>CM077527.1:10701241-20701241 GCA_039654895.1 Mongoloraphidia duomilia
GTTTATTAATGTAAAAGGGACTGTCGCCGTTGAAGTTTCCAGTTACCTTAGTCATTAACAAATATTTGTTACAAGGAGTAACATTCGCCAGGTCATTACCGAATAATAAATTCAAATTACCATCTTTACGCCCTCTCTTAGAGGGAGGGCTATTTAATGGGGGGAAGTTTTCCATAATAATTATATTATATTCATCAACCGTGCTCCCCACCCACCACGGAGCCCAACAAGGGGACGATGACCGCAAACCGGTACAGAGCGCCAGGGCTACACGGTGATATAGTCAGCTCAAGAGACGGCGCCACTCCATCCAAAGACACTGGCTCACCCCGCCGGAATACTAAATAAACACGACGTTAGCCGATTGACTAGACTGGGTTAGGTCTAGCCGCCCGTTTACAGCGAAGCGGAGGCCAAAGCAGCGTGTTGGTGCACCCAGGCGAACCTCAACTGCCAGGATCCTCTTTTCCGCCTTACGGGTCACCGCGCACGGCAAACACGCAGGTGTACTATTAGGGACTACTACAAACAAAGGACAGCAACAAAAGTGTACCCATAACGGAGGGACCATACCGCTAACAACAACAAAAGAAGAGAGAAACGAAGAAGAAAAAAGTTGCGACTGTCCTTCCTTCATAATAGTCCCTAAATGAATCACCCAGCCGGGTACACAACCGACTGGTGCGTGCTCGGGTTTCCCTGGGTTCGCCAATTCCCAAAGAACATTGTAATGCAATTGCGATAAACAACTACATTCCAATGTTCCCCCTGGGGGCAGAATTCAACTGAGTTAATTAACAAACAAAACATGTGTCACTAACAGATCCTACTCATAACATTTAAGAGCTCCCATAGACGTGATTCGTTGCTGTATCTTACGTTAGTTTAAACGTGTATTTTAATAATAAACGTACTTATACTATAGAATTTGTACTTAATCCACAATTTAAGAAAATTGGACAGATTTAAACTCAGTCGGAATGAAGAATAAGAACGGATGCAAGGAGAAGGGTTGCAGAAGGAAATGTGAAAGAAGGGAATCCGATGGATGACCGGAATTCGATATAAATCAATACTTTATATAAAATTTATCAATAATGTAATTCCGTTGAAGAAAGGAATTTGTGAGATATTCTAGAGTTCAAACAGTTGAATTCAAATTTAAAATGTGTCTTTAATTGCAAAGATTTATAGAATTCAAGAAGAAGGATAGAATGAACGGTGGAAGATGGTAATTGAGAATCCGATCGATGACGAAATTCGATATAAATCAATACTAAAATCAATCGTGTACTTCTGTTGAAGTTAGAAGAAAGAAATTTGTAAGATATTCTAAGATTCTGTTTGAAAAATAGTTGGATTCAAATTAAAAACGTGGTCAATAATTGCAAAGATTTAAAGATAAAATTGTTGGCACCATTCTCCTATTAGAAGTACCATCAACATTATTATTATTATATTGTATATATGTTATTCTCATGCAATATTTAAGACTGTACAGAAGAAGTAAGAAGATAAGGTCTTTGACTCTTCAGGTGTGTTAGTAGGAGTGAGATGCTAACATACAGGTGATGTGGTGGGGAATGAGACAGGTAAACTCACGTACCTGACACCGGCTGGTACCCAAGGCCCTGTCTGTTTAACGTATATATAGATTGTATCAAAACAAGAGGCTTATACAATTTTACGGCATCAGATGTGCTATTCAATGAGCCATTTTCCTGAGAGTAGTCCTTTCAATTATCCATGAGAGGCAGCACTTGTGGTAGGGACCAACATTATTTATTCCTCATTAGTGTCGTGTCATTTTAGTGGTATAACTTATTAACTCAATTATTTAAAATTATTAAACAAATTAATATTATATAATTAAGTTATACTACTAAAATGACAGGACACTAATGGGGAATAAATAATGTTTTTCCCTACCACAAGTGCTGCCTCTCGTGGATAATTGAAAGGACAAATTTCAGGAAAATGACTCATTATAAGCTTGTTTGATTCAACACCTACCGAAAACTGAATTTCCCCCAGATTTTTAACAAGAATTGTTGGCAACCCTAAAACTAGACTTGAAAAAATCATAACCCTTCTTTTTTCGTAGACAGGTAAGAAGAGGTAGTTGCGTATTTTTTTCGTAAACAAATAAAGTAGGCACTGGAGATTTAGGATTGCCAGTTTGAAAACCAAGATTTACGGGACATATTTTTTGAGGCGATGGTTGAAAAATGGATCATGAAAGAATTTCCGCGACAGAAGACTTAAATTCCGGGACACGAAATCAATGAATTCCGGGACATTCCCGGAAATCCCGGTCACCTAACAACCCTTAACTGCCATGGAATTTTGCATTTGGGTCATCGATGAGCCGGTGTTACAGTGGCTTTTGCTGAGCACTCGCACAAGATTTTTTCCTTACTTATTATTTCACGTATTTATCCAAACTAATATTATAAATGCGAAAGACTGTTTGTATGTCTGTCTTGCTGTCTGTTTGTTTGTTACCTCTTCGCGGCTTAACCACTGGACCGATTTCGATGAAAATTGGTAAAGCGATTCCTTGAAGCCCGACAAAGAACATAGGCTACTTTTTATCCCGAAACTGTTCCCGAGGGAGAGCATTAAAGCCATGCATCCACTCTATTCGCACTACAGTACATGCTTAAGGTGTTGGAAAGACAAGAGGTTATGAATTTAATAATGCGTTCTACGTTTCCGTAGTTAAGCATCATATATTTGTGTATTTTGGGAACACAGATTATTGCATTTTCAACTGTCAAAGTAGGCATCAAATTCGTAGCACCCGGGTGAAGCCGCACTGAGCAGCTAGTTTTAATATAATATACTTATAAACGTCAAAGAGGTCCGATTTCAGTGATAATTTATTTAAAGTAGAATATAGCCTCGAATTTTTGTGACAGTCTGTATAGCTTTCGAAATATAAATTACAGGTATGTATAAGTTTTAAAATGTCTGGGAAAATACACAAAAGTTACATAAATTGATTACTGAATATTACGAAGTAAAAACAGTTTCGGAAAAATCAATTCGAGATATGTTCAATCTAATTTGGAAATAAGTGTTGCACTTGAATATTATAAAATAAATATTGGTTTTTATACGATTTCGGTGATTAACCGTAACATATGATTTATAGATACTATCTGATTCGACGAGCCATCTTTTGGTGAAATCTGTTAAAACTTTAACTGTAGTGTTAGTAAACATTACTATTTAAGGTTTCTCTGCTAGATAAGAGAGCGTTGCAGTTCAGAGAAAATACTACAGATGGAGAAAATCTCCTAAAAAGCCAACTTTAAAATGCGAGTTATATATGTATAATGGCTGATGTATCACATTCCATTAGGATGCATCTCACCAAATTAGATAAGATTATATTTTGTAAAGTAAATGCAAGGCTTAACCTTAACATTGATTCACTTATTGTTCTGGAGGCCAACGAATATGGTCGTTCCATAATAATAGTCAAAATTATTAATTAATAGTTCTTTCGAACTTGCATTTGCTAAAATATATATTATTTTGTATTACATATTTTAAAATAAATAAAAACATTTTTTTTATTAAAAATACATTGCAAACATATTTAACTGGCGCAGTCGTTCGTCTTAGGTGGAGGAAGAGTGAAAATCTTCAATAGTGAACGCAAATCACCCGAACCGACGACGAGAACCTACACTAAATAAATAATAAATCTAAATAAATAATAAATCTAAATAAATAATAAATCTAAATAAATAATTAATTAAAAGAAACTTAAACGATAAGTGAAATCATACGTGAGCTTATATTACGTGAATTATAAAGAACTGAGCAACAATCTACAAGTACAACAAATCTACAACTTTACAACAATGAAAATCGCTATCATCTTAATGTGAGTACCGATTATTTCAAAGTTATATATTTTTTCCTTGTATACCAATCCAACTGAATACAGATCACAATTTAAAGTTTACATATTATTCTATATTATAATATCAAATTTTAATTTAAAAAACTGTAATTTCATATACCATTACTGTTACTTTAAATAAACACAATGGCAGTCCCAGCTTTTGATATAAATTTACTTCGACTTTTACCTGAATATAATGGTGATAACGTAGTAGAATTGCAAAGATTTTTATCTCTTGCAGAAGATTTTCTAACTCATTACGGAGACAATGCTAATACTAATAATATTCAAAATCGAATTATTTTTAATGGAATAATATCTCGACTAAAAGGTAGAGCTGCACGATGCCTTAATATCACACCAGTACATACCTGGCAATCTCTTAAAGATACTTTAATTTTAAATTTTGGAGATAAGAGATGAAACGGAACTTTTATTCCAATTGCTTTCTTTAAAACAAAAACCTAATCAGTCATATATGCACTATCTTGACGAAATAACTAATCAGCTAGAAATACTATCACAACATTTAACACTGCATAATCCAAACATTGATCAGACAAATTTATTGTTAGAGAAATACACAGACTTAGCTTTAGCTACTCTTTTGAAATTCACTAAGGACCTATGGCAAATTATCTTAGGAACCAAAAACCTAAAACTTTAGTAGAAGCTCAAGCTATAATCTACTGTCAGTCACAAAACATAGGACATTTTCCCCCTAATACTTACAACTCTAGCCCCAAACCAAAACAACCAGCAAACAATTTTAATCCAAATTTCAATCGATCTTTTAATCAACAAGTCACACAACAATTTCCATCTCAACCGGTAACTAACCTGAATCCTAGACCAACATACAATCGAAACTTTCCTACAAACAGACAAGTTTTTGGTCAACAACAACAACAACACAGACCGTTTAATGCGTTCAGATCTAACATGAAATCAACTAATGAATTACCTACCCCGACACCAATGAGTATCAATACAAGAAATTCTAATCCTATGAATAGATATAACAGACCAAACACCTTTAACTTTAGATCAACAGGCCCACCAAATTTTATAAGCGAAGAACTAACAAATGTCGAACAAAATGAATACGAAGAACCCAGTACTAGTTTTACTTACCAAGAAAAATCAAATGATTTTATTCCTAATTCCGACCCTGAAATTTATCAATATCCTGATATCGAAGAAACACACGAATCAAATAACCCTGCAAATTTTCGCACGGACAGATTTCAATACGAAAAAACATAAGTGACTTTGTAACATATAATAATGACGATCCAACTAGCAATAACAGTTTACCTTACATATATATAAAAAAATATAATATCAAATTACTTATTGACACAGGTGCCACCAGATCATTTTTGAACCCAGTTATTGCTTTTAAATACTTTCAAAATTACGCTGAAAATTCACCTTTTGTTGTATCCACTATATTTAATAATCATAAATCAAACGGAATTATAAAAATAAAATCTTTCGATGAATTTAAAACCTCCCAAATTTTATAATTTGCGTTATTTAAATTTCATAATTTCTTTGATGGTCTTATAGGAAGCGACATGCTTTCCAAACTAAAAGCTACAATAGATTTTACCACCGATACTTTAAATCTCCCCAATAATATTAAATTGAAATTCGAACGTTATAGTCCCAATAAAAAATTAAGTACAATTGAAAATTATTCTTCCCAAATTGAACCCCTTATCAATACAGATGCACTTTCGAGAATTGAAATCCACACCAAACATTCAAAAAAAGATTTAGAGACAATTTCAACAATCCCTAATAATCCGGACCCTCCTAATTTACAAGACTTAGACGATGACGATCTAATATTAGACGACATACCACTATCCGAATTATCTGAACTTTTAAAAGATCCAGATATACCCAATGTAAACACTGAAGATATAGTATTACAATATCCTACAGCCGAACCAGAAATCCCTGAACAAGACAATGATACAGTACACACAAACGTAGAAAATCCTATACAAGAAATACCGATAAAAGAAAAAGCGCTAAATTATTTTAAAAATCAGATTGTTATAAAATTCGTTAATACACACACTGTCAAACCAAAAGTTATACAACTACATAAAATTAAAACCAGAATATATGCACTTATAGCCACTGAAAATTTTGAAGAAAATGTCATTAATTTATGTAAAGAATTTCTCAAACCTAACACAAAATACGGTATATATTTCGAAAATAATGACAACTACGAACGTTTTATTACCACCATACAGAATACTTTTAGAAATAATTCATTTGATTTGATACAAACAACCTCCCTTTTACGAGACGAAAAAGACGATTTAGAACAAGAATCAATAATAGAAAATTATCATATAGGTAAAACAAACCATCGCGGAATTAACGAAACTCATGCCCAAATAAGTTCAAAATTTTATTGGCCCGAAATGAAAAACCATATCACACGTTTTATAAACAATTGCGATATTTGCAAAACAAGCAAATACGATAGAAATCCAAACCACCCTATACTAAATCTAACACCAACAGCTATAAAACCAAACGAATTCATAAGCATAGATCTTTTTCAATATAAAGGTCAAAAATTTCTTACAGTCATTGACGAATTTACAAAATTCGCGCAAGCTTATCCAGTAGACGGACCAAATGTTATATCTATAATAAATTGCTTACTAACACACTTTTCTCATCATTTACAACCAATTCAAATACGCGTTGACAATGGACCTGAATTTAGTAACTCAACACTAAAAGAATTTGCAAAATCTCACAACATAACGTTACACTATACAACAAAATTGCACCCTCAATCCAACGGAACCGTTGAAAGATTACATTGCACCCTTTTAGAACATTTACGAATAATAAATTCCAACGATCCTAATATTCCTGTTTGTTTACAAATGACATATGCCATAATTGGTTATAACAACTCGATTCATTCAGCAACTCGACAGAAACCTATAGAAATCCTGTACGGACACCTTCAACCAGATGAACTTTTAAAATTAAATATCACAGAAAACTTTTATAACGATTATATTAATCAGCATAGAAACATTACCAAATTATTATACCAAAAAATACATGAACGCCTAGAAACTCAAAAACAAAAAATCGTACAAAAACAAAATGAAACAAAAGAAATTCCACCCACATATACACCAGGCAACGTGGCCTATGTTAAAACACTACCACGTAATAAATCCCACAAACTATCTAGACCTGTCAAAATAATAGAAGATAAACAAATTTAAATTGCGACCCCTTCAGGTACATATCATAAACAGCAGCTTATTAGACCCCTTAAATTTCAGGTAAATAAAGATTCTAATAATAAAAGAAATGACAAAATTTGAATGCTATTTCTGCTACTTTTAAAATAATATACTTTAAAATAATAAAAATATCATAAACTTTATTGTGGACATCCCTATAACATACCCTGACACCTTTACCCAATATCAGTTAATACCGATACCTACACCAAGCAATCAAATATTAATTCCAACCGAGATTCCAACCAAATCGTATATAACTTTGAACGACAGATATTACTGGTACAGTGAAAATTAATGTTCCACGTACGGAACCGAAACATTATGCAAATTTGGCCATCCATATATAGCCAAATTACGACAAGATTGTATTCAAACACTGTTAACAAAGAAAGAAGAATTAACATGCCAAACTACACCAATACTTCAAGGAATAAAATTATTAAAACTTCCAAAAAATTGCAAGTTTTTTTTACGACATTCAACGTATGAAAACAACGTCATCACAAGAACAAAAAACTAAATTATATTTCCTAATATTGTTATAAAACCAGATGAAAACGTAAACAACAAACAACTAAGTTTGGAAAAAGTTCCACTTGGAGACTTACACGAACTTTACAATCAAGCTAACATGCTGAAACCAATTGTCGAAATCAGTGAAAAATCAATCAATTATCTCTATTTCGCATTATACACAACGATAGCAATTGCCATTTGTTATTCCTGTTGGAAACCCAAAGAAGCGATCTACAGGACTTTGAACTCAAGGTCAAGCCAAGCCGATGACCAACCCTTGGTCACGCCTCAAAATCCGATTCTTTCGACAACACTTAACCCATAAAGTTGAGGGCGACTTTCCTCTAAGGATGGAGGAGTTATATATGTATAATGGCTGATGTATCACATTCCATTAGGATGCATCTCGCCAAATTAGATAAGATTATCTTTTGTAAAGTAAATGCAAGGCTTAACCTTAACATTGATTCACTTATTGTTCTGGAGGCCAACGAATATGGTCGTTCCATAATAATAGTCAAAATTATTAATTAATAGTTCTTTCGAACTTGCATTTGCTAAAATATATATTATTTTGTATTACATATTTTAAAATAAATAAAAACATTTTTTTTATTAAAAATACATTGCAAACATATTTAAATTGCGGTTTTCAACAATCAGATTTCATTTAAAAAAACTAACTAATAATTAAATTTTGTAATTAGAAACTAAAAGGTAAAAAATAAAATAAATAAAAAAATCTTTTTAAGTAAATCGCTTCCATTTTCAATACAGTCTTGAGTAAATGTACCAAAAAGAGAAATAAAATTAATTTAGGTTCATATTGTAAAAGCGTAGGTCCGTGACTAATAAATTATCATAGAGTTTACGCCTTTCGAATAATGAACCTAAATTAAATATTAATAAGTACTTTATAAAAAAAGTTACTTAGGTACCTACGTCTTTTCTCCACTTTTTCATTTTTCCTTTTATTTTATTTGCAAAAGTACTGTCCCAATACTTTTTAATTATTTTTTATCAATTAAACTGATATTTTAAACTAAAATTTCGTTTGTATTATCGCTATCTTGTATATTGTAGATACGAGTACGAGTAAGTATTATCGCTATTTGTATTGTAAACAGGTAAGCTGCACATAGGGAAATAAATTAACATTGGAAAATAATGAATTTGATATTGTTTTAAACTGTAAACAGTTTTATAATAATTTGTATAATAATAAATTGTAAATGTCATTTATCAAAGTTATTTTATAAATAATCTATTGAATAATAATAAATAATCTATTGAAGTTTCAAAATATTGATAAGTTTAATTTTTTAACATATCATTTTTCTTTGTTATTAAATATATTTTGATCGGATCAATTTTTATCAAATTATAATCATTTGATAAAAATTTAAAATACACATTAAAACTTATAGAGCCAGAGCCCGCGACAGCCAGACCTTCGTCATTTTATAAAAGCTGAAAGTTTCTCTGCGCATGTACCCAACACAGGTAAGAACGATCATCGACTTATGAAGTTTGGATGGTGGTTACTTTGGCAGGTAGAGGGTAGCAAAGGTTCATAAAAAAGTACCTCAAATTCGTTAAAGTATAAAGCTCAGTTTTTTTTATATTTTCTTCGGAATAATATTAGAAATCACGTCGTCCATTGCCAGACACTTAGTACGGTTTCAACCCCCTGCCAGACACCCCTAAACTTCAATAAATTATGATAGATTGAGATAGATTGTGACAGGATGAAATTTTCAGGGAAGGTAGTATTTAGTATGACAAAGAATAAGCGCTAGGGTTGCCTCGTCAAATCCTGGTGCGACGGCCGGGAGGAGCTCACTTCCAGTGCAAAATACACATATTTCATTAGCTCATAATTATCTTTCGTTATTATATGACAGCATACAATTGACGCCATATTGTAGATCTCGAAGAGCTGTATTGAAATACATAGGGTTGCCTAAGGAAATGTTGGTTATCACATTGAAAACTTATAAATTATATTTGTTTTTTTGACATTTTTAAATCTGTCAATTAAAATTATGTATATATGTAAATGTATATATTGTGACCGTTCTGAAATTAGTTATCGGCCTTGTGTTTGGCAAACGTTCATACGCATGTCTAATTATGTATAACTTTATGTTTTCAACGCATTTGGTTTCTAACTCATATCCGTAGAATGACGCAGGAATTGCCTGAATCTGGTATTGACAATTTTCCCAAGAATTTATATATTTTAGTGTAGCAATTTTTTATTTTTATTTTTTAACGTAATTCAACGTGCACCTCTTATATAAATTAGTATACTTATTTGATGGTCGTAGTAACCTGTAATAAAAGTATAATATATTTTGGGGTATTGTTCCGAAAAGAGAAAAAAGGTTGATTTTTGTTTGTGATTTTAAATTTGGTTTGACGCTAAATATTAATTGAAGCATTTGACTTTACTGAACCTTGATTAATATTTTTTCTTGAAATTCAATTTAATCAAAATTATTAGAATTAGAAATATTATGTATTTGTTTAATGCATTTTATTTGCCAAAGTTTTGACTTAAATCAAGTCTTTATCAAGGCTCTGTAACAATTAATAAATTTGTTTTTTAAAATAATCTAAAATTATATGATTTTTAGATTATTTTAGGTTAAAAAACAAATTTATTAATTGTTACAGAGCCTTGATAAAGACTTGATTTAAGTCGAAACGTTGGCAAATAAAATGTATTAAACAAATACACTGCATTACAAAGTCCCCGAGAATCGATTTCCTACATTTGAAATTTATAGACAGATCACTCAAGCATTATGTATGAAGTTTTAACGAAAAACAATGTACCTATTGAACATTAGTTTATTAATTTTAAATAAACGCAGGTATACAAAAATATTGTTATTTATTATAAAGCTAACTAAGCGAATATAAAACCAAAATAACTATAATGATAAATGGAAAATAATAATAATTTACTATAATAAAAGAAAAAACCGGTTGATTTGTGAGTCAGAACTGTCAATCTTTACTATAACAACTTTTCAGCAACTATTTTGTTGCCTTCTTCAGGCCTAAAATTACATTATTAGAATTATGTAATTTTAGGCCTGAAGAAGGCAACAAAATGGTTGTTGAAACATTGCCATAATAAAGATTGACAATTCTGATTCACAAATCAACCGGTTTTTTAATTTTATTATATTACATACGTGAGTGATCAACATGAGTTTCAATATAATTTACTGTAGGTACATAAAACTATTCAAAAATGTATCCGAACAAAGGCAATAACATTTTATGAATTATTATTAAATTACTTATTCTAAGTATACTTATATTAACGTGCTATTAAAATATTTATTTTTTTTTACAATAATATGTAAACATTTTTAAACAAAAGGTAGTTTAAAGTAGTTGCTTTGAAAAAAAGTTAAGAAAATCATGAAATAAAAATTATATACCTATATATATTTAATAAAGATATCTCTTTATGCCAGTTAAATTAGAAAATAATTTACATCATCGAATGCGAGATATTTTTTGTTAGAAATTGAATTTTTAACATTTTTAATATAGGTAAGGTTCTAAAAAATATCACATTCATAATTTTTCAATAAGAAAAAAAACAATACATAATTATTCATCTGTTTTTTTAATAAAAAAAAAAACGGCATGATACATTATTCGATGATAATGTTAGTAAAAAAACTATAATATTATTGACCACGTAGTTTCAAAATGCAATAACAAATAACATTTGGCGAAGTTCCATTCAAATGATTTTACACCCGTACCTAAAAATGTTTCACATCAAAAATTTAAATTTTTGAATATACTGACACTACTTTACAAAATGTATTACTTTTATTTTTCATGATACAGGATTTAACTATTATATTTTATCCAATTTTGAGCAGTTATTGAAAATTTATAATTTTTTCGAAATGTCATTTTCTTAAAAACTATGGTTACCATGTTGGACTAAGGGCCACTTAGTAATTTTGAGTTGTTTCAATTTATACATTTATACATATACATATAAAAATTGACATTTTGCACCGGAAGTGGCTTATCGTACCTTTGGTACCCTCTACCTGCCAAAGTAACCACCATCCAAACTTCTTAAGTCGATTATCGTTCTTACCTGTGTTGGGTACATGCGCAGAGAAACTTTCAGCTTTTATAAAATGACGAAAGTCTGGCTGTCGCGGGCTCTGGCTCTATAAGTTTTAATGTGTATTTTAAATTTTTATCAAATGATTATAATTTGATAAAAATTGATCCGATCAAAATATATTTAATAACAAAGAAAAATGATATGTTAAAAAATTAAACTTATCAATATTTTGAAACTTCAATATCTTTCTAAAAAATATTTTTTCAGTTTCAACAACCGTCATTTAGCAAGAGGGTCAATTTAATATTTTATCTATAGTGACTTTTTTACAAATTTTCCCTAATAAAATCACACAAAATTCATGATCTTTCACTATTTTAATAGTGCAGTACAAAATACTGATTTTCCGACAGCATTGGTAAGTTTCTCGTTTGTTTTTTTCTTTTTTTACTGTTCAATTTATACAGATTTCTTATACACAGTATAACTTTACAAATAAATTTTTAGATGCTCTGAAGATGGTGTAAAAAACACCGAAACGTAAGCACAAATATGCAGTTTTAAATTTCAGTATTGCAATTTATTTGATCCTTTGGCCACAGACACATCCTCTTTTAATTTCAGTCGATATATTTTATAGAAATTAAAATAATTAATGTCTCTAGATAGGTTACGCACCTTTGATCTGGGGGGCGCGAAAATTCTCAGGAGAGGCAGTTCAACTGTCAACTTTCTCGTTAAAAATTAATCAAACTTTATTTTTTAATGCTTTGTGTTGAAAATACTTGATATGTCTATCGTTAAAATATATATTTTCATTTTGAATTTTTGTCTTTTTAAATTTTTATTTATCTCTAGATATTAAAACTTTTTCTTTGTTCATATGAAAAAAATAATTATAACTTTATTTATTATAACAAAATATAACAATAAAAAAAAAATTATAAAGCACAAACTATACTTACCTGTTTTAAACAACAGACTTATAATGACGCATATAGCCTAGTAGCTGCGTGTCTTATTAAAATAAAAAAAAAAAAAAACAATAAAAAATTGTGAGAGTTTGCGAAGTAGTGGTGATAAGGAACTCTGAGGAGTTTGATAAAGGTTTTCGTTTGGGCTATCTCGAATTTTAGGTAAAGGTCTGCATAATATGTCAAAAATTTCGAAAAAACTTGAATAACTCAAAAACTGCTAAATTTTCGAAAATCGCTTCCCTTACAGTTTCTATTTACAATTTATAGGTGAAGAATTCATAAATAAATTAAAAATAGGGTGCTGCATTAAAAAAAACATACTTTGGTCTGCCACGCTTAAATAGGACAACCTGTATAATTGAAGATATTTTCCAGCTGTAGAGTAGATCGAACGTAACAACTTTTGTCTGAAACATGTTTCCGTAAGCATCTTCATTTTCGAAATAAACTTGCCTTCACTCCTCGCGTGAACATCCTGTATATTTAATTGAAATTTTTGTTTCAGATCTGCAAAAATTTTGTTTGCTCAAACAAGCTGAAAAAAGAGCTTTTCTCAACGAATTTGCTATTTTGCAATCAAATATCGATAAATAGATTGTAGATTATAGACGCTCAACAGCTGAGGTTATCAGCGTCTATCAATATATCAGTTTAACTGATGGACTAAGTTAAAATATTCAATAAACAATGTATATATTAAACTCGGTAAGAATGAAATTAAAATATAATATTATTGAAGATAATAGCCTCTCAGAAAAATAATTTAAACAAGCCGTGAGGTGGGTCGTTTATTAGGACTAAAGTGCGACCCTTGAGGTCCACACGACGAACTTCCCAGTTTGATAAATATTTAATAAAAATAATTAAATTAGGTATTACACAGAAAAGTAATCATTTTAATCATTAAAACATAATTATTATTTATTTTTAACAATAATTAAAAAAAAAAAAAAAAACGGCTGAACCGATTTTTATAAAATTTATGTCGGATTAAAATGACATTAACACGCCTCGATTGACACCCTTACGAAGTCGATATAATTTTTTATTCGCGAGATATTGTATAAAATCTACTTTTTTGGAGGTTATTTGGTTAAGAAAAAAGAACGGCTGAACCGATTTAAAAAAAATTCCTTTCAGATCATATTTACGTTAATACGCGTCGATTGGCACCCCAACGTAGTCGATATAATTTTTCGTTCTCGAGATTTCGTCTTAGAAAGAAATGGACACATACATACGTACGTACGTACACACACACACACAGACATCTTTCTAAAAGTAGTGTAAAAATAGTGTAGTGACCTTGAAACATAAACATTTTTTTTCCTTTTTGATTTCGATTTTCGGACCCATTACAATAACTTCCAATGGGAAGTTAAAAAACAATCGCGACATTGTATTCGTGAACATAAATAATATGTAGATATGAATAATGCCATTAATTGTGATAACTAATTATCTAGATACAGATCTTATTCCTAATATATGTATTTTATTTTTAATTTTATTATGTTTTTTTAAATCTCGACAATAAAGTACTTGTAATTTATAGTAGCTTTTTCCCGCGGCTTCGCTCCCGTAAACGTCAGTTTTGCCCGCAGAATTTATTTTGACGGAAAGCCTGTGATATATAGAGCAAGACGATATAAAATTTTTATTTATTTTACAATGTTCCATTGAACTCCACTGGCAGTATTAGTTATGGATTAGGACAAAACGTGTTTTAAGTTTAGAGTAAGGAGGCCCGTATAACACGTGTATCAAATTTTATTAAAAATCAGTTCAGCCGTTTGTTGATTTTGTTTGAAAAATATTTTTACATATTTGTATGGAAGCCATATCTTAACGCGAGCAAAGCTGGATATTAAAGTAGCCTACTCTTTGAGCTGTTGAGCTTAAGAGTTCTATTTACGTATACCAAATTTAATTGAAATCGGATTAGAGGTTTAAGCGTTATGGCGGAACAGACGGAAAGACATACAGGCAGAGAGAAGGAAATCTTGATATCATGTAAAATGTCCAAAAACATTATATGTTTTTTAAAAAAGTAGCTTCCAGAAAAAATTCCTTTTACGCAGTTTATTAGTATTGATTCTTTCTTTTATTTGTAGGATCATCTGATTTTGTCGTTGCACTTATTGTCGGCTATATTATGCAGTGTTTACGGTCAAATCTGTAAGATCTATTCAGACTACAAACCCAATGATACTTATGTGTGTGACAATTGCACATCAGTACCAGAAAATATTCCTCAGAGCACCGAACTTTTGGATTTGTCGGGTAACGAAATAAAAATGATTAAAGAAACCAGTTTTCAAGATTTGGCAAATTTGAATATTTTGAAATTGCAGAATAATAATTTAACATACATTGCCAGACACAGTTTCAGAAAAAATAAAAAACTCTTCAAAGTTTATTTATCCGAAAACAAAGTTGAAATTTTATTTGACGACTTATTTGAAGAAAATAGCGAATTGAAATTTATTTTTTTACGAAGAAATTTTAGGCTGGGCTCTTATATAAGTAAATTAGAAAGTCCGTTTTTGTTCAGTAAATCTTTAGAAATAATTGACTTATCGAATTGTGACATAACGAGCCTTTGAATGAATTTATTTAGCGGTACTCCATCGCTAACAGCTATTGATTTGAGCGCAAATAATATTGTTTATTTGGATTCAAAAACAATAAACCCTTTACAAACGCTGAAGAAATTTTTTCTAAACTATAATCCAATAATCGAAGAAAATCCTTGCGATTTTGAAGACCTGACTGAAAAATATAGTAACGTTAATTTCGGGTCGACCAAAAAAAGAATCGTAAAAAGAAAAACGTGTATGCAGTTATCCAATGTTACAACATCAGCTGTCGAAGGCAACCAAATTTCTGAAACTAAACAAATTGAAAAAACAACTTTCCAATTTTCAAATATTTCATCAGCTAACTCAGAAGTCACGAAACCCGTGGAAGTTTTATATACTATAGTTGTGCATGAAAATGAAATTGTAACAACGGAAGGAGCGTCTATAATCTACAAACAATCAACAAAGGAAGAAACACATAAAACTACATCATTAGACATAAACAATCTTTCAAGTGATAAAACAGTTGGGGGCATTGATCCATTACTAATAATTATTATTTCAAATGCGCATTTATTTGCTTTAATGATAATAATAACAATCATTGCGTGGGTCTTAATTAAAAGACGTGCAGCCAAAGCAATAAAGCCAAAAGTGGTTTGTTACAGAAACCGTGATTCACATCAGTACGAAGAAATCCTTATGCACGATTACATGTTAGTTAACATTCCTCCAGAAGCTCCTCCAAGACCCAACGAACTCATTGAATTATCCGTGAATGACTATGATCGTCAAGGATATTTGAATCCACGTCAATTTGTTACTCACAAATACGACCATATCAATAGAATTGAAAACAATTTGTTAGGGTAACATAATTTACAGACTTTACAGTCGTAGACCGAGAGCAAGTGACAATTTTTTGATGTTTTTTATTCAAGGCCTTATTTTTGTGAAGATGTTGAGGGAGACATTTTAAATTGCCCTGGGTAAGGTAAATGTAATTGTATTTTAAAGACCACCAACAGCTAAGGTTATTTGAGCCTAGCACCAATTCATATTTTCAATTCATTATTTTTTTTACTTCCCACCTCTACTATGGTAGGGAAGTAATGGATTCAGTCCGAAAACAATATTTCGAGATTTTAACAGATTTTCACGTTTTGAGACCCTAGCAATCGTTTAAGATCATTTTCTGACTGATGTCTGTATGTGTGTGTGTATGTGTGTGTGTGTGTATGTGGTCAATTTTTCGCCTTCGATATCTTAAGAACGGAACAACATACGGGCATGCCGATTGTTCTATTGTGTTTATCAGCCTTTAACTTAGATCTGATTAGATTTTGAGTCAAATCGGTTCAGTGGATCCTGAGATATTCAAAAAAACGTCCTCAATGTCACGTATTAACATAGGTAAAAAAAAATATAAATGAATTCTAGATGTTATAATATGAAAAAAATGTAAATATTTTTTTTCTCTAAAATGTATAGTTTTCGAGAAAAAAAATATTTTACTAAAAAAAATAAAAATTGTACGTAAATCAAGGTAACCATGATTTTTGCTATATTAAGCTAGCCATCAATAGATCACCAAACAAAAAAGAGGGCCATGCTTTTTTCAAAGAATAAAAATTAAATTGTGTTTTAAAGACCACCAACAGCTAAGGTTATTTGGGCCTAGTCAAAGAATAAAAAAAAGAGTGTTTATTTTTTGCAAATATTTACTAGGTGGGAAGTATAGGACTGGTCATCAGTCGAATTTTTTTTTTTAATAATAAATTGAAAATCCAATTGACACTTTTACCAGCTCTCGGGCTAGAACTCGGGAACTGGGGACTTGTATAGCAACGCCATGTAAACAACAGCGCCGCTATACTCTCGGCTATTCTCAAGCCCCCTGGGTAAGGGATTTTGCTACATATAGCCCAGGAAATGAAAGGAAAAAAACACCCGATGTCGCAAATAATTCCAAAGGAGCTGGATTTTTCACAGATGGTAGAACACCATTAGACATGTATTTTTACAAAAGTCCCCGGTTATCCCCCTTGTGCTTCCCCCGCCACCCCCTTTTGAATATAATTTTGCAAGCCTTACGGAAAACGCTAATATCTCCTTAACCAAAGTCTGAAATCAGACGACTTTTTTTTGTTTTATTCCTAATTAGTTACTCTAAAAAATTTCCCCTCTTCAATTTTGCGATAAAATCAATATATGCTTTGCAATTTATTAATAAAGAGAAAATATCAGTTTTTAAAAGAATATTTCACAAAATATTTCCATATAACTTTTTGTTAAGCCTGTTAGGGTAAAAGTTGTTCAAGTAAAATTTGTAGACAATATTTGTAGCTTTAAAATGATGTATATATTGATAGACTTTAGTTAATTATTGGGCAAGTGGGCTGTTAATAATGAGCGCAGCGGTCGGACGCATAGCGATAAAATTAAAAAAACTTATGGATTGTATTTATTTCTTTGTAATAAAATTATTTATCTAACATTGAAGCATTTTTAGGGTTCCGTAACCAAATGGAAAAAAGGGAACCCTTATAATTTCATCCCGTTCGTCTGTCCGTCCGTATGTCACAGTCATTTTACTCGGAAACTATTAATAATAAAAAATGGTGGAACCTTTGGTGTAAAGATACGAAATGTTACAATTACCACAAAACACCAAACCATAACAAACACTCTCGACGTACGTTTCGCCAACCAAGTTGGCATCATCAGGAGATGATTAAAACTAAAGACTAAACAAAAATTACTGCCTATTTATAGGCTACCTAATTTTAATTACCTGAAAACTAAACTAATTTACTAAATCAAAAAGCAGGCTACCTGGAATTGGGCCTTTGTCACTGTTCATAATATTATGTTTACACTTATGAATCTCTAGACTCTCTACGGCGTCTAGTTGTCTAATATTAATGACGTTTCTAATTAATTTTAAATTACTATTGTCTATTTTATGGTCATTTTCAAATGCATGTTGGGCAACACTAGATTTATCAAACCTGCCATATTTTAGATGAGCCATATGCTCTTTAAATCTTACTGAAATAGATCTTCTCGTTTGGCCAACATACTTTTTATTACAATTTTGACAACTAATTTCATAAATCCCGGACTTTTCTTTTTCTTCTACTTTTTCTTTAGGGTTCCCTAATTTTTCTTTCAAACTATTACTTGAAGAGTATACAATATTTAATCCTACTTCTTGAAAACAACGGAAGACTGCCATTTTTAGATGTATTAGTCATAAAGAATGAGACAAATAATTTAGAATTTGATATATACAGAAAGGACACCAATACACTAAGATATATCCCTAAAGACTCACATCATTGCCCTCAACATAAAATGGCAAGTTTCAACTTTTTAATACACCGGTTACTCAGCTTCCCTCTCAACAAGGAAAGGTTTGAGAAAGAAAAAACTTTAATTAAGGACATAGCTTTGTGTAATGGTTATAATGTAGATTTAATAGATAAAATGATTAGAAAACGTAGTTTTAAGAATGCTTTGGAAAATTCTTCGACTTTTCGTAATGAAACAGAAATTTCTAGATATGTATCGATTCCATTTGAATCGCGCTTCACCAGAGGGTTAAAAAAGATTTTTAAAGAAGTAGGATTAAATATTGTATACTCTTCAAGTAATAGTTTGAAAGAAAAATTAGGGAACCCTAAAGAAAAAGTAGAAGAAAAAGAAAAGTCCGGGATTTATGAAATTAGTTGTCAAAATTGTAATAAAAAGTATGTTGGCCAAACGAGAAGATCTATTTCAGTAAGATTTAAAGAGCATATGGCTCATCTAAAATATGGCAGGTTTGATAAATCTAGTGTTGCCCAACATGCATTTGAAAATGACCATAAAATAGACAATAGTAATTTAAAATTAATTAGAAACGTCATTAATATTAGACAACTAGACGCCGTAGAGAGTCTAGAGATTCATAAGTGTAAACATAATATTATGAACAGTGACAAAGGCCCAATTCCAGGTAGCCTGCTTTTTGATTTAGTAAATTAGTTTAGTTTTCAGGTAATTAAAATTAGGTAGCCTATAAATAGACAGTAATTTTTGTTTAGTCTTTAGTTTTAATCATCTCCTGATGATGCCAACTTGGTTGGCGAAACGTACGTCGAGAGTGTTTGTTATGGTTTGGTGTTTTGTGGTAATTGTAACATTTCGGAAACTATTGGCACATTATAGATGAAATTTGGAAGGTAGGTGTTTTCTATGAACTGCTATACAATGATTAAGTGAAATTACGAAAAAAATAGTGGTGGCACACCATACATGTAACAACTGAGGGATAAAAAAATTCCAGTGCACATAAGCGTGTGGGGTATCATTAGATAGGCCTTCAAGAATATGTAAATGAAGTAGAATTTATAAAATACTTCCAACGAAAATCGGTTTGAATAAGAAATGTTGTGTAGTTTTTGACATACATTGTACCTTGCAAAAGGTGGGGTATAAGATATTTTTTGCCATACCCACTACAAAATAGCTACTGACGATGTATGTATAGCGGCCTTTAATGAGTCATTTCACAGGCAGGTGTACGGAAAGTGTTTTACTTTCCGCACTAGTGCGGGAAGTAAACGGTTCGCTCTAAACGCCTGCGTGCGTCTGCCATTACTTTCTCACGAACTTCACGACATACTGTAGAAGTAAAGATGGAAACGCAAATGAACTGTCAAATTTTTTTGAAAATGAAGTGAAAAGTAGGTATTTTGTAGTGGGTATGGCAAAAAATTCTATATATATTATATCTCGTGCGTAATGGTATTACGGTTCGTGTGACTGTAAAAACTCGCTATCACTCGTTCTTACATACTGTCATCACTCGCCGTAATAGTCCATTACACATCTAGATATACAATCTACTATTTGTTTGTATATATTCGTGCCAACATGACACCGGGACAACTTTTGGCAGCCAAAAAACCACGAAATTTTAACATTGTTTTTGTTTTTACGAAATATCTCAGAAACGGTCGACTTAAGCGATTCTTTCGTTATGTAATGTTTTAAATAGAATTACATTTCCTACAATTTTCATCCCTACAAATTTTCTGTGGTAAGAATAGTAAGCGCGCTACAACTTCTTGAAAATCACGCGCTTTTTGTAGCCTTAGAAACCAATTGGTCCTTTTCAATAGCTTTATTTATAGTGTTCTTCATCGAATTTTAAATTGACAATACACATGTCCATAAAGCAAAGATCACTCTAAATTATGATTTTTGTCCCATATCGATATCTTCAAAAATTTAGAAGCTATAGCCTGTCAAAGCTGAAATCATCATAGAGCCTTACATTTTTTTTGACACGCGTTACGAGTACTTTCTATACCGAATAAAAAAATGTCCGTCTAGGAACCTATAGAAAATTTAATGCCATAAACAATTATTTACGTCCAATCTCACTAACTTGCAAAATTTTCAATTTATAAGCATTTATGTACATGTTTTTACCTTTTGACATAAAATTGAAACACTTGTTGCGAAAAGGTCTGTAGAGTGACCACTTTCAAATTTTTCAAATTTTTTTACTCACTTAGATAACCCATGAATAGGTCTATTGCTTCTATATGTAAACTTAATATTTCTCGAACACTCTTCTTAGTAGAGCACTTCGCGTCAAGTGTTTTAATTTTATGTCAAAAAGTAAAAATATGAACGTTAATGCTTATAACTTGAAAATTTTTCAAGGTAGTGAGATTGGACCTTAAATTTTTTATAGGTTACTAGACGGACATTTTTTTATTCGGTATGGAAAGTCCTCGTAACACGTGTCCAAAAAAAAAAGTAAGGCTCTATGATGATTTCAACTTTGACTGGCTATAGCTTCTAAATTTTTAACGATATCGATATGGGACAAAAATCACGATTTAGAGCGTGTTTTGCTTTATGAACATGTGTATTTTCAATTTAAAATTCGATGAAGAACACAATAAATAAAGCTATTGAAAAGGACATTACGTTTTAACATTTGGTTTCCAAGGCTACAAAAAGCGCGTGCGATTTTTAAGAAGCTGTAGCGCGCTTACTATTTGTACCACAGAAAATTTGTAGGAATGAAAATTGTAGGAAATGTAATCCTATTTAAAATGAAAGCATCGTTTTTGAGATATTTCGAAACAGGCTCATCAAAAAGTTATATGCAAATATTTTGTGAAATATTCTTTTAAAAACTGATATTTTCTCTTTATTAATAAATTGCAAAGCATATATTGATTTTATCACAAAATTGAAGAGGAGAAATTTTTTAGAGTAACTAATTAGGAACAAAACAAAAAAAAAAGTCGTCTGATTTCAGACATTGGTTAAGGAGATATTAGCGTTTTCCGTAAGGCTTGCAAAATTATATTCAAAAGGGGGTGGCGGGGAAAGCACAAGGGGGATAACCGGGGACTTTTGTAAAAATACAAGTCTAAAGGTGTTCTACCATCTGTGAAAAATCCAGCTCCTTTGGAATTATTTGCGACCTAAAACCTTTATTTCCCGGGCTAA
The DNA here is from genome assembly GCA_039654895.1 of Mongoloraphidia duomilia. Classification (NCBI taxonomy): domain Eukaryota; kingdom Metazoa; phylum Arthropoda; class Insecta; order Raphidioptera; family Raphidiidae; genus Mongoloraphidia; species Mongoloraphidia duomilia. The sequence continues at coordinate 10,723,171 of CM077527.1, forward strand.
TAGCGGTATTAGACAAGGTTATTAGAGTACAGGTTGCCTCATTCCATCTGACCAATCAGCGTAAGCGCGGGAATGACGTCAGCTAGAATTTAGTTTAAATCAAGTACAAAAATTGTTGAAGATTATGCTTATTTATATTAGGTGCTTCGTGCAGATTTTTTCTTAAAATTGGCAGGAGACAATAAATAGAAGAATAGATGTTAAAAAATAGGATAATTTTTATTTTTATTACAAAATTTAGGTTTTAATATCTATAATATAAACAAACAAAAAATTAAATAATGCTCAAGAAATGGCAGATCTTGTTAATTACCTGTTTTTTTAAATTTAAGAAACGAATAGAATTAACTAACAAATTGATAAATTAATTATTTTATCTTTTATATTCACAAAATATTAAAAATAACCACAAAACACCATAACACTTAACAGCTATCGCAAAATTGACAACTTATCATATTTTTTTCACTAACAGAAGAATCATGTTTCTATTAGGTATTGAAAAAAACATATCACACTACCATGGTTACTGTGATTTTTATTTCCAAAAATTAGCAGCGTCCATCGTCTGATCTTTTCTATTGAAGTGAGCAAGCATGGTTATATTCTGAGTGACGTCATCCCCCCACTACTATCTATCGGAATGAGGCAACCTATACTCTACTAACCTTGGGTATTAGAGGGATGTAGTGTTGCCGTCTAGATCTAGACTTTCTAGACTCTTGTTTTGTCTTGTCTAGATTTTCAAGACAAGACTTGCAAAAGTCTTGTCTAGAAATTTTCAAGACAAGACAAGACCTTCTTTATCTAGACAAGACTCTTGCTAAAACTCTAGACAATTTTCAAGAGTCTAGATAAACTAGTAAGTAGTAGGAATAGATAATAAAAATCAAATAAAGAATTAAACCTTCTTCAAAAAAGTCACTAAAAAAAAGGAAAATAATAAAATTTTGAGATCGGCGCCAATTTAATTGCTAAAACTTTTCATATAGATATCTACTTTCATTTTATTAAAATGGCGCCGATCTCAAAATTATATTATTTTCCCCTTTTTAGTGGCTTTTTTATTTATTATTTTTAGTGCCTTTAGAATACGTAGTTTGCACGTTATTAACCGACCTCGCTGTGTCAAAACTGACATTTACCTTAACGGTGTTACGCTATGTTACTCACTTTTTATTAAAATCAGTCGAAGTACTGAACCGATGTAAGTAAAATTTATATAGGAACATCCCTAAGGTATGCCTTATTAAATAAAAAAATTCGACTGATGACCAGTCCTATACTTCCCACCTAGTAAATATTTGCAAAAAATAAACACTTTTTTTTTTTATTCTTTGACTAGGCCCAAATAACCTTAGCTGCTGGTGGTCTTTAAAACACAATTTAATTTTTACTAGTGTACCCGTGCAAAACTTTTTTGCGACGACTTAACACTGTCTTCAAAGAACAATGGTTTAGTAAAGGCTATCGCCAAAAAAAATGTTTGCCAACACAAACCTTTTTTATATGTAATATGAATCACTTTATTAAGAAAACAATAAGAAATATATATTTCAAGCTTTCTTAATATCATTGTGTATACGAACGCGTGAGTAAAACACATAACCTAGCTTTTAACGATATGTTTTTAATATAATTTTTGATAAATATTTTTGATTCAAACATAACTTTAAAGTGTACGTAAAATAGTAGTTTTTTAGAAGCTATAGAACGTATCTATCAGTGTAATACTTACGTACGAATGATCTTCAGAAAAAAATCGATGAGTTTGTCGGCATTTGAGAAACTAAGTACTATATTTAAAAGAGAAAAAAAATTTGCACGTACATATACATCAAATATCAATTTTCAAAAGGATCGGATAGTTTTTACAAAAGAGTCCATATGGCCGCCATTTTGAAAAATCTGACGTCATTTTATTTTTTTGTGTCCTATGAAACTCTCAAATATCAATTTTCAAAAGGATCGGATAATTTTTACAAAAAATTACATATAGCCGCCATTTTGAAAAATCTGACATCATTTTATTTTTTTGTGTCCTATGAAACTCTCAAATATCAATTTTCAAAAGGATCGGGTAATTTTTACAAAAAAGTACATGTGGCCGCCATTTTGAAAAATCTGACGTCATTTTATTTTTTTGTGTCCTATGAAATTGTCAAATATCAATTTTCAAAGGGATCGGATAATTTTTACAAAAAAAAATTCAAATGGCCGCCATTTTGAAATCTGACGTCATTTTATTTTTTTGTGTCCTATAAAACTCTCAAATATCAATTTTCAAAAGAATCGGTAAATTTTTACAAACGTACCGAGTTAAGAGTCGGCCAATCCATATTCCAATTCAGTACGGGGCTCTGCCCCCTACACATGCTAATTTCTTGACATGATTAGTACTTTTATTTTTCTTATAACCGATCTCTATGATTATACTATCGGAAAAGAATATGTAATCTGTCAAAAATAATGTAGCTTTAATATTGAAAAAACTGGGCAGTGCCGTCTCTAAACTTTTCGCAGACCCCCAATTAAACGCCTATTTGACTAAAAACATGTAAAAAATATATTTTTGTCTGTATATGTTAGGTTAGAATCTGAAATGTCAAATTGGAATTCTCGACTGTACTCCTTATCTATTAACGTCAGATTGAACTGTAAATTTTTTCGTGATCTCTGACCAAATTTTATACAAAAAACAGTTTTCATAAAATATGAAAATGCTATTTTCGCTTTAAATGAACGTAAATTTACACTTTTGTTAATTATTTTTTATATAAAATAAGATTTTTATACCTAACGATTATTTTGAATTTTAGCGCTAATTAAACTAATAATTCCATCATTTGTTTCCAACTGACAGTTCGAGAGCCGGATATATCTATGGACATTCCGTATATTTGCATCTTCGTCTTACTCATTGAGACATACCTGTGCTCTTGGCCGTTTTTAAAATCAAATATCCAAGCAAATATCGCAGGCTCCGTCTCATACATAGGTTCTAATAGAATCTAATATTAACATTTTACATAAATTTGACAAAAAGTACCGGTCCTAAACCCAAACTGAAGCTAATTTGTCATTTGCAGTAACAAAGTGACAGCTATTAAATGTTTAACATTTTGAACATCTTTTGTTTTATAATTTTAGAAATGACAATATCGAGATGTAAATATGCAACATGACTTTTATATGCATCTCTGTCTTTTCTCTGTCGCACTCATTAAGCAAACGGCGGCTCTTGGCGAAATTGAAAATTGGATTTTATAATCTTAAATTATGGCTATCGGTTCGAAGGTACATTTAAAAAGAATCTATAATTCACAATTTATCTAATATTGACAAAAAGTACCCGCCCTAAATCCGTTTTCATGTCCGATTTTCATCTTTAGTTTTAAAGTGACAGCCGATATTGAGTGATATATTCGCGGTGCATTTGTCTTGGATTTTAAACAGTTGACTTAAAGAATGACATACGTCGTTCAGACACACTATTTACTTGCGTCTCAGACACACCGATATTTTCACCACATTTGCACATTTGCATTTCTCTCACACTCATGTATCGTGAACGCCGATGGATTTTCTCTGTTTACGTTTCTCTTCACCCCACTGCCCCCCTCGTCATTTTTACAATTATCGCTTGAAATCACCCCTTTTAAAGAAATTTCACCAAAAAAAAATAGCGATAACATATCTGTGGACTAAAGGCCTCATTTTAAAAAAAAAAATATGTCAATCGGTTGAGCAGGGGTTGCTGGCGGATTGTCTAGAGAAATAGGGCTTGTGTTTTAAATATATAGATTCTTTGAAAAAAGCATGGCCCTCTTTTTTGTTTGGTGATCTACTTAGCCATCAGTAGATCACCAAACAAAAAAGAGGGCCATTGCTTAATATAGCAAAAATCATGGTTACCTTGATTTACGTACAATTTTTATTTTTTTTAGTAAAATATTTTTTTTCTCGAAAACCATACATTTTAGAGAAAAAAAATATTTACATTTTTTTCATATTATAACATCTAGAATTCATTTATATTTTTTTTTACCTATGTTAATACGTGACATTGAGGACGTTTTTTTGAATATCTCAGGATCCACAGAACCGATTTGACTCAAAATCTAATCAGATCTAAGTTAAAGGCTGATAAACACAATAGAACAATCGGCATGCCCGTATGTTGTTCCGTTCTTAAGATATCGAAGGCGAAAAATTGACCACACACATACACACACACACACATACACACACACACACACATACAGACATCAGTCAGAAAATGGTCTTAAACGATTGCTAGGGTCTCAAAACGTGAAATCTGTTAAAATCTCGAAATATTTTTTTCGGACTAAATCCATTACTTCCCTACCATAGTAGAGGTGGGAAGTAAAAAAGGGTGTGGGTCCGGGACCCCCGACAGATGTGAAGCATCAAAGAAAACGTTTTTGAACTCGGTGGCATTCTCTGTGTAGTAATATATATTTTTCCAAAAGCAGCAACTAATTGTTATGCTGACGTAATCCTATATACTGCACTGTAACACACGCGGTTGCGGCGTTTGAGCACGCCTGAGTCAGAAATGCTACTAAATACACAGCGAAGTATCTGTATTACATACCTAAACGTGTATACATATACTTTTGCTTTACAGTACGTTCGTATGTATACTCTCTCTCTCTTCCCGTGCCCGAGCGCGCGGAAGCCGAGAGAGAGAGAGTGCCGCAGTGGTGGGGAGAACAGCAGCGAAGGAGCGCGCGCATTTAAAGTAAACCACTCGGTTAATCTAGAGTCTTGATATTTAGAGTCTTTATATTTAAAAAAAATAATAAAATTTTAGTTATCTAATTTTACAGAATTTTAATTTAGTATTTCACATAATTTCAGTAATTTTATTACAATATGTTAATGACTTATGTTTGTTTAGGTATACTTTTAGAGCCTGAAGAAGTATTCAATAAATACGAAACATTGCTCATATGAATTAGTAAGTTGTGTTTATTTATTTATGTCCACTTTCCTGTGACCTGACGCTAATGACCTCTGTTGTCGAGCGTCTATAATCTACAATTCAATTCAATTTCCTGTGACCTACCAACTATTATTATGTTATATTTTTGTCATACTTAAAAAAAATAGTTAAAACTATTAAAAACGGCGTGTAACTATCTACTATTTTTAGGGCTTCGTACCTCAAAAGGAAAAAAATAAGCAATGGAACCCTTATTTATTATATTTATTATCACAAGGTATCTAAGAAATTAACAACATTTCCTTAAGTTTAAAAATCAAAATCATTTCAAGCAAAATAGATGACTAAACTAAATTGTTTCATTTTTGTGAGGTTTTGTTTTCGCATTTTTATTTTCTTGAGAGAATTGTTTTTTTACTGGAAAATCTTTTGGCAAAGGTCCAGGTTTTCGTTTGTTACTAACAGTTCCAAATTTTTTAATATTTTTATGAGATTTTGAATAATAATCAATTTCTACGTCAGCTTCGTCAACCATAATTTTTGTATCATTTTTGAAAGGATTTCCAAAAATATATTTACGATCGGATGCACTCTCCAGTTCCCTTAATGGTTTGGGTCCATTTTTCAAAAACTCTTGATAATTTCCCATCTGGTTAATGGGAATACTATGAATAGTATCTTCATCATATAATTTTTTATTGATTCTAACAATATTTGATCTCATCCTGATCGTTTGATCGATTATATTGGATCGATAAATATCGTACGGATTACGATAACTTTTGGTATTGAAAAAATCAATCGGTCTTTTAGAAATATTTAAATATCGATCTGTCGATTTTTCTTTCAAAACCTTCACTGATTCCGCCATATTGGGATGCGTAACAAAATTTATTGTTAAGGATGCAAATGAAGCTATTTTTATTTTATTTACGTTGCTCTTATTGCAATAATTGTGACTATTGATGACATTATAGCACAATCTATCAAATTCAATTTTAGCATCTAATTTTAGTTTTCGCAAATAATTTAACACCGTATAATTCAAATAATTATCCAATGATTTTGGTATCCATAAACTTAATAGGCTGCTCGGAACACCGATCTTCCTCAAGGCTCTTTTCAAAGGTGTTGCATAATATGGCGGCATCATTTGAATATAATTTTGAAAACGGGCACACCAATCTCCGTTTGGATTCATATGATAAATTTTAAGCAATTCATCCAACAAACTCAATAAAACTGGATAATTGTACGGCATTATAAATAGATTTACGCTAGTTAATTGGGTACTTGCTTTCAGATATCCAAAGGGATGTTCAACATTTCTTGTATTACCACTGTTTGGTATAAACACTTGCCAACAAGTGGACGGCTGTTTTCTTGATAAAATATGTTGGGTTAAAGGACTTGGTTCCAACTCATATTTATCAAACGGCATATTTTCAATGATAACCGGAATTTGATCTGTGCAAGAAAAAACGACTTTCGGATGTGCTGATCGCGATGGTAACATGGATATCTTTCCGTCCGGCCAAAATGATTCGGGAGTTGGCCAGAATCCTTCAGTGAATCCTTTCTGATTGAATTTTGGCACGTATATTAATTTACGACAAGAAAACCAAGAATTTAATTTCGTACCGTGTTTATGATCGGTCGATTCTAAACTTTGATTTCCGTTAATTGATTTAACGTTTTCTTTATTTTTATCTGATTCGGCCGTTAAAATTTCAATCGCGCTTCTTTCAAAATTGATAACGACACCGGTATGAATTTTTTGAACTAAACTTTCAATGCACTGTAAAAGAATTTGATGCGAAGTAACACAATAGGATCGTCCACCTGTAGCTTCACAAATAGATTCAATCTGCGAAGAATCATTTGGTACCAATGTTGAATCCCGTTCTAGAGGTGGTGTTCCTGGAAGTTTTAACACCAAGGCAAACAGTCTTTGATCCCATCGATAAACTTCTTTAGTAAGTTCTGATCCAGGTACCATTCCACGTTTTGACGAATGAAAATTAGCTAGAATTGATGTTTCGTCTGTAATTTTTAAAGTGCCATCAGTTATGAGTACAATAAAAGCTGGTTCAACGAAATAGGGGAAACGTCCTTGACCGTACGTATCAATTCCAATTTGCATTCGGTTTACATTCAAAACATCGAACGTGAATCGAAGTGCCGTTCCTGTTGACAAACATCCAGTTCCTTGAAGATTCTTCAATTCATTCATGAACGTACTTATGTTTTCTTTCCAGCCGGCTTTGAGATTAATAGGCGGTTCGTCGAAAGTAAGTAGCATATAACGATCAACTCGACTTTCGGGTATTCGCTGACGGACTCGAACAAACGTTTCGACAGTTGTCTTCGCAATATCGAGAATTGTCGAACGATTTCCCATATTATAAGCTGTTTGATACATTGATGGTGACGTGTCCACAACAAATACTATAATTGTCATTTTGTTTTTAAAAGCACAACAAATTTATTCGTTTATGTTCAGCGTGTTAGAATCCAATTACTGTTGTATTTTCTTAATTAATAAACGCGAGTACCTGCTGTTGTGGAAGAAAATAAAGAAAAATGATGACAAATTGAAAATGTAGAATCAAAGTTTCAAATTTTTGATATAATAATACAGAATATCAATTTTGTTAAAAAACGGAAGGTCTGGCAGTCCGCAAGTGGGAATTAAGGGCCACAATCCGCCAAAAGTGGCAATTTTTCTTAATAACGGTTGAGATTTTACCCCACTGCGAGCTATATAATTATGTATGTGGCTGAATAGATTTTTGTAAATAAGGTGTCATTAGATTCGTCTTAATCCTGAGATCCTAAAATTCAATATGGCGGACGCTACACGAAATTTCATCATAATATACAAGTAATTTTCCTTCTAAATAAATCGAAATGGGTATCAAAAGAAAGGTCTTGTTGAGGCGATTTCAAAAAATTAAAGGGACGTAAATAAAAAATTATATTAGAAAAATCAAAAAACCCGACTGCGTCACAAGCGAACTAAAAAGATGGAAACAAGATCAAATGATAACATGCAGTCGGAGGCATACATGTAGCAGCAAGTTGAACTGAAATATCTGATGCCTCCGACTGCATGTCATAATTTGATCTTGTTTCCATATTTTTAGTTTGCTTTTGACGCAGTCGGGATTGTGATTTTTTTAATTTAATTGTGGGTATTAATTCTCCCCTTGTGCGCTTCCAGACCTTCGGTTTCTTAACAAAGGGAATCGTAATTTTATTTATTTATTGTAAATTATGGACGCGTCGACAACTTAGGTAATTAGCGTCTTGATTACATTAAATAACAACACACTTAAAACTAAATGACATCACAAAACATCCATGAGCGGAGGCGGGATTCGAACCCACGACAGTCTGATCCAGAGGCTGCGACGATAGCCACTGGACCACACTGTCCTCTAAGGGAATCGTAATAGGTATTACTATTTATAGTCCAGTAATTTTAGATTTCCACTGCAGAAAAATTCCCAGTTAGCTGATTTTTTTTTCTTTACCTTCGTTATGGTGTTTTAAAAAACGTGTAAAAAGTCCCCATCGATATCGTGCCGGCGTTGCCAGATATTCGAGGTTCAAGTTCACGATAGACGGTTTTTTGCGAATTTCTCGGTTCCGTTCCATTTTTTGTAAAAAATGGTTATTATCAATCTTGTAGAGGACGACATTATCTACAACTTTTGTATAAACATTTTTTGTCTACGATTTATAGTTTGTCTTATTAAAGTACCCGCGGCTTCCTCCCCCTCGATTTTACATAACGGGATTATGCTGCTTCCCGAGGGCCTAACATAATGATTTGTACCATTATTTTAAGTTGAACTTAAAGCTAACGATCAATTATAATTTTATCGAAATTAATGCAGTAGTTCTCTACTTATAAGCAACCAAACATACAAATCGACAGCGCTCAAACAGACAGACAGACCGACAATTTTTTTCGAAAATACGATATTTATACTTGACATCAATTATAAAGACCATTCGTAAAGTAATTTCGTAAAAAAAATTTACAAGGGTTGAGAGAGTGCGGATAAAGTACGAGTATGCAATTGCATACCGTATAACGCACTCTACTAAGAATAGCTCGGAGTAACCATACTTTTAATTTTTTTTTCAAAATTCCTTTACGAATACTTCTTATAATTGTTATAAAGACTATTCGTAAAGAAATTTTGTAAAAAAAATTAAAAATGTGACTATTCTTAGTAGAGTGCGTTATACGGTATGCAAATGCATACTCGTACTTTATTCGCACTCTCTCAACCCTTGTAAATTTTTTTTACAAAATTACTTTACGAATGGTCTTTATAATTGATGTCAAGTATAAATATCGTATTTTGGAAAAAAATTGTCGGTCTGTCTGTCTGTTGGAGCGCTGTCGATTTGTATGTTTGGTTGCTTATAAGTAGAGAACTACTGCATTAATTTCGATAAAATTATAATTAACCGTTAGCTTTAAGTTCAACTTAAAATAATGGTACAAATCATTATGTTAGGCCCTCGGGAAGCAGCATAATCCCGTTATGTAAAATCGAGGGGGAGGAAGCCGCGGGTACTTTAATAAGACAAACTATAAATCGTAGACAAAAGATGTTTATACAAAAGTTGTAGATAATGTCGTCCTCTACAAGATTGATAATAACCATTTTTTACAAAAAATGGAACGGAACCAAGAAATTCGCAAAAAACCGTCTATCGTGAACTTGAACCTCGAATATCTGGCAACGCCGGCACGATATCGATGGGGACTTTTTACACGTTTTTTAAAACACCATAACGAAGGTCAAAAAAAAAAATCAGCTAACTGGGAATTTTTCTGCAGGTGGGTGATTTTAATATCTAAAATTACCGGAGTATTACTATTGACAGTAATAATTCTTATGAAATAAGACAGACTCATTGCCAGTTTAGTTTAGTAATTAATGATACCTTAACATTATTCAAAAATCAAATAATAGCAGCTGTAAGTATAGTTTAAAAATTAAAAATACTTACTTATATTTCAAGTGATAATAATATTATCTAATGTTTCAAGCGTCAAATGACAATGCAAATGCAATATTATGATGTTTAATAATAAAACAAATAGTGTTTTGTTTTAAACAAAGGCATAGCTAACAGCGCCAAATTTCAAATAACGGTTTGAGTCAATGTTGACCCTACGGTGGTTGCAACCGTAATGAGAGAGCTACGATGCGTCGACGTATATATAAAGGTTTCGTCCCGTTTTTAAACACAGATGTGGGGCAATCGCTATAATATATTATTCTATTCTATTCTAAAGGGTGTCTCAGCAAGAACTTGAATTTTGAATCGCGCGCTATTTTCGACTGTTAATTGTTGAGTCAGCCATATTTGGTATTTGTTTAATTAAAACATTGACATTTACGAAAATGGTGCGTTACAGGTTAGAAGAACGTTTGTTAATAGTGAAAACCCATTACAAAGAAATTGCACGCCAAATTCGTGAAATCCAGCAGGAGGTAGTGATGACATTTACACATGAAACAAAATATCGGTTAAATGGCCACCGTTGCTCTGTTGGCAGGTATGCACTCTTTTGACAAAATTTTGCAGTAAGGGCTGCTGGATTCGACGAATTTGGTATGAAAATTCTTCTTTGAGTTCCTCAGTTGTCTCAGGGTGGTTCGCATAGATCTTACTTTTCAAAGAACCCCAGAGAAAATAGTCCAAACAAATTAAATCGCAACTTCTTGACGACCAGTTTTGGTCTCCAAAACGAGAGATGACACGACCTGAAAACTTGGTTTGTAACTATTCACTATTAACAAACGTTCTTCCAAGCTATAACGCACCATTTTCGTAAATGTCAGTGTTTTAATTAAACAAACACCAAATATGGCTGACTCAACAATTGACAGTCGAAAATGGCGCGCAATTCGAAATTCAAGTTCTTGCTGAGACACCTTTATAAGACTATGACTGCCATATAGAAACCAATTCATATCATACTGAATAATGCTATCCTCGTTCAAGTCGTCACTATACTTTTTGATTTGGATTTTACTGGAGTGTGGTTGAATTACGTTTAAATAATTACATTTTTCACAAATGTATATTTTAAAACGCAATTTATTAGAAATAAAAAATTTTTACAAGCTATACAAATATTTATAATTATTATTAATTATTATTTTAAACCTACCTACAAAAATTATCAATAATCTTAACAATATTAGTTTTTTATTATACAATTTTTTAAACTTTGGTATTAAAATTTCAAATTAATTAGGGTTCTATGTACCTCAGAATAAAAAAAACGGAACCCTTTTATTATGATCACACTTTGTTGTCTGTCTGACTGTCTGTCTGTCCGTCAATATCCTTTTTTTCTAAAACGGCTAGAGGTATCAAAGTTGAAATTAATATCAAATACTAAGGTCTATAACCCCCTAGTCCTGTAAAAAATTTTAACTCAATGCAATAAAAAGATGCGGCTTTTCAAAACTCACGTATCGAAACCTATATTGCCGAAAGTAAGCGACGGTGGTGTCTTCCTACGCGGTGATTGTAACTATATTAAATTGTTACGGAACCCTCAGGACGCGAGTCTTACTCGCACTTGTCTGTCTTTTTTTTGATAAAATTTTATTGGTTATTGGTTTTTATATGTATCTCTAAGTTGACGTCTTAAAATTTTCCCGCTAGGATTTTTGGGTATCGCGTCAACAAAAACAACTCCTCCAGCCAGTCGTTTGTGTTTAGCAACTTTTGATTCAACAAATTCTTCAATTTCTTCTTCAGAACACGTACTATTTTTTGAAACTACAACAAACGCTTTAGGGACTTCTCCGGATATAACATCAGGTATTCCAACCACAGCTACATCATCCACATTTGGATGCGTCCTTAAAAGTGCTTCAAGTTCTGCTGGTGCGACTTGCAATCCTTTCACCTGAGAGAAATTTTCAAAGTCAATTACCTACATCGAACTTTTCTTTCGTATCTTATAAATACTAGCTGTCGCGAGTATTGTGATCGATTTATTGATCATTCGGTAATTATCGGATATCAAGTAAAAAACAGAGTTTTCAATTCAAATACCTGATTCCATAAATTAACGAGTTTCCTCATCAATACATCAATGATCAATGGGTACAATTAAAACGCTAACTTTATATTTGTATGATAATTTTATAAGTTTTTAACATTTTTTCCGAATTTTCGTCTGTCTGTCTGACTGTCCGTCAGTTTGTTCTTAGATAACTCGAAAACTACTGAACCGATCTTGATCAGGCTTTCATTATAGTGTTTGTCATACATCAGGAAATAGAAATCATCACGCTTCTACATGCTTCCCATAGATGCCGATGACCTCAGTTGTTGAGCGTCTATAATCTATCTATGCTTCTACTAAAGGGGGACGAGAAGTAGCAAAAAACCTTATCCAGGTGTGCAAGCTTTCACGGCCGGCATTGTTCCAAGTCTTCATGGTTTCCGGGCCTGTAGGCCGTGGTCCGGTGGTATTTCTATCTAACGTTTCGTCTACAACTGCGGTAGACATTCTCAAAGACGATGTGGCAGCGGTGGAAGTGTCTTCCTTAGCGGCTCACACAGTGTAGAAATACCACCGGACCACGGCCTACAAGCCCGGAAACCATGAAGACTTGGAAAAAATCCTTATTTAAGTAGTAGGAGAAGAGGGTTTTGAACCTATTGCCGTTACACAAGTAACGCAAGTAGTAGAAAAAGAAGAAACTGGTTCTCAACCCATCACCCTTACTTAAGTTTCATCAATGCGTCCAATACACCTTTAAACGGGGGCTGGGCAGTAGTCAAAAACCTCAAAATTAACCCAAGCGAAGTCGCGGGTAAAGACTAGTTCCAAATAAAGACAAATTACCTTGATAAGTTCTTTCAGCCTATCGGTAATGTAAAAGTATTGTTCTTCATCGTAGCGTGCCAAATCTCCAGTTTTGAACCAGCCATCTTCGGTAAACGTATTTTTATTAGCTTCCGGGTTCTTGTAATATCCTTTCATCACCTGAGGCCCTCTAATGTAAAGCTCACCGCTTTCATTAGGGCCTAAAGCCTTCCCCGTATCAATATCCACAATCATACATTCGGTATTTGGTACAATACGACCAATTGAACCCAATTTAATATCCATATTTGGATGCTGAGCAGCAACCAGTGGTGACGTTTCGGTCAAACCGTAACCTAAATTATTAGAATTTCAAATAAATACAAAAATAGATTTTAAACATAGGTATATGAGACATTTTATTCAACACTAGTTTCGTCTAATATAATATACAGCGTCAGGTGTTCAAGATTTCTTATCATCTAATCATCTTGTTAGCATTTTTTAATATGGTAAAAAATGGGTTTTAAATTACTTATTAAATTTTTGAAGTGAAAACTTCCTTAGGCGCGCTTTGCCTGGGCTGTTAACAACAGTGATGTGAAACGCACCCGACGGTGACAATCGGGGCTACTCGGCTCAAACACGAACACGTATTTGCAATATGCTGGGTGTGAAGGTCATAAGTGTGCTAATAGATGACACTAAAAACTTAATACGAGTAAAAAGTAATTTGTAGTTCACAAGTGCGCTAACAGATGACACTATAACTTAATATTATTATCGTTAAGGTATTATATTCATTAATTTTAATTGTATAGGCCGATTTTAATATATTTATGAGTAAACTGTGTGATTAAAAAATTATATATATATTTTAAAATTAGAAAACCTGATAGAACCTTTGGTGTGAAGATAAAAAATATTTAAAATAACCTCAAAACACTAAACCATTTAAAAATTCTCGATATGCGTTTCGTCAACCATTTTGGCATCATCAGGAGATGATTTAATCATTTCCTGATGATGCCAACATGGTTGGCGAAACGTACGTATATGGTTATTTTTAATATTTTGTATTTACATTGTGTGTTGAATTTTGAAGTTACCTTGTGTTACAGGAATGTCTTTTTTCATTTTGTCCTTAAATTGTTCAATATCACTTTTCCCAAGCGGTGCAGCTCCGGAATTTATAATTCTTGTTTCAGCTAAATATTCAGGTTTGATGTCGTCGTTTAGTGTCATTAACATTACTGAAAAGTATGCCATATATTACGTTTCAATGAAATGATTATTAATTAACACTATAGACGAAGTTAAAGCTAAAAGCTACTTTTTATATACCTGCAGCGAACCTCGTTATTCCATTTTTCAAAAACAAGTTATTGCTTATTCGATTGAAAAGTACTCATATCAAATACCTTATTTTTAAAATCTCTGCATAGTATAAAATGAAGTCGCTTTCCATGTCTGTCTGTCTGTATAACCGCTAACTCCTCCTAAACCACGCAACGGATTTTGATGCGGTTTTCACCATCAGTTAGATAATTTTTCACGGAAGGTTTATATATATAGCGAACGAGCGTAGCGAGTGAGTAGTGTATTGCACCCGGGCTTTCTTAACACCCGAGTGAAGCCGGACAGAGCCGCTAGTATTAAATAATTCTGAATTTGTATTTATTTTTTACAAATAACGCTTTCTTTATCCAGCGTGGCATCAGGCATGCTTGGTTGATGATGATTATTTATTTATAAAATAAAATGAAAACTTACTGATAGGTGGTACGGCAAATATTTGATGTGATTTATAATTTTTCAATATATTTATAAATGATTTCGTTGTAAAATGTGATAAAGTCTGTATTTGGCATCCTTTTGCTAGTTTATCGACTAGAAGTGCATTTAAACCGTAAATATGATAGAACGGAAGTATTGCAGGAATTCCATCTTGATGAGTTTCTGTAAAAAGTTCGAGATTTTTTTCATTAAAAGCACAATAAATAATGAGCTGGTGTTGTCCTGATTCGGGTCTATAGGCCGTCGTTGGTTGGAATTGCTTCCTAACGTTTCGCTAGCACGAGTGGCGAGCTTCTTCAGAGGTCTTTCCATCTCCGATGCTGGATGTGGAATGACAAATTCTCGGGCGCAGGTTGTATTTATAGCTCTGGGTAGGGGGCGGAGCTTGTTCCGCTTCGGTTGACCTTGTGATATCGGTCGACATTAATCGGGAGTGCCTGAGTATTGGGTTCCAGATCTGGTTTAGCTTGAGGGTTTCCTCCTTTTTGTTGAAATTATTGGGATGTTTGTGGATCTCGATTGCTTCTCTGACCAGTCTGTTGTGGTAGCCGTTGACTGATGCTAGCAGCCTACAGTTCTCAAATTGTATCCTGTGGTCGCCGGACCTATAGACCCGAATCAGGACAACACCAGCTCATCAACTGGCCGCGAAAGCCTCAACCAATCTGACAATAAATATTACTTCAAACTGGTGCCGTAATGACGTTACGAAATTGATGCGAAAGATGTCGAAAGATGGCGTATTTCTAATTATTTTCTTTTTGTAAAAAAAAAATCACTTGAGAATAGTCGAGAGAATGTGGCGATGGGGTTTCCAGGGCTTCTCTATTAGTCATTAAGTTCTAAACTCAGAACTGATAAAAGTATTATTACTGGATTCTCAATTTATTATTAAAAAATAATAATAATAAATTGAAAATATGGATTGGTATTACTTAGGTCTAATTAGCCTTAGCTGTTAGTGACCTTAAAAGATATTAAATTTACCCGTCGTTTCCTCGGTATATTTATATCCAAAGTTCGCAGTTTGCCACAAGTTTGCAACTAAATTCTTATTTCTAAGTTCGACGCCCTTGGGCAATCCCGTTGTCCCGCTAGAATAAGGTAAGAAAATCATGTCTTCAGGCAATCTTCTGGTCAATTTATCTAATACCGAGGTGTCAGTGTTGTCCCAGAACTCTTTTAGATTGATAGAGCCTGAAGGAATACCTCCGCCAATTGTATCTATGGTCATTATTGGAAAGTTTCTTTGCAATTTTTTTACGGAAGCTTGCACCGTTGGGAATAAGACGTTGGATGTAATCACACATTTTGCATCGGAATTTTCGAGTTGCTTGTATATTTCATCTGTAACGTGATTAAATGTAAAATAATATAAAATAACGTGATTGAAAATTGGGTTTCTTGCTGGATTTTTAAATATTTTGTATAACATATAGACGGGAAAACGTGCTTCCAGAATTTTTACTTATCTGTCTGTTTGTACTCAAAGGCTAGATCGATTTTGATGAAACTTAGTACCTACTCTCAAACTTACTCAACCTTATAGTATGTTTTTTTTGCTACCACATTCCTAGTCAAGCTTGTTTTTAAAAAGTTGTTTTTACTAATTTTTTTATTAAATTAAAATCACGTCAGTCGTTTTTGTGTCGACTCGGAACTGACATACATAACTACATACTTATTTAGATTAAATAGATATAGATTACACACCTGCAGTGTAAATAGGATTAGCTAAAGTGGCTATACAATTAGCTTGGAGAATTCCCATAACTGCGATGCCATATTCAGGTACATTTGGTAAAACAATTGCAACAACATCGTTGTCTTGAAGCTTCAACTTATTTCGTAAATTTGCTGCAAGAGCTCTACTGTACTTATAGATTTCACTGTACTTGTATTTTCTTCCTGTTTCGGAACATTCCTATAATTAATTGTTGAGAATTAGACAATTTAGTTCATTTTTTTTTTAATTTTAAGGTTCTTTGAAATAAAAACAAATCTTTTTAAGGTCAGCAACTGCTAGGGTTTTCAGGACCAATTCACATTTTCGGTTTACTGAAAACCTAATTAATAGGTACTCATTCTCGAATTAGAATCTGGAAACTTGAGGCTTGTAAATAATAGACGAGCCCACAAACTCAATTATTCACGAACCTTTTTGTTTTTCATGCAAATGTTGGGGCTAGGGAAAAGTTGAGCATGTAGTGATGCGATTGTTTATATGGTGCTTCGATGCCTTTCCTATTACAAGCCCCCAGTTCTCAGGTTCTAATTTAATAAGTGGTAAGCGTATCAATTGGATTTTCAAAGATAATAAATTGAAAATATGAACTGGCGATATTGGTCGCCCTAAAAAAAGAAAATTTTGTTTTCTCAAAGATAACAAACTAAATTTGCAACTTGCTTTTCATTGTTGTTAGCAGGGTCCAATATTCAAGTGTATTTACCTGCGTTTATTTATAGGTATTTTAGAAGCCCAAAGTCCAACTTACTGATTACTATAATTCTTATCAGTAATAAATAGTTATTACCTCGTTATAGTAAAGTGTAAACTTAATATTAGGCCCCCAAAAAGATAATGACCTCTGTTTGGTTCAAGTATTGTTAAAATTTAAAAAAGTACTTTTTCCTTACATTTGTTAAAAATTATGAGAGCTGCATTGATGTCGACTTTAACATTTCCTTAATTTTAGATTATCGACATCTGAAGTTCTTAGCACCTTTAATTTATTGTAATCAAAATCATTTTTACATTGGGATCACTAGTATGATTAAAATCAGAGTAGAGGAGTCATAGGCACAACTGTAAGTGACAGTGTCAGATTGGAAAAGAGAGATAGAAAACGGACAGTCTCTCTCTTCCTTGTTTTCTGACGCATTTGTGAATTTAAAAATGTTAAGTAGGTATTGCTAATTCACATCTGTAACTATGGTTATGTATTTGTGATAGGTGACAGTGTCAGGTTGGAAAAGAGAGATAGAAAACGGATAGTCTCTCTCTTCCTTGTTTTCTGACGCATTTGAGAATTTAAAAATGTATAGTAGGTATTGCTAATTTACATCTGTAACCATGGTTATGTATTTGTGATAGAAAAAGATAGAAAAACACTTCTATTCTTCAACTCTATTTTTTGCACCGACACTTTTTTGGGTGGCTTCCCTCCTCTATCTATGATATCTCTGTGCTTCTGACTCCACGTGCGATCGCCCAGCAACGAGCCATGATTAAAATTATATACAAACCATTGCAACTTTATCCGACCATTTTCCCAGATCCTTCCAAATGAATTCCACTAAATTGCAATCAGGAATTTGAACATCAGGATAAAGTGATTTCAAAATTCTGTCATCTTCATTTTTTAGAGTTTGAGCATTGGTTGACAATTGTTTTGCACTGTTTGTTGACAAATATTTTTTCACTTGATTTCGTAATAGCTTTGAAAGCAACATATTTTGTCTATAATTCATTTTTATCCGTATAGTTATTATATTATTACAAATACAATAATGTTATTTATTTATATTTATCTACAGTTGTGGCACTGCTTAACAACTTATCAGAAATATATTCAACGTGATACTGAGTAAAAAACTGAGTTTTGCTTACTTTTAAATAAACTTGTTTGTTTATAAATAGTTCATTTTTATAGAGATTACATTTTTGTAGAATTATGACCGGTTTATTGTACATTTTAATCACGATATTTTTTTGATCATAGATACTGTTAAATGACGGGTTGCTATGGTAACGAAACGCGGCAAACATTGAACACGTAGCTGTCAAAATTTAACAGCGTGATTAAAAAAAACATCGTGATTAATATGTACGATAAACCGGCCATTAGTCTAGTTCATGAGGTCCTCATTCTACCCGCAGATCTTGCCATTGCTAACTCCAAAGACGTTTTTTTAATTGTTCACTTGAGATCAATCGACCTGACTTCTAGATATCGATGAGGATTTAGATAGCGCTAAATCAAAATTTTAATTGAGACAAATTTTTGCTTATTTTGTTTTTTTTTTTCGTGGAGACGACCGCAAAATCACCTGTTTGACACTCCTTTTATAGAATAAACATGCTTTTTCTAAAAAAAATTTCAAATACCTACTTACTATACCTACGTAATAAATTTTCAAAGCTACAGATTTTTTTAAACAGGATTATGGTAGAAAAAAAAATTAACCTCAATGTGCAATTCGAGGGTTTTAGGAGACAGATTACATTTGGGATATGGATTTGACATTTAACTACATTTTTTTTAATTAATTAGAAACATTCGAGCTTACTAGAGCATTAATTTTTGCAAATGACGATTTTAAATACCACCCCCATAAAAGGAGGTTTGGGTCGTATGTCTGAAGGTTATTAAAAATTTCGTTTTTGATGTGAAACATCTTATGTCGGGCTGTGAACAGTCGCGTGAGGGGAAATATGCAACGAAATTTATGGTCTGCTCCTTCGCTACTGTTCTCCCCACCACTGCGGCACTCTCTCTCTCTCTCTCGGCTTCCGCGCGTTCGGGCACGGGAAGAGAGAGAGAGTATACATACGAACGTACTGTAAAGCAAAAGTATATGTATACACGTTTAGGTATGTAATATAGATACTTCGCTGTGTATTTAGTTGCGTTTCTGGCTCAGGCGTGCTCAAACGCCGCAACCGCGTGTGTTACAGTGCAGTATATAGGATTACGTCAGCATAACAGTTAGTTGCTGCTTTTGAAAAAATATATACTACTACATAGAGAATACCACCGAGTTCAATAACGTTTTCTTTTTTTTTGTCGCTCACACATTCTTGTAATGAATGATATGTCTTCGTATTTACAACTGAACTTACAAATGTTATCACTTATCTCAATTTTTCGTTGATTCATTCTGAGTTGAGTACATTACAAACATATTTTAATTTGATAATAATTAGGTACATTTTAATTATTATGTAAACTTATAATAGCACAATGCCATTTTTTTTATCTGTGGTTTTTAAATAGTTAAAATAAACAATTCCTGCAAAAAATGTTGTGGACTCTGATCAGTTCAAGGAGAGATTACGGAAAATTTAATTGTTCATTTCTTATATAAAATTACAAATCACAGTTCTTTGTCTATAACTTTAATAAACATTCTAAAGTTATGGGCAATCAAATTTTTATTTTTGGGAAACTTTAAATGGATACAACTTCTAAATCAGAGATAAAGACAACCGACTGGTGACTTTGAAAAAGAGATTTTGAATTTTATTAAAAATCGCATTTTTTAGCAGTATGCCTAAAAAATAGAAAAAATCGAAATCTTTCATACATTTTTCAAATTGAGGACTTTTGTAGAAAAAAATACGCAGCGACAAAGAGGGATGAGCAGTGAACGAAACTAGTGAAGCCGGGCTAAGGATTAAGAAAAAACGAAAATGAAGTAGGTAATAATTATTTTATTTATTGCTGTAATATATCGTTTAAAATGAAAATGTTTTCATATTAGATTATTTAAGTTGTCTCCTCAAAATTTTTCCACTTGCATTTTTGGGTATCGATTCGACAAAAGCAACTCCGCCAGCTAATTTTTTGTATTTAGCTACTTTTGATTCAACAAATGCTTGTATTTCTTTTTCGGATCGCGGACTGTCTTTTGATGGTACAATAAATGCTTTGGGGACTTCCCCGGATATCGCATCTGGTATTCCAACAACGGCTACATCATCCACATGTGGATGAGTCCTTAACAGTGCTTCTAATTCCGCCGGCGCCACTTGGAATCCCTTCACCTAAAAAAATAAAATAATTAATTGTTAATATACCTAACAATTTTTTTGAGAATTTTTCGGACGTTTTTTCTACAAGAAAAGAATTCCCAAAGGTATGTATTTTTCAATGTAATTTTAAACACAGAATTATACCGCTACGGAAATAACGTCAATCACAATCAGCCTTCTCCGATTGGCTGGCTGTAGTTGAGTATTCTCACACCTACTGATCCATAGATAAAAAGAGATAACTGATCCGTCATAAATTGAAAACAAACCATAGGTATTTAATATACAGTTCTCTTTCCATAGACATACCTATCTTTATCTATGCGCGGAAGTGTGTCTGGTTCAAGGTTAGTACTCTTTGACGTCATCAAATAGCGGCTAAGCTCAGCCGTTTGAAATAAACACATTTTTTTAATTCTTGTTTGCAATTAAGAGGAAGGATGTAAGAACGAAAAATTCGACTAATGACCAGTCCTATACTTCCCACCTAGTAAATATTTGCAAAAAATAAACACTCTTTTTTTATTCATTGAAAAAAAGCATGGCCCTCTTTTTACTTCCCACCTCTACTATGGTAGGGAAGTAATGGATTCAGTCCGAAAACAATATTTCGAGATTTTAACAGATTTTCACGTTTTGAGACCCTAGCAATCGTTTAAGATCATTTTCTGACTGATGTCTGTATGTGTGTGTGTATGTGTGTATGTGTGTATGTGTGTATGTGTGTGTGTGTGTATGTGGTCAATTTTTCGCCTTCGATATCTTAAGAACGGAACAACATACGGGCATGCCGATTGTTCTATTGTGTTTATCAGCCTTTAACTTAGATCTGATTAGATTTTGAGTCAAATCGGTTCAGTGGATCCTGAGATATTCAAAAAAACGTCCTCAATGTCACGTATTAACATAGGTAAAAAAAAATATAAATGAATTCTAGATGTTATAATATGAAAAAAATGTAAATATTTTTTTTCTCTAAAATGTATAGTTTTCGAGAAAAAAAATATTTTACTAAAAAAAATAAAAATTGTACGTAAATCAAGGTAACCATGATTTTTGCTATATTAAGCTAGCCATCAATAGATCACCAAACAAAAAAGAGGGCCATGCTTTTTTCAAAGAATAAAAATTAAATTGTGTTTTAAAGACCACCAACAGCTAAGGTTATTTGGGCCTAGTCAAAGAATAAAAAAAAAGAGTGTTTATTTTTTGCAAGTATTTACTAGGTGGGAAGTATAGGACTGGTCATCAGTCGAATTTTTTGTTTGGTGATCTACTGATGGCTAGTAATATAGCAAAAATCATGGTTACCTTGATTTACGTACAATTTTTTTTTTAGTAAAACATTTTTTTTCTCGAAAACTATACATTTTAGAGAAAAAAATATTTACATTTTTTTCATATTATAACATCTAGAATTCATTTATATTTTTTTTTACCTATGTTAATACGTGACATTGAGAACGTTTTTTTAATATCTCAGGATCCACTGAACCGATTTGACTCAAAATCTAATCAGATCTAAGTTAAAGGCTGATAAACACAATAGAACAATTGGCATGGCCGTATGTTATTCCGTTTTTACGATACCGAAGGCGAAAAATTAACAACATACACACAGACACGCACACACATACATACAGACATCAGTCAGAAAATGATCTTAAACGCTTGCTAGGGTCTCAAAACGTAAAGATCTGTTAAAATCTCGAAATATTTTTTTCGGACTAAATCCATTACTTATGCTTACCATAGTAGATGTGGGAAGTAAAAAGTTGGTTTACATTATTTCAATTATTTGTTTAATGTTTCTGTATAAGGAATGAAACAGTGTTCAAAATTATCAAATTTTGATACGTGGGACGACCTTATTAACAAAAGTAATAATAAAATACCTTGATGAGTTCTTTCAGCCTATCCGTAATGTAAAGATATTCTTCATCATCGTAACGTGCCATATCACCAGTTTTGAACCAGCCATCTTCGGTGAAAGTATTTCTAGTGGCTTCTTCGTTTTTATAATACGCTGTCATTACCTGAGGTCCTTTGACATACAGTTCTCCGGATTCGTTTGGACCCAACGGTTGGCCAGTTTGTATGTCGGCAATCATACACTGGGTGTTTGGCAAAATTCGACCGATTGAACCGAACTTTATTTCCATATTTGGATGTTGAAACGCAACAACAGGAGAAGTTTCGGTTAAGCCATAACCTAAAAAATATATTTTAATTAAAATTATTGTTGTCTTTCTTCTTAAAAGTTTGGAAGGAAATTCATCGTTATATGCGTAATAAATATACAGGGTGTAACTAAAATAAGTGGACAAGCAAACCTGAAAAAAGCTCATATAAATGCATATATCTGAAAAAGCACAGTTTTTACCTTGCAAGACGTGAATATTATATCCGTCCATTTTTTCTAAAAACGTTTGAATGTCTGTCGCACCGAAAGGAGCTGCTCCTGAAAATATCATACGAGTTTCTTCCAAATATTTTGGCTTTACGTCATCATTTGATGTCATGAACATAACTGGAAAAAATATTATTATTTTAAAAATATTTTTTTCGTTGAAGAGCAGCCAATTATATAATTGTTTCGAAACATATTGGAAAAAATCATTTTACCAACCAGTGGTCACAGTTAGAATTCTAACCTGAACCTTTCCAATTTCGCATCGGAATGAGCTTACAATACTCAACCGTGACATGATTGCTAAATTAACATTATCCTTATATGCTTCAGAAATAATTTTCACTTTCATGTTGGGCTCTCGCTGGTACGAGGATTCACTTCATATCATAGCTATTGAATTAGCATATATGAATTGACACTCGCATGTAGTGAAAATCTGTTGATTCTGAAGCATATAAGGAGAATGTTAATTTAGCAATCTTGTCACGGTTGAGTATTGTAAGCTCATTCCGACGCGAAATTGGAAAGGTTCAGGTTAGAATCCTGACTGTGACCACTGGTTGGTAAAATGATTTTTTCCAATATGTTTCGAAACAATTATATAATTGGCTGCTCTCCAACGAAAAAAAAATTTTCGATTGCATTTCAGCCGTATAAAACTATTATTTATTATTATTTTAATTTTGTGTATTACATCCGGAAAGAGAATATTTTAACCTACTATTCAACGATAATAATAGTAATATATTATTAAATCTAATTACACTCATACTTTTTAATTGTGTAAAAAATTGTCATGCAAAATGAAACTTAAGCAGCTTTCTCACTATTCTTACCTAACGGTGGTACAAGAAAAAGCTGATGAACCCTGTATTCTTTCAATATTTTTATAAACAACTCAGGTGTGAATTTTGATAATGTTACCAGCTGACATCCTTTAGCTAATTTATCGTTTAGTAGAAGCTGTAATCCATAAATATGATAAAACGGTAAAACGGCGGGTACGATGTCTTGATGGGATTCTGTAAAAATATATGCATTTTTAACTTATTTTCTTATAGGTTATAGACGGAGAGTTAGCGACGTTTTTTCTCAAGTAGCTGCGTAAGGCAAAAAGATATTAAAAATACCTGTATACTTGTTCCCCATTCGAGAATCTGTACGTCTGGCAGCCTTTCTCGCCTGCGTTTTAGGTGGCAAGTAGAAATTAGACTGGTAGAATGTGAATTTTTCATGTGTCTAATAATGCAACACTTTTTTATTCTATATTAATAGAATACATAAAATAACAATGCCTGCTCGATTGGTCATTCTTATCATGTCGTTAGACTTGGGTACCTATTTATAATTAAAATTATTTTTCACGTACCTACGGAATGTCTGGCATATTTTGTTTACATAAAGGGTGATACAAATATTATAGTTCTAAAATGCCAGACCAAAAATTATTGAAAATCCAATATTTCTAATAATAAAAAATATAACATATGAAATTTAGAGACGTACCGTGGTGACGAGATTGTTTAAAGATTACAACATTGACTCAATAATACAATTTAATAATTAATTAAAAAAAACAATACCCTCCTTCTGGCGCAGTCGGGTAAAGATAATGTTATATTATTGCATGAAAAATTTGTCTAATTTCTACCTGCCACCTAAAACGCAAGGAAGAAAAGCTCCCAGACTTACAGATTCTTAAATGGGAAACACTTATATACAGGGATTATTGAGATTATTTTGCCTTACGTAGACACTTAAGAAAATGCGTCGCTGTCTCTTAGACTATTACTCCTAAGTGCAACAAGTGAAACACATTATTTATTTGCAAACACTTTAAATTATAATACTAGCTATAACTAGCTATAACCGGAATCAATCTTTTTATTAATTAATACATTCCATGTCAAAATTATCGTATACCACTCGGACTTTCTGGTATATTTTCACTATTGAAGGAATAATTGAACTAGAAGCATCGTGAACGAGCGTGGTGAAGGGTACAGTGTAGCCTAGTGGATACCGTACTTGGTACTGGCCTCTAAACTAGACTGTCGTGGGTTCGAATCCCACCTACGCTCATGTATGTTTTGTGATGTTATTTAGTTTTAAGTTAGTTGTTATTTAGTGTAATTTAAGACTCTAATGACCTAAGCTGTCGACGCGTCTATTATCTACAATAAATAAGAGCTTGGTGAAGTCCTGGAGAAAAATTTGCTGCGTGCAATATTTCTGCAATCCACGTATCTAATATCTTTTTTTAACTTGGATTGCGCGCGCATACCGTGTTCACAGATGATCCGGAAACTAGGCAATATAATCTGTTTATATCGGTTGTTTACTGATTGCTGCTGGCTAGGTGGCATAACACGATATTCGTGCGCAATCATATTTTCTCTCTTTTTTTGCATAGCTATCTCTCGCTCAGATAGGCCCATTCTGTGCGGGTGTCGAAGCAAATTCCTCTACGGAACACCCAATGGTTCCCTTGCAGAGATATCGCAGGTAGCAATTAATCATCTCCAGGTCTTTGTCATACTTGATAGCGAGCATCTGATGTTTTCAAAGCTTGTTTTTGTTTCATCAGAAAACAAAACATCCAATGATTTCTTTAATATTAAAAAAAGAATTGAAAAACTGAGTGATTCGTTAATTTTTACAAGGAGTTTATTAATGAATATAGTTAATTTATTGCAGAACTTGATTTTTACGGACCTGAAGTTTCTTTGGTAAATTCATATCCACAATTTGAAACTTGAGTTAAATTGGCGACCAAGTTTTTGTTTCTAAGTTCAACACCTTTGGGAAGTCCCGTCGTGCCGCTAGAATATGGCAAACATGCTAGATCATCGGGTGATCTACGAGGCAATCTGTCAATCACAGTTGTATCTGTTTTAACATCACAGAATTCCTTCAAATCAATGGCGCCATTTGGGATTCCCCGACCTTTTGTGTCGACCACCAAAATTTTAATATCATGTCGAAGCTTTTGGACAGCAGCTTGAACGGTTGCGAATTGGTCATCTGAAGTAATTACGAATTTAGCTTCGGAATTTTCCAGTTGTGTACGGATTTCGTCTAAAAAATCATTAACATTTTTAAATTATAATCAACAAAATTTTGGTCGTCTCCGAAGTAAATAATAATTAACCTGATGTATACGCAGGGTTAACCAAAGTCGCCACACAATTAGCTTGAAGCACACCTAAAGATACGATACCATATTCGGGTACATTCGGCAAGACAATTGCAACAGCATCATTGTCTTTTAATTTTAATTTAGTTCGTAAATTTGCTGCAAGAGCTCTACTGTACTTATATATTTCACTGTACTTGTATTTCCTTCCGGTTTCTCCGCACACCTACATCAATTTACAGAAAAATTATTTAATTTTTTTGTTTATTTAAACATAATAATTTATTAATAACAAAAAATACAAACCAGTGCAATTTTTTCCGGCCATTTATCCAAATTCCGCCATATATATTCAACCAAACTGTACTCCGGTATTGTTACACTTTGAAAACTTGATTTTACAATTTTGTTATTATTTTTATTGTAAAGTAATTTCGCACCAGATGAAAATAATCTTTTACAGTTCACATTTTTAGAATGTAATAAGTTATTTTTTACTGTTAAATGTTTATTAATACTTATTTCTTGTTTTATAAATTTGCTTAATAGAATACTTTTATTGGTATTCATTTTGACCACTAACTGGTGAAGTCTGTCCGTCAATAATAAACAGTAAAATTACAGACTGCTAGTGTCCAGTTGATAATAACAACGTTGAACCTGTCAAGGCTATGGTGTTTGTATACTAGTTCACTTATACATACATCTGTTTAATTAAGTGGGGGGAATCGACTTAGTTGGTTCATTCTTCGAAAGAATTCGTTTTTGTTTAGACTAATAGCATATAGTCAAGGGCGTACCCAAGATCTAAACTAGATAGTAGGAGAAGCAGTGGCCTCTGCGAACTGTTATGCCGGCAGTACACTCTTGCCGAGGGATACCGAGACTGCCCGAACGCGAAAGTGTACTGGCAACGCTCGGCCGGCCTCGTAGCGCCCTGTCTCGCCTCGGGAGCGCTCCGTATAAAGTCGGTTTTTTGACCGCGAGTCAAAAGAACCGAGCGACGAGAGTGAGGTCAGTCAGTACACTCTCGTGTTTAACTGCGTAGTCTATAATATGGAATTGAGTAGTTTAAATGACAACTGAAGCCGAGCCACGCCGAGTGTGTACACACACACATACACACACACACACATTAACACGCATTAGTAGACGCTCGCTTTACCTAATCTCTCGACGAGATCTCATGTAAGCGAGCTCAGCGAGAGTGTACTGCAGGCATTAGAAGATTATTTGAAGAATCTCAGGTACTGTGAGTCATCGCTCAACATGGAAAGTTGTCGGACCGAGGTATACAGGGACTGAGAAGACAGCTAAATTACGCACTCCCCAAAAAAAGTTATTTTCGATACGTGTGCGTGAAGTGAGGTATTCTAGTAGGCTTAAATTGAGACACGAGCTAAGGGACTGACGCATACACAACGAGATCTCGTTGTGTATGCGTCAGTCCCTTTAGCGAGTGCCTCAATTTAAGCCTACTAGATATCTCACTTTAAGCAGACGTATCGAACATAATTTTTTATAACGACTGCTTCTAAAGTCTAATACAGAGAAAAAAAATTATGAAAACGCAAAATTCGCTCTTCGAGTCCTTAAAACTTTACAATTACAGATTAAGTTACGATTTAGTTTATTTTTTTAAAAGTTATTAACTTCTGTATAAATCATTAAAAACATGACTCTCTCATGATGTGGACTTTGTAGGCGCGTTACTATATATAATAACACATCGATCGTTAGCCAGTAAATAGTGCTTGTATTGTACAAAGTGCGGAAATTTTGAATTTATAAGATGTAGAGATTGTACTTTTACGCACGCTTTGGACTTTTACGCACGGTGACGGTACTTTTACGCACGCTTTGGACTTTTACGCACGGTGACGGTACTTTTACGCATGCTTTGGACTTTCACGCACGGTGACTACTTTTACGCACGCTTACTAAAATACGCCTCTTCACGCCCTCCTCACAGTGCTCGAATATTGAACTTTAGAAGCAGGAGTTATAAAAAAATGCTTTTGGACAGCATGTGTCATTTTGAAAATGTTTGGAAAGATGAAAAATGTGAAAACAAGACAAAATAAGCATATCTCAAAACTTTTTCAAATTGTTTCATTATTTAGGCTATGACGTCAACGGTTTCTATTGGTCAATGTTCTTATTGTGATTGCAGTAAATGTAATGTAGAAACAAGGATGAATAACAATATCATTATTTTGTTTATAAATGATATTCATAATGAGTCAGTAGAAATGTTTGAACTGTCCAGTCATTAAATCAAATCTTAATCAAAAAAAATGAGTGAAATATTGGATTGGTAAGCAGTCCAGAAATCCAAAACCATCCGTGAACGTCAGTCATCTCATTCAAATTCCTGATTACCGCTGACTGTTGAGTGCTAACTGCTCAACAACAAACTTGTAAACAATCAGAAAAGTTTGCACGAATTTTTAATCAGAGGCATGCGCATGAGGCAATCGGTGATCGTGATAATGACCGTGTATCGACGAAAATTTTTTTGGTTTTCTATCACCATGACTTGTATAAAAATAATTAAACTACTGAATTAATTAATTAATTGTAGATTATAGACGCGTCGACAACTCGTCATTAGCGTCTTCAACATAATAAATACACACACCAACTGGTACGAGCTCGGGTTCCTGGGAGCGCTAATTCCCAAAGAACATTGGAATGCAATTTGCAGCGTAGCAAACACATTCCAATGTCCCCCCTGGGGGGGAACTATTGAAGGATGTTAATAGATCTGAATTATTGATTTTTTTAACTTCCCATTGGAAGTTATTGTAATGGGTCCGAAAATCGAAATCAAAATGTATAACAAATTTTTATGTTTCAAGGTCACTACACTATTTTTACACTATTTTTAGAAAGATGTCCGTGTGTGTATGTGTACGTATGTGTCCATTTCTTTCTAAGACGAAATCTCGAGAATGAAAAATGATATCGACTACGTTAGGGTGCCAATCGACGCGTATTAACGTAAATATGATCTGAAAGAAATTTTTTCGTAATCGGTTCAGCCGTTCTTTTTTCTTAACCAAATAGACTCCAAAAAAGTAGATTTTACACAATATCTCGCGAATAAAAAATTATATCGACATACATTTTATAAAAATCGGTTTAGCCGTTTTTTTTTTAATTATTTATAAAAATAAATAATAATTATGTTTTAATGATTAAAATGATTACTTTTCTGTGTAATATCTAATTTAATTATTATTTTTAAATATTTATCAAACTAAGAAGTTCGTCGTGTGGACCTCAAGGGTCGCACTTTAGTCCTAAAAAACGAGCCACCTCACGGCTTGTTATAATAATGTCTTTCCAAAATATGTGGCCATTATTATTTTATCCTGATATATTAATTATACTTCTTGATATTTTTATCTAACTGTGCTATCAAAAACTCCGTAAAAATGTATTAATAAATAGAATGATTTACTGTTTAAGTAAATACATAAGTATATCGTTTGATAAAAAATGCACATATAATATTTACACCGTAATTGAGATAAAAATGAGTGTGCGAAATTTGTATCATATTAAAACCAATTAGTTTATTTTTTATTCATTAGATTTATTGTTTTTATCAGTAGGTATACACGTGGACTACATCCGTATAGAATATTTATTTAATTTCTAAGTTGTCTTCTTAATATTTTCCCACTTGGATTTTTTGGAATCGCATCAACAAAAGCCACTCCACCAATTAGTCGTTTATGCTTAGCAACTTTTGATTCAACATATTCTTGTATTTCTTTCTCAGAGCAAACACAGTCTTTTGACGGTACAATAAACGCTTTGGGGACTTCCCCGGAAATCTCATCTGGTATTCCAACCACGGCTACATCATCTACATGTGGATGAGTCCTTAACAGTGCTTCTAATTCCGCTGGCGCCACTTGGAATCCTTTCACCTATAAAAGAAAATACTATAAAAAAAACATAACGCCCCGTGGGACACCCGGCAGAAGCGAAGCTTCTTACGCATTGTATATAAAATCGAATTTATCAAAGCTATAAAAAATATAAGTAATTGAAAAGGTATTACATGGTAATGCTAGCCACGATTAAACCTATAAAGTTGATGGTGATGGAAACGCGGTGACGGGTAACGATCACGTTTTATCTCAGTTTACTCCCCTACGGCCAAGCGCACAACGTTCGTAAAAAAGCTTCGCTTCAATAACATTAATTCTAACATTTAAAAAGCCAAGCGCACAACGTCCGTAAAAAAGCTTCTCTTCAATAACATTAATTCTAACATTTAAAAATTGACCTTGATCAGTTCTTTCAGCCTATCCGTAATGTAAAGATATTCTTCATCATCGTAACGTGCCATATCACCAGTTTTGAACCAGCCATCTTCGGTAAAAGTATCTCTAGTGGCTTCTTCGTTCTTGTAATATCTTGCCATCACCTGAGGCCCTTTGACAAACAGTTCACCGGATTCGTTTGGACCTAAAGGGTGACCAGACTCTACATCGACAATCATACATTGGGTATTTGGTAGCAGTCTGCCAATTGAACCATGATCCATTCTTAAATTAGGATTTTGTGAAGTTAATACCGGACCTGTTTCTGTTAACCCATAGCCTAACGAAAAAGTAAAAAAAGGTTAGAAGAGGTATTACGACTTCAGTGCCTATGATTTACAATTTTACAGAGGGTGGTGCTTACTTTGGATTACATGAATTGAAGGATTAAATTTAGCAAAAAAACGTTCAATATCCGTTGATCTAAGTGGAGCTGCGCCAGAATTGACTAATCGAGTTCTTGATAAATGTTCCGATTTTATATTATTATTTGATATTAAAAGCATCACTGAAATAATTTAATTATATTTTAAATTTGATCAACTATTTTCTGCATATATTTTTCAGTGCTTACCAAGCGGTGGCACTAAATAAAGCTGGTTAACTTTATAATTATTCAGTAAATTTATAAAAGAGTCAGTTGTAAATTTTGGTAATGTAACCATTTGACATCCTTGAGACATTTTATCCAATAATATTTGTTGTAATCCATAAATATGATAAAATGGAAGAATTGCTGGTATCACATCTTGATGTAATTCTAAAAAAAGCACAATCTTTATAGTTTTAGAGGCGACGACGGATTTTAATCTTAAGTGTCTACGGAAGGCAACATGATCTCAACAATCCCTGTATAAGTGTTCCCCATTTGAGAATCTCTAAGCCTGGCAACTTTTCTCCCTTGCGTTTTAAGTGGAAAGTAGAAATTAGACAAATTTTTCATGCAATAATGTAACACTATTTTTTAATTATTAAATTGTATTATTGAGTCAATGTTGTACTCTTTAAATAATTTCGTCACACGGTACTCACCTAAATTTCGTTTGTTATATTTTTTATTATTAGAAATAATGACTTTTCAGTAATTTTTTTCGAAGTGTTCGCAACAACATTTTGATCTGGCATTTTTGAATTTTATGTATTCTAAATAATTATTAGTCATTAATATAGGATAAAAAAAGTGTTGCATTATTAGATACATGAAAAAATCATATTTTACCTGTCTAATTTCTGCCTGCCACCTAAAACACAAGGGAGAGAGGCTGTAAGACTTACAGATTGTCAAATGGGGAACACGTATACAGGTTTATCATATCATACTTTAAAATGTTAACCCATAAATAATATTAAATATTTGTAAAATATTAACTTTTAAATTATATAATTAAAGGTTTATATGACGGTGACATGTAATTTTTTTTAAATGTATCTTTATAAAATAATTTAATGCGTGTATAAATATTTTTACTGTGTCTGTAATTAGTTTTCTATAATCAGAGCCGGCTGTAGGGCTACTATATCGTCTGATGCTTTTAACAAAAGATTTCGAAAACAGCTGATGGATAGGCTTGATGATGATGATTGGGGCAAATTCCGTTGTACTTAGGCCTAAGAAGACCCCTATGAGCCAACAACTTGTTACCTGTAGTATCTTCAGTATGTTTGAATCCAGTACTTCTGGCTTGAATTAAATTCACTACTAAATTTTTGTCCGTAAGTTCGACTCCTTTTGGAAGACCGGTAGTTCCACTGGAGTAAGGTAAACATATCAAGTCATCCGATGATCTTTTTGGTAATTGATCCAACACACTTGTGTCGGTATTTGTATCACATAGTTGCTTAAGATTTATTGCGCCAGAGGGAATCCCCTGACTTTTCGTGTCGACAACTATTATTGGAAAGTTCCGTTCGATTTTTTTCACAGATTCTCTAACAACTGGTAAAATGCTATCGCTTGTGACGATAACCTTTGCACCGGCATTTTTTAACTGATTTTTAATTTCACCTTGAAAAAACATTTCACTCAGTTCCAAGAAATTACAATTTAACACATTGACTACGGTTCTTGTTCTTTAGAGTCAAGTATTAGATCATTATTTATAGACGGCGCCCAATTTCATAACATTATGTAGGACGATGGGGTCTATCTTTCAAAAACATAGGTTTTGTACGGTTCTTGTCTCTGGGGTCAAGTGCCAAAGCATGTTTTAATAACGGCTCTTGACCCCGGTAAGAAGTGTCATTTAAGAATGACTTAGTACTGGACCCCAGAGACAAGAACCGTACCAGACTTATGTTTTAAAAAAATAGCTCCCGTGGTCAACGTGTTAGTTGCTACAATGTTGAAATTGAAATTGTGTTTTAAAGACCACCAACAGCTAAGGTTATTTGGGCCTAGCACCAATTCATATTTTCAATTCATTATTTTTTTTTTAATAATAAATTGAAAATCCAATTGACACTTTTACCAGCTCTCGAGCTAGAACCCGAGAACTGGGGACTTGTAATAGAGGAACCATAGCAACGCCATGTAAACAACAGCACTGCTACACGCTCGGCTATTCTCAAGCCCTGCTACAATGTTAATTTATTTTTACCAGCTGTGTAACCGGGATTAATTGGTGTAACAACACAATTGGCCTGCATGATTCCAAGCATCACGATTCCATATTCGGGAATATTCGGTAAAACAATCGCTACTATGTCATTTGTTTCAAGTTTTAATTTTGTTCGTAAATTTGTAGCGAACGCTTTACTGTGTTTATATGTTTCACTGTAAGTGTATTTTCTTCCCGTTTCACCGCAAACCTGTGAAAATTAATTTAGGATTAAGAAAAAGCAAAACCTATTTAGTGAATCCGATTTATTTATTGTAGATTATAGACGCGTCGACATCTAAGGTCATTAGCGTCTTTCAACTACACTAAATAACAACTAATTTAAAACTAAATAACATCACAAAACATTCATGAGCGCAGGTGGGAATCGAATCCACGGCAGTCCAGTCTAGAGGTTGCGGCACCAAGCATGCTAACCACTAGGCTATACTGCCCTCTAGAGTGAATCCGATAAAATGTACATTTTTGTGTGAAAATTATAAATGAATTTAGTGCAGATACTAGCTAAGAGGCAGCGACGGATTTTCTTAGTTGTCTACGTAAGGCAAAATAATTTCAACAATCCCTGTATAAGTTTTCCCCATTTGAGAATCTCTAAGTCCGGCAGCCTTTCTTCCTTGCGTTTTAGGTGGCAGGCAGAAATTAGACAAATTTTTCCTTTAATAATGTAACACTATTTTTGATGTGAAACATCTTATGTCGAGCTGTGAACAGCCGCGTGAGGGGAAATATGCAACGAAATTTCTGGTCAGCTCCTTCGCTGCTGTTCTCCCCACCACTACGGCACTCTCTCTCTCTCTCTCTCGGCTTCCGCGCGCTCGGGCACGGAAAGACAACCGCGGGTGTTACAGAACAGTATATAGGATTACGTCAGCATAACAGTTAGTTGCTGCTTTTGAAAAAATATATACTACTACGGGTGCATTCCACTTGGCGATCGCAACGCTTACAACGACCAAGCGTAATGAACGCGGCCATAAGGCGCGAGCGTAGTGGGCGAAATGGTCGCCAAGTGGAATGCCACCGAGTTCAATAACGTTTTCTTTGATGTTTTTTAATTATTAAATTGTATTGTATTTTAAAGACCATCAACAGCTAAGTTTATTTGGGCCTAGCACCAATTCATATTTTCAGTTCATTATTTTTTTTAATAATAAATCTCGTAATAAATTGAAAATCCAATTGACACTTTTACCAGCTCTCGGGCTAGAACTCGGGAACTGGGGACTTGTAATAGAGGAACCATAGCAACGCCATGTAAACAACAGCGCCGCTACACTCTCGGCTATTCTCGAGCCCTTTTAATTATTAAATTGTATTATATTATACTAACCAGTGCAGTTTTATCAGGCCATTTATCCAAATTTCTCCAAACAAATTCATTCACAGTACAGGTCGGTATTTCCACCTTAGGATAAGGAGATTTTAATATTTTAGAAGAAATGCTTGACTTTTTATCACTAAATGATCGATTTGCATTTTTATTATGTATAAAATAATGTTTCAAAACACGTCCGGATGTTGATATATTTTTCAAAACAAATTTCAATTGACTAGAACACATATTTTTGGTGATTCTGTTTTATTAATTTTCTAAGAAACAGTTTAAAATTTTAATCACACACGAAGATTACACGATTTTTTTTCTCATAATTATAAAAATTATTACAGTATTTCAGAATTGTAATTTTAAGTGAGCCTATCATTTTTATGAAATAAATGTTTATTTATACAAAAAACAGATAAAAGATATACTTATCTATTGTTTTTTTTTAATTTTATGTTTGGAAAATTACTTACTCTAGTCTGAAATTAATTTAAGATTCGAAATGACATGCAATAATTCATAAAAAAAATTGATGACGGTAGTATTTGTAGATTGCATTGAATATAAAACGCCACATCTCTGTCAACTTTTCTGTCTCTTGACGGTTTGTCTGTCCGTGAGTAAGCTTGTAACTCGAGAACCACTGATCCGATCGACACTCATTTCTTAAATTTATAAGTTCGTTGTGTAACCGGGTTATTCTATATTTTAATTAATAATTTTACTGAAGCAAGTCAACAATAAAGAAGCCTAGATGATTTCTTGACATACGCCGTCTAAACCGTTATTGCATGGAAGATTTGTTGGGAATAATAATAATATAATCTACAAAAAACGTCCGCAATAGCATTTCTTTCCGCAAATACGGGCAAAGCCGGATCGGGTTACTAGTACAAAATAATAAAATAAGATATTAGTAAAAAAAACTTTTTAGAGACAAGCTTTTATTAAAATGTATCTACTAAAAAGGAAAAATTAATATTTAATAATTTAGGTTTATAATTATTATAAAAGCGTGGGTTGTACACTGTATGATAGTTTATTAGTCGCAACCCCCGCTATTATAATAATTATGAACTTAAATTATTAAATATAATTTTTTCCTTTTTTGTACATTTCAATAAAAGCTTGTCTCTAAAAAGTTTTTTTACTAATATGTTCATTTAAAACTTTTAAAATTTTACCCCCTTTTGACCTCCGTAGGGGTTAAATTTCGAAAAAATCCTTTCTTCGTGGAAGCTTACGTCAGAAAAAGAACCTTCTATCCAAATATCATGTTTCAGCGTTTTGGAATGGGCGTTGATTAGTTAAAAAAATCCTACACCTCCGTTTGAACCCTTTAGGGGTTGAATTTAATTCAAAAAATGATTTATTCATGTATTGTCATCGGGAATACATATGTGTACAAAATTTCAAATCGATCGGATACGTGAAGTTGTTAAAAATTGATTTGCAAGATTTGACCCACAC
This sequence comes from Mongoloraphidia duomilia, assembly GCA_039654895.1. Lineage (NCBI taxonomy): Eukaryota > Metazoa > Arthropoda > Insecta > Raphidioptera > Raphidiidae > Mongoloraphidia > Mongoloraphidia duomilia. The sequence continues at coordinate 10,758,860 of CM077527.1, forward strand.
ATACTAACTAACTAAAGGTACGTGCAGTACGCAGCTGGGATTCTAGATGGTAGCATGTATGGTAGATAGTGGCTGAAATTATAAGCACAACGAAGCTTTGATACCATTGATAGAAGCTTAAATCGCGTTTGAAATGTCAGATAGCGAAGACGAATATTTGTGTTCTTCTGCTAGAAAGTGGTATATTTTAAATACAAATTTGGGTAGGAGCTATTTCATCATTTATACCAAGAATTAAAATTTTACCCAAACCGGTTTTTTGAATATTTACGTATAGAACCTAACACTTTTAAATACGTCTTAGAAAAAACTCAAAACAAATTAAATAAAAACTGGCAAAATTTCACTTATTAAACTAGTCACATCCATTGCTCAAACTTGTAACGGCCATTTGACAGTTGTCACACGTTGATTGTAGTAGTCAGCGCGCTGAAAGAATGGTGAGATACATTCTTTAATCTACCAGCTCTTGTAACAGCGCTTATACCTGCTACACTCACTGCTTCGTTGTGTACGCTCGCATTATAACAATGCATTAATTTAAGCAAGCCCTGCTATGATCTACGCTACCATCTAGAATCACAGCTCCATACTGCACGTACCTTTACACTGCAAATTAAATTAAAGCTTGTAAATATATAATATGGATAACTTTTATTTACGAATGCACTTTTACACAATTATGTCACAAAACACGAATTAAAAACATTATCCGTCTGTATCTTGATCAACTATTTCATCAATTATTTCATCTTTATCAATGATTTCGTCTTTCAATACATCTATTAAAATTTTACCAGTTGCGTCCTTGGGTATTCTTTTAACAAACTGGACTCCTCCAAATAAATGTTTATGCCGTGAAAATTGCTTTGCAATATACTTTTTAATCTCTTTATCATCCATAAGGCGGTACTTAGCCGGTACAATAATGGCTTGTGGGACTATGGTCCCTGTTTTGTTAGGAACACCGATTACTGCAACGTCTTTCACGTGGGGATGCGTCCGAAGCAACTCTTCAAGCTCTAATGTTGACACTTGGTTACCCATGATCTTCAACGAAAAAGAAAATTATTATAAGAGGTCAGTTCGTTGGTTTCTTCTTTTTGAACATTTCCATCAGAATGGTGGGAACCGCAAGCGCACAGTCTATTTTTATCAGACGATTTGTTAATTCAAAAACAATAGCAGTTGACGATCTTTTAAATTTTATCTTGGGTGTGTTCGTTGGTTTCTTCTTTCCATCATTTTGACGGAAATCTTCAAAAGAAAGAAACCAACTAACACACCCAAGATAAAATTTAATAAATTGTCAACTGCTAGGGTTTTCAAATTAGCAAATCATTTGATTGGACTCTGGGATCTAGAAGTTGTATTAGCATTACAATTTTTAATGTTCCACCTGGAAGGCTGTTTTCACAGGGGCATTAAAAGGATGAGCTTGTCAGATTTTATAAAACAAACCTTTAAAATATCTGTTTTTGTCTGCACCAAGTAAATATATCCGTTATTATCATAGACGCCAATATCTCCAGTTTTTAACCATCCGTCTTCGGTGAATGATTCCTTAGTTGCTAATGGATTATTGAAGTATCCTTTCATTATTTGGGGTCCTTTCACGATAATCTCACCGGAATGATGTTCTTGACATGACTCACCAGTTAAAACATCCAATATTTTGATCGATGTGTTCGGTACGACATCTCCTACTGTTGCATAGTTGAACGCTTGCATTGCGCAATGTTGCCTTGTAATCGCGCCGGCTTCAGTCATCCCGTAGCCTGCAAATTGTAAAGAATTTACATATTTAAATCACAAACGGTTTTCTTTCGACAGTCCGCCAGCGATTCTACTCTACCGATTTACAGCTTGTTTTTAAATGGGGTACAAAGTGACTGTTTTTTACGGATATCATTTACTGTAGGTGTATAATCAATATCCATTTTTGGTAGGAATTTTGAAGCGTTTATTATTAATTTAATATTACAGTAATTTAAAATTGCCGCTAGGTAAAGGACCAATCAGAAGACGCGCATTTTTTTTTTGTGTATGCATCGGGCTTTATTTGAACTTTTAAGAAATTTTAGTAACCTTGAAAAAATTGAACGAGTCTCTTGTATTTTAAGAATAATTCTTCAGCGTCAACGGCTTGAACTGATGATGATGAGCAAAGAATATACCGGGCTCTCGAGAAATGTCGCACTGTGAAAGCTTCATGTTTTAATAACGGCACTGCAAGATAAACTGTTAAGCTTAGTATAATTAAAAAAAAAAAGATTGTTTGAAAAACATTTACCTAAGGCCGGAATTATATGAAACATCGATATTTTATAGTTGGTAAGTAGATTAAGTAAGTTATCTGGTGTATATTTGTCCATTGCAATAATCTTACAACCACAGGCTAATTTATGCAAGAGAAGTGTTGTCAAACCGTACACGCTAGCGAACGGTAGAACTGCTGGTACGATGTCTTGATAATTTTCTGAAATTAAAAAAAAAACTGGTCACCCAGTATGAGGAAATGCAAAGAAGTATCTCTTTGAGGAAAACCTGAAGACGCATTTGCTACCTGCAATATTTCTGCAAGGGAGCCATTTTGTCTTCTGAGGAAGAATTTGCAATTATATTATATCTCTTTCTCGTGAACGAGTATGAGGAAAAGCAAAGAAGTAATCTCTTTGAGGAAAACCTGAAAATGCATTTGCTATCTGCAATATTTCAGCAAGGGAGCCATTTTCTCTTCTGATGAAGAATTTGCTATTATATTAAGTATATCTCTTGCTCGTGAACGAGTATGAGGTAAAGCAAAGAAGTATCTCTTTGAGGAAAACCTGAAAATGCATTTGCTACCTGCAATATTTCTGCAAGGGAACCATTTTGTCTTTTGAGGAAGAATTTGTTTCGATGCTCACATAGAGTTATAGAGATATTGCAGGCAGCAAATTCTCCAGGCCTTCGTCATATTCCTTCACGACCATCTGTTGGTTTCAAGCCTATCCTGGTTTCATTCGAAAACAAAACATGGTTGCAGTTCAATTATTCCTTTAACACTAAAAATATAAATATTCTAGGGAATTTGCAATTTGCTAATAAAATTAGTTTCTTACTTGTTGTTGGTAGAACTGTATCGAAGGGTTTGCTTTCAGAAATTACTATACTAGCGACAACATTTTTGTGAGTAAGTTCCACAACTTTTGGTAGTCCCGATCGTCCACTTGAAAAAGGCATTATACATACATCGTCTGGACTCGGGGAAACTATCTTAGATAAAATAGATACGTCTGTATTTTTGTCACACATTTCATTAAAATCGATCGAGTAACGAGATAATTCCTTAGGCCGGTCCAATATATTGAATTGATATTCTCTTAAAACTACTAAGGGTATATCTTCTGGTAAATTTCTACGAGCTTTGTTTACTGAATGGTAAAATTCTTCTGAAGTAATTATACATTTTGTGTCTGAATCGACGAAATATTGATGAAGTTCTTCTATAATAAAAAAAAGGTTTTGAGAAATTGTACGACACCAAACGTACTGTAATTCTTTAATTCTTTTTTTCACTGTCGGGTTAGATTTTGTCAACTTGCTGGGTTGCAAAAAGCATTGTCAAAAACTCTAATTTGACAAGGATCTTAGATTGTGAACACTGATCATGTAATTACATCCAAGTGTGCAAGCTTTCACGGCCGGCATTGTTCCAAGTCTTCATGGTTTCCGGGCTTGTAGGCCGTGGTCCGGTGGTATTTCTACCTGACGTTTCGTCTACAACTGCGGTAGACATTCTCAAAAGCGATGTGGCAGCGGTCGACCGCTGCCACATCGCCTTTGAGAAGGTCTACCGCAGTTGTAGACGAAACGTCAGATAGAAATACCACCGGACCACGGCCTACAAGCCCGGAAACCATGAAGACATGTAATTACAGTTTTTATACATGCAGGAACAATGTAATATCGTTGTGAAATTCTCTGTCATGTAGAACATTAGATTGTATTCACACAAAAACCAGTGAATATACATAGAAAAACTCCCCAGGGGGGACATTGGAATGTGGTTGCTATCGCAAATTGCATTCCAATGTTCTTTGGGAATTAGCGCTCCCAGGGACCCGAGCTTGTACCAGTCGGTTTGTGTATGCCGGTTGGCGGATTCTAATACACAAATGGATTATTTGTTGTGTTGAAGACGCTAATTACCTGAGTTGTCGACGCGTCTATAATATACTATTGATTACAATTGATTAATACTATAGAAAAAGATCACTTTTCAAGCTAAATTTTGATCAATATGCGTAGAAAAATGTTGTCACGAAATGGAAATTGTACAAAAAAAACTATGATAAGTAGGTACTTGTATACACAGTTTAAAAAATATCGTTTCAATCGACCAATTTTTCGAGCAGGATATATTTAAAATTCTCCAGTGATTTTCTTATGGAGAAATATATGTGGTCACAATCTGACAATGGTTTCTGCAACCCATCCATATGTCTATTAAAGTCTAATTTAGTTTCCCTCTGGGGGAACATTGGAATGTAGTTGTTTGCAATTGAATTCCAATGTTCTTTGGGAATTGGCGTTCCCAGGAGCCCGAGCTCGTACTAGTCGGTTTGTGTATGGCGGCTGGCAGATTCTAATACACAAATGGATTATTAATTATTGTAAGAAAACAGCTTTGAAATGGCTTAAGGATCCAAAATAAGAAGCAAATACTGTTAATATTGCATTTATTAGCTAACGTCTCGAGAATTATATTCTCATCCTCAGAGCTCAAATGCCGTCAAATGTACCAGAATATAATTCTCGAAACGTTAGCTAATAAATGCAATATTAACAGTATTTGCTTCTTATTTTGGATCCTTAAGCCATTTCAAAGCTGTTTTCTTCCATTATCATCAGGATCACCACTTTTCTGTTTTTAATTAAAACAGTTTCTTCACATTAATTATTGTATTGAAGACGCTATAATGACCTCAGTTGTCGACGCGTCTATAGTCTACAATAATAATAATCTAATTTAGTTTTTTGAAAATTTTACTAACGTGATGTCAGGGGTGGCTTCAATAGTGACACAATCATATTAGACTGCATGACTCCAAGAACAGCAATGGGGTATTCAGGCACGTTGGGTAGGACAATGGTTACCACATCCTTAGCTTGAAGTTTCAATTTTCTTCGAAGATTGACTGCGAAAGCTCGACTTTTAGTGTACAATTTATCATATTTATAATGTCGATGTGTTTCAGAACATTCCTGAAGAAGTAATAATAAGTAATAACATAATTTATTAGATAAATGGATAGATAAATATTTGTTATAAAGACATAAAGCCAGCGTTCACAATTAAAATAAAGTAAAATACGTAAAATCATGAATACAGAATAATAATAAAAAAAATTAATATTAATAAATTTTTTATATTTACAATAGCCGTTTTGTCTACCCATTTTGACATTTGGAGCCAAACATAATCGTAAACTGTGCATTGTGGAATAACGATGTCAGAATAAGGACTAACGATTTGTTTTCTGACACTTTTTGGGGGTAAATGAATAACACTGCTTGATGAATTTCTTAAAGTTCTATTGCATTGTCTTATTATCTTTTGAAAAAAATGAAAGTTTGTATTAAGTTTCATTATAATTTACTTATATTCACTGTATTAATTTTCATTTAATTTAGATTTAGTTACAAAATAAAATTTCCTCACATTTTGAAAAATAATTTGAACTTTCTCATAAATAAATCGTTGCTAGGTAAGTTGAAATAGGGTTGCTTTTGGAAACCATTTAAAAAAATGTTAAAAAACTTCAAGATTTTGTACATTTTTCAAAAACCATTAAAGACACATTTTCATTTCAGTTAGATTTAATATATTTTTCAAAAAGTATTAAAGATAGGTACATTAATTACAAAAAACTTTAAAATCACAAATAACAAAAATATAACTTTTTTAATGACAATTGGATTATTAAAAATTTTATTCAGTTGAAAATGAAAATGTTCGAGGTAGTAATTTGATTTGGACGCCGTTTTTTGATTTCAGTACAATTTCAGGACTCAACTCAAGTGTTGTTTCAGGACCACCGCTTACGAGTTCATAGTTTCGAATCAACTTTGATATAATAGTCTTTACTTCCAGTAAAGCGAAAGGTTTTCCTGAAGATTTGTAATGAAATACATAAGTATAATATATATTTTAACAAATAGACTAGCAATAAAATAATCCAAAATTAATTACCTATAAAATTAACTAATGTATCATCGAAAGGCACATACGAATATTCATACTTTTTTGCAAAACAGTCTTCATCGAAACGTTCAGGAATGAATTCTTCTGGATTTGGATATAATTCAGGATTACGATGTAGCAAATATATCATCAACGTTAAAACAGATCCTTGAGGGTACGTGAAACCATCTAAAAAATACAATTCAATAACTTTTCATAAAAGTTTCAATTAAGAAATAAAAGCTAACTGTAAAATACCACAATATTTTTCAGACGATGATGCATAAATTTTTGTATTACATTTTAATTTTCTGGTGATAAAAGGCGCACATGGATATAATCTCAGAACTTCTAGGATTACGTTATCTAAATATTTCATTTCATTCAAGTCTTGAAGTTGAGCTTCCCTTTCTTCACCAGGCCCAAAAATGTTCATTTGTTCTTTTAATACGTTGAACTGTAATTAAACGTATATTAAAATTTGCGACAAACAATTATTATTTTTCGATTTAAAATTTACCTGAACGGACGGTTTATTCGCCAAAACGTGAATTGTAAAACCGATTGTTGAGGCTATTGCATTGTAACCCTTAAAAAAAAGAATTGTAAATATAGGCAAAATTTATCGTCAAGTCTACGTGATGCACCCTGTAGACAAGGAAATTTTTTTGTCACTAGAAATTAGTTTAAAATTAAGTAGGCCAAATAGCTCAAGCAAAAGAAAAATTGTCAACTCAATCACGCTGTAATTATAACAATTTGATTTTGATAAAAAAATTCTTTCTGTTTAAAGGATAAAAATTTACGTACAGCATACAGGAATTTGTCTACCTCTTCTCTGATCATTTCGTCAGACAATTTATTACCATCTAGTTCTGAATTCATAAGAATATCCAGAAAAGATAAAGATCCTAAAATAAAACAAAAAAAAAACAATTGAATATCAAATAAATCCATAAGCAAGCAGTTCAGAAAAATATTCACCATAACCATTCATTTGACTCGAATTAATATTATCTTTTGTTAGGAGTTTTTCTTTTGCGTTATCATTTTGTTTTCTTTTATCTTGAACAGCTTTTCTTGACAAGTCATGTAACACTTTCAGTGATTTCTTTTGAATCCTGAAATAATTAAGGATTATGTATTTTTTTTTATCTAAAAATGATAAGGACAATTTTTTTACGCGTGACGTATACGAATATTGGAGTACCTACGATAGGGCCTTGATAATAGCCGAGCGTGTTGCATATGGCTTTTCTATTACAAGCTCCCAGTTCCCAGATTCTAATTTGGGAACTTGTAAAAAAATCCATTGGATTTTCAATTTATTATTAAATAATGAATAAATATGAATTAGTGCTAGGTCTAAATGACCTTTGCTGTTGATGATCTTAAAAAATAAAAGTATGATATTTGGACATCTGGGTTTCTTGGTACATTTTTAGATGAATCGAGTGATTATTATAAAACAGTTAAAGAACTTATTTTCCTCAACGAAGGTGTTGTAGATAGATTGCAATTTTTAGCCATTAGCGATCAGGTGTCTAGCTGTGATACTTTTACCAAAAATGAAAAAGTAGTTAAAGTTATGGAAATGATAATTAACCTGCAATCTTCCGTCCACTGGAAAAAAACATCGAAACATTTCCAAGCAGAAAAAATTCTTCTTGTTACGACATTGCATATATCATCAATTGCCTTGATGTATTCGGAATTCTTTTGAATCTGCGTGTTTATTGTGTCTGCTAATATACATTCTAGAAAAAAGAACGAATTAAATTATTAATAGTTTACTCAGAATGACAAATTGGTTGAGGCTTTCGCGGCCAGTTGATGAGCTGGTGTTGTCCTGATTCGGGTCTATAGGCCGTCGTTGGTTGAAATTGCTTCCTAACGTTTCGCTAGCACGAATGGCGAGTTTCTTCAGAGTTGTCCTGATTCGGGTTTATAGGCCGTCGTTGGTTGGAATTAGTTCCTAACATTTCGCTAGCACGAGTGGCGAGCTTCTTCAGAGGTCTTTCCATCTCCGATGCTGGATGTAGAATGACAGCCTGCGCCCGAGAATTTGTCATTCTGCATCCAGCATCGGAGATGAAAGGACCTCTGAAGAAGCTTGCCACTCGTGCAAGCGAAACGTTAGGAAGCAATTCCAACCAACGACGGCCTATAGACCCGAATCAGGACAACACCAACTCTTTATTCAGAATATTCGCAAATAGTGTAGAAGAACGTGTATCTTACCGTATATGATATCGAAAGCTAGGCGACCTACAAATGGCTGAATATCGAAATTGGATTCGCTTGAGCAATGCTGTTTTAAGCAATCTATGAAAATATTTCCGTGTTTATTGAATACGTTAACAAAATTTTCAAATTGTTGCGAATTAAATACTATTTGTCTTATTTGTTTACGATTTTGAGATTTTAGAACTGAAATTAAACCAAAAATGATTAATGCATTCATATGTTCCATTGATGAACATTTTTGAATTGAAATATATTTACTGTTTTCTTTTCGAGACCATGGATTAAAATAGGTATGCTGCAAATTTGTTGAATCTTCAGACATATATTCGGAACTTAAAACTGACTCGACATCTAATTTCGATGACATAATTATATGAAGACGTAGTGGACCAATCAATAATGGGTATTTTGCACCGTATAATGTTTCCATTTCCGTAAATTTGGATAGTAAATCTGAAATGTAAAACAAAATTACAAATAAAAAAATCCGTCTTGTACAAATTATTTCGTATCTTCCTGCTTAGGGCAAGAGTGTGAGGTCTTTTCTGCTGTTTTGTGTGTCGGGAGTTTCTATAAAAAATTAACGATTTCTTTTTCCAAAGATATACTTACTGGTAGGATCATTTCCTATTTCTCTAGCATTTCCCAAAAACGCATTATATTTTGGACCTCTCATTTTTTTGAAAACTTGTTGTAGACGAGAAGACTTTAAATAAATGATTATAAATGGCGTAAAAAATAAAAAAATATAGGCCAAAATGGTTGGCAAACAGAGTTTAATATCATCCCACATTTTTATTTGTACCTTTCAACGTTTAAAAATCAACTGAAATCGCAAATTCTTTGATATTTGCTTGAACTGAATTACTATGAGCGAACAAGATTTGAACCTGCAATATTTTGCTCATAATTAACAAGTCGATGTCACACTGGTAACTTAATTTCGATCTTTTTGTCTGCTTTCTTTTTCCAAATATATATTACCTCAGTTATCGAGCATCCATAATATATAATCTAAAAACACATACTGCGTAAGTGAATATATTTAACACAATGGTGTCATCCCGCATTTTTTGCAGATTCTAAAATTTCACAAGAAACTAAAATTTCATATTTTTTATGGTTTGTATATTTACGTAATAAAATATTAGTAAGAAAAAACTTTTTACTGACAAGCTTTTATTGAAATGTACTAAAAAGGAAAAAATAATATTTAATAATTTTGGTTCATAATTATTATAAAAGCGGGGGTTGCGACTAATAAACTATCATAGAGATTACAAGTACAACCCCCGCTTTTATAATAATAATATTATGAACCAAAATTATTAAATATTATTTTTTCCTTTTTAGTACATTTCAATAAAAACTTGTCTCTAAAAAGTTTTTTACTAATATTTTATTTTCACATGTCTTAAAAAAAAACATCTTACGATTTTTATACCTACGCCTGAAATCGGACTGCAATACTTACATCAGTGCTGTGAGACAACTCTAGTATACTATTTAATAATTGCAAACTATTAATGAGATTCATAACCCTCCGTTTGGCTTTGCCGTAGTCAGGTAAAAATAGCCGAGCGTTTAGCGATGCCATTGTTTATATAGCGTGTCTACGGTTTCAATATTACAAGCCCCCAGTTCGCAGGTTCTAATCTGATAATTTGTATTTATTGTAGATTATAGACGCGTCGACATCTCAGATCACGATAATTTGTAAAAGTACCATCTGATTTTCAATTTTTTAATAATAAAATAATAAACAAAATATGAATTGGCACTAGGGTCATATATCCCTAGTTGTTCTTGACCTTAAAAATAAATTATAAACTGTAGGTACACCAAAATATACCCGAGCGAAATCTGGCCAGAAAACTAGTTTCTCAATAAAATTAAAAAATTATAATTAATTCAAGACTAACATTAAAAGTATTAAAACAATAAAGAAATTAGCAAGTTTCCTCTTTTTTCAACTCTCGTGGCGGGTTTATCGTAGATTTTACCATGATGTTTAATTCGCTGTTATTTCTATGGTTACTTCGTATGTTTTATGTGTAAAAATTTAACAGCGATTAACAAAACTGCTTGTTAAATGTGCCATAAACCCGACATTGATCATAGTCCTAAAATTTACAAAAATTTATGTGGAAAGAATTTTTGAAATATCTGTAAAAAGCAACAAAGTTGCTACTTCAAAGTTTAAATTTGACAATTCACCGCACAATGGCGCTCTCAGCGCAGCACAATATTTTTTGATATGATTTCAATAGAATTATTGCTAAGTAAAACATGTTTGAATAAAAATAGGTAATACACAAACACTTGAAAAATTCTACACATTTATTAATCTCAAGCGGTAGACATATTATATTTCCGGTATTAGGTAATACAATTGGGTTTTTAAATGAATTTTTTTTTACTTAAATGGAAGGACCACATACAAGTTTTGAAAGAATCCGAACGCGTGTGACGTCATTATGTTATCTATGGTCTTTGTATCCGTGGTTACCAAGTTAAAAGTTTATTATTTTTGATAGTATGTGTAATACATATACACAAATACCAACAAATGCAGACACATTTTAACATAACGACGTCACAAACATTCCTGGCGCGTTTTGAAGTCACGTGATATTTTTTAAATTTTTATACATTTTAATTAATTTTTAGTAATTTATCTATAGCTTTAAAAAAAATTTTCTTTTCGATTTTCAATATTATTTATGTTAAATTATTAGAAAAAATTAAAAAATTAATATTTTTTTTTAAACTTAAATACCTAATTATGTAGGTATGTATAAACAAAATATTATTTTGCCCTGTTAATGGGGTCGCTATGAAAAATATTCGCGAGGGGGCGAATTATTTCTTGGCGCGCCGCTGTTTAACTTGCTTGACTTAAAGGCATTATCATTCTCTTTAATGAGCCATTTTCCTGAAAGTAGTTCCTTCAATAATATCCACGAGAGGCAGCACTTGTGTAGGTACAAACATTATTAATATTCCCCATTAGTGTTGTGTCATTTTAGTGGTATGACTTAATTATTTAATTAATTTAATAAAAATAATAATTTAATAATTAAGTTATACCACTAAAATGACACGACGCACTAATGGAGAATTAATAATGTTTGTACCTACACAAGTGTTGCCTCTCGTGGATATTATTGAAGGAACTACTTTCAGGAGAATAAATAATGTTTGTACCTACCACAAGTGTTAACTCTCGTGGATAATTGAAGGAACTACTCTCAGGAAAATGGCTCATTACGTCGTATAAAATCAGTTTTCGAAACAAAAGAATAGCCGAGCCTCCGTCTAAATCTACATAAGAATTTATTAAAGAAATAACCTTTGTACTAATCCCCAGCGGGAGCCCATTGCGTCATTATACAATTAATATATTGCACATCGTACATCATTTGTTATTATTATATCCCTTTTGTTTTGTTAAAACACATTTTGTTTTTCTTATTTCTAAAAATTCGATGTTGAAAGATTACCGCATGTTATTATTAACATACATTGTAGGATCGTATTTTATAACGGAAAGAAGAAATAAATTTATGTAGTTGGGAATTTGAACCTGCAGATGACTTCATAATTATACTTGGCGTCAGAATAAAGAACTTAAAGGTCAGGGTCGGAATCAGTGTCAAATTTGCATGCTCGTTAAAAGACAATGATTTATATCTAAGTGTGCAAAAATATTAATTAAGCATGAAGAAGTAATATCAATTAACAGATGTTGTGATTGTATTATATATTTTAGCCTTTTAGTAGCTAGTTTACTTGTTAACAATGCTGTCCTTCCGAATCCAATTTATGAAGTGAAAACTTCTTTAGGCGCGTTAGGCACTCTTTGCCTGGGTACTGAAATAAAGTGTATTAGTACACTATTATGCTATATTAAACGACCTATCGACTTGGGAACCGACTCGTTAAACGCTTCGGTTAAAACCGCCGTGTCTGTCAGTGCCCTTACAGGTGGACGGACATCGTAGGCAGAGTAATAGGGTTCCGTACTGAGCTACGGAACCCTAAAAATGATTAACCATGTCCCCGCGCAGCTTGCCAATGTCCTCTGTCCCGATCGAGCCCCTGACAAATTTAGCTACTCTATGCCCATATGCCTGACTAGGGTTCATGATTACTCGAGCTTATCAGTTTCTCGGGTCTCGAGAATTCTCGAGGCTAATTTCTCGGGTCTTCTCGGGTTGTCGAGAAATTTACATTTACGTATGTTTTTGCATATCTTTTCGGTTCAAATAATGAAAAAAGTCATCACAAAATTAAAAATGTGTATCATAAAAAATATCTTATATTTTAAATCAATAAATTAAGTGGTTTTCCTGTCAAATAAAAGTATCAAAATAATCATAAAACTTTATTGACAGTTTTCAACAAAATTAGCTTCTCACAAACAAAATAAAAAAAAAAATTTAAATTTAAACATTAAAACGTTAATAACGCTGACTTATAATTACAATCACAGCACCATTTTGGCAGGTTAATTAGGAAAAAAATCAACTTAAAACTTTGCAAGATCAATAAAACAACATCTGAACATAGTACATACATACAAAACAATTAGATCTGCTTACTCTGTCTGATAAAATATGCCTTTAGAAAAACTAAAGCATTTATAGCTTTATCAGACAGCCGGGTCCTTATTTTATTTACTACATTTCCTGAAATTGAAAACACTCTTTCATTTTCAGTTGAAGTAGGCTTAACTGAAAGCAATATGCTTTATACATCGATTCCAAATTTGGAGACCTCGAAGGCAAATAGTTTTATTTTCTAATTTTATAGACTAAAATATGATTTCTCGAGTACTCGACTTTTCTCGAGCTTAATTTCTCGGAAACAAAGCCCAACGATTTCCCGGGAATTCTCGGCTCGGGAATTCCCGGGAATGAACCCTATGCCTGACTGACTCTGATACAAAACTATTTCAACTATTCCACAGGGAACTGTATTTGATAATGATGATGAACGGACTGCTTTTGACACGTCTAAGTGGATACTTGATGTTACGACAATTGACCTATATTATTACTAATATACCAGTACTTATTACAACAAAATTAATGTCTATAATTGTTGTCAGTTTATTGGCCACACATCTTATTAGTGTATTTGCCATATGGCACATACACTATTGGCGTCGGTCGGATGGTGGGACCTAGGGGTCGGACCAAAATTTCTCGACGTTTCATAGCCTCCTGAACACTTTGGCACCATTTTTAAAAATGTTTATATATATATGTATATATATATATATTTATATATATTTATATATATATATATATATATATATATATATATGTGTGTGTGTGTGTGTGTACACGATAACTCTCGACAGACTTAATCGATTGAAACGAAATTTGGTAAAATTGTAAATTGTATTTTAAAGACCACCAACAGCTAAGGTTATTTGGGCCTAGCACCAATTCATATTTTCAATTCATTATTTTTTTTTTTTTTTTAATAATAAATTGAAAATTCAATTGACACTTTTACCAGCTCTCGGGCTAGAACTCGGGAACTGGTGACTTGTAATAGAGGAACCATAACAACGCCATGTAAACAACAGCGCCGCTACACTCTCGGCTATTCTCAAGCCACGAAATTTGGTACACACATTGGAACCCATCACCGCAAGAAGCCTATTTAAAATGGGCCCGATCGGACCATTTTCAGGGTTGTATTTAGGGGTTTCAAAAAGTTTTTGGGCCCAAAAATATCGAAAAATTTGTCAGAATCGTTTCAAAATGGAAATTTAACTCTTTAGTAAAGATTAAAATGTGCTGCTAAAATTTTAATAAAATCGGCCCGACAGGACCGGACTTTCAAATTTTATGAAAACACTAGTTTGTTGATACGGCTTTACTTATGAAAGGGTGTATTTAATTGGGTGTACTGATAAGATCCATGTCTAATATTGAAATTTAGAAAAATTTAATTATTTTAAGGGATGTATTAAGGGGTTAAATTTTTTATTTTGTCAAAAAACAAACTTAAGTTCACATAATAATGCCACAATGCCTGTATTAGCAAATACACTATATTGTCGGCAGGGTTTGGCACTGCGACCCGAGTTTTTTGTTGATTTACTTTGGGTCAGATCTAAAGGATACGGTCGTAAGCTACGCCTGTAGAAGTACGTTGAAAAATAATGATTCGAGTCATACAGATGGCGCTTGCAATTAATTTTATTGTGTTGATTTTAACAGCTGATGATCAGAATTGCAAGTGTATTATATTACTATTTTTATCTCATTTGAATATACGAAGTGTTTATGAATATTTGAAGTTAACTTTTTAAGTAAAACTTTTCAACCTGGTTTTTTCGTTCGATTGCGCTGGTCCAATCGACCAGACCAGTTCTCATCGAAGAGCAGCGACGTTATGTTAATAAAATCTTATATATAAAATTCTCGTGTCGCGGTGTACGTTATTGAACTCCTCCGAAACGGCTGGACCGATTTTGATGAAATTTTGTGTGCTTATCGGGTAGGGTGGAGAATCGGACAACATCTATTTTTCATCCCCCTAAATGTTAAGGGTGGTCCACCCCAAATTTTTTTTTTTTATTTTTTGGACAAAATTTTTTGTTTTAATTTTTTCATGATTCAGCATTGAAAAATACATACAACTCTAAATTTTCACTCTTATACGATCAACCCCTGATTTTTAATCGCGATTTTTATATTAAGCTTTAAAAAATACATATATGGCGAACGAGCGAAGCGAGTGAGTAGTGTATTTATAATATTCAAGCGAACGAGCGAAGCGAGTGAGTAGGCGAAAATATTCAAGCGAACGAGCGAAGCGAGTGAGTAGTGTATTAATAAAATTCAAACGAACGAGCGAAGCGAGTGAGTAATGTAATTATAATATTCAAGCGAACGAGCGAAGCGAGTGAGTAGTGTATTTATAATATTCAAACGAACGAGCGAAGCGAGTGAGTAGTGTATTACATCCGGGCTTTCTTAGCACCCGGGCGAAGCCGGACGGGACCGCTAGTATATAAATATAATATTGTACGACTGCATACAAGTGTGATGGCAGTCGACTAGATCAGTACTCATCGAATATCAGCGGCATTATGTTCGTTACTAGACGAACAACAGTAATATCGTACGAATAAATCGAGCAGAACATAAATTATTCATTAACCACCAACTAGTGATGGGCGATTACGAGATATTTTAGTCGATTGTCTCGATTGTTCAAACATCTCGATGACTCTCGATGGTTTCACTTGGACTCGATTGTTGTTGTTTCATAGTTCACCCCGACCAAGTCGCATAGTACTGAATCGTACAGACGATGTACACTGTCGAGAGCCACATAATATATAAGTAATCGTTCATCACTCAACAACTGTGGTCGAGTCGATGGATGGTCGATTGTGCAGTAATCGAGTGCTCTGAGACTAACTGAACAGTGTGAACAGTGAATCAACGATGAACGAGTAGCGTGAACGTCAGACTTCAATCGACTAGCATATAACCTTGAATTGCGATTATATATTGTATTCTCATTCGCTGGCAAATAATCGATTTGAACAATCGAACATTTCGATTGTAAAATCAAACTCCGAGTCGATTGTGGACTCGATTGTTATTATGAACGATTGCAATTGTTTCGATTGTAAAAATATCTTACAATCGCCCATCACTACCACCAACGATTAAATTTTAGATGAAAGATCCCCCCCCCAGGGGGGACATTGGAATGTAGTTGCTATCGCAAATTGTATTCCCAAAGAACATTGGAATGTAATTAAATTAAATTAAATTTTTCAATCTTCTTTTGAATTGTTTATTAAATAATTTTTATACATCGATGTACTTTTATTGTTTTTTTATGAAAATAACCGCAACTTTAATAATACTGTAGTAATTTTTCTCCCCCCAGCGGGGACATTGGAATGTGGTTGCTATCGCAAATTGCATTCCAATGTTCTTTGGGAATTAGAGTTCCCAGGGACCCGAACTCGTACCAGTCGGTTTGTGTATGCCGGCTGGCGGATTCTAATACACAAATGGATTATTTGTTGTGTTGAAGACGCTAATGACCTGAATTGTCGACGCGTCTATAATCTACAATTACCTAATTAATTTAGATGAAAGCTGAAAAGAAAAAGGCGAAGATTTGTTATATAAAATCTCGGAACCATTGTTTATGGTTTTTGTAATATTTATTCAAAATTATAAAAAATATAGTCTGATAACTCAAAAGAATGGTGGCACCCAAGGTTATTAGAGTACAGGTTGCCTCGTTCCATTTGACCAATCAGCGTAAGCGCGGGAATGACGTCAGCTGGAATTTAGTTTAAATCAAGTACAAAAATTGTTGAAGATTATGCTTATTTATATTAGGTGATTCGTGCAGATTTTTTCTTAAAATTGGCAGGAGACAATAAATAGAAGAATAGATGTTAAAAAATAGGATAATTTTTATTTTTATTACAAAATTTAGATTTTAATATCTATAATATAAACAAACAAAAAATTAAATATGCTCAAGAAATGGCAGATCTTGTTAATTACCTATTTTTTTAAATTTAAGAAACGAATAGAATTAACTAACAAATTGATAAATTATTATTTTATCTTTTATATTCACAAAATATTAAAAATAACCACAAAACACCATTAACATAACATAACATAACACTTAACAGCTATCGAAAAATTGACAACTTATCATATTTTTTTCACTTAACAGAGAATCATGTTTCTATTAGGTATTGAAAAAAACATATCACACTACCATGGTTACTGTGATTTTTATTTCCAAAAAAAGCAGCGTCAATGGTCTGATCTTTTCTATTGAAGTGAGCAAGCATGGTATATTCCGAGTGACGTCATCCCCTCACTACTATCTATCGGAACGAGGCAACCTATACTCTTCTAACCTTGGGTGGCACCCACATAAAGCCTATGGGAGGCAGACATTTAAATTTGCCTTTGACTGTCGGCAAGCACTTTCCGTCAGGAAACTCTCCAAATATAAACTTCCAAGAACAAGTTAATATACAAAGAATTATGAACTGTTTATATAAGTAGGTATGTTCATGAACGCTTTGTACTAACGCTGGATTTTTTTAAGTTAGAAGTGTAGTATTTTTTCTTTCAATGATTATTTATCTGAATGACATCATGATTTAAAACTGATAAATTGAAAAAGCTGGCATTTTATAAATATTATTCTTTATATAGGTTACGTCACTGATTGATTATAAAGAATAAAAGTACGTGAATTTTCACACTAATTGGGTGAATTGTTATCTAAAAACGATTTATCAAAATGTCCGCGTTATAAATCTTGATTTTTTCTTTTTAGATTGGCATCTATTATTTTATTATCTTTAGATGTTAAACCAACAAATTACAAATACAAATCTATGTAAAAAACATCTAAAAGTTTACATTTCACAGAGTACCATAATAAGTAGCTAGAGAAACCGATAATTTCAACAAAAAAAAATATAGGAGGACAATGTGGTCCAGTGGTTAGCGTCGCGGCCTCTGGATTAGACTGTCGTGAGTTCAAATCCCGCCTTCGCTCATGAATGTAGATAGATAGAAAAGTACTGTATTTCAGAAATAAATCTATTACAGGAAATTGGCATGAATTTTGTGATGTAATTTAGTTTTAAGTGAGTTGTTATTTAATGTAATCAAGACGCTAATGACGTAAGTTGTCGACGCGTCTATAATTTACAATAAATAAAAATCAAAAAATATAATATATCATAAACTCGCCTATATAACACTATAAACTTGCTTAAATAATTACCTTATGTATTTTCTAGTAGTGCTAATAGCCTATAGGGTTGAAGCACATATTTTATGTTTTTGTTGTTTGCTAAATAAAAAAAAAAAATTAGCTGTTTTCACTAATCCTAAGTTAACCACCTCCCCCAGGGGGAACATTAGAATGTAGCTGTTAAGTTCCGCAATTGCATTCCAATGTTCTTTGGGAATTGGCGTTCCCAGGAGCCCGAGCTCGTTCTAGTCGGTTTATGTATGCCGGCTGGCAGATTCTAATACACAAATGGATGTATTTATTTCCATGATAACAAATACAATTATTTGTGTTTAACGGCAATAAGTATTTACGTCATCTATCGACTGTCTGTACCCGCGTTGACTCTAAGGTCCTATGTTCCCCTACGCAACTCAAATGGTCTCCAGTATACTTATCATATTTGACAGACAGATTGTAGATTATAGACGCTCGACAGCTGAGGTTATCAGCGTCTTGTCATAGTTGAAATGCTTCACAAACCCGGGAACCCCAGACATTTGTTGAAAGGTGTTTTTCATATTTGTTTAAAAGATCATACAGTTTTACAGTGCCAATTACTATGATTTGGAGACATTGTAGTATTTAATAGCTCTTTTTAATTTTTATTATTCGGTGGGTTCGAAGTGTAAACAAAGCAATTGATCAAGACATAAAATACATGTAAAGGATGCAAATTTAGTCGAAAAAGAATGAAAAAGTCGTGTTGCTTTTATCGTCTGAAAATATTATATGGACCAGTGTCACAATTTGTTATTTGAGCAGGTAATTTGACCTATATACAGGCTGTTAAATATTATTCAACCGCATAACAGCATATTATATAGTTAATAAACATATTATAATATTATAATACCTTAGTTACTTATACCTACTGAAAGTGATTAACAGTGTATTAAAATTATAAGATAGATGTGCATTTTAATTGAAAAAATAAATCAAAATAAATTTTGTTAACCAACATTTGGCATTTTGACCAAAACACCCAATGTACGTAAGAACAATAAACCGGTTATTTAACGGATATTTTGAACTAGACAGACATACATTTATTTTATTTAATTCTAGGAAACTTCCCTCTATTCTCTGAAATCATGTGTGTTACATTATTAGTGTAAGATATTAGAAAGAATTGCGTCTAACTTAAATAATGGCGTTGGATTTTTTTGGCCAACACTTAAAACGGCTTCACAATACATTTTTGAAAATGGTTAAAATAGACCACACCTTTCTTTTTCCTTTCGAGCGGCTGACGTCATATACTCCGAATATCACGGCCTACTTCTACAGCCCATATATTTAATACATGTTCCTTATTGATGGCAACCTTGTTGTCGAGCGTCTATAATCTACAATTCAATTGATGGCAACAGTGCGATCAGTGTAAAGGCGACCTTGTTATAAAGATTACATAATTCCACCACGCGGGTGTTGTGACGCAAGCAGTTATTAAAGTTTAAAAATTTGTATTTCCATAATTAATACTTAACGTATTGAAATGAAATAAACGCCACTGTTTTTCTGGCAATGATTTCTAATATTGAAGCAGTCATATATTAATTTTTATTTTTACAGCCTCATTGTATTAAAAAAATGTAATTAAAATAGACCCTTAAAAATGCTAAGTTTCTAAAGAAGACGTAATTACTCGTAGTGTTAAAACATCAACACCTATTGTTTTATTTTGCTTTGTATCCCGTTCTACGGAAGTTCGTCCAGTCTGTCTGTCTGTCCGTATATCACAGCCATTTTACTCGGAGACTATTGGCACTATACAGATGAAATTTGGAAGGTAGGTATCTTCTATATGAATCGCTATGCAAAGGTGTAGTGAAATTATGAAAAAAAAATTAGGGGTGGCACACCTGAGGGATAAATCATCAAAAATACTGACTGACTGATATAGATCATCATAGATCTAGGGTACTTCCAATCGAGCTAGGGGTTTGAAATTTGGAACATAGATAGTGTTTAAGGTGATAATTACGAGAAAAATCAAAAATCAATGAAAGTTCAACATGGCGGATTCTGATACGAAATGAAACATAGGGTACTTCCAATCGAGCTACAACGTTGAAATTTGAAACATAGATAGTGTTAAAAAAATCATAAATAATTCAACATGGCGGATACGTTCTTTCCGACTAAGAAACCCTTCGCTGTGCGTGGTTCGACAATCGACACGCACTTAGCCGCTTTTTTAAAACTAAATTCAAATAAGGTATAAACCATCTTTAAAAAGTGAAAATAACGTCGTATATTTAAAAGAACATAGTTGTTAAAATTTTCAAAAAAACCTGTAAGCTGAAAGCTCAAAATATCACAAGTAAATAGGAAACTCTGCCAAAAAAGTTGCAAATTCTCCGGCGGTTTACATAATGCTTGCCATAAATTGTCACGAATTAATGATAAAAAATATCATTTATATAGGTGAGCCATACATTCGTGATGAATATTTTTTTTACTTGATTTTTTTATCTTTTTATTGCATTGAGTAAGAAGCTTGTTGCTGGATTATGAGGTTGTAGACCTTAGTATCTGCACTGTAAAAAATGGATGTAAAAATACTTTGAAAATTAAGGTAGAATTCGCTTGATTTTCTAAGTGATTTTACATTATTATTTATTTTTACACAGAAAACTTCATAAAAACTTGGACTTTTACTGTGAAGTTAAACAAATTTGTGATTTTTACATAAAGTAAATTAAAATTACATAATTTGAGTAATATTCCAATAAACTGTGTAAAAATTACAAAATAAAATGTATAGTTACATATATAAAATGGATGAATACAAAACAAATTAATGTAAAATTAGTAACCACGCATGCGCAATGTGTTTTTATGAAATCTACGCGATGTGCAGGCGATACCTGTTTGCGACGCCATTGTCTCTTTGTGTGCCTATTACCAGATTAATCGCGGTGGCTACAAATGGACCATCGATAATCTATGTACTCGGCCTTCTCATTTCTTACAGTGTGATATGAATTTCAACTTGATGTACCTGCCTCTAGCCATTCCTGAGAAAAATGGTCTTGACGGCCAGCCAGACATTTACAAACTGAAAACAAAGTAATCCTGTAAGGGTTCGTTTTTTTCATTCTGAGGTAAGGAACCCTAAAAACGACGTTAACGCTTACGAAGCCGCGGCTATAGGCTAGTAAATAAACGTTTTTATATAACATATTATATTAATTGATGCCTCTTGGGAAAGGATATTTGATTTTATGAACACCTTCACCTTTAAGTTCGTTCGTTTTTAGGACAATGAATACATAATAATAAAAAAAAGTATTAAAAAAATTTAACTAGATTTTTTCAGCCATGCACCAAAAATTAAAAGGGTAATGAACTGTTCATGGCTGGCAATAAAATAATATATTTTATTGCGCAATAGTTTGTCAATGTTTATTGAAAAAAATAAAAAACTTTACTTCGCCAAAATATAATCATGATAAATGCGATAGACCTGTGAAAAATAATAGAATCGGTGTAAATTATGCCAAAATGTTATTAGCTACAAATTCAACATGTAAATTTATTAGACGGTAATTACTGTCATTGTAAATGACATTAACTGTCATCACGTTTTATTTTTAAATTTCACGTGGAATCTATTTTATTGTTTTTTTAGTAAACTTCTTTGTTGGCGACGATTTGGAGAAAAAATGCTGGCTAGACGCAAATTACCATAACAACCCTAAATAAATCAATAAATTATTAATGAAGGCGTGGCTTATTCTTATCCATTCATTTTATATAGACTATAAAGCTTTGTATGTAATAATATTATGCTCAGAATGTAGAGATAGAGTTATAGAAGGAGTATATTATCACAGCTTGTAGGTGAAGTTTTACTTAGGCCATGTGTGCCACGACATATACTTTTTTAGATAAAGATATAAACAGAATTTTTGAGTTTTCTTAAAAATGCCAAAAGTAAGAAGACCCCCCTCTTTGTACAAATTTGCGAAACTTTTGAAAAATAAATTCGACCCGATTCGTTTAAAATTAAGTCTATTTATAGAAAAAATAACGCTGAATCGACTCCAACCAAACGCGCTTTTAGTTTCAAACATATAAACAGCATTTGAGAGATTTTTGAGTTTTCTTAAAAATGCAAAAAGTAAGAAGACCCTCCTCTTTGTACAAATTTGCGAAATTTTTGAAAAATAAATTCGACCCCATTCGTTTAAAATTAAGTCTATTTATAGAAAAAATTACGCTGAATCGACTCTAGCCACCCGCACTTTTAGTTTCAAAGATATAAACAGTATCTGAGAGATTTTTGAGGTTTCTTAAAAATGTCAAAAGTAAGAAGACCCCCCTCTTTGTACAAAGTTGCGAAATTTTTGAAAAATAAAATCGACCCGATTCGTTTAAAATTAAGTCTATTTGTGGAAAAAATAACGCTGAGTCGACTCCAACCACACGCGCTTTTAGTTTCAAAGATATAAACAGCATTTGAGAGATTTTTGAGTTTTCTTAAAAATGCCAAAAGTAAGAAGACCCCCCTCTTTGTACAAATTTGCGAAATTTTTGAAAAATAAATTCGACCCGATTCGTTTAAAATTAAGTCTATTTATAGAAAAAATAACGCTGAATGGACTCCAACCACCCGCGCTTTTAGTTTCAAAGATATAAACAGCATCTGAGAAATTTTTTAGTTTTCTTAAAAATGCCAAAAGTGAGAAGACCCCCCTCTTTGTACAAATTTGAGAAATTTTTGAAAAATAAATTCGACCAGATTCGTTTAAAATTAAGTCTATTTATAGAAAAAATAATACTGAATGGACTCCAGCCAACCGCGCTTTTAGTTTCAAAGATATAAACAGCATCTGAGAGATTTTTTAGTTTTCTTAAAAATGCCAAAAGTAAGAAGACCCCCCTCTTTGTACAAATTTGCGAAATTTTTGAAAAATAAATTCGACCCGATTCGTTTAATATCAAGTCTATTTATAGAAAAAATAACGCTGAATCGACTCCAACCACCCGCACTTCTAGTTTCAAAGATATAAACTTATAAAATTTATTTTAGTGTATAATAATTATGTTTTGGAAATATGTACAATTTCAAAAGTTTAAACTTCCAACGATATTTTAAAAGAAATCCAAGTTCAAAACCTATTGCGTTATAAAATGCATATTTCATTTTTTTAATAATATAAATACATCTGAGCTTACGTAAAATGTTTGTTTTGTAAATGGTTTGCCAGATTTTAAATTACTATTCAATAGTAACGTTAACATTTCTGTGATAGCTTTCAAAGTTTTTGCCAATCTTACTTCCTTGATGTTGAAAATATAAATATTTTCAGTATAATAATATACAAGTTTCTTATTTATTTTAAAATTATCTCTTTTATTGTTTATCTTAAAAACTAATAATCTAGCAAGACATTTCACAGTTGTTCGCCACTTTAATATAAACATTTCGAAAACGCAAATTTCTTTTTATTTTACCATCATTATTATCGAAGATTTAACTCTTCAGTGGATCACTGTAATGAAAAAGAAAGCACGTATTTTCCAGTTTTTAGAATAGAATTTATTCATCAACTTGCTAAAACTGTGGAACCCCCAGGGAGATAATCTACTATTTTAAAAAATATAATAAAAGAAAAAATATTCATTTTATTCTTAGACTAAAAAATATGTTAAGGTTATCTCTAGCAACATGATCGATGCCAAACCGTGTGTAAGTACATTTCTCATAAAAAATGAAATTAAATTAAGTAGGGCGTTCTGAAACGTAAGATATTTTTTCGTTTCAAACGTCATCTATGTACCGACCAATACATTAGTAATATATTTTTATCTGGCGCCAAATTTTCTAAGAAGCTGTTACATTATATCTTAAAACGTATACCTACATATAAAAAGGATAAAAGATTATTTTATTTCTTTTTATAATCACCCTCTGTGCCTACACTCAGAAGTTGGCGTAAATAATAAAGAAATAATGCACCTATCTTTTTTACTAAAGGAACCCTTATGAGACCACTCGTGTATCCGCCCGTATGTCTGTCGCAGTCGAATTTCTCTGGACTGAATAAAAGTATCGACTATTATTAAAATGAATTAAAAAGAAAAAATAATTTTTAATAATTTAGGTTCATAATTATAAAAGCGTGGGTTGTAAACTCTATTATAGTTTACTAGTCACAACGCACGCTTTTATAATTATGAACCTAAATTATTAAAAATTATTTTTTTCCTTTTTGGTCCATTTTAATAATTAAGGCTTGTCATATAAAAGTTTTTTTTAATAATATTTTATTTTATTCCGCATTCGTGTGTCAACTTTATTATAATTTTGCATTTTGCAGTGGTCGCGAACTGCGCCCTCTTAATAACTCTAGAGGAAATCTAATTGGAACATGTAAAGGAGGCAAGGTCTCTTAATCAAAGTTTTGTGTAAGTTTTTAGAGCAAAGTTATATTTAACAAAATACAATTAAGATCGGTATGCGCCATCTACCGCTGCGTTCAGAAGCCATTAGTGTTTACGCATGTCAAGTCGCCGAAGACAAGGGATTCGATTGCGGTTTGTTTTAAATAAACGAATGCCCGACTTCGATGACACAGAACTTTAAACAAATGTCATAGATATATTTGTTTTACTGTTTTGCTTTCTTTTTACTCCGAAAAGATGCACACATAGGACATATTTCAACAAGGTTATTGAGTTATCTTAACTATTATTGAAAGCTGCTTTTAAAAAAGTAGACAAGGCAATCTAATGTTGAGTTATCCAGGTGTGCAAGCTTTCACGGCCGGCACTGTTCCAAGTCTTCATGGTTTCCGGGCTTGTAGGCCGTGGTCCGGTGGTATTTCTACCACCGGATCACGACCTACAAGCCCGAAAACCATGAAGACTTGGAATAATGTTGAGTTATTTAATGTGGTGAAGGATCAAAAAAAAAAACGAAATTTCGTTTCTTTTTGGCCACTGAAGACATCGTCTTCAACAAATACATAGTTACGGATCACCCTGTATATAAACGGTAGGCGGGAGTTCTGAGAAGCGGTGTCTGCTTGCTGTAACAACTGGTACCTGCACGAAAGTTCTATAGAACGCTAGAACGCACTAGGTTTGAGCCGCGCAGCATATATAAGCGGCCAGTACGAGTAAGAGGGGGTCAGTCAGTCAGTCAACGGTCCAATCAATTAGTGAATAGTGAGTCGCGCATTCAAGCCTACGATGAATCAGTCAGTGTACATTATACTGTGACAGTATTGAATAGCGAATATAGTGCGAAACAATCTGATATAAATATTTGAATATAAATAACTAGAAATAAATAGTCCTTGTATATAGTTAATTGTCACGAATTATTGTATATAGTTAATTGTTACGAATTATTGTATATATATTTGTTGCGTTCATTATCATTGTGTTTTTAATTATTGTAAATAAATATTTATTCCGCCAACTCAGAAAACAGTTTTGTAACAATATTAACTAAATTTTAGTTCAAGATACATTTATCTTAGATGTCGTTCATAAACTAAGTATAATGCTCTTAAGGGAGGGGGAACCTCCAAGATCTGCATGACGGTACAGGGAGGAGGGTGTGTTACAATTTCCTCTTAAAAGTTGATATAGGAGTTGATTTTTGTCAATTTACTGTGGCGCTAAATGGTCGTCAGATTTGAATACCGAGGATGTAAAAAAATAAAAAACTTTTTAACAAAAAAAAAAACCTCCTTCTAAAAGGCACTAAAAAGAGGAAAATAATGAAATTTTGAGGTCTGTGCCAATTAAAATATGAAGTTGGTTAAAAAAAAGAAGATATTAATCACTATACTATACTTTTTAACCGACTTCATATTTTAATTGGCACAGACCTCAAAATTTCATTATTTTCCTCTTTTTAGTGCCTTTTTGAAGGAGGTTTTTTTTTGTTAAAAAGTTTTATATTTATTACTTTTTAGTGTCAAAAAGTAACATTTACCGTAAAGAATCACACGCCGTTACTTACTTTTATTAAAAAATCAGCCGAACTACTGAACCGATTTTGATGAAATTTCTATGGGACCAATCTGAAAGTATATCCTTTCAAATCGGTTCATAAACGACGAAGTTATCCGCGAACATGCATAACCACATAAAAAATATATACGGTCGAATTGAGAAACCTCCTTTCTTTGAAGTCGGTTAAAAAGTTACGTAACCTTTGAGAGGTGGGAGGGGTCGAGCTGAATGTCTACATGGTGTTACATGGAGGGAGGAGGGTAAAAATATCGCATCATGTCATAAAAGTTTCTCTTCAAAAAGCGAAGTGTAAAAGTGTTTCTTTGTGAATGTTTTGATTAAATGACGGAAAATTTTTGATAATCCTTTTAAATAGAAATGTTTATTTAAATAACGTTCTAATTTTGAATACCATTCACAGATTTCAAAATGCAGATTAATGATTTACATTTTGTTTTGAGCCAAGAATGTTGAGCGAATGTCAAATTTATCATTGTGACGTTTAAATAATATATCAAAATAAATTCTACACGCCTTGTAGATTTTATTATGAATCTTCTTATTGCGAAATCATAACAATTATATATATAGCCATAAATTATAATAAAAAAGTGACAGAACTACTAAAATATGTTCAATGACGCATTAAAAAAGTGTCATTTCACTTAAAGCTTTGTCATTGGTCAGAGATAAATCATATAGAAATCAAATAAAATTCACCAATTAAACAGTTAAAAAAAATCTTTTGTTTTTTTTTTTTGATGTAAAACATCTTATGTCGGGCTGTGAACAGCCGCGTGAGGGGAAATATGCAACGAAATTTATGGTCCGCTCCTTCGCTGCTGTTCTCCCCACCACTGCGGCACTCTCTCTCTCGGCTTCCGCGCGCTCGGGCACGGGAACTGCGTGTGTTACAGTGCAGTATATAGGATTACGTCAGCATAACAGTTAGTTGCTGCTTTTGAAAAAATATATACTACTACATATAGAGAATACCACCGAGTTCAATAACGTTTTCTTTGATGCTTCACATCTGTCGGGGGTCCCGAGACCCACACCCTTTTTTAAATTGGTAGCATTTTGAAAGACAACTTATGGTTGACCTGTACCAACCGATAAAAGTTATCTTTCCATTAATAATTTCAGAGGCACTTTTGAGTTATGTTTTCTAAAAGGGCAAATAAATTTGAATAAAAATTGCGGCTTATAACATGTCTTTCATAAATTATATACTCAATAAAATTAATATTCATAAAGGGGTAAATGCTCCGGTTCTTAATCACTTATTAACCTCTAGTTTCGTATTTTATCAATAATATATTGATCGATGCGAAGGAGAATTAGAAAATATTAATTTTCAAGTGAGTTACAGACAGGGGCGATCTAGGCTTTTTGGGGCTTAGGACCCTATTTTTTGTTAGATAGAATCTTCAAATTGGGATTTAAAATTAATTTCAAATAACATTGAAATCAGAGTTGAAATATATTAATTATTTATGAAATGTTGAATGACAGCTGTGGGGCCGTTCAAGTATTACGTAATCAGATTTTTTGCACCCCCCTCCCCCTCGTTAGCAAAAGTAAGCAAAGCTCTTACTCCCCCTCCCATGCTTACGTAAACATTGGTACATGCATTTTTCAATGTGTTCTGGTTTCTTTATTGATTCATGAGCAGCAGTTATGTCTAGAAATAAGGGATAGGCTTGGAATAGAGGACTTTAACGCACATAATATTTATTTAAGCAAATTTTATTGACATAGTATTCAGTTATTATAATTTTAATATATTAACGACCAAAAAAAAATCTTTTAAAATGTTGGTATATTAATTCAAATTAACAGTCAGTCCATGACACACGAATCCATGACTCTAAGTCTTCGATGACTTTGGATGTTTGCTGCTCAATGAATAGCGCGCGGTAATTCCCCTACTCGGTTCTTTTACTCGGTTCAAAGCGAGTAAACGCATCCATTATTTTCGGGAATCCCTGAAAATGCGTTTTGTTTTCAAGCATAGACAAGTAGGGTTGCCATATGTGTTCAAACCAAAATCAACTAAATTTTGTAGAAAATCCGAAAAAGTAAAAAAATAAATACTACTGATGTAATCACCATCCAGACCCCCCCATCCCCCAAACACTGTTAAAGATAGAAGTTACTAACCTTAGAATAAATTTATTCCTTGGAATAAAATAAACTTTCTATTCACCAAGCAATTCATTCGATAGAATAGTAACTGCAGGTAAAAATTTACTATATACTATACGCCTTGCAGATTTTGTCAAATAAAGCACGTTTACCAAAGATCCGACCGATGGGGCATCTATCGAAAATGTAAAATGGTGAATATTGACATATTTTACTGACAAAAACCTTTACCTGTAAGATATGAAATTAATATTTACCTGAAAAGGTCGCCCGGCCATAAAGTAATTTATGCATTTCGTGCACACCTAGGCGGATAATTATTTATACCCTTGAAATTGGACAGAATAACTATTCTTACGATTTATACCTGCAGTAAATTTAACTATGTTTGGTAATTTGAATTATCACTATTTATTCCGTGTGATAGTTACCAGGGGAATAAATCAACGGAATAAATAACTAACTAGGCTCGGTGAATACGGGCCCTATAAACTTGAAAACCGACTCGATAAACGCTTCGGTTAAAACAGCCGTGTCTGTTTTTGCCCTAAAAGTGTTCGACCACAGGTGGGTTATCGAGAATATGTACATTTACCCTATTATAGGTACAGAGACAATTAGGTAAGCTGTGATTTGTGAATTATTATTAACTTTCCATTGGAACTTGTCTGTTTATCAGAAGAATCAAACATGTTTATTTTATTGAATTGGTACTTTTTTCTTGTTTAGTTTCAAATAAAAATTATGTAAACCATTCCAGTATAATATTACCATAATTTATTTGAATACACTTATAGTAAACCATTATTCATCGGGTAACTGCCAAAGAAGTATGTAATTTTATTCGAATGGAATAAATAATTTTAAGTTAAATCCATTAATAAAGAACAAAGCTATCAGTAACTATGAAAATTGTATTGTTTGTCTCTTTTATTGTATTAAGAGTACTAAATAGACTCAAGTGATTTTTTAACGTCTTAATGATTCTATTAAACGATCAATCTTTAAGACAGATAAAAGTTCGACATTTATGACAGTTTAATATCTTAATAAATTTTCTATATTATAATTATTGTAACTAAATTAGATTAATGTTCAATATTTTAGCGATTTATCCAAGGATAATGGTTTCTCAAAAAATGTATATTTTAGATTTATGCGTAGAATTTTTTAGACAAAAACAAGTGTATCTTTAAGGCCTTGAAACTAATGCTTTCCGAAATAACAAAATATTTATGAGTGTCTAAATCGCTGGGGTACCAAATGGGAAGGGATTTTTTTAGTTATAACGTATAGAACGAGAGCTAGTGACAATTTTTTGGTGTTGTTTATTCAAGGCTTTATTTTTGTGAAGTGGTTGAGGGAGGCATATTAAAGTGCCCTGAGTAAGGGATTTTGCTAGGTAGCGGTATTGGAGGGATGCAGACCGCCCCCAACATAAATTTCGTCGGGTACATGACACGTTTAGGGTGATCTGCCACACCTTTAATATACTAACCAATCGATCTGAAAATATTATAATGGCATTATTGGGTCACCGGCAAGTTATACAAACAATTTCAACCTTGAGGCAATAATAATTGTGACCATTTTTTTTGTTACATGTTGGGGACAGTCTGCATACCTCCCATACTACTATCTAGAAAAATCCTTTACTAAGGGCACATCTTCACAAAAATAAGGCCTTGCATAAATAACACCAAAAAATTGTCACTAGCTCTCGATCTATTATAAGTATTGTTCATCAGTTTGAACAAAAAGCTGTAACAAATAAATGAACACTTGTACATTAATAAATTATTTAGACAGTAATATAATATTAAATGCATGAATTCTTTTTGTCAGGGCAATCATGTTATTTTTATTATTTAAATGTAAATCTTATACATTATTTATCAATTATTCAATTAATCATGTTGTTATTAATTTATTGTCTATTGATGCAATTATTGTCGCCATCACTTTGATATTAACATTTTATTATTAGAACACAAAAGGCATAATTTAAATGCTATATTAAGTTTCTTTGTGATGATTTACTTTTGAATTCAGATAAATTTTGCAAAGCTTGTGGTAATTACGTAAGACCATAGATTAGAATTCAGAGGTTTCCTAACTGTGCTTCGCGACGCCCTGGGGCGTCGCGGCGCTATCCTAGATGAGTCGCGAGACGATATGCACAGGTCAAATCGGAATCAAATCGAAGTAGATACAGGTTTCAAATAAATTTAGAAAAAGAAATGAGAGTAGAAATTTCAAAACTTCAGCCCCGTTTTGAGAAGTTAAGCTTAGAAAAGCAAGCTCATCATTCTCATTAAATGTATTGTTTGTAGTTTTTTATGTTTTCCAATTATTAGAATATTATTAGAATCTAATACCTAGTAATTAAGATTCTATATTCTTTGGAGTTTTCTTTGAATAATAAAGTAATTTTATTGTCTGCTGGAGCCACACACAGGTATCTTCTTTTTGAAGCGCGTCGCAAAAAAATTGCAACCTGTATAGGGAGTCGCAGCAAAAAAAAAGGGTGTGGGTCTCGGGACCCCCGACAGATGTGAAACATCAAAAAAACGTTATTGAACTCGGTGGTGTTCTCTATGTAGTAGTATATATTTTTTCAAAAGCAGCAACTAACTGTTATACTGACGTACCTAATCCTATATACCGCACTGTAACACACGCGGTTGCGGCGTTTGAGCACGCCTGAGCCAGAAACGCAACTAAATACACAGCGAAGTATCTATATTACATACCTAAACGTGTATACATATACTTTTGCTTTACAGTACGTTCGTATGTATACTCTCTCTCTCTTTCCGTGCCCGAGCGCGCGGAAGCTTAGAGAGAGAGATAGAGTGCCGCAGTGGTAGGGAGAACAGCAGCGAAGGAGCGGACCGTAAATTTCGTTGCATATTTCCCCTCACGCGGCTGTTCACAGCCCGACATAAGATGTTTCACATCAAAAAGATTGGGAACCCCTTCATTAGATAATTTTAGGAGCAGGAAAAGTCTTCCTTGTCGCATTTAACCTACAAAGACCCATAACCATTATGCCTTAGCATGGACGATTATTGGATGATTTTTGACTATTCCTGAACATCATTAGATGAAGGTCATTTTTTTTACAATTTCAACACAAAAACCGTACGAATGACGCGATCCAGTTTTATATTCTAGACTTGTGGTTGCTCAAATGCATCAACCATTTTTGTTTTAAATTAAATATGACAAATGATCTCTCATGTTTTATGTGAGTAATTTGAATACACCGAGACTACCTCTCATTTCTTTGTTTCATGGCCATTTTTTGCAAGGCCTTCTTTAGAATATGAAACAATATTACTCTTGACTTTTGAATTTAATCAATTACGACTTTTGTTTCGATTTAAATCGTGCAAACGCAAGACCAAAAAATGTATACAGATGAATTTAAACACATTTTTTCAATTTTATTTGAGTTGTATTTAACTTTTCAGGTTCTTAAATTATAAACTGATGACACTATAAATTGTTTACTAATTTGCCCCCTGGGGACAATTTATTATGTACTTAGTTCTAAAAAAATATACAGCAAAAGTTGTTGAAAAAATGTTTTTTTCGACTGAAAAAGTTCATCTGGAATATGTGAGGATTTTATATATCTTTTTCTTTTGAACTTGACACAAGGTCATTACTTTTGAAAAACAAACTGCAATAAATGTAACATTTTTATTATTAAGGTTGATATTCAGTTTTTCAAAACATTTCTATTTTTTAAGTTACGAAGGATTTATTTTTTGAAAATAACCCTTTATAATCTTGATAAAAAATTACGTTTTTGAATTAGTTTATTTTTAATATGTTTATTTACGTTTGAAAAAAATGGAAAATAGTAATAATAAAGGGAAATGAGCAGTGAGCGAAAATAGAGATTTGCACCCGGGCGAACTTGGACCGGGCTACTATAGTAAAAACGTAAAGATCAACAAGAAGTACTTCTTCTTTTAGTCTTTCACTAAAATAAAATTTGATATAAAATAATTCTTTAGTAGTTTAGTATATTCTAGAAGGCAACTTTTTGAAGTGAAATTTATTTACGCACGGTAGAGTGAATTTGTTCATTGTAACAAAACACGGTAAGAAAATACCTGACGATCTTCTGCGGTATTGACGTATGGATGCGTGTGTGTTTGACGGATGGATATGTGTGTGTCAATGGACTCCTCACGCTTTTTAAGGGGTTGTGCATATTGCATACATAATATACTATTAGTATTTGTAATGCTTCATGCGATTAGAAGTGTCACTTCTGTAGTGTGTAGTGTAAACTACACGGTCAATTTTTTTCTCCCCAAGTGTTCAATAAAAAATAAAACAAGATTCGAGCCTTAAGTTTGGTGGTAAGTGTTTACGTCAGTTTTTTTTTTTTTGAAGCTGTCAAGGTAAGCTGCAAGCAAATCATTTGATGGTGCCGCTTTGAATAAACAGAAGCAGCGTTAAGTTATGAGTTTTTCGTGTAATTGTAAACAATAATGACTCGAATTTTTATTAAACTTGGCGCCTGTTTCTTGTTCCTGTTTAAAGAATACGTCAGTCAACAAACGCTGACAACTTACAAAATATCGGTATTACATTTTCATTCTGAAATGTTACATAAAAATAGATATAATTGACAGTTAACAAAATACTTTGACATTTTACCTCCCGGCATTTTACATGTGCAAAAAAAATGTACACCCAATCTCATTAATTTGTCGGAAAATACATTAATTAGGTAGATACATACTAGACCAGGGATGGCGAACCTATAGCACGCGTGCCATAGGTGGCATGCGACAGAATATTGTAAAAATATTTAAAAATATGTTAGATGTTGACTATCATTCAATACTCCAGTAATTTTAGACATTAAAACAATCCACCTGCAGAATAATTCCCAGTTAGCTGATTTTTTTTTATTTACCTTCGTTATGGTGTTTTAAAAAACGTGTAAAAAGTCCCCATTGATATCGTGCCGGCATGGCCAGATATTCGAGGTTCAAGTTCACGATAGACGGTTTTTTGCGAATGCCTCGATTCCGTTCCATTTTTTGTAAAAAATGGTTATTATCAATCTTGTAGAGGACGAAATTATCTACAACTTTTGTATAAACATTTTTTGTTTACGATTTATAGTTCTTCTTATTAAAGTACCCGTGGCTTCCTCCCCCTCGATTTTACATAACGGGATTATGCTGCTTCCCGAGGGAATTTTTCTGCAGTGGAAATCTAAAATTACTGGACTACAAGTAACAAATATGAGATCGATACGACAAGTAGACGAAAGTTTCATGACTCTCAATGCATTACCTAAAATAAATATGGCACGTAGATGTGAAAAGGTTTGCCATCCCTGTGGGCTGTACTAGACTAATCCCGTCAAAATTCGACGAAGTTTTATGAGAACAGCCGAGCGTGTAGTGTTGCCGTTGTTTGTGAGGAATTTCCATGGCTGCTCTATCATTACAAGCCCCCAGTTCCCAGGTTTTAATCCAAGAACTGGTCGAAGTATCCATTGGATTTTCAGCTAGAAACCTCTGACAGACGGACAGACAGAATTGCTACAATAATAATAATTTGTATTTATTTCGCGAAGACAGAAATGTGTATGAAATATAAGAATAATTAAGAGCACTGTGGTTTAATTTAATAACAAAGAGTTTAGTCACGTCTAACCACAATAATTTTATTAATGAATGTACATTTCAAGAGCTATGCTCCCATCTTCAGCAAATACTAAACTTTAGTTTAATATTTGTTGAAGATACGAGCATAGCTCTTGAAATGTACATCTATACTATCTATACTAATATTATAAAGAGGAAAGATTTGTATTTTTGTGTGTGTGTATGTTTGTAATGAATAAACTCAAAAACTACTGTGCCGATTTCAAAAATTCTTTCACCTATAGAAAGCTACATTATCATCGAGTAACATGGGCTGTATTTTATTTTCAAAAAAATTAGAGGGGGTGGGGGTAACAAATCATAAATTCTATCTCTGCAACTACTAAACCGATTCTAAAAATTCTTTCACTAATAGAAAGCTACGTAGGGGGAGAGATTCTCGCGAGGGGGTACTCGCGGGGGGGGGGGGGGTAATAAATCATAAATTATTATCTCTGGAACTACTAAGCCGATTCTAAAAATCCTTTCACTAATAGAAAGCTACGCAGGGGGGGGAGATTCTCGCGGGGGGATAACAAATTAACAATATACTAAATATACGTGAGCGGAGCAATGGGTGACCGCTATTAAATCATAATTACATACCACCCGGGCGAAGCCGGGACGGGCCGCTAGTTCATTAATAAAATTATTGTGGTTAGACGTGACTAAACTCTTTATTATTGTATGAAATATGTCAAGAAGAAATTTACAATACAAGATATTAGGGCTCTGTTTGGATCCTTTGGGTACGGAACCTTAAAATATTAATAGCTACTAGGATCAAATGACTCTCGCTGTTGGTGGCGCTAGAATATATATATATGTACATAAATAAACTGGACAGCGCGTAGGTACAAAACAAAATCAATCAGTATTCATCCATATTAATCAACTATATAGCTGCAATGTAAGATAAACATCGACTTTATAACCTTAGCCTTGATTTTGATGTTAAAAGTTGTAACAACCCACGACGCTTACAATCATAAATACGTAACAACTGGACACTGTTTATTACTTTAGCTTACTTCAGATTGTTACAATTTTCTTCACCTTCTTATAGACCGACAGCCTTATTTTTGTGAAGATGTTGAGGGAGGCATATTAAAGTGCCCTGAGTAAGGGATTTTGCTAGATAGCGGTATGGGAGGGATGCAGACCGCTCCCAACATGTAACAAAAAAATGGTCACAATTATTATTGCTTCAAGGCTGAAATTGTTTGTATGGCTTGTCGGTGACCCAATAATGCCATTATAATATTTGCAGATCGATTGGTCAGTATTAAAGGGGTGGAAGATCACCCTAAACGTGTTACATGCCCTACGAAATTTATATCATTAGTTCAAGGTTCAAATTTTAATATGTTGTTACGGCAACTGTTTTAAGCATATATTTCAATTTGCAGAACAAAATGTCGGAGTTAACCCTCTCTCTTAGAGGAAAACTTGCTCGCCTAGGTGTTTATATCGTTCTGCAAGGGGGTTAATACCGAAATTTTGTTCTGCAAATTGAAATATATGCTTAGAACAATCGCCATAACAACATATTAAAATTTGAACCTTGAACTAATAATATAAATTTCGTAGGGCACATAACACGTTTAGGGTGATTTGCCACCCCTTTAATACTGACCAATCGATATGCAAATATTGATCTTGCGATGGCGGGCACAACTCCCGTACTCCGTGACTACCTCTTATGGAAGTTATAGTGAGTTGCGCGCGTCATCATTTAACGCTTTGCGCAAACGCGTCCGGAGTCGCATAAGAAGTATTCAACGAACGTTTCGAGAATGGCTGAAGAAGACATTAATTGTGAAGCAACTGTATGGGAAATGCAAGTGGGTGGTAAGAAACATCGTTAAATCATTATTTATGATTTGTTTTGTTTACATATAATAATCTTTTTTATATCTATCGGCGCATCTGTCATCTATGAAAGCACAACACTTAACAGATTATTATGTTAATGCAGATTCTCAATAAAAGCAACATGTTTACTGAACTTACATTTTAATGTGGATTTCTTCGGAAATAGGTAACTACTTCAATGCCTATTAAAATGTCAACAGAAATAAATTATTATGCACAAATGAATTTGTTTTTGATCTTATTTTAAAAATAGTAAACAACTCGTAAAATAATTGTCTCGACTGTTTGAAATTCGTTTGAAGTTTCCTGGGGTGGAAACCTTATTACTAAGGAATTATTTGAATAGCATAAACAATTTGACATAACTGCAGCAAATGTGTTAAAACAATGTTGCAAGATTTTGAGGGTTTGAGAATAGCTGAGCGTGTAGCAATGCCATTCTTTATATGTATTACAAGCTTCTAAGTTCTAATCTGGGAGCTTGGTGAAAGTATCAATTAGATTTTCAATTTATTATTAGAAAAAATAATAAATTGAAAATATGACTTGGTACTACGACCAAATAATCCTAGCTGTTGGTGACCCCTCCTCTCCCCAAAGAAAGTCAAACGAACGGACAGGCATCGTAGGCTGAGTAATAGGGTTCTTTTTGGAGGTACGGAACCCTAAAAAGAATAAAAAATTACAGCATGTCAATTACGATCATCGGTATTTTAAAAATAAGCACAAAATATATCGTCTAATCGTGAATGAAGCATGTCTAATTATACCTATGTATGTATTTTTTATTACATATTATTTTTGGCAACTATTATGTATGCAGCTTCATATATTTCACTTGATTTCACGGTTATATCTACAACGTACCTATAAATACGTTATATGGTTGCGTTCACACTATAAACGAAATTTATTATCTTTTGTGTGATTCTAACGAAAGATTTTCTTTTTAACCCCTGACCCAAAAATGTTATGTTTGGGTCGTATCTGGCATCATAACTCTTCAATGGATGGACCGATTTTGAAGCGGTTTTCTTTATACGATAGAACATTTTTGAAGAAAGGTTATAATATAGGTTATAGCACAAGCTTGACAACTTGGGTGGGATAATTTCTATTATATTTACAATTGTTTTAAAATAGTGTTGGAAATGAAATAAAAAAATAAAAAGCCGGCCAGGCGAGTGTTGGGCACGCACATGATCGGGTTCTGTAGTGTTCGTGTGATGTATTTATAAATAAGAGCTATATTTTCCTCTTCGCATATTTGCTTGCTTCCGAAAAAGAGTTGTTTATAAATGCATAAACTATTTTTGCTACGTGTTCGTTATAATTTTCTATGAAAGTAGTTACTAAAGGCTACATTCAGGATTTTTTCAGATTTTTTGCATCGATAGCTTAGAAATTAGTAGGAGGAACGCTTTGATAACGACTTTGAAAACAAATATTTCGTGTCTGTTAAGGTCTAAAATCAAAAGTTCCTAAAATATGTTATGTTGCATTTTAGAAGATCTTTTTAAAAGACACCCAACTCAATGGAGTAAGCTGGTGTTGTCCTGATTCGGGTCTATAGGCCGTCGTTGGTTGGAATTGCTTCCTAACGTTTTGCTAGCACGAGTGGCGAGCTTCTTCAGAGGTCCTTCCATCTCCGATGCTGGATGTAGAATGACAAATTCTCGGGCGCAGAATTTGTCATTCTACATCCAGCATCGGAGATGGAAGGACCTCTGAAGAAGCTCGCCACTCGTGCTAGCGAAACGTTAGGAAGCAATTCCAACCAACGACGGCCTATAGACCCGAATCAGGACAACACCAGCTCATCAACTAGCCACGAAAGCCTCAACCAATCTGTCAATGGAGCTTATGTGAAAAAAAATGTTTTAAGTACACTTTCCAACTCTATGAAAGGAGGTCCAAAGAAATTATTTTTCCAAAAATCTCATCATTTCTATTTTTGGGTCATTAATCTACGAATTCGTATACCAAATTTCATCTTAATAGGTATATGAATGAGAGAATTGGAGGGCTGTGACATACAGACAGACTAACCGAAACTACAAGGGTTCCTCGTTTGTACTGAACCCTAAAAATGAAATTGAAAAACAAGTCAAATATTTCAAAACACTTTTTCTTATTAATCTTCAATCGTAAAGTGAAGGCAATGTAATGAAAAACATTGATTTAGGTAACTATTGAAATGTGATATGTTTAGCAATAAATTTACTTCATTTATATAAGAAGAATTGATGGTACGTTGTAAATTTTAATAGAGAAAAATAAATTTTATACACACATACTGACATTTTGGTGTGTACAACATTTTCACCATGTTTTTGTATGACAAATTTATACAAAATGTTATTTCGCTACCCATAGAAAATGAAGTTCTTAATAGAAAATGCGTTAGTAAAATAACAAAAAAAAGGGTGTGGGTCTCGGGACCCCCGACAGATGTAAAACATCAAAGAAAACGTTATTGAACTCGGTGGTATTCTCTAATCTCTATGTAGTAGTATATATTTTTTCAAAAGCAGCAACTAACTGTTATGCTGACGTAATCCTATATACTGCACTGTAACACACGCGGTTGCGGCGTTTGAGCACGCCTGAGCCAGAAACGCAACTAAATACACAGCGAAGTATCCATATTACATACCTACACGTGTATACATATACTTTTGCTTTACGGTACGTTCGTATATATATACTCTCTCTCTCTTCCCGTGCCCGAGCGCGCGGAAGCCGAGAGAAGTGCCGCAGTGGTGGGGAGAACAGCAGCGAAGGAGCGGACCAGAAATTTCGTTGCATATTTCCCCTCACGCGGCTGTTCACTGCCCGACATAAGATGTTTCACATAAAAAAAAATTTTTCAAATTAAATATTTTCATTATTAAAAAAACAAAAACAATAATAAAAGCATTCGGGATTCGAAACTGGGCTTGGCATTTGTACTTGTCGGTAGACTAATGCTTTTTCGCTCGGCCACCTGGCTTACTGTATCTAAGACCTTATACGTACTGTGTTTTGTGTCACATGTCAATCACTTCCGACTATTTCCGTTATATCTAATATTTCTAAAATGCCACTCCACATTATTTCACGTTATTCACCTCACAAGAAAGTACTGTAATAATTTCCGTAGTTAAATCCCCAAATGCTTGCCCCCCCAGGGGGAACATTGGGATGTAGTTGTTATCGCAATTGCATTCCAATGTTCTTTGGGAATTAGCGCTCCCAGGAACCCGAGCTCGTACCTGTCAGTTTGTGTATGCCGCCTGGCGGATTTTAATACACAAATATGTTATTTGTTGTGTTGAAGACGCTAATGATCTGAGTTGTCGACGCGTCTATAATCTACAATAAAATAAAATCGGATGCTTGGATCAAAATCTTCTTCCTGAAAACGCTACTGATTCTATTAACACCACAGTGCTGAACATCGTTTTGGAGGACACGTCGAGTTCTACATAAGACACGTGATCGGTACTCCAATAAAAATTTGTTATTGTAATTTTCCCGGCGTTTCCCGATCCCTGTTGGTCCGCACAGCAACTATAACTTATTAGCATGTATGTATTATTTCCTTCAGCATTTCCATAATAATGTTTGAATGTATTTGTACGTTACTCCTGCTCTGAGGTTTGCACGCGTTAAACTTAACGGATAACTTACAATTATCATCATTAGTGAATCAAACTTGATAGTGGATAGTTGTATATTGATTCTGTATCACTTTTATAGTTCATTCATTCATTAATTATAAGTGGACTAACTGGCTTTTTCAACGTTAAATAAGACGTGATTTTTTTGAATAAATTAACAATTCCGTTTTGAGTTTTTTGACGATGGTGAATCAAATTAGTGTGTACAAGTTTTTTGTGATTTTTTGTACGTTTGGTGGATATTTCAAATATGCAGGTAATTTCTTGGATAGCAGCTTTTAATTAAAGCTTTTATTTCAAATGTGAGCTTTGGAAAAAAAATAATAATTGAATATAACATAACCGTTGGTAACATACAATTTGTACATGTCATAAATTAAAACTTGATAAGTTAAAATATTCCTAATTTTCCTTATTTTTCTGTAGATATGATTTTTCTTTTATGGAAAATTTACTTCGAAATATGATTAAATGTAAATTCTTCAGCAAACAATCTTTTTGGTATTAAATTTTTTTTTATAAATGCATGTAGAATGATTTAAAAAAATAGTAGGTCGCTATATTTTATAATCTTCAACAATAAAAGACGTTTACTTCAGTTTTCTTCCCTACGTGGAATTTCGAAAATTGCCAATTTAAATTTTCTCGGTTTTCCCATTTGAGACTGATTAGTCTCAGGCCCGGACTTAAAGACCCAGGGCCCCTAGGCACTTGACAGTTGCCCCCCCCCCCAAGCCCAAAAAATAGGGGGGAATGGAAAAATGGAATTGGATGAAAATTAAGAAAAAAAAAAACTCGGGTCGCAGTGCCAAAACCCTGCCGACAATATAGTGTATTTGCTAATACAGGCCTTGTGGCTTTATTATGTGAACTTAAGTTTGTTTTTAGACAAAATGAAAAATTTAACCCCTTAATACATCCCTTAAAATAATATTTTTTTTCCTAATTTCAATATTATTATCAATGCAACCTCTGTACCAAATTAAATATACCCGTCAGCAAATAAATCACTATCCGTAAACTAGTGTTTTCATAAAATTTGTAAGTCCGGTCCTGTCGTGCCGATTTTGTTAAAATTTTAGCAACACATTTTAATCTCTATTAAAGGGTTAAATTCCAATTTTGAAACAATTCTGAGATTTTTTTCGGTATTTTTGGGCCCAAAAACTTTTTTCAACCCCTAAAAACTACCCTTAAAATAGTCCGATTGGGCCCATTTTAAATAGGTTCCGTGCGGTAATGGATTCCAACGTGTCTACCAAATTTAGTTCAAATCAATTAAGTCTTTCGAGAGTTATGCCGCGAACACATATATATATATATAAAATATATATATATATATATATATATATATACATATATATATAAACATTTCCAAAAATGGTGCCAAATTGTTCAGGGGGGTATGAAACGTCGAGAAATTTTGGTCCGACCCCTAGGTCCCGCCATCCGACCGACGCCAATAGTGTATGTGCCATATGGCAAATACACTAAAAAGTCGCCAATTGGGTTATCTTACAACATTTTTGGGCTTTTTTTTTCTATAATTTATATCTCCGCTCCGGCCGTTCCCCCTCGGCGGCTGGGCCCCATGCCGGTGCCTTGTTGGCCTAGGCAGAAATTCGGGCCTGAATAATCTATGAAAGTTTAAAGACAATTTGGAAATTGTTTTTGTAATAATTTTGTACCATAAACTGTTTTTAAAACAATAATAATTTGCTTTTAAATTTATCGACTAACTAATTATTCAGTATACTATTAATTAATATGAAAAAATCAATATTGATATGATTTGTGTAAATAATTATTTTATTACTTTATTGTCGATAATTTCTTTTGATTGTTGTTTATACAACAATTTATTTTATTACTAAACATATCACATAATAATTATAATAATAGTTATATACATGCAAAGCATTTTACCCTTCCAACTCCACAAGTAGGGAATTGTACTAATTTAGATCAAAATGATTGGATTAGAATCAGCCATGACTCATAATCCACGTATATAAATAGGGTTGCTATGGTAATTTTAGCATGCATAGGGATTTACATGGTCTGAAGTTTACCTCACGATTTTTTTTTTCGAATTTCAAAATGATTTTTGGCATAGGTACTTTTAGTTTACATTAGTCTTAAGAATAACAGCAGCTCTTCTAGTACATACCCCCAGTTCTCAGGTCCTAATCCGAAATTAAATTTTGACTCCGTTGTGTCCAGGAAGATGTCGGATTGATCCCATATATTTTTTTCTTAAATCGGTTCAGTAGTTTTTTTTTCGTAGTAGAGTGCCCGCGGTGAGAGATGAAGCCAGGCACGTCATCAGTAATATGCTAGTGAACGCCTGCTTGCCCGCAGACAGTGCCGTGTACACAAAACTGCACATTGGGTTTTAAAATTCCACCTCTAGAAAACACTCGACGCTCATGGATCTCCAAAACAGCCAATAGCAAGCTAGAAGGCGGGCGCAATGCATTCACGTTACTATGACGCGGTGGCTTTATCTTTCGCCGCGCGAGGTCTAACAAAAATCATTTCGAAGCGGTCCTGCGTGATAATATGCTTAGTAATAAAATAAATTCACTGTACAAAAACGTGTAAATTTTTTTATACATTTTAAATGCGACAAAAACAAAATGTCAGTGTCATATTTCGTTTTGAGTTGTGCGGATTTTTATACGTTTGAAAATTTACATCTTTTTATATTATTTTTCCGTTTGTTTATCAATCGTAAATTTGGTGAAACAGTTATTCAGATATATTATAATTCTTTTATTTTCAAACTACACTGAAATATAATACCTAATTAAGTGTGACATTTTGCAAATTGTCATTTTTACTAACCTGTTTTTAAATTTCCTTTTGTTTTTTGAAGGCTACATTAGCAATAAAATAAACTACTGCAACTTAGCCATAAAGAATTTTTTGTTTATTAAATTAAAACAATATAAAAACTGAGTGGAAAGCCTAGTGGTTGACATTCGGAAGGTACTGGGTTCAAATACTGACGGGGACAGATAAATATCGAGATACTTTCGTATACAAGGTCATGGTCGATTATCTACCAAATTCCCATGCCCACACGGGCCACAAGTTGTGCTTATTTTGTATAATCTCAACTTGCACATTGCTAGTTTAAAAATAGATATACAAAATAAGGGTAAAGGGGAAAATGGAAGATATTAACAGTTTAAAGGTACGTGCAGTATGGAGCTGGGATTCTAGATGGTAGCGTAGATCATAGCAGGGCTTGCTTAAATTAATGCATTGTCATATATGCGAGCGTACACAACGAAGCAGTGAGTGTAGCAGGTATAAGCGCTGTTACAAGAGCTACTAGATACAAGAATGTATATCACCATTCTTTCAGAACGCTGACTACTACAATCAACGTGTAACAACTGTCAAATGGCCGTTACAAGTTTCGCAATGGATGTGACTAGTTTAATAAGTGAAATTTTGCCAATTTTTATTTAATTTGTTTTGAGTTTTTTCTAAGACGTATTTAAAAGTGTTAGGTTCCATACGTAAATATTCAAAAAACAGGTTTGGGTAAAATTTTAATTCTTGGTATAAATGATGAAAAATGGTCATGTTTAGATCGTTTTCTATTAATAGGGTGGACATGATAGCTCCTACCCAAATTTGTATTTAAAATATACCACTTTGTAGCAGAAGAACACAAATATTCGTCTTCGCTATCTGACATTTCAAACGCGATTTAAGCTTGTAACAATGCTAGTATCAAAGCTTCGTTGTGCAAACTTATAAGCGCTTATAATTTCAGCCACCATCTACCATACATGCTACCATCTAGAATCCCAGCTGCGTACTGCACGTACCTTAATACAAAATCAATGAGTCTACTGGCTACACCCATTCAAGTCCAACAACAGCTCACAAAAGGATTCACATTCAAATATTGTTTTCAATGATCTTAACGAGATGTTAGAAATATCGATATTATTCTCATCGACTAAATCATACAAAAGTGAATTTGCCATTCTCACTTTTTTGCATTATGGAAATAAACAATCCGTGAAAAATTTCAACTAGCTACCTCTCACCGTTTGTGAGAGAGAGCCTTGTGACAGACGGACTGACATAGTAGGTGCAGTAATAAGGTTCCATTCGGAGGCACGCAATCCTAAAAATTAAAGAAGCTCACTTGCGTCTGTCAAGAAATTGATGTAATTATTATTTATATTAATGTAAACTTTATCTTAGGGAAAAGGACTCAATAGGATATCTAAGTTTAAGTTGTTGAAGAAGTCTTAATTGCAGACGAAACTTCAACATAAACTAATTAAAAATTTTAGAAGTTTTTATTGAGCTCTCTCCCTAAGATAAAGTTTACATATATTTAAAAAAAATGGACACGGATAGTGATTTAATATTTATATTAATGTT
This sequence comes from Mongoloraphidia duomilia, assembly GCA_039654895.1. NCBI lineage: Eukaryota > Metazoa > Arthropoda > Insecta > Raphidioptera > Raphidiidae > Mongoloraphidia > Mongoloraphidia duomilia. The sequence continues at coordinate 10,802,923 of CM077527.1, forward strand.
TAGTGACTGCAAAGAAGGCAAATTTTGAAATACAAAATTTTAGATACCTAAGTAATTTTGTCATAAAAATTTATCGTTTGGACATTGCTTTGTTTTCTTGTTTGTAACTAATAATAAATGCATGACTAATGCATAACTAAATGCATAACTAATAAAAAATGCATTAACAATAATTTTTAGTACCTTCAATGATAAAAATTTTATCGAAAAAGTCATAAAATATATAATTTGACTAGGTATTGTTTTTTGGTTATAGGTGTAAAAATAATATTATTATACGACAACGAAAAGGTTTTTTATTATTCAGTTTTAAATTGAAAAAAAATTACTTTTAGGGTTATAACTTTTTTGAATTTATAATAACTTTCCGAGAATTGCTTTACAGTTAAGTGCCATCTTTGAATTTATCCGGATGACGAATATTTTTGTTTTGCCTCTTAATTTAAATTATTTCTAATTTTCGCGTTGTGTAATTATAATCCAAGCTATGATAGTACAAAAGTCTCCTGAACAACACTACTAAAATTTTATTATTGAATCTAACAGAAAATATCATGAAAAACATCAAATCGGTGGCAGATTATTTCAATTTTTCTAAACTAACAATCAAACAAATATGTGCGAAAAGCTTGTAAAAAAGAGATTAACAAGCCGTGAGGTGGGTCGTTTATTAGGACTAAAGTGCGGCCCTTGAGGTCCACACGACGAACTTCCCAGTTTGATAAATATTTAATAATAATAATTAAATTAGATATTACACAGAAAAGTAATCATTTTAATCCTAAAACATAATTATTATTTATTTTTAACAATAAATTTAAAAAAAACAAAAAACGGCTGAACCGATTTTTATAAAATTAATGTCGGATCAAAATGACGTTAACACGCCTCGATTGACACCCTTACAAAGTCGATATAATTTTTTATTCGCGAGATATTGTGTAAAATCTACTTTTTTGAAGTCTATTTGGTTAAGAAAAAAGAACGGCTGAACCGATTTTGAAAAAATTTCTTTCAGATCATATTTACGTTAATACGCGTCGATTGGCAGTTGGCACCCTAACGTAGTCGATATCATTTTTCATTCTCGAGATTTCGTCTTAGAAAGAAATGGACACATACGTACACACACACACACACACAGAGAGAGAGACATCTTTCTAAAAATAGTGTAAAAATAGTGTAGTGACCTTGAAACATAAAAATTTGTTATACATATTGATTTCGATTTTCGGACCTATTACAATAACTTCCAATGGGAAGTTAATAATTAGTATATATTATTGATATATGTATTTATATTTTTATATAACAAATCGTATAAAAAATATTAAATAATAATAATAATATAATATTCGACGGCATTAATATAATTAAATGAGGCGAGGCTAATAATTATCACTTTTCAAGTTTTCGTTTAAAAATATTATTTTTATAAACACCCAATTAAAACATTGTATGAGAACGTTTTTATCCTGATTCAATGCCAATAAAAAACTGCAGTGTCTTACAATAATTACAGTTATTTAATAAATGATTGATTAATGATTTAGCAAGGATGGCGTCTTTGACTGACCGAGTTATTTACCTTATTCAAGTGCACAAAACACTTATTAATTTTTATAGGCAGGTCATGGTTTCAATGTTGCACTGACCCTACTTCTGTCAATCTTCACTAAACACAGTTTTTGCAAATTGAATAAATTATTTGCAATGAAATTGTTTCGTATATTTGCAATCAATCTAAGTATAAACGATTGGAATGAGCTCTAACGTAAATAATGCCATTGGGTTTTTGTCGAGCACTTAGAAAACCTAAACCATGTAACGCTTTTTTCTACAATTTTTGGACCACCCCTATATTTAGACAATAGCCTTTACCCCCGTTCAAAATGTATTTTTATTTAATTTATTGTAAATTATAGACGCGTCGACAACTTAGGTCATTAGCGTCTTGATTACATTAAATAATAACTCACTTAAAACTAAATTACATCACGAAACATCCATGAGCGGAGGCGGGATTCGAACCCACGACAGTCTGATCCAGAGGCCGCGACGCTAGCCACTGGACCACACTGTTCTTCTTTCCAAATGTACCATATTGTATTGTAATAATATGGAATCAAATGATTTTTGTTAATACTTATAATTTCGAGATTGTTGAAAAAATTGCGAACACTTTTTTTATTTTTTATTGAATAAGTAATGTTATGTAATATTTGTATTTGACACCCCCCCATGAAGACAATATAGCTGTACTGCCCTACCTTCTAAAAGAGTTAAAACGGTTTCACAATGAATCATTTTTTGATTTTGGAAACAACTAATACGAGAATTTTGTCAGGATTAAAAAACAAGAAAATATTTCATAAATAACTTGTTTCTGGAGACTTTGGATCGGATAGCCAGTCGTGTCTTTATTAAATTTATGCAAATATTAAATAAAATTTAAATATTTAGTGACTCTTAAGAATCGTAAATGTCACAATTCTGTTTAAAAATTAGTTAATCTCACAATTTATTTTCATTGAAAAATAAAATTCATTTTATATACATATATATTTTTCAAAAAAATTATAGATAAGTTTCTTCAACAGAAACTAAAAAAGACACGAACAAATTTACACATTTTGCGATATATTTCTGTTTTATAAATAATGAAAGTATAAATCATTGAATTATATTTCATTATTTCACACTGTGCAATAATATTAACATTATTGCACAGTGTGAAATAATTTAAAGTGTATTCGGAATTTGAACACTTAGTGAACGCTACGCAACCACGTAAAAGTGAACTTTTAAAGCAAGGATAGCATAAAAAATATTATTGTAATTATTATGCTACTTAAATAATTTTGAGTAATGTATTCAACCGCATAATTTTGCATGGATTTCGTTTTTTTTAATGCAATTTTTTCAACGTTTATAAAATCATATTTTATATCTACTTTTTTTTTATCTAAAGATCATTGAACCTTTAAAATCGTTTTTTTATTATAAAAGATAGAGAAAAAAAATAAGTTTATTTTTATACTGATTAAAACTCTCTCACTAACTCACCGGTATCCGCCTTTTCGATTATTTTTTACCGCCATTTGCAATCGAGTTAGCTCATTCCTCTATACTAGTACCGTGGTTGTACTTCTTTCTCATTACCCCCACCACTACAACCGTCAAGCTTTTTCCATATCCGATCGGAATCACTTCTGCCTACTACGCCTAAAGAAGTTTCAATTCATGTGTGTAAACATTTATAACCAAGTAAACACTAAACAGAAAAAGGCATGACTTTTCCCTCGACGCACTCGTATCTACACTTCCTGCCAGCCAATCGGTTTCGGTTACCTGCTAGCATTTGCCCCACTCTTGACAGTATCGTTTTTCGTTTTGGCGCCTATTATTTTAAAAACACAGATATTGCTCATTTTCTGTTTTTTTTTCAAAAATAATAATTTTTATTTTGTTTATCAAAGGCGTGCCTCTTTAATGTTGTAAGAAAGTATTTTCGAATCTTACTGATTTAGAATATTGAAGTGTATTTTATAATCAATTTAATTTTATAGATACGTTTTGCATATTTAAAATTTCCGGCTTAGTGTCCTATATTTGGAAAAACATTGTGTGAATTATATAAAAGCATTAACATAATATAATAATTTCAGATGAGTTTTATCTGTAAGCACTTTAACCATAAGTGCATAAACCAATTACTTATGTAAATCGTTTAACGCATTCACCACCTTGATTTTATTTTAAATAGAATCACATTTTAAGACAAAACCTTCATATAAGTATGCAGCGCTGGATTTACACTAGGGGCGGGGTTGTGCCCAGGGCGGTAAATTTTTAGGGGCGGCAAAATTTGGAACGTGAAAACATTCATAAATTAAAATAAATAAAATACTTTTTCTCATTATTAAGAATGTGTGTAAAATTATGAACACTGCAGTTTTATTTACAAAATTGCGAAAAAAACTTCAGTATGGGGCCGCATTTTTCACGATGCCTTAGGGCGGCACATAAGGTAAATCCGGCCCTGTAAATATGGGTCCGCAACGACACTGTTTTCTAGATACGGGGTATTAAAATTTGGAAAAAATTTAAGAATTTTTTATATATTTTTTAAATAGTGCCAGCTACTTAATTAAATCTTTGCACACACTAATAGATAGTCAGAGAGTACATTTTGCAAGTATTAAATTATTTTTAATTCAACCATTTTAAATTTTTTAACAGTCTGAGTCTGGAAAACAGAGTCGTTACGGATTCATATTTGTATGAAAGTTTTGTCTTAAAATCAATCATAGATTAATTCCTCAAAGTTTGTGCACATACTTAATTAACACCCTGCATACACTGTATAATAATGTTACAAAACTGCTTTCTGAGTTGGCGAAATAAATATTTATTTACAATAATTAAAAACACAATGATAATGATCGCAACAACGAAAAGTCAATTTTAACAATCAACAATAACTAAACAGTAATTACAAAGCAAAATAAAACAACTATATACAATAATTCGTAATTATTAACTTATATATACTAGGACTATTTATGTCTAGTTATTTATGTTTCAAATATTTATATTCACTGTATTAATATCAGACGCATTATTGGCGCTCAGTATTCTCCATTGACTGATTCACCGTAGGCTTGAATGCGTGACCCGTTGACTGCTGTTTATATATGTTGCGTGCCGTAAGCCTAGTGCGTTCTTGCTTTCTCTAGAACTTTCGTGCAGGTACCAGTTGTTACAGTAAGCGGAGTCCCGTTTCTCAGAACTCTTGCCTGCCGGTTATATACAGGGTGATCCGTAACAATAATTAAATATGTAACTTGGCAATGAAAGTGTGAAGTCTAGTTAAAATATAGAGCTATATAATTATTGACATGTAATATCAGTATTTATTAATCACAGTTTTGTAATTACGGGTATTTTATTGTTGAAAGTGTTTTTAATGTGTGCAATTTTTTAAAACTAATCAATTTACATTTTAATTGACCAATGGCCACCCATTATTGATTGTTAACATGCTATTAATTAGAACTTGCTCTTGAAAACATATAAATGAAAGTGAAGTTTTTTTGTGACGATGTCGGAATTCTAAGAACAAATTCTTCACAAATATATAAAAATAATAGAATGTGTGTATCTAGGGCGTAATGAAGTTTGTTTTCAACGAGTTGTGGCGTTATATTAAACTAGCGCAGCGAGTTTACCAGTCTCAAGAGTCAAAATAACTTTACGCCCTAGATACACACTGTATTTTTTGTCCTACACCCTATAAAAAAGCGGCGTTTGTCTTCATTTCCAGTATTTTCAACATTTTTGACATTTCACTTGTGTAGCAAACGTAACTTGCAACAATATTACTGACGTGTGAGTATAGACATCGGTCTGTCATCTGTATTGTGTACAAGATTCCAGGTTTGCGTTCAGCTGGAGTAATATAAAATAAAATTATTGAATTTTTCTTATAAATTGAATAAATAAATAAGTCGAAAAAAATTTAATTAATTTTGAAATGTAATTTAGCGCCCGGCAGGGGTAAAGTTACTTTATCGTCCGGGTGTCATCACTGGCTTGAAATCGGCAATTTTACGTTCGGTTTACATGTATGAAAAGTAGTTATTTTATAGGGGGTAGGACAAAACATAATTTTATATTTACTTGTTTCAGGAGGGACCGCTAGTCACTGGACGGATTATAACAGGTGGGGGAATTTGGAGATATACAATTTTGATATCGTTTTAAGTTAAATCAAATTCAAAAGCTTTTCTTTAATAAGGACCCGCGTTTATCAGACTAATACATTCATTGACAAAATTAATATATTGAAGGACGATTATTGGACAGGAAATACGTTTTCTGACCAGGATAAGCTTAAAATCGTCAACGGCTATGGCGAAATCCTGGAGAAAGATTTGTTGCCTGTAATATAATATATCAATTAGTGATGAGCAAAATTGGTCTTGATCTTGCAGTCTTGGTCTTGCGAAAAAGCAAGACCAAAACCGAATGAACAAGAACAAGACCAATACCAAGACCGAATATGCAAGACCAAGACCAAATACACAAGACTAATAATAATTAAAAAATGATGTAATTTTGATATTTTTTAACAAAAATAATAATAATAAAATAAATTATTTTGTTAGTTAATAATAGATTGTGAATTATTTTTAATTTATAACTATGATGATCTTCAGAAGTAAAAAACTAAAAAAAAAAAACAGATAAAATGAGCAAGACCAAGACTGAATCAGCAAGACCTAAGACTGTCCAAGTCTTCGTCCTGGTCTTGCTTTACTCATCACTAATATCAATTAAACCATTCAGAGATTGGTCAATAATGTTGTGGAAAGGCATTTGCTTCAAACCTCCGTTTAGATTTGTTGAAATATTTCAAGCACCAAATCTTTCTCTAAGTCTTCGCCATATCTGTGATGATTTCAAGCTTATCCTGGTTTGATCAGAAAACAAAAAATGAGTCTAGTCTATTTCTTCAATCCTAAAAATATATTAGAAGAGCCGAATGGTGCTTTAATTTTGACCAGAATTTTATAAATTTCAGATTAAAATTAGCCACTAATTGGCAATCAGGTTCAGTCGCAGCGGGTCGTTATCATAGCAGAAATGAAGTAGACAGATTCAGTGACCAAGCTCCTAAAACAGACTATTATGATTTTGATGATTACGTGCCTAGCAACACACGGAAAAGTGAGATTTGTTATTAATTAATTTTGATATTTTTATCAGAAATCATTGTGTTATAAATAATTCCAGATCCGTCGCATTGGAATGATAACAGATATGATTACGATCACAACAAAGGATCAAATCATAATTTCAAAGATCATAAAGTTACAAATTCAGCCGACAGATACAAATATGAAGTAACGGAGCGTAGATCTCATCCGAATAATTATCCAGTATGGACTCATGGTGTGTACAAAACACATCAGCGAGGATCTGTCAATATACCGTTCCTGGGAGCTTCGGTAAATGTTAGCCCCAATGAGGGGAGCAAAAAGGCTCATAGGGGAATAATCACGGCTACTATTCTTTCACCAAACGAATCTAGAAGATCAAAAGTTCATGGTTCAGGGATTGAAGGTAATACCTGATTGTGTAAAAACTAATTGACGATTAATCTGGAGTATCTTGGTAGCAAGTGTTTCCGGGCTAGGTAGCTGTGGTCTAATGGATTGTTTTAACCAGGATTTAACCAAACACAGAGTAACTGACTAAACTTAAAGAACTTCTGGATACTAATTTAAAGGAAAGCACGCAGGATGTACTCCAGATTAAATTGGAGTTTCATGCTTTTACTACCGGTAGACATCTTGGTAGCAAGTGTTTCCGGGCTAGGTAGCTGTGGTCTAATGGATTTTATTCCGTACGTTTCGCCCAAAACTCCGTTGGGCATCTTCAACGGCGATTGGCAATACGATATGATCTTCTTGCCAGTTAGCCGGCAAGAAGATCATATCGTATTGCCAATCGCCGCTGAAGATGCCCAACGGAGTTTTGGGCGAAACGTACGGAGTAAAATCCATTAGACCACGGCTACCTAGCCCGGAAACACTTGCTACCGAGATGTCTACCGGTAGTAAAAGCATGAAACTCCAGTTTAATCTGGAGTACATCTTGCGTGATTTCCTTTAAATTAGTATCCAGAAGTTCTTTAAGTTCAGTCAGTTACTCTGTGTTTGGTTAAATCCTGGTTAAGACAATCGAAGCAATTGAGTTCATCCTGCGTACTTTTTTTTAAATTAGTATCCAGAAGCTCTTTAAGTTTTTTGTCAGTTACTCTGTGTATGGTTAAATCCTGGTTAAAACAATCGAAGCAATTGAGTACATCCTGCGTACTTTTTTTAAATTAGTATCCAGAAGCTCTTTAAGTTTTTTGTCAGTTACTCTGTGTTTGGTTAAATCCTGGTTAAAACAATCGAAGCAATTGAGTACATCCTGCGTACTTTTTTTTAAATTAGTATCCAGAAGTTCTTTTTAAGTTTAGTCAGTTACTCTGTGTTTGGTTAAATCCTGGTTAAAACAATCGAAGCAATATTGAGTACATCCTGCGTACTTTTTTTTAAATTAGTATCCAGAAGTTCTTTAAGTTCAGTCAGTTGCTCTGTGCTTGGTTAAATGGAAAGAAACCCTTACTTGTTTAAGAATATTCATTTAGGATTTTCTTCATGATATTTTTGTTTTCAGCCCCTGCGTTTGTACACGATCAGCCTCAATACATCAGTGCCAGAAGACCTAAAGAAAATTCTCCTTGCGTAATTTGTCCAGAAGAACGTACGGTTATCGCTAACAAAAAGAAAGATAAAGTCATTTTGGAACGACCTATTCTAAAATCATGCGATGGCGAAATATTAAATTCTGTAAGATATTTTGATAATTAAAATTTCCACGACAATTTTCAAATTTTTTCAGTCCTACTCCTCAACATTTTTTGAAAAAGATCAACAATTTCAAAAAATTTGTAATGTTTTTCTTTTAACATAACTCAGTAACTTTTTAGAATCACTCCTAAAGTTTCCTGCATAATTTTTCTCAGACAACGTTGAATTATCTAAGATGAATCGATTAATGGCGATTTATATCATTGCATTTTAAAGCACGTGAGATGTTTTTGAAAACTGTAGAACAATTATTTGCAGTTGGCTTATCCTGTTTTGCCAACTTACTAACACTTTTATAAAACAGACGCGGCGCTAATATAGATTTTATGCATTCGTTTTGTTTTATATGCAAATCTAGTACAAAACATGCTATAATTAGACATGTTCTAAACATACATTGTGAATGATTGAGGTAAAGACAACTAGGGGGATTTTCACATTTGCGAGTTTCAGATTCCATTTTTTTTTAAATAATATTTATATTCCTTTTCCACAAAACGAATTCACTTTCATTAGCGAATTACAGTTTCCAGACAACTATGTTGTCATAAAAGACAAAGCTACATCAGACAAATTTTAAACGCAACTGCCAGAAAAATTTCATATTCGCGCTGGCTGAGTTATCAGTTACTTTACACTGTAAAAAATGGATGTAAAAATACTTTGAAAGTTAAGGTAGAATTCGCTCGATTTTCTAAGTGATTTTACATTATTATTTATTTTTACACAGAAAACTTGGACTTTTACTGTAAAGTTAAACAAAGTTGTGATTTTTACATAAAATAAATTAAAATTACAAAATTTGTGTAGGTAATATTCAAATAAAATGTGTAAAAATTACAAAATAAAATGTATAGTTACATGTATAAAATGGATGAATACAAAACAAATTAATGTAAAATTAGTAACCACGCATGCGCAATGTGTTTTTATGGAATCTACGCGATGTGCAGACTTAACCTGTTTGCGACGTCATTGTCTCTTTGTGTGCCTATTACCAGATTAATCGCTGGCTACAAATGGACCATCGATAATCTATGTAATCGGCGTTCTCATTTCTTACAGTGTATAGTGTTTTTATAAGTAGAGACAGTCATTTACAGAGTGTCCTAACTCCTATTTCTTTACCAGTATAGATTAACTTTACAATGCATTACTATAAAAATTCATTTTTAAAGCTATGTCCATAGATAAGAGTAGATCTATTGTTATCTATGCCACCGTCGAGACTCAAACCCCCGTCTTCCACTATCGCGATGGCTGAGTTATCATTTACTCTACAGTGACACAATTAAATATTCTTCGTAATATTCTGAATCACTCTTTGTTTTCTTATCTTAATGCAGTTACTCAGATGTCATTGGCATCTGAAATACTTTCGTTATTTTAAACTCTGTACACCGTCCAAGTGCACAATGCAAATATGTTGCATTTTTTAAGGTGGAATTATAACTTGTTGGCCAAAGAATAATGTGTCTTGTTTCAACGGAATTTTTATTTTTACTTATGTCGTAGCTAAATTAAATATTAAACAGCTTGTTAAAAGTTGATTGCGGCGTTAAATTTGAAATTCGGTTGATCGAAGCTATGTTTTTTTTTTTTTTTAATAGCTGGTTTGTGTATTTAAAGAGTTAACTTTGGTTTTCAACACCGTCAATAAACCCCTCGTTAAAAAAAACACCCTCTAGTGAAGACCTAGGTAACTAATTTTGTCCAACATATTGCAAATATATATTTTGTCCAACATATTGGAAATATATATTTTTTATTTTTATGGGGAAACTTAAGAATTTATTCAAAAAGATTGATAAAACTTAACTTTGAAGACTAAACAGATTTAAAAAAAGGACGATTTCGTTTAAGGAGGAACTAAAAAAAATTGTATGTTATAGAGTATATGTGCACACATAATATTTAGTACGTTAATAATATATTATTTTATTATGCATGTCTCGTCAATATTGACTTGGCCATTCATAACTGAAATAAATTATTCTATTTATTCATTCTTTCAGCATTTGATTGTAAAAATGACCTCTAGATTTTTATCGGTCCTGCCCTGTCCTTTATTACAGTTGTGTTTATTATTCTGTCAATATTGTAAAAATGTTTTCAAAGTTGGGAGGATAATGACCTTAATATTTATAAATGTTTCAACACTTAAATTTACATAAACGTTTTCCGTTCCCAGGAACCGCCAATGCATCTTAACGCGTTTTTAATCAAGGACATAGCCACAGAAACATTTATAAAATTAGTTGTAGTATGCCTTAAGTCCTTTTAAAACATGATAAAGTTAATAATTTAAATGTTAAGAAGAATAATTAAAAGCACTGTAGTTTAATTTAATAACAAAGAGTTTAGTCACGTCTAACCACAATAATTTTATTAATGAATGTACATTTCAAGAGCTACGCTCCCATCTTCAGCAAATACTAAACTGAAGATGGGAGCGTACCTCTTGAAATGTGCATTCATTAATAAAATTATTGTGGTTAGACGTGACTAAACTCTTTGTTATTAATTTAAGTGTTAGTTCTTTTTAGTCCGGGAGCCCGCGACCGATTTCGATGACCAAACCGCTAAACTTGATTTTTTTTTAATTCCGTAGCCCAACTCACCAGTACTGTTGCAGCTTAAGTACGCCACAATATAAATCATAATATAAATACAAGTCATCCTTGGCGAAATGTCTGACCAAAATCAATCACGGGCTCCCAGCCTATAACTATTTTAGGATCTCGACCAAAGTTATTTTTGACAACATTTAGTTGAAACTTGGGTGCTTGGTTAGAGAAACTAATAAAAACTTTTTCTCATAAATTCTAAATTAATTTAAAAATATTCACCATTTTTTAAAATTCTGATTGTGTCAATGCAAAATTAGACGCTATATAAATAATTTGAAATAAAGAGATTTGTTTACCGTGTACAGGTGATGAACAAAAGTTTTCTTGGAAGCGTATTTCAAAACAAAACTTTTAATACAATTGCCAATATTGCAGCTCACGGATGTTTATTATTTGCTTATATTTTTATTTATTGTAGATTATAGACGCGTCGACAACTTAGGTCATTAGCGTCTTTATTTGCTTATATGTGCATAGTGACGTTTGTCGAATGGCGGGACCTAGGAATTGGATCATAAAATATCGAGATTTCTCATCATTTTATGATTTTTAACCCCTTGACACAATTTTTTGAAAACCTTAATTTATAACGAAACTTTAAAATGAGTATGGTCAGATTATGAGGGCAGTGTAACCTAGTGGATAGCGTACTTGGTACCAGCCTGTAGACTAGACTGTCGTGGATTCGAATCCCGCCTGCGCTCGTGGATGTTTTGTGATGTTATTTAGTTTTAAGTTGTTATTTAATGTAATTTATGACGCTAATGACCTAAGTTGTCGACGCGTCTATAATCTACAATAAATAAAATAAAAATCAGATCATTTTATAAGAGCTGTATTTACGGGTTGAAAATCATTTTAACAAGGTTGCAAAATAAAATTTAACGCCAGCAGTTAACTTTAGAATCGATTTTTAGACTTCGCTTGATACAAAATACGAACAAAATTTTATTTACGTCCCCTGAAACTCTGCCATCGCGTTCTATATTTTTCCCACTTATTTGACATTGCATGAAATTGTTAGAATTTGCTGACAAGTAAAAATGATCTTAAAAGACTTTTTGGCAATAATTCGGCTCTCAATTGCGCAAGTTAGCTTTTACAGATACATTTTCATTTTACTTGCAACTGAAATTGTTTATAGTAATTTGACAATTAAAAATTGGATTTTAAAAACGATTCTGTTGGCATTGAAACAATACACTTTACTTAGTGACTAATGCTTTAGTTTGGAAAAAGTGTTTGCTTCACTCCCACGGAAAAATAATTTCGTTAGTCGTTACCCATTTTTTGTCAACCGCAAAAACCTTGACTTTTAATATTTCACAAAAAAAAAAAACGTGTCGTAGACCAAAATATTGGTAGCTTTGAACAAGGGACATGGGCGCTGTGGCTTTAGAATTTAAGGCCTTGTTTCTTATTGAAGTGAAAACTTCCTTAGGCGTGTTAGGGACTCTTTGCCTGGGTACTGAAAAAATGTGAAGTGTTCGCAACTACTTCCGTAAAAATTCGCAACATACTTATATCATAAAAACGGCCGTCTATACACTTCCACCCATAGCGCAGTTGGTTACGTCTTTGCGTTCTATGCATAGGAATCTGGGTTCGAGACCTGATGGCAGCGTAGAATTTTTGGCGTTTTTTTTCTAAATTCTACATGATATTTATTTATATATTTTTTTATTTTTGTTATATTCTTTCTTTGACAATAATTATAACTTTTTTGAAACCAAGGTGAAATTAATTAAAAATACAAATTTAGTATTTTAGTAATAAATTATTTTTAGTTCATAAATGCGCTATAATAGATGACACCAAACATTGGAAAATCAGTTTTCACTTAAGCACACACCCATTTTTTTTATTATTTTAAGTATTCTATTTTGGAGACTTTTTAATATGCGAAGAGCATTTGCATATCCACCGTGTATTAAATTTTAAATGTGTAACATTAATTCAACTTTTATCGAATCTATAATAATGTACAATTTATAAATTACATAATATTTTTATTTTTTTTCAAGGAATATGAGTTCAAAATAATATTCGGACCACAGTTTGGCAATTTATTATCATCTGGAAGTCATGTAATTGTTGGCAAAATACTAAAAAATGGTAAAGCGTTGCAAACGTGCCAGTTGAGGGTCAACGTGATTGTACGAAAATGTCCAGAATTAACTTTGCCACCCAACATGAAAGCTGAATGTGACTCCAACAATATTTGGGGTTCGGAATGTCAAATATCATGCATTAACCCAAGAGAGAGAATCAGACAAAAGGGGGAATTATATTGCAATGATGAATTAAAATGGAATAACGATATTCCACTCTGTGTTGGTAAGTTTTATAAAAAGACATCCATTTATCGGATGTTCATTTCAGCAAGAATATCTCAAAAACTGAACGCCAGATGAAAATGTTCTGCGAGCAAAAGTTGAATAATTTCAAAGATTACCTTAAAATTACCTTAAAAACGTCCGTCGTCCACTAATTATGAAATGAAAAAGAGCAAAATTCTTTCCCCCTCGAAATTATACAACTTTTGTCCGAAACATTTTTATCTAGCTTTCGAGATATTCTAATGAACACTCGGCATATTTATGAGTCCAAAAAATAACAAGAGAGATACAATTATCCAAATTGCTACAAAATTGATTCGATATTATTTATAATATTTGTATTTTTCAGTATATTCTTCTTGTGAATTGCCAACAGCACCAGAACACAGCAAAATTTCTTGCAATACTTTGAGAGAATTAAAGCAAAAACCTTCGAAAGGAATTGTAGGTCTGTAAATCATTTGCGTAGCTTGGCATTTAAAACTATTTAGACTATTTTTATCAGTTAAAAGTAGTTTTGACCGGTTAAAAGTTCTGACTGTAACATATATAATTTACTATTGTCTGTCTTTGCACGCCCTCCAAAAGCTTTCCGTTGACCTAGGAAGCTGAAATTTTGTTCACTAACAGTATAGGGTACAGGACAGAACTTAAAGGAATAAAGCTAATTTTTGACACCCCTATAATATATTAATATATTATAATGAATTTATAGCATTTATTTTCATCCGGCATTGGAAACGTTGACCTTTGAAAACAATAATGTTTTTAGGTAAAGACGATCTTCCAGAAGGAACACGATGTCGTGTCCAGTGTGATCCAGGATATAAGTTGACTTCTCGAAGAGGATCGGTAGCTAAATGCTTAGCTGGTGATTGGACGAGAAAATTAACAGCTGTTTGTAGAATACCGAAATCGTCTAAAGAAGACCATAATATATCGCAGTAGAAATATTTTTATTGGTTTTTTATGACTTGTGCCTCTATACGTGTAACACTGATCAGTGTTCAGATTCAGTGACAGTGTTAAGGGAGAGTATTGTTACGAATCACCCTGTATAGAAACGTCAGGTAGAGAGATCGAGAAGCGGTGTCTGCTGCTGAACACACTGCTACACGAACATTCTAGACACCGCTAGAAGAATCGAGAATACCACTGAATTTACGCCACGCAGGTATATAAATAGCGGCGCGGCTCAATCAGGAAGTAGTGTCGTGTTGAATACGAAGTCAAGCTTTGAGCGACGGATGCGCTATCCGTCGCTCAGTGCTTGACTTCATATTCAACACGACACTGCTGATAAATAAATCTGATATAAATTCACCTGATAATATAAATATTAGTGTAGGTAATTGGATATATAGTTATTTGTTCAGCAGCGGACACCGCTTCTCGATCTCTCTACCTGACGTTTCAATACAGGGTGATCCGTAACAGTATAAAGGCGTAAACCGTCCTTGTTAATTACTCGTCTACTTGAAGTTTTTCATGAACTAAAATCAACTTAATTTTTGAGTTGAAATGACATCAGGAAGAACATAATATTATTGTAATGCTTTTATTATCTGTGTGAATATAAATTATCATGTAATATTTATTATCGTACCTATATTTAAATATTAAAAAATCACCCGATTAAGTGATTTAATAAAAATATATGAGCACTGTGGTTGGAATAAAAACAAAAATAAAGATAGTTACTTCTTACCACAACAGTTTTATTGATGGATGTACATTTCGAAAGCTATGCTTTCATCTTCAGCAAACACTATACATCATCAATCAATCAATGTATAGTGTTTGCTGAAGATGAACGCATAGCTTTCGAAATGTACATCCATCAATAAAACTGTTGTGGTAAAAAGTAACTATCTTTATTTTTGTTTTTAAGTGATATTAAGCCTGATCTCTATTGTGATGTCTGATACTAATCCAATATGGCGTCTACTGCATGTTTTTTGTACTACTACAATATTTTGTAATAAAGTAATCACGAAAAAAAGTATTTTTTTAAATGATTTTTTTGTAAATTTCATTGGATTAGATTTAGACCCAAGGGCGGACTGGGAATCAATTTCGGCCCAGGCTATAGGCGGCCAACGGCCGGTGGCATATTAACTAATTTTCCAGTCTTTTTCTAGATAAGATTACCTAGGTATACATAATACATAATATATTTTGTTATTGTAAGTTTTAACAAAATTTTGATTAAAATAGACAGTATATAAGATAAGATGCCATAACCGAATTAATCATTTTTATAATTTTTGTCTGTTTCTCTGTCTTTCTATCTGTTTATTATTTTTAACCTTTTTACAACAGTCTGGCAAATAAAAAAATATAACAGAACATTTACAATATTTACATAATTAAAAAGTTTTACTTTTCACTAGGTAGGTAAAGTCAAAGAGAAAATAGAAATACCAAAAAAAATGTTCAAAAGGAAATGTCGATCATCAAAAAACCGGCCCTTCAGTTTACTGGCCGATCAGGCTGCGCCCGATCGTCCGATACGCCAGTCCGCCCCTGAACTGTTTCTGAGAGATTTTTGAGATTTATTAAACATGGCAAAATTCTAGAAAAATAAATTTGCTCCGATCTGTTTAAAATTAAGTATACTCATAGAAAAAATAACGCTATATCGATTTCCACCACCCGCGTCCCTCTATCTCTTTTAGTTTAGGAGATATGAGCGTTTATATAAATTTTTATTGAAAAATTTAAAACTCGCCTTAACCTAAACCATAATATCTGACTTAGTGTCGAGGATTTGCGTTCTAGTGTCGGGGAATTGCGATCTAGTGTCGGAGAATTGCGATCTAGTGTCGGGGAATTGCGATCTAGTGTCGGGGAATTGCGATCTAGTGTCGGAGAATTGCGATCTAGTGTCGGGGAATTGCGATCTAGTGTCGGGGAATTGCGATCTAGTGTCGGGGAATTGCGATCTAGTGTCGGAGAATTGCGATCTAGTGTCGGGGAATTGTGATCTAGTGTCGGAGAATTGCGATCTAGTGTCGGGGAATTGCGATCTAGTGTCGGGGAATTGCGATCTAGTGTCGGGGAATTGCGATCTAGTGTCGGAGAATTGCGATCTAGTGTCGAGAATTTGCGATCTAGTGTCGGAGAATTGCGATCTAGTGTCGGGGAATTGCGATCTAGTGTCGGGGAATTGCGATCTAGTGTCGGGGAATTGTGATCTAGTGTCGAGGAATTGCGATCTAGTGTCGGGGAATTGCGATCTAGTGTCGAGGATTTGTGATCTATTGTCGAGGATTTGCGATCTAGTGTCGGAGAATTGCGATCTAATGTCAAAGAATTGCGATCTAGTGTCGAGGATTTGTGTTCTAGTGTCAGGGAATTGCGATTCTTAATAAAAGAGATGCAATGTTGCGGGTGGTCGAAATCGATTCAGCGTGATATTTTTTATAGGAATATCTTCAGGTGCAAGTTATATTTAAACAGTATCTCATAGACCTCAAGAACAAGTCGGCCAATCGGGCTTCACTTCAGTGTATACTATGTCCTATCCACATTACTAATATAATAGAGATCAGTGGATATTAAACTATAATAATTTGTTAACACTTATGTAAATTACACACTTTTAGGGTAAGTAAATTATGGGATAATATTATTTAAAATTATTTAAATAAAGGTTTTTAAAATCATTTTGTACAAATATACATTGATTTAAGTGTTATTATAGTTCACCAAATATTTTTTCGAAACATATATTTTTTGTTGTTTATATTGTAAAATTTCTATATTTTTATTTGTAGGAACCATTAAGTAAGAGGTGGAAATAAAAATAAAAAAATTGTTCTGCTTATTTTTCTTGAACTATTCCCTTAATTAAAATTGCGAAGTCTTCTGATTTGTTAGTATTTAACAAACAACGCCTTGTAATAGAGAAACCATTAATTTGGGAATGAAAAAATAAAACTTAAATTTTCAACTTATATTTTTATTCTTAAGATTTTACAAAATTTTTTAATACATTCATTTTTTTCGTATACCGAATTATACATTTTTTAAAATGCATCAGAATTCTGTTATTTGCAAACAAAATGCATAAATGCAATTATTTTATAATATTTTACAAGCAACATTTTTATTTATATATCAATAGACCTTTTATCAAATTATTAAGCGAATGTGTTTATTATTTGTAATAGCAAAAGAAAAATTTATATTATATTATTATCGTGTCCTTAAACAAGCTTAAGTCGTCATAAACTTAATTGTTGGGAAAACAGTTGCATTTTTTTTTAAATATTTTTGTTTTACTAATCCATTTTAAAGAGCTTTTGGAAATCTAATTATTTAGATTTCTTTTATAAATACTTCTGAATTTATTTGTCCATCGAGTATTTTTCAAATACCGTTTTCTATTGCCTAAGATTTTGATTTTTTTTCAACTTTCGACATCAAATCAGATTTCAGATTTTGATCATTTAAAATAGGTTCTGAACAAAGCGACTTAGTATTCAATATATCTATATTGGAATTTTGTGGTCCAAGTTCATTTTGATTACCCATCACAAATGTGATATAACTTCTTCTTTTAGGAGTAAAACCTAGTTGAAGCCCTTCATTCAATAATTTTGAATTCGTGTTGCCATTTTGCATGACATTTCTATCTCCAATAATGATGTGACGCCGGCCTTCGTTATCCAAATGTGATTGGTAATTGTCATTTTGTTGATTATTACCGTTTCCAATCTGATAACTAAGCTCACGACGATATTCGTAATTTTGATTATTTAAATGTGATTGGTAATTATCATTTTGTTGATTATTACCGTTTCCAATTTGATAGCTGCTACGACGACTTTGGGTTTTTACACCTGAATTTAAATTGTCATTTTGTTGATTATTGTTGTTTCCAATCTGATAGCTGCTACGACGACTTTGGGCATTTACATGTGAATTGGAATTGTCATCTTGTTGGTTATTATTGTCTCCAATCTGATAGCTACGGCGACTTTCGGCATTTATATGTGAATGAGTATTGTCATCTTGTTGATTATTGTTGTTTCCAATCTGATAACTGCTACGACGACTTTGGGCATTTAAATGTGAATTTGAATTATCATCCTGTTGATTATTATTGTCTCCAATCTGATAGCTACGGCGACTTTCGGCATTTAAATGTGAATGAGTATTGTCATCTTGTTGATTATTGTTGTTTCCAATCTGATAGCTGCTACGACGACTTTGGGCATTTACATGTGAATTGGAATTGTCATCTTGTTGATTATTATTGTCTCCAATCTGATAACTACGGCGACTTTCGGAATTTATATGTGAATGAGTATTGTCATCTTGTTGATTATTGTTGTTTCCAATCTGATAGCTACTACGACGACTTTGGGCATTTACATGTGAATTGGAATTGTCATCTTGTTGATTATTATTGTCTCCAATCTGATAACTACGGCGACTTTCGGAATTTATATGTGAATGAGTATTGTCATCTTGTTGATTATTGTTGTTTCCAATCTGATAGCTACTACGACGACTTTGGGAATTTACATGTGAATTGGAATTGTCATCTTGTTGATTATTACCGTTTCCAATCTGATAGCTGCTACGACGACTTTGGGCATTTACATGTGAATTGGAATTGTCATCTTGTTGATTATTATTGTCTCCAATCTGATAGCTACCGCGTTTTGCGGAAAATACATGTGAATTTAACTTGTCAATTTGTTTAATATTATCGCCTTCAAACAGACTGCAAGGGCGGGCCTCGAGAGTAGAAGATGATACTGTTGTTAATACCTAGTAAATACATTTAAGAAGTCAATTTTTGAATTAAAAAAATGAACACCTTAATACCTTTAGTTAAAGGATCTAATTTTTCTCAATTTAAAAACTCTAACCTGAAATGACACCAAGCTATCTGTGCCCTTTAGTAAGGAATTCACTATCCGTAAATTAATGTTTTTATAAATTCGATTCTGGCTGGCCGATTTTCATAAAATATTTTACAGGCGCTTTTTAATCTTTACCGAAGGGATAAATTTTAATTTTGAAACAATATCCGGTATCGACGTTCAGTTTTTATAAACATATTTAAAAATTTAATACATTTTCTTGTCAAAATGTTCTAATACGTAAATCAATTTTTGAAGTGGTACATAGTTTTCTTTTTAACTTTACTAGGGTAAATGTATTAATGTTCTGATACTTTAGTGAAATATGACAACTGAAAATTCATGATCGATGCCCTTTTTCCAAACTAAAGCTAGAAAACTATATGTATTCATGAATAATCACCAAAATGTCAAATAATTAAATTTTAGAAACATACAAAAACAATAGACGCTGATGATCTCAGTTGTCGAGCGTCTATAATCCACAATCTATCTCTATCTTACAAAAAGCATATAAAATCCACGATATATTTCATATAGATAATATTGAGAATTTTTACTTCCCACCTCTACTATGGTAGGGAAGTAATGGATTTAGTCCGAAAAAATATTTCGAGATTTTAACAGATCTTTACGTTTTGAGACCCTAGCAATCGTTTAAGATAATTTTCTGACTGATGTCTGTATGTGTGTGTGTGTATGTGGTCAATTTTTCGCCTTCGATATCGTAAAAACGGAACAACATACGGCCATGCCGATTGTTCTATTGTGTTTATCAGCCTTTAACTTAGATCTGATTAGATTTTGAATCAAATCGGTTCAGTGGATCCTGAGATATTAAAAAAAACGTTCTCAATGTCACGTATTACCATAGGTAAAAAAAATATAAATGAATTCTAGATGTTATAATATGAAAAAAATGTAAATATTTTTTTTCTCTAAAATGTATAGTTTTCGAGAAAAAAAATATTTTACTAAAAAAAGAAAATTGTACGTAAATCAAGGTAACCATGATTTTTGCTATATTACTAGCCATCAGTAGGTCACCAAACAAAAAAGAGGGCCAAGCTTTTTTTCAAAGAATAAAAAAAAAGTTTTTATTTTTTGCAAATATTTACTAGGTGGGAAGTATAGGACTGGTCATCAGTCGAATTTAAAAAAAACAAGCCGTGAGGTGGGTCGTTTATTAGGACTAAAGTGCGACCCTTGAGGTCCACACGACGAACTTCCCAGTTTGATAAATATTTAATAATAATAATTAAATTAGATATTACACAGAAAAGTAATCATTTTAATCATCAAAACATCAATAATTAAAAAAAAAAAAAAAAAAAAAAAACGGCTGAACCGATTTTTATAAAATTTATGTCGAATCAAAATGACGTTAACACGCCTCGATTGACACCCTTACGAAGTCGATATAATTTTTTATTCGCGAGATATTGTGTAAAATCTACTTTTTTGGAGGTTATTTGGTTAAGAAAAAAGAACGGCTGAACCGATTTTAAAAAAATTCCTTTCAGATCATATATACGTTAATACGCGTCGATTGGCACCCCAACGTAGTCGATATCATTTTTCGTTCTCGAGATTTCGTCTTAGAAAGAAATTGACACATACATACGTACGTACGTACGTACGTACGTACGTACGTACGTACGTACATACGTACACACACACACACACACACACACACACACAGACATCTTTCTAAAAGTAGTGTAAAAATAGTGTAGTGACCTTGAAACATAAAAATTTTTTTTCCTTTTTAATTTCGATTTTCGGACCCATTACAATAACTTCCAAAGGGAAGTTAAAAATAAAATCAACATTAAATTTAAAACAAAAACTTACCAAAAATAATAAGAACCCAACGGATACAACAGTCAATTGTAGTGATGCCATTTTTCCGAATGATTATAACTACTTGGAAGTAAAAAAAAACTCCTTTTATATTGTTTATTATCAGAGAAAAAAAATATGGCATATTTTCCGAATTATAAAAATATTTTTTATAGTCGTTAGAACAGCGAATCGAATTGAATGGGCCGTCGTACAGTGACGTCCCAAATATTTTTAATTATACAACCATTTTTGAAGTTTTTATTATTGCAATCGAGACAATCAATCGATGCAATTTAATCTTCAAAGAAAACTATTACTCTGCAGGAGTACTCAAAATTTCATTTAGCATTTTACCTCTCAAATCGACGAGGCAATGGGGAAGTGTAGCCTAGTGGATAGCGTACTTGGTACCATGAGTCTCTAGACTAGACTGTTGTGGGTTCGATCCCACCTGCGCTCATGGATGTTTTGTGATGTTATTAAGTTTTAGGTTAGTTGTTATTTAATGTAATTTAAGACGCTAATGACCTAAGTTGTCGACGCGTCTGTAATCTACAATAAATAAATTAAATAAATGCCGCCTGAGAAGATTTCCTTCATTAAGAAAGTATTGTGGCTCCCTCACTAACTAGCTGACCACCAAACAAAAAATCATTTGAAATTGATTTTGTACCTATATTACATTTTTCGCTATGTCATATCCTGCATATATTATGTAACCGGGATTGTATACAATAACTAGGTTTTGTGAACAACAATAATAATTTTAATCACTTCTTAACCACAATAATTTTTTAGTGGATGTACATTTCAAGAGCTACAGTGGCATATCTACCGCTGTATCAACTGTAGCAATAATACAGGGTCCAAGAGCTAGGAGGGAGGGGCCCCAACCCCTGCTTTCTCAATAATAAATACAATACCTGTTGATATTGATACAGGGCCTACTCAGTGATAGCTACGCCAATGAACTATTAGGAACAATTAAATGTAATTCCCGTGAAATGGAAATAAAATTAAACTACTACCTGTTGTAATAGTATATTAGTGGTGCATAATATATTTTTCTAGGGCTGTTAAATATCTATACTAATATTATAAAGCTGAAGAGTTTGTTTGTTTGTTTGGCTGAACGCGCTAATCTCAGGAACTACCAGTTCGATTTGAAAATTTTTTTTTTTGTTAGATAGCCCATTTATTGAGAAAAACTATAGGCTATACAGTGTGATTCATAATATGTGCGCAGGACTTCAGAATGTGATAGCTCGTTCAAAAATATGAAAAAAAGTTCCTATTAACATGGGTCCGCAAAAGCACCGTTTTCGAGATACAGGGTGTTAAAGTTGAAGAAAAAAATTTCGTTTTTTGCTTATATCTGAAGAACGGTTTGAGGTATAAAGTTAACCTGCCGCACACATTTTCTACCTTATTGCTTTGTTTTTTTTTACGAAAAATTTTTTTTGTTACCAGTGGTGGAGATTTTGAAGGATTGAAGGGTATTTTCCCCCCTAACTTCTACAACACTGGAAAAAAATTAATTTTGAAACGCGTTTTGGAACCACCGGGATATTCTACACAAAAAAGGTACTCTTGTCTTGAAGCGCTACAGTCAATCGTTTCCGAGAAAAAAAGCATTTTAGGATTAAAAACATGATTTTTTAAGCACCTATACGTACTTGATTTTATAAGTTGACAAAATGTCAATAAAAAATTAAACAAACAAAACAGACCACCTTCAAAATCTCCACCACTGTTAACAAAAAAAAAAAAAACAAAGCAATTTTAAGGTAGAAAATGTGTGCGGCAGCTTAACTTTGTACCTCAAACCGTTCTTCAGATATAAGCAAAAAACGAAATTTTTTTCTTCAACTTTAACACCCTGTATCTCGAAAACGGTGCTTTTACGGACCCATGTTAATAGGAACTTTTTTTCATATTTTTGAACGAGCTATCACATCCTGAAGTCCTGCGCACATATTATGAATCACCCTGTATAATATCACGCTACGACCAATAGGAGCGGAGCATCAATGAAAAATGTTTGCAAAAACGGGAAAAATTATTCCTTTTGAGAGCTTCCGTGACGTCCGCTGCGTAAACGGTTTTAAGGTTGACTCACTATAACTTTTTTATGGTAATCAAATTTGTTCGTAATTATAATATTCAAGCGAACGAGCGAAGCGAGTGATAGTGTATTGCACCCGGGATTTCTTAGCACCCGGGCGAAGCCGGACGGGTACCGCTATTCACTAATATTCACGAAACACAACAGTAAAAAAATTCTTGCACAAAAAAATCATCAATAAAATTATAAAGGTTGCGATATGAGATTTTTAAAAAAATATTGAAATACTAACAATATAATATCTTGGAGTTGAAAACTTTTATATCTGCAAAAATTATTGACTAGTTGTATCCAAGATTTCAATCGATTGTTAAAATTTGTTTTTTCTTAAAGTCAACAGCCAGTTATTTAGATCTAGCACCAATCAATATTTTATTATTTTTTTAATTTATTATTTTTTAATAATAAACTGAAAATCTAATTTACAGTTTTACCAGCTCTCGGATTAGAACTTGAGACTTGGGGGCTTGTTGTAACGGAACCATTGTTGCTACACGCTCTGCTATTATGAAATTGAAATCCTACGATTTTTTAGTTATTAGTGAATATAGTCGATATAGTTAAAGAAACTCATCACCTATCAACCAATTGCTTACTCTGAAATTTTGACAACTTCCCGAAAAATCCAATATAAAATCTTTGAAATCGACATGGGGAGCCCTAATAATTTATCATAAAATGTAATTGAAGAAGTAATCACTTCTTAATGTTTAAGCACAGGCCATTAAATAATTTTGATAATTCAAGCTTTATTACTTTTTTTTAAAGTGCGTATTGCAATGGTTCAGGGTTCGTTAAAAATTAATAACCTGAAACTCACTTTTAACAAAATTTTATTGGTCACTTTATGGATTTATATTTATTATAACATTTAAAACACAAGCCATTTTCTTTCAGCAGTCCACCATCGGTCCCTAATCAACCGATTTACATTTTTTTAAGCTCTTTGTTCACAGATGTGTCATCACTATTTTTTCTTTGTAATATTATTGATTATATTATTATAAAGAAAAAATTATTAATATTTGTAAAGACTTGAAAATAGGTTAACCCACGTACTTTGAAACTTTAAAAAATATTGACAATAAAACGTCATGAGACATTTTTATTTGAATTTGATCAACTTGGAAAAAATTGTTCGTTGCATATTTTTTTTCTAAATATTTAAACAATTTAGATTTAAACAAAAGGTTACCAGGTTTTCGGCTGGAAACATGTCCTTTCAGTGCTTCATCCTGAGCATGCTTGTATAAGACCCGATTTAAATCTAGAAAAATGTGGGATTGGATATGAAATATCAATTTATTAAAAACTTTTTAAATACATAGCATTTCTATTATTTTTTTAGTTCGGGATCAGTTTTCTCTTTTTGGATTATTTATATATTTTTTACAAATATGTTTAAGACCTTTTCGGCCCATGTCGACCGTCCAATATTCTCATTACAGGCATTTCATTTTCCAACTTTGCACTACCGAGTTCCAGAATATCGTCGTAATTTTTACGATGGATTTGATCTTTCATTTGTTTCTGTCCAAAAGACATTTTATTTCCTAAAAATGTATTGCTAATTTCTGGTCTATTATCGTAAATTGAATCTTTGGAAATTAAGGTAGTTTTAATGGTTTTACCTCTCTTTTCGTTTCCTAAATTATTTACATTAATTTTATTACTTGGGTTATAAATCTTCGATATTTCACCATAATATGGGAACATTTGCGAGTATGTACCAGCGTAATTATTCATATTATTATTATATTTATAAACCAAATCATTTATCCCTGTATTAAACTGATGATTATTTTCTTGTTGATAAATCAAATCATCACTTGGCCGTGCCCATTTATTTGCTTGATTATTATTTTTATAATGATAAATTGACTTTTGATTCGGCATTTCTCCGACATTAGACTGATAATCACCACTTGGCCATGTCCATTTATTGGTCTGATCATTATTATTATATTGATAAATCAAATCTTTAATTTGCATTTCCCCTACATTAGACTGATAATAGTCGGCATTTGGCCGCGCCCATTTATTTTCCTGATCATTATTTTTATAATAATAAATTGAATCTTGAATCGGCATTTCCCCAGCATTAGATTGATAATCACCACTTTGCCAAGCCCATTTATTCGCCTGATCAATATTTTTATATTGGATTGACAGTTCCCCTGTATTAGATGGGTCATGATAAATTAAATCAAGAAATGGCAGGCTGGCGTCATGATTTAGATTAGGGTTCTGATAATTAATAAAATCGTTTTTATCATATGGATTACGGAAATTTTGAGCACCTCCCATAGGATTTTCGAGTGTTGGTAGTTTAAAATGCATAGATTCCATGAAACCTTGAGGAATACTATATTTCTCGTTATTAATGAGTGACGCAAGCATGGGTGACTGAGAATCTTGATGAATACTATGTTTGTCGTTATTTATGAGTGACGCAAGCATGGGTGACTGAAAATCTTGATGAATACTTTGTTTGTCGTTATTTATGAGTGACGCAAGCATGGGTGACTGAAAATCTTGATGAATACTCTGTTTGTCGTTATTTATGAGTGACGCAAGCATGGGTGACTGAGAATCTTGATGAATACTATGTTTGTCGTTATTTATGAGTGACGCAAGCATGGGTGACTGAAAATCTTGATGAATACTCTGTTTGTCGTTATTTATGAGTGACGCAAGCATGGGTGACTGAGAATCTTGATGAATACTATGTTTGTCGTTATTTATGAGTGACGCAAGCATGGGTGACTGAAAATCTTGATGAATACTTTGTTTGTCGTTATTTATGAGTGACGCAAGCATGGGTGACTGAAAATCTTGATGAATACTCTGTTTGTCGTTATTTATGAGTGACGCAAGCATGGGTGACTGAAAATCTTGATGAATACTCTGTTTGTCGTTATTTATGAGTGACGCAAGCATGGGTGACTGAGAATCTTGATGAATACTATGTTTGTCGTTATTTATGAGTGACGCAAGCATGGGTGACTGAAAATCTTGATGAATACTATGTTTGTCGTTATTTATGAGTGACGTAAGCATGGGTGACTGAAAATCTTGATGAATACTCTGTTTGTCGTTATTTATGAGTGACGCAAGCATGGGTGACTGAGAATCTTGATGAATACTATGTTTGTCGTTATTTATGAGTGACGTAAGCATGGGTGACTGAAAATCTTGATGAATACTCTGTTTGTCGTTATTTATGAGTGACGCAAGCATGGGTGACTGAGAATCTTGATGAATACTATGTTTGTCGTTATTTATGAGTGACGCAAGCATGGGTGACTGAGAATCTTGATGAATACTATGTTTGTCGTTATTTATGAGTGACGTAAGCATGGGTGACTGAGAATCTTGATGAATACTATGTTTGTCGTTATTTATGAGTGACGCAAGCATGGGTGACTGAGAATCTTGATGAATACTATGTTTGTCGTTATTTATGAGTAACGCAAGCATGGGTGACTGAGAATCTTGATGAATACTCTGTTTGTCGTTATTTATGAGTGACGCAAACACGGACGAGGGAGAACCTTGAGGAATACTATATTTCTCGTTATTAATGAGTGACGGAGAATTTGATACAATACTGGATATAATTTGATTTGGATTGTTGTCATTACATTTAGGAACATCGGATTGAGGAATAAGATTACGTCTGGAAGCAGACTGTGTTTCTGTTGCAGATATTTTGTCGTCTGGTAATACTTTGATTGGAGAAGGAGAAGTCGCCATTGCCATGAGTGGTGATGAAGATATGTCTCCAATTGTGGTTTCCATAGGTGATTTTTCAGTTACACCAAAACTATTACTTTCATTTTCCTCATTACTAGTTGTTACTTCCGACACATTGGAATTCTCTAAAATCTGAAAAAAGGTATTCATTAGATACAAATATTTGAGCACTGTGGTTGGAATAAAAACAAAAATAAAGATAGTTACTTCTTACCACAACAGTTTTATTGATGGATGTACATTTCGAAAGCTATGCTTTCATCTTCAGCAAACACTATACATCATCAATCAATCAATGTATAGTGTTTGCTAAAGATGAAAGCATAGCTTTCGAAATGTACATCCATCAATAAAACTGTTGTGGTAAGAAGTAACTATCTTTATTTTTGTTTGTATTCATCAGAACTTAAGAAAATGTGAAAAATAAGTGATCCATTTATTTGTTACAAACTGAATTGTTTAAACTTTAAAGAATAGGTAGTTACTTCAAAAATATTTAATTTTTTTATAGATCATTTTTTTGTCCATATTTCTTTCTTTATTTTCAGTATGGGTTTTAATAATTTTCCCATATCACTCTCAAATACTCCAAAATTTAAATATTGTTATAAATTTGATAATCATGTCAAAATAATTAATGCAGTGGTGATTGGAATAATGGAACAAATATTCTATTTATTTAATTTTTTTATATTGACCAAAAACTTTTATCTATTTCTTCCTCTGCTACATTCAAGAAAAGTAACCTTTGTGAAAGGTTTTATTTAAAAAAAAATAGATTTAAATAATTACTTTAAAACTGTTTAATATCAAACATTATTGTTTTAAAATAAAGTTCTTATTTAAATGTAAATAAATTAAAACATTGTGTTTCATTTAATTTGATAAAAATATATAAAAAATATTTGATATTGTTACGCATACAAAGCTAATGAAATCGAATAAAAAAAATAATTTAATACATTGATTTTATAATTTATTTCTATATGAAATGAATATAAATAATTTTAATTAAAAAATTTGTTATACATTTGAGTTGTATACAAAGTATAGCGACGTAGTATTTTTATTTTTCGATGACAAACCATTGTTTACAATCGGAATTACAGCCATCTGAAAACTAAAACTGGAAAATTGTTATTAATATGCGTTCAAAACTCATTTCATGCTAGTTACAGAATAAAAAAATTCGACTGATGACCAGTCCTATACTTCCCACCTAGTAAATATTTGCAAAAAATAAACACTCTTTTTTTATTCTTTGAAAAAAAGGCATGGCCCTCTTTTTTGTTTAGTGATACTGATGGCTAGTAATATAGCAAAAATCATGGTTACCTTGATTTACGTACAATTTTCTTTTTTTAGTAAAATATTTTTTTTCTCGAAAACTGTACATTTTAGAGAAAAAAATATTTACATTTTTTTCATATTATAACATCTAGAATTCATTTATATTTTTTTTACCTATGTTAATACGTGACATTGAGAACGTTTTTTTGAATATCTCAGGATCCACTGAACCGATTTGACTCAAAATCTAATCAGATCTAAGTTAAAGGCTGATATATACAATAGAACAATCGGCATGGCCGTATGTTGTTCCGTTTTTACGATGTCGAAGGCGAAAAATTGACCACATACACACACACACATACACATACACATACAGACATCAGTCAGAAAATGATCTTAAACGATTGCTAGGGTCTCAAAACGTGAAGATCTGTTAAAATCTCGAAATATTTTTTTCGGACTAAATCCATTACTTCTCTACCATAGTAGAGGTGGGAAGTAAAAAACTCGGTCAAGTGCGAGTCGGACTCACGTGGAGAGGGTTCCGTACTATTCCGTTTCCCGTGGGAATTTAAAGATTTTCGTTTAGGTTTTTTGTAAACTATGAGTGAGGCCCTATATTCCCTATTTTTTTCAAAATTTTAGGCTCAGTAGTTTCGAAGATAAGGAGGGGAATGCTCGATTTTTGTATATTTTCTTTAATATCTTTTAAACTATGCATTTTAAAATTATAAAAAAATATATTTGTATTTCTCATAACGAGCCCTTTCATTTGATATGTCACGTGATGCACTTGAAAATTTGTTTTTGTTTTATTTTCTAATTTACCTCCCAAAATCAGAATTCGTTTATTTACGCTATACGTCCGTGATCCGACCCGATCACGGACGTATAGCGTAAATAAACGAATTCTATATATGTACCAAATTTCAACTTTTTTCGGCGTTAGGATCTATACTATGATTCTCGGTCCTTCACTTGACGTTTATCCGAACCCCTTAGCTTTAAAAATAGCGTCGGGAGAGCGGTAACCGTTTTTAGGCAAGGCGAAAGGATTTGAGATGAAGAGTGCAGGGGGTAATGTCCGGTAGAGAATACTCTTAAATAAAAAGGGTTGATAGATTGAAAAATAATAACTAAACTAAATAATTTTGTTTGATCGCAAAATATTTTTAAGGCCATCGACAGCTAGGGTTCTTTTAAGTTTTGGGCCTAGTGCTAATTAATATTTTTGGTTTATTATTTTTTAATGATAAATTGAAATTCCAAGTGATGTCAGTTTTCGGGTTAAAATTTAGAACCTGGAAACCGGGGGCATCGCTCGGCTATTCTCAAGTCCGCAAAATTATAAAAAAAATAAATTTTAATTAATATTCTATACCCGCTTTTAGAAGAAGGCTTTTAACTTACTTGTTGATTTGTGAGAGTCACCACGGAAGCACATAACAATATTATTATCCTCCAAAGACGCATTTTTTCCAAATTTGTTTTAGACGGATTGCTGGCAAATCAATTACTGGAACCGTACATCGATCTGAGTTTTTTATTTATTAGATTTATGCTTAGGCAATGCTCAGCATTTGATCGACAAAATCTTAATCAATAATTGTTGTGATGGATATCACATACGTAGGTTTAACAAAAGAATACAGGACGGGATTCTGACAGGACCGGACTTAAATTTTTCAATCTTCTTTTGAATTGTTTATTAAATAATTATTGTACATCGATGTTTTTTTATGAAAATAACCGCAACTTTAATAATACTGTAGTAATTTTTCTCCCCCCAGGGTGGACATTGGAATGTGGTTCCTATCTCAAATTGCATTCCAATGTTTTTTGGGAATTAGCGCTCCCAGGGACCCGAGCTAGCGTACCAGTCGGTTTGTGTATGCCGGCTGGCGGATTCTAATACACAAATGGATTATTTGTTGTATTGAAGACGCTAGTGACCTGAGTTGTCGACGCGTCTATAATCTACAATTAATTAATTAATTAATAATATAATTAATTATATATAATTATAATTATATAATTAATAATATTTACAAGTATATACTAAGGCAGTGGTTTTCAAAGTTTTCCAAACCGAGGATCACTAAATAAATTGTGAACATTATTAATTTTTAAAATTTTGACAAAGATAATTTTTATATTACTTAGGATATAACGGTGGACCTTCATGATGTCACGGAAAGTCAGACAAGACTAACGAGGTACATGACATTTTGGAAACCACTGTTGTCACCTATATAATAGAGTAAAGGCGGGGATTATGGAATACCATTTTTATTTAAGCGGATATCTCTAAACGTATTGGGCGAAATATAAATAAAAAAACACTAATGGCTGCTCAAAATGGTTTATTATAAGTTTATTATAAATCACATAGTTAGAAAAAATATAATAAAAAATATTTCTGATAATATAAAAAAATGGTTTTCAGATAGACGTAAAATATTGTCGGGTAATATGAAATACTACATAAGAGAATATGAAACAGTATGTCATCATATTTCATATTACTGAACAATCGAAAACGACAATACACTATCGAAAAAAAATCGTGTTTTAAAGACCACCAACAGCTAAGGTTATTTGGGCCTATCACCAATTCATATTTTCAATTCATAATTTTTTTTTAATAATAAATTGAAAATCCAATTGACACTTTTACCAGCTCTCGGGCTAGAATCTGGGAACTTGTAATAGAGGAACCATAGCAACGCCATATAAACAACAGCACCGCTACACGCTCGGCTATTCTCAAGCCCAATACACTATCGACAAAAATCGCAAATATAGTAGTCCCCTTCGGAATCAGCGTACATTTCATGTGTCCAAAACTCACATCTTAGGCATTGATTCCAAATATGGTAATATGGAATACTATTTCATATTTCCCGCCTTTATAGGTTTGAAGGTTAGGTTCGAATAAATAATAAAATGTGTCTATAATGGACGATATCTCCATACAAAGGCTTTTCTACATCATTTATCTACTAAATAAAACAATAACATCAAGTAAAAACACCTTTTAAAGTATTGAAAACTAAAGTTTTGTGTACATATCTAAAAGTTTCAGGTGCGTCGGAATTACTTAAAATGACAGAACTGCCAGTTGGTTAATGCGTATAGACTATGCATGCACTCTAGTGGAAGAACTTGGACCTTATACGAATCTAATTTCAGCAATTGAGCGTAGATAGCGCTAGTAGATTTGCAAAAAATGTGGTATTTCATATTACCTGGTATCATAATCCCCGCCTTTACTCTATTCAATACTTAATTGCATACAAAAAATGTTTAAACTTGTATAGGTATAATAAATTTTTTTTTAATTTATTTTTGTCACTCTAGCAAAAAACGTGTAGTGATAAGAAACACTCGCAATAAGTAGGTTAAAAATTGCAATTTGTTACGTTTTTTTTATCGGATGCATACAATGCACTATAAAATCATTTTAATAAAACTAGCAGCCCGGTCCGGCTTCGCCAGAGTGCTATGAATTTATAATTTATTAATACATCACTCGCTTCGCTAGCTCGTTCCAGCTCTATGTCCTAAAGCGAAGTATCACCTAGCCGAACAGTGAAAATAACAATAAATACAAATTTAACACGTAAGTCGTGACCAAATACATAATTAAATGTCCGCCGCGATAGTGGAAAGTTTAGGGTTAAAATCCCTACGGTGACATAAGTTTGAATTAATGAATTTTTCCTGATTACAGCATTGTGTTACGTCATTGTTCTTACCACAGGTGTTTTCATATAGTGTTTGCAGTCATTATGCATTCATTTAATTAGTGAAAATAACATTTGAAATCGATTCCGTATTTTTGAGATTATCCCCGATTTTCACCCGGACGAAGCCGGGCCGGTCAGCTATTGTAGCCTATGTCCTACTGCAAAGTATTACCTATCGAAAAGTGAAGAAACATTTGTTATCGGTTCAGTAATATAAATAATCGACTTCAAAAAGGAAGGAGGTTCTCAATTCGATCAATATGTATGTCGACCGATTACTCAGGAATGGCTACACCGATTTGAAGAATTTTGACTCCGTTGTGTTCAGAAAAACGTCGGATTGTTCTCATATTATTTTTTCTTAAATCGGTTCAGCAGTTTTTTTTTCTAGTAGGTATTAAAAATATTTTTTTGTATGTTACCTATATGTATGTTATCTCATATCTCCTGCGTTTGTGACGAAATGTTACAATTACCACAAAACACCAAACCATAACAAACACTCTCGACGTACGTTTCGCCAACCAAGTTGACATCATCAGGAGATGATTAAAACTAAAGACTAAACACAAATTCTTGTTTTATTTAATAGGGCATATCTTCAGGGTGCTACCAAATAAATTTTTCCTAAATCGGTTTTTTTTTAGTTTAGTAATCAAATATCAAGAAATAAGTCGGTTAATAACGTGCAAACCTCCTTCAAAAAAGCCACTAAAAAGACGAAAATAATAAAATTTTGAGGTTAGCGCTAATTTAATAAAAGTAGATAAGTACATAAAAAGTTTTAGTAATCAAATTTGCGCCGACCTCAAAATTATTTTATTTTCGTCTTTTTAGTGGCTTTTTTGAGGGAAGTTTTTTTTATAAAAAGTTTTTAGCGTAATTTCTTCTACATAGTACATGGCACATTATTGCTCGTATGGCGGGATCTAGAGGTCGAACCAAAAACAACTTGACCTTAGTTTTCGAAAAACTTAATAGGTTTCAACGAAATTTGGTATACGTATTGGAATCCATAACCGTGCGAATGTTATTTAAAATCCGCGTATAATTGGACCATTTTAAGAGGTCTATTTAGGCCTTGAAAAAAATGGTTGGCTTTAAATAGATACAATTTTTACTGCTAATTAAGTAAGTATGTATTTATTTAGTCATGGCGTTGAATATGACAATAATTGGGTTTTTAAATGAATTTTTTTTTACTTAAATGGAAGGACCACATACAAGTTTTATAGCAAAACTGTTTTTATTTAATTTTTTTGCTTACTAATTAAAAAGTTATATTTAAATAAAAATTAATTTTTAAACTCAGTTCCGATAACGCGCCGAAAGAATCCGAACGCGTGTGACGTCATTATGTTATCTATGGTCTTTGTATCCATGGTTTCCAAGTTAAAAATTTATTATTTTTGATAGTATGTGTAATACATATACACAAATACCAACAAATTTTAACACATTTTAACACATTTTAACATAACGACGTCACAAACATTCCTGGCGCGTTTTGAAGTCACGTGATATTTTTTAAATTTTTATACATTTTAATTAATTTTTAGTAATTTATCTATAGCTTTAAAAAAAATTTTCTTTTCGATTTTCAATATTATTTATGTTAAATTATTAGAAAAAATTAAAAAATTAATAATTTTTTTTAAACTTAAATACCTAATTCAAAAACACTATACCATAATACAACGTACTTCTAAAATTTTAGTAATTAAATCGATCTGACCTGACCGGACTTCTTACGCATCTTCTTAAATTGTGAAGTTCTTACTAGATGTGTACCTGTATAATTTTTTGATTTAAACTTTGATAAAATGATGAAAGAGGTAAAATTTAATAACTTTCCGGGGGCGTATTAAGGGGCTAAACAAATTTTAACCTGTAAAAAAAATTAAATAGATAATAGTAAATAAATATAATAAATAATAATGCGTTTAGCGTTCGTTTCTCGACATTATGTCATAACTGACGCCATTCGCACCATTACTATTTTCCATTTTTACCACTTCCCGTTTTATACATTTTTATATTTCAATTTAATTAATAGCAATGTGCTAATGAAGGAATTATAGGACATTAGGATAAGGTAGGCAACTTTGGGAGCATATAGGAGTTTGACAGGTAGTCGGCCATGGCCTTGAATGAGGAACCATCTCGATATTCATCTGGAATTATTAAGGGAAACCATGGAAAACTTCAAACAAGATGGCCGGTACAGGAATTACCGTTTCTCGGCGTGAGGCAGTAGTAAAAAGTCCTAGCCATATCTGCCCCCGCCGGGATTCGAACCCAGTATACCTTCCCAATCCGAGTCGAGTAAATAGATAATAGTGTATCTATGTTTTTAAATATCATAAAGCAATTAATACACTATATTGTGCCAGCAAGGTTTGGCCCTGATACTGATGTTTTTTTCTTTCAACTGTAAAATTTAAATACAATAATTTATAATGTTTAATTTTTACATATTTTTTCTTTATTGTTTCGAATCTTGTCCATTTTTTGGTTGATTGAAAATATTTCTTGGAGAATGGGACAACTCAGCTATTACTCCTTAAAAATTGTTTATTTTTGTGACGCTTCGTCTCTTATCGAGACTTCTTCAGGATTCCAATCTATTGAATTCGAAGTTATAATTAAATAGAGCAATATGATCCTTGAAAACAGTGTTAATTTTAACTTTATTTCCACAAAATAATTGTTCTTCACCATATAAATATTCGCATTCACGTTTACATACAACCATTGTATCAACATTATAATTATTCTTGTAGACTCTGAAGATGGTACGAAGAATACCGAAACGTTAGTATTAAATGCAAATGCAAATTTTGAAGTATTGCTTTTATTGGTCCTACGTGCCAAGGAAGTGCTCACTTCCGACAAGTTCTACATTTCAAACTATATTTTCGTTATTTTATGATTCAATGTATTATAGCTCAACATAATATAATAATAACAAAAGCTTGAGGTTAGAAACTTAAAATCCATAATAATTAAGGCCGACCAAGAAAATAATCTGGCTTTTGTGGACATGCTGGATATGATCCATATGGCGACATTGGAGACATATTTGGATTTACTGGATAAAATTGACGATTCGACGCTTTAGTTGGATTTTGCAATCCTAAATTTGTTGAATAATCGAAATTTAACGGTGCCTCTGGACTTTTTGGAAGTGGCAGTTGTGGTAATGCGATGCAAGATTTCTTGACCTGAAAAAAAGAGTAAAATAATAGTTTATGAAAATGTTTCCTTGGAAAGCAGCCAATTATATAATTGATTCGAAAC
The DNA here is from genome assembly GCA_039654895.1 of Mongoloraphidia duomilia. Classification (NCBI taxonomy): domain Eukaryota; kingdom Metazoa; phylum Arthropoda; class Insecta; order Raphidioptera; family Raphidiidae; genus Mongoloraphidia; species Mongoloraphidia duomilia. The sequence goes on from CM077527.1 coordinate 10,838,265, forward strand.
ATATTGGAAAAAATCATTTTACCAACCATAGTCACAGTCAAGATTCTAACCTGAACCTTTCCACTTTCGCGGCGGATTGAGCTTACAGTACTCAACCGTGACATGATTACCAAACTAATATTTTCCTTATGTGCTTCGGATTCAATAAATTTTCACTACATGCGAGTGTTAATTCAATATAGCTAGATTGTAGAAGTGAATCTTCGTACTAACGAGAGCTCATCATGAAAGTGAAAATTATATTAAGGGTATTTGAAATAATTTTCACTTTCATGATGAGCTCTCGCTAGTACGAAGATTCACTTCTACAACCTACAAATATTTTCAATTGCAATTCAGTCATATAAATCTTATTAATTTATAATAGTTCATATGTATTGAATAACTATTTAAAAAATAAAATTCTCAAATCATTTTCTTAAGAAACTAGCTCTTCTATTTTCATTTAATCTAGTCTTAAAAAGTTGACTAATATCGTGTGTGTTTTAAAGATCACCAACAACTAAGGTTATTTGGGCCTAGCATCAATTCATATTTCCAATTCATAATTTTTTTAATAATAAAAAATTGAAAATTCAATTGACACTTTTACCGGCTCTCGGGTTAGAACCCGGGAACTGTGGACTTGTAATAGAGGAACCATAGCATGTAAACAACAGCATTGCTACACGCTCGGCCAATCTCGACTAATATCGTAATAATTGTTCTATACACGTATTATGTAACTATAATATATGAAGAGGATGTTGAGAAGGTTTTCCGGCTTGAATATTCTTCCTTTTAGATAGTTTCATTTCTGTGCAGTCGGTTTTTTTAATGATTTATTTTTATTAAATCTAGTAGACAATTAATAATTTTTTTGCCATGTCCACTATAAAATAGCTACTTTACATGCGTGTATGTAAGCATGTAATGGATCAGTTAACAGGCAGGTGTGTTGAAAATGTTTTCATAACACACTAGTGCGGTAACTAAACAGTTTCCATAGTGATTTATGTTTATTCGCTCTTATCAGCCCGCTATTACCTACTCATGGCCTGCTATAAATGCGAAGTTGGCGACGCAAATAAACCGTCGAAAAATTTTGAAAATATTGAAAATGAAGAAAAAGTAGCTATTTTATGGTGGGTCTGGCTAAAAATACTATATATATCTCGTGCGTAATGATATTATGACTCGTGTGACTGTTAAATCTCGCTAGCGCTCGCTTTAACATACTGTCACTACTCGTCAGTAATATACCTCATTACGACTCTAGAAATACAATATACTAGTATTAGTTTACAAGTTTTTCACCTACCTAGGCCGAAAGTTCGTACTTTCGTCCCTGCCAAGCGGGAACAAAGTCGCTCTTTATTCCCGTGGTACGGACAAGTGCGGGTGCGCAATAGTACTTATGCCGGCTCTCACGCACCTACTTCTGTCTCCTACACATTAAAATTATTTCCTTTAAAATTATTTTTTAATAATTTTAATAATAAAATAAAATAAAAATAATAATTTTAATATTTTTTTTTTCAATTTTGCGAACTTTCGGCCTGGCAGGAGAAAAAATAGTATGCGGAACACGGGAGGAAATTACTACATCTCCTCCCGCATATAAAATTGCCTTCGGCTCGGGTGGCAATTTTATACGCGGGAGGAAATGTAGCACTTTCCTCCCTTGTGGTACAATGTACTATTTCCAAATAACGTCCGAACGAGTTATGTACTTACGGTGAAAATTAATACCAAAATAATACATAAAAATTTTCTAACAATTTCGTATTGAATCATTTTGACTTGTTAAAATTAACAGATAGACTGACAAATTGTGGAATTTGTAAGACATTTATATAGTTGAAATAAAATAATATTAACAATTAACCCTGTAGCGGTTGCGTGGATTGGAACAGTAATCCAATTAATCATTTTTCGTTGCAATAAAAAGAAACTGTACTACTACATTATTTTTTTTCTTGTTATGAAACCATTTTTTTGATAATTTTTCGGAAGCTTTTTCTGTAATAATAAAATTCCCAAAAATGTAAATTTTGCAGTAGAATTAGAATTATAGACCGAGAGCTAGTGACAATTTTTTGGTGTTATTTATTCAAGGCCTCATTTTTGTGAAGGTATTGAGGGAGGCATATTAAAGTGCCCTGAGTAAGGGATTTTGCTAAGTAGCGGTATAGGAGGGATGCAGACCGCCCCCAATATGTAACAAAAATAAATGATCACAATTATTATTGCTTCAAGGCTAAAATTGTTTGTATAGCTTGTCGGTGACCCAATAATGCCATTATAATATTTGCAGATCGATTGGTCAATATTAAAGGGGTGACAGATCACCCTAAACGTGTCATACACATATTTAAATTCAAAACGTTGATACTACCCCGTTTACGATAATCGTTGCCAAAAAACCTACACACCCAATCGAGGGTTAATGGATTAGTTGCGAATCAACACAATATTTTGATTTCTTCATGTCAATTTTAAATTCATTTCACACTAGTTACTGAGTAATTAATGTGATTCTTCAGCAAATAAAATTCCTTGGTCAATTAAATATGTTTTAGTGTTTTAAAATTTAAGATTTATTAATAAGATGTCAATGACGAAAAATTCCTAGAAGGTAGCATTGAGAATACAGGGTCCTGCACTTTATTTGGGCTCTTAGAAAACTGATGAAATTTCAAATTGTGTTGATTTTCTGCTCCCCGATGTTTCTTTTGTTAACTTTTTTATTAATCTTTAAAATTTACCTCAGAAAGGGAGGTGATTGTAAAACGAAGAAAAAAAATATTTTAGATTTTTTAGAAGCAGGTTTTCAATGTACCTATGTATTCTAATTCTATTTTTGAAGTTGGTTAAATTTTTAAAAAATTATATTTTTAACCCTGAAACTGATTATTGACTAAAAAATTTAACATTAAAATCGATGTTAACTCTAATCAATAAAAAATATGATAACTTTTCCGACTGGGCGTAACGATCCATAAAAAGTAGATCGTATAATTTTTTTTATTGTTTTGACCTTTATATTGACATGGGAATATTATTTGTGACAAAAACTAAATTAACATTGGGTCGTTTTAAATTATAGAATCTGAAATAATAAAAGATTATATATATGTATTGTCCTTGGATTAATAAATTTATTATTATTATTATTATTATTATTATCATAATTTTTAAAAATAAAAAAATTAGAATAAGGTGAAAATTTAAATAATATTACACCAAAACTAAATGTTATTTTAAAATTTCGGAATTGCGTCGGGAATATGCCAGGTCTCGAACCCAGGTTCCTACGCATAGAAGGCAAAGACGTAACCAACTGAGCTATGGGTGGAAGTATGTAGACGGCCGTTTTTATGATATAAGTATGTTACGAATTCTTACGGTCGGGTTGCGAATTCTTACGGAAGGAGTTGCGAACGCTTCACATTTTTTCAGTACCCAGGAAAAGAGTGCCTAACGCGCCTAAGGAAGTTTTCACTTCAAAAATTTACAATTTTGTAGTAGGCTATGGTCTATAAGATCTAATGTAAATATGTAGCAGATGCTTTGCTTTTTAGCAGGTTCCGAGTTAGTCTTAATAGTCAACCTTTGCTATGAAAAATTGTTTAAAAAATTCACTGTACTATTTTTTTCTGTGTAATCCATTATATATTTACATTGGATCTTATGGCCCATAGCCCACTACAAAATTGTAAATGTTCTCAATGTTATTTGCCCTATGCTCGTGTCTACCGTTTGCACACTGAAAATTATTTTCCTTAGCTAGGTAGTATAGGTATAGTAGGTACTCAGGAAAATTGATTAATTAATTAATTAATTGTAGATTATAGACGCGTCGACAACTCAGGTCATTAGCGTCTTCAACACAACAAATAATCCATTTGTGTATTAGAATCCGCCAGCCGATATACACAAACCGACTGGTACGAGCTCAGGTCCCTGGGAGCGCTAATTCCCAAAGAACATTGGAATGCAATTTGCGATAGCAGCCAGATTCCAATTTCCCCCCTGGGGGGCAGGAAAATTGAAGGTTATTATAATCACAGTCGGAAAAAAATAATCTAGTGATTACATTTAATTGCGAAATAGTTTTATTTCAATATAAAAGTGTTTTAATTATTTAAAGTAAGTACATAATTATGTACTTACAATTAATTGTAAGTACAAATTTATGTACTGATTTATGTAATTAGTTGTAATTCAATATAAAAGTGTTTTAATTTATTTTAACTATAAGTACATTAGCTTGTACTGATTTATGTAATTAGTTGTAATTCAATATAAAAGTGTTTTAATTTATTTTAACTATAAGTACATTAGCTTGTAATTACAAGTCCTTTCAGGGTTACACCCCCCAATTCATTGTTTCTCAGAGTATGGGAACTGAGGGTTTTATGTCTGAGGGCCGCCAAAGCAGCTCACAATATCTAATATTATGTAGTAGAATGATCGTCTTCTTTTTTCAACCAAATATTATTTTGATTCTACTTTAGCAATTATAAATCCAAATCAATTTACCGATTTTGTTTTTATTGATATTTTAGTGTTATTATTATTACATTTCGGTATGATAACAAGCGTGAAATTGTTTTTTTAATTAATATTAAAAAAATATAATTGACAACCCGTCCGGGACACTAGTATAAAAGCGAACGGAATCAGAGCAAAGTCAGTTCAGTTTTTTGGATCCAAGAAAACACAGCAATGGCAGGAATAGCTTTATTCTTCACAGTCGCATTGGCGGTAAGTGAATTACATAATATTAATTATTGTTTTTTTCTGACAAATGAACTTTAAAAAAGGTTTAAAGTTTTTAAAATCCTTTGAACTTTGTTTTGACATGAATAACGTCCAATGTCTGCCTCATACTGGGGTGGCGGGCTTGAGAATAGCCGAGCGTGTAGCAATGCTGTTGTTTACATGGCCTGCTATGGTTCCTCTATTACAAGTCCCCAGTTCCCGGGTTCTAGCCCGAGAGCTGGTAAAAGTGTTAATTGGATTTTCAATTTATTATTTAAAAAAAAAATAATGAATTGAAAATATGAATTGGTGCTAGGCCCAAATAACCTTAACTGTTGGTGGTCTTTAAAACACAATTTAATTTTTTACTGGGGTGGCGTTTTAGAAATATTAGATATACTAAAGGAAATTATTAGTCGAAAGTAGTTGACATGTGAAACAAAATAGCATATGCACATTATGTTAATGTCTCAGACACAGTAAACCATGGTGGCCGTGCGGTAAAGTACGAGTCAACCGACAGGTACACATGTCAAGCCCGGGTTCGAATCCCAAAGGATTTTAATTTTATTTTTTTTAATAATGAAAATGTATTATATTTTACGAATATTTGATTTTATAAAATAAATAAAAGTAGATGTATTCATTTCTATATGGCAAACAAATAAAATTATTTGTGTTTAACGGCATTCACTTCATCTGTCTGTACCCGCGATACAGCCATACCCATTTTTTTATTATAAACTTTTTTCCCTTCACATTTTTACTTCCCACCTCTACTATGGTAGGGAAGTAATGGATTTAGTCCGAAAAAAATATTTCGAGATTTTAACAGATTTTCACGTTTTGAGACCCTAGCAATCGTTTAAGATCATTTTCTGACTGATGTCTGTATGTGTGTGTGTGTGTATGTGTGTGTGTGTATGTGTGTGTGTGTGTGTGTGTATGTGGTCAATTTTTCGCCTTCGATATCTTAAGAACGGAACAACATACGGGCATGCCGATTGTTCTATTGTGTTTATCAGCCTTTAACTTAGATCTGATTAGATTTTGAGTCAAATCGGTTCAGTGGATCCTGAGATATTCAAAAAAACGTCCTCAATGTCACGTATTAACATAGGTAAAAAAAAATATAACTGAATTCTAGATGTTATAATATGAAAAAAATGTAAATATTTTTTTTCTCTAAAATGTATAGTTTTCGAGAAAAAAAATATTTTACTAAAAAAAATAAAAATTGTACGTAAATCAAGGTAACCATGATTTTTGCTATATTAAGCTAAACATCAGTAGATCACCAAACAAAAAAGAGGGCCATGCTTTTTTCAAAGAATAAAAATTAAATTGTGTTTTAAAGACCACCAACAGCTAAGGTTATTTAGGCCTAGTCAAAGAATAAAAAAAAATAGTGTTTATTTTTTGCAAATATTTACTAGGTGGGAAGTATAGGACTGGTCATCAGTCGAATTTTTATATATTCAGCCACTAACTAAAACCGTAAATGGAGCTTTGTTAATAATTATTGTGTCAGCCTTGCCTATTAAAAAAATAATTATGAATGGCTAACGGAGGGACCCTACAAAAAGTAACTTATTGTTATATTTTTCTTTTTCTAGTTCAACAATGTGAATGGTTTGCTGGAAACAATATCAAAGTTGGCCACAAGTTCATCTAATAATTATCCGGGTTATCAGCCCAATTATCCGGTTTACCAACCCAATTATCCGACTTACCAGCCCAATTATCCGACTTACCAGCCCAATTATCCGACTTACCAGCCCAATTGTCCGACTTACCAGCCCAATTGTCCGACTTATCAGCCCAATTATCCGGGTTATCCAGTTTCACAACCAATCCCATCATCAGTATGTTCACCATCTTACGGCATTGATTCTATAATTCCACGACCTGTGTATAATCAACCAATGTATGAACCTCTCCCTCAAGTACCTCAACAAATTTATGGACCTACTGCAAATGATTATCTTGAACATATCAGACGATCTGAAACGACCGCACACAACGCTTCTCCTTAATTTTAAGGTAAATGTTTTGTTGTATTTAATTCAACTCAATTCAGTTCTTTACTCATTCAAAAGAATTTCATTGTTCGCTGTTAATCTTCAGCCTACGTCTATATGTCAAAATCTGTTTTGCGTACACCACCGACTGCTTTACCCGCCAATTTTTGTGTGCAAGTTTCCGTTACGATTCGGTTTTCTCTAATTGTATACACTCTATAACAGAAAATCGGACGGGGCATCTAGTATAATATATATTATTACAAAACTGTTTTCTGAGTAGGCGGAATAAATATTTATTTACAATAATTAAAAATACAATAACAATAAATGCAACAAAAAAAAGTCAATTCTAACAATAAAAAAACTTAAACGGTAATTATTGAACTAAACGAGCCACTTAAATAACACTTAACACATAACTATATATACAAGGATTATTTATTTGTAATTATTTATGTCACTGTATCTATATCAGATTTATTTCGCTGTTCAACACTGTCACAGTACAATCTACACTGACTGATTCCCGTTGACTGATCAATATTTATTTCACTGTACTGACTGATGGCACGACTCACCATTCACTGACTGATTTAACACGACACACTCCTGTTTATATACCTGCGTGCGGTGTACGCTCAGTGCGTCCTCGTATTCTGTAGCGTTGTCTGGAATCTTCGATACCATTCCACGCTTTACTGCTGTGACCTTTCTTTCTCGGCAGTGGCGTAACGTCTTGGGGTTTGCTACAATATCATTGTTTACAGTGAAAATAAATGTGGCATAACTTCTTTGGAAGTATTTTAGTTTCATCATTAATGCAAATGAAGTTAATATTCTATTAATTATTTTCAGGAATATACTAAGAAGATAACTGGTTGCGAAGGACAGGAAATATTTATTTATGTAACAATGAATGAAATGTAGTAAAATAATAAATACCGCGGTATAATAAAATGCTTTGCAATTAGAACTTTCTTTTTTTTATTAAAAACCCTTTGTAATAATTCTTTAATCAAAAATATTTGATATATTTTATGTTACAATGGAGATGGGCATACGAGAAACATAATATAGATGGCAGCAGGCATATAGCCACCTAAGTTTATCGTTGTTTTCATAGAAAAACGCGCGAGAAATCAAGTTTTTCCCTTTTGATAGCAGCCACTTCTTTTCAGTTCTGGATCCTTTGGAAATACAGAACGTCTATTATAACATTGGTAAACACAGCACATCGGCATTGTCAATGGTTTATTATTTTAAGCCCACGGACCGAGGTGGTTATATAGCTGGCGCCCTAAGCGGTCGAGTTTGGCAGTACCCATTATTAAAAAAACAAACATTTTTAAGACAATGCAATTTTGAATTATTTGTTCATTAATTCAAAAATACAACAGTATAATTACAAACCAAATGTTTGAACAATAGTATTTTAAAATGTAAAAAACAGATGGAGTAAGTAGTACACAAAGATACATAGTTCTTTTACATAACTTGATGTTAATAGTACTATCTTTATTTAGCACGAGCGTCTATGCAACTTTCTTTGTTTGATTCGTTGAAAGGTGGTATAACAGTTGAAATACTAGGCAGGTGTTTTTTTTATAAAAGGTAGTAGGAATGACCTAATATAAAGCACGATAAACACTCATTCCGAAAGTATCTATATAATTTTGTTTACGTGGTTTTGGTAATGAAATTTGTACTCTATGATCAGTATGGAGACGAACAAAACAATCCAGATTCTGTCGTCGGTGGTCAATGGGTATTTGATGTGCAGCTCGACTGAATATTCGTACGATATTAATTATGTGTTTATTTATTTATTGTAGATTATAGACGCGTCGACATCTCAGGTCATTAACGTCTTTCAACTACACTAAATAACAACTTAAAACTAAATAGCATCACAAAACATCCATGAGCGCAGGTGGGATTCGAACCCACGACAGTCTTGTCTAAAGGCTGCGATACCAAGTACGCTATCCACTAGGCTACACTGCCCTCTATATTAATTATGTAGACGTACAATATAGTTATGAACATAACGGCGCTACTTTTCAAAGAGTACTGGTCGATCGCTTCGATTGGACGTGACGTGACGCTCGATATGCGTAACCGAACAAAAAAAATGGAGCTAATAAAGTATGACTTTAAAAATTTTAAATTATTCAATTTTTAATAGCAATTCGCACAACAAGAACTAGAACATAAGATTTTTTTATTACTGTTTATGCAAGCCCGTTACAAAAGTAACATGTATTTGTTGTGTGAACCGTCCTTTTAATCAACAACATCTACATTAAACAATATAGCTTGCGCCAGTGTTGCATCGGAATCCATGGAGTGAGTAATACAAGTTAGTTTTTTACCTTAAAAACTTTATTTTATAAAAATAAAATCGACAGGTTTTTTTTGAATAGATAAGTGCAATGTATGGTGTGTGATTTTTTTTGGAAATTTATTTCGTTTTGGGTAAGTAGTAACGCTTATAAAATTCCTTTTTGAACAGAATTCGTTAATAGATATTATAATTTTATAATTTTAAAATGTTATAATATATGGCATTGTAATATGACGATTTCTTTTTAATAAAACGTAATTAAAAAATAATAGGCCAAGTATATGTCGAGCCACGCAAAGAATAGGGTTCCGTACTATGTAAGTTATGCTAAACCTACAATTTTGATAAAATAAATAAAATAAAAATACATTCATGGTCTACTCAAAATGCCCTTTTCAGCGATACCCCACAAGAATAGTTAAAAAAAATGTTTGCATCCCGTTTGCGTGTATAATTTTAATAAAATAAATAAAATAAAAACACATTCATAATCTACTTAAAAGACCCTTTTCAACGATATCCCACAAGAATAGGTACAAAAAAATTTTTTGTTTGCCCCCCGTTTGCATGTATGGGCGCTTTGTTTTTCTGTTTATAGTATTTGTTGATTAACTAGATTATATGAGTGATACTTGACGTGAATTACAGCTTTATAGATAATGGCGTTGTTAAGAATGATAGATCCCTGGTAAAAAATAAGTCTAAAAATTGCAATTTAAATAAAAAAATATTTTATGACATTCCAAGATAACTATTTTCACAACGCCACTATTGAAAATTCGATTTTCGGTACCTGTTTGAAACTGAGAGTTTCAACCCTAGGGATGAAAATTTTCAGTTGTCGGTTTTCTCTGTTTTTTAACGTTGTTAAGAGGAGATAGAGCGACTGAGTCGCGCTAACTTCAATTCGCATATAACATTCGAAAACGTCAAAGTGACTGACATAACCCCGCATAAATTTCTAATGGATCTGACAAATCCCCACACACTAGATCACAAATAAAAAAGAAAATCTTTGAAGGGATCGCACTGATAAAAAAAATGATTTTACAATAAAACTTCATAGAGAAAAGTTCTTTATCTAGATGGCGTGCTAATGGAATTCTACACAGGTTTTGATTTGTTTGAAAATTTTTAAATTTAAATTTTCCGTATCTACGTTAAAAATCATTTTATCAAAAAACTTGATAAAGAAAAGTTGTTAATCTAGTCTGCGTGCTACTAGAACTGTAATTTTTTTTTACTTTTTTCGAAATTTTTTTAAATCTCGTCGGAGTTCCGGTAGAACGCACAATAGTTCTATAATTTTTCCACATTTTTTTTTGTTTGCAGTTAATACTTGGCTTGTGCGAGGCTTTGAATTTTTGAAATTGTTAAGCATTTTTTGATTTCGATTTTTTTTGGTTGGATTTACGGAACTTTTTGCTCAAATGCTAGGAAAACTCCGTAATTAAATTAAATGAAAGTAGGTACAATGGTCACTCGGAGTTAATATTTAATATTCACTAATTATAAAACATAATTTTACTTACACTAACTTAAAAAACTAACAACTAACTTAAAACTACGAATATAGGTACTACAAAAAATCAAGCTTTCGACCTTAATTAGGTCCTCTTCAGGATACTGCTGCTTTTTTCTCAAACTTTTCTCAAACTTAGCGAGTATATTCTAGAACTATTTAGCGTGCTATAGGAACTCTTAAAATTTTGATATTTTTCCAACTTTGCTGTGCCAAGTTCACACATTCTACCTACGTAGAATTGTGAACCAAAAATTATGTTTTGGATACAATAAAATAAGCACTTTTCTGTATTTTTAGGTTTCTTTATTGTAATTGAATGATTGAATGAATTGTGGATTATAGACGCTCGACAGCAAAGGTCATTAGCGTTTTTTATTGTAATTAAAATATGTTATTGTGGATTACATAAAAATAATTTACATAAACAATTTGTTATAATATAACACTTTTTTGCAAGAATTTAACACCTTTTTATCTGTTCTTTCATCAATCCATTACAGCAATATTACATAAGATGTTTAACACAGGTACACTTTGTTAAAAAGTGAAACCACAGTTTCATAATAAAAACGAACATGTATGTTAATTGAAGAAAAAAAAGTAAAACAAGTCAAATTATTGAATAGAATTGCTTGTAGTTTTAAAATAATTAACATTTAGTCTAACAAAAACAAGTTTATAGTATTTTTTTTTCGCGACACTGTCGAGGAGATTTCAATGCTCATTGAGACCAGAAACTTCGAAGTTAAAACTTAAAACGTGTGCTATTCTTAGCATTTTTTATTTGAAAATATTGCGTTCTTGAATCTATCAATACCATATCACCTATCGTATTGTTTTCTGTCTGTGTTCTGAATTATGCTCAGAAAAGAGATTTTTTGTTACAAAATACCTAATGTTGATTAGGGTGGGTCAAAAAAATCAATTTTTTTTTTACAAGTGACACGGAAAAATGGGTTGCTAGACACCTTAAAAAAATTCTCACCAAATATGAGCTCTTAATTTTAATAGGAAGATCCTTCGCATCACAGTTTTTTTATTTTTTTCTCAGTCCAATAGAAAAAAAATCATACCTCATCATTAATTGATTGTACAGAAAAATGTTTTAAGAGAATTTTGTAGGAAATTTAATGCTCAACAAAAAAGGTATCTTATATTTTTTCCGCAAACCTCACCATTTGAAAAATATTGAAGATTTATAATAGTCATTTATTGTCGAGTTATAAAATTCATAAACAAAAATGAAATTTGTCTTACAATAATCAAACTTAAATCTTCAATATCTTTCAAATGGTAAGGTTTGCGGAAAAAATATAAGATACCTTTTGTGTAGAGCATTAAATTTCCTTCAAAATTCTCTTAAAACATTTTTCTGTACAATCAATTAATGATGAGGTATGAATTTTTTTCTATTGGACTGAGAAAAAAATAAAAAACTGTGATGCGGAGGATCTTCCTATTAAAATTAAGAGCTCATATTTGTAGAGAATTTTTTTAAGGTGTCTAGCACCCATTTTTCCGTGTCACTTGTAAAAAAAAATTATTGATATTTTTGACCCACCCTAATGTTGATACACTGAATCAAAAACGTATAAGTATTAAAAAAAATGCTGTTTCTCAGCGAATGTCTTTTTCATGCCTGAATTATATTAATTTTGAAAACACAAATTCATTAACTATTATGTATCTATATTTTTAAAAGCAATTATTTGAGTGTTTGGCATCAGTGTAGGGCCGTAGCTAGAGGGACAATGTCGTATCAGAAACCAATTCTCAACTTTAAAAATAGTCAACATTCAGTAATATCCCGCCTTTTGTAATTTGTAACTTCCCTACTTCAAATTTCTGATATCCTACCTAAAATTTGGTTCTAACGGCCCAACATCGAGGTTCCTGTACAAAAATCACACCAATATTTTAAAAACATAAAAAAAACTTTTTAACAAAAAAAAAACCTCCTTCAAAAAGGCACTAAAAAGAGGAAAATAATGAAATTTTGAGATCTGTGCCAATTAAAATATTAAGTTGGTTAAAAAGAAGATATTAATTCACTATACTATACTTTTTAACCGACTTCATATTTTAATTGGCACAGACCTCAAAATTTCATTATTTTCATCTTTTTAGTGCCTTTTTGAAGGAGGTTTTTTTTTGTTAAAAAGTTTTTTATTTTTTACTTTTTAGTGTCAAAAAGTAACATTTACCTTAAAGAATCACAAGCCGTTACTTACTTTTATTAAAATCAGCCGAACTACTGAACCGATTTTGAAGAAATTTTTATGGGACTAATCTGAAAGTATACCCTTTCAAATAAAAAAAAATTCAAAATCGGTTCATAAACGACGAAGTTATCCGCGAACACACATAAAACATAAAAAATATACTTATACCGTCGAATTGGGTTTTTAAATGATTTTTTTTTTTTACTTAAATGGAAGGACCACATACAAGTTTTATAGCAAAACTTTTTTTTTATTTTTTTTTGCTTACTAATTAAAAAGTTATATTTAAATAAAAATTAATATTTAAACTCAGTTCCGATAACGCGCCGAAAGAATCCGAACGCGTGTGACGTCATTATGTTATCTGTGGTCTTTGTATCCATGGTTACCAAGTTAAAAATTTATTATTTTTGATAGTATGTGTAATACATATACACAAATACCAACAAATGCAGACACATTTTACATAACGACGTCACAAACATTCCTGGCGCGTTTTGAAGTCACGTGATATTTTTTAAATTTTTATACATTTTAATTAATTTTTAGTAATTTATCTATAGCTTTAAAAACTTTTTTCTTTTCGATTTTCAATATTATTTATGTTAAATTAGTAGAAAAAATTAAAAAATTAATAATTTTTTTTAAACTTAAATACCTAATTGAGAGACCTCCTTTTTTTGAAGTCGGTTAAAAAGACAGACTTATTTTTCATGAAACCTTGCAAAACCTTTACCAAATTTAACCAACTGCAAATTAAAAATTAATATCAATTGATAAATTCCAATTTGCTGGTCTCTTTGCTGTATTTGAGTTTTTCTAGATTGGAAGTTATTGTAATGGATCCGAAAATCGAAATCAAAATGTATAACCAATTTTTATGTTTCAAGGTCACTACACTATTTTTAGAAAGATACTGTGTGTGTGTATGTGTGTGTACGTACGTACGTATGTGTCCATTTCTTTCTAAGACGAAATCTCGAGAATAAAAAATGATATCGACTACGTAAGGGTGCCAATCGACGTGTATTAACGTAAATTGATCTGAAAGAAATTTTTTCAAAATCGGTTCAGCCGTTCTTTTTACCCGACTGCGCGACGCAAAGGAGTGGTAATGTGTTAATCAGCCTATGTATGTATGTATGTATGTATGTATGTATGTATGTATGTATGTATGTATGTATGTATGTATGTATGTTTGTATGTTCCTTTGAAGCACTATACAGACCAAACGCCTGGGCCGATTTTTATGATTCACACGTCAATCGATTCCCCTTAGTCCGGTGAGTGTCACTAAAGGCATGACGTTAGTGAAAATTCAATATGGCGACTACAGGACGCCATATTGTGAAAATGAAAAAATGAAAGTCAACAAACTATGTCAAGTGGGGTATCGTTGAATAGGTATTTAAAAATCATTTTTAGTTTTCTCTCAACATTTTTCGATTCGACTGACCGTTTAGGATCTATATCGATTTATTTTTAATTAAAAACATTTGAAAAAATCACATAATTTAAACTTAAATTCCAGTGCAATTGTGATGTAGTACTGATGCTGATAGGAAATCCAGTCTGGTAAATAGCTAAAAACCCGACTGCGTAAAAATCGAACATAAAAGATGAAAACAAGATCAAATGATAACATGCAGTCGGAGGCATAGTAGTAACAACATGCAGTCGGAGGCATAATAGTAGTAACAAATTGAACAGAAATACCTGATGTTACTACTATGCCTCCGACTGAATGTTATCATTTGATCTTTTTCTCATCTTTTATGTTCGATTTTTACGCAGTCGGGTTTTTTGTTTTTTTAATAAATTTTTTCTTAACCAAATAGACTACAAAAAAGTAGATTTTACACAATATCTCGCGAATAAAAAATTATATCGACTTCGTAAGAGTATCAATCGAGGCGTGTTAACGTCATTAAATAAATAATAATTATGTTTTAATGATTAAAGTGATTACTTTTCTGTGTAATATCTAATTTAATTATAATTATTAAATATTTATCAAACTGGGAAGTTCGTCGTGTGGACCTCAAGGGTCGCACTTTAGTCCTAATAAACGACCCACCTCACGGCTTGTTTTGCTTTTACTTTTGTCAGTGAAGCAATATTATGAATCGTTTTAAAGCATTTCATGTGGGCAAATAAACAGTTGGTAGTCGATTATCAAACTATTGGCGACCTTCACATTTCCAACGCAAACCAGTTGTTGAAACGATTATTAAACCTTTGCACTTGCAACGCGAGGGCGTTAAAATGTTAAAAGACAGACTGTTGCTTTACTTACTATGTGCGTTACAAAATCAACAATCAACACTAATAATAAAAACAGAAAAGGAATGTTCAGCGATAACTCTTAAACCCCTTATCCGATTTCTCGGATTTTTGGTACCTCCACGGATATAGGCCTCCTCTTTGATATTGTACATTCTTGACCGACGCATTCTTTGTCATCGGAACATTTTACTGAATAAAGTTATTTTTCTATTCTACTCAGAGTATTTTTTTCGGATAAAAATTAATAAACAAACACTTGAAAAATTCTACACATTTATTCATCTCAACGATCGTTTCGGGCTTCTAACCCATCATCAGGAGTTTACTTTAAAACTGTCTTAAAGTAAACTCCTGATGATGGGTTAGAAGCCCGAAACGATCGTTGAGATGAATAAATGTGTAGAATTTTTCAAGTGTTTGTTTATTAATTTTTATTCAATCATGTTCTACCAAGTGCCTAGCGATAATTCTATAGAATTTGTATTTTTTTCGGTATGGGAAAAATCTTTTAAAGACATCACATTCTATGTCCACCCACTAAAAAAACCCCTACTGCGTTACAACCATTCCGGAATTGTTGAATAGCATAGCGCAAGAATAGCTGCTGCCTCAATGTAACCCCAGTTATATATCTCTCTCATCTTTCCCTTTTCTCTCCATGATTTTCTTCATCATTTCTTTGGTTATGTCCCATGCCTGTTTTTGTTCTGTAATTGTAGGGATCGGATTTTGTACCGTAAGCTCAAGACAAATGTTTACTGCCTTTCCCTAGTCCACCTTATGCAGTGAAAAAAGGTATTTTCTGTTGTGTCCGATTGTCCACAATATAACTCGTTTTCCTTATCTTTTCAGTGACATTGTAGCTCTAGAAGCCTCCATGCCCAGTCAATATTTATATATTACTCAAAGGATAGCAACCTTTATCCGGCTTCACTCGCGTACTCCCATACAATTTATACCTACAAATAAAAATATTTTTCATAATATAAAACGACAAATGACTGAGTCTTCATGGTTTCCGGGCTTGTAGACCGTGGTCCGGTGGTATTTCTACCTGACGTTTCGTCTACAAATGCGGTAGACATTCTCAAAAGCGATGTGGCAGCGGTCGAAGTGTCCTCCTTGGCGGCTCACAGAATGTCTACCGCAGTTGTAGACGAAACTTCAGGTAGAAATACCACCGGACCACAACCTACAAGCCCGGAAACTATGAAGACTTGGAACAATGCCGGCCGTGAAAGTTTGCACACCTGGATAACAAATGACTAACTTAGATTTTTGAATGAAATGAAATTTTTGCCATATTTCGTTGCTTTAAAACTGTATTTAAAAATTTGTTTTCTATAATGTATAATTTCCAATACACCCTGTAAAGACATAGTGACGTCATTTAAAACAATATGCAAATTAAATATACAGACATGCATTTTATAAAAAATAACTCTGAAAAGTGAGAGTAATGTCCGCCCTCATTTGTTCTAAATTGACAACTGAATTTAATATATACCAGCACATTGCATAACTAACCGGTAGATTAAATTTATCGAATAGAATAATAGTGATATCAGTAATATTTGATTATGTTATTATCTATACTAATATTGTAAAGAAGAAAAGTTAATTTGTTAGTTTGTCGCGAGTAATCTGAGCCGATTCGAAAAATTCTTTTACTATTTAAAAATCTACTACTTCACGCCAAGACTAAAGGGCGATGAGCGGTGAGCGAAAACGTGAAACAAGTCGGAGAACATTTTATACGCAAATTCTGAGCTAAATTGGTGTAGTACGCTGACTAAATTTTATTTAATTTTAAGACCTTGGAAAATTCGTGACCTTGAAACTCAAATAAAATTTCCTAAAGCAAAGAATCACTTATCGAACAATGAAAAAAATTTTGAAATCGGTCTTCTGAGATAACCCTCAATTTTCACCCGGGCGAACCGGGCCGGCCAGTTTTAATGATACATCTAAACCTTCTTCGTGAATCAATCTATCTCATCGTGAAAACCGGAACAAACTGGCCACAGGTTGACAGACGCGGAGGGGGACTTTAATTTATTACATACTAGCGGCCCGTCCCGGGTACGCCCGGGTAGTATGAAATTATGATTAGAAGAAGTACGCGTACGAAAACAGTGTTTTTAGACAAAACGCCGTCATAGTTTAGCCATTTTGTACAAAATATTTACAAATTATATACAGAAACCTTCCTCGTTTATCGCTCTTTCTATTAGTGAAAACCGTTTCAAAATCTGTCGCGTGGTTTAGAAGAAGTAAGCGGACAAACAGACAGAGGCAGACAGCAACTTTGTTTTATACTATTTAGAGATTAAATGTATGTGATAATAAAAATTACTGCCTAAATTTAAAGTTTGACAGTCATCGATATATTTATGATATTCACATTCGATTTAACGCTACTTTTCTAATAGACAATATTTCACTTTAACGATGAATCTGCCTCAGACGTTCCTGCAACAGTGAAGAGACTTCGATGCTCGATCATGCGAGCATTTCTATAAATGGCCAGTTGCGTCAGCGCCGACCGCGTCACTGCTTTATGCATTGACTTCTAGAAACCGCCTTTTTCTTTATCGTCGATATTTATAACGCTTAAAATACAACGAAGCTGTGACTTTACATATTGACATCGACTCTAGAAAATGCATTAAATATAGGTACTTATATATATATTGATTAATTTCCTATTTAAAAAAAAACATGAAAATAATAAAATATCGACATTTATTTTTTGCCATACCCACTATAAAATAGCTGCTTTACATACATGTACGTGTGCATGTAAAGTGACTTTCGACAGGCTGGCGGAAGAAAACGTATCTTTTCCACACTAGTGTGGGAAAGCAAACGATTTCCATAGTTATTTGTTTATTCGTCTGATACGCCAACCATTACATTAATACATATACTCTTGTGTGGAGGGCAGTATAGCCTAGTGGTTAGCGTGCTTAGTGCCGCAACATCTGGACTGGACTGCCGTGAGTTCGAATCCCGCCTGCGCTCATGACCTGAGATGTAGACGCGTCTATAATCTACAATAAAATAAAATATACTCCTGTGCGTGCCTCGGCCTACTATAGAAGTGAAGTTTGCGACGCAAATGAACTGTAAAAATTTTTGATTAGTAGGTATAGCAAAAAATACCATACCTATAACCTATAGGTATCTCGTGCGTAATGATATTATGACTCGTGCGACTGTTGAAACTCGTTATCGCTCGTTTGATTACTGGAAAAAATAAAAGACAACCAAACTTTATTCGTCGGATCTCAATTGTCTTTATGACGTCACGAGTCATGTTTAAGATCTCAAGATGCGTATTACTAATATACCTTGGCATTTCTGTACAAAGATCTACAAAGCGATTATAATTCTCTGCCATTTCTTCAAAGACAATACGGCGCGTGCGCGAGGAGCAGTATGCTGCGTATGTGAGAAGTAACAAGTAAATTGTTTATTGTTGACTGTTGTTCTTGAAACTATATACAAACCTTCAGAATATTTTTACAATCGTGCTAATTTACGAATTTTGTGTGTGTATAAATTGCATCATTAAAATTATTCAATAACTATAAAATCTTGTGTGTTTTTCTTATCGTTAAAACTTTCGATTGTTTTTTTATGACAAAAGGTTGTTAAAATGTGTTATTTGTAGTGCGCGTGTATTGAATGTCCATCCGATTCATTTGTTTAATTGATTATGTAAATAAATACAGTTATTGACGATTCGTGAGTTGGTTGGTTGAAGGTAATAATTTATGAAGGCCATTTGCCCGTATTTGGGTACGTCATATTATAAGCATTCTTTGACATGCAGTAGCGTAGATTATTTTTATTCTTACGGGTGGTACCTGTTTGAACGTTATTAACTTAAAAACTACTGAACCAATTTTAATAAAACCCAACCGAACATGGGTAAAATACTTATGAGTGGATCTATGTTCATACGTACTCTCCCCTTGCGAACATTTTTTGGAGAACCCCCCTGAATTAGCCCCTTTTCACCCGCTAGAAAAACGCCATTGCATCAACACCTCCTCGCGAGAAACTTTCCCCCTACGAGAAACTTTGCACCCCGAGACGATTTGTCTAAAAAATCACCAAAAATCGTGTGTAGAATTTTACCCCAACGTATTCCTTGAAAGTTGAAAGCTCAGGGGTGCTACGGGGTACAGCTTTATAAGCTGAAATTTGCCTTTTGGTGTTAACTAATAAAAAAAAATATTATTATTATTATTATTATACAGGGTGGACCAGGTTATAGTAGCAATAATTCATCATTCGATGGTCCATCGAAAAATAAGTCGACATGCATAATTTTATTTTTTTCCAAAACGCTTCCTAAGGGAGATACACCCCTTCAAAGTTCAGTTTAAAAATTATTTTTTTTGTCCTAACTCTCAGGTCATTAATGCGTTTTTGACCAAATTTGGTACAAGTATTTATGCAATAGATACTCATTACTTGACGAAAGTAACTTTTGTCAAAATTGTCAAGTGGCGTAGATACAGGGGGGTTGTTTCACTTTTCCTACCCTATTTTCTGCGCCACTGGATATTTTTAAAGAATAACATTTTTTTCGAATTCCCTGTTCAATTTAGAAAAAAAAAGTCACTCTTGCAATATTTCGATTTGAGGCTTCGTTTACGAGATAATTAGAGTTGAAAGTTTAGAACACTACTAAAATAGCCACCTATGAAAATAATAGGTCAGGAATCTTGTACAACAATTGTAAACTTTTTACTGTTTGACGAATTTAAATAAATAATTCATTAATTAAATTAAAAACAACAAATAAATAACTTATGAAAATAACCAACAAAGTAGGCGATACTTGGTTTTGAGATAATTTATGACACTTGTCAGTATTGATTTTTAAAACTGGACTTTGAAGGGCTGTATCTCCCTTAGGAAGCGTTTTGGAAAAAAATAAAATTATGCATGTTTACTTATTTTTCGATGGACCATCGAATGGTGAATTATTGCTACTAAACTTGGTCCACCCTGTATATTATCATCACGCTGTGACTCAAGAGAACTATTATAAAGATTCCTTTTCCTGTCTGTCCATCTGTTTGTTCGAGATTGAAAATCGCTAAACCGATTTCAATTTAATTTTCACCGTTGTATATTATAGAACATTAATCTGAGAGCATCATCACTGAGTAACACCAGGCCAGCTAGTTATAATAATTTATTATAGAAAAAAAATATTTGTAAAAAAATCTTTCTAGAGACAAGCTTTTATTTAAATGCACTAAAAAGGAATAAATAATAATTTACGTTCATAATTACCTATAAAAGCGTGGGTCGTGAACTCTATGATAGTTTATTAGTCAAGACCCACGCTTTTATAGGTAATTATTTAACCTGAATTATTATTTTTTCCTTTTTAGTGCCATTTAAATAAAAGCTTGTCTCTAAAAAGTTTTTTTAATATTTATTTTATTCATGTTAGTCTTTCAAAATTTTATCCCCCTTTGACACTCGTAGGGGTTGAATTTCGAAAAATCCTTTCTTCGTGGATGCTTACATCAGAAAAGGAACCAACTGTCCAAATTTCAAGTTTCTAGCTTCAGCAATTTGGCCTGGGCGTTGCAAATTAAATAAAAGTTTGTAATATATAATCGATGAAACTTATCTCAAATCGTGTCTAGCCCTCTCCCTCCAGCCTATAAGTAACTTTATTACATACTCCCGATTGTCTTTTTGATCCGAGTATAAATTTTTGTGGTAGTAAAAATGTTCACATCAAAAAAACATCAAAACTGCATTATTTGTGATGTTTTTAAGATAATGAACTCTTAGATATTTCGTCACACATTTGCAACTTATAATTTGGCTCACTTAACCGTTCTATTTTCCAGTCTGCTTGAGCTTCTTTTCTACGCAATTGTCATTATAAAACAATTACGGTTTAAGTAATGTGATAATACACAGTGCTCATTATAAAAACATATACAAGGTGTTTTATTATCAAGGGTTTAGTTAATTTTAATCCTACGTTCTTTAAAAAAATTCGGAAAAAATAAATTTAAGACACAGGTCTAGAATAAAACAAAAATGAAGCTTTTACAGTGTGATTTAAAAAAAATATTTATTATCTTCCCATTGGAAGTTATTCTAATGGGTCCAATTTTTTATTTTTGTTTATATTGTGTTTACTTTGTAGTGTAGTTCATAGAAAGAATACTCCAACAGTTGATATGTCAATCTATGGTCACATTTCCTCCTTGAAACACCCCAGCGGGGAACCCCTGATTCTTTGCAGCTTTTATGTTCCACAGGCCTTCACTATAATATGGGGCTAAGAACATACGAAAAAGAATCAATGTGTAGAACACTCTATATAATGTGCTTATTCATTTAACTGCCTGTATAATGTTACATAATTGGTAGTTAATCTAATTAACCAGTCAGATCTGTCAAAACAACGTCTGCAGATTTGTTCATAAACTGAAAAATTGCAGTTGTTTCCAACTTACTGTCAGCTTCGTTAGTTGAATCAAATAATACATAGAATTTATAATAAGTGCGACTCTGGCCTAAAATTGGCAGCTAGCAACACTAACACCGATTTACATGGCGTTGCTATATGGTTCCTCTATTACAAGTCCCGAGTTCTAGCCGGAGAGCTGGTAAAAATGTCAATTGGATTTTCAATTTATTATTAAAAAAAAAAGGGTGTGGGTCTCGAGACCCCCGACAGATGTGAAACATCAAAGAAAACGTTATTGAACTCGGAGGTATTCTCTAAGTCAGCGGTTCCTAATCTTTTTCAGCCGCGGACCCCCAAGGAAATCAAGCATAATGCCAAGGACCCCCGAGTGAAAAAAGGTGCAATTTTCGGACAATATTATATTTTAGTATTCCTTCATTAAATTAAATAACAAAAAACAAGCGTAATAATTACGAGATGTTTGGCGTAGGTAATTTATTTATTTTTGTTAATGCTCTAAGTAAGATAGACGCGTATGGGACCGCGGACCACCAAACATATGCTCGCGGACCCCCAGGGGTCCGCGGACCACAGATTAGGAAACAATGCTCTAAGTAGTAGTATATATTTTTTCAAAAGCAGCAACTAACTGTTATGCTGACGTAATCCTATATACTGCACTGTAACACACGCGGTTGTCTTCCCGTGCCCGAGCGCGCGGAAGCCGAGAGAGAGAGAGAGAGAGAGAGAGAGAAAGAGAGAGAGAGAGCCGCAGTGGTGGGGAGAACAGCAGCGAAGGAGCGGACCATAAATTTCGTTGCATATTTCCCCTCACGCGGCTGTTCACAGCCTAACATAAGATGTTTCACATCAAAAACCGGACCACAGCTGCAGTTCACATATATAACTGACCAATAACCTAACACGAACTTTCTTGGCAACTAAAAGGTCAAATGTCTCTAGAACGAGTGAATAGAGAAAACTTGATGCGTTTCACTTCCTAATAATATTGATTATCCTTCACATTGCGTTAACAAAATTAATTACAACAATTTTCACATTTAAAACATGTTAGATTTTTCTATTAAAACTATTTGAACCTGCATTTCGAATCTTCGATTTACGTGCAACTTTCTTTTCTGCATATCCCTTTGAATATTTTAAAACTAACAATTATTAGGACAGTTAAATAAGGAACACGTTTTTTAATATAAAGTACTTGTTTTTGGAGTAAACAGCAATTTTATTGATTCTTATTGAAAATATTTCTTGCAACTCCGCCGCATAGAATTTTAGTTCATCAGTTAACTATAACTCTTTCAGGGCTTGAGAATAACCGAGCGTGTAGATTAGATAGATTAGATTAGAGAAGAGGGCGTGAGGCAGACCTCGTCAACACCGCGACCTTAATAGATCAATTGTGTGGCCCTGACTTGTTTATTCCAATGCGAGGTTAAGGCTCTGGATGAATCCTAGAATCGCTCTGGAATCTGTATCCCATACTTGCTAACCGAGCGTGTAACATTGCTGTTGTTTACATGGCGTCGCTATGGTTCCTCTATTACAAGTTCCCGGGTTCTAACCCAAGAGCTGGTAAAAGTGTCAATTGGGTTTTTAAATGAATTTTTTTTTTTACTTAAATGGAAGAACCACATACAAGTTTTATAGCAAAACTGTTTTTATTTAATTTTTTTGCTTACTAATTAAAAAGTTATATTTAAATAAAAATTAATTTTTAAACTCAGTTCCGATAACGCGCCGAAAGAATCCGAACGCGTGTGACGTCATTATGTTATCTATGGTCTTTGTATCCATGGTTACCAAGTTAAAAATTTATTATTTTTGATAGTATGTGTAATACATATACACAAATACCAACAAATGCAGACACATTTTAACATAACGACGTCACAAACATTCCTGGCGCGTTTTGAAGTCACGTGATATTTTTTAAATTTTTATACATTTTATTTAATTTTTAGTAATTTATCTATAGCTTTAAAAAAATTTTTCTTTTCGATTTTCAATATTATTTATGTTAAATTATTAGAAAAAATTAAAAAATTAATAATTTTTTTTAAACTTAAATACCTAATTGGTTTTTCAATTTATTATTAAAAAAAATAATGAATTGAAAATATGAATTGGTGCCAGGCCCACATAACCTTAGCTGTTGGTAGTCTTTAAAACACACAACTACCCTTTCAGGATTTTTCTGGCGATAAATGAACAGTTTCTACCTATTTGTGAAATATTATGAACAAAATTATTGGAACCGTTTTCTCTCAATTTTAGATTTTTGTTCATCAGTAAAATTCTTGTTTGGGGGATTATAAAAAAACCCGAAGTATTTCTTAAAAACCCTAATTTTAAAATTTGGCCAGGCCTCGGTACACACGGATGGACGGACGCGAACATCTTTTTCGAATTCCATTTTTTTTTCGCCATTACTTTCTACACTCATATATGGTCGCTACTCGCTTGAAAGTAAAAAACACATATTAAATTATTATTAGTAATATTATACTTCGCTTTGTTGATATTTAAGCAACATAATATAATAAATTAATAACAGGCTTCCTTAGAATACCGGTTGGTTTATTGATTTTATGATATAATTTTAATATAAATATGATCAATCTAGGTCACCTATGGACTTACTTTCACATTGGGTAGCCGATCGTCGATTGTCTTATTCATATCCTGTTTTGTTTTGGTGTATGGCGCAGACACCATTGTTTATGTCCGTGCAGCATGTCTTTTGTTAAAAGATTGAATTCAGATAAATAATAATAACACAAACTTTTAACGTAGGTACATTTTGCACAACAGAATTACTGTTTTCACTTATTTATATCATGGCAAGCTTCCCGACCCGGTTTCGCCCGGGTAGAAGCTACCTAACTCGAACATAAATCGGGAAGAGAACGACGCGACGACGTAGCGAGCTGAATTAATTAATTAATTGTAGATTATAGACGCGTCGACAACTCAGATCATTAGTGTCTTCAACACAACAAATAATCCATTTGTGTATTAGAATCCGCCAGCCGGCATACACAAACCGACTGGTACGAGCTCGGGTCCCTGGGAACGCCAATTTCCAAAGAACATTGGAATGCAATTAGCGATAGCAACCACATTCCAATGTCCCCCCTGGGGGGTAGCAAGCTGAAAATATATAAACACATTCATTCGGGTTTTCCAAGCAGCTTACAGTTGGAGATTTTTTGTGTGACACAGATACGAGTATTTTCTATTTGATGCTGGGTTGTTGCTTCGCTTGTTCGCTTGAATATTATAATTACGAACAAATTTGAATACCATAAAAAAGTTATAGTGAGTCAACCTTAAAAGATAGACATATGCTGTCGCGGACTTTTTTTTAGAATTTTTAAAAGGGAACAATTCCGTCATACATGCGTAACATACATTTTGCGTAACTTTAACCGTTTACGCAGCGGACGCAACGGAAGCTCTCAAACGGAATAATTTTTCCCGTTTTTGCAACATTTTTCATTGATGCTTTGCTCCTATTAGTCGTAGCGTGATATTATCTAGCCTATAGCCTTCCTCAATAAATGGGCTATCTAACAAAAAAAAATGTTTCAAATCGGACTGGTAGTTCCTGAGATTAGCGCGTTCAACCAAACAAACAAACAAACTCTTTAGCTTTATAATATTAGTAATATAGATGTAGGCAATATGAGTAAAATATCTATGAATTATATTTTGTAAAATATCAGTCAACTGGTTTACTAACAGTTTTTTATACTTAAATATTATTGGAAACTAGTCCAAACAAAAACGTATCTATGTTTAGTCACTTCACGATTTTTAAACGTGTTTTATGGTATTTAAAATACATAAAAGAACGGAAATTCGGCACGCCATTTAATGTTATAGAACTGCAAAAAATGTGTCACTAGAATATTAGTGTAAAAATGCTGTTTTTGACGACGCGACGTTGAAGTCCAAGAATTGTTTCACTTTAAACACAAAATAGTCGAATTTCAAATTGATTTTTTTCAATGACAGGGCAAACTCTGTACAACAAAAAATGGCAAAACGAAGTAGAGCTAGCAACTCTACAGAGTAATAGAATTAATACCGATAACAAAAAATGGCGTCTAGAGTCCGCTATATTAAATTTTCCGTGACGTCATATACCTTATTTGAAATCTTCTCAATGAGACCTTTCTTTTGATACCCATATCGATGTATTTAGAAGGAAAATCACATTTGTATTCTGACAAAATGGCGTCTAGAATCCGCCATATTGAATTTTTCGTGACGTCATAAATACCTTATTTGAAATTTTCTCAACGAAACCTTTCTTTTGATACCCATATCGATGTATTTAGAAGGAAAATCACTTTTCTATTCTGACAAAATGGCGTCTAGAATCCGCCATATTGAATTTTTCGTGACGTCATAAATACCTTATTTGAAATTTTCTCAACAAAACCTTTCTTTTGATACCCATATCGATGTATTTAGAAGGAAAATCACTTTTGTATTCTGACAAAATGGCGTCTAGAATCCGCCATATTGAATTTTCCGTGACGTCATATACCTTATTTGAAATCTTCTCAATGAGACCTTTCTTTTGATACCCATATCGATGTATTTAGAAGAAAAATCACATTTGTATTCTGACAAAATGGCGTCTAGAATCCGCCATATTGAATTTTTCGTGACGTCATAAATACCTTATTTGAAATTTTCTCAACGAAACCTTTCTTTTGATACCCATATCGATGTATTTAGAAGGAAAATCACATTTGTATTCTGACAAAATGGCGTCTAGAATCCGCCATATTGAATTTTAGGTGACGTCATATCCCCAGACAAATCTATGAACACCTCATTTTTCAAAATCTATCAAGCCATTTGGGCTACAAGAGCGTGCCAAACAAGCCGTGAGGTGGGTCGTTTATTAGGACTAAAGTGCGACCCTTGAGGTCCACACGACGAACTTCCCAGTTTGATAAATATTTAATAATAATAATTAAATTAGATATTACACAGAAAAGTAATCATTTTAATCATTAAAACATCAATAATTAAAAAAAAAAAAAAAAAAAAAAAAAACGGCTGAACCGATTTTTATAAAATTTATGTCGGATCAAAATGACGTTAACACGCCTCGATTGACACCCTTACGAAGTCGATATAATTTTTTATTCGTGAGATATTGTGTAAAATCTACTTTTTTGGAGGTTATTTGGTTAAGAAAAAAAACGGCTGAACCGATTTTAAAAAAATTCCTTTCAGATCATATTTACGTTAATACGCGTCGATTGGCACCCCAACGTAGTCGATATCATTTTTCGTTCTCGAGATTTCGTTTTAGAAAGAAATTGACACATACATACGTACGTACGTACGTACGTACATACGTACACACACACACACACACAGACATCTTTCTAAAAGTAGTGTAAAAATAGTGTAGTGACCTTGAAACATAAAAATTTTTTTCCTTTTTGATTTCGATTTTCGGACCCATTACAATAACTTCCAATGGGAAGTTAATAAATAGGCATACTTTCACTCGAAAAACATAACCCCCCTTCTGGGGTAGTCGGGTAAAAATCAAATAAAATGGCAGCCGTTGATCTTGGACAAAAAACTCTGTTTGGCTAAGTACAATCCGCTAAGAGTTCTCGGACAAAAAAAACACCTTATGTTTTAAATACATAGATAAATTCCGCAATAAAAAATTACCATTAAAAGCATTAATATTTAGCAGATCATCCGTTAAATATGGCGACCTTATGTCATTAAAGAAGTAGATAACTTAAGTAGTAACTGTAAACCCGGTGTAACAACACACAACGATGTTAAGAATATTTATTTGAACAGGTGTTCTTTGAGAATATGAAAATTAGTTACAGCCAATTGTTAATAGATTAACCAAGCAAAACGTACTTATGCGTATCATTTTAACGTTATATTTAAAGGTCCAACATCCCTTTAATATTTTAATGTTCTCTAAAAGCCAGTGGCGTATTTAAGTTCAGTACCGTCCCGAGCTACTGAAATTGGTCGCACCTCACTAGTAATTGATAAAGCAGTATACAGGGTGAGTTCGACCACCCGTATCAGTCGTTTTTTTCAAAAACGGTTAGTCGTAGAGAGTTGTGTCAAAAATTTGTATTATAAAAGCCCTAATAAAGAATCGGATGGTGATAATTTTTTTTTCCGGGAAGGTCGGCTTCCTTATTAGTTTGCTCCAGAATGTCCAGAACTCCGAAATTATAAATGTAACGATAGGTCGAAAGTGGTATTGTTGAAAAGATCTTTAAAAAATAAGCAAGTTTTGTAGGAAAATTTTTTTTATTACTGCCACCCCTGTGAATTTCTATAAGTATAAATATAAATTATTATATGTTCAAAACTCCGGAATTTTAGAAAGCACGATAGGTTGAAAATGGTGCTGTTGAAAAGCTCGTTAAAAAATAAGCAAGTTTTGTAGGAAAAATTATTTAATTACTGCCACCCCTGTTAAGTAACAATCGTTTGAAATTATTAAATCAAAATTTCATAATAACGATCGAAGTCGGCATTAAAAATCTAGCAACCTTAGACATTGTCACAAGTGTTCAAACTGTCTTCCATTTACTCTTTAATACATACTACTGAGCTCTTCTGGTTATACTGTGAGTGTACTTCTTCAGTATTTAATGATCGATAGATAGGTAACTAGATTTTAAATGCGGACTTTTAAAAAGTTCGTTATTATGACATTTTAATTTAGTAATTTCAAACAAATATTCCTTAACAGGGGTGACAGTAATAAAAAAAATTTTCCTACAAAACTTGCTTATTTTTTAAAGATCTTTTCAACAATACCACTTTCGACCTATCGTTACATTTATAATTCCGGAGTTCTGGACATTCTGGAGCAAACTAATAGGGAAGCCGACCTTCCCGGAAAAAAAAATTATCACCATTCGATTCTTTATTAGGGCTTTTATAATACAAATTTTTGACACAACTCTCTACGACTAACCGTTTTCGAAAAAAAC
Organism: Mongoloraphidia duomilia; assembly: GCA_039654895.1. NCBI lineage: Eukaryota > Metazoa > Arthropoda > Insecta > Raphidioptera > Raphidiidae > Mongoloraphidia > Mongoloraphidia duomilia. The sequence continues at coordinate 10,866,906 of CM077527.1, forward strand.
GACTAATACGGGTGGTCGAACTCACCCTGTATAATGCCCACTGCAAACCAATTTTTAAAAAATTAAAAATAATGACGTTATATAGCCTGTTCATTTACCAACAAATTATATACACGTCAAAGAAAACATAACTAACTTAAAAAAAGTCTCGGATGTTCATTCCCGTAACTTAAGACGTAATGACAAGCTATACGAGGAGAGATATAGATTAAATAAAAGTAAAAAATTTCATATGGGATCAAAATTATATAATAAATTGCCTAATGATTGGAAGATTTTGTCCCTCAATAAATTTAAAATTATTCTTAAAAAATTTTTAATAACTGAAGCGTTTTATTCCATGGAAGAGTTTTTAGACTACAAATTTTAATTATTGTTAATTTTTATCTATTTATTATCAGTTTTTTATGTATTTTTTAGCTATATCTGTTGTATATTATCTAATATATCGGACGTGTCAGGATATATTTTATCCGTTTATAGACAAAATAAATTATTAGTGTATTTGCCATATGGCACATACACTATTGGCGTCGGTCGGATGGTGGGACCTAGGGGTCGGACCAAAATTTCTTGACGTTTCATAGCCTCCTGAACACTTTGGCACCATTTTTAAAATTGTTTATATATATATGTATGTATATATATATATTTAATATTTATATATTTATATATATATTTATATATATATGTGTGTACACGATAACTCTCGACAGACTTAATCGATTGAAACGAAATTTGGTACACACATTGGAACCCATCACCGCAAGAAGCCTATTTAAAATGGGCCCGATCGGACCATTTTCAGGGTTGTATTTAGGGGTTCCAAAAAGTTTTTGGGCCCAAAAATACCGAAAAATTTGTCAGAATCGTTTCAAAATTGAAATTTAACTCTTTAGTAAAGATTAAAACGTGCTGCTAAAATTTTAATAAAATCGGCCCGACAGGACCGGACTTTCAAATTTTATGAAAACACTAGTTTGTTGATACGGATTTACTTAGATATGGAAGGGTGTATTTAATTGGGTGTATTGATGAAATCCATGTCTAATATTGAAATTTAGAAAAATTTAATTATTTTAAGGGCTGTATTAAGGGGTTAAATTTTTTATTTTGTCAAAAAACAAACTTAAGTTTACATAATAATGCCACAATGCCTGTATTAGCAAATATACTATATTGTCGGCAGGGTTTTGGCACTGCGACCCGAGTTTTTATCTATTTATTATCAGTTTTTTATGTATTTTTTAGCTATATCTGTTGTATATTATCTAATATATCGGACGTGTCAGGATATATTTTATCCGTTTATAGACAAAATAAATTATTATTATTATTATTGAGTTCATACGCTCAACTCTGCCTCGAAGCCATCAACTGACTGAATAGTTCATAAAATATCGAAGACCTTACGTAAATATATTCTGCTAAAAACGTTTCTTCTTTTTTTTCAGAACGGGGAGATTAACGCAATATATCCAAGTCAACATGATACCACGAAAACACAGCATAATCTCACAGTAATTGTTCGTTATCGGTCGTTGACATCACTCGAGTGATTATCGGCAAAAAAGATGGTTCGTCGAATCAACAACAATCACTACATAGCTTCGCCGATGGAATCGGATTCTCCCGTTCCAATTCATTACAATGGACACCGGGACTATAATCATAGAGGTTCGAAAAATTGAATCTAGATTACTGAATATTAAAAAATAACCACAAAATACCAAACCACTAACTTTGTTCTTCGAGACACGTTTCGCTAACCATGTTAGCATCATCAAAAAACTGCAATCAACACATCATAAGTGATGACTGTACAGTCTTCTGATGATGGTTAGCGAAACGGGCGCGAGAAAAAGTGTTAGTGGTTATTTCTTTCCACTGAGTTAAAAGCTAATAGAGGCGCTATGCCATATACAACTTACTGCTTATACAAAGTTGAAGCCAGGTCTGACCTCACAGGTCACAACAAACATGGCAACCAAACATGGAATGGATATTAATATTATTCTCGTCTTTTTCGTCTTACATATAAAATGAACAAGTCTTAATAAATATGGCGACTGATTTCACTTTTAAACGCTTGTAGCGTCTCTATAACTTCCTTGCTCAGTGTTTTTTTTTTCATATTCAGTATCTTTACATCAAAGGTTATATCTTTATTCAAGAGATTCATGGATAGAATCTAGTTCTCGATTTGCATCTCTGTCGATCCTGAAATAGTCCGAGCATTTTATTCAAGGTGGTTACAAACCTTAAAAAATTCGACTGATGACCAGTCCTATACTTCCCACCTAGTAAATATTTGCAAAAAATAAACACTCTTTTTTATTCTTTGAAAAAAAGCATGGCCCTCTTTTTGTTTAGTGATCTACTGATGGCTAGCTTAATATAGCAAAAATCATGGTTACCTTGATTTACGTACAATTTTCTTTTTTAGTAAAATATTTTTTTTTCACGAAAACTATACGTTTTAGAGAAAAAAATATTTACATTTTTTTCATATTATAACATCTAGAATTCATTTATATTTTTTTTTACTGAACCGATTTGACTCAAAATCTAATCAGATCTAAGTTAAAAGCTGATAAACACAATAGAACAATCGGCATGGCCGTATGTTGTTCCGTTTTTGCGATATCGAAGGCGAAAAATTGACCACATACACACACACATACAGACATCAGTCAGAAAATGATCTTAAACGATTGCTAGGGTCTCAAAACGTGAAGATCTGTTAAAATCTCGAAATATTTTTTCGGACTAAATCCATTACTTCCCTACCATAGTAGAGGTGGGAAGTAAATATGCCAATGTTAAAACCTACTTAATTAATTAATGTTGTTTCGAAATAAAACAAAAAATCTCGTAAAATTTCAATTTCACTTTTCTTGAGAATTTATACATTTATGTCGATGGGCACCGGTAGTCTCTTGGACCCTAGGCGCTGTATCTAATGTACAGAGTGACTCTACCAACTTCTTTGCTTCATTCTTTTTGCCATTTACTTCGATGAAATAAAATATTTTTATTGTCAGTCTTTTCCTAAATGATTTTATAATTGAGATTCGTTATCTTCCAGGAGTATCAAACCGTGGCTATTCGACGGACGGCGAAGAAAGTCATCGGGCGCCATCGGAACGGACCTTGAGCGAATATACTGTAGCGAACGAACGAACGCCTGTCGCACCTCAGCGAAAACATCGCGAGAAACGATCCAGGAGCGCCCCTAGGGCCTCGTCTGCTTTGAGCAACGGTCGAAGCAGCGCCTATGGCGATCATGATGGCTCCGATATATACGTCACAAGTGCTGCTTATAAAGCTCCGTCCGAAATTAGGTAGGTATTAATTAAAAATTATTCCACAAATTATTTCACTTATATTTTCTTTTAACATTAAAAATCAATTATTTTACACGGAATCGGTTGACATTTTTTTGAAGTAAAACTTCTTCAGTCGCAGTGATTTCTTACGAATATAGATATTTATTAAATTAATCATGATTAGCTCTCGCTAGTACGATGATTCACATCTACAACCTATAGCTATAATTAAATAACACTCGCATGTAGTAGAAATCAATTGATGCCAAAGCATATAAGGAGAATGTTAGTTTAATAATAATGTCGAGGACAGTCGTGGTCCAGTGGTTAGCGTCGCGGCCTCTGGATCAGACTGTCGTGGGTTCGAATCCCACCTCCGCTCATGGATGTTTTGTAATGTCATTTAGTTTTAAATGAGTTGTTATTTAATGTATAATCAAGACGCTAATGACCTAAGTTGTCGACGCGTCTATAATTTACAATAAATAAATAAAAAAATCATGTCACGGTTGAGTACTGTAAGCTCATTCCGCCGCGAAAGTGGAAATGTTCAGGTTAGATTCCTGACTGTGACTATGATTAGTAAAATGATTTTTTTACAATAAATAACACTCGCATGTAGTAGAAATCAATTGATGCCGAAGCATATACGAAGAATGTTAGTTTGGTAATCATGTCACGGTTGAGTACTGTAAGCTCATTCCGCCGCGAAAGTGGAAAGGTTCAGGTTAGATTCCTGGCTGTGACTATGGTTGGCTAAATGATTTTTTTACATTAAATAACACTCGCATGTAGTGGAAATCAATTGGTGCCGAAGCATATAAGGAGAATGTTAGTTTGGTAATCATGTCACGGTTGAGTACTGTAAGCTCATTCCGCCGCGAAAGTTGAAAGGTTCAGATTAGAGTCCTGACTGTGACTATGGTTGGTTAAATGATTTTTTTACATTAAATAACACTCGCATGTAGTGGACATCAGTTGATTCCGAAGCATGTAAGAAGTGTGTTAATTTAGTAATCATGTCATATTTGAGTAAGCTCATTCCGCCGCGAAAGTGGAAATGTTCAGGTTAGATTCCTGACTGTGACTATGATTAGTAAAATGATTTTTTTACATTAAATAACACTCGCATGTAGTAGAAATCAATTGATGCCGAAGCATATAAGGAGAATGTTAGTTTGGTAATCATGTCACGGTTGAGTACTGTAAGCTCATTCCGCCGCGAAAGTGGAAAGGTTCAGGTTAGATTCCTGACTGTGACTATGGTTGGTTAAATGATTTTTTTACATTAAATAACACTCGCATGTAGTGGACATCAGTTGATTCCGAAGCATGTAAGAAGTGTGTTAATTTAGTAATCATGTCGTGTTTGAGTACTGTAAGCTTATTCCGCCGCGAAAGTTGAAAGGTTCAGATTAGAGTCCTGACTGTGACTATGGTTGGTTAAATGATTTTTTTACATTAAATAACACTCGCATGTAGTGGAAATCAATTGATTCCGAAGCATTTAAGAAGAATGTTAGTTTGGTAATCATGTCACGTTTGAGTACTGTAAGCTCATTCCGCCGCGAAAGTGGAAAGATTTAGGTTAGATTCCTGACTGTGACTATGATTGGTAAAATGATTTTTTCTGATATGTCTGGTATCAATTATTAAAATAAAACTATTTATCAGCAAAAGAATACTCACTTTCTATGGCATCTACATTTTTGAACTTATTTTATATATAAAACATAATATCAATAATTTTAATCTGAATTCTGATGTACATAATTATAGTACCCGTAACAATAATCGTATACACATAGAAAAATATAGAACCACTAAATATAGTAATAGTCCGCTTTGTAAAGGAATACATTATTATAACATGTTACCATCAGATATAAAATCAATTCAGAGTTTTGCAATTTTCAGAAATAGAGTAAAGAATTTGCTGATAGATAGTTGTCCGTATGATTGCCGCGTGCAATTCTAAGACAAATCTGTCCAACTATTTTATTTAATACTTTTAATTTATTAATTGTATCTGTATGACGCTATTACACCTTTTTATAGGTTTTCAATAAAGATTATTTCTATTCTATTCTATTCTATAATTGGCTGCTTATCCAATAAAACATTTTCAATAGATACTTATGTTGTGAGAGAGTTTTACTTCTATCGTGTGCGGTCTTAAACACATGCATTTTTTTAATGAAGTGCGAACATTATAATATCTATAATGATGCAATTTTGTCTGTCTGCGTTGATACACATTTTTCGTAAGCAATGGATTCTGATTATTCTATTATTCTATTGTTCTATTTTATTGAACAATTTACACATCATGATACAGTTTAAACTGTTCTTATAATTATGAACCTATTGTATTTTATAATATCGTAACTGTTACAATTAATATGTATTTACGTTAAGTCATTATAATATTATTACATAATAAAGCTTAACAGTTTCACGCATATTATAAATTAAGGCATGCAATTTAAATCACGCAAAATTTTAAAAACAATTTTTAATCTAAAGCACTACTTATGTATAGGTACTGAATGTCCAAAGATAGCGTGTAATGCATTGGGATTAAATTTTGAAATCAAAAAATATCCATATAATTAATCGCCTTTTACGCGATGTAGTGCCCATTGTCCAAGTTACATTTATCTTATTTTTAGCGCCGTTCTTAAACATGGTTGTGAATAAAAATTAATAAACAAACACTTGAAAAATTCTACATATTTATTTATCTCGACGATCGTTTCGGGTTCCTAACCCATCTTCAGGAGTTTAAACTAGGGACCCGAAACGATCGTCGAGATAAATAAATGTGTAGAATTTTTTAAGTGTTTGCTTATTAATTTTTATTCAATCATGTTCTACCAAGTGCCTAGCGATAATTCTATAGTATTTACATGATTGTGAAGTTTAATGTAATGCCTCCTCTACACTATCGGCCATGATGGACGATCACGATTGGATCATGATTGTCACCATCATTGCGCAGCTGTCCACACAATCATGGATTGTCCATTTAATGACCCAATGTCCTTTGATGTTTGTCCGAAAAACCGACACAGCGGCGATCACGCTTGATCGTCACCGATCATGGGCAATTACAGGCATAAAACTTCATTTATGCCTATACACTATCGACCATGATGGACGATTACAGGCTATCACGAATGTGTGGAGGGCATAATCGCCTGTAATTGCCCATGATCGGTGACGATCGAGCCTGATCGCCACTGTGTCGGTTTTTCGGACAAACATCAAAGGACGTTGGGTCATCAAATAGACAATCCATGATTGTGTGGACAGCTGCGCAATGATGGTGGCAATCATCGCCCAATCGTGATCGTCCATCATGGCCAATAGTGTAGAGAAGGCATCAAAGGACGTTGGGTCATCAAATGTACAATCCATGATTGTGTGGACAGCTGCGCAATGATGGTGGCAATCATGGCCTAATCGTGAACGTCCATCATGGCCGATGGTGTAGAGGAGGCATCAAGAATGTTTACAATGGTTGAATGGAATGCAGCTTATCTTAAAAACCAAATGGAAATATTTACACTACTTGGACGCCTTTTAATAGACGTTTGGAAGTTTCCTTCCAAAGATTTAGCTTCTGCTTAGAAGTATTTTTCAGATCCAAGATTTATAATGATATTGTTGGGTCTACTTTACAATCTACATTGTCGACCACAGCATTGTTTTGTTTTGGCATTTTCTCTGAACTACGCTTTTGAAACAAACAAGTGGATTTAAATTTTTAAATCACGTTGTGATCAGACGTATTTAGATATGTTTTGATTAAATCAAATTTTATTGTGTTTTATTTATTTATATAAGGATCAATTATATTAAAAATCATCAAATAGATCTTTACATAGTATGTTTTTGTTTTACAGTAGCTAACAAAAATCCTTAAACAGTCCGTGCCTTCGTTTGAAAAATCTGATGCTTAAAGAAACTTTTAGTAGAGGTTTGAAAGTGTCCTTCCATAGACTTCTTCTGTTTAGAAGTATTTTTTCGAATGTGTTGTGATAATACGTAGTTAGCTAACAATGGAATGCCAACTTGGAAGTCATTAATAAAATTTTAATGTGTACACTTACCTCTGCCTTTGCAGGCAAAAGGTTAAATATATTTGTTCGTGTTAATAACTGTGTGAACTAGGTTAAATTTAAATAAAATAATTAAATATTTACGGAGCACTTTTTTGTTTCTACTAAATTTAACTATAAAACAATTAGGTCTAATTTTTATTAAGCCATTATTACACAATAGTAAATTATTACAGTTGCGAAAACATAATAGTGTTGTTAAAATTTTTTTTTGATCTGATTTTATTTAATTTGATTTCAAAACTTTAAAACAAATATCTTAGACGCTATGACCTCTGTTGTCGAGCGTCTATAATGTACAATATAACCTGTAAAAAAATTATGTATTCAACTTTTACATTATTTATTGCTCGAAACTGTAAAAGTGGATAAAATAATTATTTTATATGGTCAATAGACAAGATTGCTGTATGATTTCTTTTTTGTATAATTTTATAAAATAACATCTAGAAAGTATTTCGTTTTTGAATACAAATTGACTAATTAAATAAGTAAGTTAATCGTATTCATGTAAATGAAGTAAAATAAATCCTATATGTAATTCAGTAAAACAGAAAAAGACAATAAAAATATGTTAAACAATTAAGTGAGAGTAAATTTTACAGATTCTTTGAAATATTTGATTTTTACTTTCGAAAAATGCATTCGATAATAATTTTTTCATGTCATGTAATTATTTACGCTTGAAAAAATTAATACCCAAGTTAATTTTTAGGTGCAACCTCACAATCCTGCCAGAAATCAAGCATCACTGCAGATAGGTACTCAAAGAAATAGCCAAAATCAATGTTTTGTCATACCCCCTATAAAATAACTAGTTTACATGCATGTATGTATGCATAGAATGGGTCAGTTGTTTACATGGCGTTGCTCTGGTTCCTCTATTACAAGTCCCCAGTTCCCGAGTTCTAGCCCGAGAGCTGGTAAAAGTGTCAATTGGATTTTCAATTTATTATTAAAAAAAATAATGAATTGAAAATATGAATTGGTGCTAGGCCCAAATAACCTTAACTGTTGGTGGTCTTTAAAACACATTTAAATTAAATTAACAAGCAGGTGTGTTGAAAGTGTTTTCAAAACACACTAGTATAAAAAATAATCAGTTTCCATAGTGATTTATGTTTATTCGCTCTGATCCGCCCGCTAATATACCTACTCACGACCTGCTATAAATGTGAAGTTGGCGACACAAATGAACTGTCAAAATTTTTTGAAAATACCGAAAATGAAGCTATTTTATAGTGGGTATGGCAAAAAATACTGTATTTATCTCCTGCGTAGTGATATTATGACTCGTGTGACTGTTGAAACTCGCTAGCGTTCGTTTTAACATACTGTCACTATTCGTCAGTTATACCTTTTTAGAGGACAGTATGGCTCAGTTGGTAGCGTCGCGGCCTCTGAATCAGACTGTCGTGGGTTCGAATCCCATCTCTGTTCATGGATGTTTTGTGACGTTATTTAGTTTTTAAGTGATATATTATGATATTTGTTGTATTTAAGACGCTAATGACCTAAGTTGTCGACGCGTCTATAATCCACAATAAATAAATATACCTCTTTACGCATCTAGATATAGGTACAATCTGCTATTTTTAAATCGTCTATAAAGAGTGTCTTTATTTACTACAATTCTACAAACAATTAAAAAATAATATTTAGAATAAAGTAAAAGAAAATTCACAACTAATTTGTTTTTTTTTTCTTTTCAGCCGAGGTTCACGTTATAGCCGACATTCTAGAGGTGCCCCATCGCACTATTCGTATCGCAGTGGGGTGGCGCCTTCAGTAGCCAGCACAGTAAAAACACGCAACTCCCGAAAAGCTGGCGTCACAGTCGAAACAATGTCTGCCCCAAATCCGTTTTGTCCAAACATCAAAGGCATGTGCTGTCTCATGCTTTTACTCAATCTCGGTATAATTCTAGTTACACTTGGTTTTGTGATCGTCATTCAATTTTTTGAACCGGTTTACGTATGGTAAGCAAAGATTACATTTTTCTTAAACCAGCAAAAATGTTCTTGTCTGGACTTACGAGTTATTAATATTTATTTATGCTTATAACTTAAATAAAATCCGCTCTCGCATGAAGTGCGATTTAGTGTTGAAATAGGTATATATAGGAAAAAGAACAGATCCCACTCTCGGGGCACTGTGTGAGTAAGTGGTAACTCAACCAGCCGGAAACTGGGAATTTCGGGTTCAAGTCCTGACAGTGGCTTCTGATTTTTTCCTTGTATATCTAACATCACGATGGCAGGTTGCCGACTGATTACGTTAAGAAAAGTATTTGCTTGTGGAATGGCTATTTAATAATTATTATATTATAACCACAAAAAACTTAACTCATTGTTGTATTTAAAAACGGTCTTGTCTGGACTTACGAGTTATTAATATTTAGTTATGTTTATAACTTAAATAAAATCCGCTCTCGCATGAAGTGTGATTTAGTGTTGAAATAGGTATATATAGGAAAAAGAACAGATCCCACTCTCGGGGTACTGTGTGAGTAAGTGGTAACTCAACCAGTCGGAAACTGGGAATTTCGGGATCAAGTCCTGACAGTGACTTCTGATTTTTTCCTTGTATATCTTAATTGTTTGACGTTTAACTTCACGATGGCAGGTTGCCGACTGATTACGTTAAGAAAAGTATTTGCTTGTGGAATGGCTACTGTCTATTTAATAATTATTATATTATAACCACAAAAAACTTAACTCATTGTTGTATTTAAAAATGTTTTTATTACAAACAAAATCCAACCAAAACATAGGACATGTATGTAGGTATCTAAGATTCAAAAAGTATCTTAGATAAAAGATATTCCTCAGCTCTGGAACTGACTTATTTTACTTTTTTTCAGGGTACTTGGAATCGTATTCCTCGTGTTTGGTTTTTTGACTTTGATCTGCAGTATGATCTATTGCGTAATCATATGCAGAGAAACAAAATATCCATATGACCCACGTGATCTCTACTGGACTCATCATTGGCAGAAAAACATCGGTTCGCCCGAAATACATTATAAAGCATCAGAGAAATATAACGATCCAGACAGATTCAGTGATAGATATTCTGTTGGAAAAATGTCCGCTAAATACTCGGATAGAGGCAGTCATCGGAGTAATCATAGATATTAATTTATTTTAAAATACAGTAAAACCTGTGTAACTTGGACATCTACAGTTCGAAGTTCCACTAAAATGTGATTAAGCTAGACAAACTTACAGAAATAAGTAATTCATGAAAACAAATGCACTTCGTTCAAATACTATAGAATTTTCATATATACTTTAAAATATATACCATTTACTCAATGTGCTGTGAGTGAAGCCCACAAAGAGAGCAAAAATATATGTCTGTCTCTTTTGACGCAATAATTCCGCATTTATTCCGATGATATCATTGGTCGATGTACGGGAGTTCCATCTTAACAAAATGTTGAAATTAAAGATATCTCTCTATTTCATTCGGACAAAATGTCTTTAGCTATGACAGTAGCCAATCAGGAACCAGCCAGCTGAGCTCGCATAAAAAAGACAGAAATATATACCCGCACGTATGTTGGCTTCACGATTTTTGATCTATCAGCAGTATAGGGTAATTTGTATATGAGAATTTTAAATACTTGCAAGTTGCAACTCTGGCCAAAAATTGGTAACAAACAGCACTAGCGCCACGCGTGACTTGAATTGCAAAGAAAGTTTTGACATATCAAATAAAATATAACAATATTATAATATTATATTCAACAGATTGATTTTTTAATTTTCTTGCGTTGCTAAGGAAAATATATATAACATTAGAGAAAGAGGGAGATAATGTAGTCAATGGTTGCTAAATCGTTGACATCCCCAACCCATAGATGGCACTGTCTATTTGACTGCCGTATGAATGTATGTAGATTAAATTGTGTTTTAAAGACCACCAACAGCTAAGGTTATTTGGGTCTAGCACCAATTCATATTTTCAATTCATTATTTTTTTTTTTAATAATAAATTGAAAATCCAATTGACACTTTTACCAGCTCTCGGGCTAGAACCCGGGAACTGGGGACTTGTAATAGAGGAACCATAGTAACGCCATGTAAACAACAGCATTGCTACACGCTCGGCCATTCTCAAGCCCAATGTATGTAGAGTTGCACGTGTTTACTTGTATCTAAAGAATTTGGTTCCATGCAAAAGTGTCCATCAGGTGGCCAAGTTACAAAGATTTTACTGTAAATGCAAAGTTAAATTGAAATATACCTAATTAGAGGTGGCCATGCATTCAAACTGCTCAAAGCCAACCAATGCGTACCTATAAATTTGTGGCCCCTGGCACATTTTTATGGTGGGCTCTCTAGCTGCCTAGCATGCTGAAAATTAATTTGAATTCGCCGAAAAAACGGTATTTTTAAAATTAATAAATATTTTTGTCGAATGATGCGTTGTCCACTTATTGTTAGCTACCTCGAGAGCCCCTGGATTTTTGTCAGTCGCGTCACCCTGTAGTTACGCCACTGGAACCTACTATCAAACAATATTAAATATATTACATAACACTCGCTGACTGTTTCAAGGATACACTACATTTTTAGAAATACAAATTACGTAATGATATTGTAAAAAGTATTTTTTTGTAAATGCATTGAGTTATTAGCGTGTTCTAACGAGAAATGTTCGTATGTTCGTAGTTTTCGCTTTTGTGTAATTGTGGAACATTTTTAATAAATTTTATTAATTATTGTGGAAAGTTTTAATGTACATATTTTTGAAATTGTGAGTGTTGAAACTTCTGCAAAAACATTTCAGAGATTGGGGTATGGAGTCAAATTTTTCTTCAGTGACCAAGGTAAATTTATAAAACAATATTTTTAGATAATATAAAATATATTTGGGTTGATGTTATGAACTGAAGGTCAACTTTGAACACTTGCGAAACATATTTTTAGGGACGCTCGGGTGTCATATTATATTCAATTTGGAATAGGATCAATAAAAATACATTATTTCTTGAGTCGAGTCTAAATTTTTAGGAAATTTAAGACTGGAAAACTTTTTCACTAAACCTTTTTGACTTAAATTCAATGATTCATCGCTTATATTTCAATTTAACTAGGTATAAAAAAATATTTTTATTTTAAAAAGTTGAGTTTATTTGCTAAAAACATTCCATAAGATTAATTATACTAATTTAATTACAGAGCTATATTATGTAAGTTTTATACTGAAAATATTATTTAATAAAAATTAAATTGTAATATAAGACGTGTAACAAACAGAATTTATTTTTGTGTTTTATTTATTTTATAACAAAATACATTGTAAAATTATTATTTAAAGATTTCGTTGAATACTTAAAAAAATGCGTCAGACATTTTACTAGTTAGGGTTCCGTAGCCAAATGACAAAAACGGAACTCTTATAATTTCGTCCTGTCCGTTCATCCGTATGTCACAGTCATTTTACTCGGAGACTATTGGCACTATACAGGGTGTATCACAGGAAACCGAACATAGGGAAAAGTGCACAGTACAAATTAGTTGAGATCAGAGATTGCTTTGCCCTCTTTTCATATAAAAACCATGATAATTAGTTTAGTTAAGTTAGCCATGTGTATTCTATCTTTGTCACGATACTCATTTTGTTTATGTTTTCCTTGTTGGACTCATTACTTTTCTATGTATTCAATCCTGTGATACACCCTGTATAGATGAAATTTGGAAGGTAGGTGTCTTCTATGAACCGCTATACAATGGTGTAGTGAAATTACGAATAAAGGAATTAGGGGTGGCACTCCATACATGTACCTAACTGAGGGATGGAAAAAAATTCCAGTGCATATAAGCGTGTGGGGTATCGTTAGATAGGTCTTGAAAAATGATATAAGTATAGATTTTAAAGTAACTTTTTTTTAAGTCATTAGTTGGTGAGGTAATATGTGCTTCTAAAGTCGTAAAAAGTGTGTCTCCTCTTCTAACTTTTCAACTATGGGGTGGAAAATTCTGAAAAAAGGTGGTAGAACTTAAAAAACACTTCCATTGAAAATTGGTTTGAATAAGATATTATGTTGTGTAGTTTTTCGGTTACACACTATTTTTTTTTTTGAGTTTAGCGACCGCAGAAATAACTTTTTTTTCACAGTGTCTTTGAAAAATACTGTATGAAATACGAACTTATTTTTGGAACTGTTCAACTTAAAATAAAAGACTATAAATTATTATTAAATTTATTTTTAACTTTGAATTTTAACTGTGAACGTTCTTCTTGACTACGGAACCCTTCACTGTGCGTGTCCGACATGCACTTTATAGTTGGACTTGTTGCAAGAGTTTCGCAGTTTCTTAATCTTAAAGAATGATTTAGGGCCTAGCTTCAATTTATTATTTTTTAATAACAAATTGAAAATCCAATTATAGGTACTATAAACAGTTCTCTGGTTATAACCTGCGAACTGGGGGCTTGTAATAAACATATGTATATAAACATAGACATATAATATATAAATGTCAAGCTTTCTCAGTTTTTTTAACATAAAAATACAGGAAGATATTTTCGTTGGAGAGCAGCCAATTATATAATTGTTTCGAAACATATAGGAAAAAATCATTTTACCAACCAGTGGTCACAGTCAGGATTCTAACCTGAACCTTTCCAATTTCGCGTCGGAATGAGCTTACACTCAACTGTGACATGATTGCTAAATTGATATTCTCCTTATATGCTTCAGAATCAATAGATTTTCACTACATGCGAGTGTCAATTCATATCTGCTAATTCAATAGCTATAATATGAAGTGAATCCTCGAACCAGCGAGAGCCCAACATGAAAGTAAAAATAATTTCGAATTCCCTTTAATGGGAAATATTAATAAATACATACCTAGATATATCAATGCTATAAACGGTATTACCACATAATATTCTAGAAACAATCATTCTTGTAGACATCATAAGATAATCTACATGTTAGATATATACATAAAACACGATATAGAAATCAACCAACGAGTTGATTTTCTTTAAGATAATAATAGCTATTGAATTAGCAGATATGAATTGACACTCGCATGTAGTGAAAATCTATTGATTCTGAAGCATATAAGGAGAATATCAATTTAGCAATCATGTCACAGTTGAGTATTGTAAGCTCATTCCGACGCGAAATTGGAAAGGTTCAGAATCCTGATTGTGACCACTGGTTGGTAAAATGATTTTTTCCTATATGTTTCGAAACAATTATATAATTGGCTGCTCTCCAACGAAAATATCTTTCAATTGCATACAGCCGTATAAAAAAAACTATTATTATAATATAAAAATACAGTGACATCTATTTGACTATAAGCGAAGTAGGTATCTAAACAGCTTCTTACTTTCATGTAATAAAATAGTTTGGATAGACTTCAACAGATGCCACTGACTTTATAGATCTCGTTTTATTATAGCTTCAAGTCCAAAATAAAATGTTCAGATGCCAGCACTAATTTAAATTTACTGAAATATTATTCAACTGTATTAATAATTATAAACCTGCAAATCTGTCAGTTTAGGAAAAGTAAAATGTTAGTTAATAATAAGAAAAAAAGGATTCTGAAGAATATCTTACCTGGGGCCTGGTTGGCTAATCAGTGGCGGCGTTAGAAGGTGGGCCCACCTTAAACTGTCTTCTAACACCCCTTGGCCCACCCTGGAATAATCCCCAAACTCTAGTTTATCTTTTAAATGCGTTTTTAACCCTCGAAATTTCAACAATTTTTCTTGTAAATTCTATAGCGAGTAATCTGGGTTAAAATTTTGACGAGCACTGAAATTTTGGGAACAACTATTATTGGTCCACCTTCAGAACACCATGGCCAAGTCTGGCCCACCCTAACAAAAAATCCTAGCGCCGCCACTGCGTGCGTAGTTTCAAAACTAAACGAGTTAGATGATTTTTGTTTGCTTTTTTGAGCTCAGCGTGTCTGTTTCTACAGGGATACTTAATTTGAAAAATATCTGAAACATTTCCCAAAAACTCCCAAAAAATAACACAGAGGCTTGAACATTTTTTGCGTTTTTGGACAATGTTTCCGATCTTTTTTAAATTAAGTACACCTGTCTAATAGAAACCGACACGCTGAAGTCAAAAAAAATTTATTGCCATTTTTTGTTTAGATGTTACGGACATTATTTTTCGAAAACTCGGTGAAAACTTAAACCACGCATGGTTTCTAAACCAAAAAAGATAGACGATTTTCCATTGCATTTTTGAGCTCAACGAGACTTTTTCTATAAGTGTGCAAAATTTTAAAAAGATCTGAACGCAATTGGCACATAAATTCACAAGTCGAATTCTTTAAAGTTTTCTTTAGTTTAATACCTGCATATAGACTATTCCGTGTGCACAGCGAAGTATGTTGAGTTGCATACATCACAGGCGATTAAAATTATTCGTGTTTTAGGGCCAATTTCGCCTTCAGGCATCGTTCTGATGATGTTGAAAACCTTTCGACCAGTGGCGGATCAAGCCCCCCCTCAAACTTCGACATAATTGTGACTTTACTGTTAATAAAACGTAAAAAAATCTGTTTGGCTTTCTAAGGTCCCTGTGATACTGAGACCCTAAACGCGCTGTACGATGATCCACCATTGATTTTAACCATTTTAAAGCAGTAGTTTTGGAAACTAATCAAATGTGAATTTTAATTCTTTAATTTTTTTGTATTTTGATATGATTTTTCTTTTGTAACTAAACAAAAAATTGTATCGATAGTACAGTCTTATAAAACGGATTATATAGATCTAAAACTTTCGTAAAACTCAAATTGCAGAATTAAATACGACGTTAGAGAGATAACGGCTCGGTAACTACACGTCATGCGCGGGTCAAAAAGAGATCGGCCACTGATTAGGTTCGGCTAGGTTAGTTTATGGATGCCCTGAAGCAATATTTGTTACATCCGACTCTTAAACATATTTTATGTATTATTTGTACTTAGCTACATACAGCTTCTAGTTCTTAAAACATGAGACTGCAAAACGTAAACCAAGAATTGCATTATAAATATGGCGACCCATTCGAAAAATCGGTATGGAGAATTATTATACGTCATAACTTCCGTGTACCAAAATCATTTTTCAAAATAATTATTAATGTTCAATTTGTTAGAAAGCTATACGATACTTTTTTTAAGGCCACCAACAGCCAGAGCTATTTGGGCTTAGTACAAATTCATATTTTTAATTTATTGTTTTTTTAATAATCGGGGATTTGCGATCTAAAGTCGGGGATTTGCGATCTAAAACGAGGATTTGCGATCTAGAGTCGGAGATTTACGATCTAGAGTAATAATATTGTTTATCTTCAAAAGTACTCAAATGTTTTTCTAGAGTGTTGTACCACTTCTTTTTAAAAAAATATTTCTTATTTAATTACTATTGACTTTTTTACTTCCCACCTCTACTATGGTAGGGAAGTAATAGATTCAGTCCGAAAACAATATTTCGAGATTTTAACAGATCTTCACGTTTTGAGACCCTAGCAATCGTTTAAGATCATTTTCTGACTGATGTCTGTGTGTGTGTGTGTGTGTATGTGGTCAATTTTTCGCCTTCGATATCTTAAGAACGGAACAACATACGGACATGCCGATTGTTCTATTGTATTTATCAGCCTTTAACTTAGATCTGATTAGATTTTGAGTCAAATCGGCTCAGTGGATCCTGAGATATTCAAAAAAACGTCCTCAATGTCACGTATTAACATAGGTAAAAAAATATAAATGAATTCTAGATGTTATAATATAAAAAAATGTAAACATTTTTTTTCTCTAAAATGTATAGTTTTCGAGAAAAAAAATATTTTACTAAAAAAAATAAAAATTGTACGTAAATCAAGGTAACCATGATTTTTGCAATATTAAGCTAGCCATCAGTAGATCACCAAACATAAAAGAGGGCCATGCTTTTTTCAAAGAATAAAAATTAAATTGTGTTTTAAAGACCACCAACAGCTAAGGTTATTTGGGCCTAGTCAAAGAATAAAAAAAAAGAGTGTTTAATTTTTTGCAAATATTTACTAGGTGGGAAGTATAGGACTGGTCATCAGTCGAATTTTTAAAATAAATCACTTGCCATCTGTCAATATGAAACGTGTCCGAAAAACATGGAGGAATTGGGCGCATGCGTAGAAAAAAATGTTCGTCGATGAAAAGGTCTAAGATCACTATGTTAAATGGGTTTCTTAGACATTAAATAATAATTTAAATCATTAGTCATTACATAGAAATAATTATATACTTACATCGAATTATTATTGCTTCGCTATAAAATTATTTTTTAAGTCTTTTTAGTTGCTACTTACTTTTTCTTGCCGCGTAAACTGTGTCTACCTGATTTTGATGTAAACAAATTACAGTAGAACAACTGATCCCGTTTCATCTGCAGGCCCGAGCTTAGAGACCCAGGGCCCCTAGACACGTGACAGATAGGGCTCTCAAATTCGAAAAAATGGACTTGGATTGGAAACATAGCAAAAAAATCCATTATTATTTATATTTCGACATTACAATACCGGTGCAACGTGTTGCAAGATTGGGCGATAAGTCGCCAATTGGGCTATCTTAGAATAAAAAATTTAGGATTTTTTTTCTATAACTTCCATCTCCGCCCTGGCCGGGGCCCCTCGGCTGGTGCCTTGTTGGCCTAAGCAGAAATCCGAGCCTGTTCATCCGAGTTCGGAATTTACCGAGGTTGAATTTCATTTTTATTCCCCGTAACAACCTATAGCTTCGCGCGTAAGAGCCTGGGTTATCCGAACTTCTAATATGAACAAATATATTTACATTTGATCGGCGATCGTCACTTGTCATAGTAATATATCGTATTTTTAAAATCCGTTCCGAGTTTTTCGATTATTTAAAGTGGGGTCGGTCCACAATAGCGCGTAAAATCGAGATTCTACTGATACATTTTTAGAGTGTTGGGTCTCCAAGTCGCTATATGAATATTATAAAGTATTAGAAGTACCTTGTATTATGTCCGTCTTGTGACTTCTTGTGATTTAACACTACGCGTTTCAGCAACGAGTTGCCATCTTCAGGTGTATTTTAAAAAAAATAATTAACCACACCTGAAGATGGCAACTCGTTGCTGAAACGCGTAGTGTTAAATCACAAGAAGTCACAAGACGGACATAATACAAGGTACTTCTAATACTTCATAATATGAGATTCTACTGTTTTGTGTGAAGTTTCATGTTTTTTTCAGATCCGTGAGATCAGATCTGAAAAGGCCCGAAGTCCGAAAGCTAGTAAAAGTAGGTAGGTACCTACCTACTAATGAAATCAAATCTGCCATATCTGCTACAGACGTCGGCAATCATGAATTTCTTTTAGTAGTATTTAATTTTCGTTTATAATGAAAAATAATACAAAATTTAAAATATGAATTGTTAAGCTAAACAAATCGGGTAGATTAGATTATTGTAGATTATAGACGCTCGACAACTAAGGCAATTAGTGTCTAAACAACTCCGGTACTTAATAGCCATTATTTCTAAATAAGTAGTATAAAACAAAGTCGCTGTCTGCCTCTGTCTGTTTCTTCGTTTACTTCTTCTAAACCACGCAACGGATTTTGAAACGGTTTTCACTAATAGAAAGAGCGATAAACGAGGAAGGTTTGTGTTATATATAATTTGTAAATATTTTGTACAAAATGGCGGAACTATGACGTTGTTTTGTCAAAAAAAACTGTTTTCGTACGCTTACATTACTTCGCTTCGCAGGGGGAGAGTTTATCGCGGGGGGGTAATAAATCGTAAATTCATAGCATTCGAGCGAAGCCGGACCGAGCCGCTAGTTAAAATACTTTGTAATAAATGCTTGCCCATATTAATTATTGTATTAATCTGTATTACGTTTTGTATTTTTATGACTTTCGCATCCACTTTGGCTACGCGAAGAAATAAACTATCTATCTATCTATCTATCTATAAACAAGACTAAATAATTATTTTTACACAGAAAACTTCATAAAAACTTGGACTTTCACTGTAAAGTTAAACAAATTTGTGATTTTTACATAAAGTAAATCAAAATTACATAATTTGTGTAATATTCCACAGTAGTATCCTGAAGAGGACCTAATTAAGGTCGAAAGCTTGATTTTATAGCATAATTGTAGTTTTAAGTTAGTTGTTATTTTATTTTGTGTAGTTTATAAGTTAGTAAGTAAGTTTATGGTTTATAATTAGTGAATATTAAATAAATATTAACTCCGAGTGACCACTGTACTTTCATTAAATAATTATTGTTTTGAGTGCATTTCTTCGCATGTATCCTCACTCAGTAGATTGATGTTTGTTTTTAGAATAGAACTTTACAACGGTATCTTGATCTTATAATATAAAGTAAATTACACAATGTGACGATGCATAATAAGTTCGATATTAGAACAAAAAAAACAAGCCGTGAGGTGAGTCGTTTATTAGGACTAAAATGCGACCCTTGAGGTCCACACGACGAACTTCCCAGTTTGATAAATATTTAATAATGATAATTAAATTAGATATTACACAGAAAAGTAATCATTTTAATCATTAAAACATAATTATTATTTATTTTTAACAATTATAAAAAAAACAGCTGAACCGATTTTTATAAAATTTATGTCGGATCAAAATGACGTTAACACGCCTCGATTGGACACCCTTACGAAGTCGATATAATTTTTTATTCGTGATATATTGTGTAAAATCTACTTTTTTGGAGTCTATTTGGTTAAGAAAAAAGAACGGCTGAACCGATTTTGAAAAAATTTCTTTCAGATCATATTTACGTTAAAACGCGTCGATTGGCACTCTAACGTAGTCGATATCATTTTTCATTCTCGAGATTTCGTCTTAGAAAGAAATGGACACATACATACGTACGTACGTATGTATGTGTCCATACGTACACATACACACACATAGACACACACAGACATCTTTCTAAAAGTAGTGTAAAAATAGTGTAGTGACCTTGAAACATAAAATTTTTTTTTCCTTTTTGATTTCGATTTTCGGACCCATTACAATAACTTCCAATGGGAAGTTAATAATAAAAGGGAAACCTTTGAATGATTTATCATAAATGTTTTTTTGAAGCATTTTTGTAAATGCACTTTTTTAAGTTAACCGTATCTTGCCGGGTGACAAATGACTGATATATTATGAGCGTTAGGTTTTTGTTTCACTATGAGAAAAGGGTGCGCGATTCATTTATTTCGTTTCGTCGGTGTAATGAGGTGGTGCAGATTATTACGATGACGGCGGATGTTGATACAAAGCCAACATGATCTGTGCGCTTAATTAGCTTAGCCATTTACATTCTCAGATATAGGAGATGGAACGCCAAGAAGAATTAATACCTTTCTCCTGCCTTGAATAAGGCGATGCTCGAGGAAAAAATACATACACTAACATAAAACCGTTCATAACAAGGTTAATGGTAGTATGAAAATTAATTTGATGATAATTAATAAATCAATTTATCTTTATATCTTACATATCTATAATAATTATCATTTATCGTATATTTATAAAAGATTATCCAAATCTTGTAGTATTTAAAAATTCTAACCAATTATATGGACGACTAGCCGAGAGCTAGTGACAATTTTTTGGTGTTATTTATTCAAGACTTAATTTTTGTGAAGATGTTGAGGGAGGCATATTAAACAATATAAACAATTTCAGCCTTGACGCAATAATAATTGTGACCACTTTTTTGTTACATGTTGAGGGCGGTCTCCATTCCTCTCATACCGCTATCTAGCAAAATCCCTTACTCAGGGCATTTTATTATGCTTCCCTCAACATCTTCACAAAAATAAGGCCTTGAGTAAATAACATCAAAAAATTGTCATTAGCTCTCGATCTGTTAGGTAATAGCAGGCGAATCAGGGCGAATAAACATAAATCACTATGGAAATGGTTTGCTTTCCCACATCCCCCAGTGGAACATTGGAATTAGTAGTTGTTCTCGCAATTGCATTCCAATGTTCTTTGGGAATTGGCATTCCCAGGTGCCCGAGCTCGTACCGGTCGGTTTGTACATGCCGGCTGGCAGATTCTAATACACAAATGGATTATTAATTATTGTGTTGAAGACGCTAATAAACTGAGTTGTCGACGCGTCTATATAATCTACAATAAATAAATAAATAAATTGCTTTTCCACACTAGTGTGGGAAAGACACGTTCCCGCACAGCGGCCTGTCAAAAACCACTTTACATGCATACGTGTAATGCAGCTACTTTATAGTGGGTATGGCAAAAATAAGATAAATCAGTTTCAAGTGCGTTGAGTGACTATACTAACATCGCGTTAAACCATTACGCAACGTCATTGAAACGTTGTGAACGCACCTTTATAGATGCACCAGTTCGCGTGTACGTCATTACAGACGTCGTTCACTGACCTGTTCGCTAAAAATAAAGCGACGCCCGATGACGACGCCGCCGTCTCCAGTTTTGAGACGCTCTGGCTTTAGGGATATCTGTGATGCACCGGGAACACGTCTTGTCTCTGTCTCTATGGTGTAGTTTAACGTGCATTTTCTGTGTAAAAATATGCAACCAAAAAAAACAGTGGCACTTTTCCATTATTGCTATTAGAATAGAAAAACGATTAAATTAGATTGTAGAAGCTCGATCATTAGCGTCCATAAGAAATTATATCGTCGTACCGATTTTGTTTTCGCGCTCTTGAAAATACGCTGATATCGTCTTCTCCGGGGCTAGCGCCCCTGGTGCGGGCCCCGGTTACCAGACCCTAGCTACGACCCTGATAAATAAAAAAACGTTACACTCTTAGCGTAGAGGTAACGTCGCAGCACTCTATTAACAGGGACCCGGGTTCGGAAACTGATGGCATCGTAGAATTTTTTAACCTAGTGGTTAGCGTGCTTAGTGCTGCAACCTCTGGACTGGACTGTCGTGGGTTCGAATCCCACCTGCGCTCATGGATGTTTTGTGATGTTATTTAGTTTTAAGATAGTTGTTATTTAGTGTAGTTGAAAGACGCTAATGACCTGAGATGTCGACGTGTCTATAATCTACAATAAATAAAATTAAAAATTGAAATAAGACGACTAAACTAATCGGTTATTGAAAAAGTATGAAATTTTTTAATTCTTCATTTAAAAGTAGTTGATATTCATGAACGCGTTGGGGACTGCTGTAAAATGTCCCCAACGCGTTTCATGAATATCAGCTACAATTTTATATGAGGAATAACTTTTTAAACAACTGATCAGGTAGCCGTTTTGGGTCGGGGGTTTCTTAAATTTTTAATTTAATTTATTTTGCACTTTTTAAACTGAACTATCATACTCTTTCGGACAAAACAAACCGCATCAAAATCGAATCATCCGTTAATAAGCTACAATGCCACAGACAAACATACACACAAACGCCGCGTCAAATGCATAACACCCCTCTTGTTAAATTCTTAGCACCCGGGCGACGCCGCCGCCGGACAAGACCGCTAGTAGATATATAAAGCTAAAAGTATATAGTATTAGGTAGGTAGGTATGTACTTCTAGATGAACTGAAGAGTTAAAATTTAACGAGCGAAGCGAGAGAGTAATGTATAAATACAATTCGAGCGAGGCGAGTGGGTAATGTATTAGGAAATGATAAATTCTAGCGAACGAGCGAAGCGCGTGAATAATGTATTAAGAAATCATAAATTCTAGCGAACGAGCGAAACGAGTGAGTAATGTATTAAGAAATGATAAATTCTAGCGAACGAGCGAAGCGCGTGAGTAATGTATTAAGAAATGATAAATTCTAGCAAACGAGCGAAGCGCGTGAATAATGTATTAAGAAATCATAAATTCTAGCGAACGAGCGAAACGAGTGAGTAATGTATTAAGAAATGATAAATTCTAGCGAACGAGCGAAGCGCGTGAGTAATGTATTAAGAAATGATAAATTCTAGCAAACGAGCGAAGCGCGTGAATAATGTATTAAGAAATCATAAATTCTAGCAAACGAGCGAAACGAGTGAGTAATGTATTAAGAAATGATAAATTCTAGCGAACGAGCGAAGCGCGTGAGTAATGTATTAAGAAATGATAAATTCTAGCAAACGAGCGAAGCGCGTGAATAATGTATTAAGAAATCATAAATTCTAGCGAACGAGCGAAACGAGAGAGTAATGTATTAAGAAATGATAAATTCTAGCGAACGAGCGAAGCGCGTGAGTAATGTATTAAGAAATGATAAATTCTAGCAAACGAGCGATGCGCGTGAATAATGTATTAAGAAATCATAAATTCTAGCGAACGAGCGAAACGAGTGAGTAATGTATTAAGAAATGATAAATTCTAGCGAACGAGCGAAGTGCGTGAGTAATGTATTAAGAAATGATAAATTCTAGCAAACGAGCGATGCGCGTGAATAATGTATTAATTAGAAATCATAAATTCTAGCGAACGAGCGAAGCGAGTGAGTAATGTATTAAGAAATGATAAATTCTAGCGAACGAGCGAAGCGAGTGAGTAATGTATTAAGTAATCATAAATTCTACAACCGAACGAGCGAAGCGAGTGAGTAAAGTATTGACTATATTATATAGGTACGCGGTAACGGGATTTTATATTACTGGGCATAAAAAATCGAAATAAACGTCAGCGGAGCCACGGTTAACGGTTAGTCTATAATAAATAGTGCTTCAATAGAAATGATGAATTGTTAATTAATGTGCTGTAATAATACTAATTTAAATTGTTTGTTTATACATGAAGAAAACATTTATATCTTTCATTATTCGACGAACGCCGCCACTGGCGAAATTATAATTAGTTTATTATTTGTGCAACTGCAACTATTTATTTTAATAAGTTTTGCTTACTGCCAAAAATACATGATGCCTTTATATATAATATTGTAATAAAAACATTGAAAAATTCATTATTTTTTGCTGAAAAACAAAGTGATGTCCTAAAAAAGCGTTCATTACCATATTTCTTTTTTGGCTTTAAAAAAAATACATTCTCTTATAATTTATTCTAATTTTCTCCCAAACACCTTGTTTGAAGTTATTACTTTAAGAAAAACAAGGCAAAATATTAATAAATGGCAAATAAAAATTGTTGTTTTATTGTCTTGTATCCCGTTTCTCCTAGAATAATACTATTATTCAATAGAAATATTTTTTTCTTCAGATTCTGACACAAAATTGCATAGAAAACAAAGATAGATAAATACAGTAAAGCAAGATAACGAATAACGCATGTTCTCAGGATATTAAATAAAGAAAAAAATTACTGCTTTCTCTTTTTTTAGTTTAAAAAATTAACGCTTTGTCGCCACAATTATTCGATGAAGCGAAATGGTCCTCTACCATAAATATTTAGAACTTAGAAACATTACGTCGGATTTCTAAACTCAGCAAGTTTTTAATGATATATTACTGCGCCAACAAATATAACTAAGCATAAAAATAAAGCGATACATTTTTGCTTGAAATTTTTTTTTTTTAATAATTGAAATGACTTTATTTTTACTTTGTGACATGTCTTAAAACGCATATAGAACGATGTTGATTCTAAATTTTAAATTTAAATGTATTTATTTTTACTTTAGTTAACATGCCAAAATTCTATAAACAATTTAAATTATATTAACTATACTTAATTATATGCAAGGTTCATATAATTTTGCAATATTTAATTATAAAACTTCACAAAAATCGTTAATAAAATTTCGTGACTCAAGCCATTATATTCAGACAGGGCTAGAAAACTGTAATAACTATAATTACTATTGCTGGATTGCATACATTTTTTGATGATATGCTAGTGACTAAAAATTCTTCTTAAAAAGATGTTTGAAAATTAACATAGACATGCGATTTGTATTTTAACTTGACCTACCGCTAGCTATAAATTGCAAAACATGCTGAAAAATGCATTTAAAGCAAATTACATTAAATTACGATAATAAGTTATAAAAAAAGTGTTGAAAAAGACATACTTCGCGCTAATGATGAAAATCGAACAGTGGCGTAACAATAAAGTGGAACATATATAATTTTTTTAAGGCACCTAATAGTTAGGGCATTTAGGACTTATTATCAATTCACATTTTCAATTTAATTTTTCTTTTTCATATTGGCAATTGATCGAACATCTTAGATCACTGATCTCTATAGCTACTAACTGGATATCTGATCCTGTAGTCCGCCATTGTCCCAATATATAGTGACTTTATAGAGACAGTGGCGACAATAGACTGTCAATTCAAATTTCGACACAACATGGCGGCGTTGTTTACATGGCGTTGTTATGGCATTGCGTGAATTTTGCGGATGTGTCAAAATTTAATTAAAAAAAGTGGAATATTGGGATCCGTCAGATAGGTGGAACTTACAAAACATGGCGCAGAGGGGGGAAATTTCATATACGGGGTATACTTTTGCGTGTCATTTTATGATTTTCAAATTGATAAGAAATGATAAATATATGTGCAATTTGTGATTGGGCCGGTACGAGTTCTAAACAAAGGAATTTCGTTGAAGGAGAACGGATTCTCAAAGCCGGGCATATTATCAAATGTCGGAAATATAACGAGAAAAATGCATGCAAAATGAACTGTCAAAAGTAGTAATCTTTATGACATATTGCTTAAAAACATCAAAATTAAAAGAAAATCTCCACGAAATTAATCATCCGCGTTCAATGCGCTTTTAAGGCTGGGTTAGGTGAATAATGTAAACACATAACTGCAACATAATAAGTTATATTGTAATAAGTAGGTAAGTTACTAACCTCAAAATATTTGTATACAAAGTTAATCCTATAAATTTGTCAATCATCAGGGATTCAGCTATTGTAGTGCTGTATGATAATAAGTACATCCTATTATTAATGTAAAATATTTTTTTAATTCATAAATACAGTTCTTCCACATTTCATTAGAAAATAATTCTCTGTAAAGTAAGTTTTACAAGGCAATAACTGACAGTGTTTATTGCCATGATATTAGAAAACGTCGCGAATTCCATTTTCGATAAACTTTATGTTTATTTTACTTGCTTTATTTTTGTAATAAACAATTTCATGATTAATTTGCACTGTTAGCATGTAAAATTTTCCCTCGTTTTAAGTACAATTTTCTGCCACTAGATGTCATATGCTCATTTGACGGATCCCAATAAAACAAAATGACATATTTCACAAAACATTGGTAACCCGGGAACTGAGGACTTGTAATAGAGGAACCATAGCAACGCCATGTAAACAACAAAATTCTCGACATATAATGGCGGATGATACCATGTGACTACAATAGCCAATTAAAAATGGGACAGCTATTGTCTAAAATAAAGTCACTGTAATTTGAACGGGTAATCAGCGCCACACAATATCGGGCCAGTAACTATAAAATCTACCTCATTGCAATGGAGATCTGTGCTTAAATTTATTTAAATTTATTTTATTTAAATTCATATTAGTTCTCGGTCTGATATTGTGTGGCGCTGGCCTCTGGATACCACATCAATTGCTTGCATGTTTTTAATTTTTTTCCATATGAATCTGCTGTTCAATTAGTAAGTATAGAGCTGGCTTGAGAATAGCCGAGAGTGTAGCAATGCTGTTGTTTACATGGCGTTGCTATGGTTCCTCTATTACAAGTCCCCAGTTCCCGGGTTCTAGCCCGAGAGCTGGTAAAAGTGTCAATTGGATTTTCAATTTATTATTAAAAAAAAATAATAATGATTTGAAAATATGAATTAGTGTTAGGCCCAAATAACCTTAGCTGTTGGTGGTCTTTAAAACACACAATAGTAAGTATAGAGGTCAGTGTCTCAGACCCAGTGAGTATAAAATTAATAAGAAAATAAATTATCATATTAGTTTAGTTTAGGGGCCTATTGAAAAATTTGATGTATAATTTCCAAAATGTTTCAACAGGCCCTGAAAATATAATTACGTGTTGAAATAGCCGTTCTAAAAGCTATCTGTGTATATAATAGATAAAAATAAAAATACACCGTTAAGCAAAAAAACCAATAAGAGAAAAAAAAAATAATACACTGTATAAACAAGTTACAATCGAAACAAAACAGAGCGCATAATATAATAAAATAAAATGAGGCATGGAGAACAAATGAAAAGAAAATAACAAAACAGTAACGCTGGATTCCCTTCTGCGAAATGTTTATTGAAGATTTACTTACCTACGTACGATGACATTTTGTTACAATGGCGTACAGTCACCGTTAATTTCAAATTTTGAAAATCTACAATTATTTTTTTATCTATATTTCAAGTCTGGAGTAAAAAAATACGGGAATATATTTTTGCACTCTGCAAAAACCGATTTAATTATTTTTCCAAAACTACTTTGTTTTTATTTAAAATATTAGGCGTGTGTGAGTTTATGGCAGTAGTAAAAAATGACAATGACTACAGTAGTTACGATTGTGCCGCAATAGTTTTATAATGACGTCACATCTGTCAAAAAATATTGACATTCATGATACAAAACACAAACAAACTATGGCGTAACTAAGGTAGTTCGCGTCACACATTTTTTTGTCACACAAATTGTTTGTAACGCATCATTTTACCCCCTATATACCGCCGGGAAGAAGTAGTTCTATAGGTTGTGTGCACGAAACCTACTAGCGCCGCTAGCGGGCAATAGTGCACGATTGAACTCATTTTTATTGTTGTTTTAGACCGCGAATTTTTTTAATAAACGAATACAATTTAATTTCGCTGCGTGCATATAGTATAAATAGCATAGCATAAAAGGTACATGAAAATTATTTATTTTAAGTCTGTTTCTTCTTTAATTTTGACGTATAATAAAAAATAACTAATTAATTTATATCAGGCATGGAGGTGTACCTACATCTATGTCCAATGTCTATGGTTTATATTGACAGACGACAGCATAACCTAAAACCATGGCGTCTGTAATCGGTTTTAAAAGTGTCAAATTTATCAGATTTATAGTAATAATTTCCAAATAAGTTAGAAGTAAAATCATGGTTTTACTTACTTGACTTTTTAAACAACAATGCTCAGTGACAATTACGGAAAATTAGAGCTCAAAGTTTACAACGGATCTCACAACGAGCGCTCGGGTCGATATTATTATAACTCCGCCCCCTTGCACACAGTGTATACGTCAAAACAATCGATTTGTTGAGATATTTTCTGTCGCGCCACTGTTTGTGGAATATGATTCAATAACTTGTACTCATGGACTGATTCATATTTATCGTTTTGTATGTTAGAGTTTTACGCCTGGTAAAATAAAGGTATCAAAACTTTACTACACTACTTACAACTTCATTCAATGTTACTGTTTTTGTTAAAACAAAACTAAATCGACAACAATGGAAAATAAAAAACTTACTTAAGTTTGTACAGGAGTGTGTTTGTTTTTTTTGCGTTTTTACTGAACAAATAGAATTAAAAACAAGGTTACGGTGAATTTATTGTTTGTAGAACTTCTATTTTCAAACCCGCTTCTCTGCAAGAATGAGAACAGGACTGTGATTTTCTATATACAATGTGTTGTACCTAGATATACCGGGTCTACCATTCGAAAACTTTCCACGTATCTCAATTCTCATTCTTTTTTGCCATACCTACTATAAAATTGCGTGTGTGTACGAAAATGTTCGTATCTTAGTGATGCGCGAATACGAGATATTTTTACAATCGAAACAATTGCAATCGTTCATAATAACAATCGAGTCCACAATCGACTCGGAGTTTGATTTTACAATCGAAATGTTCGATTGTTCAAGTCGATTATTTGCCACATAGGTTATAGCAATAGCAGCAAATGAGAATACATATAATCGCGGTTCAAGGTTATATGCTAGTCGACTGACGTTCACGCGACTTGTTGATTGTTCACTGTTCACACAGTTTAGTCGGTACTCTGTGATCTCTTCACTATTGAATTCGTGTCGGGTATGCAGTATGCATAGTGCTATGCGACTCGGTCTCGGTGAACTATGAAACAACAACAATCGAGTCCAAGTGACAAGCATCGAGATGTTTGAACAATCGAGACAATCGACTAAAATATCTCGTAATCGCGCATCACTATCATATCTCACAAATCGTTAAGGTGAGAGGGACTGAATTCAACATACTAACTCTTCTTTAAAAATAAGCAAACCCCTGTTCGAGCATTTTTTTTTAATTCAACCCCTAAGGGAGTAAAACGGGGGTGTAGGATTTTTTGACTAATCAACACCCAGGCCAAACCGCTGAAGCTATTGACTTGAAAATCAATATACTAACTCTTCTTTAAAAATAGGCAAACCCACATTTGAGCATTTTAAATAAATCATAATTTCATACAACCCGGGCGAAGCCGGGGACGGGTACCCCGCTAGTATTAGTATAGATTTAAGGTGATTAACGCCATGAATTATTTTTTCGAATACTCGCGAATCATTATATTGAGCAGATAGTCCTATAGGGCAAAGTACCCTCTTGCTATGAAGGGAAGGATGGATTGTGCGGGTCATGGAACGACCTCAGAGGGGAGTGTTGACCTTTAACCTCGTATCTACACGAAACTAAACTGTCTGCCCCCACAAAGTATTATATTATGTACAGAATACAGACACACACTCATTTTATACAACGCTTCTCTAACGAAAATAACATGTCATGGGTTATTTTTTTGATAAGAATATCTCTTTATATACTGTGGTGGGTTTAATATTAAAAAAATAATGCATATTAATAAACAATGTTTATTTGTAAAAAAGTACATTCAAAACTTATTTCATTAAACCACAGGAAAATAATTGTTATTCTTTAACATAAAAAATTCGATTGATGACCAGTCCTATACTTTCCATCTAGTAAATATTTGCAAAAAATAAACACTCTTTTTTTATTCTTTGAAGAAAAGCATGGCCCTCTTTTTTGTTTAGTGATCTACTGATGGCTAGCTTAATATAGCAAAAATCATGGTTACCTTGATTTACGTACAATTATTATTTTTTTTAGTAAAATATTTTTTTTCTCGAAAACTGTACATTTTAGAGAAAAAAAATATTTACATTTTTTCATATTATAACATCTAGAATTCATTTATATTTTTTTTTACCTATGTTAATACGTGACATTGAGAACGTTTTTTTTAATATCTCAGGATCCGCTGAACCGATTTGACTCAAAATCTAATCAGATCTAAGTTAAAGGCTGATAAACACAATAGAACAATCGGCATGGCCGTATGTTGTTCCGTTTTTACGATATCGAAGGCGAAAAATTGACCACATACATACACACATACACACACACATACAGACATCAGTGAGAAAATGATCTTAAACGATTGCTGGTCTCAAAACGTGAAGATCTGTTAAAATCTCAAAATATTTTTTCGGACTAAATCCATTACTTCCCTACCATAGTAGAGGTGGGAAGTAAAAATTATCTTCTTTTTTTCTTAGGCCACTACAAGCCAGGGTTATTTGGGCATATTACCAATTCACGTCGAAAAACGTTAATTCCTGTACCGGCCAATGGTCATCTTGTTTAAGGTTTTCCATGGTTTCCCTTAATAATTCCAGATGAATTTATCAAGATGGTTCCTTACTTCCCTACCATAGTAGAGGTGGGAAGTAAAAATTGCAATATAAAAATCCCTCAGGGGAAACATTGGAATGTAGTTTGCATATTTTCAATGTTTTATAGGAATTAGCGCTCCCAGGGACCCGAGCTCGTACCAGTCGGTTTGTGTATGCCGGCTGGCGAATTCTAATACATATTAATTGATTATTTGTTGTGTTGAAGACGCTAATGACTCGAGTTGTCGACGCGTCTATAATCTACAATAAATAAAAAATGCAATATGAAAAAATGTTTTAGTACCACTAAAACATTAGCTATTATCTTTTTATCCGACTACTTTTCATTTTGTAATGTAAGCTTAATTTGTACTTTTGTGTAAGACGCAGTCGGATTTTTTGTTTACTAAAGTTTTTTTTAATTTTACGTCTTTCAGTTTTTTGAACAATATTTTTAGAAGTTTGTAGGTATCCCTATATTATTTTATTTATTTATTGTAAATTATAGACGCGTCGACAACTCCTATATTATTAAAAGAGCAAATCTTGTATATATGTACCTATGTACCTATATAAATATTTTCTCGAAAACGGCCCTAACGAATTGGATGAAATTTACTGAAAAGGGGTTTTGGGGAGCAAAAAATCGATCTAGCTAGGTCTCATCCCTGGAAAAATTCGTTTTCTTATCGATTTTATATCATTTTATCATTTTAAAAAACCGCCTTCTTAGAAAGATTTGACTGTATACAAAATAAAAACTTGTATTGAGTAGTACGTGTTTTTGAATAACCGTAACAAATTCCCTACATACAGTTCATTTTTTGCTATTATACACATTTACAGGTCCGTATTAGTCATCTATTTTACAATCAAAATACGAACAAGTGCACGAATAGGACTCGCGCCATGGGGGTTCCGAACGTTATAACAATTTGACAATTACTTTTAAGGTTTACAATTAGCCAACTTTGAATTTGAAATTAATTTTTTTCGGATTTTTTTTTCGTTACTTGTGGTATGAGATCCTTCCTTCGTGTCAAATCTCAAGATTCTATTTATTTATTTATTGTAAATTATAGACGGGTCGACAACTTAGGTCATTAGCGTCTTGATTACATTAAATAGCAACTCACTTAAAACTAAATGACATCACAAAACATCCATGAGCGGAGGCGGGATTTGAACCCACGACAGTCGGATTCAGAGGCTGCGACGCCTCAAGATTCTAGGTCAACGGGAAGTAGCTTATAGGTTTTGATGAGAGAGTTTGTATTAAAAAATAGATACCTACATGCCCCCCAGGGGGGACATTGGAATGTGGTTGCTATCGAAAATTGCATTCCAATGTTCTTTGGGAATGAGCACTCCAAGGAACCTGAGTTCGTACCACTCGGTTTGTGTAGGCCGGCCTACGGATTCTAATACACAAATGGATTATTTGTTGTGTTGAAGACGCTAATGACCTGAGTTTTCGACGCATCTATAATCTACAATTAATTAATTAGATACCTACATGATTTTTTTTATCTTTTTATTTCATTCACCTTGACTAGTGTTGCCATCTGGATCTAGACTTTCTAGACTCTTGTCTTGTCTTACTCTTGTCTAGATTTTCAAGACAAGACAAGACAAGACTTGCTTTATCTAATTGGTAAATGATAAAATCAATCGATTTAAAACCCCTTATATCCACACCATATTATTCACATAACAATTAGAGGTGAAAATAATAAATATCTCAGACAGCTATGCTGCCATGATTTTTGAGCTATATCTAAGAAAAAATCAAATGACCACTGTCGGGATTCGAACCCGAAACCCCCAGTTTCCGGCTAGGTGAGTTACCGATTTCTCCACAGTGCCCGAGAGTGGAAACCGATCTCTTCTTATATATAGCAATTTCACGTTGAAAACACACTACATGCGAAAGTCGACTATTTAAATAAACTGCAAAGCATAGTACAGCTATTAAACAGTCGAATCATTATACATGCGAGAGTTAACATCTAGATCAAGACTCTTGCCAAAACTCTAGACAATTTTCAAGTCGATAAACTAATTGGTAGTATGTAAAGGTTTACTTTACCTACTAAGTACTACTAATCTAGACTCTTGAAAATAATAGTCTTGATATTAGACAAGACAAGAGTTTGTTAATCTAGACTTAGACTTAGTGAAGTCTTGATATTTCAAGGCAAGACAAGACTTTGAAAGTCTTGTCTTGTCTTGTCTAGACGGCAACACTAACCTTGACTGCCGATACAAATCTCGAAAAAATGTCCATGGGGCCGAATATAATTTTAAATAATTAATCGCTTCTAAAATATTTTCGTGATTATGGCTTTCAAAAATAAAATAAATTTTTTGAGATTTTTAAGAATTTCGGTTACCGGTCCCATGGGACTTCATGGCGTGAACACATACTCATTGAAACCTAGCGCCGGCCCGGTCCATTGTCGAAATGAATTGTAAATTATAGACGCTCGACAACTGAGGTCATTAGCGTGGTCCATTGTCGGTCCACAAATGGCGACCCGCTTATTTGATGTTTCAGCAAAATCGAAAAACATCACTTGCAAAATGTTCAGCAAGGTCCTCTCGCTTCACTGCTGGTGCGATAAAATGTCGAATCAATGGACCGCTGACTCATCAAAAATATTTAAATACATCTATTGTTTTACCGGTCCCATGGGACCGATATGGCAGTCGAGGTGTTAAATAAAATCTTGCAGTCTTTGTTTGATCAATAGGTCGGTACTTACCTGTGGTTGTCATTTTGTTACAGTCAAAGTCACGTTCAAGGTTAAAAAGAAACAAATCATTGGCATAAGTCAATTCGCAATCGTGGGTTATCTATGGCCAGAATCTATCTGTTGATCTGTTGACCGTATCTACGTAACAGAGTACAATTATTATCGTTTACGTACCAGTTTTACAGGTAGGGCAGTTAAAGTAGCAAACATTAAAAAGCTGAAGAGGCGCCTTAAATACGTTGTTTTACATCAGTAATTATAATATATTAATATTAATATAACTATAAGCCTGAACCCGCGGATTCACTCGCGTTATATGTATTAATAATAATAATAATAATAAATGTCTTTATTTATATCGTACAATCTGTACATAATAGCGTCAATTATAATATACTTAGATAGGTACATATTTTAATTATTTAAAAAATCTCTTGTTTTGTAGTATACATTTGTAAGTAAATACTTTTTGAGACTTTTCTTAAAAAGCTTCCCGCTTTGAATATTCTTTATTTCATTGGGTATCCTGTTAACTTTTGCCTGCGGCTTCGCTCTCGTGAACTTCCTGCAGATTCGCTCGTATTCGTATAAATGTCGGTTTTGAGGGAAAATAGCTAACAAAGTACCTACGCTATAATACTTTAATTAAGTGTAGGTATCATCAAATAAATAACAAGCCGTGAGGTGGGTCGTTTATTAGGACTAAAGTGCGACCCTTGAGGTCCACACGACGAACTTCTCAGTTTGATAAATATTTAATAATAATAATTAAATTAGATATTACACAGAAAAGTAATCATTTTAATCATTAAAACATAATTATTATTTATTTTTAACAATAATTAAAAAAAAAAAAAAACGGCTGAACCGATTTTTATAAAATTTATGTCGGATCAAAATGACGTTAACACGCTTCGATTGACACCCTTACGAAGTCGATATAATTTTTTATTCGCGAGATATTGTGTAAAATCTACTTTTTTGGAGTCTATTTGGTTAAGAAAAAAGAACGGCTGAACCGATTTTGAAAAAATTTCTTTCAGATCATATTTACGTTAATACGCATCGATTGGCATCCTAACGTAGTCGATATCATTTTTCATTCTCGAGATTTCGTCTTAGAAAGAAATAGACACATATACTTACGTACATACGTACACACACACACAGACATCTTTCTAAAAATAGTGTAGTGACCTTGAAACATAAAATTTTTTTATACATTTTGATTTCGATTTTCGGACCCATTACAATAACTTCCAATGGGAAGTTAATAATTAGTGTGCTTTTATTAGGCTTCCGTACCTCCGTATTGAACCCTATTACCCTACCTACAATGCCTGTCCGTCTGCCTGTCCGTCTGTCTGTCAGAGGGTTTAACAAACGGTAAGAGATATTTTCAAAGATTGTGTGTTGTTATGGCATGAATCCTGGCACATAATAATTAGAATTAAATAACCAATTAATTTTAATAAATTAATATTGTTACACGTTCACAGTATATTCAGAGTATAAAGAATATTAGTAACTCTATGACTGCACTGCACACTGTGTCTGTACTGTATATTGTGATGATGTAGCCTTTTCATCACAAATTTTCCTATTATTATAACCTTAATCTACTTTATTATATTTCTTTTACTTCTTTGGTTCTCTCAAATACAATAAGGTCTGGCTCGATTTTGAAAATATTTAAATAAACACTGAGTGATTAGTGC
Organism: Mongoloraphidia duomilia; assembly: GCA_039654895.1. Lineage (NCBI taxonomy): Eukaryota > Metazoa > Arthropoda > Insecta > Raphidioptera > Raphidiidae > Mongoloraphidia > Mongoloraphidia duomilia. The sequence goes on from CM077527.1 coordinate 10,902,413, forward strand.
AGCTGTGATTAACGGTTTTAAGTGAAAACATTTTTTTCGTGTCGCTAACAATTAACCTAACACGGCAACGAAATAATATAAACAGATTTTTTCAGAGATCGAATGGAGCCTTACAATTTTCCAAGATTCAATTTTAGCTCTTAAGTTTATTGAACTTTAGAGTTATTACAACAAAAATGGGTTGGTTTGACGTAAACAACATACCTTGGTCTGTTGCATCCAATTCATATTAGTTATGTTAATAGTATAAAAAAATAACTCCGGTATATGGTAATGTATTGATCCAATTTATCTTTCATTAATTTAAACCATTTATAGAATGAATACTTATTCATTATTTAATTATAATTGTTAATATTTTCTTTTTCACTTTCACACTGTCCAAACGGCAGTTCGTTTATTTTCGGCATTCGCCGGTTTTGTGTACTGCGGGGTGATGTTACCAACCTAAAAATTGGTTGAGTCAAATCTTCCCTATACTAACCTATCTATTCAACCTTGACCGACTTTTCTGTAAATATTAAGCAATTTCGAAACAGCTGTTCGAATTGTTTATTGTACAGTACATTTATGCTCCTTAGAATATATAATAAAATTATTATTTCTCGACTTGAATTTTTTTTTTACTTTAACTTCATTGCCGAATCGCCCACTGACTGTACATTCTCTGGGGATTCTTAGAATATTCAAATGGGCCCAAACTTTTACCACCAGCAGTCAGTGCCCGATACGGAAATGACCATTTTTTCCCACTTTTTCTTTTTCATTATAATTAACAGGTGGGAGTCAAGACTACGCAACAAGAGCGCAACCTGCAAAGCTCACAATATATACCTACTTATAGTAGATATAGCAGTAACTTGTATTAAGTGCGGGTACTAAAGCTGTCCGGATAGCTTAATGGTAATAGCGTTAGACTGAAAATCGGAAGGTCCCTGGTTCGATCCTGGGTTTCGGGTTGCAATATTTTTGTATTTTTATTATTCGTCAGATATTCTGTTAATATATATTTTTTTACTTTAAAAATATATTTTAATTAAATTTGATACGGAAAAAATTTGAAACATAAAATAGAATAGGTAGGTATACTAATTAAAAAAACTTTTTAAAAATCGAATCTTAATTTTTTACCCCTACCTAACTTCTTATTTTTATTTTTGTACGGAACCCTCGATGCGCGAGTCTTATTCGCACTTGGCCGGTTTTTCATTTTAGATTGTTCCTTCGAAATCGATTGGGAATCTTTATGAATTAGATCAAAGTGTGTTAACGTCCAGCCCTTTGAGAATGGATGTCCCATAATACGTGTAGGTACCTAAATTAACTGAAAATCAGTTGGGTCGATTATTGATTTTGTATGAAGAATTACGAATCGCCTGTTTACGATATCACATACTTTAGATATGATTGGCATTCAATATTCAGTTTTAACAATTCGCTGATCGCTAATCTTCAAAACGGACCGCTTGTATTTGATTGTAGTTTGACAGCATGTCGCTTGATCACTTTTATATCTATCTGTAAGTGCTAATAATTTTTGATTATTCAATTACTCTGATGAGGTACTGGTACAGTGTGAATAGAATTAAATACTACACAAACAAAATAAGTGTATTTTATGTGCTCGATTGCCGTTTTTAATGAGAATAATAAATGGGGTCATCCCACATTTATTTTTGTTGGAATCTAGAAAACAGATGAGGGCAATATAGCCTAGTGGATAGCGTAGTTGGTACCGCAGCCTCTAGACTAGACTGCCGTGGGTTCGAATCCCATCTGCGCTCATGGATATTTTATGTTATTTAGTTTTAAGAAAGTTGTTATTTATAGTGTAGTTGAAAGAGGCTATTGACCTGAGATGTCGACGCGTCTATAATCTACAATAAATAAATAAAATAAAATAAAACAGATTATGAAACGATGTTTTAAACCCCAATTATCCCGAAAACGGTTAGAGATATCGAAGTGAATGAAGTACACCTTTTTTACATTAAAATGTCCAGTATTTCATATTTAAATTTATATTTCATACCGATTTTCAACTCTGTATGTCAAATGGTTTTGAAAATATGGCTTATTTTATCTTTACGCACCCTGTATTTTCCAAACGAGCAAAATTTTATCATAACAAGTTTGTGTCAAATGCGTTACTTTTATATATTCTACTAGCGGCCCTGTCCGACTGCGCCCGGGTGCTAAGAAAATCCGGGTGCAATACACTACTCACTCTCTTCGCTCATTCGCTTGACTATTATAATTACATTACTCACTCGCTTCGCTCGTTCGTTATATATATATAAACCTTTCATGAAAAATTATCTAACTGATGGTGAAAACCGCATCAAAATCCGTTGCGTTGTTCAGGAGGAGTTAGCGGTTATACAGACAGACATACAGACATACAGACATACAGACAGACAGACAGACAGACATCAAGACAGACAGACAGACAGACATCAAGTCAGACAGACAGACAGGCAGGCAGGCAGGCAGACAGACAGATAGACAGACAGACAGGCGCGGAAAGCGACTTCATTTTATACTATGTAGAGAAGAAAAGAGATAACCACCTGCTCTGTGTCCCATTAGTTATGGGACATTCTGTATATTTGTTCATGACAATGGCATGTTATGATGTCAGATGTCTAATAAGAGAGCGTTGAGGTAATTTAATATGAAGACATGAAGTATATCGCACAATGTCGTTATCTTGAGGATGTACTCGTAAGCTGTATATTATATAATATACATAAACTGTATAAAAAACTGATGCCTAGCTTCTCTTGTAGGTTCACCGTGGATTACCATGAAGTAAAGCTAAAAGAAAACAGTTCGCGCTCCATTGTATAAAAATTCGACTGATGACCAGTCCTATACTTCCCACCTAGTAAATATTTGCCAAAAATAAACACTCTTTTTTTATTCTTTGAAAAAAGCATGGCCCTCTTTTTTGTTTGGTGATCTACTGATAGCTAGCTTAATATAGCGAAAATCATGGTTACCTTGATTTACGTACAATTTTTATTTTTTTTTAGTAAAATATTTTTTTTCTCGAAAACAGTACATTTTAGAGAAAAAAAATATTTACATTTTTTTCATATTATAACATCTAGAATTCATTTATATTTTTTTTTTACCTATGTTAATACGTGACATTGAGAACGTTTTTTTTAATATCTCAGGATCCACTGAACCGATTTGACTCAAAATCTAATCAGATCTAAGTTAAAGGCTGATAAACACAATAGAACAATCGGCATGGCCGTATGTTGTTCCGTTTTTACGATATCGAAGACGAAAAATTGACCACATACACACACACACACACAACGATTGCTAGGGTCTCAAAACGTGAAGATCTGTTAAAATCTCGAAATATTTTTTTCGAACTAAATCCATTACTTCCCTACCATAGTAGAGGTGGGAAGTAAAAAAGGATCTTGATAGACAAATAGACGGGCAGGCAGAAAGACAGACACACAGACAGATAGACAGACGGGTAACAAAGTGATCGTACAAGGGTTCCGTTTTTTCATTCTGAGGTACGGAACCCTAAAAACATTTTTTTTAAATTTCGCTGTCTATAAATTTATTGTTTAGTTTTTGAAGTTAAACTTCTAAAATGTCACTCATGAAATTTATGACCGTTATAAGTTACTTTGATTTTGAGATAATTTAAACTGACATAACTCTCTCTCTCTCTCTCCCTTCTCCCCCCCTCTCTTTCTCTCTCTCTCTCCCTTCTCCCCCCTCTCTTTCTCTCTCTCTCTCCCTTGCTCTTAGATATAACAAAATTAGACAAGCTGTTGAGGTTTGTTTAAACATTAACTGGACCGAGGACAAACATTAAATTATATACAGTACTGGTTCCACTCTGATGCGTAAACAAACCTTTAGAATATTGTGACGTCGTCGACAACGACGGCGGCGATGCAACCCCTGGGGGGCGCAGCGCTAGACAGCCGCATTCATCATCGTCACTAGTCTTCTTGAGCGCAGACGGCAAGACAGACAGACTGGAACGCTCTTCTTCAACTGTATGTCGTCTATGTGTTCATCTAATGGTGCAATGCTAAATACACGGTCACACTATACAATATGTACTTTGATAAGGACTATAATTTCACTCTATGCGAGGGTCAGACATACGTTCTGAAACGGTCAAAACATTATTATGTTTGTCATGCTTATAACTTTTAACCGACTTCAAAAAAAGGAAGGTTATTATTTGTAAATTTTGTCTCTCGATTTGAATAATTTCGACGCTCTTGTGCTCAGGAAGATTACAGAATGATTCCAGTAATTTTTACTTACCTAAATCGGTTCAGTAGTTTTTTTATACTAATGATTCAGTGAATTAATGTCCGTTCAGCCTTAATTTCTCGAGGGGTTAACTTTTAATGATTTCGATTCCGTTATGTTCAGGGAGATGCCGATGTGGTCCTACCTATATTTTAACTTAAATCGAGTCAGTAGTTTTTTTTCAGTTTAGTAATCAAATATCAAGAAAGAACTCGGGTTAATCATATGCAAACTACGTATTGCAAAGCCAGTAAAAGGTAAAAAATAAAACTATTTATAAAAACAAAATTGAACTTCCTTTAAAAAAATACTATATTGAGGTTAGCGCCAATTTAGTAAAATTAGTCCCCCCAGGGGGACATTGGAATATGGTTGCTATCGCAAATTGCATTCCAATGTTCTTTGGTAATTAGCCCGAGCTCGTACCAGTCGGTCTGTGTATGCCGGCTGGCGGATTCTAAATGTATTTGTTGTGTTGAAGATGCTAATGACCTGAGTTGTCGAAGCGTCTATAATCTACAATTAATTAATAAAATTAGTATACAGTATGTATGCATAGAACATTTAACATTGGGAAAAAATGATTGGATCAGAATGAGCCATAACTCATAAAGTAGTACGTTATTTTATATGGGGTTGCTATCGGAATTTTAGTTGTTATATTTTAGTTTCAATTATTTTTATTTTACTTGATGTTTAATATATGTATTATGAGTCATGGCTCATTCTGATCCAATCATTTTTTTACAATCCTTATAATGTCCTATATATAGTACCTACCTTAATAATTTACATACTGTATCCAAAATTTTAGTAATTAAATTGACGCCGCCCTCAAAATTATATTATTTTTTTCTTCTTAAGAGAGATGCAATTTTTTTAAAAAGTTTTGTTTTCACCTATAGCTTGGTATCCAGTTCGTGTATTTAAAATTTAAGTGTGACTCAAAATTTAAAGATTGCCAAACATGTAAAAATTTAACTAATTCATGGGCAAAAAATTAATGTTTCAGTGTAAAAGCCTATTTACATTATTATCGTCCCATCTGTTGATAAGCACGGGAGGTCGGTCATACAGAGGTCACAGTTAACCTTACTCAGTAGTGCAACATCGCCCTCCGTGTAGCGTGAGAAATACTTTAACCCTATCGCTCTTCTAGAATTTAATATAAAGATGAAAAATGCTATTAATGAACTAAAATAACGGTAGAAGAAGTACAGCTGAACAAACGAATAACATATAACCCATGTAAAATTATACAAAAAAAGCCCAACTTCGAAAAAATTAGAGGAAAGCTGGATTTTGGTATGAACCTTGACTTTTCGTGACCTTTGACCCCGCGAAAAAATTTTAGCGGTACTCGGATCGATGGAGACTTTTGACATTTTCTTTAGAACTAGGTACAGTAAGTATCAAGGTTCATACCAAAAGCCAGTTTTCCCCTAATTTTACTTTGCAATTTTCCGGCAGTAGGTACAGTGATTTGGATTTATTTATTTATTGTAAATTATAGACGCGTCGACAACTTAGGTCATTAGCGTCTTGATTACACTAAAATATAACAACACACTTAAAACCAAATGACATCACAAAACATCCATGAGCGGAGGCGGGATTCGAACCCACGACAGTCTGATCCACGGGCCGCGACTCTAACCACTGGACGATACTGTCCTCCAGTGATTTGAAAAAGTTATACTAAGCGATGATTTAAATGATAGATTAGAAATGTAACCTCGAGGAGAAAATAATCAGTTTTTAGAATTTTATTTTGACGCTTTAAAAAAATTTATTAAAACAAATTCGAACTTTATTTTTCTTCATGCTATTTTCAGTTACTGAAAAAATTATAAAATATTGACAAAAAACTGTTTTGGGTTGTACACGTTCTCCTTGTATTTTTATGTACAACAAGGGTTGTTGGCTCTTTTAACATAAGAACTTGAATTTGATTGATGGAGCAAAATGTAGACGCACTGTCAGACTCGTATCATTTCTCTCTCTCGTATACATCCGCCGTCGTGTACTGTCTCACTTGCACTCCCTACTCAAACTAATCTGTCATTCTACCCTATGACTAATTGCTTATACCGCTCTTTATCGCCTTTAAATTGAAATTGTTACTTTTAACCCCAAAATATTTACATTTCCACCATTCAATTTCATGTTCAAATGTGACAAATTTGGAAACGCTGCATTTTGCTTTGAAGCCTACAGTTTGTTTTCTTTGGCGTGATTTTATTAACTTCCCATGAAGGTTGTTGTAATGGGTTCGATTTTGCAAATGAAAATTTTTGACGTATCTCCACCTAAAAATTGTTGAAATTACGAGGGTTAAAAACGTATTTAAAAGATAAACTAGAGATTGAAGATTTATCCAGGGTGGCGTAATTTTTGAAAAATAAATTCGACCCGATTCGTTTAAAATTAAGTCTATTTATAGAAAAAATAACGCTGATTCGACTCCAACCACCTGCGCTTTTAGTTTCAAAGATATAAACACCATCTGAGAGATTTTTGAGTTTTCTTAAAAATGCCAAAAGTAAGAACTCTGTACAATTTTGCGAAATTTTTGAAAAATAAATTCGACCGGATTCGTTTAAAATTAAGTCTATTTATAGACAAAATAACGCTGAATCGACTCCAACCACACGCGCTTTTAGTTTCAAAGATATAAACAGCATTAGAGAGATTTTTGAGTTTTCTTAAAAATGCCAAAAGTAAGAAGACCCCTCTCTTTGTACAATTTTGCGAAATTTTTGAAAAATAAATTCGACCGGATTCGTTTAAAATTAAGTCTATTTATAGAAAAAATAACGCTGAATCGACTCCAACCACCCGCGCTTTTAGTTTCGAAGATATAAACAGCATTAGTGAGATTTTTGAGTTTTCTTAAAAATTTCTTAAAATTTTGCGAAATTTTTGAAAAATAAATTCGACCCGAATTATCTCTTATCGTTTAAGAAATCCCCATGCATTTCACGCCTTTCTTGGACACTCAGTAATAGCTATTCGAATCATGAAGTGCTACGAGATCGTTTCGTAGCACAGCCTCATTTATCCGTCTCAAAACGTAGACGCTGATGACCTGGACTGTCGAGCGTCTATAATCTACAATCTATCTATCATATCAAAACGAAATTGTGAAACATTCCTTTCTTATAATAATTCAACGCGTTTAGATTATACAAAGCAAGAGAAGAGCTACGTGAGATTTTAAAATAGAACTGATTTTATTTTTGTGTTGATCTCGTTTTCTGTATAAACGAATAAAACGGAGTGCAACGGCAGTGCATTCTGAAATACGAGATAACCAAACGGAAAGGATGCTTTTGCAATTTGACGAACTAAGAATGTGATTTTATTTTCTCAATATAATGATGCGTAGTGACAGAAAATACTTTTTATCCTCTTAGACTGTGACTTTTTTAAATAATTTCATTTTTAATAGGTATACCAAGAAGTAATCCGAGGCATTTTGATTTAATATTCAGTCACTTACCTGAAAATATATCCAACAAGCCGTGAGGTGGGTCGTTTATTAGGACTAAAGTGCGACCCTTGAGGCCCACACGACGAACTTCCCAGTTTGATAAATATTTCATAATAATAATTAAATTAGATATTACACAGAAAAGTAATCATTAAAACATAATTATTATTTATTTTTAACAATAATTAAAAAAGAAAAAAAGGCTGAACCGATTTTTACCAAATTTATGTCAGATCAAAATAGCGTTAACACGCCTCGATTGACATCCTTACGAAGTCGATATAATTTTTTATTCGCGAGATATTGTGTAAAATCTTCTTTTTTGTTAAGAAAAAAGAACGGCTGAACCGATTTTGAAAACATTTCTTTCAGATCATATTTACGTTAATACGCGTCGATTGGCACCCTAACGTAGTCGGTATCATTTTTCATTCTCGAAATTTCGTCTTAGAAAGAAATGGACACATACGTACGTACGTACACACACATACACACACAGAGACATCTTTCTAAAAATAGTGAAAAAATAGTGTAGTGACCTTGAAACATAAAAATTTGTTATACATTTTGATTTCGATTTTCGGACCCATTACAATAACTTCCAATGGGAAGTTAAAAATTGCGGAAAATAGTCTAATTTATTTTTGATATTACCACCAAGAATGGGGTTGACATACGTATTTTTTTATTTTTTTAATGTTGACATTCGAGTAATTGTCATGCTATGTAGATGATGCTATGTAGATGATATTTAACAGTCACCAACGTTGGTATTGGAGGACATTCGCTTTGATGATGGTTTTTTGAAAACACATCAAAGAGATTGGCCAACGCTGGTCTCGGCTTGCAAATATGACTTTGTTTTCATCCAGAAAACTGGACAGTTGTCCCCACGTGGTGTTTGTCAGTGTGTGTATATTTTGATGTGAATTATCATTTGCATGAAACATGTATTAAGAGTCGAACATAAGAAATTATTACCTCACACTTGCAATAATTGCGTCATCTTCGCTATCCATTTTGTGTTGGTGTATGTGTATATTCGTTAAACATTGGGTGTACTAAGCTTGATCAAAAACAAGCTTAAATAATAAAATCTGTTAATTTTTTACCCTTAACTCGTTATTTTTATTATTGTGTGGAACCCTCGGTGCGTGAGTCTGACTCGCACCTGGCCGTTTTTGATGTGAAACATCTTATGTCGGGCTGTGAACAGCCGCGTGAGGGGAAATATGCAACGAAATTTATGGTCCGCTCCTTCGCTGCTGTCCTCCCCACCACTGCGGCACTCTCTCTCTCTCTCTCGGCTTCCACGCGCTCGGGCACGGGAAGACAACCGCGTGAGTTACAGTGCAGTATATAGCATTATGTCAGCATAACAGTTAGTTGCTGCTTTTGAAAAAATATATACTACTACATAGAGAATACCACCGAGTTCAATAACGTTTTCTTTGATGTTTCACATCTGTCGGGGGTCCCGAGACCCACACCCTTTTTTTTAGGGTATCTTCTACAGCTCTGCTCAAAAGTCAGTTTATTTTGAACCGATTATTAAAATGAAATATACTTAGCTTTATGACGTAATAATTTTTTTTTTACAAACAAAGAAGACAATAATAATTGTAGACTTAGTTGTTTTATAGGATGCCTTGAAATGAGTGAAAATAATTTACAAGGTTTTGTAAAGATTAAGTAATACTTATCGTCAAAGCCGTGCAAAAAGATATTTGCGTTCGTTTCTATTTACGCAAAAAATCGATTGTTGATTATCTTTTATACATAAAATCAACTGACCCTTAATGTTGATACATTTCTAATTATAGTTACGTTTTATGGTAATTAAATAATTGCGTTTATTAAATATTGATGCACATATTAATTATCGTAAATAAATAATAACATTTCTTTAGAATGCGTCTCCAAAGTTCTAAAATCAAATCACTTAATACCAAAAAATATTAGACTAAAGGACATATCGTACTATATTTATTTATTCAATTTATAAAATTGAATTTGAAACACAGAATCAAAAACAATCAAATTTTCGAAAAAAAAATTAATTACAAAATAAACTTTATGTAATAGTAACTTCCTATATTATTAAACGAGCAAATCTTGTATATATGTACCTATATAAATATTTTCTCGAAAACGGCTCTAACGATTTTGATCAAATTTACCGTAAAGGGGTTTCGTAGGACAAAAAATCGATCTAGCTAGGTCTCATCCCTGGAAAAATTCGTTTTCTTATCGATTTTATCATTTTAAAAAACAGTTTTTTTAACGATATAAAACAGTGTCGTATGGTGAGTAGGCTTTGGAAAAAACAAACTATTTTCATTATTTATGTCAAATTACTCTGACTGTCAATCTTTAACTTATTAAAATAATCAGTAATTATTTGAAAAATAAAAAAATAACAACAATAAAATCTAAACATAATTATACTTACATAATTATGTTTAGATTTTATTGTTGTTATTTTTTTTAACTAATATTTAAATGAATAGGTATATTACTTTTATATTACCTATATAAAATATGTAGGTACATACGTTATGTAGTATGACGTATACTGACGTATAATAATATTATCTACTTATAGGTATGTAATTTTTTTTCTTAAAAACGACTAACGATTTTGATGTAATGGGAACTTTTATTACTATTTTTTTTTAACTCATCCGAGCAAAGCTCGGTCATCTAGATATTAAATAACCTTATTTGTGTCCAGTATCTATAATAATATTAAATTTTATCGTAAGGAGGACATAGGTAAATAAAACTTTTCTTTTTTGATTCATGTTGAACGTTTGGTCGACATTTACGATTTCTTCAGCAAGTTAGTCGTGTAAATTCAATTGTCTATTTAATAAAATAACTATTATAAACATTCTTTCTTTGTGTTTTCTTTAATATAACGTTCAACATGAATCAAAAAAGAAAATGTCCTTCTCCCTACGATAAAGTTTAATACTTAAAAAATGTTTTTTTTAAACAAAACAAATCGTTTTAATTTAATTTTCATGACTCAGCTTTGGTCATAGAATCTGAATTAGTTCCATAAGATTTCCGATATTTTTTCCCAATGAAAATCTGTTGTATATCGGCTAGCGTTTTATTTTTAGTTTCAGGTACAAACATCGTCACAAATGGTACTCCAATCGATGCACTGATTGAGAATATCCAAAATGATATATAAATTCTATTATCAAAATTATCGTCAATCAATTGAAATAGTTTAGATGTAATAGATGCTACTAACGCAAAAGTAATATTAGACATACAAATTCCATAACTTTTAACATTAGTCCTAAAATATTCACCCAAAAGTACGTACGGAATAACACCTAAACCTACACTATAAAATAAATTATAACAAATCAATGCAGAAACAGGTAACCAATAAATTGCATCAACATTATGATCACTTTTTTTCAAAAAGAAATATAACCCTTCACAGAAAAGTGAAATGGCACATCCGGTACAAGAAATCAATAACAAAGGTCTTCTTCCCATCCGATCTACTAATATCGATGGCACAAAAAATGTACAGACTTGAATAATTCCAATTATAGTGGCTGACCATAAAGCCGATAAGTTGCTACCACTTTCAATAAAGATCATATGCAAATAATTCGCTATCGCCATGCTTCCACTCATCTGCTGGATACAAGTTAAAGACATTATTATCAAAACAGCTTTTCGATTTTCCTTTTTCGTAAATATATATTTGAATTTCCTTTCTTCACTCATATCGTGATTGACTTTCTTTTTAATGATTTCCAATTCTTCATCAACGTCCTGTTTTCTCCTCAACCATTGTAACGACTTCTTGGCTTTGACTTCATTATTCTTAATAAACAAATAATAAGGCGATTTAGGCATGAATCCAAATAAAATTATGTGTAGTGCTGGGATTATAATGGCTGCCCATGCGTATTGACGAATTGTTAACGCGTACCCAGCTGTATAAGTAGTTACCATCCCTACAGTTAGAAGCAGGGGCATATATATCGACAAGGAACCTCTCAAATTTGGTTGAGTCACTTCCCCGTTGTACATCGGTACCATGGTGAAACAAAAACTGTCGGCGATTCCCGTAATAACTCGTGAAACATACATTACTTCGATTCGATTGGCTATTGCAATCAGCACCCAAGATATGATGATCATAACTGAAGATAGAATCATTAAATATTTTCTACTGATAGTCTTTTCGAAATGAATGGTGAATGGAGTTGCCAGAAGTGTTCCTGCCATTGGTAGAGTGATCAGCAATGAACACTGAGAACCTGTTATTGGTGGAAAAGGAAGGTCCTCTGTAGTGATGTTTCCTCTGAGCTTTGGAAGAGCTGGTGATGGCCAAACTGCTTGCATTCCGTAGGACATGCATAGCAAACATGCTAGAAATAGATATTCGAATTTTTGAAATGATGTTGAAAAGATTTCTTCTACAATTAATAATAAAAGTTTTGATATATGTTTATTAGAAATGCAGCCAATTATATAACATTACTTTGCAAATCTAGCAAACTTTTTTATCAACCTATGTCACTGTCAGAACTCAAACCTGAATCTTCCATTTTTAGTCCAAGCGGCAGGTAATAAATGAAGGGGGTTACCTGGAAAGTATTCCGAAGTTAATGATATTTTGGTGTGTTGTTTGCTGTGGAGTAGAATTTGAGTTTTTGACCTCGAGGACCCTGTGCTAACGTGGGGGGAGCCGAAATTTTACCACCTTTTTTGCTTTTTTCGAAATCTCTCAGAAACGGTCGACTTAAACAATTCTTTCATTATGTAATGTTTTAAAGACGATTACATTTCCTACAATTTTCATTCCCACAACTGTTCTGTGGTACTCATGGTAAGCACGCTGCAGCTTCTTGAAAATCACCCGCTCCGCTTTTTGTAACCTTGGTAACCAATGTGTAACATGTGTATTTTCAATTTAAAGTTCGATGATGACTGAAGAAGAAAATAAATAAAACTATTGAAAAGAACATTACATTTTAACCATTGGTTACCAAGGTTACAAAAAGCGGAGCGGGTGATTTTCAAGAAGCTGCAGCGTGCTTACTATAATATTTGGGTTTGAGTTCCAATAGTGACATTGGTTAATAAAAATAATTTTTTCTAGGTTTGGAAAGTAAGTAGTTTATGTAATTAACTGCATTTCCAATAAGCAGATCATTGTATAATCCAGTCATATAAACGTATACACAATTAAAAGTTATATGAATTGTTACGATAAGAATATTCAAGTAATTAATAGCTATGATAAGGTTTTCGTCACTAAAACACCAAAAACTACAGAAAATTTACAAACAGTAATATCCAAAAATAGTCGATTGTATTCATTATCAATGTTGTTACTTTTTTACTGTATTTTTTTTTTTTTTTTAATAATTAGCGTCTATAAAAATATGCCCTAATTATTTTAAGATAAATATCTACTCACTAAAATATTTGTTTCCATTAAATTGAACGCAAAAAACTATCGGCTATATAAAGATATTCAGTTTTATTATTTTTCTGGGAAATGTTTTGAAATAACATTTAAAAACTATGATTTCATTGAACAATCAAAATGCATTTAATGCACTTTATAATTTAATAATACCATTGTTATCAGATATAACAATAATCTCAACAATTCCAAACCTTGAAACTAAAATTTGATAGGCAGTCGTCTTGTCACAAGTTTGCACTTACCTATAGAATTTACTGTTGCAATTAATATTACAATAATTTATTATTATATGCATTTAAAGTGCATGAATTAATTATGTAAATGTTAACTATAAAACTTTAAATCACAAGATATTTATATGTCTTTGTCAATGAACGGTCTTGGAAAAACGGGTTTATTCAGCTATAAATCGATGTTTTTTAAACGGTTTTATTTCCAGTTGAACAAGAACTGCATCAATATACTTAAAGAAAACTTTGTATGCAATTAAGACTTATGAAATTTAGACTTGTGGAATACCTAGGCCGAAATATTTATTTTCAGATTTTTTTTTCAAAAAATAAATATCTATCATATTCTAGAGTCTATAGGTAGATACTAGTGTTACCTAATAATAAAATGAAAATATGAATTTATATTTATTGTAGATTATAGACGCGTCGACATCTAAGGTCTTAGCGTCTTTCAACTACACTAAATAACAACTAACTTAAAACTAAATAATATCACAAAACATCCATGCGCGCAGGTGGGATTCGAACCCACGGCAGTCCAGTCTAGAGGTTGCGGCACCAAGCATGCTAACCACTAGGCTATACTGCCCTCAAAATATGAATTAGTAGCCTTTAATAGTAGATTGTATTTCCAATGTCGTAATCGAAGTGTATTACCGACGAGTAGTAACAGTATGTTAAAACGAGCGATTTAGCTATCACACGAGTCACAATTATCATTACGCACGAGATATAATTATATAGTATTTTTTGCCATACCCATTATAAAATAGATACTTTTCATTTGATTTTCAATATTTTCAAAAAAAATTGACCGTTCATTTGCGTTAATAACTTCATTTTTTTAGTAGGCCATGACTAGCTGTCACTATGAAAAATGTTTATTTCAACACACCTGCCTATTAACTGACTCATTCCATGCATACATACCTACACGCTATTTTAAAGTGGGTATGGCAAAAAATAATAAAGAATATTAAGAGCACTGTGTAAGTTTTAAAGACCACCAACAGCTAAGGTTATTTGGGCCTAGCACCAAGTCATATTTTCAGATCATTTTTTTTTTTTTAATAATAAATTGAAAATTCAGTTGAGACTTTTACCAGCTCTCGGGCTAGAAGCCGGGAACTGGGGACTTGTAATAGAGGAACCATAGCAACGCCATGTAAACAAAACCATTGCTACACGCTCGGCTATTCTCAAGCCCTAAGAGCACTGTGGTTGGAAACTATAAAAAAATAACAATATGTCACTTCATAACCACAGTCCACAACAATTTTATTACTGGATGATATCGGGAAGATATGCTCCCATCTCAACAAAAACTTACTGGATGTAGGTACATTTCCGGGAGCTATGCTCCCATCTTCAGCAAAAAACAGTTTTGTTTTCACTGAAAATATAAGAGTATAGCTCTCAAAATGTAATTCAATAATAAAATTGTTGTGACTAAGAATTAGTGTCTAAATTTTTTCGTCTTAAAAATAAATTATTGTGGTTACTTTAATAAATAAAACGTACAAAACTGACTATAGCTGTCCACTTTATTTTTTGGTCTGTTTTAAGAGACCCTTTCCAAGCACTACTGATCTATTAATGTATAGATCAGTAGCAGGGTTGTTACGGATTCAAAAATTTAGACATCCGCGGATGCAGATGCGGATGCGGATTATTAGAAGTTCACATCCGCGGATGCGGATGCAATGCGGATGCGGATGTTGGGATTTTAAAAGGATTATTATTTAAATTTTAAGTGCATAAATAACTGAAAATCAATTTAATTTTAACTTTTTATTTATTTAATCATATTTTTAGAACAAAATTACACAAGTTTTTAGTTTTACTTATGACACAACAGAATTTTAAGCTTCGAGTTTCATAATCAAAAATCCGTAAAAACTCCGCATTGATTGATGCGGATGTGAATGCGGATGCAGATGTCTGAATTAATGCGAATATTCCGCATTTACGGATGCGGATGCGAATATTCGTAACACCCCTGATCAGTAGTGCTTAAAAAGGATCTCTTATAACAGACCGAAACGTAGTTTTTAAAAATAAAGTTGGACAGCTATAGTCAGTTTTGTGTGTTTTATTTATTAAAGTAATCTTTTTCGCTGTCGGTAGAAGCTAATAAGTGAAATTATTGTGGTATTTACCTGAGAAAACTGCAATGAATTGTGGGAAATGATTAAAGTGACTTCGTAGTGATTCGCGTATCGAATCATAACACGCGTTTGTCATTTTCAGTGATACGCGTACTTCTCGGTTGAACACTGTCTTTCGACTAACGCGGTAAACGGCTAAGTAAACCGATCATCACTATTGTAATTCTCTTATCTTTACATACATTAATTTTATTGTTTATTTATGTCTACAAAATTATTATTTTTGTTACATTATTTTCGATATAAATATTATTAATCATGAATCGTGAATAAAAGCGTGGCTTCAGTAAAAAATTATTAGACTTATTATTTCGATTTTTTTATTTATTGTAAATTATAGACGCTTATGGTTGTTTTGTTAAGTCATTTAGTTTTAAGAAAATTGTTATTTAATGTATTTAAGACGTTAATGACCTAAGTTGTCGACGCGTCTATAATCTACAAAAACTCGGGTCGCAGTGCCAAACCCTGCCGACAATATAGTGTATTTGCTAATACAGATATTGTGGCTTTATTATTTGAACTTAAGTTTGTTTTTGTACAAAATAAAAAATTTAACTCCTTAATACGTCCTTTACAAAAATGATTTTTTTCTTAATTGCAATATTGTTATCAATACAGCATCTGCACCAAATTAAATACACCCTTCAGTAAGGAAATCCGTATTAGCAAAACTAATGTTTTTATAAAAATCATAAGTCCGGTCCTATCGGGCCGATTTTATTTAAATTTTAGTACCACATTTTAATCTTTACTAAAGGGTTAAATTTCAATTTTGAAACGATTCGGACAATTTTTTCGGTATTTTTGGGCCCAAAAACATTTTTCAACCCCTAAAAACTACCCTTAAAATGGTCCGATCGGGCCCATTTTAAATAGGCTTCGTGCGGTTATGGATTCCAACGTGCCTACCAAATTTCGTCAAAATCAATTAACTCTTTCGATAGTTATAGCCCGCACACACACACACACACACACACACATATATATATATATATATATAAACATACATTTCCAAAAATGGTACCAAAGTGTTCAGGAGGCTATGAAACGTCGAGAAATTTTGGTCCGACCCCTAGGTCCCGCCATCCGACCGACGCCAATAGTGTATGTGCCATATGGCAAATACACTAATAAATAAAATAAACATAGCAACTCCATGTAAACAACAGCATTGCTACACGCTCGGCTATTAGTTATGGGAAATAAAAATTAGTCTAGTAATTGGGCGCCAAGTACTAGACTGCGTCCTTTACGCGTCTGGACTTTTCCAAGTGCGAACTAAATATAATTTTGCAATATGTTTTACACTTGTTATAGAAGTGCCGGGGGCTAGCTTGCTTGGGGCGCTAAGAACCCAAGGCCCGACCCTGGCTACAAAATACACCGTGTCTAAAACAAATTATACGACGAGTTGACGGGTTCCTATGTATTTGTCACGGCGATCGTTCTTTTCACATGGAATTGTGACTTATCATGCTCCAGTAATCAATATACATGGATTAAACAATGAAATCACGTGACGTCCAGAGAAAAAGCCTAGTAATGCCTCGCATCTCAATATCTACTGACTGACGAAAAAAACTGATCACCCTGTACCGAAGGAGATTTCTTCTTTATTGGGAGATTTTCACTCATATATACAAAAAAATTTACAGATTTCGCAATCCTTGCAACCATCGAGGACATTGGAAATGATAACAGCATATATGAAACATAATTAACTGTTTATTATACACACAATATTTATCAATGCACTGTTTAGTTTTGTCAGGAATAACCCTATTATTCTTCTGTTATATACGCGTTCACTTTTGCTTCATTACTTAACTTTTAAATGGATTTTTCTACAGTATTTATTAACATTTGCTCAAAAATAACACCACAGATCGTCGCAAATACCTCTCAATTAACTAGACATGATATAAAACACATTTCATAAAATTGCACTTGTTCAATTTTGCATGATTGCTCCTCACTTGAACACGACACCGTTGTCTTTTGGGCTTGAACGAAAACTCGTAACTCTGCCCCCATATACGAACATAAACATTTCCAATGTTAAAAATGGGTGTGTGCTTATGACCACACGACAGAAGTGAAAACTTCAGATTTTCTAATTTTTGGTGTTATCTATTATAGCGCATTTATGAACTAAAAATAATTTATTACTAAAATACTAAAATTATATTTTTAATTAATTCCATCTTGGTTTCAAAAAAATTATAATTATTGTCAAAGAAAGAATATAACAAAAATAAAAAAAAATATAAGTAAATATCATGTAGAATTTAGAAAAAAAACGCCAAAAATTCTGCGCTGTCATCAGGTCTCGAACCCAGGTTCCTATGCATACAACGCAAACACTTTACCAAGTGTGATATGAATATTAGTATGCGTACTGTTTTTATGATATAGCTATGTCAGCCGCGTCACATTTTTGCGAACGGTTCCCTTTTTTTAACTACCCAGGAAAAGAGTCCCTAACGCGCCTAAGGAAGTTTCCACTTCAAATGGTAATAACACATAAATACGTCAAATATACTTTTGAATATATATCTAAAAAACAATATTTGATACATAAAAATCCCCTTGATAATAATACACTTTCATTTATCTGCGACGCTTATTACCTCTGTTATCGAGCGTCTATAATTTACCATATCTTTCTATCTTTGTCCCCTGCTTAGCTCGCTTTAATGTCAGTTTTTCCTTACTGCTCAACCCCTTCAACAAAAGCGCGATATGTATCCTATATTCCCTGAGGTATACAAAGTCACGATTTTTTTTATTTGTAGATATTGATAATTTCCTATTTCAGCTATTTTCGAATTTTACCAATATTTCATAATTTGCATAATGTGTAAAGTTTCAAAATATGGTAACTAGTTTTTGGTTGGTCAGTGTATTAGGTACCTAGATAAGACCTAGAAATGACTATAATATTATTAGTACTGCTCAGGCCTGTACTAAATTTTTTTCTGCTTGTCAAATATCGAATCTTGTCAAAACCATGAAGAACCAGGAAACCATATTTCATCTGCCAAACTTAAAGGTTCCCACAGACCAACGCGAGACATAATATAATAAATATAAATATTATATAATAAATATCAATATATTTATTTATTGTAGATTATAGACGCGTCGACAACTTAGGTCATTAGCGTCTTGATTACATTAAATAGCAACACACTTAAAACTAAATAACATCACAAAACATCCATGAGTGGAGGCGGGATTCGAACCTACTACAGTCTGATCCAAAGGGCGCGACGCTAACCACTGAGTGTGGTTCAGTGGTTAGCGTCGCGCCCTTTGGATCAGACTGTCTATAATTCGTCTATAATTCTTAACTGTTGGTGGTCTTAAAAAATTATTATGTATACCATTTATATCAAAAATAAAGCCGGTCCTGTATTGTCTCCGCGCATGGGAAGATCCGTAACGGTGTGTACAAATCGCGCGGTCACCAGGGAGACAATGGATATCTCAATATATACAGGTTGCTTCAAAACACACAGGTCCAGATTTATCTGCAACTACTCCCGTCACATTTTTAACTTCCCATTGGAAATTGTAATGGGTCCGATTTTGCGAATGACAAATTTGGACATATCTGTACGTTTTGAGGTCGCAAGAGACCAAATATATTGTTTTTAGAACAAAAAAAAAACATGTACACTTAGATTAGTATTTTTATTTAATAGTCCAGCAGTCAGGTACTTTTTACCTGGAAAGTATTCCGAAGTTAATGATTTTTTTTTAAACCCCCCCCCCCCTTGGCTTCAAAAGTATGTTGTTTGTGGGTACTCTATGGAGTAGAATCTGAGTTTTCGACCTCGAGGACCCTGTGCTAACGTGGGGGGAGCCGAAAAACCACAAAATTTTACCACCTTTTTTGCTTTTTTCGAAATCTCAGAAACGGTCGACTTAAACAATTCTTTCATTATATGTAATGTTTTAAAGAGGATTACATTTCCTACAATTTTCATTCCTACAACTTTTCTGTGGTACTAATGGTAAGCGCGCTGCAGCTTCTTGAAAATCACCCGCTCGGCTTTTTGTAACCTTGGTAATTTTTCATCCTCTGAGGGTTGAATTTTGAAAAAACGATGAAACACTTGTTTCCTTATTTTTAATGAGGAATTTATATGATAAGTTTATAAAATCTCAAACTTTAGAAATTTTCGAGATGTAGATTGTAGGCATTTTAATAAAAATTTTAGTAGGTACCCTCTTTTCAGTTTCTTCCTCTTGAGGAATGAATTTTTAAAAAATCAATAAAATAAAAATTTTATTCTATTACAATTGTGGCTTCGTCAGACGTCTGATGATCTACTATAGAATTTCTTGGCTGATTCAGTTAGAAATTTTGAATCGTTCAGTATAATAATTTATAATATAAGATTTACGGCACGGACAGCGATCGCGGTGGCGGCGTACCTATTGCGTATTGGAATGGACCGCGGAGAACTAAAGGCACCGTCATTGAGGCATGGCGTGGCGCAAGTGACCATTGGATGGCGACGATAAACGTGCACCAAGATGCGCCATCGTGCGTGACCACGTCACATACCGCGAATCTACTGGATACCGTGTCCGATGATCGCTATCTGCTTACACCAGGTGCTTCTGGTGGCTTTCAATTTACTATTTGCATTTAGCAACGGTTATCGATACATCGCTAAAAACGTGTCGAAACGTTCACAAATTCTCAAATTCATTCAACTTGAAAATTGAAAACTAGGGTATCCATTTGGACTGAATATTAAAAAAACTATGGTCAAGTGCGAGTAGTACTTGCGTTATGAAGGTTACGTACTGTTATAACAATTTAATAATTACAAGTTTTTTTGTTCTTTTAAGTGTTTCAAAATTTTTCCGTATCAAATTTAAACATAAATTATAGTTTTAAATCCCTAATTACATCAAAATTTCATAACCTTATAAGGTGCAGTTATTTCAACTTAACCACTTAAGAGTATTCGATAGCGGAAGTACTCCCTTCACTCTTGATCTCAAATCCTTTCCCCTCGCCAAAAAACGGTTCCCGCTCTCCCGACGCTATTTTTAAAGATAAAGGGTTCGGGTAAACGCCAAATGAAGGACCGAGAATCACACTACAGATCCTACAGGCGAAACATTGAAAAAAACATTTCCTGGAAAAAAATTTATAAATTACGTAATCTTTCACATGTAGCCAAAACTTTTTTCAAAAAATTCGCCTGTAGGGTCTGTAGTGTGATTTTTGGTCCTACTACAAAATATACGCAACGACAAAATGTCAACCCTATTTACCATATTCTGATGGTAAATATATGTTTAATCCCTACACGCAACATCATCTCTGTACAAACATAACAGTACATTTATTTATTTATTGTAAATTATAGACGCGTCGACAACTTAGGTCTTTAGCGTCTTGATTACATTAAATAACAACTCCCTTAAAACTAAATGACATCATAAAACATCCATGAGCGGAGACGGAATTCGAACCCACGACAATCTGATCCAGAGGCCGCGACGCTAACCACTGGACCACACTGTCCTGTACAAACAAATCGCTACGTGTAGTAATATTTGTAGTACAAACATGTCAACACAAACAAAACATAATTTTCAGCTGCGTGTAGGGGTTCACGTCAAAATATATACATAAATACCAACGAGGGGCAGGGGGGAGGGGAATTGTTGACGAGCACTAAAGACGCAACAATATTGACGTGATAAAATTCGCATGCATGTTTAATCACAACGTGTTTCAACTTTCGACTGCGGATTGCCAGATTAATATAATTGATGCAGCAATAACCTTACGATATTCAAACGTTCGGTCTAGGTCAGTTTACTTGTCGTGGTGACGTACACAAAGCAAACACGGTTGCCAACTTAAGTTAGTCCATCGTCGCGGCCTGCACGACTGCAAATGTCCCCACACGCTTCTCGTTGCACTCTCTCCTAAAAAAAATCATTAGCGATCGCTCCGCTAAAGCTCACATAACAAATGATGGTTCTACTGCAATTGTTTCAATCTGCTTTTGTTTTAGAGTTAGAGTTTTTTTAAGTCAAAAAGTAAATACAAACAAAAACAATTTCTATAGCACATTTTTTGCATCTAAAAATTATTTGACAGAATAGAAACATTCCTTAAGTTAAGTACTTATAAATAATTTTTAAAAAAATTCTAGTTTCTTGTTTCTTGTTTCCATAGATAGATTGATAGATAGTTATCTTTATTCAAATTGCCATACATACATACATTGCCATACATATAGTAGGGTGGGTCAAAAAAATCAATTATTTTTTTTACAAGTGACACGGAAAAATGGGTTGCTAGACACCTTAAAAAAATTCTCACCAAATATGAGCTCTTAATTTTAATAGAAAGATCCTCCGCATCACAGTTTTTTATTTTTTTCTCAGTCCAATAAAGAAAAATTCATACCTCATCATTAATTGATTGTACAGAAAAATGTTTTAACAGAATTTTGTAGGAAATTTAATGCTCTACAAAAAAGGTATCTTATATTTTTCCGCAAACCTCACCATTTGAAAGATATTGAAGATTTATAATAGTCATTTATTGTCGAGTTATAAAATTCATAAACAAAAATGAAATTTGTCTTAAAATAATCAAACTTAAATCTTCAATATCTTTCAAATGGTGAGGTTTGCGGAAAAAATATAAGATACCTTTTTTGTAGAGCATTAAATTTCCTACAAAATTCTGTTAAAACATTTTTCTGTACAATCAATTAATGATGAGGTATGAATTTTTTTCTATTGGACTGAGAAAAAAATAAAAAACTGTGATGCTGAGGATCTTCCTATTAAAATTAAGAGCTCATATTTGGTGAGAATTTTTTTAAGGTGTCTAGCAACCTATTTTTCCGTGTCACTTGTAAAAAAAATAATTGATATTTTTGACCCACCCTAATATATAGCATAGAATGCGTCAAACATACATGAATAAAAACTGCTTTATATTACAACACATTTAAAATCTATATTATAGTATTCATTTAGACTGTATATTACTTTATTAAGAAGAATGTTTTTTATGGTACTTTTTAATTTAGTTACCTCTAGATTTAATATTTTGGATGGTAGTTTGTTGCATATTTTTACTATTGTGTTAAAAGGAATGTTCAATGTAATATTTAAGTTGCTAGTTTTATAGTTCTTCTTTGGATCCTTTGAGTGTTGTGTTTTTTAAAGACCTCAACAGCTAAGGTTATTTGGGCCTAGCACCAATTCATATTTTCAATTCATTATTTTTTTAATAATAAATTATTGAAAATCCAATTGACACTTTTACCAGCTCTCGGGCTAGAACACGGGAACTGGGGACTTGTGTTAATCCTTTAAGAAATTAAGTCTGAACATACATAAATATGGTATATATAATATACTAGCCGTTACCCGTGGCTTCGCCCACGTATTTTACGATTTATAATTTATTATCTCCCCCGCGAGAAATTCTCCTCCTGCGAAGCGAAATCGGGCTTGTAGTGTTTATTTGCTCGAATTTTATAATGCTTAACTCACTCGCTTCGCTCGGTCGCTCGGATTTTATTAATACATTACTCACTCGCTTCGCACGTTCGCTCGAAATTTATGAATACCTACATTACTCACTCGCTTCGCTCGTTCGTTTGAATGTTAATAATACAATACTCACTCGCGCTCGTTCGCTCGAATTTTATTAATACATTACTCACTCGCTTCGCTCGTTCGCTCGAATGTTATTAATACTTTACATTTGTTATCCCCCGCGAGAATCTTCCCCCCTAATTTGTTATCCCCCCGCGAGAATCTCCCCCCTAATTTGTTATCCCCCCGCGAGAATCTCGCCCCTAATTTGTTATCCCTCCACGAGAATATCTCCCCTAATTTGTTATCCCCCCGCGAGAATCTCCCCCCCCCTAATTTGTTATCCTCCCGCGAGAATCTTCCCCCCTAATATGTTAACCCCCCGCGAGAATCTTCCTCCTAATTTGTTATCCTTCGCCAGAATCTACCCCCCCCCCCCCTGCGTAGCTTTCTTTTAGTAAAAGAATTTTTAGAATCGGTTTAGTAGTTCCAGAGATAAATCAAAAACAAATCTATCCCACGGGAACCGCACATTTTTCAGGGATAAAAAGTGGCCTATAACATTCTCTGACCCCTAAACTACCACTATGCAAAAAATCATGTCGATCCCTTGCTCTGTGAAAAACAAAAACAAAACTATCCCACGGGAACCGTACATTTTTCCGGGATAAAAAGTAGCCTATGTGCTATTCCAGACTATAATCTATCTCTGTGCCAAATTTCATCCAGATCCGTTCAGCCGTTCTGGCGTGATTGAGTAACAAACATCTATACATCTTTACATCCAAACTTTCACATTTATAATATTAGTTAGAGTTAGATTAGATTAAATTAGATATACGCGTCGAATTGATAACCTCCCTTTTTTGATCTTTCACCTACCACACAACACAAAAGAAACACTCTCTTTTGCTCTTGCAGGAAGTCTAGAGAGAGCTTTAGACTAAGCATCCCACGTCCTCTCAGCGCGGGCCTCGCCCAACTCAGATGTTCTTATTGCATGCATATAAATATAATATCTATTATTATTTTAACATCAGCCGAAAGGAAAACATACACCGATGGTTAGAAAGCTTCTTCACACTTTTGCAAACTGCAGCTCTAGCTCACAGTTGAAAAACATACATTCGTAATAATAATTATCTCTTTGAATCTACAGTGAAATCTGATTTAATAGAACTAACCATACTAGTCCAGCAGTCAGGTACTTTTTACCTGGAAAGTATTCCGAAGTTAATGATATTTTGGTATGTTGTTTGTGGGTACTCTGTGGAGTAGAATCTGAGTTTTCGACCTCGAGGACTCTATGCTAACGTGGAGGGAGCCGAAAAACCACGAAATTTTACCACCTTTTTTGCTTTTTTCGAAATCTCTCAGAAACGGTCGACTTAAGCAATTCTTTCATTATGTAATTTTTTAAAGAGGATTACATTTCCTACAATTTTCATTCCCACAACTTTTCTGTGGTACTAATGACAAGCGCGCTGCAGCTTCTTGAAAATCACCCGCTCGGCTTTTTGTAACCTTGGTAACTAATGGTTAAAATGTAATGTTCTTTTCGTTACACATTGGTTACCAAGGTTACAAAAAGCCGAGCGGGTGATTTTCAAGAAGCTGCAGCGCGCTTACCATTAGTACAACAGAAAAGGTGTGGGAATGAAAATTGTAGAAAATGTAATCCTCTTTAAAACATTACATAATGAAAGAATTGCTTAAGTCGACCGTTTCTGAGAGATTTCGAAAAAAGCAAAAAAGGTGGTAATATTTCGTGGTTTTTCGGCTCCCCCCACGTTAGCACTGGGTCCTCGAGGTCGAAAACTCAGATTTTACTCCACAGAGTACCCGCAAACAACACACCAAAATAACATCAACTTCGGAATACTTTTCAGGTAACCCCCTTCATTTATTACCTGCCGCTTGGACTATACGTGGAATTGTCAAAAGAAATGATTGAATTAACAGACACAATTTATAATGGGTTAAAACGGAGAGGGGCCATTTACCCACCCGAGCCGCGCAGTGCCGACGCTAGGATTTTTTGTTAGGGTGGGCCAGACTTAAGGGCATGGTGTCCTGAAGGTGGGCCAATAACAGTTGTTCCCAAAATTTCAGTGCTCGATAAAATTTTAACCCAGATTACTTGCTATAGAATTTACAAGAAAAATTGTTGAAATTTCGAGGGTTAAAAACGTATTTAAAAGATAAACTAGAGATTTAGGATTATTCCAGAGTGATCCAAGGGGTGGGCCAAGACAGTTTAAGGTGGGCCATGGCCCACCCTCTAACGCCGCCACTGGAGCCGCGGCTAGCTTCCTTAGCGACCCGAAGCGTGAGTTGCTGTTGAACAAATAACTCGACTAAATTCAGATTGGAAATTTTCAGAACAGTTTCGAGAATAAAATCCACGATGGGGATAAAAAAACCCAACCACCTACCAATCGACATTTAAGACAACTCATGACTGACAACAAACAACAACATAATGGAACACCGCAAGTCGCAACAAATAACGGCATTGTTACACGCTCGGTTATTCTTGTGTGTGTTTTTTAAAGACCACCAACAGCTAAGGTTATTTGGGCCTAGCACCTAATCATATTTTCAATTCAGTATTTTTTTTTAACAATAAATTGAAAATCCAATTTCGACATTTTTACCAGCTCTCGGGCTAGAACTCGGGAATTAGGTATTTAAGTTTAAAAAAAATTATTAATTTTTTAATTTTTTCTAATAATTTAACATAAATAATATTGAAAATCGAAAAGAAACATTTTTTTAAAGCTATAGATAAATTACTAAAAATTAATTAAAATGTATAAAAATTTAAAAAATATCACGTGACTTCAAAACGCGCCAGGAATGTTTGTGACGTCGTTATGTTAAAATGTGTCTGCATTTGTTGGTATTTGTGTATATGTATTACACATACTATCAAAAATAATAAATTTTTAACTTGGTAACCATGGATACAAAGACCATAGATAACATAATGACGTCACACGCGTTCGGATTCTTTCGGCGCGTTATCGGAACTGAGTTTAAAAATTAATTTTTATTTAAATATAACTTTTTAATTAGTAAGCAAAAAAATTAAATAAAAACAGTTTTGCTATAAAAGTTGATGTGGTCCTTCCATTTAAGTAAAAAAAAAAATTCGTTTAAAAACCCAATTGGGGACTTGTAATAGAGGAACCATAGCAACGCCATGTTAAGAACAGTACTGCTACACGCTCGCCTATATTCTCAAGCCCTCGATTATTCTTAAGCCCTTACGAAATGTCACAATTAGTTTTTCGATTGCCCTAAAATATAGTTTTATAAGTTTCAAACTTGTCTACAAATTTTATTTTGGCATGCAAATTTAGAACACCTGCATTCTTTTAAAATACAAACAAGTAATTAAATCAAATGTGAAACAAAACTATTATAACTGAGGTCACAAGGCAAATTGATTAACGTCAATTTCTTTTTGTCAAGGAGGCCTATAGGTAACTGTTTTTTGTGTTGGTACCTATGTATTTATTTTCAACAACATTCATATAGGAACTAGGGTAAAGTGACCACACGTCCCGATTTTGGCGGGACAGTACCGCTTTTTGGTGGACTGTCCCGCGTCCCACCGATTTTTAAAAATGTCCCGCTTTTTAGAAAATATCTGCATTTCTTATTTTAAATGTACTGTAAAAATATATTACCTATTATTTATTAAGTATTATGGTGAATATAAAGAAATAAAAAATACATAAAAAAAACACATAAAATGCATGCAGAGTAAACTAAATTAGGCAATGTACCGAGTTAGATTTACTCGGTGGTGTTCGATCATTGTCGTTACGTCTCGGCTTAATTCAGATAAGTGCAGACAGTGCGGACTGCCGTTAGACAGTGCGGTTTGTTGTACAAATATTTTTATAGTTACCAATAATTAATAATAAATACATTTTTGTACAAGTATATGAATGTATACAATAAAATATTATATATAACTAAATTGTAATTCTCATTTCATCCCATTTGTCCCGCTTTGTCTCAATGAAAATGTGGTCACTTTAAACTAGGGTCAATCTGGATTCCTCATATTAAGTCTTTAAAACTTAAAAATTATGTTAAACGTTTAAGTATGAGATAAGTATGAGACATTAGAGGTTACTCATTTCAAAAACACAATTTATGACATAGTCATTTTTGCTTTGCGGTTAAAGATATGATCTTGACCGTGGCTAAGTCAGTATTTTGTTCATAGCAAGTTACAGTCAAAGAAAGATAGAGAGCTGTTGGTTTATTCTGTTTTAAGGGTTCCGTGCCTCCGTATGGAACCCTATTACCCTGCCTACGATGTCTGTCTGTCCATCCGTCCGTCTGTCACAGGGCTCTATCACAAACGGTAAGAGGTAACTATAGTTGAAATTTTCACAGATTGTGTGTTGTTATATGGCATGAATCCTGACATATAATAATTATAATTAAATAAATAATCAATTATTTTAATAAATTAATGTTTTTACACGTTCACAGTACATTCGTGTACAGTATAGCAGATAGCTGATAATATACAACTATTATTATAAGTATCGCTGTACTAAGTGAGTCGATTGAACGATAGTCTTAAACATCGTTTGGTAGCCAAATCGTTAGAATATTAAACTCAAAATCTAAAGTTACCCGGTTCGATTCCGGGTTGCGGATTGCAATGTTTTTGTGATTTTATTCATTTAATATTCTGTTAATATATTTTTTTATGATACATTTTTAGAGTGTTAGGTCTCCAAGTCACAATATGAATAATAAGAAGTATTAGAAATACCTTGTATTTTGGTGTCCGTCTTGTGACTTCATATTATGTTGTTAACACGACACGTTTCAGTAACGAGTTGCCATCTTCAGGTGTGGTTAAATTAACCACACCTGAAGATGGCAACTCGTTATACGTCTTATTATTATATTTTTTTACTTTAAAAATTAATTTAATAAAATTTGATACCTACGGAAAAATTTTGAAATACAAAAAAAACAAAATAAAATAGATATAAATAAAAAAACTTTTTAAAAAGAATGTTAAATAAATAAATCTATATTTTTTACACGTAGTTAACTCCTTATTTTTATTATTGTGCGGAACCCTCGATGCGCGAGTCTAACTCACACTGGGCCGGTTTTTTTTTGGCAACAAATGCGCCAGTCGAGCAGCACAACGTCTGAACATTGCGAAACAACCAGTTTTTTGTGCACCATTTCGTTCTTCGATCTTTGTTTAACATATAGTCGATGCCCAATTTGCATCCTTTTTAAGAGCGATGGCCTCCCGATCTATGGAAGGCGGAGGTGACTAGATCCTCAGTACAACTAAACCAGTCGAAATATCAAATGTCGTCTTAATTTGACAACTGCAACTAAGCCTTTTTGTTGTTCTTATTTTTTTTTTAAATAATCATTATAATAATAATATGTTTAGTGAGTTTTGATATTGCGTTTTTATTATTCTATTTCATTGTAGTTTATCATTTTAAATGCATTAATATGTATAGAAAAACAAGCCGTGAGGTGGGTCGTTTATTAGAACTAAAGTGCGACCCTTGAGGTCCACACGACGAACTTCCCAGTTTGATAAATATTTAATAATCATAGATAAATTAGATATTACACAGAAAAGTAATCATTTTAATCATTAAAACATAATTATTATTTATTTTTAACAATAATTTAAAAAAAACGGCTGAACCGATTTTTATAAAATTTATGTCGGATCAAAATGACGTTAACACGCCTCGATTGACATCCTTACGAAGTCGATATAATTTTTTATTCGCGAGATATTGTCTAAAATCTACTTTTTTGGAGTCTATTTGGTTAAGAAAAAAGAACGGCTGAACCGATTTTGAAAAATTTCTTTCAGATCATATTTACGTTAATACGCGTCGATTGGCACCCTAACGTAGTCGATATCATTTTTCATTCTCGAGATTTCGTCTTAGAAAGAAATGGACACATACGTACGTACACACACATACACATACATCTTTCTAAACATAGTGTAGTGACCTTGAAACATAAAAATTTGTTATACATTTTGATTTCGATTTTCGGACCCATTACAATAACTTCCAATGGGAAGTTAATAAGTATAACATATTATAAAATATACATAATTTTATAATGTAAATTTTTCCCTTGTCCGTGTAAAATTTTCTACCACCAGATGTTAGATGCCCAGTGCCGGCGAAAAGTCTTCAGTCGGGGTGGGTAGTGCAGCGGGGTGGGGAAAATTATTATTTTATAAGAAAAAATAAAATACTATTTTTGTTTAAATATAGGTTATAATATAAGTCCAGTCGAGTCCTACTCAAATATAAAGTGAATAACAAAAACAAAATGATCAAAAATAACAAATAATAAGCAGAGTGCCCGCGGTGAGAGATGAAGCCAGGCACGTCATCAATAATATGCTAGTGAACGCCTGCTTGCCCGCAGACAGTGCCGTGTACACAAAACTGCACATTAGATTTTATGACGTTAGTTAAGACGCTCATGGATCTCCAAAACAGCCAATAGCAAGCTAGAAGGCGGATGCAATGCAATCACGTTACTCTGACGTGGTGGCTTCATCTTTCGCCGCGCGAGGTCTACAAATATTATGATACTGACAGGAGACACTGCTGTTTTCATGCATATTGTTATTTAACCCTCAAATAATTTTGGTCAATTGAGCGCGGCAGTTGGCACAACACTAATAGTGTGTATTTTTAGTTTATTTTTATTTTTAGAGCTGAATTAACCATAGGGCTTGAGAATAGCCTAGCGTGTAGCAGTGCTGTTGTTTATATGGCGTTACTATGGTTCTTCTATTACAAGTCCCCAGTTCCCGGGTTCTAGCCCGAGAGCTGGTAAAAGTGTCAACTGGATTTTCAATTTATTATTAAAAAAAATAATGAATTGAAAATATGAATTGGTGCTAGGCCCAAATAACCTTAGCTGTTGGTGGTCACACAATTTTGAATTAACCATAGATATAAAGATAGAAGAACACTTCTATTCTGCATCTCTATTTTTTGTACCGACATTTTTTTGGGTGGCTTCCCTTCTTTATCTATGATATATCTATGGAATTAATTAATTTGTTTCTATCAAGGAACATGTCTAAAAGATCCATAGTAACTAATTAATTATTATTTATTCAAATTTGAAAATAAATTAAACTTTGGATTTTTACTTAAAATTTTTAAACGTAATTTACAATGGTTGTTAAGAAAGATAAATTACATGGAGTAAAAAAAAATATAGATGCTAAACATCATTCTTACAATCTTCGAAAAAAAACTGCGTTTGTGGAAAATTTACCTGATGAGATAATGATAAAAATTTTCTCTTGCCTTTGGCATCAAGATATCTGGAAGGGCGTTAGACCAGTTAGTTCTAGATGGTATAGATTATCAAAAGATAAGCAATTGTGGAAAGTAATTAATGTTGATGTCGGTCGTACCATTCCAGTAGCAATGATTTTACAGTGGTTAAAAGACTCACCCCACTTGACGAAACTTAGTATATCAAATCGTAAAGATACGTCACAAATCATTGACCAGGTTGGTAAAAATTAAACAAAGCAATTTTTTAATTTAAGTTTGAGACAGGTGAAATATTATGCGACACTATCTAACCCCCCTGGGGGGACATTGGAATGTGGTTGCTATCGCAAATTGCATTCCAATGTTCTTTGGGAATTAGCGCTCCCAGGGACCCAAGCTTGTACCAATCGGTTTGTGTATGCCGGCTGGCGGATTCTAACACACAAATGGATTATTTGTTGTGTCGAAGACGCTAATGACCTGAGTTGTCGACGCGTCTATAATCTACAATTAATTAATTACAGAACAAAAATATAAACAATAGATGTACCTATATAAGGAAAAAAAACAGTTCCTTTATATTTTTATAACTATGGATCAAAAACTCATTTTCCGAAAGCTTGAACGATTACTGGGAATCGATTTGTACATTTAGATAAAATATACTTTTTCTGGAAGTCCGAGTGATAACGAACTTTTTTTTACAGATATGCAAATATAATAAAAATATCGTAAAATTTGAAATTAATAATTGTTATAAAACCTATAAACTTAATAAATTCAATATAGAACATCTACTATTTATGAATTGGAAGCCGATAAATGAAATATTGACCAGCTGCAAGAGTTTGCGCCATTTTTCTTTAAAAACAAGTTCTGACCGTGACGGATGGAGTACAACAATGACAATTGAACGCTGCCTGTCTGAAAACGAGTTTGAATTTGTATTCAAACGTTATAGGGGGCATTATGGCAAGGCGTTTAGTTTTAGGGTGTCCGAGGAGGACCTCTTAGGGGTTAATACTCATTTCGGCAATATACTAAATTTAAAGTACAGAGAATACATATATGCAGTCTCTCCTCACTATAGACGCTTTTTTCAAATGTAACGAAATTACAACAAACATAATATATCCAATTATGATTTTACATAATATGCCTATAGCGCTGCTCAGGGATAGTGTAGCTTTCTATTAGTGAAAGAATTTTTAGAATCGGTTCAGTAGTTTCAGATATTACCCACAAAATACAAACAAACGCACAAACTTTTCCTTAATGTAAGCTCATTCCGCCGCGAAAGTGGAAAGGTTCAGGTTAGAATCCTGACTGTGACTATGGTTGGTAAAATGATTTTTTTCGATATGTTTGGAATCAATTATATATTAGGCTGCTTTCCAACGAAAAATTTTCATGATGCATAAATTTAAATATATTTGTAACCAATAATTTGACAAATAAATAGCAAACAAAGTATAAAAACCTAATATTTTCAATTTACTTTTTTAGCATTTTCGTAAAATATAAATTAATATAGGTTTCGTATAATAGTTCACCCTATCTCCAAACATCACTGAATCAAAGAATTCTTTTCATAAAAAATTGTAATTACGTCCATTTAAACGGTACTTCTTTTATCGAATTTGCATTATTTTTTGTGAATGAAGTAATTCAAGAAACGTTTCTAACGAATGCATAATTATAAGTCACATTCAAAAGTTAAATTCAGCTTCAGGCGACATTCAAAACATTAGTACATACAAACATGAGGTTTGTTTTTTTGATACAGGTTCACCAAAAGTATCTGAACTATAAGTAATCATAGGGCTTGAGAATAGCCGAGCGTGTAGTTGTTTACATGGCGTTACTATGGTTCCTCTATTACAAGTCCCCAGTTCCCGGGTTCTAGCCCGAGAGCTGGTAAAAGTGTCAATTAGATTTTCAATTTATTATTAAAAAAAAAAATATTGAATTGAAAATATGAACTGGTGCTACGCCCAAATAACCTTAGCTGTTGGTGGTCTTTAAAACACAGTTTCACAATTTTTTTTATAAGTAATCACATTGTTTTCAATTTTGTGTTCATCATACGAAATTTTTTTATTAAAAAAAAAATAGTGCTTCGACTACTATATACTACTAGCGATCCGGTCCGACTTCGCCAGGGTGCTATAAATTTATGATTTGTTAATACATTACACACTCACTTCGCTCGTTCGCTCCAGTGCTTATAGCCTATGTCTTAAAGCAAAGTATCACCTATAAAACAGTGAAAAATATTTGAAATTGGTTCACTAATTTCTGTGATTGCCCCTGATTTTCACCCGGACGAATCCGGGACGATCAATTATTTTATCCTATGCTCTAAAGTCTAAAGCAAAGTATAACGTAGTCTATATTGAAGATTAAAAAAAATTGAAATCATTTCAGTAATTTGACCTAACCCCCGATCTTCACCCGGGCGAAGCCGGGCCGGCCAGTTATTATAGCTTATGTCCTAAAGCAAAGTATCATCTGTCGGACAGTGAAAAAAATTTGAAATCGGTCTTCTGAGATCACTCGGGCGAATTCGGGCCAGCTAGTTATTATAGCCTACGTTCATCTCTATTGAGGGTACTTAAGCTACCTTCGTGCAAAATTTCACAGAGATTTGCCTTCTGCAATCGAGCATGGGAGTAATAAATAATATAAATAAGCATGGATTCCAATAGACTACAGAAGTAGACGGTCCTAATTTGAGCGCGAAATTTAAAGTGGAGTCGATTGGCGTTCAAAAATGTATGGGGTTTAACGGAATATTCGTTACTATTCTCTTAAAACATATTTCTTATACCAAAACAATGCCTGTTTCATAAAAGTAATTAATAAATCCCGTCATTATTGGCTACAAAACTTTATTATTTCGCGTGAAATAATTTTTTATTTGAAATTAAAAATATATGAAAAATGAATGTCCTAACTTGATTCGCCAGTGACGTTTATTCTAACCTAACTTAACTTCGTTGACGTTTGTCGAGGTATAATTTAAGCAATTATAATTAGAAATTGAGTTTGTTTTTTTTTTCATTTGAAGTTGAAAAAGTGTTCTGAAGTCGTCTGAGCTACGCTAGATCAAGGGAGGGCCAGCTAAAAGGATAAAAAAAATGTTTTCATCAATTAGGTATTGGATATCTAGGTATTATTTTAGCTTTTTCCTCAGTCGGAAATT
This sequence comes from Mongoloraphidia duomilia, assembly GCA_039654895.1. Taxonomy (NCBI): domain Eukaryota; kingdom Metazoa; phylum Arthropoda; class Insecta; order Raphidioptera; family Raphidiidae; genus Mongoloraphidia; species Mongoloraphidia duomilia. Next base: position 10,936,226 of record CM077527.1, read on the forward strand.
TAAACTGTTTGCAGTCATAATTTTCATTATAACTGCAGTCAGGTACAAGACACACCATCCCATAAGAAATCGCATTAATTATTAGCGACGACGTGTTTAAAAAAACGAGATTATGTCTGTAGAATGAAGGAAATTTGACAGTTGTGTCGTGTCAAAAGGTGAAGTGGAAGGGAAAGACTGATTCAAATCACAACGTACGTTTAACGCAGATTCTAGTTAGAAGGAGACAGTTGCGACTCCGCCACGCCTTCCTTTCCTAATCTATTTGCAAATCAAAATTACCTATATGCAAGTATTTTCGAATCGAAGTAGTTTCGACTCCTAGAGTTTCTGAACACCTATATATACAGAGTTGACGAACCGCTCATCAAAATCACGCAACCCCGAGGCGATGATGTATCTACCCATGTCAGGTAACGTTGACTTGCCGTACGATAAGCGATGCCAGACAGAATTGATGTAGTTTTTGCAAATATGCAAAGATTATCGCGTTCCTCCAAACTATCAAAACTATATTCCTTTCCCGCTCTCATTTAAACATCAGCTGTAATTTTAAACCGACTTCAAAAAAAGGAGGAGGTCCTATATTCGGCGCCTATGTTGTTTAATGTATGTGTTCACCGATTTCTCCTGCATTTGTAAACCGATTTTTAAGCGTATTGTTTTATTTAATAGGGCATACCTTCAGGTTGGTTCCACATAAATTTTAGAGGGTAGTATAACCTAGTGGTTAGCGTGCTTAGTACCACAACCTCTGGACTGGACTACCGTGGGTTCGAATACCACCTACGCTCATGGATGTTTTGTGATGTTATTTAGTTTTAAGATAGTTGTTATTTAGTGTAGTTGAAAGACGCTAATGACCTGAGATGTCGACGCGTCTATAATCTACAATAAATAAAATCCACAAATTTTACTTTAAAATCCTACACCCCCGTTTGAATTTGATTTCGATGGTACCAAATTATTATATCCGAATTACATACACTTGCAAAATTTCAAATCGATACGACTATTTGTTAAAATCGACTTCCTAGATTTGTTTATTTAGTTAGTTACATGCAAGTGAAGTTAAATAAAAGCTTGTAAAAAAATGATTTTGAAAATTGACGTATGGTTCTCTATACCTACCGATTTTTTAATAAGTTTTTGATTTATTTTCTAATTGTAAAGTTCCTCTTTTGCGATTAATTTGAAAACCATTACTGGTCCGAATTCAATTTGTTTTTCATGGTTATAAATATTGTAACAAAACTGTTTTCTTGGAGAATAAATTATTTATTTACAACAATTAAAAATGCAACAAAAATAGATAACAATAAGATGTAACAATTATATCTCACTTCTAACAGTCAACACTGTTTATATAATAATAACACGAACAATAATTCTTAAACGAACTGAAGCGCTTTTAATAACACTAAACAATTTATATGCTGTATTTATTTCCAATCGACTCTGTCACACGACTCTCGTTGTTGTTTTCCGGTGACTGCTCTTGCTTATATAGAGCTAGCAGCTTGACCCCTCCCCCACGCTTGCGCGCTTTCCAAAACATTCTGGTGATTACCTGTGTCTTCGATATCATGTCACGCCTCACCATTGTTACTTGTTCTCGATGCTTCTATTGTCGCCAGCGGCGTAACATCTGGGGTTTTGCTACAATATTATACTGGGCGTGTTTTGGCTGTCATGGAGGACACGAATAATTTTCTATATTATAAAAAGTCCGAACTATTTTTGATATTATTAAGTTCTGAGAACAAAAAGCAATTTTGAAAATAAATATTCATTAACCGCGATTTAAAATAGTGCATGCAAAATAATTGAAGTTTTAAATGACAATAATTAAACAAAAAATCTGTCGATGCTCTGTTGTTATAATAGTTAAACCTGTACCAATCATAAACACCTGTATATATTTGCACCCTAGGGCGGTGCAAGTATAGAAATATAATAAAAATGCATGTTGCATGGAATCACGAAGAAGCTGTCTATTAGGCATGCTGTTTTCCTATTTACCTCACCTGGTTTATACATTGACGATGTTAGTTAATAAAAACCATGGCAGATTTGTTAATCCAACGAATCTTTCGATAATTATTAATTACACTTTATCATTATAATCAAATCATCTAGAGATGCACTTCGATTTATCATTTGCGTAGCTTTGAAACATTTTTAGGTATCGAAAAATATTTATTTAATTTTTATATTCTTGTGCTCAAGCAAAAATTCCTAAAAAGATTATTTATTTATTTCTTTATTTATTTATTTAAAAAAAAATTTTGTATAAAGAACTTCGAAACTTTCTGTATACATCGTTCATTTTTGGTCCAATGTAATTATTACTTCCCACCTCTACTATATGGTAGGGAAGTAATGGATTTAGTCCGAAAAAAATATTTAGAGATTTTAACAGATTTTCACGTTTTGAGACCCTAGCAATCGTTTAAGATCATTTTCTGACTGATGTCTGTATGTGTGTGTGTGTATGTGTGTGTGTATTTGTGTATGTGGTCAATTTTTCGCCTTCGATATCTTAAGAACGGAACATTATACGGGCATGCCGATTGTTCTATTGTGTTTATCAGCCTTTAACTTAGATCTGATTAGATTTTGAGTCAAATCGGTTCAGTGGATCCTGAGATATTCAAAAAAACGTCCTCAATGTCACGTATTAACATAGGTAAAAAAAAATATAAATGAATTCTAGATGTTATAATATGAAAAAAATGTAAATATTTTTTTTCTCTAAAATGTATAGTTTTCGAGAAAAAAAATATTTTACTAAAAAAAATAAAAATTGTACGTAAATCAAGGTAACCATGATTTTTGCTATATTAAGCTAGCCATCAGTATAGACCAAGAGGCGGGCGTTAATATATGAAGCTCATTTGTGACAGGATGAAATTTTCAGGGAAGGTAGTATTAATTATGACAAAGAAAAAGCGCTAGGGTTGCCTAGTCAAATCCTGGTGCGACGGCCGGGATAAGCCACTTCCGGTGCAAAATGTCAATTTTTATATGTATATGTATATATGTATAAATTCAAACAGCTCAAAATTACAAAGTGGCCCTTTGTCCAGCATGGTAACCATAGTTTTTTAAAAAATGACATTTCGAAAATTACAAATTGTTAATAACTGCTCAAAATTGGATAAAATATAATAGTTAAATCCTGTATCACGGAAAAAAAAAGTTATACATTTTGTAAAGTAGTATCAGTATATGCAAAAATTTTAATTTTTGATGTGAAACATCTTTAGGTACGGGTGTAAAGTCGTTTAAATGGAACGTCGCCAAATGTCATTTGTTATTGCATTTTGAAACTACGTGGTCAATAATTATAGTTTTTTTACTAACATTATCAGCGGTAATGTGTCATGCATCGTTTTTTTTTTTTTTTATTAAAAAAACAGATAGATTATTATGTATTGTTTTTTTTCTTATTGAAAAATTATTAATGTGATATTTTTTAGCACCTTACCTATATTAAAAATGTTAAAAATTCAATTTTCAACAAAAAATATCTCGCATTATTTTCTAATAATAAAAAATGGTGGAACCTTTGGTGTAAAGATACGAAATGTTACAATTACCACAAAACACCAAACCATAACAAACACTCTCGACGTACGTTTCGCCAACCAAGTTGGCATCATCAGGAGATGATTAAAACTAAAGACTAAACAAAAATTACTGTCTATTTATAGGCTACCTAATTTTAATTACCTGAAAACTAAACTAATTTACTAAATCAAAAAGCAGGCTACCTGGAATTGGGCCTTTGTCACTGTTCATAATATTATGTTTACACTTATGAATCTCTAGACTCTCTACGGCGTCTAGTTGTCTAATATTAATGACGTTTCTAATTAATTTTAAATTACTATTGTCTATTTTATGGTCATTTTCAAATGCATGTTGGGCAACACTAGATTTATCAAACCTGCCATATTTTAGATGAGCCATATGCTCTTTAAATCTTACTGAAATAGATCTTCTCGTTTGGCCAACATACTTTTTATTACAATTTTGACAACTAATTTCATAAATCCCGGACTTTTCTTTTTCTTCCACTTTTTCTTTAGGGTTCCCTAATTTTTCTTTCAAACTATTACTTGAAGAGTATACAATATTTAATCCTACTTCTTTAAAAATCTTTTTTAACCCTCTGGTGAAGCGCGATTCAAATGGAATCGATACATATCTAGAAATTTCTGTTTCATTACGAAAAGTCGAGGAATTTTCCAAAGCATTCTTAAAACTACGTTTTCTAATCATTTTATCTATTAAATCTACATTATAACCATTACACAAAGCTATGTCCTTAATTAAAGTTTTTTCTTTCTCAAACCTATCCTTGTTGAGAGGGAAGCTGAGTAACCGGTGTATTAAAAAGTTGAAACTTGCCATTTTATGTTGAGGGCAATGATGTGAGTCTTTAGGGATATATCTTAGTGTATTGGTGTCCTTTCTGTATATATACAGAAAGGACACCAATACACTAAGATATATCCCTAAAGACTCACATCATTGCCCTCAACATAAAATGGCAAGTTTCAACTTTTTAATACACCGGTTACTCAGCTTCCCTCTCAACAAGGATAGGTTTGAGAAAGAAAAAACTTTAATTAAGGACATAGCTTTGTGTAATGGTTATAATGTAGATTTAATAGATAAAATGATTAGAAAACGTAGTTTTAAGAATGCTTTGGAAAATTCCTCGACTTTTCGTAATGAAACAGAAATTTCTAGATATGTATCGATTCCATTTGAATCGCGCTTCACCAGAGGGTTAAAAAAGATTTTTAAAGAAGTAGGATTAAATATTGTATACTCTTCAAGTAATAGTTTGAAAGAAAAATTAGGGAACCCTAAAGAAAAAGTGGAAGAAAAAGAAAAGTCCGGGATTTATGAAATTAGTTGTCAAAATTGTAATAAAAAGTATGTTGGCCAAACGAGAAGATCTATTTCAGTAAGATTTAAAGAGCATATGGCTCATCTAAAATATGGCAGGTTTGATAAATCTAGTGTTGCCCAACATGCATTTGAAAATGACCATAAAATAGACAATAGTAATTTAAAATTAATTAGAAACGTCATTAATATTAGACAACTAGACGCCGTAGAGAGTCTAGAGATTCATAAGTGTAAACATAATATTATGAACAGTGACAAAGGCCCAATTCCAGGTAGCCTGCTTTTTGATTTAGTAAATTAGTTTAGTTTTCAGGTAATTAAAATTAGGTAGCCTATAAATAGACAGTAATTTTTGTTTAGTCTTTAGTTTTAATCATCTCCTGATGATGCCAACTTGGTTGGCGAAACGTACGTCGAGAGTGTTTGTTATGGTTTGGTGTTTTGTGGTAATTGTAACATTTCGCATTATTTTCTAATTTAACTAGCATAAAGAGATACCTTTATTAAAAAAAATATATATAATTTTTATTTCATGATTTTCTTGACTTTTTTTCAAAGCAACTACTAACTACGTTTTGTTTAAAAATGTTTACATAATATTATTGTAAAAAAAAAAATATTTTAATAGCACGTTAATATAAGTACGCTTAGAATAAGTAATTTAATAATAATTCATAAAATGTTATTGCCTTTGTTTGGAACATTTTTGAATAGTTTAATGTATACCTAGTAAACTATATTGAAACTCATGTCGATCACTCACGTATGTACCTAATATAATAAAATTAAAAAACCGGTTGATTTGTGAATCAGAATTGTCAATCATTGGCAATGTTTGCCTTCTTCAGGTCTAAAATTACATAATTCTAATAATGTAATTTTAGACTTGAAGAAGGCAACAAAATAGTTGCTGAAAAGTTGCCATAATAAAGATTGACAATTCTAACTCACAAATCAATCGGTTTTTTCTTTTATTATAGTAAATTATTATTATTTTCCATTTTTTCATTATAGTTATTTTGGTTTTATATTCGCTTAGTTAACTTTATACCTGCGTCTGATTAAGTTGAATTTCAAGAAAAAATATTAATCGAGGTTCAGTAAAGTCAAATGCTTCAATTAGTTTTTAGTGTCAAACCAAATTTAAAATCACAAACAAAAATCAACTTTTTTTCTCTTTTCGAAACAAACTCCAAACCACCTTTTTTAAAACTTTTATTACAGGTTACTACGACCTTCAAGTAAGTAATTTATACTAATTTATATAAGAGGTGCACGTTGAATTACGTTGAAAAATAAAAATAACAAATTGCTACCCTAAAATACATAAATTCTTGGGAAAATTGTCAATACCAGATTCAGGCAATTCCTGCGTAATTATACGGATATGAGTTAGAAACCAAATGCGTTGAAAACATAAAGTTATAAATAACTAGACATACGTATGAATGTTTGCCAAACACAAGGCCGATAACTCATTTCAGAACGGTTACAATATATAAGTATACATATATACATAATGTTATTTGACAGCTTAAAAAATGTCAAAAAAACAAATGTAATTTATAAGTTTTCAATGTGTTACCCAAAATTTCCTTAGGCAACCCTATGTATTTCAATACAGCTCTTCGAGATCTACAATATGGCGTCAATTGTATGCTGTCATATAATGACGAAAGATAATTATGAGCTAATGAAATATGTGTATTTTGCACCGGAAGTGAGCTCCTCCCGGCCTTCGCACCAGGATTTGACGAGGCAACCCTAGCATTTATTCTTTGTCATACTAGATTCTACCTTCCCTGAAAATTTCATCCTGTCACAAATGAGCTATAAAAATTTACGCCTAGCTCTCGACCTAGTAGATCACCAAACAAAAAAGAGGGCCATACTTTTTTCAAAGAATAAAAATTAAATTGTGTTTTAAAGACCACCAACAGCTAAGGTTATTGGGCCTAGTCAAAGAATAAAAAAAAAAGGTGTTTATTTTTTGCAAATATTTACTAGGTGGGAAGTATAGGACTGGTCATCAGTCGAATTTTTTTTTCTTGCTAATATGTGTTGCGCTACTTTACTTCCACCATATTAACAACGTCGACCCGTTGCTCCCACCACGCTTCGCACAAATGAAAGGCGAGGCTATATTTTTTATTTTAAAGTTAAATTCGTTATTTAAATTACTATGCACTAACGTTTGGTGCAAGTCTTTATATAACAAATAAATGGATAAATAATGTAATTATTATCATAATAAATCAGATAAGATAAAGTAAATTTCTTTTAAAACCTACGTTAACGCGAGCTAAACCACCTGCAGTAAAAGGTAATAACTATAGTCTATCCTGAAATAGTGTAAAGTTTTTTTGTATACTTTCCACTTCGACACAACATTTTTCTACGCATACTGATCAAAATTTAGCTTGAAAAGTAATGTTTTTTCTATACAGATCAATCACTTGTTTTAATGACAGATGCCGGGTTTATCTTACATTATTTAACACGATGTTTTGTTAATTCGCTGTTATTTCTGTGGTTACTTCGTATGTTTTATGTGTAAAAATTGAACAGCGATTAACAAAACAGTGTGTTAAATGTACGATAAACCCTGCAGGAGACATCAGACTGTTCCTGCATAATATATAAAAAAACTGTAAATAAGTTATCACAATGTAAGTACATTGTCAAATCAGATTTTTTGACAATGATTTCTGCAGCCCAACATTAGACGGTTTTAAATGAAGGCTATGTACCAACTCTATGGTACCACTGAAATCTGTCAAAAACTTCAAATCAAAAATATTTATTATTTCAGAATTGAATTGAATTGTGGTTTACAGGCGCTCGATAACAAAGATCATTAGCGTCTGAATTTAATACTTCTGCAAGGTGGATTATAATATTATATAATTTCCCCAACTTGTCGACGCCTCTGTTCTCTAATTAATCGGCTAGCGTGAATATAATTATCTACAAATAATATTCAAGCATCAATCGAAAACATCATCAAAGTATTGTGTCGAGGCCGACATCACTTTGAGATATTGTGCTCGGGTTCACGGGTTTGACTTTAGTTATCAGTCACTCTAATAATGCACTGCACAGTATATGGTTGGCGTAGACACAACCTTAATGCATACAAAACTATTTGTCATTTTAATACTGACGTGATGATAACAACTGCAGTGCAGAATAATATAACCTCAAAATGTCTAGTTACTTTGATTTTAGTGGCTTTAGAGCCCTCCAGGGGGGACATTGAAATGTAGTTGTTATCGCAAATTGCATTCCAATGTTCTTTGGGAATTAGCGCTCTCAGGGATCCGAGCTTCCCTGTCTTTCCTTAAAACGCATATTTCAGACGCTAATGACCTCAGTTGTCGAGCATCTATAATTCACAATTCCTTCCTAGAACGCATATTAACATGTCCATATTCCAACATAATATTGTTCGATTCCATCACAAGATCTGTCGTCATTTGTCCACTCACAGTGTGACTATGACTCCCCCCAGGGAGAACATTGGATTGTGGTTGTTATCGCAATTCCATTCTAATGTTCTTTGGGAATTAGAGCTCTCAGGGATCCGAGCTCGTACCAGTCGGTTTGTGTATGCCGGCTGGCGGATTTTAATACACAAATATGTTGTTTGTTGTGTTGAAGAAGCTAATGACATGAGTTGTCGACGCATCTATAATCTACAATAAATTAATAAAATTGATTTTAGAGACGACCTTGAATCAACGTTCGATCATCTTTATATCTAGCAATTTTTGATAATATAAACAAAATGGTGGTTTGAAATATTGTTGGTAAGCTACTGTATTATGAAATGTTCATAAAATGTCGAAACAGTTCGTGAAATGACAAAGAAAAATGTTTTTCCGTATGGCAGCTGATGTATAACTTCTGCAAGGACTCCAGGCATATTGATTTTGGTGCCAAAAATAAATGCCATTTTGGTGCATATTAATTTGTGACAATATCCTCTATAAGTATCGTATAGCGGCTTTCTGGAAAATTCCACTAAAATTGGGCTTGAGAATAGCCCAGAGTGTAGCAATGCTGTTGTTTACATGGCGTTGCTATGGTTCCTCTATTACAAGTTCCCAGTTCCTGGGTTCTAGTCCGAGAGCTGGTAAAAGTGTCAATTGGATTTTCAATTTATTATTAAAAAAATAATGAATTGAAAATATCAATTGGTGCTAGGCCCAAATAACCTTAGCTGTTGGTGGTCTTTAAAAACACACAATTCCACTAAAAGTTTCCATATTAAAAATGCTTTTAGAACACAGAAGTGTATAGTTTTCCAAGCCGATTTTTTAAACATATATTTTTTGTGTATGAACTAACGGTCTTTATGTCTACTCTAGAAGCATGTGGGACATCAGACACCCATGTTTGTATGCATGTTTTCATAGTGTCGTGTTGAACAATATGTTACACGCGGTGCGGTCACCGGTGTCTCGCATACATCATTTGTCTTTAAACAACAATGGCGTCTATTCTATGCACCTACAAAATTGCATATATGCATTAATGTGTTCGATTTCCCTTAAAAACTTCGTATACAATAACTTCCTTTATTAAAACATCGCCTCAGCTGTGAATGGCCCTAGTGTACCGAACCGGCTTTACTAAATTAAAAAACAAGCCGTGAGGTGAGTCGTTTATTAGGACTAAGGTGCGACCCTTGAGGTCCACACTACGAACTTCCCAGTTTGATAAATATTTAATAATAATACTTAAATTAGATATTACACAGAAAAGTAATCATTAAAACATAATTATTATTTATTTTTAACAATAATTAAAAAAAAAAAACGGTAGAACCGATTTTTATAAAATTTATGTCGGATCAAAATGACGTTAACACGCCTCGATTGACACCCTTACGAAATCGATAATTTTTTATTCGCGAGATATTGTGTAAAATCTACTTTTTTGGAGTCTATTTGGTTAAGAAAAAAGAACGGCTGAACCGATTTTGAAAAAATTTCTTTCAGATCATATTTACGTAATACGCGTCGATTGGCACCCTAACGTAGTCGATATCATTTTTCATTCTCGAGATTTCGTCTTAGAAAGAAATGGACACATACATACGTACACACACACAGACATCTTTCTAAAAATAGTGTAAAAATAGTGTAGTGACCTTGAAACATAAAAATCTGTTATACATTTTGATTTCGATTTTCGGACCCATTACAATAACTTCCACCAATGGGAAGTTAAAAAAGACTCATGCTGGGTGACAGGGTCGCAGAAAACATTGTCAGAAAATCTAGTTAGACAAGGACCTTAGATTGTGACCACACATATTCCCCCATAAGAAAAGTATCGAACCTGCTCGAAAAATTTGATAATTGAAGGAAGGTTTGGTTGAAGGTCAAAATAATGAAACTTTACCAAAATATCGATTATGGTCAAGGTTTCATACTGACTGAATTGTTCTAATTTTGGATACACATGTTCATAGGCCCTGAAGATGAAATTAAATTTTTCGAAACGTTGGCCACAAGCGATATTTTGGTAAAGCTTCATTATTTTGACCTTCAACCAAACCTTCCTTCAATTATTAACATTCATTGGGTCAACACTACTATACAGATTGTACCAAATTAAACCTGTGCATACGGCATTCTGTGTGTTAGACAGAGATTGATACATAAAGCAATAAGTAAGAATGAGATAAATGATTGCTAATAGGATGTTACGTCGTTACTGTAAATAAATAATATTTATACAACCTAATAGCGTCATCTTTGTTTTTTCGTTCCTTCTATGCTATTTTCAAAGGCAGCTACAAATAATTTTATTATGTCGGCGGTTGAATTACCACCAAAAAACCATTTAATTATTTGAATTTTTTCCCCAACAGTATAAATTGCCATTTTATCAATAATTTCAGTAGTGTTTACTGTAGAAAACAACGATGACAGTTGTTCGGTATTACATATTTATTTACAGTAACCACGTAACATCGTATTAGCGATCATTTATCTCATTCTTACTTATTGCTTTATGTATCAATCTCTGTCTTACACACAGACTATGCACAGGTTTAATTTGATACAATCTGTATACCGAAAAATTTAACTGATCGACTTTTTTAACTGTGATTTTTTACACTTTGAAACATTTTCTACGCATTTTGATCAAAATTCAGCGTGAAAATGGTAAATGGTTTTCTGTAAAACATAGTGCAGCAGTTTGCTACCATAACTTAAGATTTTAACAGACATAGAGCACAATATTTCTTGACAAGCGTATTGCGCATATAGACAATTATTAATGATTGTTATAAGTTGTTATTGTTGCATTGGACCTAAGACAAATACTTGTAGCTCAACCACTATAATTAATACATGCAATGAAATTATACAGTGTGTATCGAAAACAAATTCGCTGCTAGATTTTTCAACTCAAAATTTTATTCCCCATTAGCCTGAACCCGCGGTGTTAACGTCAATTTTTAGGTTACTGCATCTTTAAAGGTCAACGCACACATGCTACTTTATGTCGCACGATTCTGCGATTAAGCCGATTGGAGAAATACCTACACGATTGGTATCACGAAAAATTTCGAGTAGCTGAGTAATCGCCAAACCGGGATGTAGTATCCTAAATCGCACGGTTTCGTTGGCCCTATACTATATCAAATTATTCCTTAATGTGTTGCAAACATACTATAATGAATGTCCGATCAAAATCGGTTCAGTAGTTTTAGAGTTACAAACAGTAGACAAATCTAAATCGAAATTTCGTTAAAAACTTAAAAAGAAGAAAATTAATTTTAATTTCCGTTTTTATATCCAGGGTGACATTTAAACAATTATTCGATAACCGCGAAACGAAAATATATCAAGTGACCTGGTGTTTTTTTTATACATTCTGTAGAAACGTATGACTGTGTAGGGTAGACATTTTTAAATGCAACAGTGTTTTGTCATTAGTCATTAATCTAATGTCGTTCTAACGAAGTTAGATAATTTATTATTAATATTTTTCATATCTTTAGAATTTTTCACTCATATTTGTTATTAAATACTATTAATTATGATATCTATTTGGCTTGTCTATATTAATAAGAGTTCAATGACTTTATTTTTTAGTGTATTTGCCATATGGCACATACACTATTGGCGTCGGTCGGATGGCGGGACCTAGGGGTCGGACCAAAATTTCTCGACGTTTCATAGCCTCCTGAACATTTTGGCACCATTTTTGGAAATGTCTATTTATATATGTATATATATATATATATTTATATATATATTTATATATATATATATATATGTGTGCGGGCAATAACTTTCGAAAGAGTTAATTGATTTTGACGAAATTTGGTAGGCACGTTGAAATCCATCACCGCACGAAGCCTATTTAAAATGGGCTCAATCGGACCATTTTAAGGGTAGTTTTTAGGGGTTGAAAAATGTTTTTGGGCCCAAAAATGCCGAAAAAATTCTCAAAATCGTTTCAAAATTGAAATTTAACCTTTTAGTAACGATTAAAATGTGCTGCCAAAATTTTAATAAAATCGGCCCGACAGGACCGGACTTACAAATTTTATGAAAACACTAGTTTGCGGATAGTGCTTTACTTACTGAAGGGTGTATTTAATTTGGTACCGAGGTTGCATTGATAAAAATATTGAAATTAAGAAAAAAAATATTATTTTAAGGGATGTATTAAGGGGTCAAATTTTTTATTTTGTTCAAAAACAAACTTAAGTTTACATAATAAAGCCACAATGCCAGTATTAGCAAATACACTATATTGTCGGCAGGGTTTTGGCACTGCGACCCGAGTTTTTTCTTCATCTTATTAGTCATGATAACAATTTAATAAAAATTAAGTTCCCCCCTGGGGGGACATTGGAATGTGGTTGCTATCGCAAATTGCATTCCAATGTTCTTTGGGAATTAGCGCTTCCAGGGACCCGAGCTCGTACCAGTCGGTTTGTGTATGACGGCTGGTGAATTCTAATACACAAATGGATTATTTGTTGCGTTGAAGACGCTAATGACCTGAGTTGTTGACGCGTCTATAATCTACAATTAATTAATTAATTATTAAGTTTGTTACGTAAGAATGACAACATTAGTTCAGTAGCTGTCGGTAAAGAATAAGTTCAAATACTTTTCAAATGATCATCAACTAATTTTTTGATGACGATGAACAAACCGAAAGCTCAATCGTATACCGTCCTTTATTTCGACATATTTTTACTCCGCGAATACATTCCAGAGAGTGTATCCTGACTTATGACACATCCATTATATACTGTACAGATACAAGATGAAGATTATAAGTAACCAAGATGTATTTATAGACGAAGTTAGTTAGTCGTTACAAGAGAAGAGGTTATTCCAGTCATAGTTCTTTGTGAGCGCTCGAACAGTTGGCTGTGCTTGCAGACTGCTATGCAAAATTAAAAAAAAAATATCAACAATACAAAACTACTTAGGGAGTCGTCAGTAGATCTTAAAATACAATATTATATAGACAGTGTTGCCGTCTAGATCTAGACTTTCTAGACTCTTGTCTTGTCTTGTCTAGATTTTCAAGACAAGACAAGACTTGCTTTATCTAGATCAAGACTCTTGCCAAAACTCGAGACAATTTTCAAGAGCTTCTAAATAAACTAAGTAGTAGTATGTAAAGTTTACTTAACCTACCACTACTAATCTAGACTCTTGAAAATAATCTAGAGTCTTGATATTAGACAAGACGTTTGTTTATCTAGACTTAGACTTAGTGAAGTCTTGATATTTCAAGACAAGACAAGACTTTGAAAGTCTTGTCTAGACGGCAACACTATTATAATATAGATAGAGTATCGCCAAGTATAGAATTTTTCAGTTGTTCCCCGCCACCTTAGTCAAAATAAACTGCAGTATCTACGGTTCTTTTTTAGTTTTTAGTGCCTTCAAACCAAAAGTTTCATACCTCTTCAAAAGAGATCATGGAAGTTTATGAATTCCTAATCATCGTTAATTTTGCTTCTTACTTTCTTCCAGAAATAATCAGAGACGCCTCTAATGTTGTTGTGTGCATGGAAGTACGCCAGGAGAACAGAAAAGGGCAGTTGTTCCTCCTGGGATCTGAAATAAAGTGTGAAAATTCATGAAGCTCACTTCATACTAATCCCCTTTTATTTCCCGATATTGAACTTTTCGCCCTTGGTTGGGTATAGGAATTTTAATAACGTCGTTCTATCAATAAATCAGTTTCTTACTTTTTTGTGTTTTAAAGACCACCAACAGGTAAGGTTATTTGGGCCTAGCACCAATTCATTATTTTTTTTTAATAATAAATTGAAAATCCAATTGACACTTTTACCAGCTCTCGAGCTAGAACCCGGGAACTGGGGACTTGTAATAGAGGAACCATAGCAATGCCATGTAAACAACAACATTCCTACACGCTCGGCCATTCTCAAGCCTAAGTTTCTTACTAACAATGGAACAGATTTAATGACTCAATGACTAATAAGTAAATCTCTTAAGTCAGTGGTAGTAATTTTTATACGTAATAATGTACTATTCTGTTTCATCAATCAGCATCAATCTTTCAGAACATACATACTGTATTTTTTTCATTACTTTAATGTATTTACATATGTAACGTGCGATCAAAAACTTCATAACTTAGTACTTGTGGATTATAGACGCTTGACAACAGAGGTCATTAGCGTAACTTAGTACTTAATGCAATAATGTCTTTCTATTACAACAATTCAATAATTTTTCAACAACGTAATCTACCTATACTAATATTATAAAGCTGAAGAGATTGTTTGTTTGTTTGTTTGTTTGTTTGTTTGTTGGTTGGTTGGTTGGTTTGTTTGTTTGTTTGTTTGTTTGTTTGTTTGTTTGTTTGTTTGTTTGTTTGTTTGTTTGTTTGTTTGTTTGAACGCGCTAATCTCAGGAACTACTGGTTCGAATTGAAAAATTATTTTTGTGTTGGATAGTCCATTTATCGAGGAAGGCCATATAGGCTATATAATATCACGCTACGACCAATAGGAGCGAAGCATCAATGAAAAATGTTGTAAAAACGGGAAAAATTATTCCTTTTGAGAGCTTCTGTTGCGTGCGCTGCGTAAACGGTTAAAGTTACGCATAAATCATGTATGACGGAATTGTTCCCGGAAAGTTTATACATATAGCGAACGAGCGAAGCGAGTGAGTAATGTAATTCCTAAACCACACAACGGATTGTGATGCGGTTTTCACCATCAGTTAGATAATTTTTCACGGAAGGTTTATATATATAGCGAACGAGTGAAGCGAGTGAGTAATGTAATTATAATATTCAAGCGAACGAGCGAAGCGAGTGAGTAGTGTATTTATAATATTCAAGCGAACAAGCGAAGCGAGTGAGTAGTGTATTGCACCGGGGCTTTCTGAGCACCCGGGCGAAGTCGGACGGGTACCGCTAGTAATTTGATAATTTTGAACAGTGTTAGTCCTCACACATAAACAAATAATGTAAACCAACTTTTTCGTTCGTGAGGGCAGTATAGCCTAGTGGTTAGCGTGCTTAGTACCGCAACCTCTGGACTGGACTGCCGTGGGTCCGAATCCCACCTGCGCTCATGGATGTTTTGTGATGTAATTTAGTTGTAAGATAGTTGTTATTTAGTGTAGTTGAAAGACGCTAATGACCTGAGATGTCGACGCGTCTATAATCTACAATAAATAAAAAAAAATTTTCGTTCGTATATTCTTCCTCCTCATTGCAAGTGAAAAAAAAAACGGTCAAGTGCGAGTAGAACTCAGGTCATAAGGGTTCGAAACTATGCATTTCTTCATTTTCGGTTTTATTATTAGTGTAGAAATCACACGGATCAGAAATGAAAACAACAGCTGATTGTCTGATTTCTTTATTTATAATAATGTGTTTTCAAAATGACAGATCAGTGTACTATCTCTCTTTATCTACGGATCAATGAGCGTGATAGTACATTCAATTATAACCAGCCAATCAGAGAAGGCTGGCTGTGAGTGACGTACTTCCGTAAAGATATAATTCTACGTTTAAAATTACATTGAAAAATACACATTTTTGAGAACTTTTTTCTTGTAGAAAAAGCTTCCAAAAAATTTTCGAAGAAATTGTTTTATTATCTATTTTTACCGTAGATTCCAGCCCTAAAAAATGTGGGACGACCCCATTGAACATCCGACATCTTATTGGAATCATTTCCCGGGCAAGCGCCGTAGATGACAAACGTTCTAATGTTCTTTCCCTTTCCGGTACCATCGGCTATCTATTTATTTATTTATTTATTTATTTATTTATTTCCAAACATTGCACCAGTTACAAAACTATATAAACATTGCACCAGTTACAAAACTATATAAACATTGCACCAGTTACAAAACTATATAAACATTGCACCAGTTACAAAACTATATAAACATTGCACCAGTTACAAAACTATATAAACATTGCACCAGTTACAAAACTATATAAACATTGCACCAGTTACAAAACTATATAAACATTGCACCAGTTACAAAACTATATAAATATTGCACCAGTTACAAAACTATATAAACATTGCACCAGTTACATAAATATATAAAAAGGATACTCCCTCTCACTAGAGCAAGCTCTGTGTCGACAGAGAGGAACATATAGATACACATATTTGAGGGGTATTACTCACTGGTAAGAAAAAACGCTCAGGTAGCAGATCTGACTTGAGCCGACCCTGTTATGTTCCCACATACATAGCACAAAGTCTTTACATGTCGAAGAACGGTTGATTAATGCCATTCAAGGTGTATAATTAGTTTTTTACATGACTGGATGAAATGTTATTTTAATGAGTAGAGTAACCCTTTCAAGTGTGTTCGAAGTCATTTTACATAACATTTCTATGTACTTACAAGATGTATGTAAGTATGTAAGTTTGATTGAATGTTCAATCATTACAACTGCTTAAGTTACATAAATTAATAATTTGCATAAAAAATAATTTCATATTCTCCTGTATATTCCAATCGTCAGACCCCCACGGGGGACATTGGAATGTGGTTGCTATTGCAAATTGCATTCCAATCTTCTTTGGGAATTAGCTCTCCCAGGGACCCGTCCTCGTACCAGTTGGTTTGTGTATGCCGGCTGGCGGATTCTAATACACAAATGGATTATTTATTGTGTTGAAGACGCTAATGACCTGAGTTGTCGACGCGTCTATAATCTACAATTAATTAATTAATTACCAATCGTCAGAAGCAAAATGTTGAACTACATTTTTTTGGGGTTTCGCACCGCAGAATGAAAAAAACGGAACTCTTAAAGGATCACTTATGTTGTATGTCTGTCCGTCAAGACCCTTTTTGTCAAGAACGGCTAGAGGTATCAAATTGAAATTAATATCAAATATTAAGGTCTACAACCTCATAGTCCTGTAAAAAATTCAAGCATCAAACTCAATGCAATAAAAAGATTTTAAAAAATCACGTATTTTTTATACTGGCACTTAGAATCTTGAAATTTGGTACAAAGGAAGGTCTCTTAACACAAGTAACGAAAAAAATCCGAAAATCATTAATTTCTAATTCTATGTGGAATTATTACGTGACAAACTTAATTTTTATTAAATTGTAATAACGCTACGGAAACCTTAGGGCGCGAGTTACTTGTCCGTCTTTTTTCGTTAAAGCTATTAGATAGTTAATAAAGACGGCCTTGACTTTTTTTCCTTCGAAGGGGGATGCATATTGCATAAGTCACCCAGGGAGCAAAATTAACATCAAGAAAATCTATGCTCAGCTCAAAAATATAATTGGGAGCGTGCAATAAAACTTAAGGCGGGAAGTAGGGGGCTAGACCTACTTTAAAGTAACAAGCTTTCCGTTAAATCTGTTAAGATGTGTTCATTGTCTGTAAATTATTAATAGTTAATATATAGAATGATACGGTTGAATATTATTAAATAGAAATAATTTGAGATTGAAATAGGTTGAGAATGACTCGTCGAATTTCAACTACCTTCGCCGTATTGTGTCAGATGAATTGTCTTCATTATCTCAGTTAACATAAAGTTGAGAGTTTGGTTCTAAGAAGCCAAGACTTTTTTGATATTTTTATATCAGTTGTCAAAAATTATTTGTTACGAAAATATTCGTCCTCAGTTAAGTTGACTGTATTACATTATTTTAATACGTCGAATCCTTATACCCCCAGGGGGGACATTGGAATCTGGTTGCTATCGCAAATTGCATTCCAATGTTCTTTGGGAATTAGCGCTCCCAGGGACCCGAGCTCGTACCAATCGGTTTGTGTAGGTCGGCTGGCGGATTCTAATACACAAATGGGATTATTTGTTGTGTTGAAGACGCCAATGACCTGAGTTGTCGACGCGTCTATAAATTACAATTAATTAATTAATTCGAATCCTTATAAATGAAATTTGGAATCTCAAAAAGATAGTCTAGTCTAGAGGCTGGTACCAAGTACGCTATCGACTAGGCTACATTACCCTCTGGGGGTCGTTCAAAAAACGTTCGTAGGGGAGAGTACGTACGAACGTATGTCCATTCATGAGTACCTACCTATTTTACCATAATTAAAATTCTGTTAAATTTTTGTCACTTTCTAACAAAGTTTACATTACATAAGGCAAAGTGAGACAGAAATTTTATAGTAAAATTACAGATTACAGATTAGCGACATCCAATTTCACAAGGATATTCATAATTTTATGGATTGATAATTTCATTTATCATACATTTTTACTTCCCACCTCTACTATAGTAGGGAAGTAATGGATTTAGTCCGAAAAAAATATTTCGAGATTTTAACAGATCTTCACGTTTTGAGACCCTAGCAATCGTTTAAAATCATTTTCTGACTGATGTCTCTCTGTGTGTGTGTGTGTATGTGGTCAATTTTTCGCCTTCGATATCGTAAAAACGGAACAACATACGGGCATTCCGATTATTCTATTGTGTTTATCAGCCTTTAACTTAGATCTGGTTAGATTTTGAGTCAAATCGGTTCAGTGGATCCTGAGATATTAAAAAAAAACGTTCTCCATGTCATGTATTAACATAGGTAAAAAAAAATATAAATGAATTCTAGATGTTATAATATGAAAAAAATGTAAATATTATTTTCTCTAAAATGTAGTTTTCGAGAAAAAAAATATTTTAATAAAAAAAATAAAAATTGTACGTAAATCAAGGTAACCATGATATTTGGCTATATTAAGCTAGCCATCAGTAGATCACTAAACAAAAAAGAGGGCCATGCTTTTTTCCAAAGAATAAAAAAAGAGTGTTTATTTTTTGCAAATATTTACTAGGTGGGAAGTATAGGACTGGTCTTCAGTCGAATTTTTTTATTATGATTTGAGTGCATTAATTAGAAAAGCTCTTGTGAATTATTAAAATGCAACAGTGTTTTGTCATTAGTCATTAATTAATATATTCAATAAGGTAAATTGTTTCGCTGCAAAATATATTCTAAACAAAGATAAATAAGAAGCATTTAACCTTCAGTATTTTGACTGTTACAGTGCAGTTTCGATCAGCTCGGCGCTCGCACACTGGTTATGTAATTGTCTAGAATGATTACTGTACTGTATTGGAACATTGCATAACTTCCTTATAATTCGATTTGAAATGATTACACTCCTTTATAAATTTCACTTATCTCGTTTTACGATAATGTATTAATTAAATTCAATATAATATTTTTTTGTTAAAATACGTGTGTATTGATAATTAATTTTGATTAAATCACGCCGAGGAAGAATACAGTTTAAAACTAAATTTTGAAAGTAGTGCGCGTTTTTAACTCTCGTGTTCAGGCATCGCTAGACACTTAACTACACTGCAGATTAATGTCATAGGTATGTTAAATTCTTTTCGATTTTTTTATTATTAATTTACGTTCGACAGATAAAAAATACGACGCGTCTATAATCTACAATAAGATATATAAATATTAGTAAAAAAAAACTTTTTAGAGACAAGCTTTTATTTAAATGCACTAAAAAGGAAAAAATAATTTTTAATAATTTAGGTTCATAATTATAAAAGCGTGGGTCGTGAACTCTATGATAGTTTATTAGTCACGACCCACGTTTTTACTTCCCACCTCTACTATGGTAGGGAAGTAATGGATTCAGTCCGAAAACAATATTTCGAGATTTTAACAGATTTTCACGTTTTGAGACCCTAGCAATCGTTTAAGATCATTTTCTGACTGATGTCTGTATGTGTGTGTGTATGTGTGTATGTGTGTATGTGTGTGTGTGTGTATGTGGTCAATTTTTCGCCTTCGATATCTTAAGAACGGAACAACATACGGGCATGCCGATTGTTCTGTTGTGTTTATCAGCCTTTAACTTAGATCTGATTAGATTTTGAGTCAAATCGGTTCAGTGGATCCTGAGATATTCAAAAAAACGTCCTCAATGTCACGTATTAACATAGGTAAAAAAAAATATAAATGAATTCTAGATGTTATAATATGAAAAAAATGTAAATATTTTTTTTCTCTAAAATGTATAGTTTTCGAGAAAAAAAATATTTTACTAAAAAAAATAAAAATTGTACGTAAATCAAGGTAACCATGATTTTTGCTATATTAAGCTAGCCATCAATAGATCACCAAACAAAAAAGAGGGCCATGCTTTTTTCAAAGAATAAAAATTAAATTGTGTTTTAAAGACCACCAACAGCTAAGGTTATTTGGGCCTAGTCAAAGAATAAAAAAAAGAGTGTTTATTTTTTGCAAATATTTACTAGGTGGGAAGTATAGGACTGGTCATCAGTCGAATTTTTTTTTGCAAATATTTACTAGGTGGGAAGTATAGGACTGGTCATCAGTCGAATTTTTATAATTATGAACCTAAATTATTAAAAATTATTTTTTCCTTTTTAGTGCATTTAAATAAAAACTTGTCTCTAAAAAGTTTTTTTTACTAATATTTATTATATTTTCAGCCGTTATGAGCTCAATATTTGCGGATTCATACGTCTTGTTTTTTTACCAAAAACGTGTCCGATCGTCAACGCGATCTTGATCGCGATCGCGTAGATGTGTAGAGCGCTTATTTCAGCTATAACTTGATCAACGTAGGTACAATAAAACCGCAAATAATCAATTCACAAAATTCAAATTTATTATT
Source organism: Mongoloraphidia duomilia (assembly GCA_039654895.1). Classification (NCBI taxonomy): domain Eukaryota; kingdom Metazoa; phylum Arthropoda; class Insecta; order Raphidioptera; family Raphidiidae; genus Mongoloraphidia; species Mongoloraphidia duomilia. The sequence continues at coordinate 10,957,314 of CM077527.1, forward strand.
GATTAAAAGTGTAATTTATTGTGACAGGTGAGATCTTATAAATGATTAGAAGATCGTGCATATAATTGAAAGGTAGACTGCGGGTCCATAAAATACTATCAAAAAACATTATCTAGTATTTACTACTGTTTATTCACTAATAGAGCTATGTGGTATCAGTGGCGTATTTATCCTAGGGCCATGGAGGCCATGGCTCGGAGCGGCAGGCTGAGTTGCTGCGCAAACCACCCCTATTTCTTATTTTATTGCTTTTGACTTGACTTGCCTGAAGAAATTTAAAAAACCTAACTAAATAACTCATTGTTTGGTTGATAACACAATACGCGGAGCAATCGTGTCGCCGACCGGCTTGTCCGTCGCGACTCGGAACTAGTCGGGCTTGAGAATAGCCGAGCGTGTAGCAATGCTGTTGTTTACATGGCGTTGTTATGGTTCCTCTATTACAAGTCCCCAGTTCCCGGGTTCTAGCCCGAGAACTGGTAAAAGTGTCAATTGGATTTTCAATTTATTATTATTTAAAAAAAAAAAATAATGAATTGAAAATATGAATTGGTGCTAGGCCCAAATAACTTTAGCTGTTGGTGGCCTTTAAAACACAATTTAACAATTTCGGGATTAGTAAGGATGTTTATTCTTTTGTATGGCCTTTTTTCATTATTAAAAGATTTTTACTTTTTTTCCGTTAATTTATGGAGCGGCAAACCTTGTAGGCCCAGGGCGCCAAATCTTAAAATACGCCATTGTTTCAAATTCGGAGACACCGGGTCAAACCTGAATAGGTGGCAGCCCTATATTGGTAACATAAATAGTACTAAATCTGTTGATGGGAATTGTACGGAACTCTCGGCGTGCGATTTACTCTCGGACTTGACCGGTTTTATTATAAATGTAAGAAAAACGCAACATACAGTGAATTTCGGTCAAGACGAAACATAGTCGAGTTTTGTTTACTTATGGAAAACAGAAATGCATTACAGAAAATCGATTTAAAATGCAACATCCATTGAACAGAAACATATATATGTCGAGCGTCTATAATTTACAATTCATTCATTCAGAAACATACGTCAGTATCAATATTTTAATTTTATAAAAACGAATAAGAGCTCAAATTTTTTTTAATTAAAATATTGTTACAAAACTGTTTTCTGAGTTGGCGGAATAAATATTTAATTACAATAATTAAAAACACAATAATGAATGCAACAATGAAAAATCAGTTCTAACAATCAACACAAGTAAACAATAACCAAACAGTAATTCTTAAACAAAGCAATAAATATCACTTAACTAATAACTCGTAATTATTTCCACTACATTAGTATTTATTTTATCAATCTATTTATTTATATCACCGCACTATTTATATCACTGATCCACCGTAGACTTGACTGCGTGACTCACCGTTGACTGATTGCCTCACCCACTCGCACTGGCTGTTTATACAGCGTGTCCACGAAAGTTCTTTACAAATGGAATTTTATTAATTATTGGAGCAAAATTTTTTTTCTGTGGAAAAGTTCTGCTTCGTCCAAAACCTCCAAAACACCAAAGAAAATTTTTTTCTTTGTATGGAGAGAGATGGAGGACATGTTGAATTCTGATTTATAATTCTGAATAAATAATTACTTAGAAGTTAGTTATGTTATAATTTTGAATTAAATTTGATTATGTAACTAATTTTGCGAAAATCTTGAATATCACAGATAATTTTTATTTTTACTAAAATAAAACTTTTTGATTTCCCTCGTATAACTTTAGGCCGAAAAAAATTTTCTTTGTTGTTTTAGAGGTTTTGAACGAAGCAGAACTTTTCCACAGAAAAAAATTTTTGCTCCAATAATTAATAAAAAAAATTCCATTTGTAAAGAACTTTCGTGGACACGCTGTATATGCTGCGTGGCCTAAGCCTAGTGTGTTCTCGCTTTCTCTAGAACTTTCGCGCAGGTACTAGTTGTTACAGTAAGCAGACCCCGTTTCTCAGAACTCTTGCCTGCCGTTTATATACAGGATGGTCCGTAACAATATTGTTAGTGATTTATGTTTCTGAATGAATGAATTGTAAATTATAGACGCTCGACATATGTATGTTTCGGTTCAGTGGATGTTGCTTTTTAAGTGAAACGATTTTCTTTAATGCATTAATGTTTTCCATAAGTAAACAAAACGTCTTAAATGAAATTCGCTGCATATATGAAAACGAGGCTTTAGCATGTATTTTAAACAGTAGAATATAATAACGAACAATGTGTCGGAGGAACAGTTTCGTGACTGGCCATAATCAATCTGATTATCTTCTTTCATGGCCACGTATCGGCTACCGGTTGATAACAATTACAGTACATTCTTCCCAAGTCAAAGTTGTTGTCATCAAATATATCGAACACTATAGAGCAGCGGTTCCCAACCTTTTTTGTTGTGCGAACCACTAATTTTGTAAAAAAACAAGCCGTGAGGTGGGTTGTTTATTAGGACTAAAGTGCGACCCTTGAGGTCCACACGACGAACTTCCCAGTTTGATAAATATTTAATAATAATAATTAAATTAGATATTACACAGAAAGGTACCTAATCATTTTAATCATTAAAACATAATTATTATTTATTTTTAACAATAATTAAAAAAAAAAAAACGGCTGAACCGATCTTTATAAAATTTATGTCGGATCAATAATATAATTTTTTATAATATAATATAATAATATATAATATAATAATAATATAATTTTTTATTCGCGAGATATTGTGTAAAATCTACTTTTTTGGAGTCTATTTGGTTAAGAAAATAGAACCGATTTTGAAAAAATTTCTTTCAGATCATATTGCCACCCTAACCTAGTCGATATCATTTTTCATTCTCGAGATTTCGTCTTAGAAAGAAAAGGACACATACGTACGTACATACGTATATCACACACACACACACACACACACACACACACACACAGACATCTTTCTAAAAATAGTCTAGTGACCTTGAAACATAAAAATTTGTTATACATTTTGATTTTTGGACCCATTACAATAACTTCCAATGGGAAGTTAAAAATTGAGGCCCACTAAATAAATGTACAAGTAAAAACGATAAACAAACACACTCGATTGTTCCCAGTTCGACCCCTGAAGCTCCGATAATATTTATTTTGGCTTAGACTCTCGACCAGCGTCCACAGCCCAGTATCACGCTGCCCGCGGCCCACAGGTTGGGAAGCGCTGCTATAGAGTATAGACCAGGTCACCTATATACGTAATACTCCTATATCGCCAGCGTCCTGTCTTCACTTGTAAGAGGAAAGCGCGCCGAGAGATAGAGATGCTAGATTGGAATTGGGTGCTTCAGTTTTAATATATTTTTGGAAGACCTTTTATTTAATATCCCACAGAAATGATTTTGTTGACATTTGATTTTTGCGTTTCGACAATATGGCGTCGAACGTCCGCCAAATTGAATATTACGTGAGATTATGACGAATATATTATATACATTGCATTTTTGTTCAGGCGTTTGAGTGCTCCAATGGCACAAAGCATACCCACAAATTTGATGAACACATTACCCTCTGCAGTCGGGTATAAAAATTTGCTTTAAATGGTGTAAAAAATCAACTGATAAACCGATGACGTAACGATAAACTAACATCAGTCGACTAAAACTTATTTCTTTTTCAGCACGCTTTCCTCACATTGCACGTCCCAACCCATTGTGTTGCAGCAGGCTGCCGTGCATGCAATTCTTTTTTTTGTGCCACAAAAAGAAATGGGAAATTAATTCCATATCAATTTGCACTTGCACTAAATCGTTGTTGCACGTGACTATTGATTATGTAATGTTGGTACTTCTTTTATCAAATTTTAAATTCTCTAATTGGGTCTTAAGAATAACCGAACCCGTAACAATAGGCTTTTTTATGACATTTCCATAACTTCTCTATTACAAGTCCCCTTCCCAAGTTCTATTCCGAGAACTATAAAAAAATAAAAAAACGACTGATGACCAGTCCTATACTTCCCACCTAGTAAATATTTGCAAAAAATAAACACTTTTTTTTTATTCTTTGAAAAAAAGCATATGGCCCTCTTTTTTTGTTTAGTGATCTACTAGTAATATAGCAAAAATCATGGTTACCTTGATTTACGTACAATTTTTATTTTTTTTAGTAAAATATTTTTTTTCTCGAAAACTATACATTTTAGAGAAAAAAATATTTACATTTTTTTCATATTATAACGTTAATACGTGATATTGAGAACGTTTTTTTTTTAATATTTTAGGATCCACTGAACCGATTTGACTCAAAATCTAATCAGATCTAAGTTAAAGGCTGATAAACACAATAGAACAATCGGCATGTCCCTTTTTACGATATCGAAGGCGAAAAATTGATCACATACACACACACACACACACACACTTATACACACTCACACACACACACACACACACACACACATACAGACATCAGTCAGAAAATGATCTTAAACGACTGCTAGGGTCTCAAAACGTGAAGATCTGTTAAAATCTCGAAATATTTTTTTCGGACTAAATCCATTACTTCCCTACTATAGTAGAGGTGGGAAGTAAAAAATAATGAATTGAAAATATGAATCGGTGCTAGGCCCAAATAACCTTAGCTGTTGGTGGTCTTTAAAACACAATTTTTTTCAATTGATACTAGACCCAAACCCTGATAAAACAAAATCGAAACTTTGTCTATAATTATTGTCAGTTTCTAATGAATTTCCGACTAATCCTGGATTGCAGAAAGCATTGTCTGAAAATCAGATTTAACAATAACCTTGAGGGGTCTGCCAATCGAACCGGTCGCGTATTCTTCAATAATTTTTTAGGTGTAAGGCTTACAAAAACGTACGATAGATAACATAATCGTAAATTAATTATATTGAAAATATAATATAATAACGCTTGACCCAGTTGAAAAGACGAGTGGAAAGAATAGGTTGAATGCATTTTGATATTCTCACAGCTCTAACATATAGCTATCGGCGTTTTGATTTCAAAAAAGTATCTTTCAAAATGCTATTCAAAATTAATTAAAATGTTTTACGCTTTTGACAACGGAATTAATATAGCTATGCTATTTTAATTTAATCCGTTTCACTAAAAAAGAAGGAATCGACACATCAAATATCAGACTAGAAATGTCTGCACAAATTTAAGCCACGCCTACTTATCAATCAATCAAAAAACAACGCTCGCATGTGTTTTATAAAACGTATAATATATTCGTAATACCTGTAACATTGTATACAGGTTGTTCATAAATATGTAGAATAGAACAGAATATTTGAGGACAGTGTGGTCCAGTGTTTAGCGTCGCGGTTTCTAGATTAGACTGTCCCGCCTCCGCTCATGGATGTTTTGTGATGTAATTTAGTTTTAAGTGAGTTGTGAGTTGCTATTGACCTAAGTTGTCGACGCGTCTATAATTTACAATAAATAAAAAAAATAGAACAGAATAAGTAGATCTTTGTTTTGGTAAAGCCCAGCCAATGATTGTTCTACTTGACCATCTTTAATTTTTACACATAATATTTCACATGTTTTATAGATTACTAACGGTTCTACCCGACTTCGTTCGAGGGAAATTTTGAATGCCTGCTTTTCGCTCATTCTAAATAGTGATACCTAGTTTTAAAAAAATATTGTATATTTTAAAGACTTGAAAAAGTCTTTGAAGAATTACCTCAATGATAAATGTTTTTATGATCTGATTTTTTTTCTGGCTAGCTTTTCTATTTTTGTGACTTGGTTTCATGGTCAATAGGAGTTTTTCTGAAATAAATTCTGAATATTTACAAAAATATGTTAAATCAGTCTGAACTCAGAAGTGCGAGCGATTTCAATGTAAATTAAAAATATTTTCAAACAGCCTGTACCTACACAAATTCACATATTATGAATACATGCAAACGACATCCTGGTGTATACAGTATTTTTGATTTTATTTGATAGTTTCGTTACTTTTTTTATATGCATCAATCTTACTATTTACCATTGGTATATAGCTTGTTTTTCATAAATGATAAAAATATTATAGTGTTTTATTTTGATGCATTATATTTGCCTTTTACATTTTTACATTCTTTTAACCGTACAGTTTGCAAACGTTATTCTATGATGTTCACTTTTATTTATAAATGCAAAATGTTTTTTCATTATATTGGTATACCGTTCCATATTTACAATAACTATGTCTGTCAAACCAAAATCAGTAATACCTTTAAATCTTTGTCACACTAGATCGCTCGAGCGTCTATAATCTACAATTCATTCATTAATTCACTAGATCGCAAATCCCCGACACTAGATCGCAAATCCCCGACACCAGATCGCAAATCTCCGACACTAAATCGCAGATTCCCGACACTAGATCGCAAATCCCCGACACTAGATCGCAAATCCACGACACTAAATCGCAAATCTCCGACACTAGATCGCAAATCCCCGACACTAGATCGCAAATCCCCGACACTAGATTGCAAATCCCCGACACTAGATCGAAAATCCCCGACACCAGATCGCAAATCTCCGACACTAGATCGCAGATCCCCGACACTAGATCGCAGATCCCCGACACTAGATCGCAAATCCCCGACACTAGATCGCAAATCCACGACACTAAATCACAAATCCACGACACTAAATCGCAAATCTCCGACACTAGATTGCAAATCCCCGACACTAGATTGTAAATCCCCGACACTAGATCGCAAATCCACGACAATAAATCGCAAATCCACGACACTAGATCGCAAATCCACGACAATAAATCGCAAATCCACGACACTAGATCGCAAATCCCCGACACTAGATCGCAAATTAAATAAAAAAACGGAACCCTTCTGATGAGAATTCGTTGTCTGTATGTCACAGACGATTTTCTCAAGCCGCAGACACATAGAATGCAAACATGATCACACAACAAACGCAAATACATAGCATACACGAAAAACAAAGTTAGTATTTTATTTTTTTAAATGTGCACACATTTCAAAAAATTGTGTTTTATAGACCACCAACAGCTAAGGTTATTTGAGCCTAGCACCAGTTCATATTTTCAATTCATTATTAGTGTATTTGCCATATGGCACATATACTATTCGCGTCGGTCGGATGGCGGGACCTAGGGGTCGGACCAAAATTTCTCGACGTTTCATAGCCTCCTGAACACTTTGGCACCATTTTTGGAAATGTCTATTTATATATATATATATATATATATATATATATTGTGTGTGTGTGTGTGTGTGTGTGTGTGTGTGCGGGCAATAACTTTCGAAAGAGTTAATTGATTTTGACGAAATTTGGTAGGCACGTTGAATTCCATAACCGCACGAAGCCTATTTAAAATGGGCCCAATCAGACCATTTTAAGGGTGGTTTTTAGGGGTTGAAAAATGTTTTTAGGCCCAAAAATGCCGAAAAAATTCTCACAATCGTTTCAAAATTGAAATTTAACCCTTTAGTAACGATTAAAATGTGCTGCTAAAATTTTAATAAAATCGGCCCGACAGGACCGGACTTACAAATTTTATGAAAACACTAGTTTGCGGATAGTGCTTTACTTACTGAAGGGTGTATTTAATTTAGTACCGAGGTTGCATTGATAAAAATATTGAAATTAAGAAAAAAAATATTATTTTAAGGGATGTATTAAGGGGTTAAATTTTTTATTTAGTTCAAAAACAAACTTAAGTTCACATAATAAAGCCACAATGCCAGTATTAGCAAATACACTATATTGTCGGCAGGGTTTTGGCACTGCGACCCGAGTTTTTTTTTTAATAATAAATTGAAAATCCAATTGACACTTTTACCAGCTCTCGGGCTAGAACCCGGGAACTGGGGACTTGTAATAGAAGAACCATAGCAACGTCATGTAAAAAACAGCATTGCTGAACGCTCGGCTATTCTCAAGCCCTGCACACATTTCGTTCATTAACGATTTTCAGTTATTTTTATTTAACCACCATCACGTCACAGTTAAGAAACATAGAGCAAACGAGTGCCAAACAACCACGCAAATTTTTTTTATTTTTGAAAATGTACACAACTTTCAAATTTGTACGTCGCCAATTTTTTCATAGTATTTTTCTTGTTGCGCAATTGGTATTCGTGTGTGGCGGGTAAAAGTTCTTCATTTCAAGCATGACCAACAAAATGACAAATTTAACAGTAATTTTCGACGAATGTTGCATACAAGTTATTACAGTTACTGTTTTTATAATCCAGTTTTTTTATAACCATACAATTGATACTCTAATATTGGCATCAGTTCACTTCACTGAGCAATTTGTGGCGAAACAACTTTTTCAACGTCCATTTTTATTTTCATTTATTTATTTTTTAACCTGGGCTACAAAAACTGACCGTCGAAAAATTAATTATTTTCACATAAAAAAAAGTTGTTGCCAGAACGATTTGTCTTTAAAATAACATATTAGCCGTTTTAAAATGTAAATAACATCTCGATTCTGGGTTGTAGAACGCATTTTTAGAAAAATTGACGTTAGATTATGACAATAATTTATACTTTTTAACCGACTTCAAAAAAAGGAGGTGGTTCTCAATTCGGTTGTATTTTTTTTTTTTGTTTGTTACCTCATAACTCAGTCATTTATAAACCGATTTTGAAAAAAAATTTTTATTTGAAAGAATATGCTTTCAGATTAATCCCATAGAAATTTCATCAAAATCGGTTCAGTAGTTCGGCTAATTTTAATAAAAGTTAGTAACGGCGTGTGATTCTTTTAAGGTAAATGTCACTTTTTGACACTAAAAAGTAAAAAATAAAAAACATTTTAACAAAAAAAAACCTCCTTCAAAAAGCCACTAAAAAGAGGAAAATAATTAAATTTTGAGGTCTGTGCCAATTTAATAAAATATGAAGTTGGTTAAAAAGAAGATATTAATCACAATACTATACTTTTTAACCGACTTCATATTTTAATTAGCACAGACCTCTAAATTTCATTACTTTCCTCTTTTTAGTGCCTTTTTGAAGGAGGTTTTTTTTTGTTAAAAAGTTTTTTTTATACTGAAATAGTCTATAGTTGTCAAATTTCTTTATTATGTATAGAATATTAGGTTGTACCTACTTACACAAAAATCAATATGGTTTTTTTATTGGAAAAGCAGCCAATTACAGTAGAGTCCGTCTATTACGACTTCGTTTATAACGGCTAATCGTTTTTAGCGACATAAATGCAAACTCAAGTTAGGTTTCATATAGACGTACTATGAAAGCGTATCCGTTTAATACGACTCCGGTTTAAGCGACCAACTGCTTTTAGCGACCTAATTTTATAATAATCGTCCGGTTAGAACGAAATTACATAATTTCGAGGCATTTAAACAACAATTATTTCTTTTAATTTTTGACATTTGACTTTTTGTGAACTCACACTGAAAAACTCAAGTGTAAACTTTATTAAGTCCGCGACTGTACATACATAATACATATGTAGGTACATATGTATTTGTAAGTGTTAAAATATTTTGTTTTAATTTCATAGAAATTAATCCACTGTACACTTATATGTATTATAAAAAAACAAGCTTAAATGATGCGGTCGCTTTGTGCGTCGTCCTTTTAATACGACATAATGTCGCCGGTCCCTTGAAAGTCGTTCTATCCGGATTCTACTGTACATTATTCTGCATTAATAGAAAAATAGGCGAGCTTACGATTATCGCACGTGTGTAAACAGTTGAACGAAATTATCGTATCGCATTCGATATTCGCATACAATTTCTCGCTCCAAAACAAACGAGAAACTCTTCCTGTCTAAATGGACCTATTAGACACCGCCTACCTTGACGTGCTACCAATACATATTTCCGGTATAATTGTTCGTCTGAGTGAATTAACGGCACGCCACTGACATATCTATATATATTTTTAGTACATCAATTAACACCATTATAATATACTATAATGCATTTAACAAAAAGCGCATTATTCACAGTCTGTTGTGCTGTAGCATTGCGGTGATTGTAAATAAGGCCCCAAGCGATAAAAGAGAATGGTACTCTTCTGATTTTTGCCCCTGTTGTTTGGCACCTGTCAGGGATGGGCATTGGGCATGTCATATTGCGCCTTTGGCTAGCAATTAACTAGAAGCGATTTTTCTTCATACAGGGAAAGCTCTCTAAGAAGACGTTAGAAACGAGATTCCCCTCAAGTACTTGAAGATATAAGACTTGAAAAATTGCCAGATATTTGCCAATTTTATCGCGATGACCAGAATTCATTTTTTCAATTATTTTTTAACAAAAAAGGGAAATTATTGTATAAAAATCATAAGACATAAATAAAATTACAGAAATACGAAATTGTTTAGATAATGGTTATAAAAGTTCTATTTGCTAATTTTTAAGATCCTAAAGAAGGGGAAATTAGTGCTGAAACGTATGCTATTAAAGAATTTAGTTAATATAAATCTTGTTATTCTCTTGCCTTGTATCGCGTTAAAGTAAACAAGGTGTTTTAAGAAAATTTATCATACTAATATTATAAAGAGAAAAGATTTGATTTTTTTGTATGTTTGTTTGTTTGTATTGGATAAACTCAAAAACTACTTTTATTTTTACATAAAGTAAATTAAAATTACATAATTTGTGTAATATTCCAATAAAGTGTGTAAAAATTACAAAATAAAATGTGTAGTTACATATATAAAATGGATGAATACAAAACACATTAATGTAAAATTAGTAACCACGCATGCGCAATGTGTTTTTATGGAATCTACGCGATGTGCAGGCGATACCTGTTTGCGACGCCTTTGTCTCTTTGTGTGCCTATTACCAGATTAATCGCTGGCTACAAATAGACTATCGATAATCTATGTAATCGGCCTTCTCATTTCTTAGTGTGGTAGTAGGAATGTATGTTGTCGGTTAATCCCTATCATACAATAGCGCCAGGCATGACGTGTCTTTGACGACCACAATATAGCTCCGAGCTATCACAAGCTGTAGTTAGTGTCTTGCGGTCACCTAACTGCAGGTAAATAACAGTAACTGACCTCATATAACAATTACACACTGCAATGGGGAATAGATTCTGCTAGATAGCAACCTTCATTATTTTGCTATTAGTTGCTATTTGAATATTGTTACGGAAATTATTTATACCGTAAAAATACACTTCTATTAGCTACGTAGTTATACACGTGTGGAACGCGCGTCGCCGTTCCCGGAATGCCCCAATCCAATCCTCTCCATTTCCGCCTGGAGACCATTCACCGTGTGCCGTGTTGGCACAATTAGTTCTCGCCAGTACCGCTAGGCTAATACATACGCCTTGCTGTTATTGTCTATGGTTATGGTAATTGTCTATGGTTATACGCCAGTGAACCTAAATCGGTAGTACAATAGTCATCAGCCGAACTGAAGCGCCACTGCTCTTGATGCGTGTAACAATATAGTCAACTAGCAAAAAGAATCTGTAATATAATATCCATGCAGTGTTTGCTTTCTTGAAACATCCATGAGCGAGTTGGGATTCTACCCACGAGAACTTGACCCAAAGGCGTGCTGGCCTTTGGGTCACACGAAACTGTCCTTTTATACAGTCTAGAGGTGATCAACTTTTATTTATTTATTGTAAATTATAGACGCGTCGACAACTTAGGTCATTAGCGTCTTGATTACATTAAATAATAGTTAACTTAAAACTAAATTACATCACAAAACATCCATGAGCGGAGGCGAGATTCGAACCTACGACAGTCTGATTCAGATGCCGCGACGCTAACCACTGGACCACACTGTCCTCGTGATCAACTTTGATTGTGACTATGATCTATACACTTTTTATTTTGACTTAAATAGCGATCTATTTTATAATTTCAAAATTCTTCTCAGAACGTCGTTGATACCCTGTGGGTAGAAGCATAAATTTTATGCGTGTGTTTGAGCTTTAAAGTAATTAATACAATTTGTCTCAATTTATGACTTTTAGTTATCGAGCAAACATGATGCCACTATGGACCTATAGATCGCGATCGGCCTGTAAATAGCGATCGATGCTTTGACCGTCTTTTGCAGTATGGTCTATAAAGAACCTTTGACTATATAGAAATAATCACACCTGTATAATTCTTTCACCCAATCGTGCGTGATTGGTCACAGTCTAACGTATATTCATTTGACCGCGTGGGGCCCTGTTCAATCAACTGCATGTAAGATCTAAAATTCTAAACTATTAAATAGAACATACTCGTGTCTGTCTGTCACACGGAAACTCTCCAGCGATGAGAATGACGCTAATAACCTCAGTTGTTGAGCGTCTATTATTTACAATTCATTCATTCATCCAACGATGAGCCCTGGCGTCATGAAATTTACATAATTTATTGTGCGTAACAAATCCGGACGAATGTTACTATTTTCAGCTCGCTACGTGCGTCGCGCGCTCCCTTCCCGATTTATGTTAGAATAAGTTAACTCTATCCGGAAGAAGCCAAGCCGGGCAGCTAGTAATCTATATACCTACAGTAGAACCTCAATAAGTTAAAATTCAAGGGAAACGTTTTAGTTATAGAGTTTTTTACTTAAAAAGGGTTTAAAGGCTCATATTTTTACATAGTAAGGTTTCGTTTATGTGTGTCACCATGTGCTGTGCAGTTATCTATAAAAAAAGAATTTTTCTTTTTGCAGTAATAATTGCAATGCGAGTTGCAATGGCTTGGTAGAGCTCCAAAGGAATTTTAACATAAACAATAAGTATACATAATTAAATGAATGCATAATGACTGCAATCGGTAAATATGAAGCACCTATTGAAAGAATAATGACGTAACATAATGCTGTAATCAGGAAAAATTCAAACCTATGTCACCGTAGGGGTTCTAATCCTAAACTTCCCACAATCGCGGCGGACTTTGTTGACAATTACTCACACAGTGACACATTTTCAAACGATCGACATCTTCCCTTTAAAGCATTCTGTCACAGAAAAACCACTACATGCGAGAGTCGATACTCAACACCACTGCTATATTATTATTATTATTATTTTATTTCGTTCAAAAGACTACAAGGAGTCGAATTTGTCAGACATGATAAATATAAAAACAATAGCAGATATAAAAATAAAGTATAAACAATACAATAAATTATTACATAGTAAAATCATCAACGATATACAAACATTGTGCAATCAATGATTTCTTAAGTTTCTTTTGAAATGAATTAAAAGTCAAGTCTTTAAAGTCATTAGGCAAATCATTGAAAAGCTTCAAGGCAGCATAATGCGGACTGTTTTTGAAGAGAGAGAGATTACATTTAGGTAATAAGATATTGCCACAGTTACGAGTTAAATAAGAAGGTGGCCATTTATAGTTTGAAATTCAGCAATATGTTTTTTAATAAAGCAAAGTGATACCCATAGGTTATATTGATGGAATCGTTAAAAATTTATTAGAAATGAAAGTATCACGACAGCTCTCACGCGAATTTAGCTTGAAAATTATTTTAATTGCTCGCTTTTGTAACAACACTTTATGCAGTCCAGTGGAGCTGCGACCCCAAAACATTATTCCATACCTCACATATTGAAAGAAATAAGCATAATATGCAGTTATACAAGGTTCAATTAGAAAGCAACTATTCCTTATTACCCTTAGAGCATATAGAGATTTTGATAACTTAAGACATAAAGTATTTATATGAGGCATCCAACTTAACTTAGTGTCAATAGTCACACCGAGGAAATTGACTTCAGATATTTTGTCGAGTATGTTACCGTCTAGGTTAAGAGACAAAGAATAATTTTTTATCAGAGTGGCCTGAAAGATCATATAATGAGTCTTTGTATTGTTTAAACATAGTGCATTATCATTACACCACAAGGAAACATCATCCAATGTATAGCAGTGGTGTTGAATATTTGAGTATTCATTTACCGCCTTCGAGGCGATCCACCGAGTTACGAACCACGAGCCAATGCGATCGGCCCATGTCATACGATGCGTGCTCGTGGTGGCTTGCCGTAGCTTGGGATGACTTGCGAGCTATCACGCGCCGTGCCTTTCTGTTCTTGATCGAGGCCCCGTTTGATTTTGCAATGAACTATGTTCACTAATCTGAAGTAGCAACTATAAGCAGAGCGGCAGCATCTCTCCGATGATTTGTATGACCGTGAAAGTACCAAATGGGTGGATACACTTGATATACGTGTATCGGCTACACGTTCTTCCATTCACTCTACCAGATCCATTCCAGTTCATCCACAGTGACCAGCTCTCTTGCAGAACTCTTCCATTTTGACCGTTACTAATCGTGACTGTACAGATCAATAGGTACACACAGTGACAGAATAAGAAATAACCAACAGGAAATACAACTTGTAATAATTATTAGAGACTAGCTGTCCGATCCGGCTTCGCCCGGGTAGAGTTTAGTTCGGCAACAAAATAATCAAAAACAACACATTTCTCATATATTAACAAAATAAAAAATATAGTTACTTCTTACCACAACAGTTTTATTGATGGATGTACATTTCGAAAGCTAAGCTTTCATCTTCAGCGAACACTACATGTAGTGTTCGCTGAAGATGAAAGCTTAGCTTTCGAAATGTACATCCATCAATAAAACTGTTGTGGTAAGAAGTAACTATATTTTTTATTTTGTTTTTATTCCAACCACCACAGTGCTCATATATATTTTTATCTCATATATTACTTTACTGTATCCGTTATAGATCCGAGAGCTAGTGATGAATTTTTTGGTGTTATTTATTCAAGGCCTTATTTTTGTGAAGATGTTGCGGGAGGCATATTAAAGTGCCCTGATTAAGGGATTTTGCTAGATAGCGGTATGGGAGAGATGCAGACCACCCCCAACATGTAACAAAAAAAAAGGTCACAATTATTATTGCTTCAAGGCTGAAATTGTTTGTATAACTTGTCGGTGACCCAATAATGACAATATAATATTTGCAGATCGATTGGTCAGTATTAAAGGGGTGGCAGATCACCCTAAACGTGTCATGTACCCGACGAAATTTATATTATTAGTTCAAGGTTCAAACTTTAGTATGTTGTTACGGCGACTGTTTTAAGCATATATTTCAATTTGCAGAACAAAATGTCGGTATTAACCCCCTCTCTTAGAGGGAAACTTGCTCGCCTAGGTGTTTATATCGTTCACTGTAAAAAATGGATGTAAAAATACTTTGAAAGTTAAGGTAGAATTCGCTCGATTTTCTAAGTGATTTTACATTATTATTTATTTTTACACAGAAAAATTCATAAAAACTTGGACTTTTATTGTAAAGTTAAATAAATTTGTCATTTTTACATAAAGTAAATTAAAATTACATAATTTGTGTAATATTCCAATAAAGTGTGTAAAAATTACAAAATAAAATGTATAGTTACATATATAAAATGGATGAATACAAAATAAATTAATGTAAAATTAGTAACCACGCATGCGCAATGTGTTTTATGGAATCTACGCGATGTGCAGGCGATACCTGTTTGCGACGCCATTGTCTCTTTGTATGTCTATTACCAGATTAATCGCTGGCTACAAATGGACCATCGATAATCTATGTAATTATCCTTCTCATTTCTTACAGTGTTCTGCAAGAGGGTTAATACCGACATTTTGTTCTGCAAATTCAGCTGTGAAATTCTTTTCACATCGATGCAATAGTTTCCGAGATTACCCGCCACGAACAAACAAACAAACAAACACTTTATTTTATATATTAGAACCCGCTTGGCTTCGCCCGGGTGCTAAGAATTAATGGTTTATTATCCCCCCTCGAGAAAAATTACAGTGTTACGTTTTGTTACTATCCCCCCGAGAAATTCTTCCCCTGCGAAGCGAAGTCGGGCTGGTGGTGTTTATAATCTTATATATAAAATTCTCGTGTCGCGGTGTACGTTATTGAACTCCTCCGAAACGGCTGGACCGATTTTGATGAAATTTTGTGTGCTTATCGGGTAGGGTGGAGAATCGGACAACATCTATTTTTCATCCCCCTAAATGTTAAGGGTGGTCCACCCCAAAAAAATTTTTTTTATTTTTTTGACAACATTTTTTGTTTTAATTTTTTCATGATTCAGCATTGAAAAATACATACAACTCTAAATTTTCACCCTTATACGATCAACCCCTGATTTTTAATCGCGATTTTTATATTAAGCTTTAAAAAATACATATATGGCGAACGAGCGAAGCGAGTGAGTACTGTATTAATAAAATTCAAACGAACGAGCGAAGCGAGTGAGTAATGTAATTATTCTTAGAAATTATTAACAACGTTTGCCGGATCAGCTATACTAAATATACGTGAGCGGAGTAATGGGTGACCGCTATTAAATCATAATTTCATACCACCCGAGCGAAGCCGGGACGGGTCCGCTAGTATTAGTATAGGATTCCGCCAATAGGCTAAAATGTAAAAAGACATGTAGAATTACGTTTTGTTACTATCCCACAGGAATTACCCCCCTCCCGCCCCCGCGGAAAAAATAAAATATAGCCTATATCGCTAGTGTAGCTTTCTAGTTTCTAATTGAAGGAAGGTTTGGTTGAGGGTTAAAATAATGAAGCTTTACCAAAATATCGCTTGTGGCCAACGTTTCGAATATTTAATTTCATCTTCAGGGTCTCAAGCGATATTTTGGTAATTATTTCGACCCTCAACCAAACCGTCCTTCAATTATTAACATTCATTGGGTCAACATTTCTAGTTTCTATTAGTGAAAGAATTTTTAGAATCGGTTCAGTAGTTGCAGAGATTGCCCTCTACATACAATTAAAAACGTTATAAGAACATTTTTAATTATATCTACTTCAATCCATTTTAATTAACTTAATAAAAATATATAACCAACAAGAATTTATTTGATTAGTAATCTAGATGGCCACGATATGCCTACTGGGTGACAATAGACAATCGAATCAGGTTCTTTTGTTTTATTACGTACTAGATTGTGGCCTAACCGTTCTGTGTATTCTTTTATTTTATACAATTTATTAGCTCTATGATTCAGTACTTTCATCCAATGACGTTGCGTATTTCTTTTGAGCCGCAAACAATGGCACGATTATCTTTAATCGATCTTGACTCAAATAATTGTTTTATGTAAAAGTAACGATTTAATAATAATTTCAATAAATATTTATATTTCTAAAAAGAAGTTTAGGTACTCACTCAACAATGCAGAACCGAAACAGCTGAATCTAGGAAACTAGGGACGTTTTCCTTTTATGATGTACCTATCACTAAAAGTACGTGCAGTATGGAGCTGGGATTCTAGATGGTAGCGTAGATCATAGCAGGGTTTGCTTAAATTAATGCATTGTTGTATATGCGAGCGTACACAACGAAGCAGTGAGTGTAGCAGGTATAAGCGCTGTTACAAGAGCTGCTAGATACAAGAATGTATCTCACCATTCTTTCAGCGCGCTGACTACTACAATCAACGTGTGACAACTGTCAAATGGCCGCTACAAGTTTCGCAATGGATGTGACGTGTTTAATAAGTGAAATTTTGCCAGTTTTTTTATTTAATTTGTTTTGAGTTTTCTCTAAGACGTATTTAAAAGTGTTAGGTTCCATACGTAAATATTCAAAAAACCGGTTTGGCTAAAATTTTAATTCTTGGTATAAATGATGAAATTCGCCATGTTTAGATCGTTTTCTATTAATAGGGTGGACATGATAGCTCCTACCCAAATTTGTATTTAAAATATACCGCTTTGTAGCAGAAGAACACAAATATTCGTCTTCGCTATCTAACATTTCAAACGCGACTTAAGCTTGTACCAATGCTAGTATCAAAGCTTCGTTGTGCAAACCTATAAGCGCTTCTAATTTCAGCCACCATCTACCATACATGCTACCATCTAGAATCCCAGCTGCGTACTGCACGTACCTTAAGAAGTATCAGCAGATTTTTGGAAAGTAGAAGGGTTGAAAAAATAGGACTTTTTCCGATTCTGCTTGAGCTCGAAACACGAAATTCGACATGCGCGTTCTTTAGCAACAAAAAATGTATACAAGCATTGCCCAGAAAATTATTCAGCCTACATTTACAATAAATTACCTGAAAAGTTAAAAAATAATACTTAGGTACACAGTTTTCAAGAAAAATATAAAAAAATCCTTATTAGAGCGGGCATTTTACAGTGTAGACTGTAGAGGAATTTTTATGTTACCTACCAGTAATTTTATATTTCTTATATTTTAATGTGAACTTTTTTGACGTGTCAAATAGATTTATATCTCAATTATTGACAAAATAAATATCTATCTATCTATCTATTAAAATCGAAGATCAACGTGTTCGACAAATTTTCGATTTTCGCGTCATCAGTGGACAGTGATTAAAAAGGGGGGTAGAAACTTTCTTGAAGTTGTCGACGCATCTATAATTTACAATAAATGAATAAATATTTCGTTGTCAAACCAAAATTTATTCGGGTGAAGCTAGTATGATGACGTCAATTTGGGAATTCCCTTGCATAGATCCTTTTAACCTACCAGTCGACAGGTCGTACATTGTTGCCAACAAAAAGTTCAAAAGAAGATTGCCACGATCAAGGTCATCGTACCAAACCTGTTTCAAGTAAATTTTTATAATTGATCCAGTTTTTATATCTTTAATTGAAGTGACTTTTTTAGAAGTAACTAATTCGTTTCACCATGTGCATAAAATTTAGATAACGTAATTATTGTATGTCCGCTTTGCTTAATTTGTGTGAAAAATAATCTAGATAATTTTTAAAAGTGACAACTTTGAAATATGAATTTGTAAATTTAGATGCAGATTTGTAATTATGTCTTAATATTAAAAAAAAAAACTCTGGTCGCAATGCAGAACCCCGCTGACATTATATAGTGCATTGTGGCATTTAATTTTATGTGAACTCGAATGTGTTTTTTGACAAAATAAAAAATTTTAAATGATAAAAAAAAATTCATTTTTGCCATACCCACTATAAAATAGCTGGTTTACATGTATGATTGTATGCATGTAAAGTGACTTGACAGACCGGTGTACGGGAATGTATCTTTCCCACACTCGCGTTTGTTTTAACATTAGTGCATACCAGCTGAAAACGCTATTAGATACGCAAATTGTAATTGTGTTTTAAAGACCACCAACAGCTAAGGTTATTTGGGCCTAGCACCAATTCATATTTTCAATTCATTATTTTTTTTTTTAATAATAAATTGAAAATCCAATTGACACTTTTACCAGCTCTCGGGCTAGAACCCGGGAACTAGTATTAGAGGAACCATAGCAACGCCATGTAAACAACAGCGCCGCTACACTCTCGGCTATTCTCAAGCCTATATTAGATACGCATTTCAATATTTACTAAAGGTTTAAATTTCGATTTTGAAGCCAGAATTTTTTTGGTTTTTTCGGTCGCAAAAATATTTTTCAACCCTTAAAATGATTTGATTGCGTTAATTTTTAATAGCCTTCGGTGATAAATTACATATAGTGCGAATATACTTTTCAATGAGCCATTTTCCTGAGAGTAATTCCTTCAATTATCCACGAGAGGCAGCACTTGTCGTAGGTACAAACATTGTTTTTTCCCCATTACTGTCGTGTCATTTTAGTGGTATAACTTAATTATTAAATTATTATTATTAATAAATTAATTAAATAATTAAGTTATACCACTAAAATGACACGACACTATGAGAAATAAATAATGTTTGTACCTACCACAAGTCTCTTGTGGATAATTGACACAACTACTCTTAGGAAAATGGCTTATTAATTCTTTCTAGCTTACTGATATAAACATTTAACATTTTCAAAAATTGTGCAAGTTCAAAATTATGTGAAACGTCGAGACACCTAGGTCCTGTCCTGTCGTAATCCGATTCAGACGCTAATGACCTCTGTTGTCGAGCGTCTATAATCCACAATTCATTAATTCGTAATCCGACCAACATCAATAGAGTATTTACCATATACTATGTATTGATAAATACTTACACAAAAAAAACAAGACGTACGGTAAAAAATTATTCTGCACCTATACCCCGTGTCCTGTCTCAAAGGTGAACATAGAGATTTAACATGGTATTGCTCATTTTTGCTGATTCGTGTTCGCCAATTCAACGTACAAGAAAGGTAATGGTACCTATCGAAAGATAAAATTATTGCGCATCAAATGATTCTAAAAATAAGATCAAAAATGAAATTTTTACTTTAAAATAACAATTTGAAATTTACCGATTTTGCAGTAATGATTTCAAATTAAGTAGGCGAAAAACAAAACGTTAGAAACTCTTTTTATAACAGACTGAGATATTGTTTAGTTGAAAATGGGCGGTTATTTGAATATTTATTATAATTTTATTTTCTTTATTAAGTATTACTTTTTGTTGTTTAATAATAAAAAACCAATTAAATTCTTCATTGCTTAGATAGGTAGCTGTTTGTTTTTTTATTATAGTCTATACGAGTAGAAGTAAAAGCCAAAATACTTAAAAATGGCACACAACGTTAATTCCTTATGTTCGACGTTGAGACCAGACACCCGGTATACACGATATTATAAATCCCAGTTAAAAACTAAACCGCTATTTAAACGACTTGAATTACTGTTTATTTTATCACATTAGGACCACTATATACGACACTTGATTAGAGAACCGTGTGTGTTTTTTTTTTTTGAAGACTTAGAACCTGTTATTTTCTAGATACAGCGTGGGCAGTAATAGATTTTTTTTATTTGAGGCTATAACTTTTTTAGCACAATAGTCTATGCATACAAAGTAAAACACTATATTTATAATAGCTTGAATCTGCGGCTTCGCTCGTGTAATATATTGTTACACACATCAAGAGCAGTAGCGCTTCAGTTCGACTGATGACTATTGCACTACCGACTTAGGTTCACTGGCGTATAACCATGGACAATAACAACAAGGCGTATGTATTAGCCTAGCGGCACTGGCGAGAACTAATTGTGGCAACACGGCACACGGTGAATCGTCTCCAGGCGGAAATGGAGGGGATTGGATTGGGGCATTCCGGCGAACGGCGACACGCGTTCCACACGTGGATAATTACGTAGCTTATAAAAGTGTATTTTTACGGCCATAATAAAACGGTATAAATAATTTCCGTAACAATATATTATAGCTTTTTCTCTCGGCTTCGCTTTCGTTTTTTCGTTTTTTTTTAACTCAATCTGATTTAATTTGAAAAAAACACTGTACTTACTTGAAACTGTTTTGCTTCTTTTTGAACAGACGAAATATTCTCTACAATCGGTGTCTTTTCAAGATATATTTCACTGTACCTACATTTTCTAAAAGGCAGGAAACAGGCATATACTAAATTTCAATTCAAAACAACACACAACTAATCCTGTATAACGTATAATAAAAACAATTGCGAAACATTTACTAATGAGCCATTTTTCTGAGAGTAGTTCGTTCAATTATCCACGAGAGGCAGCACTTGTGGTAGGTACAAACATTATTTATTCCCCATTAGTGTCGTGTCATTTTAGTGGTATAACTTAATTATTAAATTATGATTATTATTAAATTAATTAAATAATTAAGTTATACCACTAAAATGACACGACACTAATGGGGAATAAACAATGTTTGTACCTACCACAAGTGCTGCCTCTCGTGGATAATTGAAAGAACTACTCTCAGAAAAATGGCTCATTACCTGGAAGTACAAATGACCTGGGTCAAAAAGTCAAACCATTCGTACAAAGTATTTCGTCAAGGTTCTTATTTATTTCTAATATTATGATGTACCCATGCTAAATTTATTGTCTAGTGTTTAGTATTTTTATTTTTCTTCTAGACAAAAATAAGTAGGTACGTCTTTATTTTTTTACTGCGTACGAACAGATTTTTTATTGTAATTTTTTTCAGTAAAAATACTGGTTTGTTGTTTCGTTACAACAATAATTTCACGATCTCGCAATACAATTTTAGGATAGGTCAGTTTTATCACCTTATATTTATAATTTCAATGCCGTTTGTTTTTTTCAATATACATACCTATATATATTGTACAAACGTAAATAAAATACATAGTTTACTGCACATTTTTATATAGTATGTGGCGCATACACTATTGACATAAGTCTGATGGCGAAACCTAGGTCGGATCACATCATTTTCAACAACTTGGCAGCATTTTTTCATTTAACCATTTTAAGGGGTGTATTGAGTTGAAAGAACGTTTATGATTTTAGTTGTCGAGCGTCGATATTCGAGAATCTCTCTCTTGACTTTAAAGTTATTAAAACGTCAAACATTCAGAAGCTAATGACCTCTGTTGCCGAGCGTCTATAATCCACAATTCAATTCAAAACGTCGAACAAATTTACAGATTTTTTTATTAAAAAATACATAATTAAAAAAATCTGTCGAACTACTGAACCGATTTAAAAAAAATTTATATGGGACCACCATGAAGGTATTCCCTGTTAAATAAAGCAATAATATTAAAATTGGTTCACAAATGCGGGAGCTATGAGGTGACAAACATAAATAAATACATACATACATATACATAAAAAACATAGCCGTATTGATAACCCTTCTTGGGTTTGAGAATTGCCGAGCATTTAGCAGTGTTGTTGTTTACATGGCGTTGCTATGGTTCCTCTATTACAAGTCCCCAGTTCCCGGGTTCTAGCCCGAGAGCTGATAAAAGTGTCAATTGGATTTTCAATTTATTATTAAAAAAAAAATAATGAATTGAAAATATGAATTGGTGCTAGGCTCAAATAACCTTAGTTGTTGGTGGTCTTTAAAACACACACACGATAACCCTTCTTCTTTTTTGAAGTCGGTTAAAAAACAAAAAAATTATATTTTATACAAGAAAACTAAGCATATAAGTACCCCGTTTTACACTGAAGCCGCGGTTCTGAATGCAAATGCGCCATTTTAGTTGATTTAGTTTTAAAATCTACATTAGTTTTTATTAATATTTAATTATGAATATTACACCAGTTGTTAAATTTGACTAGGAAATAATTAGTTTTAATTATTCAGGCGCTGTACACATTTACCTACGTGAGTCAGAAGGGCAGCTGTGAGTTGCAACCACTCGAATTGCAATTATTAAGTCATTTATGCATAGGCACTAAACTTTGGCAGTTCCGGACATGTTCTCTATCGAGTTGTTCCCTGTCTTTCCTTAGAACGCTAATGACCTCACTTGTCGAGCATCTATAATTCACAATTCCTTCCTAGAACGCATATTAACATGTCCATACTCCGGCATAATATTGTCCGATTCCATCACAAGATCTGTCGCCATTAGTCCGGTCACAGTATGACTCCCCCCAGGGGGGACATTGGAATGTGGTTGCTATCGCAAATTGCATTCCAATGTTCTTTGGGAATTAGCACTCCCAGGGATCCGAGCTAGTCGGTTTGTGTATACTGCGAGCGAATTTACGGACAAAATTGACGTTCGCGAAACCCCTAAAAAATCATTACAATAACAAAAAACTAGAAGTACAAAACAAGTTCCCAATATGAAAAGTAAACGGGTATAAAGATATTAGATACCTACAGCCGTATTCATAGTTAACCCTTAAGTAGTAAGGGACACTTACTCATACTCTCAAATCGAATATGCGTTTCATAGTCAAAATTGACGTCTGTAAGGGCCCTTACATCAACCTCACCTTAAGGTTGGATAGTATATCCCTTAAGTGTCGAAAAAGTAAAAGCAGTAAAACACATGAAAAGCACGCGCATTTATATCAAAAATGACAACTAAACACAATCGGTCTGCAGTATGGCCAACTGTTCTAAAGGAAAAAATCATTGAGGTTTCCTATAGTTCTTTCCTCACTCAAGGAAATGGCTATGAAACGCTCCTTTGATTATGGTGCCCTCAGCACTTAAGTGACCCTCAGCGAAGGGACCCTTATCACTTACCTTAAGGGTTAACTATGAATATGGACACTAATGTTTTAGTATGCAAGCAATGAGATAAGACCTAGAATGTTTTTATCCAACTGCTTTTCATACTGGCAGCGGTGGATCTACATAGGGACTAGTCTAATAGGGCTTAAGCCCTGAGCCCCAAGTGTCTATAAAAATTGAATTATTATCATACATTTTTAATACTTTTTCATTAACAATGAGCGCTTATTGTATAATAAAAGATAGTTAATATTAATAATATATTACCTAATAATGAATTTTAAACTCCAATTTAAAGACTCTTAATCTAACAAAAAAAAATGGGGCCCTATTGAACCTCAATAATCCTTAGCCCCCAAAAAATGCTAATCCGTCCCTGCATATTGACAACTTGTTTTGTATTTTTGTGTTGGAAACAGCCGGGTTTTTTGTTCTTTTAATATTATTGTTTTGAACCTATGGTACTGAAATAATTATTGTATGTGGAAGAAAACAACAATATCGAAAATGATGAAATTAATTATAAATAAATAACCAGTTTAGTTTGGGATATAAATTATTCCAATCTTAATTTATTTTGTTTTGATGTTTTAATAAAAAGGTGCAAAATAATTTATTGCGTCATACAATTCGTGCATAAATGTCTTTAAACTTTATACAGCTTTTTTCCGCTTTAAAAAAAGTTGCTTTCATTGTTATTATGTGCATGCATTCTCTCTAATTGTTATAATTATTTTTATTTTAAGATTAATTTTATACTCTTTTAATGATACGCGCCATACAAATATTTTACATTTTTGAATCCTGAGAAATAAAAAAAAACGGTTTCTTCGTTATGTGGCCGGGTACCCGGTGCATACCTTAAAAATAGTACTCATAAGGTCCTGAAGATGTAATCAAAATCTTACGAAACGTCGACTGTAATATGTGGGGGGCTCTCTTTTAAAATATAATTTTTTGATCTTTATTTTATTAATAATTTATTCAGATCTTGAAAAGGGTCAACACTTTTATTATTAATACTATTTAGTATTTACTTGTCATTGAATTTGGTCATTTTTATTTTTATTTTGTTAAAAATCTTTAGAGGTTCAAAGTTTCAAAATTCGTTGTCAAAGCGCAGGTTTAAAAAAAAATTATTTGTGACATTTCTTTTTTTTTCAGGAGCAAGCAAAACTTTCATTCGGTTTAGTTAAAGCAAAAATGAAAAATCGACTTGTTTTGCCATTTCGATGTTTTCTTCGAAGATACTGGGCGTTCACCATGCGGGATGTGACTCTGATGCTCGGTTTTCATGGTGCCAAATCTACAACGAAAATGGATTTAGCGTTATGGAAGTCGTACCAAACACTTGACAGCTGAAGTTATTAGAGTCTAATTATATCAAATTAAATTAATTTAAACGACATCACGAAACATCCATAACTGGAGGTGGGATTCGAATTCACACGACCTCGGATGCTAATGATCTATAGTCGATCAACTATATGACTTAAGAGAATTTTAAATATATTTTTTGTTTTTTCTCTCTTGTTATCGGACATTGGTGGGGTGATGGGGATGTCATCGTAGGACCCATCACGGTGTAAAGAGAGGGCGGCGACTTTACACACAGAGCTCAATGGTATGATTTGTTATGGCAAAATGATCTACGCTCATTTCAAATGATATTATTGAGCCCTATCCCCCCCCCCCTTATTATTGCCTGAACGCTGTATAAAATGTGACATTTATGGAAAAAAGTGTCACCCCGGCCCACGTGACATTTCTTTTCTCATAATGTTGCTTTTGTTTTGTTACAGTGCATAATTTTAATGATTTTTTGGAACCGTATCTCAGAATGAAAATATGGAATCCTTATAGGATCACTTTGTTGTTCGTCTGTCTGGTCTGTCTGCCTGTATGTTGCTTTTTGTTTGAACTTAGTAGGTACGCACATTTGACTGAAAGGATCTGCAAACATTTTTATAAAATTTATGTCTTTGTGTCTTTATTTATGTAACAGGGATGGGTTTAAATTTTTACAGGTAATTTTTTAAAATTTACTATGGGTTTATTTAATTGTGGACTAAAAGCTTCAAAATTCAATTAATTCGTTTCTATAAAAACTAGAGTAGGTATAATTTTTTTTTTGAAATGTTATCGAACTTCATTTTTAAATTATATATTTTACAAATGAATGGCTGTGTCGGCAAATTAAAATAAGATGTCAACAAGTATTTCTATAGTAGATTAATACTATACGTGATCTAAGACAAGATAAAACATTCCCAACGGAACTGGGCGGGGTCTCATAGGGTGGAAGGGTTCGTTCAGTGGGCCAGGCAACCGAAACAGTTTGAGGTCGGGTTCTCTTCCCCGTCCCTGAGTTGCTTTATTGTTTGTACTGCTGTGGGTCTGACGGTGTTCCGAAAGGACTTGAAGGGTCGTCTTAAGCGGCGCCTCTTCCCGAATCCTGCATGCCACTTTAGTGGGATGCGAGCTGTCGTACCGCAATGAGGTGTTCATTGGGTGTGGTTTTGGAAAAGTGGACGTTGTTGACAGCCGATCCGACACTTCCGTTTGGTCTCATTTTCGGATACTCTGCATTGATGGAGTGTTCACTTGCTCCCTGTGAATTACCTCGCTGAGGAACGTTGTGGAATAGAGTTCTGTTGCAATATTAGAACAGGTTGGGGCGCCCTTAGGTGTTGTATTTGATAATGTTAATATTACGATTTATTATTATACTTCGAGATGTGACATCGAGTTATGTATTAATAATATTATAAATGCAATAGTTTATTTAATATGGTTATTGTTTTATTGATATTATTTAGAGTTAATATCGTGCTACCGGTACAGTGCCTGAGAAGTCATTTAATAAGCTGGCGTATTGCGATCACAATTTATACCCCTTCTACTTGGAGATACTTACAGCGATATAAATTCATACCATTGAATTTCGAATATTGCCGTTTGACATCATTTGAAACTGATTGTCTGACCAGCTTTTCTTTGTCGAATGAATTATGTGGGTTCAACATTCCCCTGAAGTGAGATTTTATTTCAAATTTTAAAGTTGTTTGAACGACAATTCGGTTCATCCCTGAAAATAATATCAAAACTGAAGGAATCGACTAGAGTAGATGTTGTGTATACTGTAATTTTAGTAGGTACTTGCAGGTTTTTTGTTTGATTCCCAATTGAAAATTAAATGGTTAATATTTTTTACGCATGACAAAAACAGCATTTCATTTTTCACATTTTTGCTATTCATTTTATAATATCTTTTGCCACGTGTTTCATGTGCTGTTGGAACTGTCAGACTCTCCCAAATTGCACTTTCAGTCTAATGTGAAATCAAAACTATGTATAGGTTAATCTTAATATATAATCATTATTAAACGAAGCGTCCATTTTTCGTTTCGGGAAAGACAGTGTTCCGCTATGCTATTCTTCCTGTGATGATTTTGTGCTCGCTTTGTATTTCATTTTCACAGAGGTCAGAAATCTGTTCAGTTTCCAGCTTAAGTTAAATTCAATTAATTCTTTCAATTTTTTAGACTTTTTAGTGGTGAGGAAAGGCTGGCACGGAGGGGTGGTTCCTCTATTCTGATAATATCGCATGGCAGAGTGGTCCCCCCATGCGATGATATCAAAATGGAGGTAACCAGAACGGAGGTCGGTGCCAGGGGTTCACTTTACTTTGAAGTGAACCTATATAATATTCAATAAAAATGGAAGTTGTCTGGAAAAAGTCAATACAATATATATTTGTAATTTTTAATTTAACATATTTTGCCACCATTAGACTCTACCAAATTGCACTTTCAGGCTAATGTGAAATGAAAAGAATTGTATATATTTTGTAAGTTTATTATTAATAAACGAAGCATCCATTCTTCGTTTCGGGAAAGATAGTGTTCCGTTATACTATTCTTCCTGTGACGAATTTTGTGCTCGCTTTGTATTTTATTTTCACAGAGGTCGAAAATCTGTTCAATTTGCAGCTTCTTATCTCAATAATTGCACTTAACGTAACGCAAAACCCTCGCTCTTTGTTTTTGCTTCAGAAAATTGACTTTGGGGTAATTTAATGGGACAGTCGATATGTTTTATCAAGTGTATCAACAAGACGCTTATGACTTCTGTTGTCGAGCGTCTATAATTTACAATTTCTATCAAATGTGTCACATATCATTGCAAATTGAACGATGGCCATCGTATCGCGTATTGAGCCGCAGTTCGCCGGTGCAGGTTGTCGGGTTTCTTTTTTTAAGTGCGGTAGTGTCGATATCGATGCATCTCGCAAGTATTTTTGAAGGGTTGTCGCTTTCGACGGTGGTTATCGATAAACTTTTCATTAAAGATGGAAGTTAAAAAGTTAAAAATGAGAAATAAAATGGGTGATTTGAACAGCGAGGTGCTGCTGTGTCCTGGAAAACAGACGGTGCTATGACGCAAAGGGAAGGTTGCAATTCTTTGAAATATTTGCGAAAGTCTTGACGGGGAGCAGACTTTGTCTTTGTCTCTCTAAGACGACGGATGTTCATATCAAAACTCGATGAAGGCGATTTGTGACTATTGATAATTTAATTAAACAAAATAAAAATACTGTAGAAAAATATCGAAAACACGTTAAAATTTAACAGCAGTGGCAGCCAATCGTTGGATCGATGGCAGATCGGAAACAAGGATTTCTTAAATAAAATGTTCCATAACACTAGTGCGCGCTTTAAACACGAATTCATATAATTAAATTATTTCGATTCTCAAAGGAAGAAGTTTAAAAATAAGTGTCAAAAGTAGTGCGCGCATTTACTTCTCGTTTTCAGGCATCGTTGGACAACTTCTTCCGCTATGCAAATAACTGTCATATAGGTATGCTAAGCTCTTTTCATATTTTTAGTGTATACATTTGCCATATGGCACATACACTATTGGCGTCGGTCGGATGGCGGAACCTAGGGGTCGGACCAAAATTTCTCGACGTTTCACACCCTCCTGAACAATTTGCCACCATTTTTGAAAATGTTTATATATATATATGTGTGTGTGTGTGTGTGTGTGTGTGTGTGTACACGATAACTTTCGACAGACTTAATCGATTTAAACGAAATTTGGTACACACATTGGAACCCATCACCGCACAAAGCCTATTTAAAATGGGCCCGATCGGGCCATTTTCAGGGTTGTATTTAAGGGTTTCAAAAAGTTTTTGGGCCCAAAAATACCGAAAAAATTGTCAGAATCGTTTCAAAATTGAAATTTAGCTCTTTAGTAAAGATTAAAATGTGCTGCTAAAATTTTAATAAAATCTGCCCGACAGAACCAGACTTACAAATTTTATGAAAACACTAGTTTGCGGATAATGCTTTACTTACTGAAGGGTGTATTTAATTTGGTACAGAGGTTGCATTGATAGTAATATTGAAATTAAGAAAAAAAATATTATTTTAAGGGATGTATTAAGGGGTTAAAATTTTTATTTTGTCCAAAAACAATCCTAAGTTCACGTATTAAAGCCACAAGGTCTGCATTAGCAAATACACTATACTGTCGGCAGGGTTTGGCACTGCGACCCGAGTTTTTATTTTTAATTCTATAATAAATATAAAAAATATTAACTCTCAACTGATCTCCTAGTCACTGTGTAATTATTTTGATTTAAATATTAGAAAAATGAGAAGTATTTTAGTAAAAATGTCAAATCATTTCTTGTAAAGTAAAACTCAAATTGAAATTAAGAATTTTATTTCTTATCGATGCAAATATTAACCGCTTTTTCTCTTTTTCCAGGTTCTGATATATTTGCCAGTCGTCAATCGGTGAGCGTTTTTTTATTATTATATAAATTGTCTGCCGTTATGAGCTCGGGTCAACAAATCCTCCGTGTTTATTAAAGTTGTTTGTTGAAATATTATATATTTTAACGGCTCAATGTCTCTTAAAGTTGACCCGGTTAGGGGTTTTGGGATTCGAGATTTTCTTAAGCTCAATCGGTAGAAAAGTTATCACTGATATCTACACTCTGTCAATTTTTTTCAAATATAAGAAAAATAATGATAATCAAATTACAAAATAGGTAATATAAATTTTTTATTGGATAGTAGGTACCATATTAATCAATTCCTATTAATTTTTTTGACTTTCAAAAAATCAGTGAACATTTAAATTTTTAATATTTGTGTAAAGTGCATTTTTAGAATGAACTAAAACAACGGACACTACATTTTTGTTCAAAGAAATTCAAAATTTCTTCTTGAGTTTAAAGCAAACTTATATGTAAATCCTTATAAATTTTTGTAACGTTGTTGTAGTACTTTTCTGGAAATGCTTCGTCGGGATCACCTCTTCGGTTCGCGTCGCGTTTTTTAAAAAGATTTAAACTGAATATAAAATATGTTTTTTTCTCATTGTTAAAGTTTTTAGTTAGAGATAAAATAACCCATTAATTCCCTGCAATTTAATATTCTATAAATATTTAAGTGTATAAAATCAATGTAAAACAAAAGGTTCTTTTTCATTTTACATCAATTTATTATAAAAATTCAGTAATTTTAGAACGTTGTGTTTTGTTTTAATACATATTTTTCACGTTACCTTTTTGTATAGCATCTAAAGTTCAGTGTACTAAAAAAAAATTACTGAAAAAAATTGAGAGAATTTTGAAATGCGGTACGGAATAGGTGACTTCACCACGCATTGAAGTTTTTTCGTTTTTAGCTTCAGGGCTATTGCAGCAGTTTAACTATTATAACTTTTAGACGTCGATGTACATATGTAGGGAGGGCCTTTTTATTGCTTGCACTGCTGTGTTTAGGGTTTCTTTTCACAGAGGTTCCATTTGGGGACGTTAGATGTTAGGGCAGCTGTAGGGCGCCGTTCAGCCAACTTTGTCCTTACACGTGTAGGTCGGACAGGACTGCGCGGTCAGGGACCACCTGCTGTGATGTCCGCCCTCAAATCTTAGGTCTTGGCTCGATCGAGACTGCCTTAGCTTCCAAGCGAAAGTCAATAGCTGTATCGTCCACCGTGAAAATCGTGTTAACTGTGTTTTCGAAAATGAAAATCTCACTTGTCGTGTTTTCTACGAAAATCGAAGTGTTGTATTTTCTGTAGTGAAAATCGGTTGTGTTTTCCAGAAGAGAAGATCTCTGTGCTTTCTTTGGGTTAAGGTCTAGCCTCCATCGCGCTAGGAGCGTAAAGGTGGTCAAATTTCCCCATTGGATTTCTGCATTTCGCGACTTTAGGGACACCCATAACACTTGTATATTATTTGTTACTGGATTCTAGTGTACGGCGTACTGTCTGTTTTTGCATACGATGTTGTGAAGGCACCAACTACGTCGTGCGAATTTTTGTATTCTTTAGCTAGCTGCGCATTCCGCGGTCTCTGGTATTGCCGAACAGGACATCCGCGTTGGACCGCACATAGGGTACTAGACTTCGGACAGATTTTGTGGATTTAGGCTTTTCACAGACAAATAGTCTAACTAATTCTAGTGAATATTTCTTTTTTCAGATTTTTGACGTTGTTTTCCAGTCTTTTTCCTATCTAAAATTTTCTCTAACATGTTTTTGTAGCTTTCCTTTAAAATAATTGTTTAAATTATAATAATTAACAATTTTTCAGGAGCCACTGTGAGCCAGGTGGTTCTGTCAATACTAATTATTGTCAAATATTTATAGAGAAAATATTTAAAGAGAAAATAGTGTGTATAATTTTTTTAAATGGGTAATTTATTCATTCAGCAATTACATCCGGTTCATTTATAAACCAATTTATGGTGCGTAAGTTTTAAGTTTTTGGGTTAAAGACGCGGAAACAAGTAAACAACGTCCAACGATAGCAGATTAGATCTGCCCAACGGTGGACAAAAATGACAACTAAAGCCCCTTAATTCATTTTTTAAACCTGTAATAAACTTTCAATTTTTTAAAGTGATGTTTTATTAGCTAATTTTTTAAACAAAGTAACGATAATTTTCTTGTTCTTTAATATATGAAATTTGCTTTTTGGAGGTTAAAATTAATTTGAATTTAGTAGATAGATTTTTATATTTTTTTTCCGTAATCCGTTGATTAATATTACTTCATTCGTTCGTAGCCCCTGTCCACATTTCTTTTAAAATGATCCCGACTATTACAATATTGTCTTTATATTTTTTGGTGGTGGTAAATAATAAATATTTCTCTCCCAGGTTACAGTTGCCTAGTTGTAACTCCTGGGAGCGCAGGCATGTTAGACTGTAAGCTGGAATTAAATTTAATTATTTGAAATAATATTGTTTGTTTAATATAATATTGTCGGTTTGAAATTTGATCGGTTTGTCAATTATTTTATTATTGACTTCGGTTTATAAGTTCAGTTTCGCGTTTTCCAAGTTAATTTTTAATAACGAAGAATTAGACGCTAATGACCTCTGTTGTCGAGCGTCTATAATCTACAATTCATTCAATAACGAAGAATAATTGATTTTGTAAGTATTTAATTTTCTCATTTTCATGAAACGTATTTCTCTTATATTTTCTTTAACTTAAATTCATTTCTTTTTTAGGAAAACAAATAATTATTAAAGAGAATTGCTACGTCGCTACAACCGACATTACAGAAAATCAAAAATTATTTTAAATATTAACGAAAAGTAAGATGATTTTATTTTTTTATAGTTTTTATGAAAATAATGTTTTTTTGTTTTATAAAAATGCGTTGGCCAGACCCCATCCAAAATAAGATCCTTGCTGTTCTTTTCTGCATACACCTTTGACTATATATAGCTGCATAATATTATATTATATATCTATATTTATGGTCAAAGGTGTACACATTTTCAAAAATTGTTATCAAAAATGTAACAGCTTGTATCTTATTGCAACCGGCCCTCCTGGTAGGGGATTTTTTTGTATTACTTTTTAACATTTGATGTCGTTCAGTTCACACAGTGTCACAAAAGCATAGAGATATAGTAAATAGAGTAAAAATAGAGTAAAAACTGTACCTAAATGACAATGTCTGCAGGTTGGAAAAGCGAGATAGAAAACGAAGCAGTTCTCTTTTCCTTGTCTTCTGACGCATTTGTGAATTTAAAAATTCGACTGATGACCAGTCCTATACTTCCCACCTAGTAAATATTTGCAAAAAATAAACACTCTTTTTTTATTCTTTGAAAAAAATGCATGGCCCTCTTTTTTGTTTGGTGATCTACTGATGGCTAGTATATATATAGCAAAAATCATGGTTACCTTGATTTACGTACAAATTTCTTTTTTTAGTAAAATATTTTTTTTCTCGAAAACTATACATTTTAGAGAAAAAAATGTTTACATTTTTTTCATATTATAACATCTAGAATTCATTTATATTTTTTTTTTTACCTATGTTAATACGTGACATTGAGAACGATTTTTTTAATATCTCAGGATCCACTGAACCGATTTGACTCAAAATCTAATCAGATCTAAGTTAAAGGCTGATAAACACAATAGAACAATCGGCATGGCCGTATGTTGTTCCGTTTTTACTTACGATATCGAAGGCGAAAAATTGACCACATACACACACACACATACAGACATCAGTCAGAAAATGATCTTAAACGATTGCTAGGGTCTCAAAACGTGAAGATCTGTTAAAATCTCGAAATATTTTTTTCGGACTAAATCCATTACTTTCCTACCATAGTAGAGGTGGGGAGTAAAAATTTATAATAGGTATCGTTAATTTACATATGTAACCATGGTTATGTATTTGTAACAGAAAAAGATAGAAGAGTTGCTCTATTCTCCATCTCTACCTTTTGCACCGACACTTTTTTGGGTGGCTTCCCTTATGATATTTCTATGCACAAAACGCGTCTAATATCTACTGAAATATTTTCAAAAAAAGATCAGACAAAGAATAATTTATTACTAAGGAGCAATCATTTCATGATTCCTTCAGTATTTTTATAATTACTATAATTCAGCTTATCAGCTACATTATTTGAACGGTACAAAAGCGTAACAATAGGATTATAATATTATGTTGAAGATACATAATTCTTTGTATTTTAATTATTTCTATCCCAGATTACAGTTGCCTAGTTGACGTTGTAACGCCTGGGGGCGCAGAACTATGCATGTTAAACTTGTAAGCTGAAATTAAATTTAATGTACCTATATAATATATATTGACAATTTGAAATAATATTGTTTATTATACATATATGACACATACACTATTGGCGAGGACAGAGTGGTGTAACGGTTAGCGTAGCGGCCTTTGGATCACACTGTCGTGGGTTCGAATCCCGCCTCCGCTCATGGATGTTTTGTGATGTCATTTAGTTTTAAGTGAGTTGTTATTTGAAGTAAACAAGACGCTAATGACCTAAGTAGTCGACGCGTCTATAATTTACAATAAATAAAATACACTATTGGCTGTTGTCGAGCATCTATAATTTACAATTCATTCATTCACTATTGGCGGCGATCGGATGGAGGAACCTAGGGGTCAGATTAAAATTGGAACATAGTGAAATCTAGAAATCTTCCTGTATATAACCATCATCAGAACCTATTAAATTTAAGGTATTTGGGAATGGTAGTAAAGAAGCTTTTAGATAAAATTCCACGTGGCGCCATCTATGATGCAGTAGCAGAACTCGAATAACGATATTTGATTATCTGACAACACGCTACAAATGAAAAACATTGTTTAGTGCGGGGCAAACTAGACGAGGCGACGGCATCGCTATTAACACGCTCGGCTATTCTTAAACAAAAAAATGTAGGTATTTATATTTCAAATGCCGAATATAATAAATAGATACTAATAAGATACTGAATAATTGTTGAATTTTTGAAATACGAAATTGATGGGCTTTTTCATTTTTTGGTATTTTTCTACTATATTTTGTAGGACTTGAGAATAGCCGAGCGTGTAGCAATGCTGTTGTTTACATGGCGTTGCTATGGTTCCTCTGTTACAAGTCCCCAGTTCCTGGGTTCTAGCCCGAGAGCTGATAAAAGTGTCAATTGGATTTTCGATTTATTATTAAAAAATAATGAATTGAAAATATGAATTGGTGCTAGGCCTAAATAACCTTAGCTGTTGGTGGTCTTCTAAACACAATTTTTTTTTATATTTTGTAAATTTTCCAAAACGATTCATTGTTATCAAAAAACAATTTTTCGTTGTTTTTATTCTAAACAGTGGTTGTTTTGTTTTGTTCATCGCTTTATCAATGTGTTTACCTTTGTAATAGCTAATGAATTTCTGGATTAATCCAATTTGCATATTGTTCGTCTATTTACTGGAAAAAAATTAAACGGGAACCGTTAACAACTAACCGGAGCATTTAGATTTTATTACTTTTGTTATAAACTAGCCTTAAGAATATTCTCTACCGGAAATTACTCTCTGCACTCTTCATCTCAAATCCTTTCCCCTCGTCTAAAAATGGTTACAGCTCTCCCGACAATATTTTTAAGACTAAAGGGTTCGGGTAAACGCCAAATAAAGGAGGAAGAATCACACTACGGATCCTTCAGGCGAAAAAATAAAAAACATTTTCCTGGAAAACTTACAACTTTTTAAAAATTACATAATCTTTCACACGCAGCCAAAACTTAAAAATAAATTATAATTCAAAAAAACTAAAAAACACGCTTTAATGAACTAAAAAGTAAAAAATAATTAATTTTATTGTAAAAAAGCGTGGGGTGCTTTGTATCATATTTTCATACTACCCCACGCTTTTTTACAATAAAATTAATTATTATATTTACTTTTTAATTCATTAAAGCGTGTTTTTTAGTTTTTTTAAATTATAATTTATTTTTGCTTTTTACCTGGAGATCCTGGTCAGGATAATGGGACAAACTTATGGAATTATTGTATTGTAATCGATCCTTGATAAGTGTGCAAAGTTTCAGTTCAATCTAAGTTTTTTGCTTTTTTTTTTAGTCCTGGAGATCCTAGTCAGGATAATGGGACAAACTTATGGAATTATTGTATTGTAATCGGTCCTTGATAAGTGTGCAAAGTTTCAGTTCAATCTGAAGTTTTTTGCTTTTTTTTTAGTCCTGGAGATCCTGGTCAGGATAATGGGACAAACTTATGGAATTATTGTATTGTCGTCGGTCCTTGATAAGTCGACAAAGTTTAAACTAAATCTGACCGTTCAAAGTTGGTCAAAATCAAGTTCAAAGAAGTCGGTTACAAACTGACAAACAAGCAAGCAAGCAAGCACGCAAACATACAGGTGAAGCTAATATAAGCGTGTTAAAAATCGTTTCACTGGAAAACCAAAAATAAGTTTACAATCATTGATTATTTCGCTACCAAATCAAAATCTACCCGGGCGAACCGGGCCGGAAAGCTAGCAGTATGTAAACCAAGCTTTGGTTCAAAAGAAGAAAAATTCGAAAATATTAAATTTATTGTTGCGAAAACTGCAGAACATGAATTCCCTAAATAAATCACTGTTTGATCTTTTGCAATTAATTACTTTTTTTAGTTCATACACAGTGTTTTGTTCGTTTTATAATCATCTCCATCCTGTGACGTCAGTTTTTTTTCCTGCAAACTACATCCGGCTTAGCCCTGCATACTCTCCAATACCAACACAAAAACATAACCTATACTGCGAATGCAGTGTTGCCACTGGTGCATTTTTAGCGCGGAATTTAGGTCACGTTGTTTAAAAATGCAGTGCATCAGTCGTGATAAATGGCAGATTATTCTTTTTACAGACGCTATTTTTATATTTTTAGGTTAAAATTTTAGGTCACGATACAGTAATTATAATAAACACACATCATCAAAACAATAAGCAAGATATTTTTACAAGCTTTTTGTTAACTTCACTTAGTTCTTTTAATTAATAACCCAACCTCCAGAAGGTTTAAACGTAAACTATCAGTCGACTTAGTGCTATGAATTGTGAATTATAGACGCTCGACAGCAAGGGTCATTAGCGTCTGTATTTAGTGCTATGAGTAAACCTACTAACATCAACAGAAGTAATAAAATTTAGTGACAAGGGAACTTATCAATTGACCTATAGCGTGAGTTAATAGTGAGCGAAAAATATCATTGTGAACATTTTTTTCAACAAAAAAAAGGGTCGATAGTTAGGTTCAAATCTTGTAATCCAATTTTGATCAACTTCCAAATGTACGATGGCGCCCGCTTGATGACCGAACGATTGTTCCAGCACATCTCAAAGTTTTAAAAACTTCCAGATGTTTAAAAAAGTACTTATAGCTATTAAGAATGTGTGTTTCGGGTCGCAGGTTGAATATGGCTGGACTGTGGTAATGTGGTAATCCCAGCCCAAACACACTCAAAGGCCTTCGTTGAAGAACCCTTAAAGAAAAGAACTACAGAAGCACTAAAACTTAGTAGGAATTACTTAAGAACGATGTCATCTTATTCTTGCACAGGTTGGGTATAACAACGCATTCTGCAACAAGTGTAAAGAGGTGGAGGAAACCGTTGTTCACATAGTTTGTAAGTGCGAAGCTGTCACACAGATAGTCTGGGAATCCTTAAGAACTGATGGAATATTAGGAGAGCACAATAGACCTTATTGGTCGCAGTAAATATCTTCTGGCCCCTACCCTTAAGATTTAGGATTTAAATGTTAGGGGTCCGAAGCAAGCCACCGCGACCTAAAAGATCTATTGTGTTCCCCTAGTTTCTTATCAGTTTTTTAGGATTCCTTGACTATATATAAAGTCAAGAATCCTCATTAAACTGACGTCTTTGAAGTTCTTTGGAAGCATCAAGGGTGATCCAAAGTGTTTATTACTTGTCTGTACGATGGCTTGAGAATATGTACAGCAGTTTCTTCTGCTTCGTTGCATCTGCTACACAGGGCGTTGTCGGTACCCTTAATTCTAATGGTAAAGCGAAGGATGGTAACGTTTTTCATATTCGTATGTGTTTAATATTTATCAGTATAGCGCCTAGGGCCTAAACTAAAAGTCAGATTTCAATAAACAAGGTATAAAATTGTTTTTGAAGTGAAACTTTTTAGTCGAGTTTTGAACTTTCACGGTAAACCGTTACGGTGGTCCGGTTATATTCACCGTTACATAAGTTTCACCGCGCGTAAAGGTTATATGCACCCAATTTTTGTTGTCCTTCATTCGGTTCGGGGAGATCCTTTTTTGTCTGCACAAACAACGTGCCCTTCAGGATTGCACCATCTCCACATGTTCCGTATCCGTGTACCTATAGATGTATATAAGTCTCATACACAGGAGTGGTGGCAGAGCGCCCGCGCCGCCCCCGCAACCCCCCTTCCCCTTACGCCGCCCTGACATCGATTTTTATACAACAGGCTCTGCATCGTTTCACCGGGCCATCCCAACACACACACAATACTACGACACTAACTTATTGTGCAATTTTAGAAACTATTTTCATCTCTCAAATATTTAAAATTAACCGATTTTGTTTTTTTTTTGTATATTTGCCAATAGGAGCATACTATATTAAAACAAATAAAACGAGGTAATATTTTCAATTTATATTTTTTTCTTAAGATTTTACAAAATATTTTAGTATATTTTTTTTGTATAATAAATTATACATTTTTATAATGCATCACTATTCTAATGTTTGCAATTAAAATGCAGTTTTTATCCTTGATAAATTACTATCATTCATCAATACTTCTTACAGTTCTAGAATTTTCATATTAGTTGAGCACGCCCATTTTCTAGTGATTACGAACCTAAATTAGTTAGTTAGGTTGGAGATCACCAGTTGAAACAGATTCAGATTTCGGACCTTCGGTAGTTGGCTGGTAAATGCTCTCTTTCGATAGCGAATCTGAACTTTCATTCAACTGGGGAGCTTCAGATGTCGGAGCTACAGGAATTTGTAGATGATCGCTCTCTTTCGATCGCGAATCTGAATTATCATTCAACTGGGAAGCTTCAGATGTCGGAGCTACAGGAATTTGTAGGTGATCGCTCTCTTTCGATCGCGAATCTGAATTTTCATTCAACTGGGGAACTTCAGATGCCGGAGCTACAGGAATTTGTAGGTGATCCCTCTCTTTCGATCGCGAATCTGAATTTTCATTCAACTGGGAAACTTCAGATGTCGGAACTACAGGAATTTGTAGGTGATCGCTCTCTTTCGATCGCGAATCTGAATTTTCTATCAACTGGGGAACTTCAGATTTCGGAGTTATAGGAATTTGTAGGTGATCGCTCTCTTTCGATCGCGAATCTGAATTTTCATTCAACTGGGGAACTTCAGATTTCGGAGCTATAGGAATTTGTAGGTGATTGCTCTCTTTTGATCGCGAATCTGAATTTTCATTTAACTTGAGAGCTTTAAATTTCAAAGTTACAGGAATTTGTTGGGGACCGCCCTCTCTCGACCGCAAATCTGAACTTTCTTTTTGTAGATTACCATGTGGAATAGCTTCAGATTTCAGTTCACGTTTTAAACTAGAATCTGGGTAAGTCGGGCGTAATTGATTCAATAATATATCTAAACTGGAATTATCTGGCTCAAACTCACGTCTATTACCTGTCAAAAATGAAAACAAACTTCGTCCTACATTAGCTAATTTTGATGGGTAGTTGCCATTTTGCCGAATAGCCTGACTTCCAAAAAGGATACGCCCACCATAATCATTCAGCATTGCTGCATCTACCTCACCATTTTGGTGATTATGAAGATTCGGTATTAATGGATTCACCTTGTCATCATGTTGATTATCACTGCTTCCAAGATGAGAACTATAACGACCTACGTTAAATATACGTGAACTGATCTTATCATTTTCTTCATTATCATCATTTCCAAGATGAGAGCTAGGACGACCTTCGTGATTTAAATCTGTTCCTATATTATCATTTTGTTCATTATCACCGCGTCTACGACGTGAGCTACGAGCTGCGGTATGAATATTTGATCTGATATTGTCCCACTGTTGATTATAATCACTTCCAATATGAAAGCGAGGACTACCTTCGTGATTTAAATCTGTTCCGATATTATCATTTTGTCGATTATGACCACTAGGGCGATCTACGTAATGCATATGTGAATCAATCTTATCAACTTGTTGATTATAACCGCTTCCAAGATTAAGGCTAGGACGACCTTCGTGATTTAAACGTGTTATGATATTGTCATCGAGTTGATTACCACCCCTTCCAACATGAAGGTTACAACGACTTATAGTTGAATCAACTTTCTGGAAAAGAAAATATTTTTTATCGAAATGATTATTGAACACTTTTCAACCTGGTTTCAATTTAGAATTAAAAAGTTAATAATGTAGAAAATTAAAGATATAAATTTTAGTGGCATATGGGATTGTTTGTTGCTTATTTTTTTATATCTCAGTCTCCATATTATGAGTAATAATTGTGCAAGAATATAATTTTGTAATTATAAAATAAAAATGTGTATTAAAATTAAGCTCAAATTTCTACTACTGACAAGACAACTTTTCGAAAAATGTTACGTATTTGTTAATCTAATTAAGCTCAATGTATTTTTCAAATTTATCGACCACCAATTTCGACTTACCAAAGCTGAGAACAGCAAACAAAAGGAAACAAAACTCAATTTTTGTGATGCCATTTTGTTGAATGGTGAACTATTTGGAAAGAACTCCTTTTATATTGTTTATTATCAAAGATCAAAATATGGCACATGTTCGATTTAGAAAAATAAAAAAAATATTATTGTTATTAGACCAGTGATTTTTATGAGCCGTCGCTTGTACAGTGACGTTCCAAACATTGTAAATTAGCCAACCATTTTTGAGACGACTTTTCAGTGTTTGTTATTGTAATCGAGACAATAAATCGATACAATTTAATCTTTGAAGAATAATAAAACAAACACAAAAAATACTCAAAAATTGATTCGGTTAAAAAAAGTTCCATGTGGTGCACACACTTTCTGACAGGCACTGTATATCAGGTCACTGTTAAAATTAAAACTAAATAAATTCCTTGTCAAA
Organism: Mongoloraphidia duomilia; assembly: GCA_039654895.1. Taxonomy (NCBI): domain Eukaryota; kingdom Metazoa; phylum Arthropoda; class Insecta; order Raphidioptera; family Raphidiidae; genus Mongoloraphidia; species Mongoloraphidia duomilia. The sequence goes on from CM077527.1 coordinate 10,998,225, forward strand.
ATTAACACACCACCCGGTTTTTTTGCTATATTTTTAGTGTTGAAGAACTTTATGATATAGAGAGATGGTGATCCGTAGATGATGTAGAAATTAGGAGAAAAAAACTCAGTGGCAAAAGGATCAAATAAAATTTGCAATACTGATGATTAAATTTGCATTTATAAGCTTACATTTCGGTGCTGAGGATGGTGCAATGAGCACCGAAACGTAAGCTTATAAATGCAAATGTAATCATCAGTATTGCAAATTTTATTTGATCCTTTTGCTACTGACTTTTTTCTCTCCTAATTTCTATATTTTTAGTGTTAGAAGGATAATTGAACTAGAAGCATGTTTTGTTTTCTGACGAAATCAGGATTCAGGGCAAGTTTGATATCACCAGACGGCCGGAACGTCTACGGCGAAGGCATGGAGAAAGATTTTCTGTCTGCAATATTTTCGCAACTCTGTGTGAGAGTTGAAGTAAATGCCTTCCCAGGAAATCAGAAAACAAAGCCTGCTTCCAGTCCAGTCATTCCTTTAACACTAAAATTTTGGCAGAAAAACCGAATGGTGCATTCATTTTGATCAAAGTGCAAGACGCCCTCAAAAATATTTCGAAAATTGACCTCCATCATCCATTGACTTTTGGAACGAAATAATGTGAAATATTTTTGACTCCTCGGTACAAAGAAAATATTTAGTACATTTTCCGGTAATGTGTAATAATTAAAAAATAGCACATAGTAATTTTATGATTTATGCACCAATGTTATGCAATCAGTAGTTGCTTGTAATTTTTTATAACGAAACTATTCAAAAAACGCTACAAAGACTGGTTTGCAAAATAACAATTTCGGACCGAATTAGTGACTAGCTTCTAGAAAAAATCTGTTACTGTCTTTTTTCATGACTCATGTTTATAAAACAAATAAGAAAATAAAACCCATAAATTATGTTTAATCATTATTGTGAACAATAAAATGTAATTCCCGTGAAATGAAATGAAATTAAATAAAAACTACAAATTTTTGTAATACTAATTAGTTACTCGTATGATAAAACGCATTCCGAATATTGAATCAGAAAAAATTGACACCTTTGAATCAACGTGTTAAGGGGAATTTAGTCAATGATACTGTAAAATTTTGTCTGTCGTTTTGACAGACTCGCTGGCGACGTTTTTCTGCGTAAGCCAAAATAATATTAAAAATACCCGTATACGTGTTCCCCATTTGAGAATCTATAAGTCTGGCAGCCTTTCTCCCTTACATTTTATCGATCTGCAAATATTATAATAGCATTATTGAGTCACCGACAAGCTATACAAACAATTTCAGCCTTGAAGCAATAATAATTGTGACCATTTTTTTTGTTGCATGTTGGGGGCGGTCTGCATCCTTCCCATATCGCTGTCTAGCAAAATCCCTTACACAGGGCACTTTAATATGCCTCCCTCAACATCTTCACAAAAATAAGGCCTTGAATAAATAACACCAAAAAATTGTCACTAGCTCTCGGTTTATATGAAAATAAAAAAAAAATTTTTTTGGAAATAATACAAATTAGTATAGAAAACAATGGAAACCCTGACCCCAATACCTGTTGAAAAACAATAAACCTGCAATTTCCTTTTAAGTTTTAACCTAATGAAAACATCAACAAACTGAATCTCTTTCACTAGTACTACATGGAAATACATAATATCGTAATAGCCATTATTATACAAGTTGGAAAAGTTTGACGTTGCTTTTGAAAACAGGTGGAAAATGCATTCAAGTGCCTTTGCTATTTGATCATAAAAAAACTCTGTTCAAATAGAAATCGCCCTTATTTTAAAAAAATGACTCATAACTTTACTTTAAATTCTGTTAGAATGACTTGCCTTTGACTCAAAAATCTCTCATATGCTGTTTATATCTTTGAAATTCAAAGATATAAACACTAAACAGCATATGAGAGATTTTTGAGTTTTCTTAAAAATCCCAAATGTAATTTTGTACAAAATTGCGAAATTTTTGAGAAATAAATTCGACCCGATTCGTTAGATAATTAAGTCTATTTATAGAAAATATAACGCTGAATCGATTCCAACAACCCGCACTTTTAGTTTCAAAGATATAAACAGCATCTGAGAGATTTTTGAGTTTTCTTAAAAATGCAAAAAGTAAGAAGACCCCCCTCTTAGTACAAATTTACGAAATTTTTGAAAAATAAATTCGACCCGAATCGTTTGATAATTAAGTCTATTTATAGAAAAAATAACGCTGAATCAACTCCAACCACCCGCGCTTTTAGTTTCAAAGATATAAACAGCAACAAAGAGATTTTTGAGTTTTCTTAAAAATGCCAAAAGTAAGAAGACCCCACTCTTAGTACAAATTTACGAAATTTTTGAAAAATAAATTCGACCCGATTCGTTTAAAATCAAGTCTATTCTTAGAAAAAATAACACTGAATCGACTCCAACCACCCGCGCTTTTAGTTTCAAAGATATAAATAGCAACAAAGAGATTTTTTGAGTTTTCTTAAAAATTCCAAAAGTAAGAAGACCCCCCTCTTTGTACAATTTTGCGAAATTTTTGAAAAATAAATTCGACCCGAATCGTTTAAAATCAAGTCTATTCTTAGAAAAAATAACACTGAATCGACTCCAACCACCCGCGCTTTTAGTTTCAAAGATATAAACAGCAACAAAGAGATTTTTGAGTTTTCTTAAAAATGCCAAAAGTAAGAAGACCCCACTCTTAGTACAAATTTACGAAATTTTTGAAAAATAAATTCGACCCGAATCGTTTGATAATTAAGTCTATTTATAGAAAAAATAGCGCTAAATCGACTCAAACATTTATTTTGTTTATTATTTTTATCCAACTACTTGTCATAATTGTTCTATAGGTACTACATTAATCTATATATATAAAACAGTTCCGTTACTGACTGACTGACAGACAACGCCCAGGTCAAACCGCTGAAGATATAAACTTGAAATTTGGACAGTAGGTTCCTTTTGTGACGTAGGCACCCACTAAGAAAGGATTTTTCGAAATTCAGCCCCTAAGGGGGTTAAATAGGGGATGAAAGTTTGTATGGAAATTCGTCGTTTTTGAAGTTAGAAGCATGAAATTTTGCACAGGAGTTTCTTATATAACGTAGGTGAGCACTAAGAAATTTTTTTTTGAAAATGCATCCCCTAAAGGGGCTAAAAAGGGGATGAAAGTTTGCATGGAAGTTCGTCATTTTTAAAGTTAGAAGCATGACATTTTGCACAGGAGCTCCTTATATTACATAGGTGAGCAATAAGAAAGGATTTTTAAAAATTCATCCCCTAAGGGGGTTAAATAGGGGATGAAATTTTGTATGGAAATTCGTCGTTTTTGAAGTTAGAAGCATGAAATTTTGCACAGGAGTTTCTTATATAACGTAGGTGAGCACTAAGAAATTTTTTTTTGAAAATGCATCCCCTAAGGGGGCTAAAAAGGGGATGAAAGTTTGCATGGAAGTTCGTCATTTTTAAAGTTAGAAGCATGACATTTTGCACAGGAGCTCCTTATATTACATAGGTGAGCAAAAAGAAAGGATTTTTAAAAATTCATCCCCTAAGGGGGTTAAATAGGGGATGAAATTTTGTATGGAAATTCGTCGTTTTTGAAGTTAGAAGCATGAAATTTTGCACAGGAGTTTCTTATATAACGTAGGTGAGCACTAAGAAATTTTTTTTGAAAATGCATCCCCTAAGGGGGCTAAAAAGGAGATGAAAGTTTGTATAGAAGTTCGTCATTTTTAAAGTTAGAAGCATGACATTTTGCACAGGAGCTCCTTATATTACATTGGTGAGCAATAAGAAAGGATTTTTAAAAATTCATCCCCTAAGGGGGTTAAATAGGGGATGAAAGTTTGTATGGAAGTTCGTAATTTTTTAAGTTAGGAGCGTGAAATTTTGCACAGGAGTTCCTTATATAACGTAGATGAGTAATAAGAAAGGATTTTTGAAAATTCATCCCTTAACGGGCTTAAATAGGGGATGAAAGTTTGTATGGAAGTTCATCATTTTTGAAGTTAGAAGCATGAAATTTTGCACAGGAGTTCCTCATATAACGTAGGTGAACAATAATGTATTAACAAAAATCGACCGAGCGAAGTGAGTGAGTTATGTTTAATTAATATTCGAGCGAACGAGCGAAGCGAGTGAGTAATGTATTAATAAAATCCGAGCGAACGAGCGAAGCGAGTGAGTTATGTATTATAAAATTCGAGCGAATAAACACCACCAGCCCGGCTTCGCTTCGCAGGAGGAGAATTTCTCGCGGGGGGGATAATAAATCATAAATCGAAATATACGTGGGCGAAGCCACGGGTAACGGCTAGTTGAGTCATATAGTTACACAGGCCAAGTTTTTTGTTTTTTCTATTCGCATCATTTTTTGGAAACGATTTATTGACTTATACAACTTCCGTTTCCTTACGGGACATTGTAAAACAAAAAAAAAAGAATAAATAGAATCTCTCTAACGAAGGAGTTCCATTGGTAAATGAAAACAGTGCATTTCTGTTATTTTTAATTATTCTATAAAACAGATGAATAGACAGTAAGAGCTTGGCTATAAAGCCACAATTATAGATAATATGAGTGGTGAAGTTTGTTATAACATTTGAAGAGCAAAACAAAACGTTCACGTACTTTCATTGCCAACTAAGAAAACTGTTATTTATAATAAACTCGAGAAGATTTAAACTTTGGTTTTGTACCGCTACATTAAATAAGGGTTCAAATTACTTAATTTAGCAAAAAATATTGCGGTACATATTTTGAAAATGTATGTTTAAACTAACGGATTTTAAAATATTTAAAATGGTGAATAGTTTTTAAATTATAAATTCATAAAAATAGTTTAGAGAAATATATCGATTCCTTAATAAATAATTTAATTTAAAAAAAAATTGAGTTACCTACCAGAAGCATTTCTTTATTTTTATTTCAAAAATCGTCTTAAGAAACATTATTTACGTCGAAAATATTTAAAATAATTTTTAGAATCGTTCATTGCTTCTTTTCGATTTTTTTAATCCCTCGATTGTAAAATAATAAAAAAACTCGGGTCGCAGTACCAAACCCTGCCGACAATATAGTGTATTTGCTAATACAGACATTATGGCATTATTATGTGAACTTAAGTTTGTTTTTTGACAAAATAAAAATTTAACCCCTTAATACATCCCTTAAAATAATTAAGTTTTTCTAAATTTCGATATGGATTTTATCAGTACAACATCTGCACCAAATTAAATACACCCTTCCATAAGTAAATCCATATCAACAAACCAGTGTTTTCATAAAACTTGAAAGTCCGGTCCTGTCGGGCCGATTTTATTAAAATTTTAGCAGCACATTTTAATCTTCACTAAAGAGTTAAATTCCAATTTTGAAACGATTTTGACAATTTTTTTGGCATTTTTGGGCCCAAAAACTTTTTGGAACCCCTAAATACAACCCTGAAAATGGTCCGATCCGGCCCATTTTAAATAGGCTTCTTGCGGTGATGGGTTCCAATGTGTGTACCAAATTTCGTTTAAATCGATTAAGTCTGTCGAGAGTTATCGTGTACACACACACACATATATATATATATTATATAAATATATAAATACATACATATATATATAAACATTTTCAAAAATGGTGGCAAATTGTTCAGGAGGGTATGAAACGTCGAGAAATTTTGGTCCGACCCCTAGGTCCCGCCATCCGACCGACGCCAATAGTGTATGTGCCATATTCTATGGCAAATACACTAAAAATAAAAAACTAGGGTGTGGTTTTATGAAAATTTTAATCTTGTATCTCCCAAATACGATAGTGGTTATTTTGAATTCTTTTTCTTTTATCTTTACCTCAAAAGTAAGATTCATAGTTCTATAAATCACCTAGGACATTAGCAAATAAACCAAGCCATCTTTAAACTTTAGGGTTAATATTTAATAGATAAGGAGTACGTGTACTAAACTTGCAAACTTTAGTAGGTAAATTGTTAGCCAAACTTATCCACATACATAGGGGAGGAGAAACACATGTTTTTTGTATTTATCCCCCACTCCGTACAGTATTTTCCCCCACTTTCGATGCAAATGCGCAATGCAACACGCGCAGAAAACAAGTGCAAGGAACCATCACATGATCACGTTCGCAGCGCCAACGGCAATTTTAACCCGTTTTGTACTATATTTTGTTTCTAACAGCGATGTCTCGTCAAACAAATAAAAAATTTACCATGAAAAAAAAATATTCGTTTATAGAGGTAATATATTAAATAAGACATCTGTTTATTTAATTGTCTATAGAACTACACGTATGACATCTGTGAACACAGTTATTAAAAAATAATTTTATAAATGAACCCACAACATTTTTGTATGCTAAAGGAAGTAGACTGCCCTATAGTTGCAAAAATTTTGTCGCCAAATTTTAATGATCAATTTTAACGGATCATCAAAATAATTTTAGAATAATTTATTTAGAAGTTTTTATACAAAAAAAGAGTTTAATTGTTCAACTTACGAAAACATTTTTTATTTCCAAAGAATTTATTTTTGCGTGCAATAGCACGCATATGATTAAGACGTTGCTTGTGGAAAATTAATGAATTGTAAATTATAGACGCTCGACAACAGAGGTCATTAGCGGGCCTCAATAGGAGAACTAATGAATATCTTTTATAATAATTATTAAATATTATTTTTTCCTTGTTAGTGTCTTTAAAAAGTTTTTTTACTAATAAGTATTTTTCAAGTCTCTGCGTTTGGTTCATTGTTCATAAAATCGAGTATACCTACGCGAGAAAAACGTATAGAAACGACGTCAGTTTGTAGCCGGTGCAACATAGCGTCGCGGCGCTCGTTCTGTTGCATGTCTAGCCACCAGCAGCAGCTCTCTGCCGACGCCAACAGCCGGGATATAAACTATTCGTGTCTCTTTTTCGTTCGTGCGCCCTGTCCTTGTTCAACAGTCTGATGTGGATGTGTCGAGGTCGTCGTACCTCCTTTGTACACATACCCAGTTCTAAAACAGAGTTGGACTGTTTATTATTTTTATTTGTGCGTTTGGCCTTGAATACTGATTCTAACTTAAATTGAATTAATGACACTTTCGCTTTCAGGCATTGTATGAAACTAGATCGAGTTGCGTAACGGTTTCTTTTTTACAGTTTCATCTAGGGCTCCCATATCGGAATTACGAGATTTCGCAATTCCAGAGTTTCAGACATATTTTTTTAAACATATCGAGGACGTCATATCGGAAGGGCGTAAGAACCAAATAGTAAATTTTACAGGAAACAGAAAAAACGTTTGAAAATTCGATTTTTTTAATGAGATTGCTGCTTCTGCGTATATGACATATTAAATGTATTTTAGTGAGAAATAGAACAATCAAACTCAACATTTGCATAGCTTTGTGGTTCATACGCCCTTCTGATATTGAATAAATGAGCAAACATTATAAGTACACCTAAATAAAAGGCGTAATATAATATGTAGTACATGTATTTTATTTATTTATTGTAGATTATAGACGTGTCGACAATTTAGGTCATTAGCGTCTTAATTACATTAAATAACAACTAACTTAAAACTAAATGACATCACACAAAATCCATGAGCGGAGGTGGGATTCGAACCCCCGACAGTGTGATCCAAAGGCCACTACGCTAACCGTTACACCACACTGTCCTCTGTAGTACATTGGTACATATGCCTTTCTGATATAGGTAGTCATTTTGAGAAATTGGCTCATACGCCAAATTCCAATATCACGATATGTAACTGACATATTCTAAAAATTCAAATTTTTCTCGATGATATTACTATGTATTTTACCATTATTAAACTATGAAAGCGAGATTTTTCCATAAGAGCTCATGTTAATGTTATAATTATATATCTTTTTAAACTATTCGGTAAGGCGTTCTGAAATTTTGTGTACTTATTTCAGATATATTAAGAAGTAAGTTTACAAAATTTCATTCATTTCTCAGTGATTTGAGATATAGGTGCCATATACAACCTTAAGTGCGCTATTATTATTGACGACTTTAAAATACACAAAATGAAATTTCGGCAAGCATGTAACTTGGATATGAGCTCATACGATAAAAATGAGGGACCGTGGGACGGTGTCATTGATAACGAGGTGTTTAGGATAAAAAAAAAGAATAGGACACTAAGATGTCATTATTTCTATTTTAAGGAGTGTTCTAATTTTATTTGTACGTATTGTTGAACCTATCAATATTATGTTTTGATTGGATCCCGTCCTGTTCTTGTGTCTAGGTGTCTCAGTCAGTCGCGCGGTGTTAGAATGAAAGAGAAGCAATGCGCATATAGCGACAGCATGCCGTTCCCAGTTCGTGTCGGCCAGGGTTGATGCATCGTACAGCCGCCTCTTCTCACACTGCCCCTCCTCCCCCATCCCAGCAGACACTGGCGTGCCCCCCAAATAAAGTTTCAACATTACACAGTGAACTGCTGCTATATTTTTCCGACAGACGAAGATCGTATTTTAAATATATTTTTTAACACGCTTATATTAGCTTCACCTGTATGCTTGCTTGCGGGCTTGCTTGCTTGTATGCTTGCTTGCTTGTTTGTCAGTTTGTAACCGACTTCTTTGAACTTGATTTTGACCAACTTTGAACGGTCAGATTTAGTTTAAACTTTGCACACTTATCAAGGACCGACGACAATACAATAATTCCATAAGTTTGTCCCATTATCCTGACCAGGATCTCCAGGACTAAAAAAAAAAAGCAAAAAACTTCAGATTGAACTGAAACTTTGCACACTTATCAAGGACCGATTACAATACAATAATTTTATAAGTTTGTCCCATTATCCTGACCAGGATCTCCAGGACTAAAAAGCAAAAATAAATTATAATTTAAAAAAACTAAAAAACACGCTTTAATGAACTAAAAAGTAAAAAATAATTAATCTTATTGTAAAAAAGCGTGGGGTGCTTTGTATCATATTTTCATACTACCCCACACTTTTTTACAATAAAATTAATTATTTTTTACTTTTTAGTTCATTAAAGCGTGTTTTTTAGTTTTTTTAAATTATAATTTATTTAAGTCTTAAACCTTAAACATTTCCGACGTAGGTAGTTCGTTTTGTCATGGGGCTACGAAAACTGAAAATAATTTAAGGTTTTTGTAGACGTCCAAGTAATTATAGGAAGCATTTACTATAGGTTTTAAACTCAGCGATTGATATGCTATATAACTGCGCCAAATAATACTGCATAAAAATAAAGCGCTGCATTACTGCTTAAATTATTATTTAAAGATACTAGGTGGAATGATAAAAACTATGAACAATATATAATATTGTTTCACTATCATTTTAATGATTGCAAATTTTTTTTCGAACGCTACTGACTTTTCGCCCGGTACTCTGTCCTAGCTGAAGTTCCAGAATCCTTGCAACTGACGTTCTTTCAACATCCAAGTTCCAGCTATGGCTTTAAAGTATCCAATGTACACATCCTTTATATTACTACCATATCAAGATCTGTTTACTTAATTTTTTGGAAATAATGAATAGTCAGCCATGATAATTTCAGTAAAATTATATTGTTTCTATCTACGCTTTTCATTAGATTTATAAATATAACAAAAATGGAAACAAAACTTATTTTTTGAAGCTCCAAATATCGTTCGTTTTACAATACTTACAATAGATGCTGTAAAAATTATTATCGATTCTTATTTCTTTCTTAGTGTGAATCCGCCTTGATGCGACAGTCGAATAGACCATTCTACAACAGTCTGGCTTCGATATTCATTGAATAATTAATATTTACCTCATTTCCACCAAGCAAATCAATTAGTACCAATTGGCTATGTGTACCGGAATATTATGTTGAATACAGATCAGATCAACAAGATTAGTTATCATTCAGGAAACATTTAAGTATAGTTCTATTCAAATGACTTCACGGCTACAAATTCGCGTTTTAACATTGGAAATGTTTATGTTTGTATATGGGGGCAGAGTTACGAGTTTTCGTTCAAGGCCAAAAGACAACGGTGTCGCGATCAAGTGAGGAGCAATCATGCAAAATTGAACAAGTGCAATTTTTTCGAAATGTGTTTTATATCATGTCTAGTTAATTGAGAGGTATTTGCAACGATCTGCGGTGTTATTTTTGAGCAAATGTTAATAAATACTGTAGAAAAATCCATTTAAAAGTTAAGTAATCAAGCAAAAGTGAACGCGTATATAACAGAAGAATAATAGGGTTATTCCTGACAAAACTAAACAGTGCATTGATAAATATTGTGTGTATAATAAACAGTTAATTATGTTTCATATATGCTGTTATCATTTCCAATGTCCTCGATGGTTGCAAGGATTGCGAAATCTGTGAATTTTTATTTATTTCTTTAGTATTATTTACACTATTGAAAACTAGTTGCATCGACTTCGATTTTAATAAATTAACTAGAAATGAATCATAAAAAGCTTTTAAACTCACCATATTTTAAACGCTATATTACTGCGTGAGGGGATAATTATTTAATTTCAAAATATCTAAGATTTAAATCCCGAGAAACAATACTATAGCTACGTTGATAAAAAAAATTTAGAATAAACATGTTTAACAATTCGTCTTGTTTAAATAAATCGAGTTACTATTGGTTCATTGAATTACTAAACTGAGCACATTTTAAGCGCTATGTTACTGCGTGAGGGAATAATTATTTAATTTCAAAATATCTAAGATTTAAATCCCGAGAAACAATACTATATAGCTACCGTTGATAAAAAAATTAGAATAAACATGTTTAACAAATGGTCTTGTTTAAATAAATCGAGTTACTATTGGTTCATTGGATTACTAAACTGAGCACATTTTAAGCGCTATGTTACTGCGTGAGGGAATAATTATTTAATTTCAAAATATCTAAGATTTAAATCCCGAGAAACAATACTATATAGCTACGTTGATAAAAAAAAATAGAATAAACATGTTTAACAATTCGTCTTGTTTAAATAAATCGAGTTACTATTGGTTCATTGGATTTCTAGACTGAGCACATTTTAAGCGCTATGTTACTGCGCCAAAAAATGTAACTATTTTTTTTAAATCTCGTAAATTTATATACTATAGTACGTGCCTACGTTGATAAAAAAATTAATATTAACGGGTGAAGGTAAATAAATAATGATGTAAAAATTCGTCACGCCGCAATAACTTCAAATGTCAATGACTAGTGCAGATTTATGACCGGACCTATATGTTTCTATGGCTAGATGTGATAGTCGGGTAGTACGGCGCGCCATTGCAATTCGGACCCGGTCGTGCACGCCACGTGGGAACGATCAATCAGAAACGAATTACACGCTTGTCGGTTAGTTCGCCTCTATACGTACTTGTTATATACAGGATGTCCCACGGAATGCCGTGCATAGGAATACGTACATTATATTAACTTTTTGTCTATGAAAGATCAGAGAAAGAAATCATTACAACATTGCTGTGCTAATAAAAAAAAATATATCGTAAACAACACAATCACCATCTCAGTTTATTCCGTCGACGTGTCAAAATAATGTTAAAATTTTAACACATTATCCGCAAAAAATTCCCTAATATTTTAATTATTATAGTTTATTAATTGTTTAAAAGAAAAAATAAATGTAGCGCTGGGCTTTCTAATTATATAAAAATACAGGTTGTTGTATTAAATACTAACTTTTTTGAGACAATGCTTTTATTTAAATGCACTAAAAAGGAACAAATAATTTTTAATAAATTAGGTTCATAATTATAAAAGCGTGGGTCGTGAACTCTATGATAGTTTATTAGTCACGACCCACGCTTTTATAATTATGAGTCTAAATTATCAAAAATTATTTTTTCTTTTTTAGTGCATTTAAATAAAAGCTTGTCTCTAAAAAGTTTTTTTTACCAATATTTATTTTGTTCATTTTAGTCTTTCAAAATTTTACCCCCCTTTGACACCCTTAGGGATTGAATTTCGAAAAATCCTTTCTTAGTGGATGCTTACGTCAGAAAAGGAACCAACTTTCCAAATTTCAAGTTTCTAGCTTCAGCGATTTGGCCTGTGCGTTGATTAGTCAAATAAACCCTACATCCCCGTTTGAACCCCTTAGGGGTTGAATTTATTTCTAAAAATGATTTATTGATGTATTGTCATCGGGAATACATATGTGTACAAAATTTCAAATCGATCGGATACGTGGAAGTCGTTCAAAATTGACTTGCAAATTTTGACCTAAACAAGCAAACACACAAACTAACATACATTGCAAGTTAAATAAAAGCTTGTAATAAAAACATTATTCTGGATATCGCTGCTCTTTTGTTTTTCAAATAAGTAATACAGTTTTCGTGTAGAGCGCTAAGAGCTGTTTAATATTAGTTTTTCAATTTTTCAGATCGCTTTATATTGACGAAATTTATGAGTGGGTAATGAAAATGCACCTATATATATAATCTATCTATCTATCTATCTATGTGTTTGAAAAATATACATCGTCCTGGAAAATTGCATCTGCCGTTAAAAACCCACAAAATAGAGATTTTTTAAATAAGCAGGTGGATAATATAAAAAATAAAATAATTTAAAAAAATAGTGAATTAGGTACTTAAACCTTTAACTGATAATGTCGTAATTCAATCTATCCTATTTTGCATTTAAAAAAAATAATTAAAAAATGAATTTATTCGCCAGACATTGTAAATACAGGACTCATTTTTTTCACGTGTGTGTGTGTGTGTGTGTGTGTATATATTAACGGCAACCGATGCACAACACGGGGTCGACAAACGACAGTCGGCTCACGGTTGTGTCGTTGTGCCGTTGTCATAACAAATGAATGTCGAAAGCTTCTCTCAAGTACTGTTGTTTCATTGTACCTCTGAAAACTTTTCAAGTTTACTCAATCTACTGTTTTGAAGTTATATCTTTATTTTTATAGCTATTGAAAAATAATAAAAAAAATTGTGATAACACTTCTTCATTGTTAACTTCCCATTGGAAGTTATTGTAATGGGTCCGAAAATCAAAATGTATAACAAATTTTTATGTTTCAAGGTCACTACACTATTTTTAGAAAGATGTCTATGTGTGTGTACGTATGTACGTACGTACGTACATATGTGACCATTTCTTTCTAAGACGAAATTTCGAGAATGAAAAATGATATCGACTACGTTAGGATGCCCATCGACGCGTATTAACGTAAATATGATCTGAGAGGATTTTTTTCAAAATCGGTTCAGCCGTACTCTTTTTTCTTAACCAAATAGACTCCAAAAGAGTAGATTTTACACAATATCTCGGGAATAAAAAATTATATCGACTTCGTAAGGGTGTCAATCGAGGCGTGTTAACGTCATTTTGATCCGACATAAATTTTATAAAAATCTGTTCAGCCGTTTTTTTTCTGTAATTATTGTTAAAAATATTAATAATTATGTTTTAATGATTAAAATGATTACTTTTCTGTGTAATATCTAATTTAATTAGTATTATTAAATATTTATCAAACTGGGAAGTTCGTCGTGTGGACCTCAAGGGTCGCACGTTAGTTCTAATAAACAACTCACCTCACAGCTTGTTTATGAATGGATTTGTAAAGCGAATTTTTGTCTCAGGGTATCTTTTATAACGTTTTAAAATAAACATGTAATATAATTAAGATAAACCAGAAAAAGTGCTTTATTCATTTAAACAAAGTAAAAGCCGTGTTCACTACTTAACATGCATTTAAAAGATTTATAAACTCAGCAAATTTTAAACGCTATATTACTGCGCCAGGAAACTAAAAATATAACTACACTTAAAAATAAAACGCTGCATTTCTGCTTAAGTTATACATTAATTGTTTTTAATGTTGCTAACAAAACCCTATATTTTCTTTTTTTTGAACTTAAAAATAAAATAACAATAGGCAAGGCCATCCTACCTACAGGACTAAATGGGCTATAGCCCCGGGACGCTAGCCTTTTAGGGCAGCAATTTTGCTTATACTCAAATCAGTTTGACAGAGGGCAGTGTAGCCTAATGGATAGCGTATTTGGTTCCGCAGCCTCTAGACTAGACTGTCGTGGGTTCGAATCCCACCTGCGCTCATGGATGTTTTGTGATGTTATTTAGTTTTAAAAAAGTTGTTATTTAGTGTAGTTGAAAGACACAATTGACCTGAGATGTCGACGCGTCTATAATCTACAATAAATAAATAAAATTAGTTTGACAATGACGAGCCATGAAGAGGGGCACATTATTGTTAGCAGCCCACGGGCGCCAAGTATCTTAGGACGGCCCTGACTACAGATAAATATAGACGTCTTCTATACCAGTATCGCGGTTGTATTCCTTTCTCCTTATCCACCACCACTACTTCCGTCGCGCTTTTTCCATATCCGATCCGAATCACTCCGACCTACCGCACCTAAAGAAGTTTCATTTCAAAAACAAATCCAACTTTCCAAATGACCTTGCCAATACCAATTTTATGCGAGAGAGGGGAAAAGGAAAGAGAGGAGGGAGTATAAAGACAGAGGGGGAGAGGAAAGAGAGGAGGGAGTATAAAGACAGAGGTGGAGAGGAAAGAGAGGAGGGAGTATAAAGACAGAGGGGAAGGGAAAGAGAGGAGGGAGTATAAAGACAGAGGGGAGAGGAAAGATAGGCGGGAGTATAAAGACAGAGGAGGAGGGGAAAGAGAGGAGGGAGTATAAAGAGAAAGGTGAGAGAGAGATTGTAGGTTATATATATTATATAACGTTTCATTAATCTTGCCACTACCGATTTCTTGCGAGAGAGGGGGAGAGGAAAGAAAGGAGGAAGTATAAAGACAGACGGGGAGAGGAAAGAAAGGAGGGAGTATAAAAACAGACGGAGAAAGGAAAGAGAGGAGGGAGTATAAAAACAGACGGGGAGAGGAAAGAGAGAAGGGAGTATAAAGAGAGAGGGGAGAGAAAGATAGTAGATTATATATATTATATAACGTTTCATTGATCTTGCCACTACCGATTTCTTGCGAGAGAGGGGGAGAGGAAAGAAAGGAGGGAGTATTAAGACAGACGGGGAGAGGAAAGAAAGAAGGGAGTATAAAAACAGACGGGGAGAGGAAAGAGAGGAGTGAGTATAAAGACAAACGGGGAGAGGAAAGAGAGGAGTGAGTATAAAGACAGAGGGGAGAGAAAGAGATTGTAGATTATAGACGCTCGACAACTGAGGTCATTAACGTCAGCCGATTAATATAAATGCATTAGTTTTCGAATAGTGTAAAAACGTGCAAACGAAACGCTGAGGAGTCACAAAAAAGACCAAATATTAGTACGTATGCTATAATTAAAACAGTGCAGATTTTTCGCTTGGCCTATCATATTTTATTCACAAAGCACACACACACACACACGTACACGCACATAACATATGTTTGAACAGCGTGATCTCGGAGCGTGAATTCTGAGCGTGACTTAAGTGCGTATGTAACGTGTAGTCATAGTGTACAGATCTTAAAATATCCATACAGATTTTGTGACAATGAGGAGAAAGTTGTCTATTCCTGGTTTTGTTAGCTTAGGGACAATATGAAATATAGAGTTGTCCCACGTATCTAAATTTAATAGCCGAGCGTGTAGCAATGCTGTTGTTTACATGGCATTGTTATGGTTCCTCTATTACAAGTCCCCAGTTCCCGGGTTCTAGCTCGAGAGCTGGTAAAAGTGTCAATTGGATTTTCAATTTATTATTAAAAAAAAATAATGAAATGAAAATATGAATTGGTGCTAGGCCCAAAAAACCTTGGCTATTGGTGGTCTTTAAAACACAATAACAGTGCACATTTGGTTGACTTAGTGGTAGCTGAAGATCTAAAAGTACCTGGTTCGATCTCGGGTTTCGGATCGCAATATTTTGGTTTTTTTATTCAAGATATATATATTTTTTTACTTTAAAAATTTGTTTAATTAAATTTGATACGAACAAATTTTGAAACACTAAAAAGAACAAAATAAAATATAACTAAAAAGACTTTTTAAAAACAAGCTTAAATAAATAAATCTGCTAATTTTTTACCCCTACCTAATTCCTTGTTTTTATTATTGTACGGAACCCTCAGTGCGCCGGTTTTTTCTTAAAGAGATTTAAATAAAAGCGCTACAACGGTTCAGAGTCAACAAATTAAAATTTATTAAGTAAATTGATTACAACAAAAATAAGTTTTATATAGTAGACGTGTGCCTTTCCTCTAGTTCTTAAAATATAACCGCACGCAGTTTGTGTGTGCGGCGACGGGAGGAATGACGGAGGGAGGGAGGGAAGGTACCCGAGGGCTTAACTGTCGGTCCTCTCTACAGAACATGACTCAGCATCGATGTATGCACAGCACTTGTGTATGACTGTACAGGTTCAAGATCTTTATGGATATCAACAAACACCAGATTTAACAGTTCGCGTTTACGGCTTAACTACACCTAGAGCACAACCCTCAACATAAAAATTCGGGTCGACTAACGTTTGCCGTTTGCGTTGAATATTTAACGCTAACGATGTAACCATGGCGACGAAAAACAAATCATATACGAGTATTTTCTACCTGAAGTTTCCCTTAGGGGACCATTCAAGTATTACGTAAGCACTACAGGGGGGCGGGGGTCTTTGCTTTTCTTATTTTTGATGACATGGGGGATGGGGGTGTCTGGATGGTGATTACGTCAGCATATTTATTTTTTTACTTTTTCGGATTTCTACAAAATTTAGTCGATTTTGGTTTGAACACATATGGTAACCCTACTTGTCTATGCTTGAAAACGAAACGCATTTTCAGGGATTCCAAGCCTATTCCTTATTTCTAGATTTATAACTGCTGCTCACGAATCAATAAAGAAACCAGAACACATTGAAAAATGCATGTACCAATGTTTACGTAAGCATGGGAGGGGGGGTAAGAACTTTGCTTATTTTTGCTGACGAGGGGGAGGAGGGGTAAGAACTTTGCTTACTTTTGCTGACGATGGGGAGGGAGGGGTTAATAATTGCAAAAAATCTGCTTACGTAATACTTGAACGGCCCCTAGGGGGAACACTGGAATCTAATTGTTCTCGCAATTGCATTCCAATGTTCTTTGGGAATTGGCGTTCCCAGGAGCCCGAGCTCGTACCAGTCGGTTTGTATATGCCGGGCTGGCAGATTCTAATACACAAATGGATTATTAATTGTTGTGTTGAAGACGCTAATGACCTGAGTTGTCGACGCGTCTATAATCTACAATAATAATAATCTATCGGAAGTTAACCCCTGGACTCTTCTTCTCAAATCCTTTTTCCTCGCCTAAGACGGTTACCGCTCTCCCGACGCTATTTTTAAAGCTAAAGGGTTCGGGTGAACACCAAATGAAGAATCAATAATCACATTACAGATCCTATACGTGAAAAATTGAAAAAAAATTCCCTGGAAAAACTCACCTACAATTTTACGTAATTTTTCACACGTAGCCAGAAATTGTTTTCAAAAAATTCGCCTGTATAGGATTTGTAGTGTGATTCTTAGGCCTTCATTTGGCGTTTCGGTCATCGTCCGTCGAAATCAAAAATTAGAAAGATGCAAAAAATGATCGGTCAGCTTCAAGTAATTTGTTGGTTTTAGAGAGTGGGTTTTTGTTTCTGCATTTATCCGGATGCATCAATGTTTTTTTTTATTGTTTCTAAATCATTTTATTTTTAAACGGTAGCTGTACTTTTACAGTTAAAACAAATATCGATAGACGCGAGACCAAATAACTGAACGCATAACTCATCCGTGAACTGTCTATCGATCATAACCATTTCAAACGGAGATTAAATTTCTTATAGAGTAAATAATGATTAAGAGAATGCTTCTGCTGTCATATTTTAACACAGCGTTACTCAAAGTTTTCTAAACACGGAGTCCCTAGAAAGTAGAATCTTGATGGCGGACGCCCAAGTGTGAGGTGTACCGCACCGTTAGCCCACGGAAAAATTTAAAAAAATATGAACCAAAAATGCTTTTTGATGTGAAACATCTTATGTCGGGCTGTGAACAGCCGCGTGAGGGGAAATATGCAACGAAATGTTTCGTCCGCTCCTTCGCTGCTGTTCTCCCCACCACTACGGCACTGGCTAGGCGTGCACTGTAGCACACGCGGTGTTACAAAGCTGTATATACGTCAGCATAACAATTAGTTGTGCGTATAAATATGACACGAGGCGAAGCTCTGTCTTAATCTTACAGTCACATGTAATATATGTTTTTTTTAATTTTAGGTTTACGTTATAATAGTGAAAATGAGTGATGTAGAAATGAGCCAAAGTGATCAATAAGTGTGTACGCAACAGAGTGATTTATTTTTTTTTGTAATTGTTTAAACACGGAGCAGCCCCTATAATGACATCAGTTGGATTCTAAGCCCAAATCATCCTGATGGCTTTAAATAAAAGCAAATTTAAAAAAATATGCAATTTAACATCTTAAAAGAATCCCCGACATAAAAATTAATGTGAATAAAAATAAGCTATTACTTTTAAAAGAATTGCATTTCCAATTTCATCAAAGTCGGATGATTTTTCTGAAACTACAAAATGGTGGATCCAAGATGGCGGCGTTTTA
Organism: Mongoloraphidia duomilia; assembly: GCA_039654895.1. Classification (NCBI taxonomy): domain Eukaryota; kingdom Metazoa; phylum Arthropoda; class Insecta; order Raphidioptera; family Raphidiidae; genus Mongoloraphidia; species Mongoloraphidia duomilia. The sequence goes on from CM077527.1 coordinate 11,016,863, forward strand.
ATTCTATAACCTTTCCGCAAAAATGCTCTGTCGTATAAAGAAAACCGCGCATCAAAATTTATTTTGTGTAGGTTATAATGTTACGGTCATAGATCTATTCCTATATCTTCTACATTTATTTATTTGTCTATGGTAGATGTGTAAAGTATTTTTGCTAGTTGCACCCTAACCTATACGAGCTTCAGTTAAAGAGAATCAATCGAGCGAAAGAATTCATATTTTAATATCCATTCTCCGTAGGTCTTAGAACGGACAGCAGGTGAATTGGGTCTGTTTATGTTGATTTGTACAAACAACATCGCAAATCGAAAATCAACAATATTTTAAAAATTATCAAAATACATATATTCAAAAATTATTTATCTAAAATTTCAGAAATCATCGTAATACTTACAGTAAATTTCTAAATATGATTATTTATCTTAAATTTCGGAAAACGTTGTAGTATTTTGAGCTTCAAAAATCGCAACATTTTTTTTTATTTTTCGAAAATCACGTGTTTTCAACATGACCAGGCAAACCTTGCACAAACACAAAAAACGGATTTGCATTTTGTTTAGAGAAGGCAACATCACGATGGCCGATCTGCGCTGTAGAAACAATGGAGAGAGCTATCAGTGGTAGAATATGGTCTCGTCCGGCACGAAAGACGTTTCTGCGCATGTATGTGTGTCACGTGCGAGTTGTTGCCCCTTTAAACAGAGCATATGGACTCGTCCGGCACTAAACTCATTTCTGCGCATGTATGACGCTGGTGTCTTCTCTACAAAATACTACTCTACTTCGTCTACTTGAAGTCCTTAGACAAATAATACCGTTTTAACGAGCGTGTTCTAAGGACGAGATGTATCCCTAATAGATTTATCTCCTCGTTCCAGTTCTATATAATTCTCAAAACGTTTTTATAAAGCATTTATTTCATGAGGTTTTTCTTTCTTGTTTGACGTTAATAGCTGTCACATCATTATTACTTTTTTCACAATTTAATTCACATTTAATTAAATGTCCGGCAGATAAAATTCGTTCTGCATCATATATATTTTCTTGGTTTGGGTTATCACCAACCTAAGATATTAATTCACTCAAATTTAATAGCATTTTAATCGTCAACACTACTATCACATATGTAATTTTTGTTAAACTGCAATTTTTTGTCGGCCATGTTTTTGAAGCCACACCCACATGTCAGTTCCCAATAGTTCTCAAAAAGTTTTTTTGAACGTATCAGATTGTTGACGTACACGTGTTATTTTTACCAACAAACCACAGGAAATCGTTAAAGTTATACAGTACTATTAATCACATATAGATACAAAAATCAAGGCAGTCATGATCAATGGCCATACAATGTTATTACAATATGAGTGATTATAGATCTCAATTCATTTTGCTTTTGAAGTACTTTATTTACTTTTATCAGTCCACAAGATTATAAAATAATTTATAATAGTCGATGGTTCAGCCGTACCCTAATAGTAGTTTGTATTTCTGGTGTCGTAATGGTTCGAATGAATTGTAGATTATAGACGCTCGACAACAGAGGTCATTAGCGTCTAATCGTAATGGTTCGTTCGTTCGTTCATACGTTGGTGAACTTTTTTCCGCTCGCATATCTCAAGAACAAATAATGATATCGACTCCGGACCAATTGCATTCGATACATAATTATATAATGAATACCTGATTAGGTTTGCAGGAAATTTCAATTAGCGGTTTTTTGTTTATAACAAAAAAACTTTTAAAAAATTCATAATGTGAAATCTTTAGTCTCTCATATCTCAATGACTAAAAGTACGTGCAGTATGGAGCTGGGATTCTAGATGGTAGCGAAGATCATAGCAGGACTTGCTTAAATTAATGCATTGTTATATATGCGAGCGTACACAACGAAGCAGTGAGTGTAGCAGGTATAAGCGCTGTTACAAGAGCTGGTAGATTCAAGAATGTATCTCACCATTCTTTCAGCGCGCTGCCTACTACAATCAACGTGTGACAACTGTCAAATGGCCGTTACAAGTTTCGCAATGGATGTGACTAGTTTAATATGTGAAATTTTGCCAGTTTTTATTTAATTTGTTTTGAGTTTTTTCTAAGACGTATTTAAAAGTGTTAGGTTCCATACGTAAATATTCAAAAAACAGGTTTGGATAAAATTTTAATTCTTGGTATAAATGATGAAATTCGCCATGTTTAAATCGTTTTCTATTAATAGGGTGGACATGATAGCTCCTACCCAAATTTGTATTTAAAATATACCGCTTTGTAGCAGAAGAACACAAATATTTTTCTTCGCTATCTGACATTTCAAACGCGATTTAAGCTTGTATCAATGCTAGTATCAAAGCTTCGTTGTGCAAACCTATAAGCGCTTATAATTTCAGTCACCATCTACCATACATGCTACCATCTAGAATCCCAGCTGCGTACTGCACGTACCTTAATGGTGTCGACTCCGGAACAATTTCATTCGACGCATAATTGAATCTACTGTAAAATGTTAACCTTTATTATAAATAGTTTCTCTACGGTAGATTGGTCTCTAATCTCTAAGGGCACCCAATAGGAAGTTAGCAGTGTGGTTTTACCCACACATCAAACCTTTTTTTATTTAATCTATTTTATGCTAATTTAAAGTAGAACCAGCTATTTTCGTGTATCCGTCAATGAAAATTCTTGCCCCCGACAAAGAATATTTAATTTTTTCAACAGACTTATAAATTTCCTTTTTTAATCAAAGGCCGCTTGTGTGAATGATCACACTGAAAAGCACTGTCGCATTTATCAACGTGCATAATAATATATGAGCTGTGAACTGAAGACTAGAGAGATAGTGCCTGATACTGAAACTTCATAAGGTTCTCTCATATACTTAAGTGTTTTGACGTCATCGCTATAAAAAGTGTATCTATACATTTTAAATTTTCAAGTACGAATAACTAGGACAGCTATGTTATTTCTTTCCCAAAATCCCCCAGGGGGGACATTGGAATGTGGTTGCTATCGCAAATTGCATCCCAATGTTCTTTGGGAATTAGCGCTCCCAGTCATTTATAAACCGATTTTGAAATTTTTTTTTATTTGAAAGGATATACTTTCAGATTGGTCCCATAGAAATCTCATCAAAATCGGTTTAGTAGTTCGACTGATTTTAATAAAAGTGAGTAACGGCGTGTGATTTTTTAAGGTAAATGTCACTTTTTGACACTAAAAAGTAAAAAATAAAAAACTTTTTAACAAAAAAAAACCTTCAAAAAACCACTAAAAAGAGGAAAATAATGAAATTTTGAGGTCTGTGCCAATTTAATAAAATATGAAGTTGGTTAAAAAGAAGATATACTATACTATACTTTTTAACCGACTCCATATTTTATTAAATTGGCACAGACCTCAAAATTTCATTATTTTTCTCTTTTTAGTGGTTTTTTGAAGGAGGTTTTTTTTTTGTTAAAAAGTTTTTTCTCTTTATAATATTAATAAAGAAACTGTTTTTAGTATGAACTAATAATTTGGAGATGTAAAATTTTTTTAAATAATAATGGAAAATATTCAGAACAAAAATGTCATTTAGTAATAAATTGCAAATGCACCTGTATGGCGAGATAGCATCAGACGATCAGACTGTATTTCTGCACTCCTGTATGGTAAGATTAAATCTGAATAATTCCAACCCGTTGTCCTAGAATGACAGTGGCGTAGAACCTGTTTTTTAAGCAATATTCAACTAAAATTAATTTGTGTCAAATATAGTTTTACACTGCTTTTAATATTTAAAATATAGAAGTTGTCGAACGTCTATAAGCTATAATCTAGCTTTTTAAAATATAGACTATTTCTTTTTGCGAACAAGGGATTGCGGCAGGATGAACTTTGGCCATGATTATATGAAAGTACTCGTTGAAATCGACACTTTGAAGTCAATTTTATTTATGTTATCGATGACATAAGAAGACAATTCAAAAAATTCGACTGATGACCAGTCCTATACTTCCCACCTAGTAAATATTTGCAAAAAATAAACACTCTTTTTTTATTCTTTGAAAAAAACATGGCCCTCTTTTTTGTTAGGTGATCTACTGACGGCTAGCTTAATATAGCAAAAATCATGGTTACCTACCTTGATTTACCTACAATTTTCTTTTTTTAGTAAAATATTTTTTTTCTCGAAAACTATACATTTTAGAGAAAAAAAATATTTACATTTTTTTCATATTATAATATCTAGAATTCATTTATATTTTTTTTACCTATGTTAATACGTGACATTGAGAACGTTTTTTTTAATATCTCAGAATCCACTGGACCGATTTGACTCAAAATCTAATCAGATCTAAGTTAAAGACTGATAAACACAATAGAACAATCGGCATGGCCGTATGTTGTTCCGTTTTTACGATATTGAAGGCGAAAAATTGACCACATACATACACACACACACACATAGACATCAGTCAGAAAATGATCTTAAACGATTGTTAGGGTCTCAAAACGTGAAGATCTGTTAAAATCTCGAAATATTTTGTTCGGACTAAATCCATTACTTCCCTACCATAGTAGAGGTGGGAAGTAAAAAACAGTACGTTTTAAGGTACTTTGCCTCGTCTTTAAGGACAGTAGAACATCGTTTCTAAATAAAGGACTGTCCTATTAAAATAAGTACAGATAGTCACCATAAATTTATTATAAATTAAACATAGGAAATCTAACGATCGGCTCTCCGTCTATGTTTTGGAAGAGTACAAACGGACCGGCTACCATCCATCCAACCATGGCATCATCAATCTCTTCTCGTGGTCCGTCTAGCGGTGGCGGCGGCACTATCTGCCGCTGCTTCCCCCCGGGGACTGTCCGGCAACACCACCTTACTCCCCTTCCACTTCTTCGCCGAAACACACACACACACACATGATGCGGTGTGCGGCAAATGGGATACCATTAACGATCAAATATCATCTGTCATTGCTCAGCGCCTGGTTAAGAGTGACAATGAATAGGAAAATGTTCTGATGAATAGGGAATGGATGCACAGATGCATAACTAAGCTCATTGAACAGATCTTCTTCTCTTCAATTTGAAACGTATGACGTATCTATTAAAGCTCCAAAACTGCAAGCTTCACGATTAACTAGCTTATAGTTTGTCTTTAGGTATTATTCTGTAGAGTCAATGTTAGAAATTACAGTGCTGTTAATTTTTTGTCACTTTCTAACAAATTTGTCATTTCATAAGGTAAAGTGAGACAGAAAATTTACACTGCTGTAAATTCTAACATTGGCCATACAGAATAGCGCCATAAATCTTTGATTAGCTTTTATCAGTGGCTTCGTTCTTGTGTTCAGCCTCGTTTAACAGTCTATCCTATTCCTCTAAAAATGAAGGACTATATTTGTGTTGGTTTTTGGCTAAGATCCTCGATGTTTTCCTTTTACATGCTTCTAATTTGAAATTTGAACGAATTTTTTTAAAAATAGCATTCTTTGGAACACGCGTCTGTTTAATTGTGTTGTAAAAATAATTATTATCTACTCTCCAAACTTGATAGTATATAAGATTGTGGTCAAACCTTGGCCTTTGATTCGTGATCCAAAATTAGAATTTTTAAATAATCAGCATTTAATTTTTTTTATTTAAATGATTAAACATTCATCGATATTAAAGTATTATTTTTAACTAAATAAAAAATTCTCATTTTTAATTAGGTGTATTTATAAAGAAAAACACACAGATTCGACCACACACTGTAAGAAATGAGAAGGCCGATTACATAGATTATCGATAGTCCATTTGTAGCCAGCGATTAATCTGGTAATAGGTACACAAAGAGACAATGGCGTCGCAAACAGGTATCGCCTGCACATCGCGTAGATTCCATAAAAACACATTGCGCATACGTGGTTACTAATTTTACATTAATTTGTTTTGTATTCATCCATTTTATATATGTAACTATACATTTTATTTTGTAATTTTTACACACTTTATTGGAACATTACACAAATTATGTAATTTTAATTTACTTTATGTAAAAATCACAAATTTGTTTAACTTTACAGTAAAAGTCCAAGTTTTTATGAAGTTTTCTGTGTAAAAATAAATAATAATGTAAAATCACATAGAAAATCGAGCGAATTCTATCTTAACTTTCAAAGTATTTTTACATCCATTTTTTACAGTGCACCCTCAGTTCTGTATAGACTATATCTTTTTTGGTTTAGGAGCTACAAACTTTCTCAAAAATTAAAAAAAGTTAAACGCCTGTAGCTTTTAAACTAAAAAAAAAACGAAAATTTTCTTTACCTTATTAAAATCAGTGTTGTTAATGCTAAATTTGAGAAAAATACAAAAAATATCAAATTTATTTTAGGTTAAGATAAGATAAATTCTTTATTAAGAACATTAAAAATGTTGTCACAGCGTCACTTTCTTAAAATTAAAATTAAAAATTAAACAAAAACGAAAAATAGTAAGTTTAAAATGAACATTAATAAATTTTACTATATGGACATAGTTGTATAAAATAATTTTTAACCTGTCTTTTAAAGCTATTTAAGTTTTTGAGATTTTTTAAATTATCTGGTAACATATTGTAGTACCGGCTGCCACAACATATTGGGCTATAACTATACCTCGTACTTTTATACTTATTAATGTGTATGCAATTGTTGCTTCTTGTGTCATACTTATGTATTTCATTATTGAAGTTGACTTTATCTAAGTTTTGTTTAATGTATACTACCAGCTCATATGCATATATGGCATAAATTGTAAGTATTTTATTGTCTATGAAATATTGTTTGCATGACTGTCTAAATTTTAAATGGAATATTACTCTGATGAGTCTTTTTTGTATTTTTAAGATCCTGATGCAATCTGGCGAGTGTCCCCACACCATTATACCATATTTTATGCAGCTATACGCAAAAGCGTAGTATACATTTAACAAAACTTGATAGTCAAAGGTATTTCGTAATTGCAATAAGTAATAATAAATCACATTTAGTTTTTTACATACGGTATCAACTTGGCTATCCCACTTTAAGTTACTACTGAGTTTTAAGCCCAAAAATGTTGCCTCTGACACACTCTCAATTTGTACATTTATTTTAAAGTAGTTATTGTTTCCTCTTTCAAAGAGCATATATTTTGTTTTTTGTAGATTAACTATAAGTTGGTTTTTTTGACACCAGTCAATGTATTCTTTCAGTACGAGGTCTAATTTTCTACTTAGATTTTCCTTGGTTTCAGAGGAGATGATCACAGATGTATCATCTGCATACATTATTACCTGTCCTTCGGAGAGTTTAAAATAAAAATTTTCCCAACATTTTTATGTTAATATTTAAAATAAAAATTTCCCCAACATTTTTATGTGTAGATAAGTAATATCTTTTTAATAATGTATAATATATTATTGAAAAATTAATTATATCGTGCCCTATTCGCACAATAACGTAACTAGTAAATTAATAATTATACCTGTACGTGGACCAGGTGGACGCAATGTTAAGGGTTTATGTGTGAGCCGTGAGGGATCGTCTTTGCGATACATACTTACCCGGAGGGTGTTGCGCCCCACCAGCTAACACAGGTACATGCATCAAGTCTCGTTGCTTTCCAGGGCTTACATAACTCTAATTTTTAATTACAATTGATCTATTTCCAATAACACAAGCGTATTAAAAAGCTAAGCAGTCAAGGTTTGTTTCTTTATAATAAAATAATGTTACAAAACTGTTTTCTGAGTTGGCGGAATAAATATTTATTTACAATAATTAAAAATACAATAACAATAAATGCAACAACGAAAAGTCAATTCTAACAATAAAAAAACTTAAACGGTAATTATTGAACTAAACGAGCCACTTAAATAACACTTAACAAATAACTATATATACAAGGATTATTTATTTGTAATAATTTATGTCACTGTATTTATATCAGATTTATTTCGCTGTTCACCACTGTCACAGTACAATCTACACTGACTGATTCCCATTGACTGATCAATATTTATTTCACTGTACTGACTGATGGCATGACTCACCATTCACTGACTATCGATTGCGTGACACCGTCGACTGACTGTTTCACTCGTACCGGCTTGTTTATATACGCTACGCGGCCCACTCTAGTACGTTCTCGTTGGCTCTAGCGTTGTCTAGAATCTTCGATAGCATTCCACGCTTTACTACTGTAACCCTTCTTTCTCGTGGTTTCTATTGGAGGCAGTGGCGTAACTCTTGGGGTTTGCTACAATAAGAAATAATGATATAAAAAGAAATATAGTGGACACATCTGTGGACAAAAAGCTTCCATAAAAAATATATACAGGGTGTCCAATTTGACGTTGGCTAACATGGGTAACTTTGTTATTAGTGAAGATAGAAAGTCGGTTAAATGGGCAAAGTAGTGCAGAATTATGTACCCTTTAACGTCCCGTCGAAAAAACAATTGAATTTTGACACACTATGGATTTATTTAGAAAATAGTGAAAATTGCCGTTTTTGAAAACTGGCCATAACTTTTTTATTTATGAAGATATCTGAAAATTTCCTTAACCATTTTTTGATAACTTTTTATGATCTTTTCAGTGGCGTAGGTTTAATTTTTTAATATCCACTACATAATGAGATATTGACATGAACTTTGGTTTTTCTTATGGACGCCATTTTGGACTTTTAGATATTCAAATTCTGCTTATTTTTCTGATTAATTTGGTGTATCATATGCTACATTTAAAAAAAATGCAATTAACGTCCCATATTAGAGGCACTATAAAACAACTGACAGTCAAATTATATTTCAATTCTGCCAAACTACGATTTATTATTAATTTTACACTTAAAATGTTCGCACTACTTAATTATAACTTGATTGTCAGTTGTTTTTAATGTCTCTTATATGGGACGTTCATTGCAAATTTTTTAAATGTGGCATGTGATACACCAAATTAATCAGAAAAATAAGCAGAATTCGAATATCTAAAAATCCAAAATGGCGTCCATAAGAAAAACCAAAGTTCATGTCAATATCTCATTATGTAGTGGATATTAAAAAATTAAACCTACGCCACTGAAAAGATCATAAAAAGTTATCAAAAAATGGTTAAAGAAATTTTCAGATATCTTCATAAATAAAAAAGTTATGGCCAGTTTTCAAAAACGGCAATTTTCACTATTTTCTAAATAAATCCATAGTGTGTCAAAATTCAATTGTTTTTTCGACGGGACGTTAATGAGCACATAATTCTGCACTACTTTGCCCATTTAACCGACTTTCTATCTCCACTAATAACAAAGTTACCCATGTTAGCCAACGTCAACTTGGACACCCTGTATATAAATAAATCGTATGAATAGGTACCGCTGGCGAACTGTCCAAAGAAAACGGCTTGTGTTTTTAACACGCTTATATAAGCTTCACTTGTATGTTGTATGTAAAAAAATCTGACAACTTGATTTTCACCCTCTTCCAAATGTCCAGTTGACGTGAAACTTTGCAGTCGTATGTAGTTTTGATGACAAAACAATATTCTGATCTTTTGGCTATAATAATATTTATATAACAGGTTGAAAAAATAGAATAATAAAAATATGGTGGAGGAGACGGTCTTCCACCATATTTTCATTATTCTATTTTTTCAAATTGTTATATTCATATTATTATAGCCAAAATATCAGAATATTATATTATCATCAAAACTTCATACAACTGCCAAGTTTCACGTCAATTGGTCAATTGGAAGAGGGTGAAACTCGAGTTGTAAGATTAATAATGAAAATATGGTGGAAGAGACGGTGTTGATGGTGGCAGAACGTGTCTCGAGTCGTTCAAAAATTTGAAAATAAAATTTATAGTTTCAAAAAATCTAAAAAAACACGTTTATATCAACACACTGAAAGTAAAAATTCAATTTCTTTCTCTTCTATAACGTGTTTTTTAGATTTACACAAAGCAGCCCTTATAAAGTGGAACCTAAAATGACAAAAAACTAGTAAGAATAACATATTTTTACTTAATGTGTTTTTAACAAGATTAATGTGACAGCTATTGATGTTGAATTTTATTTGCACTTCTTTGATATTTGGTTTTATTGAATAGAACTGTAGTGCAGCAGGGGTGACGGAGCCCCGGGGCTCCGCGGAGCATAGTTTGATAAATGCTGATCTACACGATCAATGGTTTTTAATCCATCCTTCATAATTGATCCTCAGCACCCAAAGCGGTGAGTTGCCTCACAAACTCGGACGACCGGTTCTTCATGTTTGTCTACTATAAGATTTGTTCAAATGCTAATACTTGATCCGTTCCAAATCGTAGTTTAATTAATCAATTAAAATATTAGATCACGATTACCAACTAGTAAAGAAATATCATATACAATTTCAGTCTCCTTTTTGACTTTTTTAGGGCTTTTTTTGATTTTCTGAGGGTCTAAAATTGCATTACGAGCCTATTTTAGGGTCTACAAATATAATGCATAATTTTACATTAATTTGTTTTGTATTCATTCATTTTATATATGTAACTATACATTTTATTTTGTAATTTTTACACACTTTATTGGAATATTATACAAATTATATAATTTTAATTTACTTTATGTAAAAATCACAAATTTGTTTAACTTTACAGTAAAAGTCCAAGTTTTTACGTAGTTTTCTGTGTAAAAATAAATAATAATGTAAAATCACTTAGAAAATCGAGCGAATTCTACCTTAACTTTCAAAGCATTTTTACATCCATTTTTTACAGTGTGAAGTGACAAATTTGTCTGATAATAATTTTTGATAATTCAATACATAGGAAATCTGATGGTGAGTTCCCCATCTATAATGAGTGATAGTGAATTAATAAATAATTCCAACTTAAATTTAATCCAGTAATGAGCATCCAATAAAATATATGCCAAATAAACACGCCAAGATCATCGTGATGATGATCTCACATCGCAAAAATAAAATTACAATAGTAGGTATATAAATGTGTGTGTCATAGGTCATGCATTGACTCTCGATTTCCATGACCTTGACTCGACCGCGGCCATTCCAATAAAGTTGTCCAGTCGTGCCTATATTGACTACATATACAGCACAACCATTATGTATAATAACAGACGGCCTATGCAATATGCATTATACACTTATACAGTGTGTTTGATAAATCCCGACTTACAAAGCAGATACTTGCATTTTTTGAAGTGTAACTTTTTACGCGTGTTCGGAATGTTTGCGTTAAACATTTAACGCTAATCTAGAGGAGGACAAAGAAAAGAGGTCGCCCAGTGTATTCTCTATAACGTACGTGACACGATGTTTAAATTGCTTTATTCATTTCCAAAACGAAACGTCACTAAGAGGTTATCAAATCGACAAGCGACTAGACTCTGTAGTAAGGGTCCATTCTGATTGGTCGAATACCCTATCTTGATGTCGTTTAACACACGCACACACACACACACACCTAAACGAACGTAACAACTAACTAGTGAACTCTGTATACTAATATGGATAATTGATAGCGATTAAAAAATGGGTTTTGCAGTATGTGGAGAATGTTTAAATACATATTCTTCAAGACAGGCATTTATGTTTACAAAATTAGGATGAAAACTTCAGGTAAGGCTTGTAATCTAATTCTTTCTATAAAAGTCAAACAATTTTCTGAAATTTCAAAATAAAACTTAATTAAAATTTATTTTTCCATTTCCATTTCTCAAGAACACTGTTGCTGTATAAATTTTGGACATCCTAATATCTCAAATAATAATATTAAATTAGGTTTTATTTTGAAATGTTAAAAAATTGATCGACTTGTATAGAAAGAATTAGATTACAAGCCTTACCTGAAGTTTTCATTCTAATTTTGTGAACATTAATGCCTGTCTTGAAGAATGTGTTTGAACATTCTCCACATACAAAACCCATTTTTTAATCGCTATCAACTATCCATATTAGTATACAGACTTCACTAGTTAGTTGTTACGTTCGTTTAGGTGTGTGTGCGTGTGTCAAACGACATCATGGTGGAGTATTCGACCAATCATAATGGACCCTGACTGCTGGGTCTAGTCGCTTGTATCAAATCAACGTGCATGTTTGTTTATCTGGTTTACAAAAAACAGTATACATATAAATAAAGATAAAACGGAAGTTATAAAATTTGGCAATTTCTTCGATTTCCCGCAACAAATTAATCTCTTAGATAGCAATGTAGCGTTGCAGGACACTGTCAAATTTCTTGGCATAACGATAGATAAAAACTTAGACTGGAAAGCACATATAAATTCAATAATTCCCAAATTGAACAAAGCTCTATATATATACTTCGTGTTTTAAAAAACTGCGTAACCACCGAAGTATTAATATCTGTATATTACGCCTACTTTCACTCAATTTGGTATCGTTTTTTGGGGTAATTCGGTGCATGCCAAAAAAATTTTTATATTACAAAAAAAATGTATCCGTATCATAGCGAACGTGGCTCCCCGTACTAGCTGCCGAAGGTTATTTTCAACATTTTCAATTCTCACTGTTTCTGGTTTATATATCTTAGAATCCGCAAAGTTTGTTAGGAAATATCCTGATTTATTTCTGTCAAATCAAATAGATCATAATTACACTACCCGCAATAAATCCAAATTAAAAACAAATTTTTCCCAACTTTCTGTTACATACAAGGGTGCCCGTAACGCTATGATACGGGTACATAATAAAATTCCAGATGTAATTAAAACTGGAAATGATTTAAATTTTAAAAAAAGATTAAAAAAATATTTAATAGCTAAAACATATTATTCTCTGAGAGAATTTCTGTAGAAAGATAGACTGACGCTGTTTATACATGTACTAGCCGTTACCCGTGGCTTCGCCCACGTATTTTTCGATTTATGATTTATTATCCCCCTCGCGAGAAATTCTCCTCCTGCGAAGCGAAGCCGGGCTGGTGATGTTTATTCGCTCGAATTTTATAATACATAACTCACTCGCTTCGCTCGTTCGCTCGAATTTTATTAATACAATACACACTTGCTTCGCTCGTTCGTTTGAATATTAATTATACATTACTCACTCGCTTCGCTCGTTCGTTTGAATATTAATAGTACATTACTCACTCGCTTCGCTCGTTCGCTCGAATTTTATTAATACATTACTCACTCGTTTCGCTCGTTCACTCGAATATTAATAATACATTACTCACTCGCTTCGCTCGTCCGATCGAATTTTATTAATACATTATTGCTCACCTACGTTATATAAGGAACTCCTGTGCAAAATTTCATGCTAACTTAAAAAATTACGAACTTCCATACAAACTTTCATCCTCTATTTAACCCCTTTAAGGGATGACTTTTCAAAAATCCTTTCTTATTACTCATCTACGTTATATAAGGAACTCCTATGCAAAATTTCATGCTTCTAACTTAAAAAATTACAAACTGTCATCCCCTATTTAACCTCCTTGGGGGTTGAATTTCGAAAAATCCTTTCTTATTGCTCACCTACGTAATATAAGGAACTCCTGTGCAAAATGTCATGCTTCTAACTTCAAAAATAACAAACTTCCATGCAAACTTTCATCCGCTTTTTAGCCCCCTTAGGGGTTGAATTTTCAAAAAAAAATTTCTTAGTGCTCACCTACGTTATATAAGAAACTTCTGTGCAAAATTTCATGCTTCTAACTTCAAAAATGACGAATTTCCATACAAACTTTCATCCCCTATTTAACCCTCTTAGGGGTTGAATTTCGAAAATTCCTTTCTTAGTGGGTGCCTACGTCACAAAAGGAACCTACTGTCCAAATTTCAGGTTTATATCTTCAGCGGTTTGACCTGGGCGTTGTCTGTCAGTCAATCAATCAGTCAGTAACGGAACTGTTTTATATATATAGATATGTTTTTTAAATAAAGTTGCTTTATTATTCTTGCAGTTATGTATCTGAATTTTCACGGAACATGTGTAACCAGTCTCATTGAAAACAACGTGTCCCTTCCCGCTGAAACTTCTTAAAACGCTTCCGCAAAAACACAATGTGTAGTTGGTACTTGTTTTTTAAGCTATTGCATAACCAAAAGATTTTCCGAACTCACTGTACACATTCTTTATGTACATGTGTGTGTGTGTGTGTGTGTGTTAGTAGTATGCATGTTATTGGAACACTGTACTCCATATTATGTGTTATGATCCATATTCCCATAAAGGACGCTTCACACTTCACAATTTGCTCTCTGCTTGAAGTCTATAAAGACTGATCAATAATCACACATTTAGCTGTGACGCCATCAGACTCAGGTGTTCACAATTTCCAAAATAAATAAATTTTAATTCTATTTAAAAAACAAGGCGTTTTTTGCCCGAGAAATTTCACCGGCTTCTGCTTAAACGTTTTTAATATTTTTCAACTGACTTCAAAAAAAGGAGGTGGTTCTCAATTCGGTTGTATTTTTTTTTTTTTATGTTTGTTACCTCAGAACTCCGTCATTTATAAACCGATTTGGAATTTTTTTTTTATTTGAAAGGATATACTTTCAGATTGGTCCCATAGAAATTTCATCAAAATCGGTTCAGTAGTCCGGCTGATTTTAATAAAAGTTAGTATCGGCGTGTGATTCCTTAAGGTAAATGTCACTTTTTGACACATCAGACAGCGTAAGAAAGTCGGTTTAATAAAAGTGAGTAACGGTGTGTGATTCCTTTAAGGTAAATGTCACTTTTTGGCACTAAAAAGTAAAAAATAAAAAACTTTTTAACAAAAAAAAAACCTCCTTCAAAAAGCCACTAAAAAGAGGAAAATAATGAAATTTTGAGGTCTGCGCCAATTTAATAAAATATGAAGTTGGGTAAAAAGAAGACATTAATCACTATACTATACTGTTTAATCGACTTCATATTTTATTAAATTGGCGCAGACCTCCAAATTTCATTTTTCCTCTTTTTAGTGGCTTTTTGAAGGAGGTTTTTTTTTGTTAAAAAATTTTTTATTTTTATTTTAAATTAATCGTATAAGTAGATATAACTGTGTAGAGTTGCCATTTTTACTTCCCACCTCTACTATGGTAGGGAAGTAATGATTTAGTCCGAAAAAAACATTTCGAGATTTTAACAGATTTTCACGTTTTGAGACCCTAGCAATCGTTTAAGATCATTTTCTGACTGATGTCTGTATGTGTGTGTGTATGTGTGTGGTCAATTTTTCGCCTTCGATATCTTAAGAACGGAACAACATACGGGCATGCCGATTGTTCTATTGTATTTATCAGCCTTTAACTTAGATCTGATTAGATTTTGAGTCAAATCGGTTCAGTGGATCCTGAGATATTCAAAAAAACGTCCTCAATGTCACGTATTAACATAGGTAAAAAAAAATATAAATGAATTCTAGATGTTATAATATGAAAAAAATGTAAATATTTTTTTTCTCTAAAATGTATAGTTTTCGAGAAAAAAAATATTTTACTAAAAAAATAAAAATTGTACGTATCAAGGTAACCATGATTTTTGCTATATTATGTTAGCCATCAGTAGATCACCAAACAAAAAAGAGGGCCATGCTTTTTTCAAAGAATAAAAATTAAATTGTGTTTTAAAGACCACCAACAGCTAAGGTTATTTGGGCCTAGTCAAAGAATAAAAAAAAAAAGAGTGTTTATTTTTTGCAAATATTTACTAGGTGGGAAGTATAGGACTGGTCATCAGTCGAATTTTTTATTGAAAGATCATTCTTGCACGGGGTTAATAATCCTTTGTTTTGGCTATAGAAGTACTGAAACATAACCCAGCCCTACCATTAATCATATTATGCAATGTT
Organism: Mongoloraphidia duomilia; assembly: GCA_039654895.1. Classification (NCBI taxonomy): domain Eukaryota; kingdom Metazoa; phylum Arthropoda; class Insecta; order Raphidioptera; family Raphidiidae; genus Mongoloraphidia; species Mongoloraphidia duomilia. The sequence continues at coordinate 11,032,667 of CM077527.1, forward strand.
ATTTTTAGAATACCAAATTTTTTAAGATTAATTTGACTTTTTTCTGTTTTTGTTTTATTGGTATCTAACTAATTAAAAATTGTTTAATACTTCTAACTGATATACCGAAAGAGATACAGAAATGCACATTTATTTATCGAATTCAGTGTCGTGGTGTCTACCAATCGAATGAGCCATTTTTCTGAGAATATTCATTATCCACGAGAGGCAGCACTTGTGGTAGGTACAAACATTATTTAACCCCCATTAGTATCGCGTCATTTTAGTGGCATAACTTATCCCCCTATCCCCCTATATTATTAAACGAGTAAATCTTGTATATATGTTTCTATATTTCTATGTATATATGTATCTATATAAATATTTTCTCGAAAATGGCTCTAACGATTTTGATCAAATTTACCGAAAAGGGGTTTCGGGGGGCAAAAAATCGATTTAGCTAGGTCTCATCCCTGGAAAAATTCGTTTTCCTATCGATTTTATCATTTTTAAAAACGGATTTTTAACCTTTCAAAACATTGTAATATCGTGAGTAGGCTTTGGAGAAAACAAACTACTTTCATTATTTATATGTCAAAATACTCTGACAGAATTTTTAACTTATTAAAATAATCCGTGAACTATTTGTATAGTAAAAAATAACATCAGTAAAAACTAACATAATTATGTAAGTAGTTTTAACTAATATTTAATTACCTATATAAAATATGTAGGTACATACGTTATGTAGTATGACGTATACTGACGTATAATAATATTATCTACTTATAGGTATGTAATTTTTTTTTCTTAAAAACGACTAACGATTTTGATGAAATGGGAACTTTAAGTACTATTTTTTTTGAACTCATCCGAGCAAAGCTCGGTCATCCAGATATTTATTTATTTAATTTAGTAATAATAATAATTTGATAATTAAGTTATAACACTAAAATGACACAACACCAAGGGGAATAAATAATGTTTGTCCCTACCACAAGTGCTGCCTCTCGTGCATAATTGAAAGAACTACCAATCGAATGAGCCATTTTCCTAAGAATAGTTCCTTCAATTATTCACGAGAGGCAGCACTTGTGGTAGGTACAAACATTATTTATTCCCCCTTGGTGTCGTGTCATTTTAGTGGTATAACTTAATTATTTATTTAATTTAGTAATAAGTAATAATAATTTGATAATTAAGTTATACCACTAAAATGACACGACACCAAGGGGGAATAAATAATGTTTGTACCTACCACAAGTGCTGCCTCTCGTGGGTAATTGAAAGAACTACTCTCAGGAAAATGGCTCATTTAAAAAAGATCTGCAAATGAATCGGAATGAGCCATGACTGCATTAATTATTGATTTAGGGTTGTTATGGCAATTCGCGTCACACCAGTTTTGTCACACATTTTCGTTTCATCTACCGAGAACTTTACCCTTCAAATCGTCGGCTTAAAAAGTTTTACTTCAAAAAATTAAAAAAAATGAGGCTATAGGGCTTGGGTATTTTGGAATGACAGTATCTATAATTTTTTACAGAAAAGATAGTAAATAAGTTTTTCGGTTTTTGTTTTGACCCGTTTCTGTGACACGCAATGTCTGATGACGCCGACTTATTCTGTGGAACAGAAATTATTGTTAAAATACAGACCAGCAGGCTAGACGAAACAACCAACGTGACGTCACGATGTACAAAATTCTGCGAAAAGTTTTGACTTGCATACCATTGCGTTGGTTAAATGTTGTTTCTGAACAGTATCCATTTCATAAATACAGTCTGGTTCATATAAAGGTGACTTTATTTTTGACTTTGAATTTTTTTAAAATAGACAAAAAAAACTTTTAAGTTAAACGGTTTTATTTTAAATCATCAGCTATTCCGTCAGCGGAATAAGTAACAAAAACGTGGGGCGCATTAATTGAAATATTTCTGTTGGTGGGCTATGAAAACAGATTTTTCTAGACAAGCCGTTCTTATTTAATAAATATACAGTCGTTATACAGATTTTTATGCGCCCCACGTTTTTATTACTTATTACACTGACGCAGCGACATAAAGTGCCCCTTGGTTTGTGTCCTAATTATTTTCTAGTTTTTGGTACAACTGATGATTTAAAATAAAACCGTTTAACTTAAAAGTTTTTTTACCTATTTTTATTTTCTAGTTTTTAGTTTGATTTCTGGCCTGTATCATTATGCAAACTCCTCATCCTTTCAACTGTCCACCTCCTGATTCCAGCATCAGACCCTCGTTACCAAGTTTAAATTATCATAATATTGTATTGTCACGGGAACTCAATGTGTGTGCAAATTTTCATAAGAATCGGTTAAGTAAAAGTAGTTGGAAAAGCTGTCGCAAGATTTGAATCAAAGATAGTAACAAATAAATATACGGGGTTAAGCTAAATAAAACCGTTTAAAAACATAATTTTGTGTTCCAAAAAAAAATTCTTGCGGTCCGATCGAACTGAAATTTGGTACCTACACATATGAATTCCCGATGACAATACATGAATCAACCGTTTTTAGAATTAAATAATTAATAAATTTTTTTAATCACGAGAAAACGCTCTACAAAAATTAATCTTAGAATTTGATAGTCAGTCGATTTAAATATAATAACTTATTTAACCATTGTCACCCTAGCTATATTACTGACTTTAGTCATCGAGCGTCTATAATCCCCAATCTGTCAGGAAGGAAAATTCCTTACACCAGATAATTTAATGAACCTCTTGAAGAGGGACGGAACCTGAATACTAAAAAGATAACCACAAAATGTCCTGATGATGCTACATGGTTACTTTCTTAGTTTTTATGAACAAAATAATTTGAGAAAATAATCACAAGTTTTCTAAATAATTTCTTATTTGCAAATATTTAAAACACTTGAAAATTCTACAGAAATTGTTTCTTCTCGACGATCGTTTCGGAAAGTCCATCTTCAAGGAGTAGACATTGAAGATGGACTTTGGTCCGAAACGATCGTCGAGAAGAAACAATTTCTGTAGAATTTTCAAGTGTTCTAAATATTTGCTATTAATCATGTTCTACCAAGTGCCGAGTGAAAATTCAGTGCAAACTAAATTTCTTATTTATTTCGTGGAATATGGTAGCCCATTAAAGAATGCTTCAGGATAAATCGAAGATTTCAATCAGGTCACCCCAATGTACAAAACAAAGAACATGGAGTTTCAGTGTCGGACCATGTCTAATGGGTAACAACCAATGAAGTTAATTGGAGTCTGTGTATGTTACGCTGTACTGTAGCAACGATCAGGGATCTGTATTGTGTGGTATAAGAAACATTAACTAACATCGTCTTTTTTATACATATAAACCGAACCAAAACTCGATTACTAAACGCACTGTTAGAAAAAAAAATTCTGAAAAATGTCCTTTCCATTGCTTCTAAGATTTATTCAGGTTCGTCACCGTCACACATGAGGGATACTTGAGGAGCATATTAAAACTATCTCAAACCATGAAATGGGCGATATAATAATAAATAATAATAATAATAATGCGTTTAACGTCCGTTTCTCGACATTATGTCATAACAGACGCCATTCGCACCATTACTATTTTCCATTTTACCACTTCCAGTTGTTTTCTACACATTTTAAACTTCAACTTTTTTTTATTAGCAATGTGCGAATGGAGGAATTATAGGGAATTAGGATAAGGTAGGCAACTTTGGGAGCCTAGGAGTTTGACAGGTATTCGGCCATGGCCTTGAATAAGGAACCATCTCGATATTCATCTGGAATTATTGAGGGAAACCATGGAAAACCTCAAACAAGATGGCCGGTACAGGAATTACCGTTTCTCGGCGTGAGGCAGTAGGAAAAAGTCCTAGCCACATCTGCCCCCGCCAGGATTCGAACCCAGTACCTTCCCAATGCGAGTCTAGAAATGGGCGATTACACAGTGAGTTTGGGGCTTGAGAATGGCCGAGCGTGTAGCAATGCTGTTGTTTACATGGCGTTGCTATGGTTCCTCTAATACAAGTCCCCAGTTCCCGGGTTATAGCCCGAGAGCTGGTAAAAGTGTCAAATGGATTTTTAATTTATTATTAAAAAAAATAATGAATTGAAAATATGAATTGGTGCTAGACCCAAATAACCTTAGCTGTTGGTGGTCTTTAAAACATAATTTTTTTTCACAGTAAGTTTGGGACGTGCGCATGAAGTATTATAGAGTTCGAAAGATTGGCTTTCAAGTTAATTAAAAACTCATGAAAGATCCCCGACTTACTCACTGCTCATCCCCTTTTGTTTTAGCGTAAAAATGTATGTTAGTCGAGAGAAAATAGGCTTCTAAAGAGTGGAAAAATGTTTCAAATCGGTGCAGGAGTTCCTCAGATTACTCACGACAAACATGCAAACTTTCCTCTATTTTATTATGGTATATAGAATAGATTATTGTTGTATATAACCGGCAGGCAAGAGTTCTGAGAAACGGGAGTCCGCTTACTGTAACAACTGGTACCTGTACGAAAGTTCTAGAGAAAGCGAGAACGCACTAGGCTTACGGCACGTAGCATATATAAACAGCAGTCAACGGTGAGTCGGGCATTCAAGTCAATGGAGAATACTGAGCGACAAATAGTGCGTCTGATATAAATACAGTGAATATAAATATTTGAAACATAAATAACTAGAAATAAATAGTCCTGGTATATAATTAATTGTTACGAATTATTGTATATAGTTGTTTGTTTTGCTTTGTAATTACTGTTTAATTATTGTTTACTTGTGTTGATTGTTAGAATTGACTTTTCGTTGTTGCGTTGTTTATTATTGTGTTTTTAATTATTGTAAATAAATATTCATTAATCATTCCGCCAACTCAGTAAACAGTTTTGTAACAGTATATAGACTATGTTACTATAGAATATTGATAATACGGCAAAACGGCCACGTATTCTAAAAACTGTCAACTTTCCCCGATGCATTCCCGTGTCAGTGTATAAGGAATATATATTTGGAACCGTTGTCAATGTGTTGGTGCAGTGTCTGTCAAAGACATGATTAATTAAACTTCTGCATATCAGCGTCCCGAGTCGAGACTCTCTCCAGGCAGTGATGCGCTGTTGTTTCAGGGAACATTAGACTTTCTTTCTGAAGCTTTATTTATGGTGACGAATGTCGACCAACTGCGCTCGAATTCAACGACTGAATCGAACAGTGCATGCGTTTTTAGTTTTATATTTAATGGGGTCATCCCACATTGTAAGAAATGAGAAGACCTATTACATAGATTATTGATGGTCCATTTGTAGCCAGCGATTAATCTAGTAATAGGCACACAAAGAGACAATGGCGTCGCAAACAGGTATCGCCTGCACGTCGCGTAGATTCCATAAAAACACATTGCGCATGCGTGGTTACTAATTTTACATTAATTTGTTTTGTATTCATCCATTTTATATTAAGACCCTTCCTCATACAATCCTAAATTATATACTAAAAAAGTTTCATTAAAACCGATCCAATCATTCAAATTTTAAATGTATTTATTTCAGGATCATTTTAACATCTCCGTGGACCCTATACAGGGTGAGTTCGACCACCCGTATCAGTCGTTTTTTTCGAAAACGGTTAGTCGTAGAGAGTTGTGTCAAAAATTTGTATTATAAAAGCCCTAATAAAGAATCGAATGGTGATAATTTTTTTTTCCGGGAAGGTCGGCTTCCCTATTAGTTTGCTCCAGAATGTCCAGAACTCCGGAATTATAAATGTAACGATAGGTCGAAAGTGGTATTGTTGAAAAGATCTTTAAAAAATTAGCAAGTTTTGTACGGATGTTTTTTTTATTACTGCCACCCCTGTTAAGTAATATTTGTTTGAAATTACTAAATTAAAATGTCATAATAACGAACTTTTTAAAAGTCCGCATTTAAAATCTAGTTACCTATCTATCGATCATTAAACACTGAAGAAGTACACTCACAGTATAACCAGAAGAGCTCAGTAGTATGTATTAAAGAGTAAATGGAAGACAGTTTGAACACTTGTGACAATGTCTAAGGTTGCTAGATTTTTAATGCCGACTTCGATCGTTATTATGAAATTTTGATTTAATAATTTCAAACGATTGTTACTTCACAGGGGTGGCAGTAATTAAATAATTTTTCCTAAAAAACTTGCCTATTTTTTAAAGAGCTTTTCAACAGCACCACTTTCAACCTATCGTGCTTTCTAAAATTCCGGAGTTTTGAACATATAATAATTTATATTTATACTTATAGAAATTTACAGGGGTGACAGTAATAAAAAAAATGTTCCTACAAAACTTGCTTATTTTTTAAAGATCTTTTCAACAATACCATTTTCGACCTATCGTTACATTTATAATTCCGAAGTTCTGGACATTTTGGAGCAAACTAATAGGGAAGCCGACCTTCCCGGAAAAAAAAATTATCACCATTCGATTCTTTATTAGGGCTTTTATAATACAAATTTTTGACACAACTCTCTACGACTAACCGTTTTCGAAAAAAACGACTGATACGGGTGGTCGAACTCACCCTGTATACATATCAGTGACCCTTTGGCTTTTGTTTAATTGATGTTTAAAAATGACACCAAAGGAGCTTTTCTTAACATTTTTATCAAATTCAGTTTCCCATTTATTTATTTCTTTAAAAAATCGTGGATCCTATAGACACGTGTACGTAATGAATAAGTTGGCCGTGATTTTATCTATTTTTATCTGTCAGTTAGTTACTACATCTTAAATATTACTTTTTTAATAACTTTACATTTTCTATATACTAACTAGTAGGTAACATTTTTAGAGTGTTGGGTCTCCAAGTCACTATATGAATATTATGAAGTATTAGAAATACCTTGTTTTATGTCCGTCTTGTGACTTCTTGTGAATTCCTAATACTTCATAGTAGGTAACGTTTTTGAGTTGAAAGGTGATAGGATTAGTTTATCAAGACTTTTATAACCACATTAGCACCCCTATTGGAAGGGTGGTACCTTACCTATACCACATAAAATATATTATGGGAGAACATGGTTAATATAGATACCCATACTTACATTAAACTAATTATTTGAACACGAATATCTTAGAAGCTGTCAATAAATAAGTCGTATTAACTTCTATTTTACGTCATCGCAACATTTTGAAACTCTTTTTGAGCACTTCGACAAGTTTTGATATAAATCGTCCCCCGACTTCTTTAGTTGCTAGTTTAGTGCAGGTCTAACAGGCAAATTTTCCCCTCTTGTTCATGTAGTGGGAACAACTTCATTAGTAAAACCGCTAGATTTCTTGTGAAAATCTAAGAACCTCGCCGAGCAAGATAGTGCATTAAATTGTGTCGAAACCTACGATTATTTTTTAATAAAGAAATTAAAAAGGTCAACTACATCAGTTTCTAATCCAAAAAAAGGTTTGGTGTCTCCAATTAACATTTATTATGTTCTGGAATCTGTAAGATTCGAAATTTATGATCTTCTAAATAAATTTTGTGTAATCATAAATGATAAGCTTTCAACAGGATAATTGTTATTTTGGAATTAGTGCTTTCACGTGAGGCTATGCTTCTGAAGCCATTGGTGATGGTTTAAAAAAAAAGAGAAACCAAAAGATACAAAAGGAAGAGAAAATCCAAAACTATGATAAGGATATTTACTTCTTTAATAGCCAATGTTTCAATAAGGCACAATTAGTGTTGAAACGTTGGTCATTAAAGAATTTAGTAAATAAATATTGTTATTCCTTTGCCTTGTATCCCGTCCTTCTCAGGACCGGATTAACCATTAGGCAGAGTAGGCAACTGCCTAGGGGTCCCGTTCGGCTAGGGGCCCCGCGCGCGCAGAAAAGAAATTGAAAATGTTTCATAGAGTGAAAATTTAATTGGAAAATGTATATCCTCAATGACAACAGGTATTATTGCTTTTTTTCGACGCATGCTGTCAGTTGATGAAATACTTTATGCTTACAGAACAGAACCATCTAGTATCGAGTAGTACTAATAATATGGATGAGTTACGTAGCTTATTGTATGAATCATACAATACGCTACGTAACGCATCCATATATTATTAGAACAGGACAGGATACCAAATTTAGAGTCGATCAGATCTCTAGAAGCTACTCACATCCCTTCATCAACTTGAAAAGAGCTGATCATCTTCAAACGGCTGAAAAGGGGCCCCGAGAATTGCATTGCCTAGGGGCCCCGACATGGTTAATACGGCCCTGGTTCTCCTAAAATAAATCGATTAATTTAGTAAGCAATGTGTGGAAATACAATTAAAGGGCCTCTGGTATTGATTTGGGCCCAAAGAGATGTTTAAACGATCCTGAGGTCACTACGTTACGTAAAACTAGCATCGTACCCGCTACACTAGACACAAGCAGACAAGCACACAGAATGATAGAAGAGGTGACGGAGGAAGAGAGATTTATCTCGAGGCGTCACTCATCCGTACATGCTCCAGCTAAATACAGACAGAAAGAGAGACACACAGACACATACGAAGACGCAGACACCATCACACGCCGCCACTGCTGTTGCTGCAACCCCCTCCCCGTTCATCCATCAGACCTGCCCCTCAAAGCAGACAGAACAAACTGACAAGCTTCGTGTGCATTCATTTTCTAGGGTCGGTAAAGAATAAAGATAACTAGTCGTCCTATATGGCTCTAATGCCCGTATTCACCAAGCCTAGTTAGTTATTATTCCGTTGATTTATTCCCCTGGTAACTATCACACGGAATAAATAGTGATAATTCAAATTACCAAACATAAGTTAAGTTTACTGCAGGTTATAAATCGTAAGAATAGTTATTCTGTTCAATTTCAAGGGTATAAATATTTATCCGCCTAGTTAAATAGGGTGTGCACGAAATGCATAAATTACTTTATGGCCTTTTCAGGTAAATATTAATTTCATATCTTACAGGTAAAGGTTTTTGTCAGTAAAATATGTCAATATTCACCATTTTACATTTTCGATAGATGCGCCATCGGTCGGATCTTTGGTAAACGTGCTTTATTTGACAAAATCTGCAAGGCGTATAGTATATAGTAAATTTTTACCTGCAGTTACTATTCTATCGAATGAATTGCTTGGTGAATAGAAAGTTTATTTTATTCCAAGGAATAAATTTATTCTAAGGTTAGTAACTTCTATCTTTAACAGTGTTTGGTGAATACGGGCCTAAATCGAGCAGATTTAATTAATCAACTTTTTACTTCCCACCTCTACTATGGTAGGGAAGTAATGGATTTAGTCCGAAAAAAATATTTCGAGATTTTAACAGATCTTCACGTTTTGAGACCCTAGCAATCGTTTAAGATCATTTTCTGACTGATGTCTGTATGTGTGTGTGTGTGTGTGTGTGTGTGTATATGTGTGTGCATGGTCAATTTTTCGCCTTCGATATCTTAAGAACGGAACAACATACGGGCATGCCGATTGTTCTATTGTGTTTATCAGCCTTTAACTTAGATCTGATTAGATTTTGAGTCAAATCGGTTCTGTGGATCCTGAGATATTCAAAAAAACGTCCTCAATGTCACGTATTAACATAGGTAAAAAAAAATATAAATGAATTCTAGATGTTATAATATGAAAAAAAATGTAAATATTTTTTTTCTCTAAAATGTATAGTTTTCGAGAAAAAAAATATTTTACTAAAAAAAATAAAAATTGTACGTAAATCAAGGTAACCATGATTTTTGCTATATTAAGTTAGCCATCAGTAGATCACCAAACAAAAAAGAGGGCCATGCTTTTTTCAAAGAATAAAAATTAAATTGTGTTTTAAAGACCACCAACAGCTAAGGTTATTTGGGCCTAGTCAAAGAATAAAAAAAAAAAAGTGTTTATTTTTTGCAAATATTTACTAGGTGGGAAGTATAGGACTGGTCATCAGTCGAATTTTTTTTTTAAGTGAAAACTTCCTTAGGCGCGTTAGGCACTCTTTTCCTTGGGTAGTTAAAAAAAGGGAACCGTTCGCAAAAATGTGACACGGCTGACCTACCTATATCATAAAAATGGTACGCAGTACACTTGGCATTCATAGCGCAGTAGGCAGCGCGTTTGCGTTCTATGCATAGGAATCTGGGTTCGAGACCTGATAGCAGCGTAGAATTTTTGGCGTTTTTTTCTAAATTCTACATGATATTTATTTATATATATTTTTATTTTTAGTGTATTTGCCATATGGCACATACACTATTGGCGTCGGTCGGATGGCGGGACCTAGGGGTCGGACTAAAACTTCTCGACGTTTCATAGCCTCCTGAACAATTTGGCACCATTTTTGGAAATGTTTATATATATATATGTATATATATATGTATATATATATTTATATATATATATGTGTTCGCGGCATAACTCTCGAAAGACTTAATTGATTTGAACTAAATTTGGTAGACACGTTGGAATCCATCACCGCACGGAACCTATTTAAAATGGGCCCAATCGGACCATTTTGAGGGTAGTTTTTAGGGGTTGAAAAAAGTTTTTGGGCCCAAAAATACCGAAAAAAATCTCAGAATTGTTTAAAAATTGGAATTTAACCCTTTAGTAGAGATTAAAGTGTGTTGCTAAAATTTTAACAAAATCGGCACGACAGGACCGGACTTACAAATTTTATGAAAACACTAGTTTACGGATAGTGATTTATTTGCTGACGGGTGTATTTAATTTGGTACGGAGGTTGCATTGATAATACTATTGAAATTAGGAAAAAAAATATTATTTTAAGGGATGTATTAAAGGGTTAAATTTTTCATTTTGTCCAAAAACAGACTTAAGTTCACATAATAAAGCCACAAGGCCTGTATTATCAAATACACTATATTGTCGGCAGGGTTTTGGCACTGCGACCCGAGTTTTTGTTATATTCTTTCGTTGACAATAATTATATTTTTTTTGAAATCAAGGTGGAATTAATTAAAAATACATTATTGTAGTATTTTAGTAATAAATTATTTTAAGTTCATAAATGCGCTATAATAGATGACACCAAAAATTAGAAAATCTTAAGTTTTCACTTCTGTCGTGTGGTCATAAGCACACACCCATTTTTTTAAACACATTACCTATTCAAGAGGGTAATGAAGCCTAGTGGATAGCGTACTTGGAACCAGCCTCTAGACTAGACTGTCGTGGGTTCGAATCCCACCTGCGCTCATGTATGTTTTGTGATGTTATTTAGTTTTAAGTTAGTTGTTATTTAATGTAATGTAGTGTTTAAGGCGATAATATATGAGAAAAATCAAGAAATAAAATCTAGAGTAGTTCCAATCGAGCTGAAGTTTTGAAATTTGGAACATAGATAGTGTTTAAGGTGATAATTACGAGAAAAATCAAAAATCAATCAAATGCAACATGGCGAATTTTGACACGAAATGAAATCTAAGGTAGTTCCAATCGAGCTGAAACTTTGAAATTTGGGAACATAGATAGTGTTTAAGGTGATAATGACGAGAAAAATACATATAAGTTTTTGGTGTGATATTTTCCAGCAGTTTGGATGTGACATCCCTGAAATAGTGACACATGCGCCGCTCGTACGCCAACGTAAAACCACCCCGCTGCATCTCCGTCACTGGTTGGTAGAGAAACATGAGAGAAACGACCTGGTGATGCTATATGTTGTTGTTTACACACATACATGCAAAGTGCATCTCGCATTCGCTGCAGCGCGATTATACAGGATGATCGAAACAAATGGCGCCATTTAACCCTTTCGTTAATATATTTTAATTTGATTAAAATTTTTCACCAGTATAATTATATTGTAATAGAGAATTCAGTATCTTTGGAGACTAAATTGCAAATCATCCTTTGACTTTGCATTTAAGAAGAGTTATTCCTTATAAGAATTAACGTTCTCTCTGCATAATCAAATAACGTAAAGGCTTAATAATGGCTGAACTGACCGAACTCTATAGGTTTCAGTATATATGAAACACCTATTATAAGGACAATGACGTAACACAATGCTGTAATCTGGAAAAAATCATTAATTCAAACCTATGTCACCGTATTGGGATTCTAACCCTAAACTTTCCACTATCGCGGCGGACTGAGTTGACAATTACTCACACGTTTCGCCAACCAGGAGATGATTAAAGTTTAATCATCTCCTGATGATGCCAACTTGGTTGGCGAAACGTTCGTCGAGAATTTTTTTAAATGGTTTGGTGTTTTGTGGTTATTTTTAACATTTTATGTATCTCCATGGTCAAATATTCTTAAAAAATATTGGTAAGTAAATTATAGACGCTCGACAACTGAGGTCATTGGCGAAAAAAAAATCGTGACTTTTCACAATTATTACAGACAAAAAAATATTGGTAACGAAATAATAGATTCCAGGTTCTGGCCTGACGATTGGCGAAAGTATCAAGTAATTTTTTAATTTATTATTATTAAAAATTATATATGGTATTTTTGGCCTTACCCAATACAAAATAGTTGTTTTTCAGTATTTTCAAAATTTTTTGACAGTTCATTCTGTGTCGCCAACTTCATTTCTATAGTAGGCCAAGAGTGGTTATCAGTAAGTAATAGCGAGCGGATCAGAGCGAATAAACATAAATCACCATGGAAATGGTTTGCTTTCCCACACTTGTGTGGAAAAAATACGTTCCCGCACACCGACCTGTCAAATTGTGTTTTAAAGACCACCAACAGCTACGGTTATTTGGGCCTAGCACCAATTCATATTTTCAATTCATTATTTTTTTTTATAATAAATTGAAAATCCAATTTACACTTATACCAGCTCTCGGGCTAGAGCCCGGGAACTGGGGACTTGTAATAGAGGAACCATAGCAACGCCATAGATAGATAGATAGATAGATAGATAGATAGATAGATAGATAGATAGATAGATAGATATATTTGTCAATAAGAAAAAAACATTTCATGACATGTCAAATACAAATAAAAGTACAAATTGAGTATAAAATATAAAATTTAAATTTAAAATCAATTACTGAATATAAACAAAGAGAAATCAAACGTTTCTTTAATAAAGATTTAAATTTAAAATAAGGCAGTATAGTTACCTGTGCTGGTAATGTATTGTAAAGTCGCAGTGCTGAAAATTCAGGGCTATTATAAACAATAGCACTGCTACACGCTCGGCCATTCTCAAGCCCACCGGCCTGTCAAAAGTCACTATGTAAAGCAGCTATTTTGTATGGCAAAAAAGCATTAACAGGATTGGTTAGAGCACTCCGTTGAATTTAATTTAATGTCAAATTGCCTGTAGATACGATACTGTGTTCTTTCTTGACGTAGTATTGAAGAGGGTTCGATAAATATTCAAGGTCTCATTGCATAGCGACGATGCTCATTCAACATTGAAATTATAAATTACTGAACTCGCGTTTCAGTATCAAGTTACTACTTTAAGATGACAGTATTTATTTTAATTACATTTTTTTGAAATTGCTTTTCAGTAATTTCGGATTTTAAAACCATTTCAATCGAGTTTGAAAATAGCAGAGCTCATAGGGAATCCTTCATTTTTATGGCTGTTCCATGGTCCGTCTATTTTGAACTCCAGACTCTGGTCTACACCTACAGCAGACCCGTAGCCAGGAATTTTTTTCGGGGGGAACTTAAAAGTCAAAAAGTAATTAAAATCTATCACTAACTTTCAGCAGTTAAATTATTACATTCGTTGAATCAATGCCGGAATTAGAGGTCTGGAGGCCCCGGGGCAACAAAGGAGTAGAGGCTCCCTGTCCCCAAATTATTTTCCAAATAAAATGGACAATTTTTTTCAGTCGAGTTTTCCAATAAATAATTTATTGTGAAACCAAGTATAGATTCTTTTCTGTAGCCCCGGTTGCTCTCCCCTAAATGCTGCCCTGCATTGCATGAACAAATATGGTCATAAATGCCACTTTCATTATAATGGAAATGTATTTAAAAAGACTTGTTCATAGAAAAGCACAAATTTGCTAGAATTTGTGACTTAGTGTGCCTTAGTGCCGCAACCTCTGGACTAGACTGCCGTGGGTTCGAATCCCACCTGCGCTCATGGATGTTTTGTGATGTTATTTAGTTTTAAGATAGTTGTTATATTTAGTGTAGTTGAAAGACGCTAATGACCTGAGATGTCGACGCGTCTATAATCTACAATAAATAAATTTCTAGAATTTGTGATATTTCAGGGGGGAGGGGCTTCAGCCCCTAGCCACCCTCCTGGCTACGTGCCTCACTTACAGCCAGGGTTTTTTGAGTCCGGTGCCATGCCAATTCATATTTTCAATTTATTATTTTTGAAGTTATACTCCTTTAGCGAAGGTAGTGAATTGGAATGAACTCGACTCAAAAAATACCGACATAAAAATTGCCCACTCAGAAATTAATGAAACGCAGACTGGAACAAAACGATTTGGATGAAAATTACGGAAATGAGGTTTCGGGGGGCAAAAAATCGATCTGACTAAGGTCTCATCCCAGGAAAAATTCATTTAATGAAACGCTAACAGGAATTAAACGGCTGTAACGAAGTAACTGTTTAAAAAGTAACGATTATTTAATCAAGTAATCCGTTACTTCGGATCTCGTCGGGTAACGAGTAAGGTAGGTACTCGAGTTACGAAAAGACTTTTCTTGCATCTCTAAAATTATTGGCGACCCTTGCAGCTCGATCGTATCCCTTAAATTGTTGAGTCGACGATTTCAGATCGGGAACTTGAAACCCTTGAGAAGGTCATTATCGACTGGCACAGCCTACTCCGCTTATCTTTAATATCGCTTACTGAATGGACATCTCTCTCCGCTAGTGCCTACGCTTTGAAGACGATATTCTAGTCTAAAAACTCATCTATTACTCAAGGGATGCATCAGTGATGAACAGTGGCGGAGAAATCGCCGAAATCAGCGTTTTCTAAACATTTTCGCCTACGGACCCCTCAGAGAACAACAAAATTGTCGCAGACCCCCATTAATATAAATCAAGAGTAATTTATTTATTTAATTTTTTTGAAATATCAATGTCAATTTATAGCACTTAGATTATGCATATAAGTAAGTTTCACTTCTATAGTGTAGTATAAACAACCTATCGCTGTTTGCCGAACGGCGTTCATACAGTTCGGCCGTCGCTAATTGAAAATTTCCCCATATTTCTGACCCCGGGGAGAAAATCTAAAATCTGGCTTTGTTAAGTTCTGTCCCATGTTCTGTACTAAAAGTGTGCAAAGTTACAGCTTTTCGGTCAATGGAGACCTTTTTTCAAAAAACTTCCGTTTCTGTCCCCGGGGAGAAAATCGAAAATCCGGCTCCATTAGGTTCTGCCCCGCGCCTTAATAAGTGAAGATTTCAGCTTTCTAGGTCAACGGTGAACGGGGGTCTTCTGGAGGGCCTGAAAATACAGACGCACATTAGAAAATTAGATAATATGACCTCTGTTGTGGAGCGTCTAAAATTTACAATATCTATCTATCATTTATTATTAAAAATAATAATAATAAACCGAAAATATCATTTTATGTTAATACTAGCCGTCACCCGTGGCTTCGCCCACGTATATTTCGATTTGATTTATTATCCCTCCCCCCTCGAGAAATTCTCCTCCTGAGAAGCGAAGCCCGGCTGGTGGTGTTTATTCGCTCGAATTTTATTATTACATAACTCACTCGCTTCGCTCGTTCGCTCGAATTTTATTAATACATTACTCACTCGCTTCGCTCGTTTGCTTGAATATTATAAGTATATTACTCACTCGCTTCGCTCGTTCGCTCGAATATTAATAATACATTGCTGACTCGCTTCGGTCGTTCGCTAGAATTTTAATAATACATGTTTGCTCACCTACGTTATATAAGGAACTCCTGTGCAAAATTTCATGCTTCTAACTTCAAAAATGATGAACTTCCATACAAACTTTCATCCCCTATTTAACCCCCTTAAGGGATGAATTTTCAAAAATCCTTTCTTATTACTCATCTACGATATATAAGGAACTCCTGTGCAAAATGTCATGCTTCTAGCTTCAAAAATGACGAACTTTCATACAAACTTTCATCCCCTATTGAACCCCCTTAGGGGATGAATTTTCAAAAATACTTTCTTATTGCTCACCTACGTTATATAAGGAACTTCTGTGCAAAATTTCATGCTTCTAACTTCAAAAATGACGAACTTCCATACAAACTTTCATCCCATTTTTAACCCCCTTAGGGGATGAATTTTGAAAAAAACATTTCTTAGTGCTCACCTACGTTATATAAGAAACTCCTGTGCAAAATTTCATGCTTCTAGCTTCAAAAATGAAAAACACCCTTTTATCCCCTATTTAACCCTCTTAATTGATGAATTTTCAAAAATCCTCTCTTAGTGGGTGCCTACGTCACAAAAGGAACCTACTGTCCAAATTTCAAGTTTATATCTTTAGCGGTTTGACCTGGGCGTTGTCTGTCAGTCAGTCAGTCAGTCAGTCAGTAACGGAACTGTTTTATATATATATAGAATATGTAATGGTATTATAAAACATGGCAGAGCTTTATTTATAAAAAATATAGTAAAATAAACACTGCGTGTTACTGAAGGTGAATTTTATATCTAATGTGTCCTCAGCTTTAGTTAGCGTGAAAAACAGGAATGTTTTTATCGAATATTTCTTAGTTGCTATCGTCTGGATCTCAGTACAGCACAACAGCTGGTCTGTTATTTGATTAATTATAACTGAAACAACGAAACCCTTTCTTTTGGAGACAGGACCTCACAAAACTACTCACAACGTACCTATTGATTTGTTAAATTCCCATGAATTAATGAAATCTTTTTCGAAACACACATTTTATTTTCAGTCTTTAAATTGGCGACTTAATACAATCAATTTGGGTCAGATATAATTAGCTTTAGAAGTGTCGTAGAAAAAATATGTCATTGGTCAATAATTTCTGCTAAAAATTAAATTTCTAATTGATCCAAAAATTCACACTATAGTTGCAAACGCTGTGTTTCGTCCCTTGTAATGCAGTATATTGTATGCAGAGTTGTATAATATGTTGTGGTAACCTGGCAACCACTATAAGGGAACAAACTTTATTATTATTATTGAGTTAGCTGTCAAATGAATTACGAATAAGATATAACTAATTGTTATCAGCATTTATTAAATATAACTAATCATTTATTAAATATAACTAATTGGATTGTGTCTTTATTGAGTATCATAAACCTGCTCCGTTTTGCAACGCATCCTGACTTGCGGTTTACAACATTGGCGACGAGGATTTTTAACGAAAACACGCACTTTACTATTAATTTTGGAAATGGACTCAAAACAATTCCAACAATTACTTACTGCTATGCAACAGCAAAGCAACCAGCAGATACAAGCTATGCAGGAGCAAATGATACAAATGCAGCTCAAGCATCAAGAACAGCTCGAACTAGCCTTACAGACTCAAAATAAGCAAACAGCCGCACAAGATTCGACAGCATTCCAAGTCAAGTGCCTGGCCGACTCAATGGAACAATTTGATTATGATCCCGAAAATAACCAGACGTTTGACGCGTACTATAGGCGCTATGAATCAGTACTCACAACGCAAGCGGAAGGCCTTGATGAACCAACAAAAGTCCATTTACTTTTGCAAAAGTTCCCACAAGCCCAATACCAAAAGTATGCTGACTCGATATTGCCCGAAACTCCGCAGGATCGTACGCTATCCGAAACTGTGGAAACACTAAAACGTCTCTTTGGCCATAAGGAGACAAAATTCGCCATGCGTCACAAGTGTTTCAACCTCTTAAAACACGATGGGGAAGATTTCAGCGAATACGCTGCACGTATTAATAAACATGCAGAGAAGTTTGAGATCGGCAAATGCACCCCGGATGATTTCAAAGTTCTACTTTTCGTAAGCGGACTTAAGGCGACTGAAGACTCTACAATTTTAGAGAGGCTGCTTACAAAAGTAGACAATCAACACCTAGAATCCGAAAAGGCAATAGACGATGCTGCACGGAAGCTCATTCACAAGCTAAATCTTCAAGATCTCGTAAATGAAGCCGAACGCATCAATTGCTTGAAAATGGACAAGGGGAAAGTCGGCGAGTCATCAACCAGTGAAGTTCGTGCCATTCAACATCAGAAATTCCCCACTAAATTTAAATCTCTGGCTCATCCAACACGCCAAGGAACAAAATCTCCACCATCTCCATGTCCAGGTTGTGGGGGAAGTCACTGGAGGCGGGAATGTCCTTACAGGGAAAAGGACTGCGAAGAATGTTCTCAGAAAGGTCACAAAACCGGTTTTTGTGACATGATGAAACATTTCAAAGCACACTTCAAAGGTTACAGACCTCAAGCTAATCGGGTAACTGCCTATGTTAATGCCGTCTCAGACCGAAAATTTATCAACCCCATTGTAAATGGAGCCACCCTCAAACTTCAATTTGACACTGCGTCCGACATGACGATCATTTCCAAGGCTAATTGGACTATATTGGGGCAGCCAACGCTCTCTAATACATCGCGCACAAATGCAAATAGCGCATCGGGCACAGCAATCCCGTTGTTGGGAGTTTTTCAGTGTAGCGTTAAACTCAACGGACATAAAAAGAAGGGTGTTTGTTACGTCACACCACTCGATCTAAATTTATTTGGAATTCCATGGATTAATGTTTTCGATTTGTGGAGAGTTCCTATTGACGCTGTCTGCCATCAAATCAGCTGCGATAGCGAACTGGTTAGAGAAGTTCAGAATTTGTTCCCCAAACTTTTCGGTGATGGACTGGGATGTTTTAATAAAAAGAAGGTGTCGCTCCAACTCAAACCTGGTGCCAAGCCAGTATTCAGAAATGCGCGACCAGTTCCCGAAGCTGCACGCATTGACATTTCAACCGAACTCGAACGACTTCAACATCTGGGTATTATAAACCCTATCAAATATTCGCCATGGGCAGCTCCCATCGTTGCTGTGAAGAAAAAGAATGGTCAACTCCGCATCTGTGCTGACTACTCAACTGGTCTTAACGACGCGCTTGAGCCAAACAAATACCCTTTGCCAACACCAGACCAAATCTTCGCCAAATTTGCAGGCAAAAAGGTTTTCAGCACAATTGACTTGTCTGATGCCTTTTTCCAAGTCGAGGTCGATGATGTTTCTAAGCAAATTATGACAATCAACACCCACATCGGGCTATTCCAAGTTAATCGTCTTCAACAAGGAATAAAAACTGCACCTGGAGAATTTCAAGCTATAGTTGACATGATGCTTAGTGGAATCTCCACATTTGGGTTCATCGACGATATGGTTGTAAGCGGCGAAAATGAGCACAGCCACAAACTTCAATTATTAAAAACACTCGAACAAATACAGGCATTTGGGTTCAAGCTCAATATAAAAAAGTGTGATTTCGGCAAGAAATCGGTAAATTTTTGCGGTCATATAATCGATGATGAAGGCATTAGACCTCAACCTGACAAGATTTGGGAAGTAAAATCAGCTCCTCAACCTGCTGATATCAAACAGCTGCGATCCTTCTTAGGGTCGGTCAACTATTATGGCAAGTTCATCAGATCAATGAAGGAAATAAGAGGCCCCTTGGATGACCTGCTGAAAAGCACTGTTAAATTTGAGTGGGAAAATGTTCACCAAGAAACATTCGAAAAACTCAAAAACATTCTCTCCTCAGACCTGGTCCTAACCCACTTTGATCCAAACAAAGAAATAGTACTTGCGACAGATGCATCGAAAGACGGTATGGGAGCAGCGTTAATGCACCGCTTCAAGGATGGATCATTGCATCCTATCATGCATTTTGCAGCCACATTCAACACAGCGGAGAAAAACTACTCGCAAATTGAAAAGGAAGCTCGAGCGCTGATATTCGGGCTAAAGCGGTCGCATTTTTATATAGCAGGACGGCGTATTACCGCCCACGTGGACCACAAGCCATTGTTGGCCATTTTCGGGTCTAAAGCCGGAATTCCTGTTTACACCGCCAACAGGTTGCAGCGCTGGGCACTAGTAGTAATGGCATATGATATTAAATTCGTTTTCATCGGTACCAACAACTTCGGGTACGCGGACGTCGTTTCTCGTCTTATGTCGGAGCAAACAAAATCCGATGAAGATGTTGTCATAGCAGCTGTTCACGAAGATGAAAACGATGAGGAAATGCTTTCCTACGCCATTAAATCAGCTAGAGATCTTCCAATTACGTTTAAAGAAATTCAAGAAGCTACTAACGCTTGTCCAGTATTACAGGAAGTTAGCAAATTGGTAACAACTGATCGTTGGCCTCAAGCTATGAAACAAATAAGGAATTTAGCGGTGGCCGCTTACTATCAATGTCGCAACGATCTTAAAATTGCCCACAACTGTCTATTTAGGGGTGAACAAATAATTATACCCTCCAACCTTCGTCAACAAATTATTATCGAACTTCATAAGGGTCATCCAGGAGTATGCCGCATGAAGTTATTGGCTGCGAACAAGGTTTATTGGCCCAACATAACCCAAGACATTGAACAAGCAGTAAAGACCTGTGAAACCTGTGCAAAGTCGGCAAGAGCACCAATCAAATGTACCTTAAAACCTTGGCCAATGCCAACTGCGCCATGGGTAAGAGTACACCTGGACTACGCAGGTCCCATTAACGGATTCTACTTCTTACTTATCGTAGATGCCTACAGTAAATGGCCAGAAATAATTAAAACGTCAACCACAACAGGCACCAAAACTGTGGAAATATTCGCGGACGTCCTAGCGCGGCATGGACTGTGTGAAGTTTGTGTTACCGATAATGGACCACAGTTCACATCTCAAACATTTCAAGAATTCTGTAAAAATCAAGGCATTAAGCACCTAACTACCGCATTTTACAGCCCGCAATCTAATGGACAAGCCGAGCGATTCGTCGACCTGTTAAAACTGGGTCTAGAGAAAGCTAAGGGTAATTTGGAGCAAAAGCTGCGGGAATTCCTTGTAACGTACCGTTACACGCCATCGTATAATTTGGGCCGCAAATCACCATTCGAACTAATGACCGGGCGTCAGATGCGCACTAAACTGGACCTTCTAAAGCCCGGAGTTGCACCAGATTACGATGAGAAAACGAAATCGATGGAAGAATCATTTAATATGCACCATGGAGCTAAGTGTAAGGAATTTGATGTGAACGATGAGATCTTCTATCAACTTAAATCAAACACTCATAAATGGAAATGGGTGCCTGGCATAGTGAAGTCTCGAATAGGTGCCGTCATGTACGTCCTTGATATCGCAACACTAACTGGTCATCGGACAGTAAGGGCCCATGCCAATCAAATTAAGCGTCGTTATCTCAAAAATGAGATAATCGAACTCTTTGACTTGCCAGATTTTTACAACGATCCGCATATTGGACCCATAGGCGTTGTCCAACCGACTATTGTTCCTGAACAAAACCGCGAAACAACCGACGATTCTGATCACGAATCATCCTTTGTTCCTGAACAAAATTACGATGCAACCGGCGAACTTGATCACGAATCACCTTCTAAAGACGACGAAGTCAACGACAGTGAACATGGTGATCAAACAGAAGAAGAACAGCGCTACCCATCAAGGGAAAACCGAGGAGTGACATCAAAATATCTAGACTTCGTCACATTTTAAACGGGGAGGAATGTGGTAACCTGGCAACCACTATAAGGGAACAAACTTTATTATTATTATTGAGTTAGCTGTCAAATGAATTACGAATAAGATATAACTAATTGTTATCAGCATTTATTAAATATAACTAATCATTTATTAAATATAACTAATTGGATTGTGTCTTTATTGAGTATCATAAACCTGCTCCGTTTTGCAACGCATCCTGACTTGCGGTTTACAACAATATGTGATTTAAATAACATAATACTCACTTGATTATTTAGTAAATTTAACATTCGGCTTTGGCAAAATCTTCGGCTTGATTTTGGCCGAAACTGAATGTTTCGCTGAAGGTCTAATTTTTGGCCGAATGTGGCCGAAGTCGGACTCTGATCTTAGCTTGAAACCCTTAGTGATTCGACTCTGGATCCTATAATCTTAAGAATTTAATTCCGTGTCCATGGATCATTCGACTGATATCGTATTTATCTTACACAAGACAAATCGGTCAAACTTGAAATGTAATCGTCAAATATGATTATTAGTTATTTTGACCCCGTGCGATAGCCCCTTCATGTTGCAGCTAATCTTCGTTAAAAGTTCATTGATACGTCATCTATGATTCTATTAGATGTAACAAAAATAATATTTTTCAAAGTCAGTTGCCGGGAATTTTAACAGCTATAGATATAAATAAAATGTTTAATTAACAATTATTTAGTAACTGCAATATTTTTTAATTGAACGGTTCATCAATGACGAAAGCTACCGTTTGAGAATCGAGAACTTAAACTAAAAATAAATCCATGATAATGTACAATCGCGGTTCCGTAAGAAAAATGCCATACCAGCTATTTTTCATTTCTATAATCCGAAAAAAGATTTAGTACCATATTGTATAAAAACAAAATTAGAAATGAAATAAAACCATGTGAATGTCACACAGTAAATTAATTTCTAAACGTGATCTTTTTTCAAAATAAAATAATCGCGCAAAATAAAAAAAACTATGTTCGCAAATAAATTGTTTACAGAAAATAATGAACTGTCATTCAAAATGTTTGAACACTTATGCAATATTTTTATATTCAACTGATAATCAAAATTGTTTAATGAATGTTTACAAAATTAATTAAGTGTTTGAGAATTTGTAGCCCACATCGTTAAGACGTTATTGTTTATAAGACTTTATCAATTACCGCACGGTTCTTCTATTGGAATCTCCCAATTCCCAGGTTCCATGAGAAGTGAAATATCGGTATGAAAATGAATATTATTGAAAGTAGGTACTTATAATGAAATGAAAATATGAATTTGTACTAAGCCCAGATAATCTTAGAACAAAAATTTCCGTTTTTCAGCAAGAAAAATTTTGTTCACGCCGTTGTTGAATATGGCGTTTCCATGGCTGCTCTATTACAAGCCAACAGCTCCCAGGTTCTAATATGATAACTGCTGAAATAGTCCAGCAGTCAGGTACTTTTTATCTGGAAAGTATTCCGAAGTTAATGATATTTTGGTGTGTTGTTTGCGGGTACTCTGTGGAGTAGAATCTGAGTTTTCGACCTCGAGGACCCTGTGCTAACGTGGGGGGAGCCGAAAAACCACGAAATTTTAGCACCTTTTATGGTTTTTTCTAAATCTCTCAGAAACGGTCGACTTAAGCAATTCTTTCATTATGTAATGTTTTAAAGAGAATTACATTTTCTACAAATTTCATTCCCACAACTTTTCTGTGGTACTAATGGTAAGCGCGCTGCAGCATATTGAAAATCACCCGCTCCACTTTTTGTAACCTTGGTAACCAATGGTTAAAATGTAATGTTCTTTTCAATAGTTTTATTTATTTTCTTCTTCATCGAACTTTAAATTGAAAATACACATGTTACACATTGGTTACCAAGGTTACAAAAAGCGGAGCGGGTGTTTTTCAAGAAGGTGCATTCTGAATATGAGTTTCTCGTCACTAGACTAATTGTAGATTGTAGACGCTCGATAACGAAGGTCATTAGCGTCACATGTCTCTCGCAGTATTTATGGACTGTTCGCTTGTCAAAATTTGAAATATCCTGAATTCTTTTAAACGCGGACGTTTTATTAAAAAAACGTCGCAACGTCATGTAAAAATAAATGAGGTTCATAATATATTTGTGTTTTGTGTTTGCTTTTTTTTCGTTTGTTTTATTCAAGGGCCAGTGTTAAGAAGCGAAACCGGAAACGACGCTCAGCGTCTTAGCGTGAACGACATATATGAAAGATGCAGTTGGATGTTTCTTAGTACCTGTATATGTGTTAGAGACGAGGACCGGCGCCATCACGACGCCTATAATAACAGAGCGTCGATTCGTTCCAGACGCTCGCTTACTTTAACGGAATCTTTTTCGCGGAGCACAACCATATGATCGACTTATTTTGGTTTTTAGGGGTTGAAAAAACTTGTTGGGCCCGAAAATACCGAAAAAATTTTCAGAATTGTTTCAAAATTGAAATTTAACCTGTTAGTAAAAGATCAAAATGTGCTAAAATTTTAATAAAATCAAATTTTATGAAAACACTAGTTTGCGGACAGTGCTTAATTACTTACAGAAGGGTGTATTTAATTTGGTACAGAGGTTTCATTGATAATAATATTGAAATTAAGAAAAAAAATATTATTTTAAGGGATGTATTAAGGGGTTACATTTTTTATTTTGTCCAAAAACAAGCCTAAGTTCACGTATTAAAGTCACAAAGCTTGTATTAGCAAATACACTATATTGTAGGCAGGGTTTGGCACTGCGACCCGAGTTTTTAAATTTTAACGCTGATGTAAGCTTAATTAAACAGTTCTAATAAAATTGAACGTGCAGATCTACCTTTATATGTATGCAGAGGCTGGAAGCACTTCGTATGTTTTTGTTTTATATACATCTCTTATTATTTTTTCATTTCTTTTCTTATTATTCTACGTTTTGTTATTCTTCCTATCATCTCTTCTGTGTTGATTCTTTTTTCTAATAAGAGTAAAGAAAAGCCTGGACTTGAAGGTTTCTGTCGAGAAAACACGAAAAAAATCAACCCTGTTTAATAGAATTTAATAATATTCGCAATTAATACAGTACAGGAACAAGCCGTGAGGTGGGTCGTTTATTAGGACTAAAGTGCGACCCTTGAGGTCCACACGACGAACTTCCCAGTTTGATAAATATTTAATAATAATAATTAAATTAGATATTACACAGAAAAGTAATCATTTTAATCATTAAAACATAATTATTATTTATTTTTAACAGTAATTAAAAAAAAAAAACGGCTGAACAGATTTTTATATAATTTATGTCGGATCAAAATGACGTTAACACGCCTCGATTGACACCCTTACGAAGTCGATATAATTTTTTATTCGCGAGATATTGTATAAAATCTACTTTTTTGGAGTCTATTTAGTTAAGAAAAAAGAACGGTTGACCCGATTTTGAAAAAATTTCTTTCAGATCATATTTACGTTAATACGCGTCGATTGGCACCCTAACGTAGTCGATATCATTTTTCATTCTCGAGATTTCGTCTTAGAAAGAAATGGACTCATACGTACACACACACATACACACACAGACATCTTTCTAAAAATAGTGTAAAAATAGTGTAGTGAGTAGTGACCTTGAAACATAGAAATTTGTTATACATTTTGATTTCGATTTTCGGACCCATTACAATAACTTCCAATGGGAAGATAATAAAGTTCCTGTTAACGTGTGCGATGCAGTGGATAACTGCTGGTTGATGAATAGATAAATACGAAATGTGCAAAAGTTCAAGAAAGACCACGCTGGTAAAAATACTTATATAGTTACTGGGGTTATTCCAGCAAATGAATGTATTTATAGGACATTTTTTCCTAGGTATTTAATTTACCTGAAATTCGTAATAACCTTGACTATGTTTAAGGAATGATTATGTTACCCTATTTTGTAATTTATCCCTGTCGAACGTAACATATCACAACCAGTTAGAGGTTTCCGAGATTTTACGGAATATTTCAAGGATTCCTCTGAACAAAAAAAATGTTGGGAATCACTGTTTAAACAGAAGTCTTCTGTTGCAAAACAATATAAATTTTGACTACAGAATAAAATTAAAAATCGAAATTTCCAACCAGGTAGGGGTTCCCCGAGATTTTGCGAAATATTTCAAGGGTTCTTCTAAACAACAAAGGTTGGGAATCATTACTCAAACCGAAGGTCTCTATTGCAATAATTATACCTACAGCCAAAAAATTAAAATTCCCTGAATAAATGTACATTTATCTTTCACTTAACATTTTTTCTTTTTTGATTTCATAGGACGAAATTGTAACAAAAGTAGCGGATTTTTGTTGAAATGTGTCTACGATAAAATGATTCCATTCCCCCATGGACAATGTACAATGCATTCGATGTAACGACAGGATCCCAAAGCTTCCAGCTATTCAGCTATATAGCAGATGAACACGTATTCCGTGTAAAATCCGTGCTCATATAAGTTGTCTCAAAAACTTATTCAGTTATTTGCGCACATCAAAGTGTTATAATAATTCCCTTTCTGATTTTTGGTCTATAAATCAGTGAGTACTTTCAATAAATTGCAACTTTCAGCTCTTCATTAACTCCAAAAAGAACTGTGTTAATACGAATTATCAGACAGGACTTTGAATAATGGAAACATCTGTGCTGGCAAAATTCAGGAAAAATCTAATTCCTAGAACGAGCAATGTATTTCTCCTGGATCCTTCCAGTATTCAATTGACATAGTCATTTTTGGAGTTAATTAAGAACTGAAATTTGCAATTAGAACCTCTATACTTTTTTCACAGAATATATTGACTAATGACTTCGCGGCAATAATTCAAAATAAATGTGTTCAAAAATATAATTTTGTTTCATCTTGTATATAACAACAAAACCATTGCCCCAGGATTCGTTTATAATATAACTACCACGCTTTTCAAATTTCTCCCCTGCTTTACTTTTTATTTTCATTTTGGATGTGCAATGATGCATTTATCGAATTAACATTTTTAGTCCACTGTCCTAATTCATGATACTCGTTACTAATTTTATCCATTATAGATTTTACGTTTGTTGAAAGGGAAATTGAGACAATTAACGACGCTAATGACCTTTGTTGTCGAGCGTCTATAATCCACAATTCAATTCAGAGACAATTAACTTTAACTAGCTTTTAGCCCGTGACTTCTTCCCCGTGGATAGTAGGTATATGGATTTCATATTAATCGCAAGCAAAAAATGGTAACTTTTGAATGACTGCATCAATTTCAAAAAAAATTTCAGTTCCAAATAGCATTTAAATCATGTATATAAACTTTATCCAAGTGTGTAAGGTTTCACGGCCAGCGTTGTTCAAAATCTCCATAGTTTCCGGGCTTGTAGGCCATGGTCCGATGATATTTCTGCCTGACGTTTCGTCTACAACTGCGGTAGAGATTTTCAAACGCGATGTGGTAGCGAGCGAAGTGTCCTCCTTGGCGACTTACACTACTACACACAACACAACTGACCCATCACAGAAGGACGGACTACGACCGAACAGAGAACACGCTGACACTTAACATAAAAGAAGGGAGGACACCAGTCATTAACACACTTACCTGTAAGACGCCAAGGAGAATACTTCGACTGCTGCCACATCGCCTTTGAAAATGTCTACCACAGTTGTAGACGAAACGTCAGGTAGAAATACCATCGGACCACGGCCTACAAGCCCGAACACTATGAAGATTTGGAATGTAGAAACTTTGTTATGTATAAAGCATATTATGTTATCGAAAATTTTAAGAAAATTCGAAAAATATGTCAAAAATTCCAACAGGGAACGGGAATTTCTCGGTTCCTGATTTAATTTGTATTATCATACGATTTTCACTATTTTTGATAAGTTTTTTTCAGCAGTATTA
This sequence comes from Mongoloraphidia duomilia, assembly GCA_039654895.1. Taxonomy (NCBI): domain Eukaryota; kingdom Metazoa; phylum Arthropoda; class Insecta; order Raphidioptera; family Raphidiidae; genus Mongoloraphidia; species Mongoloraphidia duomilia. The sequence continues at coordinate 11,060,195 of CM077527.1, forward strand.
CTAAATTTTATTAGCAAAATAAGCTAAATATAGCGTATTATCTTCAGTATATAGTAGTGTTGACCCAATGAATGTTAATAATTGAAGGAAGGTTTGGTTGAAGGTCAAAATAATGAAGCTTTACCAAAATATCGCTTGTGGCCAACGTTTCGAAATATTTCATTTCATCTTCAGGACCTCAAGCCAGTCTTGAGGCCCTGAAGATGAAATTAAATATTTCGAAACGTTGGCCACAAGCGATATTTTGGTAAAGCTTCATTATTTTGACCCTCAACCAAACCTTCCTTCAATTATAACGTATTATACAAAGTGCAGTGAGCAGATTTGGCAAAAAGTCTTTGATAGATATCATTAAAATCGCGTTTATGGATCATAAGTTATAATATCTTTCAAACCCCAGATGATAAATATGGACACATCCATCATCTAGCGGCTAAATGTCCTTGATACCATAAAGTCGCTTATAATTTATATAAATCACCCATAACTCATAAGTTAGTATCTCTCAAACCCCAGGTGATGTTCATTTGATAAATTAATCAAATATGACTTTATCTATATAGCTGATATTGAAATTCGGCTAAATGTCCTTGACATGGAACGGTCATAAGTTAGTATCTCTCTCTACATAGGTATATTGTCCAACCTCAAGATGATTGATTCAAAACCTTACTGATATGATACAATCTTTATATAGCCCTTATCTGTCCTAACAATGCCCGTATGGCGTGCATTACCCAATGTCGCATATGTATTATAGGTAGGTGGTATGTAGGGAACCATTTCCCCTCTCGCGTATTCCCCCTTTCCCCAAAACACATATACAGTGAACGCTTGAGCTGCACTTTTTATGATATGTGTGATATTGATTTGAACTTAGATGGCTGGCTAGCACAGAACGCGCGGTTCGCTCCCCCGCGCACCTCATCCACCCTGTCCCGTACCGCCGCCTCTTCCTCCACCCCGTTGCTCCCTCCGGCCTGCAACAGCCCTCTTCGTCTGCACGCCGCGCCAACTGACTGCGAACGAATGCACACACAAAACTCTTCGTGTTCAAGTTTCGAAGTCTTGTTCAATGTTTTTAAGTTTGACCCTTGGTTAAATTTATTGATCGCTTATTTTAACTTTTCACTTGGTCTGGTTATAAGATGTTTCCACTTCTGTTGACTATTTTTGTTTATTCGATCTTAATTTTCCGCGGCCCTAGAAAATGAGGTTTTGGGGATCATTTTCCTATTGGTGAAAATTGAGTTAAAAATAAGAGATCAATTTTCAATTGATCGCTTGCTTATTTTCAATTTTTAGTTTACTATAATTTAAATCTAAACATGTAAGTTTAAAATGCAAGTAATATTTCTACAGAAACTCACCATTTATTATTTAATTGCGGACATATTTTTGCAAAGTTATTTTTCCATTTAACCTGGATTTGAAATATTTCCAATAAAAAAATTGTCATAAATTTATTGTAAACTACCAATGTCAGTTTCCCTAAAAATTCCCCATCAATTTGACATGATTTTAAAATACGTTGTAAGCTTCGTGAAAATCGGTCCAGCCATTAATTTAAATGACACCCAAATAGAAAAACAGACTGAATTGCAATTTTTTTTAAGACGATAAAATCTTTAATTTTTTTTGTTCACCGCCCAAATGTATCATATTATCCCGGAGGAAAACACCTTGTATAAAGGACCCACGAGTCTCAATGCAATCGGGCCAGGAAGATAGCACGAATGCACCGAGTACGAGAGAGAAATACAACTGCACGTGCGCGGGTCGCAGGGAGTGGATGAGAGAGAAAGAAATAAATCGAGCGGGGGTGGGTGGATGCACGATGCAGCAACGCGTCGCGATGGATACTGGCGGGGGGGACGGAGGCGGCGTTGTTCAGATGTGACGTTATCGCCATTGCTAAAAGTGAATCAGGTGTTCCTCTGCTTGGCAAACAACGTCACAAAATACATCGCTTCGTTATTTCACACAAAACTCCACAATTAACCAAGGAAGAAAAATGTTTTAATGTCCTTGTTGATGTGAAACATCTTATGTCGGGCTGTGAACAACCGCGTGAGGGGAAATATGCAACGAAATATTTGGTCCGCTCCTTCGCTGCTGTTCTCCCCACCACTGCGGCACTCTCTGTCTCTCGGCTTCCGCGCACTCGGGCAACCGCGTGTGTTACAGTGCAATATATAGGATTACGTCAGCATAACAGTTAGTTGCTGCTTTTGAAAAAATATATACTACTACATAGAGAATACCACCGAGTTCAATAACGTTTTCTTTGATGTTTCACATCTGTCGGGGGTCCCGAGACCCACACCCTTTTTTTTTAATTCAATATTTTTCAGAAAATATTCCATAATATAACAATAAAACTGCGTGATTGGTCACTTGAAACTCAACACAGCAGATTTAATTCTGTGTCTACTAAAACATTTTCAATTTGAGTGTATTTTTTTAGGTCCCCAAATATAATGCAAAAGGAAAAATGAAAAATATAAAATTGTCGCAGCCAAATTGTAAATTTAGCCACGTTACAAAATGGCCAGCCGTTTAACAAAAACAAGCTGTTTTGTAAAAAAGCTAAGTAACGTTCAGTCGGATTGTCATCACATCGCATTTTACAGTGCAGCAACAGAGCAAATTAAAACTTTGAACTTTCTTGTGCACAATCGAAGAACCGACTGCAAGTAACAAGACCTCACACTTTCAAAGAACAAATCAGATATTATCTCTAGCCAGACAGCACCTGCACGTAACAGAGCACGTGCTGTTCACGTGATAACTATATCTTGGTCGGAAAGATTAATACTATCTTCGATGTCGAATTTTGACTTGAATGGAACTCTACTCGAGAAGTGTTATTTTATGATTTGCTATAAAAAAATTGTTAATGAGAAAAACTGAAGTGACGCGAATGTAAAAAGTATTGCAAGTTCCAAGTCTTCATGGTTTCCGGACTTGTAGGCCGTGGTCCGGTGGTATTTCTACCTGACGTTTCGTCTACAACTGCGGTAGACATTCTCAAAGGCGATGTGGCAGCCACATCGCCTTTGAAAATGTCTACCGCAGTTGTAGACGAAACGTCAGGTAGAAATACCACCGGTCCACGGCCTACAAGCCAGGAAACCTTGAAGACTTGGAACAATGCCGGCCGTGAAAGCTTGCACACCTGAGTGTTGCAAGTATTTTAACCATGACTACGTCACAAAATTGACATATATGAGCGCACCTCTTGGGAAGGTCTCCAAAGCTGCCTTTGTAAATAGGAGAGCGCGTAAAATGCAGCCACGACGACGGCGGGCGAAAAGAGCGAAAGAGACGAACGTGTCTCTTCTCTCCTTCTCTCTCTTTCTATCTGTCTCTCGCGGGTGCTTGCTGCACAAGTACAACGGCGCATCAACCCATTCTAGACGAACTTTTGACATTTAATTTTTTAATGGAACGATTTTTTTCTACGAATTTTTGAAGAAAATGTTTTGGGATTTAAGTTGATTTTAAGAGAAATATTGTAGATTATAGACGCTTTTAGCAACTGAGATCATAACTGTCAAATTTAAACAATGATAATAATTTATTAAATAATAAAGACATTAATGAAAGGTTAAAATTAAAAAGGAGACTGTTTTGCAATTCAACCCTACAATACTGCTAAACTTTTGTTGTAAAATACGAAATTCTTTCAATATCTGATCCTTCACCCAAATTCCCTTAAAAACAAACTCGTGCAACTTCAAGATCCAGTTTCGTTTTCAGGATAATTTTTAAAAGTTAGGAGAGAAACACTGTTTTGATGTTTTTTTTTCGTCAAAAAGTTAACGATCAAGAACCCCATGTTTTTTAAAACGTCCGTAGATATAGATATAGGCCGTGATAGAACTTAGAACAAGTGAACGTCTATATAAAAACAAATGCACGGTCTATAAAGATGGTTAGTCAAGCAGGACGCGTCATAGTGTAGAAGTTGGGTCCTCGCGAGAGCAGACGAGGCTTGCAGAAGAAGAGATCAGAGATGCTGTGGAAACATCAGCTGCTGCTGCTATGCTGGAGCGAATGGCTCACGGCAGTCTGGCGGTATATTCAGTAGATACGGACTGTGTTGTATGTAAGTCTGCTGGGTCTGCAGCGCCGCCGATAGAGGCGGTATGGTGTTGGTGGTGGCTCAAGAACCTCCGCTCTCTGTGGAGGTCGTCCTTCGAATTCGTTCAGTTCGCGCGCGCGGTGGTCCACACGTTGAACAGAGACGCACAGACACCGCCGAACGAACAGCCGACTCTCTCGGTCGGACCTGTCTAATAAACTATACACCAACAATACCATCCCGGCAATATACAAAACAACATCGCATCGCGCACCATACACAAAACACATGCAACCGGCTCTTTCTGCATTAAATGACCCGTCGAATAAAAAATAATTAATTGATTAATTAATATTATTATTGAAAATAGCGATTGTCTTTTGTCGCCGAAGCACGTCAACGCAACGCATGCATTTAAAACCAACTGAAATCGGTTTGTCGCGCGCGTGTTTTACTCCACTTGATTGTGTTTTGTTTGTTGTACACACGAGACGATCGTGTTTTATTGTTTTAACTAACTTGAAAAGCTAGTTCCAGACAGCGCAAGGCGCGCGCGATTGTGTTTTGTTTATTTGTTGTACTTTATATTGTTTTGTTGTACACCACACGCGCCGGTTAAGACGCGCGAATCACAAATACATGCCGCCCCATTGGACGAAAGAAACAAAAGAAAGATGAAAAGTGAATAAAACAAAATAAAATGATTTTATGCGGAATGATAATAAATAATAATTTCTTTCGCTACCGTTATTATAGTAAACTCGTGTAAAATAATAAATTCATTATAATAGTAACAATCGAAGTTGGTGTGGATTTATTTCCTTCAACAATTAGATCTACTACATGTTGACAAAAAAATTTTTTTTTGTTCTCTTGACAATATTATTGTGGGACATTTACAACTATATATTTTGTTTTGTTTTAAAAAAAATGCCAAGTGTTTGTTGAAATCAACAAGTGTTTATTAAATAATAAAAGGTGTTTGTCAGTAGATTACATTATTTTTTCATTATTAATAATTGTTGAATAATTGATAAAGAGTGTAATTAGTTTGAAGAAAATTAGTGTGGAAGTGTGGAAAAAGAAATAATTGTAAAATTCATTTCGACAATAATTGAGAAGGGTTATAATAAAAAGTTCCAACATTGTCGTTGACCCAGCAGTTTGGAGTTTAAAAAAAGTGCAGTAGGTATTAGTCATTGGCGAGACATAGTGCATTTAACAACCCCCTCATCTTCTGGACCAACGCCTGGAATAATTATATCAATGGATCATCTATAATTATTTCGTGTCTGTTTTCAGGATATGTACACAAATTTTCATCTTAACAAGTGCATTGAGAAGTGTAACTTAATAAAAAAGTGATTAGCAAAGTAAAGAGCAATGGATAAAACAATAAATAATTTGTTTATAATAAACAGTGTTGTGTGGTGTGTAAAAAGGTGACAATAGTTCTATTATTGTTGCTTTTGAATATTGTTTCTATTCTTGGTGGTAGTGTTTTGTTATGTGGATAAATCGAAATGGCTATAAATTTTTCAGCATCATTCGCAGCATGTTTAGCAGCGGGTCTCAAAGTTCCCAGGCAGATCATGTACTGCATTTCTCAAGGTAAGCTAGCCGGCTACTCGGGTCCTGTGGTCTGCCTCAGATTCCGACCGAAAGTTGTCTTGTATTCTCACAGACATATTTTGTGTCTTTTTCTCTACCGATATATACCTATAGGTATAAATCGTCTGGAAACCAGATTTTATAATCGGATGCACAAAATGCAAATTTATATTAAGTTTTTTATCAATCCAACTGTCCGTAATTTTGTCAAAATACAGTGGACATTTTACGATAAAATGTCGTACATTAATGAATAGCAATTATTTTTGAACCAAATTGCATATCAAATGTATATTAATAAGTTTAAAAATTCTACTGGTCATTGTTTTAGAATATAAATTCTATAGAATTATCGCTAGGCACGTCTTGGTAGAGCATGATTGAATAAAAATTAATAAACAAAGTTTTAGTTTAAACTCCTGAGGATGGGCTAGAAACCCGAAACGATCGTTGAGATGAATAAATATGTAGAATTTTTCAAGTGTTTGTTTATTAATTTTTATTGTTTTAGAAGGTAATAAAAAAATTTTTTACAAAAAAAAACAATTATCCGTAATTTATCAAAAATTAGCAGTGATACAATTATTTACAAATGACATGCATATTATTTTTGTAACCATGGAAAATATTTCGTAGTAAAGATACGTTCACATTTTCAAATTTTGTGTTTTGGTACAATGTTAACTACACAAAAGTGAGTTGGAATTTGGAAAGCATCCAAACGAGATTATAGACGCTCGACAAATGAGACCATTAGCGTCTAACACTCAAACGAAATGCATAACAATATTGAATCTGCAATTATTATAAAATTACAAAAAAATATCCTGTTTCTCCTTAAAGATGCTGGATGTTTGCCATCCATGCAGTCACTGAGTCATTATCCCGTCGAATGCAATGAAATTGGCATCATCAGACTCGCTAATAGAATTATTACAATACGATGCAGTTTTGTTTATGAACAGTTGAAAGTGCAGCAGACAGAAGAAGTCGCTAAACAAAAAACAAAACAAAACATGTGTGTTTATGATAAATGCACTTTGGTGCAATTAGCAATGTAGTGTGAACATCCACATTAAATCTTAAAAAAATTGTGGTGAACAACAAACGCCCTTAAGTAATATTTCTATTATTTCCAAAAAAAGAACAAGACAGTTATCATTATGACTATCCCTCTTTTTTTCTACCAATAAAGAGTTTTAAATTTTAATCATCTCCTAATGATGCATAGTAAGCGAAACTTACGTCGAGAAAAAAGAGTTATTGTTGGGTGATTGATTTTTTAATTCCTCTTTGAAAGATTCATGGACTCATCAAATTTTGTTTATAAAAAAATTGGTAAAGTAAATAAAGACTTAATTGTTTAAACTAAAGTATTTTTTAATACGTCAACAGTAAGATTAAATTTTTTTATAATAAATCGTAGATCGTAGATTTCAGGAGAGACCTATAATACATAGCACTGCACCATATGACCTTCGACACTTTTTTCGTGGCTGTCTCAGATCGTTGGTTTGGGTTTTTTGTTGATGACGGTATTTTATTATGTACGAGGGATACTAAAAAAATGAAATGCAGCCCAAATCTAAATCAATTTTTTACTATTGTACCTATGCCATCAAAAAAGTCCTTTTAAACAATTTATAGATAACTAGCGGTCCCGTCCGGCTTCGTCCAGGTGCTAAGAATTTATGATTTATTACCCTCCCCTCGTGAGAAATTCTCCTCCTGCGAAGCGAACTCGAGCTGGTGGTGTTTATAATATTAGTAGGTTTAACATTAATTTTCTTTATTTTGAAGAAGGGGTAAATTTTGATTTATGACAAAATTCAAAATATAAACTATAGGTACGTATAGGCATCTTCTGTAAAACACAGTTACTAGTACTAATAAATATTAGTAAAAAAAACTTTTTAAAGACAAGATTTTATTTAAATGCACTAAAAAGGAAAAAATAATTTTTAATAATTTAGGTTCATAATTATAAAAGCGTGGGACGTGACTATAATAAACTATCATAGAGTTCACGACCCTCGCTTTTATAATTATGAACCTAAATTATTAAAAATTATTTTTTCCTTTTCAGTGCATTTAAATAAAAGCTTGTCTCTAAAAAGTTTTTTATACTAATATTTATTTTGTTCATTTTAGTCTTTCAAAATTTTACCCCCCTTTGACACCCGTAGGGGTTGAATTTCGAAAAATCCTTTCTTAGTGGATGTTTACGTCAGAAAAGGAACCAACTGTCCAAATTTCAAGTTTCTAGTTTCAGCGATTTGGCCTGGACGTTGGTTAGTCAAAAAAACCTACATCCCTGTTTGAAACCCTTAGGGGTTGAATTTATTTCTAAAAACGATTTATTCATGTATTGTCATCGGGAATACATATGTGTACAAAATTTCAAATCGATCGGATACGTGGAAGTCGTTCAAAATTGACTTACAAGTTTTGACCTAAACAAACAAACGCACAAACCCACAAACAAACTAACATACATTGCAAGTTAAATAAAACAAGTTTTGACCTAAACAAACACACAAACCAACTAACTAACATACATACATTGCAAGTTAAATAAAAGCTTGTAAAAAAGAAAGCGTGTGCTTGATACCACACTATAAAAGTAAAACTCTCTCACTCTCGCTCACTTACGACATTTAAATAAAAAATTAACAGCTTCCGTGTTCTTGTAATTTTTCACCCGTTTCATCTCCATCACTATAGAAACGGCTTCTTTCGTTACGTTTTATCAGGTACCCTTTTGAAATCACTGACTAAAGAAGTTTTGCTTCAAAAATATTGGCAACAAAATAAATATTCAATCTTTAAAAAGTTGTTGATACATTCTTTTAAAAATTTGACTTATTTCGGTGTTATCTTCAGCATCGTAGCTGCAGTGATCTTCTGAAAGTATCCCCCGTATTCGTTTTAAACAGGCGCGCCGGTTTCTTGAACAGAAATGCAGATCGTATCTAATTATCATATGGATTAATTTATAATTTATTGCTCCAAAATATTCAGTTAACCGTTTAATTTTAAAAATGTCTATTGATAAAAAAATACATTAAGACGTAAATCTTTTAATGTTGTAAGAGGTCCAAAGATAACTTAAAAATAATCATTTATTTGGCTGGGATTTTTCTTGAGTGATGAATGTATCTTTGACTTTCCTCTGTGACTTGTGACTGTGTTGCCAGGCCCAGGTGTCTTGATTCGCGCGAGACATCCCGATTTTCAGGCAGTCTGTGGAAACATCCCGATTCACCCTTGATGAAATGATCTTGGTTTTTTCGTTGTCAAACCAAAATCTACCCGGGCGAAGGCGAGTCGGAAAGTTAGTAAATTTATAAAATTGTATCATGAATCATAGATTCTTTAGTTAGGAAATGCAACCATCCAAATAGCAAACAGTTCAAATTGTTTTTACTGCGTACTCTGTGAATAACAAACAGTAGCGGCAACTTTGTCCAAAACTTACCCAGATCTCAGTAAATAAATAGCAAATATCAAACCTCAAAATTCAAATGTTACTTTATCTAAGTGAAACTGGGAATCTTGGGGCCCATTTGTAACCAACTTTTAACTATTCCATATTCCAATTTATATTTATTTATATATTTTTCTGTTTTGATTATATTTTCTCTATTTATTTTTTATTTTAATATTTTACTATCAGACAGTGTCAAAATTAGCGAGGTGTGGATTTTTAGCTATACATAACTAATATCTTTCGAATATTATGAATGAATTGTAGATTATAGACGCTCGACAACAGAGGTCATTAGCGTCTATTACGAATATTAAGTCGAGCAACACATCAAATACCCATTGACCACCAACGAAAGAATCTAGATTCTTGCTTTCGTCTCCATACTGATCAGGGTTCAAATTACATAACCAAAACCACGTAAACAAAATTATATACTTTCGGCGATTTCGGGTTAAAAGCGTTTAGGGTTAAGGCAACAAAGTTTCACTTGCACCGTGGTTTCATAAAACCGTAACCTAGTTTTTTACTTTACCCGGTATAAATAATTTATTATCAACGTGTATTCATTTTTAAAACTTATATTTTTGGCTTAAAATAAAATTATGAAATCAAAGATAGGAACAAAGACATTTTAATTGAGCTAAGAGAGATCTCTTCCCTCGAAGAATCTTTGATACATCTCTTCCAATTTTTAACTTCCCATTGGAAGTTATTGTAATGGGACCGAAAATCGAAATCAAAATGTATAACCGATTTTTTGAATTTCAAGGTCACTACACTATTTTTACACTATTTTTAGAAATATGTCTGTGTGTGTGTACGTATCTACGTACGTACGTATGTGACCATTTCTTTCTAAGACAAAATCTCGAGAATGAAAAATGATATCGACTAAGTTAGGGTTCCAATCGACGCGTATTAACGTAAATATGATCTGAAAGCAATTTTTTCAAAATCGATTCAGCAGTTCTTTTTTCTTAACCAAATAGACTCCAAAAAAGTAGATTTTACACAATATCTCGCGAATAAAAAATTATATCGACTTCGTAAGCGTGTCAATCGAGGCGTGTTAACGTCATTTTGATCAGACATAAATTTTATAAAAATCGGTTCAGCCGTTTTTTTTTTTTTTAATTATTGTTAAAAATAAATAATAATTATGTTTTAATGATCAAAATGATTACTTTTCTGTGTAATATCTATTTTAATTATTATTATTAAATATTTATCAAACTGGGAAGTTCGTCGTGTGGACCTCAAGGGTCGCACTTTAGTCTTAATAAACGACCCACCTCACGGCTTGTTTGTGTGGTTTTTGGACAAGAAAGCTGGCTAGTCAGTGTAAATTTAACAACAAATGCTAATTTTTCATTGGATGTACAATAATGCAACTTACTGTCGTTTTGTAATATGCAGTTTGAATTTTAAACAGGCCGTCTGATTTATCTCTTCAATGTACAACGAAAAATAATGTGAATTTTTCATTTTCTCAATAAAATTTACTTAAACCATGTTTAATAAATTTCAAATTTTTCAATTTATTTTTAACGAAAATCTTATAATTTATTCGTATTTTAGTGACATTATTGTTTTTCAACAATCGCACGTTAATAATTTATAGACAGAGAGAGAGCGTGTAGATTATAGACGCTCGATAACTGTTATATATGTACGTAAATTATAATTATTGTATATAGATTAAATTAATATTTTGTGTGAATCTACCTTTATTTTAATTATTTTAATATTATTACGAAATTGATTTATTTGATTATGTAAAGTAACTAAATGAAATGACAATGTAATATTCTTAGCTTTTAAAATAAAAATTGTAAAAATTAAAACAGAAATAAAAACGCATTTCAAAAAAGCAGACACAATAATCTGGCGACGAGGATTAAGAAATCTATTCAAGAAATTCAAGAAATACTTCAAGAAATACTCAATATCGTAGTTCAAATAAACAAATATTATCTACATCATCAGAAGAACCATGGAAGACAAACTAGCACCACTGGTATCAGCTTTAAGTGGATTAATCGATACACTAAAGCAACAAGCATCGACGTCTACCAGAGAAGCATTACAAAATCAAGTAATATCTTTTGAACCATTTGACGACTCTGTAGAAAATTTCAATAGTTACTACGAAAGACTAGAAAACTATTTCAAGATAAAAGGGTTACGTGGTAGAGATTCTGAAATAGACGGAGCTAAAGCAATGATATTAATTAACTGTCTAGGCAGCAAACATTACAAACTGTTATCCAGTCTAACAGCACCAGATCTACCAGCAACAAAAACATATAAAGAATTAATGACTCTACTGAAAAAACACCTCACACCAAGAAAAAATGTGCTTGCTGAGCAACACAAATTCTTATCCAGGCTACAATCACCAGGCGAATCACTGTCGGCATACATCGCAGCTTTAAAAGAAGCGATCAAAACTTGCGAATTCAAGTCGGGATGCAACAGCAACACTTGTACGAAGTCGGTCATAGATTTACTTCTTCGAGCACAATTTATTCGAGGACTGGCCGATATGGAAATACGCGAAAAGATTTTGCAAAAAGCTGACGTTACACTAGAAAATGCTATTGAAATAGCTTTAGCAATTGAAGCATCCAAGATCGACAACCGTGAAACATACAAAAGTGCAATGACAAATACAGTAAATAAGGTCAACAGTAGCCAAGCACCCACATCAAAAAATAATAGACAATCTCGAAATACGAACAACAGGAAAAACACTTCTCGAGCGCTGGACCTGAAAAAGCTGGGATTAGATAACCTATGCTTACGGTGTGGACGCAACAACCATTCTACGCAAGAGTGTCGAATCAAAGAGAAACTACAATGTAATAGTTGTAAGAAAAAAGGACACGTTGCAAAAGTCTGTATTACAACGATACTTCGAAAAAAAAATGACATTCAAAAAATTGACAACGAACCTGAAGACAGCGATGAATATTCTATATATCAAATAATCGATATCTTCAATGAAACATCATCAATATACGAGCCAAAAATAATTTTTCAAGTAGACATCGGAGGTCGCCCATGCAATTTTGAATGTGACACCGGAAGTCCAGTTACAATCATATCAAAAAAAGATTTCGACTTATTGAATTTAAATATTCCATTAGAAGAGACAGATGTTCATTTTCGATCATATACTAAACACTTGTTTAAGCCTTTAGGATATGCTCGAGTACCAATTTCACATAAAGGGAATTGTTTCATCGGTGACTTATACGTTGTCTCTGAAGATCGCAGTGCAATCATGGGACGACGTTGGATTCGAGCTCTAAAAATAAATGTACACGAAGTAGATAGCGTATCCACCCCACCTTCCATACCTGAGCTTATTCAAAAATTTGATGACGTGTTTCTACAAAAAGTTGGTATAATTCCGAATTTCAAATCTACACTACATTTACAAGAAAATGCCAGACCAGTTTTCATCAAAGCGCGACCTGTACCGTACGCAATCAGAGACGAAGTCGACCAGGAATTAGATCGTCTAGAACAGGACGGAATAATCGAGAAGATCGATCACTCAGAATGGGGAACACCATTGGTAATCGTACCCAAGAAAGACGGGAAAATTCGACTATGCGCAGATTTCCGAGTAACTGTTAATCCACAACTACTCGACAACCATTACCCAATTCCGAGAATAGAAGAGATATTCAACAAAATGCGTAATGGCAAATATTATTGTACACTCGATATTTTTAAAGCGTATCTACACGTTCCAGTGGATGACCAGAGCTCTAAGATTCAGACTATCTCAACTCATCGCGGCACATACATGGTAAAACGACTCTTCTTCGGCATCAAGACTGCACCGAATGAGTTTCACAAAATAATAGATCAAATCGTACATGACTTAGAAGGCACGGCCGTATATTTTGACGACATCATAGTTCAAGGCTCCTCGATCAATGAATGCAAGGAACGTTTAATAAAAGTACTTGAACGCCTACGCAAATATGATCTTCACCTAAATCGAGAAAAATGTAAATTTTTTGAGGAAAAAATCTCCTACCTTGGACATGTTATATCAAGTAAAGGACTACAGAAAGCACAGACCAAAGTCAAAGCGATCATCGAAGCACCTCCACCCAAGAATGTTGAACAAGTACAGCAATTTTTGGGATTAATGATGTATTATTCGAAATTTATCAAGAACGCATCTACACTCCTGCACCCATTGAATCAACTATTAAGGAAAGACGCTGAATTCAAATGGTCAAATAAATGTCAAGAAGCCTTCAAAAAAGCAAAAATTGAAATTGCCAGCGATCGCGTCCTCATACCATTCACACCTGAATTACCAGTTACACTCGCAACTGACGCAAGCCCATATGGGCTGTCGGGAATCTTATCACACCATCTACAGAATGGAGAAGAACGACCTATCGCGTTCGCATCTAGATCGCTCACTAAATCGGAGCGTAATTACAGTCAATTGGATCGAGAAGCTACGGCTATATATTGGTCCTTTAAGAAATTTTTCCAGTACATCTATGGCAGGAAATTTACATTAATAGTAGATAATAAACCTCTAACATCGATCTTCAATCCGACCAAGCAAATGCCAGCACTATCTGCAAGCAGAATGCTTAGGTACGCACAGTACATATCAGGATTTGACTATTCAATCGTACATCGCAAATCATCGGAACACTGTAACGCTGACTACTTCTCAAGAAACCCCCTGAAAACAGACAAAAAGGAAGAAGACGTTATCAGTGACGAAGATATACTTAATGTCAGTATAATCAGACAAATCACATCAAACACAATATCAGCAAAAGATATAAGAGACGAAACACAAAATGATACTGAATTATCTAAATTAATGGAAGAACTTTCTGACGGAACTACCAGGGATCCGGAATACTCGCTGCAAGAAGGTATAATACTGCGCGGACAACGTGTATTGATTCCAACAAAACTACAGCCGGCCATTCTACAAGAACTTCATTCCACACACGTGGGAATAGTAAAAATGAAAGCTATAGCGCGAAGATATTGTTATTGGAAGGGCATCGACTCTGATATCGAAAATCTAGTCAAAAGCTGCATTGAATGTTGCAATGTAAAAAAAAATCCAGCTAAGGCACCAATTCATAAGTGGGAACCGCCTACAGAGAATTGGCAACGTGCACACATGGACTACGCTGGCCCATTTCTAAACCATCATTTTTTCATCATGGTTGATGCAAAATCAAAGTGGCCAGAAATTTATATGTCGCGAACGGCACCAACCTCTGCTTGTACTATTCAATATCTGAGAGAAATATTTAGTCGATTTGGTCTACCACAAATCTTGGTAAGTGATAACGCATCCATTTTTAAATCTTATGAATTCCAGGAATTCTGTAAACGTAACGGCATTACACAACAAATGATCGCCCCAGGACATCCGGCAACCAACGGTCAAGCCGAACGATACTGTCAAACACTGAAAGCAAAATTAAAATGCATGATTCAAGAGCCAGGAACGCTGCACGAGAAACTACATCGTTTTTTACTCAGATACAGAGTTACGCCATTATCGTCGGGGAAGACGCCTGCGGAAATACTGTTTGGTAAAAACCTGCGAACAAAACTGGACCTGATCCGACCACAACCAGATATAAAAAATAGAGCTGAACAACCAACATTCGAGAAATATTTCAGGCTCGGTGAACGAGTACAGTCAAGGAACTATTCGACAAACGGGCTATGGAAATATGGAACAATTGTTGAGTGTCTGGGTCGACTGCATTATTTAGTCGAATTAGATGACGGCTATGTTATTAAGAGACACTATAACCAGCTTAGACAGTGTCAAATACAAAAACCAGCCCAATAGTTAGGCGGCGGAGAATTGTTATATATGTACGTAAATTATAATTATTGTATATAGATTAAATTAATATTTTGTGTGAATCTACCTTTATTTTAATTATTTTAATATTATTACGAAATTGATTTATTTGATTATGTAAAGTAACTAAATGAAATGACAATGTAATATTCTTAGCTTTTAAAATAAAAATTGTAAAAATTAAAACAGAAATAAAAACGCATTTCAAAAAAGCAGACACAATAATAACTGAGATCAAAAATTAATAATTTATATTTTTTAATACTCAATTTATAATTTTTATACTTTAGTGCCTCTTATCTATTCGTATAAAGTCTCCCCCAGGGGGAACATTGGAATGTAGTTGTTCTCGCAATTGCATTCCAATGTTCTTTGGGAATTGGCGTTCCCAGGAGCCTGAGCTCGTACCAGTCGGTTTGTATATACCGGCTGGCAGATTCTAATACACAAATAGATTATTATTTGTGTTGAAGATGCTAATGTGCTGAGTTGTCGACGCGTGTATAATCTACAATAATATTTATAATAATCTTAAAAGTCACCATTTCGCGTTTGTCTGTCTGTATGTTCGCTGAACCGATTTTAGTTTGATTTTCGCGGTTTTATGGAGTATATTATCCTGGTAGTGCTTTAGGCTAGCTATATAGGTGTATAAAAAAATATCTGCAAAATACTAACTGTTTACAGGTAAAGCCGTACTTCACAACTTTGTCTCGGTATGATTATTTCAGAAATTATTATTGGTTTAAAGGTTTGAAGTTAACCAAAACACTTTTAACTGACTTCAAAAAAAAATGAAGATAATAAAATACTATGTCTTGACCTATTTTTTTGCACTCGCGTATTTTGAAAACGACAGAATCGATTGAGATGAACCATTTTGTATATTGTTCAGCCTGTTTACATTATGACCTCTGTTGTTGAGCGTCTATAATTCACAATATCTATGTTATTAGAATGAACATTTATAAAACATTTCAGCTTCGTTTTAAACTTAAATCTTCGCCCTAAGATCGTGTAATTTGCTTTTCTGACACCTTGCTTAATGGAGACGAATTTGTTAATTCGAAATAATGATCTCTAATGAGCTTCAACCTTTTTCACCTGACTGTACAGCATCAGATGAGATACATAACCAAGTAACTAATTTTGCATGTCATCTCTGAACTAATTATATATAGTATTTAAACTGTTTATGTGAGTATAAGTATATAATATACAATCAACTAATGATTGGAGAATAATTTATAATATACAGTGGCCCTAAATCAGTAAAAATATTGCGTTATTTTTATATTATATAAGCGTTGAAAAAGCAGTCAGTTTTTCTTATATTTTTCGTGTGAAAGAAATACTTAATAATTGGTCTGGAAGCATGAGGATAAGTTTGAAACCATCAAATGGTCGTTTTTTAGTTATTGCAGATTATAGACGCGTCGACAACTTAGGTCATTAGCGTCTTGATTACATTAATTAATAACATCATCACTTGAAACTAAACGACATCACCAAACACCCATGAGTGAGGTGAGATTTGAACCCACGACAGCTTGCTCCAAAGGCTATCACGCTGATCATTACACCAAGCTGTCCTCTCAAATAGTCGTAAACGAGTACCTGACGAAAGTCTATAGAAAGATTTGGATGCCTGCAATATCTCTGCAACTCATCCAGTTTCATCTTTAGCCAGTGAGCACGTTAAGGACGAGCCCAGGGCTCCCGGAATCCATGTCTATTGCCCATAAAACCTAGGAAAATAAAAACCACCTTCCCATTTTCTAAAAAAATAATATTTATACCTTGATACCGGCGATAGTTATTTAAAAATAAATAAGATATAACCCTCAAATTAAGTGTGTCCAAGGGCCTCTACCCCGCTGGTGTCGAAGCAAATTCCTCCCAAGAACACCAAACGATTCCCTTGCAAAGATATTGCAGGTAGCATATATTATTCGTTGACGAGCGTCTGGTGATTTCTAAGCTTTCGTCGGAAAACAAAATGTGCTTACAACAAATTTCAGATATTGCGTGAACTCAAAGACCCCGACCCGTTCACTGAAGGGTTTAATCAGAACGGAATTTTATATTTAACACACTCTTTTAACACTGT
Organism: Mongoloraphidia duomilia; assembly: GCA_039654895.1. Classification (NCBI taxonomy): domain Eukaryota; kingdom Metazoa; phylum Arthropoda; class Insecta; order Raphidioptera; family Raphidiidae; genus Mongoloraphidia; species Mongoloraphidia duomilia. Next base: position 11,077,377 of record CM077527.1, read on the forward strand.
TTTAGTTTAGCAGAGTTATTAAATATGTTCATTATATTTTTATTGTCTCTTAATAATACTTTCGAACCTGTTTGTCTTTAGTTCTTTTTTTTGCATATCTTTTGGATCAGTCTGTATGTCATATAGCTGATTACATTTCGCTACCAAATAAAAACCATTTGAAGGACAAACCACAGACAACTTCAGGTCAAAGAACTATCTCTGCATTGCAACCGTCGATGCTGCTAAGAATTATTGCCGATCTACTCATATGGCAAATGACTTGGCTATTTAACCCTTCACAGTTCTCTGGACTCTGTGTCATGAGATCGGCTACGCCAGACCTGTACAGGTGATTAAACTGCTTAATTTAAAAAAGATCCAAAACAATTTCCGATTTGCCAAAATATGCGAAGTTTAAGTTAAGGTGGGCGGCCAAACAAGGGATTTTTGACAAATGACAGAAAGTCTACAAATGCGGTTACTAACAGAAAAATCCAAAAACCTGGTAAATTTCTACTGGCATTTAAAATTTCAAAAAAAATGTATTGTTTCTGTCGTCTATAAACGGGAAGATATACAGAAATGCGATTGTTATCATTGGATTCAGCGACGCTATTTTTATTAATAAACTAACGGCCCGTCCCGACTACGCCCGGGTGGTATGAAATTATAAACGGAACAATTAATTCACCCGACTTACTAGTGAGATTTTACCTGTCTGCTCCCGTCTACCATACCAGGAATAGAGACCTATTTTATTTACCCCCAGTCACGACCAATTATGCCTTTAACTCTCCACTTTTCAGGATGGCGCACATTTTCAACGTTATCAATAATAAAACTGATATTGATATTTTTGGGGACACTCTCTGCCGTTTTAAAAGACAAGTTTCTGTTTTCTTGAAGTAATAGTGAGTTCTTTTATTTATATTATTTAATTATGTAATTTTTTTTTCATATGTTTTGTAATGTATCTACTGTGCTGCAAATTTGAATTTGTTGTAATACTGTGTGCAGGCTTATTACTGGACATTATTTGTCTGTTAGCCTGCCAGATTTACAAATTAAAAAAAAAAAAAAGAAGAAGAAGTAAGCGGATGAAAAAAGTTTTTTTTTTGACAAAACACCATCATAGTTCAGTTATTTTGTACAAAATATTTACAAATTATATACACAAACCTTCCTCGTTTATCGCTCTTTCTATTAGTGAAAACCATTTCAAAATTCGTTGCGTGGTTTAGAAGAAGTAAGCGAAGAAACAGACAAAGGCAGCCGGCGACTTTGTTTTATACTATTTAGAGATTAGAGATAGAGAAGAGAAGATCCGAAAACTTCTAATTTTGGATATACGCAAGTTAGAAAAGGAAAATAAATATGATAAAAAGTAAGCTGTATGTATAGATAATAGTCCTTTAAAACCAATAAGTCAACTGGATCTTAAAGGGTTAAATATTGATGAGTTGATTTGCATGAAGACATTTTATGATTGATACTTTTGTCTGATGAATAAGATAATTTCTTCGTTAATCATTTTGTATGTCATTTTCTTTATTCAAACGTTTAAAGTTGATTGTAAACTATTGTTCTAGAAATTAAAGATTTAAAAAATGAATACGTAAATTTTTGCGACAGTCACATATGGTTATAGAAAACTTTTGGTGGGCTTTCGATTATACTTTATATTTTTTCGCTCGTAATTATGTTTTATCGAAAGATTATTTTGAAGAAAAAAAATAATTTGTAGAAACTAAAAGGATTTTAGTTATCAGATTTAGAATTTTTTTGGGTAGGTTGAAATCGCGTCTGTGAACTGCTAAGCCATAACATAAAGTCAGCGGGTCGTTTTCTATAAGCATACTGACTTTAAAAAAATGCTGATATATTTTCAAAAATTTATAATTATGGCGCATTTTGTGTGACTGTTGAATTCAGAACGTCGTTTTCAATATAAATAATAGTTTTATAAGGAGAATATTAATTTAGCAATCTTGTCACGGTTGAGTCATTCCGCCGCGAAAGTGGAAAGGTTCAGGTTAGAATCCTGACTGTGACCACTGGTTGGTAAAGTGATTTTTTCCAATATGTTTCGAAACAATTATATAATTGGCTGCTCTCCAACAAAAAAAATTTTTCAGTCGTTTTCAATGTTTCGTGTTTTTAAATTAAAAAAAAAACTGAAAAATATTAATCGCATTTTCCAAATATGTAAATTCCGCTAAATTTACTTACTTTGTTCTTCGTGAAATATAAAAAAATTAAACTGTTTTTTACATAATTATACATTTACCTCCAAAATTTCGTAGATTAACTTTGTAGATCATTTATTCAAGAATTTAGAATCATCAGTATAAATATGATATGATGCCGATGGACTGTATAAAATTTATAATAATGATTTATTAACTTTTCATCAACTTCCTATCCTCAATTACACATAAGTAAGTAATAATAATATTGCGATATCATTTTGAGAATATTAGAGTGTTGGCAGTATTGGAACATGTGCAAAACAAGTTAATTTATACTTTCCCATTTCTTATTATGAATTATTATGTTCTAAGATAAATCACTAATCATACAATAAAACTTAGAATATCTTTATCCATTCCACCATTGAAATGTTTTAATTTCTCACTTTGCATAAATAAAAGAAAGAATCAACTATTAATCTCTTGACAACTTAATTTGGTGTGAAGATACCAAATACAAGCAAACATCATAAGTTTTAATAATTATTAATTAATTCAACAATGAATTTTTAATCCACAAGGCATCCACTAGGTAGTGAATAGTATTTCATTGTTGAATTAATTAATAATTATTATATTGTTGTCCACAATTACCTAAACTCATATATTGTTATTTATCATAAGTTTTAATAATCTCCTGATTATGCTAACATGAGTATCAAAACATGCGTCGAGAAAAAATTATCAGTGTTTTGTGGTTACTTTTTTTGGTATTCAGTGTTAGACATTTTTAGAGTGTTGGGTCTCCAATTGTCACTATATATTATGAAGTAAGTATTATAGAAATACCTTGTATTATGTCCGTCTTGTGACTTCTTGTGAATTTACACTACACGTTTCAGCAACGAGTTGCCATCTTCAGGTGTGGTTAATTATTTTCTTTTTTAATTATTTGTGTGTTTTTTAAAAAATAATTAACCACATCTGAAGATGGCAACTCGTTGCTGAAACGCGTAGTGTAAATTCACAAGAAGTCACAAGACGGACATAATACAAGTTATTTCTAATACTTCATAATATTGTCAGGTTCGATCTTTATTGTTAAAATTATCGTTTGAATATTATTAAATCAGAATAAACATTCTAAATATCTTTTGAATCGCTTTTTTTACAAAAGATCTGTGTTCCCGTAATGTGTACAAAACACTCATCTGTAGAAGTTACTTGGTTTGAAAATGTTATGGAATATTGAAAATCTATTGAAGCCTTAAATAATCAAACATACACTTATAATTTTTGTGATTCATTATTTACTTTAAAACACAAATATATTATACATTAGACAATATTAAAAAAATAATCAATGTCTTCACATGGGTGGCTGACAGGATTCTAGGGCTTGAGAATAGCCGAGCGTGTAGCAATGCTGTTGTTTACATGTAGTTGCTATGGTTCCTCTATTACAAGTTCCCGGGTTCTAGCCCGAGAGCTGGTAAAAGTGTCAATTGAATTTTCAAATTATTATTAAAAAAAAAAATAATGAATTGAAAATATGAATTGGTGCTAGGCCCAAATAACCTTAGCTGTTGGTAGTCTTTAAAAAACACACACGACAGCAGGGCCGGCGCGTCAAAATATGCCGCCTAAGGCGAATACAACTTTTGCCGCCCCCCCCCCCCACATTTAAAAAAAATTAATAAACCGATGATATATTTTGTTTACTTAACAAATAAAAAACAAATGTAATTCTATACGTACACAGTGCACGAATAAACGCTGCCTGGCTGCCTGTAATTTGTAAATACCCTCTTTACAACTTATGGTATTTGCGCCGAGCGGCTGGGCGACATGCGACATCTTTTATCTAGTAGTAGAAGGTAGAACTAAGAATCGGTGAAAACTTGAACAATATAATCATTTTTAAAAAGTAGAATACCGCACGAAAAATTCGCTGCTACAAAAATATGCCGCCCTAAAAATATGGCGCCGTAAGGCGATCGCCTGTCCGACCAGGCGCACGTGCCGGCCCTGCACGACGGGATTCTAGCCTGGGTGCCCGGGATTAGGAGGGGCCCGCTGTGGCAGATTGGCCAACTAAGATAAACAGTAGACAATAATCTTAGCAGTTAGTATTTAATTTAAATAATAGACTGAAAATCCTCAATGATGTTTTCTACGAGTTCCCAAATTAGAATTGTGAATTATAGACGCTCGACAACAAGGGTCATTAGCGTCCTAAATTAGAGCCAGATACCTGGGAGTGTATAAAGGTAACGTCATATAAACAACGGTATTCCAACGATCTGGACCGTTCTCAAGCTAAAATCAAAATGAAATATTTACTGTAAAATTACATATTTAAATCGCTTCTATGACACTGACCTCACCTTTCAAAGTAACTCACCTGCATGTATTATAAATATAAATTATTCAAACATTGATTCACATAATTGATTAGTTTATCTTCAACTGACATCTTGTCTTTACTCAGTTTATACAAGAACTGATCAAAAAATTCACAAATCGTTCAATTAAATTTATAAAATTACGGAATATGTATTGAAATCTATAGGTACTTACACTCCTGGTGCGACGTTCAAAGAATTTTTCCGAAAACGAATTGAAACTTTCCTGATGACGTGTCCCAGTCGCACCCCGGTTGCATAAGCTTGAAACGTGACAACGGTTGGTCGTACGTGAAAAATGTATAACCTTTTTTTGGAAAGAATTTTTTGATCTACAATTTTTATAACACATATTTTGATCCTCCGACCGATAGGAAGCGAGATATTCGCAAATATCTGATTTTCAAGGTCATTGATCTCCCCTAACTTATTTAGCTCACGTGCTATCGATAGGAATTTTCGACACTTTATTTGTAACAACGGCCGGCGCATACAATCAATTTTTAATCGCAAAACTGTTTAGTTGTTTGTCAAAAGACAGGTGAGACTGCGCATACTATCGAGACGATAGTTGTACAACAAAAAAATCATAAAACCGCATCGATCATCTTTTGACTTTTCTGTCGAACAACTATCGTCGGCAGCTTATGTCCACGGCTGTGTACTGACGCTAACATACGCTCGACTAAATAGTTGTTCGGCGACCCATTAGTTTAATAGTGAAATTATGGCACAACTGATTAATTGTATGCGCACCTCTAACAACTATATAGTTTCGTTGAAATCGCGACACGTACACAACTCGACTAAACTGTTTAGTCATGGAAACAATAATTGTGTGTATGCACCCGGCATATAAAAATCCAGCTTGCTGGAACTTAGTCAGCAGATTGGCTACTTTTATCGCTTAAATGACTGGGCTACGGTCGGAAAATTAGTAGTATCGTATGTGTGTTTTAAAGACCACCAACAGCTAAGATTATTTGGGCCTAGCACCAATTCATATTTTCAATTCATTATTTTTTTTTTAATAATAAATTGAAAATCCAATTGACACTTTTACCAGCTCTCGGGCTAGAACCCGGGAAGTGGGGACTTGTACTAGAGGAACCATAGCAATGCCATGTAAACAACAGCATTGCTATACGCTCGGCCATTCTCAAGCCCAATTAGTAGTATGGTAAAAAACAAGTACAACTCTATTCTTCGTCGGAAAAAAAACAGAAACGCTAAAAAATACGTTTTTCAACTTGAGCTAGTTTGGAACTGACGTATTAAACAACTTTGTCGTTCGTTAAATTTAATTTATGAAAAGTGATTAATGAACTTTTGAAACTAACCTAGTATACCAGATGTATTCCATCGCGGGGTATATGAACTATAAAGGATCTTTTTTGATGCATACTTCAAGAGAATTTTGTTTACAACGAATACGTTTATGTTGACTGAAAATAATCCTAACCATACCTCTAAATACTTTTTAAATCATTTATTTATTCCTACCAACTTTTCGCCTCGATTCGCCCGCCTAGATTTTTTTAGCATCTCAGAACTGTCTTTAAATAAGCTTCGCTCGTTCAGTCGAATTAATAACGGGACCTCACTCGCTTCGCTTGTTGTACCGAATTGTAACATCACTTCGCTCGTTCGGTCGAGTTAAAACGTAGATTTTGGTTTGGCTTTTCACAACTGCCTGTTAACATAGTAAATACCTATAGCAGGATACATTCGCTTCGCTCGTTCAATCGAGTTCAATCGGGATTGCTTCGCTTGTTCTGCCGAATTGAAACAAGCTTAATCTGTCGAGTTGAAACGAAAATCGTGTACTTGCTTTACCTTTTCGCTCACTTCTCATTGCCCTTTTGTCGTAACTTAATAATATAATAAAGTCTACGTCATTCGGAAAGAAGTACACTTTTAAATAGTGCAATAATTTTTCAAATCGGTTCAGTAGCTTCCGAGATTAGCGTGGACAAATATACAAACACGAAAAAGCAAACTACCTATACTTCTTTATATGATCGGGTGGGTAAAAGAATAATTTAATTAGGTCCTGTATAAAATTTCCAGTGCCTCCCTGTAAATTCGTTAATTAATTTCTAAGGATTAATAAAAACTAGTATCGCCTATGGTCGAAATTCGACCAATTGTCGCTATTCACCCGTGCAGGGAAGGCAGTATTTTTTTTACCTGCCTTAACGGCAACTTTCCCACATGATTTTTTTTCTGCAATTCTATGGCATAGTACCTTTCGATTGATAATTATGTTTCATTCTCCGCCTTTCATAATAAATAGTAAAAAAGTGTATCAGAACTTTCGGTGTTCATGTATTTTATAGATATAAGTAATATGTATAAGAAATAATTGATAAAGAATGCATTATAAATAGTTGCATTATAATTTTTAACCGACTTCAGAAACAACGGAGGTTATCAAGTCGACGTGTATATTTATAATTTTTTTTTATGTTTGTTCAACCTTAACTTCTCGAGGGGTTAACAGATTTGAATAATTTCGACTATGTTGTGTTCAGGAAGATGTCGAGGTGGCAGATGACAGTATAGCCTAGTCACGCAGCGGTTCCTAATCTTTTTCAGCCGCGGACCTCCAAGGAAATCAAGCATAATGCCAAGGACCCCTGAGTGAAAAAAAGGTGCAATTTTCGGACAATATTATATTTTAGTATTCCTTCATTAAATTAAAAAACAAAAAATAAACTTTTTCGTAGAAAAACATTAATGAGAAGGTTGGTGCTGCTTTTTTGCAACTAAGTTAGAAATGTTCGGGTTGTTAGGTACGGCCCGCGCCCAGCGCGCTTGCACTGCACATTTCAGTCAGTCTCGGGCAATGCCCACTGGCGCTCGTTTGCCGCGCTCAGTAAGCGTAATAATATTACGAGATGTTTGGCGTAGGTAATTTATTTATTTTTGTTTTTTTTTTTTTTGTTTTGTGGATTATAGACGCTCGACAACAAAGGTCATTAGCGTCTGTAATGAAACAAAGTGTAAACAAAACAAAAGTATAAACAAAAAAATAAAAACAAAATCAAAAATTGACACACAACAAAGTAAAACAATTATAAGTGCAAAAAAAAAGTGTCAAATATAATGTAGTAAAATATAAAGAAAAAAAATCATAAAGGCTGTAAAGGGGCCTAAATGTATACAAATAAATAAAATCAAATAAACCGGTCAAGACCGGTTTCCTTTAAAAAACGAAACAGCAGATCGACATTGTCAGGATCATTTCCTAAAACAACCGACAGATCACCTGACAATCCAATCTGCTGTCGTGTGTCCCCAAACTGGACACACTCGATTAAAATATGCGAAACGGTAACACGAGTGTCACACGTCTCACAGAGGGGCGGATCCTCACGAGCCATTAAGAAACCATGTGTCAATCTACAGTGACCGATGCGCAGCCGTGTAAGGACCACTTCCTCCCACCTGGAGGGACGGCAAGATGTGAACCATGGGTCAACTGTAGATTTTATAAATTTTAATTTATTTTCATCAACAGCACTCCATTCATCCTTCCAGAGCTGCTGAACGGCTGAAATCAGTACGCTCTTGAGGTCGTCACCGATAACGCAAAATACACTCTGACCGTTATTTGCAGCGTCCTTAGCTGCAGTGTCAGCTAGTTCATTGCCAGCAATTCCCATGTGGCCGGGAACCCAACAAAACCGGACAATGGTTCCACCTCTTTTCAAAGAATATAATTTATCTTGTATTAAACAAATAAGAGGATGGCTGGGGTAGGAACGCTGCAATGCCTGTAGAGAACTCAAAGAGTCGCTGCAAATAACATATTTGTGCGGACCGTGCACATGTCTCAAGGCCTGCAAGATTGCATATAACTCTGCAGTAAAAATACTGCACTCTTGAGACAACTTATATCCAACACTGGCGTTATCGGTGACGAACGCGCAACCAACTCGGTCGAGAGACTTCGAACCATCCGTGTAAACGGAACGATAGTCTCGATTCTGATCCAGCCACGCCAGAAAAAGCTGGCGATAGAGCTCTGGAGTTGTTGAATTTCGAGGATGAATGGAAAGTGACATGTCGATGACGGGCTGAGGAATTAGCCACGGGGGCACAGAATTACGGCCGACTTTAAGAGTTCTAGGAAGCGCCAACGGAAGTTCATCTAGAAGAAGGGTCAACCTGATACCGAGAGGACGTGTTGCATTTCTTCTCCGTCTATACAGAGAAGAAAAACGAGGTTGAAATACGCAACTGTAAGTTGGGTGATCAGGTTGACTACGGAGCTTAGAGATGTAGGATAGCATATTGCGTTTCCGCCGGATGTTCAGCGGAGGCTCTCCGCATTCAGCGGCAATGCTAACAACAGGACTGGATCGAAACGCTCCGGTTGACAAACGTATTCCGGCGTGATGAACAGCGTTTAACGTCCTAATGTACGACTCACGCGCCGAGTCGTACACAATGCTACCGTAATCCAATTTAGACCGTACGACTGCACGATAAATTCGTAGTAAAACCGTACGGTCTGCACCCCACGTGGTGCTGGATAAAATTTTTAAAATATTCAGGGAAGACATCGACTTCCTCTTTAAAATATTAAAATGAGCCTTCCAATTCAACGACCGGTCAAAAGTGAGTCCTAAAAATCGAGCAGTGTCTTGTACAGAAATCAAAGTGTCATATAGATATAAGAATGGTTCTTGATAACAACTACGAATGCGGCAAAAGTGCACACACTGGGTTTTCCCCACAGAAAATTTAAACCCATTGTTGCTTGTCCAGTTCTGAATGCTATTAATGGCCAACTGCAGGTGACGTTGTGCAGTGCGAATGTACTTTGACGAGCAGTAGATCGCCAAGTCGTCAACGTAGAGCGATGACTCTACAGACGATGGAATGCTGTCAATTATGCCATTAATAGCGATGGAAAATAAAGTGACACTAAGAACCGAACCCTGTGGAACACCATTCTCCTGTACAAAGACACTAGACAAAGTGTTGCCGATACGGACTTGGAAGTAGCGCTCGAATAAAAAATTATTTATAAAATTCCCAAGATGTCCTCTGATACCCCAATTATGTAGTGTTCGGAGTATTCCATACCGCCATGTAGTGTCGTAAGCCTTTTCAAGGTCGAAAAAGACCGCTACCAAGTGCTGCTTGTTAAGAAAAGCGTCCTGTATTGCGGACTCTAACCTGACTAGATGATCCATAGTTGAACGGTGCTTACGAAAGCCACACTGGGCATTCGTAATCAATCGTCTGGATTCAAGAATCCAAACCAATCGTCGGTTGATCATACGTTCGAGGAGTTTTGACAAACAGCTAGTCAGTGAGACAGGACGATAACTTGATGCTTGTTTCCGGTCTTTACCGGGCTTCAACAACGGCACTACAATAGAATTACACCAAGCGGTAGGAAACGTATTGGTGTACCAGATTAAATTAAACATCTTGAGAAGGAATATCGATCCGGAGGGAGGTAGCTTTTTCAAAAATTGGTAATGAATATCGTCAGATCCTGGAGAAGTATCATGGCAATCATGCAAACTCGACTGCAGTTCCCACGAGGAGAAAGGTGCGTTGTAGTTCTCCTCATTTTCTGAGGAAAAGTTTAATGCAACTTGTTCTGCTTGATTTTTCTGAGCAGAAAAACGCTCAAGGTAGTTTGCGGAACTCGAGACTTTTGCGTAGCATGAGCCCATGTGATCGGCGACTTCTTCAGGCGCCGTAATTGTATCATTCCCCATTACCAATCCAGAAATATAATTAAAACTCTGTTTACCAGAGATCCTCCGAATTTTCTCCCACACCTCGCGAGCGGGAGTACAACTTCTTACAGTGGAAACAAACTCACTCCATGACTGCTTCTTACTCTCTGCTATGATTCGTCTGGCAATGGAACGCTTTTGCATGAAAATTACACGATTTTCATCCGTCATATTATTTTTGAAACGACGGAGAGCCTTTCGACGTTCACGGATGGCATCCCGACAAGCCTCATTCCACCAGGGAACAGGCACACGTCGCGGTGTTGTTGACGTGCGCGGGACTGCAGCTAAAGCCGCCTCGACGACCGCATCCGTGAAATGCTCCACAGCAGCATCGACATTGCCAAAGTTCATTTCGCCGACATTTAGCACTTCTTGAAAGTGTGACCAATTGGCTTCTTTTATTATCCACTTAGGAGAGCGTCTTTCATCCACATGGAATGAAAGAAGCCGACAAATGATAGGAAAATGGTCACTGCTACAAAGATCGGCATTTACTTCCCATTCACATGATGGAGCGATAGAAGAAGAGCAGAGAGTAAGATCTATAGCGGAAAATGTCCCATTAGCAGCCGAGAAATGTGTATTGGCACCTGTGTTCAATACGACCAAGTTTTGATTCAGAATCAACGTCTCCATTAACCTTCCACGAGCATCCACATGATTAGAACCCCAAGTGGGATTGTGGGCATTAAAATCCCCCATGATGATAAAGGGGCGTGGAAGTTGATCTATAACAGATGCAATGGTTGCAAGTGTCGGTCGTTCTGTTGGAGGAATGTATATTGAACACAAAGTTACCGGATTCGGCGCATAAAGTCTGACAGCGATGACCTGCAAGTCAGATTGTAATGGGACATTTTCGGAAAACACATTGTTTCGGACTAAAACTGCCACTCCGCCACTGGCACGTTCAACGAATGGTTTATCTTTACGATAAATCGTAAAACTACGAAGAACCGGAGTGTTTATATCTTTCAAATGTGTTTCCTGTAAAGTAATAGCAGTAGCATTATGATCGTTTAGGAGGAGTTTTAATTCACTGAAATGAATATAAAAACCGTTCATGTTCCACTGTAAGAAAGTGAATGTTTATTATAAAGAAGAAAAAAGCTACCTCATTTTTTTCCTCGCTGCATCAGACCGATGATGAGGAGGTCTGCATATGTCTTCGTCCATAGCAGAGTCTGCGCTGCTGCTATGGTCGACGCGAGTACGCGTTATAGTCATAGTATGACTATTATCCCGGTTCAAGATAACCTTGGTTTTCTTTACCGGAGATACTGTTTTATTTTTATTAACCGGAGTTTTTACCGGTGATTTATTTTTCTTGACTGGCGATCTCGATCTTTCATCTGAACTTTTCTTGCTTTTATTCTTATTTTGTTTTTTGGTAACAACCTTGGAACTGGATGGGGAAACTTCGGTTTGTGTAGACATGTCACATGTCTGTGTTGACATGTCTACTTTGACAACAGGAGCGGCAGCAATGGTTGCAAACGAACGTGTAAAGGAAGGGACAGATTCTCGATACTTGCGCTTGGCCTCTGCAAAAGAAATTTTTTCAATTGTTCTAATTTCTTGGATCTTGAACTCCACTTTATATTGTGGACATTCTCTAGATCTTGCAGAGTGAGTGCCGTCGCAGTTAACGCAATGCGACACCTTTTTGCACGGAATATCCTCATGCAAAGGTTGGCCGCAATTATCACAGAGACTGGGAAAGCTACAATTGTTCTGCGAATGTCCAAACTTTTGACATTTGTAACAGCGTAAGGGAGATGGTATATACTGACGTACTTTCAAAGAGTAGAATGCTGCTTTAATTGATGGCGGAGGCTGCGGTGTACAGAACGTAAGAATATGAGACGGTGTAGGTACTAATTGACCGTCTCTACGTGCGTGAATTCTATATACGTCTGTAACACCTTGATCTTTAAGTTCCTCTTTTATTGTTTCCACTGTACAGTTAAGAAGATCGAAACAATAAATAATGCCTTTAGAAAAGTTCAGCTGTTTATGCAATTCTACTTTTACCGGTACGTCTGTGCACATGTCGACACCTTTTATATTTTTGCATGTCAATACCTTTTGAGCTTGATGCTGGGAAGATGTTTCAATTAATAAAGATCCATCACGCAACTTTTTAACACTTGGAAAAGTTCCAAACAAGCCATCAAGATGTTTATTAATGTAAAAGGGACTGTCGCCGTTGAAGTTTCCAGTTACCTTAGTCATTAACAAATATTTGTTACAAGGAGTAACATTCGCCAGGTCATTACCGAATAATAAATTCAAATTACCATCTTTACGCCCTCTCTTAGAGGGAGGGCTATTTAATGGGGGGAAGTTTTCCATAATAATTATATTATATTCATCAACCGTGCTCCCCACCCACCACGGAGCCCAACAAGGGGACGATGACCGCAAACCGGTACAGAGCGCCAGGGCTACACGGTGATATAGTCAGCTCAAGAGACGGCGCCACTCCATCCAAAGACACTGGCTCACCCCGCCGGAATACTAAATAAACACGACGTTAGCCGATTGACTAGACTGGGTTAGGTCTAGCCGCCCGTTTACAGCGAAGCGGAGGCCAAAGCAGCGTGTTGGTGCACCCAGGCGAACCTCAACTGCCAGGATCCTCTTTTCCGCCTTACGGGTCACCGCGCACGGCAAACACGCAGGTGTACTATTAGGGACTACTACAAACAAAGGACAGCAACAAAAGTGTACCCATAACGGAGGGACCATACCGCTAACAACAACAAAAGAAGAGAGAAACGAAGAAGAAAAAAGTTGCGACTGTCCTTCCTTCATAATAGTCCCTAAATGAATCACCCAGCCGGGTACACAACCGACTGGTGCGTGCTCGGGTTTCCCTGGGTTCGCCAATTCCCAAAGAACATTGTAATGCAATTGCGATAAACAACGACATTCCAATGTTCCCCCTGGGGGCTTTATTTTTGTTAATGCTCTAAGTAAGATAGATGCGTATGGGACCGCGGACCACCAAACATATGCTCGCGGACCCCCAGGGGTCCGCGGACCACAGATTAGGAAACAATGGCCTAGTGGATAGCGTACTTAGTACCAGCCTCTAGACTAGACTGTAGTGAGTTCGAATCCCACCTGCGTTTATGGATGTTTTGTGATGTTATTTAGTTTTAAGTTAGTTGTTATTTAATGTAATTTAAGACGCTGATGACCTAAGTTGTCGACGCGTCTATAATCTACAATAAATAAAATGTCGAGGTAGCACTATGTCTCTATATAATTTCTATTTAAATCGGTTCAGAAGTTTTTTTTTACTCTAGGAAGTAGGAACCAAATATTAAGAAAGATGTCAGTTAATAACGTGCAAACTACGTATTGCAAAGCGGTAAAAAGTAAAAAACTAAAACGTTTATAAAAAAAATTGAACTTCTTTAAAAAAAGCCAATAAAAACAAAAAATAAAAAAATTTTGAGTTTGGCGCCAATTTAATAAAACTATGAAAGTTTTAGTACTTAATTTTAAGACGCTAATGACCTAAGTTGTCGACGCGTCTATAATCCACAATAAATAAAATATAAATAAATTTTAGTACTTAAATTGGCGCCAACCTCAAAAATTTGTTATTTTTCTCTTTTTAGTAGTGACTTTTTTTGAAGGAGGTTTAATTTTTTTTATTAAAAGTTTTCTTAAGTAGCAATTGTAATTGTATTTTAAAGACCACCAACAGCTAAGGTTATTTGGACCTAGCACCAATTCATATTTTCAATTCATTATTTTTTTTTTTTTTTTTTTAATAATAAATTGAAAATCCAATTGACACTTTTACCAGATCTCGGGCTAGAACTCGGGAACTGGGGACTTGTAATAGAAGAACCATAGCAACGCCATGTAAACAACAGCGCCGCTACACTCTCGGCTATTCTCAAGCCCTTTATTAAGTAGCAATCAAATCTTGAATAAATAATTTTTTAAAAAATACTCTGAACGTATCTACTATTAAAATTGATATTACCGTTACAACTAAACATTAATTGATCTTGACCTTTTATTTTTGATAATAATTATTATAACATAGTTTATTACTTCATTGCACTATAAATAATATTTCAATGTTATCAAAATCATTCCGTTTAGACATTTGAGTTCGAAAAGTTCATAAAATATTAAATGTACCTACTACAAAATATTAAATATAGTAATGTTCAGAAACTTTAAAGTGGTTCTAGCCAGTTGTTATCTATTTTGAAAACGTCTAAAATTTATCATGAAAATTAAATTGTTAAATTGTGTTTTAAAGACCAATTCATATTTTCAATTCATTATTTTTTTTTCTTTTTAATAATAAATTGAAAATCCAATTGACACTTTTACCAGCTCTCGGGCTAGAATCCGGGAGCTGGGAACTTGTAATAGTTTTATTATGAAAGAAATAAATCATGATGAAGGTAATTCAAATTCGGAAAACTGAAAATTTAAGAATTTTCTAACAACCGTATTTAAATAGTTATTTTCGATACGTGTGCGTGAAGTGAGGTATTCTAGTAGGTTTAAATTGAAACACGAGCTAAGGGACTGACGCATACACAACGAGATCTCGTTGTGTATGCGTCAGTTCCTTTAGCGAGTGCCTCAATTTAAGCCTACTAGATATTTCACTTTAAGCGAACATAATTTTTTATAACGACTGCTTCTAAAGTTTATGAAAAACAGGAAAAAAATTATGAAAGTTATTAACTTCTGTATAAATCATTAAAAACATGACTCTCTCATGATGTGGACTTTGTAGGCGTGTCGCTATATATAGTAACAAATCGATCGATAGTCAGTAAATAGTGCTTGTATTGTACAAAGTGCGGAAATTACAAATTTATAAGATTTAGAGAAGAGACGCACGGTTATTGTAGTTTTACGCACGCTTTGGACTTTTACGCACGGTGACGGTACTTTTACGCACGCTTTGGACTTTCACGCACTGTGACTGTACTTTTACACACGCTTACTAAAATACGCCTCTTCACGCCCGCCTCACAGTGCTCGAATATTGAACTTTAGAAGCAGGAGTTATAAAAATCACATTAGCAGTCTTTTAGAAAATATTTTTTTGTAAAAAACTGTTTACATCGTCACAGAGAAAGAAATTATACGGCTCCATCACAGACCAGGAAACATTGCTGGTCCGTGGGCTCACCGTACTGACTTTCTTATTACATCGACCGTGGATTTTCATCCAACAAGAAACTACCCTTTCTATATTTTTCTGGGACATCAATCAATTGTTGGAGCCGTTTTCAAGAAAATCGAAATTTTCGACTACCGTTTTTTAAGAAGAAGGGGAAAGTAAAAAATCTTCGAGGAATCTCTTATAAAACCCTAAGTTTAAAATTTGGCTTCGATTCGTTAAACGGTGTATGAGCTACTCGTCAGAGCATACGAACAGACAGACGGACATCTTAATATTGTTTTTTCGGTATGTAGGGACAATGAAACGTGTAAGTCCGTCGAAAATATAAACTATTTCTTCTAAAAAGTCTAATTTGCGTGTATAGTTATACTAATATTTTAAAGAGAGAGAGTGAGTTTGTTTGTTTGTAAAAAGTAAACTCGAAAACTACTAGACTAAATTAAATTTTTTTTCACTGTTCGATAGATGATACTTAGCTTTAGGACATAACACATATAAACTATAATAACTGGAATTAATTAATTATAAACTCGAGAGAACAAGCGAAGCGAGTGAGTAATAACTCATAAATTCATAGCACACGGGCGAAGCCGGACCGGGCCGCTAGTACCTACCAATTAAAGAGATGAGTAAATAGTGTCACCAACAAAATAAAACAAAATGTAACAATCCAACATACAAAATGTGGGGTATAAGAGTTAATGGTGCAGTGGTAGAAAGTTGAAGTGATTGTAAGGCATAAGCTTACAACAATTTGCAGCACTATGAATGCAGGTACAAAAGCAAATAATACAAAATGCACAAAACGACAACTTCACTCTAACAACAACTTAACTGCAATATACAATAAAACATTGAGAACTAAACTATACAGGGTGTAAAAGTTGATATAAATAAATCATTTTTATTTTATCATATCTTCCGGGGAAAAGCTGCATATCGAACAAAATTTTGTATGCATACCTTCTATATGATTGGCTATTTTCTGCAGATATTTTCATCTGAATTTAACACACCAGCGGTGTGCAATGATGTTACGACTGAATAAATTTAAGAAAAAAATGCACGCCACTGTCTGCTCCCGATTTTGCTGTCAATTTTTCAAAATCCTCATTTAATTTGGAATAGGACAGTCTTATACAGATCCTTAATAAAGGCCCTAGTTCCAGAGATTTTATCATTTATCAGAAGAATGCAAACCAGCTATTTAGCAAAAAAAAAAAATTCCGATGTAGCCATGGAAAAATAATGGAAAGCTATCATTAAAAAGTGATTTATTTTTATAAACTTGAACCCTGTATCGTACTTAGGAAACGCGTGAGAGGATTTTTACTTCCCACCTCTACTATGGTAGGGAAGTAATGGATTTAGTCCGAAAAAAATATTTCGAGATTTTAACAGATTTTCACGTTTTGAGACCCTAGCAATCGTTTAAGATCATTTTCTGAATGATGTTTGTATGTGTGTGTGTGTGTATGTGTGTGTGTGTGTATGTGTGTGGTCAATTTTTCGCCTTCGATATCTTAGGAACGGAACAACATACGGGCATGCCGATTGTTCTATTGTGTTTATCAGCCTTTAACTTAGATCTGATTAGATTTTGAGTCAAATCGGTTCAGTGGATCCTGAGATATTCAAAAAAACATCCTCAATGTCACGTATTAACATAGGTAAAAAAAATATAAATGAATTCTAGATGTTATAATATGAAAAAAATGTAAATATTTTTTTTCTCTAAAATGTATAGTTTTCGAGAAAAAAAATATTTTACTAAAAAAATAAAAATTGTACGTAAATCAAGGTAACCATGATTTTTGCTATATTAAGTTAGCCATCAGTAGATCACCAAACAAAAAAGAGGGCCATGCTTTTTTCAAAGAATAAAAATTAAATTGTGTTTTAAAGACCACCAACAGCTAAAGTTATTTGGGCCTAGTCAAAAAAGAGTGTTTATTTTTTGCAAATATTTACTAGGTGGGAAGTATAGGACTGGTCATAAGTCGAATTTTTTTATATTATAATATATTTCATAACCAGAACGACGAGGAGAATATCATTCTGTATATATTATACGTATATACAACGTGTATTGAACTGTATTTTATTTTATACTAACGTAGTACACATGTGAACTGAATATAAAACGAATTTCAGACCTTCAATGAAACCGTTTTTTTTGTACTTCTTGTATACGGTCAACGCCATTTTATGAGCTTTCATTAGTATATCTAGTAGCATCATGCTATTTTCTTCTTAAAGGTTAGCTAAAACTACCATCCACCATTTACTATTATTAACCAGTTTTATAGCTGTCTACTTTAGGATAATATTGGTATAGTTTTTCCTCAGGGGGAAGATTGGAATGTAGTTGTTCTCGCAATTGCATTCCAATGTTCTTTGGGAATTGGCGCTCCCAGGAGCCTGAGCTCGTACCAGTCGGTTTGTGTATGCCGGCTGGCGGATTCTAATGCACAAATTGATTATTAATTGTTGTGTTGAAGACGCTACTGACCTGAGTTGTCGACGCTTCTATAATCTACATTAATAATAATAATAATAATAATAATAATAATAATAATGCGTTTAACGTCCGTTTCTCGACATTATGTCATAACAGACGCCATTCGCACCATTACTATTTTCCATTTTTACCACTTCGCGTTTTATACATTTTTATACTTCAACTTAATTAATAGCAATGTGCGAATGGAGGAATTATAGGACATTAGGGTAAGGTAGGAAACTTTGGGAGCATAGGGATTTGACAGGTAATCGGCCATGGCCTTGAATAAGGAACCATCTCGATATTCATCTGGAATTATTGAGGGAAACCATGGAAAACCTCAAACAAGATGGCCGGTACAGGAATTTCCGTTTCTCGGCGTGAGGCAGTAGGAAAAAGTCCCAGCCACATCTGCCCCCGCCGGGATTCGAACCCAGTACCTTCCCAATGCGAGTCTAGTGCTGTACCACTAAGCTACATCGCTGGGTCATTAATAATAATAATTGAAATAGTTTTCAAAAATGTATTACTATCCAAGAAAAATCATTTAGGATTGGTTCAAACATATTGTTAGCTATTTAAAATATTAAACTGTAAATTATGGACGCTCATTAGAGTCAATATGTCAGAATTTGCATTTTATGATTATAAATTAATTAAAATTACGGACAGTTGGTAAAAGAAAAAGTCCCCTATTTATATAATATATTTTTTGATCTATACTTTTAGGATTATAAAAGAAAATATCGAGTATTATTTCTTGTCTTTCAGACACTGGAGCACCATATGTCTTATATAAAGATGGAATGGAAAGAGGTCCTCAAAGTCAGTGGGGTGGTCCAGATAACGGTTACGGACTTCCGCCTCCTGGTGCCGGCACAGGTAGTGTCGGAAGTCCTCAGCAGCAGCCTCAGTCGTGCGCAGGCGCAGCTGCAGCACCTGTTGACGTAACAACGCCGGCCGCTGACGCTTTACCGCCCGGACCTCAATCGTTAACCTCGCCCGTTCCATCTCCGTATCCACCGACAGTCGCCGAACAACAACAGCCTCAACAACCTACCCCTCAACCTCACGGAGTGCCGAACGGCACGAGTCAACAGCAAGGGACATCAGAAGACGATCAACAGCACTCACCAGACCACCAGCACAACGGTTTACCGCCGACGGACCAACAACAACAACAACAACAACAAGCTCCGCCACCGGTTTCCGTATCACAATGTTTTCCGCCACAAACAAACGGAACCGTAAATCCTGCTCAAAACGGCGTACCCAACGACGTTCAACATGCCTACCAACAACAACAACATTATTTCAAAGACACGAGAACGCCCAATGGACACCATCCTATGCCAGGACCTCCTTCACACATGCTTGGTCCTGGCGGATTTTCATCAGCTTTGCACTACCTCAAACAACCGGGTATGATGTTGACGTCTTTGGGTTCACTAGGCGGCGATACAGGTCCACCGGGTCTTGGTCCGGACCAATACGGTCCCGGATCCATGGCCGACCTGTTACCGCATCAACAATCCGGTCCCGGCGGTTTAATGAAACTCAAAAACAATGTAACCAACGGCGAATTAAGACTGTTCAAGTGTTTGACTTGCGGCAAAGACTTCAAACAGAAATCGACGCTGCTGCAGCACGAACGGATACACACAGACAGTCGACCTTATGGATGTCCAGAATGCGGCAAGCGGTTCAGACAACAGTCCCATCTCACCCAACATTTGAGGATTCACGCCAACGAGAAACCGTACGCATGCGTATACTGTGAACGGACGTTTCGTCAGCGTGCCATCTTGAATCAGCATCTGCGCATTCATTCCGGTGAGAAGCCATATGAGTGCCCGGAATGCGGCAAGCACTTCCGTCAGAAGGCGATCCTCAATCAGCACGTCAGGACTCACCAAGGCGAGCGCCATAATGATCACGTGTTCCTTAAACTTCCTCAATGCCTGAACCTTATTCGAACCGTTCTCGATTATTCTATTGAACTGAAAATAGACACTAATTCCTCAATTGGGGACTGGGTACAAGAAAGACGTCGGGTCCAAAATTTAATTTTGGAATAGTAATATTTCTGTAGTCGTTTTTATTTTTCAAGAACTGAAATTTCACCATCTAAAGAAATAAACTGTCCAAATACAGTCATGTTACTTGTGTCCTTTTTACACCCAGCTCCTCGATTAGAACTGGAAAATTTCTTTATAATTAAAAATTGACAACTTGCAAAATTTCTTACGTTTTGTAGTGAATGATTTTTGAATTGTTGTTAGTTGACTATTTTCAGTTTAAAGTTGTTTTGCTAGGTCAAATAAATGGATTAAAAACTTTTTTAAAGATGAACTCACTTTTCGTTTATAATAAATTTCATTCAGAAAACTCAGAATCAATCCATAATCTCGTTTTTTTTTTCAAATTCTGTATGAAGGACATGTCGTGTCAGTAACTCCAAAACTCATTTGAATGTTTTTGTCGGCAGAAAGTTATATTTTTTTTTATTTATCATCTCATTCGAACCATTTTCATAAAAAAAAACTTTAATCAAAAAGTCGTCCGTGATAATTGACTGATTTTTATTTATCTCTACATTAAACCGTTCTTTGTAGTTTCCTATTATCAAGAAAATTGGAAATTTTATTTTTTGAGAATCCTATTTAGTAGTAATCCTATCATGATCCAAGAAACCATCATTCAAATTAAAATCCATTTCCAAATCCTAGTGATCTGTAACGTTCATTTTCATTTTTTTAAGAAAAAAAAATTAGCAATAAAGACTCCGCTATTTTTCCTCCTTTTATTAAAAAAAAACCCGTACCTGTTAACCGTTCAGGATTGAGGAGTGTTTTTATTATTTTTCACATAAAAAATAACTGAGGGAGGAGGGTTTTAGATAATTTAAATGTTGCTTTTTTAAAATCTAGTATGTCACAATATTTATTGAAGTAAATTGCTATTCTCGAATGTTTTTTAATGACATTTAAAATAATCTTTTTTTTTCATTTTTTAAAAATAATAAAAATCTAAGTAAATCATAACAGTAAACCGAAACTATCGTAAGGTAATATTGAATATTTTAATAGTCAAAACATATACAAGATACAAATCAATGCTACATTTGAATTAGAATAAAATCCGCACACAGAAATATAAATGATATTGAGAAAATAAATCATAAATATTTCAAATATTTTTCAGAAGTGGATCCAATTGCAAGAGCTGAACAAGTGTACCGTATAATAAAAACCCTGAACGATAATGGTATTACCGATCCTCGATTGTTTCCATTGTTGGCGGAGACTTATTTGCTATAATAGACGCCCTCCTTGGTCATCCCGTCCATCCTGCGATTGACAAATACTTCTGTTAAAATAAATGTAAGCGAGAAGCAAAAGTACATGTATTTATATGTAGTCAATCTTTCATCCAATTGGAACTAGTCTTCAGTCAAGAAATAAATTAGTTTATTGGAAATGAAAGGTTTAATTTAAAAAAATTGTAATTATTAAATTGTTACTTTCTTTGCATTCGTGGTAAAAATTGACAAACCTAAACACGGAGAAGAAAAGCTTAAATATTATTCTACATGTAATTTTTGCTTTGATTTTACATTTTTACGGATTTTACTATTTTGTTTTTACAAAAATGTGAGAACATTTGACACGTCGTTCATAAATTCGTAGATGTCGCCTCAGAAACGACTTGTTAATATTTACAGCCACCTTGCCAATTGATATTTGGTATTGTTGCTATAGTAATCCAATGTAACAATCACGTAAAATTATACGATGTAATAATGGATGAGCTGTGCAATCACAGCTGGCTCAGTCAGGCAGAATACATCCTACAGTCCATAGAGACCACTGTTGATGTTTATTATTGTGTTGAAAAAAGTTGAAAAAAAGTTAGTTACAGCCACAAAAAACAAAAAAATAAAAAAATAATTCAGTGTCAACAGCAACAAACATTTTTTCATAGTGAATAAAAAACAAGTGTCAAAAGTGTTCAGTAAATACTTATATTCACATTAGTTAAAACAAATTCAGTAACAACATTCAATTAGATAAATAGATAGATAAATCATCTTAGCTTCATGGCCCACATAGGTTTTTTCATGCACTTAGCTAACAGGTTTCAACAATTAGATTTACTTGCAGATGTGAGTCCACACTTGGTGTTCAAAAATGGAATGACGCCGACGCTTTGGCCGCAGGACATGCCATTCCCGCCAGATGAAGGCAAAGAAGAAGTGGCGTCAACATTCGGTGATGGCGACACCAGTTCACAACATCCGGCCGATCATCAAAACAGAAACTCGTGTTTTTCACCGACGGACGCCATGCAATATCCTGCTTACTTCAAAGACGGCAAGGGGATGAATCATTCAGTGTTTGGATCCAGCGCCAACTTTGGCGCGTTGCAATATTTGAAAAACGGTAACATCGGTGGTAAAGGTTGTCTTCCAGACGTAATACAGCATGGCCGATCGGCCGGTATGCCTCTATACGTCAGATGTCCAATTTGCCAGAAAGAGTTCAAGCAAAAATCGACGCTACTTCAACACGGCTGCATTCATATCGAATCGCGACCGTATCCTTGCCCTGAATGTGGTAAAAGATTCCGTCAACAGTCACATTTGACGCAACATTTACGCATTCATACCAATGAGAAACCGTACGGTTGCGTCTATTGTGGTAGAAATTTCCGTCAACGAACAATCTTGAACCAACACTTGAGAATACACACGGGAGAAAAACCGTACAAATGTAATCAGTGCGGGAAAGATTTCCGTCAGAAGGCGATTCTAGATCAACATACGCGAACGCACCAAGGCGATCGACCATTCTGTTGTCCTATGCCAAACTGCAGGAGGCGCTTTGCCACTGAGCCTGAAGTGAAGAAACACATCGACAACCACATGAACCCGCACGCCGCCAAAAACAGAAGAAACAACAACACGCCATCGCTGAATGGCGGACTCGACATGAAACATCCAGGATCAGGATTATTATCTAACGGAATGGACAGAAGTGCGGCGTCATTGTTACCGGTTAAACCGGAATTGTACTTCCCCCAGTGCTATGCGCCTACGTTCAATCCTCAACCACCTTCGGTGACTGGAGCTGGAGGCGCTACGCCCCAATTCCCGGCAAGTGGACAGACAACGCCCGTGCCACAACCACTTGGCGCTAGCGACTTCAAATCGCCGAATAGTATACAGTCACAGTGACTAGCGGCCACGTGGCAATTGGGACATTGCTTTGGGTGACAGTAGCCCCCACATTACTTGTAATTAAGTAACACATTATAGATTATACCCCAACGATGGGGATCGAAAAGATAGTTGCGTTTATTTCGTATACAATACTTCGCGAATCACAACTTCTTATAAATCCAAAGATCAACTTCATACATAGGTATCTGCAATGTTTAGTATTTTGTCGTTTATTGTGTTCAATCGCTAATGACCTCTGTTGTCGAGCGTCTATAATCTACAATTCATTATTGTGTTCAAATTTTCACAAAATGAATTGTTAAAATATTTGGAAATTGACTTATGTGCAAACATTTAATATATTATGGCGTTAATTTCGCATGTAGGTACAAATAATTCCAATAAAATTGATTAATGTTGTTCTTCAAATGTTTGCCGTTGACTGTTTCAGTGAACTTTGACCCTTTCTCCGTTTATTATCTGATTATAAACGAACAAAACTGGAAGCTAAAACAGTCATTATCGCCCAAATATTTTAACAATCATACACGAATTTCAATATTTTTGGATTTGCGATTTAAGTTTGGTTACGAAATAAAAATAATATCTCGCCGTAAAAAGTGATTCAGTGTGGACTTTAGACAAAATATATTAATTTAAATATAAAATACTAAAATTGTATATATTATGAGAAATAGTATTTATACATGTGAATTTTTAATTAATTAATTATTTTTAATTACCACTTGGTGGTTTGAAGACTGCCCTTGTAAATGTTTTAAGGTAGTTTTTTGCGGAGAGAAATGACTACAGACTTACTAGTTAAACAAAGTATATTGCATACAATACTATCTAGTAATGTAACATAAGTTTTCTTTGTCTGCGATATTTCTTAAAAATTTTGTTTGTATTTTGATAAAATAAAAAATATTAATTTATTGCCATTATGTGTTTTATAAAATTAGATATTTTTTTGTTATAAATATTAAGATTTTAAAAATGTTCTTTTTTGTCGTTGTTTCTAAAACTACATCCTGTTCATAGGGTATACGAAATCAATAATTTATATATAAATTGAAAATCAATATAAATAATACTTATTTGTTCAACACCCGCAAGAAATATGTAATTTCGTGGCTCTACTGAGAGTGGGCGAAATAATGAATTCTGTGACTGTAGACGTAGAGAGTGGGCGAAATGCCATTTCGCCCAAGCTCCTGTAAACGTAGAGAGTGGGCCAAATAGCATTTCGCCCACGCTCATTACGGGGAACGTTTACGCAAGTGTTGATAGTTTCGTCAATCAATCAGGTCACCCATTATTTCGCCCACGCTCAGAAGAGCCACGAAATGACATATTTCTTGCGGTAGTTGAACAAAATTTTGTGTGCGACTATTGGTCGAAAGAAAAGATTCCACTCGTGTGTTTTACCGCACTCGCTACGCTCGTGCTGCAATATCCACACTCGAGAAATCTCCTCTTTCTCCCACTAGTCGCACAATATACTATTAATTACATTTTTATATATTTCCTTCTCAAAGTTTTGTATTTTAAATTAAAAAATTATTTTCTATCGATTCCCAGTATGAAATGTGATATTTGACTTGTTTCAAAATTTTGCAACATGGAGATTTTAGTATTGTATAGATCGTAGATAAAGAAAATTTTAACCAGATTTTAATGTTGTTTTAATGGACCGTTTCAATGTAGTTACGAAATTATAAAAAAAAGAAATCTGAAAATAATATTCATATTTAGATTTACTTAAGCAAGGATTTTCCTAGATGAAAATATTCAATAAATGAATTCTACTGAAATATATTTTTGTGGAGCATTTTTCTCTTCTAATGATCTCAAACAATTTTCTAAAATTTAGTCAAAATCTTTTGTGATTAGTATATTTGGAAATTAGTGTCTAATATCATTTTGTTCGGTAAAGTTCATTTATTTTTTAATAGATAGCTGAAAGTGATTTTCCAAAAAAGGTGCTGAAATAGTTTGATGAATAATTATAATAAAATTATAAGGTTGCTTTTAAAAACTGAATCCTTTCGTGAAAAATTCACGTTTTTAGCTCAATCTATATTCGATAGAAACTATTTAAAACTGTATTGCGAAATAAGTTGGAACCATTTTTTAGACCATTTTATCACATTCCTGCTGAATAAATATTGTATTTGCTTATACATGCAGTGTGACATTTAAATATGTGAAATTAAATTTGTTTTTGAACAAAATGAAAAATTTAACCGCTTGATACCACATCTCTTAAAATTAGCACATTTTCGTAACTTCAATATATTCGGCATGCAGTTAATCGCGTACTTTTGAAAACGTAACAAAAAATTCACAGATTTCGCAATCCTTGCAACCATCGAGGACATTGGAAATGATAACAGCATATATGAAACATAATTAACTGTTTATTATACACACAATATTTATCAATGCACTGTTTAGTTTTGTCAGGAATAACCCTATTATTCTTCTGTTATATACGCGTCCACTTTTGCTTGATTACTTAACTTTTAAATGGATTTTTCTACAGTATTTATTAACATTTGCTCAAAAATAACACCGCAGATCGTCGCAAATACCTCTCAATTAACTAGACATGATATAAAACGCATTTCGAAAAAAAAGCACTTGTTCAATTTTGCATGATTGCTCCTCACTTGATCGCGACACCGTTGTCTTTTGGCCTTGAACGAAAACTCGTAACTCTGCCTCCATATACGAACATAAACATTTCCAATGTTAAAATATTACGCGCTTTTTTGCACTGACACCAACTGATACAATTACCTTACCTAGAAAACAATCAAGTGAATGATGGCTTTGATTACATTGGCGTAGCTATGGGGAGAGGGGTGTACGCCACCCCCCCTCCAGAATGTTCGGTGCCCGTCCACAGAAAAGTACGCTCTAATGTCTAAAATATCATAGTATGATTGTGAAATGTAACTTATTGTTTTATTATCTCGGTCGTATTGACCGGCTGCCCCCCCCCCCATGCCCCTCTAAGATAATAATGCTAGCTACGCTAATGGCTTTGAATTATGTGAGCATGGAGGCTATACAGATGTGAAGTTAAATTTTGGCTGAAAAACATGGCGGATCGAACGGTACCAATCAGAAATCGATACCCCGTTGTCTTAACTCTTACTAGAGAAACTTTAATTTTATCAATGCAACATGTCTACTCTTCGGTTATAAGTAATGCGCTATCCGCAAACGATTGTTTTCATAAAATTTGTAAGTCCAGCCCTGGCTAGTCGATTTTAAAGGTTTAAATTTCGATTTTGAAAAAATTCCGATAGTTTTTTTCAATGTTCTTGGGCCCAAACATTTTTAATTCGACCAATGTCAATAATGTTTGGGTTATATTATAATACTGTGCATAGGCAAATACACTAATATTCAAGGTAACTGGAAATGCATTCTTATTTTTCATTTCAGTAATCTATAGAGTTTTGAATCAACTTAATTTTAAATAAGTAAAAGACAATCAATTTGTATTATAACAATCATTATTAATTTTTTTAATGGTTATGTTAGGTACATCAACAGTTTGTTTAAACAAATACGATAAGTTTTAAATAAAAACATCTTCAAGAAATTCATCTAAAAAATTGCTACAGGAAAATCAAATTTTTGTAATATTGATTATTCGTTTCTTTGAGTTTTTCCGTATTTTTCGAATAAACAAAGAAGATGCCTTCGAATTTAATTGGTTGTAATTTTCATTTTTTTTTATTAACTTCTGGCTTCAACATTAACCGATTTACCGGCAAGCAGTTTTAAATATAAAATATTTTAAAAATTTCTACCTATCGAATTTTTATTAATGTCCTTTATGAAAAAATTGTGGCAATACATTCAAAACTCAAAGTACTGTGTAATAACTACATATTATATAATATCAATATATTAAAAATATTAAGTACTATTTATACACATGCTAATAAATCTGTAATAATTAATGAATGAATTAATATTGTTGTAGTTATTAGTAGGACGAGAATTTTTAAAACAGTATCTCAGTTGGCTTTGTGAATCTACAAAAGTTACGCTGAAATATCATAATTCACTTTTAAATAACAGAAGCTAGCTTAAGAAATAAGCAACTGCCCGGCGCTCTGCCATATGTCCTACAGGCGTATCTACGGAAAATAACTATCCAAACGTCTGACATCCATTTTTTAGACAGGCTGTGAAATAAGCCGAACAATACGTTCGGCTAGTTTCACAGTCTGCGATCGATAAATTCCGATCTATAACTTGTATTTTCGATTCGATCATCCTGGTACTGTTGTTCCTCAGAAAACTTTCTCGTAAAAATTTAGGAACGACGTTGGCCCGTACCGTGTAAGACTGCTCTATGACGCCTGTTGAAATGGCACTCAGGAGTCAGGACATCACGTGCCATGCTTTCTATACCTTAAGGATGTATGGCACTTATATCAAATCACCGAGAAATGAATGAAATCATACATTAAAAGCATTTTTAACATATTATTACCGCCCACTTTTAAGAACTAACCAATAAAATTGATAGATTTTACGGCTGTTCAAATGCAACGCTCCCAAGGTCTCTGTTATGTTATTATGCAGTCATATGTGTTACAATTTATGTATGTACCTGTACTGAGGTAAAAGTTTTCGCTATACCTACATCCGATGTGCGTCCTATCTTACTGTATATGCAGCAAGAGACATACTTGTGTCTACGACTATATGTGCCATACATCCTATGCATATGACTCTGCATATATCTGAAATCTTCCAAATACAAAGAACTATCAAAAAAATATGTTTCCAAGTTGTTATAGGGCGCCAAAGCTTAGCTTTTCCGAGGCCAGCTCTGCTTAGGTATATTTCCATTTTAAGCCGAAATCAGTAGTGAAGATTTAACAGTTAATTCTATTATTAATGGCAAATTTGGTTCATCGAAGTAATCTGAGAAATGTTTTTAAAAATGCACGCTCTATTTTTTAGATATTAGATTATAAATTTACCTAATTACTGTGTGATCTCCTATATGTTATATAGATAAACAAATTTGAACGATTGTACGATATATTATTAAAACAATAGAAGTTGATAAGATAGTTTGTAATTGGAAAGGAGAGAGTGATTTATTTAATGGTCCAGAGTGGATCTATTTTTGGGTACTACTGGTTTATAAATTTAGAATTTTCCGCACAGAGTAAAACAAAAATCTTGACCATCATCTGACACTGTGAAAAATAATGAGCCATTTTCCTGAGAGTACTTCTTTCAATTATCCACGAGAGGCAGAACTGTGGTAAGTACAAACATTATTTATTCCCCATTAGTGTCGTGTCATTTTAGTGGTATAACTTAATTATTAAATTATAATTGTCATTAAATTAATTAAATAATTAAGTTATACCACTAAAATGACACGACACTAATGGGGAATAAATAATCTTTGTACCTACCACAAGTACTGCCTCTCGTGGATAATTAAAAGAAGTACTCTCAGAAAAATGGCTCAACAAAATGGAATGCTTTAATTTTAGGCCGAAATGAACCCATTTATGCAATAATTGGCGTGGTATAAAATAACGCATTTTTATTTTGATTTGGGGGGCTCTTATAAACCGACTACTGTATTCGGTAGTTAAAAGAAAATAAATGAATCATTGGTACTCAAACAAAATAATCCACTGAAACGTAGTGCCTCGAGGTTGTTCTCACTGACAGCGGTGTGACTGAAGATTAAACAAACGCCACACATATAATGAAAAAAAACATTGATATCAGTTCCTCAGAAAAGTTACCATAAATAAGTTCCTTTTTCTATGAAAAAAACATCAATATTTCCACCCAATTTGTTTGTACCACTGGTTTCTTCCTACTAACTGGGTTCACTATTCCGTGAGACGCTTAGCAACTTTAATCGCTGTCTTGATAGTTTAACAAAAATTATTTTCGATTTTATTGCAACGTGAAATCTACTGATCTCTCACAACTAGATTGACGGTTCTTATAAGCTAAATATGACGAACGTATGAACCATTAGTTCTTTCAATTATCCACGAGAGGCAGCACTTGTGGTAGGTACAAACATTATTTATTCCCCATAGTGTCGTGTCATTTTAGTGGTATAACTTAATTATTAAATTATTATCATTAAATTAATTAAATAATTAAGTTATATCACTAAAATGCCACAACACTAATGGGGAATAAATAATGTTTGTATCTACCACAAGTGCTGCCTCTCGTGGATAATTGAAAGAACTACTTTCAGGAAAATGGCTCATTCAGCACATAAGCACCGTCATTCCAGTTACTATAGAGATCACTGGTTATATAATAAAATCGAAAATAATTTTTGTTAAACAAAAGACAATGTTGCTAGGCAACGATTTCGTGGATATTTTGTTTCCTCACACAGAAATCAGAATAATCTTTCTTAGGTACTTCATTTAGTCATAATCGGACCGCACCAAATAAAGAAATTATTTTTTATTTTTGAAAGTGAGCTTCAATTATTCGTTCAGCCTATTCTTTATAAAGTTGCGTT
The DNA here is from genome assembly GCA_039654895.1 of Mongoloraphidia duomilia. Classification (NCBI taxonomy): domain Eukaryota; kingdom Metazoa; phylum Arthropoda; class Insecta; order Raphidioptera; family Raphidiidae; genus Mongoloraphidia; species Mongoloraphidia duomilia. Next base: position 11,107,177 of record CM077527.1, read on the forward strand.
TACAACGATGCTTAAAATACACCCGCCTTATATTTCTTCCATTCGTGCAGACCGCAGTTTCCTTCTTGATTTTTTGGATTTAAATTCTTGAATCGCGTCACAATTAAAAGTGGATCAATTTAATTTAATTAATCATTATGCGTGTGGCGTTGATAAAAGCTGTCTCGGTGCGTGCTAATCAATTATATTGATTATCATGTACCTCCATTTTAATATTATTTCAAGAATGCTTCACAGACTTCGAAAACAATAATGTTTCAGTATTTTAAAGGGCAAGTAAGAAATTTTGTAAAACTGCGCTACTTAGAATAGTCTTGTATTTTCGTTTTTGAGATAAAAATTTAACAAAATTTGCTGTTAACTAAATTCAATTAAATCCCCCCTAAATTGTGAAAACATCACGTAACGGCTGAAAACAGTAAGACGTCGGAAGAGGAAAGGCTAGTTAAGCTTAGTAAAGTGTCATAGTTAATGGGGAAGCGTGTGCTTATTTTTCAACTGTTTTTGAAATAATTATTCTTGTAACCCCTTAAATTGTGTTGAAGTAACATTCTCTTAAAAGCATAAATAATCAAAATATGGTGCCCTAAAAATAATTCATTTTTCGTGGTAAAAACAGTTTTATTTTGAAGCATTCTTGAAATATTTACTATAAATAGTTCCAAATTTTAATTGCTGTTATCAAAGAAAAAACAATTTTACTGAACATAATATAAAAAATATTATCTATATTGAATCATTCCCTACCAAATAATGGAGAATGTGAAAGAAAGATTTGGAGGGGGCGCAAAATAGATAAATGAATTTTTGTTGTTATTTTTAAATTGATGCACAAAATGAAATAGTATTTTTAAAAAGTCCGGTAAGGCAGTTTAGTTCGAAACAGGGTCTGTCGTAAATATATATTAATTGTAGTGTTTATATTTTATAATTGGAAAAGAAATAAAATGAAATTTGCTTAGATTTCTTGCCAATCAAATCGTTATTATTATTGTTTAAATATTCTTAAGATTTTTATATATAATTGTAAAAATGTGCATTTAAATAATGTACCCACAAATTGTATAAGATTTATATTATTAAAAGTTGTTTGTATAATATTATGTTTTTATACGAATAAGTTTTTTTTCTGAGATATACGATTAGTTATTTAGGGTTTTTTTTTTGTAAAATATGTGTGCAGTTATTTTATTACTCTTTGGAGTTAGGTTGGACAAGACATTCTTTTTTTGTGATTTTTTGTGCAATTATTATATTTTGGTATTAATTCAGAATTTTAAACGAAAGACAAATGAAATTTATAAAAAAAATATCTAGTCGCAAATACATAAAAATATATAAGGGGCCGTTCAAGTATTACGTAACGCAGTTTGGCGGGAGGGGCGTCTTGTAAAACGTCACGGTGCGTTACAGAGAGGGGTTCAAGCAACGCGTTACGTAACATTATTTTCTTGTTATTTTAGTGATTTTCTGGTATTTTGCGCGACATAATTGACATTTTTAGGTAAAAATGTTGGAGGGGGTAAAGCGAAACGTTACGTTGGGTTACAAAGGGGGAGGGGGGGTCAAAAATCTTCAAAAACTGCGTTACGTAATACTTGAACGGCCCCTCATTAAGAAATTTTAATTTTAAATATTTTTCGTTGTTTAAACTTGTCCAACAACATTATTTTTTATAAAAATGCATGGCTTTCTGCTGTTTTTCTGTAAACATACGATTTTCGATATTTCCATTTAATGTACTTCACTTGATAATTAACAACTTTAATACGCTTTGTCTATGGATAGTGCTATGATCACGCGCAGTAATGTAGCTACTTCACAAGTTATGGTTTTGAATACCGAATGAAATGGCATTTTAAACTCTCTGTACACTGTACCTACCTTTGAAATACAGAAGAAAGAAAAAACAAAAGTTACATTGAAGTACTGATGTACTGAATATCGAAAAATATTCTTTTTGCACAAAAGTTTTGATATTACGAGTTTTATATGTAATTTATAATTATTGAAAATATGAGTTGTTACAAAGTGAATCAACACAAATGTATAATAATTTATAATTATTTACATTGTTTTATATACGTTTTTTACAGAGACGTATTTGGACAATTTTTAAAGCCGATCGAAATTTGGAGATGTAATTAATACAAGTTAAAAAATATGTAAAAAATTATTTAGTAGCTGCAACATTTTTCAAACATGGTTGTGATAAAAATATTTATATTATTGATGGGGTGGATCAGCAATAAAAATCCTAAATGCGTCTCTTGATTTATTTTTAGATTGTAAATGTTTTTTTACCTTTCAAAACTTTTTTAGTTTATTTTTGATTGACGCAATGCGACACAATTGCGAAGATAAAAATAAAGAGTAACATTTTTTTCTCTTTATGTTAAATTTTGACAAATTAATTTCTGCAAGTCGTCTGAGCTATAAGACTTATAAAAAATCGTGATAGCTATTTTAGTAGGAAAAAGTGAATAGCAATTACTTAATATTATGCTTTTAAGAGATGAAGCAAGGGAAAAAATCGGTCAATAATAAAGTAGTTGTTTTGAAATCGGTATAATATTATACAACGCAAAAATCAGCGGCTCTTAAACTGTTTAATCACTAGACTGAGTCCTCTGTGATATGAATTGATTCCTAGTTTGTCACTTTATCTAGCATTTTTTTATTTTTATTATTTTATATTTTATATCTGTTAAAACCAATCGCATTTTTAATGAACGATTGAGATAGTTTCTCAATAGCTGTTCAATTTCATACAAATTTCGTATCGTGTAATCAAGTAGTTTAATTTGTGCCTAAACAGTTTGATAGTCGCTGATTTTTTTTTTATTAATTCATAATAATTATAAAGCGATGGAACAAAATAGTAATTGAGAACGTTTGTTATGTTTTTCTTTAATAGTAGATTGTATATTTAGATGCGCAATGGGGTATGTTACTGACGAGTGGTGACAGTATGTAAAAACAACCGATAGCGAACACAACGAAAACGTCACCCTCCAAAACCATCGCCTATTTGCTACGTGCGTGACCTTGAATGAGGCTAGAGTAGGATCAGTGGCGGATCCAGGATTTTGGTTTGGGAGCGACTTGACCCAGTTGAGGGTAGGCTTTATCAAGGTAAACACTATAAAAGCACACAAAATTTAATTTTCCTCATTTAACGCATAGTGTAGTCAAGAAAGCAGGATAATATCGAATTTAATTTGAGATTTGTCAGGGGTGGACCCAGATGCTTTAGGGGGGGGGCTTGAGCCCCTTAGCCTCCCCTGGATCCGCTACTGAATAGGATTTACAGCGAACATGGTGGCGAAAACCGGAAAGTTTTGTGGGAATAACAGGTTTAAAAGTAAAAACGCGAAAGGAAAATTGAAATTGTGTGCAAATTGTGCTATTAGATTTTGTTTGAAATAGATATACAATACTGATAAGTGATATGTCTCCAGTCGCTATGAAAATGCGTCTTCAAAAAACGCAACATTTCGCCGATACGCGTCGCCACCTGTACCCGCGCACATAGCGAATTATATGAATTACTTAACAAATTTTATTACAATTAATATTGGAAACATTTAAAAAAATAAATTTTAAAGTAGGCTGTTACTTTATATCGTATAAAATATACAGGATATGTGTGCCATAGAATTTTTAAGACGAATTTTACTGTTGTAGGAGACGGTTTTGTGAGAGTTCATATTTTTTTAACTTAAAATTTTATTTGTCTTCAAAAATCGCAAAATTCGATATTTTTTAGATCTATTTAAAATTGACGCGTATAGAAAAGGACACTATTCCAATAAGCTAAACTCAGTTAAAGAATCGCTGTTAGTTTAGAAGACATCCCCAGTGGCCATAGTGTTGATCAAAAGAGATACAGACGTTCTCTTTCGCTTACTGGAACCAACGTGCATTTTTCTATAAATTGTTGTTACGCCGCGATTTTGCTTACGCACTGATCTTTTCTCATTAGAATAAATCCTTTTTCATTTTGGAGCGAATTATTTGTGTGTTAAATTCCTTTGAGAAAGTAGTTTGTATATACAGCGTGATCGAAAAATCCTATTGTGATTTTGGACAACTTAAATGAAACTTATCACAAACAGCCATACCCAGAGTTCGAAACAAACTAGTTAACTTTTGTAGGAATGGCAAATAGGTACGTCGAAAATCTATCTAGGTTTTTCAACTATGGCTTTGCTTAGACCATAATTTTTATCTGACTCCAGAAATCGAAAAAGCATCACTAGTTTTTACAAGATTTCGTCATTTTTCTATCTAATAATTCAGTAATTTGATTTCAGTGATCGAAAAATTAAGATGTCTCGTGTTTTGAGTGTAGACAGAAAACAAAAACTGCAAAAGAGAGAGAAAGGGACAGACTTTGGAGAAGTTTAGATCAAGGTTAGTAGAGTATAGGTTGCCTCATTCCGATAGATAGTAGTGGGGGGATGACGTCACTCAGAATATATCATGCTTGCTCACTTCAATAGAAAAGATCAGACGATGGACGTTGCTAATTTTTGGAAATAAAAATCACAGTAACCATGGTAGTGTGGATATGTTTTTTCAATACCTAATAGAAACATGATTCTTCTGTTAGTGAAAAAAATATGATAAGTTGTCAATTTTGCGATAGCAGTTAAGTGTTATGGTGTTTTGTGGATATTTTTAATATTTTGTGAATATAAAAGATAAAATAATTAATTTATCAATTTGTTAGTTAATTTTATTCGCTTCTTAAATTTAAAAAATAGGTAATTAACAAGATCTGCCATTTCTTGAGCATTATTTAATTTTTTGTTTGTTTATATTATAGATATCAAAACCTAAATTTTGTAATAAAAATAAAAATTATCCTATTTTTTAACATCTATTCTTCTATTTATTGTTTTCTGCCAATTTTAAGAAAAAAATCTGCACGAAGCACCTAATATAAATAAGCATAATCTTCAACAATTTTTGTACTTGATTTAAACTAAATTCTAGCTGACGTCATTCCCGCGCTTACGCTGATTGGTCAGATGGAATGAGGCAACCTGTACTCTAATAACCTTGAGTTTAGATATAATTTTTCTACCGGAAACATATTTTCTGTAATAAAATAAAGCTCAATAATTTCACTGCAATAGAATAATGAATACAATACTTTTGTTACTGATTTTTCAATAAGTATTTGCTCAATAGTACAAATACTACCACATAAATAAACAATAGTAATATTAAAAGAAATAATATAACTAAAACTGGATTTTTTTTATTCATTATACATATACATATATTTATATTCAATAAACAAAAATAATGCATAATGTGATTTTTTATATATTGTCAATAAACAATATTCAATAAGTAAAAATAATGATAAGATTTTTTAATACATATTTCTATACAAAGTTTTCTTTATAGATAATTTACAGATTTTCGTTACTGCAACAGAATATTAATAATATTTACCCATCATTTTATCGTGGACTGTTTTGTTTGTTGGTACAAAATGGTTGAAGGTCACAGCTCCTTAATAATATAGGTTAGGTAAAAAAAATCTCTTAACCATTTTGCAGCTGAAGACGCCATTTTGGTGCGTCGATTTTGTTAAAATTATGTAGGCATATCTTTCGAAGTTTGAATTGTTGTGCAAAATAGTTTTGAGGTTACTATTATAAGAATGTTGAAAATTATAAAATGGATATTTTTGCAAAAATAATCAAAACTGCTGAAATAAAGATATGTGAATACAATACGAATAGTTAAAAGTAAATATATGTATTTGAATGTTTATATTAAAAAAAACTCAACTTCGAATTTCATTTTTTTTTAATATACCTATTATAACGAACTATTAATACGTCCAAACAAAATGTATGTACGTTTTTCGAAAGCTACTTATACGTTTTAAAAATTGTAAATATAATTGCAACAAATTCAAAATATCAAATGAGTCGTCGAATTTTCGGGGGAATTTTCCATAGCGTTTGTTAAATTAAATGTTTAAACCCAGAAAATATCCCCCATAGCATTTTTACATGGATTAAATTGTTTTACAATGTAAATGCAATAAACATAAAAAATAATGGTATTTCGAATTTGTGCACAGTAAATATAAGGCCTATTATAACGTAAAAATCATTTCTTTTACTGAGGCATTTAATATTTTACGTGAAATTGAAAAAAAAAACACATATACTTACATTTATGATCTCAAAAGTAAATTTTTGAAATGTTTTTTACATAAATAGTTGTTCACTTAATTTTTTATTGTTTCGTTTTTTAACAATGTAAAATATTTAAAAAAAAGTTTAACCTAGGTTTCCTTTTTGAAAGGCACTGTATAACTCAAATATACCTTAAGACTTGTAAATAAATGTATTTTCTTGTTATGCTTTTGTTAAGTTTATTATTTAATTTGTGAATTTTCTCGTATTTTAATTTAATAAATCCGTATGTTCTCTGCTGGGTTAAAATGTAATAAATATATTCTCTATAAATTCTAGCAGCGTGTGGGTCCACAAAAAATGCAAATAAAATTTATTCTCGCTGACCGTACCTTAGTAACACATAGGGCAGGGATGGCGAACCAATGGCACCCGTGTCATAGGTGGCACGCGACAGACTATTGTTGGCACGGCGACAAGTCGACAAGAGTTTCATGGCACACAATGCATTATCGAAGTAATTTTTTCATCTACCTACGTTTAAATAATTTTTTTGTAAGTACACTATATTTCTTGAAGTGCTTGTTGGCACGTCATGGTCACAATAATCATTTTTTGAAAAAAATTGGCATGTAGATGTGACGTAGGGGGTGCGTTCCACTTAGCGCCTGTAACACCCGCGCCAACGACCCCCACATTTTGCCGTTCCACTAACTGTTGAAATTGTAGTGGCTACCATTATCGCAAAAAAAAAACAATATTCTGTCAGTGGCGGCGCTAGGATTTTTTGTTAGGGTAGGCCAGAGTTGGACATGGTGTTCTGAAGGTGGACCAATAACATTTGTTTCCAAAATGTTAGTGCTCGTTAAAATTTTAACCCAGATTATTTGCTATAGAATTTACAAGAAAAATTATTAAAATTTCGAGGGTTAAAAACGTATTTAAAAGATAAACTAGAGATTGGGGATTATTCCAGGGTGGGCCAAGACAGTTTAAGGTGGGCTATAGCCCACCCTCTAACGCCGCCACTGTATTCTGCTTCTGCAGCAAAGTAAGGTTATATTGTTCTACGACCGCTTTCGTTATGTGGAAAAATAGTTTCTATCAAAAAGCCACCCAAAATTAAGTTTCTAAACCGTCCCTGATCCCTGCTTGTATAAAGGCAATTCCTTGCTGGATTATTTAATAAGAAATTGCTACAATGTCCTATTGATACTGATTTTTAATTCAGGTTTGAAGCGGGGACGTGTCCATCCCCCAAATCCGCCAATGTCTACGCTAGGACATATTTATATCCGTTCACAATATGTGTCAAGTTGTATGGACCAACATACATTTTGTCAAATTTTTCAACGCAAATCGTTTGTTCCGGACGCCTACAAAATTTCAGCGTTTGTTCCGAAAATATAAAAGTTATTAGCAGTAATAGGTGGCCAGCCAACTTGACGTTTATGGATCACGTCTTAATAACAACATTTTGAGAATTTTTTTTTATGCCAATAGTTTGTTCTCGGTTTTTTCCGGACGTCTACAAAATTTCAGCGTTTGTTCCGAAAATATAAAGTAGTATGTACACTACTAGCCAAAAGTAAAACGAAAAAATATGTCCAGTAGGGTACACATAACTTTTTTGTTTTTTCGGAACAAACGCTGAAATGTTGTAGGCGTCCGGAACAAACGATTGGCGTTGAAAAAATTTAAGTTGGTCCATACAACTTGACACACATCCGTTCACATACTATTTTTTATTAAAAATAGGAAAAAGAAATAACCTCAAGTACGTAATTTGATTTAAATAAATATATTTTTCTTTATAATTTACAAATTCTTATTTCCAGGTGAAATTGCTCTTAAACTATCAGGATTTCTATATACGCATAATTCCATAAATGCGATAGTAAAAAGTAAAGTTTGTCCCAATATTTCTTTACTAACAGAATCCAAGGCGTCATAATATGACCGAAATTGCTGTTCCACTTCTATTGGCTTACAATACGCAGGTCCAGATGAATCTAAAAGGGCTGATACCATACTTGCAGATGACACTTTTTCATTTCCGATAAGGGTACGAAATAATCTAAAAATATTAACTGGCATCATTAATAGGGAATTTTTAGTGATATATTTGATAGGTCATAATTATTTAATAGCTGGAAAAGATTTAGTATCATTTTATTACTTGGAACGTGATTTTGTAGTACCTACCTCGAATAAATCTTTTCTCTCAGAAAATAAACATTATAAAATTGTTTTCTCTCATTTTCGTTACATTTTTTAATTTGATCACAATTTGAATTATGGACTGGACTTGTATTTAAAAGTATCGTCAAAGCCGCCACTAACTGTAAATTTCTTTGGTGTATAGCTACTGATATTGGTTGTTTTTGATTCAGTGTAAAATTTGGCATCGCTTCTAAAACATAAATATCTCCTGGTGGTATCAGATTCACCACCTCAATAACCTGCAGCAAAGAAGTAAATAATATTAACACCTGTGAAATATTAGCTACTAGCTAGTAGTTTTTTTATGCACCCTGCACGTTTAGTGGCAGAGGCAGGGAGTATACTCCCTGGGCATAGGTTCTGCTGTAATATTTTATAATCTTAAATTCTTTTAAACGCGGATTCAATCCAGCTAGTTTCTGTAATATTATATTAAACTACAATTCAGTAATCTGTCAATTTGTTTGAAAAATTCACACATTATGTCGCAGATTAAAAAAGTTTTGGAATTACTGCTCTACGGGGAACAGTCAGTTCATCATTTTGAACATAGATGGTAGCAGTAACTCCCAATGCGAAACCTCGTTGGATTGACCAATCAACGTTGCCTAGAGTTGACACTTGACAGTAAATCGAAAACAAATTACAAAAGTTATTTTTGAAAGTGACAAGACTGACGTTTGAAGTGTTTTTAGTGTAGTGAATAAAGAGATTTGGGTTATACATCCAAATAAACATTTACCATATCCATTAAATCAACAGTGTGCAATTTCTTCTGTACATTTGGAAATTCGTGTTTACTCCAGGCGGTAACTATATTTTTTTCACAATTTATTTTAGCCCAACTTATGTACGTAATTCCTAAATGAATGCCCACTGCAGATGTCATTTTCTGAAAGAAACATCTAGTAGTACTATAATTTTGTAAAAATAACTGTTATTACTGAATTTTACCAACATTTACGACACTTTCGTCTAACAATGGTGTAAGCAAATTCCCTCTAATTTTTCCTAGAATTTTTGTATCTCCACTTTTTCTTTCAATGCCTTGTCCGTTAGTTTCAATAACACTTTTATAAAATCGTTCTAAAACTTTTACTCCTAAACCATCTACTTCGAGCATCTCTTCCAAATTATTAAAATTCCCTTGTTTTTTCTTCCATAATTCCAATTTCTTTATTCTTGATTTTGATAGATCAAATCTGAAAAATGTACGATTTAATTAATTGTTGTTCTCAGGTATATAAGTGCAAATTATCTAACCTAGACAGAGTTTCTTCAGTTGACTCATTAATAATGGTTAAAATTTGTTGTTGTTGAATTGGATTATATTTTCCGCTAATAAAAGTTGATTTCAACATTTGGCTTGTAACTATTCCTTTAAAAACACTACATATCTAAAACAATAAGCAGTTATTATCTAAAATATTTTTCTTCTACGAATTTGAGGTTATGTTCACTATCTATATTATAGCACTTACTGGTTTAGTTTCTTTATATTCTTTTACATTGATTTTTCTAGCAGCAGTACTAAATTTTCTAATTATGTGGAACATTTGGCATAAAGCAATTTTATTATTTTTAACTAAACTACATAAAATTCTCTCAAGCTATGTATGCGCTCATGATCTTTGCTAGAATTTAGACTATAGATAGACTGACGACTGTTTTAGTTTCTGATGTTCATCAGCACTGTTCAGTACAGTGAAACTAGTTCTGTTTACTATGTCTATAAAGCGGTTTATAATATTTGATGATGTAAACAAAATTGGGACCAAACTTTCACATAATTTTTACCATGCTTTTCTTAATTAACAGTAAAATTCAGTTTAAAATAACTATATTAAAATAACTTCGAAGGATTATGAACGCAGTGATGTTAATTGCTATTATAAAATGTCCAGCTTCTTTTAAATTGTGGACAGAATTTTACTGTTTACCCCCACCATTTTAGTGAAGGCTGTATTATCCATGCAGTATTCAATGCCCGATATAAGCTGAAGCCTGGAAGATAATAAAATAATAGCATAAGCGCGGGAAACTAAATTGTACTGTACTGTAACTTGGAATTGAGATAAACTCGCAGTGCAAAATAATGCAAATATGTGATTAGTATAAAATTAATAAATGGTGTATTTTTGTAATATTACAATCAATATATACAAATGAATGCAAAGTTTGCATTTTAATCGTACGAACAATTTTCTGGATATTACACAATTATTATCGGAATCTAAAAATCATTGTTCGAATCTAATGTATGAATTGTGTTCAATTAATGGTCTTGTAATTTGATCACAATTTGAATTATGTTTGAATTATGTCTACTCTCTGCTGAGTGGCTAATAACCGAATTATCCGTTTTTGGAAAATTATTTCATACAAATAAAAAAAACGTTTGGATTCTTAATTATCCAGCCATTAGAGAAAAACATTAACAGTGTAATTTTAGCGGAAATTAAAAATGCCTACTGTTGGCATTGTGGAGTAAGGTAACTCATCCGACGCGAAATTGGGATTGTCGGGTTCGGGTCCCGGCAGTGCCATTTACATTTTCATTTTTTTGTTATTTGCGGAAAGGAATCTATTATCTAATCATTTTGATCATTAATAATGTTCTATAGCTATGTTCCAACTTGCTATAAATGGATCGTTTTGAAACGGTAACGAAACTGTTTTTATCGGTTTTGTGCGCATGCGTCAACCTTGTACGGTTCTGTGACGGTACAAACGTATAGACATTGGTTAGAACTTAAACGCTTTCGTGACCGTTTTGTGATCAAATCATGGCCTCCATGTACCATGCATATGATCAAAATAAATCAATTGTCATTTGTCAAATGTAAATTCCTAATTTCAGGTTTTTTTTGTTGTTAAAAACATTTTGAAAATGAATAACTTATTTGATAGCTAGTCGTAAGAATAATATAAATAAATAAACGTACTAAATGTTTTAACTGTTAAAAACATTTTTTGGTAAAATATGCTAACTACATTTTTTTTGGGAATAAAAAATATGCAAATTATTAATTTGTAGTCGTGATGTTTTTGAGCGTTTGTTAAAAATTGTATTTTTCGTCTAACATTTACTTATTTTAAATTTTAGAATTACACGAATATAAATATAATTAAATAACTAAGAATTCAAATATAAATATTTAAATTAATAATTTTGCAAAAACAAACAAAACAAATAAATGAAAAATAAAGAGATATTTGATTAGAGACGAGACAAAACAAAAATAAAACAAATTACAAATGAATAAACAACTGTCTCAAGTTGGTATTGAACAGAGACAAACGTAACAAAGTGTTAATGCGCATGTCAGTTTTACAGTTTCATTTTGGTTTCATGTCTAGAGCATGTACCGAAATGATCGTTCGGAAACCGTTCACAAATTATCACAAATTCGGTTGGACCGTTAAGAATCGTTCACAAACGATCACAAGTTCGCTTGGAACGCGTTCTATCCACTGCGCATGAGCGTGACGGTAATATTACGGTATTCAGAGTGGTTGGAACAAAGCTAATTATTAGTTGGAATCATCCTTGAATACCTATAAAAATTTTCACGAAACGTGTGTCGAGAAAAAAAATTGTCGTTTGCTGTGGAAACTTTTTATTCAGTGTCTTCAAGGCCAAGATTACACTCTTCTTGAGACTCATTAATTTGATTCTTAATTAATCATTTTCTGAAGAATAGAAATGTTTGTATTCCGAATAAAAATATTTTCATCGATTTGTTGAACTGCGTATAAGATTTTGGCCTTCCATTTTGCCACAGCAAAAAATATCCCACACCGCGTGACCGCGTACTGCCGCGTATCTCATAATCTCGTACCAACTGCTTTGTACGTCATCAAATACCTACGACAAATAACTCCATCTTTGTATTATATATTGAACTAACGAAATTCTTCTTTTTAACAGTATTTTTAAAGCCCAATAAAAGTGCTTTCGCATATTTTAACTTCACCCAAACAATATTGATACAAAAATGAAAAAAAGTGTGAAGTTGTATAATAGATCGATCCACTAATTGCATTTGCTTCGGTGCAGTATCGCCTTAATGAAAATGGCACGTCTTAGAAATTCCCAAAAATACCAGAAAAGATGAGCAATAGGACTAATGTCCTATAGAAAATTTAGTTTGTCTAAAAAGGTCAAAAGGGTATAGGCAGAATGCACTAGGCAGGTAGTTTAACAACTTCTAGTAGGTAGTAAAACAAGTAACTATAGACACGCGCATGCTCAGAAACAAATTGGGGACACCATTTTATGTGTTTCTGACTTCATTGTGTTGTATAGTGCAGTGATGTGTTATTTCTTTGGTAAGTTTTTCATTACTACCATTATTAAACTCTCGATTAAAATTTACCAATGACTTTGTCAGTTCCATAGAAGTCGTCGGTCGATATAATCCTAGTGAGATGTAAACATAGTGCGTAGAACGACTAGTTTTTTTATGTAAATTGACCAGAAAAGGAATGCACACAATTTCAACTCCCTCCTGTCAATGTACTACTTAGTCGGTAATACAGTTTACGTTTTTACCGATCGGTTTGGTAGTATCTGATAGTAGGACGTATTTATGGGCATTTTGGGATTGGTATCTAGGATTGTTTTGGGATTTCCGGAAGTAGTATTAACCAAACTAATATCAGTTAATCATTTGTTAAGTGATAACATGAGGTCTTATCAGCTTAACCTCTTTTTGCAATTGTTTTAATATAAGCCCTTATAATGATAAGTTCATAATTATAAACAATGATTTATTTTCAATATATTACTATAATCGTTGTTGTCGACGTAAGGACTTTTTTTTATATGTACGAATATTTTTAATAATTTTGTTTAAACAGGTGTAGGTACGTACCTACCTATCCGAAAATAGAATCGTAAATTAATTCAAACTACTAAATTTGGAAATTATATTTTATCAAATGATATTAATTAACCAAGTTCCCGGGTTCTAGCCCGAGAGCTGGTAAAAGTGTCAATAGGATTTTCAATTTATTATTAAAAAAAATAATGAATTGAAAATATGAATTGATGCTAGGCCCAAATAACCTTAGCTGTTGGTGGTCTTCAAAACACAATTTTTTGATATTAAGAATCGAATGTATACGATAAAAAAATGTCCATAAAATCTAGCAGCCATTTTAATTATGGATCGACGAACGTTTGACCTTGAGAAACTTATTACTTGGACATAAGAATTTCTTCGAAGCAGAAATGCATTTCTCTTTTGAGTCAGATTTTGCCCTGAAGTATTTAATTTCTGTTAGTACTTTGGGACTCGAAACTCAAAACCTTTAAAAATACGAACGGGGCACGACATATTGGCTTGCTTATTGGTCGAGAGCTCAAAACAACACGGCAACGCTGTGCGTTCTGGCCGCCTTCCACGCTCACGGCACTCAGTTGTGCAGATAGATATGGCTGCATCAACTATTTAAGACAGTTTTTGAAGTCAGTGTTTTATAAAAATTACGTCATAAGTGTCCGATTCATTTTTGTGCCGTAACGCAGAACGTATTCGTCACTATCTGTAAGTAATGTTTGATCCAGTATGAGTCATGATACTACAACATGGCTGCCAAGATACTACCAAAAATACTGACAATGTAATAATAACAGTGAAACGCCACTTTACTGTTGTATCAAGATGGCCGCCATGTACTATAGTATCAGTTTTAATTTTTAAGTTAGTATTTTATTATTTGTAGCTTAGACAAATACGTTTATAGTTTTGTAAATTTTTAGGAAATTATAGAATATGAATGTTTAAAATTATTATAGAGGACAGGGTCGGATTTATATGAAGTTTTTTTTAATGTTACGATTTAAAAGAACTATCGTCTCATTTTAATTTTGAATTCTCTGTAAATATTCTTATTTTTTTAGTTTTCTTCTTAAATGCCAATCCCATTTTAAGTTGTTACCGAAACAAAAAAAATCGTAGGTACCCACAAATCTTATCTTCAATAATTTTCCGAGTTATAAGCAGATGCTCGAGGCGTTTATCGTTTCATTATTTGAAGCATTTTTTTCGTCGTAAAATTTTCGTAACAAAAAATATTGTCGATACTAAAGTAAATTTCCTCAGCACGTACACAAAAAAACGGTCAACTTATAACATAGCTAGGGCACCCGTTCGTATCTTTTTTTACTACCTGCTTGGGGGACACCGTGAACATAAAGGACGAATAGACATTAGTTTTCTTTTTCGCGGTTTCTTATTTTTGCCTTTCATGTACTGCTAATTCTTTCTGTTATTTTTCAAGGTTGTTTCAAAGTTCCGATTGCGGTCGTCTTCAAAATTAGTTTTGATTCAGCTTCCCAATTTTCCCATATTTTTTTCAAACTTCCCCAGTGAATTTCACTTGAATCTTTCTGTTGATTTATAACTATATTTCTAGAATCATATCAAAGTTGTGTTGTAAATTCTTCAGAAATACATTGATACATTGACTGACCCAATGTCGCCAAATTATTTGCTATTAAAATTATATTTTTTTTTGCATTTTTTATATCATAATAATAATTATAATTATTATTGCTAATAATTGTGAATCAGGGAGTTAGAATGGGGATACTATATTTTTAATTAATATGTAGTTTTATGTAATTCCCTGATTTTTTCATTAAAATTTACCTTCAACTCCATGGAAGAGTTTGAAGTCGTCACGCATACAAACGTATTTTGTATAATATATATATATTATTTATATGAGAGTTCATAAGTATGTCTCTGCGCATGCTTATTGCATTGCAGAAATGTCCTACTAAATGCATATGCATTGATGAAATGCTACTTTTTTTCTTTTTCTTGTAGTAGGCTATTTAAAAAGTTCTTTCACCGACTCATTTTGCAAAGCGCAGACATCATAATATCCGATAATATTACTTGTAGGTACCGTCAAATTAAGCGGCCATGTTTTTTTCCAACTTCGTTCACTTGCCCTTCGAAACATTCAGAAATCGATATTAGACTTGCGGGTTACGCCTGGGAGTTGTCCTGATAATAATTTAATAGAATGGTGTAATTATTGACACATTTTTCTATTGGAATCGACAAGATTTATCCAAATTTATATGTACCTATATGAAAAATGTATACCTTTACCGGGATTGAGCAAAATGGGATTGGGCAAAATGATTACCCAGAAAATCAAATGGAGCCAACAGATTATCATTTATGTTAATTTGAATCCTGATCTAGACTCAAATCGATTTTTTATCGTTTGTCATCATCATAGGTTAGGAACACTTAGCAGGTGCAATATTTTTACATGTTTTCATGGGCGTACATGAAACGATATTTGGGTCATTTCTTTTTTATTACAAAACGGTTATTTAAAGTTTTTTTCCACTGTTCTTCCTTTGTTCTTTAATACTATTCTTACCAAGAGATTTCCATAGAAACAATCATACTTCGTATCAACTCTAATGCTAGTTTCCCAAATTCTGATACGACGTTCATAGTCCAGCAGTCAGGTACTTTTTACCTGGAAAGTATTCCGAAGTTCATGATATTTTGGTATGTTGTTTGTGGGTACTCTGTGGAGTAGAATCTGAGTTTTCGACCTCGAGGACCCTGTGCTAACGTGGGGTGAGCCGAAAAACCACGAAATTTTACCACCTTTTTTGCTTTTTTCGAAATCTCAGAAATGGTCGACTTAAGCAATTCTTTCATTATGGAATGTTTTAAAGAGGATTACATTTCCTACAATTTTCATTCCCACAACTTTTCTGTGGTACTAATGGTAAGCGCGCTGCAGCTTTTTGAAAATCACCCGCTACGCTTTTTGTAACCTTGGTAACCAATAGTTAAAATGTAATGTTCTTTTCAATTGGGACCCGTCAAATGAGCATATGACATCTGGTGGCAGAAAATTGTATCAAAACGGGGGAAAATTTTACATGCTAACAGTACAAATTTATCGTGAAATTGGTTATTACAAGAATAAAACAAGTAAAATAAACAAAAAGTTTATCGAAAATGGAATTTGCGACGTTTTCTAATATCATGGCATTAAACACTATCAGTTATTGCCTTGTAAAACTTACTTTACAGCGAATTCTTTTTTAATGAAATGTGGAAAAACTGTATTTATGAATTAAAAAAATATTTTATATTAATAATAAGATGTACTCATTATCATACTGTACTACAATAGTTAAATCTCTGAATATTGACAAAATTAGGACTAATTATGTGTATACAAATATTTTGAGGTTAGTAACTTACCTACTTATTACAATATAACATATTATGTTGCAGTTATGTGTTTACATTATTCACCTAACACAGCCTTAAAGGAGCATTGAACGGATAATTAATTTCGTGGAGATTTTCTTTTAATTTTGATGTTTTTAAGCAATATGCCGTAAAGATTACTACTTTTGACAGTTCATTTTTCATGTATTTTTCTCGTTATATTTCCGACATTTGATAATATGTTCGGCTTTGAGAATCTGTTTCCTTCAACGAAATTCCTTTGTTTAGGATTCGTACCGGCCCAATCACAAATTGCACTTATATATTTTATCATTTCTTATCACTTTGAAAATCATAAAATTACACGCAAAAGTATACCCCGTATATGAAATTTCCCCCCCCTCTGCGCCATGTTTTTTAAACTCCACCTATCTGACGGATCCCAACAGTTTTACTTATTTTCTTCTTCATCGAACTTTAAAATTATTGAAAATACACATGTTACACATTGGTTACTAAGGTTACAAAAAGCGGAGTGGGTGATTTTCAAGAAGCTGCAGCGCGCTTACCATTAGTACCACAGAAAAGTTGTGGGAATGAAAATTGTAGGAAATGTAATCCTCTTTAAAACATTCCATAATGAAAGAATTGCTTAAGGCCCGTATTCACCGAGCGTAGTTAGTTATTTATTCCGTTGATTTATTCCCCTGGTAACTATCACACGGAATAAATAGTGATAATTCAAATTACCAAACATAGTTAAGTTTACTGCAGGTATAAATCGTAAGAATAGTTATTCTGTTCAATTTCAAGGGTATAAATATTTATCCGCCTAGTTAAATAGGGTGTGCACGAAATGCATAAATTACTTTATGGCCTGGCGATCTTTTCAGGTAAATATTAATTTCATATCTTACAGGTAAAGGTTTTTGTCAGTAAAATATGTCAATATTCACCATTTTACATTTTCGATAGATGCGCCATCGGTCGGATCTTTGGTAAACGTGCTTTATTTGACAAAATCTGCAAGGCGTATATATATAGTAAATTTTTACCTGCAGTTACTATTCTATTGAATGAATTTATTTTATTCCAAGGAATAAATTTATTCTAAGATTAGTAACTTCTATCTTTAACAGTGTTTGGTGAATACGGGCCTGAGTCGACCGTTTCTGAGAGATTTCGGAAAAAGCAAAAAAGGTGGTAAAATTTCGTGGTTTTTCGGCTCTCCCCACGTTAACACAGGGTCCTCAAGGTCGAAAACTCAGATTCAACTCCACAGAGTACCCGCAAACAATACACCAAAATATCATTAACTTCGGAATACTTTCCAGGTAACCCCCTTCATTTATTACCTGCCGCTTGGACTATCAGCTTTAAATTTAGATTTAAATCGTAACCAGTTTATAGAAATGGAAATCAATCATTGATAAGAATTATCTTTAGCTACTACAAAGGATTTTCCTTATCCAAAGATAATAATTGCTGTCAGGAAAACACCACTACAAAGGACAAACAATTTCATAAATGATTCATAAAAATAATTTAAAATCAGCGGCAAAATGATCGAAAACGTGTTTTATGATGACTTTTTTCGTGAACTTGTAATGACGACTCGGAAAATGATAAGTAGTTATTCTGTTAAGTACGTACTTCTCTTAACTTAAGTCAAGGTTTCGCATCTAAAGTTTCGTTATCAATTTTCGACATTTATTGTAGAGACTATAATATTTTCAGTCTTCTTTTTTATCGATATTTTTTGAGATGAATTTAATACAAAACAAGTAGGTATGCCAGATTTCAACTTTCTATAATATTTAGCCTGTGACTGACAGACAGACACCGAGGTGATTCCATAAATGTTCCGTTTGTCCGATTTGGGTACGGATTATGGAACACAAAAGAAAGGAAAATACCGCAATCCCGTTAGAATTTGTGGACACACCTTTAGTGTGATCTAAACATATTTACTATTTGTAATTGCCACTCGTTTCGCCGCCTATGTACACTTTTACGTTGTAGCAATATTAATCGTTGCTAAATAAATCCAAATCCATTTTCTATAGAAAGATTTTTCGCGTACCCATACAATCTTTTTACACTTTAGAGATAACCAACAATTACTAATTACCAGAATGTTATTATTTTACTTTTTTTTAAACAAACCCAAGGAAATATTTCGACTTGAAACGTATTTTCCGAAAAATCTGACAAAAACCATGGGTTTCGAAAGAGATTTGTTAAAAGAAAATTTCCCTCCATAATATTTCCGTTTCCCCCCCTTCTTTGTCCGACGCAGTAATATGCCAACGCAACAGAGCACAATCTGGCAACATTGATATTACGTACGTACTACGTAGGAAATATATCTATGTTTTACGAATGACCTCGGGAACATAGCGTAGTTACCTTCTTTCTCTTATCCATTAGTAACTCAATCGGCTGTCTCCTTTCACACTAATACTTTGTAAATAATTTTGGATTTTATCTTCTTCCCCACGTTGATTATTGTCACTATTCAGTAGCCTATGTTAAATTCGATTTTTTTTGGGCTTTCCAACGTTCCCTTGTTTCGTTATTACCAATAATGTCTTTGCCAACAGAGAAATCAATAAATCATACATTTGTATCGTATCTACAAGTAGGTACTACTTATTTTTTTTTAACTGTTGAGGGTTAAATATTCGATCCTTACGAAACATCGTCGTGAAGTAACTAAGTAGGTACTACTCAGTACTGTATTCAACGTTTCGGTTGCAATGTTTTCGCCCATCATTAAACGAAACAAACGATGACGTGTGGTATACGCATGCGCGCCCAGTTCTCTTGATTATTTAGGGTCGCCAGCTCGTCCGCTATCGTTTGTACAGGCTTGGACTAGTTCGCAGCAGTGTTTGCGATGAGGCGGTATGCCGTCCATTTATAAACGCCGCATTTAATTATTATTCTTTTATCAATAAACTAAATTATTGTTGGTTGTTTTATCTGACGGTGTCACGTGATTTTTACTCGCTCTGTAAGTATGTTTGTCTTATTATAACGCGCGTAAACGCATCGAAACGAAACTCGAAAACAAATATGGCGGCCGTTTGTTATCAGCTGACGTTTCGTTCGTTACACATAACCATCAGCTGTCAGAACTGTAAATGACTAATGAACCATTTTAGTCTTATACAGTGGCGTCACATTTTGTTTTCAAAGTTATGTCATGGGCCCTTGTATATTTTTGGAAAGTTTTGAAAAAAAAATTTTTTTTTTGCGTTTAAGACTTATAAGTTGGGCCACGAAATATTAACCATTTAAATTTTTTATATTTTCACTTTATGTAGGTAATGTTCCGAAATTTCAATGACACAGAAAATTGAGGTTAAAGCGTCTTTTGATAGATATTATAAATTATAGACGCTCAACAACAGAGGTCATAAGCGTTTGAAAAGCGTCTTTTGGATTTTTTTTGTATATTTAGTATAACAATACTTGAAAAGTTGAAACATAATGCAGCATTTTTTCATAAGGAACCTGATTTTTCGAACACTTCACACACAGCATAAAATGAAAATGATTCAAAATCATTGTTTCGTTCTATTTATTTAAATTTGTCCTTAAAATGCGAATTATATTAAGAATTCAATTCGGGAGAGTAATCTTGTCTATATATAATTTCCTAATGTGTGTGTCTGTCCGGCCGGATGTCTGTCTTTCTATGCCATTCAGAAGGGCTCCGTTGACCTCGAGAGCTGAAACGTTGTACATTTAAAGTAGGTATAGGGCACGGAAGAGAACCTAACGAAGCCGAGTTTTCGATTTTATCCCCGGGGACAGAAATAGGGGGGTTTTCGAACTTCCATATAATAATATGTGTTATTTATTTTTATAATATTAAGTACGTAGGATTGATTTGTTTGTTGTATTTGTTTCACGGCAATCACTCATGATTGTTGTGATTTTTATATTTAGAGAAAATACGTTAAATCAATAATTAAAAAAATTATATTTAAATTTTAAAAGAATCGTTATTCTTTTTGCGAATATATTAATGAAAATAGCGGTTGTACTCTTATTTTTTTTTGTAAATTGTTTCGTTTGGGATAGTAACTTTAGGTAAGCGAAACTCCTTATTGTATGAATAACTTGAGTAGGTACCATTGTTTTTGTAATACAGAAAAAATTCTATAACAAAATTCGTCGTAAATGCAACATTTTGCGGAATTTTTTGAGTGACTGATTTTTTTTTTGATATTAAGATTATTAGGTTGGGTTTTTTTTTCGAAAATAGTTTTCATTCGAAATTTCCCAATTACGTGTTGAAGATTTTACAACATGTAACTATTGCTTTTAACTCCATGGTGATAGCAACCTTTCAAAATTGTAACTCGAAAAGACCAAAGGGAGATCAAAGTATAAAATCTATTGCGCAGTAAGATCTAGACACGGACGAGTCCATTTCAGAAGTGTACCTGGCCTCCCCTACTATTGCTATAGCGCACACTTCTCATCAACATGCTGTTTGTTGCTTTGGTATGCGACAGCGTAGGGCGTACGTCATACTGTTTTTGTGTTGGCAGTATTCTATTATGAAAGTTTTCTTTGACCGAATCGACTTCTTTTCGATACTGTTTTCTAGTTTTGTAATACTCAATGACGTAAGTCGCCGATTCCAACCAAATTTAGTACGAGTTGTTTTCTGCTTACTTTTTGTTCCTTTTTATCCGTTGTCACCCACCTCCCTCGATCGTATTTTTATAATATTTACGATTAAGGTCCAGGTTTAGTTTTAACATAGTTGACCGATTTCAGTGAAATTTGACCCATTTCCTTTGAACTTTACTGATTTTTTATAATTGCGCAGTTGCCTCTTTTTACCCGACTGCCAAAGGAGGGTAATGTTTTTCGGGTGTACGTACGTATGTAGGTATGTATGTATATATCTTTGCATTTTGGTGGGCAGCTTCTGTAGCCTAAACGGCTTGACGGATTTTGAAAAATGAGGTGTCCATTGATTCGCCATAGTCTCACGAGAGCTATTGGGTATATGATGTCACGCAAAATTCAATATGGCGGATGGTAAGAGCCATTTTTTCAGAATGAAAAAGTTTTTTACCTTCTAAATACATTTTCCTTCTAAATTACGGACAGATTACGCTAGATACTAAGTTTTATATATTTGATAAGTTTTTTTATTAGATCACTGATTATATTGCCTCAAGGTGATACCAATTAAGGCGAAGTTAGAAATCAGAACTCAACTGATAATATGATGTTGCTTTGCGTTCCTAAAAGATATCTTTCTTCCTTTAGGTATTTCATTTAAAGCCGTTGCGATTATTGATTTATGACGTCGATATACGAACGCGCAAAGTCTAGGACCACGGTTCAAAATTAAGGAATAATATTTAGAGTTTAGAGATATTGTCGGAAAAAATGTCAAGCGAATTTCGAATCATCTGTTCTTTCAAATGATCATAGTTTCATAAGTAACATTGCTAACGGTTTTTTGTCCACTTTGATTGATCTAAATTACAATAATATAGGCTATAAGGAGCCATTATTAATTAGTGAAAGATCACTTTTATAATAAATATAAGCGATCAATTTTTATAGAGGCAACAAATATGTTGAGCTTCCCCTTAAAACTACTTCGAAGATTTCGGTGGAATTGGACCTAAAATCCAAAACTGCCTTGATTTTTCTCAAATCGTCTTTATTTCGAACACAAAATGCCCGTACAAAACAATTCCAACAAAAAAACATGGAGATCTGCAGATCGTCTTACTGCGCATGTCTAGTGTGTCGGTTAATGGCCCCCAGTCCCACGCCAGTGTGGACCAGTTTATGAACACACAGTGTACCTACAGTATGCTGTCGTTCCATGTTGATACGAGATGTTTATTTTTTTGATTCCCTGTTTTGAATTTTGGATTTGCATATAGTGAGTCCGCGTGACGTTGATATTCTCTCGAATTAGACTGGATTAATATTATTATCGAATGAATTACGTAATGTTTGCCGCGCAACTACGATGAAACCGACTACAACTTGTATTGTTGGTGGGGGTACATCACGTGAGTACGATAAAATAATGTTGAGGTCTTAAAACTGATGAAATTGAGTACATAACCTAACTAATTTTTTTTAAGGTTATAATAAGGAATTTGAACTTTATTAATTTCGTGGATTTTTTTGATCAATTTAATTATTGATTTTCAAATTCGGATTTCAAACGAATGCCATATTTATGTTTTCGAAGTTTTTCGAGTATTTTTTTAAGGTTATAATAAGTAATTTGAACTTTATTAATTTCGTGGATTTTTTTGATCAATTTAATTATTGATTTTCAAATTCGGATTTCAAACGAATGCCATATTTATGTTTTCTAAGTTTTTCGAGTATTTATCGATGAATTAATTAAAACAAAGTTACAATGTGGGTATTTATTTACTTATTGATTTTTACTACCATGTTGCAGCCTGATCAGGTTGAAAAATCGTATTCAAAACAAGGTCAAATTCTAAATTGTACCGCCCTCAAAATGTAAAGAAAAGTAGTTTGTCATGTGGAAATTCTTTCGTTCGTAATAACTCCTATGAAAATGGATCGATTTAAATGATTTTTTTTTAGAAAATGTTTCTCAAGCCACGCCTATTAATTTTTGTGTCAATCAGATCGGTGGTTTTGTAAATGTAAGACATTTTGTGCATATTTTGTATTTGCTAGTAATTTCCATTGACATTTTCCAGCTAAAAATTATTTTGCAAATGGAAGTCATATGAATGGTTCTCCATAGTCCATACGGAGTGACTCTTTAACTGACAGTTATTTAAAGTTAGATATTTGATTAGCGGTAATGAATTAGTAACAGGGGACATTGTATCCATAAAAAACTTGGACGACAGCGAAAAATACGGCTTAAAAGTAGATGAAAGGGGAAGGAAACAAAAAGGGTAATACTAGTTAAATCTTTAAATGACATTTATTTGTCGAATCAGTTGAGTAAATTCAAAATGGCGGCAGCGATATTGTGATGTCGCCTTTAAAACAGTCCAACACGATCGCAGCTAGCATCGACACGACACGACGTTACCGACTTCGCGCTTAATCGAAACTACACTGTTGCCATATTTTGTCGTTCTCTTCATCGACTTTTTCTCTTTTTTTGACTAACATAACCTTTAATCGGAATTCAATCATTCTTATCAATTTTTTTAAATTGAAATGTACATTATCTATTTTTATCTTTTCCGAAAAAGTAACGAACTCGTATTTACTTTGTACCTACGTCTTAATTAAGACGACGCCATCTTGCCGTAGTTTTCATTGCAATTTGAACGGAATCTTTAGTAATGGAATGGGTTATAAATATAATTAGTTTAAGTTTGTATGAAATGTTTATAATAAAATAAAAATGACCATTCACAGACAAAAGGGAAAAACTATTTTTTTTTTCATTTTTAATGGTCTCAATTACAATAATTTATGAAATATTTAGCAAATAATTGTTAATGCTTAAAAAAATTTATTGCTTTTGATTTGTGCGAAATATTAAACAATAAAGATGAGATGATTAAATAACAAATACAGTTCTGCCATCTGCACATAAAACAGCGTATTACGAACTTAGATCAATGTGTGTCGTCCACATTCGATAATAAATTATTAAATTAACAATTCAAATTTAATTCAAATTCCTATATAACTACGATTTTTATTTAAATTTTTCAATATATATCAAAATCTTCTCGCTGAATGTTTTTCTTTGCTAATTCATTTAAAAATTAATTATTTTAACCAATGTTACACCAATTTCTTGAAATCTATTAATACTCAGGAATTAAAAACTTTTCCTGATATTGGGGACTGCTTGGTGTAATGGTTAGCGTGCTGGCCTGATGATCAGACTCGTGGGTTCGCATCATATTATTTCTTTTTTATTTTTTACTGCCTCCTTGTAATGAATCCATCGCGCCCAGTTGGCTTGGCATTTTTTCCTCCCCTACCCTACTTCACTCTGTACAGGAAGAATATGATTACAAATTAGTCGTTACCAGCTGCATCGCATGGATTAACAAACTTTATTTATTACCAACAGCCTACAAACCCCCTAGGGGGGACATTGGAATGTGGTTGCTATCGCAAATTGGATTCCAATGTTCTTTGGGAATTAGCGTTCCCAGGGATCCGAGCTCGTACCAGTCGGTTTGTGTATGCCGACACAAATTGATTATTTGTTGTGTTGAAGACGCTAATGACCTGAGTTGTCGACGCATCTATAATCTACAATTAATTAACAGCCTACAGATCTAGTCCTACCTCCGGGCCCCAAGCCAGGCCTCAACGCGCGAGCACAGGATAGTGCGTAATGCGTTACACACATTTTCGTGGCTGTTTTATTGATCAGCACTCTATAGTCTATACTCTATTCTATCTATATTCTATAGCATTCCTAAACTCTTAAGGAACAAGCATGTTCCTTGAAATCTCAGGAATGCTATATAGGGTACATATCAAAATCGGTCCAGTAGTTTTTAAGTTAATAACGTTCAAAGGTACATCACCCTTAAGAATTTTATCTAATATTAGTACATATTGTTACGTTACATATCACGAACCTTTAAATGCAATTATACTGAATTATTTCCTCATTGTTTCAGATATAAATGAAGCGTGCAGCTAAAATTACCCGACGTCGTTAGAAATAAAATGAAATTGTTTATAAACAATGAAAACATAGTTCCTTGTAAAGATATAAAGACATTAACAAATAGAATAAACGATAATAAATCAAATTCGGACATAAAAAACGGAGAAATGAAAGATATTGAAAATTCGACATGTTTGGACGACGTGACTTTAACTAGTAGCTGTTCTGTCGAAAATGATTTGATGACCAGAAAATCTGGATTGATAAGCGGTAAATGTATTGATACAATCATTGAAAAGAATAAAGCAGACGAGAGCATAATGGAAAACGCAATGATATTAGAAAATAGTGACAGTGAAATGAGTGGGGAAATTTCAAATGAAATTGCAAAAGAAGATGGGGCGAAAAATGATTCCGATAGCGAATCATTATCTGTAAATAATCAAAATACTGATGTATTGAATGGCAATAACAGTGATCTTCTTTCTGAAGAAATTGATGACGAAGAAAGTAATTTTCATCTGCAATTATCAGATGAAGAAGAAGAAAGTGTATCACAAGTTGACGGTAAGTATTCATTTAAGAACATACTGTATTTGAATATGATTTGAAGTTCCGGTCCTGTTTTTTAACACAATATATTCGAACGAAAAACGTTACGCTTTCTCGGTCGGAAAAATAGTTCAAATACGTAAAAACGTTAACTTGCATAAAAATTTAAAAAGCTGGTTTCTTATGTAAACAAAATTGAATTAGTCGCGAAATTAATGCCACTAAGAATCCAGAAATTAGCAATCAGTCAAAAAATATTGCATTACGCGTGAGAAGTCCAGCTTAATGCGAACCTGTATTGAAATTATGTACTTCGCATTGTTACGTAACAAAATAAAGTGCGGAACATACAACGCGCTATGCCATGCAACTTTAATTAGATTTAATTTTTTTAAGCCCATATATTTCGAAAATCATTAATAATTAATTTATTGAAAAAGTTTGATATCACGGGTAGCTGCGAAGAGCGACATAATTTATCGATTTTTTTTTGTAATGGCAATTGTTAATGATTTGTATTTATAATTTTTTTTTTAATATAACGGCGCCTATGAAAATTTCATTAATAATAATACATTTTTCTATTGTTAAGTACAGTTTACTTAAACAATTGCTTGTCGTTACGTTGCTAAGTAAGATCGCAATTGTCGTGTTTTGTGATAATTATAAACAGTTTTTTTCGTATCAATTTTTTTGTTAATTATGGCAATTGTTAGACCTTCGTTTGTAGTTAATATTCAAGATAGACTGTTTTTGTTAATTAGTAAGTATTGATTTGATGAATAATTTTGTTTTGTGCTTAATTTAATATACCTTATGCAGTAAAACATATTTTACAAGTAACGACGCCAACCGTGTGATTGGCAATTTTACAAATCTATGTAGATTATAATTTTGTCCATGATCATCGTTTTATTTAAGATTACAAAAAATAGAAATATAGTTTGCTACTTTGAAATTATTTGAGACGTTTATAACCTCTGTTGTTGAGCGTCTATAATTTACGATATCTAGAAATTATACTTATTAATCCCATTATTAAATTTTAAAGACATCTGTGACTTCTGTCAAATTCACTATATCTATGGATACATATTTTTTCATTACGTGTTTAAATAAAACAATAGCTGTATTTTTTATTTTATTTTTTTTATTATTGTTTCTAATTATAATATTGTTTTATTGCATTTTTATCTTGTTGATTTTTCGTAGCTTCTTTTGTTCTACACTTCTAGTAATTTATTCGTATTAAAATGTATTTAGATATTTTAAAATATATAATATTTATTCTGTTATTCGGTAATATACTTTAAACGATGTTTTGAAAATGGCGATAGTAGAAAAAATTCTACTAGTATTTTTGAAGAATAATTACATCTTCGCATATATAACAGTTTTTCATTTTCTTTGTGTTCTCTTTTGCACTCTTGTCCTGAGTTTTGACACGCCCAAGTTTAGAAAATTTAATAGTTACAATACTTTTGGAAATTTAAAAATCATGTTCTTTTCATTGTTTTAAAAAATTATCTTAGCTGAAATTGCAGCCGTTGTATCTTTCAGAAATCTTATAATGACTTACAATCTTATGTTTTTGACGTCCTTTAGAAATATTGTTCAATTAGCGACTATGCATTCCGAGATATTTCGATTCAAATAATATTTAAAATACAGTATTGGAAAAATATTAGTGATGGGCTAAATCGCATTATTTCAGTAATCGGATTCTTAGTTTATGAATGATTCTAATAATCGGATGTTTCATTCTAATTATGTTAAACAATTCTTTTGAATTATGAGTACTGTATTTCGTATAGATAATAGGCGGACCTAAGACTAGTTCACTGGCCAGCATTTAGTAGCCATTCGCTGCTGCGTCCATGTTAAACAGTAGAGAGAGATAATACATTCGAATTTCCAATCATAACGATCTCTTATCTCTGTTTCCGATTATTATAATTGAAATTGTATACAATTCAGATTACTTATATATCATTCAAGTTATATATATTTCGAATTATTTTCATAATCGGATATTACCGATTATTTAAGAAATCAGATTATCGATTATTTTTAATTCGAATTATCCCGTCGCTAATAAATATATCGATGGTGAAGAACAGCAAACTCCTGAGTCTCCGTTTGCAGCAAAACAATAACATTCTATGTCAATTTCTGCAGATTTGAAAATTATGAATTAAACGATTTACAAACTAGCCTTCTTTTTGCTGGCAAAATCTCTCATGTCAATGAAGAATAAATAATGACTTATACAACAAAACTCCTATGTCAAGTGAAGAACGACAACATACTATGTCAGACGAGTTTGTTACAACATCCTATCAGTGTATTAATTTAATACAATATGAAAGAAAATGTTAGAACATCATGGTTCAAAACATTGTTATCTTCCCCCTGAAAAGTGCCTGTTTTTGACATAGAAGCTTGCTGAATTTCTGCAAATCATGACATGGAAGGTTGCCATTCTTCACCATCGATATATTAATATTAATTTCGGGCTGTAGTACAGAATAAAAATTAAATATATTATAACATTAACTTGCAGAACTCAACACGATTGCCACTAAGCCAGCTGTCGATGATTCTGAATTGTTTAAGGTCCCATTTCTCCCAAAAACTTCCCCCCCACTCGTTTTAGATTCCGTTGATAGTAGTTCTAGTACTCCTGACGTCACAAATTCCCAACAGTCCAATGAAATCCATGACCCTGAAACTATAAATTCCGACCAAATTAGTGTAGACGACATTATAAGTGAAATCGATAAAGAAATTGAACATAATGAAGTTAACAATGCTGAAATATCGGAAAATAAGGGAAAGTCGGAAATTATTGAAAAACCAATTGAAACATCGGAAACTTATGAAAAATCTAATGAAACATCGGAAACTGATGAAAACCCAATTAAAACATCGGAACCTGATGAAAAACCATTTGAAACATCGGAATCTGATGAAAAACCAATTGGAACATCGGAAACTGATGAAAAACCAATTGAAACATCGGAAAGTAATGAAAAACTGAGTGAAAGATCGGAAACTGTTGAAAAACCAATTGAAAATTGTGAAACTAATGAAATACCAATTGAAACATTGGAGACTATTGAAAAACCGAGTGAAACATTTGAAATTGTCGAAAAACCAATAGAAAAATCCGAAACTAATGAACTAATTGAAGAATCGGAAACAGAAAAATTGGAAACTAACGAAGAATGTATGGAAAAATCGGAAGCTAGTGAAAATTTAGAAGACACTTCGGAAAATAAACGCGAAAATGTTGACAATGAATGCATTTCCGAAAACATTGAGAAAATTGAAAATGATGAAAATAATACACCCAATGATCATTCAGAATTGTTAGCAACCAATGAAACTACAAGTGAAATGGCAATTATTGAAGTTTCATGTGAAATGGAAGATGATAAAACTGCAAATTTGTCTGAAAATACTGAAAATATTTCGGTAAAAACTCACGATGAGAAATCTGAAGATGTGGAAATGAATAGTGTCCAAACTCCACTGTTAGCCTCTGAAGACAGTTTGGTAAGTATGAATTCTAGTCTAGAAGAAAGTAATTTGGAAGCGGAAAATACAGAACACATGGACGTAGATAAATCCAGCGAAGTGTTTATGGAAAACGATTCTGAAATTCCTGAAAATAATGATAACGAATCAAAATCTAGTGAAACATGTGAAAAGGGGTCTGAAAATCCCGAAATCATTGATATTGAAATGAAATCGCTTGAAGTGACTGAAGAAAGCACGAGTTGTTCAAATTCTAATGCTGAACTGTCTGAAAATCTTGAAATTGTTGATATTGAAATGAAATCTCTTGAAGAGACTGAAGTAAATTGTTCAGATTCCAATACTGAACAGTTACCTGAAGTAACAGAAACATCTGAAAATAAGTCAACTGAAATAGATACTAAATTATCTAAAATTTCTGAAGAAGAACCGAAAATTCAGGAAGCTGATAAATCTGAAATTGTAGAGAAAAATGTATTTGATTCTGAAAAAATAACACAAACAGAAACTTCAAAGGATATTTCTGAGGAGAATACAAATAAAAATGGAAAAGTTGACATTAATTTAGTTTGCTCCGAAAATTTAGAGTCGTCTTTAGATTACATAGAGAAAGATGTTAATAAGACAGAAAAGAAAGATCTTGAAAAAAGCAAAAATGTAGATAAAGATTCTCCAATTGAAATTAATGATCAATCAAAAGAAGTCACCATAGATTCTGATCAATCGAAAAGTGTAGAAATTTCAAACGAAAAAAATACGAGTCCAGTCATTGAACTCAATGACATTAAAGATGACAACAGTAAAACAAAAGATACTGAAACAAAAGAAAGCGAATCGCCTTTAGTTGTGAATGAAAATGAAAGTGATTCCAAATTAGAAAAATTGCTTTCAGCAAAAAAAAATAATACAGATTTGAATGACGATGTCATACTCATTGAAGATGAGAAGGACAATGCAGCTCCCCTATTAGAGTCGACAAAGGTAGCCAAAGATCCAGTTATGAATGAGTTAAACGAATTTATAAAAGTTACTTCCGATGTTCCCAAAATTAATCCTGTAACCGAACCTTCTAAAACGACGACCGACGATTCAGTTATCGATATTGATACGGACGAAACGTCTCCAGCAGTTCCCAAAGAACCAGTTTCAAGTACTACTACAAAAGGTAAATTTACGCATGTTGATGGTCGAGGAGTACATCAAGTATCATACTTCGTGCCCTTCATTTTATTTCTGTTGTATTTGATCACCCCTTGGAATTTAAAATAAATTATTAATTTGTTATCACGAACATTCATTTGCTTTATTTTCAGCTTTTGTTTTCTGATTTTTTTTTTTAGTACCTAACAGTTTAATAACCCATGTGTAAATTTTCAGAAGATTTGCCACGAAAGCGACTTTTGAGTGATGCTGAAGATGACCAAGGAGAGAAACGTTTAAAAATAGGCGATTTTAATTTAAAAAGACGATCTGTCGATGATCTAGATAGTGCTGTTGCTGGCGCGAAACGCGCGAGGCTCGAAGAGAATTTAGAAGCTTCGCTACCCACTCCCCATAAAGAAACAAAACAAATGCTGCTCAAACTGTTACCAATTTTAATGGAAGAAGGTGGAAGTCGCGATAGTTTAAACGTGGAAGAATTGATTTTGGCAAAAATAGTTGAACATTTGACTGAAAAAAGCGTTAATGCACAGATGAAAGAAAAACTGTTGGCTCATGAACAACAAATGGAACAGTACAGACAGAAAGTTGCTCATCTGACAAAACAGTTTAATGACTTGAGTGTAGTTTTTGATCGATTGGCTGTAGATTTAAAATCAAAAGATCGACCCATAGCACCTGTGAAAATAACACGTTCGGTCGGATTACAAGTTTCGTTGCCTATATTGGGAGCAAAGCACGGTCCGGCACGAAGAAAAATGTTAAGACAACAAAGTAACAACGCGGCAACTAGTGTCAGTACACCGCCAACCACGCCGTCTAAACCTGTTACGCCCCAAAGACAGCCCCAGAATGTATTAACAACAAGAGCAGTACAACAACCTCCACTACAACAGATCGCTTCGCCATTAAAAACGCCGCCCGTAGTATCTCCGACAAAAACGGCCGCCGTCACGCGTAGAAAACCCGTCTCTAAACCGACCACACCTCAACCAAATAATGCTAATCGAGCCGATAAATCAGTTATCGATTTAACGGACGAAGACGCCAGTAGCAGTGCTGGTAGAGTAATGGCTCCAATGGCCAGCGCTGCAATTAGAGTCATGACGCCGCATCAATTGGGCGCTCAGCCTCTCAATCAACCGCCAGTAGTCGGCGGTCAAAGATTGGCTTATGTCGTGCCGACGAATGTTAGTGGCGCCAATGGGGCAAGACAGGTGTACATTGCTACCACGACAGCTCAAGGTGCGCCCGTGGCAAGGGGCGGCGTACGACAAAACTATGTCATCAGGAATAGCAATGGTCAACTGGTGCAGACTCAAGGTAAATTGAAATTTTTAAAATCTAATATATTATAAAACTGGATTTTAATGATTAAATTGTCGATTAACATCTTAAAAACTCTGAATCTGATATATTGCTAATGTTTTTTCTTTCAGGTGTCCCTCAAAATGTTATGATCCCGCAGCAAAGACAGTCAAATGTAGTTTTAAGTAACGGTCACCCTCAAAATGTTATAATGACAAACGGACAAGGTCGAACGCAACCGTTACGTGTTGCGACAAACTTGCAACAAATTAATGTACGTAACACGCGAGGCATAACGGCACAACAGCAGCAACAACAACCTCCTCCGCCGAACACCCGTGTTGTGACACAAACTGGACG
Organism: Mongoloraphidia duomilia; assembly: GCA_039654895.1. NCBI lineage: Eukaryota > Metazoa > Arthropoda > Insecta > Raphidioptera > Raphidiidae > Mongoloraphidia > Mongoloraphidia duomilia. Next base: position 11,139,351 of record CM077527.1, read on the forward strand.
AGGACCCAACGTAAGAACAAATGTGACAGTTACTCCGCAGCCTCCTCAGACGCGAGTCATGTCACGCAGGTCTCAACAGAATAATTTAGACGTAGTTCCAATCAACACAAGACAACAGATCTCAAGAGTGCATCCGGCACCTTTACCTCAAGTTGCTAATCAGCCGCACATGGAAGGTTGGAAAAAGATTCCGCCAAGACCGTCGTTGAAAATAAGTCGGTCGAGAGAAGGGGGTATCCAGTTATCATGGAGTATGCCTGAATTAGACGCCACACAACATGAAGAAGTAGCGAGCTATCAATTGTTTGCATATCAAGAATTGTCAGCTATGCCATCTACTGACCAGTGGAAAAAAGTCGGCGACGTCAAAGCCTTACCGCTTCCAATGGCGTGTACACTTTCAAGTTTTCAACAGGGAAATAAATATCATTTCGCTGTTCGAGCTTTGGACATACATTCAAGAGTCAGTGCATTTAGTTTCACTCAATGTATTACGCTCGTTAATGCGAGCGAATAAATTAACAGCCTGTTTAAAACAGTGTTGTAGCTAGATTTGACGACATCCGTGGTAAAAACGCCACTGCTGAAATTATGACTTGAGGACAATGGCGAGGCGAGGAGCGAGCACTGTGAGACATCGCGGAAATGTACGATTGTCGTGCTGTCGCCAGGCGCCACCATGCCTTTTAATAGTACAGTTTTCGGTGTTTCCCAAATAAGATGTTCGCGCTTAGATTTCGTGCATCTATAACAAATGCTACGACCTAGCTATGGCCCTGGTTTAAATTCTTTTCAGTTTATCCCGTAAGTACGTATTCGTTTTCTGCTGTGACAAACAGTATTTTTTCTGTTTAAATAGCTAAAATTCATTGTAATAAATTTTCATAATGTAATACGATGTTAAAAAAAAACAGTAATGTTTCAATGTAAATAGTTAAAATTGACAGAAAATTATTTAAAATAAGTAATTCAATATAGAAATAAAAAAATTATAACAAAATAATAATAATTACGTTGATAGGCTTTTGGATTATTTTTACAGATCAGAAAAGTTTGTCTGTTGATGAATAAAGCTTATTAAATTATTATAGCTTAAATTAGTTATTGTTTTATTCACTTGTAGAAAACAGATGTTGGGCTGATAGTGTTTTGCGATTAACTCTCCAATAGTAGTTAAATTCAAGGGTAAAATATTGTTAATTTAAAACTACAATAATAATCCCGAAACTGAAAAGTTTTTTGGGTATTTTTTTCCAACATTAGCCAAAAAAATGCGTAAGCAAGTTTCAAAAATCGTTAAAATTACTTATGCCAAAGCGTCAACAGTAAATAAAACGGAAATATATAAATTTCGAGCACGTTTTGTTTAAATCTTTTATGTTTCTACGGTCACACGAAAGTAGATTACATTGTTTAAAATAACTGACCGTCCTTATTGTGAAAAAAAGGGTCAAAACGACCTTTAAAACATTTCGCAGCTTCAAATCTCTTTATTTCACTTTAATTATGATAGTATTTTTGGTCTTACTTTATATTAAGCCTTTTTTTTGTTATTATGGTTTTCAATTTTAAATCATGGCGGTGAACTATTTTATACGTCTTATTAAATGTGAAAAATATAATTATCTTCTTTCCAAGAAATAATTACGAGAAAATATAGTTATTGATCCCTCTACTGCCCCAAAAAATCGAAAAAAAGAGGGTAAGAATTTTAAACCTATAATCGATTTTTACTGTAAGTATTTATAATAATTAGTTATATTAGAATTATCTTTTTTATTTAACAATTTATAATAAATTGTATTTGTATATTATTATTGTTAATTCTGAACCGAGCAGTGAAAGCTTTTTAAGTTAAACTGATTTTACACTGGATGTAAATAAAATAATTTTCGAAAGTTGAAATTTTTTATTATTTGTTGAGCCAATTAAAAAGTTACACTGTTTTTTTTTTTGATCTGCCGTAGTATAATTAACTCAAATACACACTCAGAATGTTATTAAATTTTACATATTCAGTGTGAAATCATTAAAGAAATAGAATAAACATTATTGTGTTCATTTGATGTAAAAAATATAATTTAAGTAATTCTAAAGTGGTTTTTGAAATTGTTATTTGCTTTTTCCACCTTATATTGCGAAATATCTTTTACACTGCAAGGCGAACGTCAGTAACGAACCATTGTTGTGCGGTTGGACAGCCTTCAGTTAAAAGAAGTGTACAGTAGCTTCTCTTAAAGTCGCTCGTTGATTCTAGTACTTCCTCTCCTGCGCCTTACTATTTTCAGCCGCTCCCCACACCTGCAGGACGTGACGTGATGAAACTACGGTAAGTTAGATCTCACAATAGGGCTTCAGAATAGCCGAGAGTGTAGCAATGCTGTTGTTTACATGGCGTTGCTATGGTTCCTCTATTACAAGTTCCCGGGTTCTAGCCGGTGCTAGGCCCAAATAACCTTAGCTGTTGGTGGTCTTTAAAACACACACAGATCTCACAGTATAGGTGTGTTTATTCAATTCAAATTTAATATCATTCAGTCAAAGTCGTTAGACAATAAAATTACGAATTATTAGATAGTAGTCAATAGTTATTAGTTATCAACATTATATAAACATTGCGCAATCAATGATTTCTTATGTTTCTTTTGAAATTTATTAAAAGGCAAGTTTAAAATCATTGAAAAGTTAAGTAGGATATTGACTGTTTTTAAAAAGAGGATCGCATTTGAATAATAAAATTTTGCCACAGTTACGATGCAGCTTGTTACCAATACTAATTTCTCGTAGTTCAGTTTGTATTGTCCGAAGAGTTCTAGGGCTTGCCAAGTTGACTTGGAGTTTGGACTAAGAATTAAAGAAAAGGGGTTCTCGTTATGTCAGCGTTTTTTCCCCATAGGCGCTGGCTCAAAATTTATTAGAGTGCTAAATGCTAATAAAAGACATTCGGTTTTTCCATCTTTAGTGAGTTTTAATTTAAAGAATGTAATCAATCTGCCAAATTAATTTGTAGTGTTTTTAAAATGATTTAATACAATGAGATCATTTTTAACATTATTTTAAAAATAACAATCATTTATCGGAATTATTTCAAAATCAATTTATTTAGGACAGTTTGTTTGAAATTAATAGAGGTCTTAATAAATTTCGTAACAAAGTTTGACTCAGTTGGCACAATAAAAATGCGGATAACGTAGGTCACCGTCAAAAACATTTTTGTACTAAGTCGATATATTTATACTGTTTCTATCGATCCAACAAATTGCCATTTTCCGCAACAATTCTAGACGCATATCAAATGGAAAGTGTTCTTCGCCAGCAAGGAAAACAGACACCCGTGACGTACGTCTGGAGTAGGTTCATTTTCCGATGGCTGTTATAAAAACCGGCCCTTAAATAATTTGTTACAGCCCTGAAATAAAATATCGCTTCAAATAAAATGTAACCTGACAAGTAAACGATTATTATATAAGGCTAAATTCTTTCTTTTTTAATGTACATGCAATGTTGTAGAGATAAAATTGTCTCAGTATAATTTGAACAATAAAAGGATATACACGTATAGTAATAACTAATAACGCGTTTAATTTATTTATAACAATTTGTTAAAACTTGTAAAAATGAATAAGCATACTATTGTCGTTGTATAGACGTCGATGACGTAAACTGTCGAGCGTCTATAATCTGTCTATGCCATTTAGTCCATTGAAATGTTACGTTAGGTTTGCATTTTGGGTAGGACAAGGATTTTTTTCGTTGCGTAGGGGGAGCCGGTGTAAGTTTAAGATTGAGTTTTCGGGGTCGTCAGTCACTCCATTTGGCCGCCATCTTGAAAAAGGGGTGCTAACAGAAAATTTGTAGAGAAGTTTTTATTTAGAATCGAATTCTCTACAAATTTACAGGCATATCTTTTTAATTATTCAATTTACGACAAAAAGTATCTCTAGTAAAGTTTTAAAGAATTCGATTCTAAACAAATTTTCTGTAAGATGTACCGTTACGGAAATATAGTGCAAAACCTGGTAGCATCCCTTTTTCAAGATGGCGGCCAAATAAGATGGCCGCCGATCCCGAAAACTCAATTTCCCACTCAAAACGCAAATTTAGCTTAAACAATGTAACATTTCAATGGATTATTTGTCTACTATTGGAAAAATTTTGGCGTCAATAACACGGTAGTCATTTATACAGTATACTTCACGTAATGAAGCATCGCTCGATTTTAGAAATACGTTAAAACTGTTGAAAGGCATTAAAGCTATCGAAAGTTCCATTTTGCAGCTCTATGAAATGCGGCGCATTGTGGTCAGTACTCAGTAGTACGATGAAGCAGAAATACTGCCGACCTTTTTGTTAGTAACGTGTTCGGTGTAAAGTACCTACGACTCTTGGCTACCTGTTATTATAGAAGCCAACCAATAGCTCAGCTGTAGTTTGTTATTATACATATAGCTCAGGTGATTTTGGCCCCCGTGACTTCACTGCAGCTCTCTAGTTAGAGCTATAGTGTGCACAGCTAGACAACCTTTTTATGTGAGCTTGTGTTTCACGAGCTATTCGACTGGAAAGTTTAATATCGTGTTTGTACTTTGATGCCGAAATAAAAACATGGTGGATTTTGACAAATAACTGACCGTTGGGATTAAACAACCGAAGGTGCTAATTGAACGGTTTTGTTTTGTGTACCTACTGGAAATCTTTTCTACAAAATCGACAAAATGGTTAGTATTTATTTTAATTTTTTTATATATTTATAGTTATGTTATATATTTAAAAAAAAGTTAAATTGTCGACGGCAAGCAATACGGTTATTTTTGAGTTGTTCATATTTTGAGGTTATGTTATTGTTGATAATTATTATTCTAGGTACTATGTCTACGTATACATAGTTCGACTAGATTATTTACATTTTCTCTGTGACAAATAGCAGATAATTCCCATATTATTTTTAGATATACTTATCAAAATGTATAGAAACCACAAGTGGAATCCATTTCCTATGCGATAATTATTTTACCCAGTAGCAGTACAGAAACAACATATATAATTAATATTGCATCAAAAACCTTGTATTTTTTATAATTATAAGACGATACTTACATGCAAATTCATCTGAAACGGTTTCAAAGATGTAACAAAACTTACTTAAATTAGCTATTGTTATTTCTGTATAAACTAATGATCCATATTTATTGTAGGATTTTTAAAATATATAGCGGCTTAAAAAAAATCAACCCGACTGTTTTTTTGACGCCTCAAATTTTGCTACTGTTATTTTTGTATAAAACATAACCTAGATAAATAGATATCAGCTGTTCATTAAAATAGTCGCCATTTTGACAGCCATTATAAATAAACTATGTTTATTAACTGAATTCAAAACTATTTGGTTGTACCTATATGTGATAGCATGTATCTTACTACAATACAACCTTGTTTGTATTTTAAATTCATAATAGGTAGTATATTATCTGCATTATTTGAGGTCAAAACGCAAACATAAAAAATACTTTTATTAGCTTATTTCACGCTAACTTTATTTAACTCTGTCATGACAAAACTATTCCCATTTTGTTTTAATAATAAATGTGACGCGATTCAATTAGACTTATTTTTGAAAGTCAAGAAAACTCGTGCATCAGTTTAAATTTTAAAATTAAAATAAATTCGAGATATCAGACATTGCACCGACTGAAAATAATAACACATGTTTAGGGTTCAGTAAGTACTCAAAGGGTAGAACCCTTTTTATTGGTCTCATCATTCTGTCTACCTATCCGTTAGGAATTGCCGAGCGTGTATAACGATGCCGTTATTTAGGTATATTTATTACAAGCCCCCAGTTTCCAGGTTCTAATCCGAGATCTGGCAAAAGTATCATTGGATTTTCAATTTATTATTACAAAAAAACAGTACTTCATGCGCCGAGGGTTCCGTACATTATTCTCTATAGTTTTGCTGTAATCTTCACCAGCTTCTTTATATATGCCTATTTTTTTTCAAAATTTTAAACTTAATACTTTCGAAGCTACGCTGAGGAGAGACCTACTTTTTTGGTTCTTAATGTACCAAAAAAATCATGTCTCTCCCCTCATTAACTCCAAAACTATTAGGTTTAAAATTTTTAAAAAAATCAGGCTTATAAAGAGGCTTGTAACGATTAGAGGAAAACTATAGCGAATGATGTACGGAACCCTCAGCGCATGAAAAGGTCAGACATTTTTGTAAAAGTACATAAACCTTTAGTAAGGCAAAACATTTAAAACAAACCTATTTGAGTTCTGCAATGTGATCAAATCATCAAACGCTACATCAAACAATTTACAAGGAAATCGATGAAAAACAACCCTTTTATATAAATAGTGAATTACAGTAATAAAATGTCAAAATTATTATCAGATAAAACTTGTTAGCATGTAGTTCACAACATAATATATCTTTTAGAAAATCCATGGATCGTTGAAAAAGTTTTTAACTTTCGGTTTTTATATTTTTCCTTCTTCAACATTTCCACTCGTTTTTCGGCTTACTTGTAACTGGGCTTAAGAATAGCCAAGCGTGTTATATAGTTAGCGTCGTAGATAGGGCCTGGTAATCGAGACCCGCGCCAGAGGCGCTAACCCCGGAGAGATAATCAGCGAAAAGCAGCGATGCGAAATTATTTTCAAGCAAAGAGCGCGAGATCAGAATCTTGCCCTGGACGCCGATGATCCTAGCTCAGTGGCGGCGCTAGGATTTTTTGTTAGGGTGGGCCAATAACATCCCCAAAATTTCAGTGTTCGGTAAAATTTTTACCCAAGTTACTTGCTATAGAATTTATAGGAAAAATTGCGAAAATTTCGGGGGTTAAAAACGTATTTAAAAAATTAGACATAATATTGGTTATTAATTCCACATAATTATGCACATAAAGACATGTATTTGAATAAATCCTTAAGGTTGAAATGTGTTATTAATCAGTTTATAATTCGTGAGTTGACTAATGAATGATGATATATAATATATGTTTCTATTATTTAATTTTTAAAATAATTTAACCTAAGATTGAGGATAATGCCAGGGTGGACCAAGACAGTTTAAGGTGGGCCATGGCTAAAGTGACCAAATCCTGAATTTCAAAAAGCGGGACAAGGTCTGTAAAAACCCAGTGCAGGCAACCGTTAGGTTCCACGCCCAAAAAAGCCTTAAACGCGCTAGAAACCCCCAAAAACTCGCTAGAAATCCCCAAAAACTCGCTAGAAACCCCCAAAAACTCGCTAGAAATCCTCAAAAACTCGCTAGAAACCCCTAAAAACTCGCTAGAAACCCACAAAAACTCGCTAGAAATCCCCAAAAACTCGCTAGAAACACCTAAAAACTCGCTAGAAACCCCCATATACTCGCTAGAAACCCCCAATAAATCGCTAAAAAAACCCCAAAAAATCGCTAAAAACCCCCAAAAACTCGCTAGAAACCCCCAAAAACTAGCTAGAAACCCCCAAAAACTCGCTAATATTTTTATTTTAAATATTATTTATTTTTTAAGGTAGGTATCAATTATATAATTATTGATAAATAAAATACTTTGAGTGGGTAAAAATCTCTAATGTCAAAAAATAAACATTCTTAATGCACGTGCTTTAATGAAAACGGGACAAAAGCGGGACGCTTGTTGAATCGGGACTCGTGGCTCAAAATCGGGACTGTCCCGTCTAAATCGGGACGGATGGTCACTTTAGCCATGGCCCACTCTCTGGCGCCGCCACAACGACGCTCCCAGTTTCCAGATTCTAGTACAAAAAACTAGTAAAAATATCAATTGGATTTCCAATTTATTATAGTAATAAAAAATTATAAATTGGAAATATTAATTGATGTAGCGCCAAATAATCCTAGTTATTAGCGGCCTTAATATTTTTTTTAAATGCATTATACAACCGATAATAAAACTGATTAAATAATCTCCTTTTATTTATTTATAAAGCATGCTTGACTTTTGCTTTCAGTAAATACATAATTATTATCTAGTTTTTTTCCAAGGACGCTGCGTTTAACAGTTTTTGAATGTCAAAATAAAAAATGTATTCGCATAGAATATTTTAAGAAATTAAGCATGTACAGTAAATACATTGCAATTGTGTTGTATTCATAGTCATTTTTAAATATTGTGTATAAGTTTTCAATCAAGGTCACGGGTATTCGTTTGTATACAAAATGTATAAGTGAAAAGGTAGTGAACATTTTGTGATTTAAAAAAAAATGTACTGTTTAATTTGTAGTTTTGTGAGAAAAGCGTATAGGTATATAGGTATACTAGCCGTTACCCGTGGCTTTGCCCACGTATATTTCGATTTATGTTTTATTGTCCCCCCCCGCGAGAAATTCTCCTCCTGCGAAGCGATGCCGGGCTGGTGATGTTGACACGTTCAAATTTTATTAATACATTACTCACTCGCTTCAAAAATGACTCCCATACAAACTTTCATCCCCTATTTAACCCCCTTAGGGGATGAATTTTTAAAAATCCTTTCTTATTGCTCACCTACTTTATATAAGGAACTCCTATGCAAAATTTCATGCTTCTAACTTCAAAAATGACGAACTTCCATACAAACTTTCATTCCCTTTTTAACACCCTTAGGGGATGAATTTTCAAAAAAAAAATTCTTAGTGCTCACCTACGTTATATAAGACACTCATATGCAAAATTTCATGCTTCTAACTTCAAAAATGACGAATTTTCATACCAACTTCCATCCCCTATTTAACCCCTTTAGGGGTTGAATTTCGAAAAATCCTTTCTTAGTGGGTGCTTACGTCATAAAAGGAACCTACTGTCCAAATTTCAACTTTATATGTTCAGCGGTTTGACCTAGGCGTTGTCTGTCAGTCAATCAGTCAGTCAGTAACGGAACTGTTTTATATATATAGATGAATTGATTATTTTGAAGTTATACTTCTTTTGGCGCGTTGTGCAAAAATGATAAGAGTGAATTTTTAGGATGCGCGCGCATCGCGTCACGAAATTTACCGACACCATGAAGTTGCAACTAAATTCACACCTTGAAGTTAGTCGTTAGTAAAACCTCAACTAGAGTCATTAGTCACAATGTGACCAGAGCGTTTTCAGTTTTGATTAACATCAATAAAAGCTATTGCTTTGCAAACACTCGTTTATGCCTTTTATGTCTTTTTTACAAACGTTTAGTACTGGCACGCGGGATAAAATTTTTGGAGTTATTTTTGTTTTGTTACGTAAAAGAAGTATAACTTCTGACGTGCGTACATAGTACACACACACTCTTTTTTTTCTCTGATTATATATCCTGAAAATTATATCCTGAAAACTAATCAGATGATCAGTTTCTATAAAAATGTTAAAAAGTTAGAGTCAAGTGCGATCCCAAAAGAAATTACTGCGACTTATTTTAGAATTTTAGAATTTGTAAATTATATTATAATTACGCGCAGCCGAATCCTCGATCCCTATTGACCAAGTAGCCAAAGAATTCGAGCACGCGTCAAGTGCCGGGTCCATCCCCGATGATCTTGTCATGACTTGAATTACATCCGCTAAAAGCTCCGCAACGATCGCTACGGATGCAGATGTCAAAAATGATGCGAATGCTCCGCGATTGCGGTTTCATCAGAAAACAACTTCCAGTTCAATTATTCCTTCAACACTAAAAATATAACAGAAATATTGAGTGGTATGGTGCGTTAAACGTATTGTAGCAAACCCCAAGATACTACGCCGCTGGCGACAATAGAAGCGTCGAGAAAAGGTCACAGTGGTGAGGCGTGGAATGATATCGAAGATACGCGTACCTGCTAGACGTCTGGAAAGTACTAGAATGCGGTGTGTTGCCACGTCTATATAAGCAGGCAGCCGACAGGAATTAGGCAGTCAGTCGTGAAACAGTGTCGAGTTGAATTTGCGAACATAAATACAGAATATAAATAGTTATTGTTCAGTGTTATTGAAGTGCTTCACTTTGTTTGAGAATTACTGTTCGTTATTATTATTGTATATAGTTGTTATTGTTGCATTTTATTGTTATCTAGTTAGTTTTGTTAACATTTAATTCTTGTAAATAAATAATTTATTCCGCCCACGTAGAAAACAGTTTTGTTACAGTATTTTATTTAGGAGGCACGACAGAATTCCTATAGGCGCCTAGGATATAGTCATGATCTGGTTTAAAATATTATTTTCCTTTGTCATACTCATTGCATTCTTTATATTTAAACCAGTTATTATTATGAAAGTTGTCAATACTCAGATCTATTTTGTATTCATCTAATTTGTAATTAATATTATTCATAAATCAAGTTATTTTATAGTCCAACAAACAAGCATAAAAGCACGTTTAAAATAAATTAATAATAATGCTTGTTAGATAAAAAAATTATACAGTTTCAATTGAATCAAATGCTTTCCCAGAATCTGATGATTTCAAAATTACTCCGATTTCATCTGAAAACAAAATGCGCCCTGTTCAATACTTCTTTCATGAAGAGGACAGTGTGGTCCAGTGGTTAGCATCGCGGCCTCTGGACCAGACTGTCGTGGGTTCGAATCACGCCTCCGCTCATGGATGTTTTGTGATATAATTTAGTTTTAAGTGGGAGTTGTTATTTAATGTAATCAAAACGCTAATAACCTAAGTTGTCGACGCGTCTCTATAATTTACAATAAATAAATAAAAAAGAAAGAGGATATTTCAAAAAGTCTTTTTGAACTTATTTGAAAAAAATGATTTAGGTGTCACTTTTTTCAGAAATTTACTGGTCTTATAACACAAAAAATATCAATATATTTACCCCAAATAATTAATTTGGAGTTTGTACTCCCATTACCATATTCCTAAAATTCCGCTTTGATAAAAGGCCTTCAAAATTATAAAATTTATAAAAACTTCAGTAAACTGCTTTTTTTTATTACCCACAAGTTATCGCTTTGCATACAATAGAAGTTAGAACTACATAATATTATAATTGCTGTTGAAAAAATGTCTCATGGTAAAATTGAATTAAGTTCGTATAGTAGATTAAAGACGCTCGACAACTGAGGTCATTAGAGGAGTTATGTTCGTTAAAATAAACGTGGATATATTGCAACTGTTTTAAAGTCAAAACGGTTTTTTTGTTATCATATTTGTTATATTTTTACAAGTAGCGGCGCTAGGATTTTTTGTTAGGGTGAGCCAGACTTGGGCATGGTGTTCTGAAGGTGGGTCAATAACATTTGTTCCCAAAATTTCAGTGCTTGATAAAATTTTAACCCTGCAGATTTTTGAGTTTTCTTAAAAATCCCAAAAGTAAGAAGACCCCTCTCTTTGTACAAATTTGCGAAATTTTTGAAAAATAAATTCGACCCGATTCGTTTGATATTAAGTCTATTTATTGAAAAAATAACGCTGAATCGATTCCAACAACCCGCACTTTTAGTTTCAAAGATATAAACAGCATCTGAGAGATTTTTGAGTTTTCTTAAAAATCCCAAAAGTAAGAAGACCCCCCTCTTTGTACAAATTTGCGAAATTTTTGAAAAATAATTTCGCCCCGATTCGTAACATTTGTTCCCAAAATTTCAGTGCTCGATAAAATTTTAACCCAGATTACTTAATTGCTATAGAATTTACAAGATAAAATTGTTGAAATTTCGAGGGTTCAAAACGTATTTAAAAGATAAACTAGAGATTGGAGATTATTCCAGGGTGGGCCATGGCCCACCCTCTAACGCGTCCACTGATTATTACATCGGTTCATCCATTGAATAACAAGTTTGACTCATAAAAATTAATCATTTTCTAAATTTAACACCATAACTTAAAAAATATCGATGATGACGCATATTTTAATTTTAGGTAAACTTATTTAATTATTATTTACATAATATAATACAAAGAATTACGAGTGGAAAGAATAAGAATGTTCGTTTTTGTTGAACAAATTACTATTCAGTTAATAAAATAATAATGTTCATCATTTTGTTTATTTAAAAATATTTTTTTATTTTTTGTAATCATTTTAATTTGCATGCTATTTTTATGGAAGTAACGGTACCTACCTATTTTCCGACAATTAGATTGAAAAAATAAAAAAAAAGCCTTTAAACAAATAAAACTATTTTTAAGGTTCCGTACTTCAATAAGAAAAAAACGGAACCCTTATAGGATCACTTGTTTGTCAGGCTGCTGGCTTGCTGGATGTCCGTCTGTCAAGACCCATTTTCTCAGGAACGGGTAGAGATATATGAAATACTAAGGTCTACGGTCCCTTAAAGGTGTAAAGAATTTAAGATTCTAAGTCAACGCCATCAAAAGATACGGCCATTTTGTCACCTATTTTGATACTCGCATTCACTCATCAAAACCTATAACGTATTTCCCGTTGACCTAGAATCATGAAATTTGGCAAAAAGCAAGGTCTCGTAACACAAATCATCTTGATTTGGCAAATAAGTATGTATTACTCTTGCGCAGTTTTTTTAGAAAACTTCTTGCTATATCGTGATAAAACTAAGTGCAGAAACTCAATCAAACCTCATATAAAATCGATCAATTTGTTTTTGAGTGGAAACAAACAGACAAAAATTCTAGAAAAGGTAAAATGTATCGTTAATAACCCAAAAAGCTCAGAAACTTTTTTAAATATCGACATAACAGACAGACTTCAATTTTATTAACAACAAAATAAAATATAGTTACTTCTTACCACAACAGTTTTATTGATGGATGTACATTTCGAAAGCTAAGCTTTCATCTTCAGCGAACACTACATGTAGTGTTCGCTGAAGATGAAAGCTTAGCTTTCGAAATGTACATCCATCAATAAAACTGTTGTGGTAAGAAGTAACTATATTTTATTTTGTTTTTATTCCAACCACAGTGCTCATATATATTTTTATTTTCAATTTTATTAATATATAATAACGTTATTGATATAAGCAATAAGTATTTTCTAACAATCATTCATCGAACGTATGCGCGCGGCAGTGACGCACGTGAACTGTGGGCCTCGCAAATCCATTAGCGTGCGTGTGCATGGAGCGCGACCCGTTTTTGTTTTTTCTCTCCTCTCCAGCACACTTGATTCACTGATGCTATATACCAATGAGCAACCGTGTTATAGCTTAAACAAAGACGAGGCCATCTCACTTTCTCCTACATTTACCTATATATGAAGCGTTTTAGATCAGAATCAATGAGTTACAAATAATTATGTACAGATTGTCCGAAAGTTGTTCTGAACAGACGAGTCGAGTGCGACAGAGATCATATTTTCCATGACTACTTTGGTTTAAAAAAAAAAGGCCTGTGTTGCAAGACACAACCGAAATAAACGTATATTATTGGTATAATTGATTTTTCTAAATGTGAAAATTGTTATAATTTTTGTATTTGAAACGCAATATGAATATATTATGTAGTTATAAGATATTTAAAAATAATAATCCAACAGTAATTTAATATTTTTTTTAATTTTTTGCCAGACCCACTACAAAATAGCTACTTTTGATGTATGTATAGCGGCCTTTAATGAGTCATTTAACAGGCAGGTGGTGTTTTACTTACCGCACTACGTAAAGTATTTGACTAACTATATATTGTCAACAATTATTAGTAAATAAGCCTTTTGTTTCCAAGTATATTCCATGGCTTACTAAAAATTTTATGGACAAAAATTAAATAAGTTCAGAAAATTTCATGCATCGATATCTCCAAAACAAAAACCGGTCGGAAAAAAGTTACGTCACATTTTTTTCTGAAAACTCAATCCTGAACGCGAATTTTCATTTTTCGCCCCCTGGTGTAAATCATCCTGTACATTTTACAGACTTTTATATTAAAGATTTATAATAATAAATGGTTACTACTTTCATTAGTTATTTTTTCATTGATATTATGCAATGCACAAATTTTGGTCGATTAAGAAAAAAATTCACAGATTTCGCAATCCTTGCAACCATCGAGGACATTGGAAATGATAACAGCATATATGAAACATAATTAACTGTTTATTATACACACAATATTTATCAATGCACTGTTTAGTTTTGTCAGGAATAACCCTATTATTCTTCTGTTATATACGCGTTCACTTTTGCTTGATTACTTAACTTTTAAATGGATTTTTCTACAGTATTTATTAACATTTGCTCAAAAATAACACCGCAGATCGTCGCAAATACCTCTCAATTAACTAGACATGATATAAAACACATTTCGAAAAAATTGCACTTGTTCAATTTTGCATGATTGCTCCTCATTTGATCGCGACACCGTTGTCTTTTGGCCTTGAACGAAAACTCGTAACTCTGCCCCCATATACGAACATAAACATTTCCAATGTTAAAAAAAGTCAAGAGGTGTCATGGGACACCCGACAGAAGCTATGCTTTTTACGTCAACACATGTGATGGGCTACGCAAGTCCAGTACAAAATATAAATACAATTTAATTAAAATAAGAATTAACATACTTATATTATTTAAAATTACTTGTATAGATACACACCGTTATCTTTGTGTTGGTGCATATACGTGTACATAGGCCACTGCACAGTGCACGTGCGCCAGTATATTATTTGACAGCTGGTCAAGCGCAATACGTATAAAGTTTATCTATAGCTATGAGTGTACCTTTAGATATACTTTTAACATGAGCATGTCGGTGACGTGACGGTAAAGTGACGCGAACCCATAAGTTTTTTCCCCTACCAGAAATCGTCTAACGCGTCTATAGAAGTATAGCTTCAAAAATTTGGAAGATTACGCAACTTTTTGATTACATTCAGTGCGCCAAGAACGAATTTCTGTTCTATACATAAACAGTTTGTATCTCGTTGATTTCACAGCATCCATTTGGCTGTGTAGGACGCGGTGGGGAGTCTCATTCCTAGTCAGTTTATCCCCGCTATCTGCAATGTCTGCAGTCACTCGTCGAATCCATCGACGGTGACGACGTATCGTCAGTCAGTAGAAAGGCGTGTGTCATGTGTTTTGTTATTTAGAAAAACAAAATATTGCGTAGGTATTTATATCGAATAAAAAAATGATACTCAAAAACGATTTGATTTTGTTTCATACAAATTGTAATGGCTGACAATTAACGCATTTAATGACGTTGACAGTGTTTTGTTATCTTGCAGTGCTTTGTTTTTGTGTGACACAGTAAAATACTAGCGCAAATAGCAAAAGTGAAATCTAGTGATTTTTATTGGAAGTGAATGTTTTAGATACGTATATTTATAAACATCTGTTTTGTGTTTTGTGTATGAAATTGTGAATATTCTAGTTTATTTTTTTGTGTTAAATAAATAGTTTAATGTTTGCTTTGAGATAAAGTTTAAAACAGTATCTGCTCTTGTGTAGTGTATATTTCATTTTACAATTTAAAAGAGGTATGTATAACTTTTTTGACCTGATTTTGTAGTTTTAACTAAATTTTGCAATGAAAATAACTACATCGAAAAATTAAATAGGCGTGTTTTTGTTTTTAAACATATTTCTTCGTTTAAAACAACTGACAGTCGTTATTTTGTTTTTCATTCCAAATTCAAATTATGACCTGATATTTTATATTTTTATAAATGCGAAAATTTTATAAACGAAAACAGCGAGAAAAGATATAATCGCAACAAGAAATAAAATTGGCAACCATATTCTATTGCAAAAATATATTTTATTTTAGAGTCACAAAGCTAATTTAACAGTTTTTTAAGTCTGTAATAACTTGTTTTTTTGCGGTCCAATTGGCCAGATTTAATGCTATAAATAATAATAATAATTAAACCGGTTTTATCATAATACATATTATACTACATATATATAGACATTATGACTTGTATACCTAATAAAAATATTTTGCACTGATATTAATGGCAATTATTTAATGAAATCTTTATCAGATCTTAATATAAAGATTCGGACTAATAGACGATAATGATTTTTTTATACTTATTTCAAGTACGGTTCCATAATGACACACTTTCTTGACATCTATATAATAATTTTCTTGTGATTTAGATATTTGAAGAAGATTATGAGAGATGGGTTTCTTTTTTTTCAATCATACTTATTCAATACTTAAATACTCTATCAAGAAATCAATAATTGCTTAATCAGTACTGTTCATATAGTGAAGGGCTGTTCATTTAAAAAGATCTTGCTAGAAATCCTACAGAAATCACTTTGCAAATCATTATAAATCAACCGAAATCGTAGTAGGGTATAAGATGATCTGTCAACTGCATGGACTTCATACAATCACGTGAAATCTCTGTGGAATCATATAGGTAATTTCTGAAGTTACAAACCCTATGTCAAATCATTTGAAATCTCCTGCAATTACGACATAACTTCAAAGCTTTGAAATCACCTGATTTTCCTGAATAAGTACGACGATGACTTGGAGATTGGAGATAGATTTGGTTACCTGCAATATTTCTGCAAGGAAACAATTTGATGTTCTTTTGCTTCGACGCCCTCACAGAATTGCAGAGATTGCAGGCAGTAAATCTTTCTCCTGGCCTACGATGCTCATTCACGACTAATGATTTCAAACTTACCCTGCATGGTTTCATCAAAAATCGAAACATACCTCCAGTCAAATTATTCCTTTCAAATTAAAAATATTGAAGAAAAAAAACCGAGTGCTCCGTTAATTTTGACCAGGACGTATATATAAATAAAAAATTTCACTTTGTGATAAAAATTACGCTATACGCTGCGACTGTAGCGCCCAAAGTCGTGTATACAAATTTATAGTAGTGTTGAACATCTTAAAAACTTTGTAAAGACAAAATGATGGATTTAGATTTAGCAACTCATTTATTAGACCGAGAGCTAGTGATAATTTTTTTGTGTTATTTATTCACACGCTAAGAAAAGCATTCGCTTTCAGAACGAAATTATTTTAACTGCAAAATGTTGACTAGAATAGCTGAAAAATTAACTCAACTAGACAAAATGTTAACAACTTAGTTATTGACGATTTAAACCTACAGTGAAGAAAAAATAACTGACGTCGTTAGCTAGATCAGTTACATTTAATTACTATACTACCGAATTGGTCTTTGAGTTAGATAGAGAAACAAGAAATACTCTGCTAGTCGATTTTATTTTAACTCGAATAGTTATTTTTTTCCGTTTATTTCGTTTTTGTTAAGTATTTTCAGTAAAAATTAAAACATTGTTTAACAACCCAGTTAAAACGTTCTAATTGCATTACTTTTGTTAAATTTATTCACTGGAGAGCCGTCGGTTTAGTGAATAGTGTTGATTATTCTAGTAAAACTGTACTTACCCGATTATTTTTATTAAAAGACTGAAGAAAAGCATAGTATCATATAAAAATTGCTTCTCGATGGAATCATTATTAGTTTACATGACATTGCGCAATATAAATTATAAATTTTACAGAACGCCATTCAACTGCCGACATTATTTAATCCGATGTTAGTGTTAAACTGATAGCGGGTATTGAAATTAATAATATTAAAAGATTAATATTCTGTGAGATAAATAAAGGTGTTTTGTTTTGGTAAGTACGCATAATATTACGTTTACAACTTGTAATAGGGGTACTATATTAAAATAATATCGAAAATGTTTTTTTCTTACGTATCAGTTGTAGACTATATACTTATACTTAATAAAAAAACTGGAAACAGGTAACAACAGACAACGATAATTTATATTTTTCAGTTATTCAAGGGTTTTAATTACTTATACCCAGGGAAAGAGTTAACATTATTTTCGGAATGGCCTGTTTTTGCAGCAAAAATGATAAAAAAAATGGTACTAGTTATAAAAAAAAGCTAAATAAAAATTTAGAAGCAAACGATGAGCATAATTCATTACTTGATTATAATTGTGCAAGCTGAAAAAAACATTTTCGACCAAAAAATTGTTTCATTTAATTCTTAATTATAATTCCTTTTTTTAAACAATTCTGTGTGTCCAAATCCAATGTAATTTTATTTTTGTAGATGCTGTTAATGTCGTTGGATTTTTATAGGAACTAGTACGTGCGAAACCTATGCGTATAACAAAAATCAATTAAAAAAAAACTGGTGACCGTCCAAATTAGAAGTACCTACAGGAGAGTTTCCTGCTTCATTTAACGGTAAATTAAATTATTAGCTATTATACATAATATGTCTTATTTTCCAAGAGGCAAGAATATTTTACTATTTCTTGTTTATTTTTTAGGATAGCAGTTTATTGAATAAAAGGATCGCCGCAAGCCAAGAAACATTGCAAAAGTTAAGCCTCACGTTACAACCCCTGCCAATTGTCTGCTGTTATTTTCAGTTTTTATTGAAAATTATGTTATATTATTATGATTGATAACTAGTATTAAAAATTTCTATAGATAATTGGAAAAGTCGTTTTATTAAAATTTTATGTGGAATTATCTTTATCAGCTGCAGTCGTGCATTACAGAACTGTAAAAAAGCCGATTTGCTTTCTTTCTGTACAATAATTGTACAGAAAGAAAGCACATCGGTTTTTAATATAACTTACTGTAGCGGATTAGCCTATTAAAAACTTCTACTGGTGATTTATACCAGTCATTTTATAGAAATAATTTTATATGAAACATGTAATATTAATTTTTTGTACTTATTTTCAAAAATGTCATGATTGATAATTAATCATAACATTTTTGAAAATACAAAAAATTGATATTAGATACATGTTTCATATAAAATTATTTTTAAAAAATGACTTATATAATCACCAGTAGAAGTTTTTAGTATAGGCTGATCCGCTATAGTAAGTTATATTAAATGGAACAGTTAAAATAGATACTAAATCCAGTGATTAAAATTCACTGTGTTAGTTAATAATGTATTTTTATCCCAGTAGGAAAGTATCACTAAGTCAGTGTTTCTATTTCTACAGAGTTAGTTAAACATTTTGACTCGGTCAGTATTTTCATTTTACGCCAGTTGTTATAAGAATTTAACTTACGACAAATTTTATTTTTACTAGAGTAGTGAACGACTTATTTGTTATAATAATGAAGTTAATTTATTTAATACAGTGATCGTCATTCACTGTTTTGATGAAATTTTGTAGTTGAAAAAAGTTCACTTCTTTAGTAAATTTCCTTAAGTGTCCCTATTTGTACTAAATAGTTTAACTACCAGAGCGAATTATTTCTTAGCGTGCAAGGTCTTATTTTTGTCAAGATGTTGAGGGAGACATATTAAAGTGCCCTGAGTAAGGGATTTTGCTAGATAGCGGTATGGGAGAGATGCAGACTGCCCCCAACATGTATTTTTTATTTATTGTAGATTATAGACGCGTCGACATTTAATGTCATTAGCGTCTTTCAACTACACTAAATAACAACTAACTTAAAACTAAATAACATCACAAAACATCCATGAGCGCAGGTGGGATTCGAACCCACGGCAGTCCAGTCTAGAGGTTGCGGCGCCAAGCACGCTACCATCTAGGCTATACTGCCCTTGCCCCCAACATGTAACAAAACAATGGTCACATTATTATTATTGCTTCAAGACTGAAATTGTTTGTATAGCTTGTCGGTGACCCAATAATGCCATTATAATGTTTGCAGATCGATTGCTCAGTATTATAGGGGTGGCAGATCACCCTAAACGTATCATGTGCCCGACGAAATTTATATTATTAGTTCAAGGTTCAAATATGTTGTTACGGCGACTGTTTTAAGCATTTTCAATTTGCAGAACAAAATGTCGGTATTAACCCCCTTTATTAGAGGGAAATTTGCTCGCCTAGGTGTTTATATCGTTTTGCAAGGGGGCTAATACAGACATTTTGTTCTGCAAATTGAAATATGTTTAAAACAGTCGCCTTAACAAAATATTAAAATTTGAACCTTGAATTAATAATATAAATTTCGTCGGATACATGACACGTTTAGGATGATCTGCCACCCCTTTAATACCGACCAATCGATCTGCAAATATTATAATGGCATTATTGTGTCACCGACAAGCTATACAAACAATTTCAGCCTTGAAGCAATAATAATTGTGACCATTTTTTTTGTTACATGTTGGGGGCGATCTGCATCCCTTCCATACCGCTATCTAGCAAAATTCCTTACTCAGGGCACTTAAATATGCCTCCTTCAACACCCTCACATAAATAAGGCCTTGAAGAAATAACACCAAAAAAATTGTCACTAGCTCTCGGTCTATATGAATGTGGAAGTTGTGCACTCTAGTGATCCGGATAGCATGAGTTTTATTGGCAAACTTTCAATTTTAAATTTTACCGTCAGTTCGAAATAATTTTATAACAATCATCTTCACAGAAATAATATATTGATTCAGAATTCGAAGAAGCTCGAAAAATAAGAACATCTCCGGTACAGTGAATAAAAAATTTGATAGGTTTGAAAAGATATGTTGAATTACATTCTTTTTTTTATTTTCCGATCTGGCTTCGCCCAGATTGAGTTTGATTTGGCAAATCAAAAGCTGCAAATCTTTCATCACCTTTCTGTACCTATCTATACTTACATCAGTTTACCTCCCAGGGGGGGAGACATTGGAATGTGGTTGCTATCGCAAATTGCATTTCAATGTTCTTCGGGAATTAGCGCTCTCAGGTACCCGAGCTCGTACCAGTCGGTTTGTGTATGCCGGCTGGCGGATTCTAATACATAACTGGATTATTTGTTGTGTTGAAGACGCTAATGACCTGAGTTGTCGACGAGTCTATAATCTACAATTAACTAATTACGTATCAATTTAGTTTCGAAATTACTTGCGGGATCCCCGACTTGCTTTACATTTTCGCTCACTGCTCAACCCCCGTTTGCCGTAGCACAATAACATATAGCCTATATATGTTAATGGGAAGAAATAAGCTTTTAAACAATAAAAAAATTCAAATCGGTTCAGTAGTTTCTAAGAATAACGTGAACAAACAAACTTTGTATAATTAATTCTGTACTGTACTTGAATCAGTGTTTCATATCCTATTGTAAAAAATCTATGCATATAAAATATAGGAAATTAACTAAAGTTATTTCCTGCAAATTCGCCAAGCATGTGAAGATAACGGTGTAGATTTTGAATTACTATCATTGAATAAATACTTAGCGATGCTAGTAAAATAATTTTTTGCCATACTCACTATAAAATAGCTGCTTCACATGCATGTATGCAAAGTGACTTGACAGGCCGGTGTGCAGGAACGTATCTTTCCCACCCTAGTGTGAAAATACTGTAAATGACTGTTAAAACTCGCTATGCTCGTTTTAACAAATGTCACTTATTCGTCAGTAATATAGGTACACCATTACGCAACTAGATATATACAATCTACTATTTTGTCCTATCCCCTATAAAATAACTTGTTTGCATCCATGTTATACCTTTAGACGCTAATGACCTCTGTTGTCGAGCGTCTATAATCCACAATTCAATTCAGTTCCATGTATACCGGTCGTAGAATGATCCTTTATGGGCCGGTGACGAGAAGCGGGCGATAAAGTTCAATAATAATTTAATGTTTTTCACTTTATTAACTTCCCATTGGAAGTTATTGTAATGGGTCCGAAAATCGAAATCAAAATGTATAACAAATTTTTATGTTTCAAGGTCACTACACTATTTTTACACTGTTTTTAGAAATATGTCTGTGTGTGTGTGTGTGTGTGTACGTACGTACGTACGTATGTGACCATTTCTTTCTAAGACGAAATCTCGAGAATGAAAAATGATATCGACTACCGTTAGGGTGCCAATCGACGCGTATTAACGTAAATATGATCTGAAAGAAATTTTTTCAAAATCGGTTCAGCCGTTCTTTTTTCTTAACCAAATAGACTCCAAAAAAGTAGATTTTACACAATATCTCGCGAATAAAAAGTTATATCGACTTCGTAAGGGTGTCAATCGAGGCGTGTTAACGTCATTTTGATCCGACATAAATTTTATAAAAATCGGTTCAGTCGTTTTTTTTTTTTAATTATTGTTAAAAATAAATTATAATTATGTTTTAATGATTAAAATGATTACTTTTCTGTGTAATATCTAATTTAATTATTATTATTAAATATTTATTAAACTGGGAAGTTCGTCGTGTGGACCTCAAGGGTCGCACTTTAGTCCTAATAAACGACCCACCTCACGGCTTGTTATAAAAGTTAGGTTTGCTACACAAGCGAATTGTCAAAAATGTTGAAAATAAAGACAAAAGCCTCTATTTTATATAGTGTAAGACAAAAAATACAGCGTTATATCTGGGCGTAATGATATTTTGACTCATGTGACTTAAACTCGCTAACGCTCGTTTAACATAATGTCACGACCTAGATATACAATCTTCTATTTTATTTATATTTGTATATATAAAATTTCATAAAAATATTTTGAATAGCTAAGCAAAAAGGTTGATACGTGTGTATGGAATTTTACCAAAATAATAAACATACATCAATAAGCAGTCGCTTCATAAAAAAAAACTATTTTGTTTTTAATTAATTTTGCTTAAAACGTTTTTTATCCAAGGTTTTAATAGTGTTACACTTCAGTATAAAACTTGACATGTTGTTATTTTTCACCTCTGATTATAGAACAGTATACAAGCATATTTTATTGTTAGTGGATACAGCTGTATAAGGATGGAGATTCCCAACCTTTTTTATACAGGGATGTATCTTGTTTTTGAGCCTTTGGATTTGTTTTGGAGACAGAAATAGTATCACAGCTCACTTGTAATTGGAAATGGAAAATAGTTGTTTAAAACCTGCGCCTTGATCTTTTCCGAAACTACAAAGTTATTAAGGAAATGGATACAGACATTGAATCAAGTTTCTTTTTTATGGTTTATTGGCCTCTACATCTGTACTGCCAGCTTCTTTTTGTTTTCTTCGTCTTGTTATTGAATTTTCGCACGCTAGAGAAACTTCTTAATCCGGTCCTGCCTATTATTATAATAAATTAGTATGCATGTTTTGTTGCACAAGACCGGAAATGGAAGCCTTGCGTATTCAAATGTTTCAGTGTTTCTGGGTAATTTGTAACCAATAGACATGCTGCTGGTACTTGATTATGATTTTGTGTACTTGTGCCGTGCTTGAGATTGATAAAACACACAGCTGCAATTTGCAAAAGATCTTGAAAAATGCTAATCTAGATATACAACAATCAATAGTTCATACATTATATGAAAGTGTCTCTGGTTTATATATCTTAGAATACGCAAAGTTTGTTAGGAAATATCCTGATTTATTTCTGTCAAATTAAATAGATCATAATTACACTACCCGCAATAAATCCAAATTAAAAACAAATTTTACCCAACTTTCTGTCACATACAAGGGTGCCCGTAACGCTATGATACGGGTACATAATAAAATTCCAGATGTAATTAAAACTGAAAATGATTTAAATTTTAAAAGAAGATTAAAAAAATATCTAACAGATAAAACATGTTATTCTCTGAGAGAATTTCTGTAGAAAGATAGACTAACGCTATTTTTACATGTACATGTTTTTTAAATAAAGTTGCTTTATTATTATTATTATTAAAAGATACTTTAATATCCGCATAAGACACTTTCTGCAAAGATATTTTTTTGAAGTGTGAAAATTTATTATCCCCAAATTTGACGGGAATGGTAGATTGTATATCTAGTGGCGTAATAAGGTATATTATGACAAGTAGTGACAGTATGTTAAAACGAGTGATAGCGAGTTTCAACACTCATACGAGTCATAATATCATGACACACACATTTTTTGCCAGACTTCCTATATAAAAAAGCTACTTCAGTATATTCAAATTTTTTGACAATTCATTTTGTGTTGCCAACTTTGCTTCTGTATAGTAGGCCGAGAGTAGTTGTCAGTAGGTAATAGCGGGCGGATCGGGGTGAATAAACATAAATCATTATGGAAATGGTTTGCTTTCCCACACTAGCAGGGCCGGCGCGTCAAAATATGCCGCCTAAGGCGAATACAACTTTTGCCGCCCCCCCCCCCACATATTAAAAAAATTAATAAACCGATGATATATTTTATTTACTTAACAAATAAAAGCGGCTGGGCTACATGGACATGCGACATCTTTTATCAAGTAGTAGAAGGTAGAACTAAGAATCGGTGAAAACTCGAACAATATAATCATTTTTAAAAAGTAGAATACCGCACGAAAAATTCGCTGCTACAAAAATATGCCGCCCTAAAAATATGGCGCCGTAAGGCGATCGCCTGTCCGACCAGGCGCACGTGCCGACCCTGCACACTAGTGTAGGAAAGATACATACGGAAGGGTTTCGTATTTTCCTTTCGAGGTACGAAACCCTAATAAATTAAGAAATAATTTAATTAAAATTCTAATAAATTAATTACTGCACTAAACTAATTTCTTTACAATTAATATGTGTCTAATTCATTTATCATTTTTAAATGCACTATTATTATTCGAATACAATATGTATAATGAATATAATTAATTTTTTTCATCAGTATAATTCAACCATTATTTCAGTTGCATATTATTATACTTCAATTGTTTCTTTTTTCGTTTTTTTTTGCATTATTTATTGTACCTACTCATATCACCTCTCAGGTCCCCGGTGTTTTCTTCTGTCCATCGCACACCAATGCAGTAAACCGAAAAAATAAATCTTTATGACATTCTCAAGGTATTTCAACAAATATGTAAAGTTTACACAATTTTTTATTACACTTAAAAAAAACTTTTGTTTAATTAAATATTTCAAGCAGAACTAATATTTAAATAGTAAAAATCTTATTGCGGTACCCGTCTTATTATTATTTATTATAGAGAATGTGATATTGCATTATAAAATTAGTAATTATTTAATAACGTTACGTTTAGAAACATATAATTTATAATTACAACCAGCTATACTCAGGGCCGTAGTTAGAGAGTGTTTCTGTTGTCAGGGCCTAGCACTTTATAGTCAGGGCATCTTAAGACCGAAGAGAATGAATACACACATACATAATATACACTAACGCAAAGTACATTTTTTATGTTTTTATGTAAACAATTTTTTTTGTTGTATCTTTAATGTCGCAATATAGTGGCAATATATATATTTTGTTCAACACCCGCAAGAAATAAATCATTTCGTGGCCCTGCTGAGCGTGGGCGAAATAATAGTTCCCTGATTGTTGACGTGCAGAGTGGGCGAAATAGCATTTCGCCCACGTTCGTTACGGGAAACGTTTACGCAATCAATCAGGTCACCCATTATTTCGCCCACGCTCAGCAGAGCCACGAAATGACATATTTCTTGCGGTAGTTGAACAAAATATTGTGTGCGACTATTGGTCGAAAGAGGAGATTCCTCGAGTGTGAAAACACGAGTGGAATCTCCTCTTTCTCCCACTAGTCGCACAATATACTATTTTTTAATTTAAAAAGTGGCAAAATTTAAATTTCGCCGCCACAATGTTTTAGAAGGTCTCTGCGCTGTCAGGGCGAAATTTTCGCCTATCAGGGCGGTGCCCTGATTCGCCTTCTCCTGACTACGGCCCTGGCTATATACTATACAGTGTGTGTGTTATAAGTCACGTTGTCGAAAATGTCTTGAACGAGTGAAAGTAAATCGCTTTTTAGGATTTTGCACAAAACTGTAAAAAACGGAACCCTTCTCCCTTCACTTACTTTCGATCCGAAAAGAATTTCCCAAGGATCGAAAACACTATTAGTTTTGATCTACGCATGCGCGACTTTTATTTTTCGTCATTGGCAGGAAAAAGCCAAATTTTGAACCCGAAAACAAATATGTACTATAAATGAATGAATTGATGTGAATTATGAACGCTTAACAAGCATGTACTATGTATAATGCACTTTTAATCACGTATTACAAAAAAGGTATTCCCTGTGGCCTATTACTATATGGACTCAGCAATTAAGAAAATTAAAAATATGAAGAAGCAATCGTTTTAATACATATTTATTGCGTGATAAAACATAATTAACAAGAATTGCAGGTGAAAAGACAATTGAATGTTTGAAATTTCAACTGTTTGATTAGTTATTATTTTAACAAATGACGAATATAATAACGAAATAAACTGCGTTAATAGATGATTACTCTTATAGTTAATTATTTAAAATAATTCATAAACTTTGTTATCGTGCGCCAATGACTAATGGCATTAACGGTTAAATTAATACTAAATATATTTTGTAAAAGATCGACATTTTGATTTTTTTATAATGGTTAAAATTATATATGATATTATGTTTACATAAATGTTAATTTTAATCTACGTTCAATGAATTTCCGCATTGAAATAATGAATAATTTCCTTTATCTATTCATTATTTTATTATTTATTTCGGAAGTATTTGAATAAATTTTCAAATTTATTGTTCTTTTGCTTGTACTCTTTGGAATCAGCGTGTCTTGTACTACAATAATTTGTAGTAAAATTTTTATATGTAAAATAGATTTCTAATAGACATAATATAATATAATAAATAATTTATGTATGAGAGCAATAATTAGATGTCATTTAGACAAATATTAAACATTTTTTACATACTTAATAGAATTAATGTCCTGAACAAAATATCTAATAAACATTATTTGTACGATGTAATAAATATGAAAAACTTAGACAAAAATGATAGACATGCAGTTATATATTAATTTAGTTTAAATCTAAACTAGACCGAAACTAAACGTATTGTAACAAAACTGTTTTCTTACGTGGGTGGAATTAATTATTTATTTACAACAATTAAAAAATGTAACAAAAATAGGTAACAATAAGATGTAACAATTATATCTCAATTCTAATAGTCAACACTGTTTATATAATAATAACACGGACAGTAATTCTTAAACGAACTGAAGCACTTTTAATAACACTCAACAATATTTATATGCTGTATTTATTTCAAATCGATACTGTCACACGATTCTCGTTGTTCTTTCTCCGGTGACTGCTCCTGTTTATATAGAGCTAGCAGCTTGACCCCCCCACGCACGCGCGTTTTCCAGAACATTCTGGTGATTACCTGTGTCTTCGATATCATGCCACGCCTCACCATTGTTACTTGTTCTGGATGTTTCTATTGTCGCCAGTGGCGTCATCTGGGGTTTTGCTACAGTATATTAGATGTACATTCTAAGATTTATACATATTATTATGTCATTTATATGTTATTGTTACGACGGTTTGACATCCTTTTATACATCTATTGGATGTGAGTTAGACCATTGTGTGTTACTTGGGAAGTATACTAAGTTTGAGAAAATTCTGGGAGATTTCGATTTTCGTCAAAAATCCGCCTTTTTTAAGGTATTGCCTCAATCCGTGTAGTACTATTACGGATTAGATATACAGATAGATATTTAAAGTTATAGACGCTCGATAACACAGGTTATAATCGCGTGTGGATTAGAGTCGACTAATTAGACAATTAATGAGGTTTTAGAATTTTTTGATAATTGGTATTATTTAACGTCGTATCTTTTGTTTGCAAATCTGTTATTAAATTTTAAAAATACTGATCAAAAATCTCTGAAACTTGCGAATTTTACTGACTTGACGCCCCAAAATGATTGTACTTTTTTTATAACAACCTGTATATTAATATAGTTCTCGTTTTGTTTCAGGTATGTCTATAAAATATTTACATAATCGCCAAATAAAGCTGTTTGGGTTTTCAAAAAAAAAAAAACAACGATTAATATTTTAAATATTTAATCAGTTAGTACATAATAATTATGACAAATCATCTTACGAGTTTCAAGGTTTGTTTTTTAACTATTGTTATTCATTTTAAGATTGTTTTATTATCAGATAGTGTCTGTACTTTTCTGTGATAAGAATAGAAAATATTTGTTTGAATAGCTGCTTCACTTGCATGTAAAGTGACCCTTTACCGGCTGGTGTGCGGGAAAGTAGTAGGTACTCTAATCAGTTCAATAAGAATTTGTGCTGATTGAGCGTGCGACAGCCTATTATTAGAAGTGAAGTTTCTTACACATGTGAACTGCCAAACATTTTGAAAATACTGAAAATGAAGACAAAAGCAGCTATTTTATAGGGATAGGACAAAAAATACCATATTGTTAGAAAACTGTTTTCTGAGTTGGCGGAATAAATATCTATTTATAATAATTAAAAACACAATGATAATGAACGCAACAACGAAAAGTAAATTCTAACAATCAGCAATAACTAAACAGTAATTACAAAGCAAAACAAAACATTTATATGCAATAATTCCAGGACTATTTGTTTCTAGTTATTTATGTTTCAAATATTTATATTCACTGTATTCATATCATATTTGTCGCTCAGTATTCTCCATTGACTGACTGCCTGACTCACCGTTGACTGCTGTTTATATAGTCTGCGTAGCATAAGCCTAGTGTGTCCTCGCTTTCTCTAGAACTTTCGTGCAGGTACCAGTTGTTACAGTAAGCGGACCCCCGTTTCTCAGAACTCTTGCCTGCCGGTTATATACAGAGTGATCCGTAACAATATTATTTATCTCGTGCGCAATGATATTATGACTCATTACGCCACTATATACAGTCTACTAGCTATTAATAGTAGACGCTCTAGTTGCGTAATGGCGTACCTATGTTACTGACGAGTGAAATTTTATGTTAAAACGACCATAGCGTGTTTTAACAGTCACACGAGCCATAAATATCATGGGGCACACAGGATAAATATAGTATTTTTTGTCCTACCCCTATAAAATAGCTGCATTCGTCTTCATTTTCGGTATTTTAAAAAAAATTTGACAGTTCATTTTGTGTCGCCAACTTCACTTTATAGTAGCGTTTAAACATAAATTACTATGGAAAGATATATACATGCATGTAAAGCAACTATTTTATAGTGGGTATGGCAAAAATATTAATTCCATATTTTGAATTTCTGGTTCTTGTAATGTTATGTATTAAAAACACTTGAAAATGACGCGTATTTATAGATTTTAAGCAGGTCTTTGTACTGTTTTAGCTTAAAAAAAGTGATTTCGCGTTTGTTTATAGTGCCAACTTTTCAATAGGCGTGATCTAATTTCTAAAATTGGAATTTTCTGTTCTCGCATATTTGGTACAGTTACTTCGAGAAGTATTTAGGTAGATTATTATCGTGCGGATAGATTTTAAATATTTTGCTACAATCAGTGATCCAGGATTTTGATTTGGGAGGGGCTTGACCTAGCTGAGGGTAGGCTTTATCAAGGTAAACACTAAAAAAACACACAAAATTTTATTTTGCTCATTTAACGCATAGTGTAGTACCAAGAAAGTAGGATAATATCGAGTTTAATTTGAGATTTGTTAGGGGTGGATCCAGTTGCTTTTGAAGGGGGGCTTGAGTCCCTTAGCACACCCCCCTGGATCTGCTATCACTTATCACCCACCATCACTTATCCGGCGTCAGGGAACCTGATGCTTCAGTCGACCGTCGACTGATCCGACTGCAGCCGGTCGACGAGCCTGAACCCGATAGTCTGAAAAGTCACATTTAAAAATGATCCATTAGTTATCTGGTTTTCTTCAGGTTAAAAACCTGACCGGCCAAACCTGATAGTGTGAAAGGACTCTAAATCAATTTTCATAAAATTTCGCAGGGACAGTTTTAAAAATTAGGTCGAATAGTTTTGCGATCAAAACATTCAAAGATTTGTTATCCCTTTGACTGTTCCAGACGTATATATACGATTACCTGGGTTACTGCTTCAGCCGTATATAATATATTTACGTTTTGGCTGGAAAAAATACTTACAGCGATAAACTGCTACCGTCGTATATATACGAGCAACGCCTACCAGATCATACTGGCCAATCCGGAAGTTTTTTGCGATTTACCGCAGAATTTTTTTACAGCGATAAACTGCTACCGCCGTATATATACACTCAACGCCTATTAGAACTCCAATTCTGAACTTTGATGCGGTTTTTTTCATTTAAAGTCAATGCGTATGTACACGTGTTTTACACGTGTATACATGCACTGATTGTTCTGTTTTTGATAAAAATATATGTTCTAAACAAAAAAGGCAGAAAAAAACAATTTGATATGATTTGACGGGATTTAGCTTCATTATTTTACCCCACTGATAACAACAGTGGACTGCTCCAGACGTATCTATACGGAACGGCCGAAAAAATTGCGCACACAGCATGCACTCACATAAAATAAATGCGCAGTGAAAAGGTTAATGTTACAATGTAGAAAATTATAAGAAAACAAGCAAATAACCTTCAATATATTTTTTCAGTTTAGAATAGTAAGTTGACAAAAAAAAATTGATATATTTAATTTAAACATGACATATTGATGAGTAGATTTATGAAATTAATTTTTCTTTAACTAAAAAAAACATGGAGGAAGCAAGGTCTTCTATATTCACTATTCGTTATCTTTATTTATATAATGCCAACTTCTTAATTCAAGGAATATATGTTTTTAATAACATCAAAGTTCGTATTGATTTTTTCAATAACACTCTAAGTTTGTTTTTAATAAAAAAGCTAAAGTAAACGTACTTATATTATGCTAATCATTTTTAAATACATATTAAGTCTTGTTTCCTTGTTTGGCCATTTGAATAAAAAAACTTTTGAAAAATGCCATCGAAATTTGTATTGTATCTAGTGATGTGCAAAGCAAGACCAAGACCAAGACTTGGACAGTCTTGGTCTTGCTGATTCAGTCTTGGTCTTGGTCTTGCTCAAATATGTCTGGTCTTGGTCTTGCTTATTTAGTCTTGGTCTTTCGTATCAAGTCTTGGTCTTGCTCATTTTGCTCATTATTTCTGAAGTAAGAATTTTTAGTTTAGTCTTGTGTATTTGGTCTTGGTCTTGCATATTCGGTCTTGGTATTGGTCTTGTTCTTGTTCATTCGGTCTTGGTCTTGCTAGTCTAATGATAGTCTTGGTCTTGACCAAGACCAATTCTGCTCATCACTAATTGTATCAACCATGAATCTTCCATTAAAAGAAAAAAAGGATATGTGCCTCATGCACACAAGCGCACGGTCGAAGTTATACTTCATACATTTACATTTTTGCTTTTCCCCTCAGCATTTTTAAAATTAATAAATAACTATTATTAATAAAATTCATGGATATCACAACATCTATCCATAAGTACTTATATCCAAAGCCTGCTTACAATATTACACTGCTTTGAAACGTCAAAAAATTGATTTTTAAAATTATAAAAACTAAGAAAACGAATTTTTCGTGAGACGATACATATAGGTAGATCAATTTTTTGCCCCTCAAAACCCCTTTTCAGTCAGTTTCATCAAAATAGTTAGAACAGTTTTATCCCTGTTAGCGTTACATGCAGTTCATTAATTTTTGAGTTGATAATTTTTGACTCGAAGTCATTTCAATTCTCTACCCTCGCTGAAGAGGTTATAACTTCAAAAACTTTGTTGGTTGCTAGTTCTCTCCCACTAGCGGCCCAGTCCGGCTTCGCCCGGGTACTAAGAAAGCCCGAGTGCAATACACTACTCACTCGCATCGCTCGTTCGCTATATATGTAAACCTTCCGTGAAAAATTATCTAACTGATGGTGAAAACCGCATCAAAATCCGTTGCGTGGTTTAGGAATTACATTACTCACTCGCTTCGCTCGTTCGCTATATACAGGGTGTTTCGTAAAGAATGCGCCAAAAAGTAAACCTATATTCTAGACATGAAAATAATAATATTTAACGCAACTT
Organism: Mongoloraphidia duomilia; assembly: GCA_039654895.1. Classification (NCBI taxonomy): domain Eukaryota; kingdom Metazoa; phylum Arthropoda; class Insecta; order Raphidioptera; family Raphidiidae; genus Mongoloraphidia; species Mongoloraphidia duomilia. The sequence continues at coordinate 11,171,043 of CM077527.1, forward strand.
GCCTTATAAAAATGTCGTTCATTTTGGATATACAGGGTGTTAAAGTTAGATTTTATATTTGAGTTTCTTTAAATAAATCGAACCGTTTTTGAGATATCTAGTTGAAATTTGGTATACATGGGTTTTTTAGGGCAGGCAAAAATAAAATTTAAACAGATTTGAGTTTCTAAAAAGAGGGCGCTAGTTGCAGACTATTTGGAGCACATTTATGCCCCCATTTTTTTCTCGAATTTTATAAGGCAAGTTGGGTTAAATCTTATTATTTTTATGTCTAGAATGTAGGATTACTTTTTGGCGCATTCTTTACGGAACACCCTGTATATAAACCTCCCAGGAACAATTCCGTCATACATGATTTTTGCGTAACTTTAACCGTTTACGCAGCGCACGCAACGGAAGCTTTCAAAAGGAATAATTTTTGATGTTCCGCTCCTATTGGTCGTAGCGTGATATTATATAGCCTATAGCCTTCCTCGATAAATGGACTATCCAACACAAAAATAATTTTTCAATTCGAACCAGTAGTTCCTGAGATAATCGCGTTCAACCAAACAAACAAACTCTTCAGTTTTATAATATTAGTATAGATATCACACCAAATCCAACGAGCACACGCACTAAAGCACTTTTCTCGAGATGTTCTCGGCAGTTTAATCTCGATCTCGTCTCGATGTTTCACGTCTCGACGTCAACACAATCTTGCATCGAACCAACTTAATATGTCTGATTGATACTTCATGTATATATTTCGTGATTAATTTAAATCGCTATCAAAATCATAACAAATCCAATTTTTTTCTGATTGGTCAGAGTTCAAATTTAAAGGTCGGAATTATTAAATCATCGCACAATAAGTTTGATATGTCATAAAAAGTTGATTTTTAATTTATAGAACATAGGGATGCGGTTTCGTCCTATTATACGACGACTGTTGAACATTCTCGTATTTCGGAACGAGAAATTTTGCTATTTTCGTTTCATTACTTTCTCGAATAGCAAGGTTTCTCGATAAATCTCGTCCAACAATACTGTATGCCGGTTTTAGTAGTAGGGGAAATGATGTTTCTGCAGTGCTTAAAGAGTTCGGGGATTCCCGGAGATGGTACCAATTCGTATTTTTAACACGCTTATAAATATTAACTTCACTTGTATATAGGTTGTGTGTAAAAAAATCTTGCAATTCGATTTTCACCCACTTCTCGTTAACCGATTGAGTTGAAATTTTGCACACATGTGTAGTTCCGGTGACAATACAATATTACGGCAACTAGCTGACCGGACTGGCTTTTGTCCGGGTGCAAATCGCAAGAGTTGAAATTTATCAAAGACTAAAAAGTTAAAAATGAAATTTATAGTTTTAAAAAATCTAAAAAACACTTATATCAACACGAAAAAGTATTATATATATTCTTTCGCTACTATTATGTTTAGAAGCGTTGTGCACTCGATCAATTAAATGAAATATAAATAAAATGAGTGTCCCACGCTTCTAAATGATATTTTCTACTTTTAAGTGCGTTAATTTAACCGTTTTTTAGATATTTTTAAAACTATTGGATTAACTGCTACTGTATTTTTAATAACAAATTGAAAGTACTTGTTCATTAGTTCGCGTTTTAATTTTTTTAGTAATATAAGATATTGAATGAATTACTACTTTTATTTTGAGCAAGTGATTCTGTATTTATTTCGATATTTCAAAATGTTATCGAGATTTTTTAACTTGTTTCTCGTCCCGACTTGATCTTCGTATCGTCTTATAATACGAGATAAGAAATATCGATAATCTCGTCTAAGTATTCGAGAAAATTATTTATCTCGTCTTGATGGCAGCAGTAGAAAACACTAAACAGGTATTTCAGGTTATTATTTACAATCCCTAATTTATTTACATTATCATAATATAAAGATCAATACCAATTAATATGTATTAGAATGACCTTCCAGATGACCTCAGTAGGTATTTTAACTTTATTTGGATGTAATAAAATGATAATTAGAAAGAAAAATCATCTTCACTTTCTTGTAAAAACCGGAAGTGTTTTGCGAAAATAAAATGTATTCCTTATGGTCCAAGTTCTAACCGTACCAAGTTTTCTGCACAGCACACTAATATAATTGTATTATTGAATTATGTGATGAATAAATATTAGCAAAAAAAAACATTTTAGAGACAAGCTTTTATTTAAATGCACTAAAAAGGAAAAAATAATTTTTCATAATTTAGGTTCATAATTATAAAAGCGCGGGTCGTGAACTCTATGATGTTAATTAGTCACGACCCACGCTTTTATAATTATGAACCAAAATTATTAAAAATTATTTTTTCCTTTTTAGTGCATTTAAATAAAAGCTTGTCTCTAAAAAGTTTTTTTGCTAATATTTATTTTGTTCATTTTAGTCTTTCAAAATTTTACCCCCCTTGTAGGGTTTGAATTTCGAGAAATCCTTTCTTAGTGGATGTTTATGTCAGAAAAGGAACCAACTGTCCAAATTTCAAGTTTCTAGCTTCAGCGATTTGGCCTGGGCGTTGATTAGTTAAAAAAAAACCTACATCCCCGTTTGAACCCCTTAGGGATTGAATTTCTTTCTAAAAACGATTTATTCATGTATTGTCATCGGGAATACATAATATATGTGTACAAAATTTCAAATCGATCGGAGGGCAGTATAGCCTAGATGGTAGCGTGCTTGGCGCCGCAACCTCTAGACTGGACTGCCGTGGGTTCGAATCCCACCTGCGCTCATGGATGTTTTGTGATGTTATTTAGTTTTAAGTTAGTTGTTATTTAGTGTAGTTGAAAGACGCTAATGACCTTAGATGTCGACGCGTCTATAATCTACAATAAATAAATAAATTAAAATCAAATCGATCGGATACGTGGAAGTCGTTCAAAATTGACTTGCAAGTTTTGACCTAAACAAACAAACACACAAACCCACAAACAAACTAACATACATTGCAAGTTAAATAAAACCTTGTAAAAACATCAAATCGGTGGCAGACCAATTCAATTTTTTTGACCATGTTTTGTTGCCGGTATCTCGAATACGGCTCAACATTATTTGATGTTACAGATTATAGAGAAGTATTAATTATTTAGAATTATCATCGTCTGCCTTGCAATTTTTTTGCGTACCTGGCACACCTCATATTGAATTTTTATTTGAAGAGCGGTCTGCCAGGTATGCAAAAAAATTGCAAGGCAGACGATGATATAATTGTAAATAATTTATACTTTTCTATAATTTGTATAAATTTCATCAAGTAGTATTGACCGTATTCGAGATGCTGGCAACAAAAAATGATAAAAAATTGAATTAATGTGCCACCAATTTGATGTTTTTCATTTTTTTTACCATATGCTAATAATCCAAGCTCTGACCGTACAAAAGTCTACTTGGACAAACTAAAATTTAACAGATAAGTAATATCATTGTCTATTAAATTCAAATTTAACAGATAATATCATTATCTGTTAAATTTAGTAATAAAATTTTAGTAGTGTTGTCTATAAGTAGACTTTTGTACGGTCGCAGAGCTTGGATTATTAGCATGGGAATAATAACCTCGTGGATATTTTAAATTCCGAAATATTTAGAATTGTTTATATAGGTAACATTAAATAAAACCACTTTCAAACCCCTGCTCACAAAAAAGGGGTGTCAGGGTTGAAAGTTTTTGTTTGTCTGTCGCATCATAACTTTTCAACGGACAGACGACGTCAAAATGTCGAATTCGATTTTTACGTCATTGACTCTTCACTCCGCTTGAAAGTAAAAAGGTGAGGCTATCAGGGAACCCAACGTCGATAAATAAATTTCGTTTGTCACGTCGTTTACGATGCTCGTGTAGTCAGAAGAAAAATGGATAACGGAATTGATATGGTATTCTAATTGACGTTTTTTTTATTATGGCCTTTCTCCGTAATTGTTTTTCATCTAAATTTTTAACTTTGCACTTCGATCAGGTGTAGAAAAACGGACAGCGCTCTTCCATTTAATAAATAGACAATAAATACGTGACATGGTACACGGTTAATTAGTTTATTTTTAGCTGACAACAAGATTATTTTATTGACGTAAAGCGTAAACATCGTTAAATTTAGCACCGGCATGTGTCAAAAGTTTAGAACTGTCGGGCAACGCTGGCTAACCGCTGCAGATATCTAAGGCGTTTCGCTCTCCAATTGTCGGTAAACTTTGATTTTACTATACAACCCTAAATAAATCAACAATTAATTTAGTCTCTGATCGATTCATTTTATATAGTGTTGTAAATAAAATATTTTATTCATGCCTTTTTTTGATGTGAAACATCTTATGTCGGGCTGAGAACAGCCGCGTGAGGGGAAATATGCAGCGAAATTTATGGTCCGCTCCTTCGCTGCTGTTCTCCTCACCACTGCGGCACTCTCTCTCTCTTGGCTCAGGCGTGCACTGTAACACACGCGGTGTTACAGTGCAGTATATAGGATTACGTCAGCATAACAGTTAGCTGCTGCTTTTGAAAAAATATATACTACTACATAGAGAATACCACCGAGTTCAATAACGTTTTCTTTGATGTTTCACATCTGTCGGTTGTCCCGAGACCCACACACTTTTTTTATCTGTCTATTTGCACCGGCATTACTCGAAAACGACTAGACCGATTTTGATAAAACTTGTTACACAATCGATTAGTACACAAACTTGTATTTTTACCCAGATACGATGATTTCCGTCGTCATCTGCCGCTGCCGCTTTGCCCTCTGACGCGTGCTTCGGAAATATCCCTTAAAAGCTCTAGTACAATAGCGTGGTATAACACACCGCGACCGCATGCTGTACGCCCCGCTTTGCCGTTTTTTGACACACGCGCGTTTTTTAATTTTTAAATCAAATGAGAAAAGTTAATAGTCTGCACGCAATATCACTGTTCGTGTGTCCAGATGCATAATAATTAATAAACTGTGTATTGCGTTTCTTACACGACGCATATATACAAAGCTTGATCATCGGCTTTCGGCCAGCCGACTCTAAACATGTTTGTCGCTTGTGTATTTCCTCCGATTTAAGAATACACACTCTTCTCATTCCGACGCGGCGGGGAAAACCCTCAGTGCGGCATACGGCGTGCTGTACGCTTGTCTATCACTAGCCTTAACAAACAATGAACTTATTATGTAATGTTTTTTGTGGTTCGGTAAAACCTATACTGCATTTCTAATAATAATTAATTAATGCGAATTGTGTACTTAGTCAGGTTTAAGAGCTTTGGATTACCTACAAATACCCCCTGGCATTCTTCATCTCAAATCATTTCACCTCGCCTAAAAACGGTTATGGCTCTGCCGATGCTATTTTTACAAGCTTTTATTTAACTTGCAATGTATGTTGTTAGTTAGTTAGTGTTTGTTTAGGTCAAAACTTGCAAGTCAATTTTGAACGACTTCCACGTATCCGATCGATTTGAAATTTTGTACACATATATATTCCCGGTGACAATACATTATTAAATCGTTTTTAGAAATAAATTCAACCCCTAAGGGGTTGAAACGGGGATGTAGGGTTTTTTTGACTAATCAACGTCCAGGCCAAATCGCTGAAGCTAGAAACTTGAAATTTGGACAGTTGGTTCCTTTTCTGACGTAAGCATCCACTAAGAAAGGATTTATCGAAATTCAACCCCTAAGGGGTTCAAACGGTGATGTAGGATTTTTTTGATTAATCAACGTCCAGGCCAAGTCGCTGAAGCTAGAAATTTGGACAGTTGGTTCCTTTTCTGACGTAAGCATCCACTAAGAAAGGATTTTTCGAAATTCAACCCCTTTAGGTGTCAAAGGGGGGTAAAATTTTGAAAGACTAAAATGAACAAAATAAATATTAGTAAAAAAAACTTTTTAGAGACAAGCTTTTATTTAAATGCACTAAAAAGGAAAAAATAATTTTTAATAATTTAGGTTCATAATTATAAAAGCGTGGGTCGTGACTAATAAACAATCATAGAGTTCACGACCCACGCTTTTATATTTATAATTATGAACCTAAATTATTAAAAATTATTTTTTCCTTTTTAATGCATTTAAATAAAAGTTTGTCTCTAAAAAGTTTTTTTTACTAATATTTTTAAAGATAAAGCTTTCGGGTAAACGCCAAATGAAGGACCAAGAATAAGACTATACAGATCCTATAGGCGAATTTCGAAAAAAGTTTTGGCTGCGTGTGAAAGATGACGTAATTTAGGATTTGAGGATTTTTTTTCAATTTTTCGTTTATAGGATCTGTAGTGTGTTTCTTGGTTCTTCATTTGGGGTCTTAAGGTTTAAAAAAAGCTTCGGGAGAGCCAATACTGTTTTAGGTGAGGGGAAAGATTTGAGATGAAGAGTGCAGGCTGCAGGGGGTATTTGTAGGTATCGATTGCTCTTAAAGCAATTAATAAAAGTGAACATTTATTAATACTCTGGTGTCATTGAATTATTAGATGAATAATTACAATTTCAGTTTAATGATAACGCAATGCTGTAATTGAACAAAATATTTACATTATTCTTATATTTTTTATGATAATAAGACGTATTAAATTGTATGTATTTTATGATATGATACTTTAAAACACAATAGCGAAACTGTAAGTAAAATAATCCAAGATAAAAGCACCATACAATGTATTTCTTGAAGAGAGATGGAACTTTTGGAGCAAAGGGCCGAAGACACTGGATACTAAAAAAGTAGCTCCGAAACACGAAGTGTTTTTAACGTACGATTGACATGTCAAGGTTATACGCGTATTAAAGCAAAGTAAGGATAAAGGAGTTGAATTTTTAATATGTTATCAATCGAGATTAAGTACATAAAATTTAATTTTTTGATGAAGATCTGACTTGTAGTTTTTGCGTAATTAATTTTTAAAAACTGAATATTTAATATGTGGACAATAAGCAACCTCGTTTAATTCATATAATTCAACCACAACAGCTAAAGATTAAAATCTAGGAAACTGAAGTTTATATTAATCAATTCTCGTAGATTATGTAAAAATTATAAAGAAAGTATTCTACCATGTAAGTTTGGAGATAATTTAATTTAAAAAAAACGAATAAAATATCGAATATGTTGAAGCATATAATGTCAGAATATCGGTCGGTATTATCTTCGTAAATTCTGTTTGGAAGTAACATAACCCTTCCTTTTGGCTTTGCCGTAGTCGGGTAAAAATCAAGGCGACCCACCATAATATACAGTTTTATCGCATTAAATTATATATTTGCAATTACTCCATTTATAATAATGCTATACAGGAAGTGAACTTGAATAACTGTTAATAAAATTAATGCATTATCGACTTCATGTTCAATTGTTGCTCATAGAAGTATTTTATTGTGATTATTGGTTTGCCATTGAAAAATTACAAGGATTAAGATATGAAAAAATAATGCCAACGAACTCTTTATGATCTAGCCTGTCAAAATTTTGCACCAGAACAACTATGGCAACGTCTTCGAGAGAAAGCATTTTTTCCCTCTCAATTTGTCACATCCTAAGTTCGGTTAACTTCTAGATATATGAAATTTGAAATGAATTTTGTGCCAGGCATAGTATTACTATATGAGTCCTACTAACAGTAGTCATTTTGTGTGTTTTTCCAAGGTCTGAGTCCTGTGTCTTGGGTTACTAATGCTGTGAGGGCCTGTGGCGAGAAAAGGCGTTGGTTCCTTTAATCCTTATTTGTTAAATTATTATCATTTTGTGTCTGGCACATGGGATTAAATCCTTGAAGCCAAGGGGGGTTAAATAAAAAAAAAAAAACTTTATGAAAAAACCGAATAAGTGCGAGTTAGGCTCGCGCGTCGAGGGTGTCATACTACACTGGCGGCTCCAGGATTTCATACACATTTTTTCAATGTGTCCGAAAGTTTTGCCAGACTGGCGTCGTTCTTCTCCTTCAACATCTTTAGGCCGAATTGACCCCTAGCAGTCAATAAAGATGAGGAAATCTTCTCTGGTTGAAATCCTTAAACTCCTTATTGAGGAACATGGCCCCAAATCTCCCCTGGATCTGCCACTGCCGTACCATTAATCATATTATTTTCTTTGAAATTAGGAGATGAAATCTCTGTGGCAAAGGATCAAATAAATTCCAATACTGATGATTACAATTGCATATCATCAGTATTGCAATTTATTTGATCCTTTGCCACAGAAAGTTCCTCTCGTAATTTCAATCATTATCTACGGATCACCATATCTCTATAACAGAGTTTTTTAACCAAGTGTGCAAGCTTTCACGGCCGGCATTGTTCCAAGTCTTCATGGTTTCCGGGCTTGTAGGCCGTGGTCCGGTGGTATTTCTAAGTAGAAATACCACCGGACTACGGCCTACAAGCCCGGAAACCATGAAGACTTGGAAGAGTTTTTTAACATCATATTATTTTCCTTTGAAAATTAATCGCTAAAAACTGCAAACAGCAAAAACATAGTACCTTATTATCGTATAGATATATACGTTCATTTAAATTTGATCAAAATGTGTTTATGATAGCTAAATAATCCCACATAGAATTATAAATTAATGATTTTCGTAGTTATTCCTTTCTTTGTGCTATGAGACTTTTCCTTCGTGCCAAATTTCAAGATTCTAAGGTCAACGGGAAGTACCCTATAGGCTTTAATTATTTCCCCTATGTTCTCAATCCTCTGATGCACCCTGCAATACAAAGGAACATTTGTTTGTTCGCTTATATAATTCACTGCTGAACCGATTTGAATTATTTCACTGTTTGAAAGCTTACTTCTTCCAGAGTGCATAGGCAATATACAAATATCAAATTGTTTTTACTTGACAGCAAAATTCGGGAAAACTATCCAAACGTTTGTCTTGCGGTTTTTACGAATAGAAATAATATTTGAGAAGTTTGTAGACTGCGTATCATTCCGCTATCGTATAACAGGGGGACTGTCATTCCCGGGCAACGCCGGGTAAATACAGCTATGGGTTAATAAAACGCTTGAACAGTCAACAAAAGAGTTGATAAGTAGCAAGAGGTGTAACGGATAGCTTGCTGGCCTTTGGATCCATTTGTCGAGTGTTCAAATCCCACCTTCGCTCATGGATGTTTTGTAATGTCGTTTAATTTAATTTGATGTAATTAGACGCTAATGACATTAGTTGTCGAACGTCTATAATCTACAATAAATAAATAAATAAATAAGGAGTTGATAACTTGATAGCCTTAGAAATAATTTTGGACTGTCTTACAATTAATGATGTCCATATAAATAGCGTTACGCATGAAAAGGTGATATTTTTATGACGATAGCAATGACGTAGGTACGGATGCAAATAGTAAAGCGCTGTTATTGTTGTGTCTTAACTCTTAGAAGGCGATATATTATTTTTTATGTGTTACGTGAACCTAATTTAAAATGTTTAATTTTATAAATTAAAAAAGAAGTACTCAAACACACTCGTGATTCCGTAATAGTAGATTATATGTCTAGATACGTAATGGGGCATATTACGGCGAATAATGACAGTATGTAAAAACGAGCGATAGCGAGTTTTAACAGTCACACGAGCCGTAATACCATTACGTACGTGACATATATTATGTTATTTTTTGCCATACCCACTACAAAATACCTACTTTTCACCTCATTTTCAAAAAATTCTGACAGTTCATTTGCGTCACCATCTTTCCTTCCAGTCTGCCGCGAAGTTCGTGCAAGTAAGTAATGACAGGCGCACGCAGGCGCATGTAGAGTGAATTAACAGAAGTTGCTATGACAACTGTTATTTTCTGCGCTAGCGCAGAAAGTAAACCATTTTTCGCACACCCATGCCTGTTAAATGGGTCATTAATGGCCACTATACTTACATCGAAAGTAGCTATTTTGTAGTGGGTATGGTAAAAAATGTTTTTTTTATCGACGGTTGATGGTATTTTCTTTTTAAAAACTTTGAAAGTTGAACTGCAGCCCGTCTAAATAACCCTATAAAACTATAAAAACTCGCTATCGTCCGCAAGTGTCACTACTCGTCAGTAATATACCCCATTACGCGTCTAGATAAACAATCTACTAATTTAACTTCAATAATTCGATTTGAGATTTTAGAGTGTTGTTCAGATTGACGTAAATATTTTCATTCTATATATAATAGAAGTGCGATGTAAGTGCTATAGCCTATAACCCTATTATATTGAGGGCAGTGTAGCCTAGTGGATAGCGTATTTAGTACCAGCCTCTAGACTAGACTGTCGCGGGTTCAAATCCCACCTGCGCTCATGGATGTTTTGTGATGTTATTTAGTTTTAAGTTAGTTGTTATTTAATGTAATTTAAGACGCTAATGACCTAAGTTGTCGACGCGTCTATAATTTACAATAAATAAAATAAATATATAACCCTATTGCAGATATACATAAAAAAGTTGTTTTAAATTCTAAAACCGTTTTTTTTTGCATTCTATAGTTAAATTTAAATAATGACGTTTTGATCTTTTTTATACATAAATTTATTTTCCGTAAATTTGCATACTAATAAAAAAGTTTATATTTTTTATCGAAAATGTTTCACATTGACGTCAGAGTAATATTTTATTATTTTTATCTTTTTATTCCGAACTGCTGTAACCTTTCCGTGGAAACATTGGCCACCAGCTGGTCTATTTTTCCTTGTACTTAACTTGAAAGATACTGTATGGATACAATCATACGGTATTTATAGTTTTAAGCCCTAAAGGTACCTTCAATTTCAGTATAGTTGTACATATTAGTAGTTGCCAGTGGCGGACTAAGCCCGTCGGAGGCCCGGGGCGGCAGAACTAAATGAGGCCCCCGGTCTGCTTAGAAATTGATGTATTTGTAGTATAAATTTCGTGAAAAATGAATAATATAGATGTAATGGCTAACAAAAAAAAATCAAATATTTATAATATAAACGACCTACCTACGTTTAAATGAATTGTAGATTATAGACGCTCGATAACAGAGGTCATTAGTGTCTACCTACGTTTATATTTTGTATGCGTACGGGGCCCCCAACTCCAAAGTCCAAACTGCCTCTTACTTATTAAACATATTTTATCCAAGTGTGCACTAACCTGTGAGCCGCCAAGGAGGACACTTCGACCGCTGCCACATCGCCTTTGAGAATGTCTACCGCAGTTGTAGACGAAACGTCAGGTAGAAATACCACCGGACCACGGCCTACAAGCCCGGAAACCATGAAGAATTTAAACATATTTTGTTTGGGATTTGATTAAGAAGTAGGTACTTATCGAAATTTGGAGGCCCTCCAGAATCAGAGGCCCGAGGCGAGCCGCCCCCTCCGCCCCCCCTTAGTCCGCCACTGGTAGTTGCATAAATTTTTGATCGCGTTTTTACTACGTAACACGAAAATGAACGTCAATTTGATCACAACTCTAAAATCTGAGAAACATTAAATGATTCTCTTGAAGTGCATTTATTGAAATATGAATAAATTTCTAAAGAATTAATCATGTGATCAAAAACAGTGTGTGACTAATTACACCTTGTATATAAAATTTTTCAAATTGCAGTAAGTAAACAGCATTGAAAATTAATTATAAATTTAAATTCCATATTCGACAGGAAAAAAAGAATAGAATTCCATTTTATTTCCTATATTTATTTTAAATTACGTTCTTTTATCCTTATAACATGATTCAGATATACCCAACCTGCACAGTCCCACACCGACACGTGACGGACTGACAAGTTGAGCTCCCCCCAGGGGGGATATTGGGATGTAGTTGCTATCGCAATTGCATTCCAATGTTCTTTGGGAATTGGCGCTCCCAGGGACCCGGGCTCGTACCAGTCGGTTTGTGTATGCCGGCTGGCGGATTTTAATACACAGATGTGTTATATTTTGTTGTGTTGAGGACGCTAATGACCTGAGTTGTCGACGCGTCTGTAATCTACAATAAATAAATAAAAATAGGCAAGTTGAGCTGTAATTCACATTTAACAGATCAAAAACAGACGGTACTGCATCAACCGGCTGCGCGGATTGTCTTGCTTTTGAAAATGTTAGGTCACCTGCCATTGGAAAATTTGGCCGTGATCGCAATCAGACAGGCCGTCGGCACACGTTTGTCATTCACGCTACACTGGCACCGACCGTAAATACATATGTACAGACACCGACCGTCACCAGCAAAACATTCCTTTCAAAGAATGCCGGCGAGCGCTGTGCTGTCCCTTGCTGTGTCTGTGCGGAGCCAGCAATATAAGTGGGGATTGCGCCATATTTCATTGCTTAATATTTGTCGGTCCGTTACGTGCCGGTGCAGGCCTGTGCAGGTTGAATTTATGTGAATCATTCTTAACTTGTGTATCTAATCAAAACTAGAATTATACAGGGTGTTTTACGCCAGGAGGCGAAAAATGAAAATTCGTGTTGGGGACCAGCTGGTCCCCAACACGAATTTTCATTTCGGTATGCCTTATTTGGGCCGAATCACTGCCTCATTGAAGTTTCTAGTCGGGAGATTGTGAGCTTAAAATGTAAAATAGTTTTTTTTTCGATCAGTCTTTGTTTTGGAGATATCGACGCATGGAGTTTTCTGAACTTGTTTTTGTCTTTAAAATCATATTTTATATCGTCTTAAGTATCGCTAATGCTTCCTGGTGATTTTCAAATTTTTCATATTTTGGAACATAAACGTCCATGTTAGTACAATTTTTGTCGATGTATACGATTATTGAAAGTTTTGCGTTTGTAATCTTATCAAAAAAATAATTCCAATATTATCCAACTGTGCAAGCTTTCACGGCCGGCATTGTTCCAAGTCTTCATGGTTTCCGGGCTTGTAGGCCGTGGTCCGGTGGTATTTCTACCTGACGTTTCGTCTACAACTGCGGTAGACATTCTCAAAGGCGATGTGGCAGCTCACAGATCAGTTCACACTGGCCTGTGACCCGCCAAGAAGGACACTTCGACCGCTGCCACATCGCCTTTGAGAATGTCTGCCGCAGTTGTAGACGAAACGTCAGGTAGAAATACCACCGGACCACGGCCTACAAGCCCGGAAACCATGAAGACTTGGAATTCCAATATTCCTTATTTTTGTTTTTTTAACCGTTTTTTAATTTCAAAAGTTTTTGTAGTATTACATAGGTATATACGCATATGCTATATATTTCAGTGCGTATTATTTTTACATTAATAAACATACATTTAAAAAACTAACGTGGATTATTAAGGGTTAAGGTCAAGTATAATATTCCGACACAATTTATGTATTTTTGATTGAAACTTTCCATACATTTCATTGAATTCACTTCATAAACAAGCAATAAGAATAATTTATAAGCGATTTTTAATTTGAATTGAATTAAATTCATTTTTATTTAATTGCAAATAAAATATGCGAATGTTTAAATGCCTGTAAGTTATATAATTTTTCGTTGTTAAATGATCCGTTTATTTATAGACGCTCCACAATTAAGTTCATTAACGTCAAATTACATCAAATTAAACAATAAATCACAAAAACGTCCTTGAGCAAAGGAACTCGAACCGGCGACAGTTCGATCCAAAAGGCTAACTGTTACTCCAACCAGTCGGTATAGAAGTTTAACTTCTACCGACTTCTGACTAGCTCGGTTTTATCAAAATGACGTCTGACTGTTTTTTTCATAAATTATCTGAACTAATATTATAAAGAGAAAAGATTTGATTTTTTGTATGTTTGTTTGTAATGGATATAACTCAAAAACTACCTAACTGATTTTAAAAATTCTTTCACCCATAGAAAGCTACATTATCACCGAGTAACATGGGCTCTATTTTATTTTCAAAAAAATTAGAGATCCCTACTAAAATTACAATAATGTAACCCAAGGTATCAAAAATTTGCCTATAAAAGTCATTATTTGGCGTGCACTGCGAAAACTATTGATTAATTATAAATTCAAGCGAACGAGCGAAGCGAGTGAGAAATGCTTTAATTAATTATAAATTAGTAATGTTTTAAATAATTATAAATTCGAGCGAACGAGTAAAGCGAGTGGGTAATATATTAATAAATTATAAATTCATAGCACCCGGGCGATGCCGGACTGGGCTGCTAGTATTCAATAAATTAACCCTGTACCGAATTTCAGCTTTTACAAAACACTAGTTTTCCGAAAAATTCTCAAACAAATTATTTTATAATCTATTTGTAACGTATATTACTAGATTCGAACCCTAAAAAAATATATAGGACCCCATTGTTGAGCGTCTGTTATCTACAATCAGTCATTTTAAAATTTAGCTTCAGAATAGCCGAGCCTGTAATTATTATTATTGTAGATTATAGACGCGTCGACAACTCAGGTCATTGGCGTCTTCAACACAACAATTAATAATCCATTTGTGTATTAGAATCTGCCAGCCGGCATACATAAACCGACTGGTACGAGCTCGGGCTCTTGGGAACGCCAATTACCAAAGAATATTGGACTGGAATTGCGATAACAACTACATTCCAATGTTCCCCCTGGGGGAACCGAGCGTGTAGTAGTGCTGTTGTTTACATGGCGTTGCTATGCTTCCTCTATTACACGTCCCCAGTTCCCGGGTTCTAGCCCGAGAGCTGGTAAAAGTGTCAATTGGATTTTCAATTTATTATTAAAAAAATAAATAATGAATTGAAAATATGAATTGGTGCTAGGCCCAAATAACCTTAGCTGTTGGTGGTCTTTAAAACACAATTTTTTTTTAACTTTAGCTTCAGATTAACTTATCCAAGTTACAAGATTATCATTAATATTATGTAATCACTTTTTAAGCGATCTTCTCTCACTTAATTGATCATTTAGCTCTCTGCAACCAAAAACCCGGAGGGGATTATGATTCGAACGTTCTAAGCGACGCGACGATATAGTAAAAAAACAAATCATTGTCACGTTGCGATATACGTCAATCGTATCTCCATTCCTCTGCAGGTATTGACGAAAAAATTGATTTATAACAATGATCAATGATTATATAATTGCAGTTTTTATGCATAATATACAGACACAGTTTATTTATTTATTTATTGTAGATTATAGACGCGTCGACATCTAAGGTCATTAGCGTCTTTCAACTACACTAAATAACAACTAACTTAAAACTAAATAACATCACAAAACATCCATGAGCGCAGGTGGGATTCGAACCCACGGCAGTCCAGTCTAGAGGTTGCGGCGCCAAAGAAACAGTCTAAATAATATCGTTATGAAACTCCCTGTCATGTAGAACACAAAAACGAATGATTGATTGTAGAAAAATATCGCTTTTCAAGCTAAATGTTGATCAAAATGCGTAGAAAAATTGTTTTGAAGTGGAAATTATGCAAAAAAACTATGTTAAATACATGTATACACAGTTTTAAAAATAATATCGTTTCAATCGATGTATTATTTTTCGAGCAAGATCGATTCTTACTGAGAAATATGTGTGGCCACAATCTAAAGTTATTGTCAAATCGGATTTTCTGACAATAATTTCTGCAACCGAGCTGCGAGTTATAATAATTTTTACACAGACGTTAAACTACAGTCTACAACGCATTTTTTTAACTTCCCATTGGAAGTTATTGTAATGGGTCCGAAAATCGAAATCAAAATGTATCACAATTTTTTGTGTTTCAAGGTCACTACACTATTTTTAGAAAGATGTCTGTGTGTGTGTGTGTACGTATGTACGTACGTACGTATGTGTCCATTTCTTTCTAAGACGAAATCTCAAGAATGAAAAATGATATTGACTACGTTAGGGTGTGGACCTCTGAAAGGGTCGTACTTTAGTACTAATAAACGACCCACCTCACGGCTTGTTTTAAATCCCTATGCAATGGCGTATGTAGTAGTTTTCCCTGAACACAATATATTTGTTTATCGGATTCAAATAAAGTTACGTTAACCTTGAAGATTGGACATTATATCATGTTATACATTATGTATTTAAATATAAGTATCTATACCAGCAGCTTCCAAACTATGGCCCGCGCCCGAGTCCGTCCTGCGGAAACAAGCCGGATTCAAATCTACATCCGGTCCGCGGAAAAAAAACGGATTCGGTTCTACATCCGGCCGGCGGGCATCTTTGACGATTTGTCAAAATTGCCACGCCTGGATTTATTGTTTTGTTTCGCTTTGTTTAAGAATTACTGTTTAGTTATTGTTTACTTGTGTTGATTGTTGACTTTTCGTTGTTGCATTCATTATTATTGTGTTTTTAATTATTGTAAATAAATATTTATTCCGTCAACTCAGAAAACAGTTTTGTAACAATATATCAGTAGCATTTGATGAGCTTTCGCACAACAATAAATACACTTTATGTCTGTTTTATCATCCAGGTATTTTTAAAAAATACGATACCTAATACGTTCCTTATAAATCAATGCCTCACCTTTTATTTTTATGGTAATTGTAATTCTCATCGCGTGCTTATTCTGAAATTCAGTTGAATTCGATTTTGCATTGGATAAAAGTAAACAAGAACCCAAATTCGCGATGCGCAAATCATTGTTCCTTTATATATCTACTAGTGGCCCGGTCCGGCTTCGCCCGGGTGCTAAGTATTTATGATTTACCGTGATTACGCCCTTCCGACATGTGTTCACATTTCATATCATTCCTACTTTGCAGTCGCAACCGAACTTCGAACTATAGCCGTTAAAACTATTAAACCGATTTTCATGTGATTTTCAAAAAAGTTTGAGAAAATATTTGAGAAGGCTTAATACGATATCATAACAGGGATGTATCATATTACTCAATAATAAGCTGTAAATTATCGTGATACGTCAAAAATAATTGAGCAACAGTTCGAAATCCACTTGAGCTATTTTTGTTATTGTACGGAACCCTCGATGCACGAGCCTGACTCACACTTGGCCGTTTTTTTTTAATGAATTATCGAGGTTTTGAACTTGTGACCTTTTGAGTTCAAAGACATAAGCATGAACTCCCCAAAAACTTTAAAATAGATATTATAATTAATAGTTTTTTATGAGATCGTATTACCTTTGTCTGGCAATGAAAGATAAGAGGATTAAAAAGTTTAATTCAAAAGCTGTGAATGTATACCTACCTAGCAATTGTTTTAGTAACAGCGTCAATTGTTTTGTCTGTGAATTTTCCATAATATTGTTAATTTATTCATGAACTACAGACACTAATTGTGGTATATAAAATTATGACTCTAATAGAGGCGTCTGTGCGGGAAGAATGGGAGGAAGGGGTGATCGTCTCGTTTCAATACAAAATAAATTTAATTAAAATAATTATAAATGTAACAGACTAATTTTGATAAATTTGATATTAATAAACAAACACTTGAAAAATTCTACACATTTATTAATCTCAACGATCGTTTCGGGTTCTTAGCCCATCATCAGGAGTTTACATTAAATTTTTTAATGTAAACTCCTGATGATGGGCTAAGAACCCGAAACGATCGTTGAGATTAATAAATGTGTAGAATTTTTCAAGTGTTTGTTTATTAATTTTTATTCAATCATGTTCTACCAAGTGCCTAGCGATAATTCTATAGAATTTAAATTTGATATTGACTCGCTTTTACTATATGGATCTCGAATCAGTATTTCGGTTACAGAAAATCGCGGTGTACGTATAATTTCAGGAATCATCCATCTACCACATGCAGAGGGCTTTTTAATAAACTCTGTTATATTCTTAAAAATAAATCGATTTTTTAACACCTACAATTTTAACCAACAATATAACAAACGTATTATTAATTATCGTACCATATAATGCACAATACTGCTTTGTTGGAAAGAAGCTGTCACTATATAATATTTTATTATCACCTGCCGGTAGAAATTAAAGATATTCAAACCATTTAATTGTTTAAAAAACCGTTGCAGATAGGCTGGTGAATCTTGACTTATATAAAGTCAAAGACTATTTCCATGTATTTTAATATTTTTGTAATGAAATGACTATACATGTGTTTTATACCTCTGTATTTAATAAATTTATAGACCGAATTTTAATATGTTGTTACGGCGACTGTTTTAAGCATACATTTCAATTTGCAGAACAAAATGTCGGTATTAACCCCCTTGCAGAACGATATAAACACTTAGGCGAGTAAGTTTCCCTCTAAGAGAGGGGGTTAATACCGACATTTTGTTCTGCAAATTGAAATATATGCTTAAAACAGTCGCCGTAACAAGTAACAACATATTAAAATTTGAACCTTGAACTAATAATATAAATTTCGTCGGGTACATAACACGTTTAGAGTGATCTGCCACCCCTTTAATACTAACCAATCGATCTGCAAATATTATAATGGCATTATTGGATTTACCGACAAGCTATACAAACAATTTCAGCCTTGAAGCAATAATAATTGTGACCATTTTTTTTTTGTTACATGCTGGGGGCGGTCTGCATCCCTCCCGTACCGCTTTCTAGCAAAATCTCTTACTCAGGGCACTTTAATATGCCTCCCTCAACATCTTCACAAAAATAAGGCCTTGAATAAATAACACCAAAAAATTGTCACTATAGCTCTCGGTCTATTATTTATTTATTATTTTCCAATTTTATTTATATGCGTGAACAAACTTGCCAAGGGTTCGGTTTTCACCCGGACAGTTCGGTTTTCAAAAAAAAGGGCGTGGGTCTTGGGACCCCCGACAGATATGAAACATCAAAGAAAACGTTATTGAACTCGGTGGTATTCTCTATGTAGTAGTATATATTTTTTCAAAAGCAGCAACTAACTGTTATGCTGACGTAATCCTATATACTGCACTGTAACACCGCGTGTTTTACAGTGCACACCTGAGCCAAGAGAGAGAGAGAGTGCCGCAGTGGTGGGGAGAACAGCAGCGAAGGAGCGGACCAAACATTTCCCCTCACGCGGCTGTTCACAGCCCGACATAAGATGTTTCACATCAAAAAATTAAAGGAAAGTTATTGCTCTATTTTAAAACAGGCATCTTGATAATGTTTTATCTTTCGAGCGATAACCTGATATACGTTAAAAAATCTTATTTGCTTAATTAATTGTTATCTATATTTTTATATATTTATATAAACATTGACGTCAATTTTGTTGCTAATTATATTGTATACTTTGTTTCAGATTTGCCACGCAACAATACCAGTTCTATCATTACAGCATACTCGTATTCATCCATTTTGTAGTTGTACTGTGCAGAGCCATAATATATTATTTACAAAATGGTAAGTTTATTATTATTTACTATTACTTTGGTGATGGTGAAGGATCAAAATAAAAACACAATTCTGATGTTAAATTTTGTTGTTCATCTTTATCATATTATCTAAGAATCTGGATGACCGAGCTTTGCTCGGATGAGTTCAAAAAAAATAGTACTTTAAGTTCCCATTTCATCAAAATCGTTAGTCGTTTTTAAGAAAAAAATTACATATCTATAAGTAGATAATATTATTATACGTCAGTATACGTCATACTACATAACATATGTACCTACATATTTTCAAATAATTACTGATTATTTTAATAAGAAGATTGACTGTCAGAGTAATTTGACATAAATAATGAAAATAGTTTGTTTTTTCCAAAGCCTACTCACCATACGACACTGTTTTGTAACGTTAAAAAACTGTTTTTTAAAATGATAAAATCGATAAGAAAACGAATTTCTCCAGGGATGAGACCTAGCTAGATCGATTTTTTGCCCCCCGAAACCCCTTTTCGGTAAATTTGATCAAAATCGTTAGAGCCGTTTTCGAGAAAATATTTATATAGGTATATATATTCAAGATTTGCTCGTTTAATAAGGGTCAATTTAATTAAGGATCAAAATAAAAACACAATTCTGATGTTAAATTTTGTTGTTCATCTTTATCATATTATCTAAGATAGAAGACAGTTTGGTGTAACGGTTAGCATGCTGGCCTTTGGATCAAACTGTCGTGGGTTCGAATCCCATCTCTGCTCATAGATACTTTGTGAAGTCGTTTAAATTAAATTGAAGTAAATAAGTAGACGCTAATGATGACCGTCTCTAATCCACAATAAATAAATAAAATATATTATTTAAAATAGCCAAACTACGTCAGTATTGCGTTCGTATTTTGATCCTTACGCCACGCGAAACCTTTGTCTTCAACCATCATCTAATTGAAGATTTCCGGATCACAACAAAGAAATTTATTATAATTCACTATTACAATGAAGGCTTTGATTGGATAAACCAGTAGATTAATTACCACTAAGTACATAGTTACTAAATGGACAATTTTGTCTTTCCCATCTAGTATTGTTACTTATGGAAAAATTCTCATCAATACCGCCCGCCAATTTCTTCTTTAATAATATAGCGAATTGCTACGTTTTTTTGTATTATGTTCGTTGTCTCAGCATGTCATCAAAATTATTATGCAGGATAAGTTTGAAAACGTCGGACGGCCATGAACAAGTATGACAAAGACCCGAAGAAAGATTTGCTGCTTGCAATATCTCTACAACTGTGTGGACGTCTAAGCAAATTTTTTTCCAGTACACCAAATGATTCCCTTGCAGAGATATTTGGTGTTTTTTGTAATTTTTTTTTAATGATACAGCACTAGACTCGCATTGGGAAGGTACTGGGTTCGAATCCTGGCGGGGCAGATGTGGCTAGGACTTTTTCCTGTCTCACGCCGAGAAACGGTAATTCCTGTACCGATCATCTTGTTTGAGGTTTTCCATGGTTTCCCCTCAATAATTCCAGATGAATATCGAGATAGTTCCTTAATCAAGGCCATGGCCGATTACCTGTCAAACTCCTATGCTCCCAAAGTTGCCTACCTTATCCTAATGTCCTATAATTCCTCCATTCGCACGTTGCTATTAATTAAGTTGAAGTATAAAAATGTATGAAACGGGAAGTTGTAAAAATGGAAAATAGCAATGGTGCGAATGGCGTCTGTTATGACATAATGTCGAGAAACGGACGTTAAACGTATCATTATTATTATTTAAACCTCTCCTTAGCATCAAGGATTTGATCCCATGTGCTAGACACGAAATGATAAGAATTAAACAAACAGGGAAAAAAGGAACAAACACCTTTTCTCATCACAGGCTCTCGCAGCATTAGGAACCAAGACAAACACAGGACTCAGACCTTGGAAAAACACACAAAATGACTAACTGTTATAGTAAGTGGATGACACAAGATTTATTTAAAATTTCATCTCGAAGGTAACCGAAATATTTGGTTTTCTAGACATTTACTTCGACGCCCTCACAGAGTTGCAGACATATTGCAAGCAGTAAGTCTTTCTCTGGGTCTTTGCCATATTTGTTTACAAGTCACAACCATCTGATAGGTTCAAGCTTACCCTGATTTCATCAGAAAACAAAACACGGTTTCAATCCAGAACCACTCCTTTTTTGTGAAACGGGGGTTGAAAATCTTTTGATGCTGGGATTATTGAAAACTATTTTGTTATGATAATTAATTCGTTTCTAGAACAACGCTGTAAATAGTGACACACCATTGTCTGACTCAACTTGTATTTATCAGCATTTTAAACTTAGTTAACTGTGTTTTGTTATACGTATATTACAACAGCTGTCAGTTTAGGTTATTTATTTTATTTGTTGAATTTGTTTTATAAAATTTTATAAATTCAGGTATACAATTTGTGTGTGTTGCTTGGAAAATACTTTTCAGTTTGGAAGAGTGAAATGAGGTATTGATTTATCTGTCATTTTAATATAATATAAATAATTTCACACTAGGTATATTATTAATATTAATGATGTCAAAGATTCCATAAATAATGAAATTGATGATCTACACTAATTGTCTATCCGTAAATCAAACTTAAAGGAATTGTCCACACAAGGCCAAGCGAAGGAAAAATTGTGTTCGAGGCATAACATTAATTTGGCGTCTCTCACCTTTCGTAAACACTAAGATTTTCGCAACAAGGGCCCTGATCCTTAGCTACTCGGTTAGGCCCGGATTTCTGCCTAGGCCAGCAAGGCACCGGCTTAGGGGCCCAGCCGCCGAGGGGGCCCCGGCCAGGGCGGAGATGGAAATTAAAGAAAAAAAACCCAAAACTTTTGTGAGATAACCAAATTGGCGACTTTTTTTTTGCTAAATTTTCATTTTTTTCCCCTTTTTTTGGGCTTAGGGGGCCCAACTGTCAAGTGCCTAGGGTCTTTAAGTCCGGGCCTGGCTACTCCACTGTGTGAGTTAACTCAGTTTCAAAGACCTGAAATGACCTTAAAAAAATCGTAGACGTACTCAATACTGGTGGATGTGCTGACCGAAAACCAGTGTGGACAGACAGTTAGACTTGTTTTTCCATTAATAATATTTAATTTTAGGCGCCTGAACAGTCGTCCAGTGAAAATTCACGTTTAACGGCGTTCGTGAGCAATCAGCAGTACCAAACCAGTTGTCCCGTCATAAACAGTGAAAAAAATGACTCGCAACGTTCAGTGGCGACGTCAGTGCTCCCCGACGCCTAGTGACGAGCTTCAACTGTTACGAAGTAAACCACCGCCTAGTATCGTCACATCGACTACAGGATCGTTAACGTCTTGTTTAATTTCTAGACGACCTGAGCCTAGCTGTACCAGGGTAAGTTACAAACAGACATTGTAAAAAATCATTGTCACAAGAATGTAGGCTTTCACGGCCGGCGTTAATAGAATTAAGATAAGAATCTTTCGGGCTTATGAGCCGTGGTCTACTGGAATGGCTTCTTTTTCTTCCAGACGTTTCGCTTGCAACTGCGGCAAGCATCTTCAGTGGTGTGTTCGACAGCAGGACACCGAGAAGAACACTACGACCACGTCGAACACGCCACTGAAGATGCATGCCGCAGTTGCAAACGAAACGTCTGGAAGAACAAGAAGCCATTCCAGTAGACCACGGCTCATAAACCCGAAAGATTCTTATCTTAATTCTACAATGACGTTTGCTGCCTCTGAATCAGACTGTCGTGGGTTCGAATCCCACCTCCGCTCATGGATATTTTGTGATGTCATTTAGTTTTAAGCGTGTTGTTATTTAATGTATACCTAATCAAGACGCTAATGACCTAAGTTGTCTATAATTTACAATAAATAAATACAATGACGTTTATTCAACACATACACGCTTTAATGTGTTTTTTCGTGTTTGTAAGGCGGATCTTAAACGGCCCTTTATCGACTGGTGACGTCATGATGCATTATGAAACGCTTTTCGATGCTGTAATGAAAAACATTTGAAAAACCCGTTACATAATGAACCTTTATCTATCTCTTTTCGAT
The DNA here is from genome assembly GCA_039654895.1 of Mongoloraphidia duomilia. Taxonomy (NCBI): domain Eukaryota; kingdom Metazoa; phylum Arthropoda; class Insecta; order Raphidioptera; family Raphidiidae; genus Mongoloraphidia; species Mongoloraphidia duomilia. Next base: position 11,194,313 of record CM077527.1, read on the forward strand.
GCTATAATGAAATATGGTTACTATGGCAACAAAGTAAATAGATATTATCAAGGCCAATGTTTTTATTGTGAGATGTACTGCTGTCAGTGATTCTAAGGTGTTTGACATTAACTCAATAATTAAAGTCTAAAACCATGCATGTGTTGAATATTTTATGCGTCAGGCGCGATGTTTTCAGCACTCGTACACAGCTCGCGATACACACTCGCCAAGACTCGTGTGCGCTCGCCTACTACTCGTGCTGAAAACAACGCGTAAAAATGTATTTAGCACACTAGTTACACAATGTATTATTATTTTATTTCAATACGTCAACTATAGTTACGGAGGTAAAATTTTTTAATTTTAATGCCTGCCTACGTCATTAGAGTTAAAGCGCGTTCGCTGCCAATATTAACATCAAAGGAACTTACTCTTTGCTATGTACACTGTACAGTAGAACCTAGATTATCCGCAAGTATCTTGTTTTATCGTTGTCCGGCATCTATAATCCACAATAATCTAACTTGAGCAGTCAGGCGTCTACATAGATTCTTTTACATATTGTACCTAGTACATAATATATTAATTGTCGGGGATTTACGATCTAGTGTCGGGGAATTTGCGATCTAGTGTCAGGGAATTGCTATCTAGTATCGGGGATTTGCGATCTAGTGTCGGGGAATTGCAATCTAGTGTCAGGAATTGCGATTTAGTGTCAGGGATTTGTGATCTAGTGCCGGGGAATGCGATCTAATGTCGGAGAATTGCAATCTAGTGTCGGGGAATTGCGATTTAGTGTCGGGGAATTGCGATTTAGTGTCGGGGAATTGCGATCTAGTGTCGGGGATTTGCGATTCTTAATAAATGAGATGCAGTGTTGCGGGTGTTCGAAATCGATTCAGCGTGATTTTTTTCTGTAGGAATATCTTCAAGTGCAAGTTATATTTAAACAGTATCTGAGAGTTTTTTGAAGTTTATAAAAAATGGCAAAAGTAAGAAGACCCTTTGGAAAAAAATCGCAAAATTCTAGAAAAATAAATTTGCTCCGATCTATTTAATATTAAGTATACTTATAGAAAAAATAAAGCTGAATCAATTTCGCCTACCCACGCACCTCTTTCTCTTTTAGTTTAGGAGATATGAGCGTTTATATAAATTTTTATTGAAAAATTTAAAACTTGCCTTAACCTAAGTCCTAAATCATAATATCTGACTTAGTGTCGGGGATTTGCGATCTAATGTCAATATTATGTATAGTTTGTACATAATATAGTAACCCATGGATGTATTACATCCATAATACATCCATGTAGTAACCAGCTTTCCGGTCCGGCTTCGCACGGGTTCATTTTGGTTTGGTAACGAAATAATCAAGGGCAACACATTTTTCATATGTCACTTTACCGTATCTCTTATAGTTTACCCGGCGTACACCGATTTGGATGTGAAATCGCGTACGAGATTCCCGACTTTCGTTACGTTTTCGCTCACTGCTCAACCCCCCACCTTTTTTGTTGTGGGGTGATAATATATAATAGCCTTAATTACTCGGGAAGAAGTAGGCTATTAAACATCAAAAGAATTTTTCAAATCGAATCAGTAGTTCCTAAAATTACCAGTCACATTCAATCAAAAAAAATGTCCGCTTTATAATATATTTTATCGATTTCGGTCTGACCTATTTGTACAAGATCATAGACGGATAATAAGAAGGTTTTACTGGGTTAGTAATATTATTAGATTTTTTTATGTAGTCCAGAATCAATGAACTATGTATTTTATTGCGCACTCAATTTTTATGGAAAGTCGAGATATAACCTATATAGAAAGTAATCATAACCTAGAAAATAAAAAATAACTTTTAAATTCTACGCAGATATCGAAGCCGCGTTGCGTGAGTTGGGCAGCTGAACCTTTGGGTCTAGCAGCTCGTGAATATAGAAGACGCGCAACAAGGTCGTGGTGCGTAGCAGCATCGGCACCAATTCAACCGCTACCCGACAACACCCGATCGTCGGACAGTAGTACTCGATCATCGGTGGCGACGTTCCCTGTCAACAGTACAGGGGCCTACGGCAGCCTAGCCGTGGCTACTGATACGGTTGGCACCAGACCTCCACCTGAACCACTTTCACAATTATCGCCTTCTTCTCCAGAAACTACAACCGCGTCCGTTGAACAATCAAAAGACAACTGTGAACAGATTACAACTGGTGGACCGACCAAACCGCAGATTAATGTCCCACAACAATTTCTTAATATTTCCCCTCCTTCATCACCACAGTTGCCGGTTAAAAGGAAATATCGTAGGAGTGGGATAGACTTTATTATGCCTAGTTTAAGGTATGCGAAAAAATATATCTATTGATCATTCTTCTTCTCTCTATCATTCTTGGACAAGATGATAAAGCAATATTGTTTTAATTCGTAGGTCCTTAGTAAGCAGACGTGCAACGTCAGGCAGTACATCGAGTTTGGCGGGACCTACGGAGAAGACGCCAACCATTGTGACGGAAGGGCTTAGAAAATGTGAAACTGCGATCACTCTATCCGCGGCATCATCTCGAACGACCCTACTTGCTGAACCGTTACAGGTAGATTTCAGTAATAACTTTTTAGTGTATTTGCCATAATATGGCACATACACTATTGGCGTCGGTCGGATGGCGGGACCTAGGGGTCGGACCAAAATTTCTCGACGTTTCATAGCCTCCTGAACACTTTGGCACCATTTTTGAAAATGTTTATATATATATGTATGTATATATATATTTATATATATATTTATATATATATGTGTGTACACGATAACTCTCGACAGACTTAATCGATTGAAGCGAAATTTGGTACACACATTGGAACCTATCACCGCAAGAAGCCTATTTAAAATGGGCCCGATCGGACCAATTTCAGGGTTGTATTTAGGGGTTCCAAAAAGTTTTTGGGCCCAAAAATACCGAAAAATTTATCAGAATCATTTCAAAATTGAAATTTAACTCTTTAGTAAAGATTAAAATGTGGTGCTAAAATTTTAATAAAATCGGCCCGACAGGACCGGACTTTCAAATTTTATGAAAACACTAGTTTGTTGATACGGATTTACTTATGGAAGGGTGTATTTAATTGGGTGTACTGATAAAATCCATGCCTAATATTGAAATTTAGAAAAATTTAATTATTTTAAGGGATGTATTAAGGGGTTAAATTTTTTATTTTGTCAAAAAACAAACTTAAGTTCACATAATAATGCCACAGTGCTTGTATTAGCAAATACACTAATTGTCGGCAGGGTTTGGCACTGCGACCCGAGTTTTTTATAAATTTCAAATGTTTCCTGTTCCCTCATTTCTCTCCTTTTTAACTTCCCGCTAAGAAAATTGAAAATTTTCAAAAATAGGAAAGTTATTGATTTCACCCCGATTTTCGAAAATCAAATCGCGATTTGCGGCATTCGAAAGGGTTCCACTGAACTTAGATTTCCTGAAAATTTGAACCGATTCGGTCCAATAGATTTTGAGAAATTCCAAATAAACCGAAAAAAAAAGTTGTTAAAACGATGTTTTTTTTAAAAATAACTTCTAGAATATTATACCGATTGATCTCATAATCTAATCAGCTCTTCTTCTCAGAAAACTGCGTCGAATGTCGTAAAGCGGATTAAAATCGGTTAATCCGTTCGATTTTCCGATTTTTGGGCTCGAAGAGCTCAAAAATCTACTTTTAGGTATATCATCAAGTGCTTCGAACTCAAAGCGCTTGAAAATAGCGGGAAGTTCCAGGGATGGCCTGCAGGGTCAACCGATTTACAGATTTTTTCTTTTAAGGCACCAACAACCAAGATTATTTAGGCCTAGTAGGCTAGTAATATTTTGGAATAATTTGTTAATAGTACATTGAAAATCTAATTGATACTTGTACCAATTGTTGGATTATAACCTGGAAACTGAGAGCTTGTAATATAAAAGCCATGAACACGACATAAACAATGGCATATAGCTACACGCTCAATATAGTCCATCCTGAAAAAAAAGAGTAATAAATCATTAAAAAGTGGTGGAACCTTTGGTGTAACGATACAAAATGTTATAATTACCACAAAACACCAAACCATAATTTATGGTTTGGTGTTTTGTGGTAATTATAACATTTTGTAATAAATCATTGTTTTTGAGATTCCAGTGGCATCATAGAGTAGATTCCTAAATTCAGATAAGGACTTAATAACCAATAAACTAATCATCTGTCAAAAACAATGATTTATTACTCAGTTTACTATTTCAGGTTCGACAAGAATTAGATAATTACATTTTCCAAAAACATATCTTAATCAGTGTCAACGATTTCTGAATAATTATTGAAGTAACCGTTTTATTCTTTGAATCCAGGCAACGAATAGACTTCGGATTCCTCCGGTAGGAGGTGCGCGTTCTCTGTGCTCGCGATGTTCATCGCTCCTGTCTCTAGCGTCTGGATCACGCTATTCGCTCAACACAGCTGCAGCTACTTTTGTTCCAGTGACATCATCGACGGTACCAAATGTTCTTTGCAAACTTTGCCTGGCCGACGTACCTCACTCCAATACATGCACGCTACAACACTGTGCATGTACTTTCTGCAAAGACGTGAGTTGATTTTATATTATTTCTCATGAAAATAAATAATATAATTATATAACGTTTATTATCGCTATTGCATTGTTTCGTTGCGAATTTGTTTCCCACTCTCTATTGTTATTATTTTGTTTCGTGCAATAATACCTACTTAATTTCGCGGTGAATGATTCAACATTTGTTTTTTTTTTTGTTATATTTTGCATTGAAATATTGTTTTCTTAAATGGAATTCTCTGGAATTTTGCTAGTCGATACTCGATGCGTTTTCATTTTAAATTAAATAATATAATTAATAACAGTACATATCCTGAAATATTGTAAAATAATAATAAATCATTTTTGATTGAAGTTTAGATTCCTGTAGTGCCCCTTAGGTACCTAGCCTTCGTTCAAATCATTCCCAAATTAAGGTAGTTGTCGTGCTATGGCATAGTGTCAGAAAATTCTAAATTTTCGTATACTCATTAAGGATACTATAATACAAATACCATTAAAATTTGAAGTTGATTGACCATCTCTAACTCGGGATAAACTAAATTAAAGTTCGGATATTAACACGGAGAGCATAGGAAAGGTTGTGTTTTTGACAAGTTTTTTAATTAAAAAAAAAAAAGTAACAGTCAGAAATTTTCAAAAAACTAACTGTTCATTGATGTTTTTGTTCTGAGTTGAAAAAAGAAAATCCAAAAATTATTGACCTTTTTATTGTTGAGATATAATAACGCAAAGTTCAACAATTTATGAGAAAAGATTGACATTTTTATATAATCCAAGCGAACAAACTAAGTGAAATATGTGTTACTATGTGAACAGCAATTTAGGTACAATTTCTAACAAATTTTTTTTACATTTAACACTATACACTTATATAATGTTTTACAGCGTATTATGGACGAAACTTTTGGATGTTATTGTAGCACGACAACTACCTTAAGTTAAAGACTTAATTACCAATAAACTTTAAGACTGTTCTGGTTATATTTATATAGTAGATTCGTTTTATTAATTTTGTTGCTAACTTTTCTGATCAAATGTATGACTTTGGTTTCCCGATATTTGCAGTGTTAGGGGTCAATGAGTTGTTTATGAAATACCAGAGCGATTATTAATATAAAAGTTTTACTTTTTGGTGAGATAATTTTGATTTATCGACGCCTTCATGTTGACATTATTTTTGTACACGTTTCGAACATTTTATGTCAGTACAGTGTACTTTGGATTGCAAAGATGACGAAATAAAATTAAGCATAATTTAATTATTCTAACAAAATTAGTGATCCTAATTATGGAATATTCCACTGATAGTCGACACCGTATAGTTCTTACTCCTGCCTAGTCACTTACTTCGACATCTTGTTGGGATCATTTCGCGGACATACGCCTTACATATTGTGTCACGCCGCGGTGAATTTGAATGCTCATTTTCACAAGGCGCCAAGGAATCCACGTGACTGAATGCATGCATATGCGCAATGCGCATGCTCCGGAATATATGTCCTGAAAAGATCCATGCAAGATGTAGGACGTTCTAATGTTCTTCCCCTCACCCTGGTACTATCGGCGTCAATCGTCGATAATCTACAATATCTATCTATATATAGTCACGTTCCAAAATTTAAGATAGTGAGTCATGTATAGTTCCTTATAAGGTTAATAGAGCGGAAAAGCAATAAAACAATGTAAGCAAACGCGCCCCATGCATAAAAACTGTGCCGCTTATATAAAAAGTGAAGTGTATGTGTATCAAGGGCGTCGCCAGGGACGCCAACCAATGGGTCGGGGAGGGGAAAGATGATAGAGGATATGAATTGTAGGTAAAATAAATACAATTTGTAAAGTTTTAATCGTTTACTACTACAAAAATTTTAATTGAAATATAATCTTGGATTTCTTGTGAATTTTTCGACTATACTTTATTATTAAAATCTTCTAGGCTGCGATTAAAATTTTTAAAGCTTTACCCTCTAGGGGGGTAGCTGCCCTCCTCTGCTCCCCCTTGGCGACGCCCTTGATGTGCATGACTCGATAACTTAAATTTTGAAACCTGACTGGTAGATGCATTTTCCGGTTAACGAATCGATCTTTAGTTCATCACTAAAACATTAATTATTGATCATACTGTAGTATACTTTCATATAAACGCGAAGTAGTTCACGGACAAGATGAAGGCGATATTGTGGGTTGCAGACGATGAAAACCAGAACTTCATATGTTGTATCAAATTTCCGATACAATTGATCACGTGATACATTAGTTGACGTGGAGCTTCTTAGCTGCTAGAAATGCAATTAAATCTATCTAATTAATTAAATAGAAACCGAATTAACCGTTAAGATGCAAGTTTTCAAAATGCTGCTTATTCAAAGTATACAGTTACCTTTAACATAACTGACAATAGACGCTTATGACATCAGTTGTCGAGCGTCTATAATTTACAATCATTGTGACCTTAATTTATATATGTATTGATAGCGGAATATTCCAACAATTTCCATTTCTTTTTATTATGAGACGTCGTACATCATAATAACGACGTGCCACTTATTTCAGTCACCAAACGTCGCGACGTCGACTCCAGTGGCGTCGGCGTCAATTGAAAACCTTTAGTTTTTTTTTATTTTTAAAAGCATGATTATTCCGAGAACACCATTCGACATCTCTCATACATGTGTGTCGATCAGTAAGTCGAAATTCGAATTGGCAAAAGGTTTACGATTATATTAAAAATTTTCAATTTAAATCTTTAATAAATTGAGAATCTTCCCAGTTATTTTTAGGGTTCCGTACCCAAAGGGGATGTTCTGTTCGTTTGTCACGGATGATAGAAAGAAAGGGAAGACGCTAATGACTTAAGTTGTCGACGCGTCTATAATCTACAATAAATAAAGAGAGAAAGGAGACTTAATCGCCATGCATTCGCCGTTGTGTGAAAAGTGAGGAAAATGTGGGTTCCGATTCCAGCGGTAGAGGCACTGAAGCTATAAGACCCCAAGTAAAGTGGATAACAGAACGATTTGAATGTAGCTTTTTTACAAAATAGAAATAAACTTAATTAAAAAATAATCGATCCAGTTAACTGGCCGTAAACTATGTCACTTTGCCGTGGGTTTGTTCATTATAGAATCATGGAGATTGACTTCATGCAGAAGGGTGCAATGCCAATAGCGCACAGGATTCGGGACCTTACAGCTACAGCGCCGCGCGTAAAACTTTTAAGAACCCTTACCGTCATCGATTTTCGGGACACACGCATCGTATTGCGGCCTGCCGAGATCAATAATTAAATTTGCATAATAATATCATTGTAATTAGATAGATATTGTAAATTATAGACGCTCGACAACTGTATATTGTAAAAATTGATGTCCAAACACAGACAAATTCTGATGTTTTTATTGACTTCCTTACGACCTTACTTCGAAAAAGGGGTAAAAAATTTAATTTTTTTTTAAGATGGCCATATATGATTAGAATAGATTAGATAGGGCTTGAGAATAGCCGAGCGTGTAGCATTGCTGTTGTTTACATGGCGTTGCTATGGTTCCTCTATTACAAGTCCCCAGTTCCCGGGTTCTAGTCCGAGAGCTGGTAAAAGTGTCAATTGGATTTTCAATTTATTATTAAAAAAAAAAATAATGAATTGAAAACATGAATTGGTGCTGGGCCCAAATAACCTTAGCTGTTGGTGGTCTTTAAAACACACACACACACACACAATAGATTACATCTGTTAGAGTAAGAAATTTTGTGTTTTTAGTCCAAAATGACGACGCGGAAGACCCGCAAGAATGTGTTCTCCGGTCGTATTTGGAAACTATTTGACCCAGAAACATGAAACTTTGTAGACATAATATTATGTAGTCTTCCCAATTTAACTAACAACAAATAAGTTTCATCAAAATCGCACTCGTGGTTTCTGAAATAAAAGCGCATACAAACTTTATCTCTTTATAATATTAGTATACTTAGATCATAGTGGGATTGCCGGCTTTAAGGAAAAATCATTTTTACGTTGACCCCATTATTCGACCCGCCTGTAATCGAACCGTCCTCATGTTCGGCTTCATTCGACAACATGAAGTTGTTGTCCTCGACAAGGATATATAGAACACCGTTCGTGTCGATATTATTTCCCAGGGCAGCCTGTGAAATATCTTTAATAATGTTGCAGGACAGTACTCAAAATATTTAACCGCTATTGATAGAAGAAGTGTTATTCTACCAATGTTTAATATTATAAAGATTAATTTGGTGATAAATAATATTATCACAAGTCTTCATGGTTTCCGGACTTGTAGGCCGCGGTCCGGTGGTATTTCTACCTGACGTTTCGTCTACAACTGCGGTAGACATTCTCAAAGGCGATGTGGCAGCGGTCGAAGTGTCCTCCTTGGCGGCTCACAGGTCAGTGTGTCAGTGACTGGTGTCCTCCCTTCATTTATGCCTAGTACCAGTGTGTTCTCTGTTCGGTCGTAGTCCGTCTCTCTGTAATTGGTCAACTGCGCAGTGTGTAGTGGTGGGGGTGAGTTCTCTACTCGGTCGTATTCCGTCCTTGTACGATTGGTCATTGGTTTTGTATGTCGGAGTGCGGAGTGCTTGCACACCATAATAATATTATCACTAATCTTAATTAAATTAAAAATAAAAAACAATAAAATTTGATTTATCAAAACAGAGTCTAAATACGACTGATTACAACGAGATTTAAAATAATTTGTTTGTTTCTAAAATGTAGCTCACAAAAACCCAAAACAATCTTGTGGTCGACAATGCAGAGTATTGATGTTGTCTCAAAAAGACACATGTCATACTGACCTCTACATTTTCTAAAGTTTAAACAACTACTAGAGCGGGATTGGGGTTGATATTAAAATATTTAAATAAGTTTTGAGGATTGTGTTCGTGGTACAGTTACGCCTTAATGCATTCGTAAGTTACCTTCTATGAGAACATTGCCTATTTGTTTTGTTTTTTTTTTGGACAAAATCCGGTTGTTCCACTTTTTTGGCAAAGTTGTATTTTTATTTGTTTATTTGATGTTTTAATTAATTAAAAATTTCAACAACAACTTTTTGGAATAAACCACAAATGTAAATAATGAATTTATATGTTATTCTTTGAAAAAAATCACAAATTTTTACAATGTAAGTAATTTGAAACTGGAGCCATTTTGCTATTAGCTCAGGTCATGATGGCATGTCTTGTCATACTTGATTTTAATCTTTTTCTAGAATCGTCTTTTTTATATTCTCGTCTAAAAAGAACCGGTTTGCAATTTTACATAAATATTAAACACTGACGGAAATATTTCTTGTCTCTCATTCTTATATACATTCTCTTTTAACCGATTAAACGTTTTTAGTATTCATAAATTGCAATTTTTGCTAACAGATATTTAGTTATTCATTAATTTTTTTTTAAATATTTCTCATTACACTGTTCCACTGCAGTGAATACCCCGTAGAATCTACGACTAAAACGCCGAGTATACCCGAACTTGTCATGTAGCCGACATAATGCATGTGCACTCTCATTCGGGAGCAAACGAGTACTTTAACCTTGTGTGCAGTACGCAGCTGGAATTCTAGATGGTAACATGTATGGTAGATGGTGGCTGAAATTATAAGCACTTATAGGTTTGCACAACGAAGCTTTGATACTAGCATTGATACAAACTTAAATCGCGTTTGAAATGTCAGATAGCGAAGACGAATATTTGTGTTCTTCTGCTACAAAGTGGTATATTTTAAATACAAATTTGGGTAGGAGCTATCATGTCCATCCTATTAATAGAAAACGATCTAAACATGGCGAATTTCATCATTTATACCAAGAATTAAAATTTTACCCAAACCGTTTTTTTTGAATATTTACGTATGGAACCTAACACTTTTAAATACGTCTTAGAAAAAACTCAAAACAAATTAAATAAAAACTGGCAAAATTTCACTTATTAAACTAGTCACATCCATTGCAAAACTTGTAACGGCCATTTGGCAGTTGTCACACGTTGATTGTAGTAGTCAGCGCGCTGAAAGAATGGTGAGATACAATCTTGAATCTACCAGCTCTTGTAACAGCGCTTATACCTGCTACACTCACTGATTCGTTGTGTACGACTACGCTCGCATATATAACAATGCATTAATTTAAGCAATCCCTGCTATGATCTACGCTACCATCTAGAATCCCAGCTCCATACTGCACGTACCTTTACACATCTCATGATGACTATGATATGCCGGAGTACGAACATGCTAAAGTGCGTTCTATAGAATTAGATAGGAAACGTGTCCGAAGAGGACACGATTCCAGGAGCTATACATGTCCGGAACTACCCAAGAATAATGAATGTATAGATATTGTAAATTATAGACGTTCGACATCAAATTCTGAAAAAAAAACTCGGGTCGCAGTGCCAAACCCTGCCGACAATATAGTGTATTTGCAAATACAGGCCTTGTGGCTTTAATACGTGAACTTAAGTTTGTTTTTGGACAAAATAAAAAATTTAACCCCTTAATACATCCCTTAAAATAATATTTTTTTCTTAATTTCAATATTATTATCAATGCAACCTCTGTACCACATTAAATACACCCTTTCATAAGTAAATCCGTATCAACAAACCAGTGTTTTCATAAAATTTGAAAGTCCGGTCCTGTCGGGCCGATTTTATTAAAATTTTAGCAGCACGTTTTAATCTTTACTAAAGAGTTAAATTTCAATTTTGAAACGATTCTGACAAATTTTTCGGTATTTTTGGGCCCAAAAACCTTTTGGAACCCCTAAATACAACCCTGAAAATGGTCCGATCGGGCCCATTTTAAATAGGCTTCTTGCGGTGATGGGTTCCAATGTGTGTACCAAATTTCGTTTCAATCGATTAAGTCTGTCGAGAGTTATCGTGTACACACATATATATATAAATATATATATAAATATATATATATATATATAAATATATACATACATATATATATAAACATTTCCAAAAATGGTGCCAAATTGTTCAGGAGGCTATGAAACGTCGAGAAATTTTGGTCCGACCCCTAGGTCCCGCCATCCGACCGACGCCAATAGTGTATGTGCCATATTATGGCAAATACACTAATAATGGAAGTAGTTGAGAACTGCAATAACAAACACATCTATTATCCAGGTGTACAAGCGTTCACGGCCGGGATTGTTCCAAGTCTTCTAGGTTTCCGAGCTTGTAGGCCGTGGTCCGGTGGTATTTCTACCTGACGTTTCGTCTACAACTGCGGTAGACATTCTCAAAGGCGATGTGGCAGCGGTCGAAGACACTGACCTGTGACCCGCCAAGGAGGACACTTCGGTCACTGCCAAATCGTCTTTGAGAATTAGGGTTCATTCCCGGGAATTCCCGGGAATTCCCGAGCCGAGAATTCCCGGGAAATCGTTGGGCTTTGTTCCCGGGAAATTAAGCTCGAGAAAAGTCGAGAACTCGAGAAATCATATTTTAGTCTATAAAATTATAAAATAAAACTATTTCAGGAAATGTAGTAAAAAAATCAGGAACCGGCAGTCTGATAAAGCTATAAATGCTTTAGCTTTTCTAAAGGCATATTTTATCAGACAGAGTAAGCAGATCTAATTGTTTTGTATGTATGTATACTATGTTCAGATGTTGTTTTATTGATCTTGCAAAGTTTTAAGTTGATTTTTCTCCTAATTAACCTGCCAAAATGGTGCTGTGATTGTAATTATAAGTCAGCGTAGTATTAACGTTTTAATGTTTAAATTTTTAATTTTTTTTATTTTGTTTGAGAGAAGCTAATTTTGTTGAAAACTGTCAATAAAAGTTTTATGATTATTTTGATACTTTTATTTGACAGGAAAACCACTTAATTTATTGATTTAAAATAAGATATTTTTAATGATACACATTTTTAATTTTGTGACGACTTTTTTCATTATTTGAACCGAAAAGATATGCAAAAACATACGTAAATGTAAATTTATCGACAACCCGAGAAGACCCGAGAAATTAGCCTCGAGAATTCTCGAGACCCGAGAAACTGATAAACTCGAGAAATCATGAACCCTATTGAGAATGTCTACCGCAGTTGTAGACGAAACGTCAGGTAGAAATACCACCAGACCACGGCCTACAAGCCCGGAAACAATGAAGACTTAGAACACATCTATTATTTGAAATTGAACTGCGTGAATATTCTTAGTGCTCGTCTGTCACTGTGCAACCAGATCACGTCTTTGAGAGCTCGACTAGGACAACTTGGTTCAGCACACGGATGAATAAGGACAAGCGAGGTCCTTTGAGTTAATAAAGACGTGAGCTGAAGCAATTCTTTGTGAGGCCACGAATGCTAGCCGCATCCATAATACGTTTTTGTGTTTGTTGCAAAACTTCCGTGAGTCTGAATTGAATTAATCGATTCCTTCATCTAACTAATATTATAAATGTGATTAAGTTTGGATGGATGGATGTATGGATGTTTGTTACTCAATCACGCCAGAACGGCTGAACGGATCTGGATGAAATTTGGCACAGAGATAGATTATAGTCTGGAATAGCACATAGGCTACTTTTTATCTATCCCGGAAAAATGTACGGTTCCCGTGGGATAGTTTTGTTTTTGTTTTTCACAGAGCAAGGGATCGACATGATTTTTTGCATAGTGGTAGTTTAGGGGTCAGAGAATGTTATAGGCTACTTTTTATCCCGGAAAAATGTACGGTTCCCGTGGGATAGATTTGTTTTTGTTTTATTTTTGGAACTTCTAAACCGATTTTAAAAATTCTTTCACTAATAGAAAGCTAGCAGGGGGGGAGGTTCTCGCGGGGGGATAACAAATTAAGGGGAAGATTCACGCGGGGGATAACAAATTAAGGGGGAAGATTCTAGCGGGGGGATAACAAATTAGGGGAAAGATTCACGCGGGGGGATAACAAATTAGGGGGGGAGATTCTCGTGGGGGTTTAACAAATGTAATGTATTAATAAAATTCGAGCGAACGAGCGAAGCGAGAGAGTTATGTATTAATAATAATCAAGCGAACGAGCGAAGAAGGAATTAATATTATTCAAACGAATGAGCGAAGCGAGTGAGTAATGTAGGTATTAATAAAATAGCGAGCGAACGAGCGAAGCGAGTGAGTTATGTATTATACAATTCGAGCGAATAAACACTACCAGCCCGGCTTCGCTTCGCAGGAGGAGAATTTCTCGCGGGGGGATAATAAATTATAAATCAAAATACGTGGGCGTAGCCACGGGTAACGGCTAGTTATTTATAACTTTAATTTTTAGTTTATTTGCCATATAACCAGAGACGAATTTAAATGTCTGTCTCCCATAGGCTTTACTGCAATCGCGGATCCACCGTTGTGGGCACGGTGGGCATGCCCACAACCCTAATTGAGGTCGATAGGCTGATGTTATATCTGCAATGCCTTAATAAAATTTGAAAAAAAAAATCGAACCGTGCGGGTAAAAACGCGAGTGCCTTTTTTATTTTGGCTACTATAGTCTAGTAGTTTGTACTGTTTGACGTTTCGTGAATGAGTCCGTAGTTCGACTCGCACTTGGCCGATTTTCGGGTGGCCGTGACCACAACCTTTTTTAAAGGATCCGCGCTTGCTCTAATGTGGGTGCCGCCCTTCTTGTGACTCTATTTTATGTAATTTTGAATAAATAATACAAAAACTATAAACAATGGTTCCGAAATTTTTATTTATCTTTCATCTAAAATTTTCCGTCGTACCGCCTCTGAAACTTGTCACCCTAGGCTCTAGCCAAGTTAGCCTATTGGTAAATTCGCCCCTACGTATGGCACATACACTATTGGCGTCGGTCGGATGGCGGGACCTAGGGATCGGACAAAAATTTCTTTTTTTTAATTATACTAGTCTTTTGTGTCTTCAAAACAAACGATTCAAGGATTTGGGAATAGCCGCTCGTGAATCGATGCCGCGTTGTTTATTGGGCGCTATTACAAGTCCCCAGTTTCTAGGACCTAGGTTCTAATTCGAGAACTGCTAAAAGTATCAATTGGATTTTCAATTTATTGTTAAATAAAAAAACGTTTAAGCAAATTCGCCGAAAGGTCCGTACATAATTGTTTTCCTGTAATCTTTACCAACCACTAATGCATATAAAACCGATCAAGCATACGTACTTCATGAGCTGAGGGTTCCGCACATCATTCGCTATAATTTTCCTCTGTTCTTTAGCGCACCTTTTATATTCCTGACTTTTTTAAAAATTTCAAATTTAATACTTCGGCAGATAAGGATAGGAGAGACATACTTTTTTCGTGCGTGAGGTACCAAAAAAGCATGTCTCTCCTATCCTTAACTCCAAACGTACCTATTAGGTTTAAAATTGTGAAAAAATCATACATATATGAAGAGGTCGGTATGATGTACGGAACAGTAGCGGATCCAAAGATAAGGGACTCAAGTCCCCCTTCCCCAAAAGCATCTAGGTCCACTCCTGACAAATCTCAAATTGAACTCGATATTATCACTTTCTTAATTTATTTTTATTGTAGATTATAGACGCGTCGACATCTAAGGTCATTAGCGTCTTTCAGCTACACTAAATAACAACTAACTTAAAACTAAATAACATCACAAAACATCCATGAGCGCAGATGGGATTCGAACCCACGGCAGTCCAGAGTGTAGAGGTTGCGGCGCCAAGCATGCTAACCACTAGGCTATATAGCCCTCTTACTTTCTTAGTACTAGACTATGCGTTAAATGAGCAAAATAATAATAAAGCCTACCCTCAGCTGGGTCAAGCACCTCCCAAAAGAATCTTGGATCCGCCACAAGTACGGAACACCCAGCGTATAAAGTACGTATGCTTGATCGCTTTAATATAGTATAACTCACGCTCCAATCTGGGGATTAACAAAATATATTAACATAAAAAAACACTTAAGTTGATCTTCTTTGATATAATATTATAAATTTAAAGATCGTTCAGAAAATTGAACGATGCTTGTTCTGTACCGAAGCGTATTAATAAAAGCGCTGCGCGATATGAGGAAAAGCTTGCATTAATGTCGCTGCTGTTCTCGCTTTTATAAAACATTTCGTCCGTTTCATTAAAGTCAAGTGCTTGTTTATGCAGCATCCCTTTATATACAGAGTAAATTACCGTAGTAGATTGTAGGGAATTCCTGCTAAATTTGTAGATGCCCAAAGGGTGTAACCATGGAAGATAGAGAGAAAAGAGACTGATTTCGACAGGCCGCAATGCGAAGCGCATGTCTCGAAAATTGATGATGCAAGCCGCAACGCAGGTCGCAAGTTGACGTTGCGCATTCCGCGCTCTCTGATTGGACAGCGCAGGCAAAATGCACGTTTATTATAGACAGCTGACGCAAAGTAAACTTGAGGGCTGCGTTGCGTCAGCTGCCTTTAATAAACGTGTGTTTTGCCTGCGCTGTCCAATCAGAGAGCGCGGATTGTAAGAAAAAGAGAGAGGGTAGAACTACCTTTGATTGTATGGCGTAACACACGCGACGTGAACGCAACGTAAAAGTTGCGCTCGATCTGGATCAGCGTTTTACGTAATTCGTGAAACGCTGCAGTCTCTTGCGACGGCTTGCGTCAGTCTTGCGTTCTGCGTTAATTATAGACGGGGTTTAAAAGCGTTAGCCCACTGAGCGGGGGTTTTCAAAAAATAGGACCCAAAACCGCTTTGAAGCAAATCTCTCAAGGTTAAGTGGCGTATATACAATATTCAGTTTATTCAATAATTTAAATATTGTGTATGCCACTTAAATGATAAAACAAAATTCAAATATTCTCACGCCTCCATTAACGTTACTTCGAGCCTCCTAGTTTAGGAATCACTGCTCCAGAGTTTAGTTTGGTATCGATTTTGTATTTCATTTCACGCAGGCAGAGTAGGCAGTTGCCTAGGGCGGCAAGAATTGAAGGGCGGCAAATTTTGACGGAAATTTTAAAAACTTGTTATATTCGTGGGAATTGAATTTCCCGCCTATTTCGTTGGCACGCGTACCAACATTATAAGTGAACAGTGCCCGAATCGAGAAAAGCTTCGATTTATGCAAGTCTCGATATTGGCCTAATATCGAATATTCGATAAGTTTCCGTATCGAAAATCATCTTATTTTCTCCTCTACAGTACCTATATTGTGATACACATAACCTCCTCTGTCATTATTACTAAACATTGGTGAACGATTATTAACGTTATTGTTAATTTATTGTTAACCAAATTTATTCCACCATTGAAGAAGTTTCGAGGGGGGAGGGGGGCGACAATTTTTGCAATTGCCTAGGGGCGGCAAATTTCTAGATCCGGGCCTGATTTCACATATTAAATAACAACGATCTGAGGGGACTGGAATAATGGTATTTCGAGAAAAAATCAAAACAATCCATGTGTGAATGAATGACACGTGATCGGTTAAATTTTGCGCGCGTTAATTTGAAATCATTAGTGCACACGAAGAACAACATACTTATATATGAGGTTCTTCGTATTTTTATATACAAACATTACACGATCAACATAGGTAGTCGCAACAGAAGGGCAACGATCTCTTTTGACCTACAATATAGTAAAGTTTCACGTCGAACTTCTTGTTGCAATATCTTCGACGGTACTGACTTCATATCACGGTATAGCACAGATCCGTATTTAATTCATCAAACGTAGCTGAAAATTATCACGAACCATTTACCATAACGTACCATTCTTAGAAACATCATTCTAAGCAAGTACATTTCTAAAGATTAATAATATTCACTTTCCTATGATCCGCTAACTATTATTCAAAAAAACATGGACACAATCATTAATTTCATTAATAATATCAATTAATAAACATACATACATACATACAGGAAAAAGCGAGCGAATTTAATATACATCGAATGCTTCGATGTATAATAATAATATATTTACCAGAAAAGGAATACATCGCGTAACAACTCTCTGCCGATAGAGGTGACAATATCGAGAAAATCATTTTTTTATATTTTTTACACGCAAGACTGGCTTTTTAACTGTTCCTCGAACCCTTAGGGCCGGCTCGGCGCATACAATAAATTTTTAATCGCACAACTATTTAGTTGTTTATCAAAAGACTATGGGATCAGAAGGGACTGCCATACTATCTGCCATACTATCGACACGATAGTTGTACAACAAAAAAACCATAAAACCGCATCGATCGTCTTTTGACTTATGTCGAACAACTATCGTCGGCAGCTTATGTCTACAGCTGTGTATTGACGCTAGCATACGCTCGACTAAAACTCGATTTATATTATCCGGTCAGACACGGTGCGGGAACGTAGCGTTTCCGGCAAGACAAACATTTTTACGTGCATTTCAAATACGAGTATTGATACGTGTCTGAACGGACGAGATCCGCTAAGTATAAATATTCGTATTTGAAATGCATGTAAAAATGTTTGTCTTGCCGGAAACGCTACGTTCCCGCGCCGTGTCTGAGCATAATATAAATCGACCTTTATAATTGTTCGGCGGTCCATTAGTTTAATAGTGAAATTATGGCACGACTGATTGATTGTATATGGGCACCTCTAACAACTAAACAGTTTAGTCGAGTTGAAATCGCGACATGTACACAACTCGGCTAAACTGTTTAGTCGTGGAAACAAAATTGTGTGTATACGCCCGGCCTTAGTGACTAGTGCATTTACTTGGTACAGTAGAGCGTCGATTAACCGTCGTCCGTCAGCTGGTATTAAACCGTCCATAATCTTGCCCAAACAGCTACGGTTGAGAATAGCTACTATTTAATACATATTATGTAGATTAGGGGCATACGTAGAATTTTGTTTGGGGGGGGGGCAAGAGTTATGAGAGTAAACATGGACATTATAATAATAAATAAATTTATTCCAAAAATATACACAATACACAATTTTTTTTATACAAAATTCTTCGGAATTTAACCAACCCAACTTGGCAATGCCAGTGCTAGGGTAGGGTTTACTATTTAACATAATAAATTTAATTGTGTAGTGTAGACTAATATTGTGTGTGTGTGTGTGTGTGCGTGCGTGCGTGTGTGCGTGCGGGTGGGCGTGCATACATTCATACTGCAATTAGGTCATAAACGATAGTCCGAACATTCTAATTGCAATTCGGGGTATTCCCGGATGCCAAAGCTCAATAACGGGCAATAAAAGGGATTAGTTTAAATAAGCTTTATGAATGCCCTCCTCCTAAGTACGCCCACGTGTAGACAATTCTCAAAATAATAATATAACGGTGTACATGCGATTCCAGAATAACTTGTTGTTTTTACAATGATATAGTTATATTTTCTAACACCCTGTATATTATGAGTATAAAGTAGAAATCGAAGGTTGAATTTCTCCATCACTTTACGCGGAGATATTTTAAACATTAAAAAATAAATATACAAAGCAATAAAACGTTATTGACAGCAAATGTTGTAGTTTAAATTTCGTAGGCTGCTATATTTTACTTTCTCTTTGAGAAAGAAATGTTTTATAATACTTTCTTTATGTTATGCTTATAGCCAGTATTGGAAAATAATTTTGTAAGACTTAAAGCGAGCATAAAAAATGATAGTAGAGGAAGCTTTCTTTTGTAATAAACACCAGGACCATGAGAAAGGGGGGGGGGAGTCAATTGAAGCCCGTCAAAATGTTTGATTAATGATTATGAAGGGTGATGGGGCGTCAAATTAATGCTGTATGGATTTCGATGGACTATTGTGAAGTGAATAAAAAGTAGTCGAATTATTTTATCTTAAGCTAGGCTAAACCGTTCTGCGGGCAAAATAAACGTTCACGGAAGCGAAGCTGGGGTTTCAGGCTATTAATCATAACTTGTAGTGAAATAATCCTCAATAATAACGATTTGTTTTTCGTATTTAATGATCAGGAAACATTTTTTTTATTTGTGTTAATTTATCGCAATTAATTCTGCAAATTAATGGAGCTAATGACACGTTTGCCGCCTATAATATGGCTGGATGCCAGAATTTTTGTTTGAAAATAATGGATGGATAGTTTTGAACTTTCGGCATTTAAAATTAAATTGAATGTCCGATAAGAGCCAATAAAATATAAAAATCACGTTGGTACTTTTATAGCCCAGTAAAATAAGACTCTATGGGTATCGTTGTTGAAATAAATGTTGGAAAGCGGGAGATCATTTTGATCGCTTCATTTGACGTCAAGTAGAAGTATCCTAGGTTTGCACGGCCCCTCGACGCGAGCTTACGCAAGGACATCAAAAAAACCACGACATTTTACCACCTTTTTTTTTCGAAATATCTCAGAAACGATCGACTTAAGCGATTCTTCCACTATGTAATGTTTTAAAGAGGATTACATTTCCTACAATTTTTATTCCCGCAACTTTTCTGTGGTACTAATGGTAAGCGCGCTACAGCTTCTTGAAAATCACGCGTTTTTTATAACATTGGTAACAGAAAACAAAAAACGAAGCGGTGGACCCGCTTTAGGATGTGGGGGCCAAAAATCACGTACGGTATCCCCGACTTGTTTTTACATTTTCACTCACCCCTCATCTCCCTTTCGCCTTAGCGTAATATATAATGCCAATGTTACTCGACAAATAGTCTTTTAGCTCTTGAAATTATTATTACATAATATATTATATTAGTGATGGGTTCTTAGGTCTGAGAGTTCATTAGAGATGGCGGCGAAAGAACCAATACTGGTCAACGGCGACTCTCAGGTCTTCCAAGAAGATCAAGACCTTGGTGTCAGGTGGCAGCCAACCGTAAAAATCTATAGCCAATCTTTATACTAATCATAGGCGAAAATGGCACCTCATGATTAGGAAAGCCGACCCCGCGTAACGGGAAGAGGCGAGGATGATGATGATGATTATATAAATTAGTATAGATTGTTATTTATTTGTTTGTTTCAGTGTATGCAGGCCTACGTGGCATTCGAAATAACGGAAGGAGCTTACGATATTTCTTGTCCAGACGCACAGTGTCCTGCTCAAGGCGTCCTTACTATAAACGAAATAGAACGACTTGTAGAATTAGAGCTCGTTGAAAAACATAAAAAGTTTCGCTTAAATAGAGGTGAGTTTATAAAGACTTAAAATAAAGCCTGCATAAGATAATAAAAAAATAAGAGAAAGTTTTGTATTGTCGTTATTTAAATCATCTTATTGCATCAGTGTTGTTTTGTTTTTACAATTCAAATCGACATTGTTTTGTTTTTCATTAAATATTTTATAAACATCTGCAGTACGTTGCATTTGTTTTCTTAGCATTATTATGCTAAAAATACAAGTGTCTCATAAATTAAATGCAATTCTATTGTGAAATGTGGATACCTACCCAACTTTTAAATTAAAAATGTGTTCGATGTTTATCAAAAACTGCACACACCTTTAGTTTTTAACCGACTTAAAAAAACTTAAGGTTTTTTAGTCTTTTAATGTTGAAGGTAATAAATACGTGCCCATATTTTAATTTATGTTTCCCAAATTAAAAAGCTAGTAATTGAACGCGCCGAGAAAAGATCACGACATACATTAGTAAATATATCTTTATTCTAGTGTATCGACATGTCTTATTGTAACCAGGATTTCAGTAAGAGGGATGGGAAACTAATTTTATTATTATTTCAACCAAACTTTTTGAATTCATTTTCACACAAGAAATACTTATGAATATGTACTCGTATATTAACGCGTCTTCTCGAATCTTCTGTAAACGTTCTCTGCGACGGAGAAGGGAAGAGTGTCCCACCCTGGTGATGCCCCATCTGTCTTACCAACAGTAATAACGACAGTTGGTTCCTAATTGTGTCGATAAACTTTACACTGATAATACAAATATATTTGTACAAGCGATCCGACAATCTGATTAAAAGTTCTCTATTATAATTACAGAGGTAGACATTGATAAATCAAGAACTTGGTGTCCAAGAGCAGGATGTGAAACCGTTTGCAATCTGTGTCCATCTGAGAAATGTTTACCTCAGAGTGTCCACTGTCCGACATGTTCGACAGACTTCTGTTCGAATTGTAAAAAGCGTTGGCACGGAGGCTCAGCTTGTGAAGCCGAACCACCTGGAACCGGTATTCCATTCGATTCAGATCTGATCAAATGTTGTCCCATGTGCAGCGTGCCAATCGAGAAGGATGAAGGGTGTGCGCAAATGATGTGCAAGCGTTGCAAACATGTCTTTTGTTGGTACTGTTTAACTAGTCTAGATGTAAGTATTGTATCTTGTAAACTTATTTAGGAGCGGTAGCGGGTAGGCAGTAGTGATTCCGATCGGATATGGAAAAAGCCTGATGGAAACATTGGTGGGGGTGAGGAGATAGGAAAGGGCTCTATAGCTACAGCCAGGCCCGCCGCTAGCTGTTTCGTCGCCCGCGTGCAATTTATACCGATTATGCCGCCCTACGACTACTTACTCTGAGTTTTGTCAAAAAAAGGATAATTAATGTTTTCTCATTATGGTGGGGAAAAAAACAACTTAACGAAGATAAAACATTTATTTTAAAACTAAGATTCTTAGTTTTAACGGATGCCAATAGATGGCGGTTTTAACGTCATTCGGTCGGATTTTTTTCTATGCTATGACATATTTTCTTATCCCCTCAACGGGCGCGCCTCGCGCGCTCCAAGGAGTCCTTGGAGCGCGCTATAGGCGCCCCAAGTTGGTATCCTATGCGCGCCCTCTGCGTAGGAGTCGACCGGCTAGGGGTACAATGACTTGAATTAGGTATGAGTCGCTCGATTTGCCGCCCCCTGGGCGTGCCGCCCGTGTCCGGTGCACGCTTTGCACGCCCGCTTACGGCGGCCCTGGCTACAGCGCCGCGCGTAAAATTTTTATGAACCCTTACCATCATCGATTTTCAGGAGACGCGCTTCGCATTGCGGCGTGCCGGGGTCAGTCACCTTTTTCTCTATATTCCATGCTTCTGGCTATAGTCCGATTACGTTAAGTGTAACGCGCGTTTTAAGTGCGCAATTATTATTGACGTCTTTAAATTATATTTTTTCGCAAAATAAGAATTCGGCGATTAATCTTTTACATATATTTTAGGTTGGGTATTAGCTAGCTGATGATGCAATAAAAAATGCTGTTAGGAAATAATAGTATATTGTGCAACTAGTGTGCTAATTACATCCAGCGTCGGACTGGGCCTGGGTGACCTGATTGATTGCGTAAACGTTCCCCGTAATGAGCGTGGGCGAAATAGCATTTCGCCCACTCTCTACGTCAACAGTCAGGGAATTCATTATTTCGCCCAGCCTCAGTAGAGCCACGAAATTACATATTTCATGCGGGTGTTGAACAAATAAAATTATTGAACTGTAAATGTGTTCAATACTGCTTTAATATTATAGAAAGAGATTGAGTAATCGAGTTTTATTTCTAGGACGACTTTTTGTTACGACATTATGACAAAGGGCCATGTAAAAATAAATTGGGTCATTCAAGAGCTTCTGTAATATGGCATCGGACACAAGTGATTGGAATATTTGCTGGTTTCGGAATATTACTTCTAGTCGCATCGCCGCTGCTTCTATTGGCAGCTCCATGCATAGTTTGCTGCAAATGTAGAATGTGTAACGGTACAACTAAATTAGATAACGATGAAGAAATAGCCGAAGAATCGGCATCTTGAGCTGAAGACTTTGAAATCTGACCGATTTTTGTGACTTTTGTTGTAAAATTGTGAAACAATAGTGTTTTAAAAGATTCAGTGATAAAGTAGCGTGTTTTTAATTTCTTATAAAGTATTGTACATTTGAATTGAGAAAATATCGAAATGACAAAAATACTGCAGAATAATTCGTGTCTTATTTTTTCTGTGTTGCCATTAAATGTGCAAAAAATAATCATCAGAAAATGAATTCAATGTAATTTCTATGTATACATGGAATATTCGTTAATATTAATAACAATGATCTGAAAAAAATACTTAAATGATAATTTATTTTTAACAAATTAATATATAATAATAGGTATATAAATAATTATTTTGTGATGAAAATATTATACCTAATATAATATTAAATGTGTTGTTTAAATAATAGATCCATAATTATTATTAAATTATTTTTCTTTTTGCAGTGGCCTGTACTTATTGAAAATATATATCAATATAAAAAATAAAACTTTGTGTAGTTAAATCTCGTTTGCGACGGCCACTATTTATTATAGTTATTATTGCAAGTGGACATTAACAAATTAAAAAATTTTTTTGTTAATTTTGATATTGTAAAAAATTCAATATATCGGTGTTATTTGTTGTGAATTTTGTGGACGCGTCTTATAACTAGACAGAGGCTGGGTGGATCCGGTCCACCCCAGAGTACCGTCTGGCTCACTTTAGAAATAAGGATTAATAAAAAAAAATTCGACTGATGACCAGTCCTATACTTCCCACCTAGTAAATATTTGCAAAAAATAAACACTCTTTTTTTTATTCTTTGACTAGGCCCAAATAACCTTAGCTGTTGGTGGTCTTTAAAACACAATTTAATTTTTATTCTTTGAAAAAAGCATGGCCCTCTTTTTTGTTTGGTGATCTATTGATGGCTAGCTTAATATAGCAAAAATCATGGTTACCTTGATTTACGTACAATTTTTATTTTTTTTAGTAAAATATTTTTTTTCTCGAAAACTATACATTTTAGAGAAAAAAAATATTTACATTTTTTTCATATTATAACATCTAGAATTCATTTATATTTTTTTTTACCTATGTTAATACGTGACATTGAGGACGTTTTTTTGAATATCTCAGGATCCACTGAACCGATTTGACTCAAAATCTAATCAGATCTAAGTTAAAGGCTGATAAACACAATAGAACAATCGGCATGCCCGTATGTTGTTCCGTTCTTAAGATATCGAAGGCGAAAAATTGACCACATACACACACACATACACACATACACACATACACACATACACACACACATACAGACATCAGTCAGAAAATGATCTTAAACGATTGCTAGGGTCTCAAAACGTGAAAATCTGTTAAAATCTCGAAATATTGTTTTCGGACTGAATCCATTACTTCCCTACCATAGTAGAGGTGGGAAGTAAAAATGTTTTTTCAATGTATTCTCAACAAAAACTGGTCAGACAGGGACTTGGCCCACCACAGCTTCAAATCCTAATGACGCCAATGGGGTACGTGTACCTATTGTTTTTCTTTTGTTATAAAAATTGGAGTATTTAATAGTTTTTGCTTTTTTGTTTCGCATTATTTATATTCATTGATTGAAGAAGCGATTAAAGAAACAAATTAATTGTGTCCCAAAATAATTTAACATCTGTAAATTTTGAAATTTTCTAATTGAAATATCTATTTATTATTCAAATAAATAAAATTCCTAACGAAATAGTTAATAAACAATCTACTTAATTAAAAAAGTTAATTGAATTTGAGTTTAATTTTAAATATAGTGAAATTATTTTAGTATGGAGAGACATTAGATATTTAAGAAAACAAAATACTAAAACAAATGCTAAATTGTTGAATAGACGCTGATGACCTCAGCTGTTGAGCGTCTATAATCTACAATCTATTCTATAAATGTTTGCAAAAAAATGTAACACTATTTTTGGTGTAGTATAAATTATTCTACCTTGTTATGAGACTTTTCGACCGTGTTAATTCATTCCAATAAATAATTGTAAAATCAAAGGAAACCAATGTATTATTTACAATCAACTCTTCCTAAGAACACGTTCGCTGGGAACAACGTTCCTCTGAATTACTGAACTATAAATAGATGCACCCTCAGTTCGTTCTCCGAGGTATCCATTCCTCGAACTTGTACTAAATATTAAGCTTTAACTAAGGCTACGGTTACAGTACAAGCGGGTTCGCGCAAGATGTACTTCGTGCGTTTACTCTCGTATTCGGGGGAGCAGATGGGCGATGTTTGGTACTGACGATTTTCTCAAGAAATAGAACGAGTGGTAAACAATTTGTAAGTGTGGATATGGATGAAGAATATTAAGTTAACAGAAAACTCATTAGTCGTTACTGCATTCGTTTATATTTGAACAAAAAAAAAGGCGGCAGTAGTATTGGGTAAACATTATATTCTTAAATCGTCATTTGACAACCGTCAACATTTTATGAATATTATCGTATGACTTATGACACATATTCTTATTTATTAATTTCCCACAGTGTTCTATCGAAAACTGAGAATATTAATTTTTCAGTATTCATTTTTCATTCGCATAAGAATGAAGAATGTGTAGTTAGTGCGAAAAAACAAAACTTGTTTGAACTTCTAGCGATAACCAGCTATTCGCGCGACTAAATCGCTTCTACTGTAACCACTCATATTTTATTCTACAGGTTTGATTCAGTCGCCCAAACACTTCGCGCGAAAACACTTGTCTAGGTACTGTAGCCATAGCCTAAATTTGTAGATAATTGAGGATCTCTTTGCTCACTAAAAGTTGTTTCGGTCCCAAACAGCCGTTCTTAGAGAAAGTTTATTGTACCACTACACCACGAAAAATGTAACATTTATTTTAGTAGGTAATCAAAATGATTTTTTTTATTTATTTGTAAATGCTTTGAAAACTATTTTTATTTTTTTAACAATCTCTTATACATTTTTTTTGCAATTGGTGGAAAATGTTTATATTATAAATGGCTGTGAATTGTGATTGAAGGGAAAGAAATATAAAATAATAATAATTAGTAAGTTGGAATTTACAAAAAATGTTGAATATATTATTATTAATATACACACTTACAATATATTGTAATATTTAAAAATAAGTATTTTAACTAAAATATATAGCTTCCAAAAACATATAGAATGTAATGTGATAAACAAGAGAAATATACATATTATAAAAATTTAAAACTTCGCATTAGGGTGTCATTTTCTGTTTATTTTTGCAGTTTGGGAACATTCGACAAGAAAAAATACAACATTAAACATTCCACCGCCAAATAATCGCATTCTTTCAGTTGATTAGTAGGCTGTTTTGGCGGGCTTCTTGTAGGGAAAGGTAAGGAACAGAACATGTTCTGTGGACTGTGATAGAAATGCATGGGCCGTGCATAGACCGGCTGCCGGCACCGGGCTAATATTCAGTTCACTGAGGTTAAAGCTTAAGAGGGAAGTCGGTCGTCATTGTATCTCAGCCCTCATTTTTATATGTGAGAAAAAGAAGAGAATAATATTCCCAGTCCATCCCGTTTTGCCGCCATGTTTACTCGGCCCTGTGACCTAAACCTGGCTTCAATTTTGTATAAGCAGTTTTATACGGTATGCGTCCTCTATAGATTCTACCGCAGTAGTTCAGTAACCAGTTTAAAGAAATCAGTTTCCAAGAGTGAAAAAAAGGAAAACTAATTGACCCTGGCAGTGGCATCGAAGCAAATTTTACGTTGATGGAAACAATGCCGCTAAATGTTAATCATGGAGGATTCTATGTAATTTTTTCTTTCTTTTTGTTATTCATGTTATATACTCCTGATTATTTTTAGGTTAAGAATAGCTGTCAAGTCTCTCCAGTGTTAAAATGTTTTCTCATATTTTTACGGTTAATAGATCCGTTTATCGTTTGTGTTTGAATTCAGTTAGAAAATACTCCTTTTTACGATCTTTGCCAAATATTACAAATAATAATTTAACAAAAGGATATGTTAATTCAACGTTTAAGAATATTGTAAGAAATAACACTTTTGACGTAAATACAAATGTTGCAAAAGACGTTATCTTATTTAAACATGAAAATGCAAAATTCTTTAAGTTTATAAATTTATTTGGTATTAGTCAGTACATCTTTTGGTCGTATTTAGCATATTTTGCATACACTTCGTTAAAAGATGCACCAGTTTCTAATTCGGAGGAAACAGTTTGGTGGAGGAAAATTAATCTCGGCGAAAATAAGTACCGAAATACTTTAGCAATATTAGCTTGTTTGATTGGTAAATAGTGGTGAATAAAATTTTATATTACGTATAATTTCTTTAAAAATAAATGCATGATTTTGTTTCAGGTTATGGAGCTTTAGTAACGACTTGGATGTATACTTTAAGATCTGTACGGTATTTAATTCTACGTAAAGGTGGAAATTCCGTTTCATTTATTACTTATGCACCATTTGGTGAGAATCGTATACTGACTGTAGATTTAAAGTTGGTTAGTTGTCAAGCAAGCAGAAATTCTACAACTCAAATACCAATTAAAGTTAAAAATAAGTCTTTCTATTATATGTTAGATTTAGATAAAGGTCAATTTTTAAATCCAAAATTATTTGATTGTACAGCAGGTTTAAAAAGGAATTTAAAATAAATATGTCCAATGTTTTATTTGTATACTTATTTCGAAATTCGAATGCACCGAAGATTTTTACTTTTTAATGCACGAATATTACGTGACAACCATAGTCTATGAGTGACAATTAGACATTTTTTTGTTCACTGGTTGTATTTTTCTATAGATCTATCATCATTTTTTAATTGGCTAACCTGTTTTCTTTTTTTGTAATACCACTCGTTTCCAATATGGCCGGTGCCGCTTTGTTTGGGTAGAAATTGCATAAACAAATTGTGATAATTTTTGTTTATCCAATACATAAATATGATATAATTTAGTTTATTAGTAATGTAAAAAAATGCTTATTTCATTTGATATTTTATTGAAGTAGCTAGTTTCTGCACTTGCGAAGTTATCATTAAATATTCTTTTAAAACGTTGACAACTGATAGCCATATTGAGATTCGTCACGAAAGGATCGGCTTTATTTAAAAAATACAAGGTAAACTAACACGTTTTATTATAATATTGTAAGTTGTAAATATTAAATTGCAATGTGCATTCTTATGTGTTTATTTCCAAAAACCCAGAAATCGGAATGCATATTTTACAGTTAACCCTGAAATTAAATATTGGCGCATGTCTGTAAAATGCCTAAAGTGCGCATGTGCGAACGTTCAAATTCAAAATTGTGAATGTAAACTGTGAATCTTTATTTGGTTTCTTGACGCCACGCTAAGCGACTTCATTTTTCCAACGACATGTACAAAAATTGAAGTAAATTAATTTTTAATTTTACACAAGTGTTTTCAAATGTCAGATATTAAGGTATAATATATTTTTTTCGCCAGCACTTTTAACTTGCTTGCCGGTTTTAACATCTTACTTACATCCGAGTCTGGCCTGCGGGTTATGTAGTCAATTCTCCAGGTTGCTTCATTTTTTTTTAATTAAAGTTTGATTTTGTCAAATACGGATTCTGTTCTTTTACTAAGCATAAATCCAACAAATGATAAATTTATGTGATGTAATGATAATTCATTTTATGTTCAGTTTCCATGTGAAATTTTTATGTTGTTGAGTGCAGAAAGAAAGAAACAAAATAAATAGCACGGCAAAGATAGAATACTTGTCTCATCTTCTGATATTATTTTTAATTGTTATAAATTTGTTAACAGTCTTTATTTGCCAAAATGAATTCGGCAAACGGCGATGCGCCTGAAATGGCTGCTCCAAAGACAACAGTTTCAAAAAAGGGTTCGCAACTGTCAATTGAAAAAACATATCAGAAGAAATCACAGTTGGAGCATATTTTACTGCGTCCGGATACGTATATTGGTTCCGTCGAAAAGGTTACTGAACAAATGTGGGTCTATGACAGTATGGCAGAGGAAATAAAACAAAGGGAAATAACATATGTGCCGGGCCTTTACAAGATTTTCGATGAAATTCTTGTCAATGCTGCTGACAACAAACAACGTGATCCTGACATGAACACAATAAAGATTGACATCAATCAAGAATTGAATACAATATCCATATGGAATAACGGTAAGGGTATTCCAGTTGTTGAGCATAAAGAAGAAAAAGTTTTCGTACCTTCGATGATATTCGGCGAGCTGTTGACATCATCGAATTACAACGACGAAGAGGAGAAAGTTACAGGAGGTCGTAACGGCTATGGTGCTAAACTGTGTAACATTTTCAGTACTAAATTCACTGTCGAAACATCGTCAAAAGAATACAAAAAAGCCTTTAAACAAACGTGGTCAAACAACATGGCTAAATCCGGCGATCCAAAAATAAAGCCTAACTCCGGTGAAGATTATACCAAAGTCGTGTTTAGTCCGGATTTGGCAAAATTTAAAATGGAAACTTTAGACGATGACACCATTGCACTCATGTCTCGGAGAGCGTACGATATAGCCGCTTCGACACGTGGGGTTAAAGTGTTTTTGAATGGCAAACGTTTACCGATCAAAAACTTTAGAGATTATATTGATTTATTCCTAAAAGGATACGAAGACGAAAATTTGAAAATATGTTATGAAAATGTAAATCCTCGGTGGGAAATTGCAGTGACTTTGTCAAACCGAGGTTTCCAACAAATGTCGTTCGTAAATAGTATTGCAACAACAAAAGGAGGAAGGCACGTTGATTATGTCACTGATCATATTGTAAAGCAAATCATCGATGTTGTTAAGAAAAAGAATAAAGGCGGTATTAATATCAGACCATTTCAAGTAAAAAATCACATGTGGGTGTTCATCAATTGTTTAATTGTAAATCCTACGTTTGATTCACAAACAAAAGAGAACATGACACTCCAAATGAAAAGTTTCGGTTCTAAGTGTGTTCCGTCTGACAAGTTTATCCAGCTAGTGTCGAAGAGCGGAATTGTCGAATCTGTATTGACGTGGGCAAAATTCAAAGCGGAAAATGACCTGGCAAAACATCAGAGTGGTAAAAAACATCAAAAATTGAAAGGTATTGCAAAACTCGAAGACGCTAACGAGGCAGGTGGCAAGAACGCTTTAAAATGCACACTAATCTTGACGGAAGGAGATTCGGCTAAGACATTAGTCGTATCCGGCTTTTCAGTTATCGGACGAGATTATTATGGAGTGTTTCCATTGCGCGGTAAATTGTTAAATGTTCGTGAAGCGACTCACAAACAGATTCTTGAAAACGTAGAAATAAATAATATAATTAAAATTATGGGATTGCAATCCAAAAAGAAATATAATACACAGGACGACCTGAAAACGTTACGTTATGGAAAATTAATGATAATGACTGATCAGGATCAGGACGGATCTCACATCAAAGGCTTATTAATCAATTTTATACATACAAATTGGCCGGAGCTTTTGAAATTAAATTTCTTAGAAGAGTTCATAACGCCAATTGTCAAAGTATCGAAACGTAACGAAGAGTTGTCGTTTTATTCTCTACCCGAATTTGAAGAATGGAAAAACGATACGCCAAATCACAATACCTATAAAGTAAAGTACTACAAAGGTTTGGGTACTTCGACCTCGAATGAGGCGAAGACATATTTCCAGGATATGGCAAGACATCGAATAACTTTCCGTTATGACGGACCTCAAGACGATCATAGCATTGTGATGGCTTTCAGTAAGAAATGTATTGAACAACGAAAAGATTGGCTCACGAATCACATGGTTGAATGTAGAAGACGTAAAGAATTTTCTTTGGCCGAACAATATTTATATAATAAAAATACGCGAGACATAAGCTACACACAGTTTATTAATTTGGAGTTGGTACTGTATTCAAATGCAGATAATGTGCGTTCGATTCCTTCTATCGTAGACGGCTTTAAACCCGGCCAGCGAAAGGTTCTTTTTACGTGCATGAAACGTAACGATAAACGTGAAGTAAAAGTCGCGCAGTTATCTGGTGCAGTCGCCGAACTTTCGGCATACCATCATGGAGAAGTATCTTTGCAAGGAACTATCATTAACTTAGCGCAAAACTATGTTGGGAGCAACAATATTAATCTTCTAATGCCCAACGGTCAGTTTGGTACGCGATTGGTAGGCGGAAAAGATTCGGCCAGCCCTCGTTACATTTTTACAATGATGTCGGAACTAACGAGATTGATATTTCATCCGCATGACGATCCATTATTAACGTACGAATACGACGACAATCTAAAAATCGAACCTGTTTGGTATATACCGATTATTCCGATGGTTTTGGTCAACGGAGCGGATGGCATCGGCACGGGTTGGATGACAAAAATTCCTAATTATAACCCAAGAGATTTGGTTAGCAACATCAGGAAAATGTTAAATGGCGAGGAACCTGAACCGATGATCCCGTGGTATAAGAACTTCAAAGGTACTATTGAAAATTGTGGCGACCAACGATATGTTGTAAGGTGAGTTTTACATTAGATGATAAAGTAAATTAAATAATAGTTTTATATACGGCTGAAATGCAATTGAAAAATTTTTTTTCGTTGGAGAGCAGTCAATTATATAATTACGGTTTAGGAAATTAATCAAAGTGATGATTTATCTTATTGTTAATATTTACCGTATATAGAAAATTTCTTATGTGTGTTTAATTATATAATTGTTTCGAAACATATTGGAAAAAATCAGTGGTCACAGTCAGGATTCTAACCTGAACCTTTCTAATTTCGCGTCGGAATGAGCTTACAATACTCAACCGTGACGCGAAATTGGAAAGGTTCAGGTTAGAATTCTGACTGTGACCTCTGATTTTTTCCAATATGTTTCGAAACAATTATATAATTGACTGCTCTCCAATGAAAAAAAAAAAATTTATAAAGTAAATTGTATCGCTCTGAAAATAAATGTTCCCATTTTAATCTTGGAGTAGTCGCGTATCTTTTTGTAACAAATGTAGTCGCATGATGTCTTTTTCAGTTGAACTAGGGCTTGAGAATAGCCGAGCGTGTAGCAATGCTGTTGTTTACATGACCTTGCTATGGTTCCTCTATTACAAGTTCCCGGGTTGTAGCCCGAGAGCTGGTAAAAGTGTCAATTGAATTTTCAATTTATTATTAAAAAAAAATAATGAATTGAAAATATGAATTTGTGCTAGGCCCAAATAACCTTAGCTGTTGGTGGTCTTTAAGACATAATTTTCAGTTCAACTACTTAACAGCTTTTCTTTTTCATCTGAAGTAATCATGATAAATAATAAACGGGACTGTGATGATAATTTCTTTTTTTTTCTTTTAGTGGTGAAATTAGTATATTAGACAATGATAAAGTTGAAATAACAGAGCTTCCAATTGGAACGTGGACGCAAAATTATAAAGAAAATGTTTTGGAACCATTGTTACATGGTACGTAAATCATTATAAGTTTGTAATAGCTTTTTCACCTGCTGCTTTTTTGATACTAGTGGCGCATAGTTTTGTACGAGTGTAACACTAGCACCATGTCAGTGTACACGCTCTTGGTGTAGACCATTACTCTGTCATTACTGCTGTCATGTTGCACTTTCTTTACACGACCTCCTTGCGACGGTGGTAAAAGTGTAACACCCGAGGTCACACTAGCATCCCACTGCCGCCCAGTCGAACACGATACACTAGCACAGGGGTCGGCAACCTTTTGAGACGGAAGAGCCAAAAGTTACAATTTACAACATTTCCCAGTTTTTAAAGAGTCACTAACATTTCTATTTCAATATTATGGTATTTGATTAGGATTAGGGTTAGGATCGTTGACGACACAGTGCACCAATAACTAAACAAACAGAACAGTGTTGCCACATTTAAAAAATGTCAGCTGTCCGTATACTCTCTACTCCACCTATTCTCACTGTTCTCTGTTGAGTATTTTTATCCTGTTTAAAGTTTTTTTTGCGGTATAATATTTTTTATGAGTTTTGAAAATAAAATAATATAATTATTAATATTTGCGCATGGAACTGGAGAGCCGCATCTTGACATCATAAGAGCCGCATGCGGCTCGCGAGCCGCAGGTTGCCGACCCCTGGTGTAGGCCATTACTGCTGTCATGTTTCTCTTTCTTTACACGTCCTCCTTGCGACGGTGGTAAAAGTGTAACACCCAAGGTCACACTGGCATCCCACCGCCGCCCAGTCGAACACGATACACTAGCATTGCACTCTACACTGACATGTCAAACACGATTCTTAATGAAAGTTTACACTAGTGTAACAAAGTGTAACCAGCTAAAAACGCTATAAATGTGATCGAACTGGTTTTTATTTGAGTATATTATATTTGCAGGTAACGAGAAGACAAAACCTATAATAGCCAATTATAAAGAATACAATACCGACACGACCATTCGTATGGTAATCACATTATTGCCGGGACAAATGGCCAATTGCGAGAAAGAAGGTTTTCATAAAGTTTTCAAGTTACAGTCTTTGATAAACA
Organism: Mongoloraphidia duomilia; assembly: GCA_039654895.1. Taxonomy (NCBI): domain Eukaryota; kingdom Metazoa; phylum Arthropoda; class Insecta; order Raphidioptera; family Raphidiidae; genus Mongoloraphidia; species Mongoloraphidia duomilia. The sequence continues at coordinate 11,228,114 of CM077527.1, forward strand.
CCACTTCTATGTGTGGTTTTGATAACTTAGGCTGTCTGCGAAGGTAAATCATTCAAATTTGTAGAATCGAAGTATGGGTCGGTTGTTTTTGATGGAATTGTAATCGCCTTCTCATTTATTTTTAACCGACTTCAAAAAAAGGAGGTTTCTCAATTCGACCGTATATATTTTTTATGTGGCTATGTATGTTCGCGGATAACTTCGTCGTTTATGAACCGATTTTGAAGTTTTTTTTTTATTTGAAAGGATATACTTTCAGATTGGTCCCATAGAAATTTCATCAAAATCGGTTCAGTAGTTCGGCTGATTTTAATAAAAGTAAGTAACGGCGTGTGATCCTTTAAGGTAAATGTTACTTTTTTTGACACTAAAAAGTAAAAATAAAAAACTTTTTAACAAAAAGAAAACCTCAAAAAAGGCACTAAAAAGAGGAAAATAATGAAATTTTGAGGTCTCCGCCAATTTAATAAAATATGAAGCCGGTTAAAATGAAGATATTAATCACTATAGGTAGGTACTATACTTTTTAACCGACTTCATATTTTATTAAATTGGCGGAAACCTCAAAATTTCATTATTTTCCTATTTTTAGTGGCTTTTTGAAGGAGGTTTTTTTTTTTAAAGGCCAAATTCAATTTTGCATTTTTTTTTCTTCTGTTCTAATGTTTAAAAAAAAGAAAGAAGTTACATACTGTGTTTCTTCGACAAAGATTGCAATAGTCATATTTATAAATAAGTAATTTACTGCGGCCCATTAATAAAAAATATATATTGCATGTGATGAAAAGTCAAACATGTACCCAGTGCGAAACAGGAGGATTCGGATTTAGTGACAATTTTTTTTATTATGAAAAGCAAATGCGTTTCAAAATAAAAAAATATATTTCGAATTCCGTAGGTATGATAATGTTGCGATAATTCTTCAAGAATTTTACACATTGCGTTTATCTATGTATGGTAAGAGAAAAGATTATTTGGAGGGAATGTTGGATGCTGAAGCAAATAAATTGAGTGATCAGGCTCGATTCATAAAAGAAAAGTGTGACGGAACAATCGTAGTGGAAAACAAAAAACGCAAAATAATCGTCGAGGAACTCATCAAAAGAGGATACAAGCCTGATCCGGTGAAAAAATGGCGTCAGGAGCAGTCCGGAAAAGAAGATGAAGAAGAAGATAACGCATCTAAAGAAGACGAAGGAGCAGAGGATGAAGAAGAAGCCAGTACGTCAAAGAAGGTTAAAAAAGAAGTCGATCCCGGTGAGTTGAATTGGAAACACATTCTTAATGCCCGTCTTCCGAAAGGTACGTAACAGTGTGATGGTACCGTCACGAAGCTGCGTACGAAGAAGGGCATAAGTTTTGGATGTGGGCATTTGTCGTTTCAGTTTGTGTGGCGCGATTTAATAATGGAAGTGTTTATTTTACAGAAAAAGAATTCCTGAATTCCAAAGATGTGAAAAATTTCGACTATTTACTTGGTATGCAAATGTGGATGTTGACCAAGGAGAAAAAGGAAGAATTGTTGCGTCAGGCTGAAAAGAAACGACTCGAACTGGAGGCATTACGAGAGAAAACACCGGCCGATTTATGGAGAGATGATCTAGACGCTTTCGTGAAAAAATTGGACATTGTCGAGGAGAAAGAAAGAAAGGATGAACTGGCTGCTATGACAAAACTTCACAAAACTGCCAAAGTAAGTGTTAAGAGTCATGTTAAATTCTGTGACAAGTTTTGAAAATCATTTTAACGAGTAATTGCAAATTTGTTTCCGTTTCAGAGTAAAGCTGGTAAAACTGGTGGTAGAAAGAGAATTAATTTAGACGAGTCCTTACCGAGTGCTGACGGAGAGCGTGTTATACCTGTTATCGGAGAAGAAGTTATGAAAAGGGTCGCCAATGCGAATCGCGCCAAAGAACAGAAAAAGAAAATCAAGAAGGAGGTATTCGATGTCGGAAGTACGGTAAGTTAGATATTTTTAAATAGTCTTTTCAGCTATGACACATATTTATACCGAGCGAATTTGTTCATACGCGATCGATAAGTCACAGTCAATACTTTGCGCTACTAATAAAGTAGTACCCTGTTATTTCGAATTTACAATGCTGTAATTTTTAAGAGCAGACATATGGCTTTCTAGGAGAAACGACTTAAAATTTTCCAAGTCTTTTAACCGTAAATAAACAAAGGTTTGAGTTCTTGTGGACAGTAATATTAGGTAAATGATAAAATCAAACGATTTTTTAACTCCTTATATCCACAACAATATTATTCACATAACAATTAGAGGTGAAAATAATATATATCAGACAGCCAAGCTGCCATGATTTGCATAAGCTATATCTAAGAAAAAATCAAATGACTACTGTCGGGACTTGAACCCGAAACTCCCAGTTTCCGGCTAGGTGAGTTACCAATTTCTCCACAGTGCCCGAGAGTGGTAACTGATCTTCTCTTATATATAGCAATTTCAGATATGAAAACTCGCTAGATGCGAGAGCTGATTATTTAAATAATCTACAATGCACAATACAACCATTTAAAACAGTCAAGTAAATTAACATGCGAGAGCTAACATTGACTTGACTGTTTTAAATGGTTGTATTGTGCATTGTAGATTATTGAAATAATCAGCTCTCGCATCTAGTGAGTTTTCATATCTGAAATTGCTATATATAAGAGAAGATCAGTTACCACTCTCGGGCACTGTGGAGAAATTGGTAACTCACCTAGCCGGAAACTGGGAGTTTCGGGTTCAAGTCCCGACAGTGGTCATTTGATTTTTTCTTAGATATAGCTTATGCAAATCATGGCAGCTTGGCTGTCTGATATATATTATTTTCACCTCTAATTGTTATGTGAATAATATTGTTGTGGATATAAGGGATTAAAAAATCGTTTGATTTTATCATTTACCTAATCTTTTAACCGTATTGAATTTTTAGGATGAAAAAGATGAACTGGATTTATTGCTTGATGAAAATAAAAAAACTCTTACGGCGAAATTAGGAGAAACGCCTGAAATGATTGAGAAAAAGGCGAAAGCTAAAAGAGAAAGAAAACAAAAAGGAGACGGCCTAAAACAAACGAAACTATCGTTCAAAACCAAGAGCGAGAGTAGCGACGGTTCTCCGAAGAAAAGAAACCGTAAAAAGAATGCATTTTCGGATAGCGATGGCGAGGAGATGGTTGTTAGTGGCTCGGATGTGGAAATGAACGTAAAGGTGGAGCCGAGACAGAAAACTACAGGTAGACGTGCTGCCACAGCAAAAGTCATCAAATACGATCTCGATAGTGATGAAGAAAAATTTTCAAGCGATTCGGATGTACCTGTTAGTCATAACGTCGTCAAAAAAGAAAATGTAAATTTGAATTTCACTGTATAATTTTTGCATCGCATTTTCTATATTATAATTATGTAAACTGTATTGCTTTTTCAGAACTACAAATCTCAAGTTGTGAACGTGTCGGATTCTGATAGCGACGTGGCAATACAGAAAACACCGCCAAAGAAAGAATCTGCCGAATCTATGTTCGACTCGTTGGTTATGAATGATAAATCTTCTGAAGAATCGCCGATCTCTTCGGCATTTTCAAAACCGATAACAACGCAGCCGCTCGGAAATCGAAAACGTCCGACGTCGGGAAATTCCAGTTCTAATAGCGACGATGATCTCGGTTCTATTGCCAAGAAAGAAGCATCGTCGCAGAAAACGGCACCGAAAAAGAAAACGGCCACTGCTAAACCAAGAAAACCGGCGCCTAAGAAAATGAAGAAAAATACAAGTAGCGATGATGACGATGAATGCATCATCGATGTTTCACCGGAAAGTAAGACGTCAGCTAGATCGAACGCTAGGGCGAAAAAACCAGCCAAATATAATTTTGATGAAAGTGACGAATCCGATTGAAATATTCAGTAACGGATTAATCAATAATGGTAAAAATTTTTATATTTTTTTAATCTTCAATTTTTTTTAAGATCTGAATTGACTATAGTGTACTACTGTCTTTTTTTTAATGTGTGTGAGTAAAAAAAAAATTGTTTCCTTTTATAATAGAGATGGGCACTGCCAAACTTGACCGCTAGGGGCGCCAGCTATATACCCACCTCGGTCTGGGCAGTTCATAATAGTCTGTATAAGTTTATTTAAAAAAAATGGTATGGGTCTTGGGACCCCCGACAGATGTGAAACATCAAAGAAAACGTTATTGAACTCCGTGGTATTCTCTATGTAGTAGTATATATTTTTTCAAAAGCAGCAACTAACTGTTATGCTGACGTAATCCTATATACTGCATTGTAACACCGCGTGTGTTACAGTGCACGCCTGAGCCAAGAGAGAGAGAGTGCCGCAGCGACGGAGCGGACCAAACATTTCGTTGCATATTTCCCCTCACGCGACTGTTCACAGCCCGATTTATTTATTGTAGATTATAGACGCGTCGACAACTCAGGTCATTAGCGTCTTCAACAAAACAAATAACATACCTATTTGTGTATTAAAATCCGCCAGCCGGCATACACAAACCGACTGGTACGAGCTCGGGTCCTTGGAAGCGCTAATTCCCAAAGAACATTGGAATGCAATTGCGATAACAATTACATTCCAATGTCCCCCTGGGGGGTTCACAGCCCGACATAAGATGTTTCACATCAATAATAAATCGTTGACAATGATGTACTGTGTTTACCAATGTTCAAATCAGAGGTTTTGTATTTCCAAAGGACCCGGAACTGAAAGGAACTAATTAAGGTGGTTATATACCTGCTGCCACCTATATTACGTTTATATTGTGCACATCTCCATTGAATTAAAGTGTTCGCAAAGATTGCCTGTAAAAAATGAGAATAAAAAATTCGGAATATTAGCGTGCTGCAGCAATCTTTATAAACACTTTAAAAATAAGTATGTAAGGTGTATAAAAGACAACGTAGCAAATAAAAATTGGTTAGTTATAATATTCACTGCCTCCGAACTCAAATTATAGAGCTGACGACATAACATGAGCCTTCAATATTTCGTAGATTACTTTCTATAGTTAAATTGGTTCATCAAAGTTTCGCAACTTAAAAATACAAATAAATGCTTAAGTTAGCATTAAGGTAGTTGTCGTGCTACAATAACATCCAAAAGTTTCGGGCTTGAGAATAGCCGAGAGTGTAGCGGCGCTGTTGTTTACATGGCGTTGCTATGGTTCCTCTAATACAAGTCCCGAGTTCTAGCCCGAGAGCTGGTAAAAGTGTCAATTGGATTTTCAATTTATTATTAAAAAAAAAAAAATAATGAATTGAAAATATGAATTGGTGCTAGGCCCAAATAACCTTAGCTGTTGGTGGTCTTTAAAATACAATTACAAATTCCAAAAGTTTCGTTCATACTTCATAATACGCTGTAAAACAATAAATAAGTATAGTGTTAAATGTAAAAAAAATTTGTTAGAGATTGTACCTAAACTGTTGTTCACATAGTAACACATATTTCACTTAGTTTGTTCGCTTGGATTATATAAAAATGTCAATCTTTTCTCATAAATTGTTGAACTTTGCGTTATTATATCTCAACAATAAAAATGTCAATAATTTTTGGATTTTCTTTTTTAAACTCAGAACAAAAACATCAATGAACAGTTAGTTTTTTGAAAATTTCTGACTGTTACTTTTTTTTTTAAATTAAAAAACTTGTCAAAAACACAACCTTTCCTATGCTCCCCGTGTTAATTATCCGAACTTTAATTAAGTTTATCTCGAGTTAGAGATGGTCAATCAACTTAAAATTTTAATGGTATTTGTATTATAATATCCTTAATGAGTATACGAAAATTTAGAATTTTCTGACACTATGCCCATAGCACGACAACTACCTTAATGTTAGGAACATCCATTGAATGACGTAACGTAGTGTTGTATTGTAATGTTTCGTCATGCGATTGATGTTCATAACAGTAATGTTAACTTATGTTATTATTATTGTAGATTATAGACGCGTCGACAACTCAGGTCATTAGCGTCTTCAACACAACAATTAATAATTCATTTGTGTGTTAAGATCCGCCAGCCAAGTTACACATACCGACTGGTACGAGCTCAGGCTCCTGGGAACGCCAATTCCCAAAGAACATTGGAATGCAATTGCGAGAACAACTACATTCCAATGTTCCCCTGAGAAATCAAAGAGAGTAATCCTTATGAAACGAGGTGGGCTCATAAGTCGCCAACCTCCGTCTTAAAGTAAATTTTCTTGTCGGGTCTGAAATTTGTCCGACATGATTGCAGTTTATTGCTTAAGTAATATTGTACTTTTTTTTAAATTTTAACCACGCACCAGTTTTGTGTGATAAACGAAACGTCTGTCGTTATCAAACAATGAGATTTATTTTCAAAATCGTAAATTGTACAGAAACGCAAATAAAAGCGTTCAAAAACATTATTCTTTTCTTAAATCATTGTAACAACAGTCGAACTTTGATTACTCGAACCATGACTTGCCACAAAAAAAATCGAATTATCAAGACTTTGAGTTATCAAATAATATTAATTTTTACTCTTAACGCTATTGCTAACCAATTTTGTTCGAGTTATCAAGAATTCAAGTTGTCGCAGTCCGAGTTATCCAAGTTCGACTGTATTTTTATTATTACTCATTTTAATAAGATGCATATTAATTGCCGAACGTGTAGTAATACGGTTGTTTGTGTTTTGTCAAATTTTTTTTGTGTAAGTTATCGACGCAGTGTTTTGTAATACCGATATTTATTAATTATTTATTAGGGGTCATTTACATATTACGTCATGTGTACAAATAGAAGAAAGATTTTTATTTAATTTCAAGTATAAGGTTGTCAATAATCGATTCTCACCTTTTTAAGTTTTATTGGCTGCGTTCGTTGATCTCTTTTTTTTGAAGATTTCCATCAAAATACAGTCTATTTAATGATTGGAGCCGTACGCGCAGTATAAAAATAAACTGTGCGCATAAAAGAAAGAAGAGACAAATGAATACCGGCCACTGTTTATTTGTTAAAACAAGTGAAATTTACGTTGGAAAAACCTTGAAAATTTACTGTTTTTGTGATATCACACTAGGTTCTAGGGCCTAGGCGGTAGTCGAACATCATTTTAGTAACAAACTTTGACGTACCGGCGCGATATTAAGAAATGCCAAAAATAGCTTGACATATGTGAATGACCACTATACTGTGTAAATAGTAGAATAACTGTATTTAATAGTTACATTTAATTCTAATTGTTAATATAATTTAGTAAATTCAAATACTGTTTTACATTTCGGTTTTTATAACTGTATAATTATCACAATATAAAAACAGTACTGATAGTCTTGATTTTTTCTTTATAAAAACCCTGTAGTTTCAATTCACTTGAACTGGGGGGCGTTCAGAAATGCCGGCAAGTCTATCCATAGGAACGGCCGGCGATTATCTAAATGCAGGGCCGGATTAACCATGTCGGGGCCCCTAGGCAATGCAATACTCGGGGCCCCTTTTCGACGCATGCTGTCAGTTGCTGAAATACTTCATACTTACAGAAAAGAACCATCTATTCGAGTAGTAGAACTAATAATATGGATGCGTTACGTAGCGTATTGTATGATTCATACAATACGCTACATAACGCATCCATATTATTAGTTCTACTACTCGATAATAGATGGTTCTGTTCTGTAAGTATGAAGTGTATTTCATCAACTGACAGCATGCGTCGAAAAAAAGCAATAATACTTATTGTCATTGAGGATACACATTTTCCAATTAAATTTTCACTCTATGAAACATTTTCAATTTCTTTTGTGCGCGCGCTAGACCTCTAGGCAGTTGCCTACTCTGCCTAATGGTTAATCCGGCTCTGTCTAAATGCGTTCAGAAACGTAGGTAATTGTTCCGCGTGGAACTCGAAATTACATCGCTCTCCGAATACAAAATATTGATATATCGAAAAACTGCAAGGTGGTGGCTTTTAGTGCAGATAAATAAAGATTTAAACATTTTTATTGAGGTTAATAATATACAGATAATTATAGGAAAAATTAAGAATTATTAACAAATTGTAACTTAATTATAAACGGATATTTCAACAGGAACAACAAAAATTCACGAAAAGCTTTAGTAGAGCGGCATGTTTCGAGCTACGTCCTCTAAACTCGCTTTCACACAGTGCAGCAGGTAAACGCAAGGCCTCGGTCTATAAGCTGAAGGCGGCAAAACTACTACTTTAACTTCGCATATTTCCAGTTGATAGTTCCATTTCATAATAGCCCGTTCTTCGGGCAACATCGCATTGTATTGTTCAATCTTAAAAAAAATAATAACCGATATACTGTATGTAAACATCCATAGGACATTTATCTAGGGCAGGGGTCAAGATGCGGTTCTCAAGTTCCATGCGCAAATATTAATAATTATATTATTTTATTTTCAAAACTAATAAAAAATTGTTACACGCATCAAGAGCAGAGGCGCTGCGGTTCGGCTGATGACTATTATACTACCGATTTAGGTTCACTGGCGTATAACCATAGACAATTACCATAACCATAGACAATAACAACAAGGTGTATGTATTAGCCTGGCGACACCGGCGAGAACTAATTGTGACAACGTGGCACATTGTGAATGGTCTCCCGGCGGAAATGGAGGGGTTGGTTTGAGGGCATCCGGCGACCGGCGCTTAAGCGACACAGACGTGTATAATTGCGTAGCTAATAAAAGTATATTTTACGGCCATAATAAACGGTATAAATAATTTCCGTAACAAAATATTATACTGCAAAAAAAACTTTAAACAGGATAAAAACACTCAACAGAGAACAGTGAGAATAGGTGGAGTAAAGAGTATACGGACAGCTGACATTTTTTAAATGTGGCAACACTGTTCTGTTTGTTTAGTTATTAGTGCACTGTGTCGTCAACGGTCGCAGTCAGAACTATTTATTTATATACCTAATCCTAATCAAATACCATAATATTGAAATAAAAATGTTAGTGGCTCTTTAAAAACTGGGAAATTTTGTAAATTGTAACTTTTGGCTCTTCCGTCTCAAAAGGTTGCCGACCCCTGATCTAGGGGCTTGAGAATGGCCGAGAGTGCAATGCTGTTGTTTACATGGCGTTGCTATGGTTTCTCTATTACAAGTTTCCGGGTTCTAGCTCGAGAGCTGGTAAAAGTGTCAATTGGATTTTCAATTTATTATTAAAAAAAAAATAATGAATTAAAAATATGAGTTGGTGCTAGGCCAAAATAACCTTAGCTGTTGGTGGTCTTTAAAACACAATTTTTTATATAGGGTTGCTATGGTAATTTTAGTGTATTATGAGATGGCTCATTCTGATCCGATCATTTTTTCCCACTGCTAAATGTCCTATGTATACCTTGCCTGTTTACATATGGTATACTAATTTTTAGCGATAATATTAACTAAGGTATTGCATTGGTTCAGCCGTTAACGGTAATACGATAACTCGGTGAAGGTGATCGTAAATACTTACGGTACAATTGAGAATTTTTTCAGCCGCGGTACCACTCATCCGACAGTTCGATATGGTCCCGGTGTGATCGGATAAGTCGACGGGAATATCGAATTCTACTTTAACTTTAGTACTTTCGTCGCCAGATCCGGCCGGACATTCTTGATTGAAACAAACACCGATTTCGTCTTTTATTATAGAATTGCATTTAGTGCTGCGAAAAAATGCCTGATGTGAAATATTATATCGTAGGAAGAAAAAGCGGAGAGAAAAAAATGCGGTTACCATTTAGTTTTGGTGATTGACATTGTTCCGTCTACATCAAACTTAGTTACGAAACAGTATAACAGTGCCGTAAATTGACCGGACTCAATACTTATTTCTTCCATTTTTTCTTTCAGTAGAGACACACTCATAATAGTACGTATTGAAAATTCTAAAAAGAAAAACCAATTTACATTGTCGGTATCGTTACAAACTTTGTCTATTCAACCATTAAATGAAACGATCAAATACCGTCTGGTAAGCTTTCATTTGCATTGACGCAATTTAATCCCGATGGTATCGGAGCATGAAAAGCGAGCTGTTTCAGCTGTTGAGTTTCGGGTATCTGAGGGTCTGCTGTGATAATGGTTCGAGAATTAACCGTTAAATTGATAGCTCCCTGGTAAGAGCCCACACGTACATCGGCGATGAACAAAACTGTTTCTCGAGATTTCCATTGTTCCGTTCTAAAATAAACGTTAGTATTATTTGTTGAAAACTCTCGGAGCTTGAGATTAGTCGAGCGTGTAGCGATGCCGTTGTTTACATAGCGTTTCTATGGCTCCTCCATTCCTTCCCACCAACAGATATTCTATAATCTTGGATTTATTTATGATACAAAAAATTGTTCATTTATCCTTGTCCAAGAATATAGCGATTACTATATCTGTTGGTGGGAAAGACTGTATGCCCAAATAACCTTGGCTCGGTTTGTAAATAAATTACCGTCCATAGAGTTCGGGGTCCCAAAGCGTTATATTAATTCCGCTATGGGTAAAATCGATAACAACGATATTTTTCTTCGAAGTCTTTTTCCCCAATTTGGTTGTGATATAGTATTGAGGAGATATTGATCTAACTGCAACTAGTATGTCGACATATTCGCCTAGCATACGCGATCCATTTCTTTGAATGTCTGATAAAGTCATAAATCCAGATAGAGGTTTAGTCGGTAGAGTCAATAGTGAAAGGAAATCGCTGTAGTCGTCTCCATCATAAATTGATATTTGTGATTGGCCTTCATTTAGAGTCAGTATGTACGGAGACGTTACGGCTGGACAAAATTGTTCCGAAGAATCGTTTTCTTTGCGCAGGTTTATTTTTGGTTTTGTAATGTTCACTGAATAAAAAATGAATGTAGTATCAATTACTTATTGTAAGTATATGCACGATACCCTAATTTATAATCATTACCGACATCACCGTAACGAAAAGTAGAATCCCACATTTGTACGTTAGTGAGACTACCCCAACAAGTAACATTTATGTAATGAGATGGCGAGTCTCGTAAGGTAAATGACCAAACTCCTCGCAATTCACCGGGATTTTTTTTGTTAAAGAATTGCCTGTGCCTTTGCTTAACAATTATAATTCCAACAATAAACCCATTTGTTATGTTGGCATTCAGTTCATTTAAAGTTATGCGCTGCACACCGTCCATCTATATATTTTTTTCAAACAATTAACTATAAAATCTCCCTACAATGCTGAGATAAATCTTTGTTTTTATTAACGTTTTTTATTCGAATTTAGAATGTCATTTGTTATCCACGGTCATTTCTGGTAACATAACAAAATGAAATATTTAGGTAAACTTATAAGTTATTTCGTATTGTCAAGTTTTTTATTGTTTTTTGCATTTTGGCATGTGTGATGTGATTTGAAACATATCGCATGCCAAAATATGTGGATAAAATTGTGCTTTTAAAAATTGTATTTTAGTTTTTTTAAATATATATTCATAGCGATGGATGAAAATTCTAGTTTTCAACAGTAAGTTTTTATTAATTAGAGAATTACGTCTTGTAGTCATTCGTACATAACCTCACACGTAAAGTTGCATAATATTTTATTAAAGGTTTATCGAAGTCTTAGAGAAAGCGTATGAAATAACTCTGCAACGTAAAAATATTATTGTAAATAATTATAACATTGCAAAAGATATTTTATCGCCTTGGACTGAAATAAAGAAAAATTATTTTGGGGTTGCAACCGATGAATCCAGCTGCACCTATTTTGGGGAGTCAGTTTCTGAGCTAGAAGTTATGGAAGATGCTGAACAGTCGCTCGTAGAAGATATCGAAAAAATTGTAGAAAAAGCTCAGTCGATACGCTTAGGAACACAAAAAGATAGTAATATCGGTAACGTAACTAAATGTGATACGCGAAATTCAGATTCCAAGCCTAAACCGTCAGTTACATTTGTTACTAAATCACAAAAATTGTCTCCGTATACATCTCAAAAAATGGTAAGAGAAATTCCACGGAAGAAATCGGACAGGTCAGTAACCGGTCAATCATCGACGGGTTATAAAAGTTTAACAACTAGTAAATCTACATCGTCGGTTAATCGGAAATCAACCGGTAGTCCATATTCTGTTTCTGTTTACAATACTTCGTCTAAATCACAACACAAAATTCCAAGCGTTGATAGTAAATCTTCGAAACGGTCATCAGAAAAGCATTCTAGTTCGTGTCAGTCGACTAATTCGTCTTTCTTAAAAACTAAATCAAAAGCTAAATTGTCGGAAATCATCGATGAAATTGGAATACCACATGATTTATTAAAAGTGTTAAAAATGTATTATAAATATGTTAAAGAAGCGAATTCAAAAACTGAATGTGATTTAACTAGAAGTACACGAGCTAAAAATGCATTCTTGAAGAAATTAAACGAGATGGTAAGTTAATCGTTAAAACATTTTATTTATAATATGATTTCCAGTGTTTTCTTCAGGACCTTTACAGTGGGTGCTCTAACCTGGCTAAAATTTAAACAATTCGTTCAGTACTATACAGGGTGGTGATTGACGTCGGGGAAATTTTTCACTGGGTGATTCCTATGGCTGTGAGTAATTTAAATAAAAATTTTCATATAAATGCTTTTTAATGGGACTGTAGCCCCTCAAAGTTTATTGCAAGTTGAATGTGTACAACTTTAAGACAATGAAAATTAATAAACAAACACTTGAAAAATTCTACACATTTATTAATCTCAACGATCGTTTTGGGTTCCTAACCCATCATCAGGAGTTTACATTAAAACTTTTAATGTAAACTCCTGATGATGGGTTAGGAACCCGAAACGATCGTTGAGATTAATAAATGTGTAGAATTTTTCAAATGTTTGTTTATTAATTTTTATTCAATCATGTTCTACCAAGTGCCTAGCGATAATTCTATAGAATTTATTTTAAGACAATGTTTAGGTACTAATTTAAGTGTTCGAACTGTCCTCCTTCGGCACGAATGCAAAGATGACAACGTCGGACGAGTGAACCTCTGACTCGAGACAGCACATCAGGGTCATTTCTTGTTTCATTTGCGGCGTTCTGTATTCGTTCTAACAACTGCTCATAAGTAACGCGATATCGTTATTTGATTAATTGGGGTTATTTATTTATTTATTTATTTATTTCACCAATCAACAGAGCTAAGCTCCAATGTAATAAACTTTGAGGAGCTACAGTTTCGTTAGAAAGTATTTTCGGACACATGTTTATTTGAAGATTTTTCTTTGAATTACTCATAGGAATCACCCTGTGAAGTTTTTCCCCGACGTCAACTCTATCCGACTACTTCATAATCCCACTCGGCTAACAACATTTTCTAAGGAGAACACTTAATTTCAGTTAAAATATTATTTAATAAAATTTTTCAATTGCATTTCAGCCGTATAAAACTATTATTTATCTTAAAAGAAAAATCAAACTCGTTGGTTGATTTCTATATCGTGTTTTATGTATGTATCTAACATGTAGATTATCTTACGATGTCTACAAGATATGATTGTTTCTAGAATATTATGTGGTAATACCATTTATAGCATTGATATATCTAGGTATTTATTAATATATCCCATTAAAGGGTGTTCGAAATAATTTTCACTTTCATGTTGGGTTCTCGGTGGTACGAGGATTCACTTCATATCATAGCTATTGAATTAGCATAAATGAATTGACACTCGCATGTAGTGAAAATCTATTGATTCTGAAGCATATAAGGAGAATATTAATTTAGCAATCACGTCACGGTTGAGTATTGTAAGCTCATTCCGCCGCGAAAGTGGAAAAGTTCAGGTTAGAATCCTGACTGTGACCACTGGTTGGTAAAATGATTTTTTCCAATATGTTTCGAAACAATTATATAATTGGCTGCTCTCCAACGAAAAAATTTTTCAATTGCATTTTAGCCGTATAAAACTATTATTTATATTATTTATTTAAGTCAGATTGAATTTTTCAAGTTTTTCAAATATCACATATCTTATTTTAATTTTTAGAATAATGAGACATGGCAAAATGAAAAAACCCTTAATTCAACGATCGATAAATTTGAAAGATATATTAATGGTTGCCACAAAAATTCAAATAAGAATCACATTGATGGGCCGCCATTGTGTGTCAGCTATTCAAATTTAACAGAATTAGAGACTTGTCAAGATTTTTCGAATAGTATACAAAAATTGCAAATCTGGAATGAAATATTTGATATCATTAATAATGTTATTTTGCCTACTTACATTGAATCTGAAAATATTAGCGGTGATCGTAGACTTGCTGTCTACCAATTTTTAAAAAGCATTGAACATTTATATAAAAACAGTAGATATTATACAATTCCAGTATCAGTTCCAGACGAAAATTGAAATAAAAATTTATTAATTCATTAAAAAGATTTTCAAGAATCGATTTAAATAAAGAAATAAAACAATGCGACTATAATAGACATTTCTGTCAGTCAGAGTTACCATAACAATGGTTGTGTTGATTTAACAATGGTTGTATTGATTTAACAATTGGATATTTGAATGTCATTTTACTAAGGTCAAACTGATAGCCTCAATTTTTGTGTTTACTTTTCATTAAAAAATATTTTCCAAAAATTCTTTGCTTATTTTTACGGCTTATGAAAATTTTGTAAAAAAAGAAACAATGGATATCAATTATGTGTATATCAAGAAACGCGGTGAATTCGGGAAACAGTGTATGTTTGGTGACCAAGGACCCGTCGTTTTGGATAACTATCAAAATAAAAATCTCTACGACAATTACATCCTTAAAGACCCGGTAGACAGAGCGACTCAATGCGGCTATGTACAAGCCGAACATGAGGCAAATACTGTACGTGCCTCGTACGACAGTCGTGGCATGAATCATACCGAAGGTGGATGGCCGAAAGATATTAATGTGGCCGATATCGAACAAACTGTGAGATTCCGACGGAAAATCGAAAAGGATGAAATGTACCTTCATACAGTATTACAGCTGGCACACGTAAGCATTGATTTATATTTGTATAAATTACCATTTAAAATTGCCTGCGATTTTCTTACATAAATATGCACCAGACACATCGAACGCTCCTTCACCACAGCGCTATGACATTATCCCCCCTCGCTAATGACCTCAGTTATCAAGCGTCTATAATCTACAATAACTAACTCTATAATCTACGAGGACAGTGTGGTGTAACGGTTAGCGTACCCGACCTTTGGATTACACTGTCGTGGGTTCGAATCCCACCTCCGCTCATGGATGTTTTGTGATGTCATTTAGTTCTAAGGAAGTTGTTATTTAATGTAATTAAGACGCTAATGACCTAAGTTGTCGACGCGTCTATAATCTACAATAAAATTTTAAAAAAAAGGGTGTGGGCCTCGGAACCCCCGACAGATGTGAAGCATCAAAGAAAACGTTATTGAACTCGGTGGTATTCTCTATGTAGTAGTATATATTTTTTCAAAAGCAGCAACTAACTGTTATGCTGACGTAATCCTATATACTGCACTGTAACACCGCGTGTGTTACAGTGCACGCCTGAGCTAAGAAAGAAAGAGAGTGTCGCAGTGGTGGGGAGAACAGCAGCGAAGGAGCGGACCAAACATTTCGTTGCATATTTTCCCTCACGCGGCTGTTCACAGCCCGACATAAGATGTTTCACATCAAAAAATAAATATTCTATAATCTACGATATGTACTAGGTATATTTGTTGGTAATTTCTGAACTGGTTTTGAACTTCCAAAGCGTTAGTCAGTAATGCAGATACTTGCGTGAATTTCAAGTCCCTATCTCATTTCGTTTAAAAGTTAGAGGCCTGTAACAGACAGATAGACATTGTTGGCATAACAATAGGGTCCCTTTCTGGTACGGACCTCTAAAAATGCAGCAAAGCTGTTCCGGACAGTTCCAAGTCTTCATGGTTTCCGGGCTTGTAGGCCGTGGTCCGGTGGTATTTCTACCTGACGTTTCGTCTACAACTGCGGTAGACATTCTCAAAGGCTCACACACTGATCTGTGAGCCGCCAAGGAGGACACTTCGACCGCTGCCACATCGCCTTTGAGAATGTCTACCGCAGTTGTAGACGAAACGTCAGGTAGAAATACCACCGGACCACGGCCTACAAGCCCGGAAACCATGAAGACTTGGAACAATGCCGGCCGTGAAAGCTTGCACACCTGGATGTTCCGGACAGTATTTAAATTACGCTATCTTTTCGATTAAAACTTTTAGAATATGGAGCATTGCATACTTCAAAACAACGCTGTCGATATTTACGAACAGTATTACTACGATGTGGAACCTACACCGTTTGTCGAACGCAGCAATGCTAGAACCATAAATGTGTTTCGTGATCCTAGTCCTACGCCGAACAGGCCAGTAACGCATCTATCATGGGCACCAGACGGCACCCGCATTGCAGTTTCGCACTGTAATTTGGGTTTCCAAAAACTACCCGGAGATTATTGCACTCATTCGTATATATGGGAAATCGGTAGGTACCTAATTTGAAAGGTAATTATTGTCTCTTCTGATGGAGTCATACAACTCAAATGTTGTATGTTATTTTTTTATCCAGGTGTGCAAGCTTTCACGGCCGGCATTGTTCCAAGTCTTCATGGTTTCCGGGCTTGTAGGCCGTGATCCGGTGATATTTCTACCTGACGTTTCGTCTACAACTGCGGTAGACATTCTCAAAGGCGATGTGGCAGCGGTCGAAGTGTCCTTGGCGGCTCACAGGTCAGTGTGTCAGTGACTGGTGTCCTCCCTTCTTTTATGCCTAGAACAGAGAGACGGACTACGACTGAACAGAGAACACACTAGTACTAGGCATAAAAGAAGGGAGGACACCAGTCACTGACCTGTGAGCCGCCAAGGAGGACACTTCGACCGCTGCCACATCGCCTTTGAGAATGTCTACCGCAGTTGTAGACGAAACGTCAGGTAGAAATACCACCGGACCACGGCCTACAAGCCAGGAAAACATGAAGACTTGTTATTTTTGTGCGATTTTGAATTAAGACTACTAAGACAATTTCAAAAATCGTTTCTGCGCGTCTGTCCGGCTGATTTATCTTAATGATCTTAATGATCTTGTGGTTAGCAACAGGCATTAATCGTACCTTCAGCGAAACCTTCGGTTTGTTTTTGCCCAAAGACTATTTTGCCGAAGATGCTGAAGGACCCGAAGCCAAAGCCGATTATTCAGTTAGACTCTAATGAAAAGTGAGGGCAGTATAGCCTAGTGGTTAGCGTGCTTAGTGCCGCAACCTCTGGACTGAACTGCCATGAGTTCGAATCCCACCTGCGCTCATGGATGTTTTGTGATGTTATTTAGTTTTAAGATAGTTGTTATTTAGTGTAGTTGAAAGACGCTAATGACCTGAGATGTCGACGCGTTTATAATCTACAATAAAATAAATCTAATGAAAAGTAATGATTTGTGAGATACAACGATGATACATTTTTTTTTTTAGAAAATCCTAATCGACCTGAGCTGATACTAAAACCGTTCTGTCCTTTATCTTGCGTGGAATATAATCCTCGTGATCCGCATTTACTCATCAGCGGAATGTATAGTGGTCAAGTATCTTGTTGGGACACTAGACGGGGACATAGTCCGGTCGAGGTTAGTTTGATGGAGAACAGTCATCGTGATCCAGTCACGGGCGTTCTTTGGATCAATTCGAAGTCAGGGTCTGAATTTTTCAGCGGTTCTTCAGACGGACAATGCAAATGGTACGATTCATTTATTGCACACAGTATATATATAAAAAAAATACATAAAGGGTAGTTCCCCTTGCTAGAGCAAGCTCTGTGCTTCAGTTTGGAGTGACATTTTTTTACAAAATTTTTAATCCAAAATCGAAAGTTCATAAATTTGTGTGTAATCAATGTATGAGAAAAACCTGCGGAAGTGTTCACTAGATATTAATGTTGAAATACATTTTTTGCCATACCCACTACAAATTTACATGCACGTAAAGTGACTTGGCAGGCCGTTGTGTGTGAAAACAAGCCGTAGTGATTTATGTAACTTGCTATGCTCGTTTTAACATAATGTCACTTACTCGTCAATAATATATGTCATTACGCAACTAGATAAATACAATCTACTATTATATTTCTTTAAGAGCGATGACACACACGCCGGTTTGTGCCGAGGCGCTTGCCGAGTCAGCACGTATGTTAATGTTTTTCAATGATGCAAAACACACACCGCGGCGAGAATTGCTTGCCGACTCTCACTCACTTCGACACATCGTTCTCCACAAGAAACGCCTAACAGTTGAGTTTACATCGCTGGGTGTGTCATCGTCGAGTCGGCAATCGTCTTGGCTGCCAAGCGTGTGTCATTACTCTAACTGTATTTGTCCACTTTACCACTTGTTATTTATGCATATTCTAGGTGGGATACTCGTAAACTGTCAGAGCCAACCGAAACATTAATGATCGATCCTGTCAAACAAGAGGAACAGAAGATGTCTCGTTGTCTCGGCGTTTCTTGTTTGGAATACGAAGTGACTATACCGACACGTTTCATGATCGGAACCGAACAAGGAATCGTAGTCTCGTGTAACAGAAAAGGCAAAACGCCTGCTGAAAAACTTGCGAGTAAGTTTTCAGCTCATTTCGGACCTGTATACGCGCTGCAACGTAACCCATCATTCGTTAAAAATTTCCTCACCATTGGTGATTGGACGGTGAGAATCTGGAGTGAAGATTGCAAAGAGAGTTCAATTATTTGGACAAGTTTTCATAAAGCCAGACTTACTCATGGATCGTGGAGTCCGACAAGGTCTATAACACATTCAAAGAAATGATTTTTTTAATTTTATTAGTTCTTTATAATATTAAATTAACGGTTATACAGATTTTCCGTGTTTTATACAACTCGTACGGATGGTGTTCTGGACGTTTGGGACATTCTTCAGAAACAAAGAGAAGCATCGCTTAGCATCAAAGTAAGCGATGCTGCACTGACGTATCTTCGACCGCACGAACAAGGACAGTTTCTCGCGTGCGGAAACTCAGAAGGCTCAACGTATCTCATAGAGCTAGGCGAAAATCTCATATTTGCACATAAAAATGATAAGCCACAATTGACTGCTGTAAGTTGTTTTTCTTCCGTCTTGTTTTTTTTGTTTTCTTGCTGATTTTTACTTTATAAAAATTCGTTTCCAGAATTTATGATTTATTAATACATTACTCACTCGTTTTGCTCGTTCGTTTTAAAGCAAAGTATCATCTATCAAACAGTGAAAAAAAATTGAATTCGCTCAGTAATTTCTGAGATTACACCTGATTTTCACCCGGGTGAAGCCAGGCCGGCCACTTATTATAGACTAAGTCCTAAAGCAAAGTATCACCTATCTGTTCAGTAGTTATGGAGAAATCGATTTCCTGAGATAACGCCCGATTTTCACCTGAGCGAAGCCGGGCTAGCTAGTTATAATAGCCTATGTCAGGGGTCGGCAAACTGCGGCTCTTATAATGTCAAGATGCGGCTCCCCAGTTCCATGCGCAAATATTAATAATTATAAATACAAATTTAACACATAAGTCGTGACCAAATACATAATTAGATGAATGCATAATGACTGCAAACAGTATATGAACACACCTGTTGTAAGAACAATGACGTAACACAACACTGTAGTCAGGAAAATTCATTGATTGAAACCTATGTCACCGTAGGGATTTTAACCCTAAACTTTCCACTATCGCGGCGGACTGAGTTGACATTACTCACACAGTGATACATTTTCAAACGATCGACTTTCTCCCTTTAAAGCATTCTGTCACAGAAAAACCACTACATGCGAGAGTCAATATTCCAACACCACTGCTAGACTACAAACACTCAACATGTAAAGTAAACACAACAGGTGAATACAAAGATGAAGTATCCATTTTTAATAACACCAAGACAAGATAGAATTTCTATCAAATATCGAGGCAAATTAATTGGAACAACACATAATCTGAGGTTGGATTATAACACATATACACAATAAATACAAATTTAACACGTAAGTCGTGACCAAATACATAATTAGATGAATGCATAATGACTGCAAACAGTATATGAACACACCTGTTGTAAGAACATGACGTAACACAACACTGTAGTCAGTGAGTAATGTCAACTCAGTCCGCCGCGATAGTGAAAAGTTTAGGGTTAAAATCCCTACGGTGACATAGGTTTGAATCAATGAATTTTTCCTGACTACAGTGTTGTGTTACGTCATGTTCTTACAACAGGTGTGTTCATATACTGTTTGCAGTCATTATGCATTCATCTAATTAATAATTATATTATTTTATTTTCAAAACTCATAAAAAATATTATACTGCAAAAAAAACTTTAAACAGGATAAAAACACTCAACAGAGAACAGTGAGAATAGGTGGAGTAGAGAGTATACGGACAGCTGACATTTTTTAAATGTGGCAACACTGTTCTGTTTGTTTAGTTATAATCCTAAACAAATACCATAATATTGAAATAAAAATGTTAGTGGCTCTTTAAAAACTGAGAAATTTTGTAAATTGTAATTTTTGGCTCTTCCGTCTCAAAAGGTTGCCGACCCCTGGCCTATGTTCATCTCTATTTCGGAAGCTACTCGTGTGCAAAATTTCACAGAGATTGGTTGAGTTACGAGTAGTTGAGGTGTGAAAGTGGAACAAACAAACTCACTTTCGCATTTATAATATTAGCTAAAATAGTGTCTATTAAAATTGTAAAATTATTTTTAATAGATGTTCGAGAGAGAAAGTCGACGGGAAAAAATACTTGAAGCGCGCATACGGGAAATACGTCTGAAGTTGAAACAACCTCCTCGTTTGTCAGTCCCCAAAGATTTGCCACCGACAGCGAACAAAGATGGCACTAAGGACGTTTCGAAACCTGATTATGTTTTGGACTCGGCAGTGGAAGCTGCGGAAAAGGAGTACTTCAAAATGATAGAGAACGAGATAAATCCGGATGAAGCTGAACCCGAAGTTCCTGGTTAGTGTTTATTGTTTTTAACGGCTAAACCGCAGTTGTGTATTTATTTAATTATTTATTTCACTAAACACAAATCGTTAATCTCTAAACGTTTGACATACCTTACTTTCTATCGCAATCTGACGAATAAAAAATGTAAGCATTTGACATATACCTTACTTGCCACTATCGCCATCTGACGAATAAAAAATGTAATCGTTTGACGTATACCTTGCTTGCCATTATTGCCATCTGACGAAAAAAAATGTAAGCGTTTGACATATACCTTGCTTGCTACTATCACCATCTGACGAATAAAAAATGTAAGCGTTTGACATATACCTTACTTTCTACTATCGCTATCTGACGAATAAAAAAATGTAAGCGTTTGACATATACCTTGCTTGCAACTATCGCCATCTGACGAATAAAAAAATAAGCGTTTGACATATACCTTACTTGCTACTATCGCCATCTGACGAAGAAAAAAGGTAAGCGTTTGACATACACCTTACTTGCCACTATCGCCATTAGACGAATAAAAAATGTAAGCATTTGACGTATACCTTACTTGCCACTATCGCCATCTGACGAATAAAACATGTAAGCGTTTGACATATACGTTACTTGCCACTATCGCCATCTGACGAATAAAAAATGTAAGCGTTTGACGTACACGTTACTTGCCACTATCGCCATCTGACGAATAAAAAATGTAAGCATTTGACATATATCTTACTTGCCACTATCACCATCTGACGAATAAAAAATATAAGCATTTGACATATACGTTGCTTGCCACTATCGCCATCTGACGAATAAAAAATGTAAGCATTTGACATATACCTTACTTGTAACTATCACCATCTGACGAATATAAAATGTAAGCATTTGACATATACCTTACTTGCCACTGACGCCATCTGACGAATAAAAAATGTAAGCATTGACATATACCTTACTTGCCACTATCGCCATCTGACGAATAAAAAATGTAAGCGTTTGACATATACCTTACTTGCCACTATCGCCATCTGACGAATAAAAAATGTAAACGTTTGACATATACCTTACTTGCCACTATCGCCATCTGACGAATAAAAAATGTAAGCGTTTGACATATGCCTTACTTGCAACTAGCGCTATCTGGTTCTCAGAGAAACTGAGCGAGTATTATTATAATTCAAATGATGTCACTCTTATTTTGACGTTGACTATTTTAAAATGGAAATCACGTTAAGTCTTGGGGGGCTACGGGCAACGCCAGGCTTAACAGCTAGTTAAATATATATATATATATATATATATATATATATATATATATATACTATAGACTCTGTACTAACTTGTATTCTATTTTACTTTTGTCATTCAAAGGAGATGACATATTATTTGGAAAATAAAATGTAAGTAACTAGACCTATGGAACTGAATAGACTATAGATACTTTTTTAAAGGATCTTCTGCAGCTGTATATGCAATTACTTTAATGACAACTTTTATTGTACCCTTAGATACACAGGAAGAAACTGAAGATCTAAAATCAGAAAATCCGGAACCAGAAACTCAGCAGCTGCTCGTCTTAGAAACAGAATATTCTGAAAATAAACTTAAAATCAAGGAAAAAAATAAACACGAGGTATTGGATTCTGAATCGGAAGCTGAAAGTAAAAAGAAGAGCCAGAAAAAAAACAAACACGGGGTAGCGGATTCTGAATCGAAAGCTGAGGGTAAAAAAAAGAGCAAGAATAAAAACAAACAAGGGGTAGCGGATTCTGAATCAGAAGCTGAAAGTAAAAAAAAGAGCAAGAAAAAAAACAAACAAGGGGTAGCGGATTTTGAATCAGAAGCAGAAAGTAAAAAAGAAAAGAAAAAACATCCTAAAAAACACTAATGCATTTAGTACAAAAATTATGGTAAAGTTAATTATTTTTATTAGAGGTTTTTTTTATACTTATATAAATTTTTGAATAGTAGTTCATGTTTTGGCGATATAATTTCGTTTGAACAATTTAATGTTACAAGTCTTCATGGTTTCCGGGCTTGTAGGCCGTGGTCCGGTGGTATTTCTACCTGACGTTTCGTCTACAACTGCGGTAGACGCCACATCGCCTTTGAGAATGTCTACCGCAGTTGTAGACGAAACGTCAGGTAGAAATACCACCGGACCACGGCCTACAAGCCTGGAAACCATGAAGACTTGGAACAATGCCGGCCGTGAAAGCTTGCACACCTGGATAATTTAATGTTAATTTTAAATTTGTGATGTCTACTGTTGCTTTTAATTTAAATTTTAAAGAGACGCCAATATTAATCGGTATACGGTCGAATCTATTGTTTTACATCGGGTGTGTAACTTCAAAGCGCACACACAGACTTGTAATTTTTTTTGTCAAATTTGGACTGTGACAGATTTTTAAACTTTAAAAATACAGTACACTATCCAAATACAGTGAAACTCAGCTATAACGAACCCTCAGGTAGCCATAGTTTACGTTCGTTATACCCAGGAATTCGCTATAGACAAGCATTGTGACATGTAATGAAATATTTTTACTTACTGGTTTTTTTGGTTATTCCCAACACTAGTTAAGCTACCGAACGATGTATTCGGAATGAATATTCGTATGAAAGTTCCGATTATACAAATCTTTCGAAACTAACATTTTGTTCATCGAAAACATCCAATAATGCCCTTTACTAAATAAAAACTTACGCCTTAGAATTTACTTGCGAAAATACATATTTGACAGAAAAAAATAAAGGTTTTAGTTTAACGAAAAGCTACTAGGCAGCGCCAATAGTTTTTACTGCAGTATAGTATCTTAAGAGAGAACTAATTACATTTATATCCGATATTTTTATGTGATTTTGTATAATAAATTTTGTAAATGATTAATAAAATCGACTGAATTACTTTTTTTTTTGTGATTTTCCACGTTACTTTACAGATATATTATGAACACTGCAAATAAAGTTATATGTTCTCTATCTCCGAAAAGAGATGCAGAGATTATTTATTTATTGTAGATTATAGACGCGTCGACATCTCAGGTCATTAGCGTCTTTCAACTACACTAAATAACAACTATCTTAAAACTAAATAACATCACAAAACATCCATGAGCACAGGTGGGATTCGAACCCACGGCAGTCCAGTCCAGAGGTTGCGGCACTAAGTACGCTGACCACTAGGCTATACTGCCCTCGAAATGCAGAATTGTGGGTGTAAAGCCGCGTTTACACTTGCGAGCTGAGCGCCTCACGTAACAAGGTTCGCAAGTGTGGACGGGGTTTCGAGCGCAGTTCGATATAGGGATGCGCGATATGGATCGATCTTTTAGCTTATTATACTCGATATTTTGTATCGATTTTTTTTAATGCAGATACATAATAAGTATCGATACATTTTGGTGCGGTAACACAAGTAAACGACACGTCGGTGTCTCGTCGCACATGCGCGTTAGCATCCATTTCTAATCTAGCATCTCTATCTCTCGGCGCGCTTTTTACTTACAGGCGAAGATAGGACCTGGCGATATAGGAGTATTACATAATATATAAATGGTGTACATATTGAATTCTGGGCTTGAGAATGGCCGAGCGTTTAGCAATGCTGTTGTTTACATGGCGTTGCTATGGTTCCTCTATTACAAGTTCCCGGGTTCTAGCCCGAGAGCTGGTAAAAGTTTCAATTGGATTTTCAATTTATTATTAAAAAAAAAAATAATGAATTGAAAATATGAATTGGTGCTAGGCCCAAATAACCTTAGCTGTTAGTGGTCTTTAAAACACAATTTCTCTCTTTTGAATTCTGAGTGCCATGATGTCGAACGTCTATAATTTACAATTCTTTCTTTCTTTCTGAGTGCCATGCTACATTTAAAATTGATTGATTGATTGATCGGAGAGATTTTTTATTTTTAAAGTAGAAACAAACGAATTATTTTTATTGATACACATTTTTTTTTACAAACATATCACATTTACATTTAATACAATCGATTACATACTAACAGACTCCGCTGTGGGTATCATTGCAGTTTCAGACATAGCATTATCTATCGATACCTTAAGCCGTAATATATCTGCATCGATGGAATTCTGTAATAAAATAATTTACGTTAATATAAAATAGTTCTCGAGGACCAGGTTCAGGTGTTGAAAAATTCCAGAATTTTAGGTGTGAACAAAATTGATGTTCCAATAATGTTTTTTTCTTTAACTAAGGCCGCTCCCTGATTTGGCGGTATGGTATTGTTTTACTCGGTACACTTGTGTAATCTAAGTTCTACTGTATATGAATTCATATTATGTTACATTATACTAACTCGATAATAAGATGGCGGCCCAAGTTCAGCAGTATTTGAATTATCATTTTTTAACCATGTTTTTTCGTTTCCAATAGCACATAAACTACATTTTTGATAGCCGTCTTTTTCGCTACTATGAAAAGCAATTTTTTCTCTCGACAAAGCGGCCTTATCTTCAGCTAACTTTTTTTCTCGTACTGACAAAGACGATAATTGAGACTGCAATGTTTTCAAACGTTCGTTATACTTCTGTTCAGTAAATTTCGCTTCAGCTAGAATGCGTTCGGATTCTCTACTTTTTTGTTCGTTTAACAATAATAATTCATTTAATTCACTCTCACGTATTTTTAATCGTTGTTCCCTTTCTTCTAACCGTTTTCTCTCGATTTCTAGATATCGTTTTTCTTCAATATATTTCGCTCGCTCCTCATCCGATTTCTTCATTGTTTCTTGAGCTACTTGAATCGCCGCCTCTACTTCAGCGTGTGATTTACTTA
This sequence comes from Mongoloraphidia duomilia, assembly GCA_039654895.1. Lineage (NCBI taxonomy): Eukaryota > Metazoa > Arthropoda > Insecta > Raphidioptera > Raphidiidae > Mongoloraphidia > Mongoloraphidia duomilia. The sequence continues at coordinate 11,253,940 of CM077527.1, forward strand.
CCGCGAAGCCATTTTGTAATTTTAATTTTGTTTCATGCTGTGATTTTTCAGCAGCCAAAGCGAGTTTTTCCTCAGTTAATTCCAATTTCAATTTTTCATATTCAGCTAGTGTTTGTTGTCTCATTGTCTAAAATCAATCAAAATTATTCATGTCTGCATATATTGTTTTAATTATTGTTTTCTTGAGTAAAGTGGACAGTTATTTAACTTATAACAAGCATTAGATGCCTAACAAATTACAAAGTTAAGTGAATAATGAATATGTCTAAGAACAATTCAAACCAAATGTTCGCAAACGTTACTATTAGTAACTTACCCTATGCTTCATATTTCCAAAATAATTAATTGACATATAGTGTGCTGTGTGAGTTGGAGTATTGCTGTTATATTTTGAAAATAAAACAAAACATTAATTGAATCTTGGAACAAAAAAATCAACGTTTATTTAAGGAAAGTAATGAATAGTAATCATCTGCACAGTGCACTACGCAATAAATCACACACGTACACAGTCACACTGTCCCAAGTAAGTAGTTTTGATTAAGTTTTACATACAAAATAATATGTTCTTTTTAAAAGTAGACGAAATCTCGAATTGTCAATCTCGGCTCGAGATTGCATTCCCTAGTCGTAACTCGTAGTCACACTCTGTAGAAGTGAAACTTTTTATTTAATACAAGTTTATTATTTGTACATTAAATGATATGGATTATTAATTGCAATTTTTTTTTTATACTATAAATTGTTATCTAAAATATTGTCTTTTATTTTTATTTATTGTAGATTACAGACGCGTTGACATCTCAGGTCATTAGCGTCTTTCAACCACACTAAATAACAACTTTCTTAAAACAATTGGGATTTGAACCTGGGTTTGACATTTTCAACAGTCAGTTAGCAGCCGCCTAACGATGCCCGTAAGACTGCTATACAGATTGCAGTTCAGAAGTGTCTGGGTTACTGCGAGCTAAAAAGTTTTACCTTAAAAACCATATACTTACTTCTATATGCAATCTTTCACGTTCAGCTAAATCTCTGGCATGCTGTGTTTCTCGTTCTAAAGCAGCTTCTTTAGCAGCTAATTTCGAGGTCTGTTCATCTGCTGACCATTTTGCTTCGTTAGCAATAATACCTTGTTCTCTTAAACGTACCTCTAATGATTCTACCAGAAATAATAATCTTTTGCGTTCATTTTCAAAAAACTCCTTTTGTTTCTCCACGTTTTTATACATAGCTAAAAAATAAAACATCTTTTTAACTTAGCCCTATCGTTGGGAAAAGTGCAGAAAAAAAAATTACAATTTAGTTCATCTTCTTTTGTTTTAAGCATCGATTCTTTTAAAAACATCTGCGCGTCAAATTGTTCCCTCATGCGACTTTGTATTTCGTGAATGTTTTGACTATTTTTTCCTAAAGTAACAATCGCTTCGTTCAAATTTTTACTATAAGATCCTACATCATTGATAGCATTATTTTCCAATAATTTCGTTTCTCTAATGTTTTCAATACTTAGTAAATGTTCTTTCTTTAAATCTTCTATGTATTGCTGATGCCTTTCATTTATCGATTTTATCTCTTCTTTGTGGTTATCATTTAAGTCGATTATTTTTTGTTTATGCTGATGCTCCATTGTTTCGATTTCATCATTCAGTTGCGTTATTTTGGCACTATAATACTGTGTGTTTGAATCAATATCGGATTTTAAACGCTGTTCGGTTGCTTGAAGTGATTCGTTGAGCAATGTGATTTGTTTTCTGAAAAAAAAGTAATTTTGCTCCGTTTTTTATTTCATAATTTTAAAAACAGTTCATCGCAAAATGACTAACTGAAGACAGTTTTTAAAATAAAATATTGTCAAATTTACCGAAAAGAATCCTCAAGTATTTGTAGTTCTTCACGATGTTTTTGTTTTAAGTTATCTACAACTTGTTCCAACTGGTTTTTTTCGTTTTCTAAAAGTTTAACAGTAATTTCGTTTTTAGCACTGTCATTAGTTAACGGCGAATTAAACAATGTCGGTGACACAGTCGGTTGCAACAATACTGCCTGTAAATGACTGTTTATTCTTTCCTGTTGCAGTCTCAATTGTTCTTCGATTCGTTTTTGTTGTTCGTTCTGCTGTTCTAAAATAGCGTTTAAATATTTTTCCTGTTGTGTTAACGCATTGTGCTGATTTTTTTGTATCGTAACTAACTTTTCTTCGTATTTTTTCAGTTGCAATGCCATAATTAATTGAGATTCTTGTTGTTGAATCGATGATATTGCAGTTTCAAATCCCACTGTATAAGCTTGATTCGATATATCATTTGCCGATGTGATCTGATTTGGTTCATTTTCTTTAATATCGATATTTTCTTTTTCTATTGCGGACACAACTTGAGGTTCAGACCGGTGTCCTACTGATCCTTTTAACCAATCCGGTAAAGCATCAGTTTCTTTGCTATTTTGTTTTGATAAGTTTGTATGTTCATCTGATTTTACAGCAACTGATGTTGAAATCTGTTTGGCAATTTTATTTGTTTGCTTCTGTGGAGAAAGTGAACTCAGTGAATCAACATTTAATCTGTGAGCATAATTTTCTTTAGAAGGATCGTCAGAAAGTTTAAAATTGTTAGTTTCAGACACTTTTTGAGGCGATGCAAAAAATCCTAATGGATCGACAAGGTTCGATGCGTGTCGACGAGTAGGTCTTTTAATGGGGTTGGTGCCAATTGGTGCAATAATTTGAGATTCGTTTGGTGCAACGATATTTGGTGCAGATTTTGACGTTTTAAACGTGCTGTCCTGAAATATATCTGTTAACGATTGGTTATTAGATTTAGACTCATTTTCTATGCCTTTGTTTCCAAATAATTCGTTTAAAAAAGAAGACTTCTTAGCTGAATAATCGGTGCTATTTCTTCGAGACGTTTTTGAATCATCCAATCCGAGACTGTCTAAAAGATCCATTTCAATTGCCTGTAGATAAAATAAATTGATTTATAACATTTCAATAATTATTATAATACTTAGTTAATTTTAATATTTTCACTATTTTGTGGATGTACCTAAATCTTTTTTATTACATTATCAATTTCAAAAAATTACAATTGACATTTTAGATTTATTTAGTGAATTTATTTTATATTATGATTTATTTTCATAAAATAATGTATACAGATTACAGACAACTTCTATGTTTTTGACAGTTTGACAGTCAATAAATAAATAAAATTAAATCCTAAACAAACATAACATGAGTCAATGACAGAGCCGCGGGGTGCGTTCCGAATGCGGATATTTATTATTTCGTCGGGTCAAGATTTGCTAGGGTGCGTTCCGAATCAACGCCCGGCCAACAATAATTTTTTACCCAAAACGGTTCGTTTTCACGGCACGTTCGTCCAGGTGGTCACTGGAAAATAAATTACTAACAGTGTCATCAATGAACATCTTTCCAAAACTTGAAAATCTAAGTCGAAATGCAGAATAGATATTTTTGCACATGATCCCCTGGTATTTCTAAAGCAGAATGCAGACCGAATACCTCTTTAATGCTTATGGGGGCTGGATAACAAATTTTTAAAAACGACATTTTTCAAATGTTTTGCAAAATACCAATTTAATTTATGAAGAAAGAGTTTATTTGTTTGTTTTAGTTTGAAAGAGTTAATTTCGGGATATTACTGACTGATTTTGCTAATTTTTTCACCATAGTCAGCTTCTACACCATCCTGGTATCGACACTCTAAGATCACTAAGAATCGACCTTAATCACTAAGAATAGACACCAGATCTCTAAGAATCGACCAAGATCATAAAGAATAAGTACCTAAGATACTTTTAAAATTAATTTCAAAGAAGAGTCATTCGGTGGCACATACCAAAAACCAGGAAACATTTAAACGTCTCTATCTCCCAGACCCAAACGGTAAATGGTGAGGATCTGTGGGGTGGGTTCATAACTTCATAGATGAGAAGGGTCAATTTTTAGGCAGCAGTCCCATGTACACGGAAAACGCACGGAAGACGGAACTCGGTAATGCAAATGGCGGAGGTTGACCAATCAGATTCTTTCCGTAATATTCAAACTTTACGGAAAGAATCTGATTGGTCAACCTCCGCCATTTGCATTTCCGAGTTCCGTGTACATGGGACTGCTGCCAGGGGATGGAATGGTTTAAACAAAGTGTTTTAGTCACTTGTTTAAAATATTATTAAAATAAAAGATGTTTGAATTTGAATGATTTAAACAGGTTTTTTAAACGTAGTTAAAACAAATAAATGGTTTTCAAAACTTCTACATTTTTAACACGCTTATATTAGCTTCACCTGTATGTTTGCGGGCTTGTCAGTTTGTAACCGACTTCTTTGAACTTGATTTTGACCAACTTTGAACGGTCAGATTTAGTTTAAACTTTGCACACTTATCAAGGACCGACGACAATACAATAATTCAATAAGTTTGTCCCATTATCCTGACCAGGATCTCCAGGACTAAAAAAAAAAAAGCAAAAAACTTCAGATTGAACTGAAACTTTGCACACTTATCAAGGACCGATTACAATACAATAATTCCATAAGTTTGTCCCATTATCCTGACCAGGATCTCCAGGACTAAAAAAAAAAAAAGCAAAAAACTTCAGATTGAACTGAAACTTTGCACACTTATCAAGGACCGATTACAATACAATAATTCCATAAGTTTGTCCCATTATCCTGACCAGGATCTCCAGGACTAAAAAGCAAAAATAAATTATAATTTAAAAAAACTAAAAAACACGCTTTTTAATGAACTAAAAAGTAAAAAATAATTAATTTTATTGTAAAAAAGCGTGGGTGCTTTGTATCATATTTTCATACTACCCCACGCTTTTTTACAACAAAATTAATTATTTTTTACTTTTTAGTTCAATAAAGCGTGTTTTTTAGTTTTTTTAAATTATAATTTATTTTGTAAATAAGTTTTTCGACTTTAATGAACTAAAAAGTAAAAAATAATTAATTTTATTGTAAAAAAGCGTGGGTGCTTTGTATCATATTTTCATACTACCCCACGCTTTTTTACAACAAAATTAATTATTTTTTACTTTTTAGTTCATTAAAGCGTGTTTTTTAGTTTTTTTAAATTATAATTTATTTTGTAAATAAGTTTTTCAACTTTTATATAGAGGAAAACTTGTTCATATATATGTGTTAAAAGGGCTTTCTTAGAAAAAATAAATAGCGATATGATACCCCAGTTGAACTTCTAGATACGGTTTATTTATATTCTTAAACTAGGGACATTTTCAGTAAGATCGGACAAAAATGTTTTTCAAAAACTTTGTATCAGGCAAACATATAGATCAGAGGTCCCCAAACTTTTTTATCTTGTCGACCACGTGGCATGTTTTTCGGTTTTGGGTAGACCCTTGCTTACCTAACTAAGAAAATTTTTACTTCGTCCAAGATAATTTCGGACTTCATAACTTTTTTCTATTATCTGTGTATAAATATGAATTATTCCATTCATGGAAAGCCAAAATTAAAGTCACGACCTGCTTAAATGAAATCCACTATCGTGGACCCCCATTTACATCTCATGGACCCCCATTTTTTCCCCGCTGACATGGACCCCTTTCAGGTCGTCGTCGACCCCTGTGGGTCGATACAGACCACTTTGGGAATCACTATTATAGATGGTAAATGGTAAGTTTAATCTAGACAAAAAAGAAGTCAATGTTTCAAAAATAAAAATAATAATATAAATGTAACATAATTTATGTTTATTTAATTAATATTTGTCTCAAATAATAATAACAATAATAATAAACAAATTTAATTTTAAATTAAATATACAATTTTACAAATAATTACACTTGAATTTGTATCCAAAAGCAGGAATTTCGTTTGTCCAACTTAAGTTAGATTTTAGAGGCAAAGATAAAGTATTAAAATTTTGATGAATATAAAAGGCATCAAAAACAACTCTGAAATAAAGTACATACAATGCATTTTTTCAAATTTTCAGACAAAAATCGCTTTACGTTAAATTGATTTTATTTTTAAATATTGATGAGAAATAATATCACAGTTATATATAAAATTTACAGCACCGTTAAAATGTTAGTAATAGGGACGCTGGATTGGTTAATATTTTGGAGAACATTATCGATTTTGAAAATACGGAATTATTTACTCGAATTTCATTGTTTATTGTTGTTTTGCATTGGATGTGTAACTTCGAAGTACCTATGCACAAACAATCTCCATTTCAATTTTACTTCCATGTTCCGTAAGGCATTATTTATTAATAATTGTGATCACCGAATAAATGTTAACCTGTTTTTTATTTCTAAGGTCTCCAACTGCTACAGTTATCTGAATCTAGTATTGTTATTTTTAATAATAAATTATAAATCCAAATGGTACCTACTTTCACCACTTTTCAGTTTAGAACCTGAGAAGAGGGCAGTATAGCCTAGTGGTTAACGTGCTTAGTGCCGCAACCTCTGGACTGGACTGCCGTGGGATCGAATCCCACCTGCGCTCATGGATGTTTTGTGATGTTATTTAGTTTTAAGATAGTTGTTATTTAGTGTAGTTGAAAGACGCAATGACCTGAGATGTCGACGCGTCTATAATCTACAATAAATAAGAACTTGAGAACTGGTGGTTTATAATAGACGGATCCATGGAAATACCATGTAAACAATGGAATTTCTAAGCTATCGGTTATTTTCAAGCCAAGCCGATTTATTTTGTTTCCGAAGTCTTGTTAATCAGTATTTAAATGTTACAGACATGGAGGATACAGAGAAAGGAGACTAATCTCCATATTGTCTAAAAATTGAGAAAAATAAAGGTTTCTATTCCGGCGGTAGATGCGTTGAAGCTATAACACCCCTAGGACCCCTAGTATAACCGCGCGATTTGATTTATTTATTGTAAATTATACACGCGTCGACAACTTTAGATCATTAGCATCTCGATTACATTAAATAACAACTCACTTAAAACTAAATGACATCACAAAACATCCATGAGCGGAGGCGGGATTCGAACCCACGACAGTCTGATCCAGAGGCCGCGACGCTAACCATTGGACCACACTGTCCTCGCGCGATTTGAATATTGCTTTTGTTTTTAAAAAATAGACATAAACTGAATAAAAAAATAGTCGATCAGTTTAACTGACAGTAAACAATGGATTTGTTCACAGATTCATGGAGATTGACTCCATGCCGAAGGGTGCAACAATGCACGAGACTTAGAGCCCTAATAGCTATTAGGGCTCTAAGTCTCGTGCATTGTGCTAGAGCGCCGCGCAAAGCTTTTACGAACGTCGTCGATTCTCGAGACACGCGTTTTGCATTGCGGCCTGCCGAGATCTGTCTACTTTCTCTGTATCCTCCGTGGTTACAGATAAAGTATAATAATATATTTGCCCATAATGAATATGTGCTGCCATCCCTATTTAAGAGAAATAATTAATTCCAAGGTGCGAATATAATATACTAACCCCTACAAAAAAAGAAAATAACCATATATATTTAATACAGTATGCAATATCATAATAAGAATATCCATGCACAAGAACTTTTCGAACTTTTATCAGTCAAAAATTTATAAAAAACTTTATAGTTGTAAAATAAGACAGCTTATTTACTGTCATCAAAAATGTAGCCAAATATTCTAAAAAAGCAGTCCTTTTTTAATAGTTTTAAACATTTTTCTACATTTCAGTAACATCTATTTAGACTTATTTACTTAATTGATGAATTTTTAAACCACTGTGTAGTATTTATGCTGCTGTGAAATAATTTAAATGAGTTGAAAGAATAACAAATCGTTTGATCAAAATTAAAAGATTGCTATTGTAGATTATAGACACTCGACAAATTTAAAAGATTCATACAACATTCAAATGTTAATAAATAAAACACACAAAACTGGCTATAGCTGTCCAACTTTATTTTTAATACTACGTTTCGATCTGTTATAAGAGACCCTTTTCAAGCACTACTGACTATACACTGTTCATCAAACTTATGAATAACAGTGTATAGTCAGCAGTGCTTGAAAAGGGTCTCTTATAACAGACCGAAACGTAGTATTAAAAATAAAGTTGGACAGCTATAGCCAGTTTTGTTTGTTTTATTTATTAAAGTATTCTTTTTCGCTGTCGGTAGAAGCTAATAAGTGAATTGAAATGTTAAGTTTTTGTTTGTCGTTAACTAAAGATGTATCAGAACGTTAAAGTAATCTTTCATCTCAAATAAAAATAAAAAATGGATAGGATTGAACCTGCAGTTAGTTTAAAATCCCCAAACGTACACCTTTTGATGTAAAAAACAAACTGGAGACACAGACCGAAAGATTTTTAGGTTAGAATCCGCAAACAGAAGTAGCCTGGCAAGTGATAATGCACGCATTGCGCATGACTGTGATCAGTAATTAGAAAAACATCCGAGGAACTCCGTAAACGCTTAAGGTGGCTACAGACTATGTGTGTATTCGCGATTCGTAGTTCGCGGGTAATTCGTGAATAGTGAGTAGGGACTTGTTTGTTTAAAATCTATTCGTAAATAGTGCGGTTCACCTGTTCGCAGTGATTCGCTCTGGTAGGCGGTTTATCGACGAATATCAAATGCCGCACATCGACACGAATAGCCGATTCATCAGAGTTCGCTAGTACACGAAATACTACGAACTATTGACGAACCAGACGAATCGCGCATTGCGAATACACGCATAGTCTGTAGCCACCTTTACAAAATACAAACTGATTTTGAATTAATCAGAGAAAGTGATGGAGCGCTTAGCTACTTATCCGAATTTGTGATTTTCCATGCTGGAAGGAATGTCACCGATGGCTTTAAATCGTTACGAATTACTGCAGGAACAAACCTTATGAAATCACACAAATTTACTTTTTTGTGTTAATGATTTGTATGTAACTTTGCAAATAGTATTTAGAAATTTATTTTATAACTAGCAAAAGACAGTGGAGTCATACGCCACAGAAAAAAAATATTTATATATACTCGTATATAAAGGAAAAATTATAATCAGTACAATAAATTATGTTTAATAAGTCATTTTCCTGAGAGTAGTTCTTTCAATTATCCACGAGAGGCAGTACTTGTGGTAGGTACAAACATTATTTATTCCCCATTAGTGTCGTGTCATTTTAGTGGTATAACTTAATTATTAAATTATTATTATCATTAAATTAATTAAATAATAAAGTTATACCACTAAAATGACACGACACTAATGGAGAATAAATAATGTTCGTACCTACCACAAGTGCTGCCTCTCGTGGATAATTGAAGGAACTACTCTCAGGAAAATGGCTCATTCAATTTACTTCTTACTGAACTGATCAAACAAAATGGCAGATGATTCAACTGTCTTGTCTCTTCAGTTCAAACTTGAAATCACTGTAGATTTAAAATGTTTTAATTACTTTGCAGAAAACTTAAAATTATGCATGCAGTTACTTCTGCTATAACGCGATTGTATTCCGCGAAGTTGTTCATACGCGATTGATAAATAAAAATCACAAGGTGGTTATGATTCTGCATACCAAGTAACACCAATATGCAAATGCCAAAAACGCCACTCGGCTTAACATAATTATCTACGTGTATTTTACGATACTGTACAGGTTTTGCCGCGGACATTATTTATCCCATATCCTTGTTATTTTCACATTTTTCGGAACATTCTTAAAAGTAATGCGTAATAGAAGAAATGACTGTAATATTGTTTATCAATGTTTATAATCATCAAACATGTTACGAGTTACGATGTAATTATAGAAGTCTTTAACAATGTATTCATTTGTTTTTTTGTTGTAATAACAATTCATCTATTTGGGATTTATACATTTCTTTGACGTCTTCTAAATCTAACCTCAATTCTTGAGTTTCTTCTACTTTTTCACCATACATCTGACATAACGCATCGTATTTTTTTGTTAACTCATTAAAATGTTCCTTGAGTTCTTTGTGATCGACTAGCTGTTGTTCCAAATCTTCAATTTTAGCTGTCAGTTGTGCTAATTCATTTGTTAACAATGTACGCTCGTTATCTCTGCGATTCATTTCCCATTGTAGTTGGTGCAGTTCGCCGTCCTTTTGTTTTAATGTCGACTGTAAGTTTTCAAGAACAGATGTTGAATTTCCACGAACGCTTTCATAAACTGAATTGTATCTTCCAGAAGCCGATGCCCCACAATCGAAATGATCGTCCTTAAAAACAAAACAGACGCACGGTAACATTCTATAAGATGAATATAAATAATCGCATTCAAACAACACAATTTAACTGTAACTCTTAATAAACACTACGTATTACCAGTGCCGGCTTTAACCATCCGGGCGCCCCAGGCGAGATATTGTTCAGCGCCCTTTATTTCTCATTATTAACTAGCATTTTGCTTTTCTTAACTGATTGATTCACGGGTCACGGCGCCGCGCTAACGTGCGGCGCCAGTTTGGCCCTGACGCCTGGGGCGACCGCCTGGGTTACCTCCCCCCTAAAACAGGCACTGCGCATTGTATTGGATTTGGCTGGTGCAAAATGAATTCGATGCAGTGAGCGGGTGTTCATTTAGTTTTTCTGATTGTTATCCGTTTTGGAGCTACGACATCACAGACAAACAGACAAAGGCTTCAAACAACACTCCTCCTTTTTTGCGTCGTGGGTTAAAAATCTTTTGTAGACTTACAATTTTGAAGAATCTATTCTAATCACAATTCCTTAAGGCGAGTTTACACAGTGCGAGTTCTTGGGCTGGTCAGGGGAGAATAGCTGTATGTGGAAAGTGGGGAAATAAAATAGTCAGTTTCTCAGCTGCAGTAGCTGTACTCTCATTGACCAGTTTTCCTACTTGCAGGTCTTCAAAAGTGTATCGCGATGTGATAAATCAATCCGAGATGTGATAAATCAATCCGTAATGTGATAAATCAATTCGTTATGTGATAAATCAATTCGTAATGTGATAAATCAATCCGCGATGTGATAAATCAATCCGTAATGCGATAAATCAATCCGCGATGTGATAAATCAATCCGTAATGTGATAAATCAATCCGTAATGTGATAAATTCATCCGCGATGTGATATATCAATCCGCGATGTGATAAATCAATCCGTAATGTGATAAATCAATCCGCGATGTGATAAATCAATCCGTAATGCGTTAAATCAATCCGCGATGTGATAAATTAATCCGTAATGTGATAAATCAATCCAAGATGTGATAAATCGATCCGAGATGTGATAAATCAATCCGTAATGTGATAAATCAATCCGCGATGTGATAAATCAATCCGTGATGTGATAAATCAATCCGTAATGTGATAAATCAATCCGAGATGTGATAAATCAATCCGTAATGTAATAAATCAATCCAAGATGTGATAAATCAATCCAAGATGTGATAAATCAATCCGAGATGCGATAAATCAATCAGCGATGTGATAAATCAATCAGCGATGTGATAAATCAATCCGCGATGTGATAAATCAATCCGTAATGTGACAAATCAATCCGCGATGTGATAAATCAATCCGTAATGTGATAAATCAATCCAAGATGTGATAAATCAATCCAAGATGTGATAAATCAATCCGAGATGTGATAAATCAATCAGCGATGTGATAAATCAATCAGCGATGTGATAAATCAATCCGCGATGTGATAAATCAATCCGTAATGTGACAAATCAATCCGCGATGTGATAAATCAATCCGTAATGTGATAAATCAATACACTTAACCATCTAGCCAGTTAAGACTCTGCATTCAAACAGAGCGAGTTAGATGCGAACTACTGGCCTGATATGCGGTACGAGTGGTTAATAAAATTAAAAAATACCGATGTAACTCGCATGCAGTAGCTGACCATCTTGCAGAAACAGTAACTCGGAACGATCTGTTTCAACCAGAACAGTAGCTGGCCTTCTTAACTCGCATGCTAGCTCGTAATGTGTAAACTCGCCTTTACTACGTTTAGTATTACGTAAACATGATCGATGACTTACGATAGGCCACACTGCACTTCCTAATGATTCCGAAAGAGACACCTTTCCGATCGATAATGCGGGAGACGATGCTCTACTGCCTTGCGGTGATGGTTGCCGTTGCAAAATACCAAAGCTCTGTTGTTGACTCTGTTCCTGAAACAGACATTAAAAAAAATTATAGCATTGTGATTGAAATAGAAGATTGTATATCTAGTGGCGTAATGAGGTATAATACTGACGAGAAGTGACAGTACATTAAAACGAGCGATTAAGCGAGTTTTAAGTAACACGAGTCATAATATCATTATGCACGAGATATATATGGTATTTTTTGCCATACCCACTATAAAATAGCTGCTTTTCACTTCATTTTCAGTATTTTAAAAATTGTTTGACAGTTCATTTTGTGTCGCTAACTTCACTTCTATAGTAGATCGAGAGTAGCTGTCAGTAGGTAATAGCGGGCGGATCAGGGCGAATAAACATAAATCACTATGGAAATGGTTTTCTTTCCCCCGCGGAAAAGACACGTTCCCGCACACCAACCTGTCAAAAGTCACTTTACATGCATGTAAAGCAGCTATTTTATAGTGGGTATGGCAAAAAATACTTTACGAAGTATACAGAAGTCATAATTCCTTACCTGCAATTCTGCATTTCTGCGTTTTTCATTCTCAAGCGCAATTTTTTCATTACTTAATTGCTGACTCAGTGATATGGTTTCCAATCGTAAATTTTTAATTTCATTATTAACCAACTTCAACTTTTCTTCTAAAGACTCTTTCTCCCTAAAAACAATTAAATAATCACAGTTGAATATGCTTTTTTGGATTATACTGAATTTGTAGGTTACTGGTAATTTTTATTACTTATGTTGGGATTAACATATCGTAATATCGATACGATATATCACAGGTGATAAATTGTAGTTTTTCACACCGATCGATAAGTATAACCAGATAAGTCGTAAAATGATTTAAAAACACACATTTTTGGTGTATGCAATATCGTAACTGTTTATCGCCCGCTATATACTGTATCGATATCGAGTTGTGTGTAAACGGTTTTATTTTCTACAAACTTATTGAAACAACTTACCTCTGTAGTTCATTTTTTTTGAGAACTTCTTCTGCTTTCAGTTGTTCAATTTGAGTACTGAGTACGTCATTTTGTTGCATTGTCGCATTGAGTTTAGTTTCCAGTGCTGAAACCTTGGATCGAAGATTTAAACATTCTTCTCTCATCGACCGTTCATTTTCCGATAGGGACGTTAGCGTAGTTTTTGCCTCGTCTGAAAATAATAATAATATATTTATTCACTCCGTTGAACATCATAGTAGATGAGAGTTTGCCGATACTGATAATTTGACAGCCGATAATAATATATATCAATACTTACTTAATTTTTCAACAAGACTCTGTTCTAATTTCTCCCAATTTGTTTGTTTCAAATTATGCGTCGCCTGCAATGTTTCAATTTGTCGAATCAACGGTTTTGTAGCTTGCGATGCCGATTCAGTAAGTTCTTCATTTCTTGTATCCGCGCTCTCCAATCTATGCAACAAGTCTCGATTTTCCATCCGTAACATTTCTTCTTTTTTTAAATATTCTTGTTCGCTACGTCGCAACTGAATGCGCAAATTTTCCAACTGATCCATTATTTCTTCATTCTGTGATTGAGTGAGTTGTTTAGCGTTTTCTAATTCAACCAGCGCTTGTTCTCTAGCAACTAATTCATTGGATGCCTGTTTCTTCTCCGATAATTCTTTTTTTGCTGCATCCAAAGATGTTTTGAAAGTTTCCAACTTTTGAATAGCGTCGTCCAATTGACTTCGAAGCGAACTCGTTTCCGATTCTAGTTTTTTATTTTTCGATGTGAGTTGATGAACAGCCTCAATCTGTGATCGTTCAACTTCTTCTTTAGCGGTTAATGCGCGCTTTAATCGTTCCGTTTCAGAATTTGATTCAGATAGCTGCTCCCTGTAAACAAATAAAAACCGATAGTATTTATATTTTTGTCAAATTGTTAGAAATAATTCCGGAGTCAAATATAATATCCGTCTTCACTTTATAGTCTTACTAATTAGCTATTGCTACAGCTTAATGAAATATATCAGCTGAATCACTCGAAGTATAAAATCTAATTCACGTAAGCAACTGCTATGTTCTTAGCAAGCACAGCTGCCAGTCGTTTTTAACTTTTTATTTATGGATTAATAAATTATAATTCTATCGTAAATTAGGGGCGGGGTTAGAATGCGCTTAACACAGCTTAGAAACTGATTGACAGTTGAGTGGATTTGCTAGTGTTTCTATATGCTGTGCTAAATACAGTACTTAATAACTGGTATTGGATATAACAATAGTTTAGTTGGACATCGATAAGTTTAGTAATACATTCAGTTTTATTAAATATACTCACTTTAAGCTTTTAATAATTGCTTCATTTTCTTTCTCTTTAGCTCTTAACTTTTTTATAATATTCGAATGTTGTAACTGCGTTTTAGACAATTTCTCACCCTCTTCCCTCAATTCTTTAATGGTCTGATCTTTTTCAGCAATCAATGTTTCAAACTCGGTTTTCGATACTCGATTCGCAGAATCTTGTTTCATTGCATCCATTTGTTTCTTTAACGTATCTTTTTCTCGTATCGCTTGTTGAAACTTTCTTTCGAGCGCCGATAATCGTTGAGTATATTCCTCGGTTACTTGATTCAAATCGACAGATTCTAGTTGTTTTGTATGAATTACTTCTACCTGACGTTTCAATTCGTTATTATTTTCAAGCAATTCCATATTCTTACGGCTAATATCGATCAATTTAGCTTCGCGAGCTTCTAATATTTCAGTCATGTCAGCTATCCGTTTCAACAACTTTTCCGTTTCTGAATGACTATCGTCGCTATGACTCGACGTTTCTGACAATTCACGATTATGTCCTTTGATCTTGGTTATCATGACTTTACCCATTAAATCGCCGCTTTTGAAACCGTGCAATTTTGCCGGACTTTGTCGACTTACGCTTTGGGTACTACTGCTATCACCGTTCGGACTCGATATGATTTCTATATCCGAAGATGTCGTCGTTTCCAGTTCGTCTCCCGATGTATGATCCGAAGTTTGTTCCGATTCTATTTTTACCAGATCGCTACGGCTTTCTGACGATAAAGGTGACGAATCGCGTAATGGCATGTCTAACTGCGATATCGATAAATTTTCTAGCATGTCTTCGGCGCGTTTCTGAGAACTTGCAATCATACTGTGTGATAAATCCAATGCGTGACCGGGTTTCTTTTTAGGCAAAGTAATACTTTCGCTGCTCTTTTCCATCATGGCATCGGCTAACATATTTTTCAAATAAAATGAACCATCTGTCGTTGTAATCGTATCATCGCTGCTGCTTTCCATAAACGTATTTTCATTTTCGTTTATTGTTCCGCTATCGTCCAAAGATTCATTGCTCGATTCTTGATACTCGGAATCCAAACTGGGATTGATTACGTTCATTGATTCGACTAAACTTGTAAGCGATTGATTCGATCCTAACGGTTGTGTATCGATTAAAATATTTCCTATATCTTTTGTTTGGGATAACTCCTTGGAACTCATTTGCGATAATAAATCTTTAGACGACTTTATTACATCTTTGGTGCCACTTGGCAACAACTCTTTTGGTGAATTTGATGCGTCTTTAATTTGAGTAAGGCTTGTTTGCGATAACGACAAGTCCTTAGTACTATAAGTCAAACTTAGGTGCATCCCAGTCTTACTTGGTGGCCTTGTAATAGCGTCTCCGAAAATATTTATCGACTTTTCCGGACTCAAAGATAAATCACTTTGGATCGATTCGTTCATATCTCGAATTGAACATTGGGTTTGTTTATTTGTCTGCTCTTGTTTTAATAAAAATTGCTCTACAACGGTATTTTGCGTACTTTCCGAAAACGATGCGTACGAAACGGAATCATCCGCATTACTGATTTCTTCTTCTTCTTCATCTTCCGGAATGACTTCAACGCTTTCGGGTGAAATCTGTGCACTTGGATTTTGAACAACGCATAAAAACGGTTTTTCTGAGTCTATCGGTGACATAAATTCGTCATCGGTATTTGTTTGTCCCGATATGATTTCGACAGAACTCGGACTTGTCAAACTATCTGGTAACAATTCGACCGAATCGGAGTTTTTTAGACACATCGCTGAACTCGATGTCGATATCGACTGACCTAACGACAACATTTCCGATTCTGGCGTCGATGTGCAACCGGTTCCAGTCGAACCCAAAACTTCTACAGACTCAGAACTGTTTCTACCGCTTTCGCTCGATATTACCGATAACCGATTATAATACGTACTGTTGGGTCTCTCGCGACGTTTTACAACGGGCGGCAATTTGTCTTCAACCGTTAAATTTTCGATATTTTCAACTATTTCGGTGAGAACTTCATTTTTGGTACAAATGGCACTGTTGTCTATATTATCGCCATGCTTTGATAAAATATCATCGTCGTAGCTTGATTTTCGAGATCGAATATCATCGCCGTCTTCACTTGTTTCATGTACAACCAATTTACTGTGTCGAAATTTCTCATCGATCGAATCTTCAGTGAGACTCTCGACTGAAACGTTTTCTTTAGACGCTTCGAGTGAATTGTCGGTAAGCTTATTCTCTTTCGGAGTCTCAAAAAACGATCCTGTAAACGAACCCCATAAACTCGCTGACGTATTGTTAGTTCTGGCACTTTTCGTCGGACTTTTAGTTATTACCATTTCTTTGCTTTCTTCAGTCTGCGATAAAGACATCGATCCAGATTGCATTAAACCCCAAGAAGCGAAAAAATTGTCAGTATCGGATATGTCTGGTGAGATTGGTGTATTAGTTACTTGATTGTTGGTTGGATATTCATCGTCTTGAATGTCTAAAGCTTTATCGATGGTTTTCTGGGCTTCTTTTAAAGCCGATTTTGCTAAATTTGCTATTCCAGATGTATCGAACCAACTCATTTTTTTTCTCTTTTAAATATATCTCCATTAATAGACTTTTTATATTATTTTGGTGACGAAGAATGGTTTTCTTATTGACGACCCATAATGGACCGAACTTTGGAACTACTGAAAATAATCGTGAAATTAATTGTTTTATTGCACAGGCCAAACATTTGATTTAAACATAGTATGCGACGTACTGGTCAGCCTTAAGATATAGAAACTGAACGAAAATTAACAAATTTCACTACACATTTATTTTGAGGTTAAATGTTTTTTAAATAAAAACATTAATATAATTTAACTAAAATAAACTTGATATTGTTAAAATAACAGTTTAAAACGTTTCATATAGACATTTTTCACATCATTACTATGAATTTCAATAAAATCCGAACTATTAATGACATTTGACAGCACGTCATATTTTTTTCGTGTAAGGAGTATAGAACATGTGCATAAATAGAAGTGATGTAAGTTACAGACTGAAATGATAATAAATAAAATTTCAATTAATGAAAATATAATTATTCAGTTAAGCGAACACGACTTTTTTACAGTTTTGTAAAATAATAATAAGGTTATTGATTTGCATGACTTGTTTCTAGAACTGTCAAATTCCTTAAAGCTGTCATGACATATTTGGTACCACAGCATATTATTACGTTTACATTGTTTGTTACAAATAATTTTTACCAGAAAATGATAATTCAGTGATTTCTATTAAATATAAAATTTGAATAACATTTTAATGTTGATTAAAGATAACAATTAAGATAAAAAGTGGATGTTTATTTATAAAAATTGTAAATAATATAGTAAATAATGTGCTATATATTGCTATACCCTTCCTATACGTATATTTCGAGCATGTCCAACGCAGCTCCAGTGGCGCAATTGGTTAGCGCACGGTACTTATAAGGCAGTAGTCGTGAGCAATGCCGGGGTTGTGAGTTCGAGCCTCACCTGGAGCATTTAATTTTTGCCTCTTTTTTTTCAATTTGTTTTTTTTTTTTTTACATAAATCGTGACATAATATACTAATTATTCTATAAATTAATTTAAAAAATATAGTAATTACATTTTAAAGTAATTATAATGATAAATCGATGATAAATAATTCTGACCAAAATATTCTTCGATGGTGATACATTCCTACATTCTTAAATCATCTTAAAATTTTATGATATGTTTGAAATATCATTACATAATAGGTATGTTTTTTTTAAAATAATTGTCTTGGTGTTTTATGGGAAAATTCATTTAGCGATTCCAAAAAAATTCAACCTTCATTTATTTTAAAATTAGTATTTCTCATATACATATTACCCTATACTGCTAATAGATCAAAAATCGTGGAGCCAAAATACGTGTGGGTATATATTTCTGTCTTTTTTTATGGGGGCTCAGCTGGCAGGTTCCTGACTGGCTACTTCCATAGACAAAGACAGAATTTTTAAAAGAGAGCAGGTATACTATTGACCACTGGGGCACTGAGGTTTTACGTCAATGGCATCCATGACATATTTCTTTGTCTATGTTTCAAGTGTTGTTTATACTTCAGTTGATAGTGATATTATTATGCCCAAAAAGATCCGAAACCTGTGTTTACTTCTTATATCACTATGAAATTCAAGGAATATGAGTAAAAAAACTGTTTTTAACAAAATTAAACTAGGTTACGTTATAATGTCAACAGCTGTCAAGCGTTTTGTTTACATTTTGTTCGAAATGAAAGATATATTTATTTCAACATTTTGTTCAGATGGAACGTCCGTACATCGACCAATGACATCATCGGAATAAATGCGGAATTACTTCGTCAAAGGAGACACAGATATATTTTTGCTCTCTTTGTGGACTTCACTCACCGCACATTGAGTAAATGGACAATGCGTGGTATATAATTTAAAGTATATGGTATTCCTTTACGATCGCGTTTATGTCTTTTAAAGACTAAGCAAAAGTGTGTCCAAGTCTTTATCACCTCATCTAACAATTTTCCTACAAGAGTGTATAGAGATTTTTTTTAAGCTCGGCTCATAGAACTTCGAACTCCACTTTTCCCACCATTCTAAGTGAAAAAAACCGACACCTAATAACGTGGAAAATGAACCTCACACAAAAATTCCTACTGCAATTTCCGTCTAGCATATATACGTGTGTATATAGATAAATTGTATATCTACGTCATTGTTTTGTTGCTGAGTTCAGTGGCGTTCCGACGTAGTTTTTTAAACGAGTTTATTGTATCAATGATTCTTCGTAAGATCATCCCCCCAGGGAGGACATGGGAATGTGGTTTCTATCGCAAATTGCCTTCCAATGTTCTTTGGGAATTAGCGATCCCAGGGACCCGAGCTCGTACCACTCGGTTTGTGTATGCTGGCTGGCGGATTCTTATACACAAATGGATTATTTGTTGTGTTGAAGACGCTAATGACCTGAGTTGTCGACGCGTCTATAATCTACAATTAATTAATTAAATCGTAAGATCATCAACATCAAGGATTATTTAGGTCTAGTTGCTAGCACCAATTCATACCTATTTTCAATTTATCATTTGTTAATGATAAATAGAAAATCCAATTATTGATACTTTTACCAATTCTCAGATAAGAATCTGGGAAATGGGGGCTTGTAATAGAGGAGCTATTGAAATGCCATATAAACAATGGCATCGCTACTTGCTCGGTTGGAAATACATATACTTTTATTTATCTTATGAAATCAAATGTTCGCAAAATATAAGTAATAGATAAATAAAATATTTGTAATTTTATTTTTTATATTTTTAATTGTTATCTAATACCTATAGGGTGTACCACAGAAAACCGAACATAGGGAAAACTCCATTGTGCAAATTAGTTAGGATCAGTGATTGCTGTGCCCTTTTTCATGCTTAAAACCATGATAATTAATTTAGTTGAGTTAACCATGTGTATTCTATCTTTGTCACGCTACCTATTTTGTTTATGTCTTCCCTGTTGCACTCATTTATTTTCTATGTTCTCAATCCTGTGATACACCCTGTATATATTTTCATTATTAAAAAAATAAAAAAAAAATATTAAAAGCCTGCGGGATTCGAACCTGGGATTAGTGTTTGTACCTGTCGGTAGACTCGTACTTTTCCGCACGGCCACCATGGCTCTGTGTCTGAGACCTTAACATAGTTATACATGCTGTTTTATTTCACATATCAACCACTTCCGACTGTTTCCGTTACATCTAATATTTCTAAATTGCCACCCCAGTATGAGACATTAGACGTTACTGACGTCAAAAAGAAAACTTAATTCCGACAACAATGGGCCATCGAATACTCTCTCATCGGAAGCCCCACAAAGAATCATGCGTTCCGTTAGACTACGCCACTGATACATATGTATACACGAAAACAGCAGACACAATATGAGTGAAAAAAGAAAATTCAATCTATACTAGACGTGCCTGATCTGGGTACCAGATATGTACTACCTACTATATACAGCATAGGTGCTATAGTCATAAATGCACTGTCCATATACTGGGTATCAGATGTACAAATAGACCAAAAAAAGTGGGTGTGTGCTTATGACCACACGACAGAAGTGAAAACTTAATTATATGCAAAACATACATAATATTATAATATTATTTTATTATTATAATACGTAATAATAAAAACGTAATTCTTGAAACGATGCACTCCTTGTTTGACAGTAAACGTGGTCACCGACCCGAGCGCGCTTAATGCCGAGTGGAATCGAGTAAACTCGATTCAGCGTCACCGAGCCGAGCGTGACGGTTCATTTTCGTTCACTATTCAGAAAGAACGCAAAGTGCACCTAAAGAAGTTTTTGACTTCAAAAACAAATAAAACAAAACAATAGAAGACATTAACTACCTTAGCTGACATCATCAATACAAATGATAAAACCTTAAAGGAAGGTTGTGTGCCCTCGTAATTTTTAAATTTCTTGTCTTTAGCTAAGATTATGCCGAACTTGTTTGAATGAATTTCCTACCATGGATTTTGGTTGGCGCCAGCTCAGTGAGCAATTAAGCTAGACGATCGATTAAAGATAACTTTTAGGCTTGATACGCATCATCATTATACATAATATAAAACAAATTCCTAACGCCGCGTTTGTCTGTCTGCCTGTGTCCGATTTTCTCCTTAACTACTGAACGGATTTTGTTTCGGTTTTCACGATTAGTTAGATTGATTCACGAGTATAATTGAAAGAAATGAATAGAACACACTGTATATAGGTTTCGATCTAAACACGGTTTCTTTATGAAACACTTCATAAACCCACGTACGTGAAAAGTGGTTGAGCTATAATCTAATAATGCACGTTCCAAAAATATATGTGTTATCGAACGTGAAAAAAAACAACTGTCACATATCTATTAATTCGTTTAAAATATTGATTAAAATAAAACACTTCTGTTTAATAATTAACAGTACAGTCGACTTTTTGTCAAACAACTAACATTAACGCGGGCAAAGCCGCGGGTAATGGCTAGTATATAAAAAACTAGGGTGCGGTTTTATGAAACCACAGTGCTTGTAAGACTTTATTTTAACCCGAAATCGCTGAAAATATATAATTTTGTTTACGTGGTTTTGGCAATGTAATTAATTGAACCCTGGTCAGTATGAGAGGACAAGTGTGGTGTAACGGTTAGCGTAGCCGACCTTTGGATCACACTTTTGTGGGTTCGAATCCCACCTCCGCTCATGGATGTTTTGTGATGTCATTTAGTTTTAAGGAAGTTGTTATTTAATGTAATTAAGACGCTAATGACCTAAGTTGTCTATAATCTAAAATAAATAAATGGTCAGTATGAAGACGAACGTAAGAATCCAGATTCTATCGTTGGTGGTCAATGGGTATTTGATATGCTGCTCGACTGAATATTCGTACGATATTAGTTTTGTAGACGTACAATATAATCATGAACTTAACGTCGCTGATATTCGATGAGTATTGGTCTGATCGACTATACCATCACACTTGTTTGCAGTCGTACAAGAAGAAGAATTGTGGATTATAGACGCTCGACAACAGAGGTCAATAGAGTCTGCAGTCGTACTTTATTAACATAAAGTCGCTGCTTTTCGATGAGAAATGGTCTGGTCGATCGCTTCAATTAGACGTGACGCTCGACATTCGTAAAAAAAACGGGGCTAAAAAAGTTCCC
Organism: Mongoloraphidia duomilia; assembly: GCA_039654895.1. NCBI lineage: Eukaryota > Metazoa > Arthropoda > Insecta > Raphidioptera > Raphidiidae > Mongoloraphidia > Mongoloraphidia duomilia. The sequence goes on from CM077527.1 coordinate 11,276,116, forward strand.
TTTAATAAATCAATTCCTAAAACAGGTGACTACACAGAAATAAACGACGGTATTATCAATTTTATAGCATTTTCAGTTGGTACGCACTTATTGACACAATAGTGGGGCGTAGTTTTGCACGAGTGTAACACTAGCACAGTGTCAGTGTTGAGTAGTGTACACGCTCTTCGTTTAGACCATTACAATACCTGTCATGTTGCACTTTATTTATACGACCTCCCTGTGACGGTAGTAAATGTGTAACACTAGCATCTCACCGCCGCCAAGCTGAACACGATAAACTGTAGCATTGCGCTCTACACTGACCAGTAGAACACGGTTCTTGGTGAAAGTTTACACTAGTGCGGTTTAGTGTAACAAAGTGTAACCAGCTGAAAACGCTATTAATTATTTATATTATCGTTAAACGAAAACGATATCAATTTTGAGTTTTTTTCCTAGTGAAGTGTCTCTTAATAAATTGAAAATGTTTTCCAATGCTGTACTTAATACCCATTTTCAACCTTTCTCGCCCGATGTTGTCGCGTCCCATTCCTACACTCTTGTGCCATCATCGCTAGAGCATCGTTTGTACCCTAGACGGCCTAGACGATCCCATCTGTAGTCCTACTAGACCAAAACTTTCTCAAACATAAGACTAATATAATAAATCAAGATATTCCCTATCTATATGACCGGTGCACAACACTGGACTTATACAGAATGGTTCATAATAGTCAGCGATTTTCATAATAATCATGTATATTAATTGCATATATCAATACCTTTGAACTTTCGAAGGATCACAAATATTAAATAAAAAGACTATAAAGTAAATAAATGTTATGTATTGTAGGGTATGTATTTATGAAAAGAAATAAATTGTATTCGCGTCTGACATTAAGGTCGAAGCCCTCTATTGGGCTTAGTCGCGAACTACCCGAGGAGGTCGTAGCAACGGAACAAAGCGTTGAGTGAAGGTAAAAGTGCACAAAATATATGTTTTTCACGAATGACAGTATACAAATGTAAGCATATTGCAAAAAGATACTGTTCAGTGTTCACTTGAAGTTTTGTAATAAATAATTCTGTCGTAATACGACTTTTGAATGAATTGTGAATTATAGACGCTCGACAACAGAGGTCATTAGCGTCTGGCTGAAAATATCGAAATTAAATTTCACTAAAAATGTTTTGTTATGTCAGCACAAATGTTGCAATAGGAACTTACGACGCGGAAAAAAATCATTGCCGTTAAAATGATTACTGCATGAATGAATGAATTGTAAATTATAGTCAGACGCTAATGACCTCTGTTGTCGAGCGTCTACAATCCACAATCCATCCATCCTGTAAATTATAGACGATCGACAACAGAGGTCATTAGCATCTGAATGATCACTGTACAAAAGAGTGTTTATAAGTCTTATTCCAGTTAAACCCATCTATAGCTTCCTCAATTCACTATTTTCAGGAAATTTGTGATAGGAAAATGCTGTCGAAGTATTTCGGCAACAAGGATTTGAACACATGTAAGGCATTTCTGAAACTATTTAATACAAATCACATGTAAGCTAATGTAAACAAACAACGGTTAAAAGTCGTATTGCGACAGAATTATTTATTACAAAACTTGAAGTGAAAACTGAACAATATCTTTTAGCATTATGCTTACCTTTGTAAACTGTCATTCGTGAAAAACATATATTTTGTGCACTTTTACCTTCATTCAACGCTTTGTTCCGTTGCTACGACCTCCTCGGGTAGTTCGCGACTAAGCCCAATAGAGGGCTTCGACCTTAATGTCAGACGCGAATAGGAAGCCATTTTATACCAACAGATAAATAATTACGAGCAACATAAGTATTAATTAAGTTATAAGTATTAATTAAGTTGACAAATCAAAATTACGTCTCTTCCACCACATTTGCACCTCCACCATATTTAGGGCTAGTTTAGTTGCCTACTTTCAACGGTATTTATTTCACAGCACACGCTAGTTTTATTTTACATTCTATCATTATTTCAGTGGCGGCGTTAGAGGGTAGGCCATGGCACAACTTAAACTGTCTTGGCCCACCCCTTGGCCTACCCTGGAATAATCCCCAATTTCTAGTTTATCTTTTAAATAGTTTTTAAGCTTCGAAATTTCAACAATTTTTCTTATAAATTCTATAGCAAGTAATCTGGGTTAAAATTTTGACGAGCACTGAAATTTTGGGAACAAATATTATTGGCTCACCTTCAGAACACCATGCCCAAGTCTAGGACCAACCTAACAAAAATCTTAACGCCGCCACTGCATTATTTTTCACAATTCAGCCGAATGGTCACTAAATTCATTTTGAATTCACATTGTATTTTATAAGTATATTTACATACATTCAATTTTTCTTAAATAGTGCCGGAAAAAATGTTTTTATGGAGATATTTAACTTAATTTATTTATTTCTAATTTTATAGACAGATGAAAATACCTATAATGTATTTAATGTCGAAAGGATTTCCTGGCCAGTTGGCTAGGCTAGGTCAATGCCAAGGCAGGGCATAGAAGATAAATAATATTTGTAATACTTACAAAATAAAATATAGTTACTTCTTACCACAACAGTTTTATTGATGGATGTACATTTCGAAAGCTATGATTTCATCTTCAGCAAGCATGTATAGTGTTTGCTGAAGATGAAAGCATAGCTTTCGAAATGTACATCCATCAATAAAACTGTTGTGGTAAGAAGTAACTATATTTTATTTTGTTTTTATTCCAACCACAGTGCTCATATATATTTTTATTTGTAATACTTGTTTTTAAAATGAGACACATTTTTAAAGTTTTGAAATAGCCTGTATAAATACACGGTTTTTTAACAACTACATAATCTGACAGTGCAAATGACAGAGGAAATTCAGATAAATCGATTTTTTGTCTCGCATAGATTTTTCATCGAGTTGTTTAAAAGATTTTTTTTAAATCTAGCGAGTTTTGTTTGTCAATTCGTATTTGTCATTCTGTAAAAAAAGGATGCAATTTTGATTAATCTGTACGGTTAAAAGGACCTTCCTTTATATTTTCTGCGATAATTTATTTAGTTAGCTCAGCTATGGCCTATGGATTCAGGCTGTATAGGAATTCGTCCGGTACAGTGTTGTCAGATATTTCACGAATTTTTTTTAACATCTTTACTAGCACCCTCTCCAAAAAATTTCAAGTAGAGTGACTCTGTAAAATGTCACGGAAGTGGTGTGTTGCTGAAATGACGCAACGCATCACTGTCAGCTATATTCTACCATCGTTGGTCAGCTGTCAAATTTTTTTTGAGGTTATGTGCAGCTGCCATCGTATTCGAATTTGAATGCTTACATATTTCTTGAGAGTACCGGGACTGTCAATTTTTTAATACAACTAAGTTCTTAGATTTATTCTCAAAAATGCCACTGGGAAAAAAATATCTAATTCTAACCATCATAAAACTCTTTATAATATCTAAGAATTTCATATTCAATTTTGCAGAGCTTGAGAATGGCCGAGAGTGTAGCAATGCTGTTGTTTACATGACGTTGCTATGGTTTCTCTATTACAAGCTCCGGGTTCTAACCCGGGAGCTGTTAAAAATGTCAATAGATTTTCAATTTATTATTAAAAATAAAAATGAATTGAAAATATGAATTGGTGCTAGGCCCAAATAACCATAGCTGTTGGTGGTCTTTAAACCACAATTTTTTCAATTTTGCAACGCTGTTTTGCAGTCAACATTACAGAATAGTGGACATGTTTGATAAAATATAGACGTTTCTTTTTCTTTGGTTACAATAACCGAACATAAATTACATTAGACTTGAAATGCCTTCAATGTGAATTTTATTGATATAAATAATTTATGGACACTTGTTTAATAAAAGAAAATTCCGAAGAAAGAAATTCGGACAATGCCTATTTATAATGAATTCTCGGTTCACGGTAAAATGTTAATTTTATTGCATTTAATAAATTATATTTACAATGTAATATATTGGGAAAAGTGGAGTACAATCAAACCCCAAAAATCATTTTGTGTTTTAAAGACCACCAACAGCTAAGGTTATTTGGGCCTAGCACCAATTCATATTTTCAATTCATTATTTTTTTTTAATAATAAATTGAAAATCCAATTGACACTTTTACCAGCTCTCGGTCTAGAACCCGGGAACTGGGGACTTGTAATAGAGGAACCATAGCAACGCCATGTAAACAACAGCATTGCTAACTTGAGACCCCATTTTCAATTACTATTAATTTGTAATTGCATTTTTAAGGTTAAGAAAAACTCCAAGCCCACCGTTTTCTAAAAAACTTCCGTATAGCGAGAAGTGGATTTTATTTTTGGCTTTGAATTATGTTTTGAGAAGTCTTAGAAGTTTTCTTAGGAGAACTTACAAAGTAGACATACATTGGTGATGATATTTTAAATGTTTTAGTAGTTCAAGTACCTACCAATAGTAACGTCTTCTGACACCAAATTGTTGGTTTGGATAACATAAATTGCAGACGACTGGAAAAGCATTAACAATTCAGTCTTTACCTCAGTTTTATGCCCATTAAAACCCAAAAAAAGTTCTCAAACTATTATTTTTTAACAACAGAAGGAAGTTGAAAATGATATTTAACAAGCCGTGAGGTGGGTCGTTTATTAGGACTAAAGTGCGACCCTTCAGGTCCACACGACGAACTTCCCAGTTTGATAAATATTTAATAATAATAATTAAATTAGATATTACACAGAAAAGTAATCATTTTAATCATTAAAACATAATTATTATTTATTTTTAACAATAATTAAAAAAAAAAACTGCTGAACCGATTTTTATAAAATTTATTTCGGATCAAAATGACGTTAACACGCCTCGATTGACACCCTTACGAAGTCGATATAATTTTTTATTCGCGAGATATTGTGTAAAATCTACTTTTTTGGAGTCCATTTGGTTAAGAAAAAAGAACGGCTGAACCGATTTTGAAATTTTTTTTTCAGATCATACCCTAACGTAGTCGATATCATTTTTCATTCTCGAGATTTCGTCTTAGAAAGAAAAGGACGCATACGTACGTACGTACGTACATACGTACACACACACACAGATATCTTTCTAAAAATAGTGTAAAAATAGTGTAGTGACCTTGAAACACAAAAATTTGTTATACATTTTGATTTCGATTTTCGGACCCATTACAATAACTTCCCATGGGAAGTTAAAAAAGTAATTTCAAATTGTTATAACTGTATGGAACCCTCATGATGCGATTCCTACTTCCACTTGTTCCTCTTTTTATTTTAAATATTATCAGAAATATAAAGAAACTGTTAACAAGCAAGTTATTAACGTGTAATAGAAAGAAAAGAAAAGAAGAGAGAGGGAAAGCGTGTTTGAGAGAAATAGATGGTATTAGAGAAGAGGATGTTAGTAAGCACTCTTTAATCTAGGGCTCCACCGGATAGGCCTCTACAACGTTGCCTCAATGATATAACGATGTATAATAATAATAATAATATTTTTTAAGAGAAAAGTCTGCGAAAGTTTTGAATGTTTTCTTTTGTACCACAGATTAAGTAACACATATCAGAATATCTATTATAGATAGTCACAAAATGTTAAAAATAACCATACAACACACCAAACTTTTTAATATTTCACAACGTACGTTTTTCCAGCCATGTTGATTGTTGGCATCATCAGAAGATGATGCCAACATGGTTGGAAAAACAGATTATTACGTTTTTAACTGTTAAAATAGAGGCATTAAATTCATAGCACCCGGGCGAAGCCGGAACGGGTAGCTAGTTTAAAACTTAGGTACCAGTTAATAGTATACCAAGTTTAATCAAAATCGGTCAAACCGTTTTGGTACAAACAGATAGACAGATAAGCATTGTGGAAATACGTTTTCTTGTCTAGATATCATACAAGAATTGTATATTGTGTAGCTAGTGTGCTAATATTGAGTACATCTTCATGCGTCAGGCGCGATGTTTTCAGGCGAGCGCGTACGAGACTTGGCGAGTGCTGAAAACATTGCGCCTGACGCATAAAGATTTAGCACATGCGTTGCACACTATACTTTATTCAACACATGCATGGTTTTAGAGCTTTATTGAATTAATGTCAAACATCGTAGACTCACTGACAGCAGTACATCTCATACTAAAAACATTGGCTTTGATACAATATTTATTTACTTCGTAATACCATATTTTATTGTAGCATCGAAAAGGGGTACATAATGGTTCATTATGTAACGGCTTTTACAAGTGTTTTTCATTATAGCATCGAAAAGCGTTTCATAATGGATCATGATGTCACCAGTCAATAAACAGCCATTTAAGATACTTTTTACAGACACGGAAAACACAAAAAGCGTGCATGTCTTTTATAAGTATATGTATTTTTTAAACGTTTTTAAAATGGCACCAAATTGTTCAGAATGAAATGAAACGTCAAGGTTTTATGGTCCCGTCATCCGACCAATGCCAATTTAGTGTATGCATGCTAAGTACAAGTAAAAAAACAAACAAAAATTACCGTTAAAGTCAATAATTCTATTCTATAAATTCTAGTTAACAGTTAACTGACGTTAAAAGATGGCGACATTAACTTTTCACTTCTGATTTTTTTTAAAATGGTATCAAATTGTTCAGAATGAAATGAAACGGCGAGGTTTTATGGTCCCGTCATCCGACCAACGCCAATTTAGTGTATGCGTGCTAAGTACAAGTAAAGAAACAAACAAAAATTACCGTTAAAATCAATAATTCTTTTCTATAAATTCTAGTTAACAGTTAACTGATGTTAAAAGATGGCGATATTAACTTTTCACTTCTGTTTTTTTTTAAAATGGTACCAAATTGTTCAGAATGAAATGAAACGTCGAGGTTTTATGGTCCCGTCATCCGACCAACGCCAATTTAGTGTATGCATGCTAAGTACAGGTAAAAAAACAAACAAAAATTACCGTTAAAATCAATAATTCTATTCTATAAATTCTAGTTAACAGTTAACTGACATTAAAAGATGGCGATATTAACTTTTCACTTCTGATGCTCACTTATCTGCACATTAGCAAAGCATTTGTTTATTTTTGTTTGACAACGCGAGAATACAATTCTGTGGTGAAAGCAAGATAACGTTTTTGTTCATATGCTTTCTCTAAATGCATTTCCTGTGGGATAGAAAGCACAACAAGTATTATTACTTTGTTTTCTGGATTCTTGCTAGGCTCGTACACAAGCCAAGTGTACTGAGACATATACATACTTGTTTTCCTTTATGCACATCAATCTCAGATATTACTTTCGGTGAAACAATGCAAAAGAGTAACTTGTGGGTAGACCTCGCGCGGCGAAAGATGAAGCCACCGCGTCATAGTAACGTGAATGCATTGCGCCCGCCTTCTAGCTTGCTATTAGAATAGAATAGAATAAATTTTATTGTACTTAAAAACATAGTTGTATGTACATAGTCAGAATGGTTTGGTACTAACGATTAAAAAATTCATTTAAGTTGTACAATGGTTTATCGCACAAATATTCTTTTAATTTTTTTTTAAATTTATTAAAAGGTTCAATAAGTTTTATGGACTCAGGGAGTGCATTATACAAATGAGAAGATGTTTAGTGCGGACATTTTTCGTACCTCACGTGATTGTGACGAGTCAAATAAATATTGTCTCTATTGCGTGTGTTTCGGGTGTGTATATTATGCGTAAATTCATATTTATTCAGATTTTGCTTAAGAAAAATAATGTTACTGTAAATGAAAATTGCATGGACATTGGCTGTTTATTGTCATGAATAGCAGTTTGCCAAAATTGTACCTAACGTCATAAAACACAATGTGCAGTTTTGTGTACACGGCACAGTCTGCGGGCAAGCAAGGCGTTCACTAGGATATTATTGATGACGTGCCTGGCTTCATCTCTCACCGCGGGCACTATAACAATGAAAGGTAGTTTTTATTTTTTAACTCCCGACGAAAAAAGAGAAGTGTGATAAGTTTTTAATAATCAAAGATTATAACCCCAATTCACAAACCAACTTACCTTGCATTGATACAAGACTCACAGGGCCGGCACGTGCGCCTGGTCGGACAGGCGATCGCCTTACGGCGCCATATTTTTAGAGCGGCATATTTTATTTTCCTAATATTATTCTTTGCTTAAGAATATTACTCACTTTACCTATTACCGTTACCAGTGGAGAACGTTCGTTCTCTAAATTAAAAATTATTTGCGATCTTCTATGACCCAACAAAAATTAATAAATTTATCTATATTAGCCATAGAACATGAGATAACAGAGAAAATAAATCATTAATAATTTTGTAAAGGAGAAAGCCAGAAGAGTTAATTTTTAATTTTTTTGTTTTATTTATAAGTTATTGTTTTTGTATAAGTAATATTTTTATATATTTTTTTCAAAGTGTCTATACCTATATTATTTTTTGTAAATATTGTTATTAGAATTACATTTGTTTTTTATTTGTTAAGTAAATAAAATATATCATCGGTTTATTAATTTTTTTAATATGTGAGGGGGGGGCGGCAAAAGTTGTATTCGCCTTAGGCGGCATATTTTGACGCGCTGGCCCTGAAGACTCATCAAAGCTTATATATATTTTTCTGTAGCTATATACAAGAGAGGTTTTCTTATAGGTACATACAGAATGTCCACGGAAACGTGTCCTAGGTAAGTTATTATAAGAGATGGAAAGCCGCTTAAATGGTCAAAGTAGTGAGAAATCATACATCTATTAAGAATTCGTCGAGAAAACAAATGAATTTCGCACAGTTTATTTAAAAAAAAGACTGTAACTTTTTAAGTATTCATCGTAGATATCGAAAAACTATTTGAACATCCCTGTAGCAACTTAATAGAATAACGTAGTGTACAATTTTTTAAATTCATTGGCTTTCGGGATACCATTGATACAAACTTATTTTTTTACGGATGCCATATTGCATTTTTAGATATTCGAATTCTGCTTATTTTCCTGATTAATTTGGTGTATCACATGCCACATTTAAAAAGTTTGTAATTAGCGTCCCATATTAGAGACACATTAAAAACAACTGACAGTCAAATTATAATTCAGTTCTGCCAAACTACGAATAATTATTAATTTTATACTTTAAACTTTCGCACTACTTAATTATTATTTGACTGTCAGTTGTTTTTAATGTGTGTCTCTAATATGGGACGCTAATTGCAAACTTTTTAAATGTGGCATGTGATACACCAAATTAATCAGGAACACCTTATAGCCATGATAGATAAAAAATAAAATGTTGACATACGAATTTTTGGTAAAGTAGTTGTCCGGTTTCGACTGCATCCAATCTTCAACTTTTTCATGATGACATAAAACGTGATCCCGATGATTTCCACTATTCTGGAGTACTTAATATGAAAGAGCAGGGAACAAATATTACAAAAATATTAAATTAGATAACAATGACATGGGTAATAAAAACAGATCGTAAATAGATTCATTCATAAAATTAGTTCGCGCAGTAAAAATACGGTATGCAGATTGCAATATGGTAAAACTGCGATGGTCTAATAGTGGGTGTCCTGAAACTATGAATAAATTAAGCACTAGTATTGTATTGGTTGTCTCATTTGATACATAACTTTTTACTACAGAAATTATATTTTATTAAATGCTTTTTGAACGAAACTTCGACTATGTACAGTTTATAAAATAAGTATACATGGTTCGATTTAGTCATTTTTCGAATTTATGTCTATCTGTTTGTCGGTTAGTTTGTTAACTCAAAAACTTCTGAATCGATTTTGATATGATTATTCTACCTGTAAAATCGACCGTTTTCGAGTTATTACGATTTTTCTATGCGTATCTTACACAATATATTTTGATTAAATAGACGCGTATCACTCTTGTTATTGAGCGTCTATAATTTAAAATATCTATCTATTTGAGGTAAAATTTTGCACAAAATTAAAATTAGCCTAATTAGGTGTACGATATATATCATTGAGCTAACGTGTTACGTAGAATTAAAAAAACTAGTATCGCCTGTGATCGAAATTCGACCAATTGTGTTTGTAAAGAAACGAAATTCTTATTGGAATTTATAACATCAACATAACTGTACCGACAACGAAGAAATCCGACAAAACGATACCCTCTACATATTGATAGTTCATAGAAGTTCCGCTTTATAGACACTAAAAGCGTGTATATGTGTTGAAAAAATAATGTTTTATCACATTTTTTAGACTTAAAAGAGACACACGTTATTTTTGAAAAACATAAAAACTAAACATAGATGCAATCTTCAAAACATAAAATTATTATGAGTGCTGTTATTTTTGATGGAAAAACTATAAATTTTAAATTATATAAACCAAATATTATGATGGAACCGAAAGTGCTTTGATCGGATTTAAAAAAAAAATAACATCACTGCATTTTTACATCATATAATTTAATGTAGCCACGTATTATTTTTAATAATCAGCTGTGATATTTTTCAAGCATTTGGGAATGATTTAAAATAATAAAAAGTATTAGAAATACCTTGTATTTTGGTGTCCGTCTTGTGACTTCATGTGTTGTTAACACGACGCGTTTCAGCAACGAGTTGCCATCTTCAGGTGTGGTTAATTTTTTATATTATAAAAAAAAATTAACCAGACCTGAAGATGGCAACTCGTTGCTGAAACGCGTTGTGTTAACAACACATGACTGTTAACTGTCACAAGACAGACACCAAAATACAAGGTATTTCCAATATCTACTTCTTATTATTCATATAGTGACTTGGAGACCTAACACCCTAAAAATGTATCATGATTTAAAAGAAGGCTAGACATCTACTCTATGGTACCATTGGCCACAAATTTCAAATCAAAACGCTTTATTACACTATATCATTATAAAGACTTCTCATAATTGTATTTTCTTTGTTTATTTGACGATTTTGTAATTTGTGTTAAATTAATTCATGAATAAACTATTCTATTCTATTCTACACCATTTTAGACTGGACTATAATTAGATATAAATAAATCATAAATTATTTAAAGATTAAACAACAGAGCCGTGCTAGATTTTTTATAAAAAAATAATCGTATAATGCAGTTGGCTATGGAAATTAAAATGGTACACACCACTGATGTGTATACTTAATAGCTGGATAGCTGATCTTGTAGCTCGCCATTGTCCCAATTTGCATAAATTTTTTATAGTGAATAGTTTTTATAAAAAAAATTCACAGATTTCGCAATCCTTGCAACCATCGAGCTGACATTGGAAATGATAACAGCATATATGAAACATAATTAACTGTTTATTATACACACAATATTTATCAATGCACTGTTTAGTTTTGTCAGGAATAACCCTATTATTCTTCTGTTATATACGCGTTCACTTTTGCTTGATTACTTATCTTTTAAATGGATTTTTCTACAGTATTTATTAACATTTGATCAAAAATAACACCGCAGATCGTCGCAAATACCTCTCAATTAACTAGACATGATATAAAACACATTTCTAAAAAATTGCACTTGTTCAATTTTGCATGATTGCTCCTCACTTGATCGCGACACAGTTGTCTTTTGGCCTTGAACGAAAATTCGTAACTCTGCCCCCATATACGAACATAAACATTTCCAATGTTAAAAACATTTCGTAATAAACAAAAACAACCAATTCAACAGACAAAAATATAGAAACACTGGCGACAATAAGCGGGAAACTCCGCCCATCCGAAAAATTCACGCAATGCCATGTAAACAATTCGCCGCCATGTTGTGTCGAAATTTGAATTGACAGTCTATTGTCGCCACTGTCTCTATAAAGTCTTTGTAGTTTGGACAGGTAATCAGCGCCACACAATATCTGGCCTATAACTAAAATTTTTGTCATGGCGATTAGTGCTTAATTTAAATTAAATTCATTTTAGATATGGCGTGGTGCTGGATACCATATCAATTGGTTCCATGTTTTTAATTTTTTTTCATATGCATCAGTTATCCAGTTAGTATAGAGATCAGTGGTACACACAAACAAAGAGGATAAATTTTTAGTCAAGCTTCCGTTCTTTAAAGAAGAAAATGGCAGTTTTGCAAGTGAATTCACCCCGGGGGGCTTTTTTGTTTTGTCAGCCAAGTTGGTTCAACTGATAGGAAGAATGACTGAGGTAATTTTTCTTAAATAACCATTTGTCTTCTAGAATTGGATTTGCTGTATTATAAATGATATAGAAGATATAAAACTAGAGTAGGAGCTTATGATTTTTTTTCTTTCTACCGTGAAATATGTTTGTTGTAAAGTTCACAAATGATCTCATGAAAACAACTTGCAAATTATGTTACGAAATATTTTTAATGATCATGTTTTACGTAGTATATTAAAAATATATAAATTTATATTTTAAACAACTTTAAATTGATTCAAACAGATCCGGCTTTGGATTAATTTTTATCCATACTAACATAAATCCATACTGAAAAATGTTTTTTTCGTTGGAGAGCAGCCAATTATATAATTGTTTCGAAACATATAGGAAAAAATCATTTTACCAACCAGTGGTCACAGTCAGGACTCTAACCTGAACCTTTCCACTTTCGCGGCGGAATGAGCTTACAATACTCAACCGTGACAAGATTGCTAAATTAACATTCTCCTTGTATGCTTCAGAATCAGTGAAAATCTATTGATTCTGAAGCATATAAAGAGAATGTTAATTTAGCAATCTTGTCACGGTTGAGTATTGTAAGCTCATTCCGCCGCAAAAATGGAAAGGTTCAGGTTAGAATCCTGACTGTGACCACTGGTTGGTAAAATGATTTTTTCCAATATGTTTCGAAACAATTATATAATTGGCTGCTCTCCAACGAAAAAAAACATTTTTCAATTGCATTTCAGCCGTATAAAACTATTATTTATCATAAATCCATACATTCTGCAATAATTTTCTTTCTACCCGACTGATCGAAAGCAAAAGACCTCAGCTGTCGAACGTCTATAATTTATACACATTCATTAAATGAAATATCTAGAGTTATATTCCAAAAAAAAATTATTAAAAAAAATAACAAAAAACCCGCGCAAAAGAAAAAAAACAAGTCGGGAAACCTTCTTAACACCCTTCTTCAAATGCGGTTACATATTACGTAGAACAAATAAATTATAGACGCGCGACAGCTGAGATTTTAAGCGTCTATCGTAATATATTTAATTTCAGCCATATTTTAAAACAATTAAAAAACATATGTATTTAAAATTGCTTGAACTTCAGAAGGCATATTATAATATATGCAGTCAAATGGTACAGTTGAATTTTAATAATTTACAAAAATACGTGAATGTCAGTTAGGTTACGTCACTTCTGCGAATTTGTTTTGAAAGAATTTAATCGTATTTTTGTGAGAACATTGCTTTGAAGTATTTCTCTAACGTTTATTTTTATTCGAAGTGTCAATGTTTCTGCTTGAAGTGGCAAAGACGACTATTTAGCATAAAATTTATCTTGTTTCTTACCTGAAATTAAATGTAAATGTCTTAATTTATATGTAGAGAGATGCAACAACCGTCAGTAGCAGCCGTTGCTACCAGCTGATTTGGTTTTTACTCGGTGAAGCTAAGCCACCTAGATAGATTTAATACTCTTCAATACAAGTGTTTCAATTGTTTCAGTGTTGCAATAATTGTTTCTGTTAAGGTACGTGCAGTACGCAGCTGGGATTCTAGATGGTAGCATGTATGGTAGATGGTGGCTGAAATTATAAGCGCTTATAGGTTTGCACAACGAAGCTTTGATACTAGCTTAAATCGCGTTTGAAATGTCAGATAGCGAAGACGAATATTTGTGTTCTTCTGCTACAAAGTGGTATATTTTAAATACAAATTTGGGTAGGAGCTATCATGTCAACCATATTAATAGAAAACGATCTAAACATGGCGAATTTCATCATTTATACCAAGAATTAAAATTTTATCCAAATCGGTTTTTTAATATTTACGTATGGAACCTAATACTTTTAAATACGTCTTAGAAAAAAGTCAAAACAAATTAAATAAAAACTGGCAAAATTTCACTTATTATACTAGTCACATCCATTGCGAAACTTGTAACGGTCATTTGAAAGTTGTCACGCGTTGATTGTAGTAGTCCGCGCGCTGAAAGAATGGTGAGATACATTCTTGAATCTACCAGCTCTTGTAACAGCGCTTATACCTGCTACACTCACTGCTTCGTTGTGTACGCTCGCATATATAACAATGCATTAATTTAAGCAAGCCCTGCTATGATCTACGCTACCATCTAGAATCCCAGCTTCATACTGCACGTACCTTTATGCAGGGTTCGGCAGTTAGTTTTGACGGCTTTTAGAACGTTGTCGATGGAACTGGTCTGAACATCCACAACGTTTAGTTGAATGTAATTTAGGTAGAAATTCGGTGTTGCGTTCTTCCTGTAACATGGAATGGAATGGCAAGATTAGTGCTAGGGGTACAGAAAGCATTTTCAGAAAATCTAGTTTTGTAATGACCTTAGACTGTGACCACACAATTTTTTTCATAAAAAAGCATCTGCTATAAGTATTTCATTCACAAATAAAGAAAAAAAGGTCACAACACAATTAAATGCAACACATTTTTTAAAAAGATGAAAATTAATAGAAATGAAAAATTACTAGACAAAGTGATAATGCAAATGATGAGGATAAAAGCTTTCGAATATTAATAAGCAAATAAAAGTATTTTCAACCAGCTAATAAAAATTTACAATCACGAATAATATTTTTTTCTCACGAAGTTGGCAGTACTTATACATAAAACATTACCTCATGATAGTATACATTGCGTTCAAAAATAGTATTATTGCATATTATAAATTAAAGTCCCCCACCGCATCTGTCTGGCTGTATGTAGGTATGTTGGCGCTAATCTCAGAAATTACTGTGGGGATTTTCATTCGGTTTTCACCAGTAGACAGACAGTCAGACTGATTCACGAGGAAGGTTTAGGTATATAATTTATGAATATTTTGTGCAAATTAGCTAATGTTAGGATGATATTTATCGATTAGGGCCCGTATTCACCGAGCCTAGTTAGTTATTTATTCCGTTGATTTATTCCCCTGGTAACTATCACACGGAATAAATAGTGATAATTCAAATTACCAAACATAGTTAAGTTTACTGCAGGTATAAATCGTAAGAATAGCTATTCTGTCCAATTTCAAGGGTATAAATATTTATCCGCCTAGTTAAATAGGGTGTGCACGAAATGCATAAATTACTTTATGGCCTTTTCAGGTAAATATTAATTTCATATCTTACAGGTAAAGGTTTTTGTCAGTAAAATATGTCAATATTCACCATTTTACATTTTCGATAGATGCGCCATCGGTCGGATCTTTGGTAAACGTGCTTTATTTGACAAAATCTGCAAGGCGTATAGTATATAGTAAATTTTTACCTGCAGTTACTATTCTATCGAATGAATTGCTTGGTGAATAGAAAGTTTATTTTATTCCAAGGAATAAATTTATTCTAAGGCTAGTAACTTCTATCTTTAACAGTGTTTGGTGAATACGGGCCTAAGTCAGAAAAAATTAGCGTATTGGCAGAATCCTACCAATATTATAAACACCACCAGCCCAGCTTCGCTTCGCAGGGGAAGAATTTCTTGTGGGGGGGGGATAATTCCCACCAGCCCGGCTTCGCCTCACAGGGAAAAATTTCTCACGGGGGGGGGTAATTCCTGTGGGATATTGATAAAACGTAACTATGCAATTTTTTTTGCATGTGAATTATAGACGCTCGACAAATTTTTTTTTTTGCATTTTGGCGGAATCCTACTAATATTATAAGTATCACCAGCCCGGCTTCGCCTCGCAGGGGGATGATTTCTCGCGGGAGAGGGTATAATAAATCATAAATTCATAGCATTCGATCGAAGCTGGACCGGACCTCTAGTGAACGATAAAAATTTATCCTGCAAAATTTTAATAGTTTTAATTTATTTTTTGAAAAGGAAATTATTTCATTATTTTTTGTTATTAAAATTCAATACAATCTTTACTTTACAGCGAAAAATATCAGTTTGATTTGTGTATCAGTTTAACACAATAAAAATATATGATAAAATAGTGCGTTGACTGCATGCTCTTAAAAATCCGACTATAGTCTATTCATTTTCAAAAAATTGTGTTTTAAAGACCACCAACAGCTAAGGTTATTTGGGCCAAGCACCAATTCATATTTTCAATTCATTATTTTTTGATAATAAATTGAAAATCCAATTGACACTTTTACCAACTCTCGGGCTAGAACCCGGGAACTGGGGACTTGTAATATAGGAACCATAGCAACGCCATGTATTCATTTTCAAAATAGAGTACCTGTGTGAGTGATCATCTCGTGTCCCTTTGTTTCTTGAGTTGTGATTGATCGTCCGGAGAATTTCAAATTTTGCAAATGCACTGGAGCATATTTACCTACCTATTAATTTTGTTGTAAGCAGTAAGTAAGTGACACTGTTGGAATGTATTTTTTCAATTTAGTACTCCATCTTGGAAATGAGTAGTGATGCGCGTTTACGAGATGTTTTAGTCGATTGTCTCGATTGTTCAAATATCTCGATGACTCTCGATGGTTGTCACTAGGACTCGATTGTTGTTGTTTCATAGTTCACCGAGACTGAATTGTACAGTATACTACATACCCGATACGAATTCAATAGTGAAGAGATCACAAGGTGACTGAAAAGTGTAAACAGTGAACAATCAACGAGTCGCGTGAACGCCAGTCGACTAGCATATAACCTTGAATCGCGATTATATGTAATTTCATTCGCTGATGTTGCTACAACATATGTGGCAAATAATCGACTTGAACAATCGAACATTTCGATTGTAAAATCAAACTTCGAGTCGATTGTGAACTCGATTGTTATTATCAGCGATTGCAATTGTTTCGATTGTAAAAACATCTCGCATTCACCCATCACTAGAAATGAGTAGGTATACATAGTTCTTATTTACTCCTTCTTTCCCATTTTTAAGTTTCCCTAGATCTGTTAAAATGTCTAGTGCAATATAAATAATTTGACATGCAGACAGACATGCGGAATGCCTTTCCCTGCGGTTAAGCTCATTTATCAAGATGCACGAATAGATGCATCGTGTAAAGCTCTACCCCTTCTTACCCACGCCTTTCTTGTTTCCCTAGACTAGTGTTGCCGTCTAGATCTAGACTTTCTAGACTCTTGTCTTGTCTAGAAATTTTCAAGACAAGACAAGACTTGCTTTATCTAGATCAAGACTCTCGCCAAAACTCTAGACAATTTTCAAGAGTCTAGATAAACTAAGTAGTAGTATGTAAAGGTTTATTTTACCTACTACTACTAATCTAGACTCTTGAAAATAATCTAGAGCCTTGATATTTCAAGACAAGACTTTAAAAGTCTTGTCTTGTCTTGTCTAGATGGCAACACTACC
Organism: Mongoloraphidia duomilia; assembly: GCA_039654895.1. Classification (NCBI taxonomy): domain Eukaryota; kingdom Metazoa; phylum Arthropoda; class Insecta; order Raphidioptera; family Raphidiidae; genus Mongoloraphidia; species Mongoloraphidia duomilia. Next base: position 11,293,607 of record CM077527.1, read on the forward strand.
CTAGACTTATAAACTGGTTTTAATTCTTTTAATTCTTCCCCTCTTCTATTTCTACATGCAATTTTAGGTGTGCAATCAACACACACAGTACATTAGAGATATTTATATGGGATAATCACAGTCTAAGTTAAAAACTAGATGTTGCAGTATTTCCTATGTAGCTTAGACGATTGCCAACATGTGAAGAATGGAATAACGTTTCCTGTGCAGGATGACATAATAGAGAGGAGAGTCAATATAAGCATAAAATTTAAAGTGAAAGAAAACACAAGACTCGGCTCAAGTTTTGTGAAGTCTCTCTTCTGTCTGAAGTTATTTTATGTATATACCTGAATCCAAAAAGCAAAGTTGCCAATGTCTATTTTTGTCTGTTTGTATATACTTTCAGAAAGAGATTTTTTTGGCTCAGTTTTGTGTAATCAATTATATTTTATTTATTGTAGATTATAGACGCGTTGACAACTTAGGTCATTAGCGTCTTAAATTACATTAAATAACAACTAACTTAAAACTAAATAACATCACAAAATATCCATGTGCGTAGGTGGGATTCGAACCCACGACAGTCTAGTCTAGAGGCTGGTACCAAGTACGCTATCCACTAGGCTACACTGTCCCCTTCAGACACTATAGTTTATACTTTATTATGTATACAAGTGTAGATTGATGACATGAAAATCAAGAGCTGCATTTCCACTAGGATACATTGCCCTCTTTGTGTAATCAAGATAATCTATACTGTTATATAAAAATATATTATGTTTTTTGGTTTACTTGTACATAGGGCGATTTATGACGTCGGGGAAAAATTTTAAGTCCTTCGCGTCGGCTTAAAATAACAGGAGCAGATATGCAAGGAAAATGAAACGGCGGGAAAAGTTTGTCCTAATTAAATTTAATTTAAAAACGGCTAAGCGGAAGCTTGAATTTTAAATTTATTTAATGGTAAATGAATTTTGGTTGATTCGTAAAATAAAAGCTAATAGTACGGAGTCAATTTATAGACTCACTTTTATGTTTACGTACGCATTGGAAGGTCAGTTATCTTACTAAAAACATGGCATAATTCACTATGCCTTGTGAACACACATAAACCATAGTTTGATCCCCTGAACTTTGTGGCGCGTGCTTTAGGAGAAACTTCTAATTTTTAAGAAACAAGAAAATTGATTTTTTTAAATTGACTTTTCAATAGATTTTTTTTAATGATTTATAACACAAGTAAGTAATTTTAACGCATAATAATTTAAAATTTGTAGGAATTAGTTTGAACAAATCTATTGCTCATTTGATAAAAACTCTGAAAGACGGAAAATTATTTAAAAAAATCTTTTTAACAAAAAAAACCCTCCTTCAAAAAACCACCAAAAAGAGAAAAATAATGACATTTTGAGGTCTGTGCCAATTTAATAAAATATGAAGTCGGTTAAAAAGTATAGTATAGTGATTAATATCTTCTTTTTAACCAACTTCATATTTTATTAAATTGGCACAGACCTCAAAATGTCATTATTTTTCTCTTTTTAGTGGTTTTTTGAAGGAGGTTTTTTTTTTTATTAAAAAGTTTTTTATTTTTTACTTTTTAGTATCAAAAAGTGACATTTACCTTAAAAGAATCACACGCCGTTACTCACTTTTATTAAACCGACTTTTTTACACTGTCTGATATGTCAAAAAGTGGTGACATTTACCTTAAAGAACCACACGCCGTTAGTCACTTTTATTAAAATCAGCCGAACTACTGAACAGATTTTGATGAAATTTCTATGGGACCAATCTGAAAGTATATCCTTTCAAATAAAAAAAAATTTTTCAAAATCGGTTTATAAATGACTGAGTTATGAGGTAACAAACATAAAAAAAAAATACAACCAAATTGAGAACCACCTCCTTTTTTGAAGTCGGTTAAAAAAAACTGAAAAAGATCACTAAAAAATTAGTGAATGTTTTTTTAAGTTTTTTGGTAAATCTCAGATCTTTAAATAATTCAGAATGTTTATAGGAAATGGGAAGTTGAATTCACTTTTAAGGGTAGTACAATCAGAATTTGATCTTATTTCGGACACGGTTTTTTAACCCTATACCAGGGGCTCCCAATCTTTTCTTTACTGCGAGTCCCTTTACTGCAGGTTGCAATTTTTTGCGACGCCCTTCTAAAAGAAGATATCTGTGTGTAGCTCTAGCAGACAATAAAATTACTTTATTATTCAAAGAAAACTCCAAACAATATAGAATCGTAATTATTATTTATTAGATTCTAATTCTAATAAAAAACTCGGGTCGCAGTGCCAAACCCTGCCGACAATATAGTGTATTTGCTAATGCAGGTCTTGTGGCTTTATTATGTAAACTTAAGTTTGTTTTTGGACAAAATAAAAAATTTAACCCCTTAATACATCCCTTAAAATAATATTTTTTTTTTCTTAATTTCAATAATTTCTTAATTTCAATAATAATTTCAATGCAACCTCTGTACCAAATTAAATACACCCTTCAGTAAGTAAATCACTATCCGCAAACCAGTGTTTTCATAAAATTTGTAAGTCCGGTCCTGTCGGGCCGATTTTATTAAAATTTTAGCAGCACATTTTAATCTTCACTAAAGGGTTAAATTTCAATTTTAAAACGATTCTGACAATTTTTTCGGTATTTTTGGGCCCAAAAACTTTTTTCAACCTCTAAAAACTACCCTTAATAGGGTCCGATCGGGCCCATTTTAAATACGCTTCGTGCGGTAATCGGTTCCAATGTGTGTACCAAATTTCGTTTAAATCGATTAAGTCTGTCGACAGTTATCGTGTACACACATATATATATATATACATACATATATACATAAACATTTTCAAAAATGGTGGCAAACTGTTCAGGAGGGTATGAAACGTCGTGAAATTTTGGTCCGACCCTTAGGTCCCGCCATCTGACCGACGCCAATAGTGTATGTGCCATATTATGGCAAATACACTAATTAGAAAACATAAAAAACTACAAATAGTACAATTAATGAGCAGAATGAGCTTGCTTTTCTGAGCATAACTTCTCAAATCAGGACTGAAGTTCTGAAATTGCGACTCCCTTAGGATAGCGCCGCAACGCACAGTTAGGGAACTTCTGCTCTATACTATGCATCTGTCATTCCCTCTCTTTGTATAAATTTGCGAAATTTTTGAAAAATAAATTCGACCCGATTCGTTTAAGTCTATTTATAGAAAAAATAACCCTGAATCGACTTTAACCACCCGCACTTCTAGTTTCAAAGATATAAACAGCATCTGAGAGATTTTTGAGTTTTCTTAAAAATGCCAAAAGTAAGAAGATCCCCCTCTTTGTACAAATTTGCGAAATTTTTTAAAAATAAATTCGACCCGATTCGTTTAATATCAAGTCTATTTATAGAAAAAATAACGCTGAATCGACTCCAACCAACCGCACTTCTAGTTTCAAAGATATAAACAGCATCTGAGAGATTTTTGAGTTTTCTTAAAAATGCCAAAAGTCAGATGACCCCCCTCTTTGTAAAAATTTGCGAAATTTTTGAAAAAAAAATTCGACCCGATTCGTTTAATATCATCATCTCAGATGCATCAAGACTTTTAGAAACCGACTTTAGATATTTTAACGTTCTATCTTTCTAAATATATGACATATACAGAAAAAAGAATTTTTTATATGAAAAAAATATTAGATTACTAACACAAACAAAAGACACATTAGAACGAAAATTGACTTCTTTTGACGTTACAGTCTCGTAGTATTTGTTATGCAGTTACTGTATTATCATCCGAGTATTTTGTCAGTTAAGTGGTTGCTATTTCTTTATTCTCTGCAATTCTTCTTTTTTATAAAATGAAAATACTAACTTCTTCTCGTTGAAAAACTTTAAAAACTCCGAACTTTTTAGTTTAAACATATTTCATATGTTTTTTACTTTTACATTAATTCAATTTTTTGATATATTATTATACTTTCCTAGCATTTACCTGAAAGTAAAGGGTGTCTCAGCAAGAACTTGAATTTCGAACTGCGCGCCATTTTTGACTGTCAATTGTTGAGTCAGCCATATTTGGTGTCTGTTTAATTAAAACATTGACATGTACAAAAATGGTGCGTTATAGCTTGGAAGAACGTTTGTTAATAGTGAATAGTTACAAACCAAGTTTTCAGGTCGTGTCATCTCTCGTTTTGGAGACCAAAACTGGCCGTCAAGAAGTTGCGATTTAACTTGTTTGGACTATTTTCTCTGGGGTTCTTTGAAAAGTAAGATCTATGCGAACCACCCTGAGACAACTGAGGAACTCAAAGAAGAAATTTCACGTCAAACTCGTCAAATCCAGCAGCCCTTACTACAAAATGTACTGCAAAATTTTGTCAAAAGAGTGCATACCTGCCAACAGAGCAACGGTGACCATTTAACCGATATTTTGTTTCATGTGTAATTAATGTCATCACTACCTCCTGCTGGATTTCACGAATTTGGCGTGCAATTTCTTTGTAATGGGTTTTCACTATTAACAAACGTTCTTCTAACCTGTAACGCACCATTTTCGTAAATGTCAATGTTTAAATTAAACAAATACCAAATATGGCTGACTCAACAACAGTTGAAAATGGCGCGCGATTCAAAATTCAAGTTCTTGCTGAGACACCCTTTATATATGTACATCAGTTTTACGTATTTTGTTTATATTAAGAGTATTCGATAGTCGAAGTTACCCCCTGCACTCTTCATTTCAAATCCTTTCTCCTCGCCTATAAAACGGTTCCCGCTCTTCCGACACTATTTTTAAAGCTAAAGGGTTCAGGTAAATGCCAAATGAAGAACCGAGAATCACACTACAGATCCTACAGCGAAAAAAGTTTTGGATCGTGTGAAAGATTACGTAATTTTTTTAAAAAATTGTAAGTTTTTCAGGAATTTTTTTTCGCTTGTGCCTTGTAGGATCTGTAGTGTGATTCTTGGTCCTTCATTTCGTAGCTAATCGCGTATTTTGCCCCCAATTGCCCTCAATTTTTCTCCCCAGCAGAGTTTCTATTTTTAAGAGAGCAGTGTAGCCTAGTAGATAGCGTATTTGGTTCCGCTGCCTCTATACAAGACTGTTGTGGGTTCGAATCTCACCTGCGCTCATGGATGTTTGGTGATATTATTTAGTTTTAAGAAAGTTGTTATTTAGTGTAGTTGAAAAAAACGCTAATGACCTGAGATGTCGACGTGTCTATAATCTACAATAAATAAAAAAGGGTGTGGGTCTCGGGACCCCCGACAGATGTGAAACATCAAAGAAAACGTTATTGAACTCGGTGGTATTCTCTATGTAGTAGTATATATTTTTTCAAAAGCAGCAACTAATTGTTATGCTGACGTAATCCTATATACTGCACTGTAACACCGCGTGTGTTACAGTGCACGCCTGAGCCAAGAGAGAGAGAGAGAGAGTGCCCCAGTGGTGGGGAGAACAGCAGCGAAGGAGTGGACCAAACATTTCGTTGCATATTTTCCCTCACGCGGCTGTTCACAGCCCGACATAAGATGTTTCACATCAATAAATTCTACTTTTGAGGGAAAATTCCTTAATCTGGCAACTTACTCTATAATATTACAATAATACTGTGCCCGAATTTGACATACGATTTTTTCCGATCTTTTTCGAACATACGGTAATTCCCATTTGCACCGTATCGATGCATATCGACATTTTGCAGATAGTTAGGTGTTAGGTAAATCCAATGTACGTGTTTTTACTGCGATGTTGGCGCAGAGCTCTAGAGCTACGCCCCTCCGCGTTGCTCTGATCGCCAACAGACATAAATAACCTAAAGAATGTCACCTCGCCGTGACCAGCTAACTGCATTACGTTTTGCCTATGACTTTTGTACGAATCATTCGATCGATTTTATCGAATTTCAAATTCTCGTGACTATATATTTTACGATAACGTTTAATTAACGATTATGTAATTAAGAAATGAGAGGAAATGCAGCTCTTGATTTTCATGTCATCAATCTACACTTGTATACATAATAAAGTATAAAGTGTCTGGAGGGGGCAGTGTAGCCTAGTGGATAGCGTACTTGGTACCAGTCTCTAGACTAGACTATCGTGGATTCGAATTCCACCTGCTTTCATGGATGTTTTGTGATGTTATTTAGTTTTAAGTCAGTTGTTATTTAAAATTTTTCAACAGTCTTCCTGCTGAGCTGAAGTCACTTCCTTTCCCTAAATTTAAAAGAGAGTTAAAGACTCTTCTAATTAAAACATGTTTGTATTCAGTTAATGAATTTTATTCAATCAATTATAATTATTAAATATTTTTGTACGGCGAATCCTGCTCACTGCTATATTGGACAATAAATATATTCTATTCTAATGTAATTTAAGACGCTAATGACCTAAGTTATCGACACGTCTATAATCTACAATAAATAAAAAAAATATAGTGTCTGGATGTTTGTACTGGTTAATCTCGAGAACTACTGAACGAATTTGAATGCGGTTTTTACCATTCGATAGCTTAATTCTTGGGGAAGGTTTAGGTATACTACCCGGTTTCACCCGAGCGCATAACGGATTGATTCCAAGTTGAATTGAAATCAAATTTATATCAAAAGCAGTGTGAAATATACTATTATATCCAATAATAATAATAATTTGTCGTGGAAAATTAATTATAAGAATGAATGAATTGTGGATTATAGACGCTCGACAACAGAGGTCATTAGCGTCTGAGAAATTAATTATAAATTCGAACGAACGAGCGAAAGCATTGTAGAATTTAAAATCGATCCTGATCGAAAAATAATTAATCGTTTGAAACGACATTTTCTTTAAACTGTGTATACATGTATTTAACTTAATTTTTTGTACAATTTCCACTTCGAAACAACATTTTTTTACGCATTTTGATCAAAATTTAGCTTGAAAAGCGAACTTTTCCTATGTAGATCAATCATTTGTTTTTGTGTGAGTACAATATAATGCTCTATACTTGACGGAGAATTTGACGACATTAGACTGTTCCTGCATGTATAAAAACTGTAATTATATGATCACAATCTAAGGTTATTGTCAAATCAGATTTTTTGACAGTGTTTTCTGCAACCCAGCATATGTGTACGTTATTCCATGGCGGCTTGGATACTGTTCTAAATCGTACATTACGCCCGCCCAGCTGGTCGCGTTGTACTTGTTTTCAGGACATAGGTGTTTCTGGTTTCTGACACACAAACTATCTATTTTATGTCAACTATAACTTCGCAACTTACTGCTATCTTCAAACATCGTCTTTTTACGGTCACTTTCCGGTTTTTACCGAATAACTGGCTAGAAAACTAATAAATTTTAAACTATTCTTCAACCATATATTTTTTGAATATGCTCAACGAGACGTGTTTATCTAGTTTTATAAAATAAAAAAATTGGTGTGTGCTTATGATCACACGACAGAAGTGAAAACTTCAGATTTTCTAATTTTTTGGTGTCATCTATTATAGCGCATTTATGAACTAAAAATAATTTATTATTAAAATACCAAAATTGTACTTTTAATTAATTCAAACTTGGTTTCAAAAAAATTATAATTATTGTCAAAGAAAGAATATAACAAAAATAAAAAAATATATAAATAAATATCATGTAGAATTTAGAAAAAAAAACGCCAAAAATTCTACGCTGCCATCAGGTCTCGAACCCAGGTTCCTATGTATAGAACGCAGCGACTAAACCAACTGAGCTATAGCTGGCCAGTGTGTACACGGTCGTTTTTATGATGTAAGTATGTTGCCAATTCTTACGGAAGTAGTTGGAATTCTTACGGAAGTACTTTGGACGCTTCACATTTTTTCAGTACCCAGGCAAAAAGTGCATAACGCGCCTAAGGAAGTATTTACTTCAAAAAATCAACAAGACATTTTATTTCGAAAGATGTACACTGCACGCATGGGTGTACGCAGAGGGGCAGCTGCCCCATGGGATCTAGAATAATGAAATATTGAAAATTGGATTTAAGGGTTACTGAGTTAATTTTGAAGTGGCCCAAAATCTTAAAATGACCTTTTGCTTTTTCATCACTCCAAATTTCATGCTTTTATACAAAAGTGAACAATTCAGCGGTTTTTTCGAGCTAAGTAGTTGCACTATTCTGTAAAAAACGCTTAAAACCGTTTTATTTTTGAAAAAAATTGCTTAATTTAACTGTCTGAATTAAAAACGAAATAGTAATTATTAAGGCAGATAAAAAGTGGATGTTTGAAATAAATTTCTTTAAATTTATAGTTCGTTAAATGGATATAATTAATCACTAAGAACATTTTAATTTTCAAGTTAGATGAAGATGAAGCGAGAAATGTTTTAAAGATGTGATTTAAGTTATTCATTAATATATAGTTTCCAAACTGCTTAATAGACATCAATTACAATTAATTAAAAAATAATCTATTGAGATGAACTTTTAATTGAATCACATTTAACAAAATCACAGCTGCAGTAGCAGTAGATAAGTTGCCGATACGGTACAAGGTACAAGATATACCTATATTATTATAGTACTTCAGAGATGTATCCAGAAATTTAAATTGGGAAGGTGCACATTTTTTTGTAATCTTAATATTACAATCTGTTATTCTATGAAAAGAAAATGCTCCAAGTCTTCAATGTTTCCGGGCTTGTAGGCCGTGGTCCGGTGGTATTTCTACCTGACGTTTCGTCTACAACTGCGGTAGACATTCTCAAAGACGATTTGGCAGTGGCCGAAGTGTCCTCCTTGGACACTTCGACCGCTGCCACATGGTCGAAGTGTCCTCCTGTGAGCCGCCAAGGAGGACACTTCGACCGCTGCCACATCGCCTTTGAGAATGTCTACCGCAGTTGTAGACGAAACGTCAGGTAGAAATACCACCGGACCACGGCCTACAAGCCCGGAAACCATGAAGACTTGGAACAATGCCGGCCGTGAAAGCTTGCACACCTGGATAAAAAGAAAATGTTCTGACCGATTGACTGATTCATCAGGAAGTCTCAGAAACTATAAAGACTAAAAACATGAAATTTGGCAGGTAGGTTCCTTATAGGACGTAGGCATTCGCTAAGAAAGGATTTTTCGATATTCAACCCCTAAAGGGGTATAAAGTGGGTATAGAGTTTTTTGACAAACTGTTCATATCTCGCAAATCTTTAAGGTGAGAGGTATTGAATTCAACATTCTAACTCTTCTTTAAAAATCAGCAAACCCCTAAAGAGTTAAAACGGTGGTGTAGGGTTTTTTGACTAATCAATACCCAAGCCAAACAACTGAAGATAGAAACATAAGCGTTTAATTATCCCAAGTAGATAGAACTTTTGGAGTGAAAAAAGCAATGAAACAATGTAGTTCCATGTATAAAAACTGTGCCGCTTATATAAATAGTAAAAGTATAAGTGCTTGACTCACTAAAAAGATTTATTTATTTATTGTAAATTATAGACGCGTCGACAACTTAGGTCATTAGCGCCTTGTTTGCATTAAATAGCAACTCACTTAAATACAGACGCTAATGACCTCTGATGTCGAGCGTCTATAATTCACAATTCGCAACTCACTTAAAACGACAACACTAAACATCCATGAGCGGAGGCGGGATTCGAACCCACCACAGTCTGATCTAGAGACCTCGACGCTAACCATGAACCACACTGTCCTCCAGTAAATAGAATTTTGGGTTTATTTATTGTAAATTATAGACGCGTCGACAACTTAGGTCATTAGCGTCTTGTTTACATCAAATAACAACTCACTTAAATCTAAATGACATCATAAAACATCCATGAGCGGAGGCGGGATTCGAACCCACGACAGTGTGATCCAAAGGCCGCTACGCTAACCGTTACACCACTCTGCCCTCTAGAATTTTGGAACTTGACTATAGTCTGTTATATTTGGATCAGTTAAAAATATATTTAACTGCGTTGTAAGAAAAGTTTCAGTCCAACCCTGCATCTTCGTTCTTTAGCTACTCTTCTGTCTCCATCTAAGACTGTACATCAGGCAGTAATTATTTAATTTCAAGTCTCGACGTTTGAAATTAATCGCTTAGAAGGTAACCCAAACACAAACTTGTGAAATCTTACAGTAATAGTTTGTGTTTCATAATTGCATCACTAATCACACACTTGCGTCTTTTGTGCTATCGTGCGTAAAGTCTTCGACTTTGAACCGATATTACAACAAAAATAAAATTAAAAATTTGGTGTTTATTCGCTGTATGCCGATGCATGGAGGGGATTTCAGAGTGACTGTTAGCGCGCAACAACGGATAAATAGAGAAACATTCGGTGGGTACCTAACTCCCTTCTCTATGATAATTGCTAAGCATAAATACGTAATAGTAAATAATAAAATATAAAATGGGCCGTGACTAGTTATGTAAATGCGTATAATACTCTGGTATAAAATGTTTGTATAAAACGGTATTATACGGTATGTAAAAAAAATAATATACCCCAGTTTTATACTAGGTATAAATACTGCGTATTTTACTATTTTATACAGCACGTATAAAACGTTTAACACCGTTTAAAACGGTTTAATACCGTTTAAAACGGTTTAGTACCAAAATGAGAACAGGAACTTTTCCTATTATGCAGTTGATAATACTGAAAAATGCATCGTAACCGTAGTGTGAAAAAGTAAAAAACCGTTTTATACTGAAAAAATACGGTATTATACCATGGATTTAATACACAAAAAAGTTTAATACCGTATTTTTACATCACTAGCCGTGATGCTTGTTATCAAAATAAAGTTTGAATTTTTATGCAGAAAAAAATATAATACTCAAATTCAAAATATTGAAGGGGCAACTGCCACCCTTTGCTACTCTCGAATTACGCTTATGACCCCCACCAATGCAAATCATAATATGACTGCAGTGCACTGTAAGAAATGAGAAGGCAGATTACATAGATTATCGATGGTCCTGCATTTGTAGCCAGCGATTAATCTGGTAATAGGCACACAATGAAACAATGGCGTCGCAAACAGGTATCGCCTGCACATCGCGTAGATTCCATAAAAAACACATTGCGCATGCGTGGTTACTAATTTTACATTAATTTGTTTTGTATTCATCCATTTTATATATGTAACTATACATTTTATTTTGTAATTTTTTAACACTTTATTGGAATATTACACAAATTATGTAATTTTAATTTACTTTATGTAAAAATCACAAATTTGTTTAACTTTACAGTAAAAGTCCAAGTTTTTATGAAGTTTTCAGTGTAAAAATAAATAATAATGTAAAACCATTTAGAAAATCGAGCGAATTCTATCTTAACCTTCAAAGTATTTTTATATCCATTTTTTACAGTGTGATTAGACCATGTCTACAATTGTAATTTAGTTATTTGAAAGTAAAAGTGTACATACGATTTCGTGCAGTAAGTAAGTCCATTTTGAGTGGCATTTGTTTTCATGAGTTCTCCAATGAAAACAGAGACGGCAGCACGATCGCGGAGGAGCGGTGCATTAAAACGAGAGAGACGATATACGTATGCGAAGGACGGATAAACGGGACGACAACTTACTGTTTGTTGTTGATTCCTTTTTATTTTGATCGGAACTCACATCTATATATACATATATAAGGTATATATATATAGAGAAATCTCTAAATTGCAATTCAAGTCCCGAGCGAGCCGTTGTTTTGATCATTTTGTCTGATGTCGTTCGGTACATTTCGTATTCTATGCCAATCTGTTCCTTTTCTTTATACATCGATCCTACACGCAGATACACCGATCGCGGTCACGGTTCAAAAAACGTACCGCACTGCCAGAGCTGCAGAAGAAAAGCCCTTATTAACTTCCCATTGGAAGTTATTGTAATGGGTCCGAAAATCGAAATCAAAACGGAGAAAAAATTTTTGTTTCAAGGTCACTACACTATTTTTACACTATTTTTAGAAAGATGTCTGTGTGTGTGTGGGTGGGTGTGGGTGTGTGTTTGGGTGTGTGTGTGTGTGTGTGGGTGGGTGTGGGTGGGTGTGTGTGTGTACGTACGTACGTACGTATGTGTCCATTTATTTCTAAGACGAAATCTCGAGAATGAAAAATGATATCGACTACGTTAGGGTGCCAATCGACGCGTATTAACGTAAATATGATCTGAAAGAAATTTTTCCAAAATCGGTTCAGCCGTTCTTTTTTCTTAACCAAATAACCTCCAAAAAAGTAGATTTTACACAATATCTCGCGAATAAAAAATTATATCGACTTCGTAAGGGTGTCAATCGAGGCGTGTTAACGTCATTTGGATCCGACATAAATTTTATAAAAATCGGTTCAGCCGTTTTTTTTTTAATTATTGTTAAAAATAAATAATAATTATGTTTTAATGATTAAAATGATTACTTTTCTGTGTAATATCTATTTTAATTATTATTATTAAATATTTATCAAACTGTGAAGTTCGTCGTGTGGACCTCAAGGGTCGCACTTTAGTCCTAATAAACGACCCACCTCACGGCTTGTTTATCTTATGAAATCAAATGTTCGCAAAATATCTATATATTTAAAACACAAGCCCTATTTCTCTAGACAATCCGCCAGCAACCCCTGCTCAACCGATTGACATAATTTTTTTTGTCGTGTGGACCTCAAGAGTCAAGGTTCGCACTTGTGAGTCCCAATTAAAAGTAACTTTAGTCCTAATAAACGACCCGCCTCACGGCTTGTTTTGATTATGATTTATGATTTATTTTTGAAGTGAATACTTCTTTAGAATCGTTGTGATTTCAAACCGATGCAACGGAAAAAACGACAGGTAAGAGACACAAATACAAAAATGTGTAGGATGAAGCCGGCAATGAGACAGAAATATACATACTATTTTATATTATCGGTCTCTCCTCTTTGTGCCATGCTTCGTAGCATCCCCACTCCCGTCTTCTAAGCATAGTCGCCTGTAATTAGTGAGCCAGAGCGAGAGAGCAAATGTCGGTGTGTATGTATATTGCACACTGTTTAATACTTGCTTGTATTTGAGCTTTTAACGTGTGTTAGTATATGTGAAAAGTACGTGAGCTAATACTACCACTGTATGCGGCTGCGTATTACAGCTTTTTAGTAAGAAGCACGGAATACATAGTAAGAAGTCAGCGTGGTGTGTTATTATTTAACAGTGTTTGTGAGTATTTTTATATCTTGTTGTGCTAAATAATAAATTTTATAGGATGCCGAAATGTGTCGTCAATATCAACGCAAAAAAAATGAAAATAAAATTAAAATTAAAAAAAATCCAGGAAAAAGTTCAACAGAACGTAGTCGCGAGTTTCGTGCGCGTATTCACTTCTATCGTGTGTGAATCGCACACACACCTTTTTTTTTTGATTATTTATCTTCAAAAGATAGTTTATGTAATCAGCTTTACCTCGATTTTGTTCAAACTCTTTAACTCAATTCGTTTAAAAGTTAGGATGGGGGGGACATTATAAATTTGCACGGTAGATATTATTTTCTGGGCAGAAAAAAGTTTTAGATCTAATTAAAATACCCACAAGTGCGTCTATTTTTCAGAGCGGGGGCGATGTACGTAATAGGAATACTACAAGGATCTGTATTGGGGCTTCTTCTTCAATAACGTCATGTCTGCCAGAAATGGGTAAACTATAAGCTTTGTGGACCAGACCGAATGTATTCAGCCGTGGGATTTTAGGGTACAGACGTTTTTAAGTGAATTACATAATATATATTACAAGACTGATCAAAAAGGATATTACATAATATATATTATAACACTATGGTCATAAAGTATATACAGGGTGTCCTTAAAGACACTAAACACACGCCTACCACGTGGTCCTGAGGTCAAAATAAGCCGATTTAAACAAACTTACCTTCTTACAAAATTGCTTAGTTTGGGCGCTATACGCTCCTGAAGTTACAACTTTGAAATCATTTTTTTGTTATAAATTTAAAACGGCTTGTGCAATTTTGCTAAAATTTGGCACGTTGACATAGTTTTATGGAACAAAAAAACCAATATCAAAATTATGATTAATGTTAATCCATAGGTGTAGAACTCGGGTTTTTTAATATTTGAACGTTTCAAATTTCTACGCCAATGGAAGAAAAGGGGTTTAAGTATAAAATTTAGATTCAGTGACGTATTTGCTACAAAAAAGCTACTCTTAATAAGACTCGATTACTCTCATGGTTTTTGAGAAATTTGTATTTTAATAATAAGTTGATCAATAATAATACGTTGATAATAATAAGTTGATTAATAAACAAAAAAGATGGCCATGCTTTTTTCTAAGAATAAAACTGGAGATAATGAAGAAGTTATGCAAAGAGTAAATTAATTTTCTTAGTCGTATAAATCTTTGTATGCGTGAAAATGGAGGACACTTGGACCACTTTTTATGACATATTTATTTATTTCTATTCATATTTTAGTAACTTTACTTCATTTTGTAAAAATTACTGCGAATTATTAAAATACAAATTTCTCAAAAACCATGAGAGTAATCGAGTCTTATTAAGAGTAGCTTTTCTGTAGCAGATAAGTTACTGAATCTAAATTTTATACTTAAACCCCTTTTCTTCCATTGGCGTAGAAATTTGAAACGTTCAAATATTAAAAAACCCGAGTTCTACGCCTATGGATTAATATTAATCATAATTTTGATATGGGTTTTTTTGTTCCATAAAACTATGTCAACGTGCCAAATTTTAGCAAAATTGCACAAGCCGTTTTAAATTTATAACAAAAAAATGATTTCAAAATTTTAACTTCAGGGTCGTATAGCGCCCAAACTAAGCAATTTTGTAAGAAGCTAAGTTTGCTTAAATCGGCTAATTTTGGTTTCAGGACCATGTGGCAGGCGGGTGTTTAGTATCTTTGAGGACACCCTGTATATCATAGAGTCGACATGCAGTATGTTAAAAAAACGTTATTAGGTTATTGTAGCGACTGTAACAGACAAGGATAGGCCTTATTTCTGACACAAACCATAACAATTAAAATTTTTCTCAAAGATATGATAGCAGGATCATCAAGCAGTCGTCAACTTCTGCTTCATTGACTTTGTTAGTCTAATATACACAGTATACTATAGTTAATACTTGAATACATTATATTAAAGACAAGTTAAATTTTTAAGTTAAGTTTTTTCGGGAAAAACAAAAATATTTAGTTTATAGCAGTCACTGAATAAAGAGTTAAATTACTTCGCCCGGGTGCTATGAATATTTGATTATAAACATCACCAGCCCGTCTTCGTATCGCAGGAGGAGAATTTCTCGCGGGGGGATACCGCGAGAAATTCTCCTCCTGCGAAGCGAAGACGGACTGGTGGTGTTTATAATATTAGTAGGATTCCGCCAATACGACAAAATCCAAAAAAAATTGGAGAGTTACGTTTTGTTACTATCCCACAGGAACTATACATTTTTCCGGGATGAGAAGTACCCTATGTCCTATTCCAGGACCTAAAGTAACTATATACCAAATTTCATGAAAATCCGTTCAGCCGTTACCGAGCTGAGTGGAGATTATCTTACGGAAATTTTTACATGGCATGAGAAACGGGACATTTATGGTGGAGGTAGAGTGCCCGCGGTGAGAGATGAAGCCAGGCACGTCATCAGTAATATGCTAGTGAACGCCTGCTTGCCCGCAGACAGTGCCGTGTACACAAAACTGCACATTGGGTTTTATGACGTTATAGGTACAATTTTGGCAAACCGCTCATGGATCTCCAAAACAGCCAATAGCAAGCTAGAAGGCGGGCGCAATGCATTCACGTTACTATGACGCGGTGGCTTCATCTTTCGCCGCGCGAGGTCTAACGAGACAGTTATGGAAATTTCTATAACGAAGGAACTTGGTCGATCGGATATCTGAAAGTTGATCAAAATTGAATTACAGGAATTGATCCTAACAAGTTAAGTTAATAAAAAGCTTATAAAATGATTTGCACAGCCCTAAGACTGATAACCAGTTCCATATTGTATTATATTGTTTCACAATGATGACGTCTACGGTATATCAGAATTCCTCCTAGTAAACTTACGGTGTGTCTGTGAGTACATATCCTTATTTCGCTCAACTAATAAGATAATTTAGAGGAGATGCCACGTCACTATATTGATATAAGTATACGTGATGGCTTGAAATAAATAGAAAACATCGAAATTGAATTTTGAAAATATAATATTATTATTGATAAATTAATAGATTTATACGGATGATTTGCAATTGAAAATTTTAGTTGGAAAGCAGCCAATTATATAATTGATTTTAAACATATCGGAAAATCATTTTACCAACCATAGTCACAGTCAGGATTCTAACCTGAACCTTTCCACTTTGGCGGCGGAATGATTTCACAATTACTCAACCGTGACATGATTACTAATCTAACAATTTTCATTTTCAATTATTTGCGAGAAAATTACTTACATTTTCATTTTCATGATGAGCTCTCGCTAGTACGAAGATTCACATCTACAACATAGCTATAATTTCATTAGCACTCGCATGTAGTGAAAATCAATTGATTCCGAAGCATATAAGGAGAATGTTAGATTAGTAATCATGTCACGGTTGAGTTATGTAAGCTCAATCCGCCGCGAAAGTGGAAAGGTTCAGGTTAGAATCCTGACTGTGACTATGGTTGGTAAAATGATTTTTTCCGATATGTTTGGAATCAATTATGTAATTGGCTGCTTTCCAACAAAAATTTCCGTAACTATTGATAGCAACAATAATAAATATTAAATTAATGTTATGAAGTAAAAAAAAAATGATACGAAAATTTCAAATAATATTTATAATTTCTCGACATAAAAAGTTTTATTAAGCGTTTTTTAAAACATTTTTTGTACTTTAAAAGAAAGGTTGTTTTATAAAAAAGTTTTTCATTTTATTATGTTGATGAATATATTTTTTAACAAATTGGTTTTTCTTTTCTCTTGTTACAACATGGCTATAGGACTTTTTCTCTTTACCTACATTCTCTTTAACTTGTGAATTAAAAGCTAAAAGTAGGTACGTAATTTCTTCATTAAAACTTGATATAATAATTTTTTATGCATACTAAATTTATTCTGCAAACTTGTGATGGGAAAATGGTAAACCATAATTGTATTGTTCACCATTAAACTGAGTGGCAATATTGCTTCTAACACATGCTGTAGTTTTATACAGAATGTCCTAATATAAAAAAGATTTATTATGAAGATTGAAGGAAAAACCTCCGTAGCACAGGATCAATAATTGCAATACTAATACCTATTTAAAACAATCGCATTTATTTTCTGACGTTTCGGCGCTCTTCGTGTCATCTTCAGAATATCAATGCTATATTAGTGCTGAGAACTTAGTGCTCGCAATAATGCTTTAAGAGCTTATAATGCTTAAAGCACTTTGCAGAACAGATGCTTGATGCTAATGGAATTCTAAACAGATTTTGACTTTTTTCAAAAACTTTAAATTTTGAAAATATTTTCAAAATGCTCTTATCTACGACAAAAATTATTTTACAAAAAAACTTTATGAAGAAAAGTTATTCCACTTCCCAGTTCCCGATATCCAATCATGCTGAAATTTTGCACACATCTTTGGTATGACAAGTAGAATGCAATAAGTTGTGTGTGAAATTCAATATGGCGGCCGACACAAAATGGCGGATAACCTATTTCTTTACAACCCCTTCGATATGGGTATCAAATGAAAGGGTATGACGAGTAGAATACAATATGCAGTGTAACGCCATTCTAAATTCAATATGGCGGCCGACACAACATGGCGGATTACCTACCTATTTCTTTTTAACACCCTTAATATGGGTATCAAATTAAAGAGTATGACGAGTAGAATATAAAAAGCAGTGTAACGTCATTATAAATCCAAAATGGCGGCCTAAAATTTTAGAAGAACAAAATAAAATATAAAAAAAAACTTTTTAAAGACAAGCTTTTATTGAAATTGACTAAAAAGGAAAAAATAATTTTTAATAATTTATGTTCATAATATTATAAAAGCGTTTGCCGTGACTAATAAACTATCATAGAGTTTACAACCCACGCTTTTATAATTATGAACATAAATTATTAAAAATTATTTTTGTCCTTTTTAGTCCATTTCAATAAAAGCTTGTCTTTAATAAGATTTTTTATGAATATTTTTTAAAGAAATAATTAGTAGATATATATAATTTTATTGAAATTATATAAATTTAACGTATAGGTATATAAAAGAAAATTATAGGGTATTTTATAAAAAAAGAACAAAACAACAAAGTAATGTTGTTAAATAATACATTAAAATCCGTTTTATTTTCGAAAATAAGATAAGATAAAATGGGATAAAACAACAATATTTCTCCTTGACAAATAGAACAGTGTTATCACCATTTGAAATCAAAGACAACATTTTCTTTATGTATTACAGTAATGCGGTACTGAATAATTAATAAACCCCGATGATATTATGCAAAAATAAAGAATTCGTTTTCTTTGATGACACAATTCCTTCTTGGTACAAATATCCAAATGTCATATCAGCTTTATGCATAATAAATTTCCGGTCTTGGCTAGTTAGCCTCCTTGTATATTTTTATTTCTGTCACTCGCTTACAAGACGAATATATACAGTGTGACCGAAAGAAAGTGTGACATTTATTTATTGTAAATTATAGACGCGTCGACAACTTAGGTCATTAGCGTCTTGATTACATTAAATAGCAACTCACTTAAAACTAAATTACATCACAAAACATCCATGAGCAGAGGCGGGATTCGAACCCACGACAGTCTGATCCAGAGGCCGGACGCTAACCACTGGACCACACTGTCCTCTAAAGTGTGACATTCGCAATTTCTTTTATTAAAAGGCAACTTCTTTAGGCGTGGTAGGTAGGAGTGATTCCGATCGGATATTGAAAAAGCGTGACGAAAGAAGTGGTGGGGGTAAGGAGATCGGAATACAACCGCGGTACTAGTATAGAGGAATTAGTTAACTAGCTAATAGGTGGCAGTAAAAAATAAATTAAAAAGAGTTCCCTCTATTCCAAGAAATTGTTCTATGTAGATGTTTTTAGAAAATGTGAACGAGAGAGTGCGCGAACGTATACCGGTGAGTAAGAGAGTTTCACATCTACCTCTTAAGGACACACTCTATTTTAACATGCTCTAACTTGATAGTATGAATATTAATAATGAGAAATAGACGAGTTATTAAAAATTTTTGTAATAAAATATATGAAGGTAAACGGGAAGGATCCTTCATTATAAAGGATAAATATTATCCTTGTATGTTATAGCTATCAAACCACACTCAACTTGTGTGAAATTAAACCGCGACTGTAATTGAAAAAGCATTCTATCTTTGTCGTGCTTTCGTAAACGAAACTCGAAAGATGCGTCAAAGCAACTGTGTCTCCCACTTGAAACGAAAAACTATCATAGAATTTGACGATTCCAACTTCCTCTATCTCTCTCATTCTTTTTCAGAAGCTTATTTATTTTTTATTTATATAGATTACTTTAAGATATTTGGTTGCGACTAAAGTAAAATATACAAAATATAAAGTGAATACAAATCACTATTCTGATGCCAGTCTTCTAAAAGGACCGGGAGGACAGTGTTGTGTAATGGTTAGCATAGCCGACCTTTGGATCACACTGTCGTGGGTTCGAATCCCACCTCCGCTCATGGATGTTTTGTGATGTCATTTAGTTTTAAGCAAGTTGTTATTTGATGTAATTAAGACGCTAATGACCTAAGTTGTCGACGCGTCAATAATTTACAATAAATAAAAAAAAGGACCGGTAAGAGACAGAGAGATTATAGATAGACGTTCGAAAACTGAGGTTATTAGCATCTGCTAAAAGGACTTCGAAACTGTATCATGGTTTTATGAATAGTAACTATGGTAACGGCGCCGTCGCGAAGTTCTTCCGACTTTTCTAACAGATGATTTCAAACAGATACTGAGACACATGTCATCGTCTGAAAGGGCATTCGCAGGGAATGTTTTTATTATACATCTGAGAAACATTGAACGAATCGTTGAACGGCAACAATTCATTAAAGTTGCTTTGCGACGTCATATAGTTGCGCTGATGTCAAAAGTGTTTTGGCAAAACTCAGGTTTCTTGATTATATTTACTTTACAATAATCACATCAAAGGGATCTTCACGAAAATATTGTTTTTTACAAAGCATTTTTAAATTTTAAATAGCACAGCAACTTTAATAAATTATTGCGCTTCAACGAATCGTCAATGTTTGTCAGATTTTAGAGTTTTGAATCAATTGCAAGTGGATGCTCTATTTGGTTTTATTTAGGCAACGTCGTGGTAGCGTTGAAGTAGCATATTATTTATGGAAGAGCGACCTAAATGTATTTGCCAGTACTGTACATTTATTCAGTTAACTGAAACTGAAGTGAACACGACAGGAATTTGTATATCCGAGTAATAAGTTACTTTTTGTAAAAGTTTATAACTGAATTTAGTTTTTAGCCTACCGACTGTCTCAATGACTCAATGATCTGCACTCATTTCTTATTCCCTGCTCTCCATCTTTACTTTAATATTGTTTCTTTTAACTCTTTGATTTTGCAAGATTCAGTATTTTTCTTTTAGCGGTATTCTTTCAGATAAAGCAAATTCGTGTTCACATAAATTTACAATAAAAAATGGTGGAACCTTTGGTGTAAAGATACGAAATGTTACAATCACCACAAAACACCAAACCATAACAAACACTCTCGACGTACGTTTCGCCAACCAAGTTGGCATCATCAGGAGATGATTAATCATCTCCTGATGATGCCAACTTGGTTGGCGAAACGTACGTCGAGAGTGTTTGTTATGGTTTGGTGTTTTGTGGTGATTGTAACATTTCGCACATAAATTTAATTTAACTGAAATAATCTGAAAGTACTGTTGTTCTTCAATATATAAAATAAGATAAAAATTTAACATTTTCCCGGTATTTCAGGGTTTATAAAGAAAAAAAATTTCAGTGCCTGAAAAGCGTCGAGCCATTTTTTAAGGTTATAGTATTATTCTTCGGCAGTGAAGAACTTAACACCAACACATACGTGGTGGAAACCGTAGTTGCAGATGCATTAATTCGATATTATTATAAATTCAGGATTAAAGTTCCGGTGGAAACATGGTAATAGACTTAAAATGACGTACCCACATTGAATGATACCATAATTTTTAAATAACCGAGCTTCTATATATATGGCGTTTCCATGGCTCTTCTATTACAAGCCCCCAGTTCCAAGAACTTGAGAAGTGATAAAAATATGAAAATTGGATTTTCAATTAATTATTAAAAAATTATGGCAAATTTCAACTTTCTTTATACCTACATATTAAACGGCCTCTAGAAAAATGCCTGTTCCAGACAGACAGACAGGCAGACACCGAGGTAGTTCCGTTTTGCCGATTTGAGTATGGAACACTAAAACTTTTTACCAAAAAAGCTACTAAAAAGAGGAAAATAATAAAATTTTGAGTGGCTTTGTTTTTTTGTGTAAAAAAGTTTTTTATTTTTTTCTTTTTAGTGGCTTTGCAATACCTAGTTTGCACGTTATTAACCGATTTCTGTCTTGATATTTGATAATAAATAAAATTAACTAAAAAAAGAAAAACACTTATTTACCCACTTTAACTAACTGTCACCAGCTCACTATAGCTCACTTTTACGCTGTGTCAAAACTGACACTTACCTTAACGGTATTACAGTCAGTTACTCACTTTTTATTAAAATCAGTCGAACTACCGTATTTATTTATTTATTGTAAATTATAGACGCGTCGACAGCTTAGGTCATTAGCGGCTTTTGAACTACTGTATCGATTTAAGTAAAATTTATATGAGACCATCCCGAAGGTATGCCCTATTAAATAAAACAATAATCATCAAAATCGGTTCACAATTACAGGAGAAATCGATGAACGTACATAAAAAAAACAGGTGCCAAATTTAGAACCTCCTCCTTTTTTTGAAGTCGGTTAAAAAATAATATGAATTGGATTATGCCCAAATAACCTTGGTTGTTAGTGATCTTAAAAAATAATAATATGATAACAAAATTTATTTTGTGGTACATTGTATATACATTATAGAACGGAAAGTTTGAAAAATGCCCATTAAAACTTGCTGTTTTGATGTAATTGACTTATCAAAGCTGATTATTCCAAATGGGGAGATTATAAATTGGGTGTAAATGATTTTAAACTTAGTTCTTGGTTATATAAACTACCAAATGGATTTAAAGCAATGTAATATTTTTTACCATGGAGAAAACGACCACAATTTTAATGATGTTAAATATACGTTGTTCGCGTTAATATCGTTTGTGTTTAACGGTATTCACGTCATCTGTCTGTACCCGCGATACAGACATAATCATTTATCTCACAACAGTTTTTCAAGGTAATTCAAGTTTGTTATTTTTAAGGTAAATGTAAAAATTTTAATGATGCCAAATTTTGGGATGTTATTTAAAACATTTGACAACACTGTATTATGCAATAAAAGCACTAAATTAGTTCACATTACAATCGTGTTTCGAATATGAAATATTTAGATAATTGTTTTTACATTTTAAAGATTGAAAACTTGAACAAATGGTTTTTATGGCTATGTTTTCAATAATTCATTGCTATAAAATTTTTCAATGTTATATTCACAAATGCTTTACGGGTGAATATAAAATCTATTTGATAGAATATGCTAATGACCTCAGTTGTTGAGCGTCTATAAACTACAATTTCTCTCCCTTAGGACCGGCTCACACAATAAATTTTTAATCGTACAACTGTTTAGTTGTTCAAAAGGTTATGGGATCAGAAGGGACTGCGCATACTATCGACATCATAGTTGTACAACAAAAAAATCATAAAAACGCATCGATCGTCTTTTGACTTTTCTGTTGAACAACTATTGTCGGCAGCTTATTTCCACAGCTGTGTATTGACGCTAGCATATGCTCGACTAAATAGTTGTTCAGCGACCCATCAGTTTAATAGTGAAATTATGGCACAACGGATTGCTTGTATGCACCCCTCACAACTAAACAGTTTAGTCGAGTTGAAATCGCGACACGTACACAACTCGACAAAACTGTTTAGACTCGTGGAAACAATTGTGTGTATGCGCTCGGCCTAAACTAAAATCTATTAAAGGATGTATGATTTTTATTATCTTGGAGGTAATGTAATATATTTATTCAAGAACACAATTCAAATATTATTTTAAATTTTAGACAGAAGTTTAGGATGTAATATTCTAGTTTAAGAATAATATTAACGCTATTGACTTCGATTTTCGAGCGTCTATATTATCTAAGAAATTATTACTTATATTGTTTAATTTCGCGTCTGTTTTTCATGAAAAAATTAACTCTTTTAAAATTTAAACAATATTTTTGTCATTTAACAATAAAAAACTATATATCTACCTATAATCATTCACTGAATTGACTTGAATTTTGAATTATAGACGCTCGACAACAGAGGTCATTAGCGCATTCACTGAAGGTGATGAAAAGTAAAATTAATCACGAAAAGCAAAAAAGTGAATGTTGTCGTTTTTGTTCGGATATTTTCGGCTCACCTTCGCGTAGAGTGTAGACAATGATAATATGTATTCGATGGAAATGCAACCAAATGCGAGATCCTACATATATATGTATAATGCAAGGCAAGAGAAGGAGCTTTGAGATGAAACAGGGGTTGGGTTATATAGCTCTTTCTGTATGAAGAACGACGTCTTTAAAAATACTTTTAAAAGATATTATTTAAACACGGCTCCTGCAGAGTTTGCACACTGTATAGGGGAAGATGTGTGCTTTAACACTTTTTTTCCAACCTGTGTTCGAAAAATGCCCTCGTCTATATGACAACTTACTGCTGCTTGCTGTAAAATTCCTTCTCAAATTGAACAACATTTATCTTCCGTTCTTTAAACAATATGTTATATCAACAAAAATTTTATAGAAAGTGATGAAAGCTTCCTCCCACCAGTTATACGCGACTTTGATTCAACCGCGACAATATCTAAGTGAGAGAAACTTGGTGGTTATCAGACCATTCTCCTCATAGCATCGGGAATAGTAGATTGCATGATACATTGTTGGGTCTCCAAGTCACTAAATGAATATTATGAAGTATTAGAAATACCTTGTATTATGTCCGTCTTGTGACTTCTTGTGAATTTACACTACGCGTTTCAGCAACGAGTTGCCATCTTAAGGTATGGTTAACCACACCTGAAGATGACAACTCGTTGCTGAAACGCGTGGTGTAATTTCACAAGAAGTCACAAGACGGACATAATACAGTGTATTTCTAATACCTCATAATATTATAATAGTAGATTGCATATCTAATTGCGTATATTACTGATGAGTAAGTGTCATTATGTTAAAACGAGCATAGCATTGTTAGCTAACAGTGTGGACTCGACGTAATATTTATGTTAGTACGAAACTTCTTAACATAAAAGCATGTAGGGAACTTATAAGGACACCAACAACCGGGTTTTTTTAGGCTTTCAATTTATTATTTTTCACAATAAATTAAAATTCCATGAGTTAGTATACTTTTACAAGTTCTCGCATTTGAACTTGGAAACTGGGGGAGATCTTCAATGACACCAACAGCTGGGTTAATTAGGTCTAGTACCAATTCATTTTTTCAATTTGTTATTTTTAACAATAAATTAAAATTCAATGAGTTGATATACTTTTACAAGTTCTCGTATTATAACTTGGAAACTGGGAGAGATATTCAATGACACCAACAGTTGGGTTATTTAGGTCTAGTACCAATTCATTTTTTTAATTCGTTATTTTTAACAATAAATTAAAATTCCATGAGTTGATATACTTTTTCAAGTTCCCGCATTACAACTTGGAAACTGGGGGAGATATTCAATGACACCAACAGCTGGGTTATTTATAGGTCTAGTAAAAATTCATTTTTTCAATTTGTTATTTTTAACAATAAATTAAAATTCCATGAGTTGATATACTTTTTCAAGTTCTCGCATTACAACTTGGAAACTGGGGGAGATCTTCAATGACACCAACAGCTGGGTTATTTAGGTCTAGTACCAATTCATTTTTTCAATTTATTATTTTTAACAATAAATTAAAATTCCATGAGTTGATACCATTTCTTGCAGTAGGACTTGGAAACTAGAGAAGTCAAGAAAACTCAAACATCAAACAGCGGCGTCGCTATACGCTCGGCTATTATTAAGTCATGAGCGAGGTTTTATTGTGGATTATAGACGCGTCGACAACTTAGGTCATTAGCGTCTTAAATACAACAAATATACATATATCACTTAAAACTAAATAACATCACAAAACATCCATGAGCAGAGGTGGGACTCGAACCCACGACAGTCTGATTCAGAGGCCGTGATGCTACCAACTGAGCCATACTGTTCTCTCGTGTCGTGAGCGAGGTCTTAAAAAGTTCAGAGCTACCAAATAAAACTTTTGAAAACTCCTGTAAATTGAAACTCGTCTATGAAAAGTGATTCTGTAGGAAACAGTTTTTCCCGCAAACATTGTAAAACGGTTTTCCATTTTCACGTCTTGCGCGTGCCTTTATAGTGAATGTAATTTTTTATCGGCATCGATGCAGCACGTTTTACATAAATTGAAAAGAAAACTGTGAAAAGAGAGAGGAAAGAAAAATCAGAACATTGAGTTATACGTGTAAAAGTGAAAGAAAAACGGTTATTTATAGAAAATAACAGATAAGAAAAACCGCATTTTAAAGAAAGCGAACTGTTTTACGAATGAAAAATGTATAGGTACCATGTATTTAGTTAAAAACACTTTCCACTTCATATTTATCCACTCTGTATTAGTCTTTTCTTTAATCTACCAACATTGCTAGATGCTTTATCACCATGATAGATGAACATTTAAATTTCTTTCGCCTAAATACACACGCAAATATTATTAATGACTCGATTTATTCTACGGAACAAAAATGATTCTTTTATTCTGTCTAAAGGTATGCTATTTTTTATAAAAAATGGGTGTGTGCTTATGACCACACGACAGAAGTGAAAACTTAAGATTTTCTAATTTTAAAATATATACAGGGCGCTGAATCGTTTTGCGGGTAATAGGAATTTAACCCGTAAAATCAAACTTTTGCGATTTCCTGCTCCCATAATTATTTTAGGAAAAATAGCTTCGAATAATAGTTTTAGAACATAAAATTCTGCATCTAAATCATTAAACAAAATTAATTTTGCATGCTTTGTAACGGCAGAAATTTGATATGAAAATGTCAAAATTACCTCAAAAACAGATAGCGATAGCCATGGAACTTGAACAAAATGATGACGTTTTAGCTGTCAGAATAATTTCTAATCATTTTGTTCAAGTTCCATAGCCATGGAACTTGAGGTAATTTTGACATTTTCATATCAAATTTCTGCCGTTACAAAGCATGCAAAATTAATTTTGTTTAATGATTTAGATGCAGAATTTTATGCTCTAAAACTTTTATTGAAACTTATTTTTCCTAAAATAATTAGGAGAGCAGGGAATCGCAAAAGTTTGATTTTACGGGTTAAATCCCTATTACCCGCAAAACGATTCAGCACCCTGTATATATTTTAAAATTAGAAAATCTGAAGTTTTCACTTCTGTCGTGTGGTCATAAGCACACACAACAGTAAAAAAAACTTATTATTATTATTTTAGATTATAGACGTATCGACAACTCAGGTCATTAGCGTCCTCAACACAACAACCAACAATCCATTTATGTATTAGAATCTGCCAGTCGGCGTATACAAACCGACTGGTACGAGCTCGGGCTTCTGGGAACGCCAATTCTCAAAGAATATTGGAATGCAATTGCGAGAACAACTACATTCCAATGTTCCCCCTGGGGGAATTTGTAATCGTGAAGACTACGTATCTACCACATTTCATGTTTCTGATTGCAGATTACAGACGCTCGACAGATTAGGTTTAGCATTTAAATTTCATTCATAAATGCGATCAGAAGAAACAATTAAATAATAGTTTTATACGGCTGCGAAATGCAATTGAAAAATTTTTCGTTGGAAAGCAGCCAATTATATAATTGTTTCGAAACATATTGGAAAAAATCATTTTACCAACCAGTGGTCACAGTCAGGATTCTAACCTAAACCTTTCCACTTTCGCGGCGGAATGAGCTTACAATACTCAACCGTGACATGATGGCTAAATTAATATTCTCCTTATATGCTTCAGATTCAATAGATTTTCACTACATGCGAGTGTCAATTCATTCTGAAGCATATAAGGAGAATATTAATTTAATTCCAACAAACATTTTTCAGAAGAAACAATATTAGGTGCGTTAGGTATCAAGGTGTAGTGTAGTGTAGTGTAGATAATTTTTCACTGAAAAGTGTAAAAAGTTCACCAAAAGTGTAAACTAAATGTACACTTGTAACAAACGGGCTAGTGTACATTCTGAGTAGACTGTACATGCACATTACAAAATAAATTAATGACAGATTGGCTGAGTTCATTATTTCTAGTTTTTACAGTTTTTTTTGGTCGTAAAATGTTAAACTCACTGCCATATTTATCTTGTACCATTACATTTTGAAGCTCATTCATTTTTAAGAGACAAAAAATGTAAAAAATTGAGTACGAAAAAAGTATCAAATCTGTCAAAGCGATTGTCAATTCAGACATATATCACGTGACCTACACTACACTACGTGCACCTGCTCAAAAGTCAGGACTAATAGTTGTTACACTTTTAGTCCCACACTGAAATAACAAACAGATCAGTTATTTTACACTTTTGTATAACAAACGTAATAGTGTCAAAAGTGCTTACACTTTTTACACTACACCTTGATACCAAACGCACCTATTGTACCAAATTATAACTAAATTTGAATTTTATCCTCAAAGCACGATAAGTCAAATAAAAATTCGTAGCCTTGATTACATTATCATATACTCACTAATTATTGGTTGGACATCGTGTTTATTATTAATTTTACACGAGTTATGTAAGCCGCAAAGCAGATAAGGAATTGGGGTCGTGTACGGGTTTTGTAGTGCGGCTGATGTCCCTGGCCACTGTACAACCTCCATTCTCCCCAATCGTCGTTTGTGGTTGGCGGGACACTAACTACTGACCGCGTTGATGTCTCATAGCTCTACTCCAGACCTTATGAAAATATTTCTATGGTGTCAAATAAAGAGAGTATAAGTGAACAATAAAAGTTTGAAAGTTACACTGTAGGACATAGTGGCGCAATCGCTCGAAAAAATTCTAGGATAAACAATTTTTCTTTCGTAGTTTTCAGAAAATTTTTCTGATTATAAAACTGTTTCCAAGTCTTCATGGTTTCCGGGCTTGTAGGCCGTGGTCCGGTGGTATTTCTACCTGACGTTTCGTCTACAACTGCGGTAGACATTCTCAAAGGCGATGTGGCAGCGGTCGAAGTGTCCTCCTTGGCGGCTCACAGGTCAGTGTGACCTGACCTGACCTGACCTGTGAGCCGCCAAGGAGGACACTGCGACCGCTGCCACATCGCCTTTGAGAATGTCTACCGCAGTTGTAGATGAAACGTCAGGTAGAAATACCACCGGACCACGGCCTACAAGCCCGGAAACCATGAAGACTTGGAACAATGCCGGCCGTGAAAGCTTGCACACTTGGATAAAACTGTTTGTTATAGACCGAGAGCTAGTGACAATTTTTTGGTGTTGTTTATTCAAGGCCTTATTTTTGTGAAGATGTTGAGGGAGGCATATTAAAGTGCCCTGAGTAAGAGATTTTGCTAGATAGTGGTATGGGAAGGATGCAGACCGCCCACAACATGTAACAAAAAAATGGTCACAATTATTATTGCTTCAAGGCTGAAATTGTTTATATAGCTTATCGGTGACCCAATAATGCCATTATATTTGCAGATCGATTGGCAAATCACCCTAAACGTGTCATGTACCCGACGAAATTTATATTATTAGTTAAAGGTTCAATTTTTAATATGTTGTTACGGCGACTGTTTTAAGCATATATTTCAATTTATAGAACAAAATGTCGGTATTAACCCCCTTGCAGAACGATATAAACACCTAGGCAAGCAAGCTTCCCTCTAAGAGAGGGGGTTACCGATATTTTGTTCTGCAAATTAAAATATATGCTTAAAAAGTCGCCGTAACAACATTAAAATTTGAACGTTGAACTAAAGCTTTATAAGTCATTATTATTTTTATAAGTTAATAATAAAACGAATCACATAACCTAGAAATGAAACAACAAAGTTTTAAAATATTAATCATTGTAAAAATCGTATTTCCGACCGAACTTCCCCGTCTGGTCCCCTAGTCAATTTCCGGACGGACGACACCCCTGTGTAGATACAATTTGAACCCCTGAGAGACTATATTCGTACTATACAATGTGGCCAAACTGAAACGCAACATAGGAAAAGGTGTTTGATTTAAAATCAATAACATTTCTTTACAAGTTAGAAATATTTTTGTTGCCATACCCACTATAAAATAGCTGCTTTAGATGCATGTATGCATGCTTGTAAAGTGACTTTTGACAGGCCGGTGTGCGGAAACGTATCTTTCCCACACTAGTGTGGGAAAGTAAATTAATTCCATAGTGATACAAGCTTAAATCGTGTTTGAAATGTCAGATAGCGAAGACGAATATTTGTGTTCTTCTGCTACAAAGTGGTATATATGTTAAATACAAATTTGGGTAGGAGCTATCATGTCCACGCTATTAATAGAAAACGATCTAAACATGGCGAATTTCATCATTTATACCAAGAATTAAAATTTTACCCAAACCGGTTTTTTGAATATTTACATATGGAACCTAACACTTTTAAATACGTCTTAGAAAAAATTCAAAACAAATTAAATAAAAACGGTCATTTGACAGTTGTCACACGTTGATTGTAGTAGTTAGCGCGCTGAAAGAATGGTGAGATACATTCTTGTATCTACCAGCTCTTGTAACAGCGCTTATACCTGCTACACTCACTGCTTCGTTGTGTACGCTCGCATATATAACAATGCATTAATTTAAGCAAGCCCTGCTAAGATCTACGCTACCATCTAGAATCCCAGCTCCATGCTGCACGTACCTTTAGCCGCGAAATCGCAGTAACCGTGTTCGTTATAAGGGAATATATCGCGCTTCGTTATAGTACCAGCGTATGTTATGTTATAATATTATAATCTTTGATAACGGATGTGAAATATCCTGGCAATGACTAGCATGAAATTACGTTTTGATTCTCAGACATAGTATGAAGTGACAAGGACAGAAAGTACCTGCATGCTATGTGTAATAAACAGAGATAGAGATATCAAGGTTCGGACAGGGGTCCTTCTTCATCATATTATAAAGGGCAGCGTGCCGCGTCATATGAGAGAGGCCTTCATAACGTTGACCGTTCGTGCGAAGGACTTGCCGAAATGGGAATCCCACCAAAAACAAAAATGCGAAAAAGGAATCAAGTTCGATACAAAGAACAGCTTCGCCGAAAAAAGAAATGAGATATAATTGGGTGCCAAGTTTTTACACACGATTCATTTATTTATAATATAAAATATGAAATCCAGGTGTGCAAGCTTTCACGGCCGGCATTGTTCCAAGTCTTCATGGTTTCCGGGGTTGTAATTACAGAGAGACGGACTACGACCGAACAGAGGACACACTGGTACTAGGCATAAAAGAAGGGAGGACACCAGTCACTGACAC
The DNA here is from genome assembly GCA_039654895.1 of Mongoloraphidia duomilia. NCBI lineage: Eukaryota > Metazoa > Arthropoda > Insecta > Raphidioptera > Raphidiidae > Mongoloraphidia > Mongoloraphidia duomilia. Next base: position 11,324,390 of record CM077527.1, read on the forward strand.
ACTGACCTGTGAGCCCCCAAGGAGGACACTTCGACCGCTGCCACATCGCCTTTGAGAATGTCTACCGCAGTTGTAGACGAAACGTCAGGTAGAAATACCACCGGACCACGGCCTACAAGCCCGGAAACCATGAAGACTTGATACACACAGTTTCTTTCTTAATCTATCTACACTACTTTCATATAACTTTTTCTTTTCATCAGCTCACGGAAATACCCTTATTATAGAAGTTCCACTTCAAAATGTTTGAAAGTGTAACAGTTCGAAAAGATATCTTCCTCAGGGGGAACATTGGAATGTAGTTATTCTCGCAATTGCATTCCAATATTCTTTGGAAATTGGCGTTCCCAGGAGCCCGAGCTCGTACCAGTCGGTTTGTGTATGCCGGCTGGCAGATTCTAATACACAAATGGTTTATTAATTGTTGTGTTGAAGACGCTAACGACCTGAGTTGTCGACGCCTTCTATAATCTACAATAATAATAATAATCGAAAAGATATTGACTTTTGTTGATTGAATTAACGAAAACCGGATATTGGAACGACTTTCCGAGTCTTTTTCTCGCGAATGAATTATGCAGAAACTCGTACTGGCACAAGACGCGAAACGACGGCTCACTGCTCTCGACGCGCCCTTCATCCCTCCAGCCCTTGACCTGGTCGCTTTGCCCCCCAGTGACCCCAGCAGCGTCGGTCCTTTCTAGTGATTGTGTCCTCGTGTATTTCTTTCTTTCGTTTAAAATAAACAGAAGCTGAAAAAAAATCGGTCAAGTGCGAGTCGCACTACGTGGAGAGGGTTCCGTACTATTCCGTTTCCCGTGGGAATAAGATTTTCGTTCAGGTTTTCCTGTAAACTATTAGTGAGGCCTTAATATTCCCTATTTTAATAATTATTAATTAATTCAACAATGAATTTTCAATTCACAAGGCATCCACTAGTGATTAGTATTTCTTAACATATCAGTCAGCATATTATGCCATCATGATTGTTAAACGTCAAAATATGATGGTATAATATGCTGACTGATACGTTACGAAATACTATTCACTTAGTGGATGCCTTGTGGATTAAAAATTCATTGTTGAATTAATTAATAATTATTATATTGTTGTCCACAATTACCTAACTCGTATATTGTAATTTATTCCCTATTTTTTCAAAATTTAAGGCTTAGTAGTTTCGGAGATAAGGGGGGGGGGAATACTCGATTTTCGTATATTTTCTTTAATTTATTTTAAACTCTGCATTTTAAAATTATATAAAAAATATATTTGTACATTTCTCATAATGAGCCCTTTCATTTGATATGTAACATTATTTCGTCTAGTACAGATATGGAGAAAATAAGCTGTGACAGACAGAGACACACGAGAGTGATCAGGGGGCAGTATAGCCTAGTGGTTAGCATGCTTGGCACCGCAACCTCTAGACTGGACTTCCGAGGGTTCGAATCCCACCTGCGCTCATGGATGTTTTGGGATGTTATTTAGTTTTAAGTTAGTTGTTATTTAGTGTAGTTGAAAGACGCTAATGACCTTACATGTCGACGCGTCTATAATCTACAATAAATAAAAAAAAAACTCGGGTCGCAGTGCTAAACCCTGCCGACAATATAGTGTATTTGCTACTGCAGGCCTTGTGGCTTTATTATGTAAACTTAAGTTTGTTTTTGGACAAAATAAAAAATGTAACCCCTTAATACATCCCTTAAAATAATATTTTTTTTCTTAATTTCAATAATATTATCAATGCAACCTTTGTACCAAATTAAATACACCCTTCAATAAGTAAATCACTATCCGCAAACCAGTGTTTTCATAAAATTTTTGTAAGTCCGGTCCGATTTTATTAAAATTTTAACAGCACATTTTAATCTTTACTAAAGGGTTAAATTTCAATTTTGAAACGATTCTGAGAAGTTTTTCGGTATTTTTGGGCCCAAAAACTTTTTTCAACCCCTAAATACTACCCTTAAAATGGTCCGATCGGGCCCATTTTAAATAGGCTTCGTGCGGTAATGGGTTTCAATGTGTGTACCAAATTTCGTTCAAATCAATTAAGTCTTTCGAGAGTTATGCCGCGAACACACATATATATATATATATAAACATTTTCAAAAATGGTGGCAAACTGTTCAGGAGGGTATGAAACGTCGAGAAATTTTGGTCCGACCCCTAGGTCCCACCATCCGACCGACGCCAATAGTGTATGTGCCATATGGCAAATACACTAAAAACGAGAGTGATCCTATAAGGGTTCCGTTTTTTCATCGGATGTACGGAACTCTAATTTTTTTATGTAACATGCGAATGGGTAGCCGCTTACCATTTGAAAAAAGTTGAATTATCGACAGATTTATTGAGACAACTCGTTAAACAGTTTAAAAATTGCATTCAATAAACAATCAGTTGTTATAATTAAATCACAGATAATTTGATTGACTCTTCATTGAGCTACATTCTTGAAGTAGTTTTAAAAAAGTTAAGTGTTCTGGTGATAAAATAATTTTCCCTACAACTTAAGAAAGAACTTTTCTACGAATACTTTATTGTTCCAGGTTTAAGTTGAAGGTGTGTTTTGCGAATAGAATATTTGTAAAACTCCTATCACATTAAATTCTTTAACTCAATGAATTGCCCTATTTTTGGCTAAGCTCGGTTTTACGTTCAAATCAATCCGGGTGCTCTAATGCGTTCGAATTTAACATTTATATTATGCTCTGAAAGATCTCTATCCTGCGTTCGGTTTTCACATCTCTATGAGCTCCGAGAAAAGCGAAAGAGCAAGCAGATTTAGGCAGCAGTCCCATGTACACGGAAAACGCACGGAACTCGGAACTCGGAAACGCAAATGTCGGAGGTTGACCAATCAGATTCTTTCCGTGAAGTTTGAATATTACGGAAAGAATCTGATTGGTCAACCTCCGCCATTTGCATTTCCGAGTTCCGTCTTCCGTGCGTTTTCCGTGTACATGGGACTGCTGCCTTAACCATCTTCAGAGCATTCATTTTTAATAATGAGCGGAAACACGTGTTGTGACAATGGATAAATTTCGAAGTTTATTTTATTTTCAATAGGTAAAAATACACGTATGATATTTATTCAAAGAATAACCAATAATTCTATATCGTACAGAATGATTAAATAAAATATTTATCATATCTATGGGTCGAAAAAAATAAACTGCCGGTTGTAGGTACTATTAATTCTAAAATAAAGGAATAAAACGAAAAAAAAATATAAATCATGACTTATTAGTGTATTTGCCATATGGCACATACACTATTGGCGTCGGTCGGATGGTGGGACCTAGGGGTCGGACCAAAATTTCTCGACGTTTCATAGCCTCCTGAACAATTTGGCACCATTTTTGGAAATGTCTATTTATATATATATATATATATATTTAGATATATATATATATATGTGTACGGGCTATAACTTTCGAAAGAGTTAATTGATTTTGACGAAATTAGGTAGGCACATTGAAATCCATCACCGCACGAAGCCTATTTAAAATGGGCCCAATCGGACTATTTTAAGGGTTGTATTTAGGGGTTGAAAAAAGTTTTTGGGCCCAAAAATACCGAAAAAATTCTCAGAATCGTTTCAAAATTGAAATTTAACCCTTTAGTAAAGATTAAAATGTGCTCTTAAAATTTTAATAAAATCGGCCAACAGGGCCGGACTTACAAAAATTTTATGAAAACACTGGTTTGCGGATAGTGATTTACTTACTGAAGGGTGTATTTAATTTGGTACAAAGGTTGCATTGATAATATTATTGAAATTAAGAAAAAAAATATTATTTTAAGGGATGTATTAAGGGGTTAAATTTTTTATTTTGTCCAAAAACAAACTTAAGTTTACATAATAAAGCCACAAGGCCTGCATTAGCAAATACACTATATTGTCGGCAGGGTTTGGCACTGCGACCCGAGTTTTTATTATAATAATGTTGAATTAAATAAAAAATGAGGAATAATTAAAGAATATAAATCGGCTAATTTACTAGCGCCATTTTATTCTGACTTTTGGAAAATCTGCTAGATAACGTTCGGAATTGTTTAGATGATTCGAATAATTACTCGCTTGTCACGTGACCAAAAATCTGCTCGCTCGGTTCGATCGATCGAGTGCAAAACCGAACTTACCCTTTGATAGATTGTAAATTATAGACGCTCAACAACTTTGGTTTAGTTTTAAGTGAAGTGAAAAGTAGCTATTTTATAGTGAGTATGGCAAAAAACACCATATATTTCTCATGCGTAATGATATACATACATACTGTCACTACTCGTCAGTAATATGCCTCAATACGACACTAGAAATACAATTCTACTATAATTATATTATCGGTTTTCAGTATCTCCGCCTCCACCATCTTTGACCTGCACTTCCACCATCAATAAATATCCACCATTATCTATACTAATATTATAAAGCTGAAGAGCTGAAAAGCTTGTCTGCGCTAATCTCAGGAACTACCAGTCCAATTTGAAATTTTTTTTGTTAGATAGTCCGTTTAGGAATAGGAAGGTTATAGGCTATTCGAGCTTCGCGAGGGAGGGTAATAAATCATAAATTTTTACTTCTGGAACTACTGAACCGATTCTAAAAATTCTTTTACTAATTCAAAGTTACACTATCCCTGAGTGATATAGGCTATATTTTATTTTGATAAATTTCTCGCGGGGGGATAATTCCTGTGGGATAGTAACAAAACGTAACTGTGAAATTATTTTGCATTTTAGCCAATAGGCGGAATCCTACAAAAATTATAAACACCACGAATTCGTTTCGCAGGGGGAGAATTTCTCGCGGGGGATAATTAATTATAAACTTTTAGAATGTAGATTATATACGCTCGACAACTAAACTATACCTAAGAGATAGAGTGATACATGAGAGATTTGTTGATTATTTATTTATTGTAAATTACAGACGCGTCGACAACTTAGGTCATTAGCGTCTTAATTACATTAAAAAACAACACACCTAAAACTAAATGACATCACAAAACATCCATGAGTGGGGGCAGGATTCGAGCCCACGACAGTCTGATCCAGAGGCCGCGACGCTAACCACTGGACCACACTGTCCTCAAGGGATTTGTTGCTCTTGATTATTTCGCTGTCTAGCTAAAATCCACTCGGACGAAGCTGGGCCAGAAAGCTATTTAGATTATAAAAAAATAAAATTAGATTTAAAATTTTAGATGTAGTATGATCGTAACTAAAATTGCCTAAGCTTAAAACTTTGCACTGAGGAAAATTGCTTCAAATTATATTTATGTATTATATCTGTTACAGATAGTTTGACATTATTCAAAATATTTTACGAGTTCTAAAAAAAAACTCTTCTTTGAAACTTTCTTTAACCGATGTCAACTTTTGTTTGACTTCGTAATCATACGCCAAATGTTATAGCTGTATTCACACTATATTTTTATATAAAAAGAGAAACAAATATTTCTTTTAGTAAATATTATTTGACCTCAGATACCATCTATTGATGTTTCTTATAACCAGAGTCGCTGCACTATTGACATAATTTAATATAAATTTTTTTCTAATGGGATCTGTCAAATGGGAGGTGTTTTAATAACATGGCGGAGTTAAGAAAAAAAAAACGATAATCTATTGACTGGTAAAAGTGTCAATTGAATTTTCAATTTATTATTATTTTACCTGGATGTGCGCACATACCTTGTTTACAGATGATCTATGAGGTAGGTCCATTATACATTGGATTTTCAATTAAATCAAATTAAAATTACTTGTTTGAAATAATTGTTATAAAATAAAGTTTTTAGGTGTAAATAAATTAAAACGTGTTTTATTTATTAATAATGAAATTACCAATCACTATATTAGTGAATTAACATCAAACCATTAGACGATACTATCGCCATGATAATTTTTTAGAAGGCTATAAGTACCATAAGAAATATTTAGATGCCACTGTCGGGATTCGAACCCGAAACTCCCGATTACGCGTCAGGCAAGTTTCTAATTACTCCACAGTGCCAACAGTAAACATTCATAATTTCTCTTATATATAGCAACGATGTAGGTACCGCAGAATCCACTAACTGCGAGAGCTAATATATTTATAACAACATTACAATGAATAAATACAATTTTTTTATGTTTACTTTACATGTTGAGTTGTCTGTAGTCTAGCAGTGGTGTTGGAATATTGACTCTCGCAAGTAGTGGTTTTTCAGTGACAGAATGCTTTAAAGGGAGAAAGTCGATCGTTTGAAAATGTGTCACTATGTGAGTAATGTCAACTCGGTCCGCCGCGATAGTGGAAAGTTTAGGGTTAGAATCCCTACGGTGACATAGGTTTGAATTAATGAATTTTTCCTGATTACAGCATTGTGTTACGTCATTGTTCTTACTCAGGTGTTTCATATACTGTTTGCAGTCATTATGCATTCATTTAATTACAATGAATGTCGTCTTTAATTTAAAATTTTTTAACAATAATTTACATCAAGTAAAAGTCGAATTAAATATTTCAATGGGTAAATTTTGACAAATGTAATTATTTTTTTCTTCTCAAAGAAAACTTGAAGCCACCTCTGACGGCTTCTATTGCGATTTCAATAAATTGTTTTGATATGTTTTCGATTAAAGAAACTTAATCTGATTTTGAACATTGAATTACTTCCCTTTTACCAATCTCAATGGTCTTAGAACATGACATTTAAATCAAATCCAAAACCTCGTAAGTGTATTTATTGTTAATACCGGATTTAGCAATGAGTCCAATGACAAAGACAAACATATATGTAAGCATGGAATAAATGAAGGAAACTGTGCTTTTATAACTCAGATATGTCTATCTCAAAGCGTTGTTTGAGATTATCGGATGTGGTGTGTTATTTGTGAACTCTATTCAACAGGCCCGTACTAAAAAAATAAATTCAAGCTTTTTGAATTTATTTATTTATTGTAGATTATAGACGCGTTGACAACTTAGGTCATTAGCGTCTTGATTACATTAAATAAAAACTAACTTAAAACTAAATAACATCACAAAACATCCCATGAGCGCAGGTGGGATTCGAACCCACGACAGTCTAGTCTAGAGGTTGATACGAAGTACGCTATCCACTAGGCTACACTGTCCTCAAGCTTTTTGAAGTTATACTTCTTTAGCGAGGGTAGTGAATAAGAATGACTTCTACTCAAAAATTACTGACTAAAAAATTAATTTTTGAGTCAAAAATGACCGACTAAAAATTATTTTTTGAGTCGGCAGTTTCAATAATGAAACGCTGACAGGAATAAAACGGCTCTAACGATTTGGATAAAATTTATTGAAAAGGGATTTTGGGGGGCAAAAAATCGATCTAGGTCTCATCCCAGACAATTCGTTTTTTATAGATTTTTTACTTCTAAAAATCTATTTTTTGACGTTTCAAAATAGTGTAATATTGCAAGCAGGCTTTGGATACTTATGTGTAGATGTGATATCCATGGATTCTATTAATAATTATTATTTATTTTAAAAATGCTGAGAGGGGAAAAGCAAAAATGTGCATGTATGAAGTATAACTTCAACCGTGCGCGTATGTGGGTGAAGCACATATCCTTTTTACTTCCCACCTCTACTATGGTAGGGAAGTAATGGATTTAGTCCGAAAAAAACATTTCGAGATTTTAACAGATTTTCACGTTTTGAGACCCTAGCAATCGTTTAAGATCATTTTATGACTGATGTCTGTATGTGTGTGTGTGTGTGTGTATGTGTGTGTGTGTATGTGTGTGTATGTGGTCAATTTTTCGCCTTCGATATCTTAAGAACGGAACAACATACGGGCATGCCGATTATTCTATTGTGTTTATCAGCCTTTCACTTAGATCTGATTAGATTTTGAGTCAAATCGGTTCAGTGGATCCTGAGATATTAAAAAAAACGTTCTCAATGTCACGTATTAACATAGGTAAAAAAAAATATAAATGAATTTTAGATGTTATAATATGAAAAAAATGTAAATATTTTTTTCTCTAAAATGTATAGTTTTCGAGAAAAAAAATATTTTACTAAAAAAAGAAAATTGTACGTAAATCAAGGTAACCATGATTTTTGCTATATTAAGCTAGCCATCAGTGATCACCAAACAAAAAAGAGGGCCATGCTTTTTTCCAAGAATAAAAATTAAATTACACTTTTAAAGACCACCAACAGCTAAGGTTATTTGGGCCTAGTCAAAGAATAAAAAAAAAAAGATTGTTTATTTTTTGCAAATATTTACTAGGTGGGAAGTATAGGACTGGTCATCAGTCGAATTTTTTTTATTAGAGTACATCAATACAAATCCATAAAATCGTAGCTTTGTCATTTTCTAACGAAATTTTGTCTTAGATGTATCTTCGAGTAAAAAAAAAATGGATGCGTGTACTTTGTACGCGCGATAGAAGTTATACTTTTTTGGCGTGATTAAGAACTAATTTTTAATTTGCATGCAAATAATTTATTGAAATAAAAAATAATAAAAGGATTGGAGTGAATTTATTTATATTTGTTTATATGGTAACTATGGAAATTATTAATGCTGTAACTTTATCCTGTTAAATTTTCGTGACGCGATACGCGCGCATCGTAAAAATTCACTCTCATCATTTTTACATAACGCGCCAAAAAAGTATAACTTCAAAAATCGTAGCTCGACTTTCGGTAGGTGGATTAAAAGCTCAGACTTTAGTCTTTCACGCTGTGATGATTAAAGTTGCGAAAAAAAATTTGCACGCTCGTGGGTGCACTCAAAGTTGACAATTTTTTTGCAGTTTTTGCCCGGTTCGCTTCGAAGTGATGTATTTTTTGTTAATCGATTTTTAACGAACAGTTTTTGACATTGTAATAAAACGTGTTTTTTTTTAAATTATTTGTAGTGTAATTGGAACATACGTTTTTAGTGTTCTTTGGTTGTAGTGTACTTTACAGGGACTGTCGTTCACGGGAAATTCTATAAATTATCATGATATTATATCAAAAATAATAGGAGTGGTTGAAAATGCGCGTGAACGGGCCGCGGGTACAGTTAATTATGAAAATTATGAAATTTTATTACTTCCCACCTCTACTATGGTAGGGAAGTAATGGATTCAGTCCGAAAACAATATTTCGAGATTTTAACAGATTTTCACGTTTTGAGACCCTAGCAATCGTTTAAGATCATTTTCTGACTGATGTCTGTATGTGTGTGTGTATGTGTGTATGTGTGTATGTGTGTATGTGTGTGTGTGTGTATGTGGTCAATTTTTCGCCTTCGATATCTTAAGAACGGAACAACATACGGGCATGCCGATTGTTCTATTGTGTTTATCAGCCTTTAACTTAGATCTGATTAGATTTTGAGTCAAATCGGTTCAGTGGATCCTGAGATATTCAAAAAAACGTCCTCAATGTCACGTATTAACATAGGTAAAAAAAAATATAAATGAATTCTAGATGTTATAATATGAAAAAAATGTAAATATTTTTTTTCTCTAAACTGTATAGTTTTCGAGAAAAAAAATATTTTACTAAAAAAAATAAAAATTGTACGTAAATCAAGGTAACCATGATTTTTGCTATATTAAGCTAGCCATCAATAGATCACCAAACAAAAAAGAGGGCCATGCTTTTTTCAAAGAATAAAAATTAAATTGTGTTTTAAAGACCACCAACAGCTAAGGTTATTTGGGCCTAGTCAAAGAATAAAAAAAAGAGTGTTTATTTTTTGCAAATATTTACTAGGTGGGAAGTATAGGACTGGTCATCAGTCGAATTTTTTAGTTATAAAACTGAAGTAAACTTCGATTTGACCCTGGCAGACACAGGCATGGCCACGGGGCACACGTATAATAATCCGGTATCTTTGGCTTAGTGAACCAAAGATGACGAGATAACAAGGCGCAGCGCTCCAAACGGGAACAGAAGCAACTACAGTGTACAAATTGTGGTTACAAGGCCACATTGCTTATGCCGAATTTTTGATATTATATTTGCCTGTATTTTCGGGTAAATTTTTACGTAGAAATACATCTATTTTCGCGGTATTAAGAGGGCAAAATGATGTGTGAAGGAAATTACAAAACTTTTCTTTGGATTACTGGAATTAGAGTGTTTTGTTCTATATCGAAGAAAATCTAAAAATGTTGTTTTTCGTGATTTTTTCAAGGCATATTCAATATCATTTTTGACGGAATTTAAAATTTCTCAAATATTTTTCAATTTAAAAATGCATACAGAAAAAAGATATATAAAATATAAGCATATAATTTCTAGGGTTCCGTAGCCAAATGGCAAAAACGTAACCCTATAATTTCGTCCTGTCCGTCTGTCCGGCCGTCCGTATGTCATAGCCATTTTACTCGGAGACTATTGGCTCTATATAGATGCAATATTTGGAAGGTAGCTGTGCTTTATATTAACCGCTATACAACGGTGAAGTGAAATTATGAAAAAAAAAATTAGGGGTGGCACTCCATGCATGTAAATAAAATAAAAAAATAACATTTTTATTTAAGGCAATAGTTGGTGAGATATGCGCTTCTAAAGTCGTGAAAAGTTTAATTATTCATATCGTGACTTGGAGACCCAACAATCTAAAAGTGTATCGTAAAAAGTGTGTCCCCCCTTCTAACTTTTCAACTATGGGCTGGAAAATTTTGAAAAAATTTAAGGAAGTAGAACTTACAAAACACTTTCAACGAAAATTGGTTTAAATATGAAAAAAAATTAGGGGTGTTACACCATACATGTAACTGAGGGATGAAAAAAAAATCCAGTGCACATAGATAAAAGATAAATACAAGAAAAAAACGGATCACTGAACACACTATAGACGTCTGTATATATTATTTGAAGAGCTATAATACACAGAGAGAATTGCAAAGGGCCGTTGTAGTCATACAATGTTACGTCAGTAATTATACAAGTTGTAACAAAAAATAAAGTCAAAATATAAGACTCAAATTGGTACGATGAAGATTTTATTTTATTGTAGATTATAGACGCGTCGACATCTAAGGTCATTAGCGTCTTTCAGCGCCGGATCTAGGGGGGGGGGGGGCAAGCCAGGGTCTATGCCCCGGGCGGCAAGTTCAGAGGGCGGCCAAATTCAAATTCACACTTTACAGACGAATGGACAACTCATCATTTACTTAACTTTGACCACAGAATAAATAATACTTAGTACAAGTACAGAAATTTCACTCTTGTTTTGTGTAAAATCTACTTTTTTAGAGGTTATTTAGTTAAGAAAAAAGAACGGCTGAACCGATTTTGAAAAAATTTCTTTCAGATCATATTTACGTTAATACGCGTCGATTAGCACCCTAACGTAGTCGATATCATTTTTCATTCTCGAGATTTCATCTTAGAAAGAAATGGACACATACGTACGTACGTACGTACACACACACAGACATCTTTCTAAAAATAGTGTAAAAATAGTGTGGTGACCTTGAAACATAAAAATTTGTTATACATTTTGATTTCGATTTTCGGACCCATTACAATAACTTCCAATGGGAAGTTAATAAAGGTAAAAATAAATATAAGTGGGCGGGGGCAGCATTTTTCAGTTTTTGCCCCGCCTAAAAAAAAATTGAAGATCCAAGGCTGGCGTCTTTCAACTACACTAAATAACAACTAACTTAAAACTAAATAACATCAGAAAACATCCATGAGCGCAGGTCGATGAAGACCCATCAAAGTACATTTGATTGTAAATTGATACTACATAGTAAATAAACGGCACGACATACAACTCGGGATGACTTTCTCAGAAGATATAAAATAAACAGTTACTTACATTGTTACTCCCACAGTCCCCTCCCAATAAACATTTCTGGTTACTTGTAGTAACGCTTAAGTTATATAATGGGTTTATAATAGTATTGCTCAAAAATAACATTTTATAAATGTTATATTGCAGACGCCTGGATTACCTTCTAGAATGGTTACCAAAAGATATATAAGTTTAGTGTTGTAAAAGTTGACGTTACCTTCTTATATTACTAGCAGTAACGAGAGCTTAAAGTTTTATAAAGAGGTTATATAACAGTTACAATCACTTCGTAATATTACTGTACAAACTAACATATAGGTTAAAAAACCAAGACCAAGACTCTTGTATAAAATCAAGACCAAGACTCTTGTAAAAAAGGAAGACCAAAACCATAGAAGCAAGACCAAGACTATCATTGTCTTGGCCTTGCTTTGCTCATCACTATTTTTAGGGTTCTGTTACCGAAAGTAAAAATTCGATCTCAGCGGTTTTGATTAAATTATTTTTTTCCGATCCACCCTGTACAGTTTGTACATCATCGCGTGTGTGTGTGTGTGTGTTATTTACTGGCGTCGCGTCGTCAGGCGCCGCGACGCGCGCGCCGTGGTTACACGTAATGGAAATGCTAACCATATCCATGGCGAATAGCGATGGGGGAATTAAAGCGATCGGTCGAACGTCGATTTACATTGAAACCTTTTACAGTCTACAATAAGCTATAATGTAGCCATCTCTCTCTCTTTTAAGCGAACTTGAATTAATCGTACTAACTCTGACAGCCGGTTGGTACATACTAAAGCACTGAACTGCGTTTCACAATCGACTCATGTTAACGGACCGCTCTGTCAACGTAATATGATTAGTGATGTAAAAATACGGTAGATATTAAATTTTTTTGTGTATTAAACCCATGGTATAATACCGTATTTTTTCAGTATAAAACGATTTTTTACTTTTTCACACTACGGTTACGGTGCATTATTTAGTATTGCCAACTGCATAATAGGAAAAGTTCCTGTTCTCATTTTGGTATCAGACCGTTTAAAACGGTTTAATACCGTTTAAAATGGTATGAAACCGTTTTAAACGGTGTTAAACGTTTTATACGTGCTGTATAAAATAGTAAAATATGCAGTATTTATACCTAGTATAAAACTGGGGTATATTATTTTTTTTGCAAACGTATAATACCGTTTTATACAAACGTTTTATACCAGAGTATTATATGCATTTACATCACTAAATATGATTGTAAAACTATCAAGCTTGCTTAATCAGTACTTACAAACCACGACATAATACACAGTGCACAGCATCATAATATTATATAGTCTTACGAATACTCAATGTGTGTTTTTAAAAAAATAATTAACCACACCTGAAGATGGCAACTCGTTGCTGAAACGCGTAGTGTTAAATCACAAGTACACTATAAGAAATGAGAAGGCCGATTACATAGATTATCGATGGTCCATTTGTAGCCAGCGATTAATCTGGTAATAGGCACACAAAGGGACAATGGCGTCGCAAACAGGTATCGCCTGAACATCGCGTAGATTTCATAAAAACACATTGCACATGCGTGGTTACTAATTTTACATTAATTTGTTTTGTATTCATCCATTTTATATATGTAACTATACATTTTATTTTGTAATTTTTACACACTTTATTGGAATATTACACAAATTATGTAATTTTAATTTACTTTATGTAAAAATCACAAATTTGTTTAGCTTTACAGTAAAAGTCCAAGTTTTTACGAAGTTTTCTGTGTAAAAATAAATAATAATGTAAAATCATTTAGAAAATCGAGCGAATTCTACCTTAACTTTCAAAGTATTTTTACATCCATTTTTTACAGTGTAGTCACAAGACGGACATAATAGGTACAAGGTATTTCTAATACTTTATAATAATGAGTATCTTTTATTTTTTGGGGTAATGACTGTTTGGTATATTGAATCTAGATATTTTTACTTCCCACCTCTACTATGGTAGGGAAGTAATGGATTCAGTCCGAAAACAATATTTCGAGATTTTAACAGATTTTCACGTTTTGAGACCCTAGCAATCGTTTAAGATCATTTTCTGACTGATGTCTGTATGTGTGTGTGTATGTGTGTATGTGTGTGTGTGTGTATGTGGTCAATTTTTCGCCTTCGATATCTTAAGAACGGAACAACATACGGGCATGCCGATTGTTCTATTGTGTTTATCAGCCTTTAACTTAGATCTGATTAGATTTTGAGTCAAATCGGTTCAGTGGATCCTGAGATATTCAAAAAAACGTCCTCAATGTCACGTATTAACATAGGTAAAAAAAAATATAAATGAATTCTAGATGTTATAATATGAAAAAAATGTAAATATTTTTTTTCTCTAAAATGTATAGTTTTCGAGAAAAAAAATATTTTACTAAAAAAAATAAAAATTGTACGTAAATCAAGGTAACCATGATTTTTGCTATATTAAGCTAGCCATCAATAGATCACCAAACAAAAAAGAGGGCCATGCTTTTTTCAAAGAATAAAAATTAAATTGTGTTTTAAAGACCACCAACAGCTAAGGTTATTTGGGCCTAGTCAAAGAATAAAAAAAAGAGTGTTTATTTTTTGCAAATATTTACTAGGTGGGAAGTATAGGACTGGTCATCAGTCGAATTTTTTTTTAAATATCTGCTGCATGATTACATATTGTGGATAACTAGCCCAATCTTTTTTGAAACACCTTATGTATATTATGTCATCGTTCATTTGCATGTTAACCACGTATTATATTGTGGTGTACAAGGAATCTTAAAATGTTCCCCCATTCCTCAATTATTTTGTACACGGTACATTAACAGGGAGTTGGACGAAAAGTTTATCACCAATAAAAATCTATCATTTTTATTATTCCCCGACGATCGAGACTTTTAGCGATGATATTAATTGCTTATTATTATGAAAATGTAAATAAAAATGAAACATTGTATTCTTCACCTATCTCTTTCTTAACCATTCTCTTAGAAAGAGACGTGATTTTTAAAGCAACCATATATTTAAAAGAATTATCGAAATTACCGATAGGCGATATTTAAAAAAAATGATAAGGAGCACAGTAATTACGATTGCGTCTCAACCGAAGAAGTGAAAGTATATTCATCAATTACAATATTACTTATCTTCGTTTTTCAATTTTTCAATGAGCCATTTTCCTGAGAGTAGTTCCTTCAATTATCCACGAGAGGCAGCACTTATGGTAGGTACAAACATTATTTATTCCCCATTAGTGTCGTGTTATTTTAGTGGTATAACTTAATTATATTTAATTAATTTAATAATCAAGTTATACCACTAAAATGACACGATACTAATGGGGAATAAATAATGTTTGTACCTACCACAAGTGCTGCCTCTTGTGAATAATTGAAGGAACTACTCTCAGGAAAATGGTTCATTAGAAATGACATACATGATAAACACAACAAGCTATGGCGTAACTATGGTAACGAGTATGAGGTAGAGAACCAGCGAAGGTCATGATTTATATGTCAGAAAAAATTGAATGACGGAAGACTGGGAATAGGCTATCTTCTATTTCCCATATCATAATGTGTAAAAGACAAGGACAACCGAAATAAGTTCGCGATTTATAAATTCATTAGTTATAAATTGGCATAATTTTTTTTTTAAATTGTGTATAAATATGTATAAAAAAACTGTTTTGACACATTATTATATACGAAATCTATGTAAAAATTTCTCCTCTTTCGTTTAAGACTGGTCTCGAACCGATCTGACTTAGTAGAACGACTTATAAGGTCGTTTGCTCGAATACATTACTCACTCGAAAAAAGTTATGAGTTATGGTCTTGAGTTCATACAAAAATTCCATAGAAAAAACCACTTTCAGTTTTTCCCGAATTTTCCAATTTTCCGGGCAACTTTTCCAATTTTCCTTTCCGTAAAAAAACTTTATTTGAACTATTACGAACATTTAAAAAAAAATAGCTAAATCGGTCCAGCCGTTCTTAAGAGATGCGCTTACCAACGAAAAGCATTTAATTTTTATTTATATAGATTTAAGTTAAAAGATTTTTTCCTTAGAATATTTTGACGTGTGTAGATACCTATTTCGCAAAGTTTACTTAAAAAAAATGCTCAAGGTCATATTGATTTTAGAATCAAATTACACTTTTTCAAGCTGAAAGGTGAAATAGTAGGTTTCTTTATATCGGGAAAGACTGCCTCCACTCCTCTTTAAAATAACTTACTACCAGGATCGGACTTATAAATTCTTTTTTCATCTAATATTATTACTAAACCGACTCCGTCGAAATTCAATGAAGTGAGGATGTTTGGGAAACTATCTTAGAATTTATTTATTTTTTATTTATTGTAGATTATAGACGCGTCGACAACTCAGCGGCGGCGTTAGAGGGTGGGTCGGGTGATCCATCGCCCACCTTAAACAGTCTTGACCCACCCTGGAATAATCTCCAATCTCTAGTGTATCTTTTAAATACGTTTTTAACCCTTGAAATTTCAACAATTTTTCTTGTAAATTCTATAGCAAGTAATTTAGGTTAAAATTTTGACGAGCACTGACATTTTGGGAACAAATGTTATTGGCCCACCTTCAGAACACTCTGGCCTACCCTAACAAAAAATCCTAGCGCCGCCACTGCGACAACTTAGGTCATTAACGTCTTAAATACATTAAATAACAATTCTCTTAAAACTAAATGATATCACAAAACATCCATGAGCGGAAGTGGGATTCGAACCCACGACAGTGTGATCCAAAGGCCGCTACGCTACCCGTTACTCTACACTGTCCTCACTATCTTAGAATACTTGTACCTAATTGAATTTTACTAAAGACGCGAAATATTATGCGAGTTTTATTGAATTATTTGATAGTTATGGAAATTTAACACTATTTTACATATTGGAAACTTGTTTTCTACTTTTTCGAAGGCGAGTTTTAATTTTTAAAATTTTTAATTTGTGAATCGGCCTGTCGAGAAAAAATCGCTTGCGTTGTAATTTGAAATACATAATATTGTAGCAAACCCCAAGATATTACGCCGCTGACTACAATAGAAGCGGCGAGAATGAAAGTTCACAGTGGTGAGGCGTGGAATGATATCGAAGATACGAGTAACCGCTCGACTATTCTGGAAAGCGCGCGAGCGTGCTGGGCCAAGCTGCTCGAACTATATAAGCGAAGTACGAGGGAGTCAGGCGGTCAGTCGTGAATCGGCGTCGAGTTGAATTGCGAACATAAAATACAGTATATAAATAGTTATTGTTCAGTGTTATTAAAGTGCTTCACTTTGTTTAAGAATTACTGTTCGTGTTGATTGTTAGAATCGACATATAGTTGTTGCATTTTATTGTTATCTATTTTTTTTGTTAACATTTACTTCTTGGAAATAAATATTTATTCCGTCAACACGGAAAACAGTTTTGTTACAATATATTTTATTTTTGTTCCAACCCTGTGCTCAAGTGTTTTCAATTTTCTATCTTTCTCATGTTATTCAACATCAAATCGGTTTTGACTAGCAGATTGATTTTAAATTTGTTACAAATTCTCATACCTTTTTATAAACTAATTATAATTTTATACTGCATTTGATTTCCGGGTTATATTTTTTTTGAGAGAGAATGATTAATTTCACGTTTGAAAATGAAAATCTTTCAAAAGCTCGGAATCGAACAAGTGTTCTGTAGGTTACGTTTTTCATTTGTCATAAAAAAAAGAAAATGAAATTATATTGAAAATGATTGTTGCTGCCAGAGGCGATTCGATTCGAACACATCTCATAAATTAATAACAAGTATTGGAAATTTAGAGTTTAAAAAAGTTACAAGTTTGACTTTATATAAGTAGATCATTCGAAGAAAACATGTATACAGCTAGGTATAGAAAACGCAAACCTAGGTTATTTCAAAAAACCAAAACGAAGAACACATATTAATTTGATATGTTACTTTTGAGACACCTGTGTATTTAAACAAGTATTCGGCACCCAAAATGGGGTCATCTCGCATTTTTTTCTTTAGAATTGGAATCTACGTTACAAACATAATATACCTAACAATTTTTTTGAGAATTTTTCGGAAGCTTTTTCTACAAGAAAAAAATTCCCAAAAGTGCGTATTTTTCAATGTATTATTTTAAACATAGAATTATATCGCCACGGAATACGTAATTCACAGCCAGCCTTCTCTGATTGGCTGCTGTAGTTGAATCACGCCCACTGATCCATAGACAAAGATAGAATATGGAGAGAATATAGTTAGAGCTTAGGTTAGGTTCTTCACGAGTTACGACTGACAAGGAAGTATTCCTCTCTTTCCATAGACATACCTCTCTTTATCTATGCGCGGAAGTGTGTCTGGCTCAAGGTTAGTACTCTGGTCTGGTTTTGACGTCATCATATGGAGGCTAAGCTCAGCCGTTTGAAATGAACACATTTTTTTAATTCTTATTTGCAATTAAGAGGAATAACATACACTTTTCAAAACACTATGCATTTGACTTGTATTTGATCGGTGCACGGTGTAGTCAATACAAATAAATTTTACATTTGAAGGGAATGGGGAAAGAACAGGGTATGTAATATTTTTTTGATTTTTGAGCTGTTAGTGCCATCTGATAGACCGTAACGGTATTCAGCACTGGGTAAATTGTGGGGTAAAAGAAATAGGTAGGTCACGGTGTATTTTAAAACTTAAAATTATTGGATGGCAAAAGAACAAGGAATGTAAATAATTTTAAATTCAATTTACTCAGCAATTTGTCAGAAGGACATAACTTGTTTTTTCCACATTCCCTTCATTTATTTTGATACGCGGGACGACCCTATTAGAGCACAACTGCTAAAAACGCTGAAATCAAGTTGTGGGTAAAAATAATGAAAATATGTTTTATTATAATTTTATTTATTTATACATAAGTATTCGCTTCTCAAAATTTGAACAAATGATATAATCTTTTTAATATTTTTATAATTTAACAAAGAAAAACATTGTAATAATATTATGTTTTTAAAAATTAAAGTGTCATATAAAAATTCCATAGCAGAAATTACTTAGACGTTTGTTTTTCTATAATAAAAGATTGGATAAAAATATGTACTTAACCAAAATTCTGGAAATTTATTAAAAAACAAATATTCCTTCTTGAGAATTGTCTAAGTCTTTTACAAAATATCTTTTTCAAACATTGTTGTCAAATATTATTGGTAAATAGTTTTGTCACATATCATTGATTGTGGTTAATGCATGACTAAAAACTATTTTTTAAAAACGTTAAGTCAATTTATATTAGAAATCGTGTCCATCGTGATTATAATAAAATTAAGAAAAATCGCAGGATAGTGGACAAATATTTGATTTATTAAATTAAATGTACGACGTTTCGTTTATATATTTAAACTTTTTCAAGTACACAAAAATAACAATATTTATGAAAATTAATATTAATTACTAACCATAGCAATTAACATAAGATAGGGTACATAAGACAAAAACATGGTAACATGGTAACAAATTATGTTGACTATAAATTTTAACAATCAATAATAATAATACAAATGTTAGTATAATTTCATAACATAATTATACTGACTATACTTAAATTTTGAGTGTCTGTTCTATAATTGATTGAATTGTTTTTTCTAATAAAACACATTTCACTGATATTGCGTTTCTTCCAATTTGACTCTTTATCTAATATTTGAACTTCATTGAAAAGAAATTTATGCCCAGTGTCGAAATGATGAGATGACAACGCCGTCTTATTATCACTGTGATAATAAGACGCCGTCTTATTATCACTGTGATAATAAGACGGCGTTGTCATCTCATCTGGGCATAAATTTCTTTTCAATGAAGTTAAAATATTAGATAAAGAGTCAAATTGGAAGAAACGCAATATCAGTGAAATGTGTTTTATTAGAAAAAACAATTCAATCAATTATAGAACAGACACTCAAAATTTAAGTAGTCAGTACAATTATGTTATGAAATTATACTAAAATTTGTATTATTATTATTATTGATTGTTAAAAAGTTTTAGTCAACATAATTTGTTACCATGTTACCATGTTTTTGTCTTATGTACCCTATCTTATGTTAATTGCTATGGTTAGTAATTAATATTAATTTTCATAAATATTGTTATTTTTGTGTACTTGAAAAAGTTTAAATATATAAACGAAACGTCGTACATTTAATTTAATAAATCAAATATTTGTCCACTATCCTGCGATTTTTCTTAATTTTGTTAAGTCAATTTCCACTGCAAAATCTGTAAAACAAATTTAATCCATAAACAAACGGAAAAACGCAAATTTCATACACATTCACTCGGCAGTTTTATGTTAAATAATTTATTAATTCACAGTTTTCAGGAAGTTATGTTTTTGTTATAATTGTTTATGTTTTGTTTTAACACACTGTTTTGTTTTAAATCAATGTCCACTTCATTTGTGTTTTTCACACTAAGTTCTTAATTTTTAAATCTTTCACAGTTTGAACAAACAAATTAAAAACACATTTTGTTCCAAAAATACAGCTCCTATTTCATACTTC
Organism: Mongoloraphidia duomilia; assembly: GCA_039654895.1. Lineage (NCBI taxonomy): Eukaryota > Metazoa > Arthropoda > Insecta > Raphidioptera > Raphidiidae > Mongoloraphidia > Mongoloraphidia duomilia. Next base: position 11,344,773 of record CM077527.1, read on the forward strand.
TACATCAATATGTACTGACAGTATGGTGAAAGATTGCCACCACAAGCGTTTCGATTTTCTACCTGCGCAACAATTTTGGCCGAGCAACTTTATTGAATGCGCGATGAAAGATTACCACAAACAAGCATAGTCTGGACAATTTAAATTAGTATTTATGGTACATGCGATTAAAGATAATTATATCTAAAAAAGTGTTTTGATCGGTTGATTGCGCAACAATCTTACGTGCTGTATTTAATTTTTGAGCGCATATCGGCTATTCCATTTTTTTTGAATAATAAATATTGTATAATATGTAAGATATTATCAAGAACTGGGAATCTTCCATCGTAATTTCTACAACAGCACTTATTGTTCGTGCGGTGAAAGATTGTATAGCTAAGGATTTTCTGCTTGCGCAACAGTCGACAGCAATCTTTCATCGAACGTTTTTATTTTCTTCTTCATAATAAAAGCTCTTAGAATCAAAGTTAACTAGTTGTATTGACAGTATTTTTGTGTATTCATTATAAATGTTTTTTCTCTATATAAACATTTTCCTTTTTTTAATTTTACATAATAATATATTTAAATTGGGGTGCAAGTTGTTGTTTTATTGAGCGATTTATTTCCTCTTGGTGCATATTATTTTAATTATTTTATCATACAAATTTATGAACGTTTAGCCGTTAATTTTAAAGAATAGTTTATCGGGAAAGGTCTTTTTTTAATAATATTCAAGATTGCTTTTTATGAAATGGCAAACAGTGATACCAACTGTTTATATGCATCTGCTACACCGGGTGCAACTACTTTCCAAAATAAAATTTGTTTGATTACGGCTGGTATTACACATTCAAAGATCAATACTGTTCGCTCGAAGCTTCGACTACCTTCGACGAAACACTTGGCTTCGGCTAAAATCGGGACGAAGGTTTTGCCGAAGGCGAATGTTGAATTTACTTAATAATCGAATGAGGCAGTGCTTGTATTATTTTATTTAAATCACACACACGCAATTGTGCAAACAAAGAATATTTAAAAAAAAACAAGAAATGAAAAAATATTTTTCAACTTCAACGCAATTTCGTTCAGTTCAGAAGTATTTTCGCTCTATTTCGGTTTCGGTTTTGACCGAAGATGAGAAAAAAGCCGAAGTTCGACTTCGGATAAAAAACTGGTCTTCGGTCGGACATTAAATTTTGTCAAATCTTTTGTAAAAGATAAAATACTTGACAAAAATAATTTCGTTAAAGAAATATCGTCGTCAAACATTTTTAATAGCGTAAATCGGTTTTAGAAAAAAATATAATAAAAAAAAACAAACTAGTACTTATATTATATTTTCGATAATTTCAACTAATTTAAACAGAGATTTTCGAAATTATCGAAAAAATGAAATTGTCAAGTAATTCAAACTTCAAGTTCTAAAAATTAGAAAAAAAAATAATGGCTTGCAGATGCAAATGAACGGGTTCAAACACTGGGTTTCATATAATAATACTAGAGTGCCCGCGGTGAGAGATGAAGCCAGACACGTCATCAATAATATGCTAGTGAACGCCTGCTTGCCCGCAGACAGTGCCGTGTACAAAAAACTGCACATTGGGTTTTATGACGTTAGGTACAATTTTGGCAAACCGCTCATAGATCTCCAAAACAGCCAATAGCAAGCTAGAAGGCGGGCGCAATGCATTCACGTTACTATGACGCGGTGGCTTCATCTTTCGCCACGCGAGGTCTACCTAATTTATCTTTTTAATTTATACTAGATTTTAATATTATGCTTTCTTTTGTTCATATACAGTGTATTCTATTTATATACATACAGGGTGTTGTGTTTCACAAATCGTCAATCTGTACAGGACACACTGTATAAATGTACAGTTCTATACTCGATATACTGGAAAATTTCAAATAAATTTATTATTTCTAGACTTTGCTACGAAGTCTTTACTCCTTAATTCAGAAAAGCTTGTACTACTGAACGTGCCCTAGTGGTAGGGGCGGATATAGGTTTTTCAGGGTATAGGGCTTATTGTAATTTAATGGGGCCCATTTTACTAGATTAAGAATCTTTAAATTGTGGTTTAAAATTCATTTTTAATAACATCAACTATTTTTTACTATATGTACGGTAAGTATTCATTGTTAATGAAAAAAACAATTCAGTTTTTGACCCTTGGGGGTCTAGGGTTTCAGCCCTATTAGTTCCTATGCAGATCTGCCCCTGCCTAGCGATTAAAAAGTTTCCATCCGAATGAATAAAAAACTTTTTAACAAGAAAAAAACCTCCTTCAAAAAGCTACTAAAAAGAGGAAAATAATGAAATTTTGAGGTCTGCGCGAATTTAATAAAATATGAAGTCGGTTAAAAAGTATAGTATAGTGATTAATATCTTCTTTTTAACCAACTTCATATTTTATTAAATTGGCGCAGATCTCAAAATTTCATTATTTTCCTCTTTTTAGTGGAGGTTTTTTTTTGTTAAAAAGTTTTTTATTTTTTACTTTTTTGTGTTAAAAAGTGACATTTACCTTAAAGGAATTGCACGCCGTTACTCACTTTTATTAAACCGACTTTCTTACGCTATCTGATGTGTCAAAAAGTGACATTTACCTTAAGGAATCACACGCCGTTACTAACTTTTATTAAAATCAGCCGAACTACTGAACCGATATTGTTTAAATTTCTATGGGACCAATCTGAAAGTATATCCTTTCAAAAAAAAAAAAAAAAATCCAAATCGGTGTATAAATGACGGAATTCTGAGGTAACAAACATAAAAAAAAAAATACAACCGAATTGAAAACCACCTCCTTTTTTGAAGTCTGGATGTGCGGCTTAAGCGGCGTCAGGAACACCGAGAAATCTCTTGTATAGAAAAGGATAGAGATAGGTCACAAGGCTACAACCATACTCTATCCTCCTTACTTATATAAATACGAAAAATAACTACGATATACCGCTAGCACTAGGGCACGTTCAGTGTAAGTCGATGGATCGAATGGTGTAAGTACCTAAAATGTATTTTTTCGGAGGAATCTTAAGACTTCCACCTACAAAAATTTGTTAAAATTAGCGATCTCTCACTAATAAATTTTTCTTTTAAATTATTTCAAGTTTAAAATGAGAATTCTGTAGCAAAGTTTATATATAATTGAAATAAATTTGATTGAAATTAAAATAATTAAGTATAAGGAGTATAGAATATGTTTGCAGTGCATCTCGAAAGACAAACAGTGATTTTACGTTTAAATATGAATTCATTTTGAGATTTTGATTGCATACCCGAGATTCTGTTATAAAAGAATTGATCACGACGGTTTAAATTGTTGCCGGATTTTTTATGAAGTGAAACTTCTCTAGAGAGACTAATGAATAGGAATGACCTTGACACAAAATATCATTCGACCGAGATGGCTGCGTGGAGAAACGCATTAGTCTACCATGTATAAGATTTCAGATTGTATAAAATATGCATTACTCGGAGCGAAACACAGCGAATACAACGCTGTGTTTCGTCCCTTGTAATTGATAAATAAACCGGTTCTCAAAATCTCAAGGCGTGTAAACACGAGTCCTTAAGCTTCGCGTAAACAGAGCAATTGTTTTCTTAAAAAAAAAAATAATTTAGAACTAATAAAATCTGTTCTGGATTTTTACATGGTTTTCTGAACTGGCAGGCTAATTAAAAAAAGTGAGCAGGTATTAAATATATGATCGAAAATTTTTAGCGAGCTATATTAAAAACTAACATGTTTATAAAAAGTTTCTCAGTCCTAAGCGTCTCAAGGATTGTAGAATTGAATTGTAAATTATAGGCGCTCGATAACTGAGGTCATTAGCGTCTCAAGGATTGTACTATCTTCATACAATCTCAAATGTCACTTTCAATGACATTTTGTTTAAGGTTAATGTGATTTTGTGTAAAGGTACGTGCAGTATGGAGCTAGGATTCTAGATGGTAGCGTAGTCATAGCAGGGCTTGTTTAAATTAATGAATTGTTATATATGCGAGCGTACACAACGAAGCAGTGAGTGTAGCATGTATAAGCGCTGTTACAAGAGCTGGTAGATTCAAGAATGTATCTCAGCATTCTTTCAGCACGCAACGTGTGACAACTGTCAAATGGCCGTTACAAGTTTCGCAATGGATGTGACTAGATTAATAAGTGAAATTTTGCCAGTTTTTTTAAAATTTGTTTTGAGTTTTTTCTAAGACGTATTTAAAAGTGTTAGGATCCATAAGTAAATATTCAAAAAAACGGTTTGGGTAAAATTTTAATTCTTGGTATAAATGATGAAATTCGCCATGTTTAGATCGTTTTCTATTAATAGGGTGGACATGATAGCTCCTACCGAAATTTGTATTTAAAATATACCACTTTGTAGCAGAAGAACACAAATATTCGTCTTCGCTATCTGACATTTCAAACGCGACTTATGCTTGTATCAATGCTAGTATCAAAACTTTGTTGTGCAAACCTATAAGCGCTTATAATTTCAGCCACCATCTACCATACATGCTACCATCTAGAATCCCAGCTGCGTACTGCACGTACCTTAAGAATGTATGATGAATGAACAAACATGCAAAATATTATTTCTTTCATTGACGTACGCCATTGGCGTAAAAATGATGCGGGCACGCCACTGGATGTCATGCCAGATGCACATTTCTGTTTTTTTAGCACGTACATAAGCTCGATTGTTGGAAGAAAAACAAGTGATGGTGGAAGCTTCAAGAGGCTTCAGATATTAACACAGTACGGATGTTAGTGTATGTACTGTTTGTGTCACGCGCAGTAGACGAGTAGGTAATGAACGAAAGATAACTGTTGTATATATACTCCTTGAATTGCAAGGCGTATGCAGACACTAGATCAGTTGTGAACATTGAACAAAAAAAAAATGCATTCGACAATAGACAAAGGATGTGTCATTACCATTCATCGCTATCTTAGTATAGTCTGGATAGGGCATAGCATACACTGAAATGAATCCAGATTGGCCGACATGTTCTTGAGGTCCAAATAAAATCCAATATTGAAAATTACGAAATAAACATTTATAAAAAGACATTTCATTTTCGTTTCCGTGGTTACTTTATTACATAATATTATACAAAAAAACGTGCAGTTGACAACATTATGGGATTAGAATCAGATTTCAAGATCACGGCGATTGCGCTTCAACTTTTCAGATGGCATGACCTATCCAGATTACTATAATATAGAGATCAGTGGTAACTATACTCAAATTTGAGTCCAATATTTAATAAATACTATATGTTTTCAGAGTGGCGTAGCGAGTAAAAATTTAAATACTGAAGAAAGCTTTTCTAATTTGTAAAATTTTAAGAGTGTCTTCAGTCGCTATGGGAGTTATTATGTTCAAAAGCGTAATGAAAACGAAAAACGAAACCATCAAGAGTGGGGGAAAGGAGCTGCTAGCGGGGAATCGAAAACGATTGGCTGGAGGGTAGTGAGAGGGAAACTTATTCGACACGCCTCTACGAAAAAAAAAACGACACCGTCAAGAGTGGGGGAAACGAGCTGTTAGCGCGGAATTGAAACCGATTGGCTGGCGGGTAGAGAGGGGAAACTCGTTGGACACGCCCCTACGAAAACGAAAAACGACACCGTCAAGAGTGGGGGAAACAAGCTGCTAGTGGGAAATTGAAACCGATTGGCTGATGCATTGAAAAGTACGTAGTAACCAAGAAACTTAAATTTTGACAACAGCGCGAATAAGTGACGCAACACGCTGTTTAAATAGCAAATCAGCTTTAATAATTTATTACGAATCGTTCAATGTTTCTCAGACTTTAATGTTTAAATTTATGTATATTTTCATTCAATCAATGTTGTTAAAAAACAAACGAACTTTGAAATAAAAATGGTAAAAGATTTTTAATACCTTACGTTAGTCAGAAATTATTAAGGTTTGAGAATGTTTCTTTTTTGTAAACCTTGGTATTTTCCTGCTGTATGACCACGCTGTTTTATTTTATTGATCTTAAAAAACATATGAAAGAGCTTTTATACGTTTGTTTTATGTTTATTTTATTATAAAATACATATTTCTGCGCTTGTCACTTTATTCGGCCGCCTTCAACTTTTAAAAGTTGAACGTCGCCGGCGCGAATTTTACACATAATTTTTTATAAAAAATAAATGTAAACACAAAGATTTATGACATGTGCTCTATTTGTCATTTTAACAAAAAAAAGCATCGTGATTCGGCATTCGTCCGTTTTAAATAATTATCAATCTCTACATTCTTTACCTCCCAGGGGGGACATTGGGAGGTAGTTGTTATGGCAATTGTATTCCGATGTTCTTTGGAAATTAGCGCTCCCAGGGACCCGAGCTCGTACCAGTCGGTTTGTGTATGCCGACTGGCGGATTTTAATACACAAATATGTTATTTGTTGTGTTGAAGACGCTAATGACCTGAGTTGTCGACGCGTCTATAATCTACAATAAATAAATAAATAAATCTACATTCTTTAACAAAATAAAAAAGTGAGTATGTCTGTATCGCGGGTAGAGACAGATGACGTAATACCGTTAAACAAAATACTTGTTTACGTTGTCATGGAAAGAAATACGTCCACTTTTATTTATTTCATAAAATCACATGTTCGTAAAATTTATTTTTTTATATTTTAAATTGTTATCCAATGCTCTTACATATTTTCATTATTAAAAAAAATAATTGAATATTAAAAGTCTTCGGGATTCGAACCTAGGCTTGGCGTTTGTACTTTTCCACACGGCCACCTGGCTTACTGTGTTTGAGAGAAAGATATACATGCATTAGTTTTGTTTCATATGTCAACCACTTCCGACTATTTCCGTTACATCTAATATTTCTAAAATGCCACCTTAGTATGAGTCATGACGTTATTCACGTCAAAAATCAATATTGAAGTTTTTATTTTATTATATATCTTTGTTCTAATAATGTTAATTTTATTATTATTTTTTTGCTCTAACGAAATTTTTGCTAGACAAGTTAAATGTACCAAAGCAGTTGGATGTTCTTTCCCTGGTATAGAAGTCTAAAGCCAGTTACACACAGCATGAAATAAAGCAGTATGGAAATTTTTTATCCTATAACGTATATAAATGGCAACGTCTCTCTGTCTTTCTGTGTGTCTGAAAGCGATAAATTCTGATTTCCTTGCGATTTTTAGGATCAAAGCGAACGGGCAACGTCGGTCGGGTTAAAATGTCTATAGTTCGGTTTGGAAATAATACTCAGTGAGTCATACATAGTTATTAACAAACTTAATGGAGCGGAAATGAAACAATTGTAAAGCATACCCGTCCCATGCATAAAACTTTCTTATGGAGAAATATGTGTGGTCACAATCTTAGGTCGCATTTTTTATTTATTTATTGTAAATTATAGACAAGTCGACAACTTAGGTCATTAGCGTCCTGATTGCATTAAATAACAATTAACTTAAAAAAATATTAGTAAAAAACTTTTTAGAGACAAGCTTTCATTTTTTAAATGCACTAAAAAGAAAAAAATAATTTTTAATAATTTGGGTTCATAATTATAAAAGTGTGGGTCGAGAACTCTATGATAGTTTATTAGTCACGACCCACGCTTTTATAATTATGAACCTAATTTACTAAAAATTATTTTTTCCTTTTTGGTGCATTTAAAAAATAAAAGCTTGTCTCTAAAAAGTTTTTTTACTAATATTTATTTTGTTCATTTTAGTCTTTCAAAATTTTATCCCTTTTGACACCCGTAGGGGTTGAATTTCAAAAAATCCTTTCTTAGTGAATGCTTACGTCAGAAAAGGAACCAATTGTCCAAATTTCAAATTTGTAGCTTCAGCGATTTGGCCTGGGCGTTGATTAGTCAAAAAAAACCCTACATCCCTGTTTGAACCCCTTAGGGGTTGAATTTATTTCTAAAAACAATTTATTCATGTATTATCATCGGGAATACATATGTGTACAAAATTTCACATCGATCGGATACGTGGAAGTCGTTCAAAATTTATTTGCAAGATTTGACCTAAACAAACACACAAACTAACATACATTGCAAGTTAAATAAAAGCTTGTAACTAAATGACATTACAAAACATCCTTGAACGGAGACGGGATTCGAACCCACTACAGTCTAGTTCAGAGGCCGCGACGCTAACCACTGGACTACACTGTCCTCTAAGGTCATTGTCAAATCAAATTTTCTGACAATGCTTTCTGCAACCTAGCATGGGGGACTCGCATGAAGGACTCGCATAAGTTTATTTTATTTAATTTATTGTAGATTATAGACGCGTCGACAGCTTAGGTCATTAGCGTCTTAATTACAATAAAAACAACTCTCTTAAAACTAAATGACATCACAAAACATCCATGAACGGAGACGGGATTCGAACCCACGACAGTCTAGTTCAGAGGCCGCGACGCTAACCACTGGACCACACTGTCCTCTAAGGTCATTGTCAAATCAAATTTTCTGATAATGCTTTCTGTAAACCAGCATGAGGGACTCGCATAAGTGTTTCAATATTATACAGTTTAGTTGAGGTGTTGTGGTGTAACGGTTAGCGTAGCGAGCTTTGGATCAAACTGTCGCGGGTTCGAATCCCACCTCCGCTCATGGATGTTTTGTGATGTCATTTAGTTTTAAGAGAATTGTTATTTAATGTATTTAAGACGCTAATGACCTAAGCTGTCGACGCGTCTATAATCTACAATAAATAAAATAAAACTCGGGTCGCAGTGCCAAACCCTGCCGACAATATAGTGTATTTGCTAATACAGGCATTGTGGCATTATTATGTGAACTTAAGTTTGTTTTTTGACAAAATAAAAAATTTAACCCCCTAATACATCCCTTAAAATAATTAAATTTTTCTAAATTTAAATATTAGACATGGATTTTATCAGTACACCTAATTAAATACACCCTTCCATAAGTAAATCCGTATCAACAAACTAGTGTTTTCATAAAATTTGAAAGTCCGGTCCTGTCGGGCCGATTTTATTAAAATTTTAGCAGCACATTTTAATCTTTACTAAAGAGTTAAATTTCAATTTTGAAACGATTCTGACAAATTTTTCGGTATTTTTGGGCCCAAAAACTTTTTGGAACCCCTAAATACAACCCTGAAAATGGTCCAATCGGGCCCATTTTAAATAGGCTTCTTGCGATGATGAGTTCCAATGTGTGTACCAAATTTCGTTTCAATCGATTAAGTCTGTCGAGAGTTATCGTGTACACACACACACACACACATATATATATATATATATAAACATTTTCAAAAATGGTGCCAAATTGTTCAGGAGGCTATGAAACGTCGAGAAATTTTGGTCCGACCCCTAGCTCACGCCATCCGACCGACGCCAATAGTGTATGTGCCATATCATGGCAAATACACTAATAATATAGTTTAGTTAGCAGGTAAGTAACTGGCTTAAGTGTTATAACGTAAGGTAAAGTGGCTCGGTTAAAAAAAAGAGGATTGCCGTAACTTAATCGCGCGTGAACCAATTTAGAACTATTTACGACGTTCTCAGAGTTAAGTTCGAGGTTGTTCTAAACGGTTCACGCACGCATCCACCTACACGCTGTTCACTCTTTTGAACGTTTGAACGCTTACTTGATCTATATACGCTCAGACGTTCACCTGATTGGTTTCTGAAATGATCCGATTAAAAAGAATGCTCAAACATTTCTATAGATTTATTTTTATGTTTTGAAAACGTCAGTGATTTTTTCAAAAATTGCACGAAATTTTAATACCAAAGATTGCTAGTATTTGTAAATTTTAGGAAACAATTTGAACCGATTAAAAACAGGGCTATAATATATCGCGGATTTAAATTTGCAGATTTATTTATGTTTCAAAAACGTCAGATTTTATAGAGGTAGAATTTTTTTTTTGAAGAACTGAACAAAATTATAATACCAAAAATTGTACATTTATGAAAAGGATTTATTTATTTTATTTATTTATTGTAGATTATAGACGCGTCGACATCTCAGGTCATTAGTGTCTTTCAACTACACTAAATAACGACTATCTTAAAACTAAATAACATCGCAAAACATCTATAAGCGCAGGTGGGATTCGAACCCACGGCAGTCCAGTCCAGAGGTTGCGGCACTAAGCATGCTAACCACTAGGCTTTGAAACAGTAAAAACAGGGCTAAAATCACAAATTTTAATTTCTAGATTTATTTTTATGTTTCGGAAACACCAAAATTAAAAATGTTTAAAAAAATTTCAGCACGAAAAATTTACTAAAACCTGAAAATTATTGGGAAGAAGGACTTAAAACCTTTAAAGGTCGATTTATATTATCCGGTCAGACACGGCATGGGAACGTAGCGTTTCCGACAAGACAAACATTTTTACATGCATTTCAAATACGAATATTTATACTTAGCGGATCCCGTCCGTTCAGACACGTATCAATACTCGTATTTGGAATGCATGTAAAAATGTTTTTGTCGAAAACGCTACGTTCCCGTGCCGTGTCTGTACGGATCATATAAATCGACCTTAAAATAACCAACGTATTATTTAGAGACTACATATTTAGTAGGTACCTAAATTAAACTAAAAATTCTACGCGAAGGTCATGCAGACGACAAGAATTTCCTAATAAATGCTGGGGTGCAACTAATTATTTAATACATGTGCGTATTGTGTAACTCATTTCGTACAGTAAATGGTATTTTTGAAAAATTATTTTAGAAATTTTATGACCATAATTAATGTAGAGGTCTTTGTCAGTCCTGAATTTAACACTGGTTGGACACCTGGATTTTTTGGGAAATTTTTAAACGAATCATTTGTGGTGTATAAAAGAATGTAGGCTTTCACGGCCGGCGTTAATAGAATTAAGATAAGAATCTTTCGGGCTTATGAGCCGTGGTCTACTGGAATGGCTTCTTCTTCTTCCAGACGTTTCGCTTGCAACTGCGGCAAGCATCTTCAGTGGTGTGTTCGATGTGGTCGTAGTGTTCTTTTCGGTGTCCTGCTCCGAAGAAGAACACTACGACCACGTCGAACACACCACTGAAGATGCTTGCCGCAGTTGCAAGCGAAACGTCTGGAAGAAGAAGAAGCCATTCCAGTAGACCACGGCTCATAAGCCCGAAAGATTCTTATCTTAATTCATTTGTGGTGTTTTGTTTCAAAGAAAAATTACTTACTAGATCAATTGATGAATATCAAGTTGATTCCCTAAAGCCGACTCCAAACAACCTGGCAAATATCGACCAATGTTAACATAAGGGGAAATTGCCATGGTTTTCATATGGTCAATATTTAACAGTCACCAACGTTGGCATTGGAAGACATTCGCTTTGAAGGCGGTTTTTTGAACACACATCAAAGGAATTGGCCAACGCTGGCCTCGACTTGCAAATGTGACTTTGTTTTCATCCAGACAACTGGACAGTTTTTACTACGCGGTGTTTGTCAGTGTGTGTATATTATTGTGATTTATGAGTTACATGAAACATGTATTAAGAGCTGAGCACAAAAAATTATTATCTCTGAAGCACTTGTAATAATTGCGTCATCTTCGCTAGGTATCCATTTTGTTTAATGTTGGTGTATATTCGCTAAGAATTTGGTGTAAAAAGCTCGTTAAAGAGAATTATGTCGTGTGTATACTGAACATATTCAAATGACCACACATGCCCAACCATACCCAACATTGGTCGCCAATATATTCGCCAACGTTGGTATACGTTGACCAAAAATCACTTCTTCAGCTATCATATTGTTACATTGAATATTAATAAATGATAAAATAATAAAAAAACTTACATCTTATATAAATAACGAGCGTCCCCACTCCCCATCATGAATTTTGAATGCACAAGTTAACTGCTCTAGTTCAACACATTATCAATCAGCTCCAAATTGGGAATAACTCATCATTAGCACGGTTAGTTTATGCACTTTTCAAAAAAACAAAAACACAACACATTATTAAAATCAACCCGCAAAACAAGTAGAAATATCGAAACTTAATTTTAAAGAATGCAAGACTGTGCAGTGTGCAACTCTTACGTAACCTGCTATAGACTTTTAAATAAGAGCTATTTCAAAGTCAAATTTTATAATCAATGAACAATTTTTATATTATGCGTACCAGTGGCGTTCAAACATTTTTTTTCGTGTTATAATTTCGAAGATTATTTCTCGGTTACTATGGAAAATTTTTATTAAATGCATTTTAAAGTCAATCTGTATACAACTTTTTTTGTTTCCGTGTTGAGATGCCATTATGATTTTTAATAGCTGAATTCATGTATTAAAGTCGTAAACTTAGACAATTTCGTTACTCATTTGTTTTCTAGCCCTTCACATTTTTATTTATATTTCCCAATTATTAATGTCTCAGCTTACCAAAATTATTAGATCGCGTCATGCTATCTAAGTTTACCGTATCAAAAACAATAAAGAATTTTTTGTTAAAACAATTTTTGGTATATTCAATATTCATGGACGCTGGATGAGGAGAGGGCGTGTCCAACCTCCTCGAATGGTATCATAAAACTGAGATTGATTGAAGTTGTTGCTGAGTTTTTGATGTGAAACATCTTATGTCGGGCTGTGAACAGCCGCGTGAGGGGAAATATGCAACGAAATTTATGGTCCGCTCCTTCGCTGCTGTTCTCCCCACCACTGAGGCACTCTCTCTCTCTTGGCTTCCGCGCGCTCGGGCACGGGAAGAGAGAGAGAGAGTATACATACGAACGTACTGTAAAGCAAAAGTATATGTATACACGTGCAGGTATGTAATATAGATACTTCGCTGTGTATTTAGTTGCGTTTCTGGCTCAGGCGTGCTCAAACGCCGCAACCGCGTGTGTTGCAGTGCAGTATATAGGATACGTCAGCATAACAGTTAGTTGCTGCTTTTGAAAAAAATATATACTACTACATAGAGCATACCACCGAGTTCAATAACGTTTTCTTTGATGTTTCACATCTGTCGGGGGTCCCGAGACCCACACCCTTTTTTTTGAAATAATAGTTTTTTATTTTTTTGGAAATATTTTTGACGACGCGTATGGAGATGATAAATTGTATTTTGAAAATTTTTTTTATTAATAATATGAAGTTATTATTAAGGTCATCTAAAAGTCAATAGCATTATTTTATTTTAGATTCTTAAGTTTTAATAAATAGAAGATGTAGGTACGCCAAAACGCTTTTAAAAGACGTGACTTAATTTTGGTTTTTGAAATCAAGTAATGCATTTTAGAGACATTCCGTATCATTTTAAGAGTCTCAAAATAATGCTATTGAATTTTGAGTCATTTGGACGGTCGTATGAAAACGTTTATTAATAATTAATAATAGTGCTTATACAGGGTGTTTCATAATACATGCGCAGGACTTCAGGATGTGATAGCTCGTCCAAAAATATGAAAAAAAGTTTCTATTAACTTACCCCCAAAAATGCACCATTTTAGAGATACAGGGTGTTGAAACTGAAAAAAAAAATTTCGTTTTTTGCGAATATCTCCGGAACCGTTTATCGTACAGAAAACAGCTTTTGTAAACATTTTCCACTCATAATAAGCTATGTTTTGTGCGGAATTTTTTTTAAGTCATAATTGGTGAAGGTTTTGAAGGGGTAGTGGGTGTAAAATGGTGCATTTTAGAGGGTAAGTTAATAGAAACTTTTTTTCATATTTTTGGACGAGCTATCACATCCTGAAGTCCTGCGCATATATTATGAAACATCCTGTATTAATTATTATAAAATAGCAAAGAAATATGAACACTTATTGAAAACTGTATTTTATAAGAACAGCGCTTCCTAAAATTTTTCACCTACGGACCTCTTACCAGTCGCGTAACTATCGCGATGTGTGCGTCAGCTCTCCAATGGGCACCAAAAGAAGTATCATTACTTACTAATAATACCTTTGATGCGGTTTCAAATAAACTGTGTATTCAAGGGCGCCAAAATTTACTCGCACACGCGGGGGCCAAATGGTCTAGTTACGTCACTGATTGACACTTAGCGCGGGTAAGTAGGTCACATGTTGTTAGTCAGCTTCAATAAATTATTTTGTTTCAACGAATCGTTCAATGTTTCTCAGATTTTTTGCTCAAATTAAAGTACATTTTTGTTTTGCATAATAAAAAATTTCACGCAAGTACCTAATGTCAACATTAATGGATAAAAATGTTCCACAATTGGAAGTTAAACGCTAAATCGAAGCAAATTTCGGGTAATAACAGGTATGCGATCAAAATCGAGTAACTTACTCTCGGATATATGTGACACATAAAAAACGGGCACCTAAGTCAGTGGCGCAGCCAGAAATTAAATTTGGGGAAGAGCATAACCTAAGTTATCTAACGTAGTTTAGGTATCGATTAAATTTTCTGAATAAATAGATTAATCAGTACACATCTTACGCTCTCTTAGCATGGCCGCCGTCGGAGAGGGGAGCAAAATAGGACAGTTATCCCCTTCTGGAAAATAATTGAACGATTAAGGAAATAAAGCTCGTTCGCTTGAATATTATAAATACACTACCACTCGCTTCGCTCGTTCAATTTTATATATAATTTTTAGTTTCAAAAAAATTATAATTATTGTCAAAGAAAGAATATAACAAAATTAAAAAAATATATAAACAAATATCATGTAGAATTTAGAAAAAAAAGCCAAAAATTCTACGATGCCATCAGTTTCCGAACCCGGGTCCCTGTGCATAGAGTGCTGCGACCTCTACGCTACGAGTGGAACAGTTATGTACGATCGTTTTTATGATATAAGTATGTTGCGAATTCTTACGGTCGGGTTACGAATTTAATTAATGAATTATTAATTATTATTATTTATTAATTATGCTATATATATATAAATCTTCCGTGAAAAATTATCTAACTGATGGTGAAAACCGCATCAAAATCCGTTGCGTGGTTTAAGAGGAGTTAGCGGTTAAACAGACAGACAGACAGACGCGAAAAGCGACTTCAATTTATACTATGTAGAGATTAGTTTTGATCTCCCCTGAATTTCCTAGCGGCGCCCTTCTGGCTACGACACTGACCCAAGTAAAGAAACTAAAGGGTATCGATTTTTTTATCCAGCTCAAACAATTCATATCACTGTTTTGAGAAAGTACAAGGGAAAGATGTATATAAATTTAACCTATATGTACATATGTATAAAAACTGTTGTTAAGTGTTTACCGAAAAAAGCCCTAAGGGACATAACTTTGTTCTTTTATATTATTTATATTTATTTTCATATAGCCAAATAAATCGACTGTTTACAAACAAAAAGTTTTTACCCGTTTTAAGAATAAATAATTGTTTCAAAAAAAAAATATACGGAGATATTTTTCGTCTTTTTTATGTAATATTTTGCTTAAGACTAAACTTTTAGTTTACTGTTGTGCGGACCCTAGATATCGGATTTCAAATAACTCATGGATTTAAGAATAGTCTGAGATGAATATAGTGACTAGCAGTTATCCTTATATATCCAAGAGAATTGGCAGTGAGTTAAAAGGGCAGCATTTTGATTGTTGATTTTATTTGTAAGGCCACCAACATCTATAGAGTTATTTGGGCCTAGCCTCAATTCATATTTTTAATTTATTATTTATTAATAATAGATTGGAAATCCCAAAAACCAGTTCGTGGATTAGAACTAGTGATGGGATGATTCGAATTAAAAATAATCGATAATCCGATTTTTTAAATAATCGGTAACGTACGATTATGGAAATAATTCGAATTATATATAATTTGAATGATATAATTAACGATATAATCTGAATTGCAAACAATTTGAATTATAATAATCTGAAACAGATAAGAGATTGTTATGATCGGAAACTCCAATGAAATGGAGTGAAATAAATATAACATGATATAGAGATAGAAGTAACAACAATGAAATACTTTTTTGATGAATACTGACTAGTGAACTAGTCTTAGCTCGGTCTTTTATAGGTATGAAATGCAGAACTCATAATTCAAAAGAATCGTTTGATATAATTCGAATGAAACATCCAATTATTAGAATCACTCATAACCTAAAAATCCGATTATTGAAATAATGCGATTTTGCCCTTCACTACTAAAAACTGGCTAGTGAACTAGTCTTAGGTCAGTCTTTTATAGGTATGAACTGCAGTACTCATTATTCAAAAGAATCGTTTGATATAATTCGAATGAAATATTCGATTATTAGAATCACTCATAACCTAAAAATCCGATTATTGAAATAATGCGATTTTGCCCATCACTAATTAGAACCGAATTGGGAGCTTTAATAGCCAAGGAAAAGTCATATAAGTAAACAGCATCATTGCTGCATGATCGACCATTCTCAAGCATTGTTGATTTGGACACTAGTGTAAATATTATTAGATGACGATGAGAAGTGGTTTACATCTTGAAAAAAAACTTATAGTAGAAATTAGATAACAGAAACATTTAAATAATTTACTGCCACTTAAAGAAATTAGAAAGAAAAAGTATTGGAGTTCACCCGATAGATTTTAGAACTGATTCAAAATTAAATGATTAAATTAAACTTTTAATCTAAAATCTAAATAAATGTAATCTGCCTTTCAGTTACTTTATTTTGAAAAAAGATATCTTGGGTCATGGCACGATACACACGATATACACGATGTGTATCGTGGGTCATGGCATTTAAAAAATATTTCAAATTATATCCTTAAAGAATATTTAAATTTGAACAAAAATGAATATTTTTATCCATACTAAAAACAAAGGTTACGTGGCAATTAGTTCCCTAAACGATTAAAACAGTTTGTTATTAATTTCTAAAAAATCGCAGTAGTTCTCAAAATGTCACAATAATCAAAACAAACCATCATTTATCAATTAGAGAATATATATTAGCTACCAAACAATGCTGAATTTCTTTAGAATTAGAAGAGACTTCAATCTTATTACGAACAAAACATACGTGTCCAAATTTGGACTTTTGGACGGGCCGATTTTATAAAAAGCAAAAATATAAATAGATAATAAACGTTAAAAAATAATTTCTAAATTCAAACTCCGATTCCGACGAGTTTCAACATAATATCTAATCTAGAAAGATTGAATAGCCAACAGAATTAAAAAATGAGTGCGTGTCCTTACGCACGTTTGAAGTGAAACTTCTATACCAAGTAATCCGGTCAGTGACCCATAACGGCTTGATTCGCTGCGCATGTGACCCGGTTACATGCGAGCCGTAACGGTTTAACTTACTCTATCGTGAAAGTGCATAACTCGGTTAACTAAGCATCACTTCAATAAAAATTCAGAACTGTTCTGGAGCTAACGTTTTGATTCTTCTACAAGTCAATCAAGCTTATTTACAAAATATAATTACCATGTAATTAATTACTCAATAATAATAATAATAGTAGTATTAAATTAGGGTAAAATACCTAAAAGTGACTCAGCCTCATACAGTAGTCTCCCTATCAACATGAATATATTCAACAGACTGTCCTTTATGTCAGGACGACATGGTGCTGCTGGCATCCAGCAAAAACTCGTCCGTACCTATCCTTCTAGGCATTGATCCTAGATCACTGTTGATCAATTTCTTCTTACCTAGTCGACGCCGTCGTTTCCTCGCCCGAATCTTGTGGGCGAGCGCGAAAATGAAAACGATAATCATGGCGGCTAAAGCAGCGGCGCCACAACTTAGAACCGTATAAATCCCACCTGGGAACATGTTGAACAACCTTCTACTGACCCCACAATGGGATTCATTTTCGTCGAACCCTGACGGACAGTTCGATCTACCGTCACACCAAAGATTGGCGCTGATGCAGGCGTTCAATTCCGGACAACGATGAGGACATTCCCAGTCGGGAGGTAGACCGTTCAAGAAGGTATCGTTACCCGTCATGTTTCCAGGTAATTCGATCTGCAACTGTTGAAGTAACGACGATCTCGATCTAGATATTTCTAACCAATTAAATGCTCCAATACCAGGTTCTCTGCAAACAAATTCGACTAAAAAACTCGGAGGTCGTGGCGGTTGTAAATAAATTGAATGTTCTGTTCCGCTCGAAGAACTGCTTCCGAACCATTCTTCCGAAAATACGTGAACGGCGAATTGTCTTGAATTCGGTTCGGCTGGACAAACGACTCGTAGTAATTTCGAAGGTCGACCGGTATAAATCATTATACGGTTTTTGGTACCGCAGCGAAGCGATTCGTCGTTCAACGGTTCCAGTGGTAAGAAAGAGCCCCAAGTTAATAAGAAAAGACTTTTGTTTTCGTGGGCTTCGATTAGCCATGGTATTCCTTGACAGTAACTATCTGAGTGTGATGATGACGGATGAACAAATTCAATTTCACCGCCCGAACCGCGTAATCGTTGTTTTCGTGGACATTCAGGAAGTCGCACCATTTCGAACTTTGCATGAAAAAATATGTTACGGAAGTCTTCTGTTATGTTCATACTAGATATTACGAAATGCAATTCAATTGTTCTTGAAGATGACCTATAAATTAAAGGACTTGTGTTTGATGCTGATGTATTATCACAGAGACACAATTTCGGTATTCGAACTTCTCGCCAAGGAACTTCCCATAACCGTAATTCTCTTGTCGACACTTGTTCTTCCGGAAGATTTGAACACCGATGTCTTCCGGTATGTGAATCCGGTTCTGTCATGCAAGAAGAATATTCACCAAAGGATAAATTGAATAATGTTAATCGAACTCTTTCACCAGGACCAGCTTCTAATCTATAAACGCATGTAATATTTGTTCGACCTCCTCGACCGAACAAAAATATATTTTTAGGTGATGAAAATTCACCGGTTCGTACTTTTCTAAATATTCTTGTGCACGGTTCACTTTTCTTACCAGGCCAAGATTCACCACCTAATCTAGTGTCGACGAATTCATAATGCAATCTGAAAGATGCGGGATGCAAAGCGGTGCCATCTTCAGTATGATGCTCTAATTTCATTTCGCTGCCTTTTGAAATATAGCTCTCATGAGGAGCACACGGACGAGTAACTCTTGACGAGTTGCTTAACGAAGTATGATCGCATAATTTCGGCATATCGTCGTCACAATGATCGGCTATCAAACGATTTCCGTCCCATATTTTCAGTCGTGTCAAACATGACTCGGTCGAATTGCTTGCATTTCCCAAAGTATGATTGTCTTCTTTACCTTCAATGGACGACATTGATATCAATGGATGATGATTATAAGTAACGAAATATATCCATATTTTATCAGTAGTTTTTCCATGAAATCTATAAACGCAAGTCGTATTCGGTGGCAAAGTATGTCGAGGACTCAACAGTCGTCCCAATCTTCCTTTCTGATTTTGCTGCGACCATAAATCATCACCATCTGGATTCGTAGCATTTACATCGAATTCACATGTTCTCGTTTCTCGAGAATAATCGAGCGAATCGGAATCAGCGAATATTATATTGACATCAAGTTCGAAACCTTTCAAAGGTGACGGTGCTGAATTGGAATGTAACGGCATGCTAAAAGGTGACGAGTGAAACGCAACAAGCATCTCAGGACCTCTGGAGACGACACGAGGCAACCAATCTCCACCGCAGTATTTAACCAAAACGGGATCGTTTGTTGATCCTCCATCGTAAAAAATCAAATGATCGCGTTCACCCGTACAATCTTTCCAAGCTCTCAACGCTCTACCAGTTTTGTTTAAACTAGCTACGCTAATCGATCGTTTCATCTGCATTTTGTGAGCGCTATCTTGTTTGACCGAGATCATAGCGTGCTTGCAAGTCGGTATTGTTTTTTGTCGTAAGCTCCAATAACAAGTCACGTTTCTGGGGTACATCCCCGGATAGTTGGGCGATTGAAGTCGACATGGTTTGCGATAGCATTCCTCGAATTTACGAGTGCAGTACGTACCGGGTGAAACTTGACCGCGTTCCAATGGAGCTGTCGGATGACCGAAACGAACGATAGCTTCGATTTGCGACACGAATTTGTAGCGCATTCGAAATTCGAACGGTGTCATTCCGTCAGAATGGAAGAGTTTCACGGATACGGTGATTGTTGAGGTTTCACTATAATAGACTGCGTAGCCTGTTGATGAACCGCACCAGGAGCCACCGGTGAATGGACGCCCGAGCTCGGATAATTGCATGTAGCCGTCGGGGCAGCCATCCAGAGCGTCGGATTCATAACGACCAACGTTGAACGAATCGAATATCAACTGAAACAAAAGAGAATATATTAGATTGTAGATTATAGATGCTTGACAGTTGAGGTCAACTTATTATAAACATCTTAAACACAGGAAGGAATGACAAGCCGTCGGTACCGCGGGGAGGACTTATGGAGTGAGTTAGAGGGGGTTTTAGTAGGTATGGGACTGTGCCCGAGTCCCACACTACCCAGGGCTATCTTTTCTGGGTGTGCGTAAATGCATTTCCTCCTCCGCAAAAAAAAAAGGTCCGGATTTATGCCTAGGCCAACAAGGCACCGGCCTAGGGGCCCAGCCGCCGAGGGGGCCCCGGCCAGGGCGGAGATAGAAATTAAAGAAAAATAAGCCCAAACATTTTGTAAGATAACTCAATTGGCGACTTTTTTTGCTAAATTTCCATCCAATTCCATTTTTTCCCTTTTTTTCGGGCTTGGGGGGAACTGTCAAGGGGCCCTGGGTCTTTAAGTCCGGGCCTGCTTAAACAGTTTAAGATAGTCTAACGAAACCATTGTGAGAAAAAAAGAAATTCTTAAGTGTAAATTTAAAACGCTATTTTATTATTTTTAAAGTGTGTATTTTTTATAATTTAGATGAATTTTTAACATGTTAGTTTTGCATAATTTTTGTAGCTACTAAAAGGTATAAAAAATATTGGTTATTGACTGTTGGTATAACCTGAATGTATTATAGATATGTTTAGTGTAGGTAGTGGCATTAGTGTAAACAAATAAGCTATGACCGCAAATAAACGAAATAAGCGAAATGAATTTTAATTAAAATTTCAAAAATCGGGAAATTAATATTTGAAACGAAATCGTAATTATTTCCTGTACAAATAGAACTTTGTTTTTATCAACGTGATTCTATATTTTATGTATGTTTCGAATAATTTAGATACACTAGTGTGCAAAAGAATAATTAATAACGTTTATGAATATTGTACGATGTGTAACGCACCATTATTACTTGTTTGAATGTTATATTATGTGTTTATTAAGGTGGCAATAAATAAACTTTATGAGCGTCTAACATTAATGTTGTCAACACTGTAATCTGCACAATATAACTATTAAACCGCAATTGTTTCATCGCCTTCATCTGTTTTAATTCATATATATGACGTTTCCTAAATATATCTGTAGTAATTACGCCGCATTGTTTAAAATTAATGTAACGATTTTAATCGCCACAATACAAACACGATGTAGAAACTTAATCGTAGAGAGCAGTGGCGTAGCAGCGAGGGGTAGACGATATGGGCTACCAAATCTTGAATATTATGAAGTATTAGAAATGCCTTGTATTATGTCCGTCTTGTGACTTCTTGTGAATTTACACTACGCGTTTCATCAACGAGTTGCCATCTTCAGGTGTGGTTAATTATTTTTTAAAAAACACACATTGAGTATTCGTAACACTATATAATATTTTGATGCTAAACACTGTGTATTATGTCGTGGTTTGTGAAGTACTGATTTAAATTTCAAGATTTTATGATTTACATAGTAGGTAGATGAAATGGAAATGGGAGAGTGTTTGTTTTGTGTATGTGTGTAGACGATTACTGAGTATTGGGTGTTTGTGTGCTGTTAATTATTGTGTCGTATATTATGTTCGATTTTAGTGTTAGTTTGTCATTAAGAATGTTGGTATTGTCGAATTTTGTGACAAGACGGACATAATACAAGGTATTTCTAATACTTCATAATATTCATATAGTGACTTGGAGACCCAACACTCTAAAAATGTATCAAATCTTGAAGGTTTCCGGGATTGTAGGCCGTGGTTCGATTGTATATCTACCTGTGAGGTGCCAAGGAAGACACTTCGATCGCTGCCATATCGCCATTGAAAGTGTCTACCGCAGTTGTAGACGAAACGTCAGGTAGAAATACCATCGGACCACTGTTGTAAAAAATAATCATACTATACAGTCAACTCTTTCTAAGATCGCTACGCTACTGCTTCAGAGTTGTAATATCGCACTTGTCATCATATCTGCTGGATAATTATTCCGAATGTATTAGTTGTCGTCAGTAATAATTTGTTTCTAAAACGGAAACGCTCATAATATTCCGGTCTTCTATTTTAAGAACTAGTAACGCAATTGTTTATGTCGAAAAACAAATGAGATCTTTGTTAAAATGGCGTTTCATTGACTATCGTCTATTACAAGCCTGTTCCCAGATGTCTATGGTTCCTAGGTTCTAACTGGTGAAAATCAGCTGAATTTTCGAAATTTTCGATTTTTAACTTCCCATTGGAAGTTATTGTAATGGGTCCGATATTACGAATAAAAAATTTGGACATTATCTGCACGTTTTGAGGTCCCTAGAGTTTGAATTTACTGTTTTTAGAGAGATGTCTCTCTCTCTTTCTGTGTGTACGTACGTACGTTCGTTCGTTCGTACGTTGGCGATTTTTTTTTCAGCTCGCATATCTCAAGAACAAATAATGATATCGACTCCGGACTAATTTCATTCGACACATAATTACATAATGAACACCTGATTAGGTTTGCAGGAAATTTCTATTAGCGGTTTTTTGTTGATAACAAAAAAACTACTGTAAAATTGTTGTTTCTCGTCTCGCATATCTCGAGTAAAGCAGCTATTTTATAGTGGGTATCGCAAAATAATAGTCAATACTGTAATCAATGTGTTTTGTCGCAATATGAACTACCCACTGTAACAATCAATATTTTTAGATTGAAATATTGACAATAGACACTATTTTCTATTTTATAACCTTGAATTTAAATTCATTTTTAATATATTCTACTGTATTTTCTCGCCAGTAGAAAGTGATTACGAGAGAGAAAATATCCGTTCTATTTTGAAAATAGTATTTTCATGTTATAGTTTTATCGGAAATTCATAAAGTAATTTTTCGCTACATTTATTTATAAGAAATAATCGTTTATTTCTTTCGCATGAAATGCCATCCTTTATATGAATTTATAGTATATTCTATGCTAGACTTAACTGTAAGAGTCGCCTAAATTTTATTGGAAAGAACTATAAGATTTTGATAAAAACCAATTAGTGACCTTCTTTTAAATTGCAAATAAACAAAAAAATTAATTAAGGATCGTTTTCTGGTAGCTTATGTTACCTGTACGTTATTTAGCAGCATGTTATATCAGTGCTGGAGTAAAATCATGTTCTATATCATTATGATCTACTGGATTAATAAAAAATTATTTGTTTAATTAGAACAACTTCAGGTTAACTTGTGTATCTTGAATCAAATATATAGGTAAATTTTATCCACCCAAGATCAATTAAAAAAGTATATTTTATGTAGTCTATTAAGCAAAATATACTTTTTTAATTGATCTTGTGTAAATGAAATTTACTTATATTTTTGATATTTATTTATTATTTGACAGTACCGGCAATTTCAAGGTAACTCGTTCCCTTAAATTATCAGGAAAACATATTTTGGATTAAAATTACAGTTTTCACTCTAAACGGTGAATTGGTGCGAGGAACTATGGTAGATAGGGCAAAATGGCGTATCAGCAATTCTGTAAATTGTATAAAATTTTCATAATATAATATATCAAATCAGTAGTCATCTTGAAATTGCCGGGTTTTTATTGAAAGATCTATTTTGCATATAACGTGACGCTATATATTATGTAGCTACCAGAAAATAAACAACTATATTTCCAACTAGAAAAAATATTAATTTTAAAAAAAGAACATCGGTTATATTTTCTTTATTTTATTTAAATAGAAGAAGGAAATCACGAAAATATTAAAAAAACAACTAATTAGACCTAATTTATGACGTAATAATATGCACATATTTCAAACGTTTTTCCTTTCTTTTGTAACAAAAGAATGCTAATTGTCAAGCTTTTGCATGGCTGAATTCGATTTACTTATTTTATATTTTTTTCTGTATTTTTCTGCTATAGTCTTAGAGCCAACCGTCGAACTTCCTGTATATCGAATTGTAAATTATAGACGCTCGATTTATTTTATTTATTGTAGATTATAGACGCGTCAACAACTTAGGTCATTAGCGTCTTAAATACATTAAATAACATATTAGAAATCGTGTCCATCGTGATTATAATAAAATTACGAAAAATCGCAGGATAGTGGACAATATTTGATTTATTAAATGTACATTAATAAATCAAATATTTTGTCCAGTATCCTGCGATTTTTCTTAATTTTACATTAAATACCAATTCTCTTAAAACTAAATGATATCACAAAACATCCATGAGCGGAGATGGGATTCGAACCCACGACAGTGTGATCCAAAAGTCACTACGCTAACCGTTACACCACACTGTCCTCGATATATACACGCTCGACAACAGAGGTCATTAGCGTTCCTAAGTATCGAATGCAGAGACAAATTTGCCTGAGTGAGTTGGCAAATAGGGAGCCACAATTGTTATAATTTTTATTCTGCCGGAAATTGAAAAAATAGGGTTGCCAAGGGATTGCGGCAGGATGATCTTTGGCACCTCTTGATGATATGAATGTAATCGTTGAGACTGACATTTTGACGTCAATTTTATTTATGTTGTCGATGACATAAGAAGACAATCCAAAAAAGGACCCGAAATGAAGTATCTCATGATCCTGTAGAATAAAAATTATAATAATTGTGGTTCACTATTTTCTTCTGTATTCGACACATAGGAAATCTTACTGTGGGTTCTCCGTCTATTACATAACATTGCACCCTGTAAGAAGTATAATACAATAGAGTGCAAAGACATATTGACAACAATTCTACCGAACTTTGAATGGCTGCACATATACAGTCGATATACGGAGTGTTCCGTTTAATTGGGAATATTCATATTATCAAAATATATACAAGTAGTTCTCTGAACAGGAGACTTTGTTCCCTGCAAGTTTTTAAGTTGACGAATTTTAACGTTAAATAGCACGCAAACTGACGTTGTAGACCGAGAGCTAGTGACAATTTTTTGGTGTTATTTATTCAAGGTCTTATTTTTGTGAAGATGTTTGATGGAGGCATATTAAAGTGCCCTGAGTAAGGGATTTTGCTAGATAGCGGTATGGGATGGATGCAGAACGCTCCCAACATGTAACAAAAAAAAAATGGTCAGAATTATTATTGCTTCAAGGCTGAAATTGTTTGTATAGCTTGTCGGTGACCCAGTAATGTCATTATAATAATTGCAGATCGATTGGTCAGTATTAAAGGGGTGGCAGATCATTCTAAACGTGTCATGTACCCAACGAAAATATATATTATTAGTTCAAGGTTCAAATTTTAATATGTTGTTACGGCGACTGTTTTAAGCATATATTTCAATTTGCAGAACAAAATGTCGGTATTGACAATTGAACACAAATCTCTTATACGGCCATCTTGGATGGAACGTTACTGCCATCTGTAGGGAACTTTATTCGCGATTGATATTGTTATAGTTTTTCTCTACTAGTTGGGAAGCATAAGACTAGTTTCCGAGTGAATTTTTTTGTAGTTGTTAAAGAAACAAAAATAATTGCTATGTCATGTTTTTGTCAAACATTCTGTATAAAGAGCGGTACGTGAATACTTTCACAGTGTCATTAAACTTTTTATAGCGAACCCAGCAATTGTGTAAAAAAATAGTCTTATCTTCAAGACGGGCGACCGATAAAAACATTTTTAGTCCTACAGCAGAGGATTTTTCGCGACAGTGAAAAAGGTCGTTAAAGCTTAACTGTATTATACATGATACATAATCCAGCTTACACATGTTATTTTTTTCTTTAACAATTCATTTTTAAGCTTACTTTGTTTCAGATTTTTCCTAAACAAGTATAGGTTTTATTTATTTATTTATTTAATGCAGCCAAAAGGAAAATCCCAATAACAGGCCATAGAAAAAAATATACTTACAAAAAAAGACATATCGCAAAAAGCTAATTAAATCATTAATATTAGACTGACCATGGCGAAATTCGACGGAGGGAGGATACAGTCGAACTTCGATAACTCGAACTTCGTTAATTCGAATTCTTGATAACTCGTACAAAATTGGTTATGGCAATAGCGTCAAGAATGAAAATTAATATTATTTGATAACTCGAATTGTTTTTGTGGCCAGTGGTTCGAGTTATCGAAGTTCGACTGTATTTGGAAAAATATCTTAGAAATAATTCTAATTGTTTTTATTATTATAGAGAAACTATATCCTGAACGCTCCTTTTTAACATGCTTGGTTGCTTAATTTTGGTTTCGCCGAGCGGTTAGATGGAACCCGACTCATACAGTTGAAACGATTGTTCAGAATATATAAACAATAATTATAAAAAAAAATAGTGAAGATACATCTGTGAATAGTGATGAGCGAAATTGGTCTTGGTCTTGCAGTCTTGGTCTTGGTCTTGCGAAAAAGCAAGACCAAGATCAAGACTAGCAAGACCAAGACCAAGACCGAATGAACAAGACCAATACCAAGACTGAATATGCAAGACCAAGACCAAATACACAAGACTAAACTAAAAATTCTTACTTCAGAAATAATGAGCAAAATGAACAAGACCAAGACTTGATATGCAAGACCAAGACCAAGACTAAATAAGCAAGACCAAGACCAGACATATTTGAGCAAGACCAAGACCAAAACTGAATCAGCAAGACCAAGACCAAGACTAGCAAGACCAAGACCAAGACCGAATGAACAAGAACAAGACCAATACCAAGACTGAATATGCAAGACCAAGACCAAATACACAAGACTAAACTAAAAATTCTTACTTCAGAAATAATGAGCAAAATGAACAAGACCAAGACTTGATATGCAAGACCAAGACCAAGACTAAATAAGCAAGACCAAGGCCAGACATATTTGAGCAAGACCAAGACCAAAACTGAATCAGCAAGACCAAGACCAAGACTAGCAAGACCAAGACCAAGACCGAATGAACAAGAACAAGACCAATACCAAGACTGAATATGCAAGACCAAGACCAAATACACAAGACTAAACTAAAAATTCTTACTTCAGAAATAATGAGCAAAATGAACAAGACCAAGACTTGATATGCAAGACCAAGACCAAGACTAAATAAGCAAGACCAAGACCAAAACCAAAACCAGATATATTTGAGCAAGACCAGGACCAAGAATGAATCAGCAAAACCAAGACCAAAACCAAGACCAGATATATTTGAACAAGACCAAGACCAAAAATGAATCAGCAAGACCAAAACCAAGACCAAGACCGTCCAAGTCTTGGTCTTGGTCTTGCTTTGCTCATCACTATCTGTGAACAAGTTTCAATGAAAAAAAATATAAATCGGTTGAGTAAGGATCACCGGCGGACTTTCGAAAGAAAACGACTTATGTAATGTGTTTTAAATTCATATTGTATAGTCAAGTTTCAATATTTAAGATAGTAAGTCATGTATAGTTCATAAAAAGGTTAATAGAGCGGCAAACCAATGAAACAATGTAAGCAGCAACATATCCCCATGACAGGGACACAAGAGGGACGAAGCATAGGGATGTTAAGATAGGGGACATGGATTAACCTCAGGCCATGCTTGGCAGGTAATAGACAAACAAGATGGCCAGGAAGAAGGACGGCCGGGATGGGTAGGACTAAATGTAAGCATACGCGTACCATGAATAAAAACTGTGCCGCTTATGTAAATAGTGAAATATAAGTACATGTCCCACTATCTTAAATTTCAGAAGTTACGGCATATAATGGATATCTCAACACTTATAGTTATATAGCTGTTACCGCAGTTACTAGTATACACAATCATGATAACCTAAAGTTTTGTAAAGGTTTTAAAGCGCACTAATCGATGTAGGTTTTATAATTGTTGTCAACGCTACCGTTATATAACTTGAAATGTATAGTGGTAGCGATGAACACTACAATATAAGTACAGTTATATAACGAAGTGATTGCAACTGTTATATAACCTCTTTATAAAACTTTAAGCTCTCGTTACTTCTAGTAATATAAGAAGGTAACGTCAACTTTTACAATACTAAACTTATATATCTTTTGGTAATCATTTTAGAAGGTAATCCAGGCGTCTGCAATATAACCGTTATAAAACGTTGGTTTCGAGCAATACTATTATAAACCCATTTTATAACTTTAGCGTTACTACAAGTAACCAGAAATGTTTATTGGGAATCTTTTCTTTACTGCGACTCCCTTTACAGGTTGCAATTTTTTGCGACGCCCTTCTAAAAGAAGATAGCTGTGTAGCTCTAGCAGACAATAAAATTACTTTATTATTTGAAGAAAACTTCAAAGAATATAGAATTATAATTATTAGGTATTTTTTAGATTCTAATTCTAATAATTAGAAAACATAAAAAACTACAAACAATACAATTAATGAGCAGGATGAGTTTGCTTTTCTCAGCATAACTTCACAAATCGGGACTGAAGTTCTGAAATTGCGAGTCCCCTAGGATAGTGCCGCGACGCACAGTTAGGGAGCCTCTGCTATAGAGTATAGATGTTATAGGAGATGTCGTCTAGTGATAAAATGTTAAATTAATCAGGTGAGTGTTATACTTGTACTGAGAAAATCATGATGTCTGTGCGTAGTGAGTTTAGTACGGCTGAGGATATTATAGGGTTTTTTGCAGCCAATTTATTTATATTGAAAGAGTTTTATTTATACTAAACGTTTCACCTTTTTAGGCATTATCAGTAATATTTTTTTATAGTGAAATTTCACTATAAAATAATATTACTGATGATGCCTAAGAAGGCGAAACGTTTAGTATAAATAAAACTCTTTCAATATAAATAAATTGACTGCAAAATACTTCCAAAAAAGCCTATATCAGGCTGTCTTGTTTATTTTTTCTGAGCTACCGTTTGAAGATCACTGTAATGTTTATGTTAGACACATATATAAAATCAAACAACATATATCTACGTATAGTTTATTGGAAATAACTTTCGTGCTGATTCGATAAAACATAAAAAGTTTGTACGCTGAACTCTTCTAATAAATTTAATCCACTTTTGCCAAGTGCATGTTTCTGAATTCAAAGATTAAAAAGTTCAAAAGAAGTACCTTAACCAAATATAATAATAAACAGCCACAAGATAGATTTAAAGTAGATTCTTTAAAGTTTAAATCTACCAATAGATTTTTCCAGTTGTAATTTATTTAGAAATACAAATCGTCTTTGTCTCAACTTTACTGAGATTTAGAATACAACGTGGTGAATGAATTGCATTCGTTCGCGATGCTCGTGTAGTAGAAAGATTTTAGACTGAGAGCCCACCGTCACAGTGATGGCGTTAGAGGGTGGGCCATGACCCACCTTAAACTGTCTTGGCCCACCGTTTGACCCACCCTGGAAAATTCCCCAATCTCTAGTTTATCTTTTAAATACGTTTTTAATCCTTGAAATGTCAACAATTTTTCTTGTAAATTCAATAGCAAGTAATCTGGGTTAAAATTTTGCCAAGCACTGAAATTTTGGAAACAAATGTTATTGGCCCACCTTTAGAACACCGTCCCAAGTCTGGCCCACCCTGGAAAAATCCCCAATCTCTAGTTTATCTTTTAAATACGTTTTTAACTCTCGAAATGTCAACAATTTTTCTTGTAAATTCAATAGCAAGTAATCTGGGTTAAAATTTTGCCAAGCACTGAAATTTTGGGAACAAATGTTATTGGCCCACCTTTAGAACACCATCCCAAGTCTGGCCCACCCTGGAAAAATCCCCAATCTCCAGTTTATCTTTTAAATACGTTTTTAACCCTCGAAATGTCAACAATTTTTCTTGTAAATTAATCAATAGCAATTAATCTGTGTTAAAATTTTGCCGAGCACTGAAATTTTGGAAACAAATGTTATTGGCCCACCTTTAGAACACCATCCCAAGTCTGGCCCACCCTAACAAAAAATCTTAGCGCCGCCACGGCACCGTTAGATTTACTGAATACACAAACACATTTTCTGTGTGAATTGAATTGAATTGTGAATTATAGACGCTCGACAACAGAGGTCATTAGCGTCTGTCATTTTCTGTGTGCGTTACTATTGGGGTAGATAAATAGGGATAGCCACCTTTATTATTATTTTTTATTCTGGTGGATCATGGGATACTGGAAATCACTTCCGGTCAGTACTTTAATATCATTACGGGGTTCCAAAGTTCATCCTGCTACAACCCCTTAACAGACCTAATTTTTCAATTTATTTGACTGTTTAATGCATTGACTACATACTTAAATAGAATTGACGCCAAAATATTGTAACAAAACTGTTTTTTTACGTGGGCGGAATAAATTATTTATTTACAAGAATTAAAAATGTAACAATAATAACTGTATGTCAATGCTAACAATCAAACGATAATAATAACGAACAGTAATTCTTAAACAAAGTGAAGCACTTTAATAACACTGAACAATTTATATGCTGTATTTATGTTCTAATCGACACTGTCTCACGACTGACTCACTACGGTGACAGCCCCTGCTTATATAGAGCTACGTAGCTTAGGCACAGCGCTTCTAGCGTTTTCGAGAACATGCCGGCAGGTACGCGCATCTTCGACATCATTCCACCCTCGCAACTGTGACTTATTCTCGATGCTTCTGTTGTCGCTAGCGGTGTAACATCTTGGGGTTTTCTACAATATCTACCGAGTACTTTCGTATCATCATGGGGTATCAGCGTTTATCCTACACACTTCCATATTCCATATTCCGTACTCAATGGAAAATCGTCTGAGGGTTTCCCGACAAAATATTATGTTTGAGAAACTCTCGTGCATAGAGTTAAATTTTTTCTTATGTAACACAAAATATAGTTAGAAAAATCTGAAATAACTGGTTTTCGCTTGTGACATGGCTTGGAAGAATTCAACGCCCAAATATGACTTGCGGATGTACAAAAAGAAAATCAAACTATTACAGTGTTCAGCTTTTAGGAAATAAAGTTACACTGACCAATGAGATAAAGTTTTTAAAGTTGTCTTGCAATTGTCATGTATGCAAAAAGTTTGGTCTTTACATGTGACCTATTTTAAAAGTTTATAGTCTAACTGTCACACATTGTCTGTTTTGTGTATACAGCTATTTATTTTGATACGAGGAAATGGCGATGACATCGGTGAACAACAGTGCTGAAGATAACGCTATATATTTCTGAAACCGATGCCAATTTTTTACATCTATGTTTTTGGTAAATTTTACCTTACCTCGGAGGTAATGTTAAATTATGATTCTCAAAACAAAATAGACTCGTGTGAACGTTTTTATGGAGGGATTATTTTTGAAGTGGAAACTTCTTTAGGTGCACTTTGCGTTCATTCTGAATAGTGAACGAAAGTGAACCGTCACGCTCGAGTCGGTGACGTTGAATCGGGTTTACTCGGCTCCACTCGACATCAAGCGCTCTCGGGTCGGTGACCACGTTTACTGTCTAACAAGGAGTGCATCGTTTCAAGAATTACGTTTTTATTATTACGTATTATAATAATAAAATAATATTATAATATTATGTATGTTTTGTATATAATCAAGTTTTCACTTCTGTCGTGTGGTCATAAGCACACACCCACTTTTTTCAGATTAATTAAAACTACGTAGCCTAATTTTAATTTTGGGTGGACATGCTGTTTTGATAGAAAGCATTTTTATTTGTTTGTAAAAAAAATACGGGGCGAACATTTGAAAGGAAATTTGCGTTGTATAACATTGAATATTTTTCCTTTAGTAGAACTTAAATAGATAAAGATACCTATATGCATTATTGAAATGTATTATAGAACAAAGAAAACAATAGAACATACGTTACGCTTATGACTACGTGATCCATATAAGACAAAAACAATCGAGGTACCTACGAATATATTACAATTTTATTGGTTGAAAAAAATTGAAAACGTTCAAGATATTACATAATAAATACTTAGCTGTTTTTGAAATATAATAATTGTTGATAAGTTGATAAGATTGTGTAATTAGCAGGCCCGGAGTTAGAGGCCTAGGGCCCCTAGGCAGTTGACAGTTGGGAGCCCCTAAGCCAAAAAAAAAATGGGAAAAAAGTGAAAAAAATTCGACTGATGACCAGTCCTATACTTCCCTCCTAGTATATATTTGCAAAAAATAAACACTCTTTTTTTTTTTTTATTCTTTGACTAGGCCCAAATAACCTTAGCTGTTGGTGGTCTTTAAAACACAATTTAATTTTTATTCTTTGAAAAAAGCATGGCCCTCTTTTTTGTTTGGTGATTTACTGATGGCTAGCTTAATATAGCAAAAATCATGGTTACCTTGATTTACGTACAATTTTTATTTTTTTTTAGTAAAATATTTTTTTTCTCGAAAACTATATATTTTAGAGAAAAAAAATATTTACATTTTTTTCATATTATAACATCTAGAATTCATTTATATTTTTTTTTACCTATGTTAATACGTGACATTGAGAACGTTTTTTTGAATATCTCAGGATCCACTGAACCGATTTGACTCAAAATCTAATCAGATCTAAGTTAAAGGCTGATAAACACAATAGAATAATCGGCATGCCCGTATGTTGTTCCGTTCTTAAGATATCGAAGGCGAAAAATTGACCACACACACACATATACAGACATCAGTCAGAAAATGATCTTAAACGATTGCTAGGGTCTCAAAACGTGAAGATCTGTTAAAATCTCGAAATATTTTTTTCGGACTAAATCCATTACTTCCCTACCATAGTAGAGGTGGGAAGTAAAAATTAACTAGAAAATTGTTGTTTTTTTTTTATAATTTGCCCCCTCCGTGGCTGAGCCCGTAGGCCGGTGCTTTGTTGGCCTCGGCAGAAATCTGGGCCTGGTATCAGTAACGTCAAGATTTTAGTGTTACGTTTTTGACGTAGAACTATGTCTTTCCCGGCGGTATATAGGGGTAAAATCATGCGACACAAAAATGCTTTACAGACAAAAACCGTGTGACGCGAAATGTGACACAAAAAATGTGTGACGCGAACTACCATACCATACTACATGCTGTGTTTTATTTCACATGTTTCCGTTACATCTAATATTTCTAAAATGCCACCCCAATATGAGACATTAGACGTTATTCACGTCAAAATTTACTAAGGTGCATTCGATTTTGTTCAACTTAAGAGAACTCTGAAATAATAAGGTATGCATATATTCTAAAGGTACAAGTTCTGAGTAAATGAAACATTTTTCATATAAAACATTAACACGTACAAAATAAGAACAGTGAACATGTTACTTCGGTGCTTCTAACTCTTAAAACAAAGATGGAAACATAGTAACTTCAAGTGTGTATTATTATAGTTTTAGATATTATAATAAAGTTTATATAACTATGCACATAGTTCTGTGGTTTTCAAACTATGAAAAAGTACAGCCAGTTCGAAAAATATTAAATTGTAATAATTTTCTCGTCTTAAGGTTCCGTACTGGACCCATACGCCGTCCGTCCGTCTGTCTGTCCTATACCTTTAAAAGGTTGTATCTTTTGAACCGTAACATGTAGCCGGTTGAAATTTTCACAGAATATGTGTTATTATGGCGGATATTCTCACAAAGTAAAAATTAAGGGGAGATAAAAACAATTGTTTTTTCAACGTTCTTTTGTTTTCGCTCTATCGTAAAAACGGTAATACATACCAGCGTCAAACTTGGTATGATTATAGTGCAAATTCTAAACTAAAACAACAAATAATAAAAACAGACGAAGCGACCGAGTGTAAGTCGAACTAAACAGTTTGTTATGTTTAACGAGGAAGGTTTAGATGTATAATTGAAACTGACTAGTCCGGCTTCGTCCGGGAGAAAATCGGAGGTAATCTCAAAAGATCGATTTCAAAATTTTTCATTGTTCGATAGGTGATACTTTGCTTTAGATTTTCGAACATAGGCTATAATAAATTGTCAGGCCCGGCTTCGCCCGGGTGAAAATCGGGGGTAATCTCAGAAATTACTGAACCGATTTCAAATTTGCTTTCAATGTTTAGAACATATATCCTATAATAACTGGCCGACCCGGCTTCGCCCGGGTGAAAATCGGGGGTAATCTCAGAAATTACTGAACCGATTTCAATTTTTTTCACTGTTCAGTACGTGATACTCTGCTTTAAGACGCTATAATAACTAGAGCGAACGAGCGAAGCGAGTGAGTAATATATTAAAAAAGTCATAAATTTATAGCACCCGGGCGAAGCCGGACCGGGCCGCTAGTAGATTAAATATTATAAGTACTACGGCTAACACAAAAGTACAAAACAAACTTCCAAAATTACTCTGGTAAAATCATATTAAAGTTTAAAGTATGCTAATATTGAGATGACAATAGATCTATGTTTTTATACCCCACTACTTTTTACTTTTTGGTCGCTTGTTTTGCACAAATCAAACGGTGTACGTGTACATATTACGTTTAATCTGTCAATAAGTACCTAAACTATTGAGAAATTGAATCTGAAGATTGAATTTTGGAGACTCAGCGATTTTAAATTGTAACAGTTGTTTTTGAACACATTGTATACGTGACGTAATATGGTTTGGAAGGTGGATAGTATAAAATAGTTGAGGTTTTGACACATGGTTTTATATCGCAATATCTATCTCATAGTATTCCAGTCGCATTGTAACAAGTTAACAACCAACGTTACCTATGAGTTATTATTATTGTAGTTCTGCTAGATTTCGATGTTCACCATTTTGAGATTTTTGAAGTGAAAACTTAGGGCGTTTTACCTGGGCTGTTAACAACAGTGATGTGAAACGCACCCGACGGTGACAATCGGGTCTATTCGGTTCAAACACGAACACGTATTTGCAATATGCTGGTAATAGTGTGTAGTTCATAAGTGTGCTAATAGATGACACTAAAAACTTAATATACGAGTAAAAAATCATTTGTAGTTCACAAGTGCGCTAACAGATGACACTAAAACATATATTTTGTAGTTCACAAGTGCGCTAACAGATGACATTAAAACTTAATATTATCGTTAAGGTATTATATTCATTAAATTTAATAATTGTATAGGCCGATTTTAATATATTTATGATTAAAATATGTGATTAAAAAATTATATATTTACATTTTAAAATAATAAAATATCAAGTTTTCACTTCTGTCGTGTGATCATAAGCACATACACCCATTTTTTTATAACAAATTAAGATTTCTTTCTCTTTTTAAGGCTATCAGTTACCATGGTATTCTAAGCCTAGGATCACATTAAATTTTCAATTATTGTTAACTTGTTAATGAATATTTTATTTGAGATTTGTATTTCGTGACAATTTCTTAACTATTCGGCAGTACGAAACTAAATAATAAATTATTATAATAAAAAAGGCATTTAAAAAAAACGCCAAGGAATGTTTTGAATTAAAAGGCTTAGCGGCAGGAGTATAATAGTGGCCTCATTATAAGTAGCACGTGACTTCGATGCATTAAACATTTTCCAGCCCTCTTTTCCCTTTTCTCAGTTTTCCTCTATGCTTCCCTTGTTTACATCAAATTATTTTACAAGCACCTTGCCGACGACACGCTGTTTTAATTATATGTACTCGAAAGAGGAAATCCACGTATACTGCAATGTACTTTTGCTGTTGAATGTACCTGCGTACTTTGTGTATGATGGTAAAAAGGATCTGTGTACATTCGTGGACAAACAAATAAACAACAAGTCATCCTAAAAGTACGATTTCTGATTTAATGCTCGTGATAAAACAGAAATAATTATATATAGTCTATGATTTAGGTAATTTATTTATTTTTCCAATTTTCATCACGTTTTTTTCGTCTGACAATATTTAATTCTTTATATACAGCCGAGAAAGACATAGTTCTGCGTCAAAAAATTCCCAAATATGGAATCAAAAAACCTGCTAAAATTATAAGTACCTTCAAATTAAACATTTTCAATGTTCCAAAACAGGGCCGTAGCTAGAGCTGAATTCAAGATAGGGCACTGAAAGTTTAAAGTAGGGCTGAAGCAAAAGATTACAATTTTTTAATTGAATTGCCCACCTCATCTGGTGATATCAAATTACAAAAACAAGAAAACGGTAAATGACAATTTAATCAAAAAAAAAAAAAAAAATACAGAACTTGCCATGTTATCAAATTTCCGAAGAACTTCATTTAGTCCAACGAATTTAATCTTGTTTTTCCAAATGCCAGATAGATCAAGTCTGTCATTCTGTCGTGACAGTCTTTGAGGCTTGTTTATAATTCCTTAAAGTAGGGCACTGGATGTTTTAAGGTATAGGGCATTGCTCCTTAATGCCCCCCCTAGCTACGGCCCTGTTCCAAAAATGTATGTGCCACAAATTCGAGAATTGTCTTATAAAAATTCCTCTAAATTTAATCTTATTATAGACTATAAGTTGAGTGAAGTTAGAATATGAAAGACGGAGTTCTACATCAAAAGTAAAATTTTGTACATAGAACGAAAGAGCAAAAAATTGTCTGTCTTTAGTTGAAGGTGGTCGAAGCCAAAGTTTCGGTTGGACTCTAAAAAGAATTTCGTTTGCTAAAATCGGACTTAGGCCGTACAGAAAAGTCACATACTTGTATGCCATGAATAAATATATTTGTTGCATGTTCTTAAATTAAAATAAAAAAATAAATTAGAAACCGAATTTTTTTCGTTACGGATATTGTGTTAGAAGAATTTCGTTTGCTAAAATCGGACTCGGACCGTACAGAAAAATCACATACTTTGATAAAAAGCCACGACGCTAAATTTAAAAATAGTCGTATTTAAGTCTTTATTTAAAATTCAGATCTGTAGTGTTTCCCAGTGCTGTACAAGAGAAGACCATTGCGTAACCTGCGAAGGATAAGAAGAAGAAGTAGTAAATGGGTGGGTGGTGAGTAAGGGGTGATTTGATGTAAGGGCAACAGTTTATATTGCAAGGCCACTGGTTGAGGTGGGCCGGTTTTTGCTTTAACGGTCTACTCATAAACGGGGTTCAAACCAATCATATTATTAGCATATTTGCCTATACATAGCATATGATGGCGTATGTACTATTGGTGTTGGTCGGTTGGCGTGACCTAGAAGCCGGATCATCAAATCGCGACGTTTTGAATATCCTTCTGAACAACTTGGTAACGTTTTTGAAGATTTTCAATTTTCTGTCCCCTTTCCCCTCGAACTATCCCATTTAAATGACATAAGATTTTTGGCACTTTGCTTTTAATTTTTATCTACCGCAATTTTGCTTCAAAAAGTCTGAAACTTATTCTTATATTCGTAGTGTTCTTCTCGGTGTCCTGCTGTCGACAGCAGGACACCGAGAAGAACACTACGACCACGTCGAACACACCACTGAAGATGCTTGCCGCAATTGCAAGCGAAACGTCTGGAAGAAGAAGAAGAAGCCATTCCAGTTCACGGCTCATAAGCCCGAAAGATTCTTATCTTAATTCCATTATGGAAATGGTTCGCTTTCCCCACACTAGTATGGGAAAGATACGGTCCCGCACACCGACCTGTCAAAAGTCACTTTACGTGCATAAGTATATATATGTAAAGCAGCTATTTTATAGTGGGTATGGCAAAAAAATGTACTGTATAATAGAAAACTAGGTAACCATTTCAAATCGACGCCACTGGTCCTCGTTACTAAAAACGGTACTCTCTGATATTATACCCTTTGCTAGCGAAATAAAAGAGATGGGCGTGAAAAAAACTGTGCATTTTATTGGAGTAAAAAAAACAGTCTACCGCATGTGTGCTAACGGCGAAGCATCAAGTAGATGTTCGAAATCGGACGGTGATAAATATTTGATGTGTTCGAACAGTTTTAATTTTTAGAACACAGCAGATCTCGACAATTAACAACGCTTTCATTATTTTAATTACATCGGTTTTCAGTACCGCCATCTCCACCATCTTTGATACGCACCATCAATAAATACCTAACCTTTATTAAAGTGCCTTTAACAATTCCATTCGACTTATACCTTATTTCAACATGGATTCGTCTGTTTTAAAAACCTATCTGATATTTCATTACTCACTTTTATTAAAATCAGCCGAACTACTGAACCGATTTTGATGAAATTTCTATGGGACTAATCTGAAAGTATATCCTTTCAAATAAAAAAAATATTTTCAAAATCGGTTAATAAATGACTGAGTTATGAGGTAACAAACATAAAAAAAAATATATATATATATAACCGAATTGAGAACCACCTCCTTTTTTTGAAGTCGGTTAAAAATGATTATTGGGAACTGACATGTGGGTTTGGCTTCAAAAACATGGCCGACAAAAAATTGCAGTTTTAAAAAAATTACATATGTGATACAGTGATAGTCGTGCTGACGATTAAAATGCTATTAAATTTGAGTGAATTAATATCTTATCAATAAACATTTCAATACCAACAGTATGATGCTTCGGAAACTTACGAAAAATAACATCTAGATCTTTAGCAGATTTACTTTGACAACCGTTCACTACACAGTAAAATCTAGCTTTCGATTTTTTACGTTCTGGAAAACGTTCAACTTTCATTTTAACTTTTTTATTTAATAATTAATTAATTAATTTTAAATGTCAATGTTAACACCATATACTAACCAGACAGTTGCAATTTTATGGTAGTTTAATTTTTTGCCACCAGATGTCATGTCTCAGTTTGTTAGTTCCCAATATAAGTTATTATTACTTCAGGCCTGGCTTTGCCAGGGCAGATTTTAATTTGGTAGTGATTCAAGAAACTAGGGTGCGGTTTTATGAAACCACGGTACAAGTGAAACTTTGTTTATTTAATAAATGAGTAGTGAAAATCGTCGAAAGTATATAATTTTGTTTACGAGGTTTTGTAAATGTAATTTGAACCCTTATCATTATGGAGACGAACGTAAAAATACAAATTCTATCGTTAGTGGTCCCTCCTGAACCCTCTTTTCATCCCGTAACAAACGCCATTGCATCAACACCCCTCCCCCCGCGAGAAACTCTGTAAGTGCAAGTACAAAACAAACGCTATCTATACATCTGAGCAATCGTAGCCGCTTGCTGTAGACCTGTTTAATGGTATACCATATTATGTATCGGTTAGCCTGCGGGTTTATATCGAAAGAAATATGAAACATGGCGTCGGTGCTTTTCGATGAGTACTGATCTGGTCGATCACTTCGATCTCGACTTGCGAACCGAACGGAAAAAAAACGAGGCTAATAATGTGCTACTCTAATTATTGAATTACTTTGTCAAACAAGGTGAAAAATTCTTCCGGGATGATGAGCCGTGGTCAACTGGAGTTTTTCCAAACGTTTCGTCTCTAACTGTGAGGGACATCTTCAGTGGCACAGTTACGGCGACGTGAGCTTCGACGTTGACACAAAGAAGTCCAGTTGACCTCGGCTCATCATCCCGAAAGAATTTTTCACTTTGTTTGACAATAGAAACCGGTCGTGAAAGTCTACACAATTTTATTGAATTACTATTTTTGAATTCCTTAGTTTGAAGAAGATTGATTGAATAATTTTCGATTTCAGGAGTGAATTTTGCATATGTTATGTAATTTTTTTTACGTAAGTTGCGAGCACTGCGTACAATTTTTGACGACACATATTTGATAACGTATTGTATGAGTTAAAAGGTACAGCAGTAGGTACCAACTATACACATTTAAAGCTATACAAACATATATCAGAACAGCCAACCTGAGAACCTCTTTCTGCATTTTTATTGCCGACAGCGCGCACCAAAGCACTCTCAACTAAAAACCATAACTTTTGTGTTGTGTTCTGTTATTCTACGGTTGTGTAGACGAAGGTTACACGTTTTGTATACATCTATATACAGGATGATTGTTTTCACATCCATAACCGATATTTAGGGATGGGTTTCTCAAGAAATTACATGTGTGTCCCTAGAGTTATCGTTTTATAAAAGTAAATAAGTTAACTGCTAGAAATGTATACTTGTGAAAATCCTTACTAATATTATAAATACGAAAGTAACTCTGTCTGTCAGTCTGTCACTCTGTTGCTCTGTCTGTCTGTCTGTTACCTTTTCACGTCTAAACCGCTGAACAGATTTCGATAAAATTTGGAAAGGAGATAGATTGCATCCTGAGGAAGGACATAGGCTACTTTTTGTCTAAAGAGGACAGTGTGTTCCAGTGGTTATCGTCGCCGTCTCTGAATCAGACTGTCGTGGGTTCGAATCCCGCTCCCGCCTCCGCTCGTGGATGTTTTGTGATGTCATTTAGTATTAAGTTGATTGTTATTTGATGTAATCAAGACGCTAATGACGTAAGTTGTCGACGCGTCTATAATTTACAATAAATAAAATAAATTTTGACTAAAAAACCGGCTTCGCCCGAGTGAAAAAAGTAATCTCTGGAGCTACTGAACAGATTCTAAAAATTCTTTCACTAATAGAAAGCTATACAGTATCCCTGAGTGATATGGGCAATATTTTATTTTGATTCTAGGGGGAGGCGGGGTAATAAATCATAAATTATTATCTCTAGAATTACTAAACCGATTTTAAAAATTCTTTCACTAATAGAAAGCTACGCAGGGGGAGAGATTCTCGCGCGGGGATAACAAATTAACAATATACTAAATATACGTGAGCGGAGCAATGGGTGACCGCTATTAAATCATAATTTCATACCACCCGGGCGAAGCCGGGACGGGCCGCTAGTTATACATATTTTTGAGAAATTAACACCCTTCAATATGCAAGAAAAAAATACAAACACAAAATTCAAAAATAATTACTCACATGTAAAAAAGAAGAAAAAAGATATACCTAATAGTTTAGTGTTGAAATTTATAATTTTCTTGAGGAAATATTATTTACATATCTTTTTGAACTGTTTTAATTATAGGAACCTTCTCCTATGCTACTTCGAAGAAATTCACCTACCAATTTCTCTGGTAGTTTGAGACAGAGCATTCCATTATATTTTCCTTTATATTATGTCCACCTCTCACATGAAATCAGGATGTGAATTAATTAGTAAAATAATTCTTCTATAAAATTTCATTTGCTTTGTCGGCATAAAACACAGAACTTTAAAATTTTATAGGGTTTTTTGGAAGTTTTTTGCAGCCAATTTATTTATATTGAAAAAGTTTTATTTATACTAAACGTTTCGCCTTTTTAGGCATCATCAGTAATATTCTGAAATGTTATACATATATATACACTAAAAAGAACAAGTTATAATACAGTATTTGAAAATAAAGATAAATGAATGAATTAGATTCAAAATACTTACATTTTATAGTGAAATTATGATGTATGAACATTATTTGAACGATGTTGTTATTAGCAAGGATTTTAGACAACTCTTTCTATTTTTAAAATGAAAGCTATTGTAAGTGTATTGTTATATTTGCATGCAAGTGTGTATACTTGTATTCAGGTGTACCAATTGTATATATGTATAACATTTCAGAATATTACTGATGATGCCTAAAAAGGCGAAACGTTTAGTATAAATAAAACTCTTTCAATATAAATAAATTGGCTGCAAAAAAACCCTATAATATCCTCAGCCGTACTAAACTCACTACGCATTTAAAATTTTAATTGTCAAGTTTGTTTTTGCCCATTCTGTATAAATATAGAGGTGTGGATGCTTTCCTAGTTTTATTTATTTTGTGTAAGTCTGTCTCTTTCTAATGTCAAGTTTTAAAATTGAAGTCAAATTTATATAGATGTGGATTTTATGTACAGAAGTAATATTTCTTGATATAGAAATATATAAGATCACAAAGCGAATTGAATTCGCCACAAAACAATTCTGGTCTATTTTTTTATATGTTGGTGAAAATTACTATTTGCCGTTTTTAAATTATAATTTCAAAACAAAAAAAAAGGGTATGTGCCTCACCCACATAACCCACCCGGTCGAAGTTATACTTCTGCATTTACATTTTTGATTTTACCCTTTCAGCATTTTTAAAATTAATAAATAACGGTGTGCCGTTAATTGATTCCAGCAATTTTATACCACGACAAGTGATCCCACGACAACTGATCCCAACGACAAATGATCCCAACGACAATTGATCCCACGACATTTGATCTCAAAAAATTGTCTATAAACTGATAGCGTCTTATAAGTAATAAAGTTATTAAATTTTATTAATTTAATGAAATAATTTAATCGATTATTTCCTTTGTCGGGAAATTTGTTTGAATTAAATTTGTAGACGTTATGATATATTTGTAATTACATTGTTATTAGAATTCTAACGAATGTAATAGTATAATGTGTTTATGAGTTAATAATCCTTTAGAGATTATGTATCCGGTAAAAATACGATAGACACCGTGAATTAAAGTTTTAGGTAGGGAGAGGGGGAAATACCGTTTTTAATATTGTGAGGTACATTCTTTCTTTATGTATCACTTTATATAATAACCACATTATATAGATTAAAATAATGAACTGAAATTGGTTTATTATAATATTCTATATTATCTTAATTGGCTAAGGAATACGATCAGGGGCGTTTCTATTACCTAGAGGCGGAGAACTACTAATAATCGGCACTATCGATTTATTTATTTATTGTAGATTATAGACACGTCGACAACTTAGGTCATTAGCGTCTTAAATTACATTAAATAACAACTAACTTAAAACTAAATAACATCACAAAACATCCATGAGCAGCGCATGTGGGATTCTAACTCACGACAGTCTAGTCTAGAGGCTGGTACCAAGTACATTATCCATTAGGCTACACTACCCTCGGCACTATCCGATAGTCAGTAACCAAACTATCGATTATTGACGGTAGTTTCAGAATTTTATAAAAAAATTGTGTCAGTATCTCGTTTTCAATAAACACTCATCAAACTATCAATTTTTATCGACAGCCTCAAAATGTAAAAATTTGTAAAAAAACTCGTAAAATGTTCTCAAATCACATAAATTAGATAATAGAAAATGACACTATAAATCCAAAAATCTACTATCGTTCTAGATCTACTACATTTAATTTTTCATAATTTTATAAAAATATAAAAATATTCGTGCACGTCTATGATACGGTAACATTATTATGCACACATGTGTCTTTGGATGTCACTCCAGTTAGTATAGCTTCGTGTGTGTGTGTATGTGTACCGTATGTTGTTTACCTGAACGAGCTTATATTATCGATGTTTTTATTAACCTCCTCTAACTGCATGGTCTCCTGATATTCTATTTTTGTAACTCAACACAATTCTTTAAAACCGTATTTGCTGATACGTGTTACCTCTTCTATGTTCTAATGAAATTGTTTTCTTATACTTTTGCATGAATGGTATTCTAATACTTTCTGTAATTCAACAAAATATTTTCTTGTACCTCGCGTATGCCTTCTGATACCCCGACTACGGAGCCAAAACGAAGGGTTATGAATTTATCAGTCTAAGTATGTTCTCGTAGAGTCAAATGTACTGGACCGATTTTCATAATCGAGGTGACCATTCGATTTGTCTTCATCGCGCGAGTGATCCAGGCTATAACAGATATTTATGCGACAACTGGCTTTTAGGTGACGAATTATTGACAATCACCATGTCGCGATACGAGTCTAAGGTTATGACGAATTTATATCAAAACTCATGTGAAAACCTCTATACAATGGTGACAGATCACCATAAATACTGACTGATTGATAGATCATCATACATCTAGGATACTTCCAATCGAGCTAGAGGTTTGAAATTTAGAATATAGATAGTGTTTTAGGTTATAATTACGAGAAAAATCAAAAATCAATGGAAATTCAACATGGCGGACTAAAAATCTAACATATATTCTGACACGAAATGTAACCTAGGGTACTTCCATGAATCGAGTTAGAGCATGGAAATTTGGAACATAGATAGTGTTTAAGGTTAATTACGAGAAAAATCAAAAATCATTAAATATTCAACATGGAGGATACGTTCTTCACGACTAGGGAATCCTTTACTGTGCGTGGTCCGACACGTACTTGGTCGCTTTTTTAATATGATAAATTTTCTTGAGCTCTACCGTGTTCTATACTTTATGTTCATTTTCCGTATTCAATATCCGGTATGCGCGCTTGTCAGCACATCAGATGTGTCAGCACGAAGATACATATTAATAATTAATGCTGATAATATAATTATCTTATCGAGTCATTCACTAACAAATTCATGCAGTGCTTTAACATCCTAAGAACTCACCTGGGATATAATGCATTTAATGTATGAATATACAGGGTGTTTAAAAATGATACCGACAAACTTCGAGAGGTGATTTTTTATTTTATTTTAAGAAAAAAAGTTTCTATATGAACGGAGGTTCAAAAACGCTTTGCTACGGAGTTACAGCCCTCTGAAAATTAGGATTTTTTATGTCATCCCCGTAATGAAGTAGGTGGCAGAAATTTCTCGAAATTGACTTTGAAAAAATTTCAACATTTTTAATTTTTATTGAGCAAATTTTAT
Source organism: Mongoloraphidia duomilia (assembly GCA_039654895.1). NCBI lineage: Eukaryota > Metazoa > Arthropoda > Insecta > Raphidioptera > Raphidiidae > Mongoloraphidia > Mongoloraphidia duomilia. Next base: position 11,389,425 of record CM077527.1, read on the forward strand.
ACTGGACTACTTTACTGGAAGCTTGTTTTCCATTTTCCTTAGTCGAGTTTTAGTTTTTAAAACTTTTATTTTTATTCCATAATAATAATATTGCAAACATTTCAAGGATTCTTCATGGTTTCCGGGCTTGTAGGCCGTGGTCCGGTGGTATTTCTACCTGACGTTTCGTCTACAACTGTGGTAGACATTCTCAAAGGCGATGTGGCAGCGGTCGAAGTGTCCTCCTTGGCGGCTCACAGGTCAAGGAGGACACTTCGACCGCTGCCACATCGCCTTTGAGAATGTCTACCGCAGTTGTAGACGAAACGTCAGGTAGAAATACCACCGGACCACGGCCTACAAGCTCGGAAACCATGAAGACTTGGAACAATGCCGGCCGTGAAAGCTTGCACTTCTGGATTTCAAGGATTCTTTCTTCCTTATAATAATATTGCTAGCTTCTAAAAATGTTTCCTTCCGCAATAATCAACAAAAGCGATTTAGAATTCCCGACATACTACACGTTCGATAAACATTGGCGTATTAAAAAACCGATTACTGCGACATCCTTTCACAAACTTCAGATAGGAAGAGAAATGATATTCAGTGCTGAAATAGACATACCGTTTACAATGTAAACTACGAACCGACGTCGTCACCCAGTTACTGGATTCGGTTGACGGGCAAACAGGATAGAAAAGGAGTTAGTCGATGTATGTTAAAAACATTAGCGTACCGATATTTTGACATATTATTTTAGACAAAAAACGTTATTTTAGGGCACAAACATTATGCATCTAAATATATAAAATTAAATGCTTTTTAACGGCAGAAATTAGATATGCAAGTGTCAAAAAATTCCTCAGAAATAGATAGCGATAGGGTCAGTGAAGGCGGTGCTTTGCCACCAACAGGCTGATGTTGGTGGCAAAGCACCGCCCTCACTTAGCAACGGACTTTCTGCTTGATAATGTAGTATGTATAAGTATTGCACAATTGAGGTATATAGATTTGAAGTGTTAACGAACTCACTATGAATGATTAATATTGCAAAGTCAGATAGTTATTGAACAATAATGTACTTAGAACTGTACTGGCTTTGAGAACGCAAACTAATCAAATATATTAATATAAATACAATGACATTTAGTGATACAGGGAATAGAAGGGACAGAAGGATAGATGTGAGAAGGACGTTACTATGTCCGTCGAAGTAATAATAAAATAATGAATAAATCGATAAAGTTATTTATTTTCTAAATTATATGTTAAAGAACCTATATAAAAAACCAAAACTATTACAATAACCGTTATTCTCTCTTCTTCTCTCTAGTGGTTTTAATCATAGACGGCGATCTAGTTAGATCTCATTTCAGGACAAATTCGTTTTCTTATAGATTTCATAATTTTAAAAATCATTTTTTTGACGTTTCAAAACAGTGTAATATTGTAAGCAGGCTTAAGGGAAATTTTATAAATTATAATGAAATGTCAAAAATAAAAATAAGTAAATAGTTAAAATTAAAAATGCCTAAAAGTTCAACGGAATGTGTTCTAATGAAAAATGTATGAAGTATAACTTCAACCGTGCGCTTATGTGAGTGCATAGTCCATTTTTTTGGTCTACAAACTCTATGAGCGTGTGAAGTTTTCAAAAATAAAAATAAAACTATAAAAATGGCAAAAACTTCAACGGAACGTGTTCTAGTGAAAAATGTATGAAGTATAACTTCGACCATGCGCTTTTGTGGGTGAGGCACACAGTCAATTTTTTGAAGTTATACATCGCGTCACGAAAATTTAACACCATGAAGTTAGTCGAAAGTTCATGATTATAATACCCTATTATATAGCACTGCTAAGTAAGATATACGTAGCGTAATGGATAGCACCGCTGCGTCATACGCAATAGGTCCCGGGTTCGAATCTCAACACAAACATGCTTTTTTTTTTAAATAAATAATTAGATATAAATATAATAAATAAATATATTTAATAAATTAATAATTTATTAAATTAAATTTATTTATTTAATATCTTTATTTTATTATTTTATCGTCTTTTTTACAAACGTTCAGAACTGGCACGCGGGATAAAATTTTTGGAGTTATTTTTGTTTTGTTACGCCAAAGAAGTATAACTTCTGGCGTGCGTACATAAGTACACACACACTCTTTTTTTGATGTGAAACATCTTATGTTGGGCTGTGAACAGCCGCGTGAGGGGAAATATGCAACGATATTTATGGTCTGCTCCTTCGCTGTTGTTCTCCCCACCACTGCGGCACTCTCTCTCTCTCTCGGCTTCCGCGCGCTCGGGCACGGGAACCGCGTGTGTTACAGTGCAGTATATAGGATTACGTCAGCATAACAGTTAGTTGCTGCTTTTGAAAAAATATATACTACTACATAGAGAATACCACCGAGTTCAATAACGTTTTCTTTGATGTTTCACATCTGTCGGGGGTCCCGAGACCCACACTCTTTTTTTGGTTTAGAAACACTTTGGACGTTTGAAGTATTTTTAGTTGACGCACGTCACTGTACTCGGTGTGAAGAGATGAGTTAAAAAGTAAAAGAGGACGAATTCAAAAGGACGCCTCGCGCAGCATAAAGATTAGAACATACATCCTATTTAGAACGATCGGTGAATGGGCGTACGTTTATACGCTCCTTGCTTGATGCGGGTTTTTCAACCCAACCCTACTCCTGGAATTGTTAACGTCGCCAGATATTGCAACGCCGGACAAAGCTGATTCAAAAACCCTATTGACAAACTTTAAACACTTATTTGAAATGGTCGGTTTGAACAAGCTTTGTGGGAATTAGAGTAATCGAAATTTTGAAAGGTCAAATTATTAAAATACAATACCTGAGAAGACCTTTTACAGGGTTTAATTTAATTCCCTATTCCAAATAACTTTGTATAATAATCCATTGTCAGAGTCAAAACAAACGTTTCAATTTGTTTAGATGGTAGCTACTTTTCAATAAACCAGCGCCTCAAATGAATTATTTATACGGTTGTAAATTTCTAGACGGAAGTTACTAGAATCTAGTTTAATAGACCGAGAGCTAGTGACAATTTTTTGGTGTTATTTATTCAATGCCTTATTATAGAGAAGATGTTGAGGGAGGCATATTAAAGTCCCCTGAGTAAAGGATTTTGCTAGATAGCGGTATGGAAGGAAAGCAGACCGCTCCCAACATGTAACAAAAAAAATGGTCACAATTATTATTGCTTCAAGGCAGAAATTATTTGTATAGCTTGTCGGTGACCCAATAATGCCATTATAATATTTGCAGATCGATTGGTCTGTATTAAAGGGGTGGCAGAACACCCTAAACGTGTCATGTACCCGACGAAGTGTATATTATTAGTTCAAGGTTCAAATTTTAATATGTTGTTACGGCCACTCTTTCAAGCACATATTTCAATTTGCAGAACAAAATGTCGGTATTAATAATAATTGTGACCATTTTTTTTGTTACATGTTGGGGGCGGTCTGCATCCCTCCCATACCGCTATCTAGCAAAATCCCTTATTCAGGGCACTTTAATATGCCTCCCTCAACATCTTCACAAAAATGAGGCCTTGAATAATTAATAACACCAAACAATTGTCACTAGCTCTCGGTCTATAAAGAGAGATAGGAAAGAAATTGAAATCCATGTTTTATTGAAAAGGATAAACTGTGTCAATCAACGTTTTTGGATAGTGTTGTCCTTGTTTTACAACATATCGACTGCGAGTGTTAAAGCTGACCATTTCTAGAATATCCTTAACAAAAAATATCGCTGTAAGTATGCAGATTCTTCTATACGCAGTCGTCGGACGCAATCTTATCGTGTCACTGAGGTAAAAGATATAGAGGAAATATACTGTACACACCTGCTTATACAAATAGACCGAGAGCTAGTGACAATTTTTTGGTGTTATTTATTCAAGGCCTTATTTTTGTGAAGATGTTGAGGGAGGCATATTAAAGTGCTATGAGTATAAAAGATTTTGCTAGATAGTGGTATGGGAGGGATGCAGATTGCCCCCAACATGTAACAAAAAAAATTGTCACAATTATTATTATTGCTTCAATACTGAAATTGTTTGTATAGCTTGTCGGTGACCCAATAATGCCATTATAATATTTGCAGATAGATCGGCCGGTATTAAAGTAGTGGCATATCACCCTAAACGTGTCATGTACCCGACGAAGTTTATATTATTAGTTCAAGGTTCAAATTTTTGTATGTTGTTATACGGTGACTGTTTTAAGCATATATTTCAATTTGCAGAACAAAATGGTGGTATTAACCCCCTTGCAGAACGATATAAACACCTAGGCGAGCAAGTTTCCCTCTAAAAGAGGGGGCTAATACCGACATTTTGTTCTGCAAATTGAAATATATGCTTAAAACAGTCGTCGGAACAACATATTAAAATTTGAACCTTGAACTAATAATATAAATTTCGTCGGATACATGACACGTTTAGGGTAATATGTCCCCCTTTAATATTGACCAATCGATCTGCAAATATTATAACGTTATTATTTGGTTATTAACAAATAACAAGCTATATAAACAATTTCAGCCTTGAATCAATAATAATTGTGATCATTTTTTTTTTGTTACATGTTGGAGGCGGTCTTCATCCCTCCCATACCGCTATCTAGCAAAATCCCTTACTCAGGGCACTTTAATATGCCTTCCTCAACATCTTCACAAAAATAAGGCCTTGAATAAATAACACCAAAAAATTGTCGCACTAGCTCTCGGGTCTAAAAATTGAAGCCAGGTTTGATGTCACAGGCCCGGGTAACCATGGCGGCAAAACACGGGATGTATTGGGAATATTATTCTATTCTTCTCACATATAAAATGAGGGCTGAGATACAATGGTGACTGGTTTCACTTTCACTAAATTTGATTTTTGAATGTTATTCATAGTCAAAAAGACAACTTCAATAAAAATTAAAATCTGTTTTATCATCAATAGATTTGTTTTTTTTGAAAAGAGAACTAAAAAAGACGTACACAACTTTTGTTTATACACAAAAAGTTTACCGTTTAAAAAAGTTTTAATCAATTCAATTAGCGAATGAATACGCAAATCCGTTAACTGTTTTGAGACCAGCTTTCAAAGTTATTGACATCGGTATAATGATGCGAAAAAACGGTTAATACGCTTAAATAAAAATAGCGAGTCAGCGGTACTGTAAAAAAATATGTAAACATTCAGATTATACAACAGCTAAATTTAACCTCAAAACATTTTATAATAGCTGCCTAACGAGGGCTATATAATTGACAGTGAAGTTTTATGTCACTTTCAAAAACCACCTATTTATGTATCAAACATTTTACCAAAATTTGGATTCGATCCGATCAACCGTTTGACAGCTGTATTGTGCTCACAGACAAACAACAACAGAACAACAGACAAATGAATACCATGTAGATTGTAGACATTTAGCTCGAACTCTCCCTCCCTCCTCTCAAAGATTACGTAACTTTTCACATCTTCAGTATTCAAAGCTGACAACCAATTAGTGTCACATAAAAGTGACAAAAATTAACTCCTATCAACTTTTAAGAGAGAATAAAAATTAATAAACAAACACTTGAAAAATTCTACACATTTATTCATCTCAACGATCGTTTCGGGTTTCTAATCCATCTTCAGGAGTTTAAACTAAAACTCCTGAAGATGGGCTAGAAACCCGAAACGAAAATTCTACGCATTTATTCATCTCAACGATCGTTTCGGGTTTCTAACCCATCTTCAGGAGTTTTAGTTTAAATTTCTGAAGATGGGTTAGAAACCCGAAACGATCGTTGAGATGAATAAATGTGTAGAATTTTTCAAGTGTTTGTTTATTAATTTTTATTCAATCATGTTCTACCAAGTGCCTATAGCGATAATTCAATAGAATTTATTTTAAGAGAGATAATAATAACTGATTATTATTGATAACGCCATGTAGATTTTAGAGGTCACCTCACCAGGGTTCCATATGGAGTAAGGAACTCTAAAAAAGATACTTTTGTTTGCCCATTCAGTCTTTCAAAGTTAAAATATATTCTTTTGCACGGAGTTGTGATTCAACATAGGAGTTATTATTATATGCAACGACCGCATGAAATATTTTCAGGTTCGAATCTTTGTATTGTGCGTTTCCGGTGCATGATTTCCGGTGACATTTTTCATAAAGAGTTGCAATTTCCACTGTGTTATGTTTATTTATTTGCTTCGCGACGGCTGAAGATTGAAAATAGAGTATTAAGTTATATATAAAACTCGAGTTTGAACGAACGGAACTATTCAACTGGTCACGCTGTCGATTTTATTCATATCGAATATATTCCTTACAGTCACAGGTTCTTTTATAAAGGGTTTGATGTGCATCCAACAAAGATGAAAATGTTCCGATATACATATATCCGATAAGTTCACATTTTAAAGTAATCATGCATGTTTTAAGCTCAGCGCTTTTCAACCCATAGGTCGCTGGAGATTTGCAAAAAAAAATGTCAAAGTTCAACAGGAAAAAAATATTTGACCGAACGAGCGAACCGAGTGAGTTTTCGTTTCAACTCGACCGTCTTTTTATTCCCCGATTAGGCTGCAAGCGCGTGAATGAGAAACAAAAGCATCGATCACCATGTCAAGCGAAAGTGCGATTGAATCTTCATGCTGTTGCCAAATCGCGCGAGACATTTCGAATATAGCTGAGTAATCGTCAAATCGCGATACAGTTACTATATATTTATTTATTGTAGATAATAGACGCGTCGACAACTTAGGTCATTAGCGTCTTAAATTACATTAAATAACAACTAACTTAAAACTAAATAACATCACAAAACATCCATGAGCGCAGGTGGGATTCGAACCCACGACAGTCTAATCTAGAGACTGGTACCAAGTACGCTATCCACTAGGCTACACTGTCCTCGATACAGTTACTAAATCGCGCGTTTTTGATACAAAAAGTAGCATGTGTGCGTTGACCTTTAGAAAATATTTTCGACTGCTGGTTTGATATCTGGATTTGACGTGTTTTCTAACGGCTCAGTTATTTCTTTGGCAACTGTACAATTCTTCTATTCTTCTCGTACTATTCATTGTAGAGACTTTTATCGATGGAAAGACATGTTTTTTTCGTCACAAGTGACCCTACTTTTAGATATGTTCGTCTCTGTATATGCGGCTATGTCTCATACAATAGTTGGTAGCACTGATTTTTTATACTGTCATTTGATTGTTCAATACAGGAAGTAGTAATTTTAGTTCCGAACAATTGCCAACTGCATCCACTTACTAGTGTCTTTTATGTTACAATAGTTGGCAGTATACTTTTTATATGGAACTTCAATTTATAGGCTTCTTTTTTTAATTTTTCAATTACATTGAAATTAATAATAGATTCGACCGTTCTTGATGTAATTTAATGTTATATATTTTAAATTAAGAGTATTTTCTACCGGAACCTGCACTCTTCAACTGAAATCCTTTCCCTTTGCCCAAAAACTGTTACCGCGCTCCCAAGCTAACGGGTTCGACTGAATGCCAAATGAAGGACCAAGAATTACAGCAGATCCTACAGGCGAATTTTTTGTAAAAAAGTTTGGCTACATAATTTTTAAAAAGTTGTACATTTTTCCAGGAATTTTTTTTTCAATGTTTCGCCTGTAGGATCTGTACCGTGATTGTCGTTCCATCATTTGGCGTTTACCCGAACCCTTTAGCTTTAAAAATAGCGTCGGGAGAGCAGAAATCATTTTTAGGCGAGGGGAAAGGATTTGAGATGAAGAGTGAAGGAGGTAACTTCCGATAGAGAATACTGTTAATTAAAAGACAACGTTTTAATTTAGTTACAACGAAGAACTTTATTTTATAACAGTTATTTTGCACAATACACCAGTAATCACTAGAAACCAAAAATCTTTTACCACATTCCTTCAATTTCAACGTATGTATTATGTAGGTACATTTAGTTATATTGGCAATGTACAGTGGGTACTCCTTTGTGATACGTAACAATGGGTTTATGCAGTAAATTTAATATACAAAAAAAGATGAGCTTTTGTGAAAGCTGGATGCAAATCATGGCGCAGTTAATTACGTAAGTACACCTAGTTACAACTTTACAAGAGCTAGTTCTCCAAGCAATCTGCTGGGAATATGAACGTCACTATATTATGCAAAAATTTATTAGCTACTAAAAAATTAATATCTCTACTATCAGTCTTGATCTAATAAAAAACTCACCAGTTCATTTGCATTCAAATACAAATTTATTTTTTATGAGGATAATTCAATACATGATGGTAGTAAAAAACCTGGTAGCCCTCCATGATTGTAATTAAAACAAGCCGTGAGGTGGGTCGTTTATTAGGACTAAAGTGCGACCCTTGAGGTCCACACGACGAACTTCCCAGTTTGATAAATATTTAATAACAATAATTAAATTAGATATTACACAGAAAAGTAATCATTTTAATCATTAAAACATAATTATTATTTATTTTTAACAATAATTAAAAAAAAACGGCTGAACCGATTTTAATAAAATTTATGTCGGATCAAAATGACGCTAACATGCTTCGATTGACACCCTTACGAAGTCGATATAATTTTTTATTCGCGAGATATTGTGTAAAATCTACTTTTTAGAGTCTATTTGGTTAAGAAAAAAGAACGGCTGAACCGATTTTGAAAAAATTTCTTTCAGATCATTTTTACGTTAATACGCGTCGATTGGCACCCTAACGTAGTCGATATCATTTTTCATTCTCGAGATTTCGTCTTAGAAAGAAATGGACACATACGTACACACACACACACAGACATCTTTCTAAAAATAGTGTAGTGACCTTGAAACATAAAAATTTGTTATACATTTTGATTTCGATTTTCGGACCCATTACAATAACTTCCAATGGGAAGTTAAAAAAGTCAAAGCGGAATTAAAAAAATGAAATTAAAACTAAACGTTGTCTTTAATAAAAATAATAATTTACAAGTAAATCGTTTGTAACATTCGAAATGTAATCTTAAACACAGCACCATTCTCTACTGCAATATTCGTGTAATGTTTTATTTATGTGTTCTAGCTTTTCTCCCTTCTGTGGAAAGCTTTGTCTACAAAAGCACTGGACAATGTTCCGTGTGTTTTTCTATAGTCTAGTAGCCTTTAAGTGTCCGGTACAAGTGGCGTTAGTTGTCCCCGTTGTCGTCTTCAATTGTCATCGTGTCACTCAACTGTTTTATGTACAACACCGTCACATGTTTTTAACCGGCGTGTCTTTTGTTTTATATACCTAATATGTTCTTTATAGGTATGAGTTGCTTCCTTTTTAGTGCATGATTTTTAAACTTTTTGCAGTAATAATTCTTTTATTTAACACATGCACGCTTTTAGTAGTTTTTCGTGTCTATAAGGCGGATATTAAATGGTCGTTTATCGTCTCAATAACGGCTAAAAGATTTCATTAAAAAATTCACATGGTCTGATTAAAAAAAAAAAAAGGGTGTGGGTCTCGGGATCCCCAACAGATGTGAAACATCAAAGAAAACGTTATTGAACTCGGTGGTATTCTCTATGTAGTAGTATATATTTTTTCAAAAGCAGCAACTAACTGTTATGCTGACGTAATCCTATATACTGCACCGTAACACCGCGTGTGTTACAGTGCACGCCTGAGCCAAGAGAGAGAGAGAGTGCCGCAGGGGTGGGGAGAACAGCAGCGAAGGAGCGGACCAAACATTTCGTTGCATATTTCCCCTCACGCGGCTGTTCACAGCCCGACATAAGATGTTTCACATCAAAAATGGAGATGACCTTGACCCTAACTCAGCATATCAATTGAGAAGAAAATCTATTTTACTATTAAGATTAACATACATCCCTCTTCTATCCAGCGATGTAGCTTAGTGGTACAGCACTAGACTCGCATTGGGAAGATACTGGGTTCGAATCCCGACGAGGGCAGATGTGGCTAGGACTTTTTTCTACTGCCTCACGTCGAAAAACGGTAATTTCTGTACCGGCCATCTTGTTTGAGGTTTTCCTCAATTATTCCAGATGAATATCGAGATGGTTTCCTTATTCAAGGTCATGGCCGATTATCTATCAAACTCCTATAATGCCCCCAAAATTGCCTACCTTATCCTAATTTCCTATAATTCCTCCATTCGCACATTGCTATTAATAAAAAAGTTGAAGTTTAAAAATGCAGAAAACAACGGGAAGTGGTAAAATGGAAAATAGTAATGGTGCGAATGGCATCTGTTATGACACAATGTCGAGAAACGGACGTTAAACGCATTATTATTATTATTACACCCCTCTCGATACCAAACAGTTTTTATTCAAAACTTTTTTGCTACAACTAATACTTTCTGAGATATTAGCATGTAAACTTGTAACACTTTAAGTGACTCACCCTGTATACACAATTTCGTACATATTTTAAAATATAAATCTTTACATGCGATTAGCATAAATGTAAAAAAAATACATAAATTAGTTGAGTTATTTCTGCGCCTAAAATTGAAAGTGATACATAAAATGTAAAATTACAAATATTAATGTAAATTTTGTTTGCAAAAAATTATCGTATTTCATTCGCAAACGATGGAGAATATTTAAAATAACCAAAAAAAAAAAAGCTCGATTGAAATTCAAATTAGAAAGATACATCAGCACAGGTAAAAAACAAACTTCGATACTAACGAATGTGTAATTTTAGTCATACTGAATATTCAACGATCTAAGTAGGACTGCTGTAGTTAAAGTGAGTTTACACTGAAAGTATAACAACTTAGTTTAGATAGAAAATTAAAAACAGATCTCTACATAGTATAAAATGACGTCTATCTGTCTGTACCGGCTAATCTCGAGAACTACTGAACAGATTTGATTGGGGTTTTCATCATTCGATATTTTGTTTCTTGAGGAAGGTTTAGGTCTATACTAATTGACCGGTCTGACTTCGCCCGAGTGCAAATCGGATTGATTCGAAGTTGGTTTTAAATCAAGTCAAAAGCGGTGAGAAATATTATATTATTCAATAATAATAATAAATCATGGGCAGTTAAATATAAATTTAAGTAAACTAGCGAAGCTAGTGAGTAATGTATTATAAATTCAAATGAAAGAGTGAGTAACGTATTAAATAATTTTAAGTTTGAGGGAACGAGCGAAGTGAGTGTACCTGAGCGAAGTTGAACGGTTTTTCCGTTATTTTTTCCGTCACTTTTTCCATTAAATTTCCGTTACTTTTTCTGTTACAAATTCCGTTATTTATTTCGTTACTTTTTCCTTTACTTTTTCCGTTACTTTTTTCGTCCTTTTTCCGTTAAATTATTTTTATATTAAATTTAATATAAATTTCAAAATATTAACATTAAAAAAAAGAGTAGAAATTGTCGGAAGTGAGCACGTAGGATCAATAAAAAGCAATACTGATTAATTCAAAATTTACATTTAATACTAACGTTTCGGTATTCTTCATAGCATCTTCAGAGTCTACAAGAAAATTATAATGTTGATTGTTGATACAATGGTTGTATGTAGGTAAACGTGGCTGAGAATATTTATATGGTGAAGAACATTATTATTTTGTGGAAATAAAGTTAAAATTAACAAAAATTGAAATATGTTTTTATCTTACCAAAATTATAGCAACTTCGAATTAAAAAAAAGAGACGTGTCATCTGTCGGATGTCAAACCGGCTTTTAGGGGTGACATGCGATAAGAAATATGCGATTGTGTGATTGGGAACATCAATAATAAACAATAAGAAATAAATAGACGCTTGTAGAATAATTGTAAAAAATTGTCGAAGGTAGGTAAGAATGGTTGCACATCATTGGGTTTTGGTACGAAGGAAATTTTAATGGAACACTTTGTATATTTCGTCAACGTATCAAATCAACGCCGCGGTGGGTAATGTTTAATTTTTAAACTTATTTATAATGTAGGTACGATGTTGGGCTAATTTGTATAATACTGTGACGTCACGCCCTTTTACTCGAATTTGCTTAAAATTTCAATTAAAAAGCCAATAAAATTAATTAAATATGCATTGTTTTCAATTCTAGACTTTTAAACTCGGAAATGAATTTTTTTACACAAGTTTAATTGATATTCCGGTAAAAACACAGTCACGTTGTATTTTGTTACATTGGAATTTTAATGTAAAATTAATCTCTATTTGATTATCATTAATTCCGTTTCGAGTTCAGAATTTTTAGTGTATTTGTTTGTACATATAGTATTATGGCACATACACTATTGGTGTTGGTCGGATGGCGAACCTAGGGGTCGGACCTTAAGATTTAACATTATTCTGATTTCTGAACATGTTGAAAATGTTGATATTTATACATTTGTGTGTGGGTGTGTGTATGCGTAAGAATTCTCAAAAGGCTTGTAGCATTTGCAAGTTTCGAGAATTGGAGGTTGCCATGAAAAGAAAAATTTGTTAGAAAAATATTTAATTATGGTAAAAAAATTTTAAAAGAACTTTGACAAATTTTTTGATGTGAAACATCTTATGTCGGGCTGTGAACAGCCGCGTGAGGGGAAATATGCAACAAAATTTATGGTCCGCTCCTTCGCTGCTGTTCTCCCCACCACTGCGGCACTCTCTCTCTCTCGGCTTCCGCGCGCTCGGGCACGGGAACCGCGTGTGTTACAGTGCAGTATATAGGATTACGTCAGCATAACAGTTAGTTGCTGCTTTTGAAAAATATATATTACTACATAGAGAATATCACCGAGTTCAATAACGTTTTCTTTGATGTTTCACATCTGTCGGGGGTCCCGAGACCCACACCCTTTTTTTTGATGTAAATACATTTTTGTGTTTGATGAAATAAAATTAATATAAAAGCTGGTTTATTAGTGAATATAAAATATGTGAGAGAAAGAATAATTTCCCATAGAAATTGGTGACCCCGACGTGATAAATTCAAAATGTCTGAAAATTACAATACAACAGAATAAAGATTAGCAATGGCATCAAAAATTACAAAATCCCCAACGTTTCTGGATCTTCCTGAATTTTGGATCACACAAGTAGAATCAGCTTTTCGCACTCATGATATAAAAAGACAGTGGTCATTTGATTTTTTCTTAGATATAGTTCAAAAATCATGGCAGCATAGCTGTCTGAGATATTTATTATTTTCACCTCTAATTGTTATGTGAATAATATGGTGTGGATATAAGAGTTTTTAAATCGATTGATTTTATCATTTACCAATTATAAAAAGGGATCAAACAAAATTCGATTACATCATACAATACGCTCCGCTAAAGACTTAATCGATTTAAATGAAATTTTGTTGGATTCCAGCTCCGCTCGTCACCTATTTGAAATGGGAGTAATGGGACCATTCTATATGGGGTACATTAATATAAAAAGTGTTCGAAACGATCAAAAAAATATTTTCGAATTTGTTTCAATTTCTATAAAAATGTGTCCCTTATAGTTTATCCAACCACAGTGGTCTTAATATTCTTAGCAACAAATATAATATTAGTAAATATGTTATTTTGTCGGTAGGGTTTGGCACTGCGTCCATTGTTTTTTTTGTTGTTTTCGTTTCTTCTCGTTTAATTAATTATTGTCCAGCAGTATCTCACAGTTCATTATCGGACAGGTTTCTAAATTGGGTTGCTTTCGTGTACAAAAGCTACGAAGAAATGCATGCTTTCATTCATTGGACGTTGGACAAAAAAGGATAGAGTTGTGCGTTCGTTTTGTTGCATTTCGTTTGACAAGGATGGAACAAGGAATCCTAATTATAATTCTAATAGAAATTGAATACAACATTATTTACACGCAAATGTTTTACCAAGCAGTGGCGGCTCGTGGTATTTGAAAGTGGTGAGGCACAGTAGAAAAAAAATTTTTTTTAGTAAGGTTAGATTTTAAAGTTAGTCTAGTGGTCAGTGGTCACTCTACTTCGTCAGTTGTGTAATACCTTTTACTAATAAGTAATAAAAGTAATTTAATATTTTAGAAAAATCACTGCCCACTGTTGGAAAAAAAAGCAAAACAAAAATCAGTACGAAAAACCACAAAAGTATTTACCGAAAACTATAACACACATTAAATGTCGCATTAAATTTACGTAGAGGCTTGCCTCAAAAGAATGTTTTTATGCGCTACTTAAAGCTAGATTCGACTGGACTATTACGGTATCATAAACACCACATTACTAATACGCTAGACAAGGAAGCGCGAGGCGTGCCTCTAACTATATACAACCGCATGCAGAAATGAGATGGATGATATAAGAACAAAAACAGGCAACCGCCAATGAAAGACAAGGAAGCGCGAGGCCGGCCTCTCTACCATATACGACCGCATGCAGAAATGGGATGGATGATATTTCTAGCGAAGCGCGTTAAGATTGACGGCAGGCCCATATTTTACTGATTTCTATGAAGCCAAATATTAATTCTAATGGATATATTTATGCAAATAGTAAAATAATATAAATTTGTAATTTATTTAATTTGCAAAATTATTGATGAGGCACTGCCTCACCAGCCTCATAGGAGAAGCCGCCACTGTTACCAAGAATATTTCGATATAAAGCACATAATTCAAATAATTCGATTCGATCCAGTTTTAATGGATTCATCTTATAGATGACGTACTATAATAATACGCTAAATTTGATATTTATTAATATTAACTTAAAAATTTATAAGGTTCGATAGACAAAATTTTTTCGACGGAGTAATTTCTTGGGAATTCAGAAATCAGAAGTTCCGGGCGCGAGTTCCATTTACACTTGGCCGGTTTTTATTACAAGTTTTTATTTAACTTGCAATGTTTGTATGTTTGTTTAGGTCAAAATTTGCAAGTCAATTTTGAACGACTTCCACGTATCCGATCAATTTGAAATTTTGTACACATATGTATTCCCGATGACAATACATGAATAAATCGTTTTTAGAAATAAATTCAACCCCTAAGGAGTTCAAACAGGGATGTAGGTTTTTTTGACTAATCAACGCCCAGGCCAAATCGCTGAAGCTAGAAACTTGAAATTTGGACAGTTGGTTCCTTTTCTGAAGTAAGCATCCACTAAGAAAGGATTTTTTTAAATTCAACTCCTACGAGTGTCAAAGGGGGGTAAAATTTTGTCCACTAAGAAAGGATTTTTCGAAATTCAACCCCTACGGGTGTCAAAGGGGGGTAAAATTTTGAAAGACTAAAGTGAACAAAATAAAAGTAAAAAAAAAATTTTTAGAGACAAGCTTTTATTGAAATGTACTAAAAAGGAAAAAATAATATTTAATAATTTAGGTTCATAATTATTATAAAAGCGGGAGTTGCGACTAATAAACTATCATAGAATTTACAACCCCTGCTAAATTATAAAATATTATTTTTTCCTTTTTAGTAAATTTCAATAAAAGCTTGTTTCTAAAAAGTTTTTTTTACTAATATTTTATTTTATGTCATGTATATTGCAACTTCTATATGTCTGTTGTCTGCTATTGGTAGTTATTTGCAAAAAAATAATAAATTTTCTAAATTTCCAAACTTTATAGTCAGCCTATATATACCTATTGTTTTATCTAAGGTAGAACATCTCCTAAACGAAAAAGGACTCCCATAATATACGAATGCTCTGTTAAATATATTGATTTCAAAATGAAATTGTGTACACATATCAGATCTATTTTTTATTTAATACAGAATATTTTTTTCCGGATTGTTAAATGAAAAAGCGGCCAAGTGCGTATTGGACCACGCACAGTAAAGCTCGATTTATATTATCCGGTCAGACACGGCGCGGGAACGTAGCGTTTCCGGCGAGACAAACATTTTTACATGCATTTCAAATACAAGTATTGATACGTGTCTGAACGGACGGGATCCGCTAAGTATAAATATTCGTATTTGAAATGCATGAAAAAATGTTTGTCTTGCCGGAAACGCTACGGTCCCGCTTCGTATCTGACCGGATAATATAAATCGACCTTAAGGGGTACCGTAGTCGAGATGAACGTTAACGGTTAAAATTCAAATTTAATAATAAATTTAATAATAATTTATAGTCTTTTATTTTAAGTCGAATATAGTTTTCCAACAATAAGTTTGTATGTCATAGTATTTCTCAAAAACACTGTGAAAAACCAAGTTTTTTCTGCGGTCGCTAAACTCAAAAAAATAGATTGTAACCGAAAATATCCCATATCTTAAAAACTACACAACATATCTTATTCAAACCAATTTTCGTTGAAAGTTCTACCACCTTAAATTTTTTCAGAATTGTTCATCCCATAGTTGAAAAGTTAGAGGGGGGGGCACACTTTTTACGACTTTGGAAGCGCATATATCTCACCAACTATTGACTTAAATAAAAAGGTGATTTTGAAATTTCTATATCATTTTTGAAGACTTAGATCTAAGGATACCCCAGACGCCTATGTGCACTGGAATTTTTTTTCATTCCTCAGTTACATGTATGGAGTGCCACCGATAATTTCTTTTTTCGTAATTTTACTACACCATTGTATAACGGTTCATAGAAGACACCTACCTTTCCAAATTTCATTTATATATTGCCAATAGTCTCCGAGTAAAATGGCTGTGACATATGGACGGACGGACAGGACGAAATTATAAGACAAATTGGTTGAGGCTTTCGCGGCCAGTTTATGAGCTGGTGTTGTCCTGATTCGGGTCTATAGGCCGTCGTTGGTTGCTATTGCTTCCTAATGTTTCGCTAGTACGAATGGCGAGCTTCTTCAGAATTCTACATCCAGCATCGGAGATGGAAGGACCTCTGAAGAAGCTCGCCACTCGTGCTAGCGAAACGTTAGGAAGCAATTCCAACCAACGACGGCCTATAGACCCGAATCAGGACAATAACAGCTTGAAATTATAAAAGTTCCGTTTTTGCCATTTGGCTATGGAACCTTAAAAATCCAATACTTCCCTACCATAGTTGAGGTGGAAAGTAAAAAGGTGAAATTTCTTTCTAAATATATGTTACGTACAGTTGTTTAAAAATAAAATTGACATATTCATAAATACATTAAAAACCTATTAAGTGTCGCTTCAATGATATATGAAACTTAAATTGCACGTGCAAAATGCAGTTTTCATACTTTTACCATAACATACTCTTTTTACGATCAAATGGAATATATTGCAGTTATAATAAACTTTTTGAAAATACTTATGAGTCAGTTAAATAACGCAGAAGTAATAATAAAATTTAAAAATTGCCAAGAACATTGTCGTTATTACAGTATGACAAAGTTTAAAAAGGACATTGTCTATAATTTAGCGAAACGATAAATTCAGATGCGTTATTCGTCTGTTTTAAAGGTAGGTACACACCTGAAAAGCATGCAAGAACGAATACGAGTAATCGCGTATAACTCGTGTACAAATGTTGTTCGTTTTTAGGGTTCCGTATCTCAGAATGAAAAAACGGAACCCTTACCGGATCACTTTCTTGTCTGTTTGTCTCTCTGTCAAGACCATTTTAGTCAAAAAAAAAAAATTAATTCTAGATGTTATAATATGAAAAAAATGTAAATATTTTTTTCTCTAAAATGTACAGTTTTCGAGAAAAAAAATATTTTACTAAAAAAAGAAAATTGTACGTAAATCAAGGTAACCATGATTTTTGCTATATTACAAGCCATCAGTAGATCACCAAACAAAAAAGAGGGCCAAGCTTTTTTTCGAAGAATAAAAAAAGAGTGTTTATTTTTTGCAAATATTTACTAGGTGGGAAGTATAGGTCATCAGTCGAATTTTTAAATTAACAGTTTGGTACATGGGAGTTGACCGATATCATGTTAATTATGTGTACATGTCGTGATATTTTTAAATTACCAGTATGGTGGGAGTTGACCGATATATCGTGTTAATTATGTGTACAGGTCGTCCGTCGAGTGTTGAACGCTTACCCGTAAATGTTGGCAGAGACATGCCTGTCGATACTTTGGAGCAGAACGTGATTCGACTGTGTTGATGGTTTGTAAGAACAGAGAAGACATGATTGTTTGAACACACGTTCCTCCCCTCTTTCTCTCTCTTTCCCAGTTTCAACCTTCAAACATACGAACGGCAATATGTTTGGACGCTGGAAACTTTGTCCGTTGGAAAATGCTTGCTTCTATACGTTTTATTTGCTTCTTTTTCTTTTCCCAACTTTTGGCTATATAGAAGCGATATCTGCTCTCTATACTGCTTATCTTTACAAGGTACAGTTAGAATCGACAGAGAGCAGTAAGAGAAAGATATTTTAAATTATAGACGCTCGTCAACTGAACTCATTAGCGAAGGAGAGTACTAAAGAAAATCGTTTTGAAGAGAAGGAAAACACAATTCACATAATCAGAAATTAATATTATTATAATAAGAAAACTGTAAAGGGAAATTGTGTCTCAGCGATACAGATATTTCGGCTTGAGAATAGCCGAGCGTGTAGCAATGCTGTTGTTTACATGGCGTTGCTATGGTTCCTCTATAACAAGTCTCCAGTTCCCGGGTTCTAGCCCGAGAGCTGGTAAAAGTGTCAATTGGATTTTCAATTTATTATTAAAAAAAAAAAATAATGAATTGAAAATATGAATTGGTGCTTGGCCCAAATAATCTTAGCTGTTGGTGGTCTTTAAAACACAATTTTTTTTCGATACAGATATTCCAATTTTTTTAAAGTAATCAGAACAATCCAGAAAATGACTTAAAGCTAGCCCCTTTTCGGAAGATGAAATTGTAGATTATATAGATTCTCAACAACTGAGAAACCCCTTCTCTTTAATCCAAGTTAAACATTTTTTATTTTATTTTTATTGTAGATTATAGACGCGTCGACAATTTAGGTCATTAGCGTCTTAAATACATTAAATAACAATTCTCTTAAAACTAAATGACATCACAAAACATCCATGACCGAAAGTGGGAATCAAACCCACGACAGTGTGATTAAAAAGCCGCTACGCTAACCGTTACACCACACTGTCCTCTAAACATTTTGTAACATTAATGACCGGTTTAGTGTAGTATCGTTTAAAGAAGATAGTAGCGTCATGTCTGCGCGCAAACGAGTTCAGGTCGAACGGATCTGTTTTATAACAGGGGTGATTAATAGTGCGTCTCGACTGGCGACGAACAACTAAATGACCAAAATAGGACTATCTCTTATTAGAAAACATAGACCCGTTCGATTTGAAATTCGTTTGTGCGCAGAAATGACGCTTCTATCTTCTCTAAACGGTACTACTCTAACTTCAACCGTACCCAGTCCTGCAAGCCGTGATTGCAGGACTGGGTACGGTTGAAAACGGTAAGGCGTTGGAGGGAAACGACTAGAAGCGATGACTTTACATAAAGACTATTGTACTGGGATATATCATAATTAATTAATTGTAGATTATAGACGCGTCGACAACTCAGGTCATTAGCGTCTTCAACACAACAAATAATCCATTTGTGTATTAGAATCCGCCAGCCGGCATACACAAACCGACTGGTACGGGCTCGGGTCCCTGGGAGTGCTAATTCCCAAAGAATATTGAAATGCAATTTGCGATAGCAACCATATTCCAATGTTCCCCCTGGGGGGTGGGATATATCGATACCTAGTGTACATTATAGACGATCGACATCAGAGGTCATAAGCGGGGATGCGGGGGGACATTATATGTGGAATGATTTGAATATAAACCGCTTTCAAAGCATGCCGAGTGTAGAAAATAAATTCGAATGCGGTGTGCAAAATATAAAAAAAGAAGTTAGCGACATCCATCTACCTGAGCTCCATAACAGTATCTTTCAACCGGGTCGATATTGGTCGTTAAAAAACAGCCAATGTGTTTCACCGCAGAAGACGACTTTCGGACTTGACCCATTAACTCCCAATCTAATTTAACTTATTCCAACTTTTGTGAAGTTTCTTTTTTATTACATAATTCACTTACGTTACATTTAATGTTATACACTCGTCAATGAAAGTTACGGACATGATAATTTCAAAATTTAATTATTTTATAAGTTCAATTATTCAAGGGCATCGGCTGCTAGACTTAAACTTTAATGAGCTCAGTAGTAGAGCGTCTATAATCTACAATATTATGTTACTTCCGATTTGTAATTTATTATTATTTTTAATAATAATCTACTTAATATCTGCTTAATATAATAATCTACTTATTAAAAATAACAACTCTCGCATGAAGTGAAATTATGATTGCATTCTGCATATATGGGAAGATAGATTTATCAATACTTGTCACGGTTGAGTAAATTATTGCTCAATCCGCCGCGATAGTGGAAAAGTTCGGGTTTGAATCCCGACTGTGACAATGGTTGATAAGATAAAATTTTCCTAATATTGCGGAATACATTATGTAATTTGGCTGATGTAACAATATAATTCTATTTATGTATTTCACAGTCGTACTAAATTCACTCTTTAAAATTATTTTTTATAAGAAATCACTTGTATAATATATTTTTATACAACTTCCCTTTCGAAACCCATACTTTTCTAGGAATTTAAACAAACAATTCAAACGGTGCAGCTTCACAAAACTTTGGAAATAAAATTTTATTTGTTGAAATAGACGCATTGGCGGTGGACGGGGGTCTGAGTAGACTGATCCCCTCAAAGTATCGTCCAGCCCCCACCCTTCCCAATTGTACATTAGCATGTTTAATAATGTAAGCTTTCATAAGTGATCATGGAATTATAGCCTCCCCCCCAAAAATAGTCGTTTCACTGGCTATGCTTAGACGTAATTACCCTCTGCTGTCGACTGTCTAAAATCTACATGATATCTATTTATAATTTGTAATATTCTGCGACATATTTTAACTGTTCGGGTATTTTGAAACATCCGGTATATTTAATATATAAACTGAAATGATTGAGCGTTATCCATTGAAACTTTATTTCAGGAACGGAGCCGTTGGAGTTGATGTTTTGGGCCGCTTTTCAGTACGGCTTTCACGTTATCAAAAACCACTTAAAATGCAATTTAGATTCTCAGGTTTTGTTAGAAAGTAGGAAGACAAAAGATAGAGAATAGAGGTACAAGAATATACCAGTGTTTCTAAAAATGTAACTCTAAGATTAAGAAGAACTTGAAAAAATAGGGTATTTGTAATTTGCATGAATTCTTTTCAATATGCAGAACGAATAACATTATAAAATTTGAGAAGTATTGGTGTTAATATAAACAGTCTGTTATGTCACTTTGTCACGGTAACGGCAAATGTACTTGTGAGTACATTAAATAAGCGAAAAATACAAATATTTTTGTTTGCAAAAATTGAAATTGTGACCATCAACAGCTAAGGTTATTTGGGCTTAGCACCAATTAATATTTTCAATTCATTATTTTTTTTTAATAATAAATTGAAAATCCAATTGACACTTTTACCAGCTCTCGGGCTAGAACCCGGGAACTGGAGACTTGTAATAGAGGACCCATAGCAACGCCATGTAAACAACAGCACTGCTACACGCTCGGACATTCTCAAGCTATTTTTGTTTGCATGTATTAAAAATTTTTGATGTGAAACATCTTATGTCGGTATGTCGGGCTGTGAACAGCCGCGTGAGGGGAAATATGCAACGAAATGTTGGGTCCGCTCCTTCGCTGCTGTTCTCCCCACCACTGCGGCACTCTCTCTCTCTCTCTCTCGGCTTCCGCGCGCTCGGGCACGGGAAGACAACCGCGTGTGTTACAGTGCAGTATATAGGATTACGTCAGCATAACAGTTAGTTGCTGCTTTTGAAAAAATATATACTACTACATAGAGAATACCACCGAGTTCAATAACGTTTTCTTTGATGTTTCACATCTGTCGGGGGTCCCGAGACCCACACCCTTTTTTTAAAGTTATTTCAATCCGGCCCTGTTTCACTAATGTTAAAATACACCGTCATTCCACATTATTTATAGCACAATTTTGCCGTTTTTATATTTTGTATATACAACAGTAGAAGTCCCCTACCTAAATCATTTGAGGAACTGCTGAATTATGGTATATATTGATGACACTACGCCAAAAAACGGAATGAAAAACTGTCTTCATCAATCAGTATTTTGTACAGTCCGCGACAAAATGATAACTTATCGACTAAACTCTTCGCAGATTCAAATACATTCGTGCACGAGTATACTTTTTTACTGTGGCAGGTAGCTCTGTGAACAGTTGATCTCACTTGTTTTCAAGTTGGAATTCTAACGTAACGGAATTTAGTAAAGATATATAGAATAACATGTCGCATGAATTGGTATCGAATTTTGATCAATAAATATTATATAAATAATCTAGAAAACTTATATTAGAAATCGTGTCCATCGTGATTATAATAAAATTAAGAAAAATCGCAGGATAGTGGACAAAATATTTGATTTATTTAATTAAATGTACGACGTTTCGTCTATCTTATAATTGCTATAGTTAGTAATTAATATTAATTTTCATAAATATTGTTATTTTTATGTACTTGAAAAAGTCTAAATATATAGACGAAACGTCGTACATTTAATTAAATAAATCAAATATTTTGTCCACTATCCGGCGATTTTTCTTAATCTAGAAAACGTTTATTTGTATCTATTATTGTAGATGAATTTTCAAAAACTGTTATTCTATGTGAGTGATAATAATGATAAAAACATTTTAACATTAAGAGCTTGAAGAAGTATTCATTATAGTAGACTGTATGTCTATTTTTAACTTCCCACTGGAAGTTATTGTAATGGGTCCGAAAATCGAAATCAAAAAGGAAAAAAAATTTTTATGTTTCAAGGTCACTACACTATTTTTACACTACTTTTAGAAAGATGTCTGTGTGTGTGTGTGTGTACGTACGTACGTACGTACGTACGTATGTGTACATTTCTTTCAAAGACGAAATCTCGAGAACGAAAAATGATATCGACTATGTTAGGGTGCCAATCGACGCGTATTAACGTAAATATGATCTGAAAGAAATTTTTTCAAAATCGGTTCAGCCGTTCTTTTTTCTTAACCAAATAACCTCCAAAAAAGTAGATTTTACACAATATCTCGCGAATAAAAAATTATATCGACTTCGTAAGGGTGTCAATCGAGGCGTGTTAACGTCATTTTGATCCGACATAAATTTTATAAAAATCGGTTCAGCCGTTTTTTTTTTTTTTTTTTTTTTTTAAATTATTGATGTTTTAATGATTGAAATGATTACTTTTCTGTGTAATATCTAATTTAATTATTATTATTAAATATTTATCAAACTGGGAAGTTCGTCGTGTGGACCTCAAGGGTCGCACTTTAGTCCTAATAAACGACCCACCTCACGGCTTGTTATTTATTTTATTTATTGTGGATTATAGACGCGTCGACAACTTACCTACGTCATTAGTGTCTTAAATTACATTAAATAACAACTAACTTAAAACTAAATAACATCACAAAACATCCACAAGCACAGGTGATATTAAACCCACGGTCTAGTCTAGAGGCTGGTACGCTATCCACTAGGCTATACTGCCCTCTATTGTAACATCAAGGCAGTACACAACACGGCATAAAGAGTAATTAATACAACGGAATACAAGCAACGAATGATCATAATGTCGCGTCGTACTTTAGTGTAAGAGTTGTGGTTTCATAAGCGACGTGATATGCTATTTCTATAGCTCTCTGTTCTGAGCATTAAACTAACGGAAGAAATCTAAAAACTGCAAATAGTACAGTAAAACGGTATATTTTACTAAAAAAAAATACTTAATGGCTGAAATTTTGAGGGGGTGTTCGGGGGCATGTCCTAAGTCTAAAACCGAGTTTTAGTATTCGAGGGGGTGGGGGAAGTTGCATCTCCCGGTCAATATAGGGGTAAGTTTGTTTTAATTTTTTATCTTCGTTGCTATTGCCCGTACAGTCAAGTCCAAGAGATCAAACTTGTAGGAAATGAAATTATCTATCCAATGATAATAAAATCAAGGTCATAGGTCGATCAGGTCAATCACAATGGTCGGTAAAAGGTTAAAAAGTGAGGGGTAGTTTTTGGTTTTTTTTTAACAAATCTGCTTTATTTTGCGTTTTCCTATCGATTTACACTAAATGATTTTTACGTTTGACATGTAAATTTGCATTGAAAAACTTTTGTTTTGATATATGAATTTTTAAAATTAAAAAAAAAATAATCTTAAAATTGTTTAAATTTTTAAAGATTTTAAACATCCTAAAAAGTTTAAAAAATCATGTTAAAAATTTAAATAATTTAAAAATTTAAAAAAAACCATTTAAAAAAAATTAATACAAACTTACCCCTATATTGACCGGGGGATGTAACTTCCCCCACCCCCTCGAATACGAAAACTCGGTTTTAGACTCAGGACTTGCCCCCGAACACCTCCTCAAAATTTCAGCCATTAAGTATTTTTTTTTAGTAAACGTGATTTTTGTGTCTCTATTTACTGTACTAAAAATTCTTGACTTAAAGGATGTTAAATAGAGGTTAAAAGCATCCGTGAGAAAGACGGATGTTTTTGATACGGTTTTACAATATAATCAAGTTTTAATAGTTTTGTCTATGTTAACATTACAGAAATAACATGGCGACACATTGGTCAGTCTTCATTTGCATAGAGATTTTGCTTTCTGTTCTTTATCAATATTTGTCTTTGCAAGTTATTTGCTAGCCATAGCTTGTACTCTGTTCAGTATCATATTATTATATTCTGTAGTACGTATAGGGTACAGCAGTTACAATTTAACTTAGCATCATTGACTATCAAAATAAACTATTGAAAAATGAATGAATTTTTTTGCTAATAATTTGGAAAAAAAAATTAGCATATCGTTGGAAAAGCTTCACTATGAAAAAAATTCGACTGATGACCAGTCCTATACTTCCCACCTAGTAAATATTTGCAAAAAATAAACACTCTTTTTTTTTTATTCTTTGACTAGGCCCAAATAACCTTAGCTGTTGGTGGTCTTTAAAACACAATTTAATTTTTATTCTTTGAAAAAAGCATGGCCCTCTTTTTTGTTTGGTGATCTACTGATGTAGCTTAATATAGTAAAAATCATGGTTACCTTGATTTACGTACAATTTTCTTTTTTTAGTAAAATATTTTTTTTCTCGAAAACTATACATTTTAGAGAAAAAAAATATTTACATTTTTTTCATATTATAACATCTAGAATCCATTTATATTTTTTTTTACCTATGTTAATACGTGACATTGAGAACGTTTTTTTTGAATATCTCAGGATCCACTGAACCGATTTGACTCAAAATCTAATCAGATCTAAGTTAAAGGCTGATAAACACGATAGAACAATCGGCATGCCCGTATGTTGTTCCGTTCTTAAGATATCGAAGGCGAAAAATTGACCACACACACACACACACACATACACACACACACACACATACACACACACACACACATACACACACACACACACATACAGACATCAGTCAGAAAATGATCTTAAACGATTGCTAGGGTCTCAAAACGTGAAAATCTGTTAAAATCTCGAAATATTGTTTTCGGACTGAATCCATTACTTCCCTACCATAGTAGAGGTGGGAAGTAAAAATGTGGAAACCTGATCCTGCTGACCAACCCGAAAATTTCCCGCTCCTTTCGAGCTAAAAGAGCACGAAAACGCTATTAACTTCCCATTGGAAGTTATTGTAATGGGTCCGAAAATCGAAATCAAAATGTACAACAAATTTTTATGTTTCAAGGTCACTACACTATTTTTACACTATTTTTAGAAAGATGTCTGTGTGTGTGTGAATGTGTGTGTGTGTGTGTGTACGTGCGTACGTGTCCATTTCTTTCTAAGACGAAATCTCGAGAATGAAAAATGATATCGACTACGTTAGGGTGCCAATCGACGCGTATTTTTCAAAATCGGTTCAGCCGTTCTTTTTTCTTATTTCTTAACCAAATAGACTCCAAAAAAGTGAATTTTACACAATATCTCGCGAATAAAAAATTATATCGACTTCGTAAGGGTGTCAATCGAGGCGTGTTAAAGTCATTTTGATCCGACATAAATTTTATAAAAATCGGTTCAGCCGTTTTTTTTTTTTTAATTATTGTTAAAAATAAATAATAATTATGTTTTAATGATTAAAATGATTACTTTTCTGTGTAATATGTAATTTAATTATTATTATTAAATATTTATCAAACTGGGAAGTTCGTCGTGTGGACTTCAAGGGTCGCATTTTAGTCCTAATAAACGATCCACCTCACGGCTTGTTATTTTTGTTGTCAACCAAACAATGAGTCACAGGTCGCTACATCACTCCCCCTGACTAGTTTTATATGAGTAAAGTAAAAAAAATAAATACAAAAAGGATTGAGACATTTTGGCGGAGCGTTGTCACGCCCAAAAATTATTATTTTTGTTGTCAATCAAACAACGCGTCACAGGTCGCTACATCACTCCCCCTGACTAGTTTTATATGAGTAAAGTAAAAAAAATAAATACAAAAAGGATTGAGACATTTTGGCGTTGTCACGCCGAAAATATCCCCGGCCATGTAGACAACACAGCCTACTTCGTTTTTTTTTTAATAATAATAATAGGGTAAAGTCAGACTAAACTGTGTAAACTGTGTCGATTAAGTATATAAAATATACGATGTTTGGAAATGGTTATTTGACTTGACAGTAGACAAGAGACAGAGAGGGAGCGCCTGTATAGTTGACTTTGCCGTGCACAATATCCGAACTGACAAAGGTTAATTGAAATAGGTAACGTCCTTTGTTAAATAAACGTTATTATCATTATTATACGTTTTAAACAATGTTTTACTACAACGCTGACGTCAGACGGGAAAACAAATGATGTTTGAACAGAGAGAGATAAAGAGCAAAGGGAATGGGAGTTTATTTTGAATATGCGATTCTAAAACGGATATTTCAACTATTGTATTTACCGATCGAATAAATGGGATGGAATTCAAGTTTATTAGTCTATTTGTCTATACATAGTATGTAGGCATATATATTATTGGCTTTGGTCCGATGGTGGCATCTAGCGGTCGGAATTTGTATCGATGTTTCACATTATTTAAACCATTTAAAATACTATTAGAATATAAAAGTTAAATCAGCGGACCAAATACAAATCAAGGGTTTCCTAACTGTGCGTCGTGACGCCAGGGGGCGTTGCGGCGCTATCCTAGGGGAGTCACAATTTCAGAACTTCAGTCTCGATTTGAGAAGTTATGCTCCGAAAAGCAACCTCATCCTGCTCATAAATTGTATTGTTTGTAGTTGTTTTCTAATTATTAGAATTAGAATCTAATAAATAATAATTAAAATTCTATACTTATTCTTTGGAGTTTTCTTTGAATAATAAAATTTTATAGTCTGCTAGAGTTACACACAGGTATCTTCTTTTAGAAGGGCGTCGCGAAAAATTGCAACCTGTAAAGGGAGTCGCATTAAAGAAAAGTTTGGGAACGCCTGAGATAAATAATTAAAGTCAAACGATTTTAAACCCCTAATATCCACACCTTATTCACATAACTTTCCACTTTCGGGCACTGTGGTAACTCATCTAGCCGGAAACTGGGAGTTTCGGGTTCAAGTCCCGGCAGTGGGATTTGATTTTTACTTAAATATAGCCTGCTTGTCAATCATAAAGGCGGATAGGTTAAAATTTTTCATGTGAATACGTCTTTAAAATCGGGGGGCGTGCACGAAATGTCCAGCGAAATGGGTGATAATGCTCCGTTTTATAATTTCAAAACTAATAAAAACAGTTTCCAAACGATAAAAATAGCGTCGAGTAGACAAAGGATGTCTGTACGTGAAATGACATTCAATCTAAGTGCGCATATGCAGTAAGCACAGGTGGGGGAAACTGCAATATGACTCACTGAGTTTTCTGCAGTTTGTGTTTCCGATAGAATTATATTTACAACCTACCCGATTTTTTTTTGCAAATACCTTAAATTTATAATTTATTTGAATAAATGTTCGATCTGAGTGTGAAAATGCAGTGTGTTCGGGTGGGAGAGACTGTAATATGACTCACTGAGTATTCTGCGGGTTGTGTCTCCAATGCAAGCTACCTTAATTCTATAATTAATTTGAATAAATTAAAACTCACCTGAACAATATCGCCATGGCTGTGTCCATTTGCCGTAAATGTCAGGTGACATAAAAATGGTAAACGGCCTTCGTTTGGTTTTCCCAACTCCAGTTCATAAGTTTTTCCAACATCGCCATAATACGTTCGATTGCACACTGAAATCAAGAAAAAAATGTAGGTACACTAAAAAGCTTGTTTACACTTTTTTTTTTAAATTTTAAATGACCATTTTCATTTAGAAATGCATAAATAGGTAGTAACTGTTTATTTTTTTGCAAAGGCGTAATTAAAATTTTTTGTTTGTTGAGCCAGTAGCGTGCTTAAATTTCCATATTTGTAATTAAAAAAAACAACAAAATAAACAGTATTATTGATTTTCTTTACGAGTCCAGGGGGTTGTATTCACTGTGAACAGATGCATAGTCCTGCCGTCTGGTGAGTGATAGCGTAAATCGACGGTGCTAAAGTTACAATAATTTACTTTATCCAATCAATGCGCAAAACCGAAATCTCAAC
Source organism: Mongoloraphidia duomilia (assembly GCA_039654895.1). Classification (NCBI taxonomy): domain Eukaryota; kingdom Metazoa; phylum Arthropoda; class Insecta; order Raphidioptera; family Raphidiidae; genus Mongoloraphidia; species Mongoloraphidia duomilia. The sequence goes on from CM077527.1 coordinate 11,418,051, forward strand.
TAAATTAGAGTATTAATATCAAATATGTAGTTAAAAGTTAGGTTATAATAAATTTAAAAGCAAATTATGTTTTTTTCTGCATAAAAATTCAAACTTTATTTTGATAAGAAGTGTCACTACTCACTTTCATGGTCCATTTTATTTTTTATTATTTACTATGACGTATTTATGTTTAGCAGTTACCATAGAGAAGAGATTTAGGTACCACCGTGTGTTTCTCTATTTATCCGTTGTTGCGCGCTAACAGTCACTCTGAAATCCCCGTCATGCATCTGCTCACAGCGAATATATTCCTTATATCCAAGAATCTTAATACTAGATGAAGATTGAAGGCGAAATCTTCGTGTGGCGTAAGAACTAAAATAAAAATACGAAGATTTCGTCTTCGCATATACAGAAACATTCGCATTTTAAAATTGACATATCTTTTTTATTTGTCAACCGATTTAAATGAACCAAACACTAATGTCCATATTCATAGTTAACCCTTAAGGTGAGTGATAAGAGTTCCTTCGCTGAGGGTCACTTAAGTGTTGAGGGCATCTTAATCAAAGGAGCGTTTTATAGTCATTTCCTTGAGTGAGGAAAGAACTATAGGAAACCTCCATGATTTTTTCCTTCAAAACAGCTGGTCAATTTTGACTATGAAACGCATATTCGATTTGAGGGTATAAGTAAGTGTCCCTTACTACTTAAGGGTTAACTATGAATACGTTATCCCAAGCTTATCTCAAACATTAACCCTACCTAAATGCCTTATTTTTGTTATTGTACGGAACCTTTGAGTCCAACTCGAACTTGACCGGTTTTTTAAGTCTAGTAAAGTATTATTAAACCCCCCAAAGCTTTGGATTGGTTACAGCTTCTTCCAAAAAATATTTGCGGACTAAGTAAGTTCAAATCACAACCGTGTCTCAAACCATAGAATTTTTATTATTATTAATTACTCAGAAATTTGCAATCGGTATACGAACGTCACTGACTCGAAGTTGCGAAATAATATTTTTTTTAAAATGCGTTTGGGGTATAAATCAGCCATGTAGAAACATTGCCAATGTCCCAAAGGGATTGTTGTTGATCCGTGAATAACTGGGAGCCACCTAACATGTTTAAAAAAAGCAAATAATCCATATTTGACGTACGTAGTATACATGATGTCCCCAAAAATTATGTCGAGCGTATTCCTTGTAAGAATCCGAATCATAAAGTTTTTGTGAGCAAAGTGTAATCATAAGTTATAAAAGTATTGAATTTTTGAAGTGAAAACTTCTTTAGGCGCACTTTGCGTTCTTTCTGAATAGTGAACGAAAGTGATCCGTCACGCTCGGGTTGGTGACGATGAATCGGGTTTACTCGGCTCCACTCGACATCAAGCGCGCTCGGGTCGGTGACCACGTTTACTGTCTAACAAGGAGTGCATTGTTTCAAGAATTACGTTTTTATTATTACGTATTATAATAATAAAATAATATTATAATATTATGTATGTTTTGCATAAAATCAAGTTTTCACTTCTGTCGTGTGGTTGTAAGCACACACTCACTTTTTTTAGCTGTGCTTTAAATTTATTTGCTGGCAAAAGAAGAACGTTAAACATTTTGGGACCGATTTGTATCCGATTTATTTAAAAAATATGATTTACTATTTTGGGGTGTAAACCGGCTCGTGGAAACAAAAGAATAGTTTTGTATACAGTTTGTGATTGGTGCGGTCATATCATTAAATTGGAAACAACAGTTGCAACTTTCTGTTATATAACAATGGTTGGACATAATAATATATTAAAGCTTAGTTAATTTAACGTCATAATTATATTGTTTTTGGCTCTGCATGACGTGAAACAAGAATATACTGTACCTAGTAATTAGTTTTGTATTTAATTCAGTAGCGGACAACGAAATTATTTGTCAGCTGCATTTAAAATTAAATCTGCCGTTAAATTAATTAATTAATTTAATTAATTGTAAATTATAGACGCGTCGACAACTCAGGTCATTATAGTCTTCAACACAACAAATAATCCATTTGTGTATTAGAATCCGCCAGCCGGCATACACAAACCGACTGGTACGAGCTCGGGTCCCTGGGAGCGCTAATTCCCAAAGAACATTGGAGTGCAATTTGCGATTGCAACCACATTCCAATTTCCCCCCTGGGGGGCCGTTGAATGAATGCTCCTACGCTAGTTGGGTGAAGGATGAGTTTTTTGCGAGTTTTTCCTATATAAATAAAAAAAAGGTGTGTGTGTCAGCTCCGACGCACGACTGGAGTTTACTCCTTAAGTACGATTGTCTTTGACTAATGCAGTAGGCAAACATACATACCTAAGTACATGCGTCAGCAGCATACCCTATACAGGTGCGCAAGGTATGTTGCGCAGAAAAACGTAACGCCTTTTAGTTAACGCTTGTATAAATTTTACTCCTCATAAAATTTCCATACCGGGGGCCTTATATGAAAATCGATTCTTAAGGAGTAAACTCCAAAAACAAGTATTTAAATTAGTTTTATAATTATGTGTAAATAAAAATTAGGAAACAGAAAATGTCCTGGGTGGGTATACAGGGTGTACCACAGAAAACCGAACATAGGGAAAACTCCATTGTGGAAATTAGTTAGGATCAGTGATTGCTGTGCCCTTTTTCATGCTTAAAACCATGATAATTAATTTAGTTGAGTTAGCCATGTGTATTCTATCTTTGTCACGCTACCCATTTTGTTTATGTCTTCCCTGTTGCACTCATTTATTTTCTATGTTCTCAATCCTGTGATACACCCTGTATATGTATCTAGTTCGATAAATCTTTTTTATCTTATTTTATCTCACCCTATAGTTGGGCAGGAATCCATAAGTATTATCATTATATGTAGCATTGTATTATTGTATATGAATTAATAAAAAATCATATTTAATTCAATATGATTAATATTTAACATAATACAGCGTGTCCACGAAAGTTCTTTACAAATGGAATTTTTTTTTATTAATTATTGAGGCAAAAATTTTTTTCTGTGGAAAAGTTCTGCTTCATCCAAAACCTCTAAAACACCAAAGGCAATTTTTTTCGGCCTAAAGTTATACGAGGGAAATCAAAAAGTTTTATTTTACTAAAAATAAAAATTATCTGTGATATTCAAGATTTTCGGAAAATTAGTTACATAATCAAATTTAATTCAAAATTATAACATAACTAGCTTCTAAGTAATTATTTATTCAGAATTATAAATCAGAATTCAACATGTTCTCCATCTCTCTCCATACAAAGAATAGTTCTCCTACCAAAATTTTCTTTGGTGTTTTAGAAGTTTTGGACGAAGCAAAACTTTTCCACAGAAAAAAATTTTGCTCCAATAATTAATAAAAAAAATCCATTTGTAAAGAACTTTCGTGGACACGCTGTATAATGTACTTAGATCAATTTTTAATTGGAAAGTGCAGCCAAATTTTAATATTTTAATATTAGAGAAAAAGATCTAATAGTGCCAAGTCCAATTAATTGTAAGTGAAAAGTATTGAAATCTAAAACTTGGCTAAGTTCGCTAAGAGAATAAAAGACGGATGACTAGAGCGCTAGGCCTTCCAGTAATGGTATTGAAATTTTTTTAAAATAGGACTCTTTCATGACACGGCTGACATCTGTTGGCACGGAAAGCATCTATTAATGGAAATATAATCATCGATCAAAATTGACTGACAGTTATTTTGAAAAACTTTCCTGTGTTCAGGAAACTGAATAGATTAAAAAGTTTCACTACATATTATTTTTTAAACATTTATACAATATGTGAGCTAGCTTTTATTTTCAGATACTATATTTTGATTGGAGTAAAATAAAGCACATTCATATTTGAAGGAAACCCAAATCAGTTTCTTTATACGTAAAATAATATTATTAACATACCGGAATTTTAAAGAAAAATTTTGTTAACTGCTGGTTTAACCTAGAATACAGTTTTTAACTAATTTGTTGCCATGTCCACTATAAAATAGCTCCTTTACATGCATGTTTTGATATTTCGGAAAAGTGGTAAATGAAAAAAATGCTTATTTTTTAGCTTTATTTCCTTGTAACAGGAAAGTTTCAACTTAAAAGTCACCTGTATATGCATATAACGTGACTTTCGACAGGCCGGTGTGCGGGACTTTCCCACACTAGTGTGGGAAATCAAACCATTTCCATACTAATGATTAATTCGCCCATGATCCGCCCGCTATTACCTAATGACAGCTACTCCAGCCTACTACTTATATAGAGATGAAGTTGGCGACACAAAATGAACTGTCAAAAATTTTGAAAATATAACGAAGTGAAAAGCAGCTGTTTTAAAATGGGTATGGCAAAAAATACCATATAAGTATATCTCGTGCGTAATGATATTATGACACGTGTGACTGTTAAAACTCGCTAGCGCTCGTTTTAACATAGTACTATCACTACTCGTCAGTAATATACCTCATTACGCCACTAGATATACACTCTACTATTATGGAGGGCAGTACAGCCTAGTGGGTAGCGTGCTTAGTGCCGCAACCTCTGGACTGGACTGCCGTGGGTTCGAATCCCACTTGCGCTCATGGATGTTTTGTGATGTTATTTAGTTTTAAGATAGTTGTTATTTAGTGTAGTTGAAAGACGCTAATGACCTGAGATGTCGACGCGTCTATAATCTACAATAAAATAAATCTACTATTATGTAATAATCGCGATAAATAATCTAATTTCCTATTGAATCTTACTGATTTCTATACTTCTAACTGGATTGACGAATCTGTGGCCATTGTGGTGATTTGAAAGCTTACCAGCGCCAAGAAAGTGCGTAAAAGGTTCTAAACTTCTAAATACCATGTTATAAAGCGCCTGCGCTACCATAGTCTAAACTCCGATCATTAGTTCTGATTATGGTGTAGCGCAAGTTTTTTAATATCTTCTACATCATATATAGAGATCAGAGCTATAGCCCATTTATGATCAGTGGCGTCTCTCTTCTAAATTGATTACCATAAATATTTTATTTTTTACTGATTTTGCTGTTCGATTTTCTGCTTTATAACCAGTAGCGTACTGCTCACCCCTTAGTGATTTTGAAGACTTTTAAAAATGTATTTAGATACACTTTTGTAGATATTTGATTATAAAATTTTCGCGCACGTCTATGACTGACAAATGAATATCTGTTAATAAGCGTGAGAAGCGCTAAGCTAATTAACCTGATCAAAGCGTACTGTGATGAATTTGTTCATTTGTTTTCATAAAGGGTGACAAAAATAATCGATTAAAATATTATGGTGGTTGATTCTTTTAGAATCAAAACAAACAAACCAATAAGTGAATGACACGACGAAAAAATTTTATTCATCAACGTTAAATGATTAAAGGCCACACATGCTACTTTTTAACCGACTTCGAAAAAAGGAGGTTTCTCAATTCAACCGTATATATTTTTTATGTTTTATGTATGTTCGCGGATAACTTCGTCGTTTATAAACCGATTTTGAAAATTTTTTTTTATTTGAAAGGATATACTTTCAGATTGGTCCCATAGAAATTTCATCAAAATAGGTTCAGTAGTTCGGCTGATTTTAATAAAAGTAACGGCGTGTGATTCTTTAAGGTAAATGTTACTTTTTGACACTAAAAAGTAAAAAATAAAAAACTTTTTAACAATAAAAAACCTCCTTCAAAAAGGCACCAAAAAGAGGAAAATAATGAAATTTTGAGGTCTGTGCCAATTAAAATATGAAGTCTGTTAAAAAGTATAGTATAGTGATTAATATCTTCTTTTTAACCAACTTAATATTTCAGTTGGCACAGACCTCAAAATTTCGTTATTTTCCTCTTTTTAGTGCCTTTTTGAAGGAGGTTTTTTTTTTGTTATGATTGTGCGATTAAGTCGCTAGGAGATCGTCAACTGCACACTATTCGCTGAAATGCACAACTGATGTATCGTAAATGCGCGATTGTTGAAAACACATAGCACACTTAGTCGCAAGTTCGAGCTACTCCAAGGCCTGAGTTATGATATGAGGTTGCACTCTTTACGCGCAGGCGCGAGAATACTAAACAAACGCATCGATCGCTAGATCAAGCGACTGTGTTGCCAAATCGCTTTATCAAACGACAAATTTCGAGTACCTGAGTAATCAGCTGGTGTTATCCTGATTCGGGTCTATAGGTCGTCGTTGGTTGGAATTGCTTCCTAACGTTTCGCTAGCACGAGTGGCGAGCTACTTCAGAGGTCCTTCCATCTCCGATGCTGGATGTAGAATGACAAATTCTCGGGCGCTTGTTGTATTTATACCTGTGGGTAGGGGGCGGAGCTTGTTCCGCTTCGGTTGACCTCGTGATATCGGTCGGCATTACTCGGGAGTGCCTGAGTATCGGGTTCCAGATCTGGTTGAGCTTGAGGGTTTCCTCCTTTCTGTTGAAATTATTGGGATGTTTGTGGATCTCGATGGCATCTCTGACCAACGACGGCCTATAGACCCGAATCAGGACAACATCAGCTCATCGACTGGCCGCGAAAGCCTCAACCAATTTGTCAGGTGAGTAATCGTCAAAACTCAATGCAGTTGTCGCGCGTTTTCGATACAAAAATTAGGTGCGTTGGCTCTAAATTACTGAAACGATAAACAAGACATTTAAAATCAATAAATTACATTATTTGTTCGATTGTAAAAATGGTTTTATTAGTTAGACGGATTAATTATTTGGTAACCTAATATACGGGGATATATAATGCCTACTAATAATTTCCAACTAATTGAGCTATGCAGCTCTGCATAGATAATTTGTTGCGATCATTATGTGGAGATCATTGCACGGCTAATAATATTATTTCCAATTTTACAGTGTGTTTTGCAAATAACGTATCGCACGGGGTGATAATCCCTCGCGCCAGGAATACTTTGAGAATTCGGATTTTCCGACGGTCTATTATTTTCGCAATTTAGTTGTTTTGTTCAACACCCGCAAGAAACAAATCATTTCGTGGCCCACGCTCATCAGAGCCACGAAATGACATATTTCTTGCGGTAGTTGAACAAAATATTGTGTGCGACTATTGGTCGAAAGAGGAGATTCCACTCGTGTGTTTTACCGCACTCGCTACGCTCGTGCGGTAAAATCTACACTCGCTACGCTCGTGCAGCAAAATCCACACTCGAGGAATCTCCTCTTTCTCCCACTAGTCGCACAATATACTATTTTTTAACTTTTGTAAAACTCGGAAGGAAAAAATCCCTCGGATTTCCATTCAACGGCCCTGACGTACCTTGCCGAAATGGAGAACTTCCATGCTCCAAAATAATTTTTGATATGAAAAATTTCAGTGGATTTCATCAGAAAACTATATTTCAGACGACATCATTTATTTTTTTGTTAAGAAGATTTTTTTTCGGGTTTCACATTTCTAGCTTTACTCGATTTCACAGATACGCGTACCCTTCACATGTTTTCATTTTAAGAAAAATGAAATAATTTTAATATTTCATATTACCCCAAGCACGAACTTAAAATCTTGTGATAAATAATAGTTTTATACGGCTGAAATGCAATTGAAATATTTTCCGTTGGAACCAATTATATAATTGTTTCGAAACATATTGGAAAAAATCATTTTACCAACCAGTGATCACAGTCAGGATTCTAACCTGAACCTTTCCACTTTCGCGGCGGAATGAGCTTACAATACTCAACCGTGACATGATTGCTAAATTAATATTCTCCTTATATGCTTCAGAATTAAAGATTTAAAATCTTGTCCACTATAGATTATTGTCTTTACCCGCACGGCCACTGCAGGTCGATGTGTGTCACCAATTATACATACTATATAAATACTATATAATAATTTAGTGCTAAATAGTGCCAAGACCAAATGTGTCCTGTTTCAAAAAAGAAATGGAAAAGTTACTGACATGAAATTTAACCTGGAATCTTCTGAATTAAGTTTAAGTGATAACTGCAAATTCCTGGGTTTATCAGTGGATAAAAATTTAAATTGGCAAGACCATGTTGACTATATTAGCAGTAAACTATGTAGTTCTTATTATGCCATCAGACAGTTAAAATCTATTTTATCGTCGGAACAACTTTTAAATGTATATTATGCTTTAGTTTATTCGCATCTCAGCTTTCATATCATTTTGTGGGGCCAATCAAGTCAAGTAGATCGAATATTTATTCTACAAAAGAGAATTGTGCGGCTAATGTTTGGATTGACTTACAGACAATCGTGTAGACCAACTTTTGTAAATAAAAACATTTTAACAGTTCACTGTATCTACCTCTACAATCTTCTGATAAAGGTTAAAGAAAATAGGGGTAAATTTATTAATAATTCTGATGTGCATGATTATAACACTAGGCAAACAACAAAAATACACATCGATAATTACAAAAGCTCTTTTTATAAAAAATCGCCTCACTGTGCTGGGTCGTACTTGTTTAACCACTTGCCTAACTTTCTGCAACAGAATATGACCACGAATACTTTTAAAAGGAAACTTAAAATATTTTTAATTCAAAATTGTTTTTATTCAGTAGCGGAATTTTTAAATTGTAAATTTTAAATATTTATTTGATATGTTTTGTTTTGTTTTTTTTTAACTTTGTATGTTTTTATAATTGACAATGTTATGTACTCTTTGTATGGAACGACTGCAATATATTACTTACTTACTTACTTACTTACATCTACTGACATAAACTTGCTTACTGTTAGAAGTTAAGTTTGCTACACAAGTGAAATGTCAAAAATTTTGAAAATACTGGAAATGAAGACAAAAGCAGCTATTTTATAGGGGGCGAGAAAAGACTGTTAATATGTTGGTTTATTTTATTTATTGTAGATTATAGACGCGTCGACATCTAAGGTCATTAGCGTCTTTCAACTACACTAAATAACAACTAACTTAAAACTAAATAACATCACAAAACATCCATGAGCGCAGGCGGGATTCGAACCCACGGCAGTTCAGTCTAGAGGTTGCGGCACCAAGCATGCTAACCACTAGGCTATACTGGCCTCTTTTAATATTTTGGTGTTTTGTGGTTAGTTTTTTAGTATTCAGGGTTAAATTTTCTTGATGACAAAAATAGATGAAAATTTAAAATATGTCCTCACATAAATTAGACAATTAAATGTAAGTCATAAAAACTTGGAAAGTTCGCGCTGCGGTTACTTAACTTTCTCCGTTCGCTTTTCTTTTTCTATTACACACTTTTCTCATTTTTCATATAAATTTTCCGTCTGTTTTTATTATTTACTTTCGGTTCAATACAACTATCGACCATATTATATTTTATATAAAATATATACAGTGTGTAAGGTAAAACAGCTACATATTCGACCCCCCAGGGGGGACATTGGGATGTAGTTGTTATCGCAATTGCATTCCAATGTTCTTTGGGAATTAGCGCTCCCAGGGACCCGAGCTCGTACCAGTCGGTTTGTGTATGCCGGCTGGCGGATTTTAATACACAAATATATTATATTTTGTTGTGTTGAAGACGCTAATGACCTGAGTTGTCGACGCGTCTATAATCTACAAAAAATAAATAAATACATATTCGATTTGCTGTTAGTTTCTAAAGGTGCCTATAACATTTGCGAGCCACTCGTGAACCGTTCGTTGAAATTATTTTCACAACAAGCTACCAGCGATCCACACTGTAAGAAATGAGAAGGCCGATTACATAGATTATCGATGTTCCATTTGTAGCCAGCGATTAATCTGGTAATAGGCACACAAAGAGGAAATGGCGTCGCAAACAGGTAACGCCTGCACATCGCGTAGATTCCATAAAAACACATTGCGCATGCGTGGTTACTAATTTTACATTAATTTGTTTTGTATTCATCCATTTTATATATGTAACTATACATTTTATTTTGTAATTTTTACACACTTTGTTGGAATATTACACAAATTATGTAATTTTAATTTACTTTACAGTAAAAGTCCAAGTTTTAATGAAGTTTTCTGTGTAAAAATAAATAATAATGTAAAATCACTTAGAAAATCGAGCGAATTCTACCTTAACTTTCGAAGTATTTTTACATCCATTTTTACAGTGTATAGTGGTTTCTCCTGAACACATAGTAAACAGTGGTATAGGCAGTTTAATATATTAAAAATATAATTTATATTTAAAAATTCTGAAAACCTATCTAAAACTTCGTCCATAAATAATAAATAGTTTTTGAGGGTTTGATGTTTGTCTATGAAAAACTGGAAGCGATGGCGTGCGACTTTTTTTATCCGCGTTTTTATGCGATGAAATCACTATACCTATATATACTAGCTGGCACAAAATCTATTGGCACCGTCGGTTATTAATTACTACCCCTATTTACCCGGCGTTGCTCGTTCGTTCGTTGCTCAGCTCGTTCTTATGAGATGTAGCTTGAAATCTTTGCAAATATTTTCTCTACCTTTTCGTGATAACTGCATGAAAATCGGTTGAATAATATATTACGTAAAGATTTGATTTTTATTTTTTTTATTTTATTGTAGATTATAGACGCGTTGACAATTCAGGTCATTAGCGTCTTCAACACAACCAAAAAATCTATTTGTGTATTAGAATACGCCACAAAACATTGGAATGCAGACTACATTCCAATGTTTCTCCTGAGGGATGTAAGGATTTATTAGGTATAGTGATTATATACCTAGTGGCGTAATGAGGTAAATTATTCACGAGTAGTGACAGTGTGTTAAAACGAGTGATAACGAGTTTTAAATACAAGTCATAATAGGTATCATTACGCACTAGATTTAATATATGATATTTTTTGCCATACCCACTATAAAATAGTCATGCTTTTCACTTCATTTTCAGTATTTTTGACAGTTCATTTTGTGACGACAACTTCAATTTATAGTAGGCCGAGAGTAGATATCAGTAGGTAATAGCGAGCGGACCAAAGTGAATAAATATAAATCACTATGGAAATGGCTTGCTTTCCCACAAAAGTGTGAGAAAGATACCTTCCCGTACACCGGCCTATCAAAAGTCACTTTACATGCATGTAAAGCAGCTATTTCATAGTGGGTATGGCAAAAAAATACTAACGGTACTTTTAGGTCTCATTATCTAGCCATGTTGGATAAAATAACTGTTTTTATTGGTATGCGTATGTTTTACGTTATATTCTAAATAAGCCATTTTTAAAAGGTTTTATTTAGCTTGACTCCGTATATTTGTTTATTTGTTTCAAATTTTGCGACCGATTTTTCACCCAGTTCCCGTTATCCGATTGAGTTGAAATTTTGCACACATGTGTAGCTCCGGTGACAATACAATATTATGGTAATTCGCTGACCGGCCGGCTTTCGTCTGGGTGTAAATCGTACTTTTGAATTTTCACCCACCTCCCGTTATCCGATTGAGTTGAAATATTGCACACATGTGTAACTCCGGTGACAATACAATATTATGGTAACTAGCTGACCGACCCGGCTCCCGTCCGGGTGCAAATCGCATTTTTGAATTTTCACAGGCAAAAGGTCTTGCTCCGGTAACTTTTCAGTGGATCGGATAAATGTAATAAAATCAGACTAAGCAAATAAAGCACACTAAAAAATTAAAAATAAAAATAAGTAAAAAAACTTGTTAAACGGTTTTATAAATGTACTAAAAAGAAAAAAATAATATTTAAAATAAGTTCATAAGTATAAAAGCGTGGGTCGTGACTGTAATAAATTATCAGAGTTTACGACTCACGCTTTTATACTTATGAGACTAAATTAAATATTATTTTTTTCTTTTTAGAACATTTATAAAACCATTTAACTTAAAAGTTTTTTTACCTATTTTTTTTATAAGAAACAATCGCATAACTCAAATGTTTAGCGTCATGATTTGTCACCAAATTTCTGAATTAATCTGTATAATAAAAAAAAAATTAGTGTTGTCGACAAGGAAAAATAGTATGTGCTGCGTCGACCACTTCTTCTTCTTCTTGGCGATGAAGGAAAAAGAAAAGAGAAAGAAAGAAAAAAAAGTACTACATCTAGATCTATTCAGCATTGGTGTGTGTACACAAACACGCGAAGGTATATGAAAGTACAGGGGTGGCAAACATATTTAAATCACCATAACGACAGATTTTTACAAATAACCCACAAACGGCAATTTCTGGCTGTCATGAAGGTATTTTATTATTTTTATTTTATAGTAAATTATAGACGCGTCGACAACTTAGGTCATTAGCGTCTTGATTACATTTAAATAACAACTAATTTAAAACTAAATTACATCACAAAACATCCGTGAGCGGAGGCGGGATTCGAACACACGACAGTGTGATCCAAAGGCCTGCTACGCTAACCGTTACACCACACTGTTCTCTTGAATTATCTTGAGAAATAATTTGAGACCTACATATTGATGTCAATTGTAAAATTTATTATTTGTGTAAGCAAAGAAATGGCTTTAAAATATAAATACATTTTTGAAAGAAATTTCGCTTGTCATAAACAGCGTCTGATGTCAAAAAACGTTCATTTCAATCAGGACACCAAAATAGATGGCAGTTAAATAAATTAATTTTTTTATATTATATTAGACTAGCGGCCCGGTCGCATCGGACGCATATTCTTAAATACCTGACGTGTTAGATGCCCGAAGTTGCTTCGTAAATAGCAGACGTATTAGACTAACACGTCGGTTATCTTGTTAACACAATGATGGAACTAAATTAAAAGTGGAAAATAGAAAATACAAAGGAGGCAGATGAAAATGTTTATTTGAATAAAACAATAGGTATTTACAAATATGCAACTATCATAATATTATATGACCAAACCAAGAATATATATTATATGATGCAGAACGAATTTTATCTGTTTGACATTTAATTAAATGTGGAATAAATTGTGAAAAAAGTAATAATGATGTGACAGCTATTAACGCGCTATGTTTACAAACGTCAAACAAGGAAGAAAAACCCCATAAAATAAATGCTATATAATATCTTAGGGTGGAAAAATAATTTTAATAATTTGTTCTTGTAAAGCAGAGAAAAATGTAAACACATGTATAAGTATATATTATACACTTTTTTTCACCTTTTTGATTAAAATTAATCACACAACAGTTAGAAGTTGCAAACAATGTTGAAAAATCAATCACAACAATTATAGAAGTTGCAATTTGCAAGCAATGCTGATTGACGTGTTGTAAATACCAGACGAGCCGTCGTATATACGAGCGACCGAGCGGCAGCCGAAACTTCTCGAGTGGATAACGCGTCAGGTATTTACGAATATGCGGCCCGGTCCGGTTTTGTCCGGGTGCTATGAATTTTCGAAATTTTGCATACATATTTATAAGATAATGAAACCTTGTTTGACTACAAGTTAATAATAATTTTTCTCAGCGCTTATAGTGTCATTTTAATGCAAAACAAATTTTGAATTAAATATTTTGTCCGGTGGTATGTCAATACATTCCCAACATACCCATATAAAGGAAATAACGGGATGACAAAAAGAATCACTGAATGAAGAGAAAAAGAGAACGGAATATGGTTATAGAGAGAGAGAGAGAGAGAGAGAGAGAGAGAGAGAGAAGGGAAAATTGTACGGTCTTCAAGCGACCGGAAATGTCGATCGAACGCCGGATTTCCAGTATATGTGAAATAAGGCGCGACTTATGCTTCGCAAATTTAAATAAAGCAAATTTTATAAAACACAAAAAGGTTTATTTTAAATTTGTGTCAAGTTATCTCAAATTTTATTCATACACTCGCACATATTTTATATTAACTAAGTAAGCTCAAGTTTGAAAAAGTAGAAAATAACGGGAAAGTGGTAAATAGTAATCTTGGTAGCAAGTGTTTCCGGGCTAGGTAGCCGTGGTCTAAAAGGATTTTACTCCGTACGTTCGCCCAAAGCTCCGTTGGGCATCTTCAGCGGCGATTGGCAATACGATTTGATCTTCTTGCCGGTCGACTGGTGACTGAGGCACTGTTTGCGGTGTCTGTATTTATAAGGGGTGTTAGTGGCGTTTGTTATGACAATGTCGAGAAACGGGTGTTAAACGCATTTTTATTTTGAATCTCTTATACAAATTTGCGAATATTTTTCTACAACTATATTTTTTTCGAACTACAAAAAATATCTTTCAGATATAATTACGATTAAATATAGATATAATGACTTGTTTTATTCGATTTCCGTTGTATTATTTCTTTTGAAAGACATCTGCAGAAGAAAACTTACATCTCCGCCGCTACAGAAAATATAATATGAGTTGTCACAGTCTAAGTTTAAGTCGTAAACGCATTTTAAAGGCAGTTGCACATTAGAATAGAATAAGTTTTTATTATAGATGTCGTTTATAGTACACACAGCGAAATACTTCAAGCGTGGATAATTAAATAGAATTAAATTAAGTGAATAGTTAACGCTATATATTCCTTTTTTAAATTAACTTTCTGCTAAATGTTTTATTATTATATTTACACATTTTTTGTAAACGTTTAAGTTTTATTTTAAAAAATAATTATAAGGGCACGTTTAGACACGGCAGATTATAGTTTGAAACCGCGCATTTTGAATTTGCGGAAAAATATACTGTGTTCAAATATCCGCGGTGAGTATGCGGATATGCCGGAGAGGGGCGAGGATACATACACCTCATTTCAAAGATGGAAGTCGAAGAAGCAATGTGTTTGTATTTGTCCGAAATGCGCGGCCTCCGCAAAGCAACTGTACAGACAGCCGCGGTGAGCGTACGGATATGCAGGAGAGGGGCGAGGTTACTTACGCTATAAGAAATGAAAAGGCCAATTACATAGATTATCGATGGTCCATTTGGACTTTGGAGCCAGCGATTAATCTGGCACACAAAGAGACAATGGCGTCGCAAACAGGTATCGCCTGCATATCGCGTAGATTCTACACATTGCGCATGCGTGGTTACTAATTTTACATTAATTTGTTTTGTATTCATCCATTTTATATATGTAACTATACATTTTATTTTGTAATTTTTACACACTTTATTGGAATATTACACAAATTATGTAATTTTAATTTACTTTATGTAAAAATCACAAATTTGTTTAACTTTACAGTAAAATTCCAAGTTTTTATGAAGTTTTCTATGTAAAAATAAATAATAATGTAAAATCACTTAGAAAATCGAGCGAATTCTACCTTAACTTTCAAAGTATTTTTACATTCATTTTTTACAGTGTATACAAGTCGTATAAACATTCCGTTGCGCGAAGGGGGGCGCTTAAAGGTTCAGTACAAATGTGTTAAATAGGAATGAGTTTTACAATTTCGTACAACGCGGGGTTTAAAGCGTTAATATATGTTAATGATGAAGCGCTTATATAGTAGTGAAGTTTTACAAACCTATATCTACTATAATGTAGAGTAACTTACATTAAACGTGAAGTTTTATTGAAGTATTGCAAGTAGAAGTTTTAATGATTCCTTATCTTATAGACGAGGCAAATAATTAGAGGGCATAAATTTCACATTTGTAGATTTACTTATAAAATGGCGCCTTTGACAAATAACCACAATATGTTAATGTCGTCAGAATTAAATGAAGATCATATTAAAAATACGGTATTGGCAAATAGGTTTCGCGGTTTGATCTGGTTTGACAATGACCTTCGATTGTTACCACACATGGCATGTTTCTTCACAAGGACAACATATATGAATGAAAATTGTTTTTTCGTTATATTAATAATAAATTCTGAACAAAATGACAAATCAATTTTCATGGTGATTTCAAATAAGTTTTGAAATATGTTTGTAAGCTCCGCCTGCTAAAAAGCGTTTTCGCTCGTGACGTCATGATACATGCAAGTATACAGTATAGTCTATCCCACCAAAAACATAAATGTGAAAAAGGAGCCAAGTTCGGTGCAAAGAACATCTTCGCCGAAAACAGATGTGAAATATAGTCTATATCACTCAGGGATTGTGTGAAAGAATTTTTAGAATTAGGTTTAGTTATAGTTCCAGAGATAAGAATTTATGATTTATTACCCCCTCCCCCCGCGACCGCCATGATGGATTTTCATTTATTTTCGATATTTCTCGTAATTGTCACCTTAAACACTATCTATATTTCAAATTTCAAAGGTCTAGCTTGAATGGAAGTAGGTGGCCCAATAAACATTTCTGGTTACTTGTAGTAACGCTTAAGTTATATAATGGGTTTATAATAGTATTGCTCAAAACCAAAGTTTTATAACTGTTATATTGCAGACGCCTGGATTACCTTCTAACATGGTTACCAAAAGATATATATGTTTAGTGTTGTAAAAGTTTACGTTACCTTCTTATATTACTAGAAGTAACGAGAGCTTAAAGTTTTATAAAGAGGTTATATAACAGTTGCAATCACTTCGTTATATAACTGTACTTATATTGTAGTGTTCATCGCTACCACTATAAATTTCGAGTTATATAACGGTAGTGTTGACAACAATTATAAAACCTACACTGATTAGTGCGCTTATAAAACCTTTACACAACTTTAGGTAATCATATTCGCGCTCGGTTTTGCTTGTTGCGAGAACTTGGCTTAGATTCATTTTCAAGATAGAGTGACCTGTATGCACTGTGCGTGATCAGCTCGTATCCCGGGCTTGAGAATAGCCGAGAGTATAGCGGCGCTGTTGTTTACATGGCGTTGCTATGGTTCCTCTATTACAAGTCCCCAGTTTTCGGGTTCTAGCCCGAGAGCTGGTAAAAGTGTCAATTGGATTTTCAATTTATTATTAAAAAAAAAAAAAAATAATGAATTGAAAATATGAATTGGTGCTAGGCCCAAATAACCTTAGCTGTTGGTGGTCTTTAAAACACACAATTAGCTCGTATCCCTTCGTTTCTAGAGTTGTGATTTGGTCGGTCGGAAAAGTTTCAAATTTTGCAAATGTACTGGACCGTATTTACCTATTTATTTGTTGTAAGCTATAAGGAAGTGACACTGTTTGAAATGTATTTTTCGAAATTACTTTCTCTCGGAAACGTATAGACTATAGTTTACTAATAAATCGATAAACTTACCTGTGCAATATCTTGGTTCGTCGGACATGTCCCCACAATCGTCGATGCCATCGCAATAGCGATCTAACCTTACACATTTATTGTTACGGCAGGGGAATTCGCTGATACGACACGCTGGTACCGGGGATGTCCCGGGCACCAGGTGTGCCAACACAGTTAACAAGACGCCAACTGCGATTAACCATCGCCATCTGCATCTGCAGCTGATTTTGTCGTCGTCGTAATGGACACCGTCGGACATACTGCTGCGCGTGCTAACGACTCTCAACTCCGCTGTAACAAAAGAAACAAAATGGTAACTAACTAATTCCAATTCAAATTTTTGATGTGAAACATCTTATGTCGGGCTGTGAACAGCCGCGTGAGGGGAAATATGCGCAACGAAATTTATGGTCCGCTCCTTCGCTGCTGTTCTCCCCACCACTGCGGCACTCTCTCTCTCTCGGTTTCCGCGAGCTCGGACACGGGAAGAGAGAGAGAGTATACATACGAACGTACTGTAAAGCAAAAGTATATGTATACACGTTTAAGTATGTAATATAGATACTTCGCTGTATATTTAGTTGCGTTTCTGGCTCAGGCGTGCTCAAACGCCGCAACCGCATGTGTTACAGTGCAGTATATAGGATTACGTCAGCATAACAGTTAGTTGCTACTTTTGAAAATATATATACTACTATATAGAGAATACCACCGAGTTCAATAACGTTTTCTTTGATGTTTCACATCTGTCGGGGGTCCCGAGACCCACACCCTTTTTTTGACATACTACCTCCATCGAATTTCCTCAAGAAATTATGAATCAAACTGTTTTATATTAGAAGTGGTAATATTGGGCTTACCATATTCTTATAGACTCAAGACACACAAAAATGTTTGTACCTAGGCCCTATATGTCATTATTTAGAAGATATTTTTTATTTACTGCTCCCTTTTTGTTTAACATATTACCCGTTCACATTCAAAATTGCAACAGCAAAAATATATTTAGTTCATTACTCAAAGCTTGACTCTTGAACCAAGAAAATGTTGAAAGCTTATTTTGTATTTATCAGTAAATGGTAAATAAATACGCTTTAGTTTTTTATTATTTATACTACGTTTATTTTTTCTCTATTTTCAAATGTTTTGTGTCCAGAATAAATCAAACCCATTTAAGTTTTGGTTAAAATGTCTACATCATCACTTTTTTTCATGACGGTTCCCTCAGCACAGGTTTTCCTCGGAAGGAACTTATATACTTTCATTTCTGTGTAATATTTTTGTTTATATATCAATGTATTTTTTTATGGAAGTAGTAAATTATTATTATTATTACCAGTGGCGTATCTACCACAGGTGTTCCAGGTGGCAATCACCGGGGCCCCCTAACCTCGAGGGGCCCCCAATTTTTGGGTCAACTACTGATTGATTAATTCTTACACTATTTGTAATAATAGTTGACATTACTGTAATAAATTTTCTTAGCAAACTCTATATCGTTTATGTCAATAATTATGATTTGATGAAGACGACTGGAGGATTTATTTATCCTTAAATATAAAAGAGCGCAATATTATTATCTGAAGAATACCAGTAGAACTTCTTTTAATTACAGAGTCGTTTATATATGACGTAGAACATTTTGAGAATACAATCAAATGTTGATGGGATGATGATGTCATGAATAATTGGAAATTTTTCTTAGTTGAGTAAAGTGGGGGGACGGGGGGTCCCAAAAAAAATTTTACACCTGGGCCCCGCGAAGTAAAGTTACGCCACTGATTATTACCTATTATTATTATTAACAAAAAAAGACTCCTTCAAAAAAGCTATTAAAAAGAGGAGAATAATAAAATTTTGAGGTTGGAGCCAATTTAATAAATATAAAGTCGGTTAAAAAGTAATTACTACTTTTTTACCTCAAAATTTTATTATTTTTCTCTTGTTAGTGGCTTTTTTAATGAGATTTTTTGTTGTTAAAAAGTTTTTTATTTTTTACTTTTTTGTGGCTTTACAATACGTAGTTTGCACGTTAATAACCGACTTGCTGTGTCAAAACTGACATTTACAGTCCGTTACTCACTTTTTATTAAAATCAGTCGAACTACTGAACCGATTTAAATAAAATTTATATGGGATCACCCCGGAAGTATGTCCTATTAAATAAAACAAAAATCATTAAAATCGGTTCAAATCGAATTTATAGTGATTTTGATAAAAAGTTTCATAAACGCTGCAATATTTGTCATATTAAATTCAAACTAAAATTATTCTGCATCAAATTTCACATATATTCATCTTATAATGTGCTCTGAAAAACGTTCAGCATGGAGTTGTAAACGCCATGTGCAAACGGTTTAGTGGAAGAAGAGGAAGAAGAACTGTACACCAGACGACGGAGAACAAGAATTTATATGTTTATATGTACATAGGTGTCCGAAGGGGACACTTGACCCGTTGTTTTACGCCCATATGGTCAACTCGACCGGAATAAATAATATAAGGTGCTACCGAGTGAGAGAGCACTATAGTCTTTCCCACTAACAGATATAGTTATCGCATGAACAGTAGGTACATGCTCTGTTAAGGTGCATTTTCATATGACGCTCGACGCTGGCTTCTAGCGTCAAATGTGGTCACGTGACATAAACGCCATATTGAAAAACTGTAGCGTCAAGTTCCAGCGTCAAATTTTAGCGTCAACAGACAGCAAGGTTTTGACAGTTGTAAACTTGTAAAGAGAGCGTCAAATAAAGACATCCATAAATCAAAACCCTGGTGAATTTGTTATAATAATTAATAAATAAGCTCTTTGTAAATTTATTAACAGAAAAGACAATGTCTGAATACGATTATCAAAAATGAAATTCCCATATTTTTGATTTAAATAACCGGCGAAAGTACACGAATTATAAGGAATAAAAATTAAAAATATAACTATGCTTACTTTTTTATAGGTAATTATATGCACTACCAGAATATGAGAAAAAAATAAATTGTATCTTGAGAAATTTTAATGTTTTTAGTATTCAATAAAAAAAAAATGTTTTGTTCTAAGTGAGACGGGAATTTTAATTAACCATCGAAAAACCATCAGGTGATAGTATTTTCCTTAATAAATAGGTACTTTCGAAGTAATAAAATCAATGGGTTAAATTCGTAGAATCAACCCCCTAGTAGCAACATAAAGCAATTCTTTAGCAAGCCTGTGTGTTGATACTTGATGCACAACTCAGTACCTAGCTGTAGAAAACTCGTATCATTAATGACCAGAGACAACTAATGACGCCAGCGTAAAAGCTAAACAATGTTTAGCTTTGACGCTACATTTTTTTCAATATGGCGTTTATGACACGTGACCACATTTGACGCTAGAAGCCAGCGTCGAGCGTCACATGAAAATGCACCTTTACGTGCAGCTGATACCTGGCTAAAGGTACGTGCAGTACGCAAGCTGGGATTCTAGATGGCAGCATGTATGGTAGATGGTGGCTGAAATTATAAGCGCTTATAGGTTTGCACAACGAAGCTTTGATACTAGCATTGATACAAGCTTAAGTCGCGTTTGAAATGTCAGATAGCGAAGACGAATATTTGTGTTCTTCTGCTACAAAGTGTTATAATTTAAATACAAATTTGGGTAGGAGCTATCATGTCCACCCTATGAATAGAAAACGATCTAAACATGGCGAATTTCATCATTTATACCAAGAATTAAAATTTTACCCAAACCGATTTTTTGAATATTTACGTATGGAACCTAACACTTTTAAATACGTCTTAGAAAAAACTCAAAACAAATTAAATAAAAACTGGCAAAATTTCACTTATTAAACTAGTCACATCCATTGCGAAACTTGTAACGGTCATTTGACAGTTGTCACACGTTGATTGTAGCAGTCAGCGCGCTGAAAGAATGGTGAGATACATTCTTGTATCTAGCAGCTCTTGTAACAGCGCTTATACCTGCTACACTCACTGCTTCGTTGTGTACGCTCGCATATATAACAATGCATTAATTTAAGCAAGCCCTGCTATGATCTACCATCTAGAATCCCAGCTCCATACTGCACGTACCTTTAAGAAATACCGAGCCGAGACCGACGTGAAGTTTCCCCCGTATGTTGGCAATACTGTGAGTATTGCGCCAAGCGCAATTGTGAGAAATCGACTGTCATTTATAATCCCGTTCACAATGTTCCGTCTTACTTCCACCAAGTGTGTCCGTCTCATTCACTCAACTCTTCTTGAGACATTTATTTCTTAAAAGCCACTTTCAACCACCGTTACCTTTGATATAGTTGATGTTGGTAAGTTGGCATTACTGCCTCTTATGTACACACACATGGCTGCAGTGCTGCCACAACACATAAAGTGACACATCGTCACACCGGATTATTATGCCTACTGGGTCATTTATAGTAACACTCTAATACTCACTAACCGTGTTACAGTTGGCAACAGTGTGTTTGGACAATGTTTAAACATGACAAGGATAACGGCTCCCTTAAAAGGATACTTGATATCGTCGGATGTCCGCAAAATCTACACTTTTATCTAAAGAAATCTTTCTAAAATGTTGACAAACTTAATGTTTTGTGTCTTAACTGGCAGAATTTAAGATAACTCGGATTGGATAATTTCCCAGGGGCAATGTGATCGTTCCATATTTTTTTTAGAATGGGAATCTACGTTACAATCAGATAATAAAACTATTTTTTTTTTCTGAGAATTATTCGAAAGTTTTTTCTACAGGAAAAAATTCCCAGAAGTATGTATTTTTCAATTTAATTTGACTTTATACCGCTACGGAAAAAAATTTGAAAAAAATATTTTTGGAATCCACGATTAAGTACCTCTTTCCAACGATACTTACCCTACACGATACAATAAATTCAGCTTATTTTTAGAGGGCTAAACTTGCCCCGCAATAAAAATATTTACAAAAATAACCTTTGATTATCGAATTAAGTCCTCGTTACAAAGACCTAGCATCATACCAAATTTCAAATTCCTACGTCACGAAGTTTTTGTGAAAAACGTCTGTGACAGACAGACAGACGGACGCACGAGTGATCTTATAATGGTTCCGTTTTTAACCGATTTCAAAAAAGGAAGGTTCTGTGTTTCCCTAGTATGTTAGTATGTGCTCGATTTCTTCAGAAACTACACGACCGATTTTTATGATTCTTTTTTTATTTAATAGGACATACCTTGGGAATGATCCCGTATAAATTTTACTTAAATCGGTTCAGTAGTTCAACTGATTTGATTAAATATTTGCAATTTATTGTTTGGTTCATTTTTATTTATTGTAAATTATAGACGCGTCGATAACTTAGGTCATTAGCGTCTTGATTACATTAAATAACAACACACTTAAAACTAAATGACATCACAAAACATCTATGAGCGGAGGCGGGATTCGAACTCACGACAGTCTGATCCAGAGGCCGCGACGCTAACCACTGGACCGCACTGTCCTCTTTTATTGTTTGGTGTTGATAAACCATGATGATTGAACTGCAAGCCGATTGGCCGGGTCGAAAAGTTAATTTAAACAGCTGGAGGGCATGGAAATAACGAATAAAAAGAACACAACAAAATAATAATATGATAGCAGCAAAAGATATACATCTTTCTGTACTGACATTTGCCTGTTTTTAATTCACAACAAGAACGGAGCAGTAAAAGTCGTGGAAATCGACGCACTGGGAAATGGGAAAATGAACAAGAAGAGGCTTTAATAAATCAATCAAGTTTGTAAACGTTCACAAAATCTCGAGATTCACTCCTCCCTTTTATTTTAAGTGTTGATATCACTGCTGTATGCATTTACCGTTTAACCTCGATTATTCGTGGTTTTTTTACTTTCGAGGAGTGCAGACGAAAAAAAAGGGTGTGGGTCTCGGGACCCCCGACAGATGTGAAACATCAAAGAAAACGTTATTGAACTCGGTGGTATTCTCTATGTAGTAGTATATATTTTTTCAAAAGCAGCAACTAACTGTTATGCTGACGTAATCCTATATACTGCACTGTAACGCGGTTGCGGCGTTTGGGCACGCCTGAGCCAAAAACGCAACTAAATACACAGCGAACTATCTATATTAGGGGAGGAGGGGGCTAGTTGTCACAATTTTGATTTTAGGTGGAATATTTTTGATATTACTGGATTTAATAAAGTCTCCAATTTTTATTGAAATGAAGTAACATTCTTTTACAATATTTTGTATATAAAAGTTGACTAAACATTAATAAGAAATTTTAATTCACATTTTTTATAGGCGATGCATGTGTGACAACTTACCCCGACAAGGGGGCTAGTTGTCTCATTTGTTAAACCGTACAAAAACAAAGATATAATTAAAAAAAAAACAGTTTTGCTATTAAACTTGTATGTGGTCTTTCCATTTAAGTAAAAAAAAAACAAGTCGTGAGGTGGGTCGTTTATTAGGACTAAAGTGCGACCTTTGAGGTCCACACGACGAACTTCCCAGTTTGATAAATATTTAATAATAATAATTAAATTAGATATTACACAGAAAAGTATTCATTTTAATCATTAAAACATAATTATTATTTATTTTTAACAATAATTAAAAAAAAAAAAAACGGCTGAACCGATTTTTATAAAATTTATGTCGGATCAAAATGACGTTAACACGCCTCGATTGACACCCTTACGAAGTCGATATAATTTTTTATTCGCGAGATATTGTGTAAAATCTACTTTTTTGGAGTCTATTTGGTTAAGAAAAAAGAACGGTTGAACCGATTTTGAAAAAATTTCTTTCAGATCATATTTACGTTAATACGCGTCGATTGGCACCCTAACGAAGTCGATATCATTTTTCATTACCGAGATTTCGTCTTAGAAAGAAATGTACACATACGTACGTACGTACATACGTACACACACACACATACATACACATACACACACACATACACACACACAGACATCTTTCTAAAAATAGTGTAGTGACCTTGAAACATAAAAATTTGTTATACATTTTGATTTCGATTTTCGGACCCATTACAATAACTTCCAATGGAAAGTTAAAAATTCATTCAAAAACCCAATTGATTAATATAAATTGCTAATTAATTAAAATGCCACAAGGAAAACAATAAACTCTATAACTCAAGGTTCTACTGTAGATATGTATATATGTCGTCCACGAGAAGTGTTGCTCTTAAAGTTCTCTTCTAATGCAATCGAGTTGAGGCTTTTTTTATATCTTTTTCTCAAAGCCAATGTTTGCCGTCGTGTCATGTGAAGTGAAAATGACCGAGTCGAAAATCTATTTAAGTGAAGACGGCTAGATTATGCCCACAAAAACTTATTCTTGGCTTTTTTGTTCTTTGCAACTTGAAATTTTTACTGTGATACTATTATCTTAAAACTGCAATAAAAAAAACGATGTTGGCGTTTATATTCCGTTCACAAAAAGTGAGATGTTATTCATGTAGTTGATAAGGACGTTATTTTTAAGCTTTGAAGCAGTGGTATTCAACCTTTTTTTTATTGCGCATCTCTTTTTTCCCTTCAGAGTTATCACACAATTTCATGTTATTCGACATTTCTCGGTTTTTCCATTTAACGTGAAGATATTTTCTTTTGCGTTGCATTGAACATTCATTAATAAAAATACTCGAGCTATAGAGAATAGCCAAGAGTGTAGAGACGTCGTTATTTTCTGTTACTCTTTTATTCACTAATCTCTATATACTTACTTATAGGTTGATATCCGCCATTGTCCCAGTTTGAACGGATAATCAGCGCCACACAATATCGGGCCAATAACTAAAATGTACCTTGTTGCCATGGAGAGCAGTGCTTAAATTAAATTCATTATCGTTCTCGGCCCGATATCGTGTGGCGCTGGGTTCCCTGTTTTCAATTTTTTTCAATACACATCAGTTATCGATTTCAAAACTATAATAAAACTATAATAATTTTATTAAAATACCTAAAGTTTCTATATTCTATTTTAAAAATTGAAACGTTAATTATAATTTCAATTATTCAATTCAATTATTAAATAAATTATAATTTAAAAAAAACTAAAAAACACGCTTTAATGAACTAAAAAGTAAAAAATAATTAATTTTATTGCAAAAAATCGTGGGCTAGTATGAAAATATGATACAAAGCACCCCACGCTTTTTTACAATAAAATTAATTATTTTTTACTTTTTAGTTCATTAAAGCGTGTTTTTTAGTTTTTTTAAATTATAATTTATTTTTGCTTTTTAGTCCTGGAGATCCTGGTCAGGATAATGGGACAAACTTATGGAATTATTGTATTGTAATCGGACCTTGATAAGTGTGCTAAGTTTCAGTTCAATCTGAAGTTTTTTGCTTTTTTTTTTAGTCCTGGAGATCCTGGTCAGGATAATGGGACAAACTTATGGAATTATTGTATTGTCGTCGGTCCTTGATAAGTGTGCAAAGTTTAAACTAAATCTGATCGTTCAAAGTTGGTCAAAATCAAGTTCAAAGAAGTCGGTTACAAACTGACAAATAAGCAAGCAAGCAAGCACACAAGCAAGCAAGCACGCAAGCCCGCAAGCAAGCACGCAAACATACAGGTGAAGCTAATATAAGCGTGTTAAAAAATTGAAAATTTGAATTGATTTTAGGTATATTTTTGACTGTTTGAATCGAGACTCTTGCAAGGGAAGAACTTCAAAGACCGAACGATAGTTAATCTAACGCTATGTTCCCGAGGGTTGGGCAGACGCGGAGAGATGAAGGCCACAAGAGTGACTAAACGAGAGTCACTTGTTAAGGAGGGCACGAACAACCTTATCAGAGTTCGACCGCGCGACAACGGCGTGCTTTTGTACAGGCTGAACATATAAAAATGGTATTTCAAACAACTTTTTGAAGTGAAAACTTCCTTAGGCGCGCTTTGCCTGGGCTGTTAACAACAGTGATGTGAAACGCACCCGACGGTGACAATCGGGGCTACTCGGCTCAAACACGAACACGTATTTGATGCCTAAAAAGGCGAAACGTTTAATATAAATAAAACTCTTTCAAATAAATAAATTGGCTGCAAAAAATTTCCAAAAAGCCTTATAAAATCCTCAGCCGTACTCAACTCACTACGCACGTATTTGCAATATTCTGATAATAGTGTGTAGTTCATAAGTGTGCTAAAAGATGACACTAAAAACTTAATACAAGTAAAAAGTCATTTGTAGTTCACAAGTGGGCAAACAGATGACACTAAAACATATATTTTGTAGTTCAAAAGTGCGTTAACAGATGACACTAAAACTTAATATTATATCGTTAAGGTATCATATTCATTAAATTTAATTGTATAGGCCGATTTTAATATATTTATGATTAAACAGTGTGATTAGAAAATTGTATATGTATTTTAAAATTAGAAAATCTGAAGTTTTCACTTCTGTCGTGTGGTCATAAGCACACATCATTTTTTATAGAATGTAGATATACCCACGACTGCCATATATTTGATATTCAAGTGTTTATAACTTCAGAAACTTAAAATCTGGCAGCTGAAAATAAGATCTGACACGAAGAACTAGCTTTCAGTTCTCGATTTTAGATGACTGCGCTGTATAAATGTCACTGTAACGTAATGTTATAAACGAGTTTCAAAAAGTGAACGTGTTCCAAGCAAATTGATTCAAGTTTGATTTTTTTACTTCCATGCTCGTAAGAAAATGGTCACTAGATTAGGTTTGTCGTGTCCTCAAAATTTTTGCATGGGAATTAATATAGTTATGGTGTCAAAAAATCGTGTCCGAGATTAGGTCAGATCCTTATTTTATTGTTGATTATAGACGCTCAGCAACTAAGGTCATTAGTCTAATCCGAGGTTTAATCAATGAGCGGAGATGGGATTCGAATTCACGACAGCTTGATCCAAAGGCTAATCGTTACATCAAGCTGTCCTCGAGATCAGTTTCTCATGATTGGCCGGCAAAGAAATGGGATTTTCCATAACGGAAACTGTGCATTTGTGTTTGTCTTTCTGTCTGTCTGTATGTATGTCTGTTTGTCTGTCTGTCTGTGGAATTCTGTTCGTTCACAATAATTTCAGCAAAAATTAACCGATTTGAATTATTTTCTTGGCAAAATTTTTGTCTCAGTAAGGATTTGACTGTTGATTTTGATTTTGTAAATATACGCAATTTTGTGCATATTTTTTTGGTACATAACAACATATAACAACATAATCTATCAGATTCTTTTCAAATTCAGTATATAGAGAGCGCCATAATGCAATGAACATACAAAAGATATCCAAGAAAATAGATTTGGCTATTTGTTTACAAATTTGAAAAAAGCTCGCACACTGCTGAACCAGTGGCGTAGATTTTACAAATTTAAGGCCCCCTAATTTTGACTAAGGGTCAATAAATTATTATTGCTAATTAATGTAGTAAATTTGTAGGTATGTGGACAGTAAATAATAAAACAGATAATTTTTTCAAAAGTACGACGCTTCGTTTATTGATTTAAACTTTTTCAAGTACTTTATACTAGCAGTAAAAAATTATAAACAAGTTAATTATGTTAAATATAGACACGAAATCTATTCAATACTATTGCTAATATTAAATTTTTATATGGTGGGTCATATTGAGGTCTAATTTGACCTCGCCGATAAAAATAAACCGCTTTGTTGTTCCGGAGTTCCCTGAAGCTGGGGGTCTCTGGATTTTTGTCAGTTATGTTACCTTCTAGTGAACCAATCTAATGAGTCATTTTCCTGAAAGTAATTCTTTCAATTATCCACAAGATGCAGCACTTGTGGTAGGTACAAACATTATTTATCTCCCATTAGTGTCGTGTCATTTGAGTGGTATAACTTAATTATTAAATTATTATTATTAAATTAATTAAATAATTAAGTTATACCACTAAAATGACACGACACTAATGGGGAATAAATAATATTTGTACCTACCACAAGTGTTGCCTCTCGTGGATAATTGAAAGAAGTACTCTCAGGAAAATGGCTCATTCAGTGCGTGAGATGGCAGTTTATTCCTGGTTTGATGATGAGTTTTGCTTCAAATGAAAATAATGAAAGTTTAGAAATTCAGCCGGTGACATTTCACCTTCTTTTCGGTTAGGTTGGTCAGCATGTCAGTAGATATTGTTGCTAGCTTCAGCACAAACACGCGCTTGCTGACATCTATCGGGTATTTTTTTGTTGTTTGCGAAACTCCATTCGCGATAGTCTTTTATAGAAAATCTTTGAATCACTGCGGGAAACCAACAAAGAGATTGATTACATGTGAAATTGCCGAATGATTTCCATGCAGATTTTTTTTCAACCTACACAATTTCTCTTATAAGATTTTCCTACTTTTTTTTCTTTTACGCGGATTTTACTGTTTTTTTTTTTTTGTTAGCTTTTTTCAATATTGTTTGCAATATGACGTAAACACATTTCGTTTATTTTTGGATGGAGTTGGTTTTAGTTTATATATTTTTCAAAAAATTGACCCCTCTAAGCAGAGAGAGGCGACCAGGCCAAAAAGTTCTAGTTACGCCACTGCTCTAATGTCGGATTTATCGTACATTATAATCACGCTGTTATGTTTATTTATTTTTATCTATATATATAAAAGAAAGTCGTGTTAGTTAGTTAGTTACACCATTTATAACTCGAGCACGGCTCGACCGATTTTCATTATCTTTCATTTTTTGGATTTGTCTCCGCCCTGATTAACAGAATAACTATTAAAACATCGGAAAAATTCACCCGGGAGCGAACGAGCGAAGCGAGTGAGTAATGTAATTATCATATTCAAGCGAACGAGCGAATCGAGTGAGTAATGTACCACCCGGGAGCGAACGAGCGAAGCGAGTGAGTAGTGTATTGCAGTCCGAGCGAAGCCGGGCCGGGCCGCTAGTTTATTATAAATTATAGACGCGTCGACAACTTAGGTCATTAGCGTCTTGATTACATTAAATAACAATTAACTTAAAACTAAATTACATCACAAAAATCTATGAGCGGAGGCGGGATTAAAACCCACGACAGTCTGATCCAGAGGCCGCGACGCTAACCACTGGACCACACTGTCCTCCGCTGTTATGTTAATTCGCTGTTATTTATATGGTTACTTCGTATGTTTTATGTGTAAAAATTCAACAACGCTTAACTAAACAGTGTGTTAAATGTACGATAAACCCGACATTAGGCTATTAAAAAAACCTCTTCACGATTAAAATTTCTTTTACAAAATTCTAAACTGCAGCATATTGTTTGACATTAATAATAAATTTTATTCTAAAAATATTTCTAAGACTGTTTTTACTAAATATATAAAATTTAAAATATGTGTACCTAATTGTTTTCGGGACAGCGGTAACAGTTTTTAGGCGAGGAGAAAGAATCTTTGATGAAGAGTGCAGGGGGTAACTTCCGGTAGAATGATTTAGAGACGAAAATATAACGAAAAGAGATCATATATTATACTAAAAATACACAAATGGTTCACTTTAACATGTTCTAAAAATAATAATCGGATGACTTATTGAACGTACTGTAGTCTTAACAAAGAACTTATCGTCTGTTCTTGTTTCGTACAGTATGTTTAACATAGAAATAAATGGAGAGAGAGAATAAAGATGGTACAAAACTGGATCATAAATGTGCAGTGTCATGAAAGTCCTCTTCCACAAATCAGATAAACAGTTGATTTTAGCAATTTCACAAATTGCTGCGGTCAAACAGTCAAACAATGTATGTAAGAGCGATGGATTTTGGAATGGTCTGTCTACGATGTTGTGTTCTCTTTCTAGCTTTAGGACGAATTCCATAAGAGAAAGTGAAAAGCTAGATACATTTGAACGTTATTGTAGACATGTGGTGAAATACGCGCTAAACAGTGATGGACAAAGTTTTTTTTTTTGCTTAAAATAGTGCACTGTAAAAAATGGATGTAAAAATACTTTGAAAGTTAAGATAGAATTCGCTCGATTTTCTAAGTGATTTTACATTATTATTTATTTTTACACAGAAAACTTCGTAAAAACTTGAACTTTTACTGTAAAGTTAAGCAAATTTGTGATTTTTACATAAAGTAAATTAAAATTACAGAATTTGTGTAATATTCCAATAAAGTGTGTAAAAATTACAAAATAAAATGTATAGTTACATATATAAAATGGATGAATACAAAACAAATTAATGTAAAATTAGTAGCCCCGCATGCGCAATGTGTTTTTATGGAATCTACGCGATGTGCAGGCGATACCTGTTTGCGACGCCATTGTCTCTTTGTGTGCCTATTACCAGATTAATCGCTGACTACAAATGGACCATCGATAATCTATGTAATCGGCCTTCTCATTTCTTACAGTGCATACTTTCATTTAATTAATAATTACAGTCGACTCTCGTTAATTCGAAACTCGAGGGACTCTTAAAATATTACGAA
Source organism: Mongoloraphidia duomilia (assembly GCA_039654895.1). Classification (NCBI taxonomy): domain Eukaryota; kingdom Metazoa; phylum Arthropoda; class Insecta; order Raphidioptera; family Raphidiidae; genus Mongoloraphidia; species Mongoloraphidia duomilia. The sequence continues at coordinate 11,448,529 of CM077527.1, forward strand.
TTATCGAGTGTTTGAAATATCAAATGGTTCGAAACAAAGGCTCAACAAACAAACGTTGATACAAGTTTGAACTTGTCGCAAAATGTATGTATGTACTTACAATCTTCCCGCCTCTTTCTCTCTGCAACTTTGAATTGTCGAGTGTTGGACGCCGATGAGTTCGAATTAACGCGTCGTTTTGTTATAATTAGCAATGATTTTTTTGTACGAATTACCAAGTGCATAAAAATGTATTGATTTAGTTCGAAATATAAAGAGATTTTGTAGGGAACTCGTGATAACTTTGAATTATAGAGAGGTTCGAATTATCGCAGGTTTGAATTAACAAGAGTCGACTGTATGTTCAATCCAACCTACGAACTCCTTCCAGACTAAACAAAAAGTTTCATCCTGTAGTTCCTGCAGAGGCAATCGCGACCATTGCATACAAGCATATATTTTACTACACGTCGAATAATTGAGAAGTCGGTTAAAATAGGTTTTCATTATTTTACCCACTGCCGTATTTTGTTCCGAACTAGCTAGGGTGAAAATATATTATGTACTATGCTTAGTAGTTCTGTATTCGGATTGTCTTTTATTTGTTTTGAGAGTAGCGGGTTGTGCATAACTCCTTTAGCCAGGGGGTGTTGATGATGAGCGCTGAAGTTAGTCATGTACTCCTTAGTCTTTACTCCTTACTCAAGTTAAGTTCAAGGGAAGCTTTCTTAAACTTGCAAGTGATTGATATTTTTGAACAAAAATTCTTGAAAAAACTTACAACTTTTTAAAAAATTACGTAATCTTTCACACGTATATCCAAAACTTTTTTAAAAAAATTGGCCTGTAGGATTTGTAGTGTGATATTCGGTCCTTCATTTGGCGTTTATTCGAACCCTTTAGCTTTAAAAATAGCGTCGGGAGAGCGGAAACCGTTTTAAAGGCCAGGGGAAAGGATTTGAGATGAAGGGTGCAGGGGGTAACTTCCCGTTTATATTTTGTATTCAAAAAGTCGTTATAAAAACAAAATGTTCTCTCCAAAATTCTGGAATCGAAAAATTCATATAATCTATACTAATATTATTAACAGAGAGTGTGAGTTTGTTTATTTGTTTGTAAGAAATAGACTAAAAAACTACTGGACCGATTTCAAAATTTTTTTCACTGTTCTATAGGTGATACTTTGATTTAGGATAATTAGCCGGCCCGGTTTCGTCTAGGTCAAATCGCACTTTATTATATTATTAATAATAGTATACCGACATTAATGTGAGTTAAGCCGCGGGTAAAGGCTAGTAAACAATATCTTAAGTAAAAAAACTAAATTGTAATACTTAAGTATTTATTTAGTAATATAGTGTTGACCCAATGAGGAGGACAGAGTGGTGTAACGGTTAGCGTAGCGGTCTTTGGATCACACTGTCGTGGGTTCGAATCCCGCCTTCGCTCATGGATGTTTTGTGATGTTATTTAGTTTTAAGTGAGTTGTTATTTGATGTGAACAAGACGCTAATAACCTAAGTTGTCGATGCGTCTATAATTTACAATAAATAAATAAATGACCCAATGAATGTTAATATTGAAGGAAGGTTTGGTTGAGGGCCCTGAAGATGAAATTAAATATTTTGAAACGTTGGCCACAAGCAATATTTTGGTAAAGCTTCATTATTTTGACCCTCAACCAAACCTTCCTTCAATATTAATTATTTATTTTTTTTATTTATTCAATCAGTAAAATTTACAAACGTAAATCCTATAACTAAACACTTTAACTATAATTTGGGTTGACAATAATTTTGAAGTCGTTTTTTTGGGGGGTTAATATAAGTATTGTTTTTTAATATTACAACAACGCAAAATTTCACTGAGACCAATAATTATAAAAAATAAGTTTAATATTTTCGTTTATAGTTTCACAAACGTTTTTATTTCTTTTAAACGCGTCTTAGAGTCATAATTATAAAAAAAGCACGCACCAAAAAAGGTGATAATTTACTACGGGGTCTCTTTTCCTGTCACCTCTTCCGACGGAGGTTACAATTAATATCTTCCTGTTGTAAGATTAATATATTGGCTTACAATAAAACGACCAAAAGTACAACATTAAAAGATAATGGAGAAAGCGACGCTACAAAAATTACATTTTGGAAAATAAAGACTAATTCTCAATTCAATAAATAATGACCTTTCAGAGCTGCAGAAAGTAGTTGAAAAAATACAAGATACCACAGATAAAAAAAGCCGTCAAGTGCAAGTGTCAAATATAAAAGCCTTATTTTATTTAAAAAATATATATATTGGGATCCGTCAAATGGGTGGAGCTTAAAAAACATGGCGCAAAGGGGGGGGGGAAATTTTATATACGGGGTATACTTTTGCGTGTAATTTTGTGATTTTCAAAGTGATAAGAAATAATAAATATAAGTGCAAGATGCAATTGGGCCGGTACGAATTTCGTTGAAGGAGAACGGATTCTCAAAGCCGGACATATTATCAAATGTGTGAAAAAAACAAGATAACTGAGCTGTCAAAAGTAGTAATCTTTACGGCATATTGCTTAAAAACATCAAAATTAAAAGAAAATCTCCACGAAATTAATTATCAGTTCAATGCTTCTTTAAGGCAGGGTTAGGTGAATAATGTAAACACATAACTGCAACATAATATGTTATATTGTAATAAGTAGGTAAGTTACTAACCTCAAAATATTTGTATACAAAGTTAGTCCTATAAATTTGTTAATCATCAAATGATTTTACTATGATAATAAGTACATCTTATTATTAATATAAAATATTTTTTTAATTCATAAATACAGTTTTTCCACATTTCATTAGAAAATAATTCGCTGTAAAGTAAGTTTTACAAGGCAATAACTGACAGTGTTTAATGCCATGATATTAGAAAACGTCGCGAATTCCATTTTCGATAAACTTTTTGTTTATTTTACTTGTTTTATACTTGTAATAAACAATTTCATGATAAATTTGCACTGTTAGCATGTAAAATTTTCCCTCGTTTTGAGTACAATTTTGTGCCACCAGATGTCATATGCTCATTTGACATTTACTTATATTATAAATGAGATGTTTTTTGTTTCCATGGTTACACCGTTGTATCTCTAGTTAGCAGCATATAGCCCACTCACGCGTTTGGACTTGACTTCGTATGTTGACACAAAATGTTAAAATATTTTTTTAATCTGCGATTTACTTATTCAAGCTGTTATCTGATTTAACGTATAATTTGAAATTTAAGCTATAGTTTTTTTGTGTGTTGGTGACAGTTATAAAAAAATAAATATTAAAACAAAAACGGGAAACATTTAAACGAGATAGATATTCAGATAAAATACCAATTCGTGTTTTTTCAAGTAAACTTTTATGCAAACAAAACGTTTTTGTTGACTGTCAACGAAATTTAATAAAAACATGTAAGTATATAATATATTATAATATGAATTCGTTAATCATTTTGTCACAAAAATTTCAAACAATACATCAGAACAATGATAAATACAGGGACATTTATTAAATCTATCATAAATAAATAAAAAAAAATGTCAGCAGATACTTATAGAAAAACGGGTACCTATGTGTATCGTGGAATGAAATGTGAAGAAAATGTATTTATGAATTAAAAATATATACATATATTATATTAATAATAAGATGTACTCATTATCATGCTGTACTACAATAGTTAAATCACTGATGACTGTCAAATTTAGCACCAACGATATGTATACACATATTTTGAGGTTAGAAACTTACTTATTACAATATAACAATGTTGCAGTTATGTGTTTACATTATTCACCTAACCCAGCCAAAGGAGCATTGAACGGATAATTAATTTCGTAGAGATTTTCTTTTAATTTTGATGTTTTTAAGCATTAGGTATGCCGTAAAGCTCACTACTATTGACAGCTCATTTTTATCTTTATTTTTCGCACATTCTATAATCCGTTCTTCTTCAACGAAATTCCTTAGTTTAGGATTCGTACTGGCCCGATCACAATTCACAAATTGCACTTATATTTATCATTTCTTATCACTTTGAAAATCACAAAATTACACGCAAAGCTATACCCCGTATTTGAAATTTTCCCCCAACTCTGCCATGTTTTTTAAGTTCCATCCATCTGACAGATCCCAATAATATCTATAAGTTTGGCAGTGTTTATGAAACACCTTGTAGGTATATATTGATATATTTTTCCGAAATTCGAGCGATCGAACCCGCGTGGGTAAAGACTAGAAAATAATAAATGACAAATTTTGTATTCTAAATTTCATGTAAAATATAAGTTAAATCTAAAATTGACATTTCTTTCAGATTGTTCTTGCAACCGGACACGACGGCTTATAATGAAAGCAACATTAAAGCTTCCTTTCCAAGTGTCATGTCATTTACAATGTCCTAAGTCTCGGACTTCCACTACTGTACAGATTAACCCTTAAAATCCACCCCAACTAACTGAAACATACTGACATTAAGTCTACAACATCCTATTGTATGAAATACTGCGACACCAAAAACATTTTTTCAGCAACTTTTTTCTGTTCAAAAGTAATCCAAATCAAACTTTAATTAAGCTATAACGAAAATATATTAAGATTTATTGTCGATTTTCATCGCAAAATTAACTATCAAAGTATTGTAGCGAAAACCCCAGATGTTACGCCACTGGCAACAATCGAAGCATCCAGAACAAGTAACAATGGTGAGGCGTAGCATTATATCGAAGACAAAAGAATGTTCTAGAAAGCGCGCGAGCGTGGGGGTCAAGCTGCTAGCTCTATATAAGTAGAGCAGTCACCGGAGAAACAACAACGAGAGTCGTGAATTAGTGTCGTGTTATAAATAAATACAGTGCTATTGAAGTGTTTTCACTTTGTTTGAGAAATAATGTTCGTGTTATTATTATATAAACAGTGTTGACTGTTGAAATTGACTTTTCATTGTTACGAATTATTGTATATTGTTGTTTACATTTTTAATTATTGTAAATAAATAATTTATTCCATCCACATAAGAAAACAGTTTTGTTACAGTATATTTAGGATTGATTTTTTACGCTAAATCCACTTTTAAAGTAGATTTAGCCAAAGTTTAGGTTTCGGCCAAAAATTGAATCTTCGGCAAATGACCGAGGTCTATCAGGACTGTCCGGGATCTGGTTTAGATGATGGGAATACAAAATGGGCCCTTGTAGGCTCGAGTGCAGCGAGAATCTTTTCCTGTCTCCCCATATTTCATTTATCTGTCTAGAAAGGTTTTACTTAAAAAAAAAAATGGCAGAATGGAAGCAGAACATGAATTATCGATTAGGTAGTACGTCGGCGAACCTTGTATATGTATATTCGGAGGATCGAACGACATGCCAGTTTAAGCCCTTTATGTGAAACAGACAATGATCTTCATTAGCAGCGATCAGAACAATGCTTGTCCTACGTCAAATGGCTGAACACCGTGTGGAGTAGCGCAGGATAACATTTGGATTTTATATATATACAGGGTGTCCCAAAATTGCTGGGACACAGAGCTACCACGTGTAGTAGAGGTCAAAATAAGTCGATTGGACCCAATTTATTTATATACCAAAATGTACCGTTTGCCCGTGAGAAGAGTTCAACGTTTACATAAAAAAACACATTTTTGTACGCTGTTCAGAAACGAATGAAACATATTGAATGAAATTTGACAAAAGTGCATTTTAGAGGATTACTCTCCTTTCTGTAATCAAAGAAACCCAAAAGAAATTGTAGAAGGGTTAAAACTACCCTCACCCCCTGACATTTTTTTCAGAACTTTCTTAGGGGTGGTAATACGGTTCTCAATTTTTTTTAGCGAGAAGACTGATTAATTATCTTCATTCATTTTGTTACTCTTGTAAAAATTTCGTATTCCGTATAGTTCCGAAGGAAAAAAATGTTTTCTTAAATAATGCTAACAGATATTCCTATATGTAGTACAAGTTTAATAAAATTGTATTACAAAATTTTATATACAAAATTTTATGTAAACTTTGAACTCTTCTCACGGGCAAACGGTACATTTTGGTATATAAATAAATTGGGTCCAATCGACTTATTTTGACCTCTACTACACGTGGTAGCTCTGTGTCCCGGCAATTTTGGGACACCCTGTAATATTATGTATAGTACAATAGCAATAGCGCAGGGGTGTCAATTACGGTCTACTGGTCAATCGCTAAATATATCTCTGTATATAAATACTTAAACTTGAAATTCAAAACGTACTTCAATTCCTGTAATAATTAATCTCTTGAAGCGGGATGGAACTTGGTGTGAAGACACTGAAAAACAAGTAACCACAAAACATACTCTTTTCTCTCTTAAAAATCCCAAACACAAACAGACACACACACACGTACCTACAGCTTTCATGCTAAAATCACGTTATTTTACTTTTTGAGGGTAGTATGACCAGAGGATAACCTCTTGGATATGATTGTTCGACCATTCCATTTCCTTATGGATTATACGGTGAATTTCACTTAAGGTGCAACATATTATGCGAGTTTTTGAAGCTATGCTTCTATAGGCGCGTTAGACGATTTCTGGGAGGGGAAACACTTATGGTTTTGCGTCACGTCACCGACATGCTCATGTTAAAAGTATATCTACTGTCCGATCCTTTTGAAAATTAATATCTGAGAGTTTTATAGGATACAAAAAAAAAATAAAATGGCGTCAGATTTCAAAATGGCGGCCATATGTACTTTTGTAAAAATTATCCGATCTTTTTGAAAATTGATATTTAAAAGTTTTATACGACACAAAAAAATAAAATTGCATCAGATTTCAAAATGGCGGTCAAATAATAACTTTTCAATTGTATTGTCTATAGCTTTGATAAATTCGGTTTTATATAGGTACATAGCTTCTGTCGGGTGTCCCATGACACCTTCTTGACTTTTTTTTATTTAACAATTTCCCATTAAAAGTAGAAATAGTTATCGTTAAAATATAGTACCGAACACTCGGCGCGTGAGTCGAACTCACACTTGGTCGGTTTTTTCTAATGCATTTATGCTCTTCATAATTATTAAATAAATAAATCTTGCCTATGCTGCGTCACTGTATAGAAAATTACCAAAAATTCAACATTTTGTCTTTTGAAATAAACTCAATTAAATGAATGACACATTAATTAATGGATTTCCCTTTCTATAAATTTAACAACAATAAACAACGAAACAAACAACTGGAACAATAATTTTTTGAGACAATAATCATCGTTTGTAACATTCCATAACATTATCTAAATGTTTCCAACAACAAAAGGTTCAGCATAGGTTATATTAACAATAATGATTGTAGTTAATGTTGTTTGTTATTATTGTAGTTGTAATACAATAATTGTGTACTGTGAAACAGATGAACGGTTGTACAGAGAGTTACGTCATCATTGTTTCCCTATTCAACATGTTAGAACAATGCATGGTATTACAGTGCGGCTGGTTCGATGTAACCGGTTATAGTTCTCTGGATTTATCTTTTATTTTATTTTATTTATTTTAAATTATAGACGCGTCGACAACTTAGATCATTAGCGTCTTGGTTACATTAAATAACAACTCACTTAAAACTAAATGACGTCACAAAACATCCATGAGTGGAGGCGGGATTTGAACCCACGACAGTCTGATCCAGAAGCCGCGACTCTAACCATTGGACCACACTGTCCTCTTTGGATTTATCAAAATGTGAGAAAACTAATTCGTTTGTGATGAGTATTCTCTACCGGAAGTAACTCCCTGCACTATTCATCTCAAATCCTTTACCCTCACCTAAAGACGGTTATGGCTCTCTAGGCGCTATTTTTAAGACTAAAGGGTTTGGGTAAATTCCAAATGAAGGATCAAGAATTACACTACAGATCCTTCAGGAGAAAAATTGAAAAACATTTTCCTGGAAAGACTTACAACTTTTTAAAAATTACGTAATCTTTTACACGTAACCAAAAGTTTTTTCAAAAAATTCGCCTGTAGGATCTGTAGTGTGATTCTTGGTCCTTCATTTGGCCTTTATCCGACACTTCAGCTTTAAAAACAGCGTCGAGAGAGCCATAATCTAGCATACTAAATCTTTCTATGATCATTTTAAGTCCTTCTATCATCATTTTAAATACTTCTATGATCATTTTAAATCCTTCTATTAGAAAACCAAGCTTTCTAACAGCATGGTAAATCTTTCTATGACCATTCTAAATCCTTCTGTTAGAAAACTAAACGTTCAATCAGAATTTTAATTCCATCTATTAGCATTATAAATTTAAAATCATGCTCTTAGGATTCATTATTCACTTTAATGTTAGGTCGTTTAAATTATGCTAATCCTTCTATTAGGAACACAGTTGATTTATGAAAACTGTACAATTTGTACCCATTCCGTTATCTACGAAGTGTTGATTGCCGCACTGCACATAATAGCTATTTGCTGTTGTGATTATCACCACAGTTAGTATAAAGTACTGATAATTACAGTTATCGAACCGATATTTTTAAACTGCAGGTTAAGAATGCCACGTTTATAAGCGTTGATATAACACTACTTATGATTTAATTACGGCAAATTATTATTTTATCGATCCTTTCAATTCACTGTATATAGCTGTACAAAAAGTGTACAATTAATGAAGCCTCGTTTACATTAATTGTCAAAATGTTTGATTCAAGTCGACTTGCCTGAAAATTGTTTTATGAAAAGTACCATTTTCAAGTGCAAGTAGATGAAATTAGTGTCATAATTTAAGTTATTGTAAGTACAAATTTATGTAAAACACAATTATATTGAATTGAAATAAATTCGTAATTAAAGTGTTTTATTGATTATTAATAGATTATTGTCTGATGCTTGAAGTCATTTAAATCGACTAGCGTCAAGTAAAACAATGATCAGTCATCAATTTTATAGGAACTTTAAATGTATATAACTTTAAATTAAGTTCACTTGAAATTATGTTTACAATCTTTAAATTACTTGAATCAAGTCAGTTGGCAAATTCAAATTTAGTTTAATAAAAGACGTCAACAAATTCCATGAACTGAAACTAATGTTAAAAGCAAAGTATAAATAAATTAAAAATATGTTACAAAAACTAATGAGATTGTAAGATAAACAACTATAAAAATGTTTTCTTCCTTATATTAAAATGTCAAACACAGTTTATCAAACACAGTTACTTATAATTTCTGTTCTAATATCATGAGTAAGACATTGAAGATACGGACGATATATTGTGTCTACCCTACCCACGCTCCCCAATCCTAGTAGATAACGTAGTCAATTAATAATTAATATTAGTAAGAAAAGAGATAAGCTTTTTTTGAAATGTATCTACTAAAAAGGAAAAAATATTTTCTTATAATTTAGGTTCATAATAAATATGAACCTAAATTATAAAAAAATTAAACTCAGAGTTTACAACCCACGCGTTTATAATAATATTATAAAAGAGTGGGTTGTCACGACCCACGCTTTTATAATTAAATATGAACTTAAATTATTAAGTTATTTTTTCCTTTTTAGTACATTTCAATAAAAGCTTGTCTCTAAAAGTTTTTTTAGTAATATTTTATTTTGTTCTTTTTGTGTCTTTCAAAATTATACCTTCTTTGAAACCCTCCCTTCGTAATAAGTGCTTACGTCACAAAAGGAACCTACTGTCTAAATTTCAAGTTTCTATATAGCTTCAGCGGTTTGGCCTAGTCGTTGATTAGTCAAAAAACCCTACACCCCAGTTTGGCCCCCTTTCATGCATTATTTTCATTATTTTAGAAAATAATTAATCAATGAATTGAAAATATGAATTGATAGTATGCTGACATCGGAAACTATTATAGTCTATACATTTTCAGGATAAAGTAATATACCTACATATTATGTGAGTGATCAGCACGTGTTCCATTGTTTCTTGAGTTGTGAATGATCGGTTGGAAGAATTTAAAATTTTCTTGTACTGGACTGTATTTATTTACTTTGTTGTAAAATATGACGCTACTAAGCTTTGTGCACGTAGCGAATATAGTATTATCAAACACCCGGTAATTGTATTGGACTTAGGCAATGCTACGAGGTAAGAAAGCTAAATCAAATAAAAAGAAAATAAGTATTTCCAAGTAACACATAGTAGCTCAATTAGGAAACAACAATACGTGAAGGAATACTGCACAATAGGATTTTAAACAAAGAATAAATACTCGAGAGATAATAGAAGATCGTGTTTTCTCGCCTTTGATAGGGCTTACAATATTCTTTAATTAATTGTCCATCTGCTGGATAAAAAAAGAAAAAAAAATACACTATCTAGATAATTCAACAGTGTTGGATTATGGATACGACTAGAGTTTCTCAAAGAAAAGTGGAGGGATTGCCCACCATTGATGGTGAAAACAGAGAATGTTCAGTAGGACGCTCAATAGAAGGAGATAGATACTGGTGGCTGCCTTTACGCAGGGTATTCTCATTAGATTCAAACCACATAGCTGGGACTATAGTTAGGATTTGAAATAGTGTTTTGCATAGATTTTGGTCCAGAATATATTATAGTATATTTTCGTTAATTTTGTGAAAGAACGAGTTATTACGCTTTTGCCGGTACTGTCAAATATTCATTTATTGGCGTCACTCTATTTTTACAAGCTTTTATTTTACTTGCAATGTATGTTAGTTTGTGTGTTTGTTTGTTTAGGTCAAATCTTCCAAGTCAATTTTGAACGACTTCCACGTATCCGATAGATTTGAAATTTGGTACACATATGTATTCCCGATGACAATATATGAATAAATCGTTTTTAGAATTAAATTCAACCCCTAAGGGGTTCAAACGGGGATGTAGGGTTTTTTTGACTAATCAACGTCCAGGCCAAGTCGCTGAAGCTAGAAATTTGAAATTTGGACAGTTGGTTCCTTTTCTGACGTAAGCATCCACTAAGAAAGGATTTTTCGAAATTCAACCCCTACGGGTGTCAAAGGGGGGAAAATTTTGAAAGACTAAAATGAACAAAATAAAATATTAGTAAAAAAAACTTTTTAGAGACAAACTTTTATTTAAATGCACTAAAAAGGAAAAAATAATTTTTAATAATTTAGGTTCATAATTAATAAAAGCGTGGATCGTGAACTCTATGATAGTTTATTAGTCACGACCCACGCTTTTATTAATAATGAATCTAAATTATTAAAAATTATTTTTTTCTTTTTAGTGCATTTAAATAAAAGCTTGTCTCTAAAAAGTTTTTTTACTAATATTTTATATCTAGGGAATACTCCATTTCTCTATTTCAATGGATCAAAAGTATTTTCGGCTCTCTTCCGACATTTTGAAGTTTGAAGTAACATGGCGAACATATGCAGTGGCCAGTCTCTTTTTAAAACGGTCTCTATAGATTTTATCATGTTTTTTTCCGAGCTTCACTATACGATTACATAATATTATGTACCGTGTATTTATATCCACAGTCCACCGAGCGAAGTAGCTTAGTGGTAGAGTACTTGACTCGTATTCAGAAGGTACTGGGTTCGAATCCCGGCGGGAGCAGATGTGGCCAGGACTTTTTCCTACTGCCCCACGCCGAGAAACGGTAATTCCTGTACCGGCCATCTTGTTTGAGGTTTTTCAATGGTTTTCATCAATAATTCCAAATGAATATCGAGATGGTTCCGTATTCAAGGCCATATGGCCGATTACAGTCTTATGTTCCCAAAGTTGCCTACCTTATCCTCATTTTCTATAATTCCTCCATTCGCACTTTGGTATTCATTAAGTTGAAGTTTAAAATATGTAGAAAATAACGGGAAAGTGGTAAAGGGCAAATAGTAATGGTGCGAGTGGCGTATGCTATGACAATGTCGAGAAACGGACGTTAAACTCATTACTATTTACTACTACTACTTATACTAAGTACTATTTCTATATCCACGTTCCTATACCTATGCAATGGTACGTGCACGACAACAATTCTGCCCCCCCCCCTCGAAAATGGGGTAGAGGGAGGGGGCGGTGACCTGGTTGTGTACTGTTTGTAAACAACGCCCCTCATGCATCAAACGTTGGATTGACTTATCTAGGTTGAGCTTTGCATGTATAATTTTCCAGCTTCGATGTGAATATTCAAATATTGAATGAACTGTAGTACAGGGCCGCATTTAAATTTCTAAATTCAGTGTTGAATCAAGAAAAACTCGGGTTGCAGGGGCAAACCTTGCTGACAAAATAGTGCATTTGCTAATACTATGCTAATACAATGCAAATTCAAACCCTTAATACAATCCTTAAAATAATTAATTTATTCTGAATTTATATCATATACAGTATGTAAACGGTTAACCAGGGAAAATAACATTGAGAATATTTACAATTTTGTAGTAGGCTATGAGCTCTAATATCTAATATCAGGTCTATTTATTTTCAAGATAGAGTAACATATCAGCACGTCTCTTTCTTTCTTGAGTTGTGAGTTGAGAGAATTTCAGCTAATTTACTAGATCGTATTTATTATTTATTTTGTTGTAAGCTGTAGGTGACACTGATTTGTTTATGTACAGTTGACAAGCCGGCATCACGAGTTACGACTGACGAGGAAGTATTTCTCTCTTTCCATAGACATACCTCTCTTTATCTATAGGCATGGACGTATGTCTGGCTTCATTGATCTGGTTTTGACGTCATCATATGGCGGCTAAGCTCTTCCGTTTGAAATGAACACATTTTTTAATTTTTGTTTGCAATTAAGAGGAAGGATATAAGAACAAAAAAGTCGGTTTACATTTCAATATTTTTGTTTATGTAGAGGAATAACACACACTATTAAAAATTATCAAATGGGACCACCCTATTGAAAATGGAGAACATATGTACCCTCCATTTGGATATCATATAGTAACCGTACGTAAGGGTAACTTTGAGACGCCACTGCCATCAAAAATAAATCAAAATAAAGTACAAAATGGTGTAGTTTAAATACGAATGATACAGCTGCGTCGATGCATAAAATAATATTATGTTATGTCAGGTAAGTCTTTAAATACACATTTTCAGTGACAGATTTTTCTGAAGATTGCGTTTTCGGTGAAACGAAAGAATGCTTAGTATAATGTGTTCTCTTTAGCTGCAAATTCAATAAAATATTACAGTTCAATGATTCTAAAGAAACTGATATAACCTCAAAAACACATATTTTTACAACGCTTTTATTAACTTGCTTTTTTATTTTTTAGATAAATTGTATTCGACATCGGACAAAACGGGCGGACTGGCGGACTATCTGAGAGACTTTTGAGTTTTCTTAAAAATGCAATAAGTACAAAGACCCCCCTCCTTGTACAAATTTGCGAAATTTTTGAAAAATAAATTCGACCCCATTCGATTGATATTAAGTCTATTTATAGAAAAAATAACGCTGAATCGACTCCAACACTCCGCACTTTTAGTTTCCAAGATATAAACAGCATCTGAGAGATTTTTGAGTTTTCTTAAAAATGCCAAAAGTAAGAAGACCGCCCTCTTTGTACAAATTTGCGAAATTTTTGAAAAATAAATTCGATCCAATTTGTTTAATGTCAAGTCTATTTTTAGAAAAAAAAAACGCTGAATCGACTCCAACCACCCGCACTTTTAGTTTCAAAGATATAAACAGCATCTAAGAGATTTTCGAGTTTTCTTAAAAATGCCAAAAGTCCAAGTCCACCTAGTAAATATTTGCAAAAAATAAACACTCTTTTTTTTTTTTTATTCTTTGACTAGGCTCAAATAACCTTAGCTGTTGGTGGTCTTTAAAACATAATTTAATTTTTATTCTTTGAAAAAAGCATGGCCCTCTTTTTTATTTGGTGATCTACTGATGGCTAGCTTAATATAGCAAAAATCATGGTTACCTTGATTTACGTACAATTTTTATTTTTTTTAGTGAAATATTTTTTTTCTCGAAAACTATACATTTTAGAGAAAAAAAAATATTTACATTTTTTTCATATTATAACACCTAGAATTCATTTATATTTTTTTTTACCTATGTTAACACGGGACATTGAGAACGTTTTTTTGAATATCTCAGGATCCACTGAACCGATTTGACTCAAAATCTAATCAGATCTAAGTTAAAGGCTGATAAACACAATAGAACAATCGGCATGCCCGTATGTTGTTCCGTTCTTAAGATATCGAAGGCGAAAAATTGACCACATACACACATACACACACACACACATACAGACATCAGTCAGAAAATGATCTTAAACGATTGCTAGGGTCTCAAAACGCGAAGATCTGTTAAAATCTCGAAATATTTTTTTCGGACTAAATCCATTACTTACTTACTTCCCTACCATAGTAGAGGTGGGAAGTAAAAATAACGCTGAATCGACTCCAACCACCCGCACTTTTAGTTTCGAAAATATAAACAGCATCTAAGAGATTTTTGAATTTTCTTAAAAATGCCAAAAGTAAGAAGACACCCCTCTTTGTACAAATTCGCGAAATTTTTGAAAAATAAATTCGACCCGATCGTTTAATATCAAGTCTATTTATAGAAAAAATAACGTTGAATCGACTCCAACCATCCGCACTTTTGGTTTCAAAGATATCTATAGGTAATCTTGTCTAAAAAAGATTAGAAAATTAGTTAATATGCCGCCTCTAGCCCGGGCCGAAATTGAGTCCCAGTCCGCTCCTGGGACAAAAAATAAACTTTTTTTGATACTCTATTCAATAAACATTTATAACAAAAAAATATAAGTTTTAAATTTTGATCTAATATCGAGCAACTTAGTTTTTGATGCATGAAGTATTGTCCATTGTTCACCCAAGCCAAGTCTATGGCTTTGTTTGTGAGACTGTCAACTTGTTTTACCTTTGTTGGTCACAAGTTTATATTGTTGATCGTCTAAAATAAAACGAATCTATATATATGATATATAAAAGTGTTTGAATTTTAGAAATTATTGCATTTCAAGATACGTTTTTATTATTAGTGTATTTGCCATATGGCACATACACTATTGGCGTCGGTCGGATGGCGGGACCTAGGGGTCGGACCAAAATTTCTCGACGTTTCATAGCCTCCTGAACACTTTGGCACCATTTTTGGAAATGTCTGTTTATAATGTATATATATATTTATATATTTATATATATATATATATATACTAGCGGACCCGTCCCGGCTTCGCTCGGGTGGTATGAAATTATGATTTAATAGCGGTCACCCATTACTCCGCTCACGTATATTTAGTATAGCTGATCCGGCAAACGTTGTTAATAATTTCTAGGAATAATTACATTACTCACTCGCTTCGCTCGTTCGTTTGAATTTTATTAGTGTATTTGCCATATGGCACATACACTATTGGCGTCGGTCGGATGGCGGGACCTAGGGGTCGGACCAAAATTTCTCGACGTTTCATAGCCTCCTGAACATTTTGGCACCATTTTTGGAAATGTCTATTTATATATGTATATATATATATATATATTTATATATATATTTATATATATATATATGTGTGCGGGCAATAACTTTCGAAAGAGTTAATTGATTTTGACGAAATTTGGTAGGCACGTTGAAATCCATCACCGCACGAAGCCTATTTAAAATGGGCCCAATCGGACCATTTTAAGGGTAGTTTTTAGGGGTTGAAAAATGTTTTTGGGCCCGAAAATGCCGAAAAAATTCTCAGAATCGTTTCAAAATTGAAATTTAACCTTTTAGTTACAATTAAAATGTGCTGCCAAAATTTTAATAAAATCGGCCCGACAGGACCGGACTTACAAATTTTATGAAAACACTAGTTTGCGCATAGTGCTTTACTTACTGAAGGGTGTATTTAATTTGGTACCGAGGTTGCATTGATAAAAATATTGAAATTAAGAAAAAAAATATTTTTTAAGGGATGTATTAAGGGGTTAAATTTTTTATTTTGTCCAAAAACAAACTTAAGTTCATATAATAAAGCCACAATGCCAGTATTAGCAAATACACTATATTGTCGGCAGGGTTTTGGCACTGCGACCCGAGTTTTTATTAATACAGTACTCACTCGCTTCGCTCGTTCGCTTGAATATTATAAATACACTACTCACTCGCTTCGCTCGTTCGCTTGAATATTTTCGCCTACTCACTCGCTTCGCTCGTTCGCTTGAATATTATAAATACACTACTCACTCGCTTCGCTCGTTCGCCATATAAGTATGTATTTTTTAAAGCTTAATATAAAAATCGCGATTAAAAATCAGGGGTTGATCGTATAAGGGTGAAAATTTAGAGTTGTATGTATTTTTCAATGCTGAATCATGAAAAAATTAAAACAAAAAATTTTGTCCAAAAAATAAAAAAAAAAATTTGGGGTGGACCACCCTTAACATTTAGGGGGATGAAAAATAGATGTTGTCCGATTCTCCACCCTACCCGATAAGCACACAAAATTTCATCAAAATCGGTCCAGCCGTTTCGGAGGAGTATAATAACGTACACCGCGACACGAGAATTTTATATATAAGATATGTGTGTGTGTGCGGGCTATAACTTTCGAAAGAGTTAATTGATTTTGATGAAATTTGGTAGGCACGTTGGAATCCATCACCGCACGAAGCCTATTTAAAATGGTCCTAATCGGACTATTTTAAGAGTGGTTTTTAGGGGTTAAAAAATGTTTTTGGGCCCAAAAATACCGAAAAAAATTTCAGAATTGTTTCAAAATTGAAATTTGACCCTGTAGTAAAGATCAAAATGTGCTGCTAAAATTTTAATAAAATCGGCTCGACAGGACCGGACTTATAAATTTTATGAAAACACTAGTTTGCGGATAGTGATTTACTTACTGAAGGGTGTATTTAATTTGGTACAGAGGTTGTATTGATAATAATATTGAAATTAAGAAAAAAAAATATTATTTTAAGGGATGTATTAAGGGGTTAAATTTTTTATTTTGTCCAAAATCAAACTTAAGTTCACGTATTAAAGCCACAAGGCCTGTATTAGCAAATACACTATATTGTCGGCAGGGTTTTGGCACTGCGACCCGAGTTTTTTGCTCTATTTTCAAAAAAAAAAAAATGGATTTTCGAAAAGCGTCAATTTTCAAAGGGGGGACTTTCTTATACTACTCACTATTAGAAACCCAATGCAAAAAAGTCATGAGGTGTTGTGGGACACCTGACAGAAGCTAAGCTTATATAAAAAATCAAATTACAATTTCTATAAAAAAATCAACTCAAAATCTAACTGTTAAAAATAAGTATAGTAGAAAATAGAAATTAATATCTACTTTTTAACCGACTTATAATTTTATTAAATTGGCGCCTACCTCGAAATTTTATTATTTTCCTCTTTTTAGTGACTTTTTTGAAGAAAATTTTTTTTTGTTGAAACTTTTTTTTAGGGTCAATTTTTATAGGGTTTTTTAAAAAACTTCTAGTCGGGTGGGCCATTGTGGTACATTAACTGGACATTGCATTCGGCCAGTGGGCCTGTACTGCCAGCAAGTACTGGCCCGGCACTCGTCTGTTGGCCTGAAGGTAGCCGGAAAGAAAATGTTTGTTGGTATGAAATTGGTGTGCACTGCAGTAATAAAAAAAACTCGGGTCGCAGTGCCAAACCCTGCCGACAATATAGTGTATTTGCGAATACAGACCTTGTGGCTTTAATACGTGAATTTAAGTTTGTTTTTGGACAAAATAAAAAATTTAACCCCTTAATACATCCCTTAAAATAATATTTTTTTCTTAATTTCAATATTATTATCAATGCAACCTCTGTACCACATTAAATACACCCTTTCATAAGTAAATCCGTATCAACAAACCAGTGTTTTCATAAAATTTGAAAGTCCGGTCCTGTCGGGCCGATTTTATTAAAATTTTAGCAGCACGTTTTAATCTTTACTAAAGAGTTAAATTTCAATTTTGAAACGATTCTGACAAATTTTTCGGTATTTTTGGGCCCAAAAACTTTTTGGAACCCCTAAATACAACCCTGAAAATGGTCCGATCGGGCCCATTTTAAATAGGCTTCTTGCGGTGATGGGTTCCAATGTGTGTACCAAATTTCGTTTCAATCGATTAAGTCTGTCGAGAGTTATCGTGTACACACATATATATATAAATATATATATATATAAATATATAAATATATACATACATATATATATAAACATTTCTAAAAATGGTGCCAAAGTGTTCAGGAGGCTATGAAACGTCGAGAAATTTTGGTCCGACCCCTAGGTCCCGCCATCCGACCGACGCCAATAGTGTATGTGCCATATTATGGCAAATACACTAAAAAGGGTGTGGGTCTCGGGACCCCCGACAGATGTGCAACATTAAAGAAAACGTTATTGAACTCGGTGGTATTCTCTATGTAGTAGTATATATTTTTTCAAAAGCAGCAACTAACTGTTATGCTGACGTAATCCTATATACTGCACTGTAACACACGCGGTTGCGGCGTTTGAGCACGCCTGAGTCAGAAACGCAACTAAATACACAGCGAAGTATCTATATTACATACCTACACGTGTATACATATACTTTTGCTTTACAGTACGTTCGTATGTATACTCTCTCTCTCTCTCTTTCCGTGCCCGAGCGCGCGGAAGCCGAGAGAGAGAGAGTGCCGCAGTGGTGGGAAGAACAGCAGCGAAGGAGCGGACCAAACATTTCGTTGCATATTTCACCTCATGCGGCTGTTCACAGCCCGACATAAGATGTTTCACATCAAAAATTGAACAAACACTATAAAAAAAATTTCTCATGAAAAGTATAGAAAATTGACTCATTTTTGTAAGAGAACTGCGGCTATTTACAATATTCGCCGCGAAATATCCAATATGGGTTTGTAAGTGAGTTGAGAATGGCAGAGGGGCCACATAACAGTAGCGGGAGGGGGTGGATATAATGCATTGTTGTGATACTTGAACTCTATATACAGGTGAAGGAGGAAGGGGTGGTTAGGTCACGTGAGAGAGGCTGGTAGTTGAATTTGAATAAAATATAAGAGAATTTTGCTTCGTCCTTTTTCGTCAGTTTAAAAAGGAATATTCACTTTTTGTTTCTGTGAGCGTTTCGCATAATACAGGACGATTCAAAACCAAATAAGTTGTGGAATTCTTTGTTTGAAAGTTTGAGGGATACAAATTTCTGAATACATCTCTGTCTAGTTTTTAAAATGTCACTTATTTCTTAATAGTTTTGTATTAGAATTCACGACTAAATTCAAAGGGTTGACCTCTACTGCACTGTAAAAAATGGATGCAAAAATACTTTGAAAGTTAAGATAGAATTCGCTCGATTTTCTAAGTGCTTTTACATTATTATTTATTTTTACACAGAAAACTTCATAAAAACTTGGACTTTTACTGTAAAGTTAAACAAATTTGTGATTTTTACATAAAGAAATTAACATTACATAATTTGTGTAATATTCCAATAAAGTGTGTAAAAATTACAAAATAAAATGTATAGTTACATATATAAAATGGATGAATACAAAACAAATTAATGTAAAATTGGTAACCACGCATGCGCAATGTGTTTTTATGGAATCTACGCGATGCGCAGGCGATAACCTGTTTGCGACGCCATTGTCTCTTTGTGTGCCTATTACCAGATTAATCGCTGGCTACAAATGGACCATCGATAATCTATGTAATCGGCCTTCTCATTTCTTACAGTGTATAGTCGTTAACTGAAATTACTCCTAAGTGGGATCACCTTGAAACAAAATTATTAATGCTAGAGCCTTAGACCGCATATAGATATAGAAATGGACATCTAGAATCAAGCACTCTACCACCTTCTTTAATATACAGAGGACAGTGTGGTTCAGTGGTTAGCGGCGTGGCCTCTGGATCAGACTGTCGTGGGTTCGAATCCCGCTTCCGCTCATGGATGTTTTGTGATGTCATTTAGTTTTAATTAGAGACGCTAATGACCTAAATTGTCGACGCGTCTATAATTTACAATAAATAAATAAATTCTTCAATAGTTCTCACTCGACGCGAAATAAAAATGTAGTTTTTTTTTGATAATAAATAATAAATTTTAAATATGACTTGGCACTAGGCCCTTGGCTGTTGTTTACTTTAAATAAAAAACAATTATTTATAAAACAGTAAATTTGATTTAAGCATTTCTGTTGAAATATTATTTTTTAATCTAAAAAAATTAAATCAGCAATTAATTTACGGAAGTAAGAAAAATCACGATACCATTAAAATTATTAATTATATTTTTAATTACTTATATTCACTCCAAATATACAGTGAAGCCCAAAATGTTCTACTGGCAAATTTTTTTTTTTTTTTGATAATTTTTTTGCTGAAAATATCAGCTCTGAAAGGTTCTTTTTCAATATGCAACTTTTTTGAAAAAAATGGAAAAAAACTTTTGGTTGTTCCTCAAAAAAAAGTAAAAATTCACTGGGCCTTTGAAGGCCGCACACGTAACCTCCAGTTGAAAGTCGGGATAACGGGACAACGTGGAATTCATTTATTTGTCTCTTTTCATTTCTATGGGGTCATATATGTCTGTCTCATTTTACGGATAGCAGGCAAGCAACTGGGACTTGGTTCGTCTCATTAGCAATGCACTACATGAATATTTCATGTTCTACCGCTTTAACAATGGAGGATTTTGACCGCAGTCAGTCGAACAGAAAGCTTGTGAGACAGACAGAGAAAAAAGATAATATACAGGTTCTGTAATGTAGCTTGATACTCGTCTAGCCCCCGGTATACATAACTAATAGTCTTGGCTTATGACATACGCAATTATAGAACAGACGCTTGTTAACGCGTATGGTATAGCATAAAAACGGCTATGGGACAAACAGCTCGGTAACCGATCTGGTAGCGCGTGTACCTCGCATGCACAAGGACCGTGGTTCGGATCCAACTGGCGCCAAATGTATTTTTGTTTTTTTTTACAGCTATTTCATATTCCACTTGATATGTTACGGGACCTGTACACGTCGCCGAATCGTACAAGATGTCTAATATAAATAGATATTATTAATATATTAATTAATATATTAATTTAAAATTAATTAGAAACGTCATTAATATTAGACAACTAGACGCCGTAGAGAGTCTAGAGATTCATAAGTGTAAACATAATATTATGAACAGTGACAAAGGCCCAATTCCAGGTAGCCTGCTTTTTGATTTAGTAAATTAGTTTAGTTTTCAGGTAATTAAAATTAGGTAGCCTATAAATAGGCAGTAATTTTTGTTTAGTCTTTAGTTTTAATCATCTCCTGATGATGCCAACTTGGTTGGCGAAACGTGCGTCGAGAGTGTTTGTTATGGTTTGGTGTTTTGTGGTAATTGTAACATTTCGTATCTTTACACCAAAGGTTCCACCATTTTTTATTTTTTTTTTATTTTTTTTTTTTTTATTTTTTATTGTTTTATTATTATGATAATAAACAATGGAGGATTTAGATCACAGCCAAAAGCACTTATTGTTATGATACGAAATCAAACCGATCTAATAGAATAATTAAACTGAAGATTAAAATAATACAAGCACTGGTCTCACTCGATTATTCAGTAAATTCAACATTCGGGTTTGGCAAAATCGTCGGTCTGATTTTGAGAGAATTAGCCGAATGTTTTGCCGAAGGTGGTCGAAGCTGAAGCTTTAATCGGATATTAATATTATTAGTCCGGGATTCAAATAGACCTGACGACAGGGGAGGATTTAGAACTTCAGCGCCCCTAGGCTACGAAAAGTTTGGCGCCCTTTTTGTAAAAAAAACAGGGCATAGATGATACTAATTATATTTGGTAGTTTTCTTAAACAAGAGTGGAGAAGTTTAAGAAATAAAGCAAGACAGAATTTTGAGTATTTTGAAAATAACAATCGGAAATTGCTAAGCATTGTTATTTAACAATGTTCCGCAATTTCCAATTGTTCGTAAATTTTGCTAAACAATTAAGATTTTTCTATTTTATTTTCGAGTATATTTCGGTTATAGTTTTTCGTGCATAATAATTTTCTGATCCAAAATATGGACGTAGCTCTTTCCAACGATACCCCACACGATACAATAAATTCAATTTTTTTGGGGGGGGCCAAACTTACTTCTAATAAAAATATTTCATAACCTTTGATTATCGAATTGTGTGCGCGTTACAAAGACTCTAGAATCATGCCAAATTTCAAATTTTTACGTCACGCAGTTTTCGAGAAAAAAGTCTGTGACAGACAGACAGACGGATGCAAGAGTGATCTTATAATTGTTTCGTTTTTCCTTATAAGGTACGGAACCCTAAAAATACACACGCTTTAATTAAATTTAACAAATTAGAAATAAAAACTTAGCAATATAAAAATACCTGAGGGGATATAAAATAAAAAGCGAGTCATGAATTCGGTTCTGTGACCACATTTTCACAGATGCGATGTTCCTGCAGCCACGAAAACGCGGTTCATAGCACCTCCACGTATGCAACCGTGTTAACACTTCAACTGACAGAGTAAGGATGGGAAAATATGCTAACTGTTTAACGAACAGTCGGTTTATTTCTAAAGAGTTATCTGCATATTTTTGAAAATTCATATTCGTATAATATTATTGAATATCTGGATGACCGAGCTTTGCTCGGATCAGTTAAAAAAAATAGTACTTAAAGTTCCCATTTCATCAAAATCGTTAGTCGTTTTTAAGAAAAAAAATTACATACCTATAAGTAGATAATATTATTATACGTCAGTATACGTCATACTACATAACGTATGTACATTGTACCTACATATTTTATATAAGTAATATAAAAGTAATATACCTATTTATTTAAATATTAGTTAAAAAAATAACAACAATAAAATCTAAACATAATTATGTAAATATAATTATGTTTAGATTTTATTGTTGTTATTTTTTTACTTTTCAAATAATTACTGATTATTTTAATAAGTTAAAGATTGACTGTCAGAGTAATTTGACATAAATAATGAAAATAGTTTGTTTTTTCCAAAGCCTACTCACCATACGACACTGTTTTATAACGTTAAAAAAACTATTTTTTAAAATGATAAAATCGATAAGAAAATGAATTTTTCCAGGGATGAGACTTAGCTAGATCGATTTTTTGCCCCCCGAAACCCCTTTTCGGTAAATTTGATCAAAATCGTTAGAGCCGTTTTCGAGAAAATATTTATATAAGTACATAGGTACATATATACAAGATTTGCTCATTTAATAATATAGGGATTTATTTTGTTTGTATAAAATAAATACACAAACCCTTGAAAAATTCTACATATTTATTAATCTCAACGCTCGTTTCCTGGTTTCTAGCCCACCAGGAGAGTTCGAACTAAATAGCCCATCATCAGGAGAGTTCAAACTAAAACTTTTAATTTTTTGACGGTGCTATTAAAGAAGACAAATATAAAATTTGCAAATTTTTAATGAAAAAGATGCGAAAAATACATAAAACTTTCGGTCGTTCTTTTATTCAGATTGATTGAATGACAAAAATACAAACAGATTTAGAGGGCAGTATAGCCTAGTGGTTAGCGTGCTTAGTGCCGCAACCTCTGGACTGGACTGCCGTGGGTTCGAATCCCACCTGCACTCATGGATGTTTTGTGATGTTATTTAGTTTTAAGATAGTTGTTATTTAGTGTAGTTGAAAGACGCTAATGACCTGAGATGTCGACGCGTCTATAATCTACAATAAAAAATAAAATAAATACAAACAAATTTTCACATTTATAATATTATAGGTTAGGATGTTAATGTTTCTGAGATTTCCTAATCCTTTATAGACTGAACGGCAGTGGTTGGTGCATTGGAATTTTAAACATGTGGCAGAAATGTCAGGCGCAATGCCCATTCCAACCTATAATAGCAATACACGTTGCATTCCAAAAGGTTGTGAACTCGTGTGCTCCGCGGGGGGAACCACCGTTTAGCTTAGATCTCCTCTATAGTACGAGTCAAATATACTTCAAACGTTCACATTTTTTTTTGTTTCCATTTCCAAAAACTAGGGATGTCCAATAGGCATCTGAATATAAGCGCTACGCAGTCTGGTGAGAATCAAAGGAACTACAAATACTCGGATACATAATTTGTTTATGTATGGAAACTATATTGAAAACGAGGTTTATTTGCTTTATTCATAATTTAAAACAGCTTTAAAAGTATGAGTTTATCGAATTGATTTTGTTAAGTGCCCCAGTGTTTATCCTAGGGAAAGGAAAACCTAGATATTTGTTTCCATGCTTTTCCAAAGGCGGGCAAATATCGGCGTTTGGGTTGGCTGGCAAATTCGGATCAAAAGTGCTGATGTATATTTTTTCACTGAATCGATCTAAAACACACTATGATCGTAACTAACATTTCCTTAAAGTTTGCTTGATATGGAAGTTTGAACGAAAAGTACTAATTCTGAAACTGCAGGTATTTTCACACACGATCACATTTTGACACCAATGGCAAAGTACGAAATATCTAATCATTATTTAAAGTGAAAGGGGGATATACGTATAATATTATGTTAAACAAAGATAGAAAACCTATTATTTGGTACAGAGGAATACTTATTTATGAAACACACAAAAATGAATTTATGGCTTATAAAATAGTGCCATTTTTAATAATGTTTGTCTGCAAATTTACACAAAAATGTGCAAATTTTTGGTTCTTCTACAACGGAAAAAAAATAAGTTCGATTCATTGAGAAATGCGAACTTCTGTACATAAGATAGTTACCTACTTATACTTATAACTTTGTTTCATTAAGAACGCATTTAATATTGCTGTCAAAATTAATATGATAGAAATGGAAACATAACATTTAATGTTCAAAAATACTCACGGTAGTATGTTAAACTGAATTTATTAGTTGAATATTGCATTTAAATTTTAAACCTGTACGTTAAGTTACTGTGTAATATGGTGTAACCTCAAAATACAACGTTGTATTATATACTGTCATATTATTGAATAATTTAAGCGATGATACCTACCGTGTTTAAATATATAAGTAAAATATACTTCTACAAAAAACGAACATTCAAGTGATTCTTTAAATCATTTCTTTATCTATTTACCAGGAGTTAAATAGCATCAAATTTCCACACATTTAAATACACCTTGACAAAACTATCCGAGTATTTGTAGTTATGCCATTGGCCGCTACGGCGCGACAATCTTATTTTCAGATGCCTATATAATATGCTTTATTACGCTCCATTTTCTTTATTACTTGACTAGAAAATAAACTTTATGAAGCATTGTATCATCATTTACCACCACACATTAAAGAAGCCCGCAATTTCTATCAAAGGCCGGTACCGCCAAGGACATATTTGTGTAATATCGAAAAAGGGCACTTGTCCGGGGCGGCAGGATTGGGGGTCCGGGGCGGCAGAATTGGGGGGTGGCAAAATTTAACAAACTATGTTTTAAATATCAGAAGCATATGTGTATAGGACGCAAAAAAAATTGAGCTGAAAGGGGGATGGAAAATCGTCTTTGACCAGGGCGCAAATTTTATAAATACGTATCTGGGTAACGCTTGGTTGGCACGTGTTAAAAATACAAAGAAAGTCTTCTTAGAAAAGAGATTTACAATAAAACTTTTTGCCAGATTTTCAATTTACATTTTACAATGTATCTTATATATTATATAATACTGAAAGATACCTTGTAAACTGATGATTCCAAATTTGGCGAAAAGTTTTATTGTAAAATAAAATTAAGAAAAATCGCAAGATAGTGGACAAAATATTTTATTTATTAAATTAAATGTACGACGTTTCGTTTATATATTTAAACTTTTTCAAGTACATAAAAATAATATTTTTATGTACTTGAAAAAGTTTAAATATATAAACGAAACGTCGTACATTTAATTTAATAAATAAAATATTTTGTCCACTATCCTGCGATTTTTCTTAATTTTATTATAATCACGATGGACACGATTTCTAATATAAGTTTTATTGTAAACTGACTAATTCTGAAAAAGTTGCAATTATAATGGAATGCTTACAGAAGAATATTTTTAAATATATAATAGCTATTATGAAGTATTAGAAATACCTTGTATTTTTTGATGTCCGTCTTGTGATTTCCTGTGTTTTAACACGACGCGTTTCAGCAACGAGTTGCTATCTTCAGGTGTGGTTAAATTTTTTAAAAATTACACATTGAGTATCCGTAACACGTTATACTATTAAGCACATGCGTAAAATGTAGTGGATTGTAGAGTTAAAAAATTTAACCACACCTGAAGATAGCAACTCGTTGCTGAAACGCGTCGTGTTAAAACACAGGAAGTCACAAGACGGACATCAAAAAATACAAGGTACTTATTTCTGATACTTCATAATATTCATATAGTGACTTGGAGACCCAACACTCTAAAAATGTATCATATAATAGCTGCTTATTAGTGTATTTGCCATATGGCACATACACTATTGGCGTCGGTCGGATGGCGGGACCTAGGGGTCGGACCAAAATTTCTCGACGTTTCATAGCCTCCTGAACAATTTGGCACCATTTTTGGAAATATTTATATATATATATATATATGTGTGTTCGCGGCATAACTCTCGAAAGACTTAATTGATTTGAACGAAATTTGCTACACACGTTGGAATCCATAACCGCACGGAACCTATTTAAAATTGGCTCAATCGGACTATTTTAAGGGTTGTTTTTAGGGGTTAAAAAATTTTTGGGCCCGAAAATACCCAAAACATTTTCAGAATCGTTTCAAAATTGAAATTTAACCTTTTAGTAAAGATCAAAATGTGCTGCTAAAATTTTAATAAAATCGGCCCGACAGGACCGGACTTGCAAATTTTATGAAAACACTAGTTTGCGTATAGTGATTTACTTACTGAAGGATGTATTTAATTTGGTACAGAGGTTGCATTGATAATAATATTGAAATTAAGAAAAAAAATATTATTCTAAGGGATGTATTAAGGGGCTAATTTTTTTATTTTGTCCAAAAACAAACCTAAGTTCACGTATTAAAGCCACAAGGGCTGTATTAGCAAATACACTATATTGTCGGCAGGGTTTGGCACTGCGACCCCAGTTTTTTTAAATGTTTCTATTATTTTTTTGTATAGGATGGATATGTATATGTAGCGCTTCATTTTGGACACACTATATGCGGTACCAGTGTAACACATTAGATTGTCACGATTTGCCTAGCGTAATTAATAACTGTAACGGGTTCATTATTACTCCAACGCGCTGCTTCAAGCCCTTAAGATGAATCATTAACCACATGAAAACACAAGACCTCATCAAAAGCTTTGAAAGTTTAATTCTATAACCTTGAACTGTGCTTACAAGCTCCTACACTTACTACTACTAGGTATATACGAATGTGTTCTCATAATTCTATATGTAAATTTACAACGAATGTTGAATTTTGAATAATTTACTGGTGTATAATTTTATAATCTTCGAAGCAACATTTCTTGAAGTGTTAATTATTAATATGTAACTAGATCTTACTTATTATAGATGTTTCAATTTTCTGAGGTATGTTTGCACGGCAAAATTAAATGTGCCTACCCGAAGCATAGTCGATACATGGATTTAATTTAAAAAAAAAATTTTTAACAAAAAAAAACCTCCTTAAAAATGCCACTAAAAAGAGGAAAATAATGAAATTTTGAGGTCTGCGCCAATTTAATAAAATATGAAGTCGGTTAAAAAGTATGGTATATAGAGATTAATATCTTTTTTTTTAACCGACTTCATATTTTATTAAATTGGCGCAGACCTCAAAATTTCATTATTTTTCTCTTTTTAGTGGCTTCTTGAAGGAGTTTTTATTTTTTGTTAAAAAGTTTTTTATTTTTTATTTTTTAGTGTCAAAAAGTGACATTTACCTTAAAGGAATCACACGCCGTTACTCACTTTTATATTAAACCGACTTTCTTGCGCTGTCCGATGTGTCAAAAAGTCACATTTACCTTAAGGAATCGCACGTCGTTACTCACTTTTATTCTGAAAGTATATCCCTTCAAATAAAAAAAGAATTTTCCAAATCGGTTTATAAATGATGGAGTTCTGAGGTAACAAACACAAAAAAAAAAAAAAAAATACAACCGAATTGAGAACCACCTCCTTTTTTGAAGTCTGTTAAAAATAGCAATACAAAATAGAGGCTGGCAATTATACAAAGTTGACTAATTAAAGAAAATAAAAATCGGTCAAGTGCAAGCCGCATGTACAGACAGATGGCGTGAATATCGTTGAACACAAATAATTGTATTCGTTGTCATGGAAAGAAATACAACCACTTTAATTTATCTTATAAAAATATGATAAATGAAATAATAATGTACCTACTTAATTTTATTTTTTATATTTTAAATTGATATCCAATACCTACCTATATATTTTCATTATTAACAAATAAATAAACAAGCCGTGAGGTGGGTCGTTTATTAGGACTAAAGTGCGACCCTTGAGGTCCACACGACGAACTTCCCAGTTTGATAAATATTTAATAATAATAATTAAATTAGATATTACACAGAAAAGTTATCATTTTAATCATTAAAACATAATTATTATTTATTTTTAACAATAATTAAAAAAAAAACGGCTGAACCGATTTTTATAAAATTTATGTCGGATCAAAATGACGTTAACACGCCTAGATTGACACCCTTACGAAGTCCATATAATTTTTTATTCGCGAGATATTGTGTAAAATCTACTTTTTTGGAGGTTATTTGGTTAAGAAAAAAGACCGGCTGAACCGATTTTGTAAAAAATTTCTTTCAGATCATATTTACGTTAATACGCGTCGATTGGCACCCTAACGTAGTCGATATCATTTTTCATTCTCGAGATTTCGTCTTAGAAAGAAATGGACACATACATACGTACGTACGTACATACGTCCACACACACACACACAGACATCTTTCTAAAAATAGTATAAAAATAGTGTAGTGACCTTGAAACAAAAATTTTTTTTCCTTTTTGATTTCGATTTTCGGACCCATTACAATAACTTCCAATGGGAAGTTAAAAATAAAATATTAAAAGCCTTCGGGATTCGAACCTGGGTTTGGCGTTTGTATAACCTCTCGGTAGACTCGTACTTTTCCGCATGGTCACTTGGATTTCCTTGCACTATAGCTTACACATATCGTAAACTGAAGGTCCTTCAAGTAAGCTACATTTTTATTTATTGTAGATTATAGACGCGTCGACATCTCAGGTCATTAGCGTCTTTCAACTACACTAAATAACAACTAACTTAAAACTAAATAACATCACAAAACATCTATGAGCGCAGGTGGGATTCGAACCCACGGCAGTCCAATCTAGAGGTTGCGATACCAATCATGCTAACCACTAGGCTATACTGCTCTCAAGTAAGTTAATTGGTGCTAGGCCCAAATAACCTTAGCTGTTGGTGGTCTTTAAAATACAATACAATACAATACTCAAGTAAGTTACATTGGGGTGATTCTCAAGCATAAAAATTCGACTGATGACCAGTCCTATACTTCCCACCTAGTAAATATTTGCAAAAAATAAACACTCTTTTTTTTTATTCTTTGACTAGGCCCAAATAACCTTAGCTGTTGGTGGTCTTTAAAACACAATTTAATTTTTATTCTTTGAAAAAAGCATGGCCCTCTTTATTGTTTGGTGATCTACTGATAGCTAACTTAATATAGCAAAAATCATGGTTACCTTGATTTACGTACAATTTTTATTCTTTTTAGTAAAATATTTTTTTTCTCGAAAACTATACATTTTAGAGAAAAAAAATATTTACCTTTTTTTCATATTATAACATCTAGAATTCATTTATATTTTTTTTTACCTATGTTAATACGTGACATTGAGGACGTTTTTTTGAATATCTCAGGATCCACTGAACCGATTTGACTCAAAATCTAATCAGATCTAAGTTAAAGGCTGATAAACACAATAGAGCAATCGGCATGCCCGTATGTTGTTCCGTTCTTAAGATATCGAAGGCGAAAAATTGACCACATACACACACACACACATACACACACACACACACACACATACAGACATCAGTCAGAAAATGATCTTAAACGATTGCTAGGGTCTCAAAACGTGAAATCTGTTAAAATCTCGAAATATTGTTTTCGGACTGAATCCATTACTTCCCTACCATAGTAGAGGTGGGAAGTAAAAATGTTGAACACCCCTGGTGTAGTCGTTGTTGCGATATTCTCAGACTGTTTCCTTCCTCAGACACAATCTTTGATTAAAAATCAACGTCATCAAAGCTGCAGTCTGTTGAAACTTGAGTCGTTTACAAACAATCCCGATTACGTTTCACCTAGCAAGCTAGATCGTACCCAGGCACTTCTGAAAGCTCCACAAATACACCTTCTATTATATTACACGTGTGTTGTACCGCCATTGTCTGCCCCCTCTCTTTAATTAAAGGTCGGTATACAATAGATGCAACGCAAGATGTAATCAACTAATCTTTCCAAAGTCCAAACTTAACATACTGTTATTTTGTCCTAACAAGTTAAGAGGTGTACAGCAAAGTTAATGTTTAAAGAAAAAAAAACAACTGACTTTTTATTTTCAAAATATTTACGAAACTACAAAGTTTAGAAAAAAAACTTTTTTGTTAAAAGTAGTAGAATAAATCGCTTTGAAAAATATATCGTTGTAATAGAAAAAACAACGTCATAGCAAATATATCTTCTGCGCATGCACCGATTTTTCCCCAAAAAACAATACGGTCTTCCTTTTTACATGTCAAACATCCTACCAAAATTTGGTTTCGATCCGCTCAGCTGTTTGACCTGTATCATGCTCACAGACTAACAGACAAACACATGAACAGACTTTTTCCAAAAATATATTTTTTTGGACCCTGGTGACCTCGAAACGAAAAAATATTGTAAAATTGTGAAACGTGAATTTTGAAAATAAAACAAGTGAAGTTTTCAGTAACTTTTAAAAATATAAACCAAACAGTAAAAAATACTAATCAATAAAGAATGGTCAGTTAATTGTATAAAAACAATTAAACTCGATTAAGAGTGGTCGGTTAGTTAAACCAAAGCTTAAATAATTAAATAAAACTTCAGACAAACGGAGAAATGTCAACGCTAACGAAGGAAACTAACCTTACAGACTTCATATAAAATTTAAAGTAATAAAAGAAAGTTACGGACAGTTGATGAACGATGAGAAGTTAGGTTAGATCGTGTTAAAATAAAGTCCAGTTCTGCCAACTTTAATTGTCACCGCAAACGACTGATGTGAACACTGTGTGAACAATTCCGCCACAATAAAGAGTAAGCGGCATAAAACGGTCAACTTAAGTCAAGGGTTTCCAATCGATACGACGTCGATAATGAAAGTTTTCAGAATTATCAATAAATCTAAAGTAAAATTTTTTTTTTAATTTATTAAAAGGCTTTATTTCTTTTAGGCCCGTATTCACCGAGCCTAGTTAGTTATTTATTCCGTTGATTTATTCCTTTGGTAACTATTACTCGGATTAAATAGCGATAATTCAATTCACCAAACGTAGTTAAGTTTACTGCAGATATAAATCGTAAGAATAATTATTCTGTCCAATTTCAAGGGTATAAATATTTATTCGCATAGTAAAATAGGATGGGCACGAAATGCACAAATTACTTTATGACCTGGCGACCTTTTCAGGTAAATATTAATTCCATATCTTTAAGGTAAAGGGTTTTGCAGTAAAATAAAATAAATTTACATTCTCGATCGATGCGCCATCGGTCGGATCTTTGGTAAACGTGCTTTAGAATCAAAATATTTGACTAAATGTCCAAGATGTATGGTATAAAGTAAATTTGTACCTGAAGTTACTATTCTATCGAATGAATTGCTAGGTGAATTGAAAGTTAATTTCATTCCAAGGAATAAATTTATTCTAAGAATAGTAACTTCTATCTTTAACAGTGTTTGGTGAATACGGGCCTTAGTGCATTTGTTAATCGACAGGTCGAAAAATGTGTAAAGTATTTCCTCTAGTATTGTAATGAATGAATTGTAAATTATAGACGCTCGACAACTGAGGTCATTAGCGTCTCTAGTATTGTAGTCGTTCGACTATTCGAGATATAATTTAAGGGAAATATATCTTTCAGTAAACGTAAAGCGTCTTTAAGCTTTAAAATATTGCAAAGTGAAAGCCCTGTATTTCGTCTCTCTTTTCAAAAGTTTTATGGTTAGGCAATTCGTTTGGTTGGTAAAGCGGCGAGTTTTGTGGTTGGTTGTCATTCGTGCGTAACAAAAAGCCTCTGTCAGCTACCCGATGTCGTTCTGACCGACTGGCGCAAAACGGCCGCGAGCAAAGCAAAGTTAGCTCTGTAACTTTGTTGTTTTAGTACGCCAGTGTAAGTACTACACCACCCATTAAAAAAAACCGGAGCATTAGAATCTATCATTTTTTGTGTTATCTGGGTTTAGCACCATATATATTTAATTTTATTGAAGTGAAAACTTCTTTAGGCACTTTGCGTTCTTTTTAAATTTAAAAAAATCATTTTAAAAGTTTAAACAATTTTTAAATTTTTAAAGATTTTAAACATCTTAAAAAGCTTAAAATATCATGTTAAAAATTTTATAGATTTTAAAAATTTTAATGATTAAATTTTAAAATTTTAAAAATTAAAAAAATTTTGACTTGCAAAATATTTGTTTTTTAATCAAATCGGCTTTATTTTGCGTTTTACAATCGATTAACACTAAAAAAATCAACTTTGAAGCATTTTGGCACCGTTAAATGTGGTTCAATAATTAAATCTTATTTTTAAGTTATTCACAGCAAATTACGAAAGTGAACCGCCACGCTCGGGGCGGTGACGCTGAATCGGGTTTACTCGGCTCCACTCGACATGCACGCTCGGGTCAGTGACCACGTTTACTGTCTAACAAGGAGTGCATCGTTTCAAGAATTACGTTTTTATTATAACGTATTATAATAATAATATAATATTATTATGTATGTTTTGCATATAATTATTTTTTTTTATTAGGTAAGTATAGTAAAAAACAAAGTGAATTGACTGCTGTGGTTATTGTCACTACACAAAAATTACAATTGTATTATAATATATTAAATGATTTACAACAAAGTCGGTATCTAGTA
Source organism: Mongoloraphidia duomilia (assembly GCA_039654895.1). NCBI lineage: Eukaryota > Metazoa > Arthropoda > Insecta > Raphidioptera > Raphidiidae > Mongoloraphidia > Mongoloraphidia duomilia. Next base: position 11,481,675 of record CM077527.1, read on the forward strand.
CTTACCAAAACGTTACACAAACTGGCATCCCATTTTGGTCACATCAATAAGTACACCAATCAGAGAGTAAGGGCGTGTGGTACGACTTTTGATCTGATGTTTTCATCAACTGTTGACCTGAAACAAAAAAAAAAACATTTTGAAAATTGTCATTAAAACTTATTTCATACTTTCACTAGTTCTTAAATATCAACTCGGGAAAATATCTGTTTGACATGTCAAATATTAGTAAAAACGAGACAAAATTACAAAGTTAAAAATTATATTCTAAATTCATTTATATTATAGAGGCGCGCTTCAGTCAGGAGTACTTTAATTTTCTTTTTAAAAAGAGTTTCCGGCAATTTATTGTAAAATTTTTGTGATATGTAGTGAAAATTATTCTGGGTAGGTACTGGATAAACATGTCTTCGCCAGGAAGCTATGGTTATAATATTTTTTATCCTCCCCCCTATTCATCCCCGGGGAGAAAATTGAAAATCTGGCTTCGTCAGGTTTTGTCCCGTGCCCCATACCAGTAGTTCTCGATCGCCGGTCCGCAAAAAATGTTTATTATACATATTATTATCCCTATCCCTATATTATTAAACGAGCAAATCTTGTATATATATGTACCTATGTACCTATATAAATATTTTCTCGAAAACGGCTCTAACGATTTTGATCAAATTTACCGAAAACGGGTTTCGGGGGGCAAAAAATCGATCTAGCTAGGTCTCATCCCTGGAAAAATTCGTTTTCTCATCCATTTTATCATTTTAAAAAACAGTTTTTTTAACGTTATAAAACAGTGTCGTATGGTGAGTAGGCTTTGGAAAAAACAAACTATTTTCATTATTTATGTCAAATTACTCTGACAGTCAATCTTTAACTTATTGAGTAATTATTTGAAAAGTAAAAAAATAACAACAATAAAATCTAAACATAATTATACTTACATAATTATGTTTAGATTTTATTGTTGTTATTTTTTTAACTAATATTTAAATAAATAGGTATATTACTTTTATATTACCTATATAAAATATGTAGGTACATACGTTATGTAGTATGACGTATACTGACGTATAATAATATTATCTACTTATTTAGGTATGTAATTTTTTTTCTTAAAAACGACTAACGATTTTGATGAAATGGGAACTTTAAGTACTATTTTTTTTGAACTCATCCGAGCAAAGCTTGGTCATCCAGATATTAAGAAATTATACGCGTATAGATTCCAAACTTTAAATTGAAACTTGTCAGATATGTTTAACATGCCTAGTACCCGGTAATATCCAAGTATTTTCATTATAATTCAACTGAATATTCGATAATGTAGCTAAACTAACTAAATAGGTACAAAGCTAATCAAATAGTTGCGATTGTGCAACGGTAAAGTTAGTTATTTAGAAGTGGTTATACATGACGATAGATAACTATCGGAATGTGAATGGACGAGTCAACTTGAGGAGGGGGAGGAGTTGGAGATGCAAGTGAAGGAGATAATATCATTTTCAGAACTGCATAATTAAATTGCGTCACTTGAATCCTAGAGTTGAGTTATATATAATACTAGCCGTTACCCGTGGCTTCGCCCACGTATTTTTCGATTTATGATTTATTATCCCTCTCGCGAGAAATTCTCCTCCTGCGAATTTTATAAGTAATACATAACTCACTCGCTTTGCTCGTTTGCTCGGATTTTATTAATACATTACTCACTCGCCTCGCTCGTTCGCTCGAATTTTATTAATACATTACACACTCGCTTCGCTCGTTCGCTTGAATATTAATTATACATTAGTCACTCGCATCGCCCGTTCGTTTGAATATTAATAATACAATACTCACTCGCTTCGCTCGTCCGATCGAATTTTATTAATACATTATTGCTCACCTACGTTATATAAGGAACTCCTGTGCAAAATTTCATGCTTCTAACTTCAAAAATGATGAACTTCCATACAAACTTTCATCCCCTATTTAACCCCTTTAAGGGATGAATTTTCAAAAATCCTTTCTTATTACTCATTTACGTTATATAAGGAACTCCTGTGCAAAATTTCATGCTTCTAACTTAAAAAATTACGAACTTCCATACAAACTTTCATCCCCTATTTAACCCCCTGAGGGGATGGATTTTAAAAAATCCTTTCTTATTGCTCACCTACGTAATATAAGGAACTCCTGTGCAAAATGTCATGCTTCTAAATTTAGAAATGACGAACTTCCATACAAATTTTCATCCCCTTTTTAGCCCCTTTAGGGGATGCATTTTCAAAAAAAAATTTCTTAGTGCTCACCTACATTATATAAGAAACTCCTGTGCAAAATTTCATGCTTCTAACTTCAAAAACGACGAATTTCCATTCAAACTTTCATGCCCTATTTAACCCCCTTAGAGGCTGAATTTCGAAAAATCCATTCTTAGTGGATGCCTACGTCACAAAAGGAATCTACTGTCCAAATTTCAAGTTTATATCTCCAGCGGTTTGACCTGGGCGTTGTCTGTCAGTCAATCAATCAGTCAGTAACGGAACTGTTTTATATATATAGATTTCAGGATTATTTCAAAGTGGCACAAAATCTATGTTCAGAAATAGCGCACAAAAATATTAATTATTTCCCGAACGAGAGAAGTACCTAACTAAAGTCCTGTTTATTTTTATTGTAGATTATAGACGCGTCGACAAATTAGGTCATTAGCGTCTTAAATTACATTAAATAACAACTAACTTTAAACTAAATAACATCACAAAACATCCATGAGCGCAGGTGGGATTCGAACCCACGACAGTCTAGTCTAGATTTTTTATTTATTGTAGATTATAGACGCGTCGACAACTTAGGTCATTAGCGTTTTAAATTACATTAAATAACAACTAACTTAAAACTAAATAACATCACAAAACATCCATGAGCGCAGGTGGGATTCGAACCCACGACAGTCTAGTCTAAATTTTTATTTATTGTAGATTATAGACGCGTCGACAACTTAGGTCATTAGCGTCTTAAATTACATTAAATAACAACTAACTTAAAACTAAATAACATCACAAAACATCCATGAGCGCAGGTGGGATTCGAACCGACGACAGTCTAGTCTAGAGGCTACATTGTCCTCTTAATGTCCTGTTGTAACTTGATGGTTTGTCATTTGCTTCTCTTTTCTGTCTGCCCGTTTTACAGTTTGGCAAAAAGGCTTGACCTTGACGAACGACAGATAAAATATTCCCGTGGTTTGAGGGAGTTCATAAATGTAGAAAATGATGAGAAAATAAGAATATTTAATGTTGTTTTAATCAAATTTTGAGGTGTTTGCTTTGTAAACCTGTACTGACAGACGTGCAGAATGTTCCATTTGTTTCTACGAGTTTCTAGAATGTGCATCCTGTATAAATTGTGCTGTAATTGGCGACTGATTAAATGTGGCGTTGACAATAATTGGAACATACAGAATAACCCACAAATGCTCTTCGTATTAATGCTACATGCTAGACAACTTAATTTAATCATATTATTATATTACCAGATTAACCGATATATAATTATTATTATATAGCAGTGTCGTAATTTTAAGCTTGGATCTTTCTTTTTTATGCCACCATATATGTATGAAAAGTTGTAAATGAAATTTGGAGTTTTTTATTTTTTTTCTATAAATGTATTTTTTTATTTGCAGTTTTGTCTAAAGTTTCACAAACAAAGTCAGTAGAGTTATTAAAATTAAAAATATATGAGCACCGTGGTTGGAATAAAAACAAAAGTAAGGATAGTTACTTCTTATCACAACAGTTTTATTGATGGATGTACATTTCGAACGCAATGCTTTCATCTTCAGCAAACAGTATACTTGTATAGTGTTTGCTGAAGATGAAAGCATAGCTTTCGAAATGTACATCCATCAATAAAACTGTTGTGGTAAGAAGTAACTATCTTTATTTTTGTTAGTACAGTTATTAATTAATTCAAATTTTTAATAATAGACGCTACGATCACCCACTCCTTACGAAATAAGCCGCCAGTAAAAGATACGTGGTTTCAATTTTCGTTACGCTCTAAGTTGTATAGCGTCTTTGATTTCAAACGCACCCATCTTTTTATTGTATTTTTAACCTATAAATAACGTGGTACGGTCTGTGAGACCGAGTCGTGTTTATCGGGTTGATGTTTCTCCATCGTCTGCATTTTGCCACGCGAATAAAGTGTTGAGACAAAGTCAACTGTTTATTTATTGTAGAATAAAGACGCTTGACAACTAACGTCATTAACGTCTTAATTAACACATTAAGACAACATCATAAAACATCTATGAGCGGAAGTGGGATTTGAACCCACGACAATCTGACCAGCATGTAACGCCCCAGAATATTGTGTTATGCTGTAAAAGAAAGTAGGTAACTTAATGTACACCTATAGTTTGGCGATCCTGCCAGAATTTTAGTTTGATAAATAGAGATGTCATTTTTCCTAAATAAGTAAAAGCTAGAATGTTACAAGCACGCTAATAATAACACCAGGTTGTCCCCAATGTTCAATAATAGACAATAGACATGTTATTTCACAACAACTTAAATATATATGTATTTAGTAAACTTTTTTATCTAGGTTTTCGTTAAATGTGAATTATTAAAACATTGTCTGTTAAACGTGATGCGCTACTGGCGACGGGATTAACATGATTATTATCTGATAGCTTATCCAATCAAATCACTTGATCAAATTAATTTAGTGGATAAAAGATAGCTCCGATCACGTAAAATCAAATCAAGCAAGTCTCTGATGTCCGATCAAGTTGATTACCAGTGGTGTGAAAGTTCAGATTATATCTATAAGATAAATTTATTTGATTCTCTAATGCCGAGTTGCTCGAAAGGTCTGTTAATAAAAAAAGAATGTGTCTTAACTATTTTATTATTCACAGATATTATGTTGTAGAGTAAAGGGGCCTACATACGATCAATATTGTTTTTTCCAGTTTCCAACTAGAGTGCTGTTATTTTAACTACCAAATGGTATTGTTACGGATCACCCTGTATATAAACGTCAGGCAAGACTTCTGAGAAGCGGTGTCTGCTTGCTGAACAACGAGTAACTACGCGAAGTTTCTAGAGAACGCGAGAAGCACTGGGCTTCAGCCACACAGCGTATCTAAACGAGTGAGTGAAGCGATCAGTCAATCAGTCAATGGTGAGTCGTGCAATCAAGTGGATCAGTGATATAAATAGTTCCGCGATATAAATACACCTGATAAAATAAATATTAGTATAGTCAATTGTCTATAATTAAGTGTTAATTACCGTTTAGTTATTGTTTACTTGTGTTGATTGTTAGAACTGACTTTTCATTGTTCCATTTATTGTTATTGTATTTTTAATTATTGTAAATAAATATTTATTCCGCCAACTCAGAAAACAGTTTTGTAACAGTATCAAAAATGTTATGAAAATTGCCAAGAATCCATGCCCGAAAACAATGGTCTTAATACGACCCTGTACATTTTCACAACAAACATTTAAATAACACTGTAGATACATGATTTGCAATTCAAATCAAATTAGTAAAACTTGTGTAAACAATTTCTGAGTTTAAATAAGAGCATTGGTTTGGTATAGAACAATATTTTGGGTTTAAATTAATAAATTTCAAAACTGAACAATATTGCCAAACCGCTTCTATTATCTCTTACAACGTATATATCTCTCCGTACCTATAAAAAAAAACTAAAAAACGATTGAAATTCAATACGTTTTCTCTCCACGACTGATAGTACGCATAAAATGCTAAATATGTCATTAGTGATGGGTGATACGAGATGTTTTTACAACCGAAACAATTGTAATCGTTCATAATAACAATCGAGTTCACAATCGACTCGGAGTTTGATTTTACAATCGAAATGTTCGATTGTTCAAGTCGATTATTTGCCACATAGGTTATAGCAATAGCAGCGAATGAGAATACATATAATCGCGATTCAAGGTTATATGCTAGTTGACTGACGTTCACGCGACTCGTTGATTGTTCACTGTTCACACTGTTCAGTCGGCCATACCTCGGACCTTCACTCTGTCGATCGCGTCTGCCTCGACCATCGACTCGACCACAGTTGTTGAGTGATGAACGATTGTATATTATGTGGCTCTCGACAGTGTACGTTTCAGTACTATGCGACTCGGTCTCGGTGAAGTATGAAACAACAACAATCGAGTCCAAGTAACAACCATCGAGAGTCATCGAGATGTTTGAACAATCGAGACGACAATCGACTAAAACGTCTCGTATCGCGCATCATTATATGTCATATTAATTGTACGTTGTGAGTCTATAATTGTTTTGAGAAAACAAAACTTGCAAGAATATTGCGTGCCAGCCTGTATATTAAATACACAAAACAAGGCCATGAAGTCTCTCCCGTTCATATCTCGAGACTTGGTACTCTTGAGAGAAAGGGCAAAGTTACGAATGCAAATTAACAACTTGTCTATATTATATTAAAATATACAACACAATTTGTATAATCAGGTTTGTTACCTGACTACAATACTAGACTTGTACAGTCCACGCGTTTATTTACAGGCACTAAACGATAGATAATATTCTGCGACTAGATTAGGATTGCCTGCAGATAATCGGAATTGAGCTGAATTATCCAAATGTTTTAGAGTCCCGATAATGAAATCAATGTCCCGCTAAACAACGTGATGTAAAGCTTCGTGCAAAATAATAAATATTAGTAAAACAAACTTTTTAGAGACAAGCTTTTATTTAAAAGCACTAAAAAGAAAACAATAATTTTTAATAATTTAGGTTCATGATTATAAAAGCGTGGGTCGTGAACTCTATGATAGTTTATTAGTCACGACTAACGCTTTTATAATTATGAACCTAAATTATTAAAAATTAATTTTTCCTTTTTAGTGCATTTAAATAAAAGCTTGTCTCTAAAAAGTTTTTTTACTAATATTTATTTTGTTAATTTTAGTCTTTCAAAATTTTACCGCCCTTTGACGCCCGTAGGGGTTGAATTTCTTAGTGGATGCTTACGTCAGAAAAGGAAACAACTGTCCAAATTTCAAGTTTCTAGCTTCAGCGATTTGGCCTGGGCGTTGATTAGTCAAAAAAAACCCTACATACCCGTTTGAACCCCTTATGGGTTGAATTTATTTCTAAAAATGATTTATTCATGTATTGTCATCGGGAATACATATGTGTACAAAATTTCGAATCGATCGGATATGTGGAAGTCGTTCAAAATTGACTTGCAAGATTTGACCTAAACAAACAAACACACAAACAAACTAACATACATTGCAAGTTAAATAAAAGCTTGTAAAAAATATGACGGATGCTAAATATATGTGGCAAAATAAATAAATTACATAACATAATAAGATAATCTACAATTTTATTTTGAAGTGAACAACTTCATACGTGACTCCGGAAAAGTTTGCGCAAAGCATTAAACGATGTGAGCGCCTCGCTACAGTCCACGAGAGGGAACTAAGAACTTAAAAAAATTCTATTAGATGTCTATAAGATGCGATAACGAACTTTATCCATACTTTATTACATTCCGTTTCACTTTCACGATTAATTCAATATGGCTGCTGTGTTATTATATTGTATTATAAATTATTTTGTAATTATTATTAAAGTAGTTATAAATCTAAAATATATCAGAAGCGCCATTTGAAAAAGTATAAAACTTGAATTGTTTATTTCTTAGAAATAAATTGGTTTTTCGAGTTATTATCACAATTTTTAGAATCGAGATCTTGTAGAGTGCCTGCGGTGAGAGATGAAGCTAGGCACGTCATCAATAATATGCTAGTGAACGCCTGCTTGCCCGCAGACAGTGCCGTGTACACAAAACTGCACATTGGGTTTTAAAATTCTACCTCTAGAAAACATTCGACGCTCATGGATCTCCAAAACAGCCAATAGCAAGCTAGAAGGCGAGCGCAATGCATTCACGTTACTATGACGCGGTGGCTTCATCTTTCGCCGCGCGAGGTCTAATATTAATCATGGCAACATAGTTGTCTGGAAACTAATTCACTCATGAGTGTGAATTCGTATTGTGAGAAGAGGTTATAAAATAGATTAAGATTTATTATTATCCAGAAGTTACTTACATTTTTTATTTGATCGCTATTTAGAACGATCTAAACGCATTTTAAACTCGACCCGGGCGAAGCTGGGTAGAATAATTATTTTTATTAAAACACATCAATCACAAACGTTTTAATCACTACCACATGATTACAATAGAATGAATCAAAACTTTCAAAAATTAAATCACTTCATTATACAAAATTATAAAGACAATTATGTAATCTATTTTTTAAATTTCATAACGCCAACATCATTCACTAATTGTTAAGAGGGATCTAGACCTCTCTCTCATAACTAAACTTTTATTAGACGCTGCCGATCATATAGATTTTTGCGTAAAATTGAAGCTAATTGTCCCTTTTTGGGGCACCACAGGCCAAATTTTAAAAATGTTGAGTTAGGACACACAACGTCTTGCTGAAATATTAGATGGTTTTGCGTTTAGATCTACTGAAAAAACCTTTCAATATTTTGACGTGAATAACGTCAGTCTCATACTGGTGTGGCATTTAAGAAATATAAGATGTTACGGAAATAGAAGGAAGTGGTTGTCATGTAAAACAAAACACAACATATTATAAAACTGGATGTATTTTATTCCACGACAACTAATACAATTATTATTATTTGAGTTTAACGATATTCACGTCATCTGTCTGCACCCGCGATACAGACATACCCATTTTTGATGTGAAACATCTTACGTCGGGCTGTGAACAGCCGCGTGAGGGGTAATATGCAACGAAATGTTTGGTCTGCTCCTTCGCTGCTGTTCTTCCCACCACTGCGGCACTCTCTCTCTCTCTTCTCTCGGCTTCCGCGCGCTCAGGCAACCGCGTGTGTTACAGTGCAGTATATAGGATTACGTCAGCTTAACAGGTAGTTCCTGCTTTTGAAAAAATATGTACTACTACATAGAGAATACCACCGAGTTAAATAACGTTTTCTTTGATGTTTCACATCTGTCGGGGGTCCCAAGACCCACACTCTTTTTTTTTAAAAATAAAAAGTGCTTAGTAGCACGCCCGGCGCGTCCTTTAAATTTAATTTAAGACCAAAACGGGCAGCCTAAGTTCAAAAATAAGGTTGGGAGAGAGTAAATAGTAAACGTCTGATTTTACTTTTTCAACGCCCAGAATTATTTTTCGTCTTTAATGGCTGCATTTAAATTTAAACCACCTCCTAAGGTACCTATATTTTATTAGAGTCATTTTATATGATAATTTTTGTGTGTAGTGTTATTCGAAAGGATCGGTGAGAGAGTCCCCTTAAAATCAAATCAATTTAATATACAAAGTCATAAAGACAATTATATAATCTTTTTTTAATTTCAGAACATTTTTAACACGTCATGGAGTTTAGAGAGAAAGGAGACTGATCTCGGCAGGCCACAATGGAAGTGCTTGTCCCGAAAATTGATGACAGCAAGTTTTATTTTATTTATTGTAGATTATAGACGCGTCGACAACTTAGGTCATTAGCGTCTTAATTACGTGAAATAACAACTTCCTTAAAACTAAATGACATCACAAAATATCCATGAGTGGAGGTGGGATTCGAACTCACGACAGTGTGATCCAAAGGTTGGCTGCGCTAACCGTTACACCATACTGTCCTCGATGACGGTAAAGGGTTCGTAAAAGTTTGACGGGCGGCGCTGTAGATATAAGGCCCCTAGAGTTTCTCTAGTAAGAGTTAAGACAAAGGGGTATGATTGGTTTGTTCATTTCGTCATGTTCTTCTGCTGTCTTTGTCGTGCGTCTATAATCTACAATATCTATCTATCACATTCTGTCATATTTTCTACGTAACAGAACTGTCTAAGCAGCAGTCAATGCAAGAAAGTGAAACGCGCCCATATTTTCAAAGTTTATTTTTGAAATACAGAAAAACATTTCATTTCTTTCTTTATATCCTAAATAAAATATACGACTATTATTTTTTATTTTCTTTCTTTTTTTTTTTGTTCACCTTTATCGTTCATGTTAGAGATTTTGTTGTTTTCGTTACTTTTTTTAAAAGTTTGCAAAAGTACGTGTTTTTTTTGTTTCATTCCCTTCCATTGTTTTGGCTAAATATGGCGCCTTTGTTCTAACTCTTACATGGTCGGAATAGGAAGTAGAATCCTTATTTTCCTTACTTAGTAGACAACTGCGAATTCATGGAGTTAGTCTCCTTTCTCTTTATCCTCCATGCTCAACATAATTCGCAAAATCTGCGAATTCATGGAGCTAGTCTCCTTTCTTTTTATATTTGAAATATAAATAACTAGAAATAAATAGTCCTGGTATATAGTTAATAATTACGAATTATTGTATATAGTTGTTTGTTTTGCTTTGTAATTACTGTTTAGTTATTGTTTAATTGTGTTGATTGTTAGAATTGACTTTTCGTTGTTACATTCATTATTGTTGTGTTTTTAATTATTGTAAATAAATATTTATTCCGCCAACTCAGAAAACAGTTTTGTAACAGTATCATTAGATTTCTCCTTATCCCGAGAGTGACATAGGGTATATGACGTCACGGAAAATTCAATATGGCAAACTCTAGACGCCATTTTGCCAGAATGTAAAAGTAATTTTGCTTTTAAGGCAAAACTGCGAATTCATGGAGCTAGTCTCCTTTCTCTTTATCCTCCATGCTCAACATAATTCGCAACTGTGGTCATTAACACCAATGCACAGACATAGGCCTAGTTCAAACGTACAAAACACATTATCTGTGTATGTTATCTTGACCCTATATCAGTTTCTGTAGCACTGTTTAAGCTCTTGTTTGTTTATGCGCACATATAAGTCACAAGCGGTGATGGGGCGCACACTGCAGTGGGGCAGAGCACTACGGGTGTCACCTTTCATTACCACAACGCTAACTTAGTAAATACACATACACATTAAGTAAACAGAACACACGTATGTATCAAGTGAGACTTGACAGTGACGCCTCCAGATCCGACCGCAATTTATGATCAGCTAGGAAGCCATGGCACGTTTACAAACTGACCTGGTGGATTTTCTCACTTCTATTTGACTACCAGATGTTAGGTTAGATTTAGTTAAAATTGTTAAATTGTGTTTTAAAGACCACACTATAAAAAATGGATGTAAAAATGCTTTGAAAGTTAAGATAGAATTCGCTCGATTTTCTAAGTGATTTTACATTATTATTTATTTTTATACAGAAAACTTCATAAAAACTTGGACTTTTACCGTAAACTTAAACAAATTTGTGAATTTTACATAAAGTAAATTAAAATTACATAATTTGTGTAATATTCCAATAAAGTGTGTAAAAATTACAAAATAAAATGTATAGTTACATATATAAAATGAATGAATATAAAACAAATTAATGTAAAATTAATAACTACGCATGCGCAATGTGTTTTTATGGAATCTACGCGATGTGCAGGCGATATCTGCTTGCGACGCCATTGTCTCTTTGTGTGCCTATTACCAGATTAATCGCTGGCTACAAATGGACCATCGATAATCTGTGTAATCGGCATTCTCATTTCTTACAGTGCACCAACAGCTAAGGTTATTTGGGCCTAGCACCGATTCATATTTTCAATTAATTATTTTTTTTTAATAATAAATTGAAAATCCAATTGACATTTTTACCAGCTCTCGGGCTAGAACCCGGGAACTGGGGGCTTGTAATAGAGGAACCATAGCAAAGCCATGTAAACAACAGCATTGCTACACGCTCGGCTATTCTCAAGCCCTATAGGTTTAGTTAGTTTTAGTCAAAAGCTTGTGAAAAAATAAGACACCCAAAATTGCCCAGTAAGTTCACTTGATTGTTTTTGATGTAGGACTGCGTCTATGGTCTCGGGTATATGCCTCTCATTGAGACTTGCACATATAATGCTTCTTATGAAACAGGTAGAATCGCTAAAAATAAAGATTTAACGATGTTTGAAAGTCGAAGAAGTTCCGTTTGTTAGTTTATTTATAATATACCCAGTACCTACCTATATTTTTTATTTATTGTAGATTATAGACGCGTCAACAACTTATGTCATTAGCGTCTTAATTACATTAAATAACAATTCACTTAAAACTAAATGACATCAAAAAATATCCATGAGCGGAGGTGGGATTCGAACCCACGACAGTGTGATCCAGGGCTTGAGAATAGCCGAGAGTGTAGCAATGCTGTTGTTTACATGGCGTTGCTACGGTTCCTCTATTACAAGTCCCCAGTTCCCGGGTTCTAGCCCGAGAGCTGGTAAAAGTGTCAATTGGATTTTCAATTTATTATTACCTAAAAAAAAATAATGAACTGAAAATATGAATTGGTGCTAGGCCCAGATAACCTTAGCTGTTGATGGTATTTAAAACACAATCAGACAGTGTGATCCAAAGGCCGCTACGCTAACCATTACACCGCACTGTCCTCACCTACCTATATATATACGATATTATTATACAATTTTTGAAAACATTGAAAAAATGTATACATAGGTATTTTGAAAAAAATTTTCTTCCCTTATCGAACGCTACTGAGAACTTTCCATAGTAACAATATAAATTAGTTTCCCTGCATATAGAATAAATAGGTATGTACTGTCTAACGGAAATGTACATTCAGTTTAAACGTAAGGTTTATAGTAATTGAAGTTATAACTGACTTCTAAACTTGCAAAATAAAAGGATCACAGCCACCTGGGGAATTCCTTTACAATTCTTTCTGTAGACTCGCTGCACTTATTTACACTTAAAAAATTCATTGGTCTGACATGATAAATTACTTCGTTTCTTTTTCTACAACATTCGATGGACATTTGAAAGACTTTTATTATAAAATTAAAAGTAACATAATGGATTCTTTCGCCTAAATTAAAATTCATGTTTCCAAGATACATGATATAGAATAATCATTAGGAACACTGTAAAAAATGGATGTAAAAATACTTTGAAAATTAAGGTAGAATTCGCTCGATTTTCTAAGTGATTTTACATTATTATTTATTTTTACACAGAAAACTTCATAAAAACTTGGACTTTTACTGTAAAGTTAGTGATTTTTACATAAAGTAAATTAAAATTAGGTACATAGTTTGTGTAATATTCCAATAAAGTGTGTAAAAGTTACAAAATAAAATGTATAGTTACATATATAAAATGGATGAATACAAAACAAATTAATGTAAAATTAGTAACCACGCATGCCCAATGTGTTTTTATGGAATCTACGCGATGTGCAGGCGATACGTGTTTGCGACGTCATTGTCTCTTTGTGTGCCTATTACCAGATTAATCGCTGGCTACAAATGGACCATCGATAATCTATGTAATCGGCCTTCTCATTTCTTATAATGTAGAAGAAAATTACAATTCTTACAACGCCGCTATTGAAAATTCGATTTTCGGTACCTGTTTAGCGAGTTGAAACTGAGAGTCCATGTTGATAAAAGAGAAAATTACAAATCGGAATAGACGTGGTTAATTTTGCATTGTTATCAGTTGAAGGCTTATACTACGGGTACCTGTGGCCTTGCGGAAGCTCTCTGAAGTCATTAATATGATGAGACATGATTAATTGTGTCATGAATCTTTAGTTCACACAAACACAACACCATCTCGTGTTAACTGCGCCATTATACACCTGAATAGATGTGCTTCAGTTAATACATAACATAACCTCATTGTCATTCCCTTGTCGATACAATATCTGCTACAGAATTTAATTTGCTGAGCTCATATTTAGCACCTCATAATATAATATTCTTCTGTTTATCTATCCGAAACAAAAGACAACGAAAATATTTAAAATATTCGGTGTTTGAAGTGAAACTTCTTAGTCTTTACATTGCTTGACGTTTATACTGTTACGGATCATCCTGAATATAATCGGCAGGCAAGAGTTCTGAGAAACGGGGGTCCGCTTACTGTAACAACTGGTACCTGCACGAAAGTTCTAGAGAAAGCGAGAACACACTAGGTTTATGCACGCAGCATATATAAACAGCAGTCAACGGTGAGTCAGGCATTCAAGCCTACGAGGGAGCAGTCAATGGAGAATACTGAGCGACAAATAGTGCGTCTGATATAAATATATTTTACTCACATCCGTCGGTGATCCGTTGCCTCGTCTAGTTTACCCCGCACTAAACAATGTTTTTCGTTTCTAGCGTGTTAAGGTGCATTTTCATGTGACGCTCGACGCTGGCTTCTAGCGTCAAATGTGGTCACGTGACATAAACGCCATATTGAAAAAAATGTAGCGTCAAAGCTAAACATTGTTTAGCTTTTACGCTGGCGTCATTAGTTGTCTCTGGTCATTAATGATACGAGTTTTCTACAGCTAGGTACTGAGTTGTGCATCAAGTATCAACACACAGGCTTGCTAAAGAATAGCTTTATGTTGCTACTAGGGGGTTGATTCTACGAATTTAACCCATTGATTTTATTACTTCGAAAGTACCTATTTATTAAGGAAAATACTATCACCTGATGGTTTTTCGATGGTTAATTAAAATTCCCGTCTCACTTAGAACAAAACAATTTTTTTTATTGAATACTAAAAACATTAAAATTTCTCAAGATACAATTTATTTTTTTCTCATATTCTGGTAGTGCATATAATTACCTATAAAAAAGTAAGCATAGTTATATTTTTAATTTTTATTCCTTATAATTCGTGTACTTTCGCCGGTTATTTAAGTCAAAAATATGGGAATTTCATTTTTGATAATCGTATTCAGACATTGTCTTTTCTGTTAATAAATTTACAAAGAGCTTATTTATTAATTATTATAACAAATTCACCAGGGTTTTGATTTATGGATGTCTTTATTTGACGCTCTCTTTACAAGTTTGCAACTGTCAAAACCTTGCTGTCTGTTGACGCTAAAATTTGACGCTGGAACTTGATGCTACAGTTTTTCAAGATGGCGTTTATGTCACGTGACCACATTTGACGCTAGACGCCAGCGTCTAGCGTCACATGAAAATGCACCTTTACGCCGGTGACGATATATCAACGCAATCAGAAGCGTTGAACTCGCTCACACCGACGAAATTTAAAAAAACGCCACGTATATTCCGTTCGTCTGGTTGCAGTCGTTTGTAAGCACAGATGTGATGTAATAATTTCGAGTATATTTGTACGGTCAGAGCTTGTACTAAAATATGTCGCTTGATTTAAAAGATAAATGCGCCGTCTTCTTGCCTATAATAATTGGGGGCGTAAGTAATTAATGTCATTTATTGTATAGGCGCTCCGCCACCTCGACCTGACTATTAATGACGGAAGAGATGCGATACAACGCGGAGGTTGCAGAAAGAGATTGGCTAAATCACCGTGACAGCGACTAGACAGACAGAGATGGAGAACAAATACCGTTCGGTATATAAGATTAATCTTATTAAGTTTGTATTAGATCTGTCAATATTTTAACAGTGTTGAAAGCTAGGTTGTGTTCGTAGATTCTAGCTGCAGTTGTCGAATTTTGTAATTTTAAGTGATACTATTTTTTTTGCAGAGTACCCGTTTCCTGTTTTCTTTGTTTTTTGACGTGAATAACGTCTAATGTCTCATACTAGGGTGGCATTTTAGAAATATTAGATGAAACGGATATAGTCGGAAGTAGTTGACATGTAAAACAAAACACAGCATGTATAACTATGGGTCGCAGACACAGTAATCAAGGTGGTCGTGTGGAAAAGTATGAGTCTACCGACAGATACAAACGCCAATCCCAGGTTCGAATCCCGAAGGCTTTTAATATTTATATTTTTTTAATAATAAAAATATAAAGGTAGGTATTGCATAACAATTCAAAATAGAAAAAAATAAAATTACAAATATTTTATTTATTATATTTTACAAACATTTGATTTTATAAGATAAATAAAAATTTCCATCTTTGTATCTTGAAAATTATCTTTAAAAACAATTAAAAAATTTTAAAAATTAAATCGAAAATCTTGTTTTGTGCACTGCGATATTAAAATTAATATTTTTAATGGTAAATTTCAAAGATAATTTTCAAAATATAAAGATAGTAGCAACTAGCAACCCTACAAAATGATCAAGTAGGTATATTTAGGATTAATACATTACATTCATTTGAGGTCCTGATGATGAAAATATATTTTTCGAAACGTTGGTCACAAGCGAAACTATGTTAAAGCTTTTTTATCGATCCTCAACCAAATTTTTCATCGACGACTTACATTCTATGAGCCATTTTCCTGAGAGTAATTCTTTCAATTACCCACGAGCGGCAGCACTTGTGGTAGGTACAAACATTATTTATTCCCCATTAGTGTCGTGTCATTTTAGTGGTGTAACGTAATTATTAAATTATTATTATTATTAAATTAATTAAATAATTAAGTTATACCACTAATATGACACGACACTAATGGGGAATAAATAATGTCTGTACCTACCACAAGGGCTGCCTCTCGTGGATAATTGAAGGAACTACTCTCAGGAAAATGGCTCATTGGATCAACATAATACCGGCTGTGGCTTTGAAAACGTAACATAGGAAGAATAGTAGGTACAGTGAATTTTAGGCAGAATCTGAGATTGCTATGAACCTCGTTTATAGGTAATAATAATTTTTCATAGCAACCGGTTGACTATTAATATTCAGTAATAACAAAAAAAAAACATCTACTACATATATTTATAATAGATTTTATGACCCATAGCTTACTAGAAAATTGTAAATGTTCTCAATGTTATTTTCCCTATGTTATCTTTTCTAACCCACACCCGGTATACTGAATAGTGTTTGAAATTCTGGCTAGGTGAGTGGTTTTTATTCTAGTAATATAATTTATGGTTCATAAAATATCTTGAACGATGAAAAATCAGCAGATTACGATCCGCGTTGTTTTTGTTTATTTTTTGGAGCGTCATAATAACTGAACAAATAGATAATTCCTATAATAATACTCGAAGCCATTTTACTGTTTCCCTGAAACAACAACAGCTATATTTCGATGTGCAGTGTAATATTGGTTGTTGTGAACAACAGATAGGAGTACAGACAACAGCAGAAGTCAGAACTAATATATAAACCGGTCATTAAATATGCATGTGACGTAGCGCTCTCTAGTTATGTTGGTTCAAACTATAGATTGCTGTTATATCAGGGCTTACGTAAAACCTATCACCGAAACCTGGTCCAGTGGTTAGCGTTGTGGCCTCTGGATCCGACTGTCGCGGGTTCGAATCCCGCCTCTGCTCATGGATATTTTGTGATGTCGTTTAGACCCAGCTTTGATATTTAATGATACTGGCCAGATACCTTATATGGTAGAGCCAACCCCCAAGTGATATTCTCTTGTATATATGTGTATATATGCTCTATATACGTGGACATATACAATTGCACAATACACTTACAACGGTATGCCAACGCGCATAGTCCATCACACGTCTGACGTCATCCACGAGGTAAAACTTTGAAAGCTAAATGAAGTAGATAGCAAAGTATAGGAATAAAAGTATTTATATCCGTATTTAAATACTTTTATAGCATTTTATTTGATTTTTGAAATACTTTTCAATGAAAATATTTGTTATTTGTATTCAAATACATATTTTTATAAATTGATTTTGCATTTTGTTTAGGCAAGAAACGAGTCGATTGCAAAATTGAACGACTGTGATTCTCTCGCTACTATCAAATAAAATGTAAAAAGTAGGAAAAGTCACATGTCACATCTTTGTATAAACGGAATTCCTAATTAAAACACTTGAAAAATTCTACATTATACAATTATCTATGTTTTCAAAAAGAAAATGTTTTTATATTAGGGTATAATATAAAATAAAAATAGATTTTTGCATTTGCATTTTAAATACATGTACTTCAAGTACGTCACATGTCACATCTTTGTTTGTATAAACGGAATTCCCAAATAAAACACTTTAAAAATTCTACATTACAATTATCTATGTTTTTAAATAGAAAATGCTTTTATATTAGGGTATAATACAAAATAAAAATAGATTTTTGCATTTGCATTTTAAATATAAAATCAGAGGAAACTTTTTGTGATGAAGAAAGTGAAATAATTAATTCAATTGTTGAGCCTCGGTCTGATGATATTTGTAACGAAAAGTTAGAGTTCAAGGAAAATATTAATACTGTGGCACTTCGATATATTACGGGGTATGTTGCGTACCGATTCAGAAACAAATACAATCTAGGGACTCCTGCAAGTTCCCTCGATTTGATAGCGGAGCCTGCAGTTCCTAATTGGTTAAATTTTATATCGAGAGATAGACTCTTACAGCCAAATTCAGACTTGTTCAAATTAGCTCAAGTTCTTGACTCGGAATTTCACAAAATACATGGAAATAGTCTTTGTGAAGAAAAGCATATTTTTAAAAATCTCGCTGAAAAAACTATTTCAAAACTAGATTCCACTACAATTCCTTTTGAGGTAGTTTTATGTTTAAGCAGAACACGTACATATATTAGATTTAGGCATCTAAACAGAAAAATTAGCTATTCGAATTGTAAAAGACAGTTAAACCAAAAAATGACCAAATTTAGTAACAAAAAATTGTAATAAAATTTAATTGAAAATATTAATGCGGGGTTTCTGATACAACTTTTTCCGTTTTAAATCTAGTTTTAAGTCTAAAAGTCGTACTAGAATATACCGCTTTATTGCAAAAGAACACAAATATTCGTCTTCGCTATCTGACATTTCAAACGCGATTTAAGCTTGTATCAAAGCTTCGTTGTGCAAACCTATAAGCGCTTATAATTTCAGCCACCATCTACCATACATGCTATCATCTAGAATCCCAGCTGCGTACTGCACGTACCTTAATAATGTGAAACATAATTCGGTTCTAAATTTGAGGATCCAAAAACGGGAAAAAATACATTAATTTTCCGGTCGGTCTTTCAATAAAAGTTACGGTTTTATTAATTATTTGTATTGATTACAAAAATTAATCATTTCAGATCTTCTTTAATTGAAGCCCTGCCTTTCGTTCACAAGAAGAGCGGATTTTGTTGAGTGTTGAGAGATTGTTCGAAGGTTTAGTTTATAATATAAATCATAGAATTAAGTCGACCAAACCCATCCCTTGTTATTGTACGAGTGTGTAATTCTGCATCTGAGAGCGCAGTATTGTATTGTGTTGTTGTAGTAGCTACCCAGCTACCCGTGTTGTTTATTTTGCACCCTCTATCTACCTGTACTATAGGTAGTTGTAGTAGATCTACTGGAAATTTGTCAATCAGCTCTATATTTTAAAGTAGAAGTTTTGAAACGATGATTCTGCTCCGTTGGACACTAAATAAAGTGAACTAGATTCAGAGTCAAAAAGTGTTGGGTTTAAATCTTCATGGAGGCAGATTTGGAATAGGGTTATTTGGGACAGCCCACTGATGCTACTTTTCAAATCTTGATGGAGACAGATTTGGAATAGGGTTATTTGGAACAGCGCACTGATGCTACTTGTATCGAAAACGCGCGATGTAGAAACTGCATCGTGATTTGACGATTACTCAGCTACTCGAAATGTCTCGTTCAATCGCGCGATTTGGCAACAGCATGGAGATTCTGTAGTAGGTAAATATAATAGAATAGTATTGTAAATTAAATTATTTTTTTATGTTAATTTGAAAACTCTATTGAAATATTTAACAGTTTCGGATTAGAACCTAAGAACTGAGGGCTTGTAATAGAAGACCATGGAAACGCTGTATAATAAATTAATAAATTACAAAGGTACTGAATGTTTTTTAGAAACTATAAACATTAAATCATAAGTTGAAACCGTAAATACGCTCTGCTACCATAGACACTGCACCGCCACCGTATTGTTACAAAACTGTTTTCTGAGATGGCGGAATAAATATTTATATACAATAATTAAAAACACAACAATAATAAATACAACAACCAAAATTCAGTTCTAACAATCAACACAAGTAATTAACACTTAACTATATACAATTTACTACACTAATATTTATTTTATCAGGTGAATTTATATCACAGAACTATATCACTGTATTTATATCAGATTTATTTCTAACGTTTATTTATGTCGGTCATTTACTCAGTTACTTCAGTACTATTTATTTATATCCACTCCACTATTTATATTACTGTACTGACTGATTCGACCGTTGATTGACTAATATTTATATCACTGATCCGCTTGGTTGCACGACTCACCATTGACTGACTGATTGATCGTTTCACTCACTCGTTTATATACGCTGCGTGGCTGAAGCCCAGCGCTTCTCGCGTTCTCTAGAAACTTCGCGTAGTTACTCGTTGTTCAGCAAGCAGACACCGTTTCTCAAAATTCTTGCCTGACGTTTATATACAGAGTGATCCGTAACAGTATCAACTCTGTACCTCCACTATCATCAATATCATTGTTTCTTTGCTACACGCTCGGCTATTCGCAAGCCTTCAAAATTATTAAATTTTGACATGTCGGTCGACGCGGGGCACATTTTTAGTTGATGTACTGTAACCACTGAGCACAACATTATACATTATGTATTTAACAACACCGTACATAGCAAACATGTCGACCTTACAAACGGTAACCTGACGGTAGTTAGCGCCAGGTTAGCAGCCAGCGCTAGGTGTAAATAGATTTGTTAAGTTCCGCAGTTACAAGCATAGAACTAACAAAGCAGATAGTAAATTACTTGTGTGTTTATTTAAAGATTTTGTTTTATATAAATGTTACTCGAGGAACAGTGTAATAATTTTCTGCTGCCAATATTTTTTTCCTTTTATTTTGTACAATATTC
The DNA here is from genome assembly GCA_039654895.1 of Mongoloraphidia duomilia. NCBI lineage: Eukaryota > Metazoa > Arthropoda > Insecta > Raphidioptera > Raphidiidae > Mongoloraphidia > Mongoloraphidia duomilia. Next base: position 11,502,550 of record CM077527.1, read on the forward strand.
TTCCATTAAGTCGATAAGTCAGAGATTCTACTTTTGCGCTTTACTGTTTCGACCACTGATCTATTTTATACGGATTGTGAAATGGCGGCCATTTTGTGAAACCAATTTATGCAACGCCATATTGATGTGGTACTTTAAACGGGAACCGTTGGTACGCTGGGATTAGTTGATATTTTAACTTGTGTAGCGCCGTACCTATTGTTGCGGGACAAGAGAGAGAGAGAGAGAGAGCAAAATAGCGACAATTTTGTGAAATTGACTTGTGCAACGTTATATTGATGTACCAACTTTAAACGTGGACCGTTAGGACCTATACGCTGAAATTAGTTGACATTTTAACTTGTATAGCGTCATATTGTATGAGGGACTTTAAAATTGTCAATTCGAATCGGTTTCAAAGGAGAATAGAACCAAGAAGAGAAAAATGGCGGCCATTTTGTGAAATCAAATGCCATATTGATGGGACACTTTAACAGTTGATCGTTCGAGGGCTACGATTGGTTGACATTTCAACTTGTCTAGCGTCATATTGTATGAGGGACTTTAAAATTGTCAATTCGAATCGGTTCGAAGAGAGAATAGAACCAAGGAGAGAAAAATGGCGGCCATTTTGTGAAATCAATTTGTGCAATGCCATATTGATGGGGCATTTTAACCGTTGATCGTTCGAAGGCTGCGATTGGTTGACATTTTAACTTTTGTAACGCCATAGTGTTGCGGAACTGAAACTTGTCAATTCGAATGTATATGGATTATGGAATGAGAATAGAGTCTAAAGAGAGGGAGCAATCGATAAATCAGCTTCCCCTATGACCCATGTATTAATGCAGTTATTAGTGCATTTTATTGATTCATTTGTTTATGTTGAACGGGTTAATTTAGGATTAATGAATAGACCCAAATGATTAACTCTAATAATTTTTATAACAAATGTTTTAATCATAGTGATACAATTATTTAAATACTGCCAACTTTATGAATTGTTAAATATTGTAAATCAAATGTTCAAAAATTGGCGTTATCTTGTTATATTCAGTTAAATTATTTATTTTACCAATAAATTGTTTAGTCATAACACTCATAACTCATTTCAGTAACACTATAATCTATGACATCATCTGAATAAATGACAGTGCTGAATTTTATGATGCTGGTGGCACAACCAGTATCTGTAAAAATACGAGACAGAATTTATAACCTTTTTAATTATCTATATATATTGTATTATTATTACGCTAAATGGACTTGTGTCTCGATAGTCGGATGTTATTTACCTGTTACGGATGAAGTATTGATGAATGAATTGATGATCGATGTGTAGTCCGGGAATCTTCAGATCCTCCACTTGCAGGAAAAGGTTGCATAGGAAAGTGGAGGGAAACAAACACTAATTCCACGAATAAATGTAAAAATAATCCATAAACAAACGAAAAACACAATGATATGGCGCACTGCCTGAACTTTTAGATTGATCAATTAACACACGAAATACACTTGTAATGGTGACTCTAACACAACCCGCTGTCGACTCACGACTGTGTATCACGTTGTGCGAACTTGCAATCTTTTTTAATATTAATAAAACACTATCCTAGAGCCCTCTATGAGGCGTTTATCAAAAAAACAAATATAATTCAAAGGGTTTGCCTTCCGGCTCAAACATATATAAAAATGAATCTCTATTTCCCTTTGTCACGACATCACTTGAGAACGACTTTACGGATTTCATCGAAAATTTTTTTTAAATGTTTTCTAATACTTTGTAGAAGGTTCTTATGGAAAAAAAATTAAGAAAGTTGCGCAGAAAATTAGAAAATTTAAGAAAACTTAACGAAAAAATTACCTCAAAAATAGATAGCGATAGCCATGGAACTTGAACAAAATGATGACGTTTTAGCTGTCAAAATAATTTCTAATCATTTTGTTCACGTTCCATGGCTATCGCTATCTGTTTTTGAAGTAATTTTGACATTTTCATAGCTGCAAATATCGTTTAAGATATTTCCCTTGGTCACGCCATAACTTGAGAACGACTTTACCGATTTCGATGCGATTTTTACCACCAAATAGATAATTTTTCACGGAAGGTTTATATATGTTAGAGCAAAATATAATAATCCAAATCATAAGTCCGACTCAAAACGGGCAAAGTATTATTTTAACAAAATATAATATATCGCAGCGTCTCGTTCGCTGGTCGACACAACCTAATGATCTCTAGTCAGATATAAAAATTCATACCCTCTGTGTGCACTTGTCTTAATGACCAGCGTTTATGACGACTAGAGTATTTCGTTATAATAACAAACATCCGTAGACTGAACTTCTCGCAATGACGTCTTAGCCTTTCAATAATTAAGTATTAATAACGAGACGGAACATAAATAATAACCAATAACCAATAATAATATTTTTCGCTAACATATAGGTATATATAGCGAACGAGCGTAGCGACTGAGTAGTGTATTTATAATATTCAAGCGAACGAGCCAAGCGAGTGAGTTGTGTTTTAAAGACCACCAACAGGTAAGGTTATGTGGGCCTAGCACCAATTCATATTTTTAATTCATTATTTTTTTGCGAGTGAGTAGTGTATTGCACCCGGGCTTTCTTAGCATCCGGGCGAAGCCGGACCGGGCCGCTAGTTTTTATATGAAAATAAGATAAAAAAGGAATGTAGCTATGATTATCATTGGCGACAGGCAGATGTTTTTTTTTACTCAAAACACTATAAAATGAAATACAAGAATAATAATATATCCCGAGCGAGTTAAGGATAATAGTCCTTTATCATAGCGCTTGTAACTTCAGTGTTTTTTGTCGGATGCAATGAAACATGGCAATAAAATGAAAATAATTATTCCCAGGCGATGATAAACTTGGGAATAATTTTGTATTTTATAGGTATATACGAGTATTGTACATAAATATATGTCAATGAATATTCTCGATTCTCTGTCAGAGCAAATGTTTCGATCAGACTGCAATTTTAAATTGAAATACATTAAATAAATACAATTTTAACTTCTTATAATAGTTTCGTAACTTAAGGAAATGTTTTTATTAGTGTATTTGCCATATGGCACATACACTATTGGCGTCGGTCGGATGGCGGGACCTAGGGGTCGGACCAAAATTTCTCGACGTTTCATAACCTCCTGAACACTTTGGCACCATTTTGGAAATCTCTTTTTATATATATTTATATATATATATGTGTGCGGGCTATAACTTTCGAAAGAGTTAATTGATTTTGACGAAATTTGGTAGGCACGTTGGAATCCATCACCGCACGAAGCCTATTTAAAATGGACCCGATAGGACTATTTTAAGGGTGGTTTTTAGGGGTTGAAAAATGTTTTTGGACCCAAAAATACCGAAAAAATTGTCCGAATCGTTTCAAAATTGAAATTTAACTCTTTAGTAAAGATTAAAATGTGCTACTAAAATTTAAATAAAATCGGCCCGATAGGACCGGACTTACGATTTTTATAAAAACATTAGTATGCGGATACGGATTTCCTTACCGAAGGGTGTATTTTGTGCAAAAACATACAGTTCACATAATAAAGCCACAATGCCTGTATTAGCAAATACACTATATTGTCGGCAGGGTTTAGGCACTGCGACCCGAGTTTTTATTTATTTAAAATTAACATTATTTTAATTTGTTGGCTATAAACGATCTACAATCTTCTAACGTAATTAGTAATTTTTAATTTGTTGCTTATTTAATATTATATTTATGGTGGTGGTACAGGGTCAATGGTGGAAAAACGGGTTCGAAATTTCTATATCGTTGACATGAAAATTTCTGATTAACCAATTCAAAAAAAACAAGCCGTGAGGTGGATCGTTTATTAGGACTAAAGTGCGACCCTTGAGGTCCACACGACGAACTTCCCAGTTTGATAAATATTTAATAATAATAATTAAAATAGATATTACACAGAAAAGTAATCATTTTGATCATTAAAACATAATTATTATTTATTTTTAACAATATTTAAAAAAAAAAACGGCTGAACCGATTTTTATAAAATTTATGTCGGATGAAAATGACGTTAACACGCCTCGATTGACGCCCTTACGAAGTCGATATAATTTTTTATTCGCGAGATATTGTGTAAAATCTACTTTTTTGGAAGTTATTTGGTTAAGAAAAAAGAACAGCTGAACCGATTTTGAAAAAATTTCTTTCAGATCTTATTTACGTTAATACGCGTCGATTGGCACTCTAACGTAGTCGATATCATTTTTCATTCTCGAGATTTCGTCTTAAAAAGAAATGGACACATACGTACGTACGTACGTACATACGTACACACACACATACACACACACAGACATCTTTCTAAAAATAGTGTAAAAATAGTGTGGTGACCTTGAAACATAAAAATTTGTTATACATTTTGATTTCGATTTATGGACCCATTACAATAACTTCCAATGGGAAGTTAATAAATATATATTTTATGTGTGTTCAACCATAACTTCTTGAGGGGTTGACCGATTTGAAAAATTTCAATACCGTTGGGTTCAAATTTCATAGTACGGGGGCCCTCGATCACAATTTTCGACCTCATCGCGCCATGAAGATTTCAATTATTTTTTGAATAGTTTATATCATCCCTGAAGAAACACAGCGGTAAGTAAAACACTTTCGATAAGCCTGCCTGTTAAATGACTCATTGCAGGCCGGTATTTTGTAGTGGGTATGGTAAAAAAAGAGTAAAATATCTATGAAAAAGGCATGTCGAAAATATACAATAATCTCGAAATGTTGTAACAAACATACATATATATTTATGTTGATGTCATTTTGTGTCTGGGACAGCAATTTCCTTTCAAGTAGTGTAAATATAACGAAGACGTCACAAGGAATTGCGTCACTGAAAATCGTTGTACAAAATATTTCATATTTTCACTAATTCAGTTTATTGGCATTGGTATAAATAATAGAAAATCTAAATGGTATTTTCAACAGTCTAACGCTTCGCATAATAAAAAGTTATCCTTATAATAAAATTAAGAAAAATCGCAGGATAGTGGACAAAATATTGGATTTATTTAATTAAATGTACGACGTTTCGTCTATATATTTAGACTTTTTCAAGTACATAAAAATAACAATATTTATGAAAATTAATATTAATTACTAACCATAGCAATTAACATAAGATAGGGTACATAAGACAAATTTTGTCCACTATCCTGCGATTTTTCTTAATTTTATTATAATCACGATGGACACGATTTCTAATATAAGTTATCCTTATATTTTAAATTATACCTACATATATATTTTCATTATAAAAAAAAATTGAAAGCCTTCGGGAATCGAACCTGGGTTTGGCGTTTGTACCTGTCGATAGACTCATAGTTTTCCACACGGCCACAGGCACTATGACTTACTACTGTGTCTGAACCCTTAACATAATTATACATGCTGTGTTTTGTTTCACCTGTCAACCACTTCCGATTATTTCCGTTATATCTAATATTTTTAAAATGCCATTCCAGATATTCACGTAAAAACAGTATCTATTTAATATTTTTTAATATTTGATTTTAGAAGACGAAATGGCTTGTGTCTGTCTTACATTATTACGTAGCGTATGTTGAAAAATATTTGCAGCTGTTGAAAATAGATCATTAAGATCTAGATAACCTTACACCCTTATAATCTAATATTTGAACTATGAACCTAAATTAATAAATATTATTTTTTCCTTTTTAGTACATTTCAATAAAAGTCTTGTACCTAAAAAGTTTTTTTTATTACTATAATATTTTTGTTCATTTTAGTCTTTAAAAATGTTACCCCCTTTTGACCCCCGTATTGATTGAATTTCGAAAAATCCTTTCTTGGTGGATGCTTACGTCAGAGAAGGAACATACTGTATAAATTTCAAGTTTGTAGCTTCAGCGATTTGGCCTGGGCGTTGATTAGTAAAAAAAACTCTACACCCCTGTTAAAACCCCTTACGGGTTGAATTTAATTCTAAAAACAATTTATTCATGTATTGTCATCGGGAATACCTGTGTGTACAAAATTTCAAATCGATCGGACACGTGGAAGCCGTTTAAATTTGACTTGCAAGTTTTGACCCAAACATACTAACAACTAATTAACTAACACAGCAAGTAAAAACCGGATAATGTTTTCGTTTTGTTTGATCTAAACTTTATATGATCTAAGTAAATAAAACATGATGACTTGATCTTAATCTATACGAGTCTTCGACTTTCTGATGATTTTCTAATGACTGTGTTTTCTCACGAAACACAAATAAAGCATAAAAGTTTGCAGCAGATGATTTGAGAGAAAAATAACTTCTGCACCGTGTGCAACTTTGAAAAGAAAAAAAAAATAATGTTATTCATCATGAAACTTTAAAAGAAATATCAGACGTCTACTTCAGAGATTCTTATTTCATGTAGCTCGTTGAAAACAGCAAAAATGAAATTCTTTTCAAAAAATCTACAGTTCTTCTGGAAATTGTTGTCTAAGAAAAACACAAATAAAAGGTAGCCATTTGCATTGCATTTTTCATCGCATTTTTATTATGCACAACAAAATGATACGTGAGTTTGGAAAAAAACTCTAAAATCTAAGAAACATTGAACGGTTCGGCTCCGTAGATCCTGTACTCGCGACAAACATACAAACTTTTCCTTTTTGAAGTTATACTTCTTTTGGCGCGTTATGGAAAAATTATGAGAGTGAATTTTTACGATGCGCGCGCATCGCGTCACGAAAATTTAACACCATGAAGCTAGTCGTTAGTACCGCCATGAAGTTAGTCGGAAGTTCATGATTATAATACCCAATTAACAGAGTAACCCTAATGTGGGTTCCAGGGCATACAGGCATCGAAGGCAATGAAATAGCAGACTCCCTCGCTAAAGAAGGAGGAACTAAAACCTTTATAGGCCCAGAACCTTTCTGTGGCTATTCTAAAAGCCACATCAAATTAGAGGTTCGCAAATGGGAGGAAGAAAAGAAAATCTCTCGTTGGAAGTCCACTCCAAGACTGAAACAATCAAAGAGATTTATATCGCATAGCACCACAAGGACCAAAGAACTCCTTATTCTCAGCAAAGCAGAACTGAGAATAATGACAGGACTCCTCACAGGCCACTGCCCTTTGAGATACCATCTCTCAAAAATGGGTAAAGTCCAGGATGACAACTGTCGCTTCTGTAAAGAAGCAAAAGAAACTGCCGAACACATTCTATGTGAATGTGAAGCAGTGTTCTCCAAAAGGCTGCAACATCTTAACAGGCCTTTTCTAAAGCCTGAAGACATATGGAGAGAAGCCCCCAGAAAGGTTATAAGGTTCATAAAAAGCATTTTACCCGACTGGGAATAAACTATTAGGGGACTCACAAAAGATCTTATAGGTCGCAGTGATTGTGAGATATATAGTGTCTTATCACCCCGAGTAAATCTAATCTAATCTAATACCCTATTATAGAGCACTGCTAAGTAAGATGTACGTAGCGTAATGGATAGCACCGCCGCGTCATACGCAATAGATCCCGGGTTCGAATCTCAACACAAACATGCTCTTTTTTTCTTTTTTTAATAAATAATTAGATATAAATATAATAAATAAATATATTTAATAAATTAAATTAATTTATTTAATATCTTTATTTTATTATTTTATTGTCCTTTTTACAAACGTTTAGTACTGGCACGCGGGATAAAATTTTTAGAGTTATTTTTGTTTTGTTACGCCAAAGAAGTATAACTTCTGACGTGCGTACATAAGTATTAAGTACACACGCACTTTTTGATGTGAAACATCTTATATCGGCTGTGAACAGCCGCGTGAGGGGAAATATGCAACGAAATGTTGGGTCCGCTCCTTCGCTGCTGTTCTCCCCACCACTGCGGCACTCTCTCTCTCTCTCGGCTTCCGTGCGCTCGGGCAACCGCGTGTGTTACAGTGCAGTATATAGGATTACGTCAGCATAACAGTTAGTTGCTGCTCTTGAAAAAATATATACTACTACATAAGAATACCACCGAGTTCAATAACGTTTTCTTTGATGTTTCATATCTATCGGGGGTCCCGAGACCCACACCCTTTTTTTTATTAAATTACCTATTATAGGTATGAGTGTATAACGCTCGTGACTACATATATAAAAGAGACACCCAATAATCTCAGTGTTGTGTCATTTTGAGTCAACATAATACTCTACATTGTCGACACAACATTGTTTTGTCATTGTTGTGTCATTTTGAGTCAACATAATACTCTACATTGTCGACACAACATTGTTTTGTCATTGTTGTGTCATTTTGAGTCAACATAATACTCTACATTGTCGACACAACATTGTTTTGTCATTGTTGTGTCATTTTGAGTCAACATAATACTCTACATTGTCGACACAACATTGTTTTGTCATTGTTGTGTCATTTTGAGTCAACATAATACTCTACATTGTCGACACAACATTGTTTTGTCATTGTTGTGTCATTTTGAGTCAACATAATACTCTACATTGTCGACACAACATTGTTTTGTCATTGTTGTGTCATTTTGAGTCAACATAATACTCTACATTGTCGACACAACATTGTTTTGTCATTGTTGTGTCATTTTGAGTCAACATAATACTCTACATTGTCGACACAATGTAGAGTATTATGTTGACTCAAAATGACACAACATCAGGTTACAATGCAACATCAGAAAAATTTATTTATTTTTCCCGTCATCGTCGGAACTCAAACTCGAAACTTCCAGATTCGCGCTGGTTGAGTTATCAATTACATCCGCGATACAACTATGGACTGGCAACGCTAACTTCACTCTGGTTCAGAGTTTTGACTGAACTAGTGTTGTAAAATTCCCGGAAATATATTCTTTGGAAATATTTCATAACCTGCACAACTACAATTTGACAAAAAATGATTTTCTTAAATTAAATTGTTTTTTAAAGACCACCAACAGCCAAGGTTATTTGGGCCTAGCATCAATTCATTATTTTTTTTTTTTAATAATAAATTGAAAATTCAATTGACACTTTTACCAGCTCTCAGGCTAGAACCCGGGAACTGGGGACTTGTAATAGAGGAACCATAACAACGCCATGTAAACAACAGCATTGTTACACGCTCGGCTATTCTCAAGCCTTGATTTTCTTTGTTACTTACAGTGGAGAACGGAGTCTCCATCCTGCTTTGACCAGACTTTGACATGACGTTCACATTGCTTGACATTGCCACTTAACTATAGCTGTCCATTTCTGCATCTATAGTCTAAGGTCGGACGGCTATAGGGGCTATATTTGTTTTTGAAATCGTCCCGCTTCGGTTTAATTTCAGCGAACGACTGTAGAGGTCAGCTACTTTGAAATTAATCGCGAATAGATAATAAAAAATTCGACTGATGACCAGTCTTATACTTCCCACCTAGTAAATATTTGCAAAAAATAAACACTCTTTTTTTATTCTTTGAAAAAAAGCATGGCCTTCTTTTTTGTTTAGTGATCCACTGATGGCTAGCTTAATATAGCAAAAATCATGGTTACCTTGATTTACGTATAATTTTTATTTTTTTTAGTAAAATATTTTTTTCTCGAAAACTATACATTTTAGAGAAAAACAATATTTACATTTTTTTCATATTATAACATCTAGAATTCATTTATATTTTTTTTACCTATGTTAATGTGTGACATTGAGAACGTTTTTTTTAATATCTCAGGATCCACTGAACCTATTTGACTCAAAATCTAATCATATCTAAGTTAAAGGCTGATAAACACAATAGAACAATCGGCATGGCCGTATGTTGTTCCGTTTTTACGATATCGAAGGCGAAAAATTGACCACATACACACACACACAAGACATCAGTCAGAAATTGATTTTAAACGATTGGCTAGGGTCTCAAAACGTGAAGATCTGTTAAAATCTCGAAATATTTTTTTCGGACTAAATCCATTACTTCCCTACCATAGTAGAGGTGGGAAGTAAAAAATCAGGAATAATATAATAAGTTCTAATTAAAAGTTAGTTTCCAAACGCCTTTTCTATCCGAAACTGCTGTCAAATACACGGTTGTGGAGAACGTTCTGTTATGAAAATAGTACACCTTTAAACTACAGCGCTAGAGTCATTCACTGCCTTGCCGTTTAATTAATCTGTACACTGTTTATTATAGGTAGTGGCACAGCACTTCTGCACTTGCCGGTGTTCTTTTGTTAAACGGTTTAATCACAGGCCTGTAATTAGAAATTACAAAATCGGATATAGTTTTAAAATTAAATTGTGTTTTAAAGACCACCAACAGCTAAGGTTATTTGGGCCTAGCACCAATTCATATTTTCAATTCATTATTTTTTTAATAATAAATTGAAAATCCAATTGACACTTTTACCAGCTCTCGGGCTAGAGCCCAGGAACTGGGGGCTTGTAATAAAAAAAAATTGTGTTTTTAAAGACCACCAACAACTAAGGTTATTTGGGCCTAGCACCAATTCATATTTTCAATTCATTATTTTTTTTTAATAATAAATTGAAAATCCAATTGACACTTTTACCAGCTCTCGGGCTAGAACCCGGGAACTGGGGACTTGTAATAGAGGAACCATAGCAGCGCCATGTAAACAACAGCATTGCTACACGCTAGGCTATTCTCAAGCCCTGGACTTGTAATAGAGGAACCATAGCAGCGCCATGTAAACAACAGCATTGCTACAATCTCGGCTATTCTCAAGCCCTGGATATAGTTTTTATTTAAAAATTAAATCCTTTGCTAATTGTTCTTACCGATGATCGGTTTGGGGCTTTAGAATATAGATAGATATATTCGGATTTGACGGAAAACGTGTGACATCTGGTGGCAAAAACTCGTACCATTTAATAATACAATTTAATTGACAGCTCATATTGTTTATGGATTTTATAAGCTAGACGGGGCTCTTTCTAATAACATAATAAAAAAATGACGTTTATAGGCTCATTGGTAAAAGTATTAATAGGGCTTGAGAATAGCCGAGAGTGTAGCAATGCTGTTGTTTACATGGCGTTGCTATGGTTCCTCTATTACTAGTCCCCAGTTCTCGGGCTCTAGCCCGAGAGCTGGTAAAAGTGTCAATTAGATTTTCAATTTAATATTAAAAAAAAAAAAAATAATGAATTGAAAATATGAATTGGTGCTAGGCCCAAATAACCTTAGCTGTTGGTGGTCTTTAAAACACAATTTCAATTTCAAAAGTATTAATAATTGATTTTCAATTTATTATCTAAAAAATCATAAAGAAAAATTAATTTCAAAATTCAAACCTATTTATTTGTAAATAATAATTAATATTTTTCCATATAAAGAAGTAGGTAAATGTGATTTTTATTTTCATTCAAGGCCACCAATAGCCAGGGTTATTTGGGGCTGACACCTATTAATATTTTCAATCTATTATTTTTTGAAAATCCAGTTGATTATTTTACCCGTTTTCGGATTAGAAACCTGGAAACTGGGTACTTGTCTTAGATGGTCTATGGAAACGACAAATTATAAACGGCATGCACTACACGCTCGGCTGTTTTCAAGTCCTTTTTCTCATCTTATGTAATTTATAAACGACCCCTAAGTCCGTGCCTGGTTCTTTGAACATTCCAAACGTATCCACTTACAGCTGAGGTTACCATCTAAAGTGCACCGACGGATTTGACTGCATTAACATGCAACTGTTAATTGAGGCAATGTCTTTATTCGTTAACTACTGTTCGTCTACAACTGATAATCATCGCATTTACCTATCTCTTCTCTCAGTCGATGTTAACTCTCTTGAATATACGAGTTTTAACAAGGTTTCACATTTTAACTCAAAATAATTGACATTTTAAAAAAGAGGCTTGGTGTGTGGGTAAAACTACACTGCTAACTTCCCATTGGGTGCCCTTAGAGATTAAAGACCAGTCTATAGTAAAGAAACTATTTGCAATACAGGTTAACATGATTTTTTTGTTATAAAAAAACCGCCAAATCAAATTTTTCCCAAACCTTATCAGGTGTTCATTCTTTGTGCTTTTAAAGACCACCAACAGCTAAGGTTATTTGGGCCTAGCACCAATTCATATATTCAATTCATTTTTTTAATAATAAATTGAAAATCCAATTGACACTTTTACCAGCTCTCGGGCTAGAACCCGGGAACTGGGGACTATCAGGTGTTCATTATGCAATTATGCGTCGAATGTAATTGGTCCGGAGTCGATATCATTCTTTGTTCTCGAAATATGCGAGACGAAAAAAAGTTCACAAACGTACGAACATACGTACGAACGTAAGTACGTACACACGCACACACAGACTTCTCTCTAAAAATGATCGATTTGAAGTCTATGGACCTTGAAACATGGAGATACGTCAAAATTTTTCATTTGCAAAATCGTACCCAATATACAATAATTTCAAATCGGAAGTTAATAAAAAGACATTTTTTGTAACGCATTTTTTGTCTCGCATTCTTTTACCCCCTTATATACCGCCGAGAAAGACGTAGTTTTAAGTCAAGAAATTATAAATAATATTGTATTGTCACCGGAGCTACACATGCGTGCAAAATTTCAACTCAATCGGATCACGGGAAGTGGGTGAAAATTCAAAAGTATGATTTACACCCGGACGAAAGCCGGGCCGGTCAGCTAGTTACCATAATATTGTAATATTGTATTGTCACCGGAGCTACACATGTGTGCAAAATTTCAACTCAATCGGATCACGGGAAGTGGGTGAAAATTCAAAAGTACGATTTACACCTGGACGAAAGCCGGGCCGGTCAGTTAGTTACCATAATATTGTATTGTCATCGGAGCTACACATGTGTGCAAAATTTCAACTCAATCGGATTACGGGAACTGGGTGAAAAATCGGTCGCAAGATTTGAAACAAAGATATAAACAATTAATATACGGGGTCAAGCTAAATTAAAAAAAAGGGTGTGGGTCTCGGGACCCCCGACAGATGTGAAACATCAAAGAAAACGTTATTGAACTCGGTGATATTCTCTATGTAGTAGTATATATTTTTTCAAAAGCAGCAACTAACTGTTATGCTGACGTAATCCTATATACTGCACTGTAACACACGTAGTTGCGGCGTTTGAGTACGCCTGAGCCAAAAACGCAACTAAATACACAGCGAAGTATCTATATTACATACCTACACGTGTATACATTTACTTTTGCTTTACAGTACGTTCGTATGTATACTCTCTCTCTCTCTCTCTTCCCGTGCCCGAGCGCGCGGAAGCCGAGAGAGAGAGAGTGCCGCAGTGGTGGGGAGAACAGCAGTGAAGGAGCGGATCAGAAATTTCGTTGCATATTTCCCCTCACGCGGCTGTTCACTGCCCGACCAAAGATGTTTCACATCAAAAAATAAAACCGTTTAACATACGCGTCAAATTCTTCTTTTTTGATGTCGGTTAAAAAGAGATACATGCGTTTTCTTCCAATTTATTGGAACTCACAAAAATAATACTTCATAAATTGAACACCCTGTATTTATATGAATAACTAATAATTAATCTGTAATTCCAGGCACATCAGAGAATATCGCAGCAACAGCTAATGGCGATCCTGCCAATAATAGATTCCATTCAGGATGGGACGTCTGATTCTATAGTCTATATGGACTCATTTGCATACAAATATCAATTGTTTGTGAATTGTGTTGTACAAGCCAGCCCTAGAAACACATTTGATGGGACATCTAGAAACAGGGAGACGTCTTCTGCTCCCCTTTTCATTCACTCTCTCTCTCTGTCTCTGTGTAATATTAGTACACAGCAGAAATCTGAACAGTGGCGTTACTTTTCTATAAGGTTCGTGGGTTCGACTTTAGCTTTACAATTTTTGCGTTAAGTAGAAAGGTACAAGCCTATAGGTACAAGACAAATTATTTCGTCTTTTTAAAGGACTATTAAACCTACTTCGGATTTTAGTTGTTAATTTTTTTCTAATTTTATAAAAAATTAAAAATCCAATAATTGATAATTTTATCAATTTTTGCATAAGGTAAATGCTTTAAAAATCGTAAAAAATCAAACCTTTCAAATATTTCTCAAAATGAGGATGTCACAGAAAAAATTACGGTGATATGTGGGAAAAAAATTGTGTTTTAAAGACCACCAACAGCTAAGGTTATTTGGGCCTAGCACCAATTCATATTTTTAATTCATTATTTTTTTTTTTAATAATAAATTGAAAATTCCAATTGACACTTTTACCAGCTCTCGGGCTAGAGCCCGGGAACTGGGGACTTGTAATAGAGAAACTATAGCAACGCCATGTAAACAACAGCATTGCTACACTCTCGGCCATACTCAAGCCCTACGGTGATATGAGTAGTACAAAGAAACGTCTGTATCTTTTTTGGTTTAGAATAAAATAAATAAAGTTATTGAAAAGGACATTATATTTTAATAATTTTATTGGTTTACCAAGGTTACAAAAAGCGCGTGATTTTCAAGAAGCTTTAGCACATTACATAGTGGAAGAATCGCTTAAGTCGACCGTTTTCGAGATATTTAGAAAAAAGAAAAACAAGTGGTAAAATTTCGTGGTTTTTCGGCCGCCAAAAAATGTTTTTTAGACATTTCAGAGGGCTCCTAGTAGTGTTGCCGTCTAGATCTAGACTTTCTAGACTTTTGTCTTGTCTTGTCTTGTCTAGATTTTCAAGACAAGACTTGCAAAAGTCTTGTCTAAAAATTTTCAAGACAAAACAAGAGTTTTTTAATCTAGACTTAGACTTAGTGAAGTCTTGATATTTCAAGACAAGACAAGACTTTGAAAGTCTTGTCTTGTCTTGTCTAGACGGCAACACTAGCTCTTAGTTAACATTTATACCTTAAGTTTATTTTGGTAGATCAGGACGCTACTGAAGTAGAAGGAAAGAGAGAGAGATAGTATGGCGAAAATCTATGCATAAATAGTAATTAATATTATGTATAGATAGAGCGGTTATCAGTAATGATTCAGGCCTTTATAATAATAATTACCTTGCATTACATATACGTTATATACAGTGAGTTCGTAAACTATAGAACAATATGGAAATAAAACTTTAACGGCCGTTTTTTAGATATGTTATGACGTCATCAACTTTTTTTTAAATGACAATTCACAGTTGTTTTTACTGATTTGGATAGAAATTGTTAAATTGTGTTTTAAAGACCACCAACAGCTAAGGTTATTTGGGCCTAGCACCAATTCATATTTTCAATTCATTATTTTTTTTTAATAATAAATTGAAAATCCAATTGACACTTTTACCAGCTCTCGGGCTAGAACCCGGGAACTGGGGACTTGTAATAGAGTAACCATAGCAACGCCATGTAAACAACAGCATTGCTACACGCTCGGCCATTCTCAAGCCCGATTTGGATAGACCGTTACTGACTGACAGACAACGCCCAGGTCGAACCGCTAAAAATATAAACTTGAAATTTGGACAGTAGGTTCCTTTTGTGACGTAGGCACCCACTAAGAGAGGATTTTTGAAAATTCATCAATTAAGGGGGTTAAATAGGGGATAAAAGGATGTTTTTCATTTTTGAAGTTAGAAGCATGAAATTTTGCACAGGAGTTTCTTATATAACGTAGGTGAGCACTAAGAAATGTTTTTTTGTAAATTAATCCCCTAAGGGGGTTAAAAATGGGATGAATGTTTGTATAGAAGTTCGTCATTTTTGAAATTAGAAGCATGAAATTTTGCACAGGAGTTCCTTATATAACGTAGGTGAGCAATAAGAAAGTATATTTTTGAAAATTCATCCCTAAGGGCGTTAAATAGGGGATGAAAGTTTGTATGAAAGTTCGTCATTTTTGAAGTTAGAAGCATGAAATTTTGCACAGGAGTTTCTTATATAACGTAAATAACCACTAAGAATTTTTTTTGAAAATAAATATTCGAGCGAACGAGCAAAGCGAGTGAGTAATGTATTAATAATATTCAAGCGAACGAGCGAAGCGAGTGAGTAATGTTTTAATAAAATTCGAGCGAATAAACACCACCAGTCCGGCTCGCAGGAGGAGAATTTCTCGCCGGGTGGGGGATAATAAATCATAAATCTAAATATACGTGGGCGAAGCCACGGGTAACGGCTAGTAGACTAATAAAATAGTAACGTCACATCAGCAAGTTCCCCCTGAACCTATGTTACACTGTCACATTTTTGTGAACTCTTTTCCCTGTGAGATAGTATAATATGAATGGTCCTTTAGAAACTTTATTTATTTATTTTGCAATTTAATGTGTAATTTACTGAAACGCTGCATTTGATTCCTGAGTGTAATAAGTTGCATCAGAAACTTGAACGCGGTTATCCAATCAAAGTCAGTCTTAATCAGTCGTTCGGAATTCCAAGGAGAGCAATTCTGTCAGATATTAGCCTATTAGCCCCAACAGAATACAATCTACCAGTTGTATTGACTGATTGGCTGATTCATCCATGCCAGCGTTTCTCAATAGTGTTCACAAAATGTTCTAAAACGGTAAAAAACTTACACAAATGGAATTTTCCATTGAATTTATAACGAAAGTATACGTCAATTTGATTTCAGTAGTGAACACATTTTCATTTTTTTTTTTTTAAATGACATCTCTCGAAATATTTCCTTTTCCTGATGAAACACCCTGTATTTAGTTTTGTCTATATAGCAATTATTACGATATAGTTTTTTTTAATACGCTTATATTAGTTCCACCTGTATGTATGTTTGTTTGTTTGTATCTAAGTAACGGGTTCTTTGAACGCGATTTTCATCCACTTCAAAACTTCAGATTGAACTGAAACCTTGCACACTTATCAAGGACCGATGATAATACAATAATTCAATAAGTTTGTCCCATTGTCCTGACCAGGATCTCCAGGACTAAAAAAATAAAAATAAATTATAATTTAGAAAAAGTAAAAAACACGCTTTAATGAACTAAAAAGTAAAACATAATTAATTTTATTGTAAAAAAGCGTGGGGTAGTTTGAAAATATGGTACAAAGTACCCCACGCTTTTTTACAATAAAATTAATTATTTTTTACTTTTTAGTTCATTAAAGCGTGTTTTTTTAGTTTTTTTAAATTATAATTTATTTTTTTCGTTGAAATATGTTTATTATAAAATTAAAAAAAAAAAATACAACACAATTTAATTTATTCAACACATGGACATGTTTAGTGATTCGGCACATTAGGGCCAATCACAGCTGAGTTCATAATATAAATAACTTATAAATAACTTTATCACAATATAAATAAGCTTAAAATTGACCCCTTTTACTTCAGTTGCCTGTATAACTAAAATAAACTTAGTACAAAAGAGTTCGAAATATTAAATATTAAACAGATTTATAAGACTGAACTCTGTGCATGATCTCCTTTTTGCTGGCAGGATAGAAATCCAGAAGATAGTTCCAGTCAGTCCATCGCAAAATCAGGATAACGCATCTATGCGCCGCTCTATAAGTATATAGTTGCTTGACGTTCGGAAAAATACCTGGCAATATCCCAAACATCTCACCTTCTATCAGAGTTTCTTTTATAGAAGCTTGATTTTTGGTTTCGTTTACCACTTCTACCTACAAGTTCAGTTGATGCCAATAATTACTTAACGTTTCTATTTTATTAACTTTAGACAAATTATTTTTTTTCTCAACTTCACTAATATATTTCGAATTTACTGCTTTACGGTCTGTTAATTTTGACCAAAGGCATTATAAAACAATGTAGATCTGAGAATAAACTTCATATACAGGGTGCTGAATCGTTTTGCGGGTAATAGGAATTTAACCCGTAAAATCAAACTTTTGCGATTTCCTGCTTTCCTAATTATTTTAGAAAAAATATCTTCGAATAAAAGTTTTAGAACATAAAATTCTGCATCTAAGTCATTAAACAAAATTAATTTTGCATGCTTTGTTACGGCAGAAATTTAATATGAAAATGTCAAAATTACCTCAAGAACAGATAGCGATAGCCATGGAACTTGAACAAAATGATGACGTTTTAGCTGTCAGTATAATTTCTAATCATTTTATTCAAGTTCTATGGCTATCGCTATCTGTTTCTGAGGTAATTTTGACATTTTCATATCAAATTTCTGCCGTAACAAAGCATGCAAAATTAATTTTGTTTAATGATTTAGATGCAGAATTTTATGTTCTAAAACTTTTATTTGAAGATATTTTTTCTAAAATAATTAGGGAAATCGCAAAAGTTTGATTTTACGGGTTAAATCCCTATTGCTCGCAAAACGATTCAGCACCCTGTATATAAACTTTGTAGAGTTGTGATCCGGAAATCTTCAATTAGACGATGGTTGAAGATGAAGTCTTCGCATGGCGTAAAGATCAAAATAAAAACGTAATAGTGATGTTAAGTTTTGCTATTTATCTGATATAAATTTATCTCCGATAAATAGTTAAACTTAACATCAGTTTTGCGTTTTATTTTGATCCTTACGCCACAAGACGACTTCGTCTTCAATCATCTAACAAAATAGATCTTTAAAGGTTAAAGAACATTTCCTCAATAATAATGATTCAAAATATATTTTGGAAGTTGATGAGTTACAAAATAACATTTTTGAAAAATAAAAATACCTCTCCTTCATCGATAAAATACATCGATTCATCATCGTCACCTTCGAACGCGATGTAATTTCCAGGATAAAATGTTTTGGGTTCGAAATGAACCACAACTTGTCGGATGAAATCTTCATGGCAGTTCTCGAAGACATAATGCTTATAAAGATGGTGTTGATACATCGAATTCATCACAGCTTGCATTAGGTAATATGGTGCTTCACGGAGCGTATTCGGAAAATGACAACCGCGTTGAAATCTCCAAAGGAGTTTAGCATACTCCCATACTCGGTTGTGCAATTCACCAGAAACGTTCTTAATTTCCATGTAATAATCGCAATACACTATATTTCTTTCAAAGAAAAGTCGGATCTTTGTGACTGCATCGTAAATTGAAAATAGTTCGGCTTGAATTACCGCTTTCAATATATAACAGAAGATCACTAAAGATATGTACACGATGATCACTTCGGAATAATTGGGAAAAGGAATAATTGTTGATCCTAGCAATAACGAAACGCTATAATAAACATTGATAATATATGCTTCGAATAGATTTTCTTCGATTGTCTCATCATCTTCAATATCATTGTAAATTTCTATACTGTAAACACAGCATGCCATAGTGTGAATAGTCACTGAGATCCAAGTTAGAACTTGTAATGCAGTTCTTCCTAAGATGTGAATGTTCAATTTGTCGGTTTGGTTCTCGAAATATACTAACAAAGTTACACATTTCAAAAATCTATTCATTCGGCACATAGACGCTATCCATGTACTATTCTCAATTGGTAAAAAAATTATAAGTACATCTAATGGAAAAATTGCTACCAAATCAACAAAAAATCCTGTATGCGATTTCTTATACCTTTCACCAATTTTTTTTAAATCGGTTATTAAAATTCCATATTCGTCTTCGTAAGCGATATGAAAATTCAAATAGATTTTTGTTATGAAAAGTATATCGGACATATAAAGAAACAGATTAATAAACTTGTTGTTTAAACCGAACGAGAGTTTAAATGATTCAACCATGATACTAAGGTATGATATAGTCAATACAAGAATATCCCAAAGAAAAATAAATTTAGATTCAGGCATTGCAACTTTTCGAACAACCATATTATTAGTGACAGATTTCTGACGTAGCCTACCTGGATCGTATTTATCTCTCGATCCCGAAAGATAGTCGGTATGAAAGATCGTTTGCAATTCAAAATCCTTTTTCATCCGTGGATAATTGGCGATAAAATGAAAGAAATCGATCGTCTTCATTGTTAAGAGAGTAACGTGTCCATTAGCTCTGATTGATATAGTTTGTCTGATTCTCGGCGTATTGTCAATATTTCCAAAAACGCTACCGGCTCCCAAGGTGGTTAAAAAAGTTCCATCGACTGCTAATATATCAACAAATCCATTATAAAGGATATAGAAATTGTCATGAACATCGTTGACATGAGCTACGTAACAATTTTTCATAAAAATTACAAGTCGCATTTTTTCTAACATTGAACGTAAAAACACTTCATTTGCATTTTCAAAAACGATTGATTCCCTCAAAACGTCACCATAAATTTCATAAAGAACGTCTTTTCGTAACTGTTTATGAACGTTGTGAAACGTAATGTGTGGATCAATGCCTCTATTTTTGTACCATATCAATTCAAAATGATCTATAACTTCCTTTTTTAATCGAGGATGTATCCTTTTCGAAGACAAATAACTTACAACGCTCCTCATTGAGTATTGGTAAATTTTCATCTGTCTTTTAACCAAAGCTCTTGAAGCAACAATTTTCGAACTTAAATGCAGAGCAATAATTGAACCAACTATTCCGAGTACAATCAAAATTATAGCTTCGCTATTTTGTACAATTTGGGATTCGCTTATTCCTGATTGGAACATCGTGCTGGTAATGATGAAGACTCCATACAGATGTAATCTGAGAGGCGATATCGGAACATTTGTCACGGTCGTGTCAATCCAATTCCAACTTGGGTGTATGTAACTGTCGGCGACAAATTGGAATTCATAAGCAATAAATATAGCGGCTAGAGTATTTAGTGCTACGAAAATTACTGGTAGATAATGAAGTATGGTCATATTAAACATATTCCATTGGTCTTCCTCGTAATAATTACATCCAGATATAACCCTGTGCATTTGTAATATCTTGTTCAGGCGACAATAGACTATGTAATTGCTCTTGTCTAAATAAGAATGCGGTACAATGAACTCGAAAGGTATGAATGCAACGAAGTCTATGAAAAAACCGTTAACTAAATAGTGACTAGCGGTCCATAGTGGATGCGTGACAATAATACCGGTGGGTTTGTAGTATGCCACGTGTAATCTAATATAAATGTCGACTAGTTGTGCCAAATCTAATATTCTTAAAATTATTATACAATTTTCGTACGTGGTCAGTGGATAGATCATGTATAATAAACAAGATATTGTAGCCATGATGTGCCGACTTGTTTCCCAGTATTTCAAAAAATTTCCGTTCGGATAAAATGTCAAATTCAACAGTAAAAAACGTATGAAATCAAATTCACCCAAATTTGTGTACGGTTGCATGTATTCGTATTCTTTAAGCGATTCAGGTATGAATTCACGTCCGAAATATTTATACGATTTTTGTCCTTGTTTGACTATGTCTGCTGATTCTTCGTTTTTGATTTCCTGTTCATAATTTTTTGTGAATAATTTATATTGTTGCCAACTCGGTTCCATTTGTCGATCGATTTTTTTCATTTCTTCAAGTGTTTCTGGATGTTTCGAAAGTATTTTCATAAAAGTGTTATACTCGAGTATAACGATTCGACAATTCGTTTTGGTAACGATTGTGTTAGGTGCCGGTAAACGTTTAAACATTTCGATGGCGCAAAAATAACTTTTCGGTCCAACTATTTTATTTGAAATACCGTGCCATGTTGATCGAATTTCACAGTATCCCATCATTACAAGGTACATTTGATTACAAAGCTCGCCAAAGTAGATTAAAGGTTCGTTTGGACAGAATGCGTTCACGACACCGCCAACACATAAATCTCTAAGGAAGGATTCGTCGAGAGATTGAAACATTGGACAGCATTGGAATAATTCAATATTTACAGATTGGTAAATATCGAGAAATAACGATGTCGGCAGATCGGAAACGAGGGTTTTACCGTGACTCACACGATATCCAAAATCGTATAAATATTGAACTGTGACGTATCCATATACTCTTTCCGATAATCTTTGATTTACGTTGTATTTTTTTAAAACATGAGTTGTAGCTAATAGCTTTCTGGAAAATTCGCCTTCCGATCGTTTCTTTGCTATTTTGATAGCAGATAGGCCAGCAAGAATAAAAATACCACCGGACGAAGAAAGCAAATTAATAAATAGGTCTATAAACCAAGTGTTGTAAGTTGGTTCATCGTATATGTTTAAACTGAAACCTACAATTTTTTTGGACATGTCGAAAAACGATTCAACGATTAAATAATATATGTAAGTATTTTCTCGATAAGCTTCCGGTTTCGGATACAATTTTTCACAATCAACACCGAAACAAAGATATGTCAATCGTAATGTCGATAATACGCAAATTATAAATAACGTACATAACAAATATTTAATGAAACGGATTGTCACTTTATTGGTGGTTAATGAATTTTCATACCTTCTGATGTAACGAACGGCTCTCCAAACTTTCAAAAGTCGATTTAGTTGCAGGGCATAACGGGCATCGTATCGGTTTTCGGGTGATAAAATGAAGTTGAAGATTTCAATTGGAAAGGCTGCCAAAACGTCACAAAGAAAGCCGATTTGAGTCAATTTAATTAAGAATATGGGTTTCATGTCGGCGATAAGTCTATGTTTTGTGTAGATTGCTGTTGAAATCTGGAGATAGATATCGATTATCCAAATTATCGTGATCAATTCTATCCAAAACTCACCAAACGTGGTATCCTTTTCTACTTTAGAAACGAGAACTCGACACGGTACAGCGATAGAAGCGATTACACACATAGTAACGATTAATTTCTCCCAACCTGTTAGGAGAAACGATCCAGGTTTTAGGATAAATGGAAAAGTCACCCGTAAGAATACGACAGTCGTGAATACTTCTATTCTATCGGAAATGACGAGCATATCTAAATAATTTGAAATATAAGGCACTGTCTGATAAAAATTGTCGATTTCAAATTTGTTTGAGGATTTTCGTTTCTTTTCGAGGTTTATCAGATCTTTTACGCTATTTTTGACCCATTTAAGAATCGGTATTGAATCAGAAGTGTCCGTCTTGTATTCTTGAATGATTTCATGTACCTTTTTCGCTATGTGATATCTCTCGCGTACACTTTTGAGAAGTTTCTTGTAATGGTAGGGATATTTATCCATAACTCTTAGAAAACTTTCCCGTTTAAGAACGTGCAATACACAATAACTTTGACAAACAACAACTACGGTCGATTCGTATGGAGTTATTAAACTTGTTTCGCATAAACACGTACCCGTTGAAAAATGAATGATCGGGGTTTCTTCGTCTATTTCCGACAAAATTGAAACGATGCCAGTATCAATGTAAATCATTTTTGATTTTAGTTCGTAAACATTATAGATAATATTACCGGCCATATAAATTTCCTCTTCCATTAATGTCGATAAGTATCTTAAGAAAAACACTTCCATGTCGCGGAACAGTTGCGAATGTTTCAGCGCATTCCAATAAATGTCCAGTTCCAATTCTTTTATTGTTGACAACGGAAATATAGGAGCGGTAATCTCATTGTCAAATATCACACCTTCCCTTTCCCTCCAAATAGTTTCATAATAATGGGCAACTTTTTCAAAAACGCCTGTTCTCAGTATTTCATCATTGCTCAACTTGTGTTTTAATAATGATAATTTATTTGAGAAACGAAATATATCCCTCGTAATTTCTTTTTTCGAACAGATCAACAAAGAAGCAACCAGAGAATATATAAATAAGTAAGAAAACAATGTCGAAACAATAATGAAACCGTATTCGAATAAAGAATCTTTTATTCCAAACATCACGACTTTTTTAGAAGTTGATATTTCAATTATATAATTTAAAAAGTACACACACATTCCGCTCTTTGAAATATTTTCAACCGTCACCGGTTTCTTTATTTGCATCCAACTGTCCGTTAGACACTCTTCTAAATTGTTGTGGCATCCAATATGGAAAAACACAGCTGCTCCTAGCATTGAATATGCTAACGTGCTAGTCAAAAAATTACCTGTAAATAAACAAAAACATGGGTACACCGCAAGGTTAGTAGAGTATAGGTTGCCTCATTCCGATAGATAGTAGTGGGGGGGATGACGTCACTCAGAATATACCATGCTTACTCACTTCAATAGAAAAGATCAGACGATGGACGCTGCTAATTTTTGGAAATAAAAATCACAGTAACCATGGTAGTGTGATATGTTTTTTCAATACCTAATAGAAACATGATTCTTCTGTTGTGAAAAAAATATGATAAGTTGTCAATTTTGCGATAGCTGTTAAGTGTTATGGTGTTTTGTGGTTATTTTTAATATTTTGTGAATATAAAAGATAAAATAATTAATTTATCAATTTGTTAGTTAATTCTATTCGTTTCTTAAATTTAAAAAAATAGGTAATTAACAAGATCTGCCATTTCTTGAGCATTATTTAATTTCTTGTTTGTTTATATTATAGATATTAAAACCTAAATTTTGTAATAAAAATAAAAATTATCCTATTTTTTAACATCTATTCTTCTATTTATTGTCTCCTGTCAATTTTAAGAAAAAATCTGCACGAAGCACCTAATATAAATAAGTATAATCTTCAACAATTTTTGTACTTGATTTAAACTAAATTCTAGCTGACGTCATTCCCGCGCTTACGCTGATTGGTCAGATGAAATGAGGCAACCTGTACTCTAATAACCTTGGGTACACCGGGCGATACGAGATGTTTTTGTAATGGAAACAATTGCAATCGTGCATAATAACAATCGAGTCTACAATCGAAATGTTCGATTGTTCAAGTCGATTATTAGCCACATAGGTTATAGCAATAGCAGCCAATGAGAATACATATAATTGCGATTCAAAGTTATATGTTAGTTGACTGACGTTCACGCGACTCGTTGATTGTTCACTGTTCAGTCGGTACTCACTACTCTGTGATCTATTCACTATTGAATTCGTATTACACGATTACTGCATAATCGACTATCGACTCGACCACTGTATTTGAGTGATGAACGATTGTATATATTATGTGGCTCTCGACAGTGTACGATTCAGTACTATGCGACTTGGTCTCTGTAAACTATGAAACTTAACAATTGAGTTTAAGTGACAACCATCGAAAGTCATAGAGATGTTTGAACAATCGAGACAATCGACTAAAACATCTCGTATTCGCGCTTCACTAACCGGTCATGTGAAACTATTCGGTAAGCCGTTCTGAAATTGTGTGTACTTATTTCAGATATAATAAGAAGTAAGTTTAAAAAAATTTCATTCATTTCTCGGTAATTTGAGATAGGTGCCATACATCCGTCGCTGTCTCTTAGACTAATAGGTACTAGTGACTGACAAAATACCTATATGATAAAAGCTCCGATGTCTTACAATATCCCCAGTTTGCCTTTTGAAGAAATGCATTACTCTAACAATGCGGAGTAGTTTTGTCAAACGTATAGATTTAAATATATTTTCGTCGTATGTCGCTATTATTAAGTAGTAATATTCAATTGGGAGCGTAGCTATAAAATCTGGCACCAAGTGGAACAAACTTGGTAATCGAAACACGTACAATTCCTGCATCTTCTTAGAAAACCTGTAGACAGCAGCAATTAAAAAATCGGCCAAGTGCGAATCAGACTCGCGCATCGAAGGGTTCCGTACAATAATAAAAATGAGGAGTTAGGTAGGGGTAAAAAATAACAGATATATTTAAATACAACAATGAGTTAAGTTTTTTGTGGTTATAATATCTTAATTGTTTGACGTTTAACATCACGATGGCAGGTTGCCGACTGATTACGTTAAAAAAAGTAGGTATTTGCTTGTGGCATGGCTACTGTCTATTTAATAATTATTATATTATAACCACAAAAAACTCAACTCATTGTTGTATTTAAAAACGGTCTTGTCTGGACTTACGAGTTATTAATATTTAGTTATGTTTATAACTTAAATAAAATCCGCTCTCGCATGAAGTGTGATTTAGTGTTGAAATAGGTATATATAGGAAAAGAACAGATCCCACTCTCAGGGCACTGTGTGAGTAAGTGGTAACTCAACCAGCCGGAAACTGGGAATTTCGAGTTCAAGTCCTGACAGTGGCTTCTGATTTTTTCTTTGTATATCTTAATTGTTTGACGTTTAACATCACGATGGCAGGTTGCCGACTGATTACGTTAAGAAAAGTATTTGCCTGTGGAATGGCTAGGTACTGTCTGTTTAATAATTATTAGATATATTTAAGCTTGTTTTTAATAAGTTTTCTTTACTTACATTTTATTTTGTTCTTTGTAGTGTTTCAAAATTTTAAAGTAAAAAAATGTTAACATTGCATATAAAAAAAACAAGGTGTGTCGTGGGACACCCGACAGAAGCTATGCTTCTTACGCATATGCTTCTTACGCATATAATATAAAATCGAAATTATTTACAAAAGCTATAGAAACTGCGTTACAATCTTTCCTGACGTAACGTGACGTTTCACTGTTTCATGTGTTAAGGTCTTCATCTCAATCGTGCCTTAATTCAAATTCAATTTAATTTATTTCCTCAAATAAAATGTACAAATCAATATAGTATCATACACAAGCATAGCTTCAAAAAAAAAACAAACAAAAACAATCACGCATCGTCAGTTGGATTTGAACCCAGTTCTTCGTGGTGACATGCGAGCGCCTCGCGCCTTACCGTTACTCTACGCGACCCTGTTGTAGCATTGCAGAAACAATGGTAGGTGGCATGGAATAAATAGAACATATATCTTACCTGTAAGTAATTTGTAAAAAGACATCAACAGTATGGGCAATGTCAAAAACATGCCACAATTTTAATACATAAGACCAATCATTAACTGCAGCAATATCTTTCTCCTTAAATCGAGAGTAATAAATTACCGAGAAGAACTGAAGGAAAGATCCAATTAAGATGAAGTGAGACCATGTTTTAGTGAATGGCAATTTTATAATTTTTTGCCATTCGCATTGTTCTTCGGTATGAAAGAATTTTGCATCTTTAAATACTTTTTTTTTGTCTCTTAACGATGACTGAGTAAAATCCATTTTATTTTTTGTTCAATCAGTCAAAATCAATTCACTTAAAAATGTTTATCTATGATTGTTTATGTCAATATTTGCTAAGATACTAAGGTTACTACAGTTTTAAATAAGTACCAACGAATACTGGATCAAAATTTCGTTAAAGACATGTTAAGAGCAGTGACGTAGCTAAGTGGCCAAAGGCCCCGGGGCAAAAAATAAACGGGATCCCCTAACCAGTATTATTTTTATCAAAATATAAAATATAAAAAATCCGCTCTCGCATGTAGTGTGATTTGTGATGATGTTGTTATATATAGGGAAGGAACAGATTCCACTCTCGGGCACTGTGTGAGTAAATGGTAACTCAACCAGCCGGAGACTGGGAATTCCGGGTTCAAGCCTTGACAGTGGCTTCTGATTTTTTCCTTATATATCCTATAACAATCAGTTGACGTTTAACATCATGATGGCGTAATCTGCCGATTGCATTGTTAAGAAATTTTTCACTACCTATTGGTATGTGAACGCTTGTGGAATGAATTTCTCTGTTGATTTGATTATTATAAAATATAATTGTATAAGCATTTTTTTTTCAAAGCTGGAAACAATATGTAACCATAAATTAAGGTTGGTCAAGGGCCCCCTGAATTTTGTGGCCGTGGGGTACTGTCCCACTTTGCCCTACGGTAGCCAAAATTGTAGGGAAATTGCTTATGATATCGCATAAGGCTAGGCGCACACACACAAGTATTGTTTCCACGACTAAACAGCTTAGTCAAGTTGTGAACGTGTCGCGATTTCACAAAACATTTTCAAGTTACTATTTTCGAATTCAACAGAATCAATGAATGATTAAATTTTAACTTTAGCACCGCCGATTTACACTATCTCTCACCAGATGGCAGAACCGGTCGTGCTCATAGTGAATACCTCTCTACCTCTCGCTATTCCTTATAGGTAATCGGGTAAAAAATGCAGACTTTCAAATCCTTATGCTATTGTGAATTTATGAACATTTCATCAACGCAATTTGAAGGAAAACTTTCGTGGCACAGGATCAATAAATACGCAATACTGATAATTCTAAGGATCACAATTTTACTCTAAATTAATTTTAGAGTCAAGAATCATATCGTAAATCTTCGCAAACTACGTCATCCCAAATAATTGTTGTACTAAAACCCTGTTTAAAATCGATCAGTGTCTCAGCGGCTAAAGTAATGAAACATGATACCTATTATCCTTGAAAAAGAAAATACGTACAAGTATCTTATTTATATATATATAGAAAATATTGTCCTGAAGGATAATGTTAAAAATGCTCACATATGACTGGAGTCGAACTGAAGGCACAATAATGGAGGTACCTTACAAGGAGGGAGTAAGACAAGCCCTCCATATAAACGGACCAGTTTATCCACAATAAAAAAGGATATAGAATTATGGGGTAGTAAAATAAAAAAAAAAACTGATCCCGGAAATCAAATAGTTATGACGTCATACTGACCGACCGGATATACTCTAAAGTTTATTTGGCTGTACAAATTAAAGAGCTCTATTAAAAGGTGCCAGAGAGTGAATATATTGAAGAGCGTCTTATTTATTTAAATCTTTTATTTTATTATTTTTATTTTATTCAAGGCCTTGCAAATTTCTCTTCATATCTGGCTATGCACACATATTAATTATGAATAAATATTAAATTATGAATAAATATTAAAATTAATTGTAGATTATAGACGCGTCGACAACTCAGGGCATTAGCGTCTTCAACACAACAAATAATCCATTTGTGTATTAGAATCCACCAGCCGGCATACACAAACTGACTGGTACGAGCTCGGGTCCCTGGGAGCGCTAATTCCCAAAGAACATTAGAATGCAATTTGCGATAGCAACCACATTCCTATGTCCCCCCTGGGGGGATGAATAAATATTAATTATGAGTTCTATCAGGTGTTCAAAATTGATTTGCAAGGCAGGTGCCTTGTTAATTGTTTTATTACCTGTAATATTAGTATAAAATACCCTTTATGTATTATTTCAATAATGTATAGTGTTTGCTGAAGATGAAAGCATAGCTTTCGAAATGTACATCAATCAATAAAACTGTTGTGGTAAGAAGTAACTATCTTTATTTTTGTTTTTAGTGTCATCTGTTAGCGCACTTGTGAACAATAAATGACTTTTTACTCGTATTAAGTTTTTAGTGTCATCTATTAGCACACTTATGAACTACACACTATTACTAGCATAGTGAAAATACGTGTTCGTGTTTGAGCCGAGTAGCCCCGATTGTCACCGTCAGGTGCGTTTCACATCATTGTTGTTAACAGCCCAGGCAAAGCGCGCCTAAGGAAGTTTTTTCTTCAAAAAAGAAAAAAAAAGAAATTGAATTAGTCTAACACCGATTTGATGTTTTTTATGATATTATTGTTGTGTCATTTTGAGTCAACATATTACTCTACATTGTCTACATAACATTGTTTTGTTTTGGCAGTTTCTATTAGCTACGCTTTTGAAACAAACAAGTAATTCAAAATTATAATCTCGTTGTGATCAGACCTATTTTAGACTCGTCTTGATTAAATCAAATTTTGTTGTGTTTTATTTATTTATTATTAATTTTATATAAAGATCTACGCTATTAAATCAAGCCAAAAAGATCTTTATATTATCTATTAAATCAGTAATAAAATTTTAGTATAGGTAGTGTTGTTCAGTAGACTTTTGTACGGTCAGAGCTTGGATTATAATAAGAGAACTCTATAAGATGCAAGCGACTTGATTTCTTTTTGCTGCTCCGTCTTTGTGTGTTTCGTTGAACCAGCACTTTTTTTTAGCAAATATCAACGCGATGATATTGTCTTGATGTCGCAAATATCGAATGCTCAAATGTTCGCCATATTGGCTAAACCTTTCCTTCGCTAGCTTTTCTGTATACCGGTTACGACTAACTCATCGGACGATGGCTATCTATATATATTAATACGTGAACACCGAAAAATATGGTACCTTTTTGAAGTGAAAACTTCCTTAGGCGCGCTTTGCCTGGGCTGTTAACAACAGTGATGTGAAACGCACCCGACGGTGACAATCGGGGCTACTCGGCTCAAACACGAACACGTATTTTCAATATTCTGCTGGTAATAGTGTGTAGTTCATAAGTGTGCTAATAGATGACACCAAAAACTAAATACGAGTAAAGTCATATGTAATTCACAAGTGCGCTAACAGATAACACTAAAACATATATTTTGTAGTTCACAAGTGCGCTAACAGATGACACTAAAACTTAAAATCATCGTTAATGTATTATATTCATTAAATTTAATTGTATAGACCGATTTTAATATATTTATGATTAAACTGTTTGATTAAAAAATTATAATAGGTATATATATATTTTAAAATTAGAAAATCTGAAGTTTTCAATTCTGTCGTGTGGTAATAAGCACACACCTATTTTTTGCTATGTATAATAAAATTCGAATTGTGCCATAGATGTGTACAAAAAAAATCATGTGTGTATGTTGCCGTTAAGGCAGGTAAAATAAAGTGAACATACACACATGATTTCCCCATACAAAACGCTTTAACCACAAATACGTTGTTTCTCTCGCTTTTTAAAGACCTATGGTGACACATCACGGAGATTCTATGAACTATCAATATTGTCGGATTTCTTCGTTGTCGGTACAGTTATGTTGAATTTGTGTAAGTTGGTTAAATAAATAGAGGCTGACGTCTTTAGTGCCAAACATCATATCTATCTCTTTCTGGCCGTGCGAGATTAGTACGCAGGAACCATAGGGCGCTTGGTCATATACAGGGTGGACCAGGTTATAGTAGCAATAATTCACCATTCGATGGTCCATCGAAAAATAAGTCGACATGCATAATTTTATTTTTCTCCAAAACGCTTCCTAAGGGAAATACACCCCTTCAAAGTTCAGTTTTAAAATTCTTTTTTTTGTCCTAGCTCTCAGGTCATTAATGCGTTTTTGACCAAATTTGGTACAAGTATTTATGCAATAGATACTCATTACTTAACGTAAGTAACTTTTGTCAAAATTGTCAAGTGGCGTAGATACAGGGGGGTTGTTTCACTTTTCCCGCCCTATTTTCTGCGCCACTGGATATTTTTAAAGAATAACATTTTTTTCGAATTCCCTGTTCAATTTAGAAAAAAAGAGTCACTCTTACAAAATTTCGATTTGAGGCTTCGTTTACGAGATAATTAGAGTTGAATGTTTAGAACACTTCTAAAATAGCCACCTATGAAAATAATAGGTCTGGAATCTTGTACAACAATTGTAAACTTTTTACTGTTTGACGAATTTAAATAAATAATTCATTAATTAAATTAAAAACAACAAATAAATAACTTATGAAAATAACCAACAAAGTAGGCGATACTTGGTTTTGAGATAATTTATGACACTTGTCAGTATTGATTTTTAAAACTGGACTTTGAAGGGCTGTATCTCCCTTAGGAAGCGTTTTGGAAAAAAATAAAATTATGCATGTCTACTTATTTTTCGATGGACCATCGAATGGTGAATTATTGCTACTATAACTTGGTCCACCCTGTATAATAATTTTGTAGCGAACGCGTTAATTTCCCTGTCGTGACGTAAGCAGGTATTAATATTTTAAAATTGGTATCTCCAAACGCCATAATATTTGGCAGGAATGTCTAAGATAGGAAACAGTCATAATATATTATCAATTATTTTTACAACCTCATTAATCATTATGTAAAAATGTTTTTGCTTAATACTTAGATGACCCTTGCCTAAGAAAAGCAGACTGCTATAAAATCGTACATCTTGTATATCGCGGACCTCTATAAAATATAAAGTTCATTTTTAATAATTTAGCGCCACGTCATCGTTTCTTGTCTTCATGACATAAATGCTCCTCATTCGATGTTCGAAGGAAGTAATAAAGGTTGTTATTATTTTACGTGTAAAATATTGATGAAGCTTCGGACGAACATTTTTATATTTTTCATGTTTTTCAATAAACTCAATTCTCAAAGGTAAAAATTAAGACACAACCTTTCATAAAAATACATTTTTCAACGTTCAACTTGTAAGTTTATTTTTAGATTAGGAAACTTGCTGGTTAAGGCCCGTATTCACCGAGCCTAGTTAGTTATTTAATCCGTTGATTTATTCCTCTGGTAACTATTACTCGGAATAAATAGCGATAATTCAATTCACCAAAAGTAGTTAAGTTTACTGCAGGTATAAATCGTAAGAATAACTATTCTGTCCAATTTCAAGGGTATAAATATTTATTCGCCTAGTAAAATAGGATGACCACGAAATGCACAAATTAATTTTTTAGTTCGCTTTTTATTACCCTGTCGTGTTTTTTGATTTTTTTATTCTATATACGTATAGGTACAGCTATATATGAAATATATCAA
The DNA here is from genome assembly GCA_039654895.1 of Mongoloraphidia duomilia. NCBI lineage: Eukaryota > Metazoa > Arthropoda > Insecta > Raphidioptera > Raphidiidae > Mongoloraphidia > Mongoloraphidia duomilia. Next base: position 11,534,887 of record CM077527.1, read on the forward strand.
GATTTTTTAATTTGTCGAATATAGAAATTTTAAACACTGTTGATTTAAAATTCAACTTTTGATTTTATTCAGGTCATTAGCGTCTTTCAACTACACTAAATAACAACTTTCTTAAAACTAAATAACATCACAAAACATCCATGAGCGCAGGTGGGATTCGAACCCACGACAGTCTAGTCTAGAGGCTGCGGTACCAAGTACGCTATCCACTAGGCTATACTGCCCTCTTCAACTTTTGAGGCAAAAGCTTTCGACTTTTTACAGTTATACAGATAAATGTTATAATAACTTTGAAAGCCTTTTTAGAATGAGAATAAACGAGTACAGTCTAACAAAATATTATAGAAAGCGGTAGTATCTACAATAAATTAATATAAGTATAACACAAAAGTTAGCGGATATCACCGTTTCTTTACGCTTTTATATAAAAACCATTGAACCTAAACAAAGAGAGGAACAAGTTGGCAAAGTATAGAAAATGTAGCTATACGAATTATAGCTACGGAAAATGTAAGCAAGTACCATGATTTAATTTGTTTTGGAATTATTTCAAATGTTTGTTTGGTTTTAATTACTTACCTTGATTGTGAGGGATTATTTGTAATAGGATTATGCTATATATATGCTATATATAAATATACAGTTCGCGTAATATAACATTTCATAAGATCCTTGTAAGATTATGAGGCAATTAAACAACGGAGAAACGTTCAAAGAAAAATAAACATTGACAAAAAAATAAAATATTGTTTTTAAGATTTTAATAAAAACAAAATCTGAAATTAATTTGGAAATATTATTTTTAATTATTCTAACAGCAGCAAACTGGGGTCCGCGGATCCCTGGAGGGCAAAGGACTCTGGGCCCGGGCCCCCGAAGGAGGCCCGCCGGCTCGTGGCTTACCTATTATATTATGTGAGCATTAAAATATTTTCCCAACAAAAAAGACGTTGAGGACAGTTGGTAGCGTCGTGGCCTCTGAATCAGACTGTCGTGGGTTCGAGTTCCACCTCTGCTCATGGATGTTTTGTGATGTTATTTAGTTTTAAGTGATATATGTATATTTGTTGTATTTAAGACTCTAATGACCTAAGTTGTCGACGCGTATATAATCCACAATAAATAAATTAAAAAAGACGTTATTTGATTTTTTGCATTAAAATTTTCTGACTATTTCCAAAAAAAAAACAAATTTTGGAGTAAAATTTTTTTTGGAGGGGACAGGGGCCTGAGAACGCTTACCCGGGGCCCGAAAATCCTAGCGCCGGCCCTGCGCGAAGCTATTGTGCAACTTCCATATTGATGACTACGACATTTTTTTACGAAACAATTTCAATTTTTTAAATTTATTTTATATTAATTATATGAGTACTTACTTAATAATTACAATCAATTCGTACAAAATCAATATATATTTTGTAAGAATTGATTGTAATTATTAAGTGAAATGGGGTTCTCAATATTTTTAAATGAAGATCCGCAAACTCCTAAAGTTTAAAAACCGTTAAATTTAGCTAAACATAAAAATTAATAATTTACCTTAAATTAACGTAACATCTGTTTGTAGATTGAAGTTCTTAAAAGAATTGACTCACCTGAAACAATTGAAAAAAAAAGTTGAATAACACTAAAAATATATTCTAAAAGTTGCATATTATGTCATCGGCACTAATTTTAATGATTTTAAGAAAGCCTTAAACATATTTAGTAAAGACATTATACAATCTGGATACAGTCTTGCAACTGACTTCCGAAGTTCCGATGATATTGTGAATTTTTTATATTGATTATTTTACTTTATATTGCATGTTTTTATTCCTGACTTTTTGTATCCAAATTTTGACCATGCAAATAAATTTACTCGTCACGTATTTTTTAGGTTGAAATCTATGTTACAAATAGATTATAAAACAATTTTTTTGAGAATTTTTCGGAAGCTTTTTCTACAAGAAAAAAATTCCCAAATGTGCATATTTTTCAATGTAATTTTAAACATAGAATTATACTGCCACGGAATACGTTATTTACAGTCAGCCTTCTTTGATTGGCTGTTGTAGTTGAATCACGCCCACTGATCGATAGAATATAAGGAGAGAATATAGTACACTGATTTGTTTATGAACAGTTGACAGGCCGGCAGTTAGAACTTAGGTTAGGTTCTTCACGAGTTACGACTGACGAGGAAGTATTCCTTTCTTTCCATAGACATATACCTCTCTTTATCTATGCGTAGACGTATGCCTGGCTACATTTTTCTGGCTTTTACGTCATCCGTTTGAAAAGAACACACTTTTTTAATTCTTGTTTGCAATTAAGAGGAAAGATATGAGAACAAAAAAGTTTACATTATTTGTTTATGTATGAGGAATAACATACGCTATTTAAAATTATCAAATTTTGATACACGGGACGATCCTATTGCTTTCAATATCTAATTAAAAAATTCTGAATTCTGAAACAAATCCTTAACTACATATTTAATAGTTTAGCCATGCCATGTTTGATTATGGATTTAAGAACAAATTCAATTTGGATTATTGAAAAGTTAAATAAACCTTGCAACACTGGAAAGCAGTTAAATTTGTTTAGTTTAAACTTTGACATGCAAATTCAAATTGCTGCGACCTACTGTCTACAGCAAGCGACCGTTTACTCACTTTAAGGTAAATAGACAAGAGATATTAAATTTTATACGGTCTATGCAAATATAAAGAGTCCGTTGTTCGAATTTTGCCAATTATTTACCCGAGTCCAGGACTACACACTGACCCAACGCCAAGTCAGATATAATGTTTCTCCCCAGACTTCGAATAAAAAATTCTCTAGATTTTCCTAACCACTATACTTCTTTTAAGCAGTAATAAATTGAACCTCGATAAGTCGAAGAAAGATAGAAAGAAGGCTTGCCCAAAACAGTTCCAAAAACCGGTCAAGTGCGAGTAAAACTCGCGCCACGAGGGTTCCGTACCGTTACATTTAATTAGTATAAACTGTGTCTATGTCAAATATCAGTGTAATACATTTTTAGAGTGTTAGGTCTCCAAGGTTCCATGACATTTGATCCCAGCAATTTGATACCACGACATTTGATCCCACGACAATTGATCCCAACGACAATTGATCCCACGACATTTGATCCCAAAAAGTCACTATATGAATAATAAGAAGTATTAGAAATACCTTGTATTTTGGTGTGTGTGTTTTATTATATAAAAAATTAAACACACCTAAAGATGGCAACTCGTTGCTGAAACGCGTCGTGTTAACAACACATGAAGTCACAAGACGGACACCAAAATACAGGGTATTTCTAATACTTCTTATTATCAGTGTAATAAGGAAAAGTTCCAATTTCGTTCCATTTTCAGGGTTATGAAATAAGAATACTCAATTAGTATTCGTATTTCATAACCTTAAAAATGGAACGAAATTGAAACGTTTCCTTTGTTGAGCGGACATGTTTCCGGGAGTATTTGTAAAATATCGGGATCAACGTTTTAAAGTTATTTCATTTCATATGCTAAATAAACGTGCTGAAAACGATAAAAAAACATATTTCCCTCCGTGTTATTCATTATAACCAAATAAAAGTTTATTTCCGATACGAATGCTTTCAATTGTTTTTTTAATGGCGGACGCGGAAATGAATGTGAAAATGACATTTTCAAAAACAAATGAGATTAATTGAGACATATTATATACTGTTTCTACTAAAACAAACATTTTTATTTTGTTTGAAAAGAGAAAATACATGAAATAGATAAATTAATGAATGAAAATAATGTAATTGTTTATAGCGATGGAAAATTATATAGAATTCCAAAAAAAGTTTTGAATAAATTATTCGCAATGGGATCGTCCGGCATTTTTTCAGTATTGGAATCGAAGATAATATAACAACTTTGTTGAGATTTTTCGAAAGCTTTTTCTACAAGAAAAAATTCCCAAAAGTAAGTATTTTCCAATGTAATTTTAAACATAGAATTATACCGCTACGGAAATTACGTCAATCACAGTCAGCCTTCTCTGATTGGCTGGCTGTAGCTGAATTTATACTCTCACGCCCACTGATTCATAGTTTTTATAACTTGAGTTATTAAAAAACAGATTCAAAAATATAAAAAAAAAATCTGAACATATTTTGTCATGAAAGATACTTAACTTATTTTGATGTTTTTATATTTAACGAGTGAAAAACACAAAAACGAAATATTGCTTTATACAAAAAGATATGCAAGCCCATTTTTTTCAAGTCGTTAGATAGTTTAATTAAAGAGTTTGTAGTGAAATTTACAAAGAAAAAAATACAACAAATATAAAATCGATGAAAAAATATCTCACATCTCAGAACATGAAAGAAATTTATTCCCTATTACTTTTTTTTAATTAATTTAAAGAAATAATTAATTGTACAAAACATTTTTTCACAAAGCCGTTTTCGTTTTTAAAAATCTTTTATGATTTTTCTTTGAAAAATTTGGAAGGTAGACTGATTAAAAAAAATAATGAATTGAAAATATGAATTGGTGCTAGGCCCAAATAACCTTAGCTGTTGGTGGTCTTTAAAAAAACACAACACACACAGGAAGGTAGACTAAAAAAGGATTTTTTTGAGTTTTTAGTTTTTTTAAACTATAACCCTTTCGTACATTTTTTGTCAAGGTTATGTGGGCCATGGAGTACCTATTCATTCCTTCAATTTTTTTCATTGAAAAAAAAAACAGATCATGTGACCAAGCTAGAAATAATAGTACATTGTATTTCTAGTGTCGTAATAAGGTATATTACTGACGAGTAGTGACAATATGTTAAAACGAGCGATTTAGCGAGTTATACCAATTACCAGGCCACGAATCATAATATCATTATGGTATTTTTTGCCATACCCACTATAAAATAGTTAACTCTTTTTCAGTATTTTCAAAAAAAATGACAGTTCCACATTAAACAATTGAAAAAAAAATTGGCACGTCTATGTGAAAAGGTTCGCCATCCCTGACCTACACGTTCTCTGTCATAATTCTTGAATTTTTTGAGGAAAACTCCGTTTTAGTACGGCTGTCCGCCGCTGCAGCAGTAAAGTAGAGTTTTAAGAATATGGTTTTATAAGAGAAAAGGAATAGTTAGGAAGTAAAGGAGCTGGGAATTCGTTCGTTTTGCAATACAAAAGGATTCAATTAAGGAATAATCCTTTCTGTTACGCTTAACAGACAAATTATCCTGTTCGCGTCACCGTAAAGAATGGCAAAGTAAAAACACACAACACTGCAAAGGATTAGACAAAGATGACAAGACATCTGAACAAATCTTCAACAAAGCCCTTCTGTCTAATGATTTCTCTTTAATTAATAACAAAACCAACTCGCTGTCAATATAAGCCGTATTTTTATTAATTTAGTTCAATAGAGAAATCCAACTTTCTTTAGATTTACTCAAATAAGGGTTGGAAATTTATTCGAGGCTGAAATAGAGTAAAGGCACCGTTTCCCGAACACCCGCCCGCTGTCGACTTCTTAAACGATTTTATTTAGCTTTTTTGTTTCAAATCTTGCGACCGATTTTTCACCCAGTTCCCGTTATCCGATTGAGTTGAAATTTTGCACACGTGTGCAGCTCCGGTGACAATACAATATTATGGTAATTTTATATTTTTACCCGATTGTGGTACTATGTCAAGGGAGGGTATTGTGTTTATCAGTCTATATGTATGTGACTGTTCAGATGGAACAGATAAACCGATTTAGAGAAATGAAGTATCGTTAGAATTGTCTTGACCCTCCGAGTGTCTTAGGATATACATAAATCACGAATATTCAAATATGACGGCCAACGTGAAAAAAATTCAGAAAATCCCATAGATACCTATATGGGTTGTAACTCGAAGTTAGGCGCAACTAGCTCACTTAGCCGGCGCAGGGTCGCGGTCAAAAAAAAGGTCCAGATGGGAAACTTACCTTATAAGTGATCTTAATAGAATAGAAGGAGAGTCTAGCGAACTAAATGTTTAGTAGAGAACTAGCTGAGAGGAATAAATGGGCGCCAAACCGATACTCTCAAACTTTGACAATTCTTCCAGATGTCGGTTCCAATCTGAAATAGGCTGATAAGGTAGTACCTAATAAAAACTCGAAATTTAATGATAATGAGTTTACTAAAATTAATTTAAATTCTCTGGAGGAGAGAAATAGAACAAAAAGGAATGTTACAAGAACTAACATAACAGGGTATTACAATAAAGGTCTTGATGAGTAGTTTTCAAAATATTATTTTATTCAACTTCAACATAATATTGCCCTACGTTGAAGGTACAGAAAAAACACTGAAAAAGTTGTATAAAATAAATACGAAAATTAAACTTAGATCTATTAAATCGCAAAAATATGCTGTAATTGCAACGGTTTTAAGGAAGAAATGATTGAGACACCTTGTATACATATTATGTAAATATAATTTATCTTGAAATGAAAAATAAAAAAGCAAGCTGGTGCGTAAAAAAACATTTTTAAAAAGAAGTAAAGTTGTGAATAGAAATTTATTATAAAATGTGTGGAGCTCCTTCACACGTTTGTTTAAGTGTGAAATCACTTATGCCGGTATTTTCTCGAAGTTTTTTTTCTTATATCTTACAATATGCGTAAAGTTGTTGCAAGCTCATAAATCATTAAAAATCTCGTTGACAAAACACCGTTTCCACAGACGGCTTGATAATGCTACCGAAACAATAATTTTCTAAACGTTTTGTCAAGAAGAAAACATCTTTGTAATCCATTATTTTGTAGAATGTATATTTTACTAAACGGTACTTATTCTCAATAAAACATCTCCAAAAATATCGCATGTACTTTTATTCTTAAAAAAAATATTAGTAAAAAAACTTTTTAGAGACAAGCTTTTATTTAAATGCACTAAAAAGGAAAAAATAATTTTTTATAATTTAGGTTCATAAATCATAATTAATAAAAGCGTGGATCGTGAACTCTATATGATAGATTAGTCACGACCCACGATTTTATTAATAATGAACCTAAATTATAAAAAAATATTTTTTCCTTTTTAGTGCATTTAAATAAAAGCTTGTCTCTAAAAAAGTTTTTTTACTAATATTTTATTTTTTCATTTTGGTCTTTCAAAATTTTACCCCTCTTTGACACCTGTAGGGGTTGAATTTCGAAAAATCCTTTCTTAATGGATGCTTACGTTAGAAAAGGAACCAACTGTCCATATTTCAAGTTTCTAGCTTCAGCGATTTGGCCTGGGAGTTGATTAGTCAAAAAAACCCTACATCCCCGTTTGAACTCCATAGGGGTTGAATTTGTTTCTAAAAATGATTTATTCGTGTATTGTCATCGGCAATACATATGTGTACAAAATTTCAAATCGATTAGATATGTGGAACTTGGAAGTCGTTCAAAATTGATTTGCAGGTTTTGACCTAAACACACAAACAAACTAACATACATTGCAAGTTAAATAAAAGCTTGTAACAACATCCTTTTGGAATGGAACCGTCCTGCTAAATTAAAACTCAAGTTTCCGATAATATATTGCTACCATATTAAAATGTAGCGGCGCTTCAGTCAAGATGACTATTACTGTACATCCGATTTCAAACAATAATTTCTGACATCTGTTGTACGTGACGTAATCCGATTCGACCAAACCAGTTAATAGCATAGACATATCATAAATAGAGTAGGGGAGTCATAAGCACAACTGTGATAGTGTCAGAGAGATAGAAAACGAATAGGTTCTCTTTTTCTTGTCTTGTTAATTTAAATCTGTAACCATGGTTATGTATTTGTGATAGAAAAAGATAGAAGAATAGGTCTATTCTCCATTTCTATCTTTTGCATCGACACTTTTTTGGGTGGATTCCCTCCTCTATCTATGATATCTCTATGGTCAATAGTCTTATTTACGGAACAAATGGACGCTAATGACCTAAGTTGTCGACGCGTCTATAATCTACAATAAATAAAAATGAAATAAATGAACGAGGTGCGAACTACTACTTGTGACCGCGACGGTCGACGACGACACTATAAACAGAAATCTCTTTTCGACAAATGCGCAGACGTCGTTGTTTCGGGCGACAAAGTCGCTCATTTCAAAATTCCATTTATTCAATGCTAGTGGTAGAAAAAATCTGATAGCTCTCATTGATCGAACACACGGTATGTGGATACATTTTTATAAAAGAATTTCTGCGTTGTCGTGTTTGTCCAGCTGATATAATTTAACAAAGTGTCACAGGTCCAAAATGATTTCATACAACACTGAATATGAGATACGATACTTATCTTGTTAATCCTAAATAACGATATTATATGTGATTTTGTCACAAAAGAACAACAATAATAAATATAAAGAAAATAAACACTTGAATAACTTCATATTTTCACACCGAGATATATTCTGGTATAAAGATTTATTTGGTGATATTTAATATTATCACTGACCTTTATATAAATTAAAATAAACAAGCCGTGAGGTGGGTCGTTTATTAGGACTAAAGTGCGACCCTTGAGGTCCACACGAAGAACTCCCCAGTTTGATAAATATTTAATAATAATAATCAAATTAGATATTACACAGAAAAGTAATCATTTTAATCATTAAAACATAATTATTATTTATTATTACTTTAAAGTTATGATTTTAACTTTAAAAAAAATATAAAATCCGCTCTCGCATGCAGTAGTGTGATTTGTGATGATGTTGTTATATATAGGGAAGGAACAGATTCCACTCTCGGGCACTGTGTGAGTAAATGGTAACTCAACCAGCCGGAGACTGGGAATTTCGGGTTCAAGTCCTGACAGTGGCTTCTGATTTTTTCCTTATATATCCTATAACAATCATTTGACGTTTAACATCATGATGGCGTAATGGATAGTATAGTATCTGCCGATTGCATTGTTAAGAAATTTTTCACTACCTATTGGTATGTGAACGCTTGTGGAATGAATTTCTCTGTTGATTTGATTATTATATTATTATTTATTTTTAACAATAATTTAAAAAAAACGGCTGAACCGATTTTTATAAAATTTATGTCGGATCAAAATGACGTTAACACGCCTCGATTGACACCCTTACGAAGTCGATATAATTTTTTATTCGCGAGATATTGTGTAAAATCTACTTTTTTGGAGTCTATTTAGTTAAGAAAAAAGAACGGCTGAACCGATTTTGAAAAAATTCTTTCAAATCATATTTACGTTAATACGCGTCGATTGGCATCCTAACGTAGTCGATATCATTTTTCATTGTCGAGATTTCGTCTTAGAAAGAAATGGACACATACGTACACACACACACACACACACACACACAGACATCTTCGCGGGTATGCGCACAACAACTCACCAAAGTTTCATCGCAATCGGATGAATGGTATAGGAACGCATACGGGACAAAAAATCAAAGAAACATTCATTTTTATACGTATAACTATTATTAGTGTTGAGGGCAGTGTAGCCTAGTGGATAGTGTACTTGGTACCAACCTCTAGACTAGACTGTCATTGGGTTCGAATCCCACCTGTCTTGTGATGTTATTTAGTTTTAAGCTAGTTGTTATTTCATGTAATTTAAGACGCTAATGACCTAAGTTGTCGACGCATCTATAATCTACAATAAATAAAATATTATTAGTGTTAATTTGATAAATAAATTGAAAATGTGGACTAGTACTAGACCGTGACAGTGGGTGACGTTAAATAAATAAAGGGTTTTTGGAAGTGTTTTGCAGCCAATTTATTTATATTGAAAGAGTTTTATTTATACTAAACGTTTCGCCTTTTTAGGCATCATCAGTAATATTCTGAAATTTTATACATATATATATACATATACATTAAAATGAACAAGTTATAATACAGTATTTAAAAATAAACATAAATGAATGAATTAAATTCAACATTTTATAGTGAAATTATGATTTATGAATATTATTTGAACGATGTTGTTATTAGCATGGATTTTAGACAACTGTTTCTATTTTTAAAATGAAATAAAGTTATGGAAGGCTATTATAAGTGTATTGTTGTATTGTATGCAAGTGTGTATACTTGTATTCAGGAGTACCAATTGTATAGATAAAGGAATAACAACAGTTTTAGAGGTACTATTGTATAGATGGAGTATTTTTTTAATAAGGGGTGTATTTGTTTTATTTTCTTTAATTTGATTTTTTTTCTTTTAGTGTAAGAGGTTGAAGTATATAGAATTTAAATTTTTTATATCTGTTTGTATATCTGTTTGTATATCTGTTTTTATATCCTCAGCCGTACTAAACTCACTATGCTAAAATAAATATAGTTTTTTGTTTTAATCCAATGTTGAAAAATAAATAATGAAAATGGCAGAGCGGTAACAACATTTCGTGACAACAATGTTGTAAGCATATTCTGTCCGGAGGGAAGCTATATATTCTATAGGGAAACGAGCTATGATTGTAATCTTGACAGGTTGCCACCCCTGTCTAACTAAACGATGACACAACATCAATTCACTACTCCTAACTACTTCCGGTTGTTGATGAAAATTAAATTGGCGCATGCGTTCCTCTGATGATGATGAGGTCTTCGGTTAGATGGCTATAGTGACATTATGTAATACATATGTGTGTGGGAAGCCTTTATTTACATCTATGTTATAACTTATAATATATTATATAACACTACCTAAATTTATTAATTTAAACCATTGACGTACCATTTCGGCCATCACAGACATCACTGCAAAAATTAAAAGTTTCTGAAGAAATACCATAAAATTAGGTAATATTATTACTTCCCACCTCTACTATGGTAGGGAAGTAATGGATTTAGTCCGAAAAAAACATTTCGAGATTTTAACAGATTTTCACGTTTTGAGACCCTAGCAATCGTTTAAGATCATTTTCTGACTGATGTCTGTATGTGTGTGTGTGTGTATGTGTGTGTGTGTGTGTGTGTGTGTGTATGTGTGTGTGTATGTGTGTGGTCAATTTTTCGCCTTCGATATCTTAAGAACGGAACAACATACGGGCATGCCGATTGTTCTATTGTATTTATCAGCCTTTAACTTAGATCTGATTAGATTTTGAGTCAAATCGGTTCAGTGGATCCTGAGATATTCAAAAAAACGTCCTCAATGTCACGTATTAACATAGGTAAAAAAAAATATAAATGAATTCTAGATGTTATAATATGAAAAAAATGTAAATATTTTTTTTCTCTAAAATGTATAGTTTTCGAGAAAAAAAATATTTTACTAAAAAAAATAAAAATTGTACGTAAATCAAGGTAACCATGATTTTTGCTACATTATGTTAGCCATCAGTAGATCACCAAACAAAAAAGAGGGCCATGCTTTTTTCAAAGAATAAAAATTAAATTGTGTTTTAAAGACCACCAACAGCTAAGGTTATTTGGGCCTAGTCAAAGAATAAAAAAAAAGTGTTTATTTTTTGCAAATATTTACTAGGTGGGAAGTATAGGACTGGTCATCAGTCGAATTTTTTTTTACCACATTCACTATATTTATTTATTGTAGATTATAGACGCGTCGACAACTCAGGTCATTAGCGTCTTCAACACAACAAATAATCCATTTGTATATTAGAATCCGCCTGCCGGCATACACAAACCGACTGGTACGAGCTCGGGTCCCTGGGAGCGCTAATTCCCACAAAACATTGGAATGCAAACTACATTCCAATGTTTCCTCTGAGGGACACATCCACTATAAAATAGCTGCTTTACATGCATGTAAAGTGACTTTTGACAGGCCAGTGTACGGGAATGTATCTTTCCCACACTAGTGTGGGAAAGCAAACCATTTCCATAGTGATTTATGTTTATTCGCCCTGATTACATACACCTGTGCGTGCCTCGGCCTACTACGAGAGTGAAGTTAGAACTGTCAAACATTTTTTGAAAATACTGAAAATGAAGTGAAAGCTTATATTATGAAAATACACGGAGTTTCAAATAAGTACTGCAATGTATCGAAAAGTAGCAAAAGCTTTTGAATGTCATGGGGTCACCTGTACCCCGGGTACCATTCCAGGGTTGAATCTGAAAGTTTACATATTTAGTTTGAGCCCGTATATTTGCTTGTTACTATCTTTGTTTCAAATCTTGCGACAGCTTTTTCAACTACTTCTACTTAACCGATTCTTATGAAACTTTGCACACAGATTTAGTTCCCGTGACAATACAATATTATGATAATTTCTACTTGGTAACGAGGGTCTGATGATGGAATCAGGAGGTGGGACAGTTCAAAGGAAAAACTAGAAAATAAAAATAGGAAAAAACACTTTTAAGTTAAACGATTTTATTTTAAATCATAAGCTGTACCAAAAACTAGAAAATAATTAGGATACAAACCAAGGGGCACTTTGTGTCGCTGCGTCAGCGGAATAATTAATAATCTGGGACTTTTAACAGACTAAAATAAAAACGTGGGGCGCATAAAAAATATAACAACTGTATAATTATTAAATAATAACGGCTTGTCTAGAAAAATGTGTTTCCAAGCCCAACAACTGAAATATTTCAAATGCGTCCCACGTTTTTATTTCAGTCTGTTAAAAGTCCCAGATTATTACTTATTCCGCTGACGCAGCGACACAAAGTGCCCGTTGGTTTGTGTCCTAATTATTTTCTAGTTTTTGGTACAGCTTATGATTTAAAATAAAACCGTTTAACTTTAAAAGTTTTTTTACCTATTTTTTTGAAAATACAATTCTATTTAATCCAGGTGTGCAAGCTTTCACGGCCGGCATTGTAGAAAACTCACCCCCACCACTACACACTGCGCAGTTGGCCAATTACAGAGAGACGGACTACGACCGAACAGAGAACACACTGGTACTAGGCATAAAAGAAGGGAGGACACCAGTCACTGACACACTGACCTGTGAGCCGCCAAGGAGGACACTTCGACCGCTGCCACATCGCCTTTGAGAATGTCTACCGCAGCTGTAGACGAAACGTCAGGTAGAAATACCACCGGACCACGGCCTACAAGCCCGGAAACCATGAAGACTTGGAATTCTATTTAAGTTAGGCACCGACAAATCTGTCCATGAGTGTACATTATATCATAACCCCTAGTAGATATACGTTGTAAGTGTACGTTGTTATACGTCTATGGTACGTGTGTAAGTGTTCATATGTACGAGATAATGACGTGGCGCTGGAGAGTAAGACAAATTACATTATAAAATACAAATTACATTTGGTCTGTTCAGAACACGTGCCCAAGAGCTTAACTGAACCCTTCATAAAAATACCAAAAACTTTTGTACACTATAAAGAAATTTAAATTTCACAAAAGAACGTTCGTTTACATTGGCGTAAACTTTTCGAGGCGGGTAAGCATATATACGAACGGGCCGAGCGTACCTATTTGAATATTATGAAGTATTAGAAATACCTTAAATTTTTTTTTATTTGATGTCTTGTGACTTCCTGTGTTTTAACACGACGCGTTTCAGCAACGAGTTGCTATCTTCAGGTGTGGTTAATTTTTTTTTTTAAAATTACACATTGGTCATCCTTAACACGTTATAATATTAAGCACATGCGTATGTAAACAAGTTTGCATACGCTTGAATCATATGAAAAAAATTAGTTATTTTCTTATTTAAAAATGTAATTAAATGTTGGTTTTTGTTTGAATAAATATAAAAATAATATTTTATCTGAACGTTTCATTGCTTTTTAGTGAAATGTCAACTACAAACATTTCAAGCCTGAGAATCAACTATCGATTCACTCAGGTGCAGGCCACGCATAGTTTCTAATGGTTACAGCCGTGTATATTGGGCCGTATAAAAGTTACATTGGCCTGAGAATCGAATGATGCTTTTCTTAGCTATTATAACTTGCAGTGCCTGAGAATCAACTATTGATTCGCTCAGGTGCAGGCCACGCATAGTTTCTAATGCTTACAGCCGTGCATAAAAGTTACATTGACCTGAGAATCGAATGATGCTTTTCTTAGCTATTATAACTTGCAGTGCCTGAGAATCAACTATTGATTCGCTCAGGTGCAGGCCACGCATAGTTTCTAATGCTTACAGCCGTGCATAAAAGTTACATTGACCTGAGAATCGAATGATGCTTTTCTTAGCTATTATAACTTGCAGTGCTTGAGAATCAACTATCGATTCACTCAGGTGCAGGCCACGCATAGTTTCTAATTCTTACAGCCGTGCATAAAAGTTACATTGACCTGAGAATCGAATGATGCTTTTCTTAGCTATTATAACTTGCAGTGCCTGAGAATCAACTATCGATTCACTCAGGTGCAGGCCACGCATAGTTTCTAATGCTTACAGCCGTGCATAAAAGTTACATTGACCTGAGAATCGAATGATGCTTTTCTTAGCTATTATAACTTGCAGTGCTTGAGAATCAACTTGTGATACTCGCGACTGTTATGATCGATTCTTCGAGCATCAAGTTATGCTTCTTACGGCAGTCAACGTGTTAAGGAACTTTAGGTGCAATAGAGATGATCTGATTCCGTTAGGCCGGTACTGACGGGACCTTTATCAGACAATATATCCGAAGGTGGATTTACCCGTTAGTGAAGGTATTCAGTAGTCGACCAATCGAAAGTGATCTATGACCCAGTGTGAAACAGAGATGGTATACCTAAAACGAACTGCTGATATACACATTTTATGTGCCGGATTTTCACTAATGCATCAGTCAACAAGTTCAGTTTCCTGTGGAAACCGCCGATGTTATTTATAACCTTACATCAACCAATTTTCATGTGCGAAAACTCGAGTCTTTTATTATAACGCGGTAAACAACATCCTTGAAAATATGTGAGTACAGAAAATGTGATTTGTTAACTTCCCATTGGAAGTTTTGTAATGGGTCCGAAAATCGAAATCAAAATGTATAACAAATTTTTATGTTTCAAGGTCACTACACTATTTTTAGAAAGATGTCTGTGTGTGTGTGTGTGTACGTACGTACGTACGGATGTGTCCATTTCTTTCTAAGACGAAATCTCAAGAATGAAAAATGATATCGACTACGTTAAGGTGCCAATCGACGCGTATTAACGTAAATATGATCTGAAAGAAATTTTTTCAAAATCGGTTCAGCCGTTCTTTTTTCTTAACCAAATAGACTCCAAAAAAGTAGATTTTACACAATACCTCGCGAATAAAAAATTATATCGACTTCGTAAGGGTGTCAATCGAGGCGTGTTAACGTCATTTTGATCCGACATAAATTTTATAAAAATCGGTTCAACCGTTTTTTTTTTTTATTATTGTTATAAATAAATATTAATTATGTTTTAATGATTAAAATGATTACTTTTCTGTGTAATATCTAATTTAATTATTATTATTAAATATTTATCAAACTGGGAAGTTCGTCGTGTTTACCTCAAGGGTCGCAATTTAGTCCTAATAAACGACCCACCTCACGGCTTGTTTTTATTATAAATTATTGCTGAAAAAATATAAATAAAATTTTGGAAGATTGAGATCTGAAAACCGGTGAAAAAATCAATTGAATTTTCAGATATTAATAAATTAAACATTGAATATTTTGACAAAATATTCTCCTCGCCGTTCTGATTCTGAAAAAGATAATAAAAATCCTCTTTCACTCGTGTCTTATAATTAAGATACAGAGTGTCAAAGTTTATAAGCCTCAGACGCTAATGACCTCAGTTGTCGAGCCTCTATAATTTACAATATCTATATATCTCAAGTCTCTAGAATCAAAATTAATATTTTAATTGAATTAATAAACGCGTTAATGATTTTCTTTATTAAATTATATTTTAAAAGATATACCGCCCGGCGTCCGTTCAGAAACAATATAGAATCACGTTGAAATGTAGGAATGCAATATCTACAAAGTTACGTAATAACTAGAGCCGTAATGTGGGTTGCCTATCGTTCGCAGATTCGATCGGGTTTATGGTTTTTACGTGTGAATATGTAACTCGAAGAATACTAAAGTCAGTGGCGTAGCATACACCCCAGCAGGCCCCGCGTGGCGGGGAGGCCCAGCCATCGTAGGGACCCAACGCCCAATCAGGTCGGTATATACTAAATTACTTTTACAAACGTAGTACGTACACAGAATTAAGATAAGAATCTTTCGGGCTTATGAGCCGTGGTCTACTGGAATGGCATCTTTTTCTTCTTCTTCCAGACGTTTCGCTTGCAACTGCGGCAAACATCTTCAGTGGTGTTCTACACAAAAGACACGTTCTGGTATTGCCCACTGCATTCTTGAACAACTGTCAAATTCGACAAAAAAAAATCCAAAGCCTCCTGTGTGATATGAAAAAAGAACCATCGCAATTTCTTATTTGGTTTCCTTGTAATTGAAGAAGAAAAGTGTAAAGTCCTTTCTGCCGGACTCTGTAGTAGTACGGTGAGAACTTGGACTATAAGTGACGAACCAATCAGAGTTGAAATATCTACAGTCTATAATAATAAGTTTTGATCGTCTTTTGTACATGTGCGGCCATTTGCAACTGACCTAGCACGTTCAAAGCATTGTGCTTACAATGAACGTTAAACGCATTACGTGTGGTCACGTGTTCATAATATCCCATCGTAACCAGGAGATGTGATATTACCGACTGACATCTTGTACACAACATTTCAAACCCCATTCCATCCCCACCCAATGGGGATGACTGAGAAGTCGTGAGTTATGGAAACACATTATATTAATATTGACTTTATACACTGGAGTTACTAATTTATCAATCGCTAATGGCCTCAGTCGTCGAGCGTCTATAATCTACAATTTATCAGTACATTAAAGTTCGATTAATTTTCTGGTAAATACTAATTTTAAGAATTGTTGGAAATGAGAACTTCCGTGGCACAAAGGATCAATAAAAAGCAATACTGATTTTATAAATAAATAAATTTGAATTTGAATTAAATTTGCATTTTACTAACGTTTCGGTATTCTTTATACCATCTTCAGAGTCTACAAAATAATACAAACGTGGGTGAGAATATGTGGAAATAAAGTTAAAATTAACAAAAATTTATTTGTGTTTTTTTTTTTTTTTTATAACTTACCAAATGCTGTCAATTTCTTTCAGTATTTTGTTTGAGCGATTAATGAACAACATGGTGATGACATTGTTGTTTTTTTTTTAAATAAAAACTCATAAAAATTGTTAAAAGTAAAAAACTATGTAGTTATCACTGATAAAATTGGAAATAAAATCTGTGTTCACCTCTAATTAATATCCGTTATACTGAAAGACAATGTAAAAACGAAAACAGCAATTTGATAGGATTTAACAAAGACAATTATGTAAAAGGTAAATACTATGTAAAAGGTAAAAGGTAAATATTAATTATTCAGTTTTAGGCCTGCAGGTGCATGCGGTCAATTTTTAATCGCTCAACTGTTTATCAAAAGGCTCTCGTCTTTTGACTTTTCTGTCGAACAACTATCGTCGAAAGCTTATGTCCATTGTCCATATCTGTGTGTTGACGCTAGGCATAACGCTCGATTAAATAGTTGTTTGGCGACCCAAGTTTAATAGTGAAATTATCGCACAACTGATTGATTGTATGCGCACCTCTAACAACTAAACAGTTACGGGTACGGGTAACAGCTATTACTATATATATTCGCACATTTTTAATCTACTTAATAAAACTCTAACACTGATTGACTGACTGACTGACTGACAGACAACGCACAGCCTAAACCGGTGGGTCTAGAAGCACGGAATTTTGCACAGGAGTTCTTTATATAAGTTAGGTGAGCACTAAGAAAGGATTTTTGAAAATTCATCCCCAAAGGGGGTTAAAAAGGGGATGAATGTTTGTATGGGAATTCAACATTTTTGAAGCTAGAAATATGGAAATTGCTGTTTAGACTTCTGTTTTTATATCTTTTTGAAAATTCATCCTCTAAGGGGGTAAAATAAGGGACGAAGGTTTGTATGGGAAGTGCGTCATTTTTGAAGTTAGAAATATGGAAATTGCAGTTTAGGCTTCTTTTTATAAATAAAAAAACTTTTTAACAAAAAAAAACCTCCTTCAAAAAGCCACTAAAAAGAGGAAAATAATGAAATTTTGAGGTCTGCGCCAATTTAATAAAATATGAAGTCGATTAAAAAGTATAGTATAGTGATTGATATCTTCTTTTTAACCAACTTCATATTTTATTAAATTGGCACAGACCTCAAAATTTCATTATTTTCCTCTTTTTAGAAGGTTTTTTTTTTGTTAAAAAGTTTTTTATTTTTTACTTTTTAGTGTCAAAAAGTGACATTTACCTTAAAGGAATCACACGCCGTTACTCACTTTTATTAAACCGACTTTCTTACGCTGTCTGATATGTCAAAAAGTGACATTTACCTTAAGGAATCACACGCCGTTACTAACTTTTATTAAAATCAGCCGAACTACTGAACCGATTTTGATGAAATTTCTATGGGACCAATCTGAAAGTATATCCTTTCAAATAAAAAAAAAATTTCCAAATCGGTTAATAAATGACGGAGTTCTGAGGTAACAAACATAAAAAAAAAATACAACCGAATTGAGATTCACCTCCTTTTTTGAAGTCGGTTAAAAAGTCATTTTGTATCAGCTTTTTTGGAAACTCATCCCCTAACGGGGTAAAATAAGGAACTAAAGTTTGTAATGGGAAGGGCGTCATTTTTGAAGTTTGAAACGTAGAAGTTGGTATTTAGGCTTCTGAAGAACTTCGAAAATAAGTACCTAATAAAGCCTCTTTAGTCTTTATTTGCGCGGAACTAATTTTCATCGCCGGGACCAAACGGTAAAAAAGGGGGAATGGGCAGAGCAGGTCACCCAAAAACTCTAATTTGAGAAAAGTCAGATGGTTCCCGATGTAACATAACTGAAGCGCTAGTGTCACGAATTTATTTTAAAAGGTAATTACTTATTCATATAGCTGAACATACGGTTGCTTAATCTCAAGGATCACTTATGTAGCGTTTCGAGAATACGAGATGTTTGATTCAATCGATTCATATCGCAACTAGTTCATGAATTCAATCAAGTCCACAATCGAATCGGACCTTTGCTTTGACATTGGCCAATACGTTTCGATTTGCTCAAGAAAATGCATTTGCCAGCGAATTTTGTTAGAATACAATATTCGAGAGAGTTCTATGTTAAATGCTGGTCGAAGGAGTCAAGACATAAACGCTAATAGTTCGTCGTTAATAATCATTCTGTTTAACAATGTTTTTTTTCTCAGACGGCGAGCTTAAATTGCGGCGAGGCATTGGCCCAACTATTTCCGCAATCTAACACAGTTTTTCACCGCAAGAGAACAGTAATTTTTTTTTATATTAACACCGACAGTGTTATAAAGATTCGACTGTACGATTAAGACGTATTGGCCAGCAAGCAAATTCCACCGGTGAAGGGAGAAAAGAAATAATTTCAACTATCAGAATTTATTCAAAATAAATATACATTTTTAGAATCTTTCATCGTCTAATTTCTTTACTTTAGAATTTGATCCTGTTCTCTCTTGAGAACAGGAAATTATTTTAACGGCGCTATCCAGAGAGACAGTATCGTTACACCGAGATGATGCCAATGGGCTAGTGTCTATATAATTACCAGATTCAAAGGTCATGCCCTTTTATAATAACCTTCGGTTTGCGTAATAAAAAGGGTTACATAATGTTCAAACGCGTTGTTCAGACACAGCCATCTTCAATTTAAGGCTCGTAATATTGACTGCAAGTGCGTTAAACGATTCAAATATTTGATTAGCAAACTGGAGCGTCGTCGCGTCTGGTCTCTTGGCGTTCGTACGATGTGTCCAGGCACGTAGCTACATTTCTCGGCGTCTTCTGGAACGACATCTTGCCCCATTAAAAACTCTAAGCAAAATTCTGTGCTCATAAATCGTTATTATTACTATAGCTTCTTTTTTATTTAGAAAGAACAAAAAATAGTAAAAAATATACCTAATAAAAAAAGAAAGCATATATAAGCACATGCATCCACTTCTAATGAAAATATTTCGTTGGAAAGCAGCCAATTATATAATTGATTCGAAACATATTGGAAAAAATCATTTTACCAACCATAGTCACAGTCAGGATTCTAATCTGAACCTTTCCACTTTCGCGGCGGAATGAGCTTACAGTACTCAACCGTGTAGTGAAAATCTATTGATTCCGAAAGCATATAAGGAAAATATTAGTTTGGTAATCATGTCACGGTTGAATACTGTAAGCTCATTCCGCGAAAGTGGAAAGGTTCAGGTTAGAATCCTGACTGTGACTATGGTTGGTAAAATGATTTTTTCCAATATGTTTCGAATCAATTATATAATTGGCTGCTTTCCAACGAAAAACTTTCAATTGCAATTCAGCCGTATAAATCTTATTAATTTATCCACTACTAATGTCATTAACGCATTAAAAAATGGGATGTCTGTATCGCGGGTACAGACAGATGCGTGAATACTGTTAAACACAAATAATTATGTATTCGTTGTCAGGGAAAGAAATATATCCACTTTTATTTCGTAAAATATAGATAATAATAAAATAATTGTAATTTTATTTTTAGGGTTCAGTACCTCAGAATGAAAAAACGGAACCCTTATCACTCTAGTGTCTGCCTGTCTGTCTAATTCCCCCCCCCCCCTTATCTCCGAATTAAACAGCCTAAATTTAAAAAAAAGGAATATAGGGCCTCATGCATAGTTTACAGGAAAACCTGAACGAAAATCCTAAGTCATTAAATTCCCACGGGAAACGGAAAATTAGGCATACTAGAGCTGTACCTTAAGTGTATTAAATATGCCATTGTTTGTGCCGTGGTACACGAGTAATTGTGGTAACGCGCCAGGCGTTCGCATGCCACCACGAAGTGCCTGGTTCAAATCCAACTGACGATATACGTGATTGTTTTTTTTATAATGTAAACATTTTGGAATTTTTCACTTTATTTTTCACTAGCGGCCTTGTCCGACTTCGCCCGGGCGCTAACTGCTAAGAAAGCCCGGGTGCATTACACTACTCACTCGCTTCGCTCGTTCGCTTGAATATTATAATTACATTACTCACTCGCTTCGCTCGTTCGCTATATATATAAACCTTCCGTGAAAAATTATCTAACTGATTGTGAAAATCGCATCAAAATCAGCGCGTGGTTTAGGAGGAGTTAGCGGTTAAACAGACAGACGCGGAAAGCGACTTCATTTTACACTATGTAGAGATTCATCAAATATTCTGTTAATATATTTTTTTAGTTTAAAAATATACTTTAATTAAATTTGATATGGAAAAAAGATCAAAATAAAATATAAGTAAAAAAACTTTTTTAAAACAAATCTGTTAATTTTTTACCCCTACCTAACACTTTAGTTTTATTATTGTACGGAACACTCGGTGCGCGGGTCTGACTCGCACTTGACCGGTTTTTTTTTGTATTCAGAGAAATTCTGTTACAATGTTTTGTACCAGTGTTTATGAGATGTGGAACGTATTTAATTTCACGCTTTGAGCTTTTCGCTCCGTGACGCTACGTTACTGAAGCTTTCAAATCAAATGTTGCCGTATGTCTTCTAAATTAACTACTAAAAGCTCTTGCATTTATAGAATTAATGCCGTTTCATTCAAAAATAAAACATGCCTTTACGTTCTCTTCTTCTTATTTTTTATTTATATGCTGTTGAAGATTTAATATTTACCAATCTATTTATCTACAAAATAGTCTTATATTAATAACTAGTCTTTACCCGCGGCTTTGCTCGCGTTAATGTCAGTTTTTTTCTTACTACTCAACCTTCGTTACTAGAAGCACGATAATGTATATTATCTTATTCTATTCCAGCTGATGTATAACAAACACTCTAATGAAAGTTGAATCAAAATCGAATCAGTAGTTTTTTAGTTACCAACAGATAGATTTTTTTACAATAAACGCTATAGGTAAGTCTGCTGTTTTTATTATGAAGTATTAGAAATACCTTGTATTTTTTGATGTCCGTCTTGTAACTTCCTGTGCTTTAACACGACGAGTTTCAGCAACGAGTTGCAATCTTCAGGTGTGGTTAAATTTTTTTTAAAATTTACACATCGGACATTAAAAAATACAAGATATTTTTAATACTTCATAATATTCATATAGTGACCCAACACTGTATCATCTGCTGTTTTATTTTAACAACTAGGATATTATTCATAATTTATTACAAAACAAATAAGAAAATGATCGAATGTAAGTTTATTTCTGATTATAAAAGTTTATGATATAAATACCAAAGTTTAAATGGGGAATAAGAAATCTGATAAGAAAATACTAAGTATTATTCGATATTATTATATTAAATATATAATATTATAATCCGACATGTTTACCAACTTGAATACGATTAAATAAACTACTTATACCTACTTACATCTATCCTAAAACTAAAAAAATACATGTGTTTTGTTTTTCATGTTTCATGTCTGACCATTTTCCTGAAAGAAAATAAACAAAGTTTCTATATATGACTTTGTATGTTCGCTTGTAAGTAAAGAACCACTAAGCCGATTTGAATGAGGCTTTCTCAGTGCTATATAGCATTAGATGATATATTGTTACGGATCATCCTGTATATAAACGGCAGGCAAGAGTTCTGAGAAACGGGGTCTGCTCACTGAACATGAACAACTGATACCTGCGCGAAAATTCCAGGGAAAGCGAGAACATACTAGGCTTATGTCACGCAGCATATATAAACAGCAGTACGAGTGAGTGAGGGAATCAGTCAACGGTGAGTCACTCATTCAAGTCTACGGTGGGTCAGTAATATAAATAGTGCCGTGATATAAATAATAAACTGATAAAATAAATACTAGTGTAGTGGTAATAATTACGAGTTATTGTATATAGTTGTTTTGTTTTGCTTTGTAATTACTGTTTAGTTATTGTATACTTGTGTTGATTGTTAGAACTGACTTTTAGTTGTTGGATTCATTATTATTGTGTTTTTAATTATTGTAAATGAATATTTATTCCGCCAACTCAGAAATCAGTTTTGTAACAATATGAAGGCAGAACAATCGGTAATAACTGATTATAAAATTATGCATTTTATCAAAAATTTGTAACAGTTGCATAATTAGTGATATAAGGTTTGTATTAGTTAGTCCTTAAGGGCGCCATACATTTCGTTCTTTTTCATTCGTTCAACTCACGGAGATTCGGACCGTCGGTAAAAATGCAATGTACGGACCTTCGGTCCTAATTTATCATACATTGCAGTTTTGAACCGCGAGTTGAATCACGGCAAATCGAACGAATGAAAAAAGAAGGAAATGTATGGCGGCCTTTAATTAATTAATTAATTATAGATTATAGACGCGTCGACAACTCAGGTCATTAGCGTCTTCAACACAACAAATAATCCATTTGTGTATTAGAATCCGCCAGCCGGAATACACAAACCGACTGGTACGAGCATTGGCATGCAATTTGCGACAGCAACCACATTCCAATCTCCCCTCTGGGGGTATGGCGAAGGGTAAAATTTTTCTCGAAAATGAACCTGCTGATTTCTTTCATATTTTAGGATAGTGATTTGATTTGTGGAATTTTTTTTCCGCTTCTATTTCTGAACCATTCTGTGTAATGTAGGTCCTTAATATAAAATGGTAGCATTTTCTCGGAAAGATTTTGTATTTCGTGTATGGTTGATTTAAGCGTGTAGTTTAAAATATTAACACTAAAAATATAAATATCACACAATAATAACTTCGGGAATAAATATATATTTTCGTTTTTATATAAAAAAGTAATAATTAAAAAGTCGTATCAAATATGTTGACAAATATCAAAAGATTTAAAGCTTCATTCATTTAATATTATGAATATCCGTAACCACCATTACAAAAAAAAACAGCTGAATCAGCTGTGCTTTTGTTTGAAAATCAATTAAAAAAGAAAAAAAGATTTGTAAAGTTGACATTACCAATATTTTTTGCAAAAAAGGTAATTTATCATCGACTAAAAACTCAATAAATAACATGAAATAATCCGATAATCCTATTAAAAGAGAAAAAGAGAGATAGTATAGAATGCAAAGCAATATGGAAGTGATATTTTAGCTTGCGAAGATTATTTGAATACTATAGGTACAATACATTATGAAAGTTGGCTTAAAAAATCGTTTAACAGAAATACATCTGCCTATAAGTATTTTTTCCGTACTTTTATAGGCTGAATTAACTGATTTGAACCCGATATTTTTTTGAAACGACTGCAAGGTATCTAGTTTTTCTATTATCTTTGAAATTATATTTCTTTATCGAGAGTAGTAAATCGGAAAAACAAAAATTAATGAAACTCTGACAGGGTTAAAACGGTTCTAACGATTTACTGAAAATAGGTTTTGGAGGGGGGCGGGCCAAAAATCGATCTAGGTAGGTCTTATCCCAGGAAAAATTCGTTTTCTTATAGATTTTATAATTTAATAGTATTGTTTGACCAACGAAGAAACATGGGAGTAAAAAGCGCAAAAAAATTGATTTTTTTCAGTTAAAATCACATTTTGTGGTAGATATACTTGCTGGAAAATGACAAACCTCATCGAAATGTAACGATTTATACATTTAAATCATTTTTTTTCGAACAATAAGTACGTTAAAATATAGGTCAATGGATGTGAAAATTTGTTGGAAATTAAACTGTACTATTCAGTGAACAAAAGCATAAATAACTGAAGCACAACGTGTCAGAGTGAAATGGGTTTATGGATTCATAATGTGCGAGAATAGCATAGCACTAAACCTATTTGGCAACGGTATCTAAAGTGGAGTTTGCATTCTATCTGGCGCCAGCCTATAAGAGAACTTGACACAGAATGTTGTTTAGTAGTGAAAAATGTGATAATTTTCTCTAACTATTCGATTTTTACGAACCGCCTTTAATGTTCCGTCAATTTTTATTCTAACGGTAAAATATAACTGTGCTTGGGAATTTGATAATTTTGAATAGTGTATGTTATTCTACATACATAAACAAATAATGTAAACCCACTTTTTTGTTATTATATCCTTCCTCTTGATTCCAAACAAGAATTAAAAAGTTCATGTCAACCGGCTGAGCTTAGCTGCCATATGATGACGTCAAAGCCAGACCAGAGTACTAACCTTGAGCCAGACACTTCAGCGCATAAATAAAGATAGGTATATCTATGGAAAGAGAGCTGTATATTAAATACGTGTGGTTTGTTTTCAATTTATGATAGATCTCTCTTTATCAATGGATCAGTGGGCGTGACAGTATGCATTCAACTACATCCAGCCAATCAGAGGACTATGATTGACGTAATTCCCGTAGCGGTATAATTCTACGTTTAAAATTACATTGAAAAATACATATACTTTTGGGAATTTTTTTCCTGTAGAAAAAACTACAAAAAATTCTCAAAAAAATTGTTTTATTTATTTGTAATGTAGATTCCAATTCTAAAAAAAATGTGGGACGACCCCATTGTCGAGATTATTTATTAAAGTCGCCAACTGTCAGGGTTATCTAGACTTAGTCATTTTCTTATTTACTTAACAATAAAAAAAAATCGAAATTATAATTCATACTTTCACAGATTTTTTGATTAAAGCCTGGAGAGTTAAAGTTTGTAATAATGATTTGACATTTGACGCTCTTTGAGATCTGGCGGAAGAAAACTGAAGCATAGAAAAGTGTAATAACCTAGAAACTGGAAGTTTCTAATAAGGTTTTAACATTTGACGATATATGACATCTAGTGGAAGAAAACGGAAGCATAGCAAAATGTTGTTTCACGCCTTCGCCTTTCATTCTCAGATCAGGTTATAGGGATTTGAAATTTGACGCTGTAACACCTGGTAAAAGAAATGTGGTTTCACGATTAGGCCCCGCCTCTATGTCCAGTTTCTATAGAAAAAGCGTTAAAAAATCAAATCAACAATGGACTCCCCGCAATTTTTTCTTGTTTTTAAGTTCTAATTTGAAAATTGAGTTTAATATAGATTTTCAATTTATTTTTACAAGTAATAAATTGAAAATATGAATTTGGTACAAGGTCAAGAGAAGTGGGGCGTTAAATTAATAAAGAAGAAACTCTAGTTGTAGAAAAATAATTAAAATTGGAAATAAATATAGGTACCTATACAAAACTATATCTAGGTATATTATACAGGTATCCTTAATTATTTTTGATTATTTTGTTACGTTAGGCGATTGTTCGAATTTGAAGCCAAACATTAATCATTGGTCAGTTAAAAGCATTCACGTGTTTACTGTTCATAGCTGACTGCGATTCTTCAATTTACTGAATTATATAAAATTTATTATCCAGTACCTATGGAAACTGATAAAATAGTAATTTTACTTTTGAAAAAAAAACCGCAAATATACTTAAATAAAATATTGTATTGTATGTGAACAAATTTTCTCTCTTTTCCTGTTGATTACGCCATTTTTAATTATGTTCAACTGTTTCAGTGTGGGTATAAAGGGACTCAAAAATGTCGTCCAAAATTGTAATCTATACAGCGCGTTTGATTTTAACTAACACATTATTGACTTTACATGTTAAATATCTCTATTTGATTTACACTAGATTCAAGTAAAAGAAAATCCCACCAAAAAATAAATGTGAAAAAAGGGCCAAGTTCGTTACAAAGAACAACTTCGCCGAAAAAAATTGAGATCTAAGTGGGTGCCAAGTTTTCACTTAAATAAAGGAATCGTGTGTGAAAACTTGCCAAGTAAAAATGTGGCACTCACTTAGATTGAGATTCTTTTTTCGGCGAAGCTGTTCTTTGTACCGAACTTGGCTCCTTTTTCACATTTATGTTTTGGTGTGATATAAATATTTTTTGTAATGTTATTACATTCTATTTAAATATTATCTAGACACATATAGTTATTTACAAATTTTTAGTCACATATTATTCATATTAATCTACCGGAAACCCGCTTTCCCACCAATCAAATTGTTACTTCCACCATATTTTTTATTTTCGTTTTCTTAGCTTGTTATTTAAATAATTTGCAATTTTCAGATTTGTTCCTTTGTATACGCCTAATGAGCTACCTTGATGCCAAATTTCAACACTATACATTATACATGTATAGTGTTTGCTGAAGATGAAACATAGCTTTCGAAATGTACAGTCGCGGACTTAAAAAAGTTTACACCTGTATCATCTAGTTACCGGTTTTTTTTAATTTTTGCATATTGTAATTTGGCTTTCGATAGTAATGTATCAATTACTAACGTTACATCCTAAAAATTCAAAAAAAATTATCAAAACCTCTCAGTTGTTTATTATATAAACCAAATTACCTACTAAATATTATTCAATTAAAACATAAAAAGATTTGATAATATTTGATACTAGCAAAGTCCTTTCTTTAATCTTGCAATGATTCTTCTTTTTTGTTCTTCGTTTTAACAATTTCGAGGCAATTAAACAACAATTATTTCTTTTAACTTTTGACATTTACATTTAAATTTGTTGCTAAGTTACTGACTTTTTGTGAACTTACACTGAAAAACTCAAGTGTAAACTTTATTAAGTCCGCGACTGTACATCCATCAATAAAATTGTTGTGGTAAGAAGAAACTATCTTTATTTTTATTTTTTTTTCACCTAGAAGGGGTTTAGGTTCTTGATGAGTGACTGTAAAAATGGTTCAAGAGGCCTTATTAGACATACAAAATGGCAAGTGTGTAATTCTAATATTTTTTGAGTTACGGGGGGGGGGGGGTCGAAAATAGCCCGAAATGGTTCGTGTAAATAAACACACAGTCAGTGTTTGTCGAACTTGGCAAACACACTGCCGTGTGTCTAGATATTGTATATGACGTATCAAAAGTTTATCACATAGCTCGAAGGTTTATAGGAAGATATGGCAGCTCTCAGTCAAAACCGATCCGATAATGTCCCTGTAAATTCCCCCGGAGAATTATCAATCTATTGGACAGCAACGGCTTGCTAACGATCGTCTTGTACAACGTGAGTCCCCTCGTGACTTATCAAGGGTTCAAAGGAAATGATAATGACTTTATGCTACTTGCATTCAGGACAATGTTATTTGCAGATATTATAATATAATATTATTTGGTTTGTAGTCAACTAGCAGGTTTTTGTAGACATAAACAGGGGTTCTTAAACTTTCCTGAAAGTGGATTTGTTTATAGCTTTCGTCCCAAATTAATCGATGAAGATGTAAAATTATATTAAAGACGAAGAAATTATTATTCCCCGTCTATCTGTCTGTCTGTATGTCTGTGTATATGTGTGTCTGTGTGTGGCATTGTAGCTCCCAAACGGATGGACCGATTTCAATACAGCCAGTTTGTTTCAAAACTGGTATTTGCGAGATTGAAATCGGTTCAGCAGTTTCCAAGATCTTCAGCTCTCATCACAGTTTGTATAGAAATCTTGAACAACTAGAAACTTCGATTTTGAGCTCAAATATTCAGTTTTTGTTTAGCTATAGTTTAAGTATGAAATAAAAATTAATTTAAAAATTTAAAAAAAACCCCGACGCAAAAAATCAAAACTTTAAAGAGTGAGAAATAATTAATACCTAC
Organism: Mongoloraphidia duomilia; assembly: GCA_039654895.1. Lineage (NCBI taxonomy): Eukaryota > Metazoa > Arthropoda > Insecta > Raphidioptera > Raphidiidae > Mongoloraphidia > Mongoloraphidia duomilia. The sequence goes on from CM077527.1 coordinate 11,563,481, forward strand.
TATATCTGGCCCGATACACCGTCTATTTCTTCGTTTAGATGAAATATTTAATTCTTATTTATTTTTATTTATTGTAGATTATAGACGCGTCGACATCTAAGGTCATTAGCGTCTTTCAACTACACTAAATAACAACTAACTTAAAACTAAATAACATCACAAACCATCCATGAGCGCAGGTGGGATTCGAACCCACGGCAGTCCAGTCTAGAGGTTGTGGCGCCAAGCATGCTAACCACTAGACTATACTGCCCTCGAAATATTTAATTCATAAATGCGTCGGGGACCACTGTAAAATGGCAAAAATACCAACGTCTCAGTGGTCACCGACGCATTTATGAATTAAATATTTTCCATTTTTAATTGAAAAGTGACGACTGCTTATAGACATTTTATGAGTTAAAATAATCATCAGAAAATAATTGCAATAATTTTCCTGTACATTGAATTATTTTTTCTGCAACGTCCTGTATAATTTCTGTACAGTATATGCTTAAATATGTGCTCATACAATATATGACGACGTAATAATTAATGAGACACAGGGTATCATAGGTCCGCGGGTAGATGGCTGCAACGGTTTGTCACGTGACTCATATATGATGTGTCCACATTGAACACAACTCGACAAAATTATGGGTATTATGGTTTGAAAATAATGTTTCGACATACCCACTAAAAATAGCTGCTTTACTTGAATAATATAACGTATATGCATGTAAAGTGACTTTTCAGAGGTCGGTGTACGGGAACGTATGTTTCCCACACTAGTGTGGAAAAGTAAAAACATTTCCATAGTGATTTATGTTTATTCGTCTGATCCGCCCGCTATAACATACTCCTGTGCGTGTCTCGGCCTACTATAGGAGTGAAGTAGGCGACGCAAAATGAACAGCTATCAACATTTTTTGAAAATACTGAAAGTGAAGTGAAAAGTAACTATTTTATAGTGGGTATGGCAAAAAATATTATATATATCTCGTGCGTAATGATATTATGACTCGTTCGATTGTTAAAATTCGCTATCGCTCGTTTTTACATCGTCAGTAATATACCTCATTACGACACTAGAAATACATTCTATTTTATTTATTGTAGATTATAGACGCGTCGACAACTTAGGCCATTAGCGTCTTAAATTACATTAAATAACAACTAACTTAAAACTAAATAACATCACAAAACATCTATGTGCGCAGGTGGGATTCGAACCCACGACAGCCTAGTCTAGAGGCTGGTACCAAGTCCGCTATCCACTAGGCAATACTGCCCTCTAAATACAATCTATTACTATTATACTAGGTGTAAATTAATGTTATAGATTTTATATTTAATAAAATACATTTAAGAACTTTTTTATAACATTTATAATATCACAGTGGCTTCGTCAGACATAGATCTTAGTTTAAGATTTTTGCTTGACGAAGCCACTGTGTAATTGATGATTCGATACTTTTTCCGTCGATCATATCAACATTAATTCTCCGTAACACTACGTATAGGTTATGTGCGTCCATATAATGGGTATTATATAATGGTGTTCCGTAGAACAATGGCCGGCTTACACATTATTATATAATCCTCTTTTAGAGGTGAAAGAGAAAACCCATCATTGTATTGTCACCGTCATATCCACGGGTCGAGTTGATCAACGACTGCAGCAGGACATTTGAATGTGACACACTGTATATCTACAGAGTGTGATCAATCTGAGTTTACTGAGATGGAATTTCCCTAAAGGAAAATCTAGTTTAAACTATACTACTAGATTTTCCTTTTCTATAGTCAAACAGTGTTGCCACCTTGCAATTTGCGTACTATTAAGATTTAGGATTTTCGTTTAGGTTTTCCTGTAAACTACGAGTGAGGTTTAGTAGTTTCGGAGTTAAGAGGAGGCGAGATCGGACGAACGGACAGATAGATAGGCAGACAGACAAACACAAGAGTGCTCCTATAAGGATTCCGTTTTTAAACGGTTTTATTTAGCTTGACCCTGTAAATATTTTTTTTTTATTTGTTTCAAATCTTGCGACCGATTTTTCACCTAGTTCCCGTTATCCGATTGAGTTGAAATTTTGCACACATATGTAGCTCCGGTGACAATACAATATTATGGTAACTAACTGACCGGTCCGGCTCCCGTCCGGGTGTAAATCGTAATTTTGAATTTTCACCCACTTCCCGTGATCCGATTGAGTTGAAATTTTGCATACATGCATGTGTAGCTCCGGTGACAATACAATATTATGGTAACTATCTGACCGGTCCGGCTCCCGTCCGGGTGTAAATCGTAATTTTGAATTTTCACCCACTTCCCGTGATCCGATTGAGTTGAAATTTTGCACACATGTGTAGCTCCGGTGACAATACAATATTATGGTAACTAGCTGACCGACCCGGCTTTCGTCCGGGTGCAAATCGCATTTTTGAATTTTCACAAGCAAAAGGTCTTGCTCCGGTAACGTTTCAGGGGATCGGATAAATGTAATAAAATCAGACTAAGCAAATAAAGCACACTAAAAAATTAAAAATAAAAATAGGTAAAAAAACTTTTAAGTTAAACGGTTTTATAAATGTACTAAAAAGAAAAAATAATATTTAATTTAGGTTCATAAGTATAAAAGCGTGGGTCGTGGCTGTAATAAATTATCATAGAGTTTACGACCAACGCTTTTATACTTAGGAACCTAAATTAAATAATATTATTTTTTTCTTTTTAGTACATTTATAAAACCGTTTAACTTAAAAGTTTTTTTACCTATTTTTATTTCATTCTGTGGTACGGAACCCTAAAAATGAATGAATGAATGAATGAATGAATGAATGTTTATTGCACATTAAAAACGTACAAAATGACGTTTACAAGCTCATTACTACTCATGTTCAAAATATCGAGTGAAAATTCATATCGTCTGTTGCTTTTATAGGTTATGTTACCACAGAACATTGATGCCATTGTTACATTGTTGCCAATAATATCATTACTTTTATGCCAAACCTCGTATCCATGCAGGAAGGATAATTAATGTATAATTGGTGATACTTTAGGCCACTAATTATCATTCCATTAGCGTGCGATAATCTTGTTTCACACAACGTCATTGTTTGCCAAAGGGTTAAAGCACAACAATCGTTGCCTACCACCGGTTTGTCTATACTATCTGCTTATATATCCTCCATACCATTATACCTTATCCGGTCTTCATAACACGATTGTCCTTTGTTTATAAAAATGAGACCGCGTATTTTACACTACACACTACACAAGTGAAACTTTTCTAATCACGTCGAATGTAGACATACATGTTAGCGAAAAATATTATTATTGGTTATTGGTTATTATTTATGTTCCGTCTAGTTATTAATACTTAATTATTGAAAGGCTAAGACGTCATTGCGAGAAGTTTAGTCTACGGATGTTTGTTTATATAACGAAATACTCGTGTCGTCATAAGCGCTGGTCATTAAGATAAGGGCACACGGAGGGTATGGATTTTTATATCTGACTAGAGATCATTATGTTGTGTCGACCAGCGAACGAGACGCTGCGATATATTATATTTTGTTAAAATAATACCTTTCCCGTTTTGAGTCGGGCTTATGATTTGGATTATTATATTTTGCTCTAACATACATATGTCACTTGCAAATAAGAAAAAACACGTGCCAAAGTTATTCGTTCAGAGTACTCAAAATATTTTAAAAAATTAAACTGTTAAAATTGTAGTTAAAATATTTATAACGACGACAGCGCCTCTAAAGGTTTTTAACGGCAACTTGAAGTACAGCCCCCTTTTAAAGCCAGTGTTCATCAATTTCGTTCAGAGATCACGTGTGGGAGGGAGAAGGATAGACTTTTTTACGTAAAAATCTAAATTTGTTAACTTTCCGCGCTATTAGGTCGTGTCCAATGGTATTTCTACCTGACGTTTCGTCTGCAACTTTTTTACCTGCTATTTAATCCCAAAATTTATTGAAATACTCATAAAACGAGATAAAATGCAATATTTGGTCGAAATTTCAACATTATTTCGACACTAAAATTACAAGTTGTTAATTTTCCTTGTGTGATGTTATTGGTTGTAGATGTATATGTCAAATTAGCTTCATCTATGAGAGAAAGTATGTACTAAAATCAGGGATGAATTCAACACATCAATATAGTATTTAATACAACATGCCGGTGTTTACATACATAAACGCGTAAATGTAACAGCAAAGTTAAATTAGTTTAGTTTATTTGTACGCATCATAACATTGCATATTTTAATACTAAGGATGTGTTAAATATGCCAAAACCAAAACGGGGAAGTATATCCCCAGATACAACTTACAACTGCCCCATAATATATTATTAACTTCTCATTGGAAGTTATTGAAATGGGTCCGAAAATCGAAATCAAAATGTATAACAAATTTTTATGTTTCAAGGTCACTACACTATTTTTAGAAAGATGGCTGTGTGTGTGTGTGTGTACGTACGTACGTTTGTGTCCATTTTTTTCTAAGACGAAATCTCGAGAATGAAAAATGATATCGACTACGTTAGGATGCCAATCGACGCGTATTAACGTAAATATGATCTGAAAGAAATTTTTTCAAAATCGGTTCAGCCGTTCTTTTTTCTTAACCAAATAGACTCCAAAAAAGTAGATTTTACACAATATCTCACGAATAAAAAATTATATCGACTTCGTAAGGGCGTCAATCGAGGCGTGTTAAAGTCATTTTGATCCGACATAAATTTTATAAAAATCGGTTCAGCCGTTTTTTTTTTTTAATTATTGTTAAAAATAAATAATAATTATGTTTTAATGATTAAAATGATTACTTTTCTGTGTAATATTCAATTTAATTATTGTTATTAAATATTTATCAAACTGGGAAGTTCGTCGTGTGGACTTCAAGGGTCGCACTTTAGTCCTAATAAACGACCCACCTCACGGCTTGTAATTATTTGTGTTTAAACATGTCTTCTTCAGATAACTATGGTTCGTTTTTAGCGACACAAAAAATACCTACACAAAAATTCAAGCATGACATTATACAGCATGTGCATTGTACAACTCTGTTACGCGGTCACGCAGAACTATTCAAATGGCTGTCTGTCCCGTGTCCTGTACTATATAACTGCAAAGTTTCAGCTTCTTAGGACAACGAAGGCCTTCTGGAGAGCGTGGAAAAACGGCCAGACAGACATACATTAGTAAATTATGTATTCTAGATTAGGTCGAACGTAAATAATAAATATTTGCTATAAAACATGGACATCCGTCGAAGTATAAATTTTTGTGCTTATCGTACTTATGAATATAGGTAATAACTCAACCCTTACAAGCCGTAAAGAGTACATCAGCGTCACGTGACTGTCTCCCGAGGGATGAATTCCAGACAACCCTTTCACTTGAAACGTTATACTTCTAACTAGAAACTAACCAGCGGCGACTCGTCTTTTTGTTCATATACTTAAAAGTTTAAAACTGTTATAATGAATGTTCATTATAAAGTTCCCTTTTGAGAAAAATTTTATACAGGAAAGTATATCGCTTTTTACGATAATCAATCATATAAAAAAAGATATTTTTAAAAGTTTTTTACAAATTTATCATACTTATAGAAAATGACACGTTGTTTCCAATAAGTAAAAGAAAATTTTAATATGTATTTCAGTTTGGAAGCTATATGGACTTTTTTTATTATGATAAACTTGAAACGGACATAACCTCTAAATTAAAAGAGATGCAGAAGTATGCGGTCGAGAGTCAGCGTCTCGTTTTCGACTAGCACGATTTGAAAAATAGCTGAGTTTTTTTCTTTTTGTCAAAAACTGATGTTTAATACTTTTGACTGATTGGAAACTCTTACGATGATTTAGTTTAGTTGTCATATTTTTTTAATTTGAATCAGGTAATAATAATAATGCGTTTAACGTCCGTTTCTCGACATTATGTCATAACAGACGCCATTCGCACCATTACTATTTTCCATTTTACCACTTCCCGTTGTTTTCTACATATTTTAAACTTCAACTTTTTTTTTTTTTATTAGCAATGTGCGAATGGAGGAATTATAGGAAATTAGGATAAGGTAGGCAACTTTGGGAGCATAGAAGTTTGACAGGTAATCGGCCATGGCCTTGAATAAGGAACCATCTCGATATTCATCTGGAATAATTGAGGGAAACCATGGAAAACCTCAAACAAGATGGCCGGTACAGGAATTACCGTTTCTCGGCGTGAGACAGTAGGAAAAAATCCTAGCCACATCTGCCCCCGCCGGGATTCGAACCCAGTACCTTCCCAATGCGAGTCTAGTGCTTTACCACTAAGCTACATCGCTGGGTTTTGAATCAGGTAATATTTATATTAACAGCTGGCGTTTCGTAAACATTACAGTTACAGTCGCTAATGCCCTCTGTTGTCCAGCGTTTATAATCCACAATTCATTCAATATTGCAGTTCACTTCTTCAAAGCATTCTGGACTCCTGAGTATAATAATTTTATAATCTATCCTATATTGATCGTCTTTCATTTTTTTTATTCAACCAATCGTAGCACTATATTATTTACCGAAAATAAACGACGCCGTTCGATTTTTTTTTTGTATTTTAAAAACAGATAAATGTTAACAAAAACAATAATAATTTGATACTATTAAACGTTTTTGATTCCTTTAAACTTTGTTTTCAGTCCATTAAAAAATATGTCATTATCAGTCTAAGCAGTACCACTACCTATGCTACATACAAAATTACTTCAAATACCAGTAATTAGAATGCACTGCAACCTATGAAAGTTGCATAGAATATATTTTGTCATAGGCAGTTCTCCTCTAATAAAAGCATATAATTAGCTTAAAATTTAAAAAATAAACAGTGTTGACTGTTTTAAGGTAGTTGTCGTGCTATGGGCATAGTGTCAGATAATTCTAAATTTTCGTATACTCATTAAGGATACTATAATACAAATACCATTAAAATTTGAATTTGATTGACCATTTTTAACTCGAGATAAACTTAATTAAAGTTCGGATAATTAACACGGAGAGCATAGGAAAGGTTGTGTTTTTGACAAGTTTTTTAATTAAAAAAAAAGTAACAGTCAGAAATTTTCAAAAAACTACCTGTTCATTGATGTTTTTGTTGTGTTTAAAAAAGAAAATCCAAAAATTATTGACCTTTTTATTGTTGAGATATAATAACGCAAAGTTCAACAATTTATGAGAAAAGATTATTTTTATATAATTCAAGCGAACAAACTAAGTGAAATATGTGTTACTATGTGAACAACAGTTTAGGTACAATCTCTAACAAAATTTTTTTACATTTAACACTATACTTATTTATTGTTTTACAGCGTATTATGAACGAAACTTTTGGATGTTATTATCACAAGACAACTACCTTAAGCTAACTATAGATATGATACTGTATTTGCAATTTAAATGAATTCACAAATAAAAAAAATCATATTTTTTATATAAAAGTTCTAATTTTTTAAAAAGATAGTTCATAAGTAATAAAAAACCTGGAATTTGCACCAATATTTAAAAAAACTAAAATGTGGTGTAGGTTACGGTACGCAATTAGTGGGAGAACGTGGCACTATCATTCTATAATTTACAGTCTATACCAGGGATGGCGAACCTACGTTCCAATTTTTTTCAAAAATCTTTAATGTAGCCATGACGTGCCAACAAAAAGATTATTAAAACGTAGATGAAAAGAATTACTTCGATAATGCATTTGAGTGTCATGAAACTGTCATCGACTTGTGGTGTCGATCTCATAATACTACAAATACCTTTTCAATTAAGTTTTAGTGTCACCTATTAGCGCACTTGTGAACTACAAATAACTTATTACCAACATACAACAAATAACTTTTCAATTAAGTTTTAGTGTCATCTATTAGCGCACTTGTGAACTACAGATAACTTATTACCAACATATAACAAATACCTTTTCAATTAAGTTTTAGTGTCACCTATTAGCGCACTTGTGAACTACAAATAACTTATTACCAACATACAACAAATAACTTTTCAATTAAGTTTTAGTGTCATCTATTAGCGCACTTGTGAACTACAGATAACTTATTACCAACATATAACAAATACCTTTTCAATTAAGTTTTAGTGTCACCTATTAGCGCACTTGTGAACTACAAATAACTTATTACCAACATACAACAGATAACTTTTCAATTAAGTTTTAGTGTCATCTATTAGCGTACTTGTGAACTACAAATAACTTATTACCAACATACTACAAATACCTTCTCGTGTTTGAGCCGAGTAAACCCGATTCAGCGTTACCGACCCGAAGCGTGACGGTTCACTTTCGTTCACTATTCAGAAAGAACGCAAAGTGCGCCTAAGGAAGTTTTCATTTAAAAAAATGTGGTGTATGTAATGGTACGAAATTGGTGGGAGAATTGTGTTATTCTATACTCGATGTTTTTCCATGTTTCATTGCAGATGTTACAGTAGTACAAGCAGAGGTACATTTGTTCCAATTTTCTTGCCGGTTAATTTTCCCTAACAGTCTAATTAGACCGACGTGTCGTAAAAGGGCTTTTAAACAACGCCTGTAGACTAGTAGTCAGTATTTTCAGCTTTCTGTGGTGTATTGAAGCTTGAAGCTTCCTTTATGCAAGTGTGAAGTTTCAATTTATGCATTTAAATACATGTGTCTTACTTTACTATTATCCCGGTTTGACTTCATTTTCGGAATTCAGAATTTTAGTAACGTCTGAGTACAGTTTTATTATCGGTTTTTATTTATAGCTCTAAAAAAAGTTTGGTAAAACTGCTTCTCATTTTTCGAAATGATGAAAAGTAGCCGAGACCTCAGATATGTGGTTTATACGTCGTTTATGTAGCTCGTTTATTATCTCCATTTTCCAGGTTCTAATTTGAAAACAGGAATTTTTAACTAGCTGTACTGCGGCTCCGCTCACGTGCATTTTGAACTGCTGCTCTTATTTTTGATATAATATCTATGATAATTTATAAAATTTCGCGAGAAAGACAACCAAACAACCAAATAACACTAAAAACGTATGTTCGAATTTAACACTACTAATTATAAAAAAATGGGTGTGTGCTTATGACCACACGACAGAAGTGAAAACTTCAAATTTTCTAATTTTTGGTGTCATCTATTATAGCGCATTTATGAACTAAAAATAATTTAATACTAAAATACTAAAATTGTATTTTTAATTAATTCCACCTTGGTTTCAAAAAAATTATAATTATTGTCAAAGAAAGAATACAACAAAAATAAAAAATATATATATATAAATAAATATCATGTAGAATTCAGAAAAAAACGGCAAAAACCCTACGCTGCCATCAGGTATCGAACCCAGGTTCCTATGCATAGAACGCAAAGACGTAACCAACTGCGCTATGAATGAAAGTGTCTAGACAGCCATTTTTATGATATAAGTATGTTGCGAATTCTTAAGGCCAGGTTGCGAACGGTCAGCTTGCGAATTCTTACGGTTTTTTGCGAACGTTTCACGTTATTTCAGTACCCAGGCAAAAAGTGCCTAACGCCTAAAGAAGTTTTCATTTCAAAAAGAACACTGCAGTTTTATTACAATGTCAAAAACTGTTAGTTAACAATATTACAAAATTTAATAATTCAACTACAATTAACGTTTAACCTTAAGTTGCTTCAATGTGAACGCGATCTAAACAGGGCCATCGGATTATTTATATCAATTTCATGATACATTAATCAAATTCCAAATTTCTATTAAAATTACAAACGGGTTACGAACTGGTGACCGTACACAGACGAATACAAACTTGGAGTGTGCTTATTGTAGTGTAAAGTATGAGAAAATATCGAACATTCTATACAGTTTTTTTTTAACTGATACACTAAGTTGCAATTAATGTAATTTAAGTTGGGCAAATAAAATATTTGACAAACATTTAAAAAGGGGTAAGAAATGTATTCATAATTTTAAAGGAATGTATTAATTGGATACATTTTTTATTTTGTTCGAAAATAAATTTATGCTCACATTATGTAACGAATTTAAGGCGAGAGAAGTCGCGGATCAAGCTAGTTTTCTTTCGACAATCCGCTAGCGGTTCCTTGTCAACCGATTCACGTATTTTTTTAATCAAAGTTTTTTATTCAGTACCTACTATTTTTCTTTTTATTATTGTTTGTATTATTATGAAGAAACAAATTGTTCTGAACGCTTCTTTTTAACATGCTTGTGAATGAATCGGGTTTCATCTAACCGCTCGGCGAAGCTTAAAGCATGTTGAAAAGGAGTGTTCAGAATTGTTTCGTTATAATAATAATAGTAAAATGATCAATTACAATTATCTTAATATATAAAAAGAAAAGTCCTGACTGACTGATTGACTGATTCATCACGAAATTTCAAGAATTATAAAGTCTACAAACATGAAATTTAGCGGCATCCGCTAAGAAAGAATTTTTCAAAATTCAAGGCCTAAGGGGATCAAAAGGGAGTGCATTTCACAGTCTAAGCCACTGAAGATAAAAACACGAAAATTGGAAGTTATGTTCCTTACAGGATGTAGAGGTGCACTAAGGAAGGATTTTTAGGAAATCAACCCCCTAAGGGGGTTAAATGAGATGAGAATATTTGTATATAAAATTGTATTCCCTGCGTGTATCAACTTGAAACTTGGTATAAATAATAAAACACGTACCATTTTAGGATTTTTAAGATAACCCCTAAGGTGTTGAAGTTTGTATGGGAAGGCATAAAAAAATCTAAATATACGTGAGTGGAGCCACAAGTAACCGCTGGTTTCTTTTATTTATAAAATGCTTTTCAAAACATCCTCACTCAGTTGAATTTCGATGGAGTTATTATTAAAAATATAGAACACAAACGAATCAAAAATAATTTTGAAGTAATCGGTTAGAAATTAAGTTATTTAGTAAATTGTTATTTGTTTTGAATGACTCCATTGGAACGAGAGTCGGATTAGAAAAGTTTTATAATTGAATTTGAACACATACATCTATGGAATCATAATTGCTTTATAATATGGATTTGTACCACAGTATTACATTCCCAGTCACGTACTTGTACCTAAAGTCGGACGCACAACGAAGGCAACTTGAAATAATTTATCCAAAACATTTAAGAATTACTCTGACATTTAAAATTGTATTCGAAGTTGCTATAGTTCAATAGAGCAATTTGATTCTTGAAAACAGTTGTAGAAATTGTATTTATATGAGATTTATCTGAAAACAGCTGGGGAATATTTAAAACTCTGGTTCTTAGATACTTGCATCTTTTTTACAAGCTTTTATTTAACTTTCAATGTTTGTATGTTAGGTATAGTTTGTTTGTTTAGGTCAAAACTTGCAATTCAATTTTGAACGACTTTCACGTATCCGATCGATTTGAAATTTGGTACACATATGTATTTCCGATGACAATGCATAAATAAATCGTTTTTAGAAATAAATTCAACCCCTAAGGGGTTCAAATGGGGATGCAGGGTTTTTTTGACTAATCAACGCCAGGTCAAATCGCTGAAGCTAGAAACTTGAAATTTGGACAGTTGGTTCCTTTTCTGACATAAGCATCCTCTAAGAAAGGATTTTTTGAAATTCAACCCCTACGGGTGTCAAAGGGGATAAAATTTTGAATGACTAAAATGAACAAAATAAAATATTAGTAAAAGAACTTTTTAGAGACAAGCTTTTATTGAAATGTACTAAAAAGGAAAAAATAATATTTAATATTATTTAGGTTCATAAATATTATAAAAGCGGGGGTTGCGACTAATAAACTATCATAGATTTTACAACCCACGCTTTTATAATAATTATGAACCTGAATTATTAAATATTATTTTTTCCTTTTTAGTACATTTCAATAAAAGCTCTGTCTCTAAAAAGTTTTTTACTATTTTAATCTTCCAAAATTATCTCGAAAATCTTCCAAAATTATCCCGAAAATTTGTAATACATTTTTAAAATGTTCATTTCGTGTCTCTAGTCGGCTGCTTAAAATATTATATATCGCACGCGTATAACAGTAATGCAATAATTTATGCCATACGGCAGTATAGCTGGCCATACGTAAAATATAGACTGCTGTGACGTAAAATCATTTAAAAAATATACCAGCGTATAAAACTGAATTTATACGTTTGATATTATCCTGAAAATGTGATAATGAGTTTAGCTTTATGATGTAATCTTTAAGTTACTAAATTTAACAATTTCGACAAGCTTCAAACAGAATCAGATCCACTCTTTATGTAATAAGGTAAAGTTGGGCAATACGTGATAATCTCGATAGTACATAAATATCTTGAAGGCATCTGACGCATACCATGTTTGCATATACAGAGTGATTTATCAAATGACTATTATGAATACGCAGGTAGTCCGAAGTTCGGTAGTTTCGGGCATTCATTGATTACTAGCGACCCGGCCCGGCTTCACCCGGGTGAAAATTTAATAATATAGATATAATATAGCTTTTGCCTGCGATTTATTAGTATTATTGGGTATAATATTATATATTACTAGCGGTCCCGTCCGGCTTCGCCCGGGTGCTAAGAAAGCCCGGGTGCAATACACTACTCACTCGCTTCGCTCGTTCGCTTGAATATTATAAATACACTACTCACTCGCTTCGCTCGTTCGCTTGAATATTATAATTACATTACTCACTCGCTTCGCTCGTTCGTTTGAATTTTATTAATACACTACTCACTCGCTTCGCTCGTTCGCTTGAATATTTTCGCCTACTCACTCGCTTCGCTCGTTCGCTTGAATATTATAAATACACTACTCACTCGCTTCGCTCGTTCGCCATATATGTATTTTTTAAAGCTTAATATAAAAATCGCGATTAAAAATCAGGGGTTGATCGTATAAGGGTGAAAATTTAGAGTTGTATGTATTTTTCAATGCTGAATCATGAAAAAATGAAAACAAAAAATTTTGTCCAAAAAATAAAAAAAAAAAATTTGGGGTGGACCACCCTTAACATTTAGGGGGATGAAAAATAGATGTTGGCCGATTCTCATAGATACCGGATAAGCACAAAAAATTTCATCAAAATCGGTCAAGCCGTTTCGGAGGAGTATGGCAACGAAAACTGTGACACGAGAATTTTATATATTAGATTATGCCGGTACGGCTTGCCCGTGTAGTTTTGCTATCTCAAAACTCCTTTTAATTGCGAGATCTGATTCACTTAACTAATACATTACTTACTCGCTTCGCTCGTTCGCTTGAATTTATGATTTATTAATACATTACTCACTTGCTTCGCTCGCTCGTTCGCTCTCCAACTTGGAAACAATCCTATTTGGACTCGTGCGAAGTCGGGTGTATAGACCTAAACCTTCCTCAAGAAATTTAAGCTATCGAATGGTAAAAACTAATTTGCACCAGGGAGAAGCCGGGTCGAATAGTAAAAAAAATTTTAAATCGGTTCAGTAGTTTCTAAGATTACCCTTGACAAACATTATAGACGCTCGACAATAGACGTAATTTTTTTTAAAAACAAAATAAAATATAGTTACTTCTTACCACAACAGTTTTATTGATGGATGTACATTTCGAAAGCTAAGCTTCCATCTTCAGCGAACACTATACATGCATGTATAGTGTTCGCTGAAGATGGAAGCTTAGCTTTCGAAATGTACATCCATCAATAAAACTTGTGGTAAGAAGTAACTATATTTTATTTTGTTTTTATTCCAACCACAGTGCTCATATATATTTTTAGTAATTTTTTTTGTTGATACATTCATATACTATTTGAAAAAAAGCATTTTTTTAAATTCACGAACTCGTTAAGTTCATTAAGTATTTTAGAACGAAAATGAATTTATATAAAAAGGTGAAAAAAAAAACTTTTGTCTGAATATTTACGATCAAAATTGTTTAGCTTACGTTTTGGATTCCAAGGGTCAGAGAATATTGGGTCTTATGAAAAAAAATAATTGAAGACAAGGAAAATAGATTTGAAACACAGAGTTCGGGGAATACCCGGTACATATAATGTTACGCATGTGTACACACACACACACACACACACACACACAATATAGGCTCGCATCAAGTACATATCTCTTGCTTTATGGAAAACGAGTTCATGACAGAGAGGATGCGAAGACTTCAACAAGAAAATATACATATACTTATGTACCCAGTACTCTTACTAGAAACGAGAAAAGTTTTACAACAAATCACAATTATTCACCAAAGAATATTTTAACAAATACCTGTACTACTGGATTTAACAACCTTCAAATTTGGAAAATATCGTGTGTTAATATAACAAAAATGTTGCTATAATATTGTGAAATTAGTATGCTAAATACATCTTTATGCGTCCAGGCGCGATGTATTCAGTACTCGTATACGGCTCACAGATGCGCCCTTGCCAAGGCTCGTGCGCGCGAGCTACTACTCGTGCTGAAAACATCGCACCTGATGCATAAAGATTTAGTACACGCGTTGTACACTATATTTTATTTAACACATGCGTGGTTTTAGAGAACTTTATTGAAATGTCGAACACCATTGATTCACTGACAGTACATCTCATTCTAAAAACATTGGCCTCTATAGAATGATACAACAGTTCGTTATCACAGTTACAATATTTCATTATACCATCGAAAATAGTTACATAATGGTTCGATATGTAAGTGTTTTTCATTATAGCACTGAAAAGCGTTAAGTAATGGATCATAATGTCACCAGTCGACAAACGGCGATTTAAGGTTCGTTTACAGACACAAAAAAACACTAAAAACGTGTGTGTGTTGAAAAAAAATAATTACAACTCTTATTTACAAGCACTGAAACCTTACAAAAAATAAAATAAATTTTAGTTTTCAAAACACAAATTATGATTTCGTTCGAATCTTGTTTTCCAATTTGAGATTTGAAAAATTATGATAAATTTTGGACCTTAAATTGGTTTTCAAGTTACTCTATGAAAAGTTTTTAATTGTCTCGTTCAGCGTATAAAACATTTTGATTAATAATTAAATGAATGCATAATGACTGCAAACAGTATATGAAAACACCTGTTGTAAAGAACAATGACGTAACACAATGCTGTAATCAGGAAAAATGCATTAATTCAAACCTATGTCACCGTAGGGATTCTAACCCTAAACTTTCCACTATCGCGGCGGACTGAGTTGACATTACTCACACAGTGACATAGAGTCTCGCATGTAGTGGTTTTTCAGTGACAGAATGCTTTTAAGGGGAGAAAGTCGATCGTTTGAAAATGTGTCACTGTGTGAGTAATGTCAACTCAGTCCGCCGCGATAGTAGAAAGTTTAGGGTTAAAATCCCTACGGTGACATAGGTTTGACTTAATGAATTTTTCCTGATTACAGCATTGTGTTACGGCATTGTTCTTTACAACAGGTGTTTTCATATACACTGTTTGCAGTCATTATGCATTCATTTAATTATGTATTTGGTCACGACCTCCGTTTTTAAAATTTGTATTTATTTTGATTAATCTAAGAAAAAAACAACTCTAAGCTTTCATTTACTCAACGTTCTTGACAAATTACAAAAAAATAATCGAAGGGTTTAAATGTCAAGGAGCATTTACGATGTTTGGCAGTTAATTTAAATTTTTTTGAAATGTATCTCTACCTTTAATTTCTCAAATTCGACAGAAATAATTTGTTTTCATACAAGTTACAATATTTCAAGGGCAATCGACATAATAATTTTAAACTCGAAGATTTTCACCGATCCTAGTAGGGCGTCATATTAAGGCGACATATGTATGCAGTACGTCACGTAGCCCTTTCGCAACTAACCTACATCACAGCCCGTGGGCCCCGCTGTTCGGGCGACGCGTTAACCCGCGTACTCACCCGTCTCTCTCTCTCACTCTCTTTTGCCCCTATTGTCTCTACTTGTCTTGCATTGGTCCCCCATATCACACACGCAAACACACACACTTATGGCCGTATTAATAGTCACAAACTTTAACCAAACTTGATCAAAGCGAATACTTTAAAAAAACCTAGCAGTCAGAATACGTAAACGCAATTTTGATTATCCATACATTTTATAAAATCGAAATTCACGGGTTTCGTGCAGTATGTAGTGATCGATGTGTTCCTATAAATTATTAATATAGATGATTCCACTACATGCGAGAGTTTTTGTATTAACGAATTATACAGAAATTAATTTATGTAAATGATTTTTCGTCTGTATAATTGAATTAGATAATAAAAGAAAATGACTAAAATAACAGCCAATTGTATAATTAATAAAAGATATAATAAAGATTACGACGTTTCGGCAATATATTTTATACTTGAAAAAGGCTAATATATTGCCGAAACATCGTATTCTTTATTATATCTTTTATTAATTATACAATTGTCCGTTATTTTGGTCATTTTCTTTTATTAGAAGTTAATTTAATTAATAAAAAAAAATTTAAGGATAATTAGCTCGAAATAAGCCGTTCACATCTTTTTTTGCATATTTATAAATTTTTTTCCGATAGCTCATGGTATATCTATAAATTTTGTTTGTTTGTACCTGTTAATCTTGAGAACTACTGAACGGATTTCAATGCGGTTTTTACCATTCGTTAACTTATTTCTTAGGGAAGATTTAGGTCTCTAATATTAAACTGTTCGGCCCGGCTTTACACGGCTAAAAAACGAATTGAACCCGCTATACTGAATAGATTTCAATGCGGTTTTTATTACTCGATAGCTTAAATTTCTTGAGGATGTCCTGCCCGGATTCACCCGGGTGCAAATCAAATGTATGTGAAAGCGTTATCATAATATGTCGCGGGAAGTTGAATTTAGTTTGAGAGAACGAGCGAAGCTGGTCTGTAACGTATCATTTAGTTATAAATTCAAGCGAACGAGCCAAGCGAGTGTAAAACTAATTAATTATGAATTCGGACGAACGAGCGAAGCGAGTCGGTAACATATTAATTAATTATAAATTCGAGGGAACGAGCGAAGCCAGTGAATAATGTATTAATTAATTATAAATTCGAATGAACGAGCAAAGCGAGTGCAAAATTAATTAAATATGAATTCGGTAACGTATTAATTAATTATAAATTCGGGGGAACGAGCTAAGCGAGTTATGACAGGTCAGAATGCTAGGTTATATATTTTTTTTTACAAATTTATTTATTACAAAATGACAAAAAATAAAAATAATTACCATGCTATACATTACATTTACATTACAATACTATAATGTTTCCTGCCCAACTTGGTAACGTATTAATTAATTATAAATTCGAGCAAACGAGTGAAGCGACCGAGTAACGTAAAAACTAATTATAAATTCGAAGGAACGAGCGAAGCGAGTGAATAATGCATTAATTAATTAATTATAAATTCGAACGAATGAGCAAATTAATTAATTATAAATTCGGTAAAGTATTAATTAATTATAAATTCGAGGGAACGAGCGAAACGAGTTTGTAACGTATCATTCAATTAATTATAAATTTGAGCGAACGAGCGAAGTGCGTGGGTAACGTATTTCTAATTAATTATAATTTCGAGCGAACGAGCGAGTGCTCCCGGGCGAAGCCGGACGGAGAAACAATATATTTGAAAATATAGTTACATAGAATTTAAATTCTCGAGTGTAAACCATCAATACGGAGTATGGGCGTCATGTCTCCGTGTCTCTCTACCCACTTATGTAAGTTATGCAAACGTAAATACAATACGTAAGTACATAAAAGCAGATTAACGCGTGTTTTCTGACACTATCTTTGGAATATCTAGAGAGGCTCTAGACAAGATTTAGCTAGGACTTGCTGACTGCCTATATAGTTCTAACCAGAATATATCACGTACGTGTTTTAGAACTGTTCAGTTGGTAATACTGGAGGGTATATGTAATGGATCCGTGACCAACTTCACTCCGGTTATTGTTATGATAGTGTCAATTAACTCTAGATGATCTATTATTGTGTAGATGGTTGCATAATAATGAAATGGATGGACGTTTCTTAATAGCCTCAAACAAAGTTTAATAAGCAACTTAATTTAATTTTTATGAAATTGATTTTTAAAAT
Organism: Mongoloraphidia duomilia; assembly: GCA_039654895.1. Lineage (NCBI taxonomy): Eukaryota > Metazoa > Arthropoda > Insecta > Raphidioptera > Raphidiidae > Mongoloraphidia > Mongoloraphidia duomilia. The sequence goes on from CM077527.1 coordinate 11,581,577, forward strand.
ATTTTGGTAGGTATCGATGTGAAGTCAGTATCGATCGGCTGAAATTGTAAACGCGTGATTTTTTCTGTAAATTAATTTGAAGTAGGTACCTATATCTTTGATTTAAAAAAAATCGTTATTCTTTTCAAATTTTGCTGTTTTTTTGCAAAACTTCGCCTTTTTTAGATATAGGACCTCTGATACGTTTTATATTAACTGTGTTTATAGAAAAAATCAAGTTGAATCGATTCGTACCTCCTTTGTTAAGATAAGAAGTTAAGACCGTTTGGGTATATTTCTATAATAAGTAAAATTTTTTGAGTCCCACTTTTTCTGTTCGATTACGCATGTCGAGGTCACGTCACGTCCAATCGAAGAATCGCGTATAATGTATCCCAACACTGCTTCATCCCAAATACAAAACTTAATTATTATAGCAGTAAACACAACGGAATGCATGGTGTAGGGGTATCGCAGCTGCTTTATATGCAGTAGGTCGCTGGTACGAACCCGGGCAGCACATTAGTTTTATTTTTTACAAGCTTTTATTTAACTTGCAATGTATGTTAGTTTGTGTGTTTGTTTGTGGGTTTGTGGCATGTGGGTTAATGTGTATTTGTTTAGGTCAAAACTTGCATGTCAATTTTGAACGACTTCCACGTATCCGATCGATTTGAAATTTGGTACACATATGTATTCCCGATGACAATACATGAATAAATCGTTATTAGAAATAAATTCAACTCCTAAGGGGTTCAAACGGGGATGTGGGTTTTTTTTTTGACTAATCAACTCCCAGGCCAAATCGCTGAAACTAGAAACTTGAAATATGAACAGTTGGTTCCTTTTCTGACGTAAGCATTCACTAAGAAAGGATATCTCGAAATTCAATTTTAGTGCATTTAAATAAAAACTTGGCTCTAAAAAGTTTTTTTTACTAATATTTATTTTATGTAAAACAGATTGTGAACATTTTAGCCTCATTTTTTTCGTTGGTTTTACGGATTTGCACTTATTTTACCTACTTAATCGATTCTGTGCACTTTTTTCTATGTTTCTGTGCTTAGTTTTGAAAATAGTATTTAAACAATATCAAGTAAATTAAAATCGCCCTGTATATTTGACACAAACAACACGAGTTTAATTAATATTTGACGGGAAATAAAACGATGATAATGGCAAAGTAAAATGGCGGAAACATAAATTTTCCTCTTATCTAACTGGTGTATACGTGTTAAAAGTTCGCAACATAAAACCATTAAAATAAATATTATTTATTTTGCTTTAATTCTAAAGCCAACCTAAAATACTTCAAACAAATTAAAAGTGAATAACAGTTATATAATAAGTTTAAAAGAGTTTTAGAGATGATTACAGCTGGCTTAGTAAGCGCTATGTAAAAACACTTCAAACTGTTTCACTCCAAAATATTCTCTCTTCTTCACTTACTTTGCTTGCTTACTAGACATTTAATTTTAACAGAATAATTTCAATTCATATATTCATTAGCATATCCTCATAATCATAATCATAATAATTATATTTATTGGGTTTTTATTTTTAAATTAACTTTTGCACGCGTACACTACACATGGATTACCTATTATCCCGAAATTCCAGCCACTTCCTTAGGGAAGAAAACACTTATATACGCGGACGAAGTTGCGGGAAAGAAGATAAGATAGTGTAATGATACATATTGTAGCAAATCCCAAGATGTTACGCCGCTGACTACAATAGAGCATCGAGAATGAAAAGTCACAGTGGTGAGGCGTGGAATGATATCGAAGATACGAGTAACCGCCGGAATATTCTGAAAAGCGCGCGAGCGTGCTGGGCCAAGCTGCTCGCACTATATAAGCGAAGTCAGGCGGTCAGTCGTGAATCAGTGTCGAGCACTCTACTTACTCGGCCAGTTCTTAGATTATACCTTGATAGCCTCAGTTGCCGAACGTCTATAATCTACAATCAATTTTCAACTCCGATCACACTGTATATTATTTTTCGTGAAATTTACAAGTAGACGAATATATTTTTAAAGTACTACGGGCGCATGGGCGTGCTCACGTGACATAGTAAGACCGAATTGCATAAATGTGCAAACATCATAAAAGCCAACTTCATGTCGTTAACATTCGTGACGTGGCAACGTTTAACGACTATAAACTACTGCATTTATTATTGGTTGGTCTACGTTCGCCGTTACGTGATTTGAATAGAAAAACCACTTAATAATCTTGTAATAAAGAATAAACTATTTTAATAATGAGTAAAATGCACATGAAATTTCATATTATGCAATATATTTTTTCACAAATTATTTATATATTTTTTTCTATACCCACTATGAAATAGCTGCTTTATATGCATATATGTATAGATGTAAAGTGATTTTTGACACTGTAAGAAATGAAAAGGCCGATTACATAGATTATCGATGGTTCATTTGTAGCCAGCGATTAATCTAGAAATGGCACACAAAGAGACAATGGCGTCGCAAACAGGTATCGCCTGCACATCGCGTAGATTCCATAAAAACACATTGCGCATGCGTGGTTACTAATTTTACATTAATTTGTTTTGTATTCATCCATTTTATATATATATTTATATATTGATTGTAGATTATAGACGAGTCGACAACTTAGGTCATTAGCGTCTTAATTACAATAAATAACAAAACTCTCTTAAAACTAAATGACATCACAAAACATCCATGAGCAGAGGTGGGATTCGAACCCACCAAAGTCTGATCCAGAAGCCGCGACGCTAACCACTGGACCACACTGTCCTCCATTTTATATATGTAACTATACATTTTATTTTGTAATTTTTACACACTTTATTGGAATATTACACAAATTATGTAATTTTAATTTACTTTATGTAAAAATCACAAATTTGTTTAACCTTACAGTAAAAGTCCAAGTTTTTATGAAGTTTTCTGTGCAAAAATAAATAATAATGTAAAATCACTTAGAAAATCGAACGAATTCTATCTTAACTTTCAAAGTATTTTTACATCCATTTTTTACAGCTAGTGCAGGCCGGTGTGTGGGAACGTATCTTTCCCACACTTTAATGCGGGAAAGCAAACCATTTCCATAGTGATTTATGTTTTATCGTTCTGATTCGTCCGCCATTACTTACTGACAGCTACTCTCGACCAATTATAGAAGTGAAGTTGGCAACACAAATGAACTGTTAAAACTTTTTGAAAATACTGAAAATAAAGTGAAAAGTAGGGATTTTATAGTAGGTATGGCAAAAAATAATGACTGTTAAAATTAGCTCACTGCTCGTTTTAATATAAAGTCACTTACTCGTCAGTAATATACATCATTATACGCAACTAGATATACAATCTACTATTCCTTTCTTGAATGAATAAATTGTAGATTATAGACGCTCGACAACAGAGGTTATTCCTTTCCTGTCATACAACTTGTATTAAGGTGTTTTAACATTAATCGTTTTATTTTGACCTTTACTATGACCCATTAAAAATAAAATACGTAGACCGAGAATAACTTCTATATTAGTATAAATTACTTGGTTAGTTGTTGGGGGTTTCGTGCTCACAGCTAATTAGGCACGAAGTTTATTGACATTTCTCTTTACTACAATTGCTAATTATCCGGAATTGTCGTGAAGTCAAATAAGTGAAACTATTATGTCTCCGTTCAGCTTATTTTGATGGATAAGCAATCATTAGTTTTGTTGACACGACTTGCTAGTTTCTTAACGATTTACATACATAACCTACAATTTCTACTTATATCTACAGGGTTTCTATTTGAAAACTTACTAACCGCGATATTTTGGTGTTTTATTACAACTATCCAAATTCCCACGATCCTGACCTAATTTAAATCGTGGGCACAAAAACAGAAAGATAATTAACAATCGCATAAATTTATGACTATACCTTTTGGAACATTCTGTATATAGAATATCTCAGAATTGGAAATAAGTAATTCATCCGATGATTGCAGTATATCTTTTTTTACACACTGTGTACCATAATTGCATTATTATGTGCATGGAAAGAGTATAATTAGGTACATTTTGAATTAAGTTACACGATCAAAGAGAACCAGAAAACTCATCAAAACTAGTTTTTAAAATTAATAAGACGTAGAAATCATATATCTCTTTGCGCACTTGCTGTATTACATCAATACTCAATTCTGAGAAATTTTTACTTTCCACCTCTACTATGGTAGGGAAAGTAATGGATTTAGTCCGAAAAAAATATTTCGAGATTTTAACAGATCTTCACGTTTTGAGACCCTAGCAATCGTTTAAGATCATTTTCTGACTGATGTCTGTATGTGTGTGTGTGTGTGTATGTGGTCAACTTTTCGCCTTCGATATCGTAAAAACGGAACAACATATGGCCATGCCGATTGTTCTATTGTGTTTATCAGCCTTTAACTTAGATCTGATTAGATTTTGAGTCAAATCGGTTCAGTGGATCCTGATATATTAAAAAAAACGTTCTCAATGTCACGTATTAACATAGGTAAAAAAAAATATAAATGAATTCTAGATGTTATAAAATGAAAAAAATGTAAATATTTTTTTTCTCTAAAATGTACGGTTTTTGAGAAAAAAAAAATTTAACTAAAAAAAATAAAAATTGTACGTAAATCAAGGTAACCATGATTTTTGCTATATTAAGCTAGCCATCTGTAGATCACCAAACAAAAAAGAGGGCCATGCTTTTTTTCAAAGAATAAAAAAAGAGTATTTATTTTTTGCAAATATTTACTAGGTGGGAAGTATAGGACTGGTCATCAGTCGAATTTTTGTTTGATATTTTTCCCCGCTCGAGCAACACTGCCGGCAAATGTGAATATAAAATTCTGCCGGCTTGTTGGTGTGGGTGTTGTGTCGGTGTTGTGTCGGTAAATGTGAAAACGCCAATTCAGAGGTTATAACCTAAAAACTGGGAAAAGTATCAATTGAATTTTCAATATATTATTAAAATAATAATAAATTGAAAATATGAATTGGTACTAGGCCCAAAAATCCTGACGATAAAAAAGAACATACATATCGAACGAATAATTGTATGAAACATTCTCAAAGCAAGTTAATAGTAGATTGTGCATCTAGGCGCTAGGGCGTAATGAAGACGATTTTGACCAGTGTGACGTATATTTCACGAGTGAAAATCGCATTGTGCCCTTGATACATATTTTTGTCCTACACTCTATAAAATAGCGGCTTTGGTCATTTTTTTTGTTTGAATATTTGACATTTTACTTGTGTAGCAAACTTAACTTCAATTTATATTAGAAATCGTGTCCATCGTGATTATAATAAAATTAAGCAAAATCTAATATTATTTATAAAATACCTTGTGAATGTAATAAGTGTTATGTGGGACAAACAAAACAGTTATTAAAAAATAGAATTTATCAGCACAAAATGGACTGTAGAAACATAAACTTATTAAGTGATAATGAAACGGCGTTGTCATCTCATCATTTCGACACTGGGCATAAATTTCTTTTCAATGAAGTTCAAATATTAGATAAAGAGTCAAATTGGAAGAAACGCAATATCAGTGAAATGTGTTTTATTAGAAAAAACAATTCATTCAATTATAGAACAGACACTCAAAATTTAAGTAGTCAGTACAATTATATTATGAAATTATACTAATTTTTGTATTATTATTATTATTGATTGTTAAAATTTATAGTCAACATAATATGTTACCATGTTTTTGTCTTATGTACCCTATCTTATGTTAATTGCTATGGTTAGTAATTAATATTAATTTTCATAAATATTGTTATTTTTATGATTGTACTTGAAAAAGTCTAAATCTATAGACGAAACGTCGTACATTTAATTTAATAAATCAAATTATTTTGTCCACTATCCTGCGATTTTGCTTAATCTTAACTTCAATGTATCGGAGGCTACTGTAAACATTATGTTTACGTTCTCTTTATAAGCCGTCGCAGCTATACCTGTGCGTGACAGTTGACTAAGGCGTCACGCTCTGTTCACAAGTTCGCAGGTTTGATCCCAGCTGAAATAATATTGAAATTATTGAACAGAACAAAGGTCAATACAATCAATAATAAAAAAAATAAAAATTTGAAGAAAAAAATTTACTTAAGCGCCTTACATGCAAGAAAAGCAGCTATTTTATAGGGAGTAGAACAAAAAAGTAATAATGAACCTGAGTGACAGTACAATATAACAAATTAACGATATATATTATAAACGCACTTGGAATTATATTATAACATTTTTTTCGGACAGTGTATAATAATATACGGTAAATTTTGTGTTAAAATATAGCATATTATTTATGAGACGGGACTAAAATAAAACACATTATGAGTACCTATCTACGTCTGCCCCACTCTCCTAAAAACATAAAAAAATCATCACTAACTACAATTTATACGTAGGTATTTATACAGGCAGATTCAAAAAGAATTGTCGTCTCGACTTCGACAAATCTATTTTATTTTTGTCTGGGGTGGCATTTTAGAAATATTAGATGTAACGGAAATAGTCGTATTTGTTTGAATTGTGAAACAAAACACAGCATGTATGACTATGTTAAGGTCTCAGACGTAGTGAGCTAGGTGAGCGTGCGAATAAGTACGAGTATACCGACAGATACAAACGCCAAGCCTTATAGGTTCGAATCTAGAAGACTTTTAATATATTTTTTTTAATAATGAAAATATATTATAGGATAAGAATTTAAAATATAAAAAAATAAAATTGCAATTTTTGTATTTATTACATTTTACGAAAATTTGTAAGATAAATAAAAGATGATGTATTAATACAACTATTTGTTTTAAGAATTGTTGGAAATGAAAACTTCCGTGGCACAAAGGATCAATAAAAAGCAATACTGATTTTATTAAATTTGCATTTTACTAACGTTTCGGTATTCTTCATACCATCTTCAGAGTCTACAAAATAATACAAACGTGGGTGAGAATATGTGGAAATAAAGTTAAAATTAACAAAAATTGAAATGTGTGTTTTTTTTTTTTTTTTTATAACTTACCAAATGCTGTCAATTTCTTTCAGTATTTTGTTTGAGCGATTAATGAACAACATGGTGATGACATTGCTGGTTTTTTTTTAAATAAAAACTCATAAAAATTGTTAAAAGTAAAAAATTATGTAGTTATCACTGATAAAATTGGAAATAAAATCTGTGTTCACCTCTAATTAATATCCGTTATACTGAAAGACAATTTGTAAAAACGAAAACAGCAATTTGATAGGATTTAACAAAGACAATTATGTAAAAGGTTATACTAAATCGATTAATGTGTTATATATATGGGACAAATTTTCAATATCTGTTCGTTTGTTGACGCTATTTTTAAATTTTTTAATAAATACCATTTCTAAGAAAATCCGTTTGAAATAATTGGGTTCTTTAATTAATATGCTCGTATTGTTGAAATCAAACTCATGATTATTGTTGTAGCTATGTTGTACTAGCGATGTTAGATTGGAATTATTAGAATAAAAGTATTTTTTAAATTTTTTTAGGTCGTAATTATGTTGTTTTAATCGTAAGGACAGATATTGAGAAGTTTGACCAACATATGTAGCATCACAATTCACAACTATTTGTGTTTAACGGTATTAACGTCATCTGTCTGTACCCGCGAAACATACATACATATATATGTACCTATTTTTTACTTCGCATTTCTACTATGCTAGGGAAGTATTGGTGTTCGATTTTTTTGGGATTTTGATAGATTTTCACATTTTGATACTATAGGAATCGTTTGAGCTCATTTTTTGATCTGATTAGATTTTGAGTAAAATCGATCTATAACATAACAGTTAAGAGCGATTATCTACTAGGTGGAAAGTCGAATTAGCCGTAATAAAATTTACAAATTAGTGTACCGATGAAATTATTTATGATTAGGAGGTGCAAATGTACTTTTATATCCGCCATGGCTTCACCTCCGAGTCTAATCAAGCCTTGAAAATAAAAAGAGAGTATGTGCCATCACATGCACGGCAGAAGTTAAACTGCGTACCCAACTATAGAATATGGCAATGCCATAACCAACCGCGTTTGTTGTAAATTATAGACGCGTCGACAACTTAGGTCATTAGCGTCTTGATTATACATTAAAATATAACAACACACTTAAAACTAAATGACATCACAAAACATCCATGAGCGGAGGTGGGATTCGAACCTACGACAGTCTGATTCAGGGGCAGCGACGCTAACCACTGGACCACGACTGTCCTCACCAACCGCGTTGTGTAGTTCATAAATAGTTGTTGATTGTACTCCATCTCTTTCTTTTTCAATCTATCTCTATCATGTCGTTTTTTCGTTTCATTGCTTCACGAACTTGCCCTTACTGTAGAAATTTGGCTTCAAAAATTCTATTAGACTAGACTTTATCTAAATTTTTTTCTTCGTAGCTGGGCAGCAGAGTTATAAAGCTTATCGAAGTTCAATTCAAATAGAACACCCTGTACTTTTTTACGACAGTATAATTACTTTATGACGTATACATGACAACATCCATTACATCGTCGTGTACATAATTTATTTCATAAAATGTATTTGTATACTTTTTTTATATTTGAAATTCCATCAATTAATGGTGGTGTGTTCGGTCAATGTAAGTAATTTACAGTGCTGTAAATTTTTTGTCATTTACTAGCAAAATTATCATTACAAATGAAGGGAATGTGGAAAAAACAAGTTATGTCCCTCTGACAAATTGCTGAGTAAATTGAATTTAAAGTTATTTACATTCCTTGTTCTTTTGCCATCCAATAATTTTAAGTTTTAAAATACACGGTGATCTACCTATTTCTTTTACCCCACAATTTACCCAGTGCTGAATACCGTTACGGTCTATCAGATGGCACTAACAGCTCAAAAATCAAAAAAATATGACCTATACCCTGTTCTTTCCCCATTCCCTTCAAATAATAATAAAATTTAAAAAAAAATAGAAAATACTTCAAAAAAGCCACTAAAAAGAGGAAAAAAACAAGCCGTGAGGTGGGTCGTTTATTAGGACTAAAGTGCGACCCTTGAGGTCCACACGACGAACTTCCCAGTTTGATAAATATTTAATAATAATAATTAAATTAGATATTACACAGAAAAGTAATCATTTCAATCATTAAAACATCAATAATTTAAAAAAAAAAAAAAAAAAAAAAAACGGCTGAACCGATTTTTATAAAATTTATGTCGGATCAAAATGACGTTAACACGCCTCGATTGACACCCTTACGAAGTCGATATAATTTTTTATTCGCGAGATATTGTGTAAAATCTACTTTTTTGGAGGTTATTTGGTTAAGAAAAAAGAACGGCTGAACCGATTTTAAAAAAATTCCTTTCAGATCATATTTACGTTAATACGCGTCGATTGGCACCCCAACGTAGTCGATATCATTTTTCGTTCTCGAGATTTCGTCTTAGAAAGAAATTGACACATACATACGTACGTACATACGTACACACACACACACACACACACACACACACAGACATCTTTCTAAAAGTAGTGTAAAAATAGTGTAGTGACCTTGAAACATAAAAATTTTTTTTCCTTTTTGATTTCGATTTTCGGACCCATTACAATAACTTCCAATGGGAAGTTAATAAAATGTTTAGGTCGGCGCCAATTTAATTACTAAAACTTTTTAAAAATCTACTTTTATTTTATTAAATTGGCGCTGACCTCAAAATGTTATTATTTTCCTCTTTTCAGTGGCTTTTTTTTTAGGACGTTCTATTTTTTTTTAATTTTTTTAATTTTTTACAATACGTAGATAGTTTGCACGTTATTAGCCGACTTTTTTCTTGATATTTGATTACACCGGTTAAACCGGTTTAACTAAAATTTATGTGGGACCACCCTGAATATATGTCCTATTAATCAGAAAAAGAGTTATCAAAATCGGTTCGCAACTGTAGGGGATATGAGGTAATATAAACTAAATTATTTAATTATGTAATTTTTTTTTGTCATGTTTTGTAATGTAGCTACTGTGCTGCAAATTTGAATTTGAATTTGTTGTAATACTGTGTGCAGGCTTGTTACTGGACATTATTTGTCTGTTAGCCTGCCAGATTTACAAATTAAAATAAAAAAATAAAATAAATTTATTTTATTACTAGAAAAACAAGGAACTACTGAACCGATTTAAACAAAAATTATATGAGACCATTCCGTAAACATTCTGAACCAAATGATGTTGAAATTATTCAAATCGATCAACCCCTCGAGAAGTTATGCCTGAACAAACAATAAAAGAAAAAAGAATATACTTATATGTTAAACTGATATAACCTCTTTTTTTTTAAATTTGGGTTAATATACCTAAGCGAAATAAAGAGAGAAAAATTTCACAGCGATGTAAATTCTAACATCGAAGATACAAAAGAATCTTAAAACAACTTAAGCACTGAATAAAATTAAAAATATTTGTCGCAGAATATTAATAGAATATAAATTCATTAAAACATGATTTTATCAGGACATGTTCTAAAGATAACATTAAAAAGCGTTAAAGCATTTAAGTAAAATTAAAAATGCCAAAAGTAAGAAGACCCCCCTCTTTGTACAAATTTGCGAAATTTTTGAAAAATAAATTCGACCCGATTCGTTTAATATTAAGTCTATTTATAGAAAAAATAACGCTGAATCGACTCGAACAACACGCACTTTTAGTTTCAAAGATATAAACAGCATCTGAGAGATTTTTGAGTTTTCTTAAAAATGCCAAAACTAAGTACAAATTTGCGAAATTTTCGAAAAATAAATTCGACCCGATTCGTTTAATACTAAGTCTATTTATAGAAAAAATAACGCTGAATCGATTCCAACCACCCGCAATTTTAGTTTCAAAGATATAAACAGCATCTGAAATTTTTTTGAGTTTTCTTAAAAATGCCAAAAGTAAGAAGACCTCTTCGTACAAATTTGCGAAATTTTTGAAAAATAAATTCGACCCGATTCGTTTAATATTAAGTCTATTTATAGAAAAAATAACGCTGAATCGATTCCAACCACTCGCACTTTTAGTTTCAAAGATATAAACAGCATCTGAGAGATTTTTGAGTGTTCTTAAAAATGCCAAAAGTAAGAAGACCCCCCTCTTTGTACAAATTTGCGAAATTTTTGAAAAATAAATATGACAAGATTAGTTTAATATTAAGTCTATTTATAGAAAAAATGACTGCAGGTGGTTGGAATCGATTCAGCGTTATTTTTTCTATAAATAGACAATATTAAACGAATCGGGTCGAATTAATTTTTCAAAAATTTCGCAAATTTTTTTCAAAGAGGGGGTCTTCTTACTTTTGGCATTTTTAAGAAAACTCAAAATCTCTCAAATGCTGTTTATATCTTTGAAACTAAAAGTGCGTGTTGTTCGAGTCGATTTAGGACAATGGTAAAACGGTGAACTTGTTTTCAAATTCGAATAAGATGTTTACACAAACGGAACAGGTAAGCTGTGAACAATTTAAATAACAGTTCAAGGTGCGTGAATTTCATTCAGAGTATCTTCAATCAAAGCTGAATATATTTCTGTCTCAAGTCTCAACAGATCGATTTATGAACCACTTGAAAATCTAACTCTCTCAAAATACGTTTGGTTGTTGTAAAGAATTTGGTTAAAGGGATTATTTTAATAATAACAGTCCTGACGAGAACTTGGCTTGTTTTCTTACATGTATGTTTTTGGTGGGATTTCTTAGCTTTTTGTTCAGTTATATATTGGTAAATAATCCCACTTACCCCATGCAATCCCACTAGTATATACACCGCGTACACCGACTGCCTGTACTCCGTAACTTTCCAAACAAAGCAGAACTCGCTATTTCTTGTCAGAATCCGCCATGTTAGATTTTTAGTCCGCGATGTTGGATTTTCATTTATTTTCGATTTTTATCGTAATTATCACCGCACTATCTGTGTTCCAAATTTCAAAACTTTAGCTCGATTGGAATTAGCCTAGATTTTATTTCGTGTCAGAATGAGCCATATTGGATTTTTAATTCGCCATGTTGGATTTTCATTAATTTTAGATTTTTCTCGTAATTATTACCTTAAACACTATCTATGTTCCAAATTTCAAAGCTCTAGCTCGATTGGAAGTATCCTAGATTTTTGATGATCTATGAGTCAAGTCAGTGAGTGAATGCCAAATATTGCGATTTTTGGACATTCGTATCTTGGAGACCATTCCACCCAGACGTATGAAATTTGGAATACTGCTTATTTTTGGTAACCTTAACTCCTCTGAAAAAATTCAGTTCTGTAACGCAAGTAACCTCAGAGATAGAGGGGGGTCGAAAGGGCTCGAAATGGTTCGTGTAAATATTGCACAGTCGCGCTCGTTCGGTTTTGATTGTTGCGAGAACTTGGCCGTCGCACTCCGTGCGCTTAGATTATAAATTATTTGACGTTAATTTTTTTGAGTAATGTATACGTTTAATAATTTGAGTACGATGCATAATTTTCAGACGATGAAATATTTATTCCAATAAATTTCTGAAGATTCAAGTCCATTAATTCACGACACCATCATCGTAGGATCACTAGTTACCGCACACACGTCACTAGAACCATACATAGATATAGAGACAAGTCTATTTAGTGCTTTACACGTTCTCTATACTATAATACCAGTGTTTCTCAATAGTTGGACAGTGACGTCTGGAGACAGCTTAAATATACAGGGGGTATAACAGGAAACCGAACATACGGAAAAGTAGGGGAGACCGGGGTTAGTTGACTATATGGGTAGGTTGACTAATTGCCGATAGTTCCACTATTAAGTATTTGAGGGCACTGCTATCGCGATGTTCAAGAACACAGGAATGAAGTTCATCATTGTATGTGCCGCCGTTATAGATATTCGCACAGTGTTTCAAGAAAAAATCAGAAATCTGAAAACATCAGCGATAAGTAATTATTTTTGTTCAAACTATTTGTGTATTATTGTCGCAATAAATAATCTTTCAGATATTTTCACTAATATTTTGTGAAAATATGGTAAGTTTTAATATGATTTAAGGTGTATTGTTTTTACCGAAGTCTATTAATTTCTGACGTACGGCGCTCAAAATGTCAAAATGGCGGATGGGGCTTGTTGACTAAGCGGAGTCGGGGTTAATTGACTAAGGTTAATTGACTAGCTTCAATGCACATGTTGCAATAGATGGGCCCACAACAAATGCACCAAAAACTCCAATTTAACATTTTATGTGTGCATTAACTGTGGCTCAGATGATGATTTGTAAACTTTTTGTAATTGTTTTTTATTTTGTAAACTTTTTGTAATTGCTTTCTATGTGAAATTAAACGTTTTTTTCAATCATGTTATTGTTTTTACCCCTCATTTACATGGGCGCACATACAGGGGGGGTCAGCTGCCTCCCCCCCGTCCCTATCTGCCGGCGCCCATGCTCAAATATAATATAAAAAAACCTGTCTAGTCAACTAACCCCACCATGCAAGTCAACAAACCCCGCTACCGGGGCCAGTTGACTTACTCTGCTTGCCTGTCTAAATATGGTAAAAAGTTTTATCTCGGTTCGATTAAAGCGATTTAAAAATTAAAATAGAATACCTGAACAAATTTACAACCTTGTGGTACATTTTAATTTGAGAAAATATGAACGGTTAATTTATAAAAAAATCTTATGTAAAAATTTAGTCAACTAGCCCCGGTCTCCCCTACACAGTACAAATTAGTTAAGATCAGAGATTGATTTGCCCTCTATTCATGTAAAAAACCATGATAATTAATTTAGCTAAGTTAGCCATGTGTATTCTATCTTTGTCACGCTACTCATTTTGCTTATGTTTTCCTTGTTGCACTCATTACTTTTCTATGTATTCAATCCTGTGATACACCCTGTATAGATCAGCGCCGTTTTAAGACTTTCGGGGACCCTGAGGCTGGGGCAGACTTTATCCAGGGACCCCAGATTTTTTTCCTCAATATTATCTTATTGGAAAATTTTAGAAAAATATCCGAAACCACAAGACATTTTCAGAAAAATAAATAAAAACATTCAAGACTCTTAAAGAATGTTTCGATACGAGTATGCCTCCCGTATATCGAAAAGGGGGTAAAAATTATTTTTTTTAATAAAGCCATGTTGAGTGTTTGAATATTGAATATTATGTTCCATCGAGTATTTTATTGTGAAATGTGAACTTGAAGAAAAAGTTACAAAAAATCTGAATCGATGAACTTATTTTTCTGTGAATTTTCGGTCTATGGAACACCGGTTGAGAAACACATTTAGAAAGAGGGCGTGGTGTGAAAGGTATAGGATGAGGCATCCCAACAACGTGTGCTAGCATATCAGACGACGTAATGTGTCTTACTTACATAATATTACTTGAAAAGTCTTACACAAGCGAGGGATGCCAAGAAAAAAACTCAGAAAGAGCAGTATGGGTTTACAGTGGCTTGTTGGATCAGACTGATGCAGGTTTGAAACCCACCTTCGTTTGGTTGTTTTGAACCATCGTTTAGATCAGTGTTTCTGAAATATTGTGACTACAGGGTCCAACAAGCCGTGAGGTGGGTCGTTTATTAGGACTTAAGTGCGACCCTTGAGGTCCACACGACGAACTTCCCAGTTTGATAAATATTTAATAATAATAATTAAATTAGATATTACACAGAAAAGTAATCATTTTAATCATTAAAATATATTTATTATTTATTTTTAACAATAATTAAAAAAAAAAACGGCTGAACCAATTTTTATAAAATTTATGTCGGATCAGAATGACGTTAACACGCCTCGATTGACACCCTTACGAAGTCGATATAATTTTTTATTCGCGAGATATTGTGTAAAATCTACTTTTTTGGAGTCTATTTGGTTAAGAAAAAAGAACGGCTGAACCGATTTTGAAAAAAATTCTTTCAGATCATATTTACATTAATACGCGTCGATATTATTTTTCATTCTCGAGATTTCGTCTTAGAAAGAAATGGACACATACGTACGTACGTACACACACACACATACACACACAGACATCTTTCTAAAAATAGTGTAGTGACCTTGAAACATAAAAATTTGTTATACATTTTGATTTCGATTTTCGGACCCATTACAATAACTTCCAATATGGGAAGTTAATAAATAAAATAGAAAAATAAATATGTAAAAAAAAGTAAAAAAAATGTACTCACCAAAATAAAATTGACAAATAAGTGTTGAAACGTGGGCCATCAAAGAATTTAGCAAATAAATATTGTTATTCTTTTGTTTTGTATCCCGTTCTCCTAAAATAAATAAAATGTTATTGTAATAAAGTATCAATACCTAATGTAGGTATTTTAACAAATAACATATTTTCTATCTTTATTTTTTAAGGCTACCAACAGCTGGCGTTACATTTTAGCACTAGTACCAATTCATATATTTTCAAATTATTATTTTTAGGGTTCCGTACCTCAGAAAAAAACGGAACCCTTATAGGATCACTTTTGTATCTGTCTGTTTTTTATTCTGTTAATATAGTTTTTTTATTTTAAAAATATACCTACTTTAATTAAATTTGATACGGAAAAAAAAGATCAAAATGAAATATAAGTAAAAAAACTTTTTTAAAACAAATCTGTTAATTTTTTACCCCTATATCTAACTCCTTATTTTTATTATTGTACGGAACCCTCGATGAGCGAGTCCGACTTGCACTGGAGCGGTTTTTAATAATAAATTGAAAATCCAGTTGATGTTTATTAGTTCTCGGATAAGAACCTGAATGAATTGTGGATTATAGACGCTCGACAACAGAGGTAATTAGCGTCGGATAAGAACCTGAGAACTGGAGGCTTGTACTCGAGAAGTCATGAAAACGTCATATAAACACAGCATTGCATGGCCCCGGTAAAAAATAGGGCTGACAGGGCTCTTATGGGGTATGGCGGGACGATGTGAATCGACCGAACTCCAACGAAAAAAAATTATATAAGTATAGCTAATAAAAATGTATAAATATTTGTCTGAATAGTCACAAAGGAATAATCTTAATGTTTCAATACTGTGTAGGGGGGTGTGGAGGGAGTCCGCCAAACTTCTTAGCATAGAGACTCGCTTCAGGATGTGGAGGCCATGTAGCCTTGCTACACGCTTGATTATTATTAAATATAAAAAATGAATAAAGGAAATGTTAGTATTATATAATTTAAAATAGTTTTTATATTTATCTTTTTTGCATTGTATTGATACGGATCAGCCTGTATATGGACGGTGGACATTAGTTCCGAGAAACGGGGGTCTGCGTACCGAACAACTAGTAACCGCGCGAAGATTCTATAGACGTTCTGGAAAGCGCTAGAACACATTGTGCTTCAGTCCCCGCAGGTGTATAAACAATGGTGAGTCGACAATCAGGCAGTCAGTCGTGAGTCAGTGTCGTGTTGAACAGCGAATATAAATACTTACAAATACTTACAATACTTACAAATAAATAATCCTTGTATTTGTTCAGTGTTATTTAAGTGTTTTGCTTTGTTTAAGAATTACTGTTTAGTTATTATTATTGTGTTGATTGTTAGAACTGACTTTTCGTTGTTGCATTCATTGTTATTGAATTGTTAATTATTGTAAATAAATATTTATTCCGCCTACTCAGAAAACAGTTTTGTAACAGTATATTTTATCCAGCATTGTATCTAATTGTAATTGATCTGACTTGTTTACTATGTGAACAAAATAAATATATTATTATTATGATTTGATCAGTTGTGGATAAATTATAAAGACTATAGATGGTGGTACCTGGAAGCCCTGACGGCGCCGAAGAGACGACACACGGCGTCACTACCGGTTGTCCCGTAGGACGACATAAAAGGAAGCAAACTCCGACATTCGGTGAGCGAAGTGAGGCGAGAGGTTGTGGCAGGATTTTAATCTCACTTCCTGACGACATTGTGTGCGGTTTTGTGTTTTCGTAGTGCCGCTTATATTATCTATATATGTATAACGCTTTTCAACTTAAAGTATTGCCACACACACAGACAAAAAAACACTAGTTTACAAAACAATAACTGTCAAAATAAGTCTTCAGATAGGAGAATAATTCGTGCACAACGTGTCCCAAAAAGAATCCCGTTATGTATAATCAAAAAATATATTGTCAATAACAAGGGAAACGATTCAAATTTAAAGTTTCTAAGCTTGCTTTTAGAGTGTTGCTCTAGAACTAATAAATCGTTATACAGGATTAAATATACCGACAAACTTTTAGGCGTGGTAGGGGAAATCAAAACAAACATTTTTTGCTTTATAAACATATGTTCGAAAAGGCTTCATTTTCGAGATACAGGGTGTTAAAATTTGTTTTTTTATTATTCCCTTAAAAATGCTTTAGCTGATTTTAATGAAATTTTTACAGTTTGTTGGTAACTATGAGGCATCTTTTGAATCTATTAAACTTAATAAAGACTAAAAAAAACGATTTTTTCTACAAATTTTAACACCCTGTATCTCGAAAACGAAACGTTTTTGGACATATGTTTATAAAACAAAAAAATGTTTAAACACACAAGTGAGAAATTTCAAATACGGTATATTTATAATATACACCCGGACGAAAGCCGGGCCGGTCAGCTAGTTACCATAATGTTGTATTGTCACCGGAGCTACATATGTGTGCAAAATTTCAACTCAATCGGATAATGGGAACTGGGTGAAAAATCGGTCGTAATATTTGAAACAAACATACAAATATACGGGGTCAAAAGCTAAATGAAACCGTTTAAAAATAGTCAAAGTAGCTTTTGTAACGAAATAATTATAACAAGTCAATTTTAATTTCTTTAAAGAGCGAAGGTTTCTTGGATTTTTGATTAGATTTCAATTGTATTCATTTGTTTCTTAAACAATCCACGATTTGTAAAACAAAAAACAAACTCTGTTGTTTTTGTTTTCTTTTAAACAAACAGTTGTTTCCTATTAATCTTTAATTTACAATAAGGAATATAAAACAAATCCAAATAAATGTATTTTGTATAAAATAATTATATGACGCATTTAATATTTAAGCTTGGAGCGTTTTAAGGTAACATTGTGAGATGACTTCTCGGCAACCTCCATAATTAGGTGCTGAAGAAAACAAACTAATTGAGGATTTGCGTTTGCCGGGGTCTCTCTTCTGTTCCACACTTTAACATAAAGTCGATTCCAAAGTAACTGAACTCTAAGGATCAAGACAAACACGGTTGTTTTAATCGAAGCGTTTACCGAGTCGGGTTCCAAGTCGACATGTCGTGTAATATAACATAACACACACAGCTGTGCCGTTCGGTGCGTTTCGTGTGGCGGTTTTGAAACAGCTGTGTGTGTTTTACACTATTATGTTATATCGACACATTTTTTATCTAGACTGTACATCCTTCGGTGATCCGTCGCCTCGTCTAGTTTGCCCCGCACTAAACAATGTTTTTCGTTTTTAGCGTGTTGTAGCGGTGACTATATCAACGCAATCAGAAGCGTTGCACCCGCTCTCGCCGATGGAAATTAAAAAATGCGAAGTATATTCCGTTAGTCTAGTTTCGATTTGGACGTGCAATACGCCGCGTTAAAAACCCCGCGGATGACCACACGACAGAAGTGAAAACTTGATTATATGCAAAACATACATAATATTATTTTAGTATTATAATACGTAATAATAAAAACGTAATTCTTGAAACGATGCACTCCTTGTTAGACAGTAAACGTGGCTGATGACAACTGGATCCGAGTATACACGATTCAGTGCGTTACCGACCCGAGCGCGCTTGATGTCGAGTGGAGCCGAGTAAACCCGATTGAGCGTCACCGACCTGAGCGCGCTTGATGTCGAGTGGAGCCGAGTAAACCCGATTGAGCGTCACCGACCTGAGCGTGACGGTTCACTTTCGTTCACTATTCAGAAAGAACGCAACGTGCGCCTAAAGAATAGTGATGAGCAAAGCAAGACCAAGGCCAGGACTTGGACAGTCTTGGTCTTGGTCTTGCTGATTCAGTCTTGGTCTTGGTCTTGCTCAAATATGTCAGGTCTTGGTCTTGCTTATTTAGTCTTGGTCTTTCGTATCAAGTCTTGGTCTTGCTCATTTTGTTCATTATTTCTGAAGTAAGAATTTTTAGTTTAGTCTTGTGTATTTGGTCTTGGTCTTGCATATTCGGTCTTGGTATTGGTCTTAGTCTTGTTCATTCGGTCTTGGTCTTGCTAGTCTAATGATAGTCTTGGTCTTGCTTTTTCGCAAGACCAAGGCCAAGACTGCAAGACCAAAATACCAATTTTGCTCATTACTACTAAAGAAGTTTTCACTTCAAAAATGCGGTACGATCCTATTGTAGACGGGGCTTAAGGGGAAATAAGTGATTCTGCAGGAGGCAACTTTAGAGAGTTTATTGTAGAATAATTAACCGGTCTGCTCATCAAAACTATCAAAACATCAGACAGATAACTTAATCATTAACATCACAAAGCAAGGCACTAGAATATAGTATACATCGTTGAGATGCCGTACCGTTGTTTAGTTTCGGATCATTCTATTCACCAACTTGAACTTAAGAGAGTCGGTATTTCGCACGGCTATAATAAATTAAAGCACATGCATTTAAAATTTAAAATACGCATACAGACGCATGCGCAGTATACAAGTTCGAGCTTATAACGCCGAGATATAGAGCTATAATATTGCGCCATGGTTCCACAGACAGACCTGTTGACTAATTAGGTACACCTGAAAGGTACTGTTTTTATGCATACAAGACAAACTGTTTCTGTAATATTTTATGCTGGAATTAGTTTATGCAAATAAATCTGGAAAGAAGAAACGAAGAAGCGTTTCTTGAATAAATTTTGTATTGATTTTCAAACTCAACTCCCAAATTTAATAGCAGAAAATGTACCTAGTTCTAGATGCATAATGGGGTATATTAGGGATAACAAATTATAGATAGTTTCAAAATACTATAAAATAGTATATCGATATAGTCCAGTCACGAGAGCTTAAAATGGTAGGTCCACCTTGCGTTTTGTGCAGCAAATGATTTTATTTTTTTGTGTCCTCAAGCATGTTTAGGAGATGTCAAATCCAAATTTGCGACCTCTAAAACAGGGCGGGGGAATTTTGGTGGGCTAAAAACCACGATTTTCTTGCACTTTTCTCGGTTTTTTGCTTATAACATAAAAACGGCTTGTCCTATCAAAAAAATGGCCCTATCCAAAATTAAAGGCCACAAAATTTACTTCAAAATGCGCTAGTCAAATATGTTTTTGTTCCGATTTTTACCGACTCTACAGAACTACTCTAATAACAAAAAATCTTACACCCCCGTTTTACCCCCTTTGGGATTGAATTTAAAAAAAACTCGAATAGCCTAAAACCTTCCTTAATAAACAGGCTATGTAACAAAAAAAAATTTTTTTAATCGGACTTGTAGTTCCTGAGAATACCGCGTTCAAACAAAAAAAGAGTTTATTTTTTTTTGTTTGAACGCGCTAATCTCAGGAACTACCAGTCCGATTTGAAAATTTTTTTTTGTTAGATAGCCCGTTTATTAAGGAAGGTTATAGGCTATTCGAGTTTTTCAATAGTTAAAAGCTTGAAAAAATGCTTTTTTTCATTTTGGTAAATTTTGGCGATTTTCTAAGTTCTGTAGAGCCGGTAAAAATGGGAACATAAACATATTTGACTAGTGCATTTTGAAGTAAATTTTGTGCCCTTTAATTTTGAATAGGACCATTTTTTTGATAGGACCAGCCGTTTTTATGTTATAAGCAAGAATCCGAAAAAAGTGCAAAAAAAATCGTGGTGTTTAGCCCACCAAAACTCCCCCGCCCTGTTTCAGAGGTCGCAAACTTGGATTTGACATCTCCTAAACATGCTTGAGGACACAAAAAAATAAAATCATTTGCTGCACAAAACGCAAGATGGACTTCCTCTCGTGACTGGACTAATAGTTGCTCAAATGAAAAATGACACTACAACTGCTCGAATTTAACTACAATGGTTTATTTAAATAAAAATTGAAAAAAAAAAAACTGAAAATCTATTCGTAAAAAAAGTTATACCTAACTTGATAAAAATATTTGAATATACACAACACGTACTTAGTAGTTAGTAACTTAAGTAACTCTTTGGTTATAATTATATAACCAAAAAACCACAAATTATTATACCTAACAGAAATGAAAATCAAATAAATACAAGTAATATTCTGAGATTTGTTCCAAATATATAAATGAGAGCAACTATCCAAGTCTTCATGGTTTCCGGACTTGTAGGCCGTGGTCCGGTGGTATTTCTACCTGACGTTTCATCTACAACTGCGGTAGACATTCTCAAAAGCGATGTGGCAGCGGTCGAAGTGTCCTCCTTGGCGGCTCACAGGTCAGTGTGTCAGTGACTGGTGTCCTCCCTTCTTTTATGCCTAGTACCAGTGTGTTCTCTGTTCGGTCGTAGTCCGTCTCACTGTAATTGGTCAACTGCGCAGTGTGTAGTGGTGGGGGTGAGTTCTCTACTCGGTCGTATTCCGTCCTTGAACGACCGCTGCCACATCGCCTTTGAGAATGTCTACCGCAGTTGTAGACGAAACGTCAGGTATAGAAATACCACCGCACCACGGCCTACAAGCCCGGAAACCATGAAGACTTGGAACAATGCCGCGGCCGTAAAAGCTTGCACACCTGGATAAAGCAACTATCGTACAACTATCTTTATTTTTTATTTATTGTAGATTATAGACACGTCGACAACTTAGGTCATTAGCGTCTTAAATACATTAAATAACAATTCTCTTAGAACTAAATCACATCACAAAACATCCATAAGCGGAGGTGGGGTTCGAACCCACGAAATTGTATGTATGTATGTATGTATGTTACGCTAACCGTTACACCACACTGCCCTCTCGTACAACTATCGGCAGTAGTTGGTAGGTACTATCAATACTATCAAAAAATAGAAAACGAGTTTGTTATCTCTAGGGTATATTACTGACGAGTAGTGACATTACCTATGTTAAAACGAGCGATAACGAGTTTTAACAGTCACACGAGTCAAAGCCACTATCTTACATCTAGCTTTATTTCAGATACGATTTTTCAACCCCCATCACCATGAACTCCATGACCATTGAAGGAAAAAAAATCAAAGAAACACCCGCGTATTTTAAAGAAAATGAACTTAAACCTCTGTTCAGCCTTTAAAACAATATTTCGACAATTTCAAATTTTTCATTTTAAATGATTTCCACATTTCAGTAAATAAATACATTTAAAATCGAGGATATAAATTATATTATCGCGACAGTCATATATTTAAACTTCAAAGGAAAAAGTACCAACTTTCTAATTGATATGCAATTAAACTCAGCCCAAAAGAATTTCATTTCCTCTTTGTGTGTGTGTGTTTGTGAGTTATTTAGTTAACCAAGTTCAACAAGGAATGATTAATTAATAAATTTAACCTATATATAAGTCTATGATTCTGTGTAACAGCAACAGAAGGCGGAGAACCGAAGCAGATTTTTGGTTTGGGTGTTAGCAAGAAAACCAGCAAATAAAGCACCATACGTGCCTGAAGCTGTACATGGACCTATACATACATTAACCGCTGCCACCTTACATTCTACAATGAGATAAGTACAGCGTCCCATCTCGACGTAGAAGAAAACTTTTATATGTAGGTAGTATATTATCGCAAATTTAATAAAACATGTGGCTTTATTAAATCAAAATTATATCAAACATATTTTTTGAACATAAGAAGAAATATAATTTGAAGATTTTGGTTTTTTTATTTTATTTATTTTGAATAAACAATGGGGTCGTCCCGCAAATTTTTTTATTGGTATCTTAATTTATTTTATTTATTGTAAATTATAGACGCGTCGGAAACTTTGGTCATTATAGCGTCTTGATTACATTAAATAATAACAATTCACTTAAAACTAAATGACATCACAAAACATCCATGAGCGGATGCGGGATTCGAACCCACGACAGTCTGATCCAGAGGCCGCAACGCTAACCACAGGCGCACACTGTCCTCAAATTGATTGGTATCGACGTTACAAATAGATAATACTGCAGTCGAACTTCGATAACTCGAACTGCGATAACTCGAACAAAATTGGTTAGCAGTATAGTGTCAAGAGTGAAAATTAATATTATTTGATAACTCGAAGTCTTGATAACTCATTTTTTTTGTGGCAAGTCGTTGTACGAGTGATCGAAGTTCGACAGTATAACAATTTTTTTGAAAATTTTTCGGATGCTTTTTCTACAAGAAAAAAATTCCCAAAAGTATTTATATTTCAATGTAATTTTAAACATAGAGTTATACCGCTACGGAAATTACGTCAATCACAGTCTTCTTATTTTTATTTATTGTAAATTAGAGACGCGTCGACATCTCAGGTCATTAGCGTCTTTCAACTACACTAAATAACAACTATCTTAAAACTAAATAGCATCACAAAACATCCATGAGCGCAGGTGGGCCTTCTCTTCTTGGCTGGCTGTAATTGAATTTATTTATTTTATTTATTGTAGATTATAGGCGCGTCGACAACTCAGGTCATTAGCGTCTTCAACACAACAAATAACATATTTGTGTATTAAAATCCGCCAGCCGGTATACACAAACCGACTGGTACAAGCTCGGGTCCCTGGGAGCGCTAATTCCCAAAGAATATTGGAATGCAATTGCGATAACAACTACATTCTAATATCCCCCCTGGGGGGGGGGGCTGTAATTGAATGTACTCTCTATTCAATTCAGGACCGAAAAATGACTTAAGGTGTTTTAGGCCAATAAACGATTCCATATGTATAAATTACATTGGTAAATGATAAAATCAATCGATTGTAGAAAGGGGCCCCTTACTATCCACGGACCATATTATTCACATAACGAATTAGAGGTGAAAATAATAAATATCTCAGACAGCTATGCTGCCATGATTTTTGAGCCTATATCTAAGAGCAAAACATCAAATGACCACTGTCGGGATTCGAACCCGAAACCCCCAGTGTCCGGCTAGGCCTGAGTTACCGATTTCTCCACAGTGCCCGAGAGTGGAAGACCGATCTCTTCCGCGTTATATATAGGCAGGATTTCACGTTGAAAGACACACTACCATGCGAGCAGTCGACGTATTTGAAATACAACTGCAAAGCACAGTGACAGCCTATTAAACAGTCGAATCATTAGTACGATGCGCCCCAGCGAGTCCTAACGGCCAATTTATAAGTTTTAACAACTTAATAAACTCGTTAGGCCGGGAAGCCTTAGGTTTTACCTATAAATTAAGATTTAATTCACTAATGGCGATTAGTGTCCTTTATTACCAAACACAAAAGTCGAATATTTTGGTGTAACAAGCATGTTTATTATCCAGGAAAGCATTCCGACGTTGTGTTGTCTCCTGTGGGAAAGCAAAGAAAGGCGGATGGTTCGCACATACAGCGAAGAGTAATGTAATCACGTGACTTCTACAATTTTTCACGTTTTACAGCTCCGACGCCGTAGAACGCTGTAGCAGGGCGCCAGTCCACTACGAATCAACCACATGGCGTAGCTTCGTTCAATTTGTCTGTCTACAGCGCTCAATAAACTTTATCATACCTCGAGTTCTCGATATGTCTAGTAAGTACGATTCACATAAAATCGATGTTGACATATGACCTTGACAGCCTTACTTTCTTTTTTTTTAAAGGTCATCACGCTGTATATTTTTAGGGATTTCAATACAGCTCTCCTTTAGGAGTCCAGCGATTTACCTTTATGTTCCAATTTCATTATTATGGGAGTTTAATTATTCAATTAAATAACTTTTTGCTTGCAACGCCTATTATGAAAGGCTCATTCAAGTCATATAAAAATATTTGTTGGTAAATTCATTAGCTTAAAAACACGGAGGTAGCGAGGTCTACTTTTCACAGGAATAGTAGTACCTACTAGTATGAATATTGTAGCAAACCCCAAGATGTTACGCCGCTGGCTACAATAGAAGCGTCGAGAATAGGTCACAGTGGTGAGGCGTGGAATGATATCGAAGATACCAGTATCTGCTAGACGTCTGGAAAGTACTAGAACGCGCTGTGTTTAAGCCACGTAGCTCTATATAAGCAAGGAGCCGACGGGAATTGAGTCAGTCGTGAATCGGTGTCGTGTTGAACAACGGAAATAAATACAGTATAGTTATTTGTTCAGTGCTATTGAAGTGTTTCACTTTGTTTGAGAATTACTATTGTGTTGACTGTTAGAATTGACATAATATAATTGTTGCTTTGATTGTTATTGAATTGATGTTACATTTTTAATTATTGTAATTTGTAAATAAATAGTTATTCCGCCCACGTAGAAAACAGTTTTGTTACAATATTATATTGAATAGTCGGTGTCTTATTTTTGTATTTTTTCTAATAAATTTTCCCAGGTTTGTCCACAAACAATACATTGAAAGTGAAAAAAATCCACAGCTGATAAATATATTTTTTTATTTTTTTCCACGTAAACAAGTTGTCGTGCCAATAATGTTGTCAGAATAATGTTCTCTTGACAGCATGGATTTCTCAGAAAAATCAAATTGATAAATAAACTCATTGTAATGTTTTTACAAAAGAAAATATGTATAATAATGTAATTACGAATATAACGTGTGACTGGCATATCAACGGATAACCAAAACCGCTGAACCTATGAACATGACATTTTATAGAGCAATTTGTTTATACGGCTGAACTTCTGAAATAAAGAAGGTGATTGAATGAGCAGCCAATAAACCAGTTATGATTAATCCCTGCATTTTTAGAAAGAAAAAATCATTTTCACAACATAGGTTGTAAAATGATTTTTTCTTTCAAAAAATGCAGGAATTAATCATGACTAATTAACCAGTCATGATTAATCCCTGCATTTTTAGAAAGAAAAAATCATTTTGCAACCTATGTTGTGAAAATGATTTTTGATGTGAAACATCTTATGTCGGGCAGTGAACAGCCGCGTGAGGGGAAATATGCAACGAAATTTCTGATCGGCTCCTTCGCTGCTGTTCTCCCCACCACTACGGTACTCTCTCTCTCTTCTCGGCTTCCGCGCACTCGGGCACGGGAAGAGAGAGAGAGTATACATACGAACGTACTGTAAAGCAAAAGTATATGTATACACGTTTAGGTATGTAATATAGATACTTCGCTGTGTATTTAGCTGCGTTTCTGGCTCAGGCGTGCTCAAACGCCGCAACCGCGTGTGTTACAGTGCAGTATATAGGATTACGTCAGAATAACAGTTAGTTGCTGCTTTTGAAAAAATATATACTACTACATAGAGAAT
This sequence comes from Mongoloraphidia duomilia, assembly GCA_039654895.1. Classification (NCBI taxonomy): domain Eukaryota; kingdom Metazoa; phylum Arthropoda; class Insecta; order Raphidioptera; family Raphidiidae; genus Mongoloraphidia; species Mongoloraphidia duomilia. The sequence continues at coordinate 11,607,938 of CM077527.1, forward strand.
ACCACCAAGTTCAATAACGTTTTCTTTGATGTTTCACATCTGTCGGGGGTCCCGAGACCCACACCCTTTTTTCTTTCTAAAAATGCAGGGATTAATCATGACTGGATTATTGGCTGCTCATCCAATCACCTTCTTTATGACATTTTATATATTTTGGAAATTTTACCTCTAGAGAGGTGGAAAAAAGGGTTAAAAATTATAATTTAAAAAAACTAAAAAACACGCTTTAATGAACTAAAAAGTAAAAAATAATTAATTTTATTGTAAAAAAGCGTGGGGTGCTTTGTATCATATTTTCATACTACCCCACGCTTTTTTACAATAAAATTAATTATTTTTTTACTTTTTAGTTCATTAAAGCGTGTTTTTTAGTTTTTTTAAATTATAATTTATTTTTGCTTTTAGTCCTGGAGATCCTGGTCAGGATAATGGGACAAACTTATGGAATTATTGTATTGTCATCGGTCCTTGATAAGAGTGCAAAGTTTCAGTTCAATCTGAAGTTTTTTGCTTTTTTTTTAGTCCTGGAGATCCTGGTCAGAATAATGGGACAAACTTATTGAATTATTGTATTGTCGTCGGTCCTTGATAAGTCGACAACGTTTAAACTAAAATCTGACCGTTCAAAGTTGGTCAAAATCAAGTTCAAAGAAGTCGGTTACAAACTGACAAGCAAGCAAGCAGCAGACATACAGGTGAAGCTAATAAAAGCGTGTTAAAAAATAGGCTTTTTCCAAAACCATTTGAGCTGAGAACATGAAATTTGGTATCAGTGTTCTTAGGAAACAAATCTAAAAGATACGTTTGTCTACGAATTTTCAATATTCTAAGGAGTGAAAACTTTATTGAAGGGTGTGCAAATTTTTGAAACCTTTTAAGTCAAAAATAATGTTAGTTTATCAATTCTTTAGAGACAATACAAACATTGTATGGGAAAATATTCTTCCTAAAAAATAAAGAAATACATTTACATAATTGATTCCTGCAAATATCTGAAAATATCATTTTGACAACCATAGTCACAGTCAGGATTCCAGCCTGAACCTTTCCACTATCGCGGCGGAATGAGCTTACATTTACTCAACCGTGACAAGGTTACTAATCTAATTAGTTTAGTCAATGAGTGCTCACAAGCGGAATGTGGATGGAAAAGTCGAAAGCAGAAAATTTGACATAGGAACTTTGTTTGGACTAGTTAGGAGATAAACATACTAAAAGTCCTTACCCCTCCGAAGTACGCCCGAGGGGGGCGGGCACAAAGAAGGTCCCGTTTTTTGGTTTTTTGCTTTTATCTCGAAAACGGTGGGTCGTACGAAATTTTGTTGTACTACATAATGAAAGCTGATAAAATTCTCTACAGCTTTAACTTTCACACTTTTTATCTATCTCCATTCTTTGCCTAGCTATGAGCTTCGAAAAACGGCCGATTTTCAAAAATGTGTTAAATTCTCTGTAGCACACTGTAACAATACGAATTTGCCAAAATCAATGGAGATAGATAAAAAGTGTGAAAGTTAAAGCTGTAGAGAATTTTATCAGCTTTCATTATGTAGTACAACAAAATTTCGTACGACGCACCGTTTTCGAGATAAAAGCAAAAAACCAAAAAACGGGACCTTCTTTGTGCCCGCCCCCCTCGGGCGTACCTCGGAGGGGTAAGGACTTTTAGTATGTTTATCTCCTAACTAGTCCAAACAAAGTTCCTAAGTCAAACGTTCTGCTTTCGACTTTTCCATCCACAAATTATTCGTTGCTTAAGCTGAATCGAAGCATTAAAGGGGATTTAGACGGCTGTTCTGCAATTGAAAATTTTCATTGGAAGAGCAGCCAATTACATAATTGATTCCTACAACGGAAAAAATCATTTTGACAACCATAGTCACAGTCAGGACTCCAGCCTGAACCTTTCCACTATCGCGGCGGAATGAGGTTACCATTACTCAACCGTGACATGATTACCAATCTAACATTTTCCATATATGCAATTGGCTACTATATGTAATTGGCTGCTTTTCCAATAAAAATTTTCAATTGCAAAACAGCCGTATAAATCAATTTAACATAAAAGAAATACATATTCGATGATTTTTCGAAAAAAACTACCAGAATGAGTGTACAAGAAGGCACTGGATTTTTCGAAATGAACCAAACCCAGGCATTCTAAATCCTACCTAGGAAAATCCGGGTAGAGCAGAGGCATGTTATATTTATTTATTGTAGATTATAGACGCGTCGACATCTTAGGTCATTAGCGTCTTTCAACTACACTAAATAACAACTATCTTAAAACTAAATAACATCACAAAACATCCATGAGCGCAGGTGGGATTTGAACCCACGGCAGTTCAGTCCAGAGGTTGCGGCACTAAGCACGCTAACCACTAGGCTATTCTGCCCTCAGGCATGTTATAAATACATTGTGTGTTGTAATGAAAAATATTAGCATCTTTAAAAAGAATAATGAAAAACACAATTAGATGTGAATCAGCATTTATATATATTAATGTATTCATTTGAAGCTTCATCCTTTTCTGAAAGCTTTTACTGAAACTTTTCCAGCGTCTCGACGCATAAATTTAGCTTTTTGAATTTATAAAATCCTTTCGACAATTAAATTACTAAATTTCCACGTTTGAAATAAAATCTTTTATAAAGTAGATCAAAAATTTTCGAAAAAAAAAATTGTGGCGAGAAAATAGTACGTAAGTTACCTGTGCCCCCCCCCGGCTGAGCGTGATACACATCCTAAAGAATTCCAGGTTAATTCTATATACAGCCGGATGACAGTGTGGTCCAGTGGTTAGCGTCGCGACCTCTGGATCAAACTGTCGTAGCTTCGAATCCCGCTTCCGTTCATAGATGTTTTATGATGTCATTTAGTTATGTGTTGTTATTTAATGTAATGAAGACGCTAATGACCTAAGTTGTCGACGCGTCTATAATTTACAATAAATAAATAAAATCTATATACCCGTACAAATATATTTGAAATTGAACAGGAACCAGAAATTAAAATTTATGTAATAAATTGTAAATTTTTATAATGTGAGAAAAAATCCTTATCTTAAACTTATTTGAAATTGACCCAGCGGGTTTCAAGTATCATACAGATAGGTGCGAAAAAAATAATCTCATCTGAAAAGCGAATTTCAAAAAGTTTAGGAAGAATACAAGTTGTCTGCGTGTCTATGATTCTTTGAATGTGGGGGGAAGGAAACATGATTTTATCTTTTTCAGATGTCGGTTCAAATTATTATTTTTATACATTTTGAATAATAATAAAACACAAGGTTTTTTTAAAATTTACACTATAACTTTATTTTACGACAATTGTTTCGTCAACAGAACATATCTTATACTAGTAAAAGATATGTTCTGAAGAAGTCACTCTGTTGACGAAACAATTGTCATAAAATAAAGTTATAGTGTAAATTTTAAAAAAACCTTGTGTTTTATTATTATTCAAAATGTTTAATATTAATTTACATCAAGTAAGCACCCATTCTATAATATATTATTAGTGTATTTGCCATAATATGGCACATACACTATTGGCGTCGGTCGGATGGCGGGACCTAGGGGTCGGACCAAAATTTCTCGACGTTTCATAGCCTCCTGAACAATTTGGCACCATTTTTGAAAATGTTTATATATATATGTATGTATATATTTATATATATATATATATATATTATATATTTATTTATATATATATTTATATATATATGTGTGTACACGATAACTCTCGACAGACTTAATCGATTGAAACGAAATTTGGTACACACATTGGAACCCATCACCGCAAGAAGCCTACTTAAAATGGGCCCAATCGGACCATTTTCAGGGTTGTATTTAGGGGTTCCAAAAAGTTTTTGGGCCCAAAAATACCGAAAAATTTGTCAGAATCGTTTCAAAATTGAAATTTAACTCTTTAGTAAAGATTAAAACGTGCTGCTAAAATTTTAATAAAATCGGCCCGACAGGACCGGACTTTCAAATTTTATGAAAACACTAGTTTGTTGATACGGATTTACTTATGGAAGGGTGCATTTAATGTGGTACAGAGGTTGCATTGATAATAATATTGAAATTAAGAAAAAAATATTATTTTAAGGGATGTATTAAGGGGTTAAATTTTTTATTTTGTCCAAAAACAAACTTAAGTTCACGTATTAAAGCCACAAGGCCTGTATTAGCAAATACACTATATTGTCGGCAGGGTTTGGCACTGCGACCCGAGTTTTTTTTATCTTGTAAGAAAACAATAAATTCTAAACTACTCCAATAATTGTGAGGCTAATGTCCTCAGTTATCGAGCAGTTATAATCTACAATCTCTTTTGAGATGTTAATTCAGAACCAGGTTTTTATACTTCAGGTGACTGGAAACGTACATAGAATTATCTTCCTCTCTTTCTGTGTTTGTTCAGCAGATTTTCAGAACGCATTGAATCTCGCAACTATACTATTCCAGCTAGGTATTTCAATGTTACACATAGTGTTGTAGTATGCATAGATATTATTAAGTAAGACGCAAACCATATGTGTTTTAAGTGACTTAATGTAAAGCTGCAGGTGCATTATATTCAGAGTGCATAGACAAACAATTGATGACTGATACAACAAAACTTTACCAAGTAGGTACTTATAAAACTTAAATTGCTGGATTTTGAACAGACTTCAAAAAAAATGAGCCAACCCCACCAGTGGGGAATGATACTAATTTAGGTTTTCAAAATTTTACAATATTCTTTCGTTTTGAGGTCTCCCGAATTCAAAAAACATATTTTACTATTCCAACTCCACAAGTAGGGAATGATTACTATTTTGAGTCAAAATTAACTTTTAAAAGTTTTACAATCTTTTTTCGTTTTGAGGTCTCCCGAATCCAAAAAAACATATGTTACCATTCCAACTCCATAAGTGGGGAATGGGTACTAATTTAGATCGAAATTCCCTTTTAAAAATTTTACAATATTCTTTCGTTTTGAGGTCTCCCGAATCCAAAAAAACATATTTTACCATTCCAACTCCACAAGTGGGGAATGGGTACTAATTTAGATCGAAATTCACTCGGAAATTCACTTTTAAAAATTTTACAATATTCTTTCGTTTTGAGGTCTCCCGAATCAAAAAAAACATATTTTACCATTCCAACTCCACAAGTAGGGAATGATTACTATTTTGAGTCAAAATTAACTTTTAAAAGTTTTACAATCTTTTTTCGTTTTGAGGTCTCCCGAATCCAAAAAAACATATTTTACCATTCCAACTCCACAAGTGGGGAATGGGTACTAATTTAGATCGAAATTCACTCGGAAATTCACTTTTAAAAATTTTACAATATTCTTTCGTTTTGAGGTCTCCCGAATCCAAAAAAAAACATATTTTACCATTAAAACTCCACAAGTGGGGAATGATTACTAATTTGGGTCAAAATTAACTTTTAAAAGTTTTACAATATTTTTTCGTTTTGAGGTCCCTTGAAGCCTAAAAACATATTTCTGGTAAAAGTCTGTTAGTCTGTGAGCGCGATGATCGTGTTCGGTTGGGCGGCGGTGAGATGCTAGTGTGACCTCCAGTGTTACACTTTTACTACCGTCACAGGGAGGTCGTATAAATAAAGTGCAACATGACAGGAATTGTAATGGTCTAAACGAAGAGCGTGTACACTACTCAACACTGACACGGTGCTAGTGTTACACTCGTGCTAAACTATACGCCACTAGTGTCAAAAAGTGCAAACCAGCTGAAAACGTTATTAAAATATTTTCAATGCGATATCCTTTAAAATTGTGATTTTGTGACAACTTGAGTCTTCATTTATCTCAGTCTGCTGGGAAGTAAATTTTTGGGACACCCCGTACATAATAAGTTGCAACGAACATGTAAATTATGCTGAACATTGCAGTGCCACGTCTCTGAATTACATATGCAAATTTAGATTCGTTCACGTGAACATGTAACCGTATGACTGTGTCCGTCTCAGTTCATCACCGTCTCACTATCTCTCTTGCACAATACTAACGTACAGTACTTGAGCTGTGCGGTTTCACTGTGAAAAGATCCTCACCCTTTTGATGCCAAGTAAGCATAATAAACTTGTTAAAACTCTTTGAGCATAACGATTTGAAAATCTGCATTTTTTACACGATTACCTATAAGGAAGAGAGGTTTCGTTGTAAACGCGACCGGTTCTGCCATCTGGTGAGTGATAGCGCAAATCGGCGGTGCTAAAGTTAAAATTTAATCATTCATTGATTCGATTGAATTCAAAAATAGCAACGTGAAAAGTGTGTTTTGTGAAATTCTGTGAACAATATAAATCATAAACCTTCTTAATTATGATTCGCAAAGCAATTTCGGTAAGTACACTTTATCCAATCTACGCGCAAAACCGAAATCTTAGCTGTCAAATTAGAGCATTAATGTCAATTATGTAGTTAAATTACATCCAAAAAATTATATTATAATTATTAAATAATTAAAAAAAATAATGATAAGTTATGTTATAATAAATTTAAAAGCAAATAAACATTTTGCATTTTATTTTTTTTTTCTGCATAAAAATTCAAACTTATAGTTTTGATAAGAAGTGTCACTTTCACAGCCCATTTTATTATTTACTATTACGTATTTAATTCACGCTTAGCAGTTACCATAGAGAAGGGAGTTAAGTACCTGCACCGCATGTTTCTCTATTTATCCGTTGTTGCGCGCTAACAGGCACTTTGAAATCCCCTCCATGCATCTACTCACACCGAATACAAATTATCCTAAGTCAAATCTGGACATAGCTAATTAATGAGTGCAACAAAGAGGTCATATTTAAATTCACTTTGTGCTTTAGTTATTTCCATGGTTACTTAAATTTAGCTTGAAAATTTACCTAGCCATAATTGCATTCTATCTTTGTCACTCTACTAATTTTGTGTAAGTATATCTTCTTTGTTGCGCTCATTAATTTGCTATGTTCAGAATTGATTTCGGTCAACCTGTATGTGGTATACAGTGCGTTGTATTTCAGCCAAGACTTTACATTTTTCATTTCTCTATATTTTGATTAACAATGAATTCAAGTTATATTAAACAGTAGGCTCAGTTCAAAAAAACCGCGGCAACGTTATTTTGTCGGGCTGTAAACAGCCGCGTGAGGGGAAATATGCAACGAAATTTATGGTCCGCTCCTTCGCTGCTGTTCTCCCCACCACTGCGGCACTCCCTTTCTCTCTCTCTCGGCTTCCGCGCGCTCGGGCACGGGAAGACAACCGCGTGTGTTATAGTGCAGTATATAGGATTACGTCAGCATAACAGTTAGTTGCTGCTTTTGAAAAAATATATACTACTACATAGAGAATACCACCGAGTTCAATAACGTTTTCTTTGATGTTTCTCATCTGTCGGGGGTCCCGAGACCCACACCCTTTTTTTTTTTAATCTAACAGCTTTTTAGGGATATTTGGATTTGTTTCTATAGGGAGAGAATTGTGGAGGATTTGGTAACCCTGTATACGTTTTTCTCTGTTGTGGCAACACTGTAGTAACGAATATAAAACTCACGAAAAAATTCCGATCACGCAAAGCAAATGGTGAATAGGCCGTTCTGTTAAATCCGAAAGGTTACGAGTTATTTGTTTCCGCAGCCGTTACAATAATGAGTAAATATTGTGATTGTTATAGGTTGAGTAGGCTAGCTACTTCTAGATGCAATCTAGAAACATTTGAACCAGTGGTGAAAAAAACGTTTTTATAAGGCTACTAGCTGCTAAGGTTTTCTAGACCTAAACTACCAATTTATATTATCAGTTTATAATAATATTACTTTTTAACCGACTTCAAAAAAGGAGGTAGTTCTCAATTCGGTTGTATTTTTTTTTATGTTTGTTACCTCAGAACTCCGTCATTTATAAACCGATTTAGAAATTTTTTTTTTATTTGAAAGGATATACTTTCAACAAACAATAATTGGAAAAGAATGAATCCTCACAAGATATAAAGTTCAGTAAGCAAATATAACAATTTATTTACCACTGCAACATGTTTCGACATAGATATGTCATCTTCAGGCAGAATCTTTTTCACCTACTTGTCATTTAGCTAAAAATTTAAACATTAAAATTTGTTAAAACATTGTCAAAAAACTTTGATTTTTACATTATGTTTTTGAAGTTAATATGGTAAAATATGGTAAAAATTAAAATATAATTAAAATTATGAAATATATTACCTTTGAAGTTGCAAATAAGGTCCAATTGCCATAAATTTAATGAAAAACGATCACAAAAGAAGAAGAATTGAAATCCCAGCAACAAAGTTTCAGAACGAAATTATGAATAGTATGCGCCATATTGAGTTAATAAATGTAGAAATTAAAATGTATTTTTTATTTTTAGACGTAGAAGTTTTGAATGAAGGAATACAAAATGGTCGTAGAAAAAGATTAAAAAGGAATGGGTGTTGACCTCTATTGATGACCAATGACATCGCTATTATCACGGTAATTATTTGATGTAAACAGAAAGTCAAAAATGGTTTGAAGCTGTGAGTCTGAGATGGTATTCAGACAGTTATGAGAATCGTTATTAAATGCTAATTTGATTTCAAAAAGTTCGAAAATATTCAATAGTTGAGCTGAATTTGAAATATGCAATGGTTTAAAACATGATTCTATGTTAAATTTATGATTGTATTCTAATAAATGTTTTGCAAAATTTGAATTATTGTTGATGATGTTTTTAGTATGTTCAAGTATCCTGAGTTTAAATTTTCTCTCCGTTTTCCCAATGTAAAAGGCTGAACAGTCTACACAACTAATTTTATACACTCCGCTGTTATTTAAAATGTCAACTCTGTCCTTATTGAAAACTAACAAATTATGTAAGGAGCCCACTGATTTGAATGAAATTTTGATTTTATGTTTGTAAAAAATCCTATAAATAGAGAATGAAAAAGAATTAATATAAGTTAATGTACCAAATTGTGAAATATCTTTCTTGATCGGAGAAAGTGAAGATATGCGTGTAATATTATATATACATTTATGTTTATGATATAACTTATCAATAATGGATTTGGGGAATCCATTATTATATGCAAGCTGTTGAATAGTTAAAAGTTCTTGTTTAAAGCTATCTTCATTAAGATTGTAATTAAATAGTCTGTGAAAAAGTGAGTGAAATGCAGCTATTTTATGAGAATCGGCGTGAGATGAATTGTGATGTATTAGTATGTCCGTAAAACATGGTTTGCGGTATACTGAGAATTTATGAAATTTATAATTGATATCTATAATTAAGTCTAAAAAAGGTACGGTTTTATTTTTGGCAAATTCTATAGTGAACTCAACTGAAGAATGTAAGGAATTTATATAGTCCAAAAACGTTTTTATATGTAGATTATTACCATTGAACAAGCAAATGACATCATCAACATACCTGTAAAAATAAATAATTTGATTACTGAATAAGGAATTTTTAAAGATGGACTCTTCTATGTGCATCATAAAGATATCTGCAAGTAATGGATATACTTTCAGATTGGTCCCATAGAAATGTCATCAAAATCGGTTCAGTAATTCGGCTGATTTTAATAAAAGTTAGCAACAGCGTGTGATTCCTTAATGTAAATGTCACTTTTTGACACATCAGACAGCATAAGAAAGTCGGTTTAATAAAAGTGAGTAATGACGTGTGATTCCCTTAAGGTAAATGTCACTTTTTGACACTAAAAAGTAAAAAATAAAAAACTTTTTAACAAAAAAAAAAACCTCCTTCAAAAAACCACTAAAAAGTGGAAAATAATTAAATTTTGAGGTGTGCGCCAATTTAATAAAATATGAAGTTGGTTAAAAAGAAGATATTAATCACTATACTATACTTTTTAATCGACTTCATATTTTATTAAATTGGCGCACACCTCAAAATTTAATTATTTTCCTCTTTTTAGTGGCTTTTTGAAGGTTTTTTTTTTGTTAAAAAGTTTTTTATAATAAAAGTCAAATTGGTTGCCAAGCGTCTATAATCTTCAATTAAATCAATAGAAATGTTTGTTAGTAGTTTGTTAGCATGGCGAGAGAAACGGGTGGAGGGGCAGTTAATTTATTTTTTATTGTAGATTATAGAAGCGTCGACAACTTAGGTCTGCATTAGCGTCTTAATTAAATTAAATAACAACTAACCCAAAACTAAATGACATCCATGAGCGGAGGTGGGATTCGAACCCACGACAGTGTGATCCAAAGGCCGCTACACTAACCGTTACACCACACTGTCCTCTGAGGGGCAGTTAAAAAAAGTTATGCAAACTAGATCCTTGAATTTTATGTAGATAGGGAATGTGATTGCAAAAATGATTTTATCTTTTTTAGAAGCGTTCTGATTCCTTCCTCGAAGACGGTCCGATTTTTTGAAACGTGTAAATAAAGTTTGCTTCTTGAAAGTAAATGTTCTCCTATATTTATTCAGTTTAGTTGATTTGCTGATTTAAATTCAGTCGCTAAAGGTTTGTAAGTATTATTTAGGTAAGGCAATATGTAGGTAACACCGGTTGTCGACCTCTGATTTAATCAGTGCCGCCGTAGGCAACGATTGGGTTGTTTTTGCATATGGGTCATTCTTACTTTACCGTAGGTAGGCAAATATAATTAAAATTAATACGACATGGGCTGTTTAATAGCTAGTATGCCCTACAATTTTACGGTTATGTTAAATATCTGAACGTCACTTAAATCAAAATGTAATTATTTTCACCTTTTTAAATGACACTCAATTTAATAAGAAATGTTTTTTAAAGCCGGTATTACAGTAACAAAAACTTCCATTATCCCTTGAAAAATAATGTATAAACAGATTATGATTATTTTATTTTTAGTGAGCGAGACTTACATAAATATTTCAACATTTATTTTTGAACTCGCAGTGCAGTGATTTAGGCGCCATTCTGACATATAAAACGTCATCATTTTGTTAAAGTTCCATGGCTATCGCTATCAATTTTTAAGGTAATTTTCGACTTTGCCATATCTAATTTCTGTTGCTACAAAACATGCAAAATTAATTTTTTTTTATTTATGGCCGGTTTGTCGTACATTTTAATCACGATGTTTTTTAATCACTCTGTTAAATGACGGGTTGCTATGGTAACGAAACGCAGCAACCAATGAACACGTAGCTGTCAAAATTTAACAGTGTGGTTAAAAAACATCGTGATTAAAATGTACGCTAAATCGGTCATTAGAATTTTATGCCCTAAAAGTATTATTTGATGATAAATTTGTTTCGTTAGAGAGCAGCCAATTATATAATTGTTTCGAAACATATTGGAAAAAATCATTTTACCAACCAGTGGTCGTAGTCAGGATTCTAACCTGAACCTTTCCACTTTCGCGGCGGTAAAAATGGTAAAATGATTTTTTCCAATATGTTTCGAAACAATTATATAATTGGCTGCTCTCCAACGAAACAATAAAATTTTTCAATTGCACTTCAGCCGTAGGTATAAAACTATTATTTATCTTATTTGATGATTTTTTCTTAAAATAATTAAGGAAGCAGCGAAGTATGATTTTAGATGTTGCAGTTCTAATGATCGGCAGCCACGGCTATGGAAAACCAATCAATTTCAACTATTGTTTACTTTATATAGTTTTTCGTTATAAAGAGATTTGACTGTAAATATCTATGTTTATAATTACATTAAGCGTTTACTGTTAACACAGAATTTTTAATGAAGTTTTAAGAAATCCAATGCTAACTGCACGGAAACGACTAAATAAATAAACAAATTTGCATACGTCGTCTTTATAAATAAACAAACAGCCGTCTGCAAATGTGAAGTTAGCTACGAGTTGGTAGCATCTGCACTGGTACTATATAATATTACCCAATAGATGCTATAGATTAAACGTGTATGGCCTGCTTCATGACTTGAATATGCATTGCAAAAATAACTACTCTACTTCTAACCCGACAAGGGGCTTGTACTGTATATATATCCACCGAATACCAGGTGATCTTCACAGTACCCATCTATAATCTGGAGTTTTAAATGGTATAGAGAGAGAAATTGTAGATTATAGACGCTCGATAGCTGAGATCATTGTACTCTGAATTTTAATATTCCAAATCTTGCATGCTTTTTGAATCTGTGAGTCGTATCGCGAAATTATGGTCACTAACCAATCATGATTTTAATGAAAAATATAGCTACAGAGAGAAAGAGAGAGAGAAAAAGAGAAAGGGAGAGAAAGAGAAAGAGAGAGGGAAAGAGAGAGAGAGAGAGAGAGAGAGAGAGAGAGAGGGAAAGAGAGAGAGAGAGAAAGAGAGAGGGAAAGAGAGAGAGAGAGAAAGAGAGAGGGAAAGAGAGAGAGAGAGAAAGAGAAAGAGAGAGAGAGAAAGAGAAAGAGAGAGAGAGAAAAAGAGAGAGAGAGAAAGAGAAAGAGAGAGAGAGAGAGAGAGAGAGGGAGAGAGAGAGGGAGAGAGAGGGAGAGAGAGAGAGAGAACTCTAGTAATCTTGAAATATTTTTGTATCTATGTATGATCTCTGGGTACGTGAGTCGTAGCGCGTAGTAGTCGCCATATTTTCGATGGTTAGATAAAGTTTGAATTAATTGATTTTGGTGAGAGTGAGTACGATAAACAATTTATGCGATAAAGTATGTTATAAATAGAGCTGTTTTGTTGTATTGTAATGCATGTATTTCTAGACACCCAGTAGGTATATAGTTCCATAATCACATATGCCAGCTCTACGACCATATACTGGCTGCATCTGTATTATTATATGGTATAAATATTTAATCTGATATGAGAAATAGTGGTCATAATATTTTTTATATTCAACGTATTTTATCTGAACTGTACTTTCAGAAATAAATAGATCATCAAAAATTCAACCATAAAAATGAAAAAAAAGAATTAACTTAAATTTTCTGGATCGATTCTGACACAGAAAGTTTTGTAAGATTATTTAGCTTTTTAAGCTGTTAATAATTAAAAACAGCATTGAGATTATAAAGATTACGATACTTTTATCTATCTGTCCTGTCTTATCTATGTAGGAGTCGAAACGATAATATTTTGAATATTCTATTGTTGAGACTAATCAACTTCTATAACGAGAGATTTGTAGGTTGGAAGACTGAGAGAAACATCAAATTCGTGACCTCAAAAGGCGTTCGTCCAGAAGCCCATTATAACCAAAGAAGATTTCAGAACACGGTTCTACCGAGACACTTCTAGAGCCAATCACAAAGTTATATTATTTACTACTAGTTTCATGAAAACACAAACAAAATTTTTCACTCTTCAAAAAGATTTAATTTTTATGTTATTTTATTATCAAAAAAATTTAATATTACCTATTTATGATTCTGACGCTATAAGGATAATAGCGAATGTTTCACTGAACAGTTGGTTATATTTTTTAGATTATGTTTGTTTAGGATATATTTTTTGATTAAAACAACATTAAACTTTTCTCTATTGTGAAGTTGACCTAAAAATCACGTGATAATGGCGACTATATCAGTGAACAGCTGATTGTATTTTTTAGGTTATGTTTGCATTCAAATTCAAATTTATTTCAACCCATTGATGCTTCTGCATGTAGAGTCGTCATAAAAACATACAAAATATATGTCGAGCGTCTATAATTTACAATTCAATACAAAATATACAAATAAGCATATACAATATACAAAGTAGTACAATTTATAATAAGTTAATGGTAATTATATAATGACTGGATTATTGTCCTCAAGAAATTCCTGGCAATCATAATAGCATTTTCCTAGTAACATTTTTTTGCAGGTTTTTTTAAAGGCATTGGCGTTTTTATATTTTTAATAGTTTCTGGTAATGGCGGTTTGGAATTATTAAATATTATATGTAAATTTAAATTATCTAGATTCTAGAAGGTTATTATATGATAAAAACAAGATAATAGTGATTTTATAATATAATATAACTCAATGGAAAAGGAGGCGAGCTAAGCGCATCATTTGACTGATGATATATGATGGCGGTGTTTCAAGTTTGCACCTGGGATTTGAAAACAAAGAAAGATAAAGAAAACTAGAGTGAACGCGACACGAACAAGAATGAGACATCAGTATGCTATAACGGGCATGGCAATGTTTCAAATAATAGCAATGTTCCTTAATAACACACGGAGCTTTTCTTACTCATGAAAAACGGTTTAATCTCACAATTGATATGATCCGAATGAAAATATTTGGTTTGTTCAAAAGGTTTTCTTCACTGACAGACGTGGATTTATATATACATTGGAAATGTTCTATTTTTCTTATTGATTTATTGACAACCTTCTTTCTTAATATAACTCAAAGATATATCGATTTTTAGGCAACCCAATTCGATTATTATTATTAGTGTATTTGCTATTAAAATATTATGTATCTATACTAATATTATAAAATTGGTAAATTCTGCACTTTGTACAATAGAAGCACTACTGGGTATCGATCAATGTGTTCGTATATATAGTAACGCACCTACAAAGTCCACATCATGAGAGAGTCATGTTTTTAATGATTTATACAGAAGTTAATAACTTTAATAAAAATAAACTAAATCGTAACTTAGTCTGTAATTGTAAAGTTCTAAGGACTAGAAGAGCGAATTTTCGGTTTTCATAATTTTTTTCCTGTTTTTCAAATTTCAATCTATCTATATCTATTTGTTTGGTTGAACGCGCTAATCTCAGGAACTACCAGTCCGATTTGAAATTTTTTTTTGTTAGATAGCCCATTTATCGAGGAAGGCTATAGGCTATATAATATCACGCTACGACTAATAGGAGCGGAGCATCAATGAAAAATATTGCAAAAACGGGAAAAATTATTCCTTTTGAAAGCTTCCGTTGCGTGCGCTGCGTAAACGATTAAAGTTACGCAAAAATCATGTATGACGGAATTGTTCCCGGAAGGTTTATATATATAGCGAACGAGCGTAGCGAGTGAGTAATGTAATTCCTAAACCACGCAATAGATTTTGATGCGGTTTTCACCATCAGTTAGATAATTTTTCACGGAAGGTTTATATATATAGCGAACGAGCGTAGCGAGTGAGTAATGTAATTATAATATTCAAGCGAACGAGCGAAGCGAGTGAGTAGTGTATTTATAATATTCAAGCGAACGAGCGAAACGAGTGAGTAGTGTATTGCACCCGGGCGAAGCCGGACGGGGCCGCTAGTAGATAATAAAATTCTCGAATTGGAGCTGAGAAGGAGCTATAGATAATAGAAACGCCATATAAAAACCGCATCCTTATTATCTCGAATATTCTCAAACATTAAATTAATTATTATCTAAAAAATCTAAAAAATATATTAATACTTTCATTATTATAACTAAAAAGGAAATTATAAAAAATTGCTTTAATTTTGCATGGAAAAAATGTTTCTACATTGTTACGTTGTTTGTAGTACCTAAAAGTACCACAAACAAAACACTAGCGTAAACTGTAACAAGTGAAGGGCGTTAATTTATAGTTATATAGACAATAGGGACTTCTTACCTACAGTGTCTATGAATGGATGCTCAAATTGGAGCTCATGTATGGGCCGGGCCTTCGCCCCCAAACTACTTACAACAAAAACAATGATGTCTAATAATATATATACAGGCTTAGCAACCGTTTAAGGTTGCGTAGTGCTTTTGTGGTAACTATTTCTCTTGTGAACTACAACAGACTTTCTAGAACAGTTGCCTGCTAGATACGCACCATAACGCATCGAGTTTTCTCTTACTATAGTTCTTAAAAGGGGCCTGAACTTTAAGTTGCCGTAAAAAATCTTTAGAGGCGCTGTCGTCGTTATAAATGTAACATTATTTTTAACAGTTTAATTTTTTGAAATATTTTGAGTAGTTCGACTACTAGCACATAGAGGCCTCTGAACGAACAAAAAGCCAATGTACGTCTGACTTCATCTTACGCTTACACTTTACCGCATCGATGCTTGAAACATAATCAATCACAAAACCTTTGACAAACACGAACTGAACACGAAATTCAAAACATTTATACCGATGTAAACAAAACGAAAGTAGCGCCCTCTCTTAAGGTACGTGCAGTACGCAGCTGGGATTCTAGATGGTAGGTATGGTAGATGGTGACTGAAATTATAAGCGCTTATAGGTTTGCACAACGAAGCTTTGATACTAGCATCGATACAAGCTTAAATCGCGTTTGAAATGTCAGATAGCGAAGACGAATATTTGTGTTCTTCTGCTACAAAGTGGTATATTTTAAATACAAATTTGGGTAGGAGCTATCATGTCCACCCTATTAATAGAAAACGATCTAAACACGGCGAATTTCATCATTTATACCAAGAATTAAAATTTTACCCAAACCGGTTTTTTTAATATTTACGTCTGGAACCTAACACTTTTAAATACGTCTTAGAAAAAACTCAAAACAAATTAAATAAAAACTGGCAAAATTTTACTTATTAAACTGGTCACATCCATTGCGAAACTTGTAACGGCCATTTGACAGTTGTCACACGTTGATTGTAGTAGTCAGCGCGCTGAAAGAATGGTGAGATACATTCTTGAATCTACCAGCTCTTGTAACAGCGCTTATACCTGCTACACTCACTGCTTCGTTGTGCACGCTCGCATATATAACAATGCATTAATTTAAGCAAGCCCTGCTATGATTTATGCTACTATCTAGAATCCCAGCTGCGTACTGCACGTACCTTTAGACAAGAGCTACACTTTTTTAGTTATTGATAGCAGCCACAGTTACAATATGTCATGAGTGAGTTATTATTCAACATTCTGCTGTTATTATTGACAATTTCGTCTTGAACTTCAGCATCTTTATTTGTTGTCTTCCAATTTAGGTATTAAATGCCTCAAAATTCCTTTTCAATGAAAAAATATTTCAAATTCAATCTCAATTCCGACTTTTAGTAATTTCGATTCAGAACCCAAAAATGTTTAATACCAAGAATATCATCTATAGAATCTTACTGATCACAAAAATTGACTGTTTTTTCAATATAAAAGTTGCTATGTTGTGAGAAAGATTGGGTTAAATTACATATGGTGGCGCCATCTTTTGAAATTAGTGAAGTTCAGGCCTCTTTTAACACAAAAACTTAAAGCGAGTTTACGTAAAGCGTTAAATGACGCGCACGCCTCACTGCAGGTAGTTGTAGAACTAAGAACTTTAGAAAAATTCCGTTAGATGTCACGTCAAGAACATTATGTACCTCGATTTATAGATGTCTGAATGAATTAATGAATTGTGAATTATAGACGCTCGACAACAGAGGTCATTAGCGTCTGTTTTATAGATGTCGCTGTCGTACCAGTCGCGCGAGGTATATGTTAAGAAGTATAACTTCCGCTGTATGTAAAACACACACATGCACTTTTCTGAGGCCGTCGTCCAAGGGAACGTTACGAAGAAAAAAAACTTTACACACGGAACGATGCAACCGGATGTTGCAGGTATAAAGATACGAACGTATACCGGAAGTTGTCGCATAACGGTAAGCGGCGAAACCACAGCGGAATTAAACTCGTTCGTTGTACCACATTGAGAGCAAATCCCGTACGGCTTCAAAGCGTTCAACTGTGTTAGCTTCTGCCACCAGGTGTTAGACAGAGAACCACACACACGCACGCACTGAGATAATGACAGAGAAGGAAAGAGATTATGATTGATATGCCTATCGCTCATACACCCTGCGAAGTTTTCCGCAAGAAACTTTAGAGAAGAAAATGAATCATTTCATTGGTTCTTTAAAAAAACAGCGACGCTTGAATCTAAAGCAAAGTTTACAAGAACTGTCTTACAGAAAAAATCACGATGCATCGATTCTGACCACTCGCTGTGTCTCTTTTAGTTTACGAGAAATTGGCGTTTATTTTCTTGAAAAATTAAAAAACCTTTTAAAATAAAAGAGATGCATAGTTGCGAGTGGGCGGAATCGATTCAGAGTGATTTTTTATATAAGTGTGCCTAATATCAATATTTATGTTTTACATAGTTATTTCATGTCAGTCATTGTATTTCTTGCGTGACTCGACAGTGTAAGTTATTTATCATCTTAATTAGAGGGAATCAGTCTTCAGAGGTTTCGTGTCGAACCGATAATCAATATCATTAGTTTGTACACAATAAAGGCACCCCGACGAATGTCCATTCGCCGCGCCGGTTGCCAATGCAATGTGGTGGAAGGACGTTTGTTATTATGGTGGAAGTGCGTGTCTCATAATATAAAGACGGATTTAAGACCCAAAAGTAAAATATTAAAAAAAACATGTTTTTTTATTGTATACACTATAAGAAATAATGAGATAAACATTTAATATTTTAAACTAAATTTGTAATTAGGCTTGGGCACGTCGATAATCATCGGGATACCCAAAACAAAATACGTATCGCTTTTTGAAAACGTTAATTATGTAATACGGTACATTAAGGTCTGTAAAGGTACGTGCTGTACGCAGCTGGGATTTTAGATGGTAGCATGTATGGTAGATAGTCACTGAAATTATAAGCGCTTATGGGTTTGCACAACGAAGCTTTGATACTAGCATTGATACAAGCTTAAATCGCGTTTGAAATGTCAGATAGCGAAGACGAATATTTGTGTTCTTCTGCTACAAAGTGGTATATTTTAAATATAAATTTGGGTAGGACCTATCATGTCCACCCTATTAATTGAAAACGATCTAAACATGGCGAATTTCATCATTCATACCAAGAATTAAAATTTTACCCAAACCGGTTTTTTTTAATTTTTACGTATGGAACCTAACCTTTTAAATACGTCTTAGAAAAAACTCAAAACAAATTAAATAAAAACTGGCAAAATTTCACTTATTAAACCAGTCACATCCATTGCGAAACTTGTAACGGCCATTTGACAGTTGGCACACGTTGATTGTAGTAGTCAGCGCGCTGAAAGAATGGTAAGATACATTCTTGTATCTAGCAGCTCTTGTAACAGCGCTTATACCTGCTACACTCACTGCTTCGTTGTGTACGCTCGCATATTATACAACAATGCATTAATTTAAGCAAGCCCTGCTATGATCTACGCTACCATCTAGAATCGCAGCTCCATACTGCACGTACCTTAAGACCGAATGTTTCGTATTGTGTAAAATTCATAGTTTTCGATTACTAGGTACTTTTTTGTTTCATGGCAAGCTTGTTATTAATTTTAGGACGCTTCATCACTTATTGAACAAGAAACCAAAAAAAAATCTATTAATATATTAATTCTGATAAGTCCTACTGGAAAATGCGATTAAAAATACAAGGTCTCTTAAACTGGATGTTTCCAAATTATGCAGTACAGGCTGAAGTTTCAATTTAAGGGCTAATCCAATTTTTAATCTAATTGTCATCAGACCCATTTTATACTAATCCTGTTTAAATCAAATTTAATTATTTTACTAATTATTTACCTACTTAATTTTTTAAAACCGATTTTGTTTATTTTTTTCGTTTTAATCTTTTTGAAAGAATTAGTAATAGCTCAACCTAATCCTGACAAAACTAATGATATCAATAATAAATATCTGGATGACCGAGCTTTGCTCGGATGAGTTCAAAAAAAATAGTACTTAAAGAAAAAAAATTACATACCTATAAGTAGATAATATTATTATACGTCAGTATACGTCATACTACATAACGTATGTACCTACATATTTTCAAATAATTACTGATTATTTAAATAAGTTAAAGATTGACTGTCAGAGTAATTTGACATAAATAATGAAAATAGTTTGTTTTTTCCAAAGCCTACTCACCATACGACACTGTTTTATAACGTTAAAAAACTGTTTTTTAAAATGATAAAATCGATAAGAAAACGAATTTTTCCAGGGATGAGACCTTTTCAGTAAATTTCATCCAAATCGTTAGGGCCGTTTTCGAGAAAATATTTATATAGGTACATGTATACAAGATTTGCTCGTTTAATAATATAGGGATAAAAACTTTAAGAAAATCTATTCCAAAGTATTTTTAACCCCCGACAAAAAAGGGGTGTGTAATTTAAACGTGTTGTTTAAAGTAAAAGTACAAGGTTTAATCAACAATAATAATGCAGTTAATAAAACAGAAATTAATATAATGTTTACATAATAGTAATTAAGTTTAATTGGTTGATATTAATGCTTGTGAAGTCCCTGACAGAGATAATAAAGTGTCGGTAATATTTAACTTCAAAATACATCTTCTCTGAAAACACTTTATGACGTTTTTATATTTCATCGCAATGTTTTAGACTTACAATAAAATTAAATGAATTCCTAATGGTCACAATTATTATAACGTATGTCTCCAGATTGAGTTTACAAAAGGGGAAAGAATATTTTTCCCCTTTTGTTATTAAAATTTAAAACTATTTTTAACACGTTCACTGCCGGCCACTTTTGCAGGGCGCACGTCAGGAGCCGGCATCAGAACTTTGAAATATTGCAGTATTTGAGCGTCATGCTCCATAGCGGCACCTAAATATAAAAAATGTCGAAACTGATAATGCACAGATATGCAGTATGACGATCTTAAGAGGCCGGAGTAAACACAACACTCTCTGTCAATAGCCGACACAGTACTGAGCTGTACTAGCTACTTATACCTGTGGCACACATGGTGTGACATCGGCTCTTGACGATAACAGCTGATGGCACACAGTGTGTGACATCGGCACTAAACGTGTTAAATAAAATTAAAGCGGTTGATTTGATACTGGTGCAGTATAAATGAAATAAGCAGTGGAGGATGATTTTGGTTTGGGAGGGACTTGACCCAGCTGAGGGTAGGATTTATCAAGGTAAACACTAAAAAAGCACACAAAATTTTATTTTTCTCATTTAACGCATAGTGTAGTACCTACTAAGAAAGTAGGATAATATAGAGTTTGATTTGAGATTTGTCAGGGGTGAACCCAGATGTTTTTGGGAGGCTGGATTTGCTACTGGAAACAAGTGATTATTTAGTCATGCATTGTTGAGTTAATTGACAACTCAGCCAGCGCGAAACTGGACCCCGACAATAACATTGGTTTAAATAAATATTTCTAATTGACTTTCTGTTTTCGTGTCCATGATTTGAAATTAGATCGAAATTCCCACGATTCTGATCTAATATTTCTAATATTAACGTTATTTTTTGTTTTTAACTAGGCAATGACAAAATTGTGTAGCCGCAGTCATAAAATACATGGTTAAGAATAGTAAATTGTATATCTAGTACCGTAATGAGGTATATTACTGACGAACGATTCTACAAATAGTTGTCGAATAATAAGGAGTATCTGTTAGTAATTTCGTTTTCAGGTGAGATTTTCAGGTACTTCGGATATCTAAACAGAAGAAAGCGTTTCTAAAATCAAAAATTCGACTGATGACCAGTCCTATACTTCCCACCTAGTAAATATTTGCAAAAAATAAACACTCTTTTTTTTTATTCTTTGACTAGGTCCAAATAACCTTAGCTGTTGGTGGTCTTTAAAACACAATTTAATTTTTATTCTTTGAAAAAAACATGGCCCTCTTTTTTGTTTGGTGATCTACTGATGGCTAGCTTAATATAGCAAAAATCATGGTTACCTTGATTTACGTACAATTTTTATTTTTTTTTAGTAAAATATTTTTTTCTCGAAAACTATACATTTTAGAGAAAAAAATATTTACATTTTTTTCATAACATAACATCTAGAATTCATTTATATATTTTTTTACCTATGTTAATACGTGACATTGAGAACGTTTTTTTGAATATCCCAGGATCCACTGAACCGATTTGACTCAAAATCTAATCAGATCTAAGTTAAAGGCTGATAAACACAATAGAACAATCGGCATGCCCGTATGTTGTTCCATTCTTAAGATATCGAAGGCGAAAAATTGACCACACACACACACACACACACACATACAGACATCAGTCAGAAAATGATCTTAAACGATTGCTAGGGTCTCAAAACGTGAAAATCTGTTAAAATCTCGAAATATTTTTTTCGGACTAAATCCATTACTTCCCTACCATAGTAGAGGTGGGAAGTCAAAAGCAATAGAAGTTGGCTAGGCCGATTTTGATTAAACTTGGTATACTAAACAGTTGGTATTCAAATGCTCAAGTTAAGATGTCATTAACAAAAAAAAACCTCCTTCAAAAAGCCACTAAAAAGAGGAAAATAATGAAATTTTGAGGTTTGCGCCAATTTAATAAAATATGAAGTCGATTAAAAAGTATAGTATAGTGATTAATATCTTCTTTTTAACCACCTTCATATTTTATTAAATTGGCGCAGACCTCAAAATTTCATTATTTTCCTCTTTTTAGTGGCTTTTTGAAGGAGGTTTTTTTTTTGTTAAAACGTTTTTTATTTTTTACTTTTTAGTGTCAAAAAGTGACATTTACCTTAATGGAATCACACGCCGTTACTAACTTTTATTAAACCGACTTACTGACGCTGTCTGATGTGTCAAAAAGTGACATTTACCTTAAGGAATCACATGCCGTTACTAACTTTTATTAAATTCAGCCGAACTAGTGAACCGATTTTGATGAAATTTCTATGGGACCAATCTGAAAGTATATCCTTTCAAATAAAAAAAAATTTCCAAATCGGTTTATAAATGACGGAGTTCTGAGGTAACAAACATAAAAAAATACAACTGAATTGAGAACCACCTCCTTTTTTTGAAGTCGGTTAAAAATTATCATAAAATGCAAGCGAATCTTCGAACGTTCATCTGAATCAATGCAGCTGGAAAAAGCTAGTTTTAAATAGGCGTGTTCAACAATAAAAAAACAATCGCTCATTTCTTATCAAAAATCTGACAATTTCAAGTATCTAGATCGTTTTGTTATAAATAAACAATTCCACTAAGGAAATCTGTTATTGAAACAACTGACTTTTTTTCTAAGTTGGCACCGCAGGTAACGTTACGCTGTTGATTTACAACTCCCATTTCAGTCACAGCGGCGCGAAAGAGCGAAATGAATTATTACCAACCGAAATACAAAAACAAAACATCACAATATATAAATACGAGAATGTCATCTGTGCGCAGGCGCTCATATAATATCAGTTCTCTATACATTCATACGATTCAGCAAAAATAAATTATTTCGATATAAATCATGAATTTTACTGTCCCTTTCCATCTCGTCCGCTTTTGTTTTTCCCAGCTCTACTCTATTTTTGTCCTATGTAGGTATACCTAAAACACGAATATGACATTTAATATATTATATTATTAAAGGACGATTCATAATTTTATAACTGACTAGCGCGACATTGTTTTTCAACCAGTAGGTCTCGACCTCCAGGGGATCGCAGTCTTGCTCGGGGTATCGCGGTCACAAGTCAGGTAAAAGTAAAAAGCAAGAGTTGTAGGTCCTACACTACAATAAAAAATAAAATTAAGATGACAAATATTTTTTATTCTTTTAATTTTCCCTCTAAAATGCATTTTAAGCCCACTTCTCTTTGAATAATAGTTTTTTTTTAAAAATAACGCCCTTTGGGACTCAAAATTCAAAAATTTTATTTACGCATTTTCATTATAGGCATGGCAGAAAGGTGTCCTATAAATTTGAACTTGATCGGTTTCGTAGTTAAGAAGATCTCGCACATCGATGAATTCTGCACGACGACAACGGACAGACCGTACAGATCGAAAAAATCCATCGCAAAATGTTTTTTAGAGTCTAAATAGTCAAGATTGATCAAAATCTGAATTTCGATTTTTTGCACGATTACATTACTTTTCTTTCAGCGAAGGTGATGAAAAATACAAAAATTTCAGTAAGAAGGCTGTGCCTGTTTATTTTTTAATAATTTGTCGAGTCGTAGTTCTATTTTTGAGACGCTTTTTTCTCGATCAGTGTAGACTGTAGTCTTAATAGAAAGAAAATTAAATACGTCGCCTTTGAAATTACCGCTTTTAGTTTTTTTTTATTAATCTTAGCGCCAAATGCGTATTTACAATGTAACCTAGACTCAGGCAGCAGTCCCATGTACACGGAAAACGCACGGAACACGGAACTCGGAAATGCAAATGGCAGAGGTTGACCAATCAGATTCTGTCCGTAAAGTTTGAATATTACGGAAAGAATCTGATTGGTCAACCTCCGCCATTTGCATTTCCGAGTTCCGTCTTCCGTGCATTTTCCGTGTACATGTGACTGCTGCCTAAATCATCCTTGTCAATTAACTGTCGTAATCTTCGTTATTCGAGTTCTGCTACTGCATTATAGATGGCACTCTGTGGAATTTTATCGAAAAAGCTTCTTTACTTTAGATTAACTAATGTTTTAATTTGCTCTAAATATTCGTGTTAAAATAAAAAAGAAGTTGAGAAAGAAGAGCACTGGATCGATCTTAAAACCATATTGATATTTTAAAAACTTTTTAACAAAAAAAAACCTTCTTCTAAAAGCCACTAAAAAGAGGAAAATAATGAAATTTTGAGGTGTGCGCCAATTTAATATAAAATATAGTATAGTGATTAATATCTTCTTTTTAACCAACTTCATATTTTATTAAATTGGCGCAGACCTCAAAATTTCATTATTTTCCTCTTTTTAGTGGCTTTTTGAAGAAGGTTTTTTTTTGTTATAAATTTTTTATTTTTTACTTTTTAGTGACTAAAAGTGACATTTACCTTAAAGGAATCACACGCCGTTACTCACTTTTATTAAACCGACTTTCTTACGCTGTCTGATGTGTCAAAAAGTGACATTTACCTTAAGGAATCACACGCCGTTACTAACTTTCTATGGGACCAATCTGAAATTATATCCTTTCAAATAAAAAAAAATTCCAAATCGGTTTATAAATGACAGAGTTCTGAAGTAACAAACATAAAAAAATACAACCTAATTGAGAACCACCTCCTTTTTTTGAAGTCGGTTAAAAATAGCATTTTATTACTAACGTTTCGTCATAATACTCCATGTTACCTTGAGATTTTTAACTTCCCACTGGAAGTTATTGTAATGGGTCCGAAAATCGAAATCAAAAAGGAAAAAAAATTTTTATGTTTCAAGGTCACTACACTATTTTTACACTACTTTTAGAAAGATGTCTGTGTGTGTGTGTGTGTGTGTGTGTACGTACGTACGTACGTACGTATGTGTACATTTCTTTCAAAGACGAAATCTCGAGAACGAAAAATGATATCGACTACGTTAGGGTGCCAATCGACGCGTATTAACGTAAATATGATCTGAAAGAAATTTTTTCAAAATCGGTTCAGCCGTTCTTTTTTCTTAACCAAATAACCTCCAAAAAAGTAGATTTTACACAATATCTCGCGAATAAAAAATTATATCGACTTCGTAAGGGTGTCAATCGAGGCGTGTTAACGTCATTTTGATCCGACATAAATTTTATAAAAATCGGTTCAGCCGTTTTTTTTTTTTTTTTTTTTTTTTAAATTATTGATGTTTTAATGATTGAAATGATTACTTTTCTGTGTAATATCTAATTTAATTATTATTATTAAATATTTATCAAACTGGGAAGTTCGTCGTGTGGACCTCAAGGGTCGCACTTTAGTCCTAATAAACGACCCACCTCACGGCTTGTTTATAATCAAAATTATAAAGGTACTAAGTACTCAACCGCATCAATTCAATATTTTTAAGAATAAACAATACAGTCGCGAACAATTTTGTCCGAAAAAGCACAATTGATAGAAACAAAGGTATACTAAAATTCCCTGAATCTTCAATAATATAACAAGAAAAGACTGGTTGGAGCAAAAACCCGTTTGTAAGCAATGAGAAGCAATATCTGAAGCTCGGAGCGCGCGCCTATATGTATTTCCTGAATGTACGAGAAGCTTTAACATGAAAGCTACCGCAATATCAAGTTTGCGAAATTTTCTATCCGAGATCTGTTTCCGAAAGCCTGTGAGTTGTAGTTTCAGGGCGCAAGGTTGGACCAACTGGGAAGGCGCGTAGCACAGCCTACATAGCTTGGATCACTGACAGTTGTAGGGGGTGCGTACAGTAGGTATCTGATAGATGTCTGTTTGAGAAACCGACAATGTGTCTTATACATAGAGGGTGTAATTGGTTTTACTGAACATAGGGCAAACAACATCGAGAATATTTACAATTTTGTAGTAGGATATGGGCTATAAAATCTAATGTAAATATGTAGTAGATGGCTCTGTTTGTTTTTTATTTAGCAAGTTCCGAGTTACTCTTAATAGTCAACCGTTGCTACGGAAGATTGTTTATGAAAAATTAACTGTACTATTTTTTCTATGTAATCCACCACATATTTACATTAGATCTTGTGATTCCACCACATATTTACATTAGATCTTATGATTCCACCACATATTTACATTAGATCTTATGGCCCATAGCAGCTATTACAAAACTGTAAATGTTCTCAATGTTTACACACTGTATATATTTTATCTCGTTATCTAATTATCGACACATCTAGTCGCGCGTTTTATTAACAGTTACGCTTTGATTACTTTCATCACGGGATGAAAAACTTGGGCGTCTGGAATTAATAATTAAGAGACGCGTTTCTAGAAATTACTTACATTATCCGATCGTGTAAAATTTATAAGCGCTGATGACCTGAGCTGTCTATACATTAATGCTAGGTTGCAGAAAGCATTGTCAGAAAATCTGATTTGACAATGACCTTAGATTGTGACCACATCATATTTCCCCATAAGAAAAGAATTGTAGAAGTTTAAATCGATCCTGCTCGAAAAATACTTGATCGATTGAAACGATATTTTTTTAACTATGTATTTAACATATTTTTTTTTGTACAATTTCCGCTTCGAAACATTTTTTGATCAAAATTTAGCTTTAAAAGCGATCTTTTTCTATACAGATTGTATCAAATTAAACCTGTGCATAGGGCATTCTGTGTGTAAGACAGAGATCGATACATAAAGCAATAAGTATGAATGAGATAAATGATCGCTAATAGGATGTTACGTGGTTACTGTAAATAAATAATATTTATACAACCTAATAGCGTCATCTTTGTTTTTTCGCTCCTTCTATGCTGCAAAATGTAAATCTTTTATCAGTTCTCATTCTTACTTATTGCTTTATGTATCAATCTCTGTCTTACACACAGAACGCCCTATGCACAGGTTTAATTTGATACAATCTGTATAGATCAGTCATTTGTTTTTGGAGGACAGTGTGGTCCAGTGGTTAACGTCGTGTCCTCTGGATCAGACTGTCGTGGGTTCGAATCCCGCCTCCGCTCATGGATGTTTTGTGATGTCATTTAGTTTTGAGTGTATTGTTATTTGATGTAATCAAGACGCTAATGACCTAAGTTGTCGACGCGTCTATAATTTACAATAAATAAAATAAATAAAACATTTGTTTTTGTGTGCGAGTACAATCTAATGTTTTACATGACAGAGAGTTTCACAACGACATTAGACTGTTCCTGCTTGTATAAAAACTGTAATCATATAGTCACAACCTAAGGTCATTGTTAGATCAGATTTTTCGATAATGTTTTCTGCAACCGGCCAACCGAGCGTTGTCTATCGTATTATACAATCTATCTACAAATTTATAAATTTTAAATGTGCAAATTTCAAATAGCTTTGTCTTTTTCCAGAGGAAAATATTAAAATTTTGAGGTCAGCGCCAATTTAATTAATATCTACTTTTTAACCGACTTCAAATTTTATTAAATTGGCGCCGACCTCAAAATTTTAATATTTTTCTCTTTTTGACGACTTTTTTAAAGGTCTTTTCTATTAAAAAGTTTTTTTAAAATCACCAGTTATATGTATCCTCCTATTCTATTACCAATCTGGTTATTTCACTCTATAAGCAGACTACATAATATTCAAGTCTCTATGCGCGATTACGACTTATTTTATGATTCAAAACCAGTGTACATAATAATACAATTTGTTTGTGAAATCAATAAAATAAATCTTGAGATTACATTTCGTCTCTTGGTTTGTAGTCTCCATTAACTCGATGAACACACTTAATTACAGCGTCTTCATAATCCATAAAAAAATTTAGGTTATGAAACATCTTTCGGCTCTGACGTAATGTGAAACTTTTTGTAAACGTACCAAGGTTCGCTGACACCGTCGACTGACCTGATTGCACGCCTCACCATGGACTGCGTATTCGACAATACACTGACTGATTTGATTGCACGCCTCACCATGGACTGCGTATTCGACAATACACTTACTGACTTGATTGCACGCCTCACCATGGACTGCGTATTCGACAATACGCTTACTGACTTGATTGCACGCCTCACCATGGACTGCGTATTCGACAATACACTGACTCGACTTGATTGCACGCCTCACCATGGACTGCGTATTCGACAATACACTGACTCCCGTTTATATACCTGCGCCGCCCAGCCTAGTACGTTCTCGTATCTTCGATACCGTTCCATGCTTCACAACTGTGAACCAGAGCTTTCTCGTGGTTTCTATTGGAGTCAGTGGCGTAACATCTTGGGGTTTGCTACAGTATGTTTGATAGAAAGTTCTGAACTGCTAAAATGTGATTTCCTCAAAACAGAACTCTTCGGGCACAATTGCATTTTTGTCTCAGACTGTTAAACTTGGTTCAAGTAGGTAGTTCTAGGCTTCTAGTAGTTCTTGGATCCTAGAACTACAAAGAACATATTCGAACAGTGTGAGAATTTGACCAACAAACACGCAGTTGTGTCCAAAGAGTTCTGTTTTGCCAACACACGCTTTCAGAACTAGTTCGAGAACTTGCCAACAAACACACCGATAATGGTATTAGTACATAACGTGTATGCAGTAATAGTATAAGGGAAATGCGGGAAGGTATAAGGGCCAAAGCACGGATTGTGAAGTAATCAATAGTTCAATTAGAAAGACGACCTCTTTTACTCTACATACAACATTCGCAATGTCATTAGGTCGCTTGTGGAATCCAATTGATTCAACTCCCTAGTCGTCCCACTTTACCCTACCCTACTCTATACCGTCCATAGACACTCACTAAACTAGATATATCGTACTTAGGTATAATATATAGAGAGATTCACTCTGTTATACCTTATACCGTATACAGAATGGCACTAAAATATGTTTGGTAAAGTATAAAATCTCCCAGATTTTGTTTAAATTAATTTTGCTTCCCTATAGAAGAAGACAGACTTATTACAAGTCAAAGAAAACTTTTTTATCTCTTTTGGTTTCTTTGTAAATTATAGACGCGTCGACAACTTAGGATCCCTCAGGGGAAACATTGGAATGTAGTTTGCATTCCAATGTTTTGTGGGAATTAGCGTTCCCAGGGACCCGAGCTCGTACCAGTCGATTTGTGTATGCCGGATGGCGAATTCTAATACATAAATGGACTATTTGTTATGTTGAAGACGCTAATGACCTAAGCTGTCGACGCGTCTATAATCTACAATAAATAAATAAAAGATAACTTAGGTTATTAGCCTTGTTCACATCAAATAACAACTGACTTAAAACTAAATGACATCACAAAACATCCGTGAGTGGAGGCGGGATTCGAACACACGACAGTGTGATCCAAAGAGTTACGTAAGTCTTTACGATGTCTTATTTTGTATTTTGAATGTTCTATATTTCGTTTATTCCATTATAACAAGGAAAATAGAGAAACACAAACAACAAAGTTCGTTAAACAAAATATATTATGACTCGCTGTGTAGGAAATAATTACAGGTCAATTAATCTATTAATATTACCAACCTTAAAATTTAGTGTACTGGAAATTTATATGTACAGTGTGAAAACAGTAATACCGAACATAGGATTTTTTTCTCCTACCTAGGCCGAAAGTTCGTACTTTCTTCCCTGCCAAGCGGGAACAAAGTCGCTCTTTATTCCCGTGGTACGGATAAGTGCGCGTGCGCAATAGTACTTATGCCGACTCTCTCGCACCTACTTCTTTCTCCTACACATTAAAATTATTTCCATTAAAATTATTTTTTAATAATTTTAATAATATAATAAAATAAAAATAATAAAAATAATAATTTTAATATTTTTTTTTTCAATTTTGCAAACTTTCGGCCTGGCAGGAGAAAAAATAGTATGCGCAACACGGGCGGAAATGTAGCACTTTCCTTTCTTGTGGCACAATGTACTATTTTTATGGACCAATGAGACCTATGAGGCTAAAAAACAAGCTTTTCCTTGTTGTGTGTCGCGTTGCTTAGATTTTTTCAATGGATCAAAGATATCTTTGACCATTACTGGGTACACATTATTATAGTGAAGGGTTGTTATAGTAACGCTTTCAGTTCCTTTTTAGCATATTTGAAATTGTGTTTTAAAGACCACCAACAGCTAAGGTTATTTGGGCCTAGCACCAATTCATATTTTCAATTCATTATTTTTTTAATAATAAATTGAAAATCCAATTGACACTTTTACCAGCCCTCGGGCTTGAACCCGGGAACTGGGGACTTGTAATAGAGGAACCATAGCAACGCCATGTAAACAATAGCATTGCTACACGCTCGGCCATTCTCAAGTCCTTTAGCATTTTATTTTATTTTATTAACTACAATCAATAATGCAAAAATAAACATTAAACTGTTGTCCTTGGGCAATTATACAGTAAATCAGCCTGTTACAAAGCGGGTCCCGTGCGTACATTTATAATCATTGAATAAGTGTTCATAATTAGTTATTACTTTAATAAAATAAATCTGAATTTATCTGTCAAAATTTTCATGGTTTGAAAATCTTGCTTTTTTAGCTTCATTGATCCATAAAAAAGCCTATATTATTTTTCCTATGTTCGGTAATCGGTACTACCGTTTACACACTGAATAATATATAAACAATTGAATAATACTGAATCACCATATAGATATTATTATATATATTAAATTTAAATACCGTCATTTGTTGCGTGGCTTTTAAAACAATTGCCTCACCACCAATAGAAAGTCTGGACTTACCTGAAACAAACGAGAACAAAATATTAATAACAAAATAATTAAAGTGTCTTGAAGATGTAATATAAAATAGACAATTCAATTATTTTGAAAATGTCTGGTAACAGTGTCCAACAAAAAAAAATTAAATAAAACACCATCTTCCTCGTACATTTATTTAGTGAAACTGGAAACATTCACCTAGCGTGTCTAGTGCAGGGTTAAACAATTTCTGCAATTAATTCAAAAACTGAATTTTAAAGAATTTGTTAACATTTTGATGTTTCTGAACATTAAAAGTAACCACAAAACACCAAACCACTTAACACTTTCTTCTCGATGAACGTTTCGCTAGCAATGTTAGCATAATCAAGAGATAATTAAATGAGATTTAGGTAATCATCTCCTGATGATGCATAATCAGGAGATTATTGAATGGTATTCATTCATTTCCGCTGATGATGCATTATCAGGAGATTCTTAGGTGATATTTAATCATCTCCTGATGATCCATCATTAAGGGATTAAATCATCATCATCATCTGATGATGCATCATCAGGAGATAATTAAATGAGGTCTAATCATCTCCTGATGATGCATAATCAGGAGATTACTGAATGGTAATCATTCATCTCCACTAATGATGCATTATCAGGAGATGCTTAGGTGATATTTAATCATCTTCTGATGATGCATGATTATGGAATGATAAAATAATATTAAATCATCATCATCTGATAATCATGAGGAGATAATTAAATGAGATCTAATCTTCTCCTGATGATGCATAATCAGGAGATGATTAAATGTTATTCAATCATCTCTCCACTTATGATGCATTATCAGGCGATGATTAGTTAAGGTTTGATAAATGATATTAAACCATCACCACTTGATGATGCATCATCAGGAGATAATTAAATGAGGTCTAATCGTCTCTTGATGATGCATAATTAGGAGATGTTTAAATGAGATTAATCATTTTCTGATGATACACTGAATCACAGTACTTATTCAATAACAGATAAAACTAAGGACATGCAAAGATTAAGTTTAATTGAATTGAACACATAGGTAAAACTTTTTTGTCAAAAAATTCGCCGGAGGGATCCGTAGTCTGATTCTTTTAGCATTTTCCCGAACCTCCTAGCCTCAAAAATACGACTGGGACGTCTATAACGCCGAACCTCTATTTCGGAAAAATAAAAATTTTCTAACAAACTGTGTTTGCGTCTCTGTCTTTGAAGTCTTTTTCCTGTTTCACTGACTGTACATCTATAGCTGCTATTTAAATTTTTCGTCTTTTAACGATTCTTTCTGTTAAAACTTATCGATGTGGTAGCATACTCTTAAGAAGTAGTATGTACGTTTACAGTTACCCATGAGAAACCGTGGGGTTAATGTCAATTTATTAGGACACTGGTCATCCCTGACAATTTCAAGTGAGGACATGTCAAGAGCATCCACAAAACCCACAAGCTAAACCAATGTCCTTTTGGCTTTTATGTTCACAACAATTTGTTTAAATCTTGGAATGTGGCCAACGACACTGGATGGCAGTCGAGTCGTTCTACGGAATTTTCAAACAACAAAAATTGTTATTTACAGCGCTGGATGCATATAATAATACCTGCCCTGGTTCCTTGAATGTGCATGATTTTGTTTTCGAAACAAGAAAAAAACAAACACAATGTCTATATTTCCACTCATAACAGATTGTTTGTTACAACACAGAGTTATGAACGTCTACAAAATCGTTTCACTTTACTTATCTAAACAGCGTTTCTCAACTTTTTTGAAATCGTACTGCCACCCAATTGTTTATAACCTATAATATATACAAAAATTAATGTTTGTTTGTCCCGTATACGTTCCTATACCATTCATCCGATTGCGATAAAATTTTGGTGAGTTGTTGTGCGCACGCCGGGGAAGGTTTCTGTAGGTTTATAAATTCTTAGTACTCGGGCGAAGCCGGGCGGGATCGCTAGTATAAAATAAAAAAGGTAGTCAGTATGATACTGTATGTACAATTTGGACTAATAATTGTTATTTTAAAAGTTTTTTTTTTAATTTAACATTTTTTGTTAACTTTCCTAAGTGTTTTCTTTTCAAATAAGATAATTATATTTTTATTTCGGTATTTCACCAGTTCCTTCGCGACCCATTAAAAATTTAACGCGACCCAAAAGTTGAGAGACACTGATCTACAATATATCTATTTTTATGTTTTTCCTTCAAAAGGTTTTCGTACTTCCCATTGAGCTAGAAAATTGAAATTCGCCAAGGAGTTTCCTGAGAACCTAAAAAGTCCCCATGGGTCAAAAAAACTAGTTTGTTCAAAGAGCATTCAAAATAAATAAAACCTATAGCCTTGGTCCTTGGATATTTTGTTTTGAAAAATATATGACATGGATATAATATACTCGTTTATCTTGTATGGTATGTCTGTTGTTTTTTCTAGAATGGAACGCTTATACTACTCAAGTATACTTTGTTTCTGCTGTATTTAAAAAAAACCGGTCAAGTGCGAGTTCGACACGCACGCAGAAGGTTCATCAAATTCAATTTATTTTTTTATGATTATTTTTAAATTAAATTTCTTATTCGAAAAATTCCAGACTATTTTTATTATAAAAAAAGACGACTTTAACTGCTGTAAGTCTTGAATCGCAATGACTAAGGCGTTCGCATGTCACCCTGAAAATCCGGGTTAAAACCCGACTGATGACAGGCATTTTTGTATATTTTTTTTCGAATCAGAAATTTAAATTCAAAAATAATCTCAAAAAAATAAATTAAATTTAATGAATCTTCTGCGTGCGAATCGAACTCGCAGGGGGCAGTATAGCCTAGTGGTTAGCATGCTTGGCGCCGCAACCTCTAGACTGGACTGCCGTGGGTTCGAATCCCACCTGTGCTCATGGATGTTTTGTGATGTTATTTAGTTTTAAGATGGTTGTTATTTAGTGTAGTTGAAAGACGCTAATGACCTTAGATGTCGACGCGTCTATAATCTACAATAAATAAATAAATAAATCGAACTCGCACTTGACCAGTTTTTTTAATATTCATGTGCTTCGGCTTCATTCCTCGTCAAGAGACACTGAACATAAAAATAACCGCAACTGTACAACTGAATTTTAAAATGGAATATGGATGGTATGTTGGCGTGATTGTCGGACAAAAATCTGTAGTGCTCGTCTCGGCATCGGACAAACCGACGCAAACAATAGACACACACACATCTACACAAATAAACAATAGACATATACACACAAACAAATGAAACACGAACATCTATTGCCGTATTAATAGTCCTTATTTGAGAAAACAAAAGCAACTTGAAACATAAAAGTACTAAACAAGTTTCCAATATGAAGAGTAATCGAGTAAACAAGTTTTGCAACGTTGCAGAAAGCATTGTCAAAAAATCTCATTAACTTCCCATTGGAAGTTATTGTAATAGTTTCGAAAATCGAAATCAAAATATATAGGTAACAAATTTTTACGTTTCAAGGTCACTACACTATTTTTACACTATTTTTAGAGAGATGTCTGTTTGGAATTCTTTCAGGTTTTCGTCA
Source organism: Mongoloraphidia duomilia (assembly GCA_039654895.1). Lineage (NCBI taxonomy): Eukaryota > Metazoa > Arthropoda > Insecta > Raphidioptera > Raphidiidae > Mongoloraphidia > Mongoloraphidia duomilia. Next base: position 11,642,482 of record CM077527.1, read on the forward strand.
AGCCCTTTCATTTGACTGGGGTGTCAAATGAAAGAGCTTGACGAAAGCCTGAAAGAATTCCAAAAACAAATGTTTTTATGGAATTTTGATTTTTTACGTTTTGACAATATGGCGCCTAGCGTCTGCCATATTGAATTTTACGTAACGTCATATAATCAGTGTGAATCATGAAATTATGAAAAGTCTATCGACACCTCATTTGTGAAAATCCGTTCCGCCGTTTGAGTACTACAGTGGCACAAACATAACCACAAATTTGTTAAACACATTACCCTTCGTTATTGGGTAAAAATTTAAATTTGATTTCATCTTAGACGCTAATGACCTCAGCTGCCGAGCGTCTATAATTTACAATTCATTCATTCGATTTCATCTCAAATCGATGACTATAAATAATAGAGATATCATAGATATAGTAGGGGAGTCATAGGCACAACTGTAGGTGACAGTGTCAGGTTTGAAAAGAGAGACAGAAAACGAATAGTTTCTCTTTTCCTTGTCTTCTGACGCATTTGTGAACTTAAAAATTTATATTAAGTATTGGGGTCCGTCAAATGAGCATCTGACATTTGGTGGCAGAAAATTGTACTCAAACGAGGGAAAATTTTACATGCTAACAGTGCAAATTAATCATGAAATTGTTTATTACAAAAATAAAACAAGTAAAATAAACAAAAAGTTTATCGAAAATGGAATTCGCGACGTTTTCTAATATCATGGCTATAAACACTGTCAGTTATTGCCTTGTAAAACTTACTTTACAGAGAATTATTTTCTAATGAAATGTAGAAAAACTGTATTTATGAATTAAAAAAATATTTTATAGTAATAATAAGATGTACTTGTTATCATACTGCACTAAAATAGTTGAATCCCTGATGATTAACAAATTTAAAGGATTAACTTCGTATACAAATATTTTGAAGTTAGTAACATACTTAATTATTACAATATAACTTATTATGTTGCAGTTCTGTGTTTACATTATTCACCTAACCCAGCCTTAAAAGCGCATTGAACGCGGATGATTAATTTCGTGGAGATTTTCTTTTAATTTTGATGTTTTTAAGCAATATGTCGTAAAGATTACTACTTTTGACAGTTCATTTTACATGCATTTTTCTCGTTATATTTCCGACATTTGATAATATGCCCGGCTTTGAGAATCCGTTCTCCTTCAACGAAATTCCTTTGTTTAGGATTCGTACCGGCCCAATCACAAATTGCACTTATATTTATCATTTCTTATCACTTTGAAAATCATAAAATTACACGCAAAAGTATACCCCGTATATGAAATTTCCCCCCGTCTGCGCCATGTTTTTGAAGCTCCACCTATCTGACGGATCCCAATTGTTAATTTACATCTGTAACCATGGTTATGTATTTGTGATAGAAAAAGATAGGAAAACACTTATATTCTCCATCTCTATCTTTCGCACCGACACTTTTTTGGGTGGCTTTCCTCGTCTATCTATGTATTCTCTATGCTATAAATACGGCCATTGAAGTTAGAAAATATCATTGTTGAGTTGAGATTCTTAACAGTCTGTTCAGCTGTGAACATTATTTTTTTCATTACTATTGCTAGCACATTTATTGAGAAAAAAAGTGTTACATCTAAATGTTGCTATAACAGAAAAACTACCATCTTTTCTTTTGTTTACATTGTTACTTAACGTGTTCCAGATATTCTATTGTTATTTTTAAGACCAGAAAATTCTTCAATACATAAAATACCTATTTAGTTGTATTTCTAACTGTAGAATGAATAAATTGTGAATTATAGACGCTCGACATTCTAACTGTAGAGTGTAGGAAGGTATATTTATGAGTTTAGAATGAGCCATTTTCCTGAGAGTAGTTCCTTCAATTATCCACGAGTGGCAGCACTTGTGGTAGGTACAAACATTATTTATTCCCCATTAGTGTCGTGTCATTTTAGTGGTATAACTTAATTATTAAATTATTATTATTATTAAATTAAGTAAATAATTAAGTTATACCACTGAAATAATACGACATTAATGGGGAATAAATAATCTTTGTACCTACCACAAGTGCTGCCACTCGTGAATAATTGAAGGAACTACTCTCAGGAAAATGACTCATTATTAGACCTTAATTTTTTTTAATGTATGCCACAGAATAACATATAATAACCCAGAAGTGTGGGAAAGATGCGTTCCCAAACACCGGCTTTCTCAAAAGTCACTTGGGCTTGAGAATAGCCGAGAGTGTAGCAATGCTGTTGTTTACATGGTGTTGCTATGGTTCCTCTATTACAAGTCCCCAGTTCCCGGGTTCTAGCCCGAGAGCTGGTAAAAGTGTCAATTGGATTTTCAATTTATTATTAAAAAAAAAATGAGTTGAAAATATGAATTGGTGCTAGGCCCAAATAACCTTAGCTGTTGGTGGTCTTTAAAACACAACACAACTCAAAAGTCACTACATACATACATACATGTATGCAAAGTAGCTATTTTGTGGTGAGTATGGCAAAAAATAACTTATTTTAAAAATGATATTAATGTACGTTAAAAAGAAATATTCAAAGATTACAAGAATGCGACAGAGAGGGAGTTGCGGAGAATTTTCCTATCGCCTTGCGTGAGAAAGTGCTTGATGAGAGTTTTATGTAATATGAATGTCGATGATGGAGGCTTCCGAGCTTCCAAGCTTCGGCTATAACTTAGTCTATGTAAATGAATTAAAACGAACCTCTCGGAAGTCAAATTATCTCGGAAGCAATTTAAAACTGTGACGATGTGGACATCTCGTACTTAGAAAGTAAAGTTATGCTTTATAAAGCTCCATATAGACTACAACATTTCATTTAAAACAGAACATACGAGGTCTTTATGCAATAAAATCCTGTCAAGTGCGTGTAGAACTCGCGCCACGAGGGTTACAATTTAATTAGTACTAGCGGCCCCGTCCGGCTTCGCCCGGGTGCTAAGAAAGCCCTGGTGCCATACACTACTCACTCGCTTCGCTCGTTCGCTTGAATATTATAAATACACTACTCACTCGCTGCGCTCGTTCGCTTGAATATTATAAATATAAAAAAACTCGGGTCGCAGTGCCAAAACCCTGCCGACAATATAGTGTATTTGCTAATACAGGCCTTGTGGCTTTATTATGTGAACTTAAGTTTGTTTTTGGACAAAATGAAAAATTTAACCCCTTAAAACATCCCTTAAAATAATATTTTTTTTTCCTAATTTCAATATTATTATCAATGCAACCTCTGTACCAAATTAAATACACCCGTTAGCAAATAAATCACTATCCGTAAACTAGTGTTTTTATAAAATTTGTAAGTCCGTTCCTGTCGTGCCGATTTTGTTAAAATTTTAGCAACACATTTTAATCTCTACTAAAGGGTTAAATTCCAATTTTGAAACAATTCTGAGATTTTTTTCGGTATTTTTGGGCCCAAAAACTTTTTTCAACCCCTAAAAACTACCCTTAAAATGGTCCGATTGGGCCCATTTTAAATAGGTTCAGTGCGGTGATGGATTCTAACGTGTCTACCAAATTTCGTTCAAATCAATTAAGTCTTTCGAGAGTTATGCCGTGAATATATATATATACATACATATATATATAAACATTTCCAAAAATGGTGCCAAAGTGTTCAGGAGGCTATGAAACGTCGAGAAATTTTGGTCCGACCCCTAGGTCCCGCCATCCGACCGACGCCAATAGTGTATGTGCCATATGGCAAATACACTAATAAATAAATAATGAATAATGAATATTATAAATATAATAAATAAATATAATCTGTCGGCTCTAGCAGCCATATTTGTTTTTGAGAAAGTCCCGTTTAAGATTAATTTCAGCGAACGACTGTAAAGGTCAGCTACTTTATTTAATAATGAATAATAATGATGAATGGTGTCATAGGCGATATACAACGACAAATAGCTATACTATGAAGTATCATTTCGGTTTTGAATCACGGAACATTTAGTATTGCTAGTGACATCTGTTGACTGTTGTCAAACCACCAACAGATTTTTTCGCACCGCCCATCTTAAAGTCAAAACTTAAGTGATTCATGAATATGTTGTGATTCATCGTCTCGTGTCAACGCAGCTTTAAGTTGTTAGAGTTTTTGGTGGCACGATATTATATAAAGGAAATTAATTAAAGTTTTAAGTGTCATTGTATCAGATTAAAAAGAAATCCCCCGGATTAGATCTTCACCCGACCGTTCCTTCATTCCCATTTTCTCCATTTCTTTGGTGTCTCCTTTTTGCAAGTTTTCTTCAAAAGATTCCTCATTCGAGTTCGTCATGGGCCAATGTACACAAATGTATAGATATTAGGGATGAAGAGACCTGTGAATTTATGTAATCGGGTTTTTGTGTCACTCGTTATTTACCGGATAATCTATTCAATAAATACTCGTTACCCGCTACTCGACAAATAGCTTAGATGGATAGATTATAGACGCTTGACAGGTTAGAACATAAGCGTCTAAGACAAATACCTTAACCTGCGTGAATATTTAGGAAAGAAGTTCCGCAAAAGTTCACAGGGCCACTATTTTTTTAGGAACTACTGTGTTATCATGAGCCTATTAATATTTTCAATTTTGTTAATTTTTTTTGTCACATTCACTATAAAATAGCGGCTTAACATGTATGTATGGATGTGAGGTAACTTTTGACAGAGCGGTGTTCGGGAACGTATCTTTCCCACACTAGTGTGGGAAAGCAAACCATTTCCATCGTGATTATGTTTATTCGCCCTGATCCGCCTGTTATTATCTACTGATAGCTACTCTCGGCCTACTATAGTAGCGAAGTTGGCAACACAAAATGAACTGTAATTTTTTTTTGAAAATACTTACTGAAAATGAAGTGAAAAGCAGTTATTTTATAGTGGGTATGGCAAAAATACCATATATATCTCGTGCGTAATGATGCGACTCGCGTGACTGTTAAAATTCGCTATCACTCGTTTTAACATAGCTCTCACTACTCGTTAGTAACAAACCTCATTACCTCACTTGATATACAGTCTATACTATAGTAGTATATTGAAAAGATGCAAAAATTAAACAATTAAATTAATATACCTATTCATTTTTTAACAACCCAAGTTTATGCAATTATCGAGTCTGATTGGTATTCGAGAACTTGTCATCCTTAGAAAACTTTATGGATTTACATATATTCTGATGAAATTTATTTCCTGTTTTTCAAATTTTATCGCTTTAAAACGCTTAAGTGTGACTTAATTTCCCGCTAAAGCTTGTAATTACTGATTTGTACAAAATTTAATAAATGACTGCTACGTGGTTAAATGATAAATTATTTTATAAATAACTGGTTGTACCCGCTGTTATTTTTGATATCATGATAATTTATAAAATTTCCCGAGAACGACAACCTCTGTAAAGTACGTAACAACCAAATAACACTAACAACGTATGTTAGAATTTAACACTACAAATTATTAAAAAAAAATTTATTAAAAAACAAAAAACCCGACTGCGTAAAAATCGAACTTAAAAGACGGAAACAAGATCAAATGATAACATGCAGTCGGAGGTATTTCTGTTCAATTTGTTACTACTATGCCTCCGACTGCATGTTATCATTTGATCTTGTTTCCATCTTTTAAGTTCGATTTTTACGCAGTTGGGTTTTTTGTTTTTTAATAAATTTTTTATTTCAAATGTTTTTAGTTAAAAATAAATCGATATAGATCCTAAACGGTCAGTCGAATCGAAAAATGTTGAGGGAAAACTAAAAATGATTTTTAAATACCTATCCAACGATACCCCACTTGACATAGTTTATTGACTTTCATTTTTTTCATTTTCACAATATGGCGTCCTGTAGTCGCCATATTGAATTTTCACTAACGTCATGTCTTTAGTGACACTCGCCGGACTAAGGGGAATCGATTGACGTGTGAATCATAAAAATCGGCCCAGGCGTTTGGTCTGTATAGTGCTTCAAAGGAACATACAAACATACATACCCACATACATACATAGGCTGATAAACACATTACCACTCCTTTGCGTTGCAGTCGGGTAAAAAACACTGTCGTTTTATTACAATGTCAAAAACTATTGGTTAACAATTACAAAAACGTTATTTAATAATTCAAAACCAATTAACGTTTCTTAAACAAATTATAGTAAACAACAACAATTAGTTCGCATAGTTACAGATCACGTGTTTTCTTGAAAAAACAAGGTTACCAAACTAACTTCCAACGATACTTTATAGTAATATCAAATCCCGTCTGATGTCGCTAGTACTACTCAATTCACTACTTTAGCTCACTGATAATTCACTATGAGGAATATCGTAACAATCTAATTGGAGATAACGCTAATGACCTCTGTTGTCGAGCGTCTATAATCTACTAATTGGAAATAAAGACCCAGCCTCTAAAGTATAGATCTGCAAAGTTCATTAAATCATGTCCAGTGGTTTTTGCGTGATGCATTAACAACAGGTACATCAGCTATCATTTTATAATATGTATAGATCTCAGAACAGAAATAGCTATAGAAACAGCATATCACGTTGCTTGTGAAGTCACAACTATACACTAAAGTACATTCTGATCATTCGTTGTGCGCTTTTGATAAATTTGTGTTTTATGGAAAAAAATGGCGTCGTGTTGTGTACCTGGATGTTACAATAAAGGTTCCGCAAAGCGCTTATGAAAAATTATGGAATTTGAAATCAAGTGACCTCAATATGCACTGTAAGAAATGAGAAGACCGATTACATAGATTATCGATGGTCCATTTGTAGCCAGCGATTAATCTGGTAATAGGCACACAAAGAGACAATGGCGTCGCAAACAGGTATCGCCTGCACATCGCGTAGATTCCATAAAAACACATTGAGCATGCGTGGTTACTAATTTTACATTAATTTGTTTTGTATTCATCTATTTTATATATGGAACTATACATTTTATTTTGTAATTTTTACACACTTTATTGGAATATTACACAAATTATGTAATTTTAATTTACTTTATGTAAAAATCACAAATTTGTTTAACTTTACAGTAAAAGTCCAAGTTTTTATGAAGTTTTCTGTGTAAAAATAAATAATAATGTAAAATCACTTAGAAAATCGAGCGAATTCTAGCTTAACTTTCAAAGTATTTTTACATCCATTTTTTACAGTGTGACTTATTGTTCCCCGCACTTCTCGACTAGCTTCAGTTGTACATAAGTACCTATACAAGTTGTGAAAAGCTCGTTCTGTAGCTATCTCTGTTCTGAGGTATAGATATTAAAATGGCTGGTAGGTATCTACTTTTAAAAATATTTCTGAATCTAAACGAAAAAGAATTAATTCTGAGAGCAACGAATTTTAAAAAACAAACAAAAACACAGCTAAGTGCCAAACAGTTTAGCTAGAGCTAATTACTTTTTACTCGTCTCGTGTTACGTTTATCAGTTATAATCTATGTACAGTTTCCTCGGCCAAAGTTTGTATATAAATTTGTTTTTTTCTTTTTTTTTGTAATCACGAACAAAACAAAATATTTAGTCTTGTGCAAAAAAAAAAAAAATTCATGCATTTTTGAGATAACGCAAGATTGTCTCCAAGTTTAAATTAATAAATTTATAAACCGTCAACTGAAAACTGTTGAAAACAATGTTTTGAGTTATATAGCTCTGAACTGAAAAATTAGCTGTCACTCATAAAACTTTAGATAGATTTCATCGTCATTTCCAACAATACAATCCTTAATAAGTTGGTTCGACATTTTTGATAACTCAATACATTGAATTATTTTGAGTGAGTTTTAGCAAAAATGTTCAATAGAATAGAATAGAATAGAACTAGATAGCTTTGACTAAAAATCCAACATTTTCGTGAAACCGAAAAATATCGCTCCGGTTTTTAAAGAGCTTGAGAAAAATAGTCAAAATTGTAGAATTGAATTGTGGATTATAGACACTCGACAATAGAGGTCATTAGCGTCTGAAGTCAAAATTGTATTTTTATTGTAGATTATAGACGCGTCGACATCTAAGGTCATTAGCGTCTTTCAACTACACTAAATAACAACTAACTTAAAACTAAATAACATCACAAAACATCCATGAGCGCAGGTGGGATTCGAACCCACGGCAGTCCAGTCTAGAGGTTGCAGCGCCAAGCACGCTACCATCTAGGCTATACTGCCCTCGTCAAAATTGTATATTACAAATTACAGTGAGATGATAAATTCAAAAACTACGATGTAAAGAGCTTCACAAAAAAAATTAACTTTAAGTAGGTACCTATAAGTTAAATATAGCCCTGAATAAAAATCCGACATTTTGGCGAAACGTCGACATATTGCTCTAATTTTTTAAAGAGCTTGAAAAAATAGTCAAAACTGTATATTTCAACAATTTAATATGAGCAAGATAAGATTCCTTTGATATTTTTAAAGAGTTTGACAAAACTTTTCATCAATGTATAAAATAATTTGAGCTATATAGCTCCGAGAAAAATCATTTTCACGAAACGCAAGACAGGTTGTTTCGACATTTTTAAAGAACGCCGTCAGTAGTGAGCACGTGAGAACTATATAGTTCTATCAAAGAGTCAAGGGTCAACAGAGAGCATCCACGAGTGCCGTACGGTACTGGGCAGTTCGCTGCAGAGCGGCACTCTTCTATACGGCGTACATAAATACATCGGCGAGGTATTTTGTACTAAGCTCACAATTTCCCAGGAGGTTGATGATAAACGATCGAGAACAAACGCACACAAATACACTTATCAAACATACCGCATAAACACTTACAGTCGATTCCAATAAATTCGACTATCACCCCGTTATTAACAATCATTGGAACTTATCAAATAATCAATACAGAATTTGTGGTGGATAACAATATTAAATAGTTAATAATAATTAAGGCTTGAGCGTGCAGCAATGCTGTTGTTTGCATGGCGTTGCTATGGTTCCTTTATTGTAAGTCCCCAGTTCCCGGGTTCTAGCCTGAGAGCTGGTAAAAGTGTCAAGTGAATTTTCAATTTATTATTAAAAAAAAATAATGAATTGAAAATATGAATTGGTGCTAAGCCCAAATAACCTTAACTGTTGGTGGTCTTTAAAAACAAACACAATAATAATTAAACGATTTAAAACCTTAATATTCACAACTTTTTCCCTTGACAATTAGTGAATAATAGAATATCAGCCAACTAAGCTAACATGATTGTTAGGCTATATTTAAGAAAAAATCAAATTCCGGCAGTATAGTAACATGTGAGATAAACAATCAATATGATTAATTCCCTAGATCGTAACTAAATACATAAGAATATCAGACGACATTATCGCCATGATATTTATATAGAAGGTGTATAGGAAAAATGTATCCCGGCGGTGCATTTACATTTCTCCTATACAGCCTTCTATATAAATATCATGGCGATAATGTCGTCTGATATTCTTAAGTATTTAGTTACGGTCTAGGGAATTAATCATATTGATTGTTTATCTCATTGTTAATATACCGTATTTGAAATTTCTCACTTGTGTGTTTGATAGTAATATGTACAATTTGATTTTTTCTTAAATATAGTCAACATTGACGGGTGGAACTGGACCAATTCAGTGCGTGTCCTATATTTTAATCTGATAATACTGCTGTAGCGGTTGCAGGAATAGTGCTGGGTCCTTAATTTTTTTTTGTACAACAGTTTCTACTTATAGATGTTTATTAGCAAATTCGAATATTTATTAGAAATATATTTTATTGTTAATTTTAAGTATTGTATTTATTTTAATGGTATAATTCTTTATTTTACTTATTTATTGCAGATTATAGACGCGTCGACAACTCAGGTCATTAGCGTCTTCAACACAACAAATAACATATTTGTGTATTAAAATCCGCCAGCCGGCATACACAAACCGACTGGTACGAGCTCGGGTCCCTGGGAGCCTTAATTCTCAAAGAACATTGAAATGCAATTACGATAACAACTACATCCCAATGTCCCCCCTGGGGGGCCGTATAATTCTTCTATCAGGCTTTAAGTAATCGTATTAACTATTCGTATTTTTCTTGTGATCAACGAATTGGATTTATAATTTTATCAAAATCTATTATACCGTGCACGGAAATATTATAAACAAATAATACAATAAACCGTTCGTAGTTTTTACCAGTAAGAAATCTGAGGTAATATTAAATTAATACTGACTGCAAAAATTTTCAAAGAAAGACAATTTTAACTATAGGCAATAATTGCATAAGTTGCTAGAAGAATTATATCATTAATAATTAGTTATTAAATGTAAAGTAGGCTTCACATTATAGAGGCAAGTTTCACTTCGCCACACCGTAAAAAAAAGTTGTAAAAATGGCGTCTAATAGTTCTTTTAAATGTTTAAGTTTGATAAAACTGTTGTAGACGCGAGAGTAAAATAAAAATCATGAACAGTATTAAGTAAAAATAAGAAATTGTACAATTATGAATATTAATATTATGTTTCAGCACGAACCTGTAATAAAAACTAATAAAATTTCACATTAAAAATATTATAAGAGCGCTTTTATGAGCCAACAAAAACAATTTAATAATCAGTTAACTTTCATTTTTAATTCGTGGAAAATTTTAAATTGGGAGACAAATTTCAGATGATTACGAAACAGTCTAAACAGAACTAAATACACCACCACGGAATTTTTTTTCAAATATTAAATGAATTTAATTAACTGATTTTAATTAATTTAATTTTTTATAAGAAGGAACATTAAAGAAAATAAATGAAAAGAATTAATCAAAATGAATTTACCTACAATAAGTTAACTTGTTTTCAGGAACTAATTTTTTGAACCTCACTTTTCACACAAACATATATCTCCATTCTATTAATTATATCTAATTATTAAAATTTCAAACAATGTTAATATAAAAAACTTTTTAAATTATTCACTACACTTCAAAATACAGTTCAAAATTCTAAATGCAACTAAAATCGTCTGATAAAACTACGTATTGTGATCAAACATGTTGATTATGCAACACTTCTCGGGGATGGTGTAATTATTTTGTCGGGTGAAATCAGAACTATCCCAAGTCCAAAAACACCATTTTTGTGTTAAATATACCATGACTGTTTTTTGTTTTGTTTTTAAGTGAAACTTCTTTGCGGCGGCGCCACTGCCTCGACGATTTGAAGGGTAAAATACTAACTTGATGAAACGAACAATGTGTATACGAAACTTGTGTATACAAAAATGTATAAAAAATTGACATATAATTCCATAATAAAAAAATTCGACTGATGACCAGTCCTATACTTCCCACCTAGTAAATATTTGCAAAAAATAAACACTCTTTTTTTATTCTTTGAAAAAAAGCATGGCCCTCTTTTCTGTTTAGTGATCTACGGATGGCTAGCTTAATATAGCAAAAATCATGGTTACCTTGATTTACGTACAATTTTTATTTTTTTTAGTAAAATATTTTTTTCTCGAAAACTGTACATTTTAGAGAAAAAAAATATTTACATTTTTTTCATATTATAACATCTAGAATTCATTTATATTTTTTTTACCTATGTTAATACGTGACATTGAGAACGTTTTTTTTTAATATCTCAGGATCCACTGAACCGATTTGACTCAAAATCTAATCAGATCTAAGTTAAAGGCTGATAAACACAATAGAACAATCGGCATGGCAGTATGTTGTTCCGTTTTTACGATATCGAAGGCGAAAAATTGACCACATACACACACACACACACAGACATCAGTCAGAAAATGATCTTAAACAATTGCTAGGGTCTCAAAACGTCAAGATCTGTTAAAATCTCGAAATATTTTTTTCGGAATTAAATCCATTACTTCCCTACCATAGTAGAGGTGGAAAGTAAAAATTAAATACTTTTTGTCGTTCCAACTTGCTTACTATATGTTGTTATTGTGTTTACTGAAAATTCTCTTTCAGTCTTGAAAACTATGACATCTCTCGAAGAGTTGTCCTAAGAGGATAAAGGTCAGATAATGGTTTGCCAGCGCATTTTGTCAGGAATGATATTTTGAAAAACAGCTTTACATTCCCCAGTGAATGCTTTGAAAAAGAAAATTCTGTTCACTTTTTATATCATTCTGTACACAAATGAAAAAAGAAAGAAACATTGAATACTTTTCCAATTCAACTTTAAATTGATGAAATTAAATACCTCTTTATGCTGCTTATAACGCTTTCGATTGAGAATAAATGAAAAGCGATTTTTAAATATAACAAAATAAATGTAAATAAATTGAAATCAATTCACAATTCACAAAGATTCGAATCTACCTACTTAAAAAACCGGTCAAGTGCGAGTCGGACTCGCACATCGAGTTTTTTTTTTTAACCTTCACCTATGGTTTCAGGGTTTATCCCATGTACCAGCATCTTATTCCTATTACTATAACATATATAACTGTACAATAATAAAAATAAGGAGCTAGGTAGGGCTAAAAAATTAACAGATTTGTTTTTTAAAAGTTTTTTTACTTATATTTTATTTTGATTTTTTTCCCGTATCAAATTTAATTAAAGTAGATATATTTTTAAAGTAAAAAAATATGAAGAAAAAAGTAGCAAGTATTTGGATAAAAATATAAAGATGGTAATTAAATAAAAAAATATATATTAACAGTTCTATTTATTTATTTATTGTAGATTATAGACGCGTCGACAACTTAGGTCATTAACGTCTTAAATACACTCTTAAAACTAAATGACATCACAAAACATTCAAGAGCCGAGGTGGGATTCGAACCCACAACAGTGTGATCCAAAGGCCGCTACGCTAACCATTACACCACACCTGTCCTCTATTAACAGTTCTAATGATATAATAAAGTCGTTTACAGGCTCATTCTTCTTTTTCTGAAATTGAATTTGTTGATACATTTTTAGAGTGTTATGTCTCCAAGTCACTATATGAATAAGAAGAAGTATTAGAAATACCTTGTATTTTTGGTGTCCGTCTTGTGACTTCGTGTGTTGTTAACACGACGCGTTTCAGCAACGAGTTGCCATCTTCAGGTGTGGTTAATTTTTTATATTATAAAACACACATTGAGTATTCGTAACACATTATACTTCACAATCCACAACATAATAGACATGTGCTTAGCATCATAATATTATAACGTGTTACGAATACTCAATGTGCATTTTATAATATAAAAAATTAACCACACCTGAAGATGGCAACTCGTTGCTGAAACGCGTCGTGTTAACAACACATGAAGTCACAAGACGGACACCAAAAATACAAGGTATTTCTAATACTTCTTATTATTGAATTTGTTGATAAGCTACTGACTTTTTATACAGTTTCACTGAAAAATTCAGTATAAACTATATTAAGCCCGCGACTGTACATCAAATGGAGTTATTTAACACTTAAAGTCATTACGTTGGTTGAAATCAAACGCACTGTTCACCCGTATCTGGGAAAGTAAAAATAATAGTACAACAACAATGAATATAAAAAATTAAAAACCATTAAAAAAGAATTATTAATTATTCCTAGCTAATAAAAAGGTTATGTACTGTGTAGTGAGAGATAAACAATGAGAGAAAATCATGTGTTAAGTGTAGGAACTGTCACTACCAGAACTGGAGCTATTTCTCTCAACTAAATCATTTCAAACGATGTTATTACACCATTCGTCTGTGTCCGTTCAAAAGTCTCAAACAATAAATGTGTATTTTGCAAAAAATACCAATTTGTGCTTTCAGAACTATTATTAGTTTGCCTTTTATTGTTTTTTTGAAATTAATTTCAGAAATTCATTTCCAGGCAGGAGGAGGAAATAAATTGTTCATGTATTTCAAAAATCAATATTGACAGCATTTCCAAGTCTTCATGGATTCCGGGCTTGTAGGCCGTGGTCCGGTGGTATTTCTACCTGACGTTTCGTATACAACTGCGGTAGACATTCTCAAAGGCGATGTGGCAGCGGTCGAAGTGTCCTCCTTGGCGGCTCACTTCGACCGCTGCCACATCGCCTTTGAGAATGTCTACCGCAGTTGTAGACGAAACGTCAGGTAGAATTACCACCGGACCACGGCCTACAAGCCCGAAAATCATGAAGACTTGGAACAATGCCGGCCGTGAAAGCTTGCACACTTGGATATTGACAGCATTGTCAGAAAATTTGATTTGAAAATGACCTTAGATTGTGACCATATATAATTCTTTATAAGAAAAGAATTGTAAAATTTCAAATCGATCTGACTCGAAAAATAATTGATCGATTGAAACGAAATTTTTTTAAACTGTTAACATAGTTTTTTGTACAATTTTCACTTCGAAACAACATTTCTCTACGCATTTTGATCAAAATTTAGCTTGAAAAGCGAAGTTTTTCTATGTAGATCAATCATCTGTTTCTGAAGAAACCACTAAACCGATTTAAATAAAAATTATATGGGATCATTTCGTAAATATTCTAAACCCAACGGCGTCGAAATTTTTCAAATCGGTCAACCCTTCGAGAAATTATTGATAACCTCTGTTTTTTTGAAGTCGGTTGAAAATTGAGATAAAATGTTCATTACACGTGAACGCGAAGAAATAACTGCTTGAAAGCTGGGAATATTTCAAAAGTGACAAAAAATAATATGTGAATTAAAAAAGAATGAAGAGTATAATGATCGTTATTAAGCAGGCTAAATAACCTGTAGATAAAGTTTTAAAAGACCCCACTGAAAAATGTATATAAAATTTCGTTACATTTTGTAGATAAAAATTATGTTTAGTATACAACGATATAGGTATATTATGGAAGATAGGATGAAAAGAGACACCAAACGGTTGTAAATGTACACGCAAGTGATGTGAGATAAAAAGAGACAACAAATGGAATAGCTTGTTATAATAATTTAACAAGGGTATGTATTTATTATTTTTTTTATCTTGAAGCACATAACAAAACCAAACATTTCACGTTTTACATATTCTGTACACGAATTCATGAATCGCAGCCAGCTCTGGACAATACAGAACCCGTTTTTATCGACCGTGTTATAGACCAGACTTGGCCAGGGTTGAATCGAATATTTTTCATTGGATTTGTAATTTCAGAGAACGGATTCGTTCTTTGTAATTTTTTTATATCTGTGCGCCAGAAGCTTTGTAAAATGGCGGAGTCGAAACATGTGTGAAGGAAAAAAATTTTTTTGAAAATTTTATCTCTGATTAAACTTGAAACATACAGTTAAGGTCATCGAAACAGATATAATAATATAATAATAATATTTATTACCATTTTTTCCTTCATATACAAAAAACGACATATAAAGGACCTGAAGGGGGTATAAATATCCGTAATATATATTAAATACATATATATATATTAAATACAATAAATACAAATAATATGATAAGTATTAAAAACTTACATTTAAAAAAAACGTTTTTATAACTCCTGCTTCTAAAGTTCAATATTCGAGCACTGTGAGGCGGGCGTAAAGAGGCGTAAAAAAGTTACCGTGCGTGAAAGTCCAAAGCGTGCGTAAAAGTACCGTCACAGTGCGTAAAAGTCCAAAGCGTGCGTAAAAGTACCGTCACAGTGCGTAAAAGTCCAAAGCGTGCGTAAAAGTACAATCTTTACATCTTATAAATTCGAAATCTCCGCACTTTGTACAATACAAGCACTTACTGGCTATCGATCGATGTGTTCCTATATATAGTATCGCGCGTACAAAGTCCACATCATGAGAGAGTCATGTTTTTAATGATTTATACAGAAGTTAATAACTTTAATAAAAATAAACTAAATCGAAACTTAGTCTGCAATAATGTAAAGTTCTAAGGACTAGAAGAGCGAATTTTCCGTTTTCATAATTTTTTTTTCTCTCTATTAAACTTTAAAAGAAAAATTATGTTCGATACGTCCGCTTAAAGTGAGATATCTAGTAGGCTTAAATTGAGGCACTCACTAAAGGGACTGACGCATACACAACCAGATCGAGTGCGCTGTATACCCCCACGAGCCGTTAGGCGAGTGGGGGTAAGCGCACGAGATCTCGTTGTGTATGCGTCAGTCCCTTATCTCGTGCTTCAATTTAAGCGTACTAGAATACCTCACTTTACGCACACGTATCGAAAATAGCTATTAAAAAATTATTTTATAAGTTTTAATGCCATTTAATGAGTAAATGGCAGATTTATATAATAAAAATGAGACATGAACTAAGACCTTGAGGGTCGAGGGAAAAACAGTTGCAAAATATAACCGAAATAAATTCATTTTTTGAAATTTCAAGTCAACCAAAGAAACACTTATAATTACGTAACGTTTCAAAGTTTCTCTCTATTTTCAAATAAAAAAGAAAGAACGAAAATCAAAACAACTTAAAATAGTTGTTAGATCAGTCAATAAAAAGTTTTATAGGTTATGTAGCTCGACATGGTTTTGTTTTAAAAACAAAACAAATACAAAAAGTGAAGTGTGGTAACCACAAGCGCTGCTATGTAAAATGTTTTCGGTTTGATTTTAAAGGCACCTGCACAAGGTTATATAATATATCCCCTAACCAATCCCTATCCAGGAACCTGGAGTGGGACGTGCTACGCGTACATGTGTAGTAAGTTCAGACGCAGTGGTGCCATACACACACACACACACACACACAGACACACCCACACACTTTCTAGCTTTGGATATGTGTGCTTGTGAGAACTACAGCTGTAATGAACGGTGCGAAATGAACGGTTCACACAATTCAATACCCAAATAGAAAGAAATAGAGGAAGAGCTAGCAACGGATTTACTGTAGGTATTTTAACAGTCATAAAAGTAAACTCTTATAAACTACTAGACAGGGAATAAAAATATTTCCATTCTAAAATAATAAGATTGAATAAGATTTTTAAACTGAAAAAACAAGAAGTTGCAATTTAGAAAACTAAAAATAAAAAAAAGTGTGGGTCTCGGGACCCCCGACAGATGTGAAACATCAAAGAAAACCTTATTGAACTCGGTGGTATTCTCTATGTAGTAGTATATATTTTTTTCAAAAGCAGCAACTAACTGTTATGCTGACGTAATCCTATATACTGCACTGTAACACACGCGTGCCCGAGCGCGCGGAAGCCGAGAGAGAGAGAGAGTGCCGCAGTGGTGGGGAGAACAGCAGCGAAGGAGCGGACCAAACATTTCGTTGCATATTTCCCCTCCCCGGCTGTTCACAGCCCGACATAAGATGTTTCACATCAAAAATATTTCCAATCCAAAATAAGATTGAATATGATTTTTAAACTGAAAAAACAAGAAGTTGCAATTTAGAGAACTAAAAGTAAAAAACCATTTAAATAGCTGTCAATTATCAAAATGGTATAATTAATATTGATAAACATAAATTAATAAGATTGGTTATCTATAACATTGATATAGCTAGTTACTATTAGTGTATCCCTATTATGGATATTTGAAATAATTTTCACTTTCATGATGAGCTCTCGCTAGTATGAAGATTCACTTCTACAACCTAGCTATATTGAAATAATACTCGCATGTAGTGAAAATCTATTGATTCCGAAGCATATAAGGAAGATATTAGTTTGGTAATCATGTCACGGTTAAGTACTGTAAGCTCATTCCGCCGCGAAAGTGGAAAGATGTATAATTGAAACTGGCCGGCCCGACTTCGCCCGGGTGAAAAACGAGGGTTATCTTAGAAAACCGATTTCTTCCTAACTACTGAACGATTTTGGTTCCAGTTTTCACGATTAGATAGATTGATTCATGAGGAAGGTTTAGATCTGTAATTAAAACTGGTCGACCCGGCATCGCCCGGGTGAAAATCGGGGGTAATCTTAGAAGACCAATATCAAATTTTTTTTCACTGCTCGATAGGTGATACTTTGCTTTAGGACATAGGCTATAATAACTGGCCGGACCGGCTTCGTCCTAGTGTAAATCGGGGGTAATCTCAGAAATTACTGAACCGAATTCAAACTGTTTTTCACTCTTCGATAGGTAAAAATCATAAATTTATAGCACCCGGAAGAAGCTAGACCGGGCCGCTAGTGACTTAAAATACAGTAAATCCGTCGCTAGCTCTTAGAGACTACATTCCTTGCGTACTGTCACTCAAGAGTATTGACGAGTAGTTTTAATATATTGTGACAAAAAAGAGTTTGTCTCGCTTATTTTTTAGACATGTTGCTATGTTCAGCATCGTCGATCTCAAGGACATATTTTGCATACAAGTAGGTCATAAATGTTGGAATCTCAATAGAAGATAGGTAATGGTGTAGGTGTTGGGTCAATTACGGTGGAAGTAGAGTGTCAATGTGAACGAAGCTTCATTGAAGCTAATATAAGAGAATGAAGAGTATAAGCTTGTTAATCTGAGTGGTCCGAACCTAGTGCTGTTAGAATGAGTCTAACACATACCGGATGTAAAATCAATACTGGAAAAAACGAAAGTCAGGAAAAGAACGCTGCCAGATTATTAGTCTGGATAAATTCATTTATAAGAATTTTCTCAATATATTGGCCATTCTAGACAGAGAATTTCACTTAAGGAGGTTCACGAGTAACTAATGATTTAAAAAAGCGACTGAACTTTTTTGAAGTGAAAACTTCCTAGGTGCGCTTTGCTGGCTGTAACAACAGTGATGTGAAACGCACCCGACGGTGACAATCGGGGCTACTCGGCTCAAACACGAACACGTATTTGCAATATGCTGGTAATAGTGGGTAGTTCATAAGTGTGCTAATAGATGACGCTAAAAACTTAATACGAGTAAAAAGTCATTTGTAGTTCACAAGTGCGCTAACAGAAGACACTAAAACATATATTTTGTAGTTCACAAGTGCGCTAACAGTGACACTAAAACTTGATATTATCGTTAAGGTATTATATTCATTAAATTTAATTGTATAGGCCGATTTTAATATATTTATGATTTAACTGTGTGATTAAAAATATATATAATATATATTTTAAAATTAGAAAATCTAGAAGTTTTTACTTCTGTCGTCTGGTCATAAGCACACAACCATTTTTTGCTCTTTTGACCGTTAAAAAAATGATAATAATTAGTTATTTTAATTACCTACTAAAATTATCTGTAGTTTATTTGTTTAAGTTATTTGATGTTTAAAACAATAACAATATTTAAAATATTTCCGTAGTAGTATAGTTTATGGGTTAGTTCGGTTTTGCGCTCTAATGCGTTTGAATTTACGTTAATTTAACATTATTTTATATGCTCTATATCTATCTCCATCCTGTGCTCGAAGCGATCTGAACGCAAAACCGAACTTACCCTATTATGTAAATGTCAGACGTCTATGTCGCCATTACTTGACAGCCTCAAAAAACAATTTTTTAATTTTTATTTTAAACTTTTTTTTAACGGTAACAAGGGTTTGTAAATATATCATTACGTGCTCTATGAACCTTCTATTTTCTTAAATTCGTTTTTGGTTACTCAAAATTGGAAAGATCAATCTTAAAAAAATACAAATAGTCGCCAATGGAGTGTTTCTGCCATGTAGTGGAAATCTATTGATTCCTTTCCATATATAGAAAATGTTAGATTGGTAATCATGTTACGGTTGAGTAATGTAAGCTCATTCCGCCGCGATAGTGGAAAAGTTCAGGTTAGATTCCTGACTGTGACTATGGTTGTTAAAATGATTTTTTCCGATATTTGCAGGAATCAATTATGTAATTGGCAGCTCTTCCAATGAAAATTTTCAATTGCAAAACAGCCATATAAATCTATTTAATATATAAGAACGTATGTTAAGGATTTAAAAAATGTGATCTTAATCAATTTTTTTCTCAGTAAACTCAATAAACTAGAAAAACTATCAAAAGATATGTTATTTTAATTCAAATTCTTCAAATTACAAATGTTTTGAGACCGAGGTTCCTTCCTTCAATCTACAAAATCCTCAATTATAAGGATTATCACTACCTACTCTAAATTGTTAGAGTTATCTTTACTAGTAATATTTTTGTTATTTTTGCAACTATTCCATATTTCAGGTGGTATTTTTTCTTTTGTTTATAAGATACTTATCCAAAATATCCTCACCCAGTTCAATTTAGACGTCTAGTAGAGTTGAAAGTTGCTGGAGTTTTCAGAAATTAATACACGATGTTAGAAAATGAAATAATTAGTTTCATATATAGTTTTTTAAGAACTTTTTTTCGACATGCAAACAAATCATTACAATGAGTCCGCGTTTTGTTTTCCACGAAAGTAACATTTAATGCATGACATGAAATATATTTTATAAATAATTATATTTTTATTAGTGATGCGCGATAAGAGATGTTTTAGTCGATTGTCTCGATTGTTCAAACATCTCGATGACTCTCGACGGTTGTCACTTGGACTCGATTGTTGTTGTTTCATAGTTCACCGAGACCGAGTCACATAGTACTAAATCGTACACTGTCCAAAACCACATAATATACAATCGTTTATCACTCAACAACTGTGGTCGAGTCGATGGTCGATTGTGCAGTAATCGCGTAATACGAATTCAATAGTGAAGAAATCACAGAGTAGTGAGTACCGACTGAACAGTGTGAACAATCAACGAGTCGCGTGAACGTTAGTCGACTAGCATATAGCCTTGAATCGCGATTATATGTATTCTCATTCGCTGCTATTGCTATAACCTATGTGGCAAATAATCGACTTGAACAATCGAACATTTCGATTGTAAAATCAAACTCCGAGTCGATTGTGGACTCGATTGTTATTATGAACGATTGCAATTGTTTCGATTGTAAAAATATCTCGTAATCGCATGTGGCAAATAATCGACTTGAACAATCGAAAATTTCGATTGTAAAATCAAACTCCGAGTCGATTGTCGACTCGATTGTTATTATGAATGATTGCAATTGTTTCGATGGTAAAAATATCTCGTAATCGCATGTGGCAAATAATCGACTTGAACAATCGAACATTTCGATTGTAAAATCAAACTCTGAGTCGATTGTGGACTCGATTGTTATTATGAACGATTGCAATTGTTTCGATTATAAAAATATCTCGTAATCGCATGTGGCAAATAATCGACTTGAAGTTTGAACAATCGAACATTTCGATTGTAAAATCAAACTCCGAGTCGATTGTCGACTCGATTGTTATTATGAATGATTGCAATTGTTTCGATGGTAAAAATATCTAGTAATCGCATGTCGCAAATAATCGACTTGGACAATCGAACATTTCGATTGTAAAATCAAACTCCGAGTCGATTATGGACTCGGTTGTTATTATGAACGATTGCAATTGTTTCGATGGTAAAAATATCTCGTAATCGCATGTGGCAAATAATCGACTTGAAGTTTGAACAATCGAACATTTCGATTGTAAAATCAAACTCCGAGTCGATTGTCGACTCGATTGTTATTATGAATTATTGCAATTGTTTCGATGGTAAAAATATCTAGTAATCGCATGTCGCAAATAATCGACTTGGACAATCGAACATTTCGATTGTAAAATCAAACTCCGAGTCGATTATGGACTCGGTTGTTATTATGAACGATTGCAATTGTTTCGATGGTAAAAATATCTCGTAATCGCATGTGGCAAATAATCGACTTGAACAATCGAACATTTCGATTGTAAAATCAAACTCTGAGTCGATTGTGGACTCGATTGTTATTATGAACGATTGCAATTGTTTCGATTATAAAAATATCTCGTAATCGCATGTGGCAAATAATCGACTTGAAGTTTGAACAATCGAACATTTCGATTGTAAAATCAACTCCGAGTCGATTGTGGACTCGATTGTTATTATGAACGATTGCAATTGTTTCGATTGTAAAAATATCTCGTAATCGCCCATCACTTATTTTTATTGACTAAAGAAAATGTTTCCTCAGGTAAGGTCAGAGCTTGGACTAATAGGGAAAGTCTCGTAATCGTGCAAAAATGCGATTTTGAGTTTCTGGTGAATTTACACGTTTTCAAATCCTTTAAATGTAAACAAGTGATGTTTATAAAATGTCTGTCTGTCTGTATAGGCCTATGTTACTCGTATACGGGAAAGAATTAGTTCGACTTGCGTCAGACCATTTATTTAAATAATAGATTACGTCACGCGTCACATTTTTCAAAAATATCTTTTGGGATTGTCTTTGAAAATTTATTTGTTCTTATTTTAAAAAATACGCCCACATTAATTTAATTTTTTTACGCCGAAAAAGATATTTTCTTGTCACTGTCAGTTTAAAAATTTACAAGTAATACGTCTTAGTAGTCTCAAGGGGCAGTACATCTGACATTTACTCCCCGTTTGTTTATTAAACAACATTAAAATTTATAAATTTAGGTCAATAACATTTCGACATATATTTTTTTTTTGCTCATGCTATAGTACAATTGTATGGATAGCAGATAGAGACATTCGGTTGGGTTATTGTATATGAAACGGAGGACCGAATCACATGCAGATAGAGAGATGTTGAGGAAGGACAAAACCGAGCGTTGAGGAGGAAAGGGAATGAGAAGGGAGAGGATAAACGAGAGGAAAGTGAACCCCGACGGTGTTGTAAAAAATGAAAAAAGTAAAGAATAATGTTGATGGGCGTGATGAAGATATACGAGCAGCTGCATGAGATTAATTCGCGCAACCGTTAAAATATGTAGGGCGTCGCATTGGTTGTGCGCGGCACGCGTTATCTGCTGGATAACGGGGTCAGCGGCGTCTCTATCTATGTCGTTAGTTATATTAATAACAGAACCATTAAACTGTTCTGTTAGAAAGTAGTTATACAAAAATCATTTCTCTGTTATCTGCTGGATAACGGGGATAACGGCTTCCCCGTTATCCACGCCGATAAATAACTAATCATTGAAATATCGACTTTTCCAACCGCTCATAACAGAAGTAGTTACATAAATATACTACTAAATTTACGGTTATCTGCTAGATAATGGAGAAAACGGCTTCCCCGTTATCTGCATCGTTAAATAAATTAAGCATTGAAAAATTGATTGTTTTCGATCTGTTTATAACGAAATAAGTATAGTCATATACACATTCTATTTCACGGTCATCTGCTAGATAACGGGGATAATGGCTTCCCCGTTATCCACGCCGATAAATGCACTAATCATTGTAATATTGACTTTCTCCAACCGCTCATAACAGAAGTAGTCACATAAATACTACTAAATTTACGGTTATCTGCTAGAATGGAGGAAACGGCTTCCCCGTTATCTGCATCGTTAAATATATTAAGCACTGAAACATGATAGAATGTTTTCGAACTGTTTATAACGAAATAAGTATAGTTACACACATTCTAATTCACGGTCATCTGCTAGATAACGGGGATAATGGCTTCCCCGTTATCCACGCCGATAAATGCACTAATCATTGAAATATTGACTTTCTCCAACCGCTCATAACAGAAGTAGTCACATAAATACTACTTAATTCACGGTTATCTGCCAGATAACGGAGGCAACGGCTTCCCCGTTATCTGCATCGTTAAATAAATTAAGCATTGAAAAAGTGGATTTTTCCAACTGTTTATTGCGGAATAAATAGTCACGCAAATACTAATTCACTGTTATCAGCAGGATGGGGGAAACGGCTCTATTATCTTAATTGTTAGGTAAATTTTCAATAGAAACATTGCGTTTTTCCAGTTGTTTACTATAACGGAGTAAAGACTGTTATCTGTCAGATAACGGGGACAAAGATCTGTTATCGACGTTGTTAGTTAATCTGTTTATTTTTAAACAGGAAATAAACAAGATATCAATTTATTGTTTTATAGCAGATAACGGGATAAGAAAAATACTAGTACTTGCTCTCGGTTGAAATGCGATAAAACATATTGTGACAACATTTCATATAGTGAAACATGAAACTATTACATGTTTTGCTATTTCCAGCTTCTATATCTTAAGCTCATATATGACCTGAAAGTTTTGTTATATTAGTTTGCAAAGGTACTTCATAAAATTCAGTCAAGTATATTTTATATGGATTAGTTATCTAAACTTCGGTTTAAACTTAGTTTATCAAACATTAATTAACTCAGCCAACACAACTAGTTTTTTTTTTACTTATGAACAGGGTTGGCTAATTTTGCCCGACCCAAAAAAACCCGGGTGGGTTATTTTGGGTAAAACCCACTTGATAAAACCCGCTAAAAGTGGGTAAAAATGGGTTTTATAAAAAATATTTCTAAATAATTTTCGTTTTATTATTTTTTAACACTTTTATTTATACTTTTATAATATCTAACTAATACAAAATAATGTACCTAACAATAAAATAATATACATCTTTAGGAAACCACTAAATCATTTTCTTTTTTATGACAAACGATGTTTACATTGGGCTTTGATACACCCGTTTATTTCAATTTTATTGAAATCGCCCCAATTATAAATCTGCTTTTCTACCTTGCCCCTTAGTAGCCATATCAATTAGACCTTTAATTTAAACGCTTTTAGATATAAATCTATACAGAAATTATTATAAGCTACCCTTTGGTTTTTATAGAGAATACAAAATAAATATAAAAACAACTGTTTTGTCACTTCTTACCGCCACAACTTTATATACTAAACTAAAAGTATGTAAACATGTTTTCAACATCAATCTTTTAAGCTTAATGCAGGAACAAAGATTTTTCAAAATTTTAAACTAGGGGGTAAACAATGATACATAACCAGTGACATATAACTTATAAAACGTTCTCTGGTTCTGTATCATTAATTACATCCTAGTTTTGAAAAATCTTTGTAGGTTACCTGCTTTAATCTTAATTCTTAAGGTTGATATATCTTATTAAATTCTACTACCTACCAAATATTCTTATAGGGATGTTTTTGAAAAAACCCAATATAACCCAATAAAACCCATTTAAACCCATAAAAACCCATTTAAACCCATAAAAACCCAATAAAACCCACCGGGTCGGGTTTTTAAAAAAAAAACGGGTTTTTTCCAACCCTGCTTATGAAACGTTGAAACAATTTTTTTAGCATATTATATCTTCAATTATTTTAGAGCTATCGATTTTTATAGGGTTATATAAACATTTACAGCGTCTATAATCTATATTCTAGAGCCATATCAATTTTAGTTTTTTTAAAGCCCTCAAATACGATTCTTTGGAGACTTTTAAATAAATAAAGAATTGATTTGATTTACTTATGATACATTTTTAGAGTGTTGGGTCTCCAAGTCACTATATGAATATTATGAAGTATTAGAAATACCTTGTGACTTCCTGTGTTTTAACACGACGCGTTTCAGCAACGAGTTGCTATCTTCAGGTGTGGTTAAATTTTTTAAAATTTACACATCGAGTATCCGTAACACGTTATAATATTAAGTACATGCGTATTATGTAGTGGATTGTGGAGTACTTAGTTTGACCTAATATACCTTCACAGGATAATTTAGTGGCCAATCTTCATAAGAAGATCCAGACTATTTTCTGACTAGATCCAGAGAAAAGGGGAAGCACAAAAATTCTTATTGCATGTGGTGCACTTTTTGGGCCAATCTAGGACCATTCTTAATTGTTTTAATTTTTTGACTCAATACAATTTTATATTTCTAATTTAAAATTTTCATTTTATGAAGTATTAGAAATACCTTGTATTATGTCCGTCTTGTGACTTCTTGTGAATTTACACTACGCGTTTCAGCACCGAGTTGCCATCTTCAGGTGTGGTTAATTAACCATACCTGAAGATGGCAACTCGTTGCTGAAACGCGTAGTGTAAATTCACAAGAAGTCACAAGACGGACATAATACAAGGTATTTCTAATACTTCATAATATTCATATAGTGACTTGGAGACCCAACACTAAAAATGTATCATAAAATTTTCAATAATAAACAAAAATCAAATTAATACTTTCACTAGTTCTTTCAAGCTACGATCTGGGAACTATAAGGACTGATAATGGTAGCGCTATATAAACAATACATTCCCAACATTTTTGAACAGACACTAATGACCTCTGTTGTCGAGCGTCTATATTATTCACAAATCAATCCAATTCAACATTTTTGACTACTCTGAAACCTTTAATAATATTACGTATTTAAAATTGCTTAAAAACTTCATATAAATATATTTTTTCTCGTTATATTTATATAAAAATATTTATTATTATTTTTGTGAAATATAATCATAAAAAATTAGTTACGTACGCTACTGTGTTTCGACGACCAATATGAACACTCAGTTAGACAATGTCAACGATAGCCCCTCCTCTCATTTACCCTATCACATGAATAAATTGTATCCACTCAAAATCAAATTACGACAATTTCTTTTATCCTAATATCCTTGGTAAAGAAAACATTGTTTTAAATCTATTTCACTAATTAAACAAAAAGATAATACGTCATAATTAAACATCTGTCACAAAAATACCAACGATAGATTAGTTGGAGAATTAAACTTATAATATGTGACTATTTTTAACAATATCCGATTCTGAAATTTATTTTTCTATGCGAATAATTAAATGATTTTTTGCCATATCTATATAATAAACCGAGAGCTAGTGACAATTTTTTGGTGTTATTTATTCAAGGGTTTATTTTTGTGAAGATGTTGAGGGAGGCATATTAAAGTGCACTGTGTAAGGGATTTTGCTAGATAGCGGTATGGGAGGGATGCAGACCGCCCCCAACATGTAACAAAAAAAATGGTCACAATTATTATTGCTTTTGACTTTTGACAGGCCGGTGTGCGGAAACGTGTGAACACGGTATGCGCGCGCAACCAAGTAAAAAAAATACGTCGTTTGTGTTTGTGGCATTGATTTATATAGGAAACTGTTAGACCTATACAGTATGTAAACAAGTAAGCTGCACATAGGGAAATTAGCATTGGGAAAAAATGAATGGATCAGAGTGATATAGAGTTGCTATGGTTTTTTTAGTGTTTTTATTTCAGTTTCAATTATTTTTAATTTAATAGTTGTTTAAATGTCAAATAAAATAAAAAAACTTAAACTAAAATAAAAACACTAAAATAACCATAGCAACCCTATATAAATACGTACATTATGAGTCATGGCCCACTCTGATCCATTCATTTTTTCCCAATGCTAATTTCCCTATGTGCAGCTTACCTGTTTACATACTGTATATTTTTTTACAACTTCATTGCTGTATTTTATGTTTAGACAATTTACTATATATAGATATTTTTATTTATTTCGAAAAGTATTTCTCGATAGGGCGCTAGGGCTTGACTTTCGTCGAGAAATAAGTTTCGAAATAATAAAAAAAAAAATCGTAATTTAATTCCAATTTTTTTCAATAAAATCATTTCAAATGTGAATCAATTGAATATTAATAATTGTTTATATCAAAAAATAGTTTTACATTTGTTAATGAAATTCTAATTGCATTTTTCACACCGTTTTCAATTTCCAAGTAGGTATTTAATGGCTGCAAACAAACACTTGAACAATAAAAATAAAACAATGTTACAATTGGACATAATTTAATTTCGGAAATAAATAACGATTATACTGGGAATTTTCCAAACATCATATCGGTATTATTTTCCATTTGGGAAACATTCTTTACGGATTTGTTTGTACGTTATATAATGCATACTTAGTGTCCAAAATAACTGTCCCAAACACTAGATCACTAATTCCCGACACTAGACCGCAAATCCCCGACACTAGATCGCAATTCCCCGACACTAGACCGCAATTCCCCGACAATAGATCGCTAATCCCCGACACAAGATCGTAATTCCACGACACTAGATCGCAAATCCCCGACAATAGACCGCAATTCCCCGCCACTAGATCGCAAATCCCCGACACTAGATCGCAATTCCCCGACACTAGATCGCAATTCCCCGCCACTAGATCGCAAAACCCCGACACTAGATCGCAATTCCCCGCCACTAAATCGCAAATCTCCGACACAAAGATCGCAATTCCCCGACACTAGATCGCAAATCCCCGACACTAGACCGCAATTCCCCGCCACTAAATCGCAAATCTCCGACACTAGATCGCAATTCCCCGACACT
The DNA here is from genome assembly GCA_039654895.1 of Mongoloraphidia duomilia. Classification (NCBI taxonomy): domain Eukaryota; kingdom Metazoa; phylum Arthropoda; class Insecta; order Raphidioptera; family Raphidiidae; genus Mongoloraphidia; species Mongoloraphidia duomilia. Next base: position 11,670,544 of record CM077527.1, read on the forward strand.
AGATCGCAAATCCCCGACACTAGACCGCAATTCCGACAATAGATCGCTAATCCCCGACACTAGATCGTAAATCCCCGACACTAGATCGCAAATCCCCGACACTAGATCGCAATTCCCCGCCACTAGATCGCAAATCCCGACACTAGATTCCAATTCCCCGCCACTAGATCGCAAAACCCCGACACTAGATCGCAAATCCGGCAAAATCTGATTCAAATATCATTTTAAGCGTGAAATTTCTTTGGGTTCGTTATGAAGAAGCGATTCCGATCAGATATAGAAAAAGCGTGACGGAAGTCTTATATTGGGTTGCAGTAAGCATTGTCAGAAAATCTAGTTTGACATTGACCTTAGCTTATAACCACACAATATTTCTCTATAAAAAAGCACTCTAAAATATTAAATTGGTACTCGAAAAATAATTGATTGATTGAAACGATTTTTTAAACAGGTATTCACCATAATTTTTCCACTTCGAAACAACGCATTTTGAATAAAAATGACCTTGTTTGTTTTGTTTGTAAAAATGCAGTAAAAGGCAGTGATTCAATGTTTCTAGAACACACTGCATAATCTGCATTGATACAAAAACTAATTATTGCAACAATCCAAAGCGAAACCGGGTAACAATATCACTATACTTTATTTGTAATCTAATCCAAATATAATGCAATATTGTACACATGAATGTAATAATGAAAATATATAGGAGGATTTACAAGTTATCGTTTTTTTACTTCCCACCTCTACTATGGTAGGGAAGTAATGGATTTAGTCCGAAAAAAATATTTCGAGATTTTAACAGATCTTCACGTTTTGAGACCCTAGCAATCGTTTAAGATCATTTTCTGACTGATGTCTGTATGTGTGTGTGTGTGTGTATGTGTGTGTGTATGTGTGTGTGTGTGTGTGTGGTCAATTTTTCGCCTTCGATATCTTAAGAACGGAACAACATACGGGCATGCCGATTGTTCTATTGTGTTTATCAGCCTTTAACTTAGATCTGATTAGATTTTGAGTCAAATCGGTTCAGTGGATCCTGAGATATTCAAAAAAACGTCCTCAATGTCACGTATTAACATAGGTAAAAAAAAATATAAATGAATTCTAGATGTTATAATATGAAAAAAATGTAAATATTTTTTTTCTCTAAAATGTATAGTTTTCGAGAAAAAAAATATTTTACTAAAAAAAATAAAAATTGTACGTAAATCAAGGTAACCATGATTTTTGCTATATTAAGTTAGCCATCAGTAGATCACCAAACAAAAAAGAGGGCCATGCTTTTTTCCATGAATAAAAATTAAATTGTGTTTTAAAGACCACCAACAGCTAAGGTTATTTGGGCCTAGTCAAAGAATAAAAAAAAAGAGTGTTTATTTTTTGCAAATATTTACTAGGTGGGAAGTATAGGACTGGTCATCAGTCGAATTTTTTTAAGTTTTGTACCTACTTCCGAGTCCCGACTGCCAAGAAGCGAGTATATGCATTTCGAAATCTACGATAACAAATTTTAACATATTTGACCGACCGGACTTCAAGGCCGCTGACATTTAAGGGCCTAACACGTTGTGTGCGTAGTGAGTTTAGTACGGCTGAGGATTATTATAACGTTTAATGTAAATAAAATTCTTTCAAATAAATAAATTGGCTGCAAAAAATGTCCAAAAAACTAACACGTTGTATTTTATTTAATTAAAAATGGATAACATTATTTGTTTTTGTTTTGTGTTTTAAAGACCACCAATAGTTAAGGTTATTTGAGCCTAGCACCAATTCATATTTTTAATTCATTATTATTTTTTTTTAATAATAAATTGGAAATCCAATTGACACTTTTACCAGTTCTCGGGCTAGAACCCGGGAACGGTGGACTTGTAATAGAGGCAACGCCATGTAAACAACAGCACTGCTACACGCTCGGCCATTCTCAAGCCTTGGATAACATTAATTTACATCAAGGAACGACCGAATCTAGAATTTAGAAGAAATAGATTTTGTATAAATATTTCAAAAATAAATAATTATTTTCAATATTAATTCTAGTTTTAGTGACGTTAATAATAGGTACTTTTGGATCATCTATATGTAATGTTTGTTCACAATGCGTCATATCTAATTATTGCTTATTACCGTCATTTTCAATTTGTCCATAAAGCATATTATGTACTGCGCGGTTTTATGTCATTTACTGATTAAAATTTACATGTAAAGTTATGTTCACATAAATGTTTTACCTTACACAAATTTCGTACACCGAATTCGGAATTTGGAACATCAATTCACTACAAATCCATCCAACAAGAACTAAGTCTGCTCTCAAGTATTTCTATAGACGGAGAGCTGACGACGGTTTTTCTCTAGTGGCCACATAAGGCAAAATAATATTAAAAAAACCTGCATACGTATTCCCCATTTGATAATCTGTAGGTCTGGCAGCCTTTCTCCCTTGCGTTTTAGGTGGCAGGTAGAAATTAGACAGGTCAGATATGAGTTCTGGGCATGTGAAGTTGCAATTTCGAAAGGGCGTTAGTGCTTTAGGGTTGAATTTCACCCTTGTGTGTAAATTTTTTTCTACACACAAATTCTGTTTTCGAAACCTCATATTATCAACTACACCGCGCCGTTTATTTGAAACTGATAACTTAACAAATAGCGTTGTGGCGTTTGACAATAAGAGATAAAAAATGGGTGTGTACTTATGACCACACAACAGAAGTGAAAACTTCAGATTTTCTAATTTTTAAATATATATAATTTTTAATCACACAGTTCATTCATAAATATATTAAAATCGGCCTATACAATTAAATTTAATAAATATAATACCTTGACGATAATATTAACTTTTAGTGTCATCTGTTAGCACACTTGTGAACTACAAAATATATGTTTTAGTGTCATCTGTTAGCGCACTTGTGATCAATAAATGACTTTTTACTAGTATTAAGTTTTTGAGTCATCTATTAGCACACTTATGAACTACACGCTTTTACCAGCATATTGCAAATACGTGTTAGTGTTTGAGCTAAGTAGCCCCGATTGTCACCGTCGGGTGCGTTTCACATCACTGTTGTTAACAGCCCAGGCAAAGCGCGCCTAACGGTACGTGCAGTACGCAGCTGGGATTCTAGATGGTAGCATGTATGGTAGATGGTGGCTGAAATTATAAGCGCTTATAGGTTTGCACAACGAAGCTTTCATACTAGCATTGATACAAGCTTAAGTCGCGTTTGAAATGTCAGATAGCGAAGACGAATATTTGTGTTCTTCTGCTACAAAGTGGTATATTTTAAATACAAATTTGGGTACGAGCTATCATGTCCACCCTATTAATAGAAAACGATCTAAACATGGCGAATTTCATCATTTATACAAAGAATTAAAATTTTACCCAAACCGATTTTTTAAATATTTACGTATGGAACCTAACACTTTTAAACACGTCTTAGAAAAAACTCAAAACAAATTAAATAAAAACTGGCAAAATTTCACTTATTAAACTAGTCACATTCATTGCGAAACTTGTAACGGCCATTTGACAGTTGTCACACGTTGATTGTAGTAGTCAGCGCGCTGAAAAAATGGTATTCTTGTATCTAGCAGCTCTTGTAACAGCGCTTATATACCTGCTACACTCACTGCTTCGTTGTGTACGCTCGCATATATAACAATGCATTAATTTAAGCAAGCCCTGCTATGATCTACGCTACCATCTAGAATCCCGGCTCCATACTGCACGTACCTTAAGGAAGTTTTCACTTCAAACACTTTATTTTATACTGAAAAATGTAAGATTTGGAGTTACGTCTGTACGTCTTGTTAGTGACGATATGTACGCAGGGATTGTTGAAATTATTTCTCCGTACGTAGACACTTAAGAAAATTCGTCACTGCCTCTTAGACTATATTATGTTGAGGTCGCGCCTAAGATTTTTAAATTTACAAAAATAATAAAAGAACGTTGTAAGGATCAATAAGTATTGAGATGCATTATTCATAGTATTGAATGATTCGTAGGTTTCGTAGATACGGCGCGCTATACATCTGTCGCGCTAAGTCGACATGCACACAGGGGCTTCCCCTGATGCAAAAGATTCACGTAGGAAGCGACGTCGGTTTTGAATGGTGGCTACGGATTAGTCAAATATCCGGGTTGCGCGAGAACAACGATAAACCAAGCTTATGTTAGCGTCGGAGTCCTCTGAACCCGGCCGTCGGGGCACGCCGTGACGTCACAACTCACTACTGCTTTATAAATAATGCATAAAGGTTTTGTCAGAAGTGACCAATTTAAAAATTTGATTTATTATTTTTATTTTAGAACAGTATTGCTTAAAAGGGTCTCTTATAATACACCGAAACGTAGTATTTAAAAATAAAGTTGGACAGCAATAGCCAGTTTTTGTGTGTTTAATTTATTTATTTTACAAGTTTTGCACGAAGATAAAAAATTAAAATTTAAGGTAGATAGGTACCTCACTATATGCATCTTTTGTATCACAAAATAATCCAAGCTCTCATGGCATAAAAAGGTACCCCATCAAACACCTCAAATTTAAAAGGTGAAAATGATTGGAAACATGTAAAAAACCTATTACGCCCGCCAGACTAGTAAATTATTATGTCAGAACTATTACTATATTTCATACCACTATTACTATTTCTTACTACATTTTTTAATTAAAACGTGGTCGCGGCGCTCAAAAAATTAAGTTTTTCGTAGGTAGTTAAAAATATTTTTTCGCTGACAGACCAATTTTTATGCATAAAAGAGATCTGAAACTTCGTTAAAAAATTTAGATCGTGCTTTGATGCGGCCACCATAGAAAGTTATTAAAAAAAAGGTTGAAACGACGCTAAGAATGGCGGCCATGTCAAGACGCCATCTTAATTTTGTTTAGAATGAAGTTTGAGATCTCTTGATGGTGTTTTGACGCAGCCAGTGAAAATTATTAATAAAAACGTTAGCATAACGCTAAACACAAGTTTTAATGGCGTCTGCGTCAAAAGTCAAAACATCTTAATTTTTTTTAAATAAAGTTTGAGATCTCTTTAATGCATAAAAATTGGTCCATTCTCAATTATAACCGCCCGATAGCTAAGATCATTAGCGACATTGTTATTCCAAAATTATACACATACAAATTCGATTACTAAGTTACAATGCTAATAGTATCCACTAATGACATAACTACTAATTTAGGACCTCTGGTACAATATATTTTGGTGGCCCTTTAACGTGAGTACCTACTGAAAATTTGTTTGAGCTTATGCCGACAAAAAGTATACTAATGTTGGTAATAGTTGAATAAAAATGTATACAGCCATAATTCGGGGGGGGGGGGGCATTTGACATTTTGCTAGTCCTGCTACCCTGTAGTTACGCCACTGGTATCAGGTTATGCATGTCGCGCGCAAGGAATATGACAATTGAAAACATTGATTTGAAGCGCTGAGCTATCAAGCGACGACTTAAAGGTAGGATACTGTGCGCTACAATATAATTTAGTTTAAAGAAAACTGGATGAGTTTTTTTAATAGTAGTCCTATTTTTTCTGGTCATCCACAACGCTTTTGCGTGTACGCGCATGTGTTTTATATTTCGTATTTTTTTTTTGTATTTTTTTCACGTCGCGTCGTCAGAGATAAAAACGAAAACAATACTATTTAGACAGCAACAACATTGCAGCATAGGAGCTTGCATTGAGATAACACAATATAATGTTGTTGGATAGAAGGGCCGTTTATTCAGGATTTCAGATATGTTGCAAGCGTCGTCGACGTCGTAATAAAGAATGTGTTAGCCACATTTCAACCAAACCCATATGCTGACACGTAACCCTATCAACGGAGAAAAAATACAGCAGCTTTTTGAAGTGATACTTCTTTTGGCGCGTTATGGAAAAATGATGAGAGTGAATTTTTACGATGCGCGCGCATCGCGTCACGAAAATTTAACACCATGAACCTAGTCGTTAGTAACATGAAGTTCATTATTATAATACCCTATTATATAGCACTAGGCTAAGTAAGATGTACGTACCGTAATGGATAGCACCGCGGCGTCATACGCAATAGGTCCCGGGTTCGAATCTCAACACAAGCATGCTTTTTTTTGTTTAATAAACAATTAGATATAAATATAATAAATAAATATATTTAATAAAATAATAATTTATTAAATTAAATGAATTTATTTAATATCTTTATTAGTGTATTTGCCATATGGCACATACACTATTGGCGTCGGTCGGATGGCGGGACCTAGGGGTCGGACCAAAATTTCTCGACGTTTCATAGCCTCCTGAACACTTTGGCATCATTTTTGGAAATGTTTATATATATATGTATATATATATATATATTTATATATTTATTTATTTATATATATATATATGTGTTCGCGGCATAACTCTCGAAAGACTTAATTGATTTGAACGAAATTTGGTACACACGTTGGAATCCATCACCGCACGGAACCTATTTAAAATGGGCCCAATCGGAGTATTTTAAGGGTAGTTTTTAGGGGTTGAAAAAAGTTTTTGCGCCCGAAAATACCGAAAAAAATTTCAGAATTGTTTCAAAATTGAAATTTAACCTTTTAGTAAATATCAAAATGTGCTGCTAAAATTTTAATAAAATCGGCCCGATAGGACCGGACTTACAAATTTTATGAAAACACTAGTTTTGCGGATAGTGATTTACTTACTGAAGGGTGTATTTAATTTGGTACAGAGGTTGCAATGATAATAATATTGAAATTAAGAAAAAAATATTATTTTAAGGGATGTATTAAGGGGTTGAATTTTTTATTTTGTCCAAAAACAAACTTAAGTTCACGTATTAAAGCCACAAGGCCTGTAATAGCAAATACACTATATTGTCGGCAGGGTTTGGCACTGCGACCCGAGTTTTTTTATTATTTTATCGTCTTTTTTACAAACGTTTAGTACTGGCACGCGGGATAAAATTTTTGGAGTTATTTTTGTTTTGTTACGCCAAAGAAGTATATCTTCTGACGTGCGTATATAAGTACACACACTCTATTTTTTAAGTCGTTGGTATGTCAGCTTTTTTAACCCTTCCTCTCCTGCGCCCAGTAGCGAATCCAGGGGGGGGGGCTTTGGGGCTCAAGCCACCCCAAAAGCATCTGGGTCCACCCCTGACAAATCTCAAATTAAACTCGATATTATCCTACTTTCTTAGTATTTACTACACTATGCGTTAAATGAGCACAATAAAATTGTGTGTGCTTTTTTAGTGTATTTACTTTTGTGTGAGTGTTATGTTTTCATGGACACTGATATTAGGTAAATAATTGTTATGCTGACGTAATCCTATATACTGCACTGTAACACCGCGTGTGCTATACTGCACTGTAACACCGCGTGTGCTACAGTGCATGCCTGAGCCAGTGCCGCAGTGGTGGGGAGAACATCAGCGAAGGAGCGGACCAAACATTTCGTTGCATATTTCCCCTCATGCGGTTGTTCACAGCCCGACATAAGATGTTTCACATCAAAAACATCTCTTTATAACTAGATAAATTAGAGTAATTATTTTTGTGGTTATTTTCAATTATACACCGATTGTCAGATTATTATTTTTAACGAAATGATGTACGTTTTTTTATTTTTAATTATAAGTGACGAACTATTTCACGGACAGCGAGTAATTAGCGAAAAAACCCAAACAGCATTAACGTATTTTTTTAACAAATGTAAAATATGGCATAATTTCTGTTATTGAGAGTGTACATGTATGATAGGACGGTTATTCGCACAAAGCTTCGCTGTGAATAATTGATAGGAGGCGATGTATCATAGCCGGCTGGGTAAAAGATACATCATGCAATATATACCTATATAAACACGCCCGTATTGCCATAGAGTTCAATGCTTATGCTGACTCTAGCGTCCCACTTTGCTCTACGTGTAATAACCTACAGTTGTGGACAAATGACAATACAAATCAAACGGAATAAAACCATTATACATATCTACACACAAGTTTTAGGCAAAGCTGGGCAAAGCACCGAACCTAATAGACCTAAAGCTAGTGAAAATTTTTTGGTGTTATTTATTCAAGGCCTTATTTTTGTGAAGATGTTGAGGGAGACATATTGAAGTGCCCTGAGTAAGGGATTTTGCTAGATAGCGATATGGGAGGGATGAAGACTGCCCCCAACATGTAACAAAAAAATGGTCACAATTATTATTGCGTCAAGGCTGAAATTGTTTGTATAGTTTGTCGGTGACCCAATAATGCCATTATAATATTTGCAGATCGAATGGTCGGTATTAAAAGGGTGCCAGATCATCCTAAACGTGTCATGTACTCGATGAAATTTATATTATTAGTTCAAGGTTCAAATTTTAATATGTTATTACGGTCACTGTTTTAAGCATATATTTCAATTTGCAGAACAAAATGTCGGCAAATTGAAATATATGCTTAAAACTGCCGTCGTAACAACATATTAAAATTTGAACCTTGAACTAATAATATAAATTTCATCGGGTACATGACACGTTTAGATTGATCTGCTACCCCTTTGATACTGACCAATCGATTTGAAAATATTGTAATGGCATTATTGGGTCACCGGACAAGCTATACAAACAATTTTAGCCTTGAAGCAATAATAATTGTGACCATTTTTTTTGTTACATGTTGGGGGCGGTCTGCATCCCTCCCATATCGCTATCTAGCAAAATCCCTTACTCAGGGCACTTTAATATGCCTCCCTCAACATCTTCACAAAAATAAGGCCTTGAATAAATAACACCAAAAAATTGTCATTAGCTCTCGGTCTATAAGTGCTTAAAACACCGAGCATCGAGTACTTTCATAAATACTCGATTTATTCAAGCATCGAGCACTCATTTTCAAAACACTTAAAAGCATCAATCACTCATTAAAATGCTTAAAAAAATTAAGCACCGAGCATTAAGCATTTTAAAGTAACTTCTTAAATCTTAACTTCAAAATTTCAAATATTAGGTACAGTGCAAAAGTTCAAAGATCTAAACATATAAGAAAACTGAAGCCAAAAGGTAATTTTTTGAATACTTAATATTCATAGGACACATAATATGCATTTTAGTGTTTGAACATTTTCAATAAAGTCCACGCCGACCACGCGAACGAAGTCGCATGCACAACTTAATATTTATAAAATCAATATCGAGTTTCCTTTTTCCGGGTACTGTACCAGTTACATATAGGTGAGCTGATACCTATATAAACTATAATTTAATATATCTGTCTCATTCTCGTCCGCTCATCCATCCGTTTAGCAAACTTTCCAACGTTGAATTCATTGAACTAAGATGCATTACCACTATCCATTATATCATGAATTACCGTCAAAATTGTTGTACATGCGGAATTATAACAGAGTTATACTGTATTCGATATAACGTAGCTTATTTGTCATCCTACCGGGTGCTAAAAATGTATACAGGGTGTTGCATGCATGTTTCAAGTTCTTTAAGAACGATTCATTGGGACCGAATCACTATTCCTAGAGAAAGTCATATTTAGAAATTAACCGGAGCTTATTTGTATTCGATATAATGTATAGCTTAAAATTTTAGAAAATTTAGAAATATAAAAAACTATTAAAAATAACAAAAATTTGGTCAATGATCAATTTGATTTTATACTGTCACCCCTCCTTCAAGTAATAACTAATTAGGTTAAGCTGCCTACATTATTTTGTTATTCAAGTAATTTGACACCCAAGATTTTACCTGGGTTAATTACAATTGTTTGTTAGACTTTAGTTTTAGTTTAAACTCTCCTGATGATGGGCTAAAAACCTGAAACGATCGTTGAGGTTAATAAGGAACATAGAACCTTGGATATCAAAATCTCAGGGATCTACCTAGAACTTCTTTAGAGATGCAAGAGCGAGAACCAAGCAACATAGAACCTTGGATATCAAAATCTCAGGGATCTACCTAGAACTTCTTATGAGATTCAATTGCGAGAACCAAGGAACATAGAACCTTGGATATCAAAATTTCAGGGATCTACCTAGAACTTCTTTAGAGATGCAAGAGCGAGAACCAAGGAACATAGAACCTTGGATATCAAAATCTCAGGGCTCTACCTAGAACTTCTTTAGAGATGCAAGAGCGAGAAACAAGCAACATAGAACCTTGGATATCAAAATCTCAGGGATCTACCTAGAACTTCTTTAGAAATGCAAGAGCGAGAACTAAGCAACATAGTACCTTGGATATCAAAATCTCACTTTCTGAAAAAAATGTAACATATAACCCTATAATTCCAAGCAAGCGAATCTGGTTTGCTAATATAGTGGACTATTGAATTCTAGTGCGGCGTTTCAGGGTTAACAAATATATTGCTGTTTTCAACAGTTCCGTCAGTAACAAGCTGTATTACAAAGTGTAAGACGGTAAGCGTATATATTTTTCACTAAGTAAGCGTCAGAGGTTTTCGTAACATAATCTTAACCGCAATTTGTTAAGAATGTTTCAACGCGAAGTTATCAGGTAGGTGATTTCTCAAAGATCGGAACACTCTCTTTGTTTTATTTATCTTATATAAAAGTTTTCTTCAAGTACTGGAAATTTATCAATTTATCATTAATCTTATTCAAGACGAGCTTTTGATCAAGAAAATCATAAACAACAGCTTTGTCTTTATATATTATCATAAAACTTTAGCAAAACTCTCGATATTTTTAGCTTAACAAAACGATAACTTCACTTCATTCAATAAACAAAGCTTAAGTTATACCAAAATTTATTTACTGCTGAAGTTTTGAAAATGATAAAACATAATTTAATCAAAAACTACCAAAAACAACCATCCTTCTCATAGGTTTTTACCTCGAACTGTTGGAGCTAAGAATTTGCGAATTTTGGAATTGAATTGAATTGTGGATTATAGACATTCGACAACAGAGGTCATTAGCGTCTGAAGTGAATTTTGGATGTTTCCTGTTAGTTTACGGGCACTACTATAAATATACCAAATTTCAACCCTCCAACTAATCTGAAAGTCGGTTAAAATTTTTGGATAAGCAAACCATTTTTAACCGACTTTTGTTTATATTATACATATCCTAGCTTTCCGTCCAGGCTTTTTTCCAACGCTAATCTCAGAAACTACTGACAAATTATTTTACTATTTAAAAGCCCCCATTTCTTCCCGAGTGAAATTCTCTGTATGTTATTAATATTGCGTTTTGAATAAAAAATTTATAATAATTTCCACATTTAGAATAATCAATTATACCAATAGAAATTTTATTTCGGTCGTGTCGCCAAATGCCTTTTTTTGATAACCGAAATTCCATGCTATTGCAAGATTGCAAAGATAATAACTTCGTAGTATAATTTCAGTATTACCTGCAATGCAATAAAATCAAACACATTTACTATATAAGTTCAACGACATTTATTTAAATGGCTTCTGCATTTTAAGCACATATATTAATGGAAACGACTTTCTCAATTAAAGCACTATTACTAACTATTAAGAACTTCAAAGCTTCACTAGTACTACTTATAATACATGTAAGCCTTGATCAGGGGCGTATTTAAAGATCTTCATTTTTACATCCATGCTCCGTAAGGAAATGGAAATATGGTGATAGAATCGAAAAATCGGGTCAGAAATAAGGGTCTTTTTTACAACAGACTTTTATTTAATAATGAGTTTCAATAGGGTTCTATTCTGATAATAAACTAAGCAAATATAAAATAAACCAAGACGATCCCTCACACAATACGTACACTATACACATCTTCGTAGCATAGCATAGTTAAACGTGCGCTACACACCTTAGTAGCAGAGCATTGTTTTTTTTTCTGTTCGTAACGATTTAATTGCAACAATCGCTGTACATTCACTATGTCTCTCTCTCTCTCTTGTGTTTTTAACTATGTTTCTCTCTCTCGTCAATATAAAATAAACCAAGACGATCCGTCACAAAATACGTACACTATACACATCTTCGTAGCAGAGCATAGTTAAACGTGCGCTACACACCTTAGTAGCAGAGCATTGTTTTTTTCTGTTCGTAACGATTTAATTGCAACAATCGCTGTACATTCACTCTGTCTCTCTCTCTGTGTGTGTTTTTAACTATGTTTCTCTCTCTCGTCAATATAAAATAAACCAAGACGATCCGTCACAAAATACGTACACTATGCACATCTTCATAGCAGAGCATAGTTAAACGTGCGCTACACACCTTAGTAGCAGAGCATTGTTTTTTTTTCTGCTCGTAACGATTTAATTGCAACAATCGCTGTACATTCACTCTGTCTCTCTCTGTCTCAGTGTGTGTGTGTGTGTGTGTGTTTTAACTATGTTTCTCTCTCTCGTCAGCATTAATGATTGTTGTAGATGAAATCGTTTGAAACTAATAAAACAGCCATAAAACAAGACGTAATTGAGATGGCAACCGACGACAATGAAAACTAGTGAAATTAATTAATTAGTGTTGTTCTAGTCACGAGTTTGCATTCCAAGTGAAGGCATGAATATTTTATGGTACTTTAATGGCCGGTTTCAACCAGCCGTGTTCAACACAACTATTGATTAACACGCAAACATAAAGTTTTTATTCGTTTAGGTACAGTTTTATTAGAGATTTTTGTTAGAGATTGGCCAACAATTTAACAAACATAACAAGCATACGTTTTTATTCAGTAGATGTATTTTTTGAAAATCATTTTATAATATTTAGGGTTCCGCACCTCTGAACGGAACCCTATTACAGAGCCCACGATGTCCGTCAGTCTATCACAAGGCTCTACAGCGTGACCCAAAACTATCGTTTTTAGGGTTCTGTACCTCCGTATGAAATCTTATTACTGTGAGTCTGCAAATTGAAATATATGCTTAAAAAAGTCGCCGTATTAACGACATATTAAAATTTGAACCTTGAACTAATAATATAAATTTCGTCGGGTACATGACACGTTTAGGGTGATTTGCCACCCCTTTAATACTGACCAATCGATCTGAAAACATTATAATGGCATTATTGGATCACCTACAAGCTATACAAACAATTTCAGCCTTGAAGCAATAATAATTGTGACCATTTTTTTTATTACATGTTGGGGACGATCTGCATCCCTCCCATACCGCTTCTAGCAAAATCCCTTACTCAGGGCACTTTAATATGCCTCCCTCAACGTCTTCACAAAAATAAGTGTTGCGCAGAGTAAAAAATCCTTGTACTTATTTAAACAAAAGTTTTATTCTTAATAATACAAAAATCAAATTTATAATGCACACATTTAGAAATGTGAACAGAAAAGTATTTATAGAAAATAGTTACATAACTTTCATATTACGACTTATATAAATTACGTAAATTACTATTAAAGACAATAATATTATATCCACCTACAAAATTAAATATTAATAATTTACAATTTCTTAACAATAAGGCCTTGAATAAATAACAGCAAAAAATTGTCACTAGCTCTCGGTCTATAAGAATTATATTCATATTCTATTTAAAGTAGAAAATGATTACGCAAGCATTCTTAATGCAATTAAATTCTCGTTTATCTCTTAAAAAAAAAAAATGGAGTTGGCAGAGAGCTCGGAAAATTTTATTAAAAAACATCGAAAATAAACTGCAAAGACAGTGAATAGAAAAAAATACACATTTTCATTACTTATATAAATAGATAATTATGCATTAGCGGATTTACTATCTTAATAAAGAAATTGCGCTTGTTGACTTCACTTTTATAAAATGACTATCCAAATTGTAAAAAAAAACTCGGGTCGCAGTGCCAAAACCCTGCCGACAATATAGTGTATTTGCTAATAATTGTGGCTTTATTATGTGAACTTAAGTTTGTTTTTGAACAAAAAAAAAATTTAACCCCTTAATACATCCCTTAAAATAATATTTTTTTTCTTAATTTCAATATTTTTATCAATGCAACCTCGGTACCGAATCAAATACATCCTTCAGTAAGTAAAGCACTTTCCGCAAACTAGTGTTTTCATAAAATTTGTAAGTCCGGTCCTGTCGGGCCGATTTTATTAAAAATTTTAGCAGCACATTTTAGTCGTTATTAAAGGGTTAAATTTCAATTTTGAAACGATTCTGAGAATTTTTTCGGCATTTTTGGGCCCAAAAACATTTTTCAACCCCTAAAAACCACCCTTAATATGGTCCGATTGGGCCCATTTTAAATAGGCTTCGTGCGGTGATGGATTCCAACGTGCCTACCAAATTTCGTCAAAATCAATTAACTCTTTCGAAAGTTATAGCCCGTACACATATATATATAAATATATAAATATATACATATATAAATAGACATCTCCAAAAATGGTGCCAAAGTGTTCAGGAGGCTATGAAACGTCGAGAAATTTTGGTCCGACCCCTAGGTCCCGCCATCCGACCGACGCCAATAGTGTATGTGCCATATGGCAAATACACTAATAACGTATAGTCAACGAAGATTTGACCATCTGGCCGCTTTTTATAAAACGTCTAGGCCTTTTATAAAACGACGGATTTTCCAATCTGGCTACGACATACATAACACGAGTGAGGCGAGGGTTTAGGGCAGTAAATAAATAAATCAAATTCGGAACCTAATTTATTCTAAATAATTTATTTTTGAGAAGGCATCGTTTATTGTATTTCTGTTTATTGTAAACAGACGGTCTTCTATGCAATGCAGCAAGTAAGCAGTTTAACAATCATGCGCAGATGCGCAGAATAAGGCATTGTTTATCTTTATACTGTATCAAAGTAAACATAAATAATGTAAATATTAGTCACTTGTGACTCGTTTTGTTTAGGAGGATAGACGACTGCAGCATACCCTGTTACAAAATAGGTAAACCTTGTTGTATTTACCAGGAATGTACAAATCATAGATTGAGAATCGATCAACGGAATCATTAATGTGGTCATCCCTCATTTTTTTGAAGTGAAAAATTCCTTAGGCGCGTTAGGCGCTCTTTTGTCTCTAAAAAGTTTTTTAACTAATACTTATTTTGTTCATTTTAGTCTTTCAAAATTTTACCCCCCTTTGACACCCGTAGGGGTTGAATTTCGAGAAATCCTTTCTTAGTGGATGCTTACGTCAGAAAAGGGATTTGGCCTGGGCGTTGATTAGTCAAAAAAGCCCTACATCCCCGTTTGAACCCCTTAGGGGTTGAATTTATTTCTAAAAACGATTTATTCATGTATTGTCATCGGGAATACATATGTGTACAAAATTTCAAATCGATCGAATACGTGGAAGTCGTTCAAAATTGACTTGCAAGTTTTGACCTAAACAAACACACAAACTAACTGACTAACATACATTGCAAGTTAAATAAAAGCTTGTAAAAAATACCTTTAAATGCATCTTAAATACCAGATCTTTTTGGGTAGAAATCTTCATTTTCGGATACAGATACAATAAAAATTATCTAGGATACAGAACAGAATGAATGAATTGTAGATTATAGACGCTCGACAACAGAGGTCATTAGCGTCTAAGGATACAGAACAGTAATTTAGATACAAGATTTGCCAGCTCTGCCGGCATTTAACAGCTCCAGTATTATCTGAAGCTTGTCTGGTTTTACACATCCCTGGAGACAAGTATTTTGTAGCGAGTAAAACACAAGTGCGTTTGAATTTCTCGACAACAGACGTAGAGCAACTCACATGTGAATAAAGCAAAACACACTATGTTTATACTTGTAAATTCTTTAATATATTATACCCATTGCGACACTTAAGAATGTTTTCACGAAATCCTGTCACGTTGTATACAGATTGATTCAAAGAAATCCAAATCTATCTATAAAAGATTTTTGACACTCCCTGTATCTATTTTTTTCATTTATTATTAACTTACCATTGGAAGTTATTGTAATGGGTCCGAAAATCGAAATCAAAATTTTTAACAAATTTTTATGTTTCAAGGTCACTACACTATTTTTAAACTATTTTTGAAAAGATGTCTGTGTGTGTGTACGTACGTATGTGTCCATTTCTTTCTAAGACAAAATCTTGAGAATGAAAAATGATATCAACTACGTTAGGGTGTCAATCGACGATATAACAAAAAAAAAGGTCACAATTATTATTGCTTCAAGGCTGAAATTGTTTGTATAGCTTGTCGGTGACCCAATAATGCCATTATAATATTTGCAGATCGATTGGTCAGTATTTAAGAGGTGGCAGATCACCCTAAACGTGGCATGTACCCGACGTAATTTATATTATTAGTTCAAGGTTCAAATTTTAACATGTTGTTACGTCGACTGTTTTAAGCATCAACAAGCGATGGCCAATTGAAATGTTTTGGCATTATTTTAGTTTATTAGTAAACTACAAACTTGAACGAAAATTTGCTATCTAATAATTTTAACGGATGTTGTATCACTATGAAGTAAAACCTGTATATAAACTAGAAAGTTGGCAACATTGCGGTGATACATTTAATGGATGCGATATATATACATTAGAAACGGTCATGATCAAAGCAGAACGCCAACTTACTAACTAGTGGTTTATTATTATTATTACCAGCCGTGTGTTGAGGACTGCAAAGAGCTCCATGAATGTCGATAAGGCGTTTCTGATCTTCTGGATAACTCAAACCCAGTGCTGCAAACCTTCAAACATCACCCATTCTACTGATGGATATCCCATTGTTTAAATACAATAATGTATAATTTTTGCAAGACAAACAGTAGACATCAAAATAAGTAGAACAGTTCTAATAAAATTAATGAAATTTTTATTCATCGACAAAAAAAATGCGTGGAAATTATTTTTTATTTGCCTAATCAAAATGTCTATGATTTTAGTTGGCCTTTAATAGACTCCAATTACTCTTAGAATGGCACCAATACGTCATCAACGTATCGGCGTCAATCATCAAAAGGCCACCTAAAAAGAGAAAAAAACAAAACAAAAAAACTTTTTTTTGTTTTGTTTTTAACTTCCCATTGGAAGTTATTGTAATGGGTCCGAAAATCGAAATCAAAAAGGAAAAAAAATTTTTATGTTTCAAGGTCACCACACTATTTTTACAATACTTTTAGAAAGATGTCTGTGTGTGTGTGTGTGTGTGTGTGTACGTATCGTACGTACGTACGTATGTATGTGTCCATTTCTTTCTAAGACGAAATCTCGAGAACGAAAAATGATATCGACTACGTTGGGGTGCCAATCGACGCGTATTAACGTATATATGATCTGAAAGGAATTTTTTTAAAATCGGTTCAGCCGTTCTTTTTTCTTAACCAAATAACCTCCAAAAAAGTAGATTTTACACAATATCTCGCGAATAAAACATTATATCGACTTCGTAAGGGTGTCAATCGAGGCGTGTTAACGTCATTTTGATTCGACATAAATTTTATAAAAAATCGGTTCAGCCGTTTTTTTTTTTTTTTTTTTTTTTTAATTATTGATGTTTTAATGATTAAAATGATTACTTTTCTGTGTAATATCTAATTTAATTATTATTATTAAATATTTATCAAACTGGGAAGTTCGTCGTGTGGACCTCAAGGGTCGCACTTTAGTCCTAATAAACGACCCACCTCACGGCTTGTTTTTTTTCATTTTTTCAGTAATCCTTTGAACACTACGCCACTGGGTCAGGTAGGCGGCGTCCAGATACATATGCGTTTTCTGTCAATGATGTAGCGGTATCATTCTTAGAGTAATCGGATTCTAGATCAATGAACACGTAAGATGGCCATGCTTTTTATATTAAGAATATGAAATGGGAATTGCTTTGTTTGGAAAATATTCAGTCACGAGCAATGAGCCATTTTCCTGAGAGTAGTTCTTTCAATTATCCACGAGAGGCAGCACTTGTGCAGGTAGGTACAAACATTGTTTATTCCCCATTAGTGTTGTGTCATTTTAGTGGTATAACTTAATTATTTAATTAATTTAATAATAATAATAATTTAAAAATTAAGTTATACCACTAAAATGACACGACACAATGTGGAATAAATAATGTTTGTACCTACCACAAGTGCTGCCTCTCGTGGATAATTGAAAAAACTATTCTCAGGAAAATGGGTCATTGTTTGGGAAGTTGGTATCTAGAAGACATTTTTTACATCCCACTTCTACTATGGTAGGGAAGTAATGGAATTAGTCCGAAAAAAATATTTCGAGATTTTAACAGATCTTCACGTTTTGAAACCCTAGCAATCGTTTAAGATCATTTTCTGACTGATGTCTGTATGTGTGTGTGTGTGTGGTCAATTTTTCGCCTTCGATATCGTAAAAACGGAACAACGTACGCCCATGCCGATTATTCTATTGTGTTTATCAGCGTTAAACTTAGATCTGATTAGATTTTGAGTCAAATCGGTTCAGTGGATCCTGAGATATTAAAAAAAAACGTTCTCAATGTCACGTATTAACATAGGTAAAAAAAATTTAAATGAATTCTAGATGTAATAATATAATAAAATTAAAAATTTTTTTTCTCTAAAATGTATAGTTTTCGAGAAAATAAAATATTTTACTAAAAAAAGAAAATTGTACGTAATTCAAGGTAACCATGATTTTTGCTATATTACTAGCCATCAGTAGATAACCAAACAAAAAAGAGGGTCATGCTTTTTTTCAAAGAATAAAAATAGAGTTTATTTTTTGCAAATATTTACTAGGTGGGAAGTATAGGACTGGTCATCAGTCGATTTTTTTATTACATATTAATGATTGGATTAGTTTGTGCTAATAAAACTACATACACGTGGTTCCTATGAAATAACAATTGACTGTAGTTCATCTAAATGTCCAATAAGTTCACTGTATGTAATAAAAGAGACAGTTTGTGATAAATTAAACTGAAGCTCGTAAAACATTTTGTGAATTTCAACGATTTAAATAACTGTATATTCGTAGTTGTGTCAATAAAGATGGAATATCCGGTCATCTCTTTCTATTTAAATAGGAAAACCATATTGTTAGAGAGTGACAGAGTTATATAATTTCGTCTTATTGACACTACATTCAAAACGGGAGAAACAAGTAATATAAATTACTGGACCCACGCGATATTAAAAGACACGTTCTTCCACCATCCATACCCGCCACTCACATCGTATTTTGTAATTTGTAAACTGTAGTGGGTTGCACATTTAAAATGTAGTTTCATCAAAAACTTTTTATTTGAAGGAGCATTTTACAGCGTCGATGAATTTTTATATTGCCTGTAATTTTTCATTTTTTTGTATTTTAATGTGTAATATCTACTTACTCTGTTGATGTGTCAGATAGAGATAGATAGACAGATAGATAGATAAATAGATAGATCAATTTATTTGCATGGTCAAAAAATTTGGATATTATCTCAATTGACAAAATAAATTCATATCTTATCATATCATACTGTTAAATTAGTGCCACCGCACACATGGTAGGTACTTTTTGTATCGAAAACGCGCGATTTAGTTACTACTCGACATTTCTCATTCGATCGCGCTATTTGTCAACAGCATGGAGACACAATCTCACTTTCTAGCGATCGATACGTTTGTTTCACATTCGCGCGCCTGCGCGTGAAGAGGGCAGCCTCAACGAAACCCATGGAATGAAGTAGCGCGAAACTGCGACTAAGTGTGCTATGTGTTTTTGAGAATCGCGC
Organism: Mongoloraphidia duomilia; assembly: GCA_039654895.1. NCBI lineage: Eukaryota > Metazoa > Arthropoda > Insecta > Raphidioptera > Raphidiidae > Mongoloraphidia > Mongoloraphidia duomilia. The sequence continues at coordinate 11,690,196 of CM077527.1, forward strand.
GCTCATGATTCATCAGTTGTGTGTTTCATTGAATAGCGTGTGGCTTTACGCTGCAACTGACGATCTAAAAACGACTTTATCGCACAATCGCGATACAAAAAGTAGCATGTGTGCGCTAGTATTTACACGTATCTTTTGCTGAATTCGGATTCCAGACACGCAGAAAAAAATGTGATATAATTAGTTCAGTTTAAAGTTTTTTGTTAATTAATAATTCAGAAAGGTTTATTCACAAGAAACTTATTTACTTCAAAAAAGGTAAACAATAAAATTCCACAATTTAAAAGAAAGAATAAAAGGAGTATAGCCATGAGACCCGCGTAAATATTTGATTATTCATTGCAAAAATAGATGTTGTACTAAAAGCTACGGCCACATACATATATGTTGCTTAACAAACAAATATAAATAAAACGAAAGTTAAAAATAAAAAGCTAAGCTAAACATATAGCATAAGAAATATGAAAATGTATGCATAAGCATTTTACATACAAAGGTTAAAAACAATATCTCAAATATTTATGCTTATCTTCTACATAAATTCGTGTTTTTTATTTATTAAATTTTTCAGCACAACTGGGATTATTACTTTGAAAACAAATTTTAATTATTTTCAAAGATTTTGTGAATTAAACTAAAAATTAAAACTTAATCCTATAAATCAAGCGTGAGATTTTACATATAAAGGTCAAAAGGTATGGAAGTTTTTTAAAAATAGAAAACAAATGAATTCAGAAGATTTGGGTTTAAAGTTTCTCAAAAATAAAAACCAAATAAATTCAGAAGATTTGGGTATTTAAAGTTTCTCAAAAATAAAAACCAAATAAATTCAGGAGATTTGGGTATTTAAAGTTTCTCAAAAATAAAAAACAAATAAATTCAGAAGATTTGGGTATTTAAATTTTCTCAAAAATAATAACCAAATCGTTGAACTTCATTCTTGTTTGCAATTAGAAGGAAGAATATAAAAACAAAAAAGTTGGTTTACATCATTTGTTTGTGTTTGAATACACTGTTCAAAATTATCAAATAATAATTCCGCCTATATTTGAACTCATTAAAAACCATTAGAGAGCAGCAGAGAGAGAGAGAGAGTGAGTGAGAGAGTAACTGCTGTAAAGCTTTCCCGTCAATAGTCTGATGATGTCACGTTCAAAATTATCAAATAATAATTCCGCCTATATTTGAACTCATTAAAAACCATTAGAGAGCAGCAGAGAGAGAGAGAGAGAGTGAGTGAGAGAGTAACTGCTGTAAAGCTTTCCCGTCAATAGTCTGATGATGTCACGTTCAAAATTATCAAATAATAATTCCGCCTATATTTGAACTCATTAAAAACCATTAGAGAGCAGCAGAGAGAGAGAGAGAGAGTGAGTGAGAGAGTAACTGCTGTAAAGCTTTCCCGTCAATAGTCTGATGATGTCACTGTCATTCTAAGGCTAATCGAGCTCTAACACATGTTATGAAAGCGGTTCAATTTTTGAAGTTATACTTCTTTTGGCGCGTTATGGAAAATGATGAGAGTGAATTTTTACGTTTAACACCATGAAGTTAGTCGGTAGTCACACCACGAAGTTAGTCGATAGTAACACCATGAAGTTAGTCGGGAGTTCATAATTAAAATTTTCAGTTTTGAATAACATTAATAAAAGCTATTGCTATACAAACGCTCGTTTATGCCGCTTTCGTTAAATATGAGTTCGTACTCCAACACCCGTACTGTTTACTTTATTAATTATTATAACCTTCATCAATTGTATTTAATGTCTTTATTAGTGTATTTGCCATAATATGGCACATACACTATTGGCGTCGGTCGGATGGCGGGACCTAGGGGTCGGACCAAAATTTCTCGACGTTTCATAGCCTCCTGAACAATTTGGCACCATTTTTGAAAATGTTTATATATATATGTATGTATATATTTATATATATATATATATATATATATATATATATATATTTATATATTTATTTATATATATATTTATATATATATATATGTGTGTACACGATAACTCTCGACAGACTTAATCGATTGAAACGAAATTTGGTACACATATTGGGACCCATCACCGCAAGAAGCCTATTTAAAATGGGCCCGATCGGACCATTTTCAGGGTTGTATTTAGGGGTTCCAAAAAGTTTTTGGGCCCAAAAATACCGAAAAATTTGTCAGAATCGTTTCAAAATTGAAATTTAACTCTTTAGTAAAGATTAAAACGTGCTGCTAAAATTTTAATAAAATCGGCCCGACAGGACCGGACTTTCAAATTTTATGAAAACACTAGTTTGTTGATACGGATTTACTTATGGAAGGGTGTATTTAATGTGGTACAGAGGTTGCATTGATAATAATATTGAAATTAAGAAAAAAATATTATTTTAAGGGATGTATTAAGGGGTTAAATTTTTTATTTTGTCCAAAAACAAACTTAAGTTCACGTATTAAAGCCACAAGGCCTGTATTAGCAAATACACTATATTGTCGGCAGGGTTTGGCACTGCGACCCGAGTTTTTTTATTATTTTATCGTCTTTTTTACAAACGTTTAGTACTGGCACGCGGGATAAAATTTTTAGAGTTATTTTTGTTTTGTTACGCCAAAGAACTAAGAAGTATAACTTCTGACGTGCGTACATACGTACACACACACTCTTTTTTCTAAAAATATTTTGTAAAAAATATTCATTACGGCCCTGAATACTACTCTGTACTTGTGTATTATTTTTATCACGTAGATACTATATGTAATTCCTTATATGTACATAAATATACACATGTACTTCCGTAATATATATTCACGATACGTTATAAAAACTATATAACAACGCTATCCTGCTTAATATTTAGGACATAGGAAATTAGCATACAAAATTAAACATTTCCAAATATTTCAGCTCTTCTATATATTTCAGAGCAAAGCGATAAAAAAATAATTAATTCGGGATTTTAAAGATTAGACAGTAGATTATAGATTATAGACGTTCGACAACTGAGGTCATTAGTGTCAATCCAGAATTTTAAAATGTAATCAAAGGCCAATTTACATTTTTAAATTTCAAACCATTTTTTTTCAAAATGATAAAAAACGTTAAGAAAGTCGGCAAAATTATTAATACTGGTGCAAAAAACCTGGATCATGTTTTCCTGGGTGCTGGGTGGGGAGACTTTAGATCATAGACGCTCGACAACTAAAGGGATTACCTTCTAAATAAATCAAATTATATCTAATAAATTAAATTAAACGGTATCACAAAAAATCCAGGAGCGAAAGTGGTATTCGAACCCACGACAGTTTGATCCAACCTTTACACCGAACTGTCCTCACGGACTTATGCAAGTTTCATTAAACTTGCGTCCATTTGAAATTGTCACATGAAAGTACAGTTTTATTATGTGTACTTATTGTTGAAAAAAATTTTTATTTATTTATTTATTTATTAATTAATTTATTATATATGTACAGAGCCTGAAGAAGTGAAAATATGTCACGGAACGTCGCTGAATAAAATGTTTGATCCTTATTCCTCCGAAAAACATATCATATTAAAAATTAGTAGGATCCGAAATATAAAACAATTTATTATTAAATCACTTTTCGTGTCCATTTTTCAAATATATGTAAACTTTATCTTAGGGAGAAGAACTCAATTACAGACGAAACGTTCAACATAAACTAATTAAAAATTCTAGAAGTTTTTATTGAGTCCTTCTCCCTAAGATAAAGTTTACATAATTTATTATATTTAAATATTTTTGAGTGAAATCGGTTCAGTCGTTAAAATCGCGGTTGAAAATATTCTGTTGAAGAAAAATCGGTGTAGTGGTATATTAGGTCTTTAAAAAGGAAATAAACTCTACACGTTTTGATCAAATGACAGATTCCTTCAAAGGCTTTTATACGAACATTAGTATCGATAAAAGTAAGTTACTGTCGATAATAAACTGTCTTGATTTATAGGCTTTGTCAATCCACTACGTACTATTTTTTCACCTAGGTATATCTTTTGAAGTCCTTTCTTAGAGATAAATTTATAGTACCTCTTTAAGCTCCCCTCCAGGCAGTCCAAATCGACAATACAAAAACCCAGGGAGTCCCGGGATAAATCACATTCTATAAAAAATTAAAAAATCATTTAATTGATAAATGTATGTACATTGTACACTTATTAATATGTGCCAAGTTTTAAATATTATACAGGGTGAGTTCGACCACCCGTATCAGTCATTTTTTTCGAAAACGGTTAGTCGTAGAGAGTTGTGTCAAAAATTTGTATCATAAAATCCCTAATAAAGAATCGAATGGTGATAATTTTTTTTTCCGGGAAGGTCGGCTTCCCTATTAGTTTGCTCCAGAATGTCCAGAACTCCGGAATTATAAATGTAACGATAGGTCGAAAGTGGTATTGCTGAAAAGATCTTTAAAAAATAAGCAAGTTTTGTAGGAAATTTTTTTTTATTACTGCCACCCCTGTAAATTTCTATAAGTATAAATATAAATTATTATATGTTCAAAACTCCGGAATTTTAGAAAGCACGATAGGTTGAAAGTGGTGCTGTTGAATAGCTCTTTAAAAAATAGGCAAGTTTTGTAGGAAAAATTATTTAATTACTGCCACCCCTGTTAAGTAACAATCGTTTGAAATTATTAAATCAAAATTTCATAATAACGATCGAAGTCGGCATTAAAAATCTAGCAACCTTAGACATTGTCACAAGTGTTCAAACTGTCTTCCATTTACTCTTTAATACATACTACTGAGCTCTTCTGGTTATACTGTGAGTGTACTTCTTCAGTGTTTAATGATCGATAGATAGGTAACTAGATTTTAAATGCGAACTTTTAAAAAGTTCGTTATTATGACATTTTAATTTAGTAATTTCAAATAAATATTACTTAACAGGGGTGGCAGTAATAAAAAAAAAATTTCCTACAAAACTTGCTTATTTTTTAAAGATCTTTTCAGCAATACCACTTTCGACCTATCGTTACATTTATAATTCCGGAGTTCTGGACATTCTGGAGCAAACTAATAGGGAAGCCGACCTTCCCGGAAAAAAAAATTATCACCATTCGATTATTTATTAGGGCTTTTATAATACAAATTTTTGACACAACTCTCTACGACTAACCGTTTTCGAAAAAAACGACTGATACGGGTGGTCGAACTCACCCTGTATACTATATTTTAAATGTTAAATGTTTTATAATGAAAATTTTTTTTTATGTCCGTCTTGTGACTTTCTGTGTTTTAACACGACGCGTTTCAGCAACGAGTTGCTATTTTCAGGTGTGGTTAATTTTTTTTTGTAAATTACACATTGAATATCCGTAACACGTTATAATATTATGATGTTAAGCACATATTATGTAGTGGATTGTGGAGTACTCCACAATCCACTACATAATACGTATGTGCTTAATATTATAACGTGTTACGGATACTCAGTGTGTAATTTTTAAAAAAATTTAACCACACCTGAAGATAGCAACTCATTGCTGAAACGCGTCGTGTTAAAACACAGGAAGTCACAAGACGGACATAAAAAAATACAAGGTATTTCTAATACTTCGTAATATTCATATAGTGACTTGGAGACCCAACACTCTAAAAATGTATCGTAATTTTAATATGTAATTGTATTTGACGATTTTATGCCTGACAAGGTCAATGAATAAATTATCTATTTATTTATACGTTTCTATAAGTTATTGCAAGTTGCAAAATTGTAAAAAATTTACAATTAACCCCGAACAGCCTATGAGGACACTGGACATACTTGCCCACCTGGCCCTTTTGCATTGTGCAACCCCTCCCAGAAAAAAATTCTGTATCCCCTCTTGACTGTTAAATGATTTGTAAGGCTTTAAAATTACACCTTGAAAAAATTAAAATAAAATAAAACGTATGCAAATAAAACAAAAAATAAAACGGCATAAATCAGTTTAATAACGTTGAATCTAATAAAGAATCTGACGAAATATTTATTAAGATTGTATAACCGTGTGAGTTTTTTATGATACAAGAACTTGGTATATTATGTATATATATTGTGTATTCACATAGGGGTTGGCAGTGACATGGGTTGGACAGAGATAAAGATATGGTAGACGAGAGACGACCGACAATGTTTTCTCCCTAGCGTTTGTTTTTATTTTGGTTCAGTGTCAGTGGTTAAATATACAGCGGATAAATAAACCGGTTAAAAACAGTAGCGTAAAAAAACTCGGATATATACTAATATACTAGCGATACCGTCCGACTTCGCCCGAGTGCTATGAATTTATGATTTATTAATAAATAGCGGTTGCAAAATAGGTAGGATATCATTTTGATCTGTTATTAAAACACATCGGCGTACCTTATTATTCCTTTACAGATTATACCTTCTTAACACATTTATATAACACGAATTAGAGCTATATAGAGCTATAAATAAATTGCAAGAAATTACAGACCTAAAACTATTTTGCAAACATTTAAGATTATAAATAATAGTTTTATACGGCTGAAATGCAATTGGAAAATTTTTCGTTGGAGAGCAGCCAATTATATAATTGTTTCGAAACATATCAGAAAAAGCATATATAAGGAGAATATTAATTTAGCAACCATGTCACGGTTGAGTATTGTAAGCTCGTTCCGCCGCGAAAGTGGAAAGGTTCAGGTTAGAATCCTGACTGTGACCACTGGTTGGTAAAATGATTTTTTCCAATATGTTTCGCAACAATTATATAATGGCTGCCCCCGCCTGCTCGTCCGACGGGCACGCGCCAGACCAAGCGGAGGCCTGCGTCTGTCTCGCCGGCGGGGGGCATTTAAGATTATACTTACTTAAAAACTGCTTCTATGACATCCCTGAATATTTAAATATGTAGCCAATTATATTTTTCTATTTGACTGTTCATCACCTGTATTTCTTCAGTTTTATGAATTAATAAAAATTTATTATTATTATTATAATATGTATCTATTACATTTAGTTGATTTTTAAAAAACGCTGAAATAGATGTTAATTCTTTGTGTCTATCCACACAAACTTTGAACCCTCATTTTACCTCCTTAGGGGTTGAATTTGAGAAAAGTCTTTCTTAGATCGTGCTTAAGTCATACTAGTACCTATGCTATCCAAATTTCAAGTTTCTAGCTTCTGCGGTTTGGCATGGACGTTGATTTAGCCCCTTAGGAGTTGAATTTAAAAAAACACGGGTCGCAGTGCCAAAACCCTGCCGACAATATAGTGTATTTGCTAATACAGGCATTGTGCTGTTATTATGTGAACATAAGTTTGTTTTTGGACAAAATAAAAAATTTAACCCCTTAATACATCCCTTAAAATAATATTTTTTTTCTTAATTTCAATATTATTATCAATGCAATCTCTGTACCAAATTAAATATACCCTTCAGTAAGTAAATCACTATCCGCAAACTAGTGTTTTCATAAAATTTGTAAGTCCGGACCTGTCGGGGCTATTTTATTAAAATTTTAGCAGCACATTTCAATCTTCACTAAAGGGTTAAATTTCAATTTTGAAACAATTCTGAGAATTTTTTCGGTATTTTTGGGCCCAAAAACATTTTGCAACCCCTAAAAACCACCCTTAAAATGGTTCGATTGGGCCCATTTTAAATAGGCATTTTAAACAGACATTTCCAAAAATGGTGCCAAAGTGTTCAGGAGGCTATGAAACGTCGAGAAATTTTGGTCCGACCCCTAGGTCCCGCCATCCGACCGACGCCAATAGTGTATGTGCCATATGGCAAATACACTAAAAATGCTCGAACATGGGTTTGCTTATTTTTAAAGAAGAGTTAGTATGTTGAATTTAATACCTCTCACTGTAACGATTTGTGAGATATGAACATTTTGTCAAAAACTCTACACCCTCTTTTGACCCTCTTAGGAGTTGAATTTCGAAAAATCCTTTCTTAGCTGATGTCTACGTCCTATAAGCCATAAGGAACCTACTTGCCAAGTTTCATGTTTGTAAGCCTTATAGTTCGCCCGAGATTTCGTAATGAATGAGTCAGTCAGTCAGTGAGTCAATGGTATTTCGCATTTATATATTAAGATTATAAAGAGGAAAAGTCTCTGTGTTTGTTGGTTTGTCGCAGGTAATTTACTGAACCGATTTGAAAAATTCTTACACTGTTTAACGTAAATTATAGACGCTCGACATCTGAGGTCATTAGCGTTTACACTGTTTAACAGTAATATAAGCTATATATAAAGTAAAAAAAAAAGTTTCACTTCAAAATGGGTTTGGTTACGCCAATGGGTATGTCCTAGCTTACATAATATAAAAAGTATTGTCTCCTGAGAAGCTCTTTTTTCTCTGTATTTATGTCACGAAGCCTGGTTAAAACAACGATATAAATATTTTATAACTACGGGCCATGCATTGCATGGGCCGTGTGCTTGTGTGTTCGTTTGTGGTATGGTTAGGGTCACTTGACGCGACGCTCCACTGTCTCGCAAGTAACTTGTTTAAAATACGTACCAACCGCTGAACTTCCAAATCCCTGAGGCAGCAGTTATTTGACATCGAGAAACGAAACAACCCGTAGAACCGAATTTTATGGGAAGTCAGAAGTGTTTAAAATGTTTTATTAAAAAATTTGCTTTAATAATAAAAGTGGTTTGAGAATAGCTGAGATCGTAGGGACGCTGTTGATTATATTACAGTATTTTCATGAATCCACAGTTCTTAAGTTCTTATCTTTTTGCCCGACAACCGAAGGAAGGCAATGTTTTTCGGGTGTATCTTTGCATTTTGGTCGGCGCCTTCTGTAGCCTAAACGGCTTAACGAATTTTAAAAGATGAGGTGTCTATTAATTCATCACAGTCTGTCGAGTGCTACTCTCGTTTAAAAAACGACGTGAATTTTTAAGTTGTTTTTCTTTGCTGGTATCTAAAAAGATAAACCAGCTTTCTCTACGACGGAGGCGGACATAATCCGCCTGCTCAAGTCTCCACCAAACAGGAAATCATCAGTCTTTGATTTCTCTAGAATGACCTTATTCTTGTCTTCTACTTTATGGACGTTATGGTATGGAATTTCCTTGATTTGAACATCTGGAACCTCAGTTCACAAAAGATGTCTAGCATCACATATAGTAGTTCTAGTTTCTATCAACTCAACTGACGTCACGGAAATTTCAATATGGCGGATTCTAGATGCCATTTTGTTAGAATGCAAAAGTAATTTTCTGTCTAAATACATCGATATGGGTATCAAAAGAAAGGTTTCGTTGAGAAAATTTAAAATAAGGTATATGACGTCACTGAAAATTTAATATGGCAGACGCCAGACGCCATTTTGTCAGAATGCAAAATATCTGTCCATTATTAAAAATTATTATATATGACGTCACGGAAATTTCAATATGGCGGATTCTAGATGCCATTTTGTTAGAATGCAAAAGTAATTTTCTGTCTAAATACATCGATATGGGTATCAAAAGAAAGGTTTCGTTGAGAAAATTTAAAATAAGGTATATGACGTCACTGAAAATTTAATATGGCAGACGCCAGACGCCATTTTGTCAGAATGCAAAATATCTGTCCATTATTAAAAATTATTATATATGACGTCACGGAAATTTCAATATGGCGGATTCTAGATGCCATTTTGTTAGAATGCAAAAGTAATTTTCTGTCTAAATACATCGATATGGGTATCAAAAGAAAGGTTTCGTTGAGAAAATTTAAAATAAGGTATATGACGTCACTGAAAATTTAATATGGCAGACGCCAGACGCCATTTTGTCAGAATGCAAAATATCTGTCCATTATTAAAAATTATACCCGGTGTAGACTCGGAATGACAAGGAATAATAGAGAATTTAAATTTGAAAAATTTGAAAAATTACTCGAATTTTTTTCAAATTCAGTATTCGTATAGCTGATTTTAATGAACCCACCCACAATAGGTAAATAATTTAAAACAGATTCCAAGGTAAGTATTAAAGTACAGTTTTGCTAGAAAATTATTAAAATCAATGTTTCGATTCTTCAGGATATTATTAGATCCTGAAGAAGACAAAATACATTGTCGAAACGTTGATTGTAATAAATTTCAAGCAAATATACCTACTTTGTTACTTATACTTTGAAACCTGTTTTAAATTATTTAGGTAGGTACTTATTATAACTTGTTTGTAATTAATCTTAGAAAAAACATTCTCTCTTAGTTCAAAAACAGGGAGAAAATATTGGAGTTAGTAGCAGCTATAGATAACTAATTCGTGCGGAAATAATAAAACATTTGGCTAGGTATAGGCGCAGGACAATTTGTCATTTTGTATCGAGGTTGTTATTTTTCTCTGTCGAAATGATAACACTCCAGTTCAATAAATGTATTAAATACAATACGTGACCAAGTTTTAAATCACAGAAAGATGTTTCTCATTTATACTATGTGTGCAAAGAAAAGCAACATTTTTGAAGTGAAAACTTCATTAGGCGCGTCTCTGCCTGGGTAGTGAACGAACGTGAACCGTTCGCACCCGACGGTGACGCTCGCTGAATCGGGGTTAATCGGCTCAAACTCAAACACGTATTTGCAGTATGCTGATAATAATTTGTAGTTCATAAGTGCGCTAATAGATGACATTAAAACACAATAACGAAAAACGGTTTAATATTATTAAAAACAAAACACCTAAAAACAATTTAACACACCGGCGTCTATAAAATATTATGCAGCACATGTGATAAATTCTACATAGGACAAACTGGAAGACCTTTTGAAGAACGTTTCAAAGAACATCTCCCTAAAAGAAACTTGTTAAATGCTAAATCAAATTACGCCTAACAATACCACAAAATCATGAATATCACGATTTTGAAACAAATTTTATTCCATTACATATTTGCAGTAAAGGTAAACACATGGACACCCTCGAAGAATATGAAATATATAAAGCCACAAAATTCGACAATACCAACATTCTTAATGACAAACTAACACTAAAATCGAACATAATATACGACGCAATAATTAACAACACACAAACACCCAATACTCAGTAATCGTCTACACAATAACTCACATTTCCATTTCGTTTACCTACTATATAAATCATAAAATCTCGAAATTTAAATCAGTACTTCACAAACCACGACATAATACACAGTGCTTAGCATCATAATATTATATAGTTTTACGAATACTCAATGTGTGTTTTTAAAAAATAATTAACCACACCTGAAGATGGCAACTCGTTGCTGAAACGCGTAGTGTTAAATCACAAGAAGTCACAATTCATAATATTAATATTATTTTCAACATTTTTAGGACCCTGTCTTTGTTATGCAAACATAGTCTCTAAAAAATGGGGAAAAAACGGACGATTCGTTTCAAATCCATATTACGTAACAAAAACATTGTTTCAAACGTTATGAAAAACCTTACAGCAAGGTGAATAATCGAGTGATAATGTTATTTACGAACCAAGAAAAAAATAATAATTTAATTTGAGTTTTTTGTTAAAAAAGTAATTAAAACTTCGTTGTTAATAAAAACGCTCGCAGGCATTTCAGGTTGTTGGTTGAAGATAATTCCCTTTTTGAAGTAGCAGACTGTATTCAGTGTTGTTTCATTTTGATTCACAAATACATAGATTCCAACCTGCCAAAGCCGTCAAACTATTGAATTTCGAAATGGCCTATTTATAAGAAAAACAGGTTTGGATCTCTTACGAATTTCACGTACGTCATAAATATAAATGTTTAATAATATAGATCATTCCAGATTTATTCTCTCTTTTTTCCCCTAAAAATAACATGACAAGATTTAAAAGGGCCTGCATTTCAAGTTGCTGTAAAAAACCTTCAGAGGCGCTGTCGTCGTTATAAATGTAATATTATTTTTAACAGTTTAATTTTTTGAAATATTTTGAGTAGTTCGACAACTAGCATATAGAGGACTCTGAACGAATAATAAACCAATGCAAGTCTGACGTCACTCCACGTTGACATTTTACCGCATCGACTCTATACAGCATCGATGCTTGGAACACAATCAATCACAAAACCTTTGAAAAACACGAACTGAACACGAAATTCAAAAAGGACATTTATATATCATATTTTAGTAGTCGGGGTTTGGAAGCTGAAGACAAAATTTCGGTATTCGAGTTCCCGACTACTGTTAACAAAAAAATACTGTTTAACGTTTTGATTTGCTTGTTTTCTTCTTTTACGTAGTCGGGTTTTAGTTTTTTTTTAATTTTAAAGCATGATTCACATATACCCAGCCTGCACAAACCTGCACGTAACCGATAAGTTGAGCTGTAAATCACATTTAACCGATTAAAAACAGACCATGCAGCTAACTTGTGCGGCTAGTCTTGCTTTTGAAGATGTTCGGTCACCTATCATTGAAAAATTTGGCCGTGATCGCAATCAGACAGGCCGTCGGCACACGTTTGTCATTGACATTATACTGGCACCGGTCGTAAATACATGTAAAGACACCGACCGTCACCAGCATAACATGCTTTCAAAGAATGCCGGCGAGCGCTGTGCTGTTCCGTACTGTGTCTGTGCGGGGCAGGTAGTATAGGTGGGGATTGCGCCATATTTCATTGTCAATATTTTGTCGGTCCGTTAAGTGCCAGTGCCGGTCTGTGAAGGTTGGGCATATGTGATTCATACTTTATTTTTAATTAAATGAATGCATAATGACTGCAAACAGTATATGAAGACACCTGTTGTAAGAACAATGACGTAACACAATGCTGTAATCGGGAAAAATTCATTAATTCAAACCTATGTCACCGTAGGGATTCTAACCCTAAACTTTCCACTATCGCGGCGGACTGAGTTGACATTTTTAATGTATCATTTTTGGATAGCATGAAAGTTCATAGTTTGAGTGAACCATTAAGTGCAAAATAGCTTTAAACAGATGCGCTGCAGTCCGGCTGGCTGTATAGCAATAAACTATCACCCTATCAGACCTAATTATAAATAAATCAATGTTTAACCGTCAGAAATGAACAATATTTCTCTGCACCATACTGCATTATAATATATATGCGACATAATCTATATACAGGAGTTCTCGATTTTTGCGCAACGTCGTTAAGAGAAATCTTGTAAACCGGAAATGACGTAATTTAATTAAATGTTCATATTTTCGATTTCTTGATACTTGAATAAAATAATATAACTTGCAAACTTTACAATTCTTAAATTAAGTTACATAGATTAGGAAAATAAAACAAAAATATCTTAATAGCAAAGTAAACTGATTACTATTGTTACGGATCACCTTGTATATGAACGGCGGGCAACAATTCTGAGAAGCGGTGTCTGACGTTGAACACACTGGTGCCTACGCGAAGATTCTAGACAACGCTAGAGAATATGAGGACGCACTGAGCGTACACCGCACGCAGATATATAAACAGCAAGTGTGTTGTGTTGAATCGATCAGTAAATGGTGAGTTGTGCCATCAAGTGGATCAGTGATATAAATATTAGTTAATCAACGGTCGAATCAGTCACTACAGCAATATAGTGGAGTGGATGTAAATAAATAGTACTGAAGTAGCTGAGTAAATGACCGACATAAATAAACGTTAGAAATAAATCTGATATAAATATAGTGACATAAATAATTACAAATAAATAATCCTTGTATATATAGTTATTTGTTAAGTGTTATTTAAGTGGCTCGTTTAGTTCCATAATTACCGTTTAAGTTTTTTTATTGTTACAATTGACTTTTCGTTGTTGCATTTATTGTTATTGTATTTTTAATTATTGTAAATAAATATTTATTCCGCCAACTCAGAAAACAGTTTTGTAACACTATTGAAATTAAATTGTTAATAGGTATAGTATGCAGTGGTAATGCATGAAAACGATGAACTTGAGAATCGATGGATCGATTTGAAAAATTACCTACTGACAGCTAAGTATACTCTTAGCCCACTATAGAATTGAAGTGGGCGACACAAAATGAACTGTCAAAATTTTTTGGAAAATACTGATAATGAAGTGAAAAACAGCTATTTAATAGTGGGTATGGCAAAAAATACAATATCTCGTGCGTAATGGTATTATGACTCGTGTAACTGTTAAAATTCGCTATCGCTCGTTTTTATATACTGTCGCTAATCGTCACTAATATATTACATTACGACACTAGATATACAATCTACTATTATATTTCTCGTGATAGATAGATAGATAGACAGATAGATAGATAAATAGATAGAAGATTTATTTGTCGCAACTATATAAAGATTGACAAAACGTTTGTAAATATTTTAAAAGTCGGTAACAAAACCAACTGTTGAGTACTTATACTATTTTGTGAATAGAAAATATTATTGTTTATTATTATTTGTAGAAAGTACTGATTGTTATCAGTTTTCAAAGTATATAAAAAAACAAAGACGAAAACATATAGTGAAACAAAGCTTTCATATCAAAACATCGCATTCAAGCTTGAATTTCAAAGAGAGCTTTGCACACGTATTTACTGGAAATCTGCTAAAAATAATAAGCGATGTGACTATAGCAACATCTGCGTACTGTACGAGTTGTCTGGTAAAATTTCGAAAAATAAATCTCATAAGTCAAGTTTAGAGTTTTACCGAAAAATAAATCCCACCATAAAACATACCTACGTATAAAAAAACAGGCCAAGTTCTCGTCAGGACTGTGTTAAACACTATCTATGTTCCAAATTTCCGCCATGTTGGATTTTTAGTTCGCCATGTTTGATTTTCATTTATTTTCGATTTCTCTCATAATTATTACCTTAAACACTATCTGTGTTCCAAATTTCGAAGCTTTAGCTCAATTGGAAGTAGCCGTGATTTTATTTCGTGTCAGAATGCGCCATGTTGGATTTTCATTAATTTTCGATTTTTCTCGTAATTATTACCTTAAACACTATCTATGTTCCAAATTTCGAAGCTCTATCTCGATTGGAAGTACCCTAGATTTTTGATGATCTATGAGTCAGTCAGTCAGTGAATGCCAAAAATTGCGATTTTTGGACATTCGTATCTTGGAAACCATTCCACCTAGACGTATGAAATTTGGAATACTGCTTCTTGTTGGTAACCTTAATCCCTCTGAAAAAATTCAGTTCTGTAACGCAACTAACCTCAGAATAGAGGGTGGTCGAAAAGGGCTCGAAATTGTTCGTGTAAATATTGCACAATGCGCGCTCGGCTTTGCTTGTTGCGAGAACTTGGCCGGCGCACTCCGTGCGCTATCTTTAAAGCCAAGTCTACAGTTTGTCGAAGAATTCTTCACATTTTTTAATCATGCTAGAGCCATGCAAAGTTCATAATTATCACTAAATGTATTTTTTTATTAAAAAACTATTTAGTTATCGTTATATTTTAAGTTAAAAATTTACGTGTCGTCTAAAGTTTTTGAACGTAACGGAAAATGCCGAACTGGTTGTGACGTTACGATGTGAGTTTGTACTATCTAAAAACCAACAAACATACTGTTGAAAATACTGTTTTGTACTTATGTAAACAAAGATGTATCCTTTTGAGGTACGAGGTTCTAAAAATGTGAATCGCTCTATATATGTCATATAATATCGTACTGCATAATTTTTTACTGTGAACATTATAATTTTTAATATCTCATAAAATATTTTAATAGTGCTCAAACAAAAGACTCAATTCCAGTGTTACACGTTATCTATGTCATTATTTTGTACGGTTAATGTTGTTATTTTGCACAAATCTCTTTAACTTTTATAACCTGACATTTATACACAGATGCAGGTTAATGACAATACAGGATGTACTAAAATTAGCGAGTTTATATAGCCTTTTGCGAAGGTTATTCTGTTTATAGAATCAAGATAAGAATCTTTCGGGCTTATGAGCCGTGGTCTACTGGAATGGCATCTTCTTCTCGGTGTCCTGCTGTCGACAGCAGGACACCGAGAAGAACACTACGACCACGTCGAACACACCACTGAAGATACTTGCCGCAGTTGCAAGCGAAACGTCTGGAAGAAGAAGATGCAATTCCAGTAGACCACGGCTCATAAACCCGAAAGATTCTTATCTTAATTCTATTAACGCCGGCCGTGAAAGCCTACATTCTGTTATTCTGTTTGTATTTGTCATAATTTAAAACACGGCAAAAAAATAATTCAGATTGACAATAGTAGATTTTTTACTTCCCACCTCTACTATGGTAGGGAAGTAATGGATTCAGTCCGAAAACAATATTTCGAGATTTTAACAGATTTTCACGTTTTGAGACCCTAGCAATCGTTTAAGATCATTTTCTGACTGATGTCTGTATGTGTGTGTGTATGTGTGTATGTGTGTATGTGTGTATGTGTGTGTGTATGTGGTCAATTTTTCGCCTTCGATATCTTAAGAACGGAACAACATACGGGCATGCCGATTGTTCTATTGTGTTTATCAGCCTTTAACTTAGATCTGATTAGATTTTGAGTCAAATCGGTTCAGTGGATCCTGAGATATTCAAAAAAACGTCCTCAATGTCACGTATTAACATAGGTAAAAAAAAATATAAATGAATTCTAGATGTTATAATATGAAAAAAATGTAAATATTTTTTTTCTCTAAAATGTATAGTTTTCGAGAAAAAAAATATTTTACTAAAAAAAATAAAAATTGTACGTAAATCAAGGTAACCATGATTTTTGCTATATTAAGCTAGCCATCAATAGATCACCAAACAAAAAAGAGGGCCATGCTTTTTTCAAAGAATAAAAATTAAATTGTGTTTTAAAGACCACCAACAGCTAAGGTTATTTGGGCCTAGTCAAAGAATAAAAAAAAGAGTGTTTATTTTTTGCAAATATTTACTAGGTGGGAAGTATAGGACTGGTCATCAGTCGAATTTTTATATTATTAAAAGACTTGTGTCAGTGAAGTCAATACTAAAGAAAACGGGAAACTTGATGTTACAAAATACTGCACCATTTAACTGGTAATTTAATACATTAAAAAAGTCATATCGTGAATGCTAATAAAGAAGTTGTGTAATAAGTAAATAACTAATTATTAATTAAAACGTTATTATAAACTAGCTATCAAATTTACTATAAATGTAAAAATGTCAAATGCAAACAATCGAATCAATTGCGAAACAAAACTTCTTGATAGTAACGTTTTAATTAATAATTTATTATTTTCATATTACACAACTTCTTTATTTATGACCTTGCATAGCATTAGGTATGTCTTAGGTCGTTGGATTCGTCTCAATAACGGTTATAAGATTCCGTGAAAAAATCCACATAGTAGTCTGATAAAAAAAAATGGAGGTGACCTTGATCCAACCTCAGCGTAACAATCGAGAAGAAAATATATTTTACCAACATACGTGCCTTTTGATACCAAACAGTTTTTATGCGAAACTTTATTTGCTACAACTATTTCTGAGATATTAGCCTGTAACACTTTATGTGCCTCACCCTGTATATATATTAGGGTAATTCGAGGAGAGATGGACAACATGTTCTATGTTGTAAGATTATGGACGCTCGACAACAGCAGACATAAGCCTCTATGATGTCGATCCCAATGTGTGGTTTTTAAAGGACTTGACCTGTACCTATAGTTTCGCGTGTCTCCACCAAGCGCATATTTCATTTTTGTATAAAAGAACAAATAAAAGAGAAGAAAAGAATTTACACATCTGTCTTAGTAAATAGTAATGTCCAATATGGGAGCCGAGTCGTTCAGTCATTGTCAAGATACGAACACGGGAATGAATACATCGCTGCTTCACAGAACATTTGATAGATTTCATATTCCTGTATTATCATGTATAGGAATAATAATATATTACTTGGTACAAGACTCACTAAACTTACTCTCACTCCAAAATAAAAATTCGTCCGTTTTTCTTTTTTTTTTACTCCACTGTCGAAGGAGGGTAATGTTTTTCGGGTGTATGTATGTATGTATCTTTGTATTTTTTTGGCGCTTTCTGTAGCCTAAACGGCTTGACGGATTTTGAAAAATGAGGTGTCTATGGATTCGTCATAGTCTCACGAGTGCTACTAAGTATATGACGTCACGGAAAAATCAATATGGCGGACGCTAGACGTTATTTTGTGTAATTTTCCTTCTAAATACATCGATATAGGTATCAAAAGAAATGTTTCGTTTAGAAGATTTCAAATAAAGTATAATGGCGTCACGGAAAATTCAATATGGCAGACGCTAGACGCAAAAAATCGGTAGATATTTTTTTTACATTAAAATATGATTTAATTAAATTTGCAGATACGGAAAAAATTTAAAAACTAAAAAGAACCAAATAAAATATAAGTAAAAATTTTTTTAAAACAAATCTGTAAATTTTTTTTTTTTTTTTTTTTTTTTTTTTTTTATTAACAAAAACAATGTGTGCATCGACCTTAAGATCATTAGCACTGGTACAAAAATCTGTAAATTTTTTACCCCTAGTTAACTCCCTATTTTTATCATTGTATGGAACCCTCAATGCGCGAGTCTGACTCGCACTTGACCGTTTTTTCTCTCACATTGAGTCACTATTAAAGTTTGGCGAACCGCATGAAAAATAGTTGGTGATCCCTGTATTACACCATTGTTGTACAGTCGGATTTTGAACGATGGCAGCCACTGTTTACCTTTATTCAGTTAATATGACACGACATTTTTTTCTCTATAGACCTATCGTTCAGGTACTTTTGTTTGGTTTCGAAAAACAATGATTCATGAGCATTGTCGGTGGACATAAAAAGCCATTCAACCGTAGGTACATTTTCTAGATGGCTTTGTACAGTGAACTTTCACCTTTATAACATCCAGGGCCATAGTCAGGATGTCCAACCCCCAAGAATGTGCCATATAGCTTTCGATTTAATTTAAATTCTATAGAATTATCGCTAGGCACTTGGTAGAACATGATTGAATAAAAATTAATAAACAAACACTTGAAAAATTCTACACATTTATTCATCTCAACGATCGTTTCGGGCTTCTAACCCATCACCAGGAGTTTACTTTAAAACTTTTAAAGTAAACCCTGATGATGGGTTAGAAGCCCGAAACGATCGTTGAGATGAATAAATGTGCAGAATTTTTCAAGTGTTTGTTTATTAATTTTTATTCGATTTAATTGTTTTATATAAGAAAAAATAGCCTATATACGACTTTAAATCATTGGAATGAATCCCGTCTAACATAAAATAATCTCGTTGGATTTTTTCATCGTTTAGGGCATTAAATTTTCTATGGATTCCTAGACGGATTTTCTTTCATTCGGTATGGAAGATACTCGTAACGCGTGTTAAAAAAACACGTAAAACGCTATGATGATTTCAACTTTGATTGCACATAACTTGTCAATTTTTAAAGATATCGATAAGGGACAAAATTCACACTTTAGGGCGTTCTTTGCTTTATGAACATGTGTATTTTCAATTTAAAATTCGGTGAAGAACACAATAAATAAAGCTATTGAAAAGGACATTACGTTTTAACAATTGGTTTCCAAGGGTACATAAAGCGCGTGATTTTCAAGAAGCTGTAGCGTGCTTACCATTAGTACCTACCACAGAAAATTTGCAGGAATGAAAATTGTAGGAAATGTAATCCTATTTAAAACATTACATAGTGAAAGAATCGCTTAAGTCGACCGTTTCTGAGATATTTCGAAACAGGCTCAGCAAAAAGTGACATGCAAATATTCAATAGGGAGTGGCGAGGGAAGCACAGAAGGGATAATCGGGGACTTTTATAAAAATACATGTCTAAAGATGTTCTACCATCTGTGAAAAATCCAGCTCTATGGGAATTAGTTGCGACATAAAACCTTTATTAACCGGGTTAATAGGAAACACAGGCGACCTGGTTATATAAATTAATATTTATGTTAAAAATAAAATTATACATTGTTGCATATTAGTAGTTAATAGAGAAACGATAAGTCGAGGTTTCACTGTAGAGTGACTTCAATAGAACGACACTGTATAGGCTTTCAATCTTTTGTAGGTAGATATAATATATAAGCTTAATGGATGCAGAGGTAATCTAAAAAAAAAATACATTTGCTGTATCGAAACGGAGTTTTTCATTCAGAATATAAAAATAAAGAAATGAAATTACTACCTACTGAATATAACCGTTAGAAATCCTTTTATATTGAGTTTATTAAGCGATTAATTTTTCTCACAGGAACTGCCTTTTATTTTTTATTATAAAAGTATGTGGAAGTTAGATTACATAAGTTCGTAAAATGGAACTCTGAAGAAATATAATACTGGAAAAAATTAGACACCAAATTATTAAACGTATATATTAATTTTTTCTGAGGCTGTTTACTATACAGCAGTGGCGGATTCAGGGGGGTTAGGGGCTCAACCCCCCCCCGAAATTTTTGGAAACGCATAGAAAGGGACATCCGATTCATATCTTAGCCGCGTAAGGCATTGCATTTTTTCGATATTTTTAACTTCCCATTGGAAGTTATTGTAATGGGTCCGAAAATCAAAATCAAAATGTATAACAAATTTTTATGTTTCAAGGTCACTACACTATTTTTAGAAAGATGTCTGTCTGTGTGTGTGTGTGTACGTACGTACGTATGTGTACATTTTTTTCTAAGACGAAATTTCGAGAATGAAAAATGATATCGACTACGTTAGGGTGCCAATCGACGCGTATTAACGTAAATATGATCTGAAAGAAATTTTTTCAAAATCGGTTCAGCCGTTCTTTTTTCTTAACCATATAGACTCCGAAAAAGTAGATTTTACACAATATCTCGCGAATAAAAAATTATATCGACTTCGTAAGGGTGTCAATCAAGGCGTGTTAACGTCATTTTGATCCGACATAAATTTTATAAAAATCGGTTTTTTTTTTATTATTGTTAAATATAAATAATAATTATGTTTTAATGATTAAAATGATTACTTTTCTGTGTAATATCTAATTTAATTATTATTATTAAATATTTATCAAACTGGGAAGTTCGTCGTGTGGACCTCAAGGGTCGCACTTTAGTCCTAATAAACGACCCACCTCACGGCTTGTTTTTTATATTTTCGCGTGTAAAAACTGATTTGGTGAGGTCAGTAAGTATCAATATAATGTACTTGTACATAAATATTTTGAACCCCCCCTCCGAAATATTTTTCTGAATCTGTCCCAGTGCGTAAACGGTTAACCCGAACATTTGACGTCATCATACGGGGGCTAAGCTCAGCCGTTTGAAATGAACACATTTTTTTAATTCTTGTTTGCAATTAAAAGGAACGATATAAGAACGAAAAAGTTGGTTTACATTATTAGTTTATGTATGAGGAATAACACGCACTGTTATCAAATTTTGATACGAGGGTCGACCATTCCAGATCGGCTGTATATCTATTTTTATTTTGGAGCATACGTAAAATGTATGTAGAAATACATGCGCGAACGACAATTGTGTGGTATTTTATAAAAAGAATTCTTCTGATATCGTTTTGTTATCCTTATTGCGATACGAAGCATTCTTGGCGTATTCAATAAGCAAATAAAAATACCTCAGGTAAAATCGCATATATAAGCTTGCAATATAACATTATAATTCGTATTGTATTATATTTTTTGCCCACTACAAAATAGATGCTTTCGATGCATGTACACCGGCCTGTAATGCGTCATTTAACAGGCAGGCATGCGGAAAGTGTTTTACTTACCGCACAAGTATTTATTTATTGTAGATTATAGACGCATCGACAACTCAGGTCATTAGCGTCTTCAACATAACAAATAACATATTTGTATATTAAAATCCACCAGCCGGCATACACAAACCGACTGGTACGAGCTCGGGTCCCTGGGAGCGCTAATTCCCAAAGAACATTGGAATGCAATTGCGATAACTACATCCCAACGTTCCCCCCGGGGGGTATCGCATAAATGAACGGTTACCATAGCGACTTCTGTTTATTCGCTCTACCTGCGTGCGCCAACGATTATTTACTCACGACCTTCAAGCCATACTGTAAAAGTAAAGATGGCGACGCAAACGAACTGTCAACATTTTTTTAAACTGAAGTGAAAAGCAGGTATTTTGTAGTGGGTATGGCAAAAATACTATATATTTCTCGTGCGTTATGATATTATGATTCGCGCGACTTAAATAAGTTATCACTCGTTTTAACATATTGACACTGCTCGACAGTAATATATCTCATTACGACACTAGAAATACAATTTACTATTTGACATAGTCACTATAAAATAACTGCTTCTGCGTCTGTAATGGGTCATTTAACAGGTAAGTGTGTGGGAAAGTAGCTTTCGATAATAATCTCCTCCCTGTTACAGTTTTATTATTTCTTTGAAAATTTATTTATTGTAGATTATAGACGCGTCGACATCTCAGGTCATTAGCGTCTTTCAACTACACTAAATAACAACTAACTTAAAACTAAATAACACCACAAAACATCCATGAGGGCAGGTGGGATTCGAACCCACGGCAGTCTAGTCCAGAGGTTGCGGCACTAAGCACGCTAACCACTAGGCTATACTGCCCTCATTTCTTTGAAAAGAGACAGCATTGCCAGTTAATTGCCTTTAAATACACATAGAGCATGGTTTGAAAATCTAACTTTTGAACAAGCTTAAATACGCTTAAAATATTCATAAATTTCCAAGCTAAATGGCTATTTATAATATTTGCGAAATTCAACTATATATTTGAGCTAATTTAAAAGCACAGCATCGGTTCTTTTTTCTCTAACGTAATTTTAAATGGAAATGAGAGAGATAAATGATACCCGATGCTAACTTGTTATAAACAGTTGTCAGAGCTCAGGTAACTTTGATATTATGCGGACTGTGTAAATATTATTTTAGATAATGTAGTTTGAATTTATTCATAATGGAAAGCGTTCGAATCGAAGGTATAGAGCCAGGGCTGGTTCTACTCAAAATTTTCCGCCAACCCAATCGCAGATTAATTACAAGTTTCATTAAACTTTAAAAACAAAATAACATTTGAAATCTGTATGTTCATGCAATTTATTTTACACGCTTTTATCAAGTTTACTTCCACTTTGTTTGAAACTTTGCATTAGTATGCAGTTCCGATGACAATACAATATTATGATATTTTGACTACAATATTTAAAAAATAATGGACTAGCGGCCGTATTCATAGTTAACCCTTAAGTAGTCAAAATTGACGTCTGTAAGGGCCCTTACATCACCCTCAACTTAAGAGTGAATAGTATGTCCCTTAAGTGTCGAAAAAGTAAAAACAGTAAAACACATAAAAAACACGCATTTATATCAAAAATGACAACTAAACACAATCGGTCTGCAGTATTATCAACTGTTCTAAAGGAAAAAATCATAGAGGTTTATTATAATCCTTCCCTCACTCAAGGAAATGACTATAAAACGCTCCTTTGAATAAGGTGCCCTCAGCACTTAAGTGACCCTCAGCGAAGGGACCCTTATCACTTACCTTAAGGGTTAACTATGAATATGGGCATAAATCATACGTGGTGGGAGTCTCGGTCTTTATGGTGGGAGAACGTGTCGTTGTGACTAAAAAGCTTGAAAACAAAAATAGATTATTTTAAAAGAAAAAATGTTTACCTCAGCTTCAAAATTATAACAGCGTGGGATTGTAATAAATTCATAGAATTTACGACCCACGCTTTTATAATTATTATGAGTCTAAATTAAATATTATTTTTTTCTTTTTACGACGTTTTAATTTTTAATATAAGCTTTTTTAATTTATCTGTTTTTTATCTTTATATAAGCTCTTTGATGTTGCAATTAATATTTATTTTTTTCATCGAATCCGTAATTATTTTTATCATAAACCACCTCTGTACGAGAAATTTCGCTATACGCAAAATGTTATTCTTTCTTGATAAATTCAATTTAAATTTAAATATCTATTGCTATCATCAAACCTCCATACGTTTCTGTTTGTATATATATTTTTATATAAAAAAAAGTTTTTATGTTTGTTGTTTGAATTTACTTAATGAAAAGCTTTGAAAAGTCTCTGTAAAACAGTATGTCGTTTTAAAAAAAGAGACTCAATAAGACATAAAAAATCGATTCGTCGTTGTAGCTTTTTTAATAGCTTTTTGATAATCTTTTTTACGACGTATAATATTCAAATATCATTCAAGGAGTATTTAAAAAGCGAACTTTTTTCCAACTAAAATTGGATCCTTCACACAATGCGATAGACATACAGATCGTATCAAATTAAACCTATGCATAGGGCATTCTGTGTGTATGACAGAGATCGATACATAAAGCAATAAGTAAGAATGAGATAAATGATCGCTAATAGGATGTTACGTGGTTACTGTAAATAAATAATATTTATACAATCTAATAGCGTCATCTTTGTTTTTTCGCTCCTTCTATGCTGTAAAAATGTAAATCTTTTATCAGTTTAATTCTACAGTAACCACGTAACATCCTATTAGCGATCATTTATCTCATTCTTACTTATTGCTTTATGTATCAATCTCTGTCTTACACACAGAATGCCCTATGCACAGGTTTAATTTGATACAATCTGTATGGATATTGTAGATTATAGACGCTCGACAACAGAGGCCACAATGCGGATATTTTAACGAGTGAGATTATGCGCACATCATTCAAAATTAATGCGCCGCACTCACTTTTCAACCCCCGACGAAAAAAGAGGGCTGTTAGAAGTTTGAAAAGCCTTTATCAGTCTGTCTGTCTGCTGTGTGTGTGTGTGTGTGTATCTATATGTGGCATTGTAGCTCCCAAACGGATGGACCGATTTCACTGCGGTTTTGTTTGTTTGAAAGCTGGTATTTGCGAGGATATTCTTAGCCATGTTTGATTGAAATCAGTTCAACCGTTTCCAAGATCTTCAGATCTCATCACAGTTTGTATAGAAATTTGCTGCAGTCATTGCAGTACATCTAGCGGATAAAATAAAATTAAATTACAAATTTAAAAAACTCGGGTCGCAGTGCCAAACCCTGCCGACAATATAGTGTATTTGCTAATACAGGCATTGTGGCATTATTATGTAAACTTAAGTTTGTTTTTTGACAAAATAAAAAATTTAACCCCTTAATGCAGCCCTTAAAATAATTAAATTTTTCTAAATTTCAATATTAGACATGGATTTTATCAGTACACCCAATTAAATACACCCTTCCATATCTAAGTAAATCCGTATCAACAAACTAGTGTTTTCATAAAATTTGATAGTCCGGTCCTGTCGGGCCGATTTTATTAAAATTTTAGCAGAACATTTTAATCTTTACTAAAGAGTTAAATTTCAGTTTTGAAACGATTCTGACAAATTTTTCGGTATTTTTGGGCCCAAAAACTTTTTGAAACCCCTAAATACAACCCTGAAAATGGTCCGATCGGGCCCATTTTAAATAAGCTTTTTGCGGTGATGGGTTCCAATGTCTGTACCAAATTTCGTTTCAATCGAGTAAGTCTGTCGAGAGTTATCGTGTACACACACATATATATATATATATAAACATTTTCAAAAATGGTGCCAAAGTGTTCAGGAGGCTATGAAACGTCGAGAAATTTTGGTCCGACCCCTAGGTCCCGCCATCCGACCGACGCCAATAGTGTATGTGCCATATTATGGCAAATACACTAAAAACCCCCGAGTCAAGAAAGCAAACCTTTTAATAAGTGAGAAAATAATTAATATCTACTATATCTGGCTCTTTTAAGCTTGACTAAAAGTCAAACATTTTATAATATTTGTAGGACAGATAATTAATAAACAGGCAAAAAATTACGAAAACGGAAAATTCGCTCTAGGAACCCTTAAAATACAGACTATTACAGACTAAGTTACGATTTAATTTATTTTTATTAATTGGACTAACTTCTGTATAATTAATTAAAAAACAACTCTCGCATGGTGTAGACTTTGTAAAGCATTGCTATATATGGAAACACATCGATCAATGCTTCCGTATAAAAAGTGCTGTATTGTACAAAGTTCGGGAATTACGATTTTATAATATTAGTAGAAAGTAGGATAGTAGGATTTAGGATTAAGATTCTTGTGTAAAATGAAGGTTCGATTTATAGTCAGCCACGAATTGATTAAGCCATACTTAGAACCGGGTTCTTCGAAAGCTTGCAGGGAAGAAGATATTTTACAGCACATGTTACACAGAATGGTTTTGATGTGTACGCGACTTTACAATATGCAGCGTGTGTAAGCTTTTTATAAACTTTAAAATTTATACTCTAAAGAGATACGATTTCGAATACAATAGAGTGGAAGATTTGAAAAGACGAGCTTTACCAATATAGGTATATACGTACCTGCATATGTTTTATGAAATATAATCTTAATATAAATATGTAATATGTATTGAAATTTAATCTCGATATCGTTAGAAACAAGGGAGCGTCTGGAAAATCGACGAAACATGTCTCGAATCGACTGTAACGTTCATAAAATCGATTGAAAAAAGTCATTTAGAAAATTAACTTTCGGAAAATTTAAAATTAAATATAAATAAAATTAAGAAAAATTGCAGGATAGTGGACAAAATATTAATTGATTTATTAAATGTACAACGTTTCGTCTATAGATTTAGACTTTTTCAAGTACATACATAAAAATAACAATTGTTATTTTATTGTTATTTTTATGTATGTACCTACTTGAAAAAGTCTAAATCTATAGACGAAACGTTGTACATTTAATAAATCAAATATTTTGTCCACTATCCTACGATTTTTCTTAATTTTATTATAATCACGATGGACACGATTTCTAATATAAATTGTATTAAAAACGATTTCGAATGAATGATTAACAGGTTATTGTTACAGATGTTTTTTATACACATTTTAATTGAAAACTAACATTTCAGTTATTAAATTCTTCTTTTGATTGAGAGTCGAAACGTATAGGAAATTGTCAGAATATGATATCCTGTACGCAATTTCAACTATAATTCATGTTTAATTAGTGTTGTTTCCATGGTGATTTTAGTTGAATTCTACGACAGCTACTCTCGGCCTACTAAAGAAGTGAAGTTTGCGGTATAAATAAACTGTCAAAATGTTTTTAAAATATTGAAAATGAAGTGAAAAGCAGCTATTTTATAGTAAATATGGCAAATAATATTGTTACGGATCACACTGTACATAAACGACAGGCAACAGTTCCGAGAAAGCGGTGTCTGCTTACCGAACAACTAGTAACCGCGCGAAGATTCTAGACGTTCTGGAAAACGCTAGAAGCGCTGTGTTTAAGCCACGCGTGTTTAAGTGCGTCTGATATAAATATTACGTAGTCATTAGTGACTCGTGCAATCAAGTGCGTCTGATATAAATATTAGGCAGTCAATGGTGACTCGTGCCGTCAAGTGGATATAAATATTAATCAGTCAATCAGTCAGTACAGTGATATAAATAGTGGAGTGGATATAAATAAATAGTACTGAAGTAACTGAGTAAATGACTGACATAAATAAATCTGAAATAAATACAGTGATGTAAATAGTCCTTGTATATAGTTAATTGTTACAAATTATTGTATATAGGTAGTTGTTGCGTTCATTGTTATGTATTTTTAATTATTGTAAATAAATATTTATTCCGCCAACTCAGAAAACAGTTTTGTAACAGTATCATTATATATCTAGTGCGTAATGATATTATGACTAGTGTAAGTGTTAAAACTCGCTATCGTTCGTTTAAAATGTCACTTATTCGTCAGTAATATACGTCAAAACGAAACTAGATATTATTTACAGAAGGCCGAGGAAAAATTGAATCATATCGCCTTTAATTAATCGATTTTGTAAAAAAATACAATTAAAAACGCCAAATGAAACCATATAGGTTGTGGCAGGGTGCGGAGGAGAAGATAAAGTTCACCAGTACTTGATATAACAATCTTCTAGAATCGTGCTTAAGCCGTAAAAAATGTTTCACGGAGTGGAAATGATCGTAAATTTTACCTTTTATGATTTAATAAAATTTTTTGACGACTACAATTTTCTACTACAATATTACTGAAAATGTGACAATAAAAAGTTGCAATACGGTGCAATTTATTCAATGCACTAAATGTTTTTAGGGGCTTGAGAATAGCCGAGCATGTAGCAATGCTGTTGTTTACATGGCGTTGTTATGGTTCCTCTATTACAAGTCCCCAGTTCCCGGGTTCTAGCCCGAGAGCTGGTAAAAGTGTCAATTGAATTTTAAATTTATTATTAAAAAAAAAATAATGATTTAAAAGTATGAATTGATGCTAGGCCCAAATAACTTTAGCTGTTGGTGGTCTTTAAAACACACACTAAATGTTTTACTCTTGAAACTGCCGTCCAAAAACTGTATGATTAAAAAAAGATTAACAAAATTTAAAAAAAAACTATAGTTACGGTTGGTTACAGTTCTACGAAACCACGGTGCAAGTGAAACTTTATTAATTTAAAAAATGAGTACCTACTTAATGAAAATCGCAGAAAGTATATAATTTTGTATACGTGGCTTTGGTAATGTATTTTTATTTTATTGTAGATTATAAACGCGTCGACAACTTAGGTCATTAGCGTCTTAATTATATTAAATAACAACTTCCTTAAAACTATATGACATCACAAAACATCCATGAGCGGAGGTGGGATTCTAGCCCACGACAGTGTGATCCAAAGGTCGGCTACGCTAACCGTTACACCACACTTTCCTCTTTGGTAATGTAGTTTGAACCCTGATCAGTATGGAGATGAACGTAAGAATCCAAATGGGTATTTGATGTGCTGCTCGACTGAATATTCGGACGATATTAGTTATATGTAGACGTACAATATAAGCTATGTTCCAACCTGCTGTAAATGGATCGTTTTGAAACAGTAACGAAACTGTTTTTATCGGTTTTGTACGCATGCGTCAACCTTGCACGGTTCTGTGACGGTACAAATGTAGACATTGGTTGGAACGCTTTTGTGACCGTTTTGTGCACCAAATCATGGCCTCCATGTACCATGCATATGATCAAAATTGTCATTTGTCAAATGTAAATTCCTAATTTTAGGCTTTTTTTGTTGTTAAAAACATTTTGAAAATGAATAACTTATTAACTTCCCATTGGAAGTTATTGTAATGGGTCCGAAAATCGAAATCAAAAAGGAAAAAATTTTTTTATGTTTCAAGGTCACTACACTATTTTTACACTACTTTTAGAAAGATGTCTGTGTGTGTGTGTGTGTGTGTGTGTGTGTGTGTGTGTGTGTGTGTGTGTGTGTGTGTGTGTGTGTGTACGTATGTACGTACGTACGTACGTATGTATGTGTCCATTTCTTTCTAAGACGAAATCTCGAGAACGAAAAATGATATCGACTAGGTTGGGGTGCCAATCGACGCGTATTAACGTAAATATGATCTGAAAGGAATTTTTTTTAAATCGGTTCAGCCGTTCTTTTTTCTTAACCAAATAACCTCCAAAAAAGTAGATTTTACACAATATCTCGCGAATAAAAAATTATATCGACTTCGTAAGGGTGTCAATCGAGGCGTGTTAACGTCATTTTGATCCGACATAAATTTTATAAAAATCGGTTCAGCCGTTTTTTTTTTTTTTTTTTTTTTTTTTTAATTATTGATGTTTTAATGATTAAAATGATTACTTTTCTGTGTAATATCTAATTTAATTATTATTATTAAATATTTATCAAACTGGGAAGTTCGTCGTGTGGACCTCAAGGGTCGCACTTTAATCCTAATAAACGACCCACCTCACGGCTTGTTTGATATCTAGTCGTAAGAATAATATAAATTATTATTTATAGTTATCATCGTCTGCCTTGCAAATTTTTTTTTTTTGCATACGTGGGAGGCCTCATATTGAGTATCCATTTGAAGAGAGGTCTGACAGGTATGTAAAAAAAATTGCAAAGCAGATGATGATAATTATAAATAATTGATACTTTAATATATAATCTGCATTTTCATCAAGCAGTTTTTGAGCCGTATTCGAGATACTGGCAACAAAAATGATAAAAAAAATTTCAATTAGTCTGCCACTGATCATATTCTGTTAGAATTAATAAAATTTTGTGTTGTTCAATAGACTTTTGTACGGTCAGAGTTTGGACTAAACTGTACAAGCAATACGACATTTTTTAGTTAATGAAAAAGACTTTTCAAAACATACGGTGGACACGTGTACTTAAAATTCCGAACACCGTAACTTCAGGAGCTTCCGGCGTGTGAAATAAGGAAGAAAAAAAAAGAAGCCAACATTAATTATCAAGAAATGTAAGGCCTTCTATAGTCGGGAGTTTATTACAAGGGGAAATTAAAAAGTGAAGCAAAAGATAAAGGGTTTTCTAGAAGAAATGAAAACTTTAATACGGACTGATCATTAAATATTTTCAACACTGTAACGGAAACAAGCCGTGAGGTGGGTCGTTTATTAGGACTAAAGTGCGACCCTTGAGGTCCACACGACGAACTTCCCAGTTTGATAAATATTTAATTATAATAATTAAATTAGATATTACACAGAAAAGTAATCATTTTAATCATTAAAACATCAATAATTAAAAAAAAAAAAAAAAAAAAAAAAAAAACGGCTGAACCGATTTTTATAAAATTTATGTCGGATCAAAATGACGTTAACACGCCTCGATTGACACCCTTACGAAGTCGATATAATTTTTTATTCGCGAGATATTGTGTAAAATCTACTTTTTTGGAGGTTATTTGGTTAAGAAAAAAGAACGGCTGAACCGATTTAAAAAAAATTCCTTTCAGATCATATCTACGTTAATATGCGTCGATTGGCACCCCAACGTAGTCGATATCATTTTTCGTTCTCGAGATTTCGTCTTAGAAAGAAATGGACACATACGTACGTACGTACGTACGTACGTACACACACACACACACACACACACACACACAGACATCTTTCTAAAAGTAGTGTAAAAATAGTGTAGTGACCTTGAAATATAAAAATTTTTTTTCCTTTTTGATTTCGATTTTCGGACCCATTACAATAACTTCCAGTGGGAAGTTAATAACCGTTTAAAACGCGACGTTTCAAATGTCAAAATCATCATAAATGAAATTAATTGAGCGAAAAACGTATTTTTTTAATTGCATTAAGCAAAACGTTGTTTGTGCAATTGTTAAATAATTTCTTGAACTTTCTCTTTATATCAAAATTATTGTTTTAATTTGTAATTTTTTAAGACGAAATCGTCATAAAAAGTAAATTATTTAAAAAAACAAAAAACCCGACTGCATAAAAAGAGAACTTAAAATATGCGTCGGAGATCGCTGATATTTTGGTATTTTTGTCATATTTGTGGTGCCGACACATTTATGAATAAAATATTTCATCTAAACGAAGAAATAGACGGTGCATCGAGTCAGATATAGTATAGATACTTATTAATTATTTTCTCACTTTTTAAAGGTTTGCTTTTTCGCGTCGAGGTTTTTTTCAAATTTTTTTTCATACTTTTTAAACTAACTAATCAAGAACCGAATATTTGAGCTCAAACGCGAAGTTTCTATAATTAATAGGCACTTCTAGTTGTAATATTGGCTGAGATTTCTATACAAACTGTGATGAGAACTGAAGATCTTGGAAACGGCTGAACCGATTTTAATCAAACATGCCTAAGAACCATATCGCAAATACCAGCTTTCAAACAAACTAAATCGCATTGAAATCGGTTCATCCGTTTGAGAGCTACAATGCCACAGACAGATACACACAGACAGACAGACAAAGGCTTCAAATTTATAACACCCTTTTTCGTTGGGGGTTACAAACTTTACAGCGCGGAAAAGCACGCCTTATAAACAATGACATCTCTACAATCTCTATTGTTTTTGAAGTGAAAATTTCCTTAGGCGCGCTTTGCCTGGGCTGTTAATAACAGTGATGTGAAACGCATCCGACGGTGACAATCGGGGCTACTCGACTCAAACACGAACACGTATTTGCAATATGCTGGTAATAGTGTGAAGTTCGTAAGTGTGCTAATAGATGACACTAAAAACTTAATACGAGTAAAAAGTCATTTGTAATTCACAAGTGCGCTAACAGATGAGACTAAAACTTAATATTATCGTTAAGGTATTATATTCATTAAATTTAATTATATAAGCCGATTTTAATATATTTATGGTTAAACTGTGTGATTAAAAAATTATATATATCTTAAAATTAGAAAATTTGAAGTTTTTACTTCTGTCGTGTGATCATATGCACACACCAATTTGTTTTTTATTTTATTAGAGAAAAAAAATAATTGTGCTTCAATCTTAAGGTTGTTGTCATCTATCGTTGTTATATATAATATATGTTTAACCGAGCACCCTGTATATGATAACACTCTATGTTACGTAACTCATCTTCAATGAAAAAACTCATTATCGTTGGACCGAAAAAAAAAATGTAGCTACTTTGTGAGAAAACAGAAGAATATAAAAATAAACGAAGAAAGCAAGGTAAATTTTTTTTGATGTTATTTATTCAATTTAATTATTTTCCTATTGTAAATAATTTTACTAACTTAAAAAATCTAAGAAAAAGTAAATAATATTTTGCATATATTAAATTACCTTTGAAAATACTTGCTAGAAGGACGACTTTAGACCTTGTCGAAAACAATTAAACCACGTAAGGGTCCCAGGGACCATTCAAATAATAAGTAACGTTTTTTTTATATGTCCTAAAGGAAAGAATCAATTTTCGGATTTTTTACTTCCCACCTCTACTATGGTAGGGAAGTAATGGATTTAGTCCGAAAAAAATATTTCGAGATTTTAACAGATTTTCACGTTTTGAGACCCTAGCAATCGTTTAAGATCATTTTCTGACTGATGTCTGTATGTGTGTGTGTGTGTGTACATGTGGTCAATTTTTCGCCTTCGATATCTTGAAAACGGAACAACATACGGCCATGCCGATTGTTCTATTGTGTTTATCAGCCTTTAACTTAGATCTGATTAGATTTTGAGTCAAATCGGTTCAGTGGATCCTGAGATATTAAAAAAAACCTTCTCAATGTCACGTATTAACATGGTAAAAAAAATATAAATGAATTCTAGATGTTATAATATGAAAAAAATGTAAATATTTTTTTTCTCTAAAGTGTACAGTTTTCAAGAAAAAAAATATTTTACTAAAAAAATGAAAATTGTATGTAAATCAAGGTAACCATGATTTTTACTTCCCACCTCTACTATGGTAGGGAAGTAATGGATTTAGTCCGAAAAAAATATTTCGAGATTTTAACAGATTTTCACGTTTTGAGACCCTAGCAATCGTTTAAGATCATTTTCTGACTGATGTCTGTATGTATGTATGTATGTGTGTGTGTGGTGTGTGTGTGTGTGTGTGTATGTGGTCAATTTTTCGCCTTCGATATCTTAAGAACGGAACAACATACGGGCATGCCGATTGTTCTATTGTGTTTATCAGCCTTTAACTTAGATCTGATTAGATTTTGAGTCAAATCGGTTCAGTGGATCCTGAGATATTCAAAAAAACGTCCTCAATGTCACGTATTAACATAGGTAAAAAAAAATATAAATGAATTCTAGATGTTATAATATGAAAAAAATGTAAATATTTTTTTTCTCTAAAATGTATAGTTTTCGAGAAAAAAAATATTTTACTAAAAAAAATAAAAATTGTACGTAAATCAAGGTAACCATGATTTTTGCTATATTAAGTTAGCCATCAGTAGATCACCAAACAAAAAAGAGGGCCATGCTTTTTTCAAAGAATAAAAATTAAATTGTGTTTTAAAGACCACCAACAGCTAAGGTTATTTAGGCCTAGTCAAAGAAAAAAAAAGTGTTTATTTTTTGCAAATATTTACTAGGTGGGAAGTATAGGACTGGTCATCAGTCGAATTTTTGCTATAATATTAAGCTAGCCATCAGTAGATCACCAAACAAAAAAGAGGGCCATGTTTCTTTTCAAAGAATAAAAAAAGAGTGTTTATTATTTTGCAAATATTTACTAGGTGGGAAGTATAGGACTGGTCATCAGTCGAATTTTTTTTTAAATAGGTCAACTAAAGTTACCCCTGATTTTCACCCGGGCGAAGTCGGGCCGCCTAGTTATTGTACCCTATATTCATATCCATTGCGAAAGCTACCCAAATGCAAAATTTCACAGACATTAATTGGTTGAGGCGTGAAACCGTAACAAACAAACAAACTCACTTTCGCATTTCTAATATTATTTAGGATGTCATAAGCTATTATAGGCGTAACCATCAATTCACAATTTTAGGGGGCAGTAAAAACTAAATAAATTATTCACTTTTAGAAGATTATTAATCAAAATTTTACCGTCGATCATTAACATGTATGTGTATTTATTTGTAGAGATATAAACAGAATACTTCAAATAGTTTTCTGGCTTCGTTAACGGCGATATAGTACAGATTATCTCGTAATGGTCAGTAGACAATATTTCGGTGGAAGAATGGGTCTACATTGGTGGAAGAACGGGTTTACAACGGAAAAGAATATAAACCACAAATACAAGGTCATTTTAAGGGTAAGCAATAAATAAACATAAAATAAGCAAAAAAACAACAGAGTAAGTAATAAATAGAATATGAAAGCGTGAATAAAACTAGTACACGTTAGCTTACATAATATGTTAATTCCTGGATAAAAGAGGATACTGTTAATTCAGTTAAATTAATGTCGGAGTGAGACAGACATAACAACAAATTAACGTTAAGTATGTGCATTACGTTACTTATTACGTATGCACAAGGGTTGAGAGAAATTACGTTTAATTATAAAAATTAAACATCGTCGATTTTTAGGAAAAACGAAACCATTATAAAGATCACTCTTGCGTCCGTCTGTCTGCCACAGACGTTTTTCTCGAAAAAGGCGTGACGTAGGAATTTGAAATTTGGCATGATGTCTTTGTAACGCGTCGGTGTGTGTTTTAAAGACCACCAACAGCTAAGGTTATTTGGGCCCAGCACCAATTCATATTTTCAAATCATTATATTTTTTTTAATAATAAATTGAAAATCCAATTGACACTTTTACCAGCTCTCCGGCTAGAACCCGGGAACTTGTAATAGAGGAACCATAGCAGCGCGTAATGCGCCGGTATACATGCATGTAAAGCAGCTATTTTATAGTGGGTATGTGACACTACTAGGCAATTTGTATACGTAGCGAATAGTATACAGGGTGTCCTCAAAGACACTAAACACACGTCTACCACATGGTTCTGAGACCAAAATAAGCCTATTTAAGCAAACTTACCTTCTTACAAAATTGCTTAGTTTGGGCGCTATACGGCCCTGAAGTTACAATTTTGAAATCATTTTTTTGTTATAAATTTAAAACGGCTTGTGCAATTTTGCTAAAATTTGGCACGTTGACATCGTTTTATGGAACAAAAAAACCCATATCAAAATTATGATTAATATTAATCCATAGGCGTAGAACTCGGGTTTTTTAATATTTGAACGTTTCAAATTTCTACGCCAATGGAAGAAAAGGGGTTTAAGTATAAAATTTAGATTCAGTAACTTATCTGCTACAGAAAAGCTACTCTTAATAAAACTCGATTACTCTCATGGTTTTTGAGAAATTTGTATTTTAATAATTCGCAGTAATTTTTACAAATTGAAGTAAAGTTACTAAGACATGAATAGAAATAAATAAATATGTCATAAAAAGTGGTCCAAGCGTCCTCCATTTTCACGCATACAAAGATTTATACGACGAAGAAAATTTATTTACTCTTTGCATAACATCTTTTTTGTTTATTGATCAACTTATTATTATCAACGTATTATTATTGATCAACTTATTGTTAAAATACAAATTTCTCAAAAACCATGAGAGTAATCGAGTCTTATTAAGTGTAGCTTTTTTGTAGCAAATACGTCACTGAATCTAAATTTTATACTTAAACCCCTTTTCTTCCATTGGCGTAGAAATTTGAAACGTTCAAATATTAAAAAACCCGAGTTCTACGCCTATGGATTAATATTAATCATAATTTTGATATGGGTTTTTTTGTTCCATAAAACTATGTCAACGTGCCAAGTTTTAGCAAAATTGCACAAGCCGTTTTAAATTTATAACAAAAAAATGATTTCAAAATTGTAACTTCAGGGCCGTATAGCGCCCAAACTAAGAAATTTTGTAAGAAGGTAAGTTTGCTTAAATTGGCTTATTTTGGTCTCAGGACCATGTGGTAGGCGTGTGTTTAGTGTCTTTGAGGACACCCTGTATAACTCAAAAGTATTTTTAGTAAAATTCTCGATTCAACCCTACACTGTAACGCATTTTTCTATTGTGTATGTGTTATATGTATACATTAATTCCATTCCAACAGTCGGCCAATCCTAAATAATGAAATTAGCTAAGGGTTGTTTGCACGGAACACAACCCTTGCATGTATGTAGTATAAACAAGTCTGACGTCAGAGCCACAGTGGTACCAACTGCGTGCTACGAAATTGCGTAGAGAGAATACGATAGCGATATCACGCCTCCTTGTTCCATTTTTGTCGTCGTTACGCATTATAAGATACAGCTAACTGTGTTATCAAACGCTATAATTCCCTAAAACCTCAACCGTGTCTAAATTCCGAACTAACTACTATTCTAAACTATACAATGCTCAACGATCGTTTATTTTCGCCCACACCTCAATGGCCGATGCTCTGTTATTATCATCAAGCCTAATTATAACCGACTTCAAAAAGGAGGAGGTTTTATATTCGAGGCCTAAGTTTTTTATGTATGTTCACCGATTTCTCCTAAATTTGTGAACCAATTTTGATGGTAATTGTTTTATTTACCTACCTAAACAGAATCTGAGAAATTTTTGAGTTTTCATATAAATGCCAAAAGTAAGAAGACCTCCTCTTTGTACAAATTTGCGAAATTTTTGAAAAATAAATTCGACCCGATTCGTTTGATATTAAGTCTATTTATAGAAAAAATAACGCCGAATCGACTCCAACACCCCGCACTTTTAGAGCATCTGAGAGATTTTTGAGTTTTCTTAAAAATGCCAAAAGTAAGAAGACCCTCCTCTTTGTACAAATTTGCGAAATTTTTGAAAAATAAATTCGACCCGATTCGTTTGATATTAAGTCTATTTATAGAAAAAATAACGCCGAATCGACTCCAACACCCCGCACTTTTAGAGCATCTGAGAGATTTTTGAGTTTTCTTAAAAATGCCAAAAGTAAGAAGACCTCCTCTTTGTACAAATTTGCGAAATTTTTGAAAAATAAATTCGACCCGATTCGTTTGATATTAAGTCTATTTATAGAAAAAATAACGCTGAATCGACTCCAACACCCCGCACTTTTAGTTTCAAAGATATAAAGAGCATCTGAGAGATTTTTGAGTTTTCTTAAAAATGCCAAAAGTAAGAAGACCCCCCTCTTTGTACAAATTTGTGAAATTTTTGAAAAAAAAATTCGATCCGATTCGTTTGATATTAAGTCTATTTATAGAAAAAATAACGCTGAATCGACTCCAACACCCCGCACTTTTAGTTTCAAAGATATAAAGAGCATCTGAGAGATTTTTGAGTTTTCTTAAAAATGCCAAAAGTAAGAAGACCCCCCTCTTTGTACAAATTTGCGAAATTTTTGAAAAAAAAATTCGATCCGATTCGTTTGATATTAAGTCTATTTATAGAAAAAATAACGCTGAATCGACTCCAACACCCCGCACTTTTAGTTTCAAAGATATAAAGAGCATCTGAGAGATTTTTGAGTTTTCTTAAAAATGCCAAAAGTAAGAAGACCCCCTCTTTGTACAAATTTGCGAAATTTTTGAAAAAAAAATTCGATCCGATTCGTTTGATATTAAGTCTATTTATAGAAAAAATAACGCTGAATCGACTCCAACACCCCGCACTTTTAGTTTCAAAGATATAAAGAGCATCTGAGAGATTTTTGAGTTTTCTTAAAAATGCCAAAAGTAAGAAGACCCCCCTCTTTGTACAAATTTGCGAAATTTTTGAAAAATAAATTCGACCCGATTCGTTTGATATTAAGTCTATTTATAGAAAAAATAACGCTGAATCGACTCCAACACCCCGCACTTTTAGTTTCAAAGATATAAAGAGCATCTGAGAGATTTTTGAGTTTTCTTAAAAATGCCAAAAGTAAGAAGACCCCCCTCTTTGTACAAATTTGCGAAATTTTTGAAAAATAAATTCGACCCGATTCGTTTGATATTAAGTCTATTTATAGAAAAAATAACGCTGAATCGACTCCAACACCCCGCACTTTTAGTTTCAAAGATATAAAGAGCATCTGAGAGATTTTTGAGTTTTCTTAAAAATGCCAAAAGTAAGAAGACCCCCCTCTTTGTACAAATTTGTGAAATTTTTGAAAAAAAAATTCGATCCGATTCGTTTGATATTAAGTCTATTTATAGAAAAAATAACGCTGAATCGACTCCAACACCCCGCACTTTTAGTTTCAAAGATATAAAGAGCATCTGAGAGATTTTTGAGTTTTCTTAAAAATGCCAAAAGTAAGAAGACCCCCCTCTTTGTACAAATTTGCGAAATTTTTGAAAAATAAATTCGACCCGATTCGTTTGATATTAAGTCTATTTATAGAAAAAATAACGCTGAATCGACTCCAACACCCCGCACATTTAGTTTCAAAGATATAAAGAGCATCTGAGAGATTTTTGAGTTTTCTTAAAAATGCCAAAAGTAAGAAGACCCCCCTCTTTGTACAAATTTGCGAAATTTTTGAAAAAAAAATTCGATCCGATTCGTTTGATATTAAGTCTATTTATAGAAAAAATAACGCTGAATCGACTCCAACACCCCGCACTTTTAGTTTCAAAGATATATAAACAGCATCTGAGAGATTTTTGAGTTTTCTTAAAAATGCCAAAAGTAAGAAAACCCCCCTCTTTGTACAAATTTGCGAAATTTTTGAAAAATAATTTCGACCCGATTCGTTTGATATTAAGTCTATTTATAAAAAAATAACGCTGAATCGACTCCAACACTCCACACTTTTATTTTCAAAAATATACCTAATAGGGAATACCTTTGGGGTGGTCCCATACAAATTTTACTTAAATCGGTTAAGTAGTTCAACTAATTTTAATAAAAAGTGAGTAACGGACTGTAATGCCGTTAAAGTAAATGTCAGTTTTGACACAGCGTACAATTTCGACACAGCGTAGACAAATTGTAGAAGTGAGCCAGTTAGCAAGCGACTGTCTGACGTTGGTGTAATATAATAACTGGTGACACAGTTAGAGTAAATAAGATGTGTTTTTTTTATTTAGTTATTTAGTAATCAAATATCAAGACAGAAGTCGGTTAATAACATGCAAACTACGTATTGTAAAGCCACTAAAAATAAAAAATAAAAAATTTTTTAACAAAAAAAAAACTCCTTCAAAAAAGCCACTAAAAAGAGGAAAATAATAAAATGTCTATTTAATAAAATATGAAGTTGGTTAAAAAGTGCCAATTTAATTAATATCTACTTTTTAACCGACTTCATATTTTATAAAATTGGCGTCGACCTCAAAATTTTATTATTTTCCTCTTTTAATGGCTTTTTTTTGTTAAAAAGTTTTTTTTCACTGTGTATATTTTTCGAACATCGGGGGTTTCTGAAATCAGACTGTAGAAAATGGGTAAATGTTGAACCATGTGAATAATACAAGAAAGTGGATTGAGAACACATGCTGGCAAAATGTAGAGTTTCTTAAGCAAAAGCAATGTTGCCGCACAACTATGTTGTTCATAAAGTATAAAATATAATAAAGTGTTGTATATTGTAGCAGCAGTCCTTGTGGTCGAGAGCAGGGGTGCGTTCAAAATATATCCGAACGTTCACAACACGTATTTCCCAAATTGTTGATAAAAACCTAACATCCTAACCTATACCTATTAATATCATTAATGTGTATTTTATTTTGGAAAAGATTCAGTCAAATATTGTAGCCATTAACAAAAATAAAATTTTTGCAAAATTAGTCAAAAAATGTTATTATTATAGAAATAGATGTAAAATATTAGACGTTTCGCCATTAAGGCATCATCAGTAATAGTAATCTTTACAAGTTTGTTGTTTAAGTTATTAAGTTTTCTTAGATTCAATATGGTGTTTTGATCATAGTAATGGTTGAGATGTTTTAGTAAATCTTGAATATTCATTTTATTAATTGTAGATAGTTTTTGTTTGTAGCATTTGTTAGTTAAATGGATAATTTTTATCTTCAGTTGAAGTCTTGGAAATAATTTTCTTGATGTAAAATGTGAAGTAGAAAATATTTATCTTGAGGTTAAAATTTTTGTAGTATGTCAGTGATTATAATAACATTTTTTGACTAATTTTGCAAAAATTTTATTTTTGTTAATGGCTACAATATTTGACTGAATCTTTTCCAAAATAAAATTTTTAATACAGTCGTATTTAAAATCTACATACAATACAACAATATCAAATTGGAAATTGATATAATCACTGACATACTACAAAAATTTTAACCTCAAGATAAATATTTTCTACTTCACATTTTACATCAAGAAAATTATTTCCAAGACTTCAACTGAAGATAAAAATTATCCATTTAACTAACAAATGCTACAAACAAAAACTATCTACAATTAATAAAATGAATATTCAAGATTTACTAAAACATCTCAACCATTACTATGATCAAAACACCATATTGAATCTAAGAAAACTTAATAACTTAAACAACAAACTTGTAAAGATTACTATTACTGATGATGCCTTAATGGCGAAACGTCTAATATTTTACATCTATTTCTATAATAATAACATTTTTTGACTAATTTTGCAAAAATTTTATTTTTGTTAATGGCTACAATATTTGACTGAATCTTTTCCAAAATAAAATTTTTAATACAGTCGTATTTAAAATCTACATACAATACAACAATATCAAATTGGAAATTGATATAATCACTGACATACTACAAAAATTTTAACCTCAAGATAAATATTTTCTACTTCACATTTTACATCAAGAAAATTATTTCCAAGACTTCAACTGAAGATAAAAATTATCCATTTAACTAACAAATGCTACAAACAAAAACTATCTACAATTAATAAAATGAATATTCAAGATTTACTAAAACATCTCAACCATTACTATGATCAAAACACCATATTGAATCTAAGAAAACTTAATAACTTAAACAACAAACTTGTAAAGATTACTATTACTGATGATGCCTTAATGGCGAAACGTCTAATATTTTACATCTATTTCTATAATAATAACATTTTTTGACTAATTTTGCAAAAATTTTATTTTTGTTAATGGCTACAATATTTGACTGAATCTTTTCCAAAATAAAATTTTTAATACAGTCGTATTTAAAATCTACATACAATTAATGTGTATGTTTAAGACGCTTATGACCTCTGTTGTCGAGCGCCTTTAATCTAAAATATCTATATCTGTTTGTGTGTCACATGACTCGAGGTCAATAGCTTAAGGGCGTACTATTGAAGTCATTTATAGTTAAAATTGTTAAATAAACATATCCAAAAATTAATTACTAATAAAATTAATAACTAATGTTTTTTTTAGATTTTAGCATTTTTTACTTTCAATGGTTATAGTTCTGTTAAGAAGCATTTTCGGATATATTATGTTTATTATGTGTATTCCCGATGACAATACATGAATAAATCGTTTTTAGAAATAAATTCAACCCCTAAGGGGTTTAAACGGGGATGTAGGGTTTTTTTGACTAATCAACGCCCAGGCCAAATCGCTAAAGCTAGAAACTTGAAATTTGGACAGTTGGTTCCTTTTCTGACGTAAGCATCCACTAAGAAAGGATTTTTCGATATTCAACTCCTACGGGTGTCAAAGGGGGGTAAAATTTTGAAAGACTAAAATGAACAAAATAAATATTAGTAAAAAAACGTTTTAAATGCACTAAAAAGGAAAAAATAATTTTTAATAATAATTTAGGTTCATAATTATAAAAGCGTGGGTCGTGACTAATAAACTAAACAACCCACGTTTTTTAATTATGAACCTAAATTATAAAAAATTATTTTTTCCTTTTTAGTGCATTTAAATAAACGCTTGTCTCTAAAAAGTTTTTTTTTACTAATATTAATAAAATTAAATAATAATAATAATACACAGCAAATTGCGTATACCGATTGGTTTTATATTTAAACAGTATCCTGTCTGAAGTTACTCTTAAAATAAAATTTAATCCGATTAAGTCTAAAGTAAATTGCGTATCAGTTAAAAATTTAAACACAGACAAGATTTTCCGATAAACTAAAAATAAAACGTTGCCAAACGCCTTGCGTGTTCTGATCTTCTACAATGGATTCCTGATAATATGACAAGTTAGCAACAGTGGACTGGATATGTTTTTCTAGTCAGTGAAAAATGTTCCAACATTCAAGTTGTTTTTATATAATAAACTGGTTCACTCAGTGCGTGTAGGGAGTCGGTGGGGGCGTCGGGACGCCAAAAGAATGACGCAAATGGTACAAGTTCTCGCGAAATAAAATGTTATCGAACTAAGGAAACTTACACATGTTATTGTTGGCTCCGGCGTATGAAGCGCCGAAACGGGATACCGATGAACTAACAGTTTATAAGGATATTAATATTTAGGGGTACTTAGTAAGTATTAATGCAATTTCCGTATCAATTGTCCCCGTCACAACGTGAGAAAATGATATTTTTTTGTACGTACGTGAAGTTAGATTGCCCATGACAGATTTTTGAATTTTTTTATGCCAATCGTTAATGCTTCGTTAAAGTGCTGCCAAACCCAAAAAATTTTTTTGTTGGTGCTCAAAAAATGTCAATGTTATGGGCATTTTTATGTGGGCAATCTAGCTTGACGTCAAGTTAGGTTGCTCACAAAAAATGTACATAACTTTGACAATTTTTGAGCAGTAACGAAAAAATTTTCGAGATCAACAACACTAACGAAGCACTGTTGATTTGCATAAAAAAATTCAAAAATTTGTCATGGGCATTCTAACTTGACATACGTTTTTTGTTGCACTTTTTATGTATTTTTTTTTTGTATTGAGCTATAAGTGGAAGTTATACGCATGGTTAAACCGTGCCTTTTGTATAATATACTTTAGAAGCAGCTTTTAAAGGTACAATAATAATATAATTAATTGGAGATATTTTACAAATAAATATATTTTGGTATTCCAATACCAGGAAAAATACTCTCATCTCTTAAGAAATTAGGTGGGTGGTCAAAATATGGGGATATAAAATTATATATATTTTTTAGTAGATAGGTAATTGAAACCCTACGAGACTTGCGTGTATGTCCGTCGGGAAAATAGCTGTCTTCGTTTCTATTTTTATATTTTCAGTTCTTGAGAGAAAATTGTTATAAAGTGGAAAGTCAAAAGTTGGGGTGCAAAAATTTACTAAAATTACATTCATATAAAAAAATATGTACACACCTTTCAGATTTTGTCCAATAAATCGTCATTTGTAGAAAAAAATCAATCAATGTATTATTGCATTCACCTGAAACAAAAGAAAAACAAAATTAGGATCTATTGACTATTCCATTCATGCATGCAGGATATAATATACAGGCTGTCCCATTTCGATGTACCTATATTTACATATAAATTGTAACATTGCTTGTTCATTTTAGTCTTTCAAAATTTTACCCCTCCTTTGACACCCGTAGGAGTTGAATTTCAAAAAATCCTTCCTTAGTGAATGCTTACGTCACAAAAGGAACCAACTGTCCAAATTTCAAGTTTCTAGCTTGAGCGATTTGACCTGGGCGTTGATAAGTAAAAAAAAACCCTGCATCCCCGTTTGAACCCCTTAGGGGTTGAATTTATTTCTAAAAATGATTTATTCATATATTGTCATCGGGAATACATATGTGTACAAAATTTCAAATCGATCGGATATGTGGAAGTCGTTCAAAATTGGCTTGAAAGATTTGACCTAAACAAACACACAAACAAACAAACTAACATACATTGCAAGTTAAATAAAAGCTTGTAAAAAAAATAATTTAAAAAATCAAAAAACCCGACTGCGTAAAAAGTGAACCAAACTACGTACATAGTAAATAAAAAAAAACTGAAAAGAAAAAAACAAGCACTTAGATGTCCGGTGGTCTAGAATTCTAATAGTGGAACATAACAACTGAACATTCGGATCCATTGAAAAATTTGATTGGCTGTCGAATAATGGATACCGACTGTTCAGTTGTCATGTTCCACTATTAGAATTCTAGACCACCGGACATCTAAGTGCTTGTTTTTTCTTTTCAGTTTTTTTTTTATTTATTATGTACGTAGTTTGGTTCACTTTTTACGCAGTCGGGTTTTTTGATTTTTTAAATTATTTTTTTTTATTTTATACTTTTTAGTTATGAGTACCTAGCTAGCTATTTACCAGACTGGATTTCCTATCAGCATCAGTACTACATCACAATTGCACTGGAATTTAAGTTTAAATTATGTGATTTTTTCAAATGTTTTTAATTAAAAATAAATCGATATAGATCCTAAACGGTCAGTCGAATCGAAAAATGTTGAGGGAAAACTAAAAATGATTTTTAAATACCTATTCAACGATACCCCACTTGACATAGTTTGTTGACTTTCATTTTTTTCATTTTCACAATATGGCGTCCTGTAGTCGCCATATTGAATTTTCACTAACGTCATGTCTTTAGTGACACTCGTCGGACTAAGGGGAATCGATTGACGTGTGAATCATAAAAATCGGCCCAGGCGTTTGGTCTGTATAGTGCTTCAAAAGAACATACATACATACATACATACATAG
Organism: Mongoloraphidia duomilia; assembly: GCA_039654895.1. NCBI lineage: Eukaryota > Metazoa > Arthropoda > Insecta > Raphidioptera > Raphidiidae > Mongoloraphidia > Mongoloraphidia duomilia. Next base: position 11,735,044 of record CM077527.1, read on the forward strand.
GCTGATAAACACTCCTCGAAAATCGATTTGCGTCACGCAGTCGGGTAAAAAATAATAATAGAGCTCCCGTAATGTTATTATGTCGTTCCCTGATGACGTAACCTCTAATGACTGTCAAAAAAATAACAATCAAATAAATATATGGCAAATAGACTAATTGTGGCTAACTCACACAAACTTTATTATATTCGATACCTACATAGAAAATCTGATGGTGGGATTTCCGTTTATTAGAATAATTAATAAGCTGGCCTGCTTTAAAGTGAGCTTAAAATACAAGACACATGGCAACCGACGTGCCAAGCAATTTCTTTGATGTAGTTATATAACAATTCTGAATAAAGCACACGTATTTTAGAAATATTAATTGTTAACTTCAGTACCTATGTAACAACAAACGTCAGGTACAGCTGATGGGACTTATTTATAGAGGAATTGTACAGTTTATATTATTAAATGCGTCACTGAACTCGATTATAAGGATTTTTTCTATTTTAAACAACAATTTCAGTATTTTTAGGATTCGTCATTAATTTTTAGGTTTCAGTGGAAAAACGCAGAGCTGGCGTTAGGGGTGGGGGGGTAAGCGAGTCAAAGGTACCCCGGGTCCGAACCCCCGAAGGGGGCACGCCAGCCCGGGGCATACCTTATATATGTGACTATCGTGTTTAAAACTGGGTGCATTAAAACATTTTCCCAACATAAAAAACGCTATTTGATTTTTTCTATTTCTAAAAAAAATCAAATTTTGGAGTACATTTTTTTTGGAGGGGACAGAGGTCTGGGAACGCTTACTTGGGGCCCGAAAATCTTAGCGCCGGCCATGGAAAAACGGTACCTAACGTATGGTAAAATTTTTATTTTATTTACTGTAAATTATAGACCCGTTGACAACTTAGGTCAGGGGTCGGCACCCTTTTGAGACGGAAGAGCCAAAAGTTACAATTTACAAAATTTCCCAGTTTTTAAAGAGCCACTAACATTTTTATTTCAATATTATGGTATTTGATTAGGATTTGGTATATAAATTTGATTTTTGATTTAAAATAATAGCTTTGAATATGAAATAATATTTATTCATATAAAAACATACTAATGTTTAGCACAAAACATATTAAAGTATTTTAGCTAGCTATGCTAGAATAATAAAATAAAATTTTTTGATCGAAAAAAGTTCTGACTGCGACCGTTGACGACACAGTGCACCAATAACTAAACAAACGGAACAGTGTTGCCACATTTAAAAAATGTCAGCTGTCCGTATACTCTGTACTCCACCTATTCTCACTGTTCTCTGTTGAGTGTTTTTATCCTGTTTAAAGTTTTTTTTGCAGTATAATATTTTTTATGTGTTTTGAAAATAAAATAATATAATTATTAATATTTGCGCATAGAACTGGAGAGCCGCATCTTGACATCATAAGAGCCGCATGCGGCTCGCGAGCCGCAGGTTGCCGACCCCTGACTTAGGTCATTAGCGTCTTGATTACTTTAAATAACAACTCACTTAAAACTAACTGACATCACAAAACATCCATGAACGGAGGAGGGATTCTAACCCACGACAGTCTGATCCAGAGGACCACACTGTCTTTAATTTGTGTTATAAGTGCATAATTAAATTTCATTATTTTCCAATGCAATTACAGTAAGTTTTCAACAGTTTTCCAGTCATGCAACCGGGCGTTCAGCACAGTTCACTGCGTTACGTAACGCCACTAAATGGGGCTCAATCCCACCGGGATGTTAATTTGAATTTGTACATATTATAGTACCTACTGTATAATCAGGATTGTTTCCCCTCGGGAGAGAAGTCACTTTCCTACTTACAATAATATTAATACGTGTTGACATTACTTTATCTTCAAAGCACACACACACATCCATACATAACTACTTACATCCATATTCAGTACATATACATATATATTCTCAAATCACTCGACTTAAGTGCAAATTTACAGAAAAGGGGAAAAACAATCTGGTTTAAGAATAAAAATAGGTAAAAAAACTTTTAAGTTAAATGGTACAAGAACGGAATACGACTGGGTAGAGAACTCACCCCCACCACTACACACTACGACCGAACAGAGAACACACTGGTACTAGGCATAAAAGAAGGGAGGACACCAGTCACTGACACACTGACCTGTGAGCCGCCAAGGAGGACACTTCGACCGCTGCCACATCGCCTCTGAGAATGTCTACCGTATTTGTAGACGAAACGTCAGGTAGAAATATCACCGGACCACGGCCCACAAGCCCGGAAACCATGAAGACTTAAATGGTTTTATTTTAAATTATCAGCTGTACCAAAAACTAGATAATAATTAGGACACAAACCAAGGGGCACTTTGGGTCGCTGGGTCAGCGGAATAAGTAATAAAAACGTAGGGCGCATTTGAAATATTTCTGTTGCTGGACTTGGAAACACATTTTTCTAGACAAGCCATTCTTATTTAATAATTATACAGTCGCACGTTTTTATTACTTATTCCGCTGACGCAGCGACACAAAGTGCTCCTTGGTTTGTGTCTTAATTATTTTCTAGTTTTTGGTACAGCTGATAATTTAAAATAAAACCGTTTAACTCAAAAGTTTTTTACCTATTTTTTATTTTCTAGTTTTTAGTTGATTTCTGGCCCGTACCATTATGCAAACTCCTCATCCTTTCAACTGTCCACCTCCTGATTCCATAATCAGACCCTCGTTACCAAGTTGAAATTATCATAATATTATATAGAACAGCTTCTGGTTAACATGTGAATATTGAAATATAAATATTTATATATCATAATATTGTATTGTCACGGGAACTCAAAGTGTGTGCAAGTTTCATAAGAATCGGTTAAGTAGAAGTAGCTGAAAAAGCTGTCGCAAGATTTGAAACAAAGATAGTAACAAACAAACAATCAAATAAATATATACGGGGTCAAGCTAAATAAAATTGTTTAAAAACAATACCTACCACAAAACTCAGGTTCAAAGTATAATTCAATAAAGCTGCACGTACCTATATTGGATCTGTATTTCTCCCGATCCAATGTAGGGCGACCATCGGACGACATCGGAAGAAAAACAAACACCAAGATTAATGTAGGTGCCTATACATTAGAAGGGGAAGCCCGATACGACAAGCCAATGATGCCCGAGCATTGTAGACTTTTGTATGGCCAGAGCTTAGACTATTACTTAGTATGTAGGCAAATAAACTATTAAAATTATTCGTGTTCATTCGAAACTGGGTCCATTCCCAGTGTAAAATAGAGTTAATTGATGGAGACTTGCAAAATGCAATGTAATAATAACAAAAGATAGCTGGGAGTGTTTAGTGTATGATTATTTCACAAGGTAATAATTACATGATATTCGACCATTGTTGATGTAAAATTTACACACCTTCGCTGCAGACATAGGCAAATACGCAAAACGTGATTTTGTTCGTTTTGCATATACCTATGGTCACAAAGAAAGACTGATTATGTAAAATGTTTGTGTCTGAACACAATATATTTTTCCACGGTTCGAAACGCGCGATCGCAAACGCGCGGATTCCACCGTGTCTGAACGAGCCCTTAAGGGATTCCGTTTTATTAAATTTGATACAAAATTCTAAAAAAATTTGCAAAAATTCAGCGCATAAACGATTTTGTCTTATAGTCTGCAGGTATATTTGTTGGGCTGGATGTGCTCTGGTGGTCGTAGTCAGAAACACACAAAAACAATCAACGCAAGCTGTGACGAAGAGAAACTAATCGGCAATAAAAAGTTCCTTTTGTATTACGAAATCAGATTCTATTAATATGTTAGAAGCAAAAGCACTGTTCGACAAAGACACATATTGGGTATTCTGATTTCATTGGAATATTATTCCATGTTCCAAACGAAATGGAAGTATGTCGAAAAATAGTATCTGAGAAAAAATTAGATTCTCCGTCAGAAAAAAAGTTCACCAACGTACGAACGAACGAACGTACGTACGTACACACAGACATCTCTCCAAAAACAGCAGATTCGGACTCTAGAGACCTCAAAACGTGCAGATATGTTCAAATTTTTCATTTGCAAAATCGAACCCATTCAACTTTCAATGGGAAGTTAATATACCGTTAAATTGTTCGCGCGATTAAAGTATCGCAATGAGCCTTTTTTCTGAGAGTAGTTCCTTCAATTATCCACGAGAGGCAGCACTTGTGGTAGGTATAAACATTATTTATTCCCCATTAGTGTCGTGTCATTTTAGTGGTATAACTTAATTATTAAATTACTATTATTATTAAATTAATTAAGTAATTAAGTTATAACACTAAAATGACACGACATTACTGGGGAATAAATAATGTTTGTACCTACCACAAGTGCTGTCTCTCGTGGATTATTGAAGGAATTACTCTCAGGAAAATGGCTTATTATGAATGCATTCATTTGTAAAATATTAAAAATAATTTTGTAACATGGAAGTACATAGTCCTCTATATTTTAATAGCGGTGCATCTAATTAAATTCAGTCCGGATATAGACACAAAAAAATACAAACATTTACAGAAAACGATTGACCCAAAGTTTCCATTTCTTTTCAGCTGTTTTAACAAGCAACAACAATTATGTGTTTGTTTTAAAAACAGAACATAAAAATTAAAAAAAAATGTACAAGAGACATAAAAGCATTGAACAGTGTTTGCGACAACACAAATGTAAAGCTCTTTGACAAAATTACGTAACTAGCTATATAGAATTTAACGGGTGTTCCTTTTTAACGGACTTAAAAAGAAGGTAATCAACACATTTAGACCAAGAGCTAGGGACAATTTTTTGGTGTTATTTATTCAAGGTCTTATTTTTGTGAAGATGTAAAGGAGACATATTAAAGTGCACTGTGCAAGGGATTTTGCTAGATAGCGGTATGGGAGGGATGCAGAGCACCCCCAACATGTAATAAAAAAAATGGTCACAATTATTATTGCTTCAAGGCTGAAATTGTTTGTATAGCTTGTCGGTGAACCCAATAATGCCATTATAATATTTGCATATCGATTGGTCAGTATTAAAGGGGTGGCCGATCAGCCTAAACGTGTCATGTACCCAACGAAATTTATATTATTAGTTCAAGGTTCAAATTTTAATATGTTGTTACGGCGACTCTTTTAAGCATATATTACAATTTGCAGAACAAAATGTCGGTATTAATCTCCTCTCTTAGAGGGAAACTTGCTCGCCTGCAAGGGGGTTAATACCGACATTTTGTTCTGCAAATTGAAATGTATGCTTAAACAATCGCCGTAACAACATATTAAAATTTGAACCTTGAACTAATAATATAAATTTTGTCGGGTACATGACACGTTGAGGGTGATCTGCCACCCCTTGCGACGAGCAATTAAAAAATGCAAATTTAACACAAGCGTGTTAGAACAACACAGTTCAGGAAGCTACTAAATTTTAAGCGAATTCTTTTTTTTTATTCAATAATTAAATTGCTTAACAAATTTAGATCTTGGGTTATCGCATGGGCCAATTTATTACATGAACCATGGCCCAGCCGGGTCCATATTTAGTTGCGTTCATAAATGAAACGTTGTCACGCAGTGGCGGCGCTAGGATTTTTTGTTAGGGTGGGCCAGAGTTGGACATGGTGTTCTGAAGGTGGGCCAAGAACATTTGTTCCCAAGATTTTAGTGCTCGTTTAAATTTCAACCCAGATTATTTGCTATTAAATTTACAAGAAAAATTATTGAAATTTCGAAGGTTAAAAACGTATTTAAAAATAATATTGGGGATTATTCCAAGGTGAGCCAAGGGGTGGGCAAAGACAGTTTAAGGTGGGCCATGGCCCATCCTCTAAAGGTACGTGCAGTATGGAGCTGGGATTCTAGATGGTAGCGTAGATCATAGCTGGGCTTGCTTAAATTAATGCATTGTCATATATGCGAGCGTACACAACGAAGCAGTGAGTGTAGCAGATATAAGCGCTGTTATAATTAGAGCTGCTAGATACAAGAATGTATTGCACCATTCTTTCAGCGCGCTGACTACTACAATCAACGTGTGACAACTGTCAAATGGCCGTTACAAGTTTCGCAATGGATGTGACTAGTTTAATAAGTGAAATTTCGCCAGTTTTTATTTAATTTGTTTTGAGTTTTTTCTAAGACGTATTTAAAAGTGTTAGGTTCCATACGTAAATAAGTATTCAAAAAACTGGTTTGGGTAAAATTTTAATTCTTGGTATAAATGATTAAATTCGCCATGTTTAGATCGTTTTCTATTAATAGGGTGGACATGATAGCTCCTACCCAAATTTCTATTTAAAATATACCACTTTGTAGCAGAAGAACACAAATATTCGTCTTCGCTATCTATAACATTTCAAACGCGATTTAAGCTTGTATCAATGCTAGTATCAAAGCTTCGTTGTGCAAACCTATAAGCGCTAATAATTTCAGCCACCATCATACATACATGCTACCATCTAGAATCCCAGCTGCGTACTGCACGTACCTTAACGCAGCCACTGTTGTTACGTCAAAATACACATCCTGTATGCAAAGTACGAATGTATTAAAACATAGTACCTATGTGTATATGTTATTCACTTTGGCTGGCGGATAAAACGAGCGGTGTGTGTGTGTGTATAAAGTCTGTGCCGTGTACGAGTACATTACAGGGCCTCCAACATCAGTATATTTACACAGTGATGCCAACTGCGGTGCTAGTGTACATACCATAACAACATGCATGTACAACAGTGTTATAGAGGGCGGTAACAGATGGTGTATGCACATCAGAAAGGACTCCGGTCTCGTAAAACTAACATTATGTCTGTCTCATTTTAACTTCATATACGTATATGAGAGAGAAAGAAAATGGATGCAACGATACGATGGAAATTTATAAATATAAAACTATTAATTTGCAGTGTAATAAAATGTTATGCAAGGTAAAAGAAGATGTTCCAGGTTTTATTACTAAACGTACAGCAGAAAATATTTGTAAAAAAACATGGCCGAATATAATATAGTTGTCGAGCATCTATAATTTACGATATCTATCTGACTATGTGACCAAAGTGCATAATTACAAGTTTTTAATAATTTTTTCATTATTAAAACAATAAAACACATTTTCATTATTAAAAACACACTATTTTTTGTATTTTTTTTTTATTTTCATGACATATTTTAAGCGAAAGACACTTTACGTGCGAGGAGGACAGAGTGGTGTAACGGTTAGCGTAGCTGCCTTTGGATCACACTGTCGTGGGTTCGAATCCCGCCTCCGCTCATGGATATTTTGTGATGTCATTTAGTTTTAAGTGAGTTGTTATTTGATGTAAACACGACGCTAATGACCTAAGTAGTCGACGCGTCTATAATTTACAATAAATAAATAAAACTTTACGTGCTTTTTTGAGGCAAAAATAATTAAATACAAATTAAGAAATTTTGTAGTTATTTATTTATTTAAAAAAATATGAGTTTACACACATAAGCCTATGGAACTCATGCAAAAAATAAAAAGAGTGTGTGTGGACTTATGTACGCACGTCAGAAGTACTTCTTTAGCGCATTGTTTCCTAATCTGTGGTCCGCGGACCCCTGGGGGTCCGCGAGCATATGTTTGGTGGTCCGCGGTCCCATATGCATCTATCTTACTTAGAGCATTAACAAAAATAAATAAATTACCTACGCCAAACATCTCGTAATTATTACGCTTACTGAGCGCGGCAAACGAGCGCCAGTGGGCATTGCCCGAGACTGACTGAAATGTGCAGTGCAAGCGCGCCGGGCGCGGGCCGTACCTAAATAACTTTTCCCCCCACCCCACCGCACTGCCCTAAAAATTGCACTTTTTTTTCACTCAGGGGTCCTTGGCATTATGCTTGATTTTCTTGGGGGTCCGCGGCTGAAAAAGTTTAGGAACCGCTGCTTTAGCGTAACAAAACAAAAATATCTCTAAAAATTTTATCCCGCGTGCCAGTACTAAACGTTTGTAAAAAAGACGATAAAATAATAAAATAAAGATATTAAATAAAATATTTTAATTTACTAATTTACTTAAATATTAATTTATTAAATTTATTTATTTATTATATTTTATATCTAATTATTTATTAAAAAAAATTTTGGAGCATACAAGTAATTCAAGAATTACAAGGCGCGATATTCATGTAGGTATTGTGTGTAAACGGTTTTACCGAACATAGGGAAAATAACACTAAGAAAATCAATTTTGTAGTAGGCTATGGCCATAAGACCTAATGTAAATATGTATTGGATTACATAGAAAAAATAGTGCAGTGAATTTTTTAATCAATTTTCCATAGCAACGGTTGACTATTAAGCGAAATTCGGAACCTGCTAAATAAAAAAAGTCATGAGGTGTCGTAAGATACCCGACAGAAGCTATGTTTCTTACGCATTGTATATAAAACCGAATTTATCAAAGACATAAACAATGTTATTATTTGACCGCCATTTTGAAATCTGACGCCATTTTATTTTTTTGTGTCTTATTAAACTCTCAAATAGCAATTTTCAAAAGGATCGGATCATTTTTACAAAGAAGTATATACCTATGGCCGCCATTTTAAAATATGACGTCATTTTATTTTTTTGCGTTCTATAAAACTCGTCAATATCTATTTTCAAAAAGATCGGATAATTTTTACACAAAAAGTACATATTGCCGCCATTTTGAAATCTGACGTCATTTTATTTTTTTGTGTCCTATGAAACTCTCAAATACCGATTTTCAAAAGAATCGGATAATTTTTACAAAAAAGTACATATGACCGCCATTTTTAAATCTGACGTCATTTTATTGTTTTGTGTTCTATGAAACTCTCAAATATCAATTTTCGAAAGGATCGGATAATTTTTACAAAAATGTACATACGGCCGCCAATTTGAAATCTGACGTCATTTTATTTTTTTGCGTCTGAAACTCTGAAATATCAATTTTCAAAAGGATCGTATAAATTTTAGAAAGGAGTACAATATATTTTCGCCATTTTGAAATCTGACGTCATTTTATTTTTTTGTGTCCTATCAAACTCTCAAATATCAGTTTTCAAAAGAATCGGATAATTTTTACAAAAAAGTACATATGGCCGCCATTTTTAAATCTGACGCCATTTTATTTTTTTGTGTCCTATGAGACTCTCAATATCAATTTTCAAAAGGATCGGATAATTTTTACAAAAAAGTACATACGGTCGCCATTTTGAAATCTGATGTCATTTTATTTTTTTGTGTCCTATGAAACTCTCAAATACCGATTTTCAAAAGAATCGGATAATTTTTACAAAAAAGTACATTTGGCCGCCATTTTTAAATCTGACGTCATTTTATTTTTTTGTGTTCTATGAAACCTTCAAATATCAATTTTCAAAAGGATCGGATAATTTTTACAAAAATGTACATACGGCCGCCATTTTGAAATCTGACGTCATTTTATTTTTTTGTGTCTTATGAAACTCTCAAATATCAATTTTCAAAAGGATCGTATAATTTTTAGAAATAAGTACTACATATTTCCGCCATTTTGAAATCTGACGTCATTTTATTTTTTTGTGTCCTATAAAACTCGCAAATATCAATTTTCAAAAGGATCGGATAATTTTTACAAAAAATTATATATAATGGCCGCCATTTTGAAATCTGACGTCATTTTATTTTTTTGTGTCCTATGAAACTCTCAAATATCAATTTTCAAAAGGATCTGATAATTCTTACAAAAAAGTACATATGGCCGCCATTTTGAAATCTGGCACCATTTAATTTTTTTGTGTCCTATAAAACTCTCAAATATTAATTTTCAAAAGAATCGGATAATTTTTACAAAAAAGTACTATGGCCGCCATTTTGAAATCAGACGCCATTTTATTTTTTTGTGTCCTATAAAACTCTCAAATATTAATTTTCAAAAGGATCGGATAATTTTTACAAAAGTGACGTTACACTACTTCGTGACGTGACGTTTCACTTTTTATTATTTAGGTCCCCATCTGAAACGTGCGTTAAGAAGCATACCTTCAAATAAAAATAGGTAAAAAAACTTTTAAGTTAAACGGTTTTATAAATGTTTTAAAAAGAAAAAAATATTTAATTTATGTTAATAAGTATAAAAGCGTGGGTCGTAAACTCTATGATAATTTATTACAGTCACGACCCACGCTTTTATACTTATGAACCTAAATTAAATTTTATTTTTTTCATTTTAGTACATTTATAAAACCGTTTAACTTAAAAGTTTTTTATCTATTTTTATTTTTAATTTTTTAGTATGCTTTATTTCCTTAGTCTGATTTTATAACATTTATCCGATCCACTGAAACGTTACCGGAGAAAGACCTTTTGCCTGTGAAAATTCAAAAGTACGATATGCACCCGGACGAAAGTCGGGCCGGTCAGCTAGTTATCATAATATTGTATTGTCACCGGAGCTACACATGTGTGCAAAATTTCAACTCAATCGGATCACGGGAAGTGGGTGAAAATTCAAAAGTACGATTTACACCCGGACGAAAGCCGGGCCGGTCAGCTAGTTACCATAAATTGTATTGTCACCAGAGCTACACATGTGTGCAAAATTTTTAACTCAATCGGATCACGGGAAGTGGGTGAAAATTCAAAAGTACGATTTGCACCCGGACGAAAGCCGGGCCGGTCAGCTAGTTATCATAATATTGTATTGTCACCGGAGCTACACATGTGTGCAAAATTTCAACTCAATCGGATCACGGGAAGTGGGTGAAAATTCAAAAGTACGATTTACACCCGGACAAAAGCCGGGCCGGTCAGCTAGTTACCATAATATTGTATTGTCACCGGAGCTACACATGTGTGCAAAATTTCAACTCAATCGGATCATAGGAAGTGGGTGAAAGTTCAAAAGTACGATTTACGCCCGGACGAACCGGGCCGGTCAGTTAGTTAACATAATATTGTTTTGTCACCGGAGCTACACATGTGTGCCAAATTTCAACTCAGTCGGTCGCAATTCGCAAGATTTGTAACAAATATACGGGATTAAGCTAAATAAAACCACCGTTTAAAAAACAAAGCATCTACTACCTACTTACTTTTGCGTGATGCCAGAACATACGTTTTTATTTGAGAATCAGTTCGGTTGCTTTTGCGTGATGCCAGAATATTTTAAAACTCGCAGTCGCATAAGAAGTTATTTACTTGAAAAAAAAAATCATGTAAATCGGATCAGTGGTTCTCGAGTTATAAGCGTACAAAGGGACATACAGACAGAGAAAGTCAAATTGTTCGGGAAGGTATGAACGTCGAGAAATTTTGGTCCGATCCCTAGGTCTCGTCATCCGATCGACGTCAATAATTAGTTACACGTCATTTTAACTCAGTAGGCCAGGGTTTTTAAACTTAAATTCAAACATCAGCAGTCAAAAAATTGAATAACTATATTAAAATAATGCAATATAAGACATAGCATACGCTATCTTCCAATATCCATATCACAGTGTGCAACAGACAAGGACAACCGAAACAAGTTCGCGATTTATTAGATAAAGTCGCATTTATTTCGTTTAATAATCATATAAATCTGTATAAAAAAACTGTTTTGATACAATATTATACATGAAATCTATCTAAAATTTTCTGCTCTTTCGTTTAAGACAGGTTTCGAATCGATCTGACTTAAATTGAGCAAACTATAAGCAAAAAACACCGTTTTTTCTAATTTGCTCCCCTCTGGGGCCAAAATTCAAAAATCGGGCGACGTTAGGATCAAATAGACCCCGAGAGGAATCGAACAAAAAAAAGTTTTTGAAAATTGGTTCATCCGTTTGGACTGTACGCGTGACACAAAATAGCGTGACAGATTCACAGATTCACAGATTCACAGATTCACAGATTCACAGATTCACAGATTCACAGATTCACAGACAAAGCGAGTGTATATAGGCGCTTCTAGCTTCGCTAAGATCGCGCCTAAAAAGCATGTTTGTGTTGAGATTTGAAACCGGGACCTATTGCGTATGACGCGGGGGTGCTATCCATTACGCTACGTACATCTTACTTAGCAGTGCTAGGGTATTATAATCATGAACTTCCGACTAACTTCATGGTTTTAAATTTTCGTGACGCGATGCGTGCGCATCGTAAAAATTTACTCTCATAATTTTTCCATAACGTGCCAAAAGCAGTATAACTTAAAAAAAGAACAATAGAAAAATATAAATTTTAAATATAAAATTTTTGAAGTCCGGCTCTGGCTTTAATTCAAAATACACTGTAAACGATGAAGGTTCGTCGAAGGATCCTCAATTTCGAACTTAAGGTACGTGCAGTATGGAGCTGGGATTCTAGATGGTAGCGTAGATCATAGCAGGGCTTGCTTAAATTAATGCATTGTTATATATGCGAGCGTACACAACGAAGCAGTGAGTGTAGCAGGTATAAGCGCTGTTACAAGAGCTGCTAGATACAAGAATGAATCTCACCATTCTTTCAGCGCGCTGACTACTACAATCAACGGGTGACAACTGTCAAATGGCCGTTACAAGTTTCGCAATGGATGTGACTAGTTTAATAAGTGAAATTTTGCCAGTTTTTATTTAATTTGTTTTGAGTTTTTTCTAAGACGTATTTAAAAGTATTAGGTTCCATATGTAAATATTCAAAAAACCGGTTTGGGTAAAATTTTAATTCTTGGTATAAATGATGAAATTCACCATGTTTAGATCGTTTTCTATTAATAGGGTGGACATGATAGCTTCTATCCAAAATTAAAATTAAACCACTTTGTAGCAGAAGAACACAAATATTCGTCTTCGCTGACATTTCAAACGCGATTTAAGCTTGTATCAATGCTAGTATCAAAGCTTCGTTGTGCAAACCTATATAAGCGCTTATAATTTCAGCCACCATCTACCATATATGCTACCATCTAGAATCCCAGCTGCGTACTGCACGTACCTTTATTCGTATATTCTAGATTCTGTATTAGCTTTTTAGAGTTTTTTTTTTGTGTCTAGGGACTTATTCAGTGCAGGAAAAGTTATCTTGAAAGTTCATCACATCACTACATAGGTTTAAAACCTACCTGTCATTTTACGTGAAGTTTTTAATTATAACGCGTCGTTAATTTTAACTACAATATAAAACTTTTGTGCATGTTAAACGTGTTTTTATGGACGTTTTAAAAAAATAATGCACAAACTGCGAAACATGTTATTTCGGCCGCCATTTTCCAAGATGTCGGAAGACGCAAGCTAGGGACATTTGTGGTTATTCAAAACACTTATCGAATGCTCTCTGCAAATTTTCAGCTTATTTCGAATTTATTCCGGGTCAATATTTAAAATTCCTGGGGTATTAATTAAACAGACGCGCTATTTAAAAAGATATCCGTTTAGCAACATAAAGCAACAGATTTTAACGTAGAATATGTCGTTCCGAAAGACACCTGGCGAAAAAAACGTGATAAAAAAGCGGGACGAACGGGTTTTTTCTTATAATTCGCTCAGTGAAAGTCAGATAGTTTTGAAACCTGTCTTAAACGAAAGAGGAGAAATTTTTACATACATTTCGTATATAAGAATGTGTTAAACAGTTTTCTATACATATTTATACACAGTTAAAAAAATGATGTTTAACCTCACAAAATACTGTAAACAGGCTTTGGAAAAAATAAAAAACAATTTGCATTATGTCAAAATAATGACAGTTTACCTTTTAGTTATCAAATTAAACAATAAATTATTTGAATATACAAAATTTTGCTTGATTTTTGAGCAACAGAACGGCTAGTATAAATAAATTTATGTGGAATAATATCGTGTTGCCCGGAAGGGCTTTCTTAATAAAGTCCACCATAGAATGTGCTTGAGTATATAAACCCGACACTTCACTACAGGGTCCAAAGGTAGCTCCTCCTAAGCTTTGAATACACCTTTCTGTGAATGTGAGGTCACAGCTCCCAACATGCATTGTGCTATAGTATGGCAGTGTAGCGCCCGCTCGCAGCGCAACATACTATATTATACAATATACCTACATATTATTATATATAACACTAACGGTACCACAGATGTTAAACCACTGTTACAATAACGTAACATTTCTGTTACAATTGTTACAATAATACACTACAGTAGCACAATCGAAATATCGACGTCCTCGCGGCAAAAGCTCGATAATGAAGTACAGAGATATGTTTTTTACTTACTAATATTTCTAATATCTATGCATCAAAAGTTGATGTATTATATTGTAACAAAACTGTTTTCTACGTGGGCGGAATAAATATTTATTTAGTATAATTAACAATTCAATAACAATAAACGCAACAACTATATGTCCATTCTAACAATCAACACGATAATAATAACGAACAGTAATTCTTAAACAAAGTGAAGCACTTCAATAACACTGAACAATAACTATATTTATACACTGTATTTATATTTTATGTTCGCAATTCAACTCGACACTGATTCACGACTGATTGCCTGACTCCCTCGTACTTTGCTTATATAGTTCGAGCAGCTTGGCCCAGCACGCTTGCGCGCTTTCCAGAATATTCCGGCGGTTACTCGTATCTTCGATATCATTCCACGCCTCACCACTGTGACCTTTCATTCTCGCCGCTTCTATTGTAGTCAGCGGCGTAACATCTTGGGGTTTGCTACAATATAATAAAACCTTCCTCAAGAAATTCTCTAAAGGATGGTGAAAACCGCATCAAAATCCATTAAGTAATTTAGAAGCTTTAGCCAAATACACAGACAGACGTGACCGGAATGACTTTGTTTTATAATAATACTAGCGGCCCGTCCCGGCTTCGCCCGGGTGGTATGAAATTATGATTTAATAGCGGTCATATTAATAGAAAAAGATTAATTAACACCTGCCCCTCCGCCATATATACACGTACTTCACTGTAATATTTATGCGTCGGGCGCGGTTTTCTGAACTCATATATCGGCTCACGATCATGCATACTCGCCAAGGCTCGTGTGCGCTCGCCTACTACTCGACGCACAAATATGTATTTAGCACACTAGTTACACAATTAGTAGGTATATTATTTATAAAAAATGATTATTATTCGAATTATGACGTAAAGAAATTTTTAAAAAATCGAACAAAGTTTTCAAGATTATGTGACAGTCTGTATATGAATCGAGTTTCTCATAGTTCCTTTTCTGTTTTCTTACTCATTAACTAATTAAGTTTTGTTACGAGTTATGTTTCTCTTTTGTTACAGACAAAACAAACGAATAAAGAATTCGTAAACCGTTCTATTAAGACGTTGAAATTTCCTGCTAATTTTAGCAAACAATTTTTATTATTATCCTTTTCAATTGTCAGTCCATGGATCCTTTGCAACAGTCCTTATATAAAAGACTTATTAAAACGCTGATTTTAATAATTTATTTTTCCTAAAGGCCATTATCTGATAGCATGTGCTTTGCATAATAGCAGCAAAACAGAAGAAAACGTATAGAACTCGTTCTATCTTAAAATTATCGAAAGATATCACCTAAGGATACGCTGGGCCCAAATAATCCAAAATATTTTTTTTTGTATTATCTAAAGGTTTGACTGCTGGATACACCTTAAATGGTTGTTTGCGACATCTTCCTTTTAGAACTTTAATTTGTAACAGCGGTGTCCCAAATTAGGCAAATGTCCGATATTAGGGCACTTTACTCTACTAAAATCGAGGTGAATAGAATCGATGACCAGGTGTATTTAATATATTAAAACAACTAACCTTTGTACTACCACCTTGTGCAATATTACGTGCTTTCGAACTAGCAGAGTTCATTGGTACAAAATATTTTTAGTAACGAGGTTTAATTTTTTTTTCGTTTTGCATTTATGGTCACGGCCATTTTGCAAACATGCTTCGCACCTTTTTTTGGAAATAATGAACGGTACCTAACTTCAATACCCATATATGCTCACACAATCCAATATGTTCTTTATGTTTTCATTTATTATTTTAATAAAATAAAAGTGCATAATAAAAATATCACTGGGAAAAATTCACGTGTTCTAATTTTGTTATTATTTTGCAACATCATGTTCATACCTCAGGGTTTCAAATTTTTTTTTTCAAAAGTTTTTCTTTTAATTAAAAAATGTGAACATTTTCGAAGTATTTATAAAACGTAAAATTCGTAGAATTACAGAAGGATTTTCTTTCAGTTTCAGTATTAAAAAATGAACATCAACACTTGCCATAATTATTCAGCTATCGTAAAAAAACAATATTTTATTCAAAAAGGGGATAATGAACTTGTGAATGAAGCCTTAATGAAAAATTTTAATTAAAAAAAATCGAATATATAAAGTTAACCAAATTTATAAAGTTGCAAAAATGGTCTTATTAATTATTACACATGCAAAGATATTTTTTTACGTAATAGTTTATTGGTAGGTACTCAAAATTTAAAATCGTACCTAATTATTGGTATAACTAGCTATTAAATTTACCACAAGTAGATAATCGAAACTGAATTTTTTCCCGCCATTACAAGACATTCTTGTGATGGCGGAAAAAAAATCTTCACTCCTTAGCTCGTTTGAAAGTAAAAATGCTTAAAATAAATTCCAGTAAAAAACATGATAGTTTCAGTGAAAAAATTATCAAGTTGGCTAAGCATAATTTCCCTTCATGAAATTATCCAACTGTACATTCTGAACACAGAAATAGAAGTACATGGGATAATGTACAGCAACATTATTATATAATATATAAACATACAAACGCTCCAAGGAGGAGAGAAGACAGCGAACGAACGATGTCTTGCATCATAAAATAAAGATTAATTAATACACGAAGACTGCTGTCGAGTAAAGTATTGGTCGTTAGCCATGCGGCGATATTCACTGAATATAAAGATGTTAATTCATAGCGTCGTCACAAAAAAAGTGTCCATAAAACACGTCCTATTTCTCTCTCTCTATGTTAGATTGGTAAACAAGACATTCGTTTTATATCGTACTAGCGGCCCAGTAAGGCTTCGCCCGAGTGGATTTAGTTTTGCTTATTTAAAACTTGGAGAACCTTCGGTTCTCGGAGAAAAATTCGCTTCCTATTATGGATCCCTCGGCATTTAGAATGCTTATTAAGCATTTAAAATGCTTATTAAGCATTTAAAACGCTCAATAAGTATTCCTAATGCTTAATATTTAATAAACTTGTTGAATGCTTAATATTCAGCAATTTATAATGCTTATGTGCTTAATAAGTAGCAAATCATTATCAAAGTGCTTTAAGCATCAACTGACGCTAATGACCTCTGTTGTCGAGCGTCTATAATCCACAATTCACTCATTCATTTTAAGCATCAATCATCGAGGATCTGGTTACGAAGTGCTTAAAGCATTATTGCAAGCACTAAGTTCAAAGCACTGCCCACAATGTATGTCAGCATTTTATCGGGAGGGTTTAACACTGCAACAAGTGCTTTCAATAATTCACTAGCTGTAATTAGTTTGTTTGAAACATGTGGTGCATAAAAGATTCGGCAAAAAAAAACAAAAGAAAAATTGCCAGCCCCGCGGCAAATAAAACAATTTAATGCGAACCGTTTATAAAAGAAAGAATTTGAAAATGAAATGAGAATTGTTTTCCATAGCTCACTATAAACATTTGAAAGTATAAGCAAATGTAGGTTACATTCTGATTGCTGTATCCATCTCTATCTTTCAACTTGGATTGGCTGTCTGTTCGTTTCACTCCTTCATGAATACTTATGTCTGATACATACTATATGAATATAGAAACAAGCACATTATGATTATATATTGGCAACACTGTACGTTGTAAAACAAAACACCATAGCCCGATTATTCTTAAAGCCCCTACACACGATACAATCTGATGGGTCCAATCTGCAGGGACCCTGGAAATTGGGTAGTGTGTATAGACTAAATGGGGCCGTTTTATTATTATTTTTAACTTCCCCTCATCTGACCCTCGTTACCAAGTTGAAATTATCATAATATTGTATTGTCACGGGAACTCAATGTGTGTGCAAAGTTTCATAAGAATCGGTTAAGTAGAAATAGTTGAAAAAGCTGTCGCAAGATTTGAAACAAAGATAGTAACAAATAAACAAATATACGGGGTCAAGCTAAATAAAACCGTTTAAAAATAATCTTTTATAGGTTCAGTATTTGTGTTTTGATTTAAACTGAATAAATTTGGACTTCGCTGCCTCGGACATAATATATAAACGTTCATAAAAAGAAAATGCAAAAATTCTCACATACATACACCTGAAAAACATTACCCTCCTTCTGTAATCGGGTAAAAATAGATTGAATGACAAGGTATTCGTTGAACTGTCACCGTTAATATCTGTCATAACGAACTGTAATAAAAACCGACGTTGCCAGATCGAGTCAACACGCTAGAGGAAATACGTTCATAAATTATTATTTAATAAACATTCATTTTTATAATGCACACAGTATATGAGTGAATAAATGTTTTTATAACGCCATTTCCCTTCTGGTTGGTTCCTTCAGGACCACTTTTCCCCTTGAGTCTCGCCCCATTTCTTAACGAAAAACCGTTTTATTTCTGTGCGGTCAAAAATAACTATTTCCTGCAACAACGGAAAACAACTAAATAATTTCCCATATTTCGTTTTTATTTCGTAATATCCGCCCAGAAAATATATAATGTAAATAAAACAAACTTTTATTTAATGTAAAATTATACAATGTGTAAACGATTTTACCAGACATAGGGCAAATAACGTTGAAAACATTTATAATTTTGTAGTAGGCAGAGGGGCGGAGTTATAATAATATCGATGCAAACGCTCGTTGTGAGATCCATTGAAAACTCTGAACTCTAATTTTCCGTAATTGTCAGTGAGCATTGTTGTTTAAAAAGTCAAGTAAGTAAAACAATGATTTTTCTTCTAGCTTATTTGGAAATTATTACTATAAATTTGATACTTTTAAACCCGGTTCGTAAGATTACAGGCGCTCTGGTTTGAGGTTATGCTGTCGTCTGTCAATATAAACCATAGACATAGATGTAGGTACATCTCTATGTCTGATATAAATTAATTAAGTTTTTTTTAATTATGCGTCAAAATTGAAGAAGACAAAATCTTAAAATAAATAATTTTCATGTACCTTTTATGCTATGCTATTTGTATTATATGCACGCAGCTAAATTAAATGGTATTCGTTTATAAAAAAATTTCGCGGTCTAAAACAACAATAAAAATGACTTATAACAAAGAAAGTGAGCTAAGAAATGTTATTATTTTTCAAAAATTATTAATTGATGAGTCACTGTAATTTCATTTTTATAGATTTTCACACCTTAATAAAAAATGTTCATTTTTTCAGTACCTGAAGAAACTGCAACAAGCAGCGAAATGTTGTACATAACTTAATATTTGTTATTTTCATTGTACTTGTCCACATATCTGTGAATTTGTTTCAATAATTTCAAAATAGACGTAAATTATCAAAATAAAAATGAGTTCAATCGTGCACTATCACCCGCTAGCGGCGCTAGTTGGATTCGTATACACAACCTATAGGCCAAAAGATCTATAATTTCCATAATGTTCATATTCCACCACTGCAGACAGCTCTCCCCACTATTTCTACCGCGCAGATCGGCCATCTTGTCGGTGTCTTCTCTAAACAATACTACTCTAGCACTTATATTTTAGGCCAGGGGTTCCCATTTTTTTCTTTACTGCGACTCCCCTTACAGGTTGCAAATTTTTTGCGACGCCCTTCTAAAAGAAAATACCTGTGTGTAGCTCTAGCAGACAATAAAATTACTTTATTATTCAAAGAAAACTCCAAAGAATATAGAATCTTAATTATTATTTATTAGATTCTAATTCTAATAATTAGAAAACATAAAAAACTATAAACAATACAATTAATGAGCGGGATGAGCTTGCTTTTCTGAGCATAACTTCTCAAATCGAGACAGAAATTATGAAATTGCGACTCCCCTAGGATAGCGCCCAGGGCGTCGTGACGCACAGTTAGGGAACCCTCATTTGAGGAAATAGAAGGCTGTAAGAGACGAACATGACATGCAGACAGAATTTCATAAAAAATACTG
Source organism: Mongoloraphidia duomilia (assembly GCA_039654895.1). Lineage (NCBI taxonomy): Eukaryota > Metazoa > Arthropoda > Insecta > Raphidioptera > Raphidiidae > Mongoloraphidia > Mongoloraphidia duomilia. Next base: position 11,755,141 of record CM077527.1, read on the forward strand.
TTTTAAACATGACCTATTCGTTTCGTGAATGAAGAGTATTGTCTCGTTCTCGGTATAAACTTTCGATCGAATTCCGAAAGGAGCTTTATTTCAAACAAAACAAACTAAATTGTATTTTAAACGATGACGTCATTTGAAATTTCCATTTGATTCAGTAAGTAACAACGAATGGAAACTTTAGAGAGAATTGGCAAACACAGAGAACAAAGTTAAATATTGAACAATTGCGAAACAAAGCTCGATAACAAAAGACGGACACAACTCAAATAAATGAAATTCGATTTTCTTCCTTTCTCTATTTTAAGGTGACGTTATTCTTGTTAACTGATGATGTACTTTTATTGGAATTAAATAAATATTCAAACATTTCAAAACAATGCCAAAGTACCTAAGGAAATTCGTTCACTGATTTTCAACAAATTTTGTATTTTAAATCATAACAACAATTTTGACGTAGAATTATGTCTTTTCCGGCGGTATATACGGGGTAAAATTATGCGTTAAAAAAATTTGTGACAAAACATGTGTTACGCCATAGTTACGCCATAGTTTGCTAGTGTTTTGTATTATGTATGCCATGTTATAATGTTTTTGAAGTGAAAACTTCCTTAGGCGCACTTTGCCAGAGTAGTGAACGATAGTGAACCGTCACGTTTCGGATTGGTGACGCTGAATCGGGTTTACTCGGCTCAAACACGAAAAGGTATTTGTAGTATGCTGGTAATAAGTTTTTTGTAATTCATAAGTGCGCTAATAGATGACACTAAAATTTAATTGAAAAGGTATTTGTGGTATGTTGGTAATAAGTTATTTGTATAATTTTGGAAGTTTTTCGGGTAATTCTGGAAGATTTTCGGGATAATTTTAGAAGATTTTCGGGATAATTTTGGAAGATTTTCGGGATAAATTTGGGAGATTTTCGGGATAATTTTGGAAGATTTTCGGGATAATTTTGGAAGATTTTCGGGATATTTTTAAAAGATTTTCGGGATAATTTTGGAAGATTTTGGAAGATTTTCGGGATAATTTTGGAAGATTTTCGGGATAATTTTGGAAGAGTTTCGGGATAATTTTGGAAGAGTTTCGGGACAATTTTGGAAGATTTTCGGGATAATTTTGGAGATTTTCGAGATAATTTTAGAAGATTTTCGGGATAATTTTGGAAGATTTTCGGGATAATTTTGGAAGATTTTTGGGATACTAAAACTTAATTGATGACACTAGAAGTGGAAACTTATATATATAATAAAATTAAGAAAAATCGCAGGATAGTGGACAAAATATTTGATTTATTTAATTAAATGTACGACGTTTCGTCTATATATTTAGACTTTTTCAAGTACATAATCACGATGGACACGATTTCTAATATAAATTTTCAACCGAGGGGTTTTCTTATATATATATTTTAAAATTAGAAAATCAGAAGTTTTCACTTCTGTCGTGTGGTCATAAGCACACACCCACTTTTTTTTGATAGATATGACGTCATTTATAAAAGTATGGGAGTAATTCTATGTCTTCGGTTGCGGCAAAATTGTAATTATTGTGCCTCTTCGGTATAGCAACACAATCGTAATTACTGTGCCCCTTGTCATTTTTTGCTTTTGTTATGATTTGTCAAATCAGTCCACAGATAAATAAAATGACAAATGAAAATCGAATTGTAAAAGTGTACTTTTATCAATTTAAATATATAATAAAATGGCGTCAGACAAGTGATATTGACAGAGACAGGTCGTCGTTTCCTATAAAACCACAGTAGCTGTAAATTGAATTACTCAGAATTTGTATGTTTGTAACATTGTGATGTAAATCGGTTTCTAGTTCAGAATCGTCCACGGCAGCTTGTATAAAGCGGTTAGAATTTGTAGTAAGCACTGACGATTGGCATTCGAGAAACAACTGAAGTGCGTAGACAACTGACGATCGGGGAATTCGCGCCTCTCGTTTGTTATTTGGCTGAGTCCACACTTAGAGCACAAGTCTATTTGCTTTAAAGTAAATAATATAAAATATAATCAAACACATAATTTTAAGAGGATATTCCTTGGGGTGCAGTGGTTTGAAGTTGTCTAGCCAGTATTATCATTGTAGATTGTATATCTAGTAGCGTAATGAGGTATATTACTGACGAGTTTGTAAAAACGAGTCATAATAACATTACGCTCGAGATATATTATACAGATTGTATCAAATTAAACCTGCGCATAGGGCATTCTGTGTGTAAAACAGAGATTGATACATAAAGCAATAAGTAAGAATGAGATAAATGATCGCTAATAGGATGTTACGTGGTTACTGTAAATTAAACTGATAAAAGATTTACATTTTTACAGCATAGAAGGAGCGAAAAAACAAAGATGACGCTATTAGGTTGTATAAATGTTAATTATTTACAGTAACCACGTAACATCCTTACTCCTTGGCGATCATTTATCTCATTCTTACTTATTGATTTATGTATCGCTCTCTGTCTTACACACAGAATGCCCTATGCACAGGTTTAATTTGATGCAATCTGTATAGTGTTTTTTGCCATACCCACTATAAAATAACTGCTTTTCACACCTTTTTCAGTAAATAAATTGACAGTTCATTTGCGTCGCCAAGTTTACATTTATAGCAAGCCGTGAGTACCTACCTATAGATAGTAGAAAGCGAATAAACATATATCGCTATGGAAACTTTATTTTCTACACTAGTGCGTTTTGAAAACACTTTCAACACACCTGTCGCTTAACTGACCCATTCTATGCATTCATACACGCTTGTAAAGTAGCTATTTCATAGTGGGTATAGCAAAAAATCTATAAATGTTGTATGTTTGAATGAGCCATTTTCCTGAGAGTAGTTCCTTCAATTATCCACGAGAGGAAGCATTTGTGGTAGGTACAAACATTATTTATTCCCCATTAGTGTCGTGTCATTTTAGTGGTATAACTTAATTATTTAATTAATTTAATAATAATTTAATAATTAAGCTATACCACTAAAATAACACGACACTAATGGGGAATAAATAATGTTTGTACCTACCACAAGTGCTGCCTCCCGTGGATAATTGAAAGAACTACACTCAGGAAAATGGCTCATTCAACAGTAGCATAGTTATGTGAACGCAACCTTAAAAATTGTTTTTCGAATCGAGTTTTTATTGGCTCAACTCGCTAACTCAAATGGAAATTTCAGTGTTGTAATCAATATAATATGTTAAAAGAGTCTTTTTTCGATAAAAGATGACAATGACAACATTCGCTTGTTTTAGATACTGCTTACGCATTTGTTTCTGTTCGACTCGTTGTTGTTTCAGATTTCTTTGTTTTTGATTACTCTTTATTATTCCTATGAGAAAAAATCCATAATATTTTTTTATTTTAATTGAAATTCGATTCAATGAACCATTTTCCTGAGAGTAGTTCTTTTAATTATACACGAGAGGCAGCACTTGTGGTAGAGACAAACATTATTTATTCCCCATTAGTGTCGTGGTAGTTATCAATTAACGGAATGATGGTATGAAGAAATCGAATTGTCGACATTTTACAAAAACAATAATTTCAAAAGAATTACTTCAATGAAGCAACCTGTACAAAAGGGTATTCAAATATTTTCTTTAGATAATTATGTTGAAAATTTACTTTTCACTTTTTGTTTTTCTTAAATACATCGCGCATTTGCAAATATTTCAACATTGCAAAAGCATCTCCGAGAATCGAGAAAATTCTTCAACAACTTGGGCAAGTAAATATTGATAGAACAAGATGAGAGGAAAAATGAAGAGAACAGACCCTTTTTATATATAGAGAGAGAGACCGGATAGTTGATGCAGAAAAAGACCGAAGATGGACGTCATTAATGCTAGACAGAGTACAGGAATGTTCTACAAAAAAAGTGCTAGTTACGTTTATAGAAGAAGTTTACTTAAGATGGAAATGCAGTGAACACTTTTTTAACAAGAACAAATATACTGAAATAATTTTTGCAAACTATAAACAATTCCAGTTAAACAACACATTAAATCATAAGTTAATGCTGGGTTGCAGAAAGCATTATCAAAAAATCAGATTTACATTGACTTTAGATTGTGATTATATATTTACAGTTTTTATACATGCAGGAACAGTCTAATGTCGTTGTGAAACTTCCTGTCATGTAGAACATTAGATTGTACTCACACAAAAACAAATGATTGATCTCTATAGAAAAAATTATAATTTAAAAAAACTAAAAAACACGCTTTAATGGTAAACTGAACTAAAAAGTAAAAAATAATTTTAATTGTAAAAAAGCGTGGGGTACTCGATATCAGTTGTTATAAAGTATGAAAATATGGTACAAAGCACCCCACGCTTTTTTATAATAAAAATTATTTTTTACTTTTTAGTTCAGTTTACCATTAAAGCGTGTTTTTTAGTTTTTTTAAATTATAATTTATTTTTGCTTTTTGTCCTGGAGATCCTGGTCAGGATAATGGGACAAACTTATTGAATTATTGTATTGTCATCGGTCCTTGATAAGTGTGCAAAGTTTCAGTTCAATCTGAAGTTTTGAAGTGGGTGAAAATCGCGTTCAAAAAATCCGTTACTTACATACATATATACAGGTGGAACTAATATAAGCGTGATAAAAAGATCGCTTTTCAAGCTAAATTTTGATCAAAATACGTAGAAAAATGTTATTTGAAAGTGAAAATTATACAGAAAACTATGTTAAATAGGATGTATACACAGTATAAAAAAATATCGTTTTAATTGATCAAATCAAGATCGATTTGGAATTCTACAATGCTTGTCTTATGGAGAAATATGTGGGGTCACAATCTAAAGTCAAATCATATTTTTTAACCTCGCTTTCTGCAGCCCAGTGTGAGTACTATAGTATGTATGCTCTGCAATACTATCAACCCTGCACTTCTACCGTATCACCCTGCGCGTCCACCACCTTACAAAATAAAAATACTGACCATCAACAATCAGGGTGTGTGTGTGTTTTAAAGACCACCAACAGCTAAGGTTATTTGAGCTTAGCACCATTTCATATTTTCAATTCATTATTTTTTTTTTAATAATAAATTGAAAATCCAATTGACACTTCTACCAGCTCTCGGGCTAGAATCCGGGGACTGGGGACATTTAATAGAGAAACCATAGCAACGCCATGTAAACAACAGCATTGCTATACGCTCGGCTATTCTGAAACCCTCAATAATCAGGGTTATTAGGGCCTAACACCAATTCATATTTTCAATTTGTTATTTCAATCAATCGATACTTTTACCAATTCTCGGATTAGAACCTGTGAATTGAAGGCTTGTAAAAAATTTAAAGCTCGCTTCAAAGGTGTTGTGAAGTAAGCAGCTATTATAAAGTTTAAAAATTTGTGTCTCCGTAAATATTTAACGTATTGAAATGAAATAAACGCCAATCATGTCTTTCTGGCAATAATTTCTAAAGGAAAACATTTTTAATTAATTAATTGCAGATTATAGACGCGTCGACAACTCAGGTCATTAGCGTCTTCAACACAACAAATAATCCATTTGTGTATTAGAATCCGCCAGCCGGCATACACAAACCGACTGGTACGAGCTCGGGTCCCTGGGAGCGCTAATTCCCTAAGAACATTGGAATGCAATTAGGTATTTAAGTTTAAAAAAAATTATTAATTTTTTAATTTTTTCTAATAATTTAACATAAATAATATTGAAAATCGAAAAGAAAATTTTTTTTAAAGCTATAGATAAATTACTAAAAATTAATTAAAATGTATAAAAATTTAAAAAATATCACGTGACTTCAAAACGCGCCAGGAATGTTTGTGACGTCGTTATGTTAAAATGTGTCTGCATATGTTGGTATTTATGTATATGTATTACACATACTATCAAAAATAATAAATTTTTTAACTTGGTAACCATGGAAACAAAGACCATAGATAACATAATGACGTCACACGCGTTCGGATTCTTTCGGCGCGTTATCGGAATTGAGTTTAAAAATTAATTTTTATTTAAATATAACTTTTTAATTAGTAAGCAAAAAAATTAAATAAAAACAGTTTTGCTATAAAACTTGTATGTGGTCCTTCCATTTAAGTAAAAAAAAAAAAATCATTTAAAAACCCAATTTGCGATAGCAACCACATTCCAACATTTCCCCTGGGGGGCTAATGGAAAACAGTCATATATTAATTTTCATTTATTTTTACAGCCTCATTATAGTCGTTAGATAAAAGTCTAGAATTTGTCTTATTTTTTAAAACGTCTAACAACATTAATCCTTAAGTTAGTAAAGTGACTTATTTCTCGTTACGTTTAACAGGATACCAAAAACAAACAGATGGTGCAACTGGCGGTGCATTAATTTTATTGACATTTTGTCACACCACATGATTTCACTTGAATGACCTCACGCAAATGACAACACAGCCTGTCGGCGTAGGCCGACCTCAGCCCTCGTGTGCCTTCGGCTTCGCCTGTAGGGGCACACATATTGTATACACATTGAGTAATACAATAAATTTTGAATAAAACTACGCTAAAAAGAGATACGCATGTCAATGAATCAACCAATTTAGTATCACAATCAACATTATGCCCATGATAAATAAACCGTTAGATCAAATCGTACGCTCGGAATAATCGACGCTATGGATTATTTGTCAGGCATATTTTAATTTGTATTATTGTGGGAATACAACACCAAAATGTGCCTTAAAATCGATACGCACGTCAATGAGTCAACCATTTAATCTCACAAGCAACATTATGCCCATGATAAATAAACCGTTAGATCAATGGTAAATCGTACACTCGGAATAATTGACGTTATGGATTATTTGTCAAGCATATTTTAATTTGTATTATTGTGGGAATAAAACACCACAATATGCCTGAAAAGCGATACGCACGTCAATGAGTCAACCATTTAATCTCACAAGCAACATTATGCCCATGATAAATAAACCGTTAGATCAATGGTAAATCGTACACTCGGAATAATTGACGTTATGGATTATTTGTCAGGCATATTTTAATTTGTATTATTGTGGGAATACAACACCAAAATATGCCTGAAAAGCGATACGCACGTCAATGAGTCAACCATTAATTAATCTCACAATCAACATTATACCCATGATAAATAAACCGTTAGATCAATGGTAAATCGTACACTCGGAATAATTGACGTTATGGATTATTTGTCAGGCATATTTTAATTTGTATTATTGTGGGAATACAACACCAAAATATGCCTGAAAAACGAAACGCACGTCAATGAGTCAATAATTTAATCTCACAAGCAACATTATGCCCATGATAAACCGTTAAATCAATGGTAAATCGTACGCTCGGAATAATCGACGCTATGGATTATATTTTGTCAGGCATATTTTAATTTGTATTATTGTGGGAATACAACACCAAAATATGCCTGAAAAGCGAAACGCATGTCAATGATTCAACCATTAATTAATCTCACAATCAACATTATACCCATGATAAACCGTTAGATCAATGGTAAATCGTACGCTCGGAATAATTGACGCTATGGGTTATTTCTCAGGCATATTTTAATTTGTATTATTGTGGGAATAAAACACCACAATATGCCTGAAAAGCGATACGCACGTCAATGAGTCAACCATTTAATCTCACAAGCAACATTATGCCCATGATAAATAAACCGTTAGATCAATGGTAAATCGTACACTCGGAATAATTGACGCTATGGATTATATTTTGTCAGGCATATTTTAATTTGTATTATTGTGGGAATACAACACCAAAATATGCCTTAAAAGCGATACGCACGTCAATGAGTCAATCATTTAATCTCACAAGCAACATTATGCCCATGATAAACCGTTAGATCAATGGTAAATCGTACACTCGGAATAATCGACGCTATGGATTATATTTTGTCAGGCATATTTTAATTTGTATTATTGTGGGAATAAAACACCAAAATATGCCTGAAAAGCGATACGCACGTCAATGAGTCAACCATTTAATCTCACAAGCAACATTATGCCCATGATAAATAAACCGTTAGATCAATGGTAAATCGTACACTCGGAATAATTGACGTTATGGATTATTTGTCAGGCATATTTTAATTTGTATTATTGCGGGAATACAACACCAAAATATGCCTGAAAAAAATTATAAGTATTAAAAAAATCAAAAAACCCGACTGCGTCAAAAGCGAACTACAAAAATTGAAACAAAACATGCAGTCGGAGGTATCATATATTTCTGTTCAACTTGTTACAACTGTTTCAGTTAATAAATAGTTGTGCGGAACCCTTTGAGCACGAGTCGAACTCGCACTTGATCGTTTTTTTTTTCATTTTTTCATTTTATTGTGACTATTTTGTGACAGCCTGTAGGTCTATGTCCTTTGTACGAGAAACGAGAGAACGAAAGAACCTAAATAAATAAAAAAACGACGAAATTCACAGATGAATTGTAATTTAGGAACTCTCTCTACACATGCACGAATCTTAAATATGTGATTACGCGAGACGTTAAAAAAATACTTCACAGGTAAAGGTCCGTTCATAACAACATACTGTTAACGTTTTACATGCGTTTCAGTAGTACTTAACTTAAAAATTTATTTTAGAAATTTTTACATATTCTAACATATTTAAGGGAAATTAAAATGAATATGTGTTTCTAGAGTATTTAAGTTTTTGATACATATGTTACATATTATGATTTATAAATACCTAAAGCCCCGTTCAAAACAACATTATGTTAACGTTTTACAAGCGTTTCAATTTTTATTTATTCTAACAAGAAAGCAATTTAAAAATAAAAATATCTCTAGTCTAGAGAATTATTAAGGTACATATGAGCTAAAGTTAATAAATATTGAGATTTTTACAAATTAAATAACAGCCAAAATGAACGACAATTAGATAAATTATGGCATAGCAGATAGCCATGATATTACGCACCGGCATTCTTGGCTTGAATTCAATTCATAAAAGAACCAAATTGACAAATTAAATTTGCTATTTAATTTGTAAATATCTCAATATTTATTAACTTTAGCTCATATGTACCTTAATAATTTACTGTTCACTATTAAATACTGTAACGTATTCTGAAATAAAAATGCACTGTTACAATTAAAAAATCGAAGCTGACCTTCGCCTGACCTTCACAGCACCATCTATGTTAAATCTGATAGCACAATCTTCTGTACCCCTTGAGACTCTATAACTTTTGTATAAAACATTTTTTTATGGTTTGTACCGTTTACGAGATATTTCACTGCACTGTTTAAGATGTGCCACCCTGTATAAATAGATAAATAATATGACCATTCCCAATGTCGAATGCCAAATGTTTAGCCTTTATTAACTGCTGGCCAACCGTTCGTGTTTCAAATGAAAAAAAAATTCGACTGATGACCAGTCCTATACTTCCCACCTAGTAAATATTTGCAAAAAATAAACACTCTTTTTTTTATTCTTTGACTAGGCCCAAATAACCTTAGCTGTTGGTGGTCTTTAAAACACAATTTAATTTTTATTCTTTGAAAAAAGCATGGCCCTCTTTTTTGTTTGGTGATCTACTGATGGCTAACTTAATATAGCAAAAATCATGGTTACCTTGATTTACGTACAATTTTTATTTTTTTTAGTAAAATATTTTTTTTCTCGTAAACTATACATTTTAGAGAAAAAAAATATTTACATTTTTTTCATATTATAACATCTAAAATTCATTTATATTTTTTTTTTACCTATGTTAATACGTGACATTGAGGACGTTTTTTTGAATATCTCAGGATCCACTGAACCGATTTGACTCAAAATATAATCAGATCTAAGTTAAAGGCTGATAAACACAATAGAACAATCGGCATGCCCGTATGTTGTTCCGTTCTTAAGATATCGAAGGCGAAAAATTGACCACATACACACATACTCACACACACACACACACACACACACACATACAGACATCAGTCAGAAAATGATCTTAAACGATTGCTAGGGTCTCAAAACGTGAAAATCTGTTAAAATCTCGAAATATTTTTTTCGGACTGAATCCATTACTTCCCTACCATAGTAGAGGTGGGAAGTAAAAATGCTAAGCCAACAGTGGAAAACCGCTACCGGTATTTGCCCGGCATTTGACCAGCAATCGGCCGATGGTCAATGTTTGTTGGGTCGTCATAATTTTGAAAAACAAATTTGAAAGACATCAAACTCAAGTAGTTTGAAAGGCACTGGTATAAAACTGCTTTAGTGACAAAGTTAGTAGCGTTTTAGTATTTCCTCAACTGCAGAGAGTTTTGTTGAATTTACTCACTTCAACTTCCCTCGTAAAACAAAAACGTAAAGAAATAAGTGAGCGCGCGTGTTACTTGACGCGAGTTCAACTCCACCTTCTTTAACCTCCTTCTCTTTCTACTCATCCCTTCCAAAAGACTCGGTCTATGCCAGTGTAAAACTACTTAAAAATTCAATAATTGCCTAAAGACGTGCACCATTCAACTTTTTTTTTCATATATTATTCTTTTGTTTCAAGTTCAAAGTAGGGCGCGGGAAGACATTGAATTAACGTATTCCGGAAATATACTGACTGGTTTTTTTGCAAATTTCCTGCAACAGATTCCAAACGTCTGCATTTTAAAAGAAGTAATATTGAATATTTTAATACTGCATCAAATATACAGGCCGATCTCTTTAAGAGAGAAATCACTCTCTCCAAGAGAAATTCTTAATTTAGTAGATTTTGGTTTGACAAACAAAATAATCAAGAATAACAAATCTTTTTTAAATGGTTTAAATAGCTTGACCCCGTATATTTGTTTGTTTGTTACTATCTTTGTTTCAAATCTTGCGACAGCTTTTTCAACTACTTCTACTTAACCGATTCTTATGAAACTTTGCACACACATTGAGTGCCCGTAACAATACAATATTATGATAATTTCAACTTGGTAACGAGGGTCTGATGATGGAATCAGGAGGTGGACAGTTAAAAGGATGAGGAGTTTGCATAATGATACGGGCCAGAAATCAAACTAAAAACTAGAAAATAAAAATAGGTAAAAAAACATTTAAGTTAAACGGTTTTATTTTAAATCATCAGCTGTACCAAAAAGTATAAAATAATTAGGACACAAACCAAGGGGCACTTTGTGTCACTGCGTCAGCGAAATAAGTAATAGATAGATAGATCTTTATTAATTGTTAGTTATAATCGATAACAATGCGTCATATAATCATAAAACAGTTTAAAAACTAAGGTAATCATTAACGTGGTAAAAACAATTCTTCAATAAAAAAAATCACGAAGATTGCACTTAAAATTTTTAAAGTTATCAATATTTTTAATAGATGCAGGCAGTTTATTAAAAAGTTTGGTACTTGAACTTAGTGGACCCTTGTTATACATTGATAACCGATTTTTACTTCCCACCTCTACTATGGTAGGGAAGTAATGGATTCAGTCCGAAAACAATATTTCGAGATTTTAACAGATTTTCACGTTTTGAGACCCTAGCAATCGTTTAAGATCATTTTCTGACTGATGTCTGTATGTGTGTGTGTATGTGTGTATGTGTGTATGTGTGTATGTGTGTGTGTGTGTATGTGGTCAATTTTTCGCCTTCGATATCTTAAGAACGGAACAACATACGGGCATGCCGATTGTTCTATTGTGTTTATCAGCCTTTAACTTAGATCTGATTAGATTTTGAGTCAAATCGGTTCAGTGGATCCTGAGATATTAAAAAAAACGTCCTCAATGTCACGTATTAACATAGGTAAAAAAAAATATAAATGAATTCTAGATGTTATAATATGAAAAAAATGTAAATATTTTTTTTCTCTAAAATGTATAGTTTTCGAGAAAAAAAATATTTTACTAAAAAAAATAAAAATTGTACGTAAATCAAGGTAACCATGATTTTTGCTATATTAAGCTAGCCATCAATAGATCACCAAACAAAAAAGAGGGCCATGCTTTTTTCAAAGAATAAAAATTAAATTGTGTTTTAAAGACCACCAACAGCTAAGGTTATTTGGGCCTAGTCAAAGAATAAAAAAAAGAGTGTTTATTTTTTGCAAATATTTACTAGGTGGGAAGTATAGGACTGGTCATCAGTCGAATTTTTTGATATGTGAAGGTCATTTGCCTGACGTGGGGCGCACAAAAATCTATATAACAACACACTTAAAACTAAATAACAGCACAAAACATCCATCAGCAGAGGCGGGATTCGAACCCACGACAGTATGATCCAAAGGCCGCGACGCTAACCACTGGACCACACTGTCCTCTCCGCGACAGTAATAGTCCGCTTTGTAAAGGAATACATTATTATAACATGTTACCATCAGATATAAAATCAATTCAGAGTTTTGCAATTTTCAAAAATAGAGTAAAGAATTTGCTGATAGATAGTTGTCCGTATGATTGCCGCGTGCAATTCTAAGACAAATCTATCCAACTATTTTATTTAATACTTTTAATTTATTAATTGTATATCTTTATTCTGTATGACGCTATTACACCTTTTTATAGGTTTTCAATAAAGATTATTTCTATTCTATTCTTCTATTCTATTCTATTATTGTATTGTATGCAAATAGTCAATAAAATACTCAATATTTTATATCTATATTATTATGATATGAGTTATTGTACCTTTCTAACTGAAAGTTTTGCCAGGAATCTCTTTTCCAGGTAGCGTCTTTTTAGAGAACTTCCCCTGTATGGTTGAAAATATCTGCTTCAACAAGAAGCACTAGGCTGTCTTTAATTTTTTATGAACGCGAAAATTGAAACGGAATGCAAATAAATTCTAACTCGATATTTGTAAATATTTTAAAATGTTGTCATGTCAAAAGAAATATCCGTCAAATTAAAAGTGAAAAGAACAAACACTAATTTCTTGTAATTATTTTTAAAGAAATAACATAAAACATTTGCTTTTTTACACAAACTAATTTATGTTAGATAAGACATTTATTTATTGTAAATTATAGACAACTTAGGTCATTAGCGTCTTGATTACATTAAATAACATAACTGACTTAAAACTAAATGACATCACAAAACATCTATGACCGGAGGCGGGATTCGAACCCACGACAGTCTGATTCAGAGACCGCGACGCTAACCACTGGACCACACTGTCCTCTGAACCTCATTTGATTTTTATTTATTTATTGTAGATTATAGACGCGTCGACAACTTAGGTCATTAGCGTCTTGATTACATTAAATAACATAACTCACTTAAAACTAAATGACATCACAAAACATCTATGACCGGAGGCGGGATTCGAACCCACGACAGTCTGATTCAGAGGCCGCGACGCTAACCACTGGACCACACTGTCCTCTGAACCTCATTTGATTTTTATTTATTCATTGTAGATTATAGACGCGTCGACAATTTAGGTCATTAGCATCTTGATTACATTAAATAACATCTCACTTAAAACTAAATGACATCACAAAGCATTTATGACCGGAGGCGGGATTCGAACCCACGACAGTCTGATCCAGAGGCCGCGACGCTAACCACTGGTTAGATAAGACAAATCACACAGTATATTCTGCATAAAGAAATGATATCACAAAAGGTTTGAAATTTACAAGTATAATCATTGGAAGCGGGGGCCAATAAAAGAAAAGGTTTTTATTTTTACATCAATGGCTGACATACGACGTATGTATATAATAGGTCAATCAAAAGAAAGAGAAAGAAAACGGGGATCTCTTCCTTTATAGCAAACTGAATAAAATCAAGTCAAACGGCTATAAAAATAATTTACATGTTACAATAAAATGTAATATAAAAGTTAAAAAGATGCTATTACCTTTGGCACAATTTTTTCTCATTATATTTCAATTCAGTCTTTTATAAAATTTAATAGAAAGAAATGTTAATAGAGATCTTTGCATTTTTATTTTGTCTAACATGACAGTAAAGCATATTTTTTTCTTCTCAGTATTTATTTTAAAGACTTTTCATAAAATTAAATAAAATAACTTAATAGACCGAGAGCTAGTGACAATTTTTTGGTGTTATTTATTCAAGGGTTTATTTTTGTGAAGATGTTGAGGGAAGCATATTAAAGTGCCCTGAGTAAGGGATTTTCCTATAGATAGCGGTATGGGAAGGATGCAGACCACCCTCAACATGTAAAAAAAAATGGTCACAATTATTATTACTTCAAGGCTGAAATTGTTTGTATAGCTTATCGGTGAGCTAATAATGCCATTATAATATTTGCAGATCGATTGGTCAGTATTAAAGGGGTGGCAGATCACCCTAAACGTGTCATGTACCCGATGAAATTTATATTGTTAGTTCAAGGTTCAAATTTTAATATGTTGTTACGGCGACTGTTTTAAGCATAAATTTCAATTTGCAGAACAAAATGTCGGTATTAACCCACTTGCAGAATGATATAAACACCTAGGCGAGCAAGTTTCACTCTAAGAGAGAGGGTTAATACCGACATTTTTATTTTATAATTGAAATATATTATGCTTAAAATAATCGTCGTAACAACATATTAAAATTTGAACCTTGAACTAATAATATAAATTTCATCGGATACATGAAACATTTAGGGTGATCTGTCACCCCATTATTACTGATCAATCGATCTGCAAATTTTATAATGGCATTATTGGGTCACCGACAAGCTATACAAACAATTTCAGCCTTGAAGCAATAATAATTGTGAACATTTTTTTTTAAATATTGGGGGCAGTCTGCATCCCTCCCATATCGCTATCTAGCAAAATCCCTTACTCAGGACACTTTAATATGTCTCCCTCGTCATCTTCACAAAAATAAGGCCTTGAATAAATAACATCAAAAAATTGTCACTAGCTCTCGATCTATAAGGTATATGATAAAAATGTTGCTTGAAATGATTTATCTGTTCGGTTACATTACGGTAAATTTTCTATTCTATTTTTAATTTATGAAAATTGACATTTTCAACATCCATTCTTGACAATCATAGGTTTGCTTTACAAATTCATCTTGGTATAAAGAGAGTATGTTTTAAATTTTTAAATGTCAAATTATTGTGTCATATTTGACAGTGTTTTTGACAGATGCAATTTTTGCACTGAAGTCTGATTTAGAACGCACATATACAGTGTGTCCCAGGATAGATGTAACAAGATGTAACAACATTGGAATGTAGTTGTTCTCGCAATTGCATTCTAATGTTCTTTGGGAATTGGCGTTCCCAGGAACCCGAGCTTGTGTATGTCAACCGGCAGATTCTAATACACAAATGAATTATTAATTATTGTGTTGAAGGCGCTAATGACCTGAGTTGTCAACGCGTCTATAATCTACAATAATAATAACAAGATGTGTAATGAACAAAAAATGTTCGATTTTTGGAATGGCATTTGTGGATCGAGTTTTGGATGATGTAAAACTAAGGAATACCAAAAATGAGTTGTTTCGCGCTTCTACAGGATGTTTTATAAGCAAAGTTTATAAGCGTTAATCTACAATCTCTATTTCGTCTATTTCGCCTATTGCACATCTATTACAACGTGGATAAAAATGGCAAAAGTGAGTTATGTCGTCGTTATGGATACAATAAAACAAATTTAAAATTCATGTTATAACAATGACAAAGCGCATTAGAATAATTTACTAAACGTTGACGTCATGTTGTGATATGGAGATTTCATTAATACTGTTGAAGTGGAAAATAATTACTGAAAAATCAATAAAAATATTTATAAACATAATAAACGTTTTTTAAATTCACAAATTAATGATTTTGCGTAAACACTGACGTAGAATAAAACTCATTTCCGCACTATTTATCCACCAGAGCGGCGCCACCGACAATACGCAATAGGCGTATTAAGTACTCAAACATCTGGATGACCGAGCTTTGCTCGGATGAGTTCAAAAAAAATAGTACTTAAAGTTCCCATTTCATCAAAGTCGTTAGTCGTTTTTAAGAAAAAAAAATGCATACCTATAAGTAGATAATATTATTATACGTCAGTATACGTCATACTACATAACGTATGTACCTACATATTTTCAAATAATTACTGATTATTTTAATAAGTTAAAGATTGACTGTCAGAGTAATTTGACATAAATAATGAAAATAGTTTGTTTTTTCCAAAGCCTACTCACCATACGACACTGTTTTATAACGTTAAAAAAACTGTTTTTTAAAATGATAAAATCGATAAGAAAACGAATTTTTCCAGGGATGAGACCTAGCTAGATCGATTTTTTGCCCCCCAAAACCCCTTTTCGGTAAATTTGATCAAAATCGTTAGAGACGTTTTCGAGAAAATATTTATATATAGGTACATAGGTACATATATACAAGATTTGCTCGTTTAATAATATTATTATATATATTATATAGGGATGTATTAATAATTTTTACTGAAGTTTACATGTAGAAAGGCAACCGATGTAACAACAACTCCGAAGTTAAATCTAAAGATTATATATAATTACTGATCACACACGAATATTATATGTGTGCCGACAATTCAACATATATAATGAATTAATTAGAGTTGTTAACAAAGTTTCTTGTATGAATAAATTAAAGAGGGAAAGAGATAGCTAATTAGAAAGAGTTAGTTATATGAAGCAATTAATAGTTGTGTGAATATAGGGATGCAGCAATTAACATATATGAAAATTTTGAATAATATATAATGTTCAAAATATGCGCCTTGTATTTGATTCTTAAACGAAATGTATTCATTTATGATAAAATATACAGACAAAAAAACGAAAGGTTTGTATTAAAACGGACAAAAAATATACAAAAAAAAAATCTACCGTAACTTCTAAATATGGAAAAACGTGAAATAATAATATTACAGTATTTAAAAAAGATGTAGATATTTGAACTTCCAAAATAACTCGAAGATAAAAATATATATAACCCGATTCCTCTTAGAACAACACAGTGACGTCATCAGCCTATTGGCGGCAAAGCACTGCCGTCACTAGCAGCCTCTAGCTTGACAACCGTTATCCATAGCAACCCTATATAAATACGTAAATAATGAGTCATGGCTCATTCTGATCCAACCGTTTTAAACACGCTTATATTAGTTCCACCTGTATGTATGCAACGGATTCTTTGAACGCGATTTTCACCCACTTCAAAACTTCAGATTGAACTGAAACTTTGCACACTTATCAAGAACCGATGACAATACAATAATTCAATAAGTCTGTCCCATTATCCTGACCAGGATCTCCATAAATACCATATATATATCGGTACTAAAAAGCAAAAAATAAATTATAATTTAAAAAAACTAAAAAACACGCTTTAATGATCTAAAAAGTAAAAAATAATTAATTTTATTGTAAAAAAGCGTGGGGTGCTTTGTACCATATTTTCATACTACCCCACGCTTGTTTACAATAAAATTAATTATTTTTTACTTTTTAGTTCATTAAAGCGTGTTTTTTAGTTTTTTTAAATTATAATTTTTTCCAATGCTAAATCTCCTATGTACACCTTACCTGTTTAAATATTGTAGATTGTTAATCTCATAACCCTTCCTTTTTCGAAATCGGATAAAAAACAATCACAACCCTGTCGTCAAACATATGCGCCCACTCGGAGAAATACGTCGCAGTGCTTGCTGATTTCGCTTCTACAAATACTTTATACTAACATTTCCGTTACTCCACTAACTCACACCCACCACCTACACTGAGTCACACCCACCACCTACACTGACTCAAACCCTGTTAACTTTGTGCGTCATTAATCATCGAATTAATGAGCTTTTAATTTGAATAAATAAATACGTTACGTTTGCAACTTTATTATTCAACATTCCACAGCGCAGTTGCGTTTGACTTTTATGCGGAAATATTTCCTCAAAACTTCTTATGACGGAGAGCTGGCGATGGTTTTTCTTAAGTGTCTACGTATAGTCCAGTCACGAGAGGAAGTCCACCATGCGTTTGGTGCAGCAAATGATTTTATTTTTTTGTGTCCTCAAGCATGTTTAGGAGATGTCAAATCCAAGTTTGCGACCTCTAATACAGAGCGGGGGAGTTTTGGTGGGCTAAAAACCACGATTTTTTTGCACTTTTTTAGATTTCTTGCTTATAATATGGAAACGGCTGGTCCTATCGAAAAAATGGTCCTATTCAAAATTAAAGGGCACAAAATTTACTTCAAAATGCACTAGTCAAATATGTTTATGTTCCCATTTTTACCGGCTCTACAGAATTTAGAAAATTGCCAAAATTTACCAAAATGAAAAAAAAGCATTTTTTCAAGCTTTTAACTATTGAAAAACTCAAATAGCCTATAACCTTCCTTAATAAACGGGATATCTAACAAAAAAAAAATTTTCAAATCGGACTGGTAGTTCCTGAGATTAGCGCGTTCAAACAAAAAAAGAATTTATTTTTTTTTGTTTGAACGCGCTAATCTCAGTTCCTCAGCTCCTGAGATTAGCGCGTTCAAACAAAAAAAAATAAATTCTTTTTTTGTTTGAACGCGCTAATCTCAGGAACTACAAGTCCGATTAAAAAAAAATTTTTTTTATTAGATAACCCGTTTATTAATGAAGGTTTTAGGCAATTCGAGTTTTTTTAAATTCAATCCCAAAGGGGGTAAAACGGGGGTGTAAGATTTTTTGTTATTTCAAAAAATCTTACTCCCACGTTTTATCCCCTTCGGGGTTAAATTTAAAATAAACTCGTATATCCTATAACCTTCCTCAATAAACGGGCTATCTAACAAAAATTTTTTTTTTTTAAATCGGACTTGTAGTTCCTGAGATTAGCGCGTTCAAACAAAAAAAGAGTTTATTTTTTTTGTTTGAACGCGCTACTTGAACTACCAGTCCGATTTGAAAAAAAATTTTTTTTGTTAGATAGCCCGTTTATTAAGGAAGGTTATAGGCTATTCGATTATTTTTTTTAATTCAATCCCACAGGGAGTAAAACGTGGATGTAGGATTTTTTGTTATTACAATAAATCCTACACTCCCGTTTTCACTCTTTGGGAATTGGGATTGAATTTTTAAAAAACTCGTATAGGGTCTCATTGATTAGTACTTTGCTTCTTTTACAGACTGGTAGTTCCTGAGATTAGCGCCTTCAAACAAAAAAGAGTTTATTTTTTATTTTTGTTTTTCTAAGTTCTGTAGAGTCGGTAAAATCGGAACAAAAACATATTTGACTAGTGACTTTTGAAGTAAATTTTGTGCTCTTTAATTTTGAATAGAACTATTTTTTCGATAGAACAAGCCGTTTTTATGTTATAAGCAAAAAACGTAAAAAAGTGCAAAAAAATCATGGTTTTTAGCCCACCAAAACTACACCGCTCTGTTTTAGAGGTCGCAAACTTGGATTTGACATCTCCTAAACATGCTTGAGGACACAAAAAGATAAAATCATTTGCTGCGCAAAACGCAAGGTGGACCTACCCTTTTTAAGCTCTCGTGACTGGACTAGTAAAGCAAAATAATATTAAAGTTACCATGCATACATGTTCCCCATTTGAGAATCTGTAAGTCTGGCAGCCTTCTTCCTTGCGTTTTAGGTGGCAGGTAGACAGGTAAAATATTAATTTTTATGTATCTAATAATGCAACACTTTTTTTAGTCTGTATTAATGAGTTATAATTTAGGATGCATAAAATAACATTGCCTGCTCATTCTTATCGTGTCGTTAAACTTATTTATAACTAGCGGTACCCGTCCGGTTTCACCCGGATGCTAAGAAAACCCGGGTGCAATACACTACTCACTCGCTTTGCTCGTTCGCTTGAATATTATAATTACATTACTCACTCGCTTCGCTCGTTCGCTATATACAGCGTGTCCACGAAAGTTCTTTACAAATGGAATTTTTTTTTATTAATTATTGGAGCAAAAATTTTTTTCTGTGGAAAAGTTCTGCTTCGTCCAAAACCTCTAAAATACCAAAGAAAATTTTTTTCGGCCTAAAGTTATATCACTGTTCTTTGTATGGAGAGAGATGGAGGACATGTTGAATTCTGATTTATAATTCTGAATAAATAATTATGAGAAGTTAGTTATGTTATAATTTTGAATTAAATTTGATTATGTAACTAATTTTGCGAAAATCTTGAATATCACAGATAATTTTCATTTTTAGTAAAATAAAACTTTTTGATTTCCCTCGTATAACTTTAGGCCGAAAAAAATTTTCTTTGGTGTTTTAGAGGTTTTGGACGCAGCAGAACTTTTCCACAGAAAAAAATTTTTGCTCCAATAATTAATAAAAAAAAAATTCCATTTGTAAAGAACTTTCGTGGACACGCTGTATATAAACTTTCTGTAAAAAATTATCTAACTGATGGTGAAAACCACATCAAAATCCGTTGTGTGGTTTAGGAATTACATTACTCACTCGCTTCGCTCGTTCGCTATGTTTATAAACCTTCCGGGAACAATTCCGTCACACATGATTTTTGCGTAACTTTAACCGTTTACGCAGCTCACGCAACGGAAGCTCTCAAAAGGAATAATTTTCCCGTTTTTGCAACATTTTTCATTGATGCTCCGCTCCTATTGGTCGTCGCGATATTATATATCGTATAGCCTTCCTCGATAAATGAACTAACCAACACAAAAATAATTTTTCAATTCGAACCAGTATAGTTCCTGAGATTAGCGCGTTCAACCAAACAAACAAATAAACTCTTCAGCTTTATAATATTAGTATAGATTAAAAATTTTTAATTCATGTATCTACGTAGGGCCTGACTTTTTTACATAAAGGGTGACATATATATTGTAGTTCTAAAATGGCAGACCAAAATGTTGATGCAAACACTTCGAAAAAAATTATTGAAAATCCACTATTTCTAATAATAAAAAAATAGAACAAACGAAATTTAGATGGATACCGTGGTGACAAAATTGTTTAAAGATTACAACATTGACCCAATAATACAATTTAATAATTTTTAAAAAATAGTGTTACATTATTACATGAAAAATTTGTCTAAATTCTACCTGCCACCTAAAACGCGAGAGAGAAAGGCTGCCAGACTTCTATATTTTCAAATGGGAAACACTTATACAGGACTTGTTGAGATTTTTTTACCTTACGTAGACACTTAAAAACATCTGCCGCCACCTCTTAGACCATTACTTTCCCGTATCATTAACTTGCCTCAAAGACAGTTTTAATAAATGTTTAAGTGAAATGTCAACTATTTGAAAAAAGCAACACGTAAGCAAAAAAACTGAGCACTTCTTTTGATCATAAAATTTCCATTCTGAAGCGCTTCCGAGTTTTATGCTGGATTTATTAAATTTAAGATAATATTACCCAATATAATGATTTATTATTTTATAACATACAGTATCCGTGAATGCTGTTTCTTGACAGAACTTATGAAGTTATGAACTAGGGCTTGAGAATAGCCGAGCGTGTAGTAATACTGTTGTTTACATGGCGTCGCTATGGTTCCTCTATTACAAGTCCCCAGCTCCCGGGTTCTAGCCCGAGAGCTGGTAAAAGTGTCAATTGGATTTTATTTATTATTAAAAAAAAATGAATTGAAAATATGAATTGGTGCTAGGCCCAAATAACCTGTGCTGTCGGTGGTCTTTATAACACAATTTAATTTAAAGCGATCCGTTCCTCTATTACAAGTCCCCAGTTCCCGGGATCTAGCCCGAGAGCTGGTAAAAGTGTCAATTGGATTTTCAATTTATTATTAAAAAAAAAATGAATTGAAAATATGAATTGGTGCTAGGCCCAAATAACCTGTGCTGTCGGTGGTCTTTAAAACACAAAGTTATGAATTAACACCGACTTCTATCTTGATATTTGATTACCAAACTAAAAAAAGGAACTACTGAACCGATATAAGTAAAAATTATAAACGTACATAATAAAGACGCAAAAATTATTTAAATCGGTTAGCCCCTCGAGAAGTTAAAGCTGAACAAAAAAATGTTCGCCTCGAATTGTTAACTTCCTTTTTTGAAATCGATTTTTAGAAACATGCAGTAAAAAGTGGCCATAATATATAACGGGGAACAGAAATTAATAATAAAAAAAAATTACAAGCACAGTGCTTTGTCGAAAACAATTTCGGACACACAATATATATTATTTTTTTGAACAATTGACACAAGACATAAATCAAACAATTTATTAATTCGAAGTGAAGGCATTGTTGGACAAGCATTGTCCTCGAACTGTGTGCTCTGTGAATCAATAAACGGACGACACGATATCGACAGACGGAGCGGTCAGGGACGTAGCTGTGTCGATACGAAAGGTATATAGTCTCTCTGAACTTACATAATATATATCCAATAAAGACCGACTGGGTGATCGTCATTTATCTCTCCAACAACACACAAACAAGTGACAGGCATTAGCAGTGCAGGGCAGGTAACCTTACAGAACAAAAGCTCGTGCAAACTGAACCAGCATCTGTACAGGCTGTCCAAAACACAAATAACTAATATTTAATAAAAGTAGATATATAAAAAATTTTAGTAATTAAATTGGCGCCAAAAATTGTAGGTATTATTGTCATCTTTTTAGTGGCTTTTTTGAAGGAAGTTTTTTTATAAAAAGTTTTTTATCTTAAATCTACTTTCAAGGTCGTACCAGAAATGGAACTTTATAGATTAATATTATTGCTCCCACATAATATATAAAAACTAGAATTTTAAATAGATAGATAGATAGATATTGTGGATTATATCTCGACGTTCGACAGCAGTCAACACAGTATTAGCATTATATCTAGCTCACAATCTAAAGTCATATACTTATATCTCAGATTAGTGATGCGCGATACGAGATGTTTTAGTCGATTGTCTCGATTGTTCAAACATCTCGATGACTCTCGATGGTTGTCATTTGAACTCAATTGTTGTTATTTCATAGTTCACCGAGACCGAGTCGCACAGTACTGAATCGTACACTGTCGAGAATCACATAATATACAATCGTTCATCACTCAACAACTGTGGTTGAGTCAATGGTCGATTAATCGCTTAATACGAATTCAATAGTGAAGAGATCACAGAGTAGTGAGTACCGACTGAACAGTGTGAACAGTGAACAATCAACGAGTCGCGTGAACGTCAGTCAACTAGCATATAACCTTGAATTGCGATTATATGTATTCTCATTCGCTGCTATTGCTATAACCTATGTGGAAAATAATCAACTTGAACAATAGAACATTTCGATTGTAAAATCAAACTCCGAGTCGATTGTGGATTCGATTGTTATTATGAACGATTACAATTGTTTCGATTATAAAAATATCTCGTAATCGCCAATCACTATCTCAGATTGTTGACAATGCATAGTGCAACTCGGTACAATATTACAATAGAAATTATGTAACAATAGTTTAACTGGACATTCGGTATATCGTGTGGGAATCTGCAAACATAGGAATTGACGGTCAACTATGAGAGCCCCGGTTTTGAACCCATTCGAACAGCGTTCAACGTGTTGTTATGTTGTACTCTTGTTGTATTGGGTGGCGGTTGTTGTTGTTGTCAATGCTGTTGTAACTATCAACTACAAGCAATTTCCGATAATCGATTAAACACCAATCTATTACAGTGAAACAATCTACAGTAACAGAGCATCTCTGCCTTTTATGCATACAAACTAAAACAATATAAATAGAATGATAGATAGATATGTACCTACCTATTTGACCAGATTTTAGATATAGATATAGATATAGGTACCTATACTAGAAATCTAATTGACACGCCAACAAAAAGTAACTAGGAACTTCAAAACGTGCAGATATACAGGGTGAGTTCGACCACCCGTATCAGTCGTTTTTTTCGAAAACGGTTAGTCGTAGAGAGTTGTGTCAAAAATTTGTATTATAAAAGCCCTAATAAAGAATCGAATGGTGATAATTTTTTTTCCCGGGAAGGCTTCCCTATTAGTTTGCTACAGAATGTCCAGAACTCCGGAATTATAAATGTAACGATAAGTCGAAAGTGTTATTATTGAAAATATCTTTAAAAAATAAGCAAGTTTTGTAGGAATTTTTTTTTTATTACTGCCACCCCTGTAAATTTCTATAAGTATAAATATAAATTATTATATGTTCAAAACTCCGGAATTTTAGAAAGCACGATAGGTTGAAAGTGGTGCTGTTGAAAAGCTCTTTAAAAAATAGGCAAGTTTTGTAGGAAAAATTATTTAATTACTGCCACCCCTGTTAAATAACAATCGTTTGAAATTATTAAATCAAAATTTCATAATAACGATCGAAGTCGGCATTAAAAATCTAGCAACCTTAGACATTGTCACAAGTGTTCAAACTGTCTTCCATTTACTCTTTAATACATACTACTGAGCTTTTCTGGTTATACCGTGAGTGTACTTCTTCAGTGTTTAATGATCGATAGATAGGTAACTAGATTTTAAATGCGGACTTTTAAAAAGTTCGTTATTATGACATTTTAATTTAGTAATTTCAAACAAATATTACTTAACAGGGGTGGTAGTTATAAAAAAAAATCCGTACAAAACTTGCCAATTTTTAAAAGATCTTTTCAACAATACCACTTTCGACCTATCGTTACATTTATAATTCCGGAGTTCTGGACATTCTGGAGCAAACTAATAGGGAAGCCGACCTTCCCGAAAAAAATGACTGATACGGGTGGTCGAACACCCTGTATATGTCCAAATTTTTTTTTTCGCAAAATCGGACCCATTACACTAACCCCCAAATGGGAGTTATTGTAATGGGTCCGATTTTGCGAATAAAAAATTGATTTATATAGTACGGTTTGAAAATAATTGTTAGTGATTCGTACACTTATACTTCTCAATATAATAAAAGCGGAACAGTATGCTTTACTTTGTTTCATTGCCTTTCCGCTCCATTAAGATGTTAGTAGCTATGTTTGACTCACTGACAATTATTTTCGAACTGGACTATAGCCTTAGTTACTTTTTCCAAACACAATAAACTGTGCAAATTTCATGAAATCAGAGCCCACCGTTGGAGAGTTTTTGTGTGACGGACAGGTACAAGTATTTTCTATTTTATAGCTAAAATCACAAAATAAAACTATCGGCTACGTAAAAAATTTTAATTCGTTTATACGATTGTCAAATTCGAATTTTAAAAACCAATTTAAAAAAATATAAATTTATTTAGAAGCTGTTACAGAAAATGTGTCCCGTATCAATTGAATTAAAAATCATGTACTCTAGTTTTACAAATTGGAAGCAATTCCACAGGCAATTGCGATATAAAAACAATGCTACTTCCAACAAATTTAAAATGAAATTATCCCCATCGGTACCATGGTTTGTCCCACTCAAACTGCAGTACATTATCTAAACGTACAATAGTCCTATCTGGATATATCACGAGGATGAGATATTCACAGGTGATTGGTCAATTGTAATTATTGTCTCATATATAACATCTCCACTAGATAGCAGATATAGGTATAATACATAGAAAATGATATGTTAATTCACACAAAATAAGCAAGATTATATAGCTTCTATATTTTTTTACTATTTGAAAATATTTCAGATCTTTTCCAAATTCAGAATGCTTATAAAAAGAGGGTATGTGTCTCACCCAAATACGCGCACGGTCGAAGTTATACTTCATAAGTTTACATTTTTGTTTTTCCCCTCTCAGCATTTTTAAAATTAATGAATAATTAATATCCAAAGCCCCAGCTAAGCTTACAATAATACACTATATTTTGAAACGTCAAAAAATTGATTTTTAAAATTATAAAATCTATAAGAAAACGAATTTTTCCTGGGATGAGAGCTACTAGATCGAGTCTTTGCCACCCAAAACCCCTTTTCAGTAAATTTCATCCAAATTGTCAGAGCTGTTTTATCCCTGTCAACGCTACATTACGGCATTTCAGTAATTTTTGAGTCGGTAATTCTTGACTCGAATGAATGAATTGTGGATCATAGACGCTCGACAACAGAGGTCATTATCGTCTGATTCTTGACTCGAGGTCATTCTAATTCACTACCCTCGCTAAAGAAGTCTTACTTCAAAAATGTTTCAGTATTTAGATCGAGGATAGAATAGGATTGTAGGTTACAAACGCTCAACTACTAAGGTCATTAGCGTCTATAGTATTCGATCGAACAAATTTATATAGTTCAAGACATTAACAACAAATCAATCAATGCAAATAAATGAAATTAAAACTTTGCCTGTAACTTATTGTAAGTTCACCATTTTCAAAAAATTTGTCTATCTATCGGTTCGTTTGTTCCGGATTAATTTAAAAAGTACTGACTTGATTTTGATCAAACTTTCGCTGTAGTGTTTGCTTTAAATCAGGAATAGGATAAAATATATATCATCGAGTTTCTACAAAATAAGGATGAGCAGTAAGCAAAAAATTGAAATTACGCGAGCGAACTCAATGGCAAAGGTTATTATTTGAAAAAAAAACTCAAAACTACTTTATCATATGACAATCTGAGCTTATATAGAACGATTACACAACCGTTTACAAATCCCGCTTTAGGGAGTGCACCTTAAAATATAAACAGGCAAACGGGAGAGACAGGGATGATACCGTTTACACTCTGGAAAAGCAGGAAGACATACGTCTTGTCATAAATAACACGTCAAATAGGGTAATATACGCAGAGACATAATACAGTATGTCCCAGAAGGCCAATCGATATACATATAAATTTATATATTTCCGAAGAACCAAGATCACTATTTTCATCTGGTTTCATGTTTTGTGTCAAAAATTAATACCACTGTTAATTTTAATATTTTATGACTAACTGTACCCGTGGACGATGACGGACTAAGGGTGGGGCGGAGGGGGCGGTTCGCCCTGGGCCTCTGATCCTGGGCGGCCCTCCAAATCTCAAGAAGTCCTTCTTAATCAAATCCCAAAAAAAGGTCAAAATATGTTTAGTAAGTAAGAGGCAGTTTGGAGTTGGAGGCCCCGTACATATAACAAAATATAAATGTAGATAGGTCGTTTATTATAAATATTTGATTATTTTTGTCAGCCATTACATCTATATTATTCATTTTTCACGAAATTTACACTACAAATATATCAATTTCTAAGCAGACCGGGGGCTTCATTTAGTTCTGCCGCCCCGGGCCTCCGACGGGTTTAGACCGCCACTGCCCGTGGCTTCGCTCACGTGCATTTAGAACTGCCGCTGAGTTTTTTTTGACATATTATAGCTAAAGGTACGTGCAGTACGCAGCTGGGAATCTAGATGGTAGCATGTATGGTAGATGGTGGCTGAAATTATAAGCGCTTATAGGTTTGCACAACGAAGTTTTGATACTAGCATTGATACAAGCTTAAATCGCGTTTGAAATGTCAGATAGCGAAGACGAATATTTGTGTTCTTCTGCTACAAAGTGGTCTATTTTAAATACAAATTTGGGTAGGAGCTATCGTGTCCACCCTATTAATAAAAAACGATCTAAACATGGCGAATTTCATCATTTATACCAAGAATTAAAATTTCACCCAAACCGGTTTTTTTTAATATTTACGTATAAAACCTAATCTTTCAAATACGTCTTAGAAAAAACTCAAAACAAATTAAACAAAAACTGGCAAAATTTCACTTATTAAACTAGTCACATCCATTGCGAAACTTGTAACGGCCATTTGACAGTTGTCACACGTTGATTGTAGTAGTCAGCGCGCTGAAGGAATGCTGAGATACATTCTTGAATCTAGCAGCTCTTGTAACAACGCTTATACCTGCTACACTCACTGTTTCGTTGTGTACGCTCGCATATATAACAATGCATTGATTTAAGCAAGCCCTGCTATGATCTACGCTACCATCTAAAATCCCAGCTCCATATTGCACGTACCTTAAGGAATGTCATTTCCACCCTGATCAGTATGGAGAGGAACGTAAGAATCCTTGTCGTTTTCGTTTGTCTTCATGCGTATTTGATGTGCTTGACTAAATTTTTTAGTCGTGGAAACAATTGTGTGTATGCGCCAGGCCTTACTTGCCTGAAAATTGTAATTCGTTAATGAAAGTTATTATTATTGTAGATTATAAACGCGTTGACAACTCAGGTCATTAGCGTCTTCAGTGCAACAATTAATAATCCATTTGTGTATTAGAATCTGCCACCCGGCATACACAAACCGACTGGTACGAACTCGGGCTCCTGGGAACGCTAATTCTCAAAGAACATTCGAATGCAATTGCGAGAACAACTACATTCCCATGTTCCCCCTGGGAGAGTTAATGAAAGTGAATTCCTATTTTGAGAAGGCTTTATTATTTACTATTATAAAATAACATGTGTTGTTATTAACTTTTATTATTTGATAAAAATATGTAATATGTTAAAAATGAAGTCACTGTTTATAGAAATTATCCCTCGAGTGTTCAATAATAAATATGGAAAAGCAATTTCCCGGTGGACTTTTTTCAATATGCGTACAGT
The DNA here is from genome assembly GCA_039654895.1 of Mongoloraphidia duomilia. Lineage (NCBI taxonomy): Eukaryota > Metazoa > Arthropoda > Insecta > Raphidioptera > Raphidiidae > Mongoloraphidia > Mongoloraphidia duomilia. The sequence goes on from CM077527.1 coordinate 11,783,622, forward strand.
AAATAATTAAAAGTAATGGCAGATGTACACCAGGTGTCGACTGTGTTGATATATTAAAATTTAAAACCTACTTGAAAACTGAATTATGTTCACATCGACTATACATATTTTCAGCTCAATCATAAAAAAAATAATCATTTTGAAACATTTTGTAGCTATAAAAGTTGGACGGCAAAGATATAAAAATTTATAGCACGTATTTTCATATGGAAAATATGACTACATTCAGTGGCTGTCAAACAGATATTATGCAGTGTGTACTGTGTCTATCAAATATTGATCTGAGGGGTTGAGAACTACTGGAGGGGGAACTTGTACGGTGATTACAGGGGTCACCAGAAAGATTAACATTCAAATCTGCTGACAATCCTCTAGTGAAAGGGTCTTTAATTTTTTAAACTTGTCACATTTTTAGTAACCTATATATCTATGACCACAAAGTAATATCGCTTATGTCAAATTTTAATTATTTTATCGATATCCTCTCAAAGATTTAAACTATATTTTATTTATTTATTGTAGATTATAGACGCGTCGGCAACTCAGGTCATTAGCGTTTTCAACACAACAAATAACATATTTGTGTATTAAAATCTGCCAGCCGGGTTTACACACACCGACTGGTACGAGCTCGGATCCCTGGGAGCGCTAATTCCCAAAGAACATTGGAATATGCAATTGCGATAACAACTACATCCCAATGTCCCCCCTGAGGGGATTTAAACTGTATAAAAATTATAGAGGAGGGAAGGCACATCGAAAAAGTTTAATACGATAAGCCGACGTACACTTCTGTGTACCTTTTCAGTTTAGATACGTTCGAATTTTGGTTCTGATTATACCTATTGTTACGGATCACCCTGTATTTGAACGGCGAGCAACAATTCTGAGAGGCGGTGTCTAACGTTGAACACACTGGTGCCTACGCGAAGATTCTAGACAACGCTAGAGAATACGAGGACGCACTGAGCGTGCACCGCACGCAGGTATATAAACAGCGAGTTGAATCAATCAGTGAATGGTGAGTCGTGCCATCAAGTGGATCTGTGATATAAATATTAGTCAATCGACGGTCGAATCAGTCAGTAGGTACAGTGATATAAATAGTGGAGTGGGTGTAAATAAATAGTACTGAAGTAACTGAGTAAATGACCGACATAAATAAACGTTAGAAATAAATCTGATATAAATACAGTGACATAAATAATTACAAATAAATAATCCTTGTATATATAGTTATTTGTTAAGTGTTATTTAAGTGGCTCGTTTAGTTCAATAATTATCGTTTAAGTTTTTTTATTGTTAGAATTGACTTTTCGTTGTTGCAATTATTGTATATAGTTAATTGTTACGAATTATTGTAAATAAATATTTATTCCGCCAACTCAGAAAACAGTTTTGTAACACTATTTTCAAAATAATTTCCATTTATTTAAATTCGAACTCCCCTTAAAACATAGCAATGACGTCGCCCGAATAATATTGCCTAGAGGCAGGGTTTATTGGCATTCCGAAACGAGAATTATTGTGTAAATTTGGTTCCAATTTGCACACATTGTGATTTTTTCACTGCATTGTAATATATTACCTATATGTAAAATGTTTACTCGTAATTGAATGAATAATTTGAACAGCAAATACTTATAATTGCGTGATTCACATACACGGTGGTTAATTTTTCGTTGATCTATATCGTAAATCATAAAAATAGATAAATTTTTTTTTAAGATAAACGGTTTTATTTTAAATCATCAGCTGTACCAAAAACTAGAAAATAATTAGGACACAAACCAAGGGGTACTTTGTGTCGATGCGTCAGCGGAATAAGTAATAAAAACGTGGGGCGCATTTGAAATATTTCTGTTGGTGGGCTTGGAAACACATTTTTCTAGACAAGCCGTTCTTATTTAATAATTATACAGTCGTTATACAGATTTTTATGAGCGCCACGTTTTTATTACTTATTCCACTGACGCAGCGACACAAACTGCCCCTTGGTTTGTGTCCTAAATATTTTCTAGTTTTTGGTACAGCTTATGATTTAAAATAAAACCGTTTAACTTAAAAGTTTTTTTAACTATTTTTATTTTCTAGATTTTAGTTTGATTTCTGGTCCGTATCATTATGCAAACTCTTCATCCTTTCAACTGTCCACCTCCTGATTCCATCATCAGACCCTCGTTACCAAGTTGAAATTATTATAATATTGTATTGTCACGGGAACTCAATGTGTGTGCAAAGTTTCATAAGAATCGGTTAAGTAGAAGTAGTTGAAAAAGCTGTCGCAAGATTTGAAACAAAATTAGTAACAAACAAACAAATATACGGGGTCAAGCTAAATAAAACCGTTTGAAAAGATGTGTTCCCGAACACCGGCATGTCAAAAGTCACTTTGTAAAGCAGTTCTTTTACAGTTGGTATTTCAAAAAAAAAACATTTTTTTGCCGAACTGAACGAAAAACTTTCAGGCACAATGGACTTAAATTCTGCCCCAGTTAATTAAAAGGTTAATATTGCATAATCGTTGTTTTTAGCGTCTAACTAATAATCGGGAAACTCCCCATTACTGCTACAATATGCCATAATCATAATATTACTTAATTATTATCGATGTAACAATTTCCTTTCCCAATTAACTATTCTAAACGAACATACGTTGCTAAATTATTCACACAATTAATTTTTCCTTGAAGTTAATGAACGGTGTTAATTACAAATTAAATGTATTAAAATTTACATACTCTAACAGCTATTTATATAAAATATATATTATTTTTAGATTTTACCAAAAATACAGACAATAGTCAATATTCATGTACCTAATAATAATAATAATAAACATGTGGTTAATGGGACTAACACAATAAACAATTTAATATTTCAACACCTTTTATTATGATTTATGTCGACGTTTCGGCTAATATATGGTCTTCAACATGAACTAAAGTTTATGAAAAAGTACAACAAATTATTACAATTATTACATTATTGTCTAAATGTGTATACCTAATAATTATACACTTTTTTCAACTGAACACAGCTTGATTTTTGGTACAACTCTCAAAATAGATTTAAGATAAAAGTACTCCAAAAGTATTTAGAATGCATACTTCTTTATAACTGGTGTATCTTCAGATGATAATTTATAAATAATCCACACAAAATAGCTATCTTGTGTGTATTATAAGTATTTTTAGCACTGAATTTAACATAGCTCTTCTGTTAAGTCATTTTCTTTAATTTTAGTGAAGTATGTTATTTAAAACTTAAGTCGTTTCAAAATAATTTTATATCAAATATTAATAAGATTTATAAAACGTTAATTTCTTGGTCAAGAACTTTTCAAGTGGTTCATATTATAAAAGCCTCTTAAAGAATTTTTTTAAGTAATCCGGGATTAAACTCTACAATGATACAAGTTGCATCAACTTATCTACGAGATTGTGAATGCTTACAAACCCATTGCGGAGATGCAGCGACATTTGACAAACGACGGAGGGTGACTCAACTACATCAGATATATTTTTCAATACGGATAATCCGATAGAGTAAGCTATAAATATGACCTTTCACTACGCCTGGAATTATTGATAGATTTAAGTTATTTAACTAAACTTTCTTCCATTTTCAAATAAGAAAAAAATGTAAATACACGTTTCTCTCACAACCGGTCTTTCTCCTCCACCATGTCGACCCTGCACCTTCGCCACCGAAGCGAGTTACATGTTTTTTTTGAAGATATAAAATTAAAATAAGTGAACTAATTCTCAAAAATTAATTATAAAACTATAATTATCGCGATAAGTATATTTGATACGATAATTAATAAACGCATGTACCATCAAATAGGTAGGTATATCGCAAAAAAAAATAATTGTAACAATAACTAACTTTGAAATACTATAAACTATATATTATTATGGTATTTTAGTGTACTTTTTTATTGCATTGAGGAACAGAATTTTCGAAAAAATAATTTCAGCTTAAAAATGAATTCAGTAAAGAAGAAGTTCAGCTTCCAACAAGTTGGTTATTTAGTTATTATAAAATCAAAATACGAATTTATTTTACTCAATTGGGATATGAAGGATTCTTTTTTTAACTAAATAAACATTTTAGAATCTACAATATCGTTAAAAATACACAAAAATAATTCAAACTTACTTGTTATTTAAAATTAGTCGACAAAACTTATTCAAGCACGTGTCCCGACTTACTGTGACAGTCCAACAAATATAATAAATAATTAAAACAATTAAAAATCACAGCACACCACCAATATTTATAAATTAAGCCAAAAAAGTAACAAACAAAACAAAAATATAAAAAAGAAACACTAGCAAAACCACTCGTATGCGTTTTGTGTCACGAAAAAATTCAAAAACAAAACAAACCGATTTGAGAATCGCACAAACAACCGCACATCGCAAACACAACCTTCAAATTGTTATTAAAACAGAAGAGAGATGGCGACCTTCAATCAACATACGAAATATCTAGTGAGCGATCACTCACTGATCGCCGCACAGATGCATATCCGATATCACACAGAGTGCATCCTGATAATTTACGAATGTGTGTGTGTGAAATTTTGTCTGTATGCTGAAGAAGAAGACACACGTTCGCGTGACCTTCAACAAACGCCACGGGGCCGGGCTGCTTTCGACCTGTTCAACGACTTGGCGTCGACTGCAGGACAACCAGGACGGAAAGCTTTAACTGCAAGACATCGACACACCGCGACGCCACCGTCAATTACTACCGCGCATGCGTTGTGTTTATGTAATACTAGTGTCTATAGGTGAACGGAAGTACCTTCCTCGGGCGGCGATCGTCCACCGGGTTCAAACGCGCGTTACGCAATCATTTAGCGCCCTTATTGTAATTGTTATATGCCCAGTGTTATTTATATAACGGGTTACCTGGTCTGAGTTGAGATAGCTGTATGCATTTTTAGATTACCAATCAGGATATGGCTAATTACGTAAATCAGTGTAGAAGCCAAAAACACCGTATAAGAAAAAAAAATTATCAATAAATACAGATAAATAAAATAAAAAAACTTTTTAACAAAAAAAAACCTCCTTCAAAAAGCCACTAAAAAGAGGAAAATAATAATTTAATAAAATAAATATAAATAAAAAAAATTCCAAATCGGTTTATAAATGACGGAGTTCTGAGGTAACAAACATAAAAAAAAAATACAACAGAATTGAGACCACCTCCTTTTTTTGAAGTCGGTTAAAAAGAGTCTGTCTGTGATTTTCGAATTTTTCGCTTTTAAATATACTTTTCTGCTTGCATTCTCGAATACTAAACCAAATCTTATATTAAAAAAATGGGTATGTCTGTATCGCGGGTACAGAAAGATAACGTGAATACCGTTTAACATAAATAATAATAATTGTTTTTGATGTCATGGAAAGAAATACATCCCCTTTTATTTATCTTATAAAATCACATGTTTGTAAAATATAATAAATAAAATAATTGTATTTTTACTTTTTTATATTTCTAATTGTTATCCTATACAGGGTGTTCACGCGATGAGTGAAGGCAAGATTATTTCGAAAATGAAGACGCTTACGGAAACATGTTTCAGACAAAAGTTGTTAGATTTGATCTACTCTACAGGTAGAAAATATTTTCAATTATACAGGTTGTCCTAATGGAAAAAGTGACGGAAAAAGTAATTCTAATTCAGTAGCGAACTTACCAAAGTTTACAATTGAGTTTTTCAGTGTAAGTTCACAAAAAGCCAGTAGCTTAGCAACAAATTTAGTTTGATAGGTAAATGTAAATATCAAAAATTAAAACAAAGAATATTGTCATTTAAATGCCTCGAAATTATTAAAATGATAAACAAAAAAGAAGAATTATTGCAAGATTAGAGGAAGGAATTTGCTAGAATCAAAATATTATCAAATCTTTTTATGTTTTAATTGAATAAAATTGAGTAATTTGGATTGTATAATAAACAACTGAGGCATTTTGATAATTATTTTTTATTGAATTTTTAAAATGTAACCTTAGTAATCTACACATCATCAAAAGTCAATTGATCCATTTTCCTGAGAGTAGTTCCTTCAATTATCCACGAGAGGCAGCACTTGTGGTAGGAACAAACATTATTTATTCCGCAGTAGTGTCGTATCATTTTAGTGGTATAACTTAATTATGATAATAATAATTTAATAAAATTAAGTTATACCACTAAAATGACACGACACTATGGGGAATAAATAATGTTCGTACCTACCACAAGTGCTGCCTCTCGTGGATAATTGAAAGAACTACTCTCAGGAAAATGGCTCATTGCAATATGCAAAAATTAAAAAAACCGGTAACTAGATGATACAGGTGTAAATTTTATTAAGTCCGCGACAGTACATACATACTTTATGTCGATTTTTTATTTTTGTAAAATAAAAGTGAACGCCACTGTATTAAACTACTTTTACAAGTAAGTGACGAACATTCGATTCTTTTTTGTTATGAAAACTGTAAATTGCATTTCAGTTCAATCTGTAGGTATATTCAGAAAACCAATTTGTGTTTAACTAAAATAATGCCCCGGAGGCAATTTTTTCAGCTTCGCATACTTTCACAATTTAACTGAATTTAAATTTCAGTATCGACATATTACGTCAACTTTATTTTTGTTACAATATACAGGTGTGTCAGATTAGCCATCCACAAACAGTAGGTACAGTGAATAGTATAAAACAATTTTGAACAGAAAAGTCCTTAGACATTTTCTGATCCGATCTACCGGGCTTGAGAATAGCCGAGCGTTTAGCAACGCTGTTGTTTACATGGCGTTGCTATGGTTCCTCTATTACAAGTTCCCAGTTTCCGGTTTCTAGCCCGAGAGCTGGTAAAAGTGTCAATTAGATTTTCAATTTATTATTAAAAAAAAAAATAATGAATTGAAAATATGAGTTGGTGCTAGGCCCAAATAACCTTAGCTGTTGGTGGTTTAAAAAAACACAAAACACACAATCTACCGTTAATGAGATATTAATTAATTATAATGAGATATTAATTAATTATAATCAGATATTAATTAATTATCAAAATTTGCGTCATTGCTTCCAAGCGTCCCTGAATTGATACATTCACCAGTTCACGAACCAGAACCTGTTAACTGGGGGCTTGTAATAGAGAAGCCATAAAAATGCCATGTAAACAACGGAATTGCTACACGCTCGGCTATTATTTGCATCGCTGCTTTCAAGTGTCCCTTAATTTAGGAAACATCAAAAGATGAACATATTATTAATAGCTGAAGGTCTATGAGGAATCGTTAGATGACCTAGATCATTGGAGCTATGGTCGACTGAATCGTTTCGGATACTCCATAGGCTATAATGGCTGAGCCTACACGTCTGACAACCCGCACAACACAAATGCGATAGCGTCTCTTCACTACAACAACAGAAAGCTCTGTCTCTCTTACTCCTTGTCTAACCATGTATTTGCTTTCTATATCAGAACGGTTCAGACTTCAGACCTACGAGTTTTCAGGTTTTGTTAACGCAGCGTCTTCAACTTTCAAGCTAAGCGCAATCATAGAACAATCAATAAGGGCGTTCCATAAGTTTTTGGGTTGGAATTTACGTTGCAAATAGATAGTAAAACAATTTATTTGAGCATTTTTCGGAAGCTTTTTCTATAAGAAAAACATTCCCAAAAACTATGGATTTCTACAAAATTCTATAGCAGTGTGTATGTGCATACTGCATACCGGGGGTGAAAATTTACAGGGGGAAGAGCGTAAACGATCCCAAGGTCATCATTTTTATTACAAAATTATTTAGATTTCTTTGATTTCAATTTTTTTTTCTGTATTTTGCATTTGAATAAATTCGTCAAATTAATATTCTATTTTTCTTGTAAACATTGATATTTATTTTTCTATTTATTAAAATGAAAGTTTCGGAGGGTACGATTATAAAGTAATAGATCGAGAGCTAGTGACAATTTTTTGGTGTTATTTATTCAAGGCCTTATTTTTGTGAAGAGGGAGGCGTATTAATGTGCCCTGTGTAAGGGATTTTGCTAGATAGCGGTATGGGAGAGATGCAGACCGCCCCCAACATGTAACAAAAAAATGGTGACAATTATTATTGCTTCAAGGCTGAAATTGTTTGTATAGCTTGTCGGTGACTCAATAATGCCATTATAATATTTGCAGATCAATTGGTCAGTATTAAAGGCGTGGCAGATCATCCTAAACGTGTCAGGTGCCCAACGAAATTTATATTATTAGTTCAAGATTAAAATTTTAAAATGTTGTTACGGTGACTGTTTTAAGCATATATTTTAATTTGCAGAACAAAATGTCGGTATTAACCCCCTCTCTCAGAGAGAAACTTGCTAGCCTAGGTGTTTATATCGTTCTGCAAGGAGGTTAATACCGACATTTAGTTCTGCAAATTGAAATATATGCTTAAAACAGTCGCCGTAACAACATATTAAAATTTGAACCTTGAACTAATAATATAAATTTCGTCGGGTACATGACACGTTTAGGGTGATCTGCCACCCCTTTAGTACTGACCAATCGATCTGCAAATATTATAATGGCATTATTGGGTCACCAACAAGCTATGCAAACAATTTCAGTCTTGAAGCAATAATAATTGTGACCAATTTTTTTGTTACATGTTGAGGGCGGTCTACATCCCTCTCATACCGCTATCTAGCAAAATCCCTTACTCAGGGCACTTTAATATGCCTCCCTCACATCTTCACAAAAATAAGGCCTTGAATAAATAATGCCAAAAATTGTCACTAGCTCTAAATAGGGGCGCGAATGTTGAGTTGGTACTGATGGGGGATCAATGAAAAAATTTTAGTACCTACCACTGTTCTTTAATATCATAGATAAAGGATAACTATGGCACTCCGTGACAGAAGTTGTAGATTATAGACGCTTGACAACTGAGATCATTAACGGACACTATCAAATAAAAATGTAGACAGATACCTTATCTCTTTAAAATGTTTAAAAAATAATATTTGTAGACAATTTTACCTACCTTAATGTTGAAATTGAGAATGCAAATATGCAATGCCATGGCTGGAACGAAATAATATTTTGACTTGAAATGAATACCGCAGGGTTCCAAATGTTTTTCACATTTCACAAAATTAATTATACGAAACTCCGACACAAAGATATTGTCATGACCCATGAAAAGCAATTTATTATAGTAAAACAATATTTAAAATTATTATTAGAAAAACGTGTTTTAAACTTCGAATTAAAATTAGGTTTAAATTAGATAATCGACAACTTAAAATTACTACGTCACTTACGAATTCATCCACGATGAATAATTAAATCAATAAAATAAAAATTTCAAGATACAATTATGCAATGTCATGGGCGAAACTAAAAATACTTGACTGGAAATAAATGCCACAGGGTCCCGTTTTTAATAATTATTTCACAAAATAATTAACTATACAAAATTCCGACACAAAAGATAATGACATGAAAAACAAATAAAATTATTATTAGCAAAGCCACGTGTATAAAACTTCGAAATAAAATTCGTTTTAAATTATTATTAAATACCTAATCGATAGCTTAAAGTTTCTTATCGCTTTAACAACTTGTAAATCCAACCGCCATGAGCACTATATTCCCTAATCACAAACAAAAACTGGAAAAAAGTTCAAAAATGTCAAACGCGATCACACATAAATTCACTATTTCTTTTAGAACGTTTTATTAAAAAATGACAGCATTCTGATTTTAACATAGAACAGGAATTTACAAAATCTGACGAACTATAATTACACAATGTCGTTTTTATACACTCGCCGGCACAATTTACCGAACACGACTTCTTAATCATATAACAGCCTGTTTTAAGTTTTTATAATATACTAGCTTGAACCCACGGTTTCACTCGCAATATATATATTATAGGTTTTGCCCGCGGCTTCGCTCCCGTGAACGTCAATTTTGCCAGCAGATTTGCTCGCATAAATGTCGGTTATGACTAGATTTATTTATTTATTGTAGATTATAGACGCGTCGACATCTCAGGTCATTAGCGTCTTTTAACTACACTAAATAACAACTATCTTAAAACTAAATAACATCACAAAACATCCATGAGCGCAGGTGGGATTCGAACCCACGGCAGTCCAGTCCAGAGGTTGCGGCACAAAGCACGCTAACCACTAGGCTAAACTGCCATCGGTTATGACTAGAAGCCTAGCTTAAACAGTACGTTTTACTTTAAGTACAGGAGTCATTAAACAGATAATAATTAAACTACTTTTTTGTTATACCCACTATAAAAAAGCTACTTTACATGTGTGTATGTATGCATGGAATGGGTCAGTACTCAGTTAACAGGCAGGTGTTTTAAAAGTGTTTTCCTCGGTGTTTTTAAAACACACTTGTGTAGTAAGTAAACATTTTCCATAGTGATTTATGTTTATATACTGTGCGGGCACACTGCGACAGCTACTCATGGCCTACTAAAAAAGTGAGGTTGGCAACGTAAATGAAATTTCAAAACTTTTTGAAAATGAAGTGAAAAGTATTTATTTTAGAGTATGGCAAAAAATACCATATAATATAATATCTCGTGCGTAATGATGATATTATGACTCGTGTGACTGTTAAAACTCGCTATCGCTCGTTTTAACATAGTCACTACTCGTCAGTAATATACATAATTACAACACTAGAAATACAATCTACTATATTTATTCATTTTGCAATGTTCCATCGAAGTTCACTGGGAATGTTTATGAATCCGATCAAAGTTTGTATAAAGTTTGAGCTTGAATTCAGTTATACTTGCATTCTCGTTTACTTAAGGAGTCGATTAAAAAAATAATGACCAAAAAAATTAAATTAGCATGTTTTATAAAGTGGGCGGTTAATTTCGCCGGCGAGTGTATAAACCTCGGTAGACAACTATCGGATAATATTACATAATATTTTATTCTAATGACCGACAGAGGACGTTAGGCAATGTTTAAACATTGAATTTGATATACTGTTTTAATGAAACGAAGTATATGTAATAGTCGATAATATTATTTCTAGTGTCGTAATGAGGTATATTACTGATGAGTAGTGACAGTATGTTAAAACGAGCGATTTAGCGAGTTTAATAGTCATACACAAGTCAAAATATCTATACGCACGAGAAATATATGGTATTTTTTGCCATACCCACTATAAAATAGCTACTTTTCACTTCATTTCCAGTATTTTCAAAAAAATTTGACAATTCATTTATGTCGCCAACTTCACTTTTCTAGTAAATCGTGAGCTGTCGCAGTGCGCACGGACAGTAACAATAAACATACATCACTATGAAAAATGTTTATTTTTCACACTAGTGTGTTTTGAAAACACTTTCAACACACCTGTCTGTTAACTGACACATTGCATGCATACATAAACATGTAAAGTAGCTATTTTATAGTGGGTATGGCAAAAAAACATTTTTATTAACCGACTTCAAAAAAGGAGGTGGTTCTCAATTCGGTTGTATTTTTTTTTATGTTTGTTACCTCAGAACTCCGTCATTTATAAACCGATTGTGGAAATTTTTTTTTTATTTGAAAGGATATACTTTCAGATTGGTCCCATAGAAATTTCATTAAAATCGGTTCAGTAGTTCGGCTGATTTTAATAAAAGTTAGTAACGGCGTGTGATTCCTTAAGGTAAATGCCACTTTTTGACACTTAAAAGTAAAAAATAAAAAAGTTTTTAACAAAAAAAAAAACCTTCAAAAAGCCACTAAAAAGAGGAATATAATGAAATTTTGAGGTCTGCGCCAATTTAATAAAATATGAAGCTGGTTAAAAAGAAGATATTAATCACTATACTATACTTTTTAATCGACTTCATATTTTATTAAATTGGCGCAGACCCCAAAATTTCATTATTTTCCTTTTTTTAGTGGCTTTTTGAAGGAGGTTTTTTTTTTTTTTGTTAAAAAGTTTTTTTAAAAACAAGAGTCAGGCCATCAACATTAAAAAAAAACGTTTTTATGGGTTATAGGTATATGAATGCTTTATACTTATAGTGTTTTCAGCTGGTTACAGTTTCTTACCCTAGGCCGCACTAGTGTAAACTTTCACCAAGAACCGTGGGGGGGATAATTTCTGTGGGATAATAACAAAACGGAACTTTGAAATTCTTTTGCATTTTAGCGTGTAGGCGGGGAATCCGACTAATATTATAAACACCACCAGGCCGACTTCGCTTCGGAGGGGGAGAATTTCTTGCGGGGGGAATAATAAATCATAAATTCTTAGCACCCGGGCGAAGCCGGACGGGGACCGCTAGCCTGTTATAAAGTATGAAATAATTTTATATGCTTTATTCCTCATATAAAAGTAGCAGATATTCATGAGCACGTTGGGGTCATTTTACAGCAGTCCCCAACTCGTTCATGAATATCAGCTACTATTTTATGAGGCATGAAAAATATAAAATTATTTCATACTTTCTTTTAAACAACTGGTTACCTAGATAGTCGTTTTCGGTCGGGTTTTTTTTTTACTTAAAATTTTAATTTCTGGTGTACAGGTTTGGGAATGTCTAGGGATATCTGAGGATATCCGAGGAATTCTAGGAATTTCCAGGGATGTCTGGAAATGTCTTATCTCTGTGACGGACTTATGAAAAATACGCTTTATGTGTTCGACTTCGGCTGAATATATAGAACTTGAATGTGTCGGCGTCACGGTACATCGTTAGATGAAGCACTAACACATAGACAGAAAGAGATACAGAGTGAAAGAGCTTCCCTTGGCAATCTCCGGCCGAGCCGGGTACCGGTGAGGTTGAGAATACATCGATCTTGTACCAGAGCCAAAAGTGTCTTGTGTTCTCCTTGTCTGTGTGCATGTAAGGGCGCTATCCTCAGGACTCAGTCCTGTTTAGGGCTTCCATACCGGCACACTGGCGGCTCCAGGACTTCATTTTTTTTTTAGGACTTCCATACTGGAACACTGGCAGCTCCAGGATTTCATTTTTGATTTGAAACATCTTATGTTGGGCAGTGAACAGCCGCGTAAGGGGAAATATGCAACGAAATGTTTGGTCCGCTCCTTCGCTGCTGTTGTCCCCACCACTGGGGCACTCTCTCTCTCTTGGCTCAGGCGTGCACTGATGTAACACACGCGGTGTTACAGTGCAGTATATAGGATTATGTCAGCATAACAGTTAGTTGCTGCTTTTGAAAAAATATATACTACTACATAGAGAATACCACCGAGTTCTTTAACGTTTTCTTTGATGTTTCACATCTGTCGGGGGTCCCAAGACCCACACCCTTTTTTTTGTTTAGGACTTCTCTGCTTTGGAGGGAGCATGGCCTTCTCCTCCCTGGAGCCACCACTGTAGCTGAATTCCGAGATTTCACAATGACTATGGTCGCGATTTTCAGAAGTTTCCAACACTTTTTGAAACAATGACTGGGCCAGAAACGTTTTTCAATGTTAATTTAGATGAAAATATTACTGACGGTGTTAAATTAGTGCACAAAAACAGTGGAAGAACACACTTGTGCTAAATTGAGACGGTGGTTGAAGTGCCACGCCCGGAAAACTGGTTGAAGTAAATGAAAATTGGTTGAAAAATTAGAAACCTAATTGTCTTGAATTGTTTATCGTATAAAAAGTTTATCTTCAAAAGTACTTAAATATTTTTCTAGGGTGTACCACTTCTTTAAATAATATTTCTTTTAATTACAATTTACTTTCTTCAAAAATCAATCACTTGTCATCTGTCAATTAGTATGAAAAGTGTCCGAAAAACATGGCGGAATTGGGCACATGCGCAGAAAAAAATGTTCGTCGATGAAAAGGTCTATTGAAATCTAAATTAAGATTAAGGACAAATGTGTAGTAAAAATTCTCGGAGTAAAACATCTCCGCAGGGTTTCACGAAATATGATGTCTAAATTCAAAACAAAACCGATTTGAAAAAAATTTGAACGACTAATCCGTCATAAATTCTGAACCTAAATAAGACACAGTTTGAAGTAAGATATATTTTGCAATTCAAAATCTCAGAGTGTCGTTGCTAGACACGTGACGAATGGAGGGTTAAAAATTATCAACGATTCGTAAATATAATGTCACAAACATTATTTTATGAAAATTTGTTTCTTATGTTTGAGAAACGCTGAAATACAGTTAATACCCGACTGCGGTAAAGTCGAAGAGGGTAACAGATTAAAAAAAAGGTGTGTGCAACAACCACATGACTGCATGGTTGAAGTAAAACTCTATGTCATTTTTAATAATTAGCGATTTCTTAAAATAGGTACCTACCTAAATCTTAACAATGAAAATTATTAATAATCAATATGATTAGATTTCTTATCTAAATTCACTATATTAATGAATTAACATAAATTTTAGTAATTTTTTAACCGACTTCAAAAAACTTTTTGTTTTTCCCTAGTATGTATGTATGTATGTAGTATATGTGCGCGATTTTTTCAGAAACTACACGCCAGATTTCTATAATTTTTTTTTATTTAATAGGGCATACATTGGGGATGGTTCTTATATAAACTTTACTTAAATCGGTCAGTAGTTTGACTGATTTTAATAAAAAGTGAGTAATGGAGTGTAACGCCGTAGGATAAATTTATGTCAGTTTTGACACAGCGAAGTCGGTAGCGCCGAGTAAACGGGGCCAGTAATAATATAAAACAATGCCATTATTTGTGGAAACAACATCAAAATATTCTTTGTGGGCTATTTAAACATTATTCTATTGTTTTATGTTAAAACAATATACAGACTGTTTGATAAAATATTCTTTTTATCTAAAAGTTATAAAAACTACTTTTTTCAATGCACTTTTGTATTATACAATTTAAACAATCACGTGACATTTTTATCATAGATTAAAAACAATACTTTTTTGTCCAGAATTGTTGAACTAATTTCATGCAACTCTGTTCGAACACCCGGTATATATAGAATAAATTTGAAATCTGTGTAACGCATTCACAATAATAAAATTACAAATATAATTTCTCCGTATAAGTACCTGAATAAATCAACAACAATAGTTTTACAATAACAATAAAAGTTTGTAAATTGTAAACAGATACAAAATACGATTAAATATTATTATATATTATATTGATATTATTCGTAGAGACTACAGTGGAACTTCAACTATTCAGGCAGGTATATTACTACAGTACAGAGTTTCCTAAGCTAGGGTACGTTAGTACCTATATCAGAGGGGTCCGTCGCCGCGCACTCATCTCTGTAATATCGAGAGAAAAAAATTAAATAAAAAAATTACGATCGTTTCGGGTAATTTTACGGGTAATTTCGGTAATTTTGTAGGTAATTTATAGTAATTTTGCGGCTAATTTCGGGTAATACAAAAGACATGTAGGTACTTAAGTTTAGAATGGTGATTTTGCAAAAGTTCTTAGAGATTAATAATAATAATAATTAATAATAAATTCGACCCGATTCGTTTAATATTAAATCAATTTATAGAAAAAATAACGCTGAATCGACTCCAACCACCCGCACTTTTAGTTTCAAAGATATAAACAGCATCTGAGAGATTTTTGAGTTTTCCTAAAAATGCAAATTTAAAAAGACTCCCCTCTTTGTACAAATTTGCGAAATTTTTGAATAATAAATTCGACCCGATTTGTTTAATATCAAGTCTATTTATAGAAAAAATAACGCTGAGTCGACGCAAACCACCCGCACTTTTTTGTTTCAAAGATATAAACAGCATCTAAGAGATTTTTGAGTTTTCTTAAAAATGCCAAAAGTAAGAAGACCCCTTTGTACAAATTTGCGAAATTTTTGAAAAATAAATTCGACCCGATTTGTTTAAAATTAAGTCTATTTATAGAAAAAATAACACTGAATCGACTCCAACCACCCGCACTTTTTGTTTCAAAGATATAAACAGCATCTACGAGATTTTTGAGTTTTCTTAAAAATGCCAAAAGTAAGAAGCCCCTCCCTTTGTACAAATATGCGAAATTTTTGAAAAATAAATTCGACCCGATTCGTTTAATATCAAGTCTATTTATAGAAAAAAATAACGCTGAATCGACTCCAACCACCCGCACTTTTAGTTTCAAAAATATAAACAGCATCTGAGAGATTTTTGAGTTTTCTTAAAAATTCCAAAAGTAAGAAGACCCCTCTCTTTGTACAAATTTGCGAAATTTTTGAAAAATAAATTCGACCCGATTCGTTTAATATCAAGTCTATTTATAGAAAAAATAACGCTGAATCGGCTCCAACCACCCGCACTTTTTTGTTTCAAAGATATAAACAGCATCTGAGAGATTTTTGAGTTTTCTTAAAAATGCCAAAAGTAAGAAGATCCCCTCTTTGTACAAATTTGCGAAATTTTCGAAAAATAAATTCGACCCGATTCGTTTAATATCAAGTCTATTTATAGAAAAAATAGCGCTGAATCGACTCCAAGCCACCGCACTTTTAGTTTCAAAGATATAAACAGAATCTGAGAGATTTTTGAGTTTTCTTTAAAATGCCAAAAGTCCGCTCCTGAATTTTTGAGTCGAGATTATTTCAATTAATCGAGACTTGGATTCACAAACCTCGCGAAAGAAATAAGAATGGATACTTTATTTCAAAAAGATTCCTTCTGCTGACATTAAAAATAAGTTGAAAGTTTCTCTTGATTTGTAAAATCTTTCAGATCTTTTTCGAAATGAATCATTCAAAAACGACTTTCTAAATTCGATAAACAACCCTTTGCTTGTGCTTCCCTCTTAATGTAGCAGCTGTAGGTTGGAAAACAATGTTTACACATATGTTTTAGTTCAGCAAAATGTTAATAGATGACACTAATAATTTTAGAAGTTTGGAAAATTTACGGTAATCCAAAGAACTACCATATATTAAGACCTGTGTCCGCATCCGCAACGCTTAATTGATTCGAATACATAATTATTGATTTTATTGTTTTACAAATCAAAAAGTACTGGTGATTTTTATAAATTTAGGGAAAATTTAAAGAGTTATTGCTCAATAAAAATTGTTATAGTTCAAAATATGAGTTATAACTTAAATTATACCGACACTATTTATATAATCTTTTGTATTATAAATAATTAAGCCTTTTATGACTGCCACTATTTATAACGTATTTTAATATTTTTCATTATTATTTAAGATCTCATAAACGTACTCGTCCAAAAGAGCAACCTGAGTTGCTCAGTTGAACAGAAACTTACACAAACTAGTGAGAAACCACATGTGTTTCGCAGTTTCGAGTAAGTTAAAAAAATCATAAACGTATACATACTAGTGAAAAGCCGATTGAAGTTAATTCTACTGTATCTTTTAGAACAATTTAACCTAACCTATAAACGTGTGTGAAAAATCTTTCAGAGTTTTGAGTAACTTTAAAAGTCATAAACGCATGCATGCTGGTGAGAAGCCGTATCGGTGTGACGTTTGCAAAAAATGTTAGAATTTTAAGTAAACTAAAACGCAGTGGCGGACTTTCTACAGGACCGACTAGGCCCAGGCCTTCAGCCAGGGGCGAATCTACATAGGGTCCACAAGTATCAAGGGCCCACAAAAATTGAATTATCATAAATTTTTAATACTTTTTCAATAACAATGATCCGTCTAACAATAATGCCGTTGGATTTTTTTATTCAGCACTTAAAACAGCTTTACAATACATTTTTGAAGTTGGTTAAATAGACCACACCTTTATTTTTCCATTCAAGCGGCTGACGTCATATGCGCCGAATGTCACAGCTTACTCTACAGCACATAATATTTAATACATATCGTGTATTGGAGAGATTTTTAAGGTTTATTAAAAATGGCAAAAGTAAGAAGACCCCTCTTTGGAAAAAAATCGCAAAATTCTAGAAAAATAAATCTGCTCCGATCTGTTCAATATTAAGTATACTTGTAGAAAAAATAACGCTGATTCGATTTCGACCACCCATGCCCCTCTATCTCTTTTAGTTTAGGAGATATGAGCGTTTATATAAATTTTTATTGAAAAATTTAAAAAATTCTCTAAAAACCTTATCGTACATTATTTAACAGGCTGTTTTGTTATTCGCTGTTATTTCTATAGTTACTTCGTATGTTTTATGTGTTATTCGGTGTAAAAATTTAACAGCGATTAACAAAACAGCGTGTTAAATGTACGATAAACCCGGCATAAGTTAATTTGATTTCGATATCCATTGAACGGTGTCAGCTAGCTCTCTGAAAATAGAAAATGTTATAAAAAAGGTAACAGTTTAGCCACTTCTACCACACTTTTATTATATTGGTGAATGTACATTTCAAGAGCTAAGCTCCCATCTTCAGCACATACTAAACTATTTATTTCTAGAAAATGTTATGGCATACAAACACTTTTGCACATTCTGTATAAAACCTTTTGTACACTACTGTATGTGTGGGTGGAGATAAGAACGCTGTAGTAAAACAGGTGCCTGGTACATATAGTAAAAATCGTAAAATGTAGGTCAACAGATGACGTATTTTATGAATGAAATCATGAATGGTCGGCCATTACTTACCAGCAAGGATGTCAAATTTGTATATTAATTCAAGTCTAAAATCGATTCAAACGACATTATAAGTTCACAAAACTTATTTCAAATATATGTTTTGATGTAACTCTGCAATGAAATGCCATAAATCTAAATCGACTTAATATTAATTCTTAAAAATTTGAACGTTCTGTGTTCCATTATTTTTTTAATGTCCCTGATTGTGTCCACCGTTCTCGTATTCTTTCGTGTGATGGCGGCCATCGCTATTAAACTATTGGCTAAGCTTAAATCCATGATGGTTGCCAATTTATTATTTAAATATGAATGATTTTTGAATTGACACTTGATATATCTAATTAAAAGCTTGAATTGTAAAAATCTAAATATTTAGGCTAAAAGTAAATAATTGTCACCCAAATTTAAGGCTTACTTCTAGGAAATTAGAACAACATTCGTAAAAATGTTAATATGAGGTAAAATTTATAAAACTACATAATTACTTACTTTAGTTCTTGACTGAAACAAAATGAACAGAAAAATATACGTATGTACACTTGAAATTTATTAATTTTTATTTATTGATAAATATATTACAATTATTCATTCCTAACACCTTGTTCACACTGTACTGAATCGGTCGTTTTGCTGTATTGGTTTTTTTTACTGTACCAGCAGTATAGCGCATATATTTAAATGTGTATGTTCACACTATACTGCCACCACTCTATACGGTAAAATCACCGATTCGATCCTTTTTGACATTTGGTTTTATCAACGGCAACTTATCGTACGTGGTAAACGACAAAAAAACCTAATCGCTTGTTACTGTCTCATACATCTATATGATTCAGCTTCTAGCGATTCAATTGGTTTATCATATGTATGCGAAAAATTATCGAATCATGCGAACATGCAATCCGATTTGGTTAAAATACCATTTGAATAAATTACCGTATCGTACAGTGTGAACGCACTGTAAGGTAACAAGTCGGGGATCTGTTCTGATTTCATGTCCCAACTGAATTTAGTATTTTTCTAATTTCATAAAAACTCTGATGACTTTTTATTACAACACAATCAGTACCGATTTATAAATAGTAAAAATTCTACCAAGTAAAAACGAACCATCAGTAAATATTTTAACTTTGGTAGCCGACATGACGTTTCTTTTGAAATTAACAGAATTATTAAAACAGTTTTTGTTGTACGACAAATAATGACAGAAGACTGGATATATTTAAAAGAACAAAAAATGTTTCGATTCACTTTTCCGAGTACGACGAGTTATTTGTCGGGTCCTGTGACATGGAAATTAGACAACCCAGCGCTTTCCTCTGCTGTCGATAAAAACGACACATGCGTCAAACTTGTAATTTCTCCGAATCAAATTAAAAGTCTTCTTTAGTTTTTCACCGTATGGATAAAATGATACGATTAAATTAATAAACGGTTTGATGTGAGCTTCTTAAATGCGCGTTAAGCATAGCTAGTGAACGATATCTCTTGTTACAGACTTGACACTGGTGGGGTCTCGGAACATCGATGCCATGTTGTCTCATGTGTTGAGTCAGGCTGTACGACTGGCGGCACGCGTACGGACATTGACTACATATGTAGGGCTTCTCCCCAGTATGTATTTGTACATGAGACCGTAACGACGAGTTTTGTTTGAACGCACGCTCGCAATATTGACACTTATAAGGTCGCTCGTCGCTATGTGTCTTGACATGTTCCATCAGATGACTGCTCTGGATGAACGCTTGGCCACATTCTGTACACAGATAGGGCTTCTCACCTGTTTATATAATTCAATCGTTATAAAGTTATATCACACTACAGCTGGAATCGCACGACTTCGGTACATGACAATTGATAATTGTGTATCGTACAAGGATACCAGTAGACTATTTCCACTTTTCTTGCTTGGATACACTTGTTAAATTGTGTTTTAAAGACTACCAACAGCTAAGGTTATTTGGGCCTAGCACCAATTCATATTTTCAATTCATTCTTTTTTTTGATGTGAAACATCTTATGTCGGGCAGTGAACAGCCGCGTGAGGGGAAATATGCAACGAAATTTCTGGTCCGTTCCTTTGCTGCTGTTCTCCCCACCACTTCGGCACTCTCTCTCTCTCTCGGCTTCCGCGCGCTCGGGCACGGGAAGAGAGAGAGAGTATACATACGAACGTACTGTAAAGCAAAAGTATATGTATACACGTGTAGGTATGTAATATAGATACTTCGCTGTGTATTTAGTTGCGTTTCTGGCTCAGGCGTGCTCAAACGCCGCAACCGCGTGTTACAGTGCAGTATATAGGATTACATCAGCATAACAGTTAGTTGCTGCTTTTGAAAAAATATATACTACTACATAGAGAATACCACCGAGTTCAATAACGTTTTCTTTGATGTTTCACATCTGTCGGGGGTCCCAAGACAAACACCCTTTTTTTAATAATAAATTGAAAATCTAATTGACACTTTTACCAGCTCTCGGGCTAGAACCCGGGAACTTGTAATAGAGGAACCATAGCAACGCCATGTAAACAACAGCATTGCTACACTCTTAGCTAAAACTTATTCTGTACACACTATAATGAACTGTCCACAGACCGAGGTGGTTATATAGCTGGCGCCCCTAGTGGTCAAGTTTGGCAATGCCCATCTCCATTCACGAAAAAGGACCGATGGCAAACACTTGTTCAAGTACACCCCCACGACATGCCAAGTAATATTTGTCAAGTACACAAGTTGTGAGATTCTCGCTTTATATAAAATCTTGTTGTGCCTTTTTGACATTATAATGTTGAGTTTTCTTACCTGTGTGTTTTCTCATATGAAGTCGAAGTTCAGCCGGTCGACAGAATCTTTGAAGACAAACTGAACATTGTTCCGGTCGACCCGTATGTAACTTCATATGAGTATTTAAAACACTTGACTGAGCGAAACCCTGTAACAGAAAATAAATAACGTAGTACTTTCAACATCCGATGATATTTTGAATAAATTTCTGTACCTTTCCGCAGATTTGGCAGATGTGAGGTTTTTCACCTGTATGCGTCCTTTCGTGAACCACCTGTTGGCCTCGGGTACTGAACCGTTTATTGCAATACTCGCATCTGTAAGGCGTCTCACCCGTATGAACCCGCATATGCAGTCGCAATTTATTCGCATTGCTGAAAATAAGGGACAGTTTTAATGGAACGCTACACAAATCATATTTCTATATATAAGAAGGGATCGGTTTCCACTCTCGGGCACTGTGGAGAAATCGGTAACTCGCCTAGCCGGAAACTAGGAGTTTCGGGTTCAAGTCCCGACAGTGGTCATTTGATTTTTTCTTAGATATAGCTCAAAAATCATGGCAGCCTAGCTGTCTGAGTTATTTATTATTTTCACCTCTAACTGTTATGTGAATAATATGGTGTGGATATAAGGGGTTTTAAATCGATTGATTTTATCATATACCAATATTTCTATACACTAAGTGGATTTCCAATTTCTGTTACCTGAACGTTTTCCCGCAAACAGTGCATAAAGTTTTATCGATTGGATTTTTTATTATTGTGGCAACGTATCGAAGTTCACCCGATTTAGCATCCGAATTTCCGTCCGAATTTGTACTGAAACAACATAAGAGAATCGTTTTAAACTGTTTCGATTTGGAATCCAAATTCGATAAATCGATCTTACTTATTTTGATCACAGATAGAATCTTCTGCTTTTATCACATCGACAGCTATATCATTATCTTGTTTAACGCACTGTTTTATTCTTAAAGTAGAATTTTTCTTTTTCTGTAAAGCAGCTTCGGCCGTTTTCAATAAATCCGGATCTATTTCATTCGCGTGGCCCGATTTAACTAAATGTTCTGCCAATAAACTGAACTTTGCCCACCTTTCATTGCAAACCTAGACAAACAGAATTATAAATTCAACATAAAATTTAACGACAGTGAACTGTTATCGAACTTTGTTTGATTTACCTGACATTTATACATTTTCTCCTTTGTATGATTTAACATATGACCTTGCAAAGCACCTTTTTGCGTAAATCTTCTCGAACATTCTGAACATTCGTACGGTTTTTCACCCGAATGAATTCTTTGATGTACCCGTAAATGCCTCGCCGATAGAAATCCTTTACCACAGTCTTTACATTTATGGGGTCGTTCGCCTATCAAATAAAAACAATGCTTGACAAAATTCATGATTATCTACATTCTACCATATTGTTAAACGGAAACTCATACCTAAATGACTCCGTAAATGTTCCGTTAGATGTCCCTGAGCTCGAAACATTTTGTCGCAAAACGTACATTTAAATAATCTTTCCTGACTGTGAGTTTTCTTATGTTCTAATAAATCTTCTACTTCTACATAACATAGCGGGCACCATCTATTTTTCATTTCTCTACAAAATTTAATAAATTATTATGGGTGTTTCACTTCATTCATCCATATAAATAAAAAAAATTCAACTAACTTATGTATATGAGCTATATGTAAACTGAGACCTCTAGCGTTGGAAGAAATAAATCCACACAATCTACATTCACGTTTCTGGTTATGCTTTTGTTTTGTAGCCATCATAACTTGTTTAACTTCGTCCGGATTAAACTGAGCCAATCGTATCTTTGAATTACGTGATTTACGACGCGAACTTTTCATCGAACTCTTTTTCGTTTTACCTTTACTACATTTCTTTTTTACGCTATATGTAGGATCACTATCGCTTTCATTCATTATATTTTCATCTTCATTAACATTCTCATCACCTTTTTCATTTTCTTCTTCAAAGTTTTCATCTAATTCTTCGATTTGTTCGAGTTGTTCATCGTCACATCTTTCTTCTTCATATTCCTCGTAACTGATATTATAATTGTCGGTTTTAACTATTAATTCTGATTCAACTAACATCTCAGCTTCTGTTGTAATGAATTGCTCTCTGTCATCCAGTTTCAAATCGTTGTTGTCAATTACTTGAACTGTACATTGCCGTAGCGTTTCTTCGGCACGAAGGCATTGCTGTCGAAAAGAATACGCACTGCATAAACTCTCTTCACAGCCGGAGCAAATCAAACCCGGAAGACCGTCCTCCAAACTAATCTAAAACAAAAGAAAATCTTAGCTGTAAATAAATATTGAAAAAAAAAATACTTAAAGTTGAGGTTAAGTTTTATGTTGTGAATATATCGTCCAAAGTATTACAGGAAACGATAACTACACGTACTAAACACTGAAAATTCAGTATTTAAAACGTATTTTAAGGCACAGAATATTCAAATTTAAACTTACCTGTACAGAAGTACAAGCTTCTAACATATCTGTCAATGGTAATTCAACGTTTGGTATAACGTCTGTTGTGCTAAATACAGATTTTAGTTCATTTTTTTCAGTTAAACAGGTCCTACACACTTTATTTAATGAGATTTCTTGCACTACTTCGCCTTCCATTTCCATTTAACTACACAATTTTACTAGTTTTACTAACGCAGTAAAGTTCGCGCGCGCATACTTTAGAACTGTCAAAATTGGTACGAATTGATCAAATCATCAAACTGCCGATTCTCCTGTAAACTACACGTGCACCTTTGCATACAATTGCTGTTTCTCTGCAAGTGTCGGATGAATCTAAAGACTAAAATCTCGCCAGATACGAAGAAGAATGCGCACAGAAAACGTACCTATTAAACAGAAAGCTGTACAAATAGATTCCTCAATAGAAACAATGGAACTAAGCAGTGACGAGTCAATTTCTTTGAACCAAAAACGAAAAGAAACTACAAATTCCGTTACAGAAATTCTGGATTACGCTGAAAATGAGTTTTTCTTCACTTAGTTCCGCATTCGTCGATCAGTGGCAAATAAAATATCTCTTGAAGAAAAGTCTGCAACGCCGGAAGCCTTAATAAGTAGGTGCTCTCAGAAAAGATCGCGTAAAATAAGAAGCAAGGAAAACTTTTTGTGAAAATACAACTAAAATAATCGACGGCGTAGCAAAACGTGAATCAATTCCAGAAGATAAACGAATGGAACGTCAGCCACCGACAAAGCCTGATTCGAATGTGATATCTGTGACTATGCGTCGCGACGCCCTGGGACGTTGCGGTGCTATCCTAAGGGAGTCGCAATTTCAGAACTTTAGTCCCGATTTGAACAGTTATGCTCAGAAAAGCAAGCTCATCCCGCTCATGAATTGTATTGTTTATAGTTTTTTATGTTTTCTAATTATTAGAATTAGAATCTAATAAATAATAATTAAGATTCTATATTCTTTGAATAATAAAAAAATTTTATTGTCTGCTAGAGCTACACACAGGTAGGAATCTTCTTTTAGAAGGGAATCGCAAACATTGCAACCTGTAAAGGGAGACAAAGAGATAACGCTGACATCTAGCCGTCCACAAATCATTCATATTAGTGAATGATACATATTGATATTATATAATATCAGACAGAAATTCTGCCTTAATTATGTCGTATACCAGGCTCCAGCACTACACGACCGCTACGATACAGCGACTTGTCGTCGCTTAGAGGTCGCGGTGAGGGCAGTAGAGCCTAGTGGATAGCGTACTTGGTACCGCAGCCTCTAGACTAGACTGTCGTGGGTTCGAATCCCACCTGCGCTCATGGATGTTTTGTGAAGCTATTTAGTTTTAAGAAAGTTGTTATTTAGTGTAGTTGAAAGACGCTAATGACCTGAGATGTCGACGGGTCTATACTCTATAATCTACAATAAAAATAAAATAGAGGTCACGGTACATGCGATGTTAAAGAGAAGCGTCCCCACGAAAGATACGGCAAGGCGATCGCTACGCTACCTGTAAGATACTGGCAGGGCCGCGCCGACCCCCCACAGCGCCTGTGTGCGAAACCTATGAAGCGCCTCTTTTTTTAATGTTTCAACTTATTTTTATTTCTTATATTTTGTTAATTTTGACCGAAATAAATGTTCTCTAGTTTTATATAATTAGATAATGTTTTCCTAAAACACGTTAAAACAATCAGTAACCTGTAACACACAAACTATTTATTGTTTTTAGTGCTAGAACTTCTTCTTATTATAAAAAATTAATGCGCACCTTGCCCACACTTTCGATTGAATGACTGTTCAATCAATTGTTTTGGCTCTCTCGTTCCTTAAAGTTGGGCTGTCGGGAATCCCCGTGACCCCACCCCGCTTGCGTCGCAGGCATCGCATCGGTCGGGTTGCGTTCATAAACTCATTCAAACAAACTCATGGCGGCTCTTTTGATTTTAACGCTGAGCTCGTAATTATTGTAAACTAAAACCCAAAGCGTAAAATTAAACCACAAACGTGAATATTATCTTGGGAGACTTGTACAATACGCGCAATATTATGTTTTGTTTTTTACGAGGCATTTGTTGCGCCTATTATACCTACTTACTTATCGATACTCCACTACAAAGAAATATGTTGTTGTGTAAGTGTAACAAAAATAATTTCGATAGCGGCGCCCCTATTGTCTTGGCGCCTGTGTGCGCCGCACACTTCACACACAGGGGCGGCGCGGCCCTGGATACTGGTCTCGCGCGACTTAACCTGCTAGTCAGTAGTCTTGTAGAAAACCATGACGCGATTACTTTGTTCTTAAATTTGTCAAAATGAGTGAAGAAGCGGTTGATATTGTTACAAAACTGTTTTCTGAGTTGGCGGAATAAATATTTATTTACAATAATTAAAAATACAATAACAATAAATGCAACAACGAAAAGTCAATTCTAACAATAAAAAAACTTAAACGGTAATTATTGAACTAAACGAGCCACATAAATAACACTTAACAAATAACTATATATACAAGGATTATTTGTAATTATTTATGTCACTGTATTTTTATCAGATTTATTTCGCTGTTCAACACTGTCACAGTACAATCTACACTGACTGATTCCCGTTGACTGATCAGTATTTATTTCACTGTACTGACTGATGGCACGACTCACCATTCACTGACCGATTCAACACGACACATTCCTGTTTATATACCTGCGTGCGGTGTACGCTCAGTGCGTCCTCGTATCCTCTAGCGTTATCTGGAATCTTCGATACCATTCCACGCTTTATTACTGTGACCTTTGTTTCTCGTGGTTTCTATTGGAGGCAGTGGCGTAACATCTTGGGGTTTGCTACAATATCTTTGTTCAACTTATTGAAAAGTATCCGCGTCTATATGATTATAAAGTGCCAGAACATTCTAGGAGAGATGTCACTGAAAAATCGTGGGCTGAAATCGCTGAACAAATAATAGGCCACAATTGGCGTAGCCTTGGTGTACAACTTCTGTACAGTGGCTGCGCAAGAATTTTTTGTTAGGGTGGGCCAGACTTGGGCATGGTGTTCTGAAGGTGGACCAATAATATTTGTTCCCAAAATTTCAGTGCTCGTCAAAATTTTAACCCAGATTACTTGCTACAGAATTTACAGGAAAAATTGTTGAAATTTCGAGGGTTAAAACGCATTTAAAAGATAAACTAGAGCTTGGGGATTATTCCAGGGTGGGCCAAGACAGTTTAAGGTGGGCCATGGCCCACCCTCTAACGCCGCCCCTGCTTCTGTAGTTAATCTCGGTCGTCAACGAATCCCTTGTTTTAAATATCGTCGCCGTATCGTCGTGGTCGCGTTGTGCAGGTATACGAGCGGCCTTAATTACATAAGTCGCTCAACTTAGGCCCTAGGGTCAAAGAAACATTGTCATCTAACGTTTTATAAATATTTATAACTACAAGAGATATTAAACATGAATTATTTAATGTTTTTCCTTTAATCTCTTTCTTGAATTGTCCTATAAGAACTGACAAAACGTTTTTAATTAAATTCGGCGAGCTTATATTCCCTGTTTACATCGTGATGTAATCCGAAGAACAGCTACTTTTTTACATCGTGTATTTCTTTTTTTAATCATAATCCTCTTTTTTTCGTAGTTGGATAAAAACAAGGATTTTTCGCATTTTATACAATGAGTCATTTTCCTTAGAGTACTTCTTTCAATTATCCACGAGAGGCAGCAGTTGTGGTAGGTACAAACATTATTTATTCCCCATTAGTGTCGTGTCATTTTAGTGGTATAACTTAATTATTTAATTAATTTAATAATAATAATAATTTAATAATTAAGTTATATCACTAAAATGACTGCAGGACACTAATGGGGAATAAATAATGTTTGTACCTACCACAAGTGCTGCCTCTCGTGGGTAATTGAAAGAAGTACTCTCAGGAAAATGGCTTATTGAAATTTAGGCTGATTTGATGCGTTGTTTAAATGGCGTTTCCATGGATCCTCTATTATAAGCACCCAGTTCGTAGGTTCTAATCCGAGAAATGGTAAACCTATTAGTTTTTCAATTTATTAATAAAAAAATAAATGGAAAATGTGTAATGGTGCTAGTTCCAGATAGCCCTTGCCTTTGGTGCTCTTGATAAATGATTCTCCCGAAAAACAATGTTGAGGAAAAAATGATGAAAATAAGTTATTTCTGAATAATATTTCCATTAATTCAACAAACTTTATTTTCTTCTTATGTCAATATTAATTGATTATCCATTACTAAAGAGAAGAAAAGTTTTCTCAAGTTTTAGTAATCCGCGAAAAAGTTGTTTAATAATAATTAATCTCCTGAAAGTTCTGAAACACGAATGGATTAAACTTTATTATGCGGTGATTTTATTTCAGTTTCAAGAATTGGTTTCTGAAATTTAAAAATTCGGCATAAAACTTACTAATACAGTTCAGATAACCAATTTAATTTTAAAGTTTGGTTTTTCAGAGTCAATATGGAAATTTTGTCAATTCTTTAAAAAAAGTGTCAACAATTTGTAAAATACCTAGACCGTCATTTTTATCACTTATGATGGCTGCCTCAGACGCTATGACCTCTGTTGTCGAGCGCCTAAAATCCACACAATTCAATTCTGATGGCTGTCTGTGTCTCTATCTATACTTAAAAACTACTAAACCGATTTTTATTGAAGTTAATCTGCCGTATGTAAACTTTATCTTATAGGGAGAAGGACTCAATAAAAACTTCTAGAATTTTTAATTAGTTTATGTTGAACGTTTCGTCTGCAATTGAGACTTCTTCAGCAACATAAGGATCTAAACTATATTATCATCGCGTTTGGGGGGCTGAGTTTTAGCCAATATATTGACATTAACGCGAGCGAAGGAGCTAGTAAAGTCTAGTCAAACTAATATTTAATATTACAGTGTAGAAAACTTTTAGATACCTATCAGATACCATAGGTACTGTTATATTTTAATATAAAATAGTTTCTCAACGTGACATAGTTTTTGTTAATAAAATAGTCTGAGAATTTTAGTTTCAAAAATATTATTATGAATTTTACATGAAAATTCTTTTTTTTATATTATTTTCGTAGAATCTTATAAGATATTTCATAGAGGAAGTTTCAAATGTATTTGAAAGTTTTAAAAAATCTATAGGTACATAATATAATAAAATTGTAAACATACTTTTTGTCTCTCTGTGCGTGCACGTTAATCTCCACAATGGCTGAATTGATTTCTAAGGGACTTTACAGTTATTCAACCCCTAAGAGGGTAAAACGGGCATGAAGGGTTTTTTGACTAATCAACGCCCAGGCCAAACTGCTGAATATATCACCTTGAAATTTATACAGTAGGCTCCTTTTGTGACGTAATCTCCCAATAAGAAGGGATTTTTCTAAATTCAACCCCTAAGGGGGTCAAAAGGGGGTGTATTGCACAGCCTAAACCACTGAAGATAGAAACATGGAATTTGCAAGTTATGTTCCTTACAGGGTATAGAGGTGCACTAAGAAAGGATTTTTCGGAAATCAACCCCTAAGGGGGTGAAATGGGGTGGTCTGTCTGACTAATAATCGCGGAGGCGGATAATAAATTAAATTTAAGCTGATTTCTCAACAAATATATACAAGATTTTATATAACTGAGCATAAAAAAATCTAAATATACGTGAGCGGAGCCACCGGTGACCGCTATTAAATCATAATTTCATACCACCCGGGCGAAGCCGGGCGGATACCGCTAGTTTATAATATTATTGTGTTAGTAGGTATACTTGGGGATTTAAAAAAAAATGACATCTGAAGTTTTTTGTCTACAATAAAATAAGTGATATGTCTAAAATTATCAATGGCATATTACATTATCAATAATAATTTACTATCATTCATTTTTGATAAAAATTTATCAACTGATTGTTTTTTATAACATACAAGGTGAATAATTAACGACGGCCATTTTGAGAGCGTAATAATTCTCAAATTGAAAGGTAGGTACATTATTTTTTTTATCTTCGAAGTTTAATAAGTTATTAGATCTTTTCGTCAGGCTGTGAATATGAAATAAATTTCCTAAATTTGTGGACAAAATTTCTAGGGCAATGAGCATTATATTATAATATAAAAAACAAAATATTAGTTTAGAAGATTTATACTTTTTTGGAAAATATTTTGAAATCTTTTTCAAATTCAGAATTCTCATAGAAAAAATGACGCGTCGACAAATTTTGTAGTGGTACATGTCAAAAGTACTGTTACGGATCACCCTGTATATAAACGGCAGGCAAGAGTTCTGAGAAACGGTGTCTGCTTACTGAACAACTGGTACCTGCGCGAAAGTTCTAAAGAAAGCGAGAACACACTAGGTTTATGCCACGCAGTGACGCAGCATATATAAACAGCCAGTGCGAGTGAGTGAATCAATCAGTCAACGGTGAGTCACGCAGTCCAGTCTACGGTGGATCAGTGATATAAATAGTGCCGTGATATAAATAGTGCCGTGATATAAATAAACAGATTGATAAAATATATACTAGTGTAGTGGAAATAATTACGAGTTATTAGTTAAGTGCTATTTATTGTTTTGTTTTGCTTTGTTTAAGAATTACTGTTTAGTTATTGTTTACTTGTGTTGATTGTTAGAACTGACTTTTCGTTGTTACATTCATTATTATTGTGTTTTTATTTATTGTAAATAAATATTTATTCCGCCAACTTAGAAAACAGTTTTGTAACAGTACTCATTTAACTTTGGGTTCTCATAAAAAATAATTATTGGCAAAATTTGGGCCTGGTCCCAAAAACTTTTCGTCTGCCTCGCATTAATTACGGCGCTTTTCACTAAATCACCCCAGAGACCGGTTTTCTGTTATCCTGTTATCAAAAAGGTGGCAACCCTATCCAGAATGCGAAATTCAACAATGAATTTAAACGACTTGCTTGTAGTTCAGCTATTAGCCGATAGCTAGCGCTGCTTGCGACCGTATGCATTCCTGCACGTTCCTTTACAGATGTATTTTGTGAAGCAGGTGGAATGTCTGGAATGCGGACGTGTTTGTTTGTTTATAACGAATTGTTAACAATGCAAATTTGAAATCGGGTTATAGCTCAAAAACGCGTGAACCGTTTCGAAGAAATTTTAACCACGCCTTCATGAAGGCTTCTTCCGAATATTAAATTTGGAAATGTTAATTAATAAATCGATTTTGAATTAAATTTGTTTTCCTTTTATATAAGAGACTATTAATTAAATTTATCTTCTTTACTATAACTAATTTCCGTTTTCTGTACGAGATTTAACTATTTCTGTAATTCATTTAAATTTGTCGTTAACAACTTCCAAACCATCCGATATATTTCTTTAAAAAAACACTCTGTATAAAAGTTTATGGCATTGTATAAGTGGGTATGTGAGCATACGTGCTTAATAAGTGTTGGTAAATTTCATGTTATCAAGTTAAGAGGTCGTCACAGTATGAAAATAAATTTTAAGGTATAGCGTTTCGAAATTGTCGACCGCAACGGGATTCAACGACATGCTGTAATAACTCAGTTGTTACTGTGTTTATTTTAATAATAAAATTTAAAAATGTATTTCCCTTAATCGCCGCCTCTAACCATAATTTCATAATACTTAGTTTATAATGTAACAATTATTTTATGTAACAAGCCGTTGTCATTGTGTCGCCTTGTACGCCAGATATCATTCGTAAAAATATTTCAATTAAAAAATAAATTCAGTATAGGTAGTATAGTTTGCAATTTCGACTATAAAATAAGTTGTCTGACGACTCCTTCTTAACACTAAAATAACCATAGAAACCCTATATAAATACGTACATTATGAGTCATGACTCATGACTCACTCTGATCTATTCATTTTTTCCCAATGCTAATTTCCCTATGTGCAGTTTACCTGTTTACATACTGCAGTATACCGATTTGAACCAGTTTGAGATTAGCGCGACCTCGTCGCACGAATCCACGCGAGACTCGCTAGCTTCCGTCGCGATCGCAAATTTCGAAACCTTTAAAAATAGTTGTCGAGCGTCTATAATCTGTAATCTATATATTCTCTAAAACAATATACGTGCGGTTGAAGTGAAACTAATATAGCATTTATGATTCGTAAGTGCTTGATACTGTATCGTAAAAGTGCAAAACGCTGCTAAAGAAGTTTGACGTAGTGTGACCCGGTTACATATGGGCCGTAACGGTCTGACTCACTCTACTGTGGAAGTGCAAAACGCGGGCGAAAGAAACTCACTTAAAAATTTTGATGTGCGTTAAAAATTTTGCTGCTAAATAAGTTTGACGTATAGTGTAACCCGGTTACATATGGGCCGTAACGGTCTGACTCACTCTACCGTGAAAGTGCAAAACGCAGGCTAAAGAAACTCACTTAAAAATTTTGACGTGCGTTAAAAATTTTGCTGCTAAAAAAGTTTGACGTAGTGTGACCCGGTTACATATGGACCGTAACGGTCTGACTCACTCTACCGTGAAAGTGCAAAATGCGGGCTAAAGAAATTCACTTAAAAATTTTGAAGTGCGTTAAAAATTTTTAGTGCTTCGCCTGCAGCCATTTTGTCGGCTCTCTTCAGCTTTTTGTTTATAGTTCGGTGTTTTGATAGTGCAAACGACACTTAACTAAACCACAACTTGTTCCTTTACCACACCTGTAGTTACCTGATGTGGTGAGTATGTCACCTTTACGATCGCAACCGAACGTTTCCGAAACATGTTCGTATCGCAACTCGCGCGTTTCATTTGCTGTTGAGAACACCTGAACATATAAGCGATGCCAGTCTAACGGAAGCGTTTGTGTCGGCGTGAACCAAGGAACTTTATTTCGCAGGTGTGTTTTGTTATGTGATCGTGTTTTGTTTTGTAGAAGTTCATTTGTTCTGTAGACCATAGAAACAATTAGTTTTTAACAGGAATACTTTCATAACAATAATTAATATTGACGCGTAGATATTTTTTTTACAAAAAGTTTAAAAAAAGACGCTCACAATTTTTCCGTCTCTGTTCTTTTGTTTCAAATATATAATATTTATACCTGTCATAGTTAGTGTGTGAGTGAGATGATATATACATTATGTGCACAAAAAAGATAAAGATGGATATTGCTGCGTTGGCGTTTCTCCTTTTGGCTGTTGCGTTCAGAGGTATTATTTTATTTTTGCTTTTTTCCCCTTATTGTTTTGTTTTATTTTTTATGTGTACAATTGTAGGTATATATAAATTATCGTATTTTTTAATAAAATACAACCACGTCTGGGTCCTTTTCTAACTTTTTTTTTCTTTCGTAACGGTTTTTATTATTTCTACTGTTGAATGTACAGGTGAGCCCAAAACATAATTGTTTGTTTAACATACAATAAAAATTTGTTTCTAGGCTTATTACAATTTAGACCTCAGTTGCAATTATAATTAAAACAAAATATCGGAAAGGTGAAAATTCAATTGAACAAGACGACAGTGTGGTCCAGTGGTTAGCATCGCGGCCTCTGGATCAGACTGTCGTGGGTTCCGCTCATGGATATTTTGTGATGTCATTTAGTTTTAAATTAATTGTTATTTAATGTAATCAAGACGCTAATGACCTAAGTTGTCGACGCGTCTATAATTTACAGTAAATAAAAAATAAAATCAATTAAAAATATATCAGTCACTTCCTGTTTTTCCTTTATTTGATAAAATTCTGCAGAACGGCACACGATTTTCGGTGAATTTTTAGACGAATCATCGCGACGAGAGAGTTTTTTACGGGGGAGGGGGGTGATTCAATGGCAAAAGGGTGGTGCAGGGGAGAGTTCCCCAAAAAACGTTCGCAGGGGGAGAATAGAATATCGTATATGTGTTCAATCTGTAGAATGTTACCCTTAATTTTTTCTCGTTCAAAGTTTGAGGTTTTTTTTTGAAATCGTAAAAAAATTAGAATAAAAAGTAGTTATTTAGAAAAAAATAAACGAAATATCAATATATTGGAAAGGATGCCGTGAAGAAGCTTTCTTTCAGAAATTTGTGCTAGGGGTGGCAGTGGCACTAAATATCAGTGTGATGTTCTAAGGTTAAAAGACGCTATAGTCTATCCTGAAATAGTGCAGAATAAATCATTTTGGTTTGAAGTTCTTAACAAATTATTTCTTACTTTACACCGTTTCAGGATGAACTACAATCTATAAGTTCATAAAATTTAAAACATAACTGGATTTTTTTTATAACTGTTCGAAAGGTAGGTATAATACGGCCCTGTTTCTTGGAAGCATATCTCTCCCAAACAGGCAGGTGGTTTTAATTTTTGAGTATAATTACACCTACCTTTTTGCAGCAAGGGATAATTTTGGAGGGAACACGCAGGTAACTTACACAAGGATATATTCTTTTGTATGACATAAACAATACTACAGGTGTTTTACTACCTGCTCTTGTTAAATATTTTAAAATGAAGGAACACGACGTGCATATTATTTCATAAACAAAATGCTTGCACGTAAATATGCATCTGTTTTTTTTAATTCAGTTGAAAATATGCAATTTGCAAATTAAAATACGAAAAAAAAATTTTGCTCGCCGTTTTTGATAGTGTAATTATTTATTTGTTCAGAAATAATATAAAAAAATTAACTGTGTGCCTCACCCACATAAGCGCACGGTCGAACGAATGAATGAATTGTAGATTATAGACGCTCGACAACAGAGGTCATTGGCGTCTAAGCGCACGGTCGAAGTTATACTTCATACATTTTTCATTAGAACACGTTCCGTTGAAGTTTTTGGCATTTTTAATTTTAACTATTTACTTATTTTTGACATTTTGGGCATTTCAGATTTATTCTGAGTGCGAAAATGTATTATAATTGCTTAATTCCAAGATCTGTCATAGTTATTTTTTTCTAATAGGAGAAATTTGATAAATGTTTTTTTCTTGATTCAGATTATATTTATTTTTGATTCGCTGAAAGATTGACACTTTGACCCAAAATAATTCACGCTTGTGTCAACATAATTTCTCAAAAATCACTCTTTAAAAAATTGTGTTTTAAAGACCACCAACAGCTAAAGCTATTTGGGCCTAGCATCAATTCATATTTTGAATTCATTATTTTTTTTTTAATAATAAATTGAAAATCCAATTGACACTTTTACCAGCTCTTGGGCTAGAACCCGGGAACTGGGGACTTGTAATAGAGGAACCATAGCAACCAAATCACTCTTAGTTAGTCATAAAGCCCGCGAACAGAATATACTTATTACTTAATTAAAACGGACACACTAATAAATAGTTAGAGAGTACATTTTGCAATTAACACCCTGTATACAAAAATTTAACTAATAATGCCGACAAGTGGAGATTCCTTACATGGTTTCATGTTTCATACACAAACAAACACTGAATTTCTCACTGGATTTCTCAACGGATGTATTTTAAGGACTATGCGTCTATGAAGTACCAATTGTCCATTAATTATGAATATCTTAATTAGTTGAAATACAGTAGAAAGTAGAAACATACAACAAAATAATTATTTTTTCTATAAAACAAAATAAAAAATGCGTGAAGTGTGGTGCGTTTGATGAAGACAATACAATATAAATAGTATATAAAATATCTTAAAAGCTAGTAATTACCCTGTCAACTTTATACATCCATGCGTTAATAAGTTTATAGAGGACCAAAATCACCTAAATAACACGTTGGATACTGTGGATGAAAGAACTAAGTCTACCAAGTTTTATGTTAGATTTCCATTTGTGAAGAACTTGTCCTATAAGATCAACAGATTATTTTCTAACACAAATATTAAGTTGGTGTTTTATAACTTAAATAAATTGGATAAGTTATTCACAAGACTTAAAGATAAGACGCCTATCTCACATCAGTCTAATATTATTTATAAAATACCTTGTGAATGTAATAAGTGCTATGTGGGACAAACAAAACAGTTATTAAAAAATAGAATTTATCAGCACAAAATGGACTGCAGAAACATAAACTTATTAAGCGATTTTTCTTAATTTTATAGTATATAACCAGTGAAGAAGCTGGGTTGAAGCAAATTTTCATAACTAATGTAATTTTTTTTTTCAATGAAAAACTGTTTCTATTTTAAAAACTACGTCGCACAAGAATTTTAAACGGGATGGCTGAAATTAATCCTAGAAATAATAATAACCTTATCTGGGACACGATTTTTCGACCTTACCAACATACCTACTTCCATTTTCTTATACGCAACGTTTAAAGACAGGTAATTTTTTTAATCTTATTGAAATAAATATTGGGATTTGATTCCTCCCCTTTACTCCTTGTAACATAATTAAACACTGAACACCTTCAGTAATAATAATAAAATAAGGGATTCTGCGATCACAAGGTGAAATGGTGTATGTCAACTTTTTCGTATTTCATTTTTTACAAGCTTTTCTTTAACTTGCTGTGTTAAGTCTGTTAGTGTGTGGGTCAAAATCAAATCTTGAAAGTCAATTTTGAACGACTTCCATGTATCCGATCGATTTGAAATTTTGTACACATTTGTATTCCCGATGACAATACATGAATAAATCGTTTTTAGAATTAAATTCAACCCCTATAAAAAGTTCAAACGGGGGTGTAGGTTTTTTTTTGACTAATCAATGCCCAGGCCAAATCGCTGAAGCTAGAAACTTGAAATTTGGACAGTAGGTTCCTTTTCTGACGTAAGCACCCACTAAGAAGGGATTTTTTGAAATTCGACCCCTATAGGAGTCAAAATGGGGTTTACATTTTGAAAGAATAAAATGAACAAAATAAAATATTAGTAAAAAACCTTTAGATACTAGTTTTTATTGAAATGTACTAAGAAGGAACTGAGTGCCAAACATACACACACACATTTTCGCATATTTTATAATATTACTAGAGATTGATACTTCCATTGTTTTTATAAACTGATACCAGGGCCGGATTAACCATGTCGGGGCCCCTAGGCAATGCAATTTTCGGGGCCCCTTTTCAGTTTTTTGAAGATGATCAGCTCTTTTCAAGTTGATGATGGTAGCGTATTGTATGATTCATACAATACGCTACGTAACGAATCCATACTACTAGTTCTACTACTCGATACTAGATGGTTCTGTTCTGTAAATATGACGTATTTCATGTCATTGAGGATACAAATTTTCCAATTAAATTTTCACTCTATGAAACATTTTCAATTTCTTTTTTGCGCCCGCAGGGCCCCGCCAATGCGGGGCCCCTAGGCAGTTGCCTACTCTGCCTAATGGTTAATCCGACCCTGCCTGAGACCTTGTAATAGGCGAATCCTGCAGTTGACGACCTTAAAAATATCGTGATTATTAGGTTTTTTTTTGGAAAATTTTTTGCAGCCTAATTATGTATTTGAATGAGTTATATTTATATTAAACGTTTCGCCTTTTTGGGCATCATCAGTAATATTACTGATGATGCCCAAAAAGGCGAAACGTTTAATATAAATATAACTCATTCAAATACATAATTTGGCTGCAAAAAATTTTCCAAAAAAAAAACCTTATAATATCCTCAGCCGTACTAAACTCACTACACAATCGTGATTATTTTCTTCAAAAAACTATAATTAGCCATTTTGCTATGTGGGCACGGAACTCATCTTACTTTTAGCTAACGTTTCGGAACGTATTTTATTGTTATCGTTTTGAAAGTAAATCGACCAGAAACACAAAGAATACTTGAACCTATATGCAGTATTTCTATTCTTAGTATACAGGAACTGCCTACAATAATTATAGTAAATTATTTCTTACATAACAATCCAATAATGCTTAGCCGAGCTTTTGCTATAACTCGATAATTATGGGAACCATTCACATGCTTGAATGGTTACAAATGCTTATATCATACTAGTTAATTACTGATTGTTCAGTTGGCAATTATTATAAGTTGTGATACTTCGAAAGCTCAAGTTATTGTTTCAGCACTTTCAACGAATGATTATCATGAGCTAAGAGCTTCGTTGAAACATTTTCAGCATTATTGATAACAATCTCTGTTTTTTACGTCCATCACATCTTAATATATAAAAAATCCGTGTCACTGTGTATGTTCCGAATAAACTCAAAAACGACTCAACCGATATTCATGAAAATTGGCATATATACGTAATTTGGTCCAACTTAGATGATAGGATAGTTATTATTTAAATTAATGGTCTTAATAATTATTTTTTTTTACTTCTAATTTACATATATATATATATATATAAATACATATATGGCGAACGAGCGAAGCGAGTGAGTAGTGTATTTATAATATTAAAGCGAACGAGCGAAGCGAGTGAGTAGGCGAAAATATTCAAGCGAACGAGCGAAGCGAGTGAGTAGGCGAAAATATTCAAGCGAACGAGCAAAGCGAGTGAGTAGGCGAAAATATTCAAGCGAATGAGCGAAGCGAGTGAGTAGGCGAAAATATTCAAGCGAACGAGCGAAGCGAGTGAGTAGTGTATTTATAATATTCAAGCGAACGAGCGAAGCGAGTGAGGACTGTATTAATAAAATTCAAACGAACGAGCGAAGCGAGTGAGTAGGCGAAAATATTCAAGCGAACGAGCGAAGCGAGTGAGTAGTGTATTTATAATATTCAAGCGAACGAGCGAAGCGAGTGAGGACTGTATTAATAAAATTCAAACGAACGAGCGAAGCGAGTGAATAATGTAATTATTCCTAGAAATTGTTAACAACGTTTGCCGGATCAGCTATACTAAATATACGTGAGCGGAGTAATGGGTGACCGCTATTAAATCATAATTTCATACCACCCGAGCGAAGCCGGGACGGGTCCGATAGTATGTTAATATAATATAGTATTGGATTTTGACAATTAATGTATAAAAAATGACTATTTGGTAAGTAATGTTGAAGGTTAGGTTTTTTTTCTTTTATAATTCATATTTATGTTTGTGCTTCATTGTTTGTAGAGCCCTGAAGAAGTTGCAAATTCGCAACGAAACGTTGGCAAATAATAAAAAATGTATACATTTAAATGGTCCTTATTACCCAATACTATATTATATTGATAACAATGTTTGTAAAAAAATTTTTGTGACGATAATTTATTTTTTTCAACACATGCACGCCATTAGTGTTTTTTCGTGTCTGTAAGGCTGATCTTAAATGGTCGTTTATTGACTGGTGACGTCATGATCCATTATGAAACGCGTTTCGATGCTATAATGGAAAACATTTGAAAAACCCGTTACATAATGAACCATTATGTTACTATGTATACCTTTTTTCATCTTTTGATGCTATAATGAAATATGGTTACTATGGATGTACTGCTGTCAGTGAATCTAAGGTTTTTAACATTATTTCGATTAAAGTCTAAAACCATGCTTGTGTTGAATAAAGTATAGTGTGCAACACGTCTGCTAAATCTTTATGCGTAAGACGCGGTGTTTTCAGCACTCGTATACGGCTCGCGATGCACACTCGCCAAGGTCGTGCACGCTCGCCTACTACTCGTGTTGAAAACCTCGCGCCTGACGCATAAAGATGTACTTTGCACACTAGTTACAAAATATACTATAATCGATTTGGTTTAGAAATGCTAACTATTAGTAAATTGTACTAAAAATTTTCTTTTCAAATTAAAAATTCTTGTAAAAAAATTCGACTGATGACCAGTCCTATACTTCCCACCTAGTAAATATTTGCAAAAAATAAACACTCTTTTTTATTCTTTGAAAAAAAGCATGGCCCTCTTTTTTGTTTGGTGATCTACTGATGGCCAGCTTAATATAGCAAAAATCATGGTTACCTTGATTTACGTATAATTTTTATTTTTTTTAGTAAAATATTTTTTTTCTCGAAAACTATACAGTTTAGAGAAAAAAAATATTTACATTTTTTTCATATTATAACATCTAGAATTCATTGATATTTTTTTTTACCTATGTTAATACGTGACATTGAAAACGTTTTTTTTAATATCTCAGGATCCACTGAACCGATTTGACTCAAAATCTAATCAGATCTAAGTTGAAGGCTGATAAACACAATAGAACAATCGGCATGGCCGTATCTTGTTCCGTTTTTACGATATCGAAGGCGAAAAATTGACCACACACACACACACAGACATCGGTCAGAAAATGATCTTAACGATTGCTAGGGTCTCAAAACGTGAAGATCTGTTAAAATCTCGAAATATTTTTTTCGGACTAAATCCATTACTTCCCTACCATAGTAGAGGTGGGAAGTAAAAAAGTAGTAGAATTAGGTAGGTACACCCCTTCGAACATTACTTTTTAATATTCTATGATGGAAAATGTCTTTTTTCGTCAGAACTTAATGAGACAGAAAGCAGCTTTGTGTCATACATAATATTTTAAGTTCAAGTTAAAATCTGTGACGTTTTTTCTTTTCTTTTTGGAGCGAAACTAAGAAGATTAGTAGACCAACAAAAACTCAGGTGTATAGTAGAACATTCATATGGCCTTCGGTGGTACCTGTTAAATCACAGTCTAACGTATATCGTGTATTAACTTTAACCGAACCACCAAACTTAGACTCTGCTCCATCGAACGATTTTTTTCTTTGACGATATATTATGGGACATCTAGCTTGAGCCTTTTTGTCCAATGTATACCTGCTTTATGAGAAAGACTCTTTATGGACATTAAGTAGCTCAAGGATGGATTCACTTTAGAGTTAAGAATTAAATTGTACGGACCTAATGGAAGACACCACGATCTAGAAGATTTCTTGTGTTCCCTAATATTCCATCAGTTTTTTTAGGATCTCTAGAAATAGTCGATCCATGTCGTTGTTTATATGGCGTTTCCAAGGATCCTCTATTACAAGCCCTCAACTCCCAGGTTTTATTAAAAAAACTGCTGAAAGTTTTAGGCCGGGGGCATACACACAATTGTTTCCACAGTTTAGTCGAGTTGTGTACGTGTCGCGATTTCAACTCGACTATGTTTAGTTGTTAGAGGTGCGCATACAAGCAATCAGTTGTACCATAATTTTACTATTAAACTAATGGGTCGGCCGAACAACTATTTAGTCGAGCGTATGCTAGCTGTGGACATAACCTGCCCACGATAGTATGCGCTTTTCCATCTAATCCCATAGCCTTTTGACAAACAACTAAACAGTTGTGTGAATAAAAATTGATTGTATACGCCGACCCTTAATTGAATTTGGAATTTATTTTTAAAAAATCTAGCATCTTGTTTTAATTGATGCCTTTGGTAGCAACAAGCCTATGAAAGTCAACGTCTGTTTGACCGCGATAAATATTCAACCGATTTTCATGCGCTTTTCACAAAGAAGTAGGGAAAATACTTGGGAAGATTTTATATTATACGAATACTTCTTCTCGAAAGACGCCGGGTAAATAGTAATATAAGTACAAAATAGTGATCGGATATTAACAGACATATTGAAGACAGCTTGGTGTAACAGCATGTTAGCCTTTGCTTCAAACCTCGCTTCAAACTGTCGTGGGTTCGAATTCCATCACCGCTCATGAATGATTCGTGATGTCGTTTAATTTAATTTGATGTAATTAGACGCTAATTACCTTAGATGTCGAGCGTCTGTAATCTACAAAAAACTCGGGTTGCAGTGCCAAAACCCTGCCGACAATATAGTGTATTTGCTTATACAGACCTTGTGGCTTTAATACGTGAACTTAAGTTTGTTTTTGGACAAAATAAAAAATTTAACCCCTTAATACATCCCTTAAAATAATATTTTTTTTTAATTTCAATATTATTATCAATGCAACCTCTGTACCAAATTAAATACACCCGTCAGCAAATAAATCACTATCCGCAAAGTAGTGTTTTCATAAAATTTGTAAGTCCGGTCTTGTCGTGCCGATTTTGTTAAAATTTTAGCAACACATTTTATTCTCTACTGAAGGGTTAAATTCCAATTTTGAAACAATTCTGAGATTTTTTTCGGTATTTTTGCGCCCAAAAACTTTTTTCAACCCCTAAAACTACCCTTAAAATGGTCCGATCGGGCCCATTTTAAATAGGCTTCGTGCGGTGATGGGTTCCAATGTGTGTACCAAATTTCGTTTAAATCGATTAAGTCTGTCGAGAGTTATCGTGTACACACACACACATATATATATACATAAACATTTTAAAAAATGGTGGCAAATTGTTCAGGAGGTTATGAAACGTCGAGAAATTTTGGTCTGACCCCTAGGTCCCACCATCCGACCGACGCCAATAGTGTATGTGCCATATGGCAAATATACACTAATAAAATGAAATTAACAGAAATTAACACGAGCGAATCTGAGGGTTAAAACTGGTATATCTACAGTATATTACAGAATTAACTATGCGAGTAGTGGGAGTACACTGAACGGGTTGACTAACCCCTGAGGAGTGTTTCAGAAAGTGAAGTGTACAAATGTATTCTCTGGAGTGAAAAATGGTTTAGTTTACTAACCCCTAGTTTCACAGCACACTATACTGAGAAACATCCAACGGTTTCAGTATGCCTACACCTATATAATAGTATACGGGGTAATGACCAAGCAATACGCCTGACTGCTTTTGACTTCCCTCCTTACCTCTCTCTCTCTTTTTAATACATACGAGCATCCTTATTCATCTTATTGCTTTGGCCATCCATCTTAACATATAAGATACAGGTAAGATCAAGTTTACCTATATATTATTATGTATACAGAGTTCATTAACTTGAAATTTTCGTTACAAAAAATATTCGATTTTTCCAAAAATCAATGTCGAAAAACTATGACATAGTTGCTCTAGTAAACCCGGCAGTACACTCTTGCCGAAGGATACCGAGACTACCCGAATGCGAGAGTGTACTGGCAACGTTCGGCCGGCCTCGTAGCGCCCTGTCTCGCCTCGAGAGCGCTCCGTATAAAGTCGGTTTTTTGACCGCGAGTCAAAGGAACATGCAGTCGGAGGTATTTCTGTTCAATTTGTTACTCCGACTGCATGTTATCATGTGATCTTGTTTCCATCTTTTATGTTCGATTTTTACGCAGTCGGGTTTTTTGTTTTTTTAATAAATTTTTTTTGTAACGTTCCCAAGTTTTCAAAAGTACGAGTGT
This sequence comes from Mongoloraphidia duomilia, assembly GCA_039654895.1. Lineage (NCBI taxonomy): Eukaryota > Metazoa > Arthropoda > Insecta > Raphidioptera > Raphidiidae > Mongoloraphidia > Mongoloraphidia duomilia. Next base: position 11,826,588 of record CM077527.1, read on the forward strand.
ATTTTCATTACATTCCCTTCCATTGTTTTGGCTAAATATGGCGTCTTTTGTCCTAACTCTTACTAGAGCAACTTTAATTTTACCATATACTTTAATTATATACCGCGGATTGTCCATTTACTCAATGTGCGGTGAGTGAAGTCCACAAAGAGAGCAAAAATATATCTGTGTCTCTTTTGACGAAGTTATTCCGCATTTATTCCGATGATGTCATTGGTCGATGTACGGACGTTCCATCTGAACAAAATGTAAACAAAACGCTTGACAGCTGTTGTCATTATAACGTAACCTAGTTTAATTTTGTTAAAAACAGTTTTTTACTCATATTCCTTGAAATTCATAGTGATATAAGAAGTAAACACAGGTTTCGCCTTTCGGATCTTTTTGGGCATAATAATATCACTATCAACTGAAGTATTCCATGAACTGAAGTATAAACACCACTTGAAACGTAATATATAAAGACAAAGAAATATGTCATGGATGCCATTGACGTAAAACATCAGTGCCCCAGTGGTCAATAGTATACCTTCTCTCTTTTAAAAATTCTGTCTTTGTCTATGGAAGTAGCCAATCACGAACCTGACAGCTGGGTTACCATAAAAAAAGACAGAAATATATACCCGCACGTATGTTGGCTTCACGATTTTTGATCTATCAGCAGTACAGATTTCTTATGTACATGAATTTTACCGTTGACACACTGTATGTCTTAACTGTATTATTACATTTAGGCAGATTTAGAGCACATTAACTAGAAGTGATACAATAATATTGTAGATTATATATACGAAGGTAGGTTTTCATTTCAGAATCCATACAGAGAAAGAACAAATTAAGAAGATTATTAAATAGAAGTGGTTTCAAGTTTTTGGTTTATTAAATAAAATAATCTACTGTGGATTAAAGGTTTGCCTTTGCAATTAAATTTGTTTTCACAATTTCAAATAAGTTTTTAAATTCATTATTTCAAGTTAATATTTAATATAGGTACCTACTTGATTTATCAAAAACTTAACACGAAAATTTTATCAGTTTTAAACTCTACTGCTGTGTAAAAGCCTAAAAATTATATAAGTATTTTATCGATTATTTTTAAGAAGTAAATTTGATTAAAATATTTAATTAATAAATCATGAGTACCTACCTAATCTATAAAATTAGATTTATGTAAAATTAGTGTAATTAATATGCGGAATAAAATTCAAAACATTAACTTAATCATATCCTGCTGATAACGATAAGTGAAAAAATTGCGTGATATTTTTTTTAGTAGAAATGATAATATCATGCATTTTTAAAACCACCATAAATCACAATAAAAAACTTAAACGGTAATTATTGAACTAAACGAGTCACTTAAATAACACTTAACAAATAACTATGTGTACAAGGATTATTTATTTGTAATTATTTATGTCACGGTATTTATATCAGATTTATTTCGCTGTTCAACACTGTCACAGTACAATCTACACTGACTGATTCCCGTTGACTGATCAATATTTATTTCACTGATCCGCTTGATGGCACGACGCACCATTCACTGATTCATTCGACCGTTGACTCCCATTCACTCGTACCGGCTTGTTTATATACCCTGCGCGGCCCAGCCTAGTATGTTCTCGCGTTCTCTAGATACATTTAGTATCTTCGATACCATTCCACGCTTTACTACTGTGACTTTTCTTTCTCGTGGTTTCTATTGGAGGCAATGGCGTAACATCTTGGGGTTTGCTACAGTATATTTTATCTGTATTCTGGAGCTATTTCATTAATTTGGAGATTCCGTAGGTATATGATTCTGTTTTGTTGAAGTCAAGAATCTTGTTGAACTGGTAAGGGAATTGGGGACCTGTTCTATTCTATTCTCATGCATAATATTGGGACTTGTTCCGCTGCGGCGGTGTTCGTGGTTTCTGACATCCACACTGCAGTTATTTGGTAATATTAAACGCCTTCTGGTTGTCTAACATGAAACAGAAAATTGGTAATTAACACAGTTAAACAAAACTTGATACCGACTTCTAATGAAAATCAACTGTAGTACAAACTTATTGCATTTAAACTTTCCAAAAGTTTTTTTATTCAAAGATAGGGTTGCCATATCTTCAGGGATTCAATGATTGCAAGAAAATTGAGAACTTTATTAAAGTGAATCTTTATTAGTCTCGTTTCGGTTACATATGTCGAGCGTCACGTCACGTCCAATCGAAGCGAACAACCAGACATCGAAAAACAGCGACGTTATGTTCATGACTATATTGTACGTCTACATAACTAATACCGTCTACATAACTAATACAGTCGAGCAGCACATCAAATACCCATTGACCACCAATAATAGAATCTGGATTCTTACGTTCGTCTCCATATTGGTCAGGGTTCAAATTACATTACTAAAACCACGTAAACAATACTTTCGGAGATTTCGGGTTAAAAGCGTTTAGGGTTATGGTAATAAAGTTTCACTTGCACCGTGGTTTCATAAAACCGCACCCTAGTTTTTTTTATAAGAAAATATTTTTTGAGAAAATATTTAGTTTGTATTTTAGAAAGGGTTAATTCTAGGTATAGTTCAGCCTTAAGCATGTCCGGATCAAGGTACCAGGATCTTTGCCCGAATTGCTAAGTTAGTGAAAAATACAAAATAAATAATGCTAAAATAAATTTAAAAAAATATCGTGTGATTTTTTAACCCCCTTGCAGAACGATATAAACACCTAGGCGAGCAAGTTTCCCTCTAAGCGAGTAACCCCCTCTCTTAGAGGGACACTTACCGCTATCTAGCAAAATTCCTTACTCAGGGCACTTTAATATGCCTTTCTTAACATCTTCACAAAAATAAGGCCTTGAATAAATAACACCAAAAAATTGTCACTAGCTCTCGGTCTATTGCAGGGGACTCCAGCAACTCTAGAATTGAAGTTGAAAAATAAATTTGGGTTATTTCAGTTCTGACAGCCTTATTAAAATGTAATTATTTGTTGTATTTCTTATTTAAGTTCCATCGAGTAATTATATATTTCTAAAAATAAACTTATCGTTGTTGATGGCTTTCACAACGAGAACATAATAAAATGTATCTGGACATGCTAAGCCCCGTGCTTGTATTTAATGTATCAAGGTTGATACCTACTCCCTGGGGCATAGTCTCTCGAAAAGAAGATAAAATTCTTCTTTCAGTGCTGTACATCTCAGTCTTATTTCGTTGTGGAAATTGTCAAGCAAAACAATTTCCCTTTTTTGTTGGAAAATCTTATCCCGAGAAAATGTTTACAAATGAATCATTAACTTCCCAGTGGAAGTTATTGTAATGGGTCCGAAAATCGAAATCAAAATGTATAACAAATTTTTATGTTTCAAGGTTACTACACTATTTTTACACTATTTTTAGAAAGATGTCTGTGTGTGTGTATGTACGTACGTACGTACGTATGTGTCCATTTCTTTCTAAGACGAAATCTCGAGAATGAAAAATGATATCGACTACGTTAGGGTGCCAATCGACGCGTATCAACGTAAGTATGATCTGAAAGAAATTTTTTCAAAATCGGTTCAGCCGTTCTTTTTTCTTAATCAAATAGACTCCAAAAAAGTAGATTTTACACAATATCTCGCGAATAAAAAATTATATCGACTTCGTAAGGGTGTCAATCGAGGCGTGTTAACGTCATTTTGATCCGACATAAATTTTATAAAAATCGGTTCAGCCTTTTTTTTAAATTATTGTTAAAAATAAATAATAATTATGTTTTAATGATTAAAATGATTACTTTTCTGTGTAATATCTAATTTAATTATTATTATTAAATATTTATCAAACTGGGAAGTTCGTCGTGTGGACCTCAAGGGTCGCACTTTAGTCCTAATAAACGACCCACCTCACGGCTTGTTTTCATTGGTTGTGGCAATCATTTTGCTGTCTTTAGCCGACCTCCGTTTTTTTGATGTGAAACATCTTATGTCGGGCTGTGAACAGCCGCGTGAGGGGAAATATGCAACGAAATTTATGGTCCGCTCCTTCGCTGCTGTTCTCCCCACCTCTGCGGCACTCTCTCTCTCTCTCTCTCGGCTTCCGCGCGCTCGGGCACGGGAAGAGAACCGCGTGTGTTACAGTGCAGTATATATAGGATTACGTCAGCATAACAGTTAGTTGCTGCTTTTGAAAAAATATATACTACTACATAGAGAATACCACCGAGTTCAATAACGTTTTCTTTGATGTTTCACATCTGTCGGGGGTCCCGAGACCCACACCCTTTTTTTACAATAAAGAGTGCAAAAAATTACCTATATTTAAAAAAATATTAAAGGTCGCCAACTACAGGTTTGTAATCGACAGGCTATGGAAAATATAAATAATGGTTTCCCTTCGTTCTCGTCTCTTCTGCAGAAGCCTACTTATTTTTTTTTGTGGATCTTCGGCCCCATAAGACACTGGTTGACCGAAAATTAGGTCGGCTGCTTGCCGAACATAATGAATATGTTTTAAAACTAAACCTTAGATTTTGTTATAATAGTAGCCAAAATTTGCAAGATTTTTGTAATGGCTACTATTTTGAGATTAGTTAGTACCTATTTAGTGTAAAATAAAAATATATGAGCACTGTGGTTGGAATAAAAACAAAAATAAAGATAGTTACTTCTTACCACAACAGTTTTATTGATGGATGTACATTTCGAAAGCTATGCTTTCATTTTCAGCAAACACTATATTTGATGTACTTAAGTGTTTGTTGAAGATGAAAGCATAGCTTTCGAAATGTACATCCATCAATAAAACTGTTGTGGTAAGAAGTAACTATCTTTATTTTTGTTAGTTTTTAGTGTGTAAATAAATATAGGTACTAGTCAGAGGTCAGGACACCAGGCGTCGGGGCGCTTAAAAAGATCTAAAACAAGAATCATAATTTCAAAATAATTATCATTTATAAAATTCTTACAATTTTTGACCAAGACCTCTTGGACTTACAGTGAGAATAGGTGGAGTAGAGAGTATACGGATAGCTGACATTTTTTAAATGTGGCAACACTGTTCTGTTTGTTTAGTTATTGGTGCACTGTGTCGTCAACAGTCGCTGTCAGAACATTTTTTTATATACCTAATCCTAATCAAATACCATAATATTGAAATAAAAATGTTAGTGGCTCTTTAAAAACTGGGAAATTTTGTAAATTGTAACTTTTGGCTCTTCCGTTTCAAAAGGTTGCCGACCCCTGACTTAGGTCATTAGCGTCTTAAATTACATTAAAACTAAAAATAATTGATGTAGTGACCCTTGTATAACGTACGGCACTGTTTCAATAGACCATAATCTAAACTGACAGAAGCATTTATTATTATTATTACTCCGACTTCTATACATCTTACCCACGTAATATTAGATGAGCATCTAATCTATGAACATGATGTATGGAAGTTGGAATTTGTAGTTTCAAATTCAATATCCTTTTTAATAAGTATACGGAGCTTATATTATTATGTTTTAGAACTTTGTTAATATAACAGTATAGAATAATGATTTAGTATTCTCTTTGAAATGTAAACTTAATAAGAAATTCTACTGAAAGTTCCAAAAATTATCGTTATTAAGAAAGTAGCATGGTTAATATACACAATCACTACTTAATTGAAACGCAAACCCAAATAGATTTATTTACATAAAATTGTGGCTGAGTAATTGATGTTGAGCAAACATGTGTAGTTAATGTACACAATAACTAGGTTTTACATACAGTGACTAGGTTTTTTACACAATAATTAGGTGTTTCGTACAATAACTAGGTTTTACACATAGGTAATAACTGGAGTTTTCACACAGTTACTGTGTTTTCCACGCATTAATTAGGTTTTACAAACAGTAACTAGGTTTTTTACACAATAAATAGGTTTTTCGTACAATAACTAGGTTTTACGTAAATAACTAGGTTTTACACATAATAACATGGAGTTTTCACACAGTTACTGTGTTTTCCACACATTAATTAGGTTTTACATACAGTAACTAGGTTTTTTACACAATAATTAGGTTTTTCGTACAATAACTAGGTTTTACGTACAATAACTAGGTTTTACACGCATACTAACATGGAATTTTCACACAGTTACTGTGTTTTCCACGCATTAATTACGTTTTACATACAGTAACTAGGTTTTTTACACAATAATTAGGTTTTTCGTACAATAACTAGGTTTTACGTACAATAACTAGGTTTTATATATAATAACATGGAGTTTTCACACAATTACTGTGTTTTCCACGCATTAATTAGGTTTTACATACAGTTACTAGGTTTTTGCTTTTTTACATAGTAAATAAGTTTTTCGTACATTAATTAAGTTTTACCCATAATAACTAAAGTTTTCACACAATTACTGTGTTTTCCATGCATTAATTAGGTTTTTCAAAGAATAACTAGCTTTTTCACACGATTGCTTGGTTTTTCACGCATTAACTAGGTTTTTTACACAGTAATGAAGTTTTTCTCAAGTCTTATTAAAGATTTTCATTATGAAACAGAGTATAAGTTTCGCAAGTGACCAGAAAAAAAAATTAATGAATGAATGAATTGTAGATTATAGACGCTCGATAACAGAGGTCATTAGCGTCTAAAAAAAAAAAAATTAATTAAACCGTCGTACCTACTTTTTTAAATCTTTTTCACCATACTTAAAAATGGCGATTTTTATATACCTACTTGTAAGTAATTGAGCTAAGGAAGATCTTTTTTTCAATCAGAAATACAAATTGATAGAAAAAAATAATCTCGAAATCAAAACATATTTTTATGTTTGATATTTGAAATAAAGAATTTTTTGTGGGTGAAAGAGGTATTTGTACAGTGTCCAATTATAAAAGAAGCTACTTTTTTTTGATAATAAAACAAATCGTAAAAAATGACCCGTACGTTATAAGTGAAAATAAATCAATAAATCTGGACTGTACATAATATAATATGTTCTTTTCTCTCTATAACTTTTGTTTGTGATTGTACCTGTGTGTAATGATAATGTAGGTGTTAGTCAAGGTTCGTTTCCGTATTTCAGAGTTTAAGTTTTGTTAAATCCCTGACGTGCTCTTAAAACAGGTTAGAGTTGTGAAGAGAAAACTGTTACAATGGGTCCTCAGCTTTGCATCTCCGCAACCATATATTTTAATGTCCGCCCTTACTAATTTCTGTGTTGTTAACGTTCAAATAATGAAGAAATTATTAGTCCTATCCGTAAATAAATTCACATATTAGTGAATAACACAATATATCAGACGACATATTATCACCATGATATTTAATAGAAGGCTATAATATAAGAAAAATGTAAATGCCACTGTCGGGACTTGAACCCGAAACTCCCGATTACGCGTCAGGCAAGTTTCCATTTACCCCACAGTGCCAACAGTTGACAATTTTAATTTCTCTTATATATGCACAGTGTACCGCAGAAAAGCACTTACTGCGAGAGCTATTTTTATTAATGGCTAGACGCCTTATTAAATCAAATACAGAATATCTGCAGATATTCTGTATTTGGTTCAAATAATGATTATAATTTTTCGTGCTTTTAAAATCGAGGAATGAAATTGATTTATTTACTCAAATAGCTTATTTAATTTTTTTAAGGCTAGACTTCGAAAGTCTCAATTCATAAGTTTGATCAAGAGATGTCGTTACGCACAATTTTTATATTTACATTTGTTTACTGTAAAAGAGACGTCTGTTACAAAATTGTAGGAAGAAGAACAAAGTTTTTAAATGAATTAGATTAAATAAATTAAACGTTTCGTCATTTATTATGACCTCCTCAGTAACTTATTTTTTAATTCAAAATAAGTTATTGAGGAAGTCATAATAAATGACGAAACGTCTAATTTATTTAATCTAATTTATTTAAATACTTTGCCCTGCTTCCTACGAGACAGTTCAGTATTATATAATGATGGAAACGTATGGAGAAGCAATATAATAATCTATACTAATATTATAAAGCTGAAGAGTTTGTTTGTTTGTTTGGTTGAACGCGCTAATCTCAGGAACTACTGGTTCGGATTGAAAAATTATTTTTGTGTTGGATAGTCCATTTATCGAGGAAGGCTATAGGCTATATAATATCACGCTACGACCAATAGGAGCGGAGCATCAATGGAAAATGTTGCAAAACGGGAAAAATTATTCCTTTTGAGAGCTTCCGTTGCGTGTGCTGCGTAAACGGTTAAAGTTACGCAAAAATCATGTATGACGGAATTGTTCCCGGAAAGTTTATATATATAGCGAACGAGCGAAGCGAGTGAGTAATGTAATTCCTAAACCACGCAACGGATTTTGATGCGGTTTTCACCATCAGTTAGATAATTTTTCACGGAAGGTTTATATACATAGCGAACGAGCGAAGCGAGTGAGTAATGTAATTATAATATTCAAGCGAACGAGCGAAGCGAGTGAGTAGTGTATTTATAATATTCAAGCGAACGAGCGAACTAGTGGTAATGTATTGCACCCGGGCTTTCTTAGCACCCGGGCGAAGTCGGACGGGGCCGCTAGTAAGGTATAAAATACAGTATAATATTTGAAAATGAAAAAAAAATCCACAAATAATACACCTGTTTAAATTATAACTAAACGTTTGCCACCGAATATTCGTTCAATTGAAAGTCAATTGTCAAACCAATATTGACAATTAAAATAGCAATTTCAAATTTCACAGTCATTTGTTTGTTAGTATGCGACTGCAACTGTTTATTTTACAATTCAATCACTGATCTGTATTGCGACGCTTCAATGAATTAATCAACGAATCCATTAAGTCATAATTAATTTCATTTTTTTTTAATTACGTGATTGACTTTGTACAATTGCATTGTATTTTCAGTCGAGATTATTGACTGTGGGTAATTTATTATTTGAGTACTTATGTGGTCCTGTTTACATATAAAATGAAATTAAACATCACTAGAATCCCGCTTTCATTTTGTTTGTATCATTTCTGATTTCAAAATAATTAATTCATTTGTTTTATTATCCAGGTGATGCTGCATTGATAACGGATACCTGTTTGATAATAATAAATTAATAGCGTTTTTTGAAATTTGGTATACGTATATAGGGCTCGTCAACTCAAACGATAGGCTACTTTATTTTCGGCTTCATTCGCGTGGACATAATATAATAAATAAAAATCAAGTTTCTGTTAGAGTGCCCGCGGTGAGAGATGAAGCCAGGCACGTCATCAATAATATGCTAGTGAACGCCTACTTGCCCGCAGTCAGTGCCGTGTACACAAAACTGCACATTGGGTTTTATGACGTTAGGTACAATTTTGGCAAACTGCTATTCATGACAATAAACAGCCAATAGCAAGCTAGAAGGCGGACGCAATGCATTCACGTTACTATGACGCGGTGGCTTCATCTTTCGCCGCGCGAGGTCTAACACGTGCGACTCCGCAAGTAACGCCTAGTATACGATCTATATATTAATAGGTATACGTGAACACCGAACATTGTGGTACTGTACCATAGATGTGCACAAAAAAATCATGTGTGTATGTTGCCGTTAAGGCAGGTAAAATAAAGTGAACAACATACACACAAATGATTTCCCCATAAAAAACGCTTTAACCACAAATACGTGGTTTCTCTCGCTATTTAAAGACCTCTGGTGACACGCTACGGAGATTCTCCTCTATTACAAGTCCCCAGTTCCCGGGTTCTAGCCCGAGAGCTGGTAAACGTGTCAATTGGATTTTCAATTTATTATTAAAAAAAATAATGAATTGAAAATATGAATTGGTGCTAGGCCCAAATAACCTTAGCTGTTGGTGGTCTTTAAAACACAACACACACAATACAGCCACGGAGATTCTATGAACTATCAGTATTGTCGGGTTTCTTCGTTGTCGGTACAGTTATGTTGAATTTGTGTGGATTACAGACATACAATTGGTCGAAATTCGACTATACAGGCGATATTCTGTAAGACCCAATGTATGCTGAGCTAATATTTTTTATTGTAAATTATAGATGCGTCGACAACTTAGGTCATTAGCGTCTTGTTTACATCAAATAACAACTCACTTAAAACTAAATAACATCACAAAACATCCATGAGCGCAAAGGAGCCTCTGCGAAATTCATTGGACCAGAACCAGTCTGTGGGATTTCTTACAAATGTGTTCAACAAACTGTTAGGAAATGGACCTGCGAGCAACATCTCTCTGAATGGAACCTGGTTTCAGGTAACAAACATGGGAAGAAAATGATCGCAGGCCCCTCCCCCAGGCTCACTGAGGACCTAATCAAACTCAGCAGGCCAACACTTAGAAAGGTTATTGGGCTTTTGACCGGTCACGCTTCTCTAAGGAAACACCTACATGTGATGGGGATACGACAGGAATCAACACTATGTAGATTCTGCGATATGGAGGATGAAACAGCCACCCATATCGTGTTCGAATGTGAAGCACTAGCCTACAGAAGGACAACCATCTTTGGATATATAGATGAAGATGGAATTATTCCACAGGATAATCTAGTGCCAAATCTTCTGGAGCTCATAAGAAGATTCAGGCTATTTGTGGACTAGATCCAGCTAAAGGGGAAGCACAAAAATCCTTCTAGGATGTGGTGCAGTATATGGGCCAATCCAGGACCACCCCTAATTGTTTTTTAATCTTTTAATCCATGAGCGCAGGTGGGATTCGAACCCAAAGGCCGCTACGCTAACCGTTACACCACTCTGTTCTCGCTGAGTTAATAAAAAGAACCATACTGTATATAGATTCAATGAGGTGTAGTCATTGTATGAAAGTCCCTCAACAGGTTGCGGTGGAGTAATAAAAAAAAGAGGATGAGTCTAGATTATAAAAGCAAGAGTGAGAGGGGGGGGTCCGAGACTCGAGTAGATATACATACAACAAAAGTGGTTCCAGCACAAAGGTAATTGTATAAAGGCAAGGTAGTTCTTTAACTTACCGTATCCCCCTCATGGTGCTCTCTTTGTCAACCAATCTACATGCTGTACTATTCTACTAAATTATTAATTTTTGACTGCCCTTGTAGCTTTCACGTCTCTATTATAGTGCTTTACCTACACTGTCAAAGCGTTGCTATGGTTCCTCTATTACAAGTCTCCAGCTCCCGGGTTCTAGTCCGACAGCTGGTAAAAGTGTCAATTGGATTTTCAATTTATTTTTAAAAAAAAATAATGAATTGAAAATAATATGAATTGGTGCTAGGCCCAAATAACCTTAGCTGTTGGTGGTCTTCAAAATATAATTTAACAATTTTTTGCACTGTCAAATTAAATTCACCGAGTATATAGAAAATCGAATTTATTTATACAGGGTGTATCACAGGATTGAATACATAGAAAAGTAATGAGTGCAATAAGGAAAACATAAGCAAAATGAGTAGCGTGACAAAGATAGAATACACATGGCTAACTTAGCTAAATTAATTATCATGGTTTTTTTACATGAATAGAGGACAAAGCAATCTCTGATCTTAACTAATTTGTACTGTGTACTTTTCCCTATGTTCGGTTTCCTGTGATACACCCTGTATATTATAAAAGCTATAAAAACTACAGCAACAATACGCGCTGCTCAACCATATTGAGATGCGGTTGCATCGCCGCGTTAGAGGCTGCTTTCATGACGATTTTTAATTATTTTAGGTCTCCTATGCCAAACGTGCGTTAAGAAGCATAGCTTCAAAAGTTTGTCGAAAATGAGCCTTCTTGTTCTAGTATCACCTCGTGTAGAACTTCTTCAGTTCTTCTGTGAAGTAGGCTTAATGTTTTTAAGCGGTTTAGTAGAATAGTGACCACCTATTGTACGTTCCATGGAAGAGACAAAATTGTAAAAGGGTATTGTGGTGTTAAATAATTGCTTTCTTGTTCTAGTGTTGCCTCATGTAAAACTTTTTCGGTTCTTAGGTGAAGTAGGCCTAATGTTTTTAATCGATTTAGTAGAATAGGTACATACCATATTTTATTGTACGTTTCATGGAAGATACAATTGTAAAATAAGGTATAAAAGGGCTGAAGCCCTTTTGGCGTCAAACTCTCGAGAAACTAACAATACCGCAGACAAATAATACCTGCAGAGTTACAGGTAGTAATCCACCTGTTCGTGTATGAAGACTTTTGTGCAAAACTATATATTTTTTCTAAGAAAACACAACTCCTATTGTTAAAAATTTTCTTTATCTTTTCGACTTAAATTATATAATTAATAATTATATGAAATGTAACCAGAGTTGTTTAATTAAACTGATGTGCTATGGAAATAGAATTAATTAATTAATTAACAAGAAATTTATGACGTTGTATACAGCAGCTGACGTTTAGAATTTATTTTCATGAAAATGATCTTTTCATAATTAATTGTTTGTCGGACAGGTTGAAAATAAAAACAGAGGTGCACAACAGTCCACCATTTTGTTATGCTAGGGGAGTCTTGCCTTACGGGAGAAAACGATCGTCTTATGAACGCCTTTGTTGAATGATTTGTGTCATTTTATGGGACTAAAAACTTAAACAAAATAAAGGACTAAACCTTTGGTATTTATAGATAATATCCATTCTTGGCACCTAATAACTAATAAAATGATGCGTCAACAAAATTTTTTAATAGGTATATAAGTAATTATAATAGGGATGGTAATTTTTTCTCGACACCTTTTAGATTTAAAATACGTATATAAAAAGAATGTACTGATTCCAATTTCCAATGAAGAAATGAAAACTTCCCATATCTATTTTAGTTTTTAAGAGATTATAGGTGTTAGATTTTTTTTATTTTTTATGAAACTTTAAAGACGTACAGCTTCTAAACCAAAAGAGGTAGAGACGTTTTCTTTAGCTTATTGGAAATTAAGTTGAGAGACATTTGAGAGATTTTTTATGTTTTTTTTACTTCCCACCTCTACTTTGGTAGGGAAGTAATGGATTTAGTCCGAAAAAAATATTTCGAGATTTTAACAGATCTTCACGTTTTGAGACCCTAGCAATCGTTTAAGATCATTTTCTGACTGATGTCTGTATGTATGTGTGTGTGTGTATGTGGTCAATTTTTCGCCTTCGATATCGTAAAAATGGACAACATATGGCCATGCCGATTATTCTATTGTGTTTATCAGCCTTTAACTTAGATCTGATTAGATTTTGAGTCAAATCGGTTCAGTGGATCCTGAGATATTAAAAAAACGTTCTCAATGCCACGTATTAACATAGGTAAAAAAAAATATAAATGAATTCTAGATGTTATAATATGAAAAAAATGTAAAATTTTTTTTCTTTAAAATGTACAGTTTTCGAGAAAAAAATATTTTACTAAAAAAAATAAAAATTGTACGTAAATCAAGGTAACCATGATTTTTGCTATATTAAGCTAGCCATCAGTAGATCACTAAACAAAAAAGATGGCCATGCTTTTTTCAAAGAATAAAAATTAAATTGTGTTTTAAAGACCACCAACAGCTAAGGTTATTTGGGCCTAGTCAAAGAATAAAAAAAAGAGTGTTTATTTTTTGCGAATATTTACTAGGTAGGAAGTATAGGACTGGTCATCAGTTGAATTTTTTTATAAAGAACGAACCTGCTATTTTGAAGGCAAAAACAGTTCAGAAATAAGTAATTTGAAAAAGAATAATATTAAACAAAGTGAATCTGATAAAAATTATAACCTAGAATATAAATGGGAGTTTCGCCATTTTTTTCACGCGTCGCGTCGTTAGTTTGTAATAATAATATTTAGTTCATTGTTTGTTGAAATCAATTGTTATACATAGTAACATAACATCTCTGTTATATAACACTTTCACTGTATACCCATGTATGTTTGTACCACGTAAAATGTAGATATACGTACCTTAAATATACAGGGTGTCGGTTCTTCAACGTTCCAACTAATTTGTGATTATGTGTACCATATGTTAAAAATATTGTAAAGTTAATTTTTCGGCAGTTTTTCAGAGAACCAGGAATTTTTTTTCATTTTATTTAATGTAAAAAAAATCCTAGGCCTCTGTGTTAAAAAACTGTCTTAACTGAAAGAAAATTTAGAGTATAGACGATCGGATTCACTGATAGCGGACGCTGTAATCCGAACTCCTGACCTAGTCACTTAGAATTTAACGTCCGCCATCTTGTTTGAATTATTTCCCGGGCATGCGCTGTAGATCACGGCGAACTTGAATTTATGTGCCCAAACGATTATTTTTACACAACGCGACGGAATGACGAATGATGTACTAAAAATGATCATTTTCGAAAATATCTTCCGGTGAATTCAAATGTTTCTAAATAAATAAAAAAAGGAGAAACAATTTCAGGTCTCTATCTCAATTCTAACCTGTGCCCCAAAACCCTCGAATTTTCTCATTTCAACATATACGATTTTGGAACTTTGCAGTTAATTTTTTTCTTCCGCAATTTGTGAAATTTACATATTATGGTAGTATTTTAGAAAATTTTTAGCGATATTTAACTGGAGCACTAATTTTCGGAAATGACCATTTTAAGAACCACTCTAAAGTCTAATGTATATGCGCATGCTCCGGAAAAGGTCCATACAAGATGTCGGACGTTCTAATGTAAATCCCTCATGCTGCTACCATCGGCTATTGACAGATTTTTATTTATTGTTTGACAAATGAAATAACGCCGCTCGAGAGAGAGAGAGAGAGAGATTGCGGATTGAAGACGCTCTCTCTCTCTCTCTCTCTCTCTCTCTCAACCGGCGTTTTTTCGTTGGTCAAACAATAAATAAGTATCTGTCAATAGCCGATGGTAGCAGCATGAGGAATTAACACTGGAACGTCCGACATCTTGTATGGACCTTTTCCGGAGTATGCATTCCTTCATTGACAGAATTTCACCTCGTTGAAGTTGTAATGTGTTTTGATACTTTTCATCGAACATGCTATATAATATACAGCCTGTATGTATAATAGGAACGTGCATAATCCGCAGATTTTCACATTACCGAAAGTCCAATAACAAGTGCGTGTACAGCGCGACCTGGTTAGCGATTTTCTCTCTCTTTCTCTCTCTGTTTGTCTATCTTCTTGTCAGTCTGGCTGCGAATCTGTTTTGGTAATTATAAATAATACTATCATCACTCTCATGAATCAACACATGGCTTTACGTTTTGCTGGTGTGTATTTTATATGATTAATGCAGTGCCGTACCACACTTTTTTGAAGTGAAAATTTCCTTAGGCACGCTTTCATGCCTGGGCAGTTAACAACAGTGATGTGAAACGCACCCAACGGTGACAATCGGGGTTACTCGGCTCAAACACGAACACGTATTTGCAATATGCTGGTAATAGTATGTAGTTCATAAGTGTGCTAATAGATGACACTAAAAACTTAATAGTTATTTGTAGTTCACAAGTGCGCTAACAGACGACACTAAAATATATATTTTGTAGCTCACAAGTGCGCTAACAGATGACATTAAAACTTAATATTATTGTTAACGTATTATATTTATTAAATTTAATTGTATAGGCCGATTTTAATACATTTATGATTAAACTGTGTGATTAAAAAATTATATAGATATTTTAAAATTAGAAAATCTGAAGTTTTCACTTCTGTCGTGTGGTCATAAGCACACAATCATTTTTTTATTTGTTGACACAAAACACATTTTTCAGGTTGCTATTTTTGAATTCAGCAGAATCATTGAATGATTAAATTGTAACTTTAGCACCGCCGATTTACGCTATCACTCACTAGACGGCAGGACCATGTATCTGCTCACAGCGAATAAAAGATTTGTCCACGAAGTATAGTAAAATAAATTTAATTTTTCACGCGATAATTACATTAATTTGTAGAGGTAATAACAACTTTGGATTTCATATTTTTGAAAATATAAAACAGTATCACCTCACAAATTATCTTTTTTCATATTGATTTGATGCCTCTGCTCGATTAAGAGTATTCTCTACCGGAAGTTACGCCCTGCCCTTTTCATCTCAAGTACTTTCCCCTCGCCTAAAAACGCTTATCGCTCTCCCGACGTTATTTTTAAAGTTAAAAGATTCAAGTAAACGCCAAATGAAGGACCGAGAATCACACTACAGATCATACACGCGAACTTTTTGAAAAAAGTTTTGGCTACGTGTGAAAGATGATGTAATTTTTAAAAAGTTGTAAGTTTTTCCAGGAATTTTTCTTTTAATTTTTTGCCTGTAGGATCTGAAATGTGATTCTTGGTCCTTCATTTAGCGTTTATCCGAACCTTTTAGCTTTAAAAATAGCATAGGGAGAGCCGTAACCCCAGCATTAATAGTCGCGTCCGCTCTTTGACATTATCTGTAAATTTATCAATCCGATAGTTCACTGTTCAACACAGAACTTTCTAATTATTACTGGAGCTCCATTTAAATAATGTATCAGATTATAAACACGTATTTAATGGATTCGTCGATATATGTGCGTTCAATCCATTAGATCAGTGTAACGGTTGTGGTAAAGAAATTGACATTCACAATAAAAAACTTTTTAACAAAAAAAAAAAACCTCCTTCAAAAAAACCACTAAAAAGAGGAAAATTATGAAATTTTGAGGTCTGTGCCAATTTAATAAAATATGAAGTCGGTTAAAAAGTATTATGAAAGTTTATGAAACTTATAAAATGTTAACTCTCGCATGTATAATGATTCGATTGTTTAATAGCTGTACTATGCTTTGCAGTTTATTTAAATAGTCGACTCTCGCATGTAGTGTGTTTTCAACGTGAAATTGCTATATATAAGAATAGATCGGTTTCCACTCTCGGGCACTGTGGAGAAATCGGTAACTCACCTAGCCGGAAACTGGGGGTTTCGGGTTCAAGTCCCGACAGTGGTCATTTGATTTTTTCTTAGATATAGCTCAAAAATCATGGCAGCCTAGCTGTCTGAGATATTTATTATTTTCACCTCTAATTGTTATGTGAATAATATGGTGTGGATATAAGGGATTTTAAATCGATTGATTTTATCATATTACCATTTAAAAAGTATAGTATAGTGATTAATATTTTCTTTTTAACCAACTTCATATTTTATTAAATTGGCACAGACCTCAAAATTTCATTATTTTCCTCTTTTTAGTGGTTTTTTGAAGGAGGTTTTTTTTTTGTTAAAAAGTTTTTTATTTTTTACTTTTTAGTATGAAAATGTGACATTTACCTTAAAAGAATCACACGCCGTTACTCACTTTTATTAAACCGACTTTCTTGCTGTCTGATATGTCAAAAAGTGACATTTACCTTGAAGAATCACACGCCGTTACTCACTTTTATTAAAATCAGCCGAACTACTGAACCGATTTTGATGACATTTCTATGGGACCAATCTGAAAGTATATCCTTTCAAATAAAAAAAACTATTTCAAAATCGGTTTATAAATGACTGAGTTATGAGGTAACAATAATAAAAAAAAATACAACCGAATTGAGAACCACCTCCTTTTTTTGAAGTCGGTTAAAAATGGGTATGGATGTATCGCAGGTACAGACAAATTACGTGAAAACAGTTAAACACAAATAATAATAATTGTATTCGTTGTCTTGGAAAGAAATACATTCACTTTTATTTATCTTATAAATATTATGTTGTAATACCATATGGTATTTATAACATTGATGTACTAGGAATTCTTATTTAACGTAGTCCCTTTGGGTGTTTGAAATAATTTTCACCTACATGAATAGCTCTCGCTGATGATTCACATCTACAACCTAGCTATAATTAATAACACTCGCATGTAGTGGATATCTATTGATTCCTTTGCATATATGGAGAATCTTAGATTGGTAATCATGTCACGGGTGAGTAGTGTAAGTTCATTCCGCCGCGATAGTGGAAATGTTCAGGTTAGAGTCCTGATTGTGACTATGGTTGTCAAAATGATTTTTTCCGATATTTGCAGGAATCAATTATGTAATTGGCTGCTCTTCCAATAAAAATTTTAAATTGCAAAACAGCCGTATAAATCTATTTAATATATTAGATGTTATTCACGTCAAAAAAAAATTAACTAGTAATAAAAGAAATGAAGCACGAGATCGAGAAAGTATTTCTGATAATATTACCCTAGCGATACCAGTTTCTTTACCGCATCATGTATAATATGTTATTACTTATTAATTATTATACGTACATATAATAAGCTGTATGTACATTGTACATTATACACAGTTTCAAAATACTGATTAAAGAGGTTTTAGTTCAAAGAACTTTATTCAACTTTGTACACAGCTGAAAAAATAAACGTAAATCCATCCAATAAAGATTAGGATTTCCATATGTTTTAAAATATTATCAAGATCATTCACAAAAATGTAAAATGTTCTTTACATATTTTTTTAATGTCCTTTAGATGTCACTTATTAGCGTTTTCTCTTCCCTTACTTTGAATAAATAATTTATTCATTCATCTACTTCAGCTACCCTACTTCAAGTGGTGTTTTAAAGTATCTACTATATTATATTATATTATAGAGAAGAATTTTTATTTTTTTCAAGATATCATAATATAGATTTTATAAAACCAAAATATACACTGTAAGAAATGAGAAGGCCGATTACATAGATTATCGATGGTCCATTTGTAGCCGGTGATTAATCTGGTAATAGGCACACAAAGAGACAATGGCGTCGCAAACAGGTATCGCCTGCACATCGCGTAGATTCCATAAAAACACATTGGTCATGCGTGGTTACTAATTTTAAATTAATTTGTTTTTATATGTAACTATACATTTTATTTTGTAATTTTTACACACTTTATTGGAATATTACAAAAATTATGTAATTTTAATTTACTTTATGTAAAAATCACAAATTTGTTTAATTTTACAGTAAAAGTCCAAGTTTTTATAAAGTTTTCTGTGTAAAAATAAATAATAATGTAAAATCACTTAGAAAATCGAGCGAATTCTACCTTAACTTTCAAAGTACTTTTACATCCATTTTTTACAGTGTATATTGTTGAAAAATTTGAGCATCTAAAAGAAGGTTTCCTTTTAAAAACACATTAGAGTTTTTATTTTCGAGCGACTAGGAGGTAATGGCGAAAAAAAATATTGAATTCAATGTTTCTGCGAATTTACATATCGAAAAATCAAGTTTTAGCTGTCCGTTCGTCTGTCCGTAATCCGTATGTGCAAAACTTGGTTGACACAACGGATCTAAATCAAGTTTCAACTGAGGATTTTTTAGGGGATTCCTCAGGATTTTTTTATTTGCCTTCAAAAAGGGTAGCTTACGGATGACTTGAAAACATCGATTTTTTAGAAAACGGCTCCAATGATTATTATGTTCATATTTTATAAATCGATACGTCATTAATGATCCGACAATATGTCACAATTCGTCTACGGCACATGCATAGGAAATGATCCATTCGACGCGTCTATAATCTACAATAAAAAAAGGGTGTGGGTCTCGGGACCCCCGACAGTTGTGAAACATCAAAGAAAGCGTTATTGAACTCGGTGGTATTCTCTATGTAGTAGTATATATTTTTTCAAAAGCAGCAACTAACTGTTATGCTGACGTAATTCTATATACTGCACCGTAACACACGCGGTTGTCTTCCCGTGCCCGAGCGCGCGGAAGCCGAGAGAGAGAGAGCCGCAGTGGTGGGGAGAACAGCAGCGAAGGAGCGGACCATAAATTTCGTTGCATATTTCCCCTCACGCGGCTGTTCACAGCCCGATATAAGATGTTTCACATCAATTAATAAATTGGGAAATGATCCCAACAAGATGTCAGTAATTCAAGGAGTGGGGAATACGGCGTTGGCAATCCAATGTTCATATACATTATAGACAATATGTCAGTAAATAAAATCGAAAGGTTGAAAACGCGATTTGATATTATTTATTCAATAGTTATTTTGATGAGTATACGTGTAATTTCTTCACTAAACGCGTGTTAAAGAATACTCTGCTATTTTTGTATTCAGATACAAATTATTTTAATGACGACACGAAATAATAAATTCCATATAAAATGTCCCTACGTTAATATACACGTCCACACCCATTGCGTGTTTACTTCGAAAGCTTGAAGTCTCAGGGGCGAAGCCTCAGAATATTGCTACTCCGGGAAAACATCACTATTAATCTGTGAAACACATTAACTGTGTAATCATTACGCGCTTGTGTTAAACAACTATTAATATACCTATATACAGTGTGTCCACAGACTCATCCTCAACATGGGGATCTCCGTTGTTATGGGAGATAGAGATTTGGTTAAATTAGACAAAATGTGCAGAATCTCCAGTACTACTACCCTGCGTAGTCAAACTTTCCATATTTTGCTTGGTTCGCGACCGACAGTAGAAAATCGAGATTTATCCATTTTCGTTTTTTGTTTATAACTCGCTTATTAAGTAAGTTAGAAAAAAAATATTTTCACTTTCTTAAGGCCCTTTTTTATGAAGATTTCAAATCTCTTTTCATATTTTTATTTACTTTTATAGTTTTAGAGATACTTGTATTAACTTTGTTTTTTTAAATACACGTCAAAGATGGCCATGACACCATTCGAAAGAGATTTTTTTTCTCTTTAATTTGATATGAGGGTTGATGGATTTATTTTCTAAAATAACAGAGTTATACGTAAAAAACTGATTTTTTATAGTAGGCTATGCTAAATTAATTGATAAAACAACAGAAGGCATAGCAAACAGTTGAAATTCGCGTTGGCTTAGTAAACGGCTGTTTTTTTTAGCTGTCAAAGTGTAGTTTGTTGCTAATTTGTCAGTTTAGTAAGTGATTTATTAAATTTACTTTTGTTATCATGGAACCATTTTGTAACAATGAAAAATAAACGATTTTCAACAATTGATCGTAAAACAGTACTTTTGTCTTCTTCACTTATTCGCGTTGACTTAGTAAACGGCTTTTTAAATGATCCATAGTTTATTAAATTTACTCGTAAGTTTCTGTAAATAGACGAATGAGGTTGTCTTCGTTCTGGATACTGATCGAAGTACATTTCTGCAGCTCTGGTCGAATTTTTGTGACATAGAATGTAACAAGATAACATTTCAAATTTTTCATTGTTACAAAATGGTGCCATGATAACAAAAGTAAATTTAATAAAATATCACTTAGTAAACTGACAAATTAGCAACAAACTACACTTTACAGCTAAAATAAAACAGTCGTTTACTAAGCCAACGCGAATTTGCTAAGCCTTCTGTTGTTTTATCAATTAATTTAGCATAGCCTACTATTAAAAATCAGTGTTTTGCGTATAACTCTGTTATTTTTGAAAATAAATCCATCAACCCTCATATCAAATTAAAGAGAAAAAAAATCTCTTTCGAATGGTGTCATGGCCATCTTTGACGTGTATTTAAAAAAACAAAGTTAATACAAGTATCTCTAAAACTATAAAAGTAAATAAAAATATGAAAAGAGATTTGAAATCTTCATAAAAAAGGGCCTTAAGAAAGTGAAAATATTTTTTTTCTAACTTACTTAATAAGCGAGTTATAAACAAAAAACGAAAATGGGTAAATCTCGTTTTTCAACTGTCGGTCGCAAACCAAGCAAAATATGGAAAGTTTGACTACGCAGGGTAGTAGTACTGGAGATTCTGCACATTTTGTCTCATTTAACCAAATCTCTATCTCCCATAACAACGGAGATCCCCATGTTGAGGATGAGTCTGTGGACACACTGTATAGCGAAATAAATTTGATTTTTATATGAAATTAAAAAAGCAAATTACCTACTACTTAAAAAGTATACAAGCATGGTGTTAATTACTTACCAAAAAAAAATATGCAAGACATTTACAATTTTCATTTTCTTAAGACCATCAACTGCCAGGGTTACATAAGTCTAACACCAAACCATATTAAAATTTGTTATTATTTTAAATTGAAAACTCAATTGAAACTTCTACCAGTCCTCGGATTAGAACCTGGAAACTGAGGGATTGTAATCATGGGAACGCCATGTAAACAGCGGCATTGTTACACGCTGTAACGCTCTGATAATCTCAACCCTCCGGTAGTTTAGGCATTATGACGAAACATCCATCCATACGTACATATATAAGCTTAGAGCTAGCAACGTTTTTACTTATGGAATTTCATCAAGCGTATAATTTCGAAGGAAGGTTTTTCAGGACCTATCGAAATGGGAATTGAAAGTCTGGCAACCCTGCGTCGGTCAGTATACCAATGAAAATTCCAATGAGTAAGAGGATAGCGTTATACAAACACGAGAGTGCGAAAGCGCGCGCTTATGGAATATACATATTATACGATGATAACCAGTGTCTCATTAACGGACCTTGGGGAAAGTCAAAAACGGTTTGCTATGGATTGTTTTGTTATTATTGTTTCAGTTGAAAAAAAAACTATAATAAAAATTAGACACTCCATCTTGAAATATCGTATAAGCGTATATTCCATAAGCGCACTCTTTCGCACTCCCGTGTTTGCATAACCTTATTCTTCTCTTTCTCATTGGCATTTTCTTTAAGGGCTGGGGTTGCTATACTGACCGACCGCGACGTAGGGTTGTCAGACTTTTCATTCTCTTTTCGATAGGTTCTGTAAAACCTTCTTAAAAAATTATACGCTTGATGAAATTCCGTAAGTGAAAGCGTCGCTGGCTCTGAGCCTATAGCTACACATGCATTCTAATATCAATGGAAGTACCTATATACATATATACATATATATATATATTATAACTGCTACTGTCACTGTAACTTATAAATATCTATCTATCTATATATATTATAACTGCTAAAATCATAACACTTCCTTTTTGGCTTCGCCGTAATCGGGTAAAAATAAATTATCGAAATTACCCCTCCTTCTCAGAAGTCCTCTTAGCTCTGTCTTTACAACCTTTGAGGCAAACATATGCGGATTTTAATATTAAGTTTCCGTTATTTTAAATATAAATCTGTTGTGAGTTCATAGTTTGGATTGAACATAGGTACTAGTTTAAAAGATGTAAATCAAATCCAAAAATTAATAAATATTTAATTTATTTATTTAGACGATCGTTTCGATTAAAGTAATCATCTTCAGTTCATATTTTAATTAAAAAAAAAAGAAGTTTAATTGAGATACGAAGTGAAGATGATTTACTTTAATCGAAACGATCGTCTTAATAAATAAAATAAATATAATATGCATTACAAGCCAATTTTTAGGGTCTAAAATGCATTACGAGCCAATATTAAATATAAATGTGTCGAATTTCAATTTTCCAACTGAATTTATAAAAATACTAAGTTCAATCCTGTATGCTCAGTTCTTTCAATTCTTTGTTTACCAGTACCTCGTTACAATTCATGGGTACCTATTTTACATGCACGATCATATGTATGTACAGTTGTGGACAATTAACTTAAATATTTTTAATTTAACTTCACGTTTAAATTTACACTTTTCGCAAACTGGGTAATAATATTCAGAAAATCTGATTTGGAGCAGCTAAGACAGTTACGTTACCTAGAACACAATCATGAAAATGATGCTTTGTATGACGTCAAGTAAAATTTTAGCTGAAAAATATGGCGGATCGGACGAACCAATTAGAAATCGTCACCCCTTTGTCTTTACTCTTACTAGAGAAACTCTAGGGACCTTACAGCTACAGCGCCGCGCGCAAAACTTCTACGAACCCTTATTGTCATCTATTTTCGGAACAAGCGCGTCTCAATGCGACCAGCCGAGATCAGTCCACCTTTTGCTCTATCCTCCATTTTTTTGAGGAGGAGGAAATCCTTTTTGCGTGACCGAACCCAAGTGACACACTGACCTGTGAGCCGCCAAGGAGGACACTTCGACCGCTGCCACATCGCCTTTGAGAATGTCTACCGCAGTTGTAGACGAAACGTCAGGTAGAAATATCACCGGACCACGGCCTACAAGCCCGGAAACCATGAAGGCTTGGAACAATGCCGGCCGTGAAAGCTTGCACACCTGGATAGAACTCAAGTGATTTTAGCAATTGGCGGCTTAAAAAAATATGTCCGCTGGTGTACATCATATTATTACGTGAACACAGAACTCCGGTTTTTTTGTTAAACGCAAAGTATTTGTGTCTAACTTTTTGCTCTTTTTTTTGTCTGAAGCATCACACGTATTGTAGCCTGGTGCAGTCCGCAATGCATATCATTATAATTAATCATTGTTATATTTTCCTACGTCACACCCACCCCCCTTTTTCATCCCTTTGACTCATACACAATACATTTTTGCACTCCCAGTCAGTATATTTCAAATTATTCATATTTACAGTTTTACTGTTTCTGAAGTGAAAACTTTCTTAGGCGCGCTTTGCCTGGGCTGTTAACAACAGTGATGTGAAACGCACCCGATGGTGACAATCGGGACTAGACGGCTCAAACACGAATACGTATTTGCAATATGCTGCTAATAGTGTGTAGTTCATAAGTGTACTAATAGATGACACTAAAAACTTAATACGAGTAAAAAGTCATTTGTAGTTCACAAGTGCGTTAACAGATTATACTAAAACTTAATATTATCGTTAAGGTATTATATTCATTAAATTTAATTGTAGGTATAGGTCGATTTTAATATATTTATGATTAAACTGTGTGATTAAAAAATTATATATTGATATACAGATATTTAAAAATTACAAAAATTTAGTTTTCACTTCTGTCGTGTGGTCATAAACACACCCATTTTTTTTCATTGAGAAGTGGTTTTTGTCCCTGGTTGGTTAGATTTTTTGCAATATTGAGCGCGACATGGATGAAATGATTCAGATACTGTTTAAACTCGATTATACAAAGTATCTGATTGGTTGTTCTGCTGTGTTGAGTTTCAAGTGACCAATTAGATGCTGATCACACAGTTTTATTATTGCTATATCGGTTCATGGGATAAAGTATACTGTATAGTAGCAATCAATTATTCTAACTTTTTAAGTCTAAATGTACGAAATAAAGGAGTTGGAATAATACTGTAACAAAACCCCAGATGATACGCCGCTGGCGACAATAGAAGCATCGAGAACAAATAACAATGTGTAGCAAAAACCCAGATGATACGCCACTGGCGACAATCGAAGCATCGAGAACAAATAACAATGTGTAGGCGTGACATTATATCGAAGACACAGGTAATCACCAGAAAGATCTGGAAAGTGCGCAAGCGTGGTGGGGGTCAAGCTGCTACCACTATATAAGCAGGGGAATTAGACAACGAGTGACAGTTGAAATAAATACAGTGCTATTGAAGTGTTTTCACTTTGTTTGAGAAATACTGATCGTGTAAACAGTGTTGACTGTTGAAATTGACTTTTCATTGTTACGAATTATTGTTATCTGTTGTATATTGTTGTTTACATTTTTAATTATTGAAATAAATAATTTATTCCACCCACGTAAGAAAACAGTTTTGTTACAATACTTACAATCAGCTTGTATTGTATTCTTAATTAATAAACATTCCACTTGAAATTCCGCAACCACTTTCGTATTAATTATTATACTATATTTAAAACTCTTAAATAAGATTAATAATTCTTATGATTGATGGACACCCGTCCTACATTCCTTGCAAGGTAGATTTTCAAATTAAATTAGTGATGGGCGATACGAGATGTTTTTACAATCGAAACAATTGTAATCGTTCATAATAACAATCGAGTCTATACAATCGACTCAGAGTTTGATTTTAGAATCGAAATGTTCGATTGTTCAAGTCGATTATTTGCCACATAGGTTATAGCAATAGCAACGAATGAGAATGCATACAGTCGCGATTCAAGGTTATATGCTAGTCGATTGACGTTTACGCGACTCGTTGATTGTTCACTGTTCACACTGTTCAGTCGGTACTCTGTGATCTCTTCACTATTAAATTCGTATTACACGATTACTGCACAATCGACCATCGACTCGACCACAGTTGTTGAGTGATGAACGATTGTATATTATGTGGCTCTCGACAGTGTACGATTCAGTACTATACGATTCGGTCTCGGTGAAGTATGAAACAACAACAATCGAGTCCAAGTGACAACCATCGAGCAACATCGAGATGTTTGAACAATCGAGACAATCGACTAAAACATCTCGTATCCGCGCATCACTAAATTAAATTTACTTGCCAGTTCCCTTGTTCATTATTTCAAACCTTCTATACTTTTATTACCTACCTACACGAAAAGAGAACATTTTGAATTACAAAAATTAAACAATTTTTTACATCATAATGTACACGATATTTTTCTTTTCAAATATTTACATTTGGAGTTTGCATCTAAAAATATATTATAATATCGTTTTAAAGTACACACGCTGTTTAATCTTGGAAAATTTCGAAATAACTTTCACAAAATTGTTGTTTTCTTATCTAAAGTCTGTTTTACACAGAAAAAATATAAAACACAGAACACTGAAATATTTTGTTACTAATTTTCGCTTTGTTTGAAATGGAACCCAAAGCGAAAGGATAACAATATTTATTTGCTAAACTCTTTAGATCAACGTTTCGACGTAAATCATGACTTCAAGATTAAAAAAAAAAACATTTTTGCGACCCCTCTTTTACATGTATAGAACTCCCTTCAGAATTCTCAAAATAAAAAAACGATTTTTAATTCTGGGTCAAAGCAGTAAATCTGTGAAAATTTCAACTTTCTAACTTAATGTCGTTTACGGGCCAGACGGGTGCAGATTGAGTTGCCACAAAAATAGGGCTACGTTTGGACCCTTAGGATACGGAACTCGGATTAGCGAAAAGTTATTTTGTACCCTTTGTTTAAACAAATTTTGTAATAATATTAGTTTTAAGATCGCAAGAATGCCCTCATGCCGACGCACGAAACATTACAAAATAAGTACCTACAAAAATATATTAAAATACAGACTAATTTTAAAAATTACTTTATTTTGATCGTGAAGAATACAACACTGTTTTCGTTTAAAAATAGTTTCAAGACGGATGCAGTGCACTGAATTGGTTCGATTCAATTCAGAACGGCAAGATTGGCACTTTTCGAAAACAAAAGAATAAATCGATTCAGGGCACTTCTCGCTTGACAATAAATTTCAACATTCAAAGACAAAAACTGAATAGTTGTGGAAAACGACTTACAATTTTCGTGAAATTCCAAGGTACTTCAGAAGATTGAGGGTTATAGTTTCATGAAGTACGTTTATTTTCATAAGAAACTCTGCCGTGTTATTTGCACGAAAACTATTCAAATCATCTTATGATTTAGTGTAGGGCTTCTTGAAAATAGCTGGGATCGTTGAGGACGCTTCACAGTTCATACTAGGGTGTAATGAAAGTCCGCATCCGCAATCGCCATTCGCAGTAATATGCGAAAGATTCGCAACTTTTCAACATTCGCATTCGGTTTCGAGACTACATTCGCATTCGGTTTCGAGATTACATTCGCATTCGGTTTCGAGACTACATTCGCATTCGGTTTCGAGACTACATTCGCATTCGTTTTCGAGACTACATTCGCATTCGGTTTCGAGACTACATTCGCATTCGGTTTCGAGACTACATTCGCATTCGGTTTCGAGACTACATTCGGTGTCGAGACTACATTCGCACTCGGTTTCGAGACTAAATTCGGTGTCGAGACTACATTCGCATTCGGTTTCGAGTCTAAATTCGGTGTCGACACTACATTCGCATTCGGTTTCGAGACTAAATTCGGTGTCGCGACTACATTCGCATTCGGTTTCGAGACTACATTCGCATTCGGTTTCGTGACTACTTTCGCATTCGTTATAAGTACCTATATCCGTTACAACCCTAGCTCATACCACAGGAGAATATTAATATATATGTAAACTAAAGTGAAATATCTACTTATAATTTATTACAGTTTAATAAAATCGTTATCAATTATTTCTCGACGACATATCAACCTGCAAACCATATGCAACATTGTATACAACGACTAGTATTGTACTAGTTTAGTATGTTTAGTAGTCTAGGCAAACGATTATATAGAGCTGATCCAGAAATATCAAATCACTGAAACCAAATAGATATAAAAAAAATGTGAGCCGTTGTGGGACGCCTGGCAGATGTGAAACATTTTTATAGCTTGAATCTTTTATTTATTGAACTTGACAAATTTATCAAAATAAAATCTAGCCTATATCACTTAGGAATAGTGTAGCTTTCTATTAGTAAAAGATTTTTTTAAATCGGTTCAATAGTTCCAGATATAATAATTTATGGTTTATTACAACGCCGCGAGACATTCTCCCCCTGCGAAGATAACAAGTGAAAGAAATTTTAGAATCGGTTCAGTAGCTCGAGACATAGGAATTTACAATTTAACACAATTTAAATTTACCCTAATTTTCCCTCGTTTACCCAAATTTACCCTCGTATACCCTAATTTTTTGAATTTACCCTAGTTTTCCCTAAATACCCTAATTTTATCTTATTTAGCCCCATTTGCCTTAAGTTACCTCAATTTACCCTAATTTATTCTAATTTGCCCTAATTTACTCTAATTTACCCTAAATACTCTAATTTACACAAATTTTCGTTTTTTTAATAAAAACAAAAAAATTAATTTTTGGTGTCATGAAATTTCAAAAAATTATAATTATTGTCAAAGAAAGAATATAAGAAAAATAAAAAATGTTATAAATAAATATCATGTAGAATTTAGAAAAAAACGTCAAAAATTGTACGATGCCATGAGTTTCCGAACCCAAGTCCCCATGCATAGAAGGCTAAAGTGGTACCACTACTCTGCGGATGAACTTGTCTAGACAGCCCTTGTTACTGATATAATATGTATAACTTAATATACCCGGACAATTAATTTATAAATTATTTATCCAGTATAATATAAGTGTTGCAGTTGTGGGGAGAACAGCAGCGAAGGAGAACATTTCGTTGCATTATTAACTTCCCATTGGAAGTTATTGTAATGGGTCCGAAAATCGAAATCAAAAAGGAAAAAAAATTTTTATGTTTTTAGAAAGATGTCTGTGTGTGTGTGTGTACGTACGTACGTATGTATGTGTCCATTTCTTTCTAAGACGAAATCTCGAGAACGAAAAATGATATCGACTACGTTGGGGTGCCAATCGACGCGTATTAACGTAAATATGATCTGAAAGGAATTTTTTTAAAATCGGTTCAGCCGTTCTTTTTTCTTAACCAAATAACCTCCAAAAAAGTAGATTTTACACAATATCTCGCGAATAAAAAATTATATCGACTTCGTAAGGGTGTCAATCGAGGCGTGTTAACGTCATTTTGATCCGACATAAATTTTATAAAAATCGGTTCAGCCGTTTTTTTTTTTTTTTTTTTTTTAATTATTGATGTTTTAATGATTAAAATGATTACTTTTCTGTGTAATATCTAATTTAATTATTATTATTAAATATTTATCAAACTGGGAAGTTCGTCGTGTGGACCTCAAGGGTCGCACTTTAGTCCTAATAAACGACCCACCTCACGGCTTGTTTCGTTGCATATTTCCCCTCACGCGGCTGTTCACAGCCCGACATAAGATGTTTCACATCAATAAATACGTGCAACTCTTGACAATTTGCATACATTCCTACGACAGTCAAAAAAACAGTGCCATCTATGGACTCGGGATGTCAATGATATAGTAATTGGCTACATTATTTCTATATCTAACGATCGTTTTTAAAACGAACTTTTGAAAAAAACAATAAAAAATTTATGATGATTTTAATTAAATGAATTTTTATGTTTGTTTCAGGTAAGCAGCACACACATTTACATTTTGATGATAAACCTAAAAATCGGTAAGAACAACTACTATCAAATAGATATTTGCTGTGAAATAGTATAGATAAAAAGTAAATGTTTTGTGGTTACTTTTTTAGTATTCAGTGTCTTCTCACTAAAGCAAAGATTTCCATCCTTCTTTAAGAGATTCATTGCAGGAAATATGACGTATCAAACTAAATATAATATATTTTTCATCGTTTCTGCTTGTTTTTCATAACGCGTGTCTGTAAATTCATGAAAATTAAATAAAGTGTTCTTGCAACGTGATTTGTGGCTGGGCCCATTTGTTCCTTTGACCCTTTTACATACATAGGAGAGAATTTCGGACTTCTGCTTGACACATTACATTTTACATAGAATGCAGCATGACCTGTGTGTGTGCACCAACCATAGATATAGAAATCTGGGGATGTAGTTTAAAGTGCCACTTTAGACGAGGGTGGGAAGCCATTCAGGGGAGGGTGCATGCCTGTCTTATGGACATGTCCATGCCACAGTTTACAGAATAAGCCAGTAATAATACTCTAACGTTAGTGCCTAAATCAGTCAGACGAGCTGCGCAGATTGTGTTAGCTTGCAGAGCGTTCAGGCACGCCCACAGTATTTTCTTATTGGCGCTTTCTACATACTAGTCAGTGCGACCGTAGGACGACGAGCAAATCCGCACAGTGCTGTATTATATTTTTTTTTGCTTCATAATACTCATTGTGTTTATATTATTTAATGTTTATTTGTGCGTACTTTGTGTCCATTTTATAAACAACCCCAAGACAAAATCTGTGTGATACTCAAAATGAGTATAGTAAATCGTTGTGCAGTTTTAAAGTGTATCAGAAACTCTAAACATTCTTTTTTACAACGCTGTCAAAATATACATGTTTTACGTAGGTGGAAAGTTTGTCGCCGGCAATTTACCGCCAGCAGTTTAGCGCCGCGTCAGTTTATCGCATAAACAATAATTTTGTCACATCTGGCCAAATTGTTTAACATCCCATATTATAATCATATGTAAGTTTAGAAACAACAATTGATTTGTTTGTTGTAATTGTTTCACAACAATCATTTTTGATAGATCTTTCGTTCTTTGTATGTGTTATTTTTGATAAAAGTCACAAAATGTAATCATTTTTTGTTCTATTACCCAACGGAAACACAATGGCAGCATTTAAAAACATTTTTCTAATACGGTCCTGTTACCCTGCATGTATTGAAAGGAAGAAACGGACGTCGTTTGCTCCAAACACGGCTGTGATTGGCTGTCTCAAGGTCAAAGAAATTGTAGTACAAACATCAAAGTGCCGACAGTACAGTGAATCTACTGTATTATACTGTGTCCATGCTATGCATGTACCCACGTTCTATTGGCCGCTCAATTGCGCCAGATGCAGTCGTCCGCGCCTTCGCACATGCTCAATTGCTCGTACAGCGCTTGCGCAACTGAATCGACCAATAGAATGTGGGCACACTTGCTTCCTCACCGCCCCCCCCCCTTAACAGCAACCACCTCACTCGCTTGTACTACGTCCATATATGTATATGTCTATGGCACCAACGGCCTACGGACATACGGTGCTACTATGATATACAATCCAATTATATGGTTAATGTCTATTTACAGTGAAACCTCTGCTTTTCAGACTGTTCATTAATAAGTGGATGCTTCGATCATGCTCTCAAAGTTTTTAAAAGGAGGGGCCTTTGCTTTGACTAGCAATGGGGTTGACTCATGTAATATTTTAATGTTTTTAATCGGCAGTGTTTTTGAATTCACATTTTTTTCGGAATTTCAAAAGAAATAATTTGATCCAAAAACAGTGTGTGCAATGTCACAGCTTGACTTGAGTGTAGTTCCATAGAAACATAGATTAGATTGTTTACATAGGTACGAAAAACGCTTTTTAGTGGGCAAGACTTACATAAATATTTCAAAATTTTTTTTTGAAATCAGAATGAAGATGTCACTTTGTTCAGAATTTACTGCTCTAAACACAAAAAAGTCCTATTATATGGAGGTTTTACTGTACATACCTACTTGTGGGAGTTGTGCTCCTTTTGTGGGAGTATAGTGTTCCTTCTTGTTAGCTTGTTAACATAGATAGAGTTGTGCAACTAACATTGCCGTCATGATTATATAATCTTACTGAAAGTATTGATGGGGACCTCCTTCTAATTAAAACAGAGCGCCATTGCTTACATTGTGAGACTTCGGGTCCGTTTGAACGTGATAATTAAATATAAATACTGGGACAAGATGAAAGATGAAAATGTTCACAAAGAAAGTTAATTGGTATCTTTGATTACATTTCTTTTATCATAAAAATGCTTTTCTGAACAAATTATTTGTTAATTCTATAAGATATTTCTTTTTTCTCTTTTTATATTAAGTAAGTGTTCACCATAGCTATTCAATATGCCCCCTTATTCACCCGAATAGCTCTATCTTACGAGCATATGAATGTGTGTGTGCATATAAAATGCTGAAAAACAGTTTCGGAAATCTCTAATTTCTGTGGAAAACCTTATTCAATCTTTAATGGTAATAAACTAGAAGTATGTATCATTATTTCCCATATGACTGAGACAGATTTTTATAATATATTTTATAACTCCTGCTTCTAAAGTTCTCGAGCACTGTGGGCGGGCGTAAAGAGCCGTATTTTAGTCACCGTGCGTGAAAGTCCAAAGCGTGCGTAAAAGTACCGTCACAGTGCGTAAAAATCCAAAGCGTGCGTAAAAGTGAAATCTCTACATCTTATAAATTCGAAATTTCCGCACTTTATACAATACAAGCACTTACTGGCTATCGATCAATGTGTTCCTATATATAGTATCGAGCATACAAAGTCCACATCATGAGAGAGTCATGTTTTTAATGATTTATACAGAAGTTAATAACTTAAATAAAAATAAACTAAATCGTAACTTAGTCTGTAATTGTAAAGTTCTAAGGACTAGAAGAGCGAATTTTCCGTTTTCATATTTTTTTTTTCTCTTTATTAAACTTTAGAAGCAGTCGTTATAAAAAATTATGTTCGATACGTCCGCTTGAAGTGAGATATCTAGTAGGCTTAAATTGAGGCACTCGCTAAAGGGACTGACGCATACACAACGATATCTCGTGCGCTTACCCCCACTCGCCTAACGGCTCGTGGGGGTATACAGCGCACTCGATCTGGTTGTGTATGCGTCAGTCCCTTAGCTCGTGTCTTAATTTAAGCCTACTAGAATATCTCACTTCACGCACACGTATCGAAAATAACTATTATTTGATCTAAATAAATGATTTATTATCAGGTAAAAATGACAAAAATAACATAAGTTTAACATAAATCTGTGATTAATACCGCTCGTATAGTTATGCAACTAGGTATATTCGGTGTAGGCAACATTAATTGTTAAGGGAAAAAAAGACTGTAGGAATATTTGTTAGCCCAGCTGTTACCCCTGAAGCCGTCTCTGAATTATTAGTCAGTGGGAATTTGGCGGCGCATCTCATGAATTCGTTAGAGAATTGAGGTTATGACACATACATAATGCAATATTGCAACATCGATGTATTAATAGCTTGCTAAATAGTTAATTAATAATTTATTACTAGTTACAATATCGTTATTGCCACCAGATCTTTAAACATAATATAGTGAATTTAAGAGAAACCGCAAGCAATATAGATTTTAATAAAACCATTCACGCTTTTTTATTATCCGACTTCAAAAAAAAGAGGTTACTCAATTCGACCGTATATATTTTGTATGTGGTTATGTTTTATGTATGTTCGCGGATAACTTCGTCGTTTATGAACCGATTTTGAAATTTTTTTTTATTTGAAAGGATATACTTTCAGATTGGTCCCATAGAAATTTCATCAAAATCGGTTCAGTAGTTCGGCTGTTTTTTTAATAAAAGTAAGTAACGGCGTGTGATTCTTTAAGGTAAATGTTACTTTTTGACACTAAAAAGTAAAAAATAAAAAACTTTTTAACAAAAAAAAAAACCTCCTTCAAAAGGCACTAAAAAGAGGAAAATAATGCAATTTTGAGGTCTGTGCTAATTAAAATATGAAGTCGGTTAAAAAGTATAGTATATAGTGATTATCTTCTTTTTTTTAACCAACTTCATATTTTAATTGGCACAGACCTCAAAATTTCATTATTTTCCTCTTTTTAGTGCCTTTTTGAAGGAGGTTTTTTTTTGTTAAAAAGTTTTTTTTATATCCACTATTCATATATTATATAAATAAAATTGTAATTGAACCACTGAGTTCAAAGGTAATAGAGGCTCTACAATCATTTAAAAGTGAAGTCAGTCGCCATATTTATTCAGTTCTCATTTTATATGTAAGAAGAAGAAGAGAATAATATATTGGGCACAAAATCATAAAAAATAAATAAAAAATTATTCTTTCTAAGAATACATTTATCTTCACATTGTGATATAGATAAATAATAAAAATTGTAAATTTTTTAAACATTCGCGTATTTTTCAATTATCAAAAATCGACTTATTTTAAGAAAACGAAAAAAAAAAGACGGTTCAAAAACAAATTTACTTTGAAACATTGTAAACTTGAAGCAATTTTTTTACGATATGAAATATTTTTATTTTTTCAAGCGTTGTGAAAGAAAGTATTTCTAAATTGAAAAAAATATTAAGAGTACGCGGAAACGTTTTCCATCACATCCGGTGAAAGCAACGGCTGTAATCTGACGTCTGGCGAAAAATGTTTTTCTTTTCAAAAAAAGTGAAATTCCTTTATACAGACTGTCTACATTTTTATGTCACATAGGTAGCGTGAAATTTTTAAATTTTGTCAAAAGTAATCCAAAGATTTTTTAACATTTTAAGGACCGTATTTTATTTATTCCGTTGATTTATTCCCCTGGTAACTATATTAATCGGAATAAACAGCGATAATTCAATTCACCAAACGTAGTTAAGTTTACTTCAGGTATAAATCGTAAGAATAACTACTCTGTCCAATTTCAAGGGTATAAATATTTATTCGCCTAGTAAAATAGGGCGGGCACGAAATGCACAAATTACTTTATAGCCTGGCGACCTTTTCAGGTAAATATTAATTCCATATCTTTCAGGTAAAGGCTTTTGTAGTAAAATAAAATAAATTTACATTTTCTATCGATGCGCCATGATCTTTGGTAAACGTGATTTAGAATCAAAATATTTGACAAAATGTTCAAGGTGTATGGTATAAAGTAAATTTGTATCTGAAGTTACTATTCTATCGAATGGATTGCTTGGTGAATTGAAAGTTTATTTTATTCCAAGATTAGTAACTTCTATCTTTAACAGTGTTTGGTGAATACGGGCCTAAAACTTTCAATTCCAATTTCGATCGATTGTCTACTCTTGACTTTGAAAAATTCAATATTCGTGAAAATCGCACGAAAATCGGTCGAATAGCTTACGAGTTTAGTCGAGAACTTTGGGGTACCGTTTATTATTAACCATTAGTTCCTATTCTAAAATTCTAAATAATTTAATAAAATAACATTTTATTAATTTAGCTAAACTTCAAAAGTTTATTTTATAAAAATCGTTTTGCAACAAATGGCTTCATCGGACAAAAATCTTGAACTTTGATCTTTGTCTGACGAAGTCACTGTGTTCTGCTAAACCAATTTTTATAAAATAAATTTTTCTAAATAAATTATTAAAATGATGTGATAATAGATTATGGACTATGTAACGTGTTTGAATGGACACATTGTACACTATCAGGAGAAGAAGTAAGTAACATATTTCATCTCTCTGAAAATTGCAGTTATGTATTTTAACTTTGAGGTACAAAAGTTAAAGATAATGCGAAAAATATGTTAAGCGTACAACACTCAATACATCAACCGGGACAAGGCTGAATAGAGAATATTACCTACCTCTAGAACTTTCACATCTTGTGAAACCCCGAGTTTCATGAAAAATAAACGATTTACATAACAGACATTATTTGTTTTTTCAAACTTTTAATTGGCAGCTTTATTGTTAAAACATTGCGGCAGTAAACTTAGTTAAGATATTTTTTGTATATAAAAGGAGACTGATTATTCAAATTATTCAAAGAAAAGAGAGTTAATTAGGAACTTTACAAAACGCCATTTTTATTTTATCGTCTTTTAGTCTAATGCCGCTTTCAGCTGGTATGCACTTTTTGACACTAGTGGCGTGTAGTTTTGCACGAGTGTAACACTAGCGCCATGGCGGCAAAAAGCGGAATATTTGGATGAACTTGTATTATCCAGGTGTACAAGCTTTTCACGGCCAGCATTGTTCCAAATCTTCATGGTTTCCGGGCTTGTAGGCCGTGGTCCGGTGGTATTTCTACCTGAAGTTTCGTCTACAACTGCGGTAGACATTCTCAAAGACGAATATACAGAGAGGCAATAGAAATACAAAAGCACACACAGAATTTCAACCGAAAAGATAGGCCTCAATCTCAGTAAAACCTGGACACCAGCACTCCGACATACAAAACCAATGACCAATCGTTCAAGGACGGAATACGATCGAGTAGAGAACTCACCCCCACCACTACACACTGCGCAGTTGACCAATTACAGAGAGACGGACTACAACCGAACAGAGAACACACTGGTACTAGGCATAAAAGAAGGGAGGACACCAGTCACTGACCTGTGAGCCGCCAAGGAGGACACTTCGACCGTTGCCACATCGCCTTTGAGAATGTCTACCGCAGTTGTAGACGAAACGTCAGGTAGAAATACCACCGGACCACGGCCTACAAGCCCGGAAACCATGAATATTTTGAACTTGTTTTATTAAAAAAATACGCGAAAGGTACATTTAAATTGTGTTACGTTATGAAAATATAATTAAAAGCACCTTTTATAAAAAAAATGTCGACAGCAGCCATCAGATTTTTATTAATTTTGTTTAAAATAGAAATACGATACTGATACGTTGCTATGTAAGCGCGTATAAGTCCATCCAAAAACGCAAAAATTCATCACACCGTGGCGCTACTAGGCTCTGTACACTAGCATCTATTCGCTAGTGTACAGAGCCTAGTAGCGTCACGGTGTGATGAATTTTTGCGTTTTTGGGTTGACTTATATAATCTTTCAAATCTATTTTATCGCCATTTCCAACAGATTTCATTTGTTCAGATTTAGTTTCAGAAATGAACGCTCTGATTTCATTTTAAATTCGCTATTAAATGTATTTAAATAAAAAGTGGAAATGCAACTCGACGTGTTTGAAATCGAGTTTTTTTCTATTTATAATTCATTGTAGCATTCAGAATGCAGTCGAACGGTAGAAATAAGCGCCATCATATTTCATTTTTCATTTTATCTGCATATGGTAATGCGTTATGCAGCCAGCGCGAGCTAGTAAATGGCGCGGCTACCGAAAGAACGGAAGTTGAAAGTTGCGAATCGAGAATACACTCGTATCGTCATGCAACAAAATAATCATAATAAGCGATGAATGATGCCGCCATATCTACACACAAACAGACAAACACACAAAATATCAATAAAACGTGAAAAGGTATCATATTTTAGTATTGTTTCTTTATTTCTTCATCTCATTCTCGTGCGGGTTTCGAAACAGTAAGTGATTTATAATGGTTTAAAAATTGTAATGAAAACAATTCGTATTCTCACTTCCTATAGAGGACAGTATGGTCCAGTGGTTAGCGTCGCGGTCTTTGAATCATACTGTCGTGGGTTCGAATCCCACTCTGCTCATGGATGTTTTGTGATGTAATTTGAATTAATTGTAAATTATAGACGCTAGACAACTGAGGTTATTAGCGTCTATTTGATGTAATTTAGTTTTAAGTGTGTTGCTATTTAATGTAATCAGGACGCTAATGACCTGAGTTGTCGACGCGTCTATAATTTACAATAAATCACTTCCTACACTTTTATTAACTTCAATACATGAACCCAAAAATGTTTAATACCAAGAATATCATCTATAGAATCTTACTGGTCACACAAATTGACTGTAATTTCAATATAAAAGCCGCTATGTTGTGAGAAAGATTGGGTTAAATTACATATGGTGGCGCCATCTTTTGAAATGGGTGAAGTGCAGGCCGATTTTAACACAATTTTGACGCAAATGATTTTGTCTTGAGGCCATACATAATATGCAGACTAAAAGATGAATAATAATTTCCTTGTCCGATTCTCTCACAAGTGGACTGTGTTGTTGATTCATATACATGCAAAAAAATGTTTAATACCAAGAATATCATTTATACAATTTTATTGATCACACAAATTGACTGTACTTTCAATATAAAAGCCGCTATGTTGTGAGAAAGATTGGGTTAAATTACATATGGTGGCGCCATTTTTTGAAATGGGAAACGTGCAGACCCCTTTTAACGCAATTTTGACGCAAATGGTTTTATCTTGAAGCCATACATATGTAGACTAAAATATGAATAATAATTTCCTTGTCCGATTCTTTCACAAATGGACTGTGTTGTTGATTCATACAGGCAATTTCGCGTGCTCGGTATTTTTATTGTCCGGTCCTACGGAGATTTATTGGAAATGATATATTATTTCTGTGTAATTTGTGTCAAATGAGCCGCTGCATCGGACCTTGTGTCCGCTGTGGTCTGTGATGAATGCGTCATGGACAAACCTGTCAGCGCAATTAGTTTGAACAAATAATTACCTCAGGACAAATATC
The DNA here is from genome assembly GCA_039654895.1 of Mongoloraphidia duomilia. Taxonomy (NCBI): domain Eukaryota; kingdom Metazoa; phylum Arthropoda; class Insecta; order Raphidioptera; family Raphidiidae; genus Mongoloraphidia; species Mongoloraphidia duomilia. Next base: position 11,865,059 of record CM077527.1, read on the forward strand.
AACAATTTGTTATATGTAACCATAAATCTGATTCATTTGTACATCCGATAATAATTTGAGAAGAATCATTTTTCCTGTAATTGTCATTTTCTTAATTAAATTTAATTGGTATGTGTACTCGGCAACACGTAAACAAATTGTGAGTACCTACAGGGGATACAAATTTTCCAAAATTGTCTCCACTTGCTGAGATAGGTAGGTACCCTTTATTCCAATTCCTGTATGTGTGTAATAAACCAAGAAACTGTCTTGGAATAAAATGTTCACTTTTTTAATTTACTTTATGAGCTTTAAAAATGCTTTCGTCTCTGTTGTATTCGGAACAAATTTTACATTCATCATAAAAATCGTTGTCAAAAGGAAAGTGATAAATTACAGAAGCTTAAAATGCCACGTGAAAGAGTTTTTAGAAAATGTACTTTAGCTCTGCCGTAATTATACGTGATTAATTATATATGATTAATGCATTTCTCTCAGCTAAAATATGTGGTTCAGTGTCGTTTCAAATGAAATGTTGACCGATGATGAATCAGTTAATTTACAGTATACACTCATGTCTTGCTTTACGGCCGGTATACCAGGGCTCGGACAATTACTACAAAACTCGACACTTTATTTGTAAGATTTAGACAAGAGCGATACCACTACTAAATAATACCATCGACCAAATCAATTGATAATCGATACGCAATGGAGATCAGGGGTCGGACTGCACATACTACAAAACTCGACACTTTATTCGTAAGATTTAGACAAGAGCGATACCACTACTAAATAATACCATAGACCAAATCAATTGATAATCGATACGCAATGGAGATCAGGGGTCGGACTGCACATACTACAAAACTCGACACTTTATTCGTAAAATTTAGACAAGAGCGATACCACTACTAAAAAATACCATCGACCGAATCAATTGATAATCGATACGCAATGGACATCAGAGGTCGGACTGCACATACTACAAAACTCGACACTTTATTCGTAAGATTTAGACAAGAGCGATACCACTACTAAATAATACCATCGACCAAATCAATTGATAATCGATACGCAATGGAGATCAGGGGTCGGACTGCACATACTACAAAACTCGACACTTTATTTCTAAGATTTAGACAAGAGCGGTACCAAAGTACTTTGCAAATAATTATTAATATATTTCATTTTTTATGATATAATAAAATGAAAGGAATAGAAAAATATTAATTTTTAACAAATATATGACATTATTTATTTATTATGCTTTTTGAGGGTTACTTACCTGTCTAAAATTATTTCGTTGGTATCGCTCTAGTCTAAACTTCTTTCTGAATAAGGTGTGGTGGGGAGTAGTAAGTGTTCATACCCTGCGGGATACGTTCCAGAAAATCGATCGGATACGTGGAAGTCGTTCAAAATTTACTTGCAAGTTTTGACCTAAACAAACACACAAACTAACTAACTAACATACATTAAGTTAAATAAAAGCTTGTAAAAATATGAATTGATGTGGTTTAAAAACGTGTAGGTATTTGTATAAATAATGCTATTATAAAATGACATCATGAATTCGATTCAGAATTTTAAAAAAGAAATGTGTATTGGAAAAACAAAAAAAGACAAGATGCAAATTCGTACACACATCTCTTTTATTTTATTGTTATTCTCTTTTGCTAAGGCGCGCGATTTAAAGCTTTGTTTCTCGGTAAGGAATGTGTTTTTGTGTTACACGGAAATAAAATCGATTTTTATGTGTGTCAGTACAATACTAGAATTTTTATATTTTCTGAAACAAACAAACGTATTTTTTATGATAAAAGAAAAAAAACATATCTTACCATTTTTTTAGTAAAATATTCATGCTAAAATATTTCTACCGCATAAACTTCTTAGGTTTAGCTTTTTCAATGCGTAAAAAATTGTAATATTATGTTTCTTCTTTATATACATTTTATACTATGTGTTTCAAAATGAAGAAAAACAAAATAGAATTGCTAGAAAGTCGATTACGAAAATTTCAGTAGACACTGTTAGATTATATCTTTTATATTATTTATTCCCCTGGTAACTATTACTCAGAATAAATAGCGATAATTCAATTCACCAAACGTAGTTAAGTTTACTGCAGGTATAAATCGTAAGAATAACTATTCTGTCCAATTTCAAGGGTATAGGTAAATATTTATTCGCCTAGAAAAATAGGATGGGCACGAAATGCACAAATTAATTTATGACCTTGCGATCTTTTCAGGTAAACATTAATTCCATATCTTTCAGGTAAAGGCTTTTGTAGTAAAATAAAATAAATTTACATAAGAATAGTTTTTTTTATACGGCTGAAATGCAATTGAAAGATTTTTTCGTTGGAGAACAGCCAATTATATAATTGTTTCGAAACATATAGGAAAAATTGGTTGGTAAAATGATTTTTTCCTATATGTTTCGAAACAATTATATAATTGGCTGTTCTCCAACGAAAAAATCTATAAATTTACATTTTCGATCGATGCGCCATCGGTTGGATCTTTGGTAAACGTGCTTTAGAATCAAAATATTTGATAAAATGTCCAAGGTGTATGCAGGTATAAAGTAAAATGTACCTGAAGTTACTATTCTATCGAATGAATTGCTTGGTGAATTGAAAGTTAATTTTATTTCAAGGAATAAATTTATTCTAAGATTAGTAACTTCTATCTTTAACAGTGTTTGGTGAATACGGGCCTAAAAAAAAGCTTTATATTACTATATAAAAGAACTACGTCAGAAAAATATGTTTTAGATATTGGAAAGGTAAAATATTTTACAAGTTTTTATTTACTTCACTAGTTATTTGATGAAATCTTCGATTCCAATTTTGACCCACTCCCACAATATATCAGATCGATTTGAGACTTTGCACACGTACGTAGTTCGATTGACAATACAATATTTTTATAAAAAACCAATTTATTTTTTTATTTTATTATTTATTGTAGATTACAAACGCGTCGACATCTCAGGTCATTAGCGTCTTTCAACTACACTAAATAACAACTTTCTTAAAACTAAATAGCACCACAAAACATCCATGAGCGCAAGTGGGATTCGAACACACGACAGCCTAGTCTAGAAGCTGCCGAACCAAAAATAAGAAACCAATTTGCATAACCTTTTTTCTTTGTAATCGAAAATTCTGCACTTCCACCATAAGTCTATTGTTTTTCTCGCCATGCCAAATGCAATATTTTCATGCCATGAAAAAAAACTTAATATGTATTTATATAATTTATGAATACTTATTTTGAAATGACGTTACTATTTTTAGTTTCCAACTTATGCCCACGCGTGACATTGAGTCCAGCCAATGGGAGTGAAGGGTTAGCGAGTGATTGCGTTGATGTAGTCTCCAGGAGGGTGGAAGTTGACACTTATAATTAAGAGCAGTACACATGCAATGTGGTTTAATTCTAGCCCCTATGTACGCACTAAAGGGGTGAGATTTACGATTATAACTATGTCTGAATAATACAACTGCCTTGTTCTGACTCACTCACTCGCGCATTCATAGACCTCTAAAATATGTAACTAAGGCAAGATGAGCTAATTTTGATGAAACTGAATATTTTGCGTGGCTAATTAATTGGACTGGCATATAAACCTTATTTGAAACAAAAAAACAGACTCCTCGTTATTTTCAAAAGCTGTGCAAGCATTCATAATAACCTGAAAAAAGAGAAGGGTGGTATATAGCTGAGAGTGAAGCTTTGCGTCACTTTCGTGACACACAAATCATCGAGTCAATTTTGTCGGGGGACGCCGGTAAAAATGCTTAAACATCTAAAATTTGTTTGACATATTCAATTTTGAAATTAGTCGTGCATGAATAGTGACGTAACTTGAGAGAGGGCTTGCGGGGCTAAAGACCCCCCCCCAATCTATAAGTGAACTTATTCTGCCATTTCTCATTATCTTGAGAGAGGACTTGCGGGGCTAAAGACCCCTCCTCTAATCTATAAGTGAACTTATTCTGCTATTTCTCATTATCTTGAGAGAGAATTGCGGGGTTAAAGACCCCTCTCCCAATCTATAAGTGAACTTATTGTGCCATTTCTCATTATATTATGTCACTGCTACGCTTTTTAGCTTTAAGATGGCCCGCCGGGCAAAATTCAAGGAATGAGCCCCCTCTCTCCCAAAAGGAAATTATTTTGTTATGCGTTCATTTTCTACCATCAGATGTCGTAGCGTCAAATTCCTGCAAGCTGATTTGACATGGAAATGTGGTTTAATCACGAAACCACGCTATATTTTTATTTTCTGCCACCAGATGTCCTAGCGTTCAATGTCAAATCTTGTATGGCTCTGTAAGATTTTTTGCCATACCCAGTACAAAATAGCTACGTTCCATGCATGTATACCAGCCTGTATTGGGTCATTTAACAGCCAGGCGTGCCGAAAGTGCTTTCAATTATCCACGAGATGCGGCACTTGTGGTAGAGACAAACATTATTTATTCCCCATTAGTGTCGTATCAATTTAGTGGAATAACTTAATTATTAAATTATTTTAATTGTTGAATTAATTAAATAATTAAGTTATACCACTAAAATGACACGGCACTAATGGGGAATAAATAATGTTTGTCCCTACCGCAAGTGCTGCCTCTCGTGGATAATTGGAAGAACTACTTTCAGGAAAATGGCTCATCCTAGAAAGTATTCTTAGAGAGAGACGAGAGTTGAATGCAGGCTCAAATTGCTAATTCGTAAACATATATCCCAGTATTACGGCTTATGGTCTAAACGTTACAGCATACTATGCTACACTTTGCCTAATGAGAGTTTCCTCAAACAGTAATAATAAGAATATGCATGATTCGTTTTTATTATTCCTTGACACTGTGTTGTTAAAATTCATGGAAAGAATAACTGTTTAACTTTCATTAGACGCACTTTAAATATATCTGATAAGAGACGCCGCTCTGCTTGTGACTTCGTGTCTTTAATTTTATAATTAAAATTTCAATTTCTATTCAGGTAATTATTACTTTTTTGTTTTGTGTTTTGAAACTTTGTACAATGTTGTCAAATTATTATTTTACATGATAATCTGTTTTTATATTCATAACTTAAATTAATTACGTATTTTAATAAGATTAGAAAATAATTTGAAAACTTGTAAAATTACTTTTTTCTTTCGTTTCAAATTTTGAGGTTTGAGTTGTCTCTGTTTTAAAATAAATTAACAGTTAACTAATCTGTATATTAATATCTGGATGACCGAGCTTTGCTCGGATGAGTTCAAAAAAAACAGTACTTGAATTTCCCATTTCATCAAAATCGTTAGTTGTTTTTAAGAAAAAAAATTACATACCTATAAGTAGATAATATTATTATACGTCAGTATACGTCATACTACATAATGTATGTATCTACATATTTTCAATTAATTACTGATTATTTTAATAAGTTAAAGATTGACTGTCAGAGTAATTTGACATAAATAATGAAAATAGTTTGTTTTTTCCAAAGCCTACTCACCATACGACACTGTTTTGTAACGTTAAAAAACTGTTTTTTAAAATGATAAAATCGATAAGAAAACGAATTTCTCCAGGGATGAGACCTAGCTAGATCGATTTTTTGCCCCCCGAAACCCCTTTTCGGTAAATTTGATCAAAATCGTTAGAGCCGTTTTCGAGAAAATATTTATATAGGTACATAGGTACATATATACAAGATTTGCTCGTTTAATAATATAGGGATTAGGCTAGGCGTTTTTTTGTACGCCTATCTCCTCCTAAACTACTGGACCGATTTTGGCGATCGAGGTTTTAGTTGAAAGACCTCGCAGTACTGCAGATGTGCAATAAGGTCTCAGAATTGCGATAAGTGGATTTTAAAGAAATAATCGAATTTAAAAAAATAAATTTTTTACCTTACAAAATAGACGACTAGTAAATTATTTAATTTGCATAATCAGTTCCCTTCGTCATCGTAAAATTTCGTAACTATCCGGTCACCTCCACCATAAATGTTCCATTTCTCCCGCCAGGTGAAATACAAATATTCGTTTTTATGTCCCCGAAAAAAAAAACTTTGACAAATTTTAACGAAAAACTTATTTATATGTACTACACACTGTAAGAAATGAGAAAGTCGATTACATAGACGATGGTCCATTTATAGCCAGCGATTAATCTGGTAATAGGCACACCAAGAGACAATAGCGTCGCAAACATGGTATCGCTACATCGCGTGGATTCCATAAAAACACATCGCGCATGCGTGGTTACTAATTTTACATTAATTTGTTTTGTATTCATCCATTTTATATATGTAACTATACATTTTATTTTGTAATTTTTACACACTTTATTGGAATATTGCATAAATTATGTAATTTTAATTTACTTTATGTAAAAATCACAAATTTGTTTAACTTTACAGTAAAAATCCAAGCTTTTATGAAGTTTTCTGTGTAAAAATAAATAATAATGTAAAATCACTTAGAAAATCGAACGAATTCTACCTTAACTTTCAAAGTATTTTTACAACCATTTTTTTACAGTGCAGCTAAAAGTATCTACTCCCTGGAATGGTTGAATGGATCTTAATGTTCAAGAAACGAATTTTCAAATATGAAGTATTAGAAATACCTTGTATTATGTCCGTCTTGTGACTTCTTGTGATTTTCAAAATTTATTTATCGCGCATTTATGAAGTTACGCTACGAGCAGTAAGTGAAAACGTAAAGCAAATCGGGGATTTCGTGAACTGGATAAATTTTGGTGTAAACTATAAGAGATACTGTAAATAGTCAAAAGAACTTGACTCGCTCAATCAACCATTTAATTTTGATATAGCTACTGGCTGTTTAGCGTCTATATTTATGTTTAACCTATCGAGTAATTTGAATACAGCGCCGAACGGATATCAGACGAACTTCATCATTGATCATGCCTTGTTTTGTTTGAGGAAACAATAGTTTCGTGTATTGCAAATAATGATATAGTTATTAGAATTATTGTGATTTGAATGGACAGGCTAGTTACGGCCAATCTAGTTACGGCCACAAATGCGGTTAAACAACGGCCGATGGTAACCATGAATTACTCAAGCGTTTCGGTTCTGATGGTGATAAAATATAATAATATATAACTATAACATTACCGGGTGTAGGTAGATACAGGAAAAGTTCTCTAAGAACACTGTCCTGAAGAAGGAGATGTCCATTAAGGAAGACATTTATGGAGAATCAATTTACTGCAGATTGGTAATCAAGCAATGAAACGCCTTTTATTTATCTTTATATAGTAGAGATTATTAATTATCAATTATAAATTGCATTACAATGTTCTTTGGGAATTAGCGCTCCCAGGGACCCGAGCTCGCACCAATCGGTTTGTGTATGCCGGCTGGCGGATTTTATTACACTAATGGATTATTTGTTGTGTTGAAGATGCTAATGACCTAAGTTGTCGATGCGTCTATAATCTGCAATTAATTAATCAAACAGGGACAAACTTTTTGCTTTCAACTAAAGATGCCTAATTTATAAATATGTGGAGGACTCTCCCCACGAATGAACGATTTCAATCCCAGAGCGTGGTTCTTAAAGAACTTGACCTGTATTCATATATATAAAATATTTATAAAAAACTTAATGGCTATAAACAAACAAATATTTAAATAAATATATAAACAAACAGTTTTTATTATAAATAAATTCGCCGTACATCCTGTATACCTAACAGCTGTTCCGTTACAGTCTGCAAAACTCTGCAACAATTTCATAACCATCTAATAATGATGGATATATTTTTAATGATCGGTTTCAGAAGAAATAAAAGTTTTTTTTATTGAAGCAAAGAATCTGTTGATTTTAAAAATAACGATTTATAATAATTCTTTCTTCAAAAAGTGTTGTTCTCCAAAAGTCAAAACTATTTAGTATTGCCTTCCCACTTTAAGATTGTTTGGAATGTGCATAAGGATGTCAAAGGTACTTAGAATTTTATGTTGTTTAGGATTAGAAAGGATCTTAGAATAATCGAATTACCCGAGCGATTCAGATTAAAATAAAATACAAGGTCACTAAAAAGTCTGAAATAAAAGTAATTTTTAAAAAATTGAACAGATTTAATAACGAGTCGGAATGCCTCTAAATCTGATAAAATATGTTTTTCTTTGTTTTACAATCTCCTTCCCTACCTACACTCAGAAGATCGTAAATAAATCACTGACTCGAATTGGGAAAAAACGCGCCAACTGCTAATTGAATGTATAGGTAAGGAAGTTGGTAGTAAAACGAAAGGAAAAATTATTTTATCATTTTTAGAGGCAATCTAATTCGTTTTTCAAATCGGTTAAATTTTTTCAGAATTTTCTTTTATGACTTGTTGAATCCTGTGTAAAATTGTGCGGCACAATTTTTTAAATTAAAAAAATAATTTAGAAAGAAATAAAAAAATAATTTACAGGTACAACTTTTAGTAAAAAAAAACGGCTCATTTCTGATGGCGCACTTAGCTACATATAAAACTTTCCAGCTAAAACGGTTTGATCGATAGAATCGCATGTTGCGGTTCATTGCCCATGTTTAGGGGAAAAGAGAAGAGGGGGAGTTTCGACCACCTCACACATCCACTTGTTAAGTGTTAGTGGTGGGTTGTTTGACTTTATCGTTTAACAGCATAACGGTTACAAATAATTTTAAATGGGTTTGTACAATTAATTTTTACAACTGTGTTTAAAACATCGAATCTGATTAATTATCGACAGTAATATTATTATATTTTTATTTTATTATTTTAATTTGGAAATTATATACGTAACCGAAATTTTAAATATGAAAATAATAAAGAGGACAGTGTGGTCCAGTAGCTAGCGTCGCGACCTTTGGATCAGACTGTCGTGGGTTCGAATCCCGCCTCCGCTCATGGATGTTTTGTGATATCATTTAGTTTTAAGTTAATTGTTATTTAATGTAATCAAGACGCTAATGACCTAAGTTGTCGACGCGTCTATAATTTCCAATAAATAAATAAAAATCTAATGAGGTTCAAAGGACAGTGTGGTCCAGTGGTTAGTTTCGCGGCCTCTGGACCAGACTGTCGTGGGTTCGAATCCCGCCTCCGCTCATAAATGTTTTGTGATATCATTTAGTTTTAAGTTAATTGTTATTTAATGTAATTAAGACGCTAATGACCTAAGTTGTCGAGGGCAGTATAGCCTAGTGATTAGCGTGCTTGGCGCCGCAACCTCTAGACTAGACTGCCGTGGGTTCGAATCCCACCTGCGCTCATGGACGTTTTGTGATGTTATTTAGTTTTAAGTTAGTTGTTATTTAGTGTAGTTGAAAGACGCTAATGACCTTAGATGTCGACGCGTCTATAATCTACAATAAATAAAATAAATAACCTAAGTTGTCGGCGCGTCTATAATTTACAATAAAATAAAAAAATAATAAAGTTTAGATGTTTAATGGTTGAAATGCTGTTTTTTAAAATAAATATAATAAAAACAAATTTCTCAAAGATAATATTTCATAAGACCTCATTTTCGAAAACTCTCTAAACATACTTTTGTCGTTTTTATTAATCTTGCATCTATTATTGATTGGAGAAAATCTATCTGTACGTTTTTTTTTGTCTGCTTGCATTTTCGTTTGAAACAATATTAATATCATATATGTGATTTAAATGATAAAAAATTAGGTTAAGTAGAAAGTGGTTTATGTAGATTATTTTTCTATTCAATTTCTCTTTCAACATGACAACTCACTTGGGCCACTTCCGGCGCGTGATGCCTATTCTTATTTCCTGATAATATATTTAGCAAGTAATAGATTCATCAACAAAGAAACCTATTATTAATTTCAAATTAGTCTTCGGAACTTTTTATTTATAATTGAAAAAAGATAATTCAAACATTTTCTGTATCCAAAAAAATATTAGTTTTAAGAAAAATTATGGTTTGGAACTTAGGGACATTTAAACGCTTTACGTTTTGGGGATCTACAGGACCCAAATCTGTGGCACGTTCCTTAATGAACCATTTTCCTGAGAGTTAGTTCCTTCAATTATTTTTAATAATTTTAATAACTGTAATAATTTTTTTTATTAATCTCCTTAGTTGTAATTTACGGTATGGTTGTGTTCTGTTGTATAAGTAAACTTTAATAATGTTTGCAAACTCTGTACGAAATTATCCACGAGAGGCAGCACTTATGGTAGGTACAAATATTATTTATTCCCCATTATAGTGTCGTGTCATTTTAGTGGTATAACTTAATTATTAAATTATTATTATTAAATTAATTAAATAATTAAGTTATACCACTCAAATGACACGACACTAATGGGGAATAAATAATGTTTGTACCTACCACATGTGCTTCCTCTCATGGATAATTGAAGGAACTACTCTCAGGAAAATGGCTCATTGAATTCATTTTCTGTAAGTCTAGGTACTTTTATAGTTTAACTAACGAAAGAATGTCGGTCAAGAGAGTGAAAAATTGTAGATTGAGCGTCTATAATCTACAATATCTCTATCTCTCTTTTGAGCTTTCTGATGATGATATATAAAAAATTCGAGATAACCTCACTTATCAAAATTTAAAAACGTATTAGTTGGATATAGGTTAACCATGCCTATAGTAGTAATTAATGAACCTCGCTGAAATATAAGTTGAACTTTGAGTATCTGCAGAAGTTGAAAAATTACAGTTTTCCTCAATTACAAAGTTTCTTTTTACTCTGAAATTTTCTATTTGAAACGCTACCACACTTTTTATTTACTATACGATGATACGATAAAAAGGACATTATTTATTTTTCAGTATATGTTTGGACATTCTGAGCGAACCAATTTCAAATTCTTTAAAAAATTCTCTTAGAACAAAGTTGAAAAAATATTTAGACTGTGTTGCTAAATGTTGGGGACATAGGGAATTAAAATATTGACTCTCCTGTATACAGGATGTTCCATAACTTATAGGCCATAGAGCAAGTGGATATTGTACATGTAAAAATAAGGCATTTGACACAAACTTGTTATAATAAAATGTTGCTCGTTTGGGAAATAAGTAAGGTGCGTAAAGATAAAATAAGCTATATATTCAAAACCAAAATCGGTATGCAATATAAATTTAAATATAAAAGATTGGACATTTTTAATGTAAAAAAGGTATAGGTACTTCATTCACTTCGATATCTCTAACCGTTTTCGAGATAATTGAGGTTAAAAGTTGCGCGACACAGTAAAAAAAACACGTTTTTTACGAGCCTGTGATATGCTAAATTTTTATGCAAGCCAATCAAAGTCTAACCGTTTTCGAAATAATAGGAGTTAAAAGTTGCGCGACATAGTAAAACAAGTCGTAAAAACGCGCTTGTTTTACTGTGCCGCGCATCTTTTAACCTCAATTATCTCGAAAACGGTTAGACTTTGACGGCTTGCATAGGAATTTAGCACATCACATTTTCTCGTTAATTTTATGTGAAAGCTGTAAATACAAAAATATTAAAAGTACAAAAAAACATCTCGATTTCAGATTTTATAATTTTTTTTCGGTGCATAGTTTACTTCTCAAAATAAAAATTTCGACTTTGCTAATGTTTTTTTATTATTTTGAAAGAAAATGGTTGTGAAATTTGAAAATATAAATAGGTACGTCATTTAATGCATTTCAAAATTCTGAACACATTATTTCTTTGCCGTTTTGTTTTAAAATATACAGGAGAGCCAATGCGTAGTGAGGCTGAGGATATTATAGGGTTTTGTTTGGAAAATTTTTTGCAGCCAATTTATTTATTTGAAAGAGTTATATTTATATTATGATGATGCCTAAAAAGGCGAAACGTTTAATATAAATATAACTCTTTCAAATAAATAAATTGGCTGCAAAAAATTTTCCCAAAAAACCCTAGGAGAGCCGATATTTAGAAATTTTTAATTTTACATGGTAATTCCCTATGTCTCAAATATTAAGAAACACATTGTAGAATAAAGAATCAATAATGTAAACATCTATTTTTGGAAATTCTGTTAGTTTTATACGAGTAGAGGGAGTTCGATCGAAGAACAGTATTAATAATGCAAACTTATCAAAAGAAAACATTGACTTGTAGTTTGCTATTGCATTTATGTTTCAAATCGTTTCTTATTATTCCACTTTCTCGCTTCGTTAAATATTGGCTTTCCGTTGGTCATTGTTTTTGACGTTTCGTGATAAATTGCAACTGCATAGAACAAACTAAATTGCTTACATATTATTATGACGTCAGAAACGAATCAAATGTTTCGATTTATAAAATACTAGCGACCCGGTCCAGCTTCGTCCGAGCGCTATGAATTTGTGATTTATTATTATTCACTTGCTTCGCTCGTTCGCTCGATTTTATGTTTAATTAATACATTTGCTTCGCTGGATCGCTCGAATTTATGATTTATTAATACAATATCACTGACTTCGCTCGTTTGCTCGATTTTATGTTTAATTAATACACTTGCTTCGCTCGTTCGCTCGAATTTATGATTTTTTAATGCATTATTCACTTGCTTCGCTCGTTTGCTCGATTTTATGTTTAATAATTTAATTAATACACTTGCTTCGCTCGTTCGTTCGAATTTATGATTTATTACTACAATATCACTCACTTCGCTCGTTCGCTCGATTTTATATTTAATTAATACACTTGCTTCGCTCGTTCGTTCGAATTTATGATTTATTAATACATTACTTACTCGGTTTGCTCGCTCGCTCCAGTTATTATAACTTATGTCCTAAAGCAAAATATCACCTACCGGACAGTGAAAATATTTTTGAAATCTGTCCAGCAGTTTTTGAGTTTCCTTCTTACAAACAAACTTAATTACGCTCTCTCTTTATAATATTAGTATAAAAGAAAATAATAATTAACAATTACTATTTTTACTGGACATCAAAAGTCGGTGACAAATTTCATTCAGTTACTATATTAATTAATTAATTAAAAAAAGCCAATTAAAATTGTTTACAGTTAATTTTAATGATTCCATAAAAATAAATAATACCAATAAAACAACAGAAAAAAATATATAGCAGAATTGAAAGAGATAACTTTTATACGCTCAAATATTTTACATAATTGTAATTTGAAATTGCTGTAAGGCTTTTTGATGTCATATTTCAAAGCATTTCCTCTAGAGCTTCTGTTCTATCTTTTTTATTTAAGCTAACTTTCTCATCCTACAATATTAATATAAAATGATATGTATTCTGTATCAGTTAGAATTATTCTTAGAACTTGTTGTTCGAGAATTGTAGATGTATTTAAGATTAAAATCGTCCCTTGCTCTTTTTAACATGTTTTTTTAGGTTCTCCGGTTTTTCATTAGTTGATATAACATTTATAACTTACCATGTAGAAAATATTCTAAAAGACGACTTCCTCACCATTCATAAATCTTCCCCACTTTCTGGAATGCCCAGACCTGAAAAATAAAATTTAAATTATAAAAAGCAATATCTCGCGAATAAAAAATTATATCTACTTCGTAAGGGTGTCAATCGAGGCGTGTTAACGTCATTTTGATCCGACATAAATTTTATAAAAATCGGTTCAGCCGTTTTTTTTTAATTATTGTTAAAAATAAATAATAATTATGTTTTAATGATTAAAATGATTTCTTTTCTGTGTAATATCTAATTTAATTATTATTATTAAATATTTATCAAACTGGGAAGTTCGTCGTGTGGACCTCAAGGGTCGCACTTTAGTCCTAATAAACGACCCACCTCACGGCTTGTTATCTTTGTTTTTTATTTATATGAATTTGTTATTTTATGTATTTTCAAGAATAGACGGAAGACCAAATCCTATGAATGAATCTGATCTAATTGCTTCAGCAATAAACAATATTCTTATTCTTATATTACATCCATGACTGTACGTAGTCGGGTAAAACTACAATTAAATGGTCAGATTTAATTTCTGTCTAAAAACAGTAAATAAAAAAAATTATATAACAGAATTTAAATGCACAGACAATGATTCATGAATTCCATTCGATTATTGTTGCGAAGCCAAACACTAAAATGTCATTCAACTTATATAGAAACTTATTCGTGCTAACAAAACATTTGATTCAGTGTTCTGACAGAAATCAATAAATAATATTTGTATAACGCTATTTACATAATAATAGCCTATGCCGCAATATGGTATACGAAACAAAACATTAGGTACATTTGAGAAATTTAATTTTTTTAATGGATTTCAACTTTTGTTTCATATATCTTTCAGCACAATAAAAATGAAACATGAAATTGTTTTTGTATTAATTTTCTTAAAACACCTTTTTTGACGTGAATAACGTTCTATTGTCTCATGCTGGGGTAGCATTTTATAAATGTTAGATGTAACGGAAATAGTCGGAAGTGGACATGTGAAACCTGGGCTTGGCGTACTTTTCCTCACGGCCACCTGGTTTACTGTGTTTGAGACGTCATCAACATAGATATACATCTATGTTAATTACGTCTCAAACACAGTAGCAAACTTCCAATTAGAAGTGTTATGCGTACACTCAAAAACGTATTGGCATCCCAATTTGACTAAATTAAACCACTAATAAAGGTATGGTGTACGTCCATGAAGATCTCAGGTACCAAAAGAGGCCTGAAATTAAGTACACTCAGAAAAACGGGCTGTCTGGGCGTAAAAAACACACAAACGATTTTAAAATTATCGTAGTGTGTAAGACAGTAAAACAGGAACCCTAAAACCGTTTTAGATGTCATTAACATAGATGTATATCTATGTTAATGACGTCTCAAATACAGTAAGCCAGGTGACCGTGAGGAAAAGTACGCCATGCCCAGGTTCGAATATTTTTGCACCCAGTTTCTCTGAAGAAGATCAAAAAAATACGACCGAAAGCTAAATAAATGTTAAATTTAATCGAGGATTTTAATGAAAATTCGTGGTTTTATTTACATTGTGAAGCAAATATAATCAGAGAAACTGCTTTCATAAAATTTCTGTAGAAATACTTGGGAAATTAATAAAAGCAACAACACAAAATATCTGGTTTAATTGATTTTGCAGTTTTGAAAGCTTTTTAAAACTTTCGGTTTCATAAATGTAAGAGAAACATAATTAGTAATATTCAGGATTTTGTTGAAAGTTTATTGTATTTATTTTATAAATTTGATAACGAGAAATGTTCATTGTCTAAGCCTTAATCCGGTAATTCGAATTATATTTATTCAGCCACTGACGTAGTTCTCGAACCAAACATCCTTTCAGACTGATATTTTGTTAATCAACATTCAACTGTATACCGGGCTATTTAAGTCATGTTAATCGATAGACAGTTTTGTTTTCTTTTTTCTTTGTTAACCGAAGTCTTATTATTATTAGAGTTTTAGATAAAAATGTACATTTAGTTCAAGTTGACATGCTGTTGTATTTTTTTAGGGTTCTGTACCTCCGAACGGAACCTTATTTCTCTGAGCCTACGATGTCTGTCCGTCCGTATGTCACAAGGCTCTATCTCACACATGGTAAGAGGTAGCTAGTCGAAATTTTTACAGATTGTGTGTTGTTGTGGCATGAATCCTGGTAAACAATAAAAAATCAAAAAGTTTAATCTCTAAGATTTTATTTATTGTAAATTATAGACGCGTCGACAACTTAGGTCATTAGCGTCTTGATTATATTAAATATCAACTCCCTTAAAACTAAATCACATCACAAAACATCCATGAGCGGAGGCGGGATTCAAACCCACGACCGTCTGATCCAGAGGCCGCGACGCTAACCACTGGACTAGACTGTCCTCAGATAATCTCTAGGAGGCTCCCCATACATGGATATATTTGTACCTGTGTATCTCTGTTGTTTTTTCTAGAATTGAACGCTTATACTATTCAAGTATATTGTTTCTGCTGTGCTACTGCAGTAAGTCTTGTAGCGTAATGGCTAAGGCGTTCGCATGTCATCCTGAAAAGCCGACTAACGACACGTGTTTTTTTTTTATAATGTACCTAAATATTTTGGAATTTTTAGAATAAGAAATTTAATTTAAAAATAATTGCAAAAAGATAAATTAAATTTAATGAAGTATATTTTAATTATTTATTACTTTTTATTTTGTTGTACGGAACTCTCTGCGTGAGAGTCGAACTCGGGCTTGACCGGGTTTTCATTGTTAACCGAAATCTTTAGATAATTAGTTTTAGATAAAAATGTATATTTAGTTCAAGCAGTGGCAGCGCTAGGAATTTTTGGTAGGGTGGGTCAGACTTGGGCATGGTGTTCTGAAGGTGGGCCAATAATGTTTGTTCCCAAAATTTCAGTGCTCGTCAAAATTTTAACCCAGATTACTTGCTATAGAATTTACAAGAAAAACTGTTGAAATTTCGAGAGTTTAAAACGTGCAGTATTTAAAAGATTAACTAGAGATTGGAGATTATTCCAGGGTGGGCCAAGACAGTTTAAGGTGGGCCATGGCCCACCCGGCCCACCTTCTAACGCCGTCACTGAGTTTAAGTTGGTATATGCTGTTGTATTTTTTTTTTAATATTATTTTCCAGCATACACCAGAATGTTTAAAACCGACCGCGTTAATCTAACCATGAAATACGATACAAAACTCGTGAGTATCTCGTGTCGTTTCAGGTTAAGTTAGATGCTCAGTGTTGCCAATTTTAAAAAATAAAATCGACTTTAAAATCGTCAAGGAACGAGTACTATATTTCTCTTTTTTGTCTTGACATGGTTTTGCTAGCTAACATTAATAGCCAATAGGTATATATATCTATAAATGAAAAAGTTTGTATCAATGTGATTTCAAAACTCGAAGACCACTAAACCGATTTGAAAAATTCTTTCACTTTTTAAAAGCCTACTTCTTGACGACTGACGTAGGCTATATATTATTACGGTTCGAGAAACAGGGGATGAATGATATACAGGCCTTGGCAGTTAGTTTAGATTAGTGTTGCCGTCTAGACTAGACAAGACAAAGTCTTGTCTTGTCTAGAAATATCAAGACAAGACTTCACTAAGTCTAAATTAAAAAACTCTTGTCTTGTCTAATATCAAGACTAGATTATTTTCAAGCGTCTTAGATTAACCGAGTGGTTTACTTTACCTACTACTACTTAGTTTATCTAGAGTCTTGATCTAGAATCTAGATAAAGCCAGTCTTGTCTTGTCTGGAAAATTTCTAGACAAGACTTTTGCAAGTCTTGTCTTGAAAATCTAGACAAGACAAGACAAGAGTCTAGAAAGTCTAGATCTAGACGGCAACACTAGTTAGATATAAAATGTAATATGCTGATTGATAAATTTCGTTCGTCGGGCTGGTTATGAAAATTTACAAATTATTGTTGTATTATATGGCAGATATATTCGACAATCGGCATTGGTACTTTTTTACAGCCAAAAATAGACTACTGTTGAATCATCAGCTATTATTTTTTTGGTTCAATTTCCGGTCGTCGATATTTTTTGGAAAAGTGTCATGTAAGACGACTTTTGAGTAAAACTAAGTTGGCAATATTGGATGTACGATATGCATTGTCGCCCAAAAAATTACTGAATATGCAAATATATTTACTTTGTACGTAGCTTGGAATAATTAAATATTTGAAGACAACTCGCAACTTTCGACTGTGACCTGTGAGTTAACAAACTGGCAGAAATCGCAGAAGATATATAAGTTTTCATAAAATACAGTATGCTGTATTTTAACAGACCTTATTTTTTAACTTTGAAAAAGGTTTCATAGTTCAAAATCTTTGCTATATTTTATGGTGATTATTTAAAGATTCGCGGCAATATTTGATGTAAACGATTTGGCTCAATCGCACTTTCGCTCGATCTAGCGATCGATGCGCTTGATTCGCAATCGCGCTGTTGCGCGTGAAGAGTGCAGCCTTAAGTGCATGACGCATGCTATGTGTTTTTGATCATAGGAGTTCATGGTATTGTCGCGCAAACTTGCGACTTATAGTGTGCCATGTGTTTTTGACAATTGCGCGTTCGCGATACATCAGTTGTGTATTTCAGCTAGTATAGTGTGCGGGCTTACGCTGTTGGTAGCTGCCAAGGCCTTAGATGGAAAATAATTTGGGGGAGATCTTGTGAGTCCAACCATTTATACTACGCCGTTTTCCAGGTTTCATCATTATTTTTTTTTAAATCTAGTAGGTAAACAGCGTGTTTACTACCTTTGCAAACATTTCCGGGGGGGGGGGGCTATTGATCCTTAGATACGGTTTTGGTAGTTGCATCTGACGATCTACAAGCGACTGAATCGCACAATCGTGCAAAAAGTACAGCAATAGGGGATAAAATTGCGACTTTTTCCCGCTAGGGGCGCTATTAGCTCAATAATCAGTAAACAACACCCGACGCGACAGCAGTGTGCGTATTTTGGCAATTTTAGCGATTTACTAACTGTTTTCCCAGGTTATTGCTTGACCGAAACAATGTCACAGAAATCATTTCTGTGGAATTAGTCACAGAGAAACGCAGTAAGCAAGCCGGCAGGCGTTCGCGATAGATAAAAATGCGATTTTTTACAGAAAAATACACAGTGGGATGCATTCAGCTAGGTTTACTATAACAGTCTGTATTAGATAATTGTGACGAAATTATATGCTTTAAGGATGCTCAAAGGTTCATAATACATCATGATACATAACTTTCTATCAAATCTTTCTTCTTGCCTTTTAACCTTGCACCGCGTGGTCTTAGTTTTTATTTATTCAAAATTTAAATGCTTCTATTTTTCCATTTTCCACCTTCTTTCAACATAGCTTGTCTCAAAAATTTTGCAAATAAATAGATACCCTAAAACCTTGACATTTGTTTGTTTACTGCTTGTGCTGGTGGCGACATTTAAGCTTAGCTTTGCGCATTGTCTTCTATTCGGCGAGGCAGTTTTATAGTACATTCTGTATATGGAAAAGGGAACGTAGCACGTTATGCCCCGAAGACAACAAGTAGCTTAGTAGGAAGGGAGCATACGCCGCGCCGAAGAGATACACAAGCATCACTCGATCTATTGTACTAGAGCATAAACCGTGAAAACCACAAACACAGGACAGAGGAAATATCTATAGGTATGATAAATACCTCTTCAGAGATATACTGTACCCTACTATGATACGAAACACTTTCTCAAATTGACGCCAAGTATAAAAAGAATAATATTTAACTCACGTAACTTATTAACTATAATCAGTGGCGGACTAAGCCCGTCGGAGGTCCGGGGCTGCAGAACTAAATGAGGCCCCCGGTCTGCTTAGAAATTGATGTATTTGTAGTGTCGTAAAAAATGAATAATATAGATGTGATGGCTGACAAAAAAAAATCAAATATTTATAATAAACGACCACCTACGTTTATATTTTGTATAATTATGTTGGGCCTCCAACTCCAAAATGCCTCTTACTTACTAAATATATCTTTTGAACCATAAAAGGTAGCTGGTTAAAATTTTCACAGAATATGTGTTATTATGGCGGATATCCTAACAAATAATAAAAAAAACAAAAAGTAAAAATTAAGGGGAATCCATATACAAAAAACGGAAAATTAGGCATAGAGCTGTATTATTGTTCGGAACCCTCGATGCGCGAGTCTGACTCGCACTTGACCGGCTTTTAGCAGTTGATGCTTACGATTTTGTTTTCTTTTTAACCGACTTCAAAAAAGGAGGTTAACAATTCGACGCGTATTTATAATTTTTAAAACTTCTAGAGGGGCTAACCGATTATTGTTGACTCTACCTGCACTTTTCACATAGAAAAGTTGCAAATAGACAACAATAAAAGAGAGATGAGCTGAGTTACGCCTGAAGTAAAGTAGTGCAAGGAATCGGGTGACAATATGGTATATCTATATATACCAGTTCCTAACGGTATAATATTATTAAAATGAAATTACTAAAGAGTAGCTGTTGTGGATGTAGCTCAGTTTCAAACAATAAAAAACACACGGAAATGTAGATTTCTGAATATGGCTGTCATAATAGCGATGCATCGTCTTTACCTTTTTATTTTTGTTCGGGAATGGTTCGTGGTAGACTAGAATAAATCTGCTCAAAGTGCATTAAAATGAAGTACCGCTTCAGCATACAATTATTCAGAAAAATAATTTAAATGGTAATTTTACAGACAGATTCGCATTCAACTGTGATTTCTATATTTTTTCCCTCAAATATTGCTGAAAAATATCTCGTCGAGGCTTTTCATTAAAATTTGTTGAGGTATTTCAATTAATAAAAAATATTTTGTACCTAAAAAATCGTTTCGAACGCTGTTCTTTTTTAAAAGGCGAGACGAACCTTTATTTATAATTTTTCACCGAACGTAAAAAAATGTTCGTTTTGGCGTTTTATACATTGCGCTCGGTTGCAGAAAGCATTGTCAGAAAATATGATGTAAAAATGACCTTAGGTTGTGACCGCACATATTTGTTTATAAAAAAATCATCATTGAATTTGAAATCGATTCTGCTCGAAAAATAATTGTTCGATTGAAACGATATTTTTTTTTCAACTGCAGTGTATGTATTTAACATAGTTTTTTTGACAATTTCCACTTCGAAACAACGCATATTGATCAAAATTTAGCTTGATAAGCGATCTTTTTCTATGTAAATCAATAATTTGCGTTTGTGTGAGAACAATCTAATATTCTACATGACCTGGAGTTTCATAACGACATTAGACTGCTCCTGCGTGTATAAAAACTGTAATTAAATGATCACAATCTAAGGAAGTAGTTTAATTGTTTTTTAAGAAATCTATAATATAGTTTTACTTTTCTGCATATATTTCTCAAAAATAAATCTAATAATTTTCGAAATATTTGTGTATAAAAAAAGCATTCTCTACAAAGTTAAATGTTAAATATATTTCGTAAATCAATTTTGAATAAAAACTACTTATTCGATTGTAAAGTTAAATCAAATACACGAAGTTTTAGCCTTCAGAAATGCATCTAGAACTTTTCAGATTTATCATTCTAGGTCTAAAAAGGATAAAGTTGTTGTCATGCATTTTGTAGTTTAGTTTAAGAACAAATCCTTTAGTCGGTTGATAATATCGAATCTTTCGGCACGTTCAAAGAAGAAAAATGATGTCAATGTAACGAAGTTAGAATCTGCATCCGATAAAATAAAATAAAACATTGCTTTAACTTTCGTTACTTTTGAGAGAAAAAGTTTAAGCTTTTATAATCGACAATTCATTTTATCAACTTCTATTAAAGTTGCTCTTCCACAAAACCATACAAGAAATCGTCGAGAACAGAAATTTAAACAAAGAAATTGAAATGTTTTGTTTGTTCATTTAAAGGAAATTTCACTTAATAAATAATTTAAATAAAAAAGGGTGTGGGTCTCGGGACCCCCGACAGATGTGAAACATCAAAGAAAACGTTATTGAACTCGGTGGTATTCTCTATGTAGTAGTATATATTTTTTCAAAAGCAGCAAACTAACTGTTATGCTGACGTAATCCTATATACTGCACTGTAACACCGCGTGTGTTACAGTGCACGCCTGAGCCAAGAGAGAGAGAGAGAATGCCGCAGTGGTGGGGAGAACAGCAGTAAAGGAGCGGACCAAACATTTCGTTGCATATTTCCCCTCACGCGGCTGTTCACAGCCCGACATAAGATGTTTCACATCAAAAATGTATTTAAGAAATAATTAATTACAGAACGCTTACGTAATGTTGATGGCTTGATTATGTAATTATTATTTCTTTTATATATTTGTTTGACGAATTCGACCCCTTGTCGTCTTCGAAATGAATATAAAAATCATTCCGATATTTTTATTGCAAAATGTCAAGATAAAAACTGTGTCAGAGTATATTAGATTTCAAACAACATTTTTATGATTTATTAAAAAAAAAATACGCTCTTATAAAATTATTTACGGCATGATCGATACATTCATAATAAAAAAAAAGTTCTGTTTGCAATTCTCAATGGATAACTATATCTGTTGGTGGGAAAAACTATAGCGAGGCACGAGTGAAGGCTAATGATTTATATTGTTGGTTTTGAAGTTTGAAATATCCGGCATGAACAAATATATTAAATAAAAATTAACCATAAAGTTTGTTAATCTATGCATTAATAATAAAGCACTTACGTTGGTAGTTCAATATATTACGTACATCTAGTACCAACCTTTATAAAATAATATCGTTTGTAAAATTGGAATTGATGTTCAGAAATGATAAAGAACACGAAGACAGAAAATGAGTTTTTACACAACAAGTGTAGTATTGATTTTATAGTTACTTCATGCTGTTGTTAGTAATTCACGAAGCCATTTGCATCGACAATTTACGGTTTTGTTTCTCGTTTTCTCTTACTTTTTCAGAATTGTACTTATTTTTCTTCAGAACACGACACGAGTCCAGAGGACAGCTTTGTGTAAACGGTTGTTATGTGCTGGTCTTTGGATCCCATTTCAACTCATGGATGTTTTAGGATATGTCGTTTAGTTTATTTGGATGTAATTAGACGATAATTACCTTAGTTATCGAACGTCTATAATTCTAACTAATATAATTCCGAAAGTGAGTTTGTTTGTTCCGCTTTAACGACTTTAACTAGTCAAGCAATAGCGGTGAAATTTTGCACAAGGGTAGCTTCCGCAGTGGAGATGAATATAGGCTATAATAACTAGACGGCTAGGCTTCGCCCGGGTGAAAATCGGGAGTGGGTCATCTCAGAAGATCAATTTAAAAAAAAATTTCACTGTTCGATAGGTGATACTTTGCTTTAGGACATAGCTTATAATAATTGTCCGGTCCGACAGTGTCACGACATCCTCTCCAAAAATCGATATTTTGTGTAGGTACCTAAATAATTGTTTTTTATTCTAATATTTTTTAAGACTTAAAACATACCCTTCAAACAAACACTGAATGTGAAAAAAATGTGGGAATAAAAAAAAACATATTGAAATGCTGGGTCCACAGGACCCTAGAATGCTTTTTAAGGATTTAAGTGACTTTCATTAAAATCGTTCTGTTCAAGATCTATTTTTTAAATAAAGTGTGAGAATTTGACAAATCGGTTTCCGTAAATTTATTTTAAAACATATTGAAGTGCTGGGTCCACAGGACCCCAGAATGCTGTTTAAGGATTTAAGTGACCTTCATTGAAATCGTTCTGTTCAAGATCTATTTTTTAAATAAAGTGTTAGAATTTGACAAATTGGTTTCCGTAAATTAATTTTAAATTATAGTGTATCCTACTGAATTTATAAATAAATTAATTTAACTATTGTGTTTACTTTAACATATGTATGCTCGTTCTTCTTGGCAGTGAGAACGGCTTTGTATAAAAGGGGTATAATTTTATAGGCTGTTGGTTTTTATTTTGACGTCTGAACACCTGTAATTTTTCACGCAAATGTAGCTACGCCGTTTCCGGTTGTTTCAAATGCGTGTATTCAAAGTTTATATGTGTAATGTTAGTTTTAGTATCAGATTTTGT
Source organism: Mongoloraphidia duomilia (assembly GCA_039654895.1). Taxonomy (NCBI): domain Eukaryota; kingdom Metazoa; phylum Arthropoda; class Insecta; order Raphidioptera; family Raphidiidae; genus Mongoloraphidia; species Mongoloraphidia duomilia. The sequence goes on from CM077527.1 coordinate 11,888,552, forward strand.
GACTAGATTATAGAACTCAGCTAACTTACATTCTCTGCTGGTTAAAAACGTAATAGGAATAATCTCTATCAGGCCAATTAGGTATAGTAATATAAAAACCACCCTATTTAACCAAAGGGATTTTTTAAAGAATTTTTCCATTAATTCGAGAGTCGAATTCTATAGGAATCCAATGTTTCAAAATTTTAGCACTCCAGTAAAAATCAGCCTTAATTGGGAGTTTATTTTTAACCAGTTTCATTACTATTAGAATTTTGGTCAAGTATTTCAAGTTTTGACACACTGTGCCATATTTAGGTAGAAATATTCCTTGTTTAGTTACTATGTAATCGAAATGTTTGTTCTAGGTTAGAATGTAGCAGAAATATTCTCTACCAGGTCAAAATCTCTTCAGAATATTCTTTCTTTAGTTAATTAATGTAGTAGGAATGTTTTTGCTAAGTTAGAATGTATCAGGAATATTCTCTATACCAGACCAAAACTTTGATTAAAATGCAGTAATATTCTCTACCAAGCCAAAATCTCGTAGGAATATTATTTCTTTAGTAATTACTTAATGTAGTAGGAATGTTTTTGTTAAGTTAGAATGTAGCAGGAATATTCTCTATCAGGTCAAACATTTTTGCTTTGTAAAAATGCAATAAATATTCTCTACCAAGCCAAAATCTCGCAGAAATTTTTTTTCTTCAATTACTCAATATAGTAGGAATGTTTTTACTAAGTTAGAATGTACATGCCAAAATCTCGGAGGAATATTAATATTATTAGTTTAGATATAATGTAGCAGGATTTTTTTTAGGTTTGATTCTTAGCAGGAATATTTTATGTTTATCAAAATTCTGAAGTAGTGTTAAGAATGGAATAGGCCAATTAAGCTGTCGCTCTGGCAGCAAAAAAAAGGAACATTTATAGCTACATTGAATAATTCTATTGATTGTAGATTATAGACGCTAGACAACTGAGGTCATTCGCGTCTATGATGAATAATTAAATAAAGACAATTACAAAATAAAAAACGAGTGCATTTCAAACGATATTCGCTGTTATTATCTTTTTTGTGCAATCGAAACATTACTGTTTATTTTTTTATTATACGTCACAAATGAGTAATTAAGATTTTTTGTCTGTAGGTATGAGTAGGTATTCGCGGAAACGATTTACTGAATAATTATGTATTATATGAGCAATTGTTGCATTCGGAAGTTGGTGATCAGAATATTTAAAATTATATTTTAGCGTAAATGACTTATCAGTGAATGACTCAGAATATATTGTAATAAATAAAATCTTTATTACGTATAGATGATACATTAGTCAACAAAATTTACGGTACAGATATCAGTTAGTTAAAAAATAACAGTGTGTCCTTTCTAAAACGGATCAATCAGAATATGAACTAAAGTAATTTAACTTACTTAACTCCCATTATAGCATCACTAGGACTTGCAGCTAGGGTGGGCCGGGTCCCAGTCTGTCGCTGGGGTGGGCCGGTTTCCAGTCTGTCTAATTTGCAATTTTTGTTGAGAATACAATAAAAAAACGTATTATTTCTTAATTAATCTTTATTTTTAGGCTGGGTCAAACGATACATTGGGGTGATCCGGGTCTCCCTCTAGTTATGCCTGTATATACTCCAGCTGGAATGTTTTGAATGAATAAAGAATTGATTTGAAATAATTGGATAACTAAATCGATGCTTTTTCTCCTGCATTTTACTGCTTTCGACTAGCATGATCGGTGTAGTCATCTAGTAGACACTTTGTATTTGTATGTAGGGTAGATTTGATATGAGATTGGAGCTTAGAGAGATAGTGATCTTTACTACTTTAAAAGGATATTTAATTGCAAATGAGCTGTATTCTAGTTTTTGTTTTTTTTTTTTGTTATCCGCATGTATGACCTCGATGTCAAAAATGCGTTAGTATTAATTAAAAAAAAAAAGGATATTTAATCAATGAATCATAGAAACTTCGTGTTTGTATGAAAAATTGAGGAAAAAAACATCATTAAAAAAAACAAAACAATATCGTTGTTAAACCAAGAGGCTCGTTTTAATAAAGTAAATATTCATATTTTTTCAGCCGATACTTTATCCTTTTCCATACAACATTTTTTTTTATGAAAATGAAGTTTGTTTCTCTCAATGGTTTTTTTCATAAACACAACAAAATTCTTTCTGTGATTCATTATTATTTATTTGAATATTTTTTGGAATATACGAATTGTAGGAGGTTACACCTATTACTTATTTAATCATTTATGTGTTTTTTTTTGTTGAGTAATATATTTGTACCATTTTCCTTAAAGACCATTCTATTGTGTTCGCATACGGCATTAAATAATAATTTAATAATATCATAGTTTAAATATATTTCGCAATGAGAATAATTATTATAAATTAGTTACATATGAATCATAGCATAAACTGAACAGACAGCATAACAAATTCACTTGATGGATTTTTATTACAGAATCCAAATATAATACGTATAATAATGCATTGTACTTGAAAATATAACCAAGCGTTTTACCTTCTACGAAACCCCACTAACTCTCGTTTTTTATGATTTCTTTTTGGTCAACATTACAAAAAATATTTATAATTTTAACTCGTAAATTAAATATTTCGGTATAGGTACTTTTTCGAATAAAAATACATTCTTTTAAATCGATTTTCTTTAAACTTGTTGAGGGCAGTGTATCCTAGTAGATAGCGTACTTGATATCAGCCTCTAGACTAGACTGTCGTGGGTTCGAATCCCACCTGCGCTCATGGACGTTTTGAGATGTTATTTAGTTTTAAGTCAGTTGTTATTTAATGTAATTTAAGACGCTAATATGACCTGAGTTGTCGACGCGTCTATAATCTACAATAAATAAAAAAATTTAAACTTGTTATTAGAGAATAATAGCAGAGCAGTACAAAACGTTAGTGTTTTGTGCTTTAAATTTTAATCAAGAAATGTAGCAAAATGTTTATAAGACAATATTTAAGTCAAATGTATTTATTAAAATTGTTTGTTTAAATTATTTTTCACTTTTCAAAAGTAGAAATCGAAGAATTATTTATACTAAAATAAAATTTATTTCTTTATAAAATTAACACGGAGTGAAAGTTGGTACCTTCAAGCAGTCAGAGATCATTTAAAGGTCGAAAGATCCAATCCAACTGCATTTTTACACTACGGTAATTTTAATTTGTATGTTTACGTTGTAATTTATTAAGAACGATAGGTGCTGAGAACGTAAGGTCAAATAATAATAATAACTATATATAAATAAAGTCTGACTCAATCTATACTATCTATACTAATATTATAAAATTGGTAAATTCTGCACTTTGTACAACAATAGAAGCACTACCGAGTATCGATCGATGTGTTCGTATATATAGTAACGCGCCTACAAAGTCCACATCAAGAGAGAGTCATGTTTTTAATGATTTATACAGAAGTTAATAACTTTAATAAAAATAAATTAAATCGTAACTTAGTCTGTAATTGAAAAGTTCTAAGGACTAGAAGAGCGAATTTTCCGTTCGACCAAGACGAATTGTTTGATATCTTTTTTATGACAATCGGTCGATATTAAACGAATCGTCTTGGTCCCTCGAGTAATACTGGTTGTATGATTTTTCGAAAAGAACAATATGGCGGACGACAAACGTAATTTTATGTCGGGTATAAGGCAGTTTTCGAGATATTTGAAACTTTTTTTGATGTATAAAAATGCCTTCTAGACGGGTTTAAGCAACCTTAAAATACGTAGCTATTAAAGGTCGAGAAAAAAGATAAGAAAACACGAAACTGATTATTTTGGAGTAATCCTAAACAAATAATTTAATATGCAAATTAGTTTAAATAAATAAATAATTACAGCAAAAAACAACTAAAAATTAAATTATTAAAATCTAGGTCATTATTTTGAATAAAGAAAATATTACTATAGATGAGATTAATTTAAGAAATTTCATTACCAAATAGAAATCAGGTGTTTGGTTAAAAATTTCTAATTTCATTTTATTTCCTGACAGTCACGTTGTATTCAAATTGATTATATTTAATGGGCTTACATAAAATTTATAGAAATCCGCGACTCACGTAAAAATAAAATACACAAAAATCGTGACTAATTGATCATTGAAAAGTAGGTCTATTAAACATTTAATGATACACATTCTTAACTTTTTTTCACCTTTAACAATAATAATTGTTATTTGCGGTTTTGTACAATAATTATTTATTTCTTCTTACAGTTGCAATGCATTCTATAGCGGTTATTTTATAATCGATTTGCGATCATAACGATTTTATTCAACTGATTTTTAGGGTTCCGTACCTCCGTATGGAACCCTATTACCTTGCCTACGATGTCTATCCGTCCGTCATACACTGTAAGTAATGAGATGACCGATTACATAGATTACCGATAGTCCATTTCTAGCCAGCGATTAATCTGGTAATAGGCACACAAAGAGACAATGGCGTCGCAAACAGGTATCGACTGCACATCGCGTAGATTCCATAAAAACACATTGCGCATGCGTGGTTACTAATTTTACATTAATTTGTTTTGTATTCATCCATTTTATATATGTAACTATACATTTTATTTTGTAATTTTTACACACTTTATTGGAACATTACACAAATTATGTAATTTTAATTTACTTTATGTAAAAATCACAAATTTGTTTAACTTTACAGTAAAAGTCCAAGTTTTTATGAAATTTTCTGTGTAAAAATAAATAATAATGTAAAATCACATAGAAAATCGAGCGAATTCTACTTTAACTTTCAAAGTATTTTTACATCCATTTTTTACAGTGCGTTTTTTTAGAAATTTTTTCATAGATTTTACACAACTTATACTGAATTTTTATATTACATTACGGTAACAGTTTAATTTTCCTTGGATTAGTATTTGAGCGTCTTTACATTAAGAGAAGGGTTCGACCAGTTTATCTAATGAAGCGAAGACATGTTAGGCGAGTCAAACGTCGGCATAGAACACGAACCCGTACATTACACACGTCATACCGATGTGTGCCATTCGTAGTCTCGTATAGTAAACAAAACGGTAAAGTCTGACATTAACGGACTTGTCTGTCTTTTTTTAAACGGTATTTTGTGTCTCAATACTTCACTTTTATTACGCTTAAGACCTCAGTTGTCTAGCGTCTAGTTTTCAAGTAATGTTTAATTTTAAGTTTATGTAGAGTACTGCTATAAACCTAAAGCTATTGGAACATTTTAATAATTGTCTAAATAATAGTAATTTATGCAACTATAGTGGCTTGAGTGACGGATTATATGACAGTCGCAATTTTGCGATACGAGCCTAAGGTTATGTTGCATTTATACCAGAATGTACCGCACTCGCATTCGGCTCGCGCGGTAAACACACACTCGTTCTGGTATAAATGTAACATAACCTTAAGAGAGTATTGTAAAATCGCGACGGTCAGATTCGTCACTTTAGACACGCGTTACATACAATATTTTTTGCAACAACTGCTTTAAAAGTTCAATTTTAAGCAAATAAAACACAATTTGGATAAATATTTTATTAGTGACATTATAGCAAAGTAATCTATAAAGTACTTTATTACGCACGTGTGTTTTAAAGTAAAACAAAACAGTATAGAATGGAGTGCGTTAAAATTTACTTTAAACACTACCGTTCGAACACATCAGAAGCTTCCATAAAGAATCACTTTTCAAACACAGCCATCTAAAATTGTACTTTTGATGCAAGTGTTGCAAAAAGAAATTTATCTATCTGTTAGTCATATTTAGCGATTATAACAACATGCGCCTATAAATATAATTAAAACAAGCCGTGAGGTGGGTCGTTTATTAGGACTAAAGTGCGACCCTTGAGGTCCACACGACGAACTTCCCAGTTTGATAAATATTTAATAATAATAATTAATTAGATATTACACAGAAAAGTAATCATTTTAATCATTAAAACATAATTATTATTTATTTTTAACAATAATTAAAAAAAAAATGGCTGGACCGATTTTTATAAAATTTATGTCGGATCAAAATGACGTTAACACGCCTCGATTGACACCCTTACGAAGTCGATATAATTTTTTATTCGCGAAATATTGTGTAAAATCTACTTTTTTGGAGTCTATATGGTTAAGAAAAAAGAACGGCTGAACCGATTTTGAAAAAATTTCTTTCAGATCATATTTACGTTAATACACGTCGATTGGCACCCTAACGTAGTCGATATCATTTTTCATTCTCGAGATTTCGTCTTAGAAAGAAATGGACACATACGTACGTACGTACACACACACACACACACACACACACACACACACACACACACACACACACACACACAGACATCTTTCTGAAAATAGTGTAGTGACCTTGAAACATAAAAATTTGTTATACATTTTGATTTCGATTTTCGGACGCATTACAATAACTTCCAATGGGAAGTTAATAAAAACACCAAGAAGAAATAAATTTTGATGGTAACTTTTCTAGAAATTTGCAACGATAATGATCGGTGTGCGACATAAAACGCGGCCTTCTACGAAATAGTACGCGTTCTTTGTAACTTTGTAACCGTTAATTTGTCTGTTGCGCCTTAAGTTCGTGATAACGGTCATCGGTTACAAACTAAACTCACCGGCAATGTTGACATGGTTGTTTTTTAATTCAACACGCAACTCGTCTGTTTCAACCAACTGACCTAAAAGTTGTTATTTTATACCTTCTGCGCCGTCGCCGCATTGAAACTTGTCGTTCGTATTAAGCAGGAGTGGCAAACCTCATGTTGTTCAAGGGCCGAATCAATTCAGTTCCCGGGTTCTAGCCCGAGAGCTGGTAAAAGTATCAACTGGATTTTCAATTTATTATTTAAAAAAAAAATAATGAATTGAAAATATGAATTGGTGCTAGGCCCAAATAACTTTAGCTGTTGGTGGTCTTTAAAAAAAAATACAAACCTTGCCATTATTGAATGAATGAATTGTGGATTATATACGCTCGATAACTGAGGACATAAGCGTCTGACTTGCTATTATTAATTTATTAGGGTTCCGTACCTCTGAACGGAACCCTTTTACTGAGCTTACGATGTTCGTCTGTCTGTCACAAGGCTCTATCTCACAAACGGTAACAAGTAGCTAGTTGAAATTTTCACAGATTGTGTGTAGGGCATGCAATTCGAATATTCGAATATTCGAATATAGCGAATATTCGGCTGCATTTATTATTCGAATAGTAATTCCTATTATTCGAATATATTCGAATTATTTGTTAAGAATTAAAATTGTTTAAAAACGGTTTACGACGGCGCTAAAACATCTTACAAACGCTACACTAGCTCTAAGTTCGCGCTAGGGCGTGGGAGGGGAATCGAAACGGGGCGAGGAAAGTTTTTTTTTGTTAATTATTGCATGTTTATTTGATATAACTACTTACTTACGTTACGTTACGTACGTGTACTTAAATGCTTGATTTACTCTTCGCACGTGCTAATAGACGTATTATTTATTTGTGAAGTATTTTTTTTATAGGGGAGCAATATCCCATACTTTTGTGGTACTAATTAATAAAAATTCGTCTTAGATGCTCATTTAATATTTTTGTTTGAATAGGAAAAACAGAAAGAAAGAATTTTGAATTTTTTTGATTACTTAAATATGTTCATTTGATCTATGGTTCTCGTAAGCTATGTGCGCTCTAATATTTAGTTGATTTGATCTGAATTTTTACGTAACTAAGTAAAGTAAAAATGATTATTTGATCTCTTTTTAATTAGAAGTAAGCTGCTTTTGTTGTTAAAATATTGATTGGATTTATGGACGTGCAGTAGGCGTGTTGATTTTAAATAATTAAAAGTCATTTATTGAAGTTCCAGTGTTTTTATTATTTTTACCAATTATTCGAATATATTCGAATATATTCGAATATTGGCTAAATTTTGAGCGAATATTCGAATACCTGAAACATCCGAATATTTGCATGCCCTAATAATTGTGTGTTGCTGTGGCATGAATCATGGCAAATAATAATTAGATTTAAAAAATTTAATTATTTTAATAAATTAATGTTTTGATTTTACCGCATTTCTATAAAAATAAGCTTAAAAAATAAATATTCTGTTAATTTAATACCCCTACCTAACTCCTTATTTTTATTACTGTACGGAACACTCGATGAGCGAGTCTGACACGCACTTGGCCGGTTTTTTATTATTCTGAAAGAAAATTGATTTAAAATTTGAAAATGTAATTACGGCATTAAATGTATTTTAAAATTCTGAACAAATTATTGCATTTTCTAAAATATGCCAATATTTGCATAATATGTTGAATTTTACATGCTAATTTCCGATGTTCCAATTATTAAGCAATGCAATGTACCTATTTTTTTAAAATTTTATCACGCTTATATATTAGTTCCACCTGTATGTTTGTTTGTTTGTATCTAACGGATTCTTTGAACGCGATTTTCACCCACTTTAAAACTTCAGACTGCACTGAAACTTTGCACACTTACCAAGGACCGATGACAATACAATAATTCAATAAGTCTGTCCCATTATCCTGACCAGGATTTCCAGGACTAAAAAGCAAAAATAAATTATAATTTAAAAAAACTAAAAAACACGCTTTAATGGTAAACTGAACAAAAACTAAAAAATAATTTTTATTGTAAAAAAGCGTGGGGTGCTTTGTACCATATTTTCATACTTTATAACAACTGATATCTAGCACCCCACGCTTTTTTACAATAAAAATTATTTTTTACTTTTTAGTTCAGTTTACCATTAAAGCGTGTTTTTTAGTTTTTTTAAATTTTGCTCTTCGATTTAAAAAGTTTTCCGGTGTTTTTAACGGTTTTCCACACCAATTTTTAGATACTTCATTTGAGTTACCAGAAACATAGAAACGCAATCATTCACACAGGGAAAATTAACTGAAAACTTTTATTCTCTTCCCACATAAATTACCAACTTTGTTTCATACTACAAAATACACTTATGTCGACACAAAAGAAATGACAATGAAGTCGGAAAATTGAAACGTCTATAATGACAATAAAAACTTTACTTTGGAAATAATTTAAATTTTTCAATTCAATTATTTTTCTAGTGCCTCAATTTTCTTAAAACAAAAGATCCAAAGTTTAAATTGGTACTTTTAATTAAAGTTATAGTTAATTATCTCGTTCTGTTTAAAGATTTGATTAATTTTTTTAAATAAGGCATTTAAAATAAATTATGAAAAAATCGGATTGCATTTTACTTTCGAGTATGCTATGAGAATATAAACAAAGTTGGATCGATAAATACCAAGGACAAAGAAATACATAATGGAGAAATATTATGTCATCTTTAAAAATAATAAAATATGCATAAAAAAAGATTCAAACACGATTTTAAAATAACTATTGCTGCATATAGTAAACAATTATTGTTTACTAGAATATGTATTCAAGTTTAAATATCTTTTAGATCGAGGAGCTAATAACAATTTTTTGGTGTTATTTATTCAAGGTCTTATTTTTGTGAAGATGTTGACGGAGGCATATTAAAGTGCCCTGAGTAAGGGATTTTGCTAGATAGCGGTATGGTAGGGATGCAGACCGCCCCCAGCATGTAACAAAAAAAAATGGTCACAATTATTATTGCTTTACGGCTGAAATTGTTTGTATAGCTTGTCGGTGACCCAATAATGCCATTATAATATTTGCAGATCGATTGGTCAGTATTAAAGGGGTGGCAGATCACCGTAAACGTGTATATACCCGACGAAATTTATATTATTAGTTCAAGGTTCAAATTTTAATATGTTGTTACGGCGACTCTTTTAAGCATACATTTCAATTTGCAGAACAAAATGTCGGTATTAACCCCCTTGCAGAACGATATAAACACCTAGGCGAGCAAGTTTCCCTCTAGGAGAGGGGGTTAATACCGACATTTTGTTCTGCAAATTAAAATATATGCTTAAAACAGTCGCCGTAACAACATATTAAAATTTGAACCTTGAACTAATAATATAAATTTCGTCGGGTATATGACACGTTTAGGGTGATCTGCCACCCCTTTAATATTGTCCAATCGATCTGCAAATATTATAATGGCATTATTGGGTCACCGACAAGCTATATAAATAATTTCAGCCCTGAAGCAATAATAATTGTGACCATTTTTTTTGTTACATGTTAGGGGCGGTCTGCATCCCTCCCATACCGCTATCTAGCAAAATCCCTTAATCAGGACACTTTAATATGCCTCTCTCAACATCTTCACAAAAATAAGGCCTTGGATAAATAACACCAGAAAATTGTCACTAGCTCTTGGTCTATTTGCTAGGGAACCATTTGGTGTTCTTGAGAGGAATTTGCTTTGACGTCCGTACAGAGTTGCAGAGATAATTGCAAACAGCAACAAATCTTTCTCCAGACCTTCGCAATCCTCGTTCAGTTTTCAAACTTACTTTGGTTTTATTAAAAAAGGGAACAACTTTATGTAATACGTGTAGCGTATTAGTCATTAGATCAGACTGTTGTGGGTTCGAATCCTATCTCCGCTAATGTATGTTTTGTGATGTCGTTTTAATTTGATTTAATTTGTTAATTAAGACGCTAAAGATCTTAGTTGTGGAGCGTCAATAATCTACAATAAAGACGTTTATCGAAATGCAATACATGTTTCCAATCCATAACACTGAAAATATAGCAGACTGGGAGTTTGCATACACTAAAGATAACATGTTTTTTTGCTTTTTATCGGTTAATAAAAGCGACCTTACAGATATTATATTCTTGATAAGATTTTAGTTTAGCTGATAACTGCACTGACTAATAAAATTTATATTCTGGTAGATATAATATACAGTGTGAACGTGGTTTGAGAACAGCCGAGCGCGTAGCAATGCTGTTGTTTACATGGCGTTGCTATGGTTCCTCTATTACAAATCTCCAGTTCCCGGGTTCTAGCCCGAGAGCTGGTAAAAGTGTCAATTGAATTTTCAATTTATTATTAAAAAAAATTCACAGATTTCACAATCCTTGCAACCATCGAGCACATTGGAAATGATAACAGCATATATGAAACATAATTAACTGTTTATTATACACACAATATTTATCAATGCACTGTTTAGTTTTGTCAGGAATAACCCTATTATTCTTCTGTTATATACGCGTTCACTTTTGCTTGATTACTTAACTTTTAAATGGATTTTTCTACAGTATTTATTAACATTTGCTCAAAAATAACACCGCAGATCGTCGCAAATACCTCTCAATTAACTAGACATGATATAAAACACATTTCGAAAAAATTGCACTTGTTCAATTTTGCATGATTGCTCCTCACTTTATCGCGACACCGTTGTCTTTTGGCCTTGAACGAAAACTCGTAACTCTGCCCCCATATACGAACAAAAACATTTCCAATGTTAAAAATAATGAATTGAAAATATGAATTGGTGCTAGGCCCAAATAACCTTAGCTGTTGCTGGTCTTTAAAACACAGTGTGAACGTTGGCTGTGGAACGCTCCAAATAAAAACTTCCTCGATTATCTGCGAACAAGATCCTCGAACACTTCAAACTTATTTCAAGGAGAGGACAGTGTGGTCCAGTGGTTAGCGTCGCGGCCTCTGGATCAGACTGTCGTGGGTTCGAATCCCGCCTCCGCTCATGGATGTTTTGTGATTTCATTTAGTTTTAAGTGTGTTGTTATTTAATGTAATCAAGACGCTAATGACCTAAGTTGTCGACGCGTCTATAATTTACAATAAATAAAATATTTCGAGGATCTTGGTTGCAGATAATTAATGGGGGAAGTTTTTATTTGGGAGTTCCACAGCCAACGTTGGAACTGTATATAAATATAATCTATACTTGCATCTAAATAAAATTGAAGTCTGTTTGTCTGCCTGTTAAATTTTTAAATATTATAATACATTAAATCTAGTACAGCCGTTTCGAAGATTAGCCCGTACAGACAGACGTCTGTACGGGCTAATCTTCGAAACGGCTGTACTGGATTTAATGTATTATAATATTTAAAAATTTAATAGGTATTTTATCCACAGTATGTTTTTTTAATTAAAAGAGAAATGAAAGTAAGATTGATAATTGACGATAATTAATTCAACTTGTTTCCGTTGTGAAAAAATAACGCAACGAAGGTAAATAATTGGAAGGTCAGGCATTTGCTAATTTGCTAGTATACTGGCATGTTGACACACAAAAGGAAAATTCTGTGGGAAAAATATGAAAAATATAAAAAAAATTTTTCGTTGGAGAGCAGCCAATTATATAATTGTTTCGAAACATATAGGAAAAAATCATTTTACCAACCAGTGGTCACAGTCAGAATTCTAACCTGAACCTTTCCAATTTCGCGTCGGAATGAGCTTACAATACTCAACCGTGACGTGATTGCTAAATTAATATTTTCCTTATATGCTTCGAAACAATTATATAATTGGCTGCTCTCCAACGAAAAAAAATTTTTCAATTGCATTTCAGCCGTATAAAACTATTATTTATATGAAAAATATATTTACCTATGCTACGTATAGTATTTTATTTTAATATACTTATTTTTAAAATGTGTACGGTCTGAAAATAACAAAACTTCTAAAAGTCAATTTCAAACATACAGTTGGGGTTCAGCCGACCCTACATTTCTTTTTATTTTGCCCCGTTTTATTAATTCAAGGTTTTGTTGAATGATTTTTACTTCCCACCTCTACTATGGTAGGGAAGTAATGGATTCAGTCCGAAAACAATATTTCGAGATTTTAACAGATTTTCACGTTTTGAGACCCTAGCAATCGTTTAAAATCATTTTCCGACTGATGTCTGTATGTGTGTGTGTGTGTGTGTGTGTGTGTGTGTGTGTGTGTGTGTGTGTGTGTGTGTGGATGTGTGTGTGTGTATGTGTGTGTGTGTATGTGTGTGTGTGTGTATGTGTGTGTGTATGTGGTCAATTTTTCGCCTTCGATATCTTAAGAACGGAACAACATACGGGCATGCCGATTGTTCTATTGTGTTTATCAGCCTTTAACTTAGATCTGATTAGATTTTGAGTCAAATCGGTTCAGTGGATCCTGATATATTCAAAAAAACGACCTCAATGTCACGTATTAACATAGGTAAAAAAAAAATATAAATGAATTATAGATGTTATAATATGAAAAAAATGTAAATATTTTTTTTCTCTAAAATGTATAGTTTTCGAGAAAAAAAATATTTTACTAAAAAAAGAAAATTGTACGTAAATCAAGGTAACCATGATTTTTACTATATTAAGCTACATCAGTAGATCACCAAACAAAAAAGAGGGCCATGCTTTTTTCAAAGAATAAAAATTAAATTGTGTTTTAAAGACCACCAACAGCTATGGTTATTTGGGCCTAGTCAAAGAATAAAAAAAAGAGTGTTTATTTTTTGCAAATATTTACTAGGTGGGAAGTATAGGACTGGTCATCAGTCGAATTTTTTTCAAAGTCTTGATAAAATTATAATTAAAAGAAAATCGATTTGTGTTGGGGGTTTATTGGACACAGTTCTGGAGAAAGATTTTGGAAAAGGTTCAGTTCGTATATTGGGCAATTTTTTGCGGTTTTAAAAATGGCAACACGAATGGGAAATTATAAATAGATTATAAAGAGAATACGTTCTTTTTGTTAAGAGAAATTGCGAGTTCATTTACCTAAAGTATTTTCACGAGTAATTTAATCTGTCCTTGATTTAGAATATTCAACTGAAGTACGCTTATCGTTACTATATCTCCAGTGGTAGTTGACATTTTTTGTGACAAAATTTATAGCATATCGGAAGACTGCTACAATAAACCAAGCGTAACATTTCTTTTATTCGCTTTTTTGTCACCTAATTGCCGTATAAATTTAAGAACTGCGCTTGAAATAAAATTTCTTGCATAATCGTATATTTTTAGGCAAGTCCAAGTTAATTTATCGATTTTATTTTTCTATAAGTATATTATAAGGGTAAGTTCGGTTTTGCGCCGAGCGAGCAGATTTTTGGTCACGTGACAAGCGAACAATTCGAGCCATCTAAATAATTCCGAACGTAATCTAGCAATCAACTTGTAGAGGACAGTGCGTTGTCCAGTGGTTAGCGTCGCGGCCTCTAGATCTGACTGTCGTGGGTTTGAATCCCGCCTCCGCCCATTAATGTTTGTGGTGTCATTTATTTTTAAGTAAATTATGCTTTTTACTTCCCACCTCTACTATGGTAGGGAAGTAATGGATTTAGTCCGAAAAAAATATTTCGAGATTTTAACAGAACTTCACGTTTTGGGACCCTAGCAATCGTTTAAGATCATTTTCTGACTGATGTCTGTATGTGTGTGTGTGTGTGTGTGTGTGTGTGTGTGTGTGTGTGTGTGTATGTGTGTGTGTATGTGGTCAATTTTTTCGCCTTCGATATCTTAAGAACGGAACAATATACGGGCATGCCGATTGTTCTATTGTGTTTAAGGCTTTAACTTAGATCTGATTAGATTTTGAGTATAATCGGTTCAGTGGATCCTGAGATATTCAAAAAAACGCTCTCAATGTCACGTATTAACATAGGTAAAAAAAAATATAAATGAATTCTAGATGTTATAATATGAAAAAAATGTAAATATTTTTTTTCTCTAAAATGTATAGTTTTTGAGAAAAAAAATATTTTACTAAAAAAAATAAAAATTGTACGTAAATCAAGGTAACCATGATTTTTGCTATATTAAGTTAGCCATTAGTAGATCACCAAACAAAAAAGAGGGCCATGCTTTTTTCAAAGAATAAAAATTAAATTGTGTTTTAAAGACCACCAACAGCTAAGGTTATTTGGGCCTAGTCAAAGAATAAAAAAAAAAGAGTGTTTATTTTTTGCAAATATTTACTAGGTGGGAAGTATAGGACTGGTCATCAGTCGAATTTTTTTTTGCAAATATTTACTAGGTGGGAAGTATAAGACTGGTCATCAGTCGAATTTTTAATATAAGTAATCAAGACGCTAATGACCTAAGTTGTCGACGCGTCTATAATTTACAATAAGTAAATAAAAATCAACGAGTACTTTTTGTATCTCAGGCATGCATGGTGAAATTTTGTTTTAGGACCTCACATTTTTGTATTCACCGGTTCAAAAATCTTATAATAATATTTCTAAACAAAAATTGCAGAACTGGCAAATAACTGTTTGCTTTCTTTTAAAAACGGTAATTTTTAACGTACTATTGCATGGATATTTACCGTATAATTAGCGTCGACTTTTGATAATATAATATGTCATGTGACCGTTTTTACTAGACATCTAGAAGTGTTAAAATATACAGAATGTCTGAATAAATCGGGTAGATTTTGAAAAAAATACTAGAGTAATTATTTATCAGTTATATTTTTATGTTACCAGTAATTTTATATTTCTTATATTTTAATGTGAACTTTTTTGACGAGTTAAATAGATTTATATCTCAATTATTGACAAAATAAAAATCTATCTATCTATCTATTTATGTTAGCCTGAATCACAGTGTATATGTGCTACTTATTTTAGAGATTGCGTGTGAAATCCACGACTCGCATTGCATTTTCGCTCACTGCTCATTACTCTTTAATCAAAACATACATTTCATGAAATGTCTGAATTTATGTCATGATACAATCGAACGGTTTTAACTTTTAATATAACGTCTAGTATTTCATACTGGGGTGGCATTTTAAAAATACCAGATGTAACGAAAATAGTCGGAAGTGGTGAAACAAAACAGCATGTACCTATACTATGTTAAGGTCTCAGAAACAGTAAGTCATGGTGGCCTTGCGGTAAAGTATGAGTCTACCGACAAGTGCAAACCCTAAGCCCGCAGGTTCGATCACGAAGGCTTTTAATCTACATAATAATAAAAATCAATTGCTGTTCGTTAGTCTCGCTATAACTCAAAAACGGCTTGACCGATTTGAATATTTTTTTGTTTTATTCGCTCTAATACAGGAGTGGTTTAAAAAAAATTAAAATCGGTCAAGCCGTTTTTGAGTTTTAGCGAGACTAACGAACAGCTATAATAACTGGAGCGAGCAAGCGAAGCGAGTGAGTAATATAATAATAATATTCAAGCGAACGAGCGAAGTGAGTGAGTGATGTAATAATATTCAAGCGAATGATCGAAGCGAGTGAGTAGTGTATTAATAATTATCGAGCGAACAAGCGAAGCTAGTGGGTAATGTATTAATAATATTCAAACGAACGAGCGAAGCGAGTGAGTAATGTATTAATAATATTCAAGCGAACGAGCGAAGCGAGTGAGTAATGTATTAATAACACATAAATTCATAGCACCCGGGCGAAGCCGGACCGGACCGCTAGTATTTTATATATATATATTTTTTTTTTATTTGAAAGTATATATACTTAAGTATTGGATAACAATTTAAAATACTTATAAAAAAATAAAATTACAATTAGGTATTTCATTTATTATATTTTAGGAACATTTGATTTTAAGAGATAAAAGAGTGAATATATTTCTTTCCATAAAACGAATACAATGATTTGTGTTTATTCACGTCATTTGTCTGTACCCGTGATACAGACATACGCATTATTAGACGTATTTGTGAGTTAATTTATGAGTAAAGTTCAGCATATTTTCAATTCAGTGTAGTCTCTGAAAATAAAATACCGGATTCGGGATCACTAATGAACTGTCTGTTATTATTTCAGAACCTAACTTCCGAAGTGTTCGTTTGAATAAAGCAAGGCTTAATTTATATTTGGCGAAAGTACGTTTATGTGAAAGTAAATCTTTTTTTGAAATCCACCAAAGTTAAACATCGAGATTTTCCTTTACAAACTTTGAATTATTAATAAGTTGCTTCAATAAACACGAAACTTTCCCGTTTTAAAATTCCACGCCTAATTGAGTACGCTTTTAGTGAAAAATGCAGTGTTTTTAACTGTTATTTTATTTCGACATCTCTATTCAATTAAATTCCGTCTTTTTTAAAAAATCGTGTTTAAATTCGCCTCAAATATTTTTGAGAATGTGTCATTTTTACCCCTAAATGACAAGAATTAATTTTTTTTGTATGCCTCACTCACATAAGCGCACGGTCGAAGTTTCTCCCAGGGGGAACATTGGAATGTAGTTGTTCTCGCAATTGCATTCCAATGTTCTTGGGAAATTGGCGTTCCCAGGAGCCCGTGCTCTTACCAGTCGGTTTGTGTATACCGGCTGGCAGATTCTAATATCTTCACAAATGGATTATTAATTATTGTGTTGTGACGCTAATGAACTGAGTTGTCGACGCGTCTATAATCTACAATAATAATAACGGTTGAAGTTATACTTCATACATTTTTCATTAGAAGTTAGAACACGTTCCGTTGAAGTACCATGGAAACGTCATTAGAGCCCAATAAGTATTACAGAAACCATAAGCAATGATTCCGAAATTTTATATGACAAATCTTCGCCTTTTTCTCTTTAGCTTTCATCTAAAATTTCCCGCCCCTCTGAAACTTGCCGCCCTATGATTTAACCTAGTTAGCTTATTGGTAAATTCGACCCTGCACACACACTACACAATAATCTAAAATTAAGAAATTAAGAAATTAAGAAATTAAGAAATCCAATATCCAACAAAAGCTTTTTCATTCTTCCAGCTGTCAAAGCTCATGCTTCCCATTAATAAATCTAAAACAATGCTTGCTCACATATTTCAATGTCAACCTATATATAATAATATAAAGTTAAGTTCCCAGTCTAGACTAGATAGCAGCAGTAATATTGTTCCCGAGGGAATCAGGATTGACATATTTATACTTTCTGTGGTGCGCTGACTTCGAGACGTCTATTGTGATACGGACGTCCCCCTTATCCCGTGCGTATTCCTGGAAACAGGGATGCGGGAAGATATGACAGATAAAGTATCTTATGACAGGGATCAAAGATGATATTCCATCAATCATTATTGTTTTCAGTCCATTAATTCTAATAGTTTCACAATGATCTATCTAACGAATTTTCTTTATAGAATCTTCATAAAACGAGTACTTCATTTTTTATTTATTGTAGATTATAGACGCTCGACAACTAAGATAATTAGCGTCTAATTACATCAAATTACATGAAAATTAAATTAAACGACATCGCTAGTCATCAATGAGCGGGTGTGGGATTCGAACCCACGATAGGTTTGATTCAAAGCCCAAAGGCCACCAAGCTATCCTCTTGAATACTTCATCCACACTATGGAAATTATTATTTAATTACACTGACTCCGTCGAAATTAAATGGAGTGAAAATGTTTCGAAACGTATCTTAGAAATAAAAGAAAAAATCTATTTGTTTATAAAAATTAATAAACAAACCCTTGAAAAATTCTACACATTTATTTATCTCCTGAAGATGGGTTAGGAACCCGAAACGATCGTCGAGATAAATAAATGTGTAGAATTTTTCAAGTGTTTGTTTATTAATTTTTATTCAATCATGTTCTACCAAGTGCCTAGCGATAATTCTATAGAATTTATATTTGTTTATAATATTAGAAAGAAAGAATTCTGAACGCTTCTTTTTAACATATTGACAGCTTGCTTTCGGATTCGTCGAACGGTTAAAAGAAACCTGATTCATACATGTATGTTCGGTTGCTCGCTTTGAACTTTTCCGAGCAGTTCAGAATACGTTTCTTTATAATAATATAAACAACAATAATAAATAGAAAAATTGTGATTACACATCTGTCGACAAAAAGCGTTAATTAAAAAAAAATGTAAATCGGTTGAGTGGGGACCGATGGTGGACTGTCGAAAGAAAACTGTTTTGTTAAAGAATGTAGGCTTACACGGCCGGCGTTAATAGAATTAAGATAAGAATCTTTCGGGCTTACGAGCCGTGGTCTACTGGAATGGCTTCTTCTTCTTCCAGACGTTTCGCTTGCAACTTCAGCATCTTCAGTGGTGTGTTCGACGTGTCTCGACAGCAGGACACCGAGAAGAACACTACGACCACGTCGAACACACCACTGAAAATGCTTGCCGCAGTTGCAAGCGAAACGTCTGGAAGAAGAATAAGAAGAAGCAACTGCGGCAAGCATCTTCAGTGGTGTGTTCGACGTGGTCGTAGTGTTCTTCTCGGTGTCCTGCTGTCACACGTCGAACACACCACTGAAGATGCTTGCCGCAGTTGCAAGCGAAACGTCTGGAAGAAGAAGAAGCCATTCCAGTAGACCACGGCTCATAAGCCCGAAAGATTCTTATTTTAATTCTAAAACTGTTTTGGTTTTGCATTCTCTGTTTTACTATCAATGAGTGAGGACTTTCTTGCGGACTTTATTTTTGCAAGAAATAAAATTAGAAGAAATCAACTACATAAGCCGTAATCATCCTTGTTTGGTAGATCGGAAAGTAAAGGTTACATGGAACACACATAATGTATTATTATTTCAGGTTGCGTTTAAGACAATTGATATTTATGTCCTTAGAGGAAACTACCTCTAGTGTATAAATGCGAGATGTTGAATTTACACACATGTACCTTGTACATAGTTACGTGTGTTATATAAACAACGTTTCGTAACAACTAAAGTGTTGTTTTGCAACAAACATCCCCTCTAACTATTGGAACGCATGGTTTGTACCCGCGTTCTAATATATTACAGGCTAGATTCAGAAATTTCTCGATCCGAATTTAACAATCTACAGCCTAGATTTCATTTTCTTAAGAAAGCTTAGGTCACTATCCATCCTCTTACACGTTCCTGATTTATTTCACATTTCCATTTTTGACGTTCCACAATCCACCTTCTTTAAAAATCTATACAGCCTAGATTCGCTAATGATTTCAGTTGCCAATCTATAAAAGCTTAGGTATCCACTATCCATCCTCTTAAGGTACGTGCAGTACGCAGTTGGGATTGTAGATGGTAGCATGTATGGTAGATGGTAAATTATAAGCGCTTATAGGTTTGCACAACGAAGCTTTGATACTAGCATTGATACAAGCTTAAGTCGCGTTTGAAAAGTCAGATAGCGAAGACGAATATTTGTGTTCATTTGCTACAAAGTGGTATATTTTAAATACAAATTTGGGTAGGAGCAATCATGTCCACCCTATTAATAGAAAACGATCTAAACATGGCGAATTTCATCATTTATACCAAGAATTAAAATTTTATCCAAACCGGTTTTTTGAACATTTACGTATGGAACCTAACTCTTTTAAATACGTCTTAGAAAAAACTCAAAACAAATTAAATAAAAACTGGCAAAATTTCACTTATTAAACTAGTCACATCCATTGCGAAACTTGTAACGGTCATTTGACAGTTGTCACACGTTGATTGTAGTAGTCAGCGCGCTGAAAGAATGGTAAGATACATTCTTGAATCTACCAGCTCTTGTAACAGCGTTTATACCTGCTACACTCACTGCTTCGTTGTGTACGCTCGCATATATAACAATGCATTAATTTAAGCAAGCCCTGCTATGATCTACGCTACCATCTAGAATCCCAGCTCCATACTGCATGTACCTTTACACGTTCCTGCTTCAAATTTCACATTTCCATTTTTGACGTTCCATGACTTACCCTCTTTAACAATATATACAGCCTAGATTCGTTAATGACTTCAGTTGCCAATCTATAATCTACAATTTATAGTCTAGATGTTCGATAAGTCACTGTTTCGCTTTCTGAGGACAGCTTAAAGTGTAACGGTTAGCTTGCTGGCTGCTGGATCAAACTGTCGTTAATTCATAACGTCTATAAATTACTTGAAGAGTGATTTTGACTTTGAAAACAAAAAATTTGAAATGCTTGGTTTTGAGGAACAGGTAGAGTTCAAAAAAGGAGCAGATAAGTAGATATGGGATATCAGAATAGGCTTGGTCTAAGCGGCATTTCCTGTCGCCATCATTTTCTGTTTGGACAGCGTTGAGTTCTGTACGCAGTGCGACACAAATAACTTCTATTTTAGTCTGAAATATTGTGGTATATATTATTATGTTTAGTTCTTGTAACTATGAGTGGATCTTTACGTATCTTCCATAAATTACTTAAAGAGTGACTTTGATTTTAAAAACAGAAAATTTGAAATACTTGATAGCTTCATGTGGGAAACAGTATATAGAATTCAGGGGAGTGTAAACCAAATATGAGGTATGAATGCGTCCTTTCTATAAGTAACTATAACTAGTAGATCTTCACATTTTCAGTCACAAGATTTCATAACTTCCATAAATCATTCGAAGATTCATTTTGATTTTAAAAACAGAAAATTTAAAATGCTTGGTTGCTATACGTGGGAAGCAGGTACTACTGTTCAGGAGCGTATAGAGAAGTAAATATGGGTTATCAGAATGAGTCCTTTACAATTCTGAGTGAACTATTTCTGTTTGGACAGCGTTGAGTTCTGTACGACACAAAGTCATATGTTCTAATTTAGTCTGAAATACTGTGGTACATATGTTTAGTACTACGTATAGTACATATATAGTGTGCTCTCTTCGCTGTTGTGGTGGATGCTATCTACGAGGCTACGAATATGCTACGATGCTACGGTTTATTTCACAAACAATTCATTACACGACTTTTGCAGTCTATATATTACATAATATGTATGTATTATTTTCCTTGAAGCAAAATGTATGAGGCATGTTATCTTCCATTGTAAATATTTGTTGTCTGAGCTGTTTCATTTGTCAAAATTATGTATTACTTTTCTTCAGTAAGGAACTCTTCAATTGTTGTAAATCTGTGGTCACAAAGCAGAACTGCTTATGTCGAACATTTGATAATTTTTAACCCCCCAACAAAAAAAGAAGGATGTTATACAGGGTGTCGATTAAGTATGTGCACAAACTTTAAAGAATTAATTAATGGATTTTAAGACAAAACTTTCATATACAGGGTGTTTCATAATATATGCGCAGGACTTCAGGATGTGATAGCTCGTCCAAAAATATGAAAAAAAGTTTCTATTAACTTACCCTCTAAAATGCACCATTTTAGAGATACAGGGTGTTGATACAGGGTGTTGATACAGGGTGTTGATACAGGGTGTTGATACAGGGTGTTGATACAGGGTGTTGATACAGGGTGTTTGGGGAATTTTGAAAAGGCAACTTTTGTATCATTTTTCATTTTTTTTTTAATTTTGCAATTATGAAGTTAACGTTTGATTTTGTTACTTGTTCTAACGTTTAAATAAATTTTGTTTAATTGGTAAGAAAAAAAATTTTATTTTAAAAAATTGATCATGTTTTTCAACATAAAAGTTGATTTTTTTCGAAAACGATCGACTTTAGAGCTTAGGACCAAGAGTGCCTTTTTGTGTAGAAAACATTGGCGGTTCAAATGGGCGTCTCAAAACCGTACTTTTCCCAGTAGCGTAGAAGTTGAGAAAAACACCCACTACCCCTTCAAAACCTTCACCAATTATGACTTAAAAAAAAAAATTTCGCACAAAACATAGCTTATTATGAGTAGAAAACGCTTACAAAAGCTGTTTTCTGTACGATAAACGGTTCCGGAGATATTCGCAAAAAACGATTTTTTTTTTTCAATTTCAACACCCTGTATCTCTAAAATGGTGCATTTTAGAGGGTAAGTTAATATAAACTTTTTTTCATATTTTTGGACGAGCTATCACATCCTGAAGTTCTGCGCATATATTATGAAACACCCTGTATATGTGGGTCCACAACGGCCCTGTTTTCCAGATACAGGGTCTTAAATTTAATTTTTAAGTGATTGAATTCAAAAAAAAATTTAATACTTGCAAAATGTACTCTCTAACTATTTTTTAGTGTGTGCAAAGTTTTAATTAAGTATAGCTGGCACTATTCAAAAAATAAATAAAAAAATCAATTTTTTTTTAAATAACACCTTGTATTTTGAAAACAGAGCTCCGTTGCGGATCCATATTTATATGAAGGTTTTGTCTTAAAATCAATCATAGATTAAATCCTTAAGGTTTGTGTACATACTTAATTAACACCCTGTATAAGTTTGACGCCTTTGTCTGTCTGTTGTAGAGTGCCCGCGGCGAGAGATGAAGCCAGGCACGCATCAATAATATGCTAGTGAACGCCTGCTTGCCCGCAGACAGTGCCGTGTACACAAAACTGCACATTGGGTTTTATGACCTTAGGTACAATTTTGGCAAACTGCTATTCATGTCAATAAACAGCCAATAGCAAGCTAGAAGGCGGGCGCAATGCATTCACGTTACTATGACGCAGTGGCTTCATCTTTCGCCGCGCGAGGTCTACCTGTCTGTGGCATTGTAGCTCCCAAACGGATGGACCGATTTCAATGCGGTTTTATTTGTTTGAAAGGTGATATTTACGAGATGGTTCTTAGCCATGTTTAATTGAAATCGGTTCAGCCGTTTCCAAGATTTTCAGCTCTCATCATAGAAATGTCGGTCAGTATTACAGCTAGAAAGAGGACAGTGTGGTCCAGTGGTTAGCGTCGCGGCCACTGGATCAGACTGTCGTGAGTTCAAATCCCGCCTCCGCTCATGGATGTTTTGTGATGTAATTTAGTTTTAAGTGAGAGTTGTTATTTAATGTAATCAAGACGCTAATGACCTAAGTTGTCGACGCGTCTATAATTTACAATAAATAAATACAGCTAGAAATTTCGAGTTTGAGCTCAAATATTCAGTTTTTGATTAGTTACAAAGAATGAAATAAAAATTAAATTAAAAATTTAAAAAACCCTCGACGCAAGAAAACCTTTGAAAAGTGAGAAAATAATATTAATATCTGACCCGTCTATTTCTTCGTAAATATTTAATTCATAAATGCGCCGGGGAAAGCTGAGACATTGGTATTTTTGTCATTTTACAGTAGTCCCCGACGCTTTTATGAATTTAATATTTCATCTAAACGAAGAAATAGACGGTGCATCGCAGCATCGGGCCTGATATAGTAGATATTAATTATTTCTCACTTTTTAAAGGTTTGCTTTTTTGCGTCGAGGTTTTTTTAATTTACATTTTTTTTCTTATATTTAAAAATTAATTCAAGTATAAATGAAAAAGCCTCTTCTCGATCAAATTTTCGTTTATTTCACCAAAAAATATTGGGCGATCAATTACTAAGTAAAAAAAATTAACTTGTGGCATATCGTTGGAAAGAGCTTATAGATATTTCGAAGATACTAAAAATATATTTTAATGGTATTATAGGTTAATTGTATCAAAAAAGTATTCTTTGCAGCAAAAAATAAGAAACTAGATCATTTAATAAACAGGATAATGAAATATTCTATTATTTTACATGAGCGGTTTTGCCTTATAGTCGCCGTTATACAGATCTTTAATTAAAATGCTGGTTGCCTCGCTCTTATCAGTATAATAATATTATACAGTATGTTTATTATTGTTGGTTCATTTTTCTAAGTCGCTAGTGTATTTTTCGTTCACAATTTGCTTTATAGATTCGCTTTATGGCTTAGTAACGTTGTTCTAGTCAATGGAGAGATGAATGATCGGTGAGGACAAATTCGCGAGTGTGTGAACTTGGCACAGCAAAGTTCGAAAAATATCAAAATTTTAAGAGTTCCTATAGCACGCCAAATAGTTCTAGAGTACTCGCCAAGTTTGAGAAAAAAGTTTCGTAAATTTAACCTTGAAAAAATCAAAATTAAAAAATGCTGTGCTAATTTTAAAACTTCAAAGCTTCGCACAAGCCAAGCATTAACTGCAATCAAAAAAATGTATTGGGAAATTTGTAGAACTATTTTCCGTGATATCGGAACTCTGACGAGATTTAAAAAAAAAATTTTTTTTTTCAAAATTCACAAATTTTGAAAAAAGTAAAAAAAATGTGCAGTTATAACCAGCACGCAGACTAGATTAACAACTTTTCCTTATAAAGTTTTTTGGTAAAATGGTTTTTCACGTAGGTACAGATACTTGGAAATATATTCAAAATAAATTTTTTTTTTGAAAAAGTCAAAATCTGTTTGGAGTTTCATTAGCACGTCGTCTAGATAAATAACTTTTCTCCATGAATTTTTCTTATAAAACGATTCTTAACGTAGTCGAGTTGAAAATTGCCACATATCGACATCCAGATTTGTCAAGCACATAATAAACCGTATAAATTTCATGACGCCATGCAAGGCTCAATGTTAGAGAGTTTTTGTGTGACGGGCAGATACGAGTATTTTCTATTTTATAATTAAGATTCAAACTAATGCAAATTTATATCTTTTTAAGAATTAAAATTTTAAAAGGTGCGTTTCTCATAAATGAATAATTTTATTGAAATACTACAAAACACGTCTATTAAGATATTTTCCATACGAATTTCGCTGATATCATCAAATTTTAAGTTAAAGAATAATGCTAGTCAAATTGCTGCTACAACTAGAAATTCGAGCTATTAAATATTTATAGAAAAGTGAACAAGAATTAATAATATGTTTTAATTAAAAACAGGTTCAACGTAATACTGACGACATTCTTTATGCGACAAAAAAATCAACTGTGTAAATAAAATCGCAATAATATAATTTTACCGTCTTGTTTACAAACCGTATAACAAATGAAGATATCCCAAATAATTGTTTTTGTATCATTGTTTTTTTTTAGATTAACTTTTATATTTGCAAATATTTAAACGGTTCTTTAATGAATAATAAATAATTTCACAATCCTATTTTTTTAAACGGAATACAGGGAAAGTTCTTTAAGGAAATTTCCTTCAAAAAACTTGGCTCAAAACAAGGAGAAGCATCATCATTTAATAACAAAGTGTTGAAAAATCAGTAAAGCGCTTTGTGATTTATGTAATGCTGCCTTTCAAATGTGGGTCGAACATGGAGCATATATTTGCTTTCAACTGCTTGAATATGTTAGGCTCTGCCTAATTTGTAGGCGAAGGAATCTCTCCAAGAAAGACATTTATTATGGAAGACTGCTTTCATTCCCAAAGTGTAGTAGTTCTTGGCCTGTACTGAGATATTAAACGTTCACATTTTTTTAGATATATTTTTGTGAGTTATTACTATAATTAAGTACATATCTATCAAAGACTGTCTAATTTAAAAATAAGTGAATCTCTCCAAGAAAAACATTTCTCTTGGAAGATTTCTTTCATTCCCAAAGTGTTCTTGACGTGTACTGAGATATTGGACGTTCACATTTTTAGATATATTTTTGTGAGTTATTACTGTATTATTATATAACTAAAGTCTGTCTAATTTAAAAATAAGTGAATCTCTCCAAGAAAAACATTTCTCTTGGAAGATTTCTTTCATTCCTAAAGTGTTTTTGGCCTGTACTGTGATATTGAACGTTTACCTTTTTTTATTAGATATATTTTCGCGAGTTGTTATTTCAAACATTATCAGTTCTGCAAATATGTGCATATGAGTTATAATATCATAATACAAATGTTTTTATTTTTGACATAGTACTCTTCTTTTGTTAGGCGAGGTCACAAAAAAAATTTTTTTTTCATTCTTTTTCTAGGAATTGTACTGAATAATATGAAAAGCGTGATTAAACTATAAAAATGTAGCATGTTATGAATTCGGAAATAATTTTAGAATTATGTGCTGTGAAAACTGGATAAATTTTATCTAGCGAATCTATCGATTGTCCAATGCAAAGAATGTATTTTATTTGTTGTCATGTCATGTCGTCGTTGATATTGTTTTAAAGGTCCTTTTTATTATTATTTTTGTAGATTATAGACGCGTCGACAACTCAGGTCATTAGCGTCTTCAACACAACAATTAATAATCCATTTGTGTATTAGAATCTGCCAGCCGGCGTACACAAACCGACTGGTACGAGCTCGGGCTCCTGGGAACGCCAATTCCCAAAAAACATTGGAATGCAATTGCGAAAACAACTACATTCCAATGTTCCCCCTGGGGGATTTAAAGGTCCTGAATAGAAATATTGTCAACAATTTCACTGTTAATATAGGTTAAGTATACCTCCAACTAATTAAATAATACATAATTTTTAGTTAGAAGAAAATACGTAATAACAATTTTAATTTAGATATAACAAATGAGGGTTTAATGGCCGTGTTGCAATTGTTTCATGTGTGTTTTGTTTGACACATTTTGTTTTCTAACAAAGATTGCACAATAGTCATGCAGTTACACCTTATTAAAGTAATTGGCCTCCATTACAAAGTACATAGGTAAAACAAACGACTGCTTTGTGTCAATAAACGAACAGTTGAGCGTCGTCATTGGTCGAGATGCACGAAAGATAATATTATACACTTGTTAAAAGCAAACAAATGAAAAGAAATGAGTATTCTACCTGAATTTCATTTAAAAATAAATTATAATTTAAAAAAACTAAAAAACACGCTTTGATGAACTAAAAAGTAGAAAATAATTAATTTTATTGTAAAAAAGCGTGGGGTAGATGAAAATATGATACAAAGCACCCCACGCTTTTTTACAATAAAATTAATTATTTTCTACTTTTTAGTTCATCAAAGCATGTTTTTTAGTTTTTTTAAATTATAATTTATTTTTGCTTTTTAGTCCTGGAGATCCTGGTCAGGATAATGGGACAAACTTATGGAATTATTGTATTGTAATCGGTCCTTGATAAGTGTGCAAAGTTTCAGTTCAATCTGAAGATTTTTGCTTTTTTTTTTTTTAGTCCTGGAGATCCTGGTCAGGATAATGGGACAAACTTATGGAATTATTGTATTGTCATCGGTCCTTGATAAGTGTGCAAAGTTTCAGTTCAATCTGAAGATTTTTGCTTTTTTTTTTTTAGTCCTGGAGATCCTGGTCAGGATAATGGGACAAACTTATGGAATTATTGTATTGTAATCGGTCCTTGATAAGTGTGCAAAGTTTCAGTTCAATCTGAAGATTTTTGCTTTTTTTTTTTTAGTCCTGGAGATCCTGGTCAGGATAATGGGAAAAACTTATTGAATTATTGTATTGTAGTGGGTCCTTGATAAGTGTGCAAAGTTTAAACTAAATCTGACCGTTCAAAGTTGGTCAAAATCAAGTTCAAAGAAGTCGGTTACAAACAAACATACAAGTGAAGCTAATATAAGCGTGTTAAAAAGAATATATTATAATTTTGTTTTTGTTTTTTTCCAGAATGCGATGCGGCGTTTGTGGAAGTCACACCGAAAACGGTGACCGTCATGCCGAATTCAAATTTGACTGTCACTTGTCGGGTTGGAAGTGCAATTCAATACTGCAGAATAGCGCCCAATGGAATGAAACCCATGAATTTGAGTCCAAAAATCCAGCCAGTCAATGGGGTAAGAATGTATTAAAAAATCTATCAAGCATCCGACTTTGTTCGTACAGAGGATTTTCTACTTGCTGCTATAAAATTTTACGAGTTTCTGCGGCGCTAATCTCAAAAACCAGTGGACCGACTTTGATAAGATTTATTTGTCGTTATTTGGAATGATCAAGACTATATGTCTACTAAATTTGGTGTTTCTAAATCAAATAGCTTTCAAATGCAATCGGGGATAAACAAAAGTGCACCCAATTTTTGATTGTCTCAGTAAGGACTCTAGGCTTATTGATTTTTGGTACCAATCGGATCAGTGGTTTTTGAAATATACGCCATTTTGCGCATATTTAAACTTATAAGCTCTACGTATCGTATAGTAAAGGCTTCCTGTGAAATTTCGCTGAAATTTTTCATATTTCATTTTCGAACATGGAATTCATGCATGATTTCCCATACCGAAATTTATAACCTCAAAATCTTGTATTGAATTTAGTTATATTACTCGTTCGTTACTATTAAAAGCAAACAACGGGGTCGTCTCACATTTTTTTGAGGGTTGAAATTTACATTACAAATAGAGCATAAAACAAATTTTTGCGAAATTTTCGGAAGCTTTTTCTATTTTAAAAAATCTCAAAAGTATATTTTCAATGGAATTTTAAACATTGAATTGTGCCACTACCGAAATGACGTAATTAAATATCAGCCTGTGATTGGCTAACTATATCTACTATGTCACGCCGACTGATCTGTGCGAATCACAAGGAAAATAATGTAAATACATCTCTTTTTATAGATAGAGAAGTGTGACTGTCTTCTACGTCATCATAGGGCGGTTTATGCTTAGCGTTTAATATAATATATATACTAGCTGCCTGGTCCGGCTTCGCCCGGGTGCTATGAATTTATGATTTATCCCCCTTGCGAAGCGAAGCCTCTGGTGGTATTTATAATATTAGTAGGATTCCGCCAATACACTATATACCTAAAGTAACTGTGACCTGTGTACTAAATTTCATGAAAATCCGCTCGGTCGTTACGGAGTTGAGTGATAACAAACATACATTATACACACACAAACTTTCACATTTATAATATTAGTAGAGATTTTTTTAATTCTTGCTTACAATTAAAATGAAGGATATTTTTATGTATGAGGAATAACCTGTACCTACTGTTCAAAATGAAAAAAATTCGACTGATGACCAGTCCTATACTTCCCACTTAGTAAATATTTGCAAAAAATAAACACTCTTTTTTTATTCTTTGAAAAAAAGCATGGCCCTCTTTTTTGTTTAGTGATCTACTGATAGCTAGCTTAATATAGCAAAAATCATGGTTACCTTGATTTACGTACAATTTTCTTTTTTTAGTAAAATATTTTTTTCTCAAAAAACTAGACATTTTGGAGAAAAAAAATATTTACATTTTTTTCATATTATTACTAGAATTCATTTATATTTTTTTTACCTATGTTAATACGTGACATTGAGAACGTTTTTTTTTAATATCTCAGGATCCACTGAACCGATTTGACTCAAAATCTAATGAGATCTAAGTTAAAGACTGATAAACACAATAGAACAATCGGCATGGCCGTATGTTGTTCCGTTTTTACGATATCGAAGGCGAAAAATTGACCACATACACACACACATACAGACATCAGTCAGAAAATGATCTTAAACGATTGCTAGGGTCTCAAAACGTGAAGATCTGTTAAAATCTCGAAATATTTTTTTCGGACTAAATCCATTACTTCCCTACCATAGTAGAGGTGGGAAGTAAAAATTGGATACATGGCAGAACCCTATATTTTAACGGTTTGACAATCTTTGAATGGACGACCTATAGTGATGTTGAGCTGAGTTTCACATTAATCATTTCCCAATCCCCGCTTGTCTTGTCTAGATAGAGTCAAACACCAAGTCTCAGATGTACACTTTGCATTTCCAGTTACAACCCCCTTTGTTTTAAGACATCGATTTGACGATGAAACATTTGCATCTAATTACGATTATGCATATTAGGCGCCTATCTCCTTTTAATCCCATACGGTCTAGAGAACACTGGTTTTAAAATAACACAAGAGCTACCAACCTACAAAAAATAACCCTAAATGTAGTTAGTTGTAATTACACACGGCCGAAGTTTAAACTTATACCTTCTTACACCAAATTAGTTCTTTTTTATAAAAAAAAAAAAAATAACTCGTTAAGGTAGTTGTCGTGCTATGGGCATAGTGTCAGAAAATTCTAAATTTTCGTATACTTATTAAGGATACTATAATGCAAATACCAGTAAAATTTGAAGTTGATTGAGCATCTCTAACTCGAGATAAACTTAATTAAAGTTCGGATAATTAACACGGAGAGCATAGGAAAGGTTGTATTTTTGAAAAGTTTTTTAATTAAAGAAAAAAAGTAACAGTCAGAAATTTTCAAAAAACTAACTGTTCATTGATGTTTTTGTTCTGAGTTTAAAAAAGAAAATCCAAAAATTATTGACCTTTTTATTGTTGAGATATAATAACACAAAGTTCAACAATTTATGAGAAAAGACTGACATTTTTATATAATCCAAGCGAATAAACTAAGTGAAATATGTGTAACTATGTGAACAACAGTTTAGGTACAATCCCTAATAAATTTTTTTTACATTTAACACTATACTTATTTATTGTTTTATAGCGTATTATGAACGAAACTTTTGGAGGTTATTATCACAAGACAATTCTACCTTAAGTAACTAGCAACAGCATGTAGTAAAAATTAGAAAAACTAAAGAAATTATTTTGAAACAAATAAATTAATAATTATTATAAATATATACATTTTTAATTTTTTCAATTTATTAGTGTAATAATAAAGAAAAAAATCATTAATGTGATATTTCATATCTTATTTCAAGCGCGTCGCGAACCTGCAATCTTATACTCGGTAGACTAATGCATTTCTCCACTGCAGCCATCTCAGCCGTTCTGTGTGAGCGTTTAACTGACTTAATATATGCATGCTGTATACTTCCATGTTTGATTTTCATGCCATGTTTGATTTTCGTGTCGAGTTTGATTTTTTGATCATTCCGAATCACTAATCTCGCTAAAGAAGTTGCACTTCATAAAACAACTGCATTACAATGCAATTTTATGTATTTCAGGTGAGCTACGTAGGTAAAGGCTTGCAGGACGGAGATTGCGGCATCTACATCCCTAGGGTCACAGAGGCCAACAACGGGAAACTCCTGTGCTACATGGCTATCGAGACGGAATCAAGTGAAGCAGTTGGGGAATCACAAATAACTGTTGCACGTACGTACAAATCTTATAACTCTTAAAAAATGCAACACATTCTGCCTACAAGACTAAACATTCACAGCAAAATCTACAGGATTTAACAATGAGCCATTTTCCTGGGAGAAGTTGTTTCAATTATCCATGAGAGGCAGCACTTGTGGTAGGTACAAACATTATTTATTCGCCATTAGTGTCGTATCATTTTAGTGGTATAACTTAATTATTTATTTAATTTAATAATAATAATAATTTAATAATTAAGTTATACCATTAAAATGACACGACACAATGGGAATAAAATATAATATTTGTACCTACCACAAGTGCTGCCTCTCGTGGATAATTGAAAAAAACTATTCTCAGGAAAATGGGTCATTAAGAGCATTCAGGACCAGACGAGTAATTTTTTCTGAGGCTTAGGAATAAAGCGGGAAGAACATTTTAATACGGAAGTAGGTGTTTACCTAAAAAAGAGATGGAACTTTTGGTGTGATGACACGGAATAATAAAAAAAGTTTCCAAAAAAAAAAACACCAAAACACAAGCACTTTTTAAGTGAAACTTTTTTGCCTCGTTTATTTCTCGTTCGGTAACGGATGTCGGTGTCACGTCACGTCCAATCGAAGAATCGTGTATATATCCCAACGCTATTGCAAAACACTGCGTCACGCCGTCATCACAAACAGACAATTTGGTATATCATAAATATAGCAGTACTACATATAACGAGATGCGTGACGTAGGGGTATCGCAGCTACTTTATACGCAGTAGGTCGCTGGTTCAAACCCGGGCGGCATCATTAATTTTAGTTTCTTTTTTTATTTTAATATTTTACTATCATATATTATACAGTGTCAAACTTAGCGGGGTGTGCACTTTTAGCTTTGCAGAGTTTAAACCACGTAAACAAAATTACATATACTTTCGGCGGTGAAAAGCGTTTAGAGATATGCCAAAAAATTTGACATACACCGTTGTATACATACACTAGTTGTAATCATCTAGATGATGTTAACATGGTATCAAAACGTGGTGTCGTGTTTTGTGGTTACTTTTTTAGTATTCATGATTTAACTGTCAATTCTTCTTTATTAAGACCATCGTGCATTACCGTGCATAAACGGTTAAATTTTTATAATTTCATCATGTATTTTTTTATTTGCAGGCGCACCAAAGCCGCCAGAATTGGACCTGAACAGAGGTAGTGAATCTGCTCAAATCTTCAAGGAGGGAGATCTCTTGGAAGCTTCTTGTATCGTTCGAGATGGAAGACCCGCTGCTCAAATTACATGGTTCTTAGGTAAGCAATCATTGAACAAAAGAAATATGATTTTCCTATGCCTCTTAATTAGAGACACTAAATTATAAAACTATGTGAGAAAACCTGCTGTGAAACAGACAAGGCGATCCTGACAATGTCTGACAAACTTTCATTGAAGAAGATGTCTTCAAATTGACTGAAGGATCCACACTAAAAACGAAATTACTGTAATAAATTTCGCATCTATCAGTTGACGTTTCTTGATATATATTCACATCCTCAGAGCTCAAATGTAGTGAGGAAAATTTCACGAAAACGTTACCACAGTTCCATGTCTTCATGGTTTCCGGGCTTGTAGGTCGTGATCCGGTGGTATTTCTACCTGACGTTTCGTCTACAACTGCGGTAGACATTCTCAAAGGCGATGTGGCAGCGGTCAAAGTGTCCTCCTTTTCGGTTGAAATTCTGTGTTCATACAGAATTTCAAAGATGAAGGCCTCAATCTCAGTAAAACCTGGACACCAGCACTCCGACATACAAAACCAATGACCAATCGTACAAGGACGGAATACGACCGAGTAAAGAACTCACCCCCACCACTACACACTGCGCAGTTGACCAATTACAGAAAAACGGACTAAGACCGAACAGAGAACACACTGGTACTAGGCATAAAAGAAGGGAGGACACCAGTCACTGACACACTGATCTGTAAGCCGCCAAGGAGGACACTTCGACCGCTGCCACATCGCCTTTGAGAATACTACCGCAGTTGTAGACAAAACATCAGGTAGAAATACCACCGGACCATGGCCTACAAGTCCGGAAACCATGAAGACATGGAACAATGCCGGTTGTGAAAGCTTACACACGTTACCACAGTAATTGCGTTTTTATTTGGCTCCTTCATCCAATATGAAGACATCTTCAACGAGAATTTCTCGTATAAAATTATGAATATAAAAAGGTTCGACCACAGGTGGGTGTTTGAGAACCGGTGCCTTTACCCAATATTAACAATTTTAATGTAGTTGTACTGTTCCATATCGATCATGTCCCAGCCATAACTGTTAGAACATACATGTTACGTTTGTATAATGATTATTGTAACAGGCTCGTGCGCCGGAAGTTGACACACAGAGAGATAGGTAGGATAATTAACGGTTATTTGGCACCCAGAACCACCAACCATTATAATTATTATTGTTAAACCGGAAGTGTTACTTACATGTCAAATAACAGACATTCCATTAATTCATTCTCCAATTCCATATAATATTATAGATCATGCGTTTCCTAAACATTTTCACCTATGGACCCCTTCGAGATTACCAAAATTGTCACGGACCCCCATTTAATTTTTTGTTTAGTTATTTGATGTGAAATTCTTTACGCACAGTAGAGTGAATGAGAACTCCCGTATTTTTATTCGACAGATAGCGCTAGTAGCAAGTAAAGTATGTCAAACGTTTAAAGGTTAACGGTTTGTGTCTAAAGTCGGGCCGCTTAACAAATGGAGCAATGAAAACGCATGCACTGCGTGCAAAGTACCTGAATGGTTGCTTGAAAGCTCGGGGACGAAACTATATTGGAAGGCCACGCTTGCGGCGCAAGCTATTCATGTGCTTTTCACGTGATCACTCCATCTGTTAAGCGGCCCGACTATAGTCATTCTTCATTTATCCATTATCGAGGAATAAATAAATAAATACAAAACTGCGATTGAGCCGTTAAATGATTGAATGGCATACTTTACCTGCTAGTGGCGCCGTCACGTGACTATAAACAGCTCTGACATTTGAATTACATTAAAGTGAAGTAACAACTACCTTACTTTAGTGGTGCCATCAGGTGGTAAAAAGAAGTCTGCTAGCCCTCATTGAATTCATCTAACGAAAAAGTGCAACGATGTAACCATGGCATCACACACGTACGTTTGTACTTAGGTACAAACTTGTGTTTCAGATCGCTCACTATATAATCACTTTTTGCCGGATGATCACACTGCCATGGGTTCGAATCCCACCTCCGCTCATGGATGTTTTGTGATGTCATTTAGTTTTAAGTTATTTGTTATTTGATTTGATGTAATTAAAAGACGCTAATGACCTAAGTTGTCGATGCGTCTATAATCTACAATAAAGAAATACAGTTTTTTCCGGATGGAGTTTATACAGTTCGACCGTCACCAGCCGAACTGTATAGCTTAGCCCACATACACCAGAGATGAATCCGTGAACCCTTTCAAAAAATATACTTATACGGACCCCGGTTTGGGAAACTCTGATATATAGATGATATCAATTGGTAGGGTGACCACTGGCCATAATACAATGCATCGATGCAGTTGGTATTTTGTGGAAATGCAGTCTATAGGTATATTTTTGTGTCATTTTATTGTAAGGGTGGTTTCAGTGGACAATAAAAAAAATGGGGTGGGTTCAGCTCTCGTTCTAGACCACAATGTTTTTAGTATGCCCTGTACGTCTTTAAAATTTAATATTTTATCCATACCTACTAGAAGGCAAAAACCCCGTCCGGCTTCGCCAAGGTAAATATTTATAATTAATAAATATTTTACGTCGCACTCGCTTCGCTCATTCGCGCGAATTTATAATTACCTGCCGGCGATTTTTCATCATTATTGGGTGTAATTAGTGTTGCCGTCTAGACAAGACAAGACTTTCAAAGTCTTGTCTTGTCTTGAAATATCAAGATCAAGACTTCACTCAAGTCTTGTCTTGAAATATCAAGATTTCACTAAGTCTAAGTCTAGATTAACAAACTCTTGTCTTGTCTAATATCTAATATCAAGACTCTAGATTATTTTCAAGAGTCTAGATTAGTAGTAGTAGGTAAAGTAAACCTTTACATACTTCTACTTAGTTTATCTAGACCCTTGAAAATTGTCTAGAGTTTTGGCAAGAGTCTTGATCTAGATAAAGCAAGTCTTGTCTTGTCTTGAACATTTCTAGACAAGACTTCTGCAGGTCTTATCTTGAAAATCTAGACAAGACAAGACAAGAGTTTAGAAAGTCTAGATCTAGACGATAACACTAGGTGTAATATTAATGGCACACCGCTTTTGATATAAACATGATTTGAATCAATCCGATTTGCACCCAGGCGAAGCCGGGGCGTACAGTTATTATAGATCTAAACCTTCTCCAAGAAAGTTATAGCGATTCTGCCTGTTTCATAAAACGCGAAACATTAGTAAGTCGAAGTGAATGGCCTATACCCACGAATATAGACGTATCTATGTCAAAACCGAAATGCATTTTAAAATACATTACTCTTTGTATAGTAAACCCTCCATAAGTCAACGTTTCTTTTTGGCTACTAACTGCTTTCAACTATCATAAACCACTTCTGCCCACCACGATTAGCACTTTCTCTACGCATAACCTTTAAGTTGATACTCGATAAGTAAGTCAATGCTTTACTGCTGTCATAAGTTCTTCTGCCCAAACTGTGACAGCATTTTTTCCCGTTTCTTAAAAATGCCCTAATTAAACTACCAACAGTTCAATTAAGAACTATTAATATTTTTTTAAACAATGATTATTTATTTATTTAATACGCGAGCAAGCTGCAGAGGGTGTACGTGTATTAATGAATTTATCACAAAGTTTGCGTTAGAAGTCCTATGTAAATTAACGTATTCCATGGTCCCGAGGGAACATGTTACACGTATGTGACGTAATATGACACGTGTCTTACGCAAGGGACACGTTAATGTCTTTTTGACATATATTTACTGGTTTGGGACAGACTTCGACAATATTGATTTTTAATTATTTATTTTTCACGCATCTGCAATATTCTGTGTACTTATATTAAAAAAAAATTAAGACCAACAAATTTCCTTTAATTGTCTTTTATATCCACGATACGAAAAACATTTTTTTCGGTCACTATATATTTTTTTGAAGTGCAAATACATGGGAACTGGGAAGTCATGATTAAAAAATAAGTGTGTGCCTCACCTACATAAGCGCACAGTGGAAGTTATACTTCATACATTTTTCATTAGAACACGTTCCGTTGAAGTTTTTGACATTTTTAATAAATTTTAACTATTTACTTATTTTTATTTTTGACATGTCATGAGAGGCTTGAAAATGGCAGAGCGTGTAGCAATGCTGTTGTTTACATGGCTTTGCTACGGTTCCTCTATTACAAGTCTCCAGTTCCCGGGACGCTAATGACCTAAGTTGTCGACGCGTCTATAATCTACAATAAATAAATAAAAATCCATTTCCCGGGTTCTAGCCAGAGAGCTGATAAAAGTGTCAATTGGATTTTCAATTTATTATTAAAAATTCGACTGATGACCAGTCCTATACTTCCCACCTAGTAAATATTTGCAAAAAATAAACACTCTTTTTTTTATTCTTTGACTAGGCCCAAATAACCTTAGCTGTTGGTGGTCTTTAAAACACAATTTAATTTTTATTCTTTGAAAAAAGCATGGCCCTCTTTTTTGTTTGGTGATCTACTGATGGCTAGCTTAATATAGCAAAAATCATGGTTACCTTGATTTACGTACAATTTTTATTTTTTTTAGTAAAATATTTTTTTTCTCGAAAACTATACATTTTAGAGAAAAAAAATATTTACATTTTTTTCATATTATAACATCTAGAATTCATTTATATTTTTTTTTACCTATGTTAATACGTGACATTGAGGACGTTTTTTTGAATATCTCAGGATCCACTGAACCGATTTGACTCAAAATCTAATCAGATCTAAGTTGAAGGCTGATAAACACAATAGAACAATCGGCATGCCCGTATGTTGTTCCGTTCTTAAGATATCGAAGGCGAAAAATTGACCACACACACACACACACACATACACACACACACACATACAGACATCAGTCAGAAAATGATCTTAAACGATTGCTAGGGTCTCAAAACGTGAAAATCTGTTAAAATCTCGAAATATTTTTTTCGGACTAAATCCATTACTTCCCTACCATAGTAGAGGTGGGAAGTAAAAAATAATGAATTGAAAATATGAATTGGTGCTAGGCCCAAATAACCTTAGCTGTTGGTGGTCTTTAAAACACTATTTAACAATTTTGACATGTCATGATAATTTATGAAATTTAAGCCATGGAAACAAGTATATCCAAATCCTGTTTTAAATATAACACTGTTTTGAAACGTCAAAAAATTGATTTTTAAAAAATCTATAAGAAAATGAATTTTTCCTGTGATGAGATTTAGCTAGATCGATTTTTTGCCCCCCCCCCCTCAAACCACTTATTATGTTATGATTGAAATTAGAATAAATCAATAAGAATGAAATTTCTAAACTTTTGATTTGGAGCAACGTTCATTCAAGACAGTGGACAGCATTTTTCTTTTCCAGTCAGCAGGCGAGTGCCGACGCACCTATCAGGTAAAATACGTATAGGGCTGACAAGAGACATAGGTCTGACGTTAAATAGCTGACATTCAGTTTTTAGTTTCAGGGTTGGTATAAATACCAAGCCAACTGCACTGCGACAAATCCAATATCTTTGAAAACTATTCAAACCTTTTACTTCATTTATACTATGCTAGCGGCCCGGTCCGGCTTCGCCCGGGTGCTATGAATTTATGATTTATAGCGGACCCGGGTGATATAAAATTATGATTTAATAGCGGTCACCCATATTGCTCCGCTCACGTATATTTAGTATATTGTTAACGTGTTATCCCGCCGCGAGAATCTCCCCCCTTAATTTGTTATCCCCCCGCGAGAATCTCCCCCCTGTGTAGCTTTCTATTAGTGACAGAATTTTTAGAATCGGTTTAGTAGTTCCAGAGATAAGAATTTATGATTTATTACCCCCTCCCTCGAGTACCCTTGGGTTACATTATTTTAAAAAATACAGCCCATGTTACTCGCTGATAATGTAGTTTTCTATAGATGAAAGAATTTTTAAAATCAGTTAAGTAGTTTTTGAGTTTATCCATTACAAACAAAAATACAAAAAATCAAATCTTTTTTCTTTATATTAGTTCAGATTTAAAACACAATGCATTTTTTCCTGAGAACTTAAACGGCTTCTACTTGACCGATTTTGATTTTTTTTATTAATCGTATAACTTTGTATGCGAATAGTTGCCAGCTCCATTTTGTTTTGCCATTTTTTAACGTTGAATCCTCGGTTTAATCCATCTATAGACTTTATCATAAGTATAGCTGCCCGCTATCGCCAAGAATTATTTTTATTTTAAACAAAGAAAGAATTTTTTAAATCGGTTCAGCTGTTGTCAAGTTTTGAGGTAATTCGTTTTTTTAATATATGTAGGAACTAGTATCGATATACCGGAAAACTTGCTCGCCTAGGTGTTTATATCGTTCTGCAAGGGGGTTAATACCGACATTTTGTTCTGCAAATGGAAATATATGCTTAAAACAGTCGCCGTAACAACGTATTAAAATTTGAACCTTGAACTAATAATATAAATTTCGTCGGGTACATGACACGTTTAGGGTGATCTGCCACCCTTTTAATACTGACCAATTGATCTGCAAATATTATAATGGTATTATTGGGTCACCGACAAGCTATACAAACAATTTCAGCTTTGAAGCAATAATAATTGTGACCATTTTTTTTTTGTTACATGTTGGGGGCTGTCTGCATCCCTACCATACCGTTATCTAGAAAAATCCTTTATTCAGGGCACTTTAATATGCCTCCCTCAACATCTTCACAAAAATAAGGCCTTGAATAAATAACACCAAAAAATTGTCACTAGCTCTCGGTCTATTTTCTAAGCCACACCCGGTATATGTAATATTCTTCGCCCGAAGTGTGTTCCCTCAACCTAAGTAATAAATTGGGTCGATCTTATAATATGTTAAAAGTTTCATAAATATCCGCCAATTTAGTCATATTTAAATGAAATAATTTAGTAGTAAAAGTATTTAATTTTAAAAACATTAATCGTTATTTGTATCTGCTATGCCCTATTGTTTTTTTATTTGAGTATCTATTATAAAATTATGTTACGGGCGTCAGTCAAGTGTCCAACCCTTATTTATTCTGAATAACTGAATACAAGTGCTCACAGAGGTGTCAGCTTTCAAATGTAACGCATCTATCAGATAAATGTTTATCATATAATATGTAGGAACAGCGGCTTGCCACCTACACGAATTCTAAAGGGACTTACACACAATCGACAATACTTTAGTTCACACCACTAACATGTGTTACTGATAAAGGTTCCTTATTGGGAGCTGACATGTGGGAGGAGTTTATTTGTGACGTAATCAATAATACGACATTAAAGGGGCAATGGGAACTGTGGCATTTTTCTCTTTTAATGGCTTTAAAAATTGTAGATAAATACGCAACCTTTTCACAAGAAATTTCATAGAAGGAGAAATGATTGTTAAATATGAGACATCCCTATATTATTAAACGAGCAAATCTTGTATATAATATGTACCTATGTACTTATATAAATATTTTCTCGAAAACGGCCCTAACGATTTGGATGAAATTTACCGAACAGGGGTTTCGGGGGGCAAAAAATCGATCTAGCTAGGTCTCATCCCTGGAAAAATTCGTTTTCTTATCGATTTTATCATTTTAAAAAACAGTTTTTTTAACGTTATAAAACAGTGTCGTATGGTGAGTAGGCTTTGGAAAAAACAAACTATTTTCATTATTTATGTCAAATTACTCTGACAGTCAATCTTTAACTTATTAAGATAATCAGTAATTATTTGAAAATATGTAGGTACATACGTTATTTAGTATGACGTATACTGACGTATAATAATATTATCTACTTATAGGTATGTAATTTTTTTTCTTAAAAACGACTAACGATTTTCATGAAATGGGAACTTTAAGTACTATTTTTTTTTAACTCATCCGGGCAAAGCTCGGTCATCCAGATATTATTATTTTATGTGGAAAAGATAGGTATAGAAAATAGGAAATAAAATTTGTTGAAAATATGAAACTGCACTAGCCCTAGATAACTCTAGAAGTTTGGTGTCTGTATCAAGTAAAAAATGGGTGTGTGCCTATGACCACATGACTGAAGTGAAAACTTCAGATTTTCTAATTTTTGGTGTCATCTATTATAGCGCATTTATGAACTAAAAATAATTTATTAGGTACTAAAATACTAAAATTGTATTTTTAATTAATTCTACCTTGGTTTAAAAAAATTATAATTATTGTCAAAGAAAGAATACAACAAAAATAAAAAAGTATATAAATAAATATCATGTAGAATTTAGAAAAAAAAACGCCAAAAATTCTACGCTGCCATCAGGTCTCGAACCTAGGTTCCTATGCATAGAACGCAAAGACTAAACCAACTGCGCTATGAGTGCC
Source organism: Mongoloraphidia duomilia (assembly GCA_039654895.1). Lineage (NCBI taxonomy): Eukaryota > Metazoa > Arthropoda > Insecta > Raphidioptera > Raphidiidae > Mongoloraphidia > Mongoloraphidia duomilia. The sequence goes on from CM077527.1 coordinate 11,929,749, forward strand.
AGTGTGTAGATGGCCGTTTTTATGGTATAAGTAATAAGTATGTTTCGAATTCTTACGCAAAATTGCGAACGCTTCACATGCGAATTCTTACGCAAAATTGCGAACGCTTCACGTTATTTAAGTACCCAGGCAAAAAATGTCTAACGCACCTAAGGAAGTTTTCACTTCAAAAATAAATAAGCGTCATTGGTCAGTTTAGAACTATATGAATCATTCACAATCAACTTAAAAAAATGAACGTGTGATGGCACCTTTGTAGTATGAGTAAGAGTAAACGTATGGTATATACGTTAGACGACTGTTGTGGTTATGGTCAGGGAGAGCATTTCTCTCTTTCTCTTTCCTGTGCCATTATCTCTCTCGTGCGACGTCAAGTCACCGAGATATTTATCAAAACATATTCTCTTACATATGCTTTCATATAATATAAAATAGGGATGAAGAAATTGTAAATTATAGACGCTCGACAATAGATTTATTTTTATTTATTGTAGATTATAGACGCGTCGACAACTTCGGTCATCAGCGTCTTAAATACATTAAATAATAATTTTCTTAAAACTAAATGACATTACAAAACATCCATGAGCGGAGGTGGGATTCGAACCCACGACTGTGTGATCCAAAGACCGCTACGCATCTGAAAGCATCTGTCTGTCTGTCTGTCTATCTGTCTGTGGCATTGTAGCTCCCAAACGGATGGACCGATTTCAATGCAATTTTGTTTGTTTGAAAGCTGGTGTTTGCGAGATGGTTCTTAGCCATGTTTGATTGAAATTGGTTCAGACGTTTTCAAGATCTTCAGCTCTCATCACAGTTTGTATAGAAATCTCGGTCAGTATTATAACTAGAAACATATCAAGTTTGAGTTCAAATATTTCGTTTTTTTGATTAGTTAGTTTAAAAAGTATGAAATAAAAATTTAATTAAAAATTTAAGAAACCCCCGACGTAAAAAAGCAAACATTTAAAAAGTGAGAAATAATTAATATCTACTATATCTGGCCCGATGCACCGTCTATTTCTTCGTTTAGATGAAATATTTAATTCATAAAAGCGTCGGGGACTACTGTAAAATGACAAAAATACCAATGTCTCAGCTTTCCCCGAATTAAATATTTCTTCTAAACATAGAAATTATTGCTTTGAGAATCATGAAAAGAAGGTTTATGTTTTATATTGTTCAGAGAATTTCACAAAACCTACTTTTCACGTTGCCCTTTTTGAATTCAAGAGAATCATTGAATGATTAAATTGTAACGTTAGCACCGCCGATTTGCGCTATCACTCACCAGACGGCAGGACCATGCATCTGCTCACAACGAATAACAAACTAAGGATGTATCAAACATGTCTCAACCCTGAATATGTTTTATAGGTTTAAATTACTACGTAAACGAGAATACACAAAGTGCAAATATAACTTAATTTTATGAATTCATTTTACTCGAGTGCCACAATAATGTCTACCGCACGAAGGTCGTATGTAAACGATTCTACGAGACTAAATAGTTTAATAAAATAAAGTACTTCCTACTTAACTTGTTAAAAACATAATAAATTTATAAAAAAAGAGAGTGTATACTTATAAGGCTACATGCTATAGACGTCAAATTATCTCTCTCACACCCACCCTCTATTTTTTAAACACCCTTATAGAGTCGATAATTTATTATTGAACGAAGAGGATTGTAGATTATAGACGCCAAACAACTAAAGTCATTAGCGTCTATAGATAAGATAATTTATGTATTGTCTATATAGTTATGACCATAGTTTTATTGTTTCGAATTGGTATATTAGATGAAGAACTACCTTTCGAAGGCTTCAAATGCCCATAATAAGAGTTGCCGGTGATTACCGATCAACTTACGTAATCGATATCATTGATATCGATTAGATATTTAGTTAATTCGTTTTATTTCTTCTAGACGAAGAGCAACTATTCGAAGGACTTCAAATGCCGACAGTGATAGATGTAGCTGGTGATGATATTTTCACAGTAATCCAAAATCTCAGCAGAAGATTATCGCCGAATGACAATGCAAGAACCTTACGCTGTGTTGCAAATCACATGACTCTTGTCGATAGAGATAGTCAGGCTACGATTCAACTCCAAGTCAAATGTAAGTCTAAATCAAATTCCTCGAAGAAGATTGGAACGAACTCTGTTCAGTTAAAAAATAATTTGATTTCTTACAGATCCTCCACAACCGCCAAGGGACCAAATCGACAGATTCGGATATGAAATTGGGAAACCGGGAACAATTAGTGTTGAAGTTAATTCAAACCCAAGACCACAATTACAATGGACTGTAGGTGGTGAGACAATAAAAGAAGGAAGTACTGATAGTACTGGAAGAATTGAAGTTCCTACTGCTGAACCGATGGTAAATAAATGTTTCTAATGGATTTAGCATTAATTTTATTATAAAAAATAGCTGTTTATTCGCTTCTTAACCACAACAATTTTATTATTCCTGCCTTCGAGAACCTCTCCTATTTTTGTCTCCGGGAAGAAAATCGATTATCCAGTTTCGTTAGGGTCTGTCCTTATGCCATGTACCATAAGTATGCAGAGTTTCAGCTCTCTAGGTCAACGGGGGCTTTCTGGAATCTGTAGGGGGTGGAAAGACGGACAGCCAGACAGACACAGTAAATTATAATATATTATGTAGATTACAATGTACATGCTCCCGTCATAACCAAAAACTAATTTGTTCAGTTTTTTGCTAATAATGATGATTGATCGAAATGTACATCCAATGTTGTGGTCAAGAATTGACTAAATTGTTTTTTTTCATAGTTTTAAACCACACTGCTCTTGGTATTCTTTATCATTGAATCAATTTTATTGTTTTGTAGGGTAAAGGAATATATTTAGCGAGTTTGAGATTAGCCAGTATAAGAAAAGAAGATACGGAAATTCAATTTAGACTCACTGCGTATAATGACCAAGGATCACAGGATTATTTGGTTGTTATTTCAACAAGCGCTGAACCTCAAGGTAATTTTATTGTTTCTGTTTCAGGGTTATTGACGTTATTGATATAGATATGATCTACTATGATTATATTATGTGGATCATCATCACACATCCTCAATTATAATATAGTTATTAATGTTATTTCAGGTCTCCAATTGGGAGCAGGCGCCATTATCGGAATTGTTGTAGCAATTCTAGTTTTGATTTTGATAATTTCGTTGATAATATTCGCCAGAGCTACTGGAAGATGGTGTTTTGGCGGTGAGTTATTATTTTATTAATTCAGTTAATTTATTGTACCTAGAATCAATTTTAGTATCGAAAAAAACCATAATAGTATTTGCATTAGAAATAATTTACTTTAAATATTCTAAAATATTTTTTAAAAGATCTCATTTTTTTCACAATTATTTGTAGTACAAAAATAAGAAAAATAATATATTTATTATTTATCGTAACATAGATATTAGGTATAATTTTATTAATGTATTTTTTAAAAGAAAATTTTCGTAAGTAGTGCATGCATTTTGCTTCAGACTTCAAAAGAAATTGTAGTTATTATTTTTTATGTCCTGATTGTCATGATTTGTGTTGGTATAACTATTGGTGTTAATGATGGGTCAAAGGTGGTAGAACTTACTGTTTTTTTTTTACTAAACTGATCATTGTGTTTGCATAGGTGGTTCGCATGTAATTGATTACACAAATTCCAAAGGAATTAATCCAGAATTTGTGGACGAACATCGGAGTAACCCCAACGTTGTTGATCCAGAAAATCCCAAACCTCACACAAATGGCACAACCGAAGATGATAATAAAAATAAAGAACAAAAAGTTAATACCGTTGTTTAAATAAAACTGCTTTTTGTTTTGTTAGGTAGTTAAAAATAACGTTTTTGAAATTAACGGTAGAACTTGTCGATTTTTTGGTTTGCTGGTCAAGTCGATTCTACAGGCTGGTCCAGTTTATATCATCAGTATTTCTTCAGTCGATAGTTCACCGAAAGTTAAAGGTGGTTTGTCTAATAAAATATGGTCGAGTTTTTCTTTCTTTTTGATGTACAGAGTGTTGAAGGAAAAAAATTATTTTAAATAATCGTTGTAAGCCTTCTGCAAGTCTGCATAAATAATTTTTTTGGAAGCAAAACTCGACCATATTTTATTAGACAAACCACCATTAATTTTCAGTGAACTATCGGTAGGTGAAATCCTGATCATATAAATTGGCCCACCTGTATATCAAATAGTCGAACTGACGATAAAGTTTCAATTTGTACATTTTAAATAAAACACAACGTTTTAATTTTTTAAAGTTCTTTGTCTGTCGAAGCCACTGTGCAGTGCGAACAATTGTTATAATTTCTTAAATGCAAAAAAATTAAAACGTGTTTTTATTTAATTTAAAATGTATCAAGTAACAGCCAAATCTTTTATATAAAATGTTTCATTTTGTATTTTAAAAAAGACGACCCGATTTTAAAAACGCCTTTAGATACTTTTATTTTCCTTTATAACATTTTATTTTCATTTAAATCAACCGATACATCCTTAATTATTACTGATTGTTACACATCTGTTTATAAATGTTACCTGTTTGGTGTAGGCGGGACAAACTGTTTAGATTCGTACTAACTTGATATAAATTCGAATTTTCAGTCTTGAAACTTTATCATTCCGTGTTTTTTTTAAAGACAAATAATACGAATTTCGATCTAACGGTTGACCTAAAAAACAGCAAGTTTGAAAATTTGATCAGTCGAATGATTTAAACTTTGTTCGGGTTATTTCACTTAAATTTTTATACAGTCATTTCAAATTCAGATTCGTCATTACAGAATTTACATATTTTCTTCTGAAATCAAAAAAATATTTAATCTGTTTCTATTTCGGGAGAAAACTTTTCCAAAATTTAAGTGTTGCCTAAAATTAAAGTGAACGAAATATACCCAACGCGTGTCGAACAAATATCATTTGATGAAAAGTAATTATTTATATTATCAATAATTATTGTGTGTTTAAAAAAAAACGATAATGTTTGTGTGACTTTTAACATTTCAAAAAGTTTGAAAAATATATTAATGAAGTTTTATTTTCAAATTGTGAAGAGCGTGTGATTGTGATTAACGAATTTTATGTGCATTTCACTTCGACGAATTCGCTGTACAGCCTCGCGAGAATCATTGCGCAGTGGACAATGAAAATAGGGACTTTATTTTCTGTCAATTCGTTTGTCCCTCAGACACGACGGTTTTAACCTTACCGAGTCGGTTTCTAAGTCGATAGGGTTTTTTGGAAGTTTTTTGCAGCCAATTTATTTATATTGAAAGAGTTTTATTTATACTAAACGTTTCGCCTTTTTAGGCATCATCAGTAATATTCTGAAATGTTATACATATATATACATTAAAATGAACAAGTTATAATACAGTATTTGAAAATAAAGATAAATGAATGAATTAGATTCAAAATACTTACATTTTATAGTGAAATTATGATTTATGAACATTATTTGAACGATGTTGTTATTAGCATGGATTTTAGACAACTGTTTCTATTTTTAAAATGAAAGAAAGTTATGGAAGCTATTGTAAGTATATTGTTGTATTTGAATGCAAGTGTGTATACTTGTATTCAGGAGTACCAATTGTATAGATAAAGGAATAACTTTATATGTATATATGTATAACATTTCAGAATATTATGATGCCTAAAAAGGCGAAACGTTTAGTATAAATAAAACTCTTTCAATATAAATAAATTGGCTGCAAAAACTTCCAAAAAACCCTATAATATCCTCAGCCGTACTAAATCCACTACGCATAGCATAATAGTGTAAAACAGCTATGTGCCGTTCGGTGCGTTTCATGCGGCGGTTTCAAAACATCTGTAATTGTTTTACACTATTATGCTGTATTAAACGACTTATCGACTTGGAAACCGACTCGGTAAACGCTTCGGTTAAAACCTCCGTGTCTTGTCTTTGTCCTTTTTAATATCGATACTTTTTCGTTTCTTTGCGCATTTGGTTCTTGCTCGGCTCTAACTTTAGTTCACGTTCATCGAACGTCACTGGGACGCTTGTTTTTGTTTAAAGAGGCCCTCAGACTATCAGTATTTATTATAGTCTAGGCTGCAGTGGCGTAGAGTAGTATCGTTTAATATTTTTTTTTCAAAATGCCTGCCAAGTGCCAATATTTATTTCAGTTAAAACTCACAATTTTCTCAAAAAAACTGTTGTCTTTAGGGCAAAAACTATAAAAAAACTGACAGGATCCAGATCATCTTATCAAGTTAGAAACATTCCATTGCCACTTTAGAAAACGTTCCAGAAGAACCTCGTGTACGCTGATTAGATCTGGTCTATCATCGAAATAATATGGATCGTCTGATGGCCCCTTAAGATTGTGAAAAAAAGCGTTGTTAGATTACATCCATTTTCTTTTTGGTGACGTTAATCATTTCGAGAGGCTCCAAACGAATTCGAAATTATATTTTATGACAATCAGGGCTTCAAAAGTTTATATATTAAAAATTATTAAAAGTATTTATTATATGAATGTTCATGTTTACAAATTCTTTTGAAGCCTCTTTGAAATGTTTTTCTATGAACTAAATTGTAACATTATTGCTGTAAAAATTACTTAACTACATTTAAATATTACTAATGTTATTTTACAGTAAATACAAAAATAACTGTGATAGTTATTTGTAAGGCAGTTTTTTTCAGTTTACTATAAGGAAGTGTCCTTAAAAATGTTATTATTTTTATCAGGATATTAATCAAATGTTTTTTGTGGGCTTTGGTTTTTTTAATGTAAAAAATATCAAAAAAAAAAAAGTATTAATTTATATATTACGCAATTTTATTCTGACTTCCTTAAAGATAAGAACGTAAAGATCTGAGAGTTGTAAAATTTAATATGTAGTAACGATACAGTGACGTAACGACACAGGGGGCCAAATCTACAAATACACTTTGTCTGTTGTCACTCATCAGTCTTATAGATAGATAGATAGATAGATAAGATGGCCACCGTCGGACACAATGGGGTCGTCCTACATTTTTTTTTTGCTGGAATCTACATTACAAATAGAATATAAAACAATTTTTTTGAGTATTTTTCGGAAGCTTTTTCTACAGTAAACTATTCTCAGCAGTGTGTATTTCTCAATGTAATTTTAAACATGGAAATATGCCGCTACAAAAAATTACGTGTCACGCCCACTGATCTGTCAAATTTAAAGCAAACCACTAGGCAGATAATTTATATACATCTCTTTCTATGGATAAAGAAATATGTCCGTCTTCTACGTCATCACATGGCGGTTTATCCTCAACTTAAAAAAAATTTTTTTTAATTCTTTTTCGCAATTAAGTAGAAGGATATAAGCACGAAAAAGTTGATGTACATTATTTGTTTATGTATGAGTAATAATATACACTGTTCAAAATTATCTAGGGACGACCTTATTCGGTAGATGAGCCCCATTAAAGAAAATTCGTATATTCTAGCTACGTCACAGGTACAAAAGAATTGTTATTTAAGGCCTCCCATACACTAAGCGTACAGGTTGCTGTCGCGTTAAAAGATATCGTGATTTACTCCACGTATAGCAGTCTTTGGAGTGACGTCTGCAGGAGTAGAGTTGCTCGCTCTCGCTGCCAGTGTGTTACTCGCCATAGAATTATATGGTAAATATCAGGTTGCGGCAAATACTTGATTCCAGTTGCCGCCGCGATCGACTAGTCGTGGCGCCCAATAAAAACATTTTCAGTGATCGCAGGCAACGTGACCGCCTAGTGCGTGAGAGGCCTAACGAAGAATAAAAAATATTCTTGGACTGAAAATTACTAATTTTTTTAAATAAATATACATATCTATTATTATCAAAAATACATGAAGACTTTATTATTTTGAATACGAAATATTTAAATTCAAAATTTCAGGGCACAATATTAAGTTTAAAGAAAAATATAAGCTTTTATTTTAAACGTTTTGCGGCAAATTTTAACGTAATATTTTGCTTCGTGTGAAAGATGTTTACATGGTAAGAGTATTAAATGTTGATATTATATTATTTCCATTTAAATAGGGAATAATTTTTCTTTCTTTTTATATGTTCGACTTCGAAAGATTGTTTATTGATAAAAAGTTTACCAAAAACCAAATAAAAAGCATTTAATTCTTTTTATCAATGAAGAGTCTTTGAATTCTTTTTTTTACAAATAATGTGAATATGCATAGTTTAGGCTTATTTTTAATGAATTAAAATATTTTATACGTCAGAGTTTTATCTGATTTATTTTAGTTTAAAATATTTTTCTAATTTATACATTAGCAGTTAAGAATTGATACTTTTTTAGTTGGAATTGATATTCTGCTCGCTTTTCGTTATTTTTTTAACAAAATTGTGCCATTGATTTTAACTTTTCTGGTTTTATTTCTAGTATTGGATTTTTTTACTTTCAGAAATATATAAATTCCAACTAAAAAAGTTACAAATAATAAAATTTTAAAATGTAGACATTTCGTGCATAAATTCATTTATCGATAATATGTATTAGGAAAATTAGATAAATAAGAAAAATTCCAGTTTCAACAGTATTTTCAGTTAAAATGAGCTAAACCAGTTTTACTATAAAAAAATCATTCTTGAATGTACTGCCCTTATACATTTTTAGTCATTTCGAGCAATAATTTTTTTTGAAAAACTACTATTAAGAGAAATAAAATCTGTTTTATATATGTATATAGGTTGTTTTCTTTAAAAAAAACTTTCCAAAATTTGATTATTGTCTATCAAAAATTTAGGCTTTTGAACGAGGTACATTATATTTAAATAATTAATTTAAAAAATTGTTAATTGCAGGAAAACGGCATGACAGAGAAGCGCCTGAATGGTAAGTGATATCAAACCCCAAAATTTGCCGCTTCTCAAACATTGTGAATAGCATTTTTATTCACAGATAATCATAATTTCTAGTTTCTAAATTAAAATACACAAATATGTGTTTCTCACTGTGCAGTTATCTATAAGCACACTGAATTGGAAAAAGTGCTGAGAAATTTTCCCAAAATGGTGAAAAAATGCAACTTGCGTGGATAATTTTTTTTCACGAGTGTGTGTACAAAATCTCCGATCTTTTTAAAATTTTGTAGAAAAACTGTTTGCTAAACACACATTCGTTCTCCTATGAGCAGCTAAGGACGCAAGCATATAATTACAGCTCCCCGAAAAATATTAAACGTAACGATACGAGATTTACGTCCTTCGCCACCATGAGTCGTTCAATTTTACATATTTTATTTTTCACGTAAACATACAAAATATAAAAAACAAATTTAAAAATAAGGAATTTTTGTTTTATGAAATTTTTTAATCTGCAGTTAAAAAAAATGGGGGAGGCCCTGTTCTATGACTGTTCGTATATAACGTTGAGCGTTAAAATCGCGAAAAATGTAAAAATTATTTGCGATTGAAAAATAGTACCTATACAGATTGTATCAAATTAAAGCCGTGCATAGGGCGTTCTGTGTATAATATAGAGATCGATATAAAGCATTAAGTAAGAACGAGCTAAATGATCGCAAATAGGAAGTTTCTGTAGTTACTGACTACTGAAATAAGAAATTATTGATAAAATCACAAAACAAAGATGACGCTATCAGGTTATATGGGTTAGTATGGGTATTATTTATTTATAGTAACTACAGAAACTTCCTATTAGCGATCATTTATCTCGTTCTTATTTATTGCTTTGTATATCGATCTCTGTCTTACACACAGAACGCCCTATGCACAGCTTTAATTTGATACAATCTGTATACAATTTGCTATTAAATATCGAGGCAAATGCTGTAAAACTTTGCCTTAAACATTTTTAATTTATAGCAGTGACACTGAAAGTGCCAAAGCTCATTCGGAGTGCGACACTGGCGATTGTCTTCATCAACTTTGCAGACGGAAAATGTCGACAGATTCAGCGGAAACTGTCGAAGCTGCTGACGAAAGGCTTGATCAGCAGGTTTGTAATAATTCTGAGTACACACGGGGACACAATTCAGGACTACTACTTTATTTTATTTAGTTTTTTTTGTTGACATGTTCTACGTTGCAAGACTATTCGAATAAATAAAGGATCTTATCTTATCCTTGCAATCGGACAAGATAATATACTAACAAAAATAAAGATAGTTACTTCTTACCACAACAGTTTTATTGATACTATACATGATTGAAATAATATTAGTATAAAATACCCTTTATGTATTATTTCAATCATGGTATAGTGTTTGCTGAAGATGAAAGCATAGCTTTCGAAATGTACATCCATCAATAAAACTGTTGTGGTAAGAAGTAACTATCTTTATTTTTGTTTTTATTCCAACCACAGTGCTCATATATTTTTATTAAGATAATATACTGTCTACGTGTGAATAGTTCAAGAACAAGAAAATGACTATTATTTTGTACTCTGAGATAGCCGGGCTGCGTACGCAGCCGGGCTTTTTATCTACGCAAGACAATGACTTCCAACATTATTGTCTTGTCTTAGCATCTGAACTGTTCACGAAGCATGGGACAATACCTGTATTTTGTCTCCGTGTGACCTCAGCTTAATAATGTACCTAGTGTGTTGGTTAAGTGAAGGGATTAAATTATAAAATTTTCTAGTTACCAAAATGCATTTAGTATACTTTTTTTCTTTATTTTTTTGTTCAGAATCCAGCCTCGAAAAAGCAATCTAAGAATAAAGATATAGTTTATGCGGAACTTGATTTGAAAAACTTAGGTGAAACTGCACCAAGAGTTAAAGAAACGGAGAGTACTGAGTATGCTGAGATTATTTATGCTAAGAAAGATGATGAAGAAGAATCTACAGCTCAGGCAAGTGAAGCTTCGGCGAAGAAAGACGAAAATACCACTGAAAAGAAATCTTAGTGATATTTAAAATAGGGAAAAAAACAGTTCGATTAGTATGTGCTTTAGCTGTGTTAAAAATGCAAGGTGTAACAAAAAATCGTCAAGAAATGCAGAGTGAGAATAAAAAATGTGATACAAATTTTAAGCAGACTTTTTTCTCCAGCCTATAGTTTTTTGAGGATTTTTTGTTGTACCAGTATAATGGAAATAACGGAATTGTATAAATTCTAAAATTAATAAATTTTAAATATAAGATTTACAAAAATCAGCCATTTTGAATTTAAATAATGTGCGATATAGTAGTACAAAAATAATTTTTTAATTTGTGTATCGGTTAGTTGTAATACAAATCGAGAATTCTTTGATAAATCTTTTTTAGTGAAAAGTATTTTTTTGTAAACGTGGCTTTATTCTATTTGCGTTTAGTGTTTTTCTGACTTGTTAAATTTAATGACCTCAGTTGTCGAGCGTTTATAATCTATTCGCAGGAACAATTGAACAACAAACTTTACTTGAAATGCACTCGCGATTTTTCTGATTTTATTTGTAAACATTTAACATTTCAGGTGATCGTATAATATATCATTATAATTAATATGTAAGTACTATGTTTATATATGACGGTTTTGATCATAATGTGGTAGATATTTAAATTAATTATATTATGAAGGTGCCTACTTAAGTATTAAATTTATATATTAAAGCTACAACTTTAATTATTATCCAGGATTTTCATTCACATTATCGGTCAAAATAGGTTAGAAGGATATTATGAAAATTGATTTACAAATTGAATTTATAAATTCATTTATTCAAAGTAAGTTTTTTTTTTTAATACGTAGCTTACACAATTTCATTCACCAAAAAAGACTTGAACTGATATTTTATTTTAATCTTTTAGTTATTGATGAAAGATATATTTTGTATATTTATTTGTTTCGTATATTGCAAAGTTTATTATAAATTTTTCCACAACTTGTCATAATAAGTATATGCAGGGTTCGATTTGTGGTATGACGCATTTTCATAAGACCATAAGGAGGGCGCAGATGCATTTTTTGGACACCCCTACTACACCATATGGACCCAAAATACTATTCAATTATTTACGATATGAATAATAATATATAAGTTAGCTCGTAAGACCTAAAAAATTATTTAAAGTATTTGATACCGAAAGTTATCCCCCAAATCATTTCCCGTCGCGTAAAAACGGTTATGGGTCTCCCGACGCTATTTTTCAAAGCTAAGGGGTTTCGCGTAAACGCCAAATGAAGGATCAAGAATCACACTACAAATCCTTTAGGCGAAAAAATGAAGAAAAAAAATTCCTGGAAAAACTTACAGCTTTTTAAAAATTTCGTATTCTTTCACAGGTTGTTTTTTTTCAAAAAATTCGCCTGGTGAATCTATAGTGTGATTCTTAGTCCTTAATTTAGCGTTTACCCGAACCCCTTAGCTTTAAAAATAGCTTTGGGAGTGCCATAATCGTTTTTAGGCGAGGGAAAAGGATTTGGGATGAATAGTGCAAGGAATGACTTCTGGTATTGAATGTTCTTAGCTACGCAGAAAGTTGTGGAATCTCAGATTTTAGAATTGATAATTATTATATTCCTATAATAAATTTAATAATCTTATGCGTATTTTAAGGGTACATAAAACCCTCGACTACATAATACTAACAGTGCGTCTCACGGCGAGGTGTACATACGATTATGTACTACCTATCGAATTTTAACATTGAAGAACAAAGTTAGTTCCCAAGTTGACTTTGAAAGTCATTTTTCTTGACAACTCAATAATTAATGTAGTCATGGCTTATTCTGATCCATTCATTTTGTCCCAATGCTAAATTTCCTATCTATATCTCGCCGTGAGACGCACTATATGAAGCCTGTTTTTTATAAGTTTTATCTTTCATTTATGATATTGTATATTGTATAATAATTGTTATTGATTTTTATTTACCAAACAATATTGATATACAGATTGACAGAAAAAAGCTATTCTGAACACAAACAATAAATTATTAATGAGTGCAACAGAGAGGTTATATTTTCCATGGATACTTTAGTTTCAAACAAAATTATCTTTTAAATTGCGTTTTAAATACCACCAACAGCTAAGGTTATTTGGGCCTAGCACCAATTCATATTTTCAATTCATTATTTTTTTTTAGTAATAAATTGAAAATCCAATTGACACTTTTACCAGCTCTCGGGCTAGAACCCGGGAACTGGGGACTTGTAATAGAGGAACCATAGCAACGTCATGTAAACAACAGCATTGCTACACTCTTGGCTATTCTCAAGCCCCAAAATTATCTTTGAAACATGCTTTAACTTACTATTTTCATGGATACTTTGGATGTTTGTACTTAAATTTACCTAGCCCCATGGATGTGTTATACTCACTGGATACCTGACTAATGATTTAAAAGTGAAGCAGGGCGCCATATTTGAAACGGGCAAAACATATTATATCGACGCTTGTAATACTACAGGGACACAGTAGAAAGCCATGAATATGTGTAATTCAAACTTTTTCATTAATTATATTCAGGGCCGGTGCTAGGATTTTCGGGCCCTGGGTAGGTGTTCTCAGGCCCCTGTCCCCTCCAAAAAAAAAATTTACTCCAAAATTTGTTTTTTATTGGAAATAGAAATTTTAATGCAAAAAATCAAATAACGTTTTTTATGTTGGGAAAATGTTTTAATGCTCGCAGTTTTAAACACGGAAGTAACATATAACAGGTAAGCCCCAGGCCGACGGGCCCCATTTCGGGGGTCCGGACCCGGGGTACCTTTGACCCGCTTATCCCCCCTAACGCCGGCCCTGATTATATTGTGAGCTGTGTGAACTTAAATGGTTTCCATAGTTTCCAATGTCGGCCATGCAAAAACAGGGCTGCTTCATTTTTGTGACTCATTGAACACAAGCAGTCAGGTATCCAGTGAGTATAATACATCCATTCCTAGCCCTAATAGCTATTATATAGATATTCTATCTTTGTCGCGTTACTAACCTTGTTTGTCTTCCTTGTTGCGCTCATTAATTTATTATGTTTAGATTTAAAACTATAAAATTTAGTTTAGAAGCAATTTTATGTATTTTTACGGTACTTAATTCAGCATTTCATATTTATATGTTATATTTTTTTAAGTTAAATTACATTCCAATAAAGTTTATTAATGCCTAAAGAATATAAACATTTTATACAGTGGCGGCGTTAGAGGGTGGGCCATGGCCCACCCCTTGGCCTACCCTGGAATAATCCCCAATCTCTAGTTTATCTTTTAAATACGTTTCTAACCCTCGAAATTTCAAACGTTTTTCTTGTAAATTCTAGCAAGTAATCTGGGTTAAAATTTTGACGAGCACTGAAATTTTGGGAACAAATATTATTAGCCCACCTTCAGAGCACCATGCCCAAGTCTGGCCCACCCTAACAAAAAATCCTAGCGCCGCCACTGATTTTATAGTTTCTTCTTTAAATATATTTGCTATTATGTATTAATATTTTGCAGTCTAATAAGAGCATTAAGGCGATGTTATAAATATCGGCATAGCCTTGGTTCAGAAGTACTTCATTCGTTGCTAACAAAACAGCAATACCGACCCGTCTTTCTGATCCCCGGCTAACAAATTTTTTAAAAACTTGTCTTAAAAATATTTCGATAAACATTGGGCATTGAAATTTTAATAAAAATAATGATTTTTAAAATCCCCTGACATATTATTATTAATACATTTAAAAAGAGAAAAATTATTTATCTTGTACCAGTGGGTTCGTGAAATTGGTCAAAACGTTACTTATTAACCATTGTTTTTATTAAGACAAATAAATTTTTAAATTGCAATTTTTAATTATTTATTAGGTATTCTTGTGACGTCACAATACATAAATACAAGTACACAAATATAATATCAAGACATTTTTTTATTTTCGTATAGATAAATAATAAACGATTTCTGCGATGTTCAGTATACTTGCTCCTACGAAAAGGGCTGCGGTTCCCCCCATCGATACTAGAAAAGAAACTGATATTTATATTTTATCGTGTTTTATATATGAATTGATTTAACTGCCAGATGTAGCTATGGTTACCTACGTTGCCGTAGCATCCTGGTGGAGTACGGCTCTAAAAGAATGTGTCCTCTTATTTTTTGATTACATTTTCACAAAACTTACCAACCAAATCCAATCTATCTCTGATGACAATTCTTCGGAAACGTTCGGATGGCAATCTTTCCAAAACGAAATCGACTTTGGCGAATGGTTCGTTAGTTCTGCAAAAATAAATAAACTCGTTTATTGAAATAGGTTTTTCAAATAACTTAATTTTGTATAAGCGTAGTATTAATAAAAACAACTATAAATTAAGTTAAATGTTCTAGCCAGTGGCGTCTTTCAGTTGAATGGCGTTCCGGGCTACCCAAAAAGCACCGACATTATGTTCATAGCTATATTGACGGCTGTAATGGTAGTCGACCAAACCAATAGGTATTCATCAAAAAGGAGTGATGTTATGTTCATAACTATATTGTACGACTGCAGTATACAGTGTGATGGTAGTCGACCAGACCATTACTAATCGAAAAGCAGCGACGTGATCTTCGTAACTATATTGTACGTCTACATAACTAACATCGTACGAATATTCAGTCGAACGGCACATCAAATACCTATTGACCACCAACGATAGAATCTGGATTCTTACGTTCGTCTTCATACTGATCAAGGTACAAAATAATTACATTACCAAAACCAGGTAAACAAAATTATATACTTCCGGAGCTTTCGGGTTAAAAACGTTTAGGGTTATGGTAATAAAGTTTCACTTGCACCGTGGTTTCATAAAACTGCACCTTAGTTTTTATTATTTTTATTTCAGATATACGTACGTAATTTTCTCGTTTCTGATTAATACAATTTCGCTTTCGGTACAACTTGGAAAACAGTCACAAACCAAGCCTGTTCTTTGAGTCCAACTTGCCTTCAGAACGGCCAGTTCGTTGTAATTTTCATTTAAACAAATTATGCCAGTTAAATTGCATTGCTCGTGTGGTTCTGTCAGTTTAAACAAATCATTTTATGTTAATACAGGGTGTTGCATGACATACTGTACAAATATTAAAGCTTGTATCTTAATATTTGAACATCTGTATAATCATTAATCATGGCGAATTTTATTTATTTATTTGTTGTAAATTAAAGACGTGTCGACAACTTAGGTCATTGGCGTCTTGATTATACATTAAATAACAACACACTTAAAACTAAATGACATCACAAAACATCCATGAGCGAAGGTGAGATTCGAACCCACGACAGTCTGATTCAGAGGCATCGACGCTAACCACTGGACCACGACTGTTTTCCATGGCGAATTGGACATTGTCTAAACAATTTCGTAATGCAAAAAAATTAGATAATTTAGAAAATTATTTGCTGGATTTTAAGGTCTTGAAGAAGACACAATCAGTGTCGGCACGTTAAAGAATTTAGCAAATAAATAATTTTTTGTCTATTCTAAAGAAAAAATCAATTTCAAAAGAAGGTGTTTTAAGAAAATTAATAAAAAAAAAACATCTTTAGTTGGGATATAAGGATTTCTAAATAATATAAGATTGCAGATTATAGATGCTCGATAACTAAGGTCATTACTTACGGCTGTTCGGCATTAAATGCTGGGTACAATTACAAATCCTCATTTGTGCAATTTTTCGACATTGGACACTGCATGCACTGTAACTGTAATATTTGTATACATCCAAATAATTCTCGTCAATGTATCGACATTTCCTTTTATCGATATTCACATAACGTACCTGAAAAATAGTAAAAAAATTGATTATTTTATTTAAGCTTGTTTTTAAAAACCACACTGCTAACTTCCCATTGGATGCCCTTAGAGATTAGAGACTAGTCTACCGTAGAGAAACTATTTGCAATAATAAACATTTTAAAACAATTTTGCAGTTGTTTTTTTTATTAAAAAAAATCGCTTATTGAAATTTCCTGCAAACCTAACAAGGTGTTCTTTATCTAATTATGTGTCGAATGCAATTGGTCCGGAATCGATATCATTATATTTTGTTCTCGATATATGCGAGACGAAAAACATTTTACAATAATTTTACAATAGTTTTTTTATAAAAAAAAGTCACTCATTGAAATTTCCTGGAAACTATAATCAGGTGTTCATTATGTAAATATGTGTCGAATGAAATTGGTGAGGAGTTGATATCATTATTTGTTCTTGAGATATGCGAGCGGAACAAAAATTCACCAACGTACGAACGAACGTACGTACACACAGAGAGAGACATATCTCTAAAAACAGTAGATTTGGACTCTAGGGACCTCAAAACGTGCAGTTATGTTCAAATTTTTCATTCGCAAATCCAGACTCATTACAATAACTTCGGAAAGTTAATAAAACTAATAATTCAGCGACCATACACCAGGTTCGTTGTAAGTTTCCCTGATTGCCATATATTGGACGTAGTGTGTATAACTCGTGACTGAAAATTTATCTGTTTCAAGAGTGGTCACCGATGGTACTTCTTCTTCAGGTAAACTGTAAACCTGAAATTATTTTGAAATCAGATGAACAGAATTTAGCATACCTACAAAAAAAGAATTTGTTACTCGATTTTTAAATTATATAATAATTAGTACTTACTGTAGCATCAGCTAATATTTCTATCGACAATTTTCCAGGTCCATTTTCTTTATTGGATATCATAGGTAATTTCATGTTCTTGGGATTTCTGCAATGCGAGTTTCAAAGTAAATAAGATATACTATATATATAAAAAATTCGACTGATGACCAGTCCTATACTTCCCACCTAGTAAATATTTGCAAAAAATAAACACTCTTTTTTTTTTATTCTTTGACTAGGCCCAAATAACCTTAGCTGTTGGTGGTCTTTAAAACACAATTTAATTTTTATTCTTTGAAAAAAGCATGGCCCTCTTTTTTGTTTGGTGATCTACTGATGGCTAGCTTAATATAGCAAAAATCATGGTTACCTTGATTTACGTACAATTTTTATTTTTTTTAGTAAAATATTTTTTTTCTCGAAAACTATACATTTTAGAGAAAAAAAATATTTACATTTTTTTCATATTATAACATCTAGAATTCATTTATATTTTTTTTTACCTATGTTAATACGTGACATTGAGGACGTTTTTTTGAATATCTCAGGATCCACTGAACCGATTTGACTCAAAATCTAATCAGATCTAAGTTAAAGGCTGATAAACACAATAGAACAATCGGCATGCCCGTATGTTGTTCCGTTCTTAAGATATCGAAGGCGAAAAATTGACCACATACACACACACACACATACACACATACACACATACACACATACACACATACACACATACACACATACACACACACATACAGACATCAGTCAGAAAATGATCTTAAACGATTGCTAGGGTCTCAAAACGTGAAAATCTGTTAAAATCTCGAAATATTGTTTTCGGACTGAATCCATTACTTCCCTACCATAGTAGAGGTGGGAAGTAAAAAAGTACAGGACTGTTCAAATTCCTACTTGAAACCCATTTCACTAAAGGCTATTACAACCTTAAAAATGAAATCCCAATTGTTATCAAATATAGCTTTATGGCGTGGCTTCGCCAGTATTGATTTGGTAAAGTGCGATATCTCATTCGCTTCGTTCGAGTCGATTATACGGAGACGATATCAAATCGACATCGAGACGACACCAAGTTAACATCTCAAAATTATTACACTCAAAATACAAAATGATTACACTTAAAACGATCACAATCAAAAAGCGTTATGATACCCCAATTTATATCTAAGCGATATAAGAATCGTTCTTAGAAAAAAATAACTCAAGATTTTTTGGCATGAGAGAGTATTAGATACTAACTTTGCTTGTATCGAATTAATGCCATAGCACGTTCCCAATTCCGTTTCGATTGGTAAAAAATAATCACAACAATCAAATTCTACATTGTTCCACTTACAAGTTCTGAAAGTTTCAGAACAGGTACTGCGAACCTGGAAATAATATTTTACACTAATAATGGATTGCAGAAGGCACTGTCAAAAAATTTGATTTGATAATGACCTTAGATTGTGATAATTACAGTATTTATATATGTGCATGCAGGAGCAGTCTAATATGCCGTTGTGAAACTCCCTGCCTCTCTAATGACCTCTGTTGTCGAGCGTTTATAATCTATAATCTATGAAACTCCCTGTCATGTAGAATATTAGATTGTACTCACACGAATTTTTATTTATTGTAAATTATAGACGCGTCGACATCTTAGGTCATTAGCGTCTTGATTAGGTACATCAAATACCTAACAAATTATTAACTTAAAACTAAATAACATCACAAAACATCCATAAGCGGAGGCGGGATTCGAACCTACAACTGTCTGATCTCGAGGCAGCGATGCTAACCACTGGACCACACTGTCCTTTGAGCCTCATTAGATTTTTATTTATTTATTGTAAATTATAGACGCGTCGACATCTTAGGTCATTAGCGCTTGATTACATCAAATACCTAACGATTAACTTAAAACTAAATAACATCACAAAATATCCATGAGCGGAGGCGGGATTCGAACCTACAAATGTCTCGTCCAGAGGCAGCGACGCTAACCACTGGACCACACTGTCCTCTGTACTCACACGAAAATAAATGATTAATTTAAATAGAAAAAGATCGCTTTTCAAGTTAAATTTTGATCAATATGCATTGAAAAATGTTGTTTCGAAGTGGAAATTGTTAAAAAAAAACTATGATAAATATGTAGATACATGTATTGTGTACACACAATTTTAAAAAATATCGTTTCAATCGATTTAAAATTCTACAGTACCTTTCTTATGGAGAAATATGTGTAGTCACAATCTAAGGTCATTGTTAAATTAGATTTTCTAACAATAATTTCTGCAACCCAGCATATAACGATAATATGTAAAAATTACTAAAAGTTAGTTTACAAATTAAATTCATTTTTATCCAGGTGTGCAAGCTTTCATGGCGGGCATTGTTCCAAGTCTTCATGGTTTCCGGGCTTGTAGGCCGTGGTCCGGTGATATTTCTACCTGACGTTTCGTCTACAACTGCGGTAGACATTCTCAAAGGCAGACTACGACCGAACAGAGAATACACTGGTACTAGGCATAAAAGAAGGGAGGATACCAGTCACTGACACACTGACCTGTGAGCCGCCAAGGAGGACATTTCGACCGCTGCCACATTGCCTTTGAGAATGTCTACCGCAGTTGTAGACGAAACGTCAGGTAGAAATACCACCGGACCACGGCCTACAAGCCCGGAAACCATGAAGACTTAAATTCATTTTTATTTTTTACTGGAAGTTTACCAAATTGGAAAAGTAGCTAAAATTTCCTTGTGGACAATCTTGGTTAGAACTATCTCCATCAGCACAAAGTTGAATTGTGTAATAAGAGAGACCTCGAAAGTATGCTAGTTCTTTTACCACTTCATCCAAATTGTAATCGTGTGGGTCTCCATACAACCTAAAAAAAGTAGAAATGGCTATTTCAGGTTTTTGGTAATAGGGTCGTCCCACATTTTTAACTTCCCACTGGAAGTTATTGTAATGGGTCCGAAAATCGAAATCAAAAAGGAAAAAAAATTTTTATGTTTCAAGGTCACTACACTATTTTTACACTACTTTTAGAAAGATGTCTGTGTGTGTGTGTGTGTGTGTGTACGTACGTACGTACGTACGTACGTATGTGTACATTTCTTTCAAAGACGAAATCTCGAGAACGAAAAATGATATCGACTACGTTAGCGTGCCAATCGACGCGTATTAACGTAAATATGATCTGAAAGAAATTTTTTCAAAATCGGTTCAGCCGTTCTTTTTTCTTAACCAAATAACCTCCAAAAAAGTAGATTTTACACAATATCTCGCGAATAAAAAATTATATCGACTTCGTAAGGGTGTCAATCGAGGCGTGTTAACGTCATTTTGATCCGACATAAATTTTATAAAAATCGGTTCAGCCGTTTTTTTTTTTTTTTTTTTTTTTAAATTATTGATGTTTTAATGATTGAAATGATTACTTTTCTGTGTAATATCTAATTTAATTATTATTATTAAATATTTATCAAACTGGGAAGTTCGTCGTGTGGACCTCAAGGGTCGCACTTTAGTCCTAATAAACGACCCACCTCACGGCTTGTTCTTAGATTAGATTAGATTAGATATTTATTTAATTTAAGAGCATGTAGTTATGCTATAAATTCGTCAATTATCGATAAAAATTACATTAAAAATGACAGTACTTTGAAACAACATAGAATTAAATCTTTACAATGAGAATTTTTCTTATAAACTGTTACTATATTCCAGCTTGTTGTATAGGCACAGCCCAGCAAAATACTCCCTTACTTGTCTTTTAAAACTATTTAAGTTAGGTATACTTTTTAAATTTTCGGGTAGCATATTGTAAAAGTGGCTCCCTTTACACAGCGGACTGTTACTATATTTTGTACTATTATATTGATTAATATGTATATTGTTATTATTCCGTGTATCATAAATATGTATATCGTTGTTGAAACTAACTTTGTTCATGTTTTGTTTGATGTATCTATACTACCAGTTCGTAGGCATAAATGGCATAAATAGTTAGTATTTTGTGGTCCTTGAAATGTTGCCTGCAAGATTGTCTATATTTTAGCTTAAAAATGATCCTAATTAGTCTTTTTTGTATTTTAAATATTCTAATACTTTCAGGAGAATGCCCCCAAACAGTTATAGCATATCCAAGTGTGCAAGCTTTCACGGCCGGCATTGTTCCAAGTCTTCATGGTTTCCGGGCTTGTAGGCCGTGGTCCGGTGGTATTCCTACCTGACGTTTCGTCTACAACTGCGGTAGACATTCTCAAAGGCGATGTGGCAGCGGTCAAAGTGTCCTCCTTGGCGGCTCACAGATCAGTGTGAGCCGCCAAGGAGGACACTTCGACCGCTGCCACATCGCCTTTGAGAATGTCTACCGCAGTTGTAGACGAAACGTCAGGTAGGAATACCACCGGACCACGGCCTACAAGCCCGGAAACCATGAAGCTTGGAGTTATAGCATATTTAATGCAGCTGTATGCAAAAGCATAGTAGACGTTCATTAACACTTGATAGTCAAAGTTCTTTCTTAATTGCATTAGGATTGGAATCTATGCTACAAATAGATAATAAAACAATTTTTATGAGGAAGTATTTCTTTCTTTCCATAGACATTCTTCTCTTTATCTATTCGTGAACGTATATCTGGCTTCATTGGTCTGGTTTTGACGTCATCATATGGCGGCTAAGCTCATCCGTTTGAAATGAACACATTTTTTAAACTTTTGTTTGCAATTAATTTTATTTATTGTAAATTATAGATGCGTCGACAACTTAGGTCATTAGCGTCTGTTTGCAATTAAGAGGAAGGATATAAGAACAAAAAAAGTTGGTTTACATTATTTGTTTATGTATGAGGAATAACATACACTATTCAAAATTATCGGGCTTGAGAATAGCCGAGAGTGTAGCAATGCTGTTGTTTACATGGCGTTGCTATGGTTCCTCTATTACAAGTCCCCAGTTCCCGGGTTCTAGCCCAAGAGCTGGTAAAAGTGTCAATTGGATTTTCAATTTATTATTAAAAAAAATAATGAATTGAAAATATGAATTGGTGCTAGGCCCAAATAACCTTAGCTGTTGGTGGTCTTTAAAAAACACAATTTTTTTCAAAATTATCAAATTTTGATTCGCGGTTTGACCCTATTGAAAACGATTTATTAGTATAGTAGAAATATAATTACATGTCTGAAACTTTTTCAATTTTCTCAGGATTGTCTGTTTCACAAACTGCTATTGATGGAAACATCGTGTCCCAGTCTAAGTATGAAGTTTCGACTATAAAACTGATCGGATTATTTACAAATGCATGGTAAGATGACACCATGAGCAATACAGACGCTGTCCAAGAAATTACGATACATATAAACCAAAACAATCTGTAAATATTAATTGATATAATTAGATAGATATAATTAGATAGATATAGACGCTGGATAACAGAGATACATAAATGCTGAAAATTAAAAAAATAACCACAAAAGTCATGAGTCCTCACAAAAGGCAGTCAGTTCTCTTGGAGTCATACCCCCCAATTCATTGGTTTCCAGAGCCAATCCGCTACGGTAGATCCCTTCTAATACCGGGACCCTAGGCTAGAGCCCGGTAACCCTTTTGTAGGAGCCATGAAGCAGAACACTCATCAGTTATGTAGTAGGATGATTCCCTATCCTGACCATAACCTGTACAAGAGAAATCATTTTCTCTAGTATATAAGTTCGAAGTGCTTCTGGAAGGAACCTTCCTTCTAAATCCCTTCCTGCTCCGGGCGCAATTTTCGCACGTTCCTGACTATTTGTATCGAACAGTTTAAATTTGATTTAGTGCAACGACAAAATACGGGTTTCTTTTTAAAATACTTACCGTTCAGTCCAGTGTCTTCCTTTTTCAATCAAAAAACTGATTCCATGAAATGATGAATGTCGAAAATAATTTATTAAAATCAGTACAATTTTTTTACCAAAACCGGTATCATTTATTTTATTTTTTAACATTTTTATGTGCAGTAATAAAAGTAGTTCCTTGTTGAAAATATTGTTCAAGAGAAAACGCATAAATGTTGATATCGAAAATAATAAGCTTTATTTTTGTAGAATTTTATTGCGTTCGATTGTCAATTGTTCAAAGTTTTACATTTGTTCAGTTTTAATACTTTTTTGAATATTTAATGTGAAAATGTATATTGCGCTGTAGGTATATTGATTTCTAATTATTATGATAGAATTATATACGCAAACCATTACCCAATACTCAACCGAAAGTAGATATATTCATAAATTTCTCATATTTGAACAAAATAAAGCGTCATCCGGACATTGAGAAAGACGACATTTTAGGTAATGTTGTTATAAAAATATAATAGCTCTCGCAGGTAGTGATTTTGCGGTACATCGTCGTTATATACATATAAGAGAAATTATGAGTGCTTACTGTTGGCACTGTGGAGTAAATGGAAACTTGCCCGACGCGTAATCGGGAGTTTCGGGTTCAAGTCCCGACAGTGGCGTTCATTTTTTCTCATATTATAGCCTTCTATAAAAATATCATGGCGAATATGTTTTCGTCTGATATTATTATGTTATGTTAATTCACTAATAAGTGAATTCCACTTACGGTAAAGGATGTCTAATCATATTGATTATTAATTTTATCATTCATAAAGAAGTTTATATTTTCCTAGCTTCAAAATTAAAACAGTTACAGAAGCTTAAGAATCTTAAGTTAAGAATAGTCGAACGTGTAGCAATGTCCAGGTGCAGAGTCAACTCAAATTATCGCCTAGGCCCCGGACTTTGTCGCGCCCATCTTAATATAAGATGAAAACTAAAAAACATAAGTAATCAATCGAATAAAAATATATGTGCACTGTGGTTGGAATAAAAACAAAAATAAAGATAGTTACTTCTTACCACCACAGTTTTATTGATGGATGTACATTTCGAAAGCTATGCTTTCATCTTCAGCAAACACTATACAGTATACATGTATAGTGTTTGCTGAAGACGAAAGAATAGTTTTCAAAATGTACATCCATCAATAAAACTGTTGTGGTAAGAAGTAACTATCTTTATTTTTGTTATCAATCGAATGCTGACTCAATAAAGAAAGCTTTATCCGATATCTCTTTTTGGTGTGGCAAATCATGCGCCATTGCATGCATTAATTGCTCACGCAGTAGAAGACAAAAATTATAATTTAAAAAAACTAAAAACACGCTTTAATGAACTAAAAAGTAAAAAATAATTAATTTTATTGTAAAAAAGCGTGGGGTGCTTTGTATCATATTTTCATACTACCCCACGCTTTTTTACAATAAAATTAATTATTTTTTACTTTTTAGTTCATTAAAGCGTGTTTTTTAGTTTTTTTAAATTATAATTTATTTTTGCTTTTTAGTCCTGGAGATCCTGGTCAGGATAATGGGACAAACTTATGGAATTATTGTATTGTAATCGGTCCTTGATAAGTGTGCAAAGTTTCAGTTCAATCTGAAGTTTTTTGCTTTTTTTTTTAGTCCTGGAGATCCTGGTCAGGATAATGGAACAAACTTATGGAATCATTGTATTGTCGTCGGTCCTTGATAAGTGTGCAAAGTTTAAACTAAATCTGACAGTTCAAAGTTGGTCAAAATCAAGTTCAAAGAAGTCGGTTACAAACTGACAAACAAGCATACGAGCAAACCCGCAAGCAAGCATACAGGTGAAGCTAATATAAGCGTGTTAAAAACACATATCTTTCACAGTATTGACAAGTAGAGTTCGTTGTACATGAAAATTGTCTATATGAATTAAGTTCAAGAGTTTTTTCATTATTAATCACTCTATTTTAGTAAACAAAACAATAACACAAGACGCATGAATGATGCAAGAAAGTCCCGACTGACTCGGGACACACCTTGCGTCGTCTTGCCTCTCAGTGAAATGTCTCGTGCGTTATAAATTGGCGCATTCAGACAGACATACCTTTCACGGTGCTAATAAGAGCCTGCACCAAGACGCACGAAAAGAGGTATCCTGTATTAGGTATATGTATATACACAAACACATATC
This sequence comes from Mongoloraphidia duomilia, assembly GCA_039654895.1. NCBI lineage: Eukaryota > Metazoa > Arthropoda > Insecta > Raphidioptera > Raphidiidae > Mongoloraphidia > Mongoloraphidia duomilia. The sequence continues at coordinate 11,955,386 of CM077527.1, forward strand.
TAACGAGCCCAAAAATCCCCTGCTCCGTTAGATTTTTCAGCGTAAACGTACGACGTTTAATTTTTTTTAAATAATCAAAATGATTAATTATTTGTTTCGCCTGTTGAAGGTGTCCCCAAAAATTTGCTGTACTAAGCCCGGGTCAAAGATTAAACCCACTTCTGGTAATTTCCTTGTTTATATTATAGCGTTTCAATGGTTCCCTTATTACAAGCCCCCAGTTTCCAGGTTCTAATCCGAGAATTGGTAAAAGTGAGTTTAACTAAAAACTTCCCCAGATATTTTAGAAATCTTTTAAGATGATTTTAATTAAAATCGAACCAGCGGTTCGGGCGCTGGCTGATAACTAACATTTGAAACGTGCCAAACACAATATCCTTTCTGGTTTTGACATAAGTCGGGTAAAAACAAGGACAAGGAGAGTGCAAGCTTTCACGACTGGCATTGTTCCAAGTCTTCATGGTTTCCGGGCTTGTAGGCCGTGGTCCGGTGGTATTTCTACCTGACGTTTCGTCTACAACTGCGGTAGACATTCTCAAAGGCGATGTGACACTTCGACCGCTGCCACATCGCCTTTGAGAATGTCTACCGCAGTTGTAGACGAAACGTCAGGTAGAAATACCACCAGACCACGGCCTACAAGCCCGGAAACCATGAAGACTTGGAAGGACAAGGAGAGTTTGAGGAATCTATAAATTATAATTAGACCATATTATATAAATACTTATAATTTTATTTAAAACTGAAGTAGTTGTAACACTACAATAATAATTAATAACAATTTTACTTTTCTACTAATCTTAAAATTAATATTGTTGAATGTTTACTTAACTAAAATGATTGGACCACATTTTGAGCAACAATATTTACATGATCGACTGTATTCTGGAAATGTGATGCGTGATTATCATTACAGGAGAACCTTATAACATTTCGATCATCAAAAAATTGAGCACTCTTTTACCAAACTACATGATTAATTAATACTAAATAGTTAACTTTTTTTTAATATTATTCTAAAAGATTTTCTAAATACAATAAGTTTTTACTAAACAGACGTAAAAGAAAAGTAAAAATATAGTTATTTCTTCGAAAAAAATATTATTGAGTATTATTTGATAGACAATATTAATTAAAAAATAAGCAAAATAAAATGTTTCCACAATAAAATCTATTTTCAGAATTTAAACTACATTGCTATATCACAGACTCTACAATAAAACTAATATTAAACAAAACTAAAATGAAATCGATTTTAGGAAGACACTATTTTCTATTGTTTAATGGGATCGTCCCGCATTTTTTTAGAATTGAAATCTACGTTACAAATATAACAATTTTTTTGAGAATTTTTCGAAGGCTTTTTCTACAAGAAAAAAACTCTCCAAAGTGTGTATTTTTCAATGTAATTTTAAACATACAATTATACCGTCATAAAATACGTCATTCTAGCCTTTTCTAATGGGCTATTGTAGTTGAATCACGCCCACTGATCCATAGATAAAGAGAGAAAATAGTACCTACAGTTGACAGGCCTTGTTAGGTTCTTCACGAGTTACGACTGACGCGGAAGTATTCCTCTCTTTATCTATACGCGGACGTATGTCTGGCTTCATTGGCCTGGCATTTACGTCATCATTATGGCGGCTAAGTTCAGCTGTTTAATGAACAATTTTTTAATTCTTGTTTGCAATTAAGAGGAGGGATATAAAAACAAAAACAGTTGGTTTACATTATTTGTTTACGTATGTGGAATAACATACACTGTTCAAAATTACCAAATTTTGATACGCGGGACGACCTTATTATCTCATAATTTGTTTTAGGCTAGGCGCGCGTACAAGGTACAACAATCCGCCCAACATTGGGTACATCACATATTTGAACAAAAGTAGGTGTTTAAATAATACCCTAAAACCTCTTTTTTCAATATGGTAGTTTGGCGGTTACTAATATTTATACAGGGTGAGTTCGACCACCCGTATCAGTCGTTTTTTTCGAAAACGGTTAGTCGTAGAGAGTTGTGTCAAAAATTTGTATTATAAAAGCCCTAATAAAGAATCGAATGGTGATAATTTTTTTTTCCGGGAAGGTCGGCTTCCCTATTAGTTTGCTACAGAATGTCCAGAACTCCGGAATTATAAATGTAACGATAGGTCGAAAGTGGTATTGTTGAAAAGATCTTTAAAAAATAAGCAAGTTTTGTAGGAACATTTTTTTATTACTGCCACCCCTGTTAAGTAATATTTGTTTGAAATTACTCAATTAAAAGGTCATAATAACGAACTTTTTAAAAGTCCTCATTTAAAATCTAGTTACCTATCTATCGATCATTAAACACTGAAGAAGCTGTACACTCACAGTATAACCAGAAGAGCTCAGTAGTATGTATTAAAGAGTAAATGGAAGACAGTTTGAACACTTGTGACAATGTCTAAGGTTGCTAGATTTTTAATGCCGACTTCGATCGTTATTATGAAATTTTGATTTAATAATTTCAAACGATTGTTACTTAACAGGGGTGGCAGTAATTAAATAATTTTTCCCACAAAACTTGCCTGTTTTTTAAAGAGCTTTTCAACAGCACCACTTTCAACCTATCGTGCTTTCTAAAATTCCGGAGTTTTGAACATATAATAATTTATATTTATACTTATAGAAATTTACAGGGGTGGCAGTAATAAAAAAAAATTTCCTACAAAACTTGCTTATTTTTTAAAGATCTTTTCAACAATACCACTTTCGACCTATCGTTACATTTACAATTCCAGAGTTCTGGACATCCTGGAGCTAACTAATAGGGAAGCCGACCTTCCCGGAAAAAAAAATTATCACCATTTTATTCTTTATTAGGGCTTTAATAATACAAATTTTTGACACAACTCTCTACGACTAACCGTTTTCGAAAAAAACGACTGATACGGGTGGTCGAACTCACCCTGTATATCCTGTATGTTTATTAAAATGTTTTAAGAAAACGTGTGTCTATTTCTAATGAAACTGTTTAAAACTGGATGTTCCAGACTCAATAGACGTGTTTTTATACAGGGTGTTACAGAATTTCTAATTTTCAGAAATGATAGAGGACTCTTAAATAAACATTTTTTATTAATAAACTAGTGTCCGGAAATATTCGTGAATGTTATTTCGAAGAATTCGGCAGTCGATTACACATCATTATAACTGGTGTATCGAAAAAGGTGGTCGTAACTTTGAACAATTTTTATAAAGTTTGTACTTCTGCACACTAGTTTGTTAATAAAAAATGTTTAGGTATTTAACACGTTCACTGCCGGCCACTTTTGCAGGGCGCACGTCAGTAGCCGGCATCAAAACTTTGAAATATTGCAGTATTTGAGCGTCATGCTCCATAGCGGCACTTAAATATAAAAAATGTCGAAACCGATAATGCACAGATATGCAGTATGACGTTCTTAAGAAGCCGGAGTAAACACGACACTCTCTGTCAATAGCCGACACAGTACTGAGCTGTACTAGCTACTTATACCTGTCACACATGGTGTGACATCGGCGCTTGACGATAACAGCCGATGGCACACAGTATGTGACATCGGCACTGGACGTGTTAAGTGCCCTCTATCATTTCTGAAAATTAGGAATAGTTATTCTGTGACATATATAATGATATATATATGTGACGTATATAATGATAAACAACGTTAATGCTTCTTGATTTCGGAATAAAAATTTTGAAAAATATTACTCACATGGGAAAAACAGTCTGAAAAAATTGTTTACATCCAGCTTTAAATGAATAATTGATTCGATATGCATAATACTAATAAAATTATCGAAATCTCTAGTCAGAAGTTTTAAATCCTTAATTATTACCTATTTTTTTGAGACTACATTTTCAAAAAACAATTTTTCTAATTGATATCTTCCTAGATAAGAAGGTATGTATAGTAACAAATTGAAAAGTTTTTTGAAAATGTGTTCGTTTTTTATTTGATATTGTCGAAACATAATATACTGCCTTATTTTTAAGAAAAACTGTCACCGAGATAATTATAACTTTTAACTTTTTTGTTCAGATCTATGGGATGAAATCGAAACCATAACTATAAAAAAGTATGGTTTTTCATCGAAAAATCAGTTTAAAAAATTCAGCACCGAAATTAAATAAAATCGTTATAATAAATAATTAAAGATCCTACAAAACATGAGTAAAATAAGCATTAAAAAATATTATATTTAATTGAAATTGTAAAAAAAGGAAAAAAAACTTTGGTAGGTAACCTAATATCACTAATATTAACCTTTTTTGTATCCAAAATCACTACGTTAAAAACTAAATCAGAATATAAATATTGGCAAGTACATTTTGTGCCTCGATATCAAAAATTTTAACTATAAAACTGAGAAAGCAAGAAAATCGTGCCATAAAACTAAAAACCTGGACCTCAAAGTAAACTAATAACTATACTATTCCCAGTTTTATAAAAAAAAAAATTCTTAGATTTTTCAAGCACAAAAATAATATACCTAAATAAATAAAATACCATGCGTTCAATAATTCCATGACATACGTAAATAATTACCTTTAGTTGGGTTTAAATGATAATCACTAAGCATCCATGAGTGGAGGTGGAATACGAACCCACAACAGTTTGGTCCAAAATGCTGGAACACTAACCATTACACCACACTATAAACTCCAATCATTTAGGATGAGTTTGGTATTGGAATGTGATTTGTGCAAACGTTACTAAACATCCAAAAATAAAATTATCCAAGACAGTCTGGCTAACATGCTTTTCACTATGCCACACTTTATCAATAGCTAAATGAGTAACTGCGTATTTTCTGCAGGTCATGGATTCGTCAAACGTAAGTATTTTAGGTATCACTATGGCTTGTTAATCGACCTTTAGAAGGATAAACATTCTGCAGTCTTCTTTTATAATAAAAAAGCGTAATTATACATTTTGTTAGTAATAATTTATAATAAATGCTTACATAATGTGTTAAAATTCCAGCTGTATTAACAATCATAAAAACGTATCAAAAATATTTTCTTTTCCTTTCCTTGAACAAAATTTCGTTTCAATTCTTATTCATTCATTCATTGACGATATTATATTTTTCAAAATCATTCACGTTGCTTCTTATACACATGAATTAATTTTATGTACCACCCGCAATATCTTGGGAGTCAAAAAAGATACCTATCTAAATTTTAGCCCGTAAAAACTATTAAGTTAAAACTTACACAAAAAATACACAAAATATAATAAAATATTTTGATACTAAAATCATAAAAATAGTTCAATCAGTCTTCGCAATAAAAAAATCGAAAACTATTCGATTCGTTGCAGCTGTTTGAAGCCTAAATATGTGGAGAAAAGATGGTGAGTTACGAATTTATTGACTTCTTTTAATCAAATAGTTCGATTTGTCCAATCACATTGTCTTTTTTGACTCCCGATATATTATAGGGTGATCAGTTTTCAAAAACAAGGGCAGATTTCTTTAATTAAAATATTAAATCTATCGTCCTAATTACGATTCATAATTTGAAATTTTGTTTCCAATATGCTTAATAATTTTAAAAATTAGTTAGGCCGTTTCCTATGTCCTGCAAACTGACTTCTAAACCTCGCTATTTGTCCAAAAGGTTTGAGGCTAGATTTCTGAATAAATTGCTTTGAGTCAAAACGTTCAATCGGAGAAGCAATCTCTTAATGGCAAGATGTCGGTCGCAAAAAGAACTTATCTTTCCTGAGTTACTTTAGTAATTCTATAAAAATAATTATTCCTAGATAAATAAGTACTAGAAAACACCTTCTATTCAATATCCACAGGTAGTAACAAACCATTGATTGTTACTACTATAAAAGTCTCCTTATTAACACGATATATTTATATAAATTAAATTTTACATTTCGACGTTTCCTAATTAAGCAAAATTTAAAAATGAATTTTGACTATCACCCGACAATTCAAAAAAACACATTCGTTGTGTTTTATTTTTAAAATACCTAAAAATTGTGAATAATTTTATTTACAAAATATATGAAATGTAATTTTCAGTTTCTGATAATATTTAAACATCTAAGCTCTCGCCCCGCGGTGCGGGCGTTACGGGAGTTCGAGCGTCAGACGTAAGTCATGTAGATGTGACTGCATATACTGTTCAAGCGTCAGACGTAAGTCATGTAGATGTGAGTTCGACCGTCAGACGTAAGTCATGTAGATGTGACTGCATATACTGTTAGAGCATCAGTTGTAAGTCTTGTAGATATGAGTTCGAGCGTCAGACGTAAGTCGTGTAGACGTGACTGCTTATACTGTTCGCGCAGTTGCTTACGCACACTGACACAATAGTTGCAAGTGTAGTGAAACCAATATGAGCTCACAAGTTTACACATCAACTCTTGTGAGTATCGCGTCACTCACACCTTGTTTTAAATAGATCAGAAATGATTCAGACTCATCGTGTTGTATATATAATAAATAATAGTAGTAAACAATCAATCAAACATCCAATTCCTGATTTAAAGGAGTTATTAAACCACTGTAATATACTTCCATTTCTTTATTCGTCAAGTTGTCACGTCCTCCTACATTTAAGTAACTTTCCAACTTGCCTTCCATATTACTTGTGAAGTAATCTTCCCGGTTACGCTGAGGCGGACACCGTCTCATTAATCTGGGCGCTTGACGTTTTCGAGAAAACATCACTCTGTAAACGGTGAGGAAAAATAAAAGGATTCCGCAAATGAAGCCTCCGTACAAAAATATTTTCTCAGCAATCGGACCAATTATTAGGTAAAGTATACACTTGTTGACTAACGTTTCGCTTAATTGATCCAGACCCTGAAAATAAAATAAAAAACATTACGAAAAAATTCTAGGATCATCCAATAAATGGATAAACTCTCCCAGTTTTGCAGAAAGTGAAATTTACTTACAATTTCAAACCATAACATCGGAACTACCATGTTACTAAATTTTTCAGCGTTAGCAATTGTGTCGATTTTTCCTAAAGCCATATTGATTTGGATTCGAGCAGCCAGTTTCATGGGAAAGCCGGTTTGCTGAAATATGAAAAACGAATATTTTAATCCATTGTTAATTGAATAATGAGTGTTAATAAATATGAATTAATACTAATTTTAATCAATTTCAACAAATTAATGAGTCATCTATATCAAATTATTTCAATTTACGAATAAATCAATTAATAAACATGGAAACTATCATGTTTGCTTTATATTTATTAATAAATGATAAAAATTAACAAAAACAAATATTACTGAATCTAAGTTGACATAAAAATTAATTATTAATTGATAAATATTGAATTTATTTGACCGTTCCAATTTGATATGATAATTTTTATATATGTAGTATAAACACGTGATTTTAATAAATTTGATTACTGAACAATGCAAATTCTGTTTTATTTATTGTATTATTAGTCTAAAGTTTTTTTAATCATGAAGAAATCATAATTTCAAAATATTTCTTCAAGATCAATGAAGCCTTAAATCTAGGTTTAAAATAAATGGAGATTTCCCTTAGTTGAAAACCAATTACATTCTTAAATCTAGATTTAAAGTCGTAATACTAGAAACCCAACATTAGTAGCGTAACTAGGATGTGCAAAAGGTTTTGACTCCCCAAGAATGTCCTGGCTTTCCAATCTATTTTATTTTTATTTTTTATGGAAAAAAGCTACGCTAGATTTAGTTATTTATTAAAAGAAAATTACCGGTTCAATGTAGAAGTACGATTCGTGTTTTTCTTTGTCTGGATAAAGTCCTTTTTTATCTTCCAAAATTGTTGGATCAGCGTCGTAGAAATGTGGATAGCTGAGGGCAATTGGAAATCCGTAGTAGCAGTCAGTCACGTCCAAAAGGCCGGCTGGAAGGCAATTGCCTTCGCGACAAAAGCATTTATTTTCAGGAATTACGTGTCCATTATCGAAAAGATTATCTGGAAACTTGTAGATGAATGTTTCCAATCCATGCATTTCAGTTTTGTTTTTGAATTCCTGTAAATTAAACATCAATAAATGACGATTTCAATTTGTAATGGGAAAACATATAATATTTACGTTTATATTTTTAATTTTATTTCTTTAGAATCTATAACATAGATATTAAAAAGAAAAGGTCATCACTTGATATCATATAAGCTTGTATAAAAATAATTAATTATGTATCTTCATTTTAACGTTTTTAATATCTTTATGGTCATTTAAATAAAATAAGGCTTTTACAAGACACAAGTTAACACCTACACACCACATTATATTATTCAACTTAGAAAACTCATGTTTTCTCATTTTATTGAAGAAACAAAATATCTTATAAAAGAATGTAGGCTTTCACGGCTGACGTTAATAGAATTAAGATAAGAATCTTTCGGGTTTATGAGCCGTGGTCTACTGGAATGGGTCTTCTTCTTCTCCCAGATGTTTCGCCGAGTGCAGGACACCGAGAAGAACACTACGACCACGTCGAACACACCACTGAAGATGCTTGCCGTAGTTGCAAGCGAAACGTCTGGGAGAAGAAGAAGATGCCATTCCAGTAGACCACGGCTCATAAGCCCGAAAGATTCTTATCTTAATTCTAAAATATCTTATGACTACGGTATTTTTGATTTTGAGCCTACATATAATAGTTTTTGAGCGACTGGTATTGAGAAATCGTGCTACAACCAAACTTGACTACGATGTCTTGTACTCGCTCTTTGACAATCAGGGGTAAAAAACGTTGTGACTGCTACCCCTTGCGTAAGGGGTTTTGGCTACATCACTCGCGCTCTTTACGCAAGGATTATTAGCTACACCACTAGCGCCCTTCAGGTAAGGAGATTTATATAATATGTTATACCATAAAAACAGCTCTTTATCATTCAGTTTCGATAGCCGAGCTACTAGCGCGTCTGCTACGAATGATTTTTTTACAGCTATTCCATATTCCCTTGCGTAAGGAGTAGCAGTCAGCGAAAAAGATAATAAAAACATCTTCTTACCAATGTTCCAGCGCGGCAGAGACTTTTTCTAAAGAATAACAAATTTTCACTTTCGTTTATGTAACTTTGGAATTTGCTGCCATCAGAAGCCCCATGGACATTACTGCAATGTGTGCCTGCAGGCCATTGGGGAAGATCAACTGAACCTCGATAAGTATCAATCAAACCAGCTTTCGAAATGTCGTCCCTTCCAGTAAAGATTGTTTCATAATCACCTTCAAAATCGTACATCTGTAAAAAATAAAAAATAACTAATGAAGGATGCCTTTTTTTAGACCACCAACATCTATTTTGAGTCTAACACCAATTTATTATTGAAGTTATACTGCTTTAGCGAGGGTTGTGAATTGGAATGACGTCGTGTGTAGTGAATTTATGAAAAAAAAATAAGGGGTGGCATTCCTGAGGGATAGATCATCATAAATATTAATGGTTTCCATGATACGAATGTCCAAAAATCGCAATTTTTGGCATTCACTGACTGACTGATAGATAATTATAAATCTAGGGTACTTCCAAACGAGCTAGAGGTTTGAAATTTGAAACATAGATAGTGTTTAAGGTGATAATTACGAGAAAAATTGAAAACTAATGAAAATCCAACATGGAGGATTAAAAATCCAACATGGTGGATCCTGAGAGGAAATAAAATCTAGGGCACTTCCAGTCAAGCTAGAGCATTGAAATTTGGAAGATAGAAAGTCTTTAAGGTGTTAATTACGAGAAAAATCGAAAATCAATGAAAATTCAACATGGCGGATTCTGACACGAAACTAGACCTAGGGCACTTCCAATCGAGTTAGAGCATTGAAATTTGGAACATAGATAGTGTTTAAAACGAGAAAAATAAAAAATCATTAATAATCCAACATGGCAGATACGTTCTTCCCGACTGTGGTGGTCCGACACGCACTAGGCCGCTTTTTAATATTTAATAACAATATACAGATTATAGTGCATCAGCTATAATTTGCAACTCACGTGGCTAAAAATAACAATTAGTTTAAAATGGATTATAACAATAGAATTGCTACATTGCATAATTGCTAAGTACTAATGAACAAGTCATTCTTGACATCAATCAGTTTTTTTTCATGAGCATCGTCGTCATAAAATAAACGCTTCAGTTTGAGAGTAGTCGAGATTGTCAGAATGTCGTTCCGTGGCCCAGGATCAATAATAATTATTGCAATACTGATATTTAAAATTACTTTAATTATTTTAAATACCAGTATTGCAATTCTTGACCCTGTGCCATGGAGGTTTTCCTTCAATCTTCATGTATGTTTGTAATAACCTTAGTTAACAAATTCAAATCCAAGAGCTGGTAAAAGTAACCGCGGGGGTTTGTTCCCCGGAGCCTACTGTATTCCATATCTTTTCGGTATCTACGGAAAATAAAGCTATTTCTATTTCTATATGATTTGGTACTAGGCCTTGGAAACCTTGGCAGTAGCTGTTCTAAAAAAATCATGCTCAGTGCTTACCCTATCGATCAAGCCAAGTTTATCGAAATACAGCCAACTTGGCATCAACGAATTTCCCATGGTCATGAGAGTGCTTCTGTAGCCAAACATGAACTCCTTGGCTGTCATAGCGACTAATGGTTCCGTTTTTGTTTGTCTAATCAGGAGATTTAGACCGAAGCGAGTGAAATATGATGCATCTCTCATCACGTGGGCGATACTCTGCAAATTAAAAACAAACCATTAATTAAAAAACTACATTTCCTATAATATATTTATAAATCGATAACGCATTGGTCATTTTTTAAGGATATTCAGTGACCATCAATTGATTTCCTTTCTAATAATTGCATTATTTTGTTAAATATTGTTAGTAGAGGGTGCGGCCAAGAACAACAACGAATTTTACAATATAATAAATCAATATAAATATACATAAATACACTCAAACAGTAGTATTAATTTTGTGGTAGGCGTTCCATAAAGGGTACGCAAAATATGTGTAATATAGTGGTCATCATCAAACGTAGAAGGTCGCCGGTTCGATCTCGACCAACACCAATAAGTTTACTATTCCATTTTCCATTTGATATTTATTTATAATTTGTTTTTGTATCTATTTTTTGTCATACAGTGACAAACTTAGTGTGGTGCGCGCTTTTGACTTTGCCAACGATTTTGCATTTTTTGAAGAAAAAAATACAATTCAGTTTTTTCATGTATATAGTAAAATTTATAAAATTGGAAGTATAAAGTTTAGAAAAAATATTTATGGAGCTCTACACAATGGGGGAGGGGGGTAGTCTGAGCTCTACTCTAGGCGCTCTAGATTAGAAGGGGCTCGCCGAGTCAGGTCGGTCACTATGAGATGAACAGAAGACAATAATCGAAGCGATAGGTAGAGAGGCCCGCCAAAGATCCTGACCTGAGGGCCCGCTACAGGATGTAAAGGTTATGAGTGAACTAACTCATCTATAGCTTAGTAAATATTGTATCGCTAATATTGACGTGCCTAACTGTTTTACAAGAACAAAGGCCAATAATTTTGTATATAAAAACAAAAAATATATGATTTGTTTCTAATTTTTAGAATTAGTGATTTATTGCGTGATAAAAAGAATACTAGTAAAATTAAGGACTATGTCACAAAATCGGATTTAGCGATTTTAAATCAAGTGACTTGTTAAGGTCAGCGGCTTTTTTGTTAAACAGATTTAACATAATTTATTGAATCGATTGTTTTATTAGCGCGTCTGACAATTTTAATTGATCTGTTAATTATTTTTTAAACAGTTCTTTTAAGGAATAAATTTACAATTATTACCGTAGAGTGCATTACTAATTAGTGTTTAAATTGTAAAGGACTGTTTGTTTTTGTCCAAATGTTGCCCAGAGTAATAAACCGAGAGCTAGTGACAATTTTTCGGTGTTATTTATTCATGGTCTTATTTTTGTGAAGATGTTGAGGGAGGAATATTAAATATTAAATATCCAACCTACTTAAAGGGATTTTACTAGATAGCGGTATGGGAGGGATGCAGACCGCCTCCAACATATAACAAAAAAAAGTCACCATTATTATTGCTTCAAGACATTTTGTTCTGCAAATTGAAATATATGCTTAAACAGTCGCCATAACAACATATCAAAATTTGAACCTTGAACTAATAATATAAATTTCGTCGGGTACATGACACGTTTAGGGTGATCTGCCACCCCTTTAATACTGACCAACCGATCTGCAAATATTATAATGGCATTATTGGGTCACCGACAAGCTATACAAACAATTTCAGCCTTGAAGCAATAATAATTGTGACCATTTTTTTTGTTACATGTTGGGGGCGGTCTGTATCCCTCCCATACCGCTATCTAGCAATATCCCTTACTCAGGGCACTTTAATATGCCTCCCTCAACATCTTCACAAAAATAAGACCTTGAATAAATAACACCAAAAAATTGTCACTAGCTCTCAGCCTATAAGTGAATCGGAATCGAAAGATTTTGTCATAAATAAGAACTTTTTCTATTGCGCAAAAATTATTTTTCCTAGACTAGAGAAGAATATAAATATCGCTTCATCAATGTTATTGATGTTAATAAGTAAATAAAACTATTAAATTAATTGACTATATGATTTATTACTACTATTTAAATTTGAAAATCAAACCCTGGGACGGATTTTTAAAGTAGGTATTATTCTTTTTATGGATTAGACAACACTATATAAGTCTATTCATTTTCAAGATAGAGTAACATGTATGCGTGATCAGTTCGTGTCCCTTTGTTTCTTGAGTTTCGTACTCAATTCTTAAGAATTTCAAATTTTGCAAACATATTGAAATAAAATTCACTTGTGGGCAACATTGGACCAAATCCCCAAGTAAAATAGGCAATGCCTTTTAAATTTTAAATTATATGAAAGTATATCTACTATTTATAAAAATTTGTTGCAACATCTTATACTGGAAAACAATCCTTTGTTTGCAAGTTAAATGGAAAATCTTGCAGATTTCCAAATGCCATGTTTCATTTGGAAACCGGTTCAATAATATAGATAAAATAAAAACGAATTATAAATATTATTATATTTACATATTTGTGGTCGAAAGACAAAATCGCGTATGTTGAATTTATGATTAATAATAATAAAATTTATTGATTAAGAGGGGTCTAGCACCGTTCCTCATGCCTTAAACTTTATTACGCGTTTACGATAGTATTTTTGTTCCGAGGATAGATTTTTTGGGGTCAAATGGGGTCGCCCCATTACATTACAAATAGATTGTGAAACAATTTTTTTGAGAATTTTTCCAAGAGTGTTTATTTTTCAATGGAATTTTAAACATAGATTTATGCCGCTACCGAATCGACGTATAATAATATTCAGTTACTAACTAGATCTATAGTGGCGTGACACAATAGATCTGTCAAATTGAAAACAAATCACAATTAGTAATACATCTCTTTCTATAGACAAAGAATTGTCAGATGACAGTGTGGTGTAACGGTTAGCGTAGCCGATCTTTGGATCACACTGTCGTAGGTTCGAATCCTACCTCCGCTCATGGATGGTTTTTGATGTAATTTAGTTTTAAGGAAGTTGTTATTTAATGTAATTAAAACGCTAATGACTTAAATTGTCGACGCGTCTATAAATCATTTACAATAAATAAATTAAAGACAAAGAAGTGTGACTGTCGTCATATGGCGGTACCTATATGTACACAGTTTGAAAAGTATATATTTCTTTAATTCTTGTTTACAATTAAGAGGAAGAATATAAGAACGAAAAAGTTGGTTTACATTATTTGTTTATGTTACCTACAAAATGGGTGGGGCCACCCTTATTAAAACTAGCTAAGCTCTTGGAATGTACAGGTCAAATTTAAAAAGAAAATTGAGTTAGAACCACACAGCGCCCTTTTGTCTATTAGGTGGTCTTACGTCAGGTCTAATAAATCTTTCAATATTTTCAAAAAAGTGCTTAGTATACACCATCTTGCAATGCAGTTTAAATATTTTGGAATTAATATATTTTGTAGACAATTCCCGACGAAAAGATTCTTACTGAAAAAAAGTAGGTATATCCTTTCGAATAAAAAAAAATTTTCAAAATCGGTTCATAAACGACGAAGTTATCCGCGAACATACATAAAACATAAAACATAAAAACTATATATGGTCGAATTGAGAAACCTCCTTTTTTTGAAGTCGGTTAAAAATAGACATAACAATCGAAAAATAATTGCAAGTACTTCCCCCATTTGACCTTTGCAATTTATTTAATATTCTGTTAAAACGTGTAAATTTAATGTTCTCGTTTTATATTTTGCATTTTTAAGGAAAGCAAGGACAAAATCTTGTAACAAACATGGCAAATGATTTTTACAATTCTTATTTCACATGAGATCTGAAAATTGATAAAACCAATTATTGTATTTTCTTGATCATTCGCGACCTTGTTTATTATTTATCCATTATCTTTGAGCGACTTTTTTTTGTAATTGAACCGGAGAGTGGAATTTAAAATTAGTGTTTTAGAAATTACACGTGACAAAAAAAACTTAATCGTAAGATATACTTTGGAAATACCCAATGTGGTTAAACCTTTTTGCGTTTGACATACACGAAGCGATTTTTGCTTGCTAATGAATATAACAAGTTTATAGTAAGTTCAGAGAATAGTTTGGATTCTCTAATCTATTTAATACCAACCCGGCTCGACTTTGCGCGGTATTGTGTACTATATTTTAAAGATTTTATAGAACTTTTTATACTCAATAATTCCTTCATGCATTGTGTAAATATATTTCGTTTGGTTTAGGCAACATAAGTCAAGAAAACGTTCCCACCGCCGTTTTTTCAAACTGAATAAAAATAAAATTAAAAAAAATACATACTATAATGCATTGTCACGGGACTTAGACACGTGTGCAAAATTTCAAAGCTCCAGCTCAGTTAGAACTAGTCGAAATTTTGAATGCCAGATTTGAATCAGACTGATGGACAGATAGACAACTTAGTAAAGTTCCACACGGTAGAAGTAAAACTCTCTCACTCACGCTCACTTACAACACTTAAATCAAAAATGGACAGTTGGCGTTTCTATAGAAACGGCAACTTCCGTAACGTTTTACGTTCAATTGACACTTTTACCAAGCTCTCGGGCTAGAATTTGGGAACTGGAGGCTTGTAATAGAGGCATGACTCCCATATTACAAGCCCCCACATTCGTGGCTATACCCAAGACCCGTAAAAAGTATTGTTTCCAATAGATTAATATAGGATGGCTCATTTTTAGAATAACCGATAAGGTCAGTGAACAGAGTATAATAACAGACAGACAGAACAAAAAGCTTACTATATATAACGGTCAACGGTTCTATAAAATTGTTGAGGTATTTTTCCATTCAAATAAAGTTTGCTTTTTTATAACTTGTTCCATAGCTCGAAGCCTGTTATAAAGATGAGAAAAAAAACATACTTGCATGGATTATAAAATGGTGTAGGTACCTACTATACCTAATAATTATTAAACCGAGTAAAACCTAAACATACAAAACCCCCGGACAAGTGCGAATTAGACTGGTGCGCCGAGGGTTCCGTACCTCAACCATACGTATTATTTGTCTTTCAAAACTATAGCTAATTTAATTATATTAATTATTAATTATATACATTTATTTTGTTTTTTTTTCATTTATTAAGAAACTAGCCTGTAAGCTAGATTGTTAGCCTAGTTTGTAAGCTTTTTTGTATCCAACCTATGAACAGGTAGCTTTGTTTACCTCTATAAGTTTACATTTCTTATGTAATGGTTACTAAATAAATTTATTATTATTAATATCATTAGTGATGTAAATGCGTGTAATACTCTGGTATAAAACGTTTGTATAAAACGGTCTTATACGGTATGTAAAAAAAATAATATACCCCAGTTTTATACTAGGTATAAATACTGCATATTTTACTATTTTATACAGCACGTATAAAACCTTTAACACTGTTTAAAACGGTTTAATACCGTTTAAAACGCTTTAATACCAAAATGAGAACAGGAACTTTTCCTATTATGCAGTTGGCAATACTGAATAATGCACCGTAACCGTAGTGTGAAAAAGTAAAAAACCGTTTTATACTGAAAAAATACGGTATTATACCAAGGGTTTAATACACAAAAAAGTTTAATACCGTATTTTTACATCACTATTTATCATTATTAACTTCCCACTGGTTATTATTTATAATTACACCGAACGAATCAATCAAAAGAAAACTAAAAGTCAGTTCGTGACATAAGTCCGGGACTGCACGTTAAATATTCGAAATTTTTTAGCTACATAATTTCTAGTTTTGAAAATATTTTTATAGGTTTTTATAGGTTTAGCTGTTAGTGTCTTAAAAAAGTGTGGGATACGACCGTTGGCCTGCCAACACGAAATTGGGTTAGGCATATTGGTCGGCCAACATGTTCTCTTAACTGTTTTTGCTGTTCTTTTTGTTAGGTACGAAAGCTAAAGAATTGCCTACGCGATAATAAAACGTGTTTATGGGTTATTGACCTTGCGTATTTTGATAAATTGAAGAATGACTAGATATATGATATTGTTTTTCTAAAGATGTATAAGATAATGCAAATACAACGGAGAGTACACTATTTATTATGTAACCTCATACTTGAACCTGTTTATTGGCTGTGTCAATGCCAAGGATGTGTTAAATCTTAAGTTTCGTACAAGACTAAAAGCGGAAATAAACTAAAACAAGCTATTGGGATCTGTCAAATGGGCATATGACATCTGGTGGTAGAAAATTTTATTCGAATAAGGGAAAAATGTATATGCTAATAGTGCACATTTATCGTGAAGTTAAAACATCTAAAATAAACGGAAACTTTATCGAAAATAGAATCCGTGACGTTAATTATTATTATTATTATTATAACTTACTTTACAGCAAATTATTTTCGAATGAAATGTGAAGAAAATTTATGAATTAAAAAATTATGTATTATATTTTTTTTAATTCAGCAGCTTTTGAAAGTTTTTCCTTAATTCAGACATGTTTTTAAAGCCCCTCCCATTTGACAGATATAAATACATGCCTTGATTTTATTTCGACGATAAAAAATATTTGCGAACTAACTTATGTGTATTAAAGTAGATGAAAAATCTAAGCAATACTAAAATTAAGAACACTGTGAAAAATAAAAAAAAAACAATTTAGCCACTTCCTAACCATAACAATTTATAGCGGACATCAAAAAATACAAGGTGTTTCTAATACTTCATAATATTATAGTGACTTGAAGACCCAATACTTTAACAATTTTATTATTGGATGTACATTTCAAAAGCTACGCTTCCATCTTCAGCAAAAACTAAACAGTTTAATTTTTGCTGATAATGGGAGCATTGCTCTCGAAATGTATCTACATCCAATAATAAAATAATAAATTATTGTGGTTACGAAGTGAATAAATTGTTGTTTTTTATTTTTTATCAATTCTAATACAATAATAGAAATGGGATTTCTGCCAGTAGTTTCACGTTATTGTGGGGTTTTTGGGGTATTTTCATAAGATACCTGCATGAGAAAACGTGTTTCGAGAATTTTTGTCAGTTAATAGTTTTGACGACAGACCCAATTTTGATTAAAATTGGTACAGTGCCAATCTGTACTCAAACTTATCGTATACTTTTTACCCGTCTAGTTTCGAGTTAAAATAAAATTCATAGCTGTTGGTGTCATAAAAAACGCGGGTAAACTAGTAGATTACAAAACAAGTCAACAACGAGGTTTGTGATATAGGTAGGTCACATTTAATTATCTATTAAAGAGAACGGGTTTACCTAAACAAATTATTTTGGAAAATTTTTAGTCGATATTTTTCGACAGTAAGCAATACGTAATTCCCTTTTTTAACGACCAACTATCCCAACAGGCAACAAATAATTATTTATGACCTGACATTAATGTTATTATTTACGATGCAGCTTATTATTTTGAAGGTTACTTATTTTTTTTTAAATACAAGTAATTTTTTGCTCAAAATACTAAACACGCGATTTTTCAGGTTTTATGAGAAAGTGTAAGTATATAATATTAAATAATTTAACTGTCGTAATAATATATATATAAAAAATTAGTTATTGATCAAGTTTTTTACTTCAAAGAGTGTAGACTAATCAACCGGTAGTAGAGATGACCTTGTCTAGGCAGACAGACTGATTAAAAAATTCTAATATAGCCGAAACAAAAATGAAATGTTGTTGGGATAGTAATAAAATAAATAAATCCATTAAATTTGCTATAAATTTACAATAAAACCATTAAATCTGCATTAAAATTCTTAACACATTAAACATGCGTTTTTGGCACAAAATGGAGCATAACGAGCAAATACCTTTCAAGAGACTTCAATGCTCGGTTACACCAGCAACCTGAATGACAACGATACGATCAAAATGTTTTTACAAGAATAAAAAGATTTTATTAATTGCAGGGTACAGCATTTTTTTATCCATTTCTACAGTTTTTGTTCATTTATTAACACCTAATTCTTTGCATTTTAAGGTTAATCAATCATAAAAGTGATGATATACCGAAAGCACCATAAATAAACTAATAAATCCTTAAAGGTCAATAATAGATAAATTTGTAGTAAAATTTGAACTAAGAACAGGTTAAGGATAAAAGTAATGATATCCTTGCAAAATTAATAAAATTATTAGAAGCAAGGATACGTATAAATACTATTAAGCTGAAAAAAAGGCATACTAAAATAGTTACCTTCAACTGATATTAATTATTATAATAATTAATATTTTTTAAAGTTTAAAACAAAATTATTTACATTTATCTCACTTGATTTTATAATTACTATTATAAAGTAGTGTAGGTATTGTAATTATACAGTAGAACCTCGGTTATTCGTTTGAGGTCGGAAGCGGGGAGTGATGAATATAAGTAAATATTGTTATTTTTATGTACTTGAAAAAGTCTAAATATATAGACGAAACGTCGTACATTTAATTAAATAAATTCAATATTTTGTCCACTATCCTGCGATTTTTCTTAATTTTATTATAATCACGATGGACACGATTTCTAATATAAATATAAGTAACATATTTTTTGTTATTTTTACAATACAAGTATGTACTGCATGTTGTATTTAAAAAATAATTTTTAAAATATCTAATGTAATTTTTTCTGCCTAAATGGTATTGTGTTTTATTTTCATTGTTTTATTTATTTGCTATTTTGTTTTATTATTGTCCAACGTCAATAATCCCCAATAATCTAAAAATTTCTTTTAGATAATATTTCTTTTAGTTTATTTATTTATTTCCAGTTTTATACATTCAGGAAAATATAAGATTTTGTTATGTCGACAGGATTTCCTACAAAACATGGCTAGGCAAGTGCTAGGGCAGGATATAAGTATTATTGTATTCTCAACCTTAACTATAGTTAAGGTCCATTTGCGCAAAACGGATAATGAAGAGATGGTTAATCGAGGTTCTACTGTGAGTGAATTTTCGAATAACATTTGCGTCACGTGTGAAAAATGGGAAAACAAATTTCTTAACAATAAGTTGAAAATTTCTATGGAAAAAAAATACAAAAACAAAACCACTGATTATTAATAAATTGTTCTTGAAGCTGTGCACTTTGTGCGTGAGAACAAAATTGCATGATTTAACAAAAATAAGATTTTTAATATAAATTATATATTATGTTGAATTAATTAATGAAAATTAACAAATTTTAATGTTAATATACAAAGGATTTATTATTTTATATATAATTTATAACTCAAATATTTTAACAAAGTTAGATTATGAATTCACATATTGTTCTAGAAAATTCTTAATTTCATCTAGGTATAAGAAAGAAAGAACAAAATTTGTATTTTATTAGTTCCGGAAATAAATTGTTGATCATCCGGGTAAAATTAAAATCTGAGGTTATTTTTTACACGATAAAAATTCTATTTCCTTGAAAAATAATACGATGAAAATTATTGTACATTATGGTCGTTTTTTATTAACAGAAGGTTGTTAAAAATTCACGATAGAAAATTATCTGACACTACAGAATATAGACGATGTGCACGTAGGGGAAATGTAGGGGTAGTTGACAGATCGCGCTCATGGCGGCAGAAATGGGAACTGAGCGACTATCGTACCTAGTTTGATATATTTTATATTTATGCAGCTAGCGACCCGGCTTTGTCCGGGTAGAGCTAACTTATCCCTCCCTGCACATAGCATTTTAATATATTATAGTTATAAATACCGGTAAATTATTAATGAAACTAAATTATTAATTAAAATATTGACAGTGATGTATTTCATTACTGATTACGTTATTTTGAATTATTTTGCAAAATAACCTTCATTTGTTAATTAATGAAAGACTCTTAAAAAAAATGGACGGCCATTAAATGATAGCAAATTAAAACTTTTTTCTCAAATCGTAAATAATCAACTATAAATTATTTCTTATAAAAAATTGTATAAAAATATTAAGTCAGCTTTATTTTCGCAGGTTGGTATAATATGAAAATAGTTATTAATAGCTTTATTGTTTTTTCTCAAGGACACAATAATCATTTTGAAGAAGGCGAATTGCAGTAAGGTAAAAAAAAATGATATTTGAAAATGACCTTCATATAACAGCAAAAATAGATAAACGGGACCCATACCTATATTTTCTTTATTGAAATTTTATGAATTTCCGACATATTTAAAATGAATTGTACGCAATTTTAGTGGGTGGAAAAATGTAATTTAATTTGCATTGCAAAAACATATAATTTATTCGACTAAAAATAAACAGCTTAGAGAGAGAATAATAGTTATTGTCAGTAGAACAAATGTTCTGCCTTCAGAATTTCAAAAAATCAGTATAATTTAAACTATAAAAAAGCAAACTAAGTCTCATTCTCTAGCCTTGTTATGATTTATTTGTTTATTTGATTTTTTTAGGTGCAGCAAGACTGTTCAAATCCTATAATAAATCGATAGTTTATAATATTAAGGTAAAGTTTATTTTTTGGGTTTGAGAACAGCCGAGAGCGTGTAGTGATGCGGTTGTTTATATGGCGTCTCCATGGATCCTCTATTACAAGCCCCCAGTCCCCAGGTTCTAATCCGAGAACTGATAAAGTATCGTGTGTTTTTAAAGACCACTAACAGCTAAGGTTATTTGGGCCTAGCACCAATTCATATTTTCAATTCCTTATTTTTTTTTAATAATAAATTGAAAATCAAGTTGACACTTTTGCCAGCTCTCGGGCTAGAACCCGGGAACTGGGGACTTGTAATAGAGGAACCATAGCAACGCCATGTAAACAACAGCATTGCTACACAATTTAAAATTGTAATTGGTACTACGTCCAAATAACCCTAGCCGTTGGTGACCTCAAAGAAATTATTTTTTTCTTGTTTATCCACGCAAATCTCAAAAACTACTGATTCGATAAAACACATTCTGTCGCTGTTTAAAATATTTCTGACTGACATAGTCAATTTTTATTTTGAAGATTTCATGTTACAATTTTCGTGGTGAATTTATTAACTTCCGGTTTCCGTATGTAATTGCAATTAATAATTATAATAATTGCCACTTAGCATGTTAATTAATAATTATCAATCTTATATCGATTGCCATTATCCATATTGCACAAGGTTAAATGTCTCAGAAAAGGTTAAGATCGACTATATTATGCGTGTTTGTTTTGTTTGTTTCTACTGAAAAACAAAAGATTAATATACCTATTTTTAAATGGCGTAGTTAGATGTGGACGCAAATTGCCCTTCCTATAATTATAACACTTTGATGGCAAGGCTATGCGTGGATTAAATCGTCTTTACTTTATTATTTTGTTTCCGGGTGACTCATTTTACATCATTGTTCTAATTATTTATTTATGTGGTTTGTTTATTTCGTAACTTTTAACGCATTTTACGTTGAGGCGCGGCTTCAAGAATATAGTCTAATTATAGTTCATGTCATAAAAAAATAAAACTCCAACGTCATGCCTTGTAAATAACCAAATATATATTATAGACGTTAATGACCTTGTCGTCGGGCGTCGACGCTTAAGTTGAGCGTCTATAATATACTTCTCTTTCTCTCTCTCTCTCTCCCTATCTATTTCTCGTCGGACGTTTATAATCTACAATATCTATGTAATTTTAAAATTTCTAGATTTTTTAAATTCAAAATCAGCTACGTAGATATCCTCTAAGTCGTCGGGAGTCGACGCTAAAGTTGAGCGTCTATAATATACTTTTCTCTCTCTCTCTCTCTCTATCTCCCTCTCTCTTTCTCGTCGGACGTTTATAATCTACAATATCTATGTAATTTTAAAATTTCTAGATTTTTTAAATCTAAATCAGCTACGTATCCTCTATAGAAGATCAGAATTATCCTGAAGTCTCTAATATAGTATCATTTATTATTTTGATTAATTTTGCAATTATTATATGTACCTGTGGCTCCGCTCGCGTGGATTTCGAACTGTGGGTTAGTTATATTAATTGACGTATCTATTATAATAATTCATAGTTTATTACCCGGCATTGTCCGGGAATGGCAGCCCCCTGATAGCGAAATATGATGATATAGCCAAAAACCCTTATCAAATGTTTTCTCTGTCTATTCATGATAACCGCATGAATATTTTTCACAGTGCCATTGAGAAATACTATAAAATACAAACATATTTTTGGAAAACAAAATAAAATATAGTTACTTCTTACCACAACAGTTTTATTGATGCATGTACATTTCGAAAGATAAGCTTTCATCTTCAGCGAACACTACAGTAGTGTTCGCTGAAGATGAAAGCTTATAGCTTTCGAAATGTACATCCATCAATAAAACTGTTGTGGTAAGAAGTAACTATATTTTATTTTGTTTTTATTCCAACCACAGTGCTCATATATATTTTTATATTTTTGGAAAACTATGTTCAACTTAAAATAAAAGACTATAAAATATTATTATTAACTTTAAATTTTAACCGTGAACGTTCTTCCCGACTACGGAACCCTTCACTGTGCGTGGTCCGACACGCACTTGGCAACTTTTTTTTTACTTTTCAATGTCAAAAATATTAAATATCAATTTATAATAACAACTTTCAAAATGCGGAAAATATCACTAAAAATACTAAAACTAGAAGATATAACAGTTCACTGACCTGAAGATAGTGACAATGCAAATTTAAAATCAAGGTTTTTGTTTATAATTATACGCATGTGAAAGATATAAAAAATTATATAATAGTTTTTGCCTAACTTTACGTAAGTTTTTTATAGGTATTGAAGAAAAAATTGTTTTGCATAAAGGATGATAAACGGAATTCAATAAATTCAAATAAAAATTGTAAAAAGTGTATCTACATGGTTGTTCGAGGTTAAAAATTTAAAATAAATAAATGATTGTATCATTAACTTTAGCAGGTTGTGTTAATTAGTTATTCTATCGCTAAAGAATTCGACATGCGTTTAAAAAAAGTGCGTTATAAAGCTGTTAAACATCGATAAATTTTTTTTAATTATTTTATTGCAGTAGCCATAAATGTCCCCTTTTCCGGTTATCCGTTTAAATTATTGTAAGTTCAAAGACTTTTAACACTGGAAAATTCCCAAATCTCGTGATTTGGGTTTCTAGGGCTTAATAATCACACAAATTATTTTACAGCAGTGTGAAAATAAAGTAAATTTAACAATTATTTTTTAAATTTGATTTAAACACACTTTTTCTCGAGTCAAAATATGTTTCCAATTTTTCTGTGATCTTCTTGTATTTTCTGATATTTAATTCTGGTTAGTTATTTGTGATATAATAAATTATTATATTTAAGAAATTCTACCCCCTCCCAGGGGGGACATTGGAATGTGGTTGCTATCGCAGATTGCATTCCAATGTTCTTTGGGAATTAGCGCTCCCAGGGACCCGAGCTCGTACCAGTCGGTTTGTGTATGCCGGCTGGCGGATTCTAATACACAAATAGATTATCTGTTGTATTGAAGACGCTAATGACCTGAGTTGTCGACGCGTCTATAATTTACTATTAATTAATAGATTCTACATTTTAATACAATAAAACACAACATTTTATTTATTTGCATTTAAACTTTAAATATCTTTTATTATCATAACACATTTACCTACATTTTTGCTTTTCCCTTCTCAGTATTTTTAAAATTAATAATAATTATTATTAATAAAATCCATGGATATCACAACATCTATACATAATTATCCAAAGCCTGCTTACAATATTAGACAAATTTTCTGGGATGACACTTAGTTAGATCGTTTTTTTGCTTCCCAATTACTCCCTATTCAGTAAATTTCGTCCGTTAAAGCCGTTTTGTCCCCGTCAGCGTTTCATTAATTTTTGAGTCGGTAATTTTTGACTCGAGGTCATTCCAGTTCACGACCCACGCTAAAGCAGTATAGCTTCAACAAAATAAATTTACTGTATAAATGACATACGATACTAAGTTTCATATTATAGTATCTATTGCAAATCATGTTAACACAATAGTGTACATTTTAAGTGACCAATCATGAAAATAGTTATCATTATACCTAATCCGATGATGAAATTATAGTATCCTTACCACAAGGCGCCTACAGTGTTCCAGTTAATTAGTAACTATGACTACCTCTAAATTCCGCCTTTCTCTATGTAAACTAGTATTTTTATTCACAGTGTAAATATCAATTAAAACAATTACATATCGATTATATAAAATACCCACATGCCTTCATTGAAACAAAAAAATATATTCAAAAACAATTTTTAATTTTAATATGTTTAAACAAACACAGGATTTGAGTGCGGGCACTGTGGAGTAAAAACAACTCATCCAACGCGAATTTGAAAGTTTCGGGTTCGAGTCCCGGCAGTCGCATTTGAATTTTTGAAGTTATACTTCTTTAGCTAGGGTAGTAAATTCGAATGACCTCGAGTCAAAAATTACCGGCTCAAGAATTAATGAAACGCTGACAGGGAATAAAACATCTTTAACGATTTGGATGAAATTGACTGGAATGGGGGTTTGGGGGGCAAGAAATCGATCTAGCTAGGTTTCATTCAAGGAAAAATTCGTTTTTTTATAGATTTTACAATTTTAAAAATCAATTTTTTGACGTTTCAAAATAATGTAATATTGTAAGCAGGTTTTGGATACGTATGTAAGGATGTTATGATATCCATGGCTTTTATTAATAATAATTATTTATTAATTTTAAAAATGCTGAGAGCGGAAAAGTAAAATGGAATTGTATGAAGTATAACTTCGACCGTGTGCCTATGTGGGTGCACATACAGTTTTTTTCTTAAATATAGCCTTGCAACAATCATGGAAACTGTGAGGTAACCAGTTGGTTTGAGAACACCGACTAATTTTGATGCAAACACATAAATCAGCGTTTTGTAGCAAAATCTGCTTATATGAAACAAAATACCTATCAACAAATACTAATTACAATTAGAGTCACCTTCGAATATGATTAATTTAGTTAAAAAAAGAATCGCTAGATAAAATAATACGTTCGATTTAGAAGAAAGTTTTTTTTAAGGTCGATGTCAAACATCGAAGGTATTTAAGTTTTTTCTACAAAGTGCATTAGTTATTGCTAAACTAATATTTGTTCTGCAGAAACGTCACCATTGACCCCAATTTTATTCGACGAAAATCGAAAATTTGTAACGTGGCCTCACCATGATGGTTTTTCCAAAGTCATTTTTTACGTCAATAATTATTACAAATAATTAACTTTTGTTATGGCGTCATTTTTACTTCCCACCTCTACTATGGTAGGGAAGTAATGGATTCAGTCCGAAAACAATATTTCGAGATTTTAACAGATTTTCACGTTTTGAGACCCTAGCAATCGTTTAAGATCATTTTCTGACTGATGTCTGTATGTGTGTGTGTATGTGTGTATGTGTGTATGTGTGTGTGTGTGTATGTGGTCAATTTTTCGCCTTCGATATCTTAAGAACGGAACAACATACGGGCATGCCGATTGTTCTATTGTGTTTATCAGCCCTTAACTTAGATCTGATTAGATTTTGAGTCAAATCGGTTCAGTGGATCCTGAGATATTCAAAAAAACGTCCTCAATGTCACGTATTAACATAGGTAAAAAAAAATATAAATGAATTTTAGATGTTATAATATGAAAAAAATGTAAATATTTTTTTTCTCTAAAATGTATAGTTTTCGAGAAAAAAAATATTTTACTAAAAAAAATAAAAATTGTACGTAAATCAAGGTAACCATGATTTTTGCTATATTAAGCTAGCCATCAATAGATCACCAAACAAAAAAGAGGGCCATGCTTTTTTCAAAGAATAAAAATTAAATTGTGTTTTAAAGACCACCAACAGCTAAGGTTATTTGGGCCTAGTCAAAGAATAAAAAAAAAGAGTGTTTATTTTTTGCAAATATTTACTAGGTGGGAAGTATAGGACTGGTCATCAGTCGAATTTTTTGATTTATTAAACAAAGCATAAAATTTATTTTTTATATAGTAAATCAAAAATAGGTACAATTATTAATTATTTAATATTATCGTGACGAATAAAAAAAAAATGGTTTTGAAAAAATTATCTAGTCGAGGCCATGTCGCATATTTTCTGATTTATTTCTATAATCGTTAAAATGTTCTAACGATTGGAAAATAGACTTTTCGAGTTAACAGATTCATCACAACTCGTTTTATTTTCGATTTTTCGATAAAAGTCTATTTTACATCGACGAGTCTGGAGGACAGTGTAGTCCAGTGGTTAGCGTCGCGGCCTCTGGATCAGACTGTCGTGGGTTCAAATCTCGCCTCCGCTCATGGATATTTTTTGTTATATCATTTAGTTTTAAGTGAATTATTATTTAATGTACTCAAGACGCTAATGACTTAAGTTGTCGACGCGTCTATAATTTACAATAAATAAAATAAATAAAATGACGAGTCTGTCAGTCAGTGCACTATTTTTTATACATATTTATAGAATAATCAAAATATTTATTTATTATATTGCAGATTATAGACGCTCGAAAATTAACGTCATTAGCATCTAAATTAAACTTCATCTGTACAAAACATCCGTAAGCGCGGATATGGGATTAGAATCGACGAGAGTTTGATCTAAAGACCAGCACGCTAGCCATTACACTAAACTGTCCTCTCATCAAGAAACATATCGATGATGCAATAAACAGTTATAAAATAAAATTTATTACTGAAAATTGACTGGGAAATCGTGAAAATGTATCTGTTCAATTAAATATATTTAAGTAACAAGATAATAAAAATTATCTAGACACAATAAATTTCGTCGGTTTGCAAATGATCCCGGAAGAAATTAGCATTGTTACATCATTTGGACTTATTGGAATGACCCTTGTAATTGATAATAATGTTTGTCAAACGGATATATTTTTTAAATTTAACCTTGAGTTTTATTATGCCTTTCCTATTATTTTTAATAAGTTATTGGTTATTAGACTATATCGTTTTTTTGGATCGTCTAACGTCTTATCATGGTGGTCTGATGTTCCAAAATTGTAATTTTTATTCTCCCTTGGTTTTTTATGACTTTAAAAAGTGACATTCTCAACAAAAAAGAAAGAAAGATTGTCTAATTATAGAAGGTTAAACTACAAACAATAGGGTACTTTTTCTTGGCCGCGCTTGAGTTAAGATATTGTTAGTTGTTACAGTCAAAGCCGACATTATCGCAAAATTGTAGACAAAATCAACTTTCACACAACTTAATTCGTCAACAAAAGCGGCGTTAATGCGAATTTAACCGCGGAAAAAACTCCCTTTGCGACCCCCTCTATCTCTGAGGCTAGTTACATTACAGGACTGAATTTTTTCAGAGGGGCTAAGATTACCAAAAGGAAGCAGTATTCCAAATTTCATACGTCTAGGCGGAATAGTTTCCAAGATAATAAAGTCCAAAAATCGTTTTGGCATTCAAAAATCTATAGGGTGTTTCCAATCGAGCTAGAGCTTTGAAATTTAGAACATAGATAGTGTTTAAGGTAATAATTACGAGAAAAATCGAAAATTTAATGAAAATCCAACATGGCGGATTAAAAATTCAACATGGCGGATTCTGACACGAAATAAAATCTAGGATACTTCCAATCGAGCTGGAGCTTTGAAATTTGGAATATAGATAGTTTTAAGGTGATAATTACGAGAAAAATAAGAAATAAATAAAAATCTAACATGGCGGATTAAACATCCAACTAGTGTTTTTAATTTTAAATTTATTTCATTTATTGTAGATTATAGACGTTCGACATCTAAAGTCATTAGCGTTTATTACATCAAATGAATTAAAATTCATCACAAAACATCTATGAGCGAAGGTAGGATACGAACTCACGACAGTTTGATACAAATGCAGCACGCTAACCATTAAACCAAGCTCTTCTCTTAATTTCAATTAAATTTTGTTAAGACAAATAACTTTTAGACTTACCAGCAGAGCGATGTTAGGAAGGATAAGGGTGTCGTTTTCTTGAAGACCATTCGACATTTCCGGAACCCATTGTAGGGGATGCACTGGAGTAGCTGTCACCGTGCCGTTATCATTGAATGTTGTGTTTTCATGTGCTAATAATTCTCTGCAAAAACAAAAAAAAAATGGTTGCATAAACTGATGAAAAATAGTCGATAGATAGAAGAAATTAAAACTATAGAAGTAAATGCAGAAATGAAATTAAGTACCTATTAAAATTATAAGCTTTAAATTTCATCCAAGATCGGTTGAGAAATAACGAAATTAAATCAAAGTTATGTTTGAGTTTATTTATTTTACATTTTTTTATCAGTGAAATTGAATCAATATTGACATTGATGACGGTCACTGTCATTGCATTTCATTGTCAAGTATAAAAAGTAAACGGTAACGGAAATACTTAAAATATAATTATTACTACAATATAAAATTTTAATACGCATAACGTTGCAAGTTTTTTTGTTGTCTTTATTAGTTATTATTTACTTAGTTCAGTATTTTATATAGGAAATAATTTACATATCGAATGAAACATAAATTCGATTTTGTATAATTATGTAATCAAATTATACGCATTATTTATATAAAAATATACTCTTAAGAATGTAGATTATTTATCTATTTATAATATGTCAAGGTTTTTCCAACTAATACTCGTTTTTTGATTAATTTGAAATTTTGCGTAGTTATAACAGAAAACATTTTTTCGAAAAAGCCAGTATTTATTAATTTTATTTGTTTACCATAGATTATAGACGCGTCGACATTACTTAGGTCTTTAGCGTCTTAATTACATCAAATAACATATCACTTAAAACTAAATGACATCATCAAACATCCATGAGCAAGGTGGGATTTCAACTCACGACAGCTTGCTCCAAAGGCCAGCACGCTGATCATTACACCAAGCTGGCCTCATTTATTAATTTTTTTCTTAGAATATATTGTACTTTCCAAGTCTTCATGGTTTCCGGGCTTGTAGGCCGTGGTTCGGTGGTATTTCTACCTGACGTTTCGTCTACAACTGCGGTAGACATTCTCAAAGGCGATGTGGCAGCGGTCGAAGTGTCCTCCTTGGCGGCTCACACTGACCTGTGAGCCGCCAAGGAGGACAGAAAAGTTTTACCAAAAACTGTGAAATTATACTTAAAGCTTTGCAATAATTTAAACCATTCACTTTCTTCAAAGTTTATCATACATCATGTATGAAATTTCGATTGTATTTATTTAATTTATTGTAGATTATAAACGCGTCGACAACTCGGGTCATTAGCGTCTTCAACACAACAAATAATCCATTTGTGTATTAGAATGCGCTAGCCGGCATACACAAGCCGACTGGTACGAGCTCGGGTCCCTGGGAGCGCTAATCCCCACAAAACATTGGAATGCAAACTAAATTCCAATGTTTCCCCTGAGGGAATTTCGATTGTAAGTAAGCAATGTAAACTTTTTTAAATTCATTAAAGACCACCAACTGACAGGCTTATATGAGCCCAGTACAGTTCTTAGATTTGAACCTGGGAGCTTGTAATAGATGAGGTATGGAAAGATCATAATAATAATAACAACGTCATCTCTGGTATCTGGCAGCCTGGTTCGAATTCGCTCAAATGAAAATAGCTATTTTCGCTCACTGCTCGTCCCCTTTTTGTCGTAGCGTAATAATTTATAGGCAGTGTTACTCACAAAGAGGTAGATTTTTAAATAGTGAAAATCATGTCCGTTCAGTGATTTGAGGTTTTTAGGTAACAAACTTGTTTTTATATAAATTAGTATATAGATTTAATATCGGTTGACTGATGACAGATGGACTGGAGTTTCGGTATAAGACTGAACTTTTTATGGCGGTTCGTATTGAAGTTACGGTGCATCGGGAGGGCAGTATAGCCTAGTGGATAGCGTACTTGGTACCGCAGTCTCTAGACTAGACTATCGTGGGTTCGGATCCCATCTGCGCTCATGGATGTTTTGTGATGTTATTTAGTTTTAAGAAAGTTGTTATTTAGAGTAGTTGAAAGACACTAATGATCTGAGATGTCGACGCGTCTATAATCTACAATAAATAAATAAATAAATAAAGGTACATCGGTTCTCAGGTTTATGTAAACTTTAAATTAACAGCATTTAACAGTAAAATCTAAATAAAATAAGTAATTAATCAGGATAATTGTAATTATTTTTTTACGTCTCACATACACGTGGTACCCAGATCCGGAATCGGTGTTAAATGTCTTGTCTGACCGTGATTATTTTTTTCAACGTACATGGCTACAGAGCGTCTACAGATTATTCTAGAAATGAACGTAAAAGGTCATGGAGCTCTAACGAAATCATAACTTTAATTATATACCGAATGTCCTTCTTTTGTGAATTTTAAATTATTTATAATAAAGTGAAAGTTAATGCATATAGCGAAGGCTATTTGGTATAAAAAAATGTTTCAAACAAAAATAATCGAATATATTTTATTAAGCTATAAAATTTTCATTAATATGTTTTAGTTTAATTTATGATACAAGGAAATTTGAAAAATTTTGTTTTTATATATTTAATAATCTAGTAATTTAATTGATTAGAACTGTATAAAATATATACTTAGATATGGACAGTCAACTAAAAACATAAGTAATGTTGTTTAATATTTGGGAAATCATTTTGCAAATATTGACTTTCCTGTATATTTTAGAACAAAATGGTAAACAAATAATTTGTTCAGAATTTTAAAATGCATTTCATGTCGTACTTATCTATATTTTCAAATTTAGTAACCATTTTGTTTTAAAATAATAAAAAAACGTTGCAACCTTTCGAGAATATGGAACTTGATATCGATATGTTTTTTTTGCATTCCAAATTTTTTTCTAAAAATAACGTAAAAATATTTGTGGAATAAAATTATCAGTCTAATATTAGAATCACATATAATTATTTATTGTTTTGATAATTTGTTTTCTAGCATTATAGTCCAAGCTCCAATGGAAAAAAGGTACCCTATCGAATATCTCAAATTTAAAAGGTGAAAATGTAAAAAACATGTTACGCCCGCCAGACAAGTAAAATGTTAATTGCTATTTTTAACGAATTTTTGAAATTAGCTAAAAAAAATACACAATAATAATTATGGTAATTTACCATAAATTGTGTAATTTTTAGGCAGGTGTTCCAAAAAAGTAAATTCATTTTTTTAAACTAATTTCCAAAATTCATTAAAAATAGCAATTAACAAATTTTTACTTACAAAAATAAAGAAAGTTACTTCTTACCACAACAGTTTTATTGATGGATGTACATTTCGAAAGCTATGCTTTCATCTTCAGCAAACACTATACATGATTGAAATAAAACATAAAGGTTATTTTATACTAATATTACAGGTAATAAAACAATTAACAAATAAAAATAAAATACCCTTTATGTATTATTTCAAACATGTATGGTGTTTGCTGAAGATGAAAGCATATAGCTTTCGAAATGTACATCCATCAATAAAACTGTTGTGGAAAGAAGTAACTCTATCTTTATTTTTGTTTTTATTCCAACCACAGTGCTCATAGATTTTTATAAACTTTTACTTGTCTGGCGGGCGTAACATGTTTTTCACCTTTCAAATTTGAGGTGTTTGATTGGGTACCTTTTTGTGCATGGGAGCTTGGACTATTACAATTACTATTGCAATTACAGAAGAAATCGGTGAACATACATAAAAAACATAGCTGCCGAAAATAGAACCTCCTCCTTTTCTGACGTCAATTAAAATTTGATAATTTGGAAGGAGGATAGACCGTCCTGCATAAGAAGTGGGAAATTGCAAATTTCCGTATTGCTCTGACGCGCAAAAAATAATTAGATATACACGAAACTGCAATAAAAATCTTGTTCAACTTGTAATTATTTTAATAATGACCGGGTTTATGGAATAAATACACGATTATAAGAATAAATATAAAACAATTAAAGGATATTTCGTACGTCAATCTTATGATATAATATGTAAACAATATAATTGCTCTTATACTTATTTTGATTTGAATGTCATAAAAACACACAATTAAATCGAAGATGTCAAAATATTTGGTGATCAATAAAAAAATTTGATGTTAATCAAACATTGTTTAATTTCCTGTTAATAAATGTTAACCCATTGCATTTAAAATTATTTTATTGTATTTTGTGGCACAGTTTAGAGACAAAAAAAAGATGACAATTTTTCTTTTATTGTATGACATACTTTTATGTTTATAACGATTTAATTTCATGTATTGTTACGCCATGTTAAGATTAATAATTTATAAATAAATAATTAGGAGAAAAAAACAATCTAACTGATATGATGTGTGTTACAAGAATGAAGATCAAAGAACGCATTTTTGAATTAGTAAATTTTTTCAATTTATTTAATAGCGTTTAAACGCAGCTTCGTTTGCGTTAACGTAGATTTTTTGGCTACTGCTCAGTCTCTTCAATACAGATTGATTGATTATAGACGATCAACAGCTGAGATAATCAGCGTTTAGTAAAGAAGTGTGCTGATATGTAGCCTATATCCTTAGTCCCTGATGTACATAACAAATACTATATCAAAAGCAATTAAGTAGTTATTTAGTTAACCCGGAACAAACAAAATGACAAACAGACTGCAGATGTACAAAAATTATAATAATGGCTAATCCGGTTTAGGTATCTATTAACGTTTCGTTTCAGACGCTTATGACCCCTGTTATCGAGCGTCTATAGTTTACAATATTTAAGTATCTAAAGTTTCGTTAAAATCTTACAAATCACAGACGAAGGTACGATTCTATGTATTATAGATTGGTATCAATTTGAAATAGATATATAGAGTTAATATTATTTTGTGATTAGGTCAGTGACGGCGCTAGGATTTTTTGTTAGGGTGGGCCAGACTTGGGCATGGTTTTGTGAAGGTGGGCCAATAACATTAATTGTTCCCAAAATTTCAGTGCTCATCAAAATTTTAACCCAGCTTACTTGCTATAGAATTTACAAGAAAAAATATTGACATTTCGAGGGTTTAAAACGTATTTAAAAGATAAACTAGAGATTGGGGATTATTCCAGGGTGGACCAAGGGGTAGGCCAAGACAGTTTAAGGTGGACCATGGATCTGGCCCCCCCTCTAACGCTGCCACTGGATTAGGTATTTATATATTTTTTTAATAATAATATTTAATGAAAATCGAATATAACAATGCCGTAATTAAGATAAGTAATTTAAGTGGGGTAATACACCAGTTTCCTTTTGTTTCTAGCCCTTATAGGGCTTAGCCACTTAAATTTATTTCTATTCATGCGGTTTTACATATTTTATTATGAATGTTGTAAAATGTGTTTATTTACACGCATTTTGTTTATTTGCAATAAATAATTATAAAGCATTTTTTATTGTAATTTTTATGTAAATTTTTTAGTATTGGGCTAGGTAGAAGATTAACTCGAGTTGAACGGTGCCTTGTACAATAAACAATTTATTTATACAAAAGTATTAATTATTTTAACATTGTCCCTTGATATCACAGACACTCGGTATGTAATACTAACTATTTATACTCGATATACTGAAAACTGATGCTGTGTTGCAGAAAGCATTGTCAAAAAACATAATTTGACAATGACCTTAAATTGTGATCATATAATTACAGTTTTATAAGTGCAGAAACAGTCCAATATTGTCAAACTCTCTGTCATGTAGATTGTAGAAAAATTGGATTGTACTCACACAAAAACAAATGATTGATTTACACAGAAAAAGACAGTTTTTCAAGCTGAACTTTGATAAAAATGCGTGGAATGGGTCATTTAACAGGTAGGTGTGTTGAAAATGTTTTCAAAACACACTAGTGTGGTATAAGTAAACAATTTCCATAGTGATTTATGTTTATTCGCTCTGATCCTCCCGCCATTACCTACTCATGCTATAAATGTGAATTTGATGCCGCAAATGAACTATCAAATTTTTTTGAAAATACTGAAAATGAAGTGAAAAACCGCTATTTTATATAGTGCGTATGACAGAAATTACCATATATATCACTTGCGTAATGATATTATGACTCGTGTGACTGTTAAAACTCGCCAAATCGCTCGTTTTAACATACTGTCACTACTCGTCAGTAATTTACCTCATTACTCAACTAGACATACAATCTACTATTTTTATACCCTCTGGTCTCCACCATTTAATACTCGATTTATGACAGAAATTACCATATATATCACGTGCGTAATGATATTATGACTCGTGACTCTGTTAAAACTTGCCACTAAACACTCGATTTAAACACAGTTATTATTTTGTGACACGATTTTGTACAAATGAATTGCATCATCTATTAAGATGCAAATTATTTGTTTTAAAAGGTGTCAATTAGTTTACAGTGACTCGCAAATAAACTTTACAGTATCTGCATAACCGTTTTATGACATAAGAAAATTACAAAACGTCATTGGGTTTTTGGAAAAATGCAAACATCTTTTTTGTGAACATAATAACTCCGTTACATAATTACTGTGTGGCCGGTAACGTAATAAATATTAGTAAAAAAAACTTTTTAGAGACAAGCTTTTATTTAAATGCACTAAAAAGGAAAAAATAATTTTTAATAATTTAGGTTCATAATTATAAAAGCGTGGGTCGGGAACTCTATGAAAGTTTATTAGTCACGACCCACGTTTTTATAATTATGACCCTAAATTATTAAAAATTATTTTTTCCTTGTCTTTAACAAGTTTTTTTTACTAATATTTATTTTGTTCATTTTAGTCTTTCAAAATTTTACCCCCCTTTGACACCCGTAGGGGCTGAATTTAGAAAAATCCTTTCTTAGTGGATGCTTACGTCAGAAAAGGAACCAACTGTCCAAATTTCAAGTTTCTAACTTCAGCGATTTGGCCTGGGCGTTGATTAGATAAAAAAACCCTACATCCCCTTAGGGGTTGAATTTAATTCTGTCGAGCATCTATAATTCACTATACCTAACTAACTTATATTCTTCTTTAGGTCTGTATTAATTAAATTTTCTTCATGATAAAATCGCAGAAGCTTCTAGATATTAAGTTATTAAACAATTACTAAGATCAACAAAAAAGTTTAATTACAGGTAATTATAATATATGTACCTATAATATGCAGGAATGCTTTTAACAAATAAATGTTATTAAACAGTTATAATGCAAATAATATTCTTCAAAGGAAAAATAAATGTTTGTATGACCGTGAAAATTTTCAGTTGTAAAAAGCTAATAAATTAATCAATTACAAATCAAATACAACTTACATAAATCAATAAACTAATTATTGCAGTTACTTGTTTCAGCAGAAATGTTTTGACAATGGAAAATCATTTTTTTTAACTCTACCTGGAAGTATTTTTACCGCGCTTCGTCTATTTGTTTGTTTGTAGTACAAGCTAATCAGAATCTTATAAACTACTAAACAGGTTTAAGCGATTTGGAAAAAGACCCTACACCCCGTTTGAACCCCTTAGAGGTTGAATTTATTTCTAAAAACGATTTATTCATGTATTATCATCGGTAATACATATGTGTACAAAATTTCAAATCGATCGGATACGTGGAAGTCGTTCAAAATTGACTTGCAAGTTTTGACCTAAACAAACAAACACACAAACTAACATACATTGCAAGTTAAATAAAAGCTTGTAAAAAATGATTTTTGGTTTTGGTTTTGATGTTCACCCCACGTTTCAAATATATTATACCTATTGTACAATTGCAAAAATCATGGAAGACAGTATGGCTCAGTTGGTAGCGTCGCGGCCTCTGAATCAGACTGTCGTGGGTTCGAATCCCACCTCTGCTCATGGATGTTTTGTGTTGTTATTTAGTTTTAAGTGATATATGATATTTGTTGTATTTAAGACGCTAATGACCTAAGTTGTCGATGCGTCTATAATCCACAATAAATAAATAAAGCAAAAATCATGGAGAATATAAATCTTAATAGATTTTGAAGTGACCAATACGAGACTTGAAGAATATAAATGTTTCGTTGCATCACTCCATATCTACGCCACTGCCACAGGTACAAAGTTATATCGGAAATTATTTCAGTCAAGAATGACTCGATTTATTTATAAAGCAACAAAAAAAAGATATAAATGATGGTTTGGGCTGTTACACATTTGTAAAATTCCATTTAACGAACATATGATTGCAAAAAAGAGATTTGCTAAATATTTACCATGACAGCGTGGTGAGATGGAAATGTACCTACAGCCTGCATAACGACTTTTTAATGAGACTTCTACAATGCGAATTTAAAAATAAACCAAGCAGACGTTTCAGGCCAGCAGTCATTGCGAAAAAAAAGGTATGAAAAATTACAAGAATATCTTTTCAAGTCTAACATAATATGCTATGCAGATGATTGATCTGAGATGAACCTTTACTTCGTTTGTCTGTTATAGACTTCAATTAATTCTTCTTCCGATATAGATAGAGTGTATTTATTTATAGTAGATTATAGACGATCGATTACTAAGGTCATTTACATCAAATTAAATAAGGCCGTCCCGCGTACCAAAATTTGAGAACCTAACCTAAGTTTTAACTGGCTTGTCAACTGTATAGGTACATAAACAAATGAGTATACTATATTTTCTCTTTATCTATCAGTGGCCAGCAGAACGATTGATTGTGAATGACGTATTGCGTGGCGGAATAATTCTATGTATAAAATTACATTGAAAAATACAAGCTCTTGGGAACTTTTTCTTATGGAAAAAGCTTACGAAAAATTCTCAAAAAAATTGATATATCATATATCTATTTGTAACGTAGATTACAATTAAAAAAAATGTGGGACGACAAAACATCCATCAGTGGAGGTGAGATTCGAACCCACGACAGTTTAATTCAAAGGCACGCTAACTGTTACACCAAGCTGTCCTCCAGACAGATTGATAGACGCTCGACAGATGAGATCATTAACAGTCTTGATCTGTGGTCATTCAATTTCAAGAGATGGTTTAGTTATTCAAATGACGTATATATATTATTATACTAAATCAACATAGTTTAAAATTTGATTCAAGTATGTGCTTACTTTGTTAAGATTAATATTTCATGTAATCCTCAGTGATTTAAAATAAAAAAGAAGTTGTTAATAATTAATTGAATTTTTTTATATAAAAAATTAAACATACCTAATAAGCAAAGTTAATTAGTAAATAGGAAGTATTACTGGCGGAATTCTTTTTAAAAATTACCAACGGAAAATTTCTTAAGAAGCGTTCGGTTTTTTATTTTGTTTATATAATTTGATTAGTAATTATTGCTATGAAGTTCACCCAAGACGGACAATGAGTAAATTTACTTAATAAATAAATATAATTCTGCATAAAAGCAAATAATTTTATGCTTTGTAATCATGAACAAAGTAATACTAGAAATGTTAATAGTAGATTGTAAGTCTAGATGCGTAATGAGGTATATTACTGACGAGTAGTGACAGTATGTTAAAACGAGCGATGTAACGAATTTTAACAGTCACACCACTCAAAATATCATTACGCACGAGATATATATTGTATTTTTGCAATACCCACTATAAAATAGCTACTTTTCACTTCATGTTTAGTAATTTCAAAAAATGTTGACAGTTCCTTTGTGTCGCCAACTTCAATATTTATAGCAGGTACTAACGGGCGGATCCGAGCATATAAACATAAATCACTATGGAAACTGTTTATACTTCCCACACTAGTGTGTTTGGAAAACACTTTCAACACATCTGCCTGTTAACTGACCCATTCCATGCATACATACATGCATGTGTCGTAGCTATTTTATAGTGGGTACTGGGTATGGCAAAAAATACGTATCTTGCCTATTCTTAAAAGTCTTGCATGTATTTCGAAAAGAATAATAATAACAAATTATTATATCAGGATTTCCGTAATGATATGTTTCTAAATTGTATAAGTACATGTATAGTATCTTGTAAACGCAGCTATATATATTTGGTTTTTATTACTGTCAATCGATTTAAAAGGACTCAAACAAAACGAAATATAAACTTGTATATTTTTCTGTAATTTTAATAATAAAAGTTTTAGAAGAGAATTTCATAAACATGTACGGAGACTCTAACGTTCCATCAAGACACAAACCCGATCGGTTGATAGGTATTATTTGTTTGCGGTTACGGATGTTTATTTTTTTAGTGTGGAACTTTTATAGATCTGGGCCAATTAAAAAAAAGATTTTTGTCAACAATATGTTAATTTAAGATTGCAAAATAACAATATTTTATTAAAAAACTACTTTTTAGTTTCAATAACAAAATTACCCAATCCATATTCAGTCAACAATTCCGACATTAGATAATTTTAATAAAAAAAAACTCTGACAATATAAAAATATTTCTCAACAAAGCATTAAATAATAAATTGAAAATCCAATTGACACTTTTACCAACTCTCGGGTTAGAACTCGGGAACTGGAGACTTGTAATAGAGGAACCTTAGCAACGCCATTCTCGGCTATTCTCAAGCTCAAAATGTTTTGTCAAACAATAATAATACAAAAAGTTTCATTTAAATCAAAAGGAATATCGCGCTCAATTATTATGCAAGCTTGCAAACACACACGATGAATTGTCTTTATTTTTTTTAAGTCGGATAATAAAATATATTAAAATAGAAACACCGTTAGATTTTTTATATATTATGACATATATTTTTGAGCTTGTCAAGTGTGATGTATGACCCTCGGCTCAAAGCCGGATCTGTTTGAAATGAAAAAAAGAGATTGTCATAGATAAACTTTTTATAAAATCACATCAAACCATGACAAGCGCATTATATCAATTATTATAAATGCACCTGACACGGTGGCAATTATTGAATTATTCATTGTCTTATCTAATCGTACTAATTGTAGTTATGATCATATTTTTTTCTCAGCAAAAATATGATAAAAAAAGATGTTAGTTTTAATTATTTTTTTAATGATAGTTATTATAAAAGAGACCCTAGATTTTTTTGTCTTCAAACTATAACATAATATAATTTATTTCTATGAGTTTATTTTTGCTCATAAATTAAGTATGAAAAAAACTCATAATTGAGATAGGAATAAAACATTTTTTTCGAAAAAGTTACAAACAATTTTGATGCTTCTATATCCTAAACAAAAAATATATAAAGATATAGCATAATAAATTTAGAAAAGACCTGAGAGATTTTCTATTTTATCAAAAAACGT
This sequence comes from Mongoloraphidia duomilia, assembly GCA_039654895.1. NCBI lineage: Eukaryota > Metazoa > Arthropoda > Insecta > Raphidioptera > Raphidiidae > Mongoloraphidia > Mongoloraphidia duomilia. The sequence goes on from CM077527.1 coordinate 11,995,184, forward strand.
AAGAAAAATTTTGCTTTAGGCAATGTTAAATTATCTCAGTAGTTTTGGATCAAGTATATTTTAATCATTAATTATTTTCATTGAGAAAATCTCGACCTTAACAATGATTTTTTTTATTAAAAACAAGATCTCGTTTTGTGTCAATAATCATTTTACAATCCAATTCTTTAAACAATTAATAATTAATCTGTTTACAATTAATAATAATTGACTTTGAAGTTCAATGGAAAAATTCATTAGATTTTTTATACAATTAAATATTAATATGCAGCTGGGAAAAATTCAAACAAAAATGCACAAAAAAGCGACTAACAATGGCGTGACAAAATCATGTTTACGTTTTTACTGGCGGCTCCTTCAAAACATTTCTGCTATAGCGACTCTTTATTTCACGACTATGGATCTAAACGCCATCTTAAGACCATGCTTAAGATGATCTTAAATATAAGACTTTGAAAAATATTTTTAGAACACCAATCTCTTGGGAGTACCGGGGAATTTTTTAATTTTTCGAGTGCTTCACAGCAAAAATCGTTGATTTAAAAAAGAGTGATATAAAAAAAAATTTACCTGTAGGTGTAGGGTCCCACCTCCTCATATTTAATTTGGTCGTCTATTCCAGACATAAATTCTTCGCTGTTGGTTACGTTGAACAAATACACCCTTAGAAATAGGTCGATGGGCGGCTCTCGCCAAATATCAAACAATTCGCCGCCTTCTTCAAATAACAATTTCTGCAAAAAATCATTATATAATGTTAGAATATTCTATAAAATAACGAGAAAAAAACTAACAATGAATATATTTTACAAGGTAAAATTTTTGTTTCAATGTTTCGCCACCGGGTTCGACTTGCATAATATGAAATCATCATCAGGTAATTGGAATCATGACTTGCATAAAAAAACATGCTTATTATTAGGGTCATTTTATTGGAAACGCAGCCAAATTCAAAAAATTATATTTGGAAATACTTATTAGAAAAAACCATCATTTTATCAGCCAATGACACAGTCGGGATTTAAACCCGCACTTGAGTAATAATTGATAGCTCATTCCGCCGCGAAAGTGGAAAAGTTCCGGTTTGAATCCCAACTCGTAACATCGGTTGATAAAATGATGGTTTTTTCTAATATTTGCAAATATAATTATGTAATTTGGCTGCGTTTCCAATAAAATTTCATTAACCGTAGTAAACTCAATTAATATTTTTCTATAACTTTTATATGCCAGTTAGAAATGAATTTTATAAATATTTGTGGAAACTTTAACGTTCCATTTTAACATGAACCCGGTCAATTATGTGGACGTTTATATTTTTGATTTAGAATTTAAATGTCATTCGATTAAAAAACAGTTTTGTATCAATAATATGTTAATTTGTGAATGTTTTGTAAAAAACTACAGTTGTAAGTATTTTGTTTAATTAAAAAAACTACTATGTAAGTATATATAACAATGCCGGTTGTAAATAAGTAATTAATGTTTGGTTATTGTAATTATTTAATAACATGCAAACAGACAATGACGAAGGATTAACTGTGTTGAATTCGATCAATTATTTTACTAATTACATAATTATAATATCGAATCTTCTATTTTTTTATATAGGTACGCATATAAAAAATAAATAATAGGTAGGTAATTTGCTAATTATTTGACGCGGTCATTTTTTCGTCAGCATTTTTTAAAAACACGTGAGAAACAACTCTTGACCTTCGACAATATCGTACCTAATCATAAAACTTAATTTGTGAGAAGTCCGTAGTAATCGACAACAATTTCATTTTTGACTTTTACCTATTATTTTCAAGTCAACAATAATAATAATATGTTTACTTAATTTCTTACATTCTCGCATCGTCAATATTTTTAAGGTCACCAGCATTTAGGGTTATTACTTAATACTTTTATCAGTTCTCGAATTAGAACCTGGGAACTGGGGGCTTGTTAAAGTGTAATGTTGAAATGAATTATGGGTACTCAACGGGTCTATTTTGTCTGCGTTCTAACACGGCTCTAGTCATCTATATAAAATAAAAAATAGGTGTGTGCTTATGACCACACGACAGAAGTGAAAACTTCAGATTTTCTAATTTTTAGTGTTCTTTATTATAGCGCATTTATGAACTAAAAATAATTTATTACTAAAATACTAAAATTTTATTTTTAATTAATTACGGTTTCAAAAAAATTATAATTATTGTCAAAGAAAGAATATAACAAAAATAAAAAAATATATAAATAAATATCATGTAGAATTTAGAAAAAAAAACGCCAAAAATTCTACGCTATACCATCAGGTCTCGAACCCAGGTTCCTATGCATAGAACGCAAAGACTAAACCAACTGTATAATGGGTGGACGTGTGTAGACGGCCGTTTTTATGATATAGGTATGTTGCGAATTCTTACGGAAGGTTGCGAACGCTTCACATTTTTTCATTACCCAGGCAAAGAGTGCCTAACGCGCCTAAGGAAGTTTTCACTTCAAAATTTGAAGTGTGTCTGCATGCTTGTCTATCTCTACGGGCTAATCTTCGAAACAGCTGAACCGATTTCGTTGGGACTTTACAGACATGAATAGGAGGTTGTCAGGAGTGATCTAGGCTCCTGTTTTTAATTATTATTCAACCCCTTAGGGGGTAAAACGGAGTATAGAGTTTTTTGACTAATCAACGCCCAAGCCAAGCTGCTGAAGCTATAAACTTGAAATTTATACAGTAGGTACTAGGTCTCTTTTGTGACGTAGGCTCTCAATAAGAAGGGATTTTTCGAAATTCAACCCCTAAGGGGGTCAAAAGGGAATGTATTGCACAGCCACTGAACCGAACCACTGAAGATAAAAACATGGAATTTGGAAGTTATATTGCTTACATGGTGAGGGCAGTATAGCCTAGATGGTAGCGTGCTTGGGGCCGCAACCTCTAGACTGGACTGCCGTGGGTTCGAATCCCACCTGCGCTCATGGATGTTTTGTGATGTTATTTAGTTTTAAGTTAGTTGTTATTTAGTGTAGTTGAAAGACGCTAATGACCTTAGATGTCGACGCGTCTATAATCTACAATAAATAAATAAAATACATGGTGTAGAGGTGAACTAAGAAAAGATTTTTCGGAAATCAACCCCTAAGGGGGTGAAAAGAGGGTGTATTGCACAGCCTAAGCCACTGAAGATAAAAACATGGAATTTGGAAATTATGTTCCTTACATGGTGTAGATGTGCACTAAGAAAGAATTTTTCGGAAATCAACCCCTAAGGGGGTGAAATGGGGTGAAAATGTTTGTATAGAAAATCATATTTCCTCCGTGTATCAATTTAAAACTTAAGGTATCAATTCTCTTCAATTTAATTTTATTGTAAATAATTATAGACGCGTCGACAACTTAGGTCATTAGCGTCTTGATTACATTAAATAACAACACACTTAAAACTAAATGACATTACAAAACATCCATGAGAGGAGGCGGGATTCGAACCCACGACAGTCTGATCCAGAGGTCGCGACAAATTCTTTTCAAAACAAATAATAAAACATGTATTTTAGGATTTTTTAAGACAACCCCTAAGGAGAAGTCAACGGGGTGTTGAAGTTTTTATGGAAACGCATAAAAAATCTAAATATACGTGAGCAGATCCACGGGTAACCGGTAGTAAACAAATAAAATTAAAATCGCACTTAATCAAAAAGATAGTAAATAATGTAATGGTAATTAGTGTTTATAAAGTATTATAAAAATTTCCATCGGCGTTCTTTATTATGTTAATTTGTCATGGCTAATTTAATTTTACGCGTAAAAACAGAGCATACGAAGTTAGATAATAATTAAATGACTAATTTACTAATTTGAACTTACATAATTGAAAATTAGATCGTACGGCTTGACTAGGATGACAAAGATGCTAACACAAATACTGAAGACTCCGGCCAGCCACAAAGCTATTGTTCCTGTAACAAAAAAAAAAACAAAACTTTAAAATTACTATATATACAAGTTGAACACGGACATCGTGACTAAATACACAATTAAATGACTGCATAATGGCTGCAATCAGTATATATGAAACACTTATGGTAAGAACAATGACGTAACACAATGCTGTAATCAGGAAAAAATCAATAATTCAAACCTATGTCACCGTAGGGATTCTAAACCTAAACTTTTCACTATCTCGGCGGACTGAGTCGACAATTACTCACACAGTGACACATTTTCAAACGACGGACTTCCTTCCTTTAAAGCATTCTGTCACTGAAAAACCACATCATGCGAGAGTCGATAATTACTGATGAAAAAATCAAATAAAAATTTTGATACACTTGTGGATAACAGTGAATGATGAAATGCAGTCATTATTATTATTAGTGTATTTGCCATATGGCACATACACTATTGGCGTCGGTCGGATGGCGGGACCTAGGGGTCGGACCAAAATTTCTCGACGTTTCATAGCCTCCTGAACACTTTGGCACCATTTTTGGAAATGTCTATTTATATATGTATATATTTATATATTTATATATATATATATATATTTATATATATATATATATATATATATATATATATATATATATATATATATATATATATATATATATATAGAATAGAATAGAATAGAATATAACTTTATTTAGGGTGCAACAAAGCCAGAAATGTGTACGGGCTATAACTTTCGAAAGAGTTAATTGATTTTGACGAAATTTGGTAGGCACGTTGGAATCCATCACCGCACGAAGCCTATTTAAAATGGGCCCAATCGGACCATATTAAGGGTAGTTTTTAGGGGTTGAAAAATGTTTTTGGGCCCAAAAATGCCGAAAAAATTCTCAGAATCGTTTCAAAATTGAAATTTAACCCTTCAGTAACGATTAAAATGTACTGCTAAAATTTTAATAAAATCGGCCGGACAGTACCGGACTTACAAATTTTATGAAAACACTAGTTTGCGGATAATGCTTTACTTACTGAAGGGTGTATTTAATTTGGTACCGATGTTGCATTGATAAAAATATTGAAATTAAGAAAAAAAATATTATTTTAAGGCATGTATTAAGGGCCTTAATACATGCCTTAAAATAATATTTTTTTTCTTAATTTCAATATTTTTATCAATGCAACATCGGTACCAAATTAAATACACAATTTAACCCCTTAAATTAAGGGGTTAAATTTTTTATTTTGTCCAAAAACAAACATAATAAAGCCACAATGCCAGTATTAGCAAATACACTATATTGTCGGCAGGGTTTTGGCACTGCGACCCGAGTTTTTGTAGATTATAGACGCGTCGACAACTCAAGTCATTAGCGTCTTCAACACAAAAATTAATTATCCATTTGTGTATTAGAATCTGCCAGCCGGTATACACAAACCGACTGGTACGAGCTTGGGTTCCTGGGAACGCCAATTCCCAAAGAACATTGGAATGCAATTGCGAGAACAACTACATTCTAATGTTCCCCCTGGGGGAGAAATGCAGGCAATTACATAAAATTACTTTACAATATTGTCCTTGATCCAATATTTATTTATTTCGTCATCATAGCAACTATATTCCTATATTTCTCGTATGGCATAAAATATGTATTATTTACGCTAACGTCACATATTTTACGCACGCCTACCTATACTGTCACGTATCACATAAAACATTGTATTATTGTACGCGTGCGATATATATTATTTTAAGCAGCCGACTAGAGGCACGAAATGTACATTTCAAATATGTGATACAAAAATTGTTGTCAGATATTTAATATCAGGAATGCTTATTAATTTATTGATCGGCTATTATTTTTTCAAATCATAAATCTAAAATTATTATCATAAATGAAATGATTAATAACGATGATCAGTCGGTTTTAATACTTAGGTATATTATTTTCCTACAAAAAAACGTCTAACTGGTTTCTGATTATTTTAAAAATTGTATATTATTAAGAGCAGTCAATAATATGCAGTTTTTTCACATTAGACGACTTCTTCTTAATATTATACTACATGTTTTTCATTCTTTACATTTTCTAAAGGCAAGAACTGGTTTTGATTCAAATAACGATATTTTATATTAAAATATTCAATACAAGTTAGAATTTAATATATTCCAATCGAACTGGACTTCCGTGTCAGACAGCTTTTTTTTAAGAAATTCTTTCTTGAGTGGTCATTTTCTCAAGAAAATCAAACGATTATAAAAATTATATCATCACATCTAGGTTCGTATCTCAAGGCTCCGGTAATTCAATTTTGATTAACGTTTCTCTTAAAAGAATTTACCGAACATAGGGCAAATAACATTGCGAAAATTTACAATTTTGTGGTAGGTTATGGGCTATAAGATCTAATGTAAATATGTAGCAGATGCATTGTTTTTTGGATGTGAAACATCTTATGGCGGGCTGTGAACAGCCGCGTGAGGGGAAATATGCAACGAAATTTATGGTCCGCGCCTTCGCTGCTGTTCTCCCCACCACTGCGGCACTCTCTCTCTCTCTTTCTCGGATTCCGCGCGCTCGGGCACGGGAAGACAACCGCGTGTGTTACAGTGCAGTATATAAGATTACGTCAGCATAACAGTTAGTTGCTGCTTTTGAAAAAATACGAAAAAAATATATACTACTACATAGAGAATACCACCGAGTTCAATAACGTTTTCTTTGATGTTGCACATCTGTCGGGGGTCCCGAGACCCACACCCTTTTTTTTTTATTTAGCAGGTTCTAAGTTACTCTTAATAGTCAACCGTTGCTGTGGCAAATTGTTTAAAAAAATCACTGTCTTTTCTATGTAATCCACTGTACATATTATTTACATTAGATCTTATGGCTCATAGCCTACTACAAAATTGTAAATGTTCTCATTGAATTATTTTCCTTATGTTCGGTAAAACCTTTTACACACTGTATAGATGCTAATTACCTCAGTTGTCGAGCGTCTGCTATCTCCCTCCCCCCTTTCTCTTTCTCTTAAGCAGGGTCCGGACAAAATATAGGTACCTGGGCTATTTTTTATCCTGTTTGATTCATTAGTTTCCAAGGGTAACGACGAAACTTTATTTTCAGTTTGTTACTTCATCACGCTTAAAGGAGACAACCGATTTGAATGAAATATTAGGTACGTGCAGAGTCTATGATGGAGGTTCAATTTTATTCTATTCGCCTACATAATGAATTATTTTAATGCGTTCCTATGTCCACGCGATTGAAGACGCGGGCAAAAGCTAGTAAATAATTTTGTCGGTATAGCTACCTATAAAATTTGAGAAATAATTTCTGAACCATCTGACAGTTCGCGGACAGTTTAAGAACCGCTGTTATTTACAGGGAAGTATACGAAAAGTTAACATCCGTAAATAATGAACAATGGCAACAATAAAAGGATAATTACTTAGTTCTATCCTTTGACGTCATATAAATTATAAATTAATGGATAAAAACTAATTATTTTACACAGTTGATGCAAAAAAATAAATTATGAACAACAAAAAATATGTAAAACTTTCCATTGAAAGTTATAAAATATAGTCAAGTACCTACTATGATGTAATTACGAGAAGTTAATTTTCTTGTAATTAACGAACGTTTATTTTTTGATTATTTTCTACTTGTCAAATTAATTGATGTAGCTATTTTTAGTATAAAGTCAAAATATACTTTTTGTTGTTTCGTTTATTGTAATGTAACAAGGTCTCTGTCTAAAAATATTTCCTTTTTGAATCATCTTTCATCTGACTTGTTTATAATTAAATTAACTGCAAAATAAGGTGCGTTTGGTATCAAGGTGTAGTGTAAAAAGTGTAAGCACTTTTGACACTATTACGTTTGTTATACAAAAGTGTAAAATAACTGATCTGTTTGTTATTTCAGTGTAGGACTAAAAGTGTAACAACTATTAGTTCTGACTTTTGAGCAGGTGCACGTAGTGTAGTGTAGGTCACGTGATATATGTCTGAATTGACAATCGCTTTGACAGATTTGATACTTTTTTCGTACTCAATTTTTTACATTTTTTGTCTCTTAAAAATGAATGAGTTTCAAAATGTAATGGTACAAGATAAATATGGCAGTGAGTTTAACATTTTTACGACCAAAAAAAACTGTAAAAACTAGAAATACTGAACTCAGCCAATCTGTCATTAATTTATTTTGTAATGCGCATGTACAATCTAGTCAGAATGTACACTAGCCCGTTTGTTACAAGTGTACATTTAGTTTACACTTTTGGTGAACTTTTTACACTTTTCAGTGAAAAATTATCTACACTACACTACACCTTGATACCAAACGCACCTATAATTATCAAACTTTTCGGTTCGGTTTTGCTCGGGTAGATCGGTGAAATAATCAAGAACAACAGATCTCTCATATTGTATCGACTTTGCTACTATATCTCTTATATTTATTTTTATTTATTGTAGATTATAGACGCGTCGACATCTAAGGTCATTAGCGTGTTTCAACTACACTAAATAACAACTAACTTAAAACTAAATAACATCACAAAACATCCATGAGCGCAGGTGGGATTCGAACCTACGGCAGTCCAGTCTAGAGGTTGCGGCGCCAAGCATGCTAACTACTAGGCTCTACTGCCCCCTATATCTCTTATAGTTTAGCTAGCTAGCAATCCCTTACGTTTTAACTCACTGCTTATCCCTCTTTTCTCTGAACGTAATAATATTATAGCCTGTGTCATCTGGGAAGAAGTAGGCTTGAAAACAGTGAAAGAATTTTTCAAATTGGGCTAGTAGTTTCTTAGATTAACGTGAACAAACAAACAAACATTACCTTTTTATAATATTATTATAGATTTCATTAGCAATGCCATAGAGGACATATATTATAGAGTTAGCATGCAATTTAAATTAAAGCGTGACTAGAACTATGCTAGTGAACGGTATATCAATAAAACACAGCATATATAAACATCAGTAGATATATTCGATTCTCGGCATTTTTTATGTTTGTCACTCTCGCCCGAGGCACCTCGCCGAATATTTCAGTGAGACATTTGGCGAGGCAAGGAACCCCGAGCGCTACCATCCATACTCTCGAATAACTACAACTGACCAACATGGACGTCGTCAAAATTACGGCGCAGCAGTTTATTTGTGCATACAATTATTATAATTTTGTGCAAACGTACTATAAAATGAAAATTTCGCATAATTAATCGAAACGCGTAGTAATTCAACAAGTTCTAAATTCAACTGATGCAATGTACTAGGCAAAGCCGCAAGATAACGCGAGAGTGTAGATGGGTCGCTTGTACTCGCACCTCAGTACGGCTCGCATCCTTTGACTCGGGCTCATAAAACCGAAAAGACACCATTGAACTAAGCAATAACCCCACCACTGATTGACTGACACGATACTTAACTGGTACTAAGAACATGGTGGTTACTTGCGCAACATGTATGCACAAATTAGGTTTTACATTTTGAGTAAATTAGCTGTTTAATGTCAAGAGTCAGGTAAATGGACAGCACCCAGTTTGAGCCAGAACTGGCAACTGTGCTTGCTAAGAACATGGCGGTCGGTTGCGCAGCATGTATGCGCGAATTTGATTTAACACTTCAAGTAAATTAACTTTTTAACGTTACGAGTCAGGTAAATGGGCAATACCAAGTTTGAGTCAGAACTGGCAACTGTACTTGCTAAGAACATGGCGGTCGGTTGCGCAGCATATATGCGCGAATCAATTATTTTACACTGCGAGTAACCAGCTGATGTTTCTTTAAGCTGTGTCTATAATGTATAGTATATGACAAAACCTTAGACAATTTGTATACAAAATATTACTCATGCAAAGGTATTTCTTTTTATAAATAATATAGTTTTACACCTGTATATATAAAGGTGTTGTTACAGTTTATTAGTGCAATAACCTAACCCGTTTTACAGCACTAAATTCTTATTAAAATAAATCATTGAAACAATCGAAGACATCGAAGATAATAGAAAAAAATACAATAATACCATAGCTAAGGATCTTATTATAAAACTAAAAAAACCGATCAAATATCTCTGTAAAATTATATCAGTCACAAAATTACCCACGGTTTAAATACTAAGTAATTTAAATAGTTGTTTTAATTATTAATTAATTAATTAATTAATTTTCTCAAGATTTAGATTTGAAATTTCTTTAGATTTCCCACGCTACTTTAACACTAATTTGTAACCACCATGTAAATATTTTGACGATAAATCAAATGTTACATTTATGACGGTAGATGCTGTCAAGTGCGAGTCAGACTCGCGCATCGAGGGTTCCGGAAAATTAACAGACTTATTTCTTTAAGCTTGTTTTAAAAAGTTTTTTTTACTTATATTTTATTTTGTTCTTTTTAGTGTTTCAAGATTTTTCCGTATCAAATTTGATTAAATTAAATTTTAAATTAAAAAAATATATTAACAGAATATTTGATGAATAAAAATACAACAATATTGCGATCCGAAACCTGGGATCGAACCAAGTGCCTTTAGAGTTTAGATTTTCAGTCGATCGCTCTACCCCTGACCCAAAGAACATTTATTTATTAAAATTAAGTGATAATTTAATTCTAATTATTATAAGCCATGTTCATGCCACAACAACACACAATCTATGAAAATTTTAACCAGCTACCTCTTATACCGTTTGTGAGATAGAGCCTTGTGACAGACGGACGGACGTACAGACATCGTAGGCTTAAAGTGTGTTTTTTTTAAAAATAATTAACCACACCTGAAGGTGGCAACTCGTTGCTGAAACGCGTCGTGTTAAATCACAAGAAGTCACAAGACGGACATAATACAAGGTATTTCTAATACTTCATAATATCGGTAATAGAGTTGCGTCTGAAGATACTAAACCCTAAAAATGTAAGTTTTGTTTTCTGCCTAATAATTCAAATGTTTTTGTAAAAGACCCACGTTCTTTGATCACTTTAGTAAATTTTTAGAATTTTCAAAAAATTTTCTTAGATATCAGCAAATCGTTTGGAAATTTCCTATACAAGTATCTCTGGGAATTTCCCTAGACCTGACAATACTAGATTAACCTGTATGTAACTAACAAAAATATTATTGTAATTTAATTACTTGTTTACAAATTTTAAATAGAAGTTACATTTTTATCAGTTGTAACAATTAACAAAATTAGTGAGTAATAAAATTACAATAAATTTGTTTCTATATTTATTACACGTCTTTTTAGGACAATAAAATTTGTTTATACAGATTTATTATTATTAAACAGATACATAAATAGGTACATATAAAATAATTAATAGTTATTGATAATATTAAATTTTAAAATTATATAATTGTGTAAATTAATAAATTATTGTAACTGAAATGTTATCATTAATTGACTTTACGATTAAATGACGCTAATGGTGAACTGTTTTTCGAAATTCACGTGTTTCAAATCCGGTATCTTGATTTTTTTGTTTTTAAGATTGCAAAAACAAAATTTTATTTTTTTGTATGATTACATTGCAGTTAATAAATATCTCCTAATACATTACTATTTTTTGCTAACAAGGTACCAATCAGTTCAATTTTATTGAATCTGATTCAATTTTTAACACGAGTCAAATGTTATTGAATAGGTACCTACATAGTTGAAAAAAATTAGATTTTTCTAGAAAATATAGTAAATGTGAAAGCGTCGTGTTCTTTTGAATTTAATGCTGGGACGCAATTTCAAAAATACTCGTTGCGAAAAATAACAAATTATTTAAAATCAACTGGCATAACGAAAAATCAAGTTATGTTAGGTCACCATAAATCTAGGCTACTTCTAATCAAGCTAGAGGTTTGAAATTTGAAATATAGATATAGTGTTTAAAGTGATAATAAATCGAAAATAAATGAAAATTCAACATGGCGGATTCTGACACGAAATAAAATCTAGAGTACTTCCATTCGAGCTAGACCTTTGAAATTTTAAACATAGATAGTGTTTAAGGTGATAAATCAAAAATCATTAAAAATTCAAAATGGCGGATACGTTCTTCCCGGCTACGGAACCCTTCACTGTGTGTGGTCCGACACACACTTTGTCGAGCGTCTATAATCCACAATTCAATTCAATTCGACACGCACTCGACCGCTTTTTTTCAGCGAGACACATCACTGTATCTGGATGCCAAATTTCTTACGAGTAGCCATTTAGAAGTCACACCTATGACGGACAGACGGACGGACGGTGGAGTCTCGTAATTTTTATTTTTTTTAAATTTTATTTTGGTTTGAAAGCCTAAAAGTTAATAGTCATATATTAATATAATTAGATTTAGTTGACAAATGTTAATTTATAAGATACCAGGAAGTTTTTTTTCTGTGTACAAAATAATTACATTTATATGAATATGAATTATAAATGACATTAATAATAATTATCGATACCAACAACTTTCGACAAAAATATTTAACGCTATGAAAGAATCATTTCTTTGTGCGCTCTACAATAATTTAACTGATCTAGTTTTCCAACAATATTGAGCAAGAACAAAATCTCTAAAAATCTATAATCTAAATTTTTGTATCGATTTTATAAATAAATGTGTGTAGCCTCTTATATTTCCTGTTTGTTGCAAATATTGCATTTTTCAATTTACATACTTGCTCGCATACTCGCTTCAAAAAATTATTCTACTTAAAAAGTGAAGGTGTGATAATAAAAATGATAAAATTAGCATTAAATATATTTTAATATTTTCGATTGGAATTTAGTTTAATCGCAAATTAAAATATTTTTAAAAAAATTTATTGCGCGACGCGCGTCTGTCACTGACTGCATAAATAATAATAATCCCACCAAAAACATACATGTAAAAAACAGGCCAAGTTCTTGTCAGGACTGATATTATGAAAAAAATAACTGAAATGTAGAAATTATGCCAAGTTCCTTGCCTACACGTTATTAACAGTAAACTGATAAATTTCCAGATCAAACTTGGCAAGTTTTCATTAAAGAACTGAGCAATACTGAGACACTTGAAAATTTGCCAAGTTTGATCTGGAAATTAATCAAGGGCCAGGCGTACGAATAGATAACTGCCGACATGTTATTAACAGTAAACTGATAAATTTCCAGCTCAAACTTGGCAAGTTTTCATTAAAGAACTGAGCAATACTGAGACACTTGAAAATTTGCCAAGTTTGATCTGGAAATTAATCTAGGGCCAGGCGTACGAATGGATAACTGCCGACATGTTATTAACAGTAAACTGATAAATTTCCAGATCAAACTTGGCAAGTTTCCATTGAAGAACTGAACAATACTGAGACACTTGAAAACTTGCCAAGTTTGATCTGGAAATTTATCTAGGGCCAGGCGTACATGAATGGATAACTAAGTTGGCTGATCGAACTTTCACTTAGCGGCAACGCTTTCATATGAAAAAGCGCGCTGGAATCGACACAAAATCGGCCAATTTCATATACGCTTTACACTGTTATCACTACTATGCCGTCTTTTTCCATTACAGGATCTTTTGAAAAATTCATTTTATTAAATTATAAATTAATGTATCGTGTAGTTAATTTTTTTTTTTACTTATGGTGGCACAAATTCGGACACATGGTCATCACTCCAGGGCTGTTATCAATTGAAATTAGGACGAATAAACATATAATTTCGTATTAAACTTATTTTTAATAATATTATTATAAACAATGAAAAAAATGATTTATTGTTAACACAGATTAAACGTGTACCAATGTACAATCGTAAGGTCATTTCTCTTTTACGGTTATAAATGCATTTAATTTATCGTAAAAAAATTGTTTACCAAAAATATTTTATTCAACACATGCGTGCGTTTTTAGTGTTGTCTCGTGTCTGTAAGGCGGGTCTTAAATGACCCTTTATCGATTCATGGTGACGTTAGTAATAGCAAGACGCCTAGAAGAACACTTAGACCAATCACCACACGAATCAATAACAAAAAATTCTAGAAAATTTGTATGTATCAAAGTTCATCTTCCTACGATAAGATTTATGATAAATATAATACTGGACACGAATATCATTTATTTAATAATAATAAAAAAAAATAGTAATGACACATCAGTTGACAAAACTTTTCAATTAAAATTATGAAAATCGGTTGAGTAGGGACCGCCGACGGACTGTCGAAAGAAAACGTCTTTTGTTTTTTAAATATATAATTTATTTATTTAATTATTTATTGTAGATTATAGACGCGTCGACATCTCAGGTCAACAACTTTCTTATAACTAAATGACATCACAAAACATCCATGAGCGCAGGTGGGATTCGAACCCACAACCGTCTGATCTAGAGGTCGACACGGCCCCCTTAAATATATTATCAAGTTTATACACATGCAAATGGAACGTTGTGTCAGTGACACAACAATTATGTCGCAGTCTCAATACTTAATGTAGCGAAACGATCAGGTATCCTCGTTGTCTAGTAACGCACAATATCGATAAAGTACTTTCGATAGAAGCTTCTAGTAATACGTTCTCATTAAAGCAATGAAGGCCTTGCAAGTTGCAACATACCGTACGATAATTGCAATCAACATCTTTTGTCTATTGCCGCGGGATATAGAAAAATCAATGTGGAAATATCAATCTCAAACTTCTGACGTGACAACGTCTATAAATTTGCTCTTATACTGAGAGAAAACTATAGGAGCCCCTAATTATAATCTTTTTGATAACGTTTTGATTGCGGTTACATCATCATCATAAGGTCCTCAATTCGTAGACTAGTTGGATGCATATTTCCACTTTTTCCTATCTTAAGCTAGTTTCCTCATTTTGCTTACTCTGGAGTCTAGACCTGTATCGGCGAAAAGCGATAGTGACTCCGACACCATAGATTTCGACACTGCATACCACATTTTTTTTTGTTTTAAAACAATGAACTCGTTCGAAGCTACACGTTCGGAATTTCAATTCGGATTTCCGTTTAAAACACACCGCTTTTCCTAAATGCTAAAACAATAGGAAAAGCCTTACTTAGAATTTTGCACCCACATCGGGATTTTCCAGTTGTCTATTTTAAGGCTGAAGCAAGATCATGTCAAATTTATTTTAATTTGATTTTCCATTAACGAACAGCTTTTCCTAAGTGCAAAAACAATAGGAAAAGCTTTACTTAGAATTTTGAACTGGCATCGAGATTTTTAAGTTGTCTAATTTAAGACTGGAGCAAGATCGTGTCGAATTAATTTTGATTTGGTTTTCCGTTAACAAACAGCTTTTCCTAAGTGCAAAAATAATAGGAAAAGCACTTAGAATTTTGAACAGGCATCGAGATTTTTCAGCTGTCTAATTTAAGGCTGAAGCAAGATCATGTCGAATTTCAATTTTTTTATTAGAAACAATAAGAAAATTTTTACTTAAGATTTTTAACTGGCATTTTAGTGATGAGCAAAATTGGTTTACAATCTTGGTCTTGATCTTGTACTTTTTGAAAGATCAAGACTGACCAAGAAAACGACTGCAAGACTTGAGCAAGAACAATATCGAACTGCAAGAGTCTTTCAATTGAAAAATCATAACTTGAAATTGAAAAACCATAGCTTGACATTATGTTTTGTCAGTAACATGTTGACTACAGTCTACACCATGACAATGAACCGCCACCTAGCATTGAGTTTATCGCTTCATAATTATAATTTTGTGCATACAGCGATATGTTAATTACATAAAGTTATGTAACTTTAACCATTGAACTGTCGATAGCAAGTTATGCGAATGATGCATCGTTTAAACATCTGTAAGCTGAGGCGGTTTTGAAGTTTAAGTTAAATTATTCACTGTAAGAAATGAGAAGGCCGATTACATAGATTATCGATGGTCAATTTGTAGCCAGCGATTAATCTGGTAATAGGCACACAAAGAGACAATGGCGTCGCAAACAGGTATCGCTACATCGCGCAGATTCCATAAAAACACATTGCGCATGCGTTGTTACTAATTTTACATTAATTTGTTTTGTATTCATCAATTTTATATATGTAACTATACATTTTGTTTTGTAATTTTTACACATTTTATTGGAATATTACCCAAATTATGTAATTTTAATTTACTTTATGTAAAAATCAAAAATTTGTTTAACTTTACAGTAAAAGTCCAAGTTTTTATGAAGTATGAATGTAAAATCACTTAGAAAATCGAGCGAATTCTATCTTAACTTTCAAAGTATTTTTACATCCATTTTTTACAGTGTTGATCCCGTTTGGGAAAAGGACGAAAAATTGTATACAAGTAGTTCCTTGACTCAATTCGGTAATTAAAATAATCATTAAATAATAACTTTTACAACAATAACAATAATAAATAATATACAGATAATAGCTGCGTCATTTTCAATTGACAAATATTACTAATATTGATACTTTACACCTAAACATTTAAGATTATATCATAAATATAATTAAATATCTTTACTTTAACGTATAATTTTTTTTGTTTACGACATAAGCTACGCCGTTAACTTGAGACCTACATTGGCTCCTAATTATTGACTGTTTTTAGGCGCACCGTGCATACTTTTTCCTGGGCAGTGAATAAATCTGATCCGCCAGGCTCCGGGATGAAACCATTCGAGTAAACTTGAGTTTAGTCGAGCGAGGAAAAAATAGTCAGCTGTAAGCTTGTACCGTTTGTTATGAGAATGGCTTTCGAATACAACAATGCTAACGACATTTTAGATTTTCGTCAGGTCTTTTATAATATTAATAGTTATGACGCCAGACTAAATCTTGACGCTTTGTCGGCAAAATATTTTCATTATAAATCGTTTAAGTCATAAACTTGAACCTAAAGTCATTTTTTACAATAATGACCTTGATAATTTCGTATTTTTATTAATTATTCTTATCACCATTTTTGCCATATTAACCTTTTGGTAAAGATATGAACGCTTGAACAAAAAAAGACAATCTCTATACCGTCTATAAAAAAATTGAAACATTTCAAGTGCGTTAGTTTTTTAAATTGGATATTTAATTCAGTTATTGAATTTTAATTTGATAATCCCTATTGTATAACTTAATAATTGTTTAATTAAAAATAAATTATAATTTTTTCGATAATAACATAGCAACTGTTGACGCATTTTTATATTTCATTATGCTAAATGGTAATTCGATTTTTATTTTTTATTTAACTTTGAAAAGAGTTTAAAATGGAAAATAATTTAAAATAATTATTGTCGGTTGCTCCATTGTGTGTATCAATAAAGAAAACATCAGCTGTAAAATATCTATTGGTATTATTAATCAGTCTTCAGAACGGAATTATATATTATATATTTAAATTAAGCGTTCTCAAGGCGTACCGGTTAGCATGCTTTATGCTATAAAAAATTATTATTACATCTTGTAATATTAATTCCAATAAGCATAGATTATCTATTGCGGAACACTAAGTTCTATTTTTTGGGAAAGTGTGGATAAAACACGACAATTCAAAGTCTGAACTCAAAAATTTAAGTAAATGAGCAGATAATCCGAATTTTTATCGACACCGTTGGTTGGGTAAATGCAAAGCACCCAGTTTGAGTCAGAACTGGCAACTGTGCTGGCTCAGATTTATTTTATTGTAGATTATAGACGCGTCGACATCTAAGGTCATTAGCGTCGTGCCTGCTAAGAACACGCTAATTAAGTTTTACACTTCGAGTGATTTAGCTGTTTAATGTCAGTCAACTTCTCAAAAATACAGACATGAGATAGTTTCATTTCGCAGCCACCCTGAATAAAAAGATTATTATTGAAAATACTGAATTAATGAATTGGACTTTGTTTTTACGTAACTTAAACAAAATAAGATCCTTTAATGTAAACAGTATTAATTTCTAAAACAAGTTTGTAGATTTTTCCAAAGGATTGTTACGCAACAACCTGATTTGTCACTACATTTTTTTATTATTAATAATAAAAATTTGAATTATTTTTTATTGTCACCTTGACATATGTTTATTCAATTTTTTTTGTTTATTACCTAAACAACTCTGTTTTGTTTTATTCCAAATTCCTGTAAAAACAATGAAATCCAAGGTTTTATAATAAAAATGCGTTTAGTTGCGTTTTTGTTGAAGTAACAATTAGGAAACTGTTGTAAAAAATTTTAACACTTGCGTTGCCTAGTTGAAACTGTTTACTTTGTACCAATAAGACAAACGCTACAACAGAAGGCGCCAGGCGCGTTCTGCAGGGCAATGAAAGTGTTAAAAATAAAGATTTATTTAGTTGTAGTATTGGCCACTCCAGTACCAGATTTAGTAATTACTAAACATCGGACATTTCAGTAAAAAAATGTCAAAAATCAGAGACAGGTTTTGATGTAGACTTATTTCACTGGACTAATTTTACTGATTACGAGTAGGGCAAGTACGTCCGTGCATAGGTAGGTACGGGTGTAATAATAATATTGAACAAGGTTAAATTTAATTATTGTTGCAATTTTATATTATTATAAGCTTTCGATTTTAATTTAAAAGTCGAAAGGAAAAGTAATTTTTTACATCAAGTTTTAAAAACAAGTTTTTGGATCGACCATCAAAAGATACATTTAAATTTGATGTCACAATTTAAAAATAAAAATGCACATCGCACGCTTTTAGTACTTTATCGTTCGAAAGATTTGAACCTGTATAAGGTCGATAAAAAGTTGTGGTTTCGGTAATTGCATAAATAAGAATCTAAGTTAATTAGATTATTATTTTATTTTCATAAACAGAAACACGTTATTAGGTTTAATCTTACACGTGAGTTGAATAATTAATAAAATAATCTCGACACGTGTTTAAAATCATCAATTAATTGTTTTTTTATTGAACTAAATCAGATTCATAACACAACTAAATCATATTTTGACATTTATTACATAAATAAAGAAAAATAATAATATTTACAAAAAATGGGAGCATTAAATAAAAATTTGATTTGTAGATTATCTTGGTGCAAATTTGAACGACTTTTAAAATAAGTTTAAATAAACTGGATAAACCTAGCTTGAAGCATTAAATTACGAATATTAACGAGATTTTCCTAAAATAATATCAATTATTGAAAACAGTGATTTCTTAGTTTCAATTTCGTTGTTGAGTTAATATTTTGATCCTTTTATTCTCTCGAAGAAAATGACACCTCGTTGTTGATACCCAAAAAAGCGTTGCATAAGTAAATTGAAAAAATTGAATATTTCTTTGATGTTTTGAAGTAATTAAGTTCAGTTCGTTAATTTTCTATTTTTTTTCTCTTTTATATTATATTATATAATTCCTTTATTTTCAACAGGGACTAATAAATGTTTATTGTGAAGGTGCATCTAGTACGGGGATTCCTTTAGCTGTACTTATTATTTTTTCAGATATGCACATTGCAATGTTATACTGTTTGTATTTTTTATGAAAAAATAAATTCATTTCAATTTCAATTTCAAAAAAATTTTCAAATTTCAAAAATTTCAATAGAGTGGCGTATACCCATATCCTTCGTCGAAAAATTCTAGCAAAGAGACGAACAGCCTTTTTGCAAAAATATATAGTTTTTTACATTCCGGGGACCTCAAGAAAAGAAAATATTGTGAAATTGTGAATGGTGAATTTTGACCTAAATTTCCCCATTTCTGTTTCAAATTCGGACCACTGTGAAAATATGTGGTGTTCCATAGTTAAAAAGTAATATACTATAGAGATAATCTTTACACTCAATACAAGTTCAATGTCAGGGTCAATTAAAACATTACAAATTTTAACAGTTTTGCTGTTCAGATATAATAAATCTAAAAACCTTGATAATGCAAAAGATAATTTTTATTCAATGTATACGATTTATTATCAGCACCTATAAGAATTGAAACAATATTTTTGCAAAAACTCTAGTAATATAACTATAACTTTGAGCGTTTTTTAAAGTAATTATTTTTCTATATAAATTATATAACAATATTTAAGTAGGTAAGGTCGAATGACACACAAACCGCAATATTTTTATGCAGTTCTAGCAGAGAGGAGATATATCATAGAGTGGTCATGCAACGTTACAAAAGCGTGACTAGAACTATGATGTGTCAGTATCCAAAACTTAAAATACACACAGCACAGAGTAATTGATTTCTGGAACACAAACCATAATAACAAAATCGGACCCAATACAATAACTTCCATTGGGAAGTTAATAATAATATACTTATACAGATTATCCGAAAACAATTCTGACCATAGAAAATTAATGCGTAGTGAGTTTAGTACAGCTGAAGATATTATAGGGTTTTTTGGAAGTTTTTTGCAGCCAATTTATTTATACAAAACAATAGTACATTACACCTCCTAAAGTTATTCCTTTATCTATACAATTGGTACTCCTGAATACAAGTATACACACTTGTACACAAATATAACAATACACTCACAATAGCTTCCATAACTTTCTTTCATTTTAAAAATAGAAACAGTTGTCTAAAATCCATGCTAATAACAACATCTTTTAAATAATGTTCATAAATCATAATTTCACTATAAAATGTAAGTATTTTGAATCTAATTCATTCATTTATCTTTATTTTCAAATACTGTATTATAACTTGTTCATTTTAATGTATATATGTATAACATTTCAGAATATTACTGATGATGCCTAAAAAGGCGAAACGTTTAGTATAAATAAAACTTTTTCAATATAAATAAATTGGCTGCAAAAAACTTCCAAAAAACCCTATAGAAAATTAATGATTGCAACAAGGAAGACATCGGTAAACAAAATGGGTAGCACGACAAAGACAGAATGAAATCATGGCTCGGTAAATTTTTAATCAAAATGTAAGTAAGCAACCAAGTATCAATAGAAATAACCAAAGCATGTTTTAAAAATAGTTATTTAATTTTGTTTGAAAACAAAGTATCCACGGAAAATATGACCTCTCAGTTGCACTCATTTATGTTTAGAAAAGCTTTCGGACAATATGTATATATGTAGGTACAGCCGAAGGAGTTGTCCCCACTCCTGCCCAGTCACTTAACTGAACGTCCGACATTTTGTTGGGATCATTTACCGGACATGCGGCGTGGATGTACTCGCGCCATGGGAATGTGAATGCACGTCTAAGCGATGATTTTTACAAGACGCTGAAAAGATCCATACAAAATGCCGGCCGTTTACTTAATGTTCTTCAACCATACAAGGGTTTTTTTCACAAATAGATGGCAGCAGGTTTGTTCCGCTTGTAACCAGTCAACTCTATTGACGTTGTTAGTCTATAATGTACTTAGTTTATGGTTCTAGCGATAGTGAAAGTAACTATTATAGTTACCTCCAAGACCAGTATATCGGTCTGTAATGTACAATGCATCACGTGGAACGCGACAATTGCACTTCAGTTTTGTTTAGAGGTCAAGAACAATTCGCGCGATTGTTGTTCTTCAAACGTAAAAAGAAAGTTCATTCAAAACAATTTCATTGATGTTTTAATTGTATGTATTAAAATGCGCATTAAATCACAATTTGGGAGTAATGTGTGACCTTGACCGTCACATTTTCAGGTGCAGTCATTTTTTGACTAGTTTGATCTAAAATTTTCACAAAATGTATTGTATTGTAATGTATTTTAAAGACCACCAACAGCTATGGTTATTTGGGCCTAGCACCAATTCATATTTTCAATTCATTATTATTTTTTTTTTTTTTAATAATAAATTGAAAATCTAATTGACACTTTTACCAGCTCTCGGGCTAGAACCCGAGAACTGGGGACTTGTAATAGAGGAACCATAGCAACGCCATGTAAACAACAGCGCCGCTACACTCTCGGCTATTCTCAAGCCCTTTCACAAAATGTTGAATACAAAAAAAGCGCATGCATTTAACCAAAATAAAAAAGCTTTCATACTTATAAAACCAATTTAGTTTTTTTTAATAGTAGTGATAATTTCAACTAACTTACTAGAATAGTTTTACATTTAATTAGAATAAATTGCTACATTAGAACGTATAATTCGTTAACTACTCCATAATGATTTGATTTTAATTCACTTTTTTACTAACGACACGAATGAATGAATTGTAAATTTGTAAATTATAGACGCTCGACAACTGAGGTCATAAGCGTCTGATACCAACGACACAACGTGTAGAACCGTTGATTGTTACATCCATGATATCATCCCTACAATTAATTCGAGAACCGGTGGACCGATTTCGATGACATTTTCACTAAAAGATAGGAATTTTCATCAGACTTTGATTAATCAAAATCAATTCAGCGGTTTATTAATTATTCTGGTTTTAATTAACACGGGTCAGCTAGATAATGCCTGTTTGCTATTTATCTGTCAGAAATCTGAATACATTTGCAGAAACTTCAAACAATTCAATATGATCCATTTTTAGAGTGTTGGGTCTCCAAGTCACTATATGAATATTATGAAGTATTAGAAATACCTTGTATTATGTCCGTCTTGTGACTTCTTGTGATTTAATACTACGCGTTTCAGCAACGAGTTGCCATCTTCAGGTGTGGTTAAATATTTTTTAAAAAACACACATTGAGTATTCGTAACACTATATAATATTATGATGCTAAGCAATGTGTATTATGTCGTGGTTTGTGAAGTACTGATTTAAATTTCGAGATTTTATGATTTATATGGTAGGTAGATGGAATGGAAATGTATGTGTGTGTATGTGTGTAGACGATTACTGAGTATTGGGTGTTTGTGTGTTGTTAATTATTATGTCGTATATTATGTTCGATTTTAGTGTTAGTTTGTCATTAAGAATGTTGGTATTGTCGAATAATTAACCACACCTGAAGATGGCAACTCGTTGCTGAAATGCCTAATGTAAATTCACAAGAAGTCACAAGACGGACATAATACAAGGTATTTCTAATACTTCATAATATAAAATTCAATAGATTTGCATGCGATTTCCACGAATAAGTAGAGAAAATATTCTGGAAGGTTTTAAGCTATATCTCATTACACTATTATAACAAGATGGCTCACTGAGGACATAATCAGACTCAGCTGGCTGACACTCAAGAAGGTGATTGAGCTTCTGGCCGGTCTGCTTCTCCGGGAAAACACCTACATGCGTGATGGAGAATGGAGATACATCAAGAATCAACACCATGTAGATTCTTCGAAATGGAGGATGAAACGGCCACCCATATTGTGTTCGAATATGAGGCCTTAGCCTAAAGGAGGATAACTATCTTTGGTTTACACACATGAGAATGGAATTATTCCACAGGATAAGCTAATCTTCTGGAGCTCATAAAAAGATCCAGACTATTTTCTTACTAGATCCAGTAAAAATGGGAAGCACAAAAATCCTTATAGGATCTGGTGTACCTTTTGAGCCAATCTAGAACCACCCTTAAATAATTGTTTTAATCTTTTAATTATAATAAAATGCTGTTATTCCCGGGTAACGCCAGGTATAGTCAATAAATTTAAATCAGAATAAGTATACCAATAAATGGAAAATTATAATCAATTCGATGGTCGTAAAAACGAGGAAAAACCGTAAGAGCCAAACAATTCCTGAACAGTAATGACAAACAGGTTATTTTAAATAATACTCGTATTATACAGGTTAAGCGTATTAAAAAGAGTTTAGTGGTAGCTTTAAAAAAAACAAATGAATACTACTTTCATATGCAAAATGTATAAGTATCGCAAAAATTGGGATATAAATAATTTTATCTAATCAAAACTAAATATCTAAGCCCCTTGACATTAGTCGAGCAAATTTTAATCCAATCGCAGAACTTAACTTTCTCCTCTCCCCCAAAAAACAACATAATTCGGATTTCTAACCCGCCACCCAAAAAAGAAAATATTTTATTATTAGTGATATATTTATTCACATCGTATAGTCAGTTGGTCCTACTTTAACCTCATGATCAAAAATATGAAGATACTACGGATTTATCTAAAAAAACAATTAGTAATTCATTAAATTAATGACTGTAATTTTTTAGCAATGCCTTCATAAGAACTCTTTTCTCAATTTTCAAAGTAAAATTCTATTTATCTAAAAAAAAGAGTATCACAAACTTTTATCTAGGAGTGATTTCAAACGTTTTTTTGTCTGCCAACAGTCTTCTGTTTATTTTAACCTTGTAATTTAATGCACGCAGTCTAATGCATAATCTAATTGAACGTAACGAATAATTGCGTTATAGAATGTGATTAGACTAAATGATGTTTCATTACTAAGTACGCTTGTACCTGCGTAAGATACGACAAAAAACCGGAAGAAAATTATATTCCTACGTCACGGATAAAGTGGATTTCCTCGCTTTAATCTGTTTCATTTGTTTAACACTTCCATTGTTTATTTATGTCATGAATAAAATTGTTTTATTTTGTACCTACTTAATGTAATATATTTAATCAGATCTCATCTCGGGAATATCTTGTATATAAGATACTGTTTTATATTATCTTTAGATACTTGTATCTTTGATACTTTTTATTATATTATTTTTTTTTATTATATTATACCGTACATACGTACACACACACACACACAGAGACATTTCTAAAAATAGTGTAGTTACCTTGAAACATAAAAATTTGTTATACATTTTGATTTCGATTTTCGGACCCATTACAATAACTAGTCCAATGGGAAGTTAATATTATTATTATTTCATTTGAACAAATTATTTAAAAACATTTATTATCAAAAATTAATTAAATATCAATAAATAAAATAAATTATTTACAGCTGATACAATCCTATTAGGGCGAGACACGTGCTTTTTTTATGATATTATTTTAAACCTCGGGGCGATTTTTAAACGATTAGTTACCGACCTTCATCTTAATGTTTTGTTAATAATTAAGAAGTCAATGATCTCCTTAAATGTTTTAAAATCGATTTTTACATTGAAATAATTAAGTTATAATGAATAATTATTCAAATATTGGTGACCGTATTAATACAAAACGGTGTTTGATTTTACCTGCGATTAAAAAAACCACATTTATGATAACTAATATTATTATGTTGTTTACCAGAAATGCGGTAGGATATAAAAAGTCACATCCTATATAAAATTTCCATTGGAATTGAATCATTTAACCGTGCATTTAAAACAGAGTATAAGAAGCTTTAATTTTTTTTCTTTAATACGGACTAAGAAAGAACCTAAGCTTAAGGGAGGTAGTAATGATGAGCAAAGCAAGACCAAGACCAAGACTTGGACAGTCTTGGTCTTGCTCATTTTATGTCTTTTTTTTAGTTTTTCACTTTTGAAGATCATCATAGTTATAAATTAAAAGTAAGAATTTTTAGTTTAGTCATGTGTATTTGGTCTTGGTCTTGCATATTCGGTCTTGGTATTGGTCTTGCTTTTTCGCAAGACCAAGACCAAGACGAAGACTGCAAGACTAAGACCAATTTTGCTCATCACTAGGAGGTAGACTCATCCCTCCCGGATGGACACCTAGATTTTGTTGTGCCAGATTGAAACTAATGGTTCCCTCTTGGGGTGCTACAAGCCAAATTTAAAAAAAATTGAATATTATATGGTTACTAGCGTCCCCGTCCGACTTCGCCCTGGTGCTATAAATATATGATTTATCATATTACTTACTCGCTTCGCTCGTTCACTTCTGAGTGGTTCATTAATTGTTGGAGATTACCTCCAATTTTCATCCGGACGAAGCCGGGCCGGCCATTTATTATGTTCTAAATTAAATTGTGTTTTAGAGACCACCAACAGCTAAGGTTATTTGGGCCTAGTACCAATTCATATTTTCAATTCATTATTTTTTTTAATAAAAATTTGAAAATCCAATTGACGCTTTTACCAGCTCTCGGGCAACTGGGGACTTGTAATAGAGGAACCATAGCAACGCCATGTAAACAACAGTACTGCTACACGCTCGACTATTCCCAAGCCCTTTATTATGTCCTAAAGTAAAGTATCATCTATCGAACAGTGAAACATTTTTTGAAATCGGTCCTCTGAGATTACCCCCGATTTTCACCCGGTCAAAGCCAGGTCGGCCAGTTTAAATTATACATCTTAACCTTCCTCATGAATCAATATGTCTAATTGTGAAAACCGGAAAAAAATCCGTTCAGTAGTTACGGAGAAAATCGGGCACAGACAGACCCGGCGGGGAACTTTGTTTTAGAGTATGTTCTATTTTATTTATAGATAAGATTCAGTTTCCAAAGTTATGACGTCATAATTCAAAATGCGCTACAATAAAAAAGTACCTATCTAGATTCTAGATATTACAAGTGGAAAGAATGATGGAATATGGCACACAAGTTTTTATAAGAATAAAGTAGGTTCGTCACCGCAGATTACTAGCAAACCCTAAAATTAACAAATTATCTGATGCCCTTGAGGTAAAATGTAAAATCCCATGGAAACCCACATAAAGGAATGTCCGGTGGTCATATCATAACAAAATTGTATGCAAGGCCAATAAACCGCAATCTTAATAATAAAAATTCTTAGTTTTGACGCATTTTGCAGACAATCATAAAATAATTGGTAAAATGAGTTTTCTTATTCATACTAATTATTCAATTATTATTATTTAATTCATTTCACGTGTTTCATGGTTACAGATAATTTAATGTAGGGTAATTTTACAGAACAGCCTTTTTTTTCAAATAAAAAAAAATTACAGATTGGGTTCATGATAACGAAAAATGCTTAGTTTTATACTTGTGAAGTAATTTACAAGTTTTAAAATAATTATGTATAATTTGAATTAAATAAGTTATAAATTATAGTACAATTTTATACAGTTTTTATATAGCCCACTGGAACAAAATGTATAATTATTTTAAATGTTTGCCTCAAAGATATTAATTAACAAATAAATAAAAAAGACATTAATTATTTTCTCTACTGGTTTTTACAATTTTTGTATATTTTATTTACCAAGATACGTCGATAATACTTTTTTATAAATTTTTGAAAACAAAATCAGGTCTACTAATTGATTTTTAGTCTCCTAATTTTCTAAATAGGTACTGAAATATGAAATTGACGTAATTTCAACTTAAAAACCCCCAAAAACCCCCTAGAAACCCCCCAAAACACCCCAGAAACCCCCAAGAACACCCCAGAAACCCCCAAAAACACCCCAGAAACACGCAAAAACACCCCAGAAACCCGCAAAAACACCCTAGAAACCCCCAAAAACACCTGCACAGAGATTACTATAATATGTTCGTATCGAGGGACTTATGTAGGCGCAAGTGTGATTTTTTTTTATTTAATGTTCCATCAAAATATTCTACACTGACTTCAAGTTAATCTAACTAGTAAGAAAAAAAATCAATTTACTGAATTGCAATTAAGCAAAACTTGTTTATAAATTTTAATTTGTCGTTTGAAAAATTAAATTAAGAGGCCAGATTTTATGTCGCAAGTTGTATTAAGAAACCGCTACCTTATTGGTTTTAATAGTTGATCGAGAATATTCTATACTGCCTCTAAGTCAAATATTGCATAAATAAAACGATTGGAACGTAAAAAGTTATGCAAATATTAGTTGCAAACAAATTACTATATTTCTTTATGCAGCCATACTTTTAAAATTTTCAAAGAAGCTTCTAGATTTCTTGATTAGGTAGTCGAAGTCAATTAAAAATTACTGTTTCAACAGTTAGTAATTAATTAATCAGAGGAAGGTATTTGGAACATCAGTTTTGTTTTGGAGTCTTAATGTCAAAATAATGCTGATTCATGGAAAATAAACTCGTTTATTCCAAACTGCATCTCAAAATATATTCTGCATTTCTTTTATTCATTAATTTATTATTACAGGCCTACAGGGTCTGATAGATTTATGAAGAACTTAAAGATTAATAAGTTTGTTGTAAGATATTTTCTGATTATATTAAGGATTCAATTAGCAGAAAAGGCTCGGTTTTATTTATTGTAAATTAAAGCGCTACTAGATATGAATTGCAAATTTCTGAGTCACAAATCTTAGAATGATCATAAAGAACAC
This sequence comes from Mongoloraphidia duomilia, assembly GCA_039654895.1. NCBI lineage: Eukaryota > Metazoa > Arthropoda > Insecta > Raphidioptera > Raphidiidae > Mongoloraphidia > Mongoloraphidia duomilia. The sequence goes on from CM077527.1 coordinate 12,023,166, forward strand.
AATGCTTAGATCTTGAAAATATTTTAATTTATTTTTAATGCATTTAACCAGGTTATGTCGATGTAATCAAATGGTTTAATTATTCCAAAACAGATGCTATTCTATTATTATAACAAAAGATTAAATAGCAATATAATATATGCAAAATTGTGTTCTTCCTTATAACGTGAAGTAATTTACTTTCAAGTATTCTGTATTCCAAACAGCTCGCCAGCTGAGATATCAGTGATTGCATTCCAGAAATTTTATCTATATCTTTACTAATATACACTGTGTTTTGGAAATATGACTAAATGCATTTTTAAATTCTGAACAAATTATTTCTATACCGTTTTACTTTAAAATATACAGGAAGTTAATATTTGCAAATGATTAATAATCTACATGCTAATTACCTATGTTTCAGATCACAGGAGCCGATTAGAAAAATTCTTTCACTGTTTAAAAGGCTATCAATTATTGAGCGAAGCGAGTGAGGTCCCGTTTCAATTCAACTAAACGAGCGAAGCTAATGAGATATTGTTTTAATATAACCTAATGACCGAATCGAATGAGGTTCCGTTTTAATTCGACCGAACGTACGAAGCAAGTAAGGTGTTACTTTAATTCTAAAAAACGAGCAAAGCGACTGAGGTGCTACTTTAATTCGAACAAACAAGCGAAGCGAGGGATGTCCTATTTGAATTCAACAGGCACTTATTAGGCAGTAATGGCAAAATCTATAAGGACGAAGCTGGAGGGCAAGAATATATCGGAATGTTATCACAAAATACCAGGTTTTTTCTCTAAATAGCTGTTTTAATTGCTTTAATTGCTATTTTATCTGTTATGATAGATTTTACTTTTTTATCTTCAAGAAATACATTAAAACTGAAAATGTGTAGTGCATTATTTTTCTCATTAAGTTCGATTTATGGTCCAATACATTTACTTGTTTTGGTGGTTCTAAATATATAGTCTATATATTCATAATATAATATGTGACAAAATCTGAGATCAATAATTTGAGTTGTAACAGTCGCAGTTATCGAACAGTTAAGGACACAGAATTGTATGGACTAATAGCATAATCATCTATTATTATTATTGTACGGAATCATATCTACAGCTATATGCACGGTTTTTATTTAATCAGGGTCAATGGTTGAATTATTGTTTGCATTTGAAAAAAATGCATCTAAAAATAAATTTATTTCCAGCTGTAATAATTATTTATCTCATTCAAATATTACATAAGTCCACTATTTACAAATCTGTTTAAATTTAAGCTGTAAGGAAAAAAGTTTAACTATATGGAAATCGTTTTTTAATGGATATTATTTTGAAAGATTCATAGAAAAAATAAATAATTTCTTTCTTAGGAAGTATCCTTTTTAAAATGCAAATTAAGACAGGTACTTATTCTGATTGTATTAACAATTCGATTTTAAACGGTGTTTTTTTTCAGGAAGCTTTTTTTCTAAATGTAAATGAGACAGGTAATTATCCTGGTTGTGGAAATTCAGTATCATTAATTCGCATTTTGACAATGTTACAAGTGTCAAATTTCCCACCTGACTTTTACTGAATGGCGAACGTTATTTGACTATCAATTAATATTAACATTAAACTGAGACAGAAGTGCAATCAAATTAATTCAATTTCTGTCCGCAAATTCATTTATATTCAACTCAGTTCTGAACGTTCATTTCCAAACAGGATAGGTTAATTATTTTTCAGAAAAGAATGACTGATTAAAAAAACAAACAAAAAAATGTCGACTTCCTTATCCAGGTTGTCTTTGTGTTCATAATCCTATTTTTAAATTAATAACCCAAAAATGATTCTAAAATCATCCCTCATAATTAATAATTTATTGTTTCGCTGTTTCGGATTCTTCCAAAATTAGAATCTTAAAGTTTCAAATTTATAAAATATAAAAAAAGATTTAAGATAATTTATGCCACAATATTTTAAATACTCAGAAATAAATCTGGAAAAAGGTGAATGCACACTTAGCGATGTGAATTAATTATGTTCTGTTAATTTTCTTTTAGAGTAATTTTTAGGGTGCCGTACCACACAGGGTGGAACCCTACTGTTTTTACTATTCTATTTGTACACTCCTAAACTATAAGATCTACTAGACATCTTTTTTGGGACTCGTGTTTGGAGGACTCCGTATACCGAAAGGGGAGTCAAAAATTGAAAATTGAATGTGGGGTGTCTATGAATAGGTCTATTCAAGTAGAGTAAGAAAGTTTCATTTTTAGCAATGGCGACATAGGGGCGCAAAGTAACCAAAATAAAAATATGTGTCCCCAGGTCGCATTTGTAACAATTTGACTAGAAACTTGAAATTTGGTAAATGTAGTTCTTCATCGATTGCAAATAATGACCAATAAATTTCGTTAAAATCGGTTCAGTAGTTTCTGAAAAAATCATCACAGAAACTATTGACCGATTTTTAATAATTCGCATTTGAGTATCTATAATTTTCTGATATTTAAATTAATAAGTGTAAAATAAATTGTAAACTATAAAGATATGATATGCACTATTAAGTTTGTTTAACAAATAGAAATAAAAAAAACTTTAAATATTTGTTTGTTGCTACTTCACAATAAAATAAATAAATAAATATATAATTGATATTTAAATACTGAGAATTAAATATATTGTTTGTTCTTTAAAAAAAAATTAATAAATTAATGAAACTATCAAATAAGTAGGTATCTATTATAAAAAAAACGTTTAATCTTTGTTTTTTTGAAAATATGGTACGCGATGTTTTCAATCTCGTGCTGACCTAAACTCAAAAATGATAATGTCTGTTACAAAATTGATGATTTATTGCACGATAAAATGTATACAATTAATCACAAATGTCTGGCCTCCTTAGATTTGTTGTAGTCGAATAAAAAAAATTCGACTGATGACCAGTCCTATACTTCCCACCTAGTAAATATTTGCAAAAAATAAACACTCTTTTTTTTTATTCTTTGACTAGGCCCAAATAACCTTAGCTGTTGGTGGTCTTTAAAACACAATTTAATTTTTATTCTTTGAAAAAAGCATGGCCCTCTTTTTTGTTTGGTGATCTATTGATGGCTAGCTTAATATAGCAAAAATCATGGTTACCTTGATTTACGTACAATTTTTATTTTTTTTAGTAAAATATTTTTTTTCTCGAAAACTATACATTTTAGAGAAAAAAAATATTTACATTTTTTTCATATTATAACATCTAGAATTCATTTATATTTTTTTTTACCTATGTTAATACGTGACATTGAGGACGTTTTTTTGAATATCTCAGGATCCACTGAACCGATTTGACTCAAAATCTAATCAGATCTAAGTTAAAGGCTGATAAACACAATAGAACAATCGGCATGCCCGTATGTTGTTCCGTTCTTAAGATATCGAAGGCGAAAAATTGACCACATACACACACACACACATACACACATACACACATACACACACACACACATACAGACATCAGTCAGAAAATGATCTTAAACGATTGCTATAGGGTCTCAAAACGTGAAAATCTGTTAAAATCTCGAAATATTGTTTTCGGACTGAATCCATTACTTCCCTACCATAGTAGAGGTGGGAAGTAAAAATAAATTTCTTTATGAACATTTTTTTAAATAATTTCTTATCCCATTTTTAATGCAAAATAATCTTTAAATTCTTTTTTAACTGTTTTGAATTTTCTTAAACAGTTATTTTTTTTATTAAACTAACAAAAGAAAAATGTGCATCGGCAGTTTGTCACTAGCATTACAACCTAAGAGTTGACTTTTACGTCCGAATTATTTTTAACAATTAGATTAACAATCAATATTGTTATTACTTCCTATACTGTACAAATTCACTATTTTAGTGAAATTAACATAAGGACATCAGACGATATTAATCGCCTTAACATGCCCTTATTAATTATTATAGAAAGGCTACATTATTTTTGTTTTAAAATATTATATTCAAAGATAGAATGGTCTAGTGGACACACTTTGAAGAGTTTATTAATTAACTATTAAAACATAATAAATAGAACATAAAATTGCAGTTAATTCAATATTAAAATCTCAATAAGTAGCAGGTACAACGAGCCAAAGTTTCTCAATGGAAAGGACAAAATATTGCTGATAATTTAAAATTTAAATATTAACGAATAAATACAATTTGTTTGTACGCGACTTTGTAATAAAAGATAAAAATACCATTTAGTTGATAAATAAAACAAAATTCTAATCTAGCATTGATTTTGACCAATTAGTACGTCCATAAGACAATGTTAAAGTTCACATAAAAAGAAAAAAAACCAACCTTTAGTCCAGTTACGAATTTTGAAAAAACTTCCAACCATTTCAGTTTTGGAATCGGCAGAACAATCTGAAAAATCGACAACATCGACATCTTCAGTCCGGATCGGCTTTGTTGAAACATTATCCCAAATTTTAATACTCGTGGTATTACAATTGTTAGAATCATTATTTCTCTTATTTTTGTTAACACAGCTGGCAATATGCCCCCAAAAATTAAACGTGTCCTTCATTTTTCAAAAACAAAAATTTTACAAGAAAACACTAAAGTTCCGAAGCACCCAACGTTCACTTTTTGAAAATCAATTCACACGCGCGCTAAATTTTCCAATCACGAATTATTCGATTTTGATAATTCAGACACAAGTGATTCGATTGTTGTGCTTTAACGGGGTTCGATTATCAATCTGAGTTCGCGAATCCCGAACGGTTGTATATAAAGCAGGTTTTGTTGTAATACGCGTCTTGTAAACAGTTGAACCAATCAGGTAACAGGTAGTACCCCCCAGTTGTTGTTGTTGTTGTCTATTGTTGGTAGTCTTGACTGCTTATAAAGGTATGCTTGTATATAAAACCAGAGGTAATAACGATGTAATGTATTTCTATTGCACTTAAGTTATTTTTGGAAATGTTTCTAAAAGTGTCAAAAGAGACTGTTTTAAAAGAATTATAATGTTTTTCTGTAGCACTATCATTTGTGTTTTCTCTTTTTTTAAAACCTTTTTTGAAACTAAATATTTCTTTAAACTTGAACTCAAAGTAAACCTCCGATTTTTGGATTGTTAAGAGACAAAACGTTGTCTTTCGGTTTAAAAATTGAAACGCCACTATCAGTTACAAACAAAAGTCGTAATTAAAAAATGTACACAAATTTTTAATTTAAAACTTTATGGATATTCCCTTTATTTAAAACTCAGTACCGTAATTTTTCGTTATCGAGATAGAAAAACGATGTTTCTCTAAGTGAATAAAAAACTATTGTATGATATTTTTGATAATTTAAACGATTTATTCAAATCTGAATGATATTTTTTTAAATGATCACGTTTTATATTAATACTTATACTTTGGACCCGTTTAATATAATATATCGGTACACATAAAATAATGTTTAGATTAAAAATTTACAATGTATTTTGATCTCGTTGACATACAAGATCAAATTAAATTTCTTTACCAGAATGCTTCGTTGTTTTATATCGAATTATTTTTTCGTTATCTAGTTAACTCCAGCGTATCTTTGGTCACACAGGTCGCATGTATACATACAAACTGTTCACAAAATATTGCCTCATATTGTCAATTCATCATAATTAATAAGGTAGTACTACAACCGGACCTTTCTTAATTTACGTAAGCTACAAAAAAAGTCAGAAAAAGCGTCCACTAGGAAGGGATTTGTCGAAACTCAACTTCTACGGGGGTCAAAATGGGGGTTAATTTTGAAAGTCTAAAATGTATCCGATCGATTTGAAATTTTGTACATATGCGTACATATCGTTTTTAGAATTAAATTCAACCCCTAAGGGGTTCAAACGAGGGTGTAGGATTTTTTTGACTAATCAACGCCCAGACCAAATCGCTGAAGCTAGAAACTTGAAATTTGGACAATAGGTTCCTTTTCTGACTAAGCATCCACTAAGAAGGAATTTTTCATAATTTAACCCTTACGGAGGTCAAATGGGGGTAAAATTTTGAAAGACTAAAAAAACAAAATAAAGTATTAGTAAAAAACTTTATGGAGACAAGTTTTTATTGAAATGTACTAAAGAGGAAAAAATAATATTTAAAAATTAGGTTCATAATTATTAAAAAATCGGGGGTTGCGACTAATAAACTATCATAGTGTTTACAGCCTACACTTTCACAATAATTATGAACGTAAATTTTTAAATATTGTTTTTTCCTGTTTAGTACATTTCAATAAAAGCTTGTCTCTAAAAAGTTTTGGCTTACTAATATTTTTTATATCATTATTATTTATTTATTTTTTATGTCACATATAGCTGCGCTGACGTCAAAAAGTTCTGTGATAAAGTCGTATTTTTGTGATGAATGTTTTGATGTAAGTAAAAGGCTAATGATCTCAGTTGTCGAGCGTCTAACTACCCTATTGAGCGTTCGAAAAAATCTCATGCAGTTCAAATTTATACAAATATCGAAAAATATCATTTAGATTTGAAAAAATATTATTTTAAAATTTTCACACAAATGTGATAATTTTTTCCTGTCTAAAACTCTGAAACCGCTGAAATGTACAAATTCTAAAATAAAATTTTTTCAAATCTAAAAGACATTTTTCGATATTTGTATAAATTTGAACAGCAAAAGATTTTTTCAGATAATTTTTTCATATAATAATAAAACGTGATTTTATTTTAAATATAAACAACATTTTTTGATAAGAGATATAGTTGCGACGAAAATATATTTTTCATTTTTTTCGGTTTATCACAACAGTTTTGAGAATTAAAGTATACGGAATGTTTGACAAATAAGCTGCGCCAAATTTTACAGACCACTAAGCTACAATTTTGTAATCTCTAATAGACCGAGAGCTAGTGACAATTTTTTGGTGTTATTTATTCAAGGCCTTATTTCAGTGAAGATGTTGAGGGAGGCATATTAATGTGCCCTGAGTAAGAGATTTTGCTAGATAGCGGTATGGGAGGGATGCAAACCGCCCCGAACATGTAACAAAAAAAATGGTCACAATTATTATCGCTTCAAGGCTAAAATTGTTTGTATAGCTTGTCGATGACCCAATAATGCCATTATAATATTTGCAGATCGATTGGTCAGTATAAGAGGGGTGGCAGATCACCCTAAACGTGTCATGTACCCGACGAAATTTATATTAAGTATTAGTTCAAGGTTCAAATTTTAATATGTTGTTACGGAGACTGTTTTAAGCATATATTTCAATTTGCAGAACAAAATGTCGGTATTAACCCCTTCTCTTAGAGGGAAATTTGCTCGCCTAGGTGTTTATATCGTTCTGCAAGGAGGTTAATACCGACATTTTGTTCTGCAAATTGAAATATATGCTTAAAACAGTCGCCGTAACAACATATTAAAAGTCGGACTTGAGTGGAGAGGGTTCCGTACTATTCCGTTTCCCGTTGGAATCTAAAGACTTAGGATTTTCGTTTAGGTTTTCTTGTAAACTATGAGTGAGGCCCTATATTCCCTATTTTTTCAAAATTTTAGACTCAGTATTTTCGTAGGTAAAGGGAGGGGAATGCTCGATTTTCGTATATTTTCTTTAATATCTTTTAAACTATGCATTTTAAAATATATAAAAAAAATATATTTGTATTTCTTATAACGAGCCCTTTCATTTGTTACGTCACATGATGCACTTGAAAAACATTTTTTTTAATTTTCTAATTTACCACCCAAAATTACCCCCCAAAATCAGAATTCATTTATTTATGCTATACGTCTCCTAACTCTACATATGTACCAAATTTCAACTTTTTTTCGTCCAGTGGATTCTGAGAAAATAAGCTGTGACACGAGAGTGATCCTAGGGTTGTTATGATAATTCGCGTCACACCATTTTTGTCACATATTTTCATTGCATCTGACAGCATTTTACCCCTCAAATCGTCGAGGTAGTACCGCCTATGATGTTTTACTTCAAAAACAAACAATTAATGAATTTCTACTACTTTCAATAGATGCGTAAAAATTCATGGATACGAATAAATTGACAGCTATATATAACCCCATACAGCTGACTGAGGAGGGTAAAAATTTACTTACAGTGGAGTTTTGCGTCAGGTTCGCGCCACTTGGAAAACACACTGCTGTGAGATTTCACCGAGTCTCTCTACAAAAGATTTTGAAAGGAGGGCAGCGTCAATAAAGACGTTCAAATCCTGCCAAATTTCGTTAAAATTGGTCCACGCTACCAAACAAACGGAAATTTACATCTTTCGCTCAGTCAATATAATTTCTTTAAATTTTGATCATTTTTTTTAATCTAATTTATCAAAATGAACAGTCTATATCTTTCAGGGATCATTGAGTTTAAATGTTTGTAACTTTTAAGGTCATTCCAGTTTTTTTTATAGATTCACTTTAAAATTTTGCACGCTACCACTCGACGCGTTCTTTTAACACTTTTGCTTATTTAGTTATAAATTTCTAGGTCGTTTGACATTTTTTGTAAATATTCATCATTATTTCAATAAAATCCAAAGGTTATTTGCGAAACTGTCATATTTTAGACATTTCAATGTTACAAAAATTAATCTTTGGATATTATCAATTTTTGTCCAAATTTTTATACAATATACTGCACTAACAAAATCCAACACTAATAATAATTATTACACTGATTTATTTTATTAATAAATATCATAGTTACCTGTGACAGCAGTATACTAAACTATGCATTTTAAAATTGGGTATCTACTATGATTCAGTTTAAACTTATTAATGATTTTAATTTTGATGCCCGGGTTAATTTAAAAAAATCAAAAGCTGTGAATTTATTTCATTTGAGTTAATTATGCAACTATCTAAAAAATTGCAATAGCAATTACGGAACAATAAATTGTAAAGTGACATTCATAATTTTAATTATACAGGGTGCGACAGAGAAACCTTATTATTAGATAAATTGTATATTATAGACGCTCAACAGTTGAGGTCATCAGCGTCAATAACTATTATTATCGTAACAAAATATCATTTTAAAAATATTTGTCTTTCACTCCCATATTCCATAAAGAAATGGAAGTGATGTGGTCGGAAAATTTTGGTCTACTCTCGAATGAATGAATTGTAAATTATAGACGCTCGACAACTGAGGTCATTAGCGTCTAATTGGTCTACTCTCAAAAGGTAAAGAAAAGCGGTTTTCCGCATGACGGCTGTGCGTGTCTAAAAGAATGACAACGTGACGTCACAAGTTGATTAAACAAGACACCAACTTTAATAAATTATTGCATTTCAAGGAATTTTTCAATTTTTCTTAGATTTGAGACTTTTCTTCTAATTGGTGTATATTTCCGTTCTGTATAATAAAAAATGTTTGAAAAATTCCACGCAAGTACTCCAATATTAATCATAAAGCTTTTTCTTTGTTTCTTTTGCAGCTTACGTAAACCACAATAATTATTAGGATTTAGGAATGTCCGCTTTTTATTGAGTAAATTATAATTAACTTAAGCTTCGTTTTCATCGACCTAATTACCTGCTTATTTGATCTCAGTTTGCTGGAATTCAAGCCAATAGATAATTTCCGATTATAAAACGAATTTGAAAATCACATAAAATATTATTTCGTTCCAAGATAATAATAAAGAGTTTAGTCACGTCTAACCACAATAATTTTATTAATGAATGTACATTTCAAGAGCTATGGTCCCATGTTCAGCAAATACTAAAACGTTTAGTATTTGCTGAAGATGGGAGCATATAGCTCTTGAAATGTACATTCATTAATAAAATTATTGTGGTTAGACGTCACTAAACTCTTTATTATTAAATTAAACCACAGTGCTCTTAATTATTCTTATCGTTCCAAGATAGTTTTATGAACTGATTCTTTCGTGAAATATTTAACGATGCCAAATCCACATTTCTCAAAGTTACATTTCAGGTTCCTGTTCAAGGGCGTATGCAGAATTTAGTTCGGAGGAAGCAATATATATGAGAGTAAACATGAACATCCGGTTATCGTACTACATTGAACCTGTAAACGACTTTGTTTATTAAACCATTGAAATGAGGTCCGTCTAACTTAAATAATGCAGTTGGATTTTTTGTCTAGCATTTAAAACGGCTTCAAATAAATTTTTGAAGTTGGTTAAAATAGATCACACACCTCTAGGCTCTATTCAAATCCTTTCGAGCTGCTGATGTGACATCCTCCGAATATCACGACCTACTACTACAGCCCATATTGATAGTTAATTGATACCAATGGTGCGATCAGTGTTAAGCGGTCTTGTTATAGAATAGAATTAGTATAGTATAGAATTTTATTTCAGAAAAACTCCACTTAGCATGAAACAAAGTCACAAAAATATAAAAATTAGCAATTATAAAATTCTTCTAAACTATAATAAAAGCATTTTAAGGGAATGGGGAAAGAACAGGGTATGTCACATTTTTTTGATTTTTGAGCTGTTAGCGCCATCTGATAGACCGTAACGGTATTCAGCACTGGGTAAATTGTGGGGTAAAAAGAATAGGTAGGTCACCGTGTATTTTAAAACTTAAAATTATTGGATGGAAAAAGAACAAGGAATGTAAATAACTTTAAATTCAATTTACTCAGCAATTTGTCAGAGGGACATAACTTGTTTTTTCCACATTCCCTTCATTTATCAATAAGATAATTATTCTTCAAAAACTTTTGAAGTTTTTAAAAAATACACTATTTTTTATGAAGCATGATATTCTGTGATAGATTTTAATACCCATACAGAGACACGCTGATAAGACACCAATGATGCTTTCGGCAATATTAAATTATTTTTATTGCGATTATAAAGCCGACGCGACGGGGACTGTGACGTAAAGAGGTAATAAAATTTAAAAATTGGATCTCCGTAAATATTTAACGTATTGAAATGACGTAATAAACGCCGTTGTGTTTGTGGCAATGATTTCTAAAAGGAAACAGTCATAAATTAATTTTTTGTAATTTTTACAGTCTCGTTAGGTTTATAAACTACGTTGTAAAAAATGGATGTAAAAATACTTTGAAAATTAAGGTAGAATTCGCTCGATTTTCTAAGTGATTTTACATTATTATTCATTTTTACACAGAAAACTTCATAAAAACTTGAACTTTTACTGTAAAGTTAAACAAATTTGTGATTTTTACATAAAGTAAATTAAAATTACATAATTTGTGTAATATTCCAATAAAGTGTGTAAAAATTACAAAATAAAATGTATGGTTACATATATAAAATGGATGAATACAAAACAAATTAATTTAAAATTAGTAACCACGCATGCGCAATCTGTTTTTATGGAATCTACGCAATATGCAGGCGATACCTGTTTGCGACACCATTGTCTCTTTGTGTGCCTATTACCAGATTAATCGCTCGCTACAAATGGACCATCGATAATCTATGCAATCGGCCTTCTCATTTCTTACAGTGTATAGTCCAATTGTTCTGCAGTTCGCAATTCGGGATATTTTCAGGCGCTAAAGTTCAATAATGGGAATTAAAAGGAATTTGTATGAAGTAAGCTAAGTAAATTTTAACATTTTATTCCATTATTTTAAATCCCAGGGGAAGGCAGCTCTCCCTTGCGTATGCCCATGACCTTGTTGTTGAAATGAAATAAATAAATCCAATTTCTCAATTTTATCAATGTAAACGGAACTTAAAACAAAACAGAATGCAGCGGGACCTAGATAATTACTATAATAATTATAAAAACTAACATAAATTGTTTCCGATTTTTTATGTTAAAATGCAAGGCCATATTATTTCTGGTATGGAAAACCCAATATTCCTGTTTTTAACAATTTTTCAAAAAACTGGTCATATAACTATTTGAATATACCATGTGTTTAGAGATCTCAAAAACTTAGTTTATGTTTGAAAAGCAGGTTTTTTTTTGAAAAAATTAAAATACTGGTTTTTAAATAGTTACTGTATTTAAACTAAACTAGATTAAAAAATTATGTGTATAGTCGACTCTTTCTAATAACACTCTCTTTAGAAATGATGTTCTTTCTTTAAAGATTATATTACAAGATTACAATTATTTTTTCTGCTTCTATTAATCGGTCTAAATTGTAAATAAAGAAGACCAGCTTAGTAATAAAGTTAATAAGAATGACTGGTCCTATACTATCGTTCTTAGAGAGAATTGATTGTATATAATCCACAAATAAAATAATAATATATCAAGTGATATTTAAAAAATAACTTGATTTTATGTAAATTAGTTTAGAAAAATAATAATAAAATCAACTCAATATTAAATGGAACCAAACTTTAATTCGTTTAATCTATATTATTCTATATTCTATATATTCTAATCTAAACTAATCTAAACTAATATTATAAATTTGATAAATTCTGCACTTTGTACAATAGAAGCACTACTAGGTATCGATCGATGTGTTCGTATATATAGTAACGCGCCTACAAAGTCCACATCATGAGAGAGTCATGTTTTTAATGATTTATACAGAAGTTAATAACTTTAATAAAAATAAACTAAATCGTAACTTAGTCTGTAATTGTTAAGTTCTAAGGACTAGAAGAGCGAATTTTCCGTTGTCATAATTTTTTCCTGTTTTTCAAATTTCAATCTATCTATGTCTATTTGTTTGGTTGAACGCGCTTAATCTCGGGAACTACCAGTCCGATTTGAAAAAAAATTTTTTTGTTAGATAGCCCATTTATCGAGGAAGGCTCTTAGGCTATATAATATCACGCTACGACCAATAGGAGCAGGGCATCAATGAAAAATGTTGCAAAAACGGGAAAAATTATTACTTTTGAGAGCTTCCGTTGCGTGCGCTGCGTAAACGGTTAAAGTTACGCAAAAATCATGTATGACGGAATTGTTCCGGGAAGGTTTATATATATAGCGAACGAGCGTAGCGAGTGAGTAATGTAATTCCTAAACCACGCAACGGATTTTGATGCGGTTTTCACTATCAGTTAGATAATTTTTCACGGAAGGTTTATATATAATATAGCGAACAAGCGAAGCGAGTGAGTAATGTAATTATAATATTGAAGCGAAGCGAGTGAGTAGTGTATTTATAATATTCAAGCGAACGAGCGAAGCGAGTGAGTAGTGTATTGCACCCGAGCTTTCTTTGCACCCGGACGAAGCCGGACGGGGTCGCTAGTATTATATAAAAAAGAAGAGTTAATTGTATGTTTGTCCGCGCTAATCTCAGAAGCTACCAGTCCGATTTGAAAATTTTTTTTGTGGCTATGTGACAAAAAGTTTCACTCTAGTTTTTTTTTTTCAAAAGACATTGTCCTACGGAAATACGGGATAAGTACGCGACGTGATGAACAAAATTTATCCATTAACATTAATCTAGATTCTAGAATCTAGACAAACGCTGCCGCTTCTTTATAATAGGTACGGATTTATGTCAAGACTATTTAGTTTATATTTTCACTGCATTAATTTTTAATAAATGTCCAATTTATTAGTACTCACAAAATAAACGGTTGTTTATTATAAATAAATCAACAGTAATAAATTAATTAATTACCACGTAATTGTTTATGCTGCTAATTTAGATAATATACCTAATAAAGGTTAACAATTTTATTTATAATTTTATCTATTTATAAATAAAATAATAACGTTTCTATTTTTGGTAATTGTGAATTGAAAAAAAATCACCTCGAAATAAATATAATTTATAAGTTTTCAATGTGTTAACCAAAATTTCCTTAGGCAACCCTATGTATTCTACAATATATAGTGTCAATTGTATGCTGTCATATAATGAGGAAAGATAATTATGAGCTAATGAAATATGTGTATTTTGCACCGGAAGTAAGCTCCTCCCGGCCGTTGCACCAGGATTTGACGAGGCAACCCTAGCGCTTATTCTTTGTCATACTAAATACTACCTTCCCTGTCACAAATGAGCTATGTATATTTACGCCTGGCTCTCAACCTACGAGTGAAGCAAGCGGAGTTTTAAAGATCGTAAAATATGGTGTAGTAGCTTTTTCCCGCGGCATCATTTGCGTGAATTTCGATTTTATCTGCAGGTTCACTCGCGTTAATATTGGTATTTAAATACTACTTACTACTAGTTGCCTGGTCCGACTTCGCCCGGGGGCAAATCACTATTTTCGCTCACTGCTCATCTTATTTTTTTGTCGTAGCGCATAATAATATATAAATATTATATAGCCTATGTTAGTCGTCAAGAAATAAGCTTTTCAACATTGACAAACAATTCAAATTTGTTCACCAATTCTCCTGTTTTGACAGACAGACAAAATTATGAAAATATATCGTATATTTAAGAGTATTCGATACTTAAAGTTATGCCCCTACACTCTTTATCTCACCTAAGTCGGTTACGGCTCTCCCAATGCTATTTTTAAAGCTGAAGATTTTGGATAAACGCCAAATGAAGAACCAAACTAGAGATCCTACAAGCTAATTTATTGAAAAAAAGTTTTGGCTACGTGTGAAAGATTACATAATTTTTGAAAAGTTGTAAGTTTTATCAGGAAAATGTTTTTCGATTTTTCACCTGTACGAACTGTAGTGTGATTCTTGGTCCTTCGTTTAGCGTTTACCTGAACTCTTTAGCTTTAAAAATAGCGTTGGGAGAGCGAGAACCGTTTTATAGGCGAGGGGAATGGATTTGAGATAAAGGGTGCAGGGGTTAACTTTTGCTATCGAATAGTCTGAAATTTAAGAACAAAGTTAGAGGTTTATTTATATGAATCGATTATTGGATTGTCGGTTAGTTAAAAAGGCCTCCGGTGGAATTTGTATCTCACGAGCCTGGTTAATAATTAGACTAGTCATTATACCATTTATTTTTTTATTTTATTGTAAATTATAAACGCGTCGACAACTTAGGTCATTAGCGTCTTGAATACATTAAATAACAACACACTTAAAACTAAATGGCATTACAAAACATCCATGAGCGGAGGCGAGATTCGAACCCACGACAGTCTGTCACTGTACCATGTGAAATTAATATTCATTCTAATATCTCTATTTTTTACGTCCATCACATATGCTAATATAATATAGTATTGGGTAATAAAGACCAGTTAAATGTAT
Organism: Mongoloraphidia duomilia; assembly: GCA_039654895.1. NCBI lineage: Eukaryota > Metazoa > Arthropoda > Insecta > Raphidioptera > Raphidiidae > Mongoloraphidia > Mongoloraphidia duomilia. Next base: position 12,038,261 of record CM077527.1, read on the forward strand.
ACATTTTTTATTATTTGCCAACGTTTCGTTACAAAATTGCAACTTCCTCAGGGCTCTACAAAAATGAAGCACAAAAATTAATACTTTGTTATGAATTATAAAAAAAAACCTAACCTTTAAAACTTCTTACCAAATAGTCATTATTAGTGTATTTGCCATATGGCACATACACTATTGGCGTCGGTCGGATGGCGGGACCTAGGGGTCGGACCAAAATTTCTCGACGTTTCATAGCCTCCTGAACACTTTGGCACCATTTTTGGAAAAGTCTGTTTATATATATATATATATGTGTGTGTGTGTGTGTGTGTGTGTGTGCGGGCAATAACTTTCGAAAGAGTTAATTGATTTTGACGAAATTGGGTAGGCACGTTGAAATCCATCACCGCACGAAGCCTATTTAAAATAGGCCCAATCGGACCATTTTAAGGGTGGTTTTTAGGGGTTGAAAAATGTTTTTGGGCCCAAAAATGCCGAAAAATTTCTCAGAATCGTTTCAAAAATGAATTTTTACCCTTTAGTAACGATTAAAATGTACTGCTAAAATTTTAATAAAATCGGCCCGACAGGACCGGACTTACAAATTTTATGAAAACACTAGTTTGCGGATAGTGCTTTACTTACTAAAGGGTGTATTTAATTTGGTACCGAGGTTGGATTGATAAAAATATTGAAATTAAGAAAAAAAATATTATTTTAAGGGATGTATTAAGGGGTTAATTTTTTTATTTTGTCCGAAAACAAACTTAAGGTCACATAATAAATCTACAATGCCAGTATTAGCAAATACACTTTATTGTCGGCAGGGTTTTGGCACTGCGACCCGAGTTTTTATATATTAATTGTCAAAATTTCTTGTTATTTATACTTAATACTTATACACCATTAAGTATAAGTAACAAGAAATTTTGACAATTAATGTATAATAATGACTATTTGGTAAGAAGTTTTAAAGGCTAGGTTTTTTTTTTATAATTCATAACAAAGTATTAATTTTTGTGCTTCATTTTTGTAGAGCCCTGAGGAATTTTGTAACGAAACGTTGGCAAATAATAAAAAATTCGACTGATGACCAGTCCTATACTTCCCACCTAGTAAATATTTTCAAAAAATAAACACTCGTTTTTTTATTCTTTGACTAGGCCCAAATAACCTTAGCTGTTGGTGGTCTTTAAAACACAATTTAATTTTTATTCTTTGAAAAAAGCATGGCCCTCTTTTTTGTTTGGTGATCTACTGATGGCTAGCTTAATATAGCAAAAATCATGGTTACCTTGATTTACATACAATTTTTATTTTTTTTTAGTAAAATATTTTTTTTCTCGAAAACTATACATTTTAGAGAAAAAAAATATTTACATATTTTTCATATTATAACATCTAGAATTCATTTATATTTTTTTACCTATGTTAATACGTGACATTGAGAACGTTTTTTTGAATATCTCAGGATCCACTGAACCGATTTGACTCAAAATCTAATCAGATCTAAGTTAAAGACTGATAAACACAATAGAACAATCGGCATGCCCGTATGTTGTTCCGTTCTTGAGATATCGAAGGCGAAAAATTGACCACATACACACACACATACACACATACACACACACACACACACACACACACACACACACACACATACAGACATCAGTCTGAAAATGATCTTAAACGATTGCTAGGGTCTCAAAACGTGAAGATCTGTTAAAATCTCGAAATATTTTTTTCGGACTAAATCCATTACTTCCCTACCATAGTAGAGGTGGGAAGTAAAAATTTATACATTTAACTGGTCCTTATTACCCAATACTATATTATATTCATTCTAATATTATATATTTTCAATGATTTTACAGTAGGTAGGTACTTGAAATATTCACGAAGCGAATTTTATTTTAAACACGCAAATCTTAAAAGCGTCTAAACTTCAAGATAGCTTTATGCTTAATTAATAATCACGTTTTTTAAGTTAACAATGACATGAAATTAATGGCAAGTACATAAAAAATAAATATTGTTTTTCGGTAGCAAAATAAATAATTTATATAGTCGGTGCAACGATATCAAAATTTCATTTCTTTTTATCTGAAAGGTAAAAGTACAAACATTGCAATAATTGTGATGCAATTTTTAATTTCATTAAAAAATGCAGCAAAACTAGTTGTAAAATTAGCATTACAAATTATTAATAATATATTACAAAGGTAAACAAAAAACCCGACAGCTGACACAGAAGTATAAAACTAAGATAAATTAATAGATTTATAAGGCTGATATGCAATTGAAAATGTTTGTTGGAAAACAGCCAATTATATAATTAATTCCAAACATATCGGAAAAAATTCGACTGATGACCAGTCCTATACTTCCCACCTAGTAAATATTTGCAAAAAATAAACACTTTTTTTTTTTATTCTTTGACTAGACCCAAATAACCTTAGCTGTTGGTGGTCTTTAAAACACAATTTAATTTTTATTCTTTGAAAAAAGCATGGCCCTCTTTTTTGTTTGGTGATCTATTGATGGCTAGCTTAATATAGCAAAAATCATGGTTACCTTGATTTACGTACAATTTTTATTTTTTTTAGTAAAATATTTTTTTTCTCGAAAACTATACATTTTAGAGAAAAAAAATATTTACATTTTTTTCATATTATAACATCTAGAATTCATTTATATTTTTTTTTACCTATGTTAATACGTGACATTGAGGACGTTTTTTTGAATATCTCAGGATCCACTGAACCGATTTGACTCAAAATCTAATCAGATCTAAGTTAAAGGCTGATAAACACAATAGAACAATCGGCATGCCCGTATGTTGTTCCGTTCTTAAGATATCGAAGGCGAAAAATTGACCACACACATACACACACACATACACACACACACACACACACATACACACACACACACACACACACATACACACACACACACACACACATACAGACATCAGTCAGAAAATGATCTTAAACGATTGCTAGGGTCTCAAAACGTGAAAATCTGTTAAAATCTCGAATTATTTTTTTCGGACTAAATCCATTACTTCCATAGTAGAGGTGGGAAGTAAAAATCATTTTACCAATTTAATTAATTGTAGATTATAGACGCGTCGACAACTCAGGTCATTAGCGTCTTCAACACAATAAATAATCCATTTGTGTATTATAATCCGTCAGCCGGCATATACAAACCGACTGTTACGAGCTCGGGTCCCTGAGAGCGCTAATTCTCAAAGAACATTGGAATGCAATTTGCGATAGCAACCACATTTCAATGTCCCCCCTGGGGGGAATCATTTTACCAACCATACACAGTCAGCACCTGAACCTTTCCACTTTCGCGGCAGAATGAGCTTACAATTACTCAACCATGACATGATTACTAATCTAACATTCCCCTTATATGCTTCGGAATCAATTGATTTTCACTACATGTGAGTGTTAAATCATTATAGCTAGGTTGTAGAAGTGAATCTTCGTACTAGTGAGAGCTCATCATAAAAGTGAAAATTATTTCAAAATACCCTAATGGAAAAGTAGTATGTGAACAGCAGTTAAAAATCGACCAATGTCGGTTTTTAACTGCTGCTCAGCACGAGCGAATTTTCGGGCAAAATTGTAATAAAAAATTCGACTGATGACCAGTCCTATACTTCCCCCCTAGTAAATATTTGCAAAAAATAAACACTCATTTTTTATTCTTTGAAAAAAAAGCATGGCCCTCTTTTTACTTCCCACCTCTACTATGGTAGGGAAGTAATGGATTTAGTCCGAAAAAAATATTTCGAGATTTTAACAGATTTCACGTTTTGAGACCCTAGCAATCGTTAAAGATCATTTTCTGACTGATGTCTGTATGTGTGTGTGTATGTGTGTGTGTGTGTGTATCTGTGTGTGTGTGTGTATGTGTGTGTGTGTGTGTGTGTGTGTGTGTGTGTGTATGTGTGTGTGTGGTCAATTTTTCGCCTTCGATATCTTAAGAACGGAACAACATACGGGCATGCCGATTGTTATATTGTGTTTATCAGCCTTTAACTTAGATCTGATTAGATTTTGAGTCAAATCGGTTCAGTGGATCCTGAGATATTCAAAAAAACGTTCTCAATGTCACGTATTAACATAGGTAAAAAAAAATATAAATGAATTCTAGATGTTATAATATGAAAAATATGTAAATATTTTTTTTCTCTAAAATGTATAGTTTTCGAGAAAAAAAATATTTTACTAAAAAAAAATAAAAATTGTATGTAAATCAAGGTAACCATGATTTTTGCTATATTAAGCTAGCCATCAGTAGATCACCAAACAAAAAAGAAGGCCATGCTTTTTTCAAAGAATAAAAATTATATTGTGTTTTAAAGACCACCAACAGCTAAGGTTATTTGGGCCTAGTCAAAGAATAAAAAAAAGAGTGTTTATTTTTTGCAAATATTTACTAGGTGGGAAGTATAGGACTAGGGTCATCAGTCGAATTTTTTGTTTAGTGATCTACTGATGGCTGATGTTAATACGTGATATTGAGAACGTTTTTCTTTATATCTCAGTTTAATGCTGATAAATACAATAGAACAATCGGCATGGCTGTATGTTATTCCGTTTTTACGATATCGAAGGCGAAAAATTGACCACATACACACACACATACACATACAGACATCAGTCAGAAAATGATCTTAAACGTTTGCTAGGGTCTCAAAACGTGAAGGTCTGTTAAAATCTCGAAATATTTTTTTCGGACTAAATCCATTACTTCCCTCCCATATATATAGTAGAGGTGGGAAGTAAAAATTTATATTTTGAGATTTTATAAAGAGTACTTTTGAAAACTAATCTCATAGTAAGACATTAAACGAACATTCACTTGAAATTAACTTCCTTTTCAGATTTTAAACTTTAAACTCAAAACAATGATTATTATCAAAATTATTTAAAATTTTAATTAATGTGTACTTTTCAAGGAAGATAAGTTTATTGTAAACATAAATTAACATTCCATGAAAAATCAATTCATTTCTAAAAACAAATTTTGATATTCATGTTTTTTAAATATTAGTTTGAAAAGTAAAAATCCAGTTTAACATTTATGAATATACAGGGTGCTGAATCGTTTTGCGGGTAATAGGGATTTAACCCGTTAAATCAAACTTTTGCGATTTCCTGCTTCCCTAATTATTTTAGGGAAAATATCTTCGAATAAAAGTTTTAGAACATAAAATTCTGCATCTAAATCATTAAAGAAAATTAATTTTGCATGCTTTGTGACGGCATCCGAGCCGATCATTTCTGTGGGCGTCTAGATTTTAAAGTTTCGCGGAACACTGTAAGAAATGAGAAGGCCGTTTACATAGATTATCGATGGTCCATTTGTAGCCAGCGATTAATCTGGTAAATAGGCACACAAAGAGACAATGGCGTCGTAAACAGGTATCGCCTGCACATCGTGTAGATTTCATAAAAACAAATTGCGCATGCGTGGTGACTAATTTTACATTAATTTGTTTTGTATTCATCCATTTTATATATTATGTAACTGTAAATTTTATTTTGTGATTTTTACACACTTTATTGGAATATTACACAAATTATGTAATTTTAATTTACTTTATGTAAAAATCACAAATTTGTTTAGCTTTACAGTAAAAGTCCAAGTTTTTATGAAGTTTTCTGTGTAAAAATAAATAATAATGTAAAATCACTTAGAAAATCGAACGAATTCTATCTTAACTTTCAAAGTATTTTTACATCCATTTTTTACAGTGAACAGTGTTTCTATAATAATTGCAATGTACCTACATATTAGTGTCATCATTTATCACAATTTAGTGTGATGTAAAAATCATGAAACAATATAAAAATTATTATAGACAAACGCTAAACTTGTCAAAAAATTTCAGTGTCTTTCGATTGTTAATTATAACTACAAATTATTATGACTAATCGAAAAGAATACAATATTAATTCTTACATTGTTTTGTATGCAAAATTAATCAAATTGTTGCTACTGTTGAATAGTTGGTATTATATTTTTAGTGTTCCGGACTCAAATCGGAACACTTATGGAAATAGAATCACCTCGATGTCTGGTCCGTCTGTCTGTCACAGGCGTTTTTCGCAGTGACCGTTTAAAATAGAAATTTAAAATTAAGAAAAGTTGAAATTTGTGGATCAGTTTGTGGGGGTGGAAGGAGGCAAAAAACATTTATTTTTCAAGGTCAACGGGTGGGGTGTCAAACGAAAGATTAATTTAAAAATATATAATCTGCTTTTTTAACATTTCTCAAAAAAATCTTTTCAAAATATGCGTCAGAAAAATCTGAAAAAAATCATGAATATATTATCTATATGCAAATACACTAATTACCTAAATTCAAATTAAATACACGAATCTCAAAAGATTGGATTTCATATCTGAAGTCCTTTTTTATATTAAATAATAATTAAGAGATGATGCCAGATAATTAAAATTGTGTCATTATTAAAAATAATCAAAAAAAAAAGTAAATACAATAAAGAAGAAAACGTGACACGAGAATTTAACGCCCTAATTAATTTCCTGCCCTCATTAAAATTTTGACCTGATGAACCAATGACCTTCTATTTCAAATAAACACGCAGAAAGATTTCTAAGCATAAAACGATATTTTTAGACATTATCAGTAATTTGCAAAGGTAATACAAAAAATAAAGAACTAAATAAAGTTGTGTCATTGTTAATCTTAATCTTAATATTATATAAATGCGAAATACCATTAACTCACTCACAGACTGACTGACTCATTCATCGCGAAATTTCAGGAACGATAAAACATACAAACATGCAATTTGGCAGTCAGGTTCCTTATAGGACATAGGCTTCCGATAAGAAAGGATTTGTCGAAATTCAACCCCTAAGGGGGTCAAACGGTTGTGTAGATTTTTTTGACAAAACGTTCATATCTCACATGTCGGTAAGGTGAGAGGTATTGAATTCAACATACTTAAGTAACTCTTCTTTAAAAATAAGCAAACCCATATTCGAGCATTTTTTAAAATTCGATCCCTAAAGGTACGTGCAGTACGCAGCTGGGATTCTAAATGGTAGCGTAGATCAAAGCAGAGCTTGCTTAAATTAATGCATTGTTATATATGCGAGCGTACACAACGAACCAGTGAGTGTAGCAGGTATAAGCGCTGTTACAAGAGGTGCTAGATACAAGAATGTATCTCTCACCATTCTTTCAGCGCGCTGACTACTACAATCAACGTGTGACAACTGTCAAATGGCCGTTACAAGTTTCGCAATGGATGTGACTAGTTTAATAAGTGAAATTTTGCCAGTTTTTATTTAATTTGTTTAGAGTTTTTTCTAAGACGTATTTAAAAGTGTCAGGTTCCATACGTAAATATTCAAAAAACCGGTTTGGGTAAAATTTTAATTCTTGGTATAAATGATGAAATTTGCCATGTTTAGATCGTTTTCTATTAATAGGGAAGACATAATAGCTCCTACCCAAATTTGTATTTAAAATATACCACTTTGTAGCAGAAGAACACAAATATTCGTCTTCGCTATCTGACATTTCAAACGCGATTTAAGCTAGTATCAATGCTAGTATCAAAGCTTCGTTGTGCAAACCTATAAGCGCTTCTAATTTCAGTCACCATCTACCATACATGCTACCATCTAGAATCCCAGTTGCGTACTGCACGTACCTTTAGGCGGTAAAACGGGGGTGTAGGGTTTACTAATCAACGGTCAGGCCAAACAGCTGAAACTAGAAACTTCGAAATCCGTTTCCCAAGTGGTGAAAACGGGGATGGAAATCTTCATGAAGGACACGCTGAATCTCTGAAGTTGCTCAAGCTGAAAACGTGCAACTAATCATAAATTCATAGCACCCGGGCGAAGCCGGACGAGACCGCTAGTATGTCAATAAATTATTAAAAGTCTATAAGCTGTTTTTTCAGATTTTTCGTACGGTGATGAAAATATCTTTAAATATCTTATAATAGTCGAAAATTGAATTTCTTATCAGGAAATAAACAATTATTAAACTGTTTATTGAATATTAACCTACTAGCACAAATTTTTGTTTTTGATAAGATGTTTTATTTACACAAAAATTGGTTTTGACAGCTAGATAATAACAATAATACGTTTGACGTTGTGAAATTTTAGCATATTTATAAAAACTCGAATCTCACGGTTGACAGTTATAAATAATATAAAAGTTCATAATCATCGCGAACGGATGACGCCACTTTGTCGGACTGTTAAATTATGGTTTGATTCCAATAAAAATAGTACCTATAGTTTCATGTAAGATGACGCCACTAACACTTGTCAGTATAAAAAAACATGAATTTTAGTATTTTTTTATTTATTTATTGTAGATTATAGACGCGTCGACATCTAAGGTCATTAGCGTCTTTCAACTACACTAAATAACAACTAACTTAAAACTAAATAACATCACAAAACATCCATGAGCGCAGGTGGGATTCGAACCCACGGCAGTTCAGTCATGAAATTTTAGTATAGGCAGAGTAATAGGGTTCCATACGGAGGTACAAAACTCTAAAAAACAGCACGTTGATTTTAACGATCAGTAAGCACACAAAATATGCCAAACAGTTTTTTCGTTTTTTGGAAAATATCTCAGATCTTTTTCAAATTCATGGTGGTTTCAGAACGCTGAATTAAACAAACGTACTTTTTCGGGCCGGCGCCGTATATAAGGGCAAAGTTGTGTGGTGAACTACGGCGCCAAGGCGCCGTGGGCACCGAAAGGACCCAAAAGTAAAAAAACTAGAATGTGTCATGATAAAAAAGAGAGTAATAAATCATACAGTTTTTGACAGATTTTAATGGTACCATAGAGTAGGTAGTACCTACCCTTCTTGCCTGAATTTTGGAATGATTTAAAATACTACGACTCTATAGTACCACAGGAATCTGTCAAAAACACAGTAGCGGCGCTAGGGTTTTTTGTTAGGGTGGGCCAATGTTGGGAATGGTGATCTGAAGGTGGGCCAATAACATTTATTCCCAAAATTTCAATGCTCGATAAAATTTTAACCCAAGTTACTTGCTATAGAATTTACAAAAAAAATGGTTGAAATATTAAGGTTTAAAAAAATATTTAAAAGAAAACCTAGAGATTGGGGATTATGCGCCAGAGTGGACCAAGACAGTTTAAAGAGGACCATGGACCACCCGGCTCACCCTCTGGTGCTGCCACTGAAAACTGGTTGGGCACCCACTGCGGACGATAGGGTTCCGTATTGTACGTGTGACGTATTTAATAGTGATGAACAAAATTGGTTTTGGTCTTGCAGTCTTGGTCTTGGTCTTGCTTTTTCGCAAGACCAAGACCAAGACTGCAAGACCAAAACTATCATTAGACTAGCAAGACCAAGACCAAGACCGAATGAACAAGAACAAGACCAATACCAAGACCGAATATACAAGACCGAGACCAAATACAGAAATAATGAGCATAATGAGCAAGACCAAGACTTGATACGCAAGACCAAGACCAAGACTGCAAGACCAAAACTATCATTAGACTAGCAAGACCAAGACCAAGACCGAATGAACAAGAACAAGACCAATACCAAGACCGAATATACAAGACCGAGACCAAATACAGAAATAATGAGCCTAATGAGCAAGACCAAGACTTGATACGCAAGACCAAGACCAAGACTAAATAAGCAAGACGAAGACCAAGACCAGACATATTTGAGCAAGACCAAGACCAAGACTGAATCAGCAAGACCAAGACTGTCCAAGTCTTGGTCTTGGTCCTGCTTTGCTCATCACTAGTATTTAAAAAGAAGAGCTATTTCAATTTGACGTTTGCTTCCGAAAAAGAGTTATATTTCTAAATTTTTCATAAACTATTTTTGCTATACAGTGTTAACGTTATAATTTTTATTAAAAATACTACAAGTAAAAACCTACATTTAAGATTTGTTTGAGATTTTATTGCTGTGATAGTTTAGAAATTAGAGGGGGGATGCTTTGATAACGGCTTTGAAAGTAAATATCTCGTGACTGAAGGGTTAAAATCAAAAGGTCCTAAAACATTCTTTGTTGCGTTTTAGGAGACGTATCTTAAGTCACTGTCACCCTACTCAATGAGGTAAATGAAAAAAAAATTGAGTACACTTTTCATTTTATCATTTCTGTTTTTGGGTCATCATCTACGTCCCTACACGGACACCAAATATTGATAGATAAATTAACTATTATTTACCAAAATAAAAATTGCTGGTATTGTTGTCAGTGACACCTATATGTCTGTTTTTAATTTACTAAAATAAAGTATGTAATGATGTGCTGCCACCTTTTGAAACTTTTAAATTCAACACTTTTAATTTGCAAGTTTAGGAAAGGCTACTGCACAACATGTTAGTAATTTATTAACTATCTAGAAGTCGAAGAAACTGTCAATAGATAGCGCTAGTACCTAATTAATTTGAGAAGTTTGAGAAAGTGGTTAGATCATGAGATAGGTACCAGTAATATTTGACAGGAAAATTTTGAAAATCAAAGAAATCGAAATTTCCGTTTCTAAACTTGTTCTAAAAATGATCATAGATATTTTTCAAACTTAAAAAAATATTTTAGTTTATAAGTTGAAGAACTCTATGATATAGAGAAATGGTGATCCGTAGATGATGTAGAAATTAGAAGAGAAAAACTCAGTGGCGAAAGGATCAAATAAAATATGCAATACTGATGATTAAATTTGCATTTATAAGCTTACGTTTCGATGCTCATTATAAGCTTTTTTTATTGAGATCGTCGTTTCGTTTTCTATAAGTACCTATTCTGAATTTGAAAAAAAGTGAGGAAAAAAATCAAGACATCTTAAAGATTTTTTAAATGACAGCTAAACTAAAAACTTTATCTTCCAAACTTAAAATATTGATTGCAATTGTCTCTTTTCAGAACAGTGGCGACATCTCTAAATTAACAAGGAAATTAGAACAACAGCACAAAGTAATTTCCTGCGTTCGTGAAGTATGCTATTCAGTTGAGAGCGTCCCCGTTTGGCGGCAGCACTGGCGATACCGACGCTGTGGCGTAACGACGCCATACATGCACAACAACAATATACTAATACAACACAATAGGTTGAAAAGAAACGTCCCTCTAACAGAGCTAATGCAACAGACAAAGAACAATATAATATCTAGGCGCTTAAGTGTGTCGGGCAGCGTTACGATATCAGTGTATCCCTTAACTTGACCAAGAACGCACAGTCTTAACGCAATAACAAAAATTAAATTACAAAAACAGTGCAAAATATCCTCAAAAATATGTGAAACTTATAATATTGTCTATAAAAAAACAATTCTATCACTAAATCAAACTGAAAAAAATAAATTTGATAGTTAGTTGTGGTGAATAGTATATTTTTTGAATTTTGAAATGTATATTTTGATGTTTTTTTGGAAAATATGAGAATTCTGTGTTTATAATAGTTTCCGTGATTATACAGTTATAGAATATTTTTGTCAGGTATTGTGTTTTTTAAATTTTAAGGGTTTAAGTATTGTAGCTTATTTTATTGAAGCTTTTGTTAGCTAGGGGTTGAAACTGGACATCGTTTGTTTCGTAATATTTATAAATCGACTGTGAACAGTGAAGGGTTCAATTTAATTGATTTTTTATTAATTTATTTAATAATTATTTGCATACATCCTCTAATTGTGTTAATTATATCTTATTGACAATGAACGAAAGAAATACTTCAAACAATAAACAATGATTCTTAGAACTGAATTGAATATGTTGTTTTTCCCCTCTTTCAAATTCTGGTTTAGTACAAATTTAAAAAAAAATTATGTTCATTTTATAATATTTTTACAAGTTCTTTGTAATATCTGTAACAATGAAACATTGCGGAGGAACAAAATGATTTTTATTGCTTTGTGATTTTATTATTTTAATATTTATATACAAAACAATAAAAAAAACAATTTGATTTATTTCCAGTGTTCTATTATTACATATAGATTTATTTACTTAAACATGTTAAGACAATTAACGCTTTTTTAAAAACGGTTATAAAATAACTACGAAATTTTAATTACCCCCCATTTTTTCCATAGCCTGATTTTTAACAAAATAGATTTAATTAATAGATTTTAATTTAGAAATTAAATTTAAAGAAATTAAAACCACGATTTTTATTTCAAAACATCTGTTCTTCCAGTTAGTACCTTTACTAATTATCATTATCTATCGATTGTTTTTTTCTGCGATTTTTTTTTAATCCATTTCTCTTCAATTTTTTCAATTTTTTGTGATTAAGATTCAAACATAATTTATGATTTCAAAAAATATAATTAAGGATGACTGCATTTACCTACGCAAAACTTTTATATTATACAAAAATTCAATTAGGAAGCCAGTCCTAAACTTCCATGTCGAGCGTCTATAATTCACAATTCATTCATTCATTCCTAAACTTTCCGTCAAGAAGGTAAAGCAAAACTATTAAAAAAAATTAATAATGATATTATTTCCTAATTGAATTAGCAACATAATCTATCTGATCTAAGTTAAATGCTGACAAAGACAACATTAGAAAGTGCAAGACAATGTGTCGTTCCATTCTTCCTAAAGAAGCTGGACAATAATTTCCACGTAATTTTTTTTTAGAAAACATTAAAACAAATTATTCATATTTCATCATATAAAAGATATTCATTTTTTTTACTTATGTTAAAACGCGACCTTGAGAACCTGTCTTAATATCTCAGTATCCGGTAAACCGATTTTGCTTTAAACCCATAGTCTGATCTAAGTTAAATTCTGATAAAAACAACAAAACCGCCTGAGAATATGTTGTTCCATTTTTAGAATTCCTTACCAGAAAGAAATCCTAGAAATATCTATTAAAATCCCGAAAAAATGGGGACTGATTCCAATACTTTCCTACCATGGAGGTGAGAAGTAACAATATGTCGAGTAAGCGTGCTAATCAATACAATTGCAAATTTCGAGACAGTGCACTATAAATATATCACTTTTTGTTATTACTAAAACTCTATTAATAACTTCAGTAAGTAATGCGTATTGTCTAAAACAATTGCACAATAATATTATAAACAAAACAATTTCTATAGAATTAGCAATTTTAAACAGTTGCGACAGTCATGGTCGAATAAAAAATTGTTCAGGAAAATTACAATGCTTCGGGGTTTACTATTAAAAATGTCGCACACCCAGGAGCGGATCCAAGGGGGGAAATGGGGCAATTCCCCCCCCCCCTAGAGTCTTATAGAGTATAGACTATAAATAATAATATTTTACCCAATTTTTTGTTTCATACACGCAAATCACAAAATCAGAACGAATCTCCTGGAAGATAGGATACTCTCATAAAAATTGCTCCCCCCCTGGATCCGCGCCTGCGCACACCTAGCGAAGTAGATTTTATAGAGATTTGGTCTTAAAATAGGCTCAAATATTGATAAATTTTGGTTCACTTTTGCGGCGGTTTAATTTTTAAAAGAGAATTTTATTCTAAATCTCAATTTTGATTACATTTAAATCTGAATTATTAATTATATAAGAAAAAACCAAGCTAAGTTGTCGAGCATCTATAAACTACAATCTCTTTCTAGAAGCATATTAGTACATTAATTTGTTTATTTTTATTTATTTATTGTAGACATCGACATCTATAAGGCCATTAGCGTCTTTCAACTACACTAAATAACAACTAACTTAAAACTAAATAACGTCACAAAACATCCATGATCGCAGGTGGGATTCGAACCCATGGCAGTCTAGTCTAGAGGTTGCGGCACCAAGCATGCTAACTACTAGGCTATACTGCCCTCCATTAATTTGTAGAGTTCCGTACCTCAGGATGATAAAAACGGAAGCTTTATATGGGGTCACTTTGTTATCCATCTGTCCGTCAAGACACTAAGGTTTATAACCCTGTTGTCTTATAAAAAATTCAAGCCTTTAATTCAGTGCAATAAGAAGGTATGGCGACGTATTTTAAGATACTCTCTCATCAAAACCCATATATAGGATACTTCTCTTCGACCTAGAATCTGGTTTGGCACGAACTATGAACTATGAACAAAGCACAGTTGTCAACCTCAACAAAGTAATTGTCAAATTATTATAACGGTACGGAACTCTCATGGCGCGAGTCCTACACGCACTTGTTCAGTTTTTTACTTCAGTTATGTCTTATAACTTTCGCTAACATATGTTTTCAATAGACTATGCAACCTTTAAGTTTGATTACCATTAAAATGTAATAAAATTTGGTAATGTTTCATTATTTTTATAAAATAGAGATGCACATCATATAATATTAAAACATTGTTACTAAATGAGCATATGATAAAATCTTTATGACTGAAGACGCAATAATTTTCCTAGTTTAACGATATTTCAATCGTGTAATAATTAATTAACAAGTTTGCCATCAACACTGTGTAAAAAGTAAAAAACCAAGCAAACGACTGTTGAAAAATACTGTTTTGTACATTATGTAAACTGTGTAAACTACAAATCTATGGAAACGAACACTCAATACAAAGTTGTGACGTCACACGCTGTTTTTGACCACATGATTCCTTTGAATTAATTAATTAATTATTGTAGATTATAGACGCGTCGACAACTCAGGTCATTAGTGTCTTCAACACAACAATTAATAAGCCATTTGTGTATTAGAATCTGCCAGCCGGCATACACAAACCGACTGGTACGAGCTCAGGCTCCTGGGAACGCCAATTCCCAAAGAACATTGCAATGCAATTGCGAGAACAACTACATTCCAATGTTCCCCCTGGGGGAGATTCCTTTGAAGATTTATTCATATTTTAATGAATTATTTTAGAATTTTGTAAATTTCCATGAAAGTACTAGGTTCAGATAATCCTGACCGCTAGTGACTTTAAAAAAATGTAAAAAACATCAGTTGCCATTTAAAAAATCAATTTTTGTACTGTTATGAAAGTTGTAAATTAAATTTCTATGTCAGCAAAAATAATAGGGAAAACGCGACTAATAGGGTCGTCCCACATTTCTTGTTTTTGTTGGAATCTATATTACAAATAGATAATGAAACGATTTTTTTGAGAATTTTTTGAAAGCTTCTTCTATAATAAAAAAGTTACAGTTCTCAATTGAATTTTAAACATAGAATTATGCCGCTACCGAAATGACGTAAATAATATTCAGTCTGTGATTGGGTGACTAGAACTATATTCTACTGTGATCGACTGATATGTGAGAACCACAAGAAAGATAATCTACATACATCTCTTTCAATAGATAAAGAAGTGTATGCCATCATATTTCATTAATTCTTGTCTGCAATTAAGAGGAAAGAAGAACGAAAAAGTCGGTTTACATTATTTGTTTTTGCATGGGGAAAACATGCGCTAGGTACTCAAAATTATCAAATTTTGATACGTGGGACGGCCCTATTGCATCATTGACTGTTTCCAGAAAGAGTTATTAAGTTTGATAGAATGTTTTCAAAAGAGCGTTATCAATGAATTTCCAGTATTTTACTAAAATATATCTTTTTTATTATTTGTTACGGTAATATTATGTGACACTAATATATTGTGCGGGTTATCTGCATTTTGCATACAATACTCAATTAAAATATATACTTCGAACGGACAAAAGGCCGTTTAACATTTGTATAAATAAAACATCATTGTCTAACAAAAAATATCCATACTTGATTAATGTGTGATACAAATTATTTCTAATATATTATATAATTTTTTTCAAGGCAATCAACTGCCAATGTTATCTGGATTTTGAACGTATCACTAATTATTCATTTTTTGAAGTGAAAACTTCCTTAGGAGCGCTTTACCTGGGCTGTTAACAACAGTGGTAATAGTCTGTAGTCCATAAGTGTACTAATAGATGACACTAAAAACTTAATAGGAATAAAAGTCATTTGTTATAGTTCACAAGTGCGCTAACAGATGACACTAAAATTTAATATTATCGTTAAGGTATTATATTCATTAAATTGAATTATATAGGCCAATTTTAATATATTTATGATTAAACTGTGTGATTAAAAAATTATATATATTTTTTAAAATTAGAAAATCTGAAGTTTTCACTTCTGTCGTGTGGTCATAAGCACACACCCATTTTTTTATCCACTGTTATTTCTGATAATAAACTGAAAATCAGAAAATGAACAAGACAAATTTTGAAATGAATCTTCTTCAGGCGCGTTAGGTAGATGTGATTCCGATCGGTAAAATAATAATTTGTCGAGCTTTGAGATATTCTAGGTTAATTATGAGCTTTCTGATACTGAAATAAAACAGCGGGACGGTCCCATTATTCTAAATCAATTCCGACACTTCATCAGTAGCATTTTCTGACGATTATTTTAAATGTTACTCATTCACTATTCACAGTCCAAAGAAATGTATTAATCATATACCGCCGGTTAGAATGCGAAATAAACATGTATAGGATGTTGATTAATCAATAGCTTTATCGTTAAAGATATTAACAATTACTCACTTTAAACGATTCATAAAATGCTGCAAGCATGCTGTTATAAAAATTCATTTCAATTTACATCGTATTTTGTAACCACGTGTTTTATAATCGCGCTGGTGAATGATTTAAAATTGTAAATATTAACAAACGATTTCTTTTAATAGCAATAAAATTGTTCTTTTTTAGAATGTTCAGAATTTCGGAAATCAATTTAAAAATAAAAAGTATATTTAAAAATTAATTTATTTATGAAAATGCGAGGAAGAAAAAAATAAAATGTTAAACTTAAAAATTGTTTGAACGGTTCGAGTGGACTGTGTCCCAGAATGCCTGGGATAGTAGTCTTCCGGCGTAGATGGTCCGTTGGTTCCGATGATTTAGTGGTTCCAGGAGTCTTCCTTTTCACGGTACATTTAATATGGTAAGTAAAACTAATTATCTCTTTTTTTAACACGCTTATATTAGCTTCACCTGTATGCGGGCTTGCTTGCTTGTTTGTCAGTTTGTAACCGACTTCTTTGAACTTGATTTTGACCAACTTTGAACGGTCAGATTTAGTTTAAACTTTGTCGACTTATCAAGGACCGACGACAATACAATAATTCAATAAGTTTGTCCCATTATCCTGACCAGGATCTCCAGGACTAAAAAGCAAAAATAAATTATAATTTAAAAAAACTAAAAAACACGCTTTAATGAACTAAAAAGTAAAAAATAATTAATTTTATTGTAAAAAAGCGTGGGGCAGTATGAAAATATGATACAAAGCACCCCACGCTTTTTTACAATAAAATTAATTATTTTTTACTTTTTAGTTCATTAAAGCGTGTTTTTTAGTTTTTTTAAATTATAATTTATTAAATCATGAAGTAAATACTTCAGTCTAAATATTTATTACAATAGTTAATTAACTATTGTAATAAATATTTTGACTGAAGTATTAGCTTAATTAGTACTTAGCTTATAGTATGTAGTAGTCCGTCTATTACGACTTTGTTTATAACGGCTAACCGTTTTTAGCGACGTAAATGCAAACTCAAGTTAGGTTTCATATAGACGTACTATGAAAGCGTATCCGTATAGTACGAATCCGGTTTAAGCGACCAACTGCTTTTAGTGACCTAATTTTATAATAATCGTCCGGTTATAACGAAATTACAATACATATTGTTTGTCTGATCTGTAATACACACATATGTGCAATGTTTAATTTTCATTAAAATTACATAATACATACATATGTACATATGTATTTGTATGTGTTATTATATTTTATTTTCATAGAAATTAATCTACTGTACATTTATATTATGTATTGTATAAAAACAAGCTTAAATTATGCGGTCGCTTTGTGCGTCGTCCGGTTAATACGACATCATGTCGCCGGTCTCTTGAAAGTCGTTATATCCGGATTTGACTGTATATAGTTTTGAGCTCAGAATAGAGCTAGCTATAGAACTATACAGTTTGTAGGTATGTATTGTACAACTGAAGTCAGTTGAGATGTGCGGGGAACAATAAGTCACACTGAAAATATAATAAAATATTTTTACTTACTGATAATAAGATACACCTTGATTTTTCATAAGTGCTTTGGAACCTTTATGGTAACATCCAGACACACTGCAACAAGAACATAAAGAGTAATTAACACTACGTAATACAAGCAACGAAAAATTCATAATATTCTAACCAGTGGCGGCGCGTGAACATTTTAAATGGGTGTTCTGCAGAGTTAACCCGGAGATTGGAGTAGCCTCCCCCCCTAATGAGGCAACCTCGAAAAAAAAATCAAAAATACATTTGATGCAATTTTTAAGTGTATTTTTTGATCTGAATAATTTGTCTATACATTATAGTTTATACAATGATTTCGCTAGCGCTAAAATCGTAAATAAAGTGATTTTTATAGCAATATTTTTTATTGTATTAAAAAAAAGAGTGTGTGTGTACTATGTACGCACGTCAGAAGTTATACTTCTTTTAGATAACAAAACAAAAATAACTCCGAACATTTTATCCCGCGTGCCAGTACTAAACGTTTGTAAAAAAGACGATAAAATAATAAAGTAAAGATATTAAATAAATTAATTTAATTTAATAAATTATTAATTTATTAAGTATATTTATTTATGATATTTATCTAATTATTTATTTAAAAAAAAATAAGGTATGTTTGTATTGAGATTTGAACCCGAGACCTATTGCTTATAGAGCCACTACGTTACCGCTACACCACGAAGACACCTTATTGCATTGCTGTATAATACGGTATTATAACCAAGAAAAATAATACTGTACTAGGTTCTGCGCACCCGTTCTGGATTTTACGCGTATAAATCTGTCTCATTTTTACTAAGTCATCTCTCTTTAACACATTGGATTTAGGTGCAACACAAACTGCAGCACCTCCTGCAGGACTGTTTATAGAATATAGGCCTGCGGCATGCCGTCATTCATAATAATGCTATGTGATTATGAAATTAAAACATATTATGCAGATTTATACAATATTTTTTTTTGAATTGTGCGTTATTTTCTGGCAGTGCGGCAGCTCCGCAGCTCTC
The DNA here is from genome assembly GCA_039654895.1 of Mongoloraphidia duomilia. Classification (NCBI taxonomy): domain Eukaryota; kingdom Metazoa; phylum Arthropoda; class Insecta; order Raphidioptera; family Raphidiidae; genus Mongoloraphidia; species Mongoloraphidia duomilia. Next base: position 12,057,346 of record CM077527.1, read on the forward strand.
ATAGAGGAGCCGCCACTGATTCTAACTCATTTTAGTTAAGTGCTGGTGGTATTTATAATATTAGTAGGAGTCCGCGTTTACGCTAAAATGCAAAAGAATTTCAGAGTTACGTTTTGTTACTATCCACAGGAATCGCCCCCCCCCCGCGAGAAATTTATCAAAATTAAATATAGCCTATATAACTCATTGATAGTGTCGCTTTCTATTAAAAAAAGAATTTTTAGAATCGGTTCAGTAGTTCCAGAGATTACCCCCTACATACAAACAAATTTTACCTCTTTATAATATCCCCCGCGAGAAATTTATGAAAATAAAATATAGCCCATATCATTCATGGATAGTGAAAGAATCTAGAATCGGTTCAGCAGTTCTAGAGATTACCCCCTACATGCAAACAAACACATAAATTTTACCTCTTTATAATAGTATAGATTTATGTGACTCATGTGTAAAATATATCCCACCAAAAACATACATGTAAAAAACAGGCCAAGTCGTCAGCACTGTGTTATTATGCAAAATGTAGAAATTATGCCAAGTTCCTTGCCTACACGTTATTAGCAGTAAATTGATAAATTTCCAGATCAAACTGATATGTGTTCCAAATTTCAAAGCTCTAGCTCGATTGAAAGTACCCTAGATTTTTGATAATCTATGAGTCAGTCGTCAGTGAATGCCAAAAATTGCGATTTTTCGACATTCGTATCTTGGAAACCATTCCACCTAGACGTATTAAATTTGGAATACTGCCTCTTTCTGGTAACCTTAACCTCTCTGAAAAATTTCAGTCATGTAACGCAACTAACCAGAGAAATAGAGGGGGGCTCGAAATGGTTGTAAATTGTGTAAATATTGCACAGTGCGTGCTCGGCTTTGCTTGTTGCGAGAACTTGGCCGGCGCATTCCGGGCTCTTAGATCAGGATGTGCAATGTACATATTTCTTACTATCAGTATTTTTTTTGTTAAAAATTATCTTTGAATACAGCATCCGTAGTATGGAGTTATTTATAAAAACCGGCTAAGTGCGGGTCAGGCTCGCGCATCGAGGGTTCCGTACAATAATAAAAATAAGGACTTAAAACAGATTTGTTTTTAAAAAGTTCTTTTACTTAGTACTTATATTTTATTTTGTTCTTTTTAATGTTTCAATTTTTTTCCGTATTAAATTTAATTAAAGTATATTTTTAAAGTAAAAAAAATATATTAATACTCAGTTAATATTTGATGAATGAAAAAAAAAACAAACAAAATATTGCGATCCGAAACCCAGGATCGAACCAGGGATCTTTCGATCTTCAGTTTAACGTTAATACCACTAAGCTAGCAGGGCAATCTTAGTGCGCTAGCTACAGTGTAACAACATTGATTTTTTAAAATTAAATGATTATTTATTTAATTATAGTTATTTGTCAGGGTTCTTGCCACAACAACACATAACCTGTGAACTAGTTACCTCTTACCATGATAGCCCTGTAACAGACGGGCGGACGGACAGACATCGTAGGCAGAGTAATAGCCATATGAAGGTACGGAACCCTAAAAACTAAAATGTGTTATTTAATATCAACGTTCCGTTGACCTTTGAATAAGTCAGATCACATGTAGAATCCGTATTTAGTGATTATTTATCGGAATGATAAATTACGTCATAAACTGGGGATTGATAAGTGACTGATGAGTAATGACGAACAAAAAATTGGAACTAGTTAGACGTTTTAGATACCTAATCAATTTAATTAAACGAAATAAATTGCAAAATATGTGCGTGGAATAAAATTCGATAATAAAATTAACATAACCAAAATTTAAGGATCCTGTATTTATAGCACTAATTTCTATGCTGGGTTTTGACCTACTCAGCCGTTTGGCCTGTATCGTGCTCACATACCAATTCAGAGGGCAGTATAGCCTAGTGGTTAGCGTGCTTAGTGCCGCAACCTCTGGACTGGACTGCCGTGGGTTGGAATCCCACCTGCGTTCATGGATGTTTTGTGATGTTATTTAGTTTTAAGTTAGTTGTTATTTAGTGTAGTTGAAAGACGCTAATGACCTGAGATGTCGACGCGTCTATAATCTACAATAAATAAACATACCAACAGACGAACCGAAAAACAGACTTTTTCCAAAAATATGTTTTTTTGGACTCCGGTGATCTCAAAACAAAAAAGTATTGTAGAATTGCGAAAAGTGAATTTGGACCCAAATTAGTAAGTAGGTACCATGATCGTTTAAAACGATATTTTTTAAAACTGTGAATAAATATATTTAACATAGTTTTATGTACAATTTCCACTTCGAAACAATATTTTTCTACGCATTTTTATCAAAATTTAGTAAATTTTCTATGTAGATCAATCATTTGTTTTTTGTGAGTACAGTCTAATGCTCAACATGACAGAGAGTTTAACAATGACATTAGACTGTTCCTGCATGTATAAAAACTGTACATTCTAAGTTAATTGTCAAATCAGATTTCTTGACAATGCTTTCTGCAACTCAGCATTAGTGTTCGAGGTATGAGTATATACCTACTATTACGATGTTTCTTACAACTATATTTTTCGAATTTCAAAGGCAAATAATATAGTTGATGATATGGAACTCTCGCACTGGTCCGTTTTTTTGCAAGTTGCATTTAAATACAGAATTTTATTACAATCAAAAAAGTTCAATTTAAAAAAATATTTCATATATAATAAAACACGACATGACGTGCATTATTTAGCTAAGAAAATATCATTAAATATTTAAATCCATCAAGATATAGGGCTATAAATTAGGGCGCAGTATGTAGGAATTCACCCTCCTAAAGCAAGGCCAGCAAGGCGCAACTGATATCCCTTGTGTGACCTATGGAGGTTACAATCGAACGGGAGTCTGACTTTCGTGCCGCTTGGCATTCACATTGAATCACTGAACTGAATTTTAATCGTAAGGTGGAATAAAATCGATCAAAATATTGCAGTATTTTTCATCGACGTGAAAGATAGGATAAATGACGAACATTTTGCGATGGAAACACTCTAGCGATTTTCATTTATTTATTTATTGTAGATTATAGACGCGTCGACAACTTAGGTCATTAGCGTCTTAAATATACATTAAATAACAATGACAAACTAAATGACATCACACAAAATCCATGAGCGGAGGTGGGGTTCGAACCAACGATCCAGTGTGGTCCAAAGACCGCTACGCTAACCGTTACACCACACTATCCTCTAGCGATTTTCACATAACCCTAAATTTAACGGAGATCTTGTGCTCTATAGCCTAAAAAGCGTTGAGTTGAGTTAAAGCCATCCGACAAATTCCAATATAGTTTAATTTGTTTTATTAATGGCCAGTTTATAATACATTTTAATCACGATGTTTTTTTAATCACACTGTTAAATTTTGATTGCTACGTGTTCATTGGTTGCTGCGTTTCGATACCATAGCAACCCATCATTTAACAGTGTAATTAAAAAAGCATCGTGATTAAAATGTACGATAAATCGGCCATAAGAGTGTTAAATTTTATGATGAAATACAATCTATTCTGTTACATCCAGTATAAAAATATTCAAATATACGTGGCCTTTATAATAATGTAAAAATAAATAAGCAAATCTAAATTGCATGGTAATTATTTAAATTATGCGAATTGCGGAAAAATTTAACGTATCCTCAAATTATTGTACAAAAATTATATTATTTTTAGATAAAAATTAAGTATAATATGATAGACTGATGACCTTAAAACGTTTATTATTCAAACTACTAAAGAAATAATAACCCAATTTGAAATAATTTTTATTTAGTCAGGCATTAAAAAACATTTCTCAATTACATATTATTATATTTATTTAATCCCCGGCCTAAAAAAAGATGTTTCGTGTTTAAGTCATATTATGTCTGTCTGTCTATCGGTTTTTTAAAAGGAATGTTATACGGCGGAAGTTATACTCCTTAACATATACCTCGCGACTGGTAAGGCAGCGACATCTATGAATCGAAGTACACCGAGGTGCAAAGTATGACATCTAACGGCATTTTTCTAAAGTTCTTAGTTCAACAACTACCTACAGTGGGGCTCGCATATCGTTCAACGTTTTGCGTAAACCCGCCGAGACGCTAATGACCTAAGTTGTCGACGCGTCTATAAACTACAATAAAAATAAAAAATAAAAATAAACCCGCCGGAGTCGCATGAAGCAGTATAACTTCTAATAACTATGAGCGAACGAAGCAGCAGGTAATACATATAATCAAAATTCAATACATTTTTAGATGCTATAAGCTTTTAGCAGCTTTTAAAGTATGTTTACACTTTACATACAGTTTACACGGACATGAGTGAACCCTTCAACCCCAGGGAAGTAGAATATTCGAAATTCTTTACAGCAAGTGCATACGTCATGTTGTACTTCCATAAGTATATCGAGCCAAAACTTTATCTGCATCTATACTAACAGCATAATCTCCCCTCCCGCCCTCGGCGTCGCCCCCTTCTCCTTGGTAGTCGAGAATGAGTCATGCAAGGCCATTAGATATTCGATAAAGGACATACAGCAGACCAGACAGACTATAATATTATACTAGGTCTAGTCTACTACTCAGTCTCAGGGCTTTGGCTACACTGGAACAATATTCGACCTAATACCACGAATACTGATATAGTTAGGGTTGCTAACTGTACCGGATTTTCTTTCCGTTTCTAGGACTATTTTCAGTCGTACCGTTCAAAATCCTTGCTGAACGCAGTTTGTCCCGGAAATAAAATAAACGGTTTTTCATTTCAAAAAAATAATGCGTTAGCAGCGTTATGCAAACCGAGAGTCAAATAACCAAAGAGTACCAAGTCTTCATGGTTTCCGGGCTTGTAGGCCGTGGTCCGGTGGTATTTCTACCTGACGTTTCGTCTATAACTGCGGTAGACACTCTCAAACAAACATTCTCAAATACAAGGACGGAATACGACCGAGTAGAGAACACACCCCCACCACTACGTACAGCGCAGTTGACCAATTACAGAGAGACGGACTACGACCGAACAGAGAACACACTGGTACTAGGCATAAAAGAAGGGAGGACACCAGTCACTGACACACTGACCTGTGAGCCGCCAAGGAGGACACTTCGACCGCTGTCACATCGCCTTTGAGAATGTCTATCGCAGTTGTAGACGAAACGTCAGGTAGGAATACCACCGGACCACGGCCTATAAGCCCCGAAACCATCAAGATTTGAACCTTCTGTTGGCGGCTCACAGGTAAGCGTAAGGAGGACAATCCAGCCGCTGCCACCAATGCCACATCGCCTTTGAGAATGTCTACCGCAGTTGTAGACGAAACGTCAGGTAGAAATACCACCGGACCACGGCCTACAAGCCCGGAAACCATCAAGATTTGAACCTTCTGTTGGCGGCTCACAGGTAAGCGTAAGGAGGACAATCCAACCGCTGCCACCAATGCCACATCGCCTTTGAGAATGTCTACCGCAGTTGTAGACGAAACGTCAGGTAGAAATACCACCGGACCACGGCCTATAAGCCCCGAAACCATGAAGACTTGGAACCAAAGAGTAGTTATGAAAATTTATTCTAACCCAGCTTCTTCACTGGCTAGACTAATAATAATATTGTTTTCACGTTTCGCACCACAATTCAGTTTTTTCTAAGAAAAAAAATTCGACTGATGACCAGTCCTATACTTCCCACCTAGTAAATATTTGCAAAAAATAAACACTTTTTTTTTATTAATCTTTGACTAGGCCCAAATAACCTTAGCTGTTGGTGGTCTTTAAAACACAATTTAATTTTTATTCTTTGAAAAAAGCATGGCCCTCTTTTTTGTTTGGTGATCTACTGATGGCTAACTTAATATAGCAAAAATCATGGTTACCTTGATTTACGTACAATTTTTATTCTTTTTAGTAAAATATTTTTTTTCTCGAAAACTATACATTTTAGAGAAAAAAAATATTTACATTTTTTTCATATTATAATATCTAGAATTCATTTATATTTTTTTTTACCTATGTTAATACGTGACATTGAGGACGTTTTTTTGAATATCTCAGGATCCACTGAACCGATTTGACTCAAAATCTAATCAGATCTAAGTTAAAGGCTGATAAACACAATAGAACAATCGGCATGCCCGTATGTTGTTCCGTTCTTAAGATATCGAAGGCGAAAAATTGACCACATACACACACACACACACATACACACATACGCACACACATACACACACACACACACACATACAGACATCAGTCAGAAAATGATCTTAAACGATTGCTAGGGTCTCAAAACGTGAAAATCTGTTAAAATCTCGAAATATTTTTTTCGGACTAAATCCATTACTTCCCTACCATAGTAGAGGTGGGAAGTAAAAATGTCTTTGTTTCTACTTTGTCCCGTATACATAATTAATGGACGATTGGTTTTATTTTTACACTCAATAATATCACAGTATTTCATAGACGTATTCCTTAAAATATTTCCGTTGTAATATACCCTAAAATCTAATCCATGTGTTGAGTCGCATCCATGTTGATTTAATATTAATAATAATAAATTCTCGGGAACTTGGATAAAAATAAGTTGATGCTAAATTTTCAAAATTTGCAACGTTTCGTTGGTTTATTTTCCAACTTCTTCAGGCAATATTTGAGGATGCTAACCTCAAATATTGCCTGAAGAAGTTGGAAAATAAACCAACGAAACGTTGCAAATTTTGAAAATTTAGCATCAACTTATTTTTATCCAAGTTCCCGAGAATTTATTATTATTAATACTAAAATCTAATATCACATTTTAAAAAAAATTTCAAAAAAATGTCCATTTCTAATAAAAATGTATATTATGAAATTTAGAATCCAGTTTTTGATCGTTTCTTGGTTCCAGTTACCTGTTGTAATTCGAGTTTCGTATGGTCTGAAATGAATCAAATGTAGCCTCAAAGCTCTTGATGCTCTGAGGGAGTGTTTCACCCCTGCATCTTTCATATTATGCTAAAACGCAAGGACTTTTAACGGCGGTGGCGAAGATTCTTCCTATAGATTGTGCATACGATGTGTCCGCTAATATGACTGGATTTTTTACTTGTAAATTGTATCGCGTTTACGTAACTTCTTTCTTCTGATGATAAGAATATTATTGAATAAACATTATTCTACACTTTAAAATAGTACTTTTATTTAAAAGGAAAATAAAATACTTGTTATTCCCAGAACCACGCACTGTAGGGTCTATCAAACCCAGGGCCGAATTAACCATTAGGCAGAGTAGGCAACTGCCTAGGGGCCCCGCATCGGCTAGGGGCCCTGCGCGCGCACAAAAGAAATTGAAAATATTTCATAGAGTAAAAATTTAATTGGAAAATTTGTATCCTCAACGACAAGGTATTATTGCTTTTTTTTGACGCATGCTGTCAGTTGATGAAATAGGTACTTCATACTTACAGAACAGAACCATCTAGTATCGAGTAGTAGAACTAATAATATGGATGCGTTACGTAGCATATTGTATGAATCATACAGTACGCTACCTTCATCAACTTGAAAAGGGCTGATCATCTTCAAACGGCTGAAAAGAGGCCCCGAGAATTGCATTGCCTCAACATGGTTAATTCGGCCCTGATCAAACCCTTCCGATTTTTAAAAGGGTTAAAAACAAAAAAGAGTTATCTTTTAAGGGCAGGTACCTCAAGTCGAATTGTCAATAGAATTGTTGTGAAAAATAATATGCATTACTTAGAACGAAACACAGTGATTTGCTGCCCTCGTTTGCTGCACTAGTTGCAAACGCTGTGTTTCGTCCCTTGTAATGCAATATACTATAGTATAATATGATATTTTATAATCAAGAAAATGATCTAAAAGACGTAGATATATTTTCTCTTTCACAAAAACGTTAAAAATCAAAAAGTCTGAATTGGTACATAATGCAGTAAATTCATTCACGATAAACAATAGACAATAGAGAAAGGGACTTAAATCAAACGATTAAAGAAGTTTTTTTTAAATAAGCTTTAACACTCCTGCCATACCGAAATGGATTTATACTCGTTTAAGCTATCTAAGTAATCTAATATTATACAGTAGTGTTATTATTATATATATTATCTTTTGTTTCAATAGAATGGTTTATGGTTGTGTCTCAAGACGAGATATGTATGGATTGTACACAAATACTTGATTCCAAACAAACGAACCCCAAACTTTTATTGTATCTTTTTAAAAAAAAATGACCATCAACTTTCCTGGCATATCTGCACCTAATACCAATTCCTATTTCAATTTATTAACATTTTCAATAAGATTTAAGATTTAAAAGTTAGGGGCCCGAAGGAAGCCACCGCGACCTAAAAGATCTATTGTGTTCCCCTAGTTTCTTATCAGTTTTTTAGGATTCCTAGGCTATATATAAAGTCAAGAATCCTTATTAAACTGACGTCTTTGAAGGCCTTTGGAAGCATCAGGGGTGATCCAAAGTGTTTGTATCTTGTCTGTACGATGGCTTCACACTTACAGAGAATATGTACAGCAGTTTCTTCTGCTTCGTTGCATCTGCTACACAGGGCGTTGTCGGCAGCGCCCATTCTATGCAGAATGGGCGCTGCCGACAACATCACAATGTATAAAAAAACTACTAAACCGATTTAAGTAAAAAATATCTACAACCACCTGTACATCTTCCTGAACACAACGGCGTCGAAATCATTCAAATCGGTTAGCCCCTCGAGAAGTTAGGGCTGAACAAACATTTAAAAAAATTATATTTCTCTTTTTTTAAGTCAATAAAAAATAAGGTGATGTTCTTGCTGTTGGTGAGTCATGTCCAAACAACTTAGCCGATTTGAAAAATTCTTTCATTGTTTAGTTCTTCTCGAGTGACGTAGGGCGTAGGCTATATATTATTACGCTACGACAAAAGGGGGGTGAGCTGTAACTGAAAATAGTGACTAGAGCATTGGATACCTACAAATATCCCCTGCACTCTTCGTCTCAAATCCTTTCCCATCTTCTGAAACGGATAAAGCTCTTCCGACGCTATTTTTAAAGCTAAAGGGTTCGTATAAACGCAAAATAAAGGACCAAGGATCATTACAGATAGGTACTTCAAATTGAAAAACAACTTCCTGAAAAGAGTTACAACTTTTGAAAAAAATTATGTCAACGTAACCAAAACTCTCCTGTGGGATCTGTAGTCTGATTCTCGGTCCTTCATTTGACGTTTACCCTTTAGAAATAGCGTCGGGAGAGTCATAACCGTTTTTAGACGTGGGGAAAGAATTTGAGACGAAGAGTGCAGGAGGTATTTGTATATATCCAATGCTCTTCAGCAAAACTAGTGACATGTAACGGTTATCAATTTATATATGATATAAAGTATAAACCTTCCAAACGGAATGAAAAATACGACATCGGACGGAATTTTATCAATGTATGTTTAATCGTGATGTAAACCTTTCAACTGGAGTGAGAATGAGATCCCATTATATTGGCGCTTATTTAAAGGCCTTTAGGCTATTTCTCATTACGCTGTAATGGCAGGGAGGTACAATTCCCGAGGAAGTCTGGGTAAATACAGTTTGTTGAAAATATAATTAACGCTCATACCAGGTGTTAGATTTGAATCTGGGAATTTGACACAAGTAGTACAGTAAGTAGTAGCCTAAGGTAGTTCGAATGTGCAATGCATCTAGAATATGTTTGCAATATACGTAGTTTGCACGTTATTAACCGACTTTTTAGGATTCCTTACTCCGTATACACGTATTACAAAGACTAATTATGTGTGGCAAACTGGAGGGACATGTATCGAGAGGAAAAAGAGGATCACGTGGATAGCAAACCTGAAATTATGGTCAAATATAAATTCTTTTAGTGCTTTAAAATCTACAGCTAATGACAAAGTGCGGTGGAAAAAAGTGGTCTTCAGCATTCTGTAAAGGATAGGGAACTTTATGATGATGACTCCGTATAGAACCCTAGTATCTTGCATACGATGTTTGTCCGTCTGTCCCTCCGTCCGTCTGTCACAGTGCTCTATCTCACAAACGGAAAACCAAAATATCTGCATACTTCAAGTTTGAACGGGCTAAGGAACACTAACATGTGTAGGAGCCCGAGAGAGAGACTTGAGTAATTTGTTATTTGCTGGAGTTGGGAATTGGGAGAACCAGGACCTTCTCCAGCTTCGGGGACCCGAGACTCTGTAGCCAGTCCGCACCAGGTATACTTCGATTTTTTAGGGTTTCGTACCTCCTTATGGAACCCTATGACCCTGCCTATCCCGAAAATCAGCCCGTTTTATCCCGAAAATCCGCCCGTTTTATCCCGAAAATCCGCCCGTTTTGTCCCGAAAATCCGCCCTTTTTTTCCCGAAAATCCGCCCCTTTTATCCCGAAAATCTGCCCGTGTTATCCCGAAAATCCGCCCGTTTTATCCCGAAAATCCGCCGGTTATATCCCGAAAATCCGCCCGTTTTATCCCGAAAATCCGCCCGTTTTATCGGTTAAAAAGTTTGTATATGATAATTTCCGCATTCAAATGCATTTTGTAAAAGCTTGTTACGTAAGGCCAGTGTCATCGAACGAAAACATCAGAACGTCGAGATGATAACGGCATTAAACCGAGCTTTTCACATTAAAAAAGCTTTATAATAGGTGAAGCTCTTTCCAAACAAATAAATTCTCTGTGGGTGTCCATAGTAACAACTTTTTAGACTTTTTTAGGCGAGGGGAAAGGATTTGAAATGAAGAGTGCAGGGGGTAACTTCCGCTATTAATGTTTAAATTGTGTTTTAAAGACCACCAACAGCTAAGGTTATTCATATTTTCAATTCGTTATTTTTTTTTTAATAATAAATTGAAAATACAATTGACACTTTTACCAGCTCTCGGGATAGAACCCGGGAACTGGGGACTTGTAATAAAAGAACCGGGCTTGAGAATAGCCGAGCGTGTAGCATTGCTGTTGTTGACATGGCGTTGCTATGGTTCCTCTATTACAAGTCCCCAGTTCCCGGGTTCTAGCCCGAGAGCTGGTAAAAGTGTCAATTAGATTTTCAATTTATTATTAAAAAAAAAATGAATTGAAATATGAATTGGTACTGGGGCCCAAATAACCTTAGCTGTTGGTGGTTTTTAAAAACACACATACACAATAGAGGGACCAGAGCAACGCCATGTAAACAACAGATTGCTACATTCTCGGCCATTCTCAAGCCCTCTTAATGTTTACATTAAGAGTATTTGATAGATACCTTTACACATCATATAAGTTGGTTTTCCGGTATACCTAATTTTAAGTGCAGTACTACATCTAAACGCAAATAGACCAGTTATTTCTGTGTAAACTATGTCTATTTTGGTAGACGATTCATTTTAAGTGTTTAGACGAAATAAAACTGCAGATTCGTATAAAATAACTAGATTTTGGGGCATGTCAGTCTAAAAAGGTTAAAACCAGAGAGGGACTTATTTTATTTGACTTATATTACTCATTGTGAATTGGGTACACACAATATATGCACCACCCCTGTGTAAAAAAATCCAATCAGTGACATTTATTCAAATAAAGTAAGTTGACAACTAAATCTATCTATATTATGAAGTATTAGAAATACCTTGTATTATGTCCGTATTGTGACTTCTTGTGATATATCACTACGCGTTTCAGCAACGAGTTGCCATCTTCAGGTGTGGTTAAATATTTTTTAAAAAACACACATTGAGTATTCGTAACTCTATATAATATTGCGATGCAAAGCACTGTGTATTATGTCGTGGTTTGTGAAGTACTGATTTAAATTTCGAGATTTTATGATTTATATAGTAGGTAGATGAAATGGAAATGTGTGTGTGTAGACGATTACTGAGTATTAGATGTTTGTGTGTTGTTAATTATTGTGTCGTATATTATGTTCGATTTTAGTGTTAGTTTGTCATTAAGAATGTTGGTATTGTCGAATTTTGTGGCTTTATATATTTCAATTCTTCCAGGGTGTCCATGTGTATTCATGTAGTGACTTGGAGACCCAACACTCTAAAAATGTATCATAATCTGTTTATAAAAGGAGATTAAAGTAAAACAACAATGAAACCTGCGCAATTATGTAGACTGTAGATTGTAGAGCAATATTAAGTATAAATTTTTACTGAACAAATATTTACAGCCATTTTAAAATCAGAATAGCTGTTTAGGGAATCAGAATAGACGAATGTGTAACGATATAATATTACGGTGTTTCCATGAGTACTTTCAAGACGCTTATGACCTCTGTTGTCGAGCGTCTATAATTTACAATATTTATATATGCTTGGCGTCTTTATTACAAGGTAGTTCCAAAGTTCTAATTCGAGAACTATAGTAAAAGTATCAATGGGATTTTCAATTTATAATTAAAAAAATTTTCCTGGGCGTTAATTAGTCAAAAAAAAAACCCTACACCCCCGTTTGAGTCTCTTAGGGGTTGAATTTAATTCTAAAAACGATTAATTCATGTATTGTCATCGTGAATGCATGTATGTACAAAATTTCAAATCGATCGGATACGTGAAAGTCGCTCAAAATTGACTTGCAAGATTTGATCCAATTTATTTAATTTATTGTATATTATAGACGCGTTGACAACTCAGGTCATTAGCGTCTTCAGCACAACAAATAACATATTTGTGTATTAAAATCCGCCAGCCGGCATACACAAACCGACTGATACGAGCTCGGGTCCCTGGGAGCGCTAATTCCCAAAGAACATTGGAATGCAATTGCGATTTGATCCAAACATACTAATATACACAAACCGTGAAGTTAAATAAAAGCTTGTAAAAATATCGATTGGTACAAATAACACTGGCTGTTGGTGGTCTTAAAGAAAAAACAATGCTAACAGGTAACAGATGTTTTATCTTTCTCGTCTATTTGTCTTAAAATTTGTACCAACAGACTATGTCTTAAAAGCCTATTTCCTACATTCTCACACCTTTAATGTAATGTTGGTATTTAATTCAGTAATGGCGTTTTCCTCACCCCAAAAGCAATTAGCTACCCTTAAAGTAGCCTCGATTTTAATTGAAATTAATACATTTAACCGCCTTCCTTATCTTAGCGAAGCAGAGAAGCAAAATAAACAAAAAGCTTTTATTATAGCAATTCATTTAAATTGATGGTAAACTTTCATTACATAAAATAAATATCTGTATTATAAAGAATATCTGGGTGCCGAGCTTTGCTCGGATGAGTTCAATAAAAATAGTACTCGTATGCTGTGAGATATTATTTTCTCAGAATATTATTCCGAAACGAATTTATTTCTGAAACATAATTTAAAATAATTGTTTCTGTTAAATATTTTAACTACCTATGTGTATTTTTAAGCGTAAAAACTAAGTATCAACTTGAATCATTCCTGTAAATATTATTTAGGTCGCCATTTTCAAATCTACCGCCGTTATTGTTTTGTTGACTGAAGAACTCGCAAAAACCGATTTTCATAGATTGAATATCTTGTAAAAATGTTCGAATCAGATGAAATTTTGCTCGCCCGTTACCATTTTAACAATCCAATTTTAAGCATTGATACCAAATATCAACTTTATCGAAGTACTTTTTCTCTGTGATGTCATCTTAACAACTTCCAGTAAATTTCAAATATTTTTTTTGCATAGGTACCTACTGAAAAACTCACAAAAATCGATTCTTTTAATAACAAACGTCAGACTATAACCTGCGCAAAACTTTTTTTGCATGTATCTTCACCATAGTTTTTAAAAATCGATGTGTTTTACACAGACCCGCGGCGCCGTTTTGTTATTATTTACATATTGTGCAAGACACGTCTTATATTAGTGTTCAATTACAATTTTAACACTTGTGATATATTATATAAAATCTATGTAGAAATAGACTTCGAATCAATCTGACTTTAATTGAGCGAGTTATAATAAATAAAAAACACCTTTTTTTTAATTGCTCCCCTCTGGAACCAAAATTCCTACCTAGATCGATTTCTCGCCCCGAAAAATCCCCATTCTGTAAATTTCATCAGAATCGTTAGTCGTTTTTGAGAAAAAAAGGTCTAGGTAAGATTATACGTCATACTACATTTAACGTACTTACCTATACATATTTTATATAGGTAATATAAAAATAACATACCTACCTATTTATTTAAATTTTATCTAAAACTACTTACATAATTATGTTTAGATTTTATTGTTGCTATTTTTTTACTTTTCAAATAATTACTGATTATTTTAATAAGTTAAAGATTGACTGTCAGAGTAATTTTGACATAAATAATGAAAATAGTTTGTTTTTTCCAAAGCCTACTCACAATACGACACTGTTTTATGACGTTAAAAAAACTGTTTTTTAAAATGATAAAATCGATAAGAAAACGAATTTTTCCAGGGATGAGACCTAGCTAAATCGATTTTTTGCCCCCCGAAACCCCTTTTCGGTAAATTTGATCAAAATCGTTAGAGCCGTTTTCGAGAAAATATTTATATAGATACATAGAAACATATATACAAGATTTACTCGTTTAATAATATAGGGGGATTAATTTGTAAGCAGAATCTGCATCTCTAGCAATGGCCAATGAGATAAACAATTTATAATAAGTTTAACTGCAAACTTATTATAAATTGTTTATCGATAATCTTTAAATAGTTTGGGATATTTTTTTCACAAATTTCACACTAGTAGAAAACTACTTGCTATGATAACTTGCGCTTAATTTTCTCGGCTTGAAAACTGCCGTAGGCCACAAACAATTTGTTCAGTTTTGGCTCCTAAAAGAGATACAAAAGCGTGCCTTTAATTTTTCCAAAACTTTATTCAACTCGACCGAAAAAATCCCACCGAGCCTGAATCTCCACGGCACAGTTTAGACTTCAAGGGTAAATACGGTTTCGCGCTTAGATTGATCCCAGCGCTTTATGCGTTCAAATGTAATATTTATTAACCGACTTCAAAAAAAGGAAGGAGGTTCTCAAGTCGACGCGTATATTTTTGAAGCAATGCTTCTATCGGTGCGTTAGACGATTTCTGGCAGGGGAAAAACTTATGGGTTCGCGTCACGTTACCGATATTCCGTCACGCGACATGCTCATGTTAAAAGTATATCTATAACTATGAGTGTGACGTATATATACTGGCGCACGCGCTGTGGCCAATGTACACGTATATGCACCAACACAAAAATAACGTGTTGTACAACATTAGTACTGTGTGTATCTATACAAGTAAAGTTGAATTGATTACGTGAAAATCTCAATGTGTGTATTGTTTAAATTGTATTTTTAAATAATATATGTATGTTAATTCTTATTTCAATTAACTTGTATTTATATTTTGTACTGGGCTTGCCATGTGTTGACGTAAAAAGCATAGCTTCTGTTCGGTGTTCCATGACACCTCTTGACTTTTTTTTATTTCCTTTTTTTTGTTAGAATATGCTCTCAAAGATCTCTATCCTGGGTTCGGTTTTAACATCTGAAGGAGATCGAGCATGCTCCATGAGCTCCAGAGGGCAGTTTGGTCCAGTGGTTAGCGTCGCGGCCTCTGGATCAGACTGTCGTGGGTTCTAATCCCGCCTCCGCTCATGGATGTTTTGTGATGTCATTTAGTTTTAAGTGAGCTGTTATTTAATGTAATCAAGACGCTAATGTCGACGCGTCTATAATTTACAATAAATAAAATCCATGAGCTCCGAGGAAAGCGAACGGGCAAGCAGATTAATTAACTAAAAGTAAATAAAGTATAGTAGGTACTAGTTTTCTCCGGCAACGCTGGAGTTAATATTATATAAGCCTCCTGTTAAAATCGACATTAACGCGAGCGAAGCCGTTAGCTTACAAAATTAATTGAAAGCCATGTAATAAAATTAATTTTTGATATCCCATGACCCAATTTTATACCGGTGCGGGCGTTAATAGTGTAGTTCGCAGTGAGAGAGAAAGAGAATGAGAGAGCGCTAGGTAAACAAGTCAGACCAATGTTCTATAACTGAAATGTCAAAGTTCACAGGATATTGCAATAAATGTACAAGCATTATATTAGTCTCATCCCTGTTTAGTACAAACCGCTGTTCATATCGCTGTCTTTTTCTGTTGCCACTTTCATTCACTCCTCTTGTTTTAAATATTTATACCGTGATATCGAATATCGTTAAATCGTTTAATGATCAATTGCATTTCCGCATGTCATATCCTCTTGATTAGGGGCGGATTCAGAAAAATATTTCGGGGGGGTTTTCAAAATATTTATGTACAAGTACATTATATTGATACTTACCTCACCAAATCAGTTTTTTACACGCGAAAATATAAAAAAAAAGGGTGTGGGTCTCGGGACCCCCGACAGATGTGAAACATCAAAGAAAACGTTATTGAACTCGGTGGTATTCTCTATGTAGTAGTATATATTTTCACTTCCCACCTCTACTATGGTAGGGAAGTAATGGATTTAGTCCGAAAAAATATTTCGAGATTTTAACAGATTTCACGTTTTGATGTCTGTATGTCTGTGTGTGTGTGTATGTGATCAATTTTTCGCCTTCGATATCGTTAAAACGGAACAACATACGGCCAAGCCGATTGTTCTGTTGTGTTTATCAGCCTTTAACTTAGATCTGATTAGATTTTGAGTCAAATCGGTTCAGTGGATCCTGAGATATTAAAAAAACGTTCTCAATGTCACGTATTAACATAGGTAAAAAAAAAATATAAATGAATTCTAGATGTTATAATATGAAAAAAATGTAAATATTTTTTTCTCTAAAATGTACAGTTTTCGAGAAAAAAAATATTTTACTAAAAAAAAATAAAAATTGTACGTAAATCAAGGTAACCATGATTTTTGCTATATTAAGCTAGCCATCAGTAGATCACCAAACAAAAAAGAGGGCCATGCTTTTTTTCAAAGAATAAAAAAAGAGTGTTTATTTTTTGCAAATATTTACTAGGTGGGAAGTATAGGACTGGTCATCAGTCGAATTTTTTTATATGATAAATTTGATTTGATTTGTTATGTCGTGATATGATTTCTATGGTACCTATACTTATTTAAATCCACATAAAATTAAAACAAAAGGAGTTATTAAACCCACATTATGCTGTTTATTGAACAGAAAATATTTTACAATGAAAATTGAAACAATAACCGTACGTAACAACAAAGCGAATAATGCATTTTTATGAACGGAATATTGAATATAAAATAGGTGGAAAAGTGAATTGAAAATGTAAAAATGCATATTGTGGAATGAAATCATTTTATTATGTCACACATTTATAAAACTGCTGGATCAAAACTATCTTCTTTTCAACGATTTTATTTAGTTTCAAAGCTAACTAACAATCAAATCCTGTAAACGAATTTTCACCTACTTCTTGTTAACCGATTGTTAAATATCTAAATTTTCTTAACTAACCGGGTTGATGCAGGATTCGACATTTTAAGATTATTTTAAAAACAAAGAATCTATACTAAATATTATAAAGAGGAATAATTTTTGTTATGCATAATATGTGGTGGGGGGAAGGAGAGTGGCTGGTAAAATAACAAAATATTAAAGTAACTCGCAAGCAGTAGTTAACTACCTTGCAGAGACAGTAACTTGGAACTATCTGTTTTAAAACACGAAGTACCTTTTGCATAACTACATACATTTTAGTGTTAGTATTATAAGTACTACTAACACAGCTCTATCACAAACAGGCTACTTCCAACCGGAATCGAACCAGCAACATTCCGGATATAAAACAGACGCGGTAGCAGCTTTGCCATTGAAGCTGTTTCAGCAAAGCTGTTATCGCGTCTGTTTCGTACCCGGAAGGTCGCTGGTTCGATTCCGGTTGGAAGTTGGAACTACAAATGTTTTTTGTTTTTTTTACAACTATTCCATATTCCACATGATATTTATTTAGGTATGTATTTTTTCTATTCTTTTTTCTATTATCTTTATTTATTTTATTTTTTCATACAATCGAACTTAAAGCAGGATGTGTACTTTTGATTTTGTTTTTTTAGACGAACCCTCGCGGTGGGGGGTTCAGAGTTTCTCGCAAGTACAGAGTTTCTCGCGGGAGGGTGTTAGTGGGATGGGGTTTTTGCGGAGTGAAAAATGTGGTACAGTGGGAGTTTCCCAAAAAACGTATACGTGGTGAATATCCATGATGAATTATTCCATGACACCATCGTGCGAGCAATCGTGCATCTTCGGACTCCTCATGGTTTGATTTCTAAACTCTTTTTTCAGTACCCTCTGGAGTGACTGATTGTTCCCTCTACAAGTAAAATGGATATTTTGACAATAGCACAGAGAAAACAGAAATTAAACTATACAACTAACAATACTATGATTCTAATAGTTCAGTTCTACAACGCTGATGACCTTAGCTGTTGAGCGTCTATAATCTACAATCTTCTTCTTCTAGAACCGTTCTAGGACTTGACCAACAAACTCACTTAATAATTGTTTCATATTTCAAGTTTTTGAAACATTCTGTATAATAGCACTATGTACTCCACATTGAAGAGGTTTCTATAGTTGTTCAACAGCACTTATTGTGCTTTGTTGAAAGAGTATGGTTTCAATTAACTTCATAATAAAACGATTAACTACAAAATTACACGGTGTTCTATTTAATCATATGCACAACTCTACAATTCCGATTTAACGGTTCAATTAAAAGTTCAATCGAATTAAAATTCTCGATTAAACGTATATTAAATTGGACTTTTGTATTGGAACGGTTTGATGTTCAACAACGTGTGTTTTGTTTTTTTGAAATACTTAAATCATTCTTACATCGCAGTTCAGCGTCAGTTTGGTTCTCGTTATGGTCTTCACAACGTCAATAAAAGCACTTCTAATCAAATCTAATCAAGTCCCGGATACAAAAATTTGATTCAGCTTAAAAAATGGTATCCAGGACGAGGTTGAAGCCGTTACTCCTGAATTATGCACATGCGTAATGTAAAATCTAAGGCATCGCTTGGAAGAGGGCAAGCAGCGAAATGGCCGACATCTAGAATCTAGATCATTGATTCCCAAAGTGGTCCAGGTGGACCCCCAGGGGTCCACGGGAAACTCGACGAGGGTCTACGTTGGCGTGACAAAAAAATGGGGCTTCACAATTTGTAAACGGGGGTCCACGAAAATTTATCTGGTTTCGATAGTGAAGAACTAAAATGTTGGCTTGACTTCACCTATCAATGTAGGCAGATAATATTTTAAGAAGCTCAGCGACTGTTACTTGTAAAAACTTGTATAGGTATTCCATATTCAGTACAACGTGTCGAGACTCCGAATGGGGAGTTTTCTATATAAAATAAGTGAGAATTGATTGGTTTCTTGTGCTGTGAGTAGATGTCAAAAAAGTAAAGTTGGATGGAATCACTTTTTAGATTGGCCAACTTTACTTTTTTGACATCCACTCACAGCACAATAAATTAACTAATTAACCAATCAATTCTCACTTTTTTTTGAAAACTGTTAATTCGTGGTTGGAACTCAGCCGCAACGCAAATTTCCATAGTTAGATCTAATCTTCACATTTTTTGTTGAGTTTTGGGAATATGGTAGAAATGTAGCTGCAGGGGGTCCACCGGAACCAGCAAAATTTTTAAAGTGGTCTTTGAGAAAAAAAAGTTTGGGAACCTCTGATCTAGATATAATTTTCCATAAATGAATTTCTAATAAATATAGTTTTAAGTTCCAAATACAATTAGAAAGACAATTGCAAAGCTCTCTGAGACACCTGTTATTAGCAAATACACTACTTTGTCGGGAAACTTCGATACCTCATCCAGTGCTTTTTATTATTATTATTGAAATAATAAAAGAAAGAAAATAGTATTAAGGTATCAGAAGATACAGGAAAAAATAATATCTTTGTGAAGAAGACGAAGTCGAGTAGCAACTAACGGTGATTTGGCGTCGGCATCGTTCTGGGAATTTAATATTGTTGAAAGAAGAATCCAATGGGAATATTTGTTGATGGTTGAGTCTTCTAATATCTTTTATAAAAAGTTTCACGAAAATCGAACAAAATAATACAAACGCGGCCAGCGTTTAATTATGTTTTTGTTTTCTATTTTCTGTACCCAACTTTTATGGTTTCGTACCAAAATGGTAAAAAATTAAATCTTACAGTGCGACTTCGCTCTCCGTCCATTCAGCTGTCTGTCTCTTTTGAACTTAAAAACTTGAAATTAGGTATATGGTTAGAATATTTCAGTTGTCGTTTTACAAAAAAAAAATGTGTTCTCGTCAACCAATAAAATATTGAACAGCTGGTGAACTGTAACCTTAAATACCTTTCTAAATTTTTGATAGAAACATAATTTCAAGGAATCGTCTTCTCAGAGAACATACCCTCTTAATCAACCTACATGAATGTTAGTTGGGAAGAACAGTTTTTTTATTACCCCCCCCCCCCCTTGACTTCAAAGATTTAATCTCATGTGCCAGACACAAAATGATAAGGATTAAACAAACAAGGTTTAAAGGAACCAACACCTTTTCTCGCCACAGGCCCTCGCAGCATTAATAGGAACCCAAGACAAACACAGGACTCAGACCTTGGAAATACACAGAAAATGACTACTGTTAGTAGGGTTCATATAGTAATACTATGTCTGGCACAAAATTCATTTAAAATTTCATATACCTCGAAGTTAACCGAACTTAGGATGTGACATAACTTGAGAGAAAAGAAAAATTCTTTCTCTCGTAGCCGTTGCCATAGTTGGAAGAACAGTTGATGCTTATCATTTCATTATGAACATTTTTACTTACACATTGAAGGACGGAGCTCAAACCGGAAGTGGAAGTCACGTGTTTAATCTATATACACACATGAGTAGAGCAGTCTGTGCTCGTTGTCAAGACAACCAGGAAAACATGCTGTTTTCTATCTCTCTTCATTAATGCGCCGTACGCAGACGGCAGAGTACAGGATAATGCGGATGAATTGAAGGACTACGTTGGATGCCGATGTCCTGCATTCTTGTCATGTTTGCCGTCTGTTTCCCAATACTTGCAGTTCCATTTCCTCTTACGATCCGTTCACTATTCCTTTACATACAGTAGATCCTCGTATATATTTTATTTAATGTGAATTATAGACGCGTCGACAACTTGTTATTAGCGTCTTGAATACATTAAATAACAATTCACTTAAAACTAAATGACATCACAAAACATTCATGAGCGGAGGCGGGATTCGAACCCACGACAGTCTGATCCGGAGGGCGCGACGTTAACCAGACTGTCCTCTCCTCGTATTCACTCACTGACCGACTGACTTATAGATCATCAAAAATCTAGGGTACTTCCATTCGAGCTAGGGCTTTGAAATTTGGAACGAAGATAGTGTTTAAGGTAATAATTACGAGAAAAATCTAAAATTAATGAAAATTCAACATGGCGGATTAAAAATCCAAAATGATGAATTCTGACACGAAATATAATCTAGGGTACTTCCAATCGAGCTAAAGCTTTGAAATTTAGAAGGTAGATAGTGTTTAAGGTAATAATTACGAGAAAAATCTAAAATTAATGAAAATTCAACATGGCGGATTAAAAATCCAAAATGATGAATTCTGACACGAAATAAAATCTAGGGTCCTTCCAATCGAGCTAGAGCTTTGAAATTTGGAACACAGATAGTGTTTAAGGTAATAATTATGAGAAAAATCTAAAATTAATGAAAATTCAACATGGCGGATTAAAAATCCAAAATGATGAATTCTGACACGAAATAAAATCTAGGGTACTTCCAATCGAGCTAAAGCTTTGAAATTTGGAAAATAGATAGTTTTTAAGGTGTTAATTATGAGAAAAATCAAAAATCAATAAAAATCCAAAATGACAGATTTTGACACGAAATTAAATTGGCCTGTTTTGTATGACGTATGTTTTTGGTGGGATATCATATTAAAATGAACATTTTCCAAAGTTTCGCGTATTTTTTTACTAAACAAACTTACAGATAGGTTTCTCCGGAATATAGCATGTTATAAAGCTATAAAAAATAAATGTCGCACAAAGCATAACGATTTCTCACATTTAAATGTCCTTGACACAAAAAACAAAGCTTGGAGCTTTACCTATATTTCAGAATTAAATTAAAACGTTGAAAATTATACCAAGTGTTCTACAACGGAAAAAAACTAGGGAGAAAACGTTGTTTTAACTTTCGGGGAGCTTTAAAAAAAATTTTTCCCATTTGGATAGCCCGCATGCAGAACACAGCTATAACAATAATAAAAAATCGATCAAGACGTATCAACACATTTTTTACACAGCCGACGCGGCGGTTCATATTATATCTCACGAGTTTTTGAGGAACTTATCTCAGAAACCATTGGAGCTATTTTGTCGATTTCAACGTTTGTTTGTCTTCTTCAGGAGAAGAAATTTTCTACTTAATTGTAGAAAATATAAGATGATTAAGAAGACATAATTTATGTCGAAAAGTTGATCATTAGTTTAACAGACTCTGACAGATCGAATAGTAAGAACAATAGTTTGGGTACGGAATCCTAAAAAGAATGGTTCAATAGTACGGTTCGAAAATAAGTGGCAGTGATTCATACACTAATTATACTTCACAATGTAACATAATAAGCGGAACAATTGTTATGCTTTACATTAATTTTCATATATAAATAACAGTTTTATACGGCTGAAATGCAATTGAAAAATTTTTTCGTTAGAGAGCAGCCAATTATATAATTGTTTCGAAACATATTGGAAAAAATCATTTTACCAACAAGTGGTCACAGTCAGGATTCTAACCTGAACCTTTCCACTTTCGCGGCGGAATGAGCTTACAATACTCAACCGTGACATGATTGCTAAATTAATATTTTTCTTATATGCTTCAGAATCAATAGATTTTCACTACATGCGAGTGTCAATTCATATATGCTAATTCAATAGCTATGATATCATAGATATTGAATTACTAGAAAAAGAAAATTGTACGTAAACCAAGGTAACCATGATTTTTGCTATATTAAGCTAGTCATCAGTAGATCACCAAACAAAAAAGAGGGCCATGCTTCTTTTCAAAGAATAAAAAAGAGTGTTTATTTTTTGCAAATATTTACTAGGTGGAAAGTATAGGACTGGTCATCAGTCGAAGTTTTTCGGTATTTTACCAGTTTCTTCGCGACCCATAAGAAATTTAACATGACCTAAAAGTTGAGAAACGCAGCTATATCGTGTTTTTATCCAGTTCGTTTTGCAAAGATAATCCAAAGCTGAAGGAAATATTATTTTGATTATGTGTTTTTGAGGAGCAATTTGAAACGGTCAGTTTGGCACAAACGATGTGCTTGTTTCCCCACTTGTGAATGCGTTGTTGAACTTTGAACGGTTAATTGTTTGTAAAAAGGAGATCTTTTCACAAAGCATTGACTTTAATGTCGAACACGTATAGAAGAAAAAAATAAATTGTAACGAGCTTTGGTTAGTGTTGCATAGTTCGTAAATGCGCACTCGCCTATTACTCGTGCTGAAAACATCGCGCCTGACGCATAAAGATGTATTAAGCACACTAGTTACACAATATGGGTACTATTGTTTTGTATTTCTGATGTAATAAAGGACGAGACAAATGATCGTACGTTTTAATCACGATGTTTTTTTAATCACACTTAGATGTCGGGTTGCTACGGTAACGAAACACAGTAACCAATTAACACGTAGCTGTCAAAATTTAACAGTGTGGTTAAAAAAACATCGTGATAAAAATGTATGATAAATCGGCCACTAGTCTTAAATTCTTAATGCAACATAAAGATGATATGGAAATAAAAAATTAAAGCAAGGAAAAACGTTCAAAAAACAGTTTAGTTATTATTGTAACGTCAAATGGAGTGAAAGAAAATGAATAAATAAAATGGTCGAACAGGACATCGTATACAAAAAAAGAAGGAACAGTAAAAAAGGAAAAAAGGGAAGATTTCGCAGTGAGACGATATGGATTGTTAGATGCGCGGAATATGATAGAAGATGTGAGAAAATGAGATTCTGGAGAAAACAGCTGAGAGTCGCTCTGTGCTAACAGTGTAAACAGTGGTGGAGAATTATATATTGCCAAGGGACTCTTTTATTAAATGTTAAAGGGGATTTTAATTCGTATATTGTATAAATATAGTCCCTTTTCAAGCACAGGCAGTAATCGAGCATCAGTTTCTGTTATCAAAAGTGTATAGTTTTTATTAATATATAATTTTTTTGCCATACCCACTACAAAATAACAATTATCCATGCATGTATATACCGACCTGTATTGGGTCATTTAACAGGCAAGCGTGACGAAAGTGCTTTCATAACATAACTAGTGCGGTAAGTAAACGCTTGCAATATAGTAACTTATGTTTATTCGCTCTATCCGCCTGCTATTATATACTCATGGCCTGCTGTAAAAGTAAAGATGGTGACGCAAATAAACTGACAATTTTTTTTGAAAAAAACTTTTTAACAAAAAAAAAACCTCCTTCAAAAAACCACTAAAAAGAGGAAAATAATGAAATTTTAAAGTCTGTGCCAATTTAATAAAATATGAAGTCGATTAAAAAATATAGTATAGTGATTAATATCTTCTTTTTAACCAACTTCATATTTAATTAAATTGGCACAGACCTCAAAATTTCATTATTTTGCTCTTTTTAGTGATTTTTTGAAGGAGGCTTTTTTTTGTTAAAAAGTTTTTTGTTTTTTACTTTTTAGTGTCAAAAAGTGACATTTACCTTAAAAGAATCACACGCCGTTACTCACTTTTATTAAACTGACTTTCTTACGCTGTCTGATATGTCAAAAAGTGACATTTACCTTAAAGAATCACACGCCGTTACTCACTTTTATTAAAATCAAACGATTTTGATGAAATTTCTATGGGACCAATCTGAAAGTATATCCTTTCAAATAAAAAAAACACAAGCGAATTGAGAACCACCTCCTTTTTTGGAAGTCGATTAAAAATACTTAAAATGAAGAAGTAGTTATTTTGTAGTGGGAATGGCGAAAAACACCATATATTTCTTGTGCGTAATGGGATAATGACTCGTGTGACTGTAAAAGCTCGCTTTCGCTCGTTACTTTTAGCAGCATATTTAGTTATTATCGCAGAGTTTTAGTAAATAATCGTTAAAAAAATTATTTGAGAAATTTGTAACTTTTCCAAAAATCAAGAGAAAAGCACTGGTATATTGTAGATGCCTTACAAAGATATCGGACTTCCCCTGATCACATTATAACACGCTTACGCATTTTCACGTCTGAATGCGGCAACACATGATTCTAAACCGAAGATTAAAGCGATTCATTGAACAGTCAAGCATTTCAAAACGTCTTTAAGCAAGTTTACATGTCTTACAAAACCAAAGTTTGAATTAAACGTTAGAAAGCAGAGCAAGCCTCAAAGACGTGTCAAGAAGAGAGATATGGGTACACACTACACATCACATGATAAATATTAAAAACGTTAGTAAAATGCAAATTTAAAAAAAACATTATTGCTTTTTATTGATCCTTTTTTCAATTTTTTGTTAATTTTAGCTTTATTTCCACAAAATATTATTCTTTATCATATACATATTCTTACCCATGTTTGTATCAACATTATAATTATTTTGTAGACTCTGAAAATGGTATGAAGAATACCGAAACGTTAGTAAAATGCAAATTTAAAAAAATCAGTATTGCTTTTTATTGATCCTTTGTGCCACGGAAGTGCTCATTTCCAACAATTCTTAAAATTATATATAATCACAATATAAGGTTATTGTAAATTCAGATTTTCTGACAATGCTTTCTGCAACCCAGCATGAGTATTTTAAAATGTGAAAGAGATGTCGCTTAATAACTGTTGCATTATAATTAGTAACAAAATAAATTCACTGTATGTTAAATAGCGGACGCAAGTATTTCAGCACATAAATAAAACTTATCAGTTAAAATTCATCACCTAACTTGAAGAAATTCAAAAGTTCAAACGTTTGTTAAAGATATATATTCCATTTCTACTATTTAAATTCTGCTCGAGTACCGAACTCGTGTAAAAGTATAATTTACTTACAAAAGTAAAATTATATTAAGATGATGTCTCGATTTTAATAGTCTACCATAAAAAAACTTTTTTCAAGTTTAAGAAGAGTAATATTCTTACTATTGCGTATTTACTTTAACTTTTTTGTTTGTTTGAATAACAGGAAATGATGTTTGAAATTTTGAGTTCAAATAGCTGTTTCCTGTTTACGGGACGTCAAAAAAATCTACTTTACAGATTTTGTTTGTTTATAGTTTTAATTTAAAATCAGTGTTCATTTCACAGAGTTTACTTAAACTAGATTTATGATCTGTTCATTAAAATTCCAGTGAACTCGTAGACCACAACATTTATTCATTTTTTGGTACAATTTAAAGAAACCTAGGCTATACGTTCCAAGGCGAACTTCTCAGGACAAATTAAGGTAGTTGTCGTGCTACAATAACATCCAAAAGTTTCGTTCATAATACGCTGTAAAATAATAAATAAGTATAGTGTTAAATGTAAAAAAATTTTGTTAGAGATTGTACCTAAACTGTTTTTCACAAAGTAACACATATTTCACTTAGTTTATTAGCTTGGATTATATAAAAATGTCAATCTTTTCTCATAAATTGTTGAACTTTGCGTTATTATATCTCAACATTAAAAGGTCAATAATTTTTGAATTTTCTTTTTTAAACTCAGAACGAAAACATCAATGAACAGTCAGTTTTTTGAAAATTTCTGACTGTTACTTTTTTTTTATTAAAAAATTTGTCAAAAACACAACCTTTCCTATGCTCTCCGTGTTAATTATCCGAACTTTAATTAAGTTTATCTCGAGTTAGAGATGGTCAATCAACTTCAAATTTTAATGGTATTTGTATTATAGTATCCTTAATGAGTACACGAAAATTTAGAATTTTCTGACACTATGCCCATAGCACGACAACTACCTTAAATAGTTTAAAATGTTCATTAGGACGAGCGAAGCATATTCTACTATCAGGTAGCAATGGTTTAGATACATTTTGTTACACCTTTTATAAAAAACTACTCAAATTCGAAATTTGAAATTTATTACAGTATTATATTTCTAGGCCTGCCTAGGCGCAGTGTTCTGCAATAGTGTTGGGATATACAGGATGTATCACAGGAAACCGAACATAGGGAAAAGTACACAGTACAAATTAGTTAAGATCAGAGATTTGCTTTGCCCTCTATTCATGTAAAAAACCATGATAATTAATTTAGTTGAGTTAGCCATGTGTATTCTATCTTTGTCACCCTACTCATTTTGCTTATGTTTTCCTTGTTGCACTCATTACTTTTCTATGTATTCAATCCTGTGATACAGCCTGTATACGCGATTCTTCGATTGAACTTGGCGTGACCTCAACATGCGCAACTGAACAAAAAAAAACTAGGCAAAAAAATTTCACAAATGAAAATCTGAACTACAGTCCCCAACGCGTTCATTGAGAATAAATAATAGAGAATTGTCGCTATCTAGACGAAATAAACAACCGCGAGAAACTAACGAGACGCGAGTTGCAAAATGTCTCATCTCTAAGTACGAGACGAGAATGAGAAAAGCCATTTCTGGTCGAGACAAGACGAGAAAGAAATACTAGAAGCTGCATGTTTATGTGAAAGAAGCGAACGTATAGGTCTGAGATTAAATATGGTGTGGAAACGTTATGACCGAAGGGTAGTATATGTACCTACAACTAGGGTAGTTGTAAGGAGGAAAAAGAAGATTGATCTGCGAGTGAGTGTGACAATTACTGTTGGCTTTCTGCCGGTGTTATACAAGTTTATAGCCTAAGGGAGATTTTTGTCTACAGAATGATCCGATTTTATCTTAGTCAGAGATTACCTACTGTTCAATAATATCAATACAATTTTCTACACTGTAAGAAATGCAACATCCCTATTGCTGATTGAACGAGCAAGTGTGGTTGCCTATATATTTTTTTGATGTGAATCACGTTTGAGTGTATATTTTTTTTGGATTATGTAATTTGAAAAATAAAAATTGTGTAGAGGTTACGCGCTAAGATTAAATAATCAAAACGTAGAAACATTTTACAGTGGTCAGATTTTTTTAGTTAAGTAGTTTTTAATTGATGGAAGAAAAAGGTTATCCTAGCGCGTACCGAAACACAAAAATATTTTCTGTAATTATTTTTTGTTTTAACATCGAGTTAGTTCGAAATAAATAGTGAGATTAAAATTAATAATCTTTTTTTCTATGATTTTAAACAAATCGTCGATTTGTAATTTTTATTTGAGTCGTGGATGGGCCCAGCGCGACACAAAAAAAATTACTTCAAATTTGTTTTCCACTACGCTACAGAAATGAGAAGGCCGATTACATAGATTATCGATGGTCCATTTGAAGCCAGCGATTAATCTGGTAATAGGCACACAAATGGCGTCGCAAACAGGTATCGTCTCCACATCGCGTGATTCCATAAAAACACATTGGGCATGCGTGGTTACTAATTTTACATTAATTTGTTTTGTAGTCATCCATTTTATATATGTAACTATACATTTTATTTTGTAATTTTTACACACTTTATTGGAATATTACACAAATTATGTAATTTTAATTTACTTTATGTAAAAATCACAAATTTGTTTAACTTTACAGTAAAAGTCCAAGTTTTTATGAAGCTTTCTGTGTAAAAATAAATAATAATGTAAAATCACTTAGAAAATCGAGCGAATTCTACCTTAACTTTCAAAGTATTTTTACATTCATTTTTTACAGTGTAACCTCCTGTATCATACTCTAATAAAAATAGGTTAAAAAAACTTTTAAGTTAAACGGTTTTATTTTAAATCATCAGCTGTACCAAAAATTAGGTTAGGACACAAACCAAGGGGCACTTTGTGTCGCTGCGTCAGCGGAATAAATAATAATCTGGGACTTTTAACAAAATAAAAACGTGGGGCGCATAAAAATCTGTTAATTATACAGTCGTACAGATTTTTATGCGTCCCACGTTTTTATTTTTCTGAGATATTAGCTTATGTAACACTTTTTGCCTTATCTTGTTAGAAAGATTGTAGATTATAGACGCTCGACAGCTGAGATCATTAGCGTCTGAGATATTGTTGCAAAATTTATATTCCTGTAAGTGATAGGCTCAAAAAGCTGAAATTTCATTTATAATAATACGATTTATATGTATTACATGTAGAATGAAAATATACAACCGTGTATTTTCTAAGGGTGCATAATCTACTAGAATCTAACCACGATACAAGAAAAGTGGAAAGCATTTATCTTCGTATTGTTGATGGCTTGAATAATGCTCACGTCCCAGACAACGTGTATTTCTTGTCTATTTATAACAATTTATGTACAGCACATTCTCCCTAAAAACACCTCCGTTTTCTAATAGACCGAGAGTTAGTGACAATTTTTTGGTGTTATTTATTCAAGGCCTTATTTTTGTGAAGATGTTGAGGGAAGCATATTAAAGTGCCCTGAGTAAGGGATTTTGCTAGATAGCCGTATGGAAGGGATGCAGACCGCCCCCAACATGTAACAAAAAAAATGCTCACAATTATTATTGCTTCAAGGCTGAAATTGTTTGTATAGCTTGTCGGCGACCCAATATTGTCATTATAATATTTGCAGATCGATTAGTCAGTATTAAAGTGGTGGCAGATCACCCTAAACGTGTCATATACCCGACGAAATTAACATATTATTAGTTCAAGGTTCAAATTTTAATATGTTGTTACGGCGACTTTTTAAGCATATATTTTATTTGCAGAATAAAATGTCGGTATTAACCTCCTTGCAGAACGATATAAACACCTAGGTAAGCAAATTTCCCTCTAAGAGAGGGGGTTAATACCGACATTTTGTACTGCAAATTGAAATATATGCTTAAAAAAGTCGCTGCAACAACATATTAAAATTTGAACCTTGAATTAATAACACAAATTTCACCGGGTACATGACACGTTTAGAGTGATCTGCCACCCTGTAAATACCGACCAATCGATCTAAAAATATTATAATTGCATTATTGGGTTCACCGGCAAACTGTACAAACGATTTCAGCCTTGAAGCAATAATAATTGTGACCATTTTTTTGTTACATGCTGGGGGCGGTCTGCATCCCTCCCATACCGCTATCTAGCAAAATCCCCTACTCAGGGCACTTTAATATGCCTCCCTCAACATCTTCACAGAAATAAGGCCTTGAATAAATAACACCACTAGCTCTCGGTCTATAAGGAGCACGAGTAAGTCCTGAAATCCCCTTTATAGAAACAATTTAAAACAAATCTTTAATTAAAATAATAATGTTCATTAAAAATTTGAACTGTTCAACCTTTTTTAATGCATTTACGTACACATAATAATACACTCCAGGTGAAAATTAACGCATCACTTCATTTGTATTGAAGAACTAGAGGTATGTTTAGTTTTCTGACCTGCAGGGTAAACTTGAAACCATCATATGGTCGAGAAGGAAAATTTGCTACCTGCAATATCTCTACAATTCTGTACGGGTTCCCAGAACATTCTTGACTGATCACCACCAAATGGTTCCATTGCACAGCTATCTTTTTCCAGACCTTCGCCATATTTGTTGACGATTATCGACGGTGCAAATGGATCAGAAAACAAAACGTGTTTTCAGTCCAATAATTCAATCAATATACTAAGAAGTAACAGTGTAATAATGAACAGTGTATAGTCAGTAGTGCTTGAAAAGGGTCTCTTATAACAGACCGAAACATAGTATTAAAAATAAAATTGGACAGCTATAGCCAGTTTTGTGTGTTTTATTTATTAAAGAATATAAATGATGCGATAATTTTATCCAGGAGTGTACATTTAAATGCTACAATGCATGTTTTAGCAAATTTGTCGGCAAGGTTCTGCACTGCGAGATGAGTTTTTTTTATTAATTAAGTAAAGTACACACAACATAAAGTTAAATTACCTACATTTATTTCTTAAAAATAATAAAAACATTATAAATTATAAAAGATTTCCTGTCCAATTTGGTAAACCCCTGAGGGAGCAAATTAATTAAAATATTGTTTATAGAATAAAACAACTATAAAGAGTAAATAACTAATGTGCATAGATTAAATATTACATAAGTTATAAAACACATGCTTGGATAATTTTATTGCTAATAAATACACAAAATATTCAGTTTCAAAGTTCTATTTCAGTAACTACCAAGGTCTGAAAAAATATAAATAATATAATTGATTAAAAATTATGACGTGATAAAAAAGGCATGTGTCGCGGCACACACTGTATATAGGTACTAAAATGTAAAAACCGAATTTTTAGGGTTCTGTACCTCAGAATGAAAAAACGGAACACATATAGGACAACTCTCATGTCTGTCCGTCCGAAACTACTGAGTTTAAAAATTTAAAAAAATAGGCAATATTATAGGATCATGTTTATGCATCATGTGACATATCATATATTTTTTTGTAATTATCTTCCCATTGGAAGTTATTGTATAATGGGTCCGAAAATCGAAATCAAAATGTATAACAAATTTTTATATTTCAAGGTCACTACACTATTTTTACACTATTTTTAGAAAGATGTCTGTGTGTGTATGTGTGTGTGCGTGTGTGTGTACGTATGTACGTATGTACGTACGTATGTGTCCATTTCTTTCTAAGACGAAATCTCAAGAATGAAAAATGATATCGACTACGTTAGGGTGCCAATCGACGTATTAACGTAAATATGATCTGAAAGAAATTTTTGAAAATCGGTTCAGCCGTTCTTTTTTCTTAACCAAATAGACTCCAAAAAAGTAGATATTACACAATATCTTGCGAATAAAAAATTATATCGACTTCGTAAGGGTGTCAATCGAGGCGTGTTAACGTCATTTTGATCCGAATTAAATTTTATAAAAATCGGTTTAGCCGTTTTTTTTTTTAATTATTGTTAAAAATAAATAATAATTATGTTTTACTTTTCTGTGTAATATCTAATTTAATTATTATTATTAAATATTTATCAAACTGGGAAGTTCGTCGTGTGGACCTCAAGGGTCGCACTTTAGTTCTAATAAACGCATTTTAAAAGAAGCCGTGAGGTGGCTCACGGCTTCTTTTAAAATGCATAGGTAATTTAAAAGATATTAAAGAAAAAATATACCTACCAAAATCGAGCATTCCCCTCCCCCTTATCTCTAAAACTACTGAGCTTAAAATTTTGAAAAAATAGGGAATATAGGTATATAGTTTACATCTAGGAAAACCTGAACAAAAATCCTAGGTCTTTAAATTTCCACGGGAAATGGAAAAGTACGGAACCCCCTCCATGCGAGTCCGACTCGAACTTGACCGTTTTTTTAAATCTTGTTATAGAAACATTAAAAATAAACTACAAAAATATTTAAAAATATTACGAGAAAATAGTCTATTTCTGTCTGACATCTGACGTTTTCAACTTTGTGTACTACAATTGATTTCTTTACAGTGTTGCTATTGGTTACGCGTGTAAAAATAGTTTTTCCGGGATAAAAAGTAGCCAATGTCCTTTGTCGGGCTTCAAGATCTCTTTGGCAATTTTCGCCAAAATCGATTCAGTCTTGAAGAGGAAGCAAACAGACAAACACACCTTCCCCTATTCCTATATTAGTTTGGATACATTCAACTTTTAATTTTATTTATTTATTGTGGATTATAGACGCGTCGACAACTTAGGTCTTTAGCGTCTTAAATACAACAAATATCATAATATATCACTTAAAACTAAATAACATCACAAAACATCCATGAGTAGAGGGGGGATTCGAACCCACGACAGTCTGATTCAGAGGCTGCGACGCTACCAACTGCGCCATACCGTCCTTTTCAACTTTTAAGGTCGTGTGACCAAAACAGTTGGCGATCTTAAAAAACAATGAAGCATATACAATAATATATTTGTTATTCTCATTTCTTCCGCAAACTGAAGCTATTAGATTTCACACATGGTGTGTTTTCCGTCGTTTTCCGTTTGATGTCGGTTTACGCGTGCCCGCATTTCCACCTGCTCACCCACAAGCAAAGGTGATAGCGTAATTCATTAAGAGATGCCAGTTAACTACTGGACATTGCCTGTCAGAGCAACTAATGGATTAACTGTGATGTACAATGAATTGTTTAGACGCCATAAAACTAAACAGATTGCGAAGAAGTCCTGCTAAATTAAAATTCCCTTGTCTAATAATATAACCCAACCATTCTTACATACATGAAACATGATAATAGGCCGTACAAAGGTCTACTGGACAACACTACTAAAATTTTATTATTGAATTTTACAGATAATATTATGATGAAACAAGCCGTGAGGTGGATCGTTTATTAGGACTAAAGTGCGACCCTTGAGGTCCACTGCACGACGAACTTCCCAGTTTGATAAATATTTAATAATAATAATTAAATTAGATATTACACAGAAAAGTAATCATTTAAATCATTAAAACATAATTATTATTTATTTTTAACAATAATTAAAAAAAAAAACGGCTGAACCGATTTTTATAAAATTTATGTCGAATCAAAATGACGTTAACACGCCTCGATAGACACCCTTACGAAGTCGATATAATTTTTTATTCGCGAGATATTGTGTAATATCTACTTTTTTGGAGTCTATTTGGTTAAGAAAAAAGAATGGCTAAACCGATTTTGAAAAAATTTCTTTCAGATCATATTTACGTTAATACGCGTCGATTGGCACCCTAACGTAGTCGATATCATTTTTCATTCTCGAGATTTCGTCTCAGAAAGAAATGGACACATACGTACGTACGTACGTACACACACATACACACACACAAACATCTTTCTAAAAATAGTGTAAAAATAGTGTAGTGACCTTGAAACATAAAAATTTGGTATACATTTTGATTTCGATTTTCGGACCCATTACAATAACTTCCAATGGGAAGTTAAAAATGTCTCTATCTATCGAGATCGGACAAAAAGCATCGTTCAAATTATTAGACTATATTAAAATGAAAACAATGTAACGTTTTCCTCTGTAAATACGGGAAGGAATTGTTAAATACCTATAACATTAATATAAATTTACGATTTCCTTTGATAAATGAATAAAATAAATTATAAACAAACACTTTAACATTTGAATTGTACCTTATAAGTCTCTCAGTCTAACTTATGACTAAATATAAGGACAGAAACTGTTGGAGGGAAGAAATTCAAGTACCCGGGTAATAATAGCTCACCTTCCGAGGTCCCAGAAGACTTTCAAAAGAACATGCAAAAGGTATTTAAGAGTGTTCTTCACGCACAGTTGGCCCTTAAGGAATAACCCTGCTCTGTGTTTATTTGCACAAACGTTAAAGCTGTAAGCTTGCACATTGCCAATTTTATACATCAAATGACCTTTTATACGTACACCGTTATTTTATACGCACAACAATTCGTTTTTAAGTTGTGAACATATTTTTTTTCGATTTATAATAGGGTCGTTCTGCGTATCAAAATTAGATAATTTTAAATAGTGTACATTATTCCCCATACATAAACAAATAATGTAAATCAATTTTCTCGTTCCTCTTAATTGCAAACAAGAATTAAAAAAATGTGTTGATTTCAAACGGATGAGCTTATAGTTGCCATAATATTATGACGACGTCAAAGTCAGAGAAATGAAGTCTTTGGAAAGGAGAAATACTTCCTCGTCAGCTGGTGTTGTCCTGATTCGGGTCTATAAGCCGTCGTTGGTTGGAATTGCTTCCTAACGTTTCGCTAGCACGAGTGGCGAGCTTCTTCAGAGATCCTTCCATCTCCGATGCTGGATGTAGAATTCTATCAACTGGCCGCGAAAGCTTCAACCAACTTCCTCGTCAGTCGTAATTCGTGAAGAACCTAATCTAAGTTCTAAATGCCGGCCTGTCAACTGTACATAAACAAATCATTGTATTATTTTATTCTCTCCATACTCTCTCTTTACCTATAGATCAGTGGTCATGAATCAACTACAGCAGCCAATCAAAGAAGCCCGGCTGTGAATGACGTATTCCGTAACGGTATAATTCTATGTTTAAAATTACATTACTTTGAAAAATACGCACTTGTGGGAATTTTTTTCTTGTAGAAGAAACGTCCGAAAAATTCTCAAAAAAATTGTTTTATTATCTACTAGCGGCCCCGCCCGGCTTCGCCCGGGTGTTAAGAAAGCCCGGGTGCAATACACTACTCACTCGCTTCGCTCGTTCGCTATATATATAAACCTTCCGTGAAAAATTATCTAATTGATGGTGAAAACCGTATCAAAATCCGTTGAGTAGTTTAGGAGGAGTTAGCGGCTAAACAGACAGACAAACGCGAAAAGCGACTTCAATTTATACTATGTAGATTTATTTTATTTATTTATTGTAGATTATAGACGCGTCGACATCTAAGATCATTAGCGTCTTTCAACTACACTAAATAACAACTAACTTAAAACTAAATAACATCACAAAACATCCATGAGCGCAGGTGGGATTCGAACCCACGGCAGTCCAGTCTAGAGGTTGCGGCGCCAAACACGCTAACATCTAGGCTATACTGCCCTCTATATACTATGTAGAGATTTGTAATGTAGATTTCAACCCTAAAAAAATGTGGTACGACCCTATTATGTAAAATGAGTATCACCTTAATATTTATTTAACGATCAGAATTATTTGTGACGATTTTATGACGAAGCTTTTAAATACAGCATTGTTTGACCTTTAGAACTGACGTACAGAATACAAAATATAAAATTCCGTATTAAAATTGAATTATTTTCATCTTCTTGACTGAACTGAACGTAGAATCAAAGAGTAATTTTTACCCTCTTGTGAAGTTTGCACTCATTAAAATACGACATAATAAAAAAGCAAGGTGTATGCGGAACTCTTTTATACCACTGGTTCTCAAAAGGATTTTGCAAACAATTACAGCCTTACAAATGTTTGTAGATCTTAGTTTTTTTA
Source organism: Mongoloraphidia duomilia (assembly GCA_039654895.1). Taxonomy (NCBI): domain Eukaryota; kingdom Metazoa; phylum Arthropoda; class Insecta; order Raphidioptera; family Raphidiidae; genus Mongoloraphidia; species Mongoloraphidia duomilia. The sequence goes on from CM077527.1 coordinate 12,093,399, forward strand.
CAAGCTTTTATTACTTCCCACCTCTACTATGGTAGGGAAGTAATAGATTCAGTCCGAAAAAAATATTTCGAGATTTTAACAGATTTCACGTTTTGAGACCCTAGCAATCGTTTAAGATCATTTTCTGACTGATGTCTGTATGTGTGTGTGTGTGTGTGTGTGTGTGTGTGTGTGTGTGTGTGTGTGTGTGTGTGTGTGTATGTGTGTGTGTGGTCAATTTTTCGCCTTCGATATCTTAAGAACGGAACAACATACGGGCATGCCGATTGTTCTATTGTGTTTATCAGCCTTTAACTTAGATCTGATTAGATTTTGAGTCAAATCGGTTCAGTGGATCCTGAGATATTCAAAAAAACGTCCTCAATGTCATGTATTAACATAGGTAAAAAAAAATATAAATGAACTCTAGATGTTATAATATGAAAAAAATGTAAATATTTTTTTTCTCTAAAATGTATAGTTTTCAAGAAAAAAAATATTTTATTAAAAAAAATAAAAATTGTACGTAAATCAAGGTAACCATGATTTTTGCTATATTAAGTTAGCCATCAGTAGATCACCAAACAAAAAAGAGGGCCATGCTTTTTTCAAAGAATGAAAATTAAATTGTGTTTTAAAGACCACCAACAGCTAAGGTTATTTGGGCCTAGTCAAAGAATAAAAAACAAGCCGTGAGGTGGGTCGTTTATTAGGACTAAAGTGCGACCCTTGAGGTCCACACGACGAACTTCCCAGTTTGATAAATATTTAATAATAATAATTAAATTAGATATTACACAGAAAAGTAATCATTTTAATCATTAAAACATCAATAATTAAAAAAAAAAAAAAAAAAAAACGGCTGAACCGATTTTTATAAAATTTATGTCGAATCAAAATGACGTTAACACGCCTCGATTGACACCCTTACGAAGTCGATATAATTTTTTATTCGCGAGATATTGTGTAAAATCTACTTTTTTGGAGGTTATTTGGTTAAGGAAAAAGAACGGCTGAACCGATTTTAAAAAAATTCCTTTCAGATCATATTTACGTTAATACGCGTCGATTGGCACCCCAACGTAGTCGATATCATTTTTCGTTCTCGAGATTTCGTCTTAGAAAGAAATGGACACATACATACGTACGTACGTACGTACATACGTACACACACACACACACACACACACACACACACACACACACACACAGACATCTTTCTAAAAGTAGTGTAAAAATAGTGTAGTGACCTTGAAACATAAAAATTTTTTTTCCTTTTTGATTTCGATTTTCGGACCCATTACAATAACTTCCAATGGGAAGTTAAAAAAGAGTGTTTATTTTTTGCAAATATTTACTAGGTGGGAAGTATAGGACTGGTCATCAGTCGAATTTTTTAACTTGCAATATATGTTAGTTAGTTAGTTAGTTTGTGTGTTTGTTTAGGTCAAAACTTGCAAGTCAATTTTAAACGACTTCCACGTATCCAATCGATTTGAAATTTTGTACACATATGTATTCCCGATAACAATACATGAATAAATCATTTTTAGAAATAAATTCTGCCTCTAAGTGCTTCAAACGGGGATGTAGGATTTTTTTGACTAAACAACGCCCAGGCCAAATCGCTGAAGCTAGAAACTGGAAATTTGGACAGTTGGTTCCTTTTCTGACGTAAGCATCCACTAAGAAAGGATTTCTCGAAATTCAACCCCTACGGGTGTCAAAGGGGGGTAAAATTTTGAAAGACTAAAATGAACAAAATAAATATTAATAAAAAAACTTTTTAGAGACAAACTTCTATTTAAATGCACTAAAAAGGAAAAAATAAATTTTAATAATTTAGGTTCATAATTATAAAAGCGTGGGTCGTGAACTCTATGATAGTTTATTAGTCACGACCCACGCTTTTATAATTATGAACCTAAATTATTAAAATGTATTTTTTCCTTTTTAGTGCATTTAAATAAAAAGTTTTTTTATTAATATTTTTCTCAATAGTTTCTCTCGTTAATCTTAATTGGTAGTTGCGGGGTTTTTTTTCTCTTATTCTACTCACGTTTTTATTTTTCCGACCTTAAGATTTTTCCCTTCTTGGAATACAATGTTTCATCACAAGTCGTTTTCTTTCGACAGTCCGCTAGCAATTTTTTATTGAAGCGTCTTGTCCACAAATGTGCCGTCACTATATTTTTTATTATTATAATTTATATTATTATAAAGAAACAATAATTCTGGACGCCCCTTTTTTACATGCGTGTGTATGATTCATCGTAACTGCTTGGAGAAGTTCAAAGCGAGCAACCGAACATACATGTATGAATGGGATTTCATTTAGCCGCTCGGCGAATAATGTTTGAACATTTTTTTCAGAATTTAAAGTAATATAAACAATTGCAATTAGTTTTTTATTTCATAGATATTTTCCAAATATCCTCACTCCGTTGAATTTCGACAGGGCCAGTCTAATTTTCTATTATTTTCTGTGATACAAATCTTTTAAAGACAGCATTGTTAGCAAAAAAAATCGGAAAATGTATTTTATTTAGCAGTAATTGAGTTTATTTGAGAGAGAAAGATTTATAAAATGAAATACTATCGTAATATTTTGTAATTTTTTTATAGAAAAAAGTTATAGTTATAGTTAAAGCTCGATTTATATTATCCGGTCAGACACGGTACGGGAACGTAGCGTTTCCGGCAAGAAAAATATTTTTACATGCATTTTAAATACGAATATTTATACTTAGCGGATCCCGTCCGTCCAGACACGTATCAATACTCATATTTGAAATGCATGTAAAAATGGAAGAAAACAGCTTTGAAGTGGCTTAAGGATCCAAAATAAGAAGCAAATACTGTTAATATTGCATTTATTAGCTAACGTTTCGAGAATTATATTCTCATCATCAGAGCTCAAATGCCGTCGAATGTAACAATAAAATTGTCCAAAATTTAAAGCAGTTTCTAGCTTAAAGCACTTAAATATTAATCAGTTAATCTGGCAAAGAAAAGTTTCCACAATAAAAAATTAAATCAAAATTCTATAAGACAAAAAGTCTTCAGTATTTTCATTTACAAAATAAATCAATAAAACAACTTTTTTTTTACACTTCATTAACATCAAATAAAATGTTAATATGTTTTTAAATTTTGGACAATTTTACTGTTACATTTGACGGTATTTGAGCTCTGATGATGAGAATATAATTCTCGAAACATTAACTAATAAATGCAATATTAACAGTATTTGCTTCTTATTTTGGATCCTTAAGCCACTTCAAAGCTGTTTTCTTCCATTATCATCAGGATCACCACTTTTCTGTTTTTAATTAGAACAGTTTCTTCGCATGTAAAAATGTTTCTCTTGCCGGAAACGCTACGGAAACGTTCCCGCCTCGTGTCTGACCGGATAATATATATCGACCTCCGGTTTTCTAGGCTGAAGGATGTTTAACTTGTTTTTTATATAAAACGTTTGGAAACCACTGGCTAGTGTGCTATTATTTAAACAAGAAAGGAGTACAAAAGGCCAATTTGCACACTTAAGTTTCTTCATTATTTCAACTTTTTAAGCATTAAATAAAAATAGCAAACGTGATTCTTACTAAATGTCTGAACTTTTCCTGTGAATCACTTATGCAAACTCCTTTGTACTTTGAAATGCGGGCATGAAATTTTTGAAATTTCATATTTTAAATAAATTTTTTATTTTATTGTAGATTATAGACGCGTCGAAAACTTAGGTCATTAGCGTCTTAAATACATTAAATAACAATTCTCTTAAAACTAAATGGCATCACAAAACATCCATGAGCGAAGGTGGGATTCGAATCCACAGTGTTATCCAAAGGCCGCTACGCTAACCATTACACCACACTGTCCTCTATATTTTAAATAGTAGCGTATAGTTCAACCTTATTTAGGTTATTTATTGTAAATAAGGATTAACTAGGGTAAATTAAGGTAAATTATGGTAAATTATGGTAAATTATAAAAAGATTATAAACTGGGGACTTGTAATGGTTCCTCTATTACAAGTCCCCAGTTCTCGGGTTCTAGCCCGAGAGCTGGTAAAAGTGTCAATTGGATTTTCAATTTATTATTTAAAAAAAAAAAAAAAAAAATAAAGAATTGAAAATATGAATTGGTGCTAGGCCCAAATAACCTTAGCTGTTGGTGGTCTTTAAAACACAATTTTAAATTCTTTTCTCTGGAACTGCTGAACCGATTCCAAAAATTCTTTCACTAGTTATCTTTGCAGAATTCTTTCGATAAATATTTTGCAGCTGCATTGCTTTGACATAAAATAATTTTTAGAATTACAGTAAAAAATAAATAACGTTATATAAAGTTCACTGAAAGTTTCGAAATTAAAATCAATGTTTGAAAATAAAAGATAATAGTTTTTCTTCGTAAACAAGATAATTTACTGAAAAACTTACAATTGTGAAAAACTTTAAATTGCTAAACTTTCCACTCGGACTTACAATTAAACTTCATTTCTTTTACAAGGTGTTAAAAAAGGTCAAGAAATTTGGAAAAAATTTATATTTATATTTAAATTTATATTCGATGTGCCGACACATTACCGTACCAAGGAGTACTGGGCACCTTTGGCTAAAGGACGATTCATCTCATGTTATAAAATTCACACAAGGCAGAACTTAGGCCTAGAATTATTTAAAAAAAGGCATGTGCCGCGGCACACAAGACCGAAGTAAAACTTCTATATTATGGTTTGATTATTCTAAATGTGGAAATTGTTGTACATATTTACATTAATCTTATGGCCCATAGCCTACTACAAAATTGTAAATCTTCTCAGTACGTTATTTTCGAGTCGAGTGTTTACTGTATGCAAACTTACAAAGCTTTATAATCTATATAAAATGACAGGGAGCCATGATTACATTTATAATTTATTGATTATTTAGGATTGTATGGTAATTCACGTCGTTCCAATTTTGTCACACATTTTACTCTCCAAATCGTCGAGATAATAGCGTCTAAGAAGTTTTACTTTAAAAAAACAAATTTTTTTTGATGAATATTGATTTTGCTGTGTTACCGGCGCTCCTTTGCTTCGGAACATCCCTCGTTAAAATTGTAAGAACATTAAAAAATGCACTTAAAAATAATGTTGTGTTAGTCTGTATCAATTTAAATTAATTATAAATTAACTACCAATGAATGAATGAATTAATTGGTCGTGAAAATTAATCCTTTTTATTTTTCGATCTCCGTTCTAACACTAGATTTATATTTTGTTTCAGGACAATAATTTTAGCAGCTCTAATTTTACTCGTCGAATTCGATCGTTCATCAGAATGCGTACTACAACTGTGGCAATACATCCTTGGATACCTTGGTGTCCTTGGAATGTCTTTGTTTACGGAATTATGCATTTGCATTATAGCAATGCGTGGAAGTATTCTGGACACTGGACCTAGGGCTTCAATGCAATACATTCTCTATGTGAGAGTTGGTAAGTTTTTTAATAAATATTTTAAAGTTACTGCGATGTGCAAACATCTTAGCTCTCGCCCTATGGTATGGGCTTCATGGGAGTTCGAGCGTCAGACGTAAGTCATGTAGAATATGTGACTTCAAACGTCAGACGTACGTCATGTACATGTGAGTTCGAACGTCAGACGTAAGTCATGTAGAATATGTAAGTTCAAACGTCAGACTTAAGTCATGTAGATGTGAGTTCGAACGTCAGACGTAAGTCATGTAGATGTGATTTCGATCATCAGACGCAAGTCATGTAGAATATGTGAGTTCAAACGTCAGACGTCATGTAGATGTGAGTTCGAACGTCAGACGTAAGTCGTGCAGATGTGAATTCGAATGTCAGACGTGTCATGGAGATGTGAGGTCGAGCTTCAGATGTAAGTCATGTAGATTGTAGATTTGATTTCGAGCGTCAGGCGTAAGTCATGTAGATTTGACTGCATATACTGATCGCGCGGCTGGTCACGGACACACTAGTTATATTGCAAGTATAGTAAAAGCAATATAAGTTCATATCACATGTGTAAATTATAGACGCTCGATAACAGAGGTCATAAGCGTCTGGAGATGCCTTAGAGACGGAGAAGAGAAAAACAGAAAATTATGGAGAGGGAAAAGAAAAAATGTCATCAATAAAAACATTTGGTTGATATCTTTAAATAACAGTCATCTTCTGAATTACTTGGAAAATGACTGATCTTGAAATTAAAAAAAAAAACATTCGCAGTGCACGGTAGCATTTCATGACACAAGCATTTTTGCACCCCCTTGGAATCATTCCTGCCGGCGGCCATGTGTCTGATGTAGTAACCTACTTCCAATATTTATATTTACAAATCATGTATATGTTGAAATGTCAATATTTAGATGAAAAATAATCCGCACAGAGGTTTTTTTATTGTTTAAAATATGTACATTTAATGGTAAAGCAAACAAATCGATCGGTGCTATTTTATTAGTAGAATAGCGATTTATTTGGAAATTAGCCAAGAACACAGAAATCTCATAGACAGATCGAGTCAGTTGAAGATATCTGTTTATAATAATTTATGACTTTTCATTCAAATAAATCATTTTGATATCTGCATTAAAAATCTCTCGTTATTTTCAAGTGCATTACTGTGTTACAGTGAAACCTCGTCATCACGCTTGATTTGTTTTTTAAATATTTCTTACTTACAAAATATATCAAATTGTTTTAAAATATTATTTAGAAAACAAAAACATGTTTAGAAACAAAAAACAACCGGTTTAAAATTAAATATAGCCGTTATGACTGTGCAACGAATATTATGAATTTGTTAGTAAGTTTCAAATAAATTGATTTTTTTTCAGTGGTCCTTCTGGTCGAAATGGGTTGGCTTGTCCTAGGAATAGTTTGGCTGGTATACAATTATAGAGATTGTCCAATTGAAAGAGCCAAGGAAATAGTCTTAGGTACCGTATTAAAACTTATTTTATTCATCTTAGATAATAATTATATAAAAAAAGAGTGTGGGTCTCGGGACCCCCGACAGATGTGAAACATCAAAGAAAAGGTTATTGAACTCGGTGGTATTCTCTATGTAGTAGTATATATTTTTTCAAAAGCAACAACTAACTGTTATGCTGACGTAATCCTATATACTGCACTGTAACACACGCGGTTCCCGTGCCCGAGCGCGCAGAAGCCGAGAGAGAGAGAGTGCCGCAGTGGTGGGGAGAACAGCAGCGAAGGAGCGGACCATAAATTTCGTTGCATATTTCCCCTCACGCGGCTATCCACAGCCCGACATAAGATGTTTCACATCAAAAATGTATTTTGCTATATAAAAATCAAAAAGTTTTCTTTTTGGTTGTTTGGAGTTTCTGCAAGTACACGCTTTTTGCACCTGTGCGGTGATTTGTCAAAACCATTACATTCGGTTAATGCCCTTATATGAAGGGTAGAGATGGTACATTTATATTTAATTAATGTTTGATGTAGCCATCTATAAATGGAAGTACCTTATCGTCTGTAAATAATTTATTGCCTTAAGAGTACGTGGGGACACTGTTATTTATATAACGCTTCTATGGCTCGTCTATTACAAACCCCCAGTTTCAAAGTTACAAATCTAAGAGCTGGCGAAGGTTTACTTTTTAGATTTTCAATTTATTACAAGCTTTTATTTAACTTGTAATGTTTGTATGTTAGTTTGTTTGTTTTGTAGAATTTTTCAAGTGTGCTTATTTACGCCAATAAAAATCAAAATCAGTCGAGTGCTTGCCGCTAAAAGTTCTCGAGTAAAAAAAAGCTTTCTGTTTTATAGATACAAATCAAAAAAATATTAGTAAAAAAAACTTTTTAAAGACACGCTTTTATTTAAAAGTTTCAATAATTTAATTTCATAATTATAAAAGCGTGGGTCGTGACTAATGAAATATCGCTTTTATAATTATGAAACTAAATTATTAAAACTTATTTTTTTCCTTTTTGGTACCTACATTTAAATAAAAGCTTTTTTTTACTAATATTTTATTTTGCTCCTTTTTGTCGTTCAAAAGTTTATCCCCTTTTGACTAGGGATTGAATTTCAAATAATTCCTTCATATAGTGGGTGCTTACGTCACAAAAGAAACCTACTGTCCAAATTCCAAGTTTCCAGCTTTAGCGGTTTGGCCTAGACGTTGAATAGTCAAAAAAACTCTACTCCCTCTTTTGACCTCCTTAGGAATTGAATTTAATTCTAAGAACGATTTATTCGTGTATTGTCATCGGGAATGCATATGTGTACCAAATTTTAAGTCGATCGGATACGTAGAAGTCGTTCAAAATTGACTTGCAAATTTGACCTAAACAAACAAACTAACATACAAATATTGTAAGTTAAAATAAAACCTTGTAAAAATATGATAACCGTGGCAGCTAGTGGCTTTAAAAACTATGGTTCAACTTAAGTTTTAATTAATGTTTTGTTGAACCCAGTTCGTTATTTCTCGACAAATTGAGAAGCTTAACAACAATCTTATGGCGAAGAAAACCACAGAATGAAAACGAGTGAATTACTAACTCTCCTGAAGTACATGTAAAGCTCTGGTTGTTGTTGTTTCCTTTTTATTATGTAGTGCTTCGTTGTGAAGTCGCCACTTGAGACAAATGTTGGCTGAAAACGTGCAACAAGAAATATATAGTAGCAGTACATTTGACATTATCTGAGAAACTTTATTTTTGTCGATAAAACTGCAGCAAACTCCGACCATTTCCGAGAAAATTGTACGAAGAAATTGTAAATGTCAAAACATCTTTGGGAAAATCTTGAGCATTTATTATTTAACGCACTTAAACAGTCCTAAGAGGGCAGACCAAATACATTCTTTCGATTTATACTGTACTCAAAAAATACCGACAATAAAATTACTCTATACCCCTGGGTTCTTAAGAGGTTTAAATGCAACCGACAAAGACGAAAAATAACTCTGTAATGCAAAAAGTGAACCATTTGCACTCTTCTGACGTTATTTTTGAACTTAGAGGATCCGTTCTTGTCTCAAATTAAAGATAAAAGATGCGTCTAGGTGCGCTATTGAGCGCTTTTATAAAATATCTCCTGACCTTATTTAATTTATTTATTGTAGATTATAGACGCGTCGACAACTTAGGTTATTAGCGTCTTAATTACATTAAATAACAACTTTCTTAAAACTAAATGACATCACAAGAGATCCATGAGCGGAGGTGGGATTCGAACCCACGACAGTGTGATCCAAAGGTCATCTCCTGACCTTATTTTTGAACATAGAGGGTCCGTTTTGGTATAAAATTAAAGATAACGGATGAGTCTAGAGGCGCTATTAAGGACTTTTATAAATTATTGACAAGCTTTTTCAATAGACTTGATGCAATACTATCTAAGGGCGTTGTGTAGCCTAAATTCATTTTTTTTTAATTTTGCCTATAGCGTCCTAAAAGGGGAACTAATTTGATGTAAAAAATCTATTCTCGGATCAAACATACGATCGGGAACGTGTAATAAAGTTTTGGGCAGGAGAGAGTTGGCTACTCCCTTAAAATTCTGAAATTTGAAATGTTCTGAAACAGTTCTGTAAATAATTCGTCTAAAATTGCACGAGAAGTACATTTCTTCTCTTCTTGCAATTTCATTATTCCAAAATGTGCACTTTATTGTAAGCTATCTATTGTAAAAGACTCCCATTTTCTCGTATGTTTCAGTTTATGTGTTAGCCATTTTCTCACTGAAGGCTATATAAAATGGTGGTTAATTAAAAAAAAGTCACGCCGTCATCCCATTACTCACTTGCTTTTGTTTTAACTGTATATACACAGAAGAATCAAAACATACATACATTTTAAATAAGAGCAAAGATAATGCTAATGCACATCAGAGACGTAACAAAAAATTTAATTAGGGGGCTACGCATTTTTTTATAACTTAAGAGTTTTCTTAAACCTAAACTTTCTCCTAATGTAGTTTACTGATTAAATTTTCATTAATAAACCTAACAAAATTAAATGTTATTATTGGGAGATAAAAATATATAACATTTAGCGCGAAACTATAAAGGTACGTGCAGTACGGAACTGGGATTCTAGATGGTAGCGTAGATTATAGCAGAGTTTGCTTAAATTAATCATTGTTATATATGCGAGCGTACTCAACGAAGCAGTGAGTGTAGCAGGTATAAGCGCTGTTACAAGAGCTGCTAGATACAAGAATGTATCTCACCATTCTTTCAGCGCGCTGACTACTACAATCAACGTGTGACAACTGTCAAATGGCCGTTACAAGTTTCGCAATGGATGTGACTAGTTTAATAAGTGGAATTTTGCCAGTTTTTATTTAATTTGTTTTGAGTTTTTTCTAAGACGTATTTAAAAGTGTTAGGTTCCATACGTAAATATTCAAAAAAACAGTTTGGGTAAAATTTTAATTCTTGGTATAAATGATGAAATTCGCTATGTTTAGATCATTTTCTATTAATAGGGTGGACATGATAGCTCCTACCCAAATTTATATTTAAAATATACCACATTGTAGCAGAAGAACACAAATATTCGTCTTCGCTATCTGACATTTCAAACGCGACTTAAGCTTGTATCAATGCTAGTATCAAAGCTTCGTTGTGCAAACCTATAAGCTCTTATAATTTCAGCCACCATCTACCATACATGCCATCTAGAATCCCAGCTGCGTACTGCACGTATATCTTAATACGGGCGAATTTTCCGTGGCGTGTTTCTTGCGACGAAATTTCCGCTGAATTATACGTATCAAAAGCGTTTTTTCCATCGAGTACATTCACGCAAAACAATAGGTACAACTTTTTGCTAGTTAGAAAATGGACCCCACTGTGTTAGATTGCGCTACTGTTGTATATGTGCAAATTTATTTAAAAAAAATAGAAGGAAAAAACGTCGTTGGTGGGTTCATCTAATATTCACAGACAGACCATCAACAGGATATTTCCACACTAGATCCGTTGATGATCCGTCGCCTCGTCTAGTTTTCCCCCCGTTTCTACCGTGTTATGATATGTATTGATATCAACGCAACCAGAGCGTTGAACTCGCTCACGCCGACGGAATTAAAAAAAACGCGACGTATATTCCGTTCGTCTATAGTTTCACTCGTTTGTAGGCACGGTTTTAGTTTGGACGTGTAATCCGCCGCGTTAAAATCGCCACGGAAAATCCGCCTGTATATTTTCGCTCTTATTTGTTGGGTACTATTTGGTAGAAATGTTCCTAAGCTGACAGGTGTCAATAGTTTAATTTTTTACTTCCCACCTCTACTATGGTAGGGAAGTAATGGATTCAGTCCGAAAACAATATTTCGAGATTTTAACAGATTTTCACGTTTTGAGACCCTAGCAATCGTTTAAGATCATTTTCTGACTGATGTCTGTATGTGTGTGTGTGTGTATGTGTGTATGTGTGTATGTGTGTATGTGTGTGTGTGTGTATGTGGTCAATTTTTCGCCTTCGATATCTTAAGAACGGAACAACATACGGGCATGCCGATTGTTCTATTGTGTTTATCAGCCTTTAACTTAGATCTGATTAAATTTTGAGTCAAATCGGTTCAGTGGATCCTGAGATATTCAAAAAAACGTCCTCAATGTCACGTATTAACATAGGTAAAAAAAAATATAAATGAATTCTAGATGTTATAATATGAAAAAAATGTAAATATTTTTTTTCTCTAAAATGTATAGTTTTCGAGAAAAAAAATATTTTACTAAAAAAAATAAAAATTGTACGTAAATCAAGGTAACCATGATTTTTGCTATATTAAGCTAGCCATCAATAGATCACCAAACAAAAAAGAGGGCCATGCTTTTTTCAAAGAATAAAAATTAAATTGTGTTTTAAAGACCACCAACAGCTAAGGTTATTTGGGCCTAGTCAAAGAATAAAAAAAAGAGTGTTTATTTTTTGCAAATATTTACTAGGTGGGAAGTATAGGACTGGTCATCAGTCGAATTTTTATGTTATGTAAATACGGTTTATTTACTGTAATCCAGACTTGAAGTTTAAGGTCAAAAGTTATAGATACATAATAATTTATGACACATTTCTAAAATATCCAACGCCCACCGCACGAACCTTCCGCAAGCTGTCAAAGTTGTAACAAAGTTTTAATAGTTTACGGACGTTATAAGGCTGTGTTAAAATCAAAGGAAACTTGAAACTATGTCAAACCCAAACAAAGATATCATAACATGAAGTTTACATGGGAATAAAAGGAACTGATCTTCGGACTGCTCATTTAAAACATCAAACAAAAACTTTAGCTACCCATACCCAATGACCTTTTCGTATTTGGCACGAATTTTCTATAATAAATTATTTATGGTTTCTTTATTCTTAGAAAATTTAAACAAAAAAAAAATGTTTTTAATTCTAGGTTTGGTGATATGCAATTGGTGTATATTAATGAGTATACTGATAACTGTTTGGTGTACTTATGATACGGCGGGAAGATCTTGGGTCAAAATGAAGCAATATCAAAGATCCATGAGAGAATCTGAATCGAGATTTCAGTACAAAAGAAGCGGCAGCCATAACAGAAACTGGAGACAGAGGTTCGTAATTTATAACAACATCGAGACATTGTTCTCTAAATCTATATAAATTTAAATCAGTAATATTTAAATATTTATACAGAAAAGTTCTGCGAGCATATCAAGACAGCTGGGATCAGCGTTGCCGGTTTTTGTTTTGCTGCATGAGACCTTCAGACCGGAACAGAAATTCGTTCGCTGATATTGCAAAACTATTATCAGACTTCTTCCGTGATTTGGATGTCGTTCCTTCAGATGTCATTGCCGGTCTAGTTCTGCTCAGAAAGTTCCAGAAGATCGAGCGCGAAGCAATCGTAAAAGAGGTAATTATTTTATACTTAAACTGTTTAAAACCTTTATATTTTCCACTAACGGTACCCTCCGGCTTCGCCCGGGTAGTATGAAATTATGATTTAATAGCGGTCACCCGTGGCTCCGCTCACGTAGGTATATTAAGATTTTTTTATACCCAGTAATATAAAATCCTGTATTTGTTAATTTATTATCCCCCCGCGAGAATTAATCAGACAGACCACCCCATTTCTCCCCCTTAGAGGTTGATTTCCGAAAAATTCTTTCTTAGTGCACCTCTACATCCTGTAAGGAACATAACTTCCAAATTTTATGTTTCTTACTTCAGTGGTTTAGGCTGCGGAATACACACCCCTTTTGACCTCTTTAGGGGTCGAATTTCGAAAAATCCCTTCTTATTGGGAGCTTACGTCACAACGGCATGTCGTAGGTGTATAGCGGCTACTTTAAACATAGTAGGTCACTGGTTAGAACCCGGGCGGCACTTTTTTTTATTTTTCATCCTTATCTGTTGATATGTTTCTAGACGCGCAAACGTTCGTCCAGTATACTAGTAAGTGCGATTGGAGCATGAACTATAAGAAGTGGATCCCGATATTTGCCTGATTACAATAATTTTCTTTTTTTAAGGCACCGATATCGTGCAACTATAGAAATTCTACTGTAAAATTATTAAAATAACAGTTTAAGTAAACATCTCAAACGGAACGCGTAAATTTTGAAAACTAAAACGTTTTATTACTAAAAATAAACCAGAATTCAATATAAAATACGTAGATTTAATTGTCAGTAAAATTTCATTCTTGATTTATGAATAAAATAAATAAGAGAAATATTTCACTACGCAGTTATTTTAAATCTTGCACGGAAAAGTAAATTTAATTATTCTACTCGCTTTAATTTTGTGAATGCAATAATATTATCAGTCGTTCGGTAAATGACACCTGTAAGTCATTGAACAATGAAAATTACGACTAAATCCAATTACCTATCGCATCATTGATCCTGAAATCAATCTGGAATATAGCGATTGAACTTTTATTGTAAGTCTGAATTTTAAACCTTAAATCTTATAACCACTCTTTTCAGTTTCAATAAATTTTCTTTAAGTGTGTTTATGATCCTTAAATTTTTACTTCCCATCTCTACTATGGTAGGGAAGTAATGGATTTAGTCCGAAAAAAATATTTCGAGATTTTAACAGATCTTCACGTTTTGAGACCCTAGCAGTCGTTTAAGATCATTTTCTGACTGATGTCTGTATGTGTGTGTGTCTGTGGTCAATTTTTCGCCTTCGATATCGTAAAACCGGAACATCATACGGCCATGCCGATTATTCTATTGTGTTTATCAGCCTTTAACTTAGATCTGATTAGATTTTGAGTCAAATCGGTTCAGTGGTTCCTGGGATATTAAAAAAAACGTTCTCAATGTCACGTATTAACATAGGTAAAAAAAATATAAATGAATTCTAGATGTTATAATATGAAATAAATGTAAATATTTTTTTTCTCTAAAATATATAGTTTTCGTGAAAAAAAATATTTTACTAAAAAAAGAAAATTGTACGTAAATCAAGGTAACCATGGTTTTTGCTATATTAAGCTAGCCATCAGTAGATCACTAAACATAAAAGAGGGCCATGCTTTTTTTCAAAGAATAAAAAAAGAGTGTTTATTTTTTGCAAATATTTACTAGGTGGGAAGTATAGGACGCTGGTCATCAGTCGAATTTTTTTAAATAAAATCATGACACTTCTGTTTGGAAAAGTTTGGGAAACACTGATCTAAAGTAACTATTTTTCGTGCGGCGTGTATAAAGATACATTTTGTAGGGTCGCTTATTCAACGGTGCTGGCTCGTTGAGTTTTTCAACCGAGCATGGATACTTTTTCCCGAATGAATATTTACAGTGATAACTCCACAATACATGAACGCAAACACAGAACTGACAAAGAAAAGCTTTGTTTTTTTTGTCAGTACCGTCCATACCGCCATCTTTTTTTACAAAAGTTTGACGATTTAATGTTTAAATTATCATTCATATAGCCTTATAACCAAATAAAAAGCTCTCTGGAAACATTCTAACGCTCGGTTTCTAATTTTCAGATTTAAATCTAGATTTAAGAATGTCATTTGTTTTCAACACTTCCATTTAGTTGAAAACAAATGACATACTTAAATCTAGATTTAAAGCTGAAAGTCGTATCAGAAAAAGTGTTCATTTCGCAAGTTAAAATTAAAAATAAATTGTATAATATTGTTACAAAACTGTTTTCTGAGTTGGCGGAATAAATATTTATTTACAATAATTAAAATCACAATAATAATGAACGCAACAACGAAAACTCAATTCTAACAATCAACACAAGTAAACAACAACTAAACAGTAATTACAAAGCAAAACAAAATAACTATATACAATAATTAATAATTATTACCACTATACTAGTATTTATTTATCAATTTGGTTATTTATATCACGGCACTATTTATATTACTGCTCCAACGTAGACTTGAATGCGTGACTCACCGTTGACTGATTCCTCACACACTCGTACTGCTGTTTATATAGCCTAGTGTGTTCTCGCTTTCTCTAGAACTTTCGTGCAGGTACCAGTTGTTACAGTAAGCAGACTCCCGTTTCTCAGAACTCTTGCCTGTCGGTTATATACAGGGTGATCCGTAACAATATAATATGGAAACCGTAGATCTGTGTTTCCCAAAGTGGGCTGTTCTGCCACCCTGGAACCGCTGGAACGATCCAGAGAGCTGCTATCGTCGGAAGCAATCGGGGGGCGTTGAATAAAAATGAGTGGACGGTAGAAGCTACCTAGCTACTTTTTGTACCGAAAACGCGCGATTTAACAATGATTACTCAGCTACACGAAATTTCTTTTTCGATCGCGCGATTTAGAAACAGCATGGAGACTACATTGCACTCTCGCTCGATCTAGCGATCGACGCGATTGTTTCGTGTAAGTGTGCTGTGTGTTTTCCTTTCGACAAACGCGCGTTTGCGATACATCAGTTGTATATTTCAGCTAATAGCGTGCAACTTTACGCTGTTATAGTGACATATTTTATCTTCTTCTTCTATCTATAATTAGTCCAGTTTAGTTTGGTGGTTTTGATATAACGGCAAATAATACTTATTTCAAAAATATTCGCACAGCACTGGTTTAAATAAGAAATTCTGCTAACTCCAATACAGTGTTATATAACACAATATTTCCCGCAAACAACTCTGTATACTCTCGTAAATGTTCCTCTTTGTCAAGCACAGATGAAGTTTATAGATGTGTGAGAGAGAAAGAATGCCAACAACGTCATATACTTGTACCTATATTTACAAATGTACGAGATACGTTATTACAAAATATTTTCTATATTTTATGAGTTTGACATTTGAAAACTGTAGCTCATAAAACTCTCAGAACTCATAAAAAGTCTTAGTTGTATTTATACACGGATATGTTTAAGGTAGGGCAGTTAATTTTCAGTATTTGTATTGTTTCACATCTGCCAGGCGTCCCACGACGGCTCACATTTTTTTTACAGAAATCGTCACCAAATTTTCAAACACCTTTCTAGTCTGCGAATTACTTACTTACACAAAGTGATTCCCAGAAAATTGTATAGCCTACATATTTATGGTACAGTAGGTACTTCTATTCTATAAATAGTTTTGAGGAGAATCTCTTATCTGGGGAACATATTCTTAGAGAACTCTCCCTGTATTTCAACTGAGACTGATAACCTCAGCTGTCTAGCATCTATAATATTGTAACAAAACTGTTTTTTTACGTGGGTGTAATAAATTATTTATTTACAACAATTAAAAATGTAACAAAAAATGGATAACAATAAACTAACAATTATATCTCTATTCTAACAGTCAACACTGTTTATATAATAAAAACACGAACAGTAATTCTTAAACGAACTAAACGCTTTAATTCATATGCAGTATTTATTTCAACTGTCACTCGACTCTCGTTGTTCTCTCCGGTGACCGCTCCTCTTATATAGAGCTAGCAGCTTGACCCTCCCACGCTCGTCGCGCTTTCCAGAACATTCCAGTGTCTTCGATATCATACCACGCCTCATCATTGTTACTTGTTCTCGACGATTCTATCGTCGCCAGCGGCGTAACATCTGATGTTTTGCTACAATATACTATATTTCTCTCTTCCTGTATTTCAATTGAATCAAATATTTTTTCCAGCATAAAAACGACACGTACGAGTTTCTCTCCGGGGTTCCGGTGACACCTCGAACTAAGTTTCTCCGGTTGAATGATCCGGCAGAGTTGGACCTCTTCCAAACTGTAATTCACTACATGAATTATGCACTCGGTGCTTATGGGTGGCCATTCTTTTTAATGACCAATTCAGCAACCGGAATTTGCCAACTTTGTACTAATATAAAGTGAGCTGATTTATTAATAACTTTCTACGAATCCTAAGACATAAAGATGACAATAAAATTCGTTTTATTTTTAGATGTGCATGTTTGCCTTGTTTTGGAAGAGCGCCACCTGGAACGGTTGTTGAAGATAACTGCTGTTTCTGCAACTATGCAGCTTTGCAAACGATGCTTCAAATAAGCGAAGTGGAGATAATTTATGCAACTTATCATGTTGATGTTGCAGAAACACCTTTCTTTGTCGCAATTGATTATAACCGACAATCGGTTGTCGTCAGCATTCGAGGAACGCTCAGTATGAAGGTAAAATACCCCTAATGTCAATATTCGAATATTTTGAATTTTCGTAAACAAATAACACAATCAAACTGTTTTATTACTTCTCTTAATTGCAAACAAGAATTGTGTATATATTTTAAACAGCTTCGTATAACTCGCTTATAATGACGTGGATAATGGATAACAGTTTGCCAAATTACAATTATCAAAAAAAATGTTTTGTAGAATATTTGTAATGTAGATTCTAACCCTTAAAAGAACAAAAATTGAACGATTCCATTGACTTCACGCGAAAAACCTTGGTGATAACTCATGAATATTTATGATTTTGTTTTTAATTCAAGGACGTTTTAACGGATCTGAATGCTGAAAGCGAACCTTTGCCATTGAATCCACCGCGTGATGATTGGCTCGGACATAAAGGAATGGTTCAGGCAGCTGAATATATTAGACAGAAGCTGGTAAAAGAATCGATCTTAGAGCAAGCATTCAATCACAATCTCGACAGAGGTACGCACGAATTTAATCTAGTGTGCGTTGGACACTCGCTCGGTGCTGGAACAGCAAGTATCCTCGCGATCCTTCTAAAACAGGATTATCCGAACTTGAAATGCTTCAGTTTCTCACCACCCGGTGGACTATTGAGGTAACCGAATTTTTTTCTTAATGTCTTACCTATCTGAAAGGCTTTCCAAATCCTAAATCTCGAGATCATGATTGATTTTAAGCGTGTTTCGGGATCGAGATTATATTTTTCCTCTATAATACCGAAACTCACGTCGGGATAGGAATAATATTTTTTCTTATTTTAATAACTTCCTACTAATAATTTGTTATAATGGTTAGCTAAAAAATTGGTCAATTTAAATTATTACAAACATTTCTATAGCAAACTCTGATTCTGAATTAATTCCGATCTCGAGATTGCGGCGCTGTAATTTCTAATCCCGAAAATATTGGGACGAAAATATTGATGATGAAGAACTGATGATCGCGTTTTGTTTCAGTTTACCAGCTGTTCAGTTCACAAAAGACTTTACTATTTCTGTGGTCGTTGGCAAAGATGTTGTTCCCAGAGTTGGATTATATCAAATGGAAGCCTTAAGAGCTGATTTGATTAATGCTATAAAGAGAAGTGTTGATCCTAAAGTAAGTAATAAATAATTATCATTAATTATTTTTGAAAAATGAACGATATGAACGTATAATATTATCGATTTTGTTATCAGTGGAAGACAATCACTTGCAGCGTATTTTGCTGTGGTTGTGGATCAATGCCAACTTCAGCCGTTAAATTGAAATCAGGAGGGTGTGAAGTCATTGAGGCTTACATGTCAGCCAAAAATACGGCACGTTCTGGAAGCATGCATCCATCTGATTCCAGTATAGCACTAACTTTACATCCACCACTTTTTCCACCTGGAAGGATCATCCATGTTGTCAGACATCATCCCACCACAACCGAGTAAGCTAGATATAGTCATTTAAATGCTGATCAGGGTTTTGTGTTTGTTTAAAATTACTACCAACTTAAGTTGATTCTTTCTGGAAATTGAGAATTTTCATTTACCTAAACAGAAAATAACTGTATTAATTATTGTTTACAATGATTTACGAAGAAGTTGTAGATTTTGGAAGAAATATGAAATAAATGAATTCTTGCGTTAGGCACTGACAGGCAATTTCTGGTCGGCCGACTATTTAGTTGTACGAGTGACTACCAAGTGTTCTTATGAACATACAACTGTTAAATCGGCCTATTAAATAGTTTGTGAATCATTGGATCTGCTGAGGGGCTAACAAAAATATTTTTCTGATCAAAAATTGGATTTCGTATTTTTATTAACTCACTTTATTCTTAAAATAAATGATTTCTATAATTTTTTTTAAATCCGAGTGATTCATTTTATAAACAAACACAAAAACTGTAAATTTAGAATGAAATACCGTGCTGTGCTATGCTTCGCTTCTTTCTTTTTCCAAAGCATTTATATGGACTAATAAATATTATTTAAGGATATCTTATCCTTTTTAAAATTACACATCTGTCAATAAACATAATTTACTAGAAAGTAAACAT
Organism: Mongoloraphidia duomilia; assembly: GCA_039654895.1. Lineage (NCBI taxonomy): Eukaryota > Metazoa > Arthropoda > Insecta > Raphidioptera > Raphidiidae > Mongoloraphidia > Mongoloraphidia duomilia. Next base: position 12,113,037 of record CM077527.1, read on the forward strand.
TATTTTTCAGACAAAAATACGAGAAAAGATGGAGGTATGTGATAAAGGAAAGAGATATTTGATGTTGTGGACCCGGTTGTTTCTCTATTCCATTTTCTTCTTCATTAAAATTGTGAATTGTCTTCGATTATCTTTGCCCTTATTAATTGCATGAAACTAACCCCCTCTGTACCCTTGATACGTGTTTTTAAAAAGAACAATTCTAAACGGCTTCGTTTTTCAATTAATATAGCAACAAAGAATTAAACTCTTGATGAGGGATGGAAATTTTGGTGTGAAGTCACTGAAAAGTAACAAAGTTATCACAGGTGACTAGAAATTATTAATTTTTAATTTTCTGGTTTCACGTCCATTATTGATATATACTCGTATATCCCGATAACATTTGCTATATATTAATTTTTAATCATCTCCTGGTGATGCTAATATGGTTAGCAAAACGTGCGTGGTGTTTTGTGTTTGCTTTTTTAATATTCTATACAAAGTACTAGAAGTTTCCAAAATTTCAAAATAAATAATACTTTTTTCCCGTTTTTAAGCCACATCTTCGTTTGAAATGTTTCCAAAGATTTTCTGATATACAGAGAAAAAAATCTGTTATTTTAATGAGAATGATTGAAGAGCGAAGTCCTAATTTACGCATGACTATTTTATTTTGCATTTATGTCGCTCTTTATTTGAAATTGATATATGTCTTAAACTTTTTTTATTTTATAGGGTTGGTATAAGCGAAAGGATCAATTAATCAAAACAAAAAAAACTGGCTCTTTCTTATTTAATGTAATAAAAAATTACATTTTATAAAATTAACTAAGTTACGTTTTCTGTCAATTAGGCAAGCGCTGTCGAAACATGAGCCCGTATATCAAGCTATCTGGGCTGAGAATACCGATTTCGACGAAGTTTTAATTTCGCCCGTCATGATACAAGATCACATGCCGGATAAAGTTTTGGAAGCACTGAACAAGGTACGTTTGTGTGCGTTTCAATATGAATGCCATGATAATCCCTTGTTGCAAGATATCGCTTCGATAGACGATGACAAAGAAAATACTCCAAATGACAGTCACGAAAATACTCAAAGTATTATAAAAAATAGTACAGTCGATGTTCAGTCTGACGATACTCAAAATTGTAAAAATAATAATAATACTCCAAATGGTAGAGACATTTATACAATTGAAGACGAAATAAAAAAAACACTCAAAAATGACATTTTACAATAAGATATCTAATTGCATGGAATTTTTTATTGCATTTTTATTATGCAGAATGAAAATACACCCACATTAATTTAAACAAAACAAAATTACTGCGTGTGTCGTTACACACGGCTGAAGTAATCTAAGCGCACGGAATGCGCCGGCCAAGTTCTCGCAACAAACTAAACCGACCGCGCGCGATTGTGCTATATTTACACGAACCATTTCGAACCCTTTTCGACTCCCCTCTGTCTCCGAGGTTAGTTGCGTTACAGGACTGATTTTTTCAGAGGGGTTAAGGTTACCAAAGAGAAGCACTATTCCAAATGTTATACGTCTAGGTGGAATGGTTTCCAAGATACGGATGTCCAAAAATCGCAATTTTTGGCATTCACTGACCTGACTGACTCATAGATCTTCAAAAATTTAGGGTACTTCTAATCGAGCTAGAGCTTTGAAATTTGGAACATAGACAGTGTTTGAGGTCATAATTACGAGAAAAATCGAAAATTAATGAAAATCCAACATGGCAGATTAAAAATTCAACATGGCGGATTCTACCACGAAATAAAATCTAGAGTACTTCCAATTGAGCTAAAGCTTTGAAATTTGGAACATAGATAGTGTCTAAGGTGATAATTACGAGAAAAATCGAAAATAAATGAAACTCCAACATGGGGGACTAAAAATCCAACATGGCTGAATCTGACACAAAATAAAATCTATGATACTTCCAATCGAGCTAGTGCTAGAGTATTGAAATTTAGAACATAGATAGTGTTTAAGGTGATTATTATGTCAAAGTATTGCTCAGTTCTTTAATGAAAACTTTCCAAGTTTGATCTGGAAATTTATCAATGTACTGTTAATAACGTGTAGGCAAGGAACGTGGCATAATTTCAGTTTTTTTTCCAGATAATAAAACACACAGTCCTGACTAGAACTTGGCCTGTTTTTTACATGTATGTTTTTGGTAGGATACTTCTTACATGAAATTAATTTTTTTTTTGACTTTGCTAGAAATCAGAATGAAGTGATTTGGGTGTATTTTTGTTTAGAATTTACTGCAACAAAAAAAAATTCCATACAAATAGTGCCCTATTAGGAAAAAATTGTGATAAAATAATGACATTAAAATTCCTGACAAATAATTGAAAAGCAGTAGTATAATTATTTGGATAGTAGATCATCAGTTCTAGTCTTTCTATAGAGAATTATTGTGTATTTGTTATTATTTGTGCAGTATTTTACTATAAAAATAGCTTACATTGATATTAATGAATTGTATCAAACGTGCTATATAAATAGTACCTAATATCTAGATGTCCTAGCGTTGCTCGGATGAGTTCAAAAAAAATAGTACTTAAAGTTCCCATTTCATCAAAATCGTTAGTCGTTTTTAAGAAAAAAAATTACATACCTATGACTTATAAGTAGATAATATTATTATACGTCAGTATACGTCATACTACATAACGTATGTACCTACATATTTTCAAATAATTACTGATTACTTTAATAAGTTAAAGATTGACTATCAGAGTAATTTGACATAAATAATGAAAATAGTTTGTTTTTTCCAAAGCCTACTCACTATACGACACTGTTTTATAACGTTAAAAAAACTGTTTTTTAAAATGATAAAATCGATAAGAAAACGAATTTTTCCAGGGATGAGACATAGCTAGATCAATTTTTTGCCCCCCAAAACCCCTTTTCAGTCAATTTCATCCAAATCGTTGGGGCCGTTTTCGAGAAAATATTTATATAGGTACATATATTATAGGTACAAGATTTGCTCGTTTAATAATATAGGGATAAACTGTATTCTGAAGGGACGAAACCATAGTTACCATTCAATAAAACGATGGTAACAGCATCGATACCGTCGCAAAGTTACGTGCCTGTCCTTTCGAAAGACGGGCATCCATCAGTGAAATCGTTAAGAGTATTCTCTACCGGAAGTTACCCCCTGCACGCTTCATCTCAAATTCTTTCCCCTCGCCTAAAACGGTTAACGCTCTCCTGACGCTATTTTTAAAGCTAAAGGGTTCGGGTAAACGCCAAATGAAGACCAAGAATCACACTACAGATCCTTCAGGCGAAAAATTGAAAAAAAAAATCCTGGAAAAACTTTTTAAAAATTACGTAACCTTTTACACGTAGCCAAAACTTTTTTCAAAAAATTCGCCTGTAGGATCTGTAGTGCGATTGTTGGTCCTTCATTTGGCATTTACCCGAACGCCTTTGACTTTAAAAATAGCGTCGGGAGAGAGGTAACCATTTTTAGGCAAGGGGAAAGGATTTTGAGATGAAGAGTGCAGGGGGTAAAGAATACTTTTAATTTGTATAATAATCCAAAGTGTGTTTGTAAATGTAACGCATGAATATAGTTGCAAATTTGTTGTACCTTTTAAGTAACCATAGAAACGAGAAACGAATGTCGTATTGTAATAATATCAATTAATATAATAACATTTTTAATGTTATAAATTAACCGTAAATTATTTAGAGCTAAGACAACCGTCCTACCATAGTCAAGTTCCGAAATTTAAGATAGTGAGTCATGCATAGTTAGTAACAAGTTTGATTGAGCGGCGAACAAATGAAACAATGTAAGCATACGCGTCCCATGCATATAAAAACTGTGCCGCTTAGCTAATAGGTATATAAATTTCAAAATTTGACTATAGATTTCTTATATTTTACTACATAATATATCCTGTTATATATTTTACTACATAATATATCCTGTTTAGTTGTATTGATATAGTGCAGGGATTGCGAACGGAATATTGTCGGCACGCCATTGTTTGAGGTACACCGAAATAATTAAAAATATGTTAGGGTGGTCGCACACAGAAAGATCAAAACAGTTTTAGTGAAAAACGTTTTTGACTTCCATGTGGATGTTTCAATACAAAGTAAATGGACTGACGCACACTGATCAATCGCGTGTCTTAAATCACATTTAGGCTCATTTAGTCACAGGCGTGGATTCTCGTTTTATGTTTTTTGACTGAACTGAAAGTTGAAACAGCTTTGCTCTTTCTGTGTACCGACCGGCAATAAAATGTTTCTTGTAGAAACCAAAACGTTTTTGACTAAAACAGTTTTGATCTTTCTGTGTGCGTCCACCTTTAGATACTGTCGAAAAAATTTGACTCATTCAAGTAACATATTATATAATGAGATCGACACGACAAATCGACGAAACTTTCATGGCACTCAATGCGTTATTGAAATAATTCTCAAGTTATTTAAGAGCAACAAAATAAAATAAACGAAATTATTAAAATTGTTACTTACAATAAAATTAAGAAAAATCGCAGGATAGTGGACAAAATATTGGATTTATTTAATTAAATGTACGACGTTTCGTCTATATATTTAGACTTTTTCAAGTACATAAAAATAACAATATTTATGAAAATTAATATTAATTACTAACCATAGCAATTAACATAAGATAGGGTACATAAGACAAAAACATGGTAACATGGTAACAAATTATGTTGACTATAAATTTTAACAAACAATAGTAATAATAATAATACAATTAATGTTAGTATAATTTCATAACATAATTATACTGACTACTTAAATTTTGAGTGATATTTTGTCCACTATCCTGCGATTTTTCTTAATTTTATTATAATCACGATGGACACGATTTCTAATATAAATTGTTACTTACATTTTTGTAAAATTGATCTCGTTGCTTTGAAGGGGACAGTCGATCGATTAGGACACATAACTTCGCTTTATCACTACACAACAAAAACTAATAAAATAATAACTTACGACTGTATAGTTCACAGATCTCTTGACTTATTACATAATCGTGTAATAATTTCAACCTTTGAATATACTTTTTTGATTTACGCACACACATAAAAATTCACATAATACTATTCCACTAGCTTGCTTAGCCACTGAGCACTCGCACTGCATTTGAATTCTACGTGACTATACGTTATGTGTAAGAAATAAAATGATTAAACCAATTAATAACTAAGAATTCAGTTTCTAAAGAAAGTATATTTCAGTTCATCAATACAATCGATGTGAACTCTATCCTGTTTCTGTACTGAATGCCCCTGTAAATATTTCGTTACTTATAATATCCACTGTTCACGTAATAAACAGTTGTATTACATAACAATATTAAGTGTAGGTACATTAAAACATTTGCATTGTGAAACAGTGTCGTTAAAACCAAAATGTTAACATTACAGTAACATTTTTTTTGAAGAATTTAGTACAAAATACGATTTTTGTCAAATATTTTTATTTGTCTATACATAGTACACAGCACACACACTATTGACGTTGGTCGGATGACGTGTTTAAGGACGGGACCATAAAATTTCGACGTTTCACATAATCGTGAACAATTTGGCACCGTGTTTGAAATGTCTTTTTATATAAAAAAATTGGGCTTCAAAAATGGCGGATATGTTTCAAAATCGAAAATTGAATCTTAAGTAAAATAGATTAAAATGTGTCCCTAAAAGACAGGACCGTACTTACAAAATGTATGAAAACACTAGCTTATGTATAATGGTCGATTTTTATTATCCGGTCAGACACGGCGCGGGAACGTAGCGTTTCCGGCAAGACAAATATTTTTACATGCATTTCAAATACGAATATTTATACTTAGCGGATCCCGTCCGTTCAGACACGTATTTCAACTACAGACTGTTCAAGAAAAAAGTTAAAGAATATCTATATATATAAAACAGTTCCGTTACTGACTGACTGACTGACTGATTGACTGACAGACAACGCCCAGGTCAAACCGCTAAAGATATAAACTTGAAATTTGGACAGTAGGTTCCTTTTCTGACGTAGGCACCCACTAAGAAAGGATTTTTCGAAATTCAACCCCTAAGGGGGTTAAATAGGGGATGGAAGTTGGTATGGAAATTCGTCATTTTTGAAGTTAGAAGAATGAAATTTTGCACAGGAGTTCCTTATATAACGTAGGTGAGCTATAAGAAAGGATTTTTAAAAATTCGTCCCCTAAGGGGGTTAAATAGGGGATGAAAGTATGGAAGTCATTTTTGAAGCGAGTGAGTAATGTATTAATAAAATTTGAGCGTGTAAACACCACCAGCCCGGCATCGCTTCGCAGGAGGAGAATTTCACGCGGGGTTGGGGGGCAATAAAACATAAATCGAAATATACGTGGGCAAAGCCACGAGTAACGGCTAGTTTAATTATAAAATGCCCGTACGAACTTTGTACTTAATTATTTGTACCAAATGACTTTGTCATTTACTGTAGGGATGTGAAAAAATAATCGATTTTTAACAATCGATTTTTTTAATAATAATAATCGATTTTTTATAAATCGATTAATTTTTTAATAATAATAATCGATTTTTTATAAATCGATTATATAAATTACACTTTTAAATCGCTTATATAAATTACCCTTTTTTTTATTTATTTTTATTTTTTTTTTATTAATATTAATATTAAGAAAGAATATAGGCTTTGGGAAACCCAATGCAGCCAACATTTACAAATTACACGTTTTAATCGATTTTTGTTAGCAGCGCCATCTGTGCGACGGATGAAAAAACGTAAAATAAGTTCACTAAAAGTAAACTAATCAGTCGAAAATGGCGCCATCTGTATGTATTATATAAAATAGTTTCATATCGATACCCTTCCAATTGTTTTTATTCATTATAAAAGTACACAATTTTTCGAATAATATAGAAAAAATCGATTTTTCACAAAAATCGATTATTTCTTCAAAAATCGATTATTTCTTCAAAAATCGATTTTTTACAAATCGATTTATATTGAAAAGAGAAAAATCGATTATTAAATAATCGATTTTTTTTACTCAATGTCGCATCCCTAATTTACTGACGCTCTTCTTTGTCACCATGATAATATTGAATAAAGAATTTATTATTATTATTATTATTATAATTGAGAAGGAAAAATTCCTTAAAGAATTTTGCATTCAAAAGCATCCTAAACATCAGGTTCGTCACCGTCACACAAGGGATACTTGCCGAGCAGGGTGAAACTATAACCGCGTCTCAAACCATGAAATGGGCGATTATTATTATTATAAAACTCGTATTTGAAATGCATGTAAATATGTTTGTCTTGTCGGAAACGCTACGTTCCCGCGTCGTGTCTGACCGGATAATATAAATTGAGCTTAAATCGATGCAGATGATAGATTGATAAAATTCTTGCCAAATATTGAAATTGAAAAAAATTTCATTGTTTTAAGGGGTGTATTAAGGGATTACATTTTTATTTTGTCCAAAAATAAATGTATTTAAAAACCTCAAAGCATGTAATTAGCAAATACCTACACTATTTTGTCGACAGAGTTCTGTGCTGCGATCCAAAAATGAATTTCATCATTGATTCGGAAAACAATGATAATTTCAAAAAGTTCTAATTTTATGTAGTACGTTTGAAACGATTCACATATTATTTTGTATAAATGATTCAGTAATTGGCACTTGATAATGCTTAGAATTGTACTTGTAAAATAATTTGTAACAGCATGGTACCATATAAGAGGTTAGCATTTTATAATTTTTAGGTATTAACTCTTTTGCTTCCAAACTATTGCCCTTAAAAAATAATTTTTGTTTGTGTACACAATGTAAATTATGTGCACGGTATTGGGATCTGTCAAATGGGACGGGCTTTAAAAACATGGCGGAGTTAAGGGAAACATTTCAATAGTTGCTATGGTTTTTTGTAATTTGCTGTAAAGTAAGTTTTACAGGGCAATAACAGAAATATTGTTAGTCGTGATGTTAGAAAACGTCGCGGATTCCATTTTCGGTAAACTTTTTGTTTATTCGAACCCACGACAGTCTGATCCAGAGGCCGCGACGCTAACCACACTGTCTGGATCTTTTTTGCAATGCATTACGCCCAGACCAAATATATTTTCTACATTGCTTAGATTTTGAAGTAAAAGAGTTAATCAAAAGTTCCTAGTATTATAGTATTATATAGGTACAAAATTTTCATAGTAAAAATTAATGAAATATAACTACGTTTAGCTTCAGTGTTAGATGTGTTTGTGTAAAGATGTGAATTGCATTTGTATAAAATCATCCTGTACCTATGTCATGTAAAGGCTCTTCTAGACAAAGCTTTTAAATGTATAAATAGAATTAAATAGAACCGAATCTAGGTACCTACTTACTTGCCTTTCGGATAATTGCTCAGAGTATCAAGTGCTCGATGACGTGTCCGAAATCTTACGAAAAAATGCTGTAAATAAATTTTAAAAAAACTATGAGACTTATGCTCGGTTTCTGAAACGACTTTCAGCAGTTTTAAATCTAGATTTAAGAATAACGTTTGTTTTTAACTACCTAAATGGATATTTCTATTCAGTTGAAAACAAAATGACACTATTAAATCTAGATTTAAAGCTGAAAGTCGAGCATTAGTTCGCCCGGAACGCCAGCACTTTTAGAATCAGCCCAGATAAGGAAGACGTAGTTGACCATTCAGAAAATCGTGAACGCCCTCAAAATGACTTCTTAAGATTTATAACAAATATATTTTCCTGTTCCATATTCATATTATTATTAATTGTTAGTTAGTAAAAAAAAAGTATTTGACATTTAAAGTTATTCATATTTTTTTAAAATTTGAATCAGAATTAATTACTTTGTCTAAATAAGTCTGGAAAACTGCATGATAGAATAATTCACGTCACGCCGCCATTTTTAAACCAGTTGCATGCATTTATTGTTTTTTTAATACAAGATAATAAAAAAATTTATCAGTTTTAAAAATAAATTGCTTACAGATTTTAGTTTTAGTAAATTCAGTTTCTCTTTTATTTATTTTTTTATTGTTTAATTAATATTATTTATTAAAAAAATATCTCAATTTGATAGAATTGGCAAACTGTATTTTATTTTTTAAGTAGGTATTGTTTTATTGTATGTATTTTTTATTTTTCGTTGTAATAATTTTTGTTTTGTTTAATAAATTTTTGTTTAATTTTTGTTTCGTGTTCTTGTCTTGTTTTTTGCAATTGTTTTGATATTTGTATTGCAATATTTTTTCATTTTTTTATTCCAAGTACAAATACAGGTAGGCAACGTGAAAATAAAAAAAAACAAATAAATACACATAGAAATATATTTCTTTCAGATTGTAAAATCCATTAAATATGTATTTAGTCTGCTGTTTTTTCAAATATATTTTTCAGAATGGATTATAGTCACTTCTAATCAGGGTTGGCCTTAGCAAATTTGGGCCCTTACTTGGATCATTTAGGTGGAGCCTTCTGGATTTACGTGATTCGATATAAATCGATTCATATATGCAGGGTTCCCTTAACTACCGTTTTAGATACAGAGCCCCTGTGAGGTTGGAATACGGGCATTTTTAATTTTGCAATTAAATATCAGTTATCCACGAAATATTTCGCTATATTATCGGGCACATAATAGAATCTGAGCGAGAACTTTGCTTCAAGATCTTGATTACAATATTAACTACAGATTCATTATCTTAAAAATAAAAGTTCCAGAGCTGACCGTCAAAATTCCTATTCATCAAATACACAGACAAATTTGCCTGAGGATGATAAATAAGGAGCCTCAATTATTATTGTTTTTATTCTGCCGAAAATTAAAAAATTAGGACTGTCAAAGGGTTGTGGCAGGATGAACTTTGGCACTTCCTGATGATATGAAAGTATTCGTTGAGACTTGAGACCGACATTTTGACGTAAATTTCATTTATTAAGTCGATAACATAAGAAAACAGTTAAAAAAATGAAAAATTAGGGTTGCCAAGGGGTTGCGGCAAGTTGAACTTTGGTATTTCATGGTGATATGAAAGTACTCGTTCAGTCCGACATTTTGACGTCAAATCTATTTATCTAGTCGATTACATAAGAAGACAATCCAAATACCTCTTAGGGTTTGTGAGATAGAGCCCTGTGACAGACGGACGGACAGACAGACATCGTAGGTACGGTAATAGGGTTCCATACGGAGGTATGGAACCCTAAAAATGATTGGAAGTGACATCAGTATTCCGTGATCGGACAGAATAAAAATAATAATAATTGTTGCTAATGGCCTTGATGTCGAAGCCCCATATTTCTTAAAACCCTACTGCCTCATGCCGAGAAACGGTAATTCCTGTACCAGCCATCTTGTTTGAGGTTTTCCATGGTTTCCCTCAATAATTCCAGATGAATATCGAGATGGTTCCTTATTCAAGACCATGGCCGATTACCTGTGAAACTCCTATGCTCCCAAAGTTGCCTACCTTATCCTAATGTCCTATAATTCCTCCATTCGCACATTGCTATGAATTAAGTTGAAGTATGAAAATGTATAAAAGGGGAAGTGGTAAAAATGGAAAATAGTAATGGTGCGAATGGCGGCTGTTATGACATAATGTCGAGAAACGGACGTTAAACGCATTATTATTATTTATTATATTTCTTAAAAAATGTGACGTTGGGCTCTCCGTTACTGGATTATTTTGTTCATTTGAAGAAGAATTTATCGATCGCGTGCTTTTAAACAAATGATTAAATGATATTGATTTGAGATTAAGATGAAACTCTTCCATTCCGAACTAGACTCAGTTATTATTATGCTAGGTGTTGGATTGGAAGGACCATGCCGAGATACCTGCTGTCCCTCTTCAAGAGTCGCCAGTTACTGAGATACCACATGATACAAGGTATACACCACAAAACAAAAACACTCTATAGGTTTCTTTATCTTATTCATTTGTCAATACACATCTTTTTCTCTCTTTCTCTCTCTTTCTTTCTGTATCTACAATGTGGCTGAAATAAATAATTTAAAATCGGTGTTTGGTTTGAGAATAGCCGATTGGGTAGAGATACTGACTCCGCTATTACAAGCATCAGTTCCAAGGTTCTGATCAACTGGATTTTCAATACCAGGCTCAAATAAGCCTCGCTGTTGGCGGCCTTAAAATATTTGGTTTATTTAAAATCGAAAAGATGCTATAATTATGTGGAATTTTTAGAAAAACATTAACATAGTTGCTCTTTAATTAATAAAATATTAAAAGAATTTTTTTTTATCCTGAAAGTTTTTGCAGATGATATAAAAAATTACCATACCTAATCTCTGCAGTTCTAAAACTGTTTTGGTCACATTGTATTTATCTTCCTTTCTTTTCTACCGTTATCCAAATTTTTCATTCATGGCGCTCCTGTTTTTTTTTGTGGGAAATTTAAAAGGAGGTGATTTTTGATTATCTTTACCAGGCAGAAAAATTCTGGGTGGTTAAGTTTCAATTACAATGAGCGAGTGTGTGTGTGAGGACAGTGTGGTCCAGTGGTTAGCGTCGCAGCCTCTGGACCAGACTGTCGTGGGTTCGAATCCCGCCTCCGCTCATGGATGTTTTGTGATGTCATTTAGTTTTAAGTGTGTTGTTATTTAATGTAATCAAAACGCTAATGACCGAAGTTTACAATAAAAATAAAAACTGAGCGAGTCGGCGAGTTTACTAGCCGCTAGTGAATTAGCGTTGTGTAATCTAGATGTCCAGTAAACTCGCTACTAGCTCGGTTAGTGTGAATAGAGTTAAAAGTTTGGCTATTTTACTAGCTGACTCGCGCGCCAGTTTGATCGCCGGCTAGTAGCTATAGTAAACTCGACCAGTGTAATTGAGGCTTTATTAATTAGCGAATGCCGCCACTCATATTTTTTTTAAAGAGTGCATAATTTTTCTTCCTAAAAAAGATCACCTGCTTTTGATAAGTACCATGGATTTTTGAACCACCTCTAAATGGCTTGTTATCTAAAACGCTTTTTAATCTTATTCTATTTCTTTTGCTTAGAGCCGTACCTCAATGGGATGTCACGGCAACGTTGCTAGCGACGTAACCATGGTTACCCCTTGCAACCGCAGATCGCCAGATGCCAGTGCGTCAGTTCGTTCGCAAACCGTATCTCACCGCGAAATAAATAAATGTTAAAAAAAATAATGTAAAATGAAAGCCGAGCGGGCGACCACAATGGCGACTGGCGTCTGAGTGAGTGAGGCGCGGTCTACACGTATAAATTTTATTGGCAACGTCGCCAGCGCTCCGGGGTCGCCAAACTCGACATAGCGGAGCATTGGTTTGGCAACGTCGTCAGCAGTGGCTACTCTTCCAGACTGACGACGACAAACTCGACATAACGGGGCATTGATAGTGGTTACGCTTCAAGCCTGCGACGTTGCCAAACCGTCGCTACGTGAGTTAGCTTCCATAGATTTCAATATGAATCGTTTACGTTGCTGGCGACGTTGCCATAGCATCCCGGTGAAGTGTACGGCTCTTAATCTAATTTTTCTGCTACTCTTTTTTTTCGAAATGCTATGTAAATTTTGCAATGAAAGAATATTAAAAAGAAACATATTTTAAATTGCTTATAAAATAATACCTTGAAGCGTTTTAGATAATTTAATAGAAATATTTAGTATTATAATTACTGTGAAGCTAAATATTAAGCATATTAATTGTTTCAGAGTTTGGAGTTTTTTGTAGGTTAGAGCGTTTTCCTTTATATGTCCCAATAATATACCCTTGAGAAAAATGTCGTATCGGAGTTCGATTATAAAGTCATGTTAACCTTTATTCAAATTAAATATAATTATTAATTAAATAAACAAGTCTTCAGTGGTGAACAGTTTAATTTAATCTCAGGTTTGAAATATTCATCAACTAAAAAATTAACAAAAAAGTGTCGCAACAGTTCAAACATAAAAAAACGTTGTTAAAAATTTTCATTTAAATCATTCTCATCTAAACGATTTAAAATTAATAATATAATATAAATAACTGCCATAATTGCTAACAAATGTTATTAAATAAATTATGATTTATAATACTTCATAAACGAACAAAATTTAAAAATATAACAAAAAAATGTCGCATCGGCTTTTATGGCATGCAGTGTAGTAGAATGCTTTAGTTAGATTTTAGAGCATGCTTTAGCTATTTGTTCATGCTTTTTGAAATCACCTGTTGCTTTTTTAGAACTTTTGTGTTTATAGCTTTAAAAAACATATTTCTAGAAAAAAGTATTGCCAATATATTATTATAACTGAAAATTCAAAGAAATTCCAGTGTAGTAAAATTCATGTTTCAGTTTGATTTTTCTATGACTAAAACTTAAAAAAATTAAATGTTTTCACTATATTCTTGCAGGTTATAACAACATTTGGACCTCGAAAGCCACAAAGAATATCCAACAACAATTCGTCAATTTCGGGTGAACAAATGGATCCAGAACAATGTCATCTGCTTCAAAACGATCCTCTACGACCTGCAAGTCCAAAATCATCAACGCCAGCTCATAAATTATGTCTAGAAACAAGTTTCGCCACCTTACAAAGTCCTACCAATGAAATGTATCAAAACAACTCGAATAATTCATCGCTTACCGGAAGTTTCTTCCCGAAAATATCACCGATTCAATTGCACTCAATTCTTCATCCAGACATAAATTATAGCAGGTCTCCTAGTTGGCATCATCATGGTTCTTCGGCCGTAACATCACCACAATCTAACGTTTTTATAAGCGACACCGAGGAACAAGGACCATCGAACGATTTTTGGAATTCGAAAATTTCCTCTCGAAACGTCGTTAAAGATGCGAAAGCATTTCGTAGTAGTTTCAGCGTTTGTAACTTCTCAACAAATCAAGAAAAGGTGAAATTGCGTCCAAAAGTCTTTAGTTTGGATATTGATCATAAAGTTGATTTAATCCATGATGATTGGTTCGGATTGGCGCCTTTGGCGAGTCCTGAAAGTCTGAGTGAAGTGTCTAGTATCTGTTCACGTGCCAGTTTTTTAGATAAAACAAATTTGACTGAAGTGATAAGCACTAGTTATGAACTGAGAACGCCCAAAGTAATGAGACGGACTCCAAAAATTAGTGGAAACTTATCAACGTGTGCTGATGATATTAAAAGTGTTAGATATTTCCAAAAGTTAGGTAAGTCGTCGACGTTTTTAAGATGTTCGTCACAAAATATTAGTATAAATTCTAGTGGTGATTTAAGTTATGAATCAGCTACAAGTATAGGTTTAGAAAAGTGTTGTTCCAGACAAGATTTATATGCAAAAAGTAATGCTGCTATTTTAGAAACTAAAGGTTTTGAATGTTTGCCTTCGACATCGAAACCGAGTTATTTAAATTATTTGCAAAATAAATTCTTTGATTTGAATACAAGCACCGAAACTGACAGTTTCCAATCAGCTGAAAATATTATTATTGAACAACAAAACAAACCAGAAGTTTCGTTAGAATCAGGATGCAATAGTGGATGTCCTTTTTGTCTGTGTGATAAAAAAGATTTTTCTAAATGTTGTCAAAATTATGATCATAGTGATTGTAAACCTCGACCTGATGCTAAACCAATCCCAAAAATATATATGGAAACACATTTTGATAATGAAATTTATACGAATAGTAGAATTAGGGATGATAATTTGCATCTTAATTTACCTGGACCTTCGTGTAGTTCCGGTCGTATTTATTTACAAAGTTCTCCCAGTTCATCAAAATCTGATACAACACAATTTAGCGTATTCCATCCAAGAGATAATGTCGAGTCTCCAATAATAAATTTGACTTCGTCACCAACACAAATTTTATCGCCTACGTCGCCTGAAATTGATCCCGACCTTATTTCTAATCTGGCAATTGATCTCAACTTAAATCCTGAAAATCGTACCACATTAAGTTACGGATTAAATGCACCGTTGAAGTATTCGAAAACTTCAAAAGGCAGTTCGTCGATCGATTCAGGTAGTATTTGTAAAACTCCGTCTGAATCGAAGACGGTCAGTTTTTGTCCACAAATAACCAGTATTGATCCCAGCATAATTCAAAAGGGTTTTCACGATAGTCGATTAAATATTGACATCAAATCAATAATGAAAGAAACGACGGATGATCCAACACATTCCAGTTTCGATTTGAGATTTATGGATAAGAAATACGATACCGATCCAAAAAGTACGCTTTTGGAAACTGGGGAACAAAGTTCAGGGAAAGTAAGTAAGAAGGCGGATAAATGGTATTTATTGCCGAAACGTAGTCCGAAAAAAGATCAACAGAAAGACGATTCCTCAAAATCTATTTTCACCTCGAAAAGAAAAACCAGTAATGAAAAGTGTTTTACTAAGAACGAATCTTTACCTCTTTTGAGTGGACTAAGTAGCAACGCAGAAAAGAATTCTCCTAGTTATGTAAGGAGAAAAAAATATGTTTATCCTATAACAAAAGTCGGAAGAAATGAAAGTAGTGTTTGAAATTAATATTATAGACGGAGAGCTAACGACGTTTTTCCTCAAGTGTGTACGTAAGGCAAAATAAACTCTGCCATCATTGTTTATTTTTCACGCATTATTGTATGTCAAACAGAATATGTTGAACTTTAGCTGTAGCTCTAACGTCCACTCTTATAATGTAAGATACAAATATAATCTTAGATTACCACCTCATAGATTACAAAAAACACACAGCAGTTTTGTCTGCATTTCTATTACTTTAATTTCTTCAATAAACTGCCCACAGCTGTTCAAAACCTTCCTCTAAGTCAGTTCAGGAATCTTGTGAGAATACGGTTGACTGAGGCTGGTTTTATAAAGTGGAAGATTTTTCGTTTATGTAATGTCTTAAACTTGTTATTATTTGACGATGTTATGCCACGTAGCTGTGGTGCTCAAACAAATAAATATCTATCTATCTATCTAATATTTAAAATATCTGTATACTTGTTCCCCATTTGAGAATCTGTAAGTCTGGCAGAGGGGTAACGTATATATTGTAATTCTAAAATGCCAGACCAAAATGTTGATGCAAACACATCGAAAACAATGATTATTGAAAATCCATTATTTCTAATAATAAAAAATGTAATAAACGAACTTTAGATGGCGTGGTGACGAACTTGTTTAAAGATTACAACATTGGACTCAATAATGCAATTTAATAATTAAAAAATAGTGTTACATTATTAAATGAAAAATTTGTCTAATTTCAAACACAAATGATAAAGGCTGTCAGACTTATAGATTCTCAAATGGGGAACAATTATTCAGGGATTGTTGAGATTATTTTGCCTTACGTAGACACTTACGAAAATCCGTCGTTGCCTCTTAGACTATTAGATCTGAATTAGAATCTATTATACGAGACATTTTAATCAATTCAAAGTTCGTAAAATCGTAGTGCCAAAAATGTTCTTAGATTAATATATCTAAATATACATTCCAATAATTGTATTATAGAAAAAAAACTAAAATATTACGTTAAAAAAAATTAAATTGTCGCTAATATTAATTATATCTACACTAATTTCCTACTATTGCTATAATTAATAACATTTTTATATCGCTTTTATTTGAACAACTTTGGAAAAATGAGACGTTCCAATGTCAATTTCAAAATAGATTTTAGACGGAAAAATTATATTTTGCTGTAGAAAACGTACCAATTTTTAGCCGAGAGGTCAGAAAGCACAGCAAGTATGACTAAAGGTATGTGCAGTATGGAGCTGGGATTCTAGATGGTAGCGTAGATCATAGCAGGGCTTGCTTAAATTAATGCATTGTTGTATAATATGCGAGCGTACACAACGAAGCAGTGAGTGTAGCAGGTATAAGCACTGTTACAAGAGCTGCTAGATACAAGAATGTATCTCACCATTCTTTCAGCGCGCTGACTATTACAATCAACGTGTGACAACTGTCAAATGGCCGTTACAAGTTTCGCAATGGATGTGACTGGTTTAATAAGTGAAATTTTGCCAGTTTTTATTTAATTTGTTTTGAGTTTTTTCTAAGACGTATTTAAAAGTGTTAGGTTCCGTACGTAAATATTCAAAAAAGCGGTTTGGGTAAAATTTAAATTCTTGGTATAAATTATGAAATTCGCCATGTTTAGATCGTTTTCTATTAATAGGGTGGACATGATAGTTTCTACCCAAATTTGTATTTAAAATATACCACTTTGTAGCAGAAGAACAAAAATATTCGTCTTCGCTATCTGACATTTCAAAGGCGATTTAAGCTTGTATCAATGCTAGTATCAAAGCTTCGTTGTGCAAACCTATAAGCGCTTATAATTTCAGCCACCATCTACCATACATGCTACCATCTAGAATACCAGCTGCGTACTGCACATACCTTAAAATCGCTTTCCGAAATGCGCACACTATTTTTTGTGCGATCTATTAAGAAAACAAAATTTTAAAAAATTATCGTCATGGATACTGAACGTAGACATTTCGTTGTAATTGGCAACCTACGACAAAGTACTATCGTAGGTAGGTACGTTGCTCGTAGCAACCAGAATCAGTCTGAAAAAGAAAAGAGTTACTTTCTGTGAATTAAAAAGTCAAAAAATGCCACTTTCATGACAGATCACACACAAATTATATTTTTGTTTGCTGTAGGACAATTTTTTTCATAGATATTTTTTTCAGCTAGAGACATATTTTCTGTAATAATCAAATAAGTTCACATCAGAAAATTTCAATTTATAGAATAAATAGTGCCTTCTAGCTTGAAATACATTTATGAAATAATTTTAAAATCGGAACCAGTTCCAAAGATGTTCAATGAATTTAAGTTTCTGAAATGCACTATGGGCAAGGAAAAGACAGGATTAATTTGAGACTAAAAGTCCAGTGAAATTTTGTTAATTTCCAAGATGGCTTCAAATTTGTGCCTCTTTTTTGCTTTTGGCCCGCATTACACAATAAATTCGAGTTACGCAGTACGGCAGAGCTGATGATATTAAAACAAATTAAAAAAATAATATTTTCAACAAGAGTCTAAGAATTAATACAAGAGGAGTCTCGAACAAGCACGAAGTACCTTTTGCAACTAGCCTGTAGACAACATCGTTAAACAATTTATTATGAAGCTGAAACAAACTTTACTTTGTATACCAGTTTAATGGACAGATAGAGTGCCCGCGGTGAGAGATGACGCCAGGCACGTCATCAATAATATGCTAGGGAACGCGTGCTTGCCCGCAGACAGTGCAGTGTACACAAAACTGCACATTGGGTTTTATGACGTTAGGTACAATTTTGGCAAACTGCTATTGGATCTCCAAAACAGCCAATAGCAAGCTAGAAGGCGGGCGCAATGCATTCACGTTACTATGACGCGGTGGCTTCATCTTTCGCCGCGCGAGGTCTACTCAACTTCGTTGTAGCTGAATCGGTTAGAGTTCCGTCTACTCAGTAACATTCTCCAAACCCATGTTCGAATCTCGAAAGCAGTACGAAGCAGACTGCATCTATAACTGTTATGCGAAAGATTCTTCTTTTTTTTTCGGGGCTCCTCTTGCTTTGATCTCTAGACTCTTGTAAATTTTGCATTTTTCATATTCGTAACTAGAGATCTAAGCAGTATTAAAAATGTCAATTGAGACCAATTTATTACGAGATGTAATAACGGATAAAAGAAGTGATAGATAATGTAAAATGTCCTACATGATTGAAATGAGATCTTAGTTTTAAATATTTTGTAGAAAAAAAGGGTGTGGGTCTCGGGACCCCCGACAGATGTGAAACATCAAAGAAAACGTTATTGAACTCGGTGGTATTCTCTATGTAGTAGTATATATTTTTTCAAAAGCAGCAACTAACTGTTATGCTGACGTAATCCTATATACTGCACTGTAACACACGCGGTTGTCTTCCCGTGCCCGAGCGCGTGGAAGC
This sequence comes from Mongoloraphidia duomilia, assembly GCA_039654895.1. NCBI lineage: Eukaryota > Metazoa > Arthropoda > Insecta > Raphidioptera > Raphidiidae > Mongoloraphidia > Mongoloraphidia duomilia. The sequence goes on from CM077527.1 coordinate 12,131,993, forward strand.
CGAGAGAGAAAGAGAGTGCCACAGTGGTGGGGAGAACAGCAGCGAAGGAGAGGACCATAAATTTCGTTGCATATATCTCCTCACGCGGCTGTTCACAGCCCGACATAAGATGTTTCACATCAAAAATTCAAAATTCATAATAATAAATGTTTTTCTTTACTGCTGGCCTAATTTATACTAAAATTTACTGTAAAGTAATTATCTTTCAATATTGTCCAAAATAAATCCTATAAAGAGGATTTGAATAATCCGCTGCGCTAATTTAAACTGCGTTATAGCGAGGGATTACTGTAATTTTGAAAAATTCTTATAAAAATTGAAGACTATAAGTTACATAGGGTTTAAGCTCCAAAAATTGAATTCAGAGATAATAATTGAGAAAACATAGAACGAAGTGAACGAAGGGAAAACACTAAGTAACTACTGAATAATAATAATTTATTTGTGGTGCCGTAGTGGATACAAATTATCAAGTTGTAGGTTCATCAAGGACACAGTAATTTATGACAACAGAAAATTATCAAATTTATAAAAAGTGTTTGCTAGCGAAAATTCTTTCAAATAATTTTTAAATTTAAGTAATTCAGTATATTTTTTTAATATTTTGAGGTAGGTTATTAAAAAAAGGTTAATACCTAAACTATTTGGAATTTTTTTGGAGATATTTAAATGATTAAAAGGTACTCTAAGTATAAATTTTGAGAGGGTATTTAAGTCATGAATTGCTGAGTTCCTGATGAACTTACTCAAGTTCTTAAATACATATAATATGTACAATTCATAAATTAAATGACTGCACAATGCACATAACTAATGGCACCTCGAGTGGCACCTAGACCCTTGTTCCTTACAATAATAGTTTGCCGGAATTGAACCCAGCACCATCTATTAGCAGCAATGGTAAATATTTTTGCCCTTTTCGGCACATAGACCCTTTCTCGGGGTTCACACATAGACCCTTTTTATGTAATGAACTCAAAATCGGTGGATATCGTTCTAAGACCCTTTGTAACTTATGGTTTTCAATTATTGATTTTGATTAGATATAATTAAATCAAAAATCAATACATTTGTAAAATAAAATTTTGGACAGAAAACCTTGAAATAATTTTTTCCGACCATTTTTTGTGGACTTATTGAAATACTAAAAATATTTAATAAGTTATAGAATTACCGGACATAGATCTGTAAATAACGTATGTGTGTTATTAATAATAACTAGCTGTAAATATGTGTGTGATAGAAAGAGAGCGAGAGCGAGAGAGAGCGAGAGGGTACGAATCGTTTTATTTATGTCATATTTAAAATTCGGAGGTATTCGAACTTATCCCGTGATATTTATATAGTGTTCTTTCAAATACAAGGTAGTTATAAAAAAATTCAAAGTATGCTCGTCAAAATATTTGCCATCAAAATATGTTCTTGTCTTTTTTTAAACGGATTGTAATTTCTAACTTTTAAAATTATATCATGAATTTTCTATCAGATATTTAGCCAGGCGTGCCAAATTAAATTTTGCTATTATCCCGGTAAGCGAAAGCATTATACAGAGTGAAACAAAAAAATCCTGTTGTATCAAAATTTTCCAGTAGATATGTGACTAAGAAAGTTTAAAGTTCTAATAAAATTAAGAAAAATCGCAGGATAGTGGACAAAATATTTGATTTATTAAATGTACAACGTTTCGTCTATAGATTTAGACTTTTTCAAGTACATACATTAAAATCTTGAAAAAGTCTAAATCTATAGACGAAACGTTGTATATTTAATAAATCAAATATTTTGTCCACTATCCTGCGATTTTTCTTAATTTTATTATAATCACGATGGACACGATTTCTAATATAAAGTTTAAAGTTCTATTTTAAATCAAAATCAAATCTATTGCATTCATATCTTTTAAAATTCAAAACTGTACCTACCTTCAAGTCTATACTGTTTGTAACATTATAGTGATATATTTAAATTGTTACTGATGACTTTGTATTTTTGTAATTATTATTGCTACTGAATGTTAAAAAAAGTTTTATGTATATTTATAAGCTAATTTTTATCAGTCAAGATCGGGTTTTTTTGTCTGTTAACAGAAATGGCTACGTATGCTATGTCCGCTATACGCGCATAAAATAGTCCCCTTTATTGACAACGTAACTGGCCACACAGAGCGCTACCTTAAGCCGACTCTGGACGACAATATGGCTTGTAGCGTATGACAATGTCAACACTTTTCTGGGGGATTTCAACAGTTTTCTGGGTGATTTCAACACTTTTCTGGGGAATTTCAACTTTTTTCTAAAGGATTTCAACACTTTTCTGGGGGATTTCAACAATCTTGGGTATGTTGGCATATTGTGTGATCATTTGAATATGTCCAGTATTGGAACTGGATAGTTCCGCGAACTAGTCGCACTTAACAAAGGAAACGTTTATCAACTTTAGAATTATTATTTGTTTGCGTAAACCTGGAGAACGTAGTCTAGCACTCTGTGTGACCCTGGCATTATACAAACGCAGAAATAAATACATATTTTCTTACGTAAGAATGTAACAAAAAAAATCTTAAAATGCCGGCCCTGTTAATATTCAGTTAACCCTTTCTAAATTTTAAAATCGCTAACTAAATGGAGGTTGATATGTTTTACTTTATGAGATATCAAAAAAAATCAATTTTATCACAGCACATTATTCAATGATCAAACAAGAATGAAATATAAGATTGTCAAACCTATGTTTTGTTGAATTCAAAAAAGGTTCTATGTTTATTGGTCGTTGTGCCATCGATTTGATGTTTGATAAATTATAAAAATATTGTTTTAATTTCTTTACAGGATCAAAATTTTTAAGCCCGTTTTTAATGGATTGGAAAAAATAGTGGTCATTGAATGAAGCTTAATTTTTATAATCGATATTTTAAAATACCTAAAAACACTGTTCCTCAAAATAAACTTTTACTATTACGTCATTACATATTAATATATTGTTATAAAATAATCTTCATTATTGATTATATTTGACATTTAGATCTGAAATTTGTTTGACAAATTATTATATTATGACGCGCAATATTATATCGAGTACAGGGTGTAGATATTTTTTGTTATACACGAATTTAACACGAAGGATTTTTTATGTATACGCCTGCCCTTAATTTCTGCTAGGTTGGCATAACTAAGCTCCAGTGTCATCGTATTAGAATAATTCGAATGTTTATACCGGGAAATCACCGGGAAATCACTAGTAAAACTAAAAACTGTAAAAAGATGCTCAGAATTTAATACTTAACACTTTTTTTTCTAAGGAGTTTAAAGAATTCTTCACACTAGATTTATATATAATTAAAAATATTCTACATTCTGTATAATAAAATTATTATAAAATAGAAAATTACAGAAATTAATATGTACAATAAAATGGTCCAAACTTCAGAAATGAAAATATAGTTTTATTATTTCAAAAAATTTTACCGTAAAATCCATATCACTCCTATAAAAACCTGTATAAATATTTCCTTTAGTTTCCGAATATTTTAGAAATCTTTTTATTAATATAATAATGAACTATTTTCGAGCCGACTTTTTGTAGTTTTAGCTTCCTCGTTCTTCAAATCAAATGAATATAGTGTTTTGTCTTTTTGAGTCAACATTAATACTCTACATTGTCGACCACAACATTGTTTTGTTTTGGCAGTTTCTATGAGCTATGCTTTTGAAATTCAAATATAATTTTGAATTACTCGTTTGTTTCAAAAGCGCAGCTCATAGAAACTGCCAAAACAAAACAATGTAGAGAATTAATGTTGACTCGAAAAGACACAACGATAGGAAAATGGAAATAAGAAAAAAAGACCACTTTTTTAACTGAAATACATTTTTATTAATAGCAATATTATTTAATAGTAATAATAATAATAATCTGTCCTACATGATCGAACTATATTGATTGATTCTTTTTTACCTCTGAATATAATATGTACTAAACCACCTAGAGACATACATATACTTATGTACAGATAGCATTGTTTTACATTTTAACATTATTTTGTAAGTATTTTCTAATATCCACATTCACGAAGTTTTTAAATTGATCCTCCATGAGGATTGAGGAGCGTAGATCATCTTAATGATCAAGTAGTTCGTTGAAATAAAGACTACAACTATGATTATATAACTTCCACTTCACATTTTAAATCTAAATACAGTAGTCTCTTGATAAGTCAGCGCATCCTTTCTCTCGTTCACCTTACTGTTTTACGAATTCCCACTTCCATGATAAAACAGCGGCATGTTAGATCTCACAATAAGTTTCGTTTGAACGAAGAGAAAATGGGAGCTCCCGCTGAGTCAGCGTTTTCTTCCCTAAAAGTCCCGTTAGCGCTGACTTAAAGAAAGTGTACTGTACAATCAACTCTCTCTTAGAGATGGTTTGAAACTGAAAACACTCTTTTTTATCGAGCGTTTTTACAAAGAGGTCTTCGCTTTCCTACAAAAAGGTGAAGCACCAACATACAAGAATTGTGTAGGTCGGAAAACGAAATGACTGTTTAAAAAGGCTAAACTACCTCCCCTACTTGTAGTTTTTAGAGATAAAATTGAAAGAGTGCCGTTCCTAACGTGAGGATAGTTGACGGTAAACAGATTTTTGTTTCGACGCATCGTTTGTGACGCTTGTATAGTGATAAGGGACCAATATCGCAATGTTTTTCAACTACAACGAAAAAACTACTGGATCATTATTTTGATCCACGTATCTATTGGAGAAATAGAAAATATTCGTCGGACAGCCAATATACATACCTCAGTTAAGTTGATGTAGAATAATTGTTTACTTAAAATACGTTTGATAATAATTAATTACGATATAAATTTTTGCGTTTAGGTATATTTACTATAAATTCACAGTCAAAAAGACTATAAAATATCAAATTTTGCCAATACATTTTTTGACTTTTATAAAAATATCGACTTTCTCGATTGTTCTATCAAAGAGAAAATAATATATGTAATTTCAGTTCCGCATTATTCAAAAATATCAAGATTGTAGATAAATTTAAAAAATATTCTAGCTAAAATTAGAAGTACCTATCGCGAATGTACATCAATTTTTAGCTAATAAAATTACAACATCGCGTAAAGCATATAAAAAGAAAATATTTTTTTAAGTCATCGCTGACATTGTAAATCTTTGGGTCAAAAATCTATACATTTTTTTGTTCAAACGTTATATCAGTAATAATGAAATATTATGTAATTCATCCGGATTGTAAGACATAATACCACGAAAGGTTCTCACTTACTGATTAAAAGAATCAGTTAATAACACTGCCACGTAGAAGCTGTACTTAAAATAATATTTCAGACACGTGTGCAAATTCTCTCAAGCAAGTACAACAAAAATAATCCAGTCTTAAATAATAATACGAACCGTGTCAATAAAAATTTCTATCAAACAGTACGTTTCTATTTTCATGTTAGAACATTCCAGAAATGCGTAGAAATTAATAGAACCGTCTACAGCTAGACGTCTTTTAATCGGGTAATACGCCAAAACTATATTGTTAAATAAAACTATAAATGTCAGTAAAATTGTCCACGAAAGAGTATTTAGATTTAAGTAACCACGTAAGTCCCACAGACAATACAATAGAGAAACGGTTCTTAATATTTTTTTACAACGGACCCTTTTTAAACATTTTTTGCCGTGGACAAACAAATGTAAAAATCAGTTATGAAACTAACTGTTTAGTTTCATAACAGAGTTTTTCGCACTCATTCTCTCTGTTTAAATTGCAAAAGTTCATCACATATCTTCAAGCCTTCGAAGACTGCCTGTGAGGACATTGCGGTCCTCCTCAGGAGTTTACGGATCACAGATTAAGAATCACTGCAATAAAGAAACCAACCGCGCAGCCGGGAACGTTAAAATATTTTGAGTAATGCTGGTATAGGACTAGTTTTTGAAGTTATAGGTGCTTCTTTAGCGATGTTAGTGAAGTGGAATAACCTCAACTCAAAAATTAATAAAACGGTGATAGGGATAAAACGGCTCTCCCGATTTGGATGTAATTTACTGAAAAAAGGTTTTGTGGGGCAAAAAATCGATCTCATCCGAGGAAAAATTTGTTTTCTTAAAGTTTTATGATTTTAAAAACCAATTTTAGGACGCTTCAAAATAGTGCAATATTGTAAGCAGGCTTTGTATACTTATATAAAGATATTATAATATATCCATGGGTTTTATTAATAATAATTATTTATTAATTTTAAAAATGCTGAGAGAAGAAAAGCAAAAATGTAAATGTATGAAGTGTAACTTCGACCGTGTCGCTTATGTGAGTGAATTAGCACATACCCAGTTTCTAGCTGTTTGTGATGTATTAATCAGGATTTATTTGGGTACCCGAGAACCGAGAAGTCAGCTTCACCGTAAATAAAAATTTGAACTATATTAGTAATGATTTCTACGAAGCAATTCCTATCATATTTACAAAGTACTGTTTTCAAAATAGAAAATTGTATCAGTGCTAATGACCTTAAGGTCGATGCACACATTGTTTTTTGTTAATAAAAAAAAAATGTCACAAAAATTTAAAAAAAAAATAGAACATGTCCGGATTCCGTTTTGCTCCTTGAATGTGAATATCTGTTATAATAATATTGAAAAACATTTACTTAAGTTTACCTACATCAAAACATTTAAAAGTAGGTTTGAGATCTCAGTAAAATTTGTTTTAAGCTACCTTAATGTTATTAGAAATGATTTGTTAAATCGAATATTTTGTTCATTTAAAATCAGTAAAAGTAAACTATTATTTGGCACTAGACACAAAATCTTTTTTTAGAGCAAAACGAACTGTTTGTAAAATGGAAGAATTAAACTTGAGAATGTTTTGAACATTAAGCTAGCCTAAAACTGCAATACATTTGCCACGCACTAAGGCAGAGCCGTCTTAAGTTTTAAATTTCAAAAAATCTAGGGCAAATAATAGACAGAGAGCTGGAAACGTTTTTTCTCAGGTGTCTACATAAGGCAAAATAATATTAAAAATACCTATGTTCCTCATTTGAGAATCTGTAAGTCTGGCAGCCTTTTTACATACGTTTTAGACGGCAGGTAGAAATTAGACACATTTTTCATGTAATAATATAACATTACTTTTTAATTATTAATTGAGTCAATGCAGTAATTTTTAAACAACTTTCAGACTTACAGATTCTCAAATGGGGAACACTTATACAGGAATTATTTAGATTATTTTACTTTAAGTAGACACTTAAGAAAATCCGTCGCTGCCTCTTAAATTATAATCAATATAATAAAAAAATATGTGGTTACATTTACTAAATCTTAAGACGGTTCTGAATGATAATCGACTATATAGAATCTAAAAGTTAAAGACTCATTTTTTTAAAGACCTAATAAAGATACGAAGATTTCTTTATAAGTTTCATTAAAAATAGATCAGCATTTTGAAGTGATATTTACGTAAAATGGATATGCCAAAATAAGCTGCGAAGGTTTAGTTTAAATAAAAAAATAACAATTTCAGTCTGAATTTTTTTCACAATAAAACATTTAGAATTCAATATGATAATACTGTAGATTATAAGTAGAAATCGAAACATTATCTACTACAAAGTTAGCGTTAAGATATGCGTTTTCTATTTTTTGAAAAGAGCGGAAGATATCACGTTTCTTCACAATTAAGAAATATTTTCTTAGTAGAACATCCACTATTCAAAAAGAACAGTTTTTTTTGTTAAAATTAAAACAATGGATCTATCTCTCGAAGTAAGAGCGAGAGATCGTTATTGCTTGTTCTGAAAGAAAAAGAAAGAGAAAATATGGTTGCGCACGCATACCGTGTCCTGCCACCTAGCCAGCAGCAGGCAGTAACGACAGATATAGACAGACTATTGCCCAGTATGCTCTCGTATCCAGTTAAAAAAGATACGTGAATTGAACGCTTATTAAATTGGGAAATTTAAATAATATAAATTTTCGAATTAAACATTGAATAAAATATATTAAAATATTAACAGTTTTAACATACTGATATTTTGTACTTTTCTTCTTTTAGAATATAAAATCGTTCAAAAAAGTTTTAAATTAGGAGATAGTGATATTGTCTTTAGAAAGATAATTTACTTTAAGCACAAAAAATATGTCATGATATAATATTTTGGTAGACGTACCTATACTCCATTAAACTTTATCCCGTACGGCGCTGATTTTATTAGAGACTCGTTAATAAGGGGCCGTTCAAGTATTACGTAACGCAGTTTGGGGGGAAGGCGGTCTTGTAAAACGTTACAGTGCGTTACAATGGGAGGAGGGGGATCAAGCAGCGCGTTACGTAACAGTATTTTAATGATTTTTCGGTATTTTACGCGACATAATTGACATTTTTAGGTAAAAATGGTCACTTGGGTGTTACGTAACGTTTGGGAAGGGGGGGGGGGGTAAAGAGAAACGTTACGGCGCATCACAGGGGGGAGGGGAGGTCAAATATCTTCAAAAATGCGTTACGTAATACTTGAACGGTCCCTAAATGACTAGACATGACATAGCAACCTGTTATCGGTTCGCCATTAATTTTCAAAATAGAGAATAGAAACATTTATTCTGACATTTTGAAAAAAAATGGTGAACATAGGTATGCCATGTAGTTTCTTACATTTTCTCTAATTTCACGAGTGGCATCATTAAGCTCGGTCAGACACGGCGCGGAAACGTAGCGTTTCCGGCAAGACAAACATTTTTACATGCATTTCAAATACGAATATTTATTAAGCGGATCCCGTCCGTTCAGACACGTATCAATACTCGTATTTGAAATACATGAAAAAATCCAGGTGTGCAAGCTTTCACGGCCGTAATTGTTCCAAGTCTTCATGGTTTCCGGGCTTGTAGGCCGTGGTCCTGTGGTATTTCTACCTGAAGTTTCGTCTACAACTGCGGTAGACATTCTCAAAGGCGATGTGGCAGCGGTCGAAGTGTCCTCCTTGGCGGCTCACAGGTCAGTGTGCCACATCGCCTTTGAGAATGTCTACCGCAGTTGTAGATGAAACGTCAGGTAGAAATACCACAGGACCACGGCCTACAAGCCCGAAAACCATGAAGACTCGGTACATGTAAAAATGTTTGTCTTGCCGGAAACGCTACGTTCCCGCGCCGTGTTTGACCGGATAATATAAACCGAGCTTTAAGCGGAGTATCCCTGTATTTGTTTAGAAAATGTTATTTTATAAAAACTGTTCTTTTTGCTTATCTAATACATATTTCTACTGTTACAGATAATTTTCACCATGCATAAATGCGACCATTTTGCTAGTAATTTTAAAATATTTATTTATTTCTGACATACTAACATGCTCTACTACGAATTAAAAATCTACATTTTTTCTAATCTTTAAAACTTGCAGTTAGTCTTTTTTGATCATTTTTTTTTTAAAATGCTGTTAAAATTCTTGAATAACAATAATTTGTTTTTCATTAAATTTATATTTTCACTGATATCACAGCTCTTATTATGTGATGCAGAAAAACTTTTTATCATTTAAAAATAAAATATCTTCAATTTTTACTTCCCACCTCTACTATGGTAGGGAAGTAATGGATTCAGTCCGAAAACAATATTTCGAGATTTTAACAGATTTTCACGTTTTGAGACCCTAGCAATCGTTTAAGATCATTTTCTGACTGATGTCTGTATGTGTGTGTGTATGTGTGTATGTGTGTATGTGTGTATGTGTGTGTGTATGTGGTCAATTTTTCGCCTTCGATATCTTAAGAACGGAACAACATACGGGCATGCCGATTGTTCTATTGTGTTTATCAGCCCTTAACTTAGATCTGATTAGATTTTGAGTCAAATCGGTTCAGTGGATCCTGAGATATTCAAAAAAACGTCCTCAATGTCACGTATTAACATAGGTAAAAAAAAATATAAATGAATTCTAGATGTTATAATATGAAAAAAATGTAAATATTTTTTTTCTCTAAAATGTATAGTTTTCGAGAAAAAAAATATTTTACTAAAAAAAATAAAAATTGTACGTAAATCAAGGTAACCATGATTTTTGCTATATTAAGCTAGCCATCAATAGATCACCAAACAAAAAAGAGGGCCATGCTTTTTTCAAAGAATAAAAATTAAATTGTGTTTTAAAGACCACCAACAGCTAAGGTTATTTGGGCCTAGTCAAAGAATAAAAAAAAGAGTGTTTATTTTTTGCAAATATTTACTAGGTGGGAAGTATAGGACTGGTCATCAGTCGAATTTTTTCAAATATATTACATTTAGGATTGTCGCGAAAATTACTTGGCAAATAACTCGCGCTTCTTTTTATTGTAAAATAGTACTGGTTAAAAATAACGTGTGTTTGTTAAAGTTCGTATCAAATAAAGACTTTCTAAATACAGGATGTCAAAGAAAAAATGCAGTACGTAGTACTGTGTTATAGAGGAGTTCAAAATAAGAAAAAAAATCTGCTTAAACCTGGGTCCAAATCTCAATAGTTTATTAATTATGAACAATTAAAAATATACCTTTATTGTAACATGTATGAAAGAAAAGTATGCTATAACCTTCTTAAAAGTTAAGATAGATACGAAAAATACGTCTTGCTGCAAGCGTCCTAAATTGAAAATCACTATCGATTCTTGAACTTTAAATGCTTCGGATTTTAAATCTTAACAGTGACTTTCATTTGTTTTTTATTTACGAACTTGTATAGCAATAAATAACAATATATGAGTTAGGTAATTGTGGACAACAATATAATAATTATTAATTAATTCAACAATGAATTTTTAATCCACAAGGCATCCACTAGGTAGTGAATAGTATTTCTTAACATATCAGTCAACATATTATGCCATCATGACTGTTAAACGTTAAATGATTGTTATAAGATATATAAAGAAAAAATCAGAAGCCACTGTCGGGACTTGAACCCGACAGCCGGAAACTGGGAATTTCGGGTTCAAGTCCCGACAGTGGCTTTTGATTTTTTCCTTATATATCTTATAACAATCGTTTGACGTTTAACAATCATGATGGCATAATATGCTGACTGAAATGTTAAGAAATACTATTCACTACCTAGTGGATGCCTTGTGGATTAAAAATTCTTTGTTGAATTAATTAATAATTATTGTATAGCAATACTTGTGCATTTTTTCGTAAAAAAATAACAAAATATTATGGTGTCGATAAAATTTCTAATATCGTCGTAAGAAACTAAAAACAACAATTTTTGAGTAGTGATAGTTATTTTTAAACAGCACCAATTTTCAATTTTTTTATATTAAAAAAATATGTCGTGATCTAAGAATACCGTATCTGCAAAAGTTGGTAAACATTATTTAATAAAAATAGAATCTTCTTCAAAAAATATGTTAATTTTGAAGATCTTTTGGTACAGTTATTATAATTTACTGGTTTCGAAATTTTCTAGTGACACGACAGTAACAAACAAATGCGTCACAAAAAATGTCGAAACTATTAAAGCACAGCAAATTTTTTTCCCGTATCACGAAGTTTTGACTGCAGCAAATAAGATTGCCTAAATGTAAAATATATATTTATTGTTACAATATTATTATAATATAGCTTCGATAATATTATTTAACATTAAGTTTTAACTTTGATATCTTAACATTGTTACCTATTTTTATTTTCATTATCAATGAGCCTTTAACAAATAAAATATTTCTTGTTTTTCAAAAAACATTGACAGATACGTCTGATTGCAAATAGGCACTACAGTTTACTTTTTACACACCAACACTTAAGTAATTAAAAACATTAAAAATAATCAACATTTAACTTGTGTTGAAAATGAACTTTCCACAACATTTGATCGCTCCAACTGACATCGCTCGCCAACCCTCGTTACCATTATTAATATATTTTGCAGAGGACACAACATTGTTTTGTTTTTGATCTTTTTTACAGGGTGTCCCAAAATTGCTGGGACACAGAACTACCACGTGTAGTATAGGTCAAAATAAGTCGATTGGACCTAATTTATTTATAAACCAAAATGTACCGTTTGCCCGTGAGAAGAGTTCAAAGTTTACATAAAATTTTGTACGTAAAATTTTGTGTTACAATTTTATTAAACTTGTACCTACTAGGAATATCTGTTAGCATTATTTAAGAAAACATTTTTTTCCTTCGGAACTATGCGGAATACGAAATTTTTACAAGAGTAACAAAATGAAGATAATTAATCAGTCTTCTCGCTTAAAAAATTTTAAAACCGTATTACCACCCCTAAGAAAGTTCTGAAAAAAATGTCAGGGAGTGAGGGTGGTTTTAACCCTTCTACAATTTCTTTTGGGTTTCTTTGATTACCGAAAGGAGAGTAATCCTCTAAAATGCACTTTTGTCAAATTTCATTCAATTTGTTTCACTCATTTCTGAACAGCGTACAAAAATGTGTTTTTTTATGTCAACTTTGAACTCTTCTCACGGGCAAACGGTACATTTTGGTATATAAATAAATTAGGTCCAATCGACTTATTTTGACCTCTACTACACGTAGTAGCTCTGTGACCCAGCAATTTTGAGACACCCTGTATACTGCATTGAAAAGAAATTGGTTTTAATCTCAGAACAGAGATAGCTATAGAAGGAGCATATCATAAGGTAGGTATATACAACTGAAGCCAGTCGAGACGTGCGGGAAACAATAAGTCACATTGAGGTCACATGACTTCAACTCAATTTTAAACACCTTGATTTTTCATAAGCTCTTTGTAACCTTCGTTGTAACATCCAGGCACACAACACGACGCCATTTTTTTTTTCAATAAAACAAAAACTGATCAAATAAAGAGTAATTAACACTATATGGAATATATGCAACGAATGTCGTACTTTAGTGTATAGTTGAGACTTTACAAACGATGTGATATGCTGTTTCTATAACTTTCTCTGTTCTGAGGTTTAAAGCTTGTTATTTCTTAATTGAGCGTAGCTCATAAAAACCAAAAATAAAACAATGTAGAATATTAAAGTTAGCGCAAAAAACTACCACACGGTGTCGCATAAATTATAGTAAATGTAACAAACCAATTTGAAATTGAAAATTTTTTTTTATTTGTTTTAAAATAATTCTAATAAGAAATCATAGTTTTTTTATTTTAATGATTATTGTAAAATAAATCGCGGAAAATTCATTTTCAAAAACCAAACTAACGACCAGTAAGTGACAGAATCTCTTTGATTCTTTGATAGAATGATGATTTGTGAGGAATTTTTAATTAAATTTAACACGAAAATATTTCGAGCTAACAAGAAAACTATAAAAATGAAAAAAAGGAGCAGCTGCCAAAATACATCGTTATTCGTAAATCGTAGATTAAGGAGATTTTTTTGTGAAAGCAATATTATATGTACAGCTGTTGTAAATAAAAATGTTAATAAATATTATATAATTTTAATAAACGTTCCTTTCTTTTCTAAATCCAGTCTAAATAAATTTTGGCTCAGGAATCAGGAGTGGCGAACTACTGACACGCGTGCTAGAGAGGTGGCACGAGGTCGATTTACGAGAGAGTGCTAGAGAGGTGGCATAAGGTCGATTCACGAGAGAGAGAAAGAGGACCGATATCCATAATGATCTCAAACTCACACTCGGAACTACTATTTCATTAAAAATTTGCCTTTCTCTATTAATATCTCACCAGGAACGTCAGTACCTCAAGAAAAGTCATATACATATTTTTAAATTTAACACTACAGCTGATAGGGGCGAAAATCAAGGACGATTAGGGTGCAAGCGTAAATATCTGTCTCTGATTGGCTACTGTCATAAATAAAGACATAGAACTTTTGATAGAGAGAGGTATATGTAAAGGCGGCGTTACACATGTGGCATTGTGACAAATATCAAATGTTTGGCATTTGACGATCTATTTATCAATGCAGTTGAGAAACCACAAACACGTGGGTTTGGTGAAGTTGTGTATATCTGGTACGAATTCTTTGTTTTACAAACATTAGCCCACTTTGATGTGTGATAATTTACCGACAATAGATGGGAAACATTTGACGTTTGGCATATAGCAAACATTTACCTTTTTAGTTATTTGCCAAATATCAAACATTTGATAATTGGTATTTGACAAATACCGCATGTGTAACGCTGCCTTAACATTTTGTCCGATTAAAACAGAGAGACATCTTTATTTCAACGTTTTGTTTTGATGGAACGCATAATCTCCAAAAAAGAGACGGAAATATATTTTTTGCTCTCTTTGTGGTTTATGCTCATCGCACATTGACGAAATAGAGAAAGCTTGGACTGTGAGAAAAATATATTTTGTAATTCTTGGCACGCGAACATGAAAAGGTTAGCCACACCTGTCCTAGTTTAAAGGAAGGACGTAAACTGAATTTGAATGAAAAAATGGAGTGTCAAAAAGTTTAAATTTATTTCGTTTTTATTTTTCAGATGTGGAAAATGCATGGATGATATATATGTATATATAATATCTGATAAATTACATTTATCCTTGTATGTTTTACACACTGACTTAAGCTAAGAATTACTATTTTATAAAATATTTCATTTTTTATTAAATTATTATTTAATAGAAATACTTTTTACAATCTCAATACTTCAGCGAATTCTTTTCATGAAAATATTTCCAAGTTTACGTACCTACATCGATCCTTTATCTCATTTCCAATTTGTAGTACCTATTAAAATGTGCAAGTTTTGTAAAATGTGCAAATGTTGTGAATCATTAATTAAAAATGTTTGTCATATTTAAGGAGACCATACTGATCCATATTTTGTCTGATTGTGCTGATTTTTCCTCTTAGATAACCAAAAATACTAATTTTTTCGTAGTAATTACTGCAAAATATATATCTATGTTTAAAGACGCGTGAGAGAGGGGATACGGGGTGATTTTTCCGGAACCTGACTTTATTAAGGACTCGGACTTTTCAACGGCCCACTGTGTTCTCAAGTTAGTTTCTTTTTGTAACATTTGATTCTGGGTTGAATATAAATTATTATTTTGGAATTTTCAAAAATAAAAATGGAAATATTTTCAAAGCACTCATATTATTTACAATTCAATAGCTTTAAATAAAAAAATTATACAATGTGCGTTTTCATTGGTACCTGCTCAAAATAAACAAAATCAAAACAAAAATTTGCAGCATTGTACATTTATTCCCCCAAGAAGCGTACAAAACATATATTTATTTAGTTTGTTTTTTTAATTATCTTTAATTTCTATATTTTATGATATAGACAAATAACAATATATTTCTCAATCTTTTTAGAGTTCTACATTTTCTAAATATTTCGAAACGTTGTCGAAAAAAAACTATGTAGCAAGTTGTCATAAAGTCAGGTAAAAATGCAGCCGTTATTTCTCAAGCCAGCAGAAGTTAAATTGTGACAAATTATATATATATATTTTTTTTAATTAAATGATATCGATAGTTTTTTTCTGTTTACACTTAACTGCTCTGATAAACCTGGATATATTAAAGTTGAAAATTTGAACGATGGTGCAATTTTTCCAAACTTTATGGCGTCCTTTTTTAACTATTAAAACAAGATACAGTCACAACTTGTATTAAAAACTAAACAAATAATTTAATACATTTAAACATACTAAGGTCAATATTTCAGTCGTCTAATAACGGACTGTGGCTAGCAAATAGTTAATAGATTATCGAAAAACTGACCTTCAATAACTTTCTATATTTTGTTTTTCATTACGTATTTCTACACTCGCTTAGAAAAATATACTTCAGTTTAGCGCTGGCAAAAATATTAAAATCCTAATAATTATACTTGTAACAGGATTATTTGGGGTATAACATGATAAAAAAAATTAACGAAAAAATCGATTCAGGCTTTAACGAGCTACTATACCCCCTAGGGTGGGTCAAAAATATCAATTATTTTTTTTTTACAAGTGACACGGAAAAATAGGTTGCTAGACACCTTAAAAAAATTCTCACCAAATATGAGCTCTTAATTTTAATAGGAAGATCCTCCGCATCACAGTTTTTTTTTTATTTTTTTCTCAGTCCAATAGAAAAAAATTCATACCTCATCATTAATTGATTGTACAGAAAAATGTTTTATGAGAATCTTGTAGGAACTTTAATGCTCTACAAAAAAGGTATCTTATATTTTTTCCGCAAACCTCACCATTTGAAAGATATTGAAGATTTAAGTTTGATTATTTTAAGACAAATTTCATTTTTGTTTATGAATTTTATAACTCGACAACAAATGACTATTATAAGTCATCAATATCTTTCAAATAGTGAGGTTTGCGGAAAAAATATAAGATACCTTTTTTGTAGAGAATTAAATTTCCTACAAAATTCTCTTAAAACATTTTTCTGTACAATCAATTAATGATGAGGTATGAATTTTTTTCTATTAGACTGAGAAAAAAATAAAAAAAAAACTGTGATGCGGAGGATCTTCCTATTAAAATTAAGAGCTCATATTTGGTGAGAATTTTTTTAAGGTGTCTAGCAACCCATTTTTCCGTGTCACTTGTAAAAAAAATAATTGATTTTTTTGATCCACCCCCGTTATAGTATGTATGGTATGATGCAAGGGTTTCGTAATTGCAAAACCCCATATTTGTTTCAAGAAAAATAGGACGTATTATTAAATGCAATCAAATTCGGAAATCTTATGGTTTTAATGAAACTAGAAAAACTGTGACGTTTCAAATTTGTTGATAAAATTATCATAACAAATCATATTACTCAATCGTTGAACTATGAAATTACGTATCAATGTTTTTTACGACTTAAAAACGCAAATATATTTTTTTCAATATAAAAATATGGTATGTTAAAAAATTCGTACGCTTTTTCGAGAATTCTTAAAAAATTAGCTTTTAGGGTATGGTAGAGCGTTAATTATGAATAAATATTTATACTTGAAAGATAAAATAATCGTTTCAAGCAATAATTGAAAAGTTGTGAAATACATTATATTGAACTTTTCGTATACGAAGAAAAACTAAAATGCGGTAAAAAATATTTGACATTTATAAATATATCCAAAATGCGAATGGGGGAAAATGGAGGTATTTAAAATTATTGTTTTGTATTTTAATTAATGGAATAGATCGGTATATGGATGATTCGAAAATAGTTGTACAACCCGAAAAATAAAGAACAGAATTTTTGGAAATTCTAATTGAAAAAATATATTCTTAATTTTTCATTTATTTGGGAACATAAAATTGTCTTTTTTTTATTGTACTACCTTTTTCGAATAATGTCTTACACAAAAACTTGGACTATATATTTTGTAAAAAAAGAACTTGGAAGGGACATATAAATGAAATAATTAGAAGCGTGTTACCAGTCAACTTTTCACAGGCGGACAGAAATTGCAAACAAAGAAATTTAAGTTACATAAAACTGGTAACACTTAATAATGAATCACTTATATATGAGCAAAATGCATCTGGCACAATTACAGGATGTTCAGGAATGTCTGACGTTACGTAATTATTCATTATACATAATATACCGATCTGGTTGGCAACAAACTGAATTGCACAGCATTTATTAGTGCAGGACATACTGGCGCAATCGCTCGAAAAAATTCTAGAATAAACAATTTTTCTTTCATCGTTTTCTGATTATAAAACTGTTTATTATTTGTTATTATCATTCCCAGGAATTGTTCCAGGAAAGTATTGTCTCATTCGCACTCTCACGCATCATAAATCATACGGACTAGAGACAGACAGAATGAGCGTCTTAAAAATAGTTCGAGTTATTTATTAAAAATAGGGTTGTGATGACAGATTAAAAACACGAAAATAAGGTTTCTCATCGTTTTGCAAACTGCTTAAATATTATATAAAACATTGTCAAATCCGGGATTATGAAATTTTATATACAGTATGTAAACAGATAAGCTGTACATAGGAAAATTAGCATTGGGAAAAAATGAATGGATCAGAGCCATGACTCATAATGTACTACGTATTTATATAAAGTTGCTATGGTTATTTTAGTGTTTTTATTTTAGTTTCATAAAAATAATTGAAACTAAAATAAAAACACTAAAAAACCATAGCAACTCTATATAAATACGTACATTATTTGTCATGACTCACTCTGATCCAATCATTTTTTCCAAATGCTAATTTTCCTATGTACAGCTTACCTGTTTACACACTGTATACTTACCTTTCTTTGCTGGAAATGCATCTAGATTCTAGACTATTGTCGCTTTTATAAATACTAAAAAAATTATAACTATTGATAGAGTAGAAAAGCCAAAAGATTATGAAAAAAATAATTTCTGGTAATAATTTTTTTTTTCAATTTTTGTGATTTAAACAATTTCCAGGAATGATAACAAATAACAAACAGTTTTGTAATCAGAAAACTTTTCTGAACACGATAAAAGCAAAATTGTTTATCCTAAGATTTTTTCGCGCGATTGTGCCACTATGTTCTGCACTATAATATGATGCAGATACGTCTAAAAAATTAATTAATTCGCGTCTGACATTAAGGTCGAAGCCCTCTATTGGGCTTAGTCGCGAACTACCCGAGGAGGTCGTAGCAACGGAACAAAGCGTTGAGTGAAGGTAAAAGTGCACAAAATATATGTTTTTCACGAATGACAGTATACAAATGTAAGCATATTGCAAAAAGATACTGTTCAGTGTTCACTTGAAGTTTTGTAATAAATAATTCTGTCGTAATACGACTTTTGAATGAATTGTGAATTATAGACGCTCGGCAACAGAGGTCATTAGCGTCTGGCTGAAAATATCGAAATTAAATTTCACTAAAAATGTTTTGTTATGTCAGCACAAATGTTGCAATAGGAACTTACGACGCGGAAAAAAATCATTGCCGTTAAAATGATCACTGCATGAATGAATGAATTGTAAATTATAGTCAGACGCTAATGACCTCTGTTATCGAGCGTCTACAATCCACAATCCATCAATCTATTAAATTATAGACGATCGACAACAGAGGTCATTAGCATCTGAATGATCACTGTTCAAAAGAGTGCTTTCTGTTATAAGTCTTATTCCAGTTAAACCCATCTATAGCTTCCTCAATTCACTATTTTCAGGAAATTTGTGATAGGAAAATGCTGTCGAAGTATTTCGGCAACAAGGATTTGAACACATGTAAGGCATTTCTGAAACTATTTAATACAAATCACATGTAAGCTAATGTAAACAAACAACGGTTAAAAGTCGTATTGCGACAGAATTATTTATTACAAAACTTTAAGTGAAAACTGAACAATATCTTTTAGCATTATGCTTACCTTTGTAAACTGTCATTCGTGAAAAACATATATTTTGTGCACTTTTACCTTCATTCAACGCTTTGTTCCGTTGCTACGACCTCCTCGGGTAGTTCGCGACTAAGCCCAATAGAGGGCTTCGACCTTAATGTCAGACGCGAATAGTACGTAACGCCAATCGGTATTGGACACACTGCATAAATAAAATATTGACTGCAAATTAGTATTTGAAATCACAAATATTCACTTATTAAATAATTGCATTGTACTTCTGTAAAACGTTGTTTTGTCATTAAAAGATTATTAATTATTATCAATTTAATTTATTGTCATTTGTTTATTTTTTTTTAATATTATTAATTACCGAAATTAAGCATTGATATTGTGCAAACAGACACTACTGCATATTATGTTTTTTAAGAACATTTTCACAGCTTTGTGTTTTAGAAGAATTTTTTTTTTCATCGAATATTCACAGTCTTATATAATCAAAGATATCGTAGCAAACAATATTTTCAAAATTGTTCATATAAACAAAAGAAATGTGCGTGCATTGAAAAGAGTTTGATCTGAATTATTTCAAAAATTAGTTTTATAAAACAGCTTTTTAGAAGCTATTACTTTAGGAGGAACTGGATGCAAGGCAAAATAATAACAATATTTATTTGCTAAATTTTTTGATGGCCAATGTCACGACACACATTGTGTCTTCTTCGGAACCTTAATTGTTAATTTTTAAAAGCTTGAAGAAGACGCAATTTGTGTCGAAACATTGACCATATAGGCGTTTAACAAATAAGCATTATTCTTTTGATTTATAGTTTCTCCTAAAGTAAAAATTTGTTTAGGTATAAAAAATTAAGTAGAAAAGCTT
Source organism: Mongoloraphidia duomilia (assembly GCA_039654895.1). Lineage (NCBI taxonomy): Eukaryota > Metazoa > Arthropoda > Insecta > Raphidioptera > Raphidiidae > Mongoloraphidia > Mongoloraphidia duomilia. Next base: position 12,152,168 of record CM077527.1, read on the forward strand.
AAAATCTGTCGAAGTATTTTAAAAACTGTTTAGTGGTCTAAGCTTGATACACCTCCAAGCTATTTATAAATAATTTTTAAAACCACTGAGATTTTTATTACCACAATGCGAAGAAAAATTATTAAAAAACATCAGTTTTTTATATTATGTGTTTAAAATAATTTATGAAGCTTTACATAAAATATATATTTTACATTATTATTATAAAAAATATTCTGGTTTCTAGTAATTACTATAAAATTGTTATTAAAAATTAACATTTCTTAATTAAATAACAACGTTTTACAAAGCACATCTAATAATCTATTAATTATGCAAAAACAAAGAAAAAAAACGTATATGTGGAAAACCTAAAAAGATATCTATTTTAAAAGATTTTATATTATTAATTAACCTAAATTAATTAATGATTCTGCAGTCGAATAATATAAATTATTATGCATTTATTACATAATTTTTTAAACATACTATGTAAGTATTTTGTTTAAAATGACTGAATCCATTTTCACTAATACTTTTATTTCTATAAAAAATCAACTGTAACAATGTACATACCAAATCCAGACAGATGGTTCTGTCTTTATTTCTTTATTCTGGCTTCAGTCTATGCCACTGAACAATTGTTTGGCGTGGTTTTGTAATCATGTCTTGCCAGTGCTTGGTTTCCGATGCACCAGAACCATTTTTACCTGCAAACAAAACCATTTAATTAACAACTCGCAGGGTACCGACCGCAATCGGACTGCAGACGTCCGTTTCGACAGCAGCGAACGTCCGTGTCTGCCGGATAGTTCTCCGAGACGCGACCGCATATTTGCGGTCGGCCTGACTACAAAATGTCTTCCTAAAGGTACGTGCAGTATGGAGTTGGGATTCTAGATGGTAGCGTAGATCATAGCTGGGCTTGCTTAAATTAATGCATTGTTATATATGCGAGCGTACACAACGAAGCAGTGAGTGTAGCAGGTATAAGCGCTGTTACAAGAGCTGCTAGATACAAGAATGTATCTCACCATTCTTTCAGCGCGCTGACTACTACAATCAACGTGTGACAACTGTCAAATGGTCGTTACAAGTTTCGCAATGGATGTGACTAGTTTAATAAGTGAAATTTTGCCAGTTTTTATTTAATTTGTTTTGAGTTTTTTCTAAGACGTATTTAAAAGTGTTAGGTTCCATACGTAAATATTCAAAAAATAGGTTTGGGTAAAATTTTAATTCTTGGTATAAATGATGAAATTCGCCATGTTTAGATCGTTTTCTATTAATAGGGTGGACATGATAGCTCCTACCCAAATTTGTATTTAAAATATACCACTTTGTAGCAGAAGAACACAAATATTCGTCTTCGCTATCTGACATTTCAAACGCGATTTAAGCTTGTATCAATGCTGTATCAAAGCTTCGCTGTGCAAACCTATAAGCGCTTATAATATTAATTATATCTACACTAATTTCCTACTATTGCTATAGTTAATAACATTTTTATATCGCTTTTATTTGAACAACTTTGGAAAAATGAAACGTAACAATGTCAATTTCAAAATAAATATATTAGACGGAAAAATTATATTTTGTTGTAGAAAACGTACCAATTTTTAGCCGAGAGGTCAGAAAGCATAGCAAGTATGACTAAAGGTATGTACAGTATGGAGCTGGGATTCTAGATGGTAGCGTAGATCATAGCTGGGCTTGCTTAAATTAATGCATTGTTATATATGCGAGCGTACACAACGAAGCAGTGAGTGTAGCAGGTATAAGCGCTGTTACAAGAGCTGCTAGATACAAGAATGTATCTCACCATTCTTTCAGCGCGCTGACTACTACAATCAACGTGTGACAACTGTCAAATGGCCGTTACAAGTTTCGCAATGGATGTGACTAGTTTAATAAGTGAAATTTTGCCAGTTTTTATTTAATTTGTTTTGAGTTTTTTCTAAGACGTATTTAAAAGTGTTAGGTTCCATACGTAAATATTCAAAAAACCGGTTTGGGTAAAATTTTAATTCTTGGTATAAATGATGAAATTCGCCATGTTTAGATCGTTTTCTATTAATAGGGTGGACATGATAGCTCCTACCCAAATTTGTATTTAAAATATACCGCTTTGTAGCAGAAGAACACAAATATTCGTCTTCGCTATCTGACATTTCAAACGCGATTTAAGCTTGTATCAATGCTAGTATCAAAGCTTCATTGTGCAAACCTATAAGCGCTTATAATTTCAGCCACCATCTACCATACATGCTACCATCTAGAATCCCAGCTGCGTACTGCACGTACCTTAAGTGTGGGCGGTGTTTTGCCGTCAATAGGCTGATTACGTCACTGAATCATTCTAAGAGCAATCGAGCTATACTATAATTTATTCGAAACATCTTCGTCATTGTGATTAGTGACGGGCGATACGAGATGTTTTTACAATCGAAACAATTGCAATCGACTCGGAGTTTGATTTTACAATCGAAATGTTCGATTGTTCTAGTCGATTATTTGCCACATAGGTTATACTCGTATCAATAGCAGCGATTGAGAATACATACAATCGCGATTCAAGGTTATATACTAGTCGACTGACGTTCACGCGATTCGTTGATTGTTCACTGTTCAGTGGGTACTCTGTGATCTCTTCACTGTTGAATTCGTATTTACGCGATTACTGCACAATCGACCATCGACTCGACCACAGTTGTTGAGTGATGAACGATTGTATATATTATGTGGCTCTTGACAGTGTACGATTCAGTACTATGCGACTCGGTCTCGGTGAACTATCAAAAAACAAGAATCGAGTCCAAGTGACAACCATCGAAAGTCATCGAGATGTTTGAACAATCGAAACAATCAACTAAACATCTCGTATTCGCGCATCACTATAAAGATCTATTTGACTTAATAATATCGTAGATCCTTATATAAAATTAATAATAAATAAATAAAACACAACAAAATTTGATTTTATCAAGACGAGTCTAAAATAGGTCTGATCACAACGAAATTATAATTTTTGAATTAACTTGTTTGTTTCAAAAGCCTAGCTAATAGAAACTGCCAAAACAAAACAATGTTGTGGTCGACAAAATAAAGTATTAATGTTGACTCAAAAAGACATAACATCACTAATTGTGATTAAACTTACCAGCCAATAGAATCCTCCCGATAAGTTCGTTCCTGCCTATGTTATCGAAATCCATGACCATTACATCTAGCGAGCACTCCCTGATCTTCTCCCAGGGGACGTTAAATGAAAATGTTTCGTTAAACACAGGATTCAAGGTACATTTGAATATTGGCGTTTTACGTTTTTCAATACGCTTGTCGCCGAATTGTAACCACACTTTTACATATGGATCTGAGAACAGCACACAAAAAAAATTACAGAAATGTATTATTAGAGAGATCTTCAATATTGACCGGCAGGGTCATGCGATGAAAAAATTACGCCTGGGGCATAGCACTCCTCACTTTTCGTAATCAAACAAAATTTACTTGTCAGAGTAGCTTCTGGTGCCCCATCCCTCTATCTAGAGCCAGTGCCTTTGCTCCATTTCGCCCTTCCTTTCGTACGACCCTGTTGGCCGTAAAATTTCATGCCGCACATTTTGATGTGAAACATCTTATGTCGGGCTGTGAACAGCCGCGTGAGGGGAAATACGAAATAAATATGCAACGAAATAAATATGCAACGAAATGTTTGGTCCGCTCCTTCGCTGCTGTTCTCCCCACCACTGCGGCACTGGCTAGGCGTGCACTGTAGCACACGCGGTGTTATAGTGCAGTATAGCACACGCGGTGTTATAGAGCTGTATATACGTCAGCATAACAATTAGTTGTGCGTATAAATATGACACGAGGCGCGGCTCTGTCTTAATCTTACAGTCACATGTAATATATGTTTTTGATGTGATTACGTCAGCATAACAGTTAGTTGCTGCTTTTGAAAAAATATATACTACTACATAGAGAATATCACCGAGTTCAATAACGTTTTCTTTGATGTTTCACATCTGTCGGGGGTCCCGAGACCCACACCCTTTTTTTATTTACTGCAATGTTCTAACTTTTTATGTACTCTGAAGATGAAATTTGTGAATTTATCCAACAAAATATATCTTATTTTAATTTTGTCAACAATGTGCATAGTTATTAGACGCGTCAAAATAATGACATACTATACGTAGGTATATAATTATCGACTGTCACCGTACAGCAGGAGACCATTTAGTTCTGACGTTAAGATATTATATATTATATAATAATAAGTTGCCGACGTTTATTCGATATAACTTTAACAAACTTCAACGTACATCGAAGAATATTTTGATTACAAATTATTGCTCTTATAATTTAAAGAAATTTTACGATTATCTACCAATTTTTTGTTGACTTATTGCATACAATATGGCTTTACTTACTGTGATTAAAATTATCTTATTTATGTAGGTAACTATTTTTTTCTTAAATTATTTTTTTGTACAATAATGCAATGTTTTATGCCATACGGTAGTATGGATAGCGTGCGTTACTATGGTAACGAAGTAAATAAATATTGTATCAAAGTCAATATTTTTAGTATATGAAGTGCTGTCAATGAATCTACGGTATTTAACATTAATTCAATAAAGCTCAAAGTTGAATGTTGTACATTTCAAATATATTGTGTTAGAAAATAGTAGTTTATACATCTATAGTACAATTAAATATAAGACGAGAGGTGTGAGTTTGGCAGTCAAGCCCCAGGCGAGTGTGCCAGCACACCAATTTTACAAGACGTATACACTATTTTTTCACATTTCAAATATGTGTTACAAAAACTACTATTATTCAACGTACCTGATTTTCCGTTAATATCTTTAGCTTTTAAATTGCGCGCTTTTAACAATGTTAATGTTAGAATACTGTTACTAGGATGATAGCATAGCGATGTTAATAATTCGCCGCATTTATCTTTAGCTGGCGGTTTGAGCGCTTTCCAAAATGAAGGTTTTTCACTTAAATCCACCTGAAAGAGAATTCGCCGTAAGTAACAGGGTAATGGTATAATAGTTCTAAATCAATGGTACACTGTAAGAAATGAGAAGGCCGATTACATAGATTATCGATGGTCCATTTGCAGCCAGCGATAAATCTGGTAATAGGCACACAAAGAGACAATGACGTCGCAAACAAGTACCGCCTGCACATCGCGTAGATTCCATAAAAACACATTGCGCATGCGTGGTTACTAATTTTACATTAATTTGTTTTGTATTCATCCATTTTATATATGTAACTATACATTTTATTTTGTAATTTTTACAAACTTTATTAGAATATTACACAAATTATGTAGTTTTAATTTACTTTATGTAAAAATCACAAATTTGTTTAACTTTAATGTAAAAGTCCAAGTTTTTTTGAAATCGGTTAAAAAATGCTTGATGCTTGATTGGATTTTACAGTTTTTTATTAAAAATAATAATAAATGGAAAATATGAATGGATCTTAGGGTGTTAATATTTACCTGGCAAAGTGGAAGAAAAACTTCGCCTATTGAATCATCTCTCGAAAACCTGTCGTAATCAAATACATGTAGATGAAGAACCCTAGACTGTAACTTTTGAATGGGGAACCCTTCGAAGTAAAACGTTTCGTTCCAACGCGGGTTCAAGGTGCGTCTTTTGATTTTCGTTTCGAGTCGATGTTTCTTGTCCGGTAGTAAAGTGACTCGTACATATGGGTCGCTTGTACCTGACAGATCTTTAGCCGGAAGTTCTTTACCCTGAAACAACAAAATATACAATCTTATTCTGGACGAACTGTACTTTAACGGAAATAATCGTAGCGATACAGCATTTTGCCCATAATGCACCCAAAATATGTACCATTGTGATTCATATTCATCTATATAATGTACAGATCGTATCAAATTAAACCTGTGCATAGGGCATTCTGTGTGTAAGACAGAGATCGATACATAAAGCAATAAGTAAGAATGAGATAAATGATCGCTAATAGAATGTTACGTGGTTACTGTAAATAAACAAGCCGTGAGGTGGGTCGTTTATTAGGACTAAAGTGCGACCCTTGAGGTCCACACGACGAACTTCCCAGTTTGATAAATATTTAATAATAATAATTAAATTAGATATTACACAGAAAAGTAATCATTTTAATCATTAAAACATCAATAATTAAAAAAAAAAAAAAAAACGGCTGAACCGATTTTTATAAAATTTATGTCGGATCAAAATGACGTTAACACGCCTCGATTGACACCCTTACGAAGTCGATATAATTTTTTATTCGCGAGATATTGTGTAAAATCTACTTTTTTTGAGGTTATTTGGTTAAGAAAAAAGAACGGCTGAACCGATTTAAAAAAAATTCCTTTCAGATCATATTTACGTTAATACGCGTCGATTGGCACCCCAACGTAGTCGATATCATTTTTCGTTCTCGAGATTATCGTCTTAGAAAGAAATGGACACATACGTACGTACGTACGTACACACACACACACAGACATATTTCTAAAAGTAGTGTAAAAATAGTGTAGTGACCTTGAAACATTAAAATTTTTTTTCCTTTTTGATTTCGATTTTCGGACCCATTACAATAACTTCCAGTGGGAAGTTAATAATATTTATACAACCTAATAGCGTCATCTTTGTTTTTTCGCTCCTTCTATGCTGTAAAAATGTAAATCTTTTATCAGTTTAATTTACAGTAACCACGTAACATCCTACTAGCGATCATTTATCTCATTTTTACTTATTGCTTTATGTATCAATCTCTGTCTTACACACAGAATGCCCTATGCACAGCTTTAATTTGATACAATCTGTATAAAAAAATGAATGTTTGTCTGTTTGTCCCGTATGCGTTCCTATACCATTCATCCGATTGCGATGAAACTTTGGTGCGTTGTTGTGATCACTACCGGAAAGGTTTCTGAAGGTTCATAAATTCTTAGCACCCGGCAGAAACCTGGCGAGACCGCTAGATTACCGTGCATGGTGGAAGTACGTGTATATATGGCGAAGGGCCGGGTGTTGAATCTTTATTATCGAGGCCGGGTGTTTAATCTTTATTATCGAAGCGGGGCGGGACCGCTTATAAATCATAAATTCATAGCACCTGGGCGAAGCCAGATCAGACCGCTAGTATATAATTAAAAAAAATGTCAAGACAGAAATGTATCAATTTATATTTAAAGTTCATTGCAGATGATTAGACTCTGTTGAACAGCGATTCAAGAAAGGCTGCTGTAAAAAATTGTTTATATTATCTAGCAGTGATGTCAACCAAAGATAACGCAAGGAGGCAGAATCAAAATGCAAACGTTAAACTATTTGAATTATTCAATAGTTACAGTACAAGCTTACACAATACACAGTACTGTAGAAAAAGGACATGTATTTAAAATTTGAAAATAAATTGGCGGGGCAAATATCAAGAGGTTCTGAATTTCCAAAGGATTCGGAATTAGTGTTGCCGTCTAGACAAGACAAGACAAGACTTTCAAAGTCTTGTCTTGTCTTGAAATATCAAGACTTCACTAAGTCTAAGTCTAGATTAAAAAACTCTTGTCTTGTCTTGAAAATTTCTAGACAAGACTTTTGCAAGTCTTGTCTTGAAAATCTAGACAACACAAGACAAGAGTCTAGAAATTCTAGATCTAGACGGCAACACTATAATCTAAATACATTGATATTGGTATAAAAAGAAAGGTTTTGTTGAGAAAATTACAAATAAGGTATATACCATCACGGAAAATTCAATATGGCGGACTCTAGACGCCATTTTCTCAGAATGCCAAAGTAATTTTCCTTCTAAATTAGTGTTGCCGTCTAGACAAGACAAGACAAGACAAGACTTTCAAAGTCTTGTCTTGTCTTGAAATATCAAGACTTCACTAAGTCTAAGTCTAGATTAAAAAACTCTTGTCTTGTCTTGAAAATTTCTTTTGCAAGTCTTGTCTTGAAAATCTAGACAACACAAGACAAGAGTCTAGAAAGTCTAGATCTAGACGGCAACACTATAATCTAAATACATTGATATTGGTATAAAAAGAAAGGTTTTGTTGAGAAAATTACAAATAAGGTATATACCATCACGGAAAATTCAATATGGCGGACTCTAGACGCCATTTTCTCAGAATGCCAAAGTAATTTTCCTTCTAAATTAGTGTTGCCGTCTAGACAAGACAAGACAAGACAAGACTTTCAAAGTCTTGTCTTGTCTTGAAATATCAAGACTTCACTAAGTCTAAGTCTAGATTAAAAAACTTTTGTCTTGTCTTGAAAATTTCTTGACAAGACTTTTGCAAGTCTTGTCTTGAAAACCGAGACAAGACAAGACAAGAGTCTAGAAAGTCTAGATCTAGACGGCAACACTATTCGGAATTGAAAAGAAGGGATTTCTCGGGCGTTGCTAAAGTATAGGTGGCTAAAAACCTGCTGCCATCTATATAACGTTTCTAATGTGCCAATCTCTATTCTAGACGGATGGGACACATTTTCACGCAGCTGTACACATGAAAATGTTGCGCGTAATATACAGACATGCGTACTAAGGCATTTATAGTGACGAGGCAATATTCAAAGATGAAAATCATACCCTAACGAATATTAATATAACCATCAAAAATGATTTAACAGCTGAAAATTTTCAAATAAAGAATTAAGGAACTTATTTTATATTTTAGTTCAAAATAGCGACGTATCGTCCGCGCTAAATGCCCAATTTTAACACAATATCGTGTTCCCTGGTCGCATTTGAAAATTAATTGACCTTATAGATTATAGACACATGAAATTCAATAAATATTATGCAAAACTGAATAGTACTGAGAACTAAGTTCTTAAAACACTTTGTAAAAAAGATGCTCGATGTTTAGAGCACTTGCATAAAGATCCTTGCTACTTATTAATAATCCTTCAACAAGCTTAAGCATTAGGAATACTTAAGTAAGCACTTTCAATGCTTAATGCTTAATAAGCATTTTAAATGCTTGATAAGCACTTTCAATGCTTGATAAGCATTTTCAATGCTTGATAAGCATTTTCAATGCTTAATAAGCATTTTTGTTACAACATTTTATAAAACATATTTAGTTTATCCGTATCTTATTTTCATAAACAATATATATGTTTTGAACTTTGGTAAGTACTGTAAATTTAGACGTTAAGAAGTTTCTTTAAAATGCGTTTAATGCTTCATGCTTAATTTTTTCAAGCACTTTAATGACTGTTCGATTCTTTTTTTTATTTGCATTTTTGAAAACGAAAGTGCTTTTTGCTTGATTAAATCGAGTAGTTATGAAAGTGCTTGTTCCTCGGTGCTTCAAGCACTTAGGTTCAGTCCTTTGCCCAGCTCTGATATTATGTGTCTTTCCGATTAGAACTAACGACACCATAATATAAGCGTCATAAAAATTGGTTCAGTGAGATATTATAGATTATAGACGCTCGATAGCTTAGATCACTAGTGTCTATACATTCATTGGTTCCTAAGATAAGCTCGTCAGAAAATCGTGAGTTGGAAGTACGGAACCCTATGTGGACAAACAGAATTGGTACTTAACCGGTAACTCCGACAGCGTTGAACTGTGTTGGATAACCATGTGAAAGCGAACAAAAAAAAACATAAATTATATTACGATATTAAAATGGAAGAAATAAAGCTAATTAAGTTAATTGTATATTTAATTAAATTACAAATGACATTACAGTAACACGATAAATTAATTAGTTTTTATGATACAGAATGCAATCTCATTCGAATTTAAACAATTGTATTTGTTTTTTAAAACACTTCGGAGACTCAAAATTTGATTAGATATTTTTATGCATATTTTTGTAAACTATATCTATAATAGTTCTCCTAACCTAAACTGTACATATTTACGGTGTTTTACTTTGTTTTTAATGCTGTTTCTTTCAATGCAACTCGGGTGCAATTGGCGATTGCGACTTTGCCACACTCGTTGCGCTCTGGCTTGTTTTACAATGTTGTAAACGGTCGATAGACGATCGATTGGCGAGAGTCTAGATCACATCCGGTGAGATACAATGTGTTGTTGGTGTGCATACAGTGGGCGATTCACCACCCAGAACAAGATAATCTCCAGACATGACCATGCAAAATACGAACGTCCATTGTGACGATCCGCGAGAACCAACATTTCCACGAAGCCATAACGCCCATGAGTTGATGGGGGTAAACCCTATAAATATACTCCCCACAACCAAAAACGTGGAGGTAGTGTTGGAATTGTGAAATTGTGCGGGTCTACGTTTAAAATTATTATGTAGTGCTACTAGATACGGGTAAGCCAGATTTTTGATAGATTTTTAACATGACGTGTTGGATTGTTTTCTGAAGTATTTTTTTTTATATATATTAAACGTTTATTTTACTATCATTTTATGTAATCATTAATAAATCCCTCCCCTCACAACCATCCATGGCCTCCTAAACGGGGAACTTAAGATCGTCTAAAGAGCCCTTACTGCCCTATTGGTACCATATGCTAATAGGGTGGTAACAATGTAAAAAAAAATTATACATTTTTTACTGACCTGTATAATTCGTAATATAAGAGTGGTATTCTGGAAGTCGTATTCCAGAGAGAAATGGATTTGTCCGACATTTTCTGACGGTTCCGAGTTATCGATGTACATGTCGACCAATGAAACCGATCTGTTCTGCAGGAATGCCATCTGAAAATAAATAAGAACACTGAACAATTAAATGAATAATTGCATAAAATGCCTGAGACATGAAATCCAAGGACAAAATAAATTTCATCATGAGATTTAAGTCAAAAATACCCGCACCAATAATATTCAGAAATGGAAAATTTTATTTCAATAGTAAAGTAAAGTGCTCTAATATCGGATAGCTTTTGAAAAGTGTCCATATTTTTTTAACTCATTACATAAAATGAAATTTCTTAGACATACAATACACAATAAAGTGTCGTTAACAATGTCCAAAAATATGAAAAGTTTTAAGGGAACAAAAATGATCAAAAAATTCAAATTTATAAAAAGTCTCATTTTTCTGTCATGCCAAAATGTAGTCCTAATATCGGATAGTATATCCGATATTAGGAAAATGTTTTTTATGAGGTTTAAAATATTTTTACAAGCTTTCATAATTTTGTTATGCTTTAATATTATCAATATTGATTTAAATCTGTAACAGAAATGATCATTTCATAATAACACCAACAAATTTCCTAATATCGGATACCTGATATTACGACGTCATCACTGTCCGATATTGCGCAATTAGTTTATTTCTAGATTAAAAACTGAAATATAACACTGATAAGGTAATTTTAAAAAATTGATTAATAGTAATCAAACTACACTTTCTGCAGGTTAACATAAGCTAAAATTTATAATTAAATGACTCATCTGTGAAAATGTATACGCACTTCAAAGTAAGACGTCAAATTTTCGGATGTTCGATTTTTCTTCAAATGCCTATAATGACATCTGTGTGCAAGTGATGATAATAAAAGATTTTTCTATAGCAAAGGTTTGACTGCTGGATACACCTTAAATAGTTGTTTGCGACATCTTCGTTTTAGATTTTTTGTAACAGCGGTGTCCCAAATTAGGCAAACGTCCGATATTAGGGCACTTTTCTCTAGAGTTTTTGTAGCAGGGTGCACGGTTAGAGTTTTTGTCGTAGGATGCAGAGTTAGAGTTTTTGTCGCAGGGTGCAGAGTTAGAGTTTAACTATCTCAACGAGAGAAAAACTGGTAGTTTTATGTAACTCGCCAATTTTCTATTGTGAAATCGGTTTCTTATATATAAACATATTATCCAAGTGTGCAAGCTTTCACGGCCGGCATTGTGGTGGACCATGGCCTACAAGCCCGGAAACCATGAAGACTTGGAATATAAACATATTGTTACCAAAAATTAAAAGAAATGAACTCATTTTGTCTTTACCAGTTCAAGCCCGAAAAACAAGAATATGAGTAAAATAAATAATATATTTTCTAAAAGTGTTTTGATTTTCTATGCGTGTAAGAAAAACGATTTTTCTTCAAGCCTGCACTGTTTTCATTCGATATTCCCAATTTTCTCATCTTTTTATATCTTTTGCAGACATCATTTTTATCTTCGTTGAATAAGTTTTACACTGTGAAACAAAATTATCAACCGAAAAACAAAATAGAAAATGCGTTCCATAAACAAAAATAAAAAAGATATATTCTCAATTAAATTAGAAAGAGGGCAGTTCCGTGGTGGGTAGCAAGGGGGGCGGCGCACACGGGGATCAGCGTCAACAGGCGGAAAAAAATAACAAATATCTATATTCATAAAAATTTAACATGAAAATTAAAAATTAAAATTTCATAAACCTAATTTTTAATATGTGGAAGAAAGCAGTTGCCAGTTTATCAAAAATAATATTTAATAAAGATACTTATATTTTTTTAACTGCCAGTCTAATTTACTATAGAAAAAAAATTACCTGGGCTTGGGTGGGGGGACAATTCCAATCTAGGACACGGGCGCTGACTAATCCTTTAGAAAAAATATTATTTTAAGAATATTTTAAACGATAACTGTACCCTATGGCCTATACTATAAGTGTGCAAAGTTTTAGCTTTTAGGTTTACGGGAGCCTTTTATGGAAGTTTTTTTGTCTCCAGGGTGAAAATCGAAAATTCAACTCCGTCGGATTCTGTCCTATGTCCTATACTATAACTGAGCAAAGTTTCAGCTTCCTAGGTCAATGGGGGTCTTCTGGGGAGCTTGGAAAGACGAACATCCGGACAGATATAAATAAAGAAATTACATATGAAGAGACAAAAAATATATTCACTATATTACTAAGCAAAGAAAAAATAATATCTTATAAACTGTGTTAATAAAATTTTCATGGAAAAAAAAATTGAAAATATCGAAGTCGAAACATGAATTGACCATTAAGTATCAAAGTGTTCATTTCGGATTTGTATTTTTCTCGCCTTCTCAACTTCCGAACACCGGTTTTCTTTTTCCGCGACGTTTCATTTTATTACAAGCGTTTTTTGTGAGAAGATTTATTGCTATAAATCGACTATTTGAATTGACTCATCCCCAAGAATTGGCAACGATATTATACAATATGTTTAAGAAAAAGTGAAAAAAAACGCTTTGATAAAGTTGCTACGTACTCTGTTTTGACGCTTCAAATCTACATCAGGTTAAAATATTTAATGGGAACAAATATGTTATACAGATTGTATCAAATTAAACCTGTGCATAGGGCATTCTGTGCGTAAGACAGAGATTGATACATAAAGCAATAAGTAAGAATGAGATAAATGATCGCTAATAGAATGTTACGTGGTTACTGTAAATAAATAATATTTATACAACCTAATAGCGTCATCTTTGTTTTTTCGATCCTTCTATGCTATTTTCAAAGGTAGCTACAAATAATTTGTGTATTTGCCATAATATGGCACATACACTATTGGCGTCGGTCGGATGGCGGGACCTAGGGGTCGGACCAAAATTTCTCGACGTTTCATTGCCCCCTGAACAATTTGGCACCATTTTTGAAAATGTTTATATATATATGTATGTATATATTATATATATATATATATATATATATATATATATATATATATATATATGTATGTGTGTGTGTGTGTGTGTGTCTACACGATAACTCTCGACAGACTTAATCGTTTGAAACGAAATTTGGTACACACATTGGAACCCATCACCGCAAGAAGCCTATTTAAAATGGGCCCGATCGGACCATTTTCAGGGTTGTATTTAGGGGTTTCAAAAAGTTTTTGGGCCCAAAAATACCGAAAAATTTGTCAGAATCGTTTCAAAATTGAAATTTAACTCTTTAGTAAAGATTAAAACGTGCTGCTAAAATTTTAATAAAATCGGCCCGACAGGACCGGACTTTCAAATTTTATGAAAACACTAGTTTGTTGATACGGATTTACTTATGGAAGGGTGTATTTAATGTGGTACAGAGGTTGCATTGATAATAATATTGAAATTAAGAAAAAAATATTATTTTAAGGGATGTATTAAGGGGTTAAATTTTTTATTTTGTCCAAAAACAAACTTAAGTTCACGTATTAAAGCTACAAGGCCTGTATTAGCAAATACACTATATTGTCGGCAGGGTTTGGCACTGCGGCCCGAGTTTTTTTTTATTATGTCGGCGGTTGAATTACCACCATAAAACCATTTAATTATTTGAATTTTTCCCCGAACAGTTTAAATTGCCATTTTATCAATAATTTCAGTAGTGACTATTTTTACTGTAGAAAACAACGATGACAGTTGTTCGGTATTACATATTTATTTACAGTAACAACGTAACATCTTATTAGCGATCATTTATCTCATTCTTACTTATTGCTTTATGTATCAATCTCTGTCTTACACACAGAATGCCCTATGCACAGGTTTAATTTGATACAATCTGTATAGTGACCAATTCTGAAAAAATAAACAGCTCACAGGAAAAAGTTTAACGTAGGCTAAAGGCCCGTCAAAATTTCGTTGTTAAAAACTCTTGGATTCATGATTTTAAATATTATTCTTTCTTGTTAACAAAATACTGACTGGTAAGTTCTCTTGTTTTTCTTATTTTATTCAATTTTAACTGTTAAACTTAAACAAAATTATAATATTTTTCACATGTAATTTCTAGATACTCTGAGGATTGCACAAAGAAGGCCGAAACGTTAGTTTATTAAATTCAAATAACTTAAATCAGTATTGGAATTATTAATCCTATGCCATCGAGGTTTTTCTTGCTTCATTATACAAAATCTCCAATCTAAGGATCACCATTACTCTAAATTGTAAGAGTTATTCTTTTTTTATTATACGGGGTTTTTGGCTTCTACGCTTATTTGCGTAATTAACCACGTCCTAAGAGTTATTTTTAATTTTTAGTGTATTTGCCATAATATGGCACATACACTATTGGCGTCGGTCGGATGGCGGGACCTAGGGGTCGGACCAACATTTCTCGACGTTTCATAGCCTCCTGAACATTTTGGCACCATTTTTGGAAATGTCTATTTATATATGTATATATATATATATTTATATATATATATATTTATATATATATATATTTATATATATATATATGTGTGTACACGATAATTCTCGACAGACTTAATCGATTGAAACGAAATTTGGTACACACATTGGAACCCATCACCTATTTAAAATGGGCCTGATCGGACCATTTTCAGGGTTGTATTTAGAGGTTCCAAAAAGTTTTTGGGCCCAAAAATACCGAAAAATTTGTCAGAATCGTTTCAAAATTGAAATTTAACTCTTTAGTAAAGATATAAATGTGCTACTAAAATTTTAATAAAATCGGCCCGACAGGACCGGACTTTCAAATTTTATGAAAACACTAGGTTGTTGATACGGATTTACTTAGATATGGAAGGGTGTATTTAATTGGGTGTACTGATAAAATCCATGTCTAATATTGAAATTTAGACAAATTTAATTATTTTAAGGGATGTAATAAGGGGTTAAATTTTTTATTTTGTCAAAAAACAAACTTAAGTTTACATAATAATGCCACAATGCCTGTATTAGCAAATACACTATATTGTCGGCAGGGTTTGGCACTGCGACCCGAGTTTTTTTTTAATGTAATACTTTACAAAATAACTTACAGGGTGTCCAGACGAAGTGTGTGTGTATAAAATAAACAAATATAAAGAAACTTTTATAAATTCAAAAGAAAAAACTTGTGCACACTACTGTAAATCACCAGATAGGCAATTGTCTTGCTTCTACAAGAGTTACTGCTTTTTTATAATAGAAAAACTCGAACGCCAACTTCCACTTGAAAAACCTTTTAATAACCTGCATTTTACGAGCCTGTTTATTACCATAAAAAAGCATCGATGGAAAATAGATTTTATTTCAATGTTTGTATTTAAAATAATTTAGTGAAATTTTTTGGAAATTCAAGCATTTCTTTGATCTGTAATCGGTCTGTAAAAACAATTTCTATTATAGTTATCGCATTTTTTTTTTGTTACCAACAGCTATGGTTACTTGGGCCTAGTCAGGGTCGTTCTAAAATATTTGACACTCGTGGGCTATTAACAATAATACGCCCCTCTTTATAAGAAAACACACGAATTGGAAGCGGGAACTGGGTGCTTGAAGGTCACTATATCCGACATATCTGAGTCATTTTTAGAAAATAATGACCATAAGAGGGCATAAAAGGAAGATTGTATTTTAAAGTCATTATCTGATTTAGATATTAATTTTGTCCTCCACAATCTTGCAAATTAGTATCTAAATCAGAAAATGGCTTTATAATAAAATCTTCCATTTTTGCCCTCTTATGGTCACTATTTTCTAAAAACTTTAAAAACGTTTCCACCAGGACCTTGACGAAGGCCGTCATTTGCAAACTGATTTTTAGTGGAAGCAAAATTGCTGCCCCAAAATGCTGGCGTTCGGCTTTATAGCCCATTTAGTCCTGTAATTAGGGTGGCCCTGGGCCTAGTACTAATTAATAATTCCTATTCATTATTTTTAAATAATCGCTACTAAAAAAGTTTCACTTCAAAAACTGAAATTGTTAAATCGGGGCTCCTTGACGATAATAAAACTGGACCATTAGATAGATAGATAGATAGATTAGATAGATAGATAGATAGATAGATAGATAGTGCGAAAGCGGTTCCGGTGCGAGATGGCGAAGAGGGGGGGTGAGGTTTTAGTCAGTAGGAGTCTGACACTACCCGTTGGAGGACCAACGGGTGTCCATGATGGATTTCCTCACCTTTGCCAAAAAGAAAAGAAGATAGATAGATAGATAAATAGATAGATAGATGTCTTTATTTGATTAGTACAAATGTACATAAATAGTGTCAAACAGAAAAAAAAATTATAAAAACTCGTTCAATTGATTAATTAATTGTAGATTATAGACGCGTCGACAACTCAGGTCATTAGCGTCTTCAACACAACAAATATCCATTTGTATATTAGAATCCGCCAGCCGGCATACATAAACCGACTGGTACGAGCTCGGGTTCCTGGGAGCGCTAATTCCCAAAGAACATTGGAATGCAATTTGCCATAGCAACCACATTCCAATGTCCCTCCTGGGGGGAAAACTGGACCATTTCTGCCGATCTATGTATTATCAAATTTGTGATTTTGTAGGTTTAATTACAGAATTGTGTGTTTCATGTTACACGAAAACTTTTTCGCAAAATGTAAAATTAAATTTGTTTCTGTTTTGTAAAGTTAATGTGGGGACATACGGTACTATATAGAGTAACACAGATCCTTCCTGGAAGTTTCGCGGCAAGTACGGTCAATATATTATATGGCGCCACTAACTTAACTGTCTCCAAAGTTCGACGAATGTGGGTCTTAAAAACAAATCTAATGACTTTAGTTCACTGGCGCCAGTAAAATTATCACAGGTAAAAATAAAGGGTGGTACATAGTTTTAATAGCTGTTGACATCACTTTTTAAAGATCCTTCCACGGTCTTGACAAAATAATACGAGAAAAGAATTACATCCGCGATAATACGGAAAATATTGTTGTAAAAATAAGTAATATATTTTAATAATTCCGGTCAATTCTCCCTCTGCGAAACGAAGCCCTTGTGGTGTCTATAATATTAGCAGGATGCCGCCAATACACTAAAATGCAAAAAAATTGCAGAGTTAGGTTTTGTTACTATCCCACAGGAACTATACATTTTTCCGGGATGAAAAGTACCTTATGTCCTATTCCAGGACCTAAAGTAACTATACACCAAATTTCATGAAAATCTATTGGGCCGTTACATACTACACACACACGCGCACACAAACTTTCGCATTTATAATATTAGTAGAGATTCTGGCCAATCTATGCAGTGAAATTTTTCAATGCTAATACCACGGGTAAACTACTGAACCGATTTGAAAAATTCTTTCACTGTTTATAAGCCTTCCCAAGCTTCATATAAAACGGGGATGAGAAGCGACTCTTTAAAGTATCAGCGACTGAGATTTATTATAATTTATAAAGTGAAGTTGCAAAATATATTTAAAAGACAGGAGCAGATAGGTATCTGAGAGATTTTTGATGTTTCTTTAAAACATCGCGCAAAAGTAAAAAAGCATCCCCCGGCTTAGGTTCTCAAATCGACTGATTTTTTAAAGTGAAAACTTTCTTAGGCGCACATTGCCTGAGTAGTGAACGAAAGTGAACCGTCACGCTTCGGGTCGGTGACGCTGAATCGGGTTTACTCGGTTCAAACACGAAAACATATTTGTAGTATGCTCGTAATAAGTTTTTTGTAGTTCATAAGTGCGCTAATAGATGACACTAAAACTTAATTGAAAATGTTTTTGTAGTGTGTTGGTAATAAGTTATTTGTAGTTCATAAGTGCGCTAATAGATGACACTAAAACATAGTATATATTTTAAAATTAGAAAATCTGTCGTGTGGTCATAAACACACATCCACTTTTTTATGTATGTTACCTCATATCTCCTGCATTTGTGAACCGATTTTTTTCTATTTAATAGGGCATACCTGTGGGGTGGTCCCACATAAATTTTACTTTCGGAAACTTTGATCATAACGCGCAGCTGCAATTCACGAGCAGCAGCGGATAAATTCGGCAAGTTTACAATTAATAAAATTACAGGATATCTAAAATTTTTATTATGCAACAAAGCCGTTGAAATGAAACAAAAAGAAATAAAAATTCAGTGGCATCTGTGAAAAAAAAAACTTATTCTGTATGTTTAATAAGTTCGTGAAAAGAATATCAAAAATAAGCGACACAAAAAGGGAGAACAGGAACAATTTTACTGTCAAGAAAATATAATTATGAAAGAGAAAATTCAATTAGGCTATTCTAAACGAGAAATGTTCTGCACTTGGCAAAAAAATTATACGATAAGATAATTTTCCTTATTTCGTCGTTTCTTTACTAGAAGAGACGTGTCTTATTTAATATTATTAATAAAAAGTAGAGAAAGTAGCACACATTTTTTTAAACTGAAAAACTAAACAGACGTAAAAATTAATAACTTTTTCTTGTCAGTGACTTGTTAATTAAATTGAATTATACAGAATGTTTGGGGAAAATGCTCACAGTTTAAATTCAATGAAACAAGGACTTCAGAACAGCATAGATGATACTGAACTCAGTTAGCGAGCGTCTACAAACTCTCTCTCTCTATTCCAAAGCTTCAGTTTTTTTCGGAAGCTTTTTACAACCAAAAAATTCTGCGTATTTTGCAATGTAATTTGAAACATAGAATTATATCGCCAAGGAATAACATCATTCACAGACAGCTTCGCTCGTTCGTTCGAATATGATTAATTAAATCGGTTCAGTAGTTTTCGAGTTTACTTTTTACAAACAAACAAACTCACACTATCTCTTTATAATATTAGTAAACATAATTATAAATTGAAAATATTATCCAGATAGCTCTGGCAATTGGGCTTTTAAGTATTAATTTAAATGAAACAAACTTGTATTTCAGAACAAATTAAATTCGCAAGGAAACATATTTTGGACGTTCACAAAATGGCCTCTAGCAAACGCAACAGAATTAAATTAGCAGAAGATAAAATGGTAGCATAAAAACATAATTTGGGATCACATTTCATTTGTTTTGCAAATTGTGTGTCGATTTCCATATTCAGTAACAACCTTCTGCATCCATTCAACGTTTGTTTTGTTAAAGTTTTAATTGGTCTAATTTAATTAACTTCCGACTAAATAACCTACATGCTATCGTTAAAATATGTTACTATTGTCATTTTTAAAATGTCTTTTGTCTGAATCAATTGAATTTGGTTGAAAAAATTCGACTGATGACCAGTCCTATACTTCCCACCTAGTAAATATTTGCAAAAAATAAACACTCTTCTTTTATTCTTTGAAAAAAAGCATGGCCCTCTTTTTTGCTTAGTAATCTACTGATGGCTAACTTAATATAGCAAAAATCATGGTTACCTTGATTTACGTACAATTTTTATTTTTTTTAAGTAAAATATTTTTTTCTCGATATTTTTTTTAGACTCAAAATCTAATCAGATCTAAGTTAAAGGCTGATAAACACAATAGAACAATCGGTATGGCCGTATGTTGTTCCGTTTTTACGATATCGAAGACGAAAAATTGACCACACACACACACACACATACAGACATCAGTCAGAAAATGATCTTAAACGATTGCTAGGGTCTCAAAACGTGAAGATCTGTTAAAATCTCGAAATATTTTTTTCGGACTAAATCCATTACTTCCCTACCATTATAGTAGAGGTGGGAAGTAAAAAGAATAGAATAAATTATTCAATTTGTTTCATTTATAACTATCTGGCCAGTCCGGATTCACTCGGATACATATCGCTATTTTCGCTCAATGCTCATCCTCCTTGTATCGTAACTTAATAATATTTCTATTCTATTCTATGGTATTCTTAAAAAAATAACCCCAGGTACATAACGGCATTCTGAAGCAAGAAATAAAAGTTAAAAAATGTAAAAAACAGTATGAGTGACGTCTTTAAGACCATTATGTCGTGAAACGGTCATCGCATTATTTGATTAATTGTCAACTGTCATTCAAAAAAAGTGTATAACATATCGCGGTACATCAGTGAACTTTTTTAACGTTCAAAATATACCCAACATTTCAGAGATTTCTTTTCATGGTAACATATGACTAGTTAGAGAAATGGAAAAATTTTTAATGGAATACACTGAATTATCTGACTCATCCAAAGCAAGGCGGTTATTTATTGCTTGGGTATTCATGCTACGGTCATTCTAACATTTTTACAGGGTTGTATTTAAATTCCAAAAATTATATTTTTATTATATATTATTATATTATATTATTAAATCTGTTAGTGTATACTAAGGGACCCCGTCACTCAGCTGTCAAACTATTTGACAGCTTACCAGCCGAAATTGTAAGCCTCAAAAGCTACAAAGTATTTAAAACACAAGTTTTAAATTATCTTATTGACAAGTGCCCGTACCAAATTTTTTGTATATTCTTGACCGACGCATTCTTTGTCATTGTGACATTTTTCTGAATAAAGTTATTTAAAAAAAATACTATGCTCAATGGCACAATGGATTTGGATGAAGTTTTGCATGCTGATAGTTTGTTTATTTTTTATCAAATAACGCATAAACTAATTTTTATCCAAATCGATTCAGCAGTTCCAGAATGATAAAGACGGAACTTTATTTCTGATTGTTACTTTATCACGCTTAAAGAAGTGATGCTTAAGTACAATTTTATTCTCTCAGTCTATACATTAAATTTTTTTTAAGGCGCTATGTCCATGCGGATGGGATCGCGGGCAAAAGCTGGTACTATACTAAAATGCTTATTGAATTCATAAGGCTATTTTCCATAAATATATTTTTGATGTGAAACATCTTATGTCGGGCAGTGAACAGCCGCGTGAGGGGAAATATTCAACGAAATTTCTGGTTCGCTCCTTCGTTTCTGTTCTCCCCACCACTGCGGCACTTCTCTCTCGGCTTCCCCGCGCTCGGGCACGGGAAGAGAGAGAGAGTATGTATATACGAACGTACTGTAAAGCAAAAGTATATGTATACACGTGTAGGTATGTAATATAGATACTTCGCTGTGTATTTAGTTGCGTTTCTGGCTCAGGCGTGCTCAAACGCCGCAACCGCGTGTGTTACAGTGCAGTATATAGGATTACGTGAGCATAACAGTTAGTTGCTGCTTTTGAAAAAATATATACTACTACATAGAGAATACCAACGAGTTCAATAACGTTTTCTTTGATGTTTCACATCTGTCGGGGGTCCCAAGACCCACACCCTTTTTTTAAAAGACGTAAGAGGTTTTTGCCACAATAATCGATTTTTGACAAACGGTAAAAACTCTCAAAATGTTTCCAAACTGCATAAACAGAAAATTATACGCTAAATCCAAAAATTAGTGGCAATTTTAGTTTTATGAATAATTTAAGTTTCTTAAAATTTCATAAAAAAATTCCTCCGTTTCATAAAAACATATTTCATTTCCAATAAAATTATTTGCAGCTCAATAAATTAAATTTGAAAAAACATACTAATCATGGGTTTAAATTTGAGAATAATATGTACAATACTTTAATACGGCTCTGAATTTCTTCGCTTTTTATCAGGGGTGGTCAACTAAACAGTCTTTGAAAAATAATAGTGGAAACTGAAGAGAACCATCCATATGTTTCAGCAAACAGCAATTTTTGCGCGAATGGCAATATCTGACAACAATATAATTCATATTTCTTGTTCGAAGTTTCCTGGAATGAGAACAGCACCACAGACTTGAGAGGGCCTCATGCAGCTCGTGAGCCACACTATGGCCACCCCTGTTATATATGAAAAAGTTATAGATGTATGAATCAAATAAGGTATCAAATAAAACGGAAAAGAAAGTTCTGGCACAATACTCCATTGATAAAAATGAACGATAAACATATATAATACATAGAACTATTACTTTATAGAATACCTATATTTATACAGGGTGAGTTCGACCACCCGTATCAGTCGTTTTTTTCGAAAACGGTTAGTCGTAGAGAGTTGTGTCAAAAATTTGTATTATAAAAGCCTTAATAAATAATCGAATGGTGATAATTTTTTTTTCCGGGAAGGTCGGCTTCCCTATTAGTTTGCTCCAGAATGTCCAGAACTCCGGAATTATAAATGTAACGATAGGTCGAAAGTGGTATTGCTGAAAAGATCTTTAAAAAATAAGCAAGTTTTGTAGGAAATTTTTTTTTATTACTGCCACCCCTGTTAAGTAATATTTATTTGAAATTACTAAATTAAAATGTCATAATAACGAACTTTTTAAAAGTTCGCATTTAAAATCTAGTTACCTATCTATCGATCATTAAACACTGAAGAAGTACACTCACAGTATAACCAGAAGAGCTCAGTAGTATGTATTAAAGAGTAAATGGAAGACAGTTTGAACACTTGTGACAATGTCTAAGGTTGCTAGATTTTTAATGCCGACTTCGATCGTTATTATGAAATTTTGATTTAATAATTTCAAACGATTGTTAATTAACAGGGGTGGCAGTAATTAAATAATTTTTCCTACAAAACTTGCCTATTTTTTAAAGAGCTATTCAACAGCACCACTTTCAACCTATCGTGCTTTCTAAAATTCCGGAGTTTTGAACATATAATAATTTATATTTATACTTATAGAAATTTACAGGGGTGGCAGTAATAAAAAAAAATTTCCTACAAAACTTGCTTATTTTTTAAAGATCTTTTCAACAATACCACTTTCGACCTATCGTTACATTTATAATTCCGGAGTTCTGGACATTCTGGAGCAAACTAATAGGGAAGCCGACCTTCCCGGAAAAAAAATTTATCACCATTCGATTCTTTATTAGTGCTTTTATAATACAAATTTTTGACACAACTCTCTACGACTAACCGTTTTCGAAAAAAATGACTGATACGGGTGGTCGAACTCACCCTGTATAATGGTAAATAGAAAACTCACTTCTCGTTTATGAAACAATAGCTGCCCGACCCGGATTCACCCGGATGCAAATCAAATTGAATTCATGATTATATAAATAAAGATTTATTTATATAATAATCTAAGCGTAGTGAGTTTAGTACGGCTGAGGATATTATAGGGTTTTTTTTGGAAAATTTTTTGCAGCCAATTTATTTATTTAAAAAAAAAATACTCCATATATACAATAGTACATCTAAAACAATAGTACTTTACACCTCCTAAAGTTATTCCTTTATCTATAAAATTGGTACTCCTGAATACAAGTATACACACTTGCATACAAATATAACAATACACTTACAATAGCTTCCATAACTTTCTTTCATTTTAAAAATAGAAACAGTTGTCTAAAATCCTTGTTAATAACAACATCGTTCAAATAATTTTCATAAATCATAATTTCACTATAAAATGTAAGTATTTTGAATCTAATTCATTCATTTATCTTTATTTTCAAATACTGTATTATAACTTGTTCATTTTAATGTATATATGTATAACATTTCAGAATATTACTGATGATGCCTAAAAAGGCGAAACGTTTAATATAAATATAACTCGTTCAAATAAATAAATTGGCTGCAAAAAATTTTTCAAAAAAAACCTATAATAATCTAATGTTGGGTTTCTGATACGACTTTCAACTTTAAAACTAGATTTAAGAAAGTCATCTGTTTTCAACTAAATGGAGATCTCTACTCAGTTAAAAATATATGACATTCTTAAATCTAGATTTAAAGCTGAAAGTTGTATCAGAAACCAAGCATATATCTACATAACAAAGTAACAAACATCAAGGGCTTGAGAATAGCCGAGAGTGTAGAAATGCTGTTGTTTACATGGCGTTGCTATGGTTCCTCTATTACAAGTCCCCAGTTCCCGGGTTCTAGCCCGAGAGCTGGTAAATGTGTCAATTAGATTTTCAATTTATTATTAAAAAAAAATAATGAATTGAAAATTTGAATTGGTGCTAGGCCCAAATAACCTTATCTGTTGGTGGTCTTTAAAACACACACACAACAAACATCAAATTAATAGTTGATTGATTGTAGATTATAGGCGCTACTGAGCCGATTTAAGAAAAATGTATGTGGAACCACCCTGAATGTACTACTATGTCCTATTGATAAAAATCAGTTCACAAGTGCAGAAGATATGGTAACATAATTAAAAAAAGAAACTACTGTACCAATTTAAATAAAAATTATGTGGGATCATTCCGTAAACATTCTGAACCCAACGGCGTGAAATTATTCAAATCAGTCAATCCCTTGAGAAGTTATGGCTAAACAAACATTAAAAAAATATACATGTTGAATTGATAACGTCTGTTTTTTTAAGTCGGTTAAAAATAAATATTTGTAAATAAGTGACTACTAAGCAAACACTGAAAATCTCATTGCTTTGTTTTAAATGTCGAATTTAAATTCAGTGTCACGACTTTCCTGTAAAAAAGTCCGATTTGTTTTGTATCGAAGTGATCGACCATCTCTTAACATACGTAGGGTGTCCCTGAATATTATGTTATACACAAATCTAAAACTCAAAATCCCAGGTAAAATATAAAAAAATGTTTGTATCGCTGGTATACCTACAAGCAGATGTCTTTAATACTGTTGAACACAAATAATTAATCTTTGTCATGGAAATTTATTTATTGTAGATTATAGACGCGTCGATTTTTTTATACTATTACTTTGAATGTTATCGTTTGTCATTATTTTTGTTTTTTCACTATTAATTTTTAGACAAAATCATACAAAAAGTAAACGAGTACACTTACTTAGGTCAGATCATTTCTTTTGAAAATAGGCAACTTAAGGAAATTAATAAAAGAATAAATGGTGCATGGAAAAGTTTTTGGTGCTTAAAATCTATTCTTAAAAGCAATATTCCTATGAATTTAAAAACAAAAATATATAATACATGTGTACTTCCTTCCCTAACGTATGGTGCCCAGACTTGGTCGTTAACCGAAAAACAATATAAAAAATTACAAACCTGTCAGAGAGCAATGGAAAGGAAAATGCTTGGTGTTAAATTAATCGATAAAATAAACAGTAAAATCATTAGAAATAAAACTAAAATAATAGATGTAAAACAAAAAATAAAATATATGAAATGGGCATGGGCGGGCCATATAATAAGAATGGAACAGGAGAGATGGACAAAAAGAATTACGGAATGGTATCCAAGAGACGGTAGAAGAAGACAAGGAAGACAGAAAAAAAGATGGAAGGACGACATCGAAAGTGTGGCGGGGAAGATGTGGCATCGTGTCGCCATGGAATAAAATGGGGGAGGCCTTTGCCCAATAATGGGATTATATAGGCTCATTATTATTATTATTATAGACGCGTCGACAACTCAGGTCATTGGCGTCTTGTCATGGAAAGGCATACATCTACTTTTATTTATCTTATAAAATCAATTAATGTTCGTAAAATATAATAAATAAAAAAATTGTAAATTTATTTTTTTATATTTTAAATTGTTATTCAATGCTACATTTACATTATTAAAAAATAAATAAAAATAAAATATTAAGAGCCTTCAGAAATCGAATCTGGATTTGTCGTTTATAACTAGAAGACTAGTTCAATTTTTTTATCATTTTTTGTTGTCAATCGCTCAACACTACTTGCCCGTTATGCAGATCATAGAGAAATATCAATAATTTATAATAATTATCATCGTCTGCCTTGCAATTTCTTTTTGCATACCTGGCAGACGTCATATCGAACATTTAGGCTTAACTCACACGTACCACTTTCCGACGACATCAGAACCACAATAAAGTCGTCGTCTGTGAAGAGTAGCTAAAATATAACCTAAAAGTATGGAAACTGGGTCGCAGCACTCACACGTCTGACACATTTCCCGACAATGCGACGACAGTCGCAATGTGTTGACGGTATCATCCACAAAATTGTCGCAGTCGGCAGGCCAACACAACTAACACGTGCGATTCTCCAGCGACACACCAACAACAGGCCGGCAGTCTGTGTTGTGTCAACGCAGACTGACTGTCTGCCCTGCAAGTTGGTGTATATTGTCGACAAAGCGATCTACTCACACGTGCGTCTGCACGCCAACTAAAATGTGGTTGAAAAGTGGTCCATTGCTGCGACAGCGTAACCACTAAATGTCGTTGTATTGTGGTACGTATATGAGTTAAGCTTTATCTATTTAAGGAGAGGTCTGCCAGTAATGCAAAAAAAAATGCAAGGCAGATGATGATAATAAGTAATTGATACTTCTCTATAATCTGTATAAATTTCATCAAGTAGTTTTGAGCCGTAGATTACTGACAAAAAAAAATATTTAAAAATTAGTCTGCCACCGATCTGATGTTTTTCATCATAATACCTGTTTATTTCAATAATAAATTTTAATAGTGTTATCCAGTAGACTTTTGTACGGTCAAAGCTTGGACTAGCAGTAGTTTATTCCGTTTACTAAATTTACCAGTAACATATATGACGAAAAACTTACCGATGGATGTTCACCGCCTTTGGCATTTTGTACCGCTTTATTCTGTGGCCCTGTTGGTGGACTAGGGGGCATAGCCCCCGACGTGCTGCTCGCACCGGGAGATTTCGCCTGTGGACTGTTCCCAGTCGTCCTGGAACATAAACCACAACACTCATATCACAAACACCGCAGTTAATTATACAACTAACTTTATATACTTTACGCTATGTTCTTATGTAGGTATACTACATAAAGTGTGTAGACGGTTTTACTGAACATTGAGCAAATAACATTGAGAACATTTACAATTTTGTAGTAGGCTATGGACTATAAGAGCCAGTATAAATATGTAGATATTACTGACGAGTAGTGACAGTATGTTAAAACGAGCGATTTAGCGAGTTGTAACAGTCACACGAGTCATAATATCAATACGCTGTACGCACGAGATATACAGGGTTGCTAATTTTTTAAAGATCTTTTCAACAATACCACTTTCGACCTATCGTTACATTTATAATTCCGGAGTTCTGGACATTCTGGAGCAAACTAATAGGAAGCCGACCTTGCCGGAAAAAAAATATCACCATTCGATTCTTTATTAGGGCTTTTATAATACAAATTTTTGACACAACTTCTCTACGACTAACCGTTTTCAAAAAAATAGACTGATACGGGTGGTCGAACTCACCCTGTATATGGTATTATTTGCCATACCCACTGGTTTTTACTTCATTTTCAGTATTTTCAAAAACATTTGATACCTAGTTTATTTGCGTCGCCAATTTCACTTTTTTAGTAGGTCATGAGTAACTGTCGCAGTATACGCACGAACATAAATAAACATAAATCACCATGGAATATGTTTACTTACCACACTAGTGTGTTTTGAAAATACTTTCATCACACCTGTCTGTTAACTGACCCATTCCACACATGTAAAGTAGCTATTGTATAGAGAGTATGGCAAAAAATTAATAGGGCTTGAGAATAGTGTAGCAATGCTGTTGTTTACATGGAGTTGCTATGGTTCCTCTATTACAAGTCCCCAGTTCCCGGGTTCTAGACCGAGAGCTAGTAAAAGTGTCAATATTGGATTTTCAAGTTATTAAAAAAAAAATAATGAATTGAAAATATGAATTGGTGCTAGGCTCAAATAACCTTAGCTGTTGGTGGTCTTTAAAACATACACACACACAAACACACAATTAATATAGATACCTATAGGAAAATAATATGGTGGAAGTATCGATACATGTGGTGGGAGTTCGAGTAATTTTATAAGTTGATTTTAAAATAAACAGTGGCGGACTAAGGGGGCGGCGGAAGGGGCGGCCCGCCCCGGGCCTCTGATTCTGGGGGCCCCCCAAATCTCGAGACGTTCTTCTTAATCAAATCCCAAACAAGGCCAAAATATGTTTAGTATAAGTAAGAGGCAGTTTGAAGCTGGAGGTCCCGTACGTATATTTTAATGTGAACTTTTATTTGACGTGTCAAATAAATTTATATCTCAATTATTGATAAAATATATATCTATCTATCTATCTATACAAAATATAAACGTAGGTAGGTCGTTTATTATAAATATTTGACTTTTTTTGTCAGCCATTACATCTATATTATTTTTTTTTTACGAAATTTACACTACAAATACATCAATTTCTAAGCAGACCGGGGGCCTCATTTAGTTCTGCCGCCCCGGGCCTCCGACGGGCTTCGTGCGCCACTGAAAATAAATAATAACATATTAACAAAATAAAATATAGTTACTTCTTACCACAACAGTTTTATTGATGGATGTACATTTCGAAAGCTATGCTTTCATGCATCTTCAGCAAACACTATATATAGTGTTTGCTGAAGATGAAAGCATAGCTTTCGAAATGTACATCCATCAATAAAACTGTTGTGGCAAGAAGTAACTATATTTTATTTTGTTTTTATTCCAACCACAGTGCTCATATATTTTTAATAACATATTAAATTATTTTAATGAGAAAAGTAAGGAGTAAAAGAGTCACATTACGACGATAATACGCATTTCAGCAAAAAATATAAACACGTTTTCTTGTACCGTTAACTATAATGTCACGTTAAAATGATTTTATCAGAATAACCAACGCCATTTTACTGGGCCGTGCTGACGCGATTATCTGCAGAGTAAACCGATTATATGTGCTTGCTTTGTGCAAGGGTACACATAAAGCTAACAAAGCATAAATGATAAAAGGGTGTTTCTAAACTTCGCAAACAACTAAAAAACAAGAGTAAATATATTTATTTCTTATATTTATATCTTATTATTTATTTAAAAAACAAGCCGTGAGGTGGATCGTTTATTAGGACTAAAGTGCGACCCTTGAGGTCCACACGACGAACTTCCCATTTAATAATAATAATTAATTAATTAGATATTAAACAGAAAAGTAACCATTTTAATCATTAAAACATATTAATTTTTATCTATTTTTAACAATAATTAAAAAAAAAAACTGCTGAACCGATTTTTATAAAATTTATGTCGGATGAAAATGATGAAAAATGCCCCGATTGACGAGGTCGATTTACGAAGTCGATATAATTTTTTATTCGCGAGATATTGTGTAAAATCTACTTTTTTGGAGTCTATTTGGTTAAGAAAAATGAACGGCTGAACCGATTTTGAAAAAATTTCTTTCAGGTCATATTTACGTTAATACGCGTCGATTGGCACCTTAACGTAGTCGATATCATTTTTCATTCTCGAGATTTCGTCTTAGAAATGGACACATACGTACGTACACACACACACATACACACACAGACTTCTTTCTAAAAATAATGTAAAAATAGTGTAGTGACCTTGAAACATAAAAATTTGTTATACATTTTGATCTCGATTTTCGGACCCATTACAATAACTTCCAATGGGAAGTTAAAAAATGCATGTTTGTGTTGAGATTCGAACATGGGACCTGTTGCGTACGACGCCACGATGTTACCGAGAGACCATGCTTCGTCTTAGAGCAGCGCTATATAATTAGATATTATAATGAAAAAAAATAATAATGTGAACTCAGTGCGGTTTGGAGTATGAACTCATATTTAACGAAAGCGGTACAAACGAGCATTTGTATGGCAAAAACTTTTATTGATGTTATTCAAAACTAATTTTTAAACTTGTGAAGATAGAATTAAACCTTCGTACATACTGGACTTTAAATAAATTAATATTACTCAAAAGTCAAGAAACTGTTCACAGAAACCAGACATAGATGAGTGAGTCTCAAAACGATATATTGTATAAAGTAATCGTTAAATAGAAGCAGATTTTATCAACACGTTTTTAATTTTGTAGAAGAGCTTTTTTTCATGCCCGTTGTAAAGGGGAGAAACTAGCTTACACGATCGAGTGGACACAACCTCGACGCTGCTTTATGGCCACAAAGCTATGTCGACAGCGTTCACTTTTTTTTTGCTTTTGTAACACATATTAACTTATGGAATTTAAATGAACGTAGCAATAAAATATGAATTCATAATGCTGTTATTTAATAGTTCAGAGCTGTAGAAGATATAGGTACTACTCGAAAAAAATACTTAGATAAGTAGGTATTGTTGATAATTTTTATTTTTAATACGTTTATGGAAAGTAAGTAAGATATAAGATACTAAACAGGCAATGCTTCAAAGACAAAGACAATGTATCTATATAAAAGATACTTTCTACATACAGTTATTGTAAAAAAACTTTTTAACAAAAAAAAAACCTCCTTCAAAAAGCCACTAAAAAGAGGAAAATAATGACATTTTGAGGTCTGCGCCAATTTAATAAAATATGAAAGTCGGTTAAAAAGTATAGTATAGTGATTAATATCTTCTTTTTAACTAACTTCATATTTTATTAAATTGGCGCAGACCTCAAAATTTCATTATTTTCCTCTTTTTAGTGGCTTTTTGAAGGAGGTTTTCTTTTGTTAAAAAGTTTTTTATTTTTTACTTTTTAGTATTAAAAAGTTACATTTACCTTAAATGAATCACACGCCGTTACTAACTTTTATTAAAATCAGCCGAACTACTGAACCAATTTTGATGAAATTTCTATGGGACCAATCTGAAAGTACATCCATTCAAATAAAAAAAAATTCCAAATCGGTTAATAAATGACGGAGTCCTGAGGTAACAAACATAAAAAAAATACAACCGAATTGAGAACCACCTCCGTTTTTTGAAGTCGGTTAAAAATAAAGTATCTTAGATTATATTTTTAAGTAACTATCTAAGCCACTTTTAAAAGTAGCATATAGATTTACTTCGATTAAAGTATCTTAGCTACTTAAAAAATCTAAGTTACTTTGTAAGTATCCAAGGTACCATTAATATCTTAGATATCAGATACTTTCGAGAAGTAGTATCTTTATTTTTTGATACAGATACTTACAGTAAACAGTATCTAAGATACGCATTTTAAATGAAATAAAAACACAACGTTTTAATTAATTTACTTTACACTATTAAGAACTTTATTTTATAACAACTGTTTCGCACAAAAACACGTCAGGTAAAGATCTTAAACTATCTAAGATACTAAACTAGTATCTCAGATACAAGATATTCCCCAGCTCAGATAGTACGCTATCTTTTAAATGAATAAACAATCAGTCGATGAATATAAATTTAGTAGATAATTAAAGCAACCCAAAGTAGAACCGCTGAGGATAGTCAAAATTGTAGGGAAACTGTTGTTTTATGACTCATCTATAACAAACCCCGAGCTTCCAGGTTTCGATGTAAGCACTGAGAAATTTATTCAGTTGATTTTAAATTAATTGTTCTGAATAATAATATCTAGTACTTATAGATGCTCGATAACTGAGGTCATTAGCGTCATCGGTCGGGATAAAGGACGGGTTTTTTATCAACCAAACACTATTTAGTTCTACGCATAAGTCGAAAAAATCGCAAAATAAAATGTTAAATAAAACAAAAATGAAACAGGTAATAAAAAACAAAATATTCTTCTTGTATTTCGGCTTGGCGCAATTATCATAAACAAACAGTTGTAACCAGAGAAAACAAATGCCTGGCATAGGTTAATTCGGCAAGGGTCCGTGGCACACGGCATAATAGACAAAAGAGGATCGATAATGTCGGCATCTGTGTGCTTCTTCTCTTCTGGGAGATCCCTGTTCGCTAGCGTTTAGTTCATGGCATCGAAATATCGTAACATCCTTGAAATTTAGATATATGCAAACGTTACTTATTTAACTAACAAAAATGTTTGTAACGCATGACGCACCATCCAGTGCCCGTGCGTGAGGGCTACCAGCCTTCTTTTTTACCACCCGATGGCAGCACTAGCAAGCGAGGTATACAGTATATAAACAGATAAGGTATACATAAAACATTAAACATTGGAGAAAAATGACTGGATCAAAATGAGCTATGACTCATAATTTACGTATTTATATAGGGTTGATATGGCAATTTTTATGTTTTTATTTTAGTTTCAATTATTTTTTTGCAAGGGGGTTAATACCGACATTTTGTTCTGCAAATTGAAATATATGTTTAAAGCAGTCTCCGTAACAACATATTAAAATTTGAACCTTGAACTAATAATATAAAATTCGTCGGGTACATTACACGTTTAGGGTGATCTTCCACCCCTTTAATACTGACCAATCGATCTGCAAAATATTATATTATAATGGCATTATTGGGTCACCGACAAGCTATACAAACAATTCTAGCCTTGAAGCAATAATAATTGTGACCATTTTTTTGTTACATGTCGGGGGCGGTCTGCATATTGCACAAATTTGCGAAATTTTTTAAAAATAAATTCGACCCGATTCGTTTGATATTTAGTCTAAGTATTTATAGAAAAAATAGCGCTGAATCGACTCCAACAACCCGCACTTTTATTTTCAAAGATACAAACAGCATCTGAGAGATTTTTGAGTTTTCTTAAAAATGCCAAAAGTAAGAAGACCCCCCCTCTTCGTACAAATTTGCGAAAATTTTGAAAAATAAATTCGACCCGATTCGTTTGATATTAAGTCAATTTATAGAAAAAATAGCGCTGAATCGACTCCAACAATTCGCACTTTTAGTTTCAAAGATATAACCAGCATCTGAGAGATCTTTGAGTTTTCTTAAAAATGCCAAAAGTAAAAAGACCCCCCTCTTTGTACAAATTTGCGAAATTTTTGAAAAATAAATTCGACCCGATTCGTTTGATATTAAGTCAATTTATAGAAAAAATAGCTCTGAATCGACTTCAACAATTCGCACTTTTAGTTTCAAAGATATAAACAGCATCTGAGAGATTTTTAAGTTTTCTTAAAAATGCCAAAAGTAAGAAGACCCCCCCTCTTCACAAAAATAAGGCCTTGAATAAATAACACCAAAAAATTGTCACTAGCTCTCGGTCTACTAGCGTTATCTGACATTGGCGCGGAAAGTGGAGCTACATTAAATTTTTTTTTTAATTCAACTAACAATATATTTTACAAATATCCCAGTCCAGGACATTTTAAATTTCTAAAGCATGCACTACTTTCACGTGTGCACTTTTCAGTGATTGTACAGAGCGCGCGCTGAATTCGGCTGCAGCCTTGGCATACACAACACACGCACCTCCGCTCCACGCGCCATGTGTTTGTAAGTGCGTAAGTCTGCAGGCCGGTCTGGCCCCGAGGTCCCCCTGGATTGATTATTACTTACAACGCACTCAGAAAAGGAGAAAAGGGAGTGCGCTACCGCCCGCCTTGCTACGCCGCTCAGAGCCGCGTGTTGCTCTCGAGTCTCGTCCTCGCATTATCGTCGTAGTAGGTCGAGAAAGAGAGAGAACTAATATTTGCCGTTCTTATTGTCTACTGAATGGATGAAGCACTGACCTCTAATTAACGGATAGCGAACGATAAGCACTGTGTGAACTTTGCATTAAGAAATAAGTTATCTGGTCTACCATTAAATTGAAGATTTTAAGTTTAAAAAATGTTCAGCTAAACGATCTGCTGATTCGCCTGTTCTTTATGAAAAGTCAGGAAGCAATATTGAAAGTCTCGTTTACATAATATGTTACGGCAGATAAAGCAGAAGTTTTCAAACTACAGTTGAACTTCCATAAGTTGAACTTTCATAACTCGAATCACTGTCTATGTCGAATTTTTATCATTTATCTTGATGTTTGTATTCATAATATTTTTCTCCATAACACGAATGTTCCGTAAATCGAAAAAAAAAATTTTTAACAGTGAAATAATTTTCAAAATCGGTTTTATAGATTTAGAATTATGAAAAAGAAATTCCACTCGCTTTGCTCCTTAGTAATAATATGATAGATAGATAGATAGATATTTATTTTGTTAATAATTGAGATTTGACACGTCAAAAAAAAAGTTCACATTAAAATATAAGAAATATAAAATTAGTGGTAACATAAAAATTCATCTACACTGTAAAATGCCCGCTCTAATAAGAATTTTTTATATTTTCCTTGAAAACTGCGTAGGTATTATTTTTTAACTTTTCAGGTAGTTTATTGTAAATGTAGGCTGAATAATTTTCTAGGCAATCCTTGTATACATCTTTTGTTGCCAATGGTAGTTTTATGGCTTTTTTTCCACGAGTATCATAGCCATGTCCATCCTCTGCCAAGGCATAGTTTGCCATATTTTTGCTAGCGAAAAGTAATAAGTTGAAGAGGAAAATACATGGAACTGTCATAAGTTTTTCTCGGGGAAAAACATCTCGACATGACTGTCTTCTATCCATTTTGAACATGGCGCGTATTATCGATTTTTGTTTAATGTATAGTATTCTTATACTGTTTTAAACAGTGAAATGTTTTTTTAAATCAGTTCAGCATTTTCAGAGATTACCATTTACATGCAAGCAACTTTACATCTTTATATTGGTAAATGTTTTAGTGGGGCTTTGTTTTCTTTTACCTAAATATTAAAATCTTATATAACCCGTCTGAAAAATATTCTTTCTGATTTAATTTGTTTACATTATAGAAATGTATTTTCTGTTAGTAGTATTTACTTCAAATTGTCATGTCGTTAATCACTAATGACATATTTGTTTATAGCATTATTCTTATTTTTAATAATGTTATTTATCTTTGTTATAATCCTGTTCAACTCCTGGTCAGACTTAAACTTGTGTGTCGCGAAGTATCATTATTTTTTTTATTTTGAAAAAATGTAAAACTTTACATCGGAATCGAGTGCCTTTGGGCCATGTTTGCTAATTTCTAAGTTACTAAAATAAAATACTTTTGGATTATTGTGATTTAAGATTTTGCTAGCAACGAAAAAATATGAACACTTGTTGACAGAGGAGAAAAAATTGGACCTCGGAAAAAAAACGGACGTATTGTTTTTATCTCAAAGATAAATGATTAACTTTTTCCGATTACTTATTTCACCAAGGATTAACCGCAGATCGGAATCACTATGGACTTATTGTATCGTCACGTAACATTTTCTTTTCTTATTATAATTTAATTAAGTACTTCCGCTAGTTATTGGAATCTTAGCTCTAAAATAGTGTCTAAGCCATGTTCCGCCCGTTTGGGGGTGTAAACTTTCATTTCTTATTTGATATCAAATAGTTATGTTTTCTAATCAATTTAAATATTCCTATGTGATCAAATAGTTATATTTTTCTATTCAATTTAAATATTACTATGTGATAATGATTTCGACCTCGCCGTCCTTATTTCTATACTGTTTAACCATTATGTAAAAACCTTATGTAATATTAAATCCGAACGGATTATCTGATATTCTGTTATTTAACCAAAGCCTTCTCGTTAATAAAATTGTTTAATATGCATTTTATTTATTTATTATTTTTTTTTGAAAGGTTTGGAATGTTGCTCTGACTGAGGAACCTCTCTGAAAATATTAATTATCAAATATATGGGCCCACTATTACCACCTCCCCAGTCAGAACATAAACGTTCCAAACATTTCCAGCGTACTTTTCTCGAATAATTTACAGGTAAAATTGACTACGGAGAAACCCCTCCACTGCCGCACTTCAAAATATATAATAAAGAGAAAAATTTTCGTCTCACAGTTTTTATTATATCTCTAGTTCACGGAGTATCAATGTTCCACGGGAATAAAGTTTGAGAACTTCTGATACAGAATAACGTATTCTGCACATGCAGTATATTATACGTGAAGTGAGCGCTTCTGCAATACTTTTAATAAAAAACTTTATGGCAAATTAATGATATCATCTTTTAAAAACATTGCCTAATTTAAATATTAAAATACAATGTTTATATGGCTCTATTCCATCATTTAAATTTTATTAAAATTAATATATTCATAAAAATTAAGAAGCGCATAAAATTTAAGATTCTTAGTCACGTTCTGAACATTTGGTATTAACAGGCAAAAATAATGTCTGGTACAAGGGAATAATTCCTTGAAGCCAAGGGAGAGTTCAAAAACATCGTAGGCTCAGAAATAGAATTCCGTTCGGAGGTACGAAACTATAAAAAATAATTAGAAAACTTTCCTAAAATTTGATATCATTAAAAAAAAAATAGGTAAAAAACCTTTTTAAGTTAAACGGTTTTGTTTCAAATCATCAGCTGTATCAAAAACTAGAAAATAGTTAGGACACAAACCAAGAGGCACTTTGTGTCGCTGCGTCAGCGGAATAAGTAATAAAAACGTGGGGCGCATTTTAAATATTTCTGTTGGTGGGCTTGGAAACACATTTTTCTAGACAAGTCGTTCTTATTTAATAATTATACAGTCGTTATACAGATTTTTATGCGCCCCACGTTGTTATTACGTATTCCGCTGACGCAGCGACACAAAGTGCCTCTTGGTTTGTGTCCTAATTATTTTCTAGTTTTTGGTACAACTGATGATTTAAAATAAAACCGTTTAACTTAAAAGTTTTTTTACCTATTTTTATTTTCTAGTTTTTAGTTTGATTTCTGGCCCGTATCATTATGCAAAATCCTCACCCTTTCAACTGTCCACCTCCTGATTCCATCATCAGACTCTCGTTACCAAGTTGAAATTATCATAATATTGTATTGTCACGGAAACTCAATGTGTGTGCAAAGTTTCATAAGAATCGGTTAAGTAGAAGTAGTTGAAAAAGCTGTCGCAAGATTTGAAACAAAGATAGTAACAAACAATCAAAATACGGGGTCAAGCTAAATAAAACCGTTTAAAAACTCTTTGCCTTTTCGGAAACTGAATTCCGTAAAGACGGAAAATTTCCTGCAGTTGGCAACACTATGTCCAGATCTCAGTTGTCAAGCGTCAATAATCTACAATTTATTTTTCTCTAACAGTGTCCAGTTATACAAATTTGCTGCGAAATATATTATAGGTATAAATTTAGAGAGTGCAATGTCAGTGCTGTCGAGGGACATAGAGGTTGACAGTTGAGATAAAACTATTAACCTCTGTCTGCAAGGTACAAGATAAAAACGGGCTTGGCGAAGCTTGATGATTGCATCAGCGAAGCTTTCGAGGTTCAATATTAGCTAAATAAACGCCAATTCAATATCCCTTACTCTATTCGAAGCTTATTTCATTCGATACAATTTACAACTCATCCAAACTGTCTTCTTTTATATTATGAAGTATTATAAATGCCTTGTATTATGTCCGTCTTTTGACTTCTTGTGAATTTACACAACGCGTTCCAGCAACGAGTTGCCATCTTCAGGTGTAAATTCACAAGAAGTCACAAGACGGACATAATACAAGGTATTTCTAATACTTCATAATATTCATATAGTGACTTGGAGACCCAACACTCTAAAAATGTATCATGTCTTCTTTTATTTATTGTAAATATTATAGACGCGTCGATAACTTAGCGTCGTAAATATATTAAATAACAATTCTCTTAAAACTAAATGACATCACAAAACATCCATGAGCGGAGGCGGGATTCGAACCCACGACAGTCTGATTCAGAGACCGCGACGCTAACTACTGAATCACACTGTCCTCCAAACTTGTCTTCAATTCAATTCAATACCTGACACACTTTGGTTAGGTCCATTTTAAATAAACTTCGTGCGGTGATGAATTCCGACGTGCCTACCAAATTTCGTCAAAATCAATTAATAATTATTAAAATAGACTGTAACCAATCCACAAGCATATAGTTTTCTTAACATAATCAATTGGCAACCTGCCATCATGATGTTAAACGTCAAACATTTGTTAAGATATACAGCCTCTAGACTAGACTGTCGTGGGTTCGATTCCCACCTGCGCTCATGGAGGTTTTGTGATGCTATTTACTTTTAAGTTAGTTGTTATTTAATGTAATTTAAGACGCTAAGGACCTAAGTTGTCGACGTGTCTATAATCTACAATAAATAAATAAACAAGTTAACCAAAGTAACGTTAACTTTGGTGGACGGTTCACTTTGGTCGAGCAGTAAATTGAAGGGGAAACAGAATGGAAACGCGGAACCATCTTGGCACTGGTCAGCAGAGCAAAAGTCACGCGTGCCGAGTACGCTCTCTGATTTAGTAATCGTCAGTTGCTGAGAGAAAGAACCTTCCAACACCGAACCCTTCGGAACTTCTTTAACAACACATGACGTGTCTATCGCTATGGATGTATAAAGAAAAATAAACGGTTTTGAACCTCATGAAGTTAGGGCCGGCGCATACAATCATTTATTTATTGTAGATTATAGACGCGTCAACAACTTAGATCATTAGCGTCTTATGCATACAATCAATTTTTAATCGCACAACTGGTTAGTTGTTTGTCAAAAGGCTATGGGATCAAAAGGGACTGCGCATTCTATCGACACTGTAGTTGTACGACAAAAAAAATCAAAAACCGCATCGATCGTCTGTTGACTTTTCTGTTGAACAACTATCGTCGGCAGCTTATGTCCACAGCTAGAATACTCTCGACTAAATAGTTGTTCGGCGACCCATTAGTTTAGTAGTGAAATTATGGCACAACTGATTGATTGTATGCGCACCTCTATAACGACTAAACAGTTTAGTCGAGTTGAAATCGCGACACGTATACAACTCGACTAAACTGTTTAGTCGTGGAAACAATTGTATGTACGCACCTGACCTGTACTTTTATATCTCTTTAAAGGTACGTGCAGAATGGAGCTGGGATTCTAGATGGTAGCGTATATCATAGCAGGGCTTGCTTAAATTAATGCATTGTTATATATGCGAGCGTACACAACGAAGCAGTGAGTGTAGCAGGTATAAGCGCTGTTACAAGAGCTGCTAGATTCAAGAATGTATCTCACCATTCTTTCAGCGCGCTGACCACTACAATCAACGTGTGACAACTGTCAAATGGCCGTTACAAGTTTCGCAGTGAAATTTTGCCAGTTTTTATTTAATTTGATTTGAGTTTTCTCTAAGACGTATTTATAAAAGCGTTAGGTTCCATACGTAAATATTCAAAAAACAGGTTTGGGTAAAATTTTAATTTTTGGTATAAATGATGAAATTCGCCATTTTTAGATCGTTTTCTATTAATAGGGTGGACATGATAGCTCCTACCCAAATTTGTATTTAAAATATATCACGTTGTAGCAGAAGAACACAAATATTCGTCTTCGCTATCTGAGATTTCAAACGCGATTTAAGCTTGTATAAATGCTAGTATCAAAGCTTCGTTGTGCAAACCTATAAGCGCTTATAATTTCAGTCACCATCTACCATACATGCTACCATCTAGAATCCCAGCTGCGTACTGCACGTACCTTTAGTTTATGGCTGTTCAATGTTCCACAAAAAATTAGAAA
This sequence comes from Mongoloraphidia duomilia, assembly GCA_039654895.1. Lineage (NCBI taxonomy): Eukaryota > Metazoa > Arthropoda > Insecta > Raphidioptera > Raphidiidae > Mongoloraphidia > Mongoloraphidia duomilia. The sequence continues at coordinate 12,192,001 of CM077527.1, forward strand.
AAAATTGAACATAATTTCTAAACGAGAGAAAGTTTTCGTTGGTTCATTGGAAGAAGTTTGTCAAAAATCGCATTTTTTCTTTCACTAAAATAGGTGATTGATTGTTTTTTGGACAGCCAGATGTCAGCGTTTGTTTCTTATATATAAATAAATAAGAAAAATCTGAAAATATCAATGTTTCGGCAAACCATCTATGTTTTTGAACCAGAGCATACAAGAGTTATGAAATTGAGTCTCGTACAACGCTTCCCGTACACTTACAGAAGTGTAGAAGTTCGTTTGCGAAGACACAGGAAGCGTCCAAAAGGCCGATCACACAGTAGAAGTGGACGATGGCATCAATTTGTCCGCAGGATACACAAATGCCACGCTACGTGACATGAGAAATAACGACTCAGGTTAGAGCCGCTCATTAAAATCAACTACATGTTTGATTGGCTCTTTACAAAACGTCCATGTTTTGTTTTATTTAAATTTATTGACCTCAATCAGAACTCTTAAATATTAATTTATTTAAGGAGGTTCCTTTTTTAAATTTAGTTATTTATCTCTAGTTATTTATTGTAGGTAGGTAGATCATAATATACGCTCGTTAACTAAGCTCATTAGCGTCTAATTACATCAAAATAGATTAAACGACACACACAAAGCATCCATGAACGGAGGTGGGATTCGAACCCACAGCAGCTTGATCCAAAGATTAGTACGTTAACCGTTACACTCAGGCCCGTATTCACCGAACATTGTTAATGATAGAAGTTACTAATCTTAGAATACATTTATTCCTTGGAATAAAATTAACTTTCAATTCACCAAGCCAATTCATACGATAGAATAGTAACTTCTGGTAAAAATTTAATTAGGTGCCTATTGCGGAATTTTATTCTCGCTCCATTTATAAGGTTTATATCAAGAATAAGCATAAATTGATGAAATTCCGTCTGATGTCACTAGTCGTTATTTTAGCTCACTGCTCATCACTCTATTGTCTGGGTTTATAAACAGTGAAAGAATTTTTCAAATCATTTCAGTAATTTTAACAGAAATATCATCTTATTTTTGTATATTGGTAAATTTTTTCTGTTAGTTATGAAATACAAGAAATATTTTTAAAAAGAAAAAATATAAAAGTCAGTTTCGAATAATTTTCTTTTTTGCACAAAGGCAATTTTCTCTTAAGGTCGTCTTTGCGGATGAAATATAAAAAGATGAAGATAGGTAATAAACATAATAGAATGAGGTTTAATTAACTGACGCATGAAAAAATATGTATTTTATCTATAATTTCAAGACGTCTTGCTTCATCTTTACTTAAAAATGTTACATAAAAGAATATCATTAAATTTATATAAATGTAAATAAACCGCTAACTCACTTGCGCCAATATAAAACTTAAATCGTAAAAAGAATTTTAATTCACACATTTCTAAAAGCTGGCTTAAGTTTATAATTATTAATTTCTTCAGTTCAAATTATTCACTGAAAATATATTCCATCATTTTCGACAAATTATATTTACGACTTATTTTGTTAAAATGTTCAAAGAACCAATTTAACTGCACAGGGAAATTGAATTTTAAATATAGAGGCTTTCCAAATAGTGCGCTCTCGATCGATATATTGATTTTGAGTGAAAGTAGAAAAAAAGTTTTAAAAAAATTCAATTTTAATGGTGTATAACCTAAAAATATTTTTTTACCATAGAAAAGTGATATTGTGCACAATTTTGTTATTTTTTTGGAACAGCCTGTACATTATTGAATTTTTGGATTGTATTGATAAGTTTAACATGGCTTTTCTTTGGAGAAAAAAAATTGAAAATTGGGAAAAAATTCAAATTACAGGTGATGTCATAAAAGTTTAAATGTTCCCAGCAGGCGTTAATTGAACTTCGAATAAATAATTATCGAGCATGCTAATAACGTCGAATAATGAAACTGTAAATAAACAATACCACCCACGGTTTCATTCTCCTTAAAGCTTTAATTAACTTTCATGACGTGTTGAACTTAACCGAATCACCTGTTGCAAGCTAAGGGAAATATAACAAAAGTTCCGTCAATTATATTATGTGTTAAAATGGGATAAGCAACAATTTACAAGATGTAAATATTTTAAGGCGGGGTCAGACGGCGCATGGCTTGTAATGGCTCATGGCTCGTCTTGACGCGACTCTTGTTTTTAGATGGCTCATGGAGGTAGGGTCAATATTGTGATATTATTAGTATATGAGCCATCATAAAACCCTTTGACTCGTGTTCATTTACCGCCTTCGGGGCGATCCACCGAGCTACGAGGCACGAGCCACGCGCCACTGCGAGAAACCCAAGTCACACGACGAGTGTTCGTGGTGGCTTGCCGTGGCTTGTGATGTCTCGACGAGCTATCACGCACCGTCTGACCCTGCCTTTAGGCTTGCCCCGAACAGTTCCGAACGTGTAACGGACGTTTCCGTGAAACATGTTCACGTGTCTGGTCACCTCATATACGTTTTTATCTAGTTAAAATTTACACCCTGTATATTCCATTTCCAAAACGGGCTTCGGTAATGTAAAGACGGGATTAAATGAAAAACATTGAAAAACTTTTTAACTTTTAGCAACTCACTCACAAAAATTATTTTTATTTAGTTAAACGGATGGCTTAATTTAAACATTTTGCTGCCAGCATATGGAATAAACTGTAGACTAATATAAAATATGTTGCCTTTTTGTCGCATGAGAAATATTAATAATAAATTATGTCATGCAAATCTTAATCTATTTTGAATTACCTTGTTTTTATATTTAAAAAAATTAATTCAGGAAAGAAGCAATACTTACTCAAGCTGCGCTCTGCAATGTCGAAACGATCCAAGACAGACATGAAACAAAAAGAAAATTCATTTTTAAAGATTTGTTTTTATTTCTACGAAGTTTTCTTATAATAATAAAAAGACATCAAAAAGTGATGCGCACTTGGAAAACTTCATTGTTGTGTCAAAACAATAAGTACAGTTTCAATTACATAGTAATTCATAAAGTTCTTTTCAAAGTAGGTACCTACACTTCATTTAATTTAATTCAATAAGTTTCATAAAGTTTCAAAATAATACTTGAAATATTTACATATTTGATAGTACAGAGTGGTTAAAAGGAATCGAAAAACAGGTACAAACAAAAGTTATGTCTCGGAAAAAAATTGAAACTGAATTGAATTGTGGATTATAGACGCTCGACAACAACGGTCATTAACGTCTTTTCTCGGAATAGACTCTATTGATAATAGAGCAATGGTGTTCCTTGAGTTATTAGAAAAATTGTTGGAATAAAAACTTCCTTGGCAAGAGGTTCAATGAAAAACAATACTGAAGACTGAAGTTATAAATTGCATTTAATTACTGACGTTTCGGTACACTTCGTACTATCTTCAGAGTTTCAAATATAAATTGATAACATTAATTGAAACTTTGAAGATGGTGCAAAGTGTATCGAAACGTCAGTAAATAAATGCAATTTTAAAACTTCAGTATTGCTTTTCATTGAACCTCTTGGCAAGGAAGTTTTTATTCCAACAATGTTTCTAAAAGCTATATCATTCGAGTAAATATACATACAGATTGTATCAAATTAAACCTGTGCATAGGGCATTCTGTGTGTAAGACAGAGATTGATACATAAAGCAATAAGTAAGAATGAGATAAATGATCGCTAATAGCATGTTACGTGGTTACTGTAAATTAAACTGATAAAAGATTTACATTTTTACAGCATAGAAGGAGCGAAAAAACAAAAATGACGCTATTAGGCTGTATAAATATTATTTATTTACAGTAACCACGTAACATCCCATTATCGATCATTTATCTCATTCTTACTTATTGCTTTATGTATTGATCTCTGTCTTACACACAGAATGCCCTATGCACAGGTTTAATTTGATACAATCTGTATATAAGATATATAACTTATGTTTATAGTAGAATTTTTTCACGTATTATTAATAATTTTGATATTTAATTATGTTCTACCAAGTTCCGAGTGAAGAATTTGTGAAAAGTTTATGTTTGTTGACGTAGATTCCTAAATTTTCAAACAAAATTTGTTTCAAAATTTAGGATAGTAAATGGCAAAGTTAAAAAATACGATTTGTACTCTCTCAACATACGGCAACAAAAAGCTCTAATCGTTCATGCGGTGGATCCGAGCTTTTGGTTGGACTTTCGTTGAGGGTTGCCAGGCTCTAGCCGGACATGTTCGGTTTTTTACGGCCGTGTCCGGCCAAATATATACAAGTCCGGCCTATTCGGCTTTTGTTAGGCTTTTTAGCGATGAAGTAGAGAACACACATAATATATTGCTTGGTACTGTACCTAATTGATTATTAATAAACGATTGAAAATACCCAACTGACTCTATTTCTATTTAAAATAGGTAGTCTGGCTTGTAGGGCAAAATGTCCGGCTAAATATAAATATAAAGTCGAGTCCGGCTTTTCTATTTTTGGACCTGGCAACCCTACTTCCAACCGTATCTGCAATTTACGTATTATCTGACATTTTCCTTTATCCAACCACCTATAGTCCAAGCGGCAGGTAAAAAATGAAGGGGGTTACCTAGAAAGTATTTCGAAGTTAGTGATATTTTGGTGTGTTTTTTGCGGGTACTCTGTGGAGTAGAATCTGAGTTTTCGACCTCGAGGACAGTGTGTTAACGTGGGGGAGCTGAAAAGCCACGGAATTTTACCACCTTTTTTGCTTTTTTCGAAATCTCTCAGAAACAGACGACTTAAGCAATTCTTTCATTATGTAATGTCTTAAAGAGGATTACATTTCCTACAATTTTCATTTCCACAACTTTTCTGTGGTACTAATGGTAAGCGCGCTGCAGCTTCTTGAAAATCACCCGCTCGGCTTTTTGTAACCTTGGTAACCAACGTGTAACATGTGTATTTTCAATTTAAAGTTCGTAAAGAAGAAAATAAATAAAACTATTGAAAAGAACACTACATTTAACCATTGGTTACCAAGGTTACAAAAAGCCGATCGGGTGATTTTCAAGAAGCTGCAGAGCGCTTACCATTAGTGCCACAGAAAAATTGTGGGAATGAAAATTGTAGGAAATGTAATCCTCTTTAAAACATTACATAATGAAAGAATTGCTTAAATCGACCGTTTCTGAGAGATTTCGAAAAAATCAGAAAAGGTGGTAATATTTCGTGGTTTTCCGGCTCCCCCCCACGTTAGCACAGGGTCCTCGAGGTCGAAAACTCAGATTCTACTCCACAGAGTACCCACAAACAACATACCAAAATATCATTAACTTCGGAATACTTTCCAGGTAAAAAGTACCTGACTGCTGGACTACTATGGGATAAATCATAAACGGGACTCAACTGTACAATATTTAATCAGACTGAAATACATTTAAACTTGAAAATAAACTATTATACATCATTTTAAATTGTTCGTAACTGTCAATTTACAAAAATAGATTAGAAATTAATAGAATATAATAGTATCTTTCAGCCTGAAAGTTTATACAACAAAACTTCAGTGTGTCTGAAACAGGTTGGGTACTAAAATACACGTGCGGTCGTCTATTGTTTCTGACTCATGGCCTACTTCGCAATTCTGCATTATATACGTATCTTATTGTTTTGTTTCAGTTATATTTATATTATGTACAGCCGATTAGAAATGAATCACATAAATTAAATATCATATTTGCAGTAGGTACAGACAGTTTCTTTCAGGAAATTAATTGGTTTTGACTAAAGACAAAGAAATGAACAGTAAAATCAAGCAAATAGTTTTCCTTTTTTCAGTGTTACTGGGTATGTTTAGATTTGAAAAAGTTTCTTTAGTTAAGTACCTTTGTAACAAAAAACTGAGAGTAAAATAGAGTAATAGAATAATAGATATTTTTTCACAACGTCGCTATTGAAAATTCGATTCTCGGTACCTGTTTCGCGGGTTGAAACTGAGCGTTTTCCCTAGGGATAAAAATTTTCAGGTCGGTTCTCTCTGTTTTTTAACGTGGTTAAGAGGGAGACAGAGCAATTGGACCTGCATATGATTTTCGAAAACGTCAAATTAAGAAGGAGATAGAGCGATATTGAATCCGCATATAATATTCATAAACGTCAAAATGAGAGAGATAACCCCACATATATCTGACAGATCTAATATTTTTGCGACTTTTTTGCACGCCCAAATTGTAGGTACCTCAAATCGAATTGTCAATAGAGTTGTTGTGAAAAATAATATGCAATTACTCGGTATGAAACTACAATACGTGTGGTTGCATACCCTCGTACCTCGGGCAGCAAACTTCACACTGGTTGTAAACGCAAAGTTTCGTACCTTGTAATGCAATATACTATCACCTAATATTTTTATACAATACTGTAATATGTATTTTGAATTCAAAATTTCTTCAAACCCTTTAAGTTTAAAAAAATAAAATACATTCTATCAATAAAAAAACTTACGCTGAGGAAGCGATCTTGTTTTTTACACACATGAAAAAACTAAACAAATTGTACACTTTACTCTACTGTAAATTTAATCTCGTAGATATAAATTTAATACTGATTAATAGAATAACTACAAATTTTAAGTTCGAATTTCAATTCCGTGTCAAGTTGATAACACAATAACTGTAAATTTATTTCCCTGTGAAATAAAAGTAGAATTTTAAATGTTTAATTTGTCACATTTCATGCTACACTAAATATGAACAGGCAGTCTGTTTCATAACAGCTTCACTAATTTATAGAGATGTTGAATAAGTAGAAAGAGAGAGAACATGCTTCTTATTTAACATTATATAACTTCAATTGTACCTAGCAAATACAATAATTCTCGCTTGCACAAAGCATGGTCAAAAAATTTTGACTTTACAATGACTTTAGATTGTGAAAATATAATTAAGTTTTTATACATGCAGGAGTTGTGAAACTCCCTGTTTTAGACTGTATTCATACAAAAACAAATGATTGATCTAGACAGAAAAAATCGCTTTTCAAGTTAAATTTTGATCACAATGCGTAGAAAAATGTTGCTTCGAAGTAGAAATTGTACAAAAAACTATGTTAAATTCATGTATACACAGTTTTAAAAAAATATCGTTTCAATTGATCAATTATTTTTCGAGCAGGATCGATTTAAAATTTTACAATGCATTTCTTATGAAGAAATATGTGTGGTCACAATCTAACGTCATTGTCAAATTAAATTTTTTGACAACGCTTTCTGCAACTGAGCATAAGTACCTATGCAAGAAAAACAGAAGCTGCATAGTTTAGAAATGGAGTACTTAGACGTCCCAGAATATCTCGCCTGAATAGAGTCCGGAACAACATCATCCGGGAAAAAATGGGAGCAACGGAAACAATTTTAGGCCACATCCAATCGAAACAACTGTCATAGTATGAACATGTCCAAAGAATGGCACCATAAAGGAACCCCAAGAAAATTGTAACAAGCCGGGTCGGCTCACCTATTGGGGACTTCTGGATTGTACACCGAGAAAAGCGCGGAGGTAAAACGTAACGGTCGGATGAGGGGAGTTGGTGATAAGACGTGATGGAGTGAGGTTGTGTGTTTGTGGGTGCGAACGGGGAGATGATCGGTGCACAGTCCAGGGTCCTGAAAGGTAGGATCTAAAAATGATTTATTCTGTTTAATTTTGGTTTTTTAACCTTTTTTCTATTTTTTTTATTATAACTTGAAATAAACTTAATTATAGTCAGTAACATGTGTCTCGAGTTATTTATTTAAAACTATTAGCACACTAGCCAGGAGAGCAAGGACCCATCACGCTACCCGGTCAGAGGTCCTTTTATGTTCGGTAACCCTTGAGAAGGGCCCGCAACGTAACAAAATTCTAAATTTGATATCGCCGGAAAGAAGAAGACGAGGTAAGCCAAGGATAAGATGGTCAGGAGAGATGGACTTTACAATATGGAAGAGAGGGGACTACAAGAAAATGACTGGGACGATAGGAATTATTGGAGACTGCAAGGCGGGACACGATTTAAAATCGGTTGTATATAATATACAGTGTGTCCACAGACTCATCCTCAACATGGGGATCTCCGTTGTTATGGGAGATAGAGATTTGGTTAAATGAGACAAAATGTGCAGAATCTCTAGTACTACTACCCTGCGTAGTCAAACTTTCCATATTTTGCTTGGTTCGCGACCGACAGTTGAAAAACGAGATTTACCCATTTTCGTTTTTTGTTTATAACTCGCTTATTAAGTAAGTTAGAAAAAAAATATTTTCACTTTCTTAAGGCCCTTTTTTATGAAGATTTCAAATTTCTTTTCATATTTTTATTTACTTTTATAGTTTTAGAGATACTTGTATTAAATTTGTTTTTTTAAATACACGTCAAAGATGGCCATGACACCATTGGAAAGAGATTTTTTTTCTCTTTAATTTGATATCAGGGTTGATGGTTTTATTTTCAAAAATAACAGAGTTATACGTAAAATACTGATTTTTAATAGTAGGCTATGCTAAATTAATTGATAAAACAACAGAAGGCTTAGCAAACAGTTGAAATTCGCGTTGGCTTAGTAAACGGCTGTTTTGTTTTAGCTGTCAAAGTGTAGTTTGTTGCTAATTTGTCAGTTTACTAAGTGATTTATTAAATTTACTTTTGTTATCATGGAACCATTTTGTAACAATGAAAAATAAGCGATTTTCAACAATTGATCGTAAAACAGTAGTTTTGTCTTCTTCACTTATTCGCGTTGACTTAGTAAACGGCTTTTTAAATGATCCATAGTTTATTAAATTTACTCGTAAGTTTCTGTAAATAGACGAATGAGGTTGTCTTCGTTCTGGATACTGATCGAAGTACATTTCTGCAGCTCTGGTTGAATTTTTGTGACATAGAATGTAACAAGATAACATATCAAATTTTTCATTGTTACAAAATGGTTCCATGATAACAAAAATAAATTTAATAAATCACTTAATAAACTGACAAATTAGCAACAAACTACACTTTGACAGCTAAAACAAAATAGCCGTTTACTAAGCCAACGCGAATTTCAACTGTTTGCTAAGCCTTCTGTTGTTTTATCAATTAATTTAGCATAGCCTACTATTAAAAATCAGTGTTTTACGTATAACTCTGTTATTTTTGAAAATAAATCCATCAACCCTTATATCAAATTAAAGAGAAAAAAAATCTCTTTCCAATGGTGTCATGGCCATCTTTGACGTGTATTTAAAAAAACAAAGTTAATACAAGTATCTCTAAAACTATAAAAGTAAATAAAAATATGAAAAGAGATTTGAAATCTTCATAAAAAACAGCCTTAAGAAAGTGAAAATATTTTTTTTCTAACTTACTTAATATGCGAGTTATAAACAAAAAACGAAAATGGGTAAATCTCGTTTTTCAACTGTCGGTCGCGAACCAAGCAAAATATGGAAAGTTTGACTACGCAGGGTAGTAGTACTAGAGATTCTGCACATTTTGTCTCATTTAACCAAATCTCTATCTCCCATAACAACGGAGATCCCCATGTTGAGGATGAGTCTGTGGACACACTGTATAATAATAATAAAAATTCTTTATTGCTTAGCGCAAATGGTCAGAAATCAGTCTTTACAAACTGGTCTGCCTTTCTGACCAGTTAATACATAGATTTAAAATACATAGACAAAAATAAAATAGGTACACTAAGCCAGAGGTTCCTTAACTGTGCGTCGCGACGCCCTGCAGAGTCGCAATTTTAGAACTTCAGTCCCGATTTGAGAAGTAATGCTCAGAAAAGCAAGCTCATCCTTCTCATTGATTGTATTGTTTTTTAATTATTAGAATTAGAATCTAACAAATAATAATTAAGATTCTGTATTCTTTGGAGTTTTATTTGAATAATAAACTAATTTTATTGTCTGCTGGAGCTACACACAGGTATCTTCTTTAAAAAGGGCGTCGCAAAAAATTGCAACTTGTAAAGAAAAGATTGGGAACCCCTGCACTAAGCGACAAATAAAAAACTTCCATTGTCTTATAGTCTAATATAGTATAAGTGCAGTAATACTTAATTTGTACAAAAAGGATCAACCACAAAAGCTACTTAGCGGTTGGTTTCTAGAAATATAGCTGCTATAGTGTAAAAAAGCTACTACATTTAGCAAGCAACAAATAAAAGCATGATTAATGACAGAAAAGAACTATTTACAAAAAAACAAAACAAAATAATGATATTTGAAAAGGCCAGCTGATTGGAAAGTACAGACATAACAAATAAATAGTTTTTTTCAATATAAACAACCCTCAACAATGCGTATATATTTCAGAATATTTACGTTAAAATGCGAAGAAATAGTTTTTTTCTTTAAAATGAGCTTTTCAAGAAAACAATTAGTCGAAAAAGATAAAGAAATATTCTGTTCAAAATGAAAAGAGAGAAAAATAGAGAGACAAAAATGACACCAATATTAAAATTACACAACACTGAATTCTTTTTACGTTACCTTGTGGTGTAATATTCGAAAAATGCGACCAGTATTTCCAGAGACCTTGAAACTGTGGCCCACATTTCATGGCCAGCGTTTTTATTGACCATAGACCACTTTTTGATAACAACAAATTTACATCCTAATATTATATACACTTATTCAATATCACAAAGTTGAACAAAACAAAACGGAAAATTAAAAACGCCCTCAGCAAATTTGTTTCATGATTTTTTCGGATTCAACTGACCTAAAAATTAACGAAAAATCGCTGTCAATAAGTCATAAAAAATAACTCTTCAGAGGAAAAAATGGATTAAAAATTAAAATGATGAAATATAATATGCTTTTTTATTCTAATTATCTATTAAAGCTGTGTTTTTTTTTTAATTTAAAAATTAGCAAGATAAAAATTTAAAATCTTAATGCAAATGTAACAAAGTATTGCGTTCTTATTTCAAGGTCATTAGTAATTCAAAAATCAATGATTTAATACTAAATTTAACATTGGCTGTAATAAAAAAAGGTAATAAGTCGTATTTCAAGTAATTTTTTTAATACACCTACGTAATTCAATTTTGGTCTGATACCACTCAGTAGCGTAGCGTGATATTATATAGCCTATAGCCTTCCTCGATAAATGGGCTATCTAACAAAAAAAAAATTTTTCAAATCGGACTGGTAGTTCCTGAGATTAGCGCGTTCAACCAAACAAATAAATATAGATAGATTGAAATTTGAAAAACAGGAAAAAAATTATGAAAATGGAAAATTCGCTCTTCTAGTCCTTAGAACTTTACAATTACAGACTAAGTTACGATTTAGTTTATTTTTATTAAAGTTATTAACTTCTGTATAAATCATTAAAAACATGACTCTCTCATGATGTGGACTTTGCAGGTGCGTTACTATATATACGAACACATCGATCGATACCCAGTAGTGCTTCTATTGTACAAAGTGCAGAATTTACCAATTTTATAATATTAGTTTAGATTTCGGCACATTTCGTACAAAAAAAGTGCATAAAGATTTTTTCGCCGTGCTTTGCCTCAATTGAATCGACTATCAAACAGCGGCAACAAGCCTTTATTCTGATGCAAGGTTTATTGTGTAAAGAGCACTTCAGAACAAAGACAACATCTTAACTGTAAGTTACGAAGTTATATTTAAAGAGCTCTTCTAAGTTAAGAGAGTCTGTTTTTGTCTTCTTAGTTTCTTCTATAACCTTTTAGAAATATCGATACACATATAAACAAAATACCTTCATTATCAGATGTCTATTGTCTAAAAATAAATTCATATTGGAAAAGTGAAACCGAAAAGGCTGACAACAGAAGAGGGGATTTTTCGAAAATCAACCCCTATAAGGGGATTAAAAGAGGTGAAAATGTGTTCCCTGCGTGTATCAACTTGAAACATGGTATAAATACTCTTTAATACAAATAATAAAACACGTAGGTATTTTAAGGGGGAGGGGGCGAAATATACGTGAATGGAGCCACCGCAAGTAATTTATAAAATAAGTAAGTTTTTTAAATAGGAATTTCACCTATGCAAATGGAAATAAAAACGTTTTATCAGAAAGGTAAAAGACTTTTCTCGATCGGCTGCCGTTAAAGAAAAACGACAACAGTATATTTTACCATTCAAAGTCAACCACATATTTCTTTATGTAGAATTCCACTGCGCCATTTTATTAAGAAGTGCGTACTCGTTATTGAAAGTGTTAAAATCACGATCTATAGCTCGGGAGATTCAAGAGTTCCTGAACTAAATTTAAAAAAAGACTCGCGGACCAAGGGTTTCGTACAATAATAAAAATAAAGAGAGATAGAATTAATAAATTTATATATTTATTTAAGCTTGTTTTTAAAAAGTTTTTTTCTTATATTTTATTTTGTTCTTTTTAGTGTTTTACAATTTTTTCTATCAAATTTAATTAAATTAATTATTAAAGTAAAAAAAACATATTAACAAAATATTTAATGAATAAAAAAAACAAAAATATTGCCATTCGAAACCCGGGATCGAACGAGGGACCTTTGGATCTTCAGTCAAACGCTTTATCAACTGAACCAGTCGCGAACTATGATGTTACACGCTCTATAGTACAGTATAGAATGTGTACGACTCGAGTCAGAGCTTCCCACCTGCGCTCATGGATGTTTTGTGATATTAACTTCCCATTGGAAGTTATTGTAATGGGTCCGAAAATCGAAATCAGAAAGGAAAAAAAATTTTATATTTCAAGGTCACTACACTATTTTTACACTACTTTTAGAAAGATGTCTGTGTGTGTGTATATGTGTGTGTGTGTGTGTGTACGTACGTACGTATGTATGTGTCCATTTCTTTCTAAGACGAAATCTCGAGAATGAAAAATGATATCGACTACGTTGGGGTGCCAATCGACGCGTATTAACGTAAATATGATCTGAAAGAAATTTTTTCAAAATCGGTTCAGCCGTTCTTTTTTCTTAACCAAATAACCTCCAAAAAAGTAGATTTTATACAATATCTCGCGAATAAAAAATTATATCGACTTCGTAAGGGTGTCAATCGAGGCGTGTTAACGTCATTTTGATCCGACATAAATTTTATAAAAATCGGTTCAGCCGTTTTTTTTTTTTTAATTATTGTTAAAAATAAATAATAATTATGTTTTAATGATTAAAATGATTACTTTTCTGTGTAATATCTAATTTAATTATTATTATTAAATATTTATCAAACTGGGAAGTTCGTCGTGTGGACCTCAAGGGTCGCACTTTAGTCTTAATAAACGACCCACCTCACGGCTTGTTTAGTTTTAAGATTGTTGTTATTTAGTGTAGTTGAAAGACGCTAATGACCTGAGATGTCGACGCGTCTATAATCTACAATAAATAAATGAATGAATTGTGAATTATAGACGCTCGACAACAAGGGTCATTAGCGTCTGTTACAATAAATAAAATAAAAAATCGAGTCAGAGTTGTAGTAAAATAAAAAACATTAATTTACTAAAATTAATCGATTATTTAATTCTAATTATTTGCCAACTTCATACCACAGCAACCCACAATTTGTGAAAATTTCAACTAGCTACCTCTTACCGTTTGTGAGATAAAGCCAATTGTGACTGACGGACGGACGGACATCGTATGATTGTAGGCTCAGTAATAGGGTTCTTTTTGGAGGTACGGAACCCTAAAAATAATTTGCCGTAAAATTGGAAAATATTGTGTTGTAATAATATGTATGTGGGTGACCTTGGAAAACGAGTGGTACCACGTGAAAAAATCACGTGTTAACAACACCGACATTGGAAAGAAATTCACTTTGCCAGGAGTCTCACTCAATACCAAATTTTACTTATTTGTTATTTTGCGTAGAAATCTGAGGAACGTTGCATCCAGGTCTTTCAACAAGTTCCCTGATGTTCCTACACTAGGGAGAACAGCAGTGAAACTTTTTCACGATAAGCGTAGTGTTAAAGATAGACCCAAAGTTTGGAAACGTTTGAATCACTTATATTTTACATTTTATATAACCTAGAATATTAATCTTCAAACGATTTTATATAGATATTATTAAATATACGAAAAGGGACGTGTAATTTAATAAAAAAGCAATTTTTCAAAAATTCATTTATTTAAAATTTTCGTTGATATAAAATATGCATGCATCCATTAAAGTGAAGAAAGATTAAAGTCACAAAAGAAAATTCTTATACCAAAAGATGGGTCAAAATTTATAACCGTAAATTTTTATCCAGAATTTACTAATCAAATGATTTAATCAAAAAAAAAAATCAGTGAGAACTTTCAGAATCGAATTTGACTGCTGACCAAGAAGGATCGAACAACGTAGCTTTGCGTTACTTCCACAACACACCTCTTTCGTGATATTTCACAGTCAGAATTTTTGGGACTGGGGAAGGGGGCCCCAGTAAAACATAGAATATATTATGCTTTGGAAAATCGTCTCTTAAAACTGATTATATATGTATATTTGGACATTTTGATAAAATTAAATTTTTTGCATTTTACCTGGATAGAGTTCAGAACTTTATGATCACTTGTGCACGAACCAAATTAATATCATCTGATCGTTTATAATAAGCATCGTGTAAGATAAAGGGAGAAAGAGAATGAGACACGTGTTGGGAGAAGAAAACAAAAGATAAGCGTTATTGGATGGTATCAACTAAACACCGCCGGCCGATGTCGATTAAAATACATGAATAAATTACTAATGTCTTCAATACGCAGGGGATTTTTATGCAAATATCAAAATATAGCGTGAAATACGCAACACAATGCGGCCGCAGTTCCAACAATTTGCAAAAAAAAAGCAGTGAATCCCCGAAACTCTCAAGAGATGACGTGTAAACATTCAGATTCGAATAATACGATGACAGCCGCATATAACCTCAACAAATTTTGACGGCTGAGAAAGGGTGACAGAACATAGTTCAACTTTGCGTCACTTCCGCGACATGCGACATGTCACTTGGCTTGGCGTTTGTATCTCTTACTTTACCATACAGTCAGATTGGCTTACTATATCTGACACCTTAACATAGTTATATAAGCTGTGTTTTGTGTCACATACCAACCACTTCCCCTGTTTCCGTTACCTAATATTTCTAAAATGTTACCCCAGTTCTGCAGGTATTCGATATTAGAATTAGACGTTATTCACGCCAAAAAAAGCATGCAGCTATAATACGGCTTAGTACTTATACTATTAATTTTTAACCTCAAAAAACAGAGGTTATCAATTCGTCACGTATACCTATATATATATATCTATTTAATTTAATAAAATAAAAGTATAGATATACAAAAAGTTTTTGGGCTTGAGAATAGCCGAGAGTGCAGCAATGCTGTTGTTAACATGGCGTTGCTATGGTTCCTTTATTACAAGTCCCCAGTTTCCGGGTTCTAGCCCGAGAGCTGGTAAAAGTGTCATTTGGATTTTCAATTTATTATTAAAAAACTCGGGTCGCAGTGCCAAACCCTGCCGACAATATAGTGTATTTGCTAATACAGGCCTTGTGGCTTTAATACGTGAACTTAAGTTTGTTTTTGGACAAAATAAAAAATTTAACCCCTTAATACATCCCTTAAAATAATATTTTTTTCTTAATTTCAATATTATTATCAATGCAACCTCTGTACCACATTAAATACACCCTTCCATAAGTAAATCCGTATCAACAAACTAGTGTTTTCATAAAATTTGAAAGTCCGGTCCTGTCGGGCCGATTTTATTAAAATTTTAGCAGCACGTTTTAATCTTTACTAAAGAGTTAAATTTCAATTTTGAAACGATTCTGACAAATTTTTCGGTATTTTTGGGCCCAAAAACTTTTTGGAACCCCTAAATACAACCCTGAAAATGGTCCGATCGGGCCCATTTTAAATAGGCTTCTTGCGGTGATGGGTCCCAATATGTGTACCAAATTTCGTTTCAATCGACTAAGTCTGTCGAGAGTTATCGTGTACACACATATATATATATAAATATATATATAAATATATATATATATATTCATATTTTCAATTCATTATTTTTTTTTAGTGTATTTGCCATAATATGGCACATACACTATTGGCGTCGGTCGGATGGCGGGACCTAGGGGTCGGACCAAAATTTCTCGACATTTCATAGCCTCCTGAACAATTTGGCACCATTTTTGAAAATGTTTATATATATATGTATGTATGTATTAATGTATATATATATATATATATATATATATATATATATATATATATATATACATTAATACATACATACATATATATATAAACATTTTCAAAAATGGTGCCAAAATGTTCAGGAGGCTATGAAATGTCGAGAAATTTTGGTCCGACCCCTAGGTCCCGCCATCCGACCGACGCCAATAGTGTATGTGCCATATTATGGCAAATACACTAAAAAAAAATAATGAATTGAAAATATGAATTGGTGCTAGACCCAAATAACCTTAGCTGTTGGTGGTTTTTAAAACACAATTTTTTTTTACAAAAAGTTTTAGTAATTAAATTGGGGCCGATCTCAAAATTTTGTTACTTTTCTCTTTTTAGTGGCATTTTTTAAAGAAGGTTCTATTTTTTTATAAACTTTTTTTATGAATAGAAATTTTGTTTTTGTTTATTTTTGTGATTCTAATATTATCGAACTTCAAAAATATTATTCCTTCATATTTAATTAGTGTATTTGCCATATGGCACATACACTATTGGCGTCGGTCGGATGGTGGGACCTAGGGGTCGGACCAAAATTTCTCGACGTTTCATAGCCTCCTGAACACTTTGGCACCATTTTTAAAAATGTTTATATATATATATGTATGTATATATATATATATATATATTTATATATTTATATATTTATATATTTATATATATATATTTATATATTTATATATATATTTATATATATATGTGTGTACACGATAACTCTCGACAGACTTAATCGATTGAAACGAAATTTGGTACACACATTGGAACCCATCACCGCAAGAAGCCTATTTAAAATGGGCCCGATCGGACCATTTTCAGGGTTGTATTTAGGGGTTCCAAAAAGTTTTTGGGCCCAAAAATACCGAAAAATTTGTCAGAATCGTTTCAAAATTGAAATTTAACTCTTTAGTAAAGATTAAAATGTGCTGCTAAAATTTTAATAAAATCGGCCCGACAGGACCGGACTTTCAAATTTTATGAAAACACTAGTTTGTTGATACGGATTTACTTAGATATGGAAGGGTGTATTTAATTGGGTGTATTGATGAAATCCATGTCTAATATTGAAATTTAGAAAAATTTAATTATTTTAAGGGCTGTATTAAGGGGTTAAATTTTTTATTTTGTCAAAAAACAAACTTAAGTTTACATAATAATGCCACAATGCCTGTATTAGCAAATACACTATATTGTCGGCAGGGTTTTGGCACTGCGACCCGAGTTTTTTATTTCATTTTATTTTTAAATTTATAAATATCTGTCTGAAAATTCCTTGAAGGATAGAAAATTGACGTAACCTTTCCAACCCATCTTCATTAGTAGATATAAAGAAGTTTACATAATTTTGCTTAAAAATATTTCTCTTGAAATTTTAAAATTTGATTATAGCATACGTGCTGTGAGTATTAAAAAGTTTCAACTTTAAAATTAGTTTAATGTATTTATATTACCTATTCCGCACATTTTTTCTTGAATTTAAAATTTAGAAATATCGGCAGCAATTAACTCATTTTTAAAGAAAAAAAGCAGATAAAGAAAATCAATATAAAATAGCTGTTTTTCATGCATGTATACCGGTTGTAAAATGATCCATTACGGGCCGGTGACAAGAGCCGGGCGGTAAAGTAATAATTTATATTTCTCCAGATGGGCGCGAACCTAGTTACAGATGACAGACCGGTGTCTATTCCCACACTGTATGTGTGTGGTGGCTAGGTACGTGCAGTATGGAGCTGGGATTCTAGATGGTAGCGTAGATCATAGCAGGGCTTGCTTAAATTAATGCATTGTTATATATGCGAGCGTACACAACGAAGCAGTGAGTGTAACAGGTATAAGCGCTGTTACAAGAGCTGGTAGATTCAAGAATGTATCTCACCATTTTTTCAGCGCGCTGACTACTACAATCAACGTGTGACAACTGTCAAATGGCCGTTACAAGTTTCGCAATGGATGTGACTATAGTTTAATAAGTGAAATTTTGCCAGTTTTTATTCAATTTGTTTTGAGTTTTTTCTAAGACGTATTTAAAAGTGTTAGGTTCCATACGTAAATATTCAAAAAATCGGTTTGGGTAAAATTTTAATCCTTGGTATAAATGATGAAATTCGCCATGTTTAGATCGTTTTCTATTAATAGGGTGGACATGATAGCTCCTACCCAAATTTGTATTTAAAATATACCGCTTTGTAGCAGAAGAGCACAAATATTCGTCTTCGCTATCTGACATTTCAAACGCGATTTAAGCTTGTATCAATGCTAGTATCAAAGCTTCGTTGTGCAAACCAATAAGCGCTTATAATTTCAGCCACCTGCATCTACTATACATGCTACCATCTAGAATCCCAGCTGCGTACTGCACGTACCTTTAGAGAGGCTATACTTAGACATAACCTGTGCACTGTGCTACTACATAACCTACTATTTAGAAGTTAAATTGAATTGTAGATTATAGACGCTCATTTAGAAGTTAAGTTTTCTACACAAGTGAAATGTCAAAAATGTAGTAAATACTGGAAATGAATACAAAAGCCGCTATTTTATAGAATATAGGGTGTAGGACAAAAATTACAGTGTGTATCTAGAGCGCAATGCTTTATTTGACTAGTGTGACTAACGCTCGTTTAACATAATGTCACAACTCGTCAAAAATATACTTCATTACGCCCTAGATACACAATCTACTGTTATATTATAGGTGCATATTTTCTGAATAGATCAGAGCGTATAAAAATATAACTTTCTTCGCGATACCAACCTAAAGAAACCAACGCAATACGCATTATCTACTTTCTACCTAGAGGGAATTTTCCGAACCCAAAGCCTGAATCTCTTAAGAAAACGTCCAACAATGCCATCACATTCTTCCTTCGCCTATCAATACTCGGCTTTTCGTCCTTTCTTGAAAAATGTTCAGTTATAAAGTTACGTCCTCAATATAACAATAGTTTCAATAGGTTTATTTTAGAATATATAGAATGTTTATTAAAAATATTAGTAAAAGAAAACTCTTTAGAGACAAGCTTTTATTTAAATGCACTAAAAAGGAAAAAATAATTTTTAATAATTTAGGTTTATAATTATAAAAGCGTTGGTCGTGACTAATAAACTATCATAGAGTTCACGACCCACGCTTTTATAATTATGAACCTAAATTATTAAAAATTATTTTTTCCTTTTTAGTGCATTTAAATAAAAGCTTGTCACTAAAAAAATTTTTTTTACTAATATTTATTTTGTTCATTTTAGTTTTTCAAAAATTTAACCCCCTTCGACACCCAGCATGCCCTTAAATTGCCCCCAAAATGTTCGCTCATCAAGCCCTTTCATTTGATACCCATATCATAGGGATTACTATGGAAATTATAAATCGCCATTTTATGACGTTCGCCATATTGGATTTAAAATAACGCCACTTTACTTATTGTGTTTCGCTTATCAAGCCCTTTCATTTGATACCCATATCATAAGGGTTGCTGTGAAAATGATAAATCGCCATTTTGTAACGTCCGCCATATTGGATTCAAAATGGCGGCATTTAAGTAATCGTGCATTGTCACGAGAACCAAACGTGTGTGCCAAATTTCAGCTCGATAGCTTCAGTGGAAGTGAGTGAAATATTGATTACAAAATTCCAGGACATACAAGTAAAGGCAAGTAAAAGCTTTTAGCTGTTAGCCAGTTAGCTGTTAGCCAGCTGTTTAATATGGCTCCTTATTCACCCGCATAGCTCTATCTTACGCGCATATGAGTGTGTGTGTGTGCATACAAACTGCAGCCGAAAAACAATTTCAGAAATCTCCAATTGCTATTAAAAACCTTCTTAAATCTTAATCGATATTAAATCTTAAACGATAGTTTCGGGTTTCTAGCCCATCAGGAGAGTTCAAACTAAAAGTTCTTAGTTTTAGTTTGAACTCTCTTGATGATGGTCTAGAAACCCGAAACGATCGTTGTGATTAATAAATGTGTAGAATTTTTCAAGTGTTTGTGTATTTATTTTATTCAATCATCTTCTACCAATTGTGCCTAGCGGCAATTCTATGGAAATCATTTTTTTTTTAGTTCAAGGGACATTCACCAAAAACTCAAAATTGAATAAGATTTCCCCTATAAATTCTCCATATATGGATAAGTAAAAATTTAAAAAGTTTTGTGAATTCATAATAGGTATATTTTGTTTAAAAGCAGTCTTTTTCCAACAAAAATATTTACATTAGCAGTTCAATTTTAAATTATTTGAATGAAAAAAAAAATTAAGTGGAAACGCCCCTCTATTTTATTACGTGACACAAGATTGATTAAAAACTTTGTACTTGCTGACATATTGTCTCTATACAAGACGCGATTTTACTTGCAGCACTAATAGGATCTACGAAATCATAAATGCAACACCTTTAAATTTTGTTAAATAATAGTTTTATACGGTTGAAATGCAATTGAAAAATTTTTCGTTGGAAAGCAGCTAATTATATAATTGTTTCGAAACATATTGGAAAAAATCATTTTACCAACCAGTGGTCACAGTCAGGATTCTAACCTGAACCTTTCCACTTTCGCGGCGGAATGAGCTTACAATACTCAACCGTGACATGATTGCTAAATTAATATTCTCCTTATATGAGTATTGTAAGCTCATTCCGCCGCGAAAGTGGAAAGGTTCAGGTTAGAATCCTGACTGTGACCATTGGTTGGTAAAATGATTTTTTCCAATTTGTTTCGAAACAATTATATAATTGGCTGCTTTCCAACGAAAAATTTTTTAAGTTTTGTTTTTTTAAAAAGCAACCAATTAGTGATATACATTTTATCGAATTTGTTATTTATTTTCTTATTTTAGTGAAACTAAAAGTTTCAGGTTCGACAAATGTATTTTATCTTTATTTTTTTAGGCCACCAACTGCCAGTGCTTAATACCAATTAATATTTTAAATTTGTTATTATTTTTAATAAGAAATAGAAAATCAAATTGAAACGTTCACCAGTTCTCAAGTTAGAGATTGTGAACTGAATAATTCCCGAGATCCAACTGGAGAGCTGTACAAAAGTGTTCATCGTACACGCTAAGTGAAAAACAATTAAAACTTTAACAATTAGCGTCCCCACTCATGGATTAAAAATAACAAGTTTTTGCAACAAATAAATTAATTTTAGATCCAACGAATGACAGTTATTGTATTGCCGAAAATGTGTTAAATTAGCAGGCAATTTTTTTAAACACATGTGAAATTGAAAATTAATTTTTGTCCTACCTCCTATACAATAATTTATACATTTTAACATAGTGTCACTACTCGTAATATACCTCATTACGGCACTAGATATACAATCTATTAATTACTACAATAGTAATATACGATTCTGGAAATTCCTGGTTCAAGTTCCGACAGTGAGATTCAATTTTTTCATTTAATTTTGACTCATTCTGTATATTCCAATAAATAATATTATTAATTTAAAATATTAATTACTCCGTATCAGTATTGGACACTATAATTAATTAATTACTATATAGACTAAATGACATCCATAGATCATATTGCATGTAACAGATATATTACCCACGTCAAAAAAGTTAAATTATTTTTTTTAATATCACATGTAAATTTTTGAAAAATAAATTCGACCAGATTCGTTTGATATTAAGTCTATTTATAGAAAAAATAACGCTGAATCGACTCCAACACCCCGCACTTTTAGTTTCAAAGATACAAACAGCATCTGAGAGATTTTTGAGTTTTCTTAAAAATGCCAAAAGTAAGAAGCCCTCTTTGTACAAATTTGCGAAATTTTTGAAAAATAAATTCGACCCGATTCGTTTGATATTAAGTCTATTTATAGAAAAAATAACGCTGAATCGACTACAACACCCCGCACTTTTAGTTTCAAGGATATAAACAGCATCTGAGAGATTTTTGAGTTTTCTTAAAAATGCCAAAAGTAAGAAGACCCCCCTCTTTGTACAAATTTGAGAAATTTTTGAAAAATAAATTCGACCCGATTCGTTTGATATTAAGTCTATTTATAGAAAAAATAACGCTGAATCGACTCCAACACCCCGCACTTTTAGTTTCAAGGATATAAACAGCATCTGAGAGATTTTTGAGTTTTCTTAAAAATGCCAAAAGTAAGAAGCCCTCTTTGTACAAATTTGCGAAATTTTTGAAAAATAAATTCGACCCGATTCGTTTGATATTAAGTCTATTTATAGAAAAAATAACGCTGAATCGACTACAACACCCCGCACTTTTAGTTTCAAGGATATAAACAGCATCTGAGAGATTTTTGAGTTTTCTTAAAAATGCCAAAAGTAAGAAGACCCCCCTCTTTGTACAAATTTGAGAAATTTTTGAAAAATAAATTCGACCCGATTCGTTTGATATTAAGTCTATTTATAGAAAAAATAACGCTGAATCGACTCCAACACCCCGCACTTTTAGTTTCAAGGATATAAACAGCATCTGAGAGATTTTTGAGTTTTCTTAAAAATGCCAAAAGTAAGAAGCCCTCTTTGTACAAATTTGCGAAATTTTTGAATAAAAAATTCGACCAGATTTGTTTGATATTAAGTCTATTTATAGAAAAAATAACGCTGAATCGACTCCAACACCCCGCACTTTTAGTTTCAAGGATATAAACAGCATCTGAGAGATTTTTGAGTTTTCTTAAAAATGCCAAAAGTAAGAAGACCCCCCTCTTTGTACAAATTTGCGAAATTTTTGAAAAAAAAAATTTGACCAGATTCGTTTGATATTAAGTCTTTTTATAGAAAAAATAACGCTGAATCGACTCCAACACCCCGCACTTTTGGTTTCAAAGATACAAACAGCAGGGCGTCGCGACGCACATTTATGGAACTTCTGCTATAAAGTATTAGATTGAAGATCTAAAGTTACATGGTAATAAAAAGTATTTTCAAAAAAGTGTCTACACTCTACACCCCTATTGTTGTTTCGAATTATCTGATATTTTAGTTTATCGATTCCATATTATATATATCAGATAACTGGAACTTCACTGTATTATTTAAAGATCCGCATTAACCAGGAAAGGTTAGATATTAAACGTTACACAAAACTAATAACCGAGAGGCAAAGTCCCGATGCAAAATCTCTTATGTAAACGTTGGAACGAACAAAAAAGTATCGTGGAAAAACACTCATGGCCTGCGGCGATCTCTCGCGAATACTGAATAAATGTATACACATATAAGATAACTCTGTCAAATTTTAAATGTTTTTGGCAATTTAAAAAGTATGAGAAAAAATCTGCTAAAAACATTTTAGGAAAAACCTTAACATTGTGATGTGTTAATATCAATTTATCTATACATTAAGAGCTAAGTATATAAAAGGAAATTGCGGTAGGTTTGTGACTGTCTGTCTGTCTGTACCAGCTTATCACGTGAACTACTGCTATTCGATAGCTTTAAAAAGGTTTAGATCTATACTAGTTGCTCGCTCCGGCTTCGCCCGGGTGTAAATTAGATTGAAATCAAGTTTAATGTAATATTATACCTAATAATTTGTCGCGGGCAGTTAATTATAAATTTGAGTAAACGAGCGAAGCGAGTGAGAAACGTATTAATTAATTATAAATTCTAGCGAACGAGCGAATCGAGTTTACAAACTTAATATCTAAATTGCTAACAGTTTTATGCAGTTTATTATCAAATTATTAAACAACCGAAGTAAAAAACTATCACAATAAAATATACTTAATTTTGTACAAACTAATCAATTTAATAGAACTATTCATGCATGAAACTATTCTAGATAATTAATTTGTGAAAAACAATTGCAGATCACCTGAATGACTTCAGTAGCTTATTCAATTCCATTCAATTTTAAAGTTGTTAAATTATATTATGTTTTTCCAGAACAATAAAATTCAAACGAAATTTAAAAATTCACTCAGAATGCATTTATCTCTAAAATTAACGAAACATATGTTTTGATAAAACAATGCTTTTTTGTAACCAAAAATTTTAAAAATCAATTAAAATTTTACGTGTCACGATTTCTGCCGATTTTTATAGAAATGAATTCTTTCGATTACATCGTTTTTATTTATTGTAAATTTATTATAGGCGCGTCGACACCTAAGTTCATTGGCGTCTTCATTACATTAAATAACAACACACTTAAAACCAAATGGCATCACAAAACATCCATGAGTGGAGGCGGCATTCGAACCCACGACAGTCTGATCCTGAGGTCGCGACGCTAACCACTGGACCACACTGTCAGCTCTCGATTACTTTGGTTTAGTTACTAACAATGTTATACACAACACGGAAATTCACTTTGTTGAAGTGTTTGTGTGAATCCAACACAAAATATAAGTTAATTAAAAGGCACTATTAACTAAGTTAATTTTTATTATTATATTTTTTTAAAACAGACGAAGAGTGAACCTGATGACGCTGATGAATCCAGAGTCGACTAGAATCTCCCGGTCTAATAGCGGTGGATCATTAAAGTTTAAACATAGGTTTGAATGACGTCATTAGGGTCAGAGTCTGCAGCTACTTATTGCAAAGAGCTCTCTAGTCTTCTGTAATGACGCAGTTATGTATGTTTTTCTGCATGATGGCCAACGGTGGCAATTAGAAGCCTGTTCTAATTTTCATCCGAAACTCGTCAAATAAGGTACTGCATGGCGTTATTTATTATGCATAACGAACATTTGAACAAAACTCTAAAATCTGAGAAACATCAAACGATTCATCGAAATGAAATCTAATAGGTATATTATGTTGAAAACATAAACCGTTTTCATTCTTTATGCAGAACGAACATTTGAACGAAACTCTTAAATCTGAGAAACCTCGAACGATTCATTAAAGTGAAATCTTATAGGTATATTATGTTGAAAACACAAACCGTTTTCATTCTTTATGCAGAACTAAAATTTGAACGAAACTCTAAAATCTGAGAGCAGCGGTCAACCAATTTACATTTTTTTAAATTGAAGTTTTAAGTCCACAGTTGTGTCTTCACTATTTTTCTTTTTATTATTATAGTTTATATTCTTATTATAACGAAATAATGTTGAACGCTCTTCTTGAACATGCTTGTGTATGACTCGAGTTTCATCGGAACTGCTCGAAAAAGTTCAAAGCGAGCAAGCGAACATACATGTATGAATCAGGTTTCATGCCGAAAGCAAGCAACCTAAGCGGTTAGATTTTGTTTATAATAATATAAACAATAACAACGACCTCTGTTGTCGAGCGTCTATAATCCACAATTCTTCACAACAATGATTTCTTTTATTTCTAAGATACTTTTCCAACGCGGACATTTGATCCCAGCAATTTTATACCACGACAACTGATCCCAACGACATTTGATCCCAACGACAATTGATCCCACGACATTTGATCCCAAAAAATTGTCTATAAACTAACAGAGCCTGATAAGTAATAAAGTTATTAAATTATTAAATAGTCCAGCAGTCAGATACTTTTTACCTGGAAAGTATTCCGAAGTTAATGATATTTTGGTATGTTTTTTGTGGGTACTCTGTGGAGTAGAATCTGAGTTTTCGACCTCGAGGGCCCTGTGCTAACGTGAGGTGAGCCAAAAAACCACGAAATTTTACCACTTTTTTTGCTTTTTTCGAAATCTCTCAGAAACGGTTGACTTAAGCAATTCTTTCATTATGTAATGTTTCGTAAATCGGTTAAGCAGAGACCATTGCCGGATTGTCGAAAGAAAAGGGCCTTTATATTTTAAATGTAAAGATAATTCATTCATTCATTTGTTTCAAATTAAATGAAAGAAGTTCGTATCTAGATTTAAATTTTGTAAATTATTTTGTAACTTAACGTAAGTTAGCCATCCTGTGCAGGATTATTTGAGTGAGAATGAGAGAATACAGAGAAGCAAAATGAAAGAGATGAGAATAGCTATGTTCATATATTTTACACGTCCGTGTTAAATAGCCTAGTATAATTACCATGGTTCGCATAATTACTATGGTTCACTCCTATTTACTTATGTAGTAATGAGATGAGTTCGCAACATAAACTCGACATTTATTTCTACATTTTTAACAAAAAAATGGCGATTATACAAAAAATCATATTATTTTTAATAAAAAAACACTCTATTCATTTCCATTCTTTTGATAATAATAATACATATTTATTAAATTAACAACCATAATGTAGTATAAAGGTACGTGCAGTACGCAGCTGGGATTCTAGGTGGTAGCATGTATGGTAGATGGTGGCTGAAATTATAAGCGCATATAGGTTTGCACAACGAAGCTTTGATACTATTGATACAAGCTTAAATCGAGTTTGAAATGTTCTTCTGCTACAAAGAGGTATATTTTAAATACAAATTTGGGTAGGAGCTATCATACCCCCCCCCCCCTATTAATAGAAAACGATCTAAACATGGCGAATTTCATCATTTATACCAAGAATTAAAATTTTACCCAAACCGGTTTTTTGAATATTTACTATGGAACCTAACACTTTTAAAGACGTCTTAGAAAAAACTCAAAACAAATTAAATAAAAACTGGCAAAATTTCATTTATTAAACTAGTCACATCCATTGCGAAACTTGTAACGGCCATTTGACAGTTGTCACACGTTGTACCGAGGCGTTTGTCGTGGCGGTTACCGAGTCGGCACGTATGTTAATG
The DNA here is from genome assembly GCA_039654895.1 of Mongoloraphidia duomilia. NCBI lineage: Eukaryota > Metazoa > Arthropoda > Insecta > Raphidioptera > Raphidiidae > Mongoloraphidia > Mongoloraphidia duomilia. Next base: position 12,218,866 of record CM077527.1, read on the forward strand.
TTTTTCAATGATGCAAAACACACACCGCGGCGAGAATTGCCTGCCGACTGAAAGCCGACTCTCAGCCACCTCGACACATCGTTCTCCACAAGAAACGGTAGTTATCCGCTACAAGTAAGCGAAAGTGGCGCCATCCTACGCGAAGGTTGTAAACTATATCTGGGAATTATTACGTGACAAACTTAATTTTTATTCAATTGTTATAACGGTACAGAACCCTCAAAACGCGAGTTCTGCTCGCACTTGACCGATTTTTTAATCAAGAGTGATTAATTCTATGTTCATTGTGCATGGACGCCATGTCACAAATAATACCGAGCGACAATGCGAATGGCTTTCATTTGTTTCAGGAGAATTTAAGTAACTAGTTATTCTCGGTTCGTATGACAACTCTAAAAATATTTCCGTAGTTAGTATTCATGCAAAATGTCTTATTTTTTGGATTCCTTCCTTAGTTTTAAGGGACCATACCTTGCGCATACATATTACTTACCATTTTTGAGTTACTGGACATTTTGTAAACATTTTGACATTGGCAATGTCCTAAAAAAATTAAAATGCACAGTTTGATTCTATATACATAGAATGGTCTGTTTTAAATGCTAGAAAAAACAACTCGCGAAACACTAAAAAATTATATCATATTAATATTATTTGACTTCACTGAAAAAATTAATAAAATTTATTATTTTACATTTTTTCTAACATTTTAAAAAGGAGATTGTAGAATCAAAAAATTCACAAACCGCAAATTTGCGTCATTTTTCATTTCGAAAATAATCAATTTTATACCTATCGCTGCAAATGTTAAATTGTTCATAAAATGCGCATTAACTCAAAAATGGTAAGTAATAGGTGTAAAGTATTATACATAAAACCAACTTAAAACTAAACAAGGAATACAAAAATGCAATAATATACATGTGTTACGTAAAAAATAATTGCAGCATCCTCATTAAACTGAACACCCTGTATACAAGAAATTATTTTCATGTGATAAAACATTAAGCACAAATAACTTTTTCTATTTTGCTTCATTACGCAACTATAATACAGACAGACTTCAGATAGTTGTATCAAGATATATTTTTGACAGGTTTGTCGATATTCATTTGTTTAATATTATAATTTTAATATAACTACAAAATATTACGTAGCGATTGCATAATATATTAATATTGGCATTAAAGACATTTTTAGGTATAAATAACTACGAAAAAAATAATGTTTGAGAATCACCCTAAATTATGCTTCTGCGCATGCATTCCAAATCAACGAACACCTGACTGCACATGTTTTGTTTTTTGTTAAAACTAAAGTGACAGCTCCTTGCATATTAATGTGTTTTAATAATTATCTCTAATTGTTTGTGAAATTTTTAATTGAAATTCCAAAAACTAAAACTAATGACATATTGAAATACATTTTCAAGACTTCTTAAAACATTTTTTAGGTATTGGTTTGTTTTGATCTGTTTTATTTTAATTTTATTTTCATCTAGAACTTCGACATATTTTTACTTCCCACCTCTACTATGATAGGGAAGTAATGGATTTAGTCCGAAAAAAATTTTAACAGATTTCACGTTTTGAGACCCTAGCAATCGTTTAAGATCATTTTCTGTCTGATGTCTGTGTGTGTGTGTGTGTGTGTATGTGGTCAATTTTTCGCCTTCGATATCTTAAGAACGGAACAACATACGGGCATTCCGATTATTCTATTATGTTTATCAGCCTTTAACTTAGATCTGATTAGATTTTGAGTCAAATCGGTTCAGTGGATCCTGAGATATTCAAAAAAACGTTCTCAATGTCGCGTATTAACATAGGTAAAAAAAATATAAATGAATTCTAGATGTTATAATATGAAAAAAATGTAAATATTTTTTTTCTCTAAAATGTATAGTTTCCGAGAAAAAAAATATTTTACTAAAAAAAATAAAAATTGTACGTAAATCAAGGTAACCATGATTTTTGCTATATTAAGCTAGCCATCAGTAGATCACCAAACAAAAAAGAGGACCATGCTTTTTTCAAAGAATAAAAATTAAATTGTGTTTTAAAGACCACCAACAGCTAAGGTTATTTGGGCCTAGTCAAAGAATAAAAAAAAAGAGTGTTTATTTTTTGCAAATATTTACTAGGTGTGAAAATTATTGATTATCGATTTTCATAGTTAATTTTTGTTTTACAGTGTTTGTAACTATTCAATTCGTTGTTTTTAACTTTTTTTTTTTATAATAATGAAAATTTTTTTAAATAATACCATATACGATAATATATATTATTCAATGCTTGGTCATAATACAGTTAATTGCATATCATTTCTTTAATTTTTATAATTTGATTACATATTTTTAGGTTCATATGAATTGTCTGTGTATTACAAAACAGTATCCCCCTATATTATTAAACGAGTAAATCTTGTATATATATATGTTTCTATGTATCTATATAAATATTTTCTCGAAAACGGCTCTAACGATTTTGATCAAATTTACCGAAAAGGGGTTTCGGGGGGCAAAAAATCGATTTAGCTAGGTCTCATCCCTGGAAAAATTCGTTTTCCTATCGATTTTATCATTTTTAAAAACGGTTTTTTGACCTGTCAAAACATTGTAATATCGTGAGTAGGCTTTGGAGAAAACAAACTACTTTCATTATTTAATATCTGGGTGCCGAGCTTTGCTCGGATGAGTTCAATAAAAATAGTACCTACTTGTATGCTGTGAGATATTATTTTCTCAGAGTATTATTCCGAAACGAATTTATTTCTGAAACATAATTTAAAATAATTGTTTCTTTTAAATATTTTAACTACCTATGTGTATTTTTAAGCGTAAAAACTAAGTATCAACTTGAATCAAGCATTTTTTCCTGTAAATATTATTTAGGTCGCCATTTTCAAATCTACCGCCGTTATTGTTTTGTTGACTGAAGAACTCGCAAAAACCGATTTTCATAGATTGAATATCTTGTAAAAATGTTCGAATCAGATGAAATTTTGCTCGCCCGTTGCCATTTTAACAATCCAATTTTAAGCATTGATACCAAATATCAACTTTATCGAAGTACTTTTTCTCTGTGATGTCATCTTAACAACTTCCAGTAAATTTCAAATATTTTTTTTGCGTTATAGGTACCTACTGAAAAACTCACAAAAATCGATTCTTTTAATAACAAACGTCAGACTATAACCTGCGCAAAACTTTTTTTGCATGTATCTTCACCATAGTTTTTAAAAATCGATGTGTTTTTACACAGACCCGCGGCGCCAGAAGTGCGGCCCTTCGGGCCGCCGTTTTGTTATTATTTACATATTGTGCAAGACACTTCTTATATTAGTGTTCAATTACAATTTTAACACTTGTGATATATTATATAAAATCTATGTTGAAATAGTCTTCGAATCAATCTGACTTTAATTGAGCAAGTTATAATAAATAAAAAACACCTTTTTTTTAATTGCTCCCCTCTGGAACCAAAATTCCTACCTAGATCGATTTCTCGCCCCGAAAAATCCCCATTCTGTAAATTTCATCAGAATCGTTAGTCGTTTTTGAGAAAAAAAGGTCTAGGTAAGATTATACGTCATACTACATTTAACGTACTTACCTATACATATTTTATATAGGTAATATAAAAATAACATAAGTACCTATTTATTTAAATTTTATCTAAAACTACTTACATAATTATGTTTAGATTTTATTGTTGCTATTTTTTTACTTTTCAAATAATTACTGATTATTTTAATAAGTTAAAGATTGACTGTCAGAGTAATTTTGACATAAATAATGAAAATAGTTTGTTTTTTCCAAAGCCTACTCACAATACGACACTGTTTTATGACGTTAAAAAAACTGTTTTTTAAAATGATAAAATCGATAAGAAAACGAATTTTTCCAGGGATGAGACCTAGCTAGATCGATTTTTTGCCCCCCGAAACCCCTTTTCGGTAAATTTGATCAAAATCGTTAGAGCCGTTTTCGAGAAAATATTTATATAGATACATAGAAACATATATACAAGATTTACTCGTTTAATAATATAGGGGGATATGTCAAAATACTCTGACAGAATTTTTAACTTATTTTAAAATAATCCGTGAACTATTTGTATAGTAAAGAATAACAGAAATAAAAACTAAACGTAATTATGTAAGTAGTTTTAACTAATATTTAAATAAATAGATACCTAAGTATGTTATTTTTATATTACCTATATAAAATATGTATATTATGTACGTTAAATATAGTATGACGTATAATCTTACCTAGACTTTTTTTTCTCAAAAAAGAATAACGATTTTGATGAAATTTACAGAATGGGGATTTTTCGGGGCGAGAAATCGATCTAGGTAGGAATCTTGGTCCCAGGGGGAGCAATTAAAAAAAAGAGTTTTTTTATTTATAACTCGGTCAATTGTCAGATCGATTCGAAGCCTATTTCTACATAGATTTTGTATAATATATCACAAGGGTTAAAACTGTAAATGAACACTAATATAAGAAGTGTCTTGCACAATATGTAAATAATGACAAATAGGCGGCCCGAAGGGCCGCACTTCTGGCACCGCGAGTCTGTGTAAAAACACATCGATTTTTGAAAACTATTGTTAAGATACATACAAAAAAGTTTTGTTTAAAAATTTGCACGGCGGCCCGAAGGGCCGCACTTCTAGCGACGCAGGCATGCAGTATATCAAAACACATCGATTTTCAAAAACTATTGTGAAGATGCATGCAAAAAAGTTTTGCGCTGCAGGTTTATAGTCTGACGTTTGTTATTAAAAGATATAATATGAATTCTATTTCTTCGAAAATCGATTTTTGTGAGTTTTTCAGTAGGTACCTTCTATGCAAAAAAAATATTTGAAATTTACTGAAAGTTGCTAAGATGACATCACAGAGAAAAAGTACTTCGATAAAGTTGATATTTGGTATCAATGTTTAAAAATGGATTATTGAAACGGCAACGGGCAAGCAGAATTTCATCTGATTCGAACATTTTTACAAGATATTCAATCTATGAAAATCGGTTTTTGCGAGCTCTTCAGTCAACAAAACAATAACGGCGGTAGATTTGAAAATGGCGACCTAAGTAATATTTACAGGAAAAAATGCTTGATTCAAGTTGATACTTAGTTTTTACGCTTAAAAATACACATAGGTATTTAAAATATTTAACAGAAACAATTATTTAAATTATGTTTCAGAAATAAATTCGTTTCGGAATAATATTTTGAGAAAATAATATCTCACAGCATACAAGTACTATTTTTTTGAACTCATCCGAGCAAAGCTCGGCACCCAGATATTTTAAATTAAATAAGATAAATTTATTCTTTGCGAAATATATTTTAAACAAGAATAATAATTTCCATTGAGTCAATGACCCTCAGTATTTTGACATGTACTTTACGAGTAATTGTGTGCAGCTTTAACCTTGCACGCTGGCTATGCAATAGACTTGCGTAACTAGAATGTTCTATAATATTATCAAGGATTGCAATTGATTTTATTTCAGTTCATTTTTTGAGAATATCTACAAGGTTACTGTTTTCAAATTATTATTTTTAAATACTTTTTAATGTACCAGTCAAAATTATTGGGCGATATTATTGGTATTAACATTTAAGGCATTTATTTTAACAACACTCTATCGCTGTCGTTATAAAGTTAGTGTGTTTATGTATTGTTGAGCGTCTATAAAATAAGAGAGAGAAAGAGAGATTGTACATTATAAACGTTCGACAACTGAGGTCTATAAAACGTGGATCACTTGAAATGCAGCTGCTTTTTTTGTATCCGTAAATTTTGTTAAAACTGGTTGTAGCGGCCAGACTAAAAAAATTCTAATGCTTTGCTTTTTGAATTTTTAAATTACGAGTTCGATTCCTAACTAAGACTAAAACGATTAATGAATAATTTTATCTGGCATACAAAAATAGCCCTTTGTTTGTCAGATTTATTTATTTTAGTGAAATTTACACAATATTTTTCTGCGTATTTCAGGCGTCACTGAAACTACCGAATTCCACTATTGCAATGCGTTTTCAAGGTTGGACGAAACTTTACTGCAGATCCATTGGTGAGTGAGATTTTTTGATTTTATTTTTTTACCAGTTCGAACAACAATAGCCCTTCGTTACGTTGAAATTACGCTTAATTAAGAATTTTAGTCATAAAAGTGATCATAATTTTCTATTTTATTTAAAATTATTAGAATGGATTGAAAGTTGAAATATAGTTTATGAAGCTTAATTTTCAATCATCACTTCTAAATTTCAAATTGAAGTTATAACCCTATTTTTTTAGGGTCCCATTTCGTATCCAACCTCAATATCTAAATCTTAATAGGTCAACTATCCTGTAGCTTGTATCGCGTCCTAGTAGGACAGTTAAGTTTAAAATTTAAATGATTTACGGTTTATTTACAATATTTTATTAATTTTTCAAAAAAAAAAACGTTATTAAATAAATTGACATTTGATATAATTAAATTTTGGATATAATCAAATTGCAACTATATTCATGTGTTACGTTTATTACAAGTAAACAAACACACTTTACGCTTTACATACTATTAGGTTATGTAAGACACAACGTTTCTTATTTTCGTTATAAAAATTCGAGATTGTTGTCGAGGCGGTTGCCGAGTCGGCACGTATGTTAATGTTTTTCAATGATGCAAAACACACCGCGGCGACAATTGCCTGCTGACTAAAAGCCGACTCTCAGCCGCCTCGACACATCGTTCTCCACAAGAAACGCCTGACTGCTGAGTTTACACCGCGCTATGTATGTCATCGTCGAGTCGGCAACCACCTCGGCTGCCGAGTCGGCACAAAACGCCGTGTATGTGTAATCACTCTCAGTTTCACCTGTACGTAATGTATGATGTAACCTATGTCCACGATTATATCGAGAACCGTTGATATTTCGATGCGGTTTTCACTAATCGAGCGAGCTATGCCCAAGGAACGTTCTTACATATAATATTTTCAATATTTTAATCGGTTCGGTAGTTTTTTTTTTAATTTAGTTTAGCGATTATATCGAAATCCGTTGATCATATTTCGATGCGGTTTTTACTAATCGAGAGAGCTATGCCCAAGGAAGGCTCTTACATATAAAATTTTCAATATTTTAATCGGTTCAGTAGTTTTTTTTTTTTTAATTTAGTTCAACGATTATATCGAGAACCGTTGATATTTCGATGCTGTTTTCACTAATCGAGCGAGCTATGCCCAAGGAAGGTTCTTACGTATAAAATTTTCAATATTTTAATCGGTTCAGTAGTTGTTTTTTTTAATTTAGTTTAGCGATTATATCGAGATCCGTTGATCATATTTTGATGCGGTTTCACTACTCGAGCAAGCTATGCCCAAGGAAGGTTCTTAAGTATAAAATATTTCAATATTTAAATCGGTTCAGCAGTTTTGTTTTAGTTTAGTAATCAAAATATATCAAGACAGAAGTCGGTTAATAACGTGCAAACTACGTATTGCAGCCACTAAAAAGTAAAAAAAATAGAACCTTCTTCAAAAAAGTCGAATAAAACTAAAAAGAGGAAACTAATAAAATTTTGAGATCAGCAACAATTTAATATAAAAAATTCGACTGATGACCAGTCCTATACTTCCCACCTAGTAAATATTTGCAAAAAATAAACACTCTTTTTTTTATTCTTTGACTAGGCCCAAATAACCTTAGCTGTTGGTGGTCTTTAAAACACAATTTAATTTTTATTCTTTGAAAAAAGCATGGTCCTCTTTTTTGTTTGGTGATCTACTGATGGCTAGCTTAATATAGCAAAAATCATGGTTACCTTGATTTACGTACAATTTTTATTTTTTTTAGTAAAATATTTTTTTTCTCGAAAACTATACATTTTAGAGAAAAAAAATATTTACATTTTTTTCATATTATAACATCTAGAATTCATTTATATTTTTTTTTACCTATGTTAATACGTGACATTGAGAACGTTTTTTTGAATATCTCAGGATCCACTGAACCGATTTGACTCAAAATCTAATCAGATCTAAGTTAAAGGCTGATAAACACAATATAACAATCGGCATGCCCGTATGTTGTTCCGTTCTTAAGATATCGAAGGCGAAAAATTGACCACATACACACACACACACACACACATACACACACACACACACACACACACACACACACACACACACACACACACACACACACACACACACACATACAGACATCAGTCAGAAAATGATCTTAAACGATTGCTAGGGTCTCAAAACGTGAAGATCTGTTAAAATCTCGAAATATTTTTTTCGGACTAAATCCATTACTTCCCTACCATAGTAGAGGTGGGAAGTAAAAAAGTCGATAATATATAAAAAGTTTTAGTAATTAAATTGGCGCCGACCTCAAAATTTTCTATTATTTTCTTCTTTTTAGTGGCTTTTTTTAAGGAGGGGTTGCAGTTAAAAAAAAGAAATATTTATTTGTTTAAATATTTCAATTGTCCTGTTTTGCATTTCCCACTCATGTTTAATTCTTATTTTAAACAGCAGTATTCTCTTTATACTGCGATTTTATACGTAGTGTAAAAAGTATAGATTAAAATATTTAAGTAAAATAATTAATCAATGATAAATTCATTTAACAAAACAAAATCTAATTTTATCTATTTCCTTTTTGATGCTCTTCTGTCAGCAAAAATGTTTCCAAAAGTTGAAGATAAAACAACTGACTGAGTGAAAAATGATTGTTAAGACGAAAGGAAACGTTGTGGAAATGAGGAAATAAAACTCGACATGTGAACAAATGTTAAAGCTTGCCATGATTAAGTTCCTAGATTATACGAAACCCATTCATGCAGTGGGCTTGTAGAAAGGCTAGATTTTGTAGACGCTTCCAACTTCCAGTTCAAAAGTTTAAAAATTTATCATAATCAGTTGTTATCCTTCATTTCCGTCGCATTCCACATAAGATTTCTTTCTTGCTACAGTTAGATTAATTTTTAGTGTGTTTGGCGTCAATAGGATGGCGGGACCTAGGGGTAGAACAAAAACTTCCCGATGTTTACGAGCTATAACTTTCGAAAGGCTTAATTGATTTTAACGAAATTTGGTACACACCTTGTAATCTGTCACCGCGCGAAGCTTATTTAAAATGAACCCAATCGGATCACTCAATGAGTTGTTTTTAGTGATTGAAAAGTGTTTTTGGAGCAAAAGTATCGAAAAAATTTACGAAAATGTTTGAAAATCGAAACCTAACTCTTTAAGAAAGATTAAAATGTGCTCCTAAAATTTTATCAAAATCGGCTAAATACTAGTTTGCAAATAGTGATTTACTTACTGTATTTAATTTGGTGCAGACATTGTATTAATAAATATTGAAATCAAAAAAAAATCTTCTAAGGGTTAAATTTTTTATTTTGTCCAAAATCAATAACATAATAAAGCCACAAAGCCTCAATTAGTAATTAAACTATTCCGGATTAACTTAATTCATTTAAATTTTTAAATACATAAATTTCAAGCAAGAAAATTCTTTATTCATTTTACAGCAAAATGTACAAAGAAATTTTCGCTCCATACGGCACTCTAATTCACGTGCCATAACGTAATGTATAATATAAAAACATATGCCCATATTTCATTCAATCCTCCATGTTTATTATTCTACTATCTCATTTACGTTGGCTTATCTCCAGACCTCGATGGCCAACGTGCAATTGTTTATAGTCCACCAGCAATAAACACCGCGTTATCAAAAATAATAAAAAGAAATGTATTTCGGATATTGTACATTCGTTCAAGCTTGGACCGTGATCGAAGTAGCATCTAAAACTGAAATACTTACTAATTCGGCGCTTTTTTTCTTTCAAAATATTATTCTGGGGGCACTTATTTTTTATTTTGTCAGGGAAGAAATACAATTTTGTGAATAGTTTACACCAAACTATTATCGACGTGTTTCCTGGTTTAGACTTTAGACGTTCTAAAAATTAACAATTAACTTTGTTTTAAATACGAGGAAGGCAAAATAGCCGAGATCATAGGACTGACATTGTTTATATAGCGTTTCCATGACTATTGAATACCCATAGTTCCTAGGTTTTAATCGAGAACTGACGAAATTATTAAGGAGGCATGCAAGGTTAGTAGAGTATAGGTTGCCTCGTTCCGATAGATAGTAGTGGGGGGATGACGTCACTCGGAATATACGCTGCTAATTTTTGGAAATAAAAATCACAGTAACCATGGTATTGTGATATGTTTTTTCAATACCTAATAGAAACATGATTCTTCTGTTAATGAAAAAAATATGATAAGCTGTCAATTTTGCGATAGCTGTTAAGTGTTATGGTGTTTTGTGGTTATTTTTAATATTTTGTGAATATAAAAGATAAAATAATAATTTATCAATTTGTTAGTTAATTCTATTCGTTTCTTAAATTTAAAAAAATATGTAATTAACAAGATCTGCCATTTCTTGAGCATTATTTAATTTTTTGTTTGTTTATAATATAGATATTAAAACCTAAATTTTGTAATAAAAATGAAAATTATCCTATTTTTTAACATCTATTCTTCTATTTATTGTCTCCTGCCAATTTTAAGAAAAAATGCACGAAGCACCTAATATAAATAAGCATAATCTTCAACAATTTTTGTACTTGATTTAAACTAAATTCCAGCTGACGTCATTCCCGCGCTTACGCTGATTGTCAGATGGAACGAGGCAACTTGTACTCTAATAACCTTGGGAGGCATGTTAATCTTATACCTACACCTACGCGTTAAATAACAACCACAAAAAAATCAAGGTAATCAGTTCAGTGGTTTTAGTGATATTTTTGGTACCAATTTAAAAAATGTAGGTAATTTTGATAAAAACGCGTTCGAATTTTTTTTTGTTTGTAAATACTATATGTTTATAATATAACTTGTTTGAAAAAATCGTAAATTTGATTAGAAAATATTTCGGATTGATATAATGTATGTACCTATAAAACAAAAAATAATTCATTTCATTTAATAATCTTACTTAATTTTAATTCGAATACACATTTAACCGACCTACTTTTTCTGAGATCTATAAACAGTAATATTTTGTCGAGCGTCTATAATTTATTGATAATATATTATATACTAACGGTTTCCCGATGGCTCCGCTCTGCACGTGTATACTCTTAATTTATTATCCTCACCGCGAGTCCCTGCGAAACGAAGTATATTTTATTACCTCCACCCAATGCCGGATTTAGAGGTCTGGAGGCCCCGGGGCAACAAAGGAGTAGGAGTGGAGGCCCCTTGGCCCCAAATAATTTTCCAAATAAAGTGGACAATTTTTTTCAGTCGAGTTCATGATTACTTATTAAAATTATTAACGCGATTTAGCATATTTTCAACGACAAAATTTAATAACCGAGAATTAGGAAGTTTCCATTGGACGAAAATACTAATTATGATACTGTCACATCATTATAATAAAGATAACTTTAAAAATTCTGAAAGAATTATTTTGATATCTTTAATTTCAACGGAGATATTCAATTTCTTGTACGTGGGGTCCCAAACGAAACTTTTTTTTGAATATGACGTCACGCGGTACAAGTTTGCTGTTTTTTAGCTTTGTGAGTAATTAGAACCTAAGTTACTTAGTAACTATTTTGTTGTAATACAGACTTTTCTAATTATATTAAATTAAAATTAACTGTCAAAAATTTAAATATGTCAATATTTTCCGTCATCAACTGGTTTGTTTTTAGTGTTTCCATAACAATTTACGAGTTTATAGAAAGAGATTTATCTGAAGTTACCATGTTAAATTACCACACATACAAATTGAAAATAACTTTTAAAAATATCGTGCCGCGTAACGTCACCCGGACTGAAAATGGAATTTCTTGGAGAATTGTCAATTCAAACTTTGAAGTAGCATAACTTTGTTGTTTTTAAAGATATTTCAAAAATTCTTCCGCCATTAATTTTATAATTTTTAGAACTATGATTTAGACCAAAAAAATAAAAAAGGGAAACTTCCTAATTCAGAGAATTTTTTTTCCGAAGTCTCTATTGTGGGGGCCCCTCTTTTGTGGAAGCCCCGATTGCCCTCCCCTAAATCCGGCCCTGCCCCCACCTCGCAAATTTCTTTCCCCCTGCGAAGCGAAGTCGGACTTAAAAATAGTTTGCATTAACGGTGTCACAAAAATAAACAGTCAACCAAACCTATTTAAAAGTCGTAGTTCGACTTCGGCTATAAAAATGGTCTTCGGTCGTAGTAGTATCCGAGATTCCAAAGTGTACACGCTAATATTGTCACCCGGTAAGGTTCTTCACTAAAGCCATCAGCCGGGACCATATAAAGGTGCGTAAGATTGTTCGGGATAGAGTGAATAGGCGAATAACAACGATGCGCGATCTAGCGAGCAAGAAGGAGACAGGCGTAGAGACAGGGCAAGCGGCTGAGGGATACAATCGATATCACCATGGCAACGTGATAACCGTTTGCCCGTCGCTTTTACTTGCATCGACGCGTCAACCGTATCCATTGTGTGTGTGAGTGTGTATGTGTGTTACGGTGGTATTAATAGTTCATACTTGAAAATTTGAACGCACTCCAGATCTACTCGTAAGGCAGATATGTTTTTTTTTACTTTTCATCACCTTCGATGAAAGAAAAATAATTTAATCGTGCAAAAAATCGAAATTCAGATTTTGATCAATCTTGACTATTTAGACTCTAAAAATTCGACTGATGACCAGTCCTATACTTCCCACCTAGTAAATATTTGCAAAAAATAAACACTTTTTTTTTTTTATTCTTTGACTAGGCCCAAATAACCTTAGCTGTTGGTGGTCTTTAAAACACAATTTAATTTTTATTCTTTGAAAAAAGCATGGCCCTCTTTTTTGTTTGGTGATCTACTGATGGCTAACTTAATGTAGCAAAAATCATGGTTACCTTGATTTACGTACAATTTTTATTTTTTTTAGTAAAATATTTTTTTTCTCGAAAACTACATTTTAGAGAAAAAAAATATTTACATTTTTTTCATATTATAACATCTAGAATTCATTTATATTTTTTTTTACCTATGTTAATACGTGACATTAAGGACGTTTTTTTGAATATCTCAGGATCCACTGAACCGATTTGACTCAAAATCTAATCAGATCTAAGTTAAAGGCTGATAAACACAATCGGCATGCCCGTATGTTGTTCCGTTCTTAAGATATCGAAGGCGAAAAATTGACCACACACACACACACACACACACACACACACACACATACACACACATACACACACACATACACACACACACACACCCACACACACACACACACACACACACACACACACACATAAGACATCAGTCAAAAAATGATCTTAAACGATTGCTAGGGTCCCAAAACGTGAAAATCTATTAAAATCTCGAAATATTTTTTTCGGACTAAATCCATTACTTCCCTACCATAGTAGAGGTGGGAAGTAAAAAACATTTTGCGATAGATTTTTTCGATCTGTACGGTCTGTCCGTTGTCGCCGTGCAGAATTCATCGATGTGCGAGATCTTCTTAACTACGAAACCGATCAAGTTCAAATTTATAGGAGGACACCTTTCTGCCATGCCTACAATGAAAATGCGTAAATAAAATTTTTGAATTTTGTTATTACTGTCAATATTACTCGTCAAGGTCAAATTTAATACCCCTAATAGAAATTTAGGGCTTTTGCCTTACCAAGTTCAACTTGATCAAGTCATTGACTATTAATACAGACACTTTCATATGACGACCGGACAAAACAAGAGGTGTGTGTGACAGAATATACAAGCAGTAGTTTTGTTATGACACGCATTTTTTTAACACGAGACGTGAAGTCGCCGTGCGTAAGCCAGTCACGTTCAACCAGATATACTCAATTCCGGGTCGGTTTGCCATCTGCATGCATGCCGAACGTAAAGTTTTAGTACACGAAAAAAGTTCACAGTCTCAACGGCACCCATGTCAAAACCGAATATATTCGCTTTTAAGTCAGTTTGAACGGAAAAGAGGGCAGTGTAGTGTCACTGTCCTCTTTTCCGTTCAAACAGACTTAAAAGCGAATATATTCGGTTTTGACGTGGGTGCCGTTGAGACTGTGAACTTTTTTCGTGTACTAAAACTTTACGTCTGTTTAAACGGAAAAGAGGACAGTGTGGTGTCACTGTCCTCTTTTCCGTTCAAACAGACTTAAAAGCGAATATATTCGGTTTTGACGTGGGTGCCGTTGAGACTGTGAACTTTTTTCGTGTAGTAAAACTTTGAACGGAAAAGAGGACAGTGTTGTGTAACGGTTATTGTAGCCGACCTTTGGATCACACTGTCGTGGGTTCAAATCCCACCTCCGCTCATGGATGTTTTGTGATGTCATTTAGTTTTATTTAATGCAATTTATTTAATGCAATTAAGACGCTAATGACCTAAGTTGTCGACGCGTCTTCAATCTACAATAAATTGAACGGAAAACATGTCCCCCGATGCGTATGCTATCACCATTAATGCTAGGTTGCAGAAAGCATTGTCAGAAAATTTAGTTTGCCAATGACCTTAGGTTGTAACCACACATATTTCTCCATAAGAAACGCATTGTAGAATTTTAAATCGATCCTGCTCAAAAAATAATTGATCGATTGAAACGATATTTTCATAAACTGTTTATATATCTATTTAACATAGTTTTTTTGTACAATTTCTACTTCGAAACGACATTTTTCTACGCATATTGAGGAAAATTTAACTTAAAAAGCGATCTTTTTCTACGTAGATCAATCATTTGTTTTTGTGTGAGTATACAATCTAATATTCTACATGACAGGTAGTTTTACAATGACATTAAACTGCACCTGCATGTATAAAAACTATAATTATATGATCACAATCTAAGATCATTGTCAAATCAAATATTTTGACAATGCTTTCTGCAACCCAGCAATATAGTTTTAATAATTATTAAATAGACAGTAGCCATTCCACAAGCAAATACTTTTCTTAACGTAATCAGTCGGCAACCTGCCATCGTGATGTTAAACGTCAAACAATTAAGATATACAAGGAAACATCAAGATGGCAGGTTGCCGACTGATTACGTTAAGAAAAGTATTTGCTTGTGGAATGGCTACTGTCTATTTAATAATTATTATATTATAACCACAAAAACTTAACTCATTGTTATAATATTAAGCATACTAACTTATAGAAAAAAACACGCTGAATCTATTCCCGATGCCCAAAACCATTTATCTCTTCTAGTTTCGGAGATATGTAAAATTTTAATGGTCTAGTCAATCGGACGTAATGTGAGATGACGTTCAACATGCGTAACTGAACGAAAAAATACGAGGAAAATAAAATTTCACATTAATAAATAGAAAAGGTTTGCATGGCAGGCGGCAGCTGCTGATTCAAGTCCTATAACGTATTTTTCTGTTATTATGATTTATGAAAAAGAATCAGCTTTTAAAACTCACTTTTTTGAGTTAGATAGATAGATAGATATTTATTTGTTTGAGCACCACAGCTACGTGGCATAACATCGTCAAATAATGACAAGTTTAAGACATTACATAAACGAAAAATCTTCCACTTTATAAAGACCAGCCTCAGTCAACCGTCTTCTCACAAGATTTCTGAACTGACTTAGAGGAAGGTTTTGAACAGCTGTGGGCAGTTTATTAAATAAAGTAATGGACATGCAGACAAAACTGCTGTGTGTTTTTTGTAATCTATGAGGTGGTAATCTAAGATTATATTTGTATCTTACATTATAAGAGTGGACGTTAGAGCTACAGCTAAAGTTCAACATATTCTGTTTGACATACAATAATGCGTGAAAAATAAATAATGATGGCAGAGTTAGTATTTTAAATAAGAGAAGGTAACGAATACTACGTAAAGGGGTCAGTCTGTAGATGCAAGTGCTACAATAACCCATATAACTAAGTAAAATATACAGTGCGATGTGTGATGTGGTTCATAAAGAGTGAGAAGGGCTATAAGTGGTGCGGTTTGTAGCGAATGAGATGGAAAATACAGAGTGGTTGTACAGTATTGTCGACATACACCTTAAAATGCATTAGACACTTACGTCCCCGCGGCTAACGCGTAAGTTAGGGAGAGAATTAGTTCTGCACTTCGTTAATTAGTTACCAGCGTGAATATTGTAATACTAATTTTCATCTTTTGTTTCGTTGTTGTCGAATCACGAAGCGTTTCTGAATTCCGAAACAAGGAAACTCAGGTAAAACTCAATTTATATTATCCGGTCAGACACGGCGCGGGAAGGTAGCGTTTCCGGCAAGACAAACATTTTTACATGCATTTCAAATACGAGTATTGATACGTGTCTGAACGGACGGGATCCGCTAAGTATAAATATTCGTATTTGAAATGCATGTAAAAATGTTTGTCTTACTGGAAACGCTACGTTTCCGCGCCGTGTCTGACCAAATAATATAAATCGACCTTAAATGGTGTTTTTTTAAAGTAGGAATAATTGTCAAATACAGCAAAATATATCCTTCTTTTTAATCCCCGACGAAAAAAGAGAGGTGTTATAAGTTTGAAGCCTTTGTCTGTCTCTCTGTGTGTATCTGTTTGTGACATTGTAACTCCCAAACGGATGAACCGATTTCAATGCGGTTTTGTTTGTATGAAAGCTGGTATTTGCGAGATGGTTCTTAGCCATGTTTGATTGAAATCGGTTCAAACGTTTCATCACAGTTTGTATAGAAATCTCGGCCAGTATTACAATAAGAAACTTCGAGGTTGAGCTCAAATATTCGTTTTTTGATTAAACAGTTTAAAAAGTATGAAATAACCCCCCGCAAAAAAAGCAAACCTTTAAAAAGTGAGAAGTAATTTATATATGTTATATATCTGACCCGATTCACCGTCTATTTCTTCATTTAGATGAAATATTTAATTCATAAATGTGTCGGGGACCGCTGTAAAATGATAAAAATACCAATGTTTCAGCGGTTCTTGACACATTTATGAAATAAATATTTCATCTAAACGAAGAAATTGATGGTGCATCGGGCCAGACATAGCAGATATTAATTATTTCTCACTATTTAATGAGTTGCTTTTTGCGTCGGGGGTTATTTAAATGTTTAATTTAATTTCGTTTCATCGCCGTCGAATCATGAAGCGTTTTTGAATTCCGAAACAATTTAGTTGCGTAAATTATATTTATAAAGTAGGGTTATAGTCAGAGATAATAAAATATCCTTCTTTTGTTTCACGAAGGATTTCTAAATTGTAAAACAATTGCACCCGCGAATTTTTTTTTAAATTAAGGTTATAATCAAAAACAGCAAATTATCATAGTTTATTTTCATGTTTTTGTTCCAAAATTTAAATAATGAATTTGATTTCTGTCTGTTTTTCAAAATATGTTGCATAAAAAAAGATTTTAATGAAATGAAACGAGAAAACAAAACACGCTACATACAAAACGAAATTATGTGACAAAGCCAGTCCCTTCCATATTGCACCTAAGTTATGTTGCTATGGTTACAGAAACTAAAGTGAAGTTATATCCAAAACAGCGTCATTTCAGTCTAATAGATTTTCCAGTTTATGAGAGCCATTCTACCAAACTGCAGTGATAACTAACATTTCGTACGTTGTTTACAATTGTTATCGAGCCAAAAAATATGGCATGCAAAAAGCACCGTATTTTTATTACGTTTAAAACCAGAAGCTTAAAATTGGAAAGCTACTAAAAAGGCGATATTTAATAAATTTCAAGGTAATAAATTAAGTTTAAAGTTTAATTACATCGACTATAATTTAACAGAATTTCTATACCTAAAGTATGTAGGCCACTAGACCAAGGTCACAAGGTGTGATACCTTAAAAGGTCGAGCAGACTTAATTAAAATACGAAAATCAGTCGGATTAACAGGTTACCAACTTATAGTACCCAAATATTACATGGCTACACGCATACCTCTTTAGTATAATATTATAGTTTAGGTATTCTCTGTGAGCAGATGCATGGAGAGGATTTCAGAATTACTGTTTTATTAGTGTATTTGCCATAATATGGCACATACACTATTGGCGTCGGTTGGATGGCGGAACCTAGGGGTCGGACCAAAATTTCTCGACGTTCCATAGCCTCCTGAACACTTTGGCACCATTTTTGAATATATATATATATATATATGTGTGTGTGTGTGTGTGTGTACACGATAACTCTCGACAGACTTAATCGATTGAAACGAAATTTGGTACACACATTGGAACCCATCACCGCAAGAAGCCTATTTAAAATGGGCCCGATCGGACCATTTTCAGGGTTGTATTTAGTGGTTCTAAAAAGTTTTTGGGCCCAAAAATACCGAAAAATTTGTCAGAATCGTTTCAAAATTGAAATTTAACTCTTTAGTAAAGATTAAAACGTGCTGCTAAAATTTTAATAAAATCGGCCCGACAGGACCGGACGTTCAAATTTTATGAAAACACTAGTTTGTTGATACGGATTTACTTATGGAAGGGTGTATTTAATTGGGTGTACTGATAAAAACCATGTCTAATATTGAAATTTAAAAAAATTTAATTATTTTAAGGGATGTATTAAGGGGTTAAATTTTTTATTTTGTCAAAAAACAAACTTAAGTTCACATAATAATGCCACAATGCCTGTATTAGCAAATACACTATATTGTCGGCAGGGTTTGGCACTGCGACCCGAGTTTTTTATTTATTGTAAATTATAGACGCGTCGACAACTTAGGTTATTAGCGTCTTGATAACATTAAATAACAACACACTTAAAACTAAATGACATCACAAAACATACATGACCGGAGGCGGGATTCGAAATCACGACAGTCTGATTCAGAGGCCGCGACGCTAACCACTACACCACACTTTCCTCCAGAAGGACTGTTAGCGCGCAATAACGGATAAATAGAGAAACATGCGTTGATACCTAACTGCCTTCTTTATGATAACTGCTAAGCATAAATACGTCATTTTTTTACCTATATCATCGTGTAAGGGATTTCAAGGAAATTTTTAATATTAAAAATTATTTTGAAAAATGACTTTGGAACATGGAAATAATGTCGTATAGCCATCGGGTGTACTTGGACTTTTCATGAAACGTATGGACATTTTAAATTTCTAAAATTTCTTGCAAAACAAATAATTTATTCCATAGATTTGTTTAATTAACTCCAACAATTTGATTAGCAATTTCAATTCGATAATTTTTATTTGTTAACTATAACATTATGTCTTTTAATCTAGTTTAAAATGTGTAATATTTGGTGTTGAAAATATATAACTTTTTGTCGCGTATTTTCCTGGCTTTTCCGGAGCGCGCACAAAGATGATTCGTGAAATCTAGGGCTTGGTAAACTTGAAAATCAAAATCGATTTAATATTTATGTTTACTTGCTCAAATTTGGCAACTGTTATTGCATTTTCATATATTATCGAAGTTGGTATTCGATCAATTGAGTATGTAAATATAACTAACAGAACCCTTGTAATTTCGTTTTCTTACGAGTTTTCAGAAGAACACATTTCCAAAATTTTCGTCATGTCTATCAATACTCGAAAACATTTGAAACTATTTCGATGAAACTTAGTGTACCTACCAAGTTTCATCGAAATAGGTTCAAACGTTTTCAATGAGCCATTTTCCTGAGATTAGTTCCTTCAGTTATCCACGAGAGGCAGCACTTATTTTGTAATCAAATATCAAGACAGAAATCGGTTAATAACGTGCAATTAATTACGTATTGTAAAGCCCGGTAAGGCCACTAAAAAGTAAAAAATAAAAAAAACTTTTTAATACAAAAAGCCCTTTTTCATAATAGCGACTAAAATGAGGAAAATAATAGAATTTTGAGGTCGGCGCCAATTTATTAAAATATGAAGTCGGTTGAAAGGTATAGTTGGTATAGTAATTAATATCTACTTTTTATTCGACTTCATATTTTATTAAAGTGGCGCCGAACACAAAATTTTATTATTTTCCTCTTTTTAGTGGCTTTTTTGAAGGAGGTTTTTTTTTGTTGAAAAGTTTTTTTATTGTGGTTTGAAAAGGAATTTGTCAAAGAAATTTGTTCAGGTAAAAATTTTGTATGAAATGGTTTTCGTTTTGCGCAAAGTTTATTCGATAAATAATCCGATCGATAAATATTTCCAATCCTTGTCGAGTTATATCTTTCTAAAAACGGTACATCGCATCGGATAAAACATCAAAAGGGACGTTAGATGGAAGAAGAAGCCGCAAGGGAGGAAGGAAAAGTAGGCTGGGGAAATATGAAAGGGTAAAGACGTATAAGGTGTGTGAAAAGATACACATTATATCTGACAGCCTACCGTCAAAATATGGCTTTTGTGCCTGGAAACCACCGCACATATTCTCTTTTAAATTCTTTTAATGCACGTTAAGGCCACATTTTCAAATACAACATTTCACTAAAACACAATCACAGCTCACTATGTTACTCTGCTTATTTTTTCCAGACTACGATTAAGTCAAAAGGAATATTTGCGATCTGGTATCGGAGATTTGCGATCTAGTGTCGGGGATTTGCGATATGGTGTCGGAGAAGATTTGCGATCTATTGTCGGGGATTTCCGATCTAGTGTCGGGGATTTACGATCTAACATCGGGGATTTGCGATCTAGTATCGGGGATTTGCGATCTGGTATCGGAGATTTGCGATCTAGTATCGGGGATTTGCGATCTAGTGTCGGGATTTAAGATCTAGAGTCAGGGATTTGCAATCTAGTGTCGGGGATTTGCGATCTGGTAACGGAGATTTGCGATCTAGTGTCGGGATTTGCGATCTGGTATCGGAGATTTGCGATCTAGTGTCGGGGATTTGCGATCTGGTATCAGAGATTTGCGATCTAGTGTCGGGGATTTGCGATCTAATGTCGGGGATTTGCGATCTAGTGTCGGAGATTTGCGATCTAGTGTCGGGGATTTGCGATCTAATGTCGGGGATTTGCGATCTAGTGTCGGAGATTTGCGATCTAGTGTCGGGGATTTGCGATCTAGTGTCGAGGATGGTGTCGGCGAGTGTTGAGTTATCAATTAGCCAACAATTTAGATCGGAAACGTCAATAATATAGTTCCGTTTTTATTTTAAACTTTTGTATCACCTTAAGATTAAGCAATTTGTTGCTTTTAGTTTGCCAAATGTCTTATAAGGATGAATCGCGTCAGAGCTAACATATTTTTCATGAGTTTCCCGAGTTTATTTTTGTTAGCAAAGGAAGCAACTCGCTGTGCCTTCTTTTACAGTAATCAGGTTACGCTCAATTTATGTTCCACACGAATTTTATATTATTACATTTTTTACACCTGCGGTTGCGAGGTAAATTCAAACGATATTTAACCCCTTGCCCCGCCCTTCAAACGAATTGCGAACATTTAAATGTGATTTCAGTTTTATATTATTTTTAGTTCACAGATACAAATTTTACTTTCTTTTTCCCTAAATCCCGGTTTGTAATAAAAATAATAATAACGGTTTATTTCGGCAAAGACAACATTACAAAAATTGTGTAGCCGCAGTCAATAAAATACATGGGTATTTAATATGTAAACATAGAAGGAATATAATATCAACTAATAAATAAAATAACAAAACAAGACAAATATTTGACTTCAATATTATGGATTTAGGTATGAAAAAGGGGCTTGCCTTACAAAATGTGGGGTAGAAGATATTCCATACCGATATTTTAAAAAGTGTCAAAAAAATAAAATTCGCTGGCAAATATTTTAGAAGTAGGTATTTGTTTATCAAAATATAACCTAGAGAATAATTGTCGCGAAAAATCAAATAAAGAACACGATATCAAAAGGGTTTAATTATAAATAGAAGCATACGAAGGGAATACAATATAACAAAGGGCGTCGTGTGAACATGTACAGTACTGTACAAAAGGAAACTTATATTCTAACTTTAGGTTTAATACATTTTTTTAATTTTTTCTTAATGTTTGCCTTATGTCAATTCGACCTTATTAAAAATAGTAGGAAAAGTTTATAAATTATTGCGAAATACCAGAGAATAGATCGTCAGGTTTCTGAAAATGTAAAAAAAAAGTTTTATGTGCGGTAGTATTTAATAATCCCGGCGTAGAGGCGGTCATCACCTATAAAAAATTATATATCCCAGTCAGAATCGTTCAAGTGGTGAGTTAATAATTCCGTTATTGGATTTTCTATCCATAGCTTCGGCCTTTTTTTCTCACAAAGATAGCTGGTTAGTTCAACCGTTTGTATATCCAGTACACTCTACCAAAAAAGTTACGAGATCGATTTAATTACTGCAGTAATAACTGCTGTTGAATTTTACTTTCCCGCACACCTGCCTGCTAATGACCTATTATAAAAGCAACTATTTTATAGTGGGTAATAGGTATGGCAAAAAATAAAACAATACAATAGAATAACGAAAAGAATTGGATAAAAAGCGTTGTTAAAATTTGGCAGTTTGAATATGTTTAAATTTCGATTTTTGTTTTTTGATGTGAAACATCTTATGTCGGGCAGTGAACAGCCGCGTGAGGGGAAATATGCAACGAAATTTATGGTCCGCTCCTTCGCTACTGTTCTCCCCACCACTGCGGCACACTCTCTCTCGGCTTCCGCGCGCTCGGGCACTGGAAGAGAGAGAGAGAGTATACATACGAACGTACTGTAAAGCAAAAGTATATGTATACACGTTTAGGTATGTAATATAGATACTTCGCTGTGTATTTAGTTGCGTTTCTGGCTCAGGCGTGCACTGTAACACACGCGGTGTTACACTGCAGTATATAGGATTACCTACGTCAGCATAACAGTTAGTTGCTGCTTTTGAAAAAATATATACTACTACATAGAGAATACCACCGAGTTCAATAATGTTTTCTTTGATGTTTTACATCTGTCGGGGGTCCCGAGACCCACACGTCCCACACCCTTTTTTTTAATTTAATGTATCTATTCCAAGAAAATTTTCAAATAATTGAACATTTGTAAGAATAACGAGAATTAAAATACCGAAAACTCCAAGTAGTATATTTTTAAAGGCACAATTCCCAAAAAGAAAAAAACTTTTTAACAAAAAAAAAAAACCTCCTTCAAAAAGCCACTAAAAAGAGGAAAGTAATGAAATTTTGAGGTCTGCGCCAATTTAATAAAATATGAAGTCGGTTAAAAAGTATAGTATAGTGATTAATATCTTCTTTTTAACCAACTTCATATTTTATTAAATTGGCGCAGACCTCAAAATTTCATTATTTTCTTCTTTTTAGTGGATTTTTGAAGGAGGTTTTTTTTTTGTTAAAAAGTCTTTTATTGTTTACTTCTTAGTGTCAAAAAGTGACATTTACCTTAAAGGAATCACACGCCGTTATTCACTTTTATTAAACCGACTTTCTTTCGCTGTCTGATGTGTCAAAAAGTGACATTTACCTTAAGGAATCACACGCCGTTACTAACTTTTATTAAAATCAGCCGAACTACTGAACCGATTTTCATGAAATTTCTATGGGACCAATCTGAAAGTATATCCTTTCAAATAAAAAAAAAATCCAAATAGGTTTATAAATGACGGAGTTCTGAGGTAACAAACACATTTGAAATCGGTTAAAAATAAACCTGAAACGGACACATCTTTAATAAAATTCATGAATTCATGACTGAAGATCCCTCAACAACGGCCACAACAATTTGTTTACCAAATTTGCATTGAGTTTATCTCCGTCCTTTACAAATATTAACTGTCGACCTCCAGAAAATTCCACTGCATCGTAAATTTGTTGTCTGAGTGTACTTTGTTCACGTATCTAGATTAAAAAAAAAATGACAGAGACAGACAAAATTCTGTCAGAGTCAGCTCTTTCATTATTTTATTTTATACACTGCAAAAGACCTCCATAAAACTGATGTAAAGGCTGTTTCGCTACTCATTACCTGATCATTCAAAGTTTTTTTGATGTGAAACATCTTATGTCGGGCTGTGAACAGCCGCGTGAGGGGAAATAAGCAACGAAATGTTTGGTCCGCTCCTTCGCTGCTGTTCTCCCCACCACTGCGGCACTCTCTCTCTCTCTCTCGGCTTCCGCGCGCTTGGGCAACCGCGTGTGTTACAGTGCAGTATATAGGATTACGTCAGCATAACAGTTAGTTGCTGCTTTTGAAAAAATATATACTACTACATAGAGAGTACCACCGAGTTCAATAACGTTTTCTTTGATGTTTCACATGTGTCGGGGGTCCCGAGACCCACACCCTTTTTTTTTCAAAGGATATATCTTAAGCTTCTTAAGATACCATAAACGCCAGATGCCTGAAAAATCAATGAGCGGCAGAATACCAAAGAAAAATTAGGTACTGTGTGTGTCGTTACACTCGTCTGAAGTAAATACTTCTTAAGCTGCGGTTTGTTAGAACTATGCGCAACGCAAAGCAAACAGTTAGTTGTGCGCCGTTAAGATACTTTAAAAATAAATGGGGTGGGACAAGCGATTTTCGAGATTTTTAATTTTTTTTTTTAAGCAAAATTAAATTTTTTTAATATTACTGTTTTCTATCAGTCACTGCTTTCATTAGACACCCCACTCGATGGGGATGAATTTTTTCCATTTTTTCAAATTCTGTTTCACCTCCCAATTATTTCTCGTAATTATCCGAATTATTCATCCATATCTAAACCACAGCATTGGGCCATAACAAGCTGTAACTATGCCAAAATTCGAGTCCCTAGCGTGTACCGTTTAGCTTTGTGAGCTTGTGACAGACAGACGGACAGACACCGGAGTGAGGCCATATGTGTTGCATTTTTCCAATTTTGGTACAGAAAACTAAAAAGGCATATTGTGTGTGTTTTACACACGGCGAAAGTTATACTCCTTAACATATACACCGCGACTGGTACGGCAGCGACATCTATGAATCGAAGTACGTCGAGGTACAGTGTGACATCTAACGGAATTTTTCTAAAGTTCTTACTTTAGCAACTACCTTCAGTGGGTCGCGTACATCGTGTAACGGTTTGCATAAACTCGCTCGGAGTCTCATAAAGGAGTATAACTTCTAAAAAACACATTTGCTTCAATGAGAAAATGAAAACTTGTCTCATTTAGTTTGTAAGTTGGACCGGATATCGAGCGAAAGATATCGAACATCCTCTATACAGGAAATGCGTAAACAATACATGAACACCACGCTATTTCATTTTAACACGTTTTTAATAGAAAAATGGTGATATTTTTGCAACATATAAATTATAGCTTTATGTGCTTTTTTGTAAGCCCCAAAGTCAAGTCCAGACGACATGAAATAATATATATCTACTAGCATTTTCCCGCGGCATCGCTCGCGTTAGGCCTGGCGTTGACAGGCAATTTTGACTCGGCCGATTTTTATTTAACTTGCAATGTATGTTAGTTTGTGTGTTTCTTTGTGTGTCTGTTTGTGTGTTTGTGGATTTGTGTGTTTGGTGGTTTGTGTGTTTGTTTAGGTCAAAACCTGCAAGTCAATTTTTGAACGACTTCCACGTATCCGATTGATTTGAAATTTTGTGCACATATGTATTTCCGATGAAAATACATGAATAAATCGTTTTTAGAAATAAATTCAACCCCTAAGAGGGTCAAACGGGGATGTAGGGTATTTTTGACTAATCAAAGCCCAGGCCAAATCGCTGAAGCTAGAAACTTGACATTTGGACAGTTGGTTCCTTTTCTGACGTAAGCATCCACTAAGAAAGGATTTCTTTAAATTCAACCCCTACAAGGGGGGCAAAATTTTGAAAGACTAAAATAAACAAAATAAATATTAGCAAAAAAAACTTTTTAGAGACAAGATTTTATTTAAATGCACTAAAAAGTAAAAAATAATTTTTAATAATTTAGGTTCATAATTATAAAAGCGTGGGTCGTGACTAATAAACTATCATAGAGTACACGATCCACGCTTTTATAATTGTGAACCTAAATTATTATCAAAAATTATTTTTTCCTTTTTAGTGTATTTAAATAAAAACTTGTCTCTAAAAAGTTTTTTTTTGCTAATATTTTTTAGTTCGTTACTCATTTAGTTGAGTCTGTGAACGATGACCGACTGACCGAATAATTGCGCAAAAAATGCCGATTTTTTGGCTACTGCTCTGGCCATTTCGGAGATTAGCGTGCACAAAAAAAGCGTCTACGATTTTATTGTGTGTACAGATTAATTAAAAAATGATGAGAACTTTAAATCGGTTCAATGTTGGACGCTAGCGTAATGGTTTATTAATTAACCTTATTAATTTTTCAGTATAGACGTACCTAATTAAATGGATGTTTTTCAGACAGTTTTGTTTACCGCTATAATTAAATTTTCTTAATTACATGTCGGTGATGCAATTAAAAACGAACGATGACTATGTTTGCATTCATAAAATAAAATATTTACAATAAAATTAACCGACGATTTAATTGAAGAAGAAGAAAAAAATTATTGTCTTTAACCTAATTTTATGATGCGATAAAATTTCTCCGAGATCATTTGCAATGGAAATTCACAGTTTGCTGATCATTTACTCTGAATATAATCCATTGTCAACATTGAAGTGTTGGATAATAAAATGCTGCTTTATGAGCACAGGTGGCTTTTAAAATGGAAATTTTATACACTCGATAAAATTTAAATGGGTCACAGTAAACGCAAAATTGTACTACGATTTCACGTAATAATACTACTTATCCAACCGAATTTAAGGGTCGTGCATACATTAAAAAAATAGATTTAAAAGGTAAAAAAATAAAAAATGCTTTAGGGCTTGAGTATAGCCGAGCGTACATCAATACCGTTGTTTTACATGACTTTTCTATGGCTCCTCTATTAAAAGCCCTCAGTTTCCAGGTTCTAATCTATCAACCGGTAAAAGTATCAATTGGATTTTGGGCTTGAGAATAGCCGAAAGTGTAGCGATGCTGTTGTTTACATGGCGTTGCTATGGTTCATCTATTACAAGTCCCCAGTACCCGGGTTCTAGTCCGAGAGCTGGTAAAAGTGTTAATTGGATTTTCAATTTATTATTAAAAAAAATAATGAATTGAAAATATGAATTGGTGCTAGGCCCAAATAACCTTAGCTGTTGGTGGTCTTTAAAAAACAATTTCTCAATTGGATTTTCAAAAATAAAATTGAATTGGCACTGGACCCAAATAGCCCTAGATGTTGGTGGTCTCAAAAAAATAATGTTTTACATTACCGTTAATTTTTTACTTTCGAGGATCATAGGAGTGAAAAAGTCTTGCATTCGCAAAAAAATTTTATTTCAAAATTTCGACTTATAATATAGGTACACGTTTCACGGATCTTATTTATTATACTAAAAACGTGACTTTTAAATAACCATCTGCCCGTCCGTCTGTACAGAGGCTAGGCTGACACGCTTAGGAAATTCCTCAGGTTTTTTTCATTTTCCGTCTACTCTTCCAAATAAGGGTTTTTTTACTTTTAAACGAAAATCGAAAATCGTGATTTTTCAAAAACGGTTTCAAGGATAATAAATCGATATGTCATTAATGACCCTACAATATGTCACATATTATTTGTCTCTGGAAAAATCCAGAAAGTGTACTGATGAACGAATATCCCGTCTAATGTTTTATGACAATTATAAAATTTAAAGTGAATCCGTTTATTAACTTCCCATTGAAAGTTATTGTAATGGGTCCGAAAATCGAAATCAAAATGTATAACAAACTTTTATGTTTCAAGGTCACTACACTATTTTTAGAAAGATGTTTGTGCGTGTGTATGTGTGTGTACGTACGTATGTGTCCATTTCTTTCTAAGACGAAATCTCGAGAATGAAAAATAATATCGACTACGTTAGAGTGCCAATCGACGCGTATTAACTATTAACGTAAATATGATCTGAAAGAACGGTTCAGCCGTTCATTTTTCTTAACCAAATAGACTCCAAAAAAGTAGATTTTACACAATATCTCGCGAATAAAAGTTATATCGACTTCGTAAGGGTATCAATCGAGGCGTGTTAACGTCATTTTGATCCGAAATAAATTTTATAAAAATCGGTTCAGCCGTTTTTTTTTTAATTATTATTAAAAATAAATAATAATTATGTTTTAATGATTAAAATGATTACTTTTTTGTGTAATATCTAATTTAATTATTATTCCAAATCTTCATGGTTTCCGGGCTTGTAGGCCGTGGTCCGGTGGTATTTCTACCTGACGTTTCGTCTACAACTGCGGTAGACATTCTCAAAGGCGATGTGGCAGCGGTCGAAGTGTCCTCCTTGGCGGCTCACAGATCAGTGTGTCGGTGACTGGTGTTCTCCCTTCTTTTATACCTAGTGCCAGTGTGTTCTCTGTTCGGTCGTAGTCCGTCTCTCTGCCATTGGTCAACTGCGTAGTGTGTAGTGGTGGTGAGTTCTCTACTCGGTCGTAACCCGTCCTTGTACGATTGGTCATTGGTTTTGTATGTCGGAGTGCTGGTGTCCAGGTTTTACTGAGATTGAGGCCTTCATCTTTTCGGTTGAAATTCTGTGTGTGTTTATGTATTTCTATGGCCGCTCTGTATATTCTTGGGTAATAGCTCAACGTTCTGTCTATGGCTTGGGTTTCTTCGAAGAGGATCTTATGATTGTCCAGAGTCGAACACACTTTGACTCTGGACAATCATAAGATCCTCTTCGAAGAAACCCAAGCCATAGACAGA
Source organism: Mongoloraphidia duomilia (assembly GCA_039654895.1). Classification (NCBI taxonomy): domain Eukaryota; kingdom Metazoa; phylum Arthropoda; class Insecta; order Raphidioptera; family Raphidiidae; genus Mongoloraphidia; species Mongoloraphidia duomilia. Next base: position 12,247,619 of record CM077527.1, read on the forward strand.
ACGTTGAGCTATTACCCAGCCACATCGCCTTTGAGAATGTCTATCGCAGTTGTAGACGAAACGTCAGGTAGAAATATCACCGGACCACGGCCTACAAGCCCGGAAACCATGAAGATTTGGAACAATGCCGGCCGTGAAAGCTTGCACACTTGGTTAATTATTATTATTAAATATTTATCAAACTGGGATGTTCGTCGTGTGGACCTCAAGGGTCGCACTTTAGTCCTAATAAACGACCCACCTCACGGCTTGTTTGTCTATGTCTTATGCCGACCCTGTATTTAAACATCAAAGAATAGAATATTATTAATTGATAGAGTGTGTTCACTTTACACTAATTACAGAGAATGCAGTATTAGACGCAACCACAACTACTGGCCTAATAGATTTAATTAAATTATTATCTAATTACCATACAATTGTTTGTGGCAGCTATGATAATATAATAACGTCATCAACATTAATCAGACATGTAAAACAACCAAACCACAAACCGCCGAATAACGTTGCTTGATAAACATTTAGTTTGAAAATATTGGGATCCGTCAGATAGGTGGAGCGTAAAAAACATGGCGCAGAGGGGGGGACATTTCATATACGGGGTATACTTTTGCGTGTAATTTTATGGTTTTCAAAGTGATAAGAAATGATAAATACAAGTGCAATTTGTGATTGGGCCGGTACGAATCCTAAACAAAGGAATTTCGTTGAAGGAGAACGGATTCTCAAAGCCGGGCATATTATCAAATGTCGAAAATATGACGAGAAAAATGCATGCAAAATGAACTGTCAAAAGTAGTAATCTTTACGACATGTTGCTTAAAAACATCAAAATTAAAAGAAAATCTCCACGAAATTAATCATCCGCGTTCAATGCGCCTTTAAGGCTGGGTTAGGTGAATAATGTAAACACATAACTGCAACATAATAAGATATATTGTAATAAGTAGGTAAGTTACTAACCTCAAAATATTTGTATACAAAGTTAATCCTATAAATTTGTTAATCATCAGGGATTCAACTATTGTAGTGCAGTATGATAATAAGTACATCTTATTATTAATATAAAATATTTTTTTAATTCATAAATACAGTTTTTCCACATTTCATTAGAAAATAATTCTCTGCAAAGTAAGTTTTACAAGGCAATAACTGACATTGTTTATTGCTATGATATTAGAAATCGTCGCGAATTCCATTTTCGATAAACTTTTTGTTTATTTTACTTGTTTTATTTTTGTAATAAACAATTTCATGATTAATTTGCACTGTTAGCATGTAAAATTTTCCCTCGTTTTGAGTACAATTTTCTGCCACCAGATGTCATATGCTCATTTGACGGATCCCAATAATAGTAGATTTTGTATCAAGGTCGTACGAAGACGAAATTGACGAGTGTGAAGTTTGTTACACGAGCGCAGTGAGTGTATCAGTCACACGAAAATTCGCATTGCGCTCTTTATACACACTGTATTTTTTGTTTTACACCAAGTAAAATAGCAACTTTTGCCTCCGTTTTCAGGATTTTCTAAATTTTCAGCACTATTTTTTTTTTAATTTTTCGCGACTATTTACATTTCACTTGTGTAGCAAACTTAACTTCAATAATGAGAAGTAAGTTACTGCAAGTACAGTCTTTAAGTCTTCACCGTTGTATTGGTTCGTAGCTCAGTTGGTTGCGGCGTTAAATTTTTTATTGTTGAAAATATTCACTGTTAAAATTGAAATTTTGAATATGAACAAAAATCCAACTTGGTAGGAATTTTTTCAAAGTTTGACCCTTTTTTCGACTTATTTTCCTGGGCTAATTATTATGAATTGGCACTAAATCCACTAAATAACCTCAATCCCGATACATTTTTGTGCTTTTTTAAACGTTGATATATTCTTATTTTTATTACCTAGATGCTTTTGTAATGTTTGTTCAATAGTTTTTTTTTAAAGGTCTGTGGATTATATTTATAGTAATAAAACAAAAAAAAATAGTTTTATCGGGTTCATATCGTTACGGTTATTTTTTAGGCGAGAAATTCAACACGCGATCTTATTAACGATATCAAACCAATGTTGAATAATATAATTTTAAATTATTCAAGGTATTGACTGCACACTCGATTTCAGTTTCCGTAACCTTTTAATAACACACAGCATTTTAATTCAACACTCTTAAGAACCTTCAATTTATTAGAATTATTTTGCACAACACAGTAGATTCGTCTGACAAAGATATTAAATTGCGATCTTAGTTTAATTGAGATATTTGTCTGTTGAAGCTACTGTCTGTTAAAATATCTAAATATATTGTCATTTTACAAGTGCGGTCCAGTGATCCAGTGGTTAGCGTCGCGGACTCTGGATCAGACTCTCGTGGGTTCGAAGCTCACCTCCGCTCAAGGATGTTTGCTGATGTCATTTAGTTTTAAGTGTGTTGTTATTTAATGTATAATCAAGACGCTAATGACCTAAGTTGTCGACGCGTTTATAATTTACAATAAATAAAATGTACAAATATGATTTAAAAATTTTATAATAGGTACGTTATTACTTCCCACCTCTACTATGGTAGGGAAGTAATGGATTTAGTCCGAAAAAAATATTTCGAGATTTTAACAGATTTTCACGTTTTGAGACCCTAGCAATCGTTTAAGATCATTTTCTGAATGATGTCTGTATGTGTGTGTGTGTGTGTGTGTGTGTATGTGTGTGTGTGTGTGTGTGTATGTGTGTGGTCAATTTTTCGCCTTCGATATCTTAAGAACGGAACAACATACGGGCATGCCGATTGTTCTATTGTGTTTATCAGCCTTTAACTTAGATCTGATTAGATTTTGAGTCAAATCGGTTCAGTGGATCCTAAGATATTCAAAAAAACGTCCTCAATGTCACGTATTAACATAGGTAAAAAAAAATATAAATGAATTCTAGATGTTATAATATGAAAAAAATGTAAATATTTTTTTTCTCTAAAATGTATAGTTTTCGAGAAAAAAAATATTTTACTAAAAAAAATAAAAATTGTACGTAAATCAAGGTAACCATGATTTTTGCTATATTAAGTTAGCCATCAGTAGATCACCAAACAAAAAAGAGGGCCATGCTTTTTTCAAAGAATAAAAATTAAATTGTGTTTTAAAGACCACCAACAGCTAAGGTTATTTGGGCCTAGTCAAAGAATAAAAAAAAAAAAGAGTGTTATTTTTTGCAAATATTTACTAGGTGGGAAGTATAGGACTGGTCATCAGTCGAATTTTTTTTAATATTAAAACACAATGCCATTTAAACATTACACTTAAAAGTGTATTTTTTGTGCGTTCGGAGTTAGATTAGGCAGCCGAATCGCTGACAAATATGTTCTGTATACAAACTAACCCGATGGTACGTGCAGTCAACGCACAATATTTAAATAAAATCATATTTTATACCAGCAACAGGTAACATATATAAATATTTAATTATATAACACTTAATGTTACTATAAAATATAAAACGAAACATAAAATTTATAAAATCTAAGAGTAGGACTTCATATTTGAAAACAGCGTTGCAATTGATTTCATAAATCTAATGCGGTGTCAACATGAGGCACCGGGGCATCTTAATTTTTTAGGGGTTGATCAGTTGGTGATCAAATGGAATTATGAATTATAGACGCTCGAGTGATCAAATGGAATGTAAAGACATATTATAATACTATTGGAAACATTTTAACAAATCATAATTCGGGAAAAAACTTCTTGTTGAGCTAAAAAATGCTAAAAAAATTAATGAAAGAAGACAGCTTTGAAATGGCTTAAGGATCCAAAAATAATAAGCAAATACTGTTAATATTGCATTTATTAAGCTGACGTTTCGAGAATTATATTCTCATCCTCAGAGCTCTGTTAAAAATTATAAAATTGTGTTAGGAAAAAATATTTAAAAAATAATATATAACAAATATTAATTAACTTACCAAATGCCGTCAAACATGACAGTAAAATTGTCCAAAAAAACTTTTTAAAAAAAACATACTAACATTTTATTTGGTTTTTATTGAAGTGTAAAAAAATTTGTTTTATTGATTTGATTTTGTACACAGAAATACTCAAAACTTTATGTTTTATAGAATTTGATTTTATTTTTTATTGTAGAAAATTTTTAATTTTTTTTTTTATTTGCCAGATTAACTGTTTTATATTTACGTGCTATAAGCTAGAAACTAAGTGAAATAATTTTTGATTTTTAAGTTGTTATTGCTAAAATGTAGTATGTTTATTCAAGTTTGGACAATTTTTATTTCATTGAGCAATTTACTATATATATGTGACAGGTTATCAATATCTGTGCGTTTGTTTATACAATTTTTTGTTTTATATATGTAAACCATTTCAAGGAAAAGGCGTTTTTGATAATTACTTTCTAGAGCCATAAAAAATTAATAAAATCATCAAATTTTAACAACGGAGGGAACTACCTTGCTTCCTCTAAATCCTACATATGTAAAGTCGTGGGCATTTTAAAAATAGAAACCTATTTTATGAAGCTTCGTGGTTGAATGTTAAAAATTGTGTGAATAATTCCGAACTGCATTAAACCGAAATGACAGATGAAACGAACAATGGCGCAGAGAACATTGCAGAGTATTATTAATGTTAAAACATTTAGCTGAATAATAAAGGTCATAAATCACAGAAGATGATAGGGCAGTTGAGTTTCAAGCAAAATACCGGTCAGATCGTTTTATTAAATGGTTTATTTACACTTCAGCTGGACAGTTTATATCCGAGTCCGGAATTTAATCCCTAAAGCCGGGCGTATACACACAATTGTTTCCACGACTAAACAGTTTAGTCGAGTTGTGTACGTGTCGCGATTTCAACTCGACTAAACTGTTTAGTTGTTAGAGGTGCGCATAATTGTGTCATAATTTCACTATTAAACTAATAGGCCGGCGAACAACTATTTAGTCGAGCGTATATGCTAGCGCCAATACAGACATAAGCTGTCAACGATAGTTTTTCGACAGAAAAGTCAAAAGACGATAGTCTGTATTTGTTTTGTTTTGATATACTTTTAATATACAGACGCTAATAACTTTAATTGTCGAGCGTCTATAATTTAAAATCTCAAAAGGTTTACAAATAAACCATTGAATTAGGGCTCGTTCAGACACGACAGCATCCGCGCGTTTTAAACCACGGAAAAATATACTGTGTTCAGACAGTCGCTGTGAGCGTGCGGATATGCAGGAGAGGGGCGTCGGGCGAGGTTACATTAAGATGGAAGTCGAAGAAGCAATGTGTTTGTATTTGTTCACACGTCGAAACGCGTGGCCTCCGCAAAGCAACTGAACACCTTCACGGCACGCCATAGTAATAGGATCGCGCGGACGCCGCACGGTTCAATTTTCCGGCGATCGAATGGCGGCAGGCGCGCGGAATGACGAATATATGCTTACACTATAATTGTAAATAACTTTCGCGCGGTTGATTCGCAACTGAACGCGGTCACGGCACGCCATAATAATAGGACCGCGCGTACGCCGCACGGTTCAATTTTCCGGCGGTCGAATGGCGGCAGGCGCGCGGAATGACGAATATATGCTTACGCTATAAATGTAAATAAGCTTCGCGCGGTTGATTCGCAACGGAACGCGGTCACGGCACGCCATATAAATAGGACCTCGCGGACGCCGCACGGTTCAATTTTCCGGCGGTAGAATGGCGGCAGGCGCGCGGAATAACGAATATATGCTTACGCTATAAATGTAAATAAGCTTCGCGCGGTTGATTCGCAACTGAACGCGGTCACGGCACGCCATAATAATAGGACCGTGCGGACGCCGCACGGTTCAATTTTCCGGCGGTTGAATGGCGGCAGGCGCGCGGAATGTCGAATATATGCTTACGCTATAAATGTAAATAAGCTTCGCGCGGTTGATTCGCAACGGAACGCGGTCACGGCACGCCATATATAATAGGACCGCGCGGACGCCGCACGGTTCAATTTTCCGGCGGTCGAATGGCGGCAGGCGCGCGGAATGACGAATATATTCTTACGCTAGAAATGTAGATAAGCTTCGCGCAGTTGATTCGCAACTGAACGAGGTCACGGCACGCCATAATAATAGGACCGGACGGACGCCGCACGGTTCAATTTTCCGACGATTGAATAGCGGCAGGCGCGCGGAATGACGAATATATGCCTACTCTATATATGTAAATAAGATTCGCGCGGTTGATCCGCGCGGTTTGCAGACGCGCGGATTCCGCCATGTTTGAACTAGCCTTTAAGAGTCGACATAAATTATTTTGGAGAAGTGTTAAAGTCAGTTACAAGCTTTAGGAAACTTTCCACGTTCTTGAATAATTGTAATAATATAACCCAACCAGGGTTAAGATTTATTACGCAATTTACATATTATTTATTTATGTCTAAAGGCATGATGAGAATCAGTTAATTTTCAGAGATGATATTTCATGGATATGATTTTACCTTATGCAAAAATTTAAAAAATTACGGAAGACTGATTTTTTTGTGTAGTTTATGAGCTAAAGCTTCAAACATTTTATTAACTGTTCCATAAAAAACCGCTAGAAACTGGTAGTCATTCTTTTGCCAATTTTCATTTCAAAATAAATATAGAATAACTAACGCCAGGTAGCTATGGTTATATTTTTTTGAAAAAAAAAATATTTATGTCTCCGGGGAAAAAATCGAAAATCCGACTACGTTAGGTCCTGCCCCGTGCTCTTTTCGACGGTGTGGAAAGACGGACAGCCGGACAAACACACATTATGAAATTATATGTAGTAATAATATAAGCGAGACCTTTTTTGAAAAAAATCTGTCAAATACCAGTCCCATTTATACAGAAGTGATTCTGTAGTTATTATATCTCACGAGTTTTTGAGGTTATTATCTTAGAAACAACTGGTCCGATTTTAATGAAATGCTGTTCTTTGTAAATAAAAGTATGCCCGGGACGACACAATATTGTACCAAGATTGGTTACGTTGCGAGTCACTCACGCAGTCATTTTTAATTTCCTTCCCTACTCGATGCGGTCTCACAGACACATAACTGTCTTCAAAAAAGAATGTTTTAACCGCAACGAAAAAGAGGTGCGTCTTTTGCCTTCTATTGCATGCAATGGTGCGTGATTTGCTACACGAAAAAGAAGTTTTAATTTCCTTCCCTACTCGATGAGGTCTCACAGACACATAACTGTCTTCAAAAAAGAATGTTTTAACTGCAATGAAAAAGAGATGCGTCTTTTGCCTCCTATTGCATGCAATGGTGCGTGATTTGCTACACGAAAAAGAAGTTTTAATTTCCTTCCCTACTCGATGCGGTCTCACAGACTCATAGCTGTCTTCAAAAAAAAATGTTTTAACCGCAATGAAAAAGAGATGCGTCTTTTGCCTCCTATTGCATGCAATGGTGCGTGATTTGCTACACGAAAAAGAAGTTTTAATTTCCTTCCCTACTCGATGCGGTCTCACAGACACATAACTGTCTTCAAAAAAATGTTTTAACCGCAACGATAAGAGGTATAGTGTAAAGCTAGCTTAAGTTATAATAAAATCCCGGGAGAAACAAGTTTCTTCAATTAAAGTTTGAGGATCACTGATAGGTTCATTTGTAGATCTTTTGTGTACATAAAATAATTTTCTCGTGTAGTTTTCTACACAATTGTGTTTTCTACAACAAGATATACCTTGTTTAACGAACTGTTTCCTTATCTTATTAAATGCTGAATCTTTAAATCCATTGTTTCATTATTATTTTTCGCAGATTTGCGTCAACAAAATAATTTTTCTTGCATGAAATTGCTTTGTGCTTTTACATAATAACAAACATTAAATTTGACAACGTGATTATTTTCACTTGAAATATATTTGCATATAAAACATGAAATATTCATACATTTAACAATAACAATATAAGTACATGTTATTTTCACTTAGAATCATCACATATTGTACGTACAAGATTATGTACTTACTTAAAATAAATGAAATTCTTTTATGTTGAATTAAAATTAACTCGTAATTGAATATTTGCTTTGAAAATTCAATCAGTTGATTGATTTTTTTATAGATTGATATTAAAACAATATTCTTTTTACAAGCTTTTATTTAACTTGCAATGTAGGTATGTTAGTTAGTTTGTGTGTTTGTTTGTGGGTTGGTTTGTTTGTTTAGGTCAAAACTTGCAAGTCAATTTTGAACGACTTCCACGTATCCGATCGATTTGACATTTTGTACACATATACATGAATAAATCGTTTTAGAAATAAATTCAACCTCTAAGGGGTTCAAACGGGGATGTAGGTTTTTTTGACTAATCAACGCCCAGGCCAAATCGCTGAAGCTAGAAACTTGAAATTTGGAACGTTGGTTCCTTTTCTAACGTAAACATCCACTAAGAAAGGATTTCCCAAAATTCAACCCTTACGGGTGTCAAAGGGGGGTCAAATTTTGAAAGACTAAAATGAACAAAATAAAATATTAGTAAAAAAAACTTTTTAGAGACAAACTTTTATTGAAATGTACTAAAAAGGAAAAAATAATATTTAATAATTTTGGTTCATAATTATTATAACACGAAAAGGTCCACTGTATGATGGTTTTAAACTTAAAAAAGCTATAATGTTTCGCACAAACACAAAATATGCATGTGAAAACCAAATGTTTCTTTACGTTTTGAGGGTAGTATAATCAGAATATGGTCTTATCTCGATCACGATTTTTCGACCATCACTCTATCAAAATAACACCGATGGCGTAGGAACGGGTATTAATGGTGGGAGAACGAGATCATTAAATTTTAGTACACAAATGCATACAAAACTGAAACATATTCGTTCACTTGTAGGAAAATGAATTTGCCTGAAATAAGAAGGTTAAATTAGTATTTCCAACGTGTATACGTATAATTAAATAAACTATTTATGTAGTTCAAAATAAACTATCTATAAGTAAACTATCTTATAAGACGTAATAAATTAGCACTTAAAAGTTTGCAAGTAGGTTCGTAAATCTAATGGAAATTGCTTATATCGCAACATTTACAGTGGAAAATGGTGTGCAAAATTACATAACAAGAAATTTCATGACCGTTTCACCTAATGTGATATTCTAGCTTTTAATGTGGAATATACATTTTGGGCAGTCTAACAACAAAATCAATGCTTATTAAAAAAGTTTGGGTTTTTAAACGGTCTTTGTTTCAAATCTTGCGACAGCTTTTACTCCTTTTTAACCGATTCTTATGAAACTTTGCACACACATTGAGTTCCCATGACAATGCAATATTATGATAATTTCAACTTGGTAACGAAGGTCTGATGATGGAATCAGGAGGTGGACAGTTGAAAGGATGAGGAGTTGCATAATGATACGGGTCAGAAATGAAACTAAAAACTAGAAAATAAAAATAGGTAAAAAAACTTTTAAATTAAACGGTTTTATTTTAAATCATCAGCTGTACCAAAAACTAGAAAATAATTAGGGCACAAACCAAGGGCACTTTGTGTCGCTGCGTCAGCGGAATAAGTAATAAAAACATGGGGCGCATGAAATCTATATAACGACTGTATAATTTTTAAATAAGGACGGTTTGTCTAGAAAAATGTGTTTCCAAGCCCACCAACAGAAATATTTCAAATGCGCCTCACGTTTTTATTACTTATTCCGCTGACACAAAGTGCACCTTGGTTTGTGTCCTAATTATTTTCTAGTTTTTGGTACAGCTGATGATTTAAAATAAAACCGTTTAACTTAAAAGTTTTTTTACCTATTTTTATTTTCTAGTTTTTAGTTTGATTTCTGGTCCGTATCATTATGCAAACTCCTCATTCTTTCAACCGTCCACCTCCTGATTCCATCATCCGACCTTCGTTACCAAGTTGAAATCATCATAATATTGTTTTTTAAATTATTTTTTCCCAATACACTAAAAGCGTGCATGTGTTAAATAAAAAAATTTCAGTGATTAAAGAGTTGTATAAAAAATATTAAAAGTACAAAAGTTGAATGTACCAAAAAATTTAGAGTATTAAAACAACGGAAGGTATTAAAACAAATGAGGGTAAAAAAATCTGAAGATATTAAAAATTGAACGGTTTGGTACAAAACAAGTAAAACAGTGCGCTAATCGAAACTGTACAAAAATCTGAAGGTATATAAAAAATAACAAAAAATTCTAAATAGGCCATTTTGTTTGGTGGCCGCATATATCGATATATTGAGGTAATAAACTGACACGTCGCTTATTATCCAACTGGTTAATATGATGATATAATACCTATTCATCTACTCCCCGCATTCCCCTCTCAATCCCCTGTCAATGGCACGTATCCAGGTTCTGCTACATAATTATAATCAAACCTTCACACTACTACACCAGTCAAAATAATCATAGGACAATATTTGTTTATTTTAAGGGATGTTGTTAACTTCCCATTGGAAGTGATTGTAATGGGTCCGAAAATCGAAATAAAAATGTACAGCAAATTTTTGTTTCAAGGTCACTACACTATTTTTAGAAAGATATCTGTGTGTGTGTGTGTGACGCGTATTAACGTAAATATGATCTGAAAGAAATTTTTTCAAAATCGGTTCAGCCGTTCGTTTTTCTTAACCAAATAGACTCCAAAAAAATAGATTTTACACAATATCTCGCGAATAAAAAATTATATCGACTTCGTAAGGCAATCGAGTCGTTTTAACGTCATTTTGATCTGACATAAATTTTATAAAAATCGGTTCAGCCGTTTTTTTTTTAATTATTGTTCAAAATAAATAATAATTATGTTTTAATGATTAAAATGATTACTTTTCTGTGTAATATCTAATTTAATTATTATTATTAAATATTTATCAAACTGGGAAGTTCGTCGTGTGGACCTCAAGGGTCACTGTTTAGTCCTAATAAACGGCTTGTTATAATTGCAACTGTAGCAGGAGTTTTATAGATGTTTACACATACTATGAGAGTACTGGACTAACAATAAGTTTTTTTTACCGCACATAAAATAAAAATCGGCTTGGCATAATCGGATCACGGGTCCTTTGAGAATAGTTTTAGGTATTAATGTAATTCGTGGAATTAAAAATAAGAGTTAAGTTTAAACATTTGGGAAGTGCAGATGTACTAGAATATAACATTTAAACGGAAAGCCCACCGTCATATTTCCTGTACCGGCCTCTATAGGCTAGACTGTCGTGGATTCTAATCCCAACTGCGCTCATGGATGTTTTGTGATGTTATTTAGTTTTAAGTTAGTTGTTATTTAATTTAATTTAAGACGCTAATGACCTAAGTTGTCGACGCGTCTATAATCTACAATAAATGAAATAAAGTCATATTTCCTATATATAATAATAATAATAATAATGCGTTTAACGTCCGTTTCTCGACATTATGTCATAACAGACGCCATTCGCACCATTACTATTTTCCATTTTTACCACTTCCCGTTTTATACATTTTTATTATACTTCAACTTATTTAATAGCAATGTGCGAATGGAGGAATTATAGGACATTAGGATAAGGTTGGCAACTTTGGGAGCATAGGAGTTTGACGGGTAATCGGCCATGGCCTTAAATAAGGAACCATCTCGATATTCATTTGGAATTATTGAGAGAAACCATGTAAAAACCTCAAACAAGATGGCCGGTACAGGAATTACCGTTTCTCGGCGTGAGGCAGTAGGAAAAAGTCCTAGCCACATCTGCCGGGATTCGAACCCAGTACCTCCCCAATGCGAGTCTAATGCTGTACCACTAAGCTACTAAGCTACATCAATTTACTAAAAGGTCTGTGAGAGTTGACATTGGGGAAACAAATAGGGAGCCTCAATTATTATTATTTTTAATCTACCTTTTATCTAGGCGTTTCCTATATAATATAGTGACGTCATAATGTGACACACTTTTTGAGAGTACCAGGGACTACCTGTTTTGTTTTTTATATAATGAACCAAGATGGGTTTTACAATATTAAACAATTGTAGGGTTTGGAATGAGTGTATATATATATATGTATATACATTCAAGCGAGCGAGCGAAGCGAGTGGGTAAAGTATTAATAAAATCAACCCGGCTATTAATATATAAATTCTTAGCGCCCGGGCGAAGCCGGGACGGGTCCGCTAGTATTTTTATAAAAATGCGCGCATGACAAAGGGAAAAAAAACAATATCCGATCTTCTAAAACAATAATGCCGACGTACATTTGGTTCGATATTTATATTGAAAACAATGGAGGTAGAATACAAATGGCGCATAATTTAATTAAATGATTTTAATGGATTTTCAATACTTCAATATTAAATTAAGTAAGGTTATATTTCTTGATTTATCTTCTCTAGCGCAGTTTTAATGAGAAAATAATATAATTTAAATTTCGCTTTGTTCAGAAATATATTATTTCAACCTATTATTGGCAAGTTTTTGAATAAGACGAAATTTACAGACAAGTTTATTTTATTATGAAGTATTAGAAATACCTTGTATTATGTCCGTCTTGTGACTTCTTGTGATTTAACACTACGCGTTTCAGCAACGAGTTGTCATCTTCAGGTGTGGTTAATTAATTTTAAAAAACACACATTGAGTATTCGTAACACTATATAATATTATGATGCTAAGCACTGTGTATTATGTCGTAGTTTGTGAAGCACTGATTTATTATATAGTGTTACGAATAGTGTAAATTCACAAGAAGTCACAAAACGGACATAATACAAGGTATTTCTAATACTTCATAATATTCATATAGTGACTTGGATACCCAACACTCTAAAAATGTATCAATTTTTTTTTGTTATTATCAAAAATAGTTTCCTTAAATTATCTAGAATAAAATTATTTTGACATTAGGTATGGTTTTTTAAATAACAATACTACCTGTTAAATGTGAAATTTTATCCAGTAAAAATACACAATTGTATCGTATTTACATAAGAGACGTATCTTTTTTACAAACATAAGATACGACAGACAGAAAGAACTGAACACCTGTAATTTTATGAAAGTACAGAGAGATTTCTCATCTACATAAAATAAAGAAAATTACACATAAAATTTACAATTCTCTTCTTCTGCTTCTTCCAACGCAGCACGGACAAAAAGCATTTGCAAAGCGAAACAAAATTCTATTAAACTCTGATTGCTCTATCAAATGTAAAAAGGTGCTTTTTCAAGTATTGACCACCTTTTCCAGGCCAATGAAAAAAGCGATTTTATTCCATCCATTTTTTAGTAGATATTTAAAAAAAGATACTAAAATTGATTATCAAGCAACCTATCAATTTATTTATTTTATTTATTGTGGATTATAGACGCGTCGACAATCTCAGGTCATTAGCGTCTTTCAGCTACACTAAATAACAACTTTCTTAAAACTAAATGACATCACAAATCATCTATAAGCGCAGGTGGGATCGAACCCACGACAGTCTAGTCTAAAGGCTATACGGTACCAAATACGCTATCCACTAGGTTATACTGCCCTCTTTCAATTTTTTTTAAACTTCCCGCTATTCCGCTATTGAAAATTGAAGATTTAAAAAAAAAATCGGGAAGTTATTGATTTCGAAAATCGAGTTTTCAACAGATCTTGACGTTTTAAGGTCCTAGGAGGTTACTCTAACCATTTTCGGATTGACGCGAACGTGTGTGTGTATGTAAATATAAAATATCTTTGGAGAGGACAGTGTGGTGTAACGGTTATCGTAGCGGCCTTTGGATTATACTGTCGTGGGTCCGAATCCCACCTCCGCTCAAGGATGTTTTGTGATGTCATTTACTTTTAAGAGAATTGTTATACTTATTTAATGTATTTAAGACGCTAATGACCTAAGTTGTCGACGCGTTTATAATCTACAATAAATAATAAACAGATATTTTTGGAACGAAACGATCGATGTGGACGTTGAATAGGGCTATCGAAAGGGTTCATCAACTTAGATCTGATTAAGTTGTGAACCCAATCGCACGAGTAGTTTGAGAGTTATACATCAAAAACTTAAAAAAAAATATTTTTTTTTAAATTTTGAATAACTTGAAAACTACTCGTGCGATTTTTATGTAAATAATTTTCAACAGATAGTTTATTCCATGTCTTCATGGTTTCCGGGCTTGTAGGCCGTGGTCCGGTGGTATTTCTACCTGACGTTTCGTCTACAATTGCGGTAGACATTCTCAAAGACGATGTGGCAGCGGTCGAAGTGTCCTGACCTGTGAGCCGCCAAGGAGGACACTTCGACCGCTGCCACATCACCTTTGAGAATGTCTTCAGGTCGAAATACCACCGGACCACGGCCTACAATCCCGGAAACAATAAAGACTTGGAACGATGCCGGCCGTGAAAGCTTGCACACCTAGATAGTTTATTTATATTAAAAATATGAAAATAGAATTGTTTTCTTGGGAAATTTTTCAGTTACGAGCGATCATTTACTAGATGGGAAATATAAAACTAGTTATCCAATCGAATTTTCTGATTTTCAACTACTTTTTTAAATGTTAGCAACTTTAACATCATTTCATTCTAAGTTCTATGATTGTGGAAACGTAGGCCTACCTTTTAAAGTCATACACCGGTAGACAATTTGTTAAGTAGCATTAGTATTACATGGAAAAAGAGAGAGAGAGAGAACAAAAAAGGAAGGAGAGAGTAAGGATTGTCGAAGCAACCAAGTAGCACTGATTGTACATTTCTAATACGATTATTACCCGTGCTTCTTGTACACTTGTAGGTCGGATAAAATCATGTTATTTTACACAACGGGTTTTGCACCATCGACTTGCTTCCATCTCACCAACACTTATTAGTGTATTTGCCATAATATGGCACATACACTATTGGCGTCGGTCGGATGGCGGGACCTAGGGGTCGGACCAAAATTTCTCGACGTTTCATAGCCTCCTGAACACTTTGGCACCATTTTTAAAAATGTTTATATATATATATATATATATATATATCATATATATATATATATATATATATATATATTTTATATATATATATATATATATATATATTAATATATATATATATATATATATATATATATATATATATATATATATATATATATATTTGTGTGGGCAATAACTTTCGAAAGAGTTAATTGATTTTGACGAAATTTGGTAGGCACGTTGAAATCCATCACCGCACGAAGCCTATTTAAAATGGGCTCAATCGGACCATTTTAAGGGTAGTTTTTAGGGGTTGAAAAATGTTTTTGGGCCCAAAAATGCCGAAAAAATTCTCAAAATCGTTTCAAAATTGAAATTTAACCTTTTAGTAACGATTAAAATGTGCTGCCAAAATTTTAATAAAATCGGCCCGACAGGACCGGACTTACAAATTTTATGAAAACACTAGTTTGCGGATAGTGCTTTACTTACTGAAGGGTGTATTTAATTTGGTACCGAGGTTGCATTGATAAAAATATTGAAATTAAGAAAAAAAATTCGACTGATGACCAGTCCTATACTTCCCACCTAGTAAATATTTGCAAAAAATAAACACTCTTTTTTTTATTCTTTGACTAGGCCCAAATAACCTTAGCTGTTGGTGGTCTTTAAAACACAATTTAATTTTTATTCTTTGAAAAAAGCATGGCCCTCTTTTTTGTTTGGTGATCTATTGATGGCTAGCTTAATATAGCAAAAATCATGGTTACCTTGATTTACGTACAATTTTTATTTTTTTTAGTAAAATATTTTTTTTCTCGAAAACTATACATTTTAGAGAAAAAAAATATTTACATTTTTTTCATATTATAACATCTAGAATTCATTTATATTTTTTTTTACCTATGTTAATACGTGACATTGAGGACGTTTTTTTGAATATCTCAGGATCCACTGAACCGATTTGACTCAAAATCTAATCAGATCTAAGTTAAAGGCTGATAAACACAATAGAACAATCGGCATGCCCGTATGTTGTTCCGTTCTTAAGATATCGAAGGCGAAAAATTGACCACATACACACACACACACATACACACATACACACATACACTACACACATACAGACATCAGTCAGAAAATGATCTTAAACGATTGCTAGGGTCTCAAAACGTGAAAATCTGTTAAAATCTCGAAATATTGTTTTCGGACTGAATCCATTACTTCCCTACCATAGTAGAGGTGGGAAGTAAAAATATTATTTTAAGGGATGTATTAAGGGGTCAAATTTTTTATTTTGTTCAAAAACAAACTTAAGTTTACATAATAAAGCCACAATGCCAGTATTAGCAAATACACTATATTGTCGGCAGGGTTTTGGCACTGCGACCCGAGTTTTTTTATATTATAAGCTTTGCCTGTACTATAATACAGGAATTATAATATCAAGTCATAGATTTAATATTCGATAGGAATTTATAATCGATTAGCTTTCCGGCCCGAATTCGCTCGAGTAGATTCTGATATGGCAGTGCAACAATTAAGAGCAACAGATTCTTCATATCAATATAACTATTGAACCGATTTGAAAAAACATTATTGTTGTGTCATTTTGAGTCAACATAATACTCTACATTGTCGACACAACATTGTTTTGTTTTGGCAGTTTCTATTAGCTACGCTTTTGAAACAAACAAGGAATTCAAAATTATAATTTCGTTGTGATCAGACATATTTTAGACTCGTCTTGATTAAATCAAATTTTATTGTGTTTTATTTATTTATTATTAATTTTATATGAAGATCTACGATATTATTAAATCAGATCTAAAAGATCTTTATAATTGGATATAGTAGATCCTTATATAAAATTAATAATAAATAAATAAAACACAATAAAATTTCATTTAATCAAGACGAGTCTAAAATATGTCTGATCATTTTTTTTTTGATTTAATCAAGACGAGTCTAAAATAGGTCTGATCACAACGAAATTACAATTTTGAATTCCTTGTTTGTTTCAAAAGCGTAGCTAATAGAAACTGCCAAAACAAAACAATGTTGTGTCGACAATGTAGAGTATTATGTTGACTCAAAATGACACAACATTATGATTTTATAATCGGTATGTTTTCGGGTCCGGGCAGCGAAATAATCAAGTGCAACATTTCTTAATCTGTCCTAATAATACAGTAGAATCCGAATAGAACGACTTTCAAGTAGTGATGAGCAAGACCAAGATCAAGACTTGAACAGTCTTGGTCTTGCTGATTCAGTCTTGGTCTTGGTCTTGGTCTTGCGTATCAAGTCTTGGTCTTGCTCATTTTATCTGTCTTTTTTTAGTTTTTTACATCTGAAGATCATCATAGTTATAAATTAAAAATAATTCACAATCTATTATTAGCTAACAAAATACTATATTTTATTAAAATGTTAAAAAATATCAAAATTACATCATTTTTTAATTATTATTAGTCTTGTGTATTTGGTCTTGGTCTTGCATATTCGGTCTTGGTATTGGTCTTGTTCTTGTTCATTCGGTCTTGGTCTTGGTCTTGCTAGTCTAATGATAGTCTTGGTCTTGGTATTGCTTTTTCCCAAGACCAAAACCAAGACTGCAAGACCAACATCAATTTTGCTCATCACTACTTTCAAGGGACCGGCGACATTATGTCGTATTAACCAAACGAAGCACAAAGCGGACGCATAATTTAAGCTTGTAATCTATATGAAACCTAACTTGACTTTGCATTTACGTCGCTAAAAACGGTTAGTCGTTATAAACAAAGTCGTAATAGACGGACTCTACTGTATATATCCTGAACCGATTTTGAAAAATTCTTGCACTGTTTAAAATTGTCGACGCGTCTATAATTTACAGTAAATAAATAAAAAATATTCTGAAGGTACCTACACTCTCTGAGGGTAAGTTGGTGATTAAACTATAAAAAATACCCATAAAGTGTTAAATATGAGAGATTTGTTGCTTAATTATTTTTCTGCCAAATCAAAATCTACTCGGGCGTAGCCAGGTCGTAATGATAGTACAGATCAAAAATGTAGACGTACTTGATTATAATGAGAGCGGATGAATGAAAAAAAATAACGTATTGTCAACTTTAATAGTAGTTCATAAATATAATTGTCAATCATTAGTTTTGTGTTAGTTTGTTGCAGTCAGAGTTCAGGCTATTTATGTGAATGAATACCCCACCTGTTGCCTCATCAAAATAACATAAAATAAGCAATATTTAACACACACATCGATATTCGACTCACAAATAAATACTGATATAAAAGACGCTTATGATCTCTATTGTCGAGCGTCTATAATTTGTAATACTATCTGTCTAAAACTGATACAGAACGGTCTTTTGTTATTTAATTTTTTTGAGGTCACCAACTGACAGTATTATTAACTTCCCATAGGAAGTTATTGTAATGGGTCCGAAAATCGAAATCAAAATGTATAACAAATTTTTACCCACCTCACGGCTTGTTTTTTTGAGGCCACCAACTGACAGCATTATTTATTGTGGGCCTAATACTCGTCGTTAAGTTTTATTACCATGATTTATTAACTGATTTATCCAAGTGTGTAGGCTTTCATAGCCCGCCTTGTTCCGAATCTCGATTAGTTTCCGGGCTTGTAGGCCGTGGTCCGATGGTATTTTTGAAGGAACTCTAATAAGCATTGCTAGATTATGGAAACGTTCGACAGCTATACCCAGTGGCGGTGCCACAGGGTGGTCCGAGTGGGCCATGGCCTACCTTAATATGTCTTGGCCCACGCTGGCATAATCCCCAATCTCTAGGTTATTTTTTAAATACGTTTTTAATCCTTTGAACTTTCAACAATTTTTCTTGTAAATTCTATAGCAAGTAATCTGGGTTAAAATTTTATCGAGCACTGAAATTTTGGGTATAAATGTTATTGGCCCGCCTTCAGGTCACCATGCCGAACACTGGCCCATCCTAACAAAAACCCTAGCGCCGCTACTGGATGTAGCGTAACCTGTTTAAATACCGTCCTCGACTTTCGGGTCTGGCCCTATTAATCGGCTTTTCTACTACGAGAACCCGACGCTATAGTCTAAATTTAGCTACAGTTTGTAAATTTAATATAGAGGTAGGCTCTTTTAGACAGTTAATAAATGCCTAACAAAACTTTAAGTTTCCATCCAGATGTTTATTTTCAAAGCACTTTACATTAAGTTCAAAGTTTAACAAGAAATTTTAGTTTAAGAGTTTGAGTTCAATGTTTTCAGACAGCTATTAATAATTTTACAAGGTTCGTATCTCAAAAAATGTGTTTTAACAAACAGCGTTGCCAGATAATTATTTTACCAAATCAGAAATTTTAGCATGTGAAATTAAACAAACGAGATTTAGAAACAATTAAATACGTTAATATTATTGTATTTATATTACCAGCTAAGAAATTATTCAGATATGAAAATAATAGTATTGCAGAACAAGTACCTACGTATTTATTTTTCACGGAAATATAGTCTAACTTTTTGTACTTAGCTGAAGATTTTACCTCGTGGAAAGTTTATTTCTGCTCCTAAATGTGTTGAAAAATGTTTTTGAAAAACCGTGAATTAGCTGTGAATTTTGGTGTCAAGCTAATTTTAAAATGAACTATTAATAGATCAAGTTGCTTAGATAAGAAAAACAATTATAATGTTCAGAACTACAAAATAATGTATGTAAACAATGGGCGAACGTTTGAAATAACAGCTGAAGTAAGAAATAAGTGAAGTGAGTAAAAGGGAATTTAAAATTTATGCGAGATTCTTGAATTAATTTAAGTTTTACATTCATACATCGCTATAAGTTCGTTAGATCGAGGCAGGCGTATTGTGTAAGTGATCCAATGGCGGAACAACTGAAGGTGTATTCGAACAGTGACTGTTCACAATTTAAGGCCAGCACACACATGCTATGTACTTTTGGAAGTGAAAACTTCCTTAGACGCGTTAGGCACTCTTTGCCTGGGTACTGAAAAAATGTGAAGCGTTCGCAACTACTTCCGTAAGAATTCACAGCATACTTATACCATAAAAACGGCCGTCTACACACTTCCACCCATAGCGCAGTTGGTTACGTCTTTGCGTTCTATGCATAGGAACCTGGGTCGAGACCTGATGGCGCAGCGTAGAATTTTTGGCGTTTTTTTTTCTAAAGTGTACATGATATTTATTTATATATTTATTTATATATTTTTTTATTTTTGTTATATTCTTTCTTTGACAATAAATATAAGTTTTTTTAAACCAAGATGGAATTAATTAAAAATACAATTTTAGTATTTTAGTAATAAATTATTTTTAGTTCATAAATGCGCTACAATGGATGACACCAAAAATTAGAAAATCTGAAGTTTTCATTTCTGTCGTGTGGTCATAAGCACACCAATTTTTTGTATCACCATTCTGTGATTAAGTCTCTTGTAGATCATTATATTATGTAGCTATCAACAGCGTAAGCCCGCACACCATTAGCTAAAATACGCAACTGATGTATCGTGATTGCGCGATTGTCGAAAACATAATACCTATATCAAGTCTTTCATATATTTTTTAAATTTAGAACCTTTGCCAAAAAAATACGCTGATTTCAATGATCACTGGCAAATTTTTGTATCTCTTTTGGTTTTGAAGTTATGGGCGTTCGATTTTCGAAGATTGTTTTGAATTTTGGGAAATTTTAAATGAATATACCTTTTAAACCAGAAGAGATACAGACCCTAGATAAATAATGACTCTGTAGATTGGAAACTCGGGGATATTTTTGAAGACAAGTTTGGAGCCATCTAGTGAGAGTGTCTCCTACTTTTTAAGCCTCTGTTGGTAAAAAAGCTGTCAAATGGGTACGTTACTGTGGCGCTACTTATCGGATTTTTATAGTAACTAATAAACTTTTATTTTTGTATTTGGTATTAATTTGCACACAGCATGTGATAACAGACGAACGTCACTTAAGATGTAATTATGCTACACAAATAATAAATATTTGTGTAACATAATATATCTTTTAAGTAACGTTCATCTGTTTTCACCCCCTGTGTACAAAATAATAGAAATATAATTAATATTAAAAAGAACTGGCAAATATGCAGGGAAAATGGGAATAAGAAAACATTTTAAGATTTCAACAACCATAAACACTATCCCTGCTTTTTTATTTGTTTACAACATACATTATTTCGAATACATTCTGGTGGTACATTCATTAGTTCTTTATTGCCACATGCTGCCACCCATTTTTTGAAAATGTCCGGGTTTTTAGCAGGATCTGGAAACCTGTGTCTGCTACTAGTTTTGTTTTCACACCCCATCACAACACGACCGATACCGTAGATACCATTTAACTTAACGTATATATCTGAAAATTCCACATAAAAAATTAAAAAACAAACTTTACTATCATGTAACTGGTACAGAATATTATTATATTTGTCTTGTGTTATAATATGATCAGTTACTGTTGAAGATTACAAAAATTAATATTTTTTATAGCGGGAAATAAGGACACAGTTTGATAATTACTAATTTATTGCTTACGTTTGATGAAACATAGGCAATAAATTAGTAATTATAAAAAAAATATTAATAATAAGTTGTGGATGACAGGTTATATTTACAATGTTATTAGCAAGTTTATTTTAAATATCAACTCACCTTTACACAAAAAATATAGTTGCTTGACCGAGAATAAAAAATAATAAGCCAAAAAACACTTTCCACAATATTATGCACTTTAAAAGAAATAACCGACAAAAACGCAGAAAACCAAGCTACACGAAACGTGACAACTGACAACTGCAACTGACAACGTCAAAAATAGAATGCCAGTCATTCAAAATTATGTCGGTAAATAATTGAAACTATAGCCACCTTTTGCCATCTAGTGAGAGTGTCTCCAACTTTTATTCCCCCCACTTTTGACTTCAAAAATATCTAGAGAGTTTCCAGCCTGTGATACAGACGTTTTTTTATGTTCGTAGGAATCAGCGTGCCTTTTTGTACAAGCATGATGAGTTTGAAAAAGTTTTGAAAGATTTCGAATTTTATCAAAAATCGCATTTTTTATGGTACCTATTAAAATAGTCTGCGAGCGTCATAATTTTGGATAATGTCTGTTTATTTATTTATTGTAAATTATAGACGCGTCGTTAGCTTAGGTCATTAGCGTCTTGATTACATTAATTAATAACGCGGAGGCGGGATTCGAACCCACGACAGTCTAATTCAGAGACCGCGACGCTAACCACTGGACCACACTGTCCTCGATAATGTCTATTAATTATTGAAAAATTGCGATGGAATACTTTCAATGTTTGTTTTAACCTAACTACCGTTTTATAATTTAACATTCAATTTTATACAATTTGATTTTATTATGAAACTTATAAATTATAAAGTTTCAAAACAAGCTAATTTATTTTACAAAATTTTCATTTGTTTCAAT
Organism: Mongoloraphidia duomilia; assembly: GCA_039654895.1. Lineage (NCBI taxonomy): Eukaryota > Metazoa > Arthropoda > Insecta > Raphidioptera > Raphidiidae > Mongoloraphidia > Mongoloraphidia duomilia. Next base: position 12,270,013 of record CM077527.1, read on the forward strand.
GAATCAGCTGTTTAGTCAAATGAGTTCAGAGAAATTCACTGAAGTGAATCTTTTTACCTGACTGCTTTACATTTTGTTTTGTACTTTTTTGTTAGCCGTAGAGAAAATAAAAATTATTAAAAATATCAAAAATCGGAATCACTAACTGTAGATACTATATAAATATAGGTACCTACTCCAATCATGCAGGGGGCAGTGTAGCCTAGTGGATAGCGCATTTGGTTCCGCAGCCTCTAGACTAGACTGTCGTGGGTTCGAATCCCACCTGCGCTCATGGATGTTTTGTGATGTTATTTAGTTTAAAGTTATTTGTTTTTTAGTGTAGTTGAAAGACGCAAATGACCTGAGATGTCGACGCGTCTATAATCTACAATAAATAAATAAATAAATCCAATCATGCAGTGTCTCATGGGAATTGTGTCAAGTTGTGGCGCCATCATTAGAGTGTCAAGAAAACTAAACATAGTCAACAGTGGCGTCGCCCCACAATTAACATAAGTACTAAACGAAGCTATGATCTATTAATTTCTTGAATAATAACAGAGTTCAAATGAATTACAAAAAAATATATTTAAAAAATTAGAATGGTTGTATATATTTTGATTCAATAAATTAGCAATAATAGACCATAGTTTTTAGTTTAGTATTTTAACCATAGCGCGGCGCCACTATTGACTATGTTTAGTTTTCTTGGCACACAAATGATGGCGCCACAATTAAACACAATTTCCATGATGCATTCCATGATTGGAGTACCTATTTATTACAGACTAATGGTTCATAGTCTAATGAGGTGAATTTTCGAACGGAAATATCTATATGCAGTTTGAGAACTGCAGGCATACACATACACAAGCGTTGCCAGATGTAATCAACACTTTGTTATACTACCTTAGCAACGAATACTATGTACGTGTTAATGTTTTCTTTTACTTGCACAATACAAGAACAAATATATATTTCAAAAATAGAAGCATTTTCATTGCGAAGATCCTTCGGTTTCTATAGTAATAATTTCAAAACAGTCCACCGTACAAAAAATTGCTTAAAACATTTTTTATAGAGAATTTAATTTTGTTTAATATCGATAATAACCATTTTTACTGTAAAATTTACGACAAAGAAGTTATGGTCAAAAAACGGGTTGTATTTTTCTTGTATGGCCGCGAATGCAGACTTAATATTATGTTATTTAGACACACAAATTAAAGCAACAATTTTTTTTGGAGATTTGAGATCTGGTCGACATCTGAAAACTGTAATGTATTTTATTATGATTTGTTAAAATTCTGCATGAATAAAAAATTGAAGTGGAAATTATAAAAAATGGCAATAAAAACTACAGAGTAAATATTTTAATTACGAACAAATTTTGATGTAATTTACCTAAATTAAGGAAATGAATGAAATTTTGTAAACTTACTTCTTAATTAGTAGTTTAATACCGGTAAAACAGATAGTAATATCACCGAGGAAAAATTGTAATTTTTATAACATGTTAGTTACATATCTAACAAGTTCTGTTCAAAATTTCATCTATATAGTCACCGATTTCAATCAAGAGAAAAAAAATAATTATTGCTGAAAAGTATCAAACAAATAGCGTACTTTATAAAATGCGTGTTTATACTTGGCAACAGCGCTCTCATACATAAACATTTTTAACATATTATTACCGCCCACTTTTGAGAACTAACCCATGAAATTGATAGATTCTTTGCCGTTCGATTCAAAGTTTGAAAACAATACTGCCAATGTCTCTGCTATGTAAAAATGCAATCATATAATATTATCTGTGTGTTGGTTTCGTAGAACCTGTACTAGGGTAAAAGTTTTAGCTATAAATCCGGTGTGCTTCGTATCTTATAGTATATGCAACAAGAGACAAACTTGTGTGTAAGACTATACGTGCCATACATCCTTAATATATGGAGTGAAAATTTAAAAAGTTTCATAATTTGAACTGAATTGTTATCCATTTAATTTTTTTAGTAAATGATTCGCTTCGAATAAGCTCTGTATTATACATAAGTATAGCCTTGGTATATCAGTACTGCAGTATTTTCGCTACGGTGAATTATTTCTCCACCGCTATAATAATAAACCTGGAAAAAAGAAGCTTTGAAAATAAGCATGACGAGCTTATTGGAATATTGTATTTCGAAATTAACGTCCATTTCTGCACAAAAATTAAAAAACGTAATCTCAAAATATAACAATTTTTTTTAATATTTTCGAGCAACCATAGAATTGAAGAAAATATTGTAATTTCGACGGATTTAGACGTTGCATGGTCCATACCGAAAAAGCAAGATTTAAACGTCCGTTCGTATGTACAGAGGTCTGGATAACACGCCGTTTAACGGGTCGAAACCAAATTTTGAACTTAGAATTTTTAGGGAATTTCTCAGGTTTTTTTTTATTTTCCCTCTACTCACCCAAATAAAGATAGTTTTCTAATAAACGAAACTCGAAAATTTCGATTAACTCAAAAAAAAGTGTGTGTGTCAGCTCCGACGCACAACTGGAGTTTACTCCTTATCACTATGCAGTAGGCAAACATACATACAAAACAAAACGTTATGCGTTTTAGTTAACGCAAAAACGTAACGCTTTTTAGTTAACGCTTGTATAAATTTTACTCCTCATAAAATTTCCATACCGGGGGCCTTATATTAAAATCGATTCTTAAGGAGTAAACTCCACAAACTACTTCAAATTATTATTTTGTTCATTTTCATAAATCCGTACAACATGCGACAATCAGGATGCAATGTAATTGCAATTTCATTATGAATAACATTATAAGTTCGATATAAATGAAAAAGCTCATTAGAAGACTTTTTTCTATTTTTTAAGCTTCGATATTGTTTTTTACAAGCTTGTATGCTAGACGGCAAACGTAGTATACCTTTTCGTCTTCCGGTGTACGTAGACTTTACATCACGCCAACTTATTGAAATTCTCGAGTCAAGTTTTTATCCACGCGCAAATGACACACGCTACATGCACGCGATTTTCATTTGTTCATCAACAAAACACTCTCGAACGTTCATTTGTCATTGTTGATAATTGCATATACCTCTTTGCATATGCGCTACTATCAAAGGGAAAATGCATTTTATTTTCTTTTCACGTCGTTTTAATTTGCACCGTCACTTGTCACTCTAGTCGCTTGTTAAGCTCACTGCTTGAACTGATTAAAATGTTTCACGGATGAATGAGGACAGTGTGGTCCAGTGGTTAGCGTCGCGACCTCTGGATCAGACTGTCGTGGGTTCGAAGCCCGCCTCCGCTCATGAATATTTTGTGATGTCATTTAGTTTTAAGTGAGTTTAATGTAATCAAGACGCTAGTGACATAAGTTGTCGACGCGTCTATAATTTAATATAAATAAATAAATTCAAGGATGAATGAGGACAGCGTGATCCAGTGGTTAGCGTCGCGGCCTCTGGATCAGACTGTCGTGGGTTCGAAGCCCGCCTCCGCTCATGAATGTTTTGTGATGTCATTTAGTTTTAAGTGAGTTGTTATTTAATGTAATCAAGACACTAGTGACCTAAGTATTCGATGCGTCTATAATTTACAATAAATAAAATTCACGGATGAAACAAGCCAGTATGCATTTGTTTTGGTCAAGGTCGTGTTTTAGGTCACAGAACACGTACATAATATTTAAGTTGTAAGAGTCCTACCGAGGATGATTTTTTCAGCCGAAGCTGAAACCGAACTTTGGTTTTTTTTCACCTACGGCCGAAGACGAAGCTGATGTTCGGTTTTTATTACCTTTGGCAAAAGTCAGCTTCGGTCGAAGACAATGTCGAATTTCGGTTTTTTCATCTTCGGTCGAAACGAAACCAAAGAAATTGTATGGCACTTTTAATTCAGGATAAAGTGTTTATTTTCAACAAGTGACATTTTTATAAACCAAAAGCAGACCAGGATATTTTTGTGGGAGTACTTCAAAATAATACTGAAATGATGTAAAAAACACGCTACGACACGTTTGATGGCGGCCTGGCGGAGGAAATAGCCTTTGGGCTTCAGTGAACCTCCCCCCCAGGGGGGACATTGGAATGTGGTTGCTATCGCAAATTGCATTCCAATGTTCTTTGGGAATTAGCGCTCCCAGGTACCCGAGCTCGTACCAGTTGGTTTGTGTATCCCGGCTGACGGATTCTAATACTCAAATGGAATATTTGTTTTGTTGAATACGCTAATGACCTGAGTTGTCGACGTGTCTATAATCGACAATTAATTAATTAATTCAGTGAAACCTTCTATTTATTTGGCCGTAGCTGATTATTTCGCCGAATGTGATTTTTGGCTGCGGGTGCCAAAGCAAATTATTCCATCGAACTCTAGACTTATGCTGGGTTTCTGGTTCGGTTTTCAGCTTTAAATCTAATTTTAAGATGTCATTTATTTGAAAACAAATGAAATTATTAAATCTATGTAATTTATAAGGCTGAAGGTCATATCAAAAACCCAACATTATAATTAGATACATAAAATACAAACAATAAAACCAATATAAAAAATCACAAAGGAGGGAACTGAAAAGCATACGTTGAATGTAAATCAGATCTGTCTATATATGTGTTTAAATATTCAAATCATGCGCAATAGTGAAAACATGAAAACAAAAACACAATTGTTGCGCACGATACGTAATCGTCTTTTGTTTCGTGACGTCATGTCCGTTGACTGCGAATAACTATGATTGGCAGGGGTCGGAAACGAAACAAGTGACATGGAATATAACAATACAGCATCGGGTAGAGGATTGAAGGGATGACCTTTGTACATATATCACGTGTCATCTTGACAACTGACAGTCGATCTATGATTTTGTTTTTCTCAAAACAATTTATACGTTTGTATAAATACTTAAATACTTAAACTGTTATAGGCCGAGGCGTCGATTGATTTATCAAATCATTTAAGAAAATAGTTTGTTTACTTGTCCAGAAAATTAACGTAAAAAAATGGGTGTGTGCTTATGGCCACACAACAGAAGTGAAAACTTCAGATTTTCTAATTTTTGGTGTCATTTTTATAGCGCATTTATGAACTAAAAATAATTTATTACTAAAATACTAAAATTGTATAAACATAAGAAATACAATCAATATGATTAGACACCTATACCGTAACTAAATTCACAATATTAGTGAAATTAACATAAGAATATCAGACGAATTATCGCCATGATATTTATATAGAAGGCTATATATAGGAACGCTGTTGGGCACTGTGTAGTAACTGGAAACTTACCCGACGCGAAATTGGGAGTTCTGGGTTCGATTCCCGGCGGTGGATTTACATTTTTCCTATATATAGCCTTCTATATAAATATCATGGCGATAATTCGTCTGATATTCTTATGTTAATTTCACTAATATTGTGAATTTAGTTACGGTATAGGTGTCTAATCATATTGATTGTATTTCTTATGTTTATATTAAAAACCGTATATAGATTTCTCGTTATAATTTGATTTATAAGGCGCGTCCGGGCCATGAGAAAGCCAGCATTCATTCGTAATGTTGTTATAAAATAATAGCTCTCGCAGTTAATGGATCTGTGGTCATCGTTGCATATATAGGAAGAATTAAATGTACGCTGTTGGGCACTGTGTAGTAACTGGAAACTTACCCGACGCGAAATTGGGAGTTCTGGGTTCGATTCCCGGCGGTGCATTTACATTTTTCCTATACAGGGTGAATTCGACCACCCGTATCAGTCGTTTTTTTCGCAAACGGTTAGTCGTAGAGAGTTGTGTCGAAAATTTGTATTATAAAAGCCCTAATAAAGAATCGAATGGTGATAATTTTTTTTTCCGGGAAGGTCGGCTTCCCTATTAGTTTGCTCCAGAATGTCCAGAACTCCGGAATTATAAATGTAACGATAGGTCGAAAGTGGTATTGTTGAAAAGATCTTTAAAAAATAAGCAAGTTTTGTAGGAAAATTTTTTTTAATTCTGCCACCCCTGTAAATTTCTATAAGTATAAATATAAATTATTATATGTTCAAAACTCCGGAATTTTAGAAAGCACGATAGGTTGAAAGTGGTGCTGTTGAAAAGCTCTTTAAAAAATAGGCAAGTTTTGTAGGAAAAATTATTTAATTACTGCCACCCCTGTTAAGTAACAATCGTTTGAAATTATTAAATCAAAATTTCATAATAACGATCGAAGTCGGCATTAAAAATCTAGCAACCTTAGACATTGTCACAAGTGTTCAAACTGTCTTCCATTTACTCTTTAATACATACTACTGAGCTCTTCTGGTTATACTTTGAGTGTAATTCTTCAGTGTTTAATGATCGATAGCTAGGTAACTAGATTTTAAATGCGGACTTTTAAAAAGTTCGTTATTATGACATTTTAATTTAGTAATTTCAAACATATATTACTTAACAGGGGTGGCAGTAATAAAAAAAATTTTCCTACAAAACTTGCTTATTTTTTAAAGATCTTTTCAACAATACCACTTTCGACCTATCGTTACATTTATAATTCCGGAGTTCTGGACATTCTGGAGCAAACTAATAGAGAAGCCGACCTTCCCGGAAAAAAGAATTATCACCATTCGATTCTTTATTAGGGCTTTTATAATACAAATTTTTGACACAACTCTCTACGACTAACCGTTTTCGAAAAAAACGACTGATACGGGTGGTCGAACTCACCCTGTATATAGCCTTCTATATAAATATCATGGCGATAATTCGTCTGATATTCCTATGTTAATTTCACTAATATTGTGAATTTAGTTACGGTATAGGTGTCTAATCATATTGATTGTATTTCTTATGTTTATATTAAAAACCGTATATAGATTTCTCGTTATAATTTGACTAAAATTGTATTTTTAATTAATTCCACCTTGGTTTCAAAAAAATTATAATTATTGTCAAAGAAAGAATATAACAAAAATAAAAAAATATATAAATAAATATCATGTAGAATTTAGAAAAAAATAACTCCAAAAATTCTACGCTGCCATCAGGTCTCGAACCCAGGTTATTATGCATAGAACGCAAAAACGAAACCAACTGCGCTATGGGTAGAAGTGTGTAGACGGCCGTTTTTATGATATAAGTATGTTGCGAATTCTTACAGAAGTAGTTACGAACGCTTCACATTTTTTCAGTACCCAGGCAAAGAGTGCCTAACGAGTTTTCACTTCAATAAAACAAACTCATGACTTGGGGCTATATAAAATTATGTGCCACTTGAAGTTATTTGACATTTCAGATTATCATAGCAGCAAAAAACGGCTCTACTTTATAAATGCCACCCTTTACTTAAACTGTTCGGTTATCTTTAACCTTAAAACAGCAAATTAAGCTGCAATACCGCTAATGCATAATCCTTTGGGAGATCGTCGATTAAATTTCGAAATTCAAAATGGATAACCTGCAGCAATTATCCTCTGCGCCACTTAATAGCTAATTAGGTCTTCAAAGAATTCCCCTGTCTGGTGATTAGCTTAATATCTTGTCTTAAGTTTCGTGTTTTTATTTATGAAACACCAATATGGCGGAATATTTGTTTTAATTCCATGTTGCGGAATATTTATATTAACTAAAGGGTCAATTTAAACGTCTTCTTCTTTTAAAAATTATACAAAGTCGGTTAAAAACGTCTTGAAGTGTTCTATGTTGACCATTATCTTCTTTTGCACAAACAATAAACATGGTTTGTTTTTTATGTTTTTATTATTCATAACTTTCACTTTCATACTCAGACAAAATACAATTGGAACACGTCTCATAAACTTCCAAATAAAATAAAAAAACTTGAGCATCACATTAACTATTTAGCCTACGTAGATCTGTCTGTTTCTTTTATTTAAACAGGTGTGTCAAAAAAGAGTTTTTGTCATACCCACTATAAAATACCTACTTTCAATGTATGCATAGCGGCGATTATAATGACCCATTTTACAGGTGTGCGGAAAATGGTTTACTTTCTGCACTAGTTCAGAAAATAACGGTTGCCATAGCAATTTCTGTTTATTCGTTCTATACGCCTGCGTACGCTTGCGTGCGTCTGTCATTACTTACTTGCACGAACTTCGCGGCACACTGAAAGGAAATATGGCGACGCAAATGAACTGTCAGATTTTTTTAAAATTACGTGAAAAGTAGGTATTTTGTAGTGGGTATGACAAAAAATACCATATATATCTCGTACGTAATATGCCCCATTACGTATCTAGACATACAATCTACTATTATTAATACTTAGCTTTGATAAATTTTGTTTTTTTAAATCGTATACGTATAGAAAACATGTTGATTTTTGAAATTTATAGACAATATTGTATTATAGAATTTGTGTAAATAATAAAAGAAAAATGTTATCTTGCCCAAAATTCAATATTTTCTTTTTGCGTGTGAAGCCGATAATTTCAATGGTTTTTCACAATTCGCGGACTTAGCTGAACTTTTCAATAATAAATTTGATGAGAACTTTACATGTCCACCTATTGTTTTCTCAAACAGCAGTTGTCAAACAAAGAATAAATTGGTACATATCACGTTTTAAATATTGACCAGAGTTATTTAGGCCTAGCATCAATTGGTACTTTTAATAGTTTTCTGATTAGAACCTGGGAACTGGGGTCCTTCAAATAGATAAAATAATTTTGTTCTTAGTTTTACGGTTATCTTACCTAGCTACATAATTATACAAAGGCGCAAGTTCGTAATATAAGATTCAAAATAACTTTTAAAATATTTTAAGGAGTTGAGAATACCTAAAATTCTTTGTGAGAGCCCTAAAAATATTTTAAACTTTTTTTAATTTATACAAATATTTTTTTGTTTGATTGAACACTTACTCGTAGACAAATGTTAATATAATATAAGTTATAATTTAAAAAAATGTAAAAACACATAAGACTTAAAATCCATTTTCAAATAGTCTCGACTACGCGTGCGCGGAATTAAAATTACCGGGAAGCTTTTGGCTGGAACAAAGTAAACGACAAATATTCTGCATTCTAATAAATTTGAAGATAAATATATATTTTGTAATTTAAAATATTAAACAAATAAAGATGTTATTTCTATTATTAATGATTGGTTTCTGGTATGACTGTTACCACATAAAATTCAGTGCTACAAGTACTTATATCTTAAATCTACTTTCAAACTCATACCAGAAACCGTAAATAACTGCAGAAATTTAATCAAAACATTTTCGTTATTTGAATTTTTGCATAACAATATCATAAATTTTTATTGGAGTTTCGTGCAAATTTTATGAAAATATTGCATGTTAAAATATTCAAATGAAAAATATATATTAGTGTTAGATATAGATAATATTATATTTATTTTCAATTAAATTTGAACAACGATACTTCGCAATTTGTGGCAATAAATTTTGTTATACTAAAATTGGGGGTGTTAAAGTTGGGGTTATATAAACACACGTCCCCAAATATTGGTTTTGTAACATATATAGGGAAAGTTTTTATTTTTAGTACCTTTTGTTATTCAAAATAGACTTTCCCGCTATTCCACCTTTAATGATTTTATTTTATAAATAAACAGGTGATTCAAATTTTAAATATCTTAAAACTTTTTATTTTATGTCTGTTAAATATTTTTATATTGTTTTGTTAGTTATTAATATCAATAATATATATTTCGTAAAATAAACATGCTGGTCCGAAAAAAACGAAAAAAACTCTTTCCGCCATTGCAATTTTATTAAAGAATCTTAGATGGCGTAAGTTTTCATAAAAAAGTTTTGTGGTTGAAATTCAGAAGCAACATCCTGTATCACCTTGTAAGATGCTTTTTTATATTTTTTCCAATAAAAACGAGTTTTGCTGCATATTTTATAAAATATTTTTATCGACGTCTATTTTTTAACAAACTTTAAATGAGAAATTTAAGTGATCTTTCTGCAATTAAAAATAATTAAAAAGTTATTATATTTCTGAAGTTTTAAATTAAACATTTTTTTCATAAAAGTTTTTATAAAATAAAAATTTCTACGTATTCAAAATTCAAAAAAAAACGCGTTTTATTTACAGCAGCATCTAATTTCAAAAAGCTTTTTTCTAGAAACTTGCAGTCAAGTCGCATAAGAACGCAATACTATCAAAAAAACTCTAATATAAAAAATTGTCAAAAAACTGCAGGTAAACTAAAAATACAGATGAAAGTTACTTACGACCTCCCAGAAAAAATATCACATAATTTCATAGTAAACCGTGACGTCATTTATAAAAACAAAATTAAAACGATTGATAAAAAAAAATTGTATCACTTTAAATGACCATTTAAATTGCAAAACAAAAAAAATGACAGTTCAATTTGACATCAAAACAAAAGAATTATCATAACCAATCAAGGACCGTTTCGTATCTTGATCACTTGTTTAAAAACAAAAACACATCAACGTCAACAATTAATAAATAAATAACAACTGCGCACGTATATTCTTCTTTTTTTAATTTCATAAATCACCAAATATAACCAAAAACAGCAGCGGTGACTTTCACGTTCACAGCCTATATCAAAGACTGCTTGGTTAATACTAAAACGCAATGCAATGCTTACTCATCCCTCGTAAGGACGATGGCTGAAAACAACCCCGCTGAATACAACTACCCCGTTTCTCTGTCTCACTCGGGCTCATGTTAACGTAAAAACCCAGCGTATATATACGGCATGAACGATTTTGACCAATCAAATTCTTTTTGATCAAAATTACACTCACTTGTTTTCAAACAAAGAAAAAAAATGCAAACACATTTTCGGCTTTTCTTTCAAATAGTCTCGTTAAATTTGACAGTCTATTATATTTCAACGGCTACATATAGCCGTCGTAGACCCATAACTTCATAGCACCGTAGCCCCCGCAGTTGACATTATACTCAAATTAAGCGGGAAGGCGTTGCCGACACGTCGCTGTGCTCCAATCACGGCTCGGCAGCTTAAATATTGTAAAATTATAAATAATACATTTTATAATAATAATTATTATTAATAGAAATATACCAGTCGTGTCGGTGACGACGACTGTCGTGGGTTCGAATCCCACTTCCATTCATGGATGTTTTGTGATGTCATTTAGTTTTAAGTTAGTTATTATTTAATGTAATTAAGACGCTAATGACCTAAGTTGTCGACGTGTCTATAATCTACAATAAATAAAATAAAAAATCGATGACGACGAAGAGTCCAAAGCTCGATTTATATTATTCGGTCAGACACGGCGCGGGAACGTAGCGTTTCCGGCATGACAAATATTTTTACATGTATTTCAAATACGAGTATCGATACGTGTCTGAACGGACGGGATCCGCTAAGTATAAATATTCATATTTGAAATGCATGTAAAAATGTTTGTCTTGCCGGAAACGCTACGTTCCCGCCCCGTGTCTGACTGGATAATATAAATCGACCTTAAAGATGAGTTCAAGATTGAATAAAAAATAAAACTGTTCATAAAAAAAATTGAACCTCCTTCAAAATAAGCCACTAAAAAGAGAAAAATCATTTAATTTTAAGAACTACCAGAACTTTTCATAGACTTTTTAGTAGTTTTTTCTTTCAAAGGTTCTGAGCGTCTAGCAATGCTGTTGTTTATATGGCGTTGTTATGGTTCCTTTATAAAAGTGGTAAAAGTGTCAATTGGATTTTCAATTTATTACCAAAAAAAAAAATAATGAATTGAAAATTTGAACTGGTGCTAGGCCCAAATAGCCGTAGCTTGATGGTCTTTAAAACACAATTTCACAATTTTTTTAAGGTTATTCAATTTTTTTTATAAAACGTTTTATTTTTCACTTTCTAGTGGCTTTCCACCACGTATAGTTATATTATCCGACTTCTTTCTTGATATTTGATTTCTAAACTAGAAAAAAACTACAGAACCGATTTAAGAAAAAATCATAGAGGATCACCATTCAAATCGGTTAACCTCTTGAGAAGTTAAGACTGAACGAACATAAAAAATATGATATTTTAAACTACTAAACCGATTTAAGTAAACCATTCCGTCATCTTCCTAAACACAACAGAGTCGAAATAATTCAAATCAGTTAATCCCTCGAGAAGTCAAGGCTTATACAATATACGCGTCGAATTGATAAGCTCCTTTTTAAGTCGATTAAAAATAGCAAAACAAAGTGAACTGGCAACTCTGCAGAGTTATACGATTAATTAAAAAAATATTAATATGAAAGTTGTCTGACAAAAAAAGTATCTTGTGTTTTAATATATGCGTTGAATAAATTATTCATAGGTTATATATAATAACGTGTCGCTACCAATTACTCTGACCCGTGCTCTGACCTAACAAAATAACAGAGCAGATACGATGAACGATAGCATTTAGGATGAATAAATTTATCTGACTTTTTCTTAGCTTTAGTAAATTATTACGCTTTTACCAACCCTGTTTCTCAGATTTTGTATTTTCATCAGGGTTGTTACGGATGCAAAAATTTAGACATCCGCGGATGCAGATGCGGATGCGGATTATTAGAAGTTCACATCCGCGGATGTGGATTTGATGCGGATGCGGATACGATGCGGATGCGGATGCGGATGCGGATGTGGATTTTGGGATTTTAAAAGGATAATTATTTAAATTTTAAGTGCATAAATAACTGAAAATCAATTTAATTTTAACTTTTTATTTATTTAATCATATTTTTAGAACAAAATTACACAAGTTTTTAGTTTTACTTATTACACAACAGAATTTTAAGCTTCGAGTTTCATAATCAAAAATCTTTGTTTAATAATTAAACTTAAAAATTGGTGAATTATATTTAATAAATAGCAATATTGCAGCCTTCTCAGCTTGTTGATGTGAATCTGCATCCGTAAAAACTCCGCATTGATTGATACGGATGTGAATGCGGATGCAGATGTCTGAATTAATGTGAATATTCTGCATTTACGGATGCGGATGCGAATATTCGTAACACCCCTGATTTTCATTCTGCATAATAAAAAAATGCTATGCATATACCCTTATATTTTGGTTAACAGAAAAATTCTAAATTATAATTAACATCGACTAAGGTACGATTCCAAACTTTAAGTAACGTATGCAAGTATATTTCAATATTTATATAAGAGGCACAGTGAATAAAAACTGTCTCTTTATAAGTATACTTGCAATATCTGAATGACCGAGCTTTGCTCGGATGAGTTCAAAAAAAATTGTACTTAAAGTTCCCATTTCATCAAAATCGTTAGTCGTTTTTCAGAAAAAAAATTACATACCTATAAGTAGATAATATTATTATACGTCAGTATACGTCATACCACATAACGTATGTACCTACATATTTTCAAATAATTACTGATTATTTTAATAAGTTAAAGATTGACTGTCAGAGTAATTTGACATAAATAATGAAAATAGTTTGTTTTTTCCAAAGCCTACTCACTATACGACACTGTTTTATAACGTTAAAAAACTGTTTTTTAAAATGATAAAATCGATAAGAAAACGAATTTTTCCAGAGATGAGACCTAGCTAGATCGATTTTTTGCCCCCCAAAACCCCTTTTCAGTAAATTTCATCCAAATTGTTAGGGCCGTTTTCGAGAAAATATTTATATAGGTACATAGGTACATATATACAAGATTTGCTCGTTTAATAATATAGGGATACGTCACTATTTAAATTTTAGTATCTATAAGTATAGAAACATTAATTTCAGAACATTTTGTATACACTGATAACATTTGGAGCATTCACCAACGGTGTACAAATATGAAAGAAACGACATATCTTGTTTTACATCCTTATCTAACACATTAGCAAACTGAACTGGCTCTCTTTGTCCAACCCATTTATAAGTAAATATAACGTACCACTGTGTTGCCATAGCATGAACCAATTTACGAAAGACGTTTCTTAACCGTCTCTGTTGGCATTTGAACGTATGTGAGTATTTATATATGATATATACAGGATGTCTAAATTTATATACTCAACGTTTTATAAGGCGTCCTCGAATGGAAACGAAACCGCCATCAAATTATTCAAATTACACTTCTAAAATATTCCTTAACCTTCCAAAATCTATTTACATAAGGAAGGTTCAAAACAGTAGATACTTACGAATTAAAAAAAAAAACTTTTTTTCTTGTATGGACCGAGAGCTAGTGACAATTTTTTGGTGTTATTTATTCAAGATCTTACTTTTGTGAAGATGTTGAGGAAGGCATATTCAAGTGCCCTGAGTAAGGGATTTTGCTAGATAGCGGTATGGGAGGGATGCAGACCGCCCCAGCATGTAACAAAAAAAATGGTCACAATTATTATTGCTTCAAGGCTGAAATTGTTTGTATAGCTTGTCGGTGATCCAATAATGCCATTTATAATATTTGCAGATCGATTGGTCAGTACTAAAGGGGTGGCAGATCACCCTAAACGTGTCATGTACCCGACGAAATTTATGTTATTAGTTTAAGGTTCAAATTTTAATATGTTGTTACGACGACTTTTTTAGGCATATATTTTAATTTGCAGAACAAAATGTCGGTATTAACCCCCTCTCTTAGAGAGAAACTTGCACGCCTAGGTGTCTATATCGTTCTGCAAAGAGGTTAATACCGACATTTTGTTCTACAAATTGAAATATATGCTTAAAACAGTCTGTCAAAAATTAGAAGTGTCGTGTTTTATTTAAAATTACTGGGCCAAAGAAAATTGTTTTCTAAAAACGTTTATAAAATGAGTATAGCGAGTAACTCGCTAATTACTTCAGCTGTCGATCATCTATAATAATATACAATCTGTCTCTCTATATAGCGAGTATTATAATTCTGACATTCTGTATATACGAAACAATGTTTACCTTTGCACGTGTTAAGATCGGTTATCCTTGTCTAAAAAATAAGAACATCGCTCTATCTTTCGTTTTTTTTGTGATATTTGCTTTGAGTGTAACACATCGTACAGAAACATTTTCTTCATTATCTTTGTTACATTGTTTATACAATAATAGAAACGGCTGCTTATTTCATGTTTATATATCACTTATATAAATTAACTTTCAAAACAAAAGTCGCCCCAAAATTTATAGTCCTATCTTTGTCATAATATATCACAAACAGAGCCTTATTTCTTACATTTATTAAAAAAATTCCAGCCAATTGGACGACGGACAACTCCAAAATTACTGACATTTGACGTAATAGAATAAATATTTATAATAAGACGTTTGCTGTGCATTTCCCATGGTTTCATAATATACAGGGTGCTGAATCGTTTTACGGGTAATAGGGGATTTAACCCGTAAAATCAAACTTTTTCGATTTCCTGCTCCCCTAATTATTTTAGGAAAAATATCTTCGAATAAAAGTTTTAGAACATAAAATTTTGCATCTAAATCATAAACAAAATTAATTTTGCATGCTTTGTATCGGCAGAAATTTGATATGAAAATGTCAAAATTACCTCAAAAACAGATAGCGATAGCCATGGAACTTGAACAAAATGATGACGTTTTAGCTGTCAGAATAATTTCTAATCATTTTGTTCAAGTTACGATTCAGCACCCTGTATATAAAAATAAACAAAAGCATACTTGTTTTTAAAAGTCTGAAGTAATTGTTTTTTTTTTAATCTATTAAGATTAAAACAAATGAAACGAGTGCGCGGTGGAAGAAACGTGAATTACGGTGGCCGTGACGGGTTTAACGATTATTCGAAAGTGATTTAGCCGAAACGAACAGTTTAAGAGTATTAGTTAAATGGCCGGTTGCCTTCTCTCAATCAGTCGATAGTAGAAACTTGGAATGTGTTTTCAATAAGCCGTAATTAAGGATTAAATTATCTTCTGGTTCGCGGACCGGTTCGCACACGCACCTGTTACAAATACCACGAGTTCCCATTGGCTAGAACAGTGTTAGTCAATATTATATAGCCCGGAAATGTAAGGTTTTTACCTTTAAAATATACATGTAGGTAGTGTTGCCGTCTAGATCTAGACTTTCTTGACTCTTGTCTTGTCTTGTCTAGATTTTCAAGACAAGACTTGCAAAAGTCTTGTCTAGAAATTTTCAAGACAAGACAAGACTTGCTTTATCTAGATCAAGACTCTTGCCAAAACTCTAGACAATTTTCAAGAGTCTAGATAAACTAAGTAGTAGTATGTAAAGGTTTACTTTACCTACTACTACTAATCTAGACTCTTGAAAATAATCTAGAGTCTTGATATTAGACAAGACAAGAGTCTGTTAATCTAGATTTAGATTTAGTGAAGTCTTGATATTTCAAGACAAAACAAGACAAGATTTAGTGAAGTCTTGTCTTGATATTTCAAGATCACATATATTCAGATTTTTTTATGCCTTCCTATACAAACTGCAACTCCCCGTTGCACCACTCCTTAGGGGTTATCTTAAAAATCCTAAAATATGTGTTTTATTATTTGTTTTTGAGTATTTATACCATGTTTCAAGTTGATACACGCAGGGAATACAATTTTCTATACCTACAAACATTTTTACCCCATTACACCCCCTAAGGGGTTGATTTTCGAAAAATCCTTTTTGAATGCACCTTTACACCCTGTAACGAACATAACTTTCAAATTTTATGTTTCTATATCAGTGGTTTAGGCTATTCAATTCACCTCCTTTTGATCCCCTTAGAGGTTGAATATCAAAAAATTTCTTCTTAATGGATGCTTACGTCACAAAAGAAACCTACTGTCCAAATTTCGGTGACCTGGGGGTTAATGAATCAGTCAGTCAGTCAGTCAAAACATTTCTTTTTATATATAAGTAGGTATAGATATATAGATTATATCATAGTTAGAAAACATATAATTTTTATAACTTCAAATCAACTGTCATAGTATTAGTTACAAAAATGTCAAAATTAAATTGATAGTATTAGATATTATTATATACTATGTCATTCATCAGTCCCCTCCAGGGGGGACATTGGAATGTGGTTGCATTCCAATGTTCTTTGGGAATTAGCGCTCCCAGGGACCTGAGCTCGTAGCAGTCAATTGGCTGGCGGAGTCTAATATACAAATGGATTATTTGTTGTGTTAAAGACGCTAATGACCTGAGTTGTCGACACGTCTATAATCTACAATTAATTAATTAATCAATCCTCAGCCTTAGATACAGCTACTTAACAAATTTATATATATAAAACAGTTCCGTTACTGACTGACTGACTGACAGACAACGCCCAGGTCAAACCGCTGAAGATATAAACTTGAAATTTGGACAGTAGGTTTTTTCTGTGACGTAAACACCCACTAAGAGAGGATTTTTGAAAATTCATCAATTAAGGGGGTTAAATAGGGGGAAAAAGGGTGTTTTTCATTTTTGAAGCTAGAAGCATGAAATTTTGCACAGGACTTTCTTATATAACGTAGGTGAGCACTAAGAAATTTTTTTTTGAAAATTCATCCCCTAAGAGGGTTCAATAGGGGATGAAAGTTTGTATGAAAGTTCGTCATTTTTGAAGCTAGAAGCATGACATTTTGCACAAGAGTTCCTTATATATCGTAGATGTGTAATAAGAAAGGATTTTTGAAAATTCATCCCTTAAGGGGGTTAAATAGGGGATGAAAATTTGTATGGAATTTCATCATTTTTGAAGTTTGAAGCATGAAATTTTGCACAGGAGTTCCTTATATAACGTAGGTGAGCAAAAATGTATTAATAAAATTCGAGCGAACGAGCGAAGCGAATCAGCAAAGTATTATTAATATTCGAGCGAACGAGCGAAGCGAGTGAGTAATGTATTAATAAACCGAGCGAACGAGCGAAGCGAGTGAGTAATATATTAATAATATTCAAGCGAACGAGCGAAGCGAGTGAGTAATGTATTAATAAAATTCGAGCGAACAAGCGAAGCGAGTGAGTTATGTATTAATAAAATTTGAGCGAACGAACGAAGCGAGTGAGTTATGTATTAATAACATTCGAGCAAATAAATACCACCAGCCCGGCATCGCTTCCCAGGAGGAGAATTTCTCGAGGGGGGAAGGGATAATAAATCAAATCGAAATATACGTGGGCGAAGCCACGGGTGACGGCTAGTTTAATATATACTTAAGAATTGCCATTAAAACAACAAATAAATACTGGACTTTATCTGTTATCAAAATTCAAGAATTGAAAGTAATTATATGTATTTTATTATAAATTATTTAAAATATTAATATGAATATTATTTTGACTGTTGATATTCGTTTTGATTCACCTTGTAGTATTAACAAAGTTTGACAACATTTTGCTTCGAAGCTTTTGGCGCCTCACTAGTCTGAAGTACAAACACCTCCCATTCTCGATTTGAAAAAGTTTTCAATCCATTATCTTATATCTAACGGCGTTGCTGATCTCAAATGTTAAATTTATCCATCAAAGAAATTACTTATTATACTGACTAATAAAAATGACAAGCGGCACAGTAATTACTATTGGCACAAGGCGTAGAACTACTTTTATATTTTTTTTCTTACAATTAGTAATAATTTTTAACTTCCCATTGGAAGTTATTGTAATGGGTCCGAAAATCGAAATCAAAATGTATAACAAATTTTTATGTTTCAAGGTCACTACACTATTTTTACACTATTTTTAGAAAGATGTCTGTGTGTGTATGTGTGTGTGTACGTACGTGCGTATGTGTCCATTTCTTTGTAAGACGAAATCTCGAGAATGAAAAATGATATCGACTACGTTAGGTGCCAATCGACGCATATTAACGTAAATATGATCTGAAAGAAATTTTTTCAAAATCGGTTCAGCCGTTCTTTTTTCTTAACCAAATAGACTCCAAAAAAGTAGATTTTACACAATATCTTGCGAATAAAAATTATATCGACTTCGTAAGGGTGTCAATCGAGGCGTGTTAATGTCATTTTGATCCGACATAAATTTTATAAAAATCGGTTTCACCGTTTTTTTTTTTTTAATTATTGTTAAAAATAAATAATAATTATGTTTTAATGATTAAAATGATTACTTTTCTGTGTAATATCTAATTTAATTATTATTATGAAATATTTATCAAACTGGGAAACTCGTCGTGTGGACCTCAAGGGTCGCACTTTAGTCCTAATAAACGACCCACCTCACGGCTTGTTAATATAATGTAACCAAAGTATTATTTATTTCATATCAATTCAGCGAAGGCAACGATTTTTTAATTTAATAATAATTGGCGTAACTATTGGCTTGACGCATATTCGTTAAATTTTTTGTCACACTCACACATAATTTTACCCCCCTATATACCTCCAAGAAAGACGTTGTATTAGGGCATCGAAATATTTAAGAGCAATCAATTATTACACTGCAGAATCTTCATGGTTATATTGTTGACAGAATTTCACAAAAAACACTTTTTTTGCTATTTTTAAATTCAACAGAATCATTAAATGATTTTAAATTGCAACTTACCGCCGATTTACGCTATCACTCACCAGACGGCAGGACAATGCATCTGCTCAAAGTGAATAACAAGTTTTTCACATTTCACACAAACTTATTCACAAACTTAAACCGATTTCCGATGTTTCGAAACTTTTTTATGTTTTTTATGACAAAATTCACAACTTTTTAAATAACATTTCAATAAGTCATCTACAAATATCGATATTGATAAAATATTTTATGCAAACCGGTTATTGCTTTGTCCAAAAAAACAATTCACTCATCTATGTGATAAAAAATATTTTCTCAAAAAAATTGAATGTACCTACTTCAAAAAAAGAATGCCTCTATAAACGACAATTTAAGATCCGCTTTACAGACACGAAAACACTAGAAGTGTGAATGTGTTAAATAAAGTCACACTTTAAGTTGGTTCATTTTTTTTTTAATTTCTTAGTCAGTTAATATCTGATGAAAGTGCAGCCATTTTCACGGCACCTCCACCATATACATATTTTAGTCAAACGAATCGGGTTGCTCGGATAAAGCCGGGGAATACGACTTACTAAGCACCTTATAAATTCATAAACAATATGGAGTAAAAGTTTCCTCCAAATCGATTCAAAAGTTCCAGAGATATAAATACAAACACGACTTGCTTATATTTTCTCTAACTGCTTATCCCTCTTTTGTTGTATCATAATAATATACATTATACAACCTATATCACTTGAAAAGGAGAAGGTTTTGAACACTGAAAAAATGTTTTCAATCGGTACAGTAGTTCCTGAGATAATCGTGATTCGTGACTATACATATGCACATACATTCATAGATATAATTATCGAATATTTTTTGTTATCACTGTTACTTGAAAGTAACTTAAAAAGAATTTATTTCTTCAAAAAGGAATTACGAAAATTTAAAATTTTTCGATAATTTTGTCCATGAGATAAACATACAAGACGAATTGATAACCACTTTATTGAGTCGGTTAGAAATAAAGCAAAGAAAAATACGGTATAAAAAATATGTGATCAAAATAAATTATTTTCGAGCTTAAAATTGATTGTCAACAAGCATCTTTTGTGTGATGACATATTAAAATCTTAGCAAATTTTCCATATCTCAAGTTTTCACAATGGATTATCCTATTAGCAGAATTTATTAATTTATCAAATATGAAAAATATCGTGTTTGCTACAAACCAGTGATCAGTGATTCTAAACATTTTATTAATAATTGATTATTTTAAGATCGGAAATATTTTTTTAATGCATCATATTTCAAATACATGTCGTTTTCTTTCGACAGTTCGCCAGCGCAGCAGTCCCTACTCCACCGATTTACTTTTTTTTTTAATTGAAGCTTTTTGTCCACAGATGACACGTGTCGTTACTATTTTTCTTTTTTTTTCTTTTTATTATTATCTATTAATATTATTGAAAAAAACAATTCTGAACGCTCTTTTTGATATATTTTTGTATGATTCGAATTTCATAAAAACTGCTCTGAGAAGTTCAAAGCGAGCAACCGAACATACATGTACGAACCGGGATTCATCTAACCGCACGGCAAAGCCGAATACGTAGATAATATTGTAAATTATAGACGCTCGATAACAGAGGTCATAAGCGTCTTGTAAAAAGTAAAATAAAACAATTAATACAAAATGAAACACAAACAGAATAAAAAGCAAACGAAATAATTATTAATAAATGCAAATTTGATTTTAAAGCACCTTAAATATTATATAAATGACACAAATTATTACTAATAGTTCGAAAGTTTGCGTTGCAAATGAAAAAGTCATAGTAAACCGGCTGATTTTGATATCGATAGTTGATCTCGTACAACTAATCAGTAAACCGACCGTCAGCTGCTCAAATAGCGGTGGGTTTAGGTGTGAGAGGCTGCGAAAGTGGTAAAAAAAATGTTTAAGTTATAGTACGCCGGCTGAAACTTGTTTTTATAAATAGTTGACATCATTGTGAGTTGAAAAATAATCGTCAGCTGCATCGTGGAAGGGGAATTGTGCGTTAGCTGGTCGCATGAACTTGTAAAAAAGCACGTAAAATATTGCGCATTTCACTTTTTTGCACTCACAGCAGCTGAGACAATTTCGTTACCTAGGATTATGATTATATCGCTATCATAACCCTAGGTAACGTAACTGTCTCAGCTGCTGTCAGTGCAAAAAAGTGACATGCGCAATATTTTACGTGTTTTTTTACAAGTTCATGCGACCAGCTGACGCACAATCCCCCTTCCACGATGCAGCTTACTTTTCAACTCACAATGGCGTCAACTATTTATAAAAACAAGTTTCAGCCGGCGTACTATTACTTAAAAAAAATTTTTTTTTACCACTTTCGCAGCCTCTCACACCCACACCCACCGCGGGTGCGCTAGCTGACGCTTAGTTTACTTTATTAGTCGTACCAGATTTATCGAAAAAGATAACAATCTATTGGCGTAAAAACACTACCTAAAATGCAACGCAAACTCCCGGGCTATAAGCCAATGTTGGTTTAAAAATAACTCAGTCATTGTCAGTCTACTTTTTGTAGATTTAAAATAAAATAGTTTTATTTTTTTTATAAAAAAAGACGTTTTCCCTAGAAAACAAATATCTGAATATTCGTTATTAGATCATTTTTTCAGAACGTGCCGCGATGATAGATATATAAAATTATTACATAAGTTTGTGTCATTTCTTTTGTTGTTTGGCGAGGATATGAAATCTCCTTCTTCAACATTGTCACTTGAAATTCGCAACCATTATTCTTTTGAAAATGCCGTCGTCGCTCGGCAGAATACTCGGAAGTTATAGTAAAATAAGTAGAATTCAGTTTATTTATCAAATCACCAGCCGTACTTTTTTATTGAAAGCAAAACAAAATCTTTTGATCGTTAAGAAGTACAACTGACAGTCGGTAAATAATAAATGGGTGTGTGCTTATGATCACACGACAGAAATGAAAACTTCAGATTTTCTAATTTTTGGTGTCATCTATTATAGCGCATCTATGAACTAAAAATAATTGTGATATTATTTAGTTTTAAGTTATTTGTTATTTAATGTAATTTAAGACGCTAATGACCTAAGTTGTCGACGCGTCTATAATCTATATATATAAAACAGTTCCGTTACTGACTGACTGACTGACAGACAACGCCCAGGTCAAACCGCTAAAGATATAAACTTGAAATTTGGACAGTAGGTTCCTTTTGTGACGTAGGCACCCACTAAGAAATTATTTCTCGAAATTCAACCCCTAAAGGGGTTAAAAAGGGGATGAAAGTTTGTATGGAAGTTCGTCATTTTTAAAGTTAAAAGCATGAAATTTTGCACAGGAGTTCCTTATATTACGTAGGTGAGCAATAAAAAAGGATTTTTAAAAGTTCATCCCCCAAGGGGGTTAAATAGGGGATGAAAGTTTGTATGGAAGTTCATCATTTTTTAAGTTAGAAGCATGAAATTTTGCACAGGAGTTCCTTATATAACTTAGATGAGTAATAAGAAAGAATTTTTGAAAATTCATCTCTTAAAGGGATTAAATAGGGGATGAAAGTTTGTATGGAAGTTCATCATTTTTGAAGTTTAAAGCATGAAATTTTGCACAGGAGTTCCTTATATAACGTAGGTGAGTAATAATGTATTAATAAAATTCTATCGGACGAGCGAAGCGAGTGAGTAATGTATTATTAATATTCGAGTGAACGAGCGAAACGAGTGGGTAATGTATTAATAAAATTCGAGCGAACGAGCGAAGCGAGTGAGTATTGTATAATTAATATTCAAACGAACGAGCGAAGCGAGTGTTAACGTATTAATAAAATCCGAGCGAACGAGCGAAGCGAGTGAGTAATGTATTAATAAAATTCGAGCGAACGAGCGAAGCGAGTGAGTTATGTATTATAAAATTCGAGCGAATAAACACCACCAGCCCGGCTTCGCTACGCAGGAGGAGAATTTCTCGCGGGGGGGGGGATAATAAATCGAAAAAAATACGTGGGCGAAGCCACGGGTAACGGCTAGTCTACAATAAATAAAATCTAAGACGAGGATAAGCGTCCGAGCGCTGCCGAACCGAGCAGCTAGTCTTTTATCTATAATATGAGCTCGAACTTTTTTATCGTCTCAAGCTCGATGTGATGTTAAAAAAACATCCGGTATAAAAATGAAAAATATAATGTCTGGTAAAAACTTGACAAATATCAAACTGCTACTATAATATTAGAACATGATTTTTCAGAAAAATAGTTCACAGTTGACCTAAATATTAGAAAAAAGAAATGACCTACCTATATGTTTACACATTTCAACGGAGTTGAACATTTTTAAAATATGTATTTCGAAAATTTATTTGGAACATTTCTGTTTGCAAATATTTATTATTTACTTGCCAAAGTTAAAACTAGGGGAAGTATATTAGTTATATCGTTTCACAAAACAAACTATAAATATTGATCAAATATTTAACTACGTGATCAATTTAAAGCTAAATTTTTAATCCGCATACAAAAAAATATGTACAATTTTTTAGAAAGACAAATAAGTTCACAGAAAAATGTTCGTAATTTATTGAAATAAATAATTAATTTAAAAAAATAGCGAGTTCGCGATAGTTCCAAAAGATATCTAAATATTCAAACTCGAATACGATGGCAGCTACACATATAACGTCAACAAATTTACTGACCAAGGAAGGCAGAATGTAGCTGAAACTTTCGTGACACATCACTTCCGTAACATTTCACGAAAATTACTCCAGCATAAATTTAGGGAATAGGCCCGTAAAGATGGCTGCATATTTAGTAATAATTTTTCAATACCAATATATCTTTTCAGGGCAAATAGGTAAATTTTAGTTGCAGAAAGCATCGCCAAAAGTTTGATTTGGTAATAGCCTTAAATTGTGATCATATATTTACAGTTTTTATACATACAGGAGCAGTCTAATGTCGTTGTGGAACTCCGTGTCATGTCGAACATTAGATTGTACTCACACAAAAACAAGTGATTGATCTACATAGAAAAAGATCGCTTTTCAAGGTAAATTTTGATCAAAATTCGTAGAAAAATCTTGTTTCGTAGTAGAAATTGTACAAAAAGCTATGTTAAATAGATGTATACACAGTTTAAAAAATAAATCGTTTCAATCGATCAAATATTTTTCAAACAGGGTCAATTTAAAATTTACAATACTTTTTTATGGAGAAATATGTGTAGTCACAATCTAAGGTCATTGACGAATCAAATTTTCTGACAATTCTTTCTGCAACCCAGCATAAGTCTACTTTCGATTTAACGTTGAAAGTCGTACCAGAAACCCAGCATTATGGCAGCGTTTTATTGAAAAAAAAATATAACTGCCTCATTTATCGAATAAAGAAAAAACGACATGCAATAATTTAATATGTCTAGGTATTTTATGATCACGAAAATGTATGCATTTAACATCAATATAAACAAACTATATCAAAACTGACATTTGTAAACGGCAAAATATAAATCCATTTTATGATGCAAATATATTCTTCAAATACCGCCAGGAACTGCTACAATCTATAAGCATATGATTTTATTGTAAATGTGAGTTGCTGAGGTAAGGACAAGAGAAAATTTAAATAAAAATAGGTAAAAAAACTTTTAAGTTAAACGATATTATTTTAAATCATCAGCTGTACCAAAAACTAGAAAATAATTAGGACACAAACCAAAAGGCACTTTGTGTCGCTGCGTCAGCGGAATAAGTAATAATCTGAGACTTTTAACAGACTAAAATAAAAACGTGGGGCGCATTTGAAATATTTCTGTTGGTGGGCTTGGAAACACATTTTTCTAGACAAGCCGTTCTCATTTAATAATTATACAGTCGTTATACTGCAGATTTTTATGCGCCCCGCGTTTTTATTTTAGTCTGTTAAAAGTTCCAGATTATTACTTATTTCGCTGACGACACAAAGTGCCCCTTGGTTTGAATTGATATTAGGTTTGTTATGTTTTGTTCAACCCTACAAGGGAATTATTTAATGTACTATAATATTATGTAATTAGTTAAATTTATCTATAAATAGATGTGAAATTTTATTGAAAAGGCTTTTGAAATTTTAAATTAATGGAGCGATTAGTTAAAAATGAAATAGATTTAATATTATATTAAAATTATAAATTATTATCAAAAAAAAAAAAACTATTACAAGGTTTAAAAAATCTTTGCTCTTAGTGGCCTTAAAAAATATAATTTATTAAAAAAAACGCATCTTTAACGAAATGACGCACGGGGTTTTGTTCAAAAATTTGGATTGGCAATTATCTTAAATTGTGACACCTAATTTTTTATTGACACTAAAAATTTATCTATCTATCAAATCATAGAACGTTCTGAAGTTGTAAAAATCTATCTGTCTGTCAAATCATAGAACGTTCTGAAGTTGTAAAATGTTTTTTGCCATACCCACTAATCTTTTATAAAATTACATGTATAATATGTATGTATGCATGTAAAGTGACAGGCCAGTGCGCGGGAACGTATCTTTCCCACACTAGTGTGGAAAAGCAAACCATTTCCATAATGTTATGTTTATTCGCCCTGATCCCCCCCACTATTACCCATTGACAGTTGCTCTCGGCCTACTAAAGAAATGAAGTTAGCGACGCAAAATGAGCCGTCAAAAATTTTTGAAAGTACTGAAAATGAAGTGAAAAGCAGCTATTTTATAGTGGGTATGGCAAACAATACCACATTGTGTATCTCGTGCGAAATGATATTATGACTCGTGTGACTGTTAAAACTCGCTAAATCGCTCGTTTTAACATACTGTCACTACTCGTCAGTAATATGCCTCATTACACAACTAGATATACATTCTACTATTACATCCATGCATTTCGCTTACATACACAAACAAACGCATATTACGTAATTACCTTATATTACTACAAATTTTCAAAATATTTGTACGAATGTTAAAAAATATAAAAAAAATTAAATATACCTAATTCTGAGCATTTTATGGTCATGCAGTATAAGTTTAAAGTTATATTTCCTGGAAAAATTTTCAAAATCTTACCGACAATGAAATGAATTCAGCAATAATTGTTTGAAATACTCACCTGAAACAAACAAAAAAGCAATTAAAATATAATTTATTCACTTAATTAAATGTATTTCCATATACATTGCAGTTAAAAAACCAAATATATTTTCATCTGAAACCATCTAGTAGCGAATCTGAAAACTAGGAAAATCATTTACGTGTCCCAATCTGCAGATAGGTTTGTTTCTCAACTGGTTGTGTAGTTCGACGTTTGGCGTCTGAATAGCGACGCCACCGTCGTTCAGCTTCAACTAAACTGTAAAATCTATAAACGACAACAGCGCACAAGTAAAACAGAAACTTTTAGTACCGACAGCAAAAAGGGAAGCTTAATCAATATTTTAACGGCATAATTGATTGAGTTCCACAATTTTTTAAAGGCTGCGCAGAACGCTGCGACCTTTCGCGCGCAATTTGATTTTTAAAAATCCAATTTCCAACCTTATTTCCAAAAATGTATATTTTAAAAGACTTGTAATATTTTTTTTCGGAATTGAGACCACACATCAGAAATTGACGTCCAAAAATTTGGATTCCCGATATTAATGTGTAGGCATTCAGAATCGAAACGATGACAGCTACATAAAACCTCAAATTAACAGCTGACCAAAGAAGGTTAAAGGCATACGCTCTAAATACAATCGGGGTTTTAAAAGTGCTGTAACTGTCTGACAAAAGCATCACTTCCGCAACACTAAAGCAGCTTTTTACACATCAAAAATAAACTAAAATTTTGTATGGTACCAGTGCCGTTTTAAGACTTTCGGAGACCCTGGGGCAGACTTTATCCGGGGGCCCTGATTTTCTTTCCTCAATATTATTGAAAAATTCTAGAAAAATACCCGAAACTGCAAGTAATTTTCAGAAAAATACATCGAAACATTTAAGAATCTTATAGAATGTCATGGAATTTTCCAGAATATTTCTCGTAACAGCAGATATTTAAACATGAAGTAAAATTATTTTTAAATAAATGTGAAGAATTCTGTCATTTTTTTTTTCTTTCTCCAATTTATCACTGTTTCAATTATTTTCATGGATCGAACGGGGGTCTGTGAGTTAGGGGGCCCTGGGGCAACTGCCCCACTTGCCCCAAGGATAAACGGGCACTGGACACTGGTATGTACCTACATAAACGCGTTATGAATAAAAACATTCTTGTTGAATGAAAAGTTCTCGTTTTAAATTACGAGGGAAAGAAAAAAAAATTAGTCAAAAACCAACATAGGAAAAGTTAATAAAACGCGACAGCTGAGCCGGAAGTTTAATCGATCAACCGGATGAAAGACTAGCGAGATGATAATCCAATTTGTGAAAGTTCTCAAATTAAGATGGACGTAATCTAGATATAGGCAGCATAGTGGTGCTTTTGCTTCCCAAAAAAAAAACGCAAATGTAACTAAAGAACAGTTGAACTTTTTTTTATTTTATGGCGTCTCTAAACCACAATCGACTTCTGGAAACTGTTTTTCAACATTCTTGTTTGGTTTTCATTAATTTAATAAAATTACTCTCACCTGTAGGTACTTGGGAAAAAAAATAATTGTTCTTAAAAACAAAGACTGTATTGGCAGTTCAGGCCTATTCTACTAACGATAGTCACGGTAGTTACCAAGTGCTTAGCAAGATAAGCAATGTGGCTAATCACTTTTGTTCGGTTCTTATTCTGCTAAGCAAAGTGATTACCACAATAGCATGTTAAACATTAGTGATTGCAAACAGTGTCTATGGATTTTGTAATCACTATGGTTATGTAAAAACAGTGATCAGAATATAAATGCAAATTCAAATTGTTTATTACTCCTGCAGAGGCAAAAGAGAAATTGCATAGGAGAAGTCAGATCAATGTTGCCAGGTCTGGTGAAAATTCACCAGATTTGGTGATTTTTTAACCCATTTGGTGATATGGTGAAAACTTTCTTAAAAAGCTTTATTTCTGGTGATTTTTTTGGCAGTTACCTATTTATAAATTTTTGAAATACATTCACTCGCTTCGCTCGTTTGCTTAACTGGAAGAAAACAAATATCTATGGCACCACCTAATTGCAAAAAATAATGCATACAACAATGTAAGTTACAATTGTTGTTTGCAGATAACAATTGTAAGTAACAATTGTTGTATGCATTATTTTTCACTGTTGGTTACAAGTTGTAACAGACAGCGAACATTAAAATGTATACAAGAAACTGGGCCATCTAGTGGCGCGGGGAGCGGTGGTGGCGTCACGTATGCGGCATGGATCGCCTTGGAGCTTGGTCTGACCAAGCTCCATTATCTCGTGTAAGTATACGAAAAATATGAAATCTGGTGATTTTTTGCAAAGTCTGGCAACTTTTAAAGCAAGTGTCTGGTGATTTTCAGTTTTTTCACCTGGCAACATTGAGTCAGATACAATTATTACAATTAATATAAAAACATAATATTATACATACAGAAACATAAATGGTTACATGTTAAAATAATCATTTAAGCAATAAAACATTTAAATAGTAAAATAGAGAGCAGTATAGCCTAGTGGTTAGCATGCTTGGTGCCGCAACCTCTAGACTGGACTGCCGTGGGTTCGAATCCCACCTGCGCTCATGGATGTTTTGTGATGTTATTTAGTTATAAGTCAGTTGTTATTTAGTGTAGTTGAAAGACGCTAATGACCTGAGATGTCGACGCGTCTATAATCTACAATAAATAAATAAAAATAAATAGTAAAATAGCGCTAAATTGAATTGGGTTTTAAAAACCACCAACAGCTAAGGTTATTTGGGCCTAGCACCAATTCATATTTTCAATTCACTATTTTTTTTATTTTATTTTTTTTAATAATAAATTGAAAATTCAATTGACACTTTTACCCGCTCTCGGGCTAGAACCCGGGAATTGGGAACTTGTAATAGAGGAACCATAGCAACGCCATGTAAACAACACATTGCTACACGATCCACCATTCTCAAGCCCTAATAATAATCAAGGCAAAAGTCACAACGATATGATATGTAAATACTATTATTTACATTTCATATTTTTTTTGCTACAAACTATAAAAGAAAGTTTCTTAATAATCTATATACTTCCTCGACTTTTATTGAATCGACATTATTGTAGTGTATTAAATTTCGAATAATAATAGAAAACTTAATTGAAAAGACATTGGAAAAAGGGAACTGATAGTAGTTTATATTTGTAAAGAGAATGAAGTCCAACAATGCACTATCAGATTCCTTCATTTCCGGGTTACCATAGTTACGAACACAATAACTAGAAGCACTGCAAGACTGCAAGCTGTGAAACAATTTCAACGACAAGCAGAAGTTGTTTTAAGGGTCTCGTATAATACCAATTTTTGTTTAAAAAATCTATTATGGCTTTCACGACTGCTACGTTAATTTTTTGTAACATAAAAATAAGAAACGAAAAACGGGGTACCTACTTAAATAAATAAATGCCGGTGTACGGGAACGTATCTTTCCCACACTGGTGTGGAAAAGCAAGTAAAAAGAGACGAAGAAAATTTTTTTAATTTTACTAGCATGTCAAGATTTCTCTATCGCTGTATTTCTCTTTCCTAATATATATTCCAAAGTGCCGGTCGAATTTCTATTTCGCTTATTAACTTATTCTGTATCAAATTTTTCTCCAGACAAAACGAGCCAAAAAACGCGCGTGTGTGAACTGAGTTATCTAAACACATTGAAACATCCTACGCTTCAAGTGAATTAAACCGACCCGATTGCTCAGAACAACTACCTACCGAAGCTGTTTAAAAATTCTTCGCACGATACGCACCGCACGGCATCGCGTTATTTAGACACACGAACCATATCGAGCTACTTTCGACCCCCCGATAACTAGAAAAATATTAAATTTACACACTTGCAACTTTTCATGTCTAATAAGGCCTTCTTGGACACCTAGAATCCCAAATTTCATAAATAAACCTACTATAGTTCTTAAGTTATTAAGGTCTGAAAAGTGCCATTTTTATACTCACTCATCAAAAACCTAGACCACTTCTAGGTGACCTAGAAACTTGAAATTTGCCATCAAGGTAGATCATTAGGCGGATACAAAGGAAAAAATCTGACAACTACAAATTATTTAAATAACAAGCTAAAAAAAACGAAAATAATAATGTGGTGGAAGTAACGGTTTGATTAATGGGACAGCGGGTTTCCAGTAGTATAATATGCCACTAAAAATTTGTAAATAACTATATTATGTGTCTAGATAATATTTATGTAGAATGTAACTTTACAAAAAGTATTGATATCCCAACAAAAACATAAATGTGAAAAAGGAGCCAAGTTGGGTACAAAGAACAGTTTTGCCGAAAAAAGAATATCTAAGTGGGAACCAAGCTTTCACTTGGCAAGTTTTTATAAATAAATGAATCATGTGTGAAAGCTTGGCACCCACTTAGATCTCAATTCTTCTTTCGGCGAAGCTGTTCTTTGTACCGAACTAGGTCGCTTTTTCACATTTATGTTTTTTGTGGGATGTATTTTACACTATTATGTTATATATCACACGACTATCGACTCGGGAACCGACTCGTTAAACGCTTCAGTTAAAATCGTCGTTCCTGTTTGTACCCTTAAAGAAAATCTTATTGACAGACTTGTGACGCAATAAACTTTCATCTCGCGCGTTTCCTAATTCAACAAAGAAACATCACAAAGCAGAAAACAAATGTGATTATCTTTTAAGGTTATACAAGTATTTATGGGTGCCAAATCGAATAACGAAAGTTTTTAAGGCAAAACTTTACATTATCACATTACTTTGTGAAACTTTTCAAATAAAATTTGTTTGAAAAGTCGAAAATCTTGTTCGAACAGATAAAAGTCTTTTAGCATCAGTTAAAATGACTACTCTGTTAGTTACAAAATTGTTTTATTATTCCACTAGCCTTCATCCGTGACTTCGTTCGCGTTAATGTAAAATCTACAATCTAATCTAAGATAGAGTTAATATTGATTTAAATTCTATAGAATTATCGCTAGGCACTTAGTAGAACATGATTGAATAAAAATTAATAAACAAACACTTGAAAAATTCTACACATTTATTAATCTCAACGATCGTTTCGGGTTCCTAACCCATCATCAGGAGTTTACATTAAAACTGTAATGTAAACTCCTGATGATGGGTTAGGAATCCGAAACGATCGTTGAGATTAATAAATGTGTAAAATTTTTCAAGTGTTTGTTTATTAATTTTTATTTTTTAATATTGATTTTTTGACTACTGCTCACTGCTTAGCCCCCTCTAGTAGATGATTATATTCAACTTATCGTATCCGCTAGTCTACCTATGTTATGAACTCCTCGGAAAATCCGATCAAAATTGATTCACTAGTTTTTGATATCTCATAAACAATATAATGCGCACATGTTAGCAAATTACCGTTAGAAAACACTATCGTATTAAACGACGTTAAAATGAAATATTGGAAAAATTTTATATTTAAAAAAAACGCATTTTAAAAATTGGCTTTCACATGATGTGGAAAATTAGTTACAGTTTGCTTTATAATAAGAAAATTGATTATTTTATCGTGTCATTGTAAAGTAAATGATAACCCAGGCGCCGCGATAATTCAAAGTTTCGGGTTTAAGTTCCGACGGTGATCAAGCGCGGATTCAGCGTTGTGGGCACGGTGGGCATGCCCACAACCCTAATTGAGGTCGATAGGCTGATGTTAAATCTAATGCCTTAATAAAATTAAAAAAAGAAACGTAAGCTTGAATTTGTTATTTAAATAAGCGCCTAAATAAAATTATTCAGTGTAAAATGTATACTTTTAATTAAATCTAAAATTTGATATGATTTCAAACTGTAAAAGTTTCGTCAAAATCGGTTCAGTAGTTTGGAGTCTAGATGTTATATTCTGATGTGCAAACACGTCTCCTTTGTAGGAATGCAATGTACCCATAGATCGTGAGCGAGTCAGTAGCCTGACTCGCACTTGGCCGATTTTCGGAAAGCCGTGACCACAACCTTTTTTGAGGGCTGGATCCGCGCCTGACGGTGATATAGGTTCAAAATATAAAATTATTGATGCAAGTGGAGCGCAGTAGCATAATAGGAAAAAAATTAAACGTCTAATGTTGTACATTGTGATGTAACTAGAAACAATTGACATTAGTTTAATATTAATTTAATATTATTTGTTTCCATGGTTACGTTATAAATACAATCAAATTACAACTATATTTATGTGTTATATCTACAAACAATAAAAAAAAAACAAATTACACTTCTTAAATCATTTATTATTAATATTTCATTTCAAAAATAGATATTTCTGCAACAAGTGGCTTAAGTGACGAATATATGACTGTCGCGATGTTGCGATACGAGTCTAAGGTTATGTTGCATTTATACCAGAATGAGTGTGAGTTTACCGCGCTCGCCTTCGGCTTGCACGGTGATCACTCGAGTTCTGGTATAAATGCAACATAACCTTAGGAGAGTATTGTAAAATCGCGGCTATCAGATTAGTCACTTGAGCCACGCATTACATACAATATTAATTTTTGCAACAACTACTTCAAAAGTCTAATTTTACTAGCAAATACAACACAATTTAGATAAATATTTTATTAGTAACATTGTAATCTATAAAGTATTACTTTACGCACGCATGTTTTAAAATATAACAAAACAGTATTACTTTATAGCACGGAGTGCGTAAAATTTTACTTAACGCACTACAGTAGAAGTTTCCATAAAGAAATCACCTAAGAAACGGTACACAGGACTTTCTACCTTTTCATCGACGAACATTTTTTTCTGCGCATGTGCCCAATTCCGCCATGTTTTTCAAAGACTTGTCATATTGACAGATGTCAAGTGATTGATTTTTAAAAAGTAAATAGTAATTAAATAAGATATATTATTTAAAGAAGTGGTACAACACCCACGAAAAATATTTGAGAACTTTTAAAGATAAACTTTTTACGATAAACAATTTATAATCTTTCAACCAATTTTCGTTTACTTCCACCAGTTTTCCATCCCAATTTAGCACAAGTATGTTCTTCCTTTATTTTTGTGCTCTAATTTAGCACCGTCAGTAACATTTTCATCTAAATTAACATTGAAAAACGGTTCTGACCTAGTCATTGCGTCAAAAAGTGTACGAAAAGCGTACGAAATGTTTGAAAGGCGCGATCATAACCATGGCCACAGCGCTTGCGCGTAACTACTGGTGAATAAGTCTATTGAATACATCAAACAAAATAAAGCACACACTTTTAATTATTTTTGTGTTCCAAGATCTGAACAGCTTTTCTTGCTTTTTTTCGTAATTTAATTTTATATCTAACACATTCAAAAGTTAACGCAAGAACTGAAATTGTCAAACCAAAAATCCAAAATAAGAAAGGTCCTTGTAGTCTAAATAAATTCAATGATTTATGTTCCATAGTAAGCCTTCTTGTATTTTTTGAGTTCAAAGTTTTACCCAAAAAATTTTTAAAATTCTGAGTGTCAATCCAAAAATGTATCAATCCATATTCATGAAAGCGTAAAATCATTATATTTATTAACGAATTCAGAGGATGGTATTTTTTCAAATAAAATCTAAATGGTGACCACATGTGTCTATAGACCACTTTATAATTATAATATTTTTCATAATACTGCGTTGGGATTAACCAAGTAACAGTCGATATATCTTCCCCATTGGAAATGTTCTTTAAAACTCTCTGATCAGAAATTTTTATTTTCTCCCAAAGAGCTGGATCTGCTGTCATATTTATACGACGAACAAAAAATTTTTCAACGTAAATATCCAACGGTGATTTTATTAATTCATCCATAGTTGAGATCTGATGTTCATAAGCGGCTTTAGTTAAAAAGCTTGTATACTTTCCTTGAAAAACCGTGTTTATATAATAACCCCAAATGATGAAAACCAGAAAAATACATCGAAGTTGAAATGTACGTGGAATATTGTGAATTGCAAAACCTAATATTATAGCTAGCATGTGAAGTAAACAAATAGAAAATGATTTAAAATTTTTTTCTTGATTAGTATGGGCGAGAAGACACCAAACCAAAGAACTTATGAATACAGTTGTTATGGTAATTATCCACATTCGAGGTGTGAATACTACCAGCATTACCTTTTTCGGAGAAACCGGTTTCGAAAGAGGAACGATCCAAAATAGTCCACCATCGTGCAAAATTGCAGTATAATAAAACAGATTCGAAAAATCTGTATCCAAATTCGTATCGAAAAAACCGACAAATGTATCATCGTCAAAACATGGCAGAATTTTACCAACTGCTTCGGTTACATTCTTGTACGTCATTCTATAATTATGCCAATCATCGATTATTTTCAAATTAACGTTTTCAATTTCAGCGAATGTCTTAATAAATCTTATAGAGTAATTATAATGTGTACTTATAGAAAAATTACAGTTTGCAAAATTCTTTTTTTGGTTTAATAAATTCAAATGATTCGACAGCGTGAAGTTTTTGATACTGCCCAATTTTATAATATTGGTTTTAGTGCCACAGTTATTATTTTGTTCAAAAGGTAACCAACTATATAAAAAATTATCAGAGGAAATTATTAACACTTCTGAAGAAAAAATCGTCCAGAATCTGTTGAATAAATTCTCAATTAAAAACGTTTCGTTATGTAAATTATCTTCTCGCAACACGAACACAAATCTTTTGTTCGGATCCCAATTTCCTTGTTCTTTCATTTCTTCAAATTTGTCAACGAATTCGTATTTCCCAATTGCTACAAATCCATCTGGATATTCACCGTTATTTAAATCACCAATTAATAATGAAAAATTCACAAACAATTTTTCCGCAATGTCGTTCACAAAAATATTATTACTGTCGTCGGTCATTATTTTTAGGAAATTAAATCCTTTAAAAAACTCGTTACATACTCTTGAAATACTTGCAGCTATTTCCGAAAACTGCAGATCACATTTTTCTATAAATATTTTATTTCCTTTACAAAATTCCAGCAATAAAATCGTCGCAAATAAAATAATGCATTTTGAAAAGACAACCTTCATTGTGAAAATTTGAATTAAACAAGGTTTATTTGATTAGGAATACACATACATTACAAGTATTACAATGGTATCGTTATGTATTTTAATGTAGTACTACGGTGTTGACCGCACGCTTTAAATGGGACCGTCCGGCGTTTTTTTTTCTAATTGCATCATCCGAGATCTCATACCAAACACAGTGAATTTATTTTAAGATGCAACTGCTGTAGGTAAATGTAAAGATGGACTGTCAAAATGTTTTGAAAATACTAAAAATGAAGAAAAAAGTAGGTATTTTGTAGTGAGTATGGCAAAAATACCATAATATATTTCTCGTGCGTAATGGTATTATGACTTGTGTGATTCAAAACTCGCTATCACTCGTTTTTACATATTGTCACAACTTGTCAGTCATAAACCCCATTACGGCACTAGAAATACAATCTACTATTTTTAATAATGATTTCCATAATATTGTTACCCTTAAAGTAAATTCACTGTATAATATTATGTAAATATATGTTGTCTAATATGATCTGCGTAGGCCTTGATTTAGTATGGCTTTTATTAGTACATAAACAATTGACACGAAGGGTCCATTATTTGGTGATAAAACTCGATTTTGAAATGCAAAATTAACCATTTAAATTTTTGAATTCGTGTTAAGTGTTACAATATTTATATTATTTAAGTATTTTAAATTATTTTTATATTAATATCAACCATTGAATTGTAAAATTTATCATAAATATGTTAATTTCAAAAATGTGTAAATTGTGTAAAATCACGTGAATTTTGACAGTTGGTAAGTTTATTTTTGAGATTTTATGGTTAATTTTTTCCATTCGACTTATAAATTATAAATGACATTAACAAGTAAATTATGCCTTTTAAAATGATGCATATATTATTTCTGGGTTTTAAAATTTTTTTTCTGTAAACTCAATGCAAGGTTATGATGTATAATCACTGAGCACTGCATAAACACACAAGCATAAATAAGCATAAGACGCATACAACACAATATCAATGTTTTTATAAACAAACAATTTTTTGTATTACTTTGCCCGTTTAGTAAATTGTTGATTGCATATTTAATTTTATCATCCCCGTTCATAAATCTGTCGGTGAAACTTCTAAATACCACTATAATATCTGTGGTGTCAAGGAAAAAGGAGATGAGTCAGTAAAAATGAAAAAAATAGTCCTTTGCATATTATATTGAATGAGCCCACCGAAATGTTATACGACAAATTGAAGATAAGTAGGCTATTATTTTATATTATATTATTATTATATTAAATTATATTATATTATTTTATATTATATTACTTTTTTATTTAAGAAAAAATTTATATTATATCATAAACCTGTAAGTGGTGAAAAAATAAAAAGGGTCATATTATGCATTCATCTCTTCCGGTTGTAGTAAAAATCTTTTAAGGCATAAAGAGGTTAGTCGTGTCATCTCCAAAATATGTATAGAGTTTTTTTCAATATTATTATCTGTCGGTGAAACTTCTATATACCACTATAATTTTATACTAATCGTGCAGCCAGCACATTATATTCATTTATGATAGGATAACACGTGTATTCTTTATTTAATTATTTATAGACAAACTATATTGTAAGAGAATATGACAAATAATATATGTTTACAACAGTGTGTAACAACAACATAGCATGTTTTTGGTTAAATATTATAATAATTACATGTAAATCGTCTTTTTTATCAGTCCACCGTGTACAGCGGCGGATTCAGAGGGGATGTTTAGGGGGTTCAAATGACACACGAAATTTTTGGCAACGCATAGAATGCATAGAAAAGGACATCCGATTCATATCTTAGCGGCGTTGGGCGTTGCCTTTATGTTAATTATTATGTTATTGTTATAATGTTATGTTATTATGACAAAAGAGTAAACCGGATTGTTTGCATGAATATGTAATAACAAAATCTAATACGTTATACGAGCTCTATTTTGTTTAAAAACAGTATCAATATAATGTACTCGTACATAAATACTTTGAAAACCCCCTCCCGAAATATTTTTTCTGAATCCGCCCCTGGCCGTGTACTGTAGATAATAACATAGTATTTAACTCATTTACGAATCTTGACATTGAAACATAAACAAAAAAAAAATATATAGGGCACTTTTTTCTGAATCTAGGGGGTAATTTCCAGAAAATACCGTGTGCAATTTTTCCAGAATTATTAAAATTACAAGCCCCCAGTTCACAGGTTCTAAGCCGAGAGCTCTCTGAAGTGTCAATTGGATTTTCTATTTATAATTAAAAAATAATACCTACATTGCAAACAATAAAAAATAACCACAGTACGTTTAAATCATTTCCTTTTACTGAAAATTATTATTTAATTATTTATTTTTATTTAATGTAGATTATAGACTAAACATGATTGTTTTTTTTTAAGTTCACGAAAATTCTGTAAGAGTCTGTTTTTATTTTCAGACAAGTTTTCAACTGTGCACCTGGAGAAAATCGCTTCAGGTGAATTACTGAGGGAAGACTTTAAATATGCTGCCTGCAACATTTCTCTGCACTGAGATCTTCTACTCTTAGTATCCAGAACAAATCCTGGACCTTCGTAGAAATCGATAGATTCGCCTTTAATACTTGCGGTGAGTGGATATTAAATTTAAATTTTTAACACAGATCGCAGTGCCAAACCTTACAGACAAAATAATGTATTTTTAGTGTATTTGCCATATGGCACATACACTATTGGCGTCGGTCGGATGGTGGGACCTAGGGGTCGGACTAAAATTTCTCGACGTTTCATAGCCTCCTGAACAATTTGACACCATTTTTGAAAATGTTTTTGAAAATGTTAATGCCTTACTCTCGAAAGATTTTAACTAAATTTGGTACACACGTTGGAATTCATCAAGGCACGGAATCTATTTAAAATGGACCCTATCGGACCATTTTAAGGGTAGTTTTTAGGGGTAGAAAACTGTTTTTGCGCCCAAAACTACCGTAAAAATTCTCAGAACCGTTTCAAAATTGAAATTTATCCCTTTAGTAAAGATTAAAACGTTCTGCTAAAATGAAATCGGCCCGATAGGACCAGACTTACGAATTTTATGAAAACACAAGTTTGCAGATACAGATTTACTTACTGATAGTGTATTAAATTTGGTGCAGATGTTAAATTGATAATAAGTAATATTGCAATTAAGAAAAAAAAGTTAATTTAAGATATGTATTAAGGGGTTACATTTTTTTATTTTGTCCAAAAATAAACTAAAATTCACATAATAAAGCCACAATGCCTGTATAAGCAAATACACTATATTGTCGGCAGGGTTTGGCAGTGCGACCCGAGTTTTTTTATACGTTGTGTTTATGTAATATTACATCATTATGTAAATTTTTTTAACGGAATGGTCTTTGCTTGGAGCAGCAATTAGCCAGTGCTAGTTTTGCTATTATTGGCTGATATGAAAATTTTATGAAAAGAAAACATAAGCGACGCGATAAGAAGCAACGTGAGAACAGTATGGTCCAGTGGTTAGCGTCGCGGGCTCTGGATCAGGCTGTCGTGGGTTCAAATCCCGCCTCCGCTCATGGTTGTTTTGTGTTGTAATTTAGTTTTAATTGAGTTGTCATTTGATGTAATCAAGACGCTAATGACCTAAGTTGTCGCCGAGTCTATAATTTACAATAAATAAAAAATAAATATACCAAAATGTACCTACAGGGTGTATTTTAATTCAATAATATGTTATTTATGCAACAAGTGTGGCTTAAGTGACGAATATATATTATGACTGACGTGATGTTGCGATACGAGCCTATAAGGTTATGTTGCATTTATACCAGAATCAGGTCGAGTTTACCGCGCTCGTCTTCGGCTTGCGCGTAATCACACGAGTTCTGATATAAACGCAACAAAACCTTAGGAGAGTATTGTAAAATCGCGGCTATCAGATTCGTCACTTTAGCCTCGCGTTACATACAATATTAATTTTTGCAACATACAACACCATTTAGATAAATATTTTATTAGTAACATTATAGCACAGTAATCCATAAAGTACTACTTTACGCAATCATGTTTTGAAATAAAACAAAACAGTATTACTTTATAGCACGGAGTGCGTAAAATTTTACTTAACGCACTATAGCAGAAGTTTTCACAAAGAAATCACCTAAGAAAGTACACAGGACACTTAAATAGACCTTTTCACCAGTAGTTACGCGCAAGCGCCGTCGCCATAATTATGATCGCGCCTTTCAAAAGTTTCGTACGCTTTTCGTACTCTTTTTGACTCAATGACCAGGTCAGAATCGTTTTTCAATGTTAATTTAGATGAAAATGTTACTTACTGTGCTAAATTAGTGCACAAAAGAGTGGAAAACATACTTGTCCTAAATTGGGACGGTGGTTGAAGTGCCATGGCCGTAAAACTGGTGGAAGTAAACAAAAATTGATCAAAAGGTTAGAATCCTAACTGTCATAAATTGTTTATCGTAAAAAGTTTATCTTTAAAAGTACTCAAAAATTTTTCTAGAGCGTTGTACCACTTTTATAAATAATATATCTTATTTAATTACTATTTACTTTTTAAAAATCAATCAATTGCCATCTGTCAATATGACAAGTCTTTGAAAAATATGGCGCAATTGGGCACATGCGCAGAATAAAATGTTCGTCGATGAAAAGGTCCATTAAAACAAAATAAACCACAAACTTTAAAACATTTTTATGTTGCAAGATCTAAAAAGTTTTTCTTGCTTTTTTCGTAATTTAATTTTATATCTAACACATTCAAAAGTTAACGCAAGAACTGAAATTGTCAAACCAAAAATCCAAAATAAGAAAGGTCCTTGTAGTTTAAATAAATTCAAAGATTTATGTTCCATAGTAGGCCTTCTTGTATTTTTTGCGTTCCAAGTTTTATTCAAAAATTTATAAAAATGCTGAGTGTCAATCCAAAAATGTATCAATCCATATTCATGAAAGCGTAAAATCATTATATTTATTAACGAATTCAGAGGATGGTATTTTTTCAAATAAAATCTGAATGGTGACCACATGTGTCTATAGACCACTTTATAATTATAATATTTTAAATACTTCGTTGGGATTAACCAAGTAACCGTCGATATATCTTCCCCATTAGAAATGTTCTTTAAAACTCTCTGATCAGAAATTTTTATTTTCTCCCAAAGAGCTGGATCTGCTGTCATATTTATACGACGAACAAAAAATTTTTCAACGAAAATATCCAACGGTGATTTTATTAATTCATCCATAGTTGAGATCTGATGTTCATAAGCGGCTTTAGTTAAAAAACTTGTATACTTTCCTTGAAAAACCGTGTTTATATTATAAGCCCAAATGATGAAAACAAAAAAAATACATCGAAGTTGAAATGTACGTGGAATATTGTGAATTGCAAAACCTAATATTATAGCGAGCATGTGAAGTAAACAAATAGAAAATGATTTAAAAATTTTTTCTTGATTAGTATGGGCGAGAAGACACCAAACCAAAGAACTTATGAGTACAGTTGTTATGGTAATTATCCACATTCGAGGTGTGAATACTACAAGCATTACTTTTTTCGGAGAAACCGGTTTCGAAAGAGGAACGATCCAAAATAGTCCACCATCGTATAAAATCGCAGTATAATAAAACATATTCGAAAAATCTTTATCCAAATTCGTATCGAAAAAACCGACAAATGTACCATCGTCAAAATATGGCAGAATTTTACCAACAGCTTCGGTTACATTCTTGTACGTCATTCTATAATTATTCCAGTCATCTATTATTTTCAAATTAACGTTTTCATTTTCAGCGAATTCTTTAACAAATCTTATAGAGTTATTAAAATGTACACTTATAGAAAAATTACAGTTTGAAAAATTCTTTTTTTGTTTTAATAAATTCAAATGATTCGACAGCGTGAAGTTTTTGATACTGCCCAATTTTATAATATTGGTTTTAGTGCCACAGTTATTATTTTGTTCAAAAGGTAACCAACTATATAAAAAATTATCAGAGGAAATTATTAACACTTCTGAAGAAAAAATCGTCCAGAATCTGTTGAATAAATTCTCAATCAAAAACGTTTCGTTATGTAAATTATCTTCTCGCAACACAAACACAAGTCTTTTGTTCGGATCCCAATTTCCTTGTTCTTTCATTTCTTTAAATTTGTCAACGAATTCGTATTTCCCAATTGCCACAAATCCATCTGGATATTCGCCGTTATTTAGATCGCCAATTAATAATGAAAAATTCACGAACAATTTTTCCGCAATGTCGTTCACAAAAATATTATTACTGTCGTCGGTCATTATTTTTAGGAAATTAAATCCTTTAAAAAACTCGTTACATACTCTTGAAATACTTGCAGCTATTTCCGAAAACTGATCACATTTTTCTATAAATATTTTATTTCCTTTACAAAATCCCAGCATTAAAATCATCGCAAATAGAATAATGCATTTTGAAAAGACAACCTTCATTGTGAAAATTTGAATTAAACAAGATTTATTTGATTAATGATTACACATACAAGTATTACAATGGCATCGTTATGTATTTTAATGTAGTACTACGGTGTTGACCGCACGCTTTAAATGGGACCGTCCGGCAATTTTTTTTTTTTTTTTAGTTGCATCATCAGAGATCTCATACCAAACACAGTGAATTTATTTTAAGATTCAACTGCTGTAAATGTAAAGAAGGACTGTCAAAATGTTTTGAAAATACTAAAAATGAAGAAAAAAGTAGGTATTTTGTAGTGGGAATGGCAAAAATACCATAATATATTTTTCGTACGAAATGGTTATTATGACTCGTGTGACTAAAAACTCGCTATCACTCGTTTTTCCATATTGTCACAACTTGTCAGTCATAAACCCCATTACGGCACTAGAAATACAATCTACTATTTTTAATAATAATGTCCATATAGTTACCCTTAAAGTAAATTCATTGTATAATATTATGTAAATGTATGTTGTCTAATACGAACTACGTAGGCTTTGATTTAGTATGGCTTTTATTAGTGCATAAACAGTTGACAGGAAGGGTCCATTATTTGGTGATAAAATTCGATTTTGAAATGCAAAATTAACCGTTTAAATTTTTGAATTCGTGTTAACTGTTACAATAATTGTATTATTTAAGTATTTTAAATTATTTTTATATTAATATCAACCATTGAATTGTAAAATTTATCATAAATATGTTGATTTCAAATATGTGTATATTGTGTGAAATCACGTGAGTTTTGACATTTGGTAAGTTTGTTTTTGAGATTTTATTGTTAATTTTTTCCATTCGACTTATAACTTATAAATGACATTAACAAGTAAATTATGCCTTTTAAAATGATGCATATAATATTTCTGGGTTTTAAAATTTGTTTTTCTGTAAACTCAATGCAAGGTTATGATGTATAATCACTGAGCACTGCATAAACACACAAGCATAAACAAGCCGTGAGGTGGGTCGTTTATTAGAACTAAAGTGCGACCCTTGAGGTCCACACGACGAACTTCCCAGTTTGATAAATATTTAATAATAATAATTAAATTAGATATTACACAGAAAAGGAATCATTTTAATCATTAAAACATCAATAATTAAAAAAAAAAAAAAAAAAAAAAAACGGCTGAACCGATTTTTATAAAATTTATGTCGGATCAAAATGACGTTAACACGCCTCGATTGACACCCTTACGAAGTCGATATAATTTTTTATTCGCGAGATATTGCGTAAAATCTACTTTTTTGGAGGTTATTTGGTTAAGAAAAAAGAACGGCTGAACCGATTTTAAAAAAATTCCTTTCAGATCATATTTACGTTAATACGCGTCGATTGGCACCCCAACGTAGTCGATATCATTTTTCGTTCTCGAGATTTCGTCTTAGAAAGAAATGGACACATACGTACGTACGTACGTACGTACACACACACACACACACACACACACACACAGACATCTTTCTAAAAGTAGTGTAAAAATAGTGTAGTGACCTTGAAATATAAAAATTTTTTTTCCTTTTTGATTTCGATTTTCGGACCCATTACAATAACTTCCAGTGGGAAGTTAACAAGCATAAGACGCATACAACACAATATCAATGTTTTTATAAACAAACAATTTTTTGTAATACTTTGCCCGTTTAGTAAATTGTTGATTGCATATTTAATTTTATCATCCCCGTTCATAAATCTGTCGGTGAAACTTCTAAATACCACTATAATATCTGTGGTGTCAAGGAAAAAGGGAATAAGTCAGTAAAAATGGAAAAATGAGTCCATTGCATACACTTTGATTGAGCACACCGAAATGTTATACGATAAATAGAAGCCAATAATTTTATTTTATATTATTATTATTATATTATTTTTTTTATTTAAGAAAAAATCAATATGGGATACTAATATTATGTCATAAACCTGTAAGTAGTGAAAAGAAAAAAAGGGCCATATTATGCATCCATCTCTTCCCGTTGTAGTAAAAATCTTTCAAGGCATAAAGAGGTTACTAGTCTGTCATCTCCAAATGTGTAGAGTTATTCAATATTATTATCTGTCGGTGAAACTTCAAAGTACCACTATAATATTATACTATTCGTGCAGCCAGCACATTATATTCATTTATGATAGGATAACACGTGTTTTCTTTATTTAATTATTTATAGACAAATTATATTGTATGAGAATATGACAAATAATTTGTTTACAACAGTGTGTAACAACATAGCATGTTTTTGGTTAAATATTACAATAATTACATGGAAATCGTCTTTTTTATCAGTCTACTGTGGATAATAACATAGTATTTAACTCCTTTACGAATTTTGAAACATAAACAAAAAAAATATATAGGGCAGTTTTTTCTAAATCGAGGAGGTAATTTCCCGAAAATACCGTGTAAATTTTTTCCAGAATTATTAAAATTACAAGCCCCCAGTTCACAGGTGCTAAGCCGAGAACTCTCTGAAGTGGCAATTGGATGTTCAATTTATAATAAAAAAATAATACCTACATTACAAACAATTAAAAATAACCACATTACGTTTAAATTCTTTCC
This sequence comes from Mongoloraphidia duomilia, assembly GCA_039654895.1. Lineage (NCBI taxonomy): Eukaryota > Metazoa > Arthropoda > Insecta > Raphidioptera > Raphidiidae > Mongoloraphidia > Mongoloraphidia duomilia. Next base: position 12,314,645 of record CM077527.1, read on the forward strand.
TTTATTATTTTAATTATTATTTATTTATTTTTTCTGATTGTAGATTATAGACGCGTCGACATCTCAGGTCATTAGCGTCTTTCAACTACACTAAATAACAACTTTCTTAAAACTAAATAACATCACAAAACATCCATGAGCACAGGTGGGATTCGAACCAACGACAATCTAGTCTAGAGACTGCAGTACCAAGTACGCTATCCACTAGGCTGCAATGCCCTCGTAAAATTATTACTATCACTATAAATTAATAAGTTTTTGATAAAAACAAAGACTGTTTTTAATTGAAAAATCCTCTAATTTCCCAAATAAACGTTTAAGTATTAAAGAAAACTGAAAATACTTACAAGAAAATTTTAAGTGTCAGTTAACTCGCTAATAGTTGATTGTAATGTTATCAATATTTAAATCTGAAATATATCTACAGATTGTCTTAATTTAAATGTAACTCCGCCAAGGCCGGTCCCAAGCCCGGGTAAAAAGGAGGAGGGAAAGGCTGGTACAGATCCTAGAGGGATTTAATGTTGTCTATTATAGACATACCCTACAAATCCTAGGAAACGTCTACTGATCGGGGTCACCCATCAGCTCTGCTAGCAAATCCTTTTCAAGCAATAAAAGGGTGAGGGCGAATTTTCAGCGCCTTAAAACTGGAAACGCGACATTGCGAGGAGGGAAGTGTTACTTTGGCCCACGTGACTCTTCTTTTTTTACAATGCCGCTTTTGTATTGTTCCGGTTGATATTTTAATGTTTTTTTTGCTTTATGTTTCAGACGTTGCTGGACGATGATGACCTCACCTGTTGGGCGTCTATAATCTACACTCATCTATCAGACGTTGTTGGGGCTCGACTACAATAATTATCGGCTTTGACTAAAGTTATTTAAACGGTAACAATAAAATGATCTGCAAATATTTTTGTAAGAAAAAACAACGTTCTTACCACAAAAAAATTATTTTTGCATAGAAGCAAGACCGGTTTTATTTTTTGCAATTACATAATTTGTTTAATTAAAACTTATTGTTAGCTAAAAGAAAAAAAAAAAAAATTCATTCGCTATATATTTCAAAAATCAATAATTGGAATTAACAAATGTCTATAAAAAGTATAGTAAAAGCAATTTTTTAAATTTTATTTTACAAATGAATAGCTGCGTCGGAAAAATGAATAAGATGTCAATAAGCTTTACAAAATTAAATTAAAAAGAAGTGTGACCTAGCACTAGGTAAATCGTTTTCGATGAAAATTTATGGTGCAAACATTTTTTTTTTTACAATTTTTATTAAAAAACAAATATGTCTATAATATAATACAAATAAAACAACATTCTATAAAATAAAAATAAAGTAGAAAACTACAACTAAAAAAAAAAAAGAAAACAATTTTCATATACCTATATTTAGGCAACACTAGTTACCGTATTATACCTTTTTTAATTATTTAATATTATTTTTTTGTTTTTAGATTAACTGTGCAAAGGAATTTACATCTATTTTTTCTTTTAACTTAGAAATCAAATTTGAAAAGAAACTAAGAAAGGAATTGTAGTCAATTGGATAGCTTTTAAAATTATATTCAATGACCGCTGCAACAATATTTATAAGAAATTTCAATAAATTTTTATTCTGTAAACTAATATTTAATATAAGGATGTCATTTTCATCCCAGCTTTCAGAATATTTGTCAGTTAGCTTACTTAATTTGTTTATCAAAAATTCCCATGAATATTTGGCATCTCCGCACTTTACGAGTCTATGTTTTATCGTGTCATTTGATAAGCAAAACTCACACAATGGATTTTCCGTTAACTTATGCCTGAAAAGTTTATGTTTTGTAGCAGCCGTTTCATTTATTGTCACAAATACGGCACATTGCGTGTCGCTGGGCACCGTCCCATTGTTTAAATTTTGCCAGATCCTCGACCAAGGTTTGTTCGGGGACTTTTCCTGGATTGAAGGGGTGACAGAACCTAACAGTTCCATATATATTTGCCTAGATTTTATTATGCTATTAGGGTTATGGTTGATGCAACATATATCGGGAATTCGCTTCGTTATCTTTCTAAATAATATTGGCATGTTATTACTCTTGACGTACCAGTTTTCTATTATTTGCTTGTCAAAATCATCGGTGAAATTTCTTTGGGTATTGACCCATTGCTTTATGAACAAGGCATTGCATTTATTTTTAACGTTAATTAGCCCCAGACCGCCGATTTTACGTTTCATTTGAATATGGTTTCTAGGTAATTTAAAAAAGTGACCTTTCCATAAAAACCATCCAATTGCTTGTTCAAGGCGTGCAAATATCTTTATTTGAAATTGGCAGTATTTGAGCCATATACCATAACTTAGCTAAAGCTGTGTTATTAATAAACCAAACACGTTGAATCAAATTTAAGCTTCTATTATAGTTATTTTTAAGTAAAATTTTGATTTTGTTAATCAGTGGCTCCCAATTGTTTTTTAATAATTCTTTATTATCCGAGTGCCACCAAATCCCTAGAGTTTTAAAGTTATTTTTGATTGGTATATTTAAGAAGAATTTAGCGTTTGACGTTGTGAAATTTCCAAGCGGTAATACACTGGATTTTGAAAAATTAGCATCACCTCCAACGATACGGTTATATTGCTATGTCGGCTCACACGTGCCCCAACCGGGCGCAATCCTAGACGTAATGATATGGGGGCAACGCTTGTGGAATGTCGCCATGAAGTTTTTCCAAATGCGATACGAAAATTCTCTCAAATCGTTATAGTAATGTTTTGAAAATGCTAAGAACTACTGTCTGTTCAAGTTGGGGTTTTTTCACGCTTTACTCCAAGTTTTTCCGAACCAATATAATGTTAAACTTATTGGTGACTTTATTCAAAGTTTAAAAAAAAAAATTCTAAATTTTTATAAACTTAATTTTCAAAATTTTAAAATAATTGCTCCCTGACATCGTTTTAAACGAAAATTCCACTAGCTATTCGAATGAACCCCTCAAATTATCAGTATTTTGGGTCATTTAAATTTTTTGTGCAAGCAAGCGTTTGAGGGGTATTCTTTCAGTTTTGCCTATCGAGACACTTTTTTGTGGTGAGGACTGGCTGGCACAAGGGGTGGTCTCTCCATTTTTATACTATCGCATGGGAGGACTGTCTTCATGCGATAATATCAACATGGTCGACCAGAACGGAGGTCGGTGCCAGAGGTTCACTTTATTTTGAAGTGAACCTATATAAAATTCAATAAAAATCAAAGTTGTCTAGAGAAAGCCAAAATGATAAAATCTGTTGATAGCGATTTTATTTGTTACAACCTTTCAGTATCACTATTATGACACTGAAAATCTTATATAAGTATAAATTACATGCAGATCACCGACAGTATTTTATGTATAAGGTGCTAAAATATTTCCGTTATTCGCTTTTTGAGTCGGTAGTGCGTGGCGTCGGTTACAGGCTCTCGCGTTTCAGAAAGTGCGGGAGTGTCTTCGTTTTCGGTCGAGTCGAGACGGTGTTGTCTTAAAGAGGAATACATTTATTCGTTAAAACGGATAATTTTTCTTCCAAGACGACGCTGCGGGTTGAATCGTCCCCGGCTCCGCGTTCGCGCGAGTAAGTTTTAAATAAAATATAAATCAGTAAACCGAAGGCCCTTTCTTCTGCTACTAGGATCTACAGGACAACGATATGACCAACCATATTGAAGGGATCACCATCGACCAATCCAGTGGAAGTGTAAAAAACAATAATTTAATAATAATTCGCGACTTTTAATCCGTTATATTTATATAAATTGATATAATTAAACAACAATGCAGTGCAGTGTCTAAATCAATCAAATAACAGTCTAGTCGGTGCGCGACTTTTGCCTCTCGTTTTCAGAACCGAACCAGTAATTAGCTGCAGGGCGTTAGAGAGATTCAGCTTTCGTCACAAGTGGGTATGTATTTTTGTTTATACATTTTCTTGACTTGTTTTGCTTTCCTTTAAAACCCAGCGTTGATAAATTTGCAAATTTTAAAATCTATAGAACAAAGGGTTATGTCATAGCCCACTGTTTTTAAAAGATTAAATTATTTACACAATTGATGCTGTTATCATTATTGATTGAAAAAAATGATTTTACATTTTTTAAACAAATAATTTCAAAATTGCACCTTTTTTAAACGTACTATATAATCTCTGTTTTTTACGTCCATCACATATTATATTAATTTAATAAATTATTGGGTAATAAGGACCAGTTAAATGTATAAATTATTTATTCTTTGCCAACGTTTCGTTGCGAATTTGCAACTTCTTCAGGGCTCTACAACAGTGAAGTACATACATAATTAATCTTTGAATTATAAAAGAAAACATTTTTTTAACCTTTAAAAATGTGTTCTTTTATAATTCAAAGATTAATTATGTATGTACTTCACTGTTGTAGAGCCCTGAAGAAGTTGCAAATTCGCAACGAAACGTTGGCAAAGAATAAATAATTTATACATTTAACTGGTCTTTATTACCCAATAATTTATTAAATTAAGTACTATATAATTTTACTGTTTTTTTAAAGGGCCGTTCATAATAATATTGTCCTATTACAAAAATTTACGTATATACAAATAACTTTAATCGGAAAAGGAATTTTTTTTTTTGCTATTTCGAGTAATACATTCGTTAGATACGTTACCGTCGCCGAGTTAATTATGTAATAAAATGTTTTATATTTGTTTTAGAATAAAAAAATTTGATTGTAATTTTTTAAAAAACAGAATTAATGGAATATGTTTCAACTCAACTTGGCTGTTGCCAGTTTAATAATAACTTGTAAATTTTATTTCAATTAAACGTTAGTAATTAATTACTAATAATATTTTGTTTCTTTGTTACAGATGCTGACGAAACTCTGCTGCAGAGTATTGGTGAGTGAAAAGTTATTATTTACCCTGTTACAGTGAGCTCGAGCCAACAGTCCTCCACTTTAACTGAAATGTACCCTAAAAGTTGGCTTGGTTAGGGGTTTTGGGAATCCAGAATTATTAGAAGCTCACGTGACAGAAGAAGTGATCACTGACAGAAGTTTTGTATTTTCATTAAAAATAAAACAACAATATTCAAACAAGTCTTGAAATTTAAAGAAAATTCATAAAACTTATTGTTTAGTTATCACTTTTAATATATAGAAATTGGTGATGCAATAGAACAACTTTTAAATTATTTACGTCGTTTATTACTCGGGTAAATTCGGGCAAAGCTTAACTTTGCGGCCATTTTTATTGACCGTCAAAAATGAGCCTGATTAAAATTTCATTCGGATTTATTTTACGTGGCAAAAATGTAAAAAATTTAAATATTCTTTAATTGATGAATTAAAAAGTAAGTAAATCTTTCGTATTTTTTTTTTAAATTTTAAAAATGAAATAATTTATAGTCACATATTTATAGGACTTGAAGATGTTTTGTAGATTTGAAAAATTGATTGTGTATTAAAGAAGAACAATTGGATAAACCGATGTCACAATCCAAACCAATCTTATGACGTAGACAAAAATGACCATTGCTTTTTTTGAGACTGAAAAAAGATTGTCTTGATTCTTTCAAGAAGTTCATAATCAGCTCATCCATAATAAATAATTTACAGGTAATGATTGTGAACTGTTTCAAAGAAATGGACATGATTAATATTTTCTATAAGGTGTAACACAAAATGCTGCCCAAATTTGTAAAATCTAAACTGACTAGTTTTTTATTCCCTGTACAGTACAATCTGTATTATGTAATAGTAATATCCAGTGTCGTAATGATGTATTTTACGTACGAAATATACATGGTATTTTTTTGTCTTACCCCCTATAAAATAACTGTTTTCACTTTCTCAAATCATTTTTATTGAGCGTGTCATCATTGAAAATATCTCTTGCTCAATATAAATTTATGCTTACATCACTCCTTGATCCATTCCGCATATTTTGAGTGCACATATTATTATTATAGTAATGGCCGGTTTATCATACATTTTAATCGCGATGTTATTTTGATCAGGTTGTTAAATTTTGACAGCTACGTGTTCATTGGTTGCTATGTTTCGTTACCATAGCAACCCGTCACTTAATCGTGTGATTAAAAAAACATCGTGATTAAAATGTACGATAAAGGATACAGGATAAGGAATCGAAACCACGACCAAAACAACAGTTTTTTTAACTCTACCAGTAACCAGAATTACTTGGGACTAGCACCTATTTATATTCTCAATTTATTATTTTTTAATAATAAATTGAAAATCCAATTCTCAGAATAGAACCTAGAAACCGGGGGCTTGTAATAGATGGAATTGTCAAATCAACAACTGCATCGCAACATGTTCAGCTACTCTCAGTATTATTTTCGAAAATGTCGATGCATATTCCATTTTTGACAGACGCGGCTAAAAGAATTTACAGGGTGTAAACGGTTTCACCGAACATAGGGCAAATAATATTGAGAACATTTATAATTTTGTAGTAGGCTATGGACTATAAATCTAATAATAAGGTGCGTTTGGTATCAAGTTGTAGTGTAAAAAGTGTAAACACTTTTGACACTATTACGTTTGTTATACAAAAGTGTAAAATAACTGACCTGTTTGTTATTTCAGTGTGGGACTAAAAGTGTAATAACTATTAGTCCTGACTTTTGAGCAGGTGCACGTAGTGTAGTGTAGGTCACGTGATGTATGTCTGAATTGAAAATCGCTTTGACAGATTTGATACTCTTTTCGTACTCAGTTTTTTACATTTTTTGTCTCTTAAAAATGAATGAGCTTCAAAATGTAATGGTACAAGATAAATATGGCAGTGAGTTTAACATTTTTACGACCAAAAAAACTGTAAAAACTAGAAATAATGAACTCAGTCAATCAGTCATTTTTATTTATTTTGTAATGCGCTTGTACAATCTACTCAGAATGTACACTAGCCCGTTTGTTACAAGTGTACATTTAGTTTACACTTTTGGAGAACTTTTTACACTTTTCAGTGAAAAATTATCTACACTACACTACACTACACCTTGATACCAAACACACCTAATATGTAGTGGATGCTTTGTTTTTTTTGTGTTTTTTTTAATTAGCAGGTTCTGAGTTACTTTTAATTGTCAACCGTTGGTATGGAAAATTAAGTAAAAAATTCACTGTACTATTTTTTTTATGTAATCCACTACATATTTATATTAGGTCTTATGGCCCATAGCTTACTACAAAATTGTAAATTTTCTCAATGTTATTTTCCCTATGTTACCTTTTCTAAGCCACACCCGGTATGATATGTTTGTTTTGAACATACGTAATTAAAAACAGAATGCCCGAATGTTACCATAAATAACAGAATTGAAAATTATGTACTATATTTGCATTTTTACTTTTTTTCTGAGTGAATAAATTAGCAACACATCAAAAACAAAACATATCATAAATAAAATTGCTGTCAAGAGAGCTTTAATACGAATGAATAAAAAGTACAATTAGCAAGCAAACAAAAATACACGTACGTTTTGAGTTGCAGTCAACCTTAATTAATAAAACCACATTGTGTTCATAATTTTTTTACACAATATTTCACGTAATACATTTATAATTATACTATATTTAATTTATAATAATAATTAATTATTTAAAAGATAAATACCCTCTTAAGGTCAGGGCCCTCGCGCCCCTGAGTGCGATGTGTGCGATGCACGCGGGCGGCACATCCAAGGGGCGGCAAATGGCCTAGTTGAGTTATGTTTTTTGTACTGTATAGAAAAAATATACAACTGATATTATATCAATGTGAAAATGCTTAGTTCATTGCGTTTATAATTTAAGTGCAGATCAGATTGAATTACTTTTATAATTTTAAGTGAAAACAATTTTATAATTTTGTTAACACTTGAAGTTTCTTTTATTTGTGTAAATGTATGAATTATTTTACATAACAATGTTTAAATAATGTTTTTTACAGTTTATTTAAATTTATAAGGAATAAAGTTTCTATTAATTGCACTTACAGTATTAGTTATTTGGGATTTTTAACGTTTTTCAATTTGACATATCGTCTAGTGAGTTTATCCCCAATAAGGGGCGTTAATTATGAATCCGCACGCGGGCGGCGTGAGGCCTTACGAGGGCCCTGCTTAAGGTTATGTTGCATTTATACCAAAACGAGTGTGTGATTACCGCACTCGCCTTCGGCTCACGCGAGTATAAATGCAACATAACCTTAGGCTCGTATCGCAAAATCGCGACTGTCATATAATCCGTCACTTAAGCCACTAGTTGCATAAACTACTATTATTATACACGGTGATTCAGTAAACCTTCTGTAAGACTTTAACTGGTTATAGGTCTGGGCAATGTCCATGATGTTATCAAAATAACTAAACATGACCCCGTAAAAATCTCACGGTTCTCTAGATATTTAAATTTTTCAAACGAAAATTGTGTCCATGCCTCATCCAGATCCCAAAATGGTATAAAAGACCGAAATTATTTTTTAGAATAAAAAAATATTGGTATTTTAATTGAACAGGGTTTTTTGAATTTTACTAAACTTTATGGCTGGGAACAAGCGTTTTTAAAATAGTAAGGTTTTTACTGGGGTCGTGTTTTGTTATTTTCATAGCACATACCCAGACCTACTACCATCTAAACCCCTAGGGGGGACATTGGATTGTGGTTGCTATCATAAATTGCATTCCAATGTTCTTTGGGAATTAGCGCTGCCAGGGACCCGAGTTCGTACCAGTCGGTTTGTGTATGCCGGCTAGCGGATTCTAATACACAAAATGGATTATTTGTTGTGTTGAAGACGCTAATGACTTGAGTTGTCGACGCGTCTATAATCTACAATTAATTATTTCATCACCGACTAAAGTCAAGAAGGTTTACTGGACATCCACTATATTTCATTGTACAATCAGTTTTTTCTATTTTTTTCACAAAAAATGTATTGTATTTGTATTATTTGTGTAGGTACAATTTTGCACTGAGTTATTAGAACTTGGTCCTATCGAATGTTAGAGATTAAATAAATAAATATTTTTTGCAAGTTTCGAAAGATATGCATTCAAAATCTCGCATCAATATGACGGTGATTTCAGACAATGGTCGCTATTCATAATCCATATATTCGAGATCAGTGGTTCCATAGCAGTTATGATCATAATATTTCATAGCGTAACGCTATACAAGACGTTAGAGTGAGAAGGTTTCATTGTGAGATTAACAATGAAGACAAAGAGACGTTGAAATATAACATGCCTGACAGTGATTAATGTTCGGGATCAGATTTATAAACCTTGATTAACATTTGAGCGCTTCATTTAAAGCGGGTGTAAACCGGGATAAATTAAAACAAGAAGATTGGGTAGAAATGATGACCTGTTTTGAAATTTTCAATATTAAATATTTTCATATGTAGAATAAAAACTGAAAAATACTTACAAAGATTGTGATAAAAATCTCGATAGAGCAAATCTGGAGATATTGTTGTTTTTGAGTCCTTCAAACATTTTTCTTCTTGTAGATATTTTGTCACATAAAATTTTACAATGATTTGGCACTTTTTTCTATTATTAAAAATTGTTACAAAAATTTAATATTTAATTTAACAATTAATTAACATAAATTATATTTTGAATAACGGTAACGACAACAATTTATATTTTGTATATATTTTTAAACAAAATGTATTAACTTTGCTTATAAATTAACAAATTTTTCATTAACCATGACTATTTTTGCACTTAGTACTGTATTTTAGAATTATTTTTCTTTTAAAAGCACTTCAGGTTTTTCAATTTCTTACAGACACTGCGAATAAAATTTTATAAAAATTAAAACAGTTAAGAATATTTTTAAAAACCTCTTGATTTGGCAAAACGTGAAATAATATTTTTGACACACAGAAGCTGTTCTTTTTTTTTGCTGAAAGTTTTAAAATAAATAAAAATTCTTTTTTATTTAATTTCAACAAACGATTTTTCCAAACAATAAACTGAACAATATGCCTGTAAACGACATTGTTTTATTATGTCATTAGAAAGAGCCCCCCGGGGCAGTGTAGCCTAGTTGATAGCGTACATGGATGTTTTGTGATGCTATTTAGTTTTAAGTTAGTTGTTATTTAAAGTAATTTAAGACGCTAATGACCTAAGTTGTCGACGCGTCTATATTCTACAATAAAATAAAAATAGAAAGAGCCCCGTCTAGCTTAAACAATAGCGTTGGTTTGAACGGCATCATTGGGACCAAAATCAGTGCCCTTTAATGGACACATTAGAGTGCCCGCGGTGAGAGATGAAGCCAGGCACGTCATCAATAATATGCGATGTGAACGTCTGCTTGCCCGCAGACAGTGCCGTGTACACAAAACTCCACATTGGGTTTTATAAAGTTAGGTACAATTTTGGCAAACTGCTATTGGATCATGACAATAAACAGCCAATAGCAAGCTAGAAGGCGGGCGCAATGCATTCACGTTACTATGACGCGGTGGCCACAGAAAATAAATTGTAACTATGTACATTGCAGCAAACTAAATAAAATTTTATAATCAGGCGAATGAATTTATGAACGGCCTGTACATTAATTTTGACGATCGGTGTACAAAACATTACAACACTGATATGCTATCATTAAAAAGTACTCGACATGGGTGATCGATAAATTAAGCCACGTGGAAGGGAGAAGCCGCAAACACCGTGGATTGAAAGGGGAAAAGTAATTCTATTTCCCGATATTGGCTGATATTGAATATGGGCTGTTAGAAGCAATGAAGCTCTTATCGTCCTTTATGTATATGTGTGTCTACAGTGTGTAAATGCTATACCCGAACATAGGGAAAATACAATGGAATTTTTGATGTGAAACATCTTATGTCGGGCTGTGAACAGCCGCGTAAGGAGAAATATGCAACGCAATGTTTGGTCCGCTCCTTCGCTGCTGTTCTCCCCACCACTGCGGCTCTCTCTCTCTCTCTTGGCTCAGGCGTGCACTGTAACACACACGGTGTTACAGTGCAGTATATAGGATTACGTCAGCATAACAGTTAGCTGCTGCTTTTGAAAAAATATATACTACTACATAGAGAATACCACCGAGTTCAATAACGTTTTCTTTGATGTTTCACATCTGTCGGGGGTCCCAAGACCCACACCCTTTTTTTTATGGATCAATGAGGCCTGTGAGGCTAAAATTCCGGTAAAGTGCGAGTCGGACTAGCGCATCGAGGGTTCCGTACAATAATAAAAATAAGGAGTTACGTAGAGGTAAAAAATTAACAGATTTGTTTTTTAAGTTTTTTTACTTATATTTTATTTTGATCTTTTTTTTCGGATCAAATTTAATTAAAGTATATTTTTAAAATAAAAAAAATATATGACCAGAAAATTTTATGAATAAAGTGAAAAATTCTAAAAACAATCGCGTATCGGCTCTTCGTGGTGGCATGCGAGCTCGTTACCACTATTCCACGTCGTGTAGCACAGACCATATGGTATGTTTGATACACTTGATACAGCTCTATGCCTAATTTTCCGTTTCACGTGGGAATTTAAGGATTTTCAACAATGAATTCAATCCACAAAGCATTCACTTAACCCGTAGGTAGTGAATGTGGATTGAATTCATTGTTGAATTAATTAATAATTATTATATTGTTGTCCACAATTCCCTAACTCATATATTGTTAATTATTAAGGATTTTCGTTTAGGTTTTCCTGTAAACTATGCGTGAAGTCCTATATTCCCGATTTTTCCAAATTTTGGCTCAGTGTATTTTCTTTAAGTTCGGATCTATCACACACACTGTATTTAAATTTTAATTTAAAGTGATTGAATAAAAAATATTTTGTTCAACACCCGCAAGAAATATGTAATTTGGTGGCTCTACTGAGAGTGGGCGAAATAAAGAATTCTCTGACTGTAGACGTAGAGAGTTGGCGAAATATCATTTCGCCCACGCTCATTACGGGGAACGTTTACGCAAGTGTTGATAGTTTCGTCAAACAATCACGTCACCCATTATTTCGCCCACGCTCAGCAGAGCCACGAAATGACATATTTCTTGCGGTAGTTGAACAAAATATTGTGTGCGACTAGTGGGAGAAAGAGGAGATTCCTCGAGTGTGGATTTTGCCGCAAGAGCATAGCGAGTGCGGTAAAACACACGAGTTTAATATTCTCTGACTATCTATTAGTGTGTGCGAAGTTTTAATTAAGTAGCTGGCACTATTCAAAAAATAAATAAAAAAATCTTAATTTTTTTTTCAAATTTTAACACCCTGTATCAGAAAAACAAAACCGTTGCGAACCCATACTTATATGAGGGTTTTGTTTTAAATTCAATCATAAATTAATTCCTTAAAGTTTGTGCACATACTTAATTGACACGCTGTATATTTGTTTATGCTAAAACCCACAACGCATGCGGTTTCGGCTTTAAAATGATCCACTTGTTGTGCTTAATCGTCAAAAAAAAACTGCCATACGAGTTTATAGCTCTGTTGCACGGTTTTTTTATTAACATTATTATTCGCTGTCTTTAATATTCGGGTTAAATAAGCATAATCAGCTCGATAAATCGACCTCGTAAAGACACAAATGCGTATCTCGTTTTATGTTACTTTGTGAATAGTTCACAGACTTTAAAACTCTTATTGAAACCCCGTAATAAACATAAATATGAAGGTGTTTCTAATAAATTAAGGTCGTAAAAACAGAGATGAGTATCTCAATTTATATAACAGTTTTTTATCTAACCTTTACTAGTCTCTTCAAAACACGGTTTAAAGAAACTGTTTTTAATAAATTGCGGTCGCGAAAACAGACATCAGTAATTTTTTAAATTTTATAAATGAACGCCGTTTGGGAAGATTAAAACCCAGAAATATTTCGGCAGTTTAAAAGATTTTAGCTGCATAACGTAAATAAATTTCAGCTACTAAAAGAAAAGTATCTAGGAAAGGTCGGCAAAATGCACTGAACTTATTATGGAAAAGGCCAATTTCGTGGAAAATATTGTAGCAACTAGCTGTTTTTGTTTGTAAATTTTAATAAAAAAATAGAAATTAAGTACAATAAGTTCTCAAAAATATCAACTTAACGACTAAAGGTACGTGCAGTATGGAGCTGGGATTCTAGATGGTAGCGTAGATCATAGCAGAGCTTGCTTAAATTAATGCATTGTTATATATGCGAGCGTACACAACGAAGCAGTGAGTGTAGCAGGTAAAAGCGCTGTTACAAGAGCTGATAGATTCAAGAATGTATCTCACCATTCTTTCAGCGCGCTGTCTACTACAATCAACGTGTGACAACAGTCAAATGGCCGTTACATGTTTCGCAATGGATGTGACTAATTTAACAAGTGAAATTTTGCCAGTTTTTATTTAATTTGTTTTGAGTTTTTTCTAAGACGTATTTAAAAGTGTTAGGTTCCATACGTAAATATTCAAAAAACCGGTTTGGGTAAAATTTTAATTCTTGGTATAAATGATGAAATTCGCCATGTTTAGATCGTTTTCTATTAATAGGGTGGACATGATAGCTCCTACCCAAATTTGTATTTAAAATATACCACTTTGTAGCAGAAGAACACAAATATTCATCTTCGCTATCTGACATTTAAAACGCGACTTAATGTTGTATCAAAGCTTCGTTGTGCAAACCTATAAGCTCTTATAATTTCAGCCACCATCTACCATACATGCTACCATCTAGAATCCCAGCTGCGTACTGCACGTACCTTAAACAGTATCCTAAACGGTTATGAAAATTATTGAAAACAGAATTAACCATCTGGAGGGTAAACGTTTGAGAAACTTAAGTTGGTCAATATTTTCCAATTCATCACTAAATATTTTTGTTTTTGTTGCATTTTATGGGGAAAAAATGTCAGTATTAACAACTCCTCTCTTAGAGGGAGTTAATACCGACATTTTGTTCTGCAAATTGAAATATATGTTTAAAACAGTCGCCGTAACAACATATTAAAATTTTAACCTTGAACTAATAATATAAATTACATCTGGTACATGACACGTTTAGGGTGATCTGTCACCTCTTTAATACTGACCAATCGATCGGCAAATATTATAATGGCATTATTGGGTCACCGACAAGCTATAAAAACAATTTCCGCCTTGAAGCAATAATAGTTGTGACCATTTTTTTTTGTTACATGTTGGGGGCGGTCTGCATCCCTCCCATACAGCTATCTAGCAAAATCCCTTACTCATGGCACTTTAATATGCCTCCCTCAACATCTTCGCTAAAATAAGGCCTTGAATAAATAACACCAAAAAATTGTCACTAGCTCTCGGTCTACTACGTCCTATACTGTAAAATTAAATATACTCACCGCTCATTTATACGAAATTTCATTTAGACTACAGGTTTATTAATAGTCCCAGCGAACAGAAACGTAATTAAGTTCAGTGGTTGCTAACAAGTTGCTATATAGCATCGGAAGTTATGCATCAAGTCGAAACAATTACCAGTGTTTCAGACGTATGCGAGGGAGGGAGGGAGGAATACAAAGACGAAAGAGAAAAATAGAAGTAGACTGCATTGTTTTAAATGCTAAAAGACACTACACTTTAATGCTATATTGCATGCAAGCTCTGTGTTCCAAAAATTTAAACAGAAATTCTATTCATAGCTCTTAAAAATAGGCCAAATACCATCGAGTTATGTACAAACTGGACGTAAAAAAAATTGATGTAAAAATACTTTGAAAGTTTAGGTAGAATTCGCTCGATTTACTAAGTGCTTTTACATTATTATTTATTTTTAACACGCTTATATTAACTTCACCTGTATGCTTGCTTGCGGGCTTGCTTGTGTGCTTGCTTGTATGCTTGTTTGTCAGTTTGTAACCGACTTCTTTGAACTTGATTTTGACCAACTTTGAACGGTCAGATTTAGTTTAAACTTTGCACACTTATCAAGGACCGACGACAATACAATAATTCCATAAGTTTGTCCCATTATCCTGACCAGGATCTCCAGGACTAAAAAAAAAAAGCAAAAAACTTCAGATTGAACTGAAACTTTGCACACTTATCAAGGACCGATTACAATACAATAATTCCATAAGTTTGTCCCATTATCCTGACCAGGATCTCCAGGACTTAAAAGAAAAAATAAATTATAATTTAAAAAAACTAAATAACACGCTTTAATGAACTAAAAAGTAAAAGATAATTAATTTTATTGTAAAAAAGCGTAGGGTGCTTTGTATCATATTTTCATACCACCCCACGCTTTTTTACAATAAAATTAAATATTTTTTACTTTTTAGTTCATTAAAGCGTGTTTTTTAATTTTTTTAAATTATAATTTATTACACAGAAAACTTCATAAAAACTCGGACTTTTACTGTAAAGTTAAACAAATTTGTGATTTTTACATAAACTAAAATAAAATTACATAATTTGTGTAATATTCCAATAAAGTGTGTAAAAATTACAAAATAAAATGTATAGTTTCATATATAAAATGGATGAATACAAAACAAATTAATGTAAAATTAGTAACCACGCATGCCCAATGTGTTTTTATGGAATCACGCAATGTGGAGGCGATACCTGTTTGCGACGCCATTGTCTCTTTGTGTGCCTATTACTAGATTAATCGCTGGCTACAAATGGACCATCGATTATCTATGTAATAGGCCTTCTCATTTCTTACAGTGTTGTGACCTTAGAGCCAATTCTCTACTCTTTTCTGTATAAGCGATTGGATCTCGGTGTTCCTGATGCTGCCCAGGTTACATTTTCATTCTGTCTTTTTTCTTTCGGAGGAACACTTTTTCACCACTACGGCACGTCCAGAATATCTTCATTAATTGTACATAGCTGATTTCGTATTACCTAGCTAGCGATATCGGACGGAATCCCCCGAAGCTGATTATTTTGTACCATTGATAGCTAAACTTATTACTAGAGATGGCGCAGAAAAGACATTCGCCCTTGAACTTCGTTTGTAGGTATGCCAATTAATGCGAATATAATAGAATAGTAATGTAATTGTTATCAAGAAGTGATTTGTTTTATTTATTGTTAGAATATATAATATATTATTGACACAAATTATTATATAAAATTCAAAAAAATAATTTTAGGTAGGTACTGTTTTGTGTATTTATTTCTTGTAATTATAATAATTTTTTAACCGACTTCAAAAAAAGGAGGTTTCTCAATTCGACCGTATATATTTTTCATGTGGTTATGTGGTTATGTTTTATGTATGTTCGCGGATAACTTCGTCGTTTATGAACCGATTTTGAAAATTTTTTTTTTATTTGAAAGGATATACTTTCAGATTGGTCCCATAGAAATTTCATCAAAATTGGTTCAGTAGTTCGGCTGATTTTTTAATAAAATGTAAGTAACGGCGTGTGATTCTTTAAGGTAAATTTTACTTTTTGACACTAAAAAGTAAAAAATAAAAAACTTTTTAACAAAAAAAAAACCTCCTTCAAAAAGGCACTAAAAAGAGGAAAATAATGAAATTTTGAGGTCAGTGCCAATTAAAATATGAAGTTGGTTAAAAAGAAGATATTAATCACTATACTATACTTTTTAACCGACTTCATATTTTAATTGGCACAGACCTCAAAATTTCATTATTTTCCTCTTTTTAGTGCCTTTTTGAAGGAGGTTTTTTTTTGTTAAAAAGTTTTTTATAAATTCCCGAGACTCGATAAGCGATTCACCTGCTATACTTTACTGCTTTCGAATGCACACTATAATGCTGGGTTGCAGGAAGCATTGTCAGAATATCTAGTTTGACAATGACTTTAGATTGTGACCACACATATTTCCCCATAAAAAAGCATTGTAGAATTTTAAATCGATCCAACTTGAAAAATAATTGATCGATTGAAACGATATTTTTTTAAACTGTGTATACATGTATTTAACAGAGTTTTTTCCACTTCTAATACAACAGTTCTCTATGCATTTTGATCAAAATTGTTTCTATGTAGATCAGTCATTTGTTTTTCTGTGAGTGCAATCTACTGTTGAGTTTAACAACGACATTAGACTGTACCTGCATAAATATAAAATGTGATTAAATAATCACAATCTAAGGTCATTGTCAAATCAGATATTCTGACAATGCGTTCTGTAACCCAGTATAACCTGATAATCTAATTAGGCCAGGGGTCGGCAACCTGCGGCTCTTATGTGTCAAGATGCGGCTCTCCAGTTCCATGCGCAAATATTAATAATTATATTATTTTATTTTCAAAACTCATAAAAAATATTATACTGCAAAAAAAACTTTAAACTGGATAAAAACACTCAACAGAGAACAGTGAGAATAGGTGGAGTAGAGTATACGGACAGCTGACATTTTTTAAATGTGGCAACACTGTTCTGTTTGTTTAGTTATAATTCTAATCAAATACCATAATATTGAAATAAAAATGTTAGTGGCTCTTTAAAAACTGGGAAATTTTGTAAATTGTAACTTTTGGCTCTTCCGTCTCAAAAGGTTGCCGACCCCTGAATTAGGCAAATCGATTGATGATGTGTATGTTGGATTTTGAATGAGACTGGAGTGTAAAAAGGAGACCCGATGAATCAGCATTTATTTCTCCTACAATCCCATATAGTCGCGAATTTTATGGACATTGAATGATCGATTGAGTATTTGAAGGATGCAGAAGCTTTCTTTAAAGTAGTGTAAAACAATAATATTATATTTCTAAAAGCACGCATTAATTAGATTGTAGAGGAAAACCTCTTTAGTAACCTGCACTTAGATTGTACAAAATGTGTCCCTAATTCCTATATTAACGTATAACCTCGACAATAAATTTTATACGTCGGGAACAATTTATAACAAAATGAGAGAAATTATCGACATCAATTAAAAACCACTAAATTGCTAGGAAAGTGTAATTAATTGTTGCAATAAATAATTACTTTTTCAATATTGAATTATCGTTATCAATTATACCATTTAATTTAACCAATGTAGATAATAATATTTTAATTTTTATTGATTTTTATATTAATCTGCAATACTCATCTCTTCTGCACAAGTGCCGATTTTTTTCAAAAGCAATAGGACTCTTCCCATTTACATGTCAAACATCGATCCGCTCAGAGATAAACAGAAGAATAAACTTTTTTCCAAGAAAACATCGTTTTTTATATTCCCTAATGGGGTAATCCCACATTTTTTAATTTACATTATACATAGATCATGCAGCAATTTTTTAACTTCCCATTGGAAGTTATTGTAATTTAATTATTAATATTCAATATTTATCAAACTGGAAAGTTCGTCGTGTGGACCTCAAGGATCGCACTTGTGAGTCCCTATTAAAAGTAACTTTAATCCTAATAAACGACCTCCCTTGGTTCATAATGGAAGCTTTTCCAAAATGTGTATTTTTCAACGGAATTTTAAACATGGAATAATGCCGCTATCGAAATGACTTAGATACTATTCAGCCTATATGATTGGCTGACTAGATCGACTGTGTCACACCCATTGATCTGTCAAATTGAAAGCAAAGATGAAGATAATTTTTTTTGTCATTTCTACGGAACTCAATGCGTCTTGGGTTATATGTGGTTGAAGATCTGCATCAGTGTGACCCAGCTTTGGCCCATGCAAAAAAAATGCTGGTTAAGTCCCTGGTCGTCCCATACCCTGTTGTGAATGGTAGTGTTGCCGTCTAGATCTATACTTTCGAGACTCTTGTCTTGTCTAGTCTAGATTTTCAAGACAAGACTTGCAAGAGTCTTATCTAGAAATTTTGAAGACAAGACAAGACTTGCTTTATCTAGATCAAGACTCTTGCCAAAACTCTAGACAATTTTCAAGAGCCTAGATAAACTAAGTAGTAGTATTTAAAGGTTTACTTTACCTACTACTACTAATCTAGACTCTTGAAAATAATCTAGAGTCTTGATATTAGACAAGACAAGAGTTTGTTAATCTAGACTTAGACTTAGTGAAGTCTTGATATTTCAAGACAAGACTTAAGTGAAGTCTTGTCTTGATATTTTAAGACAAGACAAGACTTTGGAAGTCTTGTCTTGTCTTGTATAGATTTTCAATACAAGACTTGCAAAAGTCTTGTCTAGAAATTTTCAAGACAAGACAAAATTTGCTTTATCTAGATCAAGACTCTTGCCAAAACTCTAGACAGTTTTCAAGAGTCTAGATAAACTAAGTAGTAGTATGTAAAGGTTTACTTTACCTACTACTACTAATCTAGACTCTTGAAAATAATCTAGAGTCTTGATATTAGACAAGACAAGAGTTTGTTAATCTAGACTTAGACTTAAAGTCTTGATATTTCAAGGCAAGACTTAAGTGAAGTCTTGTCTTGATATTTTAAGACAAGACAAGACAAGACTTTGGAAGTCTTGTCTTGTCTTGTATAGATTTTCAAGACAAGACTTGCAAAAGTCTTGTCTAGAAATTTTCAAGACAAGACAAAATTTGCTTTATCTAGATCAAGACTCTTGCCAAAACTCTAGACAATTTTCAAGAGCCTAGATAAACTAAGTAGTAGTATGTAAAGGTTTACTTTACCTACTACTACTAATCTAGACTCTTGAAAATAATCTAGAGTCTTGATATTAGACAAGACAAGAGTTTGTTAATCTAGACTTAGACTTAAAGTCTTGATATTTCAAGACAAGACTTAAGTGAAGTCTTGTCTTGATATTTTAAGACAAGACAAGACTTTGAAAGTCTTGTCTTGTCTTGTCTAGATTTTCAAGACAAGACTTGCAAAAGTCTTGCCTAGAAATTTTCAAGACAAGACAAGACTTGCTTTATCTAGATCAAGACTCTTGCCAAAACTCTAGACAATTTTCAAGAGCCTAGATAAACTAAGTAGTAGTATGTAAAGGTTTACTTTACCTACTAATACTAATCTAGACTCTTGAAAATAATCTAGAGTCTTGATATTAGACAAGACAAGAGTTTGTTAATCTAGACTTAGACTTAAAGTCTTGATATTTCAAGACAAGACTTAAGTGAAGTCTTGTCTTGATATTTTAAGACAAGACAAGACTTTGAAAGTCTTGTCTTGTCTTGTCTAGATTTTCAAGACAAGACTTGCGAAAGTCTTGCCTAGAAATTTTCAAGACAAGACAAGACTTGCTTTATCTAGATCAAGACTCTTGCCAAAACTCTAGACAATTTTCAAGAGTCTAGATAAACTAAGTAGTAGTATGTAAAGGTTTACTTTACCTACTACTACTAATCTAGACTCTTGAAAATAATCTAGAGTCTTGATATTAGACAAGACAAGAGTTTGTTAATCTAGACTTAGACTTAGTGAAGTCTTGATATTTCAAGACAAGACTTAAGTGAAGTCTTGTCTTGATATTTCAAGACAAGACTTAAGCGAAGTCTTGTCTTGATATTTCAAGACAAAACAAGACTTGCTTTATCTAGATCAAGACTCTTGCCAAAACTCTAGACAATTTTCAAGAGCCTAGATAAACTAAGTAGTAGTATGTAAAGGTTTACTTTACCTACTACTACTAATCTAGACTCTTGAAAATAATCTAGAGTCTTGATATTAGACAAGACAAGAGTTTGTTAATCTAGACTTAGACTTAGTGAAGTCTTGATATTTCAAGACAAGACTTAAGTGAAGTCTTGTCTTGATATTTTAAGACAAGACAAGACAAGACTTTGGAAGTCTTGTCTTGTCTTGTCTAGATTTTCAAGACAAGACCTGCAAAAGTCTTGTCTAGAAATTTTCAAGACAAGACAAGACTTGCTTTATCTAGATCAAGACTCTTGCCAAAACTCTAAACAATTTTCAGTAGTCTAGATAAACCAAGTAGTAGTATGTAAAGGTTTACTTTACCTACTACTACTAATCTAGACTCTTGAAAATAATCTAGAGTCTTGATATTAGACAAGACAAGAGTTTGTTAATCTAGACTTAGACTTAGTGAAGTCTTGATATTTCAAGACAAGACAAGACTTTGAAAGTCTTGTCTTGTCTTGTCTAGATTTTCAAGACAAGACCTGCAAAAGTCTTGTCTAGAAATTTTCAAGACAAGACAAGACTTGCTTTATCTAGATCAAGACTCTTGCCAAAACTCTAAACAATTTTCAGTAGTCTAGATAAACCAAGTAGTAGTATGTAAAGGTTCACTTTACCTACTAATACTAATCTAGACTCTTGAAAATAATCTAGAGTCTTGATATTAGACAAGACAAGAGTTTGTTAATCTAGACTTAGACTTAGTGAAGTCTTGATATTTCAAGACAAGACAAGACTTTGAAAGTCTTGTCTTGTCTTGTCTAGATTTTCAAGACAAGACTTGCAAAAGTCTTGTCTAGAAATTTTCAAGACAAGACAAGACTTGCTTTATCTAGATCAAGACTTAAGACTTAAGTGAAGTCTTGATATTTCAAGACAAGACTTAAGTGAAGTCTTGATATTTCAAGACAAGACTTAAGTGAAGTCTTGTCTTGATATTTCAAGACAAGACAAGAATTTGAAAGTCTTGTCTTGTCTTGTCTAGACGGCAACAATGGTAGCATGTTGGTTTTAATTTTGCTGTGTATCCTTAAAGTGTCCAAGAAAATCGGATGATAAAATTTAATATATTCAGTTGATGTTTCAGTTTTATGTGTTGAGGCATAATAAATCAACACATAGCCACTGTCCAGTAGTTCTTATCTACTCCGACAAGTGACATTACACTGCAAAGGCGACTTTGTAACAAAGCCATGCTTACACGAAGCCTCTAATCCTTCGTGTTGGCACAATATGAGGTTTTAAAGCTTATGTTGGGGTCATCGACAAACGTCGTCTTTTCCGATAGTATAGTACTTAATGTATGCGAGCCGGCGTTCCGACGCCATGAATTTTCCCCGCTCCTCCACTCTTACTATCAACAAGTCCTTTGTCAGCATCGCTATGTCTTATATTATATATAGGGTGTAATTGAAAGTTCGAAGTACGAAACTCTAAAAACATATCACTTTGACAGGAAATCCTTATTCCGAATTATTTCCAATTTTGAAATCGGGACTGTTATCTCTTATCCCGAAAATATCGGAACTAAAATGATAATACCTAGATTGAAGCCCTGATTTCAATGAATCAGACCCTTTCTCAATAATAACTGAAGCAACGGTTTATAGAAATAGTAGATTGTATATCTAGAAAAGACGCTAATGACCTAAGTTGTCGACACGTCTATAATTCACAATAAATAAAAATAAAAGTATATCTAGATGCGTAATGATAAAGCATGATTCACATACACCCAAGCTGCACAGACCTGCACCAGCACGTAACGGACCGACAAGTTGAGCTGTAATTCATATTTAACCGATCAAAGACAGATACTACTGTAGCCAACTGCAAGAACCTGCTGCGCGGATAGTCTTGCTTTTGAAAATGTTCGGTCACCTATCTAAATAAAAAAAACAAGCCGTGAGGTGGGTCGTTTATTAGGACTAAATGCGACCTCTGAGGTCCACACGACGAACTTCCCAGTTTGATAAATATTTAATAATAATAATAATTAAACTAGATATTACAGAGAAAAGTATCCATTTTAATCATTAAAACATAATTATTATGAATTATTATTAATTATAATTAATTAATTATTATTAATTATTATTAATTATAATTAATTAATTATTATTAATTATAATTAAAAAAAAAACGGCTGAACCGATTTTTATAAAATTTATGTCGGATCAAAATGACGTTAACACGCTTCGATTGACACCCTTACGAAGTCGATATAATTTTTTTATTCGCGAGATATTGTGTAAAATCTACTTTTTTGGAGTCTATTTGGTTAAGAAAAAGAACGGCTGAACCGATTTTGAAAAAATTTCTTTCAGATCATATTTACGTTAATACGCGTCGATTGGCACCCTAACGTAGTCGATATCATTTTTCATTCTCGAGATTTCGTCTTAGAAAGAAATGGACACATACGTACGTACGTAAATACGTACACACACACACACACAGACATCTTTCTAAAAATAGTGTAGTGACCTTGAAACATAAAAATTTGTTATACATTTTGATTTCGATTTTCGGACCCATTACAATAACTTTCAATGGGAAGTTAACAAAGCATCTACTACATATTCACATTAGATGTTATAGCACATAACCTACTACAAAATTGTAAATGTTCTCAATGTTATTTGCTCTAGATTAGCGTGACTGTGCTGTATACTTAGTTTGAATAACAAAAAATCTGTAGATAGGTACTGTTTTCTTATAATTTAAAACTATACCACTTCTTTACTTATATGAAAAACAAAACATAGACGAAACAAAAGCTTTTAAATTAAAGTAAACAGAAAACATAAGAAGTCGTTGGAAAACTTAAGATTTTTTTTTAAAAATTGAAAAACAAATGAAGCAAAATATTTACTAGTCTACAAAAGACGTGCAAAAAAACCTCCCACGTTTTATTAAAACACCTTTGAAAACAAATGCAGCGCAACGCTGTATAATGACCGCAGGCGAAAATTTTTAATTATATTTTTACGTTTGTATCATTATCTTTGTGACGTATGCAATGTTCAGCTGTAGTTGTGATTAAATAAAAAATGTTCAGTCGCAGTGCTAAGCCGTACCGAGAAAATAGTGTATCTGCTAGTGTATTTTTGATGTGATATGTCGGGCTGTAAACAGCCGCGTGAGGGGAAATATGCAACGTTATGGTCAACTCCTTCGCTGCTGTTCTCCCCACCACTACGGCACTCTCTCTCTCTCTCTCGGCTTCCGCGCTTTCGGGCACAGGAACCGCGTGTGTTACAGTGCAGTATATAGGATTACGTCAGCATAACAGTTAGTTGCTACTTTTGAAAAAATATATACTACTACATAAAGAATACCACCGAGTTCAATAACGTTTTCTTTGATGTTTCACATCTGTCGGGGGTCCCGAGACCCAAACCCTTTTTTTTTAGTCAAAGAATATAATATGGTATTTCAATTTTAGTCATACACTTTTTTGATAATTTTATATACGAGTATTTGAATGTTTAATAATAAATAAAATTTGGACGTGGCTAACTGTTCTACGCAACAAAGGTCAACAAATCATATAATAAAAAAAAGAACGAGTATTATGCTTATGGAAGAATAGTATTTAATTAAATAGAGAAAATTTTGTCCTACCCCCTATAAAATAGCTGGGTTAGATGCATGCAAAATGCATGTAAAATGAGTTTTTACTGGCCGGTATGCGGAAAAGTCAAATTCCTTAACCTACTATTAGAAGTAAAGTTTGCAACACAAATGAAATGTAAAAAATCTTGAAATCACTGCAAATGAAGACAAAATCAGCTATTTTACAGGGGGTACGACAGAAAATACCATATATATCTTAAGGTACGTGCAGTATGGAGCTGGGATTCTAGATAGTAGCGTAGATTGCTAAAATTAGGTAATGCATTGTTATATATGCGAGCATACACAACGAAGCAGTGAGTGTAGCAGGTATAAGCGCTGTTACAAGAGCTGCTAGATACAAGAATGTATCTCCACCATTCTTTCAGCGCGCTGACTACTACAATCAACGTGTGACAACTGTCATATGGCCGTTACAAGTTTCGCAAGATAAACATTTTTACATGCATTTCAAATACGAGCATTTATACTTAGCGGATACCCATATTTGAAATGCTTGTAAAAATGTCTGTCTTGCCGAAAACACTACGTTTCCGCGCCATGTCGGACCGGATAATATAAATCGAGCTTTACTCGTAAAGAAGACTTTTAAACGGTAAAAGAATTTTTCAAATCGGTTCAGTAGTTACTGAGATTACCCGCGACAAATAAACAAACTTTTACTTTTTTTATAATATTCGTAAAAATTTATATAACTCAGCAAAAAACAACGTATCTTTCCAGACAGTTTAATTTTGTGTGAATAAAAATGATACCGTTGGTGTATTTAAGTCGGAGGTCAATCAATCAATTTTTTATGTCCATTTATCTGACAAAAAGTGCATCTAGCATATCGATAATGGGACCGCTCTTAGCTTTTGAACTTAGATCAATCACAACGAACTGACAGTTAAATATATTATATAATAGGTATGTGACGTAACTAGATTTCCACTTCATTGAGTTATACTCATTTGAAGTGAAAACTTCCTTAAGGTATGTGCAGTATGGAGCTGGGATTCTAGATGGTAGCGTAGATCATAGCAGGGCTTGCTTAAATTAATGCATTGTTATATATGCGAGCGTACACAACGAAGCAGTGAGTGTAGCAGGTATAAGCGCTGATACAAGAGTTGGTAGATTCAAGAATGTATCTCTCCATTCTTTCAGCGCGCTGACTACTACAATCAACGTGTGACAACTGTCAAATGGCCGTTACAAGTTTCGTAATAGATGTGACTAGTTTAATAAGTGAAATTTTGCCAGTTTTTATTTAATTTGTTTTTAGTTTTTTCTAAGACGTATTTAAAAGTGTTAGGGTTCCATACGTAAATAATCAAAAAACCGGTTTGGGTAAAATTTTAATTCTTGGTATAAATGATGAAATTCATTAATAGGGTGGACATGATAGCTTCTACCTAAATTTGTATTTAAAATACGGTAGACCTGCCTGTTAAATGACCCATTACAGGCCGGTAAACATGCATGGAAAGTAACTATTTTCTAGTGGGTATGGCAAAAAATAAATTAAAGGGTGTTTCCTCAGTTGTAATAAATTTGTATACATAAAAGTGTATGTGGTTTTTAGTACATGGCGCGACATTATGGTGGTAAATGAATGAGAGAGTTTTTTCTTAAGCACACACTCTCTCTTTTTTGTATAAAAAAGTAGCGCGGTCTGAAAAACAGTTTCTCTGAAAGTGTAATGAAGCGAATGTACGTTTCTGTTAGATAAATTCGATAACAACGTTAGAATACGCCGGATGTTTGTGGTCCTTTCAGCGGTTTGTCATTATCTAGACTCTTTGACAATACAAAGAGAATAGGTATTTAGGACACGGTTGATGTTATTTAGTTTACAGATATTTTACTAAGTGCTGTTGGACAGAAAGGTACACTATAACTTATCAAGTTACAACTTACATGAAATAATAAAAGGGTTTGGCACTGCGACCCAAGTTTTTTGTAGTGAAAGCTTATTTAGGCGCGTTAGGCACTCTTTGCCTGGGTAGTGAAATAAAGTGAACCGTTCGCATTCGCACGTTTTCAGTCCGAATGTGACGCTGCTGACATACTTATATCATAAAAATGGTACACAGTACAGTTGCACCGATAGCGCAGTTGGAAACGTCTTTGCGTTGTATGCATAGGAATCTTGGTTCGAAACTTGATGTCACCGTAGAATTTTTGGCGTTTTTTTTTTCTAATTTTATTTTTGTTTTATTCTTTCTTTGACAATAATTATAATTTGTTTGAAACCAAGGTGGAATAAATTAAAAATATAATTTTTACATGATATTTATTTATATATTTTTTATTTATTAAATTTAATTGTAGGTATAGGCCGATTTTAATATATTTATGATTAAACTGTGTGGTTAAAAAATTTTATATATATTTTAAAATTAGAAAATCTGAAGTTTTCACTTCTGTCGTGTGGTTATAAGCACACACCCATTTTTTAACTTCCCATTGGAAGTTATTGTAATGGGTCCGAAAATCGAAATCAAAATATAAAACAAATTTGTATGTTTCAAGGTCACTACACTATTTTTAGAAATATGTCTCTGTGTGTATGTGTGTGTGTGTACGTATGTACGTACGTATGTGTCCGTTTCTTTCTAAGACGAAATCTCGAGAATGAAAAATGATATCGACTACATTAGGGCGCCAATCGACGCGTATTAACGTAAATATGATCTGAATGAAATTTTTTCAAAATCGGTTAAGCCGTTCTTTTTTCTTAAACAAATAGACTCCAAAAAAGTAGATTTTACACATTATCTCGCGAAAAAAAAATTATATCGACTTCGTAAGGGTGTCAATCGAGGCGTGTTAACGTCATTTTGATCCGACATAAGTTTTATAAAAATCGGTTCAGCCTTTTTTTTTTATTATTATGTTTTAATGATTAAAATGACTACTTTTCTGTGTAATATCCAATTTAATTATTATTATTAAATATTTATCAAACTGAGAAGTTCGTCGTGTGGACCTCAAGGGTCGCACTTTAGTCCTAATAAACGACTCACATCACGGCTTGTTTTTTTTATTCTTAAAATGCCTAAAAACTGATTTATTCCGTTTCTTTTTAGACACATCTTTTCTGAGTTAGTAAATATTTAATATCGTGTTAGCAAGTTGTAGAAAGTCGTTGAAAGTTTGAAGCACAAGAAAAGGTACACATTCAAGGCGTTAAACAACAAGTTGTAAAAGCCGCTATAAATCAATTATAATGCTGCAAGTTTAGTTAAAGTAAAATCGAAATAATTCAATTACTCTCTCAGGAAAACATTGACAAAGGGGTTTCGAAACACAACTGAAAATTAGAAAGACATTACAAGTTTAATTTTATTTTAATAATTTTAACACTGAATATGGTTTCGAAAAGTTAAAACTTATTTCTCTAATAAGGCTCGTATTAACCGAGCCTATAGTTAGCTTTTTATTCCGTTGATTTATTCCCCTGGTAACTATTACTCAGAATAAATAGCGATAATTCAATTCACCAAACGTAGTTAGGTTTACTGCAGGTATAAATCGTAAGAATAACTATTCTGTTCAATTTCAAGGGTATAAATATTTATTCGCCTAGGAAAATAGGGTTGGGACGAAGTCAATATTCACCATTTTGCATTTTTGATCGATGCGCCATCGGTCGGATATTTGGTAAACGTGCTTTAGAATCAAAATATTTGGCAAAATGTCCAAGGTGTATGGTATAAAGTAAATTTTTATCTATCGAATGAATTACTTGGTGAATTGAAAGTTAATTTTATTCCAAGAAATAAATTTATTCTAAGATTAGTAACTTCTATCTTTAACAGTGTTCGGTGTATACGGGCCTAAGAGAGTTATAGATTTGGCGCTAAGAGTCGGCCGACTATTTAGTTACATGAGTGACTACGAAGCGTTCTTTTGAACATGCGCTCACCTGCAACTGTCAAATCGGTCGATTAAGAGTATTCGATAGCGGAAGTTACCCCCTGCACTCTTCATCACAAATCCTTTCCATTCGCCTAAAAACGGATATTATGACTTGTGTGACTATTAAAACACGCTATCGCTCTTTTTAACATACAGATTGTATCAAATTAAACCTATGCATAGGGCATTCTGTGTGTAAGACAAAGATTGATACATAAAGCAATAAGTAAGAATGAGATAAATGATCGCTAATAGGATGTTACGTGGTTACTGTAAATAAATAATATTTATACAACCTAATAGCGACATCTTTGTTTTTTCGCTCCTTCTATGCTATTTTCTAAGGCAGCTACAAATAATTTTATTATGTCGGCGGTTGAATTACCACCATAAAACTATTTAATTATTTGAATTTTTTCCCGAACAGTATAAATTGCCATTTTATCAATAATTTCAGTAGTGACTACTTTTACTGTAGAAAACGACAGTTGTTCGGTATTACATATTTATTTACAGTAACCACGTAACATCCTATTAGCGATCATTTATCTCATTCTTACTTATTGCTTTATGTATCAATCTCTGTCTTACACACAGAATGCCCTATGCACAGGTTTAATTTGATACAATCTGTATACTCGTCAATAATGTACCTCATTACACCACTAGATATGCAATCTACTTTTAAAACTAACATTAACTACTTCATTCTGTTGAGTTCTCCGCGAAAATTTTACGCCAAGCTAAAACTTCTTGGTCGAAAATCAGTAATTTCTAAATTACTTCAGCCTAGGAAATGTGCATAGTTTCTAAGGACAGTAGCTTTCAAGGCCTTGAGAATAGCCGAGCGTGTAGCAATGCTGTTGTTTACATGGCGTCGCTATGGTTCCTATATTACAAGTCCCCAGCTCCCGGGTTCTAGCCCGAGAGCTGGTAAAAGTGTCAATTGGATTTTCAATTTATTATTAAAAAAAATAATAGATTGAAAATATGAATTGGTGCTAGGACCAAATAACCTTAGCTGTTGGTGGTCTTTAAAAAAAAACACAAAGACAGTTAGATTTCCAGATTTCGGGTTTGTCCGGTAACATATAATTCAAAGCAGCTTCGATGTATTTTGTTTGTTTTGTTTTTTTTATCAAGCCATTCTTATTTATGATGCAAACATTAGCAACAAGCCTAATCTATATTCAAAAGATGTAAGCCAACAAAATGAGTCTCCTGCATATCATCAATACTGAAAGCGACTAACTTTGAATATATTTTAGAAGTTAGTTCTTCATATTGTTGTCTGTTTCTTATGAAAAAGTACAGTGCCGGCGAAACGTGTTCAATTCGGGTGGGTAGTGCAGCGGGGTGGGGAACTCCCACCGTAATTATTTATTATGATAAATAATAGTTTTATACGGCTGAAATGCAATTGAAAAATTTTTTCGTTGGAGAGCAGCCAATTATATAATTGTTTCGAAACATATTGGAAAAAATCATTTTACCAACCAGTGGTCACAGTCAGGATTCTAACCTGAACCTTTCATGTCACGGTTGAGTATTGTAAGCTCATTGCGACGCGAAATTGGAAAGGTTCAGGTTAGAATCCTGACTGTGACCACTGGTTGGTAAAATGATTTTTTCCAATATGTTTCGAAACAATTATATAAGTAATTATCTGCTCTCCAACGAAAAAAATTTTCATTATTTATTATATTTAGTGAATACCCTACTCTTACTATTTAAAGTGAATCAGTCACGGAATCCCTATTAAGGTACCTACTACTCTAAAGATACGAATTAACGTATGTACAACACGCGCAAGCGCGTGTAAGATTGAAAATCGAATAGGAACATCGTTTTAATTTCTTTTATTTTTCGCTCAACAATATCCACCTACAGACATTTCAGAAGGGTAATTCGACCCACCGTACACACCTTTGCCGCCGGCCCTGAAAAAATAAATTCGCTACATCTGAAAACCACTCAAAAAACTTTTACTGAAACGCGATATACCTTTTCATAAAATGTTCCCAACTGCATAAGTGCAAAGTCTAAAATATAATTTTGTTATGTTACAAAAAAAGATATATTTAGTTACGAACTTTTTCCTGTGGCGTCAGTCGAATGAACGTCGATTTTTCGATCCCGTCGTTTTCTAATATAAACTGCAGACAGATAAAAAATCTAGTAATGCATTCTCCCGCCTAGATAGATAAATAAGATAAATTATTTGAAGGCCACTAAAATTTCCCGGTGCACTCAGAATTAAAATTAATACATTGAAAAACATTAAATTACTATTAAATGAATGCATAATACCTGCAAACAGTATATGAAACACCTGAATAAGAACAATGACGTAACACAATGCTGTAATCAGAAAAAATTCATTAATTCAAACCTATGTCACCGTAGGGATTTTAACCCTAAACTTTCCACTATCGCGGCGGACTGAGTTTAGGGTTAGAATCCCTACGGTGACATAGGTTTGAATTAATGAATTTTTCCTGATTACAGCATTGTGTTACGTCATTGTTCTTACAACAGGTGTTTCATATACTATTTTCAGTCATTATGCATTCGTTTAATTATGTATTTGTTCACGACGTCCGTGTTAAAATTTATTACTATTTTCATTTTCAGTATTTTCAAAAAAAATTTACAGTTCATTTTGTGTCGCCAACTCACTTCTATAGTAAGCCGAAGCACGCACAGAAGTATGTAATAACGAGCGAATCAGGGTAATAAACATAAATCACTATGGAAATGTTTTTACTTTTCCACACTAGTTGTGGGAAAGATACATTCCCGCACACCGGCCTGTCAAAGTCACGTTAGATGCATACATGCATGCATGTAAAGCAGCTATATTATAGTGGGTATGACAAAAATAAATATGCTGTATTGTTTAAAATCCTCAAGCAAACTAAATTACAAAAATAAACGTTTCGTTGCAGTTTTATTTTTAGTTTTGATATTTCTAATAATATTTAACACAAGATTTTTTTGAGTTACGCTAGACGGTTACTAAAAAAATAATTTCCATCTGGATGAGTTACCAATTACTCTACAGTGCCCGAAATTAGAATCTGTTCTTTACTTAAATGCTGTGAATATCGCGTTTGATTTAATTATTTATTTAGTAGCCGTCCACCGTTCTCAAAAAAAATCTTGTGTTTATTTACGCCTTCCCTAGCCAAATGAATTGAGATTTTGAGTATTATAACTCAAAAATATTCGCGCTCACATGCATGGCGGGTTGACATTTTTAAAATGGTTGTATTGCAGCTTAGAAATTATTAGCCCCCCTCCATAAAATACGTTTTCATCACTGAAATTGTTAAATTTAAGAAAAGAACAGATGCTACGTTCGAGCAATGTAGTGTAATTGGTAACTCATCCAGCCGGAAACTGGAGGTTTCGGACACAAGTCCCGACAGTTGCATTTGATTTTTTCTTAGATATAGCCAACCAATCAGGGCAGCCACAGCGCTTCCTGATATTATTATTCACTACTTAATTGTTGTGATAACGGTATGGACTTAAAGGAAGAAAAATCGTTATGATTTAATTATTTTTTATCCAATAATTTTCTTTATCGTGTAACAACGAAGAATTGAAATAGAATCAACCTATATAATGTTTATACGACAACTCTTTGTCACGTGTCTGATAAAAAGAAGACATCTTGACAACGACATCATAAAACTGTTCTCCTGATATCTAAGAACGAAGTTTTCTTGATACTCGTCGACAGGCGAACTAATATTTTCTATAACGCATTGTTCCCAGTTTCTTGAGAAATGTCAATAACAAATTATCCAACCATTTTTTAACTAAAAATTCTTTAGCCGCTTTTACACTTTCACGATAGAGTACGTCAAACAACAAACCGCACTTTTAGTTTCAAAGATATAAACAGCATTTGAGGGATTTTTGAGTTTTCTTAAAATACCAAAAGTAAGAAGACCCCCTCTTTGTACAATTTTCCGACATTTTTGAAAAATAAATTCGACCCGATTCGTTTGATACTAAGTCTATTTATAGAAAAAATAACGCTGATTCGACTCCAACCAACCGCGCTTTCAGTTTCAAAGATATAAACAGCATTTGAGAGATTTTTGAGATTTCTTAAAAATGCCAAAAGTAAGAAGACCCTCTTTGTACAATTTTGCGAAATTTTTGAAAAATAAATTTGTCCCGATTCGTTTAATATTAAGTCTATTTATAGAAAAAATAACGCTGATTCGACTGCCACCACCTGCGCTTTTAGTTTCAAAGACATAAACAGCATTTGAGAGATTTTTGAGTTTTCTTAAAAATGCCAAAAGTAAGAAGATCCCCCTCTTTGTACAATTTTGCGAAATTTTTGAAAAATAAATTCGTCCCGATTCGTTTAATATTGAGTCTATTTATAGAAAAAATAACGCTGATTCGACTGCAACCACCTGCGCTTTTAGTTTCAAAGACATAAACAGCATTTGAGAAATTTTTTAATTTTCTTAAAAATGCCAAAAGTAAGAAAACCCCCCTCTTTGTATAAATTTGTGAAATTTTTGAAAAATAAATTCGACCCGATTCGCCTAATATTAAGTCTATTTATATAAAAAATAACGCTGATTCGACTGCAACCACCTGCGCTTTTAGTTTCAAAGACATAAACAGCATTTGAGAGATTTTTGAGTTTTCTTAAAAATGCCAAAAGTAAGAAGATCCCCCTCTTTGTACAATTTTGCGAAATTTTTGAAAAAAAAATTCGTCCCGATTCGTTTAATATTGAGTCTATTTATAGAAAAAATAACGCTGATTCGACTGCAACCACCTGCGCTTTTAGTTTCAAAGACATAAACAGCATTTGAAAGATTTTTGAATTTTCTTAAAAATGCCAAAAGTAAGAAAACCCCTCTCTTTGTACAAATTTCCGAAATTTTTGAAAAATAAATTCGACCCGATTCGTTTAATATTAAGTCTATTTATAAAAAAAAATTACGCTGAATCGACTCCTATCACCCGCGCTTTTAGTTTCAAAGATATAAACAGCATTTAAGAGATTTTTGAGTTTTCTTAAAAATGCCAAAAGTAAGAAAACCCCCCTCTCTGTACAATTTTGCGAAATTTTTGAAAAATAAATTCGATCTGATTCGTTTGATATTAAGTCTATTAATAGAAAAAATAACGCTGATTCGACTTCAACCACCCGCGCTTTTAGTTTCAAAGATATAAACGCTGAATCGACTACAACAACCCGCACTTTTATAGTTTCAAAGATATAAACAGATTTAAATCTAGATTTAAAGCTGAAAATCGTATCAGTCCTCGTACGCCCTCATGACAACTCATTCGACAATAATTCAATTTTTGTTCAGATATATCAAACAGTTTTCGAAATTAAGTTGTTTGAACGGACATGTTTTTATAGAAGGTTAGTGAACTTACGGCGGGTCGTTCAAAAGAAAAGAAAAAAACTTGACAATTCTCATTAAAACTTGACGTTGGAATATGGAGAGTGATAAACGAGAAAGGAAATGAAAAATAATAAATTAAACAACGAAATATTTACTCAAATGCACGTAGATATTGATTCGCTCAAAGCAAAAACAGTAAATTTTAGCAGTCGGCGAATTTTTTGGTCGGACGTGAACTGTTTTCTTAAACTAGAGTTACTACGAGAGTTGTTTACGAAATTAAAGACTGCTTAATTATAGATTCTGGACTGCAACTTCTATTTTAATTTGTTGGCAGTAAAACATTTACACTTTATATTGTAATTTACACGGGTACAGAAAAATGAATTAGGGCTTGAAAATAGCCGAGAGTGTAGCAATGCTGTTGTTTACATGGCGTTGCTATGGTTCTTCTATTACAAGTCCCCAGTTCCCAGGTTCTAGCCCGAGAGCTGGTAAAAGTGTCAATTGGATTTTCAATTTATTATTAAAAAAAAATAATGAATTGAAAATGTGAATTGGTGTTAGGCCCAAATAACCTTAGATGTTGGTGGTCTTTAAAAAAAACGCACAGAAAAATGAATTTTTAATAGATTACTACACGAGGCGTTGGGATACTAGTGTGACCTACAGTGTTACACTTTTACCACCGTCGCAGGGAGGTTGTGTAAAAAAAGTGTAACAGAGTAATGACCTACACGAAGAGCGTGTACACTACTCAGCACTAACACGGTGTTGGTGTTACACTCGTGCAAAACTCCCCCCAGGGGAGACATTGAGATGTATAGTTGTTATCGAAAAATTGCATTCCAATGTTCTTTGGGAATCAGCGTTCTAAGGGACCCGAGCTCGCACCAGTCGGTTTGTGTATGCCGGCTGGCGGATTTTAATACACAAATATGTTATTTGTTGTGTTGAAGACGCTAATAACCTGAGTTGTCAATAAATAAATAAATCGTGCAAAACTACTCGCCACTAGTTTCAAAAAGTGCTTACCAGCTGAAAACTGTATTAAACACATACTAGACTGGCCCCGTTGATTTTCAACGAAGTGAGGGTATTTAGAAAATCATCTTAGAAATAATTGGAAATGATTACATCATATTCCGTCTATACAAATAATATGGTGGAAGTATCGGTGTATGTGGTGGGAATCCGAGTCATTAACTTATCAAGTTATCAGTACTAATAAAAATAGAAAACAAGCCGTGAGGTGGGTCGTTAATTAGGACTAAAGTGCGACCCTTGAGGTCCACACGACGAACTTCCCAGTTTGATAAATGTTTAATAATAAATAATAATAATAATAATGCGTTTAACGCCCGTTTCTCGACATTATGTCATAACAGACGCCATTCGCACCATTACTATTTTCCATTTTACCACTTCCCGTTGTTTCCTACATTTTTAAACTTCAACTTTCTTTTTTTTTAATAGCAATGTGCGAATGGAGGAATTATAGGAAATTAGGATAAGGTAGGCAATAGTTTAATAATAATAATTAAATTAGATATTACACAGAAAAGTAATCATTTTAATCATTAAAACATAATTATTACTTATTTTTAATAATAATTAAAAAAAAAACGGCTGGACCGATTTTTATAAAATTTATGTCGGAATAAAATGACGTTAACACGCCTCGATTGACACCCTGACGAAGTCGGTATAATTTTTTATTCGCGAGATATAATTGTGTAAAATCTACTTTTTTGGAGTCTATTTGGTTAAGAAAAAAGAACGGCTGAACCGGTTTTGAAAAAATTTCTTTCAGATCATAATTACGTTAATACGCGTCGATTGGCACCCTAACGTAGTCGATATCATTTTTCATTCTCGAGATTTCGTCTTAGAAAGAAATGATCACATACGTACACACACACACAGACATATTTCTAAACATAGTGTAAAAATAGTGTAGTGACCTTAAAACTTAAAAATTTGTTCTACATTTTGATTTCGATTTTCGGACCCATTACAATAACTTCCAATGGGAAGTTAAAAATATAAAAAAAATATCAAGTGGAATATGAAATAGTTAAAAAAATAAAAAAAAATGTATGGTGCCGCCTGGGTTCGAATCACCGACATACTTCGTATAAAGCAGCTGCGATAGTCCTACACCACGCATCCCGTTGTGTCTAACGCTATATTTATGATTTACCAAGTTGTCTATTTGGAATGACTCCGTGTAAATATAGTAACGTAGGTAATGAAAAGTCAATTTAGTCTTAAAAAAATCAATTTGGTGGCCGTCAGTTTAATTTTTTTTTTGTGTGGAGAATTTGAAAGCCTCTAGTAAATTAGAAAATACATGAAAACATTTACGAATATCGTTTCTTGATTCAGTCGTGTGGAAAACTAAACGAGTGTACCGTGAAGAAATAAGAAAATATTTTCGTATGACCACTTTTTTTTCCTACTGCAACAATATACAGAGTGTCTTTATATCGTATACATCGCGTCCAAATAATTTAAGTAAACTTAAAAATTTTCTTTAAATATTGTCATCAATAATTAATTTAAGAAAAATCGCAGGATTGCAACGTCGTGGCTTTTTAGGTGTTCGCGCACATGTGTCGCAACGGTCCACTGGTTTGCGTCGGGCGGATAGCTCGCCGGAATCCAGGGTACGAAGCCAGTGGAAACGGAATACTGTATAAGAAATGAATAACCAGCGTATTTTCTATATTAATATTTATTTAGAAACAAAGATAAAAATAAAAAGTACCCTTTACAAAAAGTAAGACAGAATAATATGTACATATATTTCAAATGATACCGTAGTATCCAAACGACTCTATATAAACTAAATCCCTACTTTACGGAGCAACGGTAATGACTCGATACAAACTCAAAACTGTTTATCAACAGGAAAATATATACAACGGTATTATACCGGAGGGGCGTACCCCTTATCTGAAACGGTGGGGGAAAAAGCGGTAGGACATCTGGCGATAGCACAACGCACTGGTGCCACAACGATCGCCAGGGGGTACGGGTTATAGGGGAACGGTTAGTCAGGCTGTGACGGACTCAACCGGTGACCTGCAACAGGCCGGGGATTAATCAACCCCCAACACCGGCTGACTATAGGAGAGGTTCCAGTAGTTCGCAACGAACCGGGAGTCAATCGGCTCCCAATACCGGCGGGGGAAACGCGGTTTAGATAAGGACTAGGTAAGCGGGTCGGAGAGGTGGTGTTATCACTACAACACAAGCTGAAGGCTATAATACTATCTATGGAGAACGTGAGGCGTTTCTCCAATCAGTCACTGGTATTCAACACAGGTCAATATTTACAGTATCATTGCTCTAGCGAGAGCTAAATTAAAACTGTTCACAAAACACATTTTATTATCGGTGTGCGTAGCACATTATATTAAATCGCGTCTTTTCACGAATTTAAAAAAGAACGGTTTATTTCATGACTGGTTATACACTATTAACACACAGTAGTAGCGCGTTCACTTAACACCGTCCACACTAGTGACGATGCTGGAGGCTATCGTTACAGGATAATGGACAAAATATTGGATTTATTTAATTAAATGTACGACGTTTCGTCTATGTATTTAGACTTTTTCAAATACATATTTTGTCCACTATCCTGCGATTTTTCTTAATTTTATTATAATCACGATGGACACGATTTCTAATATAAATTGTCATCAATATAGTATTTTTATTAATTAATTTATTTGGTGTGCAAACATCTTTATTATATAAAATTTCTAAAATTATAATATCAGATTTTTACCGACTTCAAAAAAAGGAGGTTTCTCTAATTCGACCGTATATATTTTTTATGTGGTTATATTTTAGGTATGTATGTTCGCGGATAACTTCGTCGTTTATAAACCGATTTTGAAAAAAAAAATTTAATTTGAAAGGATATACCTACTTTCAGATTGGTCCCATAGAAATTTCATCAAAATCGGTTCAGTAGTTCGGCTGATTTTTTAATAAAAGTAAGTAACGGCGTGTGATTCTTTAAGGAAAATGTTACTTTTTGACACTAAAAAGTAAAAAATAAAAAACTTTTTAACAAAAAAAAACCTCCTTCAAAAAGACACTAAAAAGAGGAAAATAATGAAATTTTGAGGTCTGTGCCAATTAAAATATGTATAGTATAGTGATTAATATCTTCTTTTTTTTAACCAAATTCATATTTTAATTGGCACAGACCTCAAAATTTCATTATTTTCCTCTTTTTAGTGCCTTTTTGAAGGAGGTTTTTTTTTTATTAGAAAGTTTTTTATTTTAAACAAATTATTGCGATAGAAAAAAATTAACCACGAAGTACCAAAAATCATATGTTAAATAAGAAAATTCGAAGGTTTCGGGACCAAGATTAGATTTTGAGATAGGAATCTGAAATTTTGGCTACTTTTATCTAGAAACATAGGGGCATTAATTTTCAGAATTGACCATTTTAAGGACCACCCTAACATATTATATCAATTTTGATCTTGATCGTCGATATCTTTTGGGCTGCGAACGGACACCCTGTATATTCTGCATTTTACCATCCGCTTCAGCTTCCTTCCATTTTAATTATGAAATTGTAATTGCTTGAAACATTATCAATTTTTTACTGCCAGAAGTTCATTTATTTCCATTAACTCAAGTGTCAGTCATTTTTTTCAGTCAAAATTTATCAACACCTCGCTTACCTCAAAACGATGGATTTTCAAAGTCAATCAAACCTAATTATGTGTCGAATGAAATTGGTCCGTAGTCGATATCATTATTTCTTCTTGAGATCTACGCGACGAAAAAAAGTTCATCAACGTACGAACGAACGGCCGTACGTACGTACGCACACACACAGAAACATCTCTCTAAAAACAGTAGATTCGGACTCTAGGGACCTCAAAACGTCCAGAGGGCAGTATAGCCTAGTGGATAGCGTACTTGCCTCTAGACTAGACTGTCGTGGGTTCGAATCCCACCTGCGCTCATGGATGTTTTTGTGATGTTATTTAGTTTTAAGTTAGTTGTTATTTAATGTAATTTAAGACGCTAATGACCTAAGTTGTCGACGCGTCTATAATCTACAATAAATAAATAAATCAAAATGTTCAGATATATCAAAATTTTTCATTCGCAAAATCGGACCTATTACAATAACTTCCAGTGGGAAGTTAAAAATAAAATAAAATCAAAAGTAGTCGAGCATAGATAAATGGTCGACAACCGGTGCTGTGACTCTATTTTCAGATGCAACTAATGGACCGAGAGATAGTGAAAATGTTCAAGTGTTATTTAGCTATACAAACAATTTCAGCCTTGAAGCAATAATAATTGTGACCATTTTTTTTGTTACATGTTGGGGGCGGTCTGCATCCCTCCCATACAGATATCTAGCAAAATCTCTTACTCGGGGCACTTTAATATGCCTCCCTCAACATCTTCACAAAAATAAGGCCTTGAATAAATAACACCTGAAAATTGTCACTAGCTCTAGGTCTATAAGTCGTATTAATCTCATCTATATTTTAAGGCAGTTGTGATTTACTGCATCTTTGTAATAATCCGTCATAAATGAAAGTGCTCAATTAGTAAATTTCAATATTTATTGAAGCGGCAATGTTTTTAGAGTGTTAGAAATCTCATTAGAGTTTCCCTGTACACAGTAAATATAGTTGGTTTCATATAAACAGTCAGGAACAGACAAAACACAGTCGCTTAGTTTGCCTACGAACTTGCACATTCCCTACAGGCAATAGTCAACAGCCAGGGTTCCGCCGACACCTATTATAGGGGTGGACAAACATATTTCTATTCAAACAGAAAAGAACGAAAACAACTTGCCTTATAATAAACCTACCTCGTAAAGAATTCGAGGGTAGTGTAGCATAGTGGATAGGGTCAAGTTTGAAGAATCCTACGGAAAGTAGCAGCAGCAGTAGAATTTTTTCCTTAATTGCATCTTATTCCTTGGCCTTTTTTGTATCGGTTCGTTTTTGTTTTCAGTAATTATCTCAAATAACACCCGAGTTATAAAGAAAAATTCAAAAAACTGCATTTATTCTTTATTAATGTCGTGGCCATAAGTAGGCTGCGTCCATCATTAGTCAATGCCATTATGATTCAACTTGTTCAGGAGTTATTTGTTGCACCATTATTTATCCACATAAATGAAAAACTTAACAATAAACAATAATAACCATCAATAAAATAAAATCGGGTGTTATTTGAGATAATTACTGAAAACAAAAACGAACCGATACAAAAAAGGCCAAGGAATAAGATGCAATTAAGGAAAAAATTCTACTGCTGCTGCTACTTTCCGTAGGATTCTTCAAACTTGACTAAAAAAACATTGTCTTATTCTTCCGTCTCCACTGTAATCAAGCCTTGATTGAAATTCAAAATTCATGCATAAAAATGTTCCTAAAACTCTGCTCTATCAAACAAAAAAAGAACTTTCAAAATCGGCTTATTAATTTTGAAAATACAACGAATCGAAACTACATATACTTTTAGGTGATCCACTTTTTAAGTAACTGAGTGTATTTAAATGTGACCTTGCAAACGATCAGGTTCAGGTTTGGCGACCGGGTGCAGCCGGATCGGTCGATTGAAGCATCAAGTTTCCTGACGCCGGATAAAGGTACGTGCAGTACGCAGCTTCTAGATGGTAGCATAGATCATAGCAGGGCTTGCTTAAATTAATGCATTGTTATATATTATGCGAGCGTACACAACGAAGCAGTGAGTGTAGCAGGTATAAGCGCTGTTACAAGAGCTGGTAGATTCAAGAATGTATCTCACCATTCTTTCAGCGCGCTGACTACTACAATCAACGTGTGACAACTGTCAAATGGCCGTTACAAGTTTCGCAATGGATGTGACTAGTTTAATAAGTGAAATTTTGCCAGTTTTTATTTAATTTGTTTTGAGTTTTTTCTAAGACGTATTTAAAAATGTTAGGTTCCATACGTAAATATTCAAAAAACCGGTTTGGGTAAAAGTTTAATTCTTGGTATAAATGATGAAATTCGCCATGTTTAGATCGTTTTTTATTAATAGAGTGGACACGATAGCTCCTACCCAAATTTGTATTTAAAATAGACCACTTTGTAGCAGAAGAACACAAATATTCGTCTTCGCTATCTGACATTTCAAACGCGATTTAAGCTTGTATCAATGCTAGCATCAAAGCTTCGTTGTGCAAACCTATAAGCGCTTATAATTTCAGCCACCATCTACCATACATGCTACCATCTAGAGTCCCAGCTGCGTACTGCACGTACCTTAAGGTGGGGGTGGAGTATTGCAGCAGCTTACTAACCGCCAATTTACTAAGTGCTTTCGTTCGAATACTGATCATGTACACACATTAAAAAATAATAGGTTACCTCGTAGACATCAATATTTGTGACATGATTGCTGACTTATTAGGTAAAGTGTTTTTAACAGTATATTGTGCAGCTAGTGTGGAAATACATCTTTATTGCATAAAGATTTAGCACACGCGTTGCGCACTATACTTTATTCAACACATGTATGGTTTTAGAGCTTTATTGAATTAATTTCAAACACCGTAGATTCACTGACAGCCATATATCTCATACTAAAAACATACAATGTTTATTTACTTCGTTACCATAGTAAGCATATTTCATTATAGCATCGAAAAGAGCTATATAATGGTTCATTATCTAACGGGTTTTTCAAGTGTTTCGAAAAGCGCTTCACAATGGATCATGACGTCACCTGCAGTCAAAAAAACGGCTATTTAAGAACCGCTTTGCAGACACGAAAAAACACTAAAAACGTTCATGTGTTGAATAAAAATATTTAAGGGAATTAACAGACTCAAAAACTATGTTATTAATTTGAGACCAACACGGAATAGTGAACGTATGGTGTTCACTTTTTTACGTTAGAAGCGACGGACAGTATAATTTTTGTCCTTGTCGGATGCATTTAACACCATAAAGTATATTTTATTAGTCAATACATAGTCGGTATTTTTTTGTGTAGAGTTAATCGAATGCTTATTAGTGAGATAGCCCTCTTACAAAGTATATAGACCCATTTGAAGTCGGTTAATTTTTTTAAGTTATACTTATTTAGCGAGAGTAGAGAATCAGAAAAACAAAACATTAGCCGACATATTAAATGAAACGCTGAAAGGGGAAATAGTACATTGTGCCACAAGGGAGGAAAGTGCTACATTTCCCGCGTATAAAATTGCCACCCGAGCCGAAAGCGAGGGTGGCAAATACGCGGGAGGAGATGTAGTAATTTCCTCCCGTGTTGCGCATACTATTTTTTCTCCTGCCAGGCCGAAAGTTCGCAAAATTGAAAAAAAAAATTATTAAAATTATTATTTTAATTATGTTTTATTATTAAAATTATTCATAAAATAATTTTAAAGGAAATAATTTTAATGTGTAGGAGACAGAAGTAGGTGCGTGAGAGCCGGCATAAGTACTATTGCGCACGCGCACTTGTCCGTACCACGGGAATAAAGAGCGATTTTGTTCCCGCTTGGCAGGGACGAAAGTCCGAACTTTCGGCCTAGATAGGAGAAAAAATAAAATTAAATAGTAAAAAAAAATGTCAAAAACTTCAACGGAATGTGTTCTAACGAAAAATGTAAAAAGTGTAACTTCGACCGGGCGCTTATGTGGGTGAGGCACATAGTTCATTTTTTTCATTATTTCTATTATACTGACAAAATATTATAAGTACCTATAATTATTGTGAGGAATTATTTGAGATGGCGTCGCTTTTTGCAGAGTTTCACAGTTGCCAGTCTGTCAATACGCGGTTGGTGCAGCTTAGTAGACTAATTAAATATTTAAAGACTGATTAAATATTTATACAAGTGTTTAGGAGTGTTGTTATTACTCAACCATAGTTTAGTTAGCGATATTGATTCAACAGATGCTCCACGAGTTTCCTCTACGTTCCAGTAGAACGAGAAATAACACTTGGATACATCAGGGGAATCTAGGTCACGGGTCGAAATCCCGCGCGTCACATTAAAAAGAAATCGTCACTGATAACAAATTAAACTCTTGACTAAGTTTAACTAAATTCGTTTAGGATTACCGCAAATGTATTTATTTTTTATCATTTTATCGATTTTTTTAAAATTTTTAATTTCAGACAGTTGGGGAATGTCTTATATCTAATTTTTGTGTCTTAGATACTTATTACCCGATTGCCGAAAGAGGCTAAGATTTTTCGAGTCTATGTATGTAAGTATCTTTG
The DNA here is from genome assembly GCA_039654895.1 of Mongoloraphidia duomilia. Classification (NCBI taxonomy): domain Eukaryota; kingdom Metazoa; phylum Arthropoda; class Insecta; order Raphidioptera; family Raphidiidae; genus Mongoloraphidia; species Mongoloraphidia duomilia. The sequence goes on from CM077527.1 coordinate 12,357,400, forward strand.
CATTTTCGTCGGCGCTTTATGTTCAAAATAGCTGTTCTACCACTTGACCTTTAAGAAAAATATAGAGACATGCTTAAAAGAAATAAATATTAGTAAAAAAAACTTTTTAGAGACAAGCTTGAGAATAGCCGAGAGTGTAGCGGCGCTGTTGTTTACATGGCGTTGCTATGGTTCCTCTATTACAAGTCCCCAGTTCCCGAGTTCTAGCCCGAGAGCTGGTAAAAGTGTCAATTGGATTTTCAATTTATTATTAAAAAAAAAAAAAAATAAATAATGAATTGAAAATATGAATTGGTGCTAGGCCTAAATAACCTTAGCTGTTGGTGGTCTTTAAAATACAATTAATTAATTAATTAATTAAATGCACTAAAAAGGAAAAAATATTTTTTTATAATTTAGGTTCATAATTATAAAAGCATGGGTCGTGACTAATAAACTATCTTAGATTTCACTACCCACGCTTGTATAGTTATGAACCTAAATTATAAAAAAATATTTTTTCCTTTTTAGTGCATTTAAATAAAAGCTTGTCTCTAAAAAGTTTTTTTTACTAATATTTATTTTATTCATTTTTGTCTTTCAAAATTAATACCCCCCATTGACTCCCGTAGGGGTTGAATTTCGAAAAATCCTTTCTTAGTGGATGCTTACGTCAGAAAAGGAACCAACTGTCCAATTTTCAAGTTTCTATCTTCAGCGATTTGGCCTGAGCGTTGATTAGTCACAAAAACCCTAAATCTCCGTTTGAACCTCTTAGGGGTTGAATTTATTTCTAAAAACGATTTATTCATGTATTGTTATCGGGAATACATATGTGTACAAAATTTCAAATCGATCGGATACGTGGAAGTCGTTCAAAATTGACTTGCAAGATTTGACCTAAACAAACAAACTAACTTACATTGCAAGTTAAATAAAAGCTTGTAAAAACACAATTCTCAAATAAGAATCTAGGAACCGGTCATGCACATAAATAACGGTATCTCTGCTATATCAGCTATTCACATTTTGCCTTCTTGCATAACCAAAATTTAAGTCCAAAATTTCTCAAATCCGGCACTGCATTCGGTATGAAAAGATAGCTGGTCGATTTGAAAAAAAAAAAAATGATTCGAAATCAGAGAAAAAATAATAATCACGATACTTGAATGTTTTTGAATGTTGGTTTGTAATGAGAAAAGTTTTAAAAAACTTGAATATGGATGATGGGAAACTCGAATAATAAAGCGTCTAATGAATATACAAAAAGACAAAAAAGGACAAAAAAACGTGTCTCTTCAACGAAGTTATAATTAAGACGGCAGTTGTATGTTTCATGGAAAAATGAATTTGCTAATTATAAAATCAAGTACAAGGACTCGTAAGTTATTTGTGATTTGTTGAGCCATTTATGCATACCTATTTATCCGTTTTCTAGTAACAATAACTCTCCCAATTGGTGTCCGATTTTCATAAAATTTGGAACATAATATATTTAATTTATGACTATCTCAAATAGTTGAGCGTATAAAAAAAATTGGTCAATAGATTTCAATTTTTAAAAAAATGTTTTTGTTATTAACATCCGATCCAAAAAGAGGTCTGTCTGTCGCATCTGTGTCTGTCTGCTGGTAGATGGACCGATTTTGATGCAATTTTCTTTCATTTATACAAATGAAATAGGAAAACATATTGTACTAATCAGTAGTGATATTAATAAAATTAAGAAAAATCGCAGGATAGTGGACAAAATATTTAATTTATTAAATTATTTTGTCCACTATCCTGCGATTTTTTTAAATTTTATTATAATCACGATGGACACGCTTTCTAATATAAGTAGTGATATTTATAATTTCCGCCATTTTAGATTCGCCATATTGAATTTTCTATTTCAGAGGCAACATAGCTCTTCAATAGATGAACTGATTTTAAAGCTGTTTTTTTATACAACGCATTTTACGATATTTAATTTTATTGTCGAATTTTTTATCAATAGCTGAAGGAAAGTTTGGTTGAGGATCAAATAATAAAGCTTTACCAATGTCACCAATGTAAAGCTTTTTATTTGATTTCAATCAAACTTTCCTTCAGCTATTGGCATTCTATTGGATCAACACTACTATATACGAATTCTTCATGTTTTAATTATTATTTTATATTTTTTATGTTTATTTTTTACCGACAGAAAAAAATATGCAAGAAAAATAGAGTTTTCAAATTATTTTGAAATTAAAAATTTCGTTAAAACTTTTGCGCCTAATGTAAACTTTTAATATTTTCATATTCATTTAAAATTCAAATTTTTCAATCGAAAACCTCCAAACAAAACAAACAACATTATGTTCCCCAACGAAAATATTTTGACAAATCAGAATTCAATTTTGTTATTTATTAATTAAAACACGCTTTCTATATTTTAAATGGGAAACAAATTAATCTATACTACGTACAGGGCGTGTAGGCAATTAAGTTAGAGATTAACATTACTGCATTATGACGTCATAACAGTGACGCAGAATATGACAAAAACGATCTTATTTGTATTTAATACGAGGTGGAAATCAAAAATTGCCTAAATAATAACAAAACTGCTTTCTCTCAGTGATTGAAAGACGAAACCACACGAGAAATTATAAAAAAGAAAACCGATAAGGTACTATTTTCGAGTCAAAAAAGTTCACAGCACTCGCAAGAGATGTGTAGTAAGAATTCAGATTCGAATACGATGACAGTTGCATATAACCTCAAAATAAATTTAACAGACACAACACTTTTCGCACTGACAAGTAGAAGGATAGCGCTCTTACATAAAGCTTACGCGGTAAAAAAAACGACGCTGTTTTTCGAAACCACGCGAGCACTCCAGGGTTAATACGTAAATTTCGCGGTTCTCGAGAAAAAAGAACGATATTCTAGTGGCGTTAACGCCCTAGGCCAGGAGTCGGCAACCTGCGGCTCTTGAGCCGCATGCAGCTCTTATGATGTCAAGATGCGGCTCTCCAGTTCCATGCGCAAATATTAATAATTATATTATTTTATTTTCAAAACTCTTAAAAAATATTATACTGCAAAAAAAAACTTTAAACAGGATAAAAACACTCAACAGAGAACAGTGTGAATAGGTGGAGTAGAGAGTATACGGACAGCTGACATTTTTTAAATGTGGCAACACTGTTCTGTTTGTTTAGTTATAATCCTAATCAAATACCATAAAATTGAAATAAAAATGTTAGTGGCTCTTTAAAAACTGGGAAATTTTGTAAATTGTAACTTTTGGCTCTTCCGTCTCAAAAGGTTGCCGACCTCTGCCCTAGGCTATCGAGTGTCTATAATGTATAATTTATATCTATTCGTCTATATTCTAGTAAGCTATGGAATTTACATACTAACAAAATACATGGGTTTTGTGACGGTAAAAGTGTATACAAGAATTCGCCTGTACGTACACATTATATTGTTGACCTTAATGTCGTCACATACCCTTGAAGTGACGTGACGCGACTAACAATACGCCATTTTCTTGAAAAACATGCGACGGTATTCGTCCAATAAACTGACTTCGTGAGCCGCTGTTGACAATTGACGTCGAACATTTCTGCGTACTATTTACAAAACCACAACTGAAATACCGTTAAAATTACATTCTTCACACTTCGTCTTTTTTCGTACTAACTCGTCAGTTTTTCGAAAGAAACTGATTTGATAAAACTACTTCAGATCAAATTTGACTTCCGTCCCTTCCACCATATTGCACTGTTTCAAGTCCCGTGACTTCCACCGTATGTTTCTAAATTTGTGTCCAGTCATTTCCAACGCATGTTTCGTTGAACCACCCCAAAATAAGGGCTATAAAATTTTCTAAACTGACTTACATACAGAGCAGAGCAAATTGTTGTCTTATAGAAAATTAATGCGAGATTTTTTTTGTTTTCATTATTTAACTTCATTTGTTAGTTAAGGTGAAATCTTAATTTAATTTTTTTATCCCCTTCCACTTTCTCGAACGACAGTATAGCCTAGTGGTTAGCATGCTTGGTGCCGCAACCTCTAGACTGGACTGCCGTGTGTTCGAATCCCACCTGCGCTCATGGATGTTTTGTGATGTTATTTAGTTTTAAGTTAGTTGTTAATTAGTGTAGTTGAAAGACGCTAATAACCTTAGATGTCGACGCGTCTATAATCTACAATAAATAAAAAATAAATAGACTTTTTGCACGTATACGTAGTTTTGATGACAATATAGTAGATTGTAAATCTAGTGTCGTAATGAGGTACCTATATTACTGAGGAGTAGTGACAGTATGTTAAAACGAACGACAACAAATTTTTATCAGGCACACGAGTCATAATATCATAAAGCACGAGGTATGATATTTTTTGCCATACATAGCTGCTTTTCACCATATTTTCAGTATTTTCAAAAATGTTTTGACAGTTCATTTTGTGTCGCCAACTTCACTCTATAGTAGGCCGAGAGTAGCTGTCAGTATAGGTAAATAGCGGGCGGATCAAGGCGAATAAACATAAATCACTATGAAAATAATTTGCTTTCGCACACTAGTGTGGGAAAAATACATATATGCATGTAAAGCAGCTATTTTATAGTGGGTATGGCAAAAAAATATTTTCGTAATATCTCCGACCTGACGATTGTGTAAGAAGAACGGATTATCGAAACCTCTCAACAGTGAACAGTAGTTCTACCGTGATTGTGCTCGTTTTCCACATGGATTGTTTTCCTTTTTAGTACATTTTTACAACACCATGTTTTAAAAACAATTACAAGTTTTTGTCGAGTTTTATAAAATTAAAATATTTTTTTGCAATTGAACATTATTAAATAGTTGTGATTTTCTAAGAAATTTACACTGAAAATATATTAAAATATATATTAAAATGACAGTAATGAATCAGTCGACTAGAAAAATAATACCAACAGCAAAAAAGAAGATACACCGAGTCCTTTACAATAGAATACGTAATTAAATTGACAAATACGTTGGTATTCTTTTAATAACACGCAATGTCAGAGTTTCATTCATCAACAATTCTAGACAATTAATAGAAAAAATATTTTTTTACTGAAAAGTTGATCACAAATACCCAACCTGCACAGGTCCACACCAGCACAAATACCCAACTTGCACAGGTCCACACCAGCACGTAACGGACCGACAAAATATTGAGCATTGTATTGTATATGGCGCAATCTTCACCTATACTGCTGGCTCCGTACAGACACAGCACAGCGCTCGCCGGCATTCTTTGAAAGAATGTTTTGCTGGTGACGATCGGTGTCTATACATGTATTTACGGTCGGTGCCAGTGTAATGTGAATGACAAACGTGTACCGACGGCCTGTCTGATTGCGATCACAGCCAAATTTTCCAGTGATAGGTGACCGCACATTTTTAAAAGCAAGACTATCCGCGCAACCGGTTGCTACAGTTGGCTGCAGTACTGCCTGGTTAAATGTGAATTACAGCTCAACTTGTCGGGCCATTACGTGTCGGTGCAGGTCTGAATGAATGAATGAATTGTGGATTATAGACGCTCGACAACAGAGGTCATTAGCGTCGGTGCAGGTCTGTGCAGTGTGCAGGTTGGGTATATGTGAATCATACTTAATCCAGAAAGAATTATAAATACTCAGTTTTTGATGTGATCTTATGTCGGGCTGTGAACAGCCGCGTGAGGGGAAATATGCGACGAAATGTTTGGTCTGCTCCTTCGCTGCTGTTCTCCCCACCACTGCGGCACTCTCTCTCGGCTTCCGCGCGCTCAGGCAACCGCGTGTGTTACAGTGCAGTATATAGGATTACGTCAGCATAACAGTTAGATGCTGCTTTTGAAAAAATATATACTACTACATAGAGAATACCGCCGAGTTCAATAACGTTTTCTTTGACGTTTCACATCTGTCGGGGGTTCCGAGACCCACACCCTTTTTTTATTATAATGATAAAAAACCGGCCAAGCGCATGTTAGGTACGCACATGGTCTAGGGTTCCGTAATATTCGTGTGACTTATTTATAAAATAAATTCACAAATGTATCAAATTCTAGTCCTGTTGATATCTGTTTAAACCGCACCTATAACTACGGAAACGAAATGACACTTTCAACACAACTTGATACATTTTTAAGATAAATATATTTTGCTTGTATTAAAAAATCCTATCTCAGGACCATTTTTGAAGCTATGCTTCTATAGGCGCGTTAGACGATTTATGGCAGGGGAAAAACTTATAGGTTCGCGTCACGGTGTAAACCGTCACGCTCATGTTATTAAAAGTATATCTATAGCTATGGCCAGTGGTGAAAGTAATATACTGGCGCACGCGCAGTGGCCTATGTAAAATTAATATCTGAGAGTTTTATAGGACACAAAAAATAAAATGGCGTCAGATTTCAAAATGGCGGCCATATGTACTTTTGTAAAAATTATCTGATCTTTTTGAAAATTGATATTTAAGAGTTTTATAGGATACAAAAAAGTAGGATGACGTCAGATTTCAAAATGGCGGCCATATGTACTTTTGTAAAAATTATCTGATCTTTTTGAAAATTGATATTGAGTTTTATAGGTCACAAAAAAATAAAATTGCGTGAGTTTCAAAATGGCGGTCAAATAATAACTTTTCAATTGTATTGTTATAGCTTTGATAAATTCGGTTTTATATAGGTACAATGCGTAAAAAGCATGACTTTTTTTCATAAACTATTTTTGCTACAGTATTCGTTATAATTTTCATTGAAAGTAGTTACTAAAGGCTGCATTCAGGAATTTTTTCAGATTTTTTGGCATAGATATTTTAGAAATTAGAGGAGGGAGACGCTTTGACAACAACTTTGAAAGCGTATCTCGTGACTGACGGTTAAAATTAAAAAATTCTTATAACATTTTTGTTGCATTTTAAGAAACCTATCTAAAGACACCCTAATGAAGTAAGTAAAAAAAATTTTTGGTAGCACTCTCAACTGTAACGGTAGATTAGATTAGATTTACTCGGGGTGATAAGACACTATATATCTCACAATCACTGCGACCTATAAGTTCTTTTGTGAGTCCCCTAATAGTTTATTCCCAGTCGGGTAAAATGCTTTTTATGAACCTTATAACCTTTCTGGGTAACGGTAAGCGTGCTGGCAGTTGAATCAAACTGTCGGGGGGGGGGGGTCGAATTCCATCTCTGCTCATGGATGTTTTGTGATGTTTAATTTAATGTAATTTCATGTTATTAGACGCTAAAGATCTTAGTTGTCTAGCGTCTATAATCTACAATAAACTGAGACAAACGCTTTGCAAAGAGAATAATTTAAATCGGTACAATTTTATAGAACAAATATTTAGATCACTCTTGAAAATTCTACAGAAATTGTTTCTTCTCGACGATCGTTAGACATGTCTACTCCTTGAAGATGGACTTTGGTCCGAAACGATCGTCGAGAAGAAACAATTTCTGTAGAATTTTCAAGTGATCTAAATATTTGTTATTAATCATGTTCTACCAAGTGCCGAGTGAAAATTCAGTGCAAACTATATTTTTATAGAAGTTGTTGTGAATAAAAGCCGCCATGTAGAAATTCACTTCTCGTTATGTTTTGAGGGTAGGACAGTCAGAATCTAACGTTATGTAGGACACGAGACACTATTTTTCAATCCTATCACCATATTTCTATTTCCTTACGGAGCATGGAAGTAAAAATAGTCGAAATAAAATTGTTAAAACCGTATAATAAATCAATATGTGTTTTTATCGTCAGCAACAATTTATGGGTTGGCTTTTATAATATAAATATTATGATTTATTAGTATTGAAAATACCTTAAATGTAATATTAACATTTTCTTTTAAAAGAACGAACTTAAAATACACTATAAAGGAAAATATTTTAAACACATAAAGAGAACTTTGTATCTACTATAAAATTTAATTAAAACAACTTAAAAAGAATCTATATTATAAGGAAAGATGTACTTCGAAAGGTTTTTAGAGGCGCATACCCTATTGGAGTTGGTTGGATGGCGGAACCTAGGGTCAAATTATAAAATCTCGACGTTTTACAAAATTGTAAACAGCTTGGCACCGTTTTAGACCGAGAGCTAGTGACAATTTTTTATGTTATTTATTCAAGGCCTTATTTTTGTGAAGATGTTGAGGAAGGCGACTGTTTGAAGCATATATTTCAATTTGCAGAACAAAATGTCGGTATTAACCCCCTTGCAGAACGATATAAACACCTAGGCGAGCAAGTTTCCCTCTAAGAGAGGGTTTGTATTAATAAGTTGGTATATTTGATTATGTAGATGCATGCTGTGATTAAACAAAATAAAAAAGTTTATTTGTTTTAATTTAATAAACAGTTTTATTTTTAAAAAAATACCAACTCGTTGTTGAATAAAAAACAAAAGAAATAAATCGATTTCCATCTGTCATTACCATATATTTTTTAACAATACGTACTTTTCTCATTTACATTGCTAAACGAATATTAATTATACAGGTGGTCATAGAATATTTTCTGAGAAAAATAGGGAGGAAATTATAAAACATACTAGCCTTTACTCTTGTGAACGTCGATTTTACCCGCAGATTTGCCGGTTTTAACTAGAAGCCTAGCTTATATATTGTAGATTATAGACGCTTGACAAGAGGCCTAGCTTAAACAGTATACTCTATTTTAAGTTTTCGGCTTCATTAAACAGATAGTAATTAGATTAATTTAATTCAGTTTACCATTGTATCATCGAATTTCACTGGGAAATGCCTAGCTGAACGTATTAACAAAGAACCTTTTATCTATACTCCAGCCAGTGTTGTCGCATATTTGTGCTGTGAAAACATTTTTTGAGGTTATATTTAGCTGTCAACGTATTCGAATCTAAATTTCTTGAGAGTGCCGGGGACTCAGTTTTTTTTTTTTTTTAAGTTATACTTCTTTAGCGAGTGTAAGTGAATTGGAATGACCTAGAAATTAAGAATTAATATAACGCCGACAGAGATAAAACGGCTATTACGATTTGTATGAAATTTACTGAAATAAGGGCTTTTGGGGGGCAAAAAAATGATCTAGATAAGGCCTCATCTCAGGACAAATTTGTTTTCTTATAGATTTTATAATTTTAAAAAATTTTTTTGACGTTTCAAAATAGGGTAATATATTGTAAGCAGGTTTTGGATACTTATGTATAGATCAAACGGCTATAACGATGTGGATGAAATTTACTGAAAAGGGCTTTTGGGGGGCAAAAAATTGATCTAGCTATGGTCTCATCTCAGGACAAATTCGTTTTCTTATAGATTTTATAATTTTAAAAATCTTTTTTTGACGTTTCAAAATAGGGTAATATATTGTAAGCAAGGCTTTGTATACTTATGTACAGATGTAATATCCATGGATTTTATTAATAGTAATTATTTAATAATTTTAAAAGTGCTGAGGAGAAAAGCAAAACTTTAAATTTATGAAGTATAACTTCGACCGTACGCTTATGTACGTGAGGCACATACCCTTTTTTCTTTATTGAACAGAGTAACTTCTTTATTTTATTTTCAAAAAGCATACTGAACTTCAGATATTTATAATTAATATTCAAAGGATATTTATATATTGTTGTTTGTTAAAAGAAAGAAGTAGAATTTTATGTCGCTATATTTGCTACAGTAAAAGTTACAAAATACTAAAAACTGACATGAAAAATGCATTACAATATCTCAATAACGGTCATAAATTGGCATAAAAAATAATATAAGCTTGGTTGTAAATAACATACAGAGTGATCCATGAAGAACATACTCAAAACTTATTTTAAAAAATAAAAATATATTATTCCTGAAAAAAAAACTTAATTTTAGGATTATTTACGCAACTAAAACTTTTAAAAGGCTCTACCGGAAGTTACCCCCTGCTTCATTTCAAACCCTTTCTCCTCGCCTAAAATAATGGTTACAGCTATTTTTAAAAGCTATAATATGGTTCGGGTAAACGTAAAATTATGGACCGAGAATCACACTAAAAATGGGTGTGTGCTTATGACCACACGACAGAAATGAAAACTTCAGATTTTCTAATTTTAAAATATGTATATAATTTTTTAATCACACAGTTTAGTCATAAATATATTTAAAATCGGCCTATACAATTAAATTTAATTAATATAATACTTTAACGATAATATTAAATTTTAGTGTCATCTGTTAGCACACTTGTGAACTACAAAATATATGTTTTAGTGTTATCTGTTAGCGCACTTGTAAACTACAAATGACTTTTTACTCGTATTAAGTTTTTAGTGTTATCAATTAGCACACTTATGAACTACATACTATTACCAGCATATTGCAAATACGTGTTCGTGATTGAGCCGAGTAGCCCCGATTGTCACCGTCGGGTGCGTTTCACATCACTGTTGTTAACAGCCCAGGCAAAGCGCGCCTAAGAAAGTTTTCACTTCAAAAATTCCTGGAAAAACCTGCAACTTCTTAAAAATTACGTTATCTTTCACATGTAGCCAAAACTTTTTGGTCCGAGCGGTAAACGTTTTTAAGCGAGGGGAAAGGTTTTGAGATGAAGAGTTCAGGAAGTCACTTCCGGTAGAGAATACTCTAAACGGCGAATAATTCTTTCAGATTCTTTTCAAGCATTATATTTCGATAAATTTATTTTCAAATATCTAAACTGTAATTTATGCTCGCTGAAAAACAACTGCACCAATTTAGTTGACATTTTTAACAGCATTTTATCGGAAGAGTTTTAGGTGAGATATCGTTGATCTGATTTATAATTTGATAAGAGATATACCTCCAACCAAAAACTGCGTCTTTCAGCTAACATAATTAACTAAAATTCCGTTTCTGTATTTGTTTCTGTATAAACAAATTTTTAACATTAATAAATGGCTCGAACACTGAAAACATCCTGTATAATGGCTACATATTAAAAGTATAGTCTGAATAAAAGAAAATAAATGTATGGAAACTTTTCAAGCTTGCAATAGAAAGCTTTAGCTGGACCGGTTTGCCACAGATTCGCTTAATCACAAGTGATGTATAGTGCAGATTAATGTAACGAGCATGTTAGTTATATAGCTTTGTTTGCATCAAGTACCCGAACTGCACTAAACTACCTAAAACTTCCTAAATTCCATCTGATTATAATTCAGCAGTCAGAAACATATTGCGCCCTATACATCACTAAAAAGACATATGTACAATATTGAGTAGTTTGTAGTGATGTAAATGCGTATAATACTCTGGTATAAAACGTTTGTATAAAACGGTATTATACGGTATGTACCCAGCGATGTAGCTTAGTGGTACAGCACTAGACTCGCATTGGGAAGGTACTGGGTTCGAATCCCGGCGGGGGCAGATGTGGCTGGGACTTTTTCCTACTGCCTCACGCCGAGAAACGGTAATTCCTGTACCGGCCATCTTGTTTAAGGTTTTCCATGGTTTCCCTCAATAATTCCAGATGAATATCGAGATGGTTCCTTATTCAAGGCCATGGCCGATTACCTGTCAAATCCCTATGCTCCCAAAGTTTCCTACCTTACCCTAATGTCCTATAATTCCTCCATTCGCACATTGCTATTAATTAAGTTGAAGTATAAAAATGTATAAAACGCGAAGTGGTAAAAATGGAAAATAGTAATGGTGCGAATGGCGTCTGTTATGACATAATGTCGAGAAACGGACGTTAAACGCATTATTATTATTATTATTATTATACGGTATGTAAAAAAAATAATATGCCCCAGTTTTATACTAAGTATAAATACTGCGTATTTTATTATTTTATACAGCACGTATAAAACGTTTAACACCGTTTAAAACTGTTTAATACCAAAATGAGAACAGGAACTTTTCCTATTATGTGCAGTTGGCAATACTGAATAATGCACCGTAACCGTAGTGTGAAAAAGTAAAAAACCGTTTTATACTGAAAAAATACGGTATTATAACATGGGTTTAATACACAAACAAGTTTAATACCGTATTTTTACATCACTAGTAGTTTGATTTACATATTTGCTACGTCATCAATAAAAACGTTTTATCAAAATTATTAACAACATTCTACGTACTTTAGTGTATAGTTGTGGCTTCACAAGCAACGTGGTATGCTGTTTCTATACCTATCTCTGTTCTGAGGTTCCATCGAACCAAAATAGTTGCCATACTAGCCGGAGAATTAGAATTCACATTGCCTGAAACGTCCTAGCCGGAGAATTAGAATTCGCATTGCCTGAAACGTCCCCAAATATATTCTCTACATTTTCATGAAAACTTAATGAAAATCGGTTGAATACCTTCGGAGTTTATCGCGTACAGACAATTAACAATAATTTTATAATGAGAAGTATTAGAAATACCTTGTATTTTTGGTGTCCGTCTTGTGACTTTATGTGTTGTTAACACGACGCGTTTCAGCAACGAGTTGCCATCTTCAGGTGTGGTTAATTTATAACAAGGTATTTCTAATACTTCTTATTATTCATATAGTGACTTGGAGACCTAACACTCTAAAAATGTATAATAATTTTATTTCCAAACAACAAGTGATTCTTTGCATTTGCTCCGCTGGTTAAATTAAAAAATTCTGCCTATTTGTAAGAAAAGAAAATTAAATTATTACTTCTAGATTAGAAAACTTACGCTCGGTTTCTGGTACGACTTTCGATGCTAAATCTACTTTCAAAATAAATTTAGAGATCCAAAAACTGAGCATTATTATAACTTCAGACAAGTTTCAATTTAAAGTCAGGGAGAGTTTATATTATTAGATGTAGTTTGGTAACACTGAAATCAGCGAGCAATGACCTAAATCCAGTTCAAATTCAGTGAGGAAATAAACTAAAACCAAATTCCCCGGCCATTGTAGGTACTTATTCTGACACGCCAGCTATTCAATTAGCTGTAGTGGCTGTAATCCAACGAGAAAATAAATAAATAATTACCAAATGGATATTCGTACTGTTACAGTGGAACCTCGATTATTCAAACGAAAATTCTAAGTAAGTTCTGCACTGAAGCCGTGAATATTCCTCCTGCTCGAAAAATAAATTATTGATCGATTGAAAAAGGAGGTGGTTCTCAATTCGGTTGTATTTTTTTTATGTTTGTTACCTCATAACTCAGTCATTTATAAGCCGATGTTGAAAATTTTGTTTTATTTTGAAAGGATATACTTTCAGATTGGTCCCAAAGAAATTTCATCAAAATCGGTTCAGTAGTTCGGCTGATTTTAATAAAAGCTAGTAACGGCGTGTGATTCCTTAAGGTAAATGTCACTTTTTGACACATCAGACAGCGTAAGAAAGTCGGTTTAATAAAAGTGAGTAACGGCGTGTGATTCCTTTAAGGTTAATGTCACTTTTTGGCACTAAAAAGTAAAAAATAAAAAACTTTTTAACAAAAAAAAAACCTCCTTCAAAAAGCCACTAAAAAGAGGAAAATAATGAAATTTTGAGGTCTGCGCCAATTTAATAAAATATGAAGTTGGTTAAAAAGAAGATTTTAATCACTATACTATACTTTTTAACCGACTTCATATTTTATTAAATTGGCGCAGACCTCAAAAGCTACTAAAAAGAGGAAAATAATGAAATTTTGAGGTCTGCGCCAATTTAATAAAATATGAAGTTGGTTAAAAAGAAGATTTTAATCACTATACTATACTTTTTAACCGACTTCATATTTTATTAAATTGGCGCAGACCTCAAAATTTCATTATTTTCCTCTTTTTAGTAGCTTTTTGAAGGAGGTTTTTTTTTTGTTATTTTGTAGAATAAATAGACCACTGCAATCACTTGAGGGTCCCCATAAGATGATACCGTATTTGATGGCAGAGAAAATAAATCCATAGTAAAAACTGTAATAATATGATCACAATGCAAGGTCATTGTCAGATCAGATTTTTTGGCTACACTTTTTACAACTTAGCATTATGGTCGCCTGAAAATAAAAATGTCTAGTAATAAGTAAAAAAAAGTTATGTAATTGTTCCGTTTATCGATTGTTTAAGCGAAGTTTAATAAAGTATTGCGGTCACCTCCGATAGTATAAGCTCATCACAAACTCGGAAATATTGATGATATTGCATTTCGTGATTAACTTTTCCAATCTATCATCGTGCAATAAAGTCAATTCCATTTATATTAAGTAATCTAGTTCATTTATCGACAAAACAGATCAAATAGGCTATCCGTACTTTCGTGTCTTCAACAACACTGCTATTTTTAAAGGCCACCAACAGTCAGTGCTATTTAGGGCCAGTACCAATTCATATTTTCAATTTATTACATTTTCCCCGCAGAAGCTAACATTGGTGATAACTCAAAAAAAATATTATTTTGTAATAATAAATCCAATTGATATTTTTACCAATTCTTGAGCTTGGGAGCTGGGGGTTTGTAATAGAGGAAGGCATGGATATGCCTTATAAACAACGGCTTCGCTACACTCTCGGCTATTTACAAGCTCAGTGATCAATCAATTCAGTTACATAACGGCAACTTTTTCAGAACACACTGCAAACTTACTATTCATATCGTTTTTTATATCAGGAAATAAGATTTTATGAAAAAGACGAAAATCATTTTGAAAAGATTTTCAATTTATATTAACATTTTTATTCACAAATATTGTAAACATTTCTAGACAGCAAATAAGACTGTTCAGAAATTAGAGTCGATTAAATTTATTGTCAAAAACACTAATCGAATAAAAACGGCAATATATGAGTTAGGTAATTGTGGACAACAATATAATAATTAACTTCCCACTGGAAGTTATTGTAATGGGTCCGAAAATCGAAATCAAAATGGAGAAAAAAATTTTATATTTCAAGGTCACCACACTATTTTTACACTATTTTTAGAAAGATGTCTCTGTGTGTGTGTGTGTGTGTGTGTGTGTGTACGTACGTACGTACGTATGTGTCCATTTCTTTCTAAGACGAAATCTCGAGAATGAAAAATGATATCGACTACGTTAGGGTGCCAAACGACGCGTATTAACGTAAATATGATCTGAAAGAAATGTTTTCAAAATCGGTTCAGCCGTTTTTTTTTTTTAACCAAATAGCCTCCAAAAAAGTAGATTTTACACAATATCTCGCGAATAAAAAATTATATCGACTTCGTAAGGGTGTCAATCGAGGCGTGTTAACGTCGTTTTGATCCGACATAAATTTTATAAAAATCGGTTCAGCCTTTTTTTTTTTTTTTAATTATTGTTAAAAATACATAATAATTATGTTTTAGTGAGTAAAATGATTACTTTTCTGTGTAATATCTAATTTAATTATTATTATTAAATATTTATCAAACTGGGAAGTTCATCGTGTGGACCTCAAGGGTCGCACTTTAGTCCTAATAAACGACCCACCTCACGGCTTGTTGTTAATTAATTCAACAATGAATTTTTAATCCACAAGGCATCCACTAGGTAGTGCATAGTATTATTGAATTATTATTGAATAAAAACGGATTGATATTTTGCTCATGAAGGCATTGCATAAACCAATAAAATAGAGCTTAAATTTTTGCTTTTGTATTTGAACAACAAAAGATGTAGGTCTATTAAAATAATCTGCTTTATCGGTCTCGTGATATTATTATTCAAACCTACAAGGCGCGTCATTTTTCTACTCAATTTATGATAATATAGTCGACATGACAATATATTATGCAGGGCTGGACCATATTTAGAATAACTTATCGATATTAAATTCCATCTTAATATTTACTATTAACTCTGAAGGAAGGTTTTCCTGTAATTTTTTTTTTTAGAAATTTCATCTTTCTGCATGATACCAAATCATGATTGGTCTATATAAAAATATATGAGCACTGTGGTTGGAATAAAAACAAAAATAAAGATAGTTACTTCTTACCACAACAGTTTTATTGATGGATGTACATTTCGAAAGCTATGCTTTCATCTTCAGCAAACACTATACATGATTGAAATAATATTAGTATAAAATACCCTTTATGTATTATTTCAATCATGTATAGTGTTTGCTGAAGATGAAAGCATAGCTTTCGAAATGTACATCCATCAATAAAACTGTTGTGGTAAGAAGTAACTATCTTTATTTTTGTCATGATTGGTCTGTTTCGTTAATAGGATTTCAATAAAATTTGGTACACGTACATAGGACCCCTCAACTCAAAGAATAATCTATTTTATATCCGGCTTCGCTTGCGTTGGCATAATATAATAAATATAATTAAAGTTTATGTTAACTCGTGCGACGCTGCGAGTGACGGCAAATTCTAAATATATCTGCAGAACAGAGAGTAGATTTCGAATTGCTCGAAAATTTAGTCGATTTTTCATTTAGAATAGATAATATTTAATTCTATTTAGACTCGATTTAAAAGTCAAGCTATCGTTTGACTGCATAACCACTATGAGCGCACTTATGCTGGGTTTCTGATACGACTTTCAGCTTTAAATCTAGATTTAAGAACGTAATCTGTTTTCAACTAAACTGAGATTTCCATTTAGTTGAAAGCAAATGACATTCTTAAAGAGGGCAGTATAGCCTAGATGGTAGCGTGCTTGGCGCCGCAACCTCTAGACTGGACTGCCGTGGGTTCGAATCCCACCTGCGCTCATGGATGTTTTGTGATGTTATTTAGTTTTAAGTTAGTTGTTATTTAGTGTAGTTGAAAGACGCTAATGACCTGAGATGTCGACGCGTCTATAATCTACAATAAATAAATAAACATTCTTAAATCTAGAATTAAAGTGGAAAGTCGTATCAGAAACCCAGCATTAATCGAATAAATAAAAACCTACTTTTTGACGAGTAGCAGAGACCGCATATTTATTACGCTACGACAAAAGGGATGATCAGTGAGTGAAAATAACGATTCGCATAATGGGAAGCTGGTTATTAATGTAAATATTTTATTCATATAAATCGTCCAGCCCTTGTCGATATGATAATATCTCGTGAGAGGCAGGCTTCGTTTGACATATTTTACACAATTAGTGAAAAAATGTCTCTTCACGGACGTCTTCTTTTCTTAGTATTATACAGAGTGTTCAAAAATATTTACAAATGATTCTAAAACGCAAAATAAGATTTTAATTTACGTCTGGAAAGTTTGCGTAAATTTTCTGAGGTCACCTTGACGACTTGAACGTATCAATTCCCAAGGTTAAAGATAACTCGTGGTTAAAAAAACTACATCAAATAAATACCTATTAGATAAAAATCATTAAAAATATTAAACAATAATTTATTTATTTATTATCCTCGCTTTTCTATGGTGTGGAAAAAATCTTGTTTGTTGTTTAAATCAATTATTGTCTTATCAAATATGGCAAACATTATTTAGTTGTATAGCCCCAATTAAATATCTTATCGGTGAGGATTCTGATAATAAAATATTCCTATGCAAATATATTGATATAAATTATAATAATTAACTAGTAGATTTATATCATATTGTGGAGAGCAAAACACCTTTTTCTTACCGTATTTGTTACTTTACTACAATATTAGGCATATTTTCAAAAAATTTAAACTACACAAACATAACAAAATTTTACACCGCAATATTATAAACTTTTATTTAAACACTAATAATTAATAATTATTTAAAATACTTCTAAATAAACAGTCATTTTTTTAAATTTTTAAAGCCCGTACCAAATGTTTTTCAGTACATAATAGAACATGTTTTTTTTTGTTCAAAATAATCCGAAAACGAATTTTGTAAACGAGACCGTGGTGGTATATGATTTAAAAAAATATTTTTTTGTCAGTCACCTTCAACAATAACAATACGTTTAAACGACAAATGACAATCGGCTGTAAGACAAGTGAGAGAGCGCGGATGTGAAAAGACAAAAGACTCACGTGGTATGTTAACAGTCGTATTTCGGATAGTAAACTGACTGATTCCAGTATCAGGCTGTAACCATGAGAACGGTAAAGGACAATGACGGCGCGATACGCGGCGAGTGAACGAACCACTGCCATTGCAAATTGTACCAACGACGCTCCAAAGCTCCGTACTACAGGCGAGCTTTATTTCGCATTCATACACGCCCACTATAATAACACAACAAATTTGTTCCAAGTGAATCATATATCACACCGTAAACTGAAAAAAATAAATATTAGTAAAAAAACATTTTAGAGACAAGCTTTTATTTAATTGCACTAAAAAAGAAAATATAATTTTTAACAATTTAGGTTCATAATTATAAAGCGTGGGTCGTGAATTCTATGATAGTTTATTAGTCACGACCCACGCTTTTATAATTATAAACCTAAATATTATTAAAAATTATTTTTTCCTTTTTAGTGCATTTAAATAAAAGCTTGTCTCTAAAAAGTTTTTTTTACTAATATTTATTTTGTTCATTTTAGTCTTTCAAAGTTTTACCCTCCTTTGACACCCGTATAGGGGTTGAATTTCTAAAAATCCTCTCTTAGTGGATGCTTACGTCAGAAAAAGAACCAACTGTCCAAATTTCAAGTTTCTAGCTTCAGCGATTTGGCCTGGGCGTTGATTAGTCAAAAAAACCCTACATCCCCGTTTGAGCTCCTTAGGGGTTAAATTTATTTTTAAAAATGGTTTATTCATGTATTGTCATCGGGAATACATATGTGTACAAAGTTTCAAATCGATCGGATACGTGGAAGTCGCTCAAAATTGACTGGCAAGTTTTGACCTCAACAAACAAACACACAAACCCACAAGCAAACACACAAACTAACATACATTGCAAATTAAATAAAAGCTTGTAAAAATAGTTCTGACTTCTGAGATATTCACGTTTTTACAAAATTAAAAATAGCAGTTTGTTTTTATTCTTTTTTTTTTGACTAAAATTGCAATGTAAAAAAATTATACAGTGTGTAAACGGTAGTGTATCAAATTGTATCCTCTGAAAGAACGTTTTACAAGCTGTCTAGACGTTTCATAAAATGTCAACTTACACCAGGTGGCTGCGACTTATAATTGGATAAAAAAAAACATTCGAAATTATCTTTTGAATGTTTTTTTTCTGAATTGAACCATCAAGTTCGTATTATTCGTTTAAGATATATTTTGAACAAAATTCAAGTTTCTAAAAGTACTCATAGTCACGCATAGACGACAGCACAACTTCAAAGTTTGTTTCTACACTCGAATTTATTTTTATCCATTTAATAAATGTACACTTTTCGAAATAAATTTAGGTTTAAAGAATACTAAGGGCACTGTGGCTAGAAACTCTAATAATGAAAATATATACTATATAGCAGCGGTTCTCAACCATTTTAGTTGTGCGGACCACTAATTTTGTAAAAAATATTTGAGGCCCACTAACATAAATATACAAATAAAAACTATAAACACACAAACACAAATGGACGCATATACTCGATTGTTCCCATCTCGACCCATGAAGCTCCGATAATATTTATCTTGGCTTGACTCTCAACCAGCGTCCGCGGCCCACAAGTGGACAGCGGTCCATGGTTTGGGAACCGCTGCTATATAGGTTTTGGATAATAATTTAAAACACAACAAAATTACAATTATTTTATTTATTATATTTTATACGAGCATTATTTTGAATTTATAAGACAAATAAAAGTAGATATACACTTATTAGCTTCTACCGACAGCGAAAAAGATTATTTCAATAAATAAAATACACAAAACTGGCTATAGCTGTCCAACTTTATTTTTATTCATAAGTTTGATGAACAGTGTATAGTCAGTAGTGCTTGAAAAGGGTCTCTTGTAACAATCCGAAACGTAGTATTAAAAATAAAGTTGGACACTGGACAGCTATAGCCAGTTTTGTGTGTTTTATTTATAAAAGTAGATATATTTCTTTCCATGACAACAAATACATAATTATTTGTGTTTAACGGTATTCACACCATCTTTCTGTATATACGTGATACAGACATAACCATTTTTTACTTCCCACCTCTACTATGGTAGGGAAGTAATGGATTTAGTCCGAAAAAATATTTCGAGATTTTAACAGATCTTCACGTTTTGAGACCCTAGCAATCGTTTAAGATCATTTTCTGACTGATGTCTGTATGTGTGTGTGTGTGTGTGTGTGTGTGTGTGTATGTGTGTGTGTGTATATGGTCAATTTTTCGCCTTCGATATCTTAAGAACGGAACAACATACGGGCATGCCGATTGCTCTATTGTGTTTATCAGCCTTTAACTTAGATCTGATTAGATTTTGAGTCAAATCGGTTCAGTGGATCCTGAGATAATAAAAAAAACGTCCTCAATGTCACGTATTAACATAGGTAAAAAAAAATATAAATGAATTCTAGATGTTATAATATGAAAAAAATGTAAAGATTTTTTTTCTCTAAAATGTATAGTTTTCGAGAAAAAAAATATTTTACTAAAAAAAATAAAAATTGTACGTAAATCAAGGTAACCATGATTTTTGCTATATTAAGCTAGCCGTCAGTAGATCGCCAAACAAAAAAGAGGGCCATGCTTTTTTCAAAGAATAAAAATTAAATTGGGTTTTAAAGACCACCAACAGCTAAGGTTATTAGAGCCTAGTCAAAGAATAAAAAAAAAAAGAGAGTGTTTATTTTTTGCAAATATTTACTAGGTGGGAAGTATAGGACTGGTCATCAGTCGAATTTTTTTTTTGTTTAGTTTCACCTCAGTCTTAAAATGTTAGCAATAATTTATGCGTCAGTACATTTAAAGAAAGAACTTAATGCGCAATTAGAGTACAAAAATCTCGTTAATCTAATCCACATCGTTAAAAGATTCAGTATACGACGAAACCAGTAAATCGGCTGCTTTTAAGTAGGAATTTAATATCGTACACTGAAAGTGATAAAGATAGATTTTATATCTACACTGACCGGCAAAAAAAACCGGTCATTTTTTTTAAAGTCCCCCTGACCGCATATATTTTATTTCCACAAAGGAAGCTTAGCTGTTTTTGAAGTGAAAACTTCCGCTTAGGCGCGCTTTGCCTGGGCTGTTAACAACAGTGATGTGAAACGCACCCGACGGTGACAATCGGGGCTACTCGGCTCAAACACGAACACGTATTTGCAATAATATGCTGGTAATAGTGTGTAGTTCATAAGTGTGCTAATATATGACACTAAAAACTTAATACGAGTAAAATGTCATTTGTAGTTCACAAGTACGCTAACAGATGACAATAAAACTTAATATTATCGTTAAGGTATTATATTCATTAAAATTAATTGTATAGGCCGATTTTAATATATTTATGATTTAACTGTGTGATTAAAAAACTATATAATATATATTTAAAAATTAGAGAATCTGAAGTTTTCAGTTCTGTCGTGTGGTCATAAATGCACACACCCATTTTTTTCTTCGTTATTAATGCCTTTAGATGTTATTTCATTTCATAATACCTTTAATTTTAATTTGAACAAGTTAAAATCATTTTTAGCAGTATTTCGATTTATTGATTAACTCGATGCCACGACAGCTCAACGATGTAATTCGAGTTATTAAAAATTAAATTAATACAACCCACCATAATTTATTTACAACTAAGACAAAAATTGTATTTGCATTGTTTCTGTTACTTCTTTGAATTAAATTTTTTTTATGTTTATTTGTGGTCTCTTTTCAGCTAATTTATACATTTCATATTAACAACAAGCCGTGAGGTGGGTCGTTTATTAGGACTAAAGTGCGACCCTTGAGGTCCACACGACGAACTTCCCAGTTTGATAAATATTTAATAATAACAATTAAATTACATATTACACAGAAAAGTAATCATTTTAATCATTAAAACATAATTATAATTTATTTTTAACAATAGTTAAAAAAAAAAACGGCTGAACCGATTTTTATAAAATTTATGTCGGATCAAAATGACGTTAACACGCCTCGATTGACACCCTTACGAAGTCGATATAATTTTTTATTCGCGAGATATTGTGTAAAATCTACTTTTTTGGAGTCAATTTGGTTAAAAAAAAAGAACGGCTGAATCGATTTTGAAAAAAATTCTTTCAGATCATATTTACGTTAATACGCGTCGATTGGCACCCCAACGTAGTCGATATCATTTTTCATTCTCGAGATTTCGTCTTAGAAAGAAATGGACACATACGTACACACACACACACAATACATCTTTCTAAAAATAGTGTAAAAATAGTGTATTGACCTTGTAGCATAAAAATTTGTTATACATTTTGATTTCGATTTTCGGACCCATTACAATAATTTCCAATGGGAAGTTAAAAAATGGTTCTTTAACCTACTATCAATATCTAGTAAAATTATTCAATGTTTCAGTACTTTTGTGAAATATATCAGTGTGGCCGGTTTTTTTTTGCCTGTCAGTGTATTATATTATTATAGCCGATCGTTACTACGTACTTCTATCAATCAAGTTCGCAAAATCACCTAAACTCAAAGCTTATTGAGTGTGAACTTCTGATATATCGAAATAAAAATGTTATTAAAAACCAAAATACAAAACAAGATTGCAAAATAAACAATCGTCGAATAAAAGCACTGCAAGTGCCCTAAAATTTTATTTTGACGCAGGACTACGTCTACCCCGTGTCCAGTCTCAAAGGTGAACATAGGGATTTAACATGGTATTGTTCATTTTTGCTGATTCGTGTTCGCCAATTCAACGTACAAGAAAGGTAATGGTACCTATCGAAAGATAAAATTATTGCGTATCAATTGATTCTAAAAATAAGACCAAAAATGAAATTTTTACTTTAAAATACAAATTTGAAATTTACCGATTTTGCAGTAATGATTTCGAATTAAGTAGGCGAAAAACAAAACACTAAAAGAAGTTTGCTGTAATAAAATTGTCAAAAAACTTTTGTACTCGTAATTGGTGCACGTAAACATTTTTACAATAATTAAAGTAAAAATGAATAATTACCTGTTTGTTTTCTTATTAAGTCCATACGATTAGAAGTAAAAGCCAAAATACTTAAAAATGGCACACAACGTTAATTCCCTATGTTCGACTTTGAAACCGGACACCCGGTAGGTATATGTTCGCAAGTATACGCCTCCCACTTCGACTTACTCATGCGACGCGTTTTATGTAACAGGCTATAACTTTGTAAAAAAATACCAAGGTAACAATGGTTAAGATGTCATTTGAAAACCGAAGAAGTCTCGTTCAATTTTATTATTGTGTGAAGTTTGGCACTTGAGCCGCAGACGAGAGTGCCATTTACATTAGTGCTTTATTATTATTGTAGATTATAGACGCGTCGACAACTCAGGTCATTAGCGTCTTCAACACAACAATTAATAATCCATTTGTGTATTAGAATCTGCCAGCCGGCATACACAAACCGATTGGTACGAGCTCGGGCTCCTGGGAACGCCAATTCCCAAAGAACATTGGAATACAATTGCGAGAACAACTACATTCCAATGTTCCCCCTGGGGGAATTAGTGCTTTGAAAGTGAAACACCCATTGACAATGACGTAACATTATATGATGCAAACGTAAGCATTAATTTGTTAACAATTGCGACACTTTCGTATGAACAATTTATCTGTGTTTTTGATAATCGAACAAAAAAAAAGAATAATCAGTGACGAGCAAGTAATTCATGACGTATTAAATGAAAATTTTCCAAGTAAAAAGAAAAATGTAAATCGAAATTAGTTTCTGTTTTATTATATTTTTCCGGAAAACTCATCACATTTTATAGGAGATCCGATGGAGTCCCGCGGTGTATACTTCATAACATTCATAAGATGACAGAGTGCTGATGACACTAATACATCACGTCGAACTGATAGATGTGTGTTTTTGTAATCATTCTAAATGGCTGCTCTGTGTTAGAAGAGTTTGTGCAAACATACTTACCCGCTGTATCTAGTGCAGAAACTGCAACATTTTACTTTCGCAGTTTTTAATAATTTTGATGTCTTTGTCTATTTCACTGACTGTATCAGGTTGTCCGAAATCAAACCTGAACATACCAATTATTAATGAATGCAAGAACTAAGAAGGAAGATATAAACAAAACGGTAGCGCGACAAAGATAGAATACTATCATGGCTAGATAAATTTTCAAGCTAAATTTAAGTAAACATTAAAGTATCCATGGAAATAACTAAAGAATAAAGTAAATATAATAATAAGTAAATATTATAAATTAATAGATTTATACGGCTGAATTGCAATTGAAAATTTTTCGTTGGAAAGCAGCCAATTATATAATTGATTCCAAACATATCGGAAAAAATCATTTTAACAGCCATAGTCACAGTCAGGATTCTAACCTGAACCTTTCCACTTTCGCGGCGGAATGAGCTTACATTTACTCAACCGTGACATGATTACTAATCTAACATTCCCCTTACATGTTAAGGAATCAATAGATTTTCACCACATGCGAGTGTTAATTCAATATAGCTATGTTATAGAAGTGAATCTTCGTACTAGCGAGAGCTCAACATGAAAGTGAAAATTATTTCAAAATGGAAAGGTTCAGGTTAGAATCCTGACTGTGCCTATGGTTGGTAAAATGATTTTTTCCAATATGTTTGGAATCAATTATATAATTGGCTGCTTTCCAACGGAAGATTTTAAATATTATGACATCTTTATTGCACTCATTATTTTACTATGTTCAGATTTGGTTTCGGACAACCTGTACATAATATCTAGCTGCTAATTTAAATTTTTCGTATTTTAACGGTCCTTTCTAATAAAACTTACCGATGTTTTTAACCTTTATGTTAGCATAATATACTTTAAATACCCTGTATTTATTATTGTATACAAACATGATGAAAAATAGTGTAAAGGATTGTTTAATTATTATTTCACACGACAAACATCCAATTCCATTCAAATATAAAACTACAAAGGAATTTTTGATTCTGCGTCAGATTAATAAAACCCTTGTGGCTCACATTTTGAATGTGATTTTATTTTAAATACCCTAAAGGTATCATTTTTAATATTGAAGCTGGATACAAAATGTTTTCTCAGCTTCCAATTACACATTTTTCAATTGGCTGATGATGACGTAACTCTTTTTCCCTCCAAAACTTTGTTAAAAAAATCACACTCATCTCAGCATAGTTCGTATTCTACATAAAACGGGCCGTGAAATACAGAGAAAAAATTTGTTAATAAAACAAAAACCCGACTACTTGACAAGTAAAACACAATATCCTTTTGTGTCTATGCCGTAGTCGACTAAAAATATAGGTACCTACTAATTAAACAATTTTCCAAATGTAACAGTGAATGTTTACTTTTTAATCGAATTCAAAAAAACGCAGGGTTATCAATTCGAGACGTATAATATATTTTTTTTATGTTCGTTCAGCCGTAATTTCTCAAAGGAGTAACCGATTTGAAAAATGTCAACGCCGTTGAGTTCAGAATGTTTACGGAATGATCTCATATAATTTTTATACAAATCGGTTCAGTAGTTTCTTTTTTTTTCTAGTAATCAAATTAATTTTTAATTTTGTTAGCTCATATCTTCTGCATTTGTGAACCGATTTTGATGATTTTTTTTCTAATTAATAGGATATGTACCTTCAGGGTACTCCCACATAAATTCTATTTAAATCGGTTCAGTATTTTATTTTTAGTTTAGTAATCAAATATCAAAAAAAGTCGGTTAAAATAATATGAAACTGGTAAAACCTAATTTTCGTCCCTTCCCCAGTCTCCCAGGGGAGTAGCACCCTTCGTTGGAGGGGGGGAAACTTTAAGATTTATTGAGGACACCCAAAAGGACTATCATGTAAAAAAAATCTTGTAGGATTTTTTTCCAATGTTCGTAGGTACATTATTTCGACTTGGCGCCCGGTCTATATGTGTGTACTAATTATTTAATTATTCTGTTAAAAAATTGTGGTTACGCTACTGATGCCTCCAACTTCGACATAATAAGTGAAAAGTTCCTGTATAGTCAGGCTAAGGTAGATATTTTCTACGTTGAATTATCTTAATTAGTATGTGCTTGAAGCATATTTCCGGTTCATGAACTACATTAAGTAAGTGAAGGATGCTTCATGTGTGGGGAAGGTACCGGTTAAGTTTACATCCAATGTGACACCGAACCATAAAAAGGAAATGATTTTAAGTGCTTTTAGCAGTCTCACACTTAGAGACGTTTACAAATATTCTCAGATTCATGAGTGCACCAACATTGAGAAAATACACAGTCAGATGTGTATCAATGTCGGAAGTCTGCCAGATTTCAAAATTGCATCGGTTTATAAAAGAGAAATAAGATTTGCCAGCGGAAGTTGCTATTTATAAATGTAAAACTTTATTATGAAGTATTAGAAATACCTTGTATTATGTCCGTCTTGTGACTTCTTGTGAATTTACACTACGCGTTTCAGCAACGAGTTGCCATCTTCAGGTGTGATTAATTTTTTTTTTTAAACACACATTGAGTATTCGTAACACTATATAATATTATGATGCTAAGCACTGTGTATTATGTCGTGGTTTGTGAAGTACTGATTTAAATTTCTAGATTTAATTTAAAGGAAAATCCTACTTTTTATACTTCGTTGTAAAGAGAAATTTATTTAGATTCTTATTTCGGGAAAATATACAGAGCATCCTACTTAAAAATCAAAGTTAGATATTTTTCCGGAAAACAGATAGGCCATGGCAAAAAATTTTTTGCGCCATTTTATAAATCAGATTCAGTTACACAAGTCTCTTATTTAACTTTTTCTTGTATCTTTAATATTTCAGCAGATATAAGCTGGACAATGAAAAATCAGGCACCCTGTACAGTAGGTAAATTAAATGGAAATGTGAGTGTGTGTGTGTGTGTGTGTGTAGACGATTACTGAGTATTGGGTATTTGTATGTTGTTAATTATTGTGTCGTATATTATGTTCGATTTTGTATTGAGTTTGTATCACATGTGCTGCATATTATTTTATAGACGCAACATAAAATAAAATGTAAAACTTTATTTTAAAATATTTTATCAACACATGCACGCTTATCGATTAATTATGAAATGTGATTTAAATCGTTGGAGCCATTTTGAGAAAACCACCATTTTAGATTTTCGATTATCAATAAATGACCCTTATTTAGGGGAGCAATCTGTCAAACTCTCCAATTCAATTCTTTACTCCTATGGTCGCTCAATAATAAAAGATCGTGTTGTACAGCAAAATGAAAAAAAATACTTTGATAACATTTGCGTCACTCGGGGAATTCCCAACAAAATAAAATAATTTTTTTCCGAGTTTTACAATAAGCACAAATAAACATTTGGAGAAAATTCGTTAAAATGTGTATTTTTATTGGTTGGTTCGTAATAAATAAAGTTCTTAAAACTTTCCCAAAGGATAAAAGTGCGTCCTACTTTATCGATTGAAGAGAAAAAACGTACACACTACGTGAGATCGTTAAAAAATGAACCTGTATAACCGACCGATGCAATATCGAGCAGCTTTTTACATTTTTTATCATCTTTAAATTTAAGTGACGGCTTTAAGCAAAAACGTCAAGGAAGATTTTCCGCTTTACCATTAAAGTTTTTCATATTACATTATTTTTAAAGAATTTTCGAACCAAAATTATAATAAAAACAGAGCGAAACAATAATTTCACAGCAACTCAGGCTAAAAAGTAAACTTAGAACATAATTATTCTGTTTTATATATAAGAGATTAGCAGCCTGGTCCGGATTCGCCCGGGTGCTATGTTTTATTTATTGTAGATTATAGACGCTTCGTCAACTTAGGTCCTACATTAAATAACAATTAATTTAAAACTAAATAACATCACAAAACATCCATGAGCGCAGGCAGAATTCGAACCCACGATAGTCTAGTCTAAAGGCTGGTACCGAGTACGCTATCCACTAGGCTACACTGCCCTCCCGGGTGCTATGAATGTATGATTTATTAAAACATTACTCACTCGCTTCGCTTGTTTGCTACAGTTATTATAAGCCTATGTCTTAAAACGAAGTAGATATCCCTTATCGAGCAATGGAAAAAATTGAAATTAGTTCAGTAGTTTCTAAGATAACATGCATCAGATTTTCGCCCGGGTGAAGCCAAGCCGGCCAGTTATAATAGCCTACCTATGTTCTAAAGCAAAGTATCACCTATCGAACACTGAAAAAAAAATTTGAAATCGGTTCAGTAATTTTTGAGATTACCCCCGATTTTCACTCGAGCGAACCCGGGCCGACCAGTTACTATAGCCTAGTCCTAAAGCAAAGTGTCACCTACCTAATAGTGAAAAAAATTTGAAAACGGTCTTCTGAGATTACCCCCGGGCGAATCCAGGCCGGCCATTTTCAGTTATACATCTAAACCTTCCTCGTGAAAACCGGAACAAAATCCGTCCAGTATAAATACGGAAAAATCAATCTTCTAAGATTATCCCCGATTTTCACCCGAGCGAATCCGGGCCGGCCAGTTACTACAGCCTAGTCCTAAAGCAAAGTGTCACCTATGTACCTAATAGTAAAAAAAATTGAAATCGGGCTTCTGAGATTATCCCCAATTTTCACCCGGGCCGGCCTGTTTCAAATATACACCTAAACCCTCCTCGTGAATTAATCTATGGAATCGTGAAAACCGGAACAAAATCCGTCCAGTATAGATATGGAAAAATCAGTCTTCTTAGATTATCCCCGATTTTCACCCGGGCGAAGCCGGCCGGCTAGTTATTATCGCCTATGTTGTGTGTGTTTTAAAGACCACAGCTAAGGTTATTTGGGCCTAGCACCAATTCATATTTTCAATTCATTATTTTTTTTAATAATAAATTGAAAATCCAATTGACACTTTTACCAGCTCTCGGGCTAGAAGCCAGGAACTGGGGACTTGTAATAGAGGAACCATAGCAACGCCATGTAAACAACAGCACTGCTACACTCTCGGCTATTCTCAAGCCCATCGCCTATGTTCATCTACATTGTGGAAGCTGCCCGTGTGCAAAATTTCAGAGTTTGGTTTGAGTAGTTAAGGCGTGAAAGTGGAACAAACTCACTTTCGCATTTATAATATTAGTTAGCTGACCCAACGATGTAGCTTAGTGGTACAGCACTAGACTCGCATTGGGGAGGTACTGGGTTCGAATCCCGGCGGGGGCAGATGTGGCTAGGACTTTTTCCTACTGCCTCACGCCGAGAAACGGTAATTCCTGTACCGGCCATCTTGTTTGAGGTTTTTCCATGGTTTCCCTCAATAATTCCAGATGAATATCGAGATGGTTTCTTATTTAAGGCCATGGCCGATTACCTGTCAAACTCCTATGCTCCCAAAGTTGCCTACCTTATCCTAATGTCCTATAATTCCTCCATTCGCACATTGCTATTAAATAAGTTGAAGTATAATAAAAATGTATAAAACGGGAAGTGGTAAAAATGGAAAATAGTAATGGTGCGAATGGCGTCTGTTATGACATAATGTCGAGAAACGGACGTTAAACGCATTATTATTATTATTATTATTATTATTATTATATTAGTTATCTGTTAGGATATCAGAGTATAGTATATTATACAGGGTGAGTTCGACCACCCGTATCAGTCGTTTTTTTCGAAAACGGTTAGTCGTAGAGAGTTGTGTCAAAAATTTGTATTATAAAAGCCCTATTAAAGAATCGAATGGTGATAATTTTTTTTTCGGGAAGGTCGGCTTCCCTATTAGTTTGCTCCAGAATGTCCAGAACTCCGGAATTATAAATGTAACGATAGGTCGAAAGTGGTATTGTTGAAAAGATCTTTAAAAAATAAGCAAGTTTTGTAGGAAAATTTTTTTTATTACTGCCACTCCTGTTAAGTAATATTTGTTTGAAATTACTAAATTAAAATGTCATAAATCATAATAACGAATTTTTTAAAAGTCCGCATTCAAAATCTAGTTACCTATCTATCGATCATTAAATACTGAAGAAGTACACTCACAGCATAACCAGAAGAGCTCAGTAGTATGTATTAAAGAGTAAATGGAAGACAGTTTGAACACTTGTGACAATGTCTAAGGTTGCTAGATTTTTAATGCCGACTTCGATCGTTATTATGAAAATTTGATTTAATAATTTCAAACGATTGTTACTTTACAGGGGTGGCAGTAATTAAATAATTTTTCCTACAAAACTTGCCTATTTTTTAAAGAGCTTTTCAACAGCACCACTTTCAACCTATCGTGCTTTCTAAAATTCCGGAGTTTTGAACATATAATAATTTATATTTATACTTATAGAAATTTACAGGGGTGGCAGTAATAAAAAAAATTTTCCTACAAAACTTGCTTATTTTTTAAAGATCTTTTCAACAATACCACTTTCGACCTATCGTTACATTTATAATTCCGGAGTTCTGGACATTCTGGAGCAAACTAATAGGGAAGCCGACCTTCCCGAAAAAAAAAATTATCACCATTCGATTCTTTAATAGGGCTTTTATAATACAAATTTTTGACACAACTCTCTTCGACTAACCGTTTTCGAAAAAAACGACTGATACGGGTGGTCGAACTCACCCTGTATATTATGTTTAATTACAATGATAAAAAATAGGTCAACTGTTAAATTATTTACACATAGCATTATTACTAAATTCCACAACTGCATATTCGCAGCTTGAAATTGGAAAAGTTTTATAGCCATAGTTTTATATCAATAAAACTCGACAATGAAATCAAACCAATTAACTTTTACGGTGTGAAAATCTATATATGGCTACTAAACATTGATTAGAACAGATTTCCCGTGGGTTTATTAAAAAAGACTAGCTTTTATCTCCGACTATGCATAGGCACCCCAATGATTTAGCGAATTTCAAAATTAAGTGAAAGCGATTGAATACTAAGTTAAGAAATTATTATTTAATCAAGATTTAACCGATAGCGATGCAATCCATAATAATGGAATCTGCCAACAATAACTGTCCATAACGTATTCACTTAACAATTAGTAAATACCAGAAAATATCAGACAGCTAAGCTGTCATGATTGTTAGGCTATATTTAAGGGAAAAAAATCAAATGCCACTACCGGGAGACATCCAGCCGGAAACTGGGAGATTTTTTAAACTAATAGGTAATAGTCAGGGGTACAGCGCCAATATTTTAAAGTGATTACTAACAGGCTGAATTTTCGTGAGTAGCTTAGTTTTGACGAGTCCCCCAAATCTCTATCTGCGACAATTCTCGGTAGAGGTATGCAAAGTTCTGCGCAGCCGCTAAACATGTTGATTTGGCGAGTTTTTAAATTTTATACATAACACTTTGTTTTTCAGTTAAATTGCCAGCTAATTTATAAAAAAACAGGAAGCTACGCTTGTCCTACAAAAGCGATGGGTGGACTGGCGAGTCCTCCGTCACCAATATGTAAAAATAACGAGGTCTGAAATTTTATTACTAACGGGCTGATTTTTAGTTTATTGTTTAATTAATATTTTTGAAATCGAAGGGTCAAATTGTCCTACAAATTGTCCGGTAAGGATTTCCGGTCCTACGCCCTGAAAGTGTCAGTTCCACGAATATTCTAAACTGATTACTAACAACTTAATTTTTGTTTTTTTCTTGTGGAAATGGAGTGTAGAATACAATATAATTGGTGTCCTACTCCTACAATAAAATTGGGAAATATTGATAAAAAAGCCAAAAAACTATAGTCCATTGAAATGTTACATTAGGCTTCCATTTTGGGTAGGACGAGATTTTTTTTACCGTTGCGTAGGGGGGCCCGGTGTAAGTTTAAAATTGAGATTTCAGGGTCGGCGGCCACCCCATTTGGCCGCCATTTTGAAAAAAGGTTCCTAACAGGTTTTGTACTGTATCTCCGTAACGGTACATCTTACAGAAAATCTGTATATAGGTTTTTGTTTAGAATCGAATTCTCTACAACTTTACTAGAGAAACTTTTTGTCCTAAATTAAATAATTAAAAAGATATGCTTTATAGAAGATAGAATATTTTTTAAATATTCAATTTATGACGAAAAGTGTTTCTAGTAAAGTTGCAGAGAATTCGATTATAAACAAAAAACATATGTACTAATTTTCAGTACGAGATACCGTTACGGAGATATAGTGCAAAACCTGTTAGCACCCCTTTTTCAAGATTGCGGCCAAATGAGGGGGCCTGTAATATTGCATATATAACTCCCACACATAAAATAAAGATAATATGAATACGAGGAAGATAGTGATTACCCCTCTCATCTCCTTATGTATTCATAAGTTATAAAAAGGGTTTCAGACAATGAAACAGGAACAATTAATTATCCGTACATCTGGTACTTTGTATATGTGTCAATGCATATGACACATATTCATAATTAATCTGTCAATACATAAAATAATAAATATCAAAGTTATATTAAAACAAATAATAAAATAACATATACTTCAAAGAAAGTATCTTCACAAGTTATAAAGTTAAGAAATAAATGTAACCATAATTATAAAATAAAACAAATTGTAATCTTAATTATAATAATCTTAAATTTAATAAATCATTTAAAAAAAAAAAAAAAATTAAATAGCCGGAAGCTATTTGTTTTAAAAAAAAATGATTTATTAAATTTAAGATTATTATAATTAAGATTACAATTTGTTTTATTTTATAATTATGGTTACATTTATTTCTTAACTTTATAACTTGTGAAGATACTTTCTTTGAAGTATATGTTATTTTATTATTTGTTTTAATATAACTTTGATATTTATTATTTTATGTATTGACAGATTAATTATGAATATGTGTCATATGCATTGACACATATACAAAGTACCAGATGTACGGATAATTAATTGTTCCTGTTTCATTGTCTGAAACCCTTTTTATATCTTATGAATACATAAGGAGATGAGAGGGGTAATCACTATCTTCCTCGTATTCATATTATCTTTATTTTATGTGTGGGAGTTATATATGCAATATTACAGGCCGCCAACCACGAAAACTCAATTTTAAACTTACACCGGCCTCCCCTACGCAACGGTAAAAAAAATCTTGTCCTGTCCAAAATGCAAGGTTAGCCTAAAAAAATAACATTTTAATGGACTAATATCAGAATGAGCCATATTCATTATGTACGTATTTATATAAAGTTGCTATCGTTATTTTGATGTTTTTATTTTAGTTTCAATTATTTTCAATAATCACTAAAATAACCATAGCGATCCTATATAAATACGTAAATTACAAAAAATATCAAATTACCGGATATCCAATTAAAATAATACGTTATAGTATTGAAGCCTTTTTTGTAGGACTAGCGATACCTACCAATATTTTTGTAGGACACTGCATTATTTGATCAGAGAATACACAGACCTATCCAGTGTTACCTCCTATGTCCTACAGTTAGTAATCAGTTTAGAATATTCGTGGATCTGACACTTTCAGGGCGTAGGACCGGAAAACCCTACCGGACAATTTGTAGGACAATTTGACCCTTCGATTTCAAAAATATTAATTAAACAATAAATTAAAAACCATCCCGTTAGTAATAAAATTTCAGACCTCGTTATTTTTACATATTGGGGACGGAGGACTCGCCAGTCCACCCATCGCTATTGTAGGACAAGCGCAGCTTCCTGTTTTTTTATAAATTATCTGGCAATTTAACTGAAAAATAAAGTGTTATGTATAAAATTTAAAAACTCGCCAAATCAACATGTTTAGCGGCTGCGCAGAACTTTGCATACCTCTACCGCGAATTGTCGCAGATAGAGATTTGGGGGACTCGTCAAAACTAAGCTACTCACGAAAATTCAGCCTGTTAGTAATCACTTTAAAATATTGGCGCTGTACCCCTGACTATAACTCATCCAGCCGGAAACGGAGTTTCAGGTTTGAGTCCCAGTAGTGACAATTGATTTTTCTTAGATATAGCCTAACAATCATAGGCTTAGCTGTCTGATATATTGTTATTCACTAATTGTTAAGTGAATATGTTGTGGATATTAGGAGTTTAAATAGTTTGATTATTATTCACTATCTAATACTGTTATCCACAGTTACTCAAATCCTGTATTTATTTATTTATCGGCTTACCAAATGGATGTATATAGATCATGTTATTTTTACGTATTATTAACTAGTAAATTAATAGATTTTTTATACGGCTGATTTGCAATTGAAAATTTTTGTTGGAAAGCAGTCAATTATATAATTGATTCCAAACATATCGGAAAAAATCATTTTACCAACCATAGTCAGGATTCTAACCTGAACCTTTCCACTTTCGCGGCAGAATGAGCTTACAATTACTCAACCGTGACATGATTACTAATCTAACATTCCCCTTATATGCTTCGGAATCAATAGATTTTCACTACGTGCGAGTATTAATTCATTATAGCTAGGTTGCAGATATGAATCTTCGTACTAGCGAGAGCTCATCTTGAATTAAATAGTAACGTAAAATGAAACTGTGTCCATCTTTATTTTTGTAAGAAAAGTTTTCTGCGTTATCCGCCAATCTTAATTATTTTTGAGGTTCAAAAATTCTTCAGATGTATTTTTCATAAACTGCAAAATGTCAGGCGTCAAGTGTCAAGAATAAAACAAAATTATAAAGACAGAAAAATCTTGTTTGAAGAAAAAGATGAAATACAGGAAAAACAATCGTTTCAATGTGTGAGAATGTGACCTACATGTACAACTGAAGGACAAACATCAAATAAACTCCGAGCTTCGGACAGAGAAGAAACATGTAAAAAGAAGATAAGATTTAATAACGGAACAGTTGCAGCTGAAACAAAACCAACCGAAATTCAAAATCTAAATTTAAATTTAATACTGCAGTGACGTAACTACAATTTGAAGCCCCCCACATATTTTGGAAAATATACTCCTAAATTAAAAAAACTCGGGTCGCAGTGCCAAAACCCTGCCGACAATATAGTGTATTTGCTAATAATTGTGGCTTTATTATGTGAACTTAAGTTTGTTTTTGAACAAAATAAAAAATTTAACCCCTTAATACATCCCTTAAAATAATATTTTTTTTCTTAATTTCAATATTTTTATCAATGCAACCTCGGTACCAAATTAAATACACTCTTCAGTAAGTAAAGCACTATCCGCAAACTAGTGTTTTCATAAAATTTGTAAGTCCGGTCCTGTCGGGCCGATTTTATTAAAATTTTGGCAGCACATTTTAATCGTTACTAAAAGGTTAAATTTCAATTTTGAAACGGTTTTGAGAATTTTTTCGGCATTTTCGGGCCCAAAAACATTTTTCAACCCCTAAAAACCACCCTTAAAATGGTCCGATTGGGCCCATTTTAAATAGGCTTCGTGCGGTGATGGATTTCAACGTGCCTACCAAATTTCGTCAAAATCAATTAACTCTTTCGAAAGTTATCGCCCGCACACATATATATATATATAAATATATATATATATATATATATATATATATATATATATATATATATACATATATAAATAGACATTTCCAAAAATGGTGCCAAAATGTTCAGGAGGGTATGAAACGTCGAGAAATTTTGGTCCGACCCCTAGGTCCCGCCATCCGACCGACGCCAATAGTGTATGTGCCATATGGCAAATACACTAATAAGGAGTTAGGTAGGGGAAAAAAATTAACAGATTTGTTTTTAAAAACTTATATTTTGATCTTTTCTTTCCATATCAAATTTAATAAAAGTATGTTTTTAAAGTAAAAAAATATATTAAGAGAATATTTGATGAATAAAAAATATAAAACTATATATAAAAATATAAACTATGTAAGCTATGTGTGTCTGGAAGCCAACAATCAAGATGTTATGTGACGTCAATTGCGGTTTGATTTCTTTTAAAATGTAAATATTAAACACCACACATGTCTGGTTGCATACATACAGGACTCTAACCTGAACCTTTCAACTATCGCGGCAGAATAAGCTTACAATTAGTCAACCGTGACATGATTACCAATCTAACATTCTCCATATATGCAAAGGAATCAATAGATTTCCACTACATACGAATGTCAATAATTATAGCTAGGTTGTAGATATAAATCATCGTAGTAGCGAGAGCTATTCATGTAGATGAAATTATTTCAAACACCCAAAGGGAATACATTAAATAAAAACCTAGATACTTCAATGTTATAAATATCCGATATTTGCAAGAATCAATTATGTAATTGACTGCTCTTCCAATAAAAATTTTCAATTGCAAAACAGCCGTATAAATCTATTTATACATAAAAGTCAGCTTATCAATATAGGTCTCGAATTATTTCTTCAGAAGTTTTAGGTGATATTTAATTTATGCACATTGTTCATTGAACAAAGTCGCGAAGCTTAAATAAAAACAGAAACTCAGACAGAGAGGAAAAATGTAAAACAGAGACAAAAAGTTTAAAAATTCTTTGACAATTATTGAGCAAATTCACAGAGATTAAGTGTACCGTCAATAATGGGATTCTAAACAAATACCACAATCGTTTAACGAATGTACATATAAACTACCCCTTTTATGGTGTCATGCATCCCCCGAATAGTATTATTTGTTCACATCAAGAGGGCCGGTTCGTGCGGGATGAGGAAGTACCGTTGCGGAATCAAATCAATTATTTCCACCTCTCTGACGCGCATGTTGACAAAAATTATTGCTTTTCACCGTATTTCCCAAACGGTGTTCAGTCAACACAAATTCAGCTAATTCAGATTTTTCAGAATCATTGAATAAATATTGAATGATTCACAAAAGTCTAGATCATAGGCACGCCGTTATATATAATACTAGCGGCCCGTCCCGGATTCGCCCGGACTGCAATACACTACTCACTCGTTCGCTCCCGGATGGTACATTACTCACTCGCTTCGCTCGTTCGCGTGAATATTACAATTACATTACTCACTCGCTTCGCTCGTTCGCTCTCGGGTGAATTTTTCCGATGTTTTAATAGTTATTCTGTTAATCAGGCCGGAAACAAATCCAAAAAATAAAAGATCATGAAAATCGGTCCAGCCGTTCTCGAGTTATAAATGGTGTAACTAACTAACTAACACGACTTTCTTTTATATATTATATAGATGACGTTTCCATAGTTCGTCTATTACAAGCCCTCAGCTTACAGGTGAAAATATTATTTATCGATTTATTAATAGAAATTTTTTTTGATTGAACCTTCTTTAAAATTCTCTGAAAAAGACAAAATACCATTGTTCTTAGTTTTAAAATCACCGTCCCTCCTATATTTAATTAAAAATTGGCGCAATTGTTCTCTATGCAGTCATAAATTATTTATTTGCTCCAACTAAGGGTACAATTATTTTATCCTTTTTAGGAGCTTTTAAAGTCGATTGATTTTTTGTTGTTGTCTTTATTTAAACTTTTTTGAAGCTCGCTCAAATTTGTTTTACCTAAATAATTTTTAGTTTTTTTCTCAGTTAAAAATATAAACAAATATAGTGGAGGTGCAACAATAAATCTCGGCACCTCCACCACATATTTTTAAAAATTTTAATCTAAATAACTGGGTCGCCTGGGTAAGCAATCTAAGGTCCTTCTTCATACAGTCCTAAACAATAAGCAATAAATTTCATCCAAATCGGGCCAATAATAAAATAATCTCGGACATACGTACCTACATACATACAAACATAAATAGGTAAATTATATCAAACAATTCTAGTTTCTAAAGGCCACGTCTATGAAAAAACACAATTGCTAAAGTAGCCGAGATCGTAATTATATCCTCAGTTTCAAACTGATAACTGGTGAAAATATCAACATAGAATTTAAGTAGTACCCGTTAATTAATATTTTGCAGCATTAATTTTAGATAGAATAAATTAGTCGATAGTGAATCTAAAAATGAAAAATATGCCATTAATATTTTTTATGAAACATCAACATCAAATTTCCTTCTTCAAAAACCAGTAAATATTTTTTTACCGATTGTCAACTGTTGTCAGCAAATAAATGTCTATCTATCATACAAGAATATACTGTTAAACGTTCCCTGATTTTATTAATCGAAAATAAATATTTACCGATTCAAAGCTTCAAATTGTAAATATTTTTTAGGCTTTTAAATATTTACTTTGCATTGGGAGCATTCAAAAGACGTTAAATGTTCAAAGGCGATTAGCATATTTTAATTAAAAAAGTACACCGCTTGTTTTTTAAAGCTACCGTGTTTTGTTAATTAATTAATTAAGAATATCTTTTTTTTATAAATGATCGCAATGTTATTTCGTTTCAAATTTTAAAAATAGACTATAATCATTCTCTGGTAGGTCAAGTTACATATTTTTAAAATTTTAATATCGTTTCTTTATTTTTAATCACTATATATACCTATAATTTGTTTGTGTCTTTAAACGTCCTCCAGAATTTATTAATATCAACATGACAAAGAACTAACGTAGGTAGAAAATGGGAAAGGGTAGAAAAATCCCTTTAACTTCCATGAGATCTCTGACTTAATTTTTTCCCAAATAACCTTAGCTGTTGGTGGTCTTTAAAACACAATTTCTGACTAAAGTTTTATTAGAAACAACAAATAATGAAACAGTTTTATTAATTTAAAATCTGAAAATTCAATTTGTTCGAATTTTATGATTCTGCTATTATTTAAAAGCTTGCCTTCGCCAGACAGGCAAGCTTTTAAATAATAGTAGAATCATAAAATTCGAACAAATTGAATTTTCAGATTTAAATTTTGTCATGATTAAATGTGTTACAGGTTCCCAAATTTTTTAACCGGGACGCTTTTTAAATCGATTATTCGATAGGTGATACTTTGCTTTAGGAGCTATAATAACTGGCCGGCCCGGCTTCGTCCGGGTGAATATCAGAAGTAATCTTAGAAATTACGGAACCGATTTCAATTTTTTTCATAGTTCGATAGTTTGCTTTAGGACATAGGCTATAATAACTGGCCGGCCCGGCTTCGTCTGGGTGAATATCAGAAGTAATCTTAGAAATTACGGAACCGATTTCAAATTTTTTCACAGTTCGATAGTTTGCTTTAGGATATAGGCTATAATAACTGGCCGGCCCGGCTTCACCCGGGTGAAAATCGGGACTATTCTTAGAAACTACTGAACCGATTTCAATTTTGTTCACTGTTCGATAGGTGATACTTTGCTTTAGGACATACGCTATAATAACTGGAGCGAGCGAGTGAGCAAAGCGAATGAATGATGTATTGATAAATCATAAATTCATAGCACCCGGGCGAAGCCGGACCGGGTCGCTAGTGCGATATAAGTTAAGATTTTTTTGAACGCAGTTTTAATTTGAAAATCAAGGAAAGGGTTAGCTGAAGCAACAGCTATTTCCCAGTTTATATAACAATGGATACATTGTAATATGTGGCAAGTTGCCAAGAGAGCAACAGAAGACATGAAGCACGCTTCGTTGAGTCGTTTACGCTTTATGACCATACTGTAGTCGGAAAACTTCATTTGAAAAAAATACAAAATATTTTCACTGTTTCGAGCGCATTAGAGCAAAACCGAACTTATAGACTAAGAGCTAGTGACAATTTTTTGATGTTATTTATTTAATACCGACATTTTGTTCTGCAAATTGAAATATATGCCTAAAACAGTCGCCGTAACAACATATTAAAATTTGAACCTTGAACTAGTAATATAAATTTCGTCGAATACATGACACGTTTAGGGAGATCTGCCACCCCTTTAATACTGACCGATTGGTCTATAAATATTATAATGGCATTATTGGGTCACTGACAAGCTATACAAACAATTTCAGCCTTGAAGCAATAATAATTGTGACCATTTTTTTTGTTACATGTTGGGGGCAGTCTGCATACCTCCCATACCGCTATCTAGCAAAATCCCTTACTCAGGACACTTTAATATGCCTCCCTCAACATCTTCACAAAAATAAGACCTTGAATAAATAACACCGAAAAATTGTCACTAGCTCTTGGTCTATTACCCATTGTTAGTGATATTATTTTGTGTTAAGAAGATCATGTTCAGATATTTATTAATATGGTTCATACTTCCTGTGCACCACAGTGCTCAAATTTTGATATAATAATAGTTTTTTTATACGGCTGTATGCAATTGAAAGATTTTTTCGTTGGAGAGCAGCCAATTATATAATTGTTTCGAAACATATAGGAAAAAAGCTCATTCCGACGCGAAATTGGAAAGGTTCAGGTTAGAATCCTGACTGTGACCACTGGTTGGTAAAATGATTTTTTCCTATATGTTTCGAGACAATTATATAATTGGCTGCTCTCCAACGAAAAAATCTTTCAAATGTTGATGTTACTCCGTGTAACTTTTCGCCGCTGACACAACCCTGCGCAAAACGAAACACGCACTGGTTCACTGTTTCTTTCAACACGAGCTGCGGTGTATTTATCTCTCTCGCTTGCTCTAACTAGATATGTCTATTCGTTCTGCGCATTGTTGTGACAGCTGGGTTGTTTTTATTTCTCTCACTTGCGCTAACCGAATAGGTCTATTCTTGTTACAAAACCAAAATAATCTTAATTAAGTACAATAGACTTACGTATACCTAATCGATCAAGCTTGGTCAGTTATTTTTTTTTTTTTTTGTTGCTCATTACTTTAAGCGTGGCAACATTATTTTTGAAGGACACACATTTTCGTAGTTGGCCACACTGTATGAAGAACTTATTGTTAAATCGAATTGATGTGCCAACTCCATCTAACCTAACCCTGTTGTAATCTGTGCTAAACTAT
This sequence comes from Mongoloraphidia duomilia, assembly GCA_039654895.1. Classification (NCBI taxonomy): domain Eukaryota; kingdom Metazoa; phylum Arthropoda; class Insecta; order Raphidioptera; family Raphidiidae; genus Mongoloraphidia; species Mongoloraphidia duomilia. The sequence continues at coordinate 12,398,082 of CM077527.1, forward strand.
CTGAAAGTAACCCGGAAATGGAGTGAGTTCCGGTGTTCCAGCATTCCACTTCTTGTCGAGTGAATATACCCATAAACATTTATAAATAGATGAATAGAATCTCCCAAAATTATTTTAAATAATGCTTGTGCTACCAAATGTAAAGTTTTTTTAACCGACTTCAAAAAAAGGAGGTGGTTCTCAATTCGGTTGTATTTTATTTTTTTTTTATTTGTTACCTCATAACTCAGTCCTTTATAAACCAATTTTGAATTTTTTTTTATTTGAAAGGCTATACTTTCAGATTGGTCCCATAGAAATTTCATCAAAATCGGTTCAGTAGTTCGGCTGATTTTAATAAAAGTGTGTAACGGCGTGTGATTCTTTAAGGTAAATGTCACTTTTTGACATATCAGACAGCGTAAGAAAATCGGTTTAATAAAAGTGAGTAACGGCGTGTGATTCTTTTAAGGTAAATGTCACTTTTTGACACTAGAAAGTAAAAAATAAAAAACTTTTTAACAAAAAAAAACCTCCTTCAAAAAACCACTAAAAAGAGGAAAATAATTTAATTTTGAGGTCTGTGCCAATTTAATAAAATATGAAGTTGATTAAAAAGAAGATATTAATCACTATAATATACTTTTTAACCGACTTCATATTTTTATTAAATTGGCACAGACCTCAAAATTTCATTATTTTCCTCTTTTTAGTGGTTTTTTGAAGGAGGTTTTTTTTGTTAAAAAGTTTTTTTTACTTGAAAAACGTCTGTTGTTTCATACTGGGGTGGCATTTTAGAAATATTAGATGACACGGAAATAGTCGGAAGTAGTTGACATATGAAACAAAACAGAATCTATATCTATGTTAAGATCTCAGACACAGTAAGCCACGGTGACCGTGCGGTAAAATATAAGTCTACCGACAGGTACAAACACTAAGAATATAGGGTCTAATACTGTACAAGCCATCTTGTTGAAGTTTTCAATAGTTTCCCTCAATAATTCCAGATGAATATCGAATTGGTTCCTTATTCAAGGCCATGGCCGATTATCCGTACAAACTCCTATGCTCCCAAAGTTGCCTACCTTATCCTGATTTCCTATTATTCCTCCATTCGCATTGCTATAATTACCTAATTAAGTTAAGGTTTAAAAATGTAGAAAATTACAGGAAAAATAGAAAATAGTAATGGTGCGAATGGCATCTGAATTGTGACATAATGTCGAGAAACGGACATTAAACGTATTAATATTTATTCATTTATTATTATATTTTCAATTTATTAATAAATAATAAATTGAAAATATTAATTGGTGGTCTAAACAATCATGGCTGTCATTTGCCTTAAAAATATACATCTTAGTCCTAATCAAGTTGGTCACCCCTGCTCAAAAGGTCGTAGAATCGCGGTGGTATCGTAGTCGCATATTTCCGTAGGTAGGAGAACGGCATTGGAATTTCATTCAACTATTGGTTTCGGTCGATAATGTAGTGGCCTGTATCGACCACAAATAGGTAAAGTTAAATCCTTTCTCTATACCGATAATACACTACATTTGCGAAATAATATCTCAATCGGAATCCGTAGGGTATATACTCGAAATGCATTTTGTTTCGTGTTTTACGACAACTTTATCAACTTTATAGTTCGTTTATTGTCACATAAATTTACCGAATATTTTTATTTTTTCGTCTGTTTTACCAAATGCATTTTTCTTCAAGTTTTACGATTTATAAAAACAAAACGTAACTAAATATAAAACTGATGTCGTATAACACGTACGTCTTAATTAAGTGTTTTTAAGCATATATTTCAATTTGCAGAACAAAATGTCGGTATTAACCCCCTTGCAGAACGATATAAACACCTAGGCGAGTTAGTTTCCCTCTAAGAGAGGGGGTTAATACCGACATTTTGTTCTAAAAATTGAAATATAAGCTTAAAACAGTCGCCGTAACAACATGTTAAAATTTGAACCTTGAACTAATAATATAAATTTCGTCGGGTACATGACACGTTTAGAGTGATCTGCCACCCATTTAATACTGACCAATCGATCTACAAATATTATAATGGCATTATTGGATCACCGACAAGCTAAACAAACAATTTCAGCCTTGAAGGAATAATAATTGTGATCAGTCTTTTTGTTACATGTCGGGGGTAGTCTGCATCCCTCCCATATCTAGCAAAATCCCTTACTCAGGGCACATTAATATGCCTCCCTCAACATCTTCACAAAAATAAGTCCTTGAATAAATATCACCAAAAAATTGTCACTAGCTCTCGGTCTATTTTTGTGTGTTTCTTACCACTTCATGAAATTTTATATAGTTACTATAATATTATTGCAATTTTTTGCATTTTAGCGTATTGGCGGAATCCTACTAATATTATAAACACCACCAGCATGGCTTCGCTTCGCAGGGGGAGAATTTCTCGTGGGGGCAGTAATAAATCATAAATTCATAGCACCCGGACGAAGTCGGACCAGACCGCTAGTAATATATATTTCAGATCTTGAAAATTGCTACCACCTTGGCGTCGGGCATTATATTATAGTTTTGTTTGAATTGGTCGGAAATTTAATGAATTATATTTTATGGTTATTTAATTTGATTCTCGTGAAACTACGTTATAAATAATGATTAAGATAACAATTCGAGAAACATAAAATCATTACAAAGTTGTAATTTAGATTAGCGAATATTACATAACTGAAAAGAATGAAAACGGTTATTCTGGCGAAAACAATTTATTTTTATAGATTCAATGGCCATTTTTCTATTCTTCTTTTAAACATGAAATGCATTCTCCCGCGACGGCGACATTTTGTATAAAATTAAAGCTCTTTTCAGTCTTTTTCAGTTCTTTCCATGAAATCACAATCCCCGTTTCGTGTCGTTACTTCAACTAATTAACTTTGTAGACTTTCGCAATCGCTACAATAAATACAGGGATGAATGAAGTTATAACTTCATTCATGTTCATTTCTTACATATTTAAAATCTATCTTAACATGAAATAATATTTACTTAGGACATAAATATATAATTTTTTTTTAATCGGGTCGGTGCAGCAATGTTTGTACCGCAACGTATTTTGAAAAAAATTTCAAGTAATACATTTTTCGATGTTTTTTAAATACTTTATACCTACTAAATAAAATAACAAACGCACATTAAAATAATTATACAATAATTAAATGTAACTTATTTGACATTCAAATGATACTTCAAACATCGTTATATCTTTATTTTTTGAAATGAAAACTTCCTTAGGCACGCTTTGACTGGGCTGTTAACAACAGTGATGAGAAACGCACCCGACGGTGACAATCGGGGCTACTCGGCTCAAACACGAACACGTATTTGCAATATGCTGGTAATAGTGTGTAGTTCATAAGTGTGCTAATAGATGACACTAAAAACTTAATACGAGTAAAAAGTCATTTGTAGTTCACAAGTGCGCTAACAGATGACACTAAAACATATATTTTGTAGTTCACAAGTGCGCTAACAGATGACACTTTTTTATTAAAGGTATTCATCTTAATAATTTCAAATATGTTTACCAAGTTTCTCTTTTGTCAAAACAAAAAAATCCTTCCGACCATTTTGGATGTCCGCATAATGTAAAATAAACAGATTCACACATACATATTTTTTTCCGTATATGCCTAGTCATTTCATTAAATGTCCAGTTAGTCATTTCATAAAATGTCTAGACGTTTTTTGGCTTCTTACGAAATGAATATCCAGTACATTTGACAAACATTTGATGAACTGTCTGGTTGCAACTAAATCTCACCGGTGTCTAGATATTTTAAAAACATTTAAAGATATGATTGATGTGAGTTGTGACTTATTCTATATTTCAAAAGTGGAACGATCTAAATGCCAGCGCAGCCCTACAAATCCTACGCAAATAAAACTCTTATTGTAACATGTCAAGACTGCTTTTGAAAAGTTTTTAAAGACGCTTTACAGATAATTTTGATTTTGAATTCAGGCCTTTTCAAATAAAATCTATCTACACTTTGCTTTACTAAGTAAAACATTTGACTTTGATTATTTGAAACAAATAGATATATTGTATGAAGATAATTCATTTTACTTTCTTTAGAAAAGACATCAACGAAAACGAAATGCTTTTTAATTTTTAATTCATTTCTTAAACCAATAAATCCCTTTTCGAATCTAGATATTTCATTGCGTAACTTTTAAAATAATCAGTGACTGAGCCATCGAAGCGAATATACTTGCACTTTGACTTCATCGTTTAACATTTCGTTCTGTTGAACTACTGGACCGATTTGAATGAAACTTTTACCATATTGTATTAGGGAGGATCTTAGATTAGTCGAATTATCCTTTACACGCTGATGACCTTAGCTGTCGAGCGTCTATAATCAATCTATCTATCTATCCAAGTATCCTGTTTTATCCAGGCGACCCTATTTACTTTGAATAAACAACATTTTAAATCATGTGGTGGAGGTACCGTGATTAATAGTTACGGTTCCACCACATTTATCTCTATATTTTGTGCCCGACTTCAAAAATTAATTACCGACCTAAAAAAGGAAACGGTGTAACTATAAAAATGACAAAATATTTTCCCTTCGTTTTATAATTACCTTCCTTACCTACATTTGATTAGAAAGCCGGCGCAATTGCTTCTCTATATTATATTAGATACAATTATAGTGGTTTATTTGCTCCGAATTCTAATTGAATGTAGGTAGGGCAGGTGATTGTAAAACGAAAAAAAAATGATTTTTTCTTTTTTTTGGGCCTTATAATTCTTTTTTTGATTTTTTTAAATTTTATTTTGGGTCAGGAGTTGCAATAATCTGTACATAATATTAAAAGAAAGTCTAGGTAGGTGTCCGTCTGGTTGTCTGTATCGGCTAATCTCAAAAACTACTGAACGGATTTTTAATATGGTTTTAACCATACCGAGTGTATATCGAATTGATTCCAAGCCATGTGAAACATAATATTATATTTACCTATACCCAACTATAATAATACGTCTCGCGGAGTTAATTATAAATTCGAGCGAACGAGCGAAGCGAGTGAGTTATATATTAATTAATTATAAATTGCTACCCGGCCGAATCCGGACTGGGCATCTAGTAAAAAAACGATAAAAGAAAACTCACAGAGCCGAACCGTTCTCTACTTTGAAAATGTCTAAAAGTCACCAATTCCATAATCGCTTTTTTCGTTTCGTAAAACAAACACTGTGCACTAGCAACAATCGACCGTGTATTGTTTCACAGGGTATATACTTTAATAATTAAGTAGTGTGATCGTCAGTTGTTAAAGCTCTTTCGTCTCCTCAATGGAATTAACTCCTTTTGTCGACCCGACTGTATCGACCCTGTCCCCGTGCTTTCTTTTGATGTATTACACTGTACAGAACATATACCAGTTATGTTCTTATATCAAATAGTAACCAACGTAACCAAGTTATAGTGTTACGAGTATTTGTCCGGAACTCTCTTGACGACCTCGGCTTTCTCTTCATTAGTATCCAATGTCCCAACACATTGTCGATATACAGGGTGTAACCAAGAAAATAAAAAAGTTAATTCAAAAAGTGAAAGTAAAAAAATTATACCATTCAGTATGCCTATAGAAAATGGACTAGTAAACCGACCTAGAACACAATTTAAAAAAAAAATTGTGAGTCCAGTTCGTACTCTCATAGAATGTGTAAACATCTTTGTGTATGTGTGTGTGCGTGTGTGTAAAAATTATTGGGAACTGTGAACACACATTGATTTGTAATAAAACCACATTTTAAAATTTTATTTTATACAACTCAGTGGTTATTTATAGTTCATACTAATTATCACGGATGGCAGCATAATAGCTTTACTCCTGGAGTCTCGCGTCTCATGTAGGATCTTACGGATTCACCCCAGATTTATTGTTTTCGGAAAAAGGGACGTAAAGATGTTTACATGTCAATAATTAAAGTTTTGTCTACATTCAATTCTGGTCAAAACTCTTAATTATTAAGAAAAGTTAAAATAAATTTTCAGCTATTGTGAAAATTCAAATGAAACAGCTTTGCCATGAACAAATCATATAATTTTATTTTTAAACCAGACTTCATTTTCGAACATTCACAATTTCCCAATTTTGTTTATAATTAGGACATGCGACATTTTCCCGGATGTAAAATGTCTGTTCAAATTATAGGTTGCGGTTTTTGAAAAACAAATCCTTTATATGAGGGCCTTCTAACCCTTACTCTCTCTCACCCAATTTCCTCCAGACTACCCTTAACCGAACCATACACAGCAAACGAAAACGTTAAAAAAAATAAACAATAAATGTTTACTTTTGTCTAAAAGCTCTTGTAAAAAAATAGCTACAAACAATGGCCATGACTATAAGATAAAACAAACGGTTTCAGAGTCGAATTTTTCAAACTATACCTTATTATAAACAAGAAAAAATCAAAATCTATAGAGACGTCTACTGTCCACTTTGTCTTATAATAATAATATATATATTATATACAGTGTGTTCACCGATAGTGGTAACAGTGTATAATAGATTTTACACAATATCTCGCGAATAAAAAATTATATCGACTTCGTAAGGGTGTCAATCGAGGCGTGTTAACGTCATTTTGATCCGACATAAATTTTATAAAAATCGGTTCAGCCGTTTTTTTTTTTTAATTATTGTTAAAAATAAATAATAATTATGTTTTAATGATTAAAATGATTACTTTTCCGTGTAATATCTAATTTAATTATTATTATTAAATATTTATCAAACTGGGAAGTTCGTCGTGTGAACCTCAAGGGTCGCACTTTAGTCCTAATAAAATACCCACCTCACGGCTTGTTTTTTATATTTTCACCTAAAACTGTTTTTGAAAAATATTTTTCTCTGCATTTTTATTTTATCATAATACCTAATTATGAAGATTTATTTTTGTACAAAACATTTTGAAGTATAATTTTCTTCATGAAAAAAAATCGTATAACACGCTAAAGGAATTAATTAAAATGTAGGGGAAATAATGTCTTATTTCTAAAGAAGAATCACGTAAACTGCGAGAAATAAGGAAAAAAGACGCGAACTTATTTAAAATTACTACATTCAGCGCTAGGCTTCACTTTATTACATTACGCATATATTTTAATATACAGGGTGTCTCAAAATTGACGCCCGTGCTTTTGGAGTTTGTTTCAGGGGGCTAACACGAATTGAAAATTACGAGTAGAAAATTTTCCGATTATCTTTCGTTATCGAGTTGTTAATAAAAAACTAAAATTTTACATTAAAACTTTAAAGTTTACTAAAAACGAATATTATAAAGCAAGATATTTTCCACATCTGCTGTCACAAAATATGCTCAAATAGCTTGCCTCCTACTTCAAGGCAAACAATGGCGCGATTTAGCATGGAAGCACGAACGTTCTGTAACATATTTTCAGCTACTAATGAATTGAAAATATGAATTGGTGCTAGGCCCAAATAACCTTAGCTGTTGGTAGTCTTTAAAACACAATTTAATAATTTAACTAACGCCACAGCAGCGTGAAGACGAACTACGGATGCTTTTAGGACTCTTAATTTTCGATTTGTGTTAACCCCCTGAATCAAATCCCAAAAGTACGAAAGTCAATTTTGAAACACTCGTGTATTTTTCGGTTAGGGTTAGACTTTTGTTTTTCATTTGATTTAGAAAGTATTTGTGTTTGAAGTATCTCAAAAATAAAATAAAATTTGCATGACTCTTCTAAACTGATAGAATTCTTAATTTTTTAACCGACTTCAAAAAAAGGAGGTGGTTCTCAATTCGGTTGTATTTTTTTTATGTTTCTTACCTCAGAACTCCGTCATTTATAAACCGATTTGGAAATATTTTTTTTATTTGAAATGATATACTTTCAGATTGGTCCCATAGAAATTTCATCAAAATCGATTCAGTAGTTCGGCTGATTTTAATAAAAGTGAGTGGCGTGTGATTCCTTTAAGGTAAATGTCAATTTTTGACACTAAAAAGTAAAAAATAAAAACCTTTTTAACAAAAAATAACCTCCTTCAAAAAGTCACTAAAAAAGGAAAATAATGAAATTTTGAGGTCTGTGCCAATTTAATAAAATATGAAGTTCATGGTTAAAAAGAAGATATTAATCCCTATACTATACTTTTTAACCGACTTCATATATTATTAAATTGGCGCAGACGTTAAAATTTCATTATTTTCCTCTTTTTAGTGGCTTTTTGAAGGAGGCTTTTTTTTTGTTAAAAAGTTTTTTTTTCATTTCATGTATCGCCAACTGGAATACTGATAAAATATAACTCTAAAAACATTTTGAACGCAACGGAATCAAAATCATTAAAATCGGTTAACCCCTCGAGAAGTTATGCTGGAAAAAGCATAAAAAAAATTTTGTAGAATGAAGGAAGAAACCTCGGTGGCATAGGATCAATAATGGCAATACTGATTTAATATACTAACATTTCAGCATCCTGTGTGCCATCTTCGTAGAATAGAATAGAATAGAAAAGACTAGAATAGAATAGAATAGAAAAGAATAGAATAGACTAGAATAGAATAATAACAATGCTGTCTATTTGTCAGTATTTTGTTGAAAATACCCTATTCCTTATGTATACATAAATCTGGGACACGGTGTATATCTCGGGAGCAATGATATTATTACTCGTGTGGCTGTTAAAACTCGCTATCGCTCGTTTTAAGATACTGTCACTACTACGTCAGTAATATACCTCATTACGCCACTAGATATGCAATCTACTATTTAGAAGAGGCCTGTAGTAGTCGGTACGCCACTGCACCGGACATATTATTACATAACATCTACGTTATACCATCTGTGTTTAGTACGTGTTCACAAGATTAATGATTTATGCATACATCATAATGTCAACGTCACTCCGAAGTTACGCAACACGAAGCCGATTATATAATTCAATTATTACGTGACCGGCGCATGCGCTCACCGAACAGTTTTTTTTTATAATTCGAAAATCAGCGTTAAGCATCTAAATAAAACAATATAAAAAAGTATAAAAATCTTCTCAAAAAGTTTTTACTTCCCACCTAGCTCTACTATGGTAGGGAAGTAACGGATTTAGTCCGAAAAAAATATGTCGAGATTTTAACAGATTTTCACGTTTTGAGACCCTAGCAATCGTTTAAGATCATTTTCTGACTGATGTCTGTGTGTGTGTGTGTGTGTGTGTGTATGTGGCCAATTTTTCGCCTTCGATATCGTAAAAAAAGGTTTGCAGACCGCCAGTTGAAAACCACTGCACTAATCGATAGATTAAACTTATTACACTACCCAACAATATCAAATGTTGTTTTTACTTCCCACCTCTACTATGGTAGGGAAGTAATGGATTTAGTCCGAAAAAAATATTTCGAGATTTTAACAGATCTTCAAGTTTTGAGACTCTAGCAATCGTTTTAGATCATTGTCTGACTGATGTCTGTATGTGTGTGTGTATGTGTGTGTGGTCAATTTTTCGCCTTCGATATCGTAAAAACGAAACAACATACGGCCATCCCCGAATTTTCCACTTTCGCGGTGAATGAATTATCAATTATTCTACCATGACATGATTAAATAATTAAACTTTTCTGTTGAATAATTGATAATTCAGCCGCCGCGAAAGTGGAAAATTCGGGTTTGGACTGTGACAATTAGTTGATAATATGAATTTTTCTGTAGGTATTATAATAATATAATATTATATAACTTGGCTGATTTCCAATATATTTTCATCGTTATAAATTATAATCGAAATACCCTACTTGCTTTCAATTTCAAATATAATACAGGTAAATAAAATAAGTACTATTTAATTAATTTGCGTTGATTAAATACACAATTGTAATTAAAAGTTACTTACATGAGAAAATTATGAGTTTCAAATTTAGACTCGTAGCTTCGTATTCAAAACAAGCAGCCTACGAGTCGCAAAATAATTGCAGTAATTAAATTAGTTTAATCTCTAGAAGTGTAAATAAAATTAATTATATAATAGCCATAATTTCATTTTCAAATAAAGGCCTAGCATGAAAAGAGATTATCATAAAATCCTTTATTATACATTAATAAACGTATTCAGTACAGGCGGTTCATACACCGCTGTAGATTATAGACGCTAGACAACAGAATTGGCATTAACATTTTTCAAATGCTATTCTATAGTACGCTTATTGCCGACACAAGAGTAACAATATTTCTCGTCTCGTATTTCTAGACTAGATCGAGATAAAATTGTTGAAATCTCGTCGCTATCGAGACGAGAAAGAGACCCTCGAAAAAGTACCGAGACGAGAGCTGTAAAATTTCTTGTATCGACATATGAGACGAGAATGACCATTTATTGACGAAACGGCATCTAGGCAGTTGGTGACGAGAAGATTCGCATCAGTGTTTCTATCGGCTGGTCACTAAACTGATGCTAGACAGAGAGCAGAGCATATCTGGTTTGTGTTTAGATGGCAAACACAAAATTAATTAACTATTATTTCACAAACATAAATCTAATGTCCGAAAACAATAACCTATTTGACACAATATAACTGCAGACATTCTGTGTCTCGCTAGTTCCGCGATCTGTCGATAGAGGCGTTTATGCGAATCTTCTCGTCGCCAATATACGAATTTTATTTTAGGTAAAAAACTTTTTAACAAAAAGAACCTTCAAAAAACCACTGAAAAGAGGAAAATAATGAAATTTTGAGGTCTGTGCCAATTTAATAAAATATGAAGTCGGTTAAAAAGTATAGTATAGTGATTAATATCTTCTTTTTAACCAACTTCATATTTTATTAAATTGGCGCAGACCTCAAAATTTCATTATTTTCCTCTTTTTAGTGGTTTGTTGAAGGAGGTTTTTTTTTTGTTAAAAAGTTTTTTATTTTTTACTTTTTAGTGTCAAAAAGTGACATTTACCTTAAAAGAATCACACGCCGTTACTCACTTTTATTAAATCGACTTTCTTACGCTGTCTGATATGTCAACAAGTGACATTTACCTTAAAGAATCACACGCCGTTACTCACTTTTATTAAAATCAGCCGAACTACTGAACCGATTTTGATTAAATTTCTATGGGGCCAATCTGAAAGCATATACTTTCAAATAAAAAAAAGTTTTCAAAATGGGTTTATAAATGACTGAGTTATGAGGTAACAAACATAAAAAAATACAACCAAATTGAGAAACCACCTCCTTTTTTTGAAGTCGGTTAAAAATGAGAAATCATTGAACGTATGGTATAAAATGTATCTATTTTTGCTAAACCGTTACGCAGGTTGTGCGGGAAACACATCCGAGAAATTTTGGAGTTAAAATAAAGCGAAAATTCTGTACAAGGTTTCTGCTGAAAAAACGTTTTTCATTTATTTTGTAAACACCGTTTTCTGTAAAAAGTTTCATTACAAAACTTGCTAAATGCAAAGAAGCAATCGTTTCTAAGGAACTGTAGAGCATTTTCGTTCTATTTTTAACGCTCCAATTTTCCAAAATTTCTCATATTATGCATTTCCAGGACATCCTGTATAATTTTCGATAAGCACCTGCGATTATATAAAATTATTGTTTTATAAAATATATTCTACTGAGAAAGGATTTCGCTTTTAAAGTTTTCAAGTGGAATTTCTTGTTTTTACATAAAAACTATAGCAGTCTATGGATATAATTCATTCAGTCTTCAGGAAGTCTAATAATAGTTTTAATAAAAAGGTTAAGTTAAAGATTGAGACATATACACCATAATGGCGGTCACTTCACAGCTGTTATTTTTTTAACCGATTTCATTTTAGGTTATGTTTCATTTATATAATTTAAAAGGATGAAAATATCGATACCCAAATAATTATTAATTTAATAAATAAGTAGGGATTGAGAAAAGCCGAGCGTGTAGCAATGCTGTTGTTTACATGGCGTTGCTATGGTTTCTCTATTACAAGTCCCCAGTTCTCGGGTTCTAGCCCGAGAGCTGATAAAAGTGTCAATTGGATTTTCAATTTATTATTAAAAAAAATAATGTATTGAAAATATGAATTGGCACTAGGCCCAAATAACCTTAGCTGTTGGTGGTCTTTAAAACACATTTTTTTAAATTTTTTTTAACAAATAAGTCATTTTGATAAAAAGCTTCTAAAGACTCTGGTATTATTATTTTTCAAAGTTGATATTAAATTTCGAACACTTTCACTTTTTTAATATTTCTCCTGGTGACGTATAAAAGTTTCACGTCACGCTGAGCTTATGAAAGCAGCCACAATGGCCACGAAAGCGTCACAAAATAATCGTTTGGTCCAGAAGAAATATGATTCAACACGCACAGCTGTTGGTAGCATTAAACACTTGTCGTCTGAAATACACTGGAACTGAAAACATGAAATTTATGAACATTAGTCATTTATGACTACTGTAACGGCAATAATGCTGAAAATATTTTTAAGGTTATATTCTAGAATCATGAGATACCTCCGCGTTATATATGTCGAAATGATGTTTTTTTTCACAATCGGCAAGTTTTGAAAAATTATCGAAAGCATATTTTTATTATATCTAATGAGCCATTTTCCTGAGAGTAGTTGTTTCAATTATCCACGAGAGGCAGCACTTGTGGTAGGTACAATTATTATTTATTCCCCATAGTGTCGTGTTATTTTAGTGGTATAACTTAATCATTAAATTAATTAAATAATTGAGTTATACCACTAAAATGACACGACACTAATGGGGAATAAATAATGTTTGTACCTACCACAAGTGCTGCCTCTCGAGGATAATTGAAGGAACTACTCTTAGGAAAATGGCTCATGAAAAAGCTTTTTATTTAATATAGTTATGTAGTACATAGTCAAGAATAAAAATAGATGATCCATAACCAGCTACATAAGTCAGCAAGATACAAAATTATTTAATACTTATATTAATTAATTTAATTTTTTACTGCTGAAATGAGTACTATAGAGAAAGAATATTTATGTAAGGATATTTTGGGCGAAAATTATCAGGCAATAATTGTGGTTGAACTTATAAAAACAACGTTTTTAAAAAGATAAAATTACGAAAAATATGTTTCTCAGATTTCATTCTAAATGATGTGTGTAAATCTTATTAAATATGGCAAAATTGCATACCAACAATTTTGTAGACAACAAAATTTCCTTCAAAAAAGTCCCCAATTGCAAAGGCGATAATTATATCTCGAACATGCTGTTTCGGTAAAAATGCGTTTTTCTGCTGCAAGCTTATATTGCATATAACATGCCGATATACGTAGCGTGCAGGTACCTATGCTACCAGAAAATTGCCATTATAATTGCAACATATACTTGAGCTGAGAAGCCTGTAAACGTTTAATGATTCACTCGTGTTTAAAATACAGACATACCCCGTTTCACGTTAAATAACTACACATATTGTAGTTTTGAAGGTAGTTTAAAGATCCAGACATCCTAAAGTTACTATAAAACATTTTTCAAGCTGCCATAAATTTCCGTTATTTCACAAAAATGTTTAAGCAAATTGTATGAATATTTTAGTTACAATGCCTTGTACCCGTATTATTAATAATTAAAATACTATCTACGTATTTCATTTTCCGTATTAAAAACATCCTGCCGCCCACGTGAATATATTATATAAGGTGTTTTTGAAACATTTATAGGATAGATAAAAGGGATTGAAATATAGGAAATGTCAAAATCATTCCAGATTTTTTTTCGTGAAGGACTACTACCTAGTATTAGTTCATATATAGTATTATATTTTTTAACAATTAATTAAAAATTATGTTGATACTTTCACCAGTTACTATTCGAAGTAGAACTAGGATTTTTTTATTAATGATCCATTATATATCAATTATTCTTAATCCTAAATACACAGTAAGAAATGAGAAGGCCGATTACATAGATTATCGATCGTCCATTTGTAGCCAGCGATTAATCTGGTAATAGGCCCACAAAGAGACAATGACGTTGCAAACAGGTATCTCCAAATCGCGTAAATTCCATAAAAACACATTGCGCATGCGTGGTTACTAATTTTACATTAATTTGTTTTGAATTCATCCATTTTATATATGTAACTATCTATACATTTTATTTTGTAATTTTTACACACTTTATTGGAATATTACACAAATTATGTAATTTTAATTTACTTTAAATCACCAATTTGATTAACTTTACAGTAAAAGTCCGAGTTTTTATGAAGTTTTCTGTGCAAAAATAAATAATAATGTAAAATCACTTAGAAAATCGAGCGAATTCTACCTTAACTTTCAAAGTATTTTTACATCCTTTTTTTACAGTGTAGACTTTTTAAGGTCTCCAACAGCCAGGGTTATTTAGGCCTAGTAACAATTCGTTTATTTAATAAAAAATTAAAAACACAACTTTTTACAATAAATTTTTTTTTATTTTAATTCCACAAAATTGTCAGCATTTTTTGATAGCACCGCGTGTATACAAGAAATAAATGGGGAAATGTCACAGTCTAAACTAAAACGTCATTTAGAGATTGCGAATGGTGTTGTGAGAGCGTGCTTTACGATACAAATTACAACGATTTTATCACCGTCGGTATATGTGGGAAAAGCACACACGCTCGCATAGCTTTCAGCTAAACAAAAAACCTCTCGAAAAACGTTTATATTTTTTTGTAACAAAGGCTTTTACCTACGTATGTACATATTGTTAAGTAATTTGTTTAATCTTTTTACGTTTTGTATAAAATAAAATGAAAATTCAAGAAGGAAAAATTATTACTTTTACCATAAAAATATACCGTACGTTGAAATTTAAATCGGGCTTCAGAATCATAGAGATATCATAGCTAGAGTAGGGGAGTCATAGGAACAACTGTAGGTGACAGCGTCAGGTTGGAAAACAGAGATAGAAAACGAATAGGTTCTCTTTTCCTTGTCTTCTGACGCATTTTACATCTGTAATCATGGGTTTGCATTTGTGATAGAAAACTTTTTAACAAGAAAAAAAAACCTCCTTCAAAAAGCCACTAAAAAGAGGAAAATAATGAAATTTTGAGGTCTGCGCCAATTTAGTAAAATATGAAGTCGGTTAAAAAGTATAGTATAGTGATTAATATCTTCTTTTTAACCAACTTCATATTTTATTAAATTGGCGCAGACCTCAAAATTTCATTATTTTCCTCTTTTTAGTGGCTTTTTGAAGGAGGTTTTTTTTTGTTAAAAAGTTTTTTATTTTTTACTTCTTAGTGTCAAAAAGTGACATTAACCTTAAAGGAATCACACGCCGTTACTCACTTTTATTAAACCGACTTTCTTACGCTGTCTGATGTATCAAAAAGTGACAATTTACCTTAAGGAATCAAACGCCGTTACTAACTTTTATTAAAATCAGCCGAACTACTGAACCGATTTTGATGAAATTTCTATGGGACCAATCTGAAAGTATATCCTTTCAAATAAAAAAAAAATTTTCCAAATCGGTTTATAAATGACGGAGTTCTGAGGTAACAAACATATAAAAAAAGATACAACCGAATTGAGAACCACCTCCTTTTTTTGAAGTCGGTTAAAAAAGATAAAAGAATATGTCCATTCTCCATCTTTACCTTTTTCAGTGACACTTTTTTGAGTTGCTTCCCTCCTCTGTCTATTATATCTCTATGTTCAGAATAGTCGAACGTGTATTTGTTTATATGAAGTTTCCATTGCTCCTCTATTACAAGCCCCCATTTCCCAGATTCTAATCCGAGAGCAGGTAAAAGTATGAATTGGATTTTCAATTTATTATCAAAAAAACAATAGAAAATATATGAAACGGTGCGAGACCCAAATTACTCGAGCTGTTAGTGGCCTTAAAAATAATATTTCTTCTAAATTATTGATCATTCGTCCACTAGCACATCATAAAGTATTCAGAAAATTTTTGTTTGAAAAGAAAATTTTACCTCGCACACTACTTTAACTCATTTTACGAAGAAAGTTTTGTTTACTTCTTCTATGTAAAAGAACTGGCACATTCTCGTATTTTAAAGCTGGCCGCGCAGCCACCTTTTCTTGATACGCCTTCTTTATTTTCCCCATTTTCTTTTATATCCATCCATTCAATATTTCCTGTGCCAAACACAATACTTTAAAATATACACGCTTCACTCTGATACCCTAAATTCTCTCCAAAAAATAATGTTAGATCCAAAATATATGTTTCTAGTTTATAGTACACTAGCTGTCCATTCCGGCTTCGTCCGGACGTACATAAAGCTAGCAGGGGAAAAAACGTCGTATGACGAAATTAATGGTATGAAAATTAAGAGCTATTTAAAGGCCAATTTTTTATTTTAAATTTAGGGCTCTTACCCTTAATGGCAAAATCTGTGGCGTTGCTTTAGTAAAAGTTACCAGCGCCAAATTGTCGGATGACGAAATTGATGGTATGATAATTAAGGGCTCATTTAATGACCCTAATAGAAATTTAGGGCTCTTATATTTTTCGTAAAAATCTATAATTAGCTTTCATACGGTGGAAGTACGGGATACGTACGGGAGGAACGGCTCACATATGATGGAAACATATACTATTAAGGTAATGTTAATTTGGTTACTTTAACGTCCAAATACTTTGAATTACCTTAAGGTCTCAGCACACAACTCGTTAACCTACAAACAATGCAAACTTTTAAGTAAGCGCCATCTAGGACAATTTATTGGAACAGAGGAAACTCCTTTTCATTTATTTTGTACTGCCATCTGTTATCGAGTTGATTAATTCCTCTACACTAGTACAGCGGTTCTATTCCTTACTTATCCCTTGAAATTTATTTATTTTTCGATATTTTGAACACTTCAATAAGTTGAGCGATTTTATGAAGGAATCCAATATCAATAAATTTATGTCACTTAGATATTATCAATCGTTCAACAATTGTTGAGGTTATAAACAAAGCCGTCGCTCTAATAATAATATATTATTAAGGTTTGGTTGCAATGCAGAACAAAGCCGATATAAACTCGAGTCGCTAACAATGCGGCGGCTTCACATCTGTTGCAGGAAGCCAAAGCACCCCGGGATCACATCTATTATTATTCAAATTTTAAATATGCATACGATGTGCTAATATTTCTACCGTATTCACAACTGACAAAGAAAAAACGGTCACCGTATACAAAAATATAAATCTCACGTGTCTGAAATACATACTAATATATGTTGGTTCAGATCTTAACTAAATACATTACGTATATAGTTAATTTCATCTAATTATCACAGATAGCTATACTATACTCTTGGCGTCTCGCAGCTCAGACCTCCCGCGGGTATTATTTCTACTATGCGAACAGAAAGAGGCGTGTCGATCGAGTTCCCCTCTCAACGCACTACTTGCAAGCCAATCCCGAACGATTCCCCGCTCGCAACTCATTGCATTTCCTCCACTCCTAACGGTGTCGTTTTTTTATTGTTTTGTTACACTTTAAACTAAATTACTCGCGTCGCAAGCAAACCAGTTTAACTTCAAAATCTACATAATTCATACAGGACGTAAGTTTTATCATTTCTGAATATTTCTTATATTTTACAATAAACATCCCTGTATAAACCTAATGCAAAAAACAATCCGTCGGCCCTGCGGATGGTTTTAAAAACATTACATTTCTCTGTTCTAATAGCTTCGTAATCCAACAAAAACATTGAACGTATTTTTAATAAGTCGACGCCACTATTCCAAGAGATAATTATATTAGCCACAACGCCGCAGCAGCGAATCCGGCGTAACATTGATACTGCCATAAATAATCATTATTTATATCGCCCTCTATCGACGGCCATTTTGTATCAGTATATCACTTTTTAGTCACTAACAATAAATTATTCGCTTCAGACAAAACCACAGTACCGGACTAAAACATAAATAAATATACTTTATTCTAAATTTGTCAAAAACGGCATGATACAATATTATAAAAAGAATTACTTCAGTATATAGTATTGTTGACCCAATTAATGTTAATAATTGAAGGAATGTTTGGTTGAGGGTCAAAATAATGAAGCTTCACCAAAATATCGCTTGTGGCCAACGTTTCGAAATATTTAATTTCATCTTCAGGGCCTATGAACAGGTGTATCCTAAATTAGAACAATTCAGTCAGTATGAAACTAGTAGGTAGATACTGATAGGTAAATAGTGAATATAATAATTAGTAGGGTAAATGCGGGAGAGATGCCGCGGTAGGAGAGACGCCGCATGGCTATTAACTTACCTATTTGTCATTAATGGATCGTGCTACAAGTACGTATGTCCGTTCATCTTATCTTGTCAAAATAAGATGAACGAACATATGTACTTGTAGCACCATCCATTAATGGTAAATAGCTAAGTTAATAGCCATGCGGCGTCTCTCCTACCGCGGCATCTCTCCAGCATTTACCCTAATATGTCTTACCTCAAGCCAGTCAAATAACGGTAAATTGTTCTAATTCTAAATTGCATGATCATTACCGTTTGTGAGATAGAGCTTTGTGACAGACGGACGGACATCATACGTTCAGTAATAGGGTTCCTTTCGGAGGTACGAAACCATAAAAACATTTCTTCGTCTTTTCCGGCGGTATATAAAATGACGCGTTACAAAAAATGTGTGACGCGATTACCATAGTTACGCCATATTTTGTTTGTGTTTTGTATCATAGCTGTAATGTTCCACTTCTTCGGTTGCTGTGTCCCTTGTCATTTTTGAGGTAATCCTGGGATTCAGAATTTCGTCGGTGATTCACTATTCCACTATCGCAATATTTTGAGTAATTAGGAAAGCGTGTTTAGTGTACATTTTTTTGTTGTAGTTGTGGTTGACCGAAACTCCCACCATCACTACCCGTCTATCCACCATTTAATGCGATGATATAGCAAAAGCTTTTTGTTTATCTAAGCAAGTCTACATGCTATAAAAATATTTCATACTGAATTTCAGGCCAGATTTTGACGATCTAGTACTAAAGGAAAAATCTTAGATAACGCCATATTTCTGCTTATAAAATATTTTACCCTGTTGTTATAAAAAACGGCGGTAGTCTGATATTTTTACTTCCCACCTCTACTATGGTAGGGAAGTAATGGACTTAGATGTGATTAGATTTTGAGTCAAATCGGTTCAGTGGATGAGATATTAAAAAAAACGTTCTCAATGTCACGTATTAACATAGGTAAAAAAAATATAAATGAATTCTAGATGTTATAATATGAAAAAAATGTAAATATTTTTTTTCTCTAAAATGTACAGTTTTCGAGAAAAAAATATTTTACTAAAAATTGTACGTAAATCAAGGTAACCATGATTTTTGCTATATTACTAGCCATCAGTAGATCACCAAACAAAAAAAGGGCCATGCTTTTTTTCAAAGAATAAAAAAGAGTGTTTATTTTTTGCAAATATTTACTAGGTGGGAAGTATAGGACTGGTCAACAGTCGAATTTTTTTTTTGGGACTTCACCATCATTATCGTTATTTCCGTTGTTAATTTATTCGATGGACAGACTATATCTACAGTTCCGCCTTCGGGAATCTGGAGATCAGGCCATTTTGTCTCGCCTATAAATAAATGGAATTGCCTATTTTCGAGGACGACGTTTATAAAATCTCTGTGACATGGCAGATTCTTGAGACATTTCCCGCAGGGGTTTTGTCAAGTGACAGTGGCGCCCGAAGCGGCCGACCGAGAAATGACAAAACAATGTTGGTTCAGTCGGTATGTAAAGCATTCGCTCTTATCAACCGAGGACCAACGATCGATAAACAATGGGCGTCAAAATGCGCAACCAGTAACGTTAGGACTATGGATAATGTGTCAAAGTGGCTCATGTCGAAATTTCGAGAAAATTTAGTTTGAAAATGACCTTATAGATGGTGACCTCACATATTATTCCATAAGAAAAACATTGCACAATTTTAAATCGATCCTGCTCGAAAAATAATTGAACGATTGAAACGATGTTTTTTTAAAATTATTGTGTATAAAGGGTGAATTACTAAGAATGTCTCGGGCGATCTCTTATTTATTATGAGCATTAGAAAAAAGTTTCAAATAAAAGTTGGAATGAAATAAGAGCACTATACTTTAAAATTATTATTAGCTATACGATGTAGTCATGGTACAACTGACTTTTATTTTCATAAATAGAACACCCTGTATATTTTCAGGCCATCTCATTGTCCATCCGGAAGCCTACATAAAACTGTGCCATTTTTGAAATTCGGTTGCGACGTTACCAAAATATTCAACTTTTTCTGCAAAATTCTATATTTTCGTTATCATACTACTAAAATACACACCAACCACATTTCTCAAGTTGAGTCAATTTTTTCTGTGTCAAGTATTAGTCCATAGCAAGTGTTACCCTTTAGATACTTCGGAGTTAAATTTAATTATACAGGGTGTTAGTTGCAATAGTTGAAAAATGCATAACTTTAACTCACTTTAAGTTAGTTTTTTTAAGTAGCACAACTTGTATATATTTAGGTATGTAAATAGAGCTCGCTTTCCTCTACACATTTTATAGCAAAAATATACAGGGTGTGCTACTTAAAAAAATTAAATTCCATTCTGTATAGTAAAGAGTGCAAAGGGAAATTAACTAGAAAATACAGTTGAATCGTCGCATTAATTTTATTTTACTGAACATAAGCCACTTTTCAATGCAACCGAAGATATATTGATAGTTAGACAATCCGCTACGTTTTTTTAATTACTTCTAAAGTGGCCGCGTAGGTCTCGAAAATCAGGTCATGTATGTAAAATGTAAACTCACAAATAAAATGCAATCTGAATTTTAGAATATTACCCTTCACTTTAGAGTCCTGGAATGCTGAAAGCTCAGAACATATTGAAGTGATACTGCAGTATTAAATTACACTGATTAGTCCTTGATTCTATAATTTCCCCCAGGAATTTGTCATCAATTTTGCTATTACATTGGATCGAACATGTCAACGTAACCTACATCAAAAGGATGGACAAAATTCAGTTATATTTAAAAAAACATTGAGTCCCCGGTAATCGCGAGCATATTATCTCAAAAATACAGCAGACCAAGGAGGATCATAGAGCGAACAGTGAAGCTTTGCTTCAGTTCGTTTGAGCAGAAATTGAGGCACTAATAAAAAACTTTTTAACAAAAAAAACCTCCTTCAAAAAGGCACTAAAACGAGAAAAATAATGAAATTTTGAGGTCTGTGCCAATTAAAATATGAAGTTGGTTAAAATAAAAGAAGATATTAATCACTATACTATAGTTTTTAACCGACTTCATATTTTAATTGGCACAGACCTCAAAATTTCATTATTTTTCTCTTTTTAGTGCCTTTTGAAGGAGGTTTTTTTTTGTTAAAAAGTTTTATATTTTTTGCTTTTTAGTGTCAAAAAAAGTAACATTTACTTTAAAGAATCACACGCCGTTACTTACTTTTATTAAAATCAGCCGAACTACTGAACCGATTTTGATGAAATTTCTATGGGACCAATCTGAAAGTATATCCTTTCAAATAAAAAAATATTTTTCAAAATCGGTTCATAAACGACGAAGTTATCCGCGAACACACATAAAACATAACCACATAAAAAATATATACGGTCGAATTGAAAAACCTCTTTTTTTTTAAGTCGGTTAAAAATATGAGTTAAAATTCTACAACAAAAATGGTTGCAAAAAAATTTCGGCCATCCTGTAGATTTCAACTACTGAAAATTATTCTGCGGAAAATGTCGTAAAATTAGTTTAAATTTAATTTTAAAGTTGCGGTTAAATTTAATTAAAAAAACTCGAGAGTTTTGTAGCGAACCTCATAAAAACGAACCAATTTAGGCAAATGAAAAGAAAGTTTAACATATAATGTATAAAGAAAAGCACGAAAAAATCCATTTGAAGGAAAACATTTTTATTTTAGCCATCTATACGAAAACTCTGTTAGCACAGAAATAGGACATTCTGTTCCGCAAAGAAATTCAAACACAGAATTCAACCATTTTGTTACCACTATTTCCTACCAACTGTCGCGACAAATCATGAAAATCGATAGAACAAATGCGCGTGTGTTTCACAATTTCCAACACAGATGGCTCTGCTTGGTTTTTCCATCCGGAAAATCCTTGTTAGTTTGGAAACACACCAAAAGCACTATTGATTAACGTAAATATCTACGTACTTGGAACAATGTAAAGTGAAGTTCAAATATTTTATATAAAAAATAAGCTCAAAAATAGAACACGTTTTAAAAATAGACGGCTATCATTTTTGTATGCTTAAAATTTAAAGCATGTCCTCATTTTTTACCGGTGCCCAGGGTTGTAGCAGAGCATCGGAAATTATTCGAGCAAAAAATATTTTAAACTATCCAATTTGTTTAAAGCTTAGATAATCATTTTTAGATTTAGATTTTTGAAGTGGAAACTTCCTTATGCACGTTAGGCACTCTTTGTCTGGGTACTGAAAAAATGTGAAGCTTTCGCAACTACTTCCGTAAGAATTCGCAACATACTTATATCATAAAAACGGCTCTCTACACACTTCCACCCCATAGCGCAGCTGGTTAGGTCTTTGCGTTCTATGCATAGGAACCTGGGTTCGAGACCTGATGGCAGCGTAGAATTTTTGGCGTTTTTTTTTCTAAAATTCTACATGATATTTATTTATATATTTTTTATTTTTGTTATATTCTTTCTTTGACAATAATTATAATTTTTTTGAAACCGAGGTGGAATTAATTAAAAATACAATTTTAGTATTTTAGAAATAAATTATTTTTAGTTCATAAATGCGCTATAATAGATGACACCAAAAATTAGAAAATCTGAAATTTTCACTTCTGTCGTGTGGTCATAAGCACATACCCATTTTTTTTTATTACATATTTTCATTTTATTATAGATAGAGGGTTCCTTACATAATTCGGTAAAGTTTTCCTGTAATCTTTACCAGCCTGTTTATATGCTATAAATGAATAGACACTGTAGCTATCAAAATTAATGATGCTGATGACCTCAGCTGTTGAGCGTCTATAATTTACAATCTAATCTCAAAAAAAATATAAGAATAAGTACAAAAAAAAATTTCTGTTGACCCCGTTTGCATGTATAAGCGCGTTCTTTTTTCTATTTTTAGTATTTGTTGTGTGTTTTAAAGACCACCAACAGCTAAGGTTATTTGGAGCCTGGCACCAATTCATATTTTCAATTTATTATTTTTTTTTAATAATAAACTGAAAATCCAATTGACACTTTTACCAGCTCTCGGCGTTGAACCCGGGAACTGGGGACTTGTAATAGAGGAACCATAGCAACGCCCCGTAAACAACAGCACCGCTACACGCTCGGCTATTCTCAAGCCCTTTTAGTATTTGTTAATTAACTAGAGTATATGAGTGATATTTCACGTGAATTACAGCTTTATAGGTAATGGCGTTGTTAAAATAGACCTGGTAACAAAATAGGTCTAAAAATTGCAACTTTCACGGTCTTAAAAACCTGCAATTTTGATAAAAAAAAATAAAAATAAAAAGACATTCATAACCCCCCGTTTGCATGTATGAACGTCCCCCTTAAATAAACCTTTTTAATCTTTTGTTATTCTCTCCGTCTTTGGGCTGTGGTAATACATATTATTATATGTGAATTTCAAGTCATCTCATTTCGCTTGGAAGTTAGAGGCCTGTGACAGACATACATCGTTGGCACAAAAATAGGGTTCCTTTTTGGAACGGAACTCTAAAAAATCGAAGTAACATCTTTTCATCAATATAGCTCATGCTAAAAAATGAATTTTCACTTTACTGGCCACAAGGGGTAAAATTTGTAATGGTAACGACAATATAAATTTATATCCTGCAACGTACAATATAAAAATCGTCAGATTTTTTTACTTTGTCTACGAATACATCACTGCCACTAAACAAGGGTGAGATGATATATTATTCATCCGGTAAGAATAAACCACATACGAGGTCGAAGTAAACCATGAAAAACCTCAACCGAAACAGTCGATACACAAAGAATGAAACAAAACACAAAGCATTCTGAACATATAAGCTATGACGCCTACCGTCTCACCATATTCGACGCTTAAATGCTTAAATAAATACGATACTTATTATTACAAGTATTTACATTTCTACCTTCCTCTGTACGTTTATTTAGCTAATATGATGCCACGTCTGCCGATTTGGAAATTTCTACTTGCTTACAGGCGGACAGGCGACAACTCCTCCCCGTTTTTTTAGGGTTCCGTATTGGAACCCTATTACTACTGCACACTGTCGTGGGTTCAAATCCCACCTTCCCCCTTAGGATGTTTTGTGATGTCATTTAGTTTTAAGGAAGTTGTTATTTAATGTAATTAAGACGCTAATGACCTAAGTTGTCGAAGCGTCTATAATCTACAATAAATAAATAAATAAATATTACTACTGCACCGTGTCTGTCCATCTGTCCGTCTGCCTGTCTGTCTGTCTGTCCTATTTAATTGCATGATGATATATTATATAATCTTGTCACTCGAAAAGAAGTAGGTTTTTAAACAGCAAAAGATTTTTTTTAATCCCTTCTGTAGTTCTATAAATATTAATTCCTTTAAGAAGAGATTATTTTTAACCTTTTAAACATTTTTAATGTGTTCTATTTTTAAACGTTTATAAAGTTTTGCAGTGCTTCATAACGAAATTCAAAAATCTATTCTACTTACTTAAAAAAAAAGAAAACAAATGTGAATTATGACAACACATATTTTTTGTGCAATTTAGTAGATAATAATAATTAAGCCTTAAGCAATATTTCGTCATAATTTTACTACAATGGATTACGATAAATTATCTCTAGAAAAAAATAATAAAAATATGCAAATACATTAAATTATAGCTTGGCCAATTGTCGTTGTAACATAATGAAAGCTTTTGTTATATTTTTTTCTATATTACGTACAATAATTTAAATAAAAAAATCAATAACATAGGCGACGTAATTATTCTGGTGTCAAAAACATCCTGCAAATTTAAGAACAAAGGAACAAAAGAGCGCATTTCAAAGCTCAAGCGAACGATCTAAAATTAGAATAACGCCCACGTTTTGTATTATTAGCGTACAAGTGTGATCGAAAAAGCTTGTTATACACTTTTTGTACACACAGAGCCAGCTATAGTTAAACATACAGTGTGCAAACGGTTTTCCGAACATAAAGAAAATAACATTGAGAGCATTTACAATTTTTTAGTAGGCTATGGGTCCTAAGATCTATTGTAAATAGGATTACATAGAAAAAATAGTACAGTAAATTTTCTAAACAATTTTCCATAACATAACGGTTGACTATTAAGAGTAACTCGGAACCTGCTAAATAAAAAAAAACAAATACATATTTCCGATAGATTATAGCCCACAGCTGCATAGACTGTAAATGTTCTCAATGTTATTTTCCCTATATGTTCGGTAAAACCGTTTACACCCTGTACAAAAGCAGCAATATTGTTTGCTGAAGTCAGCATGGAGAATAGAAAGAAAGGAGACTAATCGCCATGCAATCGCCGTTGTTCAAAAAGTGAGGAAAATAAGGATTCGAGTTCCGGCGGTAGAGGCGCTGAAGCTATAAGACTCCAAGTAGAGTGGGTAACCGGGCGATTTGAATATCGATTTTTTTTCAAGATAAAAATGAAATGAATAAAAAAATAATCGATCTATTCCACGTAAATATTAGTTGATTTCACCTTTTACTAATAGAATAAACGATCACAGGTTAACTGACAGTAGAGGGCAGTGTAGCCTAGTGGTTGGCGTGCTTGGTGCCGCAGCCTCTGGACTGGACTGCCGTGGGTTCAAGTCCCGCCTGCGTTCATGGATGTTTTGTGGTGTTATTTGGTTTTAGGTTAGTTGTTATTTAGTGTAGTTGAAAGACGCTAATGACCTGAGATGTCGACGCGTCTATAATCTACAATAAATAAATAAAAATAAACTGACAGTAAACAATACTACGTTGTCGTGGATTCGTTCATAGGAGACTCGGGGTCTTATAGCTATATACAGCTCCGCGCCTAAAACTTTTACGAATCCTTACCTTCATCGATTTTCGGAACAAACACTTCGCGTTGCGGCTTGACGAGAACAGTCTCCTTTCTCTCTGTTCTCCGTGGACGTCACTACCAAGGAGATTAATATCCTGATTCTAAGACAATGATCTATCTCTGAACCCGAACATCACGTATCTTTAAGGGTATGTCTACACTTGAACTTTTACTGTAAGGCCAGTTCAATTTGATTCCATACAAGAAATCAAATTTGTCAAAGAATAATAAAAATATATAAAGCCAAACAGATAAATATAAAAATAAAATAGGAAGAAATCCTTTCCAAAATTTTTTAAATACATTTATTAAACGCTTTCGGAACCTAAGTTCCGAAAGCGCTTAATAAATGTATTTAGAAAACTTTTGGAAAGGATTTCGTCCTATTTTATTTTTATCTTGATTATTCCAAATTTATGTGCGTAATCGAATAGTTAGATAAATAATTGTTACATAGTAAAGTCATCAAATATGCAAACATCGTGTATCTAGAGGACAGTGTAACCTAGTGGATAGCGTACTTGGTACCAGCGTCTAGACTAGACTGTCGTGGGTTCGAATCCCACCTGCGCTCATGGATGTCTTGTGACGTCATTTAGTTTTAAGTTAGTTGTTATTTAATGTAATTTAAGACGCTAATGACCCAAGTTGTCGACGCGTCTATAATCTACAATAAATAAATAAATCGTGTACTTAATCAATTAAATTGATTATTGAACTGCAAATCTTAAAAATCATCAGACAAATTAATATACTGGTTATTGATTATTGAATAATATATTGAGGATTGTTCTTTCAGAATTACAATATTTTTAATGCGCGCATTACAAAGATATTTCGTCATTCTATAACGTTAAATCTGTCGCTTTCCGCGTCTGTCTGTCTGTCTGTTTAACCGCTAACTCCTCCTAAACCACGCAACGGATTTTGATGCGGTTTTCACCATCAGTTAGATAATTTTTCACGGAAGGTTTATATATATAGCGAACTAGCGAAGCGAGGGAGTAATGTAATTATAATATTCAAGCGAACGAGCGAAGCGAGTGAGTAGTGTATTGCACCCGGGCAAAGCCGGACGGGGTCGCTAGTTAATAGTACTTTTGCAAATGTTATCCTCAATAATAATTTAATGTCTTTTTCAAATGTAATAAAAACATAATTGCGGACATAAAATTTATAGAAACGTAAATATAACTTATTGTAATAACAAGAAAACCATAAATATATATAAATATCAATCGAGAAAGGTATAAAAACTCTCATCGGAAGGTACTGGTTTCGATTCCTGGCGAGAATAAAATATATGACATTGATGTTTTTTAGTATTTGTTCGCTAATGACCTCAGTTGTCGTGCGTCTACAATCTACAGTCTCTAATACGTATTTTATTTAATCTTGCATTGTTATTAATATAAAATTCTTTGCTTACAGGTCAAGTTTAATAAAATTGTATGCCATCTTCGATTGAAAAAAGAACATCGTAGCTGTAGTCCCGAAGGATTAAAGATAATCTATTACAGTGCACAGAAATTCTCCAGAGTCTGTGGCCTATCTGTGGATAAGGGAACACTACAGATAATGAAATTAACTAGAACACGTGCGGAGATAATCCTGAACGACATACAGGTTAGTATACTGTGGCGTCACTCACGTATCACGTAATTGCATTTTTAAGATCACAAAATTTCTGCGCTTAGGAATATGTTTTCGGTTTAGTTTTATTTTCAATAATACATAATATTTTTAACACGCTTATATTAGCTTCACCTGTATGCTTGCTTGCTTGCGGGCTTGCTTGCTTGTTTGTCAATTTGTAACCGACTTCTTTGAACTTGATTTTGACCAACTTTGAACGGTCAGATTTAGTTTAAACTTTGCACACTTATCAAGGACCGATGACAATACAATAATTCCATAAGTTTGTCCCATTATCCTGACCAGGATCTCCAGGACTTGAAAAAAAAAGCAAAAAACTTCAGATTGAACTGAAACTTTGCACACTTATCAAGGACCGATTACAATACAATAATTCCATAAGTTTGTCCCATTATCCTGATCAGGATCTCTAGGACTAAAAATCAAAAATAAATTATAATTTAAAAAAACTAAAAAACACGCTTTAATGAACTAAAAAGTAAAAAATAATTAATTTTATTGTAAAAAAGCGTGGGGTGCTTTGTATCATATTTTCATAGTACCCCACGCTTTTTTACAATAAAATTAATTATTTTTTACTTTTTAGTTCATTAAAGCGTGTTTTTTAGTTTTTTAAATTATAATTTTTACTTCCCACCTCTACTATGGTAGGGAAGTAATGGATTTAGTCCGAAAAAAATATTTCGAGATTTTAACAGATCTTCACGTTTTGAGACCCTAGCAATCGTTTAAGATCATTTTCTGACTGATTTCTGTATGTGTGTGTGTGTGGTCAATTTTTCGCCTTCGATATCGTAAAAACTGAACAACATTCAGCCATGCCGATTGTTCTATTGTGTTTATCAGGCTTTAACTTAGATCTGATTAGATTTTGAGTCAAATCGGTTTAGTGGATCCTGAGATATTAAAAAAAACGTTCTCAATGTCACGTATTAACATAGGTAAAAAAATATATAAATGAATTCTAAATTCATAATATGAAAAAAATCTAAATATTTTTTCTCTAAAATGTAGGTACAGTTTTCGAGAAAAAAAATATTTTACTAAAAAAAATAAAAATTGTAGGTAAATCAAGGTAACCATGATTTTTGCTATATTACTAGCCATCAGTAGATCACCAAACAAAAAAGATGGCCATGCTTTTTTTCAAAGAATAAACAAAAGAGTGTTTATTTTTTTTCTAAGTTACTTTGAAAAGTATCGCAGATACTTCCAAAAGTATTTACAGCTACATTTTAATGTTACATTGTAAGTATATAAAGAATATTATAGTGTAGAAATTGTCGGAAGTGAGCACTTCCTTGGCACATAGGATCAATAAAAGCAATACTGATTAATTCAAAATTTGCATTTAATAACTAACGTTTCGGTATTCTTCATACCATCTTCAGAGTCTACAAGAAAAATTATAATGTTGATACAATGGTTGTATGTAAACGTGGGTGAGAATATTTATATGGTGAAAAACAATTATTTTGTGGAAATAAAGTTAAAATTAACAAAAATTGAAATATGTTTTTATCTTACCAAAATGCTGTCAATTTCTTTCAGTATTTTGTTTGATCGGTTAATGAACATGGTGTTGACATTGTTGGTTTTTTTTAAATAAAAACTCATAAAAATTGTTAAAAGTAAAATGTAGTGTCACTGATAAAATTGGAAATAAAATCTATGTTCACCTCTAATTAATATCCGTTATACTGAAAGTTGAGAGTAGTGAAAACGAAAAAACAGCAATTTGATAGGATTTAACAGAGACAATTATGTAAAAGGTTATAATAAATCGATTAAGTTACTATATATATGGGACAAATTCTCAATATCTGTACGTTTGTTGACGCTATTTTTAAATTTTTTAATAAATACCATTTCTAAGAATATCCGTTTGAATAAATATAAATATTCTCACCCACGTTTACATACAACCATTGTATCAACATTATAATTTTTCTTGTAGACTCTGAAGATGGTATGAAGAATACCGAAACGTTAGTTATTAAATGCAAATTTTGAATTAATCAGTATTGCTTTTATTGATCCTATGTGCCAAGGAAGTGCTCACTTCCGACAATTTCTACACTGTTTTCAAGGATCACATTGCTCTATTTAATTATAGCAATTTAAAAATAAAGAATATATTTTTACATAAAACAACAGAGAGATTTCAATTATTTTTAAAGAAAAAACACAAGTTTTCCACAAGGGAAGTCGACAACACTATTTCCGTCAATCACGATTCACGCTGAACTTGTTATTACGGTGGAGGTAACATTATTATGGTGGAAGCGTCGTGACTGAAATATGTATATTATTATTGAGCAAGGGAAACAAGATACGATGTTTATATTCAGTGTACAATAATAAAGGCTATACTATTTTATTATTACAAAATATACATTACCGACATTATTATGGGGCTTGAGAATAGCCGAGCGTATAGCAGTGCTGTTGTTTATATGGCGTTGCTATGGTTCCTCTATTACAAGTCCCCAGTTCCCGGGTTCTATCCCGAGAGCTGGTAAAAGTGTCAATTGGATTTTCAGTTTATTATTAAAAAAAAATAATGAATTGAAAATATGAATTGGTGCTAGGCCCAAATAACCTTAGCTGTTGGTGGTCTTTAAAACACAATTTTCAATTTTTTTCAATGACATTATTATGCAATTTGATACAGTATCGGTCCTACAGATTTTTAAGCCGAAATCTTATGACGAGGTCTACCTCGAAAACGAAAGCGAAAAACGAAATCTGATTCATTTTTGATCAGTCAGTTTCACACATGCAATAAATAATGTTTGTTTTTGAAGTTATAACTTCTTATGCGACTGCGGAAAAGTTTGCGCAAAGCGTTAAACGACGCGTGCGCCTCACTACTTTAAATAGAATAAATTCTAAGTTGAATAGAAAATCCGCTCGATGTCACTACAAACTTATTTTAAATTAATTTCGTTAGTTTCTCTAATTTTTACTAAATGCTTAAAATAATATACACCGCACGCGTACAATAATGTAATTTTTTATGCCATACGGCAGTAGAGCGTTACTATCATTTAATTAATTGTAGATTATAGACGCGTCGACATCTCAGGTAATTAGCGTCTTCAACACAACAAATAATACATTTGTGTATTAGAATCCGCCAGCCGGCATACACAAACCGACTGGTACGAGCTCGAGTGCGTTACTATTAACGAAGTAAATAAACATTATATCAAGGCTAATATTATTAGTATAAATGTATTGCTGTCAGTAAATCAACGCGGTGTTTGACAATTAATTCAATAAAGCTCTTAAGTTGCATGTTGTACATTTCAAATATGTGTTAGAAAAAAAATAAAATAGATCACCCCAAGATAATGCGATATTTGATCTTTGAAGTAAGAAGCCACAAAGAAGTTACTTGATAAATAAATACGCAGAAATCTAATTTATTTTTATTTTAGTTGACGTAGGTAACCTTGTTGTGGCAATCAACACAGGATTAAACTGTAGTAGAAAGTGGAAACTCGATAGGCAGCTGCGGTCCAACAAAATGGAGAATTAATTAGCTGTTCTCGAAATCATGTCGAGAAAGTTGTACGTTGAAAGGTTTCTAGTTTCTATTACAGTTTATCTAAAAGGCATTTTGCATGACAACCTCAGAATAGAGATAGCTATAGAAACAGCATACCATTTCTCTTGTGACGCCACAACTTTACACTGAAGTTCGACCAGCCAGGTACATTATGATCATTCGTTGCTTGTATTCCATAGTGTTAATTACTCAGTATTTGATAAATTGTGTTTTATTAAGAAGAAATGGTGTCTTGTTGTGTGCCTGGATGTTACAAAAAAGGTTCCAAGCGCTTATGAAAAATCAAGGTGTTTAAATGAGTTGAAATTATGTGATCTCAGTGTGACTTATTGTTCCTCGCACGTCTCGACTAACTTCAGTTGTCCATACTACAAGCTGTGATATGCTCCTTCTATAGCTATATCTCTATTCTGAGATGATAACCGTACACGTGGAGTTACTTTTAAGTAAATAAGCAGATATTGTCTTAATTTTACATCAAGAATTATTTACCCGCAGATTCGCTTGCGTTAATGTAGATTCTTCGTCTACTGCTCATCCCTCTTTAGTAAAAACGCGATCATATTATGTAGCTTATCCTAATCGTAGTAGACTCGCGCGGCGAAAGATGAAGCCACCGCGTCATAGTAACGTGAATGCATTGCGCCCGCCTTCTAGCTTGCTATTGGCATATTTATTGTCATGAATAGCAGTTTGCCAAAATTGTACCTAACGTCATAAAACTCAATGTGCAGTTTTGTGTACACGGCACTGTCTGCGGGCAAGCAGGCGTTCACTAGCATATTATTGATGACGTGCCTGGCTTCATGTCTCACCGAGGGCACTCTATAACAAACACTGTATTCAAATTCTGATCAAAATCTATACAGCAATTTCTTCAGGTAACCAAAGACAAACTTATAGACAGACAAAACTTCTGAATGGCTAATGGCTAGTTCAGTCTAGGTATCCTATAAAATGTACATTTAAGTCGAAATTTCGTTCAAAAATCAGGATTTCTTTCTATTTTAATTGAATAATGAAAATCAATCATCATAAACTGACAGTCAATTAGGAAACTATGTACCTAATTCTTATTACTATATTTTTTTTTAATTATGTACTCATGGCCAATCAATTTACGTTGATAGCCTCAGTTGTCGAGCGTCTACTCAATTTACGAAATGTTAGTATACTATGACCATAAGTGGCAACATATCCACACTAAAATTGCAATTAAACATTCTGCTTGTAATGACGTCACATACACTGCCCAGTTATTTATTATGTAACTCAATAACACAAAAGACACCGTACAAAGCTCGAAACAGAAAGCTTTCTCTCTATCTCTCTCAATTGCTCTGTCTTCGTTAATGTCTTTTGTTAATAAAATATACCGAACGAGTTGCTAAATCCAAACGTTAAAATTTTTATGAATTTCCGTGATTTTTAAAGCGTCATGAAATCTTAGCTTGTAACAGTGGCCGGCGTTAGAGGATGGGCCGGGTGGGTCATGGCCCACCTTAAAATGTCTTGGCTCACCCCTTGGACCACCCTGAAATAATCCCAAATCTCTAGTTTATCTTTCAAACACGTTTTTAACCCTCGAAACTTCAACAATTTTTCTTGTAAATTCTATAGCAAATAATCTAGGTTAAAATTTTGACGAGCACTGAAATTTTAGGAACAAATATTATTGGCCCACCTTCAAAACAGTCCCAAAAAATGGTCAAAAATGGTCAAAACTGCCCCAGAAAATGGTCAAAACTGCCCCAGAAAATGGTCAAAACTGCCCCAGAAAATGGTCAAAACTGCCCCAGAAAATGGTCAAAACTGCCCCAGAAAATGGTCAAAACTGCCCCAAAAAATGGTCAAAACTGCCCCAGAAAATGGTCAAAACTGCCCCAAAAAACGGTCAAAACTGCCCCAAAAAATGGTCAAAACTGCCCCAAAAAATGGTCAAACTGCCCCAGAAAAAGGTCAAAACTGCCCCAAAAAATGGTCAAAACTGCCCCAGAAAATGGTCAAGACTGCCCCAAAAAATGGTCAAAACTGCCCCAGAAAATGGTCAAAACTGCCCCAAAAAATGGTCAAAACTGCCCCAGAAAATGGTCAAAACTGCCCCAAAAAATGGTCAAAACTTCCCCAGAAAATGGTCAAAACTGCCCCAAAAAATGGTCAAAACTGCCTCAGAAAATGGTCAAAACTGCCCCAAAAAACGGTCAAAACTGCCCCAAAAATGGTCAAAACTGCCTCAAAAAACGGTCAAAACTGCCCCAAAAAATGGTCAAAACTGCCCCAAAAAACGGTCAAAACTGTCCCAAAAAATGGTCAAAACTGCCCCAAAAAATGGTCAAAACTGCCCCAAAAAATAGTCAAAACTGCCCAAAAAAATGGTCAAAACAGCCCCAAAAAATGGTCAAAACTGCCCCAAAAAATGGTCAAAACTGCCCACCATAACAAAAAATCCTAGCGCCGCCACTGGCTTGTAAACTACTTTTAGCACTTGACCGATTTTTTTAAATACTTTTCCGAAGGTTATCAATGTATTAGGGATTCACCTATAAAGTTTTCAGAATTTTAGGTACGTTTTTCGATCTATGAATTGAATTGAATTGTAAATTTTAGACGCTCACCATTTTCAATATATGGACCACTGTGAGTATAGGTACAAACAGTTTTAGTGTTCACCCGGTATGCGAGACAGAAAAAAGAAGGAGTGAGATGTCAGTGCGAGTACACAAAGCCAGCGAGACACATTTGAAATCCTGATTCAGTCGAGTATGATATCACATTTTAATCGTACACTGCTTTGTTATTATTCTGAGATTACAGCCAGATATCAATTATGTAACGGCACCGGTTGCACAGGACTCTAATCTGTTCCAAAAATAGATCGACTCATTAAGAATTCATTTACAATCACCCAACTGGGAACAAAACACAATTACTAACTGCCTGTTGATTTCGCCTATCAACTCTCAATCCAAACAAAAAAAAATATAGGAGTTTTTGGAAGTTTTTTGCAGCCAATTTATTAGTGTATTTGCCATATGGCACATACACTATTGGCGTCGGTCGGATGGCGGGACCTAGGGGTCGGACCAAAATTTCTCGACGTTTCATAGCCTCCTCACTTTTGCACCATTTTTGGAAATGTCTGTTTATTTATGTATATATATATATATATATATATTTATATATATGTGTGCGGGCTATAACTTTCGAAAGAGTTAATTGATTTTGACGAAATTTGGTAGGCACGTTAGAATCCATCACCGCACGAAGCCTATTTAAAATGGGCCTAATCGGACCATTTTAAGGGTGGTTTTTAGGGGTTGAAAAATGTTTTTGGACCCAAAAATACCGAAAAAAATTTCAGAATTGTTTCAAAATTGAAATTTAACCCTGTAGTGAAGATCAAAATGTGCTGCTAAAATTTTAATAAAATCGGCCTGACAGGACCGGACTTACAAACGTTTCGCCTTTTTAGGCATCATCAGTAATATTCTGAAATGTTATACATATATACATTAAAACACCTCCTAAAGTTATTCCTTTATCTATACTATTGGTACTCCTGAATACAAGTATACACACTTGCATACAAATACAACAATACACTTTTTAGAATGTTCACGGTGAACGACCAGTAAAAAGCAGCTATTTTATACGAGGTAGAACAAAAATTTAATCATTATTATTACATGTCTACTCCTTGAAGATGGACTTTGGTCCGAAACGATCGTCGAGAAGAAACAATTTCTGTAGAATTTTCAAGTGATCTAAATATTTGTTATTAATCATGTTCTACCGTGCCGAGTGAAAATTCAGTGCAAACTATATTATTAAAGTACTTACCCTAAAGTTTTGGTACTGATGAGTGGAGTTTTGAGACTGAGGAATCCATTGATGCGGCTCTTTTTGGTGATGATCTCGTCTCCACTTCCGGTTCCGGCGTGGTGTCCGGTTTCAAGACGCGATCCGATCACCGAATCTCCCTCGCCGATGTCGCTTCGTTTGCGTTTACGCTTATGACACCAGTAACAGACGAACAGACCGGCAGCCAGGGTTATCAGCGCTGCCAACGTACTGAAAACCGCTGTCAGTATTACGTCACGTTTCTGCATTATTAACTGAAACAGAAAATGCCAATTAGTTATTTTGACAAACGTTCTTCTTAATAATGCTTCCGGTACTTTTGAAATGGACAGCGGCATCCGTATCTCAGTAAAATATTAGTAAAAAAAACTTTTTAGAAACATGCTTTTATTGAAATGTAGGTACTTAAAAGAGAAAATAATAGCATGGACCGTAATAATTAATAAAATTTAAGAAGACAGCTTTGAAATGGATTAAGGATCCAAAAATAATAAGCAAATACTGTTAATATTGCATTTATTAGCTGACGTTTCGAGAATTATATTCTCATCCTCAGAGCTCAGAGACGGCATTTGAGCTCTGAGGATGAGAATATAATTCTCAAAACGTCAGCTAATAAATGCAATATTAACAGTATTTGCTTATTATTTTTGGATCCTTAAGCCATTTCAAAGCTGTCTTCTTTCATTATCATCAGGATCACCACTTTTCTGTTTTTAATTAAAAACAGTTCTTCACATCAATAAAATTTAAGGACCACTACCGGGACAAGAATCTGAAATTCCCAGATTCGCGCTGCTTGAGTTATTAGTGACTCGGTTACAGTAGGTACCCTAAAAATAAAAGAGTTATTTAATCAATAACAATTTTAATCAAAGAACCCATGAACCGTAATGAATTTATTAAAAAATGGATATGAACCGAGTGAATTGTTTACTAAAATAAACATTCATTTTCTTCCTATATACATCTATATCAATACTAATATAATACAAGCCGTGAGGTGGGTCGTTTATTAGGACTAAAGTGCGACCCTTGAGGTCCACACGACGAACTTCCCAGTTTGATAAATATTTAATAATAATAATTAAATTAGATATTACACAGAAAATAATCATTAAAACATCAATAATTAAAAAAAAAAAAAAAAAACGGCTGAACCGATTTTTATAAAATTTATGTCGGATCAAAATGATGTTAACACGCCTCGATTGACACCCTTACGAAGTCGATATAATTTTTTATTCGCGAGATATTGTGTAAAATCTACTTTTTTGGAGGTTATTTGGTTAAGAAAAAAGAACGGCTGAACCGATTTTAAAAAAATTCCTTTCAGATCATATTTACGTTAATACGCGTCGATTGGCACCCCAACGTAGTCGATATCATTTTTCGTTCTCGAGATTTCGTCTTAGAAAGAAATGGACACATACATACGTACGTACGTACGTACGTACACACACACACACACACAGAGACATCTTTCTAAAAGTAGTGTAAAAATAGTGTAGTGACCTTGAAACATAAATTTTTTTTTTCCTTTTTGATTTCGATTTTCGGACCCATTACAATAACTTCCAATGGGAAGTTAATAATATAATATAATATAATATAATATAATATAATATAATATAATATAATATAATATAATATAATATAATATAATATAATATAAAGAGGAAAAAAAGTTTGTGACTGTTTCTTGTGGGTAATCTCTGGAACTACTGAACCGATTCTAAAAATTCTTTCACTAATAGAAAGCTACACTATCCCTGAGTGCTCTAGGCTATATTTTATTAATTAATTTCTCGCGGGGTGGGAGATAATTCCTGTGGGATAGTAACAAAACGTAACTCTGTAATTCTTTGCATTTAGCACATTGGCGGAATCCTACTAATATTATAGACACCACCAGCCCGACTTCTCTTCGCAGGGGGAGAGTTTCTAGCGGGGGGATAATAAATCATAAATTTTTAGCATCCGGGCGAAGCCGGACGGGACCGCTAGTATAACATAAATAAAAAACATGCTTACTTATTTTAGCATTAACTTTTGTGAAGCAATCAAGACTGCACTGTAAGTGACAACTGAACATCGAATTTGTTACCTCTTTGAAATTCAATAAAGCTTGTTATTTTTTATGTCAATAACAAAACTGGGATGCTGTGAGATTTCTGACATTGTTTTCTCTACAATAAGAGAAAAGAAAAAAAGAAAATAATAAATTACAAATAAAAAGCCACACGTTGCATCAAATGTGTTTCTATAGTTTACAAATAAAATTTTTTTATATATATTTTTTAACAAAAACAGCGCTTGTTTGAAACAGTAATAAAGATTATCCCCAAAATATAATATAACTGAAATTTAATCAATTAAAGTAAAATGATTGCTTCTTAAATAAATGTTTCTTCTTGACATTTATTTCTCATAAAATTGCTAAGATAAAGTTACACGTTCTTAGAAAATCCTATAACTATAACCACACTCTCTGAAACCTGCTTCCTTTAAAAGACGTTTACCTAACCATACCTGAATTACACACAGAAACAAAAAAATACCAGTTGCTTTCGCAAAAAAAAATTTCGAATCACTCCAGTATTTTTACAAATCCGCTAACAATTTAGTTGAAAAAGCTCCAAGAAGAAGAGAGAGATTGTAAATTATAAACGCTCAATAACTGAGGCCTTTAACATCGGAAATATCTTCAATAAATCCATAATTGACGCACCACTCGGCTTTTGTGCTATATTTTTTGTGTTAAAGGAATAATTCGACTGGAAGGATATTTTGTTTTCTAATGAAACTATAGGATGAGTATGAAAGTATGATGGAGAAGGCCTAGAGAACGATTTACTGTCTGCAATATTTCTGCAACTCTGTGCGAGCGTCGAAACAAATTCCTCCTTAGAACACCAGGAGCCAGCACATAAAATCAATTTTTAATCGCACAACTGTTTAGTTGTTTGTCAAAAGGCTATGCGCATACTATCGACACTATAGTTGTAGAACAAAAAAATCATAAAACCGCATCCATCTTTTGACTTTTCTGTTGAACAACTATCGTCGACAGCTTATGACCGGGCGCATATACACAATTATTTCCACGACTAAACAGTTCAGTCGAGTTGTGTACGTGTCGCAATTTCAATTCGACTAAACTGTTTTGTTGTTAGAGGTGCCCATACAATCAATCAGTTGTGCCATAATTTCACTATTAAACTGATGGGCCGCCGAACAACTATTTAGTCGAACGTATGCTACAATTGATTTATTTATAGCGTTGCTATTGGTTACGCGCGTAGACACTTTCGTTTCATCTAGCATTTTTGTCTTCAAATCGGCGATAGCCAAAATCACCTGAAAAGTTTTTGAGAATCTGTGGATAACAACACAGTTACTAAAATCCTGTATTTGATTTAAATCCATTTTGTTTTTTACTGTAACTGTAGACATTATGAAGTTGTTTTAAGTGAAATTCTCCACCACCTAGCGACCTTCTCTAGACGTTACCTGAGAAAAGAACATAATAGCCTCTTTTCTCCTACGTATCCTTACAGATTGTTTAATGTTCAACTAAACTTAATTATTTAGTTTTTGGTTTGAACTTTTACCAGCTTCTAACTAAATATATTGAAATATTACAACATGTTTCATACGTATAAAATATAAATGATATTTCACAATACAACTTTAAAGTTCCAACTTTGCAGGCTGCATAATATTTACCTTTCCATTCAAGTTTACATCTATGACGATATCTCTGTGATTTACATATATTTACATATTACACAGGAACGCCGAGTGGTGCTTTTCTCTGTGTGATTGATTCCAAATAACGCGCAGATGGTATAACAATCGAGTTTATCGATACCAATCGAGTGTATTGATACCAATCAATCGTTTACTAATCAAAATCATTAAATGCATGCGGAAATAATAGATATAATATTGACAAATTACATAGAACGGTAGTTAAAATCAAAAACCTGTTAATAGTCAATCATATCATAATGGCGTCTGCTTAAGCGAACAGCTGATCGGTTTGTAGGTTATGTATCAATTATTTTATTAGCTACAGACACTAAATAAAAGTAAATATGTATACCTAGTCATATTTATCTTTATTTAGTGTTAGGAAAATTATCATTTCAGCTATTATTTCTGCAATCAGTTAATGACTAGTTAACTTAAAATTGCGATTACAGACGCTAAATAAAGATAAATATGACTAGGTTTAGTCATATTTACTTTTATTTAGTGTCTGTAATCACAATTTTAAATTAACTAGTCATTAACGGATTG
Organism: Mongoloraphidia duomilia; assembly: GCA_039654895.1. NCBI lineage: Eukaryota > Metazoa > Arthropoda > Insecta > Raphidioptera > Raphidiidae > Mongoloraphidia > Mongoloraphidia duomilia. The sequence goes on from CM077527.1 coordinate 12,437,580, forward strand.
CAGAAATAATAGCTGGAATGATAGTTTTCCTACAAATTAATGTGAACTCTCACGGCAATGGCGGCTATTTAAGCGAACAGCTAATCGTTTTCTAGGTTATGTTTAAAACAATTTATATCAATTTTATGGCGACAAAAACCAAGTTTGACCAAATTTGTACCTAATAGTTAAAATATGCTTAGATTTATTTACTTTTTAGACTAGCAAACTAATCGTGAAATCGAGACGAAATCTTATATATTACCGCTGAAGTAAATAAGCGACAAAAGTAAATAATGCTAGCTTTAATTAAATTTCGCATATGTTTGCATTTTAACTAAAAGATGTAATTTCACTTTGCAGTGTCTCGTAGATATAACTTGGTAGGTATTTACTTTTTTAATATTTTCTTTTTTAAAAACTGGAAATGTCATTTTATTTTAAATGTCATTTTCTCAGACATGTTGAAGTTTTTACACTTTAAAATAACTCGCCGTAGAAAAATTTTTACTCCGCAAGTAAATTTGTTTTTCATTAATTTCGATTTAATCCGTTTTGCATATATTTATTTTTCAATTAAAAACTACTATTTCTTTTGATGTTTGTTTTGAAAAGTGTTTTAAAACGAACAATATGTATATTATTGCTTAACAAAAACAAAGGAAAAAAGATAAAGACGAAAGAGCTTTTAAGCTCGTGACGCTGAATACTGATTATTTCTTATTTTTAACAAAAAGAAGAAATTTAAAAATTAAATCAACCTTTCCGGCAATATTTTCACTCCACCAGACAGATTGAAAAAAGAATTAATTATGTAAATTTTTTTAAACCGTCGGAAAAAAGTAATATAAGTATTTTTATTGAATCATTATTCCGGATTTGTTAAGGCGGATCTACGCTGCATCAGAATCTGATTGCTTAACAAATCAATAAATATAAATAAAACTTTTTTGCTACTTTAACAGGACCTCCGTCTTTAATAATATCCATACTGTAACACTTGTTTCCAGAATATTGTTATCTGTCTGCACATGCGTCAATCAAAAACAGCTGAACCGATTTTGATGAAATTCATTACACTGTAAATTGTTGCATCATATTGTTACGTCATTTTCGATGGGTGTTTTTAACACGAATGCAAACTTTGCATTCATTTGTATAAAAAAATAATCTTTTTCCAAAACTGCTCGAGCTAGAAACACGATATTTGACTCAAATATTCTTTGTTCAAATCGAAAAGATCGGTGTTCGACAAATTATCGAAATCGTAAGCGGTGAAAACGGGGTTGGAAACCTTCATAAAGGACACGCTGTATCTCTGTAATTGCTTAAGCTAAAAACGTGTAACTAATCATAAATTCATAGCACCCGGGCGAAACCGGACGGTACCGCTTGTATTTTTATATCTTACACTAAATTGTGACTGAAATGTGACGTGGCTAAAATGTGTCCTAAACTTATACCCATGAACGTATTAGATGAATCGGGGCTTGAGAATAGCCGAGAGTGTAGCAATGTTGTTGTTTACATGGCGTTGCTATGGTTCCTCTATTACAAGTCCCCAGTTCCCGGGTTCAATTAATTATTAAAAAAAAAATAATGAATTGAAAATATGAATTTGTGCTAGGCCCAAATAACCTTAGCTGTTGGTGATCTTTAAAACACAATTTTTGTTAGATGAATCCGCCTTTATTTTTCTATTGTAAAAAATATTAATTATGTGTTAGATAAACAAATTAAACTAAATGTTACGATAATTTATTATGAAGGTCGCATTAACAATAAATTGCTATAAGTTGTCAGAAAAATATGTACATTTAAATTTAATAAAAAATAATACATTTCCTGTAACTAACTTTTGTGTGAAAACAACAATGCAACATAAAATTTTATTCACATTTCACATGATGTGACGTAAAACACAATCCGACGCCTACAAACAATTTTGATTTGAGTTTTCCGTAATAATTTCGAAAATATCGAAGACACTAATAACCTAAGTTGTCGACGCGTCTATAATCTACAATAAATAAATAAAATAAATTATAATTTAAAAAAACTAAAAAACACGCTTTAATGAACTAAAAAGTAAAAAATAATTAATTTTATTGTAAAAAAGCGTGGGGTGCTTTGAATCATATTTTCATACTACCCCACGCTTTTTTACAATAAAATTAATTATTTTTTACTTTTTAGTTCATTAAAGCGTGTTTTTTAGTTTTTTTTGAAATTATAATTTATTTTTGCTTTTTAGTCCTGGAGATCCTGGTCAGGATAATGGGACAAACTTATTGAATTATTGTATTGTCATCGGTCCTTGATAAGTGTGCAAAGTTTCAGTTCAATCTGAAGTTTTTTGCTTTTTTTTTAGTCCTGGAAATCCTGGTCAGGATAATGGGACAAACTTATTGAATTATTGTATTGTCATCGGTCCTTGATAAGTGTGCAAAGTTTCAGTTCAATCTGAAGTTTTTTGCTTTTTTTTTAGTCCTGGAGATCCTGGTCAGGATAATGGGACAAACTTATTGAATTATTGTATTGTCATCGGTCCTTGATAAGTGTGCAAAGTTTCAGTTCAATCTGAAGTTTTTTGCTTTTTTTTTAGTCCTGGAGATCCTGGTCAGGATAATGGGACAAACTTATTGAATTATTGTATTGTCGTCGGTCCTTGATAAGTCGACAACGTTTAAACTAAATCTGACCATTCAAAGTTGGTCAAAATCAAGTTCAAAGAAGTCGGTTACAAACTGACAAACAAGCAAGCAAGCAAACATACAGGTGAAGCTAATATAAGCGTGTTAAAAATATCGAAATGATTTCTTATGTAAGACCATCGTCAATTAACGTAGAGATTAGTGGCGTAACTATCGGGGGGGGGGCATAGTGGACAATTGCCCCCGGGTCTGGAAGTCTTGAAGGTCCTGAAGCATCCTATATTACTGTTATGAAATCGTATAAATTAATCGGATGACTAATTATAGAATATTTCGGGGGCGTAAAATACCAGATAGAATATGATGAAATTTGCAATTTAGAGGCTGGAGAGTTTTCTATACCCTTCAGACTCCCCGGATGTATCACTGCTCTCCGGGTTAAGTTCGAAATGGAGTTGACAACCCTACCTGCTACCTACCTATACAAGGTGTACCATAAGATTGAATACATAGAAAAGTAATGAGTGCAACAAGGAAAACATAAGCAAAATGAGTAGCGTGACAAAGATAAAATGCATATGGCTAACTTAACTAAATTAATTATCATGGTTTTTTACATGAATAGAGGGCAAAGCAATCTCTGATCTTAACTAATTTTTACTGTGTACTTTTCCCTATGTTCGGTTTCCTGAGATACACCCTGTATATTTTATTATTTATTGACCAAAAAGAGGCCCTTCAAGAATTCTTGTCCCCGGGTCAAAATTTTGAAGTCACGCCGCTGGTTTTCGATCATTTTATACAGTTCATATTTTACAGCCAACAAAAAATAGGTATGTCTGTATCGCGAGTAGAGACAGATGATGTGAATAGCGTTAAACACAAATAATTGTATTCGTTGTCATGAAAATGAATACCTACATCCACTTTTATTTATCTTGTAAAATCAAATAAAATAATTGTAATTTTATTTTTTTTATATTTTAAATTGTTTTCAAATACTTGTATATTTTTATTACCTATTACAAAAAAGTTTTAAAAACCTTCGGGAATCGAACCTGGGTTTGACGTTAGTACCTGTCCAAAAAATTATTCTATAATATTATTTAATAATTTAAAAAAAAAATAAGTTATGTTATAATAATTTTAAAAGCAAATGAATTTGCGTATTATATTTATTTTGATAAGAAATGTCACATGACCCTGTTTATATTTTATATTATTTATTATGACGTATTTTTGCATAGCAGTTACCATAGAGAAAGGAGTTAGGTACCACCGAATGTTTCTCTATTTATCCGTTGTTGCGCGCTAACAGTCACTCTGAAATATCCCCTTCATGCATCTACTCACAGCGAATATAAAAAAGATGCATTTACTTTCCGAATATTCGGAATAGAAATTCACGAACATGTACAAATTACTATTTGAAAAGCGATTTATTTTAAAAGCATATATTATAGTTATTCAACCGATAATTAATTTCATAAATTCACAATGAGTACTTTTCAATACTAATGCAAAAAATGCACGTGTCATGTATTTCATGAAAAATGACAGGTCAATGGTGATAATTTCCGACAATAATTAGAGTTTCAAATATAAATACGAGGAATTCGCGACAATAATCCAGTTCTATTCTAGCGAATCTACGAAACATTAACAACATGAAGTTCTGTATGGTTGCAGTTATCTTTGTGGTGCTTGTGTGCCAAATTGTGGTAAGTCAAAAATATAATTTTCAAATAATTCACTCGGTTCATATCCATTTTTTAATAAATTCAATACGGTCCATGGGTTCTTGGATTAAAATAAATTGTTATTGATTAATAACTCTTTTATTTATCTTCGTACGACGTTTCGTCTCTTTCGAGACTTTATCAAGTACTGTAACAAAAATATAAACGGATATATTTTCAAAATTTCGTGTTAATTCAATTTGTTTAAGACCACCAAAAATTGTTTTAATAATTAAATATCGAGTTGATGTTTCCACCATAAATCTTTATGCGTCAGACTCGATGTTTCCAACACAAATAGTAGGCGAGCGCACACGAGCCTTGGCGAGTGTACATCGCGAGCCGAATACGAGTGCTGGAAACATCGCGTCTAACGCATAGAGATGTACCTATTTAGTACATCATGTACTATTATGTGCATCAACATAGACAGCTAGCTTTCTCATAGAAAAGAAGAATAAATTGTATTTAATTTTTCACCAGCACGGCGCTCCCGGTCCATTTATCGATCATCCAGATCACCGATTTGCACCGAACGATGCCAAAATGCATGTCCATACCGCATCCTGTCATGGACGTATGGGTGGTGGCGGGGGAGGAACTCCCGCACCAGCTACTACAGGTTTGTTTCCGGAATGATTCTTATACTAAATCTCTACCATGTGTCCCCGGATCGGGTTGCCAATAGGAAAAACTTTTTTATTATGCGTTTTACGAAAAAAAATCATTCTTTATAAAAACTCCTGCTTGTTCAAAAAATGAGATTCCCATAAAAAATTTTGAATCAAATGTACAGGGTGTTTAGAAATTAAGAAAACATAGAATAGAATAGAATGTTTATTGTTTGTGTTTAACCATAAATATGGTGTACAAAAGGTCAGAAATAAACGTTAATAATAAGGCACATAAAATTACATAGGTTAAAATTGTAAAATACGATCATTTAAGAAATCGTGATTGTTATAATAACATTTATTAATTAAGAGTTCTTTCATTTTTTTTAAATTTAAGCAGAGGTAACTTTTGCTTCCTGAGTATTTTTGCTTCCTGAGTATTTTTTAATAGAAAAAATGCATAAAAGAAAGTCATTGGAAATTCAAATAGAAGTGAACCCGTTGGATCCGTTGCTATAGTAGTAAACAATAAAAAAAAAAATTATAAAAAAGTGTTTCCTATTGGCAACCGGATTCGGGGACACATGGTATATATTATTAAAAACACAATGCGTTTTCCGTCGTATTTCAAAGGACATTTTCCAAAAATTAATTTATATTTCAATGTGTTTCTAGTATTGTCTAATGCGTGAAATTGATGATACTTTAAAAATCCGCCCCGGGGTTTGACTGTCATATTTCAACAGTTAGTTATAAACCATAAGCTGAACTAAAACTGACTTTTTTGCAACACTTACATCAAAAGTACAATTTTAGATGGCTGTGTACCGTTTGAAAAGTAATTCTTTATGGAAACTTCTACTGCATTCGAACGGTAGTGTTTAAAGTAAATTTTAACGCACTCCGTTCTATAAAGTAATACTGTTTTGTTTTACTTTATAACACACGTGCGTAAAAAAGTATTTTAGAGATTACATTGCTATGTCACTAATAAAATATTTATCCAAATTGTGTTTTATTTCCATAAAATTGAACTTTTGAAGCAGTTGTTGCAAAAAATATTGTATGTAACGCGTGTCTTAAGTGACGAATTTGACATTCGCGATTTTACAATACTCTCTTAAGTTCGGCTCGCGCGGTAAACACACACTCGTTCTGGAATAAATGCAACATAACCTTAGGCTCGTATCGCAAAATCGCGACTGTCACATAATCCGTCACTTAAGCCACTAGTTGCATAAATTACTATAATAGTTTAGTTATTTATTAACATAAATATCGATGAAGCAATAATTTTGTTCCTCTAAAGGCGCGGGCACATAGTATGCAAACATAAGCTACAGCGCATACGCTTGAAACAAAATTAGACAAAGTCCTCTGTTAACCAAAATCAATCTATAAACAAGCCGTGAGGTGGGTCGTTTATTAGGACTAAAGTGCGACCCTTGAGGTCCACACGACGAACTTCCCAGTTTGATAAATATTTAATAATAATAATTAAATTAGATATTACACAGAAAAGTAATCATTTTAATTATTAAAACATCAATAATTAAAAAAAAAAAAAAAAAAAAAAAAAACGGCTGAACCGATTTTTATAAAATTTATGTCGGATCAAAATGACACGTTAACACGCCTCGATTGACACCCTTACGAAGTCGATATAATTTTTTATTCGCGAGATATTGTGTAAAATCTACTTTTTTGGAGGTTATTTAGTTAAGAAAAAAGAACGGCTGAACCGATTTTAAAAAAATTCCTTTCAGATCATATTTACGTTAGTACGCGTCGATTGGCACCCCAACGTAGTCGATATCATTTTTCGTTCTCGAGATTTCGTCTTAGAAAGAAATGGACACATACGTACGTACGTACGTACGTACGTACGTACACACACACACACACACACACACACACACAGACATCTTTCTAAAAGTAGTGTAAAAATAGTGTAGTGACCTTGAAACATTAAAATTTTTTTTCCTTTTTGATTTCGATTTTCGGACCCATTACAATAACTTCCAGTGGGAAGTTAATAATTAATTCAATCAAAATAATTTCTATTTCAGCTGCAACGACAACCGCTGCTGCCGCATCTAAATAAAAAACAATTCGAAAATTGATCAAAACACGTTATACTATATCAAAAAGAATCAATAAAGGACCGAATGCATAACTGAAAATCTGTTTTATTATCAAATATTCACCTCATTCATACATTATCATAAAACATTTCGATGTAATTATGAATTTATATTAGAAATCGTGTCCATCGTGATTATAATAAAATTAAGCAAAATCGCAGGATAGTGGACTTGAAAAAGTCTAAATCTATAGACGAAACGTCGTACATTTAATTTAATAAATCAAATTATTTTGTCCACTATCCTGCGATTTTGCTTAATTTTATTGTAATTATGAATATTATTATTATTATTTTGCAACACTTGCATCAAAAGTACAATTTTAGATGGCTGGGTACCGTTTGAAAAGTGATTTTTTATGGAAGTTTCTACTGCATTCGAACGGTAGTGTTTAAAGTAAATTTTAACGCACTCCGTTCTTTAAAATAATACTGTTTTGTTTTACTTTATAACACACGTGCGTAATAAAGTACTTTATGGATTACTTTGCTATAATGTCACTAATAAAATATTTATCCAAATTGTGTTTCATTAGCTTAAAATTGAACTTTTGAAGCAGTTGTTGCAAAAAATATTGTATGTAACGGGTGTCTAAAGTGACGAATCTGACAGTCGCGATTTTACAATACTCTCTTAAGGTTATGTTGCATTTATACCAGAACGAGTGTGTGTTTACCGCGCGAGGAGATGGCGAGTGCGGCAATCACACACTCGTTCTGGTATAAATGCAACATAGCCTTAGGCTCGTATCGCAAAATCGCGACTGTCATATAATCCGTCACTTAAGCCACTAGTTGCATAAATTACTATAATAATTTTATTTTAACTTTAAAATTTAAATATACTTATATATTAACAACACAACAGTACTATTATTTTAATTAAATTGTATAGACGCTCGACAGCTGAGGTTTAAGTAAATGGTTCTACTTTTTTGAATCTAATTGATTCCTTCTCCAAAGCCTTAATATTTGTATTAAAAGTTTTTATTTAAGAAATCTCTGGTTTTTCGTTGTACACGTATTTTCCGGATTTATTTATTTATTTATTGTAGATTATAGACGCGTCGACATCTAAGGTCATTAGCGTCTTTCAACTACACTAAATAACAACTAACTTAAAACTAAATAACATCACAAAACATCCATGAGCGCAGGTGGGATTTGAACCCACGGCAGTCCAGTCTAGAGGTTGCGGCGCCAAGCATGCTAACCACTAGGCTATACTGCCCTCGTATTTACCGGACACCCTGTATAGAAATAAATGCGAGTCGATATTAGTGTAAGTAATTTAATGCAATAATTGTGTTTTATGACCCATTAACAATATCGGTATAATTATTACGGTCGATTACCACAAACGGCAATTTCTACACTCAATTTATTTGGGAACAAAGATGCGTTATTAAAATGTACAGGAAAAACGGACGTGATAAAAAATTGAAAAATAATAATATATCAGTGATTATCGAACGGCTATAGAAATATAATACGGAGAATCACATATTATATAAATATACCGCCATTTAGGTGCCGTATGTCAGTTATTTGATACGCAAACAAAATGAAGTTCTTAGTGATTTTTATCGCCGTTCTTGTGTCAACACTTCAAATTATGGTGAGTCAGGTTTATTTTTATTTGCTTCAGTGTCGAATAAATTCAACTCCTTTGGTCGTTAAACAAAAACTGCAATTATTTACGTCTAATTTGTACATTTTTAAGAGGGGTCTAGCCCTAATACATTTTTTTACACGTACCCGAGCTTATTCTTGTGCCGAGGATAGATTTTTTTGCATCTAATTAAAACTATTGGTTCCATTTTGGAATCAGGCCAAGTTCTAAAGCTCTAAAGATAAAACAAATAAATTCAATTTCAATTATTTGCGAGAAAATTACTTACAGTAACTTATTTAGTTAACAATTAGATTAACAATCAATTATGTACAAATTCAATTACTGTACAAATTCACTATTTTTTTTATGCTAATTTCACTAAAATAGTGAATTTGTACAGTAACGGAAGTAATAACAATAATTGATTGTCAAACAACTAACCGCACTTTTAGTTTCAAAGATATAAACAGCATCTGAGAGATTTTTGAGTTTTCTTAAAAATGCCAAAAGTAAGAAAACCCCCCCACTTTGTACAAATTTGCGAAATGTTTGAAAAATAAATTCGACCCGATTCGTTTAATATCAAGTCTATTTATAGAAAAAATAACGCTGAATCGACTCCAACCACCCGCACTTTTGGTTTCAAAGATATAAACAGCATCTAAGAGATTTTTGAGTTTTCTTAAAAATGCCGAAAGTAAGAAGACCCCTCTTTTTAGAAATTTGCGAAATTTTTGAAAAATAAATTCGACCCGATTCGTTTAATATCAAGTCTATTTATAGAAAAAATAGCGCTGAATCGACTCCAACCACCCGCACTTTTAGTTTCAAAGATAACAGCATCTAAGAGATTTTTGAGTTTTCTTAAAAATGTCAAAAGTAAGAAGTCCCCCCTCTTTGTACAAATTTGCGAAATTTTTGAAAAATAAATTCAACCCGATTTGTTTAATATCAAGTCTATTTATAGAAAAAATAACGCTGAATCGACTCCAACCACCCGCACTATTAGTTTCAAATAGTGATGTGCCGGATCGTTAAAAATGTATATCCGCGGATACGGATCTGAATACGGATATTTGGTCTCAAGATCCGCGAATACGGATACGGATACGGATCTTAATTTTCTTAGAGTACGCGGTGGTAAATACTAAATATTGCACATCGACCTTTGGAAAGAGACTAAGATCTGTTATGGGAAAAAGTTATTGACCACGATATTAAAAAATAAAAAATAATCTGAATGGAATTTAACTGTTTTTCATTATTACCTAATTACCTATATATATAAAATTTTATCTATGAATTGAAAATTGATAAGGTAAAAGATCCGTAAAAGATCCGCCAAAAAACTAACGGATACGGATACGGATACGGATCTTTCTTTTCCCTCGGATATCCGCGGATCGGATCGGATACGGATATCTGGCACATCACTAGTTTCAAAGATATAAACAGCATCTAAGAGATTTTTGAGTTTTCTTAAAAATGCTAAAAGTAAGAAGGCCCCCTCTTTGTACAAATTTGCGAAATTTTTGAAAAATAATTTCGACCCGATTCGTTTAATATCAAGTCTATTTATAGAAAAAATAGCGCTGAATCGACTCCAACCACCCGCACTTTTAGTTTCAAAGATAACAGCATCTAAGAGATTTTTGAGTTTTCTTAAAAATGTCAAAAGTAAGAAGTCCCCCCTCTTTGTACAAATTTGCGAAATTTTTGAAAAATAAATTCGACCCGATTTGTTTAATATCAAGTCTATTTATAGAAAAAATAACGCTGAATCGACTCCAACCACCCGCACTATTAGTTTCAAACATATAAACAGCATCTAAGAGATTTTTTAGTTTTCTTAAAAATGCCAAAAGTAAGAAGACCCCCCTCTTTGTACACATTTGCGAAATTTTTGAAAAATAAATTCGACCCGATTCGTTTAATATTAAGTCTATTTATAGAAAAAATAACGCTGAATCAACTCCAACCACCCGCGCTTTTAGTTTCAAAAATATAAACAGCATCTAAGAGATTTTTGAGTTTTCTTAAAAATTCCAAAAGTAAGAAATAAATTCAAGAATGAAAGTACGTTCGAAACATTTTAAAATTGATGATTATTACCTACCAGGTCAGTTATACCAATACTCATGGATATTGTTTATGTTTAACCTAACTACATTACTTTTCAATGATATTAAAGTGCAGTAATTCTCTTCAGACACTCCATGTGTACTATTTCTTCATTTTTAATTTGTCCATCTATACGACGTGTATTTCATTTTAAATTTGACGTTTGAAAAGAAAAACTTTTGATATAAACTTCACTATTGCTCTTTGATTTATTAATATTTTTCCCACACTAAATAATGTGACCAGCCTTCAAGAGTCTTTCTATTTTCACGATATTTATTTGCTTTAGATTTTCACCACCCCAATCGAAAATTGCACTTAAATTAATCATATTTGAAGTAAAAATATCATATAACTTAATGCTTAACTATGCAAATATGTTTCACGTTTCCGCCATATTGATTACGTCACAAGCAAACTCCTCCCATATGTCAGATCCCAATAATAGATAAATTAGATGATGGCTTAAGACGAGGTCTTCGTGTGGTGTTTAAGGATGCAAATAAAATACCACATAATAGAATAAAACAGAGTTATAAAATTACATTTTCATTTTCAGAAGTGTGATGCATTGCTGTATCCAAATTTTGACAACGAAAAGTTTTTCGTTTTGTCAAAAGCAAGAGGATTTGACAAATTTAATTTGCCCCGACAAGTCCCTCAACTACCAATTACTATACAACAAAGTAATTCACCAAATTCACCAACATATTCTGATGATGAACTATTTAATAATAAAAATGAAGCTCCTGCTCTTCCAGTAAGAGCAAAAAAATAAAACCATTATTAAAAATTAAATTAAAATTAGACGGAGAGCTGGCGACATTTTTTCTCAAATGTCTACTTAAGGCAAAATAATATTAAAAATACCTGTATACTTGCTCTCCGTTTGAGAATCTGTAAGTCTGGCAGCCTTTCTCCGTTGCGTTTTAGGTGGCAGGTAGAAATTAGACAGGTAAAATATGAATTTTGCTTTGCGTAGACACTTATGAAAATCCATCGCCGCCTCTTAGACTAAATGTTTGAGAAAATAGAAATAAAAAATTGAATAATGCATGTATTTTTTAATTTTTAAGATTAAATAAAGTATAATATTATGTAAACATTTATTATTTATTCATTTCACTACTGGCAAATTAGTATCGCGGGTACAGACGGATGACGTGAACTTAAACAGAATTAATAATTGTATTCGTTATCATGGAACGAAATACATCCACTTTTATTTAACTTATAAAATTAAATATTCGTAAAATATAATAAAATAAAATAATTAAGTAGGTAATTTTATTTTTTTATATTTTAAGTTCTCATCAAATAGGTAGATACCTACGTATATATTTTCATTATTAAAAAAATATATATCTGGGGTCACGGTAGTGGTCCCCGCCAAGTCGAGCAAACAACAGACGGCCGCTACCGTGTATACCTTTTCTCGAAGCAACTCAAGGCACTTTTCAACTTTCTATATCTCTGTTACAAATGCAAGCAGAAGGCTGAAAATTTCGCTAGAGATTGTACCTAACGGTCTTCACTAATTCCCCAAATTACAAGTTTCTAATAAATATAGTTCAGAAAATTTCAACCCTCAAAATTGTCTATTTTGTCATCATTCACTCCACTCACTGACATAGCGATCATCAAAAAGCTAGGGCACTTTCAGTAGTCCTAGAAAGCTGAAATTTGGTATGCAGGCTGGGTTTCACGTACAAGTAACGAGAAAATTCTAATATTTGTGTTTTTCCTCCTCCAACCCCTAAAAGGGGGTGGTGCATATTTCTATTATTATAAGTCCGTAGTCAGAGAAAGCTGAAATTTGGTACGCAGGCTAGGTTTCGCGTACAAGTAACGAGGAAATTCAAAAATGTGTGATCTTCCCCCTCCAACCCCTAAAAGGGGGTGTTGCAGATTTCTATAGGTCCTTAGTCAGAAAAAGCTGAAATTTGGTATGCAGGCTGGGTTTCACGTACAAGTAACGAGAAAATTCAAATATTTGTGATTTTCCCTTTCCAACCTTACAAAAAGAACTGAGATCCCATCAAAAATATTCTTGTAAAGAAAAAAAATGCCAAGTCTCGCAACACTTCTGCCGTAAAAAGTTTTGAGATCATTCTATTACCTTTGACTATGAAGTTAGCAAATTACTCGATAGTTGTCTTAAAATTACACAGGTAAAATAAAGAATAATTTATAAATAATATTTTATGACTGTAAACTTGTAGTACCGTTTGAACTTGGCAATCACGTGGCATCAGGGTATATGATACCGTGAGATATAGTTTTAATGAAAACAATATCTCACCACAGTGCACATATACCACGTGATTGCCAAGTTCATAAGGTACTACAAGTTTACAGTCGTAAAATATTATTTATAAATTATTCTTTATTTTACCTGTGTAATTTTAAGACAACTATCGAGTAATTTGCTAACTTCATAGTCAAAGGTAATAGAATGACTGACTTGGTACTTTTCGGGATCTCAAAACTTTTTACGGTGAAAGTGTTGCGAGACTTGGCATTTTTTTTTCTTTACAAGAATATTTTTGATGGGTATAATTATATTAAAAGCTTTCGGAATTCGAACCTGGGTTTGGTGTCTGTACCTGTCTGTAGACTGCTAGTTTACCACTGTGTCACCTGGCTTATTGTGTTTGAGCCTTAACATAGATATACATGCTGTGTTTTGTTTCACATGTCAACCACTTTCGACTATTTCCGTTACATCTAATATTTCTAAAATGCCGCCCCAGTATGAGACATTAGACGTTATTCACGTCAAAAAAAATTCAGTTTATCTCAAAATATCTTTAAAATATCGATGTAATGCCTCGCAGATGGTTGTTCGTTAAATCTACACTTCCTTCCACTCCTGCGCCTTACTGTTCTCAACCGTTACTAATCACAACTCATGAGTACATTTTTATAAAAAAAAACTTATTTTGATTTTATTGGTCGCAAATGACGCATTTTTTTAAACTGGAATATGAAGAACACGTATAATTTTATCTGCATGCCTAATTTCAATTGCCTATACGACATAACGGTTTAGTAGTTACAGGCCTGTGACAGACTAGACGGACAGACAGACAATATAGAGTCTAACTATAAATAATAATAACACAAGTTATAGAAGTATTGTTCTAATATAAAGGGTTCCGTTTTTTTTGCCATTTTTGGTACCGAACCGGAAAAATATATCGCAACGAACGTTGACTGAATTTATTCCACACTTTTTATTATGTGAACTAAACATATGTTCATGATCAATTTTAAAAAGAAGACGAAATATGAAAAGAAACCATTTTTCGTTCATAAAAAATCAATCGTTAGTGAATGATTGTCGAATGTATGTGATAAAAGTGTTCAATGAGCATTAATAAACGTTTTAGTCCAAGCTCTGACCGTACAAAAGTCTACCGGACAATACTACTTAAATTTTATTATTGAATTTAACAGATAACAAGCCGTGAGGTGGGTCGTTTATTAGGACTAAAGTGCGACCCTTGAGGTCCACACGACGAACTTCCCAATTTGATAAATATTTAATAATAATTAAATTAGATATGACACAGAAAAGTTATCATTTTAATCATTAAAACATATTTATTATTTATTTTTAACAATAATAAAAAAAAAATGGCTGAACCGATTTTTATAAAATTTATGTCGGATCAAAATGACGTTAACACGCCTCGATTGACACCCTTACGAAGTCGATATAATTTTTTATTCGCGAGATATTGTGTAAAATCTACTTTTTTGGAGTCTATTTGGTTAAGAAAAAAGAACGGCTGAACCGATTTTGAAAAAATTTCACTCAGATCATATTTACGTTAATACGCGTCGATTGGCACCCTAACTTAGTCGATATCATTTTTCATTCTCGAGATTTCGTCTTAGAAATAAATGGACACATACGTACGTACGTACACACACACACACAGAGAGAGAAAAACATCTTTTCAAAAATAGTTTAAAAATAGTGTAGTGACCTTGAAACATAAAAATTTGTTAAAAATTTTGATTTCGATTTTCGGACCCATTACAATAACTTCCAATAGGAAGTTAATAATATGATGAAAACATTAAACCGGTGGCAGATTAATTCAGTTTTTTTATCATTTTTTGTTGTCAGTATCTCGAATACGGCTTAACTCTACTTGCTGAAATTTATACAGATTAAAGATTTCAATTATTTAGAATTATCATCGTCTGTCTTGCAAATTTTTTTTTTATCTGGCAGACTTCATTAAACATTTATTCATTTGGAGAGAGGTTTGCCAAGTATGCAAAAAAAGGCAGACGATGATATTATTGTAAATAATTGATATTTCTCTATATAATTTGTATAAATTTCATGAGAACATTGTGGTCCAGTGGTTAGCGTCGCAGCCTCTGAATCAGACTGTCGTGGGTTCGAATCCCGCCTCCACTTATGAATGTTTTTTGATGTCATTTAGTTTTAAGTTAACTTCCCATTGGAAGTTATTGTAATGGGTCCGAAAATCGAAATCAAAAAGGAAAAAAAATTTTTATGTTTCAAGGTCACTACACTATTTTTACACTACTTTTAGAAAGATGTCTGTCTGTGTGTGTGTGTGTGTGTGTGTGTACGTACGTACGTACGTACGTATGTATGTGTCCATTTCTTTCTAAGACGAAATCTCGAGAATGAAAAATGATATCGACTACGTTGGGGTGCCAATCGACGCGTATTAACGTAAATATGATCTGAAAGAAATTTTTTCAAAATCGGTTCAGTCGTTCTTTTTTCTTAACCAAATAACCTCCAAAAAAGTAGATTTTATACAATATCTCGCGAATAAAAAATTATATCGACTTCGTAAGGGTGTCAATCGAGGCGTGTTAACGTCATTTTAATCCGACATAAATTTTATAAAAATCGGTTCAGCCGTTTTTTTTTTTTTAATTATTGTTAAAAATAAATAATAATTATGTTTTAATGATTAAAATGATTACTTTTCTGTGTAATACCTAAATTAATTATTATTATTAAATATTTATCAAACTGGGAAGTTCGTCGTGTGGACCTCAAGGGTCGCACTTTAGTTCTAATAAACGACCCACCTCACGGCTTATTATTTAATGTAATCAAGACGCGTCTATAATTTACAACAAATAAAAAAAATATAAATTTCATCAAGTAGTGTTGAGCCGTATTCGAGATATTGACAACAAAAAAACCGATCAAGTGCAAGTCGGACTCGCGTGGAGAGGGTTCCGTATTATTCCGTTTTCCGTGAGAATTTAAAGACTTAGGATTTTCGTTTAGGTTTTCCAGAAGCTATGAGTGAGGCCCTATATTCCTCAATTTTTTCAAAATTTTAGGTTCAGTGGTTTCGGAGATAAGGGAGGGAAAAATATATTTATATTTCTCATAATGAGCCCTTTCATTTGATACGTCACATGATGCACTTGAAAAAAAATTTGTTTTTGTTTTCTAATTTACCTGTAAAATTAAGCCCCAAAAACACAATTCGTTTATTTACGCTATACGTCCATGATTGAGTTACCTAACTCTATATATGTACCAAATTTCAACTTTTTTCGCCGAGTAGATTCGGAGAAAATAAGCTGTGACCGACGAACAAACAGACACGATAGTGATCCTATGAGGGTTCCGTTTTTTCATAGTATGTACGGAACCCTAAAAATAATAGAAAAATCGCATTAGTCTGCCATCTAGGGCTTGAGAATAGTCGAGAGTGTAGCGATGCTGTTGTTTACATGGCGTTGCTATGGTTCCTCTATTACAAGTCCCCAGTTCCCGGGTTCTAACCCGAGAGCTGGTAAAAGTGTCAATTGGATTTTCAATTTATTATTAAAAAAAAATAATGAATTGAAAATATGAATTGAAAATATGAATTGGTGCTAGGCCTTAGCTGTTGGTGGTCTTTAAAACACAATTTCACATTATCTGTTAAATTCAATAATAAAATTTTAGTAGTATTAGCCGGTAGGCTTTTGTATGGTTACAGCTTGGACTATTTGTGTTATTGACTGACATGACAAAAATCTTGGGCACAGAAAATGATAGCTGTTATGCGAAGAATATAATAAATGGTTTTGAATTGCATAACACGTTATTCAGGCAATAATAAGTTCGAAGAAATGTATTTGTGTAAGTTCAGGAAAAAACAAGTGTTCTCAACGCTATAGTTAAAGACTTTTCTTTTGTTATTTTTGGCAGTTCGTACGTAGTTCATCTTTAAGATATTACGTAATATAAAGATGAATTTAAAAACATTGTTCAATGCTTGAGGATAGCCGAGAATGTAAAATAAAAATTAATATATTAACGACATAGATTTCTAGCAAATATGAACGGAATACACAACACGTACACACACTGTAAAAAAACTTTTTAACAAAAAAAAACCTCCTTCAAAAAACCACTACAAAGAGGAAAATAATGAAATTTTGAGGTCTGTACCAATTTAATAAAATATGAAGTCGGTTAAAAATATATTATAGTGATTAATATCTTCTTTTTAATCAATTTCATATTTTAATTGGCACAGACCTCAAAATTTCATTATTTTCCTCTTTTTAGTGGTTTTTTGAAGGAGGTTATTTTGTTAAAAAGTTTTTTATTTTTTACTTTTTAGTGTCAAAAAGTGACATTTACCCTAAAAGAATCACACGCCGTTACTCACTTTTATTAAACCGACTTTCTTACGCTGTCTGATATGTCAAAAAGTGACATTTATCTTAAAGAATCACACGCCGTTACTCACTTTTATTAAAATCAGCCGAACTACTAAACCGATTTTGATGAAATTTCTATGAGACCAATCTGAAAGTATATCCCTTCAAATAAAATTTTTTTTTTCAAAATCGGTTTATAAATGGCTGAGTTGTGAGGTAACAAACATAAAAAAAAAATACTACCGAATTGAGAACCACCTCAATTTTTTGAAGTCTTTTAAAAATGGATCTACTTTGAAAATTAAGGTAGAGTTCGCTCGATTTTCTAAATGATTTTACATTATTATTCATTTTTACACAGAAAACTTCATAAAAACTTGGACTTACAAAATAAAATGTATAGTTACATATATAAAATGGATGAATACAAAACAAATTAATGTAAAATTAGTAACCACGCATGGGCAATGTGTTTTTATGGAATCTATGCGATGTGCAGGCGATGCCTGTTTGCGACGCCATTGTCTCTTTGTGTGCCTATTACCAGATTAATCGCTGCTTACAAATGAACCATTGATAATCTGTGTAATCGGCCTTCTCATTTCTTACAGTGCAATTCTTATAAATATAATCGTAGCGTATCTGAGATAGGTATTACAAAAAAAAAAGCGGTCAAGTGCGAGTAGAATCCGCGCCACGAGGGTTCCGTACTGTTACAACAATTTAATTAGTGTTAAACTGTGCAAATTGTCAGGGTAGTTAAAATATACATTTATTTTTAATTTTTACAACAATCAATAAACATGTATGTATAAATACAGTCAGCTCTGCCTATGAACACGCACCGTTCTCCGCAGTTCTCTCTCTAGCACCTACAATTAGGGGAAATAGCCCCCTCTATTTATATCTTTCAATTTATACTCTGTTAATGCGATATACTTAAGTTCTGTAAAAACACTCTTTAATGATGATTTCAATCGCAAACCATTGTTCTTAGAGAGAGCAGACTGTATTGAATGCACTTCACAGGTTACTTACAATCTTCCTGGTTTCCTGTATGACGTCAGTGGGGTCTGAAGGGGAAGGAAACGCCCTCCCTCCCTCAGCGACGTACTGGCCTAACCCTATATGTACCATGTTGGAGCAGTATATATATTTTCTGCTATATATATAATATGTATATATAGCTACTTCAAACTCAATGAGTTATTGGTCGTTTATGAAAGTTTATTAACACTTGTTTAACTAGTATAATATGCATCAATCATTTTAAATGTTTATCAAATATAGGTAGTAGATACACACAAAACAGTTTAGAGTTTTTGTTTGTTTTATTGTTATTTTATATACGGTGGATTTTTTTTAATGTTGGTAATACTTGCTTTTATAAATAGTGTTTATATTGATTTTTTGTCCTTCATAATTTTAAAATTGACAAAAGTTTTATATGCTACAACAAAATTTAAAAAATATTTAACATTTTACTCTTTAAATGTTGAATGTGTTACTTTAAGGCTAGACGTCTAAGTTTCTCAGTTTATATACGTTACCTCAAAAATATTTTTATATACAATTTACTCAACATTGCTTTATTAAATGAAATTTAAATTTACAGGATTCGGAATAAAATATTTTTCTACCTAACACACAAATTGTATGTAGGTATCATTTTTTTAAATTCTGTCCAGTTTTTACAAAATGATTTTTGTCCGCATTTGAATCAAATGAAGCTGGAATATACAATTTATTCGTTATTTTTCTAAAAGTATTTTTTACTATAACTGGTCACATTAATAAGCGTCCACAACGCGTTGTGGTATTTTTCCAGTGCCAGAACGCGTTCTGGTCGATTATCAAGAGAACCACAACAAGAATTTCGCTTTGTGGCTTTTTTACATTACCACAACGTGTTGTGAGCGTTTTTATAATTGGCACGAGACGAATTTCGTTTTGTGGCCTCTTTATATGTACCAGAACGCACTGTGGCACTTTTTCATTCCAGAACGCGTTCTGGTTGATTATTAAGAGAACCACACGACGAATTTCACCTTGTGGCTTTTTTACATTACCACGACGCGTTGCGAGCGTTTTTGTAATAACCACGAGACGAATTTCGTTTTGTGGTCTTTTCACATGTGCCAGAATGCGTTGTGGCACTTTTCCAATGCCAGAACGCGTTCTGGTCTATTATCAAGAGAACCACACCACGAATTTCGCTTTGTAACTTTTTTACATTACCACGACGCGTTATAAGCGTTTTTGTAATAACCACGAGACGAATTTCGTTTTGTGGCCTTTTCACATGTACCAGAACGCACTGTGGCACTTTTCCATTGCCAGAACGCGTTCTGGTCGATTATCAAGAGAACCACAACACGAATTTCACCTTGTGGCTTTTTTATATTACCACGACGCGTTGCGAGCGTTTTTGTAATAACCACGAGACGAATTTCGTTTTGTGGCCTTTTCACATGTACCAGAACGCACTGTGGTCGATTGCCAGAACGCGTTCTGGTTGATTATCAAGACAACCACAACACGAACTTCACCTTGTGGCTTTTTCCCATTACCATGAAGCGTTGTGAGCGTTTTTGTAATAACCACGAGACGAATTTCGTTTTGTGGCCTTTTCACATGTACCAGAATGAGTTATGGTCTATTTTTTCGATCAGTGATCATTTTCGGTATTTGCCTCAATAAGTCAATGGGCCAAACTACACTAGTATTTCTTGAGGGAACCAATTAACTTAGATTCTTAGAGTATAGCTTTGAAAATTTATAAAAAATTATAATTTACGACAACTGTGCAACATTGTGAGTTTTTATTTATTTTCCAACGTGGATCTCCTTAAACAATGTAATCCATTCCCCAAAGTTTTTAAATTATTCTCTGTAAAGTTTCACGTGAGAGTTTTAATCATCTGTTCGAAAATAAAAAATGCACGGTATTAATTTTTTTGTGTTATAAAAACTTTTTTTAAAGTTCTCAAAATAGCATTTGTTAAAGTCAAGTTTTTATTATTAAAGCTTAATATTATGAAAGTTAGTTTTACCTTAATTTTATACTAAATAAGATACTTTTCTACACTACGTTCTATTTATATTTACAATACCGATTATTTATATATTTTGAACATGCAATATTCTAAATTTATTCAAAAGCTCTAATTAAAACACTCTAAGCTTGATTAAAATCTAACTATTGGTCCAACGAATATGCTGTTTACAAATGTAAAATACACTAAAATACGACATTAATTTTTAATATTGCTAAATTTTAAATTTGTTATACTGTGATTATTAACTCTACATATTAACTATTTTATAAATATTGTTTAAATTATTTTACACTCTAAACATATATATATTTTTTATATTATTAATATATGAATTGACAAGCTATTTTTTAATAATTGACAAATACATAAATATTTTAAACACTTATCACTATATTTATTTTGTGAAATTATGCACATTAATT
Organism: Mongoloraphidia duomilia; assembly: GCA_039654895.1. Classification (NCBI taxonomy): domain Eukaryota; kingdom Metazoa; phylum Arthropoda; class Insecta; order Raphidioptera; family Raphidiidae; genus Mongoloraphidia; species Mongoloraphidia duomilia. Next base: position 12,458,598 of record CM077527.1, read on the forward strand.
TATTTTTTAACTATTTAAAACAAAAAACTCATGAAACAAATAAAAACTAAACGTTAAAAAAACACTAAAATTTTTGTATGTTTATTCACTCAAATATTTTAAACAATTCATAAAAATTTAATCTATAATAAAACTTTAAAAGTATTTTTTTTATTCCATTTGCTAATAATTTTTTTTTTTTATTTCGATAACGCGCGTGTTTTTTTTTTGTTTTAATCAGTCAACTGTTGATCCCAATAAGACAGAATGCGATCACCACATGTTATTATACAAAGCAAAAGCACAAAAGCTGTCAGTTTCTCTCGCTTTTCGTCGCATTTTGTTGAGCTTACAAACATTTGCCGGTCCGCCGCCAGTCGTTAAAGCTCGCAGAACTTTCGGATAGACACGAAAGCTGTATACAGTATGTACTCGAGTTTGTGCATCTCCGCCGTCTAGATCTTTGAATATCTCTGTCATTATTAATAACATACTTATAGACATACCAAAAAGGATATATATTACAGAGTCGTCACTCGTCTTGCAACATTAAATAATTTGTACGGCCCCATGACACTGAGTTTCTCCCTCTTAGGCATTGGCCCCGGATTTTCGTTCAGCAGTAAACAATTGAATTAAAAACAATTTAATACTTGCAAAATGTACTCTCTGACTATCTATTAGTACAGGGGTTGCTAAAGTCGGGGTCGAACTGATTTTTTAGGGTCACGGCTTGTTTGCGTGATTATAGAATTTATAACTCTCGTAATTATACCATTAAATTCGAATAATAGAAAAAAAATACTAAATAAAAACACGAAATCAAATAAAAACGGAGTGAAGAGGCGGGAGGGGGGTCTCTGAGGTAATTTCTATATTACTTTTACGGTACTTTTTTATACTTAAATTCTTGAATAAACGACTTAAATTTGAATAGCCGCATTTTTTTACTGAAAAATCTTTTTTATAGACTATATTTTGTACATTGTGGAGAAAATATTTTTAAAGGTCGCGAAGGCTTTTGCAATTTTAAATTAGGGTCATGATCAAAAAAGTTTGGGAACCCCTGTATTAGTGTGTGTAAATTTTTATTTAAGTAGCTGGCACTATTCAAAAAATAAAAAAAAATTCTTAATTTTTTTTTAAATTTTAACACCCTGTATCTGGATAACAGAGCCGTTGCAGACTAATAGTTATATGAAAGTTTTGTCTTAAAATCAATCATAGATTAATTCCTTAAAATTTGTGCACATAGGTACTTAATTAACACGTTCGTCTCCATACTGATCAGGGTTCAAATTACATTCCCAAAACCACTTAAACAAAAAACAATAATTATACACTTTCGGCGATTTTTATTACTTGTTTATAAAATAAATAAAATTTCACTTGCATCGTGGTTTCATAAAACAGCAACTAGTTTTTTTTAGCATTACATGATGACTCTGTAATATACATTCTCTTTGGTAATTGATATAAGCAAAACTTTACTTGCTAAAAGAACAAAACTTTTAATTAATATTTTGATACTTCCTGTCAGAACTAATTTTCTAATTTATATTTTACAACAAAAGACATATAAATCCTGGTAATGCCTTATTCAAACAAAACCTAAAACATTATCTTTACATTTAAAAAGTTATATAGGGTGTCTCAAAACCGATCTCCTCCTGGCAGTACAGTTAAATAGAGAAAAAAACCTGATCAGAAAAATATCCGATGAAACCTTCATGTCCGCTTTATTTTTGGACTTCTGCCCTAGCACTCGTATAAATGTAACTGTTTTTTTTCATAAACAAGCTCTACGTTTATTTATTTATTGTAGATTATAGACGCGTCGACATGTCAGGTCATAGCGTCTTTCAACTACACTAGAGAACAACTATCTTAAAACTAAACAGCATCACAAAACATCCATGAGCGCGAGTGAGATTCGAACCCACGGCAGTCCAGTCCAGAGGTTGCGACACTAAGCACGCTTACCACTAGGCTATACTGCCCCCAACAGGCTCTATAATATTGCACGTCTGAATTTTCCAATTTTATACAAACAATAACCAATCAATTATCTTAGAATTAAATTAATTAAAATTTTCATTTGAACGAGTTACTTACACTTCAATTAATTATTATCCATCAATTTCATCTATGGAATTCATTTACACATTCCATATTCAGTACGGACGGCCTTATTTAAATTAAAATTAAACTTGAAATAAAAATGTTTCATGTACTATTGTATTCCTTTCAATTTCCACTGACATTTTTCATATTAAAAATTATTTTATTCAATACATGCACGCTTTTAGTGTTTTTTCGTGTCTGTAAGGCGTCATCATCCATTATGAAACGCTTTTCGATGCTATAATAAAAAAAACTCGTTACATAATGAACCATTATGTATCTCTTGTCGATGCTATAATGAAATATGGTCACTATGGTAACGAAGTAAATAAATACTGTATCAAGGCCGATGTTTTTAGAATATGTACTGCTGTCAGTGATTCTAAGGTGTTTGACATTATTTCAATTAAATTCTAAAACCATGCATGTATTGAATAAAGTATAGTGTACAACGCGTGTGCTAAATCTTTATGCGTCAGGCGATTAAAGATGTATTTAGCACACTTGTTATACACAATATACCTACTATAAAAAATGATTTACAAACATGAAAGTATTGGGTTCTCCAAAACGATTTTTAATCTAATTCGATTCTTAAGTTTTAAAAAAAACTTTGTAACATTTAAATATTTGTCGGATAAATCTCAAACTTCAATTTATTTGGAAATTGGGACGATATAATATTATTTCGATTTAATATAAGTAATATATTTGTATCAATAAAAATGACATACCTTCCCAATGTACAAAAAATGTAATATTTAGCTCTTAGCGAGATACGTGACATCTAATAATAGACGAACGTTTTCCTTAAGCCTTTGACAAATCAAGTATAAAAAGATGAAAGAAAAACACAAAAAAATAATAAATAAGCACGTTATGTATTTACAAAAATTGTATATTAAATAAAAAGTTTCTCTTCTACCGAGTGCAACCTCGACACACCTGATTTTTTTACACTTATCTAATTCTGGTATATATTTTGATATTAACCGTACTCATGGCCCCACAACGGGAAGGAGTAGTGATGGGCGATTGTAAGATGTTTTTACAATCGAAATAATTGCAATCGTTCATAATAACAATCGAGTCCACAATCGACTCGGAGTTTGATTTTACAATCGAAATGTTCGATTGTTCAAGTCGATTATTTGCCAGCGAATGAGAATACATATAATCGCGATTCAAGGTTATATGCTAGTCGATTGAAGTCTGACGTTTACGCTACTCGTTCATTGTTGATTCACTGTTCACACTGTTCAGTCGGTCTCAGAGCACTCGATTACTGCACAATCGTCCATCCATCGACTCGACCACAGTTGTTGAGTGATGAACGATTATATATTATGTGGCTCTCGACAGTGTGCATCGTCTGTACGATTCAATACTATGCAACTTGGTCTCGGTGAACTATGAAACAACAACAATCGAGTCCAGGTGAAAACCATCGAGAGTCATCGAGATGTTTGAACAATCGAGACAATCGACTAAAATATCTCGTATTCGCCCATCACTAGGAAGGAGCTGTAACAACTCTAGCTTGGGTACCCGGGATTTGGAGGGGATCGCCGTGGCAGATTGGTCAACTAGGAGTCAACAAACAGGATCTTTGACGCCCCCCCCGTCAAAGATCCTGGCCTGTGGGTCCGCTACAGGATGTTAGGGGCCATGGAGGAACTAGTCACGCCATCTCATACACTAGGACAGGGATGGCAAACCTTGTCACATCTACGTGCCAATTTTTTTTTTCAAAAGATCTTTAATGTGGCCATGAAGTGTCAACAAGCAACCGAAGAAATTTAAGTCGACAAAAAAATGAATCAAAATTACTTGTCGTGTCAATCTTGTATTTTTTTTTTGAATAATAATCAATTTTTACTTTTCATCACCTTCGGTGAAAGAAAAGTAATGTAATCGTGCAAAAAATCGAAATTCAGATTTTAATAAATCTTGACTATTTAGACTCTAAAAAACATTTTGCGATGGATTTTTTAGATCTGTACGGTCTGTCCGTTGTCGCCGTACAGAATTCATCGATGTGCGAGATCTTCTTAACTACGAAACCGATCAAGTTCAAATTTATAGGACACCTTTCTGCCATGTTTTCGACACCATCCAACATATTTTTAATTATTTCAATTTTTACTTCAATCAATGCCGTGCCGACAATATTCTGTCGCATGCCACTTATGACACGCGTACCATAGGTTCGCCATCCCTGCACTAGGATTATACATGTATAACATTTTTTTTTCAAAACCGTTAGAGCTATTTTATAGAACAGCAATTTTTATTATATTTGATATTTAAATTGTTTACGTTCTAAATATTGTTCATGAAATGTATGCCACCTCCCCAATGAAACATTACATAAAATGCACATACGAAAATATAACAAATGAACGACGTTATCTGTTAAGATTCATCAAATTGATAACAGAATAAATGTTAAGTGGTCGGTTAAACTGCCCCGCGTCGTTTTTTTTTTGTATTGTTTATTTACGATATTTAAAATACGTAACTCGGTATCATTATTATAATATGCATCTAGAAAATGAGGTCAAGCCTTAAAAAGTTTAAACAAAAAGTGTTTAAAGATTGCACACAGGATGTTTCAAAATAATGAAAATTTTTATTGGAAGAACAGCTAATTACATAATATTGATTCCTGCAAATATCGCAAAAAATCATTTTGGCAACCATAGTCGTCAGGACTCTAGCCTGAACCTTTCCACTATCGCGGCGGAATGAGCTTACATTACTCAACCGTGACATGATTACCAATCTAACATTCTCAATATATGCAATGTTAGATTGGTAATCATGTCACGGTTGAGTAATTGTAAGCTCATATCTCTAACCTGAACCTTTCCACTATCGCGGCGGAATGAGCGTACATTACTCAACCGTGACATGATTACCAATCTAACATTCTCCATATATGCAATGTTAGATTTGTAATCATGTCACGGTTGACTAATTGTAAGCTCATTCCGCCGCGATAGTGGAAAGGTTCAGGTTTGAGTCCTGACTGACTATGGTTGTCTTTATTTTATTTATTGTAAATTATAGACGCGTCGACAACTTAGGTCATTAGCGTCTACTATGGTTGTCAAAATGATTTTTTCCGATATTTGCAGGAATCAATTATGTAATTGGCTGCTCTTCCAATAAAAATTTTCAATTGCAAAACAGCCGTATAAATCTATTTAATATATTTCAAAATAATATTCCATCCGATGTCGCTAATAACTAAAGTCAATATTTTTACTAAGTGCTTATTCCAACTTTTGTCGTAGCGTAATAATATAGCTTAGATCAGTTATTTGTGTTTAACGATATTCACGTCATCTGTCTGTACCCGCGATACAGAGATACCCATTTTCTTGCCCACTTACGTTTAATTGAATGCAATATTTAGCAAAGGCTTCCAAGAATAAAATGAAGCTGAAAATGTTATTTTTGTTCTAACAGGAATATGTTTGAATTTCTGCATCGCTGCGTTGAATAAACTGAAAATTCGAAACGAAAATCTATTAAATTAAATGTTTCTAAAAATAGAGCGACGGCAATTATGGAAATGCTTCAAAGAGGCAGCCACTGCGCAATTGGAGTAAAATTAATTAATTATTCACTAAGAAAATAAACAAATGTTCTATAAATTGATTGGAATTTCTAACCGAATATTTTTTACTACGATTTCTCGAAAAATTTCTTTTTGCCATACTCACTATAAAATACTTTACATGCATGTACCTATGTATCCATGTAAAGTTGTAATGTGCTGTTTTTTTCTTTACTTTAATTTAGAATAAAAAGTTACATTTCAATTTTGTAACGTGATGTTTATTGTGTGTTTTAAAGACCACCAACAGCTAAGGTTATTTGGACCTAGCACCAATTCATATTTTCAATTCATTATTTTTTTTTTGTTTAATAATAAATTGAAAATCCAATTTGCACTTTTACCAGCTCTCGGGCTAGAACCCGGGAACTGGGGACCTGTAATAGAGGAACTATTGCAACGCCATGTAAACAACAGCATTGCTACACGCTCGGCTATTCTCATGCCCGTGATGTTTATTGATAACAAAATTCGTAAATGTTTGAAATTGCGCTCCGTCCAACAAACTCGCAGCCTTTGTTTGATGGATTAAAATTATATGTAAAAAATAAAATTAGTACTGTTCTCTTGCTTTAAATAATTTTTACGTTGATGTGGTTAATAAGATAAATAATAATAAATATTAATAAATGACTTAGGTACTTTATAATCGTCACACTGTAGGTAAAAATGCAAATTTGACAAATAAAAAAACAAGGAAAACTTTTTACCTTGGGGCGTATAAAATGTAAAACCCGACATGTTTTATTGAAGAGGTGTTTACATAATTTAAAAGTACTGATTGGCAGTCTAAAAATCGATAAAACTGTGAATGGATAATTCATTTGGAAAAACGTGTGTTTTCTTTTTAATTCACATTTTTTATCTTGTAAGCTTTCAATGGCTCGCTTAGAAGTATTTACATTTGGATATTTGAAGTGCAAATAAGTATTTTCAAAAAGCAATTGTTTTTGAAGTTATACTTCTTTAGGCGTGTTTTAAAAAAAATGAGATTAATTTTTTTAAAACTGTGACATCAAAATTAACAGAATTGATTTCCATAGTTACCATATGAACAAATCTTGTCTTATTTTATTTCAATTAATTACTTGCATGTAAATTAAAAATTAGTTTTATTCACGCCAAAAAAGTATATACCTAGCACACGCTAACTAGACTTTTCAGGAGAAATAATTAATTTATTAATTAACTTATATTTCCATTAGGAGTAGAAACAAAAGCCCAAAAAGTTCCCAACTGATCGGTGTCCACAACTACCATTTCGCAAATATCTCGAAAATTATAATTATGCTATTAAAAACAAACAAACAAAAAATGTTTGCCGTAAAATTGTCTACATTTTTGTCCCAAACATTTTTTGATAAAGCTTGTCGTTAAGCAATAAATTAAATTTCTTATTGTTAAAAATTACGTAACACTTTTTGTAATTTTGGATATGAACACGAAGGACTCTAGTAAGAAAAGTATTCAAGAAATATTAAGTTCCCCATACAAAAGTTAAAGACCTATTCACGGGCTATCTAACTGCGTCGACAAATTTGGAAAATTTGAAAGCAGCCACCCTACAGAAACAATTTTTCCAATACTTTGTTTCACTGCAAAAATAATATTTATTCGGTTTTATAATAGAACGAAATTGAAATGCAAGAAACGCACCTTAGGCGATATTTACATAATGTCGGGACGTACAATTTTATATAGGTGACTTGGAAGTAATAATATGCGATCAATATTGAATGATTTTTCTAACACATCATAATAGCAAGATCACTGTGGAAGTAATTGATAACTCAGCCAGCGTGAATCTGGACGTTTCGGGTTTGAGTCCCGATGGTAATTTTTTCTGATATTGCATTGTAATGTAATTATATATTGATTGATTTTATTTATTAACAGAATATTACCTATACATTTTTATATTTTTAATTTAAATTTTAATATTTTATCAGCATAAGAATTATTAGGTCCAGATAAGTTTTGTACCTGATAGTTAAAAATAAATTTGTATAATGGTCCAGTACTTTTAGCTATTATTTTTTCTGGACAATAACTTCTTTATTATAGAGCTCCGATATTGTACTCTCACTTTTTAATCATACTGTAGCGAAACCCCCAGATGTTACGCCACTGGCGACAATCGAAGCATCCAGAACAAGTAACAATGGTGAGGCGTGGCATTATATTGAAAACACAAGAATGTTCTAGAAAGCGCGCGAGCGTGGGGGGTCAAGCTGCTAGCTCTATATAAGTAGAGTGACCGGAGAAACAACAACGAGAGTCGTGAATTTTAGTGTTTTTTGTGTCCGTAAAGTGGATCTTAAATGGCCGTGAAATGTAAAAAATGTTGAAAATACGGGAAATGAAAGCTGCTATTTTATAGATTGTAGGACAAAAATACAATGTATATCTAGGGTGCAAGACTATTTTGATTTATGTGTCGTGTTATAAATAACGGAAATAAATAAATACAGTGCTATTGAAGTGTTTTCACTTTATTTGAGAAATACTGTTCGTGTTATTATTATATAAACAGTGTTGACTGTTGAAATTGACTTTTCATTGTTACGAATTATTGTATATTGTTGTTTACATTTTTAATTATTGTAAATAAATAATTTATTCCACCCACGTAAGAAAACAGTTTTGTTACAATACTGTATATAAAAGGTAAGCAAAGATAATAAATTAATGATATTTTAATGTTGAATTAAAATCCAACATTGATGACTTATAATTAAAAATACGTAGCTGCAAGGAAAATCTCGATTTATTACCAAAGGCATTTAGACTTCATATCGAGAGAGGAAATGCTCGTTATGAATAACGACATTAAATTATTAACACAATTTAACCGGATGTTCGTTGTAACGCAGAGTCGCAGAAAGATATTCTGATGCTGAGTTGCAGTAAGCATTGTCCGAAAATTTGATTTATCAATGACCTTAGATTGTAACATAAAAAAACATTGTAGAATTTCAAATCGATCTTGCTAAATAAATATTGAATTGATCAATTCGAACGATATATTTTTTTAAGTATTTATTCATGTATTTAACATACCTACTTAACTTTTTCTACAATTTCTACTTCGAAACAACATTTTTCTACGCATGTTTTTGAAGTGAAAACTTCCTTAGGCGCGCTTTGCCTAGGCTGTTAACAACAGTGATGTGAAACGCACCCGACGGTGACAATCGGGGCTACTCGGTTCAAACACGAACAGGTATTTGCAATATGCTGGTAATATAGTGTGTAGTTCATAAGTGTGTTAATAGATGATACTAAAAACTTAAACCCATTTTTTTATTTTTATTTTTTTATACATATTTTATTTTTTTAAATGAACGGACAACATTTTAAAGTCTTGGCAACACTGCCACTGCTTTTAACTTCCGAATCTTCTGAAAATCCCTTGAGGAATGTACAAAGAAATTGGTACGTTTGCGATGAGGTCGAGATGTCAACCGCGATAAACGGAACAAAAGAAGCGTATTTAAAAAAGCGATTTTTTTCCTACAGAATTTTGCTTGAGCAATTATTGTATCTCTAACTTTAATTTCTTACAGAGTTTTTTGTACGGTTTCAGTTTCTTATAAACAAAAAATACTGGTATAAATAAATAGTAGATTGTTTATCTAGGGCGTAATGAAATATATTACTGACGAGTTGTGACATTATGTTACACGAGCGCAGCTAGTTTAACAGTCACACTAATCAAAATAGTAATGCACCCTAGATATACATTGTATTTTTTGTCCTACAATCTATAAAATAGCAGCTTTTGTCTTCATTTCCCGTATTTTCAACATTTTTTACATTTCACGGCCATTTAAGATCCACTTTACGGACACGAAAAAACACTAAAATCGTGCAAGTGTTGAATAAAGTTATTTTTATTTTACACTTTCTTAAGTTGGTTCATTTTTTTTATTTATTTAAGTCGGTTAATATCTGGTGGAACCGCAGCTATTAATCACGGCACCGCCACCATATTTTTATTTTAGTTACAAGAATCGGGTCGCTCCACTTTACAGACACGAAAAAACACTATAATATGTTGAATAAAACTAATTATTTTATTCTTTTATTAAATTTAGAACCGAAACCAAAAATTTCAATTTCAATAAATTTTCGCCACCGCGCGCTTTAGATCGCAATATCAGGAAGTGCAGAAGCTTTTAGAGAGTGAGATTGTAGATTATAGACGCTCGACAAAGAAGCTTTTAACACAATAGTTTGTTTTGAAACATAATTATTATCATATTATTAGGTTAATTTAATTAAAACAAAAGCTTTCTCAAGCACTTTCACATCAAAGTAGTTCATTTAGAGCATCTTGTTGTAATTTCACTTGCAAAACAGGAAATGATTAATTTGTGTTCCGTCCGTCTAACGTCTTGTTGCTAGTGATGTAAAAATACGGTATTAAACTTTTTTGTGTATTAAACCCATGGTATAATACCGTATTTTTTCAGTATAAAACGGTTTTTTACTCTTTCACACTACAGTTATGGCGCATTATTCAATATTGCCAACTGCATAATAGGAAAAGTTCCTGTTCTCATTGTGGTAATAAACCATTTTAAACGGTATTAAACCGTTTTAAACGGTGTTAAACGTTTAAAACGGTGTTAAACGTTTTAAACGGTGTTGAACGTTTTAAACGGTGTTAAACGTTTTAAACGGTGTTAGACGTTTTAAACGGTGTTGAACGTTTTATACGTGCTAGATAAAATAGTAAAATACGCAGTATTTATACCTAGTATAAAACTGGGGCATACTATTTTTTTACATACCGTATAATACCGTTTTATACAAACGTTTTACACTAGAGTATTATACGCATTTACATCACTACTTGTTGCTAAGATATGTCTATAGCGTAAAAAAGCCAAAAGAAAAATTTGATTTAAAAAAACACTAGTCAACTTGACTTCTCGACACGAATTGTATACTCAAAAAGGACATGTGAAGTTTTCAAATTCCATGGCATCATTGATTTTTGAAAAACGCGCGAATTTATAAACGTCGCTTGTTCTTTCTAGGTATATGAATCGTATCGCGAAGTTAAGTTGGACCGTCACATAAAAAAACTCAATAATTTCACTCTTCTGCCTTTTGGAAAAAAGAGCTCAATGAGCGATTAAGCATGACATCGACGATACACATTACGGTTAAAGTTTAACAAACTGTAAACTCACAAGGGTAAGAGAGCATTTATTGTTATTTAAAGTTATAGGCCGTCCCTGGATTTAATTATTTCACTTTTATACATATATAGAAGCTAATAAAGCCCGTTGTTTCTGGAGTAGAGCCGTAAAATATACTCATCAACAAAAGAGTTCATTAAAAAAGAAATCCAATATAAAATTGGTCAGAACGAAAAGTGGATGACGACTTTCACCTTTGCTCTTTAATATACAATACTGAATGTTGTTAATTATCCTCCTTAACACATTAAAACAAGAAAATCTTCATATAAGCTTTTAAAGCTACAATTTATAACAACACATTTTTTATGGAAATGATTTTTTATAATAGCTTTCTAAAAATAATTTTATGTTCAACTTTAAAGCTTTCTCTAAGGCCACCAACTTTTAGGCTGACGTGGACCCAGTATCGATTGATATTTGAATTCTAAAATTAATTTTAACAATTGATTATTTCAAGATCGGTATAAATATTGTTTTAAGTATTAAATAAAGACTCTTCTCGATCAAATTTCTTTTATTATTTAATTATATAGGCGACGTTTCGATATATTTATATATCCTTTTCAGGCTATACAAAATAATAAATTAGGTATATTTAATTATTATCTAATAATAGATACAATCAAATTTTTAGTACGAGTGAGTCAGTGGTCAGTCAGTCGTGAGTCAGTGTCGTTTGAACAGCGAATATAAATACAGTACTAACAAATAAATAATCCTGGTATATAAATATAGTTATTTGTTCAGTGTTATTTAAGTGTTTCACTTTGTTTAAGAATTACCGTTTAGTTATTATTATTGTGTTGATTGTTAGAATTGACATATAGTTGTTGCGTTTATTGTTATTGAATTGTTAATTATATTAAATAAATATTTATTCCGCCAACTCAGAAAAACAGTTTTGTTACAATATAATAAATGCCTAAAAAACTATTCAAACCAATTGATTCTTTCACCAGTTCTCAGATTACAACCTGGAAACTGGGGGCTTGTAACAGACGACTCATGGAAACAATATTCTGGAAAATAAACTACCCAATTTTTGTTATATTAGGAAATAAAAATATCCCAAAACTGTATCGATTTTAAAGTAAACAACAAATATCAAAAAAAAATTCTAAAAAATCAAAAATTTTCAGAAATCCCCACATCTATAGGCGAACCGTTAAACTTTCCAAGTTTTTCAAAATTGAAACTTCTAACTTTCGACAAACAGGTAGCAGGATGGTTAACAAACGCTACAGAGTATCTATTATGGAAAAATAAAGCTTAAAAAAACAATAGCTAAAGCTTCCTGCCGAAGGATAGCAGCACTTGTTTCAGAACCAAGCGCCATATTTCGAAAGCTTTGAAAACGAATTTTTAGTCACTGCAATTTAATTATCCATCAAAGCTTCAAACTAAACGCCACAGTTGGGGAAACTTTTAAAGCTCTAAGAAGACGAAAACAGTGCCACAAACGGAAAATTTCAAAACTAGTGGCCATCGATTTTCATAGCACAAATGTCAAGCTTTTCATGCAAAGACGTCGACACTGTACGATATGAAAGCATCCAAAGCTTGAACGTCGAAGTGGCGCTTTTCACCGTCAGATGGCAGTGCCATTCAAGCTGAGGCATTGATTTTTACTTTTGTTGAACCTTCCGAGACAATTTACCTAAATAAATTATGTTCCACAGTTGATCATAGTGTCTGCCGAAAAACTACGAAGGCGAGATTCGTTTTCCTATACCAATAAATTAAAGTAACGCTCTTCAAAGAAAATTTATACAAGCCAATGTGTCTCCCATTTGTCCATTAACAAACGCCCTTTTTGTATACGGTTTTCTTTATTGAAAACAAAATCTCATCCTTTTTTCAACACTCAAATACAAAAAAGAACTGTTCATCACTTCTATTGACATAAATAAAAATATCGTATGTTAAACTTTTAATTTTAACGAAGTAAAACAATATTGCATCAAGGCCAATGTTTTCATTATGAGATGTACTGCTGTCAGCGAATCTAAGATGTTTGACATTAAATCAATTAAAGTCTAAAATCATGCATGTGTGTGTGTGTGTAGGTACAACGCGTGTGCTTAATCTTTATGCGTCAGGCACGATGTTTTCAACACTATACGGCTCGCGATGCACACTCGCCAAGGCTTGTGCGCGCTCACTTACTACTCGTGCTCAAAAAAATATGTATTTAGCACACTAGTTACATGATATACTCTATTCTGGATGACATAAGAAGCCGCAATGTTTTTTTTTTCGGGATCTGTTTACGCGCAATTTAAACTTGTCAAAAGTTGCATACAACATTTTAATAAAAAACTTTGGAAGTCTATTGTGCATAGTAATATATTAGCTAGATGAAATAAGAAAATGAATTTTTTCTCAACAAAGAAAAATGTATACCTACTGTTAATTTTCCCAAACGCTCAAAATCCCGCGGCGGTACAAATAAATCTACCTGTCTCCTGATAATTCTCTACGAGTAAGTTTATTATAACATTAATAAAATACTTTATGTTATTGCAGTTTTATAGTACACAACCTTATAAAGTTCTCCATTCCCTAAAGTTTAATCTTTCATTCATGTTTTAACTTATATTTTTATGATTTATAGCTGAAGGTAAAATTTTTATAAAATGCAGTTCGGAAGTAAATTTTCTTTTACAGTCACAACTATAAATTTTAATAACCTTCTTAACATTGGTGGCAGCGCGTCGGACGAGTGATAGGCGCAAGCCTCCTCAAAGCAGAGGCCCACACAATCTCCGCCATTAATTACTTTATTTATATAAAAATTAAAGAATTAGTTGACGAAAAATATGTTCTAAAGTAAATTTTCTTTTACAGTCACAACTATAAATTTTAATAACCTTCTAAACATTGGTGGCAGCGCGTCGGACGGGCGACAGGAGCAAGCCTCCTCAAAGCAGCCTCCGCCATTAATTATTTTATTTATATAAAAACTAAAGAATTAGTTGACGAAAAATATGTTCTATGTATCTCTTGGCTTCTCTTGAGTCACTAGTGAAATACATTCTTTTGTGATGGAAACGTTGAAAGTAAGATTAAAAATCATGCATGTGTACCTTGCATTTGAAAAGCTTCTCACAGTAAAGCTATCTAAATAAAGGTCTTTCATAATAATAATTGCTCCTTCAATGTGCATAATAAAAATTGTTTTTCAATGGAAAGAGAGTAAAAAAAACATTTTTGAAGTTATACTTCTTTAGCGAGGGTAGTGAATTAGAATGATCTCGAGTCAAAACACACCGACTCAAAAATTAATGAAACGCTGTAGAATGTTGACATGGATAAAACGGCTTTAACGGTTTGGATGAAATTTACTGAAAATGGGTTTTGGAGGGCAGAAAATCAATCTAGCTAGATCTCATCCCAGAAAAATTCGTTTTCTTATAGATTTTATAATTTTGTGTTTGTGTGTGTGTGTGTTTTAAAAACCACCAGCAGCTAAGGTTATTCGGGCCTAGCACCAATTCATATTTTCAATTCATTATTTTTTTTAACATAATATACGTATTTACATAGAGTTGCTTTGGGTTTTTTTTAGTGTTTTTATATTAGTTTCAATTATTTTTATTTTAATTGCCGTTTAAATGTCAAGTAAAATAAAAATAATGACCGACTCCATTTGCACGAACGCCAGTGTATAACAATGACATAACGCTCTACCAAAAGACATCTATATAATATATTATGTACATGAGAATTCCACAGAATAGCGACGCAACCCTAAAGGGTTATAAATTATGGTAACATAGGTGCAAAATTTACAGATGGGACCAAAAAAAATATAAATGTTTTATTTTGTCTACTTTTAATAAAACAATAATTATTTTATGCAATCCTTGCTTTGACAGTTTACTTTTAATTTTTATATTAGAAATCGTGTCCATCGTGATTATAATAAAATTAAGAAAAATCGCAGGATAGTGGACAAAATATTTTATTTATTAAATTAAATGTACGACGTTTCGTTTATATATTTAAACTTTTTCAAGTACATAAAAATAACAATATTTATGAAAATTAATATTAATTACTAACCATAGCAATTATGTTAATTGCTATGGTTAGTAATTAATATTAATTTTCATAAATATTGTTATTTTTATGTACTTGAAAAAGTCTAAATATATAGACGAAACGTCGTACATTTAATTTAAATAAATCAAATATTTTGTCCACTATCCTGCGATTTTTCTTAAGTTTACTTTTAATGTTTTTGAGGTAAGTGAATAAATAATTTAATAGCGTTACCATGGAAACGTCAATAATAAACCTTCATATCCATGGTAACGCTATTATAAATACATCGTTGTATAATATTTCATTATTGCACCCTGTGCTATAATAAAAGTACAAATTTCATCACTGCGCCTTGTTCTATAATGAAAGTAAAATCGTTCAATAATATCTCATTATTACACCCGGTGCAATAATATAAATTGATAGTTTAGGCTTCAGAAACTGACCACTTGATAAAATAAAACCGTTTAACTTTAAAGTTTTTTTACCTATTTTTATTTTTCACAGGGCTCTTAGTATTCTTTGGGAGCGATTAAAAATTTGTTAACAATTATTAAAAAACCTTGTATACTCTTCAAGTGTCAACAGTGTTTCACTGCGCTACATTGCGATACTAAACAGTGTAAACACGTTTTTTATATGCAAAAACAACACTTTTCATAAACATAAAATTGAAATATGCTCGTAAAACTCGCCAGCAAACATTCGGAAAAAAATTGTAATTGTACAAGCACTTTTTATGTACATAAAGTCAATTAATTTTATTATCAATACCGAAATTGGTTTGTTATTTATTATTCAAAAAATACTACAATATCGAAAATATTTATTTATTTATTGTAGATTATAGACGCGTCGACAACTCAGGTCATTAGCGTCTTCAACACAACAAAATATAACATATTTGTGTATTAAAAACCGCTAGCCGGCATACACAAACCGACTGGTACGAGCTCGGGTCCCTAGGAGCGCTAATTCCCAAAGAACTTTGGAATGCAATTGCGATAACAACTACATCCCAATATCCCCCCTGGGGGGAATATCGAAAATAAATTAATCGGAACAAACCTTCAAACTAAATCCACAGCAATTTTTTTATGGCTACCAACAGCTAAAGTTATTCGGGCCTAGCACCAATTCATATTTTCAATTCATTATTTTTTTTTAAATAATAAATTGAAAATCCAATTGACACTTTTACCAGCTCTAGGATTGGAAACCGGGAAAATGGACCTGTAAAGTCACCAACCAGGATCGATTTTAAAAATAGATTGTATGTCTAAATGCGTAATGACATATTACTGACGAGTAGTGACAGTGTGTTAAAACAAGCGCCGGCGAGTTTTAACAGTCACACGAGTCATGATATCATTACGCACGAGAAATAGATGATGTTTTTTGCCATAAAATAACTACTTTTCACTTCAATTTCAGTATTTTCAAAAAATGTTGACAGTTTATTTGCGTCGCCAACTTCACATTTACCTAGCAGACCGTGATTATAAATAATAGCGAGCGGATCAGAGCGAATAAACATAAATCACTATGGAAACTATTTACTTATGATACGAGTGTGTTTTAAAAACACTTTTAACACATCTGCCTGATAGCCGACCTATTCCGTGCATACATACGCGCAATTAAAGTAGCTATTTTAAAGTGGGTATGGCAAAATATAATTTACTATAAACTGTTTATTTTATTTATTGTAAATTATAGACGCCTCGACAGCTTAGGTCATTAGCGTCTTGATTACATTAAAACAATTAACTTAAAACTAAATGACAACACAAAACAATATACATCCATGAGCGGAGGCGGGATTCGAACCCACGACAGACTGATTCAGAAACTGCGACGCTAACCACTGAACCACCACTGTCCTCTATAAACTGTTAGTATTATCTAGTTCATATTTCCAATTAGCTCGGTTGTTCTCAAAGCCCAATTTATTATTATGTTTAAATAATATGAAATAATAGAAAACAGTAAATTTCGTCAGTAGTTTTAATTTGATAGAAAATGCATTTTAGATAGAATGAGTTCTTTAAGCGTCTTTTCCGTTTCGACGCGTCCTTTTAAGCTCTTAAAAAGTTCTTTGAGCCTTCATTCAATATTCTGTCATCTGTCAAATATTATGACTGATTTAAATCACAGCGTTGAAAAATAGCGAATTTTGACATAAAAACTTCATCAACTATAATGTGACAAGAAGTTCATCCTGCTTTTAGCTTATACGAAAAGCAGCTTTGGAAATATATAAGTAAAAAAGTGTGCAACACGACGAAGCCGTTAAGCAGATTAAAACAAAGTAGTATAAGCTTAAATATGTTTATTCAATAAATATCATAATGTGTCTCTCTACTGTTAAATATTATAGGTATGTAATAACTAGCTTTTTTACGTGAATAATATCTAATTTCTCATACTAGGATGACATTTAGATGTTACGGAAATAGAAGAAAGTAGTTGTCATGTGAAACACACAACATGTATAGGTACACTGTAAGAAATGAGAAGACCGATTACATAGATTATCGATGGTCCATTTGTAGCCAGCGATTAATCTGGTAAATGGTAATAGGCACACAAAGAGACAATCTCTGTTTTTTACGTCCATCACATATGTTAATGTTATATTAACAAAGAGACAATGGCGTCGCAAACAGGTATCGCCTGCGCATCGCGTAGATTCCATAAAAACACACTGCGCATGCGTGGTTACTAATTTTACATTAATTTGTTTTGTATTCATCCATTTTATATATGTAACTATACATTTTATTTTGTAATTTTTACACACTTTATTGGAATATTACACAAATTATTTAATTTTACTTTACTTTATGTACAAATCACAAATTTGTTTAACTTTACAGTAAAAGTCCAAGTTTTTATGAAGTTTTCTGTGTAAAAATAAATAATAATGTAAAATCACTTAGAAAACCGAGCGAATTGTACCTTAACTTTCAAAGTATTTTTACATCCATTTTTTACAGTGTATACCCGGGTATACCTATGTTAAGATCTATGTTGAGATAGGCCAGCTGTGGCTGTGTGGTAAAGTAAAATGCTATACGTTAAGTTTTTTTTTTTTTTTTTTATAAAAATATTTATTGATTTAAATTATTTACAATTTTTATTTACAATTTGCTTATATATAATTGTTCCTGTCACCAATTGTCTATACTTTAAGTTTAAATAAGTATTAGTAAATAGATAATGGTTAGACTACTTTTCTATAATTACATTAACTGCAAAATTGAACCGATTTGAATATTTTTTTTATTTACTTGACATACATCCTTAAAATTTCACCTGTATAAATCTATCCAGATTTAATTTCAGTTTAATTTACGCAAATCTAAATTCGTTTTAATTTTGTAAAGCAAAGTCCTTTTGTTATACGCTTTCTCGTCCCGTTAATAAATACTTTATATGCATTCATTTAAGTTTCAAAAGGGCAACGTGAAGCAATTAAAACATTCCAGAATTAAATGAGAACTTCAAATGTTTATAACAATATATGTATTAGATTTCCTCTCCCAGTACTAGCTATGCCAAGTGGGACAACACACTATCAAATCCCTATATTATTAAACGAGCAAATCTTGTATATATGTACCTATGTACCTATGTAGGTACCTATATAAATATTTTCTCGAAAACGCTCCTAACGATTTGGATGAAATTTACTGAAAAGGGGTTTTGGGGGGCAAAAAATCGATCAAGCTAGGTCTCATCCCTGAAAAAATTCGTTTTCTTATCGATTTTATCATTTTAAAAAAACAGTTTTTTAACGTTATAAAACAGTGTCGTATGGTGAGTAGGCTTTGGAAAAAACAAACTATTTTCATTATTTATGTCAAATTACTCTGACAGTCAATCTTTAACTTATTAAATAATCAGTAATTATTTGAAAATATGTAGGTACATACGTTATGTAGTATGACGTATACTGACGTATAATAATATTATCTACTTATAGGTATGTAATTTTTTTTCTTAAAAACGACTAACGATTTTGATGAAATGGGAACTTAAAATACTATTTTTTTTGAACTCATCCGAGCAAAGCTCGGTCATCCAAATATTGAAACTTAAAGATGAATGAATGAATGTTTATTAAAATGTTTATAAAAAACGTACAAAAGGCAGGGTTCAACTTACGTTGTTCCTCCCACTTCAGCCTATAAAAAATTACAAAATTAAAAATATACTAAAAGAAAAATTATTATCTCAGTTGTTCTGTCAGTAGTTTGTTATAAATAAATGCAGAAAAATTATTTTTATTATAATTTTTTACATGAGCAGGTAGATCATTCCACATATTTGATGTCACATATCTAAAAGATTACGCCGATGTACTATATATATATATATATATATATATATATAAATTTGATGTTATGATAAAAAAATTCTAATTCTTCCTTTAAACGATATCAGTATTGTGGATCGTAATATTATTCTACACCAATTAGATTTAACTTAATCCGTATAATAAAATTACATTTGTGTTTCCTCCAGGGGGAACATTGGAATGTAGTTGTTCTCGCAATTGCATTCCAATGTTCTTTGGGAATTGGCCCAGGTGCCCGAGCTCATACCAGTCGGTTTGTGTATGCCGGCTGGCAGATTCTAATACACCAATGGAATATTAATTGTTGTGTCGAAGACACTAATGACCTGAGTTGTCGACGCGTCTATAATCTACAATAATAATAATACATTTCTGTTAAAAATATATTTTTAAATTTTGATCAAATCTCTGAAATTCAACCGCTTTACCAAACGTTTCGTAAATGGCATTAAAATCTGGAAGAATTCCGGATTTGCACGTTTTAAATAAGTGGAAGAAATTGGGAGTTGGGATGGTATCAATGTATACGATTTAAAAAGAATCTGACAGAATGGAAAGATTTAAAAAGAAAGGATAAGCGTGAAAGGATCACAATAGCAATTGTTCAAAATGGACATGTGCCCAGTGGATCAATTGTGAACAGACAAAAGGACTGTTCTTGCTTTATATACAAGATACTGAACTTGAAAACGACAAAATGTCTTATATTATGTATTACTCACCAAAGTTGAAAGATCAATTTGTGTACAGGATGTCGCGCAATCTAGGACATGTTCCTGGAGTTCTTTTAAGAATGTTTGGCACCTAACACCGAGAAACGAATGAATTTTTTTTAAACTTACTTCTTAATATTTCTGAAATAAGTACACAAAATTTCAGAACGACTTACGAATAGTTTAAAAAGGTATATAATTAGAAAATTAGCATGAGCTCTTATGGAAAAATCGCGCTTTCATAGTTTAATTACCGGTAAAACACAGTAATACCAGTTAGAAAAATTTGTAATTTTTAGAATCTGTTCATTAGTCATTCCATATCTAACAAGCTTTGGTCAAAATTTTATCTATGGTTACCGACGTCAATCACGAGAAAAAAAATATTGCTAAAAAGTATGGCGTACTTTTTAAAATGCGTGTTTATACTTGGCAACAGCGCTCTCATACATAAACATTTTAAAACATTATTACCGCCTACTGTTGAGAACTAACCAATAAAATTGATAGATTTTTTCTTTTCAAATACGACGGTGCCTATTCTGAAACAAAGAATGCGGGACTGTAAAGAATATTTGGAAATCATCCCCTCTACTCCACGGCGCCAACGCTGTATCCGGCAAATTGTAGATTATAGACGCTCGACAACTGAAATGATCAGCGTTAAGTCCGGCCATTTTTCAAAATTATTTAGCATATTTCGCGTTCATTTACTATACATCGATCTGTTCAACTTCAGAGTCTCAGAGCCATCTTATGTATATGCGAAGCCCATGGACATAGGAATCCATAGGGACAAAGTATAAAGTACCACTTTAGACGAGGAAGAAAGCAATTCAGGGGAGGATGCATGCCTGTCCATGCTATGCATGTGCCCACGGTCTATAGGCCGCGTCTTTGCGCATGCTCAATTGCGCCAGAATGAATGAATGAATTGTAAATTATAGACGCTCGACAACAGAGGTCATTAGCGCCAGATGCAGTCGTCCGCGTCTTTGCGCATGCTCAATTACTCGTACGGCGCTTGGGCAACTGAAGCGAACAATAGAATGTGGTCATACTTGCTTCCTCACTGCAGCCTCCCTTAACAGCAACAAGCCCACTCGCTTGTACTACGTCCCTAGATTTCTATGTCTAGGGCGAAGCCACGATCAGTGTTAAGAATACAAACGAAGCGACAAACACTGAATAATAAAATGTCACCAAAGTATTTCCACGCTACCAACATTGCGACACGAAACATGTGTAGGTAGGTGTAATATCTCGTCGTTGAATATTATAATATAAAAAATAAAAAACATGCGTTTTTTTTTACAAATATATGAATTTTAACGTTTGTGAAATTGTCTTATTTTTAAGCCTATTAAATTCCTAGCCATGACATTTTAAAATAAGTTTTTATTCTAACTTTTAAATACATATATATTGTAATTTTTAGATCTATTGTAATTTTTGTATCTGGCAAATCCATACAATGTTTGTATTGTCGCTGATACAAACTGACAAAAATTCTAGAAACACGTCTAAGCAATTTAAAGAATACCCAAAACCCCGAAAAATCCTCAAATAAATGAAATTTCAAGCAGTATAGTCCCTTCAGATTTAGCATGAATGAATTGTGGATTATAGACGCTCGACAACAAAGGTCATTAGCGTCTATTCAGATTTAGCAAATGCCTCAAAGACCGCACAAAAATGTTGAGTGGTGTAGGGTAGAAGATTAAAGAGATTCGTACATCAAATGATAAATTAAAATTAAATTCTATTCTTATATATTATGTACTTTACAAAGTTATCTTTACTTAATAATCTACTGCTGTGTTGCAAAAGCATTGTGAGAAAATTTGATTTCACTATGATTTTAGATTGTGACCACACATAAGAAAATTAGACGCTAATGACCTCAGTTGTCGAGCGTCTATAATTTACAATTCATTCATTCACATAAGAAAAGCATTGTAGAATTTCAAATCGATTCTACTCGAAAAATAATATTGATCGGTTGAAACGTTATTTTTTTAAAAACTGATGTATTTAACATAGTTTTTTTGCACAATTTCCACTTCGAAACAACACTTTTCTATGCATTTTGATCAAAATTTAGCTTGAAAAGCGATCTTTTTCTTTGTAGATCAATTATTTGTTTTTGTGTGAGTACAGTCATTAGACTGTACTACATGACAGAAAGATTGACAACGACATTAGACTGCTCCTGCATGTATAAAAAACTGTAGAGAACAGTATAGCCTAGTGGTTAGCGACTAGCGTGCTTAGTGCCGCAACCTCTGGACTGGACTGCCGTGGGCTGGAATCCCACCTGCGCTCATGGATGTTTTGTGATATTATTTAGTTTTAAGATAGTTGTTGTTTAGTGTAGTTGAAAGACGCTAATGACCTGAGATGTCGACGCGTCTATAATCTACAATAAATAAATAATTAAATAAAAAACTGTAATTATACGATTACAATTTATGGTCATTGTCAAATCAGAGTTTTTGACAATGCTTTCTGCAACCTAGCATTAAGTTTGTAATAGATGCGACATAAACTGAAAACGGAAAACAGATATTTGTAACAAGAATATTCCATTATTTATAAAATAAAGTTTTACTGTACCACCTGTTTTGTATTCATGTCTGTCCGCGGAGTAAATTGCAAAAACTTTTCGAGCCAAACAAAATTTGCGACCTACTTTGCTTAATCCGAGTAAAACACAATTTTAATTTTACTTTCTAATAGAAATTGAATAGGGTGATTTGGACCGTTAAAATAATATGTATACTAACAAAAATAAAGATAGTTACTTCTTACCACAACAGTTTTATTGATGGATGTACATTTCGAAAGCTATGCGAAAGCTAACGTCCACTCTTATAATGTAAGATACAAAGATAATCTTAGATTACCACCTCATAGATTACAAAAAACACACAGCAGTTTTGTCTGCATGTCCATTACTTTATTTAATAAACTGCCCACAGCTGTTCAAAACCTTCCTCTAAGTCAGTTCAAAAATCTTGTGAGAAGACGGTTGACTGAGACTGCAGGTCTTTATAAAGTGGAAGATTTTTCATTTATGTAATGTATTAAACTTGTTTTTATTTGACGATGTTATGCCACGTAGCTGTGGTGCTCAAACAAATAAATATCTATCTATCTATCTATCTATCTATCTATCTATCTATCTATCTATCTATCTATCTATCTATCTTCAGCAAACTCTATACATGATAGATGTATAGTGTTTGCTGAAGATGAAAGCATAGCTTTCGAAATACATCCATCAACAAAACTGTTGTGGTAAGAAGTAACTATATCTTAATTTTTGTTTTTATTCCAACCACAGTGGTCATATATTTTTATTTTAATATGTATACTGAAAGTGGATATTATCAATTTGCCTATACATAGGATATGGCACATGCACTATTGGCGTTGGTCGAATGGCGAGACCAAAAACTATCAACGTTTCACATCATTCTGAACAATTTGATACAGTTTTTGGAAATGTCTGTTTTAGCACAATAACTCGCGAAAGACTTAATCGAGAGGGCAGTATAGCCTAGTAGTTAGCGTGCTTAGTGCCGCAACCTCTGGACTGGACTGCCGTGGGTTCGAATCCCACCTGCGCTCATGGATGTTTTGTGATGTTATTTAGTTTTAAGATAGTTGTTATTTAGTGTAGTTGAAAGACGCTAATGATCTGAGATGTCGACGCGTCTATAATCTACAATAAATAAAAAATAGACTTAATCGATTTAAATGAAATTTGGTACACATGTTGAAATAAATCACCACACAAAAACTAAGTATTTAAAATAAGCGCAAATTGATCATTTGAAGGATTGTATTTAAGAATTGAAAAAAATGTTGAGCCCAAAAAAAACAAAAAATATAGCAGATGTAACATACCTCTATATTAAATGCAGTGGAAGCTAAGAATGTTAAATGAAAATGCTAGGCGCGAATAAAGAGGTATGTACACAGTAATTAAAAACAGAAATAAGTTAACTAAGTTATGAAATGTAAAAAAAATAAAAGTAAGTAATATCAATTTTTACTGCAGTATCTATTTATTTAACAAACAGAAAGAACGTGAAATAGAAATATATAATATACAGTACCCCAGAATAGAAACGTAAGTTTAAAATGCGCAAATAACAATAACAGTAACAAATATAACAAAGAATAAAAATATATACAAACACACCAAACACAAAATAACAAATTAAAAGGATAACGAAATAATCAAAAGATAACAAAACAGCCAACAAAATTAAAAGTGGAAGTTATTTCCACCAATTTTGTGGTCTTTACTTCGTTCCGGACGCCAACTCAATGATCATTTTAAAATTTTTAAGAGAATATTTTGCAGATAGGGCAGACGTAACATAAGTCAAAATGGAAGGTTTAAAAAGAACATTATGTAAAAAGATAAAAACTGAAATTAAAACGATGATAAAAACGGTTGCCTATTTGCAGGTAATTAAACAGAAAACTAACAAAAAAATATGTAAACTAAAAAAATTAACTGTATAAAAAAAACTGTACAAAATGATAAGGTAAAGCATTATGTTACATCCACCCACACTACACAAAAAAAACCCTTTTTTTTAAGAAAATTTTAGCAGGCGACAAATGAGATGACAAGTCATCTAGCCAGGAGGCTCGTTGTCCCGGGCATCACGCGCGTGGTAAGGCCGCAGCTGTTCGATGTGAGTCCTGTATGTACGTCGAGTGCGCTCATCACGGAGAAGAACAGAAACGGGAGAAGTGAATCGTACTATTTTTCTTGGTCCAGCCCAACGGTTGACAAGTTTTCTGCTGGGATCACCAGGTCTTGAAGGAGCTAAGATTCGTTGAAGTACCAGTTGTCCGACATGAAAATTATGACCAGTAGGATGACGCTGGTCGTAGTACTTCTTACGACGCTCCAGACTTGCGCTCAAAGCCTGGGAAACTTCTTCAGCCGTTGGGACCCTGTTGCCGGAGACTAGAGTGGAGATGTCCCACAGGTTGTCCAAAGGACGATTAAGATCGCGGCCAAGAAAAATCAACGCCGGAGATGACTGCGTTGCTTCGCTTACGGCATTGTTATATGAAAAACGAATCCACCTGAGAAGACCATCCCATTTCTGGTGACGTTCAGCACACTGCTTGAGCAGGATGGAGAGACTGGCGACAATGTTTCGGTTGACCCTCTCAGAAGCATTGGCGGCAGGATGATACGGCGAAGTAAATATTTGACGGATGCCAAATTTGAGACAATGACTTCTGAAGGCGTTGCTCGTAAAGCTCTTCGCATTGTCGCTGACAATTTTCTTCGGCGGGCCATACCTACACCACAGATCTTCTAGGACCTTGATGCTTGCTTCTGACGTACCTCTTGTGAGTGGAAAGATCTCTACCCACTTGCTGTAGGCATCGACGAGTACCAGGATGTATCGATTTCTGTTCGACATGGTGAGAGGACCCACATGGTCTATGTAAACCTTATCCCAGATTGCAAGAGGTACATCTGCCTGCATCGGCGCGCCGCGAGCTTGATTTGAAGCCTTGCATTTTTGGCAAAGTTCGCACGAACGTACATATTCTTTCACATCTTGATATAAGCCTGGCCACCAGAAGCGTCTTGCCAAGTCTCTGTATGTCTTAGTTATGCCGGGATGTGCGCTAAAATTCACATCGTGAAAATAAAAAAGAATCATCTTTCTTATAGTTGGCGGTACCATGATACGACACAGTCTATTTCTACCGACACGTCGAATCAAAACTCCGTCCTTCACATCAAAGTTTTCTACATTCTCTCCAGCTTGTAGACGCTGACGAATGCCTTGACAGAATAGATCGGACGCTTGATGATCTTTTATCGATATAAAAGACTGTGGTACGTTGGTCAACACATTGAGTGAGTTGTTTGGTTGATTAAATTTTATTTTGTCATAATCGGGAATATTTTCGGTGTCATCATCAGTCTCAGCAAACAGACGAGACAAGCCATCAGCTACGTTATTGACGCTTCCAGGTATGTGTGAAATTTCAAAATCAAATCTTGAGACTTCAAGAAGCCAACGACCAACGACGTTAAGTTGACTTTTATGACTGGCCAACCAGGATAAAGCGCCGTTGTCGGTCTGTAGTAGAAATTTGCGGCCCAATAAGTAGTCTTGAAATTTTCGCAGGCCGAACACCATTGCAAGACACTCACGCTGGTATGTTGTGTAGCGAGTTTCAGACGGAAGAAGTTTGCGACTAGCATACTGAATTGCGTGCAGACCGTCAGGATGTTCTTGCAGGAGTACGGCGCCGACTGCGATATTACTGGCGTCAGTTCGTAGAATGAATTTTGTCTCAAAATCTGGATACTTGAGAACTGGTGCGGTAGTGAGTTTGTCTTTTAATTTATTGAAAGCCTCATGCTGATCTTGGCCAAATTTGTATTTAATGCCCTTTTTCTTTAGGTGATTAAGCGGAGCAGCGATGGCGGCGTAATCAGGTATGAATTTCGCGAAGAAGCCGGTCATCCCCAAGAAGGATCGAAGCTGTTTCAAATTGCGTGGTGGATCGATTTGCTGGATAGCTTGAACCTTTTCAGGATCCACGTGTATGCCGTGTTGACTTATAATGTGACCCAAGAAACGAAGTCGAGCCATGGCAAATTGAGATTTTGTTGGGTTGACCGTCAATCCTGCTCTTCTTAATCTGCGCAATACGATTGAGAGATGTTCGATATGTTCTTCAAAATTAGCGCTATGTATCAGAATGTCGGCAAAATACGGCACGACAAATTTATAGCGCAAGTCACCAAACATGTTGACGATGACTCTATTCAGAGCACTAGGTGAAATAGCCAATCCAAATGGGCAGTGCGTAAATCTGTATTGGCCGTGCGGAGTGACAAAAGCTGTTATGTCACGTGACTTCTCAGTTAGTGGAATCTGATAAAATGCGCTAGTTAAATCTAGCGACGTGAAGATCGTAGATCCGCTGAGCGTCATGAACATATCTTCCATGCGAGGAGTTGGAAAAGCGTCAAAAATTACTTTTTTGTTCAAGAGCCTGTAGTCAACACATAAACGGTGAGAACCATCCTTCTTGCTTATAAGAAAAGCTGGAGATGCATACGGAGAGGTACATCTTTCGACAACTCCACTGACGGTAAGTTTCTCTATGTGTTCTTGCATAGCGATGGCCTTTTCCGGAGTAAGAGGATACGGCGCTCGTCGAACAGGTATGTTATCTTTAAGCTGTATACTCATAGTAAATTCATCAGTATGGCCAATCTCTTCTGTAAGAACATCATTAAATTGTAATTTTATTTCTTTCAGGTGTTGCTGTTGATCCGACGTCAGTTGAAGAGGACATTCCACCAAAAGCGTGAGACGATGACCATCTTGAACAGGAGGAAAGTAAAAAGGAACTTTAACTTGAGGAACGGAGAAGTATAATAAAGATTCGTTGAAGTCAATGATTGCGTTCATATGATGTAAGGAGGAATTGCCAATAATCATAGGAACACACAGGTTAGGAACCACAAGAAATTGAATTTTCCAAGTTAACGACGAAATCTTGATAATGACAGTGACTGCTTTTCTTATAGGAACAGTATGACCATTCGCCAATGTCGTCAAAGAAAATGTTTTTGATATCTGTATTTTCTTCATTTTCTGAATTTGTCGAAATACGGAACCATCAATATAATTTGCAGTGGCGCCGGTGTCCAGAAGACATTCAAATTTGACATCATTGATGGAGACTGATATGAACGGTAACGTATTTGTAGGTAAGTTCTTAATATTGTTATGTTTTGCGATCAGAAAATATGAACGATCTTCAGGAGAAAACAGCAATTTATTCCTTCTTAAGCTTTCAATTTTATTAAATTCTTGTGAATTAGGTGCAGAAATACGATTTGGCTCATGATAATCAGTGATAACAGACTGTGATGACGCTTCTTCACGTAGCTTGGCCTCTTGTAGACGACTTTGGAATTCTTCTAGTCTACGTGCAATTCTTTGAAGATCTTCAATAGAGTCTGGTATAGGCGAATCTTTTAAATTTAGTAAGGTATGATAATTAATGTTTGACCAAATTTGTAAAATCAAATCTTCTTTAGTCATGTTAACAGCAAGAGCTTTCGATTTTGTCAATATATCGTTGATGAAATTTTTGAATGATTCATCTGGTTTTTGTGATCTGCGAACAAGTTGATTTATCAGTTGGTTCTTTGCGACAGGCGAGATAAATTCGTATAATAGAGACGTCTTCAGTGCGTTCCATGTCTCAAAACGAAGGACTGCAGCTGCCCACCATGTTCTTAAGTCGTCTTGAACTTTATTCAGTAAAGATCTTAATAGTGTAGACTCAAGTGCCAGTTGAAGATCGACGACTGATTGAACCTCTTCAATGAAATAAATCAATTGACGGGGATCGTCGCCAGAACAGCATGGAATATTCGAAGTTATCTCTTTAGCATCAATGTTAAATTCGCAGATCGGTGATGAAATCTTAGTCGATAGCTGAGTTGTGACTTTACTTAATTGCTCAACTTTATTCATCAACGTAGCAGTCATTTGCATGTGAGTAGCTGTTGCTTGAATCAGCGAAGACGGTTGATCATAGCTGCTCTGAACGTTGAGTTCCTCAGCCATTTTACAATATTTTATAAAATAGAAAAAAAATACACGTAAATTTCTTATCAAAGAACACACAAAATCAAAAAATCTTACAAAAGTATCAAGGGTAACTGTATTGACTAATAGTTATGCAACGGAATACTTGATCAAACTACGCTTTGCTACCATTTATGTAACATACCTCTATATTAAATGCAGTGGAAGCTAAGAATGTTAAATGAAAATGCTAGGCGCGAATAAAGAGGTATGTACACAGTAATTAAAAACAGAAATAAGTTAACTAAGTTATGAAATGTAAAAAAAATAAAAGTAAGTAATATCAATTTTTACTGCAGTATCTATTTATTTAACAAACAGAAAGAACGTGAAATAGAAATATATAATATACAGTACCCCAGAATAGAAACGTAAGTTTAAAATGCGCAAATAACAATAACAGTAACAAATATAACAAAGAATAAAAATATATACAAACACACCAAACACAAAATAACAAATTAAAAGGATAACGAAATAATCAAAAGATAACAAAACAGCCAACAAAATTAAAAGTGGAAGTTATTTCCACCAATTTTGTGGTCTTTACTTCGTTCCGGACGCCAACTCAATGATCATTTTAAAATTTTTAAGAGAATATTTTGCAGATAGGGCAGACGTAACATAAGTCAAAATGGAAGGTTTAAAAAGAACATTATGTAAAAAGATAAAAACTGAAATTAAAACGATGATAAAAACGGTTGCCTATTTGCAGGTAATTAAACAGAAAACTAACAAAAAAATATGTAAACTAAAAAAATTAACTGTATAAAAAAAACTGTACAAAATGATAAGGTAAAGCATTATGTTACACAGAATTGTTTCAAAATCGAAAGTTTACTCTTTAGTAGAGATTTAAATGTACCCCTAGAATTTTAACAAAATCAGACAGACAGGGACGGACTTACAAAATATATGGAAACACCAGTAAATTATTTACTATTGGTGCAGATTTTATAAAATATGCTTTTATTGAAAACAGGAAGAAAGGCTATAAAAATCTATATTGTTTTTTTTTTAATTAAACAAAGAGCCGACGTTTTGGACCACATCAGTCCTTAATCATGACCTACAAAAATTACAGAATTTACAGAGTACAATTTTATGAATAAAAATATTAGAAAAAGAAAATATATTAATAAAATAATATTAATAAAATGTCTTCCGAATATTAAATTTAAAAAAATGTACCTAAAATTTAATATATTGAGGGGCTATCTTTTTTATTTTGTTAACAAGCAGATATAAGTTCACAAAATGAAGCATTTAGGTAAATATCACAATATTTGCAAATACAGTTTTTTTTTCGGTTAAGGCCTTAGCCCGGGAGGAGTTCCTTATGACTCCTCCCTGGCGACGGCCTTAACCGAACAAAATACCCCCGGCCGGAAATTTTTGCAAAGCCTTTACTTACCACATTTTTAAAAATTAACGATAGAACCTTGAAAACAGGGTAGTAATAATGGTCAGTGGTCACTCACATCACACCCCGCCCAAAGTTTTTTATTGTCGGCAGAGTTTTGCACTGCGACCAATGTTTTTATTTTCGTTTATTACTAGATATCCAATATAATTAACGCAGGGGTTTTAGACTAGTTATTAATTAGACAATTAGCTTACAAAGTCTGGTTTTAAATTAGCTAATAATTATTAAACAATAAACTAACGCGACAGTCTCGATACAACCACCCGTACTTTAGTCTTCGGTAACTTGACAAGAGTTCTATTAAATAATTGATGGAATTTTGTGCTAGAGTTACATAACATAAAGCAATCAAAACTCGGAGAGAAACTGTACAAGTGTATTATCAGTCAGTTAAAAATGAAAGATTTCAAAGCTGCATAAACTTAATTTATTGTTTGTTGGATTTTCTTTCTCATTAAAAATAATCAAATTATTTTTATCCAACACTATTTTTTTCGATTGATATTTTTATTGTTTTTAAGTGAAATCTGTATATATAATAAAATGATAACTGGTATACGTTTGGACCTTTAGACAGGTTTTAATAAAACTTTACAGATCCTATACCTTATATTTATTTATTGTAGGTAATAGACGCGTCGACATCTAAGGTCATTAGCGTCTTTCAACAACACTAAAGCTATACCTTATAGGCTGGGTCCTTATCTCCAATTATTATGTCCAATTGTCACGAGGACAGTATAGCCTATAGTCCTAGTGGGTAGCGTACTTGGTACCCCAGCCTCTAGACTAGACTATCGTGAGTTCGAATCCCACCTGCAAAATCTGAATAGATTTATGCAGGTAAAATTTTAAAGATATATGGCACGTAAATAAAAAAGTATTCAAATCGGTTTAATTTTGCAATTAATGTAAAAGAAAGAAATTATAGAAAAGTAGTCAAACCATGATTATCTATTTACTGATATCTAAACTTAACGTATAGTGTACACTGTTTAAGGTGAGGGCAGTATAACCTAGTGGATAGCGCACTTGGTACCGCCGCCTCTAGACTAGACTGTCGTGGGTTCTATTCCCACCTGCGCTCATGGATGTTTTGTTATGTTATTTGGTTTTAAGAAAGTTGTTATTTAGTGTAGTTGAAAGAGGCCAATGATCTGAGATATCGACGTGTCTATAATCTACAATAAAATAAAATAAATCCAAATGTCACGATATTCGTCGTGGGGGGTTAGCAGTGAGCGAAAATAGTGAATTGAGTAGTACTAGCTACATCAGAAAGGATTTAATATTATAACACCCGGTATAAGTAATATTAAGGTTGGACATTATGTAATTTTATAATTCATAATATAATGAAGGTTATTTCATTTTAACATTTTTGTACAAAAATCAGATAGAATAAAACATTTAATCTAAGTAGTAAGACTGCAGACATTTTGAATTATCATTATTTTAACAAGGAAGAGATCTTAAAACTATAAACTATAAAGTATCATTGGAAGTTTGGTAAAACAAGTGACCTGTAGGTACGCGAATTTTGAAAATTGTTGTGCATAATTATTTTATTAATAATTTGTTTAAAAAACGTTAATTGGTGTTGAATTATTAAATAATACGTTTTGTAATTGTTAACTAACAGTTTTTGACATTGTAATAAAACGACAGTGTTTTTTTTTTAATAATTTGTAATGTAAAATTCGAACATACGTTTTTAGTGTTATTTGGTTGTTGCGTACTTCACAGAGATTGTCGTTCACGGGGGTCAATTATCATGACATTATATCAAAAATAACAGCAGCATTCACGTAAGCGGAACCACGGATACAAAAGGTTTTCTTGAATTATTTATATTATTTGATTAGAATTTAATACTAATCATGTTTAAGATGACGGCTTGTTTTGATTAACGTTGGAATAAGGTTGACGGGAAAGAACATTTTTTAAAAAATAATACACTAGCTTCATTCCCGTCAACCTTATTCCAACTTTAATACTAATGCCCATTAAATATTAAAAGTAACCACAAACATTAAATCACTTCTGAAAGTAAGTACATGAAGTTAGTACTGTAGTTAGCAGTTACTATAAAACTAGGGTAACACCATCAGTACCGTCGTGAAATTGTGTATCTGTCCTTTTAAAAGACTTTTCGTGAGAGTAGTCCTTTCAATTATCCACGAGAGGCAGCACTTGTGGTAGGGACAAACATTATTTATTCCCCATTAGTGTCGTGTCATTTTAGTGCTATAACTTAATTATTTAATCAATTTAATAATAATAATAATTTAATAATTAAGTTACACCACTAAAATGACACGACACTAATGGGGAATAAATAATGTTTGTACCTACCACAAGTGCTGCCTCTCGTGGATAATTGACAGAACTACTCTCAGAAAAATGGCTCATTGGAATAAATGTTTGTACTGGTTGTAATTTTTCTGTCCATCTAGTGGCGTAATGAGGTATATTACTGACGAGTAGTGACAGTATAATAAAACAAGCGACAGCTTTAACAGTCACACGAAGTATATAATATCAATGCGCATGAGATATATATTGTATATTTTATCCTGCCACCTATAAAAGCTCATTTTCAGTATTTTCAAAATGTTTGGCATTTCATTTGTGTAGCAAACCTCACTTCAAATAATTTATAGTAGTCGGGATACAATTAAACTTGCGCAGCTATTAGTTTCCCGCACACCGGCCTGTAAAAAGTCACTTTACATGCATCAATACATGCAGGTAAAGTAGGTATTTATAGGGTAGGACAAAAATATATTATAAGCTATAATGCGTAAAGAAAACTGCTGAGGAATTCTTTAATATAAAAAATAGTGCCATAACGTGGGAAGAATGTAGTTACCTACATTGAGCTTTTAAGAACTATTTTTACGACAGTCTTTCAGCTTTTTAAGCTCGATAGATTTTTATATTCTTTATTATCTTTATAGCATATAACATATTAAAGTTCGAAGAATTACTGATATAAATTCTCGTTGATAAAGTTTTACAATAAAATTTTAGAATCTTTTAAAAGACGACCTTCGTTAAAAATAGAAACGAAAACGGTGCATATTGCGATTTATTTCCCATATAATAATTCTTTTTCTATGTGTTATTCGGTGTAAAAATTTAACAGCGATTAACAAAACAACGTGTTAAATGCACGATAAACCCTGCATTAATCTGATAAGGATTTAAACGCTTTAATAGCCTACTGGTTAGGTATATGTAGATTCGTTATTTTTTTAGCAAACGGAATAGTTAAATGTTCATTTCTCTTTTTATAATAGTTTGTTAGGTTATTCATCTTTAATTTGAATTGCAAAATTGGTGTTTTATTGTTTTTTTTTGGTACAGACAATTTTTACTACTGTTGTATATCATAAAATTGTGTAGTACGAAAATAGTCTACTGGCGCACGAGAACATAATAAAATATTATTGATTTCTGATAGAAAATGAAATATGTCGTGACTTCGTATTGTAAAATCTTTTAAAATCAAAACACGACTTTGAAAACATACATATAGATAAAGATATATAAAATCTGAGACGAATGAAATTCTAGATATACCTAAGCTTGAAGAAGCTCTGTTTGGATTGGCTTTTGTGTTTGATGTAAAACTTAAGGATTCTCTCTCGTATTTGCTTATCACAACCACACCGGATTTTCGTGGTTGCGCGATCAATATGTTGCTAAATTAAACGGAGCTTCAACGGAACACTAGACATTTTAATCTTTGTTTGAACTCTCTGACATTTAAAATTTAAAAAAATAAAAGTTAAACAAACTAAAACCCGACTACGTAAAAGAAGAAGACAAGCAACTCAAGTCGTAAGACAGTATAAAGGTTGATTTATATTAACCGGTCAGACACGGCGCGGGAACGTAGCGTTTCCGGCAAGACAAACATTTTTACATGCATTTCAAATACGATAATTTATACTTAGCGGTTCCCGTCCGTTCAGACACGTATAAAATTTTTAAATTGTGTTTTAAAGACTACCAACAGCTAAGGTTATTTGGGCCTAGCACCAAATCATATTTTCAATTCATTATTTTTTTTTAATAATAAATCCAATTGACATTTTTTACCAGCTCTCGGGCTAGAACCCGGGAACTGGGGACTTGTAATAGAGAACCATATAGCAACGCCATGTAAACAACAGCATTGCTACACGCTCGGCTATTCTCAAGCCCCAGACACGTATAAATATTCGTATTTGAAATGTATGTAAAAATGTTTGTCTTGTCGGAAACGCTACGTTCCCGCGCCATGTCTGAACGGATAATATAAATCGACCTTTATTTTGCTATCCCTAGGCGGGGACCTGTTCGGAAGCTGAAAAAAAATTTCGGTATTCGAATCCCCGACTACTAATAACACAAAAATACTGTCTGACGTTTTGATTTGCTTGTTTTCTTTTTTTACGTAGTCGGGTTCTAGTTTTTTTAACTTTTATTTTTATTTCAGTCTTTTTTAGTTTTTTTATATAACCTATTATAATTTCTTAATAAATAATAAAAAACATTTTGAAACACACGAATTACCACTATGTTTAGCCTGTGGCGTCTGTAGGTTTGTTTCGTCGAAATTGGTTTGCGTTCGTAGTTTGTTTTGCACTTGTCGTCTAGATGGCCTTTCTTTAAATTGTGTATACATGTGTTTAATATACTTTTTTTGTACAATTTCCACTTCGAAACAACATTTTTCTACTCATTTTGATCAAAA
The DNA here is from genome assembly GCA_039654895.1 of Mongoloraphidia duomilia. Lineage (NCBI taxonomy): Eukaryota > Metazoa > Arthropoda > Insecta > Raphidioptera > Raphidiidae > Mongoloraphidia > Mongoloraphidia duomilia. Next base: position 12,493,504 of record CM077527.1, read on the forward strand.
TTTGCTTGAAAAACGATTTTTTTTTCTATGGAGATCAGTCATTTATTTTTCTAACGTTCTACATAACGCAGAGGTTGACAACGACATTAGACTGTTCCTGCATAAATATAAAATATGATTATATGATCATCTTGGTCGATTTATATTATCCGGTCAGACACGGCGCAGGAACGTAGCGTTTCCGGTAAGACAAACATTTTTACATGCATTTGAAATACGAATATTTATACTTAGCAGATCCCGTCCTTTCAGAACGTATCAATACTCGTATTTGAAATGCATGTAAAAATGTTTGTCTACGCTACGTTCCCGCGCCGTGTCTGACCGTATAATATAAATCGAGCTTTATACTTCGAAAATGCTTAATTTTATAAAAATCCTTCGTTATTTAAAATAATCAGAAAGTATAATGTAAACATAGTGAGTTATAAAAAAGTATCCATTGTGATTACTTTTTTAAAGAAAACAACAACAAAGGTAACTTCGGTATTTGGAGTATCTAGTCGCAAATACGCTCTCAGTTTTTATGTATAAGAAAAGATGTTAAATCTGTTTTCTCGCGTAACGAAGTTTAAATTCTTGAGGTTGAAAGTTTTATTATTTTTTTTTTCATGCTATGCAGAATTTCGTTTTAGAGAAAATTCAATTATTTCTTGTAATTTACTTTTCTACGAACTTTTAACTGACATACTAATAATTCAACTATACTGTTTGGTTTTGAACTCCTTACTTTGAAGTAGAAGTTTCAAAATTTCAAAAAAAAAAATTAATGAAATAAAATTATAGTTTCAATAAGTTAAATATTTTCCATGATATAATAAAAAAAGTCGTCAAGTGCGAATCGGGCCTCGCGAAATGAGTGGTCCGTACAATCGCTAAATATAAAAGATTATTTTATTTAAAAAATATATATAAACTGGCATTTATTAATATAAATGAGATGTTTTTCGTTTCCATGGTTACACCACTGTATCTCTAGTTAGCTGATTAGACTTAATTCGTATGTTGAATTCATTATAACCTTGAAAGACATGCACATTGCGTCAAGAATCTGTAATTTCTCCGAAATATATTAAACTTTACAATGTTATCTATACTTTTTATCAATGTTGACGTTATGATAGACTTGCTAAATTTATTTCAGATTTTTCCGATTAATACTTTAAAAATAAAAGGGATGGGATAATCGATTTTCGCAGTTTTTAATTTTTTTCTTAAGCAAATTTAACCAAATTTTTTTTAAATATTACTGTTTTCTATCGGTCACTAGCTTTCAATAGACATCCCTCTGGATGGGGTTGATTTTTTTTCATTTTTTCATGACCTCTTTGACCCCCTATTATTACCTACCCGTAATTATCCGAATTATTTATCCATATCTAAACTACAGCATTGGGCCATAACAAACTTTACCTATGTTAAACTTCGAGTCTCTAGCTTGTACCGTCTGGCTCTGGGAGCTTGTGACAGACAGACAGACAGACGGACAGACACCGGAGTTAGGCCATAAGTGTTCCGTTTGTCCAATTTTGGTACAGAACACTAAAAAACAAGGCATCTACTAAATATTTATATTAGCCCATAGCCTACTACAAACTTGTAAATGTTCTCAATGATATTTGCCCTATGTTCGGTAAAACCGTTTACACCCTGTATATGTCACAGCCGAGATCACAGCCTTCTGATGTAACTGCAAAAATATTCAATTATATGAAATGGCTGCGACATACAGATTCGATTGAAGCAATATTTATCGTTTATTTTATTTTACCTTATTGGCAACTAAAGTGTTAAATCAATTGAAATCTCATGTAAAACTTTTTCAACTGTAAAAAAATTGCTACGTGACTATAATATATAACTTTATCTATAGATAGCATCTCTGTATATAAAATGAAGAAGGGATAAAAAACGAATAAGGGATCTTTTCCTCTAGTTCTGTCGGATAACGTTAAATGAGCAAAGAAACGTGTGTTGATTGGAACGCCATTTTCCCTACGTACCCTACTTCATCCTACATGGATTCTGCGTACGTCAATTTGAAACCGTTTCAGTGGTGCCAATAAAATAAAACTAACAAGTTCAAATACTGTTATATAACCAGCCAGGATATAGTTATTATGATCACTTCGCTCATACTTTCGCTAAGTATTATGGGTTTATGTTAGCGACTGCCTTACCTGTAAACCATTAAATGGACTCGTTCAATTTTTATCTTATGATTTTTCCAAAGTGCTAACTTCTTAGGTTATCTATTTTTTTATTTATTGTAGATTATAGACGCGTCGACATCTCAGATCATTAGCGTCTTTCAACTACATCAAAAAACGACTTTTTTAAAACTAAATGAAATCACAAAACATCTATAAGCGCAGGTGGAATTCGAACCCACGACCGTCTGATCTAGAGGCCGACACGCTAACCACTAGACCACACGGCCGCCTTAGGTTATCACTCTTCAAAAAAAAAATATAAAAATTTAACGATTCCATTTAATAGAGAGAAAGTACATTATAGAGCCGCCTAGAAAAATCGATTATTATTATTATTAATGTAGATTGTAGACGCGTCGACAACTCAGGTCATTAGCGTCTTCAACACAACAATTAATAAACCATTTGTGTATTAGACTCTACCAGCTGGCATACACAAACCGACTGGCACGAGCTCAGGCCCCTGGGAACGCCAATTCCCAAATAACATTGGAATGAATTGCGAGAACAACTACATTCCAATGTTCCCCCTGGGGGCATTGAAAAATCGAGACTATGCTAACAAACGTTTAATATCTAGAACTATTAGTTGCTAGGCTACTAGGCCCTAGTTTTTTTATAGAGATAAAAGAAAGCATATAGGTGTGGGGTTGACCCACGTATTTTTTTATTTTTTTTTAATCGGCAGTGTTTTTGAATATAATGCTATCAAATTTTTTTCGGAATTTTTAGACTCGGGAAGGTCTTAAAAAATAAAGCTGTAATTCACGTTAAGTATCACTCATATCCCCTAGTTAATGAACAAATACTAAAAACAGAAAAATGAAAGCACCCATACATGAAAACAGGGGGCAAAAAAAAATTTTTTTTGTACCTATTCTTGTGGGGTATCGTTGAAAAGGGTCTTTTGAATAGATTATGAATATGTTTTTATTTTATTTATTTTATCAAAATTGTAGATTTAGCATAACTTACCCCCTCCCCCCCAGGGGAACATTGGAATGTGTTTGCTATCGCAAATTGCATTCCAATGTTCTTTGGGAATTAGCGCTCCCAGGGACCCAGGCTCGTACCAGTCGGTTCGTATATGCCGGCTGGCAGATTCTAATACACAAATGGTTTATTTAATGACCTAAGTTGTCGTCGCGTCTATAATCTACAATTAATTAATTAAAAAGCATAACTAGTACATAGTACGGAAATTCACATCACGGTACGGAACCCTACTCTTTGTGTGGTTCGACACGCACTTGGCCGTTTATCTTAGTCTTCAGTGTCTTCATACCAAAAGTTCCATCCCTCGTCAAGATATCTTATTTATTGTAAATTATAGACGCGTCGACAACTTAGGTCATTAGTGTCTTGATTACATTAAACAACAACACACTTAAAACTAAAAGACATCACAAAACATCCATCAGCGGAGGCGGGATTCGAACCCACGACAGACTGATCCAGAGGCCGCGACGCTAACCACTGAACCACACTCTCCTCTCCCTCGTTAAGATATTCACTATATAGGAGTTTTCGAGAAAGCAGACGTTAGAATGTATCAAACTAATAATTAAACTTGGAAAAAAGGGTTACTAAAAAACGTGGACATACGGCGTGATTACAAAACCTGGAATTGTTGTCAAACCTCACATTTACTTTATAGTAGGGTAATAAAACAAAAGCTAACATTAGTTCTAACACACGACCAAATGGGGGCGTTCTTTACATTAATGTCGTATAAGGTAAAATGGGAAATGGCGGACGTGATCAATGTATAAAATATATAGAGGTAAAAACGATGAAAAGATTCTGCATATACAAATATTCGTTTTATTATTGTAAAATCTTAAAATAATAAATTGTGATTCCTCATTAAATTCTACTTCTGTCAACTTTCGAACCGGATGCCATTTTGCTTGTCGGTCTGTTTATTCTTGCTGTTTTTTTTAAATTTTTAAATAAGTTAGCCAACTTCCAGTCTCCAGAGTTAAGCGGGCCTACTCATATTTTTAAATTGTTTATTAACATGCCTTTCTCGACGCTAATGACCTCTGATGTCGAGCGTCTATAATTCACAACATGCCTTTCTCTATGTAATTCAGTAGCCAGTAGTAACTTCTTTCACTTGATTGATTTTGTCTTAACGTAATTATATATATAGCATATGTTACTCAAGAAGAAGCAGTATCTTAAACAGCGAAAGAAATCGGTTCAGTAGATACTCGCGACAAATAAACAGTAGTATAGACGAATATTGTAGATTATATAGACGCTCAACAGCTGAGGTCATAAGCGTCAAACAGCAGTATAGATATTATATTAAGAGTATTCGATAGCGGAAGTTACCCCCTGCAATCTTCATCTCAAACCCTTTCCCCTCTCCTAAAACTGGTTCCCGCTCTCCCGACGCTGTTTTTAAAGCTACAGGGTTCGGGTAAACGGCAAATGAAGGACCAAGAATCACACTGCATATCCTACAAGCGAATTTTTTAAAAAAAATGTTGGCTACGTGTGAATGATTACGTAATATTTTTTTTAAGTTGTAAGTTTTTCCAGGAAATTTTTTTTTTCAATTTTTTGTCTAGGATCTGTAGTGTGATTCTCGATCCTTCATTTGGCATTTATCCGAACCTTTTAGCTTTAAAAATAACGTCGGGAGACCGGGAACCGTTTTTAGGCGAGCGGAAAGGATTTGAGATCAAGAGTGCAGGGGGTTACTTCCGCTATCGAATACTCCTAAAACTAGCTGTATTTACGTTGCATTTCTCGGAAATAAAATTCGTGTATAAAAAACTTTCTCAAATATTTTCTCTCACTTTTCGTGAAAACCGCATAAGAATCGGTTGAATAGTATTCGAGTTTATCGCGTTCTAACAGATGGCGTTGATAATTATCCTAAAATTACACCACAGAGCATGTGCGTTTTAGAGATCGTCCTTTAGACGCTAATGACCTCTGTTGTCGAGCGTCTATAATCTACAATTCATTCATAGAGATCGTCCTAAAATTCGTAACATTCGAAGGAATTAATTAAATCAAAGGGCAAAACTAATTTCAGCCTACAAACGTCAAATTTTAATGAAAAACAGTGTCGGTGTCACCTGTGACAGTGATAGCTTATATGCAGTGGCGTGCTGGATGCATATCGCATTATTTATGTCCCCAGTGGCTATAGATCTGACCTGATTTCGCGATACACGATACAGATACCGTATGTTCGACAAAACAATATCCATTACGCTATTATTTATCTATAAATATTACACTTTTTTTCGAGAATGATCAATAAATTTATAAAAAAAAAACAAAAATATATGAGCACTGTGGCTGGAATAAAAACAAAAATAAAGATAGTTACTTCTTACCACAACAGTTTTATTGATGGATGTACATTTCAAAAGCTATGCTTTCATCTTCAGCAAACACTATACACATATATATATATGAGTGTATGTGTGTGTGTATAGTGTTTGCTGAAGATGAAAGCATAGCTTTCGAAATGTACATCCATCAATAAAACTGTTGTGGTAAGAAGTAACTATCTTTATTTTTGTTAATAAATTTATAAATACAGATAGGGACAACGATTTGTTAACTGAAAAAATATTTTCCCAAAAATAAACAAACTGTAGTCCCAACAGTGTTTTGTAAAGAAGTGAATGTAAAGAATTTTTGTTAATTAAAATTGTTTTCCATAAATATTTTTAAAAAATAATTCAAAATTTAATTGATATAAACATAAAGAGCTGCTGGTAATTATTACAGGAAAAATATGCCGAAAGTCAGATTTTAATTTAACAATTTAATAATGGTGACGTAAATGGTTACATAAAAAGTTTCGACTGTGAAAATACAAACAGATGAAACGTTTAGCATCTCATTTGCACTCTAGTAATAGTATGGTAATGTGTTAATTTTCTCTCTGTCTTGCAAAAACAGCATTTAAAATTTTATTGGTAGATTCAAAACTAGAAGGTTGTTTTACGAAATTAAACTCATTATTTTGTAAGTGGATGTTGAAAGGTTGGGGTTATTGCATAATCATACCGTTTTAATAGCGCTTCTATTTAGTCCTAAACGTTGATAACTCGTTGTTTTGAAAGCGAGCCAAGCTTGTAAGCTCTAATATAGAAATTAATTTTATTGTCGAAATGTGAATAACTCTTAGTTAGTTTTGTTCGAAATAATTCGTTCTTTCGCAAAATTATCAAAAGCATGCCAAATGACAATAATCTGGACCAGTGGCGTAACGCAAGCTCTTAAGGCCCCCCTGCAGCAAAATTAAGTTTGGGCCCTTATCACGATACATTTTGCAGTTTATAGAATAGAATAGAATAAAATATAACTTTATTTAGGGTGCAACAAAGCCAGAAAAGCTATGTGTGTTGCCCTTTCAAAAATTACAATGGTACATATAATATAACCGTTATTAAACATATAATATAACAATTATTAAACATATAATATAACAATTATTAAAATAATTAAAATTGACATTAAAATTAAAATAAACATTAAAATTATAATTGGTAAGGAGATAATTAAAAGTATTAATATACTAACAGACCATTATACAGAACATCAATTAATACTATTCATCAGGTACTTATGACAACTGTTCTTAAACGAGTTGTAATTAGATAAAGATCGAATAGATAACGGTAATTCATTGCACGCTGTACGTACAACGTTTGTAAAAGTAGTTATAAATATATATCGACTTGGTTGGGCCCCTGCGATGACTGGGCCTCCACGCCACGCAGGGTCTGCAAAGGTGTACGTTACGCCACTGCTCTGAACCAAAATTGTTCCGGAAAACTGATCAAAATGGCGGTTTTGAAGTATAAAATATGTTTTTCCAGTTTTCACTCTAAACGTTGAGAACGCTAAATTAAAATGACATATTAACAGTTTTGTACAGCATAAAATTTCCTATAAAAAATCCGAGATAGCATAATACATATCTAAAATCAATAGTTATTTCGAAATTTTCGATTCGATCAAAACTTCGTTTTTTGCTTCTTGTGAGTGGCGGACTAATCCCGTCGGAGGCCCGGGGCGGCAGAACTAAATGAAGCCCCCGGTCTGCTAGGAAATTGATGTATTTGTAGAGTAAATTTCGTAAAAAATGAATAATATAGATGTAATGGCCAACAAAAAAATCAAATATTTATAATAAACAACCTTATACCTACGTTTATATTTTGTATACATACAGGGCCTCCAACTCCAAACTGCCTCTTACTTACTAAACATATTTTAGCCTTGTTTGGGATTTGATTAAGAATGACTTCTCGAGATTTGGAGGCTCCCCAGGATCAGAGGTCCGGGGCGAGCCGCCCCCTCCAACCCTTAGTCCGCCACTGCTTCTTGTAACGTACTACGTACAAATACCTACGCTACCAGAAAATGGAAGTTATAAGCTAAAATAGCTTTGTAATAATATATTGTTGTGGTATATTTTAATATACAGCGACATATTTTTATTTTATTTGTCGAATGCCTGAATATTCATATACATAAATGTAATCCCACATAAAAATTACGGATCAACTTTTTACAATATAGAAACATCATTCAAAGAATAGACAGACAGTTTTATGTGGAATGGGAGATTAAAAATCCAAAAGATACAGAGTGGCTCAAAACTAATAACTTACATTACGCTTTTATATGAACCCTTATAATAGTAAACGACACGCTGAAATCAACGAGCACACAAAATACCTACACAAACATATTTTTTGGTATAAATATTTTACTGCAAGATAGCGAAGACGAATATTTGTGTTCTTCTGCTACAAAGTGGTATATTTTAAATACAAATTTGGGTAGGAGCTATCATGTCCATCCTATTAATAGAAAACAATCTAAACATGGCGAATTTCATCATTTATACCAAGAATTAAAATTTTACCCACACCTGTTTTTTAAATATTTACGTATGGAACCTAACACTTTTAAATACGTCTTAGAAAAAACTCAAAACAAATTAAATAATAACTGGCAAATTTTCACTTATTAAACTAGTCACATCCATTGGGAAACTTGTAACGGCCATTTGATAGTTGTCACACGTTGATTGTAGTAGTCAGCGCGCTGAAAGAATGCTGAGATACATTCTTGAATCTATCAGCTCTTATAACAGCGCTCATACCTGCTACACTCACTGCTTCGTTGTGTACGGTCGCACATATAACAATGCATTAATTTAAGCAAGCCCTGCTATGATCTACGCTATCATCTAGAATCCCAGCTGCGTACTGCACGTACCTTAAGTCAACTGTAAACAAATTTGAGGTTATATTATGTAGCTGTCATCGAATTCGAATGTGAATCTTTACACATCTCACTATAATTTTTTTACATTTTTAAAAAATATCTTAGACCTTTTTCAAGTTCAATATACTTATAGAAATATAATTAAACAAAGCAGTTGTATCGGTGAAAACAAATGTTAATTGCCAAAACATTTATATATAGTTTATACTTAAATAAATATTTTTGCGTAACCCGTTTTTAGGGTTCCGTACCCGCCGAACGGAACCCTATTACTGAACCTACGATGTCGTCCGTCTGTCACAAGACTCTATCTCACAAACGATAAGAGGTAGCTAGTTGAAATGTTCACAGATTGTGTGTTGTTATGGTATGAGTCCTGGCAAATTATAGAAATCAAAATGTAATCCCTAGGACGCTCTCCATACATAGATATTATATACTCGTATATGAGCATTCAATACATTTTGGCATTTTTTGAATTTAACTTCAGTTTTTCTGTTACACTCTGTACATTAAAAGAAAAATAAAAAAATATTACGTCAAATGTGACTGTCATTTGTCTACGGACGTTAAAACATAGAGCCAATTAGAATAACAGATGATGTTTTCATTTCAGATACGTCATAAAACAGCAGGTATCGCAAATCAACAAACAATATCGGAAAACTGTTCGATTCGGAAAATTAAAAAGAGGGCGTCGTCAGCATTTTGACTCACCTAACGATCACCAGCTCTCTTATGAAAAAGAAGAAGCGATTAACTTTCGGTAAGTCAGTATGCAGCATTTTTTTTAACTTTGCAGTTTGTGCTATGAATTTTATAAACTCATATTTATATTACCGTCGTTTTATTTTATTTTATTTTATTTTTAAGTAGACTGTATTGCAATATTTTTTACTAAAAATGTATAAACTTCTCCTCTTACAGTAACATCCAATACATTTCCACTCCTACAATTTAAAACTTTCAACTTAACAACTCCCACTCCTAAGCGCCACGAGTAATCATCTCACATATCCTCAATCAAAGAGAGATGGAACCTTAGGTGTGAAGGCATTGAATACTAAAAAAGTAACCTCAAAATACTAACACTGGGGTGGCATTTTAGAAATATTAGTTGTAACGGAAACAGGGGAAGTGGTTGACATTTGTGTGAAACACGTATAACTATGTCAAGGTGTAAGATGTAGGAAGCTAGTATGGCTACATGGTAAAGTACGAGTCTGCCGACAGATACAAACTCCAAGCTCAGATTCAAATCTCGAAGATTTTTAATATATATATATTTTATAATGAAAATATATAGGATAACAATTAGTTAAAAAAAATAAAATTACGATTATTTTTTATTATATTTTACGAACATTTGATTTTATAAAATAAATAAAAGTGGGTGTATTTCTTTCCGTGACAACGAATACAATTTTATTATTTGTAAATTGTGTTCAGCGGTGTTCACATCATCTGTCTGTACCCGTGATACAGACATACCCATTTTTTTCAATAGATTATAGTCATAATCATAAATAAAGATACTTTTGTACCGACTTAAAAAATAGGTTTTCGATCGTCATGGCCGCGATTACCTCAGGAACTATTGAACCGATTTGGATAAATCTTTTACCAGATTGCTTAGGGTTATGTAAAGAAGGATCCTATGCTAGTCACATTATCATTTATCGGGATATATTCGGGCGACCCGATTATTTTGAATATGTTCAAAAATATGTGGTGGAAGTGCCGTGATTAATATCTACACTCGAATGATTGAATCCTATTGAAATTACTACTCCGAATGACCTGAATTTCAATAATACACAAAAAATCTGAAAAGCGTTAATTTTTTTTAAACTTAAGTCGACTTTATGCCTTTAAATAAAATAATTTTTGTAGTTAACGAATGATTAAATTGGCAATTTTTATTGATGTATTGTTATCTACCAATAAAATCAGTTAATTTTACTACCAACTGAAAAATTAATTAATCCGTTTACAAAAGTCAATTTCGGTGGACAGCGTTTTTTTAATCTTTTTTATCTTTCCCTGACCGGATTTAATTCTGTTACTACCTAATAAAATAAGCGTTTTTTTAATTTCCTATTGACGAATTAATTAATCCCTTTGTATAATGGCCAACATCCGCAAAAACTTGTTTTATCATATTCTATATTTTTCCTGGATGTATTTCTGTTTTCGACCAATGAAAACAAATTATACTATTTATACAAAAAGTCAACAACCTTCTCTCTATTAATAATAAAACGGCCATTATGAAATACGGAACTCATCTGTCATTCTCCATTTCTAAAACTTGAAGCTTTTGTTATGTTGTTATATTTTCCTTTCAAGTGCGTTCACTCAAAGCTCTACAGCTTATAAATACCTTTATAATATTATTCTCGGATAATCCAACTAAAATTTGGTGTAACGATTAGCATGCTGGTCTTTGGATTAAACTGTCGTGGGTTCGAAGGATGTTTTGTGTTTGATTTTGATGTAATTAGACCTTAGCTGTCGAACGTCTATAAACTAATATAAAAATAAAACACTTTGCTTTTTTATAAATACTGTCACTATTGATAACATAATTTCATCAGAATTGTTATAGATGTAGAATTAACCGTTAACAACAAAGCCAATGAAAAATATGGATCATAACCTCAGAACAAAGATAGCTAGAAGGAGCACTGTAAAAAATGGATGTAAAAATACTTTGAAAGTTAAGGTAGAATTCGCTCGATTTTCTAAGTGATATTACATTATTATTTATTTTTACACAGAAAACTTCATAAAAACTTGAACTTTTACTGTAAAGTTAAACAAATTTGTGATTTTTACATAAAGTAAATTAAAATTACATAATTTGTGTAATATTCCAATAAAGTGTGTAAAAATTACAAAATAAAATGTATAGTTACATATATAAAATGGATGAATACAAAACAAATTAATGTAAAATTAGTAACCACGCATGCGCAATGTGTTTTTATGGAATCTACGCGATGTGGCGATACTTGTTTGCGACGCCGCATTGTCTCTTTATGTGCCTATTACCAGATTAATCGCTGACTACAAATGAACCATCGATAATCTATGTAATCGGCCTTCTCATTTCTTACAGTGAGTATATCACAGCTTGTAGGTATGTACAACTGAAGCCAGTCGGGACGTTCGGGGAACAATTTAGTCCCATTGAGGTCGCATTATTTTAACTCCATTTTAAACACCTTGATTACCTACATATAAGTTTTCATTTGACAGGTAAATAACAAAATAATCATCAAAACAAAGTAGTAAAAATTAGTAATAAATTTAATGTTTTTGTGTGATTTATATCATTTATCAGATGACAAATTTTCCTGCACGCTTTTAGCGAGCATGAAATGTTTATTTCTAGCAAGAACATTAACAAAAAAAAAAAGGCAAGGCATATGAATTCTGAAGGTGGGGAAAACGCCTTTGCTTGCTTGTCGCGTGACCAAATCTAATAAGTTATTGAACAACGCGAGGCATGTGTCAACATCTGCCGGCTTAACTCTAACATCATCCCCCTCCCCGATCCCCTTTAACAAAACGATTTGTCGTCTTTTGTTTTCTATTTACTACAACATTTGTGTGCTATTTGTTACAGGGCCCAGTCTTCTGTTAGCCGTTTAAATATTTACTGAATTACACAAAGCATTGTCTGAAAATCTGTGTTGACAATGATTTTAATTATTAACGAGCTTCCCAACAGTTTCTCTTTAGTTTTTGTTTGTTTGTTTGCTCGTGGAAACACTGTCCTAACCCACGCATAACCGAACAAAAATTACCCTTTAAGACCTATTCTCTATCGTAAGTTACCCTCTGCACTCTTCATCTCAAAATCTTTCCCCTCGCCTAAAAACGATTCCCGCTCTCCTGACGCTATTTTTTAAAGTTAAAGAGTTCGGGTAAACGCCAAATGAAGGACCGAGAATCACACTACAGATCGTACAGCTGGATAAACTTACAACTTTTTAAAAATTACGTTGTCTTCCACACGAAGCCAAACCTTTTTTTCAAAAAGTTCGCCTGTAGGATCTGAAGTTTGATTCTCAGTCCTTCATTTGGCGTTCACCCGAACCGAATCTTCTAACTTCAAAAATAGCGTCGGGAGAGCTCTAACCGTTTTTAGGTGAGGGAGAAGAATTTGAGATGAATATGGGTTAACTTCTGGTAGAGAATACTTTAAAGTTTGAATGCCAACTACTAATTTTCTAAGTTTAATCAGTCGTTTTTGAGTACAGACAGGCAAATGCTGGAAACATACCCACGAGAAAACAATAAGGTCCCGTTGTGCTTTTATTTTTACTGTTGAATAATTTTAGGAGTAGGTACAATTATTTTGACGTGAATGACATCTAATGTCTAATACTGGGGTGGCATTTTAGAAATATTAGATGTAACGGAAATACTCGGAAGTGGTTGACATGTCAAACAAAATAAAGCCTGTGTAACTATGTTAAAGATCACAGACACAGTACGCTATCCCAAACCAAAGTTCGAATCCCAAAGGCATTTAATTTTTGAAGTTATACTTCTTTTGACGCGTTATGAAAAAATGATGAGAATGAATTCTTACGATGCGCGCGCACGCGTCACGAAAATTTAACAGGATGAATGGTTTCCATAGTTACCATATAAATAAATTCACTCCAGTCCTTCTATTATTTTATATTTCAATAAATTATTTGCATGCAAATTAAAAATTAGTTCTTAATCACGCCAAAGAAGTATTACTTCTAACGCGCTTACAAAATACACGCATCCACTTTTTATTTATATTGAAAATATATAGGTATTGGATAACAATTTAAAACATAAAAAAATAAAATTACATTTATTTTATTTATTATATTTTACGAACATTTTTAAAAGATAAATAAAAGTGGATGTATTTCTTTCCATGACAACCAACTACCCGCCTCCGCTCATGGATGTTTTTTGATGTAAACAAGACGCTAATGACCTAAGTTGTCGACGCGTCTATATTTTAGAATAAATAAATAAATCCATGACAACGAATACTGAATAGATACAATAATGTTTGTGTTCAATTACTGTACCCACGATACAGACGTGCCCATTTTTAAAGTCCGTGAACACTAGCTCAACAATATTCTGAAATGAAACTTCTACAATCAATACATTTTATAAATTAAAATACTTTTCAGAACAGACGTATTTTTGAAAAAAAACTAATCCATTAAAAGCTGTTAGAATTGCAACAAAGCTGTAGTTGTAATTGTAACAATCAAATCTAATACAGGCCACTTCTGAATCAAATGAAACCTCATAGCTTTTCTTTACAGCTCTATTGTGAATGTTCACTCAAGCAAGGAAAATGAGAAAAGTTTTTTCTTTCCTTTAACTCGCGTGTGAATTCCGGTTAACTTTTTTCATTCCGTTTAATCCGTTCAAGTTTTTATTTTAAACGAACATTTTTTTAAGCGATTTTTCGTTCAAATAAACAGTTTATTTGAAATTGTGAACGTTTCAATTAAAAAAAACTGTAAGTCCCCGGTACTCCCAAGAGATTTCTAAATACAGTGCAACCTCGATATTACAAAACTGAAGGGAATTAGAAAATATTCGTTATACCAAGTAATTTTTTACAATGAGGTTTGTTATATAGAGTTTAGGTTGGAGTACGATTCGTTTTAACAAGGTTAAGGAACACCTTTTTCGTTTCTCAACCATTGCAACTTTAAAACTAACAACAATGACAAACAGCAGTGTTTACATTACTTAGGATCAAACAACAATGATTGTCTTACGAAAAATTTAACGTGTCTGAACCTGTCGAGACATTAATTATTGTGGAATTTAGTGTGAATAATTGATAGGATACGTTATATAGAGGTAAATAATACTTTCTATTTATATTTTGCATTGATTGAAAATTCGTTATAAAGAGGTATTTGACAAATGTATTCGTAATGTAAAGGTATATTTTGCATTAGCTCTTACGGCCAGTTCTAGGGGATTTCGAAAAATTTGTTAAATCGAGGAAATCGTTATATTGAGGCTTGTTATATTAAGGTTACACTGTATTCAGATTCGAACACGATGACAGCTACACTCTGATGAAAATAAAAAGTTAATAGCAAATATATGATTTTGAAGTTAAAATAAAGAACTTGCACTATCAAGGGTTTGTGAGTAGCCGAAAGCGTAGTGATGCCGTTATTTATAATGAGTTGCCATTTATCTATTACACACTCCCAGATCCTAGGTTCTGACAGCTGGATTTTCAATTTATTATTAACAAAAAACTAAAAATATGAATGCTATGTCTAGATTACCCTAACAAATACCTAAAAAACAATAAAAGCCTCAACACACTATTAAGAAACTTGAAAGTAGCCAAGACTATAGGGATGTCGTAATTTGCTACATGTTTCCATGGGTCATGGCTTTTTCTCATGTTCTAGGCTGAGAGCTGGTGAAGGTATCATTTGTATTTTCAATTTATTATTAAAAATTACAAAAAGCTGAAAATATGGATTTAAGCTTAGATAGCCCTAGCTCATGGGTCGGCAACCTGCGGCTCGCGAGCCACATGCGGCTCTTATGATGTCAAGATGCGGCTCTCCAGTTCCATGCGCAAATATTGATAATTATATTATTTTATTTTCAAAACTCATAAAAAATATTATACTGCAAAAAAAACTTTAAACAGGATAAAAACACTCAACAAAGAACAGTGAGAATAGGTGGAGTAGAGAGTATACGGACAGCTGACATTTTTTAAATGTGGCAACACTGTTCTGATTGTTTAGTTATAATCCTAATTAAATACCATAATATTGAAATAAAAATGTTAGTGGCTCTTTAAAAACTATGAAATTTTGTAAATTGTAACTTTTGGCTCTTCCGTCTCAAAAGGTTGCCGACCCCTGCCCTAGCTTGAAATTGTAAACGTTTCAATTTAAAAAAAAACTGTAAGTCCCCGGTACTCCTAAGAGATTTCTAAATATTCAGATTCGAATACTACAGTCTGGTGAAAATTAAAAGTTAATAGCAAATAGCATTTACTGTACTATTTTCGCTATGTAATCCACTACATATTTACATTAGATCTTATGGCACATAGCCCACTATAAAATTGTAAATGTTCTCAATGTTATTTCCCCTACGTTCGGGTTTACTGTTTACACACTGTAAAACCATAAACTTTATATAAGATTATAGACATTTCCCAATTTCCTTTTTTGTCATATTATAAAATTCAGTGGCGCACAATTTTTAGTACAGTAACTTGTTCAACCGAATTTTTAATAAATTGCAAGTTTGGCAATTTTTTATTTAACAACAACTGTCGGAAATATTTGTCCTTAGCATCAATTCGTTTTTTTTTTAAGTGAAAACTTCTTTAGACGCGCTTTGCCTGGGCAACAGTAATGTGAAACGCACCCGACGGTGACAATCGGAGCTACTCGGCTCAAACACGAACACGTATTTGCAATATGCTGGGTGTGTAGTTCATAAGTGTGCTAATAGATGACACTAAAAACTTAATACGAGTAAAAAGTAATTTGTAGTTCACAAGTGCGCTAACAGATGACACTAAACATATATTTTGTAGTTCACAAGTGTACTAACAGATGACACTAAAAACTTAATACGAGTAAAAAGTAGTTTGTAGTTCACAAGTGCGCTAACAGATGACACTAAAACATATATTTTGTAGTTCACAAGTGTACTAACAGATGACACTAAAACTTAATGTTATATTCATTAAATTTAATTGTATAGACCGATTTTAATATATTTATGATTAAACTGTGTGATTAAAAATTATATATATATTTTAAAATTAGAAAATCTGAAGTTTTCACTTCTTCCGTGTGATCATAAGCACACAACCATTTTTTAATTTATACTTTCATCTGCTTTTAGATAAAAAAGCGTAAATTTAAAAATCAAAAAGTAAAACGCCCGACTAACACCAAAGTACGAAACAATAAAAGTAATGTCTTCTTGGTTTCCGGGCTTGTAGGCCGTGGTCCGGTAGTATTTTTACCACCGGACCACGGCCTACAAGCCCGGAAACCATGAAGGCTTGGAACAATGCCGGCCGTGAAAGCTTGCACACCTGGATAATAAAAGTAATGGGTTAAAACATGTTTAGTGTCATCTCACTGATACAGTACACCAAAATTTCAAAAAAAATGTCCAGACTACTTTACATTTTTGATGTTTGTTTTGTACTTTTACGTTAGCAGTAATTGTGATTCTTGTTCTTAAATTTTTACTTCCCACCTCTACTATGGTAGGGAAGTAATGGATTCAGTCCGAAAACAATATTTCGAGATTTTAACAGATTTTCACGTTTTGAGACCCTAGCAATCGTTTAAGATCATTTTCTGACTGATGTCTGTATGTGTGTGTGTATGTGTGTATGTGTGTATGTGTGTGTGTGTGTATGTGGTCAATTTTTCGCCTTCGATATCTTAAGAACGGAACAACATACGGGCATGCCGATTGTTCTATTGTGTTTATCAGCCCTTAACTTAGATCTGATTAGATTTTGAGTCAAATCGGTTCAGTGGATCCTGAGATATTCAAAAAAACGTCCTCAATGTCACGTATTAACATAGGTAAAAAAAAATATAAATGAATTCTAGATGTTATAATATGAAAAAAATGTAAATATTTTTTTTCTCTAAAATGTATAGTTTTCGAGAAAAAAAATATTTTACTAAAAAAAATAAAAATTGTACGTAAATCAAGGTAACCATGATTTTTGCTATATTAAGCTAGCCATCAGTAGATCACCAAACAAAAAAGAGGGCCATGCTTTTTTCAAAGAATAAAAATTAAATTGTGTTTTAAAGACCACCAACAGCTAAGGTTATTTGGGCCTAGTCAAAGAATAAAAAAAAGAGTGTTTATTTTTTGCAAATATTTACTAGGTGGGAAGTATAGGACTGGTCATCAGTCGAATTTTTTTAAATAAATATCGTTGAAACATTATAAAACTCGTGGTCCTGCCCATGACTTCACAAATCTAAGTCGCAATTTCTAGATGACTGCATTCTGATTATTTCGCTAGAAAAAATCCGCCTCAAGCTATTTCTACATTCGATCGACACATATACTGCTGCCATCTATTGAATTGGATGGATTATTCACATTCTCCACATTCTGCTAGAAACACTCCATTATTGATACTTTATTTAACTTCTTTAATTCCACCAAGTTCAAAAATAACTCTCTGAAACTGCAATGCTTTCAAACGACTGAGAATATAGGGTAATGGTACCGATTCTCAACTACAATAAGTTGTGTAACGTCATTCAAAATTCAATATTTCGGCCGACACAAAATGGCGGATTACCCATTTCTTTACAACCCCCTCGATATGGGTATCAAATGAAAGGATATGACGAGTAGAATACAATACGCAGCGTAACGCCATTCAAAATTCAATGTGGCGGCCGACACAAAATGGCGGAGTACTGCTTATCAAAAAGAGGATATTGTGTTTCGCGTTTGTGCAGCTTAAATTATATATACTCTGTTAAAATTATTATTTCTCTTAAAACTCCTTGTTTGAAGTTTGTTTACTTTAGGGGAACAAGGATATACAAGGTAAAAGAATAACAATATTTATTTGCTAATTTCTTTGATGGTTAACGTTTTAACACCAATTGTGGCTTCTTCAGGACCTTAACAATTAGGAAAGCACAATTGAAGACGTGAGTTTAAGAACCAGACAGTTCCAGTTTTCTAAATTTTTTAGAGCGGACAAAAAACACTTTAAAAGTTTTGGATCTGTCTGAGTTTTTCACCTAACACTGACCAAACGTTGAACTAATTTGGTTCAAAAACAAGACAACTCCTGGAACTGTATACGTTTCTTGCACCGTATAAAGGTCGATTTATATTATCCGGTCAGACACGGCGCGGGAACGTAGCGTTTCCGACAAGACAAACATTTTTACGTGCGTTTCAAATACGAATATTTATATTTAGCTGATCCCGTCCGTTCAGACACGTATCGATACTCGTATTTGAAATGCA
This sequence comes from Mongoloraphidia duomilia, assembly GCA_039654895.1. Classification (NCBI taxonomy): domain Eukaryota; kingdom Metazoa; phylum Arthropoda; class Insecta; order Raphidioptera; family Raphidiidae; genus Mongoloraphidia; species Mongoloraphidia duomilia. The sequence continues at coordinate 12,512,043 of CM077527.1, forward strand.
TGTAAAAATGTTTGTCTTGCCGGAAACTTTACGTTCCCGCGTCGTGTCTGACCGGATAATATAAATCGAGCTTAAGACACCAATACAGCTCCTATTTCTTTATACCTCTGTAGCAATTAGGGATGTGAAAAAATAATCGATTTTTATATTAATCGATTATTTTTCTCTTATAATCGATTTTCAACAATCGATTTTTTTAATAATAATAATCGATTTTTTATAAATCGATTAATTTTTTAATAATAATAATCGATGTTTTATAAATCGATTATATAAACTACACTTTTAAATCGCTTAGATAAATTACACTTTTTTTTTATTTATGTTTATTTTTTTTTACTAATATTAAGAAAGAATATAGGCTTTGGGAAACCCAATGCAGCCAACATTTACAAATTACACGTTTTAATCGATTTTTGTAAACAACGCCATCTGTGCGACGGATGAAAAAACGTAAATTAAGTTCACTAAACGTAAACTAATCAGTCGGAAAATGGCGCCATCTGTATGTATTATGTAAAATAGTTTCATTTCGATACCCTTCCAATTGTTTTCATTCATTATAAAAGTATGCAATTTTTCGAATAATAGAAAAAATCGATTTTTCACAAAAATCGATTATTTCTTCAAAAATCGATTTTTTACAAATCGATTTATATTGAAAAGAGAAAAATCGATTATTAAATAATCGATTTATATTGAAAAGAGAAAAATCGATTATTAAATAATCGATTTTTTTTACTCAATGTCACATCCCTAGTAGCAATTGCTTGGGGCTGTATCAGGTAATTCAATTAGAGTAATTGAAACTTTGACCATTAAAGAATTTTACAAATAAATATTGTTTTTCTTTTGCCTAAAGTTAAAATTATTATCAAAAAAAGAACAAGCGGTTGCATTATTTTCCTTTAAAAAATCTCAGCGTTTGTTTTTAAAGAAGAAGCAACAACAACACAGAAAACTGTCCCTTTAAATTTTCTTCTTAATTACATTTGTTATTATGGTTAGTGCACTCATTTTAATTACGTAATTTTCCAACTTCGTATATACCTAAGACAAGTTATTCTTTCTACTTTTGTTTGTGTCGTTTATTTTTATTATACACTTAAGTATAAACAATGAGAGACATTAATAAAATTTAAATCACGTAAAACTTCGAGAAATAATACTAATTTAGACGTATATGCATGAAAATTGTTTTTTCACTATACCTATTAATAGAGCAGTAAATTTTGAGCAAAATGACACATCAGTTACTTCATTGTGATTTCAAATAAGCTCAAAAATAAGTTTTGAAATATGAATGTAAGCTCCGCCCGCTAAAAAGGGCTTTTTGTTCGTGACGTCATGCTACATGCAAATATAAAGAACGTGCGTTTATATTATTTACTAATACTATCTAAAAACCAATAAACAAACTGTTAAAAAATACTGTTTTGTACCTATGTAAACAATTTAAGCTATATTTCTATGGAAACGGACACTCGACATATACTTTGACGTCACACATTGTTTTATTCATATTTCAAGAAATCATTGCATTTCAACAAATCATTCAATGTTTCTCAGATTTTAAAGTTGTGTTCAAATTGACGTATTTTTGTGTGCTACGAAATGAAAATGAGATAAAAAAATGCATACATATGCCAGCGTATGACATTACAATATAACGTCTTTAAGTGTTCATTTTCATAGATACATAGTTCACTTAGTTTACATAGTACTGACGTGTATTCGCAGATCATAAAGTGGACCTCATAATATGGCCCACGAAAAGCCGTCGGAAGGATTCGGTCTCTTAATTGTTCTGGACTTCCCCGAAATATTGAGTATCATTATTTATCTTTTTATGAGGTCACCAACATCTAGGGTTATTTGAGCGTAGCACCAATTCATATTTTCAATTTATTATTTTTTTTAATCCAATTGATATTTTTACCAATTCTCGGATTAAAACCTGGAAACTGGGGGCTTGTAATTTATTTATTTATTTATATAAATAACCTACAAACAGGCCAAGGCCTAATAGAGGATCCATGGAAACGCCATATAAATAACGGCATCGCTACATTCTCGGCTACTCTCAAGCCCATATTATTTATCTAGATTTATCAAAAACAATACCAATTTTTGTCTGGCAACTGTGTAAATATTAGCAAAAAATATCTCCCAAAATAAATGTGAACATCTTTGTCCAAAAACACAACTAACTTTATAAATGTAGTTAGAGTAAGCATCGTTGACCCCAAAAACAAAGTTAAAAGTTTACACGTGACACGCGTTTATCGTTTGTTTTATAGACGACGCGACGCGTTACGACGCAACGCTTACAAACAGCGTCTTCATTCTGTTTACATACAGTTCGAAATATATGAACTATTTATTAGCTCTTAAAATCCTAAATAACTCACATTACTTCAACAAGACATTTTAAAACCGCTTTTTATGTTTTTGCTTTCGATTGTTTTGTATTTTTAGATATCGACGTGATTTTTTAGGTTCGTCAAAAATTCAAAATTCGTAAAAGAACCGAATTGACAAATTAAATTTGCTACTTAATTTGTAAATATCTCAATATTTAATAACTTTAGCTCATATGTACTTTAATAATTTACTGTTCACTATTAAATACTGTACCGTATTCTGAAATAAAAATGCACTGTTACAATTGAAAAATCGAAACTGACCTTCACCTGACCTTCACATACATATCAGCTAAAGTTAATAAATACTGAGATATTTAGAAATTAAATACCAGCCAAAATGAACGACAATTTGATAAATTATGGCATAGTAGATAGCCATGATATCACGCACCGGCCTTCTTGGCTTGAATTCAATTCATAAAAGAACCGAATTGACAAATTAAATTTGCTATTTAATTTGTAAATATCTCAATATTTAATAACTTTAGCTCATATGTACCTAAATAATTTACTGTTCACTATTAAATACTGTATCGTATTCTAAAATAAAAATGCACTGTTACAATTAAAAAATTGAAGCTGACCTTCGCTTCGCTTTCACAGCACCACCTATGTTAAATCTGATATCACAGTCTTCTGTCCCCCTTGACACTCTATAACTTTTGTATAAAACACTTTTTTATGGTTTGTACTGTTTACGAGATATTTTACTGCATTGTTTAAGATGGGCCAGCCTGTATAAGCCTAAAACTGGATCACTAGATCACTGTTGTTAAATAATGAAATAGGTTAAATAATGATGCCCTAATTATGAAACATGTAAAGACATATTAATAACTGATTTGTTGGGGAAAACGATGTAAGAGATTTTGTTACTTTATGTTCTCGACACCGATTCAGCCTCGGGACATTTGTTCAGCCTACGTTTTGGCAATCAAACATTTTGCCTCGTGTAATAAAGACAATGAAATAGGTTGTGTGAAAGACGCGGCCTCGAGCATCCGCCGCCCTTCTCGTCCTTTTCGAACACATAGAAAGGACCCTTAAATCACCTGCTTTAATATCTAGCTGTAAATTCAAGATAAGATTTTACAATTGCCGAAATCGTTTGATCATGCGTATATGTTCGAGCTTATACACGTCATTCGTCTACCAAAATAAGGCATGTCGTTAAACTAATATTTATTTTAAATTAGGTAACGTAAAGAAAACTGTTATTTTGTTATATAATAAAATATTAGTAAAAAAAAACTTGTTAGAGACAAGCTTCTATCGAAATGTACTAAAAAGGAAAAAATAATATTTAATAATTTTGGTTTATAATTACCTATTATAAAATCGCGGGTTGTAATCTCTATGATAGTTTATTAGTCGCAACCTCCGCTTTTATAATAATTATGAACCAAAAGTATTAAACATTATTTTTTCCTTTTTAGTACATTTCAATAAAAGCTTGTCTCTAACAAGTTTTTTTTACTAATATTTTATTTTGTTCATTTTAGTCTTTCTAAATTTCCCCCCGCTTGTGACACCCGTAGAGGTTGAATTTCGAGAAATCCTTTCTTAGTGAATGCTTACGTCAGAAAAGGAACCAACTGTCCAAATTTCAAGCTATTTCTAGCTTCAGCAATTTGGCCTGGGCGTTGATTGGTCAAAAAAACCCTGCATCCCCGTTTGAACGATTTATTCATGTATTATCATCGGGAATACATCTATGTGTACAAAATTTCAAATCGATCGGATACGTGGCAGTCGTTCAGAATCGACTTGCAAGTCCTGACCTAAACGAACACGGAAACTAACGATACATTGCAAGCAAACAAAAGCAGTGTACTTAAAAATAGAAGGTATCAGCACGAAATGGACTGTAGATTAACATAAACTTATTAAGTCGGTCATAAGACGGCGTTGTCATCTCAGTCATTTCGACACTGCGCAGAAATTTCTTTTCAATGAAGTTCACCTCTTAGATAAAGAGTCGAACTGGAAGAAACGCAAGATCGAGTGAAATGTGTTTTATTAGAAAAAACAATTCAATCAATTATAGAAGCAGACACGCAGCATTTAAGTCGTCAGGGCAATTAGATTATGAAATTATTGCTACCCGGTGTATTATTATTCCTAGCACCCGATTGCTTAAAATTTATAGTCACCAGAAGGCGTTAGCCATGTTTTTGTCTTCGGGACCCGATCTTATGTTAATTGCTATGGTTAGTAATTAATATTAATTTTCATAAATCGATCGTTATTTTTACGTGTATGTACGTTGAAAAAGTCTAAATCTATAGACGAAACGTCGTACATTTAACTTAACAAATCAAATTATATTGTCCACTATCCTGCGATTTTGCTTAACTTTATACATTACAAGTTAAATAAAAGCTTGTAAAAACATTGGTATTTAGTATATAATGATTGATTTCTCTCTCCGTTTTAATTCAGATATACCTAAATAATTCTTGGGGTAGGTATTTTATTTTATTTTTGAAGCTATATTTCTTACCGCACATTTGGAATGGGAACCTAAATCACAAAAAACGTCACGAACGCAACCTTGGAACGCGGCGATGTAAAACCTCAATAAAAATCGGTTTGTACTCAGATGGTTCCGTATCTGCAGCTATATTAGATCTCACGAATCTCTGAGGCAACCCTTTACTTACCTTTTAATACTGCAATTAATATATAACTGTTGACGGCATTTGAGCTCTGATGATGAAAACATATTTTTCGAAACGTTAGCCAATAAATGTATTAAAACAGTATTTGCTTCTTAATTGGATCCTTAAGCCATTTTTGAGTCGTTTTCTTCCAGGGCCGGCACGTGCGCCTGGTCGGACAGGCGATCGCCTTACGGCGCCATATTTTTAGGGCGGCATATTTTTGTAGCAGCGAATTTTTCGTGCGGTATTCTACTTTTTAAAAATGATTATAATTTTTTCAAAGTGTCTATACCTATATTATTTTTTATAAATATTGTTATTAGAATTACATTTGTTTTTTATTTGTTAAGTACCCAAATAAAATATATCATCGGCTTATTAATTTTTTTTAATATGTGGGGGGGGCGGAAAAAATTGTATTCGCCTTAGGCGGCATATTTTGACGCGCCGGCCCTGTTTTCTTCCAATATCATCAGGATCACCACATATTCTGTTTTTTAATCAAAACAGATTCTTAACTGATTAAACTAAAGCTTAACTATACGTACTTCGGGACATATATCTTAGTTTCTGTGCGTCTTAAAAAAAATTCTGAAGCACTAATCTCAGAAACAGCTTGACCGATTTTGATTAAACTTATTTGTCGTTAGTTATAATCGTGAAAACTACATCTACCAATATTCGTGTTTCTATGTCAAATAGTTTCCAAATACGACCAGGGGACTCATTTGTATGAAAATTGACTAGTGTTGCCGTCTAGATCTAGACTTTCTAGACTCTTGTCTTGTCTTGTCTAGATTTTCAAGACAAGACAAGACTTGCTTTATCTAGATCAATACTCTTGCCAAAACTCTAGACAATTTTCAAGAGTCTAGATAAACTAAGTAGTAGTATATAAAGGTTTACTTTACCTACTACTACTAATCTAGACTCTTGAAAATAATCTAGAGTCTTAATATTAGACAAGACAAGAGTTTGTTAATCTAGACTTAGGCTTAGTGAAGTCTTGTCTTGATATTTCAAGACAAGACAAGACTTTGAAAGTCTTGTCTTGTCTAGACGGGAACACTAAAATTGACCACTTTGCGGCCGCCTCGTGTCGCCGTATTGAACTAAAAAAAGGAATATAAAAAATTCTTACTCTACTCAATGAAATCTATTCATAGACACTACACAAAGCTATCTTCATAAATTTTAAATATAAGCTCAATATCATCGACTTACATAATATAGGTATTATGTCAATTTCATCATTGTGTAACACTTATAGTTTAGGAGATAGAAGACTGTGACAGACGGACAGACAGACGGACAGAATAGTGAGAACAAACCTTTTATATAACGCTAAAAAGCTTTCGCTAATGAATTGTAACAAAACAAGCCGTGAGGTGGGTCGTTAATCAGGACTAAAATGCGACCCTTGAGGTCCACACGACGAACTTCCCAGTTTGATAAATATTTAATAACAATAATTAAATTAGATATTACACAGAAAAGTAATCATTTTAATCATTAAAACATAATTATTATTTATTTTCAACTATAATTAAAAAAAAAAACGGCTGAACCGATTTTTATAAAATTTATGTCGAATCAAAATCGATTGACACCCTTACGAAGTCGATATAATTTTTTATTCGCGAGATATTGTGTAAAATCTACTTTTTTGGAGTCTATTTGGTTAAGAAAAAAGAACGACTGAACCGATTTTGAAAAAATTTCTTTCAGATCATATCTACGTTAATACGCGTTGATTGGCACCCTAATGTAGTCGATATCATTTTTTATTCTCGAGATTTCGTCTTAGAAAGAAATGGACACACACGTACGTACGTACGTACACACACACACGCACAGAGACATTTTTCTAAAAATAGTGTAATAATAGTGTAGTGACCTTGAAACATAAAAATTTGTTATACATTTTGATTTCGATTTTCGGACCCATTACAATAACTTCCAATGGGAAGTTAAAAACAGCCCTTATGAAATTTGTTTTATTAAAAAATGGCGTTTTCCATTTTCAAAATACTTACTGTTTCTCAATATTCTCAACATTTTGGACAAAATTTTTCATTTTTTATTGCATCATCGTATCTCGCTTATGCGTTCGCTCTATTATGTTTTCTCACTTCTTTTCCGCATAGAGAAAAACAAATAATGAAAATTAATCTCCAGGAAATGTTAACTCATTCTACCCATCTCTCACACCACCATTTCCCACCGTCAGCAGACAGAGATTATGAAAAAAGCGCTGATATTTCAGTAATATCGTGCAATACTGTTTTCATATCGTCTGAAATTGAAATATAGCTTCATCGGCAGTTTTAACTGAAAGCAAATATCCAATGTCGGTTTCAGTTATGAACAAAACTAGCCAATCGAAACGCAAAGCTGTCAGACAAATCCCGTCTTTTTCTATATAAATCTAAGTCGTTCACCGGAAACTGACAGTTTTATCTGACAGTGAAAGTGTTGGTTTTTAACCTTAGAGTAATAAATAAACTAGGGTTGAGTTTAACAAATCGAAATATAAAAAGAGGCGAGGGTAGTATAGCCTAGTGGTTACCGTGCTTAGTGCCGCAACCTCTGGACTGGACTGCCGTGGATTCGAATCCCACCTGCGCTCATTGATGTTTTGTGATGTTATTTAGTTTTAAGATAGTTATTATTTAGTGTAGTTGAAAGACGCTAATGACCTGAGATGTCGACGCGTCTATAATCTACAATAAATAAAAAGAGGCTTGGTGTGTGGGTAAAACCGCACTGCTAACTTCGCATTGAGTGCCCTTAGGGATTAAAAAAAAACCGCTAATTGAAATTTCCTGCAAACCTAATCAGATATTCATTATGTAAATTTGTGTCGAATGAATTTGCTCCGGAGTCGATATCATTATTTGTTTCGAGATATGCGAGCCGCAAAAAAGTTCACCAACGTACGAACGAACGTACGTACACACACACACAGACAGACATCTATCTAAAAACAGTAGCATCTCGGACTCTAGAGACCTCAAAACGTCCAGATATGTCAAAATTTTTCATTCGCAAAATTAAACCCATTAACTTCCAATGGGAAGTTAGAAACTCAGTGATTTTCGTAGTTTGAAAAAGTGCCACAAGTAGCGCTGTTCTCAATAAGAACCTATCTAGTATAAGAATCATAGACCTAGGAGTTTGAAATACGAATCACATGTAATTATTTATTTGTTTACAAGCATATACGTGATTTTGTTCATAAAAATTCACCAAGTTTTTTACCAAATATTCGTAAATATAGGTAAAATTTGAATTTATTTTGTACGTTCGGTTCGTACGTGTCGCAGCGCCTCTAGCAGGTAAATCTATGAACATTATTATGTTCAATTTTTGGCCCGTGTCCAATTTCCACAAATTCGTCTACTTATTACTTCCTGTAGTGTTAGCCGATTTTCCAACAGGATTTTAATTATAGTTTATTGTAAATAAGTAATAGTCGTTTGATAGTTCACAAGATAATCATAATTTTTATTTTAACTGAAAAGAATTTCTCCACAAAAAAAGATGTTATATAATAATTAGAAATTATTATGAAATGAAAAATAAATTAAAGGTCGATTTACATTACATCTCCTTTTGTTTAAAATATATTATAACAAGAAAAAAAATGAAATATAATATAAACATAAAATTTTATTCATAAGTTAACCTTCTGGGTGGGTTAATTATTCTTCCTATTCTTGTTTTGTAAACTTCGTTTTTCGTCTCTTCTGGATTAGTTTCTTGGTCGTTTTGATTTTGTTGCCTGGTGGTCTCTATCGGAAAAGCAGGTGACGTTACTGGTGCGGTCGGTATTAAATTTCTTCTATTTCTTCTGATTTCTCCACTTTCCGTTTTGATATTATATGATCTCGGGTACTGTAACGAGTTTTCAACTGTTCCATACTTTTTCATGTCATTTATCCACACTTTTGTACCTTTTTCTAATATTGGTAACTGTTTTGTTTGTCGTGCTTTATTGTAATTCTTAGTGTTTCTGATCTTCAGTTCCGTATCTTTGTTTTGAAAGCGTTCTGTATCATATCTAGGATTAAAGGTTTCGTCATATTGCGGTAGCGTAGTCCTCAACTTTCTCCCGAACAATAATTCTGCCGGGGACAGTCCGCTTTCTAATGGAGTAGATCTGTATGCCAGTAGCCCTAAATTTGGATCTGTGGATTTTTTTAATATATTTTTCGCAATCGATACTCCTTTTTCGGCTAAGCCATTTGCTTGTGGATATTTCGGACTTGATGTCTCGTGATGGAATCCGTATTCCCGGGAAAACGTTTTAAATAATTTACTGTCGAATTGTGGTCCATTGTCAGACCGTACTTTTTCTGGTATTCCATGTCGTGCGAATATATTTTTTAAAACAGCCACTACTGCCTCCGACGTGGTACTTTTCAGTAAAACCACTTCGATAAACCGAGAATAGTAATCCATTACAACTAAATATGTACTTTTATCTAGCTCCATCAGGTCCATTCCAAGAAAGTTCCATGGTTTTGCAGGTAGTTGCGATGCAATCATTGGTTCCGATTTGTTCGTTTTTTCTTCGATACAATTTAAACAATTTTCAATCAAACTTTTTATATCGGTTGTTATACCCGGCCACCAGATTGACTCCTGTGCACGGCGTCTGCATTTTACAATGCCGAGGTGACCTTCATGTAGACGTTTTAACATTTCTTGACGCCATGTAACAGGTATGAATATCCTGTTAGCTTTCATAATTAAACCGTTATTGATTGTAAGTTCTCCTCGAAATGGGAAAAATTTTGATTGTTTTGATTTGAACCCTTCTAAAATATCTCTATTTAATTTTATGCATTCTGCGTCTACTTCCTGTGCATTTCTGATTTCTTGTAGACGCTGATCGGTAAATGGTAATTGTTCAATGATGCTTTGAATGAACAAGTCTTCTTCGAGGATATCCTTGTCTTCTTGCCTTTCTTCTTTGATAGGTGCTCTTGATAATGCGTCAGGAACATGAAAATTTTTCCCAGATACATGTACAATGTCGTAATTAAATACTACTAATCTCATTCTAAATCTCTGTATTCTTGCTGTTAATTCTGACATCGGTTTACTTTTTAATAACGAAGTTAAAGGTTTGTGATCTGTTAAGATTAGAAATTTTGTTCCCAAAATGTATTGTTTAAATTTTTCACATGCCCAGGTAATAGCAAGTGCCTCCTTTTCAATTTGAGCGTATCTTGACTCGGTTGTGTTTAAACTTCGTGAAGCATATGCCACAGGTTTCCATTTATTGTTTTCATGCAACTGTTCAAGTGTCGCTCCGATTCCGTATGACGATGCGTCGGCCGCTATTCTTGTTTTTAATTTATTATTGTATAGTGCTAATGTCGGTTTATCAGTCAAATCCTTCTTCAGAATCTCAATTGCTTCTCTCTGTGTACTTCCCCAAGTCCATGCATTATTCTTCACCAATAAATCTCTCAATGGCTTTGTTTTATGAGCCAGATCTGGTATAAATTTCATTAGAAAGTTCACCATTCCTAAAAAACGCCGTAATTCTGTAGTGTTTTTCGGTTCCGGCATTTCTAAAATCGGGTTTATTTTGTAGGAATCAGGCTTTACATTTCCGTCTTCTATTACATGTCCTAGGAATTTCACTGACTTGACTCCGAGAGCACACTTATTTTCATTAAGTGTAATTCCATTTTCAGCGAGAGTACATAACACTTCCTCCAGCCTTTTATCGTGTTCTTCTTCATCTGCTCCAAAAATAAGAATGTCATCAGCTTGATTTATCACACCATCTATGTCTGATAATATTTCCTGCATTTTCCGTTGAAAATGTTCCGGACCAGAATTTATCCCAAATGGCAGTCTGTTGAAGTAAAATCTACCACACGGTGTAATAAATGTGGTAATTTTAGCGCATCTCGATGTTAACGGAACTTGCCAAAACCCATTGGAAGCATCCAGAAGCGACATTATTTTTGCAGATTTTATTCGTGCCAAAGATTCTTCCACTGACGGCAACTGCAATCGTTCTCTTTGTACGTACTTATTTAGTTCTGTGTAATCGACGCAAATTCGAATGCTATTATTTTTCTTAGGTACTACCACCATGGGTGAGCACCATTCTGTAGGCTCTTCAATTGGCGTGATGATATTTTCTTTAACCATTTTTTTTAATTCGAGGATAACTTTTTCTCTCAACGGTAGCGCGATTCTTCTTGGTGTACTGACTGAGTATGGTTCGTACTGTGGCGTTAATTTTATATCATATGTATGTTTCATCTTACCCAATCCATTGAAAACTTCTGCATATTTTTGACATAAATTCTTATACTTGTTTGACACAATTTCGTCAATCATATTTTCGACTTTAATAATTTTTAGTGCGTTTATCGCCGGTCTTCCCATTAATATGTATTCTTGATTGTTCACTATATACATTTTCTGTATACTACTGGAGTTTTTGTATTTAATTTTTACTGTCGCATCTCCTAATACTTGTATTGGTATTCTACCAGCTCCGAATAATTTTCTATTTGTGGGTTGAATCTCTAATTGAAGATTTTTAGCCATTTTTTGTGACATAACAGACACATCTGCGCCAGTATCTATTTTGGCGTTGACTGTGATGTCATTAACCTTGACTTTGATCATCCACGGATCACTAAGATTGACTTCGTCGACTATCTCTCCCATGTATGCGTCATAATTTTCCTCATCTGCTTGTACTTCTTGTGCTGCTTTATTACGACAAACATTGCTATAGTGTCCGATCCGCTTACACTTTCTGCAGGTTTCTTTGTTTGCTCGGCATTCCCACCATGGATGGGATGGATATGCCCCACATTTACGGCATTTACTTTGGTTTTCGTTAATTGTTTTCTTCCTTGATACCGCTTCAACCGTATTTTCTTTCGATCTAACTACTTGCTGTTGTTCTTTCACGGTTTCAAATTGCCGCGCTTTTGTCATTGCCGCTTCTAATGTTAATTCTGGATCTAGTTGTAGTGATTCCGAGAGTTTTTCATTTCTGACTCCAATAACGATCATATCTCGTATTAAACTATCCTTTAATGACTCAAATTCACATGTTTCTGACAGTATATGTAGATCTTTAATGAACATTTCTGCAGATTCATCCTCCTGTTGTTTTCTATTGAAAAATTTTGCACGTTCGTATACAATGTTCTTTTTACCGCATAAGTAATCATTTAATTTCCTCTTAACTGTTTCATAAGAATTCAGTTGTGCGGACGTTAGCTTCAAGGTTGTAAGTAAATTTTCGGACTCTTCTCCCATGCAGTACAACAACATATTTACTTGATTTGGTTCCGGCTTTGTATTTAGATCTGTTGTTAATCTAAATCTTTCAAAGCGTTGAATCCATCTTGGCCAGGTTTCGGGATGTCGAAAATCAAATTCTCTTGGTGTGTCGACATTATAATATGCAACTTGATTTTGTGTGGATGTCTGGTCTGCAGGCATCTTGCAATTTGTTCGTGTTTATAAGCCCTCAGAACACCTGACACCATGTAGTGTTAGCCGATTTTCCAACAGGATTTTAATTATAGTTTATTGTAAATAAGTAATAGTCGTTTGATAGTTCACAAGATAATCATAATTTTTATTTTAACTGAAAAGAATTTCTCCACAAAAAAAGATGTTATATAATAATTAGAAATTATTATGAAATGAAAAATAAATTAAAGGTCGATTTACATTACACTTCCCACCTCTACTATGGTAGGGAAGTAATGGATTTAGTCCGAAAAAAATATTTCGAGATTTTAACAGATTTTCACGTTTTGAGACCCTAGCAATCGTTTAAGATCATTTTCTGACTGATGTCTGTATGTGTGTGTGTGTGTATGTGTGTGTGTGTATGTGTGTGGTCAATTTTTCGCCTTCGATATCTTAAGAACGGAACAACATACGGGCATGCCGACTGTTCTATTGTGTTTATCAGCCTTTAACTTAGATCTGATTAGATTTTGAGTCAAATCGGTTCAGTGGATCCTGAGATATTCAAAAAAACGGTCTCAATGTCACGTATTAACATAGGTAAAAAAAATATAAATGAATTCTAGATGTTATAATATGAAAAAAATGTAAATATTTTTTTTCTCTAAAATGTATAGTTTTCGAGAAAAAAAATATTTTACTAAAAAAAATAAAAATTGTACGTAAATCAAGGTAACCATGATTTTTGCTATATGTTAGCCATCAGTAGATCACCAAACAAAAAGAGGGCCATGCTTTTTTCAAAGAATAAAAATTAAATTGTGTTTTAAAGACCACCAACAGCTAAGGTTATTTGGGCCTAGTCAAAGAATAAAAAAAAAGAGTGTTTATTTTTTGCAAATATTTACTAGGTGGGAAGTATAGGACTGGTCATCAGTCGAATTTTCTTCTATAGGTACTCCATGTGTAGAATGTAAGTTAAAATTATTGTAACATTATTTTAAACAGTTTTAAACAGTATCCAATATTAGATAAACAAGTCTTTGATAAACAGTTATTTTCAGTTAAAACTACATTCGTATAAATTCCCAGAAAGGCTGTAGTGTATAGAACTTACTTTTTGTAGAAGTAAGAACAAAGGCGAATAACATATACTATAAAGGGGAGTGCTATTTTCTTCATCTTTTATCTCAGTCTAATTCAATGTAGAACTACATAACGTAAAATGAGACGAGAGATTAGCAGCCTTGCTAACACTAAAGTTGTTAAATGTGTTACACCAGTGTACTCTGGTGTCGGTTGAGATAACTAGCAAACTTCACTGTACTTGAATACACGATTCAACTCTTAATTAATTTACTCGTAGTTTGAGAACCACTCATCTATAATGTAGTACCAACAGAAGAAACAGATTCCCATAGAGAAATAGTGTTTCACAGTGTACAATACAATTTCGGGAACAAAGATATCTATGCCCGGTTTCTCATGATACGACTTTCGGCTGTAAATCTAGATTTACAGAGCATTAGTAAAAAACTAGCCTATAGCCAGCTTAATAAGACGGTTTTTTGAAACTTTAAATAATTTACGGTTTATTTCAATATATTTAATTAATTTTGATAAAAAAATTCGAATACAAGATTTGATAGTTAGGTAGCAGTGAAACTAAATAAAAGCATTTAATAAAAAATAAATAGGTATTAGTAAAAAAAAACTTTTTAGAGACAAGCTTTTATTGAAATCAGAATGCGTTAAAGGTTTCTACTAATTTTCAAAAAAATTGTTAAAATTGTTACAGACAAGTTGTCACTTAAGTAAGATATATGTAAATATATATATGAGCACTGTGGTTGGAATAAAAACAAAATAAAATATAGTTACTTCTTACCACAACAGTTTTATTGATGGATGTACATTTCGAAAGCTAAGCTTTCATCTTCAGCATCATGATGTAGTGTTCGCTGAAGATGAAAGCTTAGCTTTCGAAATGTACTTCCATCAATAAAACTGTTGTGGTAAGAAGTGACTATTTTTTATTTTGTGTTTAAGATATATGTAGTATATTTTATTCAATTTTATTAGTATGTTATTAGTATGTTATTAGTATGTTAAATTGTGTTTTAAAGACCATCAACAGCTAAGCTTATTTGAGCCTAGCACCAATTCATATTTTTAATTCATTATTTATTTTTTTTTAATAATAAATTTAAAATCCAATTGATACTTTTACCAGCTCTCGGGCTAGAACCCGGGAACTGGAGACTTGTAACAGAGGAACCCTAGCAACGCCATGTAAAAAACAGCACTGCTACACGCTCGGCCATTCTCAAGCCCTACAAAATTATTATTTTATGTATAAATTTACCTATAATTGAAAATATTATCTACACTGCTTTTTATAAAATAGAGATAATAGCCCAGAACACCTGTATATTTCCTACAACAAATAGATAAAAACGGAAAACAGTTCTCCAGTGTATTTCAAGTGACAGATATTTTTATATCGCCTTATCTCTCTAATCTTTATTTATTTTCAGAATAGAGTTTCTAAAAAAAGCATCATATTGTCATGTTAAAAAGTATCCCCTATTTATTATCGAAAAAAAGACAAATAGTTTAGTGTTTCTTTCATAATGTTTTTTCTTGAAGCTAGTGTAACTCTTTCTTCAGAATTTGAGCTCCTATTATTAACATTCATTCTTTAAAAACATTTTTAAATACAACTAATCTAGAATTTTACACACTATGTTAACGATATAAAACATAACAAAATACTAAGAACACGTGATTGAAAACTTCAAAAAACAACAGTTTAATCATTTCTTAACTACAACAATAAATTTTATTATTATTCAAATTTTGTGGTTACAAATGATCGATTTGTTGTTTTTTCTAACAATATAAATAGTCGCGTTTTCTTATGTACGTATGTATTCTGATTTTATTTTATTTATTTATTGTAGATTATAGATGCGTCGACAACTTAGGTCATTAGCGTCTTTTAATTACATCAAATCAAATAACAAATAACTTAAAACTAAATGACATCACAAATCATCCATGAGCGTAGGTGGGAATCGAACCGACGATAGTGTGATCCAAAGGCCGCTGCGCTAACCGTTACACCACACTGTCCTCTGATTTTAAACTTTTAAAGAAATTTTGAAATTGCGTCTATTTCAGTAGCTCAAACCATACCGACCTATTTTTCAGTCTGAAAGTAAAAACCAAGTGAAATGTTCCTTTTTCAGCTTCAGCAGCGAAAAAAAACATTTCCATTTATTTCTTCTTGGTAGCATTGGTCGTGTCACTCAATGTTTTCTTGATCCACGTTAACTTTTATGTCACAAACACTTTGATTCGAAAAATGTTATTCTAGATTAAAATGAAAATCAAACAGAATTTAATGTCTCGTCTTCTATAAATTTATATATAAATCAAAATAATATAATAAATTCATAACATTATAAACATCTGAGGCCGAAAGAGGAATATAATATCTACATTGAAAAACGAATAACGTCCAAGGATGTCCAAATATCACAATAAATCGAAATGTAATTATTTTATTATTGAAATAGAACTTCTCGGGCGGCACTGCCTCCACGGTTTGAAGGGTAAAATTCTGGCTCGATGAAATGAAAATGGATGGCAAAAATAGTGTGACGCAAATTACCGTAACAACCCTAATCAATAATTAATGTAGTCATGGCTCATTCTGATCCATTTATGTTGTATTATTCATACATAACAAGTTTTACTTCTTCGGTCGTGTGCCCCGCGACACATGCCTATTAAAAACACAAACACTTGAAAAAGTTCTACAGGCACAATTTTTTAAATTCACTCAACAATCTTTTCGAGCTAGTCTTCAGGAGCTCAAATATTTGCACTAAGTTGCCTAGATTCTGACTTAAGTTCTAAAATTTGCTCCTGAAGATGGATTAATAGCCCGCAAACGTCGTTGAGTGAATTTAAAAAATTGTGTCTGTAGAGCTTTTCAAATGTTTGTGTTTTTATTATTTAAAGTCATCAAAAACCACTAGATGACTTTGCTTCCATGTATTGTCCTACCCTGGACTTTGTTCTCCTACGATATGATCCTACGCCATATTTACGTATGCTCTGAAACACACATGGATAAACGCATAAAATCCATTCAAATAAAACAAGTGAATATAAACGCTTTAACAACTTCTATAATGGCGGACGGAACATCTGCTACTAACGTTCCCCGCTGACCCAGATCCTGTTAGTTCTGTCTAAACTGATCTTCGTTCTGTTTTCACATCGATTCAAACTCTTTTAAAATTACACTGCATTCTTTATTTTATAAGCAATTAAAACACACGTCTATCGCTCTGTTTGCTCGACCGTTAATTCAGCACCTAATTAAAACGTTTCTCTAACAATAGCACCGCTTCGTAAGACAAATGCAAGCTTTGAATGGTTTGAACTCAAAGTTGTGTTGTCAGTGGAACTCCATTGTTACTCTAGCACAAAGATAAATGGCGACCCATGAACAGCTGATTCTCTAGATTTTAGGTTATGTTTCATGTTTTTTTTCAATGGAGATGTTTAAAGTTATATATACAGCTTCCTCTTGATATATTCAAGTTTATTCAATGATTGCGGTAATACTTTTAGATTTTGATAAACTAGAAGCGTTTATTTATAGAAATGCAGATTATGGACGCATGATAATGGCGGCGAGTGAACAGCTTGTTTACTTAGATATTAGGTTATGTTTTCTATTTTCTGTAATGGAGAGGTTAAAGTTTTGTAGACTGAATTAAAATAAAGGTTTCCTCGTTATTTGTGACATTTATTATGCTAATACGTTTATGATTTCAGAATATTATTTTTGTGGTTATTCACAAAGCACCAATCATTGAATATTAAAATGAGTTTTTTGATGGTTCTAGATATAGATCAACGATCGCATTCTGATATATTTTTTAGTTTAATGTACAGTTAATATGTCTAATGATGGTGCAACTCATTTTTAGGGTTCCGTAGAAACTGAGGAACCCTTATAGTTTCGTCATGTCTGTCCGTCCGTTTTTATAATTCTTTCATTTTTTCATCTTTTGCGATGAAATTTTGCTGGTATATGCTTTTAGTTAACCCAAAGACAGACGTGAAGCGAAATTTCAGAAAAACAATTTTTATAGTACCTTCCCATACATATAAAGTTGGAATGATAATTTTTTTTTCTCATATCGCAGAAAAATATTTTCATCGTTAGTTATTCCAAAACAAATTATTCGAGGTTCTCCTGTATTTCATTCATCTCCTGAGGCAGTTGAGAGACCGCAACAAAATACCCGATATATCCATTAATTATGCATTGTTCGATCAGAAGGCATAAAATAATAAGCGTCACAAATAATTAAGGAGAACTTAAAAAACGACGTTCAAATATTGAATTTACAAATAGAATGGGTGGTTCTAAATGTGCCTTACAATATACAAAATACTTCATAAAAGCACTTCTTTTCAGGTTTTTCTGTACTAGGAAAGCTCGGGAAGTATTTCAGATTGCTTATAAACAGCGATATTCATAATTCAGCGAGCACACAATATACTCAAAGTTATTGGCTTGTGTTATAGTTTTTTTTTAAATATTTTTTCAGCGCCAGTATTCTTATAGAAAACGGTTCAATAAAATCAGTGAGCACGTAAAATACACAAATATTCCTTCACTTCTTTTTGAAAATCTCACACCTTTTTCAAATTCAGTAGACTTATGCAAAAATGTCAAAGCTCTAGCTCAATTAGAACTGGTCGAAATTTTGAATGCAAGATTTGTAGCAGACAGACAGAATGACAACAAAGTTAAGTTAAATAAAAGCTTTTAAAAAATTTAGACGACCATTTGTTTTGTAGCAACACGTATAATAGGTACACCATCACGAACAAGGCCCATTAAATGAACCCTATAAGTACATAGTAGCTGTGTATACATTATATATTAAACTTCACATTGTCCCCTGGTAATCAAAAAACATGCACACATATTGTGCTATTATGTAAATATAAGATATAATACATGGAATATAATGTATATGGCGATCGTTAATTTATACCACAGTAAGAATTATTATAAAATAATTAGTCAAATTAAGATATATTATACTCGACCTATTTTTGTATTGTCAGGGGATATTGTTACAATTATTCATTGTTCCAAATAATTGACTAAAATAAAATTACCTTGATTTAAAACAGTATCCGAGAGATTTTTGAGGTTTATTAAAAAAGTAAGAAGAGGGGTCTTCTTACTTTTGCCATCTCTCCGTCTAATTATGGTCAGAATGTTTGTAAAACTAAAATTTTATATTTGAGATAATTTTGATAGATATCTACAGGGGCGGACTGGCGTATCGGGCGATCGGGGCTGCGCCCGATCGGCCGGTAGGCTGATAGGCCAGTTGACAGATGATCGACTTTTTTCCTCTTACACATTTTTTTTTGTATTTCCATTTTCTCTGTACCTACCTACTGAAAAGTAAAATTTTTTAATTACATATGTAAATACTGTAAATGTTCTATTATATTTTTTTATTTGCCAGATTGTTGTAAAAAGGATAAAAATAATAAACAGACAGAAAGACATATATATAAACAGCATCTGAGAGATTTGTACAAATTTGCGAAATTTTTGAAAAATAAATTCGATCCGATTCGTTTGACATTAAGTCTATTTATAGAAAAAATAACGCTGAATCGACTCCAACCACCCGCGCTTTTAGTTTCAAAGATATAAACATCATCTGAGAGATTTTTGAGTTTTCTTAAAAATGCCAAAAGTAAGAAGACCCCCCTCTTTGTACAAATTTGCGAAATTTTTGAAAAATAAATTCGATCCGATTCGTTTGAAATTAAGTCTATTTTTAGAAAAAATAACGCTGAATCGACTCCAACCACCCGCGCTTTTAGTTTCAAAGATATAAGCAACATCTGAAAGATTTTTGAGTTTTCTTAAAAATGCCAAAAGTAAGAAGACTCTCCTCTTTGTACAAATTTGCGAAATTTTTGAAAAATAAATTCGATCCGAATCGTTTGAAATTAAGTCT
The DNA here is from genome assembly GCA_039654895.1 of Mongoloraphidia duomilia. Taxonomy (NCBI): domain Eukaryota; kingdom Metazoa; phylum Arthropoda; class Insecta; order Raphidioptera; family Raphidiidae; genus Mongoloraphidia; species Mongoloraphidia duomilia. The sequence goes on from CM077527.1 coordinate 12,531,681, forward strand.
ATTTATAGAAAAAATATCGCTGAATCGACTCCAACCACCCGCGCTTTTAGTTTCAAAGATATAAACAGCATCTGAGAGATTTTTGAGTTTTCTTAAAAATGCCAAAAGTAAGAAGACCCCCCTCTTTGTACAAATTTGCGAAATTTTTGAAAAATAAATTCGATCCGATTCGTTTGAAATTAAGTCTATTTTTAGAAAAAATAACGCTGAATCGACTCCAACCACCCGCGCTTTTAGTTTCAAAGATATAAGCAACATCTGAGAGATTTTTGAGTTTTCTTAAAAATGCCAAAAGTAAGAAGACCCTCCTCTTTGTACAAATTTGCGAAATTTTTGAAAAATAAATTCGATCCGATTCGTTTGACATTAAGTCTATTTATAGAAAAAATAACGCTGAATCGACTCCAACACCCCGTACTTTTAGTTTCAAAGATATAAACAGCATCTGAGTGATTTTTGAGTTTTCTTAAAAATGCTAAAAGTAAGAAGACCCCCCTCTTTGTACAAATTTGCGAAATTTTTGAAAAATAAATTCGATCCGAATCGTTTGAAATTAAGTCTATTTTTAGAAAAAATAACGCTGAATCGACTCCAACCACCCGCGCTTTTAGTTTCAAAGATATAAACAGCATCTGAAAGATTTTTGAGTTTTCTTGAAAATGCCAAAAGTAAGAAGACCATGATTTTTGCTATATTACTAGCCATCAGTAGATCACCAAGCAAAAAAGAGGGCCATACTTTTTTTCAAAGAATAAAAAAAGAATGTTTTTTTTCAAATATTTACTAGGTGGGAAGCAGTGGCGTAGCTTTATTTCGTGGGGCCCAGGTGTAACAATTTTTTTGGGGAACCCCCTCCCTTCACTTTACCTAACTAAGAAAAATTTCCAATTATTCATGACATCATCATCTCATCAACATTTGATTGTATTCTCAAAATGTTCTACGTCATATATAAACGACTCTGTAATTAAAAGAAGTTCTACTGGTATTCTTCAGATAATAATATTGCGCTCTTTTATATTTAAGGATAAATAAATCCTCCAGTCGTCTTCATCAAAATCAAACATGGCGAATTTCATATTAAAAAGCAATTGATTGAAACAATAGTATTTGAATCTAGAAAGTAAATGCAATCTGCGCTTAGATCATATATAATTGGACTGAGAAAAAAATCGAGTGTAAGGATTAATCAATCAGTAGTTGACCCAAAAATTGGGGGCCCCTCGAGGTTAGGGGGCCCCGGTGATTGCCACCTGGAACACCTGTGGTAGATACACCACTGGTGGGAAGTATAGGACTGGTCATCAGTCGAATTTTTTTAGATGTATTTCATTTCACGTCCGAACTCCGGTGGTGAATGACTTTAATAAAAAATACATTACATTGAAACGTATTTTCAATAGGGTTAATATTACAACATGACTAACGGGCGGAACCTCCGGATGTCATCGCGACGTATACTTAAATTTACATGAATATTTTATAACTTAATAATTTATTAAAGTAAAAATATCCTCTTTCGATATTGACAAAATTACTTTCTTACATTATATATGATAATTCGATTACTTGAGCCTCTACTGGAAAAAAAAACATTTTATCGAGACATTCAATAATATACGCATGTTCCAAGAATACTTTTTTTATATGTGAAAATTTAAAATTTTATTCACGATCTAAAAAAACAATTATTTTAACCCTTCTATCAATGGAGATGGGCACTGCCAACCACCACGGTCTGTGGGCAATTCATAGTTCATTTATTTATTGTAAATTATAGACGCGTCGACAACTCAGGTCTTAAGCGTCTTGATTACATTAAATAACAACACACTTAAAACTAAATGACATCACAAAACATCCATGAGCGGAGGTGGGATTCGAACCCACGATAGTCTTATCCAGAGGCCGCGACGCTAACCACTGGACCACACTGTCCTCGCAATTCACAGTAGTGTATACATAATAAATCATTGATAATGCCGACGTGATGTGTGAAAATTCACAAAACTTACTTTTTACTAATCCCTTTAATTTCCCGTTATTGAGCTTTGGCGCTTAAAAATTCCCCGAATTGCAGATAGGTGGAGCTTCAAAAACATGGCGCAGACGGGGGGAAATTTCATATACGGGGTATACTTTTGCGTGTAATTTTATGATTTTCAAAGTGATAAGAAATGATAAATATAAGTGCAATTTGTGATTGGGCCGGTACGAATCCTAAACAAAGGAATTTCGTTGAAGGAGAACGGATTCTCAAAGCCGGGCATATTATCAAATGTCGGAAATATAACGAGAAAAATGCATGCAAAATTAACTGTCAAAAGTAGTAATCTTTACGACATATTGCTTAAAAACATCAAAATTAAAAGAAAATCTCCACGAAATTAATCATCCGCGTTCATTGCGCTTTTAAGGCTGGGTTAGGTGAATAATGTAAACACATAACTGCAACATAATAAGTTATATTGTAATAAGTAGGTAAGTTACTAACCTCAAAATATTTGTATACGAAGTTAATCCTATAAATTTGTTAATCATCAGGGATTCAACTATTTTAGTGCAGTATGATAACAAGTACATCTTATTATTACTATAAAATATTTTTTTAATTCATAAATACATTTTTTCCACAGTTCATTAGAAAATAATTCTCTGTAAAGTAAGTTTTACAAGGCAATAACTGACAGTGTTTATTGCCATGATATTAGAAAATGTCGCGAATTCCATTTTCGATAAACTTTTTGTTTATTTTACTTGTTTTATTTTTGTAATAAACAATTTCATGATTAATTTGCACTGTTAGCATGTAAAATTTTCCCTCGTTTGAGTACAATTTTCTGCCACCAGATGTCAGATGCTCATTTGACGGACCCTAATAGCTATTAGGTATACCATATCCCCCCCTGAGCAAAATTCTGCGTGCGCCTTTGGCTACTGGGGACCTCAAGAAGATAAAATGTGAAATTGTAAAAGTAAATTTTGAACTAAATTGGTACCATTAATCTACTGGTGGAATTGGAATCATGTCACTGTTAAGTAAATGATTCGGATTTGAGTCCCGATGGTGACATAAGTTTAAAATTATTTTTTCTAGTATTGTGTTGTAGCGTTACGTCATTCGATGGATGTTCCTAACAGTAATGCTAACATCAAAAGCATTTCTTTTTAAATTGTTAACATTCATCTATACCGGTGGAGAGGACAGTATAGCCTAGTGGTTAGCGTGCTTAGTGCCGCAACCTCTGGACTGGACTGCCGTGGGTTCGAATCCCACCTGCGCTCATGGATGTTTTATGATGTTATTTAGTTTTAAGATAGTTGTTATTTAGTGTAGTTGAAAGACGCTAATGACCTGAGATGTCGAAGCGTCTATAATCTACAATAAATAAAATAAAATATACCGGTGGAATTGGAATGGTCAAAGAACGTTCGAGACCTAGCATACTATAAAAAAATCTGTCGAAGTGTAAACCTTTCGAAAAAACACCCGGGTACCCATACGTTGATGGAAAGGTGAAGAATTATGTATTGACAGAAGAGTCAAAGCGAGATACCTTTTTTGCAATTAAAAAAATTAGAAAAAAGTACTTAATGAGAAAGCTTTCGTGTCTGAATTGTAACCACAGCAAGAATAAAAAGCTTTGATAAATGTTCAAAAGTAGGTTAAGACATCTCATTAGATTTTCTCGTACTAGAAAATTATTATAAAAGGAAAATAATGGATCTAGGCAGATATTATTATAAAAGTCATGCCTATGTATTTTATGTCTCTATATACTTTTTAGTTTTGTATAAAGTATATGCAGTTCACATCAGACTATAAAAAACTTTTTAACAAAAAAAAACCTCCTTCAAAAAGCCACTAAAAAGAGGAAAATAATGAAATTTTGAGGTCTGCGTCAATTTAATAAAATATGAAGTCGATTAAAAAGTATAGTATAGTGATTTATATCTTCTTTTTAACCAACTTCATATTTTATTAAATTGGCGCAGACCTCAAAATTTCATTATTTTCCTCTTTTTAGTGGCTTTTTGAAGGAGGTTTTTTTTTGTTAAAAAGTTTTTTATTTTTTACTTTTTAGTGTCAAAAAGTGACATTTACCTTAAAGGAATCACACGCCGTTACTAACTTTTATTAAAATCAGCCGAACTACTGAATCGATTTTGATGAAATTTCTATGGGACCAATCTGAAAGTATATCCTTTCAAATAAAAAAAAAAATTCCAAATCGGTTCATAAATGACGGAGTTCTGAGGTAACAAACATAAAAAAGAAAAAAATACAACCGAATTGAGAACCACCTCCTTTTTTGAAGTCGGTTAAAAATAACGACCTCGATAAATTAATTAATTTACATCAAGTAACGGGCAAATCTAGTGAATATCTAAAATTGGGTGTAGCTAAAATTACGCTATACAATTTTTTTAAAATCCAATTAGCTTCAATGAAGACCACATGACAAAGTTCTGAAGAATGTTATTAAAAATTAAAACATCATAAGCGATGCAGAAACAAGTGACACTCACATCTCGTAATTTTGTTTATGCCAACCATAAAAAATCTAATCACAGCTATGAAAAAGTTGTGGAAAATTTTATTAAAAATTAAACTGGGGTTTACGTTACGGCCATATGTCAAAGGAAGTAAAACAAAGAATGTGTTAAAAGTCCGTCATATTTATAATATTATTGGACTTCTATATTCTATACAATCTACGTTTCCATAATTAAACATTGTGACCTTGTTACGTAATACATTTATATATACATACAAAGTAATTATATAATATTATATATATTCACATCTGAGAGCTTACAACCCGCATATAGCCTGTAAGCCAACTTTCAACGATCCAATTTTATCACTTCATAATTTCTATCCTTAAAAAACTACTCGCAAGATAAATGTCGGAAAATTGCGATCTAGTGTCAGGGATTTGCGATCTAGAGCTGGGGAATTGAGATTCTTAATAAAAGAGATGCAAAGTTGCGAGTGATCGAAATCGATTCAGTGTGATTTTTTTAATAATAATATCTTCAGGTGAAAGTTATATTAAAACAGTAGGTATCTGAGAGTTTTTAGAGGTTTATTAAAAATAGCAAAAGTAAGAAGACCCCCCCTCTTTGTAAAAAATCGCAAAATTCTAGAAAAATAAATTTATTCCGATCTGTTTAATATTAAATAATACTTATAGAAAAAATCACGCTGAATCGATTTCGAGCACCCACGCCCCTCTATCTCTTTTAGTTTTAATTTGTATCCTAAAAAAACTTGTCGAAATGTAAACACACCAAATAGTTTATTCTCCAAAATGTACCAAACTTCGTTTTTTGCTAAATATTTCAAGAATAATCGTACTAATAAACCTGAAAAAACCTCCGCAAGATAATGTCTCGACTGGTATTTAAGACGTGTTAAAAATTCCCTATTGATTATCCCCACACAAAATTGCGTTTCAATTAACCGTGATGCATTAACAATCAACTAGGATATAGTTAAAGCCACAACATATTCTAAGTACTTTTGATGCTTGTCTGATCTTGAACGTGCTAACCCCACTCTTATTTTACTAAACAATTATTGATCTAAGAATTTAAGTCAGAACTGGCAGCTGTGGGCTGTGGCGATCTCTTGCGCGAATCAGAGCCATTTCACAGCCCCGCGTGTCTCCGGTCGCGTTGGGTTTCACAGAGCCGCGTATGGCCGGCAGAGCGGCCGAGCCACGTCCGACCGATCACAATCCTAAAGTTTTATACGCCGAGTGATTTTGGTCAAAAAACTTCAGTATTTGCGTCATGAATTAAAAAGACGATCGTGTAAAAGCGGATTACCGATGATGTGATGCGTCACGATAGCTCTTCAGTTAACGGGTCGATGAATTTCGCGGTCGACGTGATTGCATCGCGTGACGTGACGTCGTCAGCTAACTAGTGTGGCAAGTGCAGATGGTCAAATAACTTGTCTCGGCCAATATAGCGGATCGGACATGAAAAAGTCGCATCGTTTACCTTTCAAAGTGCAAAAAATACTTTGCACGCGATAATTCGGCTATGTCCGAGCGGAAAATGAAATGCAAGACTGGATTTTATAGCTCATCATTAGTTGCTAGATAACACGTATGCTGCGGGTTGTACAACGTATTGTTCGACAATCTGATTTGACAATGACCTTGGATTGTGACTACACGTATTTCTTAATAAAAAAAGGGTGTGGGTCTCGGGACCCCCGACAGATGTGAAACATCAAAGAAAACGTTATTGAACTCGGTGGTATTCTCTATGTAGTAGTATATATTTAGTATATATTACATGTGACTGTAAGATTAAGACAGAACCTCGCCTCGTGTCATATTTATACGCACTCTCAAAAGCAGCAACTAACTGTTATGCTGACGTAATCCTATATACTGCACTGTAACACACGCGGTCGCGGCGTGAGCGCGCGGAAGCCGAGAGAAAAAGAGTGCCGTAGTGGTGGGGAGAACAGCAGCAAAGGAGCGGACCAGAAATTTCGTTGCATATTTCCCCCCACGCGGCTGTTCACTGCCCGACATAAGATGTTTCACATCAAAAAGCATTATAGAATTTTAAGGCGATCCCCCCCGAGGGGACATTGAAATGTGGTTGCTATCGCAAATTGCATTTCAATGTTCTTTAGGAATTAACGCTCCCAGGGACCCGAGCTCGTATCAGTCGGTTTGTGTATGCCGGCTGGCGGATTCTAATACACAAATGGATTATTTGTTGTGTTGAAGACGCTAATGACCTGAGTTGTCGATGCGTCTATAGTCTACAATTAATTTATTTAAATCGATTAATCGATTTTAGTGGATATCAATTTGGGAAATATTTCAGATCTTATTTAAATTTAGAATAAGTATATTTCATATTCATAGAAAATAGTATTGAGCATGCAAAAAACGAAAAGCTTTGAATATTTATCACAAATTTAAAAAACATCTTAGGTTTTTTCAAAATCAGGATGCTTATAGAAAACGGCACACTGAAATCATTGAGCATACCAAATACCTATAACCTTGTATTTTTTCCAATTTGATAGCTTAATGCAGAGGTTCCCAATCATTTCTTTACTGCGACTCCCTTTACTGCAGGTTGCAATTTTTTGCGACGCCCTTCTAAAAGAAGATACCTGTGTGTAGCTCTAGCAGACAATAAAATTACTCCAAAGAATATAGATTCTTAATTATTATTTATTAGATTCTAATTCTATAATATTAGAAAACATAAGAAGCTACAAACAATACAATTAATGAGCAGGATGAGCTTGCTTTTCTCAGCATAACTTCACAAATCGGGACTGAAGTTCTGAAATCGCGACTCTCCTAGGGTAGCGCCGCGACGCCCTAGGGCGTCGCGACGCACAATTAGGGAACTTCTGGCTTAATGAACGGTTGGAAAAACAAAATAAATACAAATAAATTGTTTCTTAGTACAGAACAAGTCAGACGATTGGCGTCGCAACTAGAGCTTGGAAAGTTAATTCTAAGAGACGCTTAGCGTCAGAATCGATTATTTAACAGTTCGGTTAGCTTTAATATTAACGGGCGTCCGAAAATGAAAGCTTTAACTTCAAATGGCATGTTATTAGTGTATTTGCCATAATATGGCACATACACTATTGGCGTCGGTCGGATGGTGGGACCTAGGGGTCGGACCAAAATTTCTCGACGTTTCATAGTCTCCTGAACAGTTTGTCACCATTTTTAAAAATGTTTATGTATATATGTATGTATATATATATATATATATTATATATTTATATATATATTTATATATATATGTGTGTACACGATAACTCTCGACAGACTTAATCGATTTAAACGAAATTTGGTACACACATTGGAACCCAATACCGCACGAAGCCTATTTAAAATGGGCCCGATCGGACCATTTTAAGGGTAGTATTTAGGGGTTGAAAAAAGTTTTTGGGCCCAAAAATACCGAAAAAATTCTCAGAATCGTTTCAAAATTGAAATTTAACCCTTTAGTAAAGATTAAAATATGCTGTTAAAATTTTAATAAAATCGGCCCGACAGGACCGGACTTACAAAAATTTATGAAAACACTGGTTTGCGGATAGTGATTTACTTACTGAAGGGTGTATTTAATTTGGTACAAAGGTTGCATTGATAATATTATTGAAATTAAGAAAAAAAATATTATTTTAAGGGATGTATTAAGGGGTTAAATTTTTTATTTTGTCCAAAAACAAACTTAAGTTTACATAATAAAGCCACAAGGCCTGCATTAGCAAATACACTATATTGTCGGCAGGGTTTGGCACTGCGACCCGAGTTTTTTTACAAATAGAGCTGCTTTTCGAAGCAACATCTCTGCAACTCTATGCGGGAGTCGAAGCAAATGCTTTCGCAGAACATTCTTAATCCACCGTCGAATCGTTCCATTGGAGAGGTATTGCAGACTTTCGACTATCTATACCAGAGGTTCCCAAACTTTTTTTTTCTCATAGACCACTTTAAAAATTTTGCTGGTTCCGGTGGACCCCCCTGCAGTTACATTTCTACCATATTCCCAAAACTCGACAAAAGATGTGAAGTTTAGATCTAACTATGAAAATTTGCGTTGCGGCTGAGTTCCAACCACGAATTAACAGTTTTCGAAAAAAAAGTAAGAATTGATTGGTTAATTAATTAATTGATTGTACTGTGAGTGGATGTCAAAAAAGTAAAGTTGGCCAATCAAAAAAATGATTCCATCCAACTTTACTTTTTTGACATCTACTCACAACACAAGAAACCAATCAATTCTCACTTATTTTATTTAGAAAACTCCCCATTCGGAGTGGTAAAACTAAAAAGTTTTTACAAGTAACAGTCGCTGAGCTTCTTAAAATATTATCTGCCTACATTGATAGGTGAAGTCAAGCCAACATTTTAGTTCTTCACTATCGAAACCAGATAAAATTTCGTGGACCCCCGCTTACGAATTGTGAACCCCCATTTTTTTGTCACGCCAACGTAGACCCCCGTCGAGTCTCCCGTGGACCCCTAGGGGTCCACCTGGACCACTTTGGGAATCAATGATCTATACTGTTATACCGAAATTTAAGGAATGACTCATGCACTTATAGCCACACAGAGGACAGTATGGCTCCATTGGTAGCGTCGCGGCCTCTGAATCAGACTGTCGTGGGTTCGAGTCCCACCTCTGCTTATGGATGTTTTGTGATGTTATTTAGTTTTAAGTGATATATGTATATTTGTTGTATTTTAGACACTAATGACCTAAGTTGTCGACGGGTCTATAATCCACAATAAATAAATAAACTTATAGCCATAGTTTGGATTAGTGATGTAAATGCGTATAATACGCTGGTATAAAACGTTTGTATAAAACGGTATTATACGGTAAGTAAAAAAAATAATATACCCCATTTTTATACTAGGTATGAATACTGCCTATTTTAATATTTTATACAGCACGTATAAAACGTTTAACATTGTTTAAAACGGTTTAATACCGTTTAAAACGCTTTGATACCAAAATGAGAACAGGAGCTTTTCCTATTATGTAGTTGGCAATATTGAATAATGCACCGTAACCGTAGTGTGAAAAAGTAAAAAACCGTTTTATACTGAAAAAATACAGTATTATATATATAAAAAAGTTTAATACCGTATTTTTACATCACTACTTTGTATGCCTACAGACTGTGCCTGTATAAGTGCATGACTCGCACCTTAAATTTTTTTTTCAAAATTCCCCAAACCGTAAAGATAACGCATTTCGCTGTTTTCTGTACGATAAATGGTTCCGGAGATATTCGCAAAAAACGAAATTTTTTTTTCAATTTCAACACCCTGTATCTCTAACTAAAATGGTGCATTTTAGAGGGTAAGTTAATAGAAACTTTTTTTTATATTTTTGGACGATCTATCACATCCTGAAGTCCTGCGCATATATTATGAAACACCCTGTATAGTCGTGACTTGAAATCACTAGATTCTTGTTATTTCAAGTTTACCTTAGTTTTATCAAAGAACAAAACGTATTTTCGGCGCAATAATTGCTTCAGTAGGTACTAAAAATAAGACAGAGTTACTGAATGGTGCGTTAGTTTTGTTCAGGAGTATATTTTAAGGTACTTTAATTTCATGGTAGTAATTTTACTGACGTTAAATAAAAGATAATCTGTTAATAATTCAAATATACAACAAAAGTAAAAGACAATTCTAACATTGTGTCTCAAAAATAACGGTACTGTAATTATTTCAAATGCCCTGCAGTTATTTCATCTAAAATGAAACATTGTACGTTATAAAAACAGTTAGGTAAGTGAAATTGAAATTATGAAAAAGGTAGAATGGAAAACAGATTCGTTTCCTTTATGTAAAATAATAAACAGTATCTAGAACCGCTAGCACAGGGATGGCAAACCTTTTCACATCCACGTGCCAATTTTTTTCAAAAAATGTTTAATAAGCACTTCAAGAAATTTAGTGGACAAAAAAATTATTCAGACGTAGATGAAAAGAACTATTTCGATAATGCATCGAGGGCCATGAAACTTTCGTCGACTTGTCGTGTCGATATTGTTACGGATCATCCTGTATATAAACGTCAGGCAGGAGTTCCAAAAAACGGGAGTCTGCTTGCTGAACAACGAGTAACTGCACGAACATTCTAGAGAACGCTAGAACGCGCTGTGCCTAAGCCAAGCGGCCTATATAAGCAAGCGAGTGCGAGGAAGTCAGTCAGTCAATGGTGAGTCGTGCAACCAAGCGAATCAGTCAGTACAGTGATATAAATAGTGGAGTAGATATAAATAAATAGTACTGAAGTAACTGAGTAAATGACCGACATAAATAAACGTTAGAAATAAATCTGATATAAATACCGTGATATAAATTCACCTGATAAAATAAATATTAGTGTAGTCAATTGTATATAGTTAAGTGTTAATTACTTGTGTTGATTGTTAGAACTGACTTTTGGTTGTTGTATTTATTATTGTTGTGTTTTTAATTATTGTAAAAAAATATTTATTTCGCCAACTCAGAAAACAGTTTTGTAACAATATCATAATATATTATGTTATTTCAATGATAGTCAAATTTTTTCGACACCATCTAACATATTTTTAAGTGCCATACGTCCGCTATCCCTGCGCTAGCAATTGCTACAGTAACAGTAAAAAAATGGGTATGTTGTATTCGCTGTGTGCAGAGCATGGAGGGGATTTCAGAGTGACTGTTGGCGCGCAACAACGGATAAATAGAGAAACATTCGGTGGGTACCTAACTCCCTTCTCCATGGTAACTGCTAAACATAAATACGTCATAAAAATATATAAAATGGGCCGTAAAAGTGACACTTCCTATCAAAATAAAGTTTGAATTTTTATGCAGAAAAAATATAATATGCAAAATGTTTATTAAGTAATTGCTTTTAAATTTATTATAACATAATTTATTATTATGTTTTTTAATTATTTAATAATTATAAAATAATTTTTTGGAAAAACCAAATTTCAAGAACCGCTGCTATAGATAATTTCTCGTACAAAGCTTTAACCTATATCTATAGTTTAATTTATTTATAATTCAATCACAATTCTTATTAAAAATTAATTCGATTTTTTGAGATGGTTATGAAATATTAGCTTGTGTTAAATTATGAATAGAACAATTTACATCAAACGAAACTCTAGACTAAGCATTTTGATAAATTAAATCAAGTTTCAATTAGTTCTAGGCGCATGTACATAATTAATTTAAAGCACACATGAATCAATCTGAACGTACCCATTGTGCGCTGAATTTCTGCTTTACAGCTTTTACATTTAGGCACTGCTCCAATTAAATATTAACGTTGTTATACGCGCGATAGATCTAATGAACCATAACCTCAAAATTAATGCCCTAAGCTACCCTGCCACAATTTCAAAAACAAACAAGGCGACAATCAATACTGCATATTATAAATAAAATCATAATTGTAAGTTTTTGAAGTAAAACTGCTTAGGCGCCATTTCCTTGACGGTTTGAAGGGTAAAATGCTGGGATGAAACGAAAGTGTCGTGGCACGAATCACCATAACAAACCTAAATAAATCAGTTGTAGTCATGGCTCATTATTGTATGTCAAACAGAATATGATAAACTTTAGCTGTAGCTCTAACGTCCACTCTTATAATGTAAGATACAAATATAATCTTAGATTACCACCTCATAGATTACAAAAACACACAGCAGTTTTGTCTGCATGTTCATTACTTTATTTAATAAACTGCCCACAGCTGTTCAAAACCTTCCTCTAAGTCAGTTCAGGAATCTTGTGAGAAGACGGCCGTTTATAAAGTGGAAGATTTTTCGTTTATGTAATGTCTTAAACTTGCTATTATTTGACGATGTTATGCCACGTAGCTGTGGTGTTGAAACAAATAAATATCTATCTATCTATCATTATGATCCATTCATTTAACGGAATGAGCGCTGTCAAACTTGACCGCTAGGGGCTCCAGCTATATACTAACTACCGTGATCTGCGGGTAGTGTACAGAATAAGTTTATTTAAAATAATAAATCATTGACAATGCAGGTGTGCTGTGTTTACCAATGTTCAAATCATACGGGTTTTGTATTTCCAAAGAATTCGGAACTGAAAAGAGGTGGTTGCATGCTATTAGAAGGGAAAAAACTTGATTTCTCGCGCGTTTTTTTATGAAAACTAATGAAAACTTAGGTGGCTATAAACCTGCTGCCATCTATATTACGTTTATCATGTGCCCAACTCCATTGCCACAACAACCCTAAATAAATTAATTGTAGTTTAGGCTCATTCTGATCCATTCATTTTAACGGAAGTGTGATGACGCAAATTACCATAACAACATTATAATAACAATAATAACAATAATAACAACATATAATAATCAACCCCGCCAGGGAGGACATTGGGATGTAGTTGTTATCGCAATTAGATTCCAATGTTCTTTGGGAATTAGCGCTCCCAGTTGTAATAAATAAATAAATAAATAAATAAAATATAATAATTGACGAATCGTTCAGTTTTTGGATTTTAGAATTTGGTTCAAATTGACGTATAATATTTTCATTTTTCATAATTAAGTAGGTATGTACCTTAAAATTGTCTGTGTATTGTCTAAATTCCAAAAAAATTTTGAGAAATTTATTTTCACTGATCAGAAGTAGTAAATCTTTGAATCAAGTCAAGTTCAATATAAAAATAAAATCATAAGTACGGGTGGCAATAAATATATCGAAATACACAAAAACACGATGGGACAAAGTTTACGATCTACGACGATTCTTCTGTGCAACCAATAAGAAACCTTGCTCTCTCCAAAAGAGACTTGATAAAATATGTTAACAGTGACGCACTTCAAAATAGCTTCCTTGAGATAAGTTAAATTGATTTTTATTATAAACTGAATTCGATTATCAGTCGCGTTGTTATTATGAATGCATTTGGAACAAGCAAACAAAAGTTTAAGTATCTACTTGAAAATCAAAATAAAGAGAGAAAATATTATATTGCATTGAATGTCCGTTTGTCGACATTAGTAATTTATTAAAATAAAGTCTCCTCCTGTCAAGTACGCCACTCAGGGCCGTAGCTAGAGCTGAATTCAAGACGGGGCACTGAAAGTTTAAAGTAGGGCTGAAGCAAAAGACTACAATTTTTTAATTGGATTGCCCACCTCATCTAGTGATATCAAATTACAAAAGCAAGAAAACGGTAAATGACAATTTAATCAAAAAAAAAAAAGATACAGAACTTGCCATGTTATCAAATTTCCGAAGAACTTCATTTAGTTCAACGAATTTTATCTTGTTTTTCCAAATGCCAGATAGATCAAGTCTGTCATTCTGTCGTGACAGTCTTTGCGGCTTGTTTATAATTCCTTAAAGTAGGGCACTGGATGTTTTAAGGTAGGGCATTGCTCCTTAATGCCCCCCCCCTAGCTACGGCCCTGACGCCACTGTACAGGCTTTTATATTGTGTAGACTGTAGAGAACGCATAGAACCGGTCTTCTATTTAACGTTTCAATGGTTATGGCCCTCATTCATTCACCGAAACTGTAATTTCTTCTAAACAGAACGTGATGTGAAAAAATAATATCAACATTACAACTTTGCGTCCGCAATTTTTTTATTTACCAATATGAAAAACCTTTTAAAACATCTATAGAAATTTTGGTAATAAAGTCTGTTCAAATTTGTTTCTCTTTATGAACGTTAAATTAAACCACGTTGTACCCATTACTTCCACCGTATTTGTAAATTGATTAAAACGCGGCCCAGCTGATTTGTTTGTAGAAAAGTGCATGATTTTTTTTGGCCAAATTAAGTTGTGTTACAGAATACAGATTAATATGTATCAATCTATCAAAAATAAAATTTTAAAAAATGGGTGAGTGCTTAAGACCACACGACAGAAGTGAAAACTTCAGATTTTCTAATTGTTGGTGTCGTCTATTATAGCACATTTATGAACTAAAAATAATTTAAGAAATGAATTTAGTACGACTGTATATTACAAGTATGTGAAGTTATATTTTTCAGCCAAATTACATAATTATCTCTGCACTATTGGGAAAAATATAAAATAACACTCTCGCATGAAGTGAAATTATAGAACGTTCTCTGCATATATGGGAAATTAGTTTATAAACATTTGTCACGGTTGTGTAAATAGATAGCACAATCCGCCGCGATAGTGGAGAGGTTCGGGTTTGAATCCCGACTGTGACAACGGTTGATAAAAAAAAAAATGTTTCCCAATAGTGCAGAGATAATTATGTAATTTGGCTGAAAAATATAACTTCACATAAAAATAATTTATTACTAAGTTACTAAAATTGTATTTTTAATTAATTCCACCCTGGTTTCAAAAAAATTATAATTATTGTCAAAGAAAGAATATAACAAAAATAAAAATATATATAAATAAATATCATGTAGAATTTAGAAAAAAAAAGCCAAAAATTCTACGCTGCCATCAGGTCTCGAATTTAGAAAAAAAAAATCGACTGATGACCAGTCCTATACTTCCCACCTAGTAAATATTTGCAAAAAATAAACACTCTTTTTTTTTATTCTTTGACTAGGCCCAAATAACCTTAGCTGTTGGTGGTCTTTAAAACACAATTTAATTTTTATTCTTTGAAAAAAGCATGGCCCTCTTTTTTGTTTGGTGATCTACTGATGTAGCTTAATATAGTAAAAATCATGGTTACCTTGATTTACGTACAATTTTCTTTTTTTAGTAAAATATTTTTTTTCTCGAAAACTATACATTTTAGAGAAAAAAAATATTTACATTTTTTTCATATTATAACATCTAGAATCCATTTATATTTTTTTTTACCTATGTTAATATGTGACATTGAGAACGTTTTTTTGAATATCTCAGGATCCACTGAACCGATTTGACTCAAAATCTAATCAGATCTAAGTTAAAGGCTGATAAACACAATAGAACAATCGGCATGCCCGTATGTTGTTCCGTTCTTAAGATATCGAAGACGAAAAATTGACCACACACACACACATACACACACACATACACACACACACATACACACACACACACACACACACACACACACACACACACACACACACACACACACACACACATACAGACATCAGTCAGAAAATGATCTTAAACGATTGCTAGGGTCTCAAAACGTGAAAATCTGTTAAAATCTCGAAATATTGTTTTCGGACTGAATCCATTAATTCCCTACCATAGTAGAGGTGGGAAGTAAAAATACGTCAAAAATTCTAGGATGTCATCAGGTCTCGAACCCAGGTTTCTATGCATAAAACGCAACTGTGCTATGGGTGGAAGTGTATAGACGGCCGTTTTTATGATATAAGTATGTTGCGAATTCTTGCGGAAGTAGTTGCGAACGCTTCAGCAAAGAGTGCCTAACGCGCCTAAGGAAGTTTTCATTTCAAAAAAATAACGTGACAAACTCACATTATAGACCGTATTAATTACATAGTAAAAAGAAGTAAAAATTTAAAAAAACTATGATGAATTTTCATTGAATTTAAAATTTCTGGGAATATTTTTAATGCTGAAAACTAATCAATGACAAAAATGACATAAATGGAAGAGACGAGATGTTTAATATGTTTGAAACCAGAGGGAACTGCCTACTAAACGTCATAAAATGCTACAAAATGTTCAACAACTTTTTTTGAAACATTTATGTATGGATACATTAATTAATAAACTATAGCAACTTGCTAATTAAAAATACATAAAAAATATATACAGAACTCCATGATGAACAAATATTTTTCATATATTCGTGGTTCATATCTATTGTACAGAGTGTCCAGAAATAGTTACCGTTATATAGTAAAAAAACTCGGGTCGCAGTGCCAAAACCCTGCCGACAATATAGTGTATTTGCTAATACAGGCCTTGTGGCTTTATTATATAAACTGAAGTTTGTTTTTGGACAAAATAAAAATTTTAACCCCTTACTACATCCCTTAAAATAATATTTTTTTCTTAATTTCAATAATATTATCAATGCAACCTCTGTACCAAATTAAATACACCCTTCAGTAAGTAAATCACTATCCACAAACCAGTGTTTTCATAAAATTTGTAAGTCCGGTCCTGTCGGGCCGATTTTATTAAAATTTTAGCAGCACATTTTAATCTTTACTAAAGGGTTAAATTTCAATTTTGAAACGATTCTGAGAATTTTTTCGGTATTTTTGGGCCCAACAACGTTTTTCAATCCCTAAAAACTACCCTTAAAATGGTCCAATCGGGCCCATTTTAAATAGGCTTCGTGCGGTGATTAATTCCAACGTGTCTACCAAATTTCGTCAAAATCAATTAACTCTTTCGAAAGTTATAGCCCGTACACATATATATAAATATATACATATACAGTGTGTCCACAGACTCATCCTCAACATGGGGATCTCCGTTGTTATGGGAGATAGAGATTTGGTTAAATGAGACAAAATGTGTAGAGTCTCCAGTACTACTACCCTGCGTAGTCAAACTTTCCATATTTTGCTTGGTTCGCGACCGACAGTTGAAAAACGAGATTTACCCATTTCCGTTTTTTGTTTATAACTCGGTTGTTAAGTAAGTTAGAAAAAAAATATTTTCACTTTCTTAAGGCCATTTTTTATGAAGATTTCAAATCTTTTTTCATATTTTTATTTACTTTTATAGTTTTAGAGATACTTGTATTAACTTTGTTTTTTTAAATACACGTCAAAGATGGCCATGACATCATTCAAAAGAGATTTTTTTTCTCTTTAATTTGATATGAGGGTTGATGGATTTATTTTCAAAAATAACAGAGTTATACGTAAAACACTGATTTTTAATAGTAGGCTATGCTAAATTAATTGATAAAACAACAGAAGGCTTAGCAAACAGTTGAAATTCGCGTTGGCTTAGTAAACGGCTGTTTTGTTTTAGCTGTCAAAGTGCAGTTTGTTGCTAATTTGTCAGTTTACTAAGTGATTTATTAAATTTACTTTTGTTATCATGGAACCATTTTGTAACAATGAAAAATTTGATATGTTATCTTGTTACATTCTATGTCACAAAAATTCGACCAGAGCTGCAGAAATGTACTTCGATCAGTATCCAGAACGAAGACAACCTCATTCGTCTATTTACAGAAACTTACGAGTAAATTTAATAAACTATGGATCATTTATAAAGCCGTTTACTAAGTCAACGCGAATAAGTGAAGAAGACAAAACTACTGTTTTACGATCAATTGTTGAAAATCGCTTATTTTTCATTGTTACAAAATGGTTCCATGATAACAAAAGTAAATTTAATAAATCACTTAGTAAACTGGCAAACTAGCAACAAACTGCACTTTGACAGCTAAAACAAAACAGCCGTTTACTAAGCCAACGCGAATTTCAACTGTTTGCTAAGCCTTCTGTTGTTTTATCAATTAATTTAGCATAGCCTACTATTAAAAATCAGTGTTTTACGTATAACTCTGTTATTTTTGAAAATAAATCCATCAACCCTCATATCAAATTAAAGAGAAAAAAAATCTCTTTTGAATGATGTCATGGCCATCTTTGACGTGTATTTAAAAAAACAAAGTTAATACAAGTATCTCTAAAACTATAAAAGTAAATAAAAATATGAAAAGAGATTTGAAATCTTCATAAAAAAGGGCCTTAAGAAAGTGAACATATTTTTTTTCTAACTTACTTAACAACCGAGTTATAAACAAAAAACGGAAATGGGTAAATCTCGTTTTTCAACTGTCGGTCGCGAATCAAGCAAAATATGGAAAGTTTGACTACGCAGGGTAGTAGTACTGGAGACTCTGCACATTTTGTCTCATTTAACCAAATCTCTATCTCCCATAACAACGGAGATCCCCATGTTGAGGATGAGTCTGTGGACACACTGTATATAAACATTTCCAAAAATGGTGCCAAAGTGTTCAGGAGGCTATGAAACGTCGAGAAATTTTGGTCCGACCCCTAGGTCCCGCCATCCGACCGATGCCAATAGTGTATGTGCCATATGGCAAATCAGTGGCGGCTCGTGTTCCTTTAGGTCAGGAGGTCAATTTTATACAAAAAAAAAAAAAAAACAAAAAAACAAAACAAAATATAAAGTACCTAATATCAAAAAAGCGTAGTGAGTACTTACATTAATTAAAGTGATTTATATTTTAGATGAATTCGTCTATCCTTGCTGTTGGCAAAATGATCGATTACAAGTTCATTAAAGTTTTTAATATCTTTGATAAACGACTTTTCAATGCTTAAAATAGAAGTACCTTTAAATACAATACTTTGGTCCAAATGAGCTGTAAAAATGGAATCTAACTCGGAAACAAAATTTATCAGCCCCCGAAATATGCCGGATGACTCGGTTTCGTCGTGTCCTCGTAGAGCTAACTCGAAGGCGCCGCAAAACTTTATGCAGTCGATTATTTTATTTAAGACATATCTGTTTTTATTCACATTTTCATTATATTCTTTAATTTTATTTCGGTAAGCACTGCTCAACTGTAACTGAATGTCAACACAACCGAGCGTACCATAACCAATAGCACTATTCATATGATCTGCGGATGAAGCATGCTTCTTTACTTTTTCTTTTAAATGTTTTAAGTCTATTAGACCGTTCTTGCACCATAGCGAGTCATTTGAATTTGAAAAAAGTAAACAAATGAAACAATAAAATGAATTGGTCAGTTCACACCCACAAATCCATTCAGATATATCGTACATTGAATCTTTGTTTTTGTCCTTACTGGTTTGTATTATTTTAAGTGATGGTCGTGGGCGACCATATTTTTTAAACTCTAAACGTTTATCATAATTTAAACCATTATTAATTTTCAGAATTTTAATAGTTTGCACAACAAACATTTTTACATTAGTTAATAATAAATTTCTAATTGTTTACAGTTTAACCGTTAACAATAATAATATAATATGAACGTGCCAGGAATTTGTAGAGTGGGTAAAAAATATTAACCATTCATACGTCACAGCGTCTGACGACATACGGCTGTTGACCGAAACGATGATGTACGATGAACAGATCATAGCTGTGTACGTCGTGTAGCGTAGCGTCCGATTAGTTCCGATTCGATAGCCATATCTCTGTACATGAGGGCAAATTTTTATTTGACCCACAGCGTGATTCTTTATTTCGATACAGAATTATATTTGATACAGAACTTAAGAATTAGGTATACTATTACTTATTAGTATTCTGCATTTGTTGAAACAGAATATTTATTTGGTTTTAAGTTTTTAATATTTTTTAAAATTTTATTTTCTAAATTCTAAATGTTTTTTTTCTTTTTTTCATTTTACATTTCCAGGGAGGTCATTGACCAATTGACCTAATGGAGGAGCCGCCACTGTGGCAAATACACTAATTAATACTAAGTTTTTGCGAATCGCCCGAGTAGATTTTAGTTTGACAACTAAATTTTATTGCCAGCTATATTTGGTAGGAAATGGAAAATAATTGCAATTTTTCAACTCTTTGACGTTTTCTTCGCAGGAAAATACGTCGCCTCGCAACTTTGATTATGTTTTCAACTAAGTTAACCGCAGAATACTGAAACTTAACTTAAAAATAACCATAATGAGGACAAAAATAAATATCAGTTTGAAAATAAAACTATGTTACGTAAAAAATGTTACGTCCTTTATTTTTAATTATATTCTAAATTACCACAATTAACTATTTTTTTTAACTTCCCACTGGAAGTTATTGTAATGGGTCCGAAAATCGAAATCAAAAAGGAAAAAAAATTTTTATGTTTCAAGGTCACTACACTATTTTTACACTACTTTTAGAAAGATGTCTGTGTGTGTGTGTGTGTGTGTGTGTGTATGTACGTACGTACGTACGTACGTATGTGTACATTTCTTTCAAAGACGAAATCTCGAGAACGAAAAATGGTATCGACTACGTTAGGGTGCCAATCGACGCGTATTAACGTAAATATGATCTGAAAGAAATTTTTTCAAAATCGGTTCAGCCGTTCTTTTTTCTTAACCAAATAACCTCCAAAAAAGTAGATTTTACACAATATCTCGCGAATAAAAAATTATATCGACTTCGTAAGGGTGTCAATCGAGGCGTGTTAACGTCATTTTGATCCGACATAAATTTTATAAAAATCGGTTCAGCCGTTTTTTTTTTTTTTTTTTTTTTTTTTAAATTATTGATGTTTTAATGATTGAAAGGATTACTTTTCTATGTAATATCTAATTTAATTATTATTATTAAATATTTATCAAACTGGGAAGTTCGTCGTGTGGACCTCAAGGGTCGCACTTTAGTCCTAATAAACGACCCACCTCACGGCTTGTTCTTAACTAAATAATCTATCTGCAGAAACTAAAGTCTTTCATATACATAGGGCAAAAATTCAAGGGTATCTTCCCCGGGTTATTTTAAGAATATTTTTGTCCTTTCATGATTTTCAAAACATTCTTAAAATAACCCAGAGAATAATCCCTTGAATTTTTGCCCTGCGTTTACCAAACACCCTGTATATATATAATATTTTAAGACATTGGACGCTAATGACCTCAATTGTCAAGCGTCTATAATCCACAATTCATTTTGAGACATTGGAAATTATCATGTAAGATTTAACATTTGCAAATATTGGCTCACCTGTATATTTTAGAGCAAAACGGCAAAGACAAAATTGTTTAGAATTGAAAAATTTTTATTACATATTTATCTACATTTTAAAATTCAATTTAGATTTGGCACTAAAATAATCATGAGCAGCAAATCTATCAAATTTCACTTAATATATCTCTTCCATTTTATTTATTGTAGATTATAGACGCGTCGGCAACTTAGGTCATTAGCGTCTTTATATATCTCTTCCAGCGTAAACCAATTTAGTTCAGAGATTGTGCTTGCTCTCAGACTTGCTTTGCATTTTCGTTCAATGCTCGTCCTCTTTTAGCCGTAACATAATAATATTATGGAAGAATTCGACTTTTAGTCAATGAAATAATGTTTTTAATGTAGTGTAAATCCACCTTTAAACAATAAATCACCGACTGTAATAATACATATAATATATCAATGTTTGATTTATTTTTTTCATTCGATAGAAAACGTCACAAAGGCATGTCGCAGACGGCATTTGTTCCAACGTTCACAAAATCGAGAAAACGTTTATTTAACAGAAACAGAAAAAGTCTCAGAAAAAGTAAAAACAAAGCTATTTTTCATTTTTTAATATTTGCAGAATAATATTGTACCGCATTTAGCTAGACGATGCCACAAAATTATTTGTATTAAATATATATCTAATAGATCCGGCCAATTCTTAATTAAAATTAATGTTTTACATTTTAAATTTAATAAAAACACAGCGTTTTAACTGATTTACACTTACGTACTTTTTACTTTTATTTAACTTGCAATGTATGTTAGTTAGTTTGTGTGTTTGTTTGTTTAGGTCAAATTTTGCAAGTCAATTTTGAACGACTTCCACGTATCCGATCGATTTGAAATTTTGTACAGGTATGTATTCCTGATGACAATACATGAATAAATCGTTTTTAGAAATAAATTCAACCCCTACGGGGTTCAAATGAGGATGTAGGTTTTTTTTTACTAATCAACGCCCAGGCCAAATCGCTGAAGCTAGAAACTTGAAATTTGAACAGTTGGTTCCTTTTCTGACGTAAGCATCCACCAAGAAGGGATTTTTCGAAATTCAACTCCTACTGGAGTCAAAAAAAAGACTACAATGACCAAAATAAAATATTAGTAAAAAAAACTTTTTAGAGACAAGCTTTTATTTAAATGCACTAAAAAGGAAAAAAATAATTTTTAATAATTTAAGTGCATAATTAATAAAAGCGTGGGTCGTGACTATCATAAAGTTCACGACCCACGCTTTTATTAATTATGAACCTAAATTATTAAAAATTGTTTTTTCCTTTTTAGTGCATTTAAATAAAAGTTTGTCTCTAAAAAGTTTTTTTTACTAATATTTTATTATAGATAACAATTGTTTCGAACAAAAAAATTAGGTTCATCATAAAGTTTAATATCTTTGTCTGAAGAAGCCGCTGTGTTGTTATAAAATAAAGTTCTTCCATGTAAATAAATAAAACGCTCTATTTTATTAAATTTGATAGGTATTTTTATTTGTATTATTTTGGGAAAATAATTTTACATAAAAATATTTACTCATTTATTGCACTCGTGTGAATGAATCTCTAGTTTTAAGTTGGCAACACGTATTCAGTATGGTAACTGCTCCAGTTATTTTATATTCACTGAACATACACGACTAAGTATTCTATTTTGTCATTCGACTTGGACATAATATTGATTTTTCTATTCAGATATGTGAATAGACTATCAACTAAAAAGTAACGTTGCATTTCGTGAAAAACAAAATACTTTATATCGAACATTCAGGCACGTAGCCAGGGGGGTGGCTCAAGGGGCTAAAGCCCCCTACCCCCGAAATTTCATAAATTCTAGCAACTTTGTGCTTTTTATGAAAAAGTCTTTTTAAATACAATTCCATAATTTTTCATGCAACGAATGTAATAATTACATTGCTGACAGTTTGTGACAGACTTTATTTACTTTTTGACTTTTGAGCTCCCCCGAAAAAAAATCCTGGCTACGGGCCTGCAAGCATTTAAAAACAGCAATATTTATTCAACGATAAAAACTATTATAACAACAAAAACTAATAATAAAGGCTAATAAAGTGAAACTTTATTAACCTCGTTTTTTTTCGTTCGACTACGCATGTCGAGCGTCACGTCACGTCCACCTCCAATCGAGGCGATCGACCAGACCAGTATGCATCGAAAATCAATCCCCCAGTGGGAACATTGGAATGTAGTTGTTCTCGCAAATGCATTCCAATGTTCCTTGGGAATTGGCGTTCCCAGGAGCCCGAGCTCGTACCAGTCGGTTTTTGTATGCCGGTTGGCAGATTCTAATACACAAATAGTTTATTAATTGTTATGTTGAAGACGCTAATTACCTGAGTTGTTATTAATTAAATTTAATTAATTGTAGATTATAGACGCGTCGACAACTCAGGTCATTACCGTCTTCAACACAATAAATAATCTATTTGTGTATTAGAATCCGCCAGCCGGCATACACAAACCGACTGGTACGAGCTCGAGTTCTTGGTCCGCTATTTCCCTAAGAACATTGAAATAGAATTTGCGATAGCAACCACATTTCAATGTCCCCCCTAGGGGGACCTGAGTTGTTGACGCGTCTATAATCTACAATCATAATAATAATCGAAAATCAATGACGTTTTTTGGAAGACTTTGAGCAATGGAAGTTAGATATGAATCTCTATCCCAACATTTTCTCTAAATAGTTATGATATAATATGTTTTTTAACATGAACACTTTGAAAAGGCCTGATTTTTAAGTCGTTGTCCCACCGATTGAATACCACTGTTCTACAGAATAAAAATGATATAATAATATACGTTATTTGCCCCCGAGATCCCATTAAGAACCTATTTCATGCGTAGATGCGTTCTTTAAAAATTCATCCACTTTTCAAAGATTAATATGACATTTACGAAAGTTAGACGTTAAAAAACGAACCTAAGAATTCGTCTCGTGATTAACCTTTCAATGCTACGACTAAAATATTAATATTTAAAACTTTTGTTCATTTTTTTTCCACGTTACATCAATCAAAATAAAGTATAAAGATAAAGAATACATTTTATATGATATAAATTTCATCTGACAACCTTAAATTATTTGTTTGTCTCCCTTCTTTGTTTATATTATATCAAAAAAGTTTTAAAATATTACTATCAAGTATCGTTAGAAGTTAGTTTGGTTGCATTATTTTTTAAAGAAAACAAATGATCTGTAGATATATAGGTATTCTAACTGTCAACATTGTTGTGCATAATTATTTTACTAATAATTTGTTTAAAAAACGTTAATTGGTGTTGAATTAATGAATAACACGTTTATTAAATTATTTTGTAATAAAATGAAAGTGTTTTTTTATATGAAAGCTAATAACTCCGTATTATACAGGGTGATTCCAAAGTTGACGTTATCCTTTCACCAGCGAATAGGGCTTCAACAAATAAGATTTTTTTTCCTTTGGCGCTTTTTCGAAATATCAACATCAGCGGAGATACAGGGTGTCAATTTTTATTTAAAAAATTAAAATTTATTAATAACTGCCAAACCACTTGAGATATTTAAAAAAATTTTTGTAGGTGTCAATAGCTACGTGGGAGGGAAATTCTTCAATAAATAAAATATTTTTGGGTTGACCAGTGAATTCCTTGTTTTTGAGTAAAAAAATAAAAACCGTTTTAATGGGCACCAATAAAATTAAGTTTTGAATACATACATATTTTATTTTTTTACAAAATTTTTCTTAAATATCTCAAGTGGTTTGGCAGTTATTAATAAATTTTAATTGTTTAAATAAAACTTTGACACCCTGTATCTCCGTTGATGTTGATATTTCGAAAAAGCGTCAAAGGAAAAAAAATCTTATTTGTTGAAGCCCTATTCGCTAGTGAAAGGATAACGTCAACTTTGGAATCATCCTGTATATGTATATTTTGTAATCAATATATTTTTAATTAACTCCGAGTGACCGTTTTTAGCTTTCTTAGCTTGTTTTTTTTATAATTTTTAATGTTAAATTTGAACATGCGTTTTTAGTGTTTTTTGGTTGTTACTTACTTCCAAGGGTTATCGTTTACGGGAAATTTTATAAATCATCATATTATATCAAAAATAACAGCAGCAGTTCGAAATGCACGTGAGCGGAGCCGCAGGTACAGCTAGTTATAAAATAAAAAGACATATCATTTTTATCCAGTTCCAAAAACGTCGAAAATTGTAACATTCTGAACAGTGAACAAATATTTCATATAAACAAACCATTTTTCTTTTTTTTTATGAGTGCGATTCGTATAGCTATACACTGTTCAAATTGTGCTCCGTGACAGAGGATATCATAAAAGGATTAAAATATCCGCTCTAACTTTGTATTTATCCTGAACTAACGTTTCAGGCTGGTTGCCACTGAAATAATTACGTAATCGAGATTATTGGATTAAGCGATTTGTTTGTTTATTAATGTTGCGTAATGAATACAATTTTTTTAAATGAAACTTTTTAGCTCGCAGTAACCCAGAATTTTCTGTAAAGGAAATTGGCAAATGGCGTCACATCCTGGAAAATAAAATTATAAGTGCACTTTATATAGCAGTTTTAAGGTAAAAACTGTTGTTAGCTCAGGACGTTAGGCGGCTATTTACTGAACTCGGGTTCAAATCCCGAATTGTACATTTTTTTAACATTCCATTGGAAGCTGTTGTATTGAGTCCGATTTTGCGAATGAAAAATTTGGACATGTCTTCACGTTTTGAGGTCCCTTGAGTCCGAATTTGCGATGTTTAGAAAAAAAATTATGATTTAAAGACCACCAACAGCTAAGGTTATTTGGGTCTAGCACCAATTCATTTTTTCAATTCATTATTTTTTTTAATAATAAATTGAAAATCTAAATGACACTTTTACCAGCTCTCGGGCTAGAACCCGGGAACTGGGGACTTGTAATAGAGGAACCATAGCAACGCCATGTAAACAACAGCATTGCTACACGCTCGGCTATTCTTAAGCCCTGCTGTGTTTAGAGAGATGTCTGTGTGTGCATGTTGTACATTTAAAATATGTGTTACAAAAAATAATGTATACATCTCGTACATTTTAGTATAAGACACGAGGGGTGACGGCACTCTCGCCTGAGGCTTGCGTCTTATACTTAATTGTACTAGATGTATAAACTGCTATTATAATATGTTATTCTATAAAAGTAGTACAGTGATCGACCATATTATTAGACTCAAATGTGTTGAAATTCCCAAATATAACAGCGATACTAATAATGCGATAAACCACTGTTGTTGCTGGATAAAAGATCCTTTAATCCTTAAGGGCATTAAACGTTTTGCGCCATTATAAAAACAAAACAAAAAACCAAAAGATATACGCAGCTTACGTAACAATTTATACAATATATAAAAGAATGAGAATGGAAGCGCTACATATACACGTAGCCTTCAAATCTACTACATAAAAAAGGTTACCACAAAAAGACATATATGTAAATATTTTATACCGACTGTACAATTCTTGATACATTTTTCTTTCTAAGTAATCCAAATAAATGAAACTTCACGAAGGACGTGGAAACTATATTAAACAAAAAAAATTGGTGTGTGCTTATGACCACACGACAGAAGTGAAAACTTCAGATTTTCTATTTTAAAATATATATATTATATAGGTACATATAATTTTTTTAATCACACAGTTTAATCATAAATATATTAAAATCGGCCTATACAATTAAATTTAATGAATATAATACCATAACGATAATATTAAGTTTTAGTGTCATCTGTTAGCGCACTTGTGAACATCAAATGACTTTTTACGCATATTAAGTTTTTTGGTGTCATCCATTAGCACACTTATGAACGACACAATACTATCAGCATATTGCAAATACGTGTTTGTGTTTGAGCCGAGTAACCCCGATTGTCACCGTCAGGTGCGTTTCACATCACTGTTGTTAATTGCTCAGACAAAACGCGCCTAAGGAAGTTTTCACTTCAAAAATATTTACCGGCCATTCATCTGTTTTTACCTGCAAGGGCAGGGTTTTGTTTTTCGCGCTATCTATGTATGTAAGTATGTATGTATGTGGGATTCTTTATTCCCTCGTAGCATCCAAACGGCCGGATGGATTTTAGTAAACGAGGTGTCATTAGATTCGTCTTACTCCCGAAAGTGACATGAGATATTCGACGTTACGGAAAATTTAATATGGCGGACGATAGACGCCATAATGTAAAAGTAATTTTCCTTCTAAATACATCGATATGGGTATCAAATAAAAGGTCGAGCCGATTTTAAAAAACTAAGAAGACGTAGGAATCAAGAAGAATAATGCAAATTTAACAAATGAAAAAGAACAAAATGATCGGTACAACCGTTATACAACGAAAGGCTTCAAACGATAAACTAAGGCATATGAAGATTTGGAGGTAGTCGAGAGAAAGATGAATATAAACGAAAAAGAAAACGTTGTAACGATTTGGTGATATATTTTTCGAAAACGGTAGCCACAAAGTCAGTAGATATTTCCTTACCTTGTTTTGCCAAACGTCTCTCTTTAGTCCATGTTGATAGAATTTATATTTTCACCGTCAAACCACACAAAACACTGGAAATAAATGAGAAACATACGTTAGAATGTACAGTTAAATCAATGTCAGTGCAAACACAAATAAAACATTGAAATATTTACATTTTATAGATTTGTCAGAAATGAAATAATTTTCAGGTCAGGTCACATAACGCTTTTCAATATTTTTACTTCCCACCTCTACTATGGTAGGGAAGTAATGGATTTAGTCCGAAAAAAATATTTCGAGGTTTTAGCAAATCTTCACGCTTTGAGACCCTAGCAATCGTTTAAGATCATTTTCTGACTGCTGTCTGTATGTGTGTATTAGGGATGTTACGGAGCTTCGACTCCGACTCCGATATGTTGGAACTTCCGATTGATTTTACACCTCCGGTTTAGACTTCGGTTCCGATACTTTTAAATCGGAGGTTTTAATTTGCTAAATGTTATAAAAATGTGATTATTTTGTTTATTACTTTTTTTGTTTGTGACACCTATTATTATTATTATTATTATTATTATATTATAGAGGTTTATTATTTTTTAATTGAAATTAAAGAGGCTGACTGATTAATGTTTGTAGTGTTTGTACTATTTTATTTTATTGCCTTCCCTTAACACATCTTTCTTCTGCCACCATCTCCGACTTCGATTCCGGTTCCGACTCCGAAAAACCAAATTTAAAAACTCCGACTCCGACTTCGGTTCCGATATAACCACCTCCGTAACATCCCTAGTGTGTATGTGTGTGTGTGTATGTGGTCAATTTTTCGCCTTCGATATCGTAAAAACGGAACAACATATTTACTAGGTGGGAAGTATAGGACTGGTCATCAGTCGAATTTTTTAAACTGTGTATACATCTATTTAAAATAGTTTTCCATACAATTTTCCTACGCATTTTGACAAAATTTAGCTTCAAAAGCGATCATTTTCTATGCAGATCAATCATTTGTCTTTGTATAAGTACCACCTAATGTTCTACACGACTGAAAGTTTCACAACGACATTAGACTGTTCCTGCATGTATAAAAACTATAATTATATTATAATCATAACCTAAGGTCATTGTCTAATCAGATTTTCTGACAATACTTTCTGCAACCCAGTATCTATAAGTTCAAAAATAAGGTCAGGAGATTGTAAACAGGGAACGTCTGTTTTTTTTGCGTACAAGTGACGGATAGTATTATTTTTTGTCTTGTCGGCTTTAAACCCCACGAGGGTATGTTTTATTAAAGACATTTTTAATCGATATTTTGTGTGTAGTGTTAAATGGAAGGTTGTATTTGGTCATCATTTAGAGATCCCTCTTAAACAATGAGTATGTCTGTATCGCGGGTACAGACAGATGAGGTGGAATATGGTTAAATGCAAATAATTGTATTAATACACCTACTTTTAATAATCGTATAAAATCAAATGTTCCTAAATATAACTAATAAATAAAATAATAATTTAATTACTTTTATATTTTAAATTGTTATCCACTATATATTTTCATTACTAAAAAATAATTAAAAAATATTTAAGGCCTTCGGGATTCGACCTAAGCTTGGCATTTGTACCTGTTGGTAGACTCGAACTTTACCACACGGCCACCTGGCCTACCTCGACATAGACCTTAACATGTACGCTGTGTTTTGTTTCTCATGACAACTACTGAAGACTACTTCCATAACATCTAATATTTCTCAAATGCCACCCCAGTATGATGCGATTTTTTTAACAAAAATCTGAGATCACAAGTGAGAAACAAATCTATATTATATATAGGTGAAAAGCTCAACGCGTTGTACAAATTAAATAGAAAAGCTTTTATATAAAACTCTCATGTATGTAAATATTTGAAACGAGTTCGTAAACATTATAGAATGCGTTTTCTGCTTTCACAATGCCTTAATGTAATTCGATCTTTTAAAAAATAGGACGCCATACACAATACACTATTCTACAGACTGTTCTCAAAATTACTGCACATATGGCCTGTTCAAAAAAAATGCCAAAATGATATATAAAAGCACATTAAGACATCAAAAAGATACTAAAGTAGAAGACAGTAAATTTCTGTTGTCAAATTGAAATTGTGTTTTTAAAGACCACCAACAGCTAAGGTTATTTGGGCCTAGCACCTGTTCATATTTTCAATTCATTTTTTTTTTTTAATAATAAATTGAAAATCCAATTGACACTTTTACCAGCTCTCGGGCTAAAACCTCCGTTGTCAAGCGTCTATAATCTACTACTCCACTGTCTTTCTCTCTCTTCTCTTCTCTTGGTGCAATGTCATTGACGCTGTTATTTTACCGCAATGACCCGTTCCTCCCACCGCATTTCCGCCCGTCACTTCCACCACCTGCTATACCGCGTTCGCCACAAACAACGTTTTTGTCGAAATAAAACGAAAATCAACGATCCCAAACTACATAATAAACGTGATACGATACAAAAATAATGAATACCTATCATAGGTACCTAAATACAAAAGATCACTCAGTGTATGATTAACTGAACTGCCTAAATTAATAATTAGAAAACTGAAAATAATGTTTTGCTATATTTACATGTATTGTGGAATTTACATTGTATTAATTTGTGAGCTTAGA
The DNA here is from genome assembly GCA_039654895.1 of Mongoloraphidia duomilia. Lineage (NCBI taxonomy): Eukaryota > Metazoa > Arthropoda > Insecta > Raphidioptera > Raphidiidae > Mongoloraphidia > Mongoloraphidia duomilia. Next base: position 12,562,062 of record CM077527.1, read on the forward strand.
TTTATGTTTGGATAAAATAAAAATAATAACCCCTAAATGCATCCCATAAATATTTTTTTTCTTAATTTCAATATTCAGCGCGAATTTTATCAATCCAATGTTTGCACCAAATTATTACTGTAAATGAATAATATACATGCCCCCCAGGGGGACATTGGAATGTGGTTGCTATCGCAAATTGCATTCCAATGTTCTTTGGGAATTAGCGCTCCCAGGGGGACCTGAGCTCGTACCAGTCGGTTTGTATATGCCGGCTGGCGGATTCTAATACACAAATGGATTATTTGTTGTGTTGAAGACGCTAATGACCTGAGTTGTCGACGCGTCTATAATCTACAATTAATTAATTAATTAATATACATGACGCTATTTATCTTTGTGGTAAACCAAATAAATTTTTTTTTTATTATTATTACATTCTTCAATAAGTAATTCACTATTCGCAAGTTGTGTTTCCATAAATTTTGAAAATTCGGCCTTGTCTGACCGAATTTTTTTAAATTTTAAAAGCATATTTTAAAGGGTTAAATTTTAATTTTTTATACAATTGTAATAATTTTTTCGACTGTGACAATTGGTTGATAAAATAAATTTTTCTGTATTTTTTCTCGCCTGGGGGAATATTATAAAGAAGTACAATTTGTTTGTATGTAGAGGGTAATCTCTGGAACTACTGAACCGATTCTAAAAATTCTTTCACTTATAGAAAGCTACACTCCCTGAGTGATATAAACTATATTTTATTTTGATAAATTTCTCGCGGTGGGGGGGATAATTCCTGTGGTATAGTAACAAAACGTAACTCTGAAATTCTTTTGAATTTTAGCATACAGGCGGAATCTTACTACCACCAGACCGTCATCGCTTCGCAGGGGGAGAATTTATCGCGGGTGAGATAACAATTCATAAATTCTTAGCACCCGGGCGAAACCGGACGGAACCGCTAGTATTATATAACTTGGCTGATTTCCAATATCTATTCGTTAAATTCATTAATATTTTGTTTCTTTGTGGTTTAATCGCATATTTTACAGCAGATAGTAAATTAATACAAAAATCTATTGTTTTTTTTTTGTTCTCTGAAAAGTACGTCACTTCTCCGTAATGTAATTGGAGATATTCAATCAGTACTAATACAATATTTACATTTGGTAAACCAACCGATCGTGTATTATTACAGCTTGCATTGGTATGCGGTTGGGAAAGTGGAAAGCTGAAAATGGTTTCGAACTAATGATGTGTTCTCAGAAACAAGAATTTACTGTCTAACTGTTTGTATACAGACTGTTATATTAAATACTAGCTTTCCGGCCAGGCTTCGCCCGGGGGGGCCGCGGGCCCCCCTCGAGCATCCCCCCCCTCCCTCTCGACGCGTCGCCCCGTTGGCACACGGGGGAACACCCTGAGATGCCAACGGGGCGCGCGCGGGGGGGGGGGGAAGAACACGTTCTTTCCCAGGTCCCCATAGTCACTTAACTTATATCGAATAGTTTAGTCAGCGCACACCAATTTAGCTCAAAAATCGCGTATGACATCCCCGCATTGCTTCACATTTTCGCTCACTGCCCATCCCCCTTTTGTAGTAGAGTAATAATATGTAACCGATGTTACTTGGGAATAGAAAGATTTTTTTTAAACCACCAAACACTGTAAAAGATAGAAGTTACTAACCTTAGAATAAATTTATTCCTTGGAATAAAATAAACTTTCTATTCACCAAGCAATTCATTCGATAGGATAGTAACTGCAGGTAAAAATTTACTATATACTATACGCCTTGCAGATTTTGTCAAATAAAGCACGTTTACCAAAGATCCGACCGATGGCGCATCTATCGAAAATGTAAAATGGTGAATATTGACATATTTTACTGACTAAAACCTTTACCTGTAAGATATGAAATTAATATTTACCTGAAAAGGTCGCCAGGCCATAAAGTAATTTATGCATTTCGTGCACACCCTATTTAACTAGGCGGATAAATATTTATACCCATGAAATTGGACAGGATAACTATTCTTACGATTTATACCTACAGTAAACTTAACTATGTTTGGTAATTTGAATTATCACTATTTATTCCGTGAATATTCCGGTGAATACGGGCCTTAGTTAGTTATTTATTCCGTTGATTTATTCCCCTGGTAACTATCACACGGAATAAATAGTGATAATTCAAATTACCAAACATAGTTAAGTTTACTGCATGTATAAATCATAAGAATAGCTATTCTGTCCAATTTCAAGGGTATAAATATTTATCCGTCTAGTTAAATAGGGTGTGCACGAAATGCATAAATTAATTACTTTATGGCCTGGCGACCTTTTCAAGTAAATATTAATTTCATATCTTACAGGTAAAGGTTTTTGTCAGTAAAATATGTCAATATTCACCATTTTACATTTTCGATAGATGCGCCATCGGTCGGATCTTTGGTAAACGTGCTTTATTTGACAAAATCTGCAAGGCGTATAGTATATAGTAAATTTTTACCTGCAGTTACTATTCTATCGAATGAATTGCTTGGTGAATAGAAAGTTTATTTTATTCCAAGGAATAAATTTATTCTAAGGTTAGTAACTTCTATCTTTAACAGTGTTTGGTGAATACGGGCCTAAAACCATTAAAATGTTTCCTCTTTATAATATTAGTATTGGCATATGACATCTGGTGGTAGAAAATTTTACCCGAATAAGGTACAAATTTACATGCTTATAGTGTAAATTTATCGTGAAATTGTTTACTACAAAAATAAAACAAGTAAACTAAACAAAAATTACTTTCGGCGATTTCGGGTAAAAATCGTTTAGAGTTATGGCAAGAAGTTTCACTTGCAACGACGCTAATGACCTCTGTTGTCGAGCGTCTATAATCCACAATTCTTCTTCTTCTTTACTTGCGTCGCGATTTCATAAAATCGCACCCTAGTTTTTTTATATTAGATAAATATACAAACATTGCAAAACCAATAAAAAGTTGCTCACGAAAATATCGGTTTGACGATACAATTTATTTTATAACTTTAATCGCAAATCATACCGTGAAAGTTTCCATGTTTAAAAATAGGTTAAACGTGTTACAGTGTATGTTATATCATACAACTTGTATAAGTTACGAAACAGTACCGTCTTTGACCGCCAGGGTTGGTTAAGTTTAGGAATGCAAGCTACAAATAAACGGATTTACGACGAAATCCTTTATCTTTGAAATTGTATTCCAAGGTTACTTGATTACCTAGATATTGTTCCAGTTCGAGGATCAATCCAGAGGTTCAGCATTGTTTATTGTACAGTGAAATCTCATCCAAAGTTGATGACAACTCCAAATATCCTGAAATATTCAAGTAAAGAGGGATGGAACTGTTGGTGTGATGACACGAATTACTAAAAAAGTAACCATAATAAATATTAGCAAAAAAAAAAAACTTTTTAGAGACAAGCTTTTATTTAAATGCACTAAAAAGGAAAAAATAATGTTTAATAATTTAGGTTCATAATTATAAAAGCGTGGGTCGTGAACTCTACGATAGTTTATTAGTCACGACCCACGCTTTTATAATTATGAACCTAATTTATTAAAAATTATTTTTTCTTTTTTAGTGCATTTAAATAAAAGTTTGTCTCTAAAAAGTTTTTTTTACTAATATTTATTTTGTTCATTTTAGTCTTTCAAAATTTTACCCCCTTTGACACCCGTAGGGGTTGAATTTCGAAAAATCCTTTCTTAGTGCATGCATACGTCAGAAAAGGATCCAACTGTCCATCCGGTAGATGAAAAAGACAGAAACAAACAATAATTATATCGCGAATCATTGACAATTTTAAATTTTAGCGGATTTAACGATTGGACATCCCTGAAAAATAAAAATAAACGAACTTCGGTCGGTCTGGTTATTATACTCAAAAGTTTTTTTGTTTCTTTTTATTCGATAGCAATGTTCGATCCAATTTAATGGTATTTATTTTATGAGGAAATTGCAAGCTGAATTTTGTTAATATTTGTACAAGAAAAGTAGACTTGGGGCTTATGTTATACTGTTATACAGGGTAATCGTTGATAGCACCTAGGGGGCCGATTTTAACATAATTGCGAAGGAGGACTACCAAGCTTTTTTTTACCACCTGATAGCGCACTGGTGTTGTGTCTTTTTGAGTCGACCACAACATTGTTTTGTTTTGGAAATTTCAATGAGCTACGCTTTTCAAACAAACAAGTTAATTAAAAATATAATTTCGTTGTGATTAGACATATTTTAGACTCGTCTTGATTAAATCAAATTTTATTGTGTTTTATTTATTTATTATTAACTAGCGACCCCGTCCGGCTCCGCCCGGGTGTTAAGAAAGCCCTGGTGCAATACACTACGCACTCGCTTCGCTCGTTCGCCTGAATATTATAATTACATTACTCACTCGCTTCGCTCGTTCGCTATATATATATGAACCTTCGTAAAAAATTATCTAACTGATGGTGAAAACCGCATCAAAATCCGTTGCGTGGTTTAGGAGGAGTTAGCGGTTAAACAGACAGACACGGAAAGCGATACTATGTATAGATTGAAATTTGAAAAACAGGAAAAAAATTATGAAAACGGAAAATTCGCTCTTCTAGTCCTTAAAACTTTACAATTACAGACTAAGTTACGATTTGGTTTATTTTTTTTTAAGTTATTAACTTCTGTATAAATCATTAAAAACATAACTCTCTCATGATGTGGACTTTATAGGCGCGTTAGTATATACAGTAATACACCGATCAATAGCCGGTAAATAGTGCTTGTATTGCACAAAGTGCGGAAATTTCGAATTTATAATATGTACAGATTTTATATAAAGATCTACGATATTATTAAATAACGTCAAAATGATCATTATATTGGCAAGTTAGGTATACGTTACTTTGATGTCAATTAAATGTCCGTACTGTCTATATTTTCCGCCCACCTGATGGCGCCACTAGCAAGTGAGGTATCTACTATCTGCATTCAATCATTTACGCATAGCTTCTTGATTTATATTTTATAGGATGAAGCCAAAATCTTTTATTATACCGGCGGCAATGCCGCCGACGTCTATGCCAATAAAAAGGAACAAAAACGCGTGAATACATAGTCCACACGTCTGCTCAAGGTGATCGCTGCGTGAAAACTGCAGCTATTCGTTTTTTACACGAATGAAAATAGAATCGTGTGAATAACTGCTGTTTATTCGGTAAAAAATAGAATAGTGATGCGCGATTACGAGATGTTTTAGTCGATTGACTCGATTGTTCAAACATCTCGATAACTCTCTATGGTTGTCACTTGGACTCGATTGTTGTTGTTTCATACTTGACCGAAACCGAGTCGCATAATACTGAATCTTACACTGTCGAGAGCCACATAATATACAATCGTTCATCTCTCAACAACTGTGGTTGAGTCGATGGCCGATTGTGCAGCAAACGCGTAATACGAATTCAATAGTGAAGAGATCACAGAGTACCGACTGAACAGTGTGAAGAATCAACGAATCGCGTGAACGTCAGTCGACTAGCATATAACCTTGAATCGCGATTATATGTATTCTCATTCGCTGCTATTGCTATAACCTATCTGGCAAATATAATCGACCTGAACAATCGAACATTTCGATTGTAAAACCAAACTCCGAGTTGGTTGTGGATTCGATTGTTATTATGAACGATTACAATTGTTTCGATTGTAAAAAAATCTCGTATCGCCCATCACTAAAATAGAATACCGTAAAAAAACGTGCGGTGTATTGTCGTGTGAACCTTGCCTTAACTTTATAATAGTAGACGTGAAAATGTGTGGAGAAGAAAAGTATGAAAGAAACATTAAAGAAAAAGGGATGCGGAAATAATTACGACGATGGATTTAATGATAACAGTTAAGGCGATTACGACTTGATTGAAAGATTTACGGTGTCTCGCGAAAACTTGCCATAGGTCTAGGTACCTGAGAGTCAGATTCAATTAGAATTTATGGCAAGCCGGATGTCTCAATCCATAGGCGCCGCGAATTAGGTGCAAGGAGGTACGGTTACACTCACCCCCCCCTGGTTTAGAGACGGTGAAGATAAAAATAGAAAATACAGATCAATAAAATATAATATAAAGTTTTCGAAAACACAGTGACGTATTTATAAAATGCTAGCGACCCAATCCGGATTCGCCTGGGTGCTATGAATTCATGATTTATTAATACATTACACACTCACTTCGCTCGTTCGCTCGAATTTATGATTTATTAATACTTCATTCATTCGCATCGCTCGTTCTCTCGAATTTATAATTTACTAGCGGGACCGTCCGGCTTCGCCCGGGTGCTAAGAAAGCCCGAGTGCAATACATTACTCACTCGCATCGCTCGTTCGTTTGAATATTATAATTACATTTCTCACTCGCTTCGCTCGTTCGCTTGAATATTATAAATACACTACTCACTCGCTTTGCTCGTTCGCTTGAATATTGTAAATACACTACTCACTCGCTTACTGAGGACAGTATGGTTCAGTGGTTAGCGTTGCGGCCTCTGGATCAGACAGTCGTGGGTTCGAATCCCGCCTCCGCTCATGGAAGTTTTGTGATGTCATTTATTTTAAGTTGATTGTTATTTGATATAATCAAGACGCTAATGACCTAAGCTGTCGACGCGTCTATAATTTACAATACTTACTAGTTCGCTTGAATATTATAATTACGAACAAATTTGATTACCATAAAAAAAGTTATAATGAGTCAACCTTAAAAGATAGACATATGCTGTCGCGGACTTTTTTTTAGAACTTTTAAAGGGGAACAATTCCGTCATACATGATTTTTGCGTAACTTTAACCGTTTATGCAGCGGAAGCTCTCAAAAGGAATAATTTTTCCCGTTTTTGCAACATTTTTCATTGATGCTCCGCTCCTATTGGTCGTAGCGTGATATTATATAGCCTATAGCCTTCCTCGATAAATGGGCTATCTAACAAAAAAAAAAGTTCCTGAGATTAGCGCGTGCAACCAAACAAACAAATAAACTCTTCAGCTTTATAATATTAGTATAGATTAATACATTACTCACTCGTTTCGGTCGCTCGCTCTAGTTATTATAGTCTATGTCCTAATGCAAAGTATCATGTATCAAACACTAGGGAAAAAATTGAGTCTGTCTTCGCCCATAATGTTGTGAACCGTTCTTACGTAAGACAAAATTATTATTCATTCTAATGCACTGTTTACATGGCGAATATATATTTTCAACAGGATGTTGAAATAGACGACAGGAAAATTGAATTAACAGATGAACAGCTTGGGTGGAAATTAAATATTCAGCATTGATTCAGTTAGTGTTTCAACTTGTTCATCTCAGCTGGATTATCCAGCTGTCGCTGACTTTATAAATTATTAATGAATGATAACTGCTGGATTGTTCAGGACGTGTTTTAAACCTTTTACGAATTTTCTATTATTAGAACTGTAAAATGTCAGTTCTAATAATCGAATGAATTGTAAATTATAGACGCTCGACTCTAATAATCGAGAAATCGTAAAAGGCTTTCAATATTAATTATTTAAAAAATAAAGATTATTCGCAAATTAATGAGTACAACCTACGCAATTTTGTGGATACCCATAATAATATGATTTTCTGGTAACATATTAAAAATTATTTTTAAAATTAATTTTGGAATATATATATTATATATTAAATTCCTTTGGTTCCTTTAGGAACATAGGGCTTCTACAAATGCTCTGAAACGAGGTCTATCGAGAGCGAGTCTCTTAAGTTCTTGCCAGGTGACGCCATATTCTCTCATTTCGGCCTCCATAGTGCGTCTCCAAGTATTTTTTGGACGTCCTTGTTGTCTGCTTCCTTGCGGGTTCCACTCTAGTGCGCTACGAGTAATATCAGTTTTTTCTTTTCTAAGGGAATGCCCTATCCACTTCCATTTTCTTGATTTTATTGTTCTCCCTACTGGTATTTGTGCTGATCTAGCTAGTAACTCACCATTTGAAACTCGATGGTACCATTTCAACCCGAGTATCCGTGTCAGACAATTATTTTCGATTCGGATTCCAAAATTATTTACAATTTGTAAATAATTGTAAATAATCCAGGTATTGTTCCAAGTCTTCATGGCTTCCGGGCTTGTAGGCCGTGGTCCGATGGTATTTCTACCTGACGTTTCGTCTACAACTGCGGTAGACATTCTCAAAGGCGATGTGGCAGCGGTCGAAGTGTCCTCCTTGGCGGCTCACAGGTCAGTGTGTCAGTGACTGGTGTCCTCCCTTCTTTTATGCCTAGTATAAAAGCATAAAAGAAGGGAGGACACCAGTCACTGACAACACACTGACCTGTGAGCCGTCAAGGAGGGCACTTCGACCGCTGCCACATCGCCTTTGAGAATGTCTACCGCAGTTGTAGACGAAACGTCAGGTAGAAATACCACCGGACCACGGCCTACAAGCCCGGAAACCATGAAGATTTGGAATTGTAAATAATTTTGGAATGCAAAACTTATATTCTCTCCGTACCGATAGTTTGATAAAACAAGACAAAATCGTGACTAGGTTACGTGTAAATGTCCTACATTAGTATGACAGCATGCAGCTATGTCAAACGTGCTTCGGTTGTTAGTAAATACGTGAAATCGAAGACATTATAAAGTTCAACCACGCGTAATGGCTGCCACACCTCTTATGACCGCTTGCACCAAAAGCTGCCTTTCTCCGAGGGCAAATTACGATAACAATATGATCCACGATAGGCATGTTTCCGGGATAACAAATAACTTTTTCTTAGAACAAAACTGTTTTTGACCAAAATCCAAAGCGGTCGAAGCGTCCTCCTTGGCGGCTCACACTGGCCTGTGAGCCGCCAAGGAGGACACTTCGACCGCTGCCACATCGCCTTTGAGAATGTCTACCGCAGTTGTAGACGAAACGTCAGGTAGAAATACCACCGGACCACAGCCTACAAGCCCGGAAACCATGAAGACTTGGAATTTAAGAGATCGTTTTTGCATATGAATCAAAAGCATATTTGTTGTGTATTTGTGTTTGAATTGTTTAAAATATATTTAACCCCCACAATTCGATAAATTTAAATTTAATCTAAAGAAATTCACTAAAGAAATATTTTTTCCGGCATCTACAAATTATTAAATTCTAGTTAGTCAATCGACCTTGGTGCAAGTGGCTATTAGTACAGGGATCTATAAGGTTGAGAGGCGTCGAAAGAGAGGGGCAAGGGTGTGGGGAGCAGCGGTGATGAAGTGTTCAATTCAGTGTGAATACATGCACACACTACTCTACGCTGACGAACCTAACACGCCTGGATAGTTCAAAGGTTCAGACGGGTTCAATGTGAACAGAAAGCTAATGCATTAAAGATATACACTCTCTTTAGCAACGGCTGATAGAATCTAACTCTCTGGTCAACAACCATATTTCTATACTACACTTGTTCCGGCGATAAAAAAACAACAGATATGTCCCACTTTTTTCTTTTTTTTTGAATCTGCATTACAAATCGATTATGAAACTTGAAACAGGCGTATAAATCTATTTAATATAATATGAAACATTGTTTTGAGAATTTTTCGGAAACTTTTTCTATAAGTAGTTAATAATAAGTAAACGATTTAAATCCATTATATCCATAACATATTCACTATTTATTAGCGAATTATAGTCTATCAGACAGCTACTTATAATTTTTATCCACAGTTACTCAAATCCCATACATGAACTTTTAGATCGAGAGCTAGTGATAATTTTTAACTTCCCACTGGAAGTTATTGTAATGGGTCCGAAAATCGAAATCAAAAAGGAAAAAAAATTTTTATGTTTCAAGGTCACTACACTATTTTTACACTACTTTTAGAAAGATGTCTGTGTGTGTGTGTGTGTTGTGTGTACGTAGTACGTAGTACGTACGTACGTACGTACGTACGTATGTATGTGTCCATTTCTTTCTAAGACGAAATCTCGAGAACGAAAAATGATATCGACTACGTTGGGGTGCCAATCGACGCGTATTAACGTAAATATGATCTGAAAGGAATTTTTTTAAAATCGGTTCAGCCGTTCTTTTTTCTTAACCAAATAACCTCCAAAAAAGTAGATTTTACACAATATCTCGCGAATAAAACATTATATCGACTTCGTAAGGGTGTCAATCGAGGCGTGTTAACGTCATTTTGATTCGACATAAATTTTATAAAAATCGGTTCAGCCGTTTTTTTTTTTTTTTTTTTTTTTTAATTATTGATGTTTTAATGATTAAAATGATTACTTTTCTGTGTAATATCTAATTTATTTATTATTATTAAATATTTATCAAACTGGGAAGTTCGTCGTGTGGACCTCAAGGGTCGCACTTTAGTCCTAATAAACGACCCACCTCACGGCTTGTTTTTTTTTGAATCTGTATTACAAATAGATTATGAGACTTATTGAATTTATTTTATTTATTTATTGTAGATTATAGACGCGTCGACATCTCAGGTCATTAGCGTCTTTCAACTACACTAAATAACAACTATCTTAAAACTAAACAAGCCGTGAGGTGGGTCGTTTATTAGGACTAAAGTGCGACCCTTGAGGTCCACACGACGAACTTCCCAGTTTCATAAATATTTAATAACAATAATTAAATTAGGTATTACACAGAAAAGTAATCATTTTAATCATTAAAACATAATTATTATTTATTTTTAACAATAATTTAAAAAAAAAACGGCTGAACCGATTTTTATAAAATTTATGTCGGATTAAAATGACGTTAACACGCCTCGATTGACACCCTTACGAAGTCGATATAATTTTTTATTCGCGAGATATTGTATAAAATCTACTTTTTTGGAGGTTATTTGGTTAAGAAAAAAGAACGACTGAACCGATTTTGAAAAAATTTCTTTCAGATCATATTTACGTTAATACGCTTCGATTGACACCCCAACGTAGTCGTTATCATTTTTCATTCTCGAAATTTCGTCTTAGAAAGAAATGGACACATACATTTTAATCCGACATAAATTTTATAAAAATCGGTTCAGCCGTTTTTTTTTTTTTTTTTAATTATTGTTAAAAATAAATAATAATTATGTTTTAATGATTAAAATGATTACTTTTCTGTGTAATACCTAATTTAATTATTATTTTTAAATATTTATCAAACTGGGAAGTTCGTCGTGTGGACCTCAAGGGTCGCACTTTAGTCCTAATAAACGACCCACCTCACGGCTTGTTGATTTCGATTTTCGGACCCATTACAATAACTTCCAATGGGAAGTTAATAACATCACAAAACATCCATGAGCGCAGGTGGAATTCGAACCCACGGCAGTCCAGTTCAGAGGTTGCGGCACTAAGCACGCTAACCACTAGGCTATACTGCCCTCAAAACTTATTGAAAATTTTTATTGGAAGAGCAGCCAATTATATAATTGATTCCAGCAAACATCGGAAAAAATCATTTCAACAACACACTCAGGAATCTAATCTGAACTTTTCCACTATCGCGGCGGAATGAGCCTACAGTACTTAAGCGTGACATGATTACCAATCTAACATTCTCCATATATGCAAAGGAATCAATTGATTTCCACAACATGCTAAATATCAGATTGGTAATCTCCTGTAAGCTCATTCCGCCTCGATAGTAGAAAAGTTCAGGTTAGATTCCTGACTGTGACTATGATTGTTAAAATGATTTTTTCCGATATTTGCAGGAATCAATTATGTAATTGGCTGCTCTTCCAATAAAAATTTTCAATTGCAAAACAGGCGTATAAATCTATTTAATATATGAAACTTATTGTTTTGAGAATTTTTCGGAAACTTTTTCTATAAGTAGTTAATAATAAGTAAACGATTTAAATCCATTATATCCATAACGTATTCACTATTTATTAGAGAATTATAGTCTATCAAACAGCTACTTATAATTTTTATCTACAGTTACTCAAATCCCATACATGAACTTTTAGATCGAGAGTAATAATTTTTTGGTGTTATTTATTCAAGGTCTTATTTTTGTGAAGACGTAGAGGGAGGCATTTTAAAGTGCCCTGAGTAAGGGATTTTTCTGGATATCGGTATGGGAGGGATGCAGACCGCCCCCAACATGTAACAAAAAAATGGTCACAATTACTATTGCTTTAAGGCTGAAATTGTTTGTATAGCTTGTCGGTGACCTAATAATGCCATTATAATATTTGCAGATCGATTGGTCAGTATTAAAGGGGTGGCAGATTACCCTAAACGTGTCATGTACCCGACGAAATTTATATTATTAGTTCAAGGTTCAAATTTTAATATGTTGTTACGGCGACTGTTTTAAACATACATTTCAATTTTCAGAACAAAATGTCGGTATTAACCCCCTTGCAGAACGATATAAACATTAAACACCTAGGCGAGCAAGTTTCCCTCTAAGAGAGGGGGTTAATACCGACATTTTGTTCTGCAAATTGAAATATATGCTTAAAACAGTCGCCGAAACAACATATTAAAATTTTAACCTTGAACTAATAATTTCTATAAATTTCGTCGGGTATATGACACGTTTAGGGTAATATACCACCCCTTTAATACTGACCAGTCGATCTGCAAATATTATAATGGAATTATTGGGTCACCGACAAGCTATACAAACAATTTCAGCCTTGAAGCAATAATAATTGTGACCATTTTTTTTGTTACATGTTGGGGGCGGTCCCATACCGCTATCAAGCAAAACCCCTTACTCAGGGCACTTTAATATGCCTCCCTCAACGTCTTCATAAAAATAAGACCTTGAATAAATAACACCAAAAAATTGTCACTAGCTCTCGGCCTATTTTTCTGTAATAAAAAGTTCCCAAAAGTGTGTATTTTTCAATGGCATATTGTGCTAGTTAAACCAGCCTATAAAGAAAGGCTAGTATGTAAACAAGTCAATGGACGGTCAATGTTTACAAACGAGTGCACTGGAAAAGTATAGACGTTATAATATAATTAATTAGAAAAGTGTTTGCTTGACTGACTTTAATTTATTATACAAATGTCCGGCCGGATGACCTTGTTTCCATAGCTTAGAGTGGCCTACAATTCCCACAAATTCGTATTTGAATAGAGGTCATCCAACTAACAGGCATACATAACCACACTATTTAATCATCGGTTTGATTCATTAACATAAAAGCTTTGATATTTAAATTGATGCTGCTGGAGGAAATCTAAAAATATTAAAATAGAAATGTCTAAAAACAAAAATAAAGATAGTTACTTCTTACCACAACAGTTTTATTGATGGATGTACATTTCGAAAGCTATGCTTTCATCTTCAGCAAATACTATACATGATGTACAGTGTTTGCTGAAGATGAAAGCATTATAAGCATAGCTTTCGAAATGTACATCCATCAATAAAACTGTTGTGGTAAGAAGTAACTATCTTTATTTTTGTTTTTATTCCAACCACAGTGCTCATATATTTTTATTAGAAATGTCTGTTAAGAGAAAGATTGTAGATTATAGACGCTCGTAAACAGTGGTCATTAGCGTCTACCCCCCAGGGGGACATTGGAATGTGGTTGCTATCGCAAATTGCATTCCAATGTTCTTTGGGAATTAGCGCTCCCAGAGACCCGAGTTCATACCAGTCGGTTTGTGTATGCCGGCTGGCGGATTCTAATACACAAATGGATTATTTGTTGTGTTGAAGACGCTAATGACCTGAGTTGTCGACGCGTCTATAATCTACAATTAATTAATTTAATTAGCGTCTAATAGGTATGAAGTAGAACATCTCTAGACTATAAAATTCGGCTAGAAATGGTACTTGGAATAAACTAAACTAATTTATTTCAAACAGTAAAATACATTTAAAAAATTATGGATACCTACTACATAAATCGCTTTCAGTGCTAGAATCTTCCAGAAACGAGAAGATTTCCGAAAATTTTCACGTTTTTTGTCAAATGTGTCCTCGAAAATATATTTCGAAATTCACTTTATATTAACAGTGGAAAAATATTTCTTACGGAACAAGTGATGAAATGTCTGCTTAATATTTTAAAAAATTACACAAAATTAATTTCGGCGGATCATTTTTTTAAGTGAAGGGATTAAATATACAAATAAATAAAGTTCCAAAACACTAATGACCTGACTTGTCGAACGTCTACTATCTACAATTTCTGTCGACGTGATTCCAAAAGTAATATTCCAAAGTTCAAGGATATTAAAAAAGTAGTGTTTGCATATCCCTAACCCTGAGTTATTGTTTTCTTCTAATGTAAAATCGAGGTGATTTGTAACGATCCAACAGAACAGCTGTAACCGTAAATCCATTACGTAACCCTTTAGAAACGACTTCATATACACTGACCGAAATAATGGAGGCCGTTATGTAGCAACATTATATTGCAAAATACTTATGGCGGTTGTTATGGCGTAGCTTGAAAATGGCAAACCTGCCCGGAAATTTCAAGATAATGTCTTGTGTAAGCCATTATGTAAACACAGGAAAACCACCGAACAATTCGAACTAGACAGATTGAAATTTTCTTCGAATTATCGATTCTATAATTAGTATTGTATATTCATTTCCAAGATAGAGTAATGTAAACAAATGTGGAGACTACGTGATCACTGCACAGGGTCGGCATCAGATAAAGTAATGAAGTATTTTAGAATTCGCTTATACCTATTTTCATTTTTGTAAACGTTTATAGTCATATTCTTCTCTTAATAAATGACTTATTTTTAATTTCCCATTGGAAGTTATTGTAATGGGTCCGAAAATCGAAATCAAAATGTATAACAAATGTTTATGTTTCAAGGTCACTACACTATTTTTACACTATTTTTAGGAAGATCGTCTGTGTCTGTAATCGGATGTACGTACGTGTGTGTCCATTTCTTTCTAAGACGAAATCTCGAGAATGAAAAATTATATCGACTACGTTAGGGTGCCAATCGGCGCGTATTAACGTAAATATGATCTGAAAGAAATTTTTTCACAATCGGTTCAGTCGTTCTTTTTTCTTAACCAAATAGACTCCAAAAAAGTAGATTTTACACAATATCTCGCGAATAAAAAATTATATCGACTTCGTAAGGGTGTTAATCGAGGCGTGTTAACGTCATTTTGATCCGACATAAATTTTATAAAAATCGGTTCAGCCGTTTTTTTTTTAATTATTGTTAAAAATAAATAATAATTATGTTTTAATGATTAAAATGATTACTTTTCTGTGTAATATCTAATTTAATTATTGTTATTAAATATTTATCAAACTGGGAAGTTCGTCGTGTGGACCTCAAGGGTCGCACTTTAGTCCTAATATTAAACGACCCACCTCACGGCTTGTTTCTATTTTTTTTGAGGGGGGGGGGCTACAAATAATCATATTAACCTCAGTAGCTGAGTCTGTCGACGACATTTTTATACTAGTGATAGATGGATTGTTTATTCGTCTGTTTGGAAAATACTGGTGTATGTTTTGTAACCAAAATAATTGTACACGTATAGAACAGATGTTCACAATTAAATAAATTCACATTAAATGACTATAAACAAATTTGACATGTGTTAGAGAATATATTATTATGTTCACACTGTTTATTAATGATGCGTTACCTACAGCCACACAACAGTGGCGGCGTTAGAGGGTGGGCCATGGTCCACCTTAAACTGTCTTGGCCCACCCTGGAATAATCCCCAATCTCTAGTTTATTTTTTAAATACGTTTTTAATTATCGAAATTTCAACAATTTTTCTTGTAAATTCTATAGCAAGTAATCTAGGTTAAAATTTTGACGAGCACTGAAATTTTGGGAACAATGTTATTGGCCCACATTCAGAACAAGTCTGGCCCACCCTAACAAAAAATCCTAGCGCCGCCACTGCCACACAATAAATAAATAAATGGTTCTACGTCAAAAAATTCTAGAAATGTTTAAGTTATAATAAGTGGAATTCTAGAAGTAAAGTCTAAAACAGAATAGTCAGTTCAAGTCTGTCAAATATATGGGACAACAGTAGTTCTGTGATGAATATGTACTTTAGAGAAGGCTTCGGGCTGACTTCGCTTTAAACAGTTCTATTGCAGGCATCCATCAGTTGTAGTCGTGACCTACAAAACACTGACTTTGTTAACCGTACACATTTAGTCAAACTTATCTTTTCTATACATTTATTTAGAAAAGATAGGGCTGCCTACAAGGCTCCAAGCAAGACGGAATTTTTAACCGACTTCAAAACTCAGTCATTTATAAACCGATTTTGAAAAAAAAAATGTTATTTGAAAGGATATACTTTCAGATTTTTTTTTCTATGTTTGTTACCTCATAACTCAGTCATTTATAAACCGATTTTGAAAAAAATTTATTTGAAAGGATATACTTTCAGATTTTTTTTTCTATGTTTGTTACCTCATAACTCAGTCATTTATAAACCGATTTTGAAAATTTTTTTTTATTTGAAAGGATATACTTTCAGATTGGTCCCATAGAAATTTCATCAAAATCGGTTCAGTAGTTCGGCTGATTTTAATAAAAGTGAGTAACGGCGTGTGATTCTTTAAGGTAAATGTCACTTTTTGACATATCAGACAGCGTAAGAAAGTCGGTTTAATAAAAGTGAGTAACGGCGTGTGAATTTTTTATGGTAAATGTCACTTTTTGACACTAAAAAATAAAAAACTTTTTAACAAAAAAAAAACCTCCTTCAAAAAACCACTAGAAAAAGGAAAATAATGAAATTTTGAGGTCTGTGCCAATTTAATAAAATATGAAGTTGGTTAAAAAGAAGATATTAATCACTATACTATACTTTTTAACCGACTTCATATTTTATTAAATTGGCACAGACCTCAAAATTTCATTATTTTCCTCTTTTTAGTGGTTTTTTGAAGGAGGTTTTTTTTTTGTTAAAAAGTTTTTTATTTAAAATGTTGTTTATTTGGTACAAGAAGTCAGAAGACGGACATAAAAGGTATTTCCAGTACTTCATAATATTCATATAGTGACTTGGAGACCCAACACTCTAAAAATGTATCAGCTAAGATTATTTGGGCCTAGCACCAATTCATATTTTCAATTCATTATTTTTTTTTATTGAAAATCCAATTGACACTTTTACCAGCTCTCGGGCTAGAACCTGGGAACTTGTAATAGAGGAACCATAGCAACGCCATGTAAACAACAGCATTGCTACACGCTCGGCCATTCTCAAGCCCTTTAGAAGTTAGAAGCCTGTGACAGACAATAGGGTGCGCCTTAGGAAACCCTGGATGGAACCTAACTATTACTTCCTGTATATTGAGTAATAAACGTTGAACATTTATCGAAGTTCCCGTCCAGATGCAAATTTCCGTTGTACAGTACTATATGCTTCAACAGTACTGTATATATATTATGGCTAGACTATGTTTCGAACAATTAAACTCTGCCGTTTGCCATTACCATTTGTAACGCCAATACGGTACACAATCAGGGCCAGCGTCGACGTTATTTAAACCTTGAGTTGAAAAAATATATTTTGAAAAGATAAATTGTTCTCAATATTCTCATGAAGAAAACAACAAAGCATAAGAATCCATAAAAAAACTTAATCCAAAAATCTAATCTGGTTTTAGTAGATCTACAAACATTTTTAAATGAACCTATATCTCCGAAACTTATCGAATATTCTCAGATTGCGTACCGTAGACTAAGAGAAATCGACATGCTAAATCCAAAAATCTTCTAAAAAATTTAATGCTTCTACCGTCTGAAAACAGAGCTGAATCTGACCCTGTGCTTCGTTAATTTTAATGTCCGGAATTGCCAATACTTCAACAATTCGACGGACAACAACTAGCACATTTTACCAGTATTTACAACTCAGTCCCTATGGGATACTAATTTTAATTCACACACAAATTTACTACCGCAATTTTTCAGAATCAAATTAAAATGCATTAAAATGATTCATAAAGCAATACCTTTGACTTTTAGTCAAGCCTTTGCCCCCGACTTTGCACAAATAAAAAGTACCATTATACTTTAATTTCGAGTACCAATTGATAGTATACTAAATTTAATCAAAATCGACCCATCTACTCTCAAGTAAATTATCAAAACACGTTTCCCGGTCTAGGTAGCTTACAAAATACCCAAAACCCCGAAAAACCCGCTACGACAGTCCAGGGGATTTCAGTCTATAAATTGTGGTTTTAAAAACTTTATTATTATAATTCTACGAACGAATAAATTTTAAAGCCGGTAACTTGTATTTTTTTGAAGTGAAAACATCCTTAGCCGCACTTTGCCTGAGTAGTAAACGAAAGTGAACCGTCACGCTTCGGTCCGGTGACGCTGATTCGGGTTTACTCGGCTCAAACACGAAAAGGTATTTGTAGTAACTAATGTCTGGGTATACTGACTGGTCACTCTCCTACAACTGTGCCCGGCTGACATACTTATATCATAAAAACGGCACACCATACAGTTGCACCGATAGCGATGTAAACAGCGTGTTTGCGTCGTATGCATAGGATCCTCGGTTCGAAACGTGATGGCACCGTAGAATTTTTGACGTATTTTTTTGATGTGAAACATCTTATGTCGGGCTGTGAACAGCCGCGTGAGGGGAAATATGCAACGAAATTTATGATCCGCTCCTTCGCTGCTGTTCTACCCACCACTGCGGCACTCTCTCTCTCTCTCTCTCTCGCAGCTTGCGCGCGCTCAGGCACGGGAAGACAACCGCGTGTGTTACAGTGCAGTATATAGGATTACGTTAGTATAACAGTTAGTTGCTGCTTTTGAAAAAATATATACTACTACATAGAGAATACCACCGAGTTCAATAACGTTTTCTTTGATATTTTACCTCTGTCGGGGGTCCCGAGACCCACACCCTTTTTTTATTTTTCATGATGTACCTATTAATTAATAAATATATATAATAAATGAACCTATAGTCCAACCCTTATCTAAAATAAATTTTAGTTGACCACAGAGTTTGGAATAGCCTTTTATATTTTGTTTAGTGACGACATCAACAAGGGTCAAATGATTGTGAAATTACAGCATGGGATACACAGATAACATCACCATCTGCGCCCCAACTATTGAAGATCTCGTTTTAACTATACAATAAGACCAAAAAAAAAATAACTTGTATGTATGTTATGTATGCATGTCACCTCATATTATGTCCTGCATTTGTGAACCAATTTTTATTATTCTTGTTTATTAATAAGGCATCCCTTCAGTGTGATTCCACATAAATTTTACTAAAATCTATTCAGTGATTTTCTTTTTACTTCCCACCTCTACTATGGTAGGGAAGTAATGGATTTAGTCCGAAAAAAATATTTCGAGATTTTAACAGATTTTCACGTTTTGAGACCCTAGCAATCGTTTAAAATCATTTTCTGATTAATGTCTGTATGTGTGTGTGTTTGTGTGTGTGTGTGTGTGTATGTGGTCAATTTTTCGCCTTCGATATCTTAAGAACGGAACAACATACGGGCATGCCGATTGTTCTATTGTGTTTATCAGCCTTTAACTTAGATCTGATTAGATTTTGAGTCAAATCGGTTCAGTGATCCTGAGATATTAAAAAAAACGTTCTCTATGTCACCGCGTATTAACATAGGTAAAAAAAATATAAATGAATTCTAGATGTTATAATATGAAAAAAATGTAAATATTTTTTTCTCTAAAATGTACAGTTTTCGAGAAAAAAAATATTTTACTAAAAAAAATAAAAATTGTACGTAAATCAAGGTAACCATGATTTTTGCTATATTAAGCTAGCCATCAATAAATCACTAAACAAAAAAGAGGGTCATGCTTTTTTTCAAAGAATAAAAAAAGAGTGCTTATTTTTTGCAAATATTTACTAGGTGGGAAGTATAGGACTGGTCATTAGTCGAATTTTTAGTTTAGTAATCAAATATCAATACAGAAGTCTGTTCATAACGTGCAATCCTACTACGTATTGTAAAGCCACTAAAAAGTATAAAATAAAAAGCTTTTAAAAAAAGCTACTAAAAAGAGGAAAAAATAAAATTTTGGAGTCGGCGCCAATTCAGTAAAAGGAGATATTATATAAAAAGTTTTAGTACCTAATTAAAAAAAAATATATTGTTTCCTCTTTTTAGTGGCTTTTTTGTAGAAGGTTTTTTTACGTTAAATTTCTGTACGGAGAACCAAAGCGAAAAATAGATTCGAACACTCGATATTAAAAGTGTAAGAAAGGCGTATAAACTTATCTAACATAAACGATGATAGTGCCGAACCCTTGTCCAATTGAATGAAACTTAATTTCCATACAGTACTGCAAATGTTGAACATAAATATATCCAATCGGATTTAAAGACTTTTCAGATCTAGTAACATGAATATTTAATTGGATTTGATATCGCTTTCGACAGATCAGCCATGCAGGAAATTTTATATAAAGAAGGATTTGGATATTTACAATTTTAATTAGGTTCACGTGCTTATTTTCAAGTCCATTTACACGTAAAACTTTACATACAGGGTGTCAACGGTTTTTAGCGAACATAAGCTTTGTTCCAACCACTCTGAATACCGTAATATTACCGTCACGCTCATGCGCAGTGGATAGAACGCGTTCCAACCGAACTTGTAATCGTTTGTGAACGATTCTTAAAGCGTTCCAACCGATTTGTGATCGTTTGTAAACGGTTTCCAAACGATCATTTCGGTACATAGAGCAAGTAACATTGAGAACATTTACAGTTTTGTAGTAGGCTATAGCCTATGGCAGAGGTTCCCTAACAGTGCCTCTCGACGCACTGGGGCGTCGCGGCCCTATCCTAGGTGAGTCGTGAGACAATACGCATAAGTCAAATCGAAGTACAGGTCACAAATAAATTTAGAAAAAGAAATGAGTTATAGAAATTTCAAAACTTCAGCCCCGATTTGAGAAGTGATGCTCAGAAAAGCAAACTCATCCTGCTTTTTAATTGTATTGTTTGAAGTTTTTTATGTTTCCTAATTATTAGAATTAGACTCTAATAAATACCTTATAATTAAGATTCTATATTCTTTGGAGTTTTCGTTGAATAATAAAATAATTTTATTGTCTGCAATGAAAACGCAACATGGCGGACTAAAAATCCAACATGGCAGATTCTGACACGAAACAAAACCTAAGGTATTTCCAATCGATGATCGAGCTTGAGTGTTGAAATTTGGAACATAGATTGTGTTTAAGGTGATAATCACGAGCGAAATCAAAAATCATTAAAAATCCAGCATGCACTGTAAAAAATGGATGTAAAAATACTTTGAAAGTTAAGGTAGAATTCGCTCGATTTTCTAAGTGATTTTACATTATTATTTATTTTTACACAGAAAACTTCATAAAAACTTGGACTTTTACTGTAAAGCTAAACAAATTTGTGATTTTTACATAAATTAAATTAAAATTACATAATTTGTGTAATATTCCAATAAAGTGTGTAAAAATTACAAAATAAAATGTATAGTTACATATATAAAATGGATGAATACAAAACAAATTAATGTAAAATTAGTAACCACGCATGCTCAATGTGTTTTTATGGAATCACGCGTTGTGCAAGCGATACCTGTTTGCGACGCCATTGTCTCTTTGTGTGCCTATTACCAGATTAATCGCTGGCTACAAATGGACCATCGGTAATCTATGTAATCGGCCTTCTCATTACTTACAGTGTGGCTGATACGTTCTTCCCAACTACGGAACCCTTCACTGTGCGTGGTCCGACACGCACTTGGCCACTTTTTGATAATATATGGCAAAGAAAACAATCCGAAATAACCTATACAATATGACGCCATTGTACTACAGTGTTTTCATAATTAACGTGAAAAGAGCTTCTATGTAAGCTACTATAAAATAAATCTCTTTCGCGCTGGTTACATAACAAACGTATTATTTACAGCATGTTTACTGTGCCTTAATTAATTATATAAGAGAGAATTTAAACACCATATCCCGAGTACAATGTCTTTCCGATACGTAAGAGAAACGCGGCGAACGGCGTCTTTCTATAACGCTACAATTCCTCAACCTCTACCGGCTCATAGCACGAACTACTACCAGCAACCGCTATTGAAACATAACCTTAAATCTTAACAATCGTTTTTGTTATTATTAATTCATACATTTTCCTGAATCGTGTTTCGCTGCAAATAATAATTTCATAGCTGCACGATATAGAATATGACTATGTACACGGAGGGGAAATGCAGGGATAACTGACAAATCGCGTTCATTGCGACAGAAATGAGAACTGAACGACAACCGTTGCTTCAAACTGGAAGACCTTTTGAAGAACGTTTCAAAGAACATCTCCCTAAAAGAAACTTGTTAAATGTTATATCAAATTACGCCCAATATATAATTTCACAAAATCATGAATATCACAATTTTGAAACAAATTTTATTCCATTACCTACATATTTGCAGTAAAGGTAAACATGTGGACACCCTGGAAGAATATGAAATACCTATATAAAGCCACAAAATTCGACAATACCAACATTCTTAATGACAAACTAACACTAAAATCGAACATAATATACGATACAATAATTAACAACACACAAACACCCAATACTCAGTAATCGTCTACACAAATACACACACATACATTTCCATTCCGTCTACCTACTATATAAATCATAAAATCTCGAAATTTAAATCAGTACTTCACAAATCACGACATAATACACTGTGCTTAGCATTATAATATTATATAGTGTTACGAACACTCATTGTGTGTTCTTTAAAAATAATTAACCACACCTGAAGATGGCAACTCGTTGCTGAAACGCGTCGTGTAAAATCACAAGAAGTCACAAGACGGACATAATACAAGGTATTTCTAATACTTCATAATATTCAATATATTATGCTGAAATTTCAGTAATTTTACACAACTGCATGGGTCGCATAAAGCGAAAAATGGCTTATCTTTGTTTTTCGCCCGGCAACTCAAATGAAATAGTACATTGTGTAATTAGTGTGCCAAATACATCTTTATGCGTCAGGCGCGATGTTTTCAGCACGAATAGTAGGCGAGCGCTCACTAGCCTTGGCGAGTGAGCATCGCGAGTCGAATATGAGTGCTGAACACATCGCTCCTGACGCATAAAGATTTAACGCACGCATTGTACACTATACTTTATTCGACACATGCATCGTTTTAAGCTTTAATTGAGTTAAAGGTAATATCAAACACCTTAGATTCACTGACAGCAGTACATCTCATAATAAAAACATTGGCCTTGATACAATATTTATTTATTTCTTGTCATAGCAACCATATTTCATTATAGCATCGAAAAGCGTTTCATAATGGATCATGACGTCACCAGTCGATAAACGACCATTTAAGATCCGCCTTACAGGCACGAAAAAACACTAAAAGCGCGCATGTGTGTAAACTAATTTGAGGGATAAATTGAAGGATAACTTCCACAAAATAACCGTAGATAATTAACAGTTAATTTGCGAAAAAATAATATATGTTTGCACTAATAGCAAACTACAAACACAGATGTCATATTTCATGAGTCAAAATTTGCATATAACAGGGCATTACGTACTGAATCCAGTTAAATCTACCCCATGGAGTATAGACGATAAGGAGACTAATCTGTGTACATTGGACATGGGTCAATATAAATTTAGCCGCTAGAGGCGCTGCGACACGTACACAGCGAATATCGTCGTAAAAATTAAAATCGAACTTCACTTGGGCTTGAAAATAGCCGAGCGTGTAGCAGTGCTGTTGTTTACATGGCGTTGCTATGGTTCCTCTATTACAAGTCCCCAGTTCCCGGATTCTAGCCCGAGAGCTGGTAAAAGTGTCAATTGGATTTTCAATTTATTATTAAAAAAAAATACTGAATTGAAAATATGAATTGGTGCTAGGCCCAAATAGCCTTAGCTGTTGGTGATCTTTAAAACACAATTCGAACTTCAGTTCTAAAAATTGAAGAAAAAATACTTTGAAAGTTAAGGTAAAATTCGCTCGATTTTCTAAGTGATTTTACATTATTATTTATTTTTACACAGAAAACTTCATAAAAACTTGGACTTTTACTGTAAAGTTAAACAAATTTGTGATTTTTACATAAAGTAAATTAAAATTACATAATTTGTGTAATATTCCAATAAAGTGTGTAAAAATTACAAAATAAAATGTATAGTTACATATATAAAATGGATGAATACAAAACAAATTAATGTAAAATCAGTAACCACGCATGCGCAATGTGTTTTTATGGAATCTACGCGATGTGCAGGCGATACATGTTTGCGATGCCATTGTCTCTTTGTGTGCCTATTACCAGATTAATCGCTGGCTACAAATGAACCATCGATAATCTGTGTAATCGGCCTTCTCATTACTTACAGTGTGTGATTCGTAATTAATATTTCGTATATATGCTTCTTATCTTAGAGTTTAGTTTTCAAACTACTAGGTTGAGGTTCTTATACTAGATAAGTTCTTGTTGAGAACAGCGCTATACTTGTGGCACTTTTTCAAACTACGAAAATCACCGATTTTTTTGTCGCACGCTTTGCGTTGCAGGCTACAGAGATTCGTCTCCTTAACTATATACTCCATGATTAACTCATATTATACAGGGTGTTAATTAAGTGTGTTCACAAACTTTAAGGAATTAATCTATGATTGATTTTAAGACAAAACCTTCATATAAGTATGGGTTCACGACAGCTCTCTTATCCAGATACAGGGTGTTAAAATTTGAAAAAAATTTAAGATTTTTTATTTATTTTTTTGAATAGTGCCAGCTACTTAATAAAAACTTTACACACACTAATAGATAGTCAGAGAGTACTCCATTTTGGAAGTATTAAATTATTTTAAAAATTTTAAAATCGGTTATTTAAAAAAAAATAATAAACAAACACTTGAAAAATTTTACACATTTATTCATCTCAACGATCGTTTCGGGTTTCTAACCCATCTTCAGGAGTTTAAACTAAAACTGTTAGAAGCCAGAAACGATCGTTGAGATGAATAAATATGTAGAATTTTTCAAGTGTTTGTTTATTAATTTTTATTCAATCATGTTCTACCAAGTGCCTAGCGATAATTCTATAGAATTTATATCGGTTATTTGTTTGAGACTCAACTCACGAGAGGGGTCCAGCCCTGCGTCAAATATCATACAAATAGTACGGCTCGAAAATAATACTCAGTGAGTCTATGCACTTATGCTTCACTATTTATATATAAGCGGCACAGTTCACATTGTTTCATTGTTTTTCCGCTCCATTAACTTTACCAATAACTATGCATGACTCACTCTCTATTATTTCCGAACCATACTATAGACATTTATTTATGTCCAATTACCGTGCAGGTAGGGGATTTACAGGATCATCATAACTGGTGCTGGACCACCGCAATAACACCGGTATCCAGTGATCTCTGTTAGGACGAGGGTCACTCGACTGCAAATAATAATACAGAAAGGTTATACCTATTTATATGAACATTGCCCTGGGCCCCCCAATCACCGGTTTTGAATTTTTGAAAAAAAAAACAGAATATTTAATTAGATAGAAAAATTTTAACTAATGCAAAAAAGGCGAATATAAATTAATTAAATCTTAACGATTTTTGTTCCCTTAAGTCAACGTATTCACAATAATTAAGTAGTGAATAATATTATCACGCAGCGCTGCGGCTGCCGTGATTGGTTGGCTATATCCAAAAAAAAAAAATCAAATGCTACTGTCGGGACGTAAGGGAGCAGAAATCGTTAAGATTTAATTATTTATTTAGTAGCCTCTACCGTAACTCAAAACTCTAATAATTTTATTTTTTATATACATTTTTCATTTTTTCAATTTATTATTTTAATAGGTAATAAATAAAGAAATAAAAAAAGACAATAAATTTAATATAACACATTACTCCAAGCTGACGCGAACCTATGGCACGCATGCCATGGTTTGTCATCCCTGGTCTAAAATCTAAATCTAAACTAATATTATAAAATTGGTAAATTCTGCACTTTATACAATAGAAGCACTACTGGGTATCGATCGATGTGTTCGTATATATAGTAACGCACCTACAAAATCCACATCATGAGAGAGTCATGTTTTTAATGATTTATACAGAAGTTAATAACTTTAATAAAAATAAACTAAATCGTAACTTAGTCTGTAATTGTAAAGTTCTAAGGACTAGAAGAGCGAATTTTCCGTTTTCATAATTTTTTTCCTGTTTTTCAAATTTCAATCTATCTATACCTATCTGTTTGTTTGGTTGAACGGGCTTATCTCAGAAACTAGTCCGACTTGAAAATTTTTTTTGTTAGATAGCCCATTTATCGAGAATATATCACGCTACGACCAATAAGAGCGGAGCATCAATAAAAACGGGAAAAATGATTCCTTTTGAGAGCTTATGTTGCGTGCGCTGCGTAAACGGTTAAAGTTACGCAAAAATCATGTATGACGGAATTGTTCCCGGAAGGTTTATATATAGCGAACGAGCTTAGCGAGTGAGTAATGTAATTCCTAAACAACGCAACGGATTTTGATGCGATCAGTTAGATAATTTTTCACGGAAGGTTTATATATATAGCGAGTGAGTAGTGTATTGCACCCGGGCGAAGCCGGACGGGGCCGCTAGTGTAATTTAATTTTGAAGCCCCGATCTATGAGCATAAAAATTCGTTCTAGGAAACTATTAAAATATTCCAGATGTGTACAATATTTAAAATAAAACACACACGACATGATGACGGCGATAAAAAAAACTTATGTACATACAGAAAACTAATTAGTATCTCAATATTATTACATAGTTGATAGAGTAATTACCATAATTCATTAACATGCGAACGGCATTATTGCTTCAAACTTACTGCTGAGGGGCTCCGTCAATTGGTGAACACCGGTAGAATTTTATATTTGTACCTAAAAAAGTTTATGCCGATACGAGGACAGTGTGGTCCAGTGGTTAGCGTCGTGACCTCTGGATGAGACTTTCGTGGGTTCAAATCCCGCGTCCGCTCATGGATGTTTTGTGATGTCATTTAGTTTTAAGTTAATTGTTATTTAATGTAATCAAGACGCTAATGACCTAAGCTGTCGACGCGTCTATAATTTACAATGAATAAAATTATGCCGATACTGAGTTTAACTTGAAATTAACTTTGAAGCCTTATAGCCCATAGCCTACTACAAAATTGTAAATGTTCTCAATGTTATTTTCCCTATGTTCGGTAAAACCGTTTACAACCCGTATATTTTGTTCCGCTGAGAAATTTAAACAATCACACACACATTGTAGAAAATAGAACTGTTGCTTTACACTCTAGCTGTATATCTTTTGAAACAGCAATATAAGACTGTATTATATAATAATATTCTCTTCTTTATATTGTCCATATATTTTCTTATAAAAGGAAAACAATGTGAATTTTCTCGGTTTTCAAAGCAGCTGATGACACATATGAACCATGCACGAAAATAAAACATAATATTTTCACGGAATATATTACTTCATTTCCATTTTTCGACAGACCTTTGTCAATGAATTTATTTGCTGTAGAGAACTGAAGTTTAGTTATTCAGAATCCTTGTCCATAAAAAAATATTTATGATATGGCTATGGAATATTTTCTTATTTGAAATATTGGTTTCTTTATTTCTTATCAGTTGGACTAAATACTTTTTTTGAGACCAACAACCAGAGCCTTCCCTAAGGGAAGTCAAGAATAGAATAGAATAGAAATTTATTAATCCATAATACAATTACACGAGGATTCGTCAAAACACCTAATACAAATCGGTCCACTATAAAATACATATTAAATATAGAAATCAAGCGGGTCAAGCTGACCCGGGTGCCGCGTCAGGATAGGCGTCGCCAGGTGTCCCCTCTGAAGGTGTCAAAACCGATAGATGTAACTTAAATTTTGAAACCGAAAAATATCCACGTAATTACCTTATTCTTAGCGCCCTCCTAAAAAACGATTTTATTCAAGATGTTTCAAGAGTATTTGCAATGGTTGAATAGAATTTCAGCTTGTCCTAAAAACCAAAAGAAAATATTTACACTACTTGTTAAATTTGGCAGGGGGGGCGCCACAGGTGTCTGACTTGGGCGCCTCAACCCGGGACGACCCTGCCGACAACTGCCAAATTTATTTATGTGTACCTATAGTAGCAAATCATTATTAATTATTGTTTTTAGAGTTCCGTCGCTCAGAATAAAAGAACGGAACCCTTATAGGATCACTCTCGTGTCTGTCTGTCTGTATAAATTGAAAAAAAAATGATGCTTTCACCATTCAGATTAACGACCTGCGCACTGGGATTTGTATAATACAGACGACATGTAACGCTAAATAAGGAAAATAAAAATAAATAAATAATAAGGTTTGACAAAAAAAAAAAAAAATTACTAGTTCCATTGGGGTACTAGTATGCAATTTTTCATCGGATTTTTATTATGCAAAACGAAAATATAGGTCAATTTGAACCAAACTCTAAAATCTGAGAAATATTGAACGATTCATCGAAGCGCAATAATTTATTTAAAGACGCCAAGTTTCTGTGCTATTTAAATACTAGCAGATTGGTCCCGGCTTCGCCCGGGTGCTAAGAATTTAACACCTGCCCCTCCGTCAATATATACACGTACTTCCACCATGCACGGTAATCAAGTGGTTCCGCCTCGGGCGAAGTCGGACCGGACAATTTTATAATTCAGAAACCTTCCTCGGCATGTTCATAACAACTCGCCAAAGTTTCATAGCAATCGGTTTAGCGGTTTAGGAATCCATAAACAACAAAATCACATTGACTTTCATACAGGGTGCTGAATCGTTTTACGGGTAATAGGGATTTAACCCGTAAAATCAAACTTTTGCGATTTCCTGCTTCCCTAATTATTTTATAGGAAAAATATCTTCGAATAAAAGTTTTAGAACATAAATTCTGCATCTAAATCATTAAACAAAATTAATTTTGCATGCTTTGTGACGGCAGAAATTGGATATGAAAATGTCAAAATTACCTCAAAAACAGATAGCGATAGCCATGGAACTTGAACAAAATGATTAGAAATTATTCTGACAGCTAAAACGTCATCATTTTATTCAAGTTCCATGGCTATCGCTGTCTGTTTTTGAGGTAATTTTGACATTTTCATATCAAATTTCTGCCGTCACAAAGCATGCAAAATTAATTTTGTTTAATGATTTAGATGCAGAATTTTATGTTCTAAAACTTTTATTCGACGATATTTTTTCTAAAATAATTAGGGAAGCAGGAAATCGCAAAAGTTTGATTTTACGGGTTAAATCCCTATTACCCGCAAGACGATTCAGCACCCTGTATAATATAGATTATATTATATTAGATGTTACATAGTCATTTTTTAGCCGCTCTGAAGTATATG
Source organism: Mongoloraphidia duomilia (assembly GCA_039654895.1). NCBI lineage: Eukaryota > Metazoa > Arthropoda > Insecta > Raphidioptera > Raphidiidae > Mongoloraphidia > Mongoloraphidia duomilia. The sequence goes on from CM077527.1 coordinate 12,591,512, forward strand.
ATTCGGTTTTTCGTTGCCATGGTTACACCGTATTTAAAACGTTAAACGACCCTAACTAGTGATGGGCGATTACGAGATATTTTAGTCGATTGTCTCGATTGTTCAAACATCTCGATGACTCTCGATGGTTTCACTTGGACTCGATTGTTGTTGTTTCATAACTCACCGCGACCAAGTCGCATAGTACTGAATCATACAAACGATGTACACTGTCGAGAGCCACATAATATATAACTAATCGTTCATCACTCAACAACTGTGGTCGAGTCGATGGATGGTCGATTGTGCAGTAATCGAGTGCTCTAAGACCGACTGAACAGTGTGAACAGTGAATCAACGATGAACGAGTAGCGTGAACGTCAAACTTCAATCGACTAGCATATAACCTTGAATTGCGATTATATATTGTATTCTTATTCGCTGGCAAATAATCGACTTGAACAATCGAACATTTCGATTGTAAAATCAAACTCCGAGTCGATTGTAGACTCAATTGTTATTATGAACGATTGCAATTGTTTCGATTGTAAAAACATCTTACAATTGCCCATCACTAACCCTAACTCGCATAAGAAGTAACAATTCAGAAAATTACATACAACTTTTAAAAACAATTGAACACCCTTTAACTATATTCCATTTTAACCGCAGTGTATGTATTTATAATCTATTAGGTAATAATTCATGACTGGATACATAGATATTGTCTTAACAGACATCTGAAATGTATATTAGCTATAACCTTATAAGTTATAGATATTGTAATATAGACAATGTATTATTAGATGCCTCCCTCGAGACAGCCTGTCACAAAATGTCACTGTCAACTTGAAGTATTGCTTTTAAGGAGGCGGGCCACTGTTGCTTTCTCTAAACTATTTTTTAAGGACACAGTTCAAAATTATCAAATTTTGAACAGGGCACGTTATTCTTCATATACAGATTGTATCAAATTAAAGCTCTGCATAGAGCGTTCTGTGTGTAAGATAGAGATCGATATAAAGCAGTAAGTAAGAACGAGATAAATGATCGCTAATAGGAAGTTTTTGTAGTTACTGACTACTGAAATAAGAAATTATTGATAAAATCACAAAACAAAGATGACGCTATCAGGTTGTATTGGTTAGTATGGGTATTATTTATTTACAGTAACTACAGAAACTTCCTATTAGCGATCATTTATCTCGTTCTTATTTACTGCTTTATATATCGATCTCTGTCTTACACACAGAACTCCCTATGCACAGCTTTAATTTGATACAATCTGTATATACAAATAATGTAAACTGACTTTTTAGTTCTTATATCATTCCTCTTAATTGCAAACAAGAATTAAACAAATATATATCTTTATTTTAAACGCTGAGTATAAACCGCCATAATATGATGACGTAGAAAACACTTCTTTATCTATAGAATACAAAAATGTCTGCTTCGTGGTTTGACAGATCAGTGGGCGTGACACAGTAGATCTAATCTGCCAATCACAAGCTGACAAATATCTACGTCATTTCGCTAACGGCATAATTCTATGTTTAAAATTTCATTGAAAGATACACATTTTTAGGATTTTTATCTATAGAATACAAAAATTATCTGCTTCGTGGTTTGACAGATCAGACAGTAGATCTAGTCTGCCAATCCCAAGCTGACAAATATCTACGTCATTTCGCTAACGGCACATTTCTATGTTTAAAATTCAATTGAAACATACACACTTTTAGGATTTTTCATTATAGAAAAAGCTTCCGAAAAAAAATTCCCTATGTATACATCAATCTAGGACGCGGTGTATAGCCTAACAGACACTATAATGAAAGTCCAATCAAAATTGATTAAGTAGTTTTTGAGTTAAATTCTTAATAATAATGTTACTACACTATGTATACCGCAATCTATCGAACATACTGTATATTTTCCCTTAAATTATTTATGCGTTTAAAAACTGTGCGTTGTGACAGTTTGGTGAGAAGTTACAGCTTTACTTTTTGTTTCAGTGCCGGTGTTTGTAGCAATTTGTGAAATTAAAATGTAAATTTTCACAGTCGTTCATTTAGGCCTGTAAAGATAAAAGGGTCTCGGAAGAACTGAGTTAACAATAACACAGAGCGAAATAATTTAATGAAGTAATTTAATTGCGGATTTTATAACATATAAGCTTGTGAGTATTATAGCTTTCGACGCTAATGACCTAGATTGTCGAGCATCTACAATCTCTCTCTCTCTCTCTCTCTCTAATAGCTTTCACAACCTGAAAAGACTGGAGACGTCTAAATGAAGTAACCGTCATATAAAACCGAATATAAATGGAACGTCAAAAAAATCCGATTGGTTAACGAACGGGGTCATTTTTACAAGCTTTTATTTAACTTGCAATGTATGTTAGTTATTTTGTGTGTTTGTTGGTTTGTGTGTTTGTTTAGGTCAAATCTTGCAAGTCAATTTTGAACGACTTCCACGTATCCGATCGATTTGAAATTGTGTACACATATGTATTCCCGATGACAATACATGAATAAATCGTTTTTAGAAATAAATTCAACCCTTAAGGGGTTTAAACGGGGATGTAGGGTTTTTTTGAATAATCAACGCCCAGGCCAAATCGCTGAAGCTAGAAACTTGAAATTTGAACAGTTAGTTCCTTTTCTGACGTAAGTAACCACTAAGAAAGGATTTTTCCAATCAAAATTGGTTCAGTTTTGAGTTAACGCGAAACAAACAGATAAACAGACAGAGAGACAAAAATTCTGAAAATGGATAACTCAGTCTATAAGATATTCTGTAAATTGTACATCTTGTTGAAGTTGCGTTGAAAACTTTATATAAATACTAAGTTATGATGTTTTTTGTATAATATAAACAGATACTTTAATTACAAAAAGACTTAATTACGAATATTATATTATCATGCGAGACGCCATGACAGTTTTAAAACGAGCGAAAGAAGTAAGAGCGTCGTTATATCTAATACAGCTGGGTATTGGTTGTCTTTTGTTAATAAAATTAATACTTCATCAACAGAATAAATTTCTCTTGGGACGCCTTTATTACGTCTTGGCATGTATTATATTTAATCCAGTTTCAAGAACAAAGTTACTGCAGATGACATTAAAACTCAAACTGACAACACCAAAAGATGTTCATAACACACATAAAGTTCATATTATCCGGTCAGACACGACGCGGGGACGTAGCTTTTCCGGCAAGCCAAACATTTTTACATGCATTTCAAATAAAGGGTTTTCCAATTTGGGCGGGTCGATGTTGAAATGGAATAAAACAAGCTGTGTGTGAGGTATTAACGAAATTCTTTATTTATTTGAAAGGCCCATGTATGCCATTATGTATGAAATATGACATCGTTCAAATGTCCGCCGCGGCTTCGCACGGTGACACGCATCCGAGAGGTTCAATTTTCAATGACTCTGCCGCATAGATCCGGCTGAATTTGAGCGATGGCCTGGGTTATGTTGAGTTTGAGGGCATCGGTCGATTGCGGCTTATTGGCATAGACCTGCAGACTTCAGAAAACTCCACAAGAAAAAGTCTAGCGGGGTCAAAAATCACGATTTTGGTGACCAATTCATGTCATTCTGCATGAACGATTTGAGGGTATGGTTATCTCTGGCAGAGGTGACGTGAATTGGCCACCAAGATCGTGCGATTTGAACCCGCTAGACTTTTTCTTGTGGGGTTTTCTGAAGTCGCAGGTCTATGCTAATAAGCCGTAATCGACCGATGCCCTCAAAGTCAACATAACCCAGGCCATCGCTCAAATTCAGCCGGATCTATGCGGCAGAGTCATTGAAAATTGAACCTCTCAGTTGCATGCCACCGTGCGAAGCCGCGGCGGACATTTGAACGATGTCATATTTCCTACATAATAGCATTCATGGGCCTTTCAAATAAATAAAGAATTTCGTTATTACCTCACACACAGCTTGTTTTATTCCATTTCAACATCGACCCGCTCAATTTGGAAAAGAGGGCAGTATAGCCTAGATGTTAGCGTGCTTGGCGCCGCAACCTCTAGACTGGATTGCCGTGGGTTCGAATCCCACCTGCGCTCATGGATGTTTTGTGATGTTATTTAGTTTTAAGTTAGTTGTTATTTAGTGTAGTTGAAAGACGCTAATGACCTTAGATGTCGACGCGTCTATAATCTACAATAAATAAATAAATAAATCAATTTGGAAAACCCTTTACAAGTATTGATAGGTACGTGTCTGAACGGACGGGATCCGCTAAGTATAAATATTCGTATTTGAAATGCATGTAAAAATGTTTGTCTTGTCGGAAACGTTACGTTCCCGCGGCGTGTAATATTATTACGTTGTTTTGTTTTTATTAGTAAATCAGTAAAATAACCAAAAGAAAGGAAATTCACGTTTTTTATTTAATTGTGTAGACGTATAGGCCGATTCACCTTGATTCACTGCCAAAGTTTGTCAAACTTAAACAGAAGTCAGATAAGTTTATAAACCGGACCTCCATCAAAAATGGTTGGTGACCCCTGTCATATCGTTTTCGGAATACAAGTGAAATTGACTCAATCTGTGTAACAATATCAATTAGTGCCCATTTAATCCAGATTCTAATAAATACGAACCCATATGGCCTAATTATTTAATTACAGAGCATTAAGTTAATTGACTGTATATTGCTAATTGTATTAGAGATTCGCTCAGGTACAAATACGTGTATCTATTTTCAAAAAAAAGTGCAGCTATTATTATTATTATTATTAATTATCCGTGCTTGCTACGTGTTCATTGATTGCTGCGTTTCGTTGCCATAGCAACCCGTCATTTAACAGTGTGATAAAAAAACATCGTGATTAAGTATAATGTATGATAAACCGACCATAAGAGTCTCAACTAGCGTTTTATGCATAAATGATCTAACGAACTACATGAACCACATTATGTTATCCCCCAAGGGAAACATTGGAATGTATAGTTATTCTCGCAATTGCATTCCAATGTTCTTTGGGAATTGGCGTTCCCAGGAGCCCGAGCTCGTACCAGTCGGTTTGTGTATGCCGGCTGGCAGATTCTAATACACAAATGGATTATTAATTGTTGTGTTTAAGACGCTAATGACCTGAGTTGTCGACGCGTCTATACTCTACAATAATAATAATAACATTATGTTAAGTACGAATTTTTCCAAATAGTTTTCAAAAAAAAATTCAAAATATTAGCTCTATTAATAATGAGGCTGTAAAAATAATTAATATATTATTATTGCCACAAACATATTGACGTTTATTTCATTTCGGTACGTTAAGTATTTACCAAGAGACATTTTTTTTTCAATTTTAATACTGCTTACGTCAGAGTTAAAGCACTGTAAATATGTAGGTATTTTATTATAGTCTATATAACCAGGTCACCTATGTTCCCTGTAGACTGACCTCGCACGGCCAGAATCATAGAATAAGATAGATAATGTATTAAATATATGGGCCGTGATGTTTGGCGCTAATGACTTCAACCTATCTTGCAAGCAAAAATGTTTTTAACCAACACAATATTATAGTCGTTTATAGTTTCATTGTCTGAAAAAGTCTATCGTGAATTCATTTTAAAAATTAATTATAATATGTTATCATAATTTTCATTTTTCTGAGTATAATAATTAATTTTTTACACACTGTAAGAAATGAGAAGGCCGATTATATAGATTATCGATGGTCCATTTGTAGCCAGCGATTAATCTGGTAATAGGCACACAAAGAGACTGGCGTCGCAAACAGGTATCGCCACATTGCGTAGATTCCATAAAAACACATTGCGCATGCGTGGTTACTAATTTTACATTAATTTGTTTTGTATTCATCCATTTTATATATGTAACTATACATTTTATTTTGTAATTTTTACAAACTTTATTGGAATATTACACAAATTATGTAATTTTAATTTACTTTATGTAAAAAATCACAAATTTGTTTAACTTCACAGTAGAAGTCCAAGTTTTTATGAAATAAATAATAATGTAAAATCATTTAGAATATCGAGCGAATTCTACCTTAACTTTCAAAGTATTTTTACATCTATTTTTTACAGTGCATAGTTCTTAAAGGTTATTTCTCTAGTAAACGCAACATACTGAATTCTGTCGACTGTTTATTGTCCACTTAAAACCTTAAACTACATTTTATTGATCAAACACAACAATTAGTTAAATGTCGTTTCTGTCGTGTTTGCTATAGAAAATTATTGTTCTTTACAACTATAATAGTTTGTTGTAGGTGTCTAACAGGGATGTCATAAACGAATGTCTCCCAGAGCCATATGAAGTAATTCTCATAGTTATATTTTTTAATTGTCAGAGACAAAGTAAGGCAGCCATATTCATATAGCTAGAGAAACTACAAATCCTCTCTCTCTGATAGTTATAAGACCATATAGAGTTTTCTCAGTGCACGCCGCCGCGCCCCGCACGTGCTTGAGCTAAATAGCGGACGCTCTCTCAATTATCCCGAACCAATGCAAATTCTGTCTCTGATAGCTAGTTATAAGACCATATAGAGTTTTCTCAGTGCACGCCGCCGCGCCCCGCACGTGCTTGAGCTAAATAGCGGACGCTCTCTCAATTATCCCGAACCAATACAAATTCTGTCTCTAATAGCTAGTTATAAGACCATATAGAGTTTTCTCAGTGCACGCCGCCGCGCCCCGCACGTGCTTGAGCTAAATAGTGGACGCTCTCTCAATTATCCCGAACCAATACAAATTCTGTCTCTGATAGCTAGTTATAAGACCATATAGAGTTTTCTCAGTGCACGCCGCCGCGCCCCGCACGTGCTTGAGCTAAATAGCGGACGCTCTCTCAATTATCCCGAACCAATGCAAATTCTGTCTCTGATAGCTAGTTATAAGACCATATAGAGTTTTCTCAGTGCACGCCGCCGCGCCCCGCACGTGCTTGAGCTAAATAGCGGACGCTCTCTCAATTATCCCGAACCAATACAAATTCTGTCTCTAATAGCTAGTTATAAGACCATATAGAGTTTTCTCAGTGCACGCCGCCGCGCCCCGCACGTGCTTGAGCTAAATAGCGGGCACAGATTGCCCGGCCTTAATTTTTGGCCGCCCTGACCCTGGGCCTAGTCGTCCTTATTGAAAGTCCGCCACTGCGATTGAGTAAATAGAATAAGGCCGAATAAATCGTCACAGGTGAATATCATAATGTACTAAAATAAATACAATAAAGATTAACAAATTATGTAAAATACTAACAGTGATACTGATAACAACGGAAACCGTGGGTCGCTTATCAGAGTCACTCGCTTATTCCTATGATAACACAAGCGATGGAATGACTTTGTTTTTAAATAATTAACCACAAACCAGTCTGTTGACTATCCACCGTTCTAGCATAATGAAATACTTACAGCTGTTAGCTAAACTGCAAAATCATTTATGTTGATTTTGTCACGTGAATAACGTATAATTTCTCATACTGGGGTGGCATTTTCGAAATATTAAATGTAACGGAAATAGTGGGAAGTGGTTGACATGTGAAATAAAACACAGCATGTATATCTATATTAAAGTGTCTAGCACAGTAAGCCAAGTGGCCGTATAGAAAAGTACCAATCTACCAAACAGGTACAAATCTAGGTTCGATTCCCGAAAGCTTTTAATATATATTTTTTTAATAATAATAAAAATATATAAGTATTGGATAACAATTTAAAATATAAAAAAATAAAATTACATTTATTTTTAACCGACTTCAAAAAAAAGAGGTTTCTCAATTTGACCGTATATATTTTTTATGTGGTTATGTTTTATGTATGTTCGCGGATAACTTCGTCGTTTATGAACCGATTTTGAAAATTTCTTTTTTATTTGAAAGGATATACTTTCAGATTGGTCCCATAGAAATTTCATCAAAATCGGCTCAGTAGTTCGGCTAATTTTAATAAAAGTAAGTAACGGCGTGTGATTCTTTAAGGTAAATGTTACATTTTGACACTAAAAAGTAAAAAATAAAAAACTTTTTAACAAAAAAAACCTCCTTCAAAAAGGCACTAAAAAAAGGAAAATAATGAAATGTTGAGGTCTGTGCCAATTAAAAAATATGAAGTCGGTTAAAAAGTATAGTATAGTGATTAATATCTTCTTCTTAACCAACTTCATATTTTAATTGGCACAGACCTCAAAATTTCATTATTTCCTCTTTTTAGTGCCTTTTTGAAGAAGGTTTTTTTTTTGTTAAAAAGTTTTTTATGTTTATTATATTTTACGAACATTTGATTTTATTTAAGATAAATAAAAGTGGATTTCTTTCAGTTACCCGCGATACAGACATATCCATTTTTTTATCTTTAGATAGATTTTCTATGCCTACTGGCTTAGACTACCTAGCCTACTATTAGAAGTTAAGTTTGTTGCACAAGTGAATGATATTGACTCGTTTAAACTATACTCGTCAAAGTCAAAGTGACACACAATGATCGACATGACATAGATTGTTTCAGTGAATAACTTTCAACAAGCCAACTCTTTTAACTACAAAAAAATATAGTAGACTTAAATTTGAAGACCAGTACGGCCCTGAAAACTATTGGTAATCTCTGCACGTTGCAAATTAAGCAATGTAGAAACTTATGAAACATTGCAAAAATAAAACCAGGTCACGATGAAGGTTTGCAGACCGCCCGTTGAAAACCACTGCACTAATCGATAGATTAAACTTATTACACTACCCAACAATATCAAATGTTGTTTTTTTTTATATATCATAAAACATAATGAAAAACCCCTATATTATTAAACGAGCAAATCTTGTAGGTACCTATGTACCTATATAAATATTTTCTCTAAAACGACCTTAACGATTTGGATGAAATTTACTGAAAAGGGGTTTTGGGGGGCAAAAAATCGATCTAGCTAGGTCTCATCCCTGTAAAAATTCGTTTTCTTATCGATTTTATCATTTTAAAAAACAGTTTTTTAACGTTATAAAACAGTGTCGTATGGTGAGTAGGCTTTGGAAAAACAAACTATTTTCATTATTTATGTCAAATTACTCTGACAGTCAATCTTTAACTTATTAAAATAATCAGTAATTATTTGAAAATATGTAGGTACATACGCGTCAAGGTTAGTAGAGTATAGGTTGCCTCATTACGATAGATAGTAGTGGGGGGGATGACGTCACTCAGAATATACCATGCTTACTCACTTCAATAGAAAAGATCAGACGATGGACGCTGCTAATTTTTGGAAATAAAAATCACAGTAACCATGGTAGTGTGATATGTTTTTTCAATACCTAATAGAAACATGATTCTTCTGTTAGTGAAAAAAATATGATAAGTTGTCAATTTTGCGATAGCTGTTAAGTGTTATGGTGTTTTGTGGTTATTTTTAATATTTTGTGAATATAAAAGATAAAATAATTAATTTATCAATTTGTTAGTTAATTCTATTCGTTTCTTAAATTTAAAAAAATAGGTAATTAACAAGATTTGCCATTTCTTGAGCATTATTTAATTTCTTGTTTGTTTATATTATTGATATTAAAACCTAAATTTTGTAATAAAAATAAAAATTATCCTATTTTTTAACATCTATTCTTCTATTTATTGTCTCCTGGCAATTTTAAGAAAAAATCTGCACGAAGCACCTAATATAAATAAGCATAATCTTCAACAATTTTTGTACTTGATTTAAACTAAATTCTAGCTGACGTCATTCCCGCGCTTACGTTGATTGGTCAGATGAAATGAGGCAACCTGTACTCTAATAACCTTGCATACGCGTTATGTAATATGACGTATACTGACGTATGATAATATTATCTACTTATAGGTATGTAATTTTTTTTCTTAAAAACGATTAACGATTTTGATGAAATGGGAACTTTAAGTACTATTTTTTTAAACTCATCCGAGCAAAGCTCGGTCATCCAGATATTAATAAATAAATTGTGTTCGGAGCTTTTTTTTGTATCGTTTGCTTTGGGATTGATGAACTTGATTATGGCGTATTTCTGAAGCTGAAAATACCAATATGTTAACCTTTAGAATGCACCGTATAAGTCAAATAAAGTCAAATAAATCGATATCCAAAATAAATATTTAATTAATTACTCTGCTATGGAAAAAACCCTCGAAAAAGCCTTCCGTCTCTCCTTTACTAAATCATTTATCTAAATAATAGATCAAACGTATGGATAGTAAAAACTAGTATATTGGTATACAGGGTGTTTAAAAATTATATCATTATTTAATATGCAAATTCAATAACCATTTAGTCACTTCTTAACCACATTTTTAATATTGGATTCACAATTCCAGAGCAAATTTAGTTTTTACTGAAGATGGAAGCATATAGCTCTCGAAATGTATCTATATCCAATTGTAAGATTTTTTTGGTTAAGAAGTGACCAAAATGTTGTTTTTTATAGTTTCTTAATTTCAAATTCAAATTAGAATTTCTAAAACTACTCAAAAAATGACAAAAAGAAGATATTAATTTACCTTGAATTAAAATTGGCCCACGAAAAATACACTTATAAAACACTGAATTTATTTAATGTTTGACTATTAGTTCAATTTTAACTCAAAGATAAAATCAATCACTTTACTGAATTTGTGAACATTTTTATAGCTCCTTTTTATACAAAAAATAGGCAAATATTCCAAAAACTTTTAAAACAAATATTCTTTGACAATTCGTATATAAAAAATGTATATTCTGGAAAAGTAAAATTAGCAAAATGAAAAATAGAAAAGCTAAATCATGTATTGATTTTCTATTGGCAATCTTCAAAAAGCACAGTAAAACTTTTTAGAAAATTTGTACCAATAAAATAATTCCATTACGTAACTTAAAAACATATTTTATATCTAAAAAACAAATGAACTCATAATGCCACCATTATTGCGCACAATAATTAAAACAAAAGTAAAGCTTTTAAAACAAAATCAAATCCCTACCCTTTTTTATTTAAAAAAAAACAACAAAAGGTTAATCAAACAAAAAAAATAACTTAGCGCGCCTGATATGGATGTTGTATATAATTTCACAAAAAAAAATTTAATGTCACAAACTTAATGCAGATATATGAAAAACGATAGCAGAGTGTGCAGGTTTCTGAATTGTGCATCGGCAGAAACCAACCGTTTACTATCGCAGCAAAGAGCCAACTGCTATCACAATCAGCAGCGTGACTAGTCGACGCCCGCTTTTCTTGGCGACCGTCCGTTTGCATTAGTGAGCGTCGCGACGTATATAACTTTTTTTGGATCAAACTTTCATAAACTATTAAAACTGACTTATTTACAACCGAAGTCTTTAATAACGCCACACTGTAGCGATGGAATTAACAATAGTATCTTGACATTTAGCAAGAAACGCAATTTTTGATGTGAAACATCTTATGTCGGGCTGTGAACAGCCGCGTGAGGGGAAATATGCAACGAAATTTATGGTCCGCTCCTTCGCTGCTGTTCTCCCCAACACTGCGTCTCTGTCTCTCTCTCTCTCTCTCGGCTTCCGCGCGCTCGGGCACGGGAACCGCGTTTGTTACAGTGCAGTATATAGGATTACGTCAGCATAACAGTTAGTTGCTGCTTTTGAAAAAATATATACTACTACATAGAGAATACCACTAACGTTTTCTTTGATGTTTCACATCTGTCGGGGGTCCCGAGACCCACACCCTTTTTTTTATTTTTTTCGTCTAATCTAAGAAACTACTGAACCCATTAAAAATAAATATTAGTAAAAAAAACTTTTTAGATTTTTAGAGACGAGCTTTTATTTAAATGCACTAAAAAGGAAAAAATAATTTTTAATAATTTATAGGTTCATAATTATAAAAGCGTGGATCGTGAACTCTATGATAGTTTATTAGTCACGACCAACACTTTTATAATTATGAACCTAAATTATTAAAGATTATTTTTTCCTTTTTAGTGCATTTAAATAAAAGCTTGTCTCTAAAATGTTTTTTTTACTAATATTTATTTTGTTCATTTTAGTCTTTCAAAATTTTACTCCCCTTTGACACCCGTAGGGGTTGAATTACGAAAAATCGTTTCTTAGTGGATGCTTACGTCAGAAAAGGAACCAACTGTCCAAATTTCAAGTTTCTAGCTTCAGCGATTTGGCCTGGGCGTTGATTAATCAAAAAAACCCTACATCTCCGTTTGAACCCATCTGTGTTGAATTTATTTCTAAAAATGATTTATTCATGTATTGTCATCGGGAATACATATGTGTACAAAATTTCAAATCGATCAGATACGTGGAAGTCGTTCAAAATTGACTTGCAAGATTTGACCTAAACAAACACACAAACCCACAAACCCAAAAACACACAAACAAACTAACATGATTTCCAAGTTAAATAATAGCTTGTAAAAAATCATTCAGTTTCAAAGCTTATTTTTTCCTGAGAGACTTAAGTAGGCTAAATATTTAATTACGCTATACGTTTTAAAGTTTAACTACATCAATTTAGGTCAGAATTGCTTGCAGCATCCCTAACTTGTTTTGCATTTTCGTTCACTGTTCATCCCCCTTTTGTCTTAGCATATTAATATATCGCCTATGCTACTCGAGAAGAAGTAGGCTTTTAAGCAGTGGAAAGAATTTTTAAATCGGTTCAGTAGTTTCTGAGATTTAACTTGTGACAAACAAAAAAACAAACAAACTTTTCCTCTGTGTAATATTACTAGTTATACTTATATAGATTATTTTTAATAATGGTTTTTTTTTACAGTGAGCTACAGATAGAGTACAAAGCTATATATTGTTGGCTTTAGTTGAATCGAGGTTACGTTGCTTTGATCCAGATTCCAGAACTTCTGAATATCATTTTCACATAGAGAACACATGAAACGATGCTACGATAAGTTGAAAAGGCGAATAAAAGAGAAAAGCTTTACCATTCAAAACAACCCACGTCAGGGCTACCAATTATGGCTGTTTTAACTACGACAAATAAAAATAATTTTGTCTTATGCAGTAAATAAGTCGCTATATTCGCAAACTAATGTTTTCGTAAATTTTGCAATTTTGATGGCCCTGTCTGACTGATTTTGTAAAGATTTTAGAGGTAAGTTTTAATGTTTACTAAATAAATTTAAATTTTGAGATGAGTCCGCTAATTTTTTCGGTGTCTTTGGTCCCACAAAAAATTCAAACCTTAAAATAATCCGATTACGCCCATTTTAAATAAATTTTGTGCGGTGGTAAATTCCAATATTTATTTATACCCTGCAAACAGGCCAAACAAACCATTCATTTCATTATCATTAATATGGTAACGAAACGAATTGTTCATTATTATGAGAAACATCGAATGAATTGTGAATTATAGACGCTCGACAACAGAAGTCATTAGCGTCTGTGAGAAACATCGAGATTTTATGGTCGTGCTATCGAACCAACGTAAATATTGTTACAAAACTGTTTTCTGAGTTGGCGGAATAAATATTTATTTACAATAATTAAAAACACATAATGAATGCAACAACGAAAAGTCAGTTCTAACAATCAACACAAGTAGACAATAACTAATCAGTAATTATTAAACAACGCAAAACAAAACAATAAATAGCACTTAATCTATATACAATAACTCGTTATTATTTCCACTACACTAGTATTTATTTTATCAATAATCAATCTATTTATTTATATCACGGCACTATTTATATCACTGATCCACCGTAGACTTGACTGCGTGACTCACCGTTGACTGATTGATTCACCCCCTCGCACTGGCTGTTTATATATGCTGCGTGGCCTAAGCCTAGTGTGTTCTTGCTTTCTCTAGAACTTTCGCGCAGGTACTAGTTGTTACAGTAAGCAGACCCCGTTTCTCAGAACTTTTGCCTGCCGTTTATATACAGGGTGATCCGTAACAATATTTAATGTATAGGCAAATCTATACTAATAATCTATATCTATACTAATATTATAAAGAGGAAAAGTTTGTTTGGAAGTTTGTATGTAGGGGGTAATCTGTGGAACTATTGAACCGATTCTAAAAATTCTTTCACAACTGAAAAGCTACACTATCCCTGAATGATATCGGCTATATTTTATTTAGATAAAAAAACTATTCTTAGCACCCGGACGAAGCACCCGGGACCGCTAGTATATATTATAAAGAGAAAAAGTTTATAAGTTTTTTTGTGTGTTTGTTTGTTTGTCACGGGTAATCTCAGGAACTACTGATTACTGAACCGATTTGAGCTGTTTAAAAGTCTACGTCTTTCCAAGCTATGTAGTATTACGTTAAGACAAAAGCGAGATGATCAGTAAGCGAAATTGGATCCTCAGACGCTAATGACCTCAGTTGTCGAGCGTCTGTAATTCACATTTCATTCATTCGAAATTGGATCCCGCACGCGATTTCTAAACTAAAATGGTATACACTGTCTATAAAGTGATATAATATATGAAAGATTTATTGCCTCTGATTATTTCGTTGACGAACCAAAATCTGTTCGGGCAAAGCCGGAGCACTAATATCTTTTGACGTGACCTACAGATAGATATCCGTGTTTATAATATAGCACTTTCATTAGTTCTTTTCTGTGACGTGGCGTCAGTGACGGGTGTTATTTTACCGCATGGACCCGTCCCTCCCACCGCATTTGCGCCCGACTCTTCCACCACCTACAATGCCTCCACAAACACCATGTTTTTGTCGAGATAAAACGAAAATTGACGATCCTAAACTATATAATAAACGAGATATAATACATAAATAATGAAACAAAGCGAATAAATGCGAGATCTTCTCCATCCACAGTTGGCAGAAATGTTATTCAAAGAATTATATTATTCCGTACGCGGTGTGTTCAATAAATCCATAACTCTGATTACAAGAGGTTAAAGTACTTTATTGTATCACAACTACTATTTATGACTTATAAAACCAAACAGTTGCAATAGAAGGATGAAAAATATGTTTTTAGTTTAGTATCAATGATAATAATATAAGTAGTGTCGGGGATTTGCGATCTAGTGTCGGGGATATGCGATCTAGTGTCGGGAGTTTTGCGATCTAGTGTCGGGGTTTTGCGATCTAGTGTCGGAGAATTGCGAGCTAGAATCGGGAATTTGCGATTTAGATTCGGCGATTTGCGATCTAGTGTCGGGGATTTGCGATCTAGTGTCGGGGATTTGCGAGCTAGAATCGGGGATTTGCGATCTAGAGTCGGGGATTTGCGATCTAGTGTCGGGGATTTGCGATCTAGTGTCGGGGATTAGCGATCTATTGTCGGGGAATTGCGGTCTAGTGTCGGGGATTTGCGATCTAGTGTCGGGGATTTGCGAGCTAGAATCGGGGATTTGCGATCTAGAGTCGGGGATTTGCGAGCTAGTGTCGGGGATTTGCGATCTAGTGTCGGGGATTTGCGAGCTATAGAATCGGGGATTTGCGATCTAGAGTCGGAGATTTGCGATCTAGTGTCGGGAATTTGCGATCTAGTGTCTGGAAAATGCGATCTAGAGTCGAGGATTTGCGATCTAGAGTCGGGGATTTGCGATCTAGTGTCGGGGATTTGCGATCTAGTGTCGGGAATTTGCGATCTAGTGTCTGGAAAATGCGATCTAGAGTCGAGGATTTGCGATCTAGAGTCGGGGATTTGCGATCTAGTGTCTGGAAAATGCGATCTAGAGTCGAGGATTTGCGATCTAGAGTAGGGGATTTGCGATCTAGTGTCTGGAAAATGCGATCTAGAGTCGAGGATTTGCGATCTAGAGTCGGGGATTTGCGATCTAGAGTCGGGGATTTGCGATCTAGTGTCTGGAAAATGCGATCTAGAGTCCAGGATTTGCGATCTAGAGTCGGGGATTTGCGATTTAGAGTCGGAGATTTGCGATCTAGTGTCGGAAATTTGCGATCTAGTGTCTGGAAAATGCGATCTAGAGTCGAGGATTTGCGATCTAGAGTCGAGGATTTGCGATCTAGAGTCGGGGATTTGCGATCTAGAGTCGGGGATTTGCGATCTAATGTCGGGGAGTGTGCCAAAAGTCCTGAAACGGGCACACAAGAAAACGCATCAAATAATAATGATTTTCTCATTATTTTCCACAAACCATTAATTTCACATTACTTCTTATAAGAATTTTCCAACAACAGTTGTTTTTTGTTTTTAATAAATTTACATACTGTGTCATAAACATTGTGCATTGAGTTACTGCAACATAATGCTATGAAAATGAATTCCTATATAAATATTCAACGTTTTGTTGCTCATCCCTGTTTCAGTTATGTTCAAAACTTGCCAGCCCTACTTTATTAATCATAAACTATGTAAGTTAGTATTGACGTACGTGAACTTCCGAAGCATGGTAGTCTTCCCGCTGTGACTATATTGATATCAAATTAACTGTATATATGCAAACATATTAATTTTGGGTGGGTCTTCTATGAACAGTGTCGGATTAAACCCTGCGGAGGCCCCTAGACATTGAAAATCTCGGGGTTCCTGCCCCCTCGCAAGTTATCTCCGAATACGTTTTAAAATTTACCAACCAACATTATTTCAATATTGACCTCGTCACCTCTGTTACGAGTTTAAATAAATTAGTATGTAAGTATGTTTAAAAGGGGATTCGTCTAAAAAGTGTGCCAAGGTCCTTAATTGTTGTTATGCATACAAAAAGCTTAATCATTTTCTAAACAATGGAAAGAATAGACAAAGAAGCTCATTATTTATTTATTTTTGATGTGTATTTAAGAAAAAGTTATCGAGACAATTATTTAATTTCTATTTTCATGTACAAATATATTAATCAACAGTTTAACTGTAGACAGCAACCATGAAAAGCGACGATAGCGCGAAAGAGCTTGAACTATAAACTTTAACAAAATATCGTTAGATGTCACGCGCATACAAATAATCATTTAATGATAAATCGAGATATTTACTTTAGTTAGTTGTTCATAGATGTCAGTAAAAAATGAATACCGAGTATTCATACTACTTTAGTATAAAGGTCGTCTTTTAGGTGTCGCGGTAATCGCTTTGCAATGTTTGACAGTTCGATACATTACGCAAGTCCAATAATACAATTTATTAATTAAAAATGTTTAAAAATAAATAAAATATGAAGAGATTATTAATTATTTTGTTAACTTACTGTTTATATTCAATAGAGTTTGTACAGTGTAAGTTTTAATTGTCATAATAATTGCATAATAGCTTTAAATAGCATAGCGTCGTAGTTTTTAACCTCAAATAGTTTATACTTATAAATATATATATATTTGTTTCGAATGAAGCTAACTGATGAAGTTGTTTAATACGTATCATTTAATCGCAGGTACAAATTTACAAATAATCCCATTCAAAGGAACAATAATAAATGGTGTATATAACATAGCTGCAAATAGCAACTTAAAGTTATCATGTCGTTTTATTCCACAAAACGACACCGTAGAAACATGTTCTGTCCAATGGAAAGTGCCTCAAAAAAGGTAAGATCGTACAAAATAAGCATTACCATAAACTGATTATTTATTGTAAAAATATCACAGGGGAACTACACAATCACGCCTGTTTAATTTCTCCCTGTAAACGAATACGGACAGCTCATTACCTCTACGTGCAAGAGTAATGTCAAAGACTCTCGCAGGATGTGAATTAGGTGTGTCCGTTGGTATTAGTGATGTGCCGGATCGTTAAAAATGTATATCCGCGGATACGGGTCTGAATACGGATATTTGGTCTCAAGATCCGCGAATACGGATACGGATCTTAACTTTCTTAGAGTACGCGGCGGTAAATACTAAATATTGCACATCGACCTTTGGAAAGAGACTATCTGTTATGGGAAAAAGTTATTGACCATGATATTAAAAAATAAAAAAAATAATCTGAATGGAATTTAACTGTTTTTCATTATTACCTATTCACCTATATACATAAAATTTTATCTATGAATTGAAAATTGATAAGGTAAAAGATCCGTAAAAGATCTGCCAAAAAACTAACGGATACGGATACGGATCTTTCTTTTCCCTCGGATATCCGCGGATACGGATACAGATATCCGGCACATCACTAGTTGGTATATAGGAAAATATTAAACATGGCTGTCATTGTGTACTATAATGTTACCGGATATTCATCTAGCGCGAAACTAGGAGATTCTAGTTCGAGTCCTAGCAGTGGCTGTTAATCTTTACCTTTAAAACAAACCGTAATAAATTAAGTGCGCAAATTAATGTTGTTATTATTTCTAGTCAAAATCGAATTAAGTTGTATCCAAATAAAAATGAAGCAACGATACGAATTCATCCAGTACGTACAATTGATACGGGGCCTTACATGTGCGTATGCACAGAATTATCAACACAGAGTACGGTTTTGGTTACAGTGGTCATCAATCGTAAGTCTTGTACATTCGAATTTATGAATTATCAAATTACATCCTTACATATTTGTAGTCCGACTTAATTAGGGATGGCCAACTTCATTATATATATGATCAACTATTTTTCTTAAAAAAGTGTCGCGATTTGACGTTTAACACATTCAAACATGAGTATGGCTTGTGTACCTACTAATAAGTGACGGGCTTGAGAATAGCCGAGCGTGTAGCAATGCTGTTGTTTACATGGAGTTGCTATGGTTCCTCTATTACAAGTTCCCGGGTTCTAGCCCGAGAGCTGGTAAAAGTGTCAATTGAATTTTCAATTTATTATTAAAAAAAAATAATGAATTGAAAATATGAATTGGTGCTAGGCCCAAATAACCTTAGCTGTTGGTGGTCTTTAAAACACACACTAATAAGTGACAATGAGGAGGGGGTATCAAGCCAACTTGATATTTTATTAATAATGTTTATTAATTGAAAAGTAGCCACAGAAAAATTCAGATTAAATTTTATTATCTTATCATTAATGAGAAAGTCTGCATCTGCATGTCTTCAACCAAGCGTTCATAATTTGGTGTGTATCCAGACAAGGATAATGAATTTTCAGTATGGGAATCAGTAAAAGGATACTGAATCTTCAGTATGGGAATCAGTAAAAGGATAATGAATCTTCAGTATGAGAATCAGTAAAAG
The DNA here is from genome assembly GCA_039654895.1 of Mongoloraphidia duomilia. NCBI lineage: Eukaryota > Metazoa > Arthropoda > Insecta > Raphidioptera > Raphidiidae > Mongoloraphidia > Mongoloraphidia duomilia. Next base: position 12,610,576 of record CM077527.1, read on the forward strand.
AATAATGAATCTTCAGTATGGGAATCAGTAAATAGGGAACGATGTTCAGTCTTCGTGAACTTTAAATATGAAAAAACCAATTCACATAAGTATAGTGGATCCAAAACCAGCGTAGATATATTCACTACATTTGCCAATATTGGGATAGTTTCCTTGATTCGCGTATTTCCAAAAATCTTTCTCAAATTCTCTGATTTGTAAGATTAGATCAGTTTGTAGAGTTATAATTTCATTTTCTAAAGCGTTTTTTTCAATATTAACCTTTTGACTGCTCCAGACGTATATACACGATTACCTGGGTTATTGCTCCAGCCGTATATTTACGTTCAGACTGGAAAAAATACTTACAGCGATGAACTGCTGCCGTCGTATATATACGAGCAACGCCTACCAGATCATACTGGCCAATCCGGAAGTTTTTTGCGATTTACCGCAGAATTTTTTTACAGCGATAAACAGCTACCGCCGTATATATACGCACAACGCCTATTAGAACACCAATTCTGAACTTTGTTGTGGTTTTTTTCTTTTAAAGTCAATGCGTATGTACACGTGTTTTACACGTGTATACATGCACTGACTGTTCTGTTTTTGATAAAAATATATGCTTTAAACAAAAAAGGCAAAAAAAACCATTTGATATGGTTTGACGGGATTTAGCTTCATTATTTTACCCCACTGATAACAACAGTGGACTGATTCAGACGTATCTATACGGAACGGCCGAAAAAATTGCGCACACAGCATGCACTCTCGTAAAATAAATGCGCAGTGAAAAGGTTAAATGTGTCAGAAATGTTTTCATCAATATGTTAACTAAGTTGCATTTAGTTGAGTTTGAATGTTGAAATTATCTCCTGTCGGCTATGATCGACCAAAAATCGCTTCGCGATCGACTTGTTAGCCATTCCTGATATACAGGGTGTCCTCAAAGACACTTAACACACGCCTACCACATGTTCCTGAGACAAAAATAAGCCGATTTAAGTAAACTTACCTTCTTACAAAATTGCTTAGTTTGGGCGCTATACGGCCCTGAAGTTACAACTTTGAAATTGTTTTTTTGTTATAAATTTAAAACGGCTTGTGCGACTCTGCTAAAATTTGGCACGTTGACATAGTTTTATGGAACAAAAAAACCCATATCAAAATTATGATTAATATTAATCCATAGGCGTAGAACTCGGGTTTTTTAATATTTGAACGTTTCAAATTTCTACGCCAATGGAAGAAAAAGGGTTTAAGTATAAAATTTAGATTCAGTAACTTATTTTCTACAAAAAAGCTACTCTTAATAAGACTCGATTACTCTCATGATTTTTGAGAAATTTGTATTATAATAATTCGCAGTAATTTTTACAAAATGAAGTAAAGTTACTAAAACATGAATAGAAATAAATAAATATGTCATAAAAAGTGGTCAAAGTGTCCACCATTTTCAAATGCAAATTTCTCAAAAACCATGAGAGTAATCGAGTCTTATTAAGAGTAGCTTTTTTGTAGAAAATAAGTTACTGAATCTAAATTTTATACTTAAACCCTTTTTCTTCCATTGGCGTAGAAATTTGAAACGTTCAAATATTAAAAAACCCGAGTTCTACGCCTATGGATTAATATTAATCATAATTTTGATATGGGTTTTTTTGTTCCATAAAACTATGTCAACGTGCCAAATTTTAGCAAAGTCGCACAAGCCGTTTTAAAATATATAACAAAAAAACAATTTCAAAATTGTAACTTCAGGGCCGTATAGCGCCCAAACTAAGCAATTTTGTAAGAAGGTAAGTTTACTTAAATCGGCTTATTTTTGTCTCAGGAACATGTGGTAGGCGTGTGTTAAGTGTCTTTGAGGACACCCTGTATAGCTTGAACGAAACAACATATCTTTTCAGATAATCAATGCGGAGACGCATTTTTCGTTTGCAACGCCGGCAATTGTATAGCGAAACGTTATGTTTGCGACGGCAAACAAGACTGCAGAAGCGGTGAAGACGAAGATTTAAACCAATGTGGTCCGGATCCTTGTTTGGATAAAATTAGTAACTGTATAGATGGTCGTTGTATACCTAAAAGTTGGTGCTGTGATCCTGGACGTTAGTCCAAATTGTACAGTCAAAGAAAAACCGTCGTGTTGCGACCCTAAGTACACATGTAAGTTAACAAAGATTACCTCGTTACCTCAGCTGTCGAGCGTCTATAATCTTCAATTCTGATTACCACGTTATGAAATATGAGTGCGTTGTTGACTTTCTATCTGTTTTAGTTTTACATGTTGAAGAATTAGATCAAGATATAAAACGTGAGCCAACCTATTTACCTCGTTCGAGTATCGGTGATATTTTATTAAAATCAGCGATTTTACTTCTGTTCGGTAAGTTTTCATACTTCAATAAAGTTAACAGTGCATTCGTCATCGACTATTTCAAATTGTTTGACTCAGAGAGTTCTTGAGAAAAAAAGATTTTGTTTCTCCAATTCAAAAAATACGTTAAGAAGTCATAAATATAACAGTTATTTTTTTTTTAAGTTGGCGGATTTATATTTTTCTTTGGCATAACATTTTGTGGAATATGTTGCCACTTACGACACGAGGCATGTCCTTTAAACGATCCATCGAGATTGGATACGTTTTACTTCAACTTAAATCGAAGGAATGGCTGCTACGTTGCGAACAGAGAAATGCGTAGGTCGAACGCGTCTCGACCTGCGAACCGATATCCGGCAACTAACAATAGATTATTATGTGACAGATATCTTAACGATAATACGCGTTGCAATATGTTACTATTAACCGAAAACGAACGATTAGCTACAATTAACCCGCCGCCTCCTTACACGAGTCGAGAAAACTTAGCAACCGATACAAGCACACAACCGATTAACAACGAAAACCAAACACCCAATAGATATTAATTCTCTTATCAATAGTTTTTTCTAAAACTTCGAAATTTTCGCTTTTTCTTTTTTATAAAAAACGGGCCCTCGTCATGACTCGATTTTTAATTAAATGTTTTAAAATGGCGGTTGAATAAAGTGAAAATTTTGAGGTTAGAATATCAACGACGCCATTTTTAATGTGATGAATAGTGTTTGTTTTCGATGACCTATATTATTTTCTTTTTTTTATTTTTTGAGATAATATACAGTAACCCGCAGAAAATACATTCTGTTAATAAATCTCGCGGTTAACAAAACTAAAATTCCATACAGGTAAGAAAAATAGGATTAATAAATAAAACTGTAAACCATGTATACGTAAAGGAATCTCGTGTAAAAATCTGTATTGAAAAGTTCACAGTTGAAAGGGGCCGATATTGATTAGCATCGAAGACTAAGTACTAACAAAAAAATATGTACTTATTCAGTATTGTATATTGTGTGCTAATTTTATAACAATTAGCAACAATTCGTAATGTATGGAGTATATATTTATTTGTAGAAATTTTTTTTTTTAATTATTTTACCTCAGTATTTTATTATTGAATCCAGAAGCAGCTTAAAAAATGTACTTTTTCATCGTTAATAAGTATATACTTGTTAGAAATAGATTGTAGAACGTACTTACAATATTTTTAGTTAGAAATTTTATTTTTAGAGAAAGTACGTAATGAATACATGTTAAAATACATATCAAACAACGACTTGTTTGCAGCTATCAATGATTGATACATATCAATAAAAGCAATATTTTATGAATTATCAGAATTATGCTTAAGAGAAAGATATAATTATTATAATTTTTGTTTTTGAATTAACGGGTGATTATAATATCACCATGAAGTTGGCAGCACGTCTGTCATCCGAGCTAAAGTGAGCAAAAAAAAAAGGAAAACAGGCAACTTAAGCCGGCTATTCATTACGAAAAACTTGCCAAGTAACTTTACTCTAGACTCGGGTAGCTCCGGACATATATAGTTCCAGGAACCATGCCCGCTGTCGGAAATGTTAGCTATCTTTCCTTAGAACGCATCTTAATATGTCCATACTTCGGCATATAATCCGATTTCATCACGAAATCCGTCGCCATATTTGTCAGGACCAACAACGGTCACAGTATGAGTATTCGTTCGTTTCCGAATGAGAGTGCATATGTACTATATCGAGCGTCTGACATGTTCGGATAAGCTCGGAGTTTTATACTACAAAGCATATTCCTATACGTTTGAGCTTTAGAACAATGGAACGTGATCGGCCCGAAATCCGCGGGCACTCATAATATCATTTCTCCCCGAGGATGTCAATGAAACAGTGGAACGAGATCATTCCTCGTACATACTACTCAGTACTTGTGAAATACCGCGTAATGAATATCCGACTTTACAGTCGCCAATTTTTCTTCCGCAGTTGTATTTAATGACGAATATTGATTTCATTATTGCAAATATGCAGATCTTTTTTGACAATGTGCTTAATTTTTTCGATGTATAGTTTTTTTTTTTTTTCAGTTTATATTCATATCGCTTTATGAATTATATTTTAAAATACACTGATACTATTTTTGCATTGTATTACTAGTAATAACAAAGAATAATTTTTTACAACTGAAAAATATTTTTTTATAGCCTTTATAACTATAATAAGCCTAAAATAATAAGGACGATGTTCACTTCTAAACAGTGAAATAATTATTCAAATCAGTCCAGTTGTTCCAAGCCAACAAACTTTTACCTCTTTATAGTGTCTACTGTGTGTTGATTCGTTGAACGTGTTGGGTAAACATACTGTTTTACATATTAAATAGATTTATACGTCTGTTTTGCAACTGAAAATTTTTATTGGAAGAGCAGCCGATTGCATAATTAATTCCTGCAAATATCGGAAAAAATCATTTTGACAACCATAGTCACAATCAGGACCCTAACCTGAACCTTTCCACTATCGCGGTGGAATGAGCTTAGATTACTCAATCGTGACATGATTACCAATCTAACATTCTCCATAATATATGCAATATTGATTCCTTTGCATATATGGAGAGAATGTTAGATTGGTAATCATGTCACGATTGAGTAATCTAAGCTCATCCCGTCGCGATAGTGGAAAGGTTCAGGTTAGAGTCCTGACTGTGACTATGGTTGTCAAAATGATTTATTCCGATATTTGCAGGAATCAATTATGTAATTGACTGCTCTTCCAATAAAAATTTTCTATACTGTTTTACATTTCAAATTAATATAGCTCTATCTCCTTTCTTGAAGAGAAAAAAACTAGGGTGCGATTTTATGTCAATAAACGATACAGTCGTATAGATTCGATATGATTTTATTAGCATCCTTTAAAGAGCTGTAAAGTGTGAAGTATATAGATATGAATTGTCAATACATTAAAAATTTAAAGATTACATATCAACAATGCAAAGTCGTGCACACAGCGTGCACATCATAAAGACAATTGGCAATTAAAAACGATTTTAAATTCTTGCAGAACATTTAAAATTTCTTTCTTCTCTCAAAGTTACTGGTAGCCTGATAAGATGCCGCTGTAACACGCAGGTGATATTTATGTGATTTTGACGTGTCAACAATGTATTATACATTTGACAAATAATAGTAGATTGTGTATCTAGATGCGTAATAAAGCATATTGCTGACGAGTAGTGACAGTATGTTAAAACGAGCGTTTAAGCGAGTTTTAACAGTCAAACGAGTCATAATATCATTACGACGAGATATATACAGGGTGTCCCAAAATTGCTGGGACACAGAGCTACCACGTGTAGTAGAGGTCAAAATAAGTCGATTGGATCCAATTTATTTATATACCAAAATGTACCGTTTGCCCGTGAGAAGAGTTCAAAGTTTACATAAAATTTTGTATTACAATTTTATTAAACTTGTACTAGGAATATCTGTTAGCATTATTTAAGAAAACATTTTTTTCCTTCGGAACTATGCGGAATACGAAATTTTTACAAGAGTAACAAAATGAAGATAATTAATCAGTCTTCTCGCTAAAAAAATTTGAGAACCGTATTACCACCCCTAAGAAAGTTCTGAAAAAAATGTCAAGGGGTGAGGGTGGTTTTAACCCTTCTACAATTTCTTTTGGGTTTCTTTGATTACCGAAAGGAGAGTAATCCTCTAAAATGCGCTTTTGCCAAATTTCATTCAATTTGTTTCACTCATTTCTGAACAGCGTACCAAAATGTGTTTTTTTATCTAAACTTTGAACTCTTCTCACGGGCAAACGGTATATTTTGGTATATAAATAAATTGGGTCCAGTCGACTTATTTTGACCTCTACTACACGTGGTAGCGCTGTGTCCCAGCAATTTTGGGACACCCTGTATATAGTATTTTTTGCCATACGCGCTATAAAATAGTTACTTTTCACTTCATTTTCAGTATTTTCAAAAAATTTTGACAGTTCATTTGCATCGCCAACTTCTCATTTATAGCAGGCACTAGTGTGTTTTGAAAACATTTTCAACGCACCTGCCTGTTAACTGACCCATTCCATGCATGCATACACGCATATATAGTAGCTATTTTATAGTGGGTATGGCAAACAATTATTATTAAGTATGCTACCAGAAAATGGCATATACATGTGTATTTATTAGTTCGATTTCTTTATTTTGGCTATTACAAGTCCCCAGTTCTCGGGTTCTAGCCCGAGAGCTGGTAAAAGTGTCAATTGGATTTTCAATTTAATATTAAAAAAAAAAATAATGAATTGAAAATATGAATTGGTGCTAGGCCCAAATAACCTTAGCTGTTGGTGGTCTTTAAAACACAATTACCAATCTTTATTTTGGTGCACACTGTATACTGTCTTGATAAATTATAATTATTATGCTATCAAACAAATAATAATTTAGCTTCGAATGTGTGTGTAGGCATTTAGTCTACAGTATCTAGTAGAATTAATAAAACCATCGTCATTGTTATTTTGTCTGTTCAGTTTATCTTAAGATTTAATATAACTGCGATGATACCGCGGACTTTTTCGTTTTCAAAGAGATCTCTTATCTCACTAAACCGACATATTCAGTATTTTGATAGCGTAAGATGTTCCAGTTCAACACAGAAAATTATTAAATCTCTTTTACCGGACATTGAATTACCCAACTGTAATTTAAGAGACGTTTTGTGGAAAAATCTTCATAAATGGCCGAGCAAAACAGCAGTGGTGAGTTCTTATAATTGTATTTTCACTTTTACGAAGATGCATTAGCAATAGGCCCAGATAACCTTGGCAGGTGGTGGTTTTAACTTTTTGGGTTCAGCCGACTTCAACACGTTAATTCATCAAAAACTCAAAATCTAATTTTTGCACTTCATCTGTTATATGGGCTTTTGCCAATTCATATTTTCAGTTTATTATTTTTAACAACAAATTGGAGGGCAGTATAGCCTAGTGGTTAGCATGCTTGGCGCCGCAACCTCTAGACTGGACTGCCGTGGGTTCGAATCCCACCTGCCCTCATGGATGTTTTGTGATGTTATTTAGTTTTAAGTTAGTTGTTATTTAGTGTAGGTAGTTGAAAGGCGCTAATGACCTTAGATGTCGACGCGTCTATAATCTACAATAAATAAATAAACAACAAATTGGAACCCGGGAACTGGGGAAAAGTGGTTTTTATTCAAGTAACAGGTTAAAAAACTGAAAAATAATTTTTCTCTTTAAAACGACTAACGATTTTCCTCTAAAATGTAGAGGGACCCGGGAGGTACAGTAGGGGAGTCATAGGGACAACTGTAGATGGCAGTGTCAGGTTGGAAAAGAGAGATGGAAAACGGACAGTTTCTCTTTTCCTTGTCTTCTGACGCATTTGTGAATTTAAAAATGTATAGAAGGTATTGTTAATTTACATCTGTAACCATGGTTATGTAATAGAAAAAGATAGGAAAACACTTATATTCTCCATCTCTATCTTTTGCACCGACACTTTTTTGAGTGGCTTCCCTCTATCTATGATATCTCGATGAATCAATATCAATTATCCAAAAAACTTCGTGTATCAAGTGTTCGCTAATTAAAATTGTTAATTAATTATCGATAGAAAATACATTGATAGGTCATTATTTTATTTCGACAGTATCTCCCCCAAAGTTTGAAAATTGTCTGTCTGTTATAATCCTTATCACTGAAAAATGATATAATATGCAGCTGAAAGTCGAACTTTGTACAGTGCAATCAAAATTAAACATAATAAAATATTTATTATTGTCATAAAATTAATTTGCGGCACCCTTTTTTTTTAGACCGGGGGTTAAAAACTTAAAAATCATAAAATGCGTCAAATTAAGTAGGCATAGTTGTATTTACTAAAAGTTTAAAAATGTTTGACTCTCAAATATGATCCACTGAACCGGCAAAAGATTATTTTTTGAAAATCATCGTCGATCTAAGATCATGAAAGGTCAATTTTAATTGTTTAATTATAATACGCGAGCAAGCAAAACTAATGTTTTTATTTATTTTATGTAAGTACTATAGCATGTCAAGCAATTATTATAAACGCATTAATTTTTTTTACAAATAATAGTATTACAATCATTTATTAAACCATCAGTCTTTAGATTGACAGTTCAAGTTTATCTTACGTCATAAAGCCATGACCCTAATTTTACTGAGTGGATCATAAAATCGGGAATTTAAAAACTCGGCTATCGGGGCTTCGGTGTTTGTCAACCAATTTCTAAATCCTTGAACACAGCTGTGTTAGGTGCGCGCTAACCCAGCCCCTAATTTTCCTACAATTATACTTGATGCGGTAATTTGAGACAGAAATGGCAGTTAAGCCTCCTGGGAACATGGCGGCCGCTTGAGGGCAGTATAGCCTAGTGGTTAGCATGCTTGGCGCCGCAACCTCTAGACTGGACTGCCGTGGGTTCGAATGCCACCTGCGCTCATGGATGTTTTGTGATGTTATTTAGTTTTAAGTTAGTTGTTATTTAGTGTAGTTGAAAGACGCTAATGACCAAATAAATGGCGGCCGCTTACGTAGCATGAGGTTTTACACTCCGAGTGGTTTAGCTGATATATTTCATTAAGCTGTGCCTAATAGCCTTGGGTATTTTTATCACTTTTTGGAAAAATATCTCAGATCTTTTTCAAATTCAGTATGCTTATAGAAAAGCACAGATGCACTTCCGTATCTGTTTTAGTTTAGGACCCAGAGGTTCATAATTCGGGTTCCGTACGTCCGATGAAAAAATTGAACCCTTATAGGATCACCCTCGTGCCTGTCTGTCCGTCTGTCACAGCTTATTTTCTCCGAATCTACTGGACGAAAAACTTGGTACATGTACAAAGTTAGGTGACCCAATCACAGATGTATGGCGTAGGTAAATAAACTAATTCTGATTTTGGGGGGCAAATTATAAAATTAAAAAAAAAATTGAGTGCATCATGTGACGTATCAAATGAAAGGGCTCATTATGAGAAATACAAATACATTTTTTTATAATTTTAAAACGCATAGTTTAAAAGATATTACAGAAGATATACGAAAATCGAGCATTCCCCCCTTATCTCCGAAAGTACTGAGCCTAAAATTTTGAAAAAATAGAGCCTCACTCATAGTTTACAGGAAAACCTTAACGAAAATCATAAGTCTTTAAATTCCCACGAGAAACGGCGTAATACGGAACCCATCTCCACGCTTGTCGACTCGCACTTGACCGTTTTTTTTAAACCAAAAGACTTAAAAGTTAAAAAACAAACGTTTTTTTAAATCTTTCACAAAAAAAACGTTTGTTTTTTAACTTTTAAGTATTTTGGTAAAAAAAAAAAACGTCACGAGGACAGCGTGGTCCAGTGGTTAGCGTCGCTGCCTCTGAATCAGACTGTCGTGGGTTCGAATCCCACCTCCGCTCATGGATGTTTTGTGATGTCATTTAGTTTTAAGTGTGTTGTTATTTAATGTATAATCAAGACGCTAATGACCTAAGTTGTCGACGCGTCTATAATTTACAATAAATTAAATCTTTCACACATCTTTTTAAGGAATGCTGTGTCACAGGAAGAAAATACAGCTACGAAGATCTTTATGCCAGATGTAGAGCTTTAGCTGCTAACTTGAGATTTAAATTAAAACTTAATGACGGAGATACCGTAGCGATTGTGTTACCAAATCTTCCTGAATTTGCAATCGCACTTCTAGGCGCTTCGCAGGCTAATTTAGTTGTTACAACTGTGAATCCCCTTTACACTGCAGGTAGGTAAAACTTCCTGAACAATTTTTACGTAGATCAATTATAGACAACACAACCACAGAAAGCGACGATAGTAGTAAACAGTATGAAGTATAAAATTAAAAATATTAATAAGTTAATTTGTGCTTTTTTTAGAGGAAATTCATCGGCAAATATTGAGTTCTAATTCCAAGTGCGTAATAACATTAGAAGATTGGTACGGTACGGTAAAGAAAGCTATCGAATCATTTAAAACAGACATTCCAATTATTACTCTTAATACATCAAACAATGGAATTTCCGTGGACGCGATTAACTTTTGGGAATTTTGTGACAAGAATACAGACGTCTCAATGTTGGATAAACTCGAAAATAGAGCGCCCGATGATGTTTTGTTCTTACCGTACTCTAGCGGAACCACCGGTTTACCGAAAGGAGTTGAATTGACTCATAAAAGTGTTGTTTCGAATTTAACGCAAATGTCTACAAGTGATACTTCTATTATCCAAGAAACCACAGGTCGTGAAAGTATCTTAGTACGTCATTAAGAGAACAGATAGTGAATTTAATTTTTTTTTCAGGGTCGTATCAAGAGGTTATTCCGGTCGTCTTACCTATGTTTCATTTATATGGTTTGATGATCATGTTGGTGGACAAGCTTTCACACGGCTGCAAACTTGTGAGTTTACCAAATTTTACCAGCAATGGATATATATCATTGCTTAAAAAATACAAACCCAGTATTTTGTATATTGTACCGCCCATTGGTAAGCTAAATCGGGTACAATTTATTTTATTTCTTTAATACTTTTTCTTTCATACAAATACGAAATTAATTATTTATTCTTTTAGTGAATTTAATGTCACAGCAGAAAGACATAACTGATGAAGACTTAAAGAATGTAAGATACATACTTTCCGCCGCTGCCCCATTAGGCGCAAAAGACGTTGAAAGATTTTTAAATAAAACTAAAGTAAACCTAAAATTTATACAAGGTATGTAAAGAAGACGCGAGCAGAATTAGCGGAACTTAAATGTTATATTTATCAAAAATAACACCGATTAATTTCTCGCGTTGCTAATAATGTTTTATTTTCATCTAAACAAAGTATTTTTCAGCTTATGGATTAACAGAAACGTCGCCGTTGCTAACAATATCGCATCAAAAAATGCCAATCAACGATTATGCCACAGTCGGAGGTCTACTACCCAATACTGAAGCACAATTTATTGACTTAGAGACGAGTCGGCCGTTAGGGCCATCTGAATCGGGAGAGTTGATCGTCAAAGGTCCACAAATAATGAAAGGTTATCATAATAACCCAGAAGCTACAAAAGAAACGATAAGAGAAGATGGATGGATGCATACAGGAGACATAGGTTATTATAAAGAAAATGGCGCTTTTTATATAACGGATAGGTGCAAGGAACTGATTAAGGTCAAAGGATACCAAGTGGCTCCAGCCGAACTCGAAGAAGTGCTACGATCTAATCCGAATATTAGCGACGCAGCCGTTATAGGTGTCCCCGATGAACGCTCCGGAGAAGTACCGCGCGCATTTGTCGTATTGCATGCTGGGAAATCTCCAAATGAAAAACAGATACAAGAGTTTGTAAGCGAGAAAGTAGCGCCTTATAAACAGATCGCAGGCGGTATAACATTCGTTGATGCTATACCGAAAAATCCATCGGGAAAAATTATGAGGAGACAATTAAAAGCTCAGTTCAATTTATGATTTTGAATACAAAATATAAAAGTTTTATTTTTATAGTTCAATATAAATTATTTGTTTTTAATTATTATTCATTGTATACTTATCACTAATAAAAAGTATTTTTATAAAATATTAAAAATTTATAGGCATTATTAGAGAGTAACTATTTTAAACATGTCGCGGAAAGTTATGCAACCCAACTTACGTTGATATCGAATATTAATGCGCCTTGATAAAATAAAATTGTTCATGATTATAAATGGATCAAATTATTTTCTACTGGATAATATAAATCTATCCTTGCAGTTTTATAGTAATTAATAAAAAAAATAAAATTACTTACAGACATAACTTAAATTACATTCACAGATATTGACAATTTATAAAATGAAATAAAAAGAAGTAAGTTATTTTTGATCAACTGATCTGAAATGCTCAATAATTTTATTTACAAACTTTCTCAACAAGTCAGCTTTTAGTTTGCCAACGTCCATAACCTCTTGGTGATTGGCAAAGTCGTCATTATCATAATTAATAACACATTCGTTTGTGATCAGACTGAACGCAAATACAGTGAGATCACAATGTCTGGCTGTAATAACTTCATGTACTGTTGACATTCCAACCGCGTCTACACCTAGCATTTTCAACATTCTCAATTCGGCAACTGTTTCGAAATTCGGTCCTCCAAGACACGTGTAGACGCCTTCATGAACACTTTTCTCGATTCCCATTTCTTTGGCAATCTTCTTACCTACTTCGATCAGTTCCGGATTGTAGGCTCTATTCATCGGAGGAAATCTCGGTCCCCATCGTAGATCGTTTGGTCCTTGTAACGGATTATTACCAGCGAATCCCATTAGATTGATGTGGTCTTTAACGATCATTATGTCACCGACCTGGTAGTTCGGATTCAGACCACCGGCAGCGTTGGTCGCTATTAGATGTGTGACCCCTACCAGTTTCATAACACGCACCGGCATGGAACACTTCCACAACGGGTAACCTTCGTAGTAGTGGAACCGCCCTTGCATACACATCACCGGCACTTCAGCTATGTAGCCGAACACCAACTGACCAACGTGTCCTTCGACTGTACTCAGAGGAAAGTTTGGGATTTCTTCGTATGGTATCTCTATACGATCGACTAGACCATCGGCTAAAGGACCTGTAAACATGCAAAATAGCTGCTATAACAGATATTAAACAAACGCTAAAGGAAACAAAAAAAATAAGTAATTCGAATATGTTTTGTTTTTTTTTTTTGAAGCTATGCTTCTTAACAGACGTTTGAGATAGCTTTTGTAAATAAATTCAATTTTATATACAGTGCGTAAGAAGCATAGCTTCTGTCGGGTGTCCCACGACACCTCATGACTTTTTTTTGTGAGAAAATATGAAGATGAAAGAAAAAACAGAGTAACAAATATCTACCCTCGTTCCAATACGCACCCATGCCCGATCCGCAAATGATCCCGATTTTTGGAATGAAAGGTACTCTGTCATGGATCCATTTGGCTGTCTCCTGTAGCAACTCATATGTGTACCTATTTTAACAGTAACATTTATAATCTGATTCTTTATTGTACATTAACAATTCTTTTATTCGTGTGTCCATATAAAAAAATAAATTATCGATTCGAAAAAAGCGATATACATATTTCTTTTGAGAAGGCATATACATTATATAATTGATAACTATTATCACAATCATCATTGAATATCGGGTGTTATATATTATATAAGGATAACTTTGGAAATTTTTGTTTACAAAACTATATTCGTTGATTTATTCAATCCGTTTTATTATCGTAGATAGGAACCACTTTTACTGTACACTAGCTAATATTCTCGAACTTAAAAATTGAGACGCATTCCGCCAGATGTCTTATTGTGACAGTGAAATTTAAAATCTTTTTAACTTAACCAAAGTTTATTATTATAAACTAAATTAATAAATAAAACAATAAATTTGATAATATTTTATAAATGAAACATAAATATAACTTTATTGAAATACAAAATAATGATGTACTGAAATAATTATCTAGTTTAATATGTTTTTCATAACATTTGAATTGAAACTAAATAACACAGTTGAAGGTCAGTTAGTTTGTTAATTTCAAAATATGTTTTTAAATTTTAACGTATCGAAACTGGAGGGAAGCCTTATCTATGGCTAAGCCTCAAAATAAAAATCACGTTTTTTTCAAAATTTGTAATAGTGTGGTGTGTTAGAACAATCGAAAAACCTTGACTTGAAAATCAAAATTGTCATCCCAAATCGGATTAAAAACTGATGATGTGATATTGACAATGATGCTAAATTTAAATTGTAAGTATTTTTCAATGTCAATATTAGATAATAGTGTATAAAAATTTACAAGTGTCCGTATCAATCAATCAATGATTCAATCAATGATCACCAGCACGCGTTTTCTGATCTAGGTGTTGTAATCAATAATAGATAAGAGATGCATGAAAAAACCACGTTATGCAATAAATTTAATACATCATTAAACAGGCCTTGAAGATAAGGTGACATGCAATTCCAATGTAAACCGCAGAATGTAATTAACGGTCAGTTTTTTACTCGTGCACTTTTAGATTGAAAGAAACAGAAATAATCAATAAATAATTTAAAATCATTATAAATAAGGGACAATCAATATTCAATAAATAATTTAAAATCAGTATAAATAAGGAACAATCAATATAGGTACTAGTACTCTAAATTTCTACACCACCCTGCATTAGCATTTTTTTGTATTTTTTTAGTAGAAAGAAACAAAATTAACTTACGTATTATTAGGAGTATGCTCCACCATGTTTTTCAAAAAATCGACGTTTTTCGATTTTGAATTTCCGTTGAGATGTTTTTCAGTACCGTTTTTAATGCCATTTGTGGTCATTTTCAAGCAACAAAAGTAAAAAACAATTTAAAAATATTAATTCGCAAAATAATTGATTTAAAAATTTCTCTTGAGTTCAAAAGATAGCTGTTAACAATTAAATAACAATTATCTTAATTAACACTGTTTTGTTTTGATTGTGTAATTAAAAATAGTTGTTTCCAGTAGCACCGACGTTAACTGAATTAACTTGTTAAATAGTTGACTTGTGATTTATATAGAAGTGGTATTTCTGCTGAGCTGTTTTAACAAACCAATCTACAAAAATAATAAGCGATTCCTCCACTCTTCGTATTGTACCAGGGCCGGCATTAGAATAAATACAATTTTCCTCTGATGTCTTCAGAACATCCAGTGCAATTAAGTACGAAAAGGTCTCGGTTTGACTTAAAAAGTCATTAATGAGTTCGTCTCACATTTTTTTCTTTCGAGGGTTAGAACTTAGATTCTAAATTACAAATAAGTTATAAGTACAACACAAATTTTTGAGAATTGTTTGTAAACTTTAAGTATTTATTTTTTCAATGTATTTTAAACATAGATAAAACGCCACATTATATTGAAAGCCATCACTTGACGACTATTTCGCTATTTTGCCCTTTTGCATGGCTGATATGGAATGCCCAACGGTTCCAGTTTAGAGCGTTGCATGCCGTTATTGACAATTGACAGACCTCTGCGCTGTCGTATGTGTATTTGCAGTTTGGTTGGATTAGGTTTGACATGGAGAACGACCATTCTCCGCGCCATTATACGCGGTTTAAGCGAAGCTGTTTAAAATATAACTCATTTTTTTTAATTCTTGTTATTTACGAATGAGGAATAATGTGCACTGTTCAAAATCATCATGACATGTGGGACAACTATTTAGTCGACAAAGAAACAAATAGATATTAACAACAGTTTTTGTTCAACATAACAGACTTTTACTGTTTTTTATGTTATTTTGTCGTCATACTTTATTATGCATAATAAAATTGAAAATTAAAGCAAACAGTATCTATTTTTAATCACTAAAATATCAGCGCGTACACAAAAAATAATAATAGATGAAAAAACATATCGTGTTTGTTTCCAGCAAATTCGATTGCTGTTGTGTAAATACTAAATAAATTATAAAAGGTTTTAAAATTCAAACCATATGGGAAGTTCTGAAGGTGTACTGAAAATGTAGGGACAGGGTTTTTGTGAGACAGGTAGACGGCCGAGTATTGTGAGATGCCTCTAAACCAGATGGCAGCATTCCAGTACCGCCCTTAAAGAAGGTCAAATACAGATCCTGATTAAGGGACAAGAATAAAAGATATTACTGAAAAAAATATTTACTAAGTTGTTCAGAATAATGTAAAACGTCGAGATTTTTCGGTCCGACCGCCATCCAACCGATGCCAATAGTTCAGGCGTGAAAAAATATAAGTGTGATTTAAACAACTTTGTGATTATTTAATCAAAGATCTTGGCTTTTATAAGTTTCGCGTTGTAAATTTTTTTTTAAGATTGATACTGTAGATTTATTAAGCTAAAAAATGCTTATTTTTTTAGCTTTATTTCCTGGTAAAAGGAAAAACTCAACTTAAATAATATCATTCTGTATACCGATAGGCAGCACTTGTGGTAGGTACAAATATTATTTATTCCCCATTATAGTGTCGTGTCATTTTAGTGGTATAACATAATTATTTAATTAATTTAATGATAATAATAATTTAATAATTAAGTTACACCACTAAAATGACACGACACTATGGGGAATAAATAATATTTGTACCTACCACAAGTGCTGCCTCTCGTGGATAATTGAAAGAACTACTCTTGGGAAAATGGCTCATTATCATTGCTTCTTACAGAATAATGAGATACACATTTTACGAAATTTAACCTAGTCATTTGGCCTGACCGAAACCATTGTATAAAATTTCCTACTGATTTTAGTTTCATTTTACTTTGGCTTTATACTTTGAATTTTTTGAACGCACCTCCAAAAAACTTCTTCGCAAGTAAAGAAGGGCTTTTGGAGTCCAAATTACGCCCGCCGCGATTTTTTGATCTTATCACTATTCACCATAGGTACTTTCATTTCCATACAGAACAACGAAGTAAAAGCTATAACAATATTTTATTTCTTATTTTATATTTCCTGATGGGCACAGTTTTATCACAACGCATAAATCGAAAACCACAAAATGATTTCTTAATTTGTTTCCTTAAAAAAAACAAACAGCTAAAGCAGTGACTAACGGCTAAAGCTGATTCGCTTTTAGTTCCATCCCTGAGAATAATGAGATGCGCTAATAAGCGAGTAAAAGATAATCTATCAGAAAATTATATGCTGTGAAAGAAGAAAATAAATAACTTCGTTTAATGAGCTCTTGTTTTCTTCATTTAGTAATAAAATAAAAGAACAAAATACTTTTACGACATGATTAATAAACAGTAGCTTCGGTGATTATTTTTTTGCAAGGACAAATTATTTTATTTCTGAAATGTTACCCAATTGGAAAATCGGTGGTTGGAAATATCAGGGGCGCCGACTTGTTAAAAATATGGTGGGAGGGGCAGTCGTTTAACCCATCGACAATAGAGCAGTGGCGGACTAAGCCCGTCGGAGGCCCGGAGCGTCAGAACTAAATGAAGCGCCCGGTCTGCTTAGAAATAGATGTATTTATAGTGTAAATTTTGAAAAAATGAATATTATAGATGTAATGATTGGCAAAAAAAATCAAATATTTATAATAAACGATCTACCTACGTTTATATTTTCAATTTTGTATACGTAAACTGCCTCTTACTAAACATATTTTGGCCTTGTTTGGGATTTGATTAAGACGGACTTCTCGAGATTTGGAGACCCCCCAGGATCAGCGGCCTGGGGAAAGCCGCCCCCCCCCCTTAGTCCGCCATTGCAACAGAGCACTGAACTGTTAGTTTGGGCTGGGCGAACCAAATGGTGCAGAAAGAGAACCATATTCCGTCTCAACTTGTAGCTCTGCCGATGGTAAAGAATTAATTGTAGATTATAGACGCGTCGACAACTCAGGTCATTAGCGTCTTCAACACAGCAAATAATCCATTTGTGTATTAGAATCCGCCAGCCGGCATACACAAACCGACTGGTACGAGCTCGGGTCCCTGGGAGAGCGCTAATTCCCAAAGAACATTGAAAGGCAATTTGCGATAGCAACCACATTCCAATGTCCCCCCCGGGGGGCCGATGGTAAAGAGTTAATCTGTTCTTGTAAGGAAACTGACTGAGAAGGCATAAATTTATTAGGGGGGCTCGAAAGTAATAATAGGGAAGCTTGAGCCCCTTCAAGCTCCATGGAGTCGGTGCCCCTGATAGATATAAAGAGAGTATGTTATTGCCTACCGACTTTAAATTTAAAAAGTATATATCTACGCTTATGACGGTGGAAAAAAGTGATAATAATTACTTATCTTGTTTTTGTACCCAGGGGGTCTCACATACTGACATATCAGCTGACGATACAGATGATTAAAGTTACGTAAGAATCAAACTATCGAACCGATAAAATAAAAATCAGAGCATCACAAATAATGTGCTAAAATTAACGACCATTTCTCGGGTAAACAAAAATATTGTTGTCAAAAGATTAAAAAACAATTTTGAAAGCCAATAATTTCGAAGATAAAGTTTATTCTTGAACCAATTTCGATTGAAAGACTCGACACTAATCTTCATTTTCAGTTTGAATGGAATTTCTTTCCTATTTCGAATTTCCATTGTTGTTCATTTATTTTCAGCTCTATTAAAATGTACAAAATAGTCAAAGGTTAAAAAAATTATGTCGCGGTTCAATTAACAGCATATTGTAAACAGATATCTCAATTAAGTGGTCTTCATTATAAAAAAGAATTTAAATTATATATTTTATATTATTAATACGTACCGATAATATTTGCGCGTCATTTTAAAAATATTTTTATCAATGAAATATATTTTGTTAAACAAATACTAGATCGACCTTCAAGTAAACTACAATAATGCTTTATCTATTAAAAAACCCGGACAAATGTGAGTTAGAATCGCGCGCCGAGGGTTTCGTACCATCAATTATTTGCCTTTGAATATTGAAAACCTTGGCGTAACGCAAACTCTTAAGCCCCCTGCAAAATTAGGTTTGGGTTCATTGTCATGATACATTTGACAGTTTATACTTTATAGTAGGTACTACGTTTGTAAAAGTAGTTAAATATTTATCGACCTGCTTGGGGCCCTTATGATGGCTGGTCCTCCCCGCTACACGGGGTCTGTGGGGGTGTACGTTACGCCACTGGTTGTTGGAAACAGCGGAGTTTTCCTGTAAAATGTAAAGAATACAAATAGTATACCTGCAACACCCAGTGAAGTACTAACAGGGGAGAATGCGGTCCGCTCTGGGCCTTCTCGGCGAGGGGGGCCTCCTCCATGCCATATATGAAAAAAAATAGTTGAGATCCTTACGAACAGTCCTTTAAAATTATTTATTATACCCAGTGCCGGATTTATATTTTTTATGAGTGTAGGCCACTTTATTTCCGCCGCCCCATGTACATACCTTTCTAAAATAATAATTTTCCATTTGTAGTAAAGGGGCCTCCTTTACTACAAATGGAAAATTATTATTTAAATAAACGAATGAAAGTTAAATAAACGAATGAATTAGTCATTAAGAAAGAGAGCGTAAAAAAGAAACAAGATATACAATTTTTTACGGGCCTTTTTAATAGCAAAATCATCTATAATATCATCATAGTTTATGGTGTTCATTATCTCTGCTTCTATGTAGAGAAGAGCCAGAGAATTCATTTTTTCTTGAGACAATGAAGACCTTTGATAATTTTTCACGCGTTTTAAACAGGAAAAACTCCTTTCCCCAGAACAACTTGTAGGGATTTATTGAAAGTATAAAAAAGCATGAGAAAACCAGTGGACGTGTTTGACTTTTATCCTCTGAAATCAAGTGACCGTCCTCTGAAATCTGCCGCCCCTAGGACGCTGCCGCCCCTAGGCCGCGGCCTATACGGCCTATTTATAAATCCAGGACTGATTATACCCCACATACGTTGATTCAATTACATTTCATGCACAAGAATTTATTTGAACTAAATAAGATTGTTTGGCAATAAATGCCTTATGTAAAGATAAAACGAAATAAATACGTTCTCGGAATTTTTTCCAACAAAAAATTAATAATATGTGTTTTTGTTTATATTATATTAATTACTAGCGGTTACCCGTGGCTCCACTCACGTATATTCAGATTTTTTTATTCCATTCCATACAAACTTCAACACTCCGTTGCATTTCTTTTTTGGGGTTGTCTTTAAAAATCCTAAAATACGTGTTTTATTATTTGTTTTGGGGACTAGGTATTTATACCTTAGGTCACTTCTGGTCATTTTTTGGATTTTTTTCCTGTCATCTAGGTACTACATAAATAAAATTGACGTCAAAATAAAGGTCTCAACGAATACTTTCAGATCTTCATGGGGCGCCAGAGTTCATCCTACCGCAACCCCTCGGCAGCCCTAATTTTTCAATTTCCGGCAGAATTAAAATTTCAAGTCTTCATGATTTCCGGGCTTGTAGGCCGTGGTCCGGTGGTATTTCTACCTGACATTTCGTCTACAACTGCGGTAGACATTCTCAAAGGCGATGTGGCAGCGGTCGAGTGTCCGCCTTGGCGGCTCACAGGTCAGTGTGACCTGTGAGCCGCCAAGGCGGACACTTCCACCGCTGCCACATCGCCTTTGAAAATGTCGACCGCAGGCGCAATTGTAGACGAAACGTCAGGTAGAAATACCACCGGACCACGTCCTATAAGCCCGGAAACCATGAAGACTTGGAACAATGCCGACCGTGAAAGCTTGCACATCTGGACAGGATTAAAATTATAAATTGTGGCGGGCGCTACTGACCTCTGTTGTCGAGCGTCTATAATCCACAATTATAAATTGTGGCGGGCGCTACTGACCTCTGTTGTCGAGCGTCTATAATCCACAATTATAAATTGTGGCTCCCTATTTGTCTGCCCCTATGCCACCAATGTTAAACATAGACAAATTTGTACATAGGAAATCCGACAGTCGACTCTGGGACTAAATGGCCTTTTATACCACGAAGTAATTAGTCTTCCTGGGCGGGCGCCACCGGCCATCGGTTCTTAAAGCATCAGTATAGTTAAATAAGCCAGCATTTATTTAAATTTTAAACTAAATAAGATTCATTCACAGTTAATTTTCGGTAATTAATTATGTAAAGATAAAACTAAATAATTAATAATATGTTCTCAGAATTTTTTTCAATAAAAAATTAATATGTGTGTTTGTAGTCCTGTAGGTACTCCATATCTACAACAGTGGTCTTTTATTCCACGAAATATTTTTTTAGGTGCCAAACTTTGACCCCCCCCCCCCCCAGTGGCGGACTAAGCCCGTCGGAGGCCCGGGGCGGCAGAACTAAATGAGGCCCCCAGTCTGCTTAGAAATTGATGTATTTGTAGTGTAAATTTCGTAAAAAATAAATAATATAGATGTAATGGCTGACAAAAAAATCAAATATTTATAATAAACGTAGGTAGGTAGGTAACCTACCTACGTTTATATTTTGTATACGTATACGGGGTCTCCATCTCCAAACTGCCTCTTACTTTCTAGACATATTTTGGCCTTGTTTGGAATTTGTTTAAGAAGGACTTCTCGAGATTTGTAGGCCTCCCAGGATCAGTGGCCCGGGGGATGCACATTTTTTTAACCTAAGTTGAGCGTTTTAAGCGGTTTTGAGCTCAAGACACCCTCTTTATGTTGGAGTATTCCAAACGTTCATAAACTGTATTTGAGAACACTTATCGAAATTATAGTTCTATATTTTTTCAAAATAATCGAAATTTCGGCGCCCTGGGCACGTACCCACACTGCCCTAGGGTTCAAGCGTCCCAGTTCACATAAGCACTAGCTATTTTGGCAGGAGAAAAGAAACATTAGTCTTTTTTATATATGTATATATTTTTTCATTTATTGAGTATTGATGTTTTTATTATATTTGTATGTTTAAAGAATATGGAACAACTATTATGTATATTTGCTTATATAAGAATGCACATTTTACAATCATTTTATTATTTAAGTTTCGTTTAATCATTATTAAATGTAATATAAAAAAGGTATATGTATTTATACGACACGAAAAAAACAATTGGAATGAGTATAATAGCGAATTATCTGCCCTCTATGAGCCAGAAAATGAATTATCTGTAGGTTTGCTAAAATATGTATTTTTGATATCATTATTGGGTGTTTTCCTTTTAGTGAACGTTCCTCAGTTGTCAAGCGTCTATAATCCACAATCTCTCCCCCTTTTAGACAGGAGTCAATTTGTGTCGTGCTTTCTACTTGGTCAGTGTCGCTGACTCTGACCGACTAAGTCGGCGCACGGAAATTCTGCTGATAAGAATTGAGCTATGTCAGCGTAAAGAGTGGGGGGGGGGGTTAGTTCCAAATTGCGATAATTCAAAGTCTAGACCAAAAAATTTACGTATGTTATCAAATTGTCCGCATTGTTAGGTAAAAATTTGGGTAATTTATCGCGTCATTCTATTTAGCGGTCGATATGAGTCGACCCGCATAATAATTGTGGATTATAGACGCACGACAACAGAGTGAGTCGACCCGAGTCGCTGGGAGTCGGGTAAATGGAAAACGCCCATTATATTTCAAGTCTAATCATTGATTAAAATAAACCGTTTTTATCAGGTGACGAAGTTTTTAAATTGCAAAAGTTGCTTAAAAGAAACTGTTTCTGTTTTCTCAAGAGGGTTTTTTTCACGGTACATATTGCAACTGTGATTTCTTTTATTTATTGTAGATTATAGACGATCGACAACTAAAGTCATTAGCACCTAATTACATCATATTAAATTAAACGACATCACAGAACATCCATGAGCGGAGGTGGGATTCGAACCCACAACAGTTTGATTTAAAAGCCAGCACGCTAACCATTACACCAAACTGTCCTCAACTGTGAGTTCTGAAATTAATAAAAAATTGGACTAAAAAAGGGTGTTTAGAAGTTTTCAAATTTAAAGTGGTTTTCTTTTTATTTAATATTATTTTAATAGTTTCTGAAAATAAATTACGTACTTCATAAATACAAAATTCAAAATAAGTGGGCAACCTAGCTTGACGTCAAGTTAGATAGCCCACGTATGTAAATAAATTTACTCTCGATATACAACTCAAAGGCGTATAAAAAATATTGTAGAGCAGTCAAGTCGATCGACCCAAATTAAATTTGAACTTAGTTCGTTTTGTGTAATTTAAATTTAGTGTAGCAATTAAAATGTTTAAATATATGCTTGTATAATTCCGCGTAAAAAATGATGCATGGTTAACATTTATCAGCGATTCCTTTCACTGATAAAGATGAAATCGCAGTTGCAATAATTCTGATAACTGATAACAACTGAAATGTTGCAATAGTTTGCACTTTGTTTTTGTTTTTAAAACATATGCAAGTCAAATTTTTTAGACATGCCGTCATAGCAATGATGTCTTTTAGAATATTCGACGTAAGAAAATATACCTTTTTATAAATAATCAGGCAGTATGGGAGTTAATATTTAATTATTATTATTAATAATATAAATTTATGAATAAATTATTATTTAAAAAAAGAATTAAATATCTCACAATAATAAAAAAATTCAGAATCACAAAAAAGAATATCTTAAAACTTAAATAAAAATCAATATACAAAATATTCTTAAAAACATTAAATCGTTCACAAAAAAATATATATAACACTTGCACAAACATATATTACACCCATACTAAATAAAATAATTTTAGGAATAATTTTTCTTATGAGCGTAAAATACAGTAAAACAATTTGTAGCAATTTTCACGGATCGTACAGTCGAATGTAAGTCTTATATCGATTAACGGTATCGGCGATTGAATTAGTGATAAGTCAGTACAGATTTCTACCGATACTACCGATGTGGATGTTTTGGAACAGACATAATTTATAAAATATAGTTTTGTACTCGTTATTTCATTTTACGCCGATATTATTAATATTTATCGGTAAAAATTTCAATCTGACTGTTTTATTTATAATTACGGGATAATAAAATCACTAAGATTTATTTAATAAATAAATGCACAGTAAGTACTGAAGTACCTAATTTTTTAAAATAATTTATATACAACTAAAATGACTTCCTACTTTTATTTAATCAAACAATTAATAATTATCACTGATACCAGAAAACATTATTATCGGCAACAAAATGCACGTACAGCGGATATTCTGTATTCATTTGTTACACAAAAAGGAAAACAAATGAACTGCCAAATAAAAACATGTAAATAATTGACAGTCTATTACTATTTTCAAGATCTTTCAATACGGACAATCAATATTATATAAAAATGTGGTCTTGACATAAACAAAAGATTTTTTTGTAGTTTTCTACCAAATATGTAAAAATAAAAGAATAATTATCTGCATACAAAACACAGTCATCTATTTGTACCAATTATTGATGCAAAAAATGCATATTTCTTTTTCTTTTTTAATTACGATTAGAAAACGAACAATACAGCAAATTGACTGTAGACTTAGCCGAGGATTTCATCTCGAAAGTCAAAAATTAAAAAAAAGACTAAGAAAATAATGTAGACATTGATGTGTTTAAAAAATATTTTTAAACGCTACAAAATATCTAATTAACTACATATTCTAAAAAAATGACAGTCTGGATTATAGGGAGGCTACTTCAATAAAAAAAAACCACGCATATCAATTGTTTTATTTGTAGTTACGTTCACTGCGCAGCCGCCTTCCTGTTCATAATATTGTTAATGTAGTTAAAATTGCATTAGTTATTTTACAATGACTGTTACTCAATTGTCTTATAGTCACCAAGACAAAAGACAGTCACGTTTTATTGGCATATAAATTTATTATTGTATTATATAATTATTAATTAATTATTAGATATAATATATACTAAAAATGCATTGTTATAAATGTACAAACACACCTATATGGATAATTATTTTTTATTTTTTTTTAAGCACGGTAGTTTTTTATTTCTACACTGTTTTTTTGCTGTTTTCTTGTATCGGGCAGGAATCTCACATATCATCGTTTGTTTTAGTTTCGTTTTAACTTTTGAGTAATTTATTTATATAAAATTAATGTCTATTCGACCAAATTTTCACTACTATAACATTTTTTTAATCGCTAAGTGCTGATGTAGAAATGAGCTTTTAATTAAAATTATTTTACGTTTTTATAATTTTGTTTCATGAGAAAAAGAATTCGTTTAGTTTAGTTTATTTTTGTTCTCATTTCTATAGGCAGCTGTACATTATTTAAATCCCTACATGTTTGTCAACTGTTTAACATATTAATTTATTATAAAACAGTTCAGTTAATCAACTGTTTAAACAGTTGCAATAATTCGTAATATCTTTTATGATTTATTGACATATTGCAATAATGCTTCTAATATGTGAACTTTCTCGTGAAAATTTCAATATGTCACATTAATTGTTCTAAAATTGAGACATTTTTTAAAGATAAATAAGCGTTTTCAATGTGAAAATCTAAAATAATTACGAGGAAGAAATTCTTTAGGTGCACTTTACTTAAATTTTCAGAGTACTGTCAGTGGTCGGTTCATAGCGAAAAATTTTACTATAAAATAACGTTTGTACAATCTAAGAAGTTAAACACTGCGCATGCGCTGTTCGAAATATACAATTATCCAAAACAGTGCAGGGTAGCATAACTTCTCGGATTGGACAACATGTAAACAAAAGGTAAATATTACCTTCGTACATATTTTTAAAAAGTTCGTTATATTCTGAATAAACTTTTCCGAAAAGCCGCGAAAATTTACTTTAAAATAAACTTTCCCGACTTCCAAGCCCTAGCTATTTCTTTTTCGCTTTCTCGGCTTTCCGTTGCAAACGTTCTTTCTCCTTTCGTTCTTTTTCCATTTGACGTTTCTCTTTTTCCACTTGAACTTTGAGCTCTTTTAATTTGCGTTTCAGTCTAGTTTTGTCGTCGCCATTTATGCCCAATATTTTGAAATCGCGCGATTCCAACTGAAGCAACGCCATGCCGTTGACTTGGTGTTCGAGGAACTTTGAAATGTGCTGTTCTAATCCTAGAGCCATAAGCCATTGACACACCTGTAAAAATAAATAAGTTTATTTCACGGTTCAAATTTGAATAAATTATACAAAAAAAGGGTGTGAGTCTCGGGACTCCCGACAGATGTGAAACATCAAAGAAAACGTTATTGAACTCGGTGGTATTCTCTATGTAGTAGTATATATTTTTTCAAAAGCAGCAACTAACTGTTATGCTGACGTAATCCTATATACTGCACTGTAACACACGCGGTTGCGGCGTTTGAGCACGCCTGAGCCAGAAACGCAACTAAATACACAGCGAAGTATCTATATTACATACCTAAACGCGTATACATATACTTTTGCTTTACAGTACGTTCGTATGTATACTCTCTCTCTCTTTTCCCGTGCTCGAGCGCGCGGAAGCCGAGAGAGAGAGAGTGCCGCAGTGGTGGGGAGAACAGCAGCGAAGGAGCGGACCAGAAATTTCATTGCATATTTCCCCTCACGCGGCTGTTCACTGCCCGACATAAGATGTTTCACATCAAAAAATAAATTTCTCACCTGTTCTTTACTCCAATCTGCCACAGGCGCTGACTGCCAGAAATGACTTTTTCTATCGCTCCCGCTACTAATAGTTGATAGACTAAGATCCGATGGATGGGGCGGCGACCACGATATATCGTGCCTAATCGGTGACAAGCCAGACGGGGACACTGATCCCGACGACATGCTCGACGGTGACGGTGGTGTCGGGCTACTCTGGTGTTGCCACGGTATCGACCCAGGAGGTGAAAGTGTTTGAGGAACTACTTTTTTAACTAAAAAATTGAAATTGTCATATGAACCACAAATTTTAAATAACAATAAATGATATGAAATACGAACCTCTGGCGTTTGCTTCGTTAACAGCTTGTCTTATTTCTTCGACTAAATGTTGCGTAACCAGCGCCGTATTCTGTCTACTAAGTTCAGTATAATCGCCGGAACTCTCTCTCGAAGATGTTCCATCGTTCATTCTCTTTTCACGCTCGGCCAATACTTGTTTGAGTTGTTCGGCTAACGAAGCCGGCGGTCCGACTAGATTTTTATGTGATTTGCCACCTCCAGTCCATGGATCGGGGCTCGGCTGATGCTGCTGAACTGACATGGATGTGTTAAGATGCTCCTTATTGACGTGAGAGTAAATCGATTGTTGTACGGTCGTTGTCGATTGTTGATAGTGTTGTGTTTTGTACTGTGCATATTGCTGATTTGTCGACGAGTTACTTAAAGATGTCGGCCGTTGAGCTGTCGGTTGTGTGCTTGATGTTATTTCGGTTTGGTGCGATTCACTGTGCGACACCGATGACGATTCATCACATGATTCGGCACAACTATCATCTAAACCGTAATCCTGCATAACAAAACAATCGTTTAAAAATTTATTTAATTAACAGAATCAGAAACGCATATAACAAAGTTCAAAATCACTAGTTTCATCCTCAAAATAACATCAAATAATACTAGACAGGCTAAAGAAATATTTAGAAAATTGTAATTTTATAATAATTTTCTGATCTTTTGAAGACGAAATATATTTAATTCTGTTACAGTAGAACTTCGATCCGTCACTCAATTATTTGTCACCTTCTATCACTGAGGTTAAAGTTATAGAGGAGACATACAACATACAACTGCTTATAGCCAGGTCTGACGTCACAGGGCCGAGTAAACATGGCGGAAAAACACGGGTTGGATTGGGAATATTACTCTTTTTCTTCTTCTCCTCACATATAAAAATGAGGCCGAGTTACAATGGCGACTGGCTTCACTTTTAAATGATTATAGCGTCTGAGTTTCTATAACCTTTTAACTCAGTGCCTTCTGAGTTCTGTGTATCATAGGTAGTCCCCTCAGTCCCGATAAACAGGACCGTAGCTAGGGGGGGGCACTAAGGGGCAATGCCCTACCTTAAAACATGCAGTGCCCTACTTTAAGGAATTATAAACAAGCCGCAAAGACTGTCACGACAGAATGACAGACTTGATCTATCTGGCATTTGGAAAAACAAGATTAAATTCGTTGGACTAAATGAAGTTTCTCGGAAATTTGATAACATGGCAAGTTCTGTATTTTTTTTTTTTTTTTGATTAAATTGTCATTTACCGTTTTCTTGCTTTTGTAATTTGATATCACCAGATGAAGTGGGCAATCCAATTAAAAAATTATAGTCTTTTACTTCAGCCCTACTTTAAACTTTCAGTGCCCTATCTTGAATTCAGCTCTAGCTACGGCCGTGCCGATAGATAATTGAGATTCTACTATAATATAGTAGAATCTATCAAAATCAGAAACACATATATTATATGTGTTTCTGATTTTGATAAATATTTATCTTGAGGCATATTCTATTATGGAATGTAACCGACTCGATTTTAATTTAGTGTTCAATTTAAATTTTATACTTACGGAACTACTGTTACTAATGCTACCCTTCTTCCCCGAAGGCAACTGTCTGTTTGCCAACCCTCCCCTCTGCCCCAACTCTCCCTTCGACTTATTGGCTGACACATCCAAAAGCTCGTGTTGTGGTATCACTCGATCGAGTTCTTCTTTAATTGGCATTTTCCTTTCAACAGTTGCGGTTTTATCACCATCGTCCGGGCTGACATCTGATATTTCCGTATCGGAAAGTTCGGTTTCAAGTTGCTGGAACAAAGGTTTTGGAGCCTGCTTCCTCGTCATTTGAGGCGTTAAAGGCTTTGACGTAATACTGTCGTATGGCAGTCGTACCGGAAACCCGGCTTTTCGTTGAGTTTCCATCAATTCTTGCTCGAGTGAAATTACTCGATCCTTCAAATTCTTTACTAATGCGTTGTATTCCGTATCTTTTTCCTGTAGTAATTGTTGATAAAATTCCTCCCTGTGTATCATATCGAGCTCTCTTTGTTGAAATTCTCGTACCAACCTCTTCGCTTTACTGTATTTCTTTTCTAGAACAGAATATTGATTCTGCGACTGTTCCAACATGTCTTGGTATGTCGAAACTTCCTTTTTAGCTACCGTTAAATTACGTTCAGTTTCTCGTAACCGCAAACTTGTTTGCCGAAGTCTTTCGGACACGTCTTCTTTATCAGCACCTGAGTTTTCCAACTCCATCAACTGTAAGCATTTGAAATTTTTTATTATTATATCTTAACTTTGAATAAAATAAAATAAATCATAATCTGTAATTATATTACACTTTCAATAAAAACAAAAACATCTATTTATCTTTAAATTTTGTTTGACCTCCTTTTTGGGTCATTTATGGTCATTTTTGGGTAATTTATGGTCATTTTTGTGTCATTTATGGTCATTTTTGGGTCATTTATGGTCATTTTTGGGTCATTTATGATAATTTTTGGGTCATTTATGGTTACTTTTGGGTAATTTATGGTCATTTTTGGGTAATTTATGGTCATTTTTGTGTCATTTATGGTTATTTTTGGGTCATTTATGGTCATTTTTGGGTCATTTATGAGCCTTAAAAAGTACAAAACAACTGAACAAAGAGTTAAAACAAAAAAACAAAACAAGTTATCGTCTCACCTTAGCTTTAAAACGTGTAACATCACCCTCGGACAGTGCAAGTTTATATTGGCTCTGCAATTGACAAACACATTCACGCAACGATCACAAACAAGCTTAAAGCACATTGCACAGACGCTGTGATTAACTTTCAATGTAAGTACTAGAATAATATGTTAATATTTAAAACTTTGAATATGTCAAAATTATTTCCGATATGTACTTAGGATGACGATACACGGTAATTTTTTAAATCGGATACTCAAATCGAATATCCGTTTTTTACCCGGACACCTGTCGTCATCCCTAGTCTGTACTTTGCTTGTCAAATTGAATTTAGCCACATTAAAAATTTATAGTATTTTGTTTTAAAACTAGTGTTAATTTTGTTAATTATTAATTCAAAACAATCACATGCTAGCCACAAAAAAAAAACATGCCTTTTGACATTCTCTAGTACTGGTCATTCGATACAGCAGAACTCCGATTATCTAAAGTTCTTAAGTGCAACACGAAAAGTGATAAACAGAGTTTTACTGTACTCAGAACGTAAGTCTTTCATACTAAACTTTATATTAAATAGCTGACTGTACGAACAAAATCGCTATACGAAAAAAGAAAATAAATTAAAAATATTTATTAAAGTTTCACCTAGCCGGAAACTGGGGGTTTCGGGTTCAAGTTCCGACAGTGGTCATTTGATTTTTTCTTAGATATAGCTCAAAAATCATGGCAGCCTAGCTGTCTAAGATATTTATTATTTTCACCTCTAATTGTTATGTGAATAATATGGTGTGGATATAAGGGGTTTTAAATCGATTGATTTTATCATATACCAATTTAGAAATATTTAATCAAAAAATAAAATTCGGCAAAATTATCGGCTTCGGTCAAAAACAAAAGGAAGATTTCACCAAAGCCAAAAGTCCGTTTAATGCTTATTATGGATCATTTTTGACATATAAAATAAAATGTGCATTATAAAAGACACTTCATCTTGAACTACAGTCTATTCATTTTCAAGATAGAGTGACCTGAGTGCGTGATCAGCTCTTGAGTTGTGATTGGTCGGTCGAGAGAATTTCAAATTTTGCTAATGTACTGGACCATATTCACCTATTTATTTTGTTGTAAGCTGTAGGTAAGCGACACTGTATTTTTTCAAATTACTCTATCTTGGAAATGAATAGACTGTGTTTTTTTTCTTTGCACAGTTCTTTCAGCTGTAACTTCGACCGAAAGTGGAAAAAAAACCGAATTCATCTTTGGTTAAACTCTAATGAGTCATTTATTGGTCGAAACGATAGGATGGCACTAGTCAGCTGTTTAACGGAAGGTATACGAAAGTCGATGATGCAAAATAATACAAATTTAAAGATTTTTAACACACCTCTTGTAGTAATAATCTAAGCGATTCGACATCGTTATTGGTTTGGTCGTTTTCGAATATATTTTCTCCGTTTACGGTCGGACTAGCCGGACCATCCGATATACTGGTGTTGGCCGATCCGCTCAACGGTAGCGTTGTTGCGCTACTATCTTCGCTTTGCGAATTCTCCATTGTTCTTTGGACGGCAACCTTTTGGCGCTCTTCTCTTTCCTTGTCAGCTTGAAGCGACTGCCGAATCAACTGAGCTACTTCAGAATTTTGAGGATCTTTCTCGCGGCCGATTAAAAACTTTACGAGACCCGATGTGTTTCTTAAAACTGAAGCAGCATACGCTTGCGTTACTCCAACCAAACTTTTACCATCTACCTCGATTATTTGATCATTAACCTAAAAACATAATTTTAATACAAATTTGAATGTCGTTTTGATTTTTTTGGAAATAGAATATTAAAATACGAATCAAAAATCCATTCTCAATGCAAAAATCCCTTTCCTAATAATTAACAATGAAGTTACAGATGTCACTACTGTACAAGTAAATTTAAAAAATTCATTTACGTAATTTAAACACATTTTGGGCATTGCAGGCATAAAATGAATAAAATATATTAATTTTATCGATAAAATAAATAGAATTACGAAATCTGGCATTTACAAATTACGTAATTATCGTATTTTAACATTGGTTGACATCTAATTTTATTAACGGACAACCATTTTCTTTCAGTAGTGACATGTGTGTTGGAATAAGCGGGAGACTTTTTTGAGACCTTTAAAACGCTTCAAAATATAATGATTTTTAAAGAATCGGTGCACTTAAAAACATTTTAAACATTTCAAATCAGTTTATAAATAGATTGTGCAAATAATTCAATATCTCTGTCGTTTCTATTGCATGAAAATAACCAAACAAATTATTTTGTTACGGTTTACATCTTTGTGACATAATTAGTGACATAATTATTAACATTAATTGTTTTACAGTGACACTACGAAAATAAGTGATATCGTTTAAATTTTGTTGTGAAAAAACTGTTGACATGCAAAATACATCTCCAGAAATATTCATTTATTGAAATCTAAAAAATTGGTGAGTTATTTGACATATTTGTGTGAATATATTTTGTTTGATTATAACTTTGGTGGAACTATTTATATTGCATAATATATTGATTTTTTTTATATAAGTATCTGAAAACTAAACAATACATAATGAGATGGCAAGACTTGCAAATTCGTTCAATGAAGAATGGATGTCTTTATTTGACGCTCTCTTTACAAGTTTACAACTGTCAAAACCTTGCTGTCTGTTGACGCTAAAATTTGACGCTGGAACTTGACGCTACAGTTTTTCAAGATGGCGTTTATGTCACGTGACCACATTTGACGCTAGACGCCAGCGTCTAGCGTCACATGAAAATGCACCTTTAATCTGAACAATTTCTTACCTGTATTCTACCATCTCTGGCCGCGGCACCATTTTCAGTAATCGTTTTAACAAAAATTCCTAACTTCTCCAACCCAGCGTCAGCTCCGACTCCCATTCCAATAATACTAAGGCCCAATCCTTCCGGACCTTTTATTAATTCGACAGCGAATACGTCCATCTTTTCGACTCTCTTCTCAAGTTCGTATTCGGCGCTGGCCGCTACTGGATCTACGTCTTCGTTTCTCCTATCGTAATCGTTAACACTGAACGTAGAATATACTTTCATTGGCCCGGTGCTGAATGTGACTTTGGTATTGCGTTTGGTATATGCCGGATAATCTAAGTTGTCTTCATCGTCCTCTGAATCGGGAAGTCCGGGAACTTCCATCCAAAAATGACCGTCTTCGTAGTAGTGCACACCGTTTTCAATGATTACGATTTTTCCGGGTGGCGGATGACATTCAAAATGTTTTGTGTCTTCGTCTTCAGTCGTTTCGTGTTCGGTTAAACTTGTCGTTGAACCTAGAAACAAACGACAAAAATAAAATGACAAGTTTTTATACACCTACCTAAAATTACAATTTTAGCATATATTAGTAAAATAACAGTGGCAGTTGGTAGCCTTAAAGAAATAAGTAGAGATGCGCCGAATAATGGTTTCACCGAATAACCGAATACCGAATACTATTCGGTTTAACCTTTACCGAACCGGATATTCGGCCGAATTATTCGGTTTACCATTTCATTGTTTTGCCGCGTAAACGGGTTCTAACATGTACGCTATGTGTCGCTGCTGGCTAGTTGACAAGCAAGCCGTACCTTACCGCCCACCACCCGCGCTATCACTTTGCTTCAAAACATCGCACGATTACGTTAAAAATACAAACAAAGGTGCTTATTATTACAAAAATATTGAACCGAATATATTTGGCACCAAAACCGAATAATTCGGCCGAATACAAATAGTGAAAAAGACGCCGAATACCGAATACCAAACGAATATTCGGCGCATCTCTAGAAATAAGTAAAAAAAAGTTTTTAGCAGTCATTTTATTTTCTTGAAATAGATTTTGTGAATGTCTTACCGATTATCTCAGATTCAGATTCAGTTACGGATCCGGTTAAATTAGTCGTAGATGAGTCAAAAGTCGTCGAATCAACAGTTGTGGCAGAATCGTTCATAACTGAATTCTGGGCAGCTTCCGTAGACTGCCAATCTTGTTCCGGTGCATGTTTATCCGATGGCGACAATAGCCTCGTAACTTCTTGAGCTTCTTCATCGGATAAAAGTCCCTCCTGTCTGTAATGCAACAATGGTTAACGATACATTATTTTTCATGAAACAAAAAAATAAATTCAATATCTAATACTGCTTCTACTCTTTAGAAATTATGATGCGTAAGAAAAACTCACCTTATTTTCTTTTCCAAAATGCTGTTGCGTCAAGCCAAAATGCAGCCAAAAAAAGCATAAATAAAAAAATATTAGTTCTTTGCATCTATCATAAATTTCTATTTAACTACAAATTGTTTCAAATACTTTTGTTAATATCATCATTGTCTAATTTATTTTCAAAAATAAACAAACCTCTCAAAGTGATTTTTAAAGTTGCAAACCCGTTCTAGAATAACCACACATCCCATTTTTAAAATACACTAATCACTTTTACATGTTCAATTAAAAAAAAAATAAACAAAATTGATTTAAAATAAAAAAACCTTCACTTAAACCCGAAATATTAGCTACACGTATTTATAAACTAACCGTTAAAAAACAAAAAACAACTGAGAGCGATTTAAAAAAAAATTAAACAATTAACAACGACAAAAAACTGTTAACTTGCACTAAAAAAACAAAACTGTACGATATACAGCGACTAAAGAAAGCTTAAACAAAAAAAGAGAAATGCATTCTGGTAGAGTGAGAAACTCAAAGAAGCATAAAGAGAATAATAAGTAATTAAATTATTTATTTTCTTGATTTTAGCTACAATCATAATAAATTGAAATACTTATACTACGTTCAATTATCGTGAAAACTGATTAGTGATTACACATTGGCATTCAAGCATAATAAGGAAGTTACGAGTTTCTACTGCAGAGAATCCTAATTAATAATTCATTCGCAATTTATAATTGGTCATTAATTGCTTTATCTAGGTCCATTAGAAATGCATATATACAAAAAAAATACGAAATCACTTTTAATTTATATACAGCGTGATTCAAATGATGATTAAATTATAAATAGTTTAATGCTACTTAATTCAGTATTTATTTAGACCAAACATAATTATTAATAATTTATTTTTCAGTGCCCCAGTTATTACGTCTTAATTTTTTCAGTAAATGCCAGTCACATTTAATTGTGTTCTGTATTTTCAGATATATTTCGTGAATTATATTTTTATCCTTATTGAATTTAAAAGCTATAAATTATCATTTATCAATATCAATAAATAATTATTCGATTTGTAAAAACCGCATCAAAATATGATCAACGGTTCTCGATATAATCGTGCACGTAGATACATACATAAGTAGGTACAAGGTCAAATTAAGAACCTCCTTTTTTTAAGTCTGTTAAAAATGTAAGGGGACCTCTTTCGTTTTTTGCGAGTTTTTCGGGTATTTTATTATACCAAGCCGGGAAGAATTTGCTCCTGACGACAAGGCATAATTCGACACGGCGACGTTCGGGGATTCCCTAAATTATCGAAAGTACACGAACGGCGGCCGATCAAAGATATGTAATAGCTTCTTCTGAATGCTTGTTTCATTTCGTCGGGTATGTGTTTACGTGGTATACAATGCATGTTAACATTTTTAAATTCTCTGACTCTGTAGGGGGGATATCGCCACCATCGTTCCCCCCTGTATCCGCCCTTGGTTGGTTTTAACTAGTATCTGCTAATTAATATGGAACTTAATTGTTCAATCAGTCTGTATAATATACAGGGTGCTCTACAAGCTCTATGACAAAATTTGGCAGATGATAGCTGGGTTAATTCTAAACATTTTTTCTTAAATGAACTGCTTGGTTAAATGAACATTTCCCGAATAAATGGATAGGTTAAGGAGGTTCAATAGCATTGAAATATATTTTTTTTAAATGCTTGTAACTTCTAAACAAAAACGAATCAGACCCATGTTGATTTAAGAAAAACTGTTTCGAATTAACCCAGCTATCTTCCAAATTTTGTCATAGAGCTTGTAGAACAGCCTATATAGCAAAATGATTGTATGAACACATATTAAAGTACACTACATCTGAATGAACAATCATTTTAGAGCGCGGTTGCAATTGTTAAATGGCATTTTTTTAAACAAACAATAAAGTGCATTGTAATAAATTAATGTTAAATGTTTTGAAGAAGTTTTATGTTCATGCTTTTTATCACGTTTGTTGGTGAAATCTGATCCGCTGTTTAGATTTGAACAGATTTTGTTATTACTCCGTGTTTTGATTGTTATAGCGAAATTCAATGATTATAGCATAAAACCATGAAAAGTCAAGAGATTTCATTTACAAAACAAAAAATGCTTTTTTTAGGCCACCAATTGCTAAGGCCATGCAGACCTAGTACCAATTAAACTTTAATTAAACTCTCAGTTCCCGGATTCTTATCTGGATTTTCGAGTTATTAAAAGTTATAACACATTCGAAATTTGAATTGGTGCTAAGCCAAGGTGACTAGCAGTTAGTGACCTTAAATAAATAAAAAAAATTCTACACAGTCCTTTTGTTTTCGTAAGCAAATCGGTGAAACTAATAAAATAGAATTTTGAATGTTGGCGCCTTACCTTGAGCTTAACAAATTCTCCGCTTCATCAGGTGTCATTGTATCAGCTTCAGTGGCGTTGGCAGCAGCTTGAGCGGCAATTGTTTTCTTTAAATCATCGCTTCTTACGACTTTGTCTTCATCGTCGCTCGCATCGGCAAACTGAACGTCCTGTAAATCTAAAATACTCGCTTCGGATTTCTTCGCTTCACCGTTTATTATACCGTTCGGCTTATCTTCGGTGTCACCTTGTTTTAAAACTGTACGCGATACTAAAAATGGTTCAGATTCGGTTTGTTTTAATTTAACGTTATCGACACTCGATAACAACAGTTCGTTTTTCTCGCCGTTCGTGATTTTTGTCAGTTTAGTTTCGTTATCGGTATTTTTGACTTGATTACCAGATGATGGATCGTTCGTTTGGATGTACAACGGTTCCAATGCTATTGTACCATCCGTTTTGATAACTTGAGTTACAGCGGGTTCGTTACGGAAAGTCTGTTCACGTTCTGCTCTGATGAATACTTCACTGCTGTCTCCACTTGTCGAGCTCGAATTTTCCGTTGAATCTTGTGACTCGAATCGAGACGAATGGAATTTATATACGGTTGTATCACCGGCATCGGACGGTTTATGTTGATGCTGCGGAACGTACGGTTGTGGTGGTTGAAATACGTAGGCGTTAGTCTAAAATTAAAATGAGCAATTGCTTTTTGATTCTCACTTAACATTTGAATATCGAAACTAATGTAAAAAAATCACACGTAAATAAAAAATACAATCGGGACCCGATTCTTTATTTACGTGTAATATTATCGGGAGCTTAAAGTAGCCGAGATTTTAGCCACGTCATTTAAATGGCGTTTCCAAATCAGGGATGTCGTTAAGGTCAGGGCGATCTACAAATTACTTTATTTACACGCATTTTTTTGTAATTCACCACTTACATTTTGGGTCAAAATGTAAAATTATTATTATTGTTAAAATTCATGTCCTTATTGAAATTAAATTAAATTAAGAAAACACAGGAAATGTTGTGAAAAATTACTTAATTGACCAACATTTCGTTCTTTATTAGAACTTTTTCAGGGTCTCTAAGTTGAATGAATTGTGAATTATAGACGCTCGACATCAGAGGTCAATAGCGTCTGTGTCTCTAAGTTGAAATCACGCATGTGTCAAAATTATTAATAAATAAAAAAAAAAAAAATTATTAATGATCTCGACACATGCGTGATTTCAACTTAGAGACCCTGAAGAAGTTCTAATAAAGAACGAAACGTTGGTCAATTAAGTAATTTTTTACAACTAATTGCATGCATAATAAGCTACATCAGCGATAATTTCGACAACGTCCATGAGGGCAGTATAGCCTAGTGGTTAGCGTGCTTAGTGCCGCAACCTCTGAACTGGACTGCCGTGGGTTCGAATCCCACCTGCGCTCATGGCTGTTTTGTGATGTTATTTAGTTTTAAGATAGTTGTTATTTAGTGTAGTTGAAAGACGCTAATGACCTGAGATGTCGACGCGTCTATAATCTACAATAAATAAAAATAAATAGACAACGTCCATGTTGGTCTGTTATAGAACACCTACTGCGTTATTTAAGAGTGTGGATAGTAGCGCTCGGGGTTCCTTGCCTCGCCAAATGCCTCGCACAGACATTCGGCGAGGCACCTCGGGCGAGAGTTAAGTGTCGGCAAAAGAGAACATGGACGAACTCACTTTATTCTCATCTTGATCGTAAGTTATAAGTTTAGCTTTAATTTCCGGTGACGGCTCATTGAATCCACCTTCGTCGGTCGACGTGGTGGACGTTGAACTTATGAAGGAGGCTGGCCTAGTTCCGAGTCCAGCCGCAGGAATATTCAACGCCACCGTTGTCCTTGAACGTTTCTCGTTCTTCTGGTGATCGTCTCTGTCGTCCGCGTCGTCGTTTTCGTCTTCTTCACGGTGTCTCTTGTCTTGGTGCTGCTGTTGTTTTGGCTGACAATCGCCATTTCGACCTGTAAACAAAAGACAGCTCAATCAAAGATTTATCAGGGGCGTATTAAATAATAATGGTATTGTTAATGACTCCCCTATAAATAATTAATTAATTTATGCTATATTAATATATTATAATGACTAACGAGGTAAAATTTGTTTAACTGCGTTTGTTTATGCACGCCCCAGAAACTATAGTCTTTCCCATTGGTCGCGGTAAATATAAGTTATCACGTGCACGATGCACAAAGTATCCGATTGGTTGTTCTGCTGTGTTGAGTTTCAAGCGACCAATCAGATGCTGATCATGCAGTTCTATCGGTTCATGGGATAGAGTATAGTATCTATTACATTACTGAACAGATTTGAAAAATTCCTTCACAGTTGAAAAGCGTAAGATTTTATCACAGCTTTGTCAAAAAAAACTTAGGACTAGCGCATACAATCAATTTTTAATCGCACAACTGTTTAATTGTTTGTCAAAAGGCTATGGTATTAGACGGGACTGCGCATACTATCGACACGATAATTGTACAATAAAAAATTCGACTGATGACCAGTCCTATACTTCCCACCTAGTAAATATTTGCAAAAAATAAACACTCTTTTTTTAATTCTTTGACTAGGCCCAAATAACCTTAGCTGTTGGTGGTCTTTAAAACACAATTTAATTTTTATTCTTTGAAAAAAGCATGGCCCTCTTTTTTGTTTGGTGATCTATTGATGGCTAGCTTAATATAGCAAAAATCATGGTTACCTTGATTTACGTACAATTTTTATTTTTTTTAGTAAAATATTTTTTTTCTCGAAAACTATACATTTTAGAGAAAAAAAATATTTACATTTTTTTCATATTATAACATCTAGAATTCATTTATATTTTTTTTTACCTATGTTAATACGTGACATTGAGGACGTTTTTTTGAATATCTCAGGATCCACTGAACCGATTTGACTCAAAATCTAATCAGATCTAAGTTAAAGGCTGATAAACACAATAGAACAATCGGCATGCCCGTATGTTGTTCCGTTCTTAAGATATCGAAGGCGAAAAATTGACCACATACACACACACACACATACACACATACACACATACACACACACATACAGACATCAGTCAGAAAATGATCTTAAACGATTGCTAGGGTCTCAAAACGTGAAAATCTGTTAAAATCTCGAAATATTGTTTTCGGACTGAATCCATTACTTCCCTACCATAGTAGAGGTGGGAAGTAAAAAGGGTGTGGGTCTCGGGACCGACAGATGTGAAACATCAAAGAAAACGTTATTGAACTCGGTGGTATTCTCATGTAGTAGTATACATTTTTTCAAAAGCAGCAACTAACTGTTATGCTGACATAATCCTATATACTGCACTGTAACACACGCGGTTGTCTTTCCGTGCCCGAGCGCGCGGAAGCCGAGAGAGAGAGAGTTCCGCAGTGGTGGGGAGAACATCAGCGAAGGAGCAGACCATAAATTTCGTTGCATATTCCCCCCACGCGGCTGTTCACAGCCCGACATAAGATGTTTCACATCAAAAATCATAAAAACGCATCGATCGTCTTTTGACTTTTCTGTTGAACAACTATCGTCGGCAGCTTATGTCCACAGCTGTGTATTGACGCTAGCATACGCTCGACTAAATAGTTGTTCGGCGACCCATTAGTTTAATAGTGAAATTATGGCATAACTGATTGATTGTATGCGCACCTCTGATAACTAAACAGATTAGTCGAGATGGAATCGCGACACGTACAGGGCCGGCGCAAGGATTTTCGGGCCCCTGGTAAGCGTTCTCAGGCCCGTCCCCTCCAAAAAAAAAATTTACTCCAAAATTTGTTTTTTTTGGAAATAGAAAATTTTAATGCAAAAAATCAAATAACGTTTTTTATGTTTAAAAAATGTTTTAATGCTTGCAGTTTTAAACACGGTAGACACATATAATAGGTAGGTAAGCCCCAGGCCGACGGACATGAGGTACCTTTGACCCGCTTACCCCCCCTTAACACGGCCCTGGACACGTACACAACTCGACTAAACTGTTTAGTCGTGGAAACATTGTGTGTATGCACCCGGCCTTAGCAGTATTAGCTTACAAATTTTCTACTATGGATTTTTGATGAGGGAGAATTATATCGGGGTCGATTATTTTCCAAATCGACCCCCCATTAAAAATATTAAAGAA
The DNA here is from genome assembly GCA_039654895.1 of Mongoloraphidia duomilia. NCBI lineage: Eukaryota > Metazoa > Arthropoda > Insecta > Raphidioptera > Raphidiidae > Mongoloraphidia > Mongoloraphidia duomilia. The sequence continues at coordinate 12,650,826 of CM077527.1, forward strand.
TTAGAACAGGGCCGGCACGTGCGCCTGGTCGGACAGGCGATCGCCTTACGGCGCCATATTTTTAGGGCGGCATATTTTTGTAGCAGCGAATTTTTCGTGCGGTATTCTACTTTTTAAAAATGATGTTTTCACCGATTCTTAATTCTACCTTCTACTACTAGATAAAAGATGTCGCATGTCGCCCAGCCGCTCGGCGCAAATACCATAAGTTGTAAAGGGGGTATTTACAAATTGCAGGCAGCCAGGCAGCGTTTATTCGTGGGGGGGGGGACGGCAAAAGTTGTATTCGCCTTATGCGGCATATTTTGACGCGCCGGCCCTGAATTAGAAGATTTTTTAACTAAGCCGAAATAAAATCTCCGTCAGTATTCAAATTTACAAATAATGCTAAAATTGAAAATCGCGGGAAAAGCAGTGAATAATTTCATTATTTCCTGTTTTTGTGTGTCATTAATGAAAAATGTTACTAAGTCACACGTGTAGGTGTATTAGGTATATAAATATACAGAATGGTTAAAAATTAATCACAGTTGACATTAACTAACTAGCCTATACCCGTAGATTCACCCTCGTTAATTTTGTTTTTGAAGTGTAAACTTCTTTAGGCGCACTTTGCGTTCTTTCTGAATAGTGAACGAAAGTGAACCGTCACGCTCGGGCCGGTGACGCTGAATCGGGTTTACTCGGCTCCACTCGACATCCCCCCCATATGTAGTTGTTATCGTAATTGCATTCCAGTGTTCTTTGGGAATTAGCGTTCCCAGGGACCCGAGCTCGTACCAGTCGGTTTGTGTATGCCGACTGGCGGATTTTAATACACAAATATGTTATTTGTTGTGTTGAAGACGCTAATGGTCTGAGTTGTCGACGCGTCTATAATCTACAATAAATAAATAAAATCCACTCGACATTAAGCGCGCTCGGGTCGGTGACCACGTTTACTGTCTAACAAGAAGTGCATCGTTTCAAGAATTACGTTTTTATTATTACATATTATTATAATAATAAAATAATATTATAATATTATGTATGTTTTGCATATGATCAAGTTTTTTTAACTTCCCATTGGAAGTTATTGTAATGGGTCCGAAAATCGAAATCAAAATGTATAACAAATTTTTATGTTTCAAGGTCACTATTTTTAGAAAGATGTCTGTGTGTGTGACCCGACATAAATTTTATAAAAATCGGTTCAGCCGTTTTTTTTTTTAATTATTGTTAAAAATAAATAATAATTATGTTTTAATGATTAAAATAATTACTTTTCTGTGTAATATCTAATTTAATTATTATTATTAAATATTTGTCAAACTGGGAAGTTCGTCGTGTGGACCTCAATGGTCACACTTTAGTCCTAATAAACGACCCACCTCACGGCTTGTTTTTTTTTTTTTGAAATTGCTAGCCTCTTTAGCCTGTATACCTCGCCGTGAGACTCGCTGTATAATTTGATAGTGTTTCAGTATACTTATATATGCAAGAGGTACTTTTCCATTGACTAATGGGTGTTAGACATCTTTCTAAAAATAAAAACTGGCGCCATCTGGACATTCAACTGTGGCAACGGTGTTCAAAGCGTGAAAATTGATTTGAAACGTTTTTTCAACCCTAATTTTATAAATCAGGAAGCCATACAAATACTTTAAAAGTCCCGTTTCTTGCATTTCGCTTAGAATCTGATTTACAAAAAGCGGAGCGGGTGATTTTCAAGAAGCTGCAACGCGCTTACCATTAGTACCACAGAAAAGTTGTAGGAAAGAAAATTGTAGGAAATGTAATCCTCTTTAAAACATTACATAATGAAAGAATTGCTTAAGTCGACCGTTTCTGACATTTCGGAAAAAGCAAAAAAAGTGGTAAAATTTCGTGGTTTTTCGGCTCCCCCCACGTTAGCACAGGGTCCTCGAGGTCGAAAACTCAGATTCTACTCCACAGAGTACCCACAAACAACATACCAAAATATCATTAACTTCGGAATACTTTCCAGGTAAAAAGTACCTGACTGCTGGACTAAAAGTATTAATTGAAAATATGAAATTATGCTAAGCCCAAATAATCCTGGCTGTTGGTGGCCTTAAACAACACACACTCTGTGAAAATTCCAACTAGCTATACCTCTTATCGTTCGTGATATAGAGCCTTGTGACAGAAAGACGGACAGACATCGTAGGTTCAGTAATGGGGTTCCGTTCGGAGGTACGGAACCCTAAAAAAGAACTTGAGAACAGCCGTTGTTTATATTGTTTTTAAGTGGCTCCTCTATTACAAGCCCCCATTCCCAGGTTCTAGTTCGAGAAATAGTATCAATTGGATTTTTAATTTATTATTAAAAATAACAATAAACTGCAAATATTGATTGGTACTAGACCCAAATAGCCTTGACAGTTCATGGTCTTAAAAATGCATAAATACAATGAGAATACGAGTACCTATATGTTTGTTTATTATAAAAAAATAATTCAAGATTTAATTCTAATAAAATTAGTATCTTTAAGCGATTATTACTGAAATATGTTTAAATAACTATAGCCTTTACTTGCGGCTTCGCTCGCGCTAATGCCGTTTTTGGTTACTGCTCATCCCCCATTAAAATGCGATCAAAATCGGTTCAGTAGTTAACCCGAAACAAACAATAATTATCCTATAAACTGTGCATCAACTGATGTGTTAGTTTTTAGGGTTCCGTACCTCTGTATGGAACCTAATTACCCTGCCTACGATATCTGCCTGTCCGTCCGTTCGTCTGTCACAAGGCTCCATCTCACAAACGGTAAGAGGTAGCTAGTTGAAATGTTCACAGATTGTGTGTTATTCGGAAACCGTTCACAAACTATCACAAATGCGGTTGGAACGCTTTAAGAATCGTTCTCAACCGATCACAAGTTCGGTTGGAACGCATTCTATCCACTGCGCATGAGCGTGACAGTAATATTACGGTATTCAGAGTGGTTGGAAAAAAGCTATTATGGCCTGAATCGTGGAAAATAATAATTAGAATTAAATGATCAATTAATTTTAATAAATTAATGTTTTTTATACTGACAAGTAGAAGTGGCGTCATCGTACGCGATTCATAAACTATTTTATTTATATTGGAATCAAACCTTTTATTGGTTCGAGCTTACACTGTGCTTTTTAACATAGACACAATTTACACTAATTAAATTGTACGAAACCCTCGTGACGCGAGTTCTACTCTCACTTGACCGGTTTTTGTTTTGGGGGTGTTCAATTGTTTTATGCATTAGCAATGGTTTCTATTGGTCTAATGACAGATATACAAAACAAATGCCGGCAACATACTGACATTAATGATTAACTGACCCGTGCAATCGATGCAAAAGAAATCCAATCTCAAACACATGGCCTTGGCGATCAGTCGGCGTACTATTCAACAAAACTATCATATTTTGTTTTTGTATTCAAAAGGAAATAAAATCACAAAACAAAAACCCACTAAATACACCACACGTCTTTGTTTTATAAAAGTCACACCACGTTTTTTAATGAAACTTGACGACAATTAAAAATTCCACATCACAGACCGTTTACTTCCATTTTGAATTATTCTTTGTTATCAAGATTTAAAAAAAAACAATTGACAGTAATTATTGCAGATGAAAAGGTTTGCTAAATGTCTGAGGCGCAGCTTAATACTGTATTCAAAAAGATTCATCTCACAGTTGATTCACCAATACTAATATACTAATATACGTCTTATACATGTGTGTGTTGAACAAAATGTATACAGGGTTTTTATTATTTAAATTAAGTCATCAGATCCAATTAATTTGTTTAGAATTCTTTGTCACAACAGTACAAGACTTATTTGCCATTACTTCTGTCAAATTATACAGTCTGAATATTATTGAATGAATGAATTGTGGATTATAGACGCTCGACAACAAAGGTCATTAGCGTCTGTTATCTGAATATTATTTCGTTTTGATATGTCCTAAATATTTACGGTCCGCCTTCACCCGGGTAGATTTTGGTTTGCCAATAAAATAATCAAATATTTGAATGCGCCATAACTTCTGAACGAAGAGCGGATACATGCGTATTCTGGCTCAAAGCACGATTAATTTGAAAATATTTTTCAGATTTTGCAAAAACGACATTTTTAGATATTTCTTAAATTCCCCATACTTGAAAGAGACAAGCTAATTCCAATAAGTGAGAGAAAACTTCTGTATTACTTTTTAGAAGCTGTGGACGAAGGTTCATTTGGATTTAGATTTAAGTGGTAGGGGCGCAAAGGAAGACGCCGCGAGCTAGAAGATTTACTGTGTTCCCCTAATAATTCATCAGTTTTTTAGAATCCCTAAACTATATTATATAGTGCCGTAGTTAGGGTCATCCACGCCCAGTGTAAGATTCTGATTTTGCGGCCTCAAAAATTCTTTGCTTGATATTCGCAATTAAAAGCAAAGTGGTTGACGTCTGGTGTTAGAATCCTGAAGTCGTCGTATGTGGGGTCTACGAGGAAAAAATGGCAGCTCCCGTTATGTCATTCTGCTGCTGTAACCCCTAATGCTCGATCATTGTTGACATAAAAATCTAACTTCATGAACTATAAAATTTACTTTACTTACAAAACCGTACAAACCATCATTTCGTCCGAAATGCTGATATTTACATTTGCTTTATGATACGACAGATTAAACCCCACATAGACGTCGGAAGTGCTGACATCTACACAGGGCCGGATTAACCATTAGGCAGAGTAGGCAACTGCCTAGGGGCCCCGCATCAGCTAGGGGCTCTGCGCGCGCACAAAAGAAATTGAAAATGTTTCATAGAGTGAAAATTTAATTGGAAAATTTGTATCAATGACAAATAGGTATTATTGCTTTTTTCGACGCATGCTGTCAGTTGATGAAATACTTCATACTTACAGAACAGAACCATCTAGTATCGAGTAGTAGAACTAATAATATGGATGCGTTACGTACCGTATTGTATGAATCATACAATACTCTACCTTCATCAACTTGAAAAGAGCTGATCATCTTTAAACGGCTGAAAAGGGCCCCGAGAATTGCATTGCCTAGGGGCCTCGACATGGTTAATCCGGCCCTGCATCTACATTCGCTTTTAATTGCGATATCATATTCGCATCGCTGATTGCGCCCTCCGGGGTTTGCACCCCTGGTGCAGGCCCTGGTTGCCAGGCACTAGTTACGGTTACTATATGCAAAATCTAGCATCAGATTCAAATGTTGTAACAGCAATAAAACCATATTTTTCCATTCCATATTTCCCTTTTCTATCGGACAAATTAAAATTAATTTTTAAATCGGAACCAATACGCATTTCTTTCAAAAATACTAACACAATTTATAAAATGTTTTTCTCAAAAATTAAAACTAAAACAAAAAAATTTCAAAATTCAAACTTAATCTACAAAATTGATTGCAAAAACTGTAATGCTATATATGTGGGACAGACATCTCAGTATTTACTCATGCGTTTGAAACAACATAATGTGGGCGTCAAAAACCAAATAAAATCTAATTTACATTCTCAACTTTGTTTTTGCACTTCTTTAGTACAGCATAGCGTCGCCAACAATCACGAATTTGATTTTGAAAATACCTCCATTATGGCTCTAGAAAGTAATTATCAAAAACGCCTTTTCCTTGAAATGGTTTACATATATAAAACAAAAAATTGTATAAACAAACGCACAGATATTGATAACCTGTCACATATATATAGTAAATTGCTCAATGAAATAAAAATTGTCCAAACTTGAATAAACATACTACATTTTTGCAATAACAACTTAAAAATCAAAAATTATTTCACTTAGTTTCTAGCTTATAGCACGTAAATATAAAACAGTTAATCTGGCAAATAAAAAAAAAATTAAAAAAATTTTCTACAATAAAAAATAAAATCAAATTCTATAAAACATAAAGTTTTGAGTATTTCTGTGTACAAAATCAAATCAATAAAACAAATTTTTTTACACTTCAATAAAAACCAAATAAAATGTTAGTATGTTTTTTTAAAAAGTTTTTTGGACAATTTTACTGTCATGTTTGACGGCATTTGGTAAGTTAATTAATATTTGTTATATATTATTTTTTAAATTTTTTCCCAACACAATTTTATAATTTTTTAACAGAGCTCTGAGGATGAGAATATAATTCTCGAAACGTCAGCTTAATAAATGCAATATTAACAGTATTTGCTTATTATTTTTGGATCCTTAAGCCATCTCAAAGCTGTCTTCTTTCATTATCATCAGGATCACCACTTTTCTGTTTTTAATTAAACAGTTCTTCACATCTAGCATCTAAGGCTCACAAAAGAGATGTAGAAGCAGACAGAAGGGCGAAGACTCGCCTGTATGCAAAGTGTGTATTATAATGTCAGTATCATACGACACACATGTTCGGTTCGGAGCAGCCCTCCTCCTCCTCGGCCGTCGATGGCTAGGAGTTTCCAACGACAGCCAGCAGCACGACGACGACGGTATACCGTGACGGTGGTGACGACGAAATATTATGCTCTGCGCGCGTTGGCCAATTCTATTTATACCCTCCCGTATTGACTCCACATTCAAACACAATAATATACAATCGTGGAGCAATAACATCGTAAGACCCACACATAATATGTTTCTAGCTATAGCTAACTTTGACTATATGTTACAGCCAAAAGATACCGGCATCCGTAGCTAGCTTCTCTGCCCCGAGACTAGAGAGTAATGTTGATGTTAGAGGGAAAAAAAACAGGGATAAGAAACTAACGACCCCACTTTTCGAGCATCTATAATCTACAATAGCTATCTAAAACAAGTATTTTACTATCACTGCTTACACCTCCCCAGAAAGGGAACTTCTGCTCTTTCCTAAAGTAATCAACGGGCCAATTAAAACATAACATAGGAAATACGTACTCTTGACTTCTTGAGAGCTAGTGACTCAACCTTCTCTGTAATAGTTGTTTGAACAACTCCAAAGAGTGATTCGGATGTTTCTTTTAGAAGAAATGAAACAGGAATATATTAAAAGCTTACGACCTCAGTTGTCGAGCGTCTGTAATCTACAATAGCTATCTTAAACAAGTATTCATAAACCTTTTCACTATCACCGCTTAAACCTTCCCAGAAAGGGAATTCCTCCCCTTTCCTATAAAGTAATCAACGAGCCAATTAAAACATGATATACTCTTGACTCCTTAAAAGCCAGTGACTGAATCCGGTTACTATTTCTTTTGTATGAAGGTACAGGACTGTTATGAGATTTAGAAAGGCTATTGGGTTACCGGTTAACCCCCACGTAATCACCAACATCAATCAAGACATAAATAATTGTATGTATAAATGGTTCTGGAAGGAACATCATTCCCACCTTGTATTCCCTTAGCACCACTCTAAAAAATAAAATTATGAAATATACAAAAATTAAAACTACACACGTTTTTATGTGGGCGTTAAATTCTTTGTTGCTTTTATTAGTCGGCGACTTCGTCATTTGAAGTTTACCTTCAGAGTACACATAATTTTAATAACATCCATTTTATACCCGATTTACATTTTATACAAACAGAATAAAGATATCTGCCTACTGTGAATAATTTTTTTTAAATAATATAAGATATTCAAATATGGGTTGAGATATCAATTTTCTTTTTTTCTAAATTTTTAGCCGACCGTTGTTAATTATATGGTGTTTCCAAAGCCCCTAATTACAAGCCCCCAGGCCTTAGGTATAATTTGTACTAGGCCCAAAGAACCTTAGCTGTTGGTGGCATTCTATAAATTTTATTTTCTTTATAATTTATATCTGAAGTTGATTAGCTAATTTTGAAAATTTGAAAACAACTTGTTTTTTTAACGGACAATATCCTCCTTGCCTACCCCTTGTCATCACTGTTTGAAAACACCCAAAATAAATACATTTTGTTTATTATGTACAATAGGTTCTCTCAATGCTTTATGGACCACAAGTAACCCTTACTGCACACGTCAATTTTCTTAAGGTACGTGCAGTATGGAGCTGGGATTCTAGATGGTAGCGTAGATCATAGCAGGCCTTGCTTAAATTAATGCATTGTTATATATGCGAGCGTACACAACGAAGCAGTGAGTGTAGCAGGTATAAGCGCTGTTACAAGAGCTGCTAGATACAAGAATGTAAGAGGACAGTATGGCTCAGTTGGTAGCGTCGCGGCCTCTGAATCAGACTGTCGTGGGTTCGAGTCCCACCTCTACTCATGGATGTTTTGTGATGTTATTTAGTTTTAAGTGATATACCTATGTATATTTGTTGTATTTAAGACGCTAATGACCTAAGTTGTCGACGCGTCTATAATCCACAATAAATAAATACAAGAATGTATCTCACAATTCTTTCAGCGCGCTTACAACTACAATCAACGTGTGACAACTGTCAAATGGCCGTTACAAGTTTCGCAATGGATGTGACTAGTTTAATAAATGACATTTTGCCTTTTTATTTAATTTGTTTTGAGTTTTTTCTGAGACGTATTTAAAAGTGTTAGGTTCCATACGTAAATATTCAAAAAACCGGTCTGGGTAAAATTTTAATTCTTGGTATAAATTATGAAATTCGTCATGTTTAGATCGTTTTCTATTAATAGGGTGGACATGATATCTCCTACCCAAATTTGTATTTAAAATATACCACTTTGTAGCAGAAGAACACAAATATTCGTCTTCGCTATCTGACATTTCAAACGCGACTTAAGCTTGTATCAATGCTAGTATCAAAGCTTCGTTGTGCAAACCTATAAGCGCTTATAATTTCAGCCACCATCTACCATACATGCTACCATCTAGAATCCCAGCTGCGTACTGCACGTACCTTTAGTTATAAGTGGAGAAATTCTGAAAGAACGATTTCTCGCTATAAACAGTGTTCGGTCCCACGGTGTCGTTCTTAAAGAGTACTGACTATAGTGTGTTTAATTATTTGTTGAAATCGAGAGCGCGCTACTATGTCACATGCCTATAGGCAACGAACGGCCTTACTCTCATATAATATTCTATTAGAATAGTGAGATTAATACTGTACCTATATGAATTGTGTATTAAAATATCATGTCAATGCCAACAAGTTGATTGCAATATGCAATAAAGTTAATGAACGAGAAGGAAACGCAGATAAAGTAGACAATGCGTGCAGGATTTAAGGCTTTCACGCCTTTAAAGGGGACACATTTCCAGAATTATTCAAGGTCACTGACAACTTGATAACGCGTTATGAGACCCATTAAAAATCATTTCAATAGTAAATTTCAACTTGGTATCGAGGGTCTGATGATGGAATCAGGAGGTTGACAGTTGAAATGATGAGGAGTTTGCATAATGATATGGGCCAGAAATCAAACTAAAATCTAGAAAAAAAAATAATTAAAAAAACTTTTAAGTTGAACGGTTTTATTTTAAATCATCAGCTGTACCAAAAATTAGAAAATAATTAGGACACAAACCAAGGGGCACTTTGTGTCGCTGCGTCAACGGAATAAGTAATAAAAACGTGGGGCGCATTTGAAATATTTCTGTTGGTGGGCTCGGAAACACATTTTTCTAGACAAGCCGTTCTTATTTAATAATTATACAGTCGTCATACAGATTTTTATGCGCCCCACGTTTTTTTTACTTATTCCGCTGACGCAGCGACACAAAGTGACCCTTGGTTTGTGTCCTAATTATTTTCTACTTTTTGGTACAGCTGATGATTTAAAATAGAACCGTTTAACTTAAAAGTTTTTTTACCTATTTTTATTTTCTAGTTTTTAGTTTGATTTCTGGCCCGTATCATTATACAAACTCCTCATCCTTTCAGCTGTCCACCTCCTGATTCCATCACCAGACCCTCATTACCAAGTTGAAATTATCATAATATTGTTTTGTCACGGGAACTCAATGTGTGTGCAAAGTTTCATAAGAATCGGTTAAGTAGAAGTATAGTTGAAAAAGCTGCTGCAAGATTTGAAACAAAGATAGTAACAAACGAATATACGGGGTAAAGCTAAATAAAACCGTTTAAAAAACCAAAACAATAGTTACAAAATTCGAAGAAAAAAGGCTTCCTAGTTAATTTTTTATGTTAAGTCTCCATTTTGAATAAACACTAAACAGTAAATAAAATTTAAACTCACCTGTGACATTCGAATCAGTTGAATCGCAAATACTGTTTAATTTTTCATTACTTTCCCTCTCTTGTTTCTCATCTTCAGTCTTTTGTTTGCTAGGACTACTCGGCGAACTGAGCGACGACAAACTGTCCCAAGTCGCCGACAAGTTCTCTTTATTCGACTCGTCGCCAAGCGATTTACTAATTATGCCGCCCTGCGGTGATTTCGGCGACAGTGACGACGCAGATAGCGGTCTGGAAATGCTATCTTTCGAAGGTGACCGCAAAATCAATTCCTTTCGACTATTAACCACGGATTCGATTTCGTCGGGAGTTTTCGATCTGAGCGGCGATCTCAAAATCGTGACCGTTACTTTATTATCGTCGTCATCGATTTCTTTAGACGGCGATTTAACCGGCGATTGTAACAACTTTTCGTTCGATCCATTTCGTTTCAGTTTCGTCGGCGATATTAAATTCGTATCGCCTATTCGTTTTTCGTCACTCGATTGTTTCACAGGCGACTGTTTATCTTTAATTGTCGGCGGTTGATAATGCGGATAATCTTGCGTCGGTATCACTGATGCAGGCCGATCGCGTCTCATAGCTGCCGATCTCTTCGACGATTCGGTACGTATCGGAGGCGGCGGTGGACTCGTAGGCGGCGATCGTATCCGCGCCGTAAACGAAGCACTTCGCATCGCCGGTTGACCGCCACCAGGTAATGGCGCGACGGTCGAACTGCACACATCGACACTTTTACTATACACCGACTCGTGCTGAACACTCGCACTACTCAAACCTAACCTCACTTCACTTTTATTAGGATCACTGTTGTAACGACTAGTTCTCGCTTTCGAAAAATGCGACGTCCAATTACGTTGTTTTTCGATTAACTCGCGGCTGTTGAATTTACGTTCGGGTTTTTCGGGCTTTTCGGGTTTACTCGTCGTTCGCGGCATAACGACCGGTTTTGTTTCATTAGTCCGTTCGTCTCGCATTGTCACAGCACCGTTGATCTTGTCGAGTACATTGTTGTCTGTAGGGTTGAAAGCATGTCCGTTGTGTTTGGAAGGTTTGTTGACGACGCTGTAGAGGGCGGTCGTCGAAGCCGTACTGCACATTGACGCTTGGTGTCCCGAAACGGCCGTCATATTTGACGCACTAAGAACGGGTACACTATTACTGTGAGCAGACGCGACACCTCCAAGGCATCGATTGTTCTGCTTGACGGGCGAAGGAGATCTCGATCTGACTTCTCTAGTCGACGCTGTCGAAGTTTCGCTATTCGCCGAACTCGATCTGGAACGTAAACCGTGGATACTCGACGCGCTCTTCGTGCACTGTAATGGAAACATGGCGGGCTTTTCGTGACGCGTTTTATTTTCCTCCCCTAGTTTTTCGAACAGTGCCTTCGCGTTGTTGAACCGCGCCACATGCGATTCGGTTCTTACAACAGTCACCTGAGTCGGCGATTCTTTCGGATCAGTTGGGCCTCCGCCTCCTCCTCCTCCTCCTCCAGGTCCAATCATTCCGGGATAACAGTCTTTTCTCTCGAACGGTGGACTCTCAGGCGGTGGTTGTCCGATTCCTTTTGTTGATCTTATTATATCGGCGTGATGAGTGAAATGATGTGTTGTCGGACCGCTAGATGGCGCCATGTTCTGGAATATGTTGGCTATTTGAGATACTTTTGAACCGGTCAGGTGACGGTTTTTCTTGTCGTCCATTTTGTTTACGGTTTACTCTGGAAAAATAAAACATTACTGTGTAAGATAACGCTGCAACAATAAAGTTATACGGAAAGAGAACAATTCAGGAAATTGAATACAGCTCTCTCTCTCTCAACCTTGTCTCGGATTAATAGAAGTGACGGATTACAGTGTACCTACTATACAGTGTGTCCACAAACTCATTCTCAACATGGGATGATGGGGATCTCCATTATTATGAGAGATAGAGATTCGGTTTAGTGAGATGAAGTATTCCTTAGGTAAAGTTGTATCAAATCACATACATAAAGTTTTTTTGCACTCAAACTACGCAAAATGTCTAAGGAATATTTCATCTCATTTAACCAAATCTATATCTTTCACAATAACGGAGATCCCCATGTTGAGAATGAGTTTGTGGATACAATGTATATGTGGTAAAGAGTCACATAATATGCGACATAGTGTACTTTTGGCGTAAGTGGCGGACAACAGAACATGACATACATAGAACCGGCGGATTAAAGAATTTTGCGTTTTGCCTTTAAATAGTTAAAAAATCAGCCGAACTACTGAACCGATTTTGATGAAATTTCTATGGGACCAATCTGAAAGTATATCCTTTCAAATAAAAAAAAAATTTCCAAAGCGGTTCATAAATGACGGAGTTCTGAGGTAACAAACATAAAAAAAATAAAAAAAAATACAATCGAATTGAGAACCACCTCTTTTTTTTGAAGTCGGTTAAAAATGACGAATTACAAGGTTCGTCAAATAATCGAGCGGCTATTTAAAGAATACTGTAGTTGAGTTTAATATCGAGGAAATGATACGAATATAGAATTAAATAAATTAAACAAATGTAACAAAACCCAACAGTCTTATAATAATAATCTGATATTCAAATTAATTATTTTTATGGCGATAAAGTCCACCGTTAAATCATTAATTAAGTGTATTATTACGGCGCGTCTGTGAATTATTCTAATTTGCGTTAACATTTGAGATGTTTATCTTCATGTCATACTCTAATTAACACCCAAATTAATTTTTAACTCATTTAATTTTAAAAAGCAAATTATAGCCGCACAAATTTCTAAATTTGCACTCTGATTGTCTTTTAGAGATATGGAGAAGATAGTTCAGTTGTATTCTTATAGCTTTATTTGTTACTGTCAAAAGTAAGAAGACCCCCCTCTTTGTACAAATTTGCGAAATTTTTGAAAAATAAAGTCGACCCGATTCGTTTGATATTAAGTCTATTTATAAAAAAAAATAACGCTGAATCGACTCCAACACCCCGCACTTTTAGGGTCGAAGATATAAACAGCATCTGAGAGATTTTTAAGTTTTCTTAAAAATTCCAAAAGTAAGAAGACCCCCCTCTTTGTACAAATTTGTGAAATTTTTGAAAAATAAATTCGACCCGATTCGTTTGATATTAAGTCTATTTATAGAAAAAATAACGCTGAATCGACTCCAACACCCCGCACTTTTAGTTTTAAAGATACAAACAGCATCTGAGAGATTTTTGAGTTTTCTTAAAATTCCAAAAATAAGAAGACCCCTCTTTGTACAAATTTGCGAAATTTTTGAAAAATAAATTCGATCCGATTCGTTTGATATTAAATCTATTTATAGAAAAAATAACGCTGAATCGACTCCAACACCCCGCACTGTTAGTTTCAAAGATATCTATAGGTAATCTTGTCTAAAAAAAGATTAGAAAATTAGTTAATATGCCGCCTCTAGCCCGGGCCGAAACTGAGTCCCAGTCCGCTCCTGGCTACTCGACAAAATCTAGTTTCCAAAAATTTAAGTGTTTTCAAATGCAGCAATTCTCACAAGAGCCATGTAACACGCAAATCTTCAAGCGACATTAATAGATATTAGGATCTGGGTCAATTTTCCATCCTGACTTCTGCATGGTACTTTGGAGACTTCAATGAGCAATTAATATACTTAAAAATTGACTGTGAGAATTTACAAGCTTCATGCATACTTTTTGGATGTATTGAGTCGTATTGCGAAGTGAGGTTAGCTTATTTTTGACTGCTAATCAATTACTTTTTGAAAGTGGAGAGCTCAATGAGCAATTAAGCGAGAGTCACAAAGACAAATCTTTTTAAATACATTTCGTAATCGTCTATGAAAGTATTTATCAGTCAAACATCACGTTATTTTTTTTCTGCCAACTCTATATTAGGTTCGTGTCTAACAATAGACACACAATTCATCAATAATTTCGTGACGCGGTTGCGAAATGTTGAACCACTGAATCAATATTTGTAGCAATGCACACAAATATTATTAAATTCTTATATAAAGTAATGTTTAAATATTTATCTCTCTAACAGTCTTAATTACTACCTGTAATTAATAAAATATTTAATTGGTGACGTTTTATACTAGAACCAGTGCCGTCTTTACCATAAGGGCATGTGGGGCACGAGCCCAGGACCCCCGGCCTGATGGGGGCCCCGAAATGCCGAAACCAATAAAGTTACTAAACAAAAGTATATTCTGATGTTTTCATTCACGTTTTTTTTGAAGTGAATACTTCTTTAAAATCGTTGTGATTTTAAACAGGATAAAAACATTCAACAGAGAACAGTGAGAATAGGTGGAGTAGAGAGTATACGGACAGCTGACATTTTTTAAATGTGGCAACACTGTTCTGTTTGTTTAGTTATAATCCTAATCAAATACCATAATATTGAAATAAAAATGTTAGTGGCTCTTTAAAAACTGGGAAATTTTGTAAATTATAACTTTTGGCTCTTCCGTCTCAAAAGGTTGCCGACCCCTGGCTTAGGCCGAAGGTGAATCGGCCAAAATACTGTTCTGTGATCGGATTCTAATAATAAGTACATGTTAATACCGCAGTTGTGTGAGCGGCGTTCTGGAATGACGGTTAGAAAACCTTTAGGTACGAAATTCAAAAAATTTCAACTATAGCTACTTCTCTTACCGTTGCCTTATAACAAACGTACGGACGTACATCGTAGACTCAGTAATAGGTTCCGCTCGAAGGTACGGAACCCTAAAAATGTAAAAATTCAAGTAGTCCCTTGTAAGTCACCCTTACCTTGAAAAACGAATCGAATTATTTGTTGTATTATTATATATAGTGAATAATCAAATAACAAAGAAAAATGTTAACAATCGATGAAATATCGTATTTCAACACACATACACATACGTTAATGATATGGTAACTAACTTATCAACATCATGTTATCAAGGCCTTTTCGCGAAACAAACTGTAATCGTGATAATAACAATGAACATTTTTTTCTGAAGAATGTAATAATATTATATTATTTTCTTCTCGTTAAGAATTTTTACGTAATTACAGTGAGTTCCTTCGTGTCGAATCACTTGTAAATGGTAATAACGTTCTGATATAAGTAAACAGTACCAAGGTACCAAGTCTTCATGGTTTCCGGGCTTGTAGGCCGTGGTCCGGTGGTATTTCTACCTGAAGTTTCGTCTACAACTGCGGTAGACATTCTCAAAAACGATGTGGCAGCGGTTGAAGTGTCCTCCTTGGCGGCTCACAGGTCACAGTGGCCTGTGAACCGCCAAGGAGGACACTTCGACCGCTGCCACATCGCCTTTGAGAATGTCTAGTGACCTGTGAGCCGCCAAGGAGGACACTTCGACCGTTGCCACATCGCCTTTGAGAATGTCTAGTGACCTGTGAGCCGCCAAGAACACTTCGACCGCTGCCACATCGCCTTTGAGAACGTCTACCGCAGTTGTAGACGAAACGTCAGGTAGAAATACCACCGGACCACGGCCTACAAGCCCGAAAACCATGAAGATTTGGAACAATGCCGGCCGTGAAAGCTTGCACACCTGGAGTACCAAGGTACTTATTTGAACTCGAATTTCAGGTATTCGGCATTCGTACTCACTTTCAAAGCTAAAATACGACAGACTATTAAAATGCTGGTCCGCCATTTTTTACTTCCCACCTCTACTATGGTAGGGAAGTAATGGATTCAGTCCGAAAACAATATTTCGAGATTTTAACAGATTTTCACGTTTTGAGACCCTAGCAATCGTTTAAGATCATTTTCTGACTGATGTCTGTATGTGTGTGTGTGTGTATGTGTGTGTGTGTGTATGTGGTCAATTTTTCGCCTTCGATATCTTAAGAACGGAACAACATACGGGCATGCCGATTGTTCTATTGTGTTTATCAGCCTTTAACTTAGATCTGATTAGATTTTGAGTCAAATCGGTTCAGTGGATCCTGAGATATTCAAAAAAACGTCCTCAATGTCACGTATTAACATAGGTAAAAAAAAATATAAATGAATTCTAGATGTTATAATATGAAAAAAATGTAAATATTTTTTTTCTCTAAAATGTATAGTTTTCGAGAAAAAAAATATTTTACTAAAAAAAATAAAAATTGTACGTCAATCAAGGTAACCATGATTTTTACTATATTAAGCTAGCCATCAGTAGATCACCAAACAAAAAAGAGGGCCATGCTTTTTTCAAAGAATAAAAATTAAATTGTGTTTTAAAGACCACCAACAGCTAAGGTTATTTGGGCCTAGTCAAAGAATAAAAAAAAAAGAGTGTTTATTTTTTGCAAATATTTACTAGGTGGGAAGTATAGGACTGGTCATCAGTCGAATTTTTTTTCAAAATGTCAAGAGACAAACTTTTTCGTTTTCGTCGTCTCTCTTTCATGCAGATCGAACCCGACTGCTATATCATGTCCAGTTTGTTATTTAAAACGGGGTATAGCCACAAATATTTTATTTTATAAATTACTAGCGGCCCGGTCCGGCTTCGCTCGGGTGTTATGAATTTATGATTTATTATCCCCCCCTGCGAAGCGAAGCCGGACTGGTTGTGTTTATAATATTAGGATTCCGCCAATACGCTAAAATGCAAAAAAAAATTGCAGTTACGTTTTGTTACTATCCCACAGGAACTATACATTTTTCCGGGTTGAAAAGTACCTTATATATTATTCCAGGAACTAAAGTAACTATATACCAAATTTCATGAAAAACCCTTCAGCCGTTACGGAGCTTCGTAGTAACAAACATATATACACACACACAAACTTTCGCATTTATAATATTAGTAGAGACACCAGTGAATACTGTCTTCGTATGATGGCAAAATTGAAGCAGTCACTGATTAAAATCCGCGTTTCCACGCTTTTCTACGGTCGTATCATCACATGAAAATCCAATATAATGTTTAGTCGACATAAAAATGTTTGCTGAAAATGAGAAAATTGCAGTCAGCATTTTTTCCAGCTAAAAATGGTCGATAAACAGCAGTCATATCACTTTAAATGTCGTAAAAACAATGAACACGTTGCATAAACTATACTTTAAAACAAGCGACGTTCGTTTTATACGTTTTTGTCGTTCGTTTAATATTATTTGTGGGTGATTTTTTGATGTGAAACATCTTATGTCGGGCTGTGAACAGCCGCGTGAGGGGAAATATGCAACGAAATGTTTGGTCCGCTCCTTCGCTGCTGTTCTCCCCACCACTGCGGCACTCTCTCTCTTGGCTCAGGCGTGCACTGTAACACACGCGGTGTTACAGTGCAGTATATAGGATTACGTCAGCATAACAGTTAGTTGCTGCTTTTGATATTACTACCACCGAGTTCAATAACGTTTTCTTTGATGTTTCACATCTGTCGGAGGTCCCGAGACCCACACCCTTTTTTTTATTTATTTACTATTTGCGAGTTGCGACGCTGAGCGCACTTAGGACGGGCCGCCACTGTGTACGACGCTGTCATCGCTTTGTACGAAAATTTTATCCCCGAAATACTGACACGACACGCGTTCCGGTGTTTTAACAATATAATTATTGCTCATTCGTAAAGCTAGAATGAAGACTTGCGTTTTGACGTTTTTGCCAACTTATTCCAACATTTAAATAAAACTTATTAGTATTACCCGACTGCAAAGGCAGAGTTATGTTTTTCGCGCTATCTATACAGGGTGAGTTCGACCACCCGTATCAGTCGTTTTTTTCGCAAACGGTTAGTCGTAGAGAGTTGTGTCAAAAATTTGTATAATAAAAGACCTAATAAAGAATCGAATGGTGATAAATTTTTTTTCCGGGAAGGTCGGCTTTCCTATTAGTTTGCTCCAGAATGTCCAGAACTCCGGAATTATAAATGTAACGATAGGTCGAAAGTGGTATTGTTGAAAAGATCTTTAAAAAATAAGCAAGTTTTGTAGGAAAATTTTTTTTATTACTGCCACCCCTGTTAAGTAATATTTGTTTGAAATTACTAAATTAAAATGTCATAATAACGAACTTTTTAAAAGTCCGCATTTAAAATCTAGTTACCTATCTATCGATCATTAAACACTGAAGAAGTACACTCACAGTATAACCAGAAGAGCTCAGTAGTATGTATTAAAGAGTAAATGGAAGACAGTTTGAACACTTGTGACAATGTCTAAGGTTGCTAGATTTTTAATGCCGACTTCGATCGTTATTATGAAATTTTGATTTAATAATTTCAAACGATTGTTACTTAACAGGGATGGCAGTAATTAAATAATTTTTCCTACAAAACTTGCCTATTATTTAAAGATCTTTTCAACAGCACTACTTTCAACCTATCGTGCTTTCTAAAATTCCGGAGTTTTGAACATATAATAATTTATATTTATACTTATAGAAATTTACAGGGGTGGCAGTAATAAAAAAAAATTTCCTACAAAACTTGCTTATTTTTTAAAGATCTTTTCAACAATACCACTTTCGACCTATCGTTACATTTATAATTCCGGAGTTCTGGACATTCTGGAGCAAACTAATAGGGAAGCCGACCTTCCCGGAAAAAAAATTTATCACCATTCGATTCTTTATTAGGGGTTTTATAATAAAAATTTTTGACACAACTCTCTACGACTAACCGTTTTCGAAAAAAACGACTGATACGGGTGGTCGAACTCACCCTGTATATGTATGTATATGTATGTGGGATTCTTTATTCCCTCGTAATATCCAAACGGCTCGATGGATTTTAATAAATGAGATGTAATTAGATTCGTCTTAATCCCGAGAGTGACAAAGGGTATGTGACGCCACGGAACATTCAATATGCCGGACGCTAGACGCCATTAGAGTGACAAAGGGTATATGACGCAACGGAACATTCAATATGGCGGACGCTAGACGCCATTAGAGTGACAAAGGGTATATGACGTAACGGAACATTCAATATGCCGGACGCTAGACGCCATTAGAGTGACAAAGGGTATATGACGCAACGGAACATTCAATATGGCGGACGTTAGACGCCATTAGAGTGACAAAGGGTATATGACGCAACGGAACATTCAATATGCGGACGCTAGACGCCATTAGAGTGACAAAGGGTATATGACGCAACGGAACATTCAATATGCCGGACGCTAGACGCCATTAGAGTGACAAAGGGTATATGACGCAACGGAACATTCAATATGGCGGACGCTAGACGCAAACTGACCAAAACGAAATGTCAAACGGTCTATGCTCGGTCAATTAGAAATTTCTATATCTAAGTTAATTGAAATATGAACAAAAAAAAAGAAAAAAGAACACCACAATGCGCGGCTAAAAATGACAAGTATAAAAGCTTGCAGGATATGAACGCTGATGAAAGAATATTCGGATTATTGTTCCCTTGCTGTATTTACAGATCGTTACATAATGTTTCCTATAACTATGCAAAAGCACTGCGTCCCGACGTTTTTTTCTCAAGTGTCGCTTTTTGTTCACAACGATACCTACTTTGTTCTGGCTATTGTATATACTTTGTGTACAAACCAGTGCCATCCAACTGGTGGATTTTAAATCCAGTTGCGGTGCCTGGTTTTCTTTATCAAAAGGGTTAAAAGTATACTTTATAGATTTGGAGGAATGTTATTCTGTACGGTCAAATTAAGAATTTATAGTGCTGTTGATTTTTTGTCACTTTCTAAACTTTAACATTAAAGCGAAGAAAAAATTTAACAGCTCTGTAAATTCTAACATTGACAATTGATTAGTCATTTAAAAAAACGCCCCATCCAGCACCCTTAATACATAATTTAACATATTTTGATAATAACTCAGGCTATGATACTTTTGCTGCAATATTTAATGTTACCTAGCTGTAGTTCTCCTGTAATCGTTACCAACCTAATTTTTCCCCAAAATTTTAAATCTAATTATTTCGGAAATAGGAGGGGTAGAACGTAGGTACATAGTTTTTTTAAACTGTATACTTATACATTGTATTTGACATAGTTTTTTGTACAATTTCCCCATCGAAGGAACCTTTTTAACACGGTTATATTAGTTCCACATGTATGTATGTTTGTATCTAAGTTACGGATTCTTTGAACGCGATTTTCACCCACTTCAAAACTTCAGATTGAACTGAAACTTTGCACACTTATCAAGGACCGATGACAATACAATAATTCAATAAGTTTGTCCCATTATTCTGACCAGGATCTCCAGGACTAAAAAAATTAAAATAAATTTTAATTTAAAAAAACTAAAAAACACGCTTTAATGAACTAAAAAGTAAAAAATAATTAATTTTATTGTAAAAAAGCGTAGGGTAATATGAAAACATGGTACAAAGCACCCTACGCTTTTTTACAATAAAATTAATTATTTTTTACTTTTTTGTTCATTAAAGCGTGTTTTTTAGTTTTTTTAAATTATAATTTTTTCTACGCATTTTAATCAAAATTTAGCTTTATCTTTTTCTATGTCGATCAATCATTTGTTTTTGTGTGAGTAAAATCTAATCACTAATATTCTACACGACAAGTTTGACTACGACAGAGGACAGAGTGGTGAAACGGTTAGCGTAGCGGCCTTTGGATCAGACTGTCGTGGGTTAGAATCCCGCCTCCGCTCATGGATGTTTTGTGATGTCATTTAGTTTTAAGTGAGTTGTTATTTGATGTAAACAAGACGCTAATCACCTAAGTTGTCGACGCGTCTATAATTTACAATAAATAAAAATTGACTACGACATTAGACAGCTCCTGCATATATAAAAATTCGACTGATGACCAGTCCTATACTTCCCACCTAGTAAATATTTGCAAAAAATAAACACTCTTTTTTTTATTCTTTGACTAGGCCCAAATAACCTTAGCTGTTGGTGGTCTTTAAAACACAATTTAATTTTTATTCTTTGAAAAAAGCATGGCCCTCTTTTTTGTTTGGTGATCTACTGATGGCTAGCTTAATATAGCAAAAATCATGGTTACCTTGATTTACGTAGGTACAATTTTTATTTTTTTTAGTAAAATATTTTTTTTCTCGAAAACTATACATTTTAGAGAAAAAAAATATTTACATTTTTTTCATATTATAACATCTAGAATTCATTTATATTTTTTTTTACCTATGTTAATACGTGACATTGAGAACGTTTTTTTGAATATCTCAGGATCCACTGAACCGATTTGACTCAAAATCTAATCAGATCTAAGTTAAAGGCTGATAAACACAATAGAACAATCGGCATCGAAGGTTGTTCTGTTCTTAAGATATCGAAGGCGAAAAATTGACCACACACACACACACACCACACACCACACACACACACCACACACACACCACACACACACACACCACACACACACACACCACACACACACACACACACCACACACACACACACCACACACACACACACACACACACACACACACACACACACACACACACACACACACACACACACACACACACACACACATACAGACATCAGTCAGAAAATGATCTTAAACGATTGCTAGGGTCTCAAAACGTGAAAATCTGTAAAAATCTCGAAATGTTTTTTTCGGACTAAATCCATTACTTCCCTACCATAGTAGAGGTGGGAAGTAAAAACTGTAATTATATGATCATAATCTAAGGTCATTGTAAAATCAGAATTTTGACAATGCTTTCTGCATCCCAGCATAAAGAGTTGAGAATCGTTGGTATATAGCTATTGAGTCTAGACTCGAGACAATAGGTACTTTGCACACACGGAATGAATACACTGTCTGACGATCCGTAAACGACATATAACCTAGTATTGTCGAAACGTTGTCAAAGGAAAAAAAACCAATGACTAAAACAACAATTGTGTAGAATTTTCCAGTTTACGTGGGTCCCACTTTGAATGATGACCTTCCCAAATCCAATATCACCTGCCGCATAATAACAGATGGGGTTGGTGTGAGGGCATGATTAATAAACAGCCACCCTTCGAATAATGTTGGGGATGGTTCATGCCGTATCTGGGGAAATACACTACTATGTTATATGTATTATTATGTACTTCTGAATGTGGTTCATGACTTTCAAATTTGAATTGTCCTAATTTTAAAGGGGCTTCATCCATAACGTTCCTCGCATTAATGTTGGTTTTTTTTTTTGGGTACTGTTCGTACTCAGTTTTCTTTTTCTGGGCCGGATTTGCCCGGGTAAATTTCGGTTTGGCAACGAAATAATCAAGGAGCAATAAATTTCTCGTATATATCATTACTATCTCTTAAAATTTATACAGCGTACACCAATCAGAATCTGCGGGATCCCTGACTTGCTTTACATTTTCCCTCTTTATATAGCCTAAGTTACTCGGAAAGAAAGGCATTTAAACAGTGGAAGAAGTTTTCAAAACAGTTCTTAATTGCGGACAAACGAACATATAAACTTTTCCTCCTTATATAATATGAAGGTTTTGTCTTAATAAGATCAATCATACATTAATTCCTTAAAGTTTGTGCACATACTTAATTAACACCCTGCAGTATAATACTTATTAAGAACATTCGATACCTATACAAATACCTCATACACTCAATTAATCTCAAATCCTTTTTATCAAAACTTATCGATGTTTTTAACCCTTAAGTAGCATAATGATAAGGGTTAAAAACATAGAACTAGCATATAATACACTCTTAACTTATTACTTATTAGTATAGCTACCTATATACTTAGACTTCCATTCTTGTCAGTTGACAAATTTCAAGTACATGAACTGTATATCATTAACTTTGTAGTGACGAGGGGACATATTATAACCAAACCGGAACCTTCACAAGCCGCATGCGCTTGAGCACACGCAATCTTAACGCATTTCCGGTTATACGATCGCATTAAAAATTAAATTCAGTCTGACACTGGCCAGTGAACTTTGAAAATAAAAAAAATGGAAAACCGATTTTCGTGATCAAAATAGCCTTTTTTTAACTTCCCATTGGAAGTTATTGTAATGGATCCGAAAATCGAAATCAAAATGTATAACAAATTTTTATGTTTCAAGGTCACTACACTATTTTTACACTATTTTTAGAAAGATGTCTGTGTGTGTGTGTGTCCATTTCTTTCTAAGACGAAATCTCGAGAATGAAAAATGATATCGACTACGTTAGGATGCCAATCGACGCGTATTAACGTAAATATGATCTGCAAGAAATTTTTTCAAAATCGGTTCAGCCGTTCTTTTTTCTTAACCAAATAGACTCCAAAAAAGTAGATTTTACACAACATCGCGCGAATAAAAAATTATATCGACTTCGTAAGGGTGTCAATCGAGGCGTGTTAACATCATTTTGATCCAACATAAATTTTATAAAAACCCGGTTCAGCCGTTTTTTTTTTTTTAATTATTGTTAAAAATAAATAATAATTAAGTATATTTGATTGATTGAAATGATTACTTTTCTGTGTAATATCTAATTTAATTATTATTATTAAATATTTATCAAACTGGGAAGTTCGTCGTGTTGACCTCAAGAGTCGCACTTTAGTCCTAATAAACGACCCACCTCACGGCTTGTTTATTTTTCGGTTTAAGCGCCTGCTATTTTTTGTGTAAAGTGATCCGTGAGGATCATGAGGACCGTTTCCGCATTTTTTACAGCACCATCTGACAGGTCATACAGTATACCCAAAGTAAAAGTTACAAACATAGCCAAGAAAGCCAAACAAACGAAGTCCCAATTTGATCACGTGTTTCTCACCGTCGTTTATTGGTTCACGTTTGACCATTGTGACGTTGTACAATACCGCTATTGGTTGTCAGACGCCATAAGTTACTTTTTGAAATAAACATGTAAATTTAACCTCACATAAAATTGTGATTTTCTTCTGCCTAACCCTTAACATGTATGTTAAACTCTATCTTGGCGAAGTAAGAATTGGTTGGATTGTATCAGTAACGTGAATTTTAATTTATCAAGTTTTACTGCCTTCTTTTATTACCTCTATAATACTTTTAATATTCGCAATAATTTTAATTTAATCACAAGGAAAGTTAAGTCGCAAATCTGTAGACGTTTCTCTTATCATTGGATTACAGGAAAGCAGCTGAAGTTATTCATTTTTACATAATTTTATTTAAAACATCAAAAATGATAATTAATAATTATCTTCTTTAAAACAGAAACGAAGTGAGCTGGTGTTGTCCTGACTCGGGTCTATAGGCCGTCGTTGGTTGGAATTGCTTCCTAACGTTTCACTAGCACGAGAGGCGAGCTTCTTCAGAGGTCCTTCCATCTCTGATGCTGGATGTAAAATATATCCAGCATCGGAGATGGAAGGACCTCTAAAGAAGCTCGCCACTCGTGCTAGCGAAATGTTAGGAAACAATTCCAACCAACGACGGCCTATAGACCCGAATCAGGACAACACCAGCTCATCAACTGGCCGCGAAAGCCTCAACCAAGAAACGAAGGGATCTGTGATTTTGATGATATCTGAGTATTTTCTTGAGACAAAGGAAGTTCTCCAAATAACATTAGGATCCAATAAAAACGCAATTAATGTTATAATGCATTTATTAGCTAATAAATGCAATATCAACAGTAATTGCGTTTTTATTGGATCCTTACACCCTTTGGAGATTTCCTTTGTCTCAAGAAACTAATCAAAAATAATAGTAAAATGACATAACATAGATTTATAAAAATTAATTGTACATTTCCTGTAACAAAATAAAATGAAATTGAAGAATAACAAAAGACGGTATAACTGAAAAGTAGAACATAAAAAATTGAAACAAAAGTTCTAAGGTCAAACAAAAACAATACGATATTAATACTGATTTTTAGAAGTTATTCCAATTTATTCATAACACTTAAATTCGGTTATGATTAGCATTTTTATTTCGATGGCATTGACCAAAACGCCTACTGCTGGTTCGATATATCGTATTAAAAATAGATCAACAATAGTTTCGAATATATTTCTCGCACAGAACACCAAACATTCCACAATTTTGTTCGTTTAAGAGAAGTGTCCGTTAAGAAAGAAGGATGATTCGTAACAACAGAAACTAAAAGTTTGTGTCCCTCTTTGCGAATCATCATCAATACATCTATACTAATATTATAAAGCTGAAGAGTTTGTTTGTTTGTTTGGTTGAACGCGCTAATCTCAGGAACTACCAGTCCGATTTGAAATTTTTTTTTTTGTTAGATAGCCCATTTATTGAGGAAGGCTATAGGCTATATATATCACGCTACGACCAATAGGAGCGGAGCATCAATGAAAAATGTTGCAAAAACGGGAAAAATTATTCCTTTTGAGAGCTTCCGCTGCGTAAACGGTTAAAGTTATGCAAAAATCATGTATGACGGACTTGTTCCCCTTTAAAAGTTCTAAAAAAAAGTCCGCGACAGCTTATGTCTATCTTTTAAGGTTGACTCACTATAACTTTTTTATGGTAATCAAATTTGTTCGTAATTACAATATTCAAGCGAACGAGCGAAGCGAGTGAGTAGTGTATTTATAATATTCAAGCGAACGAGCGAAGCGAGTGGGTAATGTAATTACAATATTCAAGCGAACGAGCGAAGCGAGTGAGTAATGTTATTATAATATTCAAGCGAACGAGCGAAGCGGGTGAGTAGTGTATTTATAATATTCAAGCGAACGAGCGAAGCGAGTGAGTAGTGTATTGCACCCGGGCTTTCTTAGCACCCGGGCGAAGTCGGACGGGGCCGCTAGTTTTATAAATAAAACAAAGTCCCCTGCCGCGTCTGTCTGTCAGTGCCCGATTTTCTCCGTATAACTATACTGAACGGATTTACGGATTTTGTCCTGGTTTTCACGATTAGATAGATTGATTCACGAGGAAGGTTTAGATGTATAATTGAAACTGATCGACTTGGGTGAAAATCAGAAGACCGATTTCAAAAAAATTTTCACTGTTCGATAGATGATACTTCGTTTTAGGACATAGGCTATAATAACTGGAGCGAGCGAAGCGAGTGTGTAATGTATTAATAAATCATAAATTTACAGCACCCAGGAGCGAACGAGCGAAGAGAGTGAGTAATGTATTAATAAATCATAAATTCATACATTAAAGAAGTATGTCTTCAACTTTTTCTGACGTATTTAAATCTGTGTTCACCTTTTAGAATACTGAATAAATTTTCCGTACTTATTTACTAATTTATTAGTTAATTCAATTTGGGAAATTCTGATTTACGGTTTAAGAGTAGATCGTTACCAAAAGAGATATCCAGAATTTTAGATCGAAACACCTCTAAGCTTGACCGCGGCGTTCCCATTTATGGTCAAAAGAATCCACTGGCCGTACTTGGTCTGGGTGTTGGGGAGTGGCAGGGGCAACGCGCTCACTTAAATACTCCGCTAACTTGATCGAGAATTGTACCAGTACAATAATTTCATCAAAATCAATAAACAATTTTTTATTTAGGACAAAAACCGGTATGTTTATAATTTCGTTAATTTGGTCAACTGAAATTTTAAAAATTTTAAAGCGTTAGTCAGTGGTGTTGTGTCTTTTTGAGTCAATATATTAATACTCTACATTGTCGACCACAACATTGTTTTGTTTTGGAGTTTCTATTAGCTACGCTTTTGAAACAAACAAGTTAATCAAAATTATAATTTCGTTGTGATCAGACCTATTTTAGACTCGTCTTGATTAAATTAAATTTTGTTGTGTTTTATTTATTTATTATTAATTTTATATAAAGATCTACGATATTATTAAATATCGCCAAAAAGATCATTATACTGGTAAACAGGGTTTGATTTTAGACAATGATAAAATTCTTGGCAACTGCGAAATGCATCTATTTATTTTCAAGCTATGTACGTCCTTTGTGTGCTTTTATGTGTATCCCTTTACTTTTTGAGTTGTGATTGGTCGGTTGGGACATTCGAACGGCATAATATGTATTTGTATGTTTTGTTTACATCTACTTCGCCTTGTAAATGAATGTAGGTAGTGTGTGTAATATTATTATAACACAGAAGACAGACCACATTTTCGTTTCATGGTGCCATCAGCCATGTATTTGCTGCGGGTTGCTTCATGCTTGTTTCATGAAAACTGGACATTTTTGCATCCCGCAGTTTAAGTTCGGGACAACGGGACACATAACCTAAAAACAGGACTGTCCCGTTCAAAACGGGACATATATTCACATTATGTATACGTCGTGTTAACTCGTGTACTCGTGGCTTCAAAAGGTTCATTAAATCACTTGTAATCGTAGGAGTCGATCGTAATCGTCATGAAAACACATTCTAATTGCAAATGATTTCGAAGTGAATAACCCCTTCGATTTAGCCTTTAGGCGCATCTCTTTTAAGTGTGAAAATAATTGATTTATAATCCTACTATAAATGTCTGAACCGTGATCTAGGTGTGTCATGAATGTCAATTTACTTCAGCCTAGATAAAGTCTTATCTTTTGGGATGATTACAAAATTAATAAGCAAAGTCCACATTATTTGATAATTCTATATATTAAAATTGATTATATCTAATTTCATATGTACACAGAACTTCAATCCAATATGCAAACAGTTATTAATTATTTCGTTGTTTTTAAAATTAAATGTAACTGGATTAACCTATATTTACACCCACAACAATCGTAACAAACGCATAGGGTTTCATTTCAATTGAAATAAAATACATAACTTCCTCGGAAGCGATGGGAAAATCACCAAATGTACCTGCATTTTAAATTCTTCTGCGCATATTCAAAGTCGTTGATATACAATGTGTCCGAAAAATCAAATCATCATTTAAGATTATACGACAGTAATTTACACAGATACTAGATAGCTATATGCAATCTTTTTCAATGTATTAATAACATTTTAAAATATCTTTTGTTCAACACCCGCAAGAATTATGTAATTTCGTGGCTCTACTGAGAGTGGGCGAAATAATGAATTCTCTGACTGTAGACGTAGAGAGTGGGCGAGCGAAATGCCATTTCGCCTACGCTCATTACGGGGAACGTTTACGCAAGTGTTGATAGTTTCGTCAATCAATCAGGTCACCCATTATTTCGCCCACGCTCAGCAGAGCCACGAAATGACATATTTCTTGCGGTAGTTGAACAAAATATTGGGTGCGACTACTATTGGTCGAAAGAGGAGATTCCACTCGTGTGTTTTACAAATCCACACTCGAGGAATCTCCTCTTTCTCCCACTAGTCGCACAATATACTATTGATATGGATTTCTGGATCATATTTTTAAAGTTATAAAAACTGTAGCTTATAAATATAAATTTATGAACGTATTGTAGTTATTTTTACCGACACTTTTCGACGTTAAAATGAAAATACTAACACGTCACCCGTAAACAAATACATAGCGATTTTCTAATCGACTGAATCGGTCAAAAACAATTAAGGTTTACTGAGCCGTTATGCAAATTAGAGTACGCCATCCAGCTGTTATATCCTGCTGTACTAAAAATGAACCCTTTCTATGTAATATGTATTAAATAACGGTTTGCAAAAATAAGGTACCTCCTAGCCAGAGGCGTAGCTAGGTGCAAAAAAAACTGGGGCCCTAACGAATTATTTTTATAGACAGTTTCCTTATTGCCAACCCGCTAAATGTGACGGTGAATCTTTCAAGTTGGCAACACTACACAAACAACAGAAAGAATACAGGGGAATTCCCCCACAAGTTTCAAACAGAAGTCGGAACTTCTTGAGAATTCCCCTGTATTCTTTCAAATGAGCTGTCATGATTAAAGTCAATTTTTGTTTTTATTCCAACCACAGTGCTCATATATATTTTTATGATTAAAGTCGTGTTGCAACCTATTTTATTTACATTCTGAAGATGGGAGAATTTTCGCTTGTTCAATATGAGGTTTGATGGCCCCCTGAGCTTGGGGGCCCTGGTGCACGGCACCGTCTAGCCCTCCGGTAGGCGGTAGCTACGCCACTGCTCCTAGCATGGGATATATTTATATAGAAGTTTACGTATACCTAGATGCAATAAAATTTTTGAAATTGTTCAAAGAATAAAATACCTGTCTCATGCAACAAAATTACCGTGGAAAATTCTAAATAATAATTAATTAATGTTTGCTAAAATGAATCATATTTTAATTTATTACCTATTGTCAGAAAACAGATGAACGAGGAAACAAAAAAATACTACAAAATTGTTACATAGTGTTAATCTTAAAAAACAAATGATGATGCAAAACAAATGAGACAATGTTCATTTGTTTAAACGGAAAAGGAAACAAAATATTTATTACACATGGCACGCTACGATGTTGTGAAAATAAAGAGAGTGAACTGACTCTAAAATATTTACGGTTGACCTTCAACTCTGTTAACGTTACCTGCAAAGGTGATATTATCAGGGGTTATTATTGTACTAACAGCTGTAGCTGTACGACAGAGCACTATGTATGTAAAGTAATTTTCGAGTGGAGTTTATTACGTATTTTCGTGTACTTTTTTCGCAATTACATGGACGTTTGTATTTGGCATGGATCTAAAGTAACCCATACTTTAATGTCAAAGTCGAGGTCAATAAACACATCCAACCAAATCTAATAACAGTTTTTTGTCGATTTACTATATTCTGTCGTTTTATATAATACTAGCGGTCCCGTCCGGCTTCGCCCGGGTACTAAGAATTTATGATTTATTATCCCCCCTGCGAAGCGAAGTCGGGCTGGTACTCAGGGCCGTCTTAGGCTATGCAGGGGCCCTTGGGCACACAGTTTGAGGGCCCTTTTAGAAAACCAAAAAACCGTGAATGGAATTTATGATTTATTATCTCCCCTGTGAAGCGAAGTCGGGCTAATACTCAGGGCCGTCTTAGGCTATGCAGTTGGGCACACAGAGTATAAAGGCCCTTTTAGAAAGCAAAAAAAAACGTGAATGGAATTTATGATTTATTATCCCCCCTGCGAAGCGAAGTCGGGCTGGTACTCAGGGCCGTCTTAGGCTATGCAGGGGCCCTTGGGCACAGAGAGTATAAGGGCCCTTTTAGAAAGCAAAAAAAAACGTGAATGGAATTTATGATTTATTATCCCCCCTGCGAAGCGAAGTCGGGCTGGTACTCAGGGCCGTCTTAGGCTATGCAGGGGCCCTTGGACACACAGAGTATAAGGGCCCTTTTAGAAAGCAAAAAAAAAACGTGAATGGAATTTATGATTTATTATCCCCCCTGCGAAGCGAAGTCGGGCTGGTACTCAGGGCCGTCTTAGGCTATGCAGGGGCCCTTGGGCACACAGTTTGGGGGCCCTCTTAGAAAGCAAAAAAAAACGTGAATGAATATATCAGAATGTACTTTTGTTTAGTGACTTTTTTGGTTATTGGTTTCGGCATTTCGGGGCCCACATCAGGCCGGGGGCCCTGGGCTCGTGCCCCACATGCTCTTATGGTAAAGACAGCACTGCTGGTATTGTTTATAATATTAATAGGATTCCGCCTATACGCTAAAATGCTAAAGAATTTCAGAGTTACGTTTTGTTACTATCCCACAGGAATTATCCCCGCCGCGAGAAATTTATCAAAATCACTCAGGGATAGTGTAGTTTTCTATTAGTGAATGAACTTTTAGAATCGGTTCAGTAGTTCCAGAATTAAAAAAAATATGATTTATCCCCCTTCGCGAGAAATTCTCCCCCTGCAAAGCAAAGTCGCCTGTTGTTCTCGCTTCGCGTACTTGCCGACGCTAATGACCTCTGTTGTCGAGCGTCTATAATCTACAATTCAATTCGCGTACTTGCCTACAGTTTATAATATTAGTATAGATAGTCAAAAAATTCTACACTCCCGTTTTATCCCCTTTGGAGTTGAATTTAAGAAAACTCGAATAGGCTATAATATTTTTCAATAAACGGGCTATCTAACAAAAAATTTTTTTTCAAATTGGACTGGTAGTTCCTGAACGTACTTATGAAACAATCTGTACAGTATATTAATTATAATAACCGCGTGTTTCATATTTGTAGCTAAAATTATTTTTTGTCATATTACTTCTTCTGGTATCATAGCACGATCGTGTCATGGAATATTATAACAATTGTTTTATGGAAGATGACACCATTCTCAGTTTAATTAAAGTATACAGGGTGGTTCAGTTTTAACATAGAATATTTTGACAAAATATTATCCTCGTCTTTCTGATTTTGAAAAATATAACAAAAATCCTCTCGCTCGTTTTCTAAGTAAAATACAGCCATACAGGGTGTCAAAGTTTATAAAAATAAATCGTTTTTTTATCAGGGGAAAAGCTGCAAACTGAACAAAATTTTACAGACATACCTATCTTCTATATGATTGACTATTTTCTGCAGATCTAAATGTGATACACCAGTGGCGTGCAAAGAGGTTACGACTGCATTAATTTACCCCCCAGGGGGGACATTGGAATGTGGTTGCTATCGCAAATTGCATTCCAATGTTCTTTGGGAATTAGCGCTCCCAGGAACCCGAGCTCGTACCAGTCGGTTTGTATATACCGGCTGGCAGATTCTAATACACAAATGTATTATTTGTTGTTAAAGACGCTAATGACCTGAGTTGTCGACGCGTCTATAATCTACAATTAATTATTAATTTGCATTAATTTAAGAAAAAAAATACACGTATCATTTTTTGACACTCTGTATCTTATATATTTCTCAGAATCAGAACGACGAGGAGAATATTTTGTCAAAATATTCAATGTTAAAACTGAACCACCCTGTATAGAATCTAACGTTTCTTGCACAGGTAAAATGTAACGTTTCTCATTTTACAATTAAGTCGATATTGTTTTTTTCGTAACGTCATTTTTTTAAATAGAAATTTCTACAGCGTATTCTTTAGCATGCGTACAGAATGTTAGTTATTTTGTTAAAATAAAATTTCTTTATAATAAATGAAAGTTAGAAATAATTGCATGTAAATTTAAATTGATTATTTGACCCGTAATGCGTGAATATATTCAAGTGATATATTTGAATAAAAAAAAACTTACTTAGTATGCAGAGGTCAAGTTCAACCGTAAATGTTTGTGAAATGTGAAAATGTTTAAAAATCCGTAAGATTATGATTAACAGTTAACTTCTAAACGCAAATAGCAACCTAATTTTACCTTTATTAGCAGTTACATTTTTATGAATTTCCGCTTTAAAAGCTTAGAATGATATTACGTACCGCAAAGCTTTTTTTTAAACAAAAGACGTTATAATTGTTAACATGGTATACATTATAATTTACCAGTTTTAATTGTCTATGCAAACCGGAAACATAAATAAGTGAAATTATGGTGCATTACAGAAATTGTTTTTTTTAATCCGGAGAAATTTAAATGTACTTTTTTTGTTATACTTACAAAGCTTTAGTACCTATAAATAATCCCTATAGAGAAAAAGCTTATAATTTTTGTAACCAATAATACTTACTTTATCGATAAAATGTTTAATAATATCCTAGACAAACGGGTCGCACATTGCGAAAACATACACCAACCCATCTAGTTAAAACCATGTTTGTTTTATAAACAAATGCACAACACACACAAAACAAAACACTGAAGAAACATTTGTTTTTTTTATTTATCGAATTCCGGGTACGTGTATTTCACGTGAAAGTTACATATGTAGATATAGTAGGTATATAATAAAAAGTGTGTCTTTATTTTCTATAATATACTTCGTATTTTTAATAGCACAACCGTAATATATATTTATTAGCTTGTTTATTCGTTGCAATAATTAAATAGGTACATGTTTAATACGTTTTGGCACACACAATAAAACACATAATATACACGTTTGCACACAGGTTACTTTCATTTGTTTCTGCTGTTTCTTTTTTTAATTTTTTCGGTAAAAACGAAGTTAGGTACAGGGCCAGGCGGAGAAGACTATACGCGATAAATGGATGTATGTAACGGGGAAAGATTATAAAAAGGTAACGTTTTGTATTTTATGATGAGATAAAAACGATTTGCGGTGATATTCAGCAGTAGATGTTGACGAATGGTTGTTGATAGAGCAACAACCTGACTGGTTTGCGTACATTAGCCCGTGTTTTAAACTGCTGAAACCCGCTCGCAATATAAACGGCACAGCGTACACTACAGACAAGTTAGCACGGTCTTCATGTGCCGAATGAGGAGGGTACGCCACCAACCAGCCACACTCAGTCGTGGCTCTGCCTACCTCTGTTTTGGCTGGAGAGGCGGTGGCCAGATCGTTTTCGTCGTACACTGGCTCCGAATTACGGCGTCGGACAAACTAATCGTATCTCACTTCTGAGCTACACTCATCATATACTTATAAAATATATACCAAGCTTTGTGTATTTACTCAATGTGCGGTGAATGAAGTCAACAAAGAGAGCAAAAATATATCTGCGTGTCTTTTGAGGAAGTAATTCCGCATTTATTCCGATGATAAAAAATCAACGTTTATTTAAGGAAAGTAATGAATAATAATTAATCATCTGCACAGTGCACTACGCAATAAATCACACACGTACACAGTCACACTGTCCCAAGTAAGTAGTTTTCATTTTTAAGTATTTTAGATACAAAATAATACGTTCTTTTTAAAAGTAGGCAATCTCGCGAGATCTCGAATTGCCAATCTCGAACCCAAACTAATCTCGCGAGATCTCGAATTGACAATCTCGGCTCGAGATGGCATTCCCTAGTCATTGGTCGATGTATAAGGGCGTTCCATCTGAACAAATTGTTGAAATTAAAGATATCTCTCTATTTCATTCGGACAAAATGTCTTTGTCTATGACAGTAGCCAATCAGGAACCAGCCAGCTGAGCCCGCATAAAAAAGACAGAAATATATACCTGCACCTATGTTGGCTTCACGATTTTTGACGTCAGCAGTACAGGTTTCATTTGTACATGGCTGTAATTCAAGGACGTAGCCAGCATTTTTTTTACATGGGCCAAGGCTGGGCCACACTGATGTAGATTTTCAACCCCATATAACCCAAGAAAGCTTCGAGTTCCGTAAAAATGACAATGTAAAAGCACAGGGGGGGGGGGGGTAGGATTGCCAGACCTTCTATATTTAATATAATAAATCAAAAATATGAATTGGTACTGGGTCCAAATAGCCTTAGCTGTTGGTGGCCTTAAAAATCACAGCAGCCTAGTCTATTCGCGCATTAAACTCTATTTGTAAAATTTTCACTTTAGGCAATTTTTACGCGTTATTTAGTTAAAAAAAGCTACTTTATAGATCGAATTTCCAATCACAGATATCCTTGCATTATGCATTCAAAAAGAACCATATTTTCAAATGCAAATATAATTTTAAAATAAATACACAAACACTTGATCAGACGCTAATGACCTCTGTTGTCGATCGTCTATAATTTACAATTCATTCATTCATTCACAAACACTTGAAAAACTCTACACATTTATTAATCTCAACGATCGTTTCGGGTTTCTAGGAGAGTTCAAACTAAAATTTTTAGTTCGAACTCTCTTGAGAATGGGCTAGAAACCCGAAACGATCATTGAGATTAATAAATGTGTAGAATTTTTCAAGTGTTTGTGTATTCATTTTATTCAATCATATTCTGCCAAGTGCCTAGCGATAATTCTATTGAAATCATAAATATAATTTTACCGATATTGTAAAATACAGTTATCTTCAGTTTCCTTTCCCCTCCTAGAACTAACTATACAGAAAAACAATCGTTACAATAGCGCTGAAGTTCATAGCGAGAGAGTTTGGAACTGCAGATTGTATTATATTCAGTCAATAAATTCAAGCCCTGCTTCACTTTTTCACATAGTACCACCTGTACTCCGGAAACTACACTACAAAATTCGTCTGTATTTTTGGGCGCCTTTGTTGTGTGCACCAATATTTCAAGTATCTCACAATTAAATTTAAAAAAAAAACACCATCGTTGTGGTAATAAGCATTTATTTGATATTACCAGGACAATTATATTTTAATTAAACACAACTATTGTACAAATTAATAATTCCAGGAAAAAATAGAATAAACGTTTTAATGATCAATAATTTCACTTATTAAATCTCCTTCACAGAATTTGTTCCAATACCATTGGAAATACCGTCAATATAATTAAATAATTACAAAAATAAATAAATCGGCTACATTTACAATTTTATTTTTGAAGCGTAATTTCTTATGCGAGTCAGCCCGTTTAACACTTGCGTTGAATATTTAACGCTAACGATAAATGATAAACAAATCATATATTATTCTAAAAATGTCAATTTGTACCAGATGCAGATTTTGCTTTCACTTCTGTAATGCGTAATGTAAACAGCATCGCTCATTGCCCGACGGCTTTCATACAGTCCGGTCGTCGCCGGTCGAACTGTATAGCTTTCATTTACAAACTTGCGTTCCAGATCACTTACTACAATCACTGTTTGCCAGACGTACTTAGATATTTCTTAAGTAAGTTCACTTGTGTGTGTGTTTTTAAAGACCACCAACAGCTAAGGTTATTTGGGCCTAGAACCAATTCATATTTTCAATTCATTATTTTTTTTTTTAATAATAAATTGAAAATCTAATTGACACTTTTACCAGCTCTCGGGCTAGAACCCGGGAACTGGGGACTTGTAATAGAGGAACCATAGCAACGCCATATAAACAACAGCATTGCTAAACGCTCGGCCATTCTCAAATAAGTTTAGTTGTGTAGTGTAAACGGTCTTAATTACAAGGAAACTAAATTTTACTGTGTAACCTTTGAGTATTGCATAAGAAGTTACACTTCACCCGAGTATCGCGACAATTTTTTTAAATTGTATTATTAATTTATTGATAACAAAATTTATTAAGTAAAACTTACTTTATTTTTTATAAAATAAATAATTCCGACGGATTTTTCTAACAGCTCAGAACCAATTTATTTGGTCACCTGATTGTGATTAGGGATGTGAAAAAATAATCGATTTTTATATTAATCGATTATTTTTTTCTTATAATCGATTTTTAACAATCGATTTTTTTAATAATAATAATCGATTTTTTATAAATCGATTAATTTTTTAAAAATAATAATCGATTTTTTATAAATCGATTAATTTTTTAAAAATAATAATCGATTTTTTATAAATCGATTATATAAACTACACTTTTAAATCGCTTAGATAAATTACACTTTTTTTTAATTTATTTTTATTTTTTTTTTATTAATATTAATATTAAGAAAGAATATAGGCTTTGGGAAACCCAATGCAGCCAACATTTACAAATTACACGTTTTAATCGATTTTTGTAAACAACGCCATCTGTGCGACGGATGAAAAAACGTAAAATAAGTTCACTAAACGTAAACTAATCAGTCGGAAAATGGCGCCATCTGTATGTATTATGTAAAATAGTTTCATTTCGATACCCTTCCAATTGTTTTCATTCATTATAAAAGTATGCAATTTTTCGAATAATAGAAAAAATCGATTTTTCACAAAAATCGATTATTTCTTCAAAAATCGATTTTTTACAAATCGATTTATATTGAAAAGAGAAAAATCGATTATTAAATAATCGATTTATATTGAAAAGAGAAAAATCGATTATTAAATAATCGATTTTTTTTACTCAATGTCACATCCCTAATTGTGATTTAATCCTTTTTGATTTAAATAAGGGAAGAATTGATTACTCATCATTTTCCTTCTTTCAGTAAAATGGAAGTATAAGGCAAGGAATTTGCATTGCCAAACTTTAAAATACTTATCATCAAGATGGTTGTTTTAAGAATTAAGCTTTCATAAAA
This sequence comes from Mongoloraphidia duomilia, assembly GCA_039654895.1. NCBI lineage: Eukaryota > Metazoa > Arthropoda > Insecta > Raphidioptera > Raphidiidae > Mongoloraphidia > Mongoloraphidia duomilia. The sequence goes on from CM077527.1 coordinate 12,687,705, forward strand.
AAATTACAGTGGTCGAAGATTTGAACTTTTTTGTTTTGGAAAAATTAATAGACGTAAAAAGAGTCGCCTACTTTTCTGAATTTATTTTACATTGGTTTAAACCAAATTATTCTTAAGTTTATTTTAAATACAGCTTTCAAGTTTAGCAACGGCATAACACATCACCAATATACATTAGAAATAAAAAATTTGGATCACGTTGTTTTTATGGCCATTTAAATTTAGAATGTATATTTGGTGAATAAATTCCATTCCTTTTGCCTCATATTGTACTCCAAAGTGGATCATTTAAACACAAATTAAAAATAAGAAAATATTTTTTTGTCATAAATCAAAATTAAAAATATTTATTATTAACTAGATCATAATGTACCACATTTTCATACCATAATATGTACAAAATCATACTTCATTTTCATTAATTTTTTATAACCACGCAAAAAATAGTAAAATATTGACTTTTAAATGTCTGTATTCGTTCGTAATAATCCGTTTTAAATTTATTATCTCACTCTTTTCTAAAAAAAATAAATAATTTCAATTTTATATCATGAAAATTAAATCAAACACTAAAAAAATAAATAACTTTTTTTCAGTTGCTCAAAAGTTAAATCGTTAAATCAATTTGAGACTTAAATTTTAATAATTTAAACTAACTTATAAATCTGTAACAGTAGAACAAACCAGTAAATAAATTATTAAAATAATTACTCAGCGTACGCTTAGTTTTTGATAAAAAAATATTAATCAGTAAGATACCATAATGTGTTCATACTTTTTTTGAGTTTCGTATGGAAAAAACCATTAAAACATAAACAGAGCACTTATAATCAAACTCCATGTTTTAGGAAAAATATTACATCACAGATTATTTAAATTTATAAATCTACAAGATTGGCAAAACCATGTATATTTTTCCCCGTGTAACATACATTGTCAGTTTCGTCATTTGTTTCGATAAAACAAAATATTTTATTTAGAAAAGAATATTGTCGACTGTAAAAATTTGCGCTATGTTCTTAAAAAGAAAAAAACCAAAATAATTCAGAGAAAAAATCAATAAAATGACATGGCTTGATCTACCGTCTTTCTCTGTATCTGTGACTGTGGTTATCTCTATGCCGATCTCTATTATAGCGGTCACTGGTCCTCAGTAGAAATTCATCTACAGATCTATCGTACGATCTTTTATCGGAATACGACGATGACCTGGGCGGTGGCGGCGGGTATTCGGGAGGTAACGGTAATCCGTCATAATACCTCGGCGGAGGAGGTGGCAAAGCGTCGTACGGTGACGATGAACTCGAGTAGACACCCGGCGGAGGTACATACGGCAAGGGAGGTAGCTGGTGCTGCATCGTGCGCATGTAATCGGCAACATACGCTTCGGCTGCGGCCGCCGCACCTGAATATCCTCTACCGCCGTCTCTCGCTCCCCACCACGGCGAAAACCTATCTCGGGCTCTAGGCGAAACGCTTCTCCTTTTGTATACGGAACCTCCGGCCAATCTGCTTCGGCTATTCAAGAACAGCTTTCTTCTCCCTCGTCCGAATGAATTGTTTCTTCCTCTATATCCGCTAGAAGTTCTAGCTGCCAGTGGCATTCTAGCTGTTGGGTGACGATGGCGCGAACGCATCTGGCGTGCCGCTTCTTTAGACTTTCTTAATATCGGTGTCATTTCAATGCCTTCGTCCTGGGGGAAAAGTCGACACAGTTCTTCGGCGACACGGGGTTCTATTTCTTGACCGTCGCGTCCTATTTTGACAGGTTTCCCTTCGTTCCATGGATTGTATAAATGCAATGTGCTGCTGAAAGGTAACTCCTTACGGCAAATCCAATCTACTTTAAATACGCCTCCCAAGGCTTTAGCCGATAAGCCAGGAGGCAACACCCAGTTGATGGCCGGAACATCGTGTCTTGATTCGCCATGCAATCGAGCAAAGCCAGCGAATCGACCACTTTCTTTAACGGAAAATATCAACAAAACGTTACGTGATTCGCGGAATGCCTGATTCAAGTTCGCTTCGTTTTGTGGTAATGTCGACCAAACACCTTTCGCTTTTGACAGAGTCACATTTTCCGCGTTATTTGACTTTATGACAAAATATCTTGTATCACGAAACAAATAATTCAACATTGTCATGTAATCATAAGTTTTTGCTTTAGAGCGTGCTCTTTTCGGTGCAGGAGAGGGACTTTTATCCCTTGAGCGACCTCTTTTATGCCGGGATCGTTTGTTTTTGGACGCACCAGATGAGTCTGAACTGACAGCACTAATACTGGGTGCACTTGAGTCACTATCTGAACTACTTGACGAAACCTCACTGCGCGTATCATAGTCCTGGATATCTTCTAACTTTAATTCATCTTGCATATCCGTTCCCAGTATTAGATTTTCTGCATCTCCGCTACTATTTTGCTTGTTCTTGGTGTTCGCTGAATCTGAATTAGCGTCCGTCATCTTAAAAATTTTATGACGATACACAAAGTTGATCACTTTTCGAGTTTTATAAATACCATATTTATATTAAACTAATTAAATATTGTGTATTTTTACTGTACTTCCAGAAAAAAGTCTTTTATTTTGTATAAAATATAAACATTTTTATTATTCTGTCGCCTAACCAAAACCTGACAAGAGCTATGAAGTTTGTTAGCTATGTACAGATTACCAACATAACATTTCGTTTGTTAACATTTCACTGACGAGTACACTACGGAGTAAAGAACATTGAGATGCCAACTCGACCGATTTTAACTCGATGATTTTCCCATCGTCTGAATTATGCTTAGATTCTTCCCTAGTCTAAGGAATTATGTAAATAATGAAAGAATAGGATTAGGGAAAAAGACTTAACAAAAAAACTAATATTAAATTATAAACATTACGAGCTTTATTTAAGATCACAAAACTACAAATCAAAATGACTTATTATGCGACGTTTTTCTGAGACAGCTCTTTTAATTTTTTCTCAAAAAAATCCTTCCTTGTATGCAATGGTAAATGCGGTTGTCTAATTAAATAATTTATGTTGCCATTAACCGTATATTTTTTCTCGCCGTCTTCCAATAAAGCTCTTAGTGCTTTATTTCTCTCTATAAGTTTTTCATAATATTCAATTGCACCCTCAATAACCGAGGGATCTATGTCAGCAAGCGTTTCATCGATATATTGTTCCATCTTCATTTGTCCTAAATCTTTACAAGTAAAGTAAATTGCTAGACTGAACAATGTCGCTAAAGTATATAAGATGAATCTTAGATAACGTTGCCTTGCGTACAAGTCTAGCGCTTGGTTAAAGTATGAAGAAATATAATAAGTTATCATAATTGTTGCTATTGGATACAATGATTCAAGGACCGCTTTGAAGGTTCTAGTTTCTTCAATTTCTTTCATTATTGCATACATTTGTGCTTTCTCAGATAAAATCAATGAATCTAATATTTTTTGTGCCGCGGGTGAAGACCAATCTATTATTGGTTTTAGAGCCTACAAAAAATTTAAATATAGCTTAATAAAACGTATCAATACAACAGATCAAATAATATAATCGTTATACCATCATGTTTGATGTCACTATATCGGCTTTTGAAACAAATGAAAAATTTATCGGTATACCGACATAGGTCCCGTATTTGCTGTACGTAGTTCCGACACTGCGCATATCCAAACCGTAAATCATGAACGGTTTAAGAACATTTATTTCCCGTTTGTCCACCTAAAATTCCAAATTAAGTATAGTTCTTGGACTTTCATCATCTGCCTTTAAAATTTCACGAACTTACTTCAAGAAGTCCCATTGCACGGTTAAACCTGTCGATAATATTGGGTGGGACTTCCACTGGAAATCCCTTACTAAAAGTAAAAAAAATTAAATATACATTTCATATTGTAACCATAACCTAACCTCAAAATGTCACTCACTTGTATAAATGTAGAAAATCTACATATTTATCTACAAATATGGTGTCAGATACCATTTTAATCAGAGTGGCACTCATTCCTACACCAAAAACCACCCCACCCATAACTGTTCTTCCTTTTTCTGTTAAACACCATGATAAATACTTCTTAAATTTTGAAGACATGGTGATCATAGAACTGTAATATTATGTATATTCAGGAAGGTATACGATCAAGATGTATAAGATAAGCTTTTGCTTTACGCCTTGTTTATGTTTTGTTTTTCGCACAGTCTCTGCTCCCTGCAATCGGTTGGTAGTTTACTAGTTGGTACTATTGTTAACAGTTGCAAGTGTGACATGAAAATTGAAAAAGGATTTTAACAGTGGATTTTAACAATAATTTTCAAAAGTTTAATTATTTTAATTAATCAGTGCCTGTGTCGGTTTTTAGAAAATTTAACGAAAAGATCTTAGTTATAAGTGAAAGAACTTTCTTTTACTGTATATTTTGAAATACAGTAATATTTTTGTGCCAAATATTTTGCTTCTATATAATATTGAAAAACCGTATCGACCCTAGCAAACTTTGTAAGTAAAATGTTATTTGATATTTAAGATATAATAAATTATAGAAATATTTTTCTTTTTTTTGTCTTCTATTGAATAATTTTTTTGTACAATCTTTTTAAATAGCCGCAATTAACCCTATTTCAGTAATTTAAATGCAGGATTGGAAAGGGAAACAGCCTGTCAGTTTTTTCCTTAGCTATAAATAAATTTTACATGTACCTATATAAAACTGACTTTTTGGATTTGTAAACAAGATGTTCAAACGGCAAAAAAATAATTCAAAAGGGATGAAGGTTAATAATAGTATTCACAAACAAATCAATATTTGCTTTAAATTTATAAACTTGTTTGTATAATATATTTGTTTTATAACAGTTGTATAATCTATAATTTTTAAAAGTTCTAACATTTCTACGATAATCAGTACACTGACAGCTTTTTTTAAAAAATATATTGTATTACTTGTTTTTCATCTTATAATAATATTAACAATCTATTTTTTTTTTAAAGTACAGTTTGTTTTCTAAAATATTAGGTTTTATTTATGAAAATTTACATTCTTTTCTAATATATGGCACATAATATTTAAAACAATAACAAATCTATATAACTACTTTTTCTTCTCAGTTCTGATTTTTCTTTTTTTACGTTTTAAGTTTTCAAAATATCATTTTTTACATTAAATAAGTCTTATATAATATCAGTCAGTTAAAATATTTTTTGTTATTTATTATTTTCTTTGATAAAGCATTTTTTAATAAATTTTTCGTATAAAATTCGCAGAACGTTATCGTGTTCTCTTTGCTTTATTGTTTTTAAAAAGTCATAAATAAAACCTAAGTACTGTTTTTATGTGTATAATAAATACAATTTTACATTCACATTTATCATAAGAATAGGCGTAGTTAACATTGTTTTATGAAAAAAATTGGTACAAGTTAAAAACAAAAACGCTCTGCAGCTACATTCGATAAAAAACTACACTCATATACTTATACTTTTTTTATTTTTAAAAATCAGAATTTTCAGTAGTATATTGCGTAACAAGTGTGGAAAGGTGCCTTTTTTAAAACGAGTGCGATATTTTGAAACGAATCGGGAGCGAGTTCTGCGTGCGCCGTAAACGATCGTTTCAAAATCATCCGCACTGGTTTTAAAAAGGAGGCATCTTCTCACACTGTCACGCACAGTACTTTTTATAACATGTAAACGGATGTGCGTAAAAAGTGACAGCCGTGTGTAAAAAAATGAAACAAAAGAGAAACCCGTGTGTAAAAAGAACTTTTTAAAAAAGGCTCATAATGCGACTGTTTACGCACGGTCCGTAACCATGTAAAGACGCCATTTTACATGTTTGTATTTTAAAAATAATATTTCAGGAACTATTATACGCAAATGGGACGGATTTAAATTTGAAAACTGACTTCTTCGAAGAACAATAAAACATAACCTTAAATAATTGATTTTGTTTTTAACTTTATGTAGGTATTACGTAATATAATGGATATATCCGAAAACTGACTAATACTACAAAATCTCATTCGTATTCAAATTAATTCTAAAAGTTACATTAAAATGTTTCGGAAACAACATAGGTACATAAAAAAAAATTAAAATAAACCAAAACATCCTCATTTTGAACTTTTAGCTGGCGAACTCAAATTACAACTTTTCATTTTGACTTTGCCATTAAAAATTTAAACGATAAATTAATACCAAAAAAAAGTTAATATTTAAATCAAGTCCTGTACAAATTATTATAAGTAAACACAGTTCAATTTTTTTCTTCTCTAAATTAAAACAAAAAGTTAATACCGACTTTCAATAACAAAGTGCCAACTTACTAATAGAATGCGTTGAATAATCCCCATTGTTCTTCAGGAGCTGTTATCGGTACATAGCTTGTATTATTCGACGCCGGTAAACATTGAAAACAATAATTCGTGCCGCCATTATTATCCCAATATTGGACGCCTTTACACTGAAACTTAACGGCAAATTCGAGCCTCTGACCTACTCCCAAGGTGTGCGTATACAATAAAAATTTGAACTTATCCGAAAAACCATCGCACGAATTTGAAATATAAGTTGCTTGAAGATCGGAATAACGTCTCCAGTCATCCAGCGTATATCTGATATAAACAGACTTGTGGAAATCTAAATTTCGTACTCGTACAATACCAGATATACTTATGCTATCAACAACGACATTTTCAAGACAACACTGTCGATCTCTCACTTTATCCAGGAAATTTATATCGCCGCCAGGTTGCTGAAACAACGGGACAACTACTTTACTAGCCGTTCTATTTTGGCCAAGACACGGCATGACTCTTGCAGAAGGTATCGACGATTCGGAATTTGCCGGGCTTAGATCAACATCGACAAGATCGTCATAAGCAGAAGTTGGAACTTTTGGGATTTCATCCATGAACGTTCGCACGTCGGCCAAATCTAAACCAAGCGCGTCTGCAAAACGTACAATTTTCTTGCCACCGGGCGTTCCAGGTGGCGTTTTACCAGTTTTCAGCGATGAACATCTACGAACACGTGGCGTTCTCTCCTCAGTTTCACTGGAGACCTCGTCAGTTTCGGAACGCGTCGATTCATCTTCTTTTTTCGATTCATCGACTGATTCAGTCGTTTCATCGTTAATTTTATTGACTTCTATATTATGTTCAGTCTCTTCGTTGCTTATTTTAAGAGTTGCAGTCATGACTTCAAGTGGACATTCAATCACTTTTAGCGTAGGTAAAATTTCTAGTTCGCAAATATGAGAAACTTTCGATAGACCGTTTGTCAATGCTACGGTAACTGCATTATCCACTTCATCCAAACCGAGAATTTGTTTTGCGCTGTCACTAAAATGATTTTGTAAATTATTTGATTCTGAATTTTTTATATTATTAAATTCGATTCTGTTATTGGCACTAGTTTGCTGTGATAAATTTGTATTTTCTTGTTCGCTTTTGTTTAATCTCAAATTATCGATTGAATCGAACGAACAAGTCGATTCGAACGAATTATTTGATTCAAGAGACGCGCACCGATTAACCTTTGCATTGAACAGTTCATTTTCTTGTAATTCGGGATCATAGTAAACGTCACTGGAGTCGCTATCGGCAGGCGTATCGACCGCCAGCGGCGACGCCAAGCAATATCCCGAATCTATATCCGTTTTGATTTTGCAACCGCACCTGTCACCGTTTAATAAAGGAAGATCGTCCTTCTCGTTAACGGTTAATTTAGACAATTCTTCGACGGCAACTTCTTCGATTGGACTTCCAGGTGAATCGTATTCGTAGTTCGATTTGATAAAAGCTTCCGCGCCACATTGTTGCGGTTGATGACTGATAACAGTCGACATCTGCGGGATTTGATTGTTGCCATTACATTTCGCTGCATTTCCATTGCATTTAGCGGTGATTTGATTGGAGTCGCCGTTGTATTTCTGATTGTTGGATGAATCTTTGATCCAACTGGCTTCGGACGTTGTACCGGGCGGCGTACCAAGTGAACGTAGTTTCGTCTGCAAAGTGTGCGCGAATTTCTCGACATGATCTTTACACGACATGGCTATCAGCGATGTGAATCCACATTGACGATCGGATGTCATTGAATTTTCGGTGTGTCTGTTAACGACTCCCACTTCCGGTTTGCTGCTATTGCGATTAGCGCAGGTGCATGGCGTCGGATTAGACGTTTGTTTTTGTTTTGTTTGCACAATCATAAATCATCTCGATGATCGACACTTCAGCTACTCTGAAATACAAAAATGTGTTTAAATTAATTTATTTCTTAATTCAAATACAAACACAGTGAAAAAATATTAGTAAAAAAAACTTTTTAGAGACAAGTTTTTTTTAAATGCACTATAAAAAGGAAAAAATAATTTTTAATAATTTAGGTTCATAATTATAAAAGCGTGGGTCATGAACTCTATGATAGCTTATTAGTCACGACTCACGCTTAATTATGAACCAAAATTATTAAAAATTATTTTTTCCTTTTTTGTGCATTTAAATAAAAGCTTGTCTCTAAAAAGTTTTTTTTACAAACATTTATTTTGTTCATTTAAGTCTTTCAAAATTTTACCCCCCTTCGACACCTTTAGAGGTTGAATTTCGAAAAATCCTTTCTTAGTGGATGCTTTCGTCAGAAAGGGAACCAACTGTCCAAATTTCAAGTTTCTAGCTTCAGCGATTTGGCCTGAGCGTTGATTAGTCAAAAAAACCCTACATTCCCGTTTGAACCCCTTAGGGGTTGAATTTATTTCTAAAAACGATTTATTCATGTATTGTCATCAGGAATACATATGTGTACAAAATTTCAAATCGATCGGATACGTGGAAGTCGTTCAAAATTGACTTGCAAATTTTGACCTAAACAAACACACAAACATACAAACAAACTAACATACATTGCAAGTTAAATAAAAGCTTGTAAAAATATTCTGGCCAGCTTGAAAAACCAGTACTGGGACAGTAGAACAATTTATAGAATACAATCAGGCCCGTAGCTAAAACAAAATTTTAGGTGGGGCATCTGCAGAAATTACAAAATATTACTGTATAATGTATATGTTAGATATTTATAAGACAGAGCATTGCCTCTATATGCCCCCTACCTACTATCCTGACTACAAGTTGAATAATAAGTTCCTAATTAGAAAGAAAGATTGGAGACGCTCGTCAACTAAGGTACTATACGTTGGATGCACTTTTTCTGTATTTGCACTGAGGTTAAAGCTATATATAGAGGGATTATAAGTATTTAAAAGTGAAGCCAGTCGCCATTGTAATTTGGTTCTCATTTTATATGTGAGAAGAAGAAGAAGAGAACAATATTCCCAATTCATCCCGTGTTTTTCCGCCATGTTTAATCGGTCCTGTGACGTCAAACCTGATTTCAATTTTAAGTAGTTGTATACGGACTGCGTTTATAGATTCTACCTCAATGTGTATTTATTTAAAAAAATATTTACAAATCGCAATATTTTTCCTAATATGTGAACCATCGTCAATCCTTAGCTATATCTATAACGAATCTCTTAAAATATCGAAACGGTTCTTAATTCATTTTGAACGAGGTGCGCGATTCATTTTTTTTCAACACTTTAAAGTGAAAAATATGTAATAATCATATATGTAATACTCCTATATTGCTTGCGCCCGTAAGTGAAAGTATCAGGCCACAAGTGAGACAGCAAATGACTGTTTCTATCTTTGTCAAGAAATCCATCTCGTTGTGCGCAAGCGTTGCAACATTCGATTCACATTGGTTCCATAGCAATTTCGGAAATATTATTATCACTAGGTACTAACCTTGTTATTATCATAGATCAATTAATATTATAAATTGTTCATGCGCATATGACTCGACGTCTTGCGATAGAGACAGACATTCTGCACCGTAGGCTTTTCGTCCGACTCCAGACCCCGGCTAGCAATATAGGAGTATTACATATATGGTAATAATGATTTCGCTTTTTTTTGATAGTTGTAGTTCTATTATATTTTACACAATTTACAAAAAAAAAGCAAGCATTAAACAAGTTTTGAAACTGAAACTTTTGTATAAATAAATGTCTAACCTTTCTGTTAAATGAAATTTGCACGAACCGGACATATGACTGGCAATTTGACAAATATTTCTTTTCCTCGTGAACCTTTATTTAAACAGCGTGATCTAGGACTAAGTGATTTTGCCAACGGTTGAATTTATTAATTTTATATGTGAAAACGATAAAAAAATATTTTTGTTTGTATATAGTTAACTCAAAGCAAATATTTACATGATATAATATTATCTAATTACCTATATTATGTTTTCCCCTGGTTATTCCATTTTTAAAGTAGGTACTTGGGACAAAATGCAGTTACCATGTTTATTTTAATCATTTATTTAATTCCCGATTAACGATTTCCAAGTATTTACTATTTACTACTAAATTTCCGGCCCGATTTCGCTCGGGTAGATTTTGGTTTGGCAACGAAAAGACAGTGGGGTGTAACGGTTGACGTAGCTGACCTTTGGATCACAATGTCGTGGGTTCGCCTTCACTCATAAATGTTTTGTGATGTCATTTAGTTTAAAGTGTGTTGTTATTTAATGTAATTAAGACGCTAATGACCTAAGTCGACGCGGCTATAATCTACAATAAATTAAATTAAATAATTAAGCTAGCAACCAATTTTTCTTATAATTTAGCCGGCGTACCTACACCAATTTAGTTCGTGTTAATTTAAATGTTTCGCTCACTGCTCATCTTCCTTTTGTCTTGAATCTTGATGTAACAATATACTGGGTGTTCAAGATATGCGTGAAATGCATGGGGAATTCCTAAACGGTAAGAGATAGAGATTTGATTAAATGAGAGAAAATGTGCAGAATCTCCATTCTTGTGGTAGTGGTACTACCCCATGATACTATTAGTATCATGGTACTACCCTGCGCAGTCAAACTTTCCATGTTTTACTTGACTTGCGACAGACAGTTGAAAAACGAGATTTTCCCATTTTCGTTTTTTATTTATAACTCGCTTATTAAGTAAGTTAGAAAAAAATATTTTCACTTTATTGAGGCACTTTTTTTATGAATATTTTATATCTCTGCACATTTTCTCTCATTTAACCAAATCTTTATCTCTTAGCGTTTAGGAAATGTGGATGCAGTTCTGCACGCTTATCTTGAACACCGTGCGTATAGCCTTTATGTTACTCGAGAAGAAGTAGGTGTTTAAAAAGTGAAAGAATTTTTCAAATCGGTTCAATAGTTCCTAAGATTACAGACGAGCATTCAAATTTTTCAGCTTTGTATAATATTACTATTTAGATTAGAGATCAGTGGGATTAAAAGCCAAAATGATCACGCTAGTATGACTGTTCCCAAAAAGACATTTGAAATTGACAGAATGCCAAAATTTAACAATGCACTACCGGTACTAAATTTGAACATAGTAGTTTTGGTTACGCGTAATTAGTAACTTATTGAAGTAATTTCGGCGACAAATAATGCAAACAGTGATTAGTATTCAATTGAGATAAAACGTTAATTAACAACCTTTGGCTGATAATTTTGATAACTAATCTGTACCTATACTATTTATATAAGAGAGGTAATCCATTGTAATCATTATTTAAACAATTAGCGGTTTAAATATGATCCATACTGCCAGTGCGCCACAGAAAAGTCTGTAAGAACCTTGTGTTACGCAGAAAGTGATAGAAACCGCTGAAAGACTAAATTCTATGCATTTTTGGAATGTTCTATCGATTTCTATACGTATACTTTTAATATACTAAAGCAGCTGCGTTTCCTTAACAAAAATCACCTTTAGAGTCGAAAAAATCGTTGCGGACTCACATTAAATAGACAGACAGACGAGCAACAAATTGATCCTACAAGGGTTCCGTTTTTTCATTTTGAGGTACGGAACCCTAAAAATAATGTCGAGGAGCGCGGGAAGAGCAGCACAACCCTGCCCGACCCGCTCGCGCTGTTCATTGCACAATTTGCGCCCGCGATCGTAATTTATTTGATTAATTTTGTTTTTAATGTATCCCAGAGATGAGTCAGCAGACCCCCTCGAATATACAAATGGACCCCAGTTTAGGAAGTTCTTATACTGGCCTAATGTCGAAAAGGGTACTAGGCCAGTGCGACAGACTTTTGAGGGCGAGAGGGCAATGTATAGCCTAGTTGATAGCGTACTGGTACCAGTCTCTAGACTAGACTTTGAATCCCACCTGTGCTCATGGATGTTTTGTGATGTCATTTAGTTTTAAGTTAGTTCTTATTTAATGTAATTTAAGACGCTAATGACTTAAGTTGTCGACGCGTCTAAAATCTACAATAAATAAAATTCGAGGGCGGCACAATTTAACAAACTGTTTTATATATCATCAGAAACCCTGAACTCAGAGAAAATGATACTAATCGTCTTTGCCCAGGGCGTAAATTTTACAAATACATCCCTATGTTACCGGCTTTGTCGTGGCAATACTATTAACCAATTTTAGTGAATATAATATGGATAATCCAGTAATTTACATTTATTTTTCGTTTCAACTGAATTATCGTTCCACCAGTTCGTGTAAAATATATTTTAGATCTTTTTTATTCGAGCTAAAAATGAACTACTATTGTGATCCACTGGATAGACTGTTGTTGACATGCAACGTTAAAATAAAATCAAAGGAATGCGAATGACTCTATGACGTCTTTTCATGCATATTTTTGAAAATTACAACATTTGTATGTTTCGTAATTTCAAAGCAGTTAAGTAAAATATTTACACATATTCTCAATGAACGTCCGTTTTTAAAATATAAGAAATGTCTTTTCTCTATCCACGATTACTTTAATGTAAAATAAGTCCCACCGAAAATGATTTTTGAACCGAAACCAAACTTCGGTTTTTATCCACTTTCGGTCAAACCCGAAGGAACTATAAAGCAAAAAAAATAAGGAAAAAGTACTTTCAGTTCAAGATAAACTATATTTTTAACATTTGAAATGCATGTAAAAATGTTTGTCTTGCCGGAAACGCTACGTTCCCGCGTCGTGTCTGACCGGATAATATAAATCGACCTTTATTCGATCGTACTCTAAAAATAAATAAAATGAAAAGAAATTAGAAAAACAATCTTTCAGTTGCGCACGTGACAATAAAATGCTTGGATGTAACAAATCAATTCTATTTTCAGTATAGTTAAGTGCCCTTTTGGTACGGGTCGTCAGTGCTACGCCCCTGCAATTGGTTCCATTATAAGAATACTTTGATGCCTCAGTTTTCTGAATTTGAAACAGACGCCATCCGCGTTGGTGTAAATGTTTATACAAAAGTCTGTTATAATTTGGGTGACGTATTTGATTTAAGAAATAAAATTTAAAAAAAAAAACAGACGACTGCTAACAAATCACGTGATTGGTGTACTCATTCTACTACGTGCCAACGACCACGTCTTTGAATTTATTAGAAGACGAGAACGGCTGTTCGGAACACATTTTCCTATAATATCCAAAATGTTTTTTTTTGCCATGCCCATATTATAAAATAGCTGCTTTACATGCATGTACTTACCGCGGTAAGTAAAACACTTTCCGCACACCTACCTGTTAAAAAAACTCATTGTGTTTTAAAGACCACCAACAGCTAAGGTTATTTGGGCCTAGCACCTATTCATATGTTAAATTTATTATTTTTTTTAATAATAAATTGAAAATCCAATTGACACTTTTATCAGCTCTCGGGCTAGAACCCGGGAACTATAGCAACGCCATGTAAACAACAGCACTGCTACACGCTCGGCTATTCTCAAGCCCTAAAAGACTCATTAAAGACCGTTATACATACATCGAAAGTACAGCTATTTTGTAGTGGGTATGGCAAAAAAAATTAAAATAGGTCGCCCGAAGTTACTGCATTTTTCTTCCAACTCAGAGATAAACGTGTTTAATAATAGAACAAGATCTGTACATTTAATGGATGTTCAGAGAATAATAGTTCTAACTTGAACCGATATAAAATGCTTCTTAATAGTCCAAGAGCTCGTGGCCAAAAATTACAAAATTTTTGTAAAGGCTAATATTTTAAAATTAGCTAGTATTTAGGGTTTAAATATAAATATACTGCAGTCAGCAAGTCGGTTCTATCAAAGTGAAGTTTTTAATTGAAACTTTTAACCAATTTTTTTTTTGTTCGGTTTACGCACATTATGTTAACTTACGTGCTGCGTTGCGTCTTGCGTATATTTCTTGCGTTTACGTTTTGCGACAATTATAGCAGTGGCGGCGCTTTTGTTAGGGTGGGCCAGACTTGGGCATGGTGTTCTGAAAGTGGGCCAATAACATATTTTGTTCTCAAAATTTCAGTGCTCGATAAAATTTTAACTCAGATTACTTGCTATAGAATTTACAAGAAAAATAGTTGAAATTACGAGGATTATTTATAGAAAAAATAACGCTGAATCGACTCCAACCACCCGCATTTTCAGTTTTAAAGATATAAACAGCATCTAAGAGATTTTTGAGTTTTCTTAAAAATGCCAAAAGTAAGAAGACCCCCCTGTTTGTACAAATTTGCGAAATTTTTGAAAAATATATTCGACCCGATTCATCTAATATTAAGTCTATTTATAGAAAAAATAACGCTGAATCGACTGCAACTACCAGCGCTTTTAGTTTCAAAGATATAAACAGCATCTGAGAGATTTTTGAGTTTTCTTAAAAATGCCAAAAGTAAGAAGACCCCCCTCTTTGTACAAATTTGCGAAATTTTTGAAAAATAAATTCGACCCGATTCGTTTAATATTGAGTCCATATGTATAGAAAAAATAACGCTGAATCGACTCCAACCACCCGTGCTTTTAGTTTCAAAGATATATAAACAGCATCTGATAGATTTTTGAGTTTTCTTAAAAATGCCAAAAGTAAGAAGACCCCTCTCTGTACAAATTTGCGAAATTTTTGAAAAATAAATTCGACCCGATTCGTTTAATATTAAGTCTATTTATAGAAAAAATAACGCTGAATCGACTCCAACCACCCGCGCTTTTAGTTTCAAAGATATAAAGAGCATCTGAGAGATTTTTGAGTTTTTTAAAAACGGTCGTTTTCTCCCGTAAGGCAAAACCCCCCTGCCTTTACAAAAATCTTGGAATTTTTGACCACGAGCTCTTGTGACTATTATCGATATAAAATGCTTTTTAAGGCCGGGTCACACGGCGCGGGGTAGCTCGTCGAGCCGTCACAAGTCACCACGAGCATGCGTCGTGTGACTTGAGACGCTCGCAGTAGCTCGTGGCTCGTAACTCGGTGGATCACCTCGAAGGCGGTAAATGAAAGCGAGTCGAAGGGTTTTATGATGGCTCCTAATGTAATAATATCACAATATTGAGCCTACCTCCACGATCCATCTAGAACCGCGACGCCAAGACGAACCACAAATCATCAACAGCCACGCGACGTGTGACCCGGCCTTTAGAATAAGATAAACGCGTGTTGAAGATGCATTTTGAAAACCCCGGATCACTTGAAGACGGAACCATGATTTGCCCTCGTGAAAACTTATCAGTAAGTTCTGCGACGTTCATTTATTATCTTTTGTTCGCTTCTAATTACACAAATTTATACAAGGCTATTTTTTATCAGTGACTATAAACTCGTGTAGAAATTATTGTTTATTTCAAGTTCGCATCTACATTCTACCTAAAAATAGTAAAACAATTTTACGATATCTTCATTTTATAAAAAAACTATGATAAATCTTCCATTCATACCAAGTCGAGCATCGTCATTTCATTAAAAAACCTATCTTCCATTCATACCAAGTCGAGCATCGTCATTTCATTAAAAAACCTATGTTAAATCTTCCATTCAAATAAACGTGCATTTTACATTTGGTGCAACGCATGAAAATATTTATTTTATGGTGTAACTGCATTTTTCATGAAATGTCTAGCCTTTTGATGAAATGATCTATTGCACCAGAATCCTGATGGCTGAGACACAAGCGCGGATCCACCGTTGTGGGGGCACGATGGACATGCCCACAACTCTAATTGAGGTCGATAGGCTGATGTTATATCCATTGCCTTAATAAAAAATTTTTAACAAAAAAAAAACCTCCTTCAAAAAGGCACTAAAAAGAGGAAAATAATGAAATTTTGAGGTCTGTGCCAATTAAAATATGAAATTGGTTAAAAAGAAGATATTAATCACTGTAAGTACTATACTTTTTAACCGACTTCATATTTTAATTGGCACAGACCTCAAAATTTCATTATTTTTCTCTTTTTAGTGCCTTTTTGAAGGAGGTTTTTTTTTGTTAAAAAGTTTTTATTTTTTACTTTTTAGTGTCAAAAAGTAACATTTACCTTAAAGAGAATCACACGCCGTTACTTACTTTTTTATTAAAATCAGCCGAACTATTGAACCGATTTTGATGAAATTTCTATGGGACCTATCTGAAAGTACATCCTTTCAAATAAAAAAAAATTTTTCAAAATCGATTAATAAACGACGAAGTTATCCGCGAACATACATAAAACATAACCATGACATAAAAAAAATATATACGGTCGAATTGAGAAACCTCCTTTTTTGAAGTCGGTTAATAAAATTAAAAAAAGAAACGTAATGTATAGATCGTGAGCGAGTCAGTAGTCCGACTCGCACTTAGCCGATTTTCGGAAAGCCGTGACTACAACCTTTTTTGAAATCTGGATCCGCGCCTGCAGCTGAGACATATTATATACAAGGCATTTAAGAAGATTTACCAAAATAGTGGCGTACCCCACGTATTGGAATTTAATAATTTTGAATACTTAGTCCATATTATTCCTCATATACATAATGTAATTCAGCTTTTTCGTTCTTATATCCTTCCTCTTAATTGCAAACAAGAAATTAATAAAAAAATATTTTTTAAATGCTGCAGAAACCGCCATATGATGCCGTAGAAGACAGTCACACTTCTTTATCTATTATCTATAAAAAGAGATGTAGGCATATAAATGATCTTCCCCGTGATTTGCTTTCAATTTGACAGATTTGTGGGTGTGACAGTAGATCTAGCCAGCCAATCACAGACGGAATCTTATCTACGTCATTTCGGTAGCGGCATAATTCTATGTTTAAAATTTCATTGAGATATACACACTTTTGGGATTTTTTTTTTATTATAGAAAAGACTTCCGAAAAATTCTCAAAAAATTTTTTTCATAATCTATTTGTAATGTAGATTCCAATAAAAAAAAATGTGGCACCCAAATTGCAACTTTTTTTTGTATGTTTAAAAAATGTTTGATTCATGTTTAGCCAAAATAAATATACTTTAATACGAATTTAATTGTCTATTAGTGGCACACTTTAAAAAAGTTGCTATATTTTGTCTGGCGCCAAAATATTAATGTATTAATGGCAAATCATTGGTGAATTTGATTTAATTTTATTGGAGTTCACTGACATCATTATTATTTTATTTGTGATAATCAAATTAGTGTGTCGAATGATCCGTTTTTGTTTCCTATTCACTTGTTAAAAACAACTGAAAATAAAGATGGTGTATTGCCAAAAGAGTGCCAGATAATAATTTATTTTGCTAGAAAAAGATTGAATAAAATATAATGGTATTTTCAGGTTTCTGTTTAAAATTAAAATGTTGTTTTAAGATAGGAATTTTCCATTTTGTAGTGCGTCTTACTTCATTAGCAAATATTTTTTTTAACAAATACATAGGTTAAATATGAATTTTTGTATCTCTAAAGTTTCATATAGCAATGTTAAGAAAGTCTTTTGTACCTTAAGTTAAATAACTAAATACAAACATTTCTTAACAGACTTTCCTAACTTAATTTATTCCAGTTAAGTTCAATTTTCTTCAATAAAAATAGCTGTATTTATAAAAATCTGCTAATTAAGTAGAGCGTTCAGAAAGACGGAAATTTCCGCAAATCAACACGCACTAATTTTATCAATTTGTACCTACTTAAATACTTTAACAATTGCACATCGGCGTCAAAACAAAATAACACAGTATCACAGAATCGTCTTCTTTTTTTTGTGTGATAATTATATACAATGATCATTGGTCAAGTGAAGACAGTCTTAGCTCGCGCCTGCTCGATTGACCAATAGCGTTGCAGCATAACAAAAGCACGCTTCTGGCACGTGAAGATTTGTATATATTGTATACATAAATATCCACCACAGTTTTTTTGTTTGTGGGGAGTGTGGGGACACCTATCTGATCTATTTTTAAAATACACAGCACACTATATCTCACTAATGCTGACCTTACACTATCAATTGTTTCAAACAAAAATAAGTGCGATTGTTAAATAATTGTTTTAAAGATATCACTTCTTTGAACAAATACTCAGCATGTTTTTAATTTAAAACTCGAACTGACAATTTATTTACTGTTTGTTCTACATATTATAGTTGTACCTAAATGGAAACTTCAAGTACATTTCTTTCAAGACTTGTTTTGGAATTTGATATCTGTTTTAGATAATCAGATCCAATACATTATGTAATTTTATGCAAATAGAGATAATGAAATAGAATACATAAATTAATGAAAATAGTAAACAAGTCAACGACCCATCCTAACGACTTTTTTGTAAAAACAAAAATGTTAACCTTGAGGAAAATATATTTTATTATTGTGTTTACGGATTTAAAACAAAGTGATTGTGGATAGGTCAGTTCATCAAAGTTCTAATAAGCTTAGATAAACAAGTCTATTGAGGAAAAAACGACGTTCCTTTGTCATTTTTTTGAAAACAAATTCGAATCGTTCACTATTATAAATAAACAACTGAATTGTTTATTAAGGAAAAGGTGAAGAATTTTTCACTTAGAATCACACTGCACCGAATCGGTTGATTTGCCGCGTACCTGCCGTAGCGCATACATTTAAATGTGTGTGTTCACACGATACTGCCGCGACGTTATACGGTAAAATCATCGAATCGGTCACTTTCGACATTCGGTTTTGACAATAACAATCTTTTCAGTCGCAAGTGGCGCATACATCTAAGTTCTACCTTTGGAAACGCGCTCTCTTCCCGAAAATAATTTCAAAAAAAGGGTGTGGGTCTCGGGACCCCCCGACAGATATGAAACATCAAAGAAAACGTTATTGAACTCGGTGGTATTCTCTATGTAGTAGTATATATTTTTTCAAAAGCGGCAACTAACTGTTATGCTGACGTAATCCTATATACTGCACTGTAACACACGCGGTTGTCTTCCCGTGCCCGAGCGCGCGGAAGCCGAGAGAGAGAGAGAGTACCGCAGTGGTGGGGAGAACAGCAGCGAAGGACCATAATTAATTTCGTTGCATATTTCCCCTCACGCGGCTGTTCACAGCCCGACATAAGATGTTTCACATCAAAAAGTTGTCAAAAAACATCTAATGGAAATTTGTCTATACAATTTTAAAGATTTTTTGAATATTGATGTAACATGACATATTTTATATTATCATTGTATTTTGACGTTTTGTCAATTTTTATATAGCTGCGACAAATAAATCTTCTATCTATCTATAATAATTTATATATATGATCAATGTCAAACGATTCGTCGAACGCCAAATAACCACAAAGAGGAAGTATGCGAGAAAACTTCCGAACTCTATAACCGAAATCCAGTCCTCGATTTGAAATATGGTATTTTCTTGTTAAATTTAACACACAACCATAAAATTAATGAATAAATATTTCATAATTATTGTTTACCAATTTGTAGTAAATGATAATATCTATGTTTAGCCATCAGTTATTTAAACTGATTTGGGAATATTCCAATGAAAATAAATAAATACGTTGATAACCGGTGGAATATATATTTAAAATAAAATTTAGATAATGACATTTAATACTTAAAATACAACAGTATAAACCATCCTTAATTTAATTGCAGGCTGTGACGTATACATTTTTATCTTTGTTTTCTTACAATTTAGGTATTGTTAAACGATATTTCACTAATTGCTTGTGTCAAGCTAAAAAAACATTATACAGGGTGCTGAATCGTTTTGCGGGTAATAGGGATTTAACCCGTAAAATCAAACTTTCGCGATTTCCTGCTTCCCTAACTATTTTAGGGAAAATATCTTCGAATAAAAGTTTTAGAACATAAAATTCTGCATCTAAATCATTAAACAAAATTAATTTTGATTGCTTTGTAACGGCAGAAATTTGATATGAAAATGTCAAAATTACTTCAAAAACAGATAGCGATAGCCATGGAACTTGAACAAAATGATGACATTTTAGCTGTCAGAATAATTTCTAATCATTTTGTCCAAGTTCCATGGCTATCGCTATCTGTTTTTGAGGTAATTTTGACATTTTCATATCAAATTTCTGCCGTTACAAAGCATGCAAAATTAATTTTGTTTAATGATTTAGATGCAGAATTTTATGTTCTAAAACTTTTATTCGAAGATATTTTTCCTAAAATAGTTAGGGAAGCAGGAAATCGCGAAAGTTTGATTTTACGGGTTAAATCCCTATTAGTAAAATGTTATGATGGTCACCGCTAAGCACGACTTGTGAGTTGTATGACTGTCACCTAACATAGTTATATATTAGTCCATGTCCAGGGGGGGCAGCTGGTGCAGTATTTGCATCAACAGTATATGATTTATCATTTGCAGTTTTATCTTATTTATTGTTTCGTAAAAAAATATTTAACCCCGCAATGGGTGAATGAATTCAATAATGTGACATTGAATAATTGCGCATATTTTGTGCATGACGAAGAAAAATATTCACTTTAAAAACTAAAATAATATAAGATATCGGTTTATTAAGGACCACAATATCATTACGACCGCAACGTCGGGATACCGAAATTTAGGGCAGAATATTCTCGCCTCTTGATATTTTAACTTTCGAAAGACCGAGTGAAGAAATTTGTCTTGTAATGATTACTCGGCCCTGTGACGTCAAACCTGGATTCAATTTTGTATCTCCTCAGTGTCTTAAAAACATGCATTGTACACCAGTTATATTTGTGGCAGAGAGTCGATGCTAAAAAAATATGACCTACACTTTTAAATTAGTTAAGTATAATTTTAACAGTCATTCAAGGTTATATCTCAAGAACTAGGGTATTCAGTTGTCGAATAACTTAAAATGTGTGTTCAAATGTGCAGGTTGATGTCCCAACTTCGTTTAAAAATCATCAAGATTCAAGGAAACTTGAAACTTGACCGCTAGGGGCACCAGCTATGTAACCACTCCGGTCTGTGGACAGTTCATTGTAGTGTGTACAGAATAAGTTTATTTAAAATAATAAATCGTTGACAATGCCGATGTGCTGTGTTTACCAATGTTCAAATCATATAGAGGTTTTGTATTTCCAAAGAATTCGGAACTTTAAAGAAGTGGTTACTTGCTATCATATAAGGGGAAAAACTTGATTTCTCGCGCGTTTTTCTATAAAAAGCAATAATAACTTAGGTGGCTATATACCTGCTGCCATCTATATTACGTTTCTCGTATGCCTATCTCCATCGAATAGATTAATCGGTTCGTTTTTTTCTATACTTAATTCATTTCGAACTGCAATGAATTTGATGGCAGAGCATAAAAAATGTTGAACAACAGTTTTATTTTTAAATTTTCACCCTTCGTACCTCGTACGTTTTTCCTTGTTATTACAATGCGTAGCAATCTTTTAGACTTTAGAGAAAAACATTGTTTATTTCTGTACATCCTTTCTAATAATATACATTATTTTTTACAGATACAAGCAAGTGCTTCGAGAATTACCCGAATAATTCAGGGAAATCCGGTTGCACTAATTCAATGGCGGAGTTTGATTGCATGGAAAATCGTGAAATGTAAGTAAAAAAATTGATTTTCATAATCGGTAATGTTTAAACGGATATCTAGTAATTCTAATAATAAAAAAATAATCACTCTTATAAATAAAAAAATTATCATTTTTATCAGCCAGACTGAATTGATAACCGTAGATATTAAATGTTTGTTATATAACTAATTTTATGAGCAGGTTGCCTCATTACTTGCGTAATAATATTGTAATAGTTCACTAGTGAACTAAAGATTTTAATTTAAAAAACGGTGTGGGTCTCGGGACCCCCGACAGATGTGAAACATCAAAGAAAACGTTATTGAACTCGGTGGTATTCTCTATGTAGTAGTATATATTTTTTCAAAAGCAACAACTAACTGTTATGCTGACGTAATCCTATATACTGCACTGTAACACACGCGGTTGCCCGAGCGCGCGGAAGCCGAGAGAGAGAGTGCCGCAGTGGTGGGGAGAACAGCAGCGAAGGAGCGCACCAAACATTTCGTTGCATATTTTCCCTCACGCGGCTGTTCACAGCCCGACATAAGATGTTTCACATCAAAAAAAATGTCAACCAGTTGAGTAGGGATCACTGGCGGGCTGTCCAAAGAAATAGAACTTGTGTTTTACATATATAGATATCATCCAGTTATTATTTATTATTATTTATTATTAGATGCAAATTGGTGCAATGGCTAAAGTGCCAAATTGTAGCAGCTTATTTGTTTCAATCAAATTAATAAATAGTCACTTTATATACTGAATCACGTGATCTTAGTAGTACTACGGACAAGGCATATTCTCTCCTTAACTACTATTATAGGATGATACTAATTAGCGGAACATTTATGAAAATCAGCAATCGTCAAAAATGTTTACGAAAAATAAAACATTCGTGGGTTTATTTTAATTAAGTATACAGCGAATTAGGAAACAGTTGAACATTTTGAATATTTTTCGACTTCCATATTTCATAGTAGACAAGTAATTTTTTTAAACTCACCTTCACAAACGTCAAATCACTTAACACTATCAAAATACTATACAGCAGTCCATGTTGTCTAAATGTGAGTTAATTTAAGATAATTAAGTTGGCACCGTTGTGAAAGGTCCTCGACCTACTGCGATATAAATAAATAAATTTATAACACAATTACTATGATAAGATTGTTTCCCACCTCCTCTAATAGATTATTTGTTTTTAAATATCGATTCCGTCATAAAATGAATCGTTAATTAAAAGTAAATCAAGTCCCCAAGCCTGAACTCCCCGGTTTGCGCCATACTTAGTCTAGAAGCTTTAAGATAGATTGACCTTTAGATCAATGCAAGTTTCGTGAAAATCCATTTTTTCGTGATGAACAAATAGACACTGAGCTCCAATTTTATCATTAATACGTGTGCTCTAACTTCGATCCCTCAGGGGATACATTGGAATGTAGTTTGCATTCCATTGTTTTGTGGGAATTAGCGCTCCCAGGGACCCGAGCTCGTATCAGTCGGTTTGTGTATGCCGGCAGGCGGATTCTAATACACAAATGGATTATTTGTTGTGTTGAAGACGCTAATGACCTGAGTAGTCGACGCGTCTATAATCTACAATAAATAAAAATCTAACTTCGAAAGCATATTCTAATTTTGACCAAACTTTGCAACAGATATTTATAATTCCAAAATCTCAAGAATGATTTTGAAAGAAATCGATCGATAAAATTGTTTTTACATTAAATATAGGCATGCTCGTCTACTACATGATACTTAATAGTTTACATAGATAAAAATCGTAAATTTATGGTGATTTTTATGATTTATAAGGCGTTTTATGTCTTGAAATACGGTCTTTAGTTACGGCTAATTGACAAACCAAGCACTATTATAAAAACTGTTATTAGTCCAGCACGTACTGGCGCATGAGTATCAAAAACTATTCGGCCAAAAATTTATTACGCGATTC
The DNA here is from genome assembly GCA_039654895.1 of Mongoloraphidia duomilia. Taxonomy (NCBI): domain Eukaryota; kingdom Metazoa; phylum Arthropoda; class Insecta; order Raphidioptera; family Raphidiidae; genus Mongoloraphidia; species Mongoloraphidia duomilia. The sequence continues at coordinate 12,711,476 of CM077527.1, forward strand.
TCTTTAGTATGTTGTACCTACTGATTATAAAAATAAATAATAAAAACAGTGGTTAATAATGATTTTTTTTATTCTCGCTAATGGCTCTCATTAACAATAATATGTCACATACATTTTGTCAGTGTCGACTGTGATCAAATAAATATCTATCTATCTACAAAGAATATAGAAAAAATATTTTTTTATATCGCATCGAAATTTCGGAGTCATTTTTAATGGCTCAAAAGTGATCAAAGTCGTGACTTTTCGAACTTTAAAAAAATCATATCTCTGAAAATATTGATTTTATCGCAAAAGTCATATGACATTTTATGTTCGTTTTTAGTCAAAGAATACGAGAAAAATTTGTCACGTTCAGAAATTTCATTGTCTTGCACTTGTTTAAATAATTATGTTTTAAACAATATGGCACCAAGTTGCCCCGTGGCATAATAATCAGTACTACACACAGACCTGGTAATATTATTATTATTATTCCTATTTCTATGGTACTACATAATAAAGAGTATTGCGCAAAGAAATTTTGGCCAAATAATTTTTGATACCCATGCGCCAGTACGTGCTGGACTATATCGTCGCGGTATATAATTTCAGAGCTGCATTTTTTTCAAAATATAAATAAAGCTCACCACGCGATATGTGTTGCATATAGCTCTGGGGTATATTATACTTATGCGTTCCATTCTGATAATATCTTAGAATTAATATAAGGTCATAAATCTGTCAATAGCTTGATTATAAAATTACAACAATGTACATGTTTCTTTAGACTGTGTTCGATGCATCTTCTCTGTTTGTGTAACACACGTACAATATGTTTAATCCGTAATGGTGAAAGGGGAACTTGAAGACGTGATCGCCACAATAATAACGTGTATTATTTATATTAACTACTTGTCAGTACGTAGTACCAACCCACGCATTTTCACTCCAGGAGTCAATAAACTAGCCGTGTATAACTTGTGATTATGTGACCCATACGTCGCGTTTTGAACGGGACAGTGCCGTTTTTAGGTTATCTCTCCCGTTGTCCCGAACTTAAGCTTCGGGATGCAAAAATGTTCCGTTTTCATGAAACAAGCAACCCGCGCAGCAAATACTGACTCCGTGAAACGAAAATGTGGTCTGGGTTAGACTTCGCGTGACGAAAGATGAAGCCACCGCGTCATAGTAACGTGAATGCATTGCGCCCGCCTTCTAGCTTGCTATTGGCTGTTTTGAAGATCCATGAGCGTGTTTTCTAGAGGTGGAAAATTATAAAACCCAATGTGCAGTTTTGTGTACACGGCACTGTCTGCGGGCAAGCAGGCGTTCACTAGCATATTATTGATGACGTGCCTGGCTTCATCTCTCACCGCGGGCACTCTATTATAATAATGTTCATTTCCAAGACGAAACACATCTTTATGCGTCAGGCGCGATGTTTTCAGCACTTGTATATGGTTCGCAAATGTGCACTCGCCTACTACTCGTGCTGAAAACATCACACCTGACGCATAAAGGTGTATTTAGCACACTAGTTGCACAATATACTGCTGTAGGTATACGTTTTTGATAGAGCCTTGCGGTCTTGGATTTCGGCTCGGAAGCATCAGAGATATAGATCGTAGATTATAGATGTTCGACAACTGAGGTCGTCAGAGTCTATAACTGTATTATAATCATGCCACTGCACTGGCCTTTAAATAACACATTTAAAAGGCATAGTATGCTATTTGAATAGTCGGTGGGAACATAATTACAATATTACAAGACTGGTTTTTATTTTATTCAAATACCTACATAAGTTATAAATAAACGTCCGTACGTCTATTTATAGAAAACAGAATATTAACATATGTAATTATATAAGTGACTAGCCGTTACCCGTGGCTTCGCCCACGTATTTTTTGATTTATGATGTATTATCCCCCGCGAAAAATTCTCCTCCTGCGAAGCGAAGCCGGGCTGGTGGTGTTTATTCGCTCGAATTTTATAATACATAACTCTCTCGCTTCGCTCGTTCGCTCGGATTTTATTAATACATTACTCACTCGCTTCGCTCGTTCGCTCGAATGTTAATAATACATTACACACTCGCTTCGCTCGTTCGTTTGAATATTAATAATACAATACTCACTCGCTTCGCTCGTTCGCTCGAATTTTATTAATAGATTACTCACTCGCTTCGCTCGTTCGCTTGAATATTAATAATACATAACTCACTCGCTTCGCTCGTTCGATCGAATTTTATTAATACATTATTGCTCACCTACGTTATATAAGGAACTCCTGTGCAAAATTTCATGCTTCTAACTTCAAAAATGATGAACTTCCATACAAACTTTCATCCCCTATTTAACCCCTTTAAGGGATGAATTTTCAAAAATCCTTTCTTATTACTCATCTACGTCATATAAGGAACTAATGTGCAAAATGTCATGCTTCTAGCTTTAAAAATGACGAACTTCCATACAAACTTTCATCCCCTTTTTAGCTCCTTTAGGGGATGCATTTTCAAAAAAAAATTTCTTAGTGCTCATCTACGTTATATAAGAAACTCCTGTGCAAAATTTCATGCTTCTAACTTCAAAAACGACGAATTTCCATACAAACTTTCATCCCCTATTTAACCCCCTTAGGGGCTGAATTTCGAAAAATCCTTTCTTAGTGGGTGCCTACGTCACAAAAGGAACCTACTGTCCAAATTTCAAGTTTATATCTTCAGCGGTTTGACCTGGGCGTTGTCTGTCAGTCAATCAGTCAGTCAGTCAGTCAGTAACGGAACTGTTTTATATATATAGATTATGTATGTCTGTCGGTCTGCCTGTCTATCTGTCTGTATATATATGCAATGCATATTATCCGCTTACGGACGAATTCTTAATTAACTCAAATGACAATTTTTCGGTCGAAAAGACCGGTTTTTTAATGATTTTTATGTCTCAAAATGTATCTGATATTTCATCACTCCGGTCCAACATAATCTGCCGCTTATGGAAGAAATCTCGTAAATTTTATCGATCACGTGATTCGAGCGTGATTTGAAGCAGCCTTTTTATATTTGCTACAAACTATAGTCTGTTTCGGAATGGTTGATGACTAAAATTAGTTGTGCACTAAACCAAGCAGATAGTCAACTTTCGTCTAAAATATGTCTATTGTAATGAAAATATGGTAGTGTCTATGAGTTTCGAGTTCGGAGTTGGTACAAAAATGACTGATGCGAACACAAATCGTAAATTTCTAAACGTTTGGCATATACTTTACTAGCCACTAGCGCCACTTGACGAATTAAAATGTAAACGTTTCACGCCCTTACTTGACACTAGCGCCATCTGACGAATAAAAAATGTAAACGTTTGACGCCCTTACTTGACACTAGCGCCATCTGGCGAATAAAAAATGTAAATGTTTGACACATACCTTACTTGCCACTAGCGCCACTTGACGAATAAAAAATGTAAACGTTTGACGCCCTTACTTGACACTAGCGCCAGCTGGCGAATAAAAAATGTTAACGTTTGACACTATTGGCATCTGACGAATAAAAAATGTAAACGTTTGACACATACCTTACTTGCCATCTGACAAATTAAAAATGGTAGTCCTCATAATGTATCTATTGCATCAAGGATACGCTAGGTTATTACCCTTTGAAAGACCTAGGGCATTAAAGGATATTGTAAGGTCGTTCTAAATCACGGAAGTTCAAATATTTACATAATTTATGTTGATCTAATTTGAACTGCCGCAACGTGTTTCACGGTCATACATAATTTTAATAATAAAATTATTATTAAACGTGTTTACTTTCTCTAAGTAACTCGTTAATAACTGATAATAATTATTGCTGTGCTAACTACCATATACGTTTAATTCTGATTATTATTTACCGATTGAGTGCAGGGCAAGGTATAACAGTCATATTTTGTCCTTCAACGACGCGCCTTGAAACAATTTAGCATCGTTAAACTTGACCTTAGGATTTGATGTTCTTTTTTTTTTGGCAACGATTTAAATTTTAAATATTTTAAACTTTAAATAAAAATTTAACTAATGTAAAATATGTTTTTGTGATCTTTTAAAATAATAGTATTTACTGAGGTAAACGTTTTTTTTAAGAAATCATTCATATCGGTGTATTTTTGCTGAAGTTGTTGTGGTTTAAAGACAACTCCACTGACAGACAGACAGACACACACAGCCGCCATACAGAAAATCACATTTATTTGAATTTTTTTCAACTCCATACTTCCATTTACTTACGGAACAAGTAAAATTATTTTTTTCTGTTTAAAAAATTTTAAACGATTAAACATTGTCAATAAAATTTAGTAAATTAATCGAAAAAACGTAGCAATATACATTAATCGACGGATAAGATTGCCTTCAATAATATAATTGATGCGTCAGAAATATAGGTAAAATATTTTAACTTAAATGATACATTAAATATATAACAAACTTTTTCTGACGAATCTATATTCGTCCCTTTACTTCCACCAGGTTTTTATAAAACTGTTGCTTCTGTAACTTGGGTTAAGAGAATTGTAACCAGTTACGAATTTAAATGTTTAAGTATCTAAAATGACAAAAATATAGGCTTTTTTGTGTTATTCAGTACATTTTTTACACTAAAATTTCGGAAAAATATAATTAATCACGGTCACACCGTCGGATAATTGGTAAAATAACAGAAGCTTCTTAAAAACTTTGTTTGCTTTCTAGAAACGGCGGCTAAATTTGTATTATTTTTTTCTGTGACTTTGTTTGCGTGAACGTCGATTTTTCCCGCAGATTCGTTCGCGTTATCCTATATTTTAAGTTTGAATACCGGTTGATAGTAGTGGGGGCAGTATAGCCTAGTGGTTGGCATGCTTGGTGCCGCAACCTCTAGACTGGACTGCCGTGGGTTCGAATCTCACCTGCGCTCATGGATGTTTTGTGATGTTATTTAGTTTTAAGATAGTTATTATTTAGTGTAGTTGAAAGACGCTAATGACCTGAAATGTCGACGCGTCTATAATCTACAATAAATAAAATTAAAATAAATGTAGTAAGTTTGGTCAAAATCGGCACAGTCGTTTTCCAAAAACCCGCATGAAATTAAAATTACGCACAAACATTCTGTTACGATTTTATTATTAGAAGAAAAAAAATACATTACCTACCAAAAAAATTATTACGTATACTTCACTTTTCGTATTTGAAAAATATGTTTCCAGAGACTGTTTGCTTTTTAGCAAACACAATTTTTTTAGTTTAAAACGACGATAAAAAATTTTGTAAATAGTTGAACAAAAAAATTGCGTTGTATTTGCTATAGGAACTATAATTATTTAAAGGGCACTCGAACCGGTTTTTTTCGTGTTTGAAACTACGACACTTGATTATTAATTTTTTAAGTTAATGATATTTAATTTGTTTATAGTATTTTATAAACGATTTAATTGTGTCTGCTGTTGGGAGAGCGCGAAGCGCGACTGTAAGTGAGACGCCGGTGTCGGATCCCCCGGCCTTCTCGCGTGTACTTGGGAAGTCTCTGTGTAGAGAACCGTGTATTGATAATACGCTGGGACGGGCACAGTATACGTTGTGCGGCTACTGTCGCGCTTGCATAAATGTAGAAAATTTTAACAAGCTTTCAGTATTAGATAGATAGATAGATAGTTTATTTCTTCGCGTAGCCAAAGTGGATGCGAAAGTCATAAAAATACAAAACGTAATACAGATTAATACAATAATAAAATACAATAATTAAAAAGAACAGTCATATGGGCAAGCATTTATTAAAAAGTATTTTAAACGGTTTTTAAAGATATTTATGCTAGTGCTACCCTTGATTGATTCTGGGAGTTTGTTATAAAAGTAACTACCCTTATTAATTGAGCTATTACTGTACCTGGCAGTTCTGAAACGTTCTAAATGAATATTATTTTGAAAACGGGTATTATAGTTGTCGTGGATAAAAAGAGGAAGAAGACAAGCAGAAAAAAGTTCACCAACGTACGAACGAACGTACGTACGTACCACACACACAGACATCTCTCTAAAAACAGCAGTAGATTCGAAGTCCAGAAACCTCAAAACGTCGAGATATGTCAAAATTTTTCATTCGCAAAATCGGACCCCTTACAATAACTTCCTATAGGATTGTATATCTAGATGTGTATTGGGCTATTTTACGACGAGTGATGACAGTATGTAAAAACGAGCGATATTATCATTTGATCTTGTTTCCATTTTTAACCGACTTCAAAAAAAGGAGGTGGTTCTCAATTCGGTTGTATTTTTTTTTATGTTTGTTACCTCAGAACTCCGTCATTTATAGACTGATTTGGAAATTTTTTTTTTTATTTGAAAGGATATATTTTCAGAATGGTCCCATAGAAATTTCATCAAAATCGGTTCTGTAGTTCGGCTGATTTTAATAAAAGTTAGTAACGGCGTGTGATTCCTTTAAGGTAAATGTCACTTTTTGACACTAAAAAGTAAAAAATAAAAAACTTTTTAACAAAAAAAAACCTCCTTCAAAAAGCCACTAAAAAGAGGAAAATAATGAAATTTTGAGGTCTGCGCCAATTTAATAAAATATGAAGTTGGTTAAAAAGAAGATATTAATCACTATACTATAAGTACTTTTTAACCGACTTCATATTTTATTAAATTGGCGCAGACCTCAAAATTTCATTATTTTCCTCTTTTTAGTGGCTTTTTGAAAGAGGTTTTTTTTCGTTATTTAAGTTCAATTTTTACGCAGTCGGGTTTTTTTTAATAATTTTTTTTTGCGGTGAAATTGGAATGGCGATATAAATGTAGGTATGCTATGGAAGGCCAGGGCCACTGCCATAAGGTAACGAACTTACAAACACTGTTAAATTGGTAACCAATCTTTTTGTGACATTTTTCTGACGGCATGTGAACAAATAATATCGCGATATTTGGCCGATTGCTTATCGACTGATTAACACACACATTGTTGTGTCTTCCTGGAGATTATTTTATTTGGATTTTTTACACCTATACTTACATGCAGTTTACGATTATTGTTAAAGCTGTTCGAACATTCAACACTTTATTGTTAATTACATAACAGTTTAAAGTAAGCAACGAACAAATGACTGTCGTACAGACCCGGCTTGAAATTATCTAAAATCATATACTTTAATTATATACCGCGGATTGTTTATTTACTCAATGTGCGGTGAGTGAAGTCCACAAAGAGAGCAAAAATATATCTGTGTCTCTTTTGACAAAGTTATTCCGCATTTATTCCGATGATGTCATTGGTCGATGTACGGACGTTCCATCTGAACAAAATGTAAACAAAACGCTTGACAGCTGTAGTCATTATAACGTAACCTAGTTTAATTTTGTTAAAAACAGTTTTTTACTTATATTCCTTGAAATTCATTGTGATATAAGAAGTAAACACAGGTTTCGGATCTTTTTGGGCATAATAATATCACTATCAACTGAAGTATTCCATGAACTGAAGTATAAACACCACTTGAAACGTAATATATAAAGACAAAGAAATATGTCATGGACGCCATTGACGTAAAACCTCAGTGCCCCAGTGGTCAATAGTATACCTGCTCTCTTTTAAAAATTCTGTCTTTGTCTATGGAAGTAGCCAATCAGGAACCTGCCAGCTGGGTTCCCATAAAAAAAGACAGAAATATATACCCGCACGTATGTTGGCTTCACGATTTTTGATCTATCAGCAGTACAGATTTCTTATGTAGATGTCTAAAATAAATTATCGATCGAGTGAGCGAAGCTATAGTGAGGTCCCGTTACTAACTCGACCATTTAGAATTTATTTTGGATCGGTTCGAGGGCAGTGTAGCCTAGTGGATAGCGTACTTGGTACCAGTCTCTAGACTAGACTGTCGTGGGTTCGAATCCCACCTGCAGCGCTCATGGATCTCTTGTGATGTTATTTAGTTTTAAGCTAGTTGTTATTTAATGTAATTTAAGACGCTAATGACCTAAGTTGTCTACGCGTCTATAATCTACATTAATAAAATAAAATTGGATCGGTTCGTCTGTTTGTTCTGAGATGACAGTCAAATGCGTTGGCCAGTTGTTACGAAATTTAACAAGGACATTGTTTGAATCTGAATGACGTATATAAATATTGTTGTACGATAAAAACATCCCCCGTAGGATAGGGGTGTTTCAATTGTTTATAAATATCTGCAAAAGAATGATGAGAAAACAAGCTAATATCAATATTTTATTCACAAAGCTAATTTACATTAAATTTAGCAGTCAAAATAACCTGCTTTGCCTTTAATATGTTGTATTATTCTAATTTTGGGTTAACAGTTTTAATAACAAGTTGACAAACACGTCAAAGCATAACGATCAGCAGAAAACGTACATCGACCCTTGCTACCCTCGGATTGGTATATATTTTAATGCTGTACCTGCAAGTACCTGAATAGATCTATGAAATTCCATTTACCTTAAAAAGATGAAAGGTTCGAGGTTTACTATTTACAGAACTACTACTGTAGTATATAAGTGACAATCAATGCGTGGGCCCTTTAATGAGGGCCCTTTAAGTCAACCCTGGCGGCATTAGAAAACACGCTTTACACTCCTTCGAACGTGTTCCTCGCTTTACATGTGCATAGGTGCATATTATTCTATAAATACAACGCGTGTAAATCAACCGTTGATAATTGCATACATGTGAGTTTACTATATACCAGGCGTGACCAAGGTTTGTGTTACTATGGGCCCGAAATACCCTCTAAGAAACTGGACAAGAACAGTTTGAGTAAATCCAAAGTAAAGAGATTATGATGTTAAGATTAAAAAAATAACTAAGGGTGGTCCTAGTTTAATGTATTGTTATATATGCGAGCGTACACAACGAAGCAGTGAGTGTAGCAGGTATAAGCGCTGTTACAAGAGCTGCTAGATACAAGAATGTATCTCACCATTCTTTCAGCGCGCTGACTACTACAATCAACGTGTGACAACTGTCAAATGGCCGTTACAAGTTTCGCAATGGATGTGACTAGTTTAATAAGTGAAATTTTGCCAGTTTTTATTTGTTTTGAGTTTTTTCTAGGACGTACCTATTTAAAAGTTCCATACGTAAATATTCAAAAAATCGGTTTGGGTAAAATTTTAATTCTTGGTATAAATAATGAAATTCGCCATGTTTAGATCGTTTTCTATTAATAGGGTGGACATATGATAGCTCCTACCCAAATTTGTGTTTAAAATATACCACTTTGTAGCAGAACAACACAAATATTCGTCTTCGCTATCTGACATTTCAAACGCGATTTAAGCTTGTATCAATGCTGGTATCAAAACTTCGTTGTGCAAACCTATAAGCGCTTATAATTTCAGCCACCGTCTACCATACATGCTACCATCTAGAATCCCAGCTCCGTACTGCACGTACCTTTAGGTGGCTATATACCTGCTGCCATCTATGTTACGTTTCTCAGGTACCCATCTCCATCCACTTTAAATCTTTGCACACTAAAACCAACGACTGTTGGAAACATGTGAAAGAACTGCTTCCAGCTAGATGTTATGATCGCAAGGATTATATATTATGTGCCTACTTTTCACCGAGCAGTTGTTGTAACTTCCTAGATATCTCGTTAAATGGCCTAAGGTGTTAAAGTTGCCCATGTCTGCCTTAACCAAACACTCGATATACTTGTTCTCTATACATTTTCTAGTCACTAGTGCATTCAGCAGTCACTGAACTCTTGTACTGGAGTCTCCAGTACCACCTTTATGCAATTGATTATAATAGATGCAAAATCATCCCAAAATGGTAGTGCTCGCAACTTGTGGAGAAACTCACACCGTCTAACAATTGAAACAATAATTATTATAGCTACAGTGTCTGGGATTTGCGATCTAGTGTTGGGGAATTGCGATTCTTAATAAAAGAGATGCAAAATGTTGCGGGTGGTCGAAATCGATCAGCGTGATTTTTGTCTATAGGAATATCTTGCAAGTTATATTCAAATAGTATCTGAGAGATTTTGTACAAATGTGCGAAATTTTATGAAAAATAAATTCGACCCGATTCGTTTAATATCAAGTCTATTTATAGAAAAAATAACGCTGAATCGACTCCAACCACCCGCACTTTTAGTTTCAAAGATATAAACAGCATCTAAGAGAATTTTGAGTTTTCTTAAAAATGCCAAAAGTAAGAAGACCCCCTCTTTGTACAAATTTGCGAAATTTTTGAAAAATAAATTCGACCCGATTTATTTAATATCAAGTCTATTTATAGAAAAAATAACGCTGAATCGACTCCAACCACCCGCACTGTTCGTTTCAAAGATATAAACAGCATCTGAGAGATTTTTGAGTTTTCTTAAAAATGCCAAAAATAAGAAGACCCCCCTCTTTGTACAAATTTGCGAAATTTTTAAAAAATAAATTCGACCCGATTCGTTTGATATTAAGTCTATTTATAGAAAAAATAACGCTGAATCGACTCCAACAACCCACACTTTTAGTTTCAAAGATATAAACAGCATCTGAGAGATTTTTGAGTTTTTAATTATGTAAATACTAAATAGGTACTGTAAATGTTCTGTTATATTTTTTTTTGCCAGACTGTTGTAAAAAGGTTAAAAATAATACACAGACAAAAATGATAAAAGTGACTAATTCGGTTGTGGCATCTCATATACTGTCCATTTTAATCAAAATTTTGTTAAAACTTACAATTACAAAATATATTATGTATTATGTATAGGTAATCTTGCCTAAAAAAAGATTAGAAAATTAGTTAATATACCGCTGGCCGCCTTTAGCCTGGGCCGAAATTGAGTCCCAGTCCGCTCCTGTAACTACTTCATTGTTCTAGATTTATGCTCTATTTCTGGTACAACTTTGAATGTAGATTTAAGATAAAAAAGTATCCTTTAGCACTAAAATTTACCATTGAAATTCAGTGCTAAAAGTACTTTGAAAATCGTACTAGAAATCGAACATAAGGTAGGTAGATAATGGCTGATTAAAAGATACTTACTAATTGTATCGGCGGCTCTGGCTCGCGTGGATTTACAAATGTTATTAAGATATATTTTTAACGTATCATGATCAATGCAAATATTAACCGCTTTTTCTCTTTTTCCAGGTTCTGACATATTTGCCAGTCGTCAATCGGTGAGCGTTTTTTTATTAATATTTAAATTGTCTGCCGTTATGAGCTCGGGTCAACAAATCCTACGTGTTTATGAAAGTTTTTATATAGGTTTTATGAAAATAATGTTTTTTGTTTTATAAAAATGCGTTGGCCAGACCTCATCCAAAATAAAATCCTTGTTGTTCTTTTCTGCGTACACCTTTGACTATATATATATAGCTACATAATATTATATTATATATCTATATTAAAGTCAAAGGTGTACACATTTTCAAAAATTGTTATCAAAAATGTAATAGCTTGTATCTTATTGCAACCGGCCCTCCTGGTAGGGGAATTTTTTTGTATTACTTTTTAAAACAATTTTGATGTCGTTCAGTTCACATAGCGTCACAAAACCATAGAGGAATCATAAATAGAGTAGGGGAGTTACAGACACAACTGAAGTGACAGTGTCAGGTTGGAAAAGAGAGATAGAAAACGAAGCAGTTCTCTTTTCCTGATTCGGGTCTATAGGCCGTCGTTGGTTGGAATTGCTTCCTAACGTTTCGCTAGCACGAGTGGCGAGCTTTTTCAGAGGTCCTTCCATCTCCGATGCTACATCCAGCATCGGAGATGGAAGGACCTCTGAAGAAGCTCGCCACTGTGCTAGCGAAACGTTAGGAAGCAATTCTAACCAACGACGGCCTATAGACCCGAATCAGGACAACACCAGCTCATCAACTGGCCGCGAAAGCCTCAACCAATTTGTCAGTTCTCTTTTCCTTGTCTTCTGACGCATTTGTGAATTTAAAAATTTATAGTAGGTATTGTTAGTTTACATCTGTAACTATGGTTATGTATTTGTGATGAAAAAGATAAGAACTGCTCTATTAGTCTATTCTCCATCTCTATCTTTTGCACCGATACTTTAAAAACAAAAATAAAGATAGTTACTTCTTACCACAACAGTTTTATTGATGGATGTACATTTCGAAAGCTATGCTTTCATCTTCAGCAAACACCGATGCTTTACTTTAGTCGAGTCTAAAACGCCGAGTTGACCGAAACTTGTAATGTAATACCTACATTATTATTTATGTTACTATGTACTTTCATTCGGGAGCGAAGGGACCGTTCATTATAATATCTTAGTGTACCTGTCAACTGTGTGGCAAGCCTTATATAGTACTTATATTTTAGTGATGTGCCGGATATCCGTATCCGTATCCGCGGATATCCGAGGGAAACGAAAGATCCGTGTCCGTATCCATATCCGTTAGTTTTTTGGCGGATCTTTTACCTTATTAATTTTCAATTCATATAGATAAAATTTTATATATATAGGTGATTAGGTAATAATGAAAAACAGTTAAATTCCATTCAGATTATTTTTTATTTTTTAATATCGTGGTCAATAACTTTTTCCCATAACAGATAGTCTCTTTCCAAAGGTCGATGTGCAATATTTAGTATTTACCGCCGCGTACTCTAAGAAAGTTAAGATCCGTATCCGTATTCGCGGATCTTGAGACCAAATATCCGTATTCAGATCCGTATCCGCGGATATACATTTTTAACGATCCGGCACATCACTATTATATTCTATCTCATCAACTTGTATTGAATAGTTTTATTTAAAGAAAAGTAACCTGTTTTTAATCGAAACAATTAAAGATGCATCTAGATTCAAGAATAATTTATAAACGAACTAGCTACGCCCGCGGCTTCGTTCGCGTGCATTTCGGACCATTTCTCATCATAAATACATATTATATATATATGGCGCATAGCAACCGTAATAAAACTTGCCTAATGTAAAGAACGCTTTACAGACCTTTTAACTTTGTACGTAAATATAATAATTGTGAAGTTATTAATTAATAGTTCGCATTGATGTAGTTTTATTTCATAGATTTCTTGACACCATATAGGTGTGTTTATAGTACGCATCGGGTTCCGAAAAAAAAACTTTATTTTTTATGAGCAGTGACGATAAATATTTAAAACATCCGGTAGATTTTTTTTATTATTCAGACCACATTGTATATGAAGGTACAAATGTCCAAAAGTACACATTTCTTCAAAATTATAATATATTAATGGTATTTAAATTATTTATAATTAACTAAAGGACTTTGATTTTGCAAATTAAATAACCTTCAGTTTATTTTATTTATTTGTAGATTAGGTATAGACACGTCGACAACTTAGGTCATTAGCGTCTTAATTAGATTAAATAACAACTAACTTAAAACTAAATGACATCACAAAACATCCATGAGCGGAGGTGGGATTCGAACCCACGACAGTGTGATCCAAAGGCAGCTACGCTAACCGTTACACCACACTGTCCTCTATACCTTCAGTTAAAATCATCTGTTAAATGTTATTATTTTTACGTAATGTGGTCAAAATATTTAGGCAATATTTGTTTATTTTTTAATTGGTTCTTTGACTGTTCGGTAACACATTTGTTTTTAATGTATTTGCCAATACTTCTTATAGTATATGTATGGCACATACGCTATTGACGTCAGTCGAACGGCGGGACCTAGAGGTAGGACCATAAAATCTCGTGTACATCATTCTTAACAATTTGGTATCACTTTTGGAAATCAGGGAAAGTGGGGATCATATGGGAAAAACTTGTATTTATTAATTCAATAAATTGACGACCACATCAAACAGACAAAATTATAAAACATTTAAAAAAAACTGCGAATAAGTATTTAAATATACATATTATAATTTAGTGTTTGAATTGGCCATAAATTTATTGATATATAATTTTACACAGACGTTAAGGTTAAGCTATTGCCCCAAAACACCGAAAAAAATTAGTGGAATTGCTTCAAAATCTAAAGCTAACCTTTTAGTAAAGACAAAAATGTACCCCTAAAATTTTAACAAAATCGACCCGACAGGATGATAAAATACTTACTTTTACTGAAGGATTTACAAAATTATCATTATAAGGGATGTATTAAGGGGCTAATTTATTTATTTTGTCCAGAAACAAATTTTAGTTCACATAATACATTTAAATGTCCCGGTGAGTGATAACATATACACTATTTTGTCTGCAGGATTTGGCACTGCGACCAGAGTTTTTTATACTTTAGACTTTAGAGTTTAAAAGTTAAGTCTTCCTCACAATTTATACCTTTGCACTAAATATTGCCATTTTCTTTGGAATGTCCACGAAAATTAGAAGTTCAAGGTAGTGGACTTGTTGACCATCTATATATTCCAAACCTATTAGTTCACGCACTTTACGCATGATGGTGTGGTATGCGTATCAACGTAGTGTGTTAAGTAAATTTATTCATAGACATGATTGCACCTTGCATGGAACGTACTAGGTTAACTATAAAGCAGGTAAAATTACAACTTATAGCTAAAAGCATGGTTTTGTGGGAACTCGCGAAGCTGGTTATACAATATATATGCTAAATCAATGTTTTAATTTTTATTATCGTAACGTACGTTGTACATATTTGGAAAAAAATTATAATTTTATTATGTTAATCAACATTTTTTATGAAAATAATTATAGATAACACATCTAGGCCTCGAAATATAATACTGTAATAAATTTCATATTTATAGTTTGGGTAGTTTTTTACTTCCCACCTCTACTATGGTAGGGAAGTAATGGATTCAGTCCGAAAACAATATTTCGAGATTTTAACAGATTTTCACGTTTTGAGACCCTAGCAATCGTTTAAGATCATTTTCTGACTGATGTCTGTATGTGTGTGTGTATGTGTGTATGTGTGTGTGTGTGTATGTGGTCAATTTTTCGCCTTCGATATCTTAAGAACGGAACAACATACGGGCATGCCGATTGTTCTATTGTGTTTATCAGCCTTTAACTTAGATCTGATTAGATTTTGAGTCAAATCGGTTCAGTGGATCCTGAGATATTCAAAAAAACGTCCTCAATGTCACGTATTAACATAGGTAAAAAAAAATATAAATGAATTCTAGATGTTATAATATGAAAAAAATGTAAATATTTTTTTTCTCTAAAATGTATAGTTTTCGAGAAAAAAAATATTTTACTAAAAAAAATAAAAATTGTAAGTAAATCAAGGTAACCATGATTTTTGCTATATTAAGCTAGCCATCAATAGATCACCAAACAAAAAAGAGGGCCATGCTTTTTTCAAAGAATAAAAATTAAATTGTGTTTTAAAGACCACCAACAGCTAAGGTTATTTGGGCCTAGTCAAAGAATAAAAAAAAGAGTGTTTATTTTTTGCAAATATTTACTAGGTGGGAAGTATAGGACTGGTCATCAGTCGAATTTTTATTATCGTAACGTACGTTGTACATATTTGGAAAAAAATTATAATTTTATTATGTTAATCAACATTTTTTATGAAAATAATTATAGATAACATATCTAGGCCTCGAAATATAATACTGTAATAAATTTCATATTTATAGTTTGGGTAGTTTTTTTATAAAAGGTGTAACAAAATGTGAACAATTGCTACCTGGTATAGTAGAACTACCTTCGCTCGTCCTAATAATAAAGAGACCAAGTGAAGCTACGGGGGTTTGAAAATTACCATAACTTCTCTATTACAAGCCCCCAGTTCTCAAGTTCTAATCCGAGAATTAGTATAAGTATTTTAGATTTTCAATTTATTTATTATTAAAAAAGGCAAATGTCGATCTTTACGCACTCTGTAATTAATTTAGTGGTTGCTGCCATAGAGACATAGAGGTCCAGAGGATGCTACATCCTTTACCCTAGCGAGTGACGGTATCCTAGCTGAGTTTTGAGTTATATGCCCCATGGCCTATTGCTATGGTTCCTCTATTACAAGTTCCGGGTTATAACCCGAGAGCTGGTAAAAGTGTCAATTGGATTTTCAATTTATTATTAAAAAAAAAAATAATGAATTGAAAATATGAATTGGTGCTAGGCCCAAATAATTTTAACTGTCGGTGGTCTTTAAAACACACACACCCATGGCCCATTTAATGTTTGCGTCAATAATCAAAATAGTAGGTAGTTTTAAATACAATAAAGTACCTACGTGTATGGAATTTGTAATCGACTAGGTCGCTTTCTGTCGTGTTAGGCTAGGTCTTCAAAAAAAATAAAACAAACGCAATCTCATTTTTTATATAAATAAGATTTATTTGTTTGCGAGTTGAATCACATTTTTTTAATGTGATAAAAAGTTGATTAATTCAAATATTATTTGCGAATGTGCATATTAGCGTGATTTGATAAAAATTGTAATTTACTAAAAAATTAGGGGGGAATGCTCGATTTTCGTATATTTTCTTTAAAATCTTTTAAACTATGCATTTTAAAATTATAATGAAAATATATTTGTATTTCTCAAAACGAGCCCTTTCATTTGACATGTCACATGATGCATTTGAAAAAAACACTTTTTTTTAATTTTCTAAATTTCCATTACATTTGGAGAAAATAAACTGTGGGACGGACGGACAGACAGACACGAGAGTGATCGCCTATAAGGGTTCCGTTTTTTCATTCTGAGGTACGGAACCCTAAAAAGCTCAAATCGACCATTTTTAAAAAAAACAACCCCTGAGGATATTTATTTTTGACTTATTTTTACGTCGTTACATACCTACCTATTATGTGATTGTTAATCGGCCTATAACAAATTACAAAATTAGATTTTTGGCCACTTTTTGAAATTTCCAGCCTAATGAATAAAATTAAAGTAATTGCCCAATATGTGTAAATAGATTAATTCATTTTGATTATTGCTTATAACGACAATCGGATATAACGACGTATTTTGTATGGTCCCTGAGCCGCCATTATAACCTATATATACTGTACAAGCTTTTATTACTCTTTATAACATTAGTATAGATCCATATTGTTCTATCGTTTTATAAAATTTTAATTTGAAGTTTTTATAAATGCGGTCCTGAACAGTGTGCGTTATTCGTACTCATTGAATAGATGAATTCTTCATCTACGCTTGTAAATGGGACATCTAAATTCTAAGATCATAAATTATCAATTTGACATTTTTAATTCTCTTTAATACCACTGCATAGATGTAGAAAAAGTCTAGAAGGATATGTCTATTTAGTTTAAGAATTGTGAAATTTTGTGAACACAATTTGGTAGGTTCAAAATTCGATTTTTTATACTGTTTTTAGCATTAGTTCTCTAAAAACGATAAAAATAATATATGCATTATTGTATTTAAATAAAAAAAATCACCTTGAAAATATTATGATTTATTTTTACGCCTTAGAACAGGAAAAAAACTGAACGCTTGTAATTATAGCTAACATGATATCTCGTTTATCAACTCTTCTTTTTCAATTACACTCGACATTTAATTTTTAATAATTTACGTTGTACCGAGAATTTTTCTGATATTTATTAGTAAGGAAACTTGCAAATATTTACAATAACGAAATTATAAATTAATTATTTCCTCGTTTGGTTTTGAAAATTGAAGATGTAAAATTTCAAATTGTTACAATTTCAACAGCTTTATCCATAGATAAAGAGAGAATATAGTACACTGATTTGTTTCTGTACAATTGACAGACCGGCAGTTAGAACTTAGGTTAGGTTCTTCACGAGTTACGACTGACGAGGAAGTATTCCTCTCTTATGGACGTATGTCTGGCTTTTACGTCATCATATGGCGACTAAGCTCATCCATTTGAAATAAACACATTTTTTTAATTCGTGTTGGCAATTAAGAGGAAGGATATAAGAACAAAAAATTCGACTGATGACCAGTCCTATACTTCCCACCTAGTAAATATTTGCAAGAAATAAACACTCTTTTTTTATTCTTTGAAAAAAAGCATGGCCCTCTTTTTTGTTTGGTGATCTACTGATGGCTAGCTTAATATGGCAAAAATCATGGTTACCTTGATGTACGTACAATTTTCTTTTTTTAGTAAAATATTTTTTTTCTCGAAAACTATACATTTTAGAGAAAAAAAAATATTTATATTTTTTTCATATTATAACATCTAGAATTCATTTATATTTTTTTTTACCTATGTTAATACGTGACATTGAGAACGTTTTTTTTTAATATTTCAGGATCCACTGAACCGATTTGACTCAAAATCTAATCAGATCTAAGTTAAAGGCTGATAAACACAATAGAACAATCGGCATGGCCGTATGTTGTTCCGTTTTTACGATATCGAAGGCGAAAAATTGACCACATACACACACACATACAGACATCAGTCAGAAAATAATCTTAAACGATTGCTAGGGGCTCAAAACGTGAAGATCTGTTAAAATCTCGAAATATTTTTTTCGGACAAAATCCATTACTTCCCTACCATAGTAGAGGTGGGAAGTAAAAAGTTGGTTTACATTATTTGTTTATGTATGAGGAATAACATACACTATGCAAAATTATCAAATTTTGATACGCGGGACGACCTTATACTGTGGAGCTCTACTTTGTTTTGCCATTTTTTTAAACGTTGAATCCATCTATTGCTCCGTCATCGACGGGTATAGACTATAGACGCAGTTAATTTATTATTAAAAATAATTTAATAACAATAAACAAACCGAAAAAATGAACTGGTCCTAGGCTAAGATAACCCTGGAAGTTGATGACCTCAAAAATTTCAGCGGTTACAATATATAATAACGATAAATTAATAATTATTTTTTTGTAAAACTTCAATTTGTAACCAATTCACCAACGGTTTTGAGTTGGAAATTTTCCAAAAAGCTACACAAGCCTCCTATCTTGATCATTACTCAATTATTTTTAGTCATAACGGTATTTTCTACAACCGCCCACAATAATTTAGCAACACCGTTCTGAATGATTCGTGGGGACGGAAAATTAAAAAAAAACAATCCACTGCGCACGTCTATACGATTTTCAAATTTTCAAATCAACGACCTATCCCATTATAAATAGGCACAAAATAAAAACTCGTACTTAAATATATTTAAGAAAAATTGCGATAAAATTTGTTTAAAAAATAAACAAAACAATAACTGATAAACAAAACACTGACCTGATAAATTGTTACTAGTTGATGAATAAAAGTTGAAGGTCTACGAATATTGTTTATAGCTGCACTTAGTTAAATAAACCACCACTTAAATAGTAACAGTATATTTTTACATAAGAATACTAATCTATGTTATGGTCGTTGGTACACTACTGAGATGCTACTAGACACGGCGTAAGCACAAGGGTAAATCAAGGTCGTTTATATGACTTTAAAATATCCAACACCAAGCGCCGCTCACCGGCAAAAACTCGCGCTATACCGACGCCGAGCGTCGCAGTTTTTCTAACCTCAAACGATTTTTAATTTTCACCGCGCGTGACTAATCCATTTTTGTTTAGTATCATTCATTTGTTTATATGACATGTGGCGCTCTAACCTCTAATTAATGTTACCAACGCTTCATTCATTTATTTTTGCTATGAGATGTTCTTTTGTTTCTTCAATTTATTTATCTGATAAGTTATAAAAATGTATTAGTACCTAAGTTTGTTCGTAAAAATAGAAGATATGCACATTTAGTGCATTATTATAATAAAAACAATGTTTATGTTGTCTTAAAAGAAAAATAAATACAAAAAAACGTATTTAGAAGTCCTTGAAATGCAGTTGCACTTTTTATCATTTTTGCAATGATTTATGAGTTTTTTTTTAATCTATAAAGTGAAGAACACTAATCTGTTGATAATGCATTAAGCAAACCGTGTGAAAAAGAAATTTAATGGTTCGAATAACTGATTGTTGTTGGATTATCTAAATTTAGCGGCTTATGTTTTGTAAATGAATCATAATATGAAGGAAATATAATTATTTTGAGCAATTTTTTTGGCAAGCTGTAAACGCCTTGAACACCTTATGAATCAAAGTGTGTATCTAGTAGGCTTGTGTATAACCTCTTCGGCGTCGATTATGTGGCGTCGTTCTGAGTCGGCGTATTCTAAACATTTAACGATTTTCTTTATACAGGCTTGTCTTCTTAATTTCAGTCCATTTATTGAACTGAAAAATGAATAAGTACTGAAAAATTATTGATAGATCGCGCTCATAAGATATTTAATAACTATCGATTTTTTTCTTAACAGTGCTGTATCTATATTGACAGTTGACCCTAATTTGAAATTAATTAATTAAGTTGATGTTGAATTTTGTCTGAGTACATTCCTGTGGAACAGCTGATAGTTGCTATTAAACAAAAGACATAACCATGTTACATGGACGAGAGTGATTTATTTTTGCTTCTATATTTTTTGTATACAAAAATGATATAAATAAAGGTAATTTGTAATATTATATTTATTAGTAGATAACTACAATGGCGATTTTTCATTTGTGTTTTTTTGTCAAAACAAATCGTTCTCCAGACATTTATTTTTTTTCTAAATTGATTATTTAAAATTAAAAAAATCGGTAACCAGGTGGATAAAAGTGTAAACTATAGAGTCCGCAACTGTACATTATAGACGCTTGGCAACTGAAGCTATTATCTTAATACAAAAATAATACATAATAATTATTGCAGTTGCTTATATAAAAGAGACTTCACCAGGGATGACGAACTATGATGGCACTATGGCATGCGACAGAATATTGTTGGCGCAAAATCGAAATACTCAAAAATATCGTCCCTCATCTCATGTAGACGTATCTGCCATTTTTCCCACAATTACGCCACTTTGTGAGAAGAAAGTCAAGCTTGAGGGTGGCGTGTCTCACTTTTTCAATTTTTGTTAGTTATTTCTTTATGTGAGATACGGGACGATATGTTTGATGTTGTCGAAAAAATTTGACAACCAAATAACAAATATGAGATCGACACTGCAAGAGGACTTGAGAATGGCCGAGCGTTTAGCAATGCTGTTGTTTACATGGCGTTGCTATGGTTCGTCTATTACAAGTCCCCAGTTCCCGGGTTCTAGCCCGAGAGCTGGTAAAAGTGTCAATTGGATTTTCAATTTATTATTGAAAAAAATAATGAATTGAAAATATGAATTGGTGCTGGGCCCAAATAACCTTAGCTGTTGGTGGTCTTTAAATTTCATTGGTTGCTTGTTGGGACGTCATGGCCACATTAAAAATTTTCTGAAAAAAATTGGCACGTAGCTGTGAAAATGTTCGCCATCCCAGCTATAGTCGTTTATATTGTATTTGTAGTCGGTCCGAAACGTTACATTTAATTGTTTTTTCAAGGTGCGAATATTTGCCATATTTTAGCTTCGATCTAAAATGTTTTAAACAGTTGAAAAAGTGTGTGTGTCAGCTCCGACGCACAACTGGAGTTTACTTCTTAAGTACGATTGTCTTTGACTATGCAGTAGGCAAACATACGTACTTACATGCGTCAGATATCGGGCAACATACCCTGTACACGTCGGCTGTATACAAGTGCGCAAGGTACGTTGCGCAGAAAAACGTAACGCTTTTTAGTTAACGCTTGTATAAATTTTACTCCTCATAAAATGTCCATACCGGGTGCCTTATATGAAAATCGATTCTTAAGGAGTAAACTCCAAAAATATTTAACTAAAAGTAATTTGTTATCCAAAGTGCGTTGTCATTGTTTTGTTTTAAAAAAACTTCGTCTTTTTTTCCAAATTTTGAACCGACTTTTTGAGATTAGATTAGATTGTAAATTATAGATGCTCAACATCTGAGCCGACAGTTTGAGAGACCGATTTATTAAAATAATAATTTTTATACAGCGCGATATAAATTCTCCGCTATCGATAACAGATTGGTTAGGAATAAAATGGATCGCATCCGGTAACGAACATATAGCATTTTGTTTTATAAAATTGCATTTGTTTTCAGCGACGAATGTTTCGGATTGTGCAGTTGTGAAGCAAGATCAGTGTTAAAACACAAAACTGCAGTGTTTTCGGTGTTATTTTTTTAATAATGCCAAAAGTAGCTACAGTATTATCGCAAATTAGAATAATAACAATAAACAACTTTTTTAACAAAAACAACTATCAGCTCTGCTTCACGTGACACGACGAAAACAAAACAGCATGTTGAATATGAGGCGTGTACCGGGACTTCTATACACCTACAAACGTTTATGGTTGACTTTGTCAGGGTTGATTGTAGCTCTCACATGCTCCTTGTTGTATTGGGGCGTTATTTGTACGGATGTGTCCGCTTGGAGACACGTTAAAAAATTAGTAAGTATAATATTTCCAGTGTCTCAAACACTGTCCTCATCAACACTAATAAAAAATTGGTAAAAAAGCTTTTAAGTTAAACGGTTTTATTTTAAATCATCAGCTGTACCAAAAACTAGAAAATAATTAGGACACAAACCAAGGGGAACTTTGTGTCGCTGCGTCAGCGGAATAAGTAATAAAAGCGTGGGGCGCATTTGAAATCTTTCTGTTGGTGGGCTTGGAAACGCATTTTTCTAGACAAGCCGTTCTTATTTAATAATTATACAGTCGTTATACAGATTTTTATGCGCCCCACGTTTTTATTACTTATTCCGCTGACGCAGCGACACAAAGTACCCTTTGGTTTGTGTCCTAATTATTTTCTAGTTTTTGATACAGCTGATGATTTAAAATTAAACCGTTTAACTTAAAAGTTTTTTTATCTATTTTTATTTTCCAGTTTTTTAGTTTGATTTCTGACCCGTATCATTCTCCTCATCCTTTCAACTGTCCACCTTCTGATTCCATCATCAGACCCTCGTTACCAAATTATCATAATATTGTATTGTCACGGAAACTCAATGTGTGTGCAAAGTTTCATAAGAATCGGTTAAGTAGAAGTAGTTGAAAAAGCTGTCGCAAGATTTGAAACAAAGATAGTAACAAACAAACAAATATACGGGGTCAAGCTAAATAAAACGGTTTAATAAAACTGTAAAAGGAGGCTGTGTGTCTGTTCCGCCATAGCTCTCCGATTCATAAAATTTGGTGCACGTATATAGGGTACATCAACTCAAAGGATGGCCTACTTTATATACGGCTTCGCTCGCGTTAAGGCAGGGCTCTCCTCCCATACAAATAAAAAGTATTTTTCATACGAAATAAACGACTGAACTGTTTTTTTGTAAAATTCGGAATAGTCCGATTTCATTTCTTTACGTATTATGGCACTTCCATTCTCAAAGGACAGAACTTTTTAGACACACTTTGATCTAATCCACAAACATGCCTAGTGGATATCGATGGAAGATTGTAAAATGAGTAAAAATTAGTCTAATTAATTTGTCTTTAATGGTACCTTCAAAACCGCCAATGCAAGCGACGTTCACCGGAGCAAAGCCGCGGGCAAAAGCTATAATTTATATAACGCGTGCGTAGCCGCGGGTTCAAGCTATTGGTAATAACGTCTTTTTTTTTAGATGGTGAACATTTTTTCTATAATTATTAGAATAAAGGAGTAAAAATCGTTTTCGCGATATAAAATGACAATTTGTATGAAAATTGCAAATGTTTTTTTCATTTTACGTAATTTTGTTGTTTCTGTAATATTTATGACCGCTCAGCATAAATTTTTATGAGCGCTTTGTTTGTATCTGATTTCACGCTACAAATTCAATACACGGAGAAAATGATTCACGGTATCAAATTTTGTGGTCGACTGATAATAATCAGACGCGAAATTACGTCACGATTCACCTGGCATTTATTTTTCCGTTTGTTTGTTTTTAAATTGCGTAAATATGATAATTATTAACTTATAATATGACGTATATTGCATACCGTTCGATTTATCATGAGTTTAAACATATTTGAATTTCTGCCCAGAGACTAATCTGTCGACTGCCCATCAATTTAATTTGAGATCAGGGAGAAATGTGTTGATAATAATATTTCTTAAATTCCCTGAATGTTCTGTGACCCGCACTACAGATTTGTACGTGTAGTTGCAGGAAACATGTAGCATTAAATTATTGTAAATACGATTTGAAGTAACCCCCTGCACTCTTCATCACAAATCCCTTCCGTTCACCTAAAAACGGTTACAGCTCTCCCGGCGTTATTTTTTCGGGTAAACACCAAATGAAGAACCAAGAATCACAAAAAAGTTTTGGCTATGTGTGAAAGATTACGTAATTTTTAAAAAGTTGTAAGTTTTTCCAGGAAAATGTTTTTCAATTTTTCGCCTGAAGGATCTGCAGTGTGATTCTTGATCATTCCTTTGGCGTTGACCTGAACACTAGCTTTAAAAATAGCGTCGAGAGAGCTGTAACTGTTTTTAGGCGAAGGGAAAGGATTTGAGATGAAAAGTGCAGGTGGAAACTTCCTGTGAAGTATGCTGGTGTCAATACACAGCTGTGGACATAAGCTGCTGACGATAGTTGTTCAACAGAAAAGTCAAAAGACGATCGATGCTGCCTTTTGATTTTTTTGTCTTACAACTACAGTGTCTGATCCCATGGCCTTTTGACAAACAACTAAACCGTTCAACGATTAAAAATTGAATGTATCTGCCAGGCCTTAGATGTACAGTTTATACTTTATATTATTATACCTAGATTAAAATAGAAATTTTCAAAATTTTTCTCTGTCTGTCTGTGGTAACATATCGGAAAAAGCGCCCAGCTCTAGCGATAACTAAAGAAGAATTTTGACATTATCGCTATAATGATCTCAGTTGTCGAGCGTCTATAATCTACAAGAATTTCCACTTTCCAGTGTACTCTTCATTATCTTAACGCTGCTGTTGGGACTTTGTGCCATCCACTTTGCGTATCCAGAGAAATCAATTCACCTTCATGTCAAACTTTCACTACAGAAAAGGAAGCTGTTTTCACAGCGCAATGGCGTGACTCACAGATCGTGTTTAAAAAAGTGAAAGATATAAGAGATGAAAGCAAACACGTATATTGGATAGATGAACTAGGCGACAGAATTTTTCCTTCTGAAGATGAGTTCCATATTATGATACGGCGATTGATAACCGATAGATTTAATGCGTCGATTTCCCAAAATCATGTCGTTCGAATGAGTAGATTAAATCCATTATATGAAGAAAAAGATCTTCGACAGAGGCGTATCGAAATTATTAATATTTGGACACTGTTACAAAATAATGAATATTTATGCTCTTTACTGTATTCGGAGCGGGATGCATTTCCTCAGTTAATCGGAACATGTGGAAATTATTTCGCTGTAGAATACATAGAACCGTTACAAAAAACGTCTTCCTTGTTGGCGTTATCGGATACGAGAGAAGATTGGTCAAAGCAAGTTAAATTGTCTTTAACGATACTCGAGTTTCTTGATGAACTGGAAACTGGATTTATTGAACCATTTCATTTGTGTGATGTCAGGTTGCACCATTTTGGGTTTACTAAAAGCGGTAGGTTGTCGCTATAAAAAATTGTTTCGAATTGCTTTTTAAATCACATTTGAATAAGCGATATTATGAAAAATATCATTTAAAAAAAAAGAAACCAGGGATCGCAAAAAACCGAAACTGTAACAGAATCGTTTTTTGGGAGCGAAACCGAATCCGATATTCTGTGAAATTTATGGAACCGGATCCAGAACCGCATCATTAAAATTTTTCGGTTCCGATTTTCATTAAAAATCTAAAATAAAACTATTCCACTTGATTTGCGATTCTGAATCGGAACCGTTTTAAACCGAAACTGGAACCGAATCGAAATTTCATTTCGGTTTCAGACCCTTGTTTTAACAGTTAAGAATCAATTTTAAATTTATCGTAGCACCATAGTATGTCTAAATTATATGAAATATGGAACATTCTTTTTTTAGGAAATCGTTTAAAATTTCTGGATTTAGATATGGTTTATCCGAAATCAGTTATAAATAAATTAATCAGTTCGAAAGGTAAATGCGATTCGGATAACGATTGTGATTTTCACGATTGCCGATCGAGATGTAATTTGGATACGAGACGATGTGAAAATTCCGTTACGAATAATAATTTGCAAGTGATTTGCGAGAAGATTTTTCTCGGATGGACTAATCCACATAAAGTTATAGTACCGGGGTTATTGATGACTCAGCATACACCTTCGTCTTTAGCATCGTTGCTAAGACAGTGTGCTAATCCTAGTTCTGAACCTACAAAGCCACGTGATAGTGCATCGGAGGAAATTAAAAAGAAACTTGAAAATGTTTTGTCCGAAATGGAACAAGAGCTCGCTGCTGAATTATTCGATTAATTTTTTGAACATTAAAATCAAAAAGATATTTTTTTATAGAATAAACTTTTTTATAAATCTGTAGATGCATTTTTAGATTGAAACGAATTCGAAAACAAAACCATTACAAAAATTTTCGAATTTTTTTAAATAGTATTACTAGAAAGCATTTATATTTAATAGCTAGGTTACTTTAGACATTTGTACTTCTTGTTCGAATGGAAATGTTGCGTTCTCACAGCTTCATTATTTTTATATTATCTATTGTTTAAATTTGTAGTAATATATAAAATCAAAGAATGTCCTAAATGTTTAAAGCTGTAATGTTTTTGTACATTATCAATATTACTTGTAAGTTGTAAATACAGTTGATAAAATGTGTTTACAATTTTAATTCTATTAAAAGCAGTTTTCTTTTTTATTGTTTTGTCTACCTATATTTAAAAATTTTGTTGTATACAGCCAGGTGAGGAAACGTATTGATTTAATTGTTCAGAGACAGATCAGCATTAATTTAATTTGAAACATCGTATTATCTCAACCACAATTATTTTGAAATTGTATTTTAACAACAAAAGCCTAGTAAAGATTGTATAAACTGAAAAACTAAACATATTTGCATGCTTTCAATAGACAAAATACAAGTTAAAAATATTTTATAATTTAAGTGAGCCGCCACTGCTTTTTTTGGTGAGCGTTCTAAAATCTAAATATAGACTAAACTAAATACGTATTAAAATTTTTTGATAATATTTCTAAATAAAATCGAATTTACGATTCCATATTTAGATTTGTGATTCAAAAATAAGGTAGGTAATAATTGCTATACGTCATAAATTAAACCGGTGTACCCTTGACAGGATATTCTTAGAATTTGTGGGCCATTTCTCAATTATACCAGCGGTTACAAAAATAACTTTGTCCGTGTTACGACAAATGCACGGAAAGCACTCATCGATTGCATGACTCGATCGCGAATTAATTACGAACGCGGGCAGTGATGTGCGGCAATCTTCATTAAATTTTAATGGATTCGCCAATGTGGCCACATAATTATGTGAAATAGCGAGTCTATGGCAGCACTGCTGTTAGAGTAGTATAGGGTCAGTGTCCTTGGAACGGGAAAATCGGATAATGAGCAGTGCCCGCCGCCAGTGACTGAACGCACACCTTTCGCCCCGGTCTTGTTGACCGACCGATTCATCGCCGCGGTCAGCGCCGAACGCGTCACGTCAGGCAGGCAAGACAGTCAATCTAGTTATCCGTGCTTGTCTAGCGCTTTTTGTTCGTTGTTGTCGGCAGCCATACTCAAACAAAAGTGATCGGGATGAAAAGATAGATTTAAAGTGAATATCTCTCAATTTTATAGTAACCAATTACCATCCTAATGAGTTCTAAATTAGACGTGAATCGTAGAGTTCTTGCTATACAGGCCAAGAAGAAACGACACAAGCCCAACAAGCGAAAAGGCAAAACCGATGAACACGGCGGAGGTGGCCAGGGTACGGGAAATGGCAATAGCGATAACCGAACATCAACTAATAGAATGGAGCCCTGTCATAGTTCAAGCAATGAAACCATAGAAGATAATGAGGACGATCCGTACACGAGTGAAGAAGAAGAACAAGAAGACAGTGCCGATTATTGTAAGGGCGGTTACCATCCTGTCAAAATTGGCGATTTGTTCCAGAGTCGCTACCATGTTACTCGTAAGTTAGGTTGGGGTCATTTTTCGACAGTGTGGCTGTGTTGGGATTTAATAGATAAAAGATTTGTCGCGCTGAAAGTTGTCAAGTCAGCGCCACATTTTACCGAGACCGCTCAGGACGAAATAAAAATTTTAAAAGCAGTACGTGACAGCGATCCCAACGATCCGAAAAGAAATAAGACCGTGCAGTTATTGAACGATTTCAAAATAACCGGAGTGAACGGTACTCACATTTGTATGGTATTCGAGGTGCTCGGTCATCATTTGTTGAAACTCATTTTGAAATCAAATTATCGAGGCATACCGAGAAACAATGTCCGCATGATAATTCGTCAGGTTCTCGAGGGACTCGATTACCTGCACACTAAATGTAAAATAATCCACACCGATATCAAACCGGAGAACGTGTTAGTGTGCGTAGACGAATCTTACATTAGGAAATTGGCGACGGAGGCGGCCGAATTGCATTTAATGGGCTTGCGGCTGCCCACCTCGTTAGTGAGCACTGCTCCAAAAGAATTTCAAGAGCAGAATCTCAATTCTAAAATGAGTAAGAACAAAAAGAAAAAATTAAAAAAGAAGGCCAAAAGGCAAACTGAATTACTGAAGAAACAAATGGAACAAATTGTCGAATTGGAGGAACAGCAAAATCAACAAAAGCAAAATCTCGAAGAAATGCCTTCGGAAGCTGCCGGAGATGACTGCGCTCAGCCCGAAATGTCAGAGACACTGGAAGAAAAACCCGACATGCCTTTAGTGAACGGTTGTGACGCCAAACCGGACGAAGGAGGAGACGTAGTCGTAGCCGAAACTACTTCGACCGACACGGAGACTCCGATGGTAGAGGAGGAGATTCCTCCGCCACGGAGGCAACCCGACCCGGCACTCGAAGAGTGTGACGTCGAAGTGAAGATAGCCGACTTGGGCAACGCCTGTTGGGTACACAAACATTTCACCGAAGACATCCAAACGCGACAGTACCGCTCTCTAGAGGTGATAATCGGCGCAGGATACAACACGTCGGCGGACATATGGAGCACGGCGTGTATGGCATTCGAACTCGCTACCGGCGACTACCTGTTTGAGCCTCATTCGGGCGAGGACTACAGCCGCGACGAAGATCACCTTGCACACATCATTGAGCTGCTCGGTGAGATTCCTCGGCGCATTTGGACGCAGGGAAAACACAGTTGGTTGATCTTCAACAAGCGGGGCGAACTGCGTCACATCACCGGTCTCAAACCTTGGGGTCTGGTCGACGTGCTCACTGAAAAATACGAATGGAGTCAGGAGGACGCTCACGAGTTTGCCAATTTTTTGAAACCAATGCTGGACTTTGATCCGAACCGTCGTGCCACCGCCGCTGAATGTCTTAAACATCCATGGCTGAATAAAAAATAATGTAGAAAGAGTGTCTGTAAAATAAATTAATAACTAAATAGTCTCTACTCTATGATGCAGCTGATTGCAAAATAAAACCGACGTTTTATGTTAATTTAATACGCTGATTAAATGTTTCAAAACCCGCTACTTTTCTCCACTCAAAAAATAAAACCATTTAATTTCTGTTATACAGGTATAAAAATGAATTCAGAGTTTCGTAAATACATTACTCATTTAATTTAAATGTCAACTGGAAATTTTCAACAATTCTGATTTTTTAATTAAAAAAAAAACTCAAATAACTCAAAGTGTTTGCTCAGTTGAAATGCAATTTTTTTGTTTTGTTTTTATTTTTTGATTAATAACAGCCGGTTCTACAGGGCCTTTTGTTATATTATCATTGTACAGTTTTAGTAATTACAAAAGAAATAATAGAGTATAAATTTGTGATGTATGTTTTTAAAATGCATAGACAATATATAGTAATTGATGTCCAAACAATAATTGACTAGTAATAAAAACAAAGAAATATTGAATTGAAAGTAATACAAATTATATCAATTATGTAGGCAAAACTGTCTTGAATTGTATTGACTACACAGTTTAAAATATCTATTCTTAATCCTCCAGTAGTATTTTTTTTTTCTTGATCTGGAAACAGCATGACTGGTTACATGCCTTGAGAAACCTTTCGACTACCCGACCATCACGAATAACAAGCCAAATGTGTTTTTTCACCAATTTTAAGTAGAAATTTGTGTGTAAATATTTGACACGTTCTTTATGATAGTCGTGATGTGAGAAGGCGCCTCAAGACGTGGAGTCAACTATTACGTCTTTCAATTGCAACTAAAAACCAACAGTTGAGATACACCTGTCCGCTGGAGGGTTAATATGTGGTTAATGTTTTCATTTGTTTTAATATATAGGTATACTCGATGTTTTGTCTGTTTTGTTTTTATTTTGTTGTGATATGTTCAATTATAGAAAATGATATAATTACAGCTTATAGTTGTCCATATTCAGTGGTGCCTAGACTCGACGATGTACTTAAAAAATGTCAAACGTTACAATTCCTAAATTTAATTCTTCCAATATTTTCCGTTAAAACGATGAACTTTTTTTTTTCAACTTTGTAATCGATAGATCATGTTCTAGTTCTAGTTTTGTGTCAACTTTTTGTTAGTTTGTAATTGATAGCTGTTGTTTTTTTTGCAATAGAAACAAAAGAAGCATTCCCACCAGTGAAATATTATAAAAATGTTAAGGTGATTATTTTGTATAAAACATTGATGCTCGGTTTCTGATACGACTTTCAACGCTAAATACTTTCAAAGTATTTTTAGCACTGCTAAAATTGGATGCTCAAACTATTTTTAACTTAAATTTGCTTTCAAAGTCCTACCAGAAATTGAGTATGAGTCTGTAGAAGTACAATTTTGCGTTAGCATCCCGGTTGCCATAAAATACATTCTACAGTTTTGTCGGATGCTAAGCTGCAATTTGTTTGAAGTGTTGCAAATAAAATAATTGAAACGAATCTAGTCGATTTGGCAGTGTTTTGTTTTTAACGATTTTCATTTGACCAGCTGCGGCACTTCAAACTAAAGGTACGTGCAGTACGCAGCTGGGATTCTAGATGGTAGCATGTATGGTAGATGGTGGCTGAAATTATAAGCGCTTATAGGTTTGCACAACAAAGCTTTGATACAAGCTTAAGTCGCGTTTAAAGTGTCAGATAGCCAAGACTAATATTTGTGTTCTTCTGCTACAAATTGGTATATTTTAAATACAAATTTGGGTAGGAGCTATCATGTCCACCCTATTAATAGAAAACGATCTAAACATGGCACAGACGCTAATGACCCTTGTTGTCGAGCGTCTATAATTCACCATTCATTCATTCTAAACATGGCGAATTTCATCATTTATACCAAGAATTAAAATTTTACCCAAACCGGTTTTTTGAATATTTACGTATGGAACCTAACACTTTTAAATACGTCTTAGAAAAAACTCAAAACAAATTAAATAAAAACTGGCAAAATTTCACTTATTAAACTAGTCACATCTATTGCGAAACTTGTAACGGCCATTTGACATTTGCCACACGTTGATTGTAGTAGTCAGCGCGCTGAAAGAATGATAAGATACATTCTTGAATCTACCAGCTCTTGTAACAGCGCTTATACCTGCTATACACTCACTGCTTCGTTGTGTACGCTCGCATATATAACAATGCATTAATTTAAGCAAGTCCTGCTATGATCTATGCTACCATCTAGAATCCCAGCTGCGTACTGCACGTACCTTAACTCGTACTAGATTGTACTTAAAGTGTATTTATTTTGTGTAGATAGAAATATGATGCAAGATAGGTTTGCAAATTAGCTCAGGACCTGATCATAAAATAAACGTTTTCAAGGGTGTCGATCAAATGTTAAATGTTCATTTATTTTATCGGTACATAGCTTGCGTGTTTTGTCATAGATCGGAGAAATGACTGTATAACAAAATACTTTTACGCAAACAGTTATCTGGGATGCCAGTTTGTAAGCCGGCTGAACTGCATAAATAGCGTCCGTCAAACAATGTTGTTTACACTAGACACTAGAGAAGGGAAAGCAAAATCTGCATCTAATGGGTTTCTGATACGACTTTCAGCTTAGATTTAAAGCTGCTGACAGTCGTTGAATTGAATTGTGGATTATGGACGCTCGACAACAAAAATCATTAGCGTCTGTGCTGACAGTCGTAACAGAAATGGAACATAAATGTTATAAACTGACATTTACAGAGTAATATACGATTTGTTTTTCGTTGCGTGAAAAGTTACACTTAAAAAACAAAAGACATGATGTTATTTTAACAGTCGAACTTAGAAGTGTTTTGTTTTAACGGGACAAGCTGTGTATTGTAAATGTTTGCCTTACGTGTTTAAATCCGAGATCGGTGTCCTGTTTTAGTTGACCGCACGACATCAAGTAAACCTGCATGCAAATTGTCAACCTAGCCTTGGATAACATTACGAGGGTAGGACCAATATAAATAGTTACTATTAATATTAGCTATACATTTATTATGGTAATATGATAACATAAAAAATAACGATACCTGTATTGCAATCAATTTATAAATAATCCACATGAAATAGAGAAGAAATCTTCATTATCGACATGTAGGAAATAGTATATTGTGTGACTAGTGGGAGAAAGAGGAGATTCCTCGAGTGGATTCCATGAGTGGAATCCCCTCTTTCGACCAATAGTTGCACACAATATTTTGCTCAACTACCGCAAGAAATATGTCATTCCGTGACTCTGCTGAGCGTAGGCGAAATAATGGGTGACCTGATTGATTGACGAAACTATCAATACTTGCGTAAACGTTCCCCGTAATGAGCGTGAGCGAAATGCTATTTCGCCCACTCTCTACGTCTACAGTAAGAGAATTCATTATTTCGCCCATTCTCAGTAGAGCCACGAAATTACATATTTCTTGCGGGTGTTGAACAAAACATGTTTTCCTTTTAAGAACACAGTATAACCAGTAGTTTCACATCCATTTCGCCGGTTCGTGCCGAACCCTTCGCGCACCGCCTTGTTAAAGGGTGCCGTCAATTAGACGCAAGTTACGTGTGTAGTAGTGCAATGCAGCTGTAGCGTACACCTACACAGATATACGATAGCTAGTAAATAATTGTTTGTGTTTAATTTCGCTCGTTTTAATTTTGTTTTTATTTACATTTATTCTTTCAGACGCTTATGACCTCTGTTGTCGAGCGTCTATAGTTTACAATATCCATCCATTGATACTAAATTTCATCATGGCGGTGAATCACGTGATCGAGAATAAAAAATCGATAAGACAAGTGAAACTACCGGTTACACTGTGCTAAAAACTTATCAGTTCGCGAACGACTCGTTCGAAGAATTTGGTTATTATATAATAATCTATTGAATATTCGAAATGCCTTGCTTGACTTCTTGACTCGTTAACCATCTATTTGTTTTAAGCAACAGTCGTTTGTTTTGGGCTGTGTCCTATTTGGGCATTTTTTTTTTATAATTAATAATTGAAATGTTATAATTATGTGTTATTAATAAGTTGATGCTTCAATGTCAAATGTATTTATTATCGAATATTCTTGTTTGATAATTAACTAATCGTTTGATTGGAGTCTCATGCTTTCGCGGCCGGTAGACATCTTGGTAGCAAGTGTTTCCGGGCTAGGTAGCCGTGGTCTAATGGATTTTACTCCGTACGTTTCGCGCAAAGCTCCGTTGGGCATCTTCAGCGCTGAAGATGCCCAACGGAGCTTTGGGCGAAACGTACGGAGTAAAATCAATTAGATCACGGCTACCTAGCCCAGAAACACTTGCTAATCGTTTGATATTGGCTATTAAGAACGTTTGCTTACCCCTTTGAAAGACCGGTATAGCTTACAGGACTATATTATAGCTGGGGCGTCGTATAAGAAATAGGCGTTGTTTCCCGACCGTTTAGATAGATATTGTAGATTATAGACGCTCTCCCGATCGTTTACTTGCACAAGGCGCCGAATTGTTATCAGCCGAGGGCGCTCAATTGTCTTGACGCGGCCCTGGTACGTAACTTTGTGACGGTACTGGTACGGTTACCATTCATAAAATTAACAGTACATGTACCATTACAAAGTTATGTACCTGTCCTTTCAGAAAACTGATATTACTAATGACTACAATTTAAGAAAATTTGAAATTTTTTTAATTTGTCAGTCGACTTGGACGTTAATGAGTTAATGAAGTTTCATGCACTATGGTAAAAAAAAATTTAAAACGGAACAATTAGGAAGTTTCCCTTTTTTATTTTTTTGGTCTAAATCATAGTTCTAAAAATTATAAAATTAATGGCAGAAGAATTTTTGAAATATCTTTAAAAACAACAAAGTTATGCTACTTCAAAGTTTGAATTGACAATTCTCCAAGAAATTCCGTTTTCAGTCCGGGTGACGTCACGCGGCACGATATTTTTAAAAGTTATTTTCAGTTTGTATGTGTGGTAATTTAACATGGTAACTTCCGATAAATCTCTTTCTATAAACTCGTAAATTGTTATGGAAACACTAAAAACAAACTAGTTGATGACGGAAAATATTGACATATTTAAATTTTTGACAGTTAATTTTAATTTAATATAAATAGAAAAGTCTGTATTACAACAAAATAGTTACTAAGTAACTTAGGTTCTAATTACTCACAAAGCTAAAAAACAGCAAACTTGTACCGCGTGACGTCATATTCAAAAATCAGTTTCGTTTGCGACCCCACGTACAAGAAATTGAATATCTCCGTTGTAATTAAAGATATCAAAATAATTCTTTCAGAATTTTTAAAGTTATCTTTATTATAATGACGTGACAGTATCATAATTAGTATTTTCGTCCAATGGAAACTTCCTAATTGACAGCCTTTGGGCTAAATTCTAGTTTTGTAGATAGTGGAATCAATTTTTATTGACCAGTATCGGAAGAGTTTTATGATTTTATAACAATCAAAGTATATTTCTATACGAAATGATGTGAAGAGCTGGGCGTTTTTATTAAATCGACTAAGGATTATTCGTATACCAGCGTAATGATCAGTATTTAAGGTTTCAGAGCGTGTTTGTTACGGAGATCCAAGATAGTAGAAAAAATCGAAAGAAATAGGTTTTTTTTTTTTTTCGGTTTTTGATTTTATGAAAAAGATACGTCGATACCAGTTTTAATGGTGGCTTTTTAAAACGGAGCTTAAACTGCTCGAAAATCCAGATGAATATAGCGAGTGTTTAAAAATTCTTTGGGTTATGAAACGTGTGCCTATGATTTCTTCATAAACCACGTCATTCAAAGCGACGTTTCGGATTGTATGAAAATAAAACAAACATGCGTTTCGCAATCTATAAGCACCCGGTAGTCCAAGCTCCCGCTGTACAAAAGTCTACCGGACAACATTACTAAAATTATATTATTGATTTTACCAATACGATGGAAATCATCAAATCGGTGGCAGACTGATTCAATTTTTTATAAATACGGCTTAACACTACTTGATGAAATTTATGCAGATAATAGAGAACTATCCATTATTTACAGTTGTCATTGTCTGCCAGATTCGCAATAAAATTTGCAAGGCAGTCATTGATAATTGTAAATAATTGATGCTTCTTT
Source organism: Mongoloraphidia duomilia (assembly GCA_039654895.1). Lineage (NCBI taxonomy): Eukaryota > Metazoa > Arthropoda > Insecta > Raphidioptera > Raphidiidae > Mongoloraphidia > Mongoloraphidia duomilia. The sequence goes on from CM077527.1 coordinate 12,747,012, forward strand.
ATAATCTGTATAAATTTCCGCAATAGTGTTGAGCCGTATTCGAGATACTTACTGGCAAAAAAAAATGATTTAAAAAAATGGAATTAGTCTGTCACCGATATGACGTTTTTCATCATATTGGCTGTTAAACTGTCCAGTAGAGTTTTGGACTACAGGACTTAAAGACTGTTTGAACGCATGTAATTTTGAAACAGAAGGATTTGAAATTTGAATATAAACTTGTGATCGTATCATCGTTTAGGTTGCTACGATAATAATACATTTAAGTAGGTATTTAATTTAAACGATATAAAGATGCTGTATCAATATGATTTACTTGCATACTCCACAGAGATTTGTGATTAGAGTAATAATTAAATATTGTCTATTTGTAGAGAAAAATAAAAATGTGAAGAAATTTCTATTTATTTGACATCTAATAATTATGGCTGATTTTTTTTATAAGGAAAAATTACATGAATAAAGTTTTCAGAACTCATACAGGTATCTTTTTTTTGTCTACGCCCTCTGTTAACACTGAAATATTATGTTTCAATGTCTGTAACTAGCAGCCTGGTCCAGTTTCACTCGAGTGCAAATTTTTTATTTATCTCTGATTTATTGTCAAAATCTGAGACGCTCGTCCTGAGAAAAAACTGGCAGATTTTGATGTGTAAATATCTTAGTGTTCGTTCCGCGGTGCGGGCTTCATGGGAGTTCAAGCGTTATGCGTGTCATGTACATGTGTGTTCGAGTCAGACGTAAATCATGTAGATGTGACTGCGTATACCGTTCGAGCATCAGATGTAGTCATGTAGATGTGACTGCATAATATGGTGTTCGAGCGTCAGACGTAAATCATGTAGATGTGACGCTGCTCACGCACACAGTAATTAAATTGCAAGTGTTGTGAAACCAATATGATAATTAATTGTGTTTTAAAGACCACCAACAGCTAAGGTTATTTGGGCCTAGCACCAATTCATATTTTCAATTCATTATTATTATTTTTATTTTTTTTAATAATAAATTGAAAATACAATTGACACTTTTACCAGCTCTCGGGCTAGAACCCGAGAACTGGGGACTTGTAATAGAGGAACCATAGCAACGCCATGTAAACAACAGCGCCGCTACACTCGAAACCAATATGAGTTCACATACATGTTTATAATCGAGCGTCTATAATTCACAATGATTATTATTATTACATGTTTATAGTACTATCTAATGAAACAGTGATTTAAACTAAAAATATCATATGATTGTGAAATGTAAACTATCATTTTATTATCTCGGTCGTGTTGACCAGCTGCCCCCAGAGAATAATTCTAGCTACGCCAATGGTAAATTACTGGAATAGTTTACAAAAAGAAAACAAAACAAGGCTTATCTCAAAAACGTATTTAATAGACAAATAATAAAAACAGAATACTGCACTCATGATGTACTGATAACTCAGTAATATCATAATCACATTTTTATACGCAGAGCTTAGAACCAACTAATAATAAATTCTATTAGTTTAAAATTTTTAAAATTGGATATAGAACTTTATTATTATTTCGGAATTAATCTTCACAGGGAACGATAAAAAATTACTGTAGTGAGGTTTTTATTTTTGCTATTTCAATAAACAATTTTCATTTGTAGAAAACAATGTCAGATTTAAAAATCGGTGTTCTTGGAGCTGGTGTCGTAGGCCTTACAACAGCGATCGAACTCCAAAAAGAGTTCCGTGGAGCTCAAATTTCTATCCTGGCAGATAAATTCGATACCGATACCACCAGTAGCGTAGCAGCTGGTCTTTTTCGACCTGGTACGAATTTTTGTGGACCCACTGAAGAAATCACTAAGTATGATGAAATTAAATACATAATATATGTCTTTGAATATGATATGTACGTATTACGTAATGTAATTCATTGTAGAAAGTGGATCAAAAATGCGTACAATTATTGGGATGACATTCGTTGTTCTTCTGAAGCACCACTTGCCGGTGTCATTCAATTGTCTGGTTACATGTTTTCTAAAACGGATCCCAGCATCGTAAAAGTAATGATTCAATTTTGATTAAATACGATCGCAAAAATGCAACGTATATTTATTTTTTACAGAATCATTTGATCGATAATATTTTACCTGTATATCGTTCAGCTACCGATGATGAATTGCACCTCTGCCCCGGTGACTGGAAGTATGGTACATTTTTAACTACCATTGTAACGGAATGCCGGTTTTATTTACCGTGGGCGAGACGCATATTTTTGAATAACGGTGGAGTGGTTACTCAAAGAAAAATTGAAAGATTCGGTGAAATAGCCGATGATTTCGATGTTATCGTTAACTGTACAGGTTTGGGAGCTAAATATCTTTGCAACGATTATAAAGTTGTTCCGATGAGAGGTCAAGTTATTAAGGTTTGTAATAATTAGAAATAAATATGTTTTTTGTGATGTCACAATAATGACGTTTATTTGAAACAGGTCAAAGCACCGTTTTTAAAAACATTTTTTTATGACGAATACGACACATACGTAATACCTGGAATAGAAGCTGTAACTTTAGGAGGATGTCGTCAATACGACAGTTACAATTTAAAGATATGTCGTTACGACTCCGCGTCGATACGGGAACGATGTGAGCGCCTCGTACCGAGTCTTAAAGGCGCACCCGTCGTAAGGGAATGTGTCGGATTGAGACCGTATAGGTCGGAAGTGAGGGTTGAAAAAGAAATGGTTAATATTCCATGCAAAGGAAAAAATATCAAGATCGTCCATAATTACGGACACGGAGGTTACGGTGTTACGACAGCACCTGGAACTTCACTGTACGCCGTTGAACTCGTTCGACAGATGATTAGTGGCAACAGTAAACTCTGATCAATTAGGAAGTTTCCCTTTTTTATTTTTTTGGTCTAAATCATAGTTCTAAAAATGATAAAATTAATGGCGGAAGAATTTTTGAAACATCTTTAAAAACAACAAAGTTATGCTACTTCAAAGTTTGAATTTGACAATTCTCCAAGAAATTCCGTTTTCAGTCCGGGTGACGTCACGCGGCACGATATTTTTAAAAGTTATTTTCAGTTTGTATGTGTGGTAATTTAACATGGTAACTTCCGATAAATCTCTTTCTATAAACTCGTAAATTGTTATGGAAACACTAAAAACAAACCAGTTGACAGAAAATATTGACATATTTAAATTTTTGACACTGTTAATTTTAATTTAATATAAATAGAAAAGTCTGTATTACAACAAAGTAGTTACTAAGGAACTTAGGTTCTAATTACTCACAAAGCTAAAAAACAGCAAGCTTGTACCGCGTGACGTCATATTCAAAAATCAATTTCGTTTGCGACCCCAGGTACAAGAAATTGAATATCTCCGTTGAAATTAAAAATATCAAAATAATTCTTTCAGAATTTTTAAAGTTATCTTTATTATAATGATGTGACAGTATCATAATTAGTATTTTCGTCCAATGGAAACTTCCTAATTATAAGAACAATGGAAACAACACATTTTGAATAAATAATTTAATGAAAATATTTAGCATTTTTTGGCATAATTACTGTTTTTTTGTTTTTCTTCTTTCATATATATAACAAAAATAATTATATAAAAAAGAAATAAACATTTTTTGTTTAACAGTAAGTACAATTCATAATAAATTTGCAACTTAGACAAGTGAGGCAAAGTTCCGATAGACATTTATTTCTATCGTGGCGTCTAAACAGGCCACCTCACTTGTGTTTACCGATGTGTAATATTTCTAAAATAGCTCCTAAAAATAGTTGTTGGTAAAATAATGTCATTTCATTACAAGGCAACATTTTACGTTATTACTATTAAACATTTTTTGCCATACCCACTACAAAATAGCTACTTTCGATGTATGTATAGCAGCCTTTAAGGAGTCATTTAACAGGCAGGTGTGCGGAAAATGTTTTACTTATCGCACTAGGTTGCCATAGCAACTTCTGTTTATTCGCTCTATACGCCTGCCATTACTTACTCACGACATCCACGGCATACTGTAAAGTAAAGATGGCGACGCAAATAAACTGTCAACATTTTTTGAAGTGAAAAGTAGGTATTTTGTAGTGGGTATGGCAAAAAATACCATATATATCTCGTGCGTAACGGTATTACAACTCGTGTGACTGTAAAAACTCGCTGTAGCTCGTTTTTACATACTGTCATCACTCGTCGTAAATTGTCCATTACACATCTAGATATACAATCTACTATAACGATTTCCGTTTGGAAATTACAGTCTCTTCTACTATAACGCGTGCTCGTATTGTGCGGATTTGTTCATACGCGATCGATACATAAGGAAATAAAATCACAAGGTAACTATGCCATGCGCTACCAGATGGTAACAGATATACGCAAAAGACACCACCCAGCTGAAATGCCAGCATGTAGTACTTGTGACTCTACAGGTTTTGAGTGTTTTGTCCCTAACCCTATTTTTTCTTCATTGTTCCTTAAAGAAATGGAAGTATGGTGATAGGGTAGAATTGGTGGTTTTGAATATTGACGCAATTTTGTAATACAACAAAATCATCTAAATATCGTAAAAGGGCTTTCTGGCAAATTCCATTGACATTCTTCATATTAAATATGGAAGTTATGCATGGCTCACCATACCAATTTTTTCACGTTATTTTTATTGCGCGAATTTCTACAACGCGATGATTTTTGAGAACGCATACACCGCGTTATAGGAGAAACGACTATGTTTAAATATTTGTTTTCATTAAAGTTTGTCTAAAATCTGACATTTAAGTAGCTAAATACATAATATAGGTAATTTTTTTCATATTTACTCTAATAATACGTGAAATACTGCCACCTTTTCAAAATAATAGTATATTGTGCAACTAGTGTGCTAAATACATCTTTATGCATCAGCACTTGTATGCGGTTCGCAAATGCGCACTCGCCAAGACTCGCGCGCTCTCGCTTACTACTCGTGCTGAAAACATCGCGCCTGACGCATATAGGTTTATTCAACGCACGCGTTGAACACTATACTTTATTCAACATATGCATGGTTTTAGAGTTTTATTGAATTAATGTCAAACACAGTAGATTCATTGACAGCAGTACATCTCATTCTAAAAACATTGGCCTTGATACAGTATTTATTTATTTCTTTACCATAGTAACCATATTTCATTATAGCATCGAAAAAAGGTATATAATGGTTCATTATGTGACGGGTTTTTCAAGTGTTTCATAACCGATCGATAAATGGCCATTTAAGTTCCGCTTTACAGACATGAAAAAACACTAAAAGCGTGCATGTGTTGAATAAAAAGATTTGTGCATGCTAAGAGATAAAATAGGAATGTTAAAATTTCACAACCGAGACATTAAGACGGAAGAAACGAAAAATAAATAATACATAAATTTAAAAGAAACATAAAATATATAACAAAATCTAATATACATAATTTTAAAACAATAGTTTATCTTAGAACTTAAGTAACAGATTAGTCAAATACAAAATGAAACAGTGGTTAGTACCTGAGATTCAGTAAAATTATATAAAATATTTATAGCAATGTTTTGTCTTATTGATCCGTTCCCGTTACGAAACATAGTGAAAAATATGCCGGTGCATAAGTGATAGAATTCTGTGCTATATAACCTATTTAATTGTTTTCTCTACTTTCTTTACGGGAAATATTCCATCACACAATAAAATTTCATTAAAATCCTTCTGTAATTAACTTCACAATGGAGAATAGAGAGAAAGGAGACTGATTCTACTCTAATTGGAATCTTATAGCTTCAGCGCATCTATCGCCGGAATAGAAACCCTATTTTCCTCGCTTTTTGGACAACAACGAGATTAGTCTCCTTTCTCTCTATCCTCTGTGTTCACAACGATCAATACTAATACAACATAAATAGTAATATTAAAAATTTCTTTGTGAATCACTTCATAATGAATACTAAACAAAACACATTTTTTTCAACACATCATTTTAGCATCATCAGAAGATGATTACAACTAGTTTTAATAATCTCCTTGATGGTTAGAAAAAAGTGCTCGTGTTTTGGTGAATTGAAAAGGTTTCATTCTTCTTCAAGAGATTCGTTAGTTTCAACTTTTAATTCACAAAAATAACTTGAATATCACTAAAGACTTTTGATCATGCATTACTGAGATTTTACTATAAAATTGGATACAAATTGACAAAATTTAACTTAAAATGGAAGACTGAAAATAAACGTCAATTAATGTTGATCTAAGTAAGTAAAACAAATTGATCGATAAATGGAGTTCTTGCACAAAAAAAAATCAACTTACATGCATTTCAAAAGCCGTACGAACGATGCACCATACCAATGTTTTCCCAAGTTATATTAAGAAGTTATTGCAGATTTAAATTAGATCTATTAAAACTCGCGCGCAAAACGTCTCTACATGGCATGGCCGCCCGGTGACGTCACTAATATGTAAACAAGCCTACAGCGTTAGCAAAACACAATATTTTCCTTGTTCGTGACGTCAAATCGCGTTTTGTACCACACGACAAATTTCAGAAAATTGTTGATTAAGTCTAAATTGATATCGGAATTTTCTATTTTTAAGATGAAATTTATCTAATTTGTCTCCGATTAATTGTCCTTTCCTTTGAAACTTAACTGTTGCAAGAACCCTATTTCGAAATATAAAAATTTAAAACAAAAAAGTTCGACAAATTATTTCTTTTTAAATATGCCCTGTAAGTTAGTCAAGTTAGCAGTTTTTCCAACATTCGGTTTTAATATTTTACTCATACGTTGGCGCATGTCTTCTACACTTTGATTGACATTATGACCTATTGCACTTATCCTTTCCGATCTGCCTTGCAGTTGTGACGGATGACTGACGGATATTGTTGTTGAGCTGCCTTGAAGACGAAATTCTGCGTCTCTGATCATCGTAGTAATCGTTTCGCGGTGTGAAACTATTTCCTGCGTTTCTAGACTTTCTAAATATCTGAAAAATTACACGAATAAGAAATACCTTCCATAATTAGAATGAATGAATTGTGAATTATAGACGCTCGACATCATCCATAATTAGAGTGATCTGGAAGTTACAGAATTTTTTGTAAATCAAAGAAATCATTCAAGCTATGGATTTTTTTCTTGGATGTTTGTGGCCATGCCACTACATTAATGCTGATACAACTTTCAGCTTTAAATCTAGATTTAAGAATGTCATTTGGTTTCAACTAAATGAAGTCTCCATTTAGTTAAAAAAAGAAGACGTTCTTGAATCTAGATTTACAGCTGAAAGTCGTATCAGAAACCGAGCATAAGTATTAAGAAACGTACTTCAGTCCAGGAAGAAGACACGTAGCGATTGTTTGTTTTGATAGAGGGCTATAAATAACACTTGGAAATGCTTCGAGTAGAACTAGACCCAAATCTTTACGTCTTGTTTGATTCGTAAGCTGCGATGTGTACGCCGAAATCCCAGCTAGCTGCGGCAAAATAACTGTAACACAAGCAATAAATCAATAACAAAAAAACAACTGAACATCAGACGATTGTCAACTGTTATACCTTCTTCTCTAAACCAAGGATCCGCGGCATTAGCTATCTTTCCTAAAGTTGCAGCTAGTTGGCAAAGCAACGAATGGTGTTCCTTAACCGATGTATCTGTTAGTGCACTCTGAAGCTGCATATATGCCTTATCTCGTACTTCTTTCACATTGCTGCTGATTATTAAATTACCGAGACATGGAATCGTCGCTGTACGAACGTAACTGGAATTAAAATCAAACTAACTATACATATTGCCAGATTGGAAATAGATCATTCAGACACCGAGAATATCCTATAGGTTAATTTCGATCTAAATTTATACACAAATTGTTTTTAATGTAATCCTTGGTGAAAATTTTATATAAGTACGACTGGCACTGTCACAAATTTTCACTTCCGCACTTTAATTTCTTAACCATAGTCGGCGTTGTGCTTGTCATTTTCGATGCCTATTGGGGTCCGTCAAATGAGCATCTGACATCTGGTGGCAGAAAATTGTACTCAAACGAGGGAAAATTTTACATGCTAACAGTGCAAATTAATCATGAAATTGTTTATTACAAAAATAAAACAAGTAAAATAAACAAAAAGTTTATCGAAAATGGAATTTGCGACGTTTTCTAATATCATGGCAATAAACACTGTCAGTTATTGCCTTGTAAAACTTACTTTACAGAGAATTATTTTCTAATGAAATGTGGTAAAACTGTATTTATGAATTAAAAAAATATTTTATAGTAATAATAAGATGTACTTGTTATCATACTGCACTAAAATAGTTGAATCCCTGATGATTAACAAATTTATAGGATTAACTTCGTATACAAATATTTTGAGGTTAGTAACTTAGCTACTTATTACAATATAACTTATTATGTTGCAGTTATGTGTTTACATTATTCACCTAACCCAGCCTTAAAAGCGCATTGAACGCGGATGATTAATTTCGTGGAGATTTTCTTTTAATTTTGATGTTTTTAAGCAATATGTCGTAAAGATTACTACTTTTGACAGTTCATTTTGCATGCATTTTTCTCGTTATATTTCCGACATTTGATAATATGCCTGGCTTTAAGAATCCGTTCTCCTTCAACGAAATTCCTTGTTTAGGATTCGTACCGGCCCAATCACAAATTGGACTTATATTTATCATTTCTTATCACTTTGAAAATCATAAAATTACACGCAAAAGTATACCCCGTATATGAAATTTCCCTCCGTCTGCGCCATGTTTTTGAAGCTCCACCTATCTGACGGATCCCAATAGGTCCACGGTAGAATTCAAAAACTAGGCATATTGTGAGAATACAAAATACTATGTTAAAACTTGACTTGTAATAATAATTACGTACACATCGGGATCGCTAGCCAAAGTCACCAAAGCTGGTGCTACTCGATTAATCAATAATCCTTCATCGACTTTTCCGATAACCGATGAGAAAAGATTAGCCGTCGTACACCTAACCGGTGGATTTTGGTGAACGACTCCGTCCCATAACGAAGCAATAACAGTCGTTTGTAAATCCGTGTTGTCGCACAATCCTTTTATCGATAATTCTAAACATTTCGATGAAGTTCCACTCATCGGCAGTACGCATATCAAGCGCTTTATCAAACTGCTTATTTCTTCCGCGAATTCTGCTTTATTTAATACGCCAATTAAATAAACTGGAATTAAACACAGCCGTTGCGAACTGTTTTCGATGTTGAAATTGACTAACGAACTTTCAATATTTTGTATATGCGATTCAAATAACGGTCGTAGTTTTCGTAACGTGAAATTTTTTCCGAATGTTATGCAGATATTTTGAAATAAATTAATGACCGATGTTACATTGTTTTCTTGTGATACATTAACATGGTTGGCAACACTAAGCAATTCTTGTAACCTAGAAATTTACAGAAATAATTTTTTTACGTTAACAGTAAAAATAGTCACTTCGTCAATTCACAGATGTCACGAGTGTCTGTTATACAACGTGATCCTGTAATGAGTACCATAAATGATACATGATGTACCTACTGTCAAAATAATACGAAAACCAAGAATAACTTTTTTTCCAAAAGTGCTTCCCTAACAAGATACAGGGTGTTAAAGGGTCGATTTGGAGAACACTTATTTGATCGTATCTTTTATCTGGGTTGAACAATTTAATTCATTTTTGGTAAACATCTACTACAAAATAAGGACCGTAAACAGACAAAATTTTGTTGCATTTGAACAACCCAGTGGCGTAGAATTGGGGGTCATGTGACACTTTTTCCCCTCAAAAAAAGTTGCTGTTCGGTTTTTTCCATTTTTCTTTGGTTTTTTAGTATTAGTGGTTCAAATACAACAAAAAAGGTACACTTGTTTCATTTGCCCAGAAGCGTCCGTTTCCGAGATATTCTGACTTGCATGTCACTATGTGAAATACCAGGCTGCAAAGTTTTATTAACAAACAAATAAAATACTTAAAGTCGAATACATCTAGGTAATAAAGTTTAATTAACAAAAAAATAAAAATTAGTAAAAATAAAATTAAAGTAAGTTTTCAAAGTGTTCTCCATTGGAACATGACCCCCAATTCTACGCCACTGGGTTGTTCAAATGCAACAAAATTTTGTCCGTTTACGGTCCTTATTATGTAGTAGATGTCTACCAAAAATGAATTAAATTGTTCAACCCAGTTAAAAGATACGATCAAATAAGTGTTCTCCAAATCGACCCTTTAATACCCTGTATCTTGTTAGAGAAGCACTTTTGGAAAAAGTTATTCTTGGTTTTCGTATTATTTTGACAGTAGGTACATCCTGTATCATTTATGGTACTCATTACAGAATCACGTTGTAGAATACTTACATCACTTCTTCGAACCAATCAAATTCCGGCCATGACTCAAAATCGTTTTCTAAAATTAGCGATTCAAATGTGTTTACAATACTTCCGATAGGCGTTTCATTTTCGTAAAAATTATACGGATTTGTTAAAGTTGTGCATAACTTTATAAATTCGGGTTCTAAAAAATCATTTTTTATTTCTCAACTAAATATCGAATAAAATATTGAAACGTTAAAATATTCAATATAAAAAAACTCACCGAGTTCATTTCTGCAGTCCTCAGTAATACTATTTATAACAGCGTCTACCGATGTCACCGATATTAATACAAACGGTAAAAGAACATTAATAGTCAATAAAATTTGTGTAATTTTTTCTTCGGACAAAGCGTCGGATCTGTTTAATAATCGTTTGATTTTTTTGAACAGTTTTTTCATCAACTGCTGTTGAAATTTATCTATTAAAAAAAGACAGTTATCAAAAAATATTTTATAATGAACATTTTAATAATTTAATAATTATTAATTAATTCAACAATTAATTTTTAATCCACAAGGCATCCACTAGGTAGTGAATAGTATTTCTTAACATATCAGTCAGCATATTATTAACAATCATGATTGTTAAACGTCAAACGATTGTTATAAGATATATAAGGAAAAAATCAGAAGCCACTGTCAAGACTTGAACCCGAAATTCCCAGTTTCCGGTTGGTTGAGTTGCCACTTACTCACACAGTGCCCCGAAAGTATATATGGGAAGGAACAGATTTCACTTTCGGGGCACTGTGTGAGTAAGTGGCAACTCAATTAGCCGGAAACTGGGAATGTCGGGTTCAAGTCCTGACAGTGGCTTCTGATTTTTTCTTTATATATCTTATAACAATCGTTTGACGTTTAACAATCATGATTGTTAAACATCAAAGCCACTGTCGGGACTTGAACCCGAAATTCCCAGTTTCCGGCTGGTTGAGTTGCCACTTACTCACACAGTGCTCCGAAAGTGAAATCTGTTCCTTCCCATATATACTTTCGGGGCACTGTGTGAGTAAGTGGCAACCCAATTAGCCGGAAACTGGGAATTTCGGGTTCAAGTCCCGACAGTGGCTTTGATTTTTAACAATCATGATGGCATAATATGCTGACTGATATGTTAAGAAATACTATTCACTACCTAGTGGATGCCTTGTGGATTAAAAATTCATTGTTGAATTAATTAATAATTATTATATTGTTGTCCACAATTACCTAACTCATATATTGTTATTTATTTTAATAATTATAACGTACCTAAATCTAAAGCCCATTTAGCAAGGACTGGTATCAATAAATTCGTAGTGACTGTAACGACCGACACTTCAGGATCATCGAGTATTCCCAATGCCAGATCTTCAAATTGAGTATATTTATCTGTATCGTTGCAAAGCCCTGCAATTAGTGCAAGTGCTTGTACAGCCAATTCTCGTACCGATTTCTCTCGATCCTCAAGCACCATTTGTTGCAGCATCGACAGCATCAGAGAATTACGTATCGCGCTCTAGCAATAATAAAATTACAAATATTTCTTAAATGAACAATATTTTGTGTAAGAATAATTAAGAGCACTGTGGTTTGATTTGATAATAAAGAGCTTAGTCATGTCTAACCACAATAATTTTATTAATGAATGTACATTTCATGAGCTATGCTCCCATCTTCAGCAAATACTAAGTATTTGCTGACGATGGCAGCATAGCTCTTGAAATGTACATTAATTAATAAAATTATTGTGGTTAGACGTGACTAAACTCTTTATTATTAATATTTTGTGTATTTAAGATTCTCGTAATAAATATTTAACTGCTGGTTACGTGCACAGAAACTAGTAGCGTCACAGTGCGGTAAATCATGGACTCAAACGCGTTTTCTCACATATATAACCTGTCAATGTTTTAAGTTCATCAAAATGTTCCGCTTTCCGCCACCATAAGCGCTGTAAATCCTATTCTAAAGCTACTCAAAGTCATGCACATAGTGAATAACAACACATACAGATATATAAGGTGCCAATGAAATGCAGGCCTCTATGACCAGAAGCCGATTTTCGACATTTTTGTGATTGATTTGTTCCCAACATTGCGGCAAAATTTCATTTTCAATCATATGTTCTCCACAGTACTTTGCAATGTGCACAATACCTAAAAACAATTTAAATGTTCAAAACAAAATAAAGTCATAATAAAAATATATGAGCACTGTGGTTGGAATAAAAACAAAAATAAAGATAGTTACTTCTTACCACAACAGTTTTATTGATGGATGTACATTTCGAAAGCTATGCTTTCATCTTCAGCAAACACTATACATGTATAGTGTTTGCTGAAGATGAAAGCAATAAAAATATATGAGCACTGTGGTTGGAATAAAAACAAAAATAAAGATAGTTACTTCTTATCACAACAGTTTTATTGATGGATGTACATTTCGAAAGCTATGCTTTCATCTTCAGCAAACACTATACATGTATAGTGTTTGCTGAAGATGAAAGCATAGCTTTCGAAATGTACATCCATCAATAAAACTGTTGTGGTAAGAAGTAACTATCTTTATTTTTGTTTTTAAAATAAAGTCGTTTATGCACCCTCGATATTTGTCTAGTAAAGTTAGTTATGCTACAGACCTGACAATATCTTTTGTCTTTCTTCTTCGGTCGGCTTTTTCTTTAAATTAAACAACTGCTGCAATAAAAGGTCTCTCTGGGCGCTGCTAGGATTTAAATTCACAGCACTTATTAAAAGTGGCAACACTTCTTCTCGTTTTTTTAATATCATGGTGGGTATAATTCGCGGTAAACAAATGGTGAGAATTTTGACCAGATATTCAAATGTTATATTTTCAGTTAATAAATCGTCAATGAGCGAAAATTTACTTGAAATATTTTTGAAACATTCGATATACAATTCCTTTTGGTACACTCCGGGTAGATTTCTAAAAAGAAACAATATATTTTAAAAATAATAATTTCACCAAAAAGACTATAAATTTGTAACTCCCCGAGTTGTCGGGGTTTTACAATATAATTTGTACCTGCTCGAAAACATATTGACAACTGTTTCTTGGAATAAAATTTGTCACTTACCTATTGCTATGACTATTAGGAATATTAATAACTTCCGATTTAAGACTAGACGCATCGATATCCATCGGTTTCTTTTGTGTCGGTACATTGTCGGTTGGTAGTGTGACTCTCGTCCAATCGGCATCGTTTTCATTCAAACTAACAGTCGATTCGTCATCATCTAATGTAGCGACACTGCTTTCGCTTTTCAGTCTCTCACCCTTTTCCGGTTTATCGATCATTTCAAATCTTTCCGGTGATGTGCTATTCGTAGAATTGCTATCGTTTTCGGTCGAAGTAGCAATAAATTGTTCCACATCGCAAGGACTGCTCTGCTCGTAACTTTTATTCTGCTCCGCTAACATACCTTCACACTGTCGTTGCAATTCCTTTTTTTCATTTTCGAGTTCTGTTATCGTAGCTAAGAGCTTTTCATTTTGAACCGACTGAAGAATATAAATTTATTGATATAAAATTTTGTTCAGAAAAAAGATAATGCTATGATTTACATACCAATAATGAAATCTGTTCATTTTTCGCCTCATCGATAACTGATATATTTACTTGACATTCAACCGATGTTGAACCGCATCCTGTGTGCTTTACAGTGTCTCTGTAAAGAACTAACAGTTCATTCGGTTTTGGAATATTTAAACCTACATCGTCCCAATCTTCAAAATCCTACAAAAAAAAAGTGCATACGCTACGATTTATTTTATTAACTTTTCTACTTGTTTAATTGTTTACTAGACATGGTAAAAATCAATAAAGTAATTTTTTAATTGGGAAAAATAATGTATTATTTTGTTTTTTTCAGATCTGTGATAAATCTTCATTTCGGTGAGTGACTTTTTAATGTTCAATTATAATTTATAGCTTACTTGATTTTCATTTTCATCGGAAAAAGTTATTGACGTTAATTTGTACCCGTGCAAAAGTAAATACTCGTTTATTAAAAAATTCAATGCTCTTTGTTCGTGCGGTTTAATCGCTTCTAACGAAGTTGATTTCGGTATGCCTGTATCTGGTACAGTTGAATCCGATTCTTAAAAAAAAGACGATTTGGTATTCTCAATATATAATTTTGTTTAATTTTCGTACTTACCTGTCGCAACAGTTAAATTGTTTCTTAGAGCTGTAATGGTTTCTTTAGCTTTACGTAATTCAAACTCAAGTACGGCTACCCTTTCATCGACACCACGTTCTCCGTCTTCCGAAAATCGTGTCAAATCTAGAGAATCTAATGTTGCTTGACTACCCGATCTTGCTAAAAATCGGATGAATAATTTAGGCGCTACGGTGGAACATAGGTAAATACAAATATACATACATAGAGTGCTAAAAACACTACCCTCCTTTTGGCTTTGCCGGAGTCGCGTAAAACTTTAAACGATATATTTAAGTGCCTCACAGAACGGATTTAAGATAGCCTTTCAACGCTGATGATCTCAGCTGTTGAGCGTCTATAATCTACAATTTAAAATAGCCTTTCGAAATTTACAACACGCGACAGCGAGCTCTTTTCGGCAGGTCGCGTACCTCGAACCGATTCATATTTAATCAGTGCCTTTGATATCTGTCATTGTCTTCCATCGCGGTCGAAAATTTGACATATTGTTTTTGTTGTTAACTAATAACATTTTCAATAACATACTAAACTTACGTATCGGAGATGATATTTCAGGCCGAGATGATTGTTCAAAGTTCCCTGGATTCGAAAAGAATTCCTTTAACTTCGGTAATTCCCTACCAGCTTCAACTAATTCCGTATGCAGTTCTAAGGCTGTCAGTAACAGCCTGTCTTGAAGCAATTTTGTAGCAATATCATGATAACTAATTTGAGAGACCTTACCAGTCTCTTCTTTTGTTTGTGTTACATTATCACCACACAAATTAGACATATTTAATACTAAAATCTACATTTAATAAAGTAATTATTTGAATATATAAAAAATAGTTATTTGCAAACTATTTTGACAGTTTGACAGCATTGCGTTTTGACAAATGTCACGGGTTGATTCTTTAGTAATTTTTCAGGGAAATTTGAAGTCATTTCATATTCCTAGAACATTGACATGACTTCACAATAACCAGCGATTCTCGAACTGTTTTTTTGTCTCTCATTCACTGTGAATTTATTTATTATAGATTATAGACGCGTCGACAACTTAGGTCATTAACGTCTTAAATTACATTAAATAATAGCTAACTTAAAATTAAATAACATCACAAAATATCCATGAGCGCAAGTGGGATTCGAACCCACGACAGTTTAGTCTAGACTCTAGAGGCTAGTACCAAGTGCGCTATCCACTAGGCTACTGTGCCCTCCATTCACTGTGAAACTGACTCACCCTCAAACCATTTAAGGATTGCCTTCTTTTTAACACGCTTATATTAGCTTCACCTGTATGCTTGCTTGTTTGTCAGTTTGTAACCGACTTCTTTGAACTTGATTTTGACCAGCTTTGAACGGTCAGATTTAGTTTAAACTTTGCACACTTATCAAGGACCGACGACAATACAATAATTCCATAAGTTTGTCCCATTATCCTGACCAGGATCTGCAGGACTAAAAAAAAAAAGCAAAAAACTTCAGATTGAACTGAAACTTCGCACACTTATCAAGAACCGATTACAATACAATAATTCCATAAGTTTGTCCCATTATCCTGACCAAGATCTCCAGGACTAAAAAGCAAAAATAAATTATAATTTAAAAAAACTAAAAAACACGCTTTAATGAACTAAAAAGTAAAAAATAATTAATTTTATTGTAAAAAAGCGTGGGGTAGTATGAAAATATGATACAAAGCACCCCACGCTTTTTTACAATAAAATTAATTATTTTTTACTTTTTAGTTCATTAATTAAAGCGTGTTTTTTAGTTTTTTTAAATTATAATTTATTTGAATTAGGAATTTCCAAGGAATGGGTATTTTTGTCAATGACTAATTTTCAATTTTACTTCTTATTTAAAAATTCTTTTATTAACAAAATTAATATTTTAATTGTCATAACAAAACTGATCTCTCATTTTCAACTGAAAGTCTCAGTCTAATAGTACATTGTGTGACTAGTGTGCTAAATACATCTTTATGCGTCAGGCGCGATGTTTTTAGCACGAGTAGTAGGCGAGCGCTCACGAGTGAGCATCGCGAGTCGAATACGAGTGCTGAAAACATCGCGCCTGACGCATAAAGATGTATTTACTAAAAGCGTGCATGTGTTATTTATATAAAACAAATTGTGGCCTAAGAGACCGATCACAAATAAAACTACAGATCATTTTTTAAGAACATTTATATGCGATGCTTGAAATATGCTCGCATTTATTTACATTGTAATATAATATAAATGATTGTGCCTATTAGTAATAATAATTAATTACAGTTTGTAATATTCTCACTTGACAATTTTTTAATTTACCAAACCGTTTCTTGAGAAAAAAACTCGAACGATACAAATAAGCACAATATAAAACAATGGTCGATATAATTAGATGTTATATAAACAATCAGTAATGTCGATAAATAAATGAGACATCATTCTCATTTAAATCGACTGCCCCTTGTTTTTTATTATGCTTTTTTTTTATACTAACGTTGAAGCGACATGTTGAACAATAAACACTGAAAGTCATATCGAAATGCTTGGTTCGAAACCACGTTTTCCAATTCATGCACTTCACAAAACCGCGTCTGTAAAAATTATAATAATAATTGTTTATTCGACCTCCTTATTTGCAAACAACAGAATCCAGAGCCGGTATTTTGACCTGTGAAAATCACAACGAACAAACTTTGTGGTCCCAAATTGTCCCACATTTTCTTCGTCCACTTATTTATACTACGGAAAGTGTTGGGCGCATTATCGTGTTCGACATCTTCGTCTTTGAATCTAAGATGAGCCAATGTCAAACTCGATTCTTTAAACGATTCGCACGCTTTTTTGACTACCTCTTTATTTGATGGGGCCGTTTCGCAGGTGACTTTGGTTCGGCCCGTTTCGTCGCCTTCGAGAAGATGAGTCGCTATATAGTTGGTGTATTCAGATATAACTTCCTCACATCCGATGACGGTCGCCGTATGTTCGATTTTGGTGACGTGATTGAACAAACTACTGACATACTTTCTGTTCTGTTCAGAATTGGAATCTTTCGCGTTGAAATTTTTCGAATCGACCGCCATTTTGTTCATTTGCATTTCTTGCATGTTTTTTTCGCAAGCGATTCTTCCGCATAAAACCGCATCACCGAACTCGATATTTTTCGTTAATTTCAATTGTACTAGTTTTATCGATGCCAAACTGTCTTCGGTCGAACAATGTCCTTTACGGCCCATCTGAATTTTTTCACATAGAAATTCTCGAGCTAGCGTTTGCAGTTTCGACTTGCGGCGTCTTTCACCAGTAATATTGAAAATAACACTGGTGTCTATTATGTAAGGATGCATCATATGCATTGACTTCAAATCCATATTCAACGACTGACCGACTAAAATTGCATCGGGCGGCAGAAGTTTTCGAACATCCTCTTGTACGTCCTTCAATGTCGTTGTAACGCCCTGCATCATTTTAGGCGTAATACCGGAATATCTTGTTAAATAGTCGACAATTTTGTTTTTAGGTTTAACTAACTTTTCGTAGATTGTTTCCAGTTTTTCATTTACGATCGAAATGCGCGTGAGTTCTAAGTCTCCGGTAGTAGTCCGACACATTTCGCAGTCAAGACCGAACATCGGCGAAAAAGGTGTGACTTCATCATATAGGTCTTTTGTTAAAACATAATCGGAATAACGGTTCAACAAACAACCTTTTAACGGCAGTGGATAATCTTCTTCGACGAGCTGCGACGCCGACATTACTATTTGTGTTCTGGGGAAACAGTCGGTTTCGGGTAATTCTGGTTTCTTTTCAGCTTCGATCTTATATTCTTTAGCTTTTTCTTTTATCGGGAAAATAGCCCTCAGCATATGAAACACTTCTCCGGTTTGTAGTGCAGCCGTTTCTAAATTGCCATATTTTTTCAGTAACTTATTTTTCTGTGTACTCGTCAAGGGAACTGTTGCCAGTTCTTGTACAACGTTACCTTTGTAAGCAGCCGGAGTTATAATTTCGACTTTGTTCTCAAACGAGGCATTTAAAAACGTAAATACGCTTTCATAGGATGAATAATGGTACAAGGAAACGTTTTCAACGACTAGAACGACCGTTTGTGCTAACCGATTGAACTTTTCAATATGACACCATCTCGATGGTGAATATGGAGAATGATGTCCAAGAACAGAATACATTAAAAGATGCTGTATGTCATCTAAAAATATTGGAATGCGTTCGTTTGCACTAGTAGCCAATGA
Source organism: Mongoloraphidia duomilia (assembly GCA_039654895.1). Lineage (NCBI taxonomy): Eukaryota > Metazoa > Arthropoda > Insecta > Raphidioptera > Raphidiidae > Mongoloraphidia > Mongoloraphidia duomilia. The sequence continues at coordinate 12,765,827 of CM077527.1, forward strand.
CGCTGAAAAACCCATGTCTTTTAGCCTTAACCGTGGTTGTGTTTTGATTTTAGCGTTACGCTCGCGTTTACGTTGTTTAAGTTCGGCGTACTGTTCTGCAGTAAATTTAGCTTTTTCTTTGAATGACATATTCTTATTTATCGAATCAATCGAATCTTTTAATATTTTCTCATCGGAATCGTTATCCGATGAAGGACTGCTCTTTAAACGTTTCGGTGTGGGACCTGTTTCGAGTTGTGACGAACTATCAGATTCTTCGTTACAATTATTATTGGTCTGATTCTGTTTTGTTTCTCGATCTCTATCGTTTAATTTTGCTATTTCCAAAAATGCTTCCATCTTCTTTTTCTTTTTCTCTAAACGTATCATTTGTTTTGTGGTGAGTGGTTTCATTTTATCACATAAGAATGGTGTGGCTCCTAAAATCCAAACACTGAAAAAACAAATGTTGACGTTTCACAACAATTTTTTTTGCTAAATAAATTTAACTTAAAATCTAATTTCTATTATATTACCTAAATTTTAATCTCAGAATACATGTCGCAATATATGTTGAAGCCCGCAGTACAAAATTAAGATTTATTATTCGTAACATTACTGCAAAAATTGGATTTTATGTTCAAAACGGGTTTTGGTTTGATGTTACTATTGACAACCAAATTATGACAAATGAGTACGAAAATTTGTTCTAGCAACAAAGACTAGTTTCTTGGATACATACCATTTATTTTTCTATCCAAGACATCGTCATATTACAAGAAAAATTGTCATTTCTAGACGTCAAAATAAAAACCATTTTTTAAGGTTAGAATTCTTAAGTCAACTTTTCACATGTGTTGAAATTACGTCTTTGGTTTTAAGTATTAAAAATGACAAGGTAAAGAATATTATGCAAATTTCTTACGATTCTCGTATTTTATAAAACTAACAACGCGAAAAAACAAAGTACATTGACAGAAATTAAACGAGCAATGATATAAACCAGTTGTCACTCTAATGTCTCTTCACGTGACTTATCACTTAACTATGTGCATTGCGCAATCACCGGACAGATGTCAGTACGTCTACCGTAACCTCGGTGCGAATGGTAATAGTTCTCAAAATGAACACGAACAGCGTTATTGTTGCTGTCACTTGACACTAGAAAAACCATTCGTAAACCAAACGTCAAACGTGAAGCTTATGTTGTGTTAAAAATAAAATACAGTGTCAGTGAATTTAGATTTTTATTCGCCGGTATTGTTTACATAAAAACACGTGAGAATGTGCTTAATTATTTCAACAATTGTGGTTTTCTTGTAGTTGTTTATCCGGCGCGTTTTAGTGTATTCATATTATGTAAACATAAATTGTGCAAATCTCTTCAGATAGACACGACCTGCAAAAGTCGAGAGACGAAACTGTTTTTTTGGAATTTCAAGTCTCCTGGAAAGCTCTCAAATGTAAACTCATTTTTTCTAATTATAATTTTTATTGTAAATGTTTAGCTAGTCGACAGTTGAGTTTTCATTTTCTTTTTTCCGCCTTTTTGGTTATCAAGAATATAAGTGATCGAATATATATTATGGGGGCTTGGCTTAAAAAGTAATTAAATTCACATTTTTATAATTAATTGAAATTTCAACACTTGTTAGTTTTTACAAATAGGTACTTATATCGGGAAGAACTATTGAAAATACGTTTACGTCGTGTTTTTAAACAGGAGATAAATCTCAGAATTTATTGTAAAAACTTTTAAAAATATTGTAAAACGGGTTATCTTTAGATCCATATGTCGACAATATAGTTGAGAGCCATTAGAAAAAACTAGCAAATGCAATTACTTTTACTCGAACAACCTTGCAAATGTTGCCAATTAATTGACCAAATCATCTCCTTAATTAATCTTAATTAATCAAACGCTGAAAATATTCTACAAGCAACGCGGCGATAGGTTCGATTTTCAATTTGTTGATTTTTTTTTATTTATAAAGACCCTTGCTTGTTTGAAGACCTAGTCATTTCGAGCGAAAAAAATGAAAATTTATTTTAACCTTGAGAAGGTGTCTGTTAAAAGCATTCTTTCGGCTTATCCGTCACGCAACCCGGTTAAAAATCAGTAGATTGATAACAGTCAAAACACATTTAATTGGTTTGCGCAAGTATTGTAGACCACAACCCGTTCGAGGAGAAATAATTATGTAATTAATAATTATTAGTGATGTGCCGGATCGTTAAAAATGTATATCCGCGGATACGGATCTGAATACGGATATTTGGTCTCAAGATCCGCGAATACGGATACGGATCTTAACTTTCTTAGAGTACGCGGCGGTAAATACTAAATATTGCACATCGACTTTTGGAAAGAGACTATCTGTTATGGGAAAAAGTTATTGACCACGATATTAAAAAATAAAAAATAATCTGAATGGAATTTAACTGTTTTTCATTATTACCTAATTACCTATATATATAAAATTTTATCTATGAATTGAAAATTGATAAGGTAAAAGATCCGTAAAAGATCCGCCAAAAAACTAACGGATACGGATACGGATCTTTCTTTTCCCTCGGATATCCGCGGATACGGATCGGATACGGATATCCGGCACATCACTAATAATTATTAAAAACTCAATTACGCAGGTTTTGTCTCATTATATAGCAAATCAAAAACGATGTGCTCCATTTTTTTATTAGTGCGAAATAAATAACTTGACTCCAAACTTTTCCCTATGTAAATACGATAACTGAGACTCTATGTGAGTGAATTTTAAACTAAAAAAAAAGACAGAATGAGTGATAATAATGTAAAGACGGTATCTTGCTATGGCCGTGCCGGTATCTTGGAGACTTTTGTGCGTGGTTCGTGGTATCGCGTATTCGTCACGCTTAACGAAGATTCGTTGAGTATCACGCTCGACGAACTATTCGAAAACGAGAACACGACAACTTTGAATGGCACGTTGAACAATAATGTCGAAACACCGGGCGCTAATGTAAGCGATACGCCCGACGATTCGGTGACGAAGGAGAGCCGATACGTCAAGGTCGTCAAATCGGACAATAATGGTCTCGGAATATCGATCAAGGGCGGCCGTGAAAATAATATGCCAATATTGATCAGTAAGATTTTTAAAGGAATGGCCGCCGATCAAACCAACAAATTGTATGTCGGCGATGCCATTTTAACAGTCAACGGAGCTGATCTTAGAGAGGCGACACACGACGAAGCTGTCAAGGCGCTCAAACGTGCTGGAAAAGTCGTAGAACTCGAAGGTAAGTCATGTACTTTTTCCTCGAACGATTATAACTTTTAATTGTGAAGAAAAATACTACTTTGACACCACGGAGTATTATTTTAGTATGTACTATAGACCTCGCGCGGCGAAAGATGAAGCCACCGCGTCATAGTAACGTGAATGCATTGCGCCCGCCTTCTAGCTTGCTATTGGCTGTTTTGGAGATCCATGAGCGATTTTTCAAAATTGTACCTTACGTCATAAAACCCATCATATAATTGATTCGAAACATATTGGAAAAAATCATTTTACCAACCATAGTCACAGTCAGGATTCTAACCTGAACCTTTCCACTTTCGCGTGGTAATCATGTCACAGTTGAGCACTGTAAGCTCATTCCGCCGCGAAAGTGGAAAGGTTCAGGTTAGAATCCTGACTGTGACTATGGTTGGTAAAATGATTTTTTCCAATACGTTTCGAATCAATTATATAATTGGCTGCTTTCCAACGAAAAATTATAAATAAATATTATTTCGGTGACAACAGTCAGTACTATAGTACTGAAGTAATAGACTGAGATAAATAAATGTTAGAAATAAATAAGCAAGTGCTGTGTACATAATTTTTAGTTAGTAAACTCCCCGTAATATAACTGTAAATATTAATTATAATTTGTATCAGTCAAGACCGATTGATAATAAATAAGTAAGTTTTCTGCCACTAGAAAACAGTTCTGTTACAATATGTTGCGTGCGGGGTCCTTTTAGAACGGAACTTCGTGGTTTTTGAGATCGGTATCGGTACTGTACTGCAGGTACATAAAATGGATTATAGTTTTGATGCACTGGGAACTTTGGTCCCAATTGTATTACATTTATTGTGGACATGATCTAGAGAACAAAACAATAAGCTGTTTGGATATAACAACAGCCTGTCGGTTTTATTCCCCGTAGATGCATTAGTTTTTATAATAAATGGTCGACGGGTACATATTTTACTGTTCGCCCGCGCTGAATCCCGTACAATTGAAATTAAATGTAGCGTCCCGTATTGGGGATTGGCAAAACTGTAAACCGCCATCTTGGGCTTGAGAATAGCCGAGCGTGTAGCAATGCTATTGTTTACATGGCGTTGCTATGGTTCCTCTATTACAAGTCCCCAAATCCCGGGTTCTAGCCCGAGAGCTGGTAAAAGTGTCAATTGGATTTTCAATTTATTATTAAAAAAAAATAATGAATTGAAAATATGAATTGGCGCTAGGCCCAAATAACCTTAGCTGTTGGTGGTCTTTAAAACACAATTTTAAACCACCATCTTTTATAGATTGTAACTTGCAACTCTTTTATCATATATGTAATACTCCTATATTGCTAGCCGGGGTCTGGAGTCGGACGAAAGCCTACGGTGCAGACATATATATGTCTGTCTCTCTCGCAAGACGCCGAGTCTTATGCGCATGTCCGAGAATAGACATGTTTTAAGCTTCGAGCAGAGGAGGCTTTCCTCACCATACTTGCCAATTCCCCCACGAGAGTTGCAACGCTTGCGCACAACGAGATGGATTTCTCGACAAAGATAGAAACAGTCATTTGCTGTCTCACTTGCGGCCTGATATTTCCACTTACGGGCGCTAGCAATATAGGAGTATTACATATATGTCTTTTATACACTCAGTTACATAAAAAGTGGATCACCTAAAAGTATATGTAATTTCGATTCGTTGTATTTTCAAAATTAATAAGCCGATTTTGAAAGTTCTTTTTATGTTTGATAGAGCAGAGTTTTAGGAACATTTTTATGTATGAATTTTGAATTTCAATCAAGGCTTGATTACAGTGGAGACGGAAGAATAAGACAATGTTTTTTTAGTCAAGTTTGAAGAATCCTACGGAAAGTAGCAGCAGCAGTAGAATTTTTTCCTTAATTGCATCTTATTCCTTGGCCTTTTTTGTATCGGTTCGTTTTTGTTTTCAGTAATTATCTCAAATAACACCCGATTTATAAAGAAAAATTCAAAAAACTGCATTTATTCTTTATTAATGCCGTGGCCATAAGTAGGCTGGGAATGTATCGGTGTTTAGGAACAAAACAAATGAATAATTTCTTTGACAGTCCGAATTTATTGATGGTTATTATTGTTTATTGTTAAGTTTTTCATTTATGTGGATAAATAATGGTGCAACAAATAACTCCTGAACAAGTTGCAATCATAATGGCATTGACTAATGATGGACGCAGCCTACTTATGGCCACGACATTAATAAAGAATTAATGCAGTTTTTTGAATTTTTCTTTATAACTCGGGTGTTATTTGAGATAATTACTGAAAACAAAAACGAACCGATACAAAAAAGGCCAAGGAATAAGATGCAATTAAGGAAAAAATTCTACTGCTGCTGCTACTTTCCGTAGGATTCTTCAAACTTGACTAAAAAAACATTGTCTTATTCTTTCGTCTCCACTGTAATCAAGCCTTGATTGAAATTCAAAATTCATACATAAAAATGTTTCTAAAACTCTGCTCTATCAAACAAAAAAAGAATTTTCAAAATCGGCTTATTAATTTTGAAAATACAACGAATCGAAATTACATATACTTTTAGGTGATCCACTTTTTATGTAACTGAGTGTAGATTGCAACCCAACAGCCGAAGAAGGGTAATGTTTTTCGGGTGTATGTATATCTTTGCATTTTCGTCGGCGCCGTCTGTAGCCTAAACGGTTTGACGGATTTTGAAAAATGAGGTGTCTATAGATTCGTCATGTCTCACGAGTGCTGCTGGGGTATATGACGTCACGGAAAATTTAATATGACGGACGATAGACGTCATTTTGTCAATACGCAAAAAATCGGTAAAACCGTTTGGGTCAAGTATAATAAATGAAAAGGCTTGATGAGTAGATTCAACTGAAAGGAAGAAAATAAAAATAAATTATGAAAACAAAAACCCGACTGCATAAAGAGCGAATTTAAAAGATGGAAACCAGATCAAATGATAGCATGCAGTCGGAGACATGCATGTAGTAATAAGTTGAACTGAAATATATGATGCCTCCGGCTGCATGTTATCATTTGATCTTGCTTCCATCTTTTAAGTTCGCTTTTTGCACAGTCGGGTTTTTTGTAACCCTATTACTCTGCCTACGATGTCTGTCCGTCCGTCCGTTTGTTAAAGGCCTCTATCTCGAATAGATGGTAAGAGATAGCTAGATGAAATTTTCACAGATTGTGATCGTGGCAAATAATAATTATAATTAAATAATCAAATAAAGCTGTGTAGGCTTTCACGACCGGTTTCAATTGTTAAAAATTCTTCCGGGCTGATGAGCCGTAGTCAACTGAAGATAGTGTTGCCGTCTAGATCTAGACTTTCTAGACTCTTGTCTTGTCTAGATTTTCAAGACAAGACAAGAGTTTTTTAATCTAGACTTAGACTTAGTGAAGTCTTGTCTAAACGGCAACACTAACTGGAGATTTACGCCGAAGCTCTCGTCGTCGTAATTGTGCCACTGAAGATGTCTCTCGCAGTTAGGGACGAAACGTCTGGAAGAAGAAAATCTCCAGTTGACCACAGCTCATCAGCCCGGAAGAATTTTTCACCTTGTTTAACAAATAATCAATTATTTTTTTCACATTCTGCTCAGGTTTTAGGATGAGTAGGGAGCGTATATCAAACCATTCTCATTCTTCCAAATGTCCCAAAGTCTAGCCTGGGTCTTGAACCGCTTGGCTATATTACTTCTAAAAGTTTATGTTTAAATGTGTTTTTAATTATCTCAGGCACATTAGTCTAACACGAAACTTGTACAAACTTATAGTCTTTAAGTCTTGTATAACTTTTCGAAGACGTATAGAACTATTATTTCACAGACGAAATTATTTTCAAAAAGGAAGTAAATAAATATAAACCGGAATAAAATGTATAAGAAAAGGAAAACATTTTAACGAAGTTTTTTTTGTTTAGTTATAACAAAAGATCGTTTTCCTCTTCCAGGAAAATCTTTTTTCCTTAAATGGAAACTGCTTCTTTTCATAAAGAAAAACGGACAGGTATATATATTATATCAGGGTTGGGAAAAATACAACTCTGAATAAAAACGCAATGTGGAGTTTAATCGGTCGTATCACAAAGCAAATGTAGAATGGCTTTGTAAAGTAAATTTTTAAGTTAATGAGGTTAGATTTTTATGTCAACAATGTCAGAGCGAGCATTAAAATACATTGATATTTATAAATACGTTGGTTTGACTCAAGTGTGACATAATGACGTTACGAGAGCTGCCATATTTTTTTTCGTAGACCCTACATACGATGGCTTCGGAATGAGCCATTTTCCTGAGTGTAGTTCCTTCAATTATCCACGAGAGGCAGCACTTGTGGTAGGTACAAACATTATTTATTTTCCATTAATGTCGTATCATTTTAGTGGTATAACTTAATTATTTAATTAATTTAATAATAACAATTTAAAAATTAAGTTATACCACTAAAATGACACGACACTAATATGGAATAAATAATGTTTGTACCTACCACAAGTGCTGTCTCTAGTGAATAATTGAAAGAACTACTCTCAGGAAAATGGCTCATTGAACACCAGATATCAGTTACTGTGCTTTTATAATTACGAATAGATATAGGTATCACATTTAGCTCAGATATTCCGTATACGAGATTCCCGACTTGCTTTACATTTTCGCTCACTGCCCATCCCCCTTTTGTATTAGCATAATAATGTATATCCTATCGTTTATGTTGTGTTTTATCGCGTCGCTTATATGGTTTTTAATTATCAAACTTTTAAACCCGCACTGCAGGCTAATTGCTGGTCAAAGCAAAGGCCATTCCGTTAAAAAAAAGTATAGCCTATCGAGAAGAAGGAAGCTTTTAAACAGTGAAAGAATTTTTCAAATCGGTTCAGTAGCTCCTGAGATTACCCGCGACAAACATACAAACTTTTCCAGCTCTTTATAAATATTATATAATAGTAAGCATAGCTATAAATCGACCGTTGGTGCAGTGGGGTCCATCCTTGACGTCGGCGGCGGGCGGGGGCACAGCACCCACCCGCACGACCGGCGTATATGTATGTATGTTCTCGAGTAGAGTTTTAAGCGGTAATTATTTTCATTTATCTCCGGCCGTTTTCCCAGTGTATCCTATGGGCTGTACGGGAGCACCCTGAGATTTTCACAACTTTATAAAGCGTTTAAAGTTAAAACGCATGCTGAATATGAAACGATGTATCTTGTTCATTCTCTTTTCTTTCTTTCTTTTTCGTTTCTCTTTTTTAGACACAAACACGGTTTATTTATTGTGTTACAGTGAAGTTAACAATTCACTCGCTACAATATTAGTTAACTCTTAAAGAGCGCGTAAAGAACTAGAATAATCCGTATACATTGTAATTATTATTGTTAATAGTATATTGTATTACAAGGTAAGAAACTTGGCGTATGCAACCAGTGTGAAGTTTGCTGCCCGAGGTACGAGGGCATGCAACCACACGTGTTGCAAACGCCAAGTTTCATACCGAGTAATTGCATATTATAAATTTTTCGTTGGAAAGCAGCCAATTATATAATTGATTCGAAACATACTGGAAAAATCATTTACCAACCATAGTCACAGTCAGGATTCTAACCTGAACCTTTCCACTTTCGCGGCGGATTGAGCTTACAGTACTCAACCGTGACTTGATTACCAAACTAATATTTTCCTTGTATGCTTCGGAATCAATAGATTTTCACTACATGCCAGTGTTAATTGGAAAGTTTCAGGTTAGAATCCTGACTGTGACAATGGTTGGTAAATGATTTTTTCCAATATGTTTCGAATCAATTATATAATTGGCTGCTTTCCAACGAAAAATTTTCAATTGCAATTCAGCCGTATAAATCTTATTAATTTATTATTTTTCACAACTCTATTGACAATTCGATTTTGAGGTACCTACAATTTGGGCGTGCAAAAAAGTCGCAAAATATTAGGTCTGTCAGATTTATGTGGGGTTATGTCTGTCATTTTGCTAAAGCCTGTACGACTGGGAAATACAAATTTTGAACCTCTTTACGTTTTATAAATACGGAATATAAATTTAAGGATAAGCTGTTATATAACAGACGTTTTATTCGACTTCCAGGAAGGTCTTGTTGAAAACCGACAATCCTTCCACGTCAGTTAAGACGCCTTCAGTCAAACCAGTCAATAAAATATGTTAATTACTCTCACTGCCGCTATCATCTTCTGGAGCTGTTATCGCATGTGTACATAATATGTATTCAATGACAATTGAATCATATTTCGTATCTTGTTGTTATACCGATTTCGAAGCGGCTGACAGCATGTTTTTGGTCATTGAGCGATTGTATAGGTCGGGCGTCAATCTGAAAGTTTCTAACGATTCTGGCGATCAGTTTGTACGTCGCTTTGTGATTAGAGAAGATACCGTGACAATATTATATTTTATTAACCGACTTCAAAAAAAGGAGGTGGTTCTCAATTCGGTTGTATTTTTTTATGTTTGTTACCTCATAACTTAGTCATTTATAAATCGATTTTGAATTTTTTTTTTATTTGAAAGGATATACTTTCAGATTGGTCCCATAGAAATTTCATCAAAATCGGTTCAATAGTTCGGCTGATTTTAATAAAAGTGAGTAACGGCGTATGATTCTTTAAGGTAAATGTCACTTTTTGACACATCAGACAGCGTAAGAAAGTTGGTTTAATAAAAGTGAGTAACGGCGTGTGATTCTTTTAAGGTAAATGTCACTTTTTGACACTAAAAAGTAAAAAATAAAAAACTTTTTAACAAAAAAAACCTCCTTCAAAAAACCACTAAAAAGAGGAAAATAATGAAATTTTGAGGTCTGTGCCAATTTAATAAAATATGAAGTTGGTTAAAAAGAAGATATTAATCACTATACTATACTTTTTAACCGACTTCATATTTTATTGAATTGGCACAGACCTCAACATTTCATTATTTTCCTCTTTTTAGTGGTTTTTTGAAGGAGGTTTTTTTTTTTGTTAAAAAGTTTTTTCATGTAAATAATTCCATCAAATAATTATTATTTGTTGTAATATTTATGCTTGAATAGCAGTACTATGGTTTCCATTTTAACTCAGCGCTAAAAAATTTTATAGCGTTGAAAATCCAACCAGAAACCGAGCATAAATTAATGTTGTTTTTGTTAATCACTGTTTAAAATAAATATTTGTTGAAATAGAAATTTTATCTAAAAACATCACCATCAAAAATATTGCGTTTTAGGCACTGAAAAAGTCAGCTATTTTTTTTCTCCGAGATATTAATTGTGGGTACTCTCGATTGGAACTTGAATAGCCGAGCGTGTAGCAGTGCTGTTGTTTACATGGCGTTGCTATGGTTCCTCTATTACAAGTCCCCAGTTCCCGGATTCTAGCCTGAGAGCTGGTAAAAGTGTCAATTGGATTTTCAATTCATTATTAAAAAAAAATAATGAATTGAAAATATGAATTGGTGCTAGGCCCAAATAACCTTAGCTGTTGGTGGTCTTTAAAAACACAATTTAACAATTTCGATTGGAACTTCTACTTCACTTTCCTGACGAGATACGAAATACGTCCGAAGGCCAATAACGAGATGGGATGTTGTTCTCACTAAAAGGTGTTCGCGACAGGACTACGTCGTTTGATCTCAGAGACAACACAGAAAACAACTTTTTTATCTTCCTGTCTCTGTCATTAATGCCATCTCTGTCACAGTAATCAAATCGAAACTCAATTGTTTTCTATGAAAGTTAAATTTTTTCATTGATTTAGTCCTAAATAATTCTTAAAAAACCCAACGAAATATTATTAATTAAATAAACTATTCGTTTCTAACATATTGCGATTGAATTTGTAAAATAACTGTTTTTGCCAAAAAAATAGCCACTTGGCATGCATGTATACCGGCCTGTATTGGGTCATTTAACAGACAGGCGTGGCTAAAGTGTTTTCATAACATAACTAGTGCCATAACGGTCGCCATATAGTATAACTTGTGTTTATTTGCTCTATCCGCCTGCTATTTCATACTAGTGATGTGCCGAATCGTTAAAAATGTATATCCGCGGATACGGATCTGAATACGGATATTTGGTCTCAAGATCCGCGAATACGGATACGGATACGGATCTTAACTTTCTTAGAGTACGCGGTGGTAAATACTAAATATTGCACATCGACCTTTGGAAAGAGACTATATCTGTTATGAGAAAAAGTTATTGACCACGATATTAAAAAATAAAAAATAATCTGAATGGAATTTAACTGTTTTTCATTATTACCTAATCACCTATATATATAAAATTTTATCTATGAATTGAAAATTGATAAGGTAAAAGATCCGTAAAAGATCCGCCAAAAAACTAACGGATACGGATACGGATCTTTCTTTTCCCTCGGATATCCGCGGATACGGATCGGATACGGATATCCGGCACATCACTATTTCATACTAACAGCCTGCTATAAATGTGAAGATGGCGACGCAAATGAACTGTCAAATTTTTTGGAAATACTGAAAATGAAGTGAAAAATAGTTATTTTGTAATGGGTATGGCAAAAAATACCATACCTATATATCTCGTGCGTAATGGTATTATGACTCGTGTAACTGTAAAAACTCGCTATCGCTCGTTTTTGCATACTATCACTACTCGTCAGTAATATACTCCATTTACGCCTCTATAAGATATACAATCTACTCTTATTACTAAACTGATCCCTTAAAATTTTGACGGTGTGAGGATATTTGAAAAAGAATCTTAGAAACAATAGAAGCAAGTCTACATAATATAGAAACAATTCTGAACGCTCATTTTTAACATGCTTGGTTGTTTGCTTTCGGCGTTAGACAATTTATATTTATTGTAAATTATAGACGTGTCGACAACTTAGGTCATTAGCGTCTTGATTACATTAAATATAACAATTCACTTAAAACTAAATTACATCACAAAATATCCATGAGCGGAGGCGGGATTCGAACCCACGACAGTCTGATCCAGAGGCCGCGACGCTAACCACTGGACCACACTGTCCTCGGCGTTAGACAAAACTCGATTCAGACATGCATGTTCGGTTGCTCGATTGCGAAATTTTAAAAACGACATAGCGACTTATACCTACTTTCATTTAATTTGTAAATGTAAAATGCCAACGCTGTACCAATATAATAATTTTGTGTGTGTTTTAACCTCACTTTATTTTTCATAAATTATTCATTAGGCAAGAATAAATTACCATCTGAGTCTTCTGAACCATCGACAGAATAAGGGATATAATGGATTTCCCTGATTTCACGAATCAGATGTCAGATATATTAATGTTTGCACGTTGAAGAAATCATAATTTTAGTATTAGCAATTAAATCGAACCATAGGTGGCAGCATGAGCAATGTTCTAAGCGGGATGAACTTGTAATTTTAACAAGTCAATGGAGTTCTCAAGTCTCTCGTGGATAATTGAAGGAACTACACTCAGGAAAACGGCTCATTTATGAGTTTTTTTACTTGCAGAACGAAATATAGCGGACGTGCGTAAATTAGAAGATAATAAAATAATAAAATCAACAACAAATGTTTATAAATTGATAAGATATTCTATATGTGAATAATTAAAATAATTTTATTTCAAAGCCGTACGATAATAAATATCATATATCAGACATTATCTAGTAACTACCTATATATTATGTTTATATTATTAGATGGCAACATTAGACATTTTTGAAAAAAATTGGCACGTAGATGTGACAAGGTTCGCCATCCCTGGCATAGACATTTAAGAGAAATTCTGCAACGAATTCAATTTTATCCAATGCACTGTAAAAAATGGATGTAAAAATACTTCGAAAGTTAAGGTAGAATTCGCTCGATTTTCTAAGTGATTTTACATTATTATTTATTTTTACACAGAAAACTTCATAAAAACTTGGACTTTTATTGTAAAGTTAAACAAATTTGTGATTTTTACATAAAGTAAATTAAAATTACATAATTTGTGTAATATTCCAATAAAGTGTGTAAAAATTACAAAATAAAATGTATAGTTACATATATAAAATGGATGAATATACAAAACAAATTAATGTAAAATTAGTAACCACGCATGCGCAATGTGTTTTTATGGAATCTACGCGATGTGGCGATACCTCTTTGTGACGCCATTGTCTCTTTGTGTGCCTATTACCAGATTCATCGCTGGCTACAAATGGACCATCGATAATCTATGTAATCGGCCTTCTCATTTCTTACAGTGTGTATGTTTCGAAATATTTTGACGAGCCGCTCATGAAAGTTGAAATGCGTTAAATTAATTTATGACCAATAAAAATAACCCGGATGTATAAATATAAATTCCGTGAACTTGGATTTTTTGTTATAATGGCTTTTTTTTGATAAGTGATTTATAGCGCCGCGGCCGGTGGCAGTGTGTACGGACGTTTACAATTTACAACGAGTTAAAAAACAAGTTACTTGATGCGTCCTTGTGCTTATTGCAGCATATCTACAATAATATTATGTTGTTTTTTTTTTCTATTTGAAGTAGAACCACTATAGAACTGTCAGATTCCTGTTTTACTAGTTAAAACAGTAGACGCCTGTGGTCACAAGATAAAACGGCTTATGCTGTAGTTTTACTATTTTTAACCGACTTCAAAAAATGGAGGTGGTTCTCAATTCGGTTGTATATATTTTTTTTTTTGTTATGTTTGTTACCTCATAACTCCGTCATTTATAAACCGATTTGGAAATTTTTTGTTTTTTATTTGAAAGGATATACTTTCAGATTGGTCCCATAGAAATTTCATCAAAATCGGTTCAGTAGTTCGGCTGATTTTTATAAAAGCTAGTAACGGCGTGTGATTCCTTAAGGTAAATGTCACTTTTTGACACATCAGACAGCGTAAGGAAGTCGGTTTAATAAAAGTGAGTAACGGCGTGTGATTCCTTTAAGGTAAATGTCACTTTTTGACACTAAATAGCAAAAAAAACTTTTTAACAAAAAAAAACCCCTTCAAAAAGCCACTAAAAAGAGGAAAATAATGAAATTTTGAGGTCTGCGCCAATTTAATAAAATATGAAGTCGGTTAAAAAGTAGATATAGTATCGTGATTAATATCTTCTTTTTAACAAACTTCATATTTTATTAAATTGGCGCAAACCTCAAAATTTCATTATTTTCCTCTTTTTAGTGGCTTTTTGAACGAGGTTTTTTTTTTGTTAAAAAGTTTTTTAAAATTGTGAAAAGCGAAACCATTCTGCCTGTTATGTCACAGGTCTCTTAAGATTGCATATATAGACCCAGAAAACCTGGACAATTCAAGGAATGAAATTGACCCACTACTATATTGAAAATGGCTGCAGTGGCGGACTAAGCCCGTCGGAGGCCCGGGGCGGCAAAATCTAAATGAGGCCCCCGGTCTGCTTAAAAATTGATGTATTTGTAGTGTAAATTTCGAAAAAAATGAATAATATAGATGTAATGGCTGACAAAAAATCAAATATTTATAAATAAACGACCTACCTACGTTTATATTTTGTATACGTACGGGGCCTCCAACTCCAAACTTTCTCTTACTTACTAAACATATTTTGGCCTTGTTTCGGATTTGATTAAGAAGGACTTCTCGAGATTTGGAGGTCTCCCAGGATCAGAAGCCCGGGGCGAGCCGCCCACTCCGCTCCTCCTAGTCCGCCACTGAGGCGCCTCAAGGAATGTGATCGGCAGTTTTATCTCACTGTAAGAAATGAGAAGGCCGATTACATAGATTATCGATGGTCCATTTGTAGCCAGCGATTAATCTTGTAATGGCACTCAAAGAGACAATGGCGTCGCAAACAGGTATCGTCTGCACATCGCGTAAATTCCATAAAAACACATTGCGCATGCGTGGTTACTAATTTTACATTAATTTGTTTTGTATTCATCCATTTTATATATGTAACTATACATTTTATTTTGTAATTTTTACACACTTTATTGGAATATTACACAAATTATGTAATTTTAATTTATTTTATGTAAAAATCAGAAATTTGTTTAACTTTACAGTAAAAGTCCAAGTTTTTATGAACTTTTCTGTGTAAAAATAAATAATAATGTAAAATCACTTAGAAAATCGAGCGAATTCTACCTTAACTTTCAAAGTATTTTTACATCCATTTTTTTACAGTGCTCATCAAACGAACCGATTAAAGTAGTCTTTATTTCATCGCAAATCTGACATAATCCGTTTTGTTCTGTGACCGTAGGTGTGTGTAGTTTTATTCGTCGCATTTCACATTGCACTGCAGTTTCTGTTTCTTT
This sequence comes from Mongoloraphidia duomilia, assembly GCA_039654895.1. Lineage (NCBI taxonomy): Eukaryota > Metazoa > Arthropoda > Insecta > Raphidioptera > Raphidiidae > Mongoloraphidia > Mongoloraphidia duomilia. Next base: position 12,781,394 of record CM077527.1, read on the forward strand.
TTATCTTGTCTGCGTCGAATTGGATTGAAGCGAGACAGGCATAAAAACGCAACAGTATTGTGTTTTATGTAATGCGGAATAAGAACAGCCATACTTGATAAATAATTCATAATGTAAAATGTGAATTTAAAAATGTATTGAATAATACAACGGTGTGTATCTTTTATAAGGAATTGAATATATTCTTCAACTTTTTGTAGATGTAAATTCACAATAACGTTAACTTTACGTAACTTAATGGTACGCTTGTCTATTAATACAACGGTTGCCAAACTGTGGTTCGCGAGCCGCATGCGGCTCTTAAAGACTTTTATTGTGGCGCCACTAAGCTGTTATTTTATAAAATGTCGTATGGCCGGTTTATCACAGATTGCTAGGGTCTCAAAACGTGAAGATCTGTTAAAATCTCGAAATATTTTTTTCGGACTAAATCCATTACTTCCCGACCATAGTAGAGGTGGGAAGTAAAAATCGCCTAGAAAACCGGGAAAAGTCTTCTGGAGAAAAAGTGGCATATTTTGCTTTTCGTTTACATATAGGTAGTTACATAATGTTTTCACACGTAAAAACTAACCTAAGTATGCTAGTTAGATAACTCATTTCTTTTTGATAGATCCATTACTTCAGAACAAAATAACAGCGAACAAAAAAAAAATGGAAACATCACAAGTTCACAACATAACTAACTGTTAAAGGTTTCTAAAAGATGAATTAATAATTAATATATATAAAAATAATAGGATATATCTAAGCGTAGAGAGTGCGCCAGCCAAGTTTTCAAAGCAAAACCGACCCCAGTGAAAACCGATCACGTGCTATGTGCAATATTTCCATTATTATTAACAGTATAGCGAAGCGAGTCGTGTGTGTGTTTTAAAGACTACCAACAGCTAAGGTTATTTGAGCCTAGCACCAATTCATATTTTCAATTCATTATTTTTTTTTTTTATAATAAATTGAAAATCCAATTGACACTTTTACCAGCTCTCGGGCTAGAACCGGGCTTGAGAATAGCCGAGCGTTTAGCAATGCTGTTGTTTACATGGCGTTGCTATGGTTCCTCTATTACAAGTCCCGCTAATGACCTAAGTTGTCGACGCGTCTATAATTTACAATAAATAAAAAAATAAATATTACAAGTCCCCAGTTTCCGGGTTCTAGCCCGAGAGCTGGTAAAAGTGTCAATTAGATTTTCAATTTATTATTAAAAAAAAAAAATAATGGATTGAAAATATGAGTTGGTGCTAAGCTCAAATAACCTTAGCTGTTGGTGGTCTTTAAAACACAATTTTTTTTTCGGGCTAGAACCCGGGAACTGGGGACTTGTAATAGAGGAACCATAGCAACATCATGTAAACAACAGCACCGCTACACGCTCGGCTATTCTCAAGTCCCGCGAAGCGATCAGTCGTTGTGAACGCAGATTTATACAAGAGTCGCAAGTCACTTGTTTCAGGTCAACCAATAGCATGCAATGAAAATGGAAAAATATTGAAGTTATTCGAGCGAGTAAACAAAAATGAAAAAAAAAATCTTCTGCACATACACAACTTTTTTAACACTAGAATAAAAACTTTAACGCCGGCATTATTCGACAAGTGTCAGTAACTTTGATTGAAATTTTGTGTGGAACGTTCGATGTACACTACCGTTCAGAAAAAAAGCCATTATAATAAAATAGAGTGTGGGTCTCGGGACCACCGACAGATGTGAAACGTCAAAGAAAACGTTATTGAACTCGGTGGTAGTCTCTATGTAGTAGTATATATTTTTTCAAAAGCAGCAACTAACTGTTATGCTGACGTAATCCTATATACTGCACTGTAACACACGCGGTTGCCCGAGCGCGCGGAAGCCGAGAGAGAGAGAGTGCCGCAGTGGTGGGGAGAACAGCAGCGAAGGAGCGGACCAAACATTTCGTTGCATATTTCACAGCCCGACATAAGATGTTTCACATCAAAAATTATTTCTTAGAGTATGGTCTGTAACTTTTGGAATCGAATAGGTATAGTAATAAGAAAGGATAAAAGGTGAAACTTCTTGACTATTTTGACTATACTCAACCATAGATGGCAGTGCTAGTCAAACGCGTTATATTAGTTTTTATTAAATAGTGTATCAGTTGTCGATTATGCTCTCTTTCTTTGCCAATGACTTTAGTTGTTGAGCGTCTATAACCTACTACAGTCTATCTATACAGTCGCTTTTTCATTTCATATCTTCACGAACTTACCCCATCACTATAGATTTTTTTTACGATATCGTTCACAAAAAAAACCGGTATGTCTGTATCGCGGTTACAGACAGATGTCGTGACACAAATAATCGTATACGTTGTCATGGGCAGGAATAAATCCACTTTTATTTATCTTATAAAATCAATAATAATTTGTTCGTAAAATATAATCATTGTAATTTTATTTTTTTGTTATCCAATAGATACTTACGTCCTATTTATTTTCATTATTCACAGATTTCGCAATCCTTGCAACCATCGAGGACATTGGAAATGATAACAGCATATATGAAACATGATTAACTGTTTATTATACACACAATATTTATCAATGCACTGTTTAGTTTTGTCAGGAATAACCCTATTATTCTTCTGTTATATACGCGTTCACTTTAGCTTGATTACTTAACTTTTAAATGGATTTTTCTACAGTATTTATTAACATTTGCTCAAAAATAGCACCGCAGATCGTCGCAAATACCTCTCAATTAACTAGACATGATATAAAGCACATTTCGAAAAAATTGCACTTGTTCAATTTTGCATGATTGCTCCTCACTTGATCGCGACACCGTTGTCTTTTGACCTTGAACGAAAACTCGTAACTCTGCCCCTATATACGAACATAAACATTTCCAATGTTAAAATATTAAAAGCCTTCGGGAAACGAACCTAACCTTGTCGTTTGTATCTGTCGGTAGACTGGTACTTTTCCGCACGGCCATCTGGCGTACTGTGTCTGAGATCTTAATATAGTTTTACATGCTGTGTTTTCATTCACATGCCAACCACTTCCGACTATTTCCGTTACATCTAATATTTCTAAAATGCCACCCCAGTATGAGACATTACACGTTATTCATGTCAAAAGAATCGATTATGAAACAGCTGCAATTTTAGGGTTTCGGTTTTCATTTATATTTATTGTAGATTATAGACGCGTCTACAACTTAGGTCATTAAATAACAACTAGCTTAAAACTAAATAACATCACGAGACATCCATGAGCGCAGGTGGGATTCGAATCCACGACAGTCTAGTCTAGAGGCTGCTACCAAGTACGCTATCCACTAGGCTACCTGCCCTCGTTTCGGTTTTCAAATCCGCGTGCACCGGTACAGCGACCGTCTTTGCAAGCTGTATACAGGGTGTCCCAAAATTGCTGGGACACAGAGCTACCACGTGTAGTAGAGGTCAAAATAAGTCGATTGGACCCAATTTATTTATATACCAAAATGTACCGTTTGCCCGTGAGAAGAGTTCAAAGTTTACATAAAAAAACACATTTTTGTACGCTGTTCAGAAATGAGTGAAACAAATTGAATGAAATTTGACAAAAGTGCATTTTAGAAGATTACTCTCCTTTCGGTAATCAAAGAAACCCAAAAGAAATTGTAGAACGGTTAAAACCACCCTCACCCCTCGACATTTTTTTCAGAACTTTCTTAGGGGTGGTAATACGGTTCTCAAATTTTTTTAGCGAGAAGACTAATTAATTATCTTCATTTTGTTACTCTTGTAAAAATTTCGTATTCCGCATAGTTCCGAAGGAAAAAAATGTTTTCTTATAAATAATGTTAACAGATATTCCTAGTACAAGTTTAATAAAATTGTAATACAAAATTTTATTTATATTAGAAATCGTGTCCATCGTGATTATAATAAAATTAAGCAAAATCGCAGGATAGTGGACAATATAATTTGATTTATTAAATTAAATGTACGACGTTTTTTTTTTTTTTTATGTATGTACTTGAAAAAGTCTAAATCTATAGACGAAACGTCGTACATTTAATTTAATAAATCAAATTATATTGTCCACTATCCTGCGATTTTGCTTAATTTTACAAAATTTTATGTAAACTTTGAACTCTTCTCACGGGCAAACGGTACATTTTGGTATATAAATATAAATTGGATCCAATCGACTTATTTTGACCTCTACTACACGTGATAGCTTTGTGTTCCAGCAATTTTGGGACACGCTATATAGAGAGAAGACGCACGCTTGCAGACCGTCTGGTGCAGATATTCTGAAGTACTCATAAATAGTCCCGTAGGGGATCCCCCTTCGGGCCGCAGCCCTTACCGCGCCGCGTATATACTATAATACAAACACGGGGGAGAGAACGGTCTTCACACTTTTACCACCTCTTTACTATTACACTACAGTGCACAGATACGGACGACGGGGCGGCTGTCTGTCTGTCCTTTCTTCCTTCTTCTTCTTCATCCACAACCCTCGCCGGAGACAGGTTGGTTTGCATCTGACGTTTGGCCTTCGTCTGTTTTCAACGAAGGTACAACGCCGTCGTGTCTCGGATAAAAAAAACGTGTGCAAGCGAATACAACGGAATGTGTTTTATCCCGAAGCAGGACGTTTTGGTACGGCCGTTTTGGTCCCGCCGTTTTGGTCCCGCCGTTTTGGTACCGGACGTTTTGGTCCCGGCCGTTTTGGTCCCGGCCGTTTTGGTCCCAGTTATTAGATTATGACAAATATCAATAACTCAATGATCATTAATAAATAAAATTATTAGCGACCAATTTTTCAGACAATATATTGACAGAAATTAAATAATATAATTTAAACCATTAACGTTTCGATTCGGATTTGGATCTTCTTCAGAATTGAGCTAAAAAATAAAAATATAAAAAATTAAGTAGTATTTAGTTTATATAATAAAAGTAGGTATGCTGTGTATTTTTTCATTTCATATTGAAAAAATACACAGCATACATTTATTATTGTATAAACTAATTACTAATTTATTTTTTATACTTTTATTTTTAGCTCAATTCCGAAGAAATTTCAAATCCGGATCGAAACGTTAATTGTTTGAAATATATTATTTAATTTTTGTCAATATATTGTCTGAAAAATTGGTAATTTTATTTGTCATAATCTAATAACTGGGACCAAAACGGCCGGGACCAAAACGTCCGGTACCAAAACGGCGGGACCAAAACGTCATGTACCGGTTTTATCCAAATACGGATAGTATAGGAGTTGGTTTGCATCGGGATCTTTCCCCAGGGGGAACACTGTAATGTAGTTATTCTCGCAATTGCATTCCAATGTTCTTTGGGAATTGGCGTTCCCAGGAGCCCGAGCTCGTACCAGTCGGTTTGTGAATGCCGGCTGGCAGATTCTAATACACAAATGGATTGTTAACACGTCCAGTGCCGATGTCACACACCGTGTGCCACCGGCTGTTATCGTCAAGCACCGATGTCACAACATGTGTGCCACAGGTATAAGTAGCTAGTACAGCTCAGTACTGTGTCGGCTATTGACAGAGAGTGTTGTGTTTACTCCGGCTTCTTAAGAACGTCATACTGCATATCTGTGCATTATCGGTCTCGACATTTTTTATATTTAGGTGCCGCTATGGAGCATGACGCTCAAATACTGCAATATTTCAAAGTTCTGATGCCGGCTACTGACGTGCGCCCTGCAAAAGTGGCCGGCAGTGAACGTGTTAATTGTTGTGTTGAAGACGCTAATGACCTGAATTGGCGACGCGTCTATAATCTACAATAATAATAATAATAAAAACTCGGGTCGCAGTGCCATAACCCTGCCGACAATATAGTGTATTTGCTAATACAGGCATTGTGCTGTTATTATGTAAACATAAGTTGGTTTTTGGACAAAATAAAAAATTTAACCCCTTAATACATCCCTTAAAATAATATTTTTTTTCTTAATTTCAATATTATTATCAATGGAACCTCTGTACCAAATTAAATACACCCTTCAGTAAGTAAATCACTATCCGCAAACTATTGTTTTCATAAAATTTGTAAGTCCGGACCTGTCGGGGCGATTTTATTAAAATTTTAGCAGCACATTTTGATCTTCACTAAAGGGTTAAATTTCAATTTTGAAACAATTCTGAAAATTTTTTCGGTATTTTTGGGCCCAAAAACATTTTTCAACCCCTAAAAACCACCCTTAAAATGGTCCGATTGGGCCCATTTTAAATAGGCTTCGTGCGGTTATGGATTGCAACGTGCCTACCCAATTTCGTCAAAATCAATTAACTCTTTCGAAAGTTATAGCCCGTACACATATATATATATATATATATATATATATATATATATATATATATATATATATATATATACATATATAAATAGACATTTCCAAAAATGGTGCCAAAATGTTCAGGAGGCTATGAAACGTCGAGAAATTTTGGTCCGACCCCTAGGTCCCGCCATCCGACCGACGCCAATAGTGTATGTGCCATATGGCAAATACACTAATAATGCATCGGGATTTTGAAAGTTTATGGATTCTAGATGGTGCAACTTGGGCGGAACTTTAAGATCACGCAGCTGGGACATTTGGGAATGACTGACATTTTGCAGAGAGAAGCAAATTGTAAATTGTAGACAGTTGACAAACTGACACTTTAACTTACGCCGTATAAATGGAACCTTAATTAAAAGGGGCCCGCACTTCAAATTGCCGTTAAAAACTTTTAGAGGCGCAGTCGTCGCTATAAATGTAATATTATTTTAACAAATTGTTTGATATATTTTCAATAGTTTGACTTCTAGCATATAGAAGACTCTGAACGAACAATAAGCAAAATTTAGTGATGTGCAAGTATTCACTTCACTGCTACTTTTTCACAGATATCAATTTTTCACAGCGACCTTAAAAGATATCACTTAAAAGTAGCTGCTACCAATTTCACTCTTAACGTTTACACATCCAACTAGTATGGTCTGCACACTGCTACCTGCATACTGTGAAATGTGAATAGTTCACAGTTCGCTAGCATTTCACAGTTCACAGTTTACAATTACGTTCACAGATGTGTACCTGCTACCTACCTATTGTACCCAACAGTGAAAAATTTAAAATATGGTTTATCAGGTAGGTAGGTACCTATCGTATTTACGTAAATCATTATCTATTGGCACAAGATATTGATTTGTTTTAATAACTTGTACAGTGTACGTTATTTAACTGTAAAAAATTAGGAAGTATAAGAAAAATAAATGCGAAATAAAAGCAAAAAAATATATTTGCTTTGTTAATGTTTCTTGACGCGGATTGTCCAAAAGTGTTTCGAATAATTTTTTCTATTAATTCAAATTTAGATAATGTTAATTAACGTATCAAAAAATACATGGACAAAAAAAATATAGGTACCCATTTTTCACAGTGACCTTCATGCAAAATACAAATCTGCTTTACGTTACATCCGGTCAAATCTTTTGTTATGCTTAATAGGTAATAATAGTGACTGTGAAACGCATTTTTTCATAATTCATTTCACCGCTGCTATATATCCTAACAACTAACCCAGTTCGCTGCACAGTGCACAATGCATATGCCACACTGCGCATTGAAAGGATTTTACCATAGTTTACCTGAGATATTTTAACCGTGAAATTTTTCACAGCTAAAAGTAGCAGTGAATAAAAAGTAGCATTCACAGTTTTCACTGCTACTGAAAATTCACTGATATGCCCATCTCTAAAGCAAATGCACGTCTGACGTCACCCCATGCATTGACATTACAGTATCGATGCTTGAAACACAAGGAATCACGAAATTTTTGAAAAACACGAACTGACAACGAAATATTCAACTGAGATTTATACGTCTTATGTAAACGAAACGAAAGTAGCGCCCATTCTTAGACAATAGCTACACTTTTTAGTGATTGATAACAGCCACCATGTTTTAATATCCGTCATGACTGACTTATTTTGCAACTTTCAGCTGTTATCAACAATTTCGTCTTGAACTTCTGCATATTATCGATTTATTGTTTTCCAATTTAGGTAATTTAAATGCTTAAAAAAATACTTCAAATTCAATCACATATTCCTACTTTTATTACTTAATTAAAATTATAATTACGGTGAACATTATTAGGTATCGATATTGAGGCCAAAACAGAAATTTTTACTATTTTTGTCTGTCTGTCATATCAGCGGATCGCAGCTCTGGGAGGGGTATTTACTACTACCCCCCCCCCCGTAAAACCGCCTTTGTTGTAGATTATAGACGTTCAACAACTAAGGTCGTTAGCGTCTCCAAAAAATAAGTTTGTTTTGTTTTTTATATTAACAAGCAGCAATTGTTTCATTGGTGGCAACGAAGCTTGAGTAAAAAAATTCATGCATGATTTTTTCTACTCACGTTTTCTTCTTCTTTCATCCGAATTTTAAGTCCATCTAAAATCAGTTTCAGCTTAAAACATTTTTTTTATAAGCTGAAAAGTGTTCGACTTAACAATTAGTACTTAATATTTTTTATGGCTTCATCCATATTTTTTATTTTATACTGCATTTTTACAATTTCGTTTAAATGCCACTAAATATTTTATGTTGGCATATAAACTCGGGTTATTCTTGTAATTTTTAACTGCACGTACAGTGTGTCCGTTCAGAACTTGTTTTTATTATTAAATAAACATTTGAAATCAACAATACATCATCAAAATATTTGTGTTTTGCAAACAACATATTTTTGTTTAATCACAATTATATTTTTTTATTTCTGCCGTCGTGTATATATAGCCTATACAAAAATTATAAACACAAATCGACACGTCGTTCGTAGCGCTCGTGTAATAGGAAGGTGTCTTAAAACAGCACTAATGTAACAACGATCTTAGGCGAAAGACGCTAATGATCTAAGTTGTAGACGTGTCTATAATCTACAATAAATAAACAAGCCGTGAGGTGGGTCGTTTATTAGGACTAAAGTGCGACCCTTGAGGTCCACACGACGAACTTCCCAGTTTGATAATAATAATTAAATTAGATATTACACAGAAAAGTAATCATTTTAATCATTAAAACATAATTATTATTTATTTTTAACAATAATTAAAAAAAAAAAAAAACGGCTGAATCGATTTTTATAAAATTTATGTCGGATTAAAATGACGTTAACACGCCTCGATTGACACCCTTACGAAGTCGATATAATTTTTTTATCCGCGAGATATTGTGTAAAATCTACTTTTTTGGAGTCTATTTGGTTAAGAAAAAAAAAACGACTGAACCGATTTTGAAAAAATTTCTTTCAGATCATATTTACATTAATACGCGTCGATTGGCCCCCTAACGTAGTCGATATCATTTTTCATTCTCGAGATTTCGTCTTAGAAAGAAATGGACACATACGTACACACACAGTAGACATCTTTCTAAAACATAGTTGTAAAAATAGTGTAGTGACCTTGAAACATAAAAATTTGTTATACATTTTGATTTCGATTTTCGGACCCATTACAATAACTTCCAATGGGAAGTTAATAAAAGATCTTAGGCGGCCTGATTGTAAAAATTATAAAGCCCGCCTCACAGGTGTTGAGCTATTAAAGTTTAAAAATTGGTACCTCCGTAAATAATTAACGTATTAAATTGAAATTAACGCCATTGTGATTCTGGCTATGATTTATGATAGGAAACAACCATTTGTTAAACTTTTTTTTTTAATTTTTTACTCAGCTTCATTTAGTGCTAAAACTCTAAAAGTACTTTTATCTTAAATCTACTTTTGAAGTCGTACCAGAAATCTAGCATAATTAGGAAGTTTCCCTTTTCTATTTTTTTGGTCTAAATCATAGTTCTAAAAATTATAAAATTAATGGCGGAAGAATTTTTGAAATATCTTTAAAAACAACAAAGTTATGCTACTTCAAAGTTTGAATTGACAATTCTCCAAGAAATTCTGTTTTCAGTCCGGGTGACGTCACGCGGCACGATATTTTTAAAAGTTATTTTCAGTTTGTATGTGTGGTAATTTAACATGGTAACTTCCGATAAATCTCTTTATATAAACTCGTAAATTGTTATGGAAACACTAAAAACAAACCAGTTGATGAGGGAACATATTGACATATTTAAATTTTTGACAGTTAATTTTAATTTAATATAAATAGAAAAGTCTGTATTACAACAAAATAGTTACTAAGTAACTTAGGTTCTAATTACTCACAAAGCTAAAAAACAGCAAACTTGTACCGCGTGACGTCATATTCAAAAATCAGTTTCGTTTGCGACCCCACGTACAAGAAATTGAATATCTCCGTTGAAATTAAAGATATCAAAATAATTCTTTCAGAATTTTTAAAGTTATCTTTATTATAATGATGTGACAGTATCATAATTAGTATTTTCGTCCAATGGAAACTTCCTAATTGTATCAAAAATCTAACATAAGCCACATAGCCCTGTGACCATGAATATCTCGTTTCGTCGTCGATTTCTCGTTGTTCATTATTCCTTTAGTTCGACCGACTGCCGTCGAAGCGCGTTCGAGTCAATGACTAGAACACGATAAGGACATATTATATAAGAAGACGTCATCTACTGTGTCCCTTAAAATTAAGCCTAGGGGTCTCTTTAATGTCTCCGCTGTGAGTGAGTGTGTGTGTGTACGTGTCGCCTCTATACAACAATGTTGTACCTCTCTTACCTCTATTTCTATCTTTATCGCCTCTCTCTTTCTCTCTCTCACTAACTCGCATTCTTTTTATGTCTATAATAGAACCTTCGTCTTCCTTTGAACAGTCCACGGCATTATATCTTCTATTGTAGATACGATTAAAGGCCGACCACGTTTAAATTGCGCTTTGTTGAACTCGATCAACTATACGAAGAAAGTCTGACCGTACTCTAGTAAAAAAATTCGACTGATGACCAGTCCTATACTTCCCACCTAGTAAATATTTGCAAAAAATAAACACTTTTTTTTTTTATTCTTTGACTAGGCCCAAATAACCTTAGCTGTTGGTGGTCTTTAAAACACAATTTAATTTTTATTCTTTGAAAAAAGCATGGCCCTCTTTTTTGTTTGGTGATCTACTGATGGCTAGCTTAATATAGCAAAAATCATGGTTACCTTGATTTACGTACAATTTTTATTTTTTTTAGTAAAATATTTTTTTTCTCGAAAACTATACATTTTAGAGAAAAAAAATATTTACATTTTTTTCATATTATAACATCTAGAATTCATTTATATTTTTTTTTACCTATGTTAATACGTGACATTGAGGACGTTTTTTTGAATATCTCAGGATCCACTGAACCGATTTGACTCAAAATCTAATCAGATCTAAGTTAAAGGCTGACAAACACAATAGAACAATCGGCATGTCCGTATGTTGTTCCATTCTTAAGATATCGAAGGCGAAAAATTGACCACACACATACACACACAACACACACACACACATACAGACATCAGTCAGAAAATGATCTTAAACGATTGCTATAGGGTCTCAAAACGTGAAAATCTGTTAAAATCTCGAAATGTTTTTTTCGGACTGAATCCATTACTTCCCTACCATAGTAGAGGTGGGAAGTAAAAAGTAAGTGTGTGCTTAAGATCACACGGGAGAAGTGAAATTCTCACACGCCGGTATACTTTCACACCCTCTCTCGTTCATATAGTACACTAAAAACAATGCGAAATTTTTGACAATTTATTAGAACAGATTACTGCCATCTGTTAGCGAATGAACTAATTCATCTATACTAGTATCGCGGTTGTATTCCTCACCGCTATACTTACGGTACACTTGTTCCTTACTCTGTCGATCGGAATTACTACTACCTACCGCACCTAGGGTTACCATACATAAACGGAGAGATGCCTGTCTAGGATGCCTGGAATGCCTGATTTTTCAGAAAAATGTCTGTCTAAAATAAAAAAGCTCGGGTCGCAGTGCCAAAACCCTGCCGACAATATAGTGTATTTGCTAATACAGGCTTTGTGGCTTTAATACGTAAACTTAGTTTGTTTTTGAACAAAATAAAAAATTTAACCCCTTAATACATCCCTTAAAATAATATTTTTTTTCTTCATTTCAGTATTATTATCAATGCAACCTCTGTACCAAATTAAATACACCCTTCAGTATAAATCACTATCCGCAAACCAGTGTTTTCATAAAATTTGTAAGTCCGGTCCTGTCGGGCCGATTTAATTAAAATTTTAGCAGCACATTTTGATCTTTACTAAAAGGTTAAATTTCAATTTTGAAACAATTCTGAGAATTTTTTCGGTATTTTTGGGCCCAAAAACATTTTTCAACCCCTAAAACCCACCCTTAACATGGTCCGATTGAGCCCATTTTAAATAGGTTCCGTGCGGTGATAGATTTCAACGTGTGTACCAAATTTCGTTAGAATCGATTGAGTCTTTCAAGAGTTATCGTGCTAACACATATATCAATATATATATATATATATAAACATTTCCAAAAATGGTGCCAAAGTGTTCAGGAGGCTATGAAACGTCGATGAAATTTTGGTCCGACCCCTAGGTCCCGCCATCCGACCGACGCCAATAGCTGTATGTGCCATATGGCAAATACACTAAAAAATTGTAGGTAGGTAATAAAATGTCTCTGCACCATGTCGCCGGCAACGCACGCCTGTCAGATGGTAACCCTAACCGCACCTAAAGAATTAACCGGAACTTGGCGCTTTTTTAAGTCAGCGAACCTTGGGTAAACTTGGGAACTATAAGAATCGGGTTTGTCGAGAATCGTACGTTGAAAATAATTTAATAGCAGTCTATAAAAATTATCTTGTTTTCATAAACTAATCGCCTCTCAATCTATTTATCATGTTAGACCCGCACCTCCACCATGTCACAATCACCAGACTCGTCCGTCCACCATGTCATAAGCAGAAGACCGGTCCCGACACCATGCCATAATCATCAGTCCCGTCTACCCACCATGTCACAATCGCTATACCTGTCCCTCCGTCATGTCACAAGCAGCAGAGGGCTTGAGAATAGCCGAGAGTGTAGCGGCGCTGTTGTTTACATGGCGTTGCTATGGTTCCTCTATTACAAGTCCCCAGTTCCCGAGTTCTAGCCCGAGAGCTGGTAAAAGTGTCAATTGGATTTTCAATTTATTATTAAAAAAAAATAAAAAAATAATGAATTGAAAATATGAATTGGTGCTAGGCCTAAATAACCTTAGCTGTTGGTGGTCTTTAAAATACAATTACAATTCACAAGCAGCAGACCCAGTCCCGCCACCATGTCATAATCATCAGTCCCGTCTACCCACCATGTCACAATCGTTATACCTGTCCCTCCGTCATATCACAAGCAGCAGACCCAGTACCGCCACCATGTCATAATCGTCAGTCCCGTCCATCCACCGTGTACGTATTTTTTACCCGATATTCCTTTGACTACGTTCTAAAATTTCTTAACGTGACGTTATGTGTAATGTCACAGCTGAGTCACTCGAAATGTAAAACCTAAATAGACGCACTGCAAATTGAATTGCGTTTTAAAAACTGCACCAACAGCTAAGGTTATTTGGGCCTAGCACCCAATTCATATTTTCAATTCATTATATATTTTTTTAATAATTAATTGAAAATCCAATTGATACTTTTACCAGCTTTCGGGCTAACACCCGGGAACTGGGGACTTGTAATAGAGGACTATATAGCAACGCCATGTAGACGCAGTGCAGGCGACCGCCATGTTCTTAGCACGCACAGATGCCAGTTCTGACTCACTACCGTATTAGGGGCGAGGTTAGCGCTCGCCAAATACAGCTGTCTTAAAGAAAGTGTCTTGCAAAAGTCGAGTGAATCTACTGGTGTTTTTGTATGCCGTGGTAATGTGATTCGAGCTTTATAATGCGGAACGCTATCTTAATCGGAAAAAATGCGATCCAAATAAAACTTTATTTGACATCTCCTTCCGAAAGCAACAATCTCCTTGGGTCAACCCTGCGTCCCGCAGTCAGTTCTTATTGAGAGCTCCGCCGGTAAAGAAGGGAAATGTAGTCGTTGTTAAGTGAAGATATATTAATTTTAACGGGCGTTTCATTTTGTGTATTGCGCTATCAAAGCTCTCTCTCTGTGTTCGTCTCGCTCGTTCTTTAGATCGTTCTGTCTCACTCACTCGCATCAAGTAGATGTACTTACTGATCTCTATAGTCTATACTAATTGGATAGCTGTCCCTAGATAGTCGGCCATATTGTCTCAACCGAGTAGAGAACTCAGCCCCACCACTACACACTGCGCAGTTGACCAATAACAGAGAGACGGACTACGACCGAACAGAGAACACACTGGTACTAGGTATAAAAGAAGGGAGGACACCAGTCACTGACACACTGACCTGTGAGCCGCCAAGGAGGACACTTCGACCGATGCCACATCGCCTTTGAGAATGTCTATCGCAGTTGTAGACGAAACGTCAGGTAGAAATACCACCGGACCACGGCCTACAAGCCCGGAAACCATGAAGACTTGGAACGTATTGTCTCAACTTGAATGGTTATCAGCGCCAAACAATGTTGACCCTGGAACTAAAATGTGCCTAATTGCGATATTGCGCGTCTATATTTTCCAAAATGTCGGAACAAAGTTAAATTATGAGTGTGTATGTCTCTTATCACTTGACGCACGCGCACTCAAGTTCATTTTAGTTGTCAGACCAGTATTGTGTGGCCATGTTTCTAATTTTTTGAAGTGAAAACTTCCTTAGGCGCGTTAGGCACTTTTTGCCTGGGTACTGAAATAACGTGAAGCGTACGCAAATAACCGTAAGATTTCGCAACCTGACCTTAAGAATTCGCAACATACTTATATCATAAAAACGGCCGTCTACACACTTCCATTCATAGCGCAGTTGGTTATGTCTTTGCGTTCTATGCATAGGAACCTGGGTTCGAGACCTGATGGCAGCGTAGAATTTTTGTCGTTTTTGATGTGAAACATCTTATGTCGGGCTGTGAACAGCCGCGTGAGGGGAAATATGTTTGGTCCGCTCCGTCGCTGCTGTTCTCCCCACCACTGCGGCACTCTCTCTCTCTCGTGGCTCAGGCGTGCACTGTAACACACGCGGTGTTACAGTGCAGTATATAGGATTACGTCAGCATAGTTAGTTGCTGCTTTTGAAAAAATATATACTACTACATAGAGAATACCACCGAGTTCAATTTTATTTTTGTTATATTCTTTCGTTGACAATAATTATAATTTTTTTGAAACCAAGGTGGAATTAATTAAAAATACAATTTTAGTAATTTAGTAATAAATTATTTTTAGTTCATAAATGCGCTATAATAGATGACACCAAAAATTAGAAAATCTGAAGTTTTCACTTCTGTCGTGTGGTCAATAAGCACACACCCATTTTTTTGATATCCAGTTAGTAAAGAGATCATTGAGTCAACCGGTTTGATTAAAGACTCCGATGTCTCTCTAAGGTAGTCGGGTGCAGGGGTGAAGGGGGCGCGGGGATGTTATTATAATATAATGCTGTAACTAACAGGTGTAACGGCCTTTGGATATACAGGGTGTTAATTGAATATGTGCACAAACTTGAAGGAATTAATCTATGATTGATTTTAAGACAAAACCTTCATATAAATGTGGGCCCGCAACGGCTCTGTTATCCAGGTACAGGCTGTTACAATTTGAAAAAAATTAAAATTTTTTTTATTTATTTTTTGAATAGTGCGATCTACTTAATTAAAACTTTTCACACACTAATAGATAGTCAGGGAGTACATTTTGCAAGTATTAACTTATTTTTAATTCAACCATGGGCGCAGTATAGCCTTTTTTCACATTGCAGTTCTATAACAAGAGATTTAAATTTTTAACGCGTAAGTATGTACGAGTATGTAGTCGGTAAATGCATAATTTTCCAGTAAAGTTAAGAAATTAGGAAATTTTCTCAAAAACGCTTCATCCTATCAAAAATTACAAAGAGACACTTTTTGTGTATGTTTACCTGCCTCAACCGACAAAGCTTTCAAATTTTAAAGAAGTCAGTGGCGTGCTATTTTTTATTGAAAATTCTAAGAAGACTACCTGCATATCTACGCCTATGGTATATGAAGGTTTTGTCTTAAAACCAATCATAGATTAATTCCTTAAAGTTTGTGCACCACTGCACATACTTACTTAACACCCTGTATATATTATAAAATGGCTGCACTATAAAATCAATCGAGGCTGGCAGTATAATGCCGCTTTAATAAGCTTTTCATGTTACTGTCGTCGGCGTCTATATCTGAATCTGAGACCACAAAACAAAAGCACTTCTATCGAATTTTTGACGTAGAACTGCGTCTTTTCCGACGGTATATAGGGGGGGGGGTAAATGTTGCCTGGCGAAAAAAAAAGTGACGAACGATTTGTTGCTTATAATTTGCTCAATGAGCCATTTTCCTGAGAGTAGCTCTTTCAATTATCCACGAGAGGCAGCACTTGTGGTAGGTATTTATTCCTCATTAGTGTCGTGTCATTTTAGTGGTATAACTTAATTATTTAATTAATTTAATGATAATAATAATTCAATAATTAAGTTATACCACTAAATACAACACTATGGGAATAAATAATGTTTGTACCTACCACAAGTGCTGCCTCTCGTGGATAATTTAAAGAACTACTCTCAGGAAAATGGCTCCTTAAAGTCAGATCGGTTCGAAATCTGTCTTTAACGAAAGAAAAGGATTTTTTTCACAAATGTATCTATAGATAGCTGTTGGTACAAGAATGGTGGAAGAACTTTCGAACTTCCGACATCTTGTATGAACCTTTTCCGGAGCATGCGCATATGCGCGCATAGCTCACGATTTTATGTCAACAAAATGATCGCTTGCTTTCAAGTTTGCCGCCTCGTGAACACACCTATAACTGCGACCGAGAAATGATCCCAACAAGATGTCGGACGTTCTAAAAGTACGTGCAGTACGCAGCTGGGATTCTAGATGGTAGCATGTATGGTAGATGGTGGCTGAAATTATAAGCGCTTATAGGTTTGCACAACGAAGCTTTGATACTAGCATTGATACAAGCTTAAGTCGCGTTTGAAATGTCAGATAGCGAAGACGAATATTTGTGTTCTTCTGCTACAAAGTGGTATATTTTAAATACAAATTTGGGTAGGAGCTATCATGTCCGCCCTATTAATAGAAAACGATCTAAACATGGCGAATTTCATCATTTATACCAAGAATTAAAATTTTGCCCAAACCGGTTTTTTGAATATTTACGTATGGGACCTAACACTTTTAAATACGTCTTAGAAAAAACTCAAAACAAACTGAATAAAAACTGGCAAAATTTCACTTATTAAACTATAGTCACATCCATTGCGAAACTTGTAACGGCCATTTGACAGTTGTCACACGTTGATTGTAGTAGTCAGCGCGCTGAAGAGAATGGTGAGATACATTCTTGAATCTGCCAGCTCTTGTAACAGCGCTTATACCTGCTACACTCACTGCTATGATCTACGCTACCATCTAGAATCCCAGCTCCATACTGCACGTACCTTAAGAGACTGGGCAGAAGTGGGGACTACGACGTCGACTATCCGTATATACGCGCGTCGGTGGTTTAGTATAAAACGGCTGGTTGGATGAGAAATTAACAAGGAATATAATTGGGACCTTACAAAGAGATATTTGGCGTTATAGTTGATGTATGATGTCGACTATTCTATTGATCTTATAATATGTGCCTATCTAAAATTTGGGAAAGCGTCCTTTAGTTGAATTAATGTGCTATAAAATATTAACTGTATGTGAATATCATAAACTCGAATGATTTAGTTACGACTAGGGATGGGAGATATTCATTCCTAAACAGTCGACTAATTACAAGAACACGAATCTAATGCTTAGCTTTTTTTAAAAAAGAAAGGCGAAAGGCAAGTACTTTCCGAAAAAACTTAAAATTTGGCACATAGGTAGGGCTTCGAGTACAAATACAAATTCAGCGTTGCTGAAACGCGTAGTGTAAATTCACAAGAAGTTACAAGACGGACATAATACAAGGTATTTCTAATACTTCATAATATAAAACCTCTACTTGACCACACTAAACCCCCCAACTAGAGAATGTTTGTGTGGAAAAACTTTGCAAAAAGTATTGATATTCCATAAAAAAACATAAGTAAATGTGAAAAAGGCAAAGTTTTGAAATTTTAGTGTAGTGTCAACTCTTAAGGCTTGGCAAGTTTTAATATCTATACTAAAAAACTTAAAAAAATTGGAAACTTTTCGAATAAAAGCCTGCGAAGATGTGAAACTCTATATTTGTAAAGAAAATGTATTCCTTTAAATTTTAAACTTGCCGCGCTATGCGTAGATAAAGTAGTGAACGATTTACTCCATAGAAAAAGTGATAATTGGAAGGTGTACCAATAATAGTTTACGATGTTTTTTTCAATAAAATATTTTTAATCAAGGAATTGACATTTTGAATAATAAACTTTAAATGTCGTTTCTTTTATTTACAGGTAGGATTTTGTGTAAATAGTGTAAATAAAACCTGGAATTAATGAAATAAAAATTTTATTTACAGAGCAACGCAATACAGTTTATTGAGTTTGTTGATTCCCAAAAGAAATAATTAAAGATCTTATAAAAGATTTTTTCGTTGGAGAGCAGCCAATTATATAATTGTTTCGAAACATATAGGAAAAAATCATTTTACCAACCAGTGGTCACAGTCAGGATTCTAACCTGAACCTTTCCAATTTTAAAAAAAATCTTTCAATTGCATACAGCCGTATAAAAAAACTATTATTATTTTAAAGATCTTATATATTTATTTCAGAATTTCCAAATCTGATTTTTTGAGATTGGAATGGAACTAAGTTACCGTTTTAGATTTCCATTCTTTCGCTCGACGAACAAACCGTTAGAAAAAAAGCCTGGCTCTTTTTTTTCACATTTTCTATTTTTGGTATAGGATTGATCCAATATCTCCTGAGGACAGCTTGGTGTAACGGCTTGGTGCTGGCCTTTGGTCAAGTTGTCGCTGGTTTGAATCCCAGTTCCGCTCATGGATGTTTTGTAATGTAATTTAATTTAATCTTATTGATATGTAATTAAGACGCTAATGACCTTGGTTATCGTCTGTCAAACGTCTGTAATCAACAATAAATAAACCCGCCTCCGCTCATGGATGTTTTGTGATGTCATTTAGTTTTAAGTAGTGTTGCCGTCTAGACAAGACAAGACAAGACTTTCAAAGTCTTGTCTTGTCTTGAAATATCAAGACAAGACTTCACTTAAGTCTTGCCTTGAAATATCAAGACTTCACTAAGTCTAACTCTAGATTAAAAAACTCTTGTCTTGTCTTGAACATTTCTAGACAAGACTTTGGCAAGTCTTGTCTTGAAAATCTAGACTAGACAAGAGTCGAGAAAGTCTAGATCTAGACGGCAACACTAGTTTTAAGTGAGTTATGTTATTTAATGTAATCAAGACGCTAATGACCTAAGTTGTCGACGCGTCTATAATATACAATAAAATACAATACAATAAATAGATACTGCAGTTTCATCCTTGGCTGCAAATATGAATGAGGAATCATGCAGGTTGATACATAATAATCGTAGGCAGATTGTGTATCATCAGAATGAAATAACGAGAACGTGAAGCATTTGTTTTCAGACGACAAATGAATGTGAAACATCTGCGTATCACCGGTGTCTCTCTCTTTCTCTCGCTCCTTTGTTGCACACCTCTTCGTTCAGCCTGTTCCTTTAATTCATGTCGCATTTGTTTCTTTGACAAATGAAAGTGTTTGTTCGTTCCTTTTCCATATTACTTATATACAATATTATTATACATTCACTTGTTTCATGCATATTACGTTTAAGTGACAGTTGAACGTTCTCTGTATTGGAATAATAATTATTAAATTCACTGGTTGGAAGCCGGCTGCCGATTTATCGCCATTTTCGGCGGAATTTCAAACGATTTCGAACGTCTCATTATAGATAGATAGATAGATAGATAGATAGATATATTTGTCAATAAGAAAAAAACATTTCATGACATGTCAAATACAAGTAAAAGTACAAATTGAGTATAAAATATAAAATTTAAATTTAAAATCAATTACTGAATATAAACAAAGAGAAATCAAACGTTTCTTTAATAAAGATTTAAATTTAAAATAAGGCAGTGTAGTTACCTGTGCTGGTAATGTATTGTAAAGTCGCAGTGCTGAAAATTCCGGGCTATTATAAAATAAGGACAGATTACATTTAGGAAGAATAATTTTATTGTTGTGACGAGTTTGATAATGATGTTGAGAATCAAGGAGAGAATATCTATGTTTATGTATATAACATAAGGAGAAATAAATGTACATTGATGGAATAGTTAAGATATTGTGTTTAGGAAAGTACTCTTTACAGCTGTCACGAAAACCAAGATTAAATATTATTCTAATAGCTTTTTTTTGAAGCAGAAAGATTCTATGGAGTCCAGCAGCACTACAACCCCAAAACATAATACCATATTTGGCGTGCTGAAAGAATGAAATAATTTAAAGGGTGGAAGTTTTTAGGGTTCCGTACCTCCGAACGGAACCCTATTACTGAACCTTCCGTCTGTCACAATATCTCACAAACGGTAAGAGGTAATTAGTTGTAATTTTCACAGATTGTGTTGTTGTTGTGGCATGAATCCTGGCAAACAATAAAAATCAAAGTCTATGTTATGTGTATTGAACGCTTGTATTACTCAGTGTACCATTTCTGCTGTGCACTGTAATAAGTCTTGTAACAAAATGGGTAAGGCGTTCGCATGTCACACCGAAAAGCCGAGTTCAAATCCCACTGACGACACAGAATTTTTTAATTTAATTAAATTTGAAACGGAAAAATTTTTGAAACACTAGAAAAAGAACAAAATTAAATCTACAATATGTAAATAAATATAATATATCTTGGGCTTGAGAATAGCCGAGAGTGTAGCGGCGCTGTTGTTTACATGGCGTTGCTATGGTTCCTCTATTACAAGTCCCCAGTTCCCGAGTTCTAGCCCGAGAGCTGGTAAAAGTGTCAATTGGATTTTCAATTTATTATTAAAAAAAAAAAATTAATGAATTGAAAATATGAATTGGTGCTAGGCCCAAATAACCTTAGCTGTTGGTGGTCTTTAAAATACAATACAATACTATAATATATCTTCCTGCTGTGGATAATCCAGCATGTAGCGCGCCGTCGAATACCGCCATTTTTGTTTCAACACGTAGTCCATACAGGTGTAGCTTCGACTCCTGGAGACCCAGGTGTAGACGGTAGCGTTTTATGTTTGATATCCTCACGTACCCCGTATCTACACCCCTCCAACCCCATCGTCCTTGCAACAACAGTATCCTCGCACGCCAATATACATATTGTATCGTCTCTCTCTCACTCTCCCAGTCATTTTAATCCTCTATATCCATCTCTGTTTACTGTCTTCATTTGATTAGCGCTACGTGTATGTACCTGCATTATGCATATATGGTCATATCTACCGCTGTACAGGCAGAAAACTACGATCTAGTCGGCCTATGGAAGAAAAAAAGACAGAGGGACAAAATGTACGATGACAATAATAAAATTATTTTTAATAATAAATTAAAAATTTTAATACAGCAAGAATGCGCAATATTTTGTATTTTCGGGACTTTGGGACAAGTCCTGGGATTCTCTCAGTTACTTCCCGAAGTCCTGACTTCCTTTTTGGTCCCGGCACTTGGATGCCCTACTGAATTCTATTAAAAACAAGCCGTGAGGTGGGTCGTTTATTAGGACTAAAGTGCGACCCTTGAGGTCCACACGACGAACTTCCCAGTTTGATAAATAAGTAAGTATTTAATAATAATAATTAAATTAGATATTACACAGAACAATAATCATTTTAATCATTAAAACCTAATTATTATTGATTTTTAACAATAATTGAAAAAAAAAACGGCTGAACCGATTTTTATAAAATTTATTTCGGATCAAAATGACGTTAACTGCACGCCTCGATTGACATCCTTACGAAGTCGATATAATTTTTTATTCGCGAGATATTGTATAAAATCTACTTTTTGGGAGTCTATTTGGTTAAGAAAAAAGAACGGCTGAACCGATTTTGAAAAAATTTCTTTCAGATCATATTTACATTAATACGCGTCAATTAGCACCCTAACGTAGTCGAAATCATTTTTCATTCTCGAGATTTCGTCTTAGAAAGAAATGGACACATACGTACGTACGTACATACGTACACACACACACACACAGAAATCATTCTAAAAATAGTGTAGTGACCTTGAAACATAAAAATTTGTTATACATTTTGATTTCGATTTTCGGACCCATTACAATAACTTCCAATGGGAGGTTAACAAATGTGTTTTGTGGTTGTTTTTTCAGTATATTAGAACCATCGTGTCATATTTTTCGTGTTTTTTCTATGTTTTTCAGAAGTCAGAACGCCTGTTGGCGAGGACTGTGTTACGTTTTTGAAATCTCTGATCCAGACAAATGAGTCTGGATACTTACTTTACAAGTGTAATGCATGCAGATTTGCATTTTACGTTCATGTTTAATAAGTCGTCGTCAAGTTAAAAGTGCTTGTAGTTGCTTTATGCAATCGACCAAATCGTATGTACAGTCTGTTCAAAAAAAAAAAAAACAACAAAAAAACATTCAAACTTAATATTTACAGCAGGCTTTCAGCGCACAAATACATCATTAAAATGTGTGCCTTATTTGCTGTTTTTTTTATCAAATCAAAAATGTATTCAAAGATCAATCGAACTTGAAAAAGATTCAGATGTGCAAGCTTTCGCGGCCGGCATTGTTCCAAGTCTTCATGGTTTCCGGGCTTTTTGGCCGTGGTCCGGTGGTATTTCTACCTGACGTTTCGTCTACAACTGCGGTAGACATTCTCAAAGGCTGCCACATCGCCTTTGAGAATGTCTACCGCAGTTGTAGACGAAACGTCAGGTAGTAATACCACCGGACCACGGCCTACAGCCCGGAAACCATGAAGACTTGAAAAAGATTTTTAGAAAAGGGTTTTTAAGCGAGTTTATTTTTAATTTCTTCCATATTCCGTAATTTTACTCCTTACTGATCCTAACTTATGTTATAAATCTGAAAATACTAGCTTCGCCCGGGACAGTTGGTTCCTTTTCTGACGTAAGCATCCACTAAGAAAGGATTTCTCGAAATTCAACCCCTACGGGTGTCAAAGGGGGGTAAAATTTTGAAAGACTAAAATGAACAAAATAAAATATTAGTAAAAAAAAACTTTTTAGAGACAAGCTTTTATTGAAATGTACTAAAAAGGAAAAATAATAGTTAATAATTTTGGTTCATAATTATTATAAAAGCGGGGGTTGCGACTAATAAACTATCATAGAGATTACAACCCCCGCTTTTATAATAATTATGAACCAAAATTATTAAATATTATTTTTTCCTTTTTAGTACATTTCAATAAAAGCGTGTCTCTAAAAAGTTTTTTTTTACTAATATTTTATATTCTCTATAGCTGCCTATATATACTCGTATAATGAATGTTCCATTGTAAATTGTTAAATTGTGTTTTAAAGACCACCAACAGCTAAAGTTATTTGGGCCTAGCACCTATTCATATTTTCAATTCATTATTTTTTTTTAATAATAAATTGAAATCCAATTGACACTTTTACCAGCTCTTGGGCTAGAAGCCGGGAACTGGGGACTTGTAATAGAGGAACCATATCAACGCCATGTAAACAACAACACCGCTACACGCTCGGCCATTCTCAAGCCCGAGCTCCATTGTACGCACGAGCGGAGCTATAATATCGTATGACAGAATACAAATTTTTATTTCCGTATTCTGAGAGTAGTTTAAAAATTGGTAATACTGTTTTACCGTTCAGCCTGTATCTTAAGTCTGAGGCTACACTAGATCCGTGTCAGACCAGATCCGATCAGATCAGACCAGACCAGACCAGACCAAATCAGACACTTCAGACGAAGTGGCTACATAGGGAGTGGATAATATCCGACGGACAACTGTTTTTCTTTGTTGAACAATAATAATTTTTGATGTGCAAATTTTGAATATTTGGATATTTAAATATTTGTCATAGACTGTAGTTAGCTTCTTTCCGGATTCAAATGAAAATCAAAATGCACTGTTTTTATTATTTTTTATCGTTGTTCAACAATAACATTTATTATACATTTATACAACAGCTGTTCTTTGTTTTTGGCGTCCCTGAGTCCTGACCCCTGTCATGAGTATCGGCTGTCGCCAATTATTACTCATTGCTGTGTTTACGTTTTGATTTCAATATGCGATTTATGATTTAGATTAGCGATAGAGATAACATTTTTTTCAGAAATATAATGTAATTTTTTTAATCATTTAACAGTTATGCTATCTGTCATGACTGCCCAGTATTGTTAGATTTAAATTTTATTGTTGGGAAACTTGTGAGGGCCGTGACTTGACAGACTTCAGGATCTTTGTCAAAAATCCAAAAAACAGCTAAATTTTAATTAATTTTAACTATTCGAATAGAAGTTTAAATGAATATTCGAATACTTTAATTTGAAAAATACCGAGCCCTATTATAAACAACAAACAAAACAAACAAACTTCAACAATGCGTTGAAACCGATCAGAGTTAATTTACTTTCATTTTATGGACTACTCATAGATTAATTAATAAATAAATTATATTTTCAAATCATACCTGAAAGATTCATTTTTTCGCCAATATCTCTCCACAAAAGACCTTTCACATCCCTGTTGTGGTATCTTTTGTCTCTTTGGTCCCAAATAGGAGGCTTTTCACGTACAAGATCAATTAAAAGTGATTTGTCCATACTCACAATTGATATTCAAACACGTTTTTAAATAATAATACAATACAATAAGACAATCTGATAATAATAGCTAGCATACACAACACTGTTTGTTAAAAACTGTCAAATGTACGGCCGTAGTCTGACGAAAATTTCAAACATGTTTGATTTCGTCCGACGGTCGGAACGTGTCTGTTGCAATCTGACATCTTCTGGCGCGGTCTGGAGTTATAAGTGTAGCCACTTCAACAAGGTTACTGGTGTTTGTTCACATCCGACATTACGAATCTGATCTGGTCTGATCTGATCTGATCGGAAACGGCGCCAATGTAGCCTCAGCCTAACACAGCACAGAGCACGTTCACAGTCTGGCTCTTGCATTGCTATATACGAATCCCGAATACATTAAAATCAAGTGCATATGAGTTTGTGACGTCACGGCGGTAATATGACTCTCGGTGCCTCGGCGGCACACCGTTCAACTCGATGGATCTGGGACTTGGGAATATAGACGCTGCAAGACGCAGCCCCAACCTGAAAGAAATCCATACATAACTGAAACGGCTATGGAATATATTCATATATAAATTCAACTTCAGGTTGTTTGGAGAGATATCTGTGAGTGTGTGTGTACGTAGGTGCGTTCGTACGCTGGTGGACTTTTTGATGTGAAACATCTTATGTCGGGCTGTGAACAGCCGCCTGAGGGGAAATATGCAACGAAATTTCTGGTCCGCTCCTTCGCTGCTGTTCTCCCCACCACTGCGGCTCTCTCTCTCTCTTGGCTCAGGCGTGCACTGTAACACACGCGGGGTTACAGTGCAGTATATAGGATTACGTCAGCATAACAGTTAGTTGCTGCTTTTGAAAAAATATATACTACTACATAGAGAATACCACCGAGTTCAATAACGTTTTCTTTGATGTTTCACATCTGTCGGGGGTCCCGAGACCCACACTCTTTTTTTCTTCTCGCATATCTCGAGAACAAATAATAATTTTCGACTTCGGACCAATTTCATTCGACACATAATTAACACCTGATTAGATTTGCAAATTTTTTTTTACATAAAAAAACTAAATGCATCCAATGGGAAGTTAGCAGTGTGGTTTTACCCACACACCAAGCCTCTTTTTTTAAATTAAAATATTTGTCATTGTTATAGTGATGTATGTTACATTTTAAGTGAAACTCCCCCCAGGGAGAACATTGGAATACGGTTGTTATCGCAATTGCATTCCAATGTTCTTTGGAAATTGGCGCTCCCAGGGACCCGAGCTCGTACCAGTCGGTTTGTGAATGCCGGCTGGCGGATTCTAATACACCAATGGATTATTTGTTGTGTTGAAGACGCTAATGATCTGAGTTGTCGACGCGTCTGTAATCTACAATTAAATTAAGTGAAACTAGGTATAACACAACCGGCCTATATTGCGTCTGAAGTGAGAGTTCAGAGTATTTTTTATGCGGCAACATATAGGTTAATATAAGTTTCCAGTTAAAACCGATATATTAACGCGAGCGATCCCGCGGGTAAAATCTAGTTGTGTAATAGATGAGTCGTTTCGTTGAGTCGTACGAACCGGTTAAATTTTATGTGACGTCCTGAATGGTTACGTCTTTCAGTATACTTTGAAGACTGATATACGGCGACAATAAATGCCGTAATAGAAGTGATGATGTATTGAAACAGAAAATATGACTCGTTCGAATTGCCTTTTGTGTTGACCGTTTCTTCTTTTTATTGATATATATACGTTTTAAAGCTTTTCAATGGCGTCTGTGCTTAAAACGGCCATGCTTGATGCACTCCAACAATTGCCACTCGTAAACTATTACTCTTTGGCTCGTAATGGCCGATTGCACCAGCAGCTGTTTTGAATTCCCTATACACTGTAAAAATAAGAAGGCCGATTACATAGATTATCGATGGTCCATTTGTAGCCAGCGATTAATCTGGTAATACGCACACAAAGAGACAATGGCGTCGCAAACAGGTATCGCCTGCACATCGCGTAGATTCCATAAAAACATATTGCGCATGCGTGGTTACTATAATTTTACATTAATTTGTTTTGTATTCATCCATTTTATATATGTAACTATACATTTTATTTTGTAATTTTTACACACTTTATTGGAATATTACACAAATTATCTAATTTTAATTTACTTTATGTAAAAATCACAAATTTGTTTAACTTTACAGTAAAAGTCCCAAGTTTTTATGATGTTTTCTGTGTAAAAATAAATAATAATGTAAAATCACTTAGAAAATTGAGCGAATTCTACCTTAACTTTCAAAGTATTTTTGCATCCATTTTTTACAGTGTACGCTCTATTTGACTTTTTTTTGTTAAATTTTACATTAGGTACTCCAAATTAGTACTACTTATACTACAGCATTTAGAAATATCAGCAGATTCACTCGACTGTCGACAGTTTAAAGTTTGACAGCCAATTTCTAAGACCTTGAATATATTACACAGCATTTTACCCTTCAAATAAGAATAAAATGCTCTGTGAAACAAAAAATGTGTATACAAAAATCCCTCAAGGCGTCGCGACGCACAGTTAGGGAACCTCTGCTCTAGTTAATCAATAAATACTAAAAACAGAAAAAAAGAAAGCGCCCATACATGCAAACGGCGTATCGTTGGAAAGGGATTTTTGAGTGGATAATGAATGTTTTTTATTTTCTAGATTTTATCAAAATTGTAGGCTTAGCATAACTTAATAAGTATACGGAACCCTACTCTTTGTGTGGTTCGACCCGAACTTGGTCGTTTATTTATAGTTTCGTCATAAACGGCATATACACTGTAAAAAATGGATGTAAAAATACATTGAAAGTTAAGGTAGAATTCGCACGATTTTCTAAGTGATTTTACATAATTATTTATTTTTACACAGAAAATTTCATAAAAACTTGAACTTTTACTGTAAAGTTAAACAAATTTGTGATTTTTACGTAAAGTAAATTAAAATTACATAATTTGTGTAATATTCCAATAAAGTGTGTAAAAATTACAAAATAAAATGTATAGTTACATATATAAAATGGATGAATACAAAACAAATTAATGTAAAATTAGTAACCACGCATTCGCAATGTGTTTTTATGGAATCACGCGATGTGCAGGCGATACCTGTTTGCGACGCCATTGTCTCTTTGTGTGCCTATTACCAGATTAATCATGAATGAATTAATTGTAGATTATAGATGCTCGACAACAGAGGTCATTAGCGTCTAACCAGATTAATCGCTGGCTACAAATGGACCATCGGTAATCTATGTAATTGGCCTTCTCATTTCTTACAGTGTATAAGCCCTTTTTAAATCACCGGATTCAATTGAATTTGAAATGTTACCGGTTTGCCCGTATAACAGCGTGTAAACAGCGCACTCCTTTACCGTTTGAAATATTGCCTTACAAATTCCCATACCTTTTTATGGAACGTATATAAAATATTGATGACAAGATATAAGAATAAAAATTGCGGCCATAAATTGGCCACTGTATTCGCGTAATGGTGACACGCGGATCCAAGCCGCCTATAAAATATACAGTTTTAATAATCTCTAAACTGAATTTTCCTGTGCATTGTGGAAAACTGAGGAAATAAATTTTCACCGCGCTGTCACCCACAATCATAGACCAACTGCGTTCAAGACAAATAAAGCACGGTTCACACCGTAATAAGATGTTAAGTGACGATAAAATCTCGCTCTTTCACAGACGCCTCTCGATTACGGACAATTTTGTTTATAGATTAACTTTTCGGGGTTTTTAAGGTTTTTTATTGGAAAATAAAGGATTTATTGATTGATTGATAAAATATGCCGTTGTGTTCTGCGTATAATTTTGAACTTGACACACCATTTTTGAAAATATATATTCAGTACTTTTGTTATAATATGTTATTTTGTATTTTACTGCAGATGATTTTTTAATAAATTTTATTTAATTATTTATTAATTGTGAGTCATCGTGCAGTTGTACATTTTTTAAAAATTTAAATTAAAGCCGTTGTCGAAAATATTTCACTGCATAGAAAATGTGGCTAAAATGAAACGTAACGTGTTTAATTCAGAAATAACAATAACCGTCGTCAGTGTCCTTTTTTGTGGACTACATAAGCAGTATAGCATCGCCTATATTATATATATGTAGGTAGAATTGTCTTCCGGCCCTCAACCCTTGCCAGCACGCGATACCGTTCCCCCCCCGCCTCTCACCAAACACCTATCCGTTGCCGAGAGCTTATTATTAAAGCTTTCTCGTGTTCGTCGTGACGAGACCCAAATTGCCGACTGCTGTTGTGCTGTACTTATAAACCCATACATATAGTGGCGCCACAGGTAACCGGGGAAATACCGATACGAAAATGAATCTTACACATATATGAGCATAAATTCTATGAACAGCAGACAACATTTCTTCTGAATTTTCGTTGACCTATACTCATGAATGTCACACATCCCGTAGTAGTTCTATGAACGGTGGACCTCATTCCCTCCGTGTTTTTAAGCTAACGGAATTTCGTAGACCTACGCAATATAATTTGTCAAACATTCCGTAGTGGTTCTGTGAACAACCGACCTCGTTCCCTCCGTGTTTTTAAGTTAAGGAATTTTACGATATTTGGACGACCTACTCAATAATGTCACACATCCCGTAGTTACGTAGTAATTCTGTGAGCGGCAGACCTCACTCTCCGTATTTTTAAGCGGGATTTAGTAGACCTTCTACATATGTCAAGCATCCTGTAGTGGCTCTGTGAACGGCCGACCTCGTTCCTTCCGTGTTTTTAAGTTAAGGAATTTTAATATAACGATATTTGGACGACCTACTCATTAATGTCACACATCCCGTAGTTACGTAGTCGTTCTGTGAGCGGCAGACCTCGCTCTCTCCGTATTTTTAAGCGGGATTTAGTAGACCTTCTCAATATGTCAGACATCCCGTAGGGGCTCTGTGAACGGCCGACCTCGTTCCTTCCGTGTTTTTAAGTTAAGGAATTTTAATATAACGATATTTGGATGACCTACTCATTAATGTCACACATCTCGTAGTTATGTAGTAGTTCTGTGAGCGGCAGACCTCGCTCTCTCCGTATTTTTAAGTGGGATTTAGTAGACCTTCTCAATATGTCAGACATCCCGTAGGGGCTCTGTGAACGGCAGACCTCGTTCCTTCCGTGTTTTTAAGTTAAGGAATTTTAATATAACGATATTTGGACGACCTACTCATTAATGTCACACATCTCGTAGTTACGTAGTAGTTCTGTGAGCGGCAGACCTCGCTCTCTCCGTATTTTTAAGCGGGATTTAGTAGACCTTCTCAATATGTCAGACATCCCGTAGGGGCTCTGTGAACGGCCGACCTCGTTCCTTCCGTGTTTTTAAGTTAAGGAATTTTAATATAACGATATTTGGACGACCTACTCAATAATGTCACACATCCCGTAGTTACGTGGTAGTTCTGTGAGCGGCAGACCTCGCTCTCTCCGTATTTTTAAGCGGGATTTAGTAGACCTTCTACATATGTCAAGCATCCTGTAGGGGCTTTGTGAACGACCGACCTCGTTCCCTCCGTGTTTTTAATTAAATGTCCCATTTTAGCACATCAATAAGAATACCGACCAGAGATAAGGAGACGGGGTTGATCGAATCATGATGCATGTCTTGACACATCACTTAATGTACATCTTATTGCAGGACGCCCTGTATACATCGTTCGGTATTATAGTTTAGAGAATGTCCTTACCAAATTTCATTAAAATTAGTTGACGAGACAGATAGAATAACGGTAACAGAATTGCAACCATCAGTCTATAACCGACTAAAATTCTGGCGTAAGCCATTTTGTCTCGTTACAGCAGATATAATATAAGCTTTTGAAACCGATAAAGCAGCGAGATAAAATACATATTTTCTCGTACACTTTTGTGCCCAGAGCGACGATATTTCCGGGACATTTGCTACTTTTTAAATAAATATAAGCAAGGCGCAGCGAAGTATATATTTGTCTCTGAAGAATCACTATAAATGCGATATGCATTTGAATACTTACGACTCTTCGGAGTATTACAGAGTGAAAATGATTTCTTTATTTTTTTACGGGTTGTTTAGTTCTTTATCTAAAAAAAGTGAATGTGTGCTTATGCTCACACCACAGAAGTGAAAACTTCAGATTTTCTAATTTTAAAAATATTGTTACAAAACTGTTTTCTGAGTTGGCGGAATAAATATTTATTTACAATAATTAAAAATACAGTAACAATAAATGCAGCAACGAAAAGTCAATTCTAACAATAAAAAAACTTAAACGGTAATTATTGAACTAAACGAGCCACTTAAATAACACTTAACAAATAACTATATATACAAGGATTATTTATTTGTAATTATTTATGTCACTGTATTTATATCAGATTTATTTCACTGTTCAACACTGTCACAGGACAATCTACACTGACTGATTACCGTTGACTGATCAATATTTATTTCACTGTACTGACTGATGGCACGACTCACCATTCACTGATTACCGATTGCGTGACACCGTCGATTGACTGCTTCACTCGTACCGGCTTGTTTATATACGCTACGCGGCCCAGCCTAGTACGTTCTCGTTGGCTCTAGCGTTGTCTAGAATCTTGATACCATTCCACGCTTTACTACTGTGACCTTTCTTTCTCGTGGTTTCTATTGGAGGCAGTGGCGTAACATTTTGGGGTTTGCTACAGTATATACAATTTTTTAATCAGCCAGTTTAATCATAAATATATTAAAATCGGCCTATACAATTAAATTTGATGAATATAATACCTTAACGATAATATTATGTTTAAACCTTTGAATTGGATTTTGATAGCTGAGCTGTTCGACTAAAATTCATGGAGGATTCGATAATTTTGTATACACTTTAAATATTACAGTGATCATGTACAATAACATTCGCGTATTAAGTTTTAGTGTCATCTATTAGCGCACTTATGAACTACAAATTAAAATATATAGGTACAGTAGAATCCGGATAGAACGACTTTCAATGGACCGGCGACGTTATGTCGTATTAACCGGACGACGCACAAAGCGGACGCATAATATATATATGAAACCTAACTTGGGTTTGCATTTACGTCGCTAAAAACGGTTAGTCGTTATAAACGAAGTTGTGAGGATTGTGTGGTGTAACGGTTAGCGTAGCGGCCTTTGGATTACACGGTCGTGGGTTCGAATCCCACCTCCGCTCATGGATGTTTTGTGATGTCATTTAGTTTTAAGAGAATTGTTATTTAATGTATTTAAGACGCTAATGACCTAAGTTGTCGACGCGTCTATAATCTACAATAAAAATAAACGAAGTCGTAATAGACGGACTCTACGTTGTATATGTTTTAGTGTCATCTGTTAGCGCACTTGTGAACTACAAATAACTTAATGCGTGTATCAAGTTTTAGTGTCATCTATTAGCGCACTTAAGAACTAAAAAATGTTACCAGCATACTGCAATTAGGTGTTCGTGTTTGAGCCGAGTAACCCCGATTCAGCGAGCGTCACCGTCGGGTGTGAACAGTTCACTTTCGTTCACTATCCAGGCAAAGCGTGCCTAAAGAAGTGTTCACTTCAAAAATTGAGAAATAAAACTAGGGTGCGGTTTTACGAAACCACAGTGCAAGTGAAACTTTTTGCCATAACACTAAACGCTTTTAATTCACTCAGCGGTAAATTTCCGAGAATTACCATCATAATTTTTATTTGTCAGCTTTTGAAGTACCTAATATAGTAAAAACTATTTAACGCGAAATTAAAATCGTTCATTTGTGAAAAATTTCACTTTATAAATATATGTAGGTCTAGGTATATACAAAAACACCTAGTGTTTTTACCGTTCCTAAACACTCGACGGAAAATGTTCCACCTCTAAAATTATTTTATGTTAATAGATAAGCTAATTTGCAAAATGCGGCAAAATAAAACAATTTATATTTCTCATGAAATTACAATTCAAAAAGACTAACAAAGCCGATAATAAGCCCAAAAATGGCCGGAATGATAAATCAATCGTTCGATCGAACTATCCGATAGTAATGACAACGTATAATATGAAACAGCGCTTAGAAGTTTGCTTCGACGCGACATCTATTTTTTGGAAGGGAAAATTAACTTTTCGTACATGCATGTACATATTATAACAAAACTGTTTTCTTACGTGGGTGGAATAAATTATTTATTTACAATAATTAAAAAATGTAACACAATAGATAACAATAAAATGTAACAATTATATCTCAATTTTAACAGTCAACACTGTTTATATAATAATAACACGAACAGTAATTCTTGAACGAACTAAAGCACTTTAATGCACTGAACAATTTATGTGCTGTATTTATTTCAAATCGACACTGTCACACGACTCTCGTTGTTGTTTGTCCGGTGACTGCTTTTGTTTATATAGAGAATATTCCCGTGTCTTCGATATCATGCCACGCCTCACCATTGTTACTTGTTCTCGATGATTCTATTGTCGCCAGCGGCGTAACATCTGAGGTTTTGCTACAAAATTATGGTTTGATTCTAATAGAAATAGTATGGTTTACAATCATCGTATAAGATGACGCCACTTACACTTGTCAGTATAAAAAACATTAATTTATTAAAATTAGTTGATTATTTAATTATAATTATTATTTTCCAGGATTCATGCCACAACAACACATAATCGGTGAAAATTTCAGCTAGCTAGGTACCTCTTACCTATCGTTTGTGAGATAGAGCCTTGTGACAGACGGACGGACGGACTGACATCGTAGGCAAGGTAATAGGGTTCCATACGGAGATAAAACGAGATGCTTTGGGTGGACCGACTATTGATCCGAGGTACAGAAGAAAGTTGGACGCTCTATTTTTCCGAGCGGTGTACATAACATTATTATTTAAATTATAACTTTAAAAACAGAAGGCCGTGTTTATTACACTCCGGCGTCTATCTGAGTCCAGCGCCGCGCCGTTATAATACGTAACTACGTTGCAACACACATGGTCGACTCTTGGGGCGTCGACCGTCGTCCCTTAATCCCAAGCGTCCAACGGTGTCCAATAATGTCGGAAAAATTATCACTGTGACTCGAAGAATCGCTGTCTCGGTTGTGGTTTAGTTTTTATAATCGTTTTGTCTAGAACAGCGATTCCCAACCTTTTTTGTTGTGCGGACCACTAAATGTGGTAAAAAAAAAGGGTGTGGGTCTCGGGACCCCCGACAGATGCATGTGAAACATCAAAGAAAACGTTATGGAACTCGGTGGTATTCTCTATGTAGTAGTATATATTTTTTCAAAAGCAGCAACTAACTGTTATGCTGACGTAATCCTATATACTGCACTGTAACACACGCGGTTGCCCGAGCGCGCGGAAGCCGAGAGAGAGAGAGAGAGTGACGCAGTTGTGGGGAGAACAGCAGCGAAGGAGCGGACCAAAAATTTCGTTTCATATTTCCGCTCATGTGGCTGTTCACTGCCCGACATAAGATGTTTCACATCAAAAATTTAAGGCCCACTAACTAATTATAAGTACAAGTAAAAACACACACACTGGATTGTTCCCATCTCTACCCCTGAAGCTCCGAGAATATGTATCTTGGCTTATAGACTCTCGACTAGCGTCCGCGGCCCAGTACCACACTGCCCGTGGCTCACAAGTGGACGCCAATGGGTTAGGAACCGCTGGTCTAGGGTAATAAAGTTTAATATAGTTTGCGTTAGATTTTTGATAAAATAAGATTAACGTCGATTTATAGATGCTTCAGTTCTCTCCATTTTTTGACTTCATAAAATAAATAGAGACAGCACTGCCGGTCTGGTATCCCGAAGCATAGCATCTACGTATCGGTATTTTAAAAATTTAGTCAATTTAGTATGTAAAAAATCATCCTTTCGTACCGATCTGACTTTAATTGAGCGAATTATAAGTAATAAAAAATCAGTCGAACTACTGAACCGATTTAAGAAAAATTTATATGGGACCATCCATGCGTAAATTTATTTTTAAAGAATAGAAGGAAAAAACGACGTTGGTTCATCCAGTATTCAGAGACAGACTATATACGTTTCTCCGTGTCGAACATTTTACCCAGACTGTAGATCCATCGGTGATCCGTCGCCTTGTCTAGTTTGCCCCGCACTAAACAATGTTATTTTTTTCTACCGTGTTGTGGTGATGACGATATCAACGCAAGCAGAAGCGTTGAACTCGCTCACGCCGACGGAATTTAAAAAAATGCGACGTATGTTCCGTTCGTCTAGTTTCACTCGTTTGTAGGCACGGTTTCGATTTGGACGTGCAATCCGCCGCGAAAAATGCGCCCGTGTAGTTTCGCTTTAAGGCTATACTCACTCGGTTTTTGTAAATGTATAAAATTCCACGTGATACACTTTGCCTTGCGGCCGAACGGAAAATTCTCGTCGTAGAGATAACCTCCAGGTGTTCTCATGGCGACGGCTCGAAATAGAGAAAATTCAATTCCCTCAGTCGGTAACTAGTTCCTACTCACTCGGTTTTTGTAAGCGTACAAAATTCCACGTGGGACACTTTGCCTTGCGGCCGAACGGAAAATTCTCGTCGTAGAGATAACCTCCAGGTGTTCTCATGGCGACGACTCGAAATAGAGAAAATTCAATTCCCTCAGTCGGTAACTAGTTCCTACTCACTCGATTTTTGTAAACGTACAAAATTTCAAGTGGGACACTTTGCCTTGCGGCCGAACGGAAAATTCTCGTCGTAGATAGCCTCCAGGTGTTCTCATGGCGACGGCTCGAAATAGAGAAAATTCAATTCCCTCAGTCGGTAACTAGTTCCTACTCACTCGGTTTTTGTAAGCGTACAAAATTCCACGTGGGACACTTTGCCTTGCGGCCGAACAGAAAATTCTCATCGTAGACAGCCTCCAGGTGTTCTCATGCCGACGGCTCGAAATAGAGAAAATTCAATTCCCTCAGTCGGTAACTAGTTCCTACTCACTCGGTTTTTGTAAGCGTACAAAATTCCACGTGGGACACTTTGCCTTGCGGCCGAACGGAAAATTCTCGTCGTAGAGATAGCCTCCAGGTGTTCTCATGGCGACGGCTCGAAATAGAGAAAATTCAATTCCCTCAGTCGGTAACTAGTTCCTATAGTACTGTACGTATGCAGATAATTAATTTAAATGTATAATTTAAGTTTGTAATTGATGTAATACGTGTAATTAACCGTCGTCGTACGACGTGACCCCTCCTCCGACCTTCCCCTCTGCACTACCCCCTCTCCACCGTTGTTCTGATCGCTGAGCGCGGCGCTACAGGAAATTAAGTTCGTCTTCTCTCGTTTACTAGTCGAACTTGACTAGGTACTCTCCGCATAAAATAATGATTACATAGATCTTTCCTTCCGACATTCCACAAGGGCTGTCCATTCGAAACCTGATAAAGTTGCAGTGTGCCAAGAAAACAACCCTTCAATGCACATATTTAGTACTACTACAGCGGCCCGTTCCTGCTTCGCCCTGAGGCAAATTTAATATAGCTTGTTTGCTCGTGATTTGTTATTATTATTATTCAGTAAGGTGGAAGAGGAATCTCTATGGCGTACGATCAATGATTGCAATACTGATTAAGGGCTTGAGAATGGCCGAGCGTGTAGCAATGCTGTCGTTTACATGGCGTTGCTATGGTTCCTCTATTACAAGTCTCCAATTTCCGGGTTCTAACCCGAGAGCTGGTAAAAGTGTCAATTGGATTTTAAATTTATTATTAAAAAAAAATAATGAATTGAAAATATGCTAGGCCCAAATAACCTTAGCTGTTGGTGGTCTTTAAAATAACACACAAAAAAAATACTGATTAAGTTAATTGCATTTAATTTACTGACGTTTCGGTACATTTCGTACCTTCCTCAGAGTAGTATCTAGAATTTTACATGAGGACAGTGTGGTCCAGTGGTTAGCGTCGCGACCTCTGGATCAGACTGTCGTGGGTTCGAATCCCGCCTCCGCTCATGGATGTTTTGTGATGTATTTTAGTGTTAAGTGAGCTATGTTATTTAATGTAATCAAGACGCTAATGACCTAAGTTGTCGACGTGTCTATAATTTACAATAAATAAATAAAAAGAATTTTACATTGATAAAATTATTTAACAATAAAATATAAATTTAAAATTAAATAAATATGAAACAAGAGAAACCTTTATAGTGTTAGAGTTATTTAACCATTATTATTATTAATAATTGATTATTTTAAGATCGGAAATATTATAATAAGTATTGAATAAAAGCCTTTGTCTCGATCAATTTTCTTTTATTAGATAGTTATATTGGCAACGTTTCAATATATTTGCTATCTCAAAAACTCATTTCAAAGTTCATTAATTGCGAGATCTCACTCGCTTCGCTCGTTCATTCGAATTTATGATTTATTAATATCTATACTGCTCACTCGCTTTGCTCCTTCGTTCGAATTTATAATTAATTAATACATTACTCACTCGCTTCGCTCACTTAAACATGGATTATGTAAGTTTAAATGTTGTAGATTTGTATTGTTATCTATAGAGCAAAATTACGGAATAGACATAAAATTTATCTGGGTTTATATTTTTTTTCTTTCCTTTTCTTTAAACGGAGTTTGCACCGTGCAACATGTTACGATCTTCATACCACTTTTTGAGAAATTGATTTAATACCTAGCTATTGTATAAGTTTCTGGAATGAATTACCATTATCACCAAAGCAAAAGGAGAATTTACTGGTGCAGTGAAACTTTGTTCTACATACAAAACAGACAAGATGTTCGACACTTGGATCAGTGAAAAAACACACCGCAATAGACAGCCACCGGTTGTGTAATTTCTCACGGTATAACCACTTAATCGAAGCTACGAAATTACAAGTCCTCAGTTCCCAGGCTCTGAGGACTGGTTAAAGTATCAATTGAATTTTCAATTTATTCTATAAAAATAATACATTGAAAATATGAATTAGTACTGGACCCAAATAATCTTGGCTGTCGGTGGCCTTAAAAAAATCTGAAAATATAAACAATGCCATTAAAAATAAAACACACACTTGAAAATAGTTCTACAAATATGCTTACAGATTTATTTAAAATTTTACTCGACGATCGTTTCGGGCTATTAGCCAATCTTCAGGAGTAGATTAAATAGGTAGGGGAAGGTTGCCTAAATCGTATCTGTTAAGGCATTACATTTTTTACGGTCTTATTAACTTCCCATTGGAAGTTATTGTAATGGGTCCGAAAATCGAAATCAAAATGTATAACAAATTTTTATGTTACAAGGTCACTACACTATTTTTACACTATTTCTAAAAAGATATCTATCTCTCTCTCTCTCTCTCTCTCTCTCTCTCTCTCTCTCTCTCTCTCTCTCTCTCTCTGTGTGTGTGTGTGTGTGTGTACGTACATGTCCATTTCTTTCTACTACGAAATCTCGAGAATGAAAAATGATATCGACTACGTTAGGGTGCCAATCGACGCGTATTAACGTAAATATGATCTGAAAGAAATTTTTTCAAAATCGATTCAGACGTTCTTTTTTCTTAACCAAATAGACTCGAAAAAAGTAGATTTTACACAATATCTCGCGAATAAAAAATTATATCGACTTCATAAGGGTGTCAATCGAGGCGTGTTAACGTCATTTTGATCCGACATAAATTTTATAAAAATCGGTTCAGCCGTTTTTTTTTTTAATTATTGTTAAAAATAAATAATAATTATGTTTTAAAGATTAAAATTTTTCTGTGTAATATCTAATTTAATTATTATTATTAAATATTTATCAAACTGGGAAGTTCGTCGTGTGGACCTCATGGGTCGCACTTTAGTCCTAATAAACGACCCACCTCGCGACTTGTTATTATTTTTGAACTGATTAATAAATTCATAGATAATAAACATATTTTTCTACGTTGTGCATTTTTTAACTTCCCACTGGAAGTTATTGTAATGGGTCCGAAAATCGAAATCAAAAAGGAAAAAAAATTTTAATGTTTCAAGGTCACTACACTATTTTTACACTACTTTTAGAAAGATGTCTGTGTGTGTGTGTGTGTGTGTGTGTGTGTACGTACGTATGTGTCCATTTCTTTCTAAGACGAAATCTCGAGAACGAAAAATGATATCGACTACGTTGGGGTGCCAATCGACGCGTATTAACGTAAATATGATCTGAAAGGAATTTTTTTTAAATCGGTTCAGCCGTTCTTTTTTCTTAACCAAATAACCTCCAAAAAAGTAGATTTTACACAATATCTCGCGAATAAAAAATTATATCGACTTCGTAAGGGTGTCAATCGAGGCGTGTTAACGTCATTTTGATCCGACATAAATTTTATAAAAATCGGTTCAGCCGTTTTTTTTTTTTTTTTTTAATTATTGATGTTTTAATGATTAAAATGATTACTTTTCTGTGTAATATCTAATTTAATTATTATTATTAAATATTTATCAAACTGGGAAGTTCGTCGTGTGGACCTCAAGGGTCGCACTTTAGTCCTAATAAACGACCCACCTCACGGCTTGTTTCAGATTATTTTAATACTTTTTTCTACGCTTATCACTGAATTTTATAAACTCTACAAATAGTACGATTTAGGCTACTGGATCCTTAAATCATAACTGTTGGTTCCCAAATCGTACTTCTAATATAAAAAGTAATAATAAAGAGATAAGGTAATAAAAAACGTTTAACAACGAAAATACAAAAGATATAGTAGAGAACTAAATTAAACATTAATAAAAAAACAGAGATAAATATATCCAAGTGTGCAAGCTATCACTGATCTGTGAGCCGCCAAGGAGGACACTTCGACCACTGCCACATCGCCTTTGAGAATGTCTACCGCAGTTGTAGACGAAACGGCAGGTAGAAATACCACCGGACCACGGCCTACAAGCCCGGAAACCATGAAGATTTGGAGAGATAAATATAGTTAGGGCGTAAATCGTACCAATACGATTTTGAAACTATCAAGCTAAGCGAGAAATCTGTTAATTTGAAATTCCATTTATTTCTAAGACACTTCTTCAAGTACTCCGTTGAATTTCGACGAAGCGAGTTTAGTCTTTGTTTAGGATTCAATTTTTGTCATTGGTATTATCGTTCACTTGTTTGTTATTCTATGCGGCGACATTTCACCATGGCAACGGTTATCGGGAGTTAAGCATGGAAGCAAACGAAAAGAGGATGTAGATAGAGGTTATACGGACTAACTATATCGTAAAACGTCTTTGTTAGTTCATAGATATCTTGATTCCAAACTTTGATATACATATAGCCGCAAGCTGATCCGATAAAGCTGATTGCCTTTCTCTCTCTCTCTTGCCGCGTCTTCGCTTCCGTTGGTCTCTTTCTTTTAAACACCGTTAAACGAAGCTGCGAAATCGCGTTGGGGAAGGAAAACTAACGTTCGCTTGTTTTTTAATAAATTCCCACTGTTTCTTGATACAGTATTAATTTGTTTGACAAACAATTTTTCAGGAAATCGCCGAGTAGCTTTCGGAAATTTCCAACGGATCATTTAAACTTGTTAATGAATATACTTCTACTACTACTAGTTCGCTAAATTTGCCACGGTCAAATTTCTGACGTAATGTATTTTTTTTTAAATCACGGACTTGCCTATAAATATTCGTTTATTGGTTTCGGAACGCCTTGTATAGATACGTTCGCAAAAAAAGGTCAGAACAAGGTTCGATGGGTGGATTGAACTTTCGGTTCACCCCCGAAGTTGATGTCGTCTTTCCAACCGTGTTATTATATACATGACGTGAAATATTCCGACACTAACATAGGTTATTAGTAGCTTAGCTTGACGCCGTCAAAGCTGCGATAGACAAGGATGAAGGATAATAGAATTGTTCATCGTTTGATAAGGACCGATGTATATCCGTACCCGTAAGGTTTGTAATAAGATTAAGTCGTATCGAGGGACCCGGGATATCTCACAGCGGTCACGAAACAGCAGGCCCTTAGAGGTTCCATGAAAGCACTGTTGGGGGTCCAGACACTATTGTAGAGAGATTGTAGATTGTAGACGCTCGACAGCTGATGTTATTAACGTCTACCAGACACTATAATCTATATCATTATTATTGTATGATAGATCGTTGGTATTTGGACAAATATAATATAATAATTATTAATTAATTCAACAATGAATTTTCAATCCACAAGGCATCCACTAGGTAGTGAATGGTATTTCTTAACATATCAGTCAGCATATTATGCCATCATGATTGTTAAACGTCAAACGATTGTTATAAGATATATAAGGAAAAAATCAGAAGCCACTGTCAGGACTTGAACCTGAAATTCCCAGTTTCCGGCTGGTTGAGTTGCCATTTACTCATGAGTAAATGGCAACTCAACCAGCCGGAAACTGGGAATTTCAGGTTCAAGTCCTGACAGTGGCTTCTGATTTTTTCCTTATATATCTTATAACAATCGTTTGACGTTTAACAATCATGATGGCATAATATGCTGACTGATATATTAAGAAATACTATTCACTACCTAGTGGATGCCTTGAGGATTGAAAATTCATTGTTGAATTAATTAAT
This sequence comes from Mongoloraphidia duomilia, assembly GCA_039654895.1. Classification (NCBI taxonomy): domain Eukaryota; kingdom Metazoa; phylum Arthropoda; class Insecta; order Raphidioptera; family Raphidiidae; genus Mongoloraphidia; species Mongoloraphidia duomilia. The sequence continues at coordinate 12,822,893 of CM077527.1, forward strand.
AATTATTATATTGTTGTCCACAATTACCTAACTCATATATTGTTATTTAAATATAATATAACTATAGGTATACTAGTTTTAATAGTATTCTCTCTTCATCTCAAATCGTTTCCTCTCACCTAAAAACGGTTACAGCTCACCTGACGCTATTTTTAAAGCTTAAGCCACCCGTAAAAATTTAAGGATTCGAGTAAACGCCAAATGTAGGACCCAGAATCACACTACAGATCCTTCAGGCGAAAAAATTCCAGGAAAAACTTACAACTTCTGTCACACATAACCAATACTTTTATCAAAAAATTTGTCTATAGGTTCTGTAGTGTAATTTTCTGTCCATCATTTGGCGTTTACCCGGACCGTTTAGCTTTAAAAATAGCGTCAGGGTGGAGCTGTAACCGTTTTTAGGCGTTTTTAGGAAGGGATTTGAGCTGAGGAATGCAGGGAGTAACTTCCGATAGAGAATACTCTTAAATGAATTTAATTTTTCAATTTAGAATAGGTGACTTCCCTAGTCTTTTATTATTATTTGCCCAAAAGACGGCTCAAAGCTACAGGAATATGGAGGGCAGTATAACGTACTTGGTACCGCAGCCTCTAGACTAGACTGTCGTGGGTTCGAATCCCATCTGCGCTCATGGATTTTGTGTTATGTTACTTACTTTTAAGAAAGTTGTTATTTAGTGTACCTAGTTGAAAGACGCTAATGACCTGAGACGTCGACGCGTCTATAATCTACAATAAAATAAAAAAAAATACAGGAATATGTAGGTACAAGTAGAAGAACGGAAAAGAGGAAACCTTAGATCTAGTTGGCGTACGGATGGTAAGGAAAAGATGAACAAATGAAGATTTGGACGAGAAAGAGTGGAGAAATATAAAAGATTGGAATTTGGGAACGGGGAAGCACTGGCAAACACAGGTCGGTATGAGGAAGAGTGAAGGAATATAAAGATTGGAGTTTCGGAAAGATTGTAATTCGGGAAAGGGGAAGCGATGACAAACAAAGGTCTGGACGAGGAAGTATGGGGAAATATAAAAGATTGAGTTTGGGAACGGGGAAGCGCTGGCAAACACAGGTCGGTATAAGGAAGAGTGAAGGAATATAAAGATTGGAGTTTCGGAAAGATTTGAATTCGGGAAAGGGGAAGCGATGACAAACAAAGGTCTGGACGAGGAAGAGTGGGGAAATATAAAAGATTGAGTTTGGGAACGGGGAAGCGCTGGCAAACATAGGTCGGTGTGAGGAAGAGTGAAGGAATATAAAGATTGGAGTTTCGGAAAGATTTGAATTCGGGAAAGGGGAAGCGATGACAAACAAAGGTCTGGACGAGGAAGAGTGGGGAAATATAAAAGATTGAGTTTGGGAACGGGGAAGCGCTGGCAAACATAGGTCGGTGTGAGGAAGAGTGAAGGAATATAAAGATTGGAGTTTCGGAAAGATTTGAATTCGGGAAAGGGGAAGCGATGACAAACAAAGGTCTGGACGAGGAAGAGTGGGGAAATATAAAAGATTGAGTTTGGGAACGGGGAAGCGCTGGCAAACACAGATCGGTATGAGGAAGAGTGAAGGAATATAAAGATTGGAATTCTGGAAAGATTTGAATTCGGGAAAGGGAAAACGATGATAAACAAAGGTCTGGACGAGGAAGAGTGGAGAAATATAAAAGATTGGAATTTGGGAACGGGGAAGCACTGGCAAACACAGGTCGGTATGAGGAAGTGAAGGAATATAAAGATTGGAGTTTCGGAAAGATTGGAATTCGGGGAAGGGGCAACGATGACAAACAAAGGTCTGGACAAGGAAGTGTGGGGAAATATAAAAGATTGACTTTGGGAACGGGGAAGGGATGACACACAGAGATCTGGACGAAGACGATTAGAGAAATGTAAAAAACTGGTTACTTGAGGATTATGGGAAACATACAGGTATCATCCTTTTTAAGAATATCCAGACGCATCTGGTTGTTTTTGGTGTAACAGGTGTCCGTACGTTTTGAAAGCACTGGTTTTAAGTAAAAGCTCACGGCTTAACAATAAAGCCAATATAAGTAAGGAAGCTTTCACTATAACGCGGTACAAACTAGACAAGAGGCCAGAAAATCTTATGTGTTGTACATTATGTTTATACGCTCGCTATGTACAGGCTGTTTAGAAATAGAATACCCGTATCAACGAGTCCTAATTTTTTTTTACTAGACTGACCCTGTCGAAATTCAATGGAGTGAAAATATTTTTGGAAATGTATCTTAGAATTAATAAAAGAATGAATTCAGGTGTGCAAGCTTTCACGGCCGGCATTGTTCCAAGTCTTCATGGTTTCCGGGCTTGTAGGCCGTGGTCCGGTGGTATTTCTACCTGACGTTTCGTCTACAACTGCGGTAGACATTCTCAAAGGCGATGTGGCAGCGGTCGAAGTGTCCTCCTTGGCGGTTCACAGGTCAGTGTGGACATTCTCAAAGGCGATGTGGCAGCGGTCGAAGTGTCCTCATTGGCGGCTCACAGGTCAGTGTGACATTCTCAAAAGCGATGTGGCAGCGGTCGAAGTGTCCTCCTTGGCGGCTCATAGGTCAGTGTGTCAGTGACTGGTGTCCTACCTTCTTTTATGCCTAGTACCAGTGTGAGCTGCCAAGGAGGACACTTCGACCGCTGCCACATCGCCTTTGAGAATGTCTACACTGACCTGTGAGCCGCCAAGGAGAACACTTAGACCGCTGCCACATCGCCTTTGAGAATGTCTACACTGACCTGTGAGCCGCCAAGGAGAACACTTCGACCGCTGCCACATCGCCTTTGAGAATGTCTACCGCAGTTGTAGACGAAACGTCAGATAGAAATACCACCGGACCACGGCCTACAAGCCCGGAAACCATGAAGACTTGGAAAGAATGAATTGTTTAACATAGTGGCTCGTTTTCGGCTTCTTTGAGTAGTTAGACGTAAATTTAAAAGGGCGTACGGCGATGACGTGCCGCCACTGATACGACGGTTATTAAAGAGTAACGAGTGTACAGTATTTAACGAGCATGCGCGGATATAAAACACAGCGTGTAAAAGATAAACATAATAAACACTGTAAGTAGATAATTATGGTGCTAAGTATATGATAACAACTTCCTAACTGTCCTTTAAATATTGATTTATAATGTCGTTATACGCTTAGGGTCTCCAATGTCGTATCATTCTCAATTTCGGAACTGGTTTCGATATTTGGTACTCAGTTCCGGAATTCAAAGGCGGATTTAACTATTTTCCGTCCCTAGGCTGTAAATATTTACGCCCTCTCCCCCCTTATGGGAAGTCTTTTGATTATTATTATTGTAGATTATAGACGCGTCCACATCTCAGGTCATTAGCGTCTACAACACAACAATTAATAATCCATTTGTGTATTAGAATCTGCCAGGCGGCATACACAAACCGACTGGTACGAACTCGGGCCAATTCCCAAAGAACATTGGAATGCAGTTGCGAGAACAACTACATTCCAATGTTCCCTTTGGGGGAAGGAAGGCTCTTGAGATACATAACCAAGCATGAAGATATTTGTAAGTTAGGTAGGGTAGGAAGATAAATTAAAAAAAAAATTTAAATATACATTATAAACGATAAGTAAACGGCAAACAAAAAATACAAAAAGTAGGTATCTAGGTATCTGTATATAGACGTTAATGACCTTAATTGTCGAGCTTCTATAATCTACAATAAATGAACCAAAAGGTATCTAAGATATAAACCAGTATCTTAGATACAAGATATTTCCTGGGTCACATAAAGTGTAAATCGGTTTCCACTCTTGACTTCTGATGTGACAGAGATCGATGGTCAATTAGACGAGATATGGGTCACTTAAAAAATAGCCGCAGAAAGGCGACCGTGTTTATAGTTTTGTGTTGGGTAAGTATCTGTTTATTTCTTCGCTATGTTTGTCTGCATTCTATAGCCTGGCGTTTTGTGAAACAAGAGGAGAGCTCAACGCCCACAGACGTGGCCTGTTTGTGCTAATTGGTTATGCAAATATTAGGCCAGTAACTTTCAGTACCTAGCATTGTGTATACTTCCTTACGTGACTCTTCTGTATGTTCAACTATACAACGGTTACAGTAAACAACAGTTAACTGTTTAAAAGGGGCCTACACTTCAAGTTGCCGTTAAAAAATCTGTATAAATAAAACATGGCTAAAGCGCGTTATGATTTTTCCAACACGTTCGTAAAGTAACTAAAATAACCCGAGGAGATTTTCATGATTCCTGTAGCGCTATATAAGTTAGACGAAGACAAGAAAGAGACAGACAGCTCTGTACTTTATGTATAATTCTAGACAGAGGTCGACTTTTACCCTTAAACAAAACACTAAGTTATTGTTCTTCTTCTTTAGCGTCACTTTAGTTCGCTATAATATATTCGTATAAATCTGTGGCCTTGAGACAAACTAGCTTATGTTGTATTTTTGGTAAAGTTATTCAGGTTTAGTAAATATCATAGCACTATTAAGATCGCGGTGTCGACGAGGCTTGCCTTACGCCCTCTTTCTAATCTAATCTAATCTAAATATATTAGCTTCTTTATAAGCCCATGGTTACTTTATAAGCACACAGATGGCAGCAGTGCTACGGAAAATACCAAAAGTTACGTTTATTTTGAATACCAATATATAAAAAAAAAATAGAAAATGATTCTTTTCGAAGCGAAAAGTTTAACGGATTGAGATGAAACAAAGTGCAGGTTACTTTTAGGAGTGTTTAGCACAAAACCATTCAAGTTTAATTCAAATCGCATCAGTCGTTTTTGCGTCAATGCGAAACTAACAGACAGAGCTGGTGATTCGGGTCTATAGGCCGTCGTTGGTTGGAATTGCTTCCTAACGTTTCGCTAGCACGAGTGGCGAGCTTCTTCAGAGGTCCATCCATCTCCGATGCTGGATGTAGAATCAACTGGCCGCGAAAGCTTCAACCAATTTAACAGACAGAATTGAATTTTTGTTATATTTTTATGAGTTAAAAAATAGACTTTGGTGAATTAAATTTACGCCAAATGTATAAGGTTGAAAGCCGTTTTGAAATTGTTTACCTGTTGGAAACTTTTTTTATAAAAATAGACCCGAGAAAATTACGTGTGAATAAGGATAGACAAATTAGGGAACAGGAAAATGTTTTTTTCCGCCTTGAATAAGGAATATCATCTCGACATTCATCTGCGGAATTATTGATGGAAACCATGGAAAACCTCAAACAAGATGACCGGTACAGGAATTACCGTTTCTCGGCGTGAGGCAGTAGGAAAAGTCCTAGCCCAAGGGTCGGCAACCTGCGGCTCGCGGCTTTTATGATGTCAAGATGCGGCTCTCCAGTTCCATGCGCAAATATTAATAATTATATTATTTTATTTTCAAAACTCATAAAAAATTTTATACTGCAAAAAAAAATTTAAACAGGATAAAAACACTCAACAGAGAACAGTGAGAATAGGTGGAGTAGAGAGTATACGGACAGCTGACATTTTTTAAATGTGACAACACTGTTCTGTTTGTTTAGTTATAGTCCTAATCAAATACCATAATATTGAAATAAAAATGTTAGTGGCTCTTTAAAACTGGGAAATTTTGTAAATTGTAACTTTTGGCTCTTCCGTCTCAAAAGGTTGCCGACCCCTGTCCTAGCCACATCTGTTCCCACCGAGATTCGAACCCAGTACCTTTCGAATGCGAGTCTAGTGCTCTACCACTAAACTGTCTCGCTCGGGTCACGAACGCATGTGAATAAGCCCAGTTGTTAACGCGAACGAATGGCAACGTTTGTCAGATGTATTCCCGGCTATGGATGAATCTCTTGGTAGATATAGGGAAAAAACATTACCAAAAATACACCATGAACAGTTGTGTCACGTGACCGCAGATATTATGTATGCGGAGCTTAGTTAAAAGCATTTCCCGCAGCCGTCTTGTCTGAGAGAGTTGGGAAACACGAGTTGAGCTTCCGTTTTCTTTTATTTTGTTATACATGGATTCTGAGTCGTCCCAAAATAACAGAGAGATAAAGGAGTATGTTAATTTACTGAATTCACGTCTGTGCGGGAAGACGGTCCGTTACCGTGGTTACGTATTAAATTTAATTACAACTAAACGCGGTAATTAAGGATTTGGTATTTTTGTTTTCGGATGAAATCTAGAAAAGTGCCCAGAAACTTCCCTTCTGCGGACGATATAGGATTAAACAACGCCTTGCATTTGTTTGTTTTCCTTTCTTTAACGGACAAATATTTTTATTTCGATCATTTTATTTTCAGATAGACTAATAAAATTTCTAGAATCCTCCCAATAGACGCTGATTACCTCAACTGTTGAGCGTCTATAATTTACAATCATTTAGAATCCTATGTGGATGACAGAATTAAACAGTGCATAAATTTGTTTGGCTTGCTCTCCTAAATTCCCAGAAACTGATTGAATTAAACAGTGCTTGAATTTGTTTGGATTGCCCTCCTTAACGGCCAGAATGTTATTAACCGAATTAATTGTAGATTATAGACGCTCGACAACACAGTGTTATTAACCGAGAATCCTATTTTGATTTTTTCAGAAAGAAACCAATAAAATTCCCAAAAACTTGTGGACGACATTGCTTGCAAATTTGTTTGGCTCCTTCCGTTTAACGGACAAATATTGAACAGCTAGATAATACCTACCTCTTGAAGTTTATATTTTCTAGTAAAATACCTAGAAACCTCCATTATACGAACGGCAAGATTATGTCTTGTTTGAAAGTTTTGATATCCTCTCTTTAACGGACTAAAGCATTGGGAATATATACTATTTCCGTTCGAGAAAGAGTTCACTGTATATGTTTTGTGGACGGTGCAGTATGCGAATTAGAATAAATTAATGCAGTATCTAGGCATATATAGCTATAATATAGTGTCCGTTAACCGGATGTAAATAGTTGGCGTAATTAGTGCCTCCAGTGCATGTTTAATGTTGGCACTCATGGCCGGCGATGTTTCCGACTCAAATCTTGTTTTCAGACCGAACTCTCTTCCGTTCATGCGCATTATATCGTTGTACGGACAGTTCAAAAACAGAACAATCTAACAATTTAAACCTGAAAATCACTTTCTTCACCAAAAAAAACAAAACATTTTGGACAGTCGGTAGTTCTTTCTCGAGCAATTTAACAATATTCTGGTTCACCAGAAAAGTCAAACTTTTGTTAATGGTTCCTCTATTACAGCCCCAGTTCCCGGGTTCTAGCCCGAGAGCTGGTAAAAGTGTCAATTGGATTTTCAATTTATTATTTAAAAAAAAATAATGAATTGAAAATATGAATTGGTGCTAGACCCAAATAACCTTAGCTGTTGGTGGTCTTTAAAACACAATTTAATTTTTTTTGTTAATTATTATTTTCTTTTCATAAAAAAATATGTAAATTGATATCTACCGCCAGATGCATTTTTTTATGAGAAAGGGAAATAATCTCAGGGAAAATTGAAGTAAGGAGTAACTTTTTTTTGATCTTTTGCCTTGCACTATTTTCCCAAGACGGGGAAGAAATCCTTTATTTATCTATACATTTAGAACACAACGCGTTTTTTTTATCCGACAACTTTCAAAGGCTTTCAGTTGACTGATTTTCATTTTTTTTAATTAATCGTATTAACTCGGCAGAGTTTCCAGCTCTGTTTAGTTTTGCCATTTTTTAGTGTTACGTACCTTAGAATGAAAAGACGGAACCCTTATAGGATTACTTTATTGTCCGTCTGTCTGTCCCTTTTTCTCAGGAATTGCTAGAGGTATCAAGTAGAAATTCATATCAAATACTTAGGTCTACAACCTCATAATCCTGTAAAAAATTCAAATTTCTAACTCAATGCAATAAAAAGATACGGCCTTTCAAAATATCTCACATTTCGATATTGACTAACCACAAGTACGTAGCAACCATCTAGTGGACAAGTTAAAAACATATAGGTATAGACGCAAACCAGTCTTGCGCTCGAGCGCCATCCTTCGTGATGGTTGTAAACTATATCTGGGAATTATTACGTGACAAACTTAATTTTTATTAACAATGAGATTAACAATCAATATTTATTTCCTTACTCTACAAATTCACTATTTTTTTTTTTATAAAAATTGATTGTTAATCTCATTGTTAATAAAATAAGATACTGTAAGTAATGTTTCTGGCAAATAATTGAAAACTTAATTTTTATTAAATTCTTATAACGGTACGGAACCCTCATGGCGCGAGTTCCATCTGTATGGACTTTGCCCCGCCACACTGTAAAAAGTGGATGTAAAAATACTTGGTAGAATTCGCTCGATTTTCTAAGTGATTTTACATTATTATTCATTTTTACACAGAAAACTTCATAAAAACTTGGACTTTTACTGTAAAGTTAAACAAATTGTGATTTTTACATAAAGTAAATTAAAATTACATAATTTGTGTAGAGGAAAGTACCCTAATGTCGCACACTTTTTTATAACACTCATATCTGGCAGAAAGAAAACATCGCAGAGCTACTATATTTGGCCTCAAGTATGTTGCTTTTATAATAAAACAATAAATGATAGAAAAAAACGTATTTCTAGATTAGGTTTTTAATAACAGAAATAAAAAGTTTTTCAGGCAAAAATTATGAAAACTGAATGTAGTACCCTAATATCGCATTTCCGACAATAGGACATTTCTAAGAGGGCGATATTAGGATACCTCATCCATTCAAACAAAAATCGCATATAAACTTCTTTTTCTTACTCGAATTTGCGCACTGTTCATGTCCCCATTTGTTACACGTGTAACATCTGATCCATTCTTCTCCTTGTGTATCATCTGAATAAAGAATAATAATATGCCCTATTTCGCACACTGCGATATTAGGAACATTTTACAGTGCGATATTATGGCACATGCTGCTTTGAGATTAAGTTTATAGAAAAACGTGGTTTTAATTAATTATATTAATATATGGATGCAGGAAAACGATAATCAACTATTATAGACGTATAATATGCAAAATCAAAAATGTTTATAATTATCAACTTTTATTAAAAGCACTTTAATTCGCTGACGCCGTAAAAACTCCAATAACACTTTGAAACTGTTTTCGCCATTACTGCCATCTACTTATTCATAGGCAACTCTTACTCAGGTAGTTGGTTTAAAAGACATTTCCTTTAATAATAATAATAATAATAATAAATTTTATTCTGATGACCTTACATAGAGGTATAGAACACGTCATATACAAGAAACATTTATAATATTTAAGAATCGAAAAACTCTTCTAGACTATACAATGTCAAACCACTGAGGTATTTTTTGAATTTGAATTTGAATTTATCATTTTCCAACAGTTTCAGTTCTTGTGGTATATTGTTAAAAATTTTTATGAAGGAATTTAGCGGACCCTTTAGCATTATATTTAAGTGAGCTTGTGCTATTACTAGATCAGTTTTGTTTCTAGTAATGTAGTTATGATGCAGTACATTATTTGTGAACAAATGCGGATATTTTTTAACAAAAATTGCACATTCTATTACATAAATATCATAAACTGTTAGGATTTTAAGTTTTTGGAATAGTGGCCTACAAGATGTGCGTGGTCCTTCATTACAAATAGCTCTTATGCATCTTTTTTGTGTTTTAAATATAGTAGTTATACTTACTGAACGTCCCCAAAATATAATTCCATACGACAGTCTTGAGTGCACATAGGCATAGTAAATGTTCAGTAAAACTGAACGAGGCACAGTTTTATTCAGCGAACGAATGAGAAATATGTATTTGTTAATTATATTTATAAGATATTCAATATGTTGTTTCCATGATAGGTTGTTATCGATATGGATCCCTAGAAATTTAACAATTTCGGAAAAATGTATTGCCCCGAAGTCAGGTAAAACTAAATTATGATTAAGTGAACCATACTTTCCAAACGTTATATATTGAGTTTTCTCAAGATTCAGTTTTAGGCTGTTGTCGTTGAACCATTGGGTTAAGTTTATCAGAGATTGGTTAATGCATCCAGTCAGTAATTCATTATTGATATTTTCATAAATAACTGCGGTGTCGTCGGCAAATAGTATAATATTATCGTTAATTAAGGTAGATAGATCATTAATATATAATATAAACAATAAAGGACCAAGCACAGATCCTTGAGGCACCCCTCTTACTACCAATTTACAATCAGATGTTAAAGTTATCAGTTGTTTATCCATTTTTACAGGATATTTAATAGCTTGTTTTCGTTCAGTCAAGTACGAGTTTATGAGATCTAATGCAACACCTCGGATAATGCTGCTGCCTCCTACACTAAAACTTTATTAGTTTAGAAATAAACCACGTGTACGATATTGAGAACCGGTACGATATTCGGGTACTTTCCTCTAATATTCCAATAAAGTGTGAAAAAATTACAAAATAAAATGTATAGTTACATATATAAAATGGATTAATACAAAACAAGCTAATATAAAATTAGTAACCACGCATGCGCAATGTGTTTTTATGGAATCTACGCGATGTGCAGGCGATGCCTGTTTGCGACGCCATTGTCTCTTTGTGTGCCTATCACCAGATTAATCGCTGGCTACAAATGGACCATCGATAATCTATGTAATCGGCCTTCTCATTTCTTACACTGCATCGACGAATAATATTGGACTTATTTCGGCAACTGCACGTACGCTATTGGCAGTTTTAATCGAACAGTCTGTATATCTAATTCTAATATGAACCAAGTGGTGGGTCGTACAATAAACACCGGAGTAGTAAGCGATAATACTGCGGTTACGTTTAACAATTACCGCATCGCTCCTAATTATACTAATTGTAATATTATGCTACGTCCAATTGTTGTTGTTGTTCGGCGCGCTGATTTTCGACTCCTGCGAAAACATCCGCACATCGCATCGCCAAGGCCTGGACTATCACAATATTTTGTTTCACGCTCGAAAGAGACGGCACTGTTGAACGGCATCCCAATTCAAAATAGAATTAATTATAAGAGAAAAATACATGTGCTATAGAAAAATTCTTTTTACATTGCAGATTGAGTAATGTCGGCATAAACGTAGTTAAGATACTAGGCTCAAAAATATACTATCTCCTGGAAACGCCAATTCCCATAAAGAACATCGGAATGCAATTACGAGAACAACTACATTCCAATGTTCACCCTGGGGGATATTGTTTCAAGTACCTACCTATCGAGCTTGAGAATAGCCGAGCGTGTAGCACTGCTGTTGTTTACATGGCATTGCTATGGATCCTCTATTACAAGTCCTCAGTTCTAGCCCGAGAGCTGGTAAAAGTGTCAATTGGATTTTCAATTTATTATTGAAAAAAAAAATATTGAATTGAAAATATGAATTGGTGCTAGGCCCAAATAACCTTCTACCTATCGAGCTTGAGAATAGCCGAGAGTGTAGCAATGCTGTTGTTTACATGACATTGCTATGGATCCTCCATTACAAGTCGTCAGTTAATCTAGCCCGAGAGCTGGTAAAAGTGTCAATTGGATTTTCAATTTATTATTGAAAAAAAAAATAATGAATTGAAAATATGAATTGGTGCTAGGCCCAAATAACCTTAGCTGTTGGTGGTCTTTAAAACACAATTTCAATTTTACCTACCTTTATTTATTGTAGATTATAGACGCGTCGACATCTAACGTCATTAGCGTCTTTCAACTACACTAAATTACAACTAACTTAAAACTAAATAACATCACAAAACATCCATGAGCGCAGGTGGGATTCGAACCCACGGCAGTTCAGTCTAGAGGTTGCGGTACCAAGCATGCTAACCACTAGGCTATACTGCCCTCAATTTTACCTACTTATTTTCTCTGATGGCTGGTACAATAAATTCAGTTTTCGCGCGGTAGCGTGTAAAGCCAGTCCAGTAATTAGCACCTAATTTTCATTGTAGACAAAAACAATTTTCACTTTTAATAAAGGCAAGGAAAACAGGCCGGCCGTATTTACAATATCATGGCAATCATCGTGACGACGCATGGCGCAGTGATAAGATCGTGCAAATACAAAATGTGGGCATTTAGCGGTGTGCGGAGCTGAACAAATGTTATTTAATTTAATTTACAAACATTGTAAGTCGTACTATGAATGTTCACACAGAGATATACTGAAGGCTTGTTAACGTTGTTTGCACGGCTACGCCAGCTAGCCGGGCGTGTAATATGCGTGACTATGTTTGTTTGTTTAATATAACGCAGACATAACCGGGTGGAACGTATTCAGTATGGTTCGTTCAACTGTAACGTTTGCAAAATACGCCGAACCACGCCAGCCATGCGTGATTGTATAATTGTTCTTTTCACTTAGCTGTTACGTTGCGGGACAATTGTTCATATATTCCAGCTAGTCAGGCGTGACTGCATGATTATGAATGACCGAGTGGAATTTATAGTTCATTTGTTTGCACGGCTCGCCAGTTAGCCAGGCGTGTAATATGCGTGACTATGTTGTTGCGGGACAAAGATTCATTACTCCAGCTAGTCAAGCGTGACTGCATGATTGTGTATGACCGGGTGTAATTTGTAAGTTATCTTCACTCGACAGTCACGTTGAGACATACGGATATGCCGAACGTTGCTCCTGTCAGTCACGCGTGGAAATATGTGATTATATAGCTATTATTTTCACAGTTGTTAAGTTACGTGATGTAGATTCACTGAAGGATACTCCAAATAGCCAGGCGTGTAATATGCGTTGCTGCGTGATTATAAAAAGCGACGTGAATAATTTATAGTTCTATAACTTTGCAATATACCGATACTCCGAAGGTTACTACAGCCAACAATGCGTGATTCAATGATTATATAACTGTTGTTTTCACTCAGTTGCCACATTGCGGGATATAACCGACGGATACTTTAGGTTGCCATGCGTGTAATATTCGTGACTGCGTGATTGTAAAAGCTAACTGGGTGGAAATTGTATAGCTCTATCACTTTGCAGAATACAGATACTCCGAAGGTTATACTCGCGCCAGCCATGCGTGTAAATGCGTGATTGTTTTTTACATCTATTACCGAAGGTTTGTATCAATTTGTTGGATTTTATGCGTGACTTTTTATGTATAAATGTGTCTACTAAATGCCGGTAGGTAGCGTCAAATTTAAAGTAGGCGTGACTACTATTTATTTATTGTAAATTATAGACGCGTCGACAACTTAGGTTATTAGCGTCTTGTGTACATCAAATAACAACTCACTTAAAACTAAATGACATCACAAAACATCCATGAGCGGAGACGGGATTCGAACCCACGACAGTGTGATCCAAAGGCCGCTACGCTAACCGTTACACCACTAGCAGCTGAGTGAGAAAAAAAATCGGTCAAGTTTCAAATCAACTTGGTGATAAAATTGGATAAAATTGATTTCGAATTGAAATGATCGACGGCTATTTGATTTGGTATTTGATATCGTAAATTTTTCACTTAACTCGACCGTAAAACAGAGTATAATACAGTCTCGTTTCTAATACTTCTCATGTTATATTGCCGGGTAATTTTCGCACATGTGTTCTCTGTAGGTACTTTTGCCAGAAAACACTTGAATTAAACATTTAACAAAACACTATCTTGAAGGATAAAATTATAGTCACTGCGTACAATGCGTATAATATCTCTACATATTATACAGTGAATTTCACGTAAAATGCTCAACATTAACATCTTCACAAAAATAAGGCCTTGAATAAATAACGCCAAAAAATTGTCACTAGCTCTCGGTCTATTAGTTAAATAGACGTACAATTAGCTATGAACATCACGTCGCTGCTTTTCGATGAGTACTGGTCTGGTCGATCGCTTCGATTGGACGTGACGTGACTCGACATGCGTAACCGAACGAGAAAAAAAACGAGGCTACTAAAGTTTCACTTAAAAAAAATACGCTGAACGATCTTGATATGTAAAGAGCGTGCGTTTAGTTCGTTTCGCCGCCGCCCATGCAATGCGTGAGAGTTAATATTGGAAGTGACATGCAGCGCCGCATTTTCTCACCTCGCCCGCAGGTTTTAACACAAATTAATTGCCTCCTTATCGTTCAAGAACAGAAACTGAAGTGCTGTTTAAGTTTTTCAATTGTTGCCAGTCGAGATTATTAATGTAACGCCGCGACGGCGCACGTTTTACCTGTTCGCTAAAGCTGAGTTCACATCGACTTTTAACTCTACGTCCTTACTTTAGTATGTAAAGGTATACGTGCAGTATGGAGCTGGGATTCTGGATGGTAGCGTAGATCATAGCAGGGCTTGCTTAAATTAATGCATTGTTATATAATTCTTTCAGCGCGCTGACTACTGCAATCAACGTGTGACAACTGTCAAATGGCCGTTACAAATTTCGCAATGGATGTGACTAGTTTAATAAGTGAAATTTTGCCAGTTTTTATTTAATTTGTTTTGAGTTTTTTCTAAGACGTATTTAAAAATGTTAGGTTCCATACGTAAATATTAAAAAAATCGGTTTGGCTAAAATTTTAATTCTTGGTATAAATGATGAAATTCGCCATGATTAGATCGTTTTCTATTAATAGAGTGGACATGATAGTTCCTACCCAAATTTGTATTTAAAATATACCACTTTGTAGCAGAAGAACACAAATATTCGTCTTCGCTATCTGACATTTCAAACGAGATTTAAGCTTGTATCAAAGCTTCGTTGTGCAAACCTATAAGCGCTTATAATTTCAGCCACCATCTACCATACATGCTACCATCTAGAATCCCAGCTGCGTACCTTAATTCTTTAACCTAATAATGCCTGCAGTACACTCTCGCCGAGCTCGCCCGCAGGAGATCTCGTCGAGAGATTAGATAAAGCGAGCGTCTACGAGTGTGTGTGTGGACACACTCGGCATGGCTCGGCTTCAGTTGTAATTTAAACTATTCAGTTCCATATAAACTACGCAGTTAAACACGAGAGTGTACTGACTGCGCTCGCACTCGTCGCTCGGTTCCTTTGACTCGCGGTCAAAAAACCGACTTTATATACGGAGCGCTGCCGAGGCGAGACAGGGCGCTACGAGGCCGGCCGAACGTTGCCAGTTATACACTCTCGCGTTCGGGTAGTCTCGCGTGAGTGTACTGCCGGCATAAGATAATGTCTTCCAAACTTCGATATTCGTTATAATAACCGTAGTTGTCAAGCGTCTATAATCTACACTGTAGCGATATTTTTGTATTGTCTTTTGATACTGGAACAATAACGGAATTATAATCTTCGCGATTTGTCGTCATTTTCTATTCGGTTTTCTTTGCGTAAACATTTTTGAAAGCGCTTGTTGTGAAGATAGCTCGGGAATAATTAAGATGGATGATTAATTAAGAAAGATTACATAAGTAATTAGAATACACACAAACCTCCATTTTGCGTACACTTCAGTGATTTCTCTTGTCGTCTCATTATCTCTCTCACTCTCAAATAAAACATTTGTCACATTGAGATTTTTTTAATAGAAAATCTATTTAATGTAGACGCTCGACAACTAGGAGCCTCTAATTATATCAAATTAAAAAAACTCGGGTCGCAGTGCCAAAACCCTGCCGACAATATAGTGTATTTGCTAACACAGGCTTTGTGGCTTTAATAGGTAAACTTAGTTTGTTTTCGGACAAAATAAAAAATTTAACCCCTTAATACATCCCTTAAAATAATATTTTTTTTCTTAATTTCAATAAGATTATCAATGCACTCTGTACCAAATGAAATAGCCCTTCAGTAAGTAAATCACTTATCCGGAACTAGTGTTTTCATAAAATTTGTAAGTCCGGTCCTGTCGAGCCGATTTTATTAAAATTTTAGCAGCACATTTTGATCTTTACTAAAAGGGTAAATTTTAATTTTGAAACAATTCTGAGAATTTTTTCGCTATTTTTGGGCCCAAAAACCTTTTTCTACCCCTGAAAACTACCCTTAAAATGGTCCGATTGGGCCCATTTTAAATAGGCTTCGTGCGGTGATGGATTCCAACTTGCCTACCAAATTTCGTCAAAATCAATTAACTCTTTCGAAAGTTATAGCACGTACACACACACACACACACACACACACACACACACACATATATATATATATATATATATATATATATATACATATATATATAAACAATTCCAAAAATGGTGCCAAATTGTTCAGGAGGCTATGAAACGTCGAGAAATTTTGGTCCGACCCCTAGGTCCCGCCATCCGACCGACGCCAATAGTGTATGTGCCATATGGCAAATACACTAATAAACGACATCACAAAACGTCCATGAGCGAAAAAAAATATTTAATTTATGAATGCGATTTTCTTATCCTCTTTTTGTTAAATAATTGAAAAGAATCAAAATATGTAAAAAGAAGTGAACCCGCCGTCATATTAATAATATGCTCTCTATTATGTTAAATCGGTAGTATGTAATAAAAAAAGTATTTTAATTAAATTCGTCGGTTTTTTTTAAATACGCTGAAAAGGATTAGCCATTTAGAAAAAACACACACACGCGCACAGCCTACTGTGATATTTCAAACACTTATTCAAACAAAAAATCGTGCTTCATTTGTTATCCAAACACGACGGCAGACCCTTACATCAACCTTTGAACGGGTGAATATCTGTTTTATAAATTCGCCTGATCAATATTTTAATCCGTTGGAAATGCATCAACTAAAAAACGCCTTCAGCGATGTTTTTCAACATAACCACTGAGCATATAAAAAAATAATTAATATACATGTGTAAAGAGGACAGTGTGGTCCAGTGGTTAGCGTCGCGGCCTCTGGATCAGATTGTTGTGGGTTCGAAACCCGCCTCCGCTCATGGATGTTTTGTGATGTCATTTAGTTTTAAGTTAATTGTTATTTAATGTAATCAAGACGCTAATGACCTAAGTTGTCGACGGGTCTATAATTTACAATAAATAAATAAATACAGTGTGTAAACACTAAGGGGACCGTTCAAGTATTACGTAACGCAGTTTTTGAAGATTTTTGACCCCCCTCCCCCCAGTAACGCGCCGTAACGTTTTTTTTAGCTGAGTTCAAACATTTATTGTGAAGCCGTTAAAAGTGCTAGACAAAAAATCCAACGGCATTATTTAAGTTAGACGGAGCTCACTCCGAAGCGATAAAAAAATCGTTTATAGACTTATTGTAAAGAGAGCTTTTCGAAATTTTCGACCGCGACGGAATACAACGACGCGCGACTCAGAGACATGCGAAGCAGCGACAATAACACCAATTGCACACACTTCCGAATTAAAGCTCGAATGAAAAAATATGTTTTTAAATCTTTCGTCGGAAACTGTTAATTAATAACATAATACACATAAAATATCGTATCGTATATTTATATTTTTGAAAATGTTCGGAAACTCCGCATTTTTCGAAGTATTCAAGTAATATAGGTAGATACTTAGGCCACGATATGTGAAACTGCATGGTCGACGAATTTTATGTTGCAAACTTTTTCTTATAAATGAATTGTGTACAATTACGTAGCAGTAAGTATAAATTAATCTGATACATTTTTAACCACGACAAAATACACAGTGCTTAGCATCATAATTTTATATAGTGTTACGAATACTCAATGTGTGTTTTTAAAAAAATAATTAACCACACCTGAAGATGGCAACTCGTTGCTGAAACGCGTAGTGTAAATTCACAAAAAGTCACAAGACGGACATAATACAAGGTAAATTAATAATAATACAAGGTATTTCTAATACTTCATAATATAAATCAATCGATCGAATTCAATAAGATTTGATTTGATTTTTGAAGTAAAAGTTCTAAGTGCCACTGCCCCGACAATCTGAATAGTAAAATGCTGGGATGAAACGGAAGTGTGATGACGCGAAATTACCATAATAAATAAATAGCTACACTGCAGTCATAGAGTTGCGTAGTGTAATGGTTAATAATCTTGCTTGGTACGAAGAAGTTTGCCGGTTCGATCCCGGCCGATACCATTAATTTTTAACTTCCCAGTACATTGGGAAGTTATTATAATTTTTGTATTATTCCATATTTTTCCACTTGTTTTTTTAAGGTCACCAACAGCTAAGGAAATTTGGATATAGCACCAATTCATATTGGGCTTGAGAATAGCCGAGCGTTTAGCGATGCTGTTGTTTACATGGCGTTGCTATGGTTCCTCTATTACAAGTCCCCAGTTCCCGGGTTCTAGCCCGAGAGCTGGTAAAAGTGTCAATTAGATTTTCAATTTATTATTAAAAAAAAAATAAATAATTGAAAATATGAATTGGTGCTAGGCCCAAATAACCTTAGCTGTTGGTGGTCTTTAAAACACAATTAAATTACCAATTCATATTTAAAATAATTTATTATCGTAAACGTCATCAGTGAAATGAAATTTTAACTTATGCCGTCGGACGATGACAATAAACGTTCGCAATCATCGAGACATTGCGGCCAACTTTTTTGCTACTAAAACAGTAAAGTTTGAAAACTTTAATTCCGTTTAAAGTGATACGTTCCGGCCAACGTCAAATACGTTACGGTTAATGTTCGATACGTTGCGGCCAACGTTACGATAAACGTGAAATCTCAACCAATTAAATTGTGTAGGCTTCGCTATTGAAAGCGTCGCCTCTGAAAACGGGAGGTCTGTTTAAAGCGATACGTTGCGGTTAGTGTTGCCGTCTAGATCTAACTTTCTAGACTCTTGTCTTGTCTAGATTTTCAAGACAGGACTTGCAAAAGACTTGTCTAGAAATTTTCAAGACAAGACAAAACTTGCTTTATCTAGATCAAGACTCTTGCCAAAACTGACAATTTTCAAGAGTCTAGATAAACTAAGTAGTAGTAGGTAAAGTAAACCACTCGGTTAATCAAGACTCTTGAAAATAATCTAGAGTCTTGATATTAGACAAGACAAGAGTTTTTTAATCTAGACTTAGTGAAGTCTTGATATTTCAACTTTGAAAGTCTTGTCTAATTGTCTTGTCTAGATGGCAACACTATAGTGTTGCCATGTCTAGACAAGACAACTATATATAGTTGCGGTCCAACGTTGCTATAGTAAACGATGACGTAGCAACACGAGAGTGTGTGCTCGGAAGAGATAAAACGCGTCGACTACACAGTTATGTAATATTCTCATACGTATGTTGGGAAGATAAACTCCGTCGTGTAGACATGAAAGCCGGAAATTTACTTACTGAATCCATCAACTCCGGGGGGCGATGCAAGTCTTGTTTGTTCCTATAGTTTCCTATATACAGTGTTTAGGTACATCAACTTGCAACGCATTGAGCGCGGGGAAAAATTACTCGTTTTTAGTGTATTTGCCATAATATGGCACATACACTATTGGCGTCGGTCGGATGGCGGGACCTAGGGGTCGGACCAAAATTTCTCGACGTTTCATAGCCTCCTGAACAATTTGGCACCATTTTTGAAAATGTTTATATATATATGTATGTATATATTTATATATATATATATATATTTATATATATATGTGTGTACACGATAACTCTCGACAGACTTAATCGATTGAAACGAAATTTGGTACACACATTGGAACCCATCACCGCAAGAAGCCTATTTAAAATGGGCCCGATCAGACCATTTTCAGGGTTGTATTTAGGGGTTCCAAAAAGTTTTTGGGCCCAAAAATACCGAAAAAATTGTCAGAATCGTTTCAAAATTGAAATTTAACTCTTTAGTAAAGATTAAAACGTGCTGCTAAAATTTTAATAAAATCGGCCCGACAGGACCGGACTTTCAAATTTTATGAAAACACTAGTTTGTTGATACGGATTTACTTATGGAAGGGTGTATTTAATGTGGTACAGAGGTTGCATTGATAATAATATTGAAATTAAGAAAAAAATATTATTTTAAGGGATGTATTAAGGGGTTAAATTTTTTATTTTGTCCAGAAACAAACTTAAGTTCACGTATTAAAGCCACATGGCCTGTATTAGCAAATACACTATATTGTCGGCAGGGTTTGGCACTGCGACCCGAGTTTTTTTATTTTATATTAGCGGCCGTAAAAGGCAATATCGCTTACGTCGATTTTTTTTGTTATTTTATATAAGCTTTTTATTAACCGACTTCAAAAAAAAGAGGTTTCTCAATTCGACCGTATATATTTTTTTTGTGGTTATGTTTTATGTGTGTTCGCGGATAACTTCGTCGTTTATGAACCGATTTTGAAATTTTTTTTTATTTGAAGGGATATACTTTCAGAGTGGTCCCATAGAAATTTCATCAAAATCGGTTCAGTAGTTCGGCTGATTTTAATAAAAGTAAGTAACGGCGTGTGATTCTTTAAGATAAATGTTACTTTTTGACACTAAAAAATAAAAAATAAAAAACTTTTTAACAAAAAAAAACCTCCTTCAAAAAGGTACTAAAAAGAGAAAAATAATGAAATTTTGAGGTCTGTGCCAATTAAAATATGAAGTCGGTTAAAAAGTATAGTATAGTGATTAATATCTTCTTTTTTTTAACCAACCTCATATTTTAATTGGCACAGACCTCAAAATTTCATTATTTTTCTCTTTTTAGTGCCTTTTTGAAGGAGTTTTTTTTTTGTTAAAAAGTGTTTAACTTCACTTGTTAGCTAGTAGGTAATAGTTTAAGGCAGCTTTATACACACAATTTCAGTAACATTCCGGTTCAATGATCCAGTCCAGTACTGTCAAACAACTCAATCCAGCGCGCAATGAGCCATTTTCCTGAGAGTACCTACTTCTTTCAATTATCCACGAGAGCCAGCACTTGTGGTAGGTACAAACATTATTCCCCATTAGTGTCGTGTCATTTTAGTGGTATAACTTAATTATTTAATTAATTTAATGATAATAATAATTTAATAATTAAGATATACCACTAAAATGACACGACACTAATGGGGAATAAATAATATTTGTACCTACCACAAGTACTGCCTCTCGTGGATAATTGAAAGAAGTACTCTCAGGAAAATGGCTCATTCAGTCCAGTTAATAGACTGTCTTATTGACGTGAATAACGTGTAATCTGAGGTTGCATTTTAGAAATATTAGATGAAACGGAAATATACATGTGAAACAAAGCACAGCGCATGTAGAACTAACCCATTATGAGGGTAATAATATAATCAGAATAATAATTTAGTCATGATATTATTAATAACTTTATTGTTTGATGAACAATATTACATACAGAATGGATCAAATAAAAAACTAAATTCTGTATTATGATCCAGTTCAGGACATCGGATACATTCTTGATTTAAACAACGTACCGAAACCGTAATAAGATTTGTAGTATTAGATTCTGATAAGGAACTGATCAGATGACTGGATCAAGAGATAGGGTATTATACTTTCATCAATTCCTGATCAGATGGCTGGATCAACGGATAGAGTACTGTACTTTGATCAGAAACTGATCAGATAGCCGGATCAAGGGTAAGGATACTGTACGCTGATCAGTTCCTGATCAGAAGACCAGATCAAGGGATGGAGTACTGTACTCTGATCAGGAACTGATCAGATGGCCGTATTACGGGAAATCTGATCCGGATCTGATCATAATCCGGGTTCCCTGAACTAATTTCCAGTCGGGAAAACGGAGGTACTTGAACTAAGTACAATAAATAAATCAATGATTTTTCATTTACTATAATTGTACAACATTTCATCTCTTTATTGAGACTTCTTCAGTGTTTAACGGTATTCTTGTCATCTGTCTGTACCAGGGATACAGAGATCCCGTTGTTTAAATAATTTGTTTGAGGAATCTTATGCGAGTTTATTTTAAAATGTCAACAGACTATTATTATAAGAATGTAGATAATAAATAGTCGTCTGAAGATTCTGTATTATAGAACGCCGAAGACTTAAGGACAAAAAAAACTAGCTCATACAAGTGGAAAACCAATTTTTCATAACGTCAGCAGATTAATTTTTCCAACAGTCTCTTCCGTGCTCTAAAACTTTTCTAATATTTCATCTCCTTCAAACAAACGTAAAAAAACATCTCTCTTTCATTTTCTTTTACTTTCAAAGAAGATCTGCATTTTGTTGTTGAGTTCGGTGGACTAGTTCAGTGCGCCATCAAGACGTTGAGAATTAGAAATAAGGCGCGGGTGTCAGATTTCTTTAAAAGTATCCCCCAGGGGGAACATTGGTATGTAGTTATTCTCGCAATTGCATTCCAATGTTCTTTGGGAATTGGCGTTACCAGGAGCCCGAACTCGTACCAGTCGGTTTGTGTATGCCGGCTGGCAGATTCTATTACACAAATGGATAATTAATTGTTGTGTTGAAATGGTGTTGCTATGGTTCCTCTATTACAAGTCCACAGTTCCCGGATTCTAGCCCGAGAGCTGGTAAAAGTGTCAATTGGATTTTCAATTTATTATTAAAAAAAAAAATAATGAATTGAAAATATGAATTGGTGCTAGGCCCAAATAACCTTAGCTGTTGGTGGTCTTTAAAATACAATTTACAATTTTTGTTGTGTTAAAGACGCTAATGATCTGGGTTTGATGATAGAATCAGGAGGTGGACAATTGAAAGAATGAGGAGTTTGCATAATGATACGGGCCAGAAATCAAACTAAAAACTAGAAAATAAAAATAGATAAAAAAACTTTTAAGTCAAACGGTTTTAATTTAAATCCTCAGCTGTACCAAAAACTAGAAAATAATTAGGACACAAACCAAGAGGCACTTATACAGATTTTTATGCGCCCCACGTTTTTATTTTAGTCTTCTAAAAGTCGCAGATTATTACTTATTCCGCTGACACAGCGACACAAAGTGCCCCTTTCGTTTGTGTCCTAATTATTTTCTAGTTTCTAGTTTTTGGTACAGCTGAGGATTTAAAATAAAACCGTTTAACTTAAAAGTTTTTTTTTACCTATTTTTTAAATATTGAATCCATCTACATGTAAACTACCCCGTCGTCGATGGGTATACAGATCGTATCAAATTAAACCTGTGCATAGGGCATTCTGTGTGTAAGACAGAGATCGATACATAAAGCAATAAGTAAGAATGAGATGATCGCTAATATAGGATGTTACGTGGTTACTGTAAATAAATAATATTTATACAACCTAATAGCATCATCTTTGTTTTTTCGCTCCTTCTATGCTGTGAAAATGTAAATCTTTTATCAGTTTAATTTACAGTAACCACGTAACAATCTATTAGCGATCATTTATCTCATTCTTACTTATTGCTTTATGTATCAATCTCTTCTTACACACAGAATGCCCTATGCACAGGTTTAATTTGATACAATCTGT
This sequence comes from Mongoloraphidia duomilia, assembly GCA_039654895.1. NCBI lineage: Eukaryota > Metazoa > Arthropoda > Insecta > Raphidioptera > Raphidiidae > Mongoloraphidia > Mongoloraphidia duomilia. The sequence goes on from CM077527.1 coordinate 12,846,190, forward strand.
ATAGGCATTAGGCACAGGTATATTATAAGCGCTTTTTGATTTAGTTTGTTTCATTTATCACGCAATCGTCACGGTTGTTGTACTGACCTGTACAATGGATAAGTTATTTTATTGGTCTTCTAATTTTGTGTTTTGTCATCGCGTCAGAAGCATTCTTTATGAAATTTATATGCAAATTACCCAAATCTGTTTTAAACTACACTTTGTTTGTATGAGACTCAACTTTGACAGGAAATCCGGAAAACGTCGGGGGAATTTCAAAACGTGAATTGAATTAGTGTTTTTTTTTATTTTCGGGCGTCGAAAAACAATATAAAACGTTACAAAGGGCTGTTGCCTACTTCATTACGAAAAGTTTTATCAAAATATTTTATCCAATCTGCTTTTCCGACTTGTTTTCTCGAGTGAAATTAGTTCCTGGAAAATGGTTAGAACAAAATAACGATAACAAGTATTTAAAAACTGTTACTATAAAATAACCGGTTCCGAAAAGAACAGTTACTAAAAATGCTCCTACTTATATGTTATTTGTTGGTTGACGAGTGGAGATCACATTAATTTAATCTAAAAAAATTGTTTTGTCACTCGAGATTTTTTTTATATGTCCTTTTATGGTTTTTGCTTCAACAAGATTTTAAAAATACATTTTTAAAAGAAAAAATATGACGTTGACTAGAAACAAGCTGTTATTTTCGAACTTAAAAATTAACAATGTTTTCAGCAAATGGGCGACAACCGTTTCGACAGATTCTTTTTTTTAAAGACCTGCACCAACAGTCTATTCGTATTTTCATTTTTTTAATGATAAATTGAAAATCAAATCGATACTTTCACCAGATCTCGAATTATAGAACCTGGGAACCGGGGCTTGTAATAGAGGAGCGACGGAAATGTCATATATAATATTCGACCACCCCGTTAGAGCGCGGGTGGTAGGTTGCAGTGACATATTGTATCAGCGACGCAAGTGCTTATCGTACGTGTTCTCCTATATACAAGGAGATAAAAATTCACGTGCACTGTAAACGAGGTAAACCGAGCACGTATGGCAGGGGATGTACCGGCGACCCCGCTTGTCTATCTAGTCCGACTAACTGAAACGTGAGATCTCTCCGACGACGACGAGAAATGTCCCCGACGTGATTTGAATACACCGGGCACCGTTAAAAGATGCGCTTTTTATTGTCTCTGTGCTTTTGTTTGGTGCAGTTTGTGTCGCGTTTGTTTGGCAGCCCCGTCACTGTCTTAAAAATCTTTGTCTATACGAAAAACCAAATCGCTATTTGAAAAAATCAAATCTGGTTACTTTGGTTACTGTTTTGTTGCAATTGTTACAACAAAAATAGTTAACAAAGTAATCAGAACTGGTGATTTCAAATAAATTTGGTTTTTTGTATATCATTCAAGGCCTGGGCTGTTAACAACAGTAATGTGAAACGCATCCGACGGTGACAACCGGGGCTACTCGGCTCAAACACGAACACGTATTTGTAATATGCTGGGAATAGTGTGCAGTTCATGAGTGTGCTAATAGATGACACTAAAAACTTAATACGAGTAAAAAGTCATTTGTAGTTCACAAGTGCGCTAACAGATGACACTATTGTATTCATTAAATTTAATTGTATAGGCCGATTTTAATATATTTATGATTGAACTGTGCGATTAAATAAAAAATTATATATATTTTAAAATTAGAAAATCTGAAGTTTTCATTTCTGTCGTGAGGTCATAAGCACACACCCATTTTTTTTCGAGCTAAAATAAAAAATGTTAACCTGTAAATTAATAATGATGTTAAGAATAAACCGATACGACACTTGAAATTTAGCTCAAAACTTTCGATAATATAGTATAACGGAATTGTTACGGAAATATGTGAAATATTACGTCCTGCCTGAGTGGAAATTTCAAAAATAAGGCTTTAACTACAAGCGTCAAAATAGTGTTGATGTCATCCGCGCATTAAATACAAAAATATGAGAGCAGACACACAAAATGGTGATTTATGTCGTAACTCGTAACACCGTTGGTTTTGTCGTCGCGCGAGGGAAGAAGAGTTCTCTGCTCGTTACTGATCAGCGTTTCTCAAACTGTTGCCACATTTTTAAGGTTCCATAGAAACTAGGAACACTTATTGTTTTGGTCAGTCCGTATCCGTCCGTCCGTCTGTCTGTTTGTCTGTCACAGGCCTCCCATATCCACTCATTTATATACCTATTAAAATGAAAAAAATATGACACATGAAAAATCCAAATTTTTAGAAGGCTTGTTACATCTCAGTTGTTACTGAATTTATTTTAATAATAAAATTTAAAAATGTATTTCCCTTGTTCGCCGCTTCTGACCATATAGTCGCATAATGGTTAATGAACTTAATTATTTTATGTAACATGCTGTTGTCATTGGATCGTCTTGTACGCCAGATTTCATTCGTAAAAATATTTTACACAAGTTAAGATAAAATTCAGTATGATTTGCAGTGTCGACCACTATAAAATAGTTGTCTGATAACTCCTTCTTAAGTTCGGGACTAGACGAGTAATTGTGGCGAGGTATCATTCCCCATAATAACTGCACAATCAACCGGACGATGCCACGCGAGTGAAGGCAAAATATTAATAACGAAAAGCTAAGACGACACAGTGTCAATATAAAATCATTGACGTTGTATTTAACTAATTGACTCAACAGAATTAATTAAAGTTTTTTTCAAAATTTGACGTGGTCGTTTAATTCCGTCTGTATGTCCGCCGGTATATATTTGTGACCAAGATTTAGAACTCAATCTTCCACTGCAACTAACCATCGTCACCTTAGTCACCAATCAACTAAGGCCCGTATTCACCGAGCCTAGTTAGTTATTTATTCCCTTGATTTATTCCCCTGGTAACTATTACTCGGAATAAATAGTGATATTTCAATTCATCAAACGTAGTTTAGTTTACTGCATGTATAAATCGTAAGAATAACTATTCTGTCCAATTTCAAGGGTATAAATACACACACACACCATCGCATACGCACACACATACATACGCACACATGCACACACATACACACACACATACACACACACACACACACCTGACAAACTCATGAAATTGTATTTTTGGACACCTGCCCTAGCACTTGGTCTTCCAAGTTGGGCAGGAAATTCTCTTTTTGTATAACAGTTGTATATTTTGTATATTTTTTTTTACTGAGGAATAAATTTTTGAATTTGAATTCGCCTAGTAAAATAGGATGGCCACGAAATGCACAAATTACTTTATGACCTGGCGATCCCTTTTCAGGTAAATATTAATTCCACATCTTTCAGGTGAAGGCTTTTGTAGTAAAATAAAACAAATTTACATTTTCGATCGATGCGCGATCGGTTGGATCTTTGGTAAACATGCTTTAGAATCAAAATATTTGACAAAATGTGTATGGTATAAAGTAAATTTGTACCTGAAGTTACTATTCTATCGAATGAATTGCTTGGTGAATTGAAAGTTAATTTTATTCCAAGGAATAAATTTATTCTAAAATTAGTAACTTCTATTTTTAACAATGTTTGGTGAATACGGGCCTAAGAAATTGGAAGAAGTTTGTCGGTATCATTTTTAAACATCCTGTGTATCATAAAGGAGGCTGAGTAGTAGGTACCCAGAAAACTGACAATAACGCGAGCGAAGCCGCGGGCAAAAGCTAGTAAGTACAATATTTTTATATAAAAGGATTTTCTCGTATTCGTTCATTATGAAATTCCATACGCGGGCATGATTAATGGGAGAACAACAATTTTTATTTGAGTTATATAAGTATTCGTTTATAAAACAAAATAGCATAATAATAAAAAAACAAGCGCAGTGTGGTATTGTATTTCATTTGTTTTACATATTCGCAAACACTTCCTTCTCTGTATGCGTTTAGTTTTGCAAACAAATAAATAACGCTCGCAAAAATGGGGTTTTGAAGTTCATATTAAAAAAAACAAGCCGTGAGGTGGGTCGTTTATTAGGACTAAAGTGCGACCCTTGAGGTCCACACGACGAACTTCCCAGTTTGATAAATATTTAATAATAATAATTAAATTAGATATTACACAGAAAAGTAATCATTTTTATCATTAAAACATAATTATTATTTATTTTTAACAATAATTTTAAAAAAAACGGCTGAACCGATTTTTATAAAATTTATGTCTGATCAAAATGACGTTAACACGCCTCGATTGACACCCTTACGAAGTCGATATAATTTTTTATTCGCGAGATATTATATATAAAATCTACTTTTTTGGAGTCTATTTGGTTAAGAAAAAAGAACGGCTGAACCAAAAAAATTTCTTTCAGATCATATTTACGTTAATACGCGTCAATTGGCACCCTAACGTAGTCGATATCATTTTTCATTCTCGAGATTTCGTCTTAGAAAGAAATGGACACATACGTACACACACACACACACAGATACATATTTCTAAAAATAGTGTAGTGACCTTGAAACATAAAAATTTGTTATACATTTTGATTTTGATTTTCGGACCCATTACAATAACTTCCAACTTAAAAAACGGTCAAGTGTTAGTCGAACTCGCGTGGAGAGGGTTCCGTACTATTCCGTTTCCCGTGGGAATTTAAAGACGTGAGATTCTCGTTTAGGTTTTCCTGTAAACTATGAGTGAGGCCCTGTATTCCTTATTTTTTTCAAAATTTTAGACTCAGTAGTTTCGGAGATAAGGGGGGGAAGATCGACTTTGGTTTATTTTCTTTAATATCTTTTAAACTATGCATTTTAAAATTATAAAAAAAATATATTTGTATTTCTCATAACGAACCCTTTCATTTGATACGTCACATAATGCATCATAATACATCAGGAAAAAAATTATCTATAGTTACTATAAATGCGACCTAAGCGATTGTGCCTTGCAACCATGGATACGCATGTGGCATCTGTTATCACCGAATGTCCGTTATAAATCGTAGCCATAATGAACTCTGTACACCTGATGCAGCGTCTTTAACCGCTGGCTTTACCTCAACAGGGTGGACTTTTAACCCGAGTTGCTACGTACCTACCCTTTCTAAATAGGAGTCTGATTGTCCAGAGGGAGCAAATTAAAAAAAATTAACTTTAAATAACGTAGAACTACGTGAGTCAATTGAACGAAGGTCTTACACATCGGTTACTCGGTTCGATTCCGGGTTTCGGATCGCAATCTTTTTGTTTTTTATTAATCAAATATTCTGTTGATATATTATTTTTACTTACACTAAAAAGAACAAAATAAAATATAAGAAAATTTTTTTTAAACAAGATTAAATAAATCTTTTAAATTTTACCCCTACCTAACTCCTTATTTTTTAAATACGGAACCCTCAATGCGCGAGGATGACTTACACTTGGCTGTTTTTTTTTAACTAGGTATGTTCTTTTGTGTATTGAATTTGAACTGTATAGTACACAAACTATATATTTTTATTTTTTTTATTATAAGTTTTTTGGCCTTTACACCTTTGTGTATTTAGCCACAATCTAAAACCCACAAACTATAAATAAAGATTAATATTTATTAGAAACGAATACCCCCCAGGGGGGACAATGGAATGTGGTTGCTATCGCAAATTGCATTCCAATGTTCTTTGGGAATTGGCGCTCCCAGGGACCCGAGCTCGTACCAGTCGGTTTTTGTATGCCGGCTGGCGGATTCTAATTCACAAATGGATTATTTGTTGTGTTGAAGACACGAATGACCTGAGTTGTCGACGCGTCTATAATCTACAATTAATAAATTAATAGAAACTAATAAATTCTTATGATGAAATTTTTGTGTACATTTTAAAACGTACCTCTCTAAAGGGGAACGTATATAATACTATGAATGTGAGAGAGAGAGAGAGAGAGAGAGAGAGAAGCGATAATAGGGGAAACAGGGGAAGTTAGACGTACATGAGTATTTCTAAATGCGTTTTCAGTGTTTCTGGAGTTTCACGTCAATGAACATTTTCATACGGCGGCTGATTTTCGTTTATATACCTACATCTACCTTCAATCCATTAATAGTTTTTCACACGGGACTTTTCACTGAAAATATTTCAAAATTTGATACATTACCAAAAAAAATATATATACAGTGTGTCCCACCCTATGAGACATAGGAATTTAACATGGAATTACGATATTTTGTTTATAGTTGCTCCCTGTTATTTGTTTTTGTTATTTTTGTTTTACTAATTGGTTCTATAAATGTCTTCAGTATTGATTTTGTAGGCTTTATTTAAATTTCTTTAAAAATTAAAAAAATCACATTTAAAAAGAATATAATACAAACTTTACTTTACATACCATTTCAATAGCCAGTCGCTCAACGTTGCTGTAGCCTAACCGGTTAGAACCCCCCCCCCCATCCCTTTGACACCCGTAGGGGTTGAATTTCGAGAAATCCTTTCTTAGTGGATGTTTACGTCAGAAAAGGAACCAACTGTCCAAATTTCAAATTTCTAGCTTCAGCGATTTGGCCTGGGCGTTGATTAGTCAAAAAAACTCTGCATCGCCGTTTGAACCCCTTAGGGGCTAAATTTATTTCTAAAAACGATTTATTCATGTATTGTCATTGGAAATACATATGCTGTACAAAATTTCAAATCGATCGGACACGTGGAAGTCGTTCAAAATTGGCTTGCAAGATTTGACCTAAACAAACACACAAACAAACTAACTAACATACATTGAAAGTTAAATAGAAGCTTGTAAAAAATCAACGCCTTCTTAACTGATGCAATATAAAAAACAATTGAATGTAAAAATAATTGACGTCTTAAAATTGAATTGTTAAATTCGTTATGCAACGATAGTGACGTTTGCGTTGCGTTTCGCAACTGTTTTAAAGTGTGTAGTTGTTCTTTGTTTTCCACTGGGCGGTAATATTTCAACTTGCTCGGACCAGGTGAATGAGTAATTAAACCTGACAGATCAAAACAAATGAGACAATTAACAAAAGCCAGATTAAAAAATGGTCTACCTGATCGTAACATTTTTCATATCCAGAGACCGGCTTGTAAATATGATAATTTAATTGTCAAAATAATCGGGCAGACAGATGTTTCAGATCTGGTTCACGAGAAAATAGCACGTTCGTCGATTAAAAAAAAAAAAAATTGAAATATATACGAAGTGTCCCAAAATTGGGTGTATAAATTATTCTGGAAGCAAGTCAACGAAACTGTAAACATTTCTAGATTTTACTTGCAACTTCGCTCGTTTTTATTTAAGGTTTTGTACCTCCGAACGGACCCTATTACTGAATTTACGATGTCTATCCGTCCATCCGTCTGTCAAATGCGGTAAGAGGTATAGGTGAAATTTTCACAGATTGTGTGTTGTTGTGGCATGAATCATGGCAAATAATAATTCGAATTAAAATATAATCAATTAATTTTAATGAAGTAATGTTTTTTGATGTGGAACATCTTATGTCGAGCTGTGAACAGCCGCGTGAGGGTAAATATGCAACGAAATGTTTGGTCCGCTCCTTCGCTGCTGTTCTCCCCACCACTGCGGCACTATCTCTCTCTTGGCTCAGGCGTGCACTGTAACACACGCGGTGTTACAGTGCAGTATATAGGATTACGGCAACATAACAGTTAGTTGCTGCTTTTGAAAAAATATATACTACTACATAGAGAATACCACCGAGTTCAATAACGTTTTCTTTGACGTTTCACATCTGTCGGGGGTCCCGAGACCTACACCCTTTTTTTTGTTTTACTACATGTATTTACAAAATTTGTATAAAAAGAGCCCTAAAAATATTAGCATTATGCCCTAAAAAGTCATTACGTAAGCCACATTTAATTATTACAATTGTCCATTTTGTGCCATCTGTGAATTAATAGACAATATAATGTATAAATTGAATTGTTTTCTTAATTAATTGCCGTCTAACGATTTGCATTCGCCGACAGTTTTTTTTGTGAATCGACGCACAATTGTTTTTTGCACTATCGCTTTTTCGCCGTCCTTTATACCAACTGATGTATTATAATCGTTCAGAACATTTGTTTTTCCCGCACAAACATTTTTCACTTGTCGCTTTCTAGTTGTGCGTTTGTTTTCGTCGTTCGTTTGTTTGTTATATGGGAGCGAATAAGTCCTTCATACAGGATGATCGATCAATAATTTGCGAGGAAGTATTTATTAACGTAAAATCTTTTTCTTTCATTCAAGCTATCACTACAGAAAAAAATTCTGATCTATGTATATTATGAAAATATTTTCGAGAAAACAAAATAGATTTTTTTTGATCGGTTACGCATGTCGAGACTCGAGAGTCATGTCACGTCCAATCGAAGCGATTGACCAGACCAGTACTTCATCGAAAAGCTGCAATGACGTTTATGCGTTCATAACTAATTGTACGACTGCATACAAGTGTGATAGTCGAGCAGACCAGTACTCGTCGAAAACAGCAATATTTATTTATTTTTTGCATTTATTTTATTGATTATGTTGTTCACTATCGATTCCAAAACCGTTTCTCAGTGTAATTACTAATTAGTCATTCTTCAGCTCACATTTTGTACCAACCCAACTAACTTAAAAAAAAATCAAGAGGTGTCATGAGACACCCGACAAAAGCTATGCTTTTTACGCATTGTATATAAAACCGAATTTATCAAAGATATACAATTGAAAATTATTTGACCGCCATTTTGAAATCTGATGCAATTTTATTTTTTTGTGTCCTATAAAACTCTTAAATATCAATTTTCAAAAAGATCGGATAATTTTTACAAAAGAACATATGGTCGCCATTTTGAAATTTGACGCCATTTTATTTTTTTGTGTCCTATAAAACTCTTAAATATCAATTTTCAAAAAGATCGGATAATTTTTACAAAAGTACATAATATGGCCGCCATTTTGAAATCTGACGCCATTTTATTTTTTTGTGTCCTATAAAACTCTTAAATATCAATTTTCAAAAAGATCGGATAATTTTTACAAAAGAACATATGGTCGCCATTTTAAAATCTGACGCCATTTTATTTTTTTGTGTCCTATAAAACTCTCAGATATTAATTTAACATAGGCCGTACTGCCGTACTTTCACCGCTGGCCATATAGCTATAGATATACTTTTAATAACATGAGCGTGACGGTTTTACCGTGACGCGAACCTATAAGTTTTTCCCCTGCCAGAAATCGTCTAACGCGCCTATAGAAGCATACACTGTAAAAAATGGATGTAGAAATACTTTGAAAGTTAAGGTAGAATTCGCTCGATTTTCTAAGTGATTTTACATTATTATTTATTTTTATACAGAAAACTTCATAAAAACTTGGACTTTTACTGTAAAGTTAAACAAATTTGTGATTTTTACATAAAGTAAATTAAAATTTCATAATTTGTGTAATATTTCAATAAAGTGTGTAAAAATTACAAAATAAAATGTATAGTTACATATATAAAATGGATGAATACAAAACAAATTAATGTAAAATTAGTAACCACGCATGCGAAATGTGTTTTTATGGAATCTACGCGATGTGGCGATACCTGTTTGCGACTATATTGTCTCTTTGTGTGCCTATTACCAGATTAATAGCTGGCTACAAATGGATCATCGATAATCTATGTAATCGGCCTTCTCATTTCTTACAGTGTAGCTTCAAAAATCTTGGACAGTTACGAAACAAACTAAAATAATATGTTCAGCAATTCTATCGGTATCTAGTGATAAACTATCGAACGATATCGTTATTCTGAGGCTTTAAACTTTAAAGAATAAGTAAATAAAAAGAAATTTCTGGTTGAATCGATGTTGGAAAATTGCCAGACATTTGAATCGTCCTTTGCGAAGTTTTCTTTACTTTAACCTATAGTTAAATAAATGGAAAGCCATTAAACGGACGTTTAAAGGTATTGTACCTGCAATGAGGGCTGTGGAATTGTGTATAGTGAGTTTAAACTTTCATGACCTGAAAAGGGGAGATAGCAGGTTAATTGAATGTACATTGCCGTATTATTGTTACACCAACCGTATAACTCGAAATGTCCCTATGTCGTCCGGATTCGAAACTATAATCTTTAATATTTAGTTTTTAGTGTTCCGTACCAAAATTATAACAAGCCGTGAGGTGGGTCGTTTATTAGGACTAAAGTGCGACCCTTGAGGTCCACACGACGAACTTCCCAGTTTGATAAATATTTAATAATAATAATTAAATTAGATATTACACAGAAAAGTGATCATTTTAATCATTAAAACATAATTATTATTTATTTTTAACAATAATTAAAAAAAAAAACGGCTAAACCGATTTTTATAAAATTTATGTCGGATCAAAATGACGTTAACACGCCTCGATTGACACCCTTACGAAGTCGATATAATTTTTTATTCGCGAGATATTGTGTAAAATCTACTTTTTTGGAGTCTGTTTGGTTAAGAAAAAAGAACGGCTGAACCGATTTTGAAAAAATTTCTTTCAGATCATATTTACGTTAATACGCGTCGATTGGCACCCTATCGTAGTCGATATCATTTTTCATTCTCGAGATTTCGTCTTAGAAAGAAATGGACACATACGTACGTACGTACATACGTACACACATACACACACATCTTTCTAAAAATAGTGTAAAAATAGTGTAGTGACCTTGAAACATAAAAATTTGTTATACATTTTGATTGCGATTTTCGAACCCATTACAATAACTTCCAATGGGAAGTTAATAATAACGGAACACTTATGGCCTCACTCTGGTGTCTGTCTGTCCGTCCTTCCGTCTGTCTGTCTATCCCAAGCTCCCAGAACCAAACGGTACAATCTAGAGATTCATAATTTAAAGCTTGTTCTGGCCCAGTGCTGTGGTTTAGATATGGATAAATAATTCGAATAATTACGAGTAATAATGGGGGGTCAAATGGGCTATGAAAAAATGAAAAAAATCAACCTACATCGAGTGGGGTATCTAATGAAAGCTAGTTACCGATAAAAAATAGGTGGGATTCGAATCCACTACAGTCTAGTCTAGAGGCTGGTACCAAGAACGCCATCTACTAGGCTACACTACCCTCTTTTCAATTATTCCAACCCTAAAAATGCATCAACCTCTTTGTTGCCCCTGTCTGCATTGACTAACCTTTGGATTTTTTTACAAGAAACTACTTTTAACTCTCTCCGAAGTTATTTTCACCGTATATATTTAAATGATTATGTCGATAAATTTGCGTCTGTGCAGCTTGTTTATTTTCCGGATTTTAGAAAAAAGCATTGCGTCTTAAGGTACGTGCAGTATGGAGCTGAGATTCTAGATGGTAGCGTAGATCATAGCAGGGCTTGCTTAAATTAATGCATTGTTATATATGCGAGCGTACACAACGAAGCAGTGAGTGTAGCATGTATAAGCGCTGTTACAAGAGTTGGTAGATAGCGCGCTGACTACTACAATCAACGTGTGACAACTGTCAAATGGCCGTTACAAGTTTCGCAATGGATGTGACTAGTTTAATAAGTGAAATTTTGCCAGTTTTTATTTAATTTGTTTTGAGTTTTTTCTAAGACGTATTTAAAAGTGTTAGGTTTCATACGTAAATATTCAAAATACAGGTTTGGGTAAAATTTTAATTCTTGGTATATAAATGATGAAATTCGCCATGTTTAGATCGTTTTCTATTAATAGGGTGGACATGATAGCTCCTACCCAAATTTGTATTTAAAATATACCACTTTGTAGCAGAAGAACACAAATATTCGTCTTCGCTATCTGACATTTCAAACGCGACTTATTAAGCTTGTATCAATGCTAGTATCAAAGCTTCGTTGTGCAAACCTATACGCGCTTATAATTTCAGCCACCATCTACCATACATGCTACCATCTAGAATCCCAGCTGCGTACTGCACGTACCTTTATTGTATTCAGACAATCGTAATTTTGTATGAAGTCCAACCGTACTCCTTTTTTTAATCTTTATATTTTACTTTGACAGAAAAGGTAAAAATCTATTAAATCTTAAAGCAAACCAATCTTGAAGTATATAAGGCGGGCAGACATAGGCACAGCAGGAATGTTTGATTTGGTAGGTTGGTAGCATCACACACATCCGTGACTCTATTCAGTCGTCACGTTTTTTCACGGTCGTTCGAAATAGTTTTATATGCGGTCCACCGCTTTCTATCTCTCAGTATTTTTCTCTTTCTGTGCTTTTGTATTGTGTTGACCTTCTCTACTCGTATCTATTTCGTCTCCGAAAAATTCGACTGGATAGCCTGTCCTAGTAAATACTAGTGATGTGCCGGATATCCGTATCCGATCCGTATCCGCGGATATCCGAGGGAAAAGAAAGATCCGTATCCGTTAGTTTTTTCGCGGATCTTTTACCTTATCAATTTTCAATTCATAGATAAAATTTTATATATATAGGTAATTAGGTAATAATGAAAAACAGTTAAATTCCATTCAGATTAATTTTTATTTTTTAATATCGTGGTCAATAACTTTTTCCCATAACAGATAGTCTCTTTCCAAAGGTCGATGTGCAATATTTAGTATTTACCGCCGCGTACTCTAAGAAAGTTAAGATCCGTATCCGTATTCGCGGATCTTGAGACCAAATATCCGTATTCAGATCCGTATCCGCGGATATACATTTTTAACGATCCGGCACATCACTAGTAAATACCTACTTCCCGCCTAGTAAACAATTCTTTCATAACTGAAAATTTTCCCGACAAAACGATTCATATTCTTAGTATTGTTACAAAACTGTTTTCTGAGTTGGCGGAATAAATATTTGTTTACAATAATTAAAAATTTAATAACAATAAATGCAACAACGAACAGTCAATTCTAACAATAAAAAAACTTTAACGGTAATTATTGAAGTAAACGAGCCACTTATATAACACTTAACAAATAATATTTTAATATTATTTAATAAAAACTCGGGTCGCAGTGCCAAAACCCTGCCGACAATATAGTGTATTTGCTAATACAGGCATTGTGGCTTTAATACGTGAACTTAAATTTGTTTTTGGACAAAATAAAAAATTAAACCCCTTAATACAACCCTTAAAACAATATTTTTTTCTTAATTTCAATATTATTATCAATGCAACCTCTGTACCAAATTAAACACCCTTCAGTGAGTAAATTACTATCAGCAAACTAGTGTTTTCATAAAATTTGTAAGTCCGGTCCTGTCGGGCCGATTTCATTAAAATTTTAGCAGCACATTTTGATCTTTACTAAAAAGTTAAATTCCAATTTTGAAATAATTCTGAGAATTTTTTCGGTGTTTTTGGGCGCAAAAACTTTTTTCAACCCCTAAAAACTACCCTTAAAATGGTCCAATCGGGCCCATTTTAAATAGGTTCCGTGCGGTGATGGATTTCAACGTGTGTACCAAATTTCGTTAAAATCGATTGAGTCTTTCGAGAGTTATCGTGCTAACACACACACACACACACACACACACATATATATATAAACATTTTCAAAAATGGTGGCAAATTGTTCAGGAGGTTATGAAACGTCGAGAAATTTTGGTCCGACCCCTAGGTCCCGCCATCCGACCGACGCCAATAGTGTATGTGCCATATGGCAAATACACTAATAATAATAATACAGAAAATTGTTAGTACGATTAAAGTATCGCAATTATTAATAGGTATAGGTATACAAATACATGCAAAGTTTGCATTCGTGTTTAAACCACCCATAATGACTTAACAATATGATGCAACAATGGAAAAATTCATTTTTCCAACTTATGTCACCGTCGGGACTCTAACCCGAAACTTCCACTTTCGCGGTGGCTGAGTTGACAATTACTCTACAGTGACACGTTTTTAAGCAATCAATTATTTCCTAATGAAGCAATTTGTCACTGATATATCACTACCTCCTCCCGCCACACACACACACAGTTACTAAATCGCGCGTTTTCGATACAAAAAAGTATAGCATGTGTGCGCTGGCCCTTAGAAATACGTCGCGATCAACGACCCACGGAGCTGTGAAATAGTTCCGTTCCCCCAGGTCTGTTGCACTTCCGGTGTTTCCAGACGCCGCGTGGCTGGGGATGAACCTGATGCGAATAGCGTAGAACCCGACGGCATTATCCACGTATTGTGTGTACTGTGTCCCAAGTGTAGACGCCAAGGTAGGACGTTTTTATGTCCTTTGACATCATTTTTTTTTTCCTTTTATGTAGTTGCGTCCCATTTTTGTGTTTATCTTCCTGCGTATATTTACCTTGGAACCGGTCTTCTAAATACAGAACATTTGTCTTCTTTTGATTCTCAAATATTCTGACGAATTATTTATGACTTTTTGTGTACTCATAAGAGAAACACTTAAAATGTGTCACACATTTATAAAAAAATGCGATTTTTTTTTCAAGTGGAACTTCTGCCGCAACGATTTGACTCGTCTATTATAAACCTAGGAACTATAGAGACAGTATCAGTTGATCCAGGTGTGCAAGCTTTCACGGCCGGCATTGTTCCAAATCTTCATGGTTTCCGGGCGTGTAGGCCGTGGTCCGGTGGTATTTCTACCTGACGTTTCGTCTACAACTGCGGTAGACACGCTCAAAGGCAATGGGGCAGCGGTCGAAGTGTCCTCTTTGGCGGCGCATAGGTCAATGTGTCAATGACTGGTGTCCTCCCTTCTTTTATGCTCAGTACCAGTGTGTTCTCTGTTCGGTCGTAGTCCGTCTCTCCGTGCGACCGAACAGAGAAACTACGACCGAACAGGACGACACTAGTCACTGACACACTGGTCACTGATCTGTGAGCCGCCAAGGAGAACACTTCGACCGCTACCACATCGCCTTTGAGAATGTCTATACCGCAGTTGTAGACGAAACGTCAGGTAGAAATACCACCGGACCACGGCCTACAAGCCCGGAAACCATGAAGATTTGGAAGTATCAGTTGAATTTTCAGTTTGGTTCTCGAACCACATAACCCTGACAGTTGATGTCCTTATAAATATCGCTACTTACATGCTCGAAAATCGTTTTTCAAAATAATTTTTAATCTGAAAAATGTTAATAGTGGAATTTGCCAAAAAGCCCTTATACTATACCTACTTAAACGCAGTGCGGACAAACACTAATTGCAGATGCCCGGGCGACTTTTCATTTCGAGGCCCTTTGAAAAAAAATAATGGCCCCGGAGGCCCTTATACTACATACGTCAACAGTGTTACCAGTCATATTCCTACTAAGTTTTTAGTAATTTTTAGGAAACTTATTTCGCTTTTTTTGAGGTCAAAATGGCATGACAATATAAATATATGCCTTTGAGGAGGCCCCCATTGCCGAGGTAGCCCAGGGCGGACTCCCCCTTCGTTAATCCGTCATTGTTTGAACAATATTATAGATAGGTACAAAATTCTTTCACACCCAGTATAATTGATTTCCGCTATATCAGAAATTTTACATATTTCTTGCCCGTTTCTTTCTACCCAGTTGAATGGAAAAGCAATTTTTAGCGGACTTTCCACGTCGAAAAGAAACACGAAAGAGAATTTGTACAGTGTGAACTAGGCTTCTCGAGTTTATCAAGTTCTTTGACGCAGATAACGTATAGTGCCGGTCCTTTGTGTCATTTTTAAAAATTGTAGGTTTATCTTCTCTCTTTGTTTTTATCTACTGTTCATTTCCTTTCAGTTCTGTCTTTTTATTAAGAGTTATTTGCAGTCATTTATTGCACAGTTCTATAAAGACATTTATTTATATAATTCGCAGCTCTCTCCTTTTTGTTTCTTTTTTTTCTCGGCCGACCGAAAATCAGTGACGTTTGACTTAACTCAGTTTTACAATCCTATGTTATCGCTAAATCTTCTCTTTTACTACCTAAAACATCATAATAGCAGGGGGAGTCTTGCCTTACGTGAGCAAGCGACCGTCTTATGAGCGCCTTTATTGAATGATTTGTGTCATTTTATGGAACTAAAAACATAAACAAAATAAAGTGCAACCTTTGGTATTTATAAAAAAACTCGGGTCGCAGAGCCAATCCCTGCCGACAATATAGTGTATTTGCTAATACAGGCCTTGTGGCTTTAATACGTGAACTTAAGTTTGTTTTTGGACAAAATATAAAATTAAACCCCTTAATACATCCCTTAAAATAATTTTCTTAATTTCAATATTATTATCAATGCAACCTCTGTACCAAATTAAATACACCCTTCGGTAAATAAATCACTATCCGCAAACTAGTGTTTTCATAAAATTTGTAAGTCCGGACCTGTTACGGCGATTTTATTTAAATTTTAGCAGCACATTTTAATCTTCAGTAAAGGGTTAAATTTCAATTTTGAAACAATTCTGAGAATTTTTTCGGTGTTTTTGAGCCCAAAAACATTTTTCAACCCCTAAAAACCACCCTTAAAATGGTCCGATTGGGCCCATTTTAAATAGGCTTCGTGCGGTGATGGATTCCAACATGCCTACCAAATTTTGTCAAAATCAATTAACTCTTTCGAAAGTTATAGCCCGTACACACACACACACACACCATCCGCCATCCGACCGACGCCAGTAGTGTATGTGCCATATGGCAAATACACTAATAATATCCATTCCTGGCACCTAGTGGCAAAAATGGTAACTAATAAAATGATGCGTTAACAATTTTTTTCAATAAGTAATTACCAGTTATCATTCTATTGTATGTATAACGATAAATTAAAAAACCAGTCTCTTATTAGAAACTGGGACTTATGAGTTATATAAACAGCATCATCCCTACAAACCCGGCTACTTTCAAACCCATGCTCATGCGGTTAAAGTTAATCAAAAGTGAAAGGCGTCCCCGTGATTGGATTTCAGCAGGCATCTAATCATTATCGCTCTGACACATCAACTCCACTGGGACCTTTGCAGCGGTCTCTGTGGGGACCGGGGACCGATATAATCATCGTGGGGAGCGGAACTCAATCCTGTTGATTACTGTTGAGTTGGCACAAAACTGTTTTAATTATTCGATAATGGATAGTTCCTATGATTAAACTGTTTATGTAATAGATCGATCGAAAGCTGTAAGTACCAGGATACTTCTTGCTATAGGGATGTACTTACTTACTTAGTAAGTTACTTATGGTACGTGCAGTATGGAGCTGGGATTCTAGATGGTAGCGTAGATCATAGCAGGGCTTGCTTAAATTAATGCATTGTTCTATATGCGAGCGTACACAACGAAGCAGTGAGTGTAGCAGGTATAAGCTCTGTTACAAGAGCTGGTAGATACAAGAATGTATCTCACCATTCTTTCAGCGCACTGACTACTACAATCAACGTGTGATAACTGTCAAATGGCCGTTACAAGTTTCGCAATGGATGTAACTAGTTTAATAAGTGAAATTTTGCCAGTTTTTATTTAATTTGTTTTGAGTTTTTTCTAAGACGTAAATATTCAAAAAACCGGTTTGGGTAAAATTTTAATTCTTGGTATAAATGATGAAATTCGCCATGTTTAGATCGTTTTCTATTAATAGGGTGGACATGATAGCTTCTACCCAAATTTGTATTTAAAATATACCACTTTGTAGCAGAAGAACACAAATATTCGTCTTCGCTATCTGACATTTCAAACGCGACTTCGTTGTGCAAACCTATAAGCTCTTATAATTTCAACCACCATCTACCATACATGCTACCATCTAGAATCCCAGCTGCGTACTGCACGTACTTTTACTTACTAAAAGGTACATCCCCCAGGGGGAACATCGGAATGTAGTTGTTTGCGCAATTGCATTCCAGTGTTCTTTGGGAATTGGGGTTACCAGAAGCCCGAGGAGTGTATGCTGGCTGGCAGATTCTAATACACAAATGGATTATTAATTGTTGTGTTGAAGACGCTAATGACCTGAGTTGTCGACGCGTCTATAACCTACAATAATAATAAAAAAGGGTGTGGTCTCGGGACCCCCGACAGATGTGAAACATCAAAGAAAACGTTATGGAACTCGGTGGTATTCTCTATGTAGTAGTATATATATTTTTTCAAAAGCAGCAACTAACTGTTATGCTGACGTAATCCTATATACTGCACTGTAACACCGCGTGTGTTACAGTGCACGCCTGAGCCAAGAGAGAGAGAGAGAGAGTGTCGCAGTAGTGGGGAGAACAGCAGCGAAGGAGCGGACCAAACATTTCGTTGCATATTTCCCCTCACGCGGCTGTTCACAGCCCGACATAAGATGTTTCACATCAATAATTTTTAAGTGGAACTTATTATGTCACGGTACTTCTCATGTTAAGAAATGCGATCGTATAACGTAAAGTTGATTCTATTTGCATACCAGTACATGAGATTTGATGTTTCTTTCTTTGTTACAGTGAAATATCTACGAGAGGTGACGCCGTATTTTCGCAAAGCGAGTATCATCTCAGAGGTCGGCTGGGAATTGCAGCGCGGTTTTTTGTCCGGAGCGCCGCCGAGTCCAAAGTCACCTCAAAGGGCCGACACCAGATATTTACCTCTGCAACTTTGTCACCTCGTCAGAAACTACAAACATCCAGATCAAGGTAAGACTGACTTATTTTTTGATGTACCTACGTTGTTTTTCTATTTTCTAACTTCACGGAGACGAGACGAAATAATGGACCTATCTATCGTAATAAGAGCGAGAGATCGTTATTGCTTGTTCTGCAAGAAAAAGAGAGAAAGAATATTCTTTCTCTCTTTTTGCGCACGCATTCCGTGTTCTTTCACCTAGCCAGCAGCAATAAATAACAAACGATATAGACAGGACTATTGCCTAGTTACAGAATCATCTGTGAACACCCTATGCGCGCGCATCGAAGAATTTTCTTGTATTTCATCGTTACATTTCGTTTCAGAAAAAAAACCGCGCTTTTTAAAGAACTTACTTATGATTTATCTGCGATCAAAAAAATAAATCAAAAAATTATTTTTTTTAATAATCGTGTTCTATTTAATATAATATATAGTGAAACGTCCTTAGATGCCTTTTTTACTTTCACGGTAAAGTAATTCAGACCGTTACGGGTCACATGTAACCGGGTTACATGATTTGAAGTGAAACTTCCTTGGCTACGTTTTGCACTTTCACGGTATATAATGTCATACCGCTATACGGTTTACGTCACACCGTTACGGGTCACATGCAGTCGGGTTACATGCTATATGAGTTTCATTTCAAACGCGCGTAAAGATTTCACGCATCCATTTTTTAATTAATTTTTCATCTTATATTTTTCAAAAAGTATCGACGAATCTCGCGTAACGACAAAAGTGTAGTTTCGGTATCGACTTGAGACCGACTCGTTTTGAGATTTATATCGACTCGATATCGTCGCGCTATCGCACGCGAATCCCTTATCTCGATTGTCACAATTCACGATTCGTTTGAACGAAGTTTTGTTAAACCCTGCCCTATAAATAAGACGTCTCTATTTGCTATAATGTGCACGAAATTGAGTAGCTGTAGAATAGGACTTACAGCACCCATGGTTGCGAGAAGCGGAACATTTTGTCATTGACAGGGCATGTATGTCAAAACATGAAACACACGCTTTAAAGGAACATCTAGATTTGACAGGCTATATGTATGTGAAAACATGACACACACGCTAAAAGGACATCTAGATTGTACAGATTTGTAAAAATACAGTTAAAAATGCCTTTTCTATAATTTTTTATTAGATAATGCATTTAGTATATTTTCATTTTTAACCGACTTCAAAAAATGGAGGTGGTTCTCAATTCGGTTGTATTTTTTTATGTTTGTTACCTCAGAACTCCGTCATTTATAAAGCGATTTGGAAATTCTTTTTTTATTGGATAGGGTATACCTCGAAGTTGGTCCCATATAAGTTTTGCTTAAATCGGTTCAGTAGTTCGGCTGATTTTAATAAGAGTGGGTAGCGGCGTGTGATTCCTGGTAAATGTCACTTTTTGACACATCACACAGCGTAAGAAATCGGTTTAATATAAAATAAAAAAATAATAAGAACACCTTGGTTATAATGATTGGATAAAGTAACAACAGGATACAAGGCTTTAAATTATAAGCCTTGTATCCTGTTGTTACTTTATCCAATAAAATAAAAAGTGAGTAACGGCGTGTGATTCCTTTAACTAAAAAGGTAAAAAATAAACTTTTTAACAAAAAAAAAACCTTTAAGAAGCCACTAAAAAGAGAAAAATAATAAAACTTTGAGGTCTGCGCCATTTTAATAAAATATGAAGTCGGTTAAAAAGTGCCAATTTAATTAATATCTACTTTTTAACCGACTTCATATTTTATTAAAATGGCGCAGACCTCAAAGTTTTATTATTTTCCTTTTTTTTGTGGCTTTTTGAAGTAGGTTTTTTTTTTTTGTTAAAAAGTTTTTTTTAATGAAATAGTTTATTTTTTGACAGTAGTATTCAGATTTTTGTTGTTTCCATCAAAGTGGATGTTTCCATAAATTTTGATCGAAATCAAAAATACAATACTCTTGCTATGGGAAATGCGTAAAAGTCTATCAAATAATGACTAAAGAGCACAGTAATTACGATTGTGCCGCAACCGAAGACGTAGACCATAACTTCTATAGTTTTATAATGACGTCATGCATGATAGAAAATACAAACAAACTATGGCGTAACTATGGTAATTCGCGTCACACATTTTTTTGTCACACATTTTTTGTCACACATTTTTTGTCACACATGTTTTTGTCACACATTTTTTTGTCACACATTTTTTGACACACATTTTTTTGTCACACATTTTTTGTATCGCATCATTTTATACCGCCGGGAAAGACGTAGTTTTATGTCAAAATGTAATCATTTACCGCGCTGTGCACGTGGCGAATATAGCTAGGATATTGAGTAGAAAGTTTAAAGTTTATCATTTTAATTAGCATTGTATGCCGCGGTACGGCGCGCCACTGTGTAGCGACGACGTGCGTGCGTACTCCGAATATTTCTCGCCACTCGCCCTCGCCCTCCTCCTCTTGACTCAGAATTGCTGTCCGTATACTCCTCTAGTTGAACCATCAAATAAACGTCACATTATTATGATACGCACTTTATTATTTTCTTTATCTTTATTATTTGGCCTGTGATTCACAGCCGCCCGAGATATACTACACACAACACAACAATTGTTCGATTCGCAACTGTCTTTTTCTACAACTGAAACAGTTGAATTCGAACTGTTTTACTTTTTTTTACCCGACTGCGTGACAGCAAAGGCAGGTTATGTTTTTTGCGCTATCTACGTATGTGGGATTTTTATTCTTTCGTAGCATTCAAAACGGCTGGATGGATTTTAATAAATGAGGTGTATTAGTGCATTGTATTTACATACAAGAATCGGGTGCAATAAGTATTTATCAAAGAATAACGAATTGACCAACAGTCGTTCCGAAGTGAAAGAAGTTTTCATCGTTTGCGGTTCATTATTTGTTACTTCCGTATACCCGTAACCTACACCATATTTATTTCTTATCACTGATACAATATGGTCTCTCACCGCCAATACCCGCAACCTACACCACATTTATTAGCTATCACTGACACCCGCTAATCTGCCATCGATACCCGTAACCTCCACCGCGTGTATTTCCTACCACTTCACTAGCACTTATCTTCCATCATAGATACCCGTAACCTACACCACATGTAATTCTCGCCATCTGACACCCGTTCTTTCACCATCGATGCTCGTTTATTCCACCACATGTAAATCCATCTTCTGACACCCGTTCTTCCATCATCGATATTCGTATCCTCCACCACATGTAATTAGGTATTAAAATTTAAAAAAAATTATTAATTTTTTAATTTTTTCTAATAATTTAACATAAATAATATTGAAAAACAAAAATAAAATTTTTATTAAAGCCATAGGTAAATTACTAAAAATTAATTAAAATGTATAAAAATTTAAAAAATATCACGTGACTTCAAAACGCGCCAGAAATGTTTGTGACGTCGTTATGTTAAAATGTGTGTGCATTTGTTGGTATTTGTTTATATGTATTATACACATACTATCAAAAATAATAAATTTTTAACTTGGTAACCATGGATACAAAGGCCATAGAGAACATAATGACGTCACACGCGTTCGGATTCTTTCGGCGCGTCATCGGAACTGAGTTTAAAAATTAATTTTTATTTAAATATAACTTTTTAATTAGTAAACAAAAAAAATAAATAAAAACAGTTTTACTATAAAATTTGTATGTGATCTTTTCATTTAAGTAAAAAAAAAAATTCACTTAAAAACCCAATTATCATGTGTCACCCGTTCCTGCACCATCGATGTCCGTATCTTCAACCATATTACATCCACGCGCCCGGCGTCCGAACTTTTCCTTCCATCGTCGATAACCCGCAGCTTTTGCTTCGTGCATTCAATTGTCTACCGGGCCAATTCTGTACCAGAGCTGCCAACTTGCTGCATTAAACTAACCCTGCGTGTCGTTTATTCAATTACAGCTCTCTGTATGAGGATGGCACGTTGTGTTAATAAAGCGAAGAGTTTTTTTTTGTGTGTGTTGTTTCTCCTCGGTGGGTAACACTATTACAGGTCAAGAAACTTGAAACGGAATTATATATCGCCCTTTTTATATTACTTACGACCTCGTCTCCTCCTTGGCCTAATGAAATTCTTCGAACACTTTTTACTTCCCACCTCTACTATGGTAGGGAAGTAATGGATTCAGTCCGAAAACAATATTTCGAGATTTTAACAGATTTTCACGTTTTGAGACCCTAGTAATCGTTTAAGATCATTTTCTGACTGATGTCTGTATGTGTGTGTGTGTGTGTGTGTATGTGTGTGTGTGTGTATGTGGTCAATTTTTCGCCTTCGATATCTTAAGAACGGAACAACATACGGGCATGCCGATTGTTCTATTGTGTTTATCAGCCTTTAACTTAGATCTGATTAGATTTTGAGTCAAATCGGTTCAGTGGATCCTGAGATATTCAAAAAAACGTCCTCAATGTCACGTATTAACATAGGTAAAAAAAAATATATATGAATTCTAGATGTTATAATATGAAAAAAATGTAAATATTTTTTTTCTCTAAAATGTATAGTTTTCGAGAAAAAAAATATTTTACTAAAAAAAATAAAAACTGTACGTAAATCAAGGTAACCATGATTTTTGCTATATTAAGTTAAGATCACCAAACAAAAAAGAGGGCCATGCTTTTTTCAAAGAATAAAAATTAAATTGTGTTTTAAAGACCACCAACAACTAAGGTTATTTGGGCCTAGTCAAAGAATAAAAAAAAAAAGAGTGTTTATTTTTTGCAAATATTTACTAGGTGGGAAGTATAGGACTGGTCATCAGTCGAATTTTTAATTAATGTTATATCTTTGAAGCCCTTTCGTAGATAAGTTTGCACTTAAATTTATCTATGGACTCGAGTAAACCATTTTGATCATCAGCTGGTGTCTATACAGCTGCTACTGGACTTCGAATCGTTAATTTTAACTGTCGAGCGTTTATAATCGACAATCTTGTTCAACCGTGATATTGAATGTTTTTTATGCTATTTTAATAGGGCAGTAAATTCTGCGATATGACGGTCGTCGTTTTGATATAATAATATTTTTTAACATTGGAAATGTTTATGTTCGTATATGGGGGCAGAGTTACGAGTTTTCGTTCAAGGCCAAAAGACAACGGTGTCGCGATCAAGTGAGGAGCAATCATGCAAAATTGAACAAGTGCAATTTTTTCGAAATGTGTTTTATATTATGTCTAGTTAATTGAGAGGTATTTGCGACGATCTGCGGTGTTATTTTTGAGCAAATGTTAATAAATACTGTAAAAAAATCCATTTAAAAGTTAAGTAATCAAGCAAAAGTGAACGCGTATATAACAGAAGAATAATAGGGTTATTCCTGACAAAACTAAACAGGGCATTGATAAATATTGTGTGTATAATAAACAGTTAATTATGTTTCATATATGCTGTTATCATTTTCAATGTCCTCGATGGTTGCAAGGATTGCGAAATCTGTGAATTTTTAATTTATATAAGAGATTAACGGGAACTTGGACCGTGGGTTGATTGAAACTCAGTTAAAGTTTTAAATCGCAACGTTTCGTCTATATTTTAGACTTCTTCAGGCTCTTAAAACATAACACGAGTATGTCAGTAATACTCTATCGTCATTACTCTTTTACAGCGATAATATAATATGCAATAATCCTTTTGAAATAATTGATCATAATAATTTCATTAAAATTCATTTGTTCAACAGCTTTTTTTAATTAATCCGACGGCCAAGCAAACCAAAATAAAAACGTTTGCGGATTCTAGGCGCGGTAAAGAATTAAATAATTATGTTTTGTATCTCTTTTTACGTCATCTAAAATTTTCAAACTTCTGCAATTATTGTATCTAATTTTTACGGCGTCTATAGAATCTCGAAACTGTTTATTTTTTACAAGCTTTTGTTTAACTTGCAATGTATGTTAGTTTGTGTGTTTGTTTAGGTCAAAACTTGCAAGTCAATTTTGAACGACTTCCACGTATCCGATCGATTTGAAATTTTGTACACATATGTATTCCCGATGACAATACATGAATAAATTGTTTTTAAAAATAAATTCAACCCCTAAGGGGTTCAAACGGGGATGTAGGGTTTTTTTGACTAATCAACGCCCAGGCCAAATCGCTGAAGCTATAGAAACTTGAAATTTGGATAGTTGGTTCCTTTTCTGACGTAAGCATCCTCTAAGAAAGGATTTCTCGAAATTCAACCCCTGCGGGTATCAAAGGGGGGTAAAATTTAGAAAGACTAAAATGAGCAAAATGAAATATTAGTAAGAAAAAACTTTTTAGAAACAAGCTTTTATTTAAATGCACTAAAAACGAAAAAATAATTTTTAATAATTTAGGTTTATAAATAATAAAAGCGTGGGTCGTGACTAATAAACTATCATAGAGTTCGCGACCCACGATTTTATTAATTTTAAACCTATATTATAAAATTTGTTTTCTCCTTTTTAGTGAAATCAAATAAAAGTTTGTCTCTAAAAAGTTTTTTTTACTAATATTTATTTAATTTTATTTTTAGATTTTATTATATTCTACTAGCAACATGTTACATACTTTGAAGAAACGATTTTGTTATATAAAAAAAAACCACCGACACAAACAACATTAATGTTAAATTGGGCTGTGCGTATATATGATTGTGTTTTGTGTTTAACCAAGTAAGGCGGTGATTTGGACGCCTGTTCCCCTTTCTGTTGGCTAGCAACCGACGGCGACGCGTCGCGTCATGCCCCTGCCTCATTCCTACGCGGTATTATATTTCGATCTCGACGGTATCAATAAGACATCTACTTGACACAACTCCGAATCGAGACGTCGAGCGTCTATAATCCACAATTCATTCATTCCGAATCGAGACCCCGCAGGGGACATTGGAATGAGGTTGCTATCGCAAATTGCATTCCAATGTACTTTGGAAATTAGCGCTCCCAGGGACCCGAGCTCGTACCAGTCGGTTTGTGTATGCCGGCTGGCGGATTCTAATACACAAATGGATTATTTGTTGTGTTGAAGACGCTAATGTCCTGAGTTGTCGACGCGTCTATAATCTACAATTAATTAATTTATCCAGTGGCGGCTCCTCTATAAGAGCTGCGGAGCTGCCGCACTGCCAGAAAATAACGCACAATTAAAAAAAAATTGTATTATAAATCTAAAAAAATTGTACTTATTATAAATCTGCATAATATGTTTTAATTTCATAATTATGAAGCCTAATTATGAAGCCATCACATAGCATTATTATAAATGACGGCATGCCACGGGGCCTATATTCTATAAACCGTCCACAGCCGTACTAATTTCACTACGCACGTGACGCGTTCTGCATTATATTTTGCACCAAAATCAATGTGTTAAAGAGAGTACAAAAAGAGACAGATTTGTATGCGTAAGCAAGCAATTTTAGGTTCGCAGAACGTACAGTACGAACTCTTATTTAATACTATATCTAGTCTGTTGGCATACGCACACACGGTAACTGTATTATATGGGTATGGCATTAGATGTCTCCCTAGTGTAGCGGATAACGTAGTGACTCCACAACCAAGAGGTCTCGGGTTCAAATCTCAAGACAAACATACTTTTTTTTTAATAAATAATTAGATATAAATATCATAAATAAATATATTTAATAAATTAATAATTTTTTAAATTAAATTAATTCGATGCCGAGGACAGTGTAGCCTAGTGGATAGCGTACTTGGTACCAGCCTCTAGACTAGACTATCATGGGTTCGAAAGTTGGAATTTTGGTTCCAAGTCGCCAAAGTAAAAATTTATTATTATTCTAAAAGCAAACTTGAACATTAAACATTGTTCCAAGTCTTCATGGTTTCCGGGCTTGTAGGCCGTGGTCCAATGGTATTTCTACCTGACGTTTCGTCTACAACTACGGTAGACATTCTCAAAGGCGATGTGGCAGCGGTCGAAGTGTCCTCCTTGGCGGCTCAAGGAGGACACTTCGACCGCTGCCACATCGCCTTTGAGAATGTCTACCGCAGTTGTAGACGAAACGTCAGGTAGAAATACCACCGGACCACGGCCTACAAGCCCGGAAACCATGAAGACTTGGAACAATGCCGGCCGTGAAAGCTTGCACACTTGGATTAAACATTTTTGCATTCAAGTCGATTTGAATGTGTCTTGCGGACTATAAATGCGACTATCTCTCTCTGTATCTCTCGCAAAACGCCAAATCGTTCGTCTCACTCTTTCTTTAAGACGTTCGACGTGCGTACGCTTTCTTCTGCACGCGCCGACACGGTCGCGAATTTTTTATTCCTTTTTACGAAACAGTAGTCAGTTCTACAAGTTCTGGTGGCCACTTGACGGATTATGACTGTGATATTAAATATTTTCATCGTTCAGAACTTAAATTTACTTCGTTAATGGATCCAGTAGACTACCAGGCTTTTTTCTACCACATGATAGCGCCACTGGCAAGTGAGATATACGTCACTTTGATCTCATTCCAATGTTAGTTTTGTTTATATTTTCCGCCCCTCGATGACGCCAGCAGCAAGTGAAGCATCTGCATTCATTCATTTGACGACTAAATCGCAGTTTTGTGTTTATTTATTTATTTATTCCTCAATAATGAATAAATGAAGAATAACTGAACACAAACCGTTAATCTTTAAACGTTTGACATATCTTACTTGCCACCAGCGCCATCTGACGAATAAAAAATGTAAGCGTTTGACGTATACCTTACTTGCTACTAGTGCCATCTGACGAATAAAAAATGTAAGCGTTTGACGAATAGTACCTTATACTTGCCACCAGCGCCATCTGACGAATAAAAAATGTAAGCGTTTGACGTATACCTTACTTGTCACTATAGTGCCATCTGACGGGAAAAAAATGTAAGCGTTTGACATATACCTTACTTGCTACTAGTGCAATCTGACGAATGAAAAATGTAAGCGTTTGACGAATAGTACCTTACTTGCCACCAGCGCCATCTGACGAATAAAAAGTGTAAGCGTTTAACGTATACCTTTCTTGCCACTATAGTGCTCTCTGACGAATGAAAATATGGTTGCCCTCATTACGTTGCGCTTGATGTTCGATAGAATCGAGTTTAGTAACATTTTATTATTATAGGTTGGCACTGTTGTTGAACGGCTGTTGGAAGCTCTGTAAAATGGCTTTGTTTTGTAATGAAAGCTGGCGGACTATATGGTGTGTGCAATGCCTTTAAAACGTTATTGAATTGACTTAATGTTCTCCGACTCTATCTTTTTACCGGGCGACACGATTCGTGTCTTGAGAAGTTTGATTTTAAATTTTAATTGTTTCGCTTTTTTTTGTAAATGCGAGTTTTTTATTGCTTCACTTTAAAAAGCGATTAGAGATTAGAGGTTTTCCTTATTTGTTGTTTATATACATCCAACTGTTTATGGGAATTATTTGTGACATAAAACCTTTATTGACTATATGGACTATAACACGAATTTTATTTTTACAGAAGTCCCCGGTTTTCGCAATGTTTTTTCAAGGGGGATAACCGGAGACTTTTGTAAAAATACTGTTACAAAACTGTTTTCTGAGTTGGCGGAATAAATATTTATTTACAATAATTCGTAACAATTAACTATATACAATAATTGCAACAACGAAAAGTCAATTCTAACAATAAAAAAAAACTTAAACGGTAATTATTGAACTAAACGAGCCACTTAACTAACACTTAACAAATAACTATATATACAAGGATTATTTATTTGTAATTATTTATGTCAGATTTATTTATATCAGACGCACTATTCGACGCTCAGTACTTGACTTTGTATTCAACACGACACTGATTGCCTGATTGACCCACGCCGCTGTTTATATACCTGCGTGGCGTAAACTCAGTGGTGTTCTCGATTTCTCTAGCGTTGTCCAGAATGTTCGTGTAAGCACCAGTGTGTTCAGCAAGCAGACACCGCTTCCTGCCTGACGTTTGTATACAGGCTGATCCGTAACAATACATATTATTTAAAGGTGTTCTAACATCTGTGAAAAATCTAGCTTTATAGGCATTAATTCGACATTGGGTGATTTTTTTCTTTCATTGACTCGGTAATCTATCTATAAACTCATCACGAAATATTTTAAGTTAAGAATATAACCGTTAATTTAAAAAAAAATAATTACCGCGTTAAAACATGCCGTTATCTAAGTAATTAAAAATGTTGACCGAAACTGGATTTATAATAAAACTGATTTATTATTAGCGTAATTTTTTGAACGGCGAAGCAGTGAATTTACGTAAAATTAAAAGGGGTAAAAAACTTGTTTCGAGTAAATTTAATCTAAAATTAATAAAGAGAGAGATAGTGTTCTCAAATCGCAGTTAATTTGTCTCTTTTGGTTCATCACTAATTGCAAAAAAATCCATTCATGTAAAAAGAATATAGTTAGATACTACCCTTATGTAGTACTACATATAGGGTGGATACCGGTTAAAATATGAACGCTGGCAGAGCTGATGTAGGAAAACGAGTTTTCTGATTTGTGTTAGTAAATTTATTAACCGACTTAAAAAAGGAGGTTCGCAGTTTGACCTGGATTTTTTACTTCCCACCTCTACTATGGTAGGGAAGTAATGGATTTAGTCCGAAAAAAATATTTCCAGATTTTAACAGATTTTCACGTTTTGAGACCCTAGTAATCGTTTAAGATCATTTTCTGACTGATGTCTGTATGTGTGTGTGTGTGATGTGTATGTGTGTGTGTATGTGGTCAATTTTTCGCCTTCGATATCTTAAGAACGGAACAACATACGGGCATGCCGATTGTTCTATTGTGTTTATCAGCCTTTAACTTAGATCTGATTAGATTTGGAGTCAAATCGGTTCAGTGGATCCTAAGATATTCAAAAAAACGTCCTCAATGTCACGTATTAACATAGGTAAAAAAAAATATAAATGAATTCTAGATTTTGAAACGATTCTGAGAATTTTTTCGGGATTTTCGGGCCCAAAAACATTTTTCAACCCCTAAAAACCACCCTTAAACCTTAAAATGGTCCGATTGGGCCCATTTTAAATAGGCTTCGTGCGGTGATGGATTTCAACGTGCCTACCAAATTTCGTCAAAATCAATTAACTCTTTCGAAAGTTATAGCCCGCACACATATATATATATCCAAATATATAAATATATATATATATCTCTATATATATATATATATATACATATATAAACAGACGTTTCCAAAAATGGTGCCAAAGTGTTCAGAAGGCTATGAAACGTCGAGAAATTTTGGTCCGACCCCTAGGTCCCGCCATCCGACCGACGCCAATAGTGTATGTGCCATATGGCAAATACACTAATTAATAAAGACAGAGATAGTGTTCTCAAATCGCAGTTAATTTGTCTCTTTTGGTTCATCACTAATTGCAAAAAAATCTGTTAAAATCTCGAAATATTGTTTTCGGACTGAATCCATTACTTCCCTACCATAGTAGAGGTGGGAAGTAAAAAGAGGGCCATGCTTTTTTCAAAGAATAAAAATTAAATTGTGTTTTAAAGACCACCAACAGCTAACGTTATTTGGGCCTAGTCAAAGAAAAAAAAAAAAGAGTGTTTATTTTTTGCAAATATTTACTAGGTGGGAAGTATAGGACTGGGCATCAGTCGAATTTTTTTGACAAAAATAGATATTGTTACAAAACTGTTTTTTGAGTTGGCGGAATAAATATTTATTTACAATAATTAATAACACAATAACAATAAATGCAACAACGAAAAGTCAATTCTAACAATAAAAAAAATTTAAACGGTAATTATTGAACTAAACGAGCCACTTAAATAACACTTAACAAATAACCATATATACAAGGATTATTTATTTGTAATTATTTATGTAACTGTATTTATATCAGATTTATTTCTAACGTTTATTTATGTCGGTCATTTACTCAGTTACTTCAGTACTATTTATTTATATCCACTCCACTATTTATATCACTGTACTGACTGATTCGACCGTTGATTGACTAATATTTATATCACTGGTCCACTTGATGGCACGACTCACCATTCACTGATTGCCGATTGCGTGACACAGTCGACTGATTGCCTGATCGCTTCACTCACTCATTTATATAGGCCGCTTGGTTAGGCACAGCGCGTTCTAGCGTTCTCTAGAATGTTCGTGCAGTTACTCGTTGTTACAGGAAGCGGACTCCCGTTTCTCAGAATTCTTTCCTGCCGTTTATAAACAGGGTGATCCGTAACAATTTCTTTCCCATTGTTATTAAATATTAAATCAAAATAATTTTAAGTTGTTTAAATTTAGGAAATATCACAAACAGCGCGCAAAATTCACAAATATAACAAATACACTATTTTGTTTAGCACTGCAACCGATGTTTATTATTATTATTATTATTTTAATGTGTTTATATATTTAGCTAGTAATCTTTGATAAAAAAAATACCTGCAAATTAAGCCTAGGAACTATTTTTTGACTCAAGATCATTAAATATGATGAATAGCTTGCGAACCCGATGTCCGCAACAGGGAGGTTTTTAGTTTAAAATGATATCAGTTTAAAAAATGTGTCCGTCTGCTGGAGGTATGCGTTAAAGAAAGATTTTACTGTAATGTAACGAGTCACAAATCAGCTCTGACCAAAAAGCTGCAACGCTGGAGAACAAATTACATTTGCCCAGCTTACCTTACACACAACTGACCGAGTTGCGATGAAGGGAGCGCGATTTATATTTCTCAGGCGCTTGTCTGAGTGAGACAAGACGAACGAGTTGATAAAACTAAATAATAGGTGTCGGCATAGGGGAAAAACAGAAATAAGTGTGCCGGCGGCCGTCGGTATATAAAAAGATAGAGTAGAGTGGGGCTAAAAAGAATGATTAATGTAACAAACGACAGACAGACATATATAAGATGTGACGTCTCGTCTGCGAAAATAACCACAAAAAATATACACTCTTTGCCCACTCTCCCCCTACTCACTTATATCTACTGAATACGCGGCAAGTTGCTTTTTACGCCACTATAATCTCAGCTCGTTCTCGAACGTCCGGCGCTATAGAAACCAATTCACTGCGAACACAACATGCAGGGGAGATCGGGTAAAATTGTGTGTTGCTTATATTGAGAGGTGTTCATTTCTACCCGTTCTTCCCCCACATTTCTTTTTGCACCATCACCCTATGAAATTACAACGCGTCGGGAGACCATAAGTTTTTTTTTATTTTGGTGTTTCTTGTAACGCAATTTTTTTCGTTATTGTGTTTTTCTGTTTTATTTGATTAACTGTATTCTGGGTTTAATATTTAATATCTGGATGACCGAGCTTTGCTCGGATGAGTTCAAAAACAAATAGTACTTAAAGTTCCCATTTCATCAAAATCGTTTTTAAGAAAAAAAATTACATACCTATAAGTAGATAATATTATTATACGTCCTACTATATAACGTATGTACCTACATATTTTCAAATAATTACTGATTATTTTAATAAGTTAAAAATTGACTGTCAGAGTAATTTGACATAAATAATGAAAATAGTTTGTTTTTTCCAAAGCCTACTCACCATACGACACTGTTTTATAACGTTAAAAAAACTGTTTTTTAAAATGATAAAATCGATAAGAAAACAAATTTTTCCAGGGATGAGACCTAGCTAGATCGATTTTTTGCCCCCCGAAAGCCCTTTTCGGTAAATTTGATCAAAATCGTTAGAGCCGTTTTCGATAAAATATTTATATAGGTACATAGGTACATAAATACAAGATTTGCTCGTTTATTAATATAGGGATTTTGACAAGTTATTTTTATTGATTCCGAAAGTCCGCAAATCTATTTCGGAATAACCTAATTCTTTGCATCATTTATAACATTTCATTGAGACACTATCAGAAATTTTGGCACCAGGAAATATGCTCACACATCGAAAAGAAATGTTTTACTGAACAGGATCGATTCACAACTTAACGATATAATTTTTCTTAAATAGTTGACAGAAGTAATTTTCAAAAATTAACTCTGTTTATAAAATGCCTTTGATAAAATTTTATCTGAAGCAACGATATTATGTCAGAAACATTTAACTGAGATTTTATTTCTTTATTCAGGAATCGTTTGACAAAAAACATTTTTCCTTTTTAACTGACGTCTTTTAATATTTTTATTTTTAAGAATATTGTTATATTTGTTTTTTCTTATTATTTCTTCAACTTTATTCAGATAACTTCAAAAGAAAGATTTTACCATATTTTATTTACAATATAAAAATTCTACAGGCCGTTTTTTTAATTTTTTATAAATCCACTTACAAAGAGAGACTAAAACTAAATTACAATACAAATAAATGCTTCGTAAGCATAACTGTTCAGAACACCATTGCATCACATAACGTTACATTGCAATACTCAAACCCACTATCAGTCAAAGTACATGCAGTATGGAGCTGGGATTCTAGATGGTAGCGTAGATCATAGCAGGGCTTGCTTAATTAATGCATTGTTATATATGCGAACGTACACAACGAAGCAGTGAGTGTAGCAGGTATAAGCGCTGTTACAAGAGCTGCTAGATACAAGAATGTATCTCACCATTCTTTCAGCGCGCTGACTACTACAATCAACGTGTGACAACTGTCAAATGACCGTTACAAGTTTCGCAATGGATGTGACTAGTTTAATAAGTGAAATTTTGCCAGTTTTTAGTTAATTTGTTTTGAGTTTTTGCTAAGACGTATTTAAAAGTGTTAGGTTCCATACGTAAATAAGTATTCAAAAAAGCGGTTTGGGTAAAACTTTAATTCTTGGTATAAATTATGAAATTCGCCATGTTTAGATCGTTTTCTATTAATAGGGTGGACATGATAGCTCCACCCAAATTTGTATTTAAAATATACCACTTTCTAGCAGAAGAACACAAATATTCGTCTTCGCTATCTGACATTTCAAACGCGATTTAAGCTTGTATCAATGTATCAAAGCTTCGTTGTGCAAACCTATAAGCGCTTATAATTTCAGCCACAATCTAGCATACATGCTACCATCTAGAATCCCAGCTGCGTGCTGCACGTACCTTAAGGCGGCGGAGTTATCATTTACTCTATAGAGCGACACTATAAAGCAAATTTTTCGAGCAGGATCGATTTAAAATTCTACAATACTTTTCTTATGGAGAAATATGTGTGGTCGCAATCTAAGGCCATTGCGTCAAATCAGATTTTCTGACAATTGTCTGTCTGACGGTTGTCGCTAAGTTTCGATTTCTGCCCACCATGAACGCGATCTGTCAACTACCCCTCCCTGCATTTCCCCTCCGTGCACTGCACGATCGTTTTATATTTTTCGCGTATCACATCGTTTCTTATCCAGGTGTGCAAGCTTTCACGGCCGGCATTGTTCCAAGTCTTCATGGTGTCCGGGTTTGTAGGCCGTGGTCCGGTGGTATTTCTACCTGACGTTTCGCCTACAACTGCGGTAGACATTCTCAAAGGCGATGTGGCAGCGGTCGAAGTGTCCTCCTTGGCGGCTCACAGGAGGACACTTCGACCGCTGTCACATCGCCTTTGAGAATGTCTACCGCAGTTGTAGACGAAACGTCAGGTAGAAATACCACCGGACCACGGCCTACAAGCCCGGAAACCATGAAGATTTGGAATCGTTTCTTGTTTAGTAGCACACGCGGTATACAGAAATGTCGTACGTAAAACAACAGGTATATATTTGGCACGTGACCTGAATCCCTATTATCCCACTTGTACCATATAGGGGTCTCCTTCTCCATTATCTATAACAAAAGTTTACTTCAGGTAAATTGTTTGATTCACACTTTCTCTGAATTTTAATCAGTTACTTTTGTCGTTTTATTCATAAAACTTTTTCTATTTAATCCACCACTTTTATATGATACTTTAAAAAAATAAAAGTTAATAAAACTAAAACCCGACTACGGTAAAAAAAGAAAGCAAGCAAATCAAAACGTAATACAGTATTTTTTTGTTATCAGTAATCGGGGACCTGTTCGGTAGACCTTATAGACCGAGAGCTATAGTGACTATTTTTTGGTGTTATTTATTCAAGGCCTTATTTTTGTGAAGATATTATTAGTTCAAAGTTCAAATTTTAATATGTTGTTACGGCGACTGTTTTAAGCATATATTTCAATTTGCAGAACAAAATGTCGTTATTAACCCCCTTGCAGAACGATATAAACATCTATGCGAGCAAGTTTCCCTCTAAGAGAGGGGGTGAATACCGACATTTTGTTCTGCAAATTGAAATATATGTTTAAAACAGTCGCCGTAACAACATATTAAAATTTGAACCTTGAACTAATAATATGAATTTCGTCTGGTACATGACACGTTTAGGGTGATCTGCCACCCCTTTAATATCGACAAATCGATCTGTAAATATTATAATGGCAGTATTGGGTCACCGACAAGCTATACAAACAATTTCAGCCTTGAAGCAATAATAATTTTGACCATTTTTTTTGTTACATGTTGGGGGCGGTCTGCATCCCTCCCATACCGCTATCTAGCAAAATCCCCTACTCAGGGCACGTTAATATGCCTCCCTCAACATGTTCACAAAAATAAGGCCTTGAATAAATAACACCAAAAAATTGTCACTAGCTTTCGGTCTATTAGTATTTAATATTAATTTCAACTTGATACCTTTTAGCCGTTCCTGAGAAAAAATGTCTTGACGGACAAACAGACAGACGGACAACAAAGTGATCCTATAAGGGTTCCGTTTTTGCATTTT
Organism: Mongoloraphidia duomilia; assembly: GCA_039654895.1. NCBI lineage: Eukaryota > Metazoa > Arthropoda > Insecta > Raphidioptera > Raphidiidae > Mongoloraphidia > Mongoloraphidia duomilia. Next base: position 12,881,501 of record CM077527.1, read on the forward strand.
GAGGTACAGAAACCTAAAAAGTTTTCGATGTGTCGTGTGATCCGTTATTTTGTGAACCAACTGTACTCTGTGTAGGGATGTGACATTGAGTAAAGAAAATCGATTATTTAATAATCGATTTTTCTCTTTTCAATATAAATCGATTTGTAAAAAAATCGATTTTTGAAGACATAATCGATTTTTGTGGAAAAATCGATTTTTTCTATTATTCGAAAATAGTCATACAGATGGCGCCGTTTTCCGACTGATTAGTTTACGTTTACTGAACTTATTTTACGTTTTTTCATCCGTCGCGCAGATGGCGTTGTTTACAAAAATCGATTAAAACGTGTAATTTGTAAATGTTGGCTGCATTGGGTTTCCCAAAGCCTATATTCTTTCTTAATATTAATATTAATAAAAAAAAAATAAAAATAAATAAATAAAAGTTGCATTATAAATAATCGATTTAAAAGTGTAATTTATATAATCGATTTATAAAAAATCGATTATTATTATTAAAAATTTAATCGATTTATAAAAAATCGATTATTATTATTAAAAAAATCGATTGTTTAAAATCGATTATAAGAAAAAAAAAACTCGGGTCGCAGTGCCAAACCCTGCCGACAATATAGTGTATTTGCTAATTATTATTGCTAGTATTATGTGAACTTAAGTTTGTTTTTTGACAAAATAAAAAATTTAACCCCTTAATACATCCCTTAAAATAATTAAATTTTTCTAAATTTCAATATTAGACATGGATTTTATCAGTACACGCAATTAAATACACCCTTCCATAAGTAAATCCGTATCAACAAACTAGTGTTTTCATAAAATTTCAAAGTCCGGTCCTGTCGGGCCGATTTTTTAAAATTTTACCAGCACATTTTAATCTTTACTAAAGAGTTAAATTTCAATTTTGAAACGATTCTGACAAATTTTTCGGTATTTTTGGGCCCAAAAACTTTTTGGAACCCCTAAATACAACCCTGAAAATGGTCCGATCGGGCCCATTTTAAATAGGCTTCTTGCGGTGATGGGTCCCAATATGTGTACCAAATTTCGTTTCAATCGATTAAGTCTGTCGAGAGTTATCGTGTACACACATATATATATATATATATAAATATATATATAAATAAATAAATAAATATAAATATATATATATATACATACATATATATATAAACATTTTCAAAAATGGTGCCAAATTGTTCAGGAGGCTATGAAATGTCGAGAAATTTTGGTCCGATCCCTAGGTCCCGCCATCCGACCGATGCCAATAGTGTATGTGCCATATTATGGCAAATACACTAATAATCGATTAATATAAAAATCGATTATTTTTTCACATCCCTGACTCTGTGTGAAATCAAAGCCGGATTACGTTTAACTGCTCGAATGGAAACCTCGCGTTTTCGGAAATTAATTACACGAAGGGCAGTCAACAATTCCGTACCTTGACGGACTATAACTTTTCTTTTAACTTACAGAGATGTTATGAAATATTTTATTTTTAGTGTAAAATATTCGTTTTTTCCAGGGTCTTCAAAGATATGTGAATTGATTTTCTGAAAAATCGCTGTCCTCCCACCAAACCTTGACAAATATGGCTCAGAAAAATCTGAAAAAATCAATAATAGGTATTGGTATTTGGTAATGAGATCTATTCAACGAAAATTATCAGCATTACATTACTTATATTATGTTTTGATATACAAAAAAAATATTTAAATACCGGAAGTTACCTCTGCAGTCTTCATCTCAAATGCTTTCTCTTAGCGTAAAAACGCTTACTGCTCTCCCGACGTTATTTTTAAAGCTAAAGGATTCGGATAAACGGCAAATGAAGGACCAAGAATCACACTACAGATCCTACAGGCGAAATTTCTGAAAAAAAATTTTGGTTTTTTCATTTGGCGTTTACCCGAACCCTTTAGCTTTAAAAATAGCGTCGAGAGAGCGGTAGCCGTTTTTAGGCGAGGGAAAAGGATTTGAGATGAAGCCTGCAGGGGGTATCATCCGGTAGAAAATTATACTCTTAAATAGTACGGATTCTACGGAACACTAATCGTGCAAATTCGGCTTGAACTTGACCGTTTTTTTTTTTTTCAACTTCCCACTGGAAGTTATTGTAATGGGTCCGAAAATCGAAATCAAAATGTATAATAAATTTTTATGTTTCAAGGTCACTACACTATTTTTAGAAAGATGGCTATGTGTGTGTGTGTGCGTGTGTGTGTACGTATGTACGTATGTGTCCATTTCTTTCTAAAACGAAATCTCGAGAATGAAAAATGATATCGACTACGTTAGGGTACCAATCGACGCGTATTAACGTAAATATGATCTGAAAGAAATTTTTTCAAAATCGGTTCAGCCGTTCTTTTTTCTTAACCAAATAAACTCCAAAAAAGTAGATTTTACACAATATCTCGCGAATAAAAAATTATATCGACTTCGTAAGGGTGTCAATCGAGGCGTGTTAACGTCATTTTGATCCGACATAAATTTTATAAAAATCGGTTCAGCCGTTTTTTTTTTTTAATTATTGTTAAAAATAAATAATAATTATGTTTTAATGATTAAAATGATTACTTTTTAATTATTATCATTAAATATTTATCAAACTGGAAAATTTGTCGTGTGGACCTCAAGGGTCGCACTGTAGTCCTAATAAACGACCCACCTCACGGCATGTTTTATTTTTGATCGCACTTCGTATGTATTCTGGTGTCGACAGCTTAACGACGTATACGATAAATTGATAAAAGCCAAACGCAAATTACAGATTCCTAATAAACCGACAGAAACATAATAATCAAAATTTGCAGACAGACGAATCGAATTATTTACGTATGGAAAATATTTTTTAATTAAAAAAAATTGCTTTGTGTTAACGTAATTATCTGGACATACATGAGTTTTTATAACAACATTGTCGCAGTCATGTGTTTTGTGGATAATACGAGGGCGTGTCAAAAACGTTTTCGCTGTCATTAAATTTTCCGCTTCCGACGAGACTTCATATTGTTTCAAAATCGTTGTATGAACAGAAAATTCCGGCTCTTTTGCGATACAATTGCTGCAGGAACGTTTTAGAAAACGTTAATAATACTGTAGAGCAGACGCTAATGAGCTCTGTTGTCGAGCGTCTATAATCCACAATTCAATTCAATACTGTAGACTTTCTGTAGGAGAGCTCGATGAGTTGGTGCGTATCTGTGGAAGGAAAATGTGAGTAAAGGAACGTGCAGTATGGAGCTGGGATTCTAGATGGTAACGTAGATCATAGCAGGGCTTGCTTAAATTAATGCATTGTTATATTATATGCGAGCGTACACAACGAAGCAGTGAGTGTAGCAGGTATAAGCGCTGTTACAAGAGCTGGTAGATACGAGAATGTATCTCACTATTCTTTCAGCGCGCTGACTACTACAATCAACGTGTGACAACTGTCAAATGGCCGTTACAAGTTTCGCAATGGATGTGACTAGTTTAATAAGTGAAATTTTGCAAGTTTTTATTTAATTTGTTTTAAATTTTTTCTAAGACGTATTTAAAATTAGTGTTAGGTTCCATACGTAAATATTCAAAAAAGCCGGTTTGGGTAAAATTTTAATTCTTAGTATAAATGATGAAATTCGCAATGCTTAGATCGTTTTCTATTAATAGCGTGGACATGATAGCTCCTACCCAAGTTTGTATTTAAAATATACCACTTTGTAGCAAAAAAACACAAAAATTCGTCTTCGCTATCTGGCATTTCAAACGCGACTTAAGCTTGTATCAATGCTAGTATCAAAGCTTCGTTGTGCAAACCTATAACCTCTAATAATTTCAGCCACCATCTACCATACACGCGACCATCTAGAATCCCAGCTGCGTACTGCACGTATCTTAAGCTGTACAGCGGTTTAAGAGAGTTATCTGTACGGTATGTGGCGCCCCGATTTCGGTTCGTACTGCTGGCGGCATCGTAGCACACCACTGAATTTCGGCTGACGCTGGTGTAGCGGTGTCTGCGGATTGCATTAATGCTGATTTCACACTAGACAGATCAGCGCTGTTTGTTGGTGGTGATCCTCCCCATTATAGCGTGGTTAGTTGACTTCGCCCGATTACAGACTGGCATAGGAAAACAGCTTACTCGAATCATCACGTGTCATAGTGACGGACTAAGCGGGGGAGGGGGCGGCTAGCCCCAGGCCTTTGATCCTGGGGGGGGCCTCCAAAAATTGTAACAAAACTGTTTTTCTGCGTGGGCTGAATAACTATTTATTTACAGTAATTAAAAATGTAACAACAATTCAATAACAGTAAACGCAACAATTATATGTCAATTCTAACACATTAGTAATTCTTAAACAAAATGAAACACTTTAATAACACTGAACAAATAACTAGATTTATATACTATATTTATTTCCGTTGTTCAATACGACACCGATTCACGACTCCCTTAATTCCCGTCGGCTCCCTGCTTATATAGAGCTACGTGGTTTAAACACAGCGCGTTCTAATACTTTCCAAACGTCTATAGTAGGTACTGGTATCTTCGATATCATTCCACGCCTCACCACTGTGACCTATTCTCGACGCTGCTATTGTAGTCAGCGGCGTAACATCTTGGGGTTTTGCTACAATATGTTTAGTAAGTAAGAGGCGGTTTGGAGTTGGAGGCCCCGTACGTATACAAAATATAAACGTTGGTTGGTCGTTTATTATAAATATTTGATTTTTTTTGTCAGCCATTACATCTATATTATTCATTTTTTACGAAATTTACTCTACAAATACATCAATTTCTAAGCAGACCGGGGGCCTCATTTGGTTCTGCCGCCCCGGGCCTCCGACGGGCTTAGTCCGCCACTGACGTGTCATAAAGTTAATTGGTATAGGGACTGTTGTAAGAGTCCGACCGAAGCTTCGGGTATCCTTCGGAAAAACATTCGGCTTTTTAGTATCTACATTTCAATAAAAGCTTATCTCTAAAAAGTTTTTTTTACTAATATTTTTAGTTTTTGAAATTTTGCTGCCTTAGGGGTTGAATTTCGAAAAATCCTTTTGGAGTGGGTGCTTACTTAATAAAAGGAACCTACTATCCAAGTTTCTAGTTTCAGCGGTTTAGCCTGGGCGTTGATTAGTCAATAGATCCTACACCCTCGTTTGACCTCCGTATAGGGGTTGAATATAATTCTAAAAACTATTGATTCATGTATTATCATCGGGAATACATATGTATACAAAATTTCAAATCGATCGGATATGCGGAAGCCGTTCAAAATTGACTTGCAAGTTTTGACCTACACATAGATACTAACATACTAACAGCCTGCAATGGGGCTTCCTTATACACATGCATCTGAGGGTTGGACTGCCCAGTAAGAGGATAAGGACGCTTAGATAAAGTTAACGCGGTAAAAAAAACGGCGCTGTCTTTTCGACACCACGTGGGCACTGATCCAATAGGTTAAAATTGATTCTTGCGACTGTTTGATAGCTCGCATAGATACAGTTAACGCGGTGAAAAAAACGGCGCTGTCTTTTCGACACCACGCGGGCACTGATCCAATTGGTTAAAATTGATTCTTGCGGCTGTTTGATAGCTCGCATAGATAAAGTTAACGCGGTGAAAAAAACGGCGCTGTCTTTTCGACACTACGCGATCACTGATCCAATAGGTTAAAATTGATTCTTGCGGCTGTTTGATAGCTCGCATAGATAAAGTTAACGCGGTGAAAAAAACGGCGCTGTCTTTTCGACACCACGCGATCACTGATCCAATAGGTTAAAATTGATTCTTGCGGCTGTTTGATAGCTCGCATAGATAAAGTTAACGCGGTGAAAAAAACGGCGCTGTCTTTTCGACACCACGCGATCACTGATCCAATAGGTTAAAATTGATTCTTGCGGCTGTTTGATAGCTCGCATAGATAAAGTTAACGCGGTGAAAAAAACGGCGCTGTCTTTTCGACACCATGCGAGCACTGATCCACTAGGTTTTGATTCTTGCGGCTGTTTGGTACGCGACGTCGACGAACATCCTGTATGCGAATATACAAGCGAGCATTCATTCAGAGATAATAGAGAATGGAAAGTTACAGTATAACTAATCCCTTGTTTCCATGTCCACGATCTCATTTAGAAACGGCGTCGTTCGAGTTAATAGCACAATTATTCTGTACACACGGACACTGTCTGTGTGTGTGTGTGTGTGTGTCGGTGTCTAAATATGTCGCTGTCGGCGTTCGATCGGACTTTGGAGGCTGCAATTATGAGGTCGACGCTCCAAACGAACAAATTAAAAGATGCGGAAAACGATTGCGATACACACAACTAAATAACGAATCGTTGTAAACACCAGACAAGCAATTAAGTTCGTTGAAACAATATACGTGTAACATCGATAATATTGTAACAAAACTGTTTTCTGCGTTGGCGGAATAAATATTTATTTAATATAATTAACAATTCAATAACAATAAACGCAACAGCTATATGTCAATTCTAACAATCAACACAAATAATTCTCGCAAATAATTGAAACAATAATAATAACTAAACAGTAATTCTTAAACAAAGTGAAACACTTAAATAACACTGAACAAATAACTATATTTATATACCAGGATTAAGTACTGTATTTATATTCGCAGTTCAACACGACACTGACTCACGACTGACTGACCACTGACGCACTCGTACTTCGCTTATATAGGTCGAGCAACCTGGCCCAGCACGCTCTCGCGCTCTCCAGAACATTCCGGCAGGTACGCGTATCTTCGATACCATTCCACGCCTCACCACTGTGACCTTTCCTTCTCGACGCTTCTATTGTAGGCAGTGGCGTAACATCTTGGGGTTTGCTACACTATTAAGGTGTCTGTTCTGATATTATAAAGAGGAAAGGTTTGTTTGTTTGTTCGCCGCGGGTAATCTCAGTAACTACTGAACTGATTTGGAAAATTCTTTCACCATTTAAAAGCCTACTTCTTAGCGAGACAAGCGACTAGGCCCTGCAGTCAGGGTCCATTCTGATTGGTCGAATACCCTATCTTGATGTCGTTTGACACACACAGACACCTAAACGAACGTAACAACTAACTAGTGAACCCTGTATACTAATATGGATAGTTGATAGCGATTAAAAAATGGGTTTTGTATGTGGATAATGTTCAAACACATATTCTTCAAGCAAGGCATTAATGTTCACAAAATTAGAATGAAAACTTCAGGTAACGCTTGTAATCTAATTCTTTCTATAAAAGTCGATCAATTTTCTGACATTTCAAAATAAAACTTAATTGAAATTTATTTTTCTATTCCAGCTGTAAATTTTGGATATCCTGATTAGGGCATGCAAATATTCGGATGTTTCAGGTATTCGAATATTCGCTCAAATTTTAGCCAATATTCGAATATATTCGAATATATTCGAATAATTGGTAAAAATAATAAAAACACTGGAACTTCAATAAATGACTTTTAATTATTTAAAATCAACACGCCTACTGCACGTCTATAAATCCAATCAATATTTTAACAACAAAAGCAGCTTACTTCTAATTAAAAAGAGATCAAATAATCATTTTTACTTTACTTAGTTACGTAAAAATTCAGATCAAATCAACTAAATATTAGAGCGCACATAGCTTCCGAGAACCATAGATCAAATGAACATATATTTAAGTAATCAAAAAAATTCAAAATTCTTTCTTTCTGTTTTTCCTATTCAAACAAAAATATTAAATGAGCATCTAAGACGCATTTTTATTAATTAGTACCACAAAAGTATGGAATATTGCTCCCCTATAAAAAAAATACTTCACAAATAAATAATACGTCTATTAGCACGTGCGAAGAGCAAATCAAGCAATTAAGTACACGTACGTAACGTAACGTAAGTAAATAGTTATATCAAATAAACATGCAATAATTAAAAAAAAAAACTTTCCTCGCCCCGTTTCGATTCCCCTCCCACGCCCTAGCGCGAACTTAGAGCTAGTGTAGCGTTTGTAAGATGTTTTAGCGCCGCCGTAAACCGTTTTTAAACAATTTTAATTCTTAACAAATAATTCGAATATATTCGAATAATAGGAATTACTATTCGAATAATAAATGCAGCCGAATATTCGTTTTATTCGAATATTCGAATATTCGAATTGCATGCCCTAATCCTGATATCTCAAATAATAATGTTAAATTTTGAAATGTCAAAAAATTGATCGACTTTTATATAAAGAATTAGATTACAAGCCCTATCTGAAGTTTTCATTCTAATTTTGTGAACAATAATGCCTGTCTTTTGAAAAATATATGTTTGAACATTCTCCACATACAACACCCATTTTTTAAGCGCTGTCAAATATCCATATTAGTATACAGAGTTCACTAGTAATTCTTGAAACGATGAACTCCTTGTTAGACAGTAAACGTGGTCACCGACCCGAACGCGCTTGATGTCGAGTGGAGCCGAGTAAACCCGATTCAGCGTCACCGACCCGAGCGTGACGGTTCACTTTCGTTCACTATTCAGAAAAAATGCAAAGTGCGCCTAAAGAAGTTTTCATTTCAAAAATAGGATTTTATAGTCGAAACCTTAGTCCGGCGCTGGCGATGCATCAACTTTTCTGCACTTACTAGAATTATACCAGTTCAATAAAAAAAAAAGAAAAAACAAAAACAACTCGACAAAGAGGACGAGAAAAAAAAACTATCTCTCTACAGTTTACGTTTGCAGATTTTAGATTAGGAAAACTAATGTCTGGCGGAAAATGCGGATGCGAAAAAAATAAACTGTCTTTTTAGCGCTTGTTTTTTGTAGGGTTTATTTCTATAAGATTGTATTTTATGCATTACCGTTGTTATATCCTTTTTTTTGATCTTATGGATACGAAGGCCGTTCAAAAGCGATCGTGAAAATCAGTGGCGGACTAAGCCCGTCGGAGGCCCGGGGCGGCAGAACTAAATGAGGCCCCATTCTTCTTAGAAATTGATGTATTTGTAGTGTAAATTTCGTAAAAAATGAATAATATAGATGTAATGGCTGACAAAAAAATCAAATATTTATAATAAACGTAGGTAGGTACTAGGTAGGTAGGTAACCTACCTACGTTTATATTTTGTATAGGTACGTACGGGGCCTCCAACTCCAAATAATAATTATGTTTTAATGATTAAAATGATTACTTTTCTGTGTAATATCTAATTTAATTATTATTATTAAATATTTATCAAACTGGGAAGTTCGTCGTGTGGACCTCAAGGGTCGCACTTTAGTCCTAATAAACGACCTACCTCACGGCTTGTTTCATTATAGTATCGAAAAGCGTTTCATAATGGATCATGACGTCACCAGTCGAAAAACGGCCATTTAAGATACGCCGTACAGACACGAAGAGACACCAAAAGCGTGCATGTGTTGAATAAAATAGCATATTTTAAAGCTTTTTCCTGAATTATTGAATATTATAAAATCTATACAAGGGCTAAAATGTCCTACCAACAAGCCGTGAGGTGGGTCGTTTATTAGGACTAAAGTGCGACCCTTGAGGTCCACACGACGAACTTCCCAGTTTGATAAATATTTAATAATAATAATTAAATTAGATATTACACAGAAAAGTAATCATTTTAATCATTAAAACATCAATAATTAAAAAAAAAAAAAAAAAAAAAAAAAACGGCTGAACCGATTTTTATAAAATTTATGTCGGATCAAAATGACGTTAACACGCCTCGATTGACACCCTTACGAAGTCGATATAATTTTTTATTCGCGAGATATTGTGTAAAATCTACTTTTTTGGAGGTTATTTGGTTAAGAAAAAAGAACGGCTGAACCGATTTTAAAAAAATTCCTTTCAGATCATATTTACGTTAATACGCGTCGATTGGCACCCCAACGTAGTCGATATCATTTTTCGTTCTCGAGATTTCGTCTTAGAAAGAAATGGACACATACATACATACGTACGTACGTACATACGTACACACACACACACACAGACATCTTTCTAAAAGTAGTGTAAAAATAGTGTAGTGACCTTGAAACATAAAATTTTTTTTTCCTTTTTGATTTCGATTTTCGGACCCATTACAATAACTTCCAATGGGAAGTTAAAAATATACAAGAAAGTCTTTTTGTTTTTGCTTGTTGTTCTTTTTTTTGATTGATTTTATTTAGGTAGATGTTTATTTGTTTTTGCCTAATCCGCGTTTCTTCTGCAGACGCAACATGTAATATAAGTTGTTTGTTTGGCTTTGCCCTGTAGAAGACAAAAGATTGATTAAGCGCTACATATGGGTCTCACATTTATATCCAACTAATGATGTGTTGGCTTTCGCGTCATCGAAATTGCTATTTTTACGTGAATAGTCTATTCATTTACAAGATAGAGTGACCTGTGTGCGTGATCAGCTCGTGTCCCTTTGTTTCTTTTATTTATTGTAGATTATAGACGCGTCGACATCTCAGGTCATTAGCGTCTTTCAACTACACTAAATAACAACTATTTTAAAACTAAATAACACCACAAAACATCCATGAGCGCAGGTGGGATTCGAACCCACGACAGTCCAGTCTAGAGGTTGCGGCGCCAAGCATGCTAACCACTAGGCTATAGTTGTGATTGGTCAGTCGAGAGAATTTCAAATTTTGCAAATGTACTGGACCATGTTTATCTATTTATTTTGTTGCAAGCTGTACCTACTAGGTAATTGACACTATTAAAATGCATTTTTTCAAATTATTCTCTCTTGCGGAAATAAATAGACTATAATGTCTCATACTGGGGCGACATTTTAGAAATATTAGATGTAACGGAAATAGTCTGAAGTGGTTGACACAAAACACAGCATGTATAACTATGAGGTCTCAAACACAGTAAGCCAGGTGACCCAGGTTCGATTCCCGAAAGCTTTTAATATATACTTTTATATAATGAAAATATATACTTAGCTATTGAATAACAAATTAAAATATAAAAAAATAAAATTACAATTATTTTATTTAGTATATTTTACGAACATTTGATTTTATATGATAAATAAATGTCGATGTTTCCGTGTCAACGAATACAATTAATTATTTGTGTTTAATGGTATTCACGTCATCCGCCTGTACCCGCGTAACAGACATACCCATTTTTTTGTGTAATAAAATGCAATGAATACAGTGGACAGTGTGGTGTAACGGTTAGCGTAGCCGACCTTTGGATCACACTGTCTCGTGGGTTCGAATACCACCTCCGCTCATGGATGTTGTGTGATGTCATTTAGTTTTAAGGAAGTTGTTATTTAATGTAATTACGACACGAATGACCTAAGTTGTCGACGCGTCTATAATCTACAATAAATAAATATATTGTAGCAAAACCCCAGATGATCCGTCACTGGCGACAATAGAAGCATCGAAAATAAATAACAATGTGTAGCAGAAACCCAGATGATACGCCACTGGCGACAATCGAAGCATCGAGAACAAATAACAATGTGTAGGCGTGGCATTATATCGAAGACACAGGTAATCACCAGAATGATCTGGAAAAGTGCGCGAGCGTGGTGGGGGTCAAGCTGCTACCACTATATAAACAAGGAACGAACAACGAATTGGACAACGAGTGACAGTTGAAATAAATACAGTGCTATTGAAGTGTTTTCACTTTGTTTGAGAAATACTGTTCGTGTAAACAGTGTTGACTGTTGAAATTGACTTTTTCACTGTTACATCTTATTGTATATTGTCGTTTACATTTTTAATTATTGAAATAAATAATTTATTCGACTCACGTAAAAAACAGTTTTGTTACAATATCAATGAATACAATTCGGTGACGTAACAGTTACGTCACATTTAATGTTCCAATGACGTAATCGGCTGACTCAGCTCTTGTTATCCATCATTTCAACCAATTCACACAATGACAAATACTGGGAATTGTGTTTTGATTATTTTTCTCGACACGAAAGAACGTTTTCATTGGTAGATTTTACAGTTTCCAGTTAAACAAAAGAATATAGAACATTTCAACGGCAATCTTAGATCCATTATATAAAGTCCTCTTTTTTTGTCTGTCTGTATGTACCTACGCGATAACTTGAAAACCGCTGAACCTATTTCAATTTGGTTTTCACGCTTATATAGAACATTATGCTGGTAGTGGCTTAGGCTATGTATTATCATCGCCATAGCTGAGCAAATTAAATTTAAAATGTAATTAATTACAAATTACTTTACATAAAAACTAATTTGATTACCACGTAATTTATTTACTCATTGAAAAAGTAATTAAATTACTAATTACTCGGTAATTATACTTAAAAAAAACCAATTACTTTAATAATTACTCCGCCATATTCCAAAATTTCTTGAGAAAAATGATGGGTAATTGTGATCATTAATTGTTGAGAATTTTAAGATCTTTTATTATGTAATAATTTATTTACAACAAAATTATTTAATCCTACAGTATACTGAAGTAATCTATAAGATATTTAATTATTACAAAAGTAATTAAATTTCAGCCAGAGTAATTTAAATAAGGAAGTAATTTATATTGGAAATTAATTACTATGAAAACGGTATTCCTGAGTATCGTATGAAGAATTAATAATTTTCGAATGCATTTACCGATTTGAAAAAAGTAATTCAAATACAATTAATTTTACTATAAAAGTATTTAAATTAGTAGATAATTTAATTACTTGGTAATTAATTACTGCCTAGCTCTGATCATTATGATAAGTCATGAGCACTGGCAACGCCGGGTTTAACAGCTAGTATAATATAAAGAAATGTTTAAATGTATATTTAAAAACTATAGCTGTCCGGCCAGGTGTTGTCCGGATAGATTTTGATTTGGCAGCGAAATAATCACTTTACTGTATCTCATATAGTTTAGCCAGCGTACATTAATTTAGTTCAGAGATCGCGTGCGGGATCACAGATTTTTTTACATTTTCGCTTACTGCTCATTCAAGTTTGATCGTAGCGTAATCGTATATCTAGTGGCTAGCCTATATGTGCATAAACAAATATTATATTAGAAGAGACGAAACAACTGAGAGTCTTTTTCTTTGATTAATATTTGCCTTTTAGCAAAAATAATATTTAAATTTCCCAACGGATTCTAGTGATATATTTTGTTAGCGTTTTAAGAAAATTAAAGTTTTAATATATTTGGAAACCGTCTAGTTTAAACTGCTGTAATATTTTATACCTTATAGTTATAAAAAAAACATTGTTTTGGCTATACCTGAAAAAATTGCGTTAATTTTAACAAAACAAGGCTTGCACTCGAATAATTAAGAGGGCACACACAAAATACCGATAATAAGTATGACTCGAATAAAACATGGGGTTTAAGGATGCTTGGCACCTATCTCAAATAAATGAATGAAATTTTGTAAACTTACTTCCTTAATATATCTGAAATAAGTACACACAATTTCAGAATGGCTTACCGAAGAGTAGTGTTGCCGTTTAGATCTAGACTTTCTAGACTCTTGTCTTGTCTAGATTTTCAAGACAAGACTTGCAAAAGTCTTATCTAGAAATTTTCAAGACAAGACAAGAGTTTTTTAATCTAGACTTAGACTTAGTGAAGTCTTGATATTTCAAGACATGACTTTGAAAGTCTTGTCTTGTCTAGACGGCAACACTACCGAAGAGTTTGAACGCGTTGTCCAGCCAATAAGGTGCGTTGCATCGTTCGTGCGTTACACTTTTTTCGTGACGTTTCACTTCTTCTGTGTTAGGTCCCCTATGTCAAACGTGCGTTAAGAAGCATAGCTTCAAAAATAATTAAATTTTGGGGTCGGCGACAATAAAATAAAAGTTTTAGCAGGTGATTAAATTGACGCCGACCTTAAAATTTAATTATTTTTCTCTTTTTAGTGGCTTTTTTTTAGAGGACGTGTAATGATTATTCTTGTTTGATTGTGTACCTCTTTTTTATCAGTTTTTTTATCTCAACAATTTTGAATGTCTGTTGCTGCAGCCCTTTTTCAGAACATATATTGAACCGTTTAACATTACCTCTGCCAAACAGGAAGCAGTTAGAAACATATCATCAGTGCGTTGTATTAATATAATTTCGTTTTTGCAAAAAAAAAAAAAAGATTTATAAAAACGGAAAAGGTCGCAGTTCTGAATTGACGCGACTAGCAGCTGTGACCAGCATTATAACATATTCTCTATACTGCGTTATATCTGAATACATATATACAGGTTGTTTATTAACTCGTCTTCTTTAGCCGCGAGGATAGTTATTCTTTTCAACAACGTAACGAAAAAAACGATACCATATCAGGAATGGGGGAAATGAGCTGCTAACGGGGAAACGGAACCGATTGGCTGGCGGGTAGTGTAAGTACGAATGCGTTGAGGGGGAAACTAAATCGACACGACCCTTTCTGTTCGCAAAGTAGAAATAATACAAAGAAAAACGACACTGTCAGGAGTGGGGAAAATGAGTTGCTAACGGGCAACTGGAGCCGATTGGCTGGCGGGTAGTGTAAGTACGAATGCGTTTAGGGGAAATTCGATCGACACGATCCTTTCTGTTCGCAAAGTAGAAATAATACAAAGAAAAACGACACCGTCAGAAGTGGGAGAAATGAGTTGCTAACGGGGAACCGGAGCCGATTGGCTGGCGGGTAGTGTAAGTATGAATGCGTTGAGGGGAAAACTCGATTGACACGACCCTTTCTGTTCGAAAAGTAGAAATAATACAAAGAAAAACGACACCGTCAGGAGTGGGGGAAATGAGCTGCTAACGGGGAAACGGAACCGATTGGCCGGCGGGTAGTGTAAGTACGAATGCGTTGAGGAGGATTCTCGATCGACACGCCCCTTATTCTGTTTAGTATTTACTGCGTTACAAATTAAGTTTCAATTCAGACGCCTGAAAATGCACCCAATTTTTTGTATGCCACCCGTTAGAAGACGTTCTCCTACTATTAAAATTATGTTTTTCGTGTTGTGGCCAACGATTTAATTTTAACTTCAGTTGATATAGATTGGTTACAAAATTTAAAAGTAGTGCATACATTTATTTAAAATCACTCGGTATATAAACATTCGGATTTCAACTGGTTAGCGCTGAGAGTTCTTTAATAAATATGAAAATAAATACCCCAATATCTCGCGCTCGCTTGTTCTTTTTTTTCGTTACCTCTCTCTTTCTCTCTCACTGTTATATTCTCATTTGTTTAAAATGTTTTTAAAAAAATACTGCATAATTATATATGGATATTTTCCCAGTAAACCAGGCCTGGCTTTATGTTATTTATGCACAGTTTTTTTTTACATACTATACAACATGTTCGTTTAAAAAAACTTTTTAACAAAAAAAAACCTCCTTCAAAAAGCCACTAAAAAGAGGAAAATAATGAAATATTGAGGTCTGCGCCAATTTAATAAAATATGAAGTCGATTAAAAAGTATAGTATAGTGATTAATATCTTCTTTTTAACCAACTTCATATTTTATTAAATTGGCGCAGACTTCAAATTTCATTATTTTCCTCTTTTTAGTGGCTTTTTGAAGGAGGTTTTTTTTTTGTTAAAAAGTTTTTTATTTTTTACTTTTTACTGTCACAAAGTGACATTTACCTTAAAGGAATCACACGCCGTTACTCACTTTTATTAAACTGACTTTTCTTACGCTGTCTGATGTGTCAAAAAGTGACATTTACCTTAAGGAATCACACGCCGTTACTAACTTATTAAAATCAGCAGAACTACTGAACCGATTTTGATGAAATTTCTATGAGACCAATCTGAAAGTATATCCTTTCAAAAAAAAAATAATTTCCAAATCGGTTTATAAATGACGGAGTTCTGAGGTAACAAACATAAAAAAAAATACAACCGAATTGAGTACCACCTCCTTTTTTTGAAGTCGGTTAACAAGGACTAGAAATTTCGTCCGTCAAAATACGATAAAGTATGACCCTTTGCAAGTTTATTTAATTTTAATTTCAGCTCGGGAACGAAGACGATGCATTTAATTTTTGTGATATATTAATAGAGCAGTAAGTTTTGAACAAAATGACACCTAAATCACTGCATATTCTGATTTGGAATAAGGTCAAAAATATGTTTTGAAATATTTTTAAAAGTCCGTTTATTAAGAGGCTTTATTGTTCATGGCATCACATAATTTACTAAATCTGTCTTACAGAAACCAAGAAAATTATTGTTGAAATACGGTTCCTATTGTACCTATGTAAACGAGCTAAACTATGTAAGTGTAACCATGATGGAAACGAACACTCAAGATGTTATGTGACGTCACACGCTGTTTGTAAACATGCCCGATTTCCTTTATTTATTCACATTTTAAAGCTATTTCTTAGCTTCCACAAATCATAAATTCCGCAACTGACAATAATAATTATTATAGATCTCAAATTATTATAATTTATTATACTTAGATCGAGAGCTAGTGACAATTTTTTGGTGTTATTTATTCAAGGCCTTATTTTTATGAAGATGTTGAGGGAGGCATATTAAAGTGTCCTGAGTAAGGGATTTTGCTAGATAGCGATATGGGAGGGTTGCATAGACCGCCCCCAACATGTAACAAAAAAATGGTCACAATTATTATTGCTTCAAGGCTGAAATTGTTTCCCTCTAAGAGAGGGGGTTAATACCGACGTTTTGTTCTGCAAATTGAAATATTTGCTTAAAACAGTCGCCGTAACAACATATTAAAATTTGAACCTTGAACTAATAATATAAATTTCGTCGGGTACATGACACGTTTAGCGTGATCTGCCACCTCTTTAACACTGACCAATCGATCTGCAAATATTATAATGGCATTATTGGGTCACCGACAAGCTATACAAACAATTTCAACCTTGAAGCAATAATAATTGTGAGCATTTTTTTTGTTACATGTTGGGGGCGGTATGTATCCCTCCCATATCGCTATCTAGCAAAATCCCTTACTCAGAGCACTTTAATATGCCTCCCTCAACATCTTCACCCAAAAAGGTCTTGAATAAATAACACCAGAAAATTGTCACTAGCTCTCGGCCTATTATATGCAAGTTTTAGGTTATTTAAGATTGTAGATTATAGAAGCTCGACAACTGAGGCCATTAGCGTTTATAGTTTAAGATTTATGCATCTTCCTCAACATCACCGACGTAGGTTTCCACTTAAGAATGAAGTTGTACTGAAACTTCGTGAAGCTACATTTTAACTTCCTATATTTAATTTTACAAGACAACTTAACATAACAAACAACGGTTACAAATGTCAAGCGAAGACATTCACATTGTCATGCTGTTGGTCCCGAAACAAAACACTGTATTCGCGTAATTTAAATGACTTTCATCCCCCCCCCTCCCCATCTCGACTCGCTCCCCCCGGCCCACACTTAATAATGAGCAAACAACAAACTAACGGTCCTTAATGTATAGACTAATATAGCCGACATTTATTTATTTTATTTTTTGTAGATTATAGACGTGTCGACAACTTAGGTCATTAGCGTCTTAATTACATTAAATAACAACTTCTTTAAAACTAAATGACATCACAAAACATCCATGAGCGGAGGTGGGATTTGAACCGTTATACCACACTGTCCTCTAGCAGTCATTTACGACAAAACTGAACCGGCAATGCGACCTTATTCTATAATACATACTACTCATTAATTGTATTGTTTGTAGTTTTTTAACCGACTTCAAAAAAAGGAGGTTTGTCAATTCGACCGTATATATTTTTTATATTTTTATGTTTTATGTGTGTTCGCGGATAACTTCGTCGTTTATGAACCGCTTTTGAATTTTTTTTTTTATTTGAAAGGATATACTTTCAGATTGGTCCCATAGAAATTTCATCAAAATCGGTTCAGTAGTTCGGCTGATTTTAATAAAAGTTAGTAACGGCGTGTGATTCTTTAAGGTAAATGTTACTTTTTGACACTAAAAAGTAAAAAATAAAAAACTTTTTAACAAAAAAAAAACTTCCTTCAAAAAGGCACTAAAAACAGGAAAATAATTAAATTTTGAGGTCTGTGCCAATTAAAATATGAAGTCGGTTAAAAAGTATAGTTATAGGTATAGTGATTAATATCTTCTTTTTAACCAACTTCATATTTTAATTGGCACAGACCTCAAAATTTCATTATTTTCCTCTTTTTAGTGCCTTTTGAAGGAGGTTTTTTTTTTGTTAAAAAGTTTTTTATTATTATTATTATTATTTATTTATTCCTTCAAAAAAATACACATTTATCTATAACAATATAAAATGTTTAGAATTTTCCCACCCAACTTGGCAAGCCAGTGCTAGGGTTTTCTAATTATTAGAATTAAATTCTAATAAATAATAATTAAGATTCTGTATTCTTTGAAGTTTTATATTATAGAATGGGTGCTTATTTGATGTAAATTAATATTAAACATTTTGAATAATAATAAAACACAAGGTTTTTTAAGATATATTCTGAAGAAGTCACTGTGTTGACGAAACAATTGTCATAAAATAAAGTTATAGTGTAAATTTAAAAAACCTTGTGTTTTATTATTATTCAAAATCTTTGAAGTTTTCTTTGAAAAATAAAATAATTTTATTGTCTGCTAGAGCTACACACAGGTATCTTCTTTTAGAAGGGCGCCGCAAAAAATTGCTACCTGTAAAAGGAGCCGCAGTACAGAAATGGTTGGGAACCCCTGGCTTAAACGGTACGCTTTACTTCAAGTTTAGGTATCATTAAACGGACTATAATTAAACCGCTTTCTATTCATTTTGCAATGTTTAATCGAAATCCATTGGGAATGTTTGTGGATTAGATCAAAGTGTGTATAAAGTTCTACCCTTTGACCACTGATTTCTATACACTTGCTAGCTGGATAACTGATCCCTTAGTCCGCCATTGTTCCAATTAGTGATGGGACTCGAGTGAGATTTTTCACTCGAGTCACTCGCCTGTACAAAACGAGTCACTCGAACGTCACTCGAGTCAAGATAAGACTCGAGTGACAATTTCTTCACTCGAGTGAAGATAATATGATTCGAGTCACTCGAGTGATAAAGTAACTCGAGTCATTTTTACTTCCCACCTCTACTATGGCAGGGAAGTAATGGATTTAGTCCGAAAAAAATATTTCGAGATTTTAACAGATTTTCACGTTTTGAGACCAGCTAGCAATCGTTTAAGATCATTTTCTGACTGATGTCTCTCTGTGTGTGTGTGTGTATGTGTGTGTGTGTATGTGTGTGTGTGTGTGTGTGTGTGTGTGTATGTGTGTATGTGGTCAATTTTTCGCCTTCGATATCTTAAGAACGGAACAACATACGGGCATGCCGATTGTTCTATTGTGTTTATCAGCCTTTAACTTAGATCTGATTAGATTTTGACTCAAATCGGTTCAGTGAATCCTGAGATATTCAAAAAAACGTCCTCAATGTCACGTATTAACATAGGTAAAAAAATATAAATGAATTCTAGATGTTATAATATGAAAAAAATGTAAATATTTTTTTTCTCTAAAATGTATAGTTTTCGAGAAAAAAAATATTTTACTAAAAAAAATAAAAATTGTACGTAAATCAAGGTAACCATGATTTTTGCTATATTAAGTTAGCCATCAGTAGATCACCAAACAAAAAAGAGGGCCATGCTTTTTTCAAAGAATAAAAATTAAATTGTGTTTTAAAGACCACCAACAGCTAAGGTTATTTGGGCCTAGTCAAAGAATAAAAAAAAGAGTGTTTATTTTTTGCAAATATTTACTAGGTGGGAAGTATAGGACTGGTCATCAGTCGAATTTTTTTACATAAAGGCAGGTCATAATAATGAGTAACCATTAACCACATTCAGTGTAGCTCTCACTCGAGTCACTACAGGCCATTCGAGTGTTCCGAGTCAACTCGCCAATCGAGTGGATCTAGACGATTTAAGTCACCCGACGATTCGAGTCACTCGAGTTTACTCAAATCACTCGAAAGCCGAGTAAAAATAAATTTGACTCGAATGCGAGTAAAATAAAAAACACTCGAGTGAAACACAACTCGAGTCCCATCACTAGTTCCAATTAGAGTGGGCATAGAGTATAGACAGGGTGAATATTGCCCCGTCCAATTCATTTATTAGGAAAATTGCGATCCAAAATTCCTCGTATGTACGTGTAATTTCACGTAGATCCAAATTTCCCCGAAAACGACTCCGCTTTCGGGATTTTGGTATTTTTCATTTTTGTCTTGTTTATTTTAATTGTATAATATAGAATGCGCTGGGAATATTGATTCATCCTGTATAGTAGACGTTTAACAACCAGTAATGTGATTTTGTTTTATAAATGAATGGGCCAATTGTTCTTCTTCTTTTGTGGAAAATAAAACGCTAACGATTTCACTTTTTTCTCACGAATTTATTTATTATTGAGGACGCCGTATAATATTTTATATTCTTGTGTTTCATATATACTTATATCCGGTTGGAATACGATATTCGAAATGGAATTATAAAAATGTTATGTAACATGGAAATATCTTGGGAACAGGCGTGTGATGACGTATTGTACAAGTGACTTTTATATTTTTTCTGTTGGTGATACTGAATGCTAGACTGCCTACAATAAAAGTTATACGCGTCGATGTTTGTAAGGGTTGGCGTCTTGGAAAAACTATGGGTGTAGAACATTATGCAGAATGATATAAAAAAATAAATTGAAAAAAATTCGTCTGTTTAACTGGGTGACTCTATTAGACCGAGAGCTAGTAACTATTTTTTGGTGTTATTTATTCAAGGCCTTATTTTTGTGAAGATGTTTACGGAGGCATTTTAAAGTGCCTTGAGTAAAGGATTTTGCAAGATAGCGGTATGGGAGGGATGCAGACCGCCCCCAACATGTAACAGAAAAAATGGTCACAATTATTATTGCTTCAAGGCTGAAATTGTTTGTATATACTTATATCTTGTCGGTGACCCAATAATGCCATTATAATAATTGCGGATCGATTGGTCAGTATTAAAGGGGTGGCAGATCACCCTAAACGTGTCATGTACCTACCCGACGAAATTTGTATTATTAGTTCAAGGTTCAAATTTTGATATGTTGTTTAAACATATATTTCAATTTGTAGAACAAAATTTCGGTATTAACCCCCTTGCAGAACGATATAAACACCTAGGCGAGCAAGTTTCCCTCTAAGAGAGGGGGTTAATACCGAAATTTTGTTCTGCAAATTGAAATATATGCTTAAAACAGTCGCCGTAACAACATATTAAAATTTGAACCTTGAACTAATAATATAAATTTCGTCGGATACATGACACGGTTAGGGTGATCTGCCACCCCTTTAATATTGACCAATCGATCTACAAATATTATAATAGCATTATTGGGTCACCTACAAACTATACAAACAATTTCAGCCTTGAAGCAATAATACTTGTGACCATTTTTTCTTAAATGTTGAGGGCGGTCTGCATCCCTCCCATACCGCTATCTGGCAAAATCCCTTACTCAGGGCACTGTAATATGCCTCCCTCAACATCTTCATAAAAATAAGGCCTTGAATAAATAACACCAAAAAATTGTCACTAGCTCTCGATCTATATTCTATTCAATTCAACCGAGAATTTACGAGAATAAAAAAGTAAGGGAACAAATGCGTTTTTGGGACTAGGAAACCTAGAAAAGCCAGCAAGTTTCAACCTGTGTAGGGCGAAGGGAGGCAAAAAAGAGCTAAAAGCACTGACTTAAAGAGAGGCCACTGTATATATTTATTTATAAATTAATGCAGCGATTCTTAATCTTTTGTCTTTCACGAACCCATTTGCCCCGAGCTAATATTTGATTTTTCTTTATCTCGTCGTTTCAGCTTAAACCAATTCAGTTCGTATCCTCGACATTTCTTCGCTCCACGGCATACAAAGCCAAGCAATATTCTATAAAAAGCAGTTCCACAACGGTGAGCCTCTAACGACAGTTTGATGATTTCCGGATATATCGCAGACAAGGCGTTTTTATATGCTTTATATCATATTCCGGTCGTTTCCTTCTTTTTTCTGTTATATTCGTCGACAAGTGCGTTGATATTGTTTAAGGCCCTTTTCACACACGACTCGGTCAATCGATGCGGAAACGAAACTTTTACTCGCATTAAGGCCCATATTCACCGAGCCTAGTTAGTTATTTAATCCGTTGATTTATTCCCCTGGTAACTATTACTGGGAATAAATAGCGATAATTCAATTCACCAGACGTAGTTAAGTTTACTGCAGGTATAAATCGTAAGAATAACTATTCTGTTCAATTCCAAGGGTATAAATATTTATGCGCCTAGTAAAATAGGAACGGGCAAGAAATGCACAAATTAATTTATGACCTGGCAACCTTTTCAGGTAAATATTAATTCAATATCTTTTAGGTAAAGACTTTACTAGTAAAATAAAATAAATTTACATTTTCGATCGATGTGCCATCGGTCGGATCTTTGGTAAACGTGCTTTAGAATCTAAACATTTGACAAAATGTCCAAGGTGTATGGTATAAAGTAAATTTGTACCTGAAGTTACTATTCTATCGAATGAATTGCTTGGTGAATTGAAAGTTAATGTTATTCCAAGGAATAAATTTATTCTAAGATTAATAACTTCTATCTTTAACAGTGTTTGGTGAATACGGGCCTAAGATGTTAATTTGAATTATTAGTACAAGACCCAAATAACCTCTGAATAAATAAAAAAAAATTATTATGTCACGGAAAAAATCGCTTTGTTTCGAAAAATGCGTTCAAACTATTGCTTCATTTTAGTTTATTCTGTTTTATTGTATCCTCGAATAAATTAGAAATTTAAAAAAACCTTGACCCAAACGAAAGTATGAAATATTTAAAGAAAAAAGATTTTTTTTTGACTGATATTCATGAACGCGTTGGGGACTGCTGTAAAATCTCCCCAACACGCTCATGAACACCCCTTTTTGCATCGGGGATTAAAAAAGGTGGAAGAAAAGAACAACGTATAGGTACTTATTTAACTAAATAACGATATATGAGTTAGGTATTTGTGGACAACAATATAATAATTATTAATTAATTCAACAATGAATTTTTAATCCACAAGGCATCCACTAGGTAGTGAATAGTATTTCTTAACATATCAGTCAGCATATTATGCCATCATGATTGTTAAACGTCAAACGATTGTTATAAGATATATAAGGAAAAAATCAGAAGCCACTGTCAGGACTTGAACCTGAAATTCCCAGTTTCCGGCTGGTTGAGTTGCCATTTACTCACACAGTGCCCCGAAAGATGTGATTTAGTATTGAAATAGGTATATATGGGAAGGAACAGATTTCACTTTCGGGGCACTGTGTGAGTAAATGGCAACTCAACCAGCCGGAAACTGGGAATTTCAGGTTCAAGTCCTGACAGTGGCTTCTGATTTTTTCCTTATATATCTTATAACAATCGTTTGACGTTTAACAATCATGATGGCATAATATGCTGACTGATATGTTAAGAAATACTATTCACTACCTAGTGGATGCCTTGTGGATTAAAAATTCATTGTTGAATTAATTAATAATTACTTATTTAACTTCGTGAATTCCTATCAAGAACTTTAAACGCAGTAATTGAAAATTTCCATGATGAGCTCTCGCCAGAACGAAGATTCACACGTATAATAAGTGAACTCTCGCATGTAGTGAAAATCAATTGATTTCGAAGCATATAAGGATAATGTTAGATTAGTAATCTTGTCACGGTTGAGTAAATGTAAGCTCATTCCGCCGCGAAAGTGGAAAGGTTCAAGTTAGAGTCCTGACTGTGACTATGGTTGGTAAAATGATTTTTTCCAATATGTTTCGAATCAATTATACAAGGTGATTCTGTAATGAGTACCATAAATGATACAGGATGTACCTACTGTCAAAATAATACGAAAACCGAGAATAACTTTTTTTCCAAAAGTGCTTCCCTAACAAGATACAGGGTGTTAAAGGGTCGATTTAGAGAACACTTATTTGCTCGTATCTTTTAACTGGGTTGAACAATTTAATTCATTTTTAGTAGACATCTACTACATAATAAGGACCGTAAACGGACAAAATTTTGTTGCATTTGAACAACCCAGTGGCGTAGAATTGGGGGTCATGTGACACTTTTTCCCCCCAAAAAAAGTTGCTGTTGGGTTTTTCCATTTTTCTTTGTTTTTTTAGTACACTTGTTTCATTTGCCCAGAAGCGTCCGTTTCCGAGATATTCTGACTTGCGAGTCACTATGTGAAATACCAGGCTGCAAAGTTATCACAGAAAAAGTTTTATTAACAAACAAATAAAATACTTAAAGTCGAATACATCTAGGTAATAAAGTTTAATTAAAAAAAAAATAAAAATTAGTAAAAATAAAATTAAAGTAAGTTTTCAAAGTGTCCTCCATTGGAACATGACCCCCAATTCTACGCCACTGGGTTGTTCAAATGCAACAAAATTTTGTCCATTTACGGTCCTTATTATGTATAGTAGATGTCTACCAAAAATGAATTAAATTGTTCAACCCGGTTAAAAGATACGATCAAATAAGTGTTCTCCAAATCGACCCTTTAATACTCTGTATCTTGTTAGGGAAGCACTTTTGGAAAAAAAGTTATTCTTGGTTTTCGTATTATTTTGACAGTAGGTACATCCTGTATCATTTATGGTACTCATTACAGAATCACCTTGTTATAATGGGCTGCTTTCCAACAAAAAATTTTCAATTACAATTCAGCCGTATGAATCTATTAATTTATAAACGCAGTAATGTATCTCCACCTTTAGAAGCACTTTTGAGTTATACAATTGATTATTGAATTCAACTTTAGTGCGTTCTAACCGAGACAATTCCTTCCTATCGACAGAATGCCAACTTAAAAACTCGAAACCGACTGCGGTTTTTCCTTCTTTTTGTGAGATATGTGTCTTACTGGAAATATTTTAACGCCGTTTTATGCAATTCACGCGTTATTCTTTTTCCTCTTAATTGATTTGAACATATGCGCTCGAGCTGCGATTGTGAGTTACTCGCGCACCGAGAGTTCTGTACAATAATAAAAATAATGAGTTAGGGGTAAAAAATTAACAGATTTTTTTATTTAAACTTGTTTGTAAAAAGTTATTGGAATGGGTCCGAAAATCGAAATCAAAATGTAAAACATATTTTTATGTTTCAAGGTCACTACACTATTTTTACACTATTTTTAGAAAGATGTCTGTGTGTGTGTGTACGTATGTACGTACGTACGTATGTGTCCATTTCTTTCTAAGACGAAATCTCGAGAATGAAAATGATATCGACTACGTTAGGGTGCCAATCGACGCGTATTAACGTAAATATGATCTGAAAGACATTTTTTCAAAATCAGTTCAGCCGTTCTTTTTTCTTAACCAAATAGACTCCAAAAAAGTAGATTTTACACAATATCTCGCGAATAAAAAATTATATCGACTTCGTAAGGGTGTCAATCGAGGCGTGTTAAAGTCATTTTGATCCGACATAAATTTTATAAAAATCGGTTCTGCCGTTTTTTTTTTTTTTTAATTATTGTTAAAAATAAATAATAATTATGTTTTAATGATTAAAATGATTACTTTTCTGTGTAATATCTAATTTAATTATTATTATTAAATATTTATCAAACTGGGAAGTTCGCCGTGTGAACCTCAAGGGTCGCACTTTAGTCCCAATAAACGACCCACCTCACGGCTTGTTATTATTATTATTATTTGGTAAAGCCTTGTGACAGACAGACGGACGGACAGACATCGTAGGGTCAGCAATAGGGTTCCGTTCGGAGGTACATAAACCTGAAAAGAACAGCGAAATGTATAAAAACCATAGTCTGTTTCACGCTATAGTGACAGTGTTTTGTTTATTTAGTTCTTCGTTTGTTTTTATCTTCGTCCTCCATTAACGCGACTCGCGAGTTTGTTGTACATATTTATATAATATTAATTGTTTAATTGGTGTTCTGTGCTAATTACCACTTATGCGCAACGTTTTACAGTTTAATCGTTTTATTTGTCGCTAAATTGGCGCTAATTAAAACACGTCATGCGATGTTTATTTGTTGTATCATTTGTTTTAACGACTGGCCAGTCAACTGAATTTTCTCAGTGCGCATGTCCGCATTTCAAATGTTTATCTCACACCTAACTCCCAAAAGTTACGCATATCGGGATTCAACTTACCGCACAGTTTCAGTTGGGTTGCTATTTCTCCCGATTTTTTTTCTCATTCACAACTTGTTTAAAAGGATTTTTTGATGTCTTAAAAAGAGGTTTGAATAAAAAATAATGATTTAAAAAAATTGTAAACGTTCTGAAAAAAATATTCAGTCAATAAATCATCATTTTTCATCCTAACCTTTTTTACCATTCCAACTCCACAAGTGGAATGGTTTATTTGGGTCAAAATTCACTTTTCGCAATTTTTCTATATTTTTTCGTTTCGAAGTCACACATATTTTTGGGAAAAGTCTGTACGTCTGTTGGTTTGTTGGTCTGTGAACCCGATGCAGGAAAGTTTTTACTGTCGGGGGTTCGAATCCCACCTCCGCTCATGGATGTATTGTGATGTCATTTAATTTTAAGTTAGTTTGTTATTTAATGTAATTAAGACATTAATGACCTAAGTTATCGACGCGTCTATAATCTACAATAAAAAATAAATTGAATCTTCCGAGAACGCGATGTGTTTCTTTAATTAATGAGCTTTCATTGGCTGAATATTTTCCAGGGCTGTAACTTTTTCGAAATCTTTTTTTTTTTATTTTTCGAAATCGTTTACAACGTGTATTATTTATTCAATCATCGAGTTTTTTCTCGATCATCCGTATAATTATTTCGAGAATAAAGTTTTGTTGTAGCAATTATTGAATAAGCTTGCAAGTTTATTCAGCTTTGTATGCTGTTCTGAATGAAGCCACTAGCTGACTGTAAGACAGAGACAGTCACATCGTGTACCCTCGTTTGTTGGAGCGAGAGCAAAGACATTTATTTAATCAGCGCTTTATGCTTAGCAGTGACTTTTAAAGTCAACGCGAGACACGTTTACTCATAAACCTCTCCCTTTTCTCCCCCTTGCTTGCAGAAAGTTTTGTAAACTCATAATGATCTAATGAAAATTACTGCATGTATACATGTTGTCCCAGTTTTATATAATACGTAGTTAATCAGCGCTTCAATATTGCTTGATTGAAATTTAGATAAAATATTAGAACTGAGACCGATGACATCTGAATTCGTAAATCGTACCATGATTCTGTGAAAAATAAATATTAAAAAAAAAAAACTTTTTAGAGACAAGCTTTTATTTAAATGCACTAAAAAGGAAAAAATATTTTTTATTAATTTAGGTTCATAATTATTATAAAAGCGTGGGTTGTAAACTATATGATAGTTTAGTACGTCACGACCTAAATTAATAAAAATTATTTTTTCCTTTTTAGTGCATTTAAATAAAAGCTTATCTCTAAAAAGTTTTTTTTACTAATATTTATTTTGTTCATTTTAGTCATTCAAAATTTTACCCCCCCTTTACACCCGTAGGAGTTTAATTTCTAAAAATCCTTTCTTAGTGGATGCTTACGTCAGAAAAGGAACCAACTGTCCAAATTTCAAGTTTCTAGCTTCAGCAATTTGGCCTGGGCGTTGATAAGTCAAAAAAATCCTATATCTCCGTTTGAACCCCTTAGGGGTTGAATTTATTTTTAAATACGATTTATTCATGTATTGTCATCAGAAATACATGTGTACAAAATTTCAAATAGATCGGATACGTGGAAGTCGTTCAAAATTAGCTTGCAAGATTTGACCTAAACAAACACACAAACAAACAAATACCTACACAACTAACATACATTGCAAGTTAAATAAAAGCTTGTAAAAATAAGAGTTTCTCGCTCTCATTATATTCGTATGTGCAACTCGTAAATTTTCAAGCTGTGTATTTTTAAAGAAAAAACGTTGATTTTCTTGAATTGTGTTATAAAAACCTCCGTATAAGGTTTCAAGAAGCCATAGCTATATTTATTGCCTCCTTTCGAAATATCCATAATCCTTTTTTTTAACCTCAAATATTATATAATCGGTAAAGTTTTGAAACGTTTTGTGTTAAAAATACTTTCAGAGTGCGACTTCAAAGTCTTTAATGACTGAATTAAAAACGCAGTCGCTTCGACATTAGCCTTTTTAAGGTCGCCTGTATTCTCAGATATGATAATATATGTTAGACATTTGCATTTTGCTGACGTCACCGCGGCATAAACTTTGATGAGTGTAGTTTGTCAGCCATCTTGGCTTAGAGATGATGCTCGTTTGTCGTCAGTGCCCCAGAATGACATTTCATAAAAGATGAACATCGTGCTGTTTTCTGTATATGGAGTTCAGTGGCAATTATCTCATGTGTATATATATCATGTAAAAGATAAAAGCACTGCAGAGTTTCGCAGATGTCCTGATGAGCTAGTATAGTTATATTAAGTGAAACTTTGTAACATCATTTTTTTCGTTCGGTTACACATGTCGAGGTCATGTCATATCACGTCCAATCGAAGAATCGCGTATACACCGGGTCCCAAATGTATGTATGGAAAATAACATTTTCACAACGCCGCTATTGAAAATTCGATTTTCGGTACCTAGGTTTAGCGGGTTGAAACTGAGAGTTTTCATCCCTGGGGATGAAAATTTTCAGGTCGGTTCTCTCTGTTTTTTAACGTTGTTAAGAGGGAGACAGAGCGATTGGATATAATTTTCGAAAACTTCAAATTAAGAAGGAGATAGAGCGATATTAAATCTGCATATCATATTCATAAACGTCAAAATGATAAACATAACCCCACATAAATCTGACAGATCTATTATTTTTGTGACTTTTTTGCATGCCCAAATTGTAGGTACCTCAAATCGAATTGTCAATAGAGTTGTTGTGAAAAATAATATGCAATTACTCGGTATGAAACTTGACGTTTGCAACACGTGTGGTTGCATGCCATCGTACCTCGGACAGCAAACTTCACACTGGTTGCAAACACCAAGTTTCTTACCTTGTAATGCAATATACTACGAGAACATTTACAAATTTGTAGTAAGCTATGGGCCATAAGACCTAATGTAAATAATAATAACCATTATTTAAACAAATATAAATAGTTTAGTATATAAACACAGCAAGGTTCAAATTTTAATATGTTGTTACGGCGACTGTTTTAAGCATATATTTTAATTTGCAGAACAAAATGTCGGTATTAACCCCCTTGCAGAACGGTATAAACACCTAGGCGAGCAAGTTTCCATCTATAAGAGAGGGGGCTATACCGACATTTTGTTCTGCAAATTAAAATATATAATAAAATTAAGAAAATATTTTTATGTACTTGAAAAAGTTTAAATATATAAACGAAACGTCGTACATTTAATTTAATAAATAACATATTTTGTCCACTATCCTGCGATTTTTCTTAATTTTATTATAATCACGATGGACACGATTTCTAATATAAATTAAAATATATGCTTAAAAAAGTCGCCGTAACAACATATTAAAATTTGAATCTTAAACTAATAACATAAATTTCGTCCGGTACATGACACGTTTAGGATGATCTGCCACCCCTTTAATACTGACCAATCGATCTGCAAATATTATAATGGCATTATTGGGTCACCGACAAGCTATATAAACAGTTTCAGTCTTGAAGCAATAATAATTGTGACCTTTTCTTTTGTTACATGTTGGGGCGGTCTGTATCCCTCCCATACCGCTATCTATAAGCAAAATCCCTTGCTCAGGGCACTATATTAAAGTGCCCTGAGCAAAAGATTTTTTGGTGTTATTTATTCAAGGTCTTATTTTTGTGAAGAAGTTGAGGAAGACATATTAAGTCTTCCTCAACTTCTTCACAAAAATAAGGCCTTGAATAAATAACCCCAAAAAATTGTCACTAGCTCTCGGTCCATATAGCTGGCGCCCCTAGTGTCCAAGTTTGGCAGTGTCCATCTCCATTACAGACGGAGATCTCGTTACTGTCTTATAAAATTAATAATTGATTACTATAGCAACCGAATTATTTTCATTTTGAATAAAAAGAAATAAACCTGTCAAAATTGCTGTACCCTTTTTTGTACAGCGATTTGTTTGGATTTTGGGGATTTCGTGTGAAAATTCGATATTGTTTGCGCGTTCGTGTTTGTGTTCGGTTACGCGAAAAAAAAAATGGTGATCGGTACGGCGTATCATCTCTTGGAAATCATCTTCGGCATGTTGTATCCGGCGTACGCATCGTGCAGATCGCTCGGTGCTCGCGACTCGGTCGAATACGAAAAATGGATGAGATATTGGACAGTGTTCGCTGTTTACAGGTCGCTCGAAACGTTTGTCGACGTGTTGGTGTGTTCGTTGCCGGCGTTCTACTTGACCAAAGCTATGTTCATCACGTGGTTGCTTTGGCCGGATGCTAAAGGCGCGACTGCTGTGTTCACCACGTGTTTCAGATGGCTCGTTCCAAACGGACGGAGGATACAGCAAAAGAGATACAACACCAGATCGGGAGTAGTCCATGCTCATTGACTCAAATTTTTTTCAGTATTATCACATATTTTCGTAGGTTGTTGATTTGTGTTACAGCAAATAATCATATAATATGAAATTTTTATACATCTTTTCTTTATATTTTTAATAAATCGTGAAGTTGAGTGACCCCTTCGAAAACGTTTTGTTTTTTGAAAAAGAGAAGAATCGGTGTTTGATTTTTTACTAGCTTTTATTAACTTCCCATTGGAAGTTATTGTAATGGGTCCGAAAAGCGAAATCAAAATGTATAACAAATTTTTGTTTCAAGGTCACTACACTATTTTTAGAAAGATGTCTGTGTGTATGTGTGTGTGTGTACGTATGTGTCCATTTCTTTCTAAGACGAAATCTCGAGAATGAAAAATTATATCGACTACGTTAGGGTGCCAATCGACGCGTATTAACGTAAATATGATCTGAAAGAAATTTGTTCAAAATCGGTTCAGCCGTTCTTTTTTCTTAACCAAATAGACTCCAAAAAAGTAGATTTTACACAATATCTCGCGAATAAAAAATTATATCGACTTCTTAAGGGTGTCAATCGAGGCGTGTTAATGTCATTTTGATCCGATGTAAATTTTATAAAAATCGGTTCAGCCGTTTTTTTTTTTTAATTGTTGAAAATAAATAATAATTATGTTTTAATGATTAAAATGATTACTTTTCTGTGTAATATCTAATTTAATTATTATTATTAAATATTTATCAAACTGGGAAGTTCGTCGTGTGGACCTCAAGGGTCGCACTTTAGTCCTAATAAACGACCCACCTCACGGCTTGTTTGTATGTTAGTTTGTGTGTTTGTTTAGGTCAAATCTTGCAAGTCAATTTTAAACGACTGCCACGTACTCGATCGATTTGAAATTTTGTACACATATGTATTTCCGATGACAATACATGAATAAATCGTTTTTAGTATTAAATTTAACCCCTAAGGGATTCGAACGAGGGTGTAGGTTTTTTTTTTGACTAATCAACGTCCAGGCCAAATCGTTGAAGCTAGAAACTTGAAATTTGGACAATAGATTCCTTTTCTGACGTAAGTATCCACTAAGAAGGGATTTCTCGAAATTCAGTCCCGAGGGGGATCAAAAGGAGGTAAAATTTTGAAAGACTAAAATAAACTAAAAAAAATATTAGTAAAAAAAACTTTTTTTTAGAGACAAGCTTTTATTGAAATGTACTAAAAAGGAAAAAATAATATTTAATAATTTTGGTTCATAATTATTATAAAAGCGAGGGTTGCGACTAATAAAACTATCATAGACATTTCAACCCCCGCTTTTATAATAATTATGAACCAAAATTATTAAATGTTATTTTTTCCTTTTTAGTACATTTCAATAAAAGCTTGTCTCTAAAAAGTTTTTTTTTACTAATATTTTTTTTTTGTTTAATTTCGCTAAGCGCCTATAGATTGTCGGTATTGGAATAACGTGCCCAACGACGGTAATTACTATCTAGATTGTCAGTCACGCGCACCTCGTCTCTTTCTAATCTTCTCTTCACCTTCTTTTGTTTCACATGACCCCCGCGTTGTGTCTTCAAAGTGTGCTCTAAACTCCTTATTGAAAATAAACATTGCCTACATAATATTATGTAAGTATATTTAGCTCGATTTCTTCACTACAGGATAAGTTCTGAATAACTTTATCCCGAAAATACTTGTAGGAATTGGTTTTTGTTACTGAGTACTTATCCTACAGATAATTATCCGCTAGTCGGGAATCCCGCACTCGATTTCAGCGCTAAATTGGCGTACGCTGGCTAAACTATAAGAAATGGAGTAAAGTAAAATATGGGAATACATTTTAAAGTAAATAAAAGCACAAATATATTAAATGACTCAATACAGGCCGGTATACGTGCATGGAAAGTAGCTATTTTGTAGTGTAATATGGGACATGTATTAAATATGGGCTGTAGAAATAGACCGTGATATTCGGGGCATGTGACGTCATCCGCTCGAAAGAAAAAATAGAGGTGTGGTTTATTTTAACCAACTTCAAAAATATATTGTTGTATACGTTGTGGATATTAGGGGTTTACATCGATTAATTATTTAAACTATCTAATGAGGTTCAGAGAACAGTGTGGTCCAGTGGTTAGCGTCGCGGCCTCTCGATCAGACTGTCGTGGGTTCGAATTCCGTCTCCGATCATGGATGTTTTGTGATGTCAGTTTGTTTTAATTGAGTTATGTTATATTTAATGTAATCAAGACTCTAATGGCCTAAGTTGTCAACGCGTCTATAATTTACAATAAGTAAATAAAAATCTAATGAGGTTCAGAGGAGAGTGTGGTCCACTGGTTAACGTCGCGGCCTCTGGATCAGACTGTCGTGGGTTCGAATCCCGCCTCCGCTCATGGATGTTTCGTGATGTCATTTAGTTTTAAGTGAGTTATGTTATTTAATGTAATCAAGACGCTAATGACCTAAGTTGTCGACGCGCCTATAATTTACAATAAATAAATAAAAATCTAATGAGGTTCAATATAAACAAAAATAAAGATAGTTACTTCTTACCACAACAGTTTTATTGATGGATGTACATTTCGAAAGTTATGCTTTCATCTTCAGCAAACACTATACATGTATAGTGTTTGCTGAAGATGAAAGCATAGCTTTCGAAATGTACATCCAACAATAAAACTGTTGTGGTAAGAAGTAACTATCTTTATTTTTACTTTTATTCCAACCACAGTGCTCATATATTTTTATTAAGGTTCAATATGTCGAGGTTCTACTGTATATCGGGTCTTGTTTATTATTCGGGTATATCTTTAAGAACAACGCGTGTAACAAAAGCCCTTTTATATAAAATTACGCCTTTAGCAATTTAACATACAAAAAGGATAACGTAGAATTTTCATATTATAATAATATTGTTGGGATATAGAGGTAGGGTTACATAATATTATAGATATGTGTGTGCGGGATTGAAGCGGTGCGGGGGTGGCGCAGGGTATTTGTGTAAGGTATTTTAGCGTTGATGATAGCTTGTGGTATCGCTGTTCTGTCAGCCATTTAATAAAATCAACCAATATCGTTGCGGTATAATGATATTGCAGGTATCTTTTTATATACACATATATGTGGTGGGAAGCTTTGTAATCGAACCTCTGAAGCTGCAGATTCACGGGAAACCATTCATGCTGGGTTGCAGATACGGTCATAATATATTATATAGTTTACGTATACAGATCAAGAAACTAAAATATGTTTCGTGTTGTAGATTATAGACTCTCGACAACTAATTACATTAAATTGAATTAAACAATAAATTTATGAGCGGAGGTGGCCGCACGCTTAACTGATTGGATTTGTGAAAAAAAAATTCGACTGATGACCAGTCCTATACTTCCCACCTAGTAAATATTTGCAAAAAATAAACACTCTTTTTTTATTCTTTGAAAAAAAAGCATGGCCCCCTTTTTTGTTTGGTGATGTACTGATGGCTAGTAATATAGCAAAAATTATGGTTACCTTGATTTACGTACAATTTTTATTTTTTTTAGTAAAATATTTTTTTTCTCGAAAACTGCATTTTAGAGAAAAAAATATTTACATTTTTTTATATTATAACATCTAGAATTCATTTATACTTTTTTTACCTATGTTATTACGTGACATTGAGAACGTTTTTTTTAATATCTCAGGATCCACTGAACCGATTTGACTCAAAATCTAATCAGATCTAAGTTAAAGGCTGATAAACACTATAGAACAATCGGCATGGCCGTATGTTGTTTCGTTTTTACGATATCGAAGGCGAAAAATTGACCACATACACACACACATACAGACATCAGTCAGAAATTAATCTTAAACGATTGCTAGGGTCTCAAAACGTGAAGATCGGTTAAAATCTCGAAATATTTTTTTCGGACTAAATCCATTACTTCTACCATACTACCATAGTAGAGGTGGGAAGTAAAAATTTAATATAAATGGAAAGATCACATACAAGTTTAATAGCAAAACTATTTTTTACGAACAATAAAAAAGTTTTATTTATTTAAAAATTATTTTTTAAACTAAGTTCAGATGACGCGCTGACAGTTTACTTCTATAGCAGTGCACTTTTACGTGAAACTGCAGTAGAGGGCAGTCATGCAGTGGTCCAATGGTTAGCGTCGCGGACTCTGGATCAGTCTGTCGCGGGTTCGAATCCCGCTTCCGCTCATGGATGTTTTGTGATGTCATTTAGTTTTAAGTGAGTTGCTATTTATGGTAATCAAGACACTAATGACCTAAGTTGTCGACGCGTGTATAATTTACAATAAATAAAATAAAAAGAAACTGCAGTACGTTGAAATCGGTCACGTGATTGGTCATGTCTCTTAGACCGACCCCACAGCGCAGATTTAATTTTTTCGACTTTTCGAGTGTTTTCTGACATATATAATTTTATTTTTAATCGACTTAAAAAAAGGTTATCAATTCGACGTGTTTGTGTGCTTGTTATGTAACTTTCTGAGCTGCCAGTCACAATTAGAAGTTATAATGCCTCGCCACTGATTACGCCAATCACCGCCGTGTGACCTGTACACACGTATTTTATGTAAATACCATATAAGTGAATCACAGCATTTTTTTATATATCGATATTGGGAAAAAAGATTCTTTTTCATGACGTGGCCTGTGCTACCGCAGCAGCCGTTCAAAAAACGTGACGCATTATCGTTTTTTTGAACGGTGCAGAAACGCTGCTTCGCGTCGGTTGTTTAAAAAGTATATTTTTAACCGACTTCAAAAAAAGGAGGTGGTTCTCAATTCGGTTGTATTTTTTTTTATGTTTGTTACCTCAGAACTCCGTCAATTGGGTTTTTAAACGAATTTTTTTTTACTTAAATGGAAGGACCACATCAACTTTTATAGCAAAACTGTTTTTATTTAATTTTTTTGCTTACTAATTAAAAAGTTATATTTAAATAAAAATTAATTTTTAAACTCAGTTCCGATAACGCGCCGAAAGAATCCGAACGCGTGTGACGTCATTATGTTATCTATGGTCTTTGTATCCATGGTTACCAAGTTAAAAATTTATTATTTTTGATAGTGTGCGTAATACATATACACAAATACCAACAAATGCAGACACATTTTAACATAACGACGTCACAAACATTCCTGGCGCGTTTTGAAGTCACGTGATATTTTTTAAATTTTTATACATTTTAATTAATTTTTAGTAATTTATCTATAGCTTTAAAAAAATTTTTCTTTTCGATTTTCAATATTATTTATGTTAAATTATTAGAAAAAATTAAAAAATTAATATTTTTTTTTAAACTTAAATACCTAATTATAAACCGATTTGGAATTTTTTTTATTTGAAAGGATATGCTTTCAGATTGGTCCCATAGAATTTTCATCAAAATCGGTTCAGTAGTTCGGCTGATTTTAATAAAAGTTAGTTACGGCGTGTGATTCCTTAACGTAAATGTCACTTTTTGACACATCAGACAGCGTAAGAAAGTCGGTTTAATAAAAGTGAGTAACGGCGTGTGAATCCTTTAAGGTAAATGTCACTTTTTGACACTAAAAAGTAAAAAGTAAAAAACTTTTTAACAAAAAAAAACCTCCTTCAAAAAGCCACTAAAAAGAGGAAAATAATGAAATTTGAGGTCTGCGCCAATTTAATAAAATATGAAGTTGGTTAAAAAGAAGATATACTGATTTTTTTGACAGCATTGATGCTCTGAGGATGGTGCAATGAGCACCGAAACGTAAGCTTATAAATGCAAATTTAATCATCAGTATTGCAAATTTTATTTGATCCTTTTGCCACTGAGTTTTTTCTCACCATAAATTGCCTGTGCTAGCTGCGCTTCGGCAGCGCCAATTTTTGACTCGCACATTCGGAAAACTTGAGAGAAAAATATGTGTACTATTACCCACCTTCTGCAGCGATGCGTCTTGTGATATATTTAATAAATATAGCAGAATGTGAGTTCAAATTGATGGAAAACCAAATCCCCAGCAGTTTTTGCACTCACGCTTCTGCACAAACGACGTGCGTAGATAAAGAACAGTATATATTGATTTACGTGCTGTTTGTATATTTGTGTCTCACTCGCTTATGTGTACATTTACAAGTTGTCAACGCGATGCCAAACGACGCATACTTGACGAAGTGACGCCATAAACGGGGTTTTCAAACTGACTGAAATGTAGTTTTTTACCTCCGCGACGCAAAAAAGAAACCTTTGTTTGTCTGTGGCATCGTGGCTCCAAAACGGGTTGAACCGATTTTTTTTTTGATGTCGGGCTGTGAACGCGTGAGGAGAAATATGCAACGAAATTTATGGTCCGTTCCTTCGCTGCTGTTCTCCCCACCACTGCGGCACTCTCTCTCTCTCTCGGCTTCCGCGCGCTCGGGCACGAGAAGACAACCGCGTGTGTTACAGTGCAGTATATAGGATTACGTCAGCATAACAGTTCAATAACGTTTTCTTTGATGTTTCACATCTGTCGGGGGTCCCGAGACCCACACCCTTTTTTTTTTGTTTAAAGTACGTTTATCTGGGCCTGGTACTAATTTCAGTTTGCTGTTTAATTTTAATAACAAATTGATATTCAAATTGATAGTTTTACCGATTCTCGGATTGGAACATGGGAAGTGGGGGCTTGTAATAATAAACGAGCCATGGAAAAGCCATATAAACAAGACATCGCTACACGCTCGGCTATTCTCAAACACTCTGGCGCCTAGTTACAGATAAAAAAATCTGCGTCTACTTTTCATACAAAAAAATATTAGTAAAAAAAAGCTTTTTAGAGACGACAAGCTTTTATTGAAATGTACTAAAAAAGAAAAAATAATATTTAATTATTTTGGTTCATAATTATTATAAACCCACGCTTTTATAATAATTATGAACCAAAGTTATTAAATTTTATTTTTTCCTTTTTAGTACATTTCAATAAAAGGCTTGTCTCTAAAAAGTTTTTTTTTACTAATATTTTATTTTGTTTATTTTAGTCTTTCAAAATTTTACCCCCCTTTGACACCCGTAGGGGTTAAATTTCGAGAAATCCTTTCTTAGGGGATGCTTACGTCAAAAAAGGAATCAACTGTCCAAGTCTCTAGCTTCAGCGATTTGGCCTGGGCGTTGATTAGTCAAAAAAACCTTACATCCCCGTTTGAACCCCTTAGGGGTTGAATTTATTTCTAAAAATGATTTATTCATGTATTGTCGTCGGGAATACATATGTTAGTACAAAATTTCAAATTGATCGGATACGTGGAAGTCGTTAAAAATTGACTTAAACAAACACACAAACTAACTAACATAGGTACATTTCACGTTAAATAAGAACGTGTAAAAATACATGAAAAAGAAAAATTATAGGTAAATTAATCGATATATCGTATAATGCATTTTAGTTAATAATTTTGATTTCATTTGAAACGCTTGAAATGTTTTCTTTTTGTGTAATTTTTTTTAAATTGTTTTTTTTTATAATTAATTTAAAATGAATAATCAAAATGAAAAATTTAAAAAAAAAGTGGCAGAAGCGTACTCGCCAATGCCTTCTGTGAGGTTTGAACTCACGACCCCTGGTTTACGAGACCAGTGCTCTACCACTGAGCTAAAGAGGCGGTGAGTAGTTTTGTCATTGACATGGAACGTGTTTTATGGAACTAACACAAAACGCTTGTTTTAATAATGTTTGTTCAAGTTCTTAATGGATTTTAATATTTTACAAAATTTTACGAGTTGTAAAAAATAAGATTGTAAAAATTCTCTAGAAACACATTTTTCATTGTCCTAAAAAACACGGAGATATTTTGAAAAAAAAATTTTTGTTTGGTGATCTACTGATGGCTAGTAATATAGCAAAAATCATGGTTACCTTGATTTACGTACAATTTTCATTTTTTAGTGAAATATTTTTTTTCTCGAAAACTATACATTTTAGAGAAAAAAATATTTACATTTTTTTCATATTATAACATCTAGAATTCATTCATATTTTTTTTACCTATGTTAATACTTGACATTGAGAACGTTTTTTTTAATATCTCAGGATCCACGGAACCGATTTGACTCAAAATCTAATCAGATCTAAGTTAAAGGCTGATAAACACAATAGAACAATCGGCATGGCCGTATGTTGTTCCGTTTTTACGATATCGAAGGCGAAAAATTGACCACATACACACACACACACACATCAGTCAGAAAATGATCTTAAACGATTGCTAGGGTCTCAAAATGTGAAAATCTTTTGAAATCTCGAAATATTTTTTTCGGACTAAATCCATTACTTCCCTACCATAGTAAAGGTGGGAAGTAAAAAAAGGGCCATGCTTTTTTTCAAAGAATAAAAAAAGAGTGTTTATTTTTTGCAAATATTTATAACTATAGATGGGAAGTAGGTATAGGACTGGTCATTAGTCGAATTTTTTAAGATTTTAAATGACTGATATTTTTAATTTTAATTTAAAAAACTTTAAATATTACTGATATTTTTTTTTCTTAATTAAAAAAGCGAATGCTCCAGGTGAGGCTCGAACTCACAACCCCGGCATCGCTCACGGCTACTGCCTTATAAGTACCGTGCGCTAACCAATTGCGCCACTGGAGCTGATGTCGCTCAGCACCTCCAGTGTATCTGGTAGGTATATCTATATACTTCTATACTCTTATACCAGTGGCTCCCAAAATGGGTTCCACAGAAAAAAGCAAAAGAAATTTAATAATAAGAATATTTTGTTAAAAATTTAAATTAAATCAAAGTAAATAGACACTGAAAACCTCAGCTGTCGAGCGTCTATACTCTAGAATCTATCTAAATCAAAGTAAAATGACATTCACGGCCGTGTTAAAAAAATTATTTATTACAGCTATTCATAAGGTGACCAGACGTCCTCCTTTGAGAAGGACAGTCCACCTTTGGTGAGATTTGTCCTCCTCAGTGATAGTTTTTAATTTCAATTTTTTTAATTTTAATTTGTAAATCTGGCAGGCTAACAGACAAATAATGTCCAGTAACAGACATGATTTGACATATTTAATAAAAATAAAATAAATAAAAATAAATAGGTAGGTATATATGAACTATATTAATAAAATATTAAAAAGAAGAATAAAATGAAATATTTAATTGAAATTAAATCGTGTCAAGTTTTTTGCTGTCTCTAAAATAACAGCTTGGTTTAAAATTTCAATTTGAAAATTATGTTTGAAATTGGTTCAATAGGCGATATAATTGATTTTATATTTTAATTTTAGTAGTACTTAATTACTTTATAACGAATTCGATTCGCTTTTATAACGATGTGGAAATTAATAATTTAATTACTTTGTCATAAAATTGAAAATTAAATATTTTAATCGAAAATTATAATTTCGTTATTGGGAGCACGTTTTTATATTCCAATTGAATGCTTATTTGATTTGTAGCCTAGTGGTACAGCACTAGACTCGCATTGGGAAGGTACTGGGTTCGAATCCCGACGGGGGCAGATGTGACTAGGACTTTTTCCTACTGCCTCATGTCGAGAAACGGTAATTCCTGTACCGGCCATCCTGTTTGAGGTTTTCCATGGTTTCCCTCAATTATTCCAGATGAATATCGAGATGGTTCCTTAAGCAAGGCCATGGCCGATTACCTGTCAAACTCCTATCATGCTCCCAAAATTGCCTACCTTACCCTAATTTCCTATAATTCCTCCATTCGCACATTGCTATAAAAAAAAGTTGAAGTTTAAAAATGTAGAAAACAACGGGATGTGGTAAAATGGAAAATAGTAATGGTGCGAATGGCGTCTGTTATGACATAATGTCGAGAAACGGACGTTAAACGCATTATTATTATTATTATTATTTATTAATTTATAAGAAATATATTAAAGATATTGTCCGTATTTTTATTTATTTATAAACTAGCTGTTACCCGCGGCTTCGCTCAGCACCTTTCAGTAGAAGCGCGATTATATATATTATGTATACAATTCTATTTCGTAATGTATAACAAATGTTATTATTATAGTTAAAGCCCAATCAAAATCGGCTCAGTGGTTTTTGGGTTAACCCGAGGCAAACATACAGACAGATAAAAATTTTACGCCGATCGATTGTTATCTTTTTCGATAAATCTGGTATGACTAATAAGTAAACCAAGCGTCAGCTGGCGCACCCGCGGTGTGTGTGTGAGAGAGGCTGAGAAAGTAGTAAAAAAATTTTTTTAAGTAATAGTACGCCGGCTGAAACTTGTTTTTATAAATAGTTAAGATCATTGTGAGTTGAAAAATAATCGTCAGCTGCATCGTGGAAGGGAGATTGTGCGTCAGCTGGTCGCATGAACTTGTAAAAAAACACGTAAAATATTGCACATTTCACTTTTTGCACTGTCAGCAGCTGAGACAATTACGTTATCTAGGATTATGATAGTGATATGATCATAATCCTAAGTAACGAAATTGTCTCAGCTAAATGGCCGGTTTATCGTACATTTTAATCGCGATGTTTTTTGATCACACTGTTAAATGACGGGTTGCTATGGTAACGAAACGCAACAACCAATGAACACGTAGCTATCAAAATTTAAGTGTGATTAAAATAACATCGTGATTAAAATTTACGATAAATCGGCCATAAGTGTTTCACCATCGGATAATCATAACGTGTGAATAAGCTGTTGTTTTTTTGTTGCCTTTATGCTTTTTCATTTTTAAAAATAAAAAAAAGCATCGTAATATGATAAATTGCAGAATGAAAAATAACGTCACACATTACAAATGTCAGTATAAAATAAAACTTTCTCTTTCATTTTGTTTTTCAATTGTTAAACATATATGACATACACGTGTAAAACAAAATTGCTGCCGGACTTGCTTTTGTTTTTTATATAAATATACCGGATGTGTGCATATTAACAATATTGTGGATGCGTCTCTTCCGGTTGTCTTCTTTTGTTATTGCATTCAACTGTTTTAGAAATTCATAGAAAAAAGGGTGTGTGGGTCAGTAAAATTTACAGGAAATGTATTTTTAGAAGGCATTTCGCCAAGAATTTTATTGTGTCATTTTACCCTTTCATTTGTGTTCACAAAATCATTTTACATTCTCTGTGTTTTAATGCATGAGTTCAAAATTTGCCTAACAATCGTAAAACAGCTCAACCAGTCGTTATAGAAAAAAATTTGCTATTTTCCGAACAACTGTAAGTGACTGTGTTACCTTGGAAAAGAGAGATAGAAAACCATATATGTAATACTCCTATATTGCTTGCACCCGTAAAAGTATTAGGTCGCAAGTGAGACAGCAAATGACTGTTTCTGTCTTTATCCGGGTGTGCACGCTTTCACGGCCGGCATTGTTCCAAGTCTTCATGGTTTCCGGGCTTGTAGGCCGTGGTCCGGTGGTATTTCTACCTGACGTTTCGTTTACAACTGCGGAGTATGACCTGTGAGCCGCCAAGGAGGACACTTCGACCGCTGCCATATCGCCTTTGAGAATGTCTACCGCAGTTGTAGACGAAACGTCAGGTAGAAATACTGCACCGAACCACGGCCTACAAGCCCGGAAACTATGAAGACTTGTTTCTGTCTTTGTCGAGAAATCCATCACGTTGTGCGCAAGCGTTGCAACATTCGATTCACATTGTTTCCATAGCAATTTCGGAAATATTATTATCACCATTAACCTTGTTATTACCATAGATCAATTAATATTATAAATTGTTCATGCGCATAAGACTCGACGTCTTGCGAGAGAGAATGACATATATATGTCTGCACCGTATAAGGCTTTTCGTCCGACTCCAGACCCCGGCTAGCAATATAGGAGTATTACATATATGTAAAAAACGAAGCAGTTCTCTTGTCCTTGTCTTGACGCATTTGTGAATTTGAAAATTTATAGTAGGTAGGTATTGTTAATTTACATCTGTAACCATGGTTATGTATTTGTGCTTGAAAAAGATAGCGAAGAACTGCTCTATTATTCATCTCTTTCTTTTGCATCCACACTTTTTTGGGTGGCTTCCCTATTCTAGATCTAGGATATTTCTATGTTTTTAAAAAATTGTTAAATTGTGTTTTAAAGACCACCAACAGCTAAGGTTATTTGGGCGTAGCACCAATTCATATTTTCAATTCATTATTTTTTTTTTATAATATAAATTGAACATCCAATTGATACTTTTACCAGCTCTCGGGCTAGAACCCGGGAACTGGGGACTTGTAATAGAGAAACCATAGCAACGCCATGTAAACAACGCAGCATTGCTACACGCTCGGCTATTCTCAAGCCCCTCTGTTTTTTTCTGTGTATTCGATCTATAGGAAATATGACTATTATTGTATGTAATCGAAATCACGCGACCTGCACACAAATTTCCGAACCATGCAGTCTCGTCGTACACCTCATTCCTTGAGCGTCGGTGGGTTCGAACCCGTTCTCTCTCTCCCTCACGTCCAATAAAAGTAACAGGCGAAAGCCTTCCAATAAATTGTGAAAGTTTGTTTTGGAAGGACCGCGCGTTGACTGCGGCGTGAATTCACGCACTGAGTCTCCAAATACTTTCGACTAATGCTTAAATGTCTTCAGACCCTCCCTAGAGACTAGATTTTTTTTATGCTTTAAAAATCGGTGTGTTGATACGGGCGTGCGGCACCAGAAATGCGACCCTACGGGCCGCCGTCAAAAGGTTCGAATATTTTTTTACAAAAAGGCAATATGGCCGCCATTTTAAAATCTGACGTCATTTTATTTTTTTGTGTCCTATGAAACTCAAATATCAATTTTCAAAAGAATCGGATATTTTTTACAAAAAGTCAATATGGCCGCCATTTTGAAATCTGACGCCATTTTTTTTTGTGTTCTATAAAAAAAGTTGGTGATGGTGACGTTTTTTGTCGGTTTACTCCCCTGCTGTCGAGCGCACAACGTCCGTAAAAAAGTATAACTTCAAAAAACAAAGCATCTACTATGTAATTTTTTACATTAGATATTATAGCTCATAGCCTACTACAAAATTGTAAATGTCCTCAATGTTATTTTCCTTATGTTACCGTTTACACACTAAGCTTACGCTAATATAAATAAGCTCCGCGCGGTTAATCCGCACGGATTCCGTCGTACGTCTGAACTAGCTCTATAGTCAGGCCGATTAACAGATGGAGTCACCACGTGAAAAGTATATGAATAGCATACGCCGCAGGCGTGGCCTTCGCATATAGTTTCGTTCCCGAACGTTCAAGCAATCAATCAGGTACTTTGCACGCGGTGATCACTCAGTGATCATGCGTTTTCATTGCTCCATCTGTAAGCGGCCCGACTATAGTCGCACGTCTCTACCAGGGTTGTTACGGATGCAAAAATTTAGACATCTGCGGATGCGGATTTTGAGATTTTAAAAGGATAATTATTTAAATTTTAAGTGCATAAATAACTGAAAATCAATTTAATTTTAACTTTTTATTTATTTAATCATATTGTTAGCACGTGCCACTCTGGCTCCGCCCACTTTCTTTACATGTA
This sequence comes from Mongoloraphidia duomilia, assembly GCA_039654895.1. Lineage (NCBI taxonomy): Eukaryota > Metazoa > Arthropoda > Insecta > Raphidioptera > Raphidiidae > Mongoloraphidia > Mongoloraphidia duomilia. The sequence continues at coordinate 12,925,580 of CM077527.1, forward strand.
GTTACTTGTTGATGTGAATCTGCATCCGTAAAAACTCCGCATTGATTGATGCGGATGTGAATGCGGATGTCTGAATCAATGCGAATATTCCGCATTTACGGATGCGGATGCGAATATTCGTAACACCCCTGGTTTCTACTGTCACGTCTATAATGATGAAGCGTTTGTTTGTAGTTCAGTTTGTCAGAACGAGTTAGCAGAAAACATATGTATATAGAGACGAAAACAAAGAAAAGACAAACGGCCCGATAAAAGAAAAATGTTGACAGTTTATCTCGTGGAGTAAATATGTCCGAACCGGTTAAATCATGCTGGCCTATATAGTTCCTAATACCATGTACCATCGCAGATGTTAGTAGAAGCAATGTAGACCAATCGAAGAGTCAGGGGAGGAGAATTCGACACGCCGTGTGTTGTTGCTTTTGTTTTTATCTTTATGTCACGATTTTTACCGTCGTGTCCCGTTTCTTCAACTTTTGCCTGCCGGTCAAGCAGTGGCGGACTAAGCCCGTCGGAGGCCCGGGGCGGCAGAACTAAATGAGGTCCCCGGTCTGCTTAGACATTGATGTATTTGTAGTGTAAATTTCGTGAAAAATGAATAATATAGATGTATTGGCTGACAAAAAAATCAAATATTTATAATAAACGACCTACCTACAGGGCCGTAGCTAGAGCTGAATTCAAGATAGGGCACTGAAAGTTTAAAGTAGGGCTGAAGCAAAAGACTACATTTTTTTAATTGGATTGCCCACTTCATCTGGTGATATCAAATTACAAAAGCAAGAAAACGGTAAATGACAATTTTTCAAAAAAAAAAAAATACAGAACTTGCCATGTTATCAAATTTCCGAAGAACTTAATTTAGTCCAACGAATTTAATCTTGTTTTTCCAAATGCCAGATAGATGACTTTGTCATTCTGTCGTGATAGTCTTTGCGGCTTGTTTAGAATTCCTTAAAGTAGGGCACTGGATGTTTTAAGGTAGGGCATTGCCCCTTAATGCCCCCCCCCCTAGCTACGGCCCTGCCTACCTACATTTATATTTTGTATACGTACGGGGCATCCAACTCCAAACTGCCTCTTACTTATTAAACATATTTTGGCCTTGTTAACTTCCCATTGGAAGTTATTCCTAATGGGTCCGAAAATCGAAATCAAAAAGGAAAAAAAATTTTTATGTTTCAAGGTCACTACACTATTTTTACACTACTTTTAGAAAGATGTCTGTGTGTGTGTGTGTGTGTGTACGTACGTACGTACGTATGTATGTGTCAATTTCTTTCTAAGACGAAATCTCGAGAATGAAAAATGATATCGACTACGTTAGGGTGCCAATCGACGCGTATTAACGTAAATATGATCTGAAAGAAATTTTTTCAAAATCGGTTCAGCCGTTCTTTTTTCTTAACAAATAACCTTCAAAAAAGTAGATTTTACACAATATCTCGCGAATAAAAAATTATATCGACTTCGTAAGGGTGTCAATCGAGGCGTGTTAACGTCATTTTGATCCGACATAAATTTTATAAAAATCGGTTCAGCAGTTTTTTGTTTTTTTTTATTATTGTTAAAAATAAATAATAATTATGTTTTAATGATTAAAATGATTACTTTTCTGTGTAATATCTAATTTAATTATTATTATTAAATACTTATCAAACTGGGAAGTTCGTCGTGTGGACCTCAAGGGTCGCACTTTAGTCCTAATAAACGACCCACCTCACGGCTTGTTTGGGATTTGATTAAGAAGAACTTCTCGAGATTTGGAGGCCCCCTAGGATCAGAGGCCCAGGGCGAGCCGCCTGGCATCACAAAACATCCATGAGCGGAGGCGGGATTCGAACCCACGACAGTCTGATCCAGAGGCCGCGACGCTAACCACTGAACCACACTGTCCTCGGACGAAGCCGAAATCAGTAGCTAATTTTATATGTAACAATAGTAGATACATATTTTATCAATGGCGTCATACGTCCTATTGTTCAATCATGAATTTTAAGTTGACAACCCTATATGGTTGTACTATAATATTGTATAACCTCAAAAGGATGAGGCGTCGTTGACCCTGTTCTAGCGGAGACCGGGACAATAACCTAACCTAACAGACACAGATGTGCGAACGTATTCCATTCGTGTTAGACGGAGAGAGCCGACCGTCATATTCGATTACACAAACATATTTGTCTGTGTAAGTTGAGATCGATTTATATTATCCGGTCAGACACGGCGCAGGAACGTAGCGTTTCCGGCAAGGCAAACATTTTTACATATGCATTTCAAATACGAGTATTGATACGTGTCTGAACGGACGGGATCCGCTAAGTATAAATATTCGTATTTGAAATGCATGTAAAAATGTTTGTCTTGCCGAAAACGCTACGTTCCCGCGCCGTTTCTGACCGGATAATATAAATCGACCTTTAGTATTGGAACAGACAAATAGGGAGTTACAATTATTTTTTTCTGCCGGACCATTGATACTGATGTCACTTCCCAGTCATTTTTTGGATTGTCTTCTTAGGTCATCGAGAAATAAAATTGACGTCAAAATGTCGGTTGAAACGAGTGCCAGAGTTCATCCTGCCTCAAATCCTTGGCAGCTCTAATTTTTCAATTTCCGGCAGAATAAAAATAAACACTTTCATGATGAGCTCTCGCTAGTACGAAGATTCACACCTACAACCTAACTATATTGAATTAACACTCGCATGTAGTGAAAATCAATTGATTCCGAAGGAGAATGTTAGATTAATAATCAATATCTGCTCGGATGAGTTCAAAAAAAATAGTACTTAAAGTTCCCCCATTTCATCAAAATCGTTAGTCGTTTTTAAGAAAAAAAATTACATACCTATAAGTAGATAATATAATTATTATACGTCATACTACATAATGTATGTACCTACATATTTTCAAATAATTACTGATTATTTTAATAAGTTAAAGATTGACTGTCAGAGTAATTTGACATAAATAATGAAAATAGTTTTTTTCCAAAGCCTACTCACCATACGACACTGTTTTATAACGTTAAAAAACTGTTTTTTAAAAAGATAAAATCGATAAGAAAATGAATTTTTCCAGTGTGAAACCTAGCTAGATCGATTTTTTGCCCCTCGAAATCCCTTTTCGGTAAATTTGATCAAATCGTTAGAGCCGTTTTCGAGAAAATATTTATATAGGTACATATATACAAGATTTGCTCGTTTAATAATATAGGGATGTCACGGTTGAGTAATTGTAAGCTCATTCCGCCGCGAAAGTGGAAAGGTTCAGGTTAGATTCCTGACTGTGACTGTATGGTTGGTAAAATGATTTTTTCCAATATGATTGGAATCAATTATATAATTGATTGCTTTCCAACAAAAATTTTCAATCACAATAAATACAAATTTAACACGTAAGCCGTGACCAAATACATAATTAGATGAATGCATAATGACTGCAAACAGTATATGAAGACACCTGCTGTAAGAACAATGACGTAACACAACACTGTAGTCAGGAAAAATTCATTAATTCAAACCTATGTCACCGTAGGGATTTTAACCCTAAACTTTCCACTATCGCGGCGGACTGAGTTGACATTACTCACACAGTGACACATTTTCAAACGATCGACTTTCTCCCTTTAAAGCATTCTGTCACGAAAAACCACTACATGCGAGAGTCAATATTCCAACACCACTGCTAGACTACAAACACTCAACATGTAAAGTAAATACAACAGGTGAATACAAAGATGAAGTATCCATTTTTAATAACACCAAGACAAGATAGAATTTCTATCAAATATCGAGGCAAATTAATTGGAACAACACATAATCTGAGGTTGGATTATAACACATATACACAATAAATACAAATTTAACACGTAAGCCGTGACCAAATACATAATTAGATGAATGCATAATGACTGCAAACAGTATATGAAGACACCTGCTGTAAGAACAATGACGTAACACAACACTGTAGTCAGGAAAAATTCATTAATTCAAACCTATGTCACCGTAGGGATTTTAACCCTAAACTTTCCACTATCGCGGCGGACTGAGTTGACATTACTCACACAGTGACACATTTTCAAACGATCGACTTTCTCCCTTTAAAGCATTCTGTCACGAAAAACCACTACATGCGAGAGTCAATATTCCAACACCACTGCTAGACTACAAACACTCAACATGTAAAGTAAATACAACAGGTGAATACAAAGATGAAGTATCCATTTTTAATAACACCAAGACAAGATAGAATTTCTATCAAATATCGAGGCAAATTAATTGGAACAACACATAATCTGAGGTTGGATTATAACACATATACACAATAAATACAAATTTAACACGTAAGCCGTGACCAAATACATAATTAGATGAATGCATAATGACTGCAAACAGTATATGAAGACACCTGCTGTAAGAACAATGACGTAACACAACACTGTAGTCAGGAAAAATTCATTAATTCAAACCTATGTCACCGTAGGGATTTTAACCCTAAACTTTCCACTATCGCGGCGGACTGAGTTGACATTACTCACACAGTGACACATTTTCAAACGATCGACTTTCTCCCTTTAAAGCATTCTGTCACGAAAAACCACTACATGCGAGAGTCAATATTCCAACACCACTGCTAGACTACAAACACTCAACATGTAAAGTAAATACAACAGGTGAATACAAAGATGAAGTATCCATTTTTAATAACACCAAGACAAGATAGAATTTCTATCAAATATCGAGGCAAATTAATTGGAACAACACATAATCTGAGGTTGGATTATAACACATATACACAATAAATACAAATTTAACACGTAAGCCGTGACCAAATACATAATTAGATGAATGCATAATGACTGCAAACAGTATATGAAGACACCTGCTGTAAGAACAATGACGTAACACAACACTGTAGTCAGGAAAAATTCATTAATTCAAACCTATGTCACCGTAGGGATTTTAACCCTAAACTTTCCACTATCGCGGCGGACTGAGTTGACATTACTCACACAGTGACACATTTTCAAACGATCGACTTTCTCCCTTTAAAGCATTCTGTCACGAAAAACCACTACATGCGAGAGTCAATATTCCAACACCACTGCTAGACTACAAACACTCAACATGTAAAGTAAATACAACAGGTGAATACAAAGATGAAGTATCCATTTTTAATAACACCAAGACAAGATAGAATTTCTATCAAATATCGAGGCAAATTAATTGGAACAACACATAATCTGAGGTTGGATTATAACACATATACACAATAAATACAAATTTAACACGTAAGCCGTGACCAAATACATAATTAGATGAATGCATAATGACTGCAAACAGTATATGAAGACACCTGCTGTAAGAACAATGACGTAACACAACACTGTAGTCAGGAAAAATTCATTAATTCAAACCTATGTCACCGTAGGGATTTTAACCCTAAACTTTCCACTATCGCGGCGGACTGAGTTGACATTACTCACACAGTGACACATTTTCAAACGATCGACTTTCTCCCTTTAAAGCATTCTGTCACGAAAAACCACTACATGCGAGAGTCAATATTCCAACACCACTGCTAGACTACAAACACTCAACATGTAAAGTAAATACAACAGGTGAATACAAAGATGAAGTATCCATTTTTAATAACACCAAGACAAGATAGAATTTCTATCAAATATCGAGGCAAATTAATTGGAACAACACATAATCTGAGGTTGGATTATAACACATATACACAATAAATACAAATTTAACACGTAAGCCGTGACCAAATACATAATTAGATGAATGCATAATGACTGCAAACAGTATATGAAGACACCTAGGTGTCTTCATATACTGTTTGCAGTCATTATGCATTCATCTAATTAAATTAAATTAAATACATAATTAGATGAATGCATAATGACTGCAAACAGTATATGAAGACACCTAGGTGTCTTCATATACTGTTTGCAGTCATTATGCATTCATCTAATTATGTATTTGGTCACGGCTTACGTGTTAAATTTGTATTTATTGTGTATATGTGTTATAATCCAACCTCAGATTATGTGTTGTTCCAATTAATTTGCCTCGATATTTGATAGAAATTCTATCTTGTCTTGGTGTTATTAAAAATGGATACTTCATCTTTGTATTCACCTGTTGTATTTACTTTACATGTTGAGTGTTTGTAGTCTAGCAGTGGTGTTGGAATATTGACTCTCGCATGTAGTGGTTTTTCGTGACAGAATGCTTTAAAGGGAGAAAGTCGATCGTTTGAAAATGTGTCACTGTGTGAGTAATGTCAACTCAGTCCGCCGCGATAGTGGAAAGTTTAGGGTTAAAATCCCTACGGTGACATAGGTTTGAATTAATGAATTTTTCCTGACTACAGTGTTGTGTTACGTCATTGTTCTTACAGCAGGTGTCTTCATATACTGTTTGCAGTCATTATGCATTCATCTAATTATGTATTTGGTCACGGCTTACGTGTTAAATTTGTATTTATTGTGTATATGTGTTATAATCCAACCTCAGATTATGTGTTGTTCCAATTAATTTGCCTCGATATTTGATAGAAATTCTATCTTGTCTTGGTGTTATTAAAAATGGATACTTCATCTTTGTATTCACCTGTTGTATTTACTTTACATGTTGAGTGTTTGTAGTCTAGCAGTGGTGTTGGAATATTGACTCTCGCATGTAGTGGTTTTTCGTGACAGAATGCTTTAAAGGGAGAAAGTCGATCGTTTGAAAATGTGTCACTGTGTGAGTAATGTCAACTCAGTCCGCCGCGATAGTGGAAAGTTTAGGGTTAAAATCCCTACGGTGACATAGGTTTGAATTAATGAATTTTTCCTGACTACAGTGTTGTGTTACGTCATTGTTCTTACAGCAGGTGTCTTCATATACTGTTTGCAGTCATTATGCATTCATCTAATTATGTATTTGGTCACGGCTTACGTGTTAAATTTGTATTTATTGTGTATATGTGTTATAATCCAACCTCAGATTATGTGTTGTTCCAATTAATTTGCCTCGATATTTGATAGAAATTCTATCTTGTCTTGGTGTTATTAAAAATGGATACTTCATCTTTGTATTCACCTGTTGTATTTACTTTACATGTTGAGTGTTTGTAGTCTAGCAGTGGTGTTGGAATATTGACTCTCGCATGTAGTGGTTTTTCGTGACAGAATGCTTTAAAGGGAGAAAGTCGATCGTTTGAAAATGTGTCACTGTGTGAGTAATGTCAACTCAGTCCGCCGCGATAGTGGAAAGTTTAGGGTTAAAATCCCTACGGTGACATAGGTTTGAATTAATGAATTTTTCCTGACTACAGTGTTGTGTTACGTCATTGTTCTTACAGCAGGTGTCTTCATATACTGTTTGCAGTCATTATGCATTCATCTAATTATGTATTTGGTCACGGCTTACGTGTTAAATTTGTATTTATTGTGTATATGTGTTATAATCCAACCTCAGATTATGTGTTGTTCCAATTAATTTGCCTCGATATTTGATAGAAATTCTATCTTGTCTTGGTGTTATTAAAAATGGATACTTCATCTTTGTATTCACCTGTTGTATTTACTTTACATGTTGAGTGTTTGTAGTCTAGCAGTGGTGTTGGAATATTGACTCTCGCATGTAGTGGTTTTTCGTGACAGAATGCTTTAAAGGGAGAAAGTCGATCGTTTGAAAATGTGTCACTGTGTGAGTAATGTCAACTCAGTCCGCCGCGATAGTGGAAAGTTTAGGGTTAAAATCCCTACGGTGACATAGGTTTGAATTAATGAATTTTTCCTGACTACAGTGTTGTGTTACGTCATTGTTCTTACAGCAGGTGTCTTCATATACTGTTTGCAGTCATTATGCATTCATCTAATTATGTATTTGGTCACGGCTTACGTGTTAAATTTGTATTTATTGTGTATATGTGTTATAATCCAACCTCAGATTATGTGTTGTTCCAATTAATTTGCCTCGATATTTGATAGAAATTCTATCTTGTCTTGGTGTTATTAAAAATGGATACTTCATCTTTGTATTCACCTGTTGTATTTACTTTACATGTTGAGTGTTTGTAGTCTAGCAGTGGTGTTGGAATATTGACTCTCGCATGTAGTGGTTTTTCGTGACAGAATGCTTTAAAGGGAGAAAGTCGATCGTTTGAAAATGTGTCACTGTGTGAGTAATGTCAACTCAGTCCGCCGCGATAGTGGAAAGTTTAGGGTTAAAATCCCTACGGTGACATAGGTTTGAATTAATGAATTTTTCCTGACTACAGTGTTGTGTTACGTCATTGTTCTTACAGCAGGTGTCTTCATATACTGTTTGCAGTCATTATGCATTCATCTAATTATGTATTTGGTCACGGCTTACGTGTTAAATTTGTATTTATTGTGAGTAATAATAATAATTGTGACTCCCTCTTTGTCTGCCCCAAACATCCACAGACAATTTTTTCTGTGTATTCGATACATAGAAAATATGACGGTCGATTCCAGGACTATATGAAGGTGTTCCTGGCTAACAAGGGAAAAGATGAGCAATGCGCTAACCTCAAGTCCTTTCCCGTATAAGCTTAATGTGTTTATTTATTCGATCTGCCTAACCTCACCTGACTGCACTCAACCACCTGCAGTTATTATTTCAGCTGAACGTATATTCAGCTAGTTTGATCGTTAGTAACGGACGTTACACCATTTTCAAACACTTATAGGTAGATACAGTTCACGTTCGGTTATAACGCCAAAAAGGATACCGAAAGAATCATGTCGTTATGTCCGATTAATAATCTACTAGCGGCCCGGTCCGGCTTCGCGCGACTGCTATGAATTTATGGTTTATTAATACATTACTCACTCGCTTCGCTCCAGTTATTATAGACTATGTCTTAAAACAAAGTATCACCTATCGAACATTGAAAAAAAAATTGAAACCGGTTCAGTAATTTCTGAGATTACCCCCGATTTTCACCCGAGCGAAGCCTTGCCGGCCAGTTATTATAGTCTGTGTACTAAAGCAAAGTATCACCTATCGATCAGCGAAAAATTTTTGAAATTGGTCTTCTGAGATTACCCCGATATTCACGCGGGCGAATCCGCGACGGCCATTATTAACTTCCCATTGGAAGTTATTGTAATGGGTTCGAAAATCGAAATTAAAATGTATAACAAATTTTTATGTTTCAAGGTCACTTCACTATTTTTACACTGTTTTTAGAGAAATGTCTGTGTGTGTGTGTACGTATGTACGTACGTACGTGTCCATTTCTTTCTAAGACGAAATCTCGAGAATGAAAAATAATATCGACTACGTTAGGGTGCCAATCGACGCGTATTAACGTAAATATGATCTGAAAGAAATTTTTTTAAAATCGGTTCAGCCGTTCTTTTTTCTTAACCAAATAGACTCCAAAAAAGTAGATTTTACACAATATCTCGCGAATAAAAAATTATATCGACTTCGTAAGGGTGTTAATCGAGGCGTGTTAACGTAATTTTGATCCGACATAAATTTTATAAAAATCGGTGCAGCCGTTTTTTTTTTTTAATTATTGTTAAAAATAAATAATAATCATGTTTTAATGATTAAAATGATTACTTTTCTGTGTAATATCTAATTTAATTATTATTATTAAATATTTATCAAACAAAGTTCGTCGTGTGGACCTCAAGGGTCGCACTTTAGTCTTAATAAACGACCTACCTCACGTCTTGTTATCCGCGACGGCCATTTTTAACTTCCCATTGGAAGTTATTGTAATGCAGGTTCGAAAATCGAAATTAAATTGTATAACAAATTTTTATGTTTCAAGGTCACTACACTATTTTTAGAAAGATGTCTGTGTGTGTGTGTTTACGTATGTACGTACGTACGTATGTGTCAATTTCTTTCTAAGACGAAATTTCGAGAATGAAAAATGATATCGACTACGTTAGGGTGCCAATCGACGCGTATTAACGTAAATATGATCTGAAAGAAATTTTTTCAAAATCGGTTCAGCTGTTCTTTTTTCGTAACCAAATAGACTCCAAAAAAGCAGATTTTACACAATATCTCGCGAATAAAAAATTATATCGACAACGTAAGGGTGTCAATCGAGGCGTGTTTACGTCATTTTGATCCGACATAAATTTTATAAAAATCGGTTCAGCCGTTTTTTTTTGTTTTAATTATTGTTAAAAATAAATAATAATTATGTTTTAATGATTAAAATGATTACTTTTCTGTGTAATATCTAATTTAATTATTATTATTAAATATTTATCAAACTGGGAAGTTCGTCGTGTGGACCTCAAAAGTCGCACTTTAGTCCTAATAAACGACACACCTCACGGCTTGTTTGAAAATACTTTTAGGAAGGAGTCTGATTTCCAGTGATAGTATCCAGTATTTTTTGGAGTATTGATTGAAGTATCTTCTCCAGCTCTGTGCCTTCTTCCCCATTCAGGAATTACTCTTACACAACGATTTATTATAAGAGCGTTGTTTATTGAACAAACTGCCTCGCGTCATCCTGTTTACAATTAACCTGAACGTACCTTGTTATGTGTAAACGATTGTTACATTCCAACTAGGTATTTAATATCTGAGATCACGAGACAAAATAGCGTACGTCGATTTTTGATGTGAAAAATCTTATGTCGGGCTGTGAACAGCCGCGTGAGGGAAAATATGCAACGAAATGTTTGGTCCGCTCCTTCGCTGCTGTTTTCCCCACCACTGCGGTATTTTCTCTCTCTGGGCTCAGGCGTGCACTGTAACACACGCGGTGTTACGTCAGCATAACAGTTAGTTGCTGCTTTTGAAAAAATGTATACTAATAGAGAATACCACCGAGTTCAATAACGTTTTCTTTGATGTTTAGATTAAGTACATACTTAAGGAAAGCTGGGGAATGTCTTGTGTATCTCAGATACTTTTTGTATCTTGAATACTTTTTGACGTGAAAACTTCCGTAGGCGTGCTTTTCCTGAGTAGTAAACGAAAGTGAACCGTCACGCTTCGGGTCGGTGACGCTGAATCGGGTTTACTTGTCTCAAACACGAAAACGTATTTGTAGTAGGTACGCTGGTAATAAGTTTTTTGCAGTTCATAAGTGTGCTAATAGATGAGACTAAAACTTAATCGAAAGGTTTTTGTAGTGTGTTGGTAATAAGTCATTTGTAATTCATAGGTGCGCTAATAGATGACACTAAAACATTTAAATATATTTTAAAATTAGAAAATCTGAAGTTTTCACTTCTGTCGTGTGGCATAAGCACACACCCACTTATTTTACGTATATAGTATCTATAAGAAATATATTTAGACTTTATTCTGATGGAACAGTCTTAAAGTTTATTGGTTAAGTATTTGCCTGAGTTTGGAAACGATTCAAAAGAAGGCTAGGTACCTACTCTGGTACCACTGGAATCTGTCAAAAACTTCAAACCAAAATAATTAACTTCCCATTGGAAGTTATTGTAATGGGTCCGAAAATCGAAATTAAAAAGGAAAAAAAAATTTTATGTTTCAAGGTCACTACACTATTTTTACACTACTTTTAGAAAGATGTCTGTGTGTGTGTGTGTGTGTACGTATGTATGTGTCAATTTCTTTCTAAGACGAAATCTCGAGAACGAAAAATGATATCGACTACGTTAGGGTGCCAATCGACGCGTATTAACGTAAATATGATCTGAAAGAAATTTTTTCAAAATCGGTTTAGCCGTCCTTTTTTTTAACCAAATAACCTCCAAAAAAGTAGATTTTACACAATATCTCGCGAATAAAAAATTATATCGACTTCGTAAGGGTGTCAATCGAGGCGTGTTAACGTCATTTTGATCCGACATAAATTTTATAAAAATCGGTTCAGCCGTTTTTTTTTTTTTTTTTAAATTATTGATGTTTTAATGATTGAAATGATTACTTTTCTGTGTAATATCTAATTTAATTATTATTATTAAATATTTATCAAACTGGGAAGTTCATCGTGTGGACCTCAAGGGTCGCACTTTAGTCCTAATAAACGACCCACCTCACGGCTTGTTTATAACCCATTTTGTCTTGTCACCACTCATACACAAAAAGAGGGAAAGAGAGAGAGAGGAGAGAGAGAGAGAGAGAGAGAAAAAGAGCCAAGTCGGCAGACGAAAACTCATTAAATTTGTATAGATATTGAAATGTGAAGTTCAGAAATAACGTTTCTTAGATAGAGCTTTATGTACTGTAAAAGGCAAGTCGACTGTTCTTCTTTTTCTCTCTCTCTCTCTCGTTTGCTCACACTCTGTAGGTAACGATAGGGTAGACTGGGAGAACACGTTCCACCGGGCAATATGACACACTGCTCTATATATGACTTTTTGATGAATGATTCGCTGTGGTACTCATTTATCTTTGAGAAAAAATATCCACGAGATTTTTGATAATACATTTATTATATTATTTTTTAAGGACACCAACTGACAATTCATTTTCTTTTTTATTAAGGCCACCAACTTTCAAGATTATTTAGACCCAGTACCAATTCTTGTTTTCGATTTAATATTATTTTTAGGCGCGGTATAGCCAATCGTCGATATACACTCGCTTGAGGGCAGTATAGCCTAGTGGTTAGCGTGCTTAGTGCCGCAACCTCTGGACTGGACTGCCGTGGATTCGAATCCCACCTGCGCTCATGGATGTTTTGTGATATTATTTAGTTTTAAGATAGTTGTTATTTAGTGTAGTTGAAAGGCGCTAATGACCTGAGATGTCGACGCGTCTATAATCTACAATAAATAAATAAAAAAATACACTCGCTTTTTCAGTGAGTCTGTTAGTAGTCACGCTTTTTTGTATCACGCGTACGACTGAACCAATTTTTAAAACGTTGTTTTTTTATGTAGGTCCACCCCTGACCGTGACGTTGCATTTTTTAATCGGAAACGGTATCCCCATGTTCCCCACTTTAGTATGTATCAAGAGCAAGGGCTAGCACCTATGGATTGATCGATGTAAAATACCGGTACATTTGGTTTGGACATCCCTTTGGGGAAGATTGTCAATGCGTTATGTTCATTATTAATTATTTCCAGGAAATTTTACTCTTAAATCTCTTAAAGTGTTTTTATAATTTATGTATTCCCTCATTTATAAGACGCATGGATTTGCAAATTGAGTGATTATATTTGGATTATATTTATACTAATACTAGTTGGCCGACCCGACTTCGTCCGGGTAATACATATATCAGATTGAATCTAAGTTGGACTCAAATCGGGCTTGAGAATAGCCGAGCGTGTAGCAGTGCTGTTGTTTACATGGCGTTGCTATGGTTCGTCTATTACAAGTCCCCAGTTCCCGGGTTCTAGCCCGAGAGCTGGTAAAAGTGTCAATTGGATTTTCAGTTTATTATTAAAAAAAAAAATAATGAATTGAAAATATGAATTGGATGCTAGGCCCAAATAACCTTAGCTGTTGGTAGTCTTTAAAACACAATTTTGGACTCAAATCAAATGTATGTCATGTAAAGCAGCTTTTTTATAGTGGGTATGACATTGGCAAAAAATCATTGGCTTATTAGATCACTTAAACATGTACAGTCGCGGACTTAATAAAGTTTACACTTGGGTTTTTCAATGTAAGTTCACAAAAAGTCAGTAGCTTAGCAACAAATTTAGTTTTTAATATAGGTAAATGTAAATGTCAAAAATGAAAAGAAATAATTGTCGTTTAAATGCCTCGAAATTATTAAAACAATGAACAAAAAAGAAGAATTATTGCAAGATTGGAGGAAGGAATTTGCTAGTATCTAATATTATCAAATCTTTTTATGTTTTAATTGAATAATATTGAGTAATTTGGATTGTATAATAAACAACTGAGGTGTTTTGATAACAACTTTTTATTGAATTTTTAGGATGTAACCTTAGTAATTGATACATTACTATCCAAAGCCAAATTACAATATGCAAAAATTAAAAAAACGGGTAACTAGATGATACAGGTGTAAACTTTTTTAAGTCCGCGACTGTACATACCAATTTTCATTGAAATCGGCGAACTTGTGCGGAAAATAAAACAAAATATTAATTAAGCATATTTGAAATATTATACTTACATCTCTTTGATATAGTATTGCTCTGTTTGTACTTCCAAGAAAACATTCCACATTTTCTTACATAATAGTGTAAAATTAACGACGAGCGTCAGTTAGAAGACAGCAGACGATTTACTATATTTGCTCGATATATTTAAAAGCACCGTCTAGGCATGACTAATTTCTCATGGCCCTGTGACTGCCCTCAATATTCGAATTTTTAACTTCCAATTGAAAGTTGTAATGAGTCCGAATTTGCGAATGAAAAATTTGTACATATCTGCACGTTGTGAGGTCCCTGGAGTCCGGTTTACATTGCGTTGCTATGGTTTCTCTATTACAAGTCCCCAGTTCCCGGGTTCTAGCCCGAGAGCTGGTAAAAATGTCAATTGGATTTTCAATTTATTATTAAAAAAAATAATAATGAATTGAAAATATGAATTGGTGCTAGGCCCAAATAACCTTAGCTGTTGGTGGTCTTTAAAACACACACCTGGAGTCCGAATCTACTGTTTTTAGAGAGACGTGTGTGTGTGTGTACGTACGTTGGTGAACTTTTTTTCGGATCGCATATCTCAACAACGAATAATGATATCGACTCCGGACCAATTTCGTTCGACACATAATTACATAATGAACACCTGATAAGGTTTGCAAAATAAAATTACAATTATTTTGTTTATTATATTTTACGAACATATTTTGATTTTATAAGATAAAAGTGGATGTATTTCTTTTCATGATAGCGAATACAATTATTTGTCTTTATAACGATATTCATTCATCTGTCTGTACCCGCGATGCAGACATACTCATTTTTTTGGGTGTATCCAAATACTTTTTAACCGATTTCAAAAAAAAGAAGGTGGTTCTCAATTCGGTTGTATTTTTTTTATGTTTGTTACCTCAAAACTCCGTCATTTATAAACCGATTTGGAAAATTCTTTTTTTTATTGGATAGGGTATACCTCGAAGTTGATCCCATATAAATTTTACTTAAATCGGTTCAGTAGTTCGGCTGATTTTAATAAAAGTGAGTAGCGGCGTGTGATTCCTTTAAGGTAAATGTCACATCACACAGCGTAAGAAATCGGTTTAATATAAAATAAAAAATGAGTAGCGGTGTGTGATTTCTTTAAGGTAAATGTCACATCACACAGCGTAAGAAATCGGTTTAATATAAACTAAAAAGTGAGTATAGCGGCGTGTGATTCCTTTAAGGTAAATGTCACATCACACAGCGTAAGAAATCGGTTTAATATAAAATAAAAAGTGAGTAGTGGCGTGTGATTCCTTTAAGGTAAATGTCACATCACACAGCGTAAGAAATCGGTTTAATATAAAATAAAAAGTGAGTAGCGGCGTGTGATTCCTTTAAGGTAAATGTCACATCATACAGCGTAAGAAATCGGTTTAATATAAAATAAAAAGTGAGTAACGGCGTGTGATTCCTTTAAGGTAAATGTCACATCACACAGCGTAAGAAATCGGTTTAATATAAAATAAAAAGTGTGTAGCGGCGTGTGATTCCTTTAAGGTAAATGTTACATCACACAGCGTAAGAATTTGGTTTAATATAAAATAAAAAGTGAGTAGCGGCGTGTGATTCCTTTATTCAAGTATCGTCTGCAGCTCTGGTAATGGGCCACAGAATTTTGAACTTGTCTCGTTGTCACTCAGAATCAGTAAAATGTAATTTGTTTACCGTGTTAAAACATAAGCTATAGTGTGGCGCTTCAGTCGCCAATGACGAATATTATTTCTGCTTGAATAGTTGCTGTTTGTTGATATTGTTATAGCTTTCAATGGGATCGCAATTGAAAAACTCATTTCAGCATTTTAAATGTTCCGCTGAAACTAATCAAGGTTTCTTTGTACGTCAGTGATTGCATTGGCGCTATTTAAAGCTGAAAACATCTTTTTGTGGACGGACAATATTCTCTCCTATTTTATTTTTTTTTACCAAACTGCGACACACAAGTTTTCTCTCTGACGTGAATAACGTTTAATCATACTGGGGTGGCATTTTAGAAATATTAGCTCTAACGGAGGGCTTGAGAATAGCCGAGCGTGTAGCAATGCTGTTGTTTACATGACGTTGCTATGGTTCCACTAATACAAGTCCCGAGGGCAGTGTAGCTTAGTTGATAGCGTACTTGGTACCCGGCTCTAGACTAGACTGTCGTGGGTTCGAATCCCACCTGCGCTCATGGATGTCTTGTGAGGTTATTTAATTTTAAGCTAGTTGTTATTTAATGTAATTTAAGACGCTAATGACCTGAGATGTCGACGCGTCTATAATCTACAATAAATAAAATTAAATATTACAAGTCCCCAGTTCCCGGGTTCTAGCCCGAGAGCTGGTAAATGTGTGTTTTTTTTTAATAATGAAATTATATAGGTAATTGGATAACAATTTAAAATTTAAAAAAAATTACAATTATTTTATTTATTATTTTTTACGAGCATTTGATTTTATGATGTTCTTTCGTTTTGTTGCGACGCTAATGACATCAGTTGTCGAGCGTCTATAATCAGGGCCGGCGCGAGCCTATTTGGCGCCCTGGGCAAATAATTTCTATGCGCCCCCCCATATATTTTCGTTTCAATAAAACGTGTACACAATTTCCTATCATTAATATTAAAAAAATGTCCACAAGGTTTTACGTAAATTGTTTTTTATTCATCTTTTTCAGTTCTTATAACATTCGAAGCCTTATTCCAAGTATTGTACCGATATTTTAGAAAAAATGTCCATTTAATTGCTTCAGAAATGAATTCTGCGAGCTTTATTCTCTGCAAAACTTCTTATCAATTTTTTGTAATCTAATTTTTTTTGCCAATTCGCTTTCTATCGAAATTAATGGGTCATCAGTGCCGTCCCTATTTCGATGGCGCCCTGGGCAGCTGCCGCCCCAAAAACCGGCCCTGTCTATAATTTACAATTCAATTCGTTTTGTTGCAAACATGAAAACAGTTCCGAAATTAGACGGGTATAGCTACTTGTATTAAAGTTAAGTGAAATGGAACCCACTTTAAAATGTCGTTAATAATAAAAAAGACACGATTGAAACTTTAAGAGATCGAACAGAGAAACTCAGCACTCGACAAGTAAAACAAAACGGCACTGATTCAATTAATTATTTATTTAACGGTTGTAATTAGTACGTAAATATTTAAAATCTGTACGCGGAAAGAACACTTTTAAACAATATAAGAGTGAAATGAAAAGTATCGAACTATATAACAACTTTGTATAAAGCATTTTTAAGTGAAACTATGCCCCGTTTTTTTCCGTTCGCTTACGTCCAATCGAAGAATCGCGTAAAATCCCTAGCAGTATTGGGATCCGTCAAATGAGCATATGATATCTGGTTGCACAAAATTGTACTCAAAACGAGAGAAAATTTTACATGCTAACAGTGCAAATTTATCGTGAAATTGTTTATTACAAATATAAAACAAGTAAAATAAACAAAAAGTTTATCGAAAATGGAATTCGCGACGTTTTCTAATATCATGGCATTAAACACTGTCAGTTATTGCCTTGTAAAATTTACTTTACAGCGAATTATTTTCTAATGAAATGTGGAAAAACTGTATTTATGAATTAAAAAAATATTTTATATTAATAATAAGATGTACTTATTATCATACTGTACTACAATAGTAAAATCATTTGATGATTGACTAATTTATAGGACTATATTTGTATACAAATATTTTGAGGTTAGTTATGTGTTTACATTATTCACCTAACCCTGCCTTAAAGAAGCATTGAACGGATGATTAATTTCGTGGAGATTTTCTTTTAATTTTGATGTTTTAAGCAATATATATGCCGTAAAGATTACTACTTTTGACAGCTCAGTTATCTTGTTTTTTTCAGACATTTGATAATATATCCGGCTTTGAGAATCCGCTCTCCTTCAACGAAATTCCTTTGTTTAAGATTCGTACCGGCCCAATTGCAAATTGCACTTCTAATTATTATTTCTTATCACTTTGAAAATCACAAAATTACACGCAAAATATACCCCGTATATAAAATTTCCCCCCCTTTGCGCCATGTTTTTTAAGCTCCACCCATTTGACGGATCTCAATTGCAGAACATTGCGTCATCCCCAAACAGCCGTAGACACAACGGGATGTGTGGCGTAGGGGTATCGCAACTACTTTATACGCAGTAGGTTGCTCGTTCGAACCCGGACGACACCGCATTAACAATAGTTTAGGCTTGAGAATGGCCAAGCGTGTAGCAGTGCTGTTGATTACATGGCGTTGCTATGATTCCTCTATTACTAGTCCCCAGTTTCCGGGTTCTATCCCGAGAGCTGGTAAAAGTGTCAATTGGATTTTCAATTTTTTTACCGAACGATGTAGCGTCGTGGACCGTGGTGAGATCACTTTATACTCGCATTCGGAAAGTACTGAGTTCGAATCCCGACAGGGGCAGATGTGACTAGGACTTTTCCCCACTGTCTCTCGCCGAGAAACTGTGATTTCTGTGTCGGCCATCTTGTTGGGGTTTTCCGATGGTTTTTCTCAATATAGTCGCAGTATAAAAATTGGCTCTTATCAAAAAACAATAATTTTTAACACTAGCCTGAACCCGCGGCTTCGTTCCCGTGAACGTCGGTTTTGACGGGAAGCCTAGCTTATAAACAGTGGGGCTATACTTTCAGTTTAGCTATCGTTTAATCTCTTCTCTTAATAAAACAAAGTCGCGGTCTGTTTCTCCGCTTACTTCTTCTAAACCACGCAACGGGTTTTGAAACGGTTTTCACTAATAGAAAGAGCGATAAACCAGGAAGGTTTGTGTATATAATTTGTAAATATTTTGTACAAAATGGCTGAACTATGACGACCGGGGCGTAGCCGGAACGGACCGCTAGTATAAATAATAATTAGAGTATTTTGACAACGTTCCTTCAAAACCGTTTCCGGAATGTTTATTGATTAGATCAAAGTGTGTTCTACACTCCTATTTGTTTACACTTTAATCTTTTGTCAGTGTAACTGGTATAGTTAAATTTGATTGGCCGTGGCTTGTAACAGCAGTGTTAAACAAATCGAGTGACGGGCCCTTGAGAATATTGTTGCGATCCGATAGGTTTGCGGTATAGGTGTATCTATCTTCATTTATCGTGTATACTTTCAATTTCGGCATCCGCATTTCCCCTGTTTGCGTTTAACTTCGTTGTATCGCCCTGTCTGCACATCTATACGACCTCCCCGGGGCTTAATTAGTGTACATAGTACACACATACACACCTACCTACATATACAAGTATTTATTATAAGAGCAAACTAACTCCCTTATCTGTATGTACAGATTGTTCGATGAAAATTATCCATAGGGCAGTGTAGCCTAGTGGATAGCGTACTTGGTACCAGCCTCTAGACTAGACTGTCGTGGGTTCGAAGTTAGTTGTTATTTAATGTAATTTAAAACGCTAATGACTTGAGTTGTCGACGCGTCTATAATCTACAATAAATAAATAGAAATTTATCCAGAGTAGCAACAGATTTGGAAAATTTTAAATTAATTAAAACTATTGTGAAATTAGTGATGAAGATGGGCGATTCTCCACGAGTTTGGCGATTGTCCTGCTTTACACAAAAGAGGAGAAAATTTTACATAGATTTCGTGTAATAGAATGTGTGAAACCAGTTTTTATACAAATGAAAACAAATAAAAAACAAGCCGTGAGGTGGGTCGTTTATTAGGACTAAAGTGCGACCCTTGAGGTCCACACGACGAACTTCCCAGTTTGATAAATATTTAATAATAATAATTAAATTAGATATTACACAGAAAAGTAATCTTTTAAATCATTAAAACATCAATAATTTAAAAAAAAAAAAAAAAAAAAAAAAAACGGCTGAACCGATTTTTATAAAATTTATGTCGGATCAAAATGACGTTAACACGCATCGATTGACACCCTTACGAAGTCGATATAATTTTTTATTCGCGAGATATTGTGTAAAATCTACTTTTTTGGAGGTTATTTGGTTAAGAAAAAAGAACGGCTGAACCGATTTTGAAAAAATTTCTTTCAGATCATATTTACGTTAATACGCGTCGATTGGCACCCTAACGTAGTCGATATCATTTTTCGTTCTCGAGATTTCGTCTTTGAAAGAAATGTACACATACGTACGTACGTACGTACGTACGTACACACACACACACACACACACAGACATCTTTCTAAAAGTAGTGTAAAAATAGTGTAGTGACCTTGAAACATAAAAATTTTTTTTCCTTTTTGATTTCGATTTTCGGACCCATTACAATAACTTCCAGTGGGAAGTTAACAAGAAACTCGATTTTACTTAATAATTCGCGAACTGGTTTCGGTTGTCCTTGTCTGTTGCACAGTGTCGTATGGAAGATAACGTATGGCCTTTCTTAAAACAATGTGCTACAATCTAATAATTTAAACAATGCTTTGACAGATGATGATGTAATTTTTTATTAATATGTTTGAAGCCATGACCTTCTGGATTAGAATTTAACTTAATTATTTTTATGAAATCTATATTATTATGCATTCTTATCTCTTTGAAAATCGGTTTTGAGAGTTTTTCAGTATCCAAAAAAATAATGGCGGTATTAAAAGCTTCTTTTCATTCTTCAAATTCAAATTCTTTATTACTCAAGAAGCAAAAGAAATTGCATAGAAGTCAAGCAGATGATACAATTACATTATTATTATTATTGTAGATTATAGACGCGTCGACAACTCAGGTCATTCTTGAACACAACAACCAACAATCCATTTGTGTAATAGAATCTGTCAGCCGGCATACACAAACCGACTGGTACGAACTCAGGCTCCTGGGAACGTCAATTCCCAAAGAACATTGGAATTGCGAGAACAACTACATTCCAATGTTCTCCCTGGGGGAGATACAATTGCAAATCATAAATAGTGACATAGCGCTCCCAGGGACCCGAGCTCGTACCAGTCGGTTTGTGTATGCCGGCTGGCGGATTTTAATACACAAATGGATTGTTGGTTGTGTTGAAGACGCTAATGACATGAGTTGTCGACGCGTCTATAATCTACAATAAATAAAAAAAATAAATAGTTACATGTTAAAAATCATCTAAAGAATGATGAAAACATTTATTAACAAGGAAATACTTTAGTTTTTTCTTAAACTGCCGAAAATTTGTTACATTAGGAAAAGGATCTTGGTGCTGCAATATATACAGATTGTATCAAATTAAAGCTGTGCATAGGGCGTTCTGTGTGTAAGATAGAAATCGATATAAAGCAATAAGTAAGAACGAGATAAATGATCGCTAATAGGACGTTTCTGTAGTTACAGACTACTGAACTAAGAAATTATTGATAAAATCACAAAACAAAGATGACGCTATCAGGTTGTATGGGTTAGTATGGGTATTATTTATTTACAGTAACTACAGAAACTTCCTATTAGCGATCATTTATCTCGTTCTTATTTACTGCTTTATATATCGATCTCTGTCTTACACACAGAACGCCCTATGCACAGCTTTAATTTGATACAATCTGTATACAGATTATTAAACCTGTGCATAGGGCATGCTGTGTGTAAGACAGAGATTGATACATAAAGCAATAAGTAAGAATGAGATAAATGATCGCTAATACAATGTTACGTGGTTACTGTAAATAAATATGTAATACCGAACAACTGTCATCGTTGTTTTCTACAGTAAAAATAGTCACTACTGAAATTATTGATAAAATGGCAATTTATACTGTTCGGGAAAAAATTCAAATAATTAAATGGTTTTATGGTGGTAATTCAACCGCCGACATAATAAAATTATGTGTAGCTGCCTTTGAAAATAGCATAGAAGGAGCGAAAAAACAAAGATGACGCTATTAGGTTGTATAAATATTATTTATTTACAGTAACCACGTAACATCCTCTTAGCGATCATTTATCTCATTCTTACTTATTGCTTTATGTATCAATCTCTGTCTTACACACAGAATGCCCTATGCACAGCTTTAATTTGATACAATCTGTATATAGGACTTTTCATGTGCCTGAATCTGCAGAGGTACTAATAAATATGACAGCGACTGTATAAAAAGCTTGCCGTCAGTCGAACCTGGTACCGTTTCGATTTAATTCGACCGCGTCATGCAAATGTCTACGCAACAACATTGAGCTATTATTATTATTAAATTAGCCTCAATCATTTCTCAATTTGTTCCATTTTCTCTTATACTTCAGTCGAGGCAGCAGCACGACGGCCACATTACGTAGACCGGGAAGGTCGGACGCGGCGTGATTTACCTGTAATACGTGTTTCGCTACCGCAGTAATTGCACGTTTTCTTGTGTAACAAGTTGACTGAGTGTTCCGTTCTCACACCACCGAAACCCGTTCTTCCACCGCATGAGAACATGATGAACCCCTTTAAAAACGTCGGCTCAGTACCGTGTATTCGCTGTGAGCAGACGCATGGAGGGGATTTCAGAGTGACTGTTAGCGCTCAACAACGGATAAATAGAGAAACATTCGGTGGTACCTAACTCCTTTCTCTGTGGTAACTGCTAAGCATAGATGCGTCATAGTAAATAATAAAATTTAAAATGGGCCGTGAAAGAGACACTTCTTATCAAAATAAGTTTTCTTCAGACGCTAATGACCTCTGTAATCTGTTGTCGAGTGTCTTATTTATTTATTTATTTATTGTAGATTATAGACGCGTCGACATCTCAGGTCATTAGCGTCTTTCAACTACACTAAATAACAACTATCTTAAAACTAAATAACATCACAAAACATCCATGAGCGCAGGTGGGATTCGAACCCACGGCAGTCCAGTTCAGAGATTACGGCTATTAAGTAGTAGAGTGTCTATAATCCACAATTAAATTCAAAATAAGTTTGAATTTTTATGCAGAAAAAATATAATACTACGCAAATTCATTTGCTTTTAAATTTATTGATGTGAAGAACTGTTTAATTAAAAACAGAAAAGTGGTGATCCTGATGATAATGAAAGAAGACAGCTTTGAAATGGCTTAAGGATCCAAAAATAATAAGCAAATACTGTTAATATTGCATTTATTAAGCTGACGTTATAATTCTCGAAACGTCAGCTTAATAAATGCAATATTAACAGTATTTGCTTATTATTTTTGGATCCTTAAGCCATTTCAAAGCTGTCTTCTTTAAATTTATTATAACCTAACTTATTATTATTATTTTAAATTATTTAATAATTATAAAATAATTTTTTGGATGTAATTTAACTACATATTTGACATTAATGCTCTAATTTAACAGCTGAGATTTCGGTTTTGCGCGTAGATTTTTATCCAGTCTACGCGCAAAACCGAAATCTTATACCGAAATTGATTCGCGAGTCATGAAAAAGAAGGTTTATGATTCATATTGTTCACAGAATTTCACAAACACACTTTTCACGTTGCTATTTTTGATTTCAACAGAATTGTAGAACGATTAAATTGTAACCTTAGCACCGCCGATTTACGCTATCACTCACCAGACGGCAAGACCATGCCATCTGCTAACAGCGAATAATACACGTTGTTGTTTTATTTACACCTTTTCTTCTACCACATAAATGTGTAACTGCATCGGTAAATCCTTTTCTCCCACCGCATAAATCCAAGTTCTGTTTGATTGGATTTAATGTTGCTTTTCTTTCACAACTATAATGAGTCTGTAAATTTTTTTATAAAAATAATATATGTCTGTTTCCTATTAGAAATCATTGCCAGAACAAAATGGCGTTTATTTCATTTCGATCAACGCGTCGCCAACTTCACATTTATAGCAGGCCACGAGTAGGTAGTTGCGGGTGCTCTGTAAAAAATGGATATAAAAATACTTTGAAAGTTAAGGTAGAATTCGCTCGATTTTCTAAGTGATTTTACATTATTATTTATTTTTACACAGAAAACTTCATAAAAACTTGAACTTTTACTGTACAGTTAAACAAATTTGTGATTTTTACATAAAGTAAATTAAACTTACATAATTTGTGTAATATTTCAATAAAGTGTGTAAAAATTACAAAATAAAATGTATAGTCACATATATAAAATGGATGAATACAAAACAAATTAATGTAATATTAGTAACCACGCATGCGCAATGTATTTTTATGGAATCTACGCGATGTAACGCGATCTGACGCCATTGTCTCTTTGTGTGCCTATTACCAAATTAATCGCTGGCTACAAATGGACCATCGATAATCTATGTAAAAGGCCTTCTCATTTCTTACAGTGTAGATCAGAGCGAATAAACACAAGCGTTAACTGACCCATTCCATGCATACATACACACATGTAAAGTAGCTATTTTATAGTGGGTATGGCAAAAAATGTAATTTTTCAAGATAAATAATAGTTTTATACGGCTGAAATGCAATTGAAAAATTTTTTCGTTGGAGAGCAGCCAATTATATCATTGTTTCGAAACATATTGGAAAAAATCATTTTACCAACCAGTGGTCACAGTCAGGATTCTAACCTGAACCTTTCCAATTTTGAAGCATATAAGGAAAATATATTAATTTAGCAATCACGTCACGGTTGAGTATTGTAAGCTCATTCCGACGCGAAATTGGAAAGGTTCTGGTTAGAATCCATGACTGTGACCACTGGTTGGTAAAATGATTTTTTCCAATATGTTTCGAAACAAATTATTATATAATTAGGTATTTAAGTTTAAAAAAAATTATTAATTTTTTAATTTTTTCTAATAATTTAACATAAATAATATTGAAAATCGAAAAGAAAAAATTTTTTAAAGCTATAGATAAATTACTAAAAATTAATTAAAATGTATAAAAATTTAAAAAATATCACGTGACTTCAAAACGCGCCAGGAATGTTTGTGACGTCGTTATATTAAAATGTGTCTGCATTTGTTGGTATTTGTGTATATGTATTACACATACCTACTATCAAAAATAATAAACTTTTAACTTGGTAACCATGGATACAAAGACCATAGATAACATAATGACGTCACACGCGTTCGGATTCTTTCGGAGCGTTATCGGAACTGAGTTTAAAAATTAATTTTTATTTAAATATAACTTTTTAATTAGTAAGCAAAAAAATTAAATAAAAACAGTTTTGCTATAAAACTTGTATGTGGTCCTTCCATTTAAGTAAAAAAAAAAATTCATTTAAAAACCCAATTGGCTGCTCTCCAACGAAACAATTTTGTAATTTTTCAACAAATAATACAACATACTTTTATAATAGATATTATAATTTTTATTTTACAATAATATAAATTAAAACTGATTTTAAACGCAAGAGAACTTGGTTTTTGAAAATCAAATTTCTAATTTTTGCATCGCCGTTTTTTCATGATTGATTAATAATTCCCCTGACTCTGGCCGCGCTCATCCAATTCTTTCTATCGACGTAAGCTCCGCACAGCGTCCTTTTGCCAGTGAATGCGGCCCTGCCATGCATAACCCTCCAGTTATCAATGAATATAACACTTCCCGGTTGCAATTTCAACCACCAGGTGTTAGTGCGAGCCTGGATCGACGCCGTCAGACGGCGCAACGATCGGTAGTACGCCATCTGTTCGTTGAATGGCACCGTTCTTAATGGCGCACGGTCCAGTAGATTGAATCTGGCGGAAAAAGAATGTATTATAAAGGGACTCGTATATTTTACAAGCTTTTTCACATGCGTTTGTCAGTCAGTCAGTTTAGGTGAAGAGGGCAGTATAGTCTAGTGGTTAGCGTGCTTAGTGCCGCAGCCTCTGGACTGGACTGCCGTGAGTTCGAATCCCACCTGCGCTCATGGATGTTTTGTGATGTTATTTAGTTTTAAGATAGTTGTTTAGTATAGTTGAAAGACCTGAGATGTCGACGCGTCTACACGCTAAGAAATAATTCGCTCTGGTAGTTAAACTATTTAGTACAAATAGGGACACTTAAGGAAATTTACTAAAGAAGTGAACTTTTTTCAACTACAAAATTTCATCAAAACAGTGAATGACGATCACTGTATTAAATAAATTAACTTCATTATTATAACAAATAAGTCGTTCACTACTCTAGTAAAAATAAAATTTGTCGTAAGTTAAATTCTTATAACAACTGGCGTAAAATGAAAATACTGACCGAGTCAAAATGTTTAACTAACTCTGTAGAAATAGAAACACTGACTTAGTGATACTTTCCTACTGGGATAAAAATACATTATTAACTAACACAGTGAATTTTAATCACTGGATTTAGTATCTATTTTAACTGTTCCATTTAATATAACTTACTATAGCGGATCAGCCTATACTAAAAACTTCTACTGGTGATTATATAAGTCATTTTTTAAAAATAATTTTATATGAAACATGTATCTAATATCAATTTTTTGTATTTTCAAAAATGTTATGATTAATTATCAATCATGACATTTTTGAAAATAAGTACAAAAAATTAATATTACATGTTTCATATAAAATTATTTCTATAAAATGACTGGTATAAATCACCAGTAGAAGTTTTTAATAGGCTAATCCGCTACAGTAAGTTATATTAAAAACCGATGTGCTTTCTTTCTGTACAATTATTGTACAGAAAGAAAGCAAATCGGCTTTTTTACAGTTCTGTAATGCACGACTGCAGCTGATAAAGATAATTCCACATAAAATTTTAATAAAACGACTTTTCCAATTATCTATAGAAATTTTTAATACTAGTTATCAATCATAATAATATAACATAATTTTCAATAAAAACTGAAAATAACAGCAGACAATTGGCAGGGGTTGTAACGTGAGGCTTAACTTTTGCAATGTTTCTTGGCTTGCGGCGATCCTTTTATTCAATAAACTGCTATCCTAAAAAATAAACAAGAAATAGTAAAATATTCTTGCCTCTTGGAAAATAAGACATATTATGTATAATAGCTAATAATTTAATTTACCGTTAAATGAAGCAGGAAACTCTCCTGTAGGTACTTCTAATTTGGACGGTCACCAGTTTTTTTTTAATTGATTTTTGTTATACGCATAGGTTTCGCACGTACTAGTTCCTATAAAAATCCAACGACATTAACAGCATCTACAAAAATAAAATTACATTGGATTTGGACACACAGAATTGTTTAAAAAAAGGAATTATAATTAAGAATTAAATGAAACAATTTTTTGGTCGAAAATGTTTTTTTCAGCTTGCACAATTATAATCAAGTAATGAATTATGCTCATCGTTTGCTTCTAAATTTTTATTTAGCTTTTTTTTATAACTAGTACCATTTTTTTTATCATTTTTGCTGCAAAAACAGGCCATTCCGAAAATAATGTTAACTCTTTCCCTGGGTATAAGTAATTAAAACCCTTGAATAACTGAAAAATATAAATTATCGTTGTCTGTTGTTACCTGTTTCCAGTTTTTTTATTAAGTATAAGTATATAGTCTACAACTGATACGTAAGAAAAAAACATTTTCGATATTATTTTAATATAGTACCCCTATTACAAGTTGTAAACGTAATATTATGCGTACTTACCAAAACAAAACACCTTTATTTATCTCACAGAATATTAATCTTTTAATATTATTAATTTCAATACCCGCTATCAGTTTAACACTAACATCGGATTAATAATGTCGGCAGTTGAATGGCGTTCTGTAAAATTTATAATTTATATTGCGCAATGTCATGTAAACTAATAATGATTCCATCGAGAAGCAATTTTTATATGATACTATGCTTTTCTTCAGTCTTTTAATAAAAATAATCGGGTAAGTACAGTTTTACTAGAATAATCAACACTATTCACTAAACCGACGGCTCTCCAGTGAATAAATTTAACAAAAGTAATGCAATTAGAACGTTTTAACTGGGTTGTTAAACAATGTTTTAATTTTTACTGAAAATACTTAACAAAAACGAAATAAACGGAAAAAAATAACTATTCGAGTTAAAATAAAATCGACTAGCAGAGTATTTCTTGTTTCTCTATCTAACTCAAAGACCAATTCGGTAGTATAGTAATTAAATGTAACTGATCTAGCTAACGACGTCAGTTATTTTTTCTTCACTGTAGGTTTAAATCGTCAATAACTAAGTTGTTAACATTTTGTCTAGTTGAGTTAATTTTTCAGCTATTCTAGTCAACATTTTGCAGTTAAAATAATTTCGTTCTGAAAGCGAATGCTTTTCTTAGCGTGTATAATCTACAATAAATAAAATAAAGTTTAGATGAAATATTGCAATTTTAAACAGCTTTCATATTTTGAGACGAAAAATTTTACAATTCTCGTCGTCAAGGACAGTGTCGTCCAGTGGTTAGCGTCGCGACTTCTGGATCAGACTGTCGTGGGTTCGAATCCCGCCTTCGCTCATGGATGTTTTGTGATGTAATTTAGTTTTAAGTGAGAGCTGTTATTTAATGTAATCAAGACGCTAATGACCTGAGTTGTCGACGCGTCTATAATTTACTATAAATAAAATAAACAAGTCTCGTTTCGGTACTTTCTCAAGGATATCTTGATCTCGACAATCCAGACCTCGATCTTGTTTCGAAATACGAGACGAAAAAAATGTCTCATGTTGAGATTTTTTGTCTCGTCGATTTTTTGGGTGTCAAATAAAAGATAACTCAAACTCGAACCTTATACGAAGGGGAAGTCCCGACACCGGATGTTTTATGATAATCGGTGCCGTGAACGCGTAATGATATCCCGGTTCGATGTATTCGGCTTCGATCGGCACTGTTGCAAGCCGTTCGTATGCGTCCGGACTTTCTCGTCTGATATCGTCGGCGGCCTTGAAACCGTCAACCAATAGCGTCTCACCGCCGGCCCCGTCATGGCCAAGCATGTGAAACACTTGCAATCTATTTAATAATAATTAGTGTCAGTTTGTGTTGAATGTCTCGATGGACGCGCGTTTTAATGTAATACCCGGCGGCGTCCGACCAATAAGTGTTGTCGTTGTGGGCGCCGATTGCAAGGGTTGTGTAAGCAGTGTCGCTGTGCGCCATGTCGGTAGTTACCTGCCACATGCCACCGAACAGTGTCGTTTGGACATCCCCGATTCGCTTGATAGCGGTTTGTGTAGCCTCCATAGTCGGCTCAACCTAAATACCAGTGCAACTGTTACAGGATTAAATGTTTTGATCCTAATAATGCTCTGCAGTTTCTGAGACGACTTTTAACTCTAAAGGTACGTGCAGTACGCAGCTGGGATTCTAGATGGTAGCATGTATGATAGATGGTGGCTGAAATTATAAAGCGCTTATAGGTTTGCACAACGAAGCTTTGATACTAGCATTGATACAAGCTTAAATCGCGTTTGAAATGTCAGATAGCGAAGACGAATATTTGTGTTCTTCTGCTACAAAGTGGTATATTTCAAATACAAATTTGGGTAGGAACTATCATGTCCACCCTATTAATAGAAAACGATCTAAACATGGCGAATTTCATCATTTATACCAAGAATTAAAATTTTATCCAAACCGGTATTTTGAATATTTACGTATGGAACCTAACACTTTTAAATACGTCTTAGAAAAAACTCAAAACAAATTAAATAAAAACTGGCAAAATTTCATTTTTAAACTAGTCACATCCATTGCGAAACTTGTAACGGCCATTTGACAGTTGTCACACGTTGATTGTAGTAGTCAGTGCGATGAAAGAATGATGAGATACATTCTGGAATCTACCAGCTCTTGTAACAGCTCTTATACCTGCTACACTCACTGCTTCGTTGTGTACGCTCGCATATATAACAATGCATTAATTTAAGCATGCCCTGCTATGGTCTACGCTACCATCTAGAATCCCAGCTCCATACTGCACGTACCTTATAATGCTGGGTAGAAGTTTGGAACTTCTACCGACAGCTGATTAGGTCGATTCTATCAAAATTAGGTTTGACTGTTTTTTCATAAATTATATTCAATAAAGTAGCCCTCTACCAAATGTCAGCTTTTGTAAGACACTAGTGTTTTACATCCAAGTGTTCCGACCCACTAACTTTTTGACTATAGTGTATTTCTTTACATCCTAAATACTAACCATTCTCAAAATATTAGCCTTTATAAAATTCTTACACAATTTTTGGCCACGAGCTTATGGACTAATATTTTAATAACCCAATAGTATTTCTTCGATGATACTTGCCCCAGAAACAAAACCAATTCCATATTTGACAAGTGAACGCAGTAAAGTGTTCAGTCCTTCATCGGTATTCATGTACTCGTCCACATTAACTCTGGAATAATCCATTTTCTGGATAGTGTCCGCGTTCCATAAAATCGGTGCAGCCGCTTCGATATTTTTAATGTAGTTTTCGTAACAAGCGTTGTTCAACCATTTCAGACAATAATTTGATTTGTGACCGTCTTGCCCTGATAACAAAAATTACGCGAAACAATTCTTTTTGCATTGTGAGTAAATGGTTCTATTTCAGGGGTCGGCAACCTTTTGAGACGGAAGAGCCAAAAGTTACAATTTACAAAATTTCCCAGTTTTTAAAGAGCCACTAACATTTTTATTTCAATATTATGGTATTTGATTAGGATTAGGTATATAAAAAAAAAGTTCTGACTGCGACCGTTAACGACACAGTGCACCAATAACTAAACAAACAGAACAGTGTTGCCACATTTAAAAAATGTCAGCTGTCCGTATACTCTCTACTCCACCTATTCTCACTATTCTCTGTTGAGTGTTTTTATCCTGTTTAAAGTTTTTTTTGCAGTATAATATTTTTTATGAGTTTTGAAAATAAAATTATATAATTATTAATATTTGCGGATGGAACTGAAGAGCCGCATCTTGAGATCATAAGAGCCGCACGTTGCCGACCCCTGTTCTATTTAAATCCCTAAGCACACCAACACAATGATTTAGAAGATATTAAGATTTACAAAGTTTTAGTATTTCTCTGCGTTGGTGTTATTAGGGGTTAAAATATAATTAAAATAATTTATTACATATGACAACGAGTTGGTTGTCTTGTAGCGAGCACTTTTCTGGTTGTATATCCAACGGTAGATCCAAAACATTAACAGTTTTTTGATTCGTAGCTGAGATATAGCATTGTTGGCATCTAAAAAAATTTCATAAAAAAAAACCTCCTTCAAAAAAAGTCCCTAAAAAGACGAAAATAATACAATTTTGAGGTCGATGTTAATTTAATTATTAAACCTTTTTTTTGTATATATTTACTTTAATTAAATTGGCATCGACATCTTTTTAGTGGTTTTTTTTAAAGAAGGTTTTTTTATAACGTTTTTTATTTTTTGTTTTTAGTGGCTTTGCAATACGTAGTTTGCACGTTATTAACAGACTTCTTTCTTAATATATGATTACTAAACTAAAACAAGCCGTGAGGTGGGTCGTTTATTAGGACTAAAGTGCGACCCTTGAGGTCCACACGACGAACTTCCCAGTTTGATAAATATTTAATAATAATAATTAAATTATATATTACACAGAAAAGTAATCATTTTAATCATTAAAACATGATTATTATTTATTTTTAACAATAATTAAAAAAAGAAAAAAAAAACGGCTGAACCGATTTTTATAAAATTTATGTCGGATCAAATGACGTTAACACGCCTTGATTGACACCTTTACGAAGTCGATATAATTTTTTATTCGCGAGATATTGTGTAAAATCTACTTTTTTGGAGGTTATTTGGTTAAGAAAAAAGAACGGCTGAACCGATTTTGAAAAAATTTCTTTCAGATCATATTTACGTTAATACACATACGTACGTACGTACATACGTACACACACACACATCATTCTAAAAATAGTGTAAAAATAGTGTGGTGACCTTGAAACATAAACATTTTTTCTCCATTTTGATTTCGATTTTCGGACCCATTACAATAACTTCCAATGGGAAGTTAAAAAACACTACTGAACCGATTTGTGTAAAATGTATGTGGGACCACCCTGAAGGTATGCCCTATATAAAACAAATCATCAAAATCGGTTCACAAATGCTGGAGATATGAGGTAACATACAAAAAATTATTTTTATTACTAAAAAAAAAACCGATTTAAGAAAAAATTATATGAGACCAATCCCACATCTTCCTGAACACAACGGAGTCAAAATGTTTCATACATGCTGATCGAATTGAGAATCTCCTCCTTTTTTGAAGTCAGTTAAAAATGGACTTATTTCATTTTTATATCACATTTAAAATCAACAATATTTTGTTTGTAATTTCAACTAAGCTAACTGCTCAGTACAGTTTACATTTTAATTAAATTTTTTTTCAACCCAAATTTTATTTAGAAATTAGGAGAGAAAAAACTCAGTGGCAAAAGGATCAAATAAAATTTGCAATACTGATGATTAACCAAGTGTGCAAGCTTTCACGGCCGGCATTGTTCAAAGTCTTCATGGTTTCCGGGCTTGTAGGCCGTGGTCCGGTGGTATTTCTACCTGACGTTTCGTCTACAACTGCGGTAGACATTCTCAAAGGCGATGTGGCAGCGGTCGAAGTGAGCCGCCAAGGAGGACACTTCGACCGCTGCCACATCGCCTTTGAGAATGTCTACCGCAGTTGTAGACGAAACGTCAGGTAGAAATACCACCGGACCACGGCCTACAAGCCCGGAAACCATGAAGACTTGGAACTGATGATTAAATTTGCATTTATAAGCTTACGTTTCGGTGCTCATTGCACCATCCTCAGAGGATCAATTTTGCCACTGAGTTTATTCTCTCCTAATTTCTACATCATCTACGGATCACCATTTCTCTATATCATAGAGTTCTTCAACAACAAATTTTATTTTCAAAAACCACTTACCTGCAATGGTCCCTTAACCAGAAGTAGTGCACCCTAAGCGATTTTTCCGACCCAATTTCTAGATGGTCCGAAAATATTTTTAGTGCGTCTAGAACAAAATGAAATATAACACATTGACGAAATTAACATAATTGCTTTAAAAATTTAATATAAAATTGTATTTACCTGTTTCATTGACGAACGAACAATATTTTTTTGCACTATTCAACTGTGAACGAGTGATACTAGAAAACAATTGACGTATCATTGTTTACGGCTGCGTTTATTTTTGATAAACGTAGAAAAAATACACACTATGATATGTTTGAAATATCAATTAATCAAAAGATTTTATTTTCGCAATAAATATTCGTTTATAGAACGAGTTATGATTTCTATTTTATTTCTAGGTTATGTTCAGTTCGTCATAGCATAATATTATCGTTATCACACTACAACTCTACAGCGATATTTTTATAAATCTTGAAACATTCGTACAATATTTACTTTTATTAAAGAAAAACACTACTTCAAATACCGTTTGTAAACATTGTGACGTCACTATGTACAATAAAAGACACTTTTAAAATAGAATTAGATGCACGCAGTGTATAAAAATAATATAACCACTAAAAGCATTTCGACGCTTTTTCACTCACTTAGATTTATTTTCAATTGAAGTTCGTAGGGTGTCGATCATATTTTTGACGCTATAGAAATTTCTAGTTATCTGTACAATTATAATTTCTTAAAATTATTTTTGATAACATAAAATATTAGTAAAAAAACTTTTTAAAGACACGCTTTTATTAAAAGGAAAAAAATAAGTTTTAATAATTCAGTTTCATAATTATAAAAGCGTGGGTTGTAAACTCTACGATATTTTATTAGTCACGAACCAAGCTTTTATAATTATGAAACTAAATTATTAAAACTTATTTTTTCCTTTTTAGTACATTTAAATAAAAGCATGTCTTTAAAAGTTTTTTTTACTAATATTTTATTTTGTTCCTTTTAGTCGTTCAAAAGTGTATCCCCTTTTGACTCCCTTAGGGATTGAATTTCGAAAAATCCCTTCATATAATGGGTGCTTACGTCTCAAAAGAAACCTACTGTCCAAATTCTAAGTTTCTAGCTTTAGCGATTTGGCCTAGGCGTTGAATAGTCAAAAACCCCACTCCCTCGTTTGACCCCCTTAGGGATTGAATTTAATTCTAAAAACGATTGATTCATGTATTGTCATCGGGAATACATATGTGTACAAAATTTCAAATCGATCGGATACGTGGATGTCGTTCAAAATTGACTTGCAAGATTTGACCTAAACAAACACAAACTAACATATATTGCAAGTTAAATAAAAGCTTGATAAAACTTCTTATGTATGAATAATATAAAATGAATGGATCAGAATGAGCCATGACTACATTAATTATTGATTCATTTTTAGAGTTGTTATGGTACGCTTTTCCGCTCTCGAATAAAATTTCTTTAGTGCGATTTTTTCCAGTTGGTAGACATGGCA
The DNA here is from genome assembly GCA_039654895.1 of Mongoloraphidia duomilia. NCBI lineage: Eukaryota > Metazoa > Arthropoda > Insecta > Raphidioptera > Raphidiidae > Mongoloraphidia > Mongoloraphidia duomilia. Next base: position 12,959,978 of record CM077527.1, read on the forward strand.
CTTAGTTTAATAATTTAGTATATGCTGAAGGAATAAAATATAGCCAGACTTTTCAATTTAAAATATTAAAAATGAAACAGGTCAAATACATGTACATAAATTATGAAATTCAGCGTGCCGGGTTAAAACATTAAAAACGGCATAAAGTGGTGCGCAGCTTTCTTTTCTTGCTGTAGGCTCTATGTGTGCCCGGTGGGGAAATGTGGGGGTAGCTGACAGATCGCGTTCATTGCGAAAGAAATGAGAATTCAGCAACATCCATTTGGCTTTGGTATATGATATACATTTATGAAGATTATTGTTACAATGAAATTATTTTAATGATTTTACCTCAGAATGAAAAAACGGAATCCTTATAGGGTTCAACAATCACACCCGCGCGCCGTATCAAAGATATAAACAGCATCTGAGAGATTTTTGAGTTTTCTTAAAAATGCCAAAAGTAAGAAGACCCCCTCTCTGTACAAATTTGCGAAATTTTTGAAAAATAAATTCGATCGATTCGTTTATTATTAAGTCTATTTATAGAAAAAATAACGCTGAATCGACTCCAACCACCCGCACTTTTAGTTTTCTAAGATATAAACAGCATCTGAGAGATTTTTGAGTTTTCTTAAAAATGCCAAAAGTAAGAAGACCCCCTCTCTGTACAAATTTGCGAAATTTTTGAAAAATAAATTCGATCGATTCGTTTATTATTAAGTCTATTTATAGAAAAAATAACGCTGAATCGACTCCAACCACCCGCACTTTTAGTTTTCTAAGATATAAACAGCATCTGAGAGATTTTTGAGTTTTCTTAAAAATGCCAAAAGTAAGAAGACCCCCCTCTCTGTACAAATTTGCGAAATTTTTGAAATATAAATTAGACCCGATTCGTTTAATATTAAATCTATTTATAGAAAAAATAACGCTGAATCGACTCCAACCACCCGCACTTTTAGTTTCAAAGATATAAACAGCATCTGAGAGATTTTTGAGTTTTCTTAAAAATCCCAAAAGTAAGAAAACCCCCATTGCTACACTCTCGGCCATTCTCAAGCCCGACAGATACCAATAAGTGTATCTTTCTATTATTTACGAACCATACTGCAGTTCCGCTCAACAAAGAAAGAGAATAATTTGTTTTCAGTATTATTTTGTTTGTTGTTTTCAGAAAACCGTACACTAGAATTGCATTCCCCCGATGGCATCCACAGCTGCGTATTGCGTGCTGCAGACGCCAGCGAAGCTGCCGCTTGGTTCAACAGTTTGCACTCGGCGCTAGGACAGTTGACGCTCGCCGCCCTTCAAGAGGCCAACCAGTCGCTGGCGCCACTCCTCGGAGAAATACATCACATAGGTTGGCTCAGTCGAAAAATTAGCTACGAGGTGAGATTAACTACTACTTCACTTGAACCACCGTGTAAAGCTTTACAGTCGGCACCTTTGATTTTCTGTCTCCAAGTTTTGTTTTTGATGTGAAACATCTTATGTCGGGCTGTGAACAGCCGCGTGAAGGGAAATATGCAATGAAATGTTTGGTTCGCTCCTTCGCTGCTGTTCTCCCCACCAATGCGGCACTCTCTCTCGCTCTCTATCTCTCGGCTTCCGCGCGCTCGGGCAATCGCGTGTGTTACAGTGCAGTATATAGGATTACGTCAGCATAACAGTTAGTTGCTGCTTTTGAAAAAATATATACTACTACATAGAGAATACCACCGAGTTCAATAACGTTTTCTTTGATGTTTCATATCTGTCGAGGGTCCCGAAACCCACACCCTTTCAATTTTTTTTTTACTTTACACCAGCGACGGCCATACGCGTTATTCAGCCAATGAGAAGCCTCGTACCGCTGTATCTCTTTTAATTTAAAAGATTATATCTGTTTGAACTACAAAAAAAGACTCGAGGACAGTGTGGTCCAGTGGTTAGCGTCGCGGCCTCTGGATCAAACTGTCGTGGGTTCGAATCCCGCCTCCGCTCATGGATGTTTTGTGATATCATTTAGTTTTAAGTTAATTGTTATTTAATGTAATCAAGATATTGCATTCCAATGTTCTTTGGGAATTGGCGTTCTCAGGAACCCGAGCTCGTACCAGTCGGTTTGTGTATGCCGGCTGGTGGATTTTAATACACAAATATGTTACTTGTTGTGTTGAAGACGCTAATGACCTGAGTTGTCAACGCGTCTATAATCTACAATAAATAAATAAATGAATAATGTAATCAAGACGCTAATGACCTGAGCTGTCGACGCGTCTATAATTTACAATAAATAAAATAAAAAATGACTCGTGTGATTGCCACCATCGTTTCGCTCGGTGCTAAACTCAATAAAGGCCTGAACACATTAGCGCGGTGGCGATAGCGTTTTTTGAATAGGCCACATTGTTGCGGTGGTGTTTGCGGTGAGTTTCAATTAGTTTTTCAGTAAAGTTGTCTTCGTCATTCGCCATCTCAACAATACAATAACGTTTACTATACGTCGGTACACGCGGTCAAACTCGACAAGTTGTGTCTGACCGCCACCGCGCTATAGAACGCTGCACCAGAACGCTTTAACGCTGACAAGCAACGACATATATGCGCGTGTCAATTTGTTTATTAGTGTTGCGTTCAAACGCCACCGCTACCGCGCTAATGTGCTCGGGCCTTAACTCGCCGCAAACTCCAATATTCTGCCCTAGTAACACAATATACTGTTACAAAACTGTTTTCTGAGTTGGTGGAATAAATATTTATTTACAATAATTAAAAACACAACAATAATAAATACAACAACCAAAAGTCAGTTCTAACAATCAACACAAGTAATTAACACTTAACTATATACAATTGACTATACACTAATATTTATTTTATCAGGTGAATTTATATCACGGTATTTATATCCGATTTATTTCTAACGTTTATTTTTGTCGGTCATTTACTCAGTTACTTCAGTACTATTTATTTATATCCACTCCACTATTTATATCACTGTACTGACTGATTCGACCGTTGTTTGACTAATATTTATATCACTGATCCGCTTGGTTGCACGACTCACCATTCACTGATTGATTCAACACGACACACTCGCTGTTTATATACCTGCGTTGCCTAAGCTCAGTGTGTGCTCGTATTCTCTAAAACTTTCGTGAAGGTACGAGTTGTTCGGTAAGCAGACCCCCGTTTCTCAGAACTGTTGCCCGCCGTTCATATACAGGGTGATCCGTAACAATACTATTGAATACACCTCTGTTTTATTTGTATCACCCTGCAGTTATATTGGTATGGGTGATGTATAATTCGGCGGCCACTCCTGTCAAGAGATGTCCCCGCGATATATATCTCTTTCTAATTTGAAAGCGCCGCATTGTTTTCCGGGAAAGATCGAGCTCACTCTTCGCAAAACGAATAAAACAACAAAAAAACAAAACAAAATCGTCGTGTTTGTTGTATAACAGAGTTGACACGATGCACCACGCTTGTCTCGAGGAACGGCGTTCAATTGTTTCGCCAGTATATGTGTGTAACTTTTAAATCACAAAACTGCTGCTTCGACGCTGTTTCTACATTTTGCCGTGTACAATGAAACTATAATATAATAGCGTGTTTCACTTTTTTTTGTTAGGTTTGCACATTTGTTCGCTAGATTCGCAGGACGTGCTTTAATACTATATGATTGTTTAATCCATATACAGTAGAGTCCGTCTATTACGACTTCGTTTATAACGGCTAACCGTTTTTAGCGACGTAAATGCAAACTCAAGTTAGATTTCATATAGACGTATTATGAAAGCGTATCCGTATATTGCGACTCCGGTTAAAGCGATCAACTGCTTTTAGCGACCTAATTTTATAATAATCGTCCGGTTAGAACGAAATTACAATACATATTGTTCCTCTGATCTGTAATACACACATATGTGCAATGTTTAATTTTCATTAAAGTTACATAATACATACATACCTATCTACATATGTATTTGTAAGTGTTAATATTGTTACAAAACTGTTTTCTGAGTTGGCGGAATAAATATTTATTTACAATAATTAAAAATACAACAACAATAAATGCAACAACGAAAAGTCAATTCTAACAATAAAAAAACTTAAACGGTAATTATTGAACTAAACGAGCCACTTAAATAACACTTAACAATAACTATATATACAAGGATTATTTATTTGTAATTATTTATGTCACTGTATTTATATTAGATTTATTTCGCTGTTCAACACTGTCACAGTACAATCTACACTGACTGATTCCCGTTGACTGATCAATATTTATTTCACTGTACTGACTGATGGCACGACTCACCATTCACTGACTGATTCAACACGACACACTCCTGTTTATATACCTGCGTGCGGTGTCCGCTCAGTGCGTCCTCGTATCCTCTAGCGTTGTCTGGAATCTTCGATACCATTCCACGCTTTACTACTATGACCTTTCTTTCTCGTGGTTTCTATTGGAGGCAGTGGCGTAACATCTTGGGGTTTGCTACAATATATTTTGTTTTATTTTCATATAAATTAACCATATGTATTATATAAAAACAAGCTTAAATTATGCGATCGCTTTGTGCGTCGTCCGGTTAATACGAAATAATGTCGCCGGTTCCTTGGAAGTCGTTCTATCAGGATGCTACTCTTTTAGGTATACATTTAATAAAACTGTAACGGGATCATGTATGTACCTACATGAAATGTTTTTTCGAAATTATAAATAAATTTATTAAAGCTTTGCTTTATTTTTACAGAACGGTCGATCTGCAAGTTCAGAAAGTTCCGACGACTCCGACAGATGGCAGTCGATTTTCGCAGCGGTAACCGACAAGGAGTTGCGTTTGTACGAGTCGGCGCCATGGAGTATGGAAGCGTGGGGCGCGCCGGTTGATATCTGTCCTTTGTTATCGACGCGTCTCGTCAGTTCGTCAAGTTCTTCGGGTTCGTCGAGTACAGGCGGCGGAGGACGGGCGAGTTCCACGACCGATGTGATCGCATTTTCGGTACGCTGCGGAACGGCCGAAGGTGTAGTCACCCACCAGTTACGGGCCGAAACGCATAGGGACCTCGCTAACTGGGCCCGGGCACTTGTTAACGGAAGCCATACGAGCGCGCAGACCCAACGGGAACTCGTCTGCAGTAAGTATTTCACTTTGTAGTCCAGCGAAATTAGATGAAAAATAACCAAATAAGCTATGTGCGCAAAGCCTACTAGCGCCGCTAGCGGACAATAGAGCAGGATTGAACTCTTTTATTATTATTGTTTTATACCGCGAAATTTTTTAATATACGAAACCATTTAGCTGTGTACTTTTAGTATAAATAGCAAGTTTTTTCTTTAATTTTGACGTATAATAGAAAAATAATTGATTCGTTTATATCAAAGACCTCTATGTCTATGGTTTATTTTGACCGGGTTTGAAAGTATCAAATTTATCAGATTTACATTAATAACTTCCAAATAAGTTATAAGTAAAATCATGGTTTTACTTCGTTGACTTTTTAATCAACAATGCTCACTGACTTACACGGACAATTAAAGTTTCGAGTTTACAATGGTGCTCACAACGAGCGCTCGCATTGATATTATTCTAACTTCACCCCTTTACACACAGCCTATAGAAGAAATAATTTGTAGTGAAAATCTATTGATTCTGAAGCATATAAGGAGAATATTAATTTAGCAATCATGTCACGGTTGAGTATTATAAGCTCATTCCGCCGCGAAAGCGGAAAGGTTCAGGTTAGAATCCTGACTGTGACCACTGGTTGGTAAAATGATTTTTTCCAATATGTTTCGAAACAATTATATAATTGGCTGCTTTCCAACGAAAAATTTTTCAATTGCATTTCAGCCGTATAAAACTATTATTTATCATAATTTCTATACTTTTGATTTTCTTTACGATGAACTCTTAAAAGGGTTAGAAATAAAGGGCTAAAAAGTTTCCACTTGTGAGTGGAACAACTCATTTTGGACGAAAAACTACCCCTGGTGGGGACCCGTTTTGAATTTTCCTTATTTATCGTCTAAACCGTTACTCGGACGAAAAAATATAGAACAAAAATTTGCTTCTGGATTATCGTTTAAGTGTTCCTTGTTTTATTCCGAATCGCAGGGTGCACCTGGAAGAGTAGGCCTTGCCAGTTGGTTTTGCATTACGACAACGGTTTCACGCTGCTCGAAGCAGGCACCGGCGGCAGTTCGATATCTCGAAACGGACCGCGAACGCTCTGGCGCTTTCCGTTCGATAGATTGAGATCGTCGGGCGATGACGGCAGTCGTATGTTATGGCTTGATTTCGGAGGCGACGAAGGAGAAATGGTAAGCAGGAAAGAATTTACGCATGAGCAATGAATCGCTTTCAACCGATTTTTAATCGCTTGGTCTTTTTTTTGTAGGAATTGGATATGGAAGGTTGTCCGAAACCGCTAGTATTCATTTTACACAATTTCTTATCGGCCAAAATACATCGATTAGGTTTGTATGCGTAGTATTAGTTTTCAAAATAAAGATTTATATAATATATATGTAGATTTATATACTTGATTAACATTCCGTGAATAAAAAGAATCAAATTATTTGTGGTAAAAACTATAAACTTTTTAGAAACGAAAACGTATTGATCTAACGAAACATGGGCGCCGGCATCTGAAAATTCCATGTCGGACTGACGAACGAAATATACAAAAGAAGTTATACAAAAGACGGTAATATTTTCTTTGTATCTCATGCATGGAAAATACGCCATTTCATGCCTGCAGATGGCGCTACAAAATATAATATATTCTCATACACGCCTGAAAAATAATGCGTAACTATGGAAACGATTCAAAAACCCGTGAGAAAGTTTGAGACTGGGATCCGTATGATGGGGGGCCGACACGCTTAGGCTCATTTCGCACCAAACTAGTCCAGTCAAGTTTTGTCCAGTCAAGTCACGTCAATATTTCCTTTCGCACTGACTACGTCGCGTCAGCCGTCCCGCAAATTCCGATCGATGTTCGCGACAGCAACGATGCGGTCGCCGCGGCACAGTTTTGTGAAGAGCTTTGTGTCAAGATGGACGTACTTCTCCAAGGCATAATTTTACGTCGGCTTCACAGAAGAAGAAGGATGAAGAAACGAAGAAATCTGTTTTGGGTTCATCCTATACATACCAGGACTTACTAAATGACCCTCTTTTGCTTGCACTAATAAAATTAAGGTTTCTACATCCATTCTGAGTGTCAAGACTGGGCTGACTGGCATTAAAAATTCAACCGGCTGAGTCGCAATCAGTCTTGACGCGATCGGACTGGACGTGACGCGCTTAGTATGAAACCAGATTTACACATTGCCTTTATTTCAACGATAAGTTAATATGTCCAATCCAGTAGCGTCCGACTTGACTGGATGCGACTGGACTGGACTGGTTTGGTGCGAAATGAGCCTCAGGGAACAGCTACTTAAAGATAATGTCTGCAGTAGTCTACTGTTCGTTATCGCAGTTAAGTTTGCTACACATGTAAAATGGCAAATAGTGGTGAAATTTTTTTTAATTGAATGCTGAAAATACTGGGAATGAAGACAAAAAGCCGCTATTTAATAGGGACAGTGCGTATTTTCCATGCATTCGATACAAAAAGTATTGTGTGCAACTAATGTGAACGAGTATTCCACACGGTTGCATAATCCGAAGGCGAGTGCAGCCCACTTCACAACGAGTGTGAAGTTGGCTGCATGATCCGAAAGCGAGTGCAGCCAACTTCACACCCGTGTGGAATGTTTGCACCAATTGCACAATATACTATTGTATCTATTATAATATAATTTAGTTGTGATTATAAAGTTTATTCGTTTAATTTTACGCACATTTTTAAACAATTCAGTATTAGTAAAAAAAATTCCATGTGCGACTCTCACAAAGTTGGCGCCCGATGTTTAGCTTTTAAAATATATTTTTTAATTGCTTGACAGAGTAAACTGAACAAATAAATAAATCTTAATTGTTTTTATTGTTAAAGTGTTTTCGGTTTGTTTTAAAAAGATGACTGATTAGAAATTTTCGTTTTTAATTATTGATGTAGTGAGATTTAATCGGTATGTGGTTTTTTTTTTGTAAATAACTAAGCGCATAAAATATTATAAATAATGTAATCTCTTTGGTAGTCAATTTTTAGAAATGCTCAGAACATTCTATTTATTTTAATCAGAGCTGGAACGAGTAAGATTTTTCGAGACAACCAAAAATAATTTTTTTCTAAAGAGCCTGTCACATGAGGCGACTGCTCGTCACTACTGCAGTATCTGCGAATAATCTTTTCGTGTGACAGGCTAGTTTCCGCTACTGCAGTAGCTGCGAGTAATCGCCACGTGTGACAGGCTAGTCGTCGCAAGGAAGCGCCTCGTGTGGCAGGCTAGTCGGCGCCACTGCAATAGCCGCGATAACTCGCTTTGTGTGACAGGCTAGTTCCCGCTACTGCAGGAACTGCGAGTAATCGCCACGTGTGACAGGCTAGTCGTCGCAAGGAAACGCCTCGTGGCAGGCTAGTCGACGCGAGTATAAGTTCGTGTGGCAAGCTAGTCGCTGCTACTGCAATAGCCGCGATAACTGGCTATGTGTGACAGGCTAGTCGTCGCCACAAGATAAACTGAGGGATGTGTGCAGTGGGGGTAATAATACTTCCCCAACATTCCTTAGATAAAGAATTGAGGGGAACGTCGTTCATAGTGATTACAGTTTTTTTTTAAGATATAAGTATCTGCATACTCTTTCCAACTCTGATCTTTTTATATATAACGATGTAAAACTATAAAAATGATACAGTTTTCTAACCTTTTTTAAACGATCATTCCATAATATTTATTGAATGATATAACTGAGGTATACTAGAATTTTTTAACCCTCGCAGTGGCCAGTATTAATCCCTTCATAATTCCTTAACCTAATTCTAAGATGCCGTTCGCACAAATCAAGAACAGGTAAATGTAAGTTTTAATGGGGGTATCATTTTTCATATGGGTAATAGAATCAAAATAGAATAATTCTTTTTACTTATGTCAAGTTTTGCATCGACAGAACTGCAATGACGCGTTTTCAAATACATTGTGCGTTACTAGGGCGTTGTCGCAAACATCAACTTTCTGCCCTAGTAACACACAAAACTTTTGTAATAAGTGCATTGAAAGAACAACATCAACTACTTACAAAAACACCGTAAATGGATATTGTAGGTTAGGCGAACTGTCAAATACAATGTAGGGATGCGCGATACGGATCGATCTTTTAGAATAGTGTATCGATTCTTTAGCTTTCGATACTCGATATTTTGTATCGATTTTTTTAATGCGATACATAATGAGTATCGATACATTTTGGTGCGTATCGATTCTTTTATAATACGATTTCATACTGTATCGATACTTTATAATACGATCCAGATCGATACCTGGATCGGAACATTCCTAATACAGTGTACAATCATCGCGTAGGATGACACTTTTGTTTAATTTTGACCCGAAAAGAATTTCCCAAGGGACGAAAACACTACTCTTACGCTACTTTTATTTTTCGTCACTGACATGAAAAATCCAACTTTCGTTCCCTAAAACAAAACAACTACAGTCGAACTTTGATAACTCGAACCATGACTATGCACAAAAAATTCGAGTTATGAAGACTTCGACTTATCAAATAATATTAATTTTCACTCTTGACGCTATTGCCAACTATATTTGTTCGAGTTATCAAGAATTCGAGTTATCGAAGTTTGACTATGTAATGTTGAAATGCATTTATTAAAAATAGACTATACATTATCTTTGTTAATAGATATTATTTAAAATGTCGGGTCAGTTCTGTTGGTTGCTCACTAATTTGTAAAGTGTAATGTACTGTTAGTTTGTGTAAAATACACATATTAATGTTCATATTGTAATATATAATGGGTAAGTTCAACGACTAAAAAGCGCTACGTCGTTTTGTTAAACGGCTATTATATTATATGGATGGACATGAGCGAAGTTAGGCGCATTTCGCACCAAACCAAGTCCAGTCGCGTCAAGTCAAGTTTTGTCCAGTCAAGTCACGTCAATATTTCCTTTCGCACTGAATACGTCGCGTCAGCCGTCCCGCAAATTCCGATCGAAGTTCGCGACAGCAACGATGCGGTCGCCGCGGCACAGTTTAGTGAAGAATTTTGTGTCAAGATGGACGTACTTCTCCAAGGCATAATTTTACGTCAACTACACAGAAGAAGAAGGATGAAGAAATGAAGAAATCTGTTTTGGGTTCATCCCATACACACCAGGACTTACTACCATACCATTACTAGGACTTACTAAATGACCTTCTTTTGCTTGCAATAATAAAATTAAAGTTTCTACGTCCATTCTGAGTGTCAAGATTGGGCTGACTGGCATTAAAAATTCAACCGGCTGAGTCGCAATCAGTCTTGATAAGTCTTGACGCGATCGGACTGGACGTGTCGCGCTTAGTATGAAACCAGATTTATACATTGCCTTTATTTCAACGATAAGTTAATATGTCCAATCCAGTAGCGTCCGACTTGACTGGATGCGACTGGACTGGACTGGTTTGGTGCGAAATGAGCCTTAGGGAGGCTTGAGGGAGCTCCCCAAAAATATTCGAACATTATCACACGCATATTTCAAAATCCCTGATTCTAGATGGTGTTCTGGAAGAATTTATTAAAACAGGAAATCGAAAACGGTTGCTTCAATAAACCCGTACTATCGGATGCACGAAATAATGACGAATAACTAGCTCTTAATCGAGAATTTTCATATCAGTAACTTTTAAATTTATAAACTTATTAATTTTGAAGAAAAACATCTTTTATTTCCTTTTTTCTCTTAGTTTTTGTAATATTTATGGATTGATCGTACGCTAAAAAATATACTTTGTTCAACACCCGCAAGAAATATGTAATTTCGTGACTACTGAGAGTGGGCGAAATAATGAATTCTCTGACTGTAGACGTAGAGAGTGGGCGAAATGCCATTTTGCTCACGCTCATTACGGGGTACGTTTACGCAATCAATCAGGTCACCCATTATTTCGCCCACGCTCAGCAGAGCCACGAAATGACATATTTCTTGCGGTAGTTGAACAAAATATTGTGTGCGACTATTGGTCGAAAGAGGAGATTCCACTCGTATGTTTTACCGCACTCGCTACACTCATGCGGCAAAATTCACACTCGAGGTATCTCCTCTTTCTCCCACTAGTCGCACAATATACTATACTTTACCTTGACATTTAAAAACGAAAAATATACGTCTTTTCATATTAGGACAGACGGACGAATATTCAGTACCTACCTGCTGCCTGATACCTATAGACAACGACGAATAACATGAACATGTGCAGGCAGAGACCGTCTTTCCGTTTTAACACGTAAAATGTCCGAGCGGTCCGAGTACTTTGTGTGTGTTTTTAAAGACCACCAACATGGTTATTTGGGCCTAGCACCAATTCATATTTTCAATTCATTATTTTTTTTTAATAATAAATTGAAAAGCCAATTGACACTTTTACCAGCTCTCGGGCTAGAACCCGGGAACTGGGTACTTGTAATAGAGGAACCATAGCAACGCCATGTAAACAACAGCATTGCTACACTCTCGGCTATTCTCAAGCCCCCGAGTACTTGTAACGAGTATTGTACCTAAAAGTAACGAATAGTTACAAGTATTGAGAAGTAATGAAAACTTGCATCTCTACTGTTCAGTAAACCTAGTGCTAGAGCAGTTGAACTTATCCAAGATTGTCAGATGTCAATCTTAGTTATACAGGCTACCGCGTTATGGAGTTGAAAGCTGTAAATTCGTAAAGCTCTGTAAGTAAGAATTGCGACACCGGGTGACGGTTTTCGATCGACGTAATTAACTTGAAGTTTCGGATACATTCAGTATTTGATAAATAAATTAGTAGATTGTATATCTATATGTGTAATGGACTATATTACGACGAGTGATGACTGCATGTAAAAACGAACAATAGCGAGTTTTAAAGGTACCATTACACGGCGCGTGGAGTGACACGCCTGGCGTGTAGAGTGCGGAGTGACACGCCGACGCGTGGACACGCCGATAACGATTACACGGCGTGTGGAGTGACAAGTTTCGCACTAGTCCGCGCCGCGTGCGGTGGTTCAGTTCAAAATGACCAGGCGTCGAGAACGGATGCTCGGTTGTGTAGCAGCTTGTTATATTTTTTTGAACAGTGATGATTTCTCACAAAAGAAGAAAAGAAAAAGACGGTGGTGGATGGGGTCGCACAACAAAAGTCGGTCCATGTAGCGTTAAAAATTCGGTTATTAATTCGTTTGACCACGACATGTTGACACTTCCAAAGCTAAATCACTACTGAATTAAACACAATAATCTCGCGCCAGGCGCGTCACTCCACACGCCGTGTGATTGCCTACCCGAGTCTCCCCACTCCGCGCGCGGCGTGTTTTCTTTGAACTGTGCAAAATTTACCGCCAGCTCACGGGACTCGGCACGCCGCTCCAAGTTCGTCGCGCCGACCCCATTACACGGCGTGTGGAGTGACACTCCACACGCCAGGCGTGTCACTCCACGCGCCGTGTAATGGTACCTTAAAACAGTCACACAAGTTGTAATACCATTAGATACGAGATATAAATGGTATTTTTTGCCATACCCACTACAAAATAACTACTTTTCACTTCATTTTCGAAAAATTTTGACAGTTCATTTGCGTCGCCATCTTCACTTCTACAGTATGCCATGAAGTTCGTGAGTAAGTAATGGCAGGCGTATAGAGATAATAAACAGAAGTTGCTATGGCAACCGTTTACTTACCGCTCTAGTGCGATAAGTAAAACACTTTCCGCACACCTGCCTGTTAAATGACCGTTATACATACATCGAAAGTAGCTATTTTGTAGTGGGTATGGCAAAATAACTTTTTACGTATGAATTGCCTTATTAAATACATCTACAGTAGATTTAACTGATTCATTAGAAAAAGCACCCTGCACCATACTTAATTATCTCTTCCTCAATCAATGGCAGCCGGTGTACCAACTCCTACTTGAAGAACTCTATAAACTTGAAACTGGTTTTACGAAATGACTGACATAGCGGTTAAAAAGACACCCTGTATATAAGAGACTTATTATAAACTATTTTGATCTACGTGTAAATATTTGTGCCTTGGCTGTAATTTTTACAACAGTAGAAATTTTAAATTTTCTTATGCAAACGAAATTCGTAATTTGAATAGATTGTTTAAAAAAAGAAAATTGGACGTCGACTTATATCGACGTTAAACGTCACAAGTTTACAATTTATAATGTTCTTGTAGTTTTTTTTTTACTGTAAATCTTACAGCGTTTTAAATGTGTGTGAAGAAAAACATCTCACTGATTTTGGTGTCTTTTTTTCAAATCAGAATTTAAAAATTTTTCAGTATAAATCTCCTTTACTGAACAACGTAAACGAAATTGTAAGAAAAAAACATTTCCTGATCGTTTCTTAAAATAACATACATTTTCTATATTTCTTCGATTTTGTAAATAAATGTAATTATTATTATTTTGCTGTAATGTTTCAAATTGAAAATCGAAAAATATTCAACACTTGATAGTAGTACAATATTAATTGTTCGGATAAGTTGTTATTTTCAAAAATTACCTCATTTCCTCAGAAAGGTTGTTTATCAACAACCAAACTCTTATCGGTTTCCAGATAACAAAGTTGCCATAACGCCGCCATACATTTCGTTCTTTTTCATCCGTTCGACTCGCCGCGATTCGGACCGTCGGTAAAAATGCAATGTACGGACCGTCGGTAACTAGGCAATGGTTCTGTCTATATCGTTTGTCACTGACTGCTGCTAGCTAGGTGACAGAACACGGTATACGTGCGCAACCATATTTTTTCTCTCTTTTCTTGCAGAACAAACAATACCGATCTCTCGCTCTTATTTCAAGAGATAGATTCACCACATGCGATAATATGCTCCATTGCTGCCTGGAAACTAAAATTGGGTTCTTTTGCGGATTGAGGTTATAATTTTTGAATATTAGTCGATGATTATTATAAACTGCCTGTCATTGTTATTCACAAGTAACTCAAATATATTTGTTTCATTTTCTCAGAAACAAAAAAATAAACTCAAATATTTTTGTTGGTATAACTTTTTTGACGCTAAATTTGTGTCTTTTTGTATCATATCACAAACTGTGATGTGAAAGTGTATTAAATAATTAAAATCAAATGTAAAATATAAATTATTGATTGTTGGAAATGAATCGAAATCGCGTTATGAGCTATGATTAAGTCTCAAAACGAAATATCTAATATGGTACTTCTTTGTTGTATCGACAAAGTTGAGAAAATTGTGAACTCATTATCTTGTACAGAACAACTTTATCAATGTAATTATTAAAAATAATATTGTTAGTGAATATATAAAATGTTGATTATTATTTTAGAATGTGAAGTAAATATTAATGAAATCCTAGCCAATATATAATAATAATTGTATGAATGCAACAGCAATAAGTCTAATGTCAGAAATTAAAAACATTTTACAAATAACACAGCGTTAATTTATTGTTTTAAAATGTCGATGATGACCCTTAATTCTCCCAGATTATATTAAGCAATCCTCTAATTAAATATTAATAATAGCAAAATGTGTTTTTATGGGAAATATTTTTAAGACAGGTTTTTTAAAATTTGTTAGCCGGGGATCAGAAAGACGTGTCAAACAAAACAGCAATACCGACCCGGTATTGCTGTTTTGTTAGTCACGAATGAAGTATTTCTAAACCAATGTTTATAACATCGCTTGATGGCTCTTATTAGACTGCAAAAATACTAATAAATAAATGTTGCCTTTGCGACAGTAAATTTTAAAATTTAGGAGTAGGCAACCATAAAGATAAAAAGGTATGTCTGGTATTTTTGTAATAAATTTCTTGTGATAACAGATAGCACTAAGAACTTAGTTGATAAAAAATTAGTTGTAGTTTATGACCTCACTAATAGCTGGCACCAATAATTTGTTCAAACTTTTTGACTACTCTATGTTTAAATAAATATTTTGGCCATTTGCGACAGTAAATTTAAAAATTTAGGAGTAGGCTACCAGAAAGATAAAAAGGTACGTGTGGTATTTCATTATTAAATTTCTTGTAGTTCATAAATGTGATAAATGATGGCACAAAGAACTTAGTTATTTATTATTATAATACTTATTTATTATTATTATATTTATTTATTTATTTAAGAAAATAATCATAAATAGTGCTTCTTCTTCATCCGATGATGTATTCATTTTTTTTAGGATAGCAAAGATACTATTCGTTTTTCTTTTTTAGCACTAGTATTCAACCTTTTCGATACTGAAAAGTGAAAATATAACGTAAATGATGCGATTATATTCGCTTTGGTGTGAGACTTCCTCCGGAATCCGCCATGAAAGTCGCTGCGAATTTTCCGTTGCAAATTCGCGACGAATATTTCGCGTTGGTCTGTGGGGGGGCTTTAATAGTTTTACCAATCGTTATAGATAAGTGACTAGCTTTTGCCCGCCACTCAGCCCCGGATCTTCAATTTTTTTTAGACGGGGCAAAAACTGAAAAATGCCGCCCCCGCCCACATATTTATTTTTACCTTTATCATCTTTATAATTTCAGCTATCAGATGTTCACTAATTGATTGACATTTGGACATAGGCCTTCTGGACATAATGCATCCTGGGTATCGGTCGAGTTGATATGGCCACAGTAAAACAAGAGTGAAATTTCTGTACTTGTACTATTATTTATTCTGTGGTCAAAGTTAAGTAAATGATGAGTTGTCCATTCGTCTGTAAAGTGTGAATTTGAATTTGGCCGCCCTCTGAACTTGCCGCCCGGGGCATAGGCCCCGGCTTGCCCCCCCCCCCTAGATCCGGGGCTGCCGCCATTTCATCTGCGTGGATGTTTTTTTTTTCTTTAAAGAATTCATTGGAATTCCGAGGTAAATAGGTAGTCTACGCGGGAGAAAACTAACATAAGGACTTTCATGACTTTTATCGTCACTGCCTCAGCCCTCAGCCTTCCCTTTTCAGTTTTCATAATGATTATGAGTGTCGATACCATAAGGATGGTGTAGAAGCTGACTATAGTGAAAAAATTAGCAAAATCAGTCAGTAAGTATATCCCGAAATTAGCTCTTTCAAACTGAAACAAACAAATAAACTCTTTCTTCATAAATTAAATTGTATTTTGCAAAACATTTGAAAAATGTCGTTTTTAAAAATTTGTTATCCAGCCCCCATAAGCATTAAAGAGGTATCGGTGTTGATTTATAATTGGTCTGCATTCTGCTTTAGAAATATCAGGGGATCATGTGCAAAAATATCTATTCTGCATTCAGCTTTAGACGTAAAATTTCGACCTAGATTTTCAAGTTTTAGAAAGATGTCCATAGATGACACTGTTAGTAATTTATTTTCCAGTGACAGTCTGTTGTCCCTAGATGTCACTGCTAGTGTTGAATCATCATTTTGTATTTGATTTTTAGTTTTACCAATCGTTATATTTATTTATTGTGGATTATAGACGCGTAGACATCTAAGGTCATTAGCGTCTTTCAACTACACTAAATAACAACTAACTTAAAACTAAATAACATCACAAAACATCCATAAGCGCAGGTGGGATTCGAACCCACGGCAGTCCAGTCTAGAGGTTGCGGCACCAAGCATGCTAACCACTAGGCTATACTGCCCTCTACCAAACCAATCGTTATAGATAAGTGGCTAGCTCTTGCCCGCCACTTCGTTCGCGTGTACGTTTTTTTCTTTAAAGAACTCGTTGGAATTACGAGATAAATAGGTAGTCTACGCGGGTGAACTCGCGGGATAATGGACTTTCATGACTTTCATCGTCACTGCCTCAGCCCTCAGCCTTCCCTTTTCATAATGATTCTTAATGATCGAGGTCGATTCTTAATGATCGAGGTCGATTCTTACTGATCGAGGTCGATTCTTATAATGGTCGAGGTCGATTCTTAATGATCGAGGTCGATTCTTAATGATCGGAGTCGTTTCTTATAATGATTGAGGTCGATTCTTAATGATCGAGGTCGATCCTTATAATGATCGAGGTTGATTCTTATAATGTTCGAGGTCGATTCTTATAATGATCGAGGTCGATTCTTAATGATCGAGGTCGATTCTTAATGATCGAGGTCGATTCTTAATGATCGAGGTTGATTCTCAAAGATCAAGGTTGATTCTTAATGATCGAGGTCGATTCTTAATGACCGAGGTCGATTCTTATAATGATCGAGGTCGATTCTTAATGATCGAGGTCGAATCTTAATGAACGAGGTCGATTTTTAATAATCGAAGTTGATTCTTAGTGATCGAGGTCGATTCTTAATGATCATGGTCGATTCTTAATGATCGAGGTCGAGTCTTACAATGATCGAGGTCGATTCTTAATGATCGAGGTCGATTCTTAATGATCGAGGTCGATTCTTAATGATCGAGGTCGATTCTTAATGATCGAGGTCGATTCTTATAATGTAAATAAATTGTTCCTCTAAAACTAATCTTGGGGTATCGTAACGCTATTTATTAATTATTTTTAATTCAAACTTAAGACGGTCCTTTTCACTTAAATATATTTAAGTGAAAAGGACCGTCTTATTATTTCTTGGTTTAAAAACTTACGTGCGCGCGCCCCCTTATAACCTCGCGCCCCTAGCAGTGGCGTAGCTTTACTTCGCGGGGCCCAGGTGTAAAATTTTTTTACAATTCATAATGATCGAGGGAGATTATTAATGATCGAGGTCGATTCTTAATGATCAAGGTCGATTGTTATAATGATCGAGGTCGATTCTTAATTAAAATTTCATCAAACTTCTAATTAACGCCATTTGAAAGTACTATTTGACTGGATTATAGGGACTTATTCTTAATGATCTGGTCGATTCTTAATGATCTTGGTCGATTCTTAGTGAGATAGAGACGTTTAAATGTTTTCTGGTTTTTGGTACCTATTTGTCAAAAAATTGGTAATTTTTCCTTAGTACTTTTAGCAAAGTACAAGTTCACGAACCCACTGGTACAAGGCAAATTATTTTTTTCTCTTTAATTGTATGGAAATATTAATAATAAAATGTGAGTGAATTTAAAAAATCATTATTTTTATTCAAGTAATATTTTTCCAATGCAAATTGTGTTTTTGCATTGAAATATTTTTACGACAATTTTTCAAAAATTTATTAGCCGGGGATCAGAAAGACGGGTCGGTATTGCTGTTTTGTTAGTAACGACTGAAGTATTTCTAAACCAAGGCTCTATCGATTTTTATAACGTCGCTTGATGGCTCTTATTAGACTGCAAAAATACTAATAAATAAATGTTGCCTTTGCGACAGTAAATTTTAAAATTTAGGAGTAGGCAACCAGAAAGATAAAAAGGTATGTCTGGTATTTTTGTAATAAATTTCTTGTGATAACAGATAGCACTAAGAACTTAGTTGATAAAAAATTAGTTGTAGTTTATGACCTCACTAATAGCTGGCACCAATAATTTGTTCAAACTTTTTGACTACTGTATGTTTACCAAAGCCCCGTAAGATTTCGCTGATTCTCAGACGTCATTTTCAGATATGTTTTATTTAAAACAATTAAAAATCAGTATACTTAATCTAAGATGCTTTTCATTAATTGTATCTAAGATTCTTGTAAAGTATGTGCCACCGAATGACACTTCTTTGAAATTAATTTTAAAGGTATCTTGGTACTTATTCTTAATGATCTGGTCGATCCTTATCGACCTAGATAGAATCGACCAAATCACTAAAAATCGACCTTGCTTCAGGGGGATGACATGATTTAAACAAAGTGTTTTTATCATATTTTGTTTAAAACAATATTGAAATAAAAGATGCTTGAATTTGAATGATTTAAACAGGTTTTTAAAATGTAGCTATAACAAATAAATTGTTTTCAAAATTTCTACAGTTTTTTGTAGTCAAGTTTTTCAATTTTTATTAGAGGAAAACTTGTTCATACATATGTGTTAAAAGGGCTTTCTTAAAAAAAATAATTAATTGTATGGTGCCCAAGTTAAACTTATAGAAACGACTTATATTTTTAAACCGACATTTTCAATAAGATCGAACAATTAATGTTTTTCAAAAACTTTGTATCAGGCAACATGTAGATGGATCGGTATTGATGATTTGCTGGTTACCAATGAAATACTTCTGAATCGAGGCTCAGCCGACATGCATGACAACACCAGAAGGCTTTTACTGTCCGGTCATGGTTGAGTGATTTTAATTAATAATAAACCCCGCCTTCAAAAAATATTGAGTAATATAATTTGTACAAATTCATAAAAACTCTTCTCCTGATAACAACATTGCTCTATTTAAAGGCTGTTTCAAAACATGTGGGATTTGGAACATTGAAAAAATGAACAGCTTCCTAACTGCTTTCCCACATGGAATATTTGTGAAATAGATCACCTAATCCAGTTAATTTAATTTTTATGCAGTGGATATTTAGAGCAGTTGCGAAATCTTGCTTGAGTGTCTTTTCAGATTGTAGCAACAAAGAATTCATTATAATATCAAAAATAATTATTTAATTTCTCTGAGTATTTTTATAGAGATACATAATAATAATAACAAAAATAATAATGGATATTATAGATTAGAAAAACTGACTCTTAGGAACCTACTGGGCCCCTTGACAAGTTAGTCATTTGAGTCTTTCTTCCTTAAATTCGTCATGATACGAATCAAAATTTAAATGATAGATATTGTAGATAATAGACGCTCGACAACAACTATAAATACGTGTAATTTCACACAAGAACAATCTCTCCTTGAAACATTGCGTATAAATAGTTATTAGAGAATTATGTAATAGTCTACATTTTTGCAGTCGAATAAGAGCATTCAGGTGATGTTATAATCATCGGCAGAGGCTTGGTTCAGAAGCACTTCATTCGTGACTAACAAAACAGCAATACCGGCCTGTCATTCTGATCCCCGGCTAACAAATTTTAAAAAACTTGTCTTAAAAATCTATGCATAAAAAACACATTTGTATAGAAAAAATATTTTTTGAATAAAAAAATAATGATTTTTAAAATACCCTGACATTTTATTATTAACTATAACATTTAAAAATAGAAAAATAATCTGTCTTGTACCAGTGGGTTCGTGAAATTGAACCTTGCTAAAAGTACTAAAGAAAAATATCGATTCTTGACAAATAGGTACCAAAACCAGGAAACATTTAAACGTCTCTATCTCCCAAACGATAAATGGTGCGGACCTGTAAAGTGGATCACTAAGAATCGATCTAGATCACTAAGAATCCCCTGACGTATTATTTTTAATTATACATTTAAAAAGAGAAAAATGGTCTATCTTTTACCAGTGGGTTCGTGATTTCGTTTATTTATTTATTTATTCTAGATTATAGACGCGTCGACAACTTAGGTCATTAGCGTCTTTTAATTACATCAAATCAAATAACTTAAAACTAAATGACATCACAAAACATCCATGAGCGGAGGTGGGATTCGAACTCACGACAGTGTGATCCAAAGGCCTGCTTGATGATATGCTGGTCACCAATGTAATACTTCTGAATCGAGGCTCAGCCGACATTCGTGACAACACCGGATGGCTTACTGTTGGGTGTTTTTAATTAATAATAAACCCCGCCTACAGAAAATATTGCATAATATTAATTATCCAAATTCATAAAAACTGTTTTCCTGATATCATTGCTCTATTTAAAGGCTGTTTCAAAACGTGGGATTTAGAACATTGAAAAAATGAACTTCATAGCTGCTTTTCCTCACAACATATTTGTGAAATAGATCATTTAATTCAGATAATTTAATTTTTATCTAATATCTTGTTATCTAAAATCTTGTTAAAGTGTCTTTTTCAGATTGTAGTAACTAAGAATTACTGATTATAATATTAACAATAATTAATTTATTTCTCTGAGAATGCTGAATATGTTTATCGAGATAAATAGTTATTATAGATTAAAAAAACGGACTCTAATGAACCTACATGGCCCTTTGAAATCTTAGACATTTTAGGCCTGTCTTCCTTAAATTCGTCACTGGTTAAAAGTTTTAATTAAAATTTAACTTAAAGATATGACAGATATTGTAGATTATAGATGCTCGACAAAAAACTATAAATACGTGTTATTTCACACAAAAACAATCTCTCTTTGAAACATTGCGTATAAATAGCTATTAGAGAATTACGTAATAGTTTATATTTGGTTCAGAAGTACTTCATTCGTGACTAACAAAACAGCAATACCGACCCGTCATTCTGATCCCCGGCTAACAAATTTTAAAAAACTTGTCTTTAAAATATTTCAATACACTTTGGCCTTTGAAGAAATATATTATTTGAATAAAAAGTAATAACGTCTCTATCTTCCGAACGGTAAATGGTACGGACCTGTGGGGTGGGTTCTTAGTGAATTCTTAGTGATCTAAGAATCGACAAGATCATTAAGAATTGACCTAGATCTCTAATAATCGACCTGGATCACTATGAATCGACCTCGATCATTAAGAGTCGACCTCGATCATTAAGAATCGACCTCGATCATTAGGAATCGAGCTCGATCATTAAGAATCGACCTCGATCATTAAGAGTCGACCTCGATCATTAAGAATCGACCTCGATCATTAGGAAACGACATCGATCATTAAGAATCGACCTCGATCATTAAGAATAGACCTCGATCATTAAGAATCGACCTCAATCACTAAGAATCGACCTCGATCATTAGGAATCGACCTCGATCATTAAGAATCGACCTCGATCATTAAGAGTCGACCTCGATCATTAATAATCGACCTCGATCATTAGGAATCGACCTCGATCATTAAGAATCGACCTCGATCATTAAGAATCGACCTCGATCATTAAGAATCGACCTCGATCAATAAGAATCGACCTCGATCATTAAATATCGACCTCGATCATCAGGAATCGACCTCGATCTAAAGGATCTAAAAGGTATAATGGTTTTAATTGTGTGCCTACGTCACTCAGACGTACGTCAGTGGTTAAGGGTTAATGATCTAGGTCTATTCTTAGCGATCTAGGTCGATTCATAATGATCTGATCGATTCTTAATGATCGAGGTCGATTTTTAATGATCGAGGTCGATTTTTAATGATCGAGGTCGAATCTTAATGATCGAGGTCGATTCTTAATGATCGAGGTCGATTCTTATTGATCGAGATCGATTCTTAATAATCGAGGTCGATTTTTAATAATCGAGGTCGAATCTTAATGATCGAGGTCGATTCTTAATGATCGAGGTCGATTCTTATTGATCGAGGTCGATTCTTAATGATCGAGGTCGATTCATAATGATCGAGGTCGATTCTTAATGATTGAGGTCGATTCTTAATGATCGAGGTCGATTCTTAAAGGTCGAGGTCGATTCTTAATGATCGAGGTCGATTCTTGAAGATCAAGGTCGATTCTTATAATGATCGAGGTCGATTCTTAATGATCGAGGTCAATTCTTATCAATGTCATAAAGAATTAAAGGATTGTTTATTAAAATAATTTTTTGAGTAAACATATATGCGAGGACAGTATGGCTCAGTTGGTAGCGTCGCGGCCTCTGAATCAGACTGTCGTGGGTTCGAGTCCCACCTCTGCTCATGGATGTTTTGTGATGTTATTTAGTTTTAAGTGATATATGTATATTTGTTGTATTTAAGACGCTAATGACCTAAGTTGTCGACGCGTCTATAATCCACAATAAATAAATAAATTAAACATCTGTGCACATAAAATTGTTCCTCAAAAAATTGTATTTCTCTGCGTTTTATCCTTACCAATTTATCAAATATGACCGCTTAGATTTAAATAACTATAATCACAAACAGCTAAAAATCCAGCATTTGGTATCAAGCCATCATGAAAAGAAAGAGAAAAATGATTTGGTATTTACAAAAATTATTTATGGAGCAAAAGGAATGAATATAATCAAACTCAAAGCCACAAACAGACATTTGATAATAGGCCAGCAGAAACGCTAAAAGGTATCTTGTAATCGTTATGTAGATCGTTGTTATAAAAACATGTTGAGAGCCACTGACTTTGACAAGTGCTGCTTCTATACGGAAATCAGCCGAACTTCAGTGATATTTACTAGTTCATCGTTTTCACGCGTGATATCAGTTGAGTCAGTTCTAAATAATTTAACAGCTAGAAATTTTTAAAATAACCATATAATCACAAACAGCTAAAAATCCAGCATTTGATATCAGGCCATCATGAAAACAAAGCGGAAATTGATGGGTATTTACAAAAATTTTTAACTAATGGAGCAAATCAAGCCTTAACGTATCAGGCTACCATAAACAGGAAAAGGAATGATGAATATTTATAATATCTAAAACTCAAAGCCACAAACAGACATTTGATAATAGGCCAGCAGAAACGCGAAAAGGTATCTTGTAATCGTTATGTTATAAAAACATGTTGAGAGCCACTGGCATTGACAAGTGCTGCTTCTATACGGAAATCAGCCGAACATCAGTGCTATGGAAATGGTTACTGAACTTATTTAATTAACGTTTCTTCACTTGTTTCTGTGTAGTTGTTTGTTAATTTTATTATAATCACGATGGACACGATTTCTAATATAAATATAACAAATGTTTTTAAGCATAAACAATTTATAGAAAATTACTTTATTAATTTCATAAAAAAGAACAATATTATTCTTACAATCATTATTGCCAAGTAACATAGATAACAAAAAAAAAGAAATAAATAAAACTTTCTAAAATGATATAACAAAGACTTAAATCAGCTTAACAAGAAATTCATTTTTTGATAAATTTCTTAATCATATTTAACAAATTATAAAGCAATTATGTTTAACCGATATTGTTAACGGTAATGGTACACAGGAGATGATATGGCTACTGAATTATTAAACAAATAAAAACCGGTATTATCAGTTATCTAAGAAAAATTTTTTTTGGTGTGTTTCTGACAAATTACAAGGTGCAGCAAAAGTCACTTAACGCTGGTAGGCCTCTTCCTACAAAACAGATGATGTATAAGCTACACAAGAAATTTCATAGAAACCGGGTCGGTGTTAGACGCGCCACGTAGTGGTGCATTGATGAAGGTGGTATACAGTTTGAACAAAAGCTTCATTGCTGTCATTTTCTTTTTTACTGATATGCACATCAGTTAACTGACTCCAAGTGTGCAAGCTTTCACGGCCGGCATTGTTCCAAGTCTTCATTTCCGGGTTTGTAGGCCGTGGTCCGGTGGTATTTCTACCTAACGTTTCGTCTACAACTGCGGTAGACATTCTCAAAGGCGATGTGGCAGCCTTTGAGAATGTCTACCGCAGTTGTAGACGAAACGTCAGGTAGAAATACCACCGGACCACGGCCTACAAGCCCGGAAACCATGAAGACTTAGTTAACTGACTTTTGCCGAAGACTGTATATCATTAAAAATATATTTGCGAAAAACAGAAAAAACACGTTATGTATATACAGCTTTTTTTAAACAAATTTTCTCACTTACAGCACTAATTATAATATTTTTAATTAGCTGTTACAAGAAATAGCTTAATATCACTACACTCGAGAAATCTTATTCCAACATTTTCTTCGAATTATTTTTATCGAAGCGTTTCTCTCCTGAACAGAGCTGCGGAAGATACTTGAAAAAAGTAAAGATACTAGTAAGTTGATATTTCAAAAGATGCAAGATTCATATTTTGTATGAAAGTGTCTAAATAAAAGATAAAATACCATCTACGTTAATTTTTACCGATAGATACTAAGTAAAATATCTAAGATAATACATTTTTTGCAACACTCGCATCAAAAGTTAAATGTCCTGTTTGTTAACTGATTCTTTATGGAAGCTTCTGCTGTATAAGTTAATTTTTACCGATAGATACTAAGTAAAATATCTAAGATAATACATTTTTTGCAACACTTGCATCAAAAGTTAAATGTCCTGTGTTCCGTTTGTTAACTGATTCTTTATGGAAGCTTCTGCTGTATTCGAACGGCAGTACGTCATAGTAGATTGTATAACTAGATGTGTACTGGACCATATTACGACGAGTGATGACAATATGTAAAAACGAGCGAGACCGAGTTTTTAGTCACACGGGTTGTAATACCATTACACACGAGATATATTATATGGTATTTTTTGCCATACCCACTGCAAAATACCTACGTTTCACTTCATTTTCAAAAAATGTTGACAGTTCAATTGCGTCGCCATCTTTACTTCTACAGTAGGGCGTGAAGTTCGTGAGTAAGTTATGGCAGGTGCATGCAGGCGTATAGAGCGAATAAACAGAAGTTGCTATTGCAACTGTTTACTTGCCACTCTAGTGCGGTAAGTATAACACTTTCCGAACACCTGCCTGTTAAATGACTCATTAAAGGCAGCTATACATATATCGAAAGTAGCCATTTTGTAATGGGTATGGCAAACAGTAATACTGTTTTGATTTATTTTAAAACACGCGTGTGTAAAGTAGTACTTTATAGATTACTGTGCTATAATGTCACTAATAAAATATTGATCTAAATTGTTTAATTTGCTTAAAATTGAACTTTTGACACGGTTGTTGCAAAAAATATTGTATGTAACGCGTGGCTAAAGTGACGAATCTGACAGCCGCGATTTTACAATACAATACTCGTATCGCAACATCGCGACTGTCATATAATCCGTCACTTTAGACACTTGTTGCATAAACTACTATACGTATCTAAGTTGCTTTTAAAAGTATCTTTGAAAGATAGAAAATAGTATCTTAGACGCAAGATATTTCCCAGCTCTGTTTAAGAAACCTTTTCGATAGCAAATGATTGTAAAATCATCAAACAAACGCTGATTGGTTAAATTAATTGTATTTATGGTTCACTGTAGCTTATTCATTACAATCGACCAAATTAATATTTCTAATTATATGTTTTTTGCCCAATAGTCCAAGCGGCAGGTAATAAATGAAGGGAGTTACCTGGAAAGTATTCCGAAGTTAATGATATTTTGGTGTGTTGTTTGTGGGTACTCTGTGGAGTAGAATCTGAGTTTTCGACCTCGAGGACCCTGTGCTAACGTGGGGAGCCGAAAAATCACGAAATTTTACCATCTTTTTTGCTTTTTTGAAATCTCTCGGAAACGGTCGATTTAAGCAATTCTTTCATTATGTAATGTTTTAAAGAGGATTACATTTCCTACAATTTTTATTCCTACAACTTTTCTGTGGTACTAATGGTAAGCTCGCTGCAGCTTCTTGAAAATCACCCGCTCCGCTTTTTGTAACCTTAGTAACCAATGGTTAAAATGTAATGTTCTTTTCAAGTTTTATTATACACACGTTACACATTGGTTACCAAGGTTACAAAAAGCGGAGCGGGTGATTTTCAAGAAGCTGCAGCGCGCTTACCATTAGTACCACAGAAAAGTTGTGGGAATGAAAATTGTAGGAAATGTAATCCTCTTTAAAACATTACATAATGAAAGAATTGCTTAAGTCGACCGTTTCTGAGAGATTTCGAAAAAAGAAAAAAAGGTGGTAAAATTTCGTGGTTTTTCGGCTCCCCCACGTTAGCACAGGGTCCTCGAGGTCGCAAACTCAGATTCTACTCCACAGAGTACCCGCAAACAACACACCAAAATATCATTAACTTCGGAATACTTTCCAAGTAAAAAATACCTGACTGCTGGACTACAAAAAAAAAAATGGGAAAAAAAACATGTTAGAAAATATTTTTTAAATACAATTTTTTTTAAGTTTTCTTAAATAGGCAGGAATAAGATTATCTCTATAGTATTTTATATAAAATTTATTTGAAAAAATAAACCGTCTCTCATTTAAGGACAAAATTTTTTTTTAGTTTTGTAAGTTTTTCCCTCACATGCAAAACCTATTACAAATGTCCCGTCACAGACTACAAGGATAGTTTTTGACATACCGCTGTTTAACTCCATCTACAAACGAAATATATAGCACCGCTGGTCGGCTTAAAAAATGAAAAACTAAACGTCTAGTCAGTAACGTTAATTATGAATTATTTAATCGTAGAATGATTTATTTAAATAGAAGTTATTATGTAATTAATAATTATTTACGAAGATTATAAACAAAAAATTATCTCTGATGTTTAACAATAACATTCGGCGATAAAGTAATCAAAAAATCTTATGCTAACCTCTATAAATTAATAAAATTCTAATTGATAAGTTTTGCATCCAAAGTATAGATGTTTTCGATAACAATAATAAAAAAAAAAAAAAATAAATAAAATAGTTTTATTTCTCACAAACTTAAAACAAGTTTAAAAAAAGGCGCTTTATAGTTGTTTGTCCTCCGGCTGAAGTATTTCTTTCGATGCTGGATCATTTTTTTCTGAAACATTTTTCTTCATAAGTTTTACTTATCTTAAAGCTGGAATCCCACAAGAAATGCTCAAGTAATTGCGTATTGACAAGGGCACAACAAGATTATAGACGCGTCGACAACTTAGGTCATTAGCGTCTTAGTCACACAAGGACACGAGATAATAATTATTTTGTAGTACGTGCACTGAAAGCGCAACATTACATACTTGTTTTCGGGGACGAAAGTTGGCTTTTGCATGTCAGTAACGGAAAAAAAAAAGAGTGTGGGTCTCGGGACCCCCGACAGATGTGAAACATCAAAGAAAACGTTATTGAACTCAGTGGTATTCTCTATGTAGTAGTATATATTTTTTCAAAAGCAGCAACTAACTGTTATGCTGACGTAATCCTATATACTGCACTGTAACACACGCGGTTGCGGCGTTTGAGCACGCCTGACCCAGAAACGCAACTAAATACACAGCGAAGTATCTATATTACATACCTAAACGTGTATACATATACTTTTGCTTTACAGTACGTTTGTATGTATACTCTCTCTCTCTCTTCCTGTGCCCGAGCGCGCGGAAGCCGAGAGAGAGAGTGCCGCAGTGGTGGGGAGAACAGCAGCGAAGGAGCGGACCATAAATTTCGTTGCTTATTTCCCCCCACGCGGTTGTTCACAGCCTGACATAAGATGTTTCACATCAACAAAAGTCGCGCGTGCGCAGATCAAAAGTAAAATATTTTCGTCTCTTGGGTAATTCTGGATTCAAAGTAAGCGAAAGTGGCGCCATCCTACGCGATGATTGTCAACTGTATCTGACAGTTCCCCTAGCCCACAATATCCATTTACGGTGCTTTTGTATGTTTTAACGTTGCTCTTTCAATGCACTTATTACAAAAAGTATTGTGTGAATGCCGCCCTCGCTACGCTCTGGCGAGCAAACACCACCCTCATTCGCAATCACCAATTTTCTGCCCTAGTAACACATGACTAGTGTATCTGACAAATATTCGCGGCTGAATATACTCGACTGATGATTGTCATGGCATCGACTTGTTTATTTATTTTTTTATTGTAGATTATAGACGCGTCGACATCTAAGGTCATTAGCGTCTTTCAACTACACTAAATAACAACTATCTTAAAACTAAATAAAATCACAAAACATCCATGAGCGCAGGTTGCGGCACCAAGCATACTAACCACTAGGCTATACTGCCCTCCGGCATTGACTTGTAAGAAGTCAGTACTGTCAAATGTATAGTGCTCGGAAGAAAAAGGTAGTCGACTTGGCAAGTATACAATTATCTGCGGAAAAGGACTAGTGGCAAACATTTGTACCAGTACACCCGTGGCAAGTATCCACAAGTGGCAAATATTTGTCAAGTACACCAGCCGTGGAATTCCGGATTAACTACTAGTTAAAAATCGTTTCTGAACAAGGTCTCATAAGTGTTTAAGCAAAAGCAGAACGCTGTTAAGTAGATAATTTTATACTGTCCAAAAGCTATCAATCAGAACTATAAATAATTCTCTAATTTGACCCTCAAAATCAGAATTCGTTTATTTACGCTATACGTCCGTGATTGGGTCGCCTGACTATATATGTGCAGTCGCGGACTTAAAAAAGTTTACACCTGTATCATCTAATTACCGGTTTTTTTAATTTTTGCATATTGTAATTTGGCTTTTGATAGTAATGTATCAATTACTATTACATCCTAAAAATTCAATAAAAAATTATTATCAAAACACCTCAATTGTTTATTATACAATCCAAATTACTAAATATTATTCAATTAAAACATAAAAAGATTTGATAATATTTGATACTAGCAAATTCCTTCCTCCAATCTTGCAATAATTCTTCTTTTTTGTTCATCGTTTTAATAATTTCGAGCATTTCAACGACAATTATTTCTTTTAATTTTTGACATTTACATTTACCTATTAAAAACTAAATTTGTTGCTAAGCTACTGACTTTTTGTGAATTTACACTGAAAAACTCAAGTGTAAACTTTATTAAGTCCGCGACTGTACCAAATTTCAACTTTTTTCGTCCAGTAGATTCAGAGAAAATAAGCTGTGACGGACGGACAGATAGACACGAAAGTGATCCCATGAGGGTTCCGTTTTTTCGTTAGATGTACGGAACTTTAAAAAAAATTTACGAGTCTAGTTGCAACTTCGATGCTGAACTTAAATTTTAAATAAATAAAATGAAAAAAAAAACTTTATTCAATATAATATGTATTGTGCTTATTAATCATTTCTTACCTATTGTTTTTTCAGAATCTCTTTTTTCTTCTAACGCTGTCTCCTCTTTATTTTGGAATGTACGTTTCTGATCGTCTTTATCGTCAATACTGTCCACGATATCGTTAAGCATATTTGAAACGTTCTTTTCGTACGTATTTTTTTCGGCCGTTCGTTCCACCCGATCAATCAATTCTTCGACTAAACCATTTTCGTTGTGCGTAGATTTTACATCACTTTCGTCTGAACAATTTCTTTCTGCCGGTTTGCTATCTATTTTTGAATCGACGGCTGACGAAGCGATTTCATCATTGCCGACCGTTTCTTCGGTAGCCTTGATCAAACAATCTTCGATTACGCTCGCCACTTGTTCATTACTATTCGATACTACTTCGTTTGTTTCTGTTCTATTTACATCTGTTTCTACTTCGCTACTCGTTTCTTCTTCTTTCTCTTTTTCGATGGTTTCGGTAGCCTCGATCGAACAAGCTTCGAATGCGCTTGTCACTTCTTCATGACTGTTTGTTATTTCTTTGCTTCTTTTTGTTCCTATTACGTCTGTTTCTACTTCACAAGTCGTTTCTTCTTTTTTAGCTTCTTTTCCTTCTTCTTTAAGTCTTTCTTTCTCTTTTTCAATGGTTTCAGCAGCCTTAATCGAACAAGCTTCGAATGCGCTTGTCACTTCTTCATTACTATTTGATATTTCTTTGCTTCTTTCTGTTCCCATTACGTCTGTTTCTATTTCACTAGTTGTTTCTTCTTTTTCTTCTTCTTCAAGTCCTTCTTTCTCTTTTTCAATGGTTTCGGTAGCCTTGATTAAACAAGCTTCGATTGCGCTTGTCACTTCTTCATTACTATTTGATATTTCTTCGTTTGTTTCTACTTCGTTATTCATTTCTTCCTTATTAAGCTCTTCTTCTATTCCTTTCAGTTCTTCTTCTCTTTCGTTAAGTTCGTGCTCTTCTTCTTTATGTTCTTCTACTTCATCTTCGGGTACTGCATTATCTATGCAAGTTTTGAGTACGTCTTCAACTTCTGTAAATCCCTGTTCAGGCACAGCCTTATTAATGCATGCTTCTATAATATCTGCAGCATTTTCATTTGAGTCAGTGGTATTTATCACGTCATTGGACGATCCATTTCTATCACGGTTTATCATTATCTGAGACAAAACATTATCCCCGTCCAGCAACAGTTTAACAGTAACGGGATCCGAATTTTGATCGACTAGTTCGACTTCAAAGAAAGTCTCACCGGCCGCGGATATCTCAACAAACTTGCTTTTACCTTCATCGTTCCATTCGGTCACACCTTTAGGTAATTCCAGCTGGGACTTAATCGCTAACGGTCTCACATCCTTTAAATCGGGGCTGAGAATTCTGATTTGTTCCGTCAAACACGAATTTCCAAAATCGATGAAAGACACTTCGTAATTTCCGTTCAATTCTGAATTTATCTTAGCTCTATACCAAAGCCCGTCGTCCGAAAACAGTGCTGCGTACAGTTCGTCCTTATCGACTTCATCGGGAATTTCAAAATCGAAAGCGGTCATCAATTTATCGTTGATCGTTTCTAAGTCCATCAAGTCTACTTCGTATTGTAACCAAAACGACTGCAACGATTCAACATGCGAAACAGCGGCCATCGGTAAACTAGTTTCTCCGATAGGTGGAAGTCGGTCGGATTTGGATAAGATGTAATCTACCGCATCGATACCGTCGACTGTTAATTCTATAGTCGAAGTTTCACCTGTCGATATGACTTTGACGTTAAAAATAGTCGCGCCATCTTTGGATAACTCGTTAAATTTATCGTCCGCATCTGCCGGCCATTGAGTCAGCTCCGCAGGTTTTTGTAGCGTACACTTCATTGCTAGCGATCTCACATTTACAACTTCTTCTGGAAGTACCTTCAATTCAGTCGCGTTGGACGAATTTCCATAATCTATGAACAATACATTGATCTCATCATTTTCGACGGTCAATATTCGAGCTCTGTACCATGATTCATCATCGGGATACTTGGCGGCGCATAAAACTCCGGGACGCTTATCATCCAAATCGGGCAAAGCATCGGCATTCGCCAAATTATCGGCCATTGCTTCTAAATCCGGCACGGTACTTTCCAACTGTATCCAGAACTCGTTTATGCTATTTATGTGACTGATAAAACCAGTTTTTCCGGATATTTCTTCTTCGGCGTCTCTCACAATCCTTTTAGCGTAACCTTGTTCGATTAAATGCTCACCGATGTTTTCGTTATCGGCGAACAAATTGAGGAAGGTGGTGCCTCTTTCGTCCTGATGCAGTATTTCGGCGGTCACCGTCACACTTTCGTTCATTACTTTCGTTTCGAATATTTCGCAAGCCTGTTGGTTCCATTCTTCTCCCGTAATCGGCGCCACATCCAGAGAACACTTTTTCGCATACTTGTCAACGGTTAACATTTTAGTAGGCAAAGTCTTGATACAACCCGACGCATTATCCAATACATCCGTATTGCCGTAATCCACAAATCTTACGGTCGTAATCTGATCATCGGCATCCAATACTTCAGCTCTGTACCAAACGTCATCCGCCGAATATTTAGCCGCGCACAACACTCCGGTATCGGGAGACTCCAAAACCGTCAATTCTTCGATCGATGCTTGTAGTTCGTCTTGTAGCTGGTTGATGGCGATGTCGTCGTCAAGCAATTGAGCATAAAACTGACTCGGCGAATCGGCATGAGAGACGTAAATAGCTATTTTTGCGTCAGGAACAGATTCAACCACCGCCGAGTCTCGATCAAACGGATTGAAATCCAAATTGGTGACGAAGCCTCCATCTATCAACGCTTTAGTTAACGGTACGTTATCAGAATCGTACAACTCAGCGTACCAAATTCCGTCGACGTACGCCAAATTCGTAGAAAATTCTTTATCGGCCGTTAAATCAGCCAATTTATCGAGTAAACCGTTTTCGTTTATAACGGTTGCCGGTAACGCGATATGTAAAGCCAATTCATGGATATCGTAAAACCGACTGTCCAGTTGTCGTATGTCTTCGGTCGTGACTTTCTCAGCGTTTCCATAATCTATATAGATAACCATGATGCCATCTTGAGTCACTTCTGTCACCAATCCTCGGTACCAATTACCATCAACTGCCGATTTCACCGCATACACGTTCTCCGGCACGACCTCTGTTAGTTCTCCCGATTTGTTCGTTTCGTAAAAATCGAACAATGAATCCAACAGTCGTGTTACTTTCTCGGAATCAACTGAGCGTTGCACATAAATTGAATTCAGCGAATTTATGTACGAAATCCATACGTTTACATGGCTGTTGACTATGGGCATCGGGCATATCGGCACTATGGTCGGAAAAGCATCGTCGTCTGGTTGTATTAGATCCAATTTGTTACCGTTCAAATCATACAACGTTACTTCCAACCTAGAAAAAACGATTACGTTGCATTATTTTATTAATAAGGTTCAGTAATCTAATGTTGCGGTTTTCTTAGAAATTACTGGACCGATCTGAAAAATTCTTTTGCTGTTTAAAAGACTAACCTCGGAAAACATACGCAAGATATTACGCTACGACAAACAAATTAAAAATTTAAAAAGCCCTGACGCAAAGAAAGCAAACCTTTAAAAAGTGACAAATAATTAATATCTACTATATATAGCCCGATGCACCATCTATTTCTTGGGCTTGAGAATGGTCGAGCGTGTAGCAATTAGAGCTGTAAAAGTAACGAGAAATTGTGTACCGGCATGTATTCGTTACTAAAACAATCAGCACCTGTTACTTTCGTATCGTTACGTTACTCATTACTTTTGATACAATCGAGTACTAGTAGTCTAGTCTAGTAGCAGTGTCTAGCATGAAGCATCGCATCGAGTCCCACTCGCGTAATTGTTAAAATGGTTTTAAGAATGGGTTTATCAAATTATCATAAACAAACGACTGGATCAATTTAGATGAAATTTTAACTATATAGTAGGTGGAAGGACTTTTGAAAAAAAAATTGTGTTTTAAAGACCACCAACAGCTAAGGTTATTTGGGCCTAGCACCAATTCATATTTTCAATTCATTATTTTTTTTTTTTTTTAAATAAATTGAAAATCCAATTGACACTTTTACCAGCTCTCGGGACTTGTAATAGAGGAACCATAGCAACGCCATGTAAACAACAGCATTGCTACACGCTCGGCTATTCTCAAGCCCGGAAGGACTTTTGCTTAATTAAAAAAAAAATACTTACTTTCCATTCGTCACCGAGTTGACGTAAGCGATGAGCTCTTCATTTTCATATTTCGTTTTGAATTGTTCGTCGGTCAAGTTCAGCGTAGAATTCTCAGAAAGACTGTAGAGTTTACATTCCAACGCTTGATAATAATAGTGTGTCAAATCCCACGGCAAGGTCACCATCTGAAACACATCAAATCATAAAATGAACGATCGTCAAAAATCTCCACTAATATTATAAATGCGAAAGTTTGTGTGTGTGTATGTTTGTTACCACTCAGCTCCATAAATAATTTTGTACTCTATTTCTTTAATACAGTTAGGCATCATAAATCACTATCAACCTAACGTTACATTAATAAATTTTGAAACTAACCTAAATTATCACTTACGGAAAATTTTTAGTTATTTTTAACGATGAAAAATTTTATGTTTATAAATATAAATAGTCGACATTCACTGAATTCTTATACAGTACACGCTCGCAAATTGTCCTCGTTCGATAATTCGAACCTTCCCGGTTTTTATCAGTTCTAGATTAGCGAGCTGTATTTGAGATCAGTTCATAATAAAGCGCGACGAAGATACAAACAATGAACAAAGATCTTACTTTACTCGCAGAAACTTCTTCGCCGCCTCCGATGTCCGGGAATTCGACGAATACGCCGTTTGTGGACGCACAATCGGTAACGATGCTGCGCAACCAGCTGCCGTTATCTGCTTTCGTCAGACATACAGTACCTATTGTTAAGTTCTCTGGATTAACCGGTTCCATGTCCTACAAACCACCCGTTAGTAAGGTTATAAACACACGATAAGCATTTTGTTTTAGATCAAACAGCAATTACGTAAGAATCAACAATGGGATCATCTCATATATATTTTTAATGCAGACTTCGGAATTTCATCGTAAAAAAAAAACAGCTGTGAACTCTGTAAAACTGACGTCCAGTTCGAAACAAGGGTTCTGTGACGTCATAACGCTGCGTAAATTCCTAAAATACTTGTCGATGTCGTAAATCCCTCCATTATCATCCAAAATCCTGTCAAATAGTCAACCGTTGAATGTTAGGTTAAATTGGCGTATTTTATTAATTACAATGGGCCATTTTCCTGAGAGTTCTTCTTTCACTTATCCACGAGCGGCAGCACTTGTGGTAGGTACAAACATTATTTATTCCCCATTAGTGTCGTGTCATTTTAGTGGTATAACTTAATTATTTAATTAATTTAATAATAATAATAATTTAATTATTATTAAGTTATACCACTAAAATGACACGGCACTAATGGGGACTAAATAATGTTTGTACCTACCACAAGTACTGCCTCTCGTGGATAATTGAAAGAAGTACTCTCAGGAAAATGGCTCATTAGATGTAATTTGGTATTTTATTGACGCTTTGTATCCTAGTTGGCTTTACAAATAAATGTTTATTCTATTATATTCTATAACTTCTTTTGTTTTTGTATGCAAAAATGTTAAATTCCGAGCCATACAAGTTGGACAGAGCGCTATTATGTCAGTGTGTTATATTATAGTATTAAAACTCGAATGTCTTTTTTTTTAACTGTAATACGTCAGATGACACCATTGTTTTCGCTTTTAAAAACGAGCGGCACGCCACCATTGCTGTGTACAGATTGTATCAAATTAAAGCTGTGCATAGGGCGTTCTGTGTGTAAGACAGAGATTGATATATAAAGCAATAAGTAAGAATGAGATAAATGATCGCTAATAGGAAGTTACTGTGGTTACTGAACCTGATAGTGTCATTTTTGTTTTGTGATTTTATCAATAATTTCAGTAGTTTTACGGTAACTACAGTAACAATAAGATCATTTATCTCATTCTTACTTATTACTTTATACAGTATGTAAACAGGTAAGCTGCACATAGGGAAATATTGGGAAAAAATGAATGGATCAGAGTGAGCCAGGGCTCATAATGTACGTATTTATATAGGGTTGCTATGGTTATTTTAGTGTTTTTATTTCAGTTTCAATTATTTTTATTTTAATAGTTGTTTAAATGTCAAATAAAATAAAAATAATTGAAACTAAAATAAAAACACTAAAATAACCATAGCAACCCTATATAAATACGTACGTTATGAGTCATGGCTCACTCTGATCCATTCATTTTTTCCCAATGCTAATTTCCCTATGTGCAGCTTACCTGTTTACATACTGTATATCAATCTCTGTCTTGCACACAAAACGCCCTATGCACAGCTTTAATCTGATACAATCTGTATAATTATGATCGACGCGTTTTGTTAACAACGTTAATAAACAAGACTAGCAAATGTTAAAAGATTGTAATTTGTTAAGCTAACAAAAAAAGCGTTTGAATTATATGTGAAGGTTACGATCATGGAGGATAGAGAGAAAGGAGACTGATGTCATCAGGTCGCAATGCGAAGCGCGTGTCCCGAAAATCGATGACGGTAAGGATTCCTAAAAGCTTTACGAGCGGCGCTGTAGCTATAAAGCCCCCAGTCACGTGCATTGGTGCACCCTTCTGCATGAAACCAATCTCCACGATTCTACGAACGACTCCACAGCAACGTGAAATTGTTTATGGTCAGTTAGCTTTATCGATTACTTTTCTTTAATTTCTATTTTGCAAGAAAAAAAATCAATATTCAAATCGTGCGCTTACCCACTCTACACGGGGTCTTATAGCTTCAGCGCCTCTACCGCCGGAATAGGAACTCTTATTTTCCTCAGACAACGGCGATCGCATGGAGATTAGTTTCCTTTCTTTCTATCCTTCATGGTTGTGATGATGCAATGATTAATATTATAATCAATGATACAAAAAAAAATTAATCAAATAAAAACAAAATCATCTACTCACAGCTGTGTCGACTGATTCCATGAATGTCTTAACGGCGTCCAAAACGCTGCGTGCCTTGTTCTTGTCGAGATAAACGAAAAATCGTTCCAGTCCGTAAACGAAGGACACAGTGACTCGAATCGTCTGTTCGAATAGAAGTCCTATGTCGACAGGTGCTTCTTCTGCGAAAAAATTATTAAATTAAAACTTGTCACCATAGTCAGAGCCGCGTAATACTATAAATCACTTGGTAGATGTTAGTGATCTTAGGTATCGGACGTCTATATCTTTATTCAAACCACTTGGTGTTTTTTTATTTTATTTATTTGGAAATTGTGATTTTTATTTGCCAACTGCCAAGGCAGGCTGTAATGTATATCATAGTGCTTACTTTTATTTAACTGAACCTTTAGAGCAATGACACACACAGCAGTTTGTGCTGAGGCGGTTACTGAGTCGGCACGTATAATGTTAATGTTTTTTAATGCAGCGAGAATTGCCTGCCGACTGAAAGCCGATTCTCAGCCGCCTCGACACATCGTTCTCCATAAGAAACGCCTGACTGCCGAGTTGACATCGCTGTGTGTGTCATCGTCGAGTCGGCAACCGTCTCGGCTCAAACCGCTGTATGTGTCATCGCTCTTATAACTTGTTCTCTAATACTAAATTGTTGGTCACTGGGTGACGTAAAATCACAGATCTCTATACTGGATGGATTGTGGGTGATTACAACTAAAAACAAAATCGAATCGCTTACCTAAATCCTGTTGAATCCCAGGCACTTGATGCGAAGAAGCCGTATCAACGTGACACTGTTGAGTTTGATTTTCTGTTATGATCAGTTGTTTGTCAATGAGTTCGTCGACAATGTTTCTGCCATCAGTGTCTGTCAAAGACACTACACGCTTGCCATCTTCGAGCTCGCCAAAGACGCAGGTGTATTTGCCTTTGTTGAAACAGTTGTCCATGCTGTCAGAATCGACCCATTTAGTGCCATCCGGAGGAAATACGCCTGGAAGACTGCATACCACGCACTGAACCGGCATTTCCATAAACCTGATCGTAAAAAATTGAAATATTAAGAAACTAACTCGAAACCTTGTTAAATCAAAATTCTAAGCCAAAGAAATTAGTCATTCCCTAATGACCTTAGCTGACGACGCGTCAATAAGACTACAGTAACTAGAATAAACAAAAGACTCTAAATTGAATTATTTAAACTAAATATGATTTCCCTACGAGGTAACTCGAAGTTCCAGCAACGTGCACACTTTACAGCCACTCTAAGTCGAAGTTTCCTGTCTGTTAAGTTCCCTAACTCGAAGTAATAAAATCCTCGATAAATCGAAAACTCCACACCTTGAAATTTTTAGCATTGCTCTTGAAATATAAATTGTTTACTGTACTTTGAATATGGCTCACAGGTCACACTGACCTGTGAGCCGCCAAGGAGGACACTTCGACCGCTGCCACATCGCCTTTGAGAATGTCTACCGCAGTTGTAGACGAAACGTCAGGTAGAAATACCACCGGACCACGGCCTACAAGTCCGGAAACCATGAAGACTTGGAACAATGCCGGCCGTGAAAGCTTGCACACCTGGATAATAACAGAAGAATCACAGGATTCAAGAATATCCTCACCTTTTTTCTATACGCCACATTTTTGATTGATGAACCGTAGCCGTATTTCCAAAATCGACATAACGGACTTTGTATTTCGGAGCGCGGACGTCTATTACGCTGGCACGGTACAACACGCCATCTTCGGCGAAATGTGCAATCACGGATGACCCAACTGGCATATACCCTGTAAAACATTAAAAGAAAATATTAACAAATTTCCAGAACAATCAACAATTCATTCTCATGATACTCGGAAAAAATCCAACCTGTGTTTGCCCCTAAATAAATTTACGCATACGAGGTACGGCCCCAATTATCTGGGTTTGGAATTTTATAATAAACTGTTGCCGGAGACAAAAGCGTTACCTATTCATAAATTTAAAAGACATATAAAAGCGTATCTTGCTATAATTGTTTTATGATTACCAACATTTTTTAAATATTGGTGATTACATCTAATTATTGTAGACTTTTTTATTATGTATTTGACTTGTATTTGACCGGTACACGGTGTAGCCAATACAAATAAATTTATTATTATTCTTATTATTAACAACAAACAAAATAAACTAACCGCTAAAATAATTAAATTTCATTACGTATAAAAGTAAAAAAAAAAATTACCTGAAATCGGTTCTCTATGTCTATATGAAGTTTGTATATCTTTCATTAATTTCGAAAATTTGGTTTCGGACGATAGTGTCTGTAAATAAAAATGCTTCGGGTTGTAAAACCACGATACGCAAACAGTCTCCTGCGATCCTTCGACGATCTGCATGTCCAAGTACTTGTCTTCAAGCGACGCATAATCTGGTGGCGGTCCGTCTTTTGGAGGAAACTGACGTCTTTTATCCGATTGTGGCTTTCTGTGTCCTTGAGCTGAACTCGCGTTGCTTCCACGGGATTGATCCGAATTGTAGCCATCTCCAGGGGAATTTTTCTTATTGCTCTTCCAATTGGAATTGTCTTTCTTTGGACTCGGAAAACTGCGAGCCTTCGGTTTAGATTCGTTGTCGCTTCGTTTCGAACTCCATGATTCTGTAAAAAAATAATTATTGTCATTTAGTACTTTGTCGACGTTGATTAAAATTTTAAATTAATTAAAATTTTAAAAATCATTTTAAAAATTAAAAAATTTTTTTGACTTGCAAAATATTTTTTTTTTAACAAATCGGCTTTATTTTGCGTTTTACATTAAAAAAATCAACTTTGAAGCATTTTGGCACCGTTAAATATGGTTCAATAATGAAATCTTATTTCGAAGTTATTTACAGCAAATTACGTTTAAATACGGTAAAAAAATGATTTTTACGTTTGACATGTAAATTTGCATTGAAAAAATTTCGTATTGATATATGAATTTTTAAAACTTAGAAAAATTTTAAAAAAATAATCTTAAATATTTTATAATTCTTAAAGATTTTAAACATCCTAAAATGTTTAAAAAATCATGTTAAATTTATTAAACTTGTAGTCAGAGCTGGAGAGTATCTGATATCTAAGATACTTTTGAAGAATCTACTATACTTCTTGAAGTATCTCAGATACCTTTAAAAGCATCTAAGATATTTTAAAAAAGAATTTTGAAAAAAAAAGGCATTCAGTGGCATATACTTTTAAAGTATCTTAGATCATGGTGGAAATATTACATTGTGTGCTTATCCGGCAGGTTTCTCTCTCTAAAAATCGTCTTCAAAGTGCAAATAATACCCAGGGCTGACAACTTGAAACGATTTTTAGAGAGAGAAAACAACTGTTCAGTATCTTGTATCTAGATACTTTTTAAAGCATCTTTTGGAACTCTGCTTATAACCTCAAATTGTGCCATTTAATAAAACAGTATCTCGTAACGCGAACGTAAAACAAAAACTTACCAGCATCTGAAGGAGTATTGCTTCCGGATCTTTTATTTTGTCGGCCAGTTGAATCTTGTCTATTCTGTGGTTTATCCCACGATCGTTGACCGCCTTTCCCATCGTTTCTCGTATCGGTTTTCTTATTCCGCCAGGAATCAGTCTGTTTGTCTCTCCACGAATCGGTCGGTCTGTCTCTAGACGAGTCAGCGGATTTGTCTCTCCACGATTCGGCCGGTTTGTCTTCCCAAGTTTCGTCTTTAATCGACGGACTTCTTTTATTAGCACCAGCCCCTAAATCGTTCCTACGGTAGTTAACTTTGTTGTTGTTAGAATTTCTATTCGCTCCGGAATCGCCGCTGG
Source organism: Mongoloraphidia duomilia (assembly GCA_039654895.1). Classification (NCBI taxonomy): domain Eukaryota; kingdom Metazoa; phylum Arthropoda; class Insecta; order Raphidioptera; family Raphidiidae; genus Mongoloraphidia; species Mongoloraphidia duomilia. Next base: position 13,000,581 of record CM077527.1, read on the forward strand.
CGAAATCCGAACGCTGCTGTCTGTTTCGACTCAAATTGTCATTAGTTCTCGTTCCGGAGGCATTGTTGTTCCAGTTATCGCCTCCTCCGTCGTGACTATAAAACAAATCATGTTACCGTTACAAATCGGTGGGAATTTTTAATTCTCGCTAGAGAATTTTATTTTATGCACCGGTGCATACATTTTTTCAAACTTCGTTGAGTCCTTTCTACGATATTCACACATAAAACTATACATTTTGTTTTTCCAAAAACGACAACTAATTTAGTAAAATAAAAAACAGACATGTGCAGTGCGACTCGTGCCATGAGGATTTCATATCGTTGTACCAGATTGACAATTGACAAACTGAGTGAGTCAGCATCAAAATATTTATTTATTTATTGTGGATTATAGACGCATCGACAACTTAGGTCATTAGCGTCTTAAATACAACAAATATCATAATATATTACTTAAAAACTAAATAACATCACAAAACATCCATGAGCAGAGGTGGGATTTGAACCCACGACAGTCTGATTCAGAGGCTGCGACGCTACCAACTGAGCCATACTGTTTTGAAAAGACGTATCTTTTTATTGCATTGACTTAGAAGCTTGAATTTTTTACAGGACTATGGAGTTGTAGACCTTAGTATTTGATAAAAATTTCAACTTGATATCGTCTGAGCCGTTCCTGAGATAAAGGGGTCTTGACGGACAGACAGACAATAATGTGACCCTATAAGGGTTTCGTTTATTCATTCTGAAGTACAGAACCCCTAAAAATTGTATATTATAGACGCTCAAATAATTAATGCTGGAAATACGTGCCGGTCTATAAAAAACAATCTGCCGAATTTTATAAATTTTCATTCTATTTAATATGCCAAAAGCGTACTGCCATCTATTGACCTAGTTCAAGGGTCGGCAACCTGCGGCTCTTATGATGTCAAGATGCGGCTCTCCAGTTCCATGCGCAAATATTAATAATTTTCAAAACTCATAAAAAATATTATCTGCAAAAAAAACTTTAAACAGGATAAGAACACTCAACAGAGAACAGTGAGAATAGGTGGAGTAGAGAGTATACGGACAGCTGACATTTTTTAAATGTGGCAACACTGTTCTGTTTGTTTAGTTATTGGTGCACTTTGTAGCACTGCATAGCTAGCTAAAATACTTTAATATGTTTTGTGCGAAACATTTGTATGTTTTTATATGAATAAATATTATTTCATATTTAAAGCTATTATTTTAAATCAAAAATCAAATTTATATACCTAATCCTAACCAAATACCATAATATTGAAATAAAAATGTTAGTGGCTCTTTAAAAACTGGGAAATTTTGTAAATTGTAACTTTTGGCTCTTCCGTCTCAAAAGGTGGCCGACCCCTGACCTAGTTTATTGACACTTATAAATCGATAATAATCGGAAGGTTTGGCAAAACGAAATACAACATCAAACCTTGAATTGCCGTTGTAACTTGTAGATATCATTTCAACCCACACCGTAACTTAACAACAACAAATAGATAGATATTGCAAATTATAGACGCTCGACATCAGATGTCATAAGCGTCTGAAACAACAGGCAAAATACCAAGCGGCTGCGTGTATGAATTTCTTGCAATGCGTGATGGAAGTATTACACAAAGTTGGTGAAATTAAAAAAAAAAAAAAAAAACAGACGCGACCTTCTGAACGACAAAGCTGTGCTTTTAGTTATTAGATCTCGTGTCCATATTAATGAATAAATGATTGTACATTCGCAGGTATGAAGTAATATTTTGGTGAAATATTACATCCGTCTTTTTGTCCACATACCTACGAATATACCATCATGTATTATTAGTAGTTCATACTAATTTAGATATAGATTCTTTTTAATCTTTCAAGAATTTTCGACTTTTAAAATGCGGAGCATATGAATGTGGTCATAAATAGTTTTGGCACAGAAAGCCGCGGGTTAAAAACAAAACGAGACAAAACAAGGAACAAAAGAAAAGCGCATGAGGTGCACTGAAACACAGTAATGCTGAAAAGCTTACTCCCTATGTGCGTGGAAAGCGGGTAAAGACATAATTGGACCAGCTGTCTTTGTTTCACTCTTCTGCGCATGCGCATTACCTTTAAAATAACGTGATGTACAGTCTTAATAGACTGTACAACAAAAACAGCCATTTTCCTGAGAGTAGTTCTTTCTATTATCCTCGAGAGGCAGCACTTGTGGTAGGTACAAACATTATTTATTCCCCATTAACGTCGTGTCATTTTAGTGGTATAACTTAATTATTAAATTATTATTATCATTAAATTAATTAAATAATTAAATTATATCACTAAAAGTACACGACACTAATGGGGAATAAATAATGTGTGTACATACCGCAAGTGCTGCCTCTCGTGGATAATTGAAGGAACTACTCTCAGGAAAATGGTTCATTGTTTCTGCCTTTCTCGAGCTCGCTAGTAGCGAGTCAGTGGACGTTCCGGCATTACTGTATTTCAGTGATGAGGTGCTACAATCAGCAAGCAGCAACATTCAAAACAGAATTCACTGCCTACCGTTTATTGTGTCCCTTCGAGTAGGGCGCTACCTTTTTGTTACGATGCAATCGATCGGAAACCGTCGACGGTGTATTGTTGAGATTAGACTTGTGTTGAAATCTAATCCAATAAAAATCTTTAATCACAGACAACTTAGTAAACCTGTATCTTTATAAAATCTTAACAAAAATATATATGAGCACTGTGGTTGGAATAAAAACAAAATAAAATATAGTTACTTCTTACCACAACAGTTTTATTGATGGATGTACATTTCGAAAGCTATACTTTCATCTTCAGCAAACACCATACATCATATAGCTATAGTTATGTTTTCAATTTGTTAATTATTTTATTACCTGTAATATTAGTATATAAATACCCGTTTTGTATTATTTCATTCATGTAGTGTTCGCTGAAGATGAAAGCTTAGCTTTCGAAATGTACATCCATCAATAAAACTGTTGTGGTAAGAAGTAACTATATTTTATTTTGTTTTTATAAAATCTATCAATGTATTTTTAGATAAGACAAACCAATTGATTTACACTGCCTGGGCGTGCTCTAGTGGTTAAAAAGTGGATGTGTGGCCAATCTCTATTGCCCATATTCATAGTTAACCCTTAAGGTAAGTGATAAGGGTCCCTTCGATGAGGCTCACTTAAGTGCTGAGGGCACCTTATTCAAAGGAGCATTTCATAGTCATTTCCTTGAGTGAGGGAAGAATTATAGTAAATCTCCATGATTTTTTCCTTTAGAACAGTTGGTCATACTGCAGACCGATCGTGTTTAGTTGTCATTTTTGATATAAATGCGTGTTTTTCATGTGTTTTACTGTTTTTACTTTTTCGACCCTTAAGGGACATACTACCCACCCTTAAGGTGAGGGTGATGTAAGTGCCCTTACAGACGTCAATTTTGACTATGAAACGCATATTCGATTTGAGGGTGTGGTAAGTGTCCCTTACTACTTAAGGGTTAATTATAAATACGGCCGTATCTCTCTCAAATAGTACAGTAAAGATGGATCACAACCATAGTCTATCTTCCTCACTCATGTGAAGTGGATGTGTAGCCGCTCTCTATCTCTCTCAAACTAGAACTGTAAAGATGGATCACACAACCATAGTTTATCTTCCTCAGTACTGTAAATCTTATGTGAATCCGAAAATAACTACGATATACACTAGAATGAATGAATTGTAAATTATAGACGGTCGACAACTGAGGTCATTAGCGTCTAAGATATACACATTTAGTAGTGTAAGTCAATGGACAAACCCACGCCAGTGATGCAAGCCGATTTTTTTAATTTCAGACGTCTTACGTGCTAGTAAAGTCATTTTTCCTACAAGAAGAATAATGTTCCTGAAAATTAGGTGTGCACCAAGGACATACCCGGTACTCGGCCATTTTACCGAGTACTCGGTTTAACCGAGTATTAGTATTACCCGGTCGAGTATTGAAAAATAAGCCCCCAAACAAAGTATCAAATTACTAGATCGAGATTAAAACAACAGGACTTACAGGAAATAGTAGACTGTATATCTAGTGTCGTAATGAGGTATATTACGCATGAGTAGTGACACTAGTAATAATATTATCTGTGTGTGTGTGTGTTTTTTAAAGACCACCAACAGCTAAGGTTATTTGGGCCTAGAACCAATTCATATTTTCAATTCATTATTTTTTTTTTAATAATAAATTGAAAATCCAGTTGATACTTTTACCAACTCTCGGGCCAGAACCCGGGAACTTGTAATAGAGGAACCATAGCAACGCCATGTAAACTACAGCATTGCTACACTCTCGGGGCTATTCTCAAGCCCGATAATATTATCATTAGACATGAAATGTATATGGTATTTTTTGCCATACTTACTATAAAATAGCTGCTTTTCACTTCATTTTCAGTATTTTCAAAACCGTTTGACAGTTCATTTTGTGTCACCAACTTCACTTCTATAGTAGGCCGAGAGTAGCTGTCAGTAAGTAATAGCGGGCGGATCAGGACGAAAAACATAAATCACTATGAAAATGGTTTACTTTCCCACACTAGTATCGGAAAGATATGTTCCCGCACACCGGCCTGTCAAAAGTCACTCTACATGCATACATATATGCATGTAAAGTAGCTATTTTATAGTGGGTATGGCGAAAAAGCACACTTGTGCCTGTTAAGTAATCCATTACAGGCTCAGTATACATGCATGTAAAGTAGCTGTCTTATAGTGGGTATGACAAAAAGTAAATAATATAGTTTTTTTTTATACGGCTGAAATGCAATTGAAAAATGTTTCCGTTGGAGAGCAGCCAATTATATAATTGTTTCGAAACATATTGGAAAAAATCATTTTACCAACCAGTGGTCAAGTCAGGATTCTAACCTGAACCTTTCCACTTTCGCGGCGGAATAAGCTTACAATACTCAACCGTGACATGATTGCTAAATTAATATTCTCCTTATATGCTTCAGAATCAATAGATTTTCATTACATGCGACTGTGTGTGATATGAATTGACACTCGCATGTAGTGAAAATCTATTGATTCTGAAGCATATAAGGAGAATATTATTTTACAAAAAATAAAGTTGAGGGCAAAACAGTGTAGTCATAAGTAATACACGTGAGGTAACGGAACTTTGAGTTTTGGTGATTCCCCTATTTATTAATCGCATATAAACAAATTCGCGTTATAATAAAAGTGACTACATTGATTATATAAACACGGTTTGCATCTCTGTTCAAGGATCCGTTAATCGTTATAAGGTTTAAAATCGGTGATACAGTACCTTGGTGGTTTATCGTTGCCTCTCCACCCAGTTCCCTTTTTCTCGGTGCTTGACTGAATGTGATTCTGAACAAACTGTTCATTGACTTGTTCGCTGTTAAAATTAGCATAATCTTTATTCCATGGTGTCGTCACTTCCGGAGCAATTTCCTCGACATCATCGTCGAGTTTCAGTTTGACGTAATTTACATCGTGTAAATCGACAACCAACAGATCGTTGTGATAGCGAATTATTTTCATCGTGAATTTATTTCCAAGCGACGCGTTTTCGAATTTCGTAGCTAAATCCATATCGAAAGGCGTGGTTTCGTGGCCGTTCAGGCAGCATTTTACCGATTGAATTTCGAGCCGGTTTGCTAATTCTGGAGAAATTTTCTTCAACCGGGTCAAAGATACGGTTTCTTCGTTGCCATAATCAATGTATTTAATTTTATATTCGGTTCCTGCAAAACATGCGTACAGTGATTAAAAAATGCTTAATACTGTGTCAAGGGCTTAAAATAGTGTAAAAAGTTTCAATAAAGTGCCAATGGGGTCATACAATTTTTTTTATATTACAAATAGATTATGCAACAATTTTTACTTCCCACCTCTACTATGGTAGGGAAGTAATGGATTTAGTCCGAAAAAAATATTTCGAGATTTTAACAGATTTTCACGTTTTGAGAACCTAGCAATCGTTTAAGATCATTTTCTGACTGATATCTGTATATGCGTGTGTGTATGTGGTCAATTTTTTGCCTTCGATATCGTAAAAACGGAACAACATACGGCCATGCCGATTGTTCTATTGTGTTTATCAGCCTTTAACTTAGATCTGATTAGATTTTGAGTCAAATCGGTTCAGTGGATCCTGAGATATTCAAAAAAACGTTCTCAATGTCACTTATTAACATAGGTAAAAAAAAATATAAATGAATTCTAGATGTTATAATATGAAAAAAATGTAAATAGTTTTTTTCTCTAAAATGTATAGTTTTCGAGAAAAAAAATATTTTACTAAAAAAAGAAAATTGTACGTAAATCAAGGTAACCATGATTTTTGCTATATTAAGTTAGCCATCAGTAGATCACCAAACAAAAAAGAGGGCCATGCTTTTTTCAAAGAATAAAAATTAAATTGTGTTTTAAAGACCACCAACAGCTAAGGTTATTTGGGCCTAGTCAAAGAATAAACAAAAAGAGTGTTTATTTTTTGCAAATATTTACTAGGTGGGAAGTATAGGACTGGTCATCAGTCGAATTTTTTTGAGAATTTTTCGGAAGCTTTTTCTATACTTAATAAAAAATGTGTATTTTTCAATGGAATTTTAAACATAGAGCTATGTCGCTACATAAATGACGTAGACATCATTCAGTTTGTGATTGGCTGACTGATTTGTCAAATTGAAAGTAAACCACGAGGAAGATAATTTATATACATCTCTTCCTATGAATAAAGAAGTGTAACTGTCTTCTAAGTCATGATATGGCGGTACTTGCTCAACGTTTAAAAAATATATACAGGGTGTCCCAAAATTGCTGGGACACAGAGCTACCACGTGTAGTAGAGGTCAAAATAAGTCGATTGGACCCAATTTATTTATATACCAAAATGTACCGTTTGCCCGTGAGAAGAGTTCAAAGTTTACATAAAAAAACACATGTTTGTACGCTGTTCAGAAATGAGTGAAACAAATTGAATGAAATTTGACAAAAGTGCATTTTAGAGGATTACTCTCCTTTCAGTAATCAAAGAAACCCAAAAGAAATTGTAGAAAGGTTAAAACCACCCTCACTCCCTGACATTTTTTTCAGAACTTTCTTAGGGGTGGTAATACGGTTGTCAAATTTTTTTAGCGAGAAGACTGATTAATTATCTTCATTTTGTTACTCTTGTAAAAATTTCCTATTCCGCATAGTTCCGAAGGAAAAAAATGTTTTCTTAAATAATGCTAACAGATATTCCAAGTACAAGTTTAATAAAATTGTAATACAAAATTTTATGTAAACTTTGAACTCTTCTCACGGGCAAACGGTACATTTTGGTATATAAATAAATTGGGTCCAATCGACTTATTTTGACTTCTACTACACGTGGTAGCTCTGTGTCCCAGCAATTTTGGGACACCCTGTATATTAAGAAGTAACCAATAAATTAAAAATAAAATAATCAAGTTTAAAAACGTGTAATAATCTAAATGAATAGAAAGATATTAATAAATAAAAAATATAAATAAGAAGTTAACTTCAGTGAGAATTCTACAATCTCCAAGAACCTCAAAAGAAGAGAGCGTGTATGTTCTTAAAATATTCATATCCTTAATTAATATAAACAAGTCGGCATTTCCAGAATTGAATAACATTTATTTGTTAGAGCTTTGTTGCTTTTTTTTACACTGATGAAACTGAATAAAAAGTATGTTGGGCACTGTGTAGTAACTGGAAACTTCCCCGACGCGGAATTGGGTTTTTAAACGAATTCTTTTTTTTACTTAAATGGAAGGACCACATCAAGTTTTATAGCAAAACAGTTTTTATTTAATTTTTTTGCTTACTAATTAAAAAGTTATATTTAAATAAAAATTAATTTTTAAACTCAGTTCCGATAACGCGCCGAAAGAATCCGAACGCGTGTGACGTCATTATGTTATCTATGGTTTTTGTATCCATGGTTACCAAGTTAAAAATTTATTATTTTTGATAGTATGTGTAATACATATACACAAATACCAACAAATGCAGACACATTTTAACATAACGACGTCACAAACATTTCTGGCGCGTTTTGAAGTCACGTGATATTTTTTAAATTTTTATACATTTTAATTAATTTTTAGTAATTTATCTATAGCTTTAAAAAAAATTTTCTTTTCGATTTTCAATATTATTTATGTTAAATTATTAGAAGAAAATAAAAAATTAATAATTTTTTTAAACTTAAATACTATCAAAAATAATACATTTTTAACTTGGTAACCATGGATACAAAGACCATAGATAACATAATGACGTCACACGCGTTCGGATTCTTTCGGCGCGTTATCGGAACTGATTTTAAAAATTAATTTTTATATAAATATAACTTTTTAATTAGTAAGCAAAAAAATTAAATAAAAACAGTTTTGCTATAAAACTTGTATGTGGTCCTTCCATTTAAGTAAAAAAAAAATTCATTTAAAAACCCAATTATGTAAGTATAATTATGTTTAGATTTTATTGTTGTTATTTTTTTACTTTTCAAATAATTACTGATTATTTTAATAAGTTAAAGATTGACTGTCAGAGTAATTTGACATAAATAATGAAAATAGTTTGTTTTTTCCAATACGACACTGTTTTATAACGTTAAAAAAACTGCTTTTTAAAATGATAAAACCGATAAGAAAACGAATTTTTCCAGGGATGAGACCTAGCTAGATCGATTTTTTGCCCCCCGAAACCCCTTTTCGGTAAATTTGATCAAAATCGTTAGAGCCGTTTTCGAGAAAATATTTATATAGGTACATAGGTACATATATACAAGATTTGCTCGTTTAATAATATAGGGATATTATTTGGTTTGTATATGTCTTTTGACATTTGGCGATCCTAAATTGATATTCTGACAGACTTAATTCAAGGCACACTTGACCGAAAAAGTAAGTCGCCATTCTTCGTACCTGAGGTCAGAATAGAAGTGAAACTGCTGTTCATTATTCAGAACCAATATAAATAAGTATTTGTGACTCTTTTGCATCATTTGATGCTGTTACACATGGCAATAAGTGGCCTTAATAAAAATAAATTAAGTAAGTTTTGTTTTACCTTCTTTACTGAGAACTTGAGCTCGATACCATTTCTGATCCTCGAAGAAGAAAGCACAGCATGCTAATCCAGGTTTCACTTCACCCGCCGTAAACGTTTCAGCCGACTTACAATACACATTCAAATCGGTCATTAATTTATTCAGTGCATCGCTACTGAAAAAAATGTGAACGTAAAACTCGTTAACACTGTAGACATAGCAAACTATCACATCGATCACGCAATCGGTATCGATAGGTTTCATTTTCTTGTATTTGATCACTCGAGGGGTGACCATCTCTTTAACTATATCCAACACATTAACGCCCTGCTCATCGAATAGTTCTCCATACTGAAGCATCGGTGGGCCATCGGGTGATCTTACTTTTAATTTCAAATGCTTTCCGGTAACAAAATCTCGAAAAGCTTTTTTAAACTGCGGCGTCAAATTAATGTTCTGTAAATTAGTTAATCGAAATCGAAATGCCAACACGAACGGGCTTAGAAATTTAGACGGTAGTTCAAAGATGTCGCTAAAAGGTACTTCGTCGGTGTGTCCAAAATCAACGAAAAACACTTTACATTTCTCGACGAGATTATCGGTGATAACAGCACGACAGAGAAATTTATGAGTGGTGCATCGTGCCATGCACAGAGCACCGTGTGAAGCTGGACCACGGAATCGAATCTGCGGTAATGCATTCAGTTCGGACATCACTTTATGTAGCTGTTTTTCTAATCCTTGTATTTGTACTGAAAATATCTTCGGTCCTTCTTCGACTGCTGAAACAGTCACGTCATGTTCGCTTCCGACTGGCAGCACTGTAGTCTTATAAAAATTGTTAGCTACCGTTTCAGATACAGAACTTCGCGGAGATAGTAACGGCTGTCTGAATCCCATCCGAGGTGGTCTCTGGGGTGAAAATGCTTGATTTGCTACCACAGGTGGATAATTATTCATATTGTTTACTATTGGTTTTGGATAGGCTTGTTGAGGGATTTGGTATCTGTTTCCTATCATCAGTTCTTGTGCACTTATTGCTACTGGTACAGCCATTGATAGTTTAATTAGATGATCGGACAAATCTTGATTATTAAAATGGACACGTATCAATTGATAAGGTCCCGCCGAACCAACTACCATAGCGGCAGTTTCTAAATTACAGATTAATTGAGTTACCATGTCCACAGACTGCATATCCCAGCTGTGTGATGCATGTACTACGCCGGCTAAGATAAACTGATGAGCTAATGCGTTCACAGTACCGAGCGGAGTGCTTTGGACATTGTCGATCACGCGAATAGAAGTCAAAGGTATGGGTTCCGTGTTCCCGTGATCTATAAAATGTAACACCGCTAGACCCTCTGGTACACGACTCAAATCTATAATGCGAGAGCGATAATACACGCCGTCGCCGTATTTACCAAAGCACAATTGTCCTATTTTTAAATTACTAATATTAGGAACATACTGTCCACTGTTAAACTGCGGTGAATATTGTAAAAGTAAACGTTCTATCAACACCATTGAATTCTGGTCGGTTTGACCCCATATTTTCAACAAGGCATCTTCGGCTTCTATTGATGTCACAAAAAGTTCGAAAGTATGCAGTTGTAAGTTCGCCATTTTCTTTACGTACACACACTAGCACTGTCACTTAACGTTTATATCACTATTTTAAACAGTTATCTGATAAGAATTCAGCCATAAACAATAAACTCTCTGTTATAAAACCAGACCTTTTTGAGCATTTTATTAGACGTGACCATAGCCCTAATTAGAAACAGTTAGTCGTTACAGAATGCCAACTGCTAATAAATTAAAAAATTTAAATACCATTGATATAAAATACTATAAACACTGACATCGGACGGAATTTTTTTAAAACTTCATTTAAATAAGCGGTTTTACCGTTTTAGTCTACGATCACACACAGATTACAGAATTTAGAAATATTTGGGTTGTATCCATGATATCTGCTGTCAAAAATATTTGTGACTGAAAATATAAAACCGTTTTTGAATTTTAATACAAATTCGATTTTTGCTCATACAAATAGAGCAAAATTACCTTTAATTTAATCACAATGGCTTTAAAGTTTATTCTTAATAACAATAATGCGAAATGTAAGTATTCAATTTTAAGGTTAATGTGGAATAATATAAAACGTGTAAATATAAAAATTGTTAATGTATTGGCTGTAGGTTTACTTAAATTACAACAAGAATATACGTTCGAGAAAATTACTGTATGCAATTTACATCAGTGGTGGAGGAAACAAAAAAGACTTGAAATGAATGCCAACGCATATGGACCATTAACCAACTTACCGGACTTTACATATCTGGATGGTAGAGCTACCCCGTTACTGCAAGGACAAAAGCGACGAATTAACAAAAATAAAGAATATGCTGAACAAATCATCCAACTTACAAGCGAAGTAGATTTTGCAGTCGAAAGATACGATAAACTCCTTATTCAAAAAGAAGAAGAAAAACGGAAAATTCTCAGTAGTAAATTAAGACCAAAGGGAGTATTATTAAATATGATAAAAGGAAAAACTGAAACAGGGAAATGAAAATATAAACACTAGTTTAAGAAAAAGCGTGCATGTAGTATGAAATTTTTTACAATAAATTACCTATATCGTTAATTTAATAAATTAGTTACTTAATTTGTTTTATGCGAAGCTATTTTTTTGTAAATGTAACCTCATTTAATTAATTACAAAAGCATAATAAACAAATTAGTAAAATATGGAAAGAAAATAAATAAATTATATTGCCATGAATTATAAACAATATAAAAAACGATAATAGCTAAATTAGTGCGCTTTTTTATATCGCAATTTTCAATACTATCATTTAACTTATTGATTAATAATTTATTAACCTAAAAATGTCTTTAAAACACATCTTATTTTATTGATTTTCTTAACTTTTATATCATATTTGTTATAAACAATGCGAAGTTGTCTATAACAGTTGAACACTAGTAAATATGGCTGAATTAATCGGAAAACAATTGATGCACGTCAACAGTAATAGTTTTAGATCACTTATCATTTAAACGCTTCGATAATCTGTAGAGATATAAAGGAAGATGTTAACGATATCCAAATATAGATTGAGAGCGGCAAAAATATATTCCTCCGGAGAGATGGAATACTTATGTTTGCCGCCCATCATTAGCTGTGTATCAAAAACTAAATATATCGAGAATATCAGCGCCCCTAGAGACGCGTATAGAATACTGAGAACTTTGGTTTGGAAAATCGCCGCCATGATTCCAAAAATCAACAGAATTATCACTGCAACGAACAGAATTCCACCCATGACCGTAAAATCCCAACGAGTTTGGAAAGCAAAGATCGTCAAACCTAAGCAAACTGCTGCTGTTATGCCCGCAGCCATCAGAACCTGTCAAAAAGAATCATTTATATGAGAAAACAATCGAACTGATTTAATTTTGCCTTATGAATTAAATATTTCATCTAAACGAAGAAATAGACGGTGCATCGGGCCAGATATAGTAGATATTAATTATTTTCTCACTTTTTAAAGGTTTACTTTTTTGCGTCGGGGGTTATTAAACTTTTTAATTTAATTTTTAATTCATACTTTTCAAACTAACTAATCAAAAACTGAATTTTTGAGCTCAAACTCGAAGTTCCTAGCTGTAATACTGGCCGAGATTTCTATGCAAACTGTGATGAGAGCTGTAGATCTTGGAAACGGCTGAACCGATTTCAGTCAAACATGGCTGAGAACCATCTCGCAAATACCAGCTTTCAAACAAACAAAACCGCATTGAAATCGGTCCATCCGTTTGTGAGCTACAATACCACAGACAGACAGATGACAGACAAAGGCTTCAAACTTATAACACCCCTCTTTTTTCAACGGGGGTTAATGACTATGGATTGTAGCACTGTACAAAGAAGTAAAACATTAGAACAAATATAATAAAAATATTCGCAGGTAGTCAGGACATTTAATAAAACAGAACTCTGTTTTGATTTTAGTTGAACGTTTCATCCTTTTATTAGGACTTCCTCAGCAACTCAATCATACGAGTTCACAGTCGAAACATATGCTTTCGACATTAGATATTGAACTGTGAACTCGTATGATTGAGTTGCTGAGGAAGTCCTAATAAAAAGACGAAACGTTCAACTAAAATCAAAACAGAGTTCTGTTTTATTAAATGTCCTGACTACCTGTGAATATTTTTATTATATTTAATTTTTCCTGGACGTGATTCAAAACATAACTATAATAATTATTAATTAATTCAACAATGAATTTTTAATCCACAAGGCATCCACTAGGTAGTGAATAGTATTTCTTAACATATCAGTCAGCATATTATGCCATCATGATTGTTAAACGTCAAACGATTGTTATAAGATATATAAGGAAAAAATCAGAAGCCACTGTCAGGACTTGAACCTAAAGGTTAGGTTCAAGTCCTGACAGTGATGGCATAATAATAATAATCATGATGGCATAATATGCTGACTGATATGTTAAGAAATACTATTCACTACCTAGTGGATGCCTTGTGGATTAAAAATTCATTGTTGAATTAATTAATAATTATTATATTGTTGTCCACAATTACCTAACTCATATATTGTTATTTATTCAAAACATAACTATTAGAACAAATGATAATTTATGGTTATATTCCGCTACAGACGGTAATTTATGCGCTTTAATCTCACCTCATAGCCATCGTAATAAGAACTAACGGTTCCTAAAAGAAAAGCTTCAGCTATTGTGAACAAAAACAGGAAAATATAGTTCATAGGCGCTTTACGTCTGACATTTGAACAACAAGCCATCGCTATCATCAATACGAATGTAGCAATGACGGCCACGATCATGTATTCGTAGTGTTCCTGAAAGTACTCTCTGGTAGGAGTGTGAGTAACGAATAACGTTATGAAGCCTGCTGTTATGGCCAGCTGTAACATCAAAATGCTATATACTTTACGAATAAATCCACGACGGATTGAAGCCTCCGTAAATGCCAAACTTGTGGCATTCTCGTCGCCGTAATACATGTCTGAAAAATAAGTCCGAATTTAGATAAATTTATCATCTGGTTATTATTTATTATTAAAATAAATTAAAAATGATTCACAGACAAAAAAGACAAATCTGTCTTAGGGATGTTCACTTGGTGGGTGTTCTAACAGTTCACAGACACTTTGCACAGGCGACGGAATATTGTCAGCACGCCATTAATTGAGATACATAATCGAAATAATTAAAAATTTGATTATCATTCAAATAACATATATGCATTAACAAAATAATTTCTTTCATCTACATTTGAATAATTTGTTTGTCCACTAAATTTCTTTAGGTGCTTGTTGGCACGTCATGGCCACATTGATCCTCTATTACAAGTCCCCAATTCCTGGGTTCTTGTCCGAGAGCTGTTAAAAGTGTCAATTGGATTTTCAATTTATTATTAAAAAAATTATGAATTGGTGCTAGGCCCAGATAACCTTAGGTGTTGGTGGTCTTTAAAACACACAATGGCCACATTGAACATTTTTTGAAAAAATGCGAAAAGGTTTACCATCCCTGCTCCATGTTATGTATTCAAAAATAAAAATAAAAAACTTTAATCTTACAAAATTTAAAACATACCTGATGACATTTTTATATAGAATTATTACTCACAAAATGGTAATACTAAACAGTATGTACTTTAGATTAAAATATTTGAAGTTTAAAAATGATATAATACCTACCTAGCTCTTATCACTATACCTTATACTGATAATATTACTGATTAGTTATTGCTGTGTACTGATTTACCCAATATATATAATTAGTATTATATATCACCAGTATTGTCAGTAAACTGCATTATCTAAACTTTGAATTGAGTAATATTATGATAAAAGGTATAGTTTTTTTACACCTTAAAACACACACGACTGATAAAATTCATGATACAAAATACCTGAGAATAAGAAATATAAGATGATTCTGGGATTAAGTTTGTTTGTGTGTGCGTAAAAATTAGGTTTCCGTAAAAAATAGAAGCGTCAAAATAAACAAAATCAAAATTTTTTCGCAGTGAAATTCGATTACCCGGATTATGTATGACAAAAATATAAGTTTACTTATTTAAAGCAGAAAAATGCGTACATTTAATTTAAATTTAACTTGCTCAAAACAAATGAAAAAGCAGCTGTTTTATGTAAACATTTGAAAGATTAACAGTTGTCTTGTAATGTCGTAAAATGTCAGTCGAAACTATTATAAACTAATAAAAGCCATCGTAGGTTACTAATGTGCGTCCATTACATAAAACAAACGACAAACACACAAATATCTTTCTAATCTTTATTAATAATATAATTTTACACTTTGATATACAACTTTATTAATGATTATGTTTAGTAAGACTTACTTTGCTCCGGAATATAAAAGAATCAACAATAAAAACAATGGCAGGACACTGAACGCATTGGACAATAAAAACAAGTGATAGAGAAAAAACAAATTGCAAAACAAAAAAAATAAAAGATTACCTAGTGAGCCTTGTATGTACACACTACGCACGTCATCTCCGTCATTCATTCCAAGCTATCCGTCGTATTGGCAATTTGTTCAAAAACCGTCGTGAAGTTGTGACTTGGTTCCGTATCGTTCCATGCCATCGTTGTCGTTGCGAGTGTCGTAACGTTTCGACCAATACCGAATGCGGACGTCGATATCTGCGGGCCGCATTTTGAGGCATCGCCTCCGATGTTAATCAGATCATTCAAGTAGTATGCCGCCATCGTACCGGCCGTTAAACCCAAATTATACGACAGCGTCATTATATTACCTTTTGGAATAATTTATCGATCAGACATCGATAAAAAGAAAATATATATAGTGGGAAGAATTTTTATTTATAATAGTATACAGATTGTATCAAAGCTGTGCATGGGGGGTTCTGTGTGTAAGACAGAGATCGATATATAAAGCAGTAAATAAGAACGAGAAAAATGATCGCTAATAGGAAGTTTCTGTAGTTACTGTAAATAAATAATACCCATACTAACCCATACAACCTGATAGCATCATCTTTGTTTTGTGATTTTATCAATAATTTCTTATTTCAGTAGTCAGTAACTACAGAAACTTCCTATTAGCGATTATTTATCTCGTTCTTACTTATTGCTTTATATCGATCTCTATCTTACACACAGAACGCCCTATGCACAGCTTTAATTTGATACAATCTGTATTTTGTAACTAGTGCGCTAAATACATCTTTATGCGTCAGTAATGCTCGTGTGCACTTGCCTACTACTCGTGCTTAAAACATCGCGCCTGACGCTGACGTATAAAGATTTAGCACACGCGTTGCACAATATATTTTATAAAACACATGTGTGGTTTTGCGTCAGTTAAAAGTGAAAGCGTATCTCGAATATTATTAAATTATCAACAAACCTGTTATTTCTCTGTGCTCGGCCGGAACTTTGGCGGGAGCCGCAATCATTGGTACACTTCCAAACACACCATTCGTAAGTCCAAGAAACGCCGCAAAAGCCATTGCGCATGCTTCTAATTCAGTGCCCGGTGAAGCATTAACAAGCGCGACCACCGAGAGTAACGCTAAAATGGCTCGAACACCATTCAATGGCAGCAGTGCTCTGCCCCAACGCACCGGCCGACTGCTACAAATCTTTACGAGACCAAACAAAATTTAATAGTAAAGCTCTCTATTATCAATCGGATATATGTTTATAATTGGAAAGTTTTCGAAGAAAAACTTTTCCAGTTACGTTTACCTTTCCAAGTAGATCGAACCCGTTGAATAAAGTCATCAATATAACAGGTAGCCATCCTTTAAATCGACAACTCGATATTTCACTCATCACGCCTGGATACAAGCACAAGGTAAGGAAGTAAGCTAGCGCTATGGCCAGCATATCTTCCCAGACGAGCTGCGCAACCTGCCAGCGAGCGCGACATCCTCTCACGACAGCACCCCACATGCCACCTGCCGTCTCGCCACTATTGCATACGCGCTCTGCACCTGTAGTACTCGAACGCATTCTGACCACTACATCTTCTACCTGTTCCAATTGACGAATATAACAAATGCAACGCCATTCATGCAAATCTATTAAAGCGTCTACAGACAGACACGTTCAGCTCGACTTCTAGTGCTCTCTCTCTCTAGTGTTCTCTGTTCTAGTGTTGCACAGTGCACACGCGCGCTGTCTGGGGTTTTAAACGTGGCTTAAGTTCTTAAATACAATATGTCTGACGATCCGTACGATTTAAATCGGACCACTACCGCACACTGCTGACAAATAATTTCCGATTTCATTTGACTTTCGTTCACACACCGTATGAAACTGACAAAAACAATCGTATGTTTGCGGTATACTATGCAAAAACAATGCACGGCGCCAAGGGGGGCAGGGGGGCAGTTGCCCCCCCCCCCCCTAGAGATCAAATGTAACTAGCCGCAAAGCGACCAAAGTGCGAGCAATTGACTTCCTTACCTATTAATAAATTCCGCATCGCATGACAAAACGTAAATAAATTCACAAGGTTTAATGTATATTGAAACGGAAAAAGCATTGACAATTTTGATCGCTTTACCATGCACGACCTGTACAGTAGAGCGATCCTTTAGCAGCCTCAGAAGACTAAAAACATGGCTAAGAAGCACCATGGCAGAAGATCGCCTTAATGGTCTGGCCATGATGAGTGTACACAGAGCTATAATAAATAAAAACCTAAATAATTTTAATGATAAAGTGGTTGAAAGTTTTGCAAAAAATCCCCGCAGGTTATGTTTTAATTAAATATTATTTTTGTTAAAATAAATAATTATTACTGTGTTTAAAAGTTTGATTTAGTTATTGTGCTGTCGAGGGCTTGTGAAGTTTTATACATTGATATTAGAACCGTTCTTATTACAGTCGTCATCGAGGCAAAGACTTCCAAAGTGTAACGCTTCATGCTCTCGACGTTCATATTTTTTATCCTCAATAATATTGCCCCATTGCCCCCCCCTTAGTCATAAGCTGGCGACGCCCTTGCACGGCGCGCCTTCCAGTAGTCGGATCAGAATTTTAATCGGGCCGATGTAGGAAGCTCTATTCTTGGACCAAATCAAACTATCAGATCCTCCCTGTACACGAGAAGAGTTATCGATTCTAATTATCTCCTTTTAGGTTTTATAGCATAAACAAACTTTTATCAAGAAAATTTTTTCTGACAAATTAATAATAATCAAAAGGTCAAAAATATGCATTTTAAAATTTAAAAAATATATCTATATAAATAAAAATGAAAATTTCACAAAAATATGTAAATAAATATGAAAAAATTCACAGATTTCGCAATCCTTGCAACCATCGAGGACATTGGAAATGATAACAGCATATATGAAACATAATTAACTGTTTATTATACACACAATATTTATCAATGCACTGTTTAGTTTTGTCAGGAATAACCCTATTATTCTTCTGTTATATACGCGTTCACTTTTGCTTGATTACTTAACTTTTAAATGGATTTTTCTACAGTATTTATTAACATTTGCTCAAAAATAACACCGCAGATCGTCGCAAATACCTCTCAATTAACAAGACATGATATAAAACACATTTCGAAAAAATTGCACTTGTTCAATTTTGCATGATTGCTCCTCACTTGATTGCGACACCGTTGTCTTTTGGCCTTGAACGAAAACTCGTAACTCTGCTCCCATATACGAACATAAACATTTCCAATATTAAAAAAAAACAAAAATTTCACGGACCGATCGGGGCTCGAACCGACGACTTTGTGCATATGACGTACAAAGTATAGACGCTGCTGTTAAGATATTATTTGACTTGACTGACAGGAATGTGTTTATTTATTTATGTATGTGTTAAGAGCAAGTCACGTTTAAATCCCAGACAGCGCTGTTCAACATTATGCGAGCTGAACGTGTCTGTCTGTAGAAGCTTGTCAAATCTATATCGTCATTTGTCTTACCTTATATTTAGGCGTACGTTCTTCACCATCGCCTTCGACCGGTGCCGGAACTCCCGGTTCATAAACAGGATTTGCGAAACTGAACGCCGAATATCTGGTATTCGCCGGCGGTGGACTCTGAGACTGCAGTTTTAGAAAGCCATATTGTGCTTTTCCAGCATCGTCAGTACCATCAAGCGGATCCATCAGTCCGCTGTCCTCTGTCGGCTCGAGCGTGATGTGTGTTCGTCTCTCGCGGCATAACTCAACGTGGTAGCGAACGAACTCCGCACTGCGTAGGACACGATGAACAACGAAACACCATGCCACAATCAACGCCGACAAAGTGAAAAATACCAGCGTATTTCCGCGTTCATCTTCTAGCACAGCCTGTTGACAATGTTAACAACTAATTTTCTAATGATTGAACACACTATTTGGGTTCTGAAAGGACGGTTGATTTTAAAAAGACAGAAAAAAAAATTAAATAAAATGACAGAATAACTATTCGATTACACACATAAATTTGGAATAATCAAGATAAAAATAATAATAGGAAGAAATCCTTTCCAAAAGTTTTTTAAATTATTACAGAGTAAATATCAGGCTGGCTGCCCTCAATGAGTTCATTGAGGGCAGCCAGCCTGATATTTACTCTGTAATATTATTTTATATAAATTTTTGTTTTAATTTGTGATTATTTTCGAGATTTTTAATGTAAAAAATCTTGTTATTCTGAAGATGGACTAAGTTCCAAACGCGCTTAATAAATGAATTTAAAAAACTTTTGGAAAGGATTTCTTCCTATTATTATTTTTATTTTAAAATGACAGAAGTTATACCTTGGTTAATATTCGGTTAGCTGACACCCAAAATCCGGCAGCCGATTCTCCAGCCATCAAAGCTTGAGTGTATCGAGCTGGAAGCATACTAGCATAGCCGTAGAAGCTCGACTGTTGAACTGTACAGCCGAGTGCGACGGCCGATACAGCCGCTAAATTAAATCTGTACGACATCTGCACACCGAACGCTTCCCACCAGACCTCACAGATGGCCACGAGCGCTAGAGTAATTAAAGAAACGCAGTAGCCAAACGTGATACGTGCATCAAGCGATAACGCGTCGACCAGAGCGTTATTTATGAAGACAGCGCAGCATGCTGTTATTATATATGCCGTCGACATATCGAACATGATCGTTGTGTCCGGGTATCGAGCACAAAAATAATCGACGGCCATTATGAAACTGAAATCAAAACACACACGCTTAAGTTAAAATGGAGGGTTCAAGATTTAATGTTCACAGAACTGCTAGTATTTTGTACAAATGCATTTGAGTAGGTATCTTTATTCTGCACGAGCACGAATAAACACGCACCTGTTATATGGTAATAGAAAGCCTACTCCGGCCAATACGAGTCCGCAATATATTAAGTTATGCCTATCGACTGGAGGCAGAACATGACTGAATGCTCCATTGATGTACTTAAATGGCGGTGGCTCATTCGGACGCCGAGTTGGTTCCGGTTCTTGCGCATCTTGGAACATGACATATCCTCCACCGCCACCTCCGCTATCACCTGCTTCATTTTCTGCGGGTCTGTCATTTGTAGCCATGGTTTTACTTTAACTGTAAAATAACATAGGTTTGAAAACCTATATCTACAATCTTTGAAATTATAAAAATGACGCAAACCTTTTCAAGAAACTGAACAATTCAAACACATTTTTGTCTTCTGATTAACTTTGTTGCTTTATAAGTTTTATTTTCAAATAAATACACCGATTATGTAGTGCGTTTTTTTAAAATTCAAATGCAGATCTATCTCTGCGATGACATAACAGATTTTTAGTAACATATGATACTTATATTTGCGTATAATAATTTTATGTAGATAAATACGCTAATATATCACATTTGAATTCCTTAAGAGCCATGACAATTTGTAAAATTTGTATATTTTGCTGAATTCATATGACATTTTCCCTCTATTGATTTGTTTGTCTGCGCTTGCGTCAACTGCATTGTAATGGGTAGCGCTCAATGTACGATCTATCATTTACGCACAAGACGTTTGATAAATAGCAATAGTACGTTCAAGCATTGTTCAAGCAATCGCCTTTGCAGCGCACCAAAGAATCCTACTGAAAGCGTCCATATTTGTCACTCAAAAGAAATTTCTGGAGTAATGCATGCAGTCACGACATACGTTTAAAACTGGATGTATACCGTATTTTTAAATTGTTTCAATAAATTGCATAAACAATACGTATAATACAGCAGGGTTACTAATTTATAAAATCGTTCAACTACAACAAAACAAAAATCATATTGTCGCATATTATTGTGAAATACAAATATGAACGTACGTCGTGAATAGAAATTTTGTTAATTGTCAAAACGATGACACAAGTGAAATGTCATGTGTTGACACAGTGATAAAATTTCGTAAAGTGTTAAAAATTACAGAAGTTTAAATAAAGTCAGAATGTCTTTAAACACAGCTCACGCCAATGGCGGCGTACTAATTCACGCCGGAGAATGGTAAGTCGCCGAATTCTGATATTTTCGTCAACAATAGTTGATCTAGATAAACGTAACTTGCGTTTCTGGGAATATGTCGCAATAGTTAAAATGAACGTAAATATCTTGTTAATGGCCCAGATACTAAGAACACGCTGGTCTATTTTCCCGTGTTTGATTGATCTCTCATTTTCTGCTATAGACTTACAGAAAGTTTGTATGTACTCGAATTTCTAATTCATTGCGTTTTTTTATCACAGTATTCTTCTGTTCTCCGATAATGTATCGATGGAATTTTCCGGCCAAGCGGGACCGGAATTCAACGGAAGCAAACGCGGACGACTCTATTTAACGACCCATCGTATGATCTTTAACACCAAAGATCAGCGTGATCCGATGCAGAGTTTCAGCTTCCCGTTTGTCACGATCACCGATGTCGAACTGGAACAGCCCATATTTGGTGCTAATTACATTAAAGGCAAAGTGAGAGCGCAGCCTAACGGGAATTGGGTCGGTGAATCCAAATTTAAATTGATGTTCAAATCTGGTGGAGCAATCGAGTTCGGACAAGCTATGTTGAAAGCGGCTCATATGGGTACTTTTTTCACCTTTTAATAAACTGTTGAATAAAACTGGACATTTCGAAATAATAATATACCTTTTCTCTGTAGCTCAAATGAACGGAGGACCTGCCGCTAATGCACCGCCTCCGTATTCTCCACCTCAGGGTCCGTGGTATCAAGCACCACCACCAGCGTATGCGCCACCTCCTTCGGGTTACTATGGCTGGGCACCGCCTGTCCATGCGTTTCCAAACGCCCCGCCTCCTAACAGCGTATTCATGACGGACAATCCTCCTCCATATCCAGGAATAGTCGGATACGCGGGAGGACCAGCACCTCCTGCAGGACCAAATTTCCCGCCACCGCAACAGAATGGAGCGTTTGGTTTTGCACCGCCCCCACAGATGTCATCACAAGGTCAGTATTGTTAGAAATGGCAAATTCGTATTTTAACATTTCACCTGAAAATATTAAATACATATCGTTATTATCTTTATGAGATAGTGATAATTATTCTGTCGTAGATGCGAAAGCAGCCGAGGCAGCACAAAGTGCATATTACGATCCTAGCAGACCTCAGATGGCGTACGTTCCACCACCAGCTTACTACGTAAGTCGTCAATATCGAAATAATGTCTCAGTGTAATTTCAAATTTTTTGAACGTTTTTATTTTACAGGAAAATCCGCCGAGTTATGAAAATGCTACAAATAAAAAAACTCAATAAACATCTGGTCATTGCGTGTTTTCAGTAACATGAATTCTTAAAAATTGGCCTTGGAAGTGTCTTAAGGTGCACCGTTTGAATAAATTGTATTATTTTTTCAGATAATATTCAAATTATCGTGCTATGATAGTTTTTATTATTTCATTCTGCCGTTCATTTTTTCTCTTTTGTATTTTTTTAAATTAATTTAATCAGTATTTTTAAAATAATAATTCACCATGTAAACAAAAGAATCTGAAGCAACTGTTTATTGCGTTCATTTGTTTTTGTTTATATACTAAGTAAAAATTTTGTGTAGTAAAGTATTTAACAAATCATGAGCCTATTGAACAATAATTGTACGAATTTTATATTGTTAACTAACGAAGCTATAATAAATAACTTCTTAAATTATATGATACATCGGCAGAATTTGGTTGCTATTCATAAAGAAAAATAGAGAGAATGTAAATTTGTATATTATCAAAACTTATTAAAAATTTATTTTGAATAATAATAATATATTGGTGTCTGTTATAATGTGCTGTAATTTTATTTTTATGCTATATTACATTGCAATGTTAAAAGCAACAAATATGATGTCATACTATTACGTAAGTTAAATAAAACAGTATAGGTACCTATTTAAATTTTGTTTCATTGCATGATTGCATTGTCTAATTAAACTAAAGAATGTTTTCCACGCTCTTATTTTATTTAAAAGATTTCATCTGTTTAAAACAATTGAAGGATGTCTATTAAAAAAATGACAGTCTGAAATTCATAAATAATATTGACATGATTTTTAAAACAAAAGTCATTATTTATCAAATGAATAATTGACCTTTAAACTGTTACAAAACGTGATCATATCATTCATCAGCATTCTTTTACAATTAGATAATTACAATAATAATTATTTTTTGTACAAATTCTTTACTTGGAGCGACTAACAGTAACAGGTGCTGCCAAAACAAGCGAACTACTATGACAATAAAGTGACAGATGTGACAACCAAGTTGTAAAAATGAGATTTTTTACCGAAAATTCTTTAAATAATTAAAATTTGCGCGCACTTTCAATTAATACTGAAACAATTAAAACCGTAACATGTTATACAAATTAAAAAAATATTGTAGGTAAACCTAACCAAAAAAATCATGACCAAAAAAACCATACAGGCCACACAATACATTTTACGTAAAAAAATAATGCAATTAAACAAAAGAATGGTCGAACAGGGCTTAAGTATCGATGAACTAGAAGATACTTATTTTAGCGAAACAGGGAACACTGCATTTGGGTGTAAATATTTATACTTATCAAGTGCTTTAATTGTGCTTTTGTCGTGCACAGTGTTGTATGTATTTATTGAGAATCTCCTCGGCGTACGATGCTTAATGCCTAATAATTACATTATCTGGGAATTTACTAGACCGATATCTGACTGTTCATACTGCAGTTCTGTAACAAATGCTTTGATACTTCCGAACGTGTCGCGCGGAAAATTCGTCGAATTTGCTTATACTTCGCGACCAATTATAGTTAAGGGTGCCGCCTTACATTGGCCTGCGATACAAATTTTCTCATACGACTATTTTAAGAAATTGTACGAATCGGTAGATGACGCTTATGAAAGCATCGAGGAGAGTTGTCCGTTGCTCCATTTCAGATCTGATTTCGCAAATGCGAGAGATTTTTTTGCCATGTCTCCTGCGAGAGCAGCTAACGCCCCAGGTGAAAAGACATGGTATGTCGGATTGTAAGTACCATCCATTGTTACTTTACTATGCACTGTTTTCGTATTGGTTCGGTTATCTGTCAGTAAATAGAGTCCGACCGAAGGTGATTTTTTCAGCCGAATTCGACCTTCGCTTTTTAGTGTATTTGCCATATGGCACATACACTATTGGCGTCGGTCGGATGGCGGGACCTAGGGGTCGGACCAAAATTTCTCGACGTTTCATAGCCTCCTGAACACTTTGGCATCATTTTTGGAAAAGTCTGTTTATATATGTATATATATATGTGTGTGTGTGTGTGCGGGCTATAACTTTCGAAAGAGTTAATTGATTTTGATGAAATTTGGTAGGCACGTTGAAATCCATCACCGCACGAAGTCTATTTAAAATGGGCTCAATCGGACTATTTTAAGGGTGGTTTTTAGGGGTTGAAAAATGTTTTTGGGCCCAAAAATCCCGAAAAAATTCTCAGAATTGTTTCAAAATTGAAATTTAACCTTTTAGTAAAGATCAAAATGTGCTGCTAAAATTTTAATAAAATCGGCCCGACAGGACCGGACTTACAAATTTTATGAAAACACTAGTTGGCGGATAGTGCTTTACTTACTGAAGTTATTAGTGTATTTGCCATATGGCACATACACTATTGGCGTCGGTCGGATGGCGGGACCTAGGGGTCGGACCAAAATTTCTCGACGTTTCATAGCCTCCTGAACACTTTGGCACCATTTTTGGAAATGTTTATATATATATGTATATATATATATATATATATTTATATATATATATATATATGTATATATGTGTTCGCGGCATAACTCTCGAAAGACTTAATTGATTTGAACGAAATTTGGTACACACGTTGGAATCTATCACCGCACGGAACCTATTTAAAATGGGCCCAATCGGACTATTTTAAGGGTAGTTTTTAGGGGTTGAAAAAAGTTTTTGGGCCCGAAAATACCGAAAAAAATTTCAGAATTGTTTCAAAATTGAAATTTAACCTTTTAGTAAAGATCAAAATGTGCTGCTAAAATTTTAATAAAATCGGCCCGACAGGACCGGACTTACAAATTTTATGAAAACACTAGTTGGCGGATAGTGCTTTACTTACTGAAGTTATTTAGTTTGGTACCGAGGTTGCATTGATAAAAATATTGAAATTAAGAAAAAAAATATTATTTTAAGGGATGTATTAAGGGGTTAAATTTTTTATTTTGTCCAAAAACAAACTTAAGTTCACATAATAAAGCCACAATGCCAGTATTAGCAAATACACTATATTGTCGGCAGGGTTTTGGCACTGCGACCCGAGTTTTTTCCACTTTCGGTCGAAGATGAAATAACTGAACAAAGCATAAATACATTCTAGTCAGGTAACCCGTTGAAATCTACTATAAAAAATAATTCAATGTTTTGCCTGCAGAGGCAATTGTCACCCAAAAATTCTGATCGAAATGCGACGCCACTTCCCGAGACCTCATTTCCTTCCGGATGACGCGGAATATCCGGCTAGAGAATACGTATTTTTTGGATACGATGAAGGAGCCGCAATGCACGTAAGTCATACATTGTAATTTAGTTCTTATTGTTTAGATAAAACAAAATTGTGCTTGTTTTTCTTTGTTTTATTGAAACAACTGACTGGTGTTGCAGCTTGATTACATCGGACGATTGATGTGGCAAGCGCAGCTCAAAGGTAATAAAACGTGGCATCTAGCTCCGACGCCTGAATGTGAACACGTCTGCGGTCCCGTCACCTTCTACGTAGAACCTGGAGATATCGGTAAGTGCGCAATCGAGTTACACGAGATTTTAAAGTTTGTTTTTTTACTATTATTATTTTTTTATTTAGTACTTCTAGATACTCGTATCTGGTACCACAGCACAAACATTCCGAATGGAGAATTTAGTTTGACGCTACAATCTGAATACGGATGACCTTGAATACAACTTACCACTAAAGTCTTAGATATTATCGTCAAGTATATTTCAAGTAAAACAAAAAACGTAAACTGGTCCACTGTGCTCAATCTGATTACACTGCCATCTACCGGAAAAAATTATTTGAATTATATTTGATATCATGTACCTAACTACAGTTTTGTGCCATTTTCTGTTATTAGTTTTTAAGAATTTTTATAGTAAGCAACTAGAGGTCAACGTGATATGCAATTTTTAGCAGCTTTACATAAATGTAGTAAAATTATTTTGTTTACGGAACAAAGTAGGTCACTGATTTATCGTTCAAAATTGTTTCTCGTAGTTTTTATTATCGATAATCGTTTAATATAAATCGAAACATTCGTTATTGTACAAAATTTATATTTGGAAGATCTGCTTCTTTCTGTGATATTTTCGTAATAAAAAAAATCACCAAAACAAATCGAAATTTAAAACAAACAATATAATCGATTGTTTTTGCTTTTTTTGATTACTCCCATCTGATAGTACGAGCATTTCTAGTTTAATTTTATTAAGACTGTTCTAAGGTACCTACCAATTATGTAAAAATGAATGCAGCTATCGTAAGTCAATATAGAAATTTTAATAGGGCCGCGAATTTCCAAGGTTATTAGAGTACAGGTTGCCTCATTCCATCTGACCAATCAGCGTAAGCGCGGGAATGACGTCAGCTAGAATTTAGTTTAAATCAAGTACAAAAATTGTTGAAGATTATGCTTATTTATATTAGGTGCTTCGTGCAGATTTTTTCTTAAAATTGGCAGGAGACAATAAATAGAAGAATAGATGATAAAAAATAGGATTTTTATTTTTATTACAAAATTTAGGTTTTAATATCTATAATATAAACAAACAAGAAATTAAATAATGCTCAAGAAATGGCAGATCTTGTTAATTACCTATCTTTTCTATTGAAGTGAGTAAGCATGGTATATTCTGAGTGACGTCACCCCCCCACTACTATCTATCGGAATGAGGCAACCTATACTCTACTAACCTTGGCGAATTTCAATAAAAAATAACAATTCACTGATTTCATTTTGTTTTCATAGTAATAATATTGTTGGTATTGCATAAATAATCGTTGTTTTACAAAAATCTTAATATAATATACCATTTTATTATTTATTATATATCTGAAATAATATTATCTATAACTATAAGTTTATATTTGTACAAATTAGGTTGAAAAAATTAATTTTAATTTAAATTATTTTGAATTTGCCGAACATAATATTATATGGTACCTATATATGAAGACTTCATCGTTATTGTAAACGCAGAAAAATCATTTTAAACGTGTCGGTAAGCAACTATCAATGAATATAATGTTAATTTTTATTGAAATCTAATATTTGAAGCTAGCTGCCATTTTCAATTTGGTCGAAGTTTATTGCGTAAATTACTGGCGGCTTATTTTATTTCGCTATCCATAGGCCTACACAATATTTATTTAGTGCTCAAAACAAATAAAAAATAGTCATTATTGCTAAATAATAATTAGAAATATTTGACGCCAAATCAAGGTTTTTTGTAGTAGTTCTTAAGTACAAACAAAGCTTCAGTCATTACTCAAACCCACTAGTCACACAATTTGCCACAAATTTACAAATTATTAATCTTCCTCGAGTTTTACACTAGTAAATAATATTTTATACAAAAAATTAATATATTTTTAATAATATACTTATTTATTCATACTTTGCCAAGTTAAATAAATATTATTTAACATTTTAATTTTAAGTAAATTTTTAAGAATTTGAAAATTTCGTTAGCCTAATAACATTTTTGTATTGTGCCAATTGAGATTATTTCAGTATACAATTACTAATTATAATACTATTTTAATGTACCAAAACCAAATGTTATGAACTGCTGGTCAAAATTAACACATCATTCAGTTATATATTTTTTAATATTGAAGGAATTATTAAACTAGAAGTTCGTCTAATTTTCTGATGAAACCATATAGTATAAGCTTGAAATCACATGGGGCTTGTGAATAGCCGAGCGTGTAGCAATGCTGTTGTTTACATGGCGTTGCTATGGTTCCTCTATTACAAGTCCCCAGTCCCCGGGTTCTAGCCCGAGAGCTGGTAAAAGTGTCAATTGGATTTTCAATTTATTATTAAAAAATATGAATTGAAAATATGAATTGGTGCTAGGCCCAAATAACCTTAGCTGTTGGTGGTCTTTAAAACACAATTTTTGAAATCACATGTATGGCGAGCGCCTGGAGAAAGATTTGCTGCCTGCAATATGTCTGCAACTCTGTGCAGGCGTCGAAACAATTTCTTACCTAGAGCACAGAATTGTTTACTTGCAGAAATATTGCAGGAAGCAAATCTATTTCCAGGTCGTCGTCATACTCGTTCACAAGTATCTGGTTATTCCAAAGGGTGTGCCGTTAATTGATCCCAGCAATTTTATACCACGACAAGTGATCTCACGACAACTGATCCCAACGACATTTGATCCCAACGACAATTGATCCCACGACATTTGATCCCAAAAAATTGTCTATAAACTGATAGCGTCTGATAAGTAATAAAGTTATTAAATTTTATTAATTTAATGAAATAATTTAATCGATTATTCCCTTTGTCGGGAAATTTGTTTGAATTAAATTTGTAGACGTTATGATATACTTGTAATTACACTGTTATTAGAATTCTAACGAATGTAATAGTATAATGTGTTTATGAGTTAATAATCCTTTAGAGATTATGTAATGATCAAGTTGAATAATTCACTTTTATTTATCATTGCCCGGGATACGTCGTAATTTTGTCAAATATTGTATTTTATGAATTAATAACAAATTCCAATAACAATGTAATTACAAATATATCATAACGTCTACAAATTTAATTCAAACAAATTTCCCTCGATTAAATTATTTCATTAAATTAATAAAATTTAATAACTTTATTACTTATCAGGCTCTGTTAGTTTATAGACAATTTTTTGGGATCAAATGTCGTGGGATCAATTGTCGTTGGGATCAAATGTTGTAGGGATCAGTTGTCGTGGGATCACTTGTCGTGGTATAAAATTGCTGGGATCAAATGTCATGGAACCATTCCAAAGTTTACTCTGATTATAACAGAAAAACTGAATGCTAGATTAATTTTGACCAGGTTGTATTTTATCCAAGATGAACACACAATAATACATAAGTTGTATACACTCAACAAAAAAATGATAACACATTTTGCTAGTGTATACAAATTACAACTAGGTTTAAGATTTTAGGTCATATAAAATTCGGTGCCTAAGTTTCAGAATTCACAGAGAAATAAAACATTTTTAAAAATGTTTGTTCTCTGCGATAGACGATGTCATTTTAAGAAATCGGACGTGACCATTTTAAATATGTAGTTATACAATTTCTGTATTTTATTGTGAAAAAATAAATACTGACTACAAAAGGTTTTTAACGTTATTTTTCCTTAATTCCCTAACTTCCCGATTAAAAATAGAATTAAAAGGCAAATATCAAAATACAGTAAAGACTGCATAAAAATGTTAAATTTTTTTTCGTTGGAGAGCAGCCAATTATATAATTGTTTCGAAACATATTGGAAAAAATCATTTTACCAACCAGTGGTCACAGTCAGGATTCTAACCTGAACCTTTCCAATTTCGCGGCGGAATGAGCTGTTAGAATCCTGATTGTGACCACTGGTTGGTAAAATGATTTTTTCCAATATGTTTCGAAACAATTATATAATTGGCTGCTCTCCAACGAAAAAAAAAATTTTCAATTGCATTTCAGCCGTATAAAAGTATTATTTATCATAAAAATGTTAAGTTTTAATAAACGAAAAATTAATGTTTTTTTCTATTTTTCAAAATTAATTAAATGGGGATGTTTATTAAAGTAAATCATGGTTTCTTTCATTTTTCGCTATTTGATGTTTTGTTCGACTGCAAAAGCAATTGTTTCGTTCAAAATATACGCACTGTCAAAAGATGCATACATAAATATTCGTATTATTTAGATTATAACCGTATAAATGCGACATTCTTCATTTTGCAGGGTTGGATTAAGTTTAATTTACTTTATATTACCGCTAAGAAGTAAAATTACAACAGTAGGTACTATTATTCATCGAGAAGATACGAACATCAACTGTTTAAAATTAACGCACCACACGATTTTCTTATATTTTTATTATAAGCTTGAAATCACGGATGATAGAGAGAAAGAAGACTGATCTCCGCAGGCCGTAGTGCGAAGTAGCAAGCGCAGTGGCGGACTAAGCCCGTCGGAGGCCCGGGGCGGCAGAACTAAATGAGGCCCCCGGTCTGCTTAGAAATTGATGTATTTGTAGTGTAAATTTCGTAAAAAATGAATAATATAGGTGTAATGGCTGACAAAAAAAAGGGTGTGGGTCTCGGGACCCCGACAGATGTGAAACATCAAAGAAAACGTTATTGAACTCAGTGGTATTCTCTATGTAGTAGTATATATTTTTTCAAAAGCAGCAACTAACTGTTATGCTGACGTAATCCTATATACTGCACTGTAACACACGCGGTTCCCGTGCCCGAGCGCGCGGAAGCCGAGAGAGAGAGTGCCGCAGTGGTGGGGAGAACAGCAGCGAAGGAGCGGACCATAAATTTCGTTGCATATTTCCCCTCACGCGGCTGTTCACAGCCCGACATAAGATGTTTCACATCAAAAATCAAATATTTATAATAAACGACCTACCTACGTTTATATTTTGTAACGTATGGGGCCTCCAACTCTAAATTGCCTCTTACTAAACATATTTTGGCCTTCCAAGTCTTCATGGTTTCCGGGCTTGTAGGCCGTGGTCCGGTGGTATTTCTACCTGACGTTTCGTCTACAACTGCGGTAGACATTCTCAAAGGCGATGTGGCAGCGGTCGAAGTGTCCTCCTTGGCGGCTCACAGGTCAGTGTGTCGGTGACTGGTGTTCTCCCTTCTTTTATACCTAGTGCCAGTGTGTTCTCTGTTCGGTCGTAGTCTGTCTCTCTGCCATTGGTCAACTGCGCAGTGTGTAGTGGTGGTGAGTTCTCTACTCGGTCGTATCCCGTCCTTGTACGATTGGTCATTGGTTTTGTATGTCGGAGTGCTGGTGTCCAGGTTTTACTGAGACTGAGGCCTTCATCTTTTCGGTTGAAATTCTGTGTGTGTTTATCGCCTTTGAGAATGTCTACCGCAGTTGTAGACGAAACGTCAGGTAGAAATACCACCGGACCACGGTCTACAAGCCCGGAAACCATGAAGACTTGGAACAATTCCGGCCGTGAAAGCTTGCACACTTGGATATTTTGACCTTGTTTGGGATTTGATTAAGAAGGACTTCTCGAGATTTGGAGGATCAGAAACCCGGGGCGAGCCGTCCACTCCCCCCCCCCCCTTAGTCCGCTACTGAGCAAGTGGACTGGGGCTAATATTTTAGCGCGAATTTGTAACGGTTTTTTAGTTGCGTCCAATTAATCCGCTGCAGTCCGGATCTGGGAAAGGATCGCGTGAGCTATGATAACTAATATACCTACATTATATATGCGGGGGTTGGACAGAAGAAACGATCAATAATTTTCCGGTAGAGATAGGGGCCACGCCGGTTACCGGCCCCGTAGGATTTAATCTAGCGACCAGGTGTTTTTCAATACAACAATGAGTCACTTTAGTAACGCTATAAGCACGGTATTGCCAACACGTTGATGTTAAAAACAATTCACTGTCGTCAAAAACAAAAATGATCAAATTGTTTCAAATGTTTTCTTTCTTTATTTCTAGTGTTTTTTCATTGTTGTGCTAAAATAATAATTTATATCGCTCAACTGTTTAAACTGTGTTGCAATTGTTATTGGAATGTGATGTGTGAATAATTAATAATGGTACGTTATTCCTTCATTAATAATTTGGTGGATCGTTTCGTAACCTTTGCCGCTATAATTAATTCATTTTACGATTAACGGCGCGGCGTACCATGTCTTTTTATTTATTTAACAATGTTAGAAAAACGAATCGATATTAAAAAAAGATTTTTTCATTACATTTCCATTGCGTACAAGTGAACCGCTCATAAACGTGCGCAAAATTAAGAAACATTCAAATCAAAACGCCGTTTTTAATTTTCCTAAGTGATTTTGAAACAATATTTATTTTATCGTTATGTTTTATCTTTTATAACACATCATTTTTACGTAAACAAAAACAACTCAGTATATAACAAATGAATCGCCTATACAACCAATAAAGCAAAACAATTGAACGACTTTAGTAATTGTTAGTTTGTTTTTTACACCAATCCCTAACTAGTTTGTTGCGTGAATAACGTGATTTGTGAATTAAATTTTATTAGCGAAATGTGAATTTCGGGGGAAGGCTTAGTAAGGATTAACATCAAGCCCTAAAAAAACAAAATTCATCGGCAAGTACAATATTATTATTGAAACGTTTGGAATCGGTTATGAGACGTATAAAAAAGCGCAGTTATTGATTTAACATTACTCGATATTCATTGTCGAGAGTGGCACTACGACACTAACGGTAAAGCACGGTCCTTGGCACTATTAGATGCACTATTTTGATTAAACAACCTTGAAAACGACGCCCAAGAATTAAATATTTTATCAGCACATTTTATAGCACACCTGCCCTCGTATCACTGATTTGTTTGATTGTGACTTAAAACACACTTGAGGCTTGGTAATTTGTGAAAAATATATATGTATTCACCGAATAATTCTTTGGCGCCCGGTAGCCATGTTCCGTCAATATTTAGGTTATTCATGGTTTCCGGGCTTGTATGCCGTGCTCCGATGGTATTTCTACCTGACGTTTCGTCTACAACTGCGGCAGACATTCTCAAAGGCGATGTGGCAGCGGTCGAAGTGTCCTCCTTGGCGGCTCACAGGTCAGTGTGTCAGTGACTGGTGTTCTAACTTCTCCCACACTGACCTGTGAGCCGCCAAGGAGGACACTTCAACCGCTGCCACATCGCCTTTGAGAATGTCTACCGCAGATGTAAACGAAACGTCAGGTAGAAATACCACCGGACCACGGCCTACAAGCCCGGAAACCATGAAGACTTGGAACAATGCCGGTCGTGAAAGCTTGCACACTTGAATATTTAGGTTACTTTATAAATCTTATACAGCGTACACTAATTCTTTTCGCCACGTAGCCATCTGAGTCGTTATACAATATACATGCATGTTTGAATTTTCGTGTCGAGGTCATTTCGATCCACTAGTTTCGCTTTAAGAAGTTTCATTTCAACAAATGTTTTCCCCAACATAACGGTACAATACACTTTAAATTTTATACGCGTTTCGCATCATCAAGAAATTACAGACAATGAGTATGATTGTTTCTTGATGATGCTGAATTTGACAACCGGTTAAATAACCTTAAAAAAAGAAGGTAGCGTGTTTTTATATTTTTCAAATACCACGGGTTGATTAGTCTGTAGAGCCCAATTACTCTTAGAATGGCGCAGTAAAGTCATCAGCCTATTGGCGGCAAAGCACGGCCCTTGCTTAGCAACGGACTGTCTGCTTGACAACCGTTGCCCTCTCTGCTGCTCTCTAATGGGTTTTATCATAGACGACGTGTACACAATACGCCACTGAGTTCAAATAGGCGCAGACGGGAACAATTTAGCCGTTGTCTCAGTGTCATTGAATATAGTATTGCGTGTCTACCAAAAACGCAATGGCGGCTGTACACTCCCGCCGACACTCCGAGGCAGGGCGAGTGCGAGAGTGTAAATAGTAGCGCTCGTCTAGCCTCGGGGTGTCTCGGTGTTCCTCGCTTGCTCTCCGTCCCGTGTCGGTTTTTTGCGCCCGAGTCAAAGGGTCTCGCGCGAACTGCGAGTGCGTCACTGATCTAGCGAGAGTGTAAATGGTCGCACTCGAGCACAGACCTCTCGGGGGAGACATAGTGAGAGCTCTCGGTCAAGAGTGTACAGCCACCATAAAAATATATTTTAACGTCTTTGGTGTCTATACCTACAAATCTACGCTACATCGTTGCAGATATTAAATACGCATGTTAGCAGAGCACCTAAGTTCTATAATCGACGCCAATGTTGATCACGTCGTTCAAATCGGAGATCTTGTCTAGTCGCCTGAAACAACAACGTGGACGGCGCGAGACAAGAAACGGTGGCATGAATCGGTACGTAACACTGCACCAGCTCGGTGACGGAACGTACGGCAGCGTCGTTCTTGGCCGGCGTAAAGACACCGGCGAACATGTCGCCATCAAACGGATGAAGAGGAAATACTATTCGTGGGATGAAGCGATGAATCTTCGAGAAGTCAAAGTTAGTATTCGGGAATTGTTCTTTTTTAAAGTCGGACTATCGTTCTTTTCCAAGTCTATTATAGACCTAGGAACTAGAGACAGTATCAGTTGATCCAGGTGTGCAAGCTTTCACGGCCGGCATTGTTTCAAGTCTTCATGGTTTCCGGGCTTGTAGGTCGTGGTCCAGTGGTATTTCTACCTGACGTTTCGTCTACAACTGCGGTAGACATTCTCAAAGGCGATGTGGCATCGGTCGAAGTGTCCTCCTTGGCGGCTCACAGGTCAGTGACCAGTGTGACCAATCGTACAAGGACGGAATACGACCGAGTAGAGAACTCACCCCCACCACTACACACTGCGCAGTTGACCAATTACAGAGAGACGGACTACGACCGAACAGAGAACACACTGGTACTAGGCATAAAAAAAGGGAGGACACCAGTCACTGACACACCCAGAATTCAATTCAATTTACTGACCTGTGAGCCGCCAAGGAGGACACTTCGACCGCTGACACATCGCCTTTGAGAATGTCTACCGCAGTTGTAGACGAAACGTCAGGTAGAAATACCATCGGACCACGGCCTACAAGCCCGGAACCATGAAGACTTGGAACAATGCCGGCCGGGAAAGCTTGCACACCTGGATAATATCGTTTTTTTGTTTGTATACAAAATAACATTCGAAAGTCGAAATATTGTTCTTTCATTTGTTTACAAAATAACAATCGAATGTTGGACAATTATAATTTCATTGTTTCAGTCACTCAAAAAATTAAGTCACACGAATTTAATAAAACTGAAAGAAGTGATTAGAGAAAACGACGTACTGTATTTCGTTTTTGAATACATGAAAGGTAATTTATATGAATTGATTCAAGACAGAAGAACGCCTTTTCCCGAACACGTCATCAGAAATATGATGTATCAGGTAAGATATTGTAGGTAATCAAGAAGACTATAGTCTCTAAGTCTATTCATTTTAAAGATAGAGTGATCTGCTCGTATCCATTTTTTTTTTTTTGAGTTGGGATTGGTCCGGTCGGGAGAATTTCAAATTTTGCAGATGTATTTATCTATTTATTTTGTCGAAAGCTGTAGGTAAATGACACTGTTGGAATGTATTTTTTTCAAATGACTCTATCTTGGAAATCAATAGATTTTTCTTGGATGATAAACATTTGGTCGAGTGTTAAAAAAAAACTAACTGGTGCAATTATCGTAGGTGTTGCAAGGATTGGCATTTATGCACCGACATGGATTTTTTCATCGCGATATGAAACCAGAAAACTTACTCTGCATGGGACCGGAGTTAGTAAAAATAGCCGATTTTGGACTTGCCCGAGAAATAAAATCGCGACCGCCTTATACTGACTATGTGTCAACTAGATGGTTCGTTCCTTAATAAAATCCTACATGCTTTACGAACTATAAAAATATGTGGAATCGTCTTGCTAAATTAAAATTTACGTTTCTTACAAAACCCAGCCATTCTTATCTTAGATACAGTTTAGAATACATGATATTATATGGACTCAGGGCCGTAGCTAGAGCTGAATTCAAGATAGGGCACTGAAAGTTTAAAATAGGGCTGAAGCAAAAGACTACAATTTTTTAATTGGATTGCCCACCTCATCTGGTGATATCAAATTAGAAAAGCAAGAAAACGGTAAATGACAATTTATTAAAAAAAAAAAAAAATACAGAACTTGCCATGTTATCAAATTTCCGAACTTCATTTAGTCCAACGAATTTAATCTTGTTTTTCCAAATGCCAGATAGATCAAGTCTGTCATTCTGTCGTGACAGTCTTTGCGGCTTGTTTATAATTCCTTAAAGTAGGGCACTGGATGTTTTAAGGTAGGGAATTGCCCCTTAATGCCCCCCTAGCTACGGCCCTGTATGGACTAGGGTAGAAGAAAATCACAACTTTGTGTGAAATTAAAATTACATGTTTATTTCAAACTTTTGGCGCCTAACATGACGCATTCAGACTCTAGCCAATAGCGGTATTACGACTGTATAACATTATATTATTCTAGGTTGCGTATAGCTCTCTGTTGATGCAATATAAAAATGCGAGACGTGGCCCCATTTACTATAGCAACGATAGGGTCGTCCCACATTTTTGAATGAATGAATTGTAAATTATAGACGCTCGACAACTGAGGTCATTAGCGTCTACCCCACATTTTAGGGGTAGAATCTACGTTTCAAATAGATAATATAACCATTTTTTGAGAATTTTTCGGAAGCCTTTTCTACAGGAAAAAAATTCTCAAAAGTGCGTATTTTTCAATGTAATTTTAAACGAAATGTTACAATTACCACAAAACACCAAACCATAACAAACACTCTCGACGTACGTTTCGCCAACCAAGTTGGCATCATCAGGAGAGTTTTAATCATCTCCTGATGATGCCAACTTGGTTGGCGAAACGTACGTCGAGAGTGTTTGTTATGGTTTGGTGTTTTGTGGTAATTGTAACATTTCGTATCTTTACACCAAAGGTTCCACCATTTTTTATTGTAATTTTAAACATAGAATTATACCGCCACGGAATATGTCATTCACAGCCAGCATTCTTTGAATGGATGCTGTAGTTGCATCACGCCTACTGATCCATAGATAGAGAGAATTGTTTATGTACAGTTGACAGACCGGCAGTTAGAACTTAGGTTAGGTTCTTCACGAGTTACGACAGACGAGGAAGTATTCCTCTCTTTCCATGGACATACCTTCTTTATCTATGCATGGACGTATGTCTGACTTCATTGGTCTGGCTTTTACGTCATCATATGGCGGCTAAGCTCATCCGTTTGAAATGAACACATTTTTTTAAGTTCTTGTTTACAATTAAGAGGAAGGACATAAGAACAAAAAAGTTGATTAACATTATTTGTTTATCTATGAGGAATAACACACGCTGTTCAAAATTATCAAATTACCCTATTAATAAAAATTGAATTAAAGTAAATTAATGTTTTTAGGTACCGAGCCCCGGAAGTGTTGCTTCATTCAACAACATACAGTAGCCCCATTGACATGTGGGCTTGCGGTTGTATCATGGCCGAACTGTACACGTTCAGACCATTGTTTCCGGGAAACAGTGAAATAGACCAGTTATTCAAAATATGCTCCGTTCTTGGCACGCCGGAAAGGGTCAGTATAAGAACACAGAACTAAATTTCATCTGAAGTTAAAAAATTCGTACAAGCAAAACGAGTAACTTTTTGCGTTCTTTTAAATTTCATTACTTCAGATTTTTTGAAATCACCATCTTTTATTTTAGGCTTCCACAAGTAGAATAGTATCGTTTACAGAAGATAGTAGCAATTCTACGCACAAACGAGTTTCAGGTCTATGTTTTCTAACAAGGGATGGTCCTATAAATAGATCATTTAGTTGTTCGTCGCCAGTCGAGACGCACCATAAACCCACCCAACCTGAAACTCGTTTGTGCGCAGAAATGACTCTACTATCTTCTCTAAACTATACTACTCTACATTACAACCAATACTAACTGCTTAAAAAATGAGGAAAAAACAAAAAAGTCACATGCGTAGGATCGACTCATCGGTCCTACGCATGTGACCAAAAGGGGAAGGACGGAGTGATTTCTCACGGGTCTGGATTTTCCGACGGCCTGTTGTGTTCGCAACTTAGTTTCTCTTAATTCAATTCGGTTGAAAAAATTCCGCCGAGCCCGAACTTTTTCTCCTGCACGAATAGGAAATTATTCAAAGTTAATAAATGTAATGGTTTACAGAATCAATGGCAAGAAGGCTATCAACTAGCTTCGTCAATGAACTTTAATTTTCCGCATTTCGCTGCGACGGCCCTTTCCGTCGTCGTGCCAAACGCAGGAGAAGCTGGAATTGCGCTCATGGAAGACATGCTCAAGTGGTCACCTGGTAAAAGACCATCGGCGCAACAATCGCTCAGGTAAAACTTCTCGTGGCACAACTCTGCCGTTTCTTTTGATCACCTAATTTTCTGTCTACAGTTTGAAATTTCAAAGTTTTTCTTTTGTAGATATTTATATTTTCAAATCGGCCCGCCAAAAATTAGTGTCGGGGTAACGCAACCGCAACCCATTAATAATAATCAACAAACAAGTGCCAGTCGGCAAAACAATAAAAAACTGCCGATCACACCGCCACCAATGAACAATGTTATAAATAACGGTTCAATAGTACATGTAGATATTGAAAACAATCAACAATCGACTAATAAGCCAGCCCCATTGGTT
This sequence comes from Mongoloraphidia duomilia, assembly GCA_039654895.1. Lineage (NCBI taxonomy): Eukaryota > Metazoa > Arthropoda > Insecta > Raphidioptera > Raphidiidae > Mongoloraphidia > Mongoloraphidia duomilia. The sequence continues at coordinate 13,039,719 of CM077527.1, forward strand.
AGCATACAGAAACAACAGCCAGTGCAGGCTGTTGCACCAATTGTTTACAGGTATGCATGTTGTCAGTTACAATCCAAGGTCGTTGTCAATTCAAGTTTTTTGACAATGCGTCAATTTAACATAATGTATGAATACCGTGTTTTTGATTTAACGAATAACTTTTAGTTTTGCAACTAAAGATTATTCTAACCAGATTAGGACGAATTCCAGACGAAAACCGGTATCATTTCTCGAACAATCGAGAAAACCGTTGGAGGAAAAAGACACGATGGCGAATTATCAATATAAAACTGAAAATGAGATAAAAAATATCAAGAACGAGTTATTTATAGACGATATATTCGGGTAAAGTATTAATTATTGAATTTGACAGTTTTGAATAGAGCCGGGTATGAGCGCAGCCAAAATAAGCCCGAACAGTGTTTCACTAGCATACTCACAACATTAACATCTCCTATTTCTGTATTTATTTTGATTTTGAAGTGTTTTTTGACCCTTAAAACGTTTCCAATACTACGCGCTCTATCCCAGTTCACATCAAGGGTGGTACGGATTAAACAAAATGGCGTATATTATATTTTATGGGCTGATTGCATTTTTTTCAGAAGCAAGGTAAAATTACCAAAAGCAGGTCGCCGTGCTAGTAGAGTAATTGATAAAGACAGCATACGTGATCTGTTCGGACCTCTTAATAATGAGGTTGCCGACGATTCGATAAAATTTGAAACGAGATCCCAACAACAAAGACAACAAGATTTTCGAGAACCACAAGACAGTAATCTGTTGATGAATTCGTTTCATAGAATGCCCGATCGTGAGTCTGTGCCAGCCGTTGAACCACCGAGTGCCAAACAACACTACCTCTCAATTTCGAGTTTTGCGACCGGTCAAAATCAAAACACGCCAAGTCGACGGCAGCGATTCGCGGGCCAAAATGGCAACAGGTTAGTCGATTTTATATACAGGGTGCTGAATCGTTTTCCGGATAATAGGGATTTAACCTTTAAAATCAAACTTTTGCGATTTCCTGCTCCCCTAATTATTTTAGGAAAAATATCTTCCAATAAAAGTTTTAGAACATAAAATTCTGCATCTAAATCATTAAACAAAATTAATTTTGCATGCTTTGTAACAGCAGAAATTTGGTATGAAAATGTCAAAAACAGATAGCGATAGCCATGGAACTTGAACAAAATGATGACGTTTTAGCTGTCAGAATAATTTCTAATCATTTTGTTTAAGTTCCATGGCTATCGCTATCTGTTTTTGACATTTTCATACCAAATTTCTGCTGTTACAAAGCATGCAAAATTAATTTTGTTTAATGATTTAGTTGCAGAATTTTATGTTCTAAAACTTTTATTTGAAGATATTTTTCCTAAAATAATTAGGGGAGCAGGAAATTGCAAAAGTTTGATTTTACGGGTTAAATCCCTATTACCCGCAAAACGATTCGTAAACCATTATATTATAAATCCTAGGCATTTCATAAAATGACGGCAATTCAATACTGTACCATTTTTCACTGATTATTGAAATAGATTAACAGGGAAAAATATTTTATACATATTAAAAATATCAATGAAGTATATGAAAGTAATAATTAATTAAAAATTGTTAAATCCAAACGTTTCTGACTACATACAGAGTTCAAACAATTCAGACGGCGTCTTTTCACGAAGAATTAGCATTTAATGTATTTATAACGAGTGAACTTCTTCATTAATGCTTTATTTAAACAAACTTACATTAGGGAACTTTGTGAAAATCTGGCGTTCGTTTAACCCGCGTTTTTTTTAACTTAAATTCTATAAAATCAAGATTATTAACTGTATGTTTCAAATAGTATCGGATACAACACGGAACCAATGCCGAGCATAGCGCGCGAAAAACAATCGGATCCTTTACCACAACCTACTTGGGAACTGTCGTCCGGACTGTACGGCCGCCGAGGCTCGAAAGGGTTATCGGCCTCAAAACAATACTCAAACCAGTCGTGGTACGTTTCGGGACGAAACTCAAGGCTCGCCAACGGAGCGCTTAACGATGCAGCGCACCAGCTGTTACAAGAACCGATTACACAGGCAAAGAATAACGAATGGTTCACGAAACCGGTCGTAAATAATATATAGCGGACAGTTAACGGTTAAAAGAAATGTATATAACTAATATATAAAAATTAATTATTGAAATATTTTGTTACAGACAGTTAAAATTGATATTTTAAATTCTGTTAAAAATGTAATAAAAATTACATTTTCATCTGTGATAGACCTATTTTCATACATTGTATTCGCAGTTCTTTTTAAAAAGAGAGAAAAAATATTATGTGACTACATATTTACAATTTTGCAGAGATAAGAGAAACATATTATATAAAATTATTAATGTGCTAAATAAGAATCTGAACTCACTTTGTCTCCTTACGATCGATTGTTTTCTTTTTTTTTTAAGTTAAAATATTATTTCAGTAACTGGTGATATTTTCCAGCTGAATTTTTCTCGAAATCATTAATCAATTAATAAAATAGTGAATTGAAAATGTACCTGGAATAAAATAAAGGCTGTCATATTTCTATCTCAAAGGAGGCAATGTGAGGGTTGTGATCTGTTCTATGGTAAGGTTTAGAATATTAGAATTAGGTGACGTTGTTAGATCATACAATAAGTATTAATAAACAAAACAAAAAAAAAACACGATTAAATTAATTTTATTATCAAAACTTAAAGTGCTTACTTAAATCTATTCTATTTTAAACACTGTGCAGCCTCATTAAGTCCAAGTCCTTCAAGAATATATGCGAGATTTTCGATGCTGGCATCATCGTCGTTCGTAAACCAAACTACGAGCATGTGTCGACAACGTAACGGATCGCTATCATGTTGCGACGCAAAGAATGTTACTTCGTCAGATCGGTAACCAAACTTCGCTGCCAGTTTCAGCCAATGTTTATCGATTTTTATCGATACGGCATCAAGTTGTGTCTCACTTATCGTAACGGTATGCTGTTGTCCTTCCGCGGCTGGATCGGACAAATTCTGCGATTCGTCTTGTGACTTTAACGGTGTTTCGTCTTGATCCGCAGTCTGGTCGTCAGTTTCGGTGTCTTTCAACAATTCTACTTCCATTTCTGGATCGTTCTGTGTATCGTTTTCTGATTCCTGATAAACAAATTTTAATCGTAAAGAAAAGTTATGAAGAATTACATTTCAGTCTGCCTTTACAAAGATAAATCCAACTCTGCTGAAAATAGTTACAAACCCAAAATCTCACCTGATTATTCCTGTCGGGTTTATCCTTCGCTATTTTTTGTATCATAATTTCAAGATATTCAGGTAGTTTGTTAATCGGATTATTGTTGTGCGTGAAAAAGTGTGGACTTCTCCTAGCCAATAGTCGTAAAGCGCGCCAACCAAAATTACCGTCGTTCACTTTTTTATATTTATCTTCAATCATAGAATTCGGATCGTTTTGTTCAATCGCTTCGGCGAAATAACTTTCTGCAACCAAAGTACAAAGTTCAACGAAAAAGAAAAATTATTAAAAATGTGTTAAAATTTCACTTACCTAGTGACGGCAAAAAATCTCTGTCTTTCGCTTTGCACGCTTCCAAATTATCGGGACATAAATTCCACAGTTTGGTCAATTCGGTGCTACAAAAGAATTTCATTAAACATTTACGATTTCAATTTTAAATATTATTAAATATTACTATGAGTGTTAATGACAAAAGTCAAAACACCAATAAATATATAATTAAAAAAAAGTAATGTAAGTGTGCAAGCTTTCACGGTCGGCATTGTTCCAAGTCTTCATGGTTTCCGGGCTTGTAGGCCGTGGTCCGGTGGTATTTCTACCTGACGTTTCGTCTACAACTGCGGTAGACATTCTCAAAGGCGATGTGGCAGCGGTCGAAGTGTCCTCCTTGGCGGCTCACAGGTCAGTCACAGTGTGTCAGTGACTGGTGTTCTCCCGTCTTTTATGCCTAGTTCCAGTGTGTTCTCTGTTCGGTCGTAGTCCGTCTCTCTGTAATTGGTCAACTGCGCAGTGTATTATGGTACTATACACTGCGCATTTGACCTATTAGAGAGACGGACTACGACCGAACAGAGAACACACTGGAACTAGGTATAAAAGAAGGGAGAACACCAGTCACCGACACACTGATCTGTGAGCCGCCAAGGAGGACACTTCGACCGCTGCCACATCGCCTTTGAGAATGTCTACCGCAGTTGTAGACGAAACGTCAGGTAGAAATACCACCGGACCACGGCCTACAAGCTAGTTGTCAGGCGTCTATAATTTACAATTCATTCATTACGGCCTACAAGCCCGGAAACCACGAAGACTTGAAAAGTAATGTAAGTTTATTATTTTTTACTTACTTTCCCATAATAAATTTATTTGACGCGTGAGCTTCTTTCATTAAATCACCAAGAAGTCTTTTTGGTTTTTTGGGTTTTAAACTGCGTCTTTTCTCAACATTATTATCATCTGCACTCGTAGAATAAACAGGTTTTTTGAATTCGGGACATCCATCGTTTTTCCAGGCGTTCCAATGCTCCTCTCTAGCCAAGATATGTTTAACCGATTTACAGAACGCTCTTCCGTCAGGCGGAGTCTCCGCTAACAGTCCGTATACCATATCGGTCATCGTATTGGTTACCCATTCACGCTGGTCTAGCTTAAGTTCATAACCTTCTCTGTAAATAAACAAATCATAATGACTAAATACGGCTGTCAAAAACGCGACCCCATTATGAACAAATACACTTACGATTTGAATTTCACTGAACAATTTAAATACTGGAACAGTATGAGAAATTGTACCAAAACGTAGCGTCGGAAATTTGAATCGGACAGTTGAAGCTCTAGCAATTTCTGATTGGTTAAATATTTAGCGAAGTAATGCGTTTCCTGTTCGTCAGACAAAGACCCTAACAGCACGTCCGAGTCGAGTTTTATTTTGTTTCTTTGTACTTCGTCTAGTTTATAACTGCTGAATGCCATTAGCACGTTGGTTGCGTGCTGAAACATTAGTTTTATAAACAAAAACTAGAGGTGGAGGAGCTATCAATAGTGCTATCGATAATTATTGATGTTTTTTATCATTGACAGTTTTCGACATTTTTTTTTATCCCATCACAAAGTGTCTCAATATGGTAAAAAAAACAAGGTTTATTAAAGATAACAGTAGTTGTATACACAAAAACTAGAGGCGAAGAGTTATCAATAGTGCTCTCGATAATTATCAATGGGTTTGACCAGGGGTCGGCAACCTGCGGCTCTTATGATGTCAAGATGCGGCTCTCCAGTTCCATGCGCAAATATTAATAATTATATTATTTTATTTTCAAAACTCATAAAAAAGATTATACTGCAAAAAAAATTTTAAACAGGATAAAAACACTCAACAAAGAACAGTGAGAATAGGTGGAGTAGAGAGTATACGGACAGCTGACATGTTTTAAATGTGGCAACACTGTTCTGTTTGTTTAGTTATAATCCTAATCAAATACCATAATATTGAAATAAAAATGTTAGTGGCTCTTTCAAAACTGGGAAATTTTGTAAATTGTAACTTTTGGCTCTTCTGTCTCAAAAGGTTGCCGACCCTTGGGCACAGTACAGAGAATACTGTGCCCTGGATTTGACCAATGATATTTGTTGACATTTTTTTTATTCAATTACAAAATATCTGAATATGGTTAAAAAATAAGATTTATTAAAAAAAAATTAGCATCAACTTACCGACGCGAATATTTTCCACTGTACTTTATTGTAACACTGATTCGGATTACGAAAAAAATCCTGAAGAGCCCAAAATTTACAATACAGATTGTAATCTATTTTTACTTTTTCATTTTCAGTTTTCAGCTCACTCTCGGCCTCCAATGAATCTTTTAAGCTCTGTGTACTATCCGTTCCGAACTCGGTCAAATTATCTAAATTAAATTCGCTAACGATATTTAAACCCGATCGTTCAGAAAATGGGAAAAACTTGGCCAGAAATAGTAATATTCGCCCACAGAACACTGTGTTTTGTGATCGGGACAATCGTCTCAACAAATCGTTACACATACGAAGTAAGTTGTTTTTGCAAGCACTGAAGAACTGTTCTTCTTTCCATATTTGTACACCGTTTTCGACAAACGCGAACATCTGTTCGCATTTATCGAGTGTAAGAGCGTCAAATATGTCTCCGAGTAAAACAACTGGCATCGTTGACGTTGTCATTCCAACTCGACAAGTTTGTATACAGTACATAACATAGGTCTGTAAGATCTCGACATCGCTTTCAAGAATTATATTTAGTAAAAGATCGCGAAATACTTGATCTAACACTGACTTTACATCGACGTCCTTTTTCGAATCAAATGCTTCTTGTAACGAACTAATATCGTTTTTTGCGAAAGAATTTTTTAAAATAACCTAAAAGTAGACAATAATTAGCACTGAAGGAATATTTCCCAGATTAATTTATCAACATCAATGAAAGATTATTTAGCACTTACCGCAAATTCATTTCTCAAAATTTCAAAATTGTTACCATTACTCATTTTGACAAAAAATTATATTAAAACACAACACAAGACAAACACGTTATATTCTTCGGCTTTTAGCTGTCATTTGCCAAGCCGATCCGATCGATTGCGACGCTAAAATACTCAAACTAAACAGCTCCACAAAAATCCGTTAGGTGTCACTAAAAACCGATTGCAGCGCTAAAACACTCCAACTAAACAGCTCTACAAAAATCCGTCAAGTGTCACTAAAAAAATATTTACTAATGATTAACTTTACAGCGACATCAGACCGATTTTAAAGAAAGCTTGTAGTTTACAAAAAAAAGCGCTGCATCTGCCAGGAGTATAGAACATTTTTAGTCTTAATAATCTCTTGAGTATTTTCGAAAAATTAGCAATTTTGAGTACGTTAAATTGATTTAAGCCATCAAATTGAATTCAAAAAGCATGTAAAACACTTCATATACTCTAAAATACCAAAATTTATCGCATCAATAACCTAACATTACATTCGAAGTGTTAAATGGCAAACTGACGTGTAAATTTTTTCTAAAAAGATAACATTTAATTTTACGTCATAATGCCCGAATTTTTAGCAGAAAATAACTCATGTGGTCAAAGTATATTGCGTTTAGTTTCCCGCGGCAACGCTATTATTGCCGAATTATTAAGGCTAAAAGATTACATACCTCCGGTTTTTAAGTAAGGATTTTTATTTCTCAGAGCGTAATCACTTATTATATTGTAGTTATAATCATTTTTTTTCCTCGTAGATTAGAAACAAAACAAGAACAGCAAAAGTATGCCGATATTATACTTGACTTCAGTTATTTCCGGACATCGGATGCCCACGATCAAAAGATTGATTCGAATCCAGTAAGAAAATATTTAGTTATATCCGATCTTGTTTGATTTTCAGTTATATGATGTTTCGATTTCGTTGTAGGATTTACAAGAACTCGATGAACAGTTTCGAGAAAGTTACTTAGAAATTATTACTCGTTTTTATTTGGCTTTCGAAAGCATGCACACTTACGTATCAGATTTAAATCATTTCTTAGAAGATCTAGAAGAAGGTCTTTTCATACAACAAACCTTAGAAAGTGTCCTTCTTGATGGAGAAGGCAAGCAATTAATGGTAAACATTGAAATATAGAAAAATTTTGCTATTGGGATCCGTCAAATGGGTGGAGCTTAAAAGACATGGCGCAAAGGGGGGGAAATTCTATATACGGGGTATATAAGAAATAATAAATATAAGTGCAATTTGCGATTGGGCCGGTACGAATCCTAAACAAAGGAATTTCGTTGAAGGAGAACGGATTCTCAAAGCCGGACATATCCAAATGTGTGAAAAAAACAAGATAACTGAGCTGTCAAAAGTAGTAATCTTTACGGCATATTGCGTAAAAACATCAAAATTAAAAGAAAATCTCCACAAAATGCTTCTTTAAGGCAGAGTTAGGTGAATAATGTAAACACATAACTGCAACAAAATATGTTATATTGTAATAAGTAGGTAAGTTACTAACCTCAAAATATTTGTATACAAAGTTAGTCCTATAAATTTGTCAATCATCAAATGATTTTACTATTGCAGTACAGTATGATAATAAGTACATCTTATTATTAATATAAAATATTTTTTAATTCATAAATACAGTTTTTCCACATTTCATTAGAAAATAATTCGCTGTAAAGTAAGTTTTACAAGGCAATAACTGACAGCGTTTAATGCCACGATATTAGAAAACGTCGCGAATTCCATTTTCGATAAACTTTTTGTTTATTTTACTTGTTTTATATTTGTAATAAACAATTTCACGATAAATTTGCACTGTTGGCATGTAAAATTTTCCCTCGTCTTGAGTACAATTTTGTGCCACCAGATGTCATATGCTCATTTGACGGATCCCAATACCAATATTTAAAAATATTTTAATGAATAAAATAAAATATTTTAAATTTCACAGTGTGAAGCACTATTTCTGTATGGAGTTATGCTCTTGGTGACAGACATCCATATTAATGGAGCCGTGAGAGAAAGATTGCTTGTATGTTACCTACGGTACAGTGGTCAACGGTGCCATTCCGGTAGCAACGTAGATGATGTTTGTAAACTTCTACGTTCAACTGGATTTTCAAATCAAGTTGGTGCAAAAAGAATACCGAACTATCCCGAAGATTATTTCAAGTTGGTAGTAGTTACATTACATTTTTTTTGTTTTTCAATAAATATTTAATTTGAGGTTATTATTTACAGGCGCATACCAATAAACGATACCTTCGTAGACATAATAATCGGTAGGTTAAGATCGGATGATATTTACAACCAAATCTTAGCTTACCCATTACCAGAACACCGGAGTATAGCTTTGAGTAATCAAGCAGCTATGCTCTATGTATGTTTGTATTTCGCGCCAAATATATTACATAATCAAACAGCAAAAATGAGAGAAATCGTTGATAAATATTTTCCCGACAATTGGATCATATCTATTTATATGGGGATAACGGTTAACTTAATTGAAGCCTGGGAGCCGTACAAAGCAGCCAAAACGGCTCTTAGCAATACTTTGGACAGTTCTAATATCAGGGAATATGCTGTGAAATACAAGGAGAGTCTGGACAGGCTGATTCCTCAGACTAGGAATGTATTGAAAGAAGGTGCTCTGACTGAAGACAAACTGTTAGATAATGTAAATAAAGTTTTGAACATCGCCCGAGAATGTAACGTCACGCTCAGATGGCTGATGTTACATACGTCCGTAACGACATTCCACTGCGAAATTACAAAAAAATGTAAACAGGTAAGCTTCGACTATTATTCACTTTTAATTCATGTGACGTCTTTTTAACCGACTTCAAAAAAAGGAGGTGGTTCTCAGTTCGGTTGTATTTTTTTTTTTTATGTTTGTTACCTCATAACTCAGTCATTTATAAACCGATTTTGAAAATTTTTTTTTGTTTGAAAGGATATACTTTCAGATTGGTCCCATAGAAATTTCATCAAAATCGGTTCAGTAGTTCGGCTGATTTTAATAAAAGTGAGTAACGGCGTGTGATTCTTTAAAGTAAATGTCACTTTTTGACATATCAGACAGCGTAAGAAAATCGGTTTAATAAAAGTGAGTAGCGGCGTGTGATTCTTTTAAGGTGAATGTCACTTTTTGACACTAAAAAGTAAAAAATAAAAAACTTTTTAACAAAAAAAAAAAACCTCCTTCAAAAAACCACTAAAAAGAGGAAAATAATGAAATTTTGAGGTCTATGCCAATTTAATAAAATATGAAGTTGGTTAAAAAGAAGATATTAATCACTATACTATACTTTTCATTATTTTCCACTTTTTAGTGGTTTTTTGAAGGAGGTTTTTTTTTTTGTTAAAAATTTTTTTTTATAAAGATGGATGACACAAAATTACGCGGTACTTATTTCGTTTATATCTGCCGATAGATTATTCATTGTGTGTTGAATTTTAATGTCCATGTTATATATGACGATAATCAAATTATTGTGGGATACGGACGATGAAAAAACAAAAATTGAATTTCTAATTTAGCAACGTTTCGTTAATCAATGTTAACTTCTTCAGGCATCTATAAATGTGTAACAAATGCATAAATAATTACAAATAATTATTATTATTATATAATAATTATTTGTAATTATTTATGCATTTGTTACACATTTATAGATGCCTGAAGAAGTTAACATTGATTAACGAAACGTTGCTAAATTAGAAATTCAATTTTTGTTTTTTCATCGTCCGTATCCCACAATAATTTGATTATCATTATTCATTGTGTTTTTATAAAGACAAATGACTGTAAATTCTGCGATACTATTTTGTTTATTTCTGTAGGTAAAAGAACAAGTGATATCCGATTCAAAATACCAACCGTTAAAATTATTTGAACTTTTATTAAACACCGGGCAGTTCGAATTAAAAATAAAAGAAATGTTCAAACATCTGCTTTCTGAAAAGAAAACAAAATGGGACGAATATAAAAAAGAAGCTAAAGATCGTATTACGGAACTCGCCGACGTATTCAGTGGTACAAAACCGTTAACGCGCATTGATAAAAACGAAAAATTACAAGACTGGCTTAACGAAATCGCAAAACAAATAGATTCACTCGCACACGAATCGGCTAATGCGAGTGGTCGTAAAATAATTCAATTGATCAAAGCTCTTGAAGAAGTTGAGGAATTCCATCAACTCGAAACTCATTTGCAAGTGAAACAGTTTCTGGCCGATACAAGACAATACCTGCATCAAATGATTCGTACGATCAACATCAAAGAAGAAGTCTTAATAACGTTGCAAATAATCGGAGACTTGAGTTATGCTTGGAATATAATCGATTCGTATACTTGCATAATGCAACAAGGAATCAAAAACGAACCTTCGCTTGTTATTAAATTACGCGCGACTTTCTTGAAACTCGCGTCCGCTTTAGAAATACCGTTATTAAGGATCAATCAAGCGCACAGTGATGACTTAGTATCCGTTTCGCAATATTACAGCAACGAACTTGTCAATTATGTAAAAAAAGTATTACAAATCATACCGGAAACAATGTTCGGGATATTATCGCGGATTATACATTTACAAACGACCGTAATAAAAGAATTACCGACTCGATTGGAAAAAGACAAGATGAAAGATTATGCTCAATTCGACGAAAGATTTGAGGTAGCCAAATTAACTCATTCCATTTCAGTGTTTACGGAAGGTAAGTCGTTTTTGAGGTTAAACTTCTTTAGCAATACTAGTGAATCGAAATGACCTTGACACAAAAAAAGGATGTGGGTCTCGGGACCCCCGACAGATGTGAAACATCAAAGAAAACGTTATTGAACTCGGTGGTATTCTCTATGTAGTAGTATATATTTTTTCAAAAGCAGCAACTAACTGTTATGCTGACGTAATCCTATATACTGCACTGTAACACACGCCGTTGTCTTCCCGTGCCCGAGCGCGCGGAAGCCGAGAGAGAGAGAGAGAGTGCCGCAGTGGTGGGGAGAACAGCAGCGAAGGAGCGGATCATAAATTTCGTTGCATATTTCCCCTCGCGCGGCTGTTCACAGCCCGACATAAGATATTTCACATCAAAAATGATTGTAGGTTCGCGAAAGAAAAAATGAAATTATCTAGTAATATATAAGTTAGATGGCGGATTGTACACAGTTTCGAGCGCCTCTAGTGGCGAAAACAAAACACTCGCAAAGCGGCATGTGTTGCCAACATAATTTTTTTATATTATTTCCACTGAAATAAAGTAATGCTGGAAAACTTACTCCCTATACTTTACTGTGTGTGTAAAGCAGGTAAAGACAGATATAGTTAATAGGGCCACCTCTCCTTGTTCTTAATAGACTTTACGACAAAGACAGGTGGCCCTATTAACTGTGTCTGTCTTTTCTCGCTAGCAGCGCGTCAGTTTACGTTCCAGAATTTCTATATTTCAGTGATTATTTCACAGGTATGTTAACCATGGACAGTACATTAGTAGGCGTAATACGAGTGGAGCCTCGTAAACTTTTGGAAGACGGAATACGCAGTGAATTGGTTCATCATTTGGCGAAGGCATTTCACGATGGATTAACTTTTAATCCAAAAGCGAAAGGAAATGAACTCGGCGTAAAATTACAATCTCTCGCCGATATTATCGATGGCTACAGACGATCTTTTGAATACATACAAGTAAAAAAACAAACAAACGTGTATTGTTTTGTTTCACGATACAGTAAAATAATTTTTGTCGAATTTCAGGATTACGTGAATATTCATGGGTTGAAAATTTGGCAGGAGGAAATGTCAAATATAATTTCAACGGCCGTCGAACAGGAATGCGATATATTGACTCGAAAAGGTCCGGTCGACACCGCAACTATTTGGCAAAGTTTGGGATCGGTGTCACATGGGGACGTTCCCCGTTATCCCCCAGTACATAACACTGTTGATTCCGTATCGGCTAATTTTATGGGACGACTTGCTAGGGAAATAATCAGAGTAACCGATCCAAAAACTACAATTTATGTCGAACACACAACTACTTGGTATGTTATTCAGGGAAATAGATTGATTACACTGAGAATTTCGGTTAGCTTTTAATTATAAAAAGTTTCAAAATTTCAGGTATGATTATAAATCTCACAAAGAGATCTTAGACTTAAAATTCTTTTCGAAAATCTCAGCGTGTATCGGTCCGGCAGGATTAACCGGACTCGATAGGATATATTCGTTTATGATAGTTACTGAATTGCAAAAGTTTATCGGAACATTACAAAAGACAGTGATGAAAGACAAAGCTTGGATTGAAATGTTGGAAACATTACAAAAGGAATTGTCGTCTGCAACTACGATTGCAAATCCGATCAAATATTATCAAGGATATACGACGAGAGCGATCAAAGTATGGCCTCAAATATTAGATTGGGTCCTGAAAGTTGGACATCTTCAACTCCTAAGGTCACATATAGCATATGAGTTGAACACATCTTGCAAATTTAATTCGAAAAATCTCGAATCGTCTTTAAGAGCAATTAATGAGTAAGTGATTATTTTTGTGTGTGTATAGTGTAAAGTAGTTGCTATAAAATGATTTTTTACATCTAAACTATTGACATATTAAAATTTATGACATCGCACACAACTAAAATATAGGTTATTTACACGTTGACAGTTAAAACAATATGGCGGAACCAGAAAAACAAATGCCATCTGTAAATTTGCTTTGTTACTTTCAGCTCTTTATTGGCTGATATTCGTGCACACTTTAGAGATCCCGTTAAATACCCGTATCCGAAAGAAGAACTGCTATACGAACTATCAAAATATCTGGATTGGGCCGGCATATACAATCCATACGACAAGATATACGTTACAACTAAAAACGTGGAAAGTTTCGCAACAATAATGTTTTTATTTGTAATAGCGCAACTACCCAAATTATACTATTTTAAAAATATAGGTAGGCTTGTTTTCCATTTGTTTTCAATAACATTAATCATAAACTTAATTTATTTTGTTTACTGTTAAATTTTGCAGACGGTTTGTTAGCAAAAAAAGTTGACCAGTTGGACGGTCTTCCGTTTATCGTCGGAATACATACAGTACTCAAACAATTCCACTCGGAGATCGGCAATAAATTTTTAGACTATACGGGACAATTCATACTTTCACATACCGAATCTAGCTTAAGGTAAATACGAAAAAGTATGCTCACGTACTATTAATATTAAAAATAATTTACCTTTTTTGCATCTGTCAGCACCGGAAAAAATCCAGATTTAGCCGTGGAAGCCGTTACAGCTATCAAATTCCTTGAGATTTACTGCCAGTTCGCAGGAGTTACGAGAATCCAACTCTCCGAACATATACCCGATCCGATACTGTCTCAGTATCAGTTTCTTTCAACGAAGGTGCCGTGACGCGGAGGCGCCATTGGAAAATTGTCTCAAATCTTTCTATAAATAAACAGGTATCAAACAATAAAATACAGAAGTTACTTTTATAAACTATTCAAAATCCTCATAACCCAAGAAAAGTTTAAAAAATAGGCAAACTTATAGGTTTTATTATTTTAAAGGACGTCAGTTAAAAATGAGGTACTGAATTATGAACTTACGAAAATTCATTTTTTATTTTTAAACAACTGAATGTATAAGTTGAATTTATATAAAAAAAACGGTCAAGTGCGAGTCGGGACTCGCGGGGAGAGGGTTCCGTACTATTCCGTTTCCCGTGGGAATTTAAAGACTTAGGATTTTCGTTTAGGATGTCCTGTAAACTATGAGTGAGGCCCAATATTCCCTATTTTTTTCAAAATTTTTGGCTCAGTAGTTTCGGAGATAAGAGGGAGGAGAGATGCTCGATTTTTTATATTTTCTTTAATATCTTTTAAACTATGCATTTAAAATTATAAAAAAGATATAGGTATTTGTATTTCTCATAACGAGCACTTTCATTTGATACGTCACATGATGCATTTGATTTTTTTTTTAATTTTCTAATTTACCCCCCCAAAATCATAATTCATTTATTTATGCTATACGTCCATGATTGGGTCACCTAACTCTATATATGTACCAAATTTCAACTTTTTTCTTCCCGTAGATTCAGAGAAAATAAGCTGTGACAGACGGACTAACAGACAAGACACGATAGTTATCCTATAAGGGTTCCGTTCTTTCATCGGATGTACGGAACCCTAAAAATTAAAGGATTCCATAACCATGGATACAAATTAAGTTCCACAACCGGTTAAAATATGGATACAAACTTAAAACGACATTTTTCTACATTATTTATTTGGAAATCTTACCTATATAATATTATCTAACACTATCATTTGTTTTATAACAGTAATTGTTTTGTTTTAATATATGAAATTATTTTTTTGTAGAAAATTTGTTAACTAAATAAATGTTTTTTTATCAACTATAATAATATATACTGAAAATTGTTATACATTCTTTAAAAATATATTTTTTGTAAATATTAAGAGTGCATTTGTTTTCTTAGTGTACACGCTGTGAAAAAATGAATGACACTTTATTGCACAATGTCTAAAAAACACGATATACGGATTTATGTAATTATTTAATGATTACATAACCAAATTTGCCGCTACATAATAATGTAAATAGTATAAAAATTTGTCCTTAGAACTTTTTGAAACTGAATTTTTTAAACCTATAAATTAATTTTATTCTAAGACAACCCATCGAACTACTAAAAAACAAAATACACAGTTAAAATATGTACACGGCATGTAGCGACTTTAAAAATAAAAACTTCTGTTTTTATAACACAGATTATAGATAGTTGTATACTTCTAAATCCCTGTCAACACCTAAAGAAAAAGAGACACGACGATCTAAACTTGCTCAGTCGATGTGACAATCCACAGTAAGTATTCGTTCGTGCTGTTTTTACGATGGTTGATTTCATGGCAGCCATGATTTCATTACGAAGTTTTAAAATCAGTTCCATCTTCATCTTGAATTATCACAGAAATCCGAGGTTTCAATTTGGATAATAATTAGGTATACTGAAAACTAACCTGCAATATTTTATAGTACCATTTATAATGGCACGAAAACGTTCACACAAAATATGCAATCAAAGTTTTATTTCTAACCTAAAAAAGAAAATGACATAACTGCCATTGTAAACAAATCAACATGGCGGAACCAATTGGAAGACATGATAAAATCTAGTGTCACTACCAATTGCAGGTTAATTTCCTAGCACTGTATTTTGTTTAAACAGTTCATAAATGTTGTCCACAAACTATAAAAGTTAATATTTATTGTTATATATCATTGTTACAAACATTGACAATTAACAAAATAGAATTTAATGAATTATGCTGTTGATAATATTTAAACAGAAAATGATTGAATGAATATAATATATTATATTATATAAGTGACTACAATTAAAATAAATTTTTGCTTTATTTTAACTAACATAATATTATTTTTTAATATACTTAATTTTATTATAAAACTAAATAAATTCAATTATGAGAACACAATCTAAATAATTCAGCTAGGTTTTAAACCAAATGATTTCTACATCGCTACAATGTTTTTTATAGTGTCCAACAATATACAAGAATATCTGTATTATTTGAAATAAAAGTTTACAAAGATAAATCTGAAACTTTTTTATCATCGTTGTAACGCCATTCGAATCTACAGGCTGCCGCTTTTGGATACGTCGAAGCTTTTTTTTTGTTCAAATTTCGAAAAACGTTTCTTTTAAATAAAACTCTCTTAATAGGATCGTCCCACATGTTAGATTTTGATAATGTTGAACAATGTCCTCATTCGTAAACAAATAATGTAAAGTAATTCGTTCTTGTATCGTTTCTCTTAGTCGCAAACAAGAATTTAAAAAATGTAACAGTTTTCGCTTGAGGCGCCTGTAACGTATACAAACTCAACTAGTCTGTCAAATGTCAACTGTCATTCGCCCTGAACTAGAGTCGTTGGGCATCCCATATCAGCCATGCAAGGACAAAAGTAGCAATACGGTCATTATGAGATTGCTTTCAATGCGAAAAGAGGACTGTGATACAGTTCGCGTTACTTTCATAGTGGCACTGTCTCTACATATAAAATTACATTGAAAAATAATGTAGATTCTAACCTTCAAAAAGATAAACATGTGGGGCGACCCTATTATACCTTTGTAAATTGTAGCCCGTCAAATTATAATAAAAAAAGAGACAAAGAACGTTTTTCTGCAGTAAGAAAGCGTCGAAATATCCATGAGCTATCGAATGTGACACCGCGTTTTTTTTTATAATAAATGAAAAAAATATTTAAAATGCGCCTAATTTGCGGTGCTTTCTAGAAAATAATAAACACGAATTTCCATACTATGTATGGATGATTTGACTATCTTAAAAAAAATGGTGACATTTCTAAAATGAGGCGTGGTCTTAGAGTATAGAGACGGTAGACTGCAAATGTTGCTTGTATAATAGATGCATTTTGGCTCACTGGTTTTTAAATTAACTGGATATACCTGTTACGAGACAAAGTAAGGTTATAAGTGCATTTTACGTTACGAGATAAAGTAAGGTTATGAGTGGATTTAAATGTTTGGCTGCCATTTTCCATAAATCATCGCGTAGACATAATTAGGTCGACCATTTTTTTTATTCGTCAGATGGCGCTAGTAGCAAGTAAGGTATGTGTCAAACGTTTCGAGATTAACGGTTTGCGTTCAGTCATTCTTCATTTATCCATTATTAAGGAATCCCCTATATTATTAAACGAGCAAATCTTGTATATATGTACCTATATAAATATTTTCTCGAAAACGGCCCTAACGATTTGGATGAAATTTACTGAAAAGGGGTTTTGGGGGGCAAAAAATCGATCTAGCTAGGTCTCATCCCTGGAAAAATTCGTTTTCTTATCGATTTTATCATTTTAAAAAACAGTTTTTTTTAACGTTATAAAACAGTGTCGTATGGTGAGTAGGCTTTGGAAAAAACAAACTATTTTCATTATTTATGTCAAATTACTCTGACGGTCAATATTTAACTTATTAAAATAATCAGTAATTATTTGAAAATATGTAGTATACGTATACGTATACGTAGTATGACGTATAATAATATTATCTACTTATAGGTATGTAATTTTTTTTCTTAAAAACGACTACCGATTTTGATGAAATGGGAACTTTAAGTACTATTTTTTTTGAACTCATCCGAGCAAAGCTCGGTCATCCAGATATTATATAATTAAATAAATACACAACTGCGATTTAGCCATTAAAATGTACTGATATTTAAATGACAGGTACCTCAAATGCTAGTTGCGCCATCAGGTGGCGGAAAATATAAACAGTACAGACATTTGAATGACAGATAACTCACTTGCTAGTGGCGCCATCAGGAGGAGGAAAAAAAGTCTGGTAAAAAATAACTGGGACTCACGGAAAAAATGAGGTTAGGAGCAGAGCATGAAAAAAACTGTGGTCTCAAAATACACTAAAAAACAGTAACAAACCCAATAGAAATTTCAAAAAAAGAAATATATTATTCATCATATATGTAATACTCCTATATCGCCAGCGTTCTATCCTCGCCTGTAAGAGGAAAGCGCGCTGAGAGATAGAGATGTTAGATTGAAATTGGGTGTTAATGCGCATGTGCGGCGAGACACCAACGTGTCGTTTACTTATGTTAGCGCACCCATACTATGTTATATGACAGTATTACATATCCAAGGCTGTGCGACAGAGAAACGATCGTCTACGTTCTACTGTCGGCGATGTGCCTCTCTCTCAAGCTGGCTATATAGTAGTATTACATATATTATGTTATACATGCACAATATTATATTTCTTGTCTCCCCTCTTTATAGTCTAAGGGCGTGATTCAATTGTTAATAAATGAAATATATAATACAAATCTCAAACATGACAATATAATATGTAAATTGTTTTTTGTTATTAAATTTTTCGTCACTCGTCGAATATTCACATACATTCTTTTTTGTCTCAAAATCGGTACAAAATATACACCGAAAAAGTGACGAGGAATATTCCAAGAGCTAAGAAAATAGTGATTACATGCTACGTTTGTTATAAAAAGATAACACAAAGAAAGTGATTTTTTTGTACATTTGTCCATCTTAATACATTTCTGTTAATTATTTACTTCCAGTTCAGTCTCTGACTAAAAATAAAATATATATTATCTACGGATGCAAATAGCCGAATCGTGTTTACAATTTGTCAAAAGGAACTCAGCGATTCGGTTAATTGGCACTGGACCTTTTTTTTTTCGTTTACCGTCATACAAAACTTTACAATCAAAAACAGATAAGCAACAATAATAATAATAATAAAGAATATAGTACTCACGACAACTATCTGTTAAAATATATATTTTTTCTATAAACTGAAAATTCTAACGCCATAATTAAACTTCACATATCACAAATTTTGCGAATTTATTTTTGCCTCGACAGACTCTTCTGAAAAACATCTTTTAGACCGATTCACAAACGAAGTTTTACGTTTCGAAAATAATTATGTAAAAATGACTTTCTTGATTACACAAAACAAAACAATTAAATATTTCGCTTTTGTTTTGGGTTGACATGAAACAAACTGTGTAATTATTTACAATCAAAAGTCAATAATTTTTATGCAAAAGTATATAATATAGCACGAGGGTAATTTACTGAGAATTCTGTGTCCATTTTTGTTTGGAATTGTTCAGGAGTTCCGGTCGTTTTTGCTTAAAAATGATTGTTTTTCTTTCAAGACTTTTTTAATTCCGTTTTTATTATCGTAACAGGAATTACTCAGAATTCAGAAGTCACGAATTTCTCCTCGTGTACAATTTTTACTCGGAAAATAATCTCGTAATATACTAAATACAATCAACACATCCTCTCCATTATGCACCAAGAAGATAACGCCATTTCTTTCATATTTTAAATTACGTATATTATATTAAATTTTATACTTGTACACATTCTCATAATAAAGTTTTCAAACTATCAAAATTGGTTATTCTCGATATATTTTACTCCAAACACGCCAACTGATACGCGGTAGAATTCCGAATTTTTAACGAAATTTCTATCCAACACCAACTAATAAAATACACCGAAAACGTAAAACAAAAAAATGACGACTGTCACAAAAATGTTGGAAAATAGTACCTCGCCATTTGCCAATAACATCTCTACATTATTAACGACAACTGCGCTCGATAATATTCAACAACATACAGAAAAAGAGATACCATAAAAAGTTAAAAGTAAAATAAAATATAAGGGCTAGCTCAGATACGGCGGAATCGACCGCGCGATTTGAACCGCGGAAAAATATACTGTGTTCAGACAGTGACGGTGAACGTGGATAAGTAGGAAAGGGGGGGCGAGGTTACATACGCTTCATTTCAAAAATGGCAGTCGAAGAAGCAATATGTTTGATCCATCGTCACACGTCCGAAATGCGCAGGCTCCGCAAAGCAACTGAACGCTGACACGGCACGCCATAGTAATAGAACCGCGCGGACGCCGTGCGATTCTATTTTCCGGCGGGCGAGTGGCGGTAGTCGCGCGGGCGTATATGAATGAATATGAAGACGCTAGTGTAAATAAGCTCCGCGCGGATTCCGCCGTGTCTGAACTAGTCCTAAAGCTACTATTCGCAAAACATGCTAAATAATTCTTAATCGTTCACCCTTTCAGGTCGGATCTCTATCTTACGCGCTTCTGCTATAATAATAATTAATTGAACTCTTCTCGCTTTTTTTTAGGTTAGTTTTAACATCAAACATGTAAACTGACAATTCAAATATAAGGTTATGTATAATTACTCGCCCAAACACTTCTTATAATCAACAAAAACTTGAACTTACCGCTGATAATTCAAGTTTTGCCGTGTTTTTCGAGGTTAGTTTTAACCTTGAACTTACCGCTGATAATTCAAGTTTTGCCATGTTTTTCGAGGTTAGTTTTAACAATAAACGTCAAAACGACAATAAAAAATATAGGTTATGTTTAACTATTGAGCTGAGAGTGCAAATCGCAAAGCACGCGAACACAGAGATCCGCGCCTCATTCAAAAACCCTTACATAATTCTACAGCCTCGGAGACAAATCAAAACATTTCAAAAACAGCAGTTATAAAAACGGTGTACGGTGAAACGTAGCTCACCAACCGAGCTGTTCGGGCGTTATCTTGAAATTCTGCTGACATTCAGCGCTCGTCCAATGCTGAACCAGTAGTTGCGACTCCGTTTCTAATGCTGCGTCGACTTTCGTCAGCAGAGACTGACGCAACAATGCCTTAGTCGCTTCCATTGCCTATAAAAACAAAACACAACGTCCTTTATTGTTTTTCTTTAATCCTACTCCTCTACAGATTGTATCAAATTAAACCTGTGCATAGGGCATTCTGTGTGTAAGACAGAGATTGATACATAAAGCAATAAGTAAGAATGAGATAAATGATCGCTAATAGGAAGTTACTGTGGTTACTGTAAATAAATAATACCGAACAACCTGATAGCGTCATCGTTGTTTTCTGCAGTAAAAATAGTCACTACTGAAATTATTGATAAAATGGCAATTTAAACTGTTTGGGAAAAAATCCAAATAATTAAATGGTTTTATGGTGGTAATTCAACCGCCGACATAATAAAATTATTTGTAGCTGCCTTTCAAAATTTCTAATGCATGTCAGTCCGTTGACCATCAAATGGAGGTCTTTTCGAACACTTAATAAATTAATTAATAAAATAATTGTTAAAACTTTTGTACCAGATATAAATAATATTACGAATTAATATTGTGGTTAATTAGTTGCTTTAGTTGGTAAACTGGTAAAAGATTTGCATTTTTACAGCATAGAAGGAGCGAAAAAATAAAGATGACGTTATTAGGTTGTATAAATATTATTTATTTACAGTAACCACAGTAACTTCCTTTAGTGATAATTAATCTCATTCTTACTTAATACTTTATATATCGATCTCTGTCTTACACACAGAACGGCCTATGCACAGCTTAAATTTGATACAATCTGTATTGTAATTAATGTTAATGTAATCATTTCTAGTCGTTGTAACATTTAGAACTCGACTTTTTATGCAAATTAAAAGCTAATAAAACTATAGTCAATCATAAATCATAATAAACAATAAGCAATAACAATAAACCGGTTTGCGTATTAAAAACCGCGCCTTCACTTGTTTTACGAGAGTTTGTACTCATTTGTTTACAGTAATAATTATCATTTTATCCGGGGGCGTGTGCGCCAGCTGTTTTTACGCAAATACGACTGTCACTTGTCAGTGCGTATCCATCGGTGTTTTGTTTCCAATAACAACTGAAAAACGCCGCCGTTTAAATTACATTTCTGACTTTATACAGTTACTAAGGTCTTGGGAGACACACGCTGCATATTTCAACGAATCTAATTTTATCTCTTTACAACTGTGTAAACAGCTGAATACGTCTTTCAATTATCGGCAAATAATCAATTATATTTATCGATTTATTACTGTCAGTGTCACTAAAGAAACAGGGCTGTGAAAAAAATTGAAATAATTAGCGCGAAATTACACGGGGCGGATTTTCCACGGCGAATTGCACGTCCAAATCGAAACTGTGCCTACAAACGAGTGAAACTAGACTAACGGAATATACGTCGAGTTTTTTAAATTCGTTGATATCGTCACCGCGGCACCGCCACAACACGCTAGAAACGAAAAACATTGTTTAGTGCGGGGCAAACTAGACGAGGCGACGGATCACCGACGGATGATACGTAAAATTCAGCGGAAAATCTGCCCGCGTAGTTTCGCCTGAAACACTACGAATAACAAAAGATGTGTGTGTGTTGGCCAAGTTCTGAACTGCTAAAGTCTGTGTTGGCAATACAGAACTTTTCGGACGCGTGTTTGTTGATCAAATTCTTGGACTCTGAGTCTAGTAGTTCTAGGACCTTCTAGAACTGTTAAAAAGTTCAAACAATCCGAAGAGTTCGAGAATTTGATCAACAAACACGCAGTTGTGTCCGAAGAATTCTGTATTACCGACAGACGCTTTTGTAATTCAGAACTTGCCAACAAACACACTTAAAATAACGGCCAACGTCGTTATTTAGCTGTTATAAACAAATGATGCACAAGTTGATCGTTTGTATGCAACTTTTGTTTTAAATTGACCTAATAATCTACATGCGTCAGTTAACCTCGCCTGACCTTATGATTTGTTTGTTTTCGTACAGTGATTATTTTCACAAAACTCTTTTTCTCATCCCTGTGATCCTACGCGAAGTGCATCATCGTTAAAAAACTATTTTGAACCCGACATAAATTTTCAACGCAGTGAAGTTTTTAATTTAATATTCAGTGCAGTGCGAAGTGCGCTTTGATTTTAAACGAACTTCTTTTTTTTAACTTGGCCATCTAAGAATAAACTGCGTGCTAAAAAGTTAAGAAACTAAACAGAAATTCACAGGATCATTTTGCAGATTTGAAAATGTTAAAATTTAAATTATTGATCGTTTTATTATATGTAACTTATGCCGGATTTGCGTTTGGACGTTTCGTAACCGTTAAAAGTAAACTTCATAACATCGTATTTAAATATTACAAACAGGTATGTACAACGACTTAAGCTCGATTTATATTATCCGGTCAGACACGGTGCTGGGACGTAGCGTTTCCGACAAGACAAACATTTTTACATGCATTTCGAATACGAGTATTGATACGTGTCTGAACGGACGAGATCCGTTAAGTATAAATATTCGTATTTGAAATGCATGTAAAAATGTTTGTCTTGACGGAAACCCTACGTTCCCGCACCCTGTCTGACTGGATAATATAAATCAAGCTTCACAGGTCCCCACAAAAAAGACGTGTCAAATTGGTCAATTACGATTTGCGATTGTATATTCAGTAACAACAGAAATATTTTTAAATAACTGACTTAAATTAAACAAAATTATCTAGCAATCTGTAAGTTCTAAAACAAAAGTTAGGCACGTCACAAACTTCTTTTGTTTTACGATATTCAGATTGTATCAAATTAAAGCTGTGCATAGGGCGTTCTGTGTGTAAGATAGAGATTGATATAAAGCAATAAGTAAGAACGAGATAAATGATCGCTAATCGGAAGTTTCTGTAGTTACTGACTACTGAAAATAAAAAATTATTGATAAAATCACAAAACAAAGATGACGCTATCAGGTTGTATGAGTTAGTATGGGTATTATTTATTTACAGTAACTACAGAAACTTCCTATTAGCGATCATTTATCTCGTTCTTATTTACTGCTTTATATATCGATCTCTGTCTTACACACAGAACGCGCTATGCACAGCTTTAATTTGATACAATCTGTATTGATTCGGAATAGGGCATTATAGTTTTACTAACATAACATGTACTGAGGGCTACCATATTTTTATTCGTCAGATAATACTACTGGCAAGTAAGGTATACATCAAACGCTCATTTTTTATCCGTCAGATGGCGCTAGTGGCAAGTGAGATATGTCAAACGTTTGGAGATTAACGGTTTGTGTTTCTTCTTTTATCCATTATTAAGGAATAAATAGGTAATTAGATTAATACAAAACTGCGATTTAGCCGTTAAATAATTAAATGCAGATACTTCACTTGCTAGTGGCGCTCTCAGGTGGGCGGAAAATATAAACATTACTTTTTATTATACTGGATCTTCAGCTTATCGTGTGTTGGTAATTTGTACAAATTACCACAGGTATAAATTACCAACACACGATTATAAGCCGAAGAACCAGTATAATAAAATGTATCAAACACATCGTGGAAGCCTCAAATCTACTATAAACATTACTGAGATTTGAATGAGATCAAAGTGACCTAATTTGCCAGTGGCGCTATCCGGTGGTAGAAAAAAGCTTGCTAGCCGTCATTAAAACAAAACAATAACTTTTCACAGAGCAATAGCGAAAAGGCCTTGCCGATTTGTGAATCGCGGGCAGTATGTTCCTTATTACACAGACGCTACTGGTTGCCTCCAGTGGCGGTGCGTTTGTGTAGGTGTGCCACAGGTTTGGAGTGTCCGTGGCAATGGTCCGAGCCGCAAGACAGCCAGAGCATGGCGCTAGACAACCGATCTCAATTGAAGGTATGATTAAAAAAAAAAATAGTTGACTCCCCGTTCAGTGTTGTTAACCGGTTTTATAAAAATGAAGGCTATCATATTTATATTCGTCAGATAGCGCTAGTGGCAAGTAAGTTATATGTCAAACACTTACATTTTTTATTCGTCAGATGGCACTAGAGGTATGTCAAACGTTCAGAGATGAATGATTTGTGTTTAGTGATTCTTTATTTATCAATTTTTAAGGAACAAATAATTCAGTACTGACCTAAGTGATATATACCTCACCTGCCAATGGCGCTATCAGGTGGTAGAAAAAGTGTGGTAGCTTTCATTGAACGCTAAAACGAACTATACTATTCTTAATTATTAAATAGACAGTAGCCATTCCACAAGCAAATACTTTTCTTAACGTAATCAGTCGGCAGCCTGCCATCGTGATGTTAAACGTCAAACAATTAAGATATTACGTTAAGAAAAGTGTATGCTTGCGGAATGGCTACTGTCTATTTAATAATTATTATATTATAACCACAAAAAACTTAACTCATTGTTGTATACTATTATTGTTATAAAAAAACTGTGATACATATTTTAATTTCATAAGTTCTGTGAACCTATGAAGCATTTGGACAATTGTCAGCCGAAGAAGACAGCCTTAATACTGCGGACGTATCGAAAAGGCGACCAGCAATTACCGATACCGCCAACCGTAACAGTATCATGTCACTGTCCGGAAAAGAGTTACTGGCGGCAAAATCGCCGATACGAACAAACGTACGGACTGAACACGACTGTTAAAGTCACCGACACTTACAAATGCGTACCTTTGAAGAGATGTAAGTCGCAAGAATTCTGCGGCCATGCCAGGTCTGATTACAGCTCTATTTATTACAGGTATACTCCTAAAAATTCTAAAAAAACACTAATCTAACCTAACGACGCCAAAGTTATAAATTTTAGAATACGCATCCCTATATTATTAAACGAGCAAATCTTGTATATATGTACCTATATAAACATTTTCTCGAAAACGGCTCTAACGATTTTAATCAAATTTACCGAAAAAGGGTTTTGGGGGGGCAAAAAATCGATCTAACTAGGTCTCATCCCTGGAAAAATTCGTTTTCTTATCGATTTTATCATTTTAAAAAACTGTTTTTTTAACGTTATAAAACAGTGTCGTATGGTGAGTAGGCTTTGGAAAAAACAAACTATTTTCATTATTTATGTCAAATTACTCTGACAGTCAATCTTTAACTTATTAAAATAATCAGTAATTATTTGAAAAGTAAAAAAATAACAACAATAAACATAATTATACAAGTATAATTATGTTTAGATTTTATTGTTGTTATTTTTTTAACTAATATTTAAATAAATAGGTATATTACTTTTATATTACCTATATAAAATATGTAGGTACATACGTTATGTAGTATGACATATACTGACGTATAATAATATTATCTACTTATAGGTATGTAATTTTTTTTCTTAAAAACGACTAACGATTTTGATGAAATGGGAACTTTAAGTACTATTTTTTTTGAACTCATCCGAGCAAAGCTCGGTCATCCAGTTATTTAAATTAATATGTGGACATCCTTTGACGTTAATGTTTTGTTTTAGATGCTCGTGTCCGTACAATCACT
Source organism: Mongoloraphidia duomilia (assembly GCA_039654895.1). Taxonomy (NCBI): domain Eukaryota; kingdom Metazoa; phylum Arthropoda; class Insecta; order Raphidioptera; family Raphidiidae; genus Mongoloraphidia; species Mongoloraphidia duomilia. The sequence continues at coordinate 13,066,061 of CM077527.1, forward strand.
ATTGTATGTACACCGATAAGACACTGTACAGTAAAATAGAAGAACTCATGTTTCGAGGCGGCGGCTATATGGCGTACTGTGAACCGAAATCGTTCGATAATGAAGTCGACTACGATTATTGATTGCAAGTTTAGTTTTTGTTCATTTGTTCACTGACATTTAAAATTTAAGCAAACAGTTGCCAAAAAATTAAGACGTTATGAATCTCAAGCAGTTATTTATTTCGCGATTGTTTTTTACGATTTTTTGTTTTAAAGCTCAACGTAAATAAGCTGATGAAATTTTTATAACATAGTGTTTAAGCTATTATAATTTTGTAAACAGTATTTCTTAAAAAAAACAAAGATTAACAATTGACTACACTAGTATTCTAATGTTTTCACTAACCTGTACAGACTGCGACGCTATCGTTTTGCTGACTGGAATAAGTTCCTGTTGGAAGTTGTCCGGCCAAAGGACCCTCGTTACGAGACCGCCTTTGAGGGCCTCCGCTGCTGTCAATGTATGACCGGCTTGCAACAGTTCATTGGCCTGTACAAAACAAAATTTACAAAAAACGAAGACCAAGAGTCCGTGCATTTAAAAAAAAAAACCAGACAAACGCGAGTTAGGCTCGCGCGCTGAGGGTTCTGTAGCATCAACAATGTTATTTTCCTTTGAATTAATCCACTGAGAATTAGAAATTAATGATTTTTGGATTTTTTCCCTTCTATGAGACCCTTCCTTCATGCCAAATTTCAAGATTTTAAATTGTGAAATTGTGTTTTAAAGACCACCAACAGCTAAGGTTATTTGGGCCTAGCACCAATTCATATTTTCAATTCATTATTTTTTTTTTTTTAATAAATTGTAAATCCAATTGATACTTTTACCAGCTCTCGGGCTAAAACCCGGGAACTTGTAATAGAGTAACCATAGCAACGCCATGTAAACAACAGCATTGCTACACGCTCGGCTATTCTCAAGCCCGCCAAATTTCAAGATTTTAAATTGTGTTTTAAAGACCACCAACAGCTAAGGTTATTTGGGCCTAGCATCAATTCATATCTTCAATTCATTATTTTTTTTTTAATAATAAATTGAAAATCCAATTGACACTTTTACCAGCTCTCGGGCTAGAACCCGGGAACTTGTAATAGAGGAACCATAGCAACGCCATCTAAACAACAGCACTGCTACACGCTCGGCCATTCTCAAGCCCTTCAAAATTTTAGGTCAACGGGAAGCATCCTATAGGTTTTGATCACGGTCGTACTTTTGATAAGTGATTCAAAATATGTGGATTTTTTAAAATCGTTTTCTTGGGGTTAGAAGCTTGAAGTTTTTACAGGACTATTAAGTTGTATAACCCTTAGTATTTGATACTAATTTCAACTTGATACTTCTAGTCGTTACTGAGAAAACGGGCAACAAAATGATTCTATACAGGTTCCGTTTTTTTTTTGATGTGAAACATCTTATGTCGGGCAGTGAACAGCCGCGTGAGAGGAAATATGCAACGAAATTTCTGGCCCGCTTCTTCGTTGCTGTTCTCCCCACCACTGCGTCACTCTCTCTCTCTCGGCTTCCGCGCGCTCGGGCACGGGAAGAGAGAGAGAGAGTATACATAAGAACGTATTGTAAAGCAATAGTATTATGTATACACGTTTAGGTATATGTAATATAGATACTTCGCTGTGTATTTAGTTGCGTTTCTGGCTCAGGCGTGATCAAACGCCGCAACCGCGTGTGTTACAGTGCTATATATAGGATTACGTCAGCATAACAGTTAGTTGCTGCTTTTGAAAAAATATATACTACTACATAGAGAATACCACCGAGTTCAATAACGTTTTCTTTGATGTTTCACATCTGTCGGGGGTCCCGAGACCCACACCCTTTTTTTTTCATTCTGAGGTACGGAACTCTAAAAACAAAACATTACGATTTCAATTTCTCAAACTTACCATTGCGTACGAGGTAGCGTGCGGTAGCGAGGCGACGGCACCGCCCTCGGGGACACAGCCAAGACGGGCGTGTGGCATGCTGAAAGTCGCTTTATCGCTCGCCAGGATAATGTCGCAAAGAGGTAAAAGCGCCACGCCCAGACCGACGCATGAGCCCTGCACTCCCACTATTACCGGCCGAGGGAAATGAGCTAATGCTCTTATGAATACCCTGAAAAAAAAAAATAAACTCATCGTAGCAGAATGTTTCATCGATTAATTTCAACTTTAATTTCATATCCGGTGGCAAAATTAACACGTTGAAGGACACTAACGCCGCATGGCGTCACGTAAAAATACAAAAAATTTGACACAACGCCGCGCGGCGTTACCACTTTTACCGATCAGTTTGACTGAACGCAGGACGGCGTATTGCTTTCTATAGGAAATAGTAGTAGCCAAATTATTACTGTCACAAAACGTACAAACAAAAAAACTTTTTAACAAAAAAACGTCCTTCAAAAAGGCACTAAAAAAAGGAAAATAATAAAATTTTGAGGTCTGTGCCAATTAAAATATGAAGTTGGTTAAAAAGAAGATATTAATCACTATACTATACTTTTTAACCGACTTCATATTTTAATTGGCACAGACATCAAAATTTCATTATTTTCCTCTTTTTAGTGCCTTTTTGAAGGAGGTTTTTTTTTTGTTAAAAAGTTTTTTATTTTTTACTTTTTAGTGTCAAAAAGTAACATTTACCTTAAAGAATCACACGCCGTTACTTACTTTTTTTATTAAAATCAGCCGAACTACTGAACCGATTTTGATGAAATTTCTATGGGACCAATCTGAAAGTATATCCTTTCAAATAAAAAAAAAATTTTCAAAATCGGCTCATAAACGACGAAGTTATCCGCGAACATACATAAAACAAAAAATATATACGGTCGAATTGAGAAACCTCCTTTTTTTGAAGTCGGTTAAAAAGCATCGTAATGTTACCCAATACTGATTTATCCCTGCATGCAGTCACATTGATCAGTAAAACTGGTGACACCGTACAGTGTCGTGTTGAAACATCTCGTGACGCTCTGATGCTTTGTGTCCTCCAACGTGTCAAAAATTAAAGTTAGTCAAATTACTGTACGACAGGTATGAGACCGTTCAAGTATTACGTAGCGCAGTTTTTGATGATTTTTTACTCCCCCCCACGCCCCTGTAACGCGCCGTAACGTTTCGCTTTACCCCCCCCCCCCCCCCAACGTTATATAACATCCAAGTGGCCATTTTTACTTAAAAATGCCATTCGTGTCGCGCAAAATACCGGAAAATCACTAAAATGCCGTTACGTAACGCGCTGCTTGATCCCCATCCCCCGATTGTAACGCATCGTAACGTTTTACAAGACCCCTCCCCCCCAAACTGCGTTACGTAATACTTGAACGGCCCCTATTATACAGATGTATCTCTTACCGCTCTGAGATTAAATACACTATGTAATCCAACAGATTTGATTGTATCTTAAAAAATAATCGATTTTAAATTTATAAAAGTTTCTTACTTAACGGCAGTGGCCATTTCTTGAGCAGCCGATTTTCTCTTGTCAGCGCGGGAGTGAACCAACGTACTGTAGTCCAGTCCACTGCAAAACACACTTCCGGTGGACGAAAGAAGGACAGCTCTACAACTGACGTCTTGCTTTAGCGTATTCAGTGCGTCGGTGAGTTCGGTCAAAATCTGCAAAATCGTTACAAAATATAGGTTTTCCTTCAATGTAAAATATTAGTGCTCGGTTACAGAAGCATTGTCAGAAAAGAATGAATGAATTGTAAATTATAGACGCTCGACAACTGAGGTCATTAGCGTCTAAACATTGTCAGAAAATCTGATTTGACAAAGACCCCTTAGATTGTGACCACACATATTTTTCTATAAAAAAAGCATTGTAAAATTTCAAATCGAAACGATATTTTTTGAAACTAATGCATTTAACATAGTTTTTTTTGTACAATTTCCACTTCAAAACAACATTTTTCTACGCATTTTGATCAAAATTTAACTTGAAAGGCTATTTTTTTCTTTGTAGATCAATCATTTGTTTTTGTGTTAGCATGATCTAATGTTCTACATGACAACGAAGACTGTTTCTGCATGTAATTATATGATCACAATCTTAAGTCAATGTCAAATTAGATTTTTTGACAATGTTTTCTGCAACCCAACATAGATCACATGGAATAAATCGAATGAGCCATTTTCCTGGGAGTACTTCTTTCAATTATCCACGAGAGGCAGCACTTGTGGTAGGTACAAACATTTTTTATTCCCCATTAGTGTCGTGTCATTTTAGTGGTATAACCTAATTATTTAATTAATTTAAAGATAATAATTTAACAATTAAGTTATACCACTAAAATGACACTACACCAGGGGTCGGCAACCTGCGGCTCTCCAGTTCCATGCGCAAATATTAATAATTATATTACTTTATTTTCAAAACTCATAAAAAATATTATACTGCAAAAAAAACTTTAGACAGGATAAAAATACTCAACAGAGAACAGTGAGAATAGGTGAAGTAGAGAGTATACGGACAGCTGACATTTTTTAAATGTGGCAACACTGTTCTGTTTGTTTAGTTATTGGTGCACTGTGTCGTCAACGGTCGCAGTCAGAACTTTTTTTTTATATACCTAATCCTAATTAAATACCATAATATTGAAATAAAAATGTTAGTGGCTCTTTAAAACTGGGAAATTTTGTAAATTGTAACTTTTGGCTCTTCTGTCTCAAAAGGTTGCCGACCCCTGCACTACACTAATGGGGAATAAATAATGTTTGTATCTACCACAAGTGCTGCCTCTCGTGGATAATTGAAAGAAGTACTCTCAGGAAAATGGCGCATTACAGGTGTACCATAGCTGAGTGTATTAAAAAAATATTGATATAAACTAACCTGTAAATTAAATGCATTGCTCGCTTTCGTCGAAATCGGAGTGATAATTATCTGTACGAGATGGTTATGTTTTCTCAAACAAATTTCTTTATAAGTTGTCGTGGTTTGTCTACCACTTGTTCTCTTCTCATCGCTCTCTCTTTTTTTCTCTACATCTGACGATTTCGAAGTACTTGAATGCGCCTCTACATCAGGATCGTGCGATACTTTTTGTTTTTTTGTCACTTCACCAACACTTTCATCTGTTCTGCTGACACTTTCCTTTTCAGCATTTGTTTTGCCTGCTATTTTTGTTTTCGCTTGTTTATTGAACATTTCTGCCATTTCTAAATTCAATCGTCGTTTGTCGGCCGTCGTCAATTTTATTTTAGATTCGCGAGGCTGTGCCGTCTCACCCTGCGACTGCGATTCAACATTTTCTGTTTCCGGCTCTTCGGTTCTTTCGATGGGTCGTTTTATCTTGCCTCTGTATGTTTTTTCTTCGTTTTGTTTTACGTAAATAGGCACGCCACCTTTCTTTCTAACGTTTACAGGTTTTTCTTCGGTATTGACCTGTACAGCACCTGTCGATTTGGTTGTTTCTTGAGATTTCTGTTCGCCTTCTGTAGTGCTGAGGCGTCTCGGACTCATACATTCGCTCGAAAACGAACTAGAGCTTGAATGTCTTCTTATTATACGAGACGCTTCGGCTCGAGGTGGAAACATTGCGCTCGGCGAAGCAGGTGGAGTATGTACTGAACTGCGTATGGAATCTCGTGACTTTTTTCTTACTGGCATCGTTACGTCCACCACATTCGCAATATCTTTCTTTCTCAACGCTTTCGGAGTACTCTCGGGTGTTGTTGACAGAACTGATTTTATCATTTTCTTTTTTTTAGACATTTCGCGCTCAAATTTATCCATTGAAATTACGCGTTGCTTTTGTTTTATCATAGGCGTGTTCTCGTCTTGCTCCATTGAATATAACATATTCAATGCACCTTCATCTTGCAGTAGTCGGTCAACTTCAGTTAATTTCTTTGTTTTCTTGTTTACCTTCTTTGAAGAACTTGGAACTTTTTTCTTTATTTCTCTTGGAACATCCACACTGCTTTTATTCTTACTCGCTCTATTAAGAAAACGGCCATTCGGTAAACGAGGTAAATGTTTTCCAACTAAGAAAGATGCAGTTTTCTTTATTTTTTGTTTCACCAACATATAAGCTTTGTTTGATTTTTTCACACCTAACAATTTCTTTTTCGGTTTTGTTGTAACAGATTTCGTTTTGTTTTCTGTTGTTTCGCTGACATCATTTTCTTTTGTTTCAACAATCGATTTTTCCGGTTTCTGCGAAACTTCTACAATATCGGATTTCTTAACAGTAGATTCTGCTTCTTTTGTTGATGCTTCTGTGGATTTTTTCGTTGAAGTTTCTGACTTTTTGGTCGGCGTTTCTTCCACAGATTTTTTTACAGCAGTTTCGGATTTCTTGGTTGCGCTTTCCGCTTTTTTAACGATCGGCCGATCATATTTTGTGTTAGTCTTTTTGATAGAAGACAACCGCACCGGTTGATCCGCATCCGGGTCCCAAATAATTTTCTTCTTGATGATACGATTTTTCTTACTCATCACAATTCCCTGAGGAGGATGCGAAGGTTTTTCAACAACTTTAGAAGACTCTTTAGGTTTCTTATTTTTCGTATTTTTCACATCAGCCTTTCTTTTCTTAGATTTTGTATTATTTTCTTCATTAGTTTCTTTTGAATCAGGAACGTCGATTTCTAGGATTTCTCTAGGAACAGATATAACGTCAGGTTCCTCTTCGGGGTTGCTGTCTTTGCGACTGTAAGTCTTCACAACTTTAGGTGCCGAAACGTAATTCTCATTTCTTTCGACGAATGTAAACGGGTCGTTGGGATCGCCGGTCGAAATAATTTCTTCCGTTGCGCCTCTCCGTTTATTTTTACGAGCCTTTATCGGTTTTAAACTACTTTTGCACCTCAGCGAAGCTCTGATATTCTTTTCTTCGAGCGGTTTTGTTCGCCTGCGACCTGGTTTCATGTCAGGCATGCTCTTTAACTGTTGCAAAGCGAGCTCCCTTTCAAGCTCTGGATCTAACAATCTCGGTGCCAATTTCGGAGGTGTATTCCCAGCCGAGAAATTCGGCGGTACGGTAATATTTTCCGGTGTCAAAACGGGAGGCAAATCGTCTTTCCGTTTCAAGTCATTTATATCTAAATCTCCGTCACCTTCTAATATCGCCAACAGTTCTTCATCGGGAACGTGTTTATTCGATTGATTCGTAACAACACTTTCGTTACTATTTTCTACGCCGCTCTTCTTTGGCGTTTCCGGATTTTCCACATCTTTTGGAAGAATCTTTTCGGCCAGTCGATGGAATAGTTTTCTAGCAAAAAACATGTCTCCGGCCGGAGGTATATCTGAATTTTGAGACAATTTGGTCGTATGTTCGATTACTTCTTTAGTGATTTCTTCTTTACTACATATCTGACTGGTCAAATGCCTGAACGGCACTTTTACGCCAAGACGTGGTTTTGGAACTTGTCTACCGTTACTCAACGTGTCTTCTAATGGTTTTGTTAAATTCCGACCTAACATGTGACACGGTAGTTTAGTTTCGGAGGTGGATGGTTTCTGACTATCGCTCTTGGACGGTTTTCGAGTTCTACTTTCAGCCGGTTTTGCGCAAATTTCTTTTCCATCTTCCGCCACAACTTCGGGAATAGTTTTCGGTTTTGTTTCTTTTGACGCATCTACTTCAATTACTATAAGATTCTCTTCTGGAGGCTCCTTACTTAGCGCTTCGTCCAAATTATCCTCATGGACAGTTTCACCTTCGTTTTCATTTGTCTTTTCAGTCATTTGTTCCGTCATAGTTGGCAATTCATTAGACAATTCTTCAGGTTGTTCAGTTTTATGGTCAACATTCGGTACATTTTTATTATTCACGTCACTTTCAGACGGTTCTTCTACCTTGCTCTTACAATTCGAAATCTCTTTGTCATTACCAGCAGTAGAATCTTTATCTTCATCGATAGATTCATCATGCGGACTACAAAAATCAGATAATATATCGGCTACAATATTTCTACCGTTATTGACTTGCGCTTCATTTTCTGGTGTTTTCTCTTTCGTCATATCGCGATCGACATCTTCATCACCTACGACTTCAGTCATTGAATTATCATTAGTAGCCGAAGCATCATTTGTAACCGAATCTTCAGAAATTTCAATCACGTTTCCAGAACTTTCATCGGCTTCGATCAACTTTTCATCTTTCTCTTCAGCGCTTTTGGTTATCTGTGTTTTCGAAACGCTTTGAACAAAAACGGGCATATCGGCCGGTACTGTAGACACAATCGGTTCACTCTGTATGACGTGACATTCATCCGAAGTGCTGACGAGCACGACTGCGGGAATTTCACAGCTGTCGGAGGCTGAAGATGAATCCACTTCGAATACTATTTGTGTGAAATCAGTCTGGTGTGATTCTTCGAACGGCTTTTTTGAATCACTTTGAGAAACGTTTCTTTCGTTTTGTATGGAATCAGGTACATTGATATCTTCCATAACATCATTGGTCTGAGCTTGTTTTTCGACATTATCTGGTTCTGCATTGTCACCACTATATGTAGAAGTACTATAATTAAAAGACTGATTCGGACCGAAATCTTGATTGTGATAAGCGAACCCAGCAGTTTCACCGCTTTGAATCAACGTTTCTTTATCTGTTGGAGTCAACACATCGATTGATATCTCAGCCGGCTGTGGATTTTCCGATGTGTCGCCAACTTCTCCTGTCGAACAAACGGTGTACGTTTCATTCAAAGTACTATCTATGTCGTCTTTTATCATATGCGTGTTGTTTACAATCGGTAAAATTTCTGTTGGTGCACTTTCAACATTTTCGACAGTTGTACTGGAGTATGCTGACGCGAAATCTTCCATTTCGAATTTTTACTTCTTTCTCTGAAGTGGTTTCTATAATTTTGTAATAATAAACGAAATTATTACATTCAATAGTTCAAAACAGATTAGTTGCACTTACGATAAATGTAAAATATTATATAAAATCAGTTTTTAATAAAATTATAGGCATCTGTTTAATATGTGTAAATACACACACTGAAATTTGTGTGTGAAATAGATCGGATTGTTATAAAACCCTGTACTTATAGTGAAGTTGACACTTTCTTTAATAAAATATTATTAACAAAAATATAATAAAGAAATCATCAAACGTTAATTAATTCACGTAATTCTAAAAGGCTTAGCTAAAATATGATCGTAAATGATGTTTATTTTTATAAGTTCCCTGTCATGAAAAGTCAAGACTTGTAAATTGTAATGTTATAATTTTGATATCAAAAATATGTACTTACGCCTCTTGAAGAAAGATTACATAGGTGATAGTTACACTTAAGTCATTAGAGATATGAAAAACTACTTCTTATAACAGTATTCAATCGAAAATATACCGTAAAACCCAAAATAGTTAATTACAAATTACACTGAACAAGTAATTTTACGGATGTTTACGACTACAAGTACAACTTCAGTGTGTACAAGTTCCTACCTTATCGATAGCCAATGCCAGGCATTAGAACCATAGACATATAAATAGTTGATTGAAACAGTGGCTTTCAAACGTTACGAATAAGATTTTTTATACCTCCTTATTTTTATTTAACTTGTTTTATGACATTTCAAAGTTCACCACTCACCGGTCACCTCTACAAAAATTAAGATAACGCATTTTTTTTCGTTCTTGTGCATGCAAACATTAATTAGAAATTATTAGTTGCTTTAAATTTGGTAACCTTAAATTCTTTGGAATAAAATATTTTTGTCAAAAATATAAATTGACGTTTAAAATTGCGCGAAACTTCAAACATAAAAAATGTCAAATTCATCAGAGGTAATCGTTACTGTAAAAGGGGGCGTTCAGATAGTAAAATTGAATCGCCCGAATAAGAAAAATGCCTTTACACAAAATATGTACAAAGGTTTGACCCACTTGCTGAGAACATCAGCAACGGATGACAGAATAAAATTTACAGTTTTCACCGGTACTGGAGATTTTTATTCGAGTGGGAATGATATCATGGGCAGTGCCACTGATATGAGTGACGATGCGTCTCAAGCATTTGAATCTGTTAGGTACTTAAAAAAAATTATATTCTGAATCTTGAAGTAATTCTGTTTTAAATTAGTTATCAAATGAAAAGTAAACGATTATTTAAGAATTTTTGAACGTTTCAGACAATTCGTAGCGGCCCTCATTGATTACCCGAAACTATTAATAGCTGTTGTGAACGGTCCGGCAATAGGCATTGCTGCGACCACCCTTACTTTATTCGACATCGTCTATGCTGCTGATACAGCTTACTTCACGACGCCATTTACAAAGCTAGGCCTTTGTGCCGAAGCATGTTCGAGCTACATGTTTCCGAAAATATTCGGTCCGAGCAAAGTAAAGTAGTTTTTTTTTACTTTTTATAAAACAGTATCAACTCATGAATCTTTATATGAACGGTTGTAAATTATAGACGCTTGAAATCTGAAGTCATAAACGTCTATTATAAATTTTTATAATTAAAACATCTAATCGATATACTATTTGTTTTTCAGGCAGGTGAAATGCTTTATTTAGGTTACCAAATGTCTGCTAACGAGGCTTTGTCTTTCGGTTTTGTATCGAAAGTATTCAAGCTATCGAAATTAGATAAAGAAATTTGGCCTCAAATTATGGAATATGCTTCATTACCGCAAGGTTCAATAATGGCCTCAAAGAATTTAGTTCGCTCACATGAAAGAGAAATTCTGCACGCGGCTAACAACAGAGAAACTGAAATGTTGACGAAACGATATACAACAGATGAATGCTCTGAAGCTATGCTTTCATTTGTTATGAAGAAGAATAAATTGTAAAGCTGTTTCGGTTTTTACTACAATATTATTCAGTTCTGTTACAGTCACTGATCTATAATAAATTTTAGCAGACCGCTAATTGTAAATAATTAAATTTTATTTTAGATGTTAAATTCAATTTAGTTTTTTGAAATAACAGTTTAGTAAAACAAATTGAAAGTATTGGAACTGTGATAATATTGCCATTGGGTCATAGTCTTTTATCGATAGTTTGTAATTAAATTGCAAATTTTATATACTAAATAAGTATAGGCTTTTTTAATTTTTTTTATATTGACATTCCAAATTATATCTGTATTTTATTACAAATAAAAATTTTATTCTATAAACGCAGCTTTTATTCATTTTATCAAGATGTTTATTTCTTCAAAAAAAGTACTTAGTAACAAAATCATAATCTGATAACCTTATAGCTTATTATTTGCTTTTAAATAATGATAACGAATTATTCATATTTATGTGTATTAGAATCAAATCTACACAATATGAAGCTGTGCCTCATATTACTATAGTAGTTTATTATTGCCCGTTTACTGCTGGTTATTGTAAAATATACCTAAAGACAACAATTAAAGACTTTTGCTTCCCTTAAATTAGTTTAATTGGAACTACGTGTTAATATTTATAATTAGAATTGAATACAATATTTTATTGAAATTAAAAATATTCCCTAATGATAAATGAACGAGTCGACTCTGTTAATAATAGTGTACAAAAACATGTTTGTATTATACAAAGATAATTAATTGTTTGTCCTACCAATGCTTGCATTCATAAGATATAATTCTTCATTTGTAGATTATAAAAAATGTCCATACCATTACCTATGTATAAAAGAAATTCAATTTGGAAATTTCTTTTGCTTTCTTGAGAGGCTGTGCTTCCGTTTTGGTAAAATGAACTAAATGTCAAATAGCTTTTACATTTCTGCTTTTGATTAACAGATTTTCTCATCTTCGGTTTGTCTTATGAATAACAGCATGTGCCCCCAGTTTAAAAACCAATTGTCATATTTAAATAATCTGCATGTGTGAGTAGGGTCTCATATTGTCATGGAAGGTTAGGGTTCGAGACCGCTATAGTAATTGTTATTCCAATTCATTATAATTCAAATATACATGCCCTCTAGACTGTCTGTTTGTACCTACACGTTAACAGAATTATTCCATTGGAGCGAATCAAACAGAAAATATTTGTTCAGATTTCAGAAATACATTCATCGATGATATTAAACATGTATCGATACTCTGTAAGTATACACCAAATTAATTTCTATATTTATTTATAGAAGTAGGTTTCACTAAAAAATATTGTGGTGATACGATCTGAAAAATTTGCTTAATCGTAGGTATACAATGTTGAGGAAATCATTAAATTTAATTGCTCCCGGCTTCGTATTAAAAATATGTATCGTTTTGATTTTTACAGACATTCCGAGCAGTAAAAGTATTAAATCGTAATTATGCATCGACAGTTTCTACAACGAAATTGTTCATCGATGGAAAAGCGATCGATTCAAAGACAACGCAGTGGATTGATTTACACAATCCAGCTACCAATGAAGTGGTTACTCGAGTGCCCCAAGCAACAAAAGATGAAATGGAGACAGCCGTCGCATCAGCCAAAAATGTATGATTACTAATTTTTTTTATTTATCATCCGATCAATGATTTTTCTTTTTCTAGGCATTTGAAAGTTGGAAACAAACGACTGTATTGACAAGACAGCAATTAATGTTAAAACTACAAGCTATTATTAGACGAGACATGAAAAAGTTAGCTGAAAATATTACGCTTGAACAGGGGAAAACGCTATCCGATGCCGAAGGAGATGTTTTCAGAGGTTTACGTAAGTGTGTTATAGTTTTCGACATATCTATTATTAGAAATAGTAATTTTGTGTCCTAAATTACAATTTAAAAACAAATGAATGTGTCAGTATGAAGTCATATTCTTAAATTTATTTCAAATGATTTTTCGATTTATGAAATATTCCGTTTTCCAAAAATAAAAATCATTGCAGAGGTCGTCGATCATGCTTGTTCCGCCGGTACATTAATGATGGGCGAAACATTACAGTCCGTCGCTAAAGACATGGACACATCGGCTTATCGCATCCCTTTGGGAGTAGTCAGTGGAATCTGTCCGTTTAACTTTCCGGCCATGATTCCATTGTGGATGGCACCGATGGCTCTGATCGCCGGTAATACAGTTGTTCTAAAACCATCAGAACGCGATCCCGGAGCCACCATGATGCTAATGGAGATGTTTAATGAAGCCGGCGCACCTCCCGGTGTAGTAAACGTGAGTACAGTTTAAGAAACCATCTTCCATTTTTTTCATAACACTCAACCATTTGCAGACGAGCTGTTAATTTAGTCACAGGCTGTCTATTTAGGAACCTTTGTTATGACTATAGGGACCGAGAATGGCGAGCACAGCGCCAACTGTCATTAAAAAATTAAAGAGCGGGAGAGAGAATTTGCGACAGTGACTGTAGTACTTATAAAAAATTTACTTACTTTAATTTCAACAGTACCTATATTGAGCTTTTCAAAATATGCTCGTTTGTTTCCGCTAGTTGAGATTCTGGCCTGTAGCTGGCAGCTCGAACAAATTTAACCTACCACCTACAGGGATCAATTGTGTCACATCACTTATGAAATAAAAGAATATTTATAAAAAATTGTCAGTTGAAAAACAAATGAGCGCCATAAGTAAGACAAAAGATAAACAAAACTCACCTGGCAGAATAGAGTCAAATCTTTTTTGTTTTAGGTTATTCATGGATCTCACGATACAGTGAACTTTATTTGCGACCATCCAGACATTCGAGCGATCAGTTTCGTTGGTGGAGACGCTGCTGGAAAACATGTATACACTCGCGGCACTGCTAATGGCAAACGTGTACAGTCTAATTTGGGCGCCAAAAATCATGCCATCGTATTACCAGATGCCGAAAAGGATCGAACGATTGAGCAGCTGGTTGGCGCCGTTTACGGAGCCGCAGGGCAAAGATGTATGGCTTTAAGCGTAGTCATACTTGTAGGTCAGTACAAAATTTATTTTGATGGTTTATTATAATGTGCCCACTTCTTTTAGAAGATCGTAACTAGCCAAAAATTAAATTTAATGTTTATCTTAAGATCAACCAAAGAATGTGTACAATTTAGATTATCAATTTAAATTAATTAATTCATGCACAAAATTACTAATAACACACAATATTAGTAATGAAAAATACTATGAACAAATCACGTTAAAACTGAGGTGATACCATTGTTTAACATATTACTAGAAGATTTTGATCCTTATGAGCGTAAATGAGGCCACTTTTAATAGAGGCAGCTAGACGTCGCACTATTGGCCATCTGTTGACTAGCATCCTAAGTTTTATTATTTAATCTTTGAGTACAGAATAATTGTAGAGTTTACAGAAGTGAGTTGTGTTGACAATCGTTAGGCCATCTGCTGACTAGCATCTTAATTTTATTTAAGACAATCTTGCGTCATTAGTTCATATTGCATAATATTTCGCGGTGACTATTAATAGACAACCCCTAACGTTCTTTCGAAACGCCTCTTTTTTGAGATGTTTATATTCACGAGGAATATTATTATAAGTATATAGAGGCAGAACCATAAGTAAAAAATTTTTTATAAAAATTTGTTTCATGCAAGTTTATTGACAATGTTGTATCCTGTGACATCGTATTTTTATTATTATTATGATAATCTGATAAATATTTTAAATTGCAATTTAAATAATCTGGCTGCCCGGTTGTGATCAAGTTGTCTACGAAGTATGCGATATGTAAATTTATGTTGTATACAATATATCTGAAGCATATATTTTAAAATTTTTGGATAAGCTGCGATGTTGACTGGTTTATACATGGTCCGTACACAATATCACAATAATAATTAGATGATAAAATGAGCGATTCCACTAAGTATTTGTCTATGTATAATCCTAAATTTTTGCAGTAGTCTACAGAATTAGTTTGATGACCAGACAGCGTTACGGCACTTTAGCCAACTGATTCCGGCTTTCTATAGACATTATATTGAATTTAATTGGATTTAACATTAGGGCAAGACTTTTGGACCATTCTGATATTTTATTTAATTTTAAACTTAATAATGTTAATCATTATTATGTCAAACTAAAAATATTCATACATAAGAAAATTAGATAATCAAATTCATTAAAGGGGCCTACACACGATCAGTTTAACTGCGCAGTTTAACCCTTGTGGCGCCATGTCTGAGCGATAAACTGAGATAACTGCATAGTTCCGACAAATTTTAACGCAGGCTTTTGGCCTGCGCATTTGACTCTACTTTGCACCGATAAACTGCGAAGTCAGCTCAGTTAATTGAACAGTTGGCACAGTAATGTGTAGTCTTTGGGTAAGTTCGGTTTTGCGCTCAGATCAATCTGAGCGCAAAACCGAACTTCCCTTTCTAGTCGCGTCTAGCCACGCACGTCAGCTCTTCAAACTGAGAACAATTGAGGAGCAAACTGAAATAGCCCACACACCGTACAGTTCACACAACTGTGCAGTTTGACTGCACAGATAAACTGCGAAGTTAAACTGATCGTGTGTAGGCCCCTAACGATTGGAAAAATTGTGAAAGATTTATTTTAAATTCTTTTATTTAACAACAAATTTTACAATCTTAATGAATTTGATTATCTAATTCTCTTAAACTGCTTGCTTTTGTTAACTAATTAGTATAAGTTGCTATGATAGACTAAGAGCGGATAACACTTTTTTATGTGTTTTTAGAAGACTTGGAACTTTTTTTAAAAGATAACTTTTAAATATCTCTACAAGGGGTAAATAGTCTGTCATTCCAAACGCGGGGCAAAACTTTTTCTAGACTTTACTAATGATAAACACACATAAGTCTTTTTTCGCAAGAGTGAACAAAAAAATATGGGGTGGTTTTGCCCCGCGGTTGGAATGACAGACTATATACCCCTTGTAGAGATATATAAAATTCATCTTTTAAAAAAGTTCCAAGTCTTATAAAAACACATGAAAAAAGTGTTATCAGCTCTTAGCCTATGAATACATCAAAATATATTTTACGAGTGTTTGAACAATTTTTATTCAGAGACAAAGAAATATAAAATCAGATAGCGTTTACAGATAAATTATGTAACTAAACTAAGTTCACTTTATATAAGTTTTATACAGTCTCAACAAATTTCAAAACATTAAAATAATGTCAGCTGCGGCAGTGATGTAAATATCTTATATCATTATTTAGGATCAGTTAGAGGTAGCATTGACAATATCTGAGCTGTTAGTTCAACAATAATATAGGTGGAAGCACAAGTCAACATTGAGTTTGTGGGCCAGGGGAATGAAACGTAAGCGGGCAGCTATAGTATATTTTCCAGTACATGGAATCACTATCTTCCCATATAATATGTTAATCAATGGTGATACTTTTTAATATAATGAGGTTTAATAAATTTGTAAACTAATTAATTTCATCTTAACCTGTTACATAACAGTTATATCATAATTCGGGTGTATGTTTAGTTGCCTACCTTAAAAAAAAATGATTTTTTTACAACACAAATTTTTTTTTAATCTGTAAACGAATGTTTTAAATGATTATTAAATTATTTTTGACGAAGTTTATGTATTTATAATGCAGTTCCGTTATTATTATAAAATATATTTTCAGGTGAAACTCAAAAATGGATCCCCGATATTGTTAAAAGGGTCCAACAATTAAAAGTGACAGCTGGTATTGAACCAGGGGCGGATTACGGACCGGTAATTTCGCCACAAGCTAAAGAACGTATTTGCAAATTAATAGAATCAGGGATCAAAGAGGTAACACTTGATATATTATAGATTATAGACGCTCGACAACTCAAGTCAGTAGGGTCTATTATAGATTTGTGACGCTAAATTAACCGTAATAAATTCATTTTACAGGGCGCGAAATGTATCTTAGATGGCCGGGGCTTAAAAGTGGAAAAATATCCCAACGGGAATTTTGTAGGTCCGAGTATATTAACGGATGTTAAAACAAACATGGAGTGCTATAAAACGGAAATATTTGGCCCTGTAATGTGTGTTATGTCAGCCAATAGTTTAGAAGAAGGATTAAACGTCATCAATTCAAATCCATACGGAAACGGTAAATACAATTCTAGTTTTATGAACTTACAACAGAGTTATACAAAGAGAATGCTTTGAAAACTCCACAATCTGAAAAACGTTAAACGATTCGTTGAAATACAGTAGACCTCGCGCGGCGAAAGATGAAGCCACCGCGTCATAGTAACGTGAATGCATTGCGCCCGCCTTCTAGCTTGCTATTGGCTGTTTATTGTCATGAATAGCAGTTTGCCAAAATTGTACCTAATGTCATAAAACCCAATGTGCAGTTTTGTGTACACGGCACTGTCTGCGGGCAAGCAGGCGTTCACTAGCATATTATTGATGACGTGCCTGGCTTCATCTCTCACCGCGGGCACTCTAATTTAAATTTGCTGTGCTATTTAAACAACATGTGACGTCAGTAATAAATATAATAATAACTAGTTATTCAAGACACTTTTGACGTTATAGCTAGTAATATACTTATTACTTACCAGTGTCGATGTCGATTATAGCATGGCAACTGTAATAAATTTTACTGCAGCGAATCGTTCAGTGTTTCTCAATATTTTAGAATCTTGTTCAAATTTACGTATATTTTCGTTCTGTATAATAAAAATGCGAAATTCGGTAGAAGTAGGTACCCTCAGCAAAAGAAGATACTTTTTATCTATTTATCAAGCGTTACGACTACAATCGTTCCTTAATGTTTGTAGGCTGTGCCATTTTCACCCAGAGCGGGGCTGCCGCTAGACAATTTACTGAAGAAGTTGAATGTGGACAAATTGGTGTAAATGTGCCGATTCCAGTTCCGTTGCCGATGTTCAGTTTTACTGGAAATGGCGCGAGCTTTTTGGGAAATAGTCACTTTTACGGCAAACAAGGCCTGAACTTTTATACTCAGACCAAAACGGTTATTTCATACTGGAGAAAGGGGGCGTCCTTACAGCAGTCTTCATTCAGCATGCCAGTTCAGAGTTAAATGTAGCGAATATTAAATCAATTCTGCGATCGACTCGAATTTTACGTGCTGTGCCTTGTTTTTAAAAAAATACCTGGCATTTTAATCTATTGTCTTCCATATTAAAACAAAATGTCGAATTGTAACCATAAAACAAACGATAGCGAATAGTATAAGTGAAAAAACATTGTTTTAACTTTTTCGACCCTGTTATTATTCTTATATGATTATTAGTGTATTTGCCATATGGCACATACACTATTGGCGTCGGTCGGATGGCGGGACCTAGGGGTCGGACCAAAATTTCTCGACGTTTCATAGCCTCCTGAACATTTTGGCACCAATTTTGGAAATGTCTATTTATATATGTATATATATATATATTTATATATATATATATATGTGCGGGCAATAACTTTCGAAAGAGTTAATTGATTTTGACGAAATTTGGTAGGCACGTTGAAATCCATCACCGCACGAAGCCTATTTAAAATGGGCCCAATCGGACCATTTTAAGGGTGTTTTTTAGGGGTTGAAAAATGTTTTTGGGCCCGAAAATGCCGAAAAAATTTTCAGAATCGTTTCAAAATTGAAATTTAACCTTTTAGTAACGATTAAAATGTGCTGCCAAAATTTTAATAAAATCGGCCCGACAGGACCGGACTTACAAATTTTATGAAAACACTAGTTTGCGGATAGTGCTTTACTTACTGAAGGGTGTATTTAATTTGGTACCGAGGTTGCATTGATAAAAATATTGAAATTAAGAAAAAAAATATTATTTTAAGGGATGTATTAAGGGGTTAAATTTTTTATTTTGTTCAAATACAAACTTAAGTTCACATAATAAAGCCACAATGCCAGTATTAGCAAATACACTATATTGTCGGCAGGGTTTTGGCACTGCGACCCGAGTTTTTGTAATTCTATGCTTGAAGGTCGAAGGTCAGTTAATATTTTATGACTCAGTATTTTTCTAGTTTTAAATATTTTTGGGTTGAAAATTAAAATGAAGTTTCAACGATTAAAATCACTGATGCCATATATTGATATATTTTTTTTTGCGATATTGTGTTGTTATAACTTATAAGATTATTGATGTTTTATGTATAAGTCAAAGGTATATATTTTTAAATAAAACGATTATTAGAAAATTACATTGTTTTATTTTTTACTAATTACTGATTATTTCAGACATATCAAATTTTTATTGTTAAATATTACGTATTGGCTCTAGTTTGGGTCTTTATCAGATATATAATAGGGATAACTATCGAAAAAAAACTATCCATAGTCTCTTGATACTATTTTGAAACTATCGAAGTTTATCGATAGTTGCTCAAATAATACAAATGAAAAAAATGAAAATCTATTCATAAAAAGTTATGAAATTGTTTTTAAAGAAATGAAAATCAAAAGCTTTATTCTATTATTTTGTTCTAAATATTTAAATGAAAAAAAACTCCATGGTTTGGTTATACCACTAAATAGTCCAGTAATTTTAGATTTCCACTGCAGAAAAATTCCCAGTTAGCTGATTTTTTTTTATTTACCTTCGTTATGGTGTTTTAAAAAACGTGTAAAAAGTCCCCATCGATATCGTGACGGCGTTGCCAGATATTCGAGGTTCAAGTTCACGGTAGACGGTTTTTAGTGATTTTCTCGGTTCCGTTCCATTTTTTGTAAAAAATAGTTATTATCAATCTTGTAGAGGATGAAATTATCTACAACTTTTGTATAAACATTTTTTGTCTACGATTTATAGTTTTTCTTTTTAAAGTACCCGCGGCTTCCTCCCCCTCGATTTTACATAACGAGATTATGCTGCTCCCCGAGGGCCTTACATAATGATTTGTACCATTATTTTAAGTTGAATTTACAGCTAACTATTAATTATAATTTTATCGAAATTAATGCAGTAGTTCTCTACTTATAAGCAACCAAACATACAAATCGACAGCGCTCAAACAGACAGACAGACAAACAATTTCTTTTCGAAAATACGATATTTATACTTGACATCAATTATAAAGACCATTCGTAAAGTAATTTTGTAAAAAAAATTTACAAGGGTTGAGAGAGTGCGGATTAAGTACGAGTATGCATTTGCATACCGTATAACGCAGTCTAGTAATATTAGCCACATTTTAAATTTTTTTTACAAAATTTCTTTACGAATAGTCTTTATAACAATTATAATGAGTATTCGTAAACGAATTTTGAAAAAAAAGTTAAAAGTATGGCTACTCCGAGCTATTCTTAGTAGAGTGCGTTATACGATATGCAAATGCATACTCGTACTTAATCCGCACTCTCTCAACCCTTGTAAATTTTTTTTACAAAATTACTTTACGAATGGTCTTTATAATTGATGTCAAGTATAAATATCGGATTTTCGAAAAAAAATTGTTTGTCTGTCTGTCTGTTTGAGCGCTGTCGATTTGTATGTTTGGTTGCTTATAAGTAGAGAACTACTGCATTAATTTCGATAAAATTATAATTAATCGTTAGCTGTAAGTTCAACTTAAAATAATGGTACAAATCATTATGTTAGGCCCTCGGGAAGCAGCATAATCTCGTTATGTAAAATCGAGGGGGAGGAAGCCGCGGGTACTTTAATAAGAAAAACTATATATCGTAGACAAAAAATGTTTATACAAAAGTTGTAGATAATTTCATCCTCTACAAGATTGATAATAACTATTTTTTACAAAAAATGGAACGGAACCGAGAAATTCACTAAAAACCGTCTATCGTGAACTTGAACCTCGAATATCTGGCAACGCCGGCACAATATCGATGGGGACTTTTTACACGTTTTTTAAAACACCATAACGAAGGTAAATAAAAAAAAATCAGCTAACTGGGAATTTTTCTGCAGGTGGGTCATTTCAATATCTAAAATTACTGGAGTATAAAATCATAAAATGACACGACGGAAAAAAAATAATGTTTGTACCTATCACAAGTGCTGCCTCTCGTGGATAATTGAAAGAACTACTCTCAGGAAAATGGCTCATTTCCATGCTATTTCAGTTTGTCCTCACTCCTCTGACAGTCTGACACCGCGTCCTCGGAGTTTGTCTCTCTGGTTTATCGTACACATGTCACATGGGACAGCAAGACAGATAGCAAGTGATTGATTTTGAAAAAAGTAAATAGTAATTAAATAAGAAATATTATTTAAAGAAGTGATACAACACCCTAGAAAAATATTTGAATACCTACTTTTGAAGATAAACTTTTTACGATAAACAATTTTATGACAGGTGAGATTCTAACCTATCAACCATTTTTCGTTTACTTCCACCAGTTTTCCGGCTATAGCAATTCAACCACCGTCTAACTTCCATTGTTTTGTGCACTAATTTACCACCTTCAGTAACATTTTCATCTAAATTAACATTGAAAAACGTGACATTAAAATTTAGGTAATATAATAGAAATTAGGTTCTAAGTTAAAATTATTTAGCAAAAAAATTGTTATGAAATGTCAACATTTGTTGTTTACAGTGTTTGGATTTTAGGAGCCACACCATTCTTATGTGAAAAAATGAAACCACTCACCACAAAACAAATGATACCTTTAGAGAAAAAGAAAAGGAAGACTGAAGCATTTTTGGAAATAGCAAAGTTAAACGATAGAGATCGAGAAACGAAACAGAATCAGACCAATAATAATTGTAATGAAGAATCTGACAGTCCAACACAACTCGAAACAGGTCCCACCTCGAAACGTTTAAAGAGTAATCCGTCATCGGATAACGATTCCGATGAGAAAATATTACATGATTCGATCGATTCAGTAAATAAGAATACGTCTTTCAAAGAAAAATCAAAATTGACTGCAGAACAGTACGACGAATTTAAGCGACGTAAACGCGAACTTTCGGCTAAAATCAAAGCACAACCCCGATTAAGGCTAACAGACGTGGGTTCTTCAGCGTCGTTGGCTACCAGTGAAAACGAACGTATTCCAATATTTTTAAATGACATACAGCATCTTTTAATGTATTCTGTTCTTGGACATCATTCTCCGTATTCACCGTCGAAATGGTGTCATATCGAAAAGTTCAATCGATTAGCACAAACAGTCGTTCTAGTCGTTGAAAACGTTTCGTTGGACCATTATTCATCTTATGAAAGCGTATTTACGTTTTTAAATGCCTCGCTTGAGAACAAAATCCAAATTATAACTCCAGCTGCTTACAAAGGCGACGCTGTACAAGAACTGGCAATGTGTCCCTTGACAAGTACTCAGATAAATAAGTTAGTGAAAAAATATGGCAATTTAGAAACGGCTGCACTACAAACCGGAGAAGTGTTTTATATGCCGAGGGCTATTTTTCCGATAAAAGAAAAAGTTGAAGAATATAAGATCGAAGCCGGAAAGAAACCAGAATTTCCCGAAACCGACCGTTTTTCCAGAACACAACTAGTAATGTCGGCGTCGCAACTCGTCGAAGAATCTTATCCACTGCCGTTAAAAGGTTGTTTGCTGAACCCTTATTCCGATTATGTTTTAACAAAAGATTTATACGTTGATGTCACACCTTTTTCACCGATGTTCGGTCTTGACTGCGAAATGTGTCTGACTACTACCGGAAACTTAGAACTCACGCGCATTTCGATCGTAAATGAAAAACTGGAAACAATCTACGAAAAGTTTGTTAAACCCAAAAACAAAATTGTCGACTATTTAACAAGATATTCCGGTATTACGCCTAAAATGATGCAGGGCGTTACAACGACATTGAAGGACGTACAAGAGGATGTTCGAAAACTTCTGCCGCCCGATGCAATTTTAGTCGGTCAGTCGTTGAATATGGATTTGAAGTCAATGCATATGATGCATCCTTACATAATAGACACCAGTGTTATTTTCAATATTGCTGGTGAAAGACGCCGTAAGTCGAAACTGCAAACGCTAGCTCAAGAATTTCTATGTGAAAAAATTCAGACGGGTCGACAGGGACATTGTTCGACCGAAGACAGTTTGGCATCGATAAAACTAGTACAGCTGAAATTAACGAAAAATATCGAGTTCGGAGACGCAGTCTTATGCGGAACAATTGCTTGCGAAAAGAACATACACGAAATCCAAATGAACAAAATGGCGGTCGATTCGGAAAATTTCAACGGGAAGTATGGCAGCAGTTTCTTCAATCACGTCACCAAAGTCGAACATACGGCGACCGTCATCGGATGCGAGGACGTTATATCTGAATACACTAACTATATACCGACTCATCTTCTCAAAGACGACGAAACGGGCCGAACTAAAGTCACTTGCGAAACGGCCCCATCAAATAAAGATGTGGTCAAAAAAGCCTGCGAATCGTTTAAAGAATCGAGTTTGACATTGGCTCATCTTAGATTCAAAGACGAAGATATTGAACACGATAATGCGCCCAACACTTTCAGTAATATAAATAAATGGGCAGAGAAAATGTGGGACAATTTGAGACCACAGAGTTTATTTGTAGTGATTTTCACAGGTCACAATACCGACTCCGGATTCTGTTGTTTGCAAATGAGGAGGTCGAATAAAAAATTATGATAATTTTTATAGGCGCGTTTTTGTGAAATGCATGAATTGGAAAGCGTTGTTTCGAACCAAGCATTTCAATATGACTCTCAGTGTTTATTGTTCAAAATGTCGCTTCAACGTTAGTATAAAAAAAAGGATGATAAAAAACAATGGGCAGTCAATTTAAATAAGAATAAGATGTCTCATTTATTGATCGACATTACTGATTGTTTATATAACATCAAATTATATCGACCATTGTTTTATATTGTGCTTGTTTATATCGTTCGAGTTGTTTTTTTTTCAAGAAACGATTTGGTAAATTAAAAAATTGTCAAGTGTGAATATTACAAACTGTAATTAATTGTTATTACTGATAGGCACAATTATTTATATTATATTACAATGTAAATAAATGCGAGTATATAAATGTTATTTTGTTAATAAAAGTATAGTAATTAAGAAATAAAATGGAATATTAGTCATTGACAAAAATACCTTTTTCTTGGAAATTCCTAATTCAAAACGAAAGCAATCCTTAAAAATGGTTCTTGGCTGGATTCAGTTTCACTAATTAGTTCGGGCTTGAGAATAGCCGAGCGTGTAGCAGTGCTGTTGTTTACATGGCGTTGCTATGGTTCTTCTATTACAAGTTCCCGGGTTCTAGCCCGAGAGCTTGTAAAAGTGTCAATTGGATTTTCAATTTATTATTAAAAAAAAAAAATAATGAATTGAAAATATGAATTGGTGCTAGGCCCAAATAACCTTAGCTGTTGGTGGTCTTTAAAACACAATTTAACAATTTTTAACTAATTAGTTCGTGCACAAAATTACAAATAATACACAATAAAGAAAAATACTATGAACAAATCACTTTAAATCTAAGTTCATACTTTTTCATATGTATAAGTCAAAGGTATATATTTTAAATAAAAACAATTTTAAGAAAATCACTGTTTTATTTTTTACTAAATGTGTGACTAATCCGGATTTTTGCTATGAACTATGAACGTTTGTCGTTTGTTTAATTATGAAATATTTCACAAGAATGCGTTTAAGTTAATATTTTAAAATATACTTTTAATAACGGACTATAAGGAATGAGGTAACATTTGGTGCAGCGTCTTCGATTTGAAAAAAACTATTAAGAAACAAACACAGTTTTAAAACTTATTTTGTATATTTTTTATAAAATAAAAATTATCTGAAGCCAAATTCGAGTAATTGATACTCAGAAAATATCAAAACAAATATCATTTGTTCGTATTTAATATTCTACCATATTTTTGAAAATACTATAAATTAAAAAAAAATATATCAAAATCTATTCATATATCTAGTTATTTACAATTTTTGTACGTACTTATATAAAAAATGTTTTGTAAAACGTAAACACGAGTATTTTTAATGTGTAAACATCCCCCTTCCCAAAAAAAACAATATATCAAAGGTTAGAGTAGAGTAGCATTGTTTAGAGAAGACACCAGCGTCATACATGCGCATAAACGAGTTAAGTGCCGGACGAGTTCATATTCTACCACTGATATAGCTCTTCCTACTATCTACCGCGCAGATCGACCAACATGCTGGTGTCTTTTCTAAACAATAGTACTCTAAAGACTAAATCATAAGATCTTACATATGAGACGCGCAGTAGCGTAACGTACAACTCCGCAGACCCGCGTAGTGGGGAGGCCCAGCCATCATACGGGCCCAACCAAGTTGATATATTATTTAACTACTTTTACAAACGTAGTACGTACAGCTCTATAAACTGCAAAGTATCGTGATAAGGGGTCCAAACTGAATTTTGCAGGGGGACCTAAGTTTGCGTTACGCCACTGGAGACGCGAGGGATGTTGTTTTAGTTACAGCAGTTGCAAGCGTTTTATTTATTTTCTTTTTAATACTCTGTTCGAACTACTAAATGAATTGGTCAACATAAAGATGTTGACATAATATAAACCCGTAAGTGCTTGGCGCTCACCCAATTTTTTCTTTTAAATTTTAAAAACTTAATATCATTCTTTCAAAGCAGTAACTTTTAAAATTACGTTTAACGGAAGAATTTGAATAGCTTATAAGTTTTCGTTAAGTAATGAAACAGTCGAAACGCAGTAGTTTCAACAGAAATAAAAGAGAAGCGAAAACAAATTTCAGAATACGTAGTGCTGAAGACAAAACAGAAAAAAATGTTTCAAAAATGTCTCCTTAATGGTAGAAGCAGGTATATTAAAATACTGCCAACCTGATGAAACCTTCATATTGCGAACGATAAAAAATATAATATAAATATATATAAAATATTAAAATAACATATAACTACGATGTTTGTACATTAAGAATATTATGAATGGCACATTTTATATTTTTTTATATACACTTGTTTTTAGCTGACTTTTGCGATAATTTTCAGCCAAAATCAGTTTTGATTGCACACAAAAAAAAAAGGAAGCAGAACTACTTCCCTGAAGCTTAATAAAAGCAACTTTGATTGATTTAATCAACCAATTCCTAAGAAAAGTTATTCAATATTTCAAAAATTGCGAAAGCATCGAACGAGTTCAAGTTTTCTCTGATTCCACTATCGATTGTTTTATTTTTTGCAATTGCAACAATACTTTTTATCAGTCAATTTTTTTAACACATTAAACACTGTCATCTGTTTTTACTAACAAATTTTGGTAACAGGATATTTTATATTTACACAATCCTTAAGTTCTTTGGCATCAAAACCAAACCTTTTAAATTTAATTATTGGCACTGATTTCATAAGTACTTACACTTTTTATCGACATCAAAAACGACATTTTAATTGCAGAATTTTCCTTCGACAAGTGTAACTTTAAACCTTCAAACGTTTTCAAATTATTTTATAAACCAAGAAGGCTTTTTTCTAGTGTCTATTTCCCAACAGGTGGATGATTTAGTTCCAAATATTGGAACGGTACATGCATTTTACAGTGTTTTTGTTCGACAATAAGATGTCCCCTTCGATGTGAAGCCCCTACAACCGTTACAGTTTCCCCTTTGTGGAGTACGACAGCGGCAGTCGTTTGTTCATCACCTTCCGGCGGATATGTCATGCGCATGACCCTTGTCTGCGGATATCCGAGTTTAGTATTACCCGTAACAGTATACGACCTGCTCGGAGGAACCGGCGGCGGTCTTTCTAAATCCAATCCAAAAAGCGTACAAGTATGTTCGACGGCAACGTGTTGTTCCGGAGGAGGAGTGCCGGCTATCGGTTGAGGTCGCGGACGTCGCACAGCACCCGCAGCGACGGTAGCCGATCGCAAACCGAGTGAAGCGAATCTTCGTCTTGCTCTCCAGCCACGCCATGTCGCCTGAATAAGCGTCGCTGAATTATCTCGCGTCGTCGTACGAAGATACTCGAGTTTTTGTCGCATCGCTTCCGATAAGAAAATGTGACGTTTTCCGGTCGCCCAGCTGGTCGAGGCGAGCGAATCAACTGACGGTTTTGGACGATCGATGGTCGTCGAAGAACGGTTAGCGAGTTTTGTACGGCGTGCAGGTTTGCTGTCAGAATCGGAAGACACGTGAAGGATCAGTTGACAATCGTCTATGAGTTTATCGTCGCCGTTGGTGGCTTTACGTAGATGCGGTACTAGTAGTCTATAGCGACCGTGGAACGCCTTGAAACGCATTCGGTGAGGATAGCCGCCCGCCATTAAGTTCACGGTTTCCAATACCTGTCACGGAAAACATATATCTTTAATATAATAATATATTTATTTATTCCTGTGACATAAATGTATGGAATAGGTCAACAATAAATGAACGATACATTTGTCCAAGTTGTAGAAAAAAAGCCTGAATGGAGTAAAAGGAGTGCTCAAGTAGCAGACTCTTGACGATCCGCTTAAAACGAGGCAAACTATTTATTGACTTTACATTTGCCGGTAAATGGTTATACAGTTTCAGAGGCATAATAAAGAACTATGCTGTTGTGATTTCATTTGTTTTTAGTTACTCATTATAGCATTTTGTTTTCTTAACAGCTTAAAGATAGATTATATGCATTGGCTTTACTCCAATGTTTCCAAAACGTTTATTATTCGAAATATGCCGACATTTACTTTTTGAAGTTATACTTCTTGAGTGAGGGTCTTCAACTGTAGTTAAAGGACACATTTCATTTTGTATTTTTGTTACTATAATAAAACTGAAAGAATTAAGTGCATAATCTGACTTCACAATACCTGTAAAGATCTTATTTGCATAACAGCGGTGGTCCTATCGAATCTATCAGACGTTTCGGCAGCATTACTGCGAATGCATCTGACAAAATGGGGTCGTGCATGAACGAGTGTCCTGAGCAAATTATCAAGACGCGTATGAAAGTCTTGTGTCAAAGTTGAAACGGGTTCGTCGCCATTTAGAAGATCAGTATGAGATGTCGGAGAAATACGGAACGAAACTCCACGTGCCGGTACCCCGCTTCCAGGCGGTGCTCCATTTTCAGCTTGTGAACATGAAACTAATGCTTTTAGTTCACTGCCGAACAGATGCGTTGCGAAACCAAAGTTACAGGTGTGCTTGTGGAATACGGCAACTAGATCGTCTGGTACCACGTCCTAATGAAAGAAATTGTGGTTTACAAAGTGTTCGCTATAAAAAATCATTAATAACGTAACTGCAAGTTTAAAAATGCCCGAGATCACGTAACTGCAAGTTTGAAAATGCCCGAGATCACGTAACTGCAAGTTTGAAAATGCTTGAGATCGTTACAATTTACAAAATCGCTTAAACCGCGTTATCATCACAATTCTTCGGTGGTAATTTGAGATCTCGGATAATCCTGGCAGTTAGTGGTCTTAAAAAAATGTAGACAAACCTTGTTGGTGTCGAGGAAATCCGACGCGTCATAAATGACATTTCCAGCGAAATGTCTGATACCAAAATGTCTGGGATCAGGAGGTCTTGGTTCGTAGAGACGAGTGTTTTGACGGTGCTGCGCTCTGACGGCCGCAACGTAAGTATCGGCCGAACCTCGTGTTTGACATTCCGAGTCCAGCATACTTAGCAGACCAGTTCTGAGCGAAGATATCAGGTCAATGCATGGAACATTGTCCACATAATCTACCTGCAAGTCGTCGAATGTATGATTATTAAGTGTATTAAATTAATAAACGGCTAAAAATACTCATTATGCTCAACAAAGAATTTTAATTGTTCCACTCTCAACAAATAAATCAAAACAAAATAACAAACAAATCTTAAACAACAAACCAGACAACAAACAAATCTTAAACAACAAACCGGACAACAAACAAATCTTAAAACAAAACAAAGCTTTTGTTTTAACAAAAAACAATATCGAACCTCAAGTTCACAGTCGATGCCTTCGTCGCGGCAAGATTCAATACTGCTCTTGAAAATGTGAGTATTGTAGAAATGCTGCATAGTTTCGGCGCACAAATTGATGCATAGATGTTCGAGATGTGCCGGACCGTTTGGTTGCTCGAATCCGAACATATCGAGTATTCCGATGAAGCCGTCGGTAGCATGACGTACGGCATTATTTAGCGCTACCATCGATTTGGCACCGGCACCGTGACCTCCACTGGCGCCTCCATGACCACTGTGTATTGTAGACGTTGCATGCTGAGATGCTGTAAACAGTTTTTAATATTTTATTTTTTGAAGTTATACTTCTTTTGGCGAGAGAGAGAGAGTGAATTTTTACGTTTTAACACCATGAAGTTAGTCGGAAGTTCATGATTATAATACTCTATTATCACCAGTCACAATTTGAAGTTGCTATAATTAAATAGAGCAATTTGATCCTTGAAAACAGTGTAGAAACTGTCGGAAGTGAGCACTTCCTTGGCACGTGGGATCAATAAAAGCAATACTGATTAACTGAATTAATCAGTATTGCTTTTATTGATCCCACGTGCCAAGGAAGTGCTCACTTCCGACAATTTCTACACTGTTTTCAAGGATCAAATTGCTCTATTTAATTATAGCAACTTCAAATTGTGACTAGTGATAATAGAGTATTATTATCATGAATTAATCAGTATTGCTTTTATTGATCCCACGTGCCAAGGAAGTGCTCACTTCCGACAATTTCTACACCAGTCACAATGTGACAAGAGCGTTTTCAGTTTTGAATAACATTAATAAAAGCTATTGGTATACAAACGCTCGTTTATGCCGCTTTCGTTAAAAATGAGTTCATACTTACAAACGTTTAGTACTGGCACGCGGGATAAAATTTTTGGAGTTATTTTTGTTTTGCTACGCCAAAGGAGTGTAACTTCTGACGTGCGTACATAAGTACACACACTCTTTTTTAATTATCAGAAGTGAAAGGTTTGAAGTTTAGATAATCTACATACCGACATCAACATTGTGCAGATGATTATGAACACTTTCGTTTGAGTCTGAGCTAAGCGTGCCAAGCGTACTGCCCAATCGTTTGAGACTATTCGCCCGACGTACGATAGTCGCGACGGTTCGACAATACAACGCCTTAGCTAAAGAATCGCGCGTCGCTCCAGCAGCTATTGCATCTTGAGCGGCACGAGTTGTACGTCGAGTCCGTGACGTCAAACCATGAAACAGCGCTTGCGCCGGAACTCCCAATAAACCGGCTGCCGATGTGAGTTCGTGTTCGCCGGATCGAACTTCGACTTCGGCTGCATCGGCGAATTGTACGTTACCTAGCAACAAAACAGCTGCGAGTACGCGCACGACATCGAGGAATGGTATGCCAAGGATGCCGAGACACGTTTTCCAAGCGTGGAAACGTGAAGCGTCTTCAGCGACATCTTGACGAGTATCGCCGCGCTGTAGGTAACGCAAATTACGCGGTCCGTAACTGGAAATAAATAATGAAAATTTAAAGTCTTATGTCAAACTATAAAAAATGTTTCATCATTTTAAATACTTACCCGTCCAGACATAACTTGGTTCTTTCATCAGACGTGAGACCTGCTAGCATTTGATAAAAAATATGGTAGTTTTTCTCGCCCGGTAATGGTCTGACGACACGTGTCTGGTCCAAGAAATAACAATGTATTTTGGTCCGGTAGAGCGCACCGTCCGTAACTTGGACCTCGATGAACTGACCCTACAATCATCGACAACACAATTAATCATCTACAGCTCGTAGCAATGTAAAATATCCGGAGACTTTAACGGCAGTTCAATTCTCGCATAGAAACCGAACCCGCTGTTAATGACAACACGGAACAAGAAAAATTGATCTTGGTAGCAAATGTTTCCGGGCTAAGTAGCCGTGGTCCAATGGATTTTACTCCGTACGTTTCGCCCAAAGCTCCGTTGGGCATCTTCAGCGGCGATTGGCAATAGATCTTCTTGCCGGTCGACTGGTGACTGAGGCACTGTTTGCGGTGTCTGTATTTTATAAATACAGACACCGCAAACAGTGCCTCAGTCACCAGTCGACCGGCAAGAAGATCACATCGTATTGCCAATCGCCGCTGAAGATGCCCAACGGAGCTTTGGGCGAAACGTACGGAGTAAAATCCATTGGACCACGGCTACTTAGCCCGGAAACATTTGCTACCAAGATGTCTACCGGCCGTGAAAGCATGAAACTCCAAGAAAAATTGAGATTTTTTCAGTGACTATTAACGGTATTTATTACGAAATCATCTTGCAAGACTTTAACGATAGTACAAGAAGCAAATAGACTCAAAAGATTTCAATTCTCGCACAGAAAGTAAACCCGCTGGTAATACGGGACAAGAAAAATTACATTTTTTTTTCACTGACGATTAACGAAATTCATTAAGACTTCGATTTTATTTATTGTAGATTATAGACGCGTCGACATCTAAGGTCATTAGCGTCTTTCAACTAACTACTTAAAACTAAATAACATCACAAAACATTCATGAGCGCAGGTGGGATTCTAACCCATGGCAGTGCAGTTTAGAGGTTGCGGCGCCAAGCATGCTGACCACTAGGCTATACTGCCCTCTATTAAGACTTCGAAATCATTTATAAGTATCAATTACAATGTCAACTACCTGGAGACTTCAACGATAGTTCACGAAAGCATTCTGGCGATTTCAATTATTACTACATAGAAAGCAAACCCGCCGTTAATGGCTACGGAAAATAAGTTGGAAACAGTTAAGAAAAAATCTTTGACGGTTTATGGATTCACTGTAACTCACAATTCGGCTGGACTCTGAGTTGGACGTCGTCTTGGCTGATCCAAGCGATCTGAGGACTGTAAAAGCGGCTGCCAAATGTTTGAAAGCATCAGTTTCTGGACCGCCGCCTGCCACTGCGAATAACTGTCTCAACAATAGCATCGACGCATGCGTTTTACCTGAAAAATAAATAAATCGGTCTTTTAATAACAAATACTTACTTTAAGATCTTTGTCTGCCGAGGGAACCGTGAAAAGTATACTCTACTAGAAGTTAACCCCCTGCACTCTTTATCTCAAATTTTTTCCCATCGCCTAAAAACTGTTACAGCTCTTCCGACGCTATTTTTTGAACTAAAGGGTTCGGGTAAACGCCCAATGAAGGACCAAGAATCACTCTACAGACCCTTCAGGCGAAAAATTAAAGAAAAAAAATTCTGGAAAAAATTACAATTTTTAAAAAATTACGTAATCTTTCACACGTAGCCAAAAGATTTTTTTTCAAAAAATTCGCCTGTATGATCTGTAGTGCGCTTCTTGGTCCTTCATTTGGCGTTTACGCGAACTCTCTAGCTTCAAAAATAGCGTCGGGAGAGCTGTAACTGTTTTAAGGCTAGAGGAAAAAATTTAAGATGAAGAGTGCAGGGGGTAACTTTCGATAGAGAATATACTCCTAGGCAGCAGTCCCATGTACACGGAAAACGCACGGAAGACGGAACTCGGAAATGCAAATGGCGGAGGTTGACCAATCAGATTCTTTCCGTAAAGTTTGAATATAACGGAAAGAATCTGATTGGTCAACCTCTGCCATTTGCATTTCCGAGTTCCGTCTTCCGTGCGTTTTCCGTGTACATGGGACTGCTGCCTAAGTGGTAAATAATTTAAAACGTGTTTTATTTAATTTTAAAATGACCAACAGTTTCATTTCTGATTATGACGAATTTTAAGTACTATTCTAGGAATATTTAAAGCATTTAAAGCATGATTCAACAATAGTTTGTACAACCGGACGGTTTCAATAATCTAACAGTTGGTGGAATTTTAAGACTTCTTACCGGATCCACTAGTTCCTGAAAGGATGATCGCCTGCGGATATCCGGTCTCACTCTGCTGTCTGACTGCTTCATGGACAACGCGGTTCAGTTGTGGACTTGCTGGTAGGTTGCGTGTGCTGCTAAGGGTTAACGGGTTACCAGCGTCCGTATAAGGATTCACACATAATAAAATTGGACCGACATTAGTCTGCAACGGAAAGGGTTAAATAATTTATTTAAAAAACAAAATCATAACTGTCAAACAATGCATGCTAACAACTAACAATAAAATTACTTTCTGATGCCATCATAATCCTAATCTAATGGCCGGTTTAACGTACATTTTAATCTCGATGTTTTTTAATCACACTGTTAAATGACGGGTTGCTATGGAAACGAAACGCAGCAACCAATGAACACGTAGCTGTCAAAATTTAACAGTGTGATTAAAATGTACAATAAATCGGCCATAAGTATATCGAACCTAAATATTAATTTTTAGTGTATTTGCCATATGGCACATACACTATTGGCGTCGGTCGGATGGTGGGACCTAGGGGTCGGACCAAAATTTCTCGACGTTTCATACCCTCCTGAACAGTTTGCCACCATTTTTAAAAATGTTTATGTATATATGTATATATATATATATATATATATATTATATATATATATATATATATATATTATATATATATTTTATATATATATGTGTGTACACGATAACTCTCGACAGACTTATTCGATTTAAATGAAATTTGGTACACACATTGGAACCTATTACCGCACGAAGCCTATTTAAAATGGGCCCGATCGGACCATTTTAAGGGTAGTTTTTAGGGGTTGAAAAAAGTTTTTGGGCCCAAAAATACCGAAAAAATTTTCAGAATCGTTTCAAAATTGAAATTTAACCTTTTAGTGAAGATTAAAATGTGCTGCTAAAATTTTAATAAAATCGGCCCGACAGGACCGGACTTACAAATTTTATAAAAACACCAGTTTGCGGATAGTGATTTACTTACTAAAGGGTGTACTTAATTTGGTACAGAGGTTGTAATGATAATAATATTGAAATTAAGAAAAAAAATATTATTTTAAGGGATGTATTAAGGGGTTAAATTTTTTATTTTGTTCAAAAACAAACTAAGTTTTACGTATTAAAGCCATAAGGCCTGTATAAGCAAATACACATTGTCGGCAGGGTTTGGCACTGCGACCCGAGTTTTATTTTATTGTAGATTATAGACGCGTCGACAACTTAGGTCATTAGCGTCTTATCGAACCTAAATAGATAGTATACTTGAAATGTCCTACTGATTGATTGAAACATTAAATGTGACAAGTAGGTTTCTTATGGGACGTTGGCGTCCGTTAAGAAAGGATTTTTTCGAAATTCAACCCCTAAGGGGGTGTATTGCACAGCCTAAATCACTGAAGATAGAAAAATGGTGTAAAAATATTTATATAGAAAATCGTATTCCCTGCGTGTATCAACTTGAAACTTGGTATAGGTAAATAGGTAGATACCTACCTACTTTATTTCTAACCCTTTCAAGAATTAATTTTCAAAGAAATTCATCGTACTTTAATTATTTTTTCAATTTGGCTATTTTTCATCTAGGTAATTTGTCTGAACTAAATTGTAAATAAATTGAAAAGACTGTAAGATTTTTTCGTTGGAGAGCAGCCAATTATATAATTGTTTCGAAACATAGGAAAAAATCATTTTATCAACCAAGTGGCCACAATCAGGATTCTATCTATATGATATGAAGTGAATCTCTTGAAGTGAATCAGAGATTCACTTCATATCATATAGCTATTGAATTAGCAGATATGAATTGACGCTCGCATGTAGTGAAAATCTATTGATTCTGAAGCATATATGGAGAATATTAGTTTAGCAATCTTGTCACGATTGAGTATTGTAAGCTCATTCCGCCGCGAAAGTGGAAAGGTTCAGGTTAGAATCCTGATTGTGACCACTGGTTGGTAAAATGATTTTTTCCTATATGTTTCGAAACAATTATATAATTGGCTGCTCTCCAACGAAAAAATCTTTCAATTGCATTTCAGCCGTATAAAAAACTATTATTATCTAAAAAGACTGTGTTTTATTGAATTTAAAATATCTGCAATACTTTTTAACATTTATTGGCGATTGATTCAAGAATTGGATCGCCATTTTGATATAAACTTCCCTTCATACATGTACAGCAATTAATCGCATGTAAAAAAAAGCAGGTAACAGGTTGAACTGTCCAGTTTTAGAAGATACATAGTTATAAAACTTATTACGCTTAGTTATTAAATTCGGTTTGGTAGCCCGGAGCTTCAATTGAGCTCTTGCGCAGTCATCGCTGAATGCTGATCATTCTATCAGAGCCGGACCCAGACAATTTTTGAAATTATACTTCTTTAGCGAGGGAAGTGACTTGGAATGGCCTCGACTCAAAAATTAATTAAACGCTGTATAATGTAATGTTGACAGGGATAGTTACCCGGTATCCCCTGCACTCTTCATCTCAAATCCTTTTTGCTCGCCTAAAAACGGTTACCACTCTCCCGACGCTATTTTTAAAAGCTAAAGGGTTCAAGTAAACGCTAAATGAAGGCCCAATAAACACATAATACAGATTCTATACAAGCGATTTTTTTGAAAAAAAGGGTGTGGGTCTCGGAACCCCAGACAGATGTGAAACATCAAAGAAAACGTTATTGAACTCGGTGGTTGAATTGTGTTTTAAAGACCACCAACAGCTAAGGTTATTTGGGCCTAGCACCAATTCATATTTTCAATTCATTATTTATTTTTTTTTTTTTAATAATAAATTGAAAATCCAATTGACACTTTTACCAGTTCTCGGGTTCTAGCCCGAACCCGAGAACTGGGGACTTGTAATAGAGGAACCATAGCAACGCCATGTATGAACTCGGTGGTATTCTCTATGTACTAGTATATATATATTTATTTTTTTTTCAAAAGCAGCAACTAACTGTTATGCTGACGTAAACCTATATACTGCACTTAACACACGCGGTTGCGGCGTTTGAGCACGCCTGAGCCAGAAACGCAACTAAATATACAGCGAAGTATCTATATTACATACCTGCACGTGTATACATATACTTTTGCTTTACAGTACGTTCGTATGTATACTCTCTCTCTTTCTTCCCGTGCCCGAGCGCGCGGAAGCCGAGAGAGAAGTGCCGCAGTGGTGGGGAGAACAGCAGCGAAGGAGCGGACCCAAACATTTCGTTGCATATTTCCCCTCACGCGGCTGTTCACAACCCTACATAAGATGTTTCACATCAAAAAGTTTTGGCTACGCGTGAAAGATTACGTAATTTAAAAATAAGTTTTTCCAGGAAAATGTTTTTCAGTTTCTCGCCTGAGAGGATCTGAATTTGTAGTGTCACAGTGTGTGATTCTCAGTCCTTCATTTGACGTTTACCCGAACCCTTTAGCTTTAAGAATAGCGCGGTCGGGAGAGCTGTAACAGTTTTTAGGCAAGGTGGAAGGATTTGAGATGGAGTGTGCAGGGGGTAACTTCCGGTAGAGAATATACTCTTAAAGTAGTTTCACTTGAAAAAGTTTGATACCTATGTTGTTTTAAACGCAGGTACGTATTTGTAAATACGGCCCTGCATAAAGTGCCTAAACAAAGTTCTATGTAATTATAAAGTGCTCATCTTTAAAGGTAGTGTCGAGGGGTGGGGAGAGGGTAGCGGGACCGATGTCAGTTATTTCCGACGCGCAACGACTGTCACCGAATTCCGACGGTAATAACACTAATAACACGGTGGTGCTACGCCCTAGGGACATCACGAATACTAACAAACGCCTTTGACAGAACCAGTACCCATACTCTCTTCTCTAACATTACACGTTTCATACACATGTGTAATAAAAATATTATTAAACTCAATACGACTTTAAAAACTCGGGTCGCAGTGCCAAAACCCTGCCGACAATATAGTGTATTTGCTAATTGGCATTGTGGCTTTATTATGTGAACTTAAGTTTGTTTTTGGACAAAATAAAAAATTTAACCCCTTAATATATCCCTTAAAATAATATTTTTTTTCTTAATTTCAAAATTTTTATCAATGCAACCTCGGTACCAAATTAAATACACCCTTCAGTAAGTAAAGCACTATCCGTAAACTAGTGTTTTCATAAAATTTGTAACTCCGGTCCCGTAGGGTCGATTTTATTAAAATTTTAGCAGAACATTTTAATCGTTACTAAAGGGTTAAATTTCAATTTTGAAACGATTCTGAGAATTTTTTCGGCATTTTTAGGCCCAAAAACATTTTTCAACCCCTAAAAACCACCCTTAAAATAGTCCGATTTGGCCCATTTTAAATAGGCTTCGTGCGGTGATGGATTTCAACGTGCCTACCAAATTTCGTCAAAATCAATTAACTCTTTCGAAAGTTATAGCCCGCACACACACACACACACACACACACACACACACACACACACACACACACACACACACACACATATATATATATATACACATATATAAACAGATATTTCCAAAAATGGTGCCAAAGTGTTCAGGAGGCTATGAAACGTCGAGAAATTTTGGTCCGACCCCTAGGTCCCGCCATCCGACCGACGCCAATAGTGTATGTGCCATATGGCAAATACACTAATAAATGAATAAATTTAAAACAGAAATGGTGTTTTCTTTAATAAATATCTCATTGAATAACACAAAACACAAACACCCTGTATCCTCCTTCTCGACACTGAGCTTGCTCTAATGAGAGGGAGTATCTTTTTACAAGCTTTTATTTAACTTGCAATGTATGTTAGTTTGTGTGTTTGTTGGTTTGTGTGTTTGTTTAGGTCAAATCTTGCAAGTCAATTTTGAACGACTTCCACGTATCCGATCGATTTGAAATTTTGTACATACATGTATTCTCGATGACAATACATGAATAAATCGTTTTTAGAAATAAATTCAACCCCTAAGGGGTTCAAACGGGGATGTAGGGTTTTTTTGACTAATCAACGCCCAGGCCAAATCGCTGTAGCTAGAAACTTGAAATTTGGACAGTTGGTTCCTTTTCTGACGTAAGCATCCACTAAGAAAGGATTTCTCGAAATTCAACCCCTGGGTGTCAAAGGAGGGTAAAATTTTGAAGGACTAAAATGAACAAAATAAATATTAGTACAAAAAAACTTTTTAGAGACAAGCTTTTATTGAAATGTCCTAAAAAGGAAAAAATAATATTTATTAATTTTGGTTCATAATTATTATAAAAGCTGGGGTTGCGACTAATAAACTATCATAAAGATTACAACCCCCGCTTTCATAATAATTATGAACCAAAATTAATAAATATTATTTTTTCCTTTTTAGTAGGTACCAGGTACCTACTACTTACATTTCAATAATTAAAGCTTGTCTCTAAAAAGTTTTTTTTACTAATATTTTATTTTATATATTTTTGTTTGTAAGTAATTTGTGCAATGTTTGGAAAATAAAATAAATAAATAAATAAAATTTGTACGCGTAGCTTCTAGTTACCCGAGTGTCTGTTTGAAACTCACGCATGAAAGTGAGGGAAGTTTAAACCGTTACAAAAATCTGCCTATGGCCGAGCCGACGGAGTGCCCGAGGTAAGAAGAAGGCAGGCATGTTTTTATTTAACGCGTCACAACAATGGCCGTCGACATTTGACGAGTCGCCGACAAGGACGGACATTGTTAACTTACATTTAATTAATTATGTCTGTCTTTATTTAACAAACCGCACCACACAGGTCACTGACGTCTTAAGGTCGAATATGTAACATTCCAAAAAAGGACATTGTGTTTTGGTGACTGTGTTTTTGTCGCCCCGACAATTGATCAGTGTTTATTAATCTCACGGGAGACTGAGGCGCGACCGCATATTTTTCAATTTTTTTTAGCTACGATAGGCAATCAGTGCCGTATTCTGGCACCCCTGGTGGAGGAAACGCCTCTGGAGGATGAAGGACTTAGCGCCTTGTCATGTCATAAAATTCACACAAGTTCAAATGGACCGAAACGCCTATTCGGACATGCCAGACGCTCGATACAGTGCATATGCACTTCCATTCGGAAACGAATTGCAACAAATCGGACTATAAAATGCCGGAATATGGACATGTTAAGATGCATTTGAAAGAAACATCTCCTACAAAGGACATGGTTTCTGCAGGAGTTATACATTTCCGAAACTATAGCTTCTATCTATCTATATAAAAAAGATAAAACAGGTTTGTAACTTACATAATACTGTTTATTGCAAAATCTGGCCTGCAAACATTTAATGACGGCGTCTTCCGTCAGAGGGCCAGGCAGGTGAATGAGGTCTTCGGTTGTCTCTAATGCCAGACGTCCACTAGCGCTTCCTGGAGGTTGCAGTCGATCAGTTGGTTGTAAGTGATGCTGCACGGAGCCGTGCTGTGCTAGCACGTGCGGTGCCGCCCCAGACGATGATAATTGGTGCAACACCGGCAGTTGTCTGGTGGCGGCGGCTGGAGGAGGAGCTCGCGGAGGGATCGCGGGTTGCAAACCTGGTAAACCTACAATATACAATTTTTATTTTATACTTATGCAGTGTGTAAACGGTTTTACCGAACATATAGGGGAAATAACATTGAGATTGAGAACGTTTACGATTTTGTAGTAGGCTATGGGCCACAAGATCTAATGTAAATATGTAATTGATTACATAGAAAAAATAGTACACACTGTAAAAATTGGATGTAAAAATACTTTGAAATTTAAGATAGAATTCGCTCGATTTTCTAAGTGATTTTACATTATTATTTATTTTTACACAGAAAATTTCATAAAAACTTGGACTTTTACTGTAAAGTTAAACAAATTTGTGATTTTTACATAAAGTAAATTAAAATTACATAATTTGTGTAATATTCCAATAAAATGTGTAAAAATTACTAAATAAAATGTATAGTTACATATATAAAATGAATGAATACAAAACAAATTAATGTAAAATTAGTAACCACGCATGCGCAATGTGTTTTTATGGAATCTACGCGATGTGGCGATACCTCTTTGCGACGCCATTGTCTCTTTGTGTGCCTATTACCAGATTAATCGCTGGCTACAAATAGACCATCGATAATCTATGTAATCGGCCTTCTCATTTCTTACAGTGCAGACGAGATATTTTTAGTCACCTCCCCACAGAAATTTCCAATTTATCTAAAGCCGATACTGGATACAGATGAGTATATGGATACAAAAAAAAAATATTTCCCATAAGAAAGAGATTCTCCTTGAAACTTGCTGCCAGAAAAAAAATTTCCAGGAAAGTGTATTATAGAATAGGATCTACAATAATTGTAAATGTGTAAAATTGGAAAAGTTTATAGATACCTATATCTTTGATAGATTTCGGATTTTTTGACTTATCTACCTCTAAATTCTCCAGGTTCTAATTTGAGAACTGGTATAAAAGCATCAAATGAATTTTCAATTTATTATTAAAATAAATTGAAAATATGTCCAAATAACCCTGGCTGTTAGTGGCCTTAAAAAAAATAAATACCTGGGGTAGGTGCATTGATGTGTAACGGGGGCAGCGATTTTCCATTGGGACCGCAGGCTTGCAGAGGCGGCTGAACACCACCAACGTGCAACCGGTTGCGCAACGTTACTAGCTCCGTGCTAAGACTGCGCAGCCTCTGCTGTAAGTGAACCGCCTCGTTCGATGACGACGCATCTGTAAGCACAAAAAAAAAACAATTTGTTAATAGTTAATTATTGCAGAAAATAAGTGTTAAGATATAATATGCAATTGCGTTGAAGTCGTGTATCATTAATTGGAGTTATATCGTCGACGACGAGAATAACGAAACGAGATTAACAATCTTTCTCGTCTCGACAGAGAGTCTCGAAATACAAGGCGGCAACGAGAATCGCTATTTCTCGTCGAAACGAGATGAGACGGCAATAATGGGAGAGTGTGAAACAGATGTCATGCTAAAGATTATTTAAAAAGAAATAATATGAAGAAGTTTTAGGTTAGAGTCCCGACGGTGACATAGGCTTGAAAAATGAATTTTTCCATTGTTGCATCATATTGTTACGCCATTTCGATGAGTGTTTCTAATACAAATGCAAACTTTGCATTCATTTGTAGATATGAAGAACGTTTCAAAGAACATCTCCCTAAAAGAAACTTGTTAAATGCTAAATCAAATTACGCCCAACATATAATTTCACAAAATTATGAATATCACGATTTTGAAACAAATTTTATTCCATTACATATTTGCAGTAAATAAACACATAGACACCCTGGAAGAATATGAAATATATAAAGCCACAAAATTCGACAATATCAACATTCTTAATGACAAACTAACACTAAAATCGAACATAATATACGATACAATAATTAACAACACACAAACACCCAATACTCATTAATCGTCTACACAAATACACACACATACATTTCCATTCCGTCTACCTACTATATAAATCATAAAATCTCGAAATTTAAATCAGTACTTCACAAACCACGACATAATACACAGTGCTTAGCATCATAATATTATATAGTGTTACGAATACTCAATGTGTGTTTTTAAAAAATAATTAACCATACCTGAAGATGGCAACTCGTTGCTGAAACACGTAGTATAAATTCACAAGAAATCACAAGACGGACAGTGTTACGAATACTCAATGTGTGTTTTTAAAAAAATAATTAACCACACCTGAAGATGGCAACTCGTTGCTGAAACACGTAGTATAAATTCACAAGAAATCACAAGACGGACAGTGTTACGAATACTCAATGTGTGTTTTTTAAAAAATAATTAACCATACCTGAAGATGGCAACTCGTTGCTGAAACACGTAGTATAAATTCACAAGAAATCACAAGACGGACAGTGTTACGAATACTCAATGTGTGTTTTTTAAAAAATAATTAACCATACCTGAAGATGGCAACTCGTTGCTGAAACACGTAGTATAAATTCACAAGAAATCACAAGACGGACAGTGTTACGAATACTCAATGTGTGTTTTTTAAAAAATAATTAACCATACCTGAAGATGGCAACTCGTTGCTGAAACACGTAGTATAAATTCACAAGAAATCACAAGACGGACAGTGTTACGAATACTCAATGTGTGTTTTTTAAAAAATAATTAACCATACCTGAAGATGGCAACTCGTTGCTGAAACACGTAGTATAAATTCACAAGAAATCACAAGACGGACAGTGTTACGAATACTCAATGTGTGTTTTTTAAAAAATAATTAACCATACCTGAAGATGGCAACTCGTTGCTGAAACACGTAGTATAAATTCACAAGAAATCACAAGACGGACAGTGTTACGAATACTCAATGTGTGTTTTTTAAAAAATAATTAACCATACCTGAAGATGGCAACTCGTTGCTGAAACACGTAGTATAAATTCACAAGAAATCACAAGACGGACAGTGTTACGAATACTCAATGTGTGTTTTTTAAAAAATAATTAACCATACCTGAAGATGGCAACTCGTTGCTGAAACACGTAGTATAAATTCACAAGAAATCACAAGACGGACAGTGTTACGAATACTCAATGTGTGTTTTTTAAAAAATAATTAACCATACCTGAAGATGGCAACTCGTTGCTGAAACACGTAGTATAAATTCACAAGAAATCACAAGACGGACAGTGTTACGAATACTCAATGTGTGTTTTTTAAAAAATAATTAACCATACCTGAAGATGGCAACTCGTTGCTGAAACACGTAGTATAAATTCACAAGAAATCACAAGACGGACAGTGTTACGAATACTCAATGTGTGTTTTTAAAAAAATAATTAACCACACCTGAAGATGGCAACTCGTTGCTGAAACGCGTAGTGTAAATTCACAAAAAGTCACAAGACGGACATAATACAAGGTATTTCTAATACTTCATAATAAATGATATGACGTTCGTGGGAACAAGGAGTGTGGAGAATGCGATAATAATAACTGATTTGTTAGTACAGATATAATTATTACAATTGCGTGGCTTCCTCTTCAACTATAGA
Organism: Mongoloraphidia duomilia; assembly: GCA_039654895.1. Lineage (NCBI taxonomy): Eukaryota > Metazoa > Arthropoda > Insecta > Raphidioptera > Raphidiidae > Mongoloraphidia > Mongoloraphidia duomilia. The sequence goes on from CM077527.1 coordinate 13,108,757, forward strand.
TAAGTACATTACGCAATAGTACATTCGGCACGAAATGTCTTGCATGAATTAATACGGCTGCATGAATGAAATCTAAAGTTCCCTGAATTCGTGTCTGTCCACACGACGAACTTCCCAGTTTGATAAATATTTAATAATAATAATTAAATTTGATATTACACAGAAGAGTAATCATTTTAATCATTAAAACATAATTATTATTTATTTTTAACAATAATTAAAAAAAAAACGGCTGAATCGATTTTTATAAAATTTATGTCGGATCAAAATGACGTAAACACGCCTCGATTCACACCCTTACGAAGTCGATATAATTTTTTATTCGCGAGATATTTTGTAAAATCTACTTTTTTGGAGTCTATTTGGTTAAGAAAAAAGAACGGCTGAACCGATTTTGAAAAAATTTCTTTCAGATCATATTTACGTTAATATGCGTCCATTGACACCCTAACGTAGTCGATATATTTTTCATTCTCGAGATTTCGTCTTAGAAAGAAATGGACACATACGTACGTACGTACACACACACACATACACACAGACATCTTTCTAAAAATAGTGTAAAAATATGGTCAAAATATGTTTAGTACTTATAAGTAGTGATGTGCCGGATATCCGTATCTGATCCGTATCCGCGGATATCCGAGGGAAAAAAAAGATCCGTATCCGTATCCGTTAGTTTTTTGGCGGATCTTTTACGGATCTTTTACCTTATCAATTTTCAATTCATAGATAAAATTTTATATATATAGGTGATTAGGTAATAATGAAAAACAGTTAAATTCCATTCAGATTATTTTTTATTTTTTAATATCGTGGTCAATAACTTTTTCCCATAACAGATAGTCTCTTTCCAAAGGTCGATGTTGCAATATTTAGTATTTACCGCCGCGTACTCTAAGAAAGTTAAGATCCGTATCCGTATTCGCGGATCTTGAGACCAAATATCCGTATTCAGATCCGTATCCGCGGATATACATTTTTAACGATCCGGCACATCACTACTTATAAGTAAGTACTTATAAGTAAGAGGCAGTTTGGAGTTGGAGGCCCCGTATACGTATCCAAAATATAAACGTAGGTAGGTTACCTACCTATACCTATACATTTAATATAAATATTTGATTTTTTTTGTCAGCCATTAGGTACATCTATATTATTCATTTTTTACGAAATTTACACTACAAATACATCAATTTCTAAGCAGACCGGGGGCCTCATTTAGTTCTGCCGCCCCGGGCCTCCGACGGGCTTAGTCCGCCACTGAACGTATGTTTGCAAATTTTTAAATCGTAACGCATGAATATTATATCAGTAAAGTAACCATGGCAACAATAAACAAATGTCTTATTATATAATGTCTGCATTTACCAAATTATTTCATAACATTTTCATCAAAATTTAATTAAATATTATAAATAAACCGTAAATTATTAAAAACTTCAACAACTGGCCTATTAGGAAGGAATACAGGCTGTTTATTCATAATTCATATTAGTAATAAAATGCGGCTTGTCTTGCTGCATTGCAGATAACGTGTAGTACCTCTTGTAATAATTAATAGAGGAAAGTCGACAAAACAAATATTTATTACCTAGGTACCTATAGAAAAATTCTTCAGATAAAATTCCAAACAGTAAATTCTAATCCCCCTCGCAATTTGTAGTAAGGTGATGCAACATTTATTTCAGTGGCACAGAAAGTGTAAACGGTGTCATTACAGTGGCGTAACGCAGTATCAAAATGATAAAAAACAAAACATTTATGGCGACCTTCGTCCATCTGTCATTATTATTATTAGTGTATTTGCCATATGGCACATACACTATTGGCATCGGTCGGATGGCGGGACCTAGGGGTCGGACCAAAATTTCTCGACGTTTCATAGCCTCCTGAACAATTTGGCACCATTTTTAGAAATGTTTATATATATGTGTGTGTATGTGTGTTTGCGGCATAACTCTCGAAAAACTTAATTGATTTGAACGAAATTTGGTACACACTTGGAATCCATCACCGCACGGAACCTATTTAAAATGGGCCTAATCGGACTATTTTAAGGGTTGTTATTAGGGGTTGAAAAAAGTTTTTGGACCCGAAAATAGGTACCGAAAAAATTTCCAGAATTGTTTCAAAATTGAAATTTAACCTTTTAGTAAAGATAAAAATGTGCTGCTAAAATTTTAATAAAATCGGCCCGACAGCACCGGACTTACAAATTTTATGAAAACACTAGTTGGCGGATAGTGATTTACTTACTGAAGGGTGTATTTAATTTGGTACAGAGGTTGCATTGATAATAATATTGAAATTAAGAAAAAAAATATTATTTTAAGGGATGTATTAAGGGGTTAAATTTTATATTTTGTCCAAAAACAAACTTAATTTTACATAATAAAACCACAAGGCCTGCATTAGCAAATACACTATATTGTCGGCAGGGTTTGGCACTGCGCCCCGAGTTTTTGTAGATTATAGACGCGTCGACAACTTAGGTTATTAGCGTCTTTCAACTACACTAAATAACAACTTTCTTAAAACTAAATAACATCACAAAACATCCATGAGCGCAAGTGGGTTTCGAACCCACGACAGTTTAGTCTAGATGCTGCGGAACCAAATACGCTATCCACTAGGCTAAACTACCCTCGTCCATCTGTCTATAATCTATATATTTTGAAAAATAAATTCGACCCGATTCGTCTGATATTAAGTCTAAAAAATAACGCTGAGTCGACTCCAACAACCCGCACTTTTATTTTCAAAGATATAAACAGCATCTGGGGGATTTTTGAATTTTCTTAAAAATGCCAAAAGTAAGAAAACTCCCCTCTTTGTACAAATTTGCGAATATAATCTATATAATGCGTGCCCGGTGCCAGGCTTGTAACAGATGATGTTTGGCATGCCGATAGAGTGATGTGTTCTGCATATATTTATTAAGATTTAAGGATGCTATAGGTAATTTATTAGAACAAGGAATCATCCCGATATTTATCCTAGCTATAGAATGATGAAATCATGAAAAACCCATCGAATTCGACAACATTGTCCTATTTTAATACCGCGTGTAATAATAAAACACTAACGCTTAGACACTGTCCAAGATGTGATTGGTTGATAATTCCACGAGTGCATTTGTTATTATATGAACGTTGCGGTTTTGTTTATTGTGCATATTGTGTTTAGCTGTCAGACTTTCACTTGGTTCGCAAGAGTGCTTGCACAACCGTTCGTGCCGTAGCACCCGCTGTGCAAGACAGGACGCCGCCCCACTTAGGGGTTGCCGGAGTCTTATCGTTAATCAACGATGGACGCAAAAAATTCTATGTCGAAAAAAAACAGCAGACAGACGATATGTTGCAATTGACAATTATTTATGAAAAAACAAAAGAAAAAACAGCAAACAAACGATATTTGCTGTTATGATTGTCATTTATTTATTAAAAACAAGAACAAAACAGCAGACGAACGGTATTTGCTGTTATGATTGTCATTTATTTATTAAAAACAAGAAAAACAGCAGACAAACGATATTTGTTGTTATGATTGTCATTTATTTATTAAAAACAAGAAAAAACAGCAGACGAACGGTATTTGCTGTTATGATTGTCATTTATTAAAAACAAGAAAAAACAGCATAGTCAAACGGTTTTTGCTATTGTTGCGACTGTCATTTATTTTTATTAAAAACAAACGAAAAGATGCTGCATAGAACGTAGACATTAAGCGTACAGGTATCTATAATATTAAACAACAAATTCTTGGTGAGTAGATAGTGTATAAACCAAACGAGCTTTTGTTCAACCGCCATGACGTCACTGCTCAACTATTAGCGTTAACTACGCGCGCTAAAGGGTACCTGCGTGTCTGTATTCGACCTCTAACTGACCTCCAGGCCATCGCTACCGCCACAAATACCTGTTATTATAGAGCACGAGTTTTTACCAATTGACTCGTTTCTGTGTCGACAAGAAGGAGTTTCCTATATCTAAGAAAATCAAATTTTCGATCTTGATGGAACACCAGGAAGCAATAGGGTCGTCCCACGTATCAAAATGTGATTTGGATTGGAGTTTTGGAAAAAATGCAGCCAAAACTCCAAATTCCTTTCACAACAGTTGCGGACTAAGCCCGTCGGAGGCTCGGGGTCGCAGACCTAATTGAGGCCCCCGGTCTGCTTAGAAATTGATGTATTTGTAGTGTAAATTTCGTAAAAAATGAAAAATATAGGTGTAATTGCTGACAAAAAAAATCAAATATTTATAATAAACGTTGGTAGATTATAGGTAACTTATAACCTACGTTTATATTTTGCATACGCACGGGGCCTCCAGCTCCAAACTGCCTCTTACTTACTGAATATATATTTTAGCTTTGTTTGGGATTTGATTAAGGACTTCTCGAGATTTGGAGGCCCCAGGATCAGATGCCCGGGGCGAGCCGCTCTCTTCGCCCCCCCTTTAGCCCGCCATTGCTTCACAATAAAATTTGATAATTTTGAACAGTGTATAGATAGATAGATGTCTTTATTTGATTAGTACAAATGTACATAAATAGTGTCCAACAGAAAAAAAAATTATAAAAACTCGTTCAATTTGTAGTGAGCTTTAGATAATAAATATTTTTTTAAATTATTCCTAAACTGTTGATTGGAATTTGCAGTTTTGATCTCCGTAGGTATATTATTGTGTATTCGTATCATAGCGTTGCGGACACCCTTGTGAGTCACCGCAAGTGTACAATTAGTAGTTTTTAAATTATTTTTGTATCTTGTAGTGTATTCGTGATTATTTTGATTTTCATTAAACAAAGATTATATTATTACTCATAGATACATAAACAAAAAATGTAACCCAACTTTTTCGTTCTCATATCCTTCCTCTTAATTGCAAACAAAAATTAGAGAAATATATTTTTTAAAGGCTGATCATAAACCGCCATATGATAACATAAAAGATTCACTTCTTTATTTAAGTATAGAAAGAGATGTATTTATAGAAAGAGATGTATATACATCGTGGTTCGCGTTCAATTTGACAGATCAGTGAGATCTAGTCAGCCAATCACAGGCTGAATATTATCTACGCCATTTCGGTAGCGGCATAATTTTATGTTTAAAATTCCAAAGAAAAATACACACTTTTGGGAATTTTTTTATTAGGTACAGAAAAAGCTTCCGAAAAATTCTCAAAAAAATTATTTCATAATCTATTTGTAACGTAGATTCCAACCAAAAAAAAGTGGTACGACCTCATTGAACTCGAAATGACCTTTATTCGCCATTACACAAGAAAATATTGACTTCTGTATTATATAATGTAGATTTAGCTTAGATAATGGAATCAGCTTATAGCTTCCAAACTAAAAATCTTTGAATTCTGATAACTTCTAAAATACTTATGTCGACAATATTGCTTTTTACAAGCTTTTATTTAACTTGCAATGTATGTTAGTTAGTTTGTTTGTGGGTTTGTATGTTTGTTTGTTTAGGTCAAAACTTACAAATCAATTTTGAACGACTTCACGTATCCGATCGATTTAAAATTTTGTACACATATATATACCCGATGACAATACATGAATAAATCGTTTTTAGAAATAAATTCAACCCCTAAGGGGTTCAAACGGGGATGTAGGGTTTTTTTGACTAATCAACGCCCAGGCCAAATCGCTGAAACTAGAAATTTGAAATTTGGACAGTTGGTTCCTTTTCTGACGTAAGCATCTACTAAGAAAGGATTTTTCGAAATTCAATCCCTACGGGTGTCAAAGGGGGGTAACATTTTGAAAGACTAAAATGAACAAAATAAATATTAGTAAAAAAAACTTTTTAGAGACAAGCTTTTATTTAAACGCACTAAAAAGGAAAAAATAATTTTTAATAATTTAGGGTCATAATTATAAAAGCGTGGGTCGTGACTAATAAACTATCATAGAGTTCACGACCCACACTTTTATAATTATGTACCTAAATTATTAAAAATTATTTTTTCCTTTTTAGTGCATTTAAATAAAAGCTTGTCTCTAAAAAGTTTTTTTTACTAACACTTATTTATTTGTCTTATAGGTATTGAAATCAATATATCTTCTATATTAAAAGAAAAATGATTTTTACGATTTTTAGCAAAAAATTGTTCTTTATTTCGGAAAGACTTGAGAGAGAGAGATCGTAAAGCCGCCCCTGTATTATGTAACACGAACTAAATAATCTGAGCTAGCGCGGTTAAAAAACAACAACAACAACATAACATTGCTGGATCGCGTGAGCTGCGAAGCCAAAAGCGACGCGTGTTCGATGACCCGGAGGTCCTCTCTTCAGCTACTAGCGCTAGCTACCTTTCAACGTTTGTATAACGCCAAAGGCGCATTCCTCTATCTTCCTAGGAGGAATACAGTTGGTACGACTGAAGTATAATAATGATACAAGAGTACCTACTACTCTGTAAATATTTTATCTTTTTATTCATTCCGATATTAATTTCTTCAGTTGGTTAAGCTTAAAATTTAATAAATGAATATCTTTAATATCTTTATTCCCATGACGAATATCGTGGTATTTCTAATTCTAAAGATAAGACCCAGCTTCAAAGATATAAATCTGGAGAGTTTTGTTGAAATCTGTCCTGTGGTTTTTGCGTGATGCGCGCATAGCACGATGTCAGTTATCATTTTATTATTATCTATTAAGTATTATTATCTATAGCCTGTTTGTAGACATAAATAAATAATTAAATGAATATATTTAATAGGTATCTTAGCCCCCATGAGGAATATCGTGATAATTCTAAGTGGAGATAATGTCACATCCTCAATATAAATCTGGAACGTTTTATTGAAATCTATCCTGTGGTTTTTGCGTGATGCGCGTACAACACGATCCCAGTTATTATTTTATTGTACAGGGTGTTCGGGGAGGAAGCAGCAATATTTGGAGCATTACGAGCACGTATTCAGAAAGTCAAAATAAACAAGACAGTCACATAAAAATGTGTCCTAAAATAAGCTAGGTATTATATTATACGGAGATATTGGCTTGTTCAAAGTTCGCACTGCAGAGACCTGAGACATGTCGAATTTTCATGTGCTTAGCCGTTGGCGGTGGTATTTTTGAAAACGCATAATTTTATTTCCTGTATTACATTGACAAATAAAAATGAATCAATTATGCCAGACGAGTTAAATTGTAAGATAAACCAATATCTCCGTAATAGATTATTTTAGGAGGGCACATGTATATATCTGACTTTTTTGTTTATTTTGGTTTCCTGAATACGTGCTCCAAATATTGCGGTTTCCTCCCCGAACATGTAAGTATTAGACCAAGAGCTAGTGACAATTTTTTGGTGTTATTTATTCAAGGCCTTATTTTTGTGAAGATGTTGAGGGAGGCATATTAAAGTGCCCTGAGTAAGGGATTTTGCTAGATAGCGGTATGGGAGGGATGCAGACCGCCCCCAACATGTAACAAAAAAATGGTCACAATTATTATTGCTTCAAGGCTGAAATTGTTTGTATAGCTTGTCGGTGACCCAATAATGCCATTATAATATTTGCAGATCGGTTGGCCAGTATTAAAGGGGTGGCAGATCACCCTAAACTTGTCATGTACCAGACGAAATTTTTTTTATTAGTTCAAGGTTCAAATTTTAATATGTTGTTACGGCGACTGTGTTAAGCATATATTTCAATTTGCAGAACAAAATGTCGGTATTAACCCCCTTGCAGAACGATATAAACACCTAGGCGAGCAAGTTTCCCTCTAAGAGAGGGGGTTAATACCGACATTTTGTTCTGCAAATTGAAATATATGCTTAAAATAGTCGCCGTAACAATATATTAAAATTTGAACCTTGAACTAATAATATAAATTTCGTAGGGTACATGACACGTTTAGGGTGATCTGCCACCCTTTTAATATTGACCAATCGATCTGCAAATATTAGAATGGCATTATTGGGTCACCGACAAGCTATACAAACAATTTCAACCTTGAAGCAATAATAATTGTGACCATTTGTTTGTTACATGTATGGGGCGATCTGCATCCCTCCCATACCGCTATCTAGTAAAATCCCTTACTCAGGGCACATTAATATGCCTCCCTTAACATCTTCACAAAAATAAGGCCTTGAATAAATAGCACCAAAAAATTGTTACTAATAGCTCTCGGTCTAAGTATATATAGGTATAGAATAAATATAATTAATTAGTTAATTGGGTGCGCGTAGTGCCCTAGCGCTGTTAACATCAGCTTACCATTGTCATAAATAGGTATGTACATACCTAAATGTGCTAGGCATATACCTTGTAGCTTCTTCTCGGTCTCCCAGAACTTTTGCAGTTCAGTGAAGTATTTGTCCAAGATGAAAACTTTGGACAATCCTAATGTCGCCATGTTTTTACGTCCAATTTTGCAGCGGCTTCAAAGCCGCTGTAACGACGCCGATCGACGCATCTTCATTCTATTGTTAAACGACGCTATTCCGACGCCACGATTGTCTTCGGATGTTCATTTCACACGAAACAAGACAGCGTCGTTACGACGATGATGGCCGAACTTCACGCACGAACGCGCAACATTTTTTAACGCACTGCAGAAGAGAGAAAGCGTAATTGTAGATTAAAGACGTGTGACAACTAAGGTCATTAACGTCTATACATTGTAGAAGAACTGACCAATCAGTTGTAATAAACAAAGAGTGGTAGATTGTTGAGTACTGTTTTTTTTTCTTTACTAAAAACTAAAATTATAAATAATTAAGTAGTAGTAATAAACTCGTGGCGAAATGTTAATTGCGGTTTAAACTTTATAGGAGATTGTTCCTAAATAGCAGCTTTCGGAGGTAACAACATTTTACCGTTAAAGATTTCCTTATTTAACCCTAGAACAGGTGTCTTCAACCTTTTTAATCCACGGGTCAAGAATTCTGTCCCGGTTTAGCTCGCGGGCAGCACTCCTGTTACTGTATACCAAAATATTAGGAACACTGTAAGAAATGAGCACACAAATAGGCACACAAAGAGACAAAGGCGTCGCAAACAGGTATCGCTTGCACATCGCGTAGATTCCATAAAAACAGATTGCGCAAGCGTATGGTTACTAATTTTACATTAATTTGTTTTGTATTCATCCATTTTATATATGTAACTATACATTTTATTTTGTAATTTTTACACACTTTATTGGAATATTACACAAATTATGTAACTTTAATTTACTTTATGTAAAAATCACAAATTTGTTTAACTTTACAGTAAAAGTCCAAGTTTTTATGAAGTTTTCTGTGTAAAAATAAATAATAATGTAAAATCACTTAGAAAATCGAGCGAATTCTATCTTAACTTTCAAAGTATTTTTACATCCATTTTTTACAGTGTATAACACTGAATACTAAAAGAGTACCTAACTACTTACAAAAACACCAACACGTCATTAAATTTGATACGGAAAAATTTTGAAACATTAAAAAGAACAAAATAAAAAATACCTAGGTAAGTAAAAACACGCTTAATTAAATAAATCTGTTAATTTTTTACTCCTATATACCTAACCTAACTCCTTATTTTTATTATTGTACGGAACCCTCGGTGCACGAGTCTGACTTGCACTTGGCCGGTTTTAACATTGGAAATGTTTATGTTCGTATATGGGGGCAGAGCTACGAGTTTTCGTTCAAGGCCAAAAGACAACGGTGTCGCGATCAAGTGAGGAGCAATCATGCAAAATTGAACAAGTGCAATTTTTTCGAAATGTGTTTTATATCATGTCTAGTTAATTGAGAGGTATTTGCGACGATCTGCGGTGTTATTTTTGAGCAAATGTTAATAAATACTGTAGAAAAATCCATTTAAAAGTTAAGTAATCAAGCAAAAGTGAACGCGTATATAACAGAAGAATAATAGGGTTATTCCTGACAAAACTAAACAGTGCATTGATAAATATTGTGTGTATAATAAACAGTTAATTATGTTTCATATATGCTGTTATCATTTCCAATGTCCTCGATGGTTGCAAGGATTGCGAAATCTGTGAATTTTTTCTTTATGTATTACAGTAGGTAAGTGGTAACCAAGAGTTTATTCATGAAGCCTTTGATGAAGAATTTGATCGGTGTGTACATCATACTATATTATAGTAGTACCTATGCTATTATAATGGAAGTTTGGATTGCTCCTCTGGTACATACAATAAACAACTGAACTTAGGTACATAATATTTATAGCGGTATCACATCTGACACAGCTAATATTATCCAGGTGGTCGGTCATACGTTGCCGAAACATGTAAATTTATATATACAAGGTGTACGTTTTAATGTGATTTCTCAAACTACGTAGATTACAGTTCCTATCCAGTAGCGGCGCTAGGATTTTTTGTTAGGGTGGGCCAGAGTTCGACATTGTGTTCTGAAGGTGGGCCAATAACATTTGTTCCCAACATTTCAGTGCTCGTCAAAATTTTAACCCAGATTCCTTGCTATAGAATTTACCAGAAAAATTGTTGAAATTTCGAGGGTTAAAAACGTAGGGTAAATGCGGGAGAGATGCCGCGGTAGGAGAGACGCCGCATGGCTATTAACTTACCTATTTACCAATGGATCGTGCTACAAGTACGTACGTTCGTTCATCTTATCTTGACACATACGTCGCATGTGTTGAATATGATTTTGTGCGTATTTAAGTTAAAGTTTTTCGAAGGTATCTCTAAATTTTTGTGATGAAATTTTATTAGTGGTTTTATATAAGTACATCTGTAAAAATGCTGGGGTGAAATTTAAAATTTAAAATCATAAAATACAATATTTACAAAATTATGATATTTTTTCGAAACGTGCGGCATCTCTCCCGCATTTACCCTATTTAAAAGATAAACTACAGATTGGGAATTATTCCAGGGTGGGCCAAGACGGTTTAAGGTGGGCCATGGCCCACCCTTTAACCTCTCCACTGTTCCCACCAAAAGGAAAATCACCGACTTTTGACAAACGATAAAATGCCATGTGGAATGTTCTCAAGCTGAATTAACTTATAGAAAATAACCGAGTAAATCCAAAGATCTTTTACACAGATGAAAATTTTCGTTGGAAAGCAGCCAATTACCTATACCTATAATTGATTCCAACCATATTGGAAAAAATCATTTAACCAACCAAAGAATTTTCACTTTCATGATGAGCTCTCGCTAGTACGAAGATTCACACCTACAACCTAGCTAATGAATTAACACTCGCATGTAGTGAAAATCAATTGATTCCGAAGCATATATAAGGAGAATGTTAGATTAGTAATGATGTCACGGTTGAGTAATTTTAAGCTCATTCCGCCGCGAAAGTGGAAAGGTTTAGGTTAGAATCCTGACTGTGACTCCTCCTCGAAAATAGGGTTTTTTTGAAAATATTAAATAACGCCCTTTGGGGCTCAAAATTCAAAAATTTTCATTGTAGGCATGGTAGAAAGGTGTCCTATAAATTTGAACTTGATCGGTTTCGTATATAGTTAAGAAGATCTCGCACATCGATGAATTCTGCAAGGCGACAACGGACAGACCGTATACAGATCGAAAAAATCTATCGCAAAATGTTTTTTAGATTTTTTGCACGATTACATTACTTTTCTTTCACCCAAGGTCAGGGTCGGATTAACCATTAGGCAGAGTAGGCAACTGCCTATAGGGGCCCCGCATCGGCTAGGGGCCCTGCGCGCGTACAAAAGAAATTGAAAATGTTTCATAGAGTGAAAATTTAGTTGGAAAATTTGTATCCACAATGACAATAGGGTATTATTGCTTTTTTTCGACGCATGCTGTCAGTTGATGAAATACTTCATACTTACAGAACAGAACCATCTAGTATCGAGTAGTAGAACTAATAATATGGATGCGTTATGTAGCATATTGTATGAATCATACAGTACGCTATAGCTTCATCAACTTGAAAAGAGCTGATCATCTTCAAACGGCTGAAAAGGGGCCCCGAGAATTGCATTGCCTAGGGGCCCCGACATGGTTAATCCGGCCCTGCCGAAGGTGATGAAAAGTATAATATATAAATAGGTACACTGATCAAATTGAGAACCTCTTACTTTTTTGAAGCCGGTAAAAAAATTGCTACTAGCTTTCAGTTTGTGATAAAACACCCAGTAAGCAAGCCAGTGAGAACTCTGGGTCAGTCTTGAAGTGTATAAAAAGTCTAAAACACTCGAACGCAGAAAGGTAACCTTTGCCGTTGATTGTACAGTAAAAACTAAATATGTTTGGAGTGTGAAAGACACAAAAGCGTGTGAGATATTATATTTAGATCAATTATTTTAATAAAACACCATTGTACTTTCACACATAATGTCGGCTTCTTTCCTGCACGATCGTAAAGTTTCCGTGCCGGTTCGGTTTCTTCGCGAGCGTTCAAATCTCCTCAGTCCTATAATGTGATATAAATAGTTCTTTTCTATGCGATCGTTGATGTTTCTACGTAGATTTGCTTTCTTCGTGAGCATTATATACAGGGTGTCCCAAAATTGCTGGGACACAGAGCTACCACGTGTAGTAGAGGTCAAAATAAGTCGATTGGATCCAATTTATTTATATACCAAAATGTACCGTTTGCGCGTGAGAAGAGTTCAAAGTTTACATAAAATTTTGTATACTTATCTATAAAATTTTGTATTACAATTTTATTAAACTTGTACTAGGAATATCTGTTAGCATTATTTAAGAAAACATCTTTTTCCTTCGGAACTATGCGGAACACGAAATTTTTACAAGAGTAACAAAATGAAGATAATTAATCAGTGTTCTCGCTAAAAAAAATTTGAGAATCGTATTACCACCCCTAAGAAAGTTCTGAAAAAAATGTCGGGGTGAGGGTGGTTTTAACCCTTCTACAATTTCTCTTGGGTTTCTTTGATTACCGAAAGGAGAGTAATCCTCTAAAATGCACTTTTGTCAAATTTCATTCAATTTGTTTCACTCATTTCTGAACACCGTACAAAAATGTGTTTTTTTATGTAAACTTTGAACTCTTCTCACGGGCAAACGGTACATTTTGGTATATAAATAAATTGGGTCCAATCGACTTATTTTGACCTCTACTACACGTGGTAGCTCTGTGTCCCAGCAATTTTGGAACACCCTGTATATTCAGTATCTACTATCTACGATACCTTCTACCAACAAATTTTTAAAATATCTGCAATGGTTTTTTTTGCATTAGGTACCTTATAGTTACTTCTTAAAAGTAGATAGATAAAAGTATCTATTTTGAAATTTACTTTTTATAAGAAAATCTAGGCAGGTTCGCTTTCTTCACAGGCATTGAAATCTCCACAGTAATAAAATAGTGCGTCGATAGGTTAGTAGGAACATATAGACGCAAGCAATTTTTTTTTTTATTATTTCTAAAATTAGGGACAGTTTATTGTACATCGACGCCTATGCGAGTATTGAAATCACCGTATGTTATTTTCAACATAACGGACTTTTTAAGTTACTATTAATGAATGTCACCATTTGAAATCGATACTATGGAAATGTGAGTATCTTCTCAGCAGTTTCATTTCTCCGTGAAGAACTTGCAGGTATGTTGTTAATTATAAACAAGGTCGAGGTTGCATCCAATTAGAAGACAATAGAGTGAAACGTGTGACAGAGTTCTTCACCCCGCATTGATGTTTCTGTGACTTCGAGAAACTGTTTTCCAACGGATGCCGCTCTGTTTCACATATAATTGATGATAATAACCAACAGACGCAATTAAATGTTGTTCAAGTAAATCTGGCGCCGATTCTTGGAATGAAATCCTCGACTTTTCAACAATTAAAAACGTCTTGTGTTTGTTCTCGATGAAGAATGTGTTGACACAATTATTATTGTTGATGTCTTCACACATCTGTTTTATGAATCAACTGAGAATTTATTCACTTGTTTTACATATTTCAGTTGCGGCTTAGACCTTCTTGATCGAAAGCTCGCCTGATAGATTTCAACTGATTTAACGTAGGTACTATTATAAGTTATAGGTACTTATAAGCTGTAGGTATCTAATTAATCGAAATTGCCTAAAAGCAACGATATGATTTTTTTTGCCTGCGATATTCAGCATTATAAGTACCTATAACTTATAAGTAGGTACCTATAGGTTACTTATAAGTTATAGGTACTTATAATGCTGAATATCGCAGACAAGTACCTATATATTATAAGTACCTATAACTTATAAGTAACCTATAGGTACTTATAATGCTGAATATCGCAGGCAAAGAAAATCATATCGTTGCATTATAAGTACCTATAACTTATAAGTACCTATAGGTTACTTATAAGTATATACCTAAGTACTTATAATGCTGAATATCGCAGACAAAAAAATCATATCGTTGCTTTTAGGCAATGTAGGCTGTCTGGTTAGTTGCGTGAGTGACTACCAAGTGTTCTTATGCAATAGTTAAATCGATCGATTAAAATAATTTGTAAATTATCTAGCTGGATCTGTGAGTGCTGGCTGTCGATAGGTCGATCGAATAATTGCGCAATTAAAAATTTTCGTGAGTGCAGCCAGGTCGGTAGTAATACAAGCTTTAATAACAAAATGGTCACGCAAATGTTTCTTGAAAGATATTGCCAACTTAATAAATCAGTTTAACTTCCAAGACATTCCAATTAATTCTTAAGTTGCAGTTAAAGAATCGCTATTATATTTCTAGACGAGTTTTTTTCTGTCCCAGAGGCGCAACTATTAATGTAGCTTACAGTGTGAAAGAAACAAGTAAGACACGCGCGTTTGTCAGTTGTTTTTACAGAAAAACGAGTCAATCAACGCACTCTTCATTGCAGGTAATTGATGTCTATTATATAGGTGTAAATATATTATGCAAGTATGCGATAATATACAACATAAAAGATAAATGATTACAAATGCCAACCGTATTTTCACTTTTTTTTTATTTTACAACCTGATTCAATGTTTTATTAATATGTCATCATAATCACAACAAAAGCCTATATAGCGCTTTCAGTCGCACGATCGTAGGTACCTATAGGTCTATGTAATACCTATAAGTACGCTTGGATCATTCGATAGATAGGTACTTATTCCACACTGTATTGCAGTATTTATTTTTGTGGAATAAAGATTTGGAATTATTATTAGATAGGTTATAGGTAGGTATTGTTACGGATCACCCTGTATATAAACGGCAGGCAAGAGTTCTGAGAAACGGGGTCTGCTTACTGTAACAACTAGTACCTGCGCAAAAGTTCTAGAGAAAGCGAGAACGCACTAGGCTTAGGGCCTGCAGCATATATAAACAGCCAGTGCGAGTGAGTGAAGGAATCAGTCAACGGTGAGTCACGCAGTCAAGTCTACGGTGGATCAGTGATATAAATAAATAGATTGATAAAATAAATATTAGTGTAGTGGAAATAATTACGAGTTATTAGTTAAGTGTTATTTATTGTTTTGTTTAAGAACTGTTAAGTTATTGTTTACTTGTGTTGATTGTTAGAACTGACTTTTCGTTGTTGCATTCATTATTATTGTGTTTTTAATTATTGTAAATAAATATTTATTCCGCCAAATCAGAAAACAGTTTTGTAACAGTATGTATAGAATGCAGATCCTCGACAGCTAAGATCATAAATGGATTATAGATTAAAGACGCTCGACAGTGAAGCGTACTTATATTGTGGATCATGTTGTCTAGTATAGGTACCTACCTATTAGGTATGACTTACAGCAGCGGTTCTAAATTTTCGGTTTTTCGCGAACTTAAATGCTTTAAGAAACCACGGGACGAAAAGCTATTTCTAACACTTATGACGTCTCAGTAGTCGAGCGTCTATAATTTACAGTCATTCATTTACTTAAGTCATTTCCAACTCAAAACTGAAATTATCTACTAATAAATGACTAATTTTTATTTTGATTGGTGTGGACCTCTGGGGGTTCGTGGACACCATTTTATAATAGCCACCGCATTACAGGGTATATATATCGCGACTCGCGGATTATAGTAGTGGATGATATTTTTGGGACATTTTACGGGGAGACAATCCAAACTTCGATCCAAATCCTATCAAGTACTCCCACGGGAGAATGGAGAGTTTATTGGTTGACCAAAATTCTTCGTCAAGTTTAATATGTTTTGGATTATAGAGCTTCTTTTTAATTTGAGATACCTGAGGCAGTTATTACAAATGCACCATTGTTAAATGTTGCTACAAGCAAAATAATTATTTTTTGCATGTCAAATGATAAAAACAATACTCAACAATCGACAATGTTTATTTGATTTTAGAGTTTTCTCTCAAAAAATACAGATACTTACTCAAACTTTAAATTAAATTTTCGAGACAAAATATCGTATTGAAAAAAACACCTCACTGTTTTTTTATGCACAGAAAAAAACAATCACACAGCACATAACATTGTCAACGTCCTTGGAAGATGTACAAGAAGAGGAAACAAAAACATCTCAAAACAACCGCAGCCTCCGTGGCTAAGCGCGATGCTGGAACGTTTTTGAAAAACAAAAATAACAAAACACCCAACAATCACAAAAACAATTTAAGCAACAATCACAACCGTCATTTATTTTCTGTTATATAATTAGTCAATGTGTATAAAACAATTGAAGCACAATAAACAAATGCATAATAATATTGGCTCTCATTGGCTCCACCGGTCAACTAAACAACGTCCAGCGAAAAGGTGTTCTGTGAACGCCGTTGAATTCGTTTATTGCAACCGAAGTATACGCAAAACGCGTACGGAGAAATGAATAAGAAAGAGACGGTACGATCCATGTCGAGCGTCGGTTGTCGAAAACAACTCAAACGTGGACGCAACGTAGTAGATTACCATAAGACGAAGAGAATTTGGATCTTCGACGGCGGATGTCTTCTTTTAACAGCCGTCAAATTTAACGTTATTTCGCCGCACACGGAGTTCTTCTACCTGTTGCTTACAGAACAACAAGATACCTGCCGCTGCTACTCTGACGACGTCACGTGACATTAAAGTACCACATACATATTTACGTACCGTCTTGAGTCATCATCTACTTATCAGCAGGGGCGGACCTATCATAGGGACTAATATAGGGCTTAAGCCCTGGACCCCCAAGTGTCAAGCGCTCGCAAAAATTGATTTAAAAGATATAATTTTTATCATTCAACACCATTTCATAAATCTATATAATAAAAATCAATTGCTGTTCGTTAGTCTTGCTAAAACTCATAAACGGCTTGACCGATTTGAATAATTTTTTTTTGTTTTGTTCGCTCTAATACAGGGCTGATTTAAAAAAAAAATAGAGAAAATCCAAAAGAACAGCTGAAAAATCAAAAAATTCAAAATTAGTAATTTTGTATGGGAATCGCCCCTTCGGATTTTTGTATGAACTCAAGACCATAACTCACAACTTTTTTCAAGTGAGTAATGTATGTAAGAGCGAAGTGAGTGAGTAATGTATTAATAATATTCAAGCGAACGAGCGAAGCGAATGAGTAAGGTATTAATATAACTCATAAATTCATAGCACCCGGGCGAAGCCGGACCGGGCCGCTAGTACTTAATAAATAATATATTTTGACACTGATTTTGATGTTATTAAAAATGAATTTTAAATCCCAATTTAAAGACTGTAAATCTAACAAAAAAGGGGGCTCCATTGGTCTTCAATAAGCCCTAGATCCTGAAAAAAATATAAATAAATATCAAGTGGAATACGTTATAGTTAAAAACAGAAACTAAAATTAATGGTGCCGCCCGGGTTCGAACCAGTGATCTACTGCGTATAAAGTAGCTGCGATATTCTTACGCCACGCATCTCGTTATGTGTATATTTGATATATACTAAATTGTCTGGGATGACGCAGTGTTCTGCAATAATGTTGGAATATATACGCGATTCTTCGATTGGACGTGACGTGATCTCGACATGCGTAACCGAACAGGAAAAAAGAGGTTAAAAAGTTACATTTAATAAAATAGAGTGTATCTAATTTAAAACGTTGTGTTTTATTGAATTTTAAAGTAACGGTCGAAAAAAATGATGGATAATAAAGGGATTAGAAAATTTGAAGTCTTACTAATAACCGAGAGCTAGTGACAATTTTTTGGTGTTATTTATTCAAAACCTTATTTTCGTGAAGATGTTGAGGGAGGCATATTAAAGTATCCTGAGTAAGGGATTTTGCTAGATAGAGGTATGGGAGGGAGGCAGACCACCCCCAACATTTAACAAAAAAAATGGTCACAATAAATTATTATTGCTTCAAGGCTGAAATTGTTTGTATAGCTTGTCGGTGACAATTATAATATTTGCAGATCGATTGGTCAGTATTAAAGGGGTGGCAGATCACCTTAAACGTATCATGTACCCGACGAAATTTGTATTCTTAGTTCAAGGTTCAAAATTTAATATGTTGTTACGGCGACTGTTTTAAGCATATATTTCAATTTGCAGAACAAAATGTCGGTATCCAGCAAAATCCCTTACTCAGGGCACTTTAATATGTCTTCCTCAACATATTCACAAAAATAAGGCCTTGAATAAATAACACCAAAAAATTGTCACTAGCTCTCGATCTAAAATGTCAAAATATTCTAAATGCTTTGCATGGAGTTGCGCAATATATCCTAACCTCACCCGTACCTGTGCCATAGGTACTTCGCCTCAAACAGGTTCTGAACCTCCTAGAGATGCCGCCCTCTACACAATATCTGACCGCACCGCGCTCTGCCCGCCGGAAATAAGCACCAAGTGGGGCCCTTTGCTAGACAGTATCGCGCTCGACGCGCTCTTTAACGCCCAAAGTGGACCGCCACGAATAGTAGGTACTCTAAAAAAAATGGGATCCAATCATTTTCCAGCTTGAGGTTTCCAATTTTTCTTAAAGTCTACACCAATGACGTTAGTTGTCTAATGTCTATAATCTAAATTATATCAGTATTAATTTTTCAAATCTTTTATTCAGTCATGAGTCAAATGTTGGAATTGTGTGTTTTAAAGACCACCAACAGCTAAGGTTATTTGGGCCTAGCACCAATTCATATTTTCAATTCATTATTATTTTTTTTAATAATAAATTGAAAATCCAATTCACACTTTTACCAGCTCTCGGGCTAGAACCCGAGAACTGGAGACTTGTAATAGTGGAACCATAGCAACGCCATGTAAACAACAGTATTGCTACACGCTCGACCATTCTCAAGCCTAAATGTTGGAATTACTTCCAATGATGGACGAACAAGACGTGGTGAACATTCAGCTTGTGGCAAAGGAGACACGTTCTAAAAATTCTAAAAAATTGTCAAATACTTACCGTCGATAAACAGGAAGTATTTTATGCGCCGAGGGTTCTGTACATAATTTGCTATAGCTTTCCTCACAAAATATTGAAAGTAACCACAAAACACCAAACCACTTAACACTTTTAACCATGTTTATTTTATTTATTTATTGCAAATTATAGACGCGTCGACAACTTAGGTCTTTGGAGTCTTAATTACATTAAATAACAACTTCCTTAAAACTAAATGACATCACAAAACATCCATGAGCGGAGGCGGGATTCGAACCCACGACAGTCTGATCCAGAGGCCGCGACGCTAGCCACTGGACCACACTGTCCTCACCAAACCATGTTAACGTCATCAGGTGATGATTTTTTATCATTTAATATTTATCGGCCTCTGTATATGCATAAAATGAATGGTAGGTATACCCAGGTGCGGACTGGCCAGGGACGCTGGGTCCTGGAGCATCCCGGGCCCCCGGAAACCGGAGTTGGAGAAGGCCTGGACCCTCCCATTTTCCAATCCCAACAAAAAACAAAATACTCAAGTTTTTCCCTCGGGTCCCTAAAAAATATAGCCAGTCCGCCCCTGTAGGTACCTAACTATTTAATAATATAGCGATAATAAAATATTAGTAAAAAAAACTTTTTAGAGACAAGCTTTTATGGAAATGTACCTACTAAAAAGGAAAAAATAATATTTAATAATTTTGATTCATAATTATTATAAAAGCGGGGTTTGTAATCTCTATGATAGTTTATTAGTTGCAACCCCCGCTTTTATAATAATTATGAACCAAAATTATTAAATATTATTTTTTCCTTTTTAGTACATTTCAATAAAAGCTTGTCTCTAAAAAGTTTTTTTTTACTAATATTTTATTTTGTTCATTTTAATCTTTCAAAATTTTACCCCTCTTTGACACCCGTAGGGGTTGAATTTCGAGAAATCCTTTCTTATTGGATGCTTACGTCAGAAAAGGAACCAACTGTCCAAATTTCAAGTTTGTAGTTACAGCGATTTGGGTTGGGCGTTGATTAGTCAAAAAAACCCTACATCCTCGTTTGGACCCCTTAGGGGTTGAATTTATTTCTAAAAATGATTTATTCATGTATTGTCATCGGGGATACATATGTGTACAAAATTTCAAATCAATCGGATACGTGGAAGTCGTTCAAAATTGACTTGCAAGTTTTGACCTAAACAAACAAACACACAAACAAACTAACATGCATTGCAAGTTAAATAAAAGGTTTTAAAAATAAGAACTTTGACCTATATGTAATTCAGCTGTATAAAAAACTATTTATATTTATACAATCTAATTGTTCTACATGGCAGGGAGTTTCACAACGACATATTAGACTGTAATTATTTTATGGCCATTGTCAAATCAGATTTTTTGACAATGCTTTCTGCAACCCAGCAAAAGTATAACATTTGTTTTCAAAAAATTGTTAGGTTCTTTTGGCACAATTCATACAAGTCATATATTTTCGTCTAGTTTAATAAAAAGTGGGAGCATGTTTATGTAAAAACATTTGACTAAAAGATGATTTCGGTCTAACAATGTCGTTCTTAGAAACAGCCGACTGTATCTGCGTTCTAAGATATCTCGCCGGGTCATTGGCACATTCGACACATAGTTCTATTGTTAACTAGGTCGATATGTTTCCATCTCGTTCTAATATAAGTGACCCGTGCGCATGTCCTCTTTCTCAAGTATACTCTCGGCAATCTTACAACAATAGATTCTGCTTGTTTGCGTATCCAACGGGGTTCGATTACCCATTTTCAATGAGCCATTTTCCTGAGAGTAGTTATTTCTATTATCCACGGGAGGCACCACTTGTGGTAGGAACAAATTAGTGTCGTGTCATTTTTGTGGTATAACTTATTTATTAAAATTATTAAATTAATTTAATAATTAAGTTATACCACTAAAATGACATGACAATGGGGAATAAATAATGTTTGGCCCTATCACAAGTGCTGCCTCTCGTGGATAACTGAAAGAACTAATCTCAGGAAAATGACTCATTCGAGTTAAGGTGACTGAGCTGTTCCAAACAGGTTGTTACTTTTGGGTTGATTTAGGGGAAAATAATTATTTAGAACAGATAGGTTCTTTTTATTACGTAAGTATTCGAAAAAGTTTATTTTATTTTTATTTTATTTATTTATTGTAGATTATAGACGTGTCGACATCTCAGATCAATTGCGTCTTTCAACTACACTAAATAACAACTTTTTTAAAAACTAAATAGCATCACAAAACATCCATGAGCGCAGGTGGGATTCGAACCTACGACAGTCTAGTTTAGAGGCTGCGGAACCAAATACGCTATATCCACTAGGCTACACTGCCCTCTCGAAAAAGTAATAGTCCAAGAGGTCACGGTCAAAAATTGCAAGATTTTTGTAGAGGCTATATTTTTGAGATTATACCTAGTATTTAAGAAGAGTGTAAAAAAATATATCCACTAGAGTGAGCAAGTTAGCCACTGTAAAAAATGGACGTAAAAATACTTTGAAAGTTAAGGTAGAATTCGCTTGATTTTCTAAGTGATTTTACGTTATTATTTATTTTTACACAGAAAACTTCATAAAAACTTGGACTTTTACTGTAAAGTTAAACAAATTTGTGATTTTTACATAAAGTAAATTAAAATTTCATAATTTGCGTAATATTCCAATAAAGTGTGTAAAAATTACAAAATAAAATGTATAGTTACATATATAAAATGGATGAATACAAAACAAATTAATGTAAAATTAGTAACCACGCATGCGCAATGTGTTTTTATGGAATCTACGCGATGTGTAGGCGATACCTGTTTGCGACGCCATTGTGTGCCTATAACTAGATTAATCGCTGGCTACAAATGGACCATCGATAATCTATGTAATCGGCCTTATCATTTCTTACAGTGCGGTCTGGACTTCTGACGTCGGGGCGCAGGCTTTAAAAGATATAAAAAAACTAGTGAAATTTGGTACAGTGTTAAATTATTTAATATAATTTATGAAAAATAAAACAGTCAGACCTCATTTTGAGGTTGAATCGACCTAGTCAGCAGTCAGTAGAAAATCCATATACGGACTGCTGACTAGGTCGATTTTATCAAAATAAGGTCTGACTTTTTTTTATAAATTGTAATCGATAAATCAATCCTGTGCCATATTTCAGCTTTTACAAAACACTAAGTTTTTAAAGCACCCCAACGCCAGAGGTCCTGATATTTGCATCCTAAATACAAGCTGATCTCCAAATATTAGTTTTTACAAAAATCTTGAAATTTTTGACCACCTTGTACTAATAGATTATTTTTTTCAATTTTTAGTCTTTAGGAAAAATGCATTGCAGTTTTTAGTGACAATAAAAACAAGCATATTAAAATATTTTTTATGACCTGTCAAATACAATTTTTCAACTTGTTTTAAAGATCTTGTTTGTTAAAACGCATGATATTGGTCACTCCATCTGTTGTCAGAAGCAAACAAACCAACAGAAGATGTACAAGAAGTTATCTGCAGCAAATACTTTGCGACCCGTTTTCATGGTGGATGGTGGAAGCGAAAGCTGTTGTCTACACAAGCATTGAATACACTGACGTTATGTTAGCTGCCTAGCTACAGTTACAATCTTTATGACAAGAGATTTTGAGTTGGTTTGTTGTTCTACGAAGTAATAACATTTTATTTATTATTAAAAGCTAGTTTTAACAAATATTATGAAATTTTTTTTATACGTAGGTACTTATAGAATTTTACGATCAAGTCTTCAAATTATTAAAGGACATACCCTGGAACTGGCAATAGCCAAGTAGGGTTGGAAAATTCCAAAAATCTCTTTATTTTTGTTATACACGAATGATCTTTATATTTTTTTTATCTATTTATCTTTATATTTTTAACTTCCCACTGGAAGTTATTGTAATGGCTCCGAAAATCGAAATCAAAATGTATAACAAATTTTTATGTTTCATTTATTTATTGTAAATTATAGACGCGTCGACAACTTAGGTCATTAGCGTCTATTATGTTTCAAGGTCACTACATTATTTTTACACTATTTTTAGATAGATGTATGTATGTGTGTGTGTACGTACGTACGTATGTGTCCATTTCTTTCTAAGACGAAATCTCGAGAATGAAAAATGATATCGACTACGTTACGGTGCCAATCGACGCGTATTAACGTAAATATGATCTGAAAGAAATTTTTTCAAAATCGGTTCAGCCGTTTTTTTTCTTTTTTTTTTAATTATTGTTAAAAATAAATAGACGCGTCGACAACTTAGGTCATTAGCGTCTATTATGTTTCAAGGTCACTACACTATTTTTACACTATTTTTAGATAGATGTATGTATGTGTGTGTGTACGTACGTACGTATGTGTCCATTTCTTTCTAAGACGAAATCTCGAGAATGAAAAATGATATCGACTACGTTAGGGTGCCAATCGACGCGTATTAACGTAAATATGATCTGAAAGAAATTTTTTCAAAATCGGTTCAGTCGTTTTTTTTTTTTAATTATTGTTAAAAATAAATAATAATTATGTTTTAATGATTAAAATGATTACTTTTCTGTGTAATATCTAATTTAAATATTATTATTAAATATTTATCAAACTGGGAAGTTCGTCGTGTGGACCTCAAGGGTCACACTTTAGTTCTAATAAACGACCCACTTCACGGCTTGTTTTTTTTTTCGTTTTGTGTGCCTTCGGTAGGTACCAACTACCGTTTATTTTTTTTATTTATTGTGAATTATAGACGCGTTGACAACTTAGGTCATTAGCGTCTTGATTATATTAAATAACATAACTCAGTTAAAATTAAATGACATCACAAAACATCCATGAGCGAAGGCGGGATTCGATTCCACGACAGTCTGATCCAGAGGCCGCGACGCTAACCACTGAACCACACTGTCCTCTGAACCTTATTAGATTTTTATTTATTTATTGTAAATTATAGCCGCGTCGACAACTTAGGTCATTAGCGTCTTGATTACATTAAATAACATAACTCACTTAAAATTAAATGACATCCATGAGCGGAGGCGGGATTAGAACCCACGACAGTCTGATCCAGAGGCCACGACGCTAACCACTGGATCACACTGTCCTCGAGCTACTACCGTTTACACACTGTATCAGCGTCCTAGCTAGGACCTGGCAATCAAAGCCCGCGTCAGGGGCGCTAACCCCAAAAGGACGCAATCAGCGATGCGAATATTATTATTTTCAAGCAAAGAGCGCGAAATCAGAATCTTGCCAGGGACGCCGATGATCCTAGACGACCCCGACGCTGCACTCAAAAAAATTGTGTTTTAAAGACCACCAACAGCTAAGGTTATTTGGACCTAGCACCAATTCGTATTTTCAATTCATTATTTTTTTTAAATAATAAATTGAAAATCCAATTGACACTTTTACCAGCTCTCGGGCTAGAATCAGGGAACTGGGGACTTGTTATAGAGGAACCATAGCAACGCCATGTAAACAACAGCATTGCTACACTCTCGGCCATTCTCAAGCCCCGCTGCACTCTATGTGTACCTATATCGTCATAGTTATACCTACAATATTATCTGAATATGTTTATCTCGTCATGAGGTACATCCAAGCTTTATCGAAGACGTCAATTGTTTCAATAACAAAAGAATTGTTTTTTCTTAAAGATGGAGTCGCAACAGATCGAGACAAAGACCGTTGCCCTGTAAAATCGAGCAATGTGCGTGCATTTGGTTGTGTGAGTGTATAATAAAAGAATCACCTGACGCAGCAACATTTTTTAAACGTTTTTGTCAACTGTCAACCAGCTTGCCGACTGTCGTTTGTCAGCTCTTTTCAACTGTTCTCACAAAACCAAACTGGACCAGGCCACCGGTTTACATCGATTCTTAGAATGTACAAAGCGCGTACTTTAACCGCTTAAAACAAAAACCATGTTTTAATAACAGATGTAAAATGCGATGAAATTGCTAAATTTAAAGTTCATTGGTATATGATAAAATCAATCGATTTTTAAAACCCCCTTATATCCACACAATATTATTCACATAACAATTAGAGGTGAAAATACTAAATATCTCAGACAGCAAGGCTGCCATGATTTGTAAGCTATATCTAAGAAAAAATCAAATGACCACTGTCGGGATTTGAACCCGAAACTCCCAGTTTCCCGGCTAGGTGAGTTACCGATTTCTCCACAGTGCCCGAGAGTGGAAACCGATCTTTTCTTATATATAGCAATTTCAAGTTGAAAACACACTACATGCGAGAGTCGACTATTCAAATAATCTGCAAAGTTCATTGTTCAATTTCAACTTCTAAAGTTCAGAGAACAATTAATTTTATTTTATTTATTGTAGATTATAGACGCGTCTACAACTTAGGTCATTAGCGTCTTAAATTACATTAAATAACAACTAACTTAAAACTAAATAACATCACAAAACATACATGAGCGCAGGTGGGATTCGAACACACTGCCCTGTGGAGAACAATTCAACATAAATTGAAAACAGTTTAGTTAAATTTATTAACATTCAGAAAAATGTCTGGAAGTATCGATCGATGTGTTCGTATATATAGTAACGCGCCTACAAAGTCCACATCATGAGAGAGTCATGTTTTTAATGATTTATACAGAAGTTAATAACTTTAATAAAAATAAACTAAATCGTAACTTAGTCTGTAATTATAAAGTTCTAAGGACTAGAAGAGCGAATTTTCCGTTTTCATAATTTTTTTCCTGTTTTTCAAATTTCAATCTATCTATATCTATTTGTTTGGTTGAACGCGCTAATCGCAGGAACTACCAGTCCGATTTGAAAATTTTTTTTTTTGTTAGATAGCCCATTTATCGAGGAAGGTTATATCACGTTACGACCAATAGGAGCGGAGCATCAATGAAAAATGTTGCAAACACGGGAAAAATTATTCCTTTTGAGAGCTTCCGTTGCGTGCGCTGCGTAAACGGTTAAAGCTACGCAAAAATCATGTATGACGGAATTGTTCCCGGAAGGTTTATATATATAGCGAACGAGCGTAGCGAGTGAGTAATGTAATTATAATATTCAAGCGAACGAGCGAAGCGAATGAGTAGTGTATTGCACCCGGGCTTTCTTAGCACCCGGGCGAAGCCGGACGGAGCCGCTAGTATTATTATAAAATGGCTGGAAGTGTGGTCAAAAGAAGTACAGTAAAGCATAGCTACGGGGCAAGGGGTACGCCCGGTGACCCCCCGAAAAGAGCGATGTCTAAAAATGTCTAAAATATCATCATATGATTGTGAAATGTAAACGGTTGTTTTATTATCTTGGTCGTATTGACCGGCTGACCTCCCAGGGCCGTAGCTAGGGGGGGGGCATTAAGGGGCAATGCCCTACCTTAAAACATCCAGTGCTCTACTTTAAGGAATTATAAACAAGCCGCAAAGACTGTCACGACAGAATGACAGACTCGATCTATCTGGCAT
The DNA here is from genome assembly GCA_039654895.1 of Mongoloraphidia duomilia. Classification (NCBI taxonomy): domain Eukaryota; kingdom Metazoa; phylum Arthropoda; class Insecta; order Raphidioptera; family Raphidiidae; genus Mongoloraphidia; species Mongoloraphidia duomilia. The sequence goes on from CM077527.1 coordinate 13,135,548, forward strand.
TTGGAAAAACAAGATTAAATTCGTTGGACTAAATGAAGTTCTTCCGCGGAAATTTGATAACATGGCAAGTTCTGTATTTTTTTTTTGAATAAATTGTCATTTATCGTTTTCTTACTTTTGTAATTTGATATCACCTGATGAGGTGGGCAATCCAATTAAAAAATTGTAGTCTTTTGCTTCAGCCCTACTTTAAACTTTCAGTGCCCTATCTTGAATTCAGCTCTAGCTACGGCCCTGTGACCTCCCCCAGAGAATAATGCTAGCTACGCCAATGCGTAGTCAGAAAATCTCAGTCGATAATGATCTTAGATTGTAACTACGTATAATCCGTCAATTTTCAAAAACCAGAAAAGACATTCAAACGTTGATTTTAAATAATGATTGCGTGTGAACAAAGGCAATTGTGAAATGAAAAATCATGAATCGGTCAGTAATGAATCATTAACTTTTGACTTCACATCATCAATTGAATTATTACAATAACAGTATCGCTAATACTAAATGACATCGATTTATTTTGTTTGATAAATGTCTTTTGATAACAGTAAGCCTTGATTCAAAACAACGGATTATCATTATTGTTAACCATAGAGATATCATAGATAGAGGAGGGAAGTCATCCAAAAAAGTATCGGTGCAAAAGATAGAGATGGAGGTGTACTTCTATCTTTTTCTATCACAAATACATAACCGTGATTACAGATGTAAATTAACACCTACTATAAACTTTTAAATTTACGTATGCGTCAGAAGACAAGATAAAGAGAAACTGTCCGTTTTCTATCTCTCTTTTCCAACCTGATAGTGTCACCTACAGTTGTGCCTATGACTCCCCTAATCTGTCTATGATATGCATACTTACATATGTACACACACACAGACATCTGTCTAAAAACAGTAGATTCGGACACTAGGCAGTGGCGGCGTTAGAAGGTGAGCCGGGTGGTCCATGGCCCACCTTAAACTGTCTTGGCCTACCCTGGAATAGTCCCCAATCTCTAGTTTATCTTTTAAATACGTTTTTAACTGTCGAAATTTCAACAATTTTTCTTGTAAATTCAATACCAAGTAATCTGGGTTAAAATTTTGACGAGCACTGGAATTTTGGGAACAAATGTTATTGGCCCACCTTCAGAACACCATACCCAAGTCTGACCCACCCTAACAAAAAATCCTAGCGCCGCCACTGACACTAGGGACTTCAAAACGTCCAGATATTATGTCAAAATATTTAATTCGCAAAATCGGACCCATTACAATAACTTCCACTGGGAAGTTACTAATTTGATTATCTACTAGAAAAAAACTACTTAACCCGTAACCGATTTAAATAAAAATTATATGAGGCCATTCCGTAAACATTCTGAATCAAACGGATTCAAAATCATAAATATCGGTTAACCCCGCGAGAACTTATGGCTGAACAAACATAAAAAAAATATAAATATACATATCGGATTGATAACCTTCTTTTTTTGAAGTCGGTTAATTACTAAATATTCTGTACATTGTTGTTTGAACGGTATGTGCACACTATAGGAACAAATAGTTGTTCTATAAAATTAAGGCAGCAAGACAAGAACTCTTTATAACTGCAGTTAGCAGGTAAATAACAGAAGAACTGAAACAAAAACTAGTCGTTTCCGGTCCGAAGTAGACAAACAGCTTCCGAGTTTGTGGAAAAACAATTTGTTGTTTCTAACATGTTAAGAATCAATAATAGTATTTACAGATCGTGAGAAAGTATATCATGAATGATTTAAAAATTATAGACGTTCGACAACTGAAGTCATAGCGCCTATGGAAGTATTTCACATGGTTCACCGCGAATTTATTATTGTTTTTGATTATAAGATAGGATGAAAGTTGCATTGACAACACTTATGTAGAAATAGCGTTATACCGAAACAAGACTTTTCTTGACGAGACGAGACGAGACGAGACGAGACGACAAGAGACGAGACGGGACGGGACGAGACGGGACGAGACGAGACGAGACGAGACGAGACGGGACGAGAAAAACTGAGACGAGATCAACAATATTTCTCGTCTTGAAATTCACAATTCACAAACGATAAGTATACCAATACGCATGGTCCGTGGAAAGAAAATCCAGGTTCGGGGGATTTCAATCGAGTTGAGCTAAGTTTTACAAAAATAAAAAAATAAACTTGCGAAAGCAACGGGCCATCAGATAATCTACGTTCTAGACCAGGGGTCGGCAACCTTTTGAGACGGAAGAGCCAAAAGTTACAATTTACAAAATTTCCCAGTTTTTAAAGAGCCACTAACATTTTTATTTCAATATTATGGTATTTGATTAGGATTAGGTATATAAATTATGATTTTTGATTTAAAATAATAGTTTTAAAAAATGTCAGCTGTCCATATACTCTCTACTTCACCTATTCTCACTGTTCTCTGTTGAGTGTTTTTATCCTGTTTAAAGTTTTTTTTGCAGTACCGATAAGATTTTTTATGAGTTTTGAAAATAAAATAATATAATTATTAATATTTGCGCATGGAACTGGAGAGCCGCATCTTGACATCATAAGAGCCGCAGGTTGCCGATCCCTGTCCCAGGACGTAAAAAAAGTGTCCACGCCCTGAGAAATCACCCCGTCCCTTCCCCCTCCTCTCGTCAGGCCTGCCAATATGTTTACATTTCAAAGAGCCTGGAGAACTATCTACTGGCTGTTCAGTCGAATGGTGGCTCGTTTTTTGAACAACCTGTAAAAGCAATATTATAATTGACGTGCAGAGCAGCTGATTTATGAACGCAAAGACGTCGAACGACCCGTGATTTATTCTCAGCGCACGCTTCTGTACAGCAAAACGCACACTCTTAAAAGTTTATTTGTATCGGCTGTGTCAGTGTCGCCACAGATCGTGGACTGTGCTTGGTGGTCGTTGGTTCGAAGCCGTACATGGACATGTCCTCGACACACACACACAGAGAAAATGCACCACTGACTATTGTTCACTTATTTTGTATCATCATTTGCAAACATGCCTTTTTGGTTTGCACTGTTATCAAAGCGTGAAGACTTTCTCGCGGGTTTAAATCGGGTTTTGTCTTAAAATGCCGTAGGTAAAATAGTGAAAATTGTAAAATTGTGTTTTAAAGACCACCAACAGCTAAGGTTATTTGGGCCTAGCACCAATTCATATTTTCAATTCATTATTTTTTTGTAATAATAAATTGAAAATCCAATTGACACTTTTACCAGCTCTCGGGCTAGAACCCGGGAACTGGGGACTCGTAATAGAGGAACCATAGTAACGCGAAGACAGTATGGCTCAGTTGGTAGCGTCGCGGCCTCTGAATCAGACTGTCGTGGGTTCGAGTCCCACCTCTGCTCATGGATGTTTTGTGATGTTATTTAGCTTTAAGTGATATATGTATATTTGTTGTATTTAAGACGCAAATGACCTAAGTTGTCGACGCGTCTATAATCCACAATAAATAAAAAAATAAACAAGCCGTGAGGTGGGTCGTTTATTAGTACTAAAGTGCGACCCTTGAGGTCCACACGACGAACTTCCCAGTTTGATAGATATTTAATAATAATTAAATTAGATATCACACAGAAAAGTAATCATTTTAAACATTAAAACATATTATTATTATTTATTTTTAACAATAATTAAAAAAAAAAAAAAAAAAAACGGCTGAACCGATTTTTATAAAATTTATGTCGGATCAAAATGACGTTAACACGCCTCGATTGACACCCTTACGAAGTCGATATAATTTTTTATTCGCGAGATATTGTGTAAAATCTACTTTTTTGGAGGTTATTTGGTTAAGAAAAAAGAACGGCTGAACCGATTTTGAAAAAATTTCTTTCAGATCATATTTACGTTAATACGCGTCGATTGGCACCCTAACGTAGTCGATATCATTTTTCTTTCTCGAGATTTCGTCTTAGAAAGAAATGGACACATACATACGTACGTACGTACATACGTACACACACACACACACATACACACACACAGACATCTTTCTAAAAGTAGTGTAAAAATAGTGTAGTGACCTTGAAACATAAATTTTTTTTTTCCTTTTTGATTTCGATTTTCGGACCCATTACAATAACTTCCAATGGGAAGTTAATAAACATAGTAACGCCATGTAAACAACAGTATTTATACACGCTCGGCTAAAATGGTATAAACATGCTGGTTTTTTAAAAATGGTATTTTATTTCTCGAGCAAGATCGATTTGAAGTTCTTCAATACTTTTCTTATGGAGAAATATGTGTGGTCACAATCTAAATTCTAAGATCATTGTTAAATCAAATTTTCTAATAATGTTTTCTGCAATCAAGCATTAGACTTCACAAGGTTCGAGTTACAGTTATTTTTGAATTAATGAAAACTTTAATCACTACGCTCAAGTTTAACTTCTGACTCTCTTCTTGGAACAAACTGAGACAATATTTTAAAAGTCATTGTACACGCTAGGTCGAAGACTTTATAATCCACTTTTATAAGAAAAAACTCGGGTCGCAGTGCCAAACCCTGCCGACAATATAGTGTATTTGCTAATGCAGGCCTTGTGGCTTTTGATGTAAACTTAACTTTGTTTTTGGACAAAATAAAAAAATTAACCCCTTAATCCATCCCTTAAAATAATATTTTTTTTCTTAATTTCAATAATATTATCAATGCAACCTCTGTACCAAATTAAATACACCCTTCAATAAGTAAATCACTATCCACAAACCAGTCTTTTCATAAAATTTGTAAGTCCGGTCCTGTCGGGTTTTTTTTTATTAAAATTTTAGCAGCACATTTTAATCTTCACTAGAGGGTTAAATTTCAATTTTGAAACGATTCTGAGAATTTTGTCGGTATTTTTGGGCCCAAAAACTTTTTTCAACCCCTAAAAACTACCCTTAAAATGGTACGATCGGGCCCATTTTAAAGAGGCTTCGTGCGGTAATGGGTTCCAATGTGTGTACCAAATTTCGTTTAAATCGAATAAGTCTGTCGAGAGTTATCGTGTACACACACACACACACACACATATATAAAAACATTTTCAAAAATGGTGGCAAACTGTTCATGAAACGTCGAGAAATTTTGGTCCGACCCCTAGGTCCCGCCATCCGACCGACGCCAATAGTGTATGTGCCATATTATGGCAAATACACTAATAACACTGTATTTGCACTGTATACCTACTGTTTTGTGACGTAACAAAAAAAAGTGGAAGATGATGATATCGCGTTTTAATTTAATTATTATTTAATTCTTTCTCAAGTACTACTAGTGACGATGTATTTTTATGTCGATAACAAAAGTTTTGTTGATTGCAGCCGTGAGTTCAAAAAGCAATCTTTATAGACATAGGAACACTCCTTCTGTGGCTTGCCATACAATGGAGGAGTAGCGTTATGGGTCTATCTGTGTTATACAAGTGATTACAAAGCAATCGGAGCCTACATAAAGGTCGATTTATATTATCCGATCAGCCACAGCGCGGGAACGTAGCGTTTCCGTTAAGACAAATATTTTTACATGCTTTTCAAATATGAATATTTATACTTAGCGGTTCCCGTCCGTTCAGACACGTATCAATACTCGTATTTGAAATGCATGTAAAAATGTTTGTCTTGCCGGAAACGCTACGTTCCCGCGCCGATTCTGACCTGATGATATAAATCGAGCTTAAAGCCGGCTCCAGACAACATGACAAATGTCAACGAATGTTGACTTTCGGATAATTGCCATGCTATGTAGATGATGCTATGTAGATGATATTTAACAGTCACAAACGTTGGCATTGGAAGACATTCGCTTTGAGAGCGGTTTTTTGAACACACATCAAAGGGATTGGCCAACGCTGATCTCGACTAGCTAATATGACTTTGTTTTCATCCGGACGACTAGACAATTTTCACTACGCAGTGTTTGTCAATCGTCAGCGTGTGTATATTATTGTGATTTATGAATTGTATGAAACAAGCTAGTAAGAAATTATTGTATCTATCTCTGAAGCAGTTGCAATAATTGCGTCATCTTCGCTATCCATTTTGTTTAATGTTGGTCTATATTCGCTAAAGCAGACGTCACAGGATACAATGTCAATGTAAAACAAAATTTAATTGTTAAACATCTTTAATGGTCAACGTTTCGGCATCCAAATATTATGCCTTCATCAGGACAGGGGCGGATTTACCACTGGGATAAGAAGGTTATAACCTAGGGCGCCAAATCTTCGGGGGCGCCATATTTTGAATCAAAATTTTTATTCACGAAAAACTATAACCGAAATATACTCGAAAATAAAATAGAAAAATCTTAATTGCTTAGCAAAATTTATGAACAATTGGAAATTGCGGAACATTGTAAAATAACAATGCTTAGCAATTTCCGATTGTTATTTTCAAAATACTCAAAATTCTGTGTTGCTTTACTTCTTAGACTTCTCCACTCTTGTTTTAGAAAACTACCAATATAATTAGTACCATCAATGCCCTAATTTTTTTTCACAAAAAGGGCGCCAAACTTTTCGTAGCCTAGGGGCGCCGAAGTTCTAAATCCGCCCCTGCATCAGGACCTTGAAAACTTAGCACTAAAAATTCTATCAATGCGTTGATTTTGAAAAATACTCGGTACTTTCTAAAAAATTAAAAAAAAACGATATGTACTCAAGGTCTGCACTCACTGAATTCATCGGGATAAAATAGACATCCTGTATATGAACATATACAGTAAATAATAGTCTTCACGGGTTGAATGGGCAGCCGTAATGAACTGACAAAACATGACAGTCATTGCTTGATGGATGAAAAAGATTTAATTATAAGAAAGTCACCGACGCATGCTGGCTTGTTAATGAGACAATATAACCTATTTCATCTCAATCACTTCACTAAAATGGCATCCGGACCCGGCTCGTCAATGCATAAATCAACCTTCAAATGGTCGCAGTTTATAGTAACATTATCAACATACCAAGTCTTCATGGTTTCCGGACTTGTAGGCCGTGGTCCGGTGGTATTTATACCTGACGTTTCGTCTACAACTGCGGTAGACATTCTCAAAGGCGATGTGGCAGCGGTCGAAGTGTCCTCCTTGGCGGCTCACAGGTCACTGACCTGTGAGCCGCCATATCGCCTTTGAGAAGACTTGGAACAATGCCGGTCGTGAAAGCTTGCACACCTGGATTATCAACATATGTAAGGTGTTCGAAAACTGTTCGGATAATCTCGTCTGAGCTATTAGAACCAAATCAGAATTTTTAATTGTAGTTAGAATTCCGTTTTCCAACAAACAGATCTACTATAATATGGTGTGCTTATTGGCCAAGTCCTAGAACGGTTCTAGAAAGCTGTTCGGACAATTATTCGGACTGAACTGTTACAACCAAATCAAAATTATTATTTAGAAATCGGTTTTATAACAAATTAATTTATTAAGTGTTATTTGGCCAAGTTCTAGAATGGTTCTAGAACTGTTCGGACGATTCGGACTGAACTATTACAACCAAATCAGAATTGTTGTAGTTAGATTTCTGTTTTCCAACAAAAACTAACAGATCTATTAGGCGCGCTTATTGGTCAAGTTCTAGAACAGTTCTAAAACTCTTAGAGCGATTCGGACTGGACTATTATGACCAAATCAGAATTTTTAGTGTATTTGCCATATGGCACATACACTATTGGCGTCGGTCGGATGGCGGGACCTAGGGGTCGGACCAAAATTTCTCGACGTTTCATAGCCTCCTGAACACTTTGGCATCATTTTTGGAAATGTCTATTTATATATATATATATATATGTGTGTGTGTGTGTGTGTGCGTGTGTGTGTGTGTGTGTGCACGAAGCCTATTTAAAATGGGCCTAATCGGACCATTTTAAGGGTGGTTTTTAGGGGTTGAAAAATGTTTTTGGGCCCAAAAATACCGAAAAAATTCTCAGAATCGTTTCAAAATTGAAATTTAACCCTTTAGTAACGATTAAAATGTGCTGCTAAAATTTTAATAAAATCGACCCGACAGGACCGGACTTACAAATTTTATGAAAACACTAGTATGCGGAAAGTGCTTTACTTACTGAAGGGTGTATTTAATTTGGTACCGAGGTTGCATTGATAAAAATATTGAAATTAAGAAAAAAATATTATTTTAAGGGATGTATTAAGGGGTTAAATTTTTTATTTTGTTCAAAAACAAACTTAAGTTCACATAATAAAGTCACAATTATTAGCAAATACACTATATTGTCGGCAGGGTTTTGGCACTGCGACCCGAGTTTTTATAATTGTGGTTAGAATTCTGCTTTCCAAGAAACAAATTTAATATTAAAATCAGTTCCGCATTGCCGAGATATATCGTTTAAAATACACATTTACTTGTGGATAGTATAGTAATTCTAGACCTGGAACTTCCAGAACCAAGTTCAAATAATCCGAAGAGTCTGATAAATTGACCAACAAACAGGAGATCAAGGAGTCCTGTAGTGTCAATAAATGCTTTAGAACTGATGGAACTAGTTAAGAACAATCAGAACTGGGACCACCAATTCTTACATAATATATTATGTCATTATTGTATCACTAAGGGCAAAGACAGACACGACGGTTTTAACCGAAGCGTTTACCGAGTCGGTTTCTAAGTCGATAGGTCGTTCAATATAACGTAATAGTGTAAAACACACACAGCTGTGCCGTTCGGTGCGTTTCGTGCGACAGTTTTGAAACAGCTGTGTGTTTTTACACTATTATGCTATATTAAACGACCTATCGACTTGGAAACCGACTCGGTAAACGCTTCGATTGAAACCGCCGTCTTTGCTCTTGCAGTTTAGGGGCTAGAAGACTATGACAGACGGACAGACATACAGAATAGATAGACAGTTCCACTTTTTGGACACGGAACCTTAAAAATAAAGCTATTTTTAACCGACTTCAAAAAAAGAGGTTTCTCAATTCGACCGTATATATATTTTTTGTGTTTATGTTTTATGTGTGTTCGCGGATAACTTCGTCGTTTATGAACCGATTTTGAAAAAAATTTTTTTATTTGAAAGGATATACTTTCAGAGTAGTCCCATAGAAATTTCATCAAAATCGGTTCAGTAGTTCGGCTGATTTTAATAAAAGTAAGTAACGGCGTGTGATTCTTTAAGGTAAATGTTACTTTTTGACACTAAAAAGTAAAAAATAAAAAACTTTTTAACAAAAAAAAACCTCCTACAAAAAGGCACTAAAAAGAGGAAAATAATGAAATTTTGAGGTCTGTGCCAATTAAAATATGAAGTCGGTTAAAAAGTATAGTATATAGTGATTAGGTAATATCTTCTTTTTAACCAACTTCATATTTTAATTGGCACAAACCTCAAAATTTCATTATTTTCCTCTTTTTAGTGCCTTTTTGAAGGAGGTTTTTTTTTTGTTATTCGGTGTTAGAATGTCGAAAGCCCACGAAAATACGAAAAAAGCCCTGATATAGAAGAGTTAAACAAAAGAACGCGACGACCATGACTGCTGCAATTGGCTTATAAGCAACATCTGGATCCTGCATATTTGCTACTAGAATACATTATTTCTGTGCATAAGTTGTGATTTCTCAAAGTCGAGGAATTATGTATAAATTGCTGAAAAAATCCAGCGTATACTTGATACGTTAGTTGGTTGAAGAGTATCAAATGAAAAACGAAGAAAAGGTTGTACTGAAGTGGTTTGATACAACCGGATTGCTAACTCCATAACCATGGAAGATGTAAATTAATTATATAATTCAGCGTTATGTCCGCGGTAACACTCCTACGTTTTCTATACATAGCGTGGTGTGAATATAACATGGTGTGCTACCTAGGGTACCAATTTTCGACCGCTTTGCGCAGTGACGTCATGTAGGGAGCAGATTTGAACTTGAGAACGCTATTTGGGGAGGTTCCACCGCAGTAATTTTGAATAATTTTGGTCCAGAGTATTCCGACCTGATACACTTTCGATAATTTTGCGAAAGAACGAGATCTCGAAGTTTCCAGTTTCGATTTCTAGAAGACTTTTAAGGGGTAAGTTGCAGGCCTATTAGAAAACATGAATATTGAAAATGGATATACAATACTTCTATACCAACTTCTCATAAGCCTTAAAAAACAATTAGTAAACAAATTCCCATTATTTTTTCACAAACAACGCCAAAAATAATAACTAATCACTAGGTACTGTTCCCTAAGTGACGTCATACGGCAAGAGTGAGACGAACGTATCTCACTTACTCGCTGCGCGAGAGCACACCATGCTATACTCACACCACGATACATAGTATTTTATTTATTGTAGATTATAGACGCGTCGACATCTAAGGTCATTAGCGTCTTTCAACTACACTAAATAAAAACTAACTTAAAACTAAATAACATCACAAAACATCCATGAGCGTAGGTGGGATTCGAACCCACGGCAGTCCAGTCTAGAGGTTGCGGCGCCAAGCATGCTAACCACTAGGCTATACTGCCCCCTATACATGGTATATGTAAACAGGTAAAGTCATTAATTAGCATTGGAAAAAAATGATTGGGTCAGAATGAGCCATGACTCATAAAGTACGTATTTATATAGGGTAACATGAAACATATTATGTAGTGTACAGTATGTAAACAAGTAAGGTATACATAGGACATTTAGTTTGGGAAAAAATGATAGGATCAGAATGAGCCATGACTCATAATGTACGTATTTATATATAGGGTAACATGAAACATATTATGTAGTATACAGTATGTAAACAAGTAAGGTGGGCTTGAGAATAGCCGAGAGTGTAGCGGCGCTGTTGTTTACATGGCGTTGCTATGGTTCCTCTATTACAAGTTCCCAGTTCCCGAGTTCCAGCCCGAGAGCTGGTAAAAGTGTCAATTGGATTTTCAATTTATTATTAAAAAAAAAAAAAAAATAATGAATTGAAAATATGAATTGGTGCTAGGCCCAAATAACCTTAGCTGTTGGTGGTCTTTAAAATACAATTACAATACAATTACAACAAGTAAGGTATACATAGGACATTTAGTTTGGGAAAAAATGATTGGATCAGAATGAGCCATGACTCATAATGTACGTATTTATATAGGTAACATGAAACATATTATGTAGTGTACTGTATGTAAACAAGTAAGGTATACATAGGACATTTAGTTTGGGAAAAAATTGTTGGATCAGAATGAGCCATGACTCATAATGTACGTATTTATATAGGGTTTCATATGGTAATTTTAGTGTTTTGAAAATAATTCAAAATAAAATAGAAACACTAAAATTACCATAGGAAACCCTATATATAAATACGTACATTATGAGTCATGACTCATTCTGATCCAATCATTTTTTCCCAAACTTAATGTCCTATGTACTTATACCTTACTTGTTTACATACTGTAGGTACACTACGTAATATATTTCATGTTACTTTAAAAATATGGGAATGTTACAGAAGAGAACAACAGAATCCATTGGCGCAAGTATAGGATTTGAAGCTGGGGTTTGTCTGATCAGTTTTTGTTGATAGATGTCGGGTTTTATCGTATTCGTACATTTAACACGCTGTTTTGTTAATCGCTGTTATATTTTACACATAAAACATACGAAGTAACCATAGAAATAACAGAGTATTAACATAACAACGTGATTAATAATGTACGATAAACCCGACATGAATATTTTTTGTTAATCCTTATTTCTAGGGTGGGCCAAACGATACTCTGGGTACAGTTACCGCGCCTATGCAAGAATATATTATAAAAATCAGGCGTGTAAATTGTATGGATAACGTTTATAATATGACGACTAGTTTTACCTGCGCAAAACTTTTTTGCATGTGGCTTAACAGTTTTTTAAAGTCCAAGTGTTTTGGTATAGGCCTGCGGCGCCGGCGGCCCTTCGGGCCGCCCTTCTGCCTTTGTTTGCAACGTAAAACTTTTTTGCATGTGACTTTGCCATAGTTTTCAAAGATTGATGTGTTTTGATACAGGCCTGCGGCATCAAAAGTTATTTACAAATAGAAAATATTTTTGCATGTGACTTTGCTACAGTTTTCAAAGATTGATGTGTTTTGATACGGGCCTGCGGCGCCATAGGTTATTTGCGTATACAAAACTTTATTAGCATATTGTGTATTTGCGATAGTTTTCAAAAGTTGGTGTGTTTTGATACAGGCCTGCGGCGCCAGATATGCGGCCCTTCGGGCCGCCAAACAGCGATTTTTTGTATATGCGAAACTTTTTTGAATTTTTGCAATAGTTTTCAAAGATGGATGTGTTTTGATATAGGCCTGCGGCGCCAAATATACGGCCCTTCGGGCCGCCTCTCAACCATTTTTTGCAAATGCTAAACTTTTTTGCCCAATTGTGTGTTTGCAATAGTTATCAAAGATTGATGTGTTTTGAGACAGGCCTGCGGCGCAAGATATGCGGCCCTTCGGGCCGCCGGTCTGACATTATTTGCATAGAAACATTTTTTCATGTGTCTTTGCAATAGTTTTCAAAAATTGAAATAGGTCTGCGGCGCCAAAAATGCAGCCCTTCATTATAATGAAGTCAGTATTTGGCCGCCAATTTGAAATCTGACGCCATTTTATTTTTTTGTGTCCTATGAAACTCTCATATATCAATTTTCAAAAGGATCGGATAATTTTTACAAATCAGTTCATATGGCCGTCATTTTGAAAAATCTGAAATAATTTTATTTTTTTGGGTCCTATGAAACTCTCAAATATCAATTTTCAAAAGGATCGGATAGTTTTTACAAAAGAGTCCATATGGCCGCCATTTTGAAAAATCTGACGTCATTTTATTTTTTTGTGTCCTATGAAACTCTCAAATTTCAATTTTCAAAAGGATCGGATAATTTTTACAAAAAATTACATATGGCCGCCATTTTGAAAAATCTGACGTCATTTTATTTTTTTGTGTCCTATGAAACTCTCAAATATCAATTTTCAAAAGGATCGGATAATTTTTACAAAAGAGTCCATATGGCCGCCATTTTGAAAAATTTGACGTCATTTTATTTTTTTGTGTCCTATGAAACTCTCAAATATCAATTTTCGAAAGGATCGGATAATTTTTACAAAAAAGTACATATGGCCGCCATTTTGAATTTGAAAAAACTGACATCATTTTATTTTTTTGTGTCCTATGAAACTCTCAAATATTAATTTTCAAAAGGATCGGATAGTTTTTACTAAAGAGTCCATATGGCCGCCATTTTGAAAAATCTGACGTCATTTTATTTTTTTGTGTCCTATGAAACTCTCAAATATCAATTTTCAAAAGGATTGGATGATTTTTACAACAGAGTGCATATGGCCGCCATTTTGAAAAATCTGACGTCATTTTATTTTTTTGTGTCCAATGAAACTCTCAAATATCAATTTTCAAAAGGATCGGACAATTTTTACAAAAAAGTTCATATGGCCGCCATTTTGAAAAATCTGACATCATTTTATTTTTTTGTGTCTTATGAAAATCTCAAATATCAATTTTCAAAAGGATCGGATGATTTTTACAACAGAGTACATATGGTCGCCATTTTGAAAAATCTGACGTCATTTTATTTTTTTGTGTCCTATGAAACTCTCAAATATCAATTTTCAAAAGGATCGGATGATTTATATAACAGAGTACATATGGCCGCCATTTTGAAAAATCTGACGTCATTTTATTTTTTTGTGTTCTATGAAATTGTCAAATATCAATTTTCAAAGGGATCGGATAATTTTTACAAAAAAAATTTCAAATGCCATTTTGAAATCTGACGTCATTTAATTTTTTTGTGTCCTATGAAACTCTCAAATATCAATTTTCAAAAGAATCGGTTAATTTTTACAAAAGTACCTAGTTAAGAGTCGGCCAATCCATATTCCTTCAGTAAAGGCTCTGCCCCCTACACATGCTAATTTCTTGACATGAATAGTACTTTTATTTTTCTTATAACCGATCTCTATGATTATACTATTGGAAAAGAATATGTAATCTGTCAAAAATAATGTAGCTTTAATATTGAAAAAACTGGGCAGTTGTCTCTATACATTTCGCAGACCCCCAATTAAACGCCCATTTGACTAAAAACATGTAAAAAAAATATTTTTGTCTGCATATGTTAGGTTAGAATCTGAAATGTCAAATTGGACTTCTCGACTGTACTCCTTATCTATAAACTGACAGTTCAAGAGCTGGGATAATCTATGGACATCCAATATATTTGCATCTTCGTCTTACACATTGAGACATATCTCAGCTCTTGGCCGTTTTAAAACTTAAATATCCAAGCTAATATCGCAGGCTCCGCCTCATACATAGGTTCTAATAGAATCCAATATTAACATTTTACATAAATTTGACAAAAAGTACCGGTCCTAAACCCAAACTAAATCAAATTTGTCATTTGCAGTAACAAAGTGACAGCTATTAAAAGTTTAACATTTCGATGCTGTATTGTTTATATATTTTTAAAAATGACATTATCCGCTGAAAATAATGCAACGTGACTTTTATATGCATCTCTGTCTTTTCTCTGTCGCACTCATTAAGCAAACGGCGGCTCTTGGCGAAATGGAAAATTGGATTTTATAATCTTAAATTATGGCTAGCGGCTCGAGGATACATTTAAAAAGAATCTATAATTCACAACTTATCCAATATTGACAAAAAGTACCCGCCCTAAATCCGTTTTTATGCCCGATTTTCATCTTTAGTCTTAAAGTGACAGCCGATAATGAGTGTTATATTCGCGATGCATTTGTTTTGAATTTTCATCTATCGTAAACGGGTGACTTAAAGAATGACATACGTCGTTCGGACACACTATTTACTTGCGTCTCAGACACACCGATGGATTTTCAATTCCGTCTCTCTTCTACGCGTTGATCACTCGCTTAAGTTAGACGGTGTCTTTTTCACTTTTTGCTCAATTCAGAGTAAAATCGCGTGAGACACCGTCTAAACTACGTCGAAAAAAACAATAACGCCGAATTTTGTCTACGAATTAAAACGTTAAAAAAAGTCGTTTTGAGCGTATCTTTTGCACTTTCCAGTTAGAGTTTTTTCTTCCCGTTCGTTTAAAACATGTCCCGACCCTGTACGTTTAAAATCAACCGAGATATGAGCGATTTGCGGCTCCGGGTTAATCAAATGGGCTCATTTTATTTCCGCGGTGGCGCCCGAAATTTCAGCCGAAAACGTCGCGACATACACCCCGTCAAAAGTATGCAAAAAGGCCAAAAGTTTCCGATAAACGGCGCCGTCGTGCGATTTTTTTTCGATTTTAGCCGAGCATTTGAAAATTTTCCACCGTGTTAAAAGATACAAATGCAGACCTTCGGCGCAAAAATCGCCGAGAGGCCCCCCTAAATTTGTAAAAATCGCCGATGCGACGTTGAGACGTAGCAAAAATGCCCCCATCCACCGAATTTTTTTCATAAAAATCCATCAAAAACTCTAATTTTCTATAGCTGTCCCGTTTTCAATTTTCTCAAATTTAAGCACTTTAATATATAAAGACTAGTTTTACCTGCGCAAAACTTTTTTGCATGTGGCTTAACAGTTTTTTAAAGTCCAAGTGTTTTGGTATAGGCCTGCGGCGCCGGCGGCCCTTCGGGCCGCCCTTCTGCCTTTGTTTGCAACGTAAAACTTTTTTGCATGTGACTTTGCCATAGTTTTCAAAGATTGATGTGTTTTGATACAGGCCTGCGGCATCAAAAGTTATTTACAAATAGAAAATATTTTTGCATGTGACTTTGCTACAGTTTTCAAAGATTGATGTGTTTTGATACGGGCCTGCGGCGCCATAGGTTATTTGCGTATACAAAACTTTATTAGCATATTGTGTATTTGCGATAGTTTTCAAAAGTTGGTGTGTTTTGATACAGGCCTGCGGCGCCAGATATGCGGCCCTTCGGGCCGCCAAACAGCGATTTTTTGTATATGCGAAACTTTTTTGAATTTTTGCAATAGTTTTCAAAGATGGATGTGTTTTGATATAGGCCTGCGGCGCCAAATATACGGCCCTTCGGGCCGCCTCTCAACCATTTTTTGCAAATGCTAAACTTTTTTGCCCAATTGTGTGTTTGCAATAGTTATCAAAGATTGATGTGTTTTGAGACAGGCCTGCGGCGCAAGATATGCGGCCCTTCGGGCCGCCGGTCTGACATTATTTGCATAGAAACATTTTTTCATGTGTCTTTGCAATAGTTTTCAAAAATTGAAATAGGTCTGCGGCGCCAAAAATGCAGCCCTTCATTATAATGAAGTCAGTATTTGGCCGCCAATTTGAAATCTGACGCCATTTTATTTTTTTGTGTCCTATGAAACTCTCATATATCAATTTTCAAAAGGATCGGATAATTTTTACAAATCAGTTCATATGGCCGTCATTTTGAAAAATCTGAAATAATTTTATTTTTTTGGGTCCTATGAAACTCTCAAATATCAATTTTCAAAAGGATCGGATAGTTTTTACAAAAGAGTCCATATGGCCGCCATTTTGAAAAATCTGACGTCATTTTATTTTTTTGTGTCCTATGAAACTCTCAAATTTCAATTTTCAAAAGGATCGGATAATTTTTACAAAAAATTACATATGGCCGCCATTTTGAAAAATCTGACGTCATTTTATTTTTTTGTGTCCTATGAAACTCTCAAATATCAATTTTCAAAAGGATCGGATAATTTTTACAAAAGAGTCCATATGGCCGCCATTTTGAAAAATTTGACGTCATTTTATTTTTTTGTGTCCTATGAAACTCTCAAATATCAATTTTCGAAAGGATCGGATAATTTTTACAAAAAAGTACATATGGCCGCCATTTTGAATTTGAAAAAACTGACATCATTTTATTTTTTTGTGTCCTATGAAACTCTCAAATATTAATTTTCAAAAGGATCGGATAGTTTTTACTAAAGAGTCCATATGGCCGCCATTTTGAAAAATCTGACGTCATTTTATTTTTTTGTGTCCTATGAAACTCTCAAATATCAATTTTCAAAAGGATTGGATGATTTTTACAACAGAGTGCATATGGCCGCCATTTTGAAAAATCTGACGTCATTTTATTTTTTTGTGTCCAATGAAACTCTCAAATATCAATTTTCAAAAGGATCGGACAATTTTTACAAAAAAGTTCATATGGCCGCCATTTTGAAAAATCTGACATCATTTTATTTTTTTGTGTCTTATGAAAATCTCAAATATCAATTTTCAAAAGGATCGGATGATTTTTACAACAGAGTACATATGGTCGCCATTTTGAAAAATCTGACGTCATTTTATTTTTTTGTGTCCTATGAAACTCTCAAATATCAATTTTCAAAAGGATCGGATGATTTATATAACAGAGTACATATGGCCGCCATTTTGAAAAATCTGACGTCATTTTATTTTTTTGTGTTCTATGAAATTGTCAAATATCAATTTTCAAAGGGATCGGATAATTTTTACAAAAAAAATTTCAAATGCCATTTTGAAATCTGACGTCATTTAATTTTTTTGTGTCCTATGAAACTCTCAAATATCAATTTTCAAAAGAATCGGTTAATTTTTACAAAAGTACCTAGTTAAGAGTCGGCCAATCCATATTCCTTCAGTAAAGGCTCTGCCCCCTACACATGCTAATTTCTTGACATGAATAGTACTTTTATTTTTCTTATAACCGATCTCTATGATTATACTATTGGAAAAGAATATGTAATCTGTCAAAAATAATGTAGCTTTAATATTGAAAAAACTGGGCAGTTGTCTCTATACATTTCGCAGACCCCCAATTAAACGCCCATTTGACTAAAAACATGTAAAAAAAATATTTTTGTCTGCATATGTTAGGTTAGAATCTGAAATGTCAAATTGGACTTCTCGACTGTACTCCTTATCTATAAACTGACAGTTCAAGAGCTGGGATAATCTATGGACATCCAATATATTTGCATCTTCGTCTTACACATTGAGACATATCTCAGCTCTTGGCCGTTTTAAAACTTAAATATCCAAGCTAATATCGCAGGCTCCGCCTCATACATAGGTTCTAATAGAATCCAATATTAACATTTTACATAAATTTGACAAAAAGTACCGGTCCTAAACCCAAACTAAATCAAATTTGTCATTTGCAGTAACAAAGTGACAGCTATTAAAAGTTTAACATTTCGATGCTGTATTGTTTATATATTTTTAAAAATGACATTATCCGCTGAAAATAATGCAACGTGACTTTTATATGCATCTCTGTCTTTTCTCTGTCGCACTCATTAAGCAAACGGCGGCTCTTGGCGAAATGGAAAATTGGATTTTATAATCTTAAATTATGGCTAGCGGCTCGAGGATACATTTAAAAAGAATCTATAATTCACAACTTATCCAATATTGACAAAAAGTACCCGCCCTAAATCCGTTTTTATGCCCGATTTTCATCTTTAGTCTTAAAGTGACAGCCGATAATGAGTGATATATTCGCGGTGCATTTGTTTTGAATTTTCATCTATCGTAAACGGGTGA
Organism: Mongoloraphidia duomilia; assembly: GCA_039654895.1. Taxonomy (NCBI): domain Eukaryota; kingdom Metazoa; phylum Arthropoda; class Insecta; order Raphidioptera; family Raphidiidae; genus Mongoloraphidia; species Mongoloraphidia duomilia. The sequence continues at coordinate 13,154,047 of CM077527.1, forward strand.
CTTAAAGAATGACATACGTCGTTCGGACACACTATTTACTTGCGTCTCAGACACACCGATGGATTTTCAATTCCGTCTCTCTTCTACGCGTTGATCACTCGCTTAAGTTAGACGGTGTCTTTTTCACTTTTTGCTCAATTCAGAGTAAAATCGCGTGAGACACCGTCTAAACTACGTCGAAAAAAACAATAACGCCGAATTTTGTCTACGAATTAAAACGTTAAAAAAAGTCGTTTTGAGCGTATCTTTTGCACTTTCCAGTTAGAGTTTTTTCTTCCCGTTCGTTTAAAACATGTCCCGACCCTGTACGTTTAAAATCAACCGAGATATGAGCGATTTGCGGCTCCGGGTTAATCAAATGGGCTCATTTTATTTCCGCGGTGGCGCCCGAAATTTCAGCCGAAAACGTCGCGACATACACCCCGTCAAAAGTATGCAAAAAGGCCAAAAGTTTCCGATAAACGGCGCCGTCGTGCGATTTTTTTTCGATTTTAGCCGAGCATTTGAAAATTTTCCACCGTGTTAAAAGATACAAATGCAGACCTTCGGCGCAAAAATCGCCGAGAGGCCCCCCTAAATTTGTAAAAATCGCCGATGCGACGTTGAGACGTAGCAAAAATGCCCCCATCCGCCGAATTTTTTTCATAAAAATCCATCAAAAACTCTAATTTTCTATAGCTGTCCCGTTTTCAATTTTCTCAAATTTAAGCAATTTAATATATAAAGATATATTCTATTACAAATTCTAGGTTTCAATGAGGACTGATAAAGGTATAGAAATATCATTAGTGAGGAATGTCATATTATGTCGCTCATTCATAAAAATACTCTCTGCTGTAGACCTAGAGAATTCGTATTATAGTACATCCCTGTATCAGGAGAGATATGAACCGAGGCACCGTGGGACAGAAGACAGTCTGAAGAACATGGCTCAGCAATTATCCGATAAGAGGATCGCCTCAAATCTATGCCGACAACAGTAAATAAAGCTCAGTTCATACTTTTTCTTATTAGAAAACTTGCAGTAGGTAGAAATATTTTGTTGACATTGAGTACGCAAATTCTGCAGCAAGTCTCTGAAACGATAACTTCAATAAATCAATAAAATATCTGTCCTTTTATTGGTCTATTGACTCAGGGCCGCAGTAAGGAAATCTTGCGCCTGGGGCCAAAATTTTAATTTGCGCCCCCTCCCTCAAAAAAACAAAAAATGCATGATTTTTATAAGAGATTTCAACATAAATAATTAAAAAACATAAAAAATGTTCACTAATAACTGCAAAATAAACGTTATAAAAAAAATTACCTAACTACGGTCTACGAAAAATCAAAACTTCACTTTTCTGGCCTTCAATTGAGCAAATTGGTTTATTAAACGTTCATAATTTAAGTCTTTTGCTATAGATATTTCTATAGAAATTATCGCCAAATATTTCATAATTTCTATCTTTAGTAATTATATTTTGCAATATTTTTATTTATTGCATATTTTATGTTTTGTCTAGTAGTTATCAGCCTGGCACATAAAATACTGGCGCGCCTTTGGCGCCCCACAACTTGATGCGCCCGGGGTCGTCGCCCCCTCCGCCCTACCCTTACTGCGGCCCTGTATTGACTACTTACTCATGGGTTTGAGAATAGCCGAGCGTGTAGCAATGCTGTTGTTTACATGGCGTTGCTATGGTTCCTCTATTACAAGTCCCCAGTTCTCGGGTTCTAGCCCGAGAGCTGGTAAAAGTGTCAATTGGATTTTCAATTTATTATTAAAAAAAAAATAATGAATTGAAAATATGAATTGGTGCTAGGCCCAAATAATCTTAGCTGTTGGTGGTCTTTAAAACACAATTTAACAATTTTTGACTAGTTACTTAATTTTTTAAAATTATTAATTAGTCTATTATTTGTCTATAGTCGACTCTATCTAAGAAATATAGCATGAGATTGAAATCACTCTCTTTTAGTGATAAATAATTTTTACAAGAAAATTTCTCACTTATCTACTTAGGTATATTAATATTATAAAGAGGAAATGTTAGTGTATGTTTATTTATTTGTTACGGGCAATCTCAGGAACTACTAACCGATTTGAATTTTTTTCACTGTTTAAAAATCTTCTTCCCGAGTTACATAAGCTTTATGTATATTATTACGCTAAGACACGGGGTTTGATACTGACGTCACGAAGTAATGAGCCATTTTCCTGAGAGTAGTTCATTGAATTATCCACGAGAGGCAGCACTTGTGGTAGGGACAAACATTATTTATTCCCCATTAGTGTCGTGTCATAATTAATTAATTAATTCAGTAATAATAATTATAATTTAATTAATAATTAGTTATACCACTAAAATGACACGACACTAATGGTAAATAAATAATGTTTGTTCCTACCACAAGTGCTGCCTCTCGTGAATAATTGAAAGAACTATTCTCAGGAAAATGGTTCATTGTTCCAGATTATTTTTAGGTATGTATACTTGAGACAAGGGCGTCGCCAGCCAATGGGCCAGGGAGGGGCAAAATAATAGATAGACGATATGAATAATTGTAGATAAAATAAATACGATTTGTAATGTTTTAATCGTTTACTACAAGAATCTTAATTAAAACATTATCTTCTTGGGTTTCTTGAGAATTTTTCGACTACTTTATTATTAAAATCTTCTAGGTTGCGATCAAAATTTTTTAAGCTTTACCCTCTAGAGGGGGGCAGCTGCCCTCCCCTGCTCCCCCTTGGCGACGCCCTTGACTTGAGATATTTATAAACCCGAAAAATGGCAGCTGACAAATTATCAATTATAGGTTAAGGTTTCAGAGAGAAGTGTATCCAAAACTTTATACTATTTACATACGCAAAGCGTTTTTCTATAAGAACAAACATAGCTGCAGATACGTCGAGAAACACTTCTGAATAACAATTTAGATATCAAACAAAAGGTCTGCGTAACAATTTAAAACAGAAGTTCATAAACTGTCAAACTGTTTTTATAATCGAAACAATTGCAATCGTTCATAATAACAATCGAGTCCACAATCGATTCGGAGTTTGATTTTACAATCGAAATGTTCGATTGTTCACGTCGATTATTTGCCATATAGGTTATAGCAATAGCAGCGAATGAGAATACATATAATCGCGATTCAAGGTTATATGTTAGTCGACTGACGTTCACGCGACTTGTTGATTGTTCACTGTTCACACCGTTCAGTCGGTACTCTGTGATCTCTTCACTGTTGAATTAGTATTTACGCGATTACTGCACAATCGACCATCGACTCGACCACAGTTGTTGAGTGATGATCGATAGTATATTATGTGGCTCTCGACAGTGTACGATTCAGTACTATATGACTCGGTCTCGGTGAACTATGAAACAACAACAATCGAGTTCACGTCACAACCATCGAGAGTCATCGAGATGTTTGAACAATCGAGACAATCGACTAAAACACCTCGCATCGCGCATCACTACCTACAGAAGAACAGTACAAATTGTCTGTAATTCCGTTTTTTGCGGAGTTTTTGTGTATTTTGTATAACCGAGATTTCCACATCCTTCGCTTCGATTATGCTTTTTGTTTTTTGGTCAACCCGCCACGGCTAGCCCCTCCTAATCCCGGGTCCCCAGGTTAGAGCCTTGTCAACCTCCTTCCCTTGTGAGGGCCATGATGCACATCCAGAATTTTTATCGGCCTATCTATTTGTATAGGATATAATTCGAAAACGGCTGGAATGATTTTGGTTAAACTTGGTACATTAACAATTGGTACTCAACTTAAAGTATAGGGTGCTTTTTACAGGTTTACAGATCCCTTTAAAACCGATGTTCACAGCTAGGGAATGCAATCTCGAGCCGAGATTGGCAATTCGAGATCTCACGAGATAAGTCTGGGTTCGAGATTGGTCATTCGAGATCTCGCCAGATTGTCTGGCGAGTTCTCGACAAATCTCGACAATATCGAGATTTCGCCTACTTTTAAAAAGAACGTATTATTTTTTATCTAAAATGCTTAAACTTAATGAAAACTATACTTATACTTGGGGTATTGCTGTTATATTTTGAAAATAAAACAAAACATTAATTGAATCTTGAAACAAAAAAATCAACGTTTATTTAAGAAAAGTAATGAATAATAATCATCTGCACAGTGCACTACGCAACAAAACACACACGCACACAGTCACACAGTACACTATTATATAATGTCAACTTCTTAGTAAGCATAGGGTAAGTTACTATTAGTAACGTACACGAACATTTGGTTTGAATAATTGTTTTTAGACATACTTATTCAGTATTCTCTTAACTTTGTAATTTGTTAGCCAATGCTTGTTATAAGTTAAATTAACTGTCAATTTCACTCAAGAAAACAAATGTTACTGCAGTCAGCGCGCTCGTTCGAGATCTTGACAATATCGGGTCGAGATCTCGAACGAGATTTCAAAAACGAGAGTGTCTGCCCACGAGAATAAATTTCGAAAAATGGCTCGAGATCTCGCTAGATCGAGATTGCATTCCCTATTCACAACCAAGATGAAGATAATAGACAATCCCCCAGGGGGGAGATTGGAATGTGGTTGCTATCGCAAATTGCATTTCAATGTTCTTTGGGAGTTAGCGTTTCCAGGGACCCAAGCTCGTAGCAGTCGGTTTGTGTATGCCGGCTGGCGGATTCTAATACACAAATGGATTATTTGTTGTGTTGAAGACGCTAATGACCTGAGTTGTCGACGCGTCTATAATCTACAATGAATTAAAATGGATGATAATAGACAATGCGAAAGATTACCAAGATTTTATCCTTTCTACATTACAGTTGAATTTGGAAACCAGTTTACAAAAAGGTGCCAAGAAAACAATGTTTATTGACGCAGATTATAGGACCCGTTAAACAACCGCGTCGGATCGACAATTATTCACTAATTAGTTAATGAATTAATTAATTAACAACTATTTTGCCGACAGAGAGAGGAAGTCATTATTACAGAACGCTGATATCAGATAATAAGTCAGAATTTATTCTTGATCCATTTTAAATATTTTACTTGAAACGTAACCAAAAAAATTGTATTGCTATGTAAGTACAGTTAAATCTGTAAAACAGTCAAATAATACATAAATCACTTTTAATATTTCCACGTACACTGTTAAAATTTTATGTCTTTATGCACTGATATGCTTTTGAAGAATACGCGTTATTTTTGTAACAGAGTAAGTAAAAAAAAACTTTGTAAAATTTACTACGATCATTAAATCGTTCATAATTCATTTTGTAAAATTTAAGATATTTCATAAATATATTATAGCCCGGGAGTTCGCGTTGCATTTTAGGTATTGTTTTTACGCCGATCGATTGTTATCTTTTTCGATAAATCTGGTATGATTAATAAGTACGTAGGATTACGTTACCTAGGATTATGATCATATCGCTATTATAATCCTAGGTAACGTAATTGTCTCAGCTGCTGTCAGTGCAAAAAAGTGATATGCGCAATATTTTACGTGTTTTTTTACAAGTTCATGCGACCACTGGACCAGCTGACGCACCCCTCCACAATGCAGCTGACAATTTTTTTCAACTCACTATGATGTCAACTATTTATAAAAAAAGTTTCAGTCGGCGTACTATTACTTAATTTTTTTTAGTACTTTCGCAGCCTCCCACACCCAGACCTACCGCTACTTGAGCAGCTGACGATCGGTTCACTGATTAGTTGTACGAGATCAACTATCGATATCAAAATCAGACGGCTTACTATGACTTTTTCGTTTGCAACGCTGCCTCCCGGACTATTATGTCCAAGCGTCATAAAATAGAGAAAATATTTAAACGATTTATGTGGACAGAATTTCAAAAAAAATAATAATTTCTAATGAAAAAAACAAACTTACCGGTTTGTTGAGAAAGGCTGGTATCGCTGCTCGAATTGGAGGAGACCGACTTGCAGGGTTTGTTCCGATGCCTGCGTCGATTACCAACGGTAGAAAGTGCCGCGACTTGTTGGAGACGACGTCGGATGACTTCCTTTTCGCGATGTTTGCAGAAAAATTCGGGTCGAATACGAAATCGCGCCAGAAAATCGTCGTAGGCTCTGAGTACGGCGAGTGCTTCACACGGTCGTTCATACGTTTCGTCCGGTAACAACATAGGTGATAAGAATCGGTCCACCTTTGTGTTTGGACGTATTCTTCAGAAGATTCGATACGACGAACGAGTCCACTTATCGTCAGAGATTCTGACAGCGACGAATATCGCGTTTTTCTGCCCCAATGTTGCGGAGAAGACAATACAACGCGGCGGTCCGAAATTTCACGGACGTCTTCGTCAGAAGATTTGAGACGACGAACGATGCCACGTATCGTCAGAGATTCTGACAGTGACGAATATCGCGTTTTTCTGCCCCAATGTTGCGGAGAAGACAATACAACGCGGCGTTCCGAAATTTCACGGACGTCTTCTTCAGAAGATTTGACACGACGAACGATTCCACGTATCGTCAGATACTCTGACAGCGACGAATTTAGGGTTTCTCTGCCCCAATGTTGCGGAGAAGACAACTCAACGCGGCGTTCCGAAATTTCACGGACGTCTTCGTCAGAAGATTTGACACGACGAACGATTCCACGTATCGTCAGATACTCTGACAGCGACGAATTTAGGGTTTCTCTGTCCCAATGTTGCGGAGAACACAACGCAACGCGGCGTTCCGAAATTTCACGGACGTCTTCTTCAGAAGATTTGACACGATAAACGATTCTACTTATTGTTAGAGATTCTGACAGCGACGAATTTAGCGTTTCTTTGTCCCAATGTTGAGGTGAAAATAAAGCAATGCGGCGTTTCGAAATTGTACGGACGTCTTCTTCAGAAGATTTGACGCGGCGAACGATTCTATGTATCGTCAGAGATTGTGACAGTGACGAATTTCGCTTTTCTCTATCCCAATATTGGGGTGAAGATAATGCAAAGCTGCGTTTCGAAATTTCACGGACGTCTTCTACAGAAGATTTGACGCGATGACCGAATCCACGTGACGTTAAAGAATCTGATTGTAGTGAATAAAACGGAGTCACCAAGCGGTCTGTTAGATTCGCTTTATTGGCTATCAAATCAGAGATAAAGTACTTCATTTTTTTAAGCTGAAAGAACTGTTCTTATATTCGCAACATAACACTGTTTGCGTTAACACTTAACACTTGCAAAAGTCCACACAATTTATTTATTTTTTTATTAAATTTATTTGTTTTTCCATTCCATGATAACACTAATTTAATTATGAAATCCTTTGTTATTTTGTGTCATGTCGGTTAAACGTTCAAAACACAAATTTAGTTTGATACATTTTTGGAGTGTTAGGTTTCCAAGTCACTATATGAATAATAAGAAGTATTAGAAATACCTTGTATTTTTAATACTTCTTATTATACAAATTTAGTGCTAAACAGAGAGTATTAAAATATACTTGTAATATTTAACAGGAATTACGTCGTCAATATCATGAAGTGACGTAACTCAAAAAATTATCACGTAGCCAGATTTCTCAACTAGGTATCTATATGTTATTTTTACTTCCCACCTCTACTATGGTAGGGAAGTAATGGATTTAGTCCGAAAAAAATATTTCGAGATTTTGAGACCCTAGCAATCGTTTAAAATCATTTTCTGACTGACGTCTGTATGTGTGTTTGTGTGTGTATGTGGTCAATTTTTCGCCTTCGATATCGTAAGAACGGAACAACATACGGCCATGCCGATTGTTCTATTGTGTTTATCAGTCTTTAACTTAGATCTGATTAGATTTTGAGTCAAATCGGTTCAGTGGATCCTGAGATATTAAAGAAAACGTTCTCAATGTCAGGTATTAACATAGGTAAAAAATTCGACTGATGACCAGTCCTATACTTCCCACCTAGTAAATATTTGCAAAAAATAAACACTCTTTTTTTTATTCTTTGACTAGGCCCAAATAACCTTAGCTGTTGGTGGTCTTTAAAACACAATTTAATTTTTATTCTTTGAAAAAAGCATGGCCCTCTTTTTTGTTTGGTGATCTATTGATGGCTAGCTTAATATAGCAAAAATCATGGTTACCTTGATTTACGTACAATTTTTATTTTTTTTAGTAAAATATTTTTTTTCTCGAAAACTATACATTTTAGAGAAAAAAAATATTTACATTTTTTTCATATTATAACATCTAGAATTCATTTATATTTTTTTTTACCTATGTTAATACGTGACATTGAGGACGTTTTTTTGAATATCTCAGGATCCACTGAACCGATTTGACTCAAAATCTAATCAGATCTAAGTTAAAGGCTGATAAACACAATAGAACAATCGGCATGCCCGTATGTTGTTCCGTTCTTAAGATATCGAAGGCGAAAAATTGACCACATACACACACACACACATACACACATACACACACACATACAGACATCAGTCAGAAAATGATCTTAAACGATTGCTAGGGTCTCAAAACGTGAAAATCTGTTAAAATCTCGAAATATTGTTTTCGGACTGAATCCATTACTTCCCTACCATAGTAGAGGTGGGAAGTAAAAAAATATAAATGAATTCTAGATGTTATAATATGAAAAAAATTTAAATAATTTTTTTCTCTAAAATGTACAGTTTTCGAGAAAAAAAATATTTTACTAAAAAAAATAAAAATTATACGCAAATCAAGGTAACCATGATTTTTGCTATATTAAGCAAGCCATCAGTAGATCAGTAAACAAAAAAGAGGGCCATGCTTTTTTTCAAAGAATAAAAAAAGAATGTTTATTTTTTGCAAATATTTACTAGGTGGGAAGTATAGGACTGGTCATCAGTCGAATTTTTTTTAATTACGTCACTCCGTGATATTGACAACTTGAATTTTGTGCCAAGGATTATATTATTATTAGATTAATATAAAGCCCATTTTTCTGTCTGTTTGTCTGTATGATCGCAATTAACTTGAAAACCACTAAACCGATTTCAATTTTATTTTCACGCCTGTATAAAGCGTTATCATGAGAGTACTTTAAGCTAAATCATGGAAAATGCGTGCAAGCTGTCGAACTTAGCAATTAAGTATAATACATTTTTATAGAGTGTTGGGTCTCCAAGTCACTATATGAATAATAAGAAGTATTAGAAATACCTTGTATTGTAAATTTCTAATACTTCTTATTATTAACAAAGCGTTAGCTATATTTATTTATTGTAGATTATAGACACGTCGACAACTTAGGTCATTAGCGTCAGTTTTAGCTATACACTACATACTAGCGACATCTGACGGAATTTAATATAAATTCTTAGCTTAGCGTTCAACCGCTGTCACTTTAATTTTGATCATTTTAAAATTGGAATCACGCAACAGTAGATAGTAAGATTTTCTCGTTTTTCATTTTGCCTAAAGACAATATAGGCTAGTGCCAAAGCGGATTTTGGAGGCTAAAAAAAAAATTATCTACAGGCAAGGACCAGCCGGAAAATTTAGTTCAGGGTATAACTAAGAGAAAAAACCAAAATTAAACTCGAGATAAAGTAAAATTGTGAAATGGGTGTGCTTTTAGGGATTAAAAGTGGTTTCTTGCGATTATTGGCAAAACTTGACCTCCTAGCGGAAAATGTTCTACACAAAAGTTGTAGATAATAAAAAAATCTTAAACTTTTGTATATAAAGAATTTTTCACTAATGATCTAAGTTGTCGAGCATCTATAATCTACTATCTGTATCCCACATGATCGCCGTATGAAAAAATTATTGGAACAGTAGGTCAGGATACATGGCTTATGTATAAGAGTCGAATAGATGTGTGGCATGGCCGTCTGCAAAGAGTTGTGCGGAGATTTAAAATACTTTCGATAAAATTGATAGTTAAGAAATCCACCGAGAACAAGATGAACGCCCCTTAAGGTCATGACCGTCTGTATATGCATAGCACGCAGGTGATTTTCCCACAATGCTCTAGCGGGGGCGTAATTATAATATTTCTGGGGAAACGTGCCAATTTAACGACTCAGAAAAAGAACTTACATGATGTCCTCGATGTTTGATCAAGTGTTTTTAAAAGCTTTTAGTTAACTTGCATTGTATGTTAGTTAGTTTGTTTGTGTGTTTGTTTGTTTAGGTCAAATTTTGCAAGTCAATTTTGAACGACTTCCACGTATCCGATCGATTTGAAATTTTGCACGCATATGTATTCTAGGTGACAATACATGAATAAACCGTTTTTAGAAATAAATTCAACCCCTATAAGGGGTTCAAACGGATGTAGGTTTTTTTGACTAATCAACGCCCAGGCCAACTAGAAACTTGAAATTTGGACAGTTGGTTCCTTTTCTGACGTAAGCATCCACTAAGAAAGGATTTTTCGAAATTCAACTCCTACGGGTGTCAAAGGGGGGAAAATTTTGAAAGGCTAAAATGAACAAAATAAAATATTAGTAAAAAAAAACTTTTTAGAGACAAGCTTTTATTGAAATGTACTAAAAAGGAAAATATAATATATGGAAAAATAAACAATGCAAAAACAGCACAGGAATTGGTTATTGGAATGCTCAATAAAATTATCCATTTCAAAAAAAATTTTTAAAAATATTGAAGGTTGTTTTTCGTGATGAACACAAACGTATCTTTCTAATTTCTGTATCACTATAGACCAGGGGTCGGCAACTTGCGGCTCGCGAGCCGCATGCGGCTCTCCAGTTCCATGCGCAAATATTAATAATTATATTATTTTATTTTCAAAACTCATAAAAAATATTATACTGCAAAAAAAACTTTAAACAGGATAAAAACACTCAACAGAGTACAGTGAGAATAGGTGGAGTAGAGGGTATACGGAGTACGGACAGCTGACATTTTTTTAAATGTGGCAACACTGTTCTGTTTGTTTAGTTATAATCCTAATCAAATACCATAATATTGAAATAAAAATGTTAGTGGCTCTTTAAAAACTGGGAAATTTTGTAAATTGTAACTTTTGGCTCTTCCGTCTCAAAAGGTTGCCGACCCCTGCTATAGACTCACCTCAGAAGTCCGTTACTAAAGTTTTTCTATTTTGATTTAGTTAGTCATTTAGTACAACTTTCCCCTATAATTATATTATGCTCTTTAAAGATATGAAGTCCCAATGTACCTTGCATACGCAAAATATAATGTATCGCTCCAGTGGCGTGCGTAAATTTATCGTCATAATATTATAAACACTGTATTTTCAGAACGAATTATATTAGGCGTTTATTTATTTGCAAGGACAATTTTTAGTTTAACTCAAATTCAAAATAAATTTTCCAAACTGACCAACTTAGAATGTCCGTGGGTAGTTTTAACAAGTCTATGTTTTTTACAAGCTTTTATTTAACTTGCAACGTATGTAAGTTAGTTTGTGTGTTTGTTTGTTTATGTCAAAACTTGCAAGTCAATTTTGAACGACTTCTACGTATCCGATCGATTTGAAATTTGGTACACATATATATTCAAACGGGGATGTAGGGTTTTTTTGACTAATCAACGCCCAGGTCAAATCGTTGAAACTAGAAACTTGAAATTTAAACAGTTGGTTCCTTTTCTGACGTAAGCAACCACTAAGAAAGGATTTCTCGAAATTCAAGCCCTACGAGTGTCAAAGGGGAGAAAATTTTGAAAGACTAAAATGAACAAAATAAAATATTAGTAAAAAAAACTTTTTAGAAACAAGCTTTTATTGAAATGTACTAAAAAGGAAAAAATGATATTTAAGAATTTTGGTTCATATTATTATTATAAAAGCGGGGGTTGCGACTAATAAACTTTTATAAAGATTATAACCCCCGCTTTTATAATAATTATGAACCAAAATTATTAAATATTATTTTTTCCTTTTTAGTACATTTCAATAAAAGCTTGTCTCTAAAAAGTTTTTTACTAATATTTTTTATCTGCAAAGTTTCATTAGGTTCACCTACATGATAAAATTAAGTATAAAATAAAAATTAAACAATAGAAATGGATGAATGGAAGAATGAATGGGACGTAAATGAAGAAGGATGAAAGAAGAATGGCTGAGGGCTTAGAAAAAAAAATTGCAGAATAAATAGAAAAAGATTTAATTAATGAATAATAATAAATATAGAAAAAGGACGTGGCTAATTACGCAAATAAGCGTAGAAGCCAATTATAAAAAAAAAAAAGTTTCACCTGTCAAGTGGTTTTTGCGTGATGCGCTAACATCACGTATACCAGTATCGTTTCATTATATGTAAGTACCTATATAGTACACAAAAAATGCAGTCCTGTCAAAGAGACGTGAAACAAACAATAGACAACTCCAATTATTTATGTATACGAAACGATTGACGATAATTATTGGTTGCGTGATACATACACACTGTATGTGGGTGATATACGGGCTATCGCAGCTTTCGTATACCGACTGGACGACGAAACCAGTCACTTTATTTTAAGCAATTACAGTGTTTAGTGATTATAATGCATTTGATTGCGATTTTATAACGTTCATTTTCCTAGAGGCTTCGCCATTATTCACTTTAAATGACGTTCAACACATACGGTGTTCCTCAAGGACTAGAATCATGTCCCTTATTTCTCTATCTAGTAATTTTAAGATGTAGATACGGTAGATAGATAGATAGATGGGTGCAATTGGGGCTGGAAAAATTCCCGTTGCACTCAGGTCTACAAGGGCTCAGTGTACATCCCCGATATCCAAACCTAAACAATCCTGGGTCTTTATGAGAAGAAGCCCAGTTCAAACGTACAGAGAGACCTGTTATTTCTATATTATGAAGTATTGGAAATACCTTGTGTTATGTCCGTCTTGTGACTTCTTGTGATTTAACACTACGCGTTTCGGCAACGAGTTGCCATCTTCAGGTGTGGTTAATTATTTTTTTAAAAACACACATTGAGTATTCGTAACACTATATAATATTATGATGCTAAGCACTGTGTATTATGTCGTGGATTGTGAAGTACTGATTTAAATTTCGAGATTTTATGATTTATATATAGTAGGTAGACGAAATAGAAATGTGAGTGTGTGTGTGTGTGTATGTATGTAGACGATTACCTACTGAGTGTTGGGTGGTATATAGTGACTTGGAAATCCAACACTCTAAAAATGTATCACTGTTATTTCTCTTGGTAACCAAATAATAACACTTCTGTTGCATTCCCAGCATTTTAGTCCACAAATCGGCAAACCAGTGCCGCCCAAGAAGTTATATTTAGTTCACAAAATTTAAATAAAAAATACTGAAAACATGCTGCTGCATTTTTTTAAATTAATAATTGGTTATTGCATTTGGAAAAGTATATTTTATCAAACCCAAAATAACAATCTATAGCGACCAAAATCACGATTAATGCTTTCGTTATAAAAAGCGTTCCATTTAGTTACAACCAATTTTATACGCATTTTATTGACTTCACTTGTTAATTAGTTAAGACCTAATCTTGTAATCCAATTTTTACCCATTTCTACACATCCGATCGATTTGAAATTTTCCACTTTTTTAATAAGGACCTAATTTGCATGATCAGTTCCTACGTCATGGACATTTCCGTAAGTATCCCACACTGTAAAAAATGGATGTAAAAATACTTTGAAAGTTAAGGTAGAATTCATTCGATTTTCTAAGTGATTTTACATTATTATTTATTTTTACACAGAAAACTTCATAAAAACTTGAACTTTTACTGTAAAGTTAAACAAATTTGTGATTTTTACATAAAGTAGGTAAATTAAAATTACATAATTTGTGGAATATTCCAATAAAGTGTGTAAAAATTACAAAATAAAATGTGTGGTTACATAATATATATAAAATGGATGAATACAAAACAAATTAATGTAAAATTAGTAACCACGCATGCGCAATGTGTTTTTTTGGAATCCACACGATGTGGCGATACCTGTTTGCGACGCCATTGTCTCTTTGTGTGCCTATTACCAGATTAATCGCTGGCTACAAATGGACCATCGATAATCTATGTAATCGACCTTCTCATTTCTTACAGTGCATCATTTCCATTATAAATGTTCCGTTTCTCTCGCAATGCAAATTACAATATTTTCAGAAACTTATTAAAAAAAAACTTATAGGTACTTAAATTGATTCAGTAAATTAGGAAACAAATGTATGAACATTCGGTGTATTTCTCAGGACGATACAGTGATGTAATCAGAAGGCGTGGCCATCCACAGGTCAGTTAGGTCACCGTCAAGGAGATCTTGCAGGAATTTTAAAATTTTGAATACTATAATTATATGTGAAACATATTTTCGAATTTCTAAACACATAGGACTCTTTATCTATGTAATGGGTAGCGTGCAAGGCGTTGTATCGGATTGTCGTGGGTTCGATCTCGCCTACAATAATTATGGATATTTTGTGATGTCGTTGGTAACCCAAATTTGATGATCTTCCACTATGTTCAGGCCACCCCATCTTCTATTATTATAAAAGAACACGTTTGTATCTATTTTACCTCAAAATTCAAGACCCACTGAACCGATTTAAAAAAAAGGGTGTGGGTCTCGGGACCCCCGACAGATGTGAAACATCAAAGAAAACGTTATTGAACTCGGTGGTATTCTCTATGTAGTAGTATATATTTTTTCAAAAGCAGCAACTAACTGTTATGCTGACGTATTCCTATATACTGCACTGTAACACACGCGGTTGCCCGAGCGCGCGGAAGCCGAGAGAGAGAGAGAGAGAGAGAGAGAGAGAGAGAGAGAGAGCCGCAGTGGTGAGGAGAACAGCAGCGAAGGAGCGGACCATACATTTCGTTGCATATTTCCCCTCATGCGGCTGTTCACAGCCCGACATAAGATGTTTCACATCAAATTTTTTTTCGCCGTTTAAAAGACTATTGCTGGACGATTAACATGGGCTAGGCATTATTACCCTACGACAAAATATTTGCACACTGCAAATTGGACCGAACAGCTATAGTATGTGCATAAAAATATGTTCTATACCTACAAAGACGCAACAATCAACAGAGGCGGGTATGTTGTTTACCTGGTAGTTACGGAAGACACGAGGGAAAACATTACCCCCTGCACGCTTCATCTCAAATCCTTTCCCCTCGCCTAAAAACAGTTCCCGCTCTCCCGACGCTATTTTTAAAGCTAAAGGGTTCGGCTAAACGCCAAATGAAAAACCAAGAGTCACCTTACAGATCCTACAGGCGATTTTTTTGGCTACGTGTCGGCTACGTGTGAATTAGTACGTGATTTATATATTTTTTTAAAAACTTTCCAGAAATTTTTTTCAATTTTTCGCCTGTAGGATCTGTAGTGTGATTCTCGGTCCTTCATTTGGTGTTTACTCGAACCCTTTAGCTTTAAAAATAGCGTCGGGAGAGCGGGATCCGTTTTTAGGCGAGGGGAAAGACTTGAGAATTGAGATGAAAAGTGCACGGGGTAATTTCCGTTATCGAATACTCTTAAAATAGAACATCCACTGAACAAAATCATACATCACTAACAATAATGCAGAATATTTTAATTTAAATTTTTTTTGCTGTAATTAATTTTTTTACTATAAAATATTGATAGTGCAGGATGCATGTTTTTGTTCAGTGGATGTTGCATTTTATGTGGAACGTTTTCTCTACTGCTTTAATATGTTTTCCATAACTAAGTAACAGTAAAGAAACTCACTATGTGCACATTTATGTGTTTTTTTTAAAGACCACCAACAGCTAAGGATATTTGGGCCTAGCACCAATTCATATTTTCAATTCATTTTTTTTTAATAATAAATTGAAAATCCAATTGACACTTTTACCAGCTCTCGGGCTAGAACCCGGGAACTTGTAATAGAGGAACCATAGCAACGCCATGTAAACAACAGCATTGTTACACGCTCGGTTATTCTCAAACCCTGCACCTTTCTGAAATTCACCGTTAAAATGTGATACTTTATTAAAGAAAAAAAACTTTTTCTTTGTGCTTCAATATTTTCAAACTACAAAATTACTGTTAATGATTACTAATAGGTACCAAAACTTATTGACAATAAGTCAAAATTAATTACATTAACCAAAAAATCACTTTCAAAATAAATGTAAACAGTTTTTTTTTCACTTTTAAGGGTCACCACATTAATTGATTTCGATCCAAAAATATTTTTTTGATTTTAACTTCACAAAACTCACTACCTACACGAAAAACTGAACCAAAGAACAATTTTCAAAAGTCAATAATTAAAAGCGTACGTTTATTGTTTTTTATTGACAAACACGTGACAATCGGCGATTATAAACAAACGAACGTCATCGACGAATCTCGAGTACTCGCGGCGGCGCTATGGATAAACAAGTGAGCGTCGCCGCGTTGAGGTGAACAGTTGACGTACGAGACAACAATAAACAACATAGCATCGCGGTCCGTATAGAATGTCCGCGTATTCCCCTCCCACAATTTGTTGTATCATGTCCTTGTCTAACACAAAGCGTTAATATTTAAATGAATTTACGTTAACAATTAAATTTTACTATAATTGTTTTCAAAAGCAAAAAAACTATTATTTATTCATATTTTAACATCTAGAATGATTTTGTAATTTTTTCTATAAGTATTATACATTTTTCTGCAAACTTTACCAAGTTACTACCTCACACCAGCCCCGGATCTAGGGGGGGGGGGCAATCCGGGGCTTATGCCCCGGGCGGCAAGTTCAGAGGGCGGCCAAATTCATATTCACACTTTACAGACGAATGGACAACTCATCATTTACTTAACTTTAACCAAATGTCCAAATGTCGATCAATTAGTGGACATCTGATAGCTGAAATTATAAAGATGATAAAGGTAAAAATAAATATAAGTGGGCGGGGGGGCATTTTTCAGTTTTTGCCCCGCCTAAAAAAAATTGAAGATCCGGGGCTACCTCACACCATACAAAACCAATTTAAAAAATACAATTACACTGCAGTAAGCTTCCGTACAAACAACAAAATCAAAAACATACTCAACCCAAAAAACAAAACACCTAAAAACAAACACACCGGCAATAATATGCAGCACATGTGATAAATTCTATATAGGACAAACTGGAAGAACTTTTGAAGAACGTTTCAAAGAACATCTCCCTAAAAGAAACTTGTTAAATGCTAAATCAAATTACGCCCAACATATAATTTCACAAAATCATGAATATCACGATTTTGAAACAAATTTTATTCCATTACATATTTGTAAAGGTAAACACATGGACACCTTCGAAGAATATGAAATACTTATATAAAGCTACAAAATTCGACAATACCAACATTCTTAATGACAAACAAACACTAAAATCGACACAATAATTAACAACACACAAATACCCAATATTCAGTAATCGTCTACACACATACACACACTCACATTTCCATTTCATTTACTTACTATATATAAATCATAAAATCTCGAAATTTAAATCAGTACTTCACAAACCACGATATAATACACAGTGCTTAGCATCATAATATTATATAGTGTTACGAATACTCAATGTGTGTTTTTTAAAAAATAATTAACCACACCTGAAGATGGCAACTCGTTGCTGAAACGTGTAGTGTCAAATCACAAGAAGTCACAAGACGGACATAATACAAGGTATTTCTAATACTTCATAATATTTCTATATAAGTATTAATACGTGACACAAAAAATTTATGAATATCTCAAAATCTAATCAATTCTATGTTAAGTGCTGACAAATACAACAAAACAAACCGCATAACCCTATGTCGTTCCGTTTTTGAGATATCGAAGGAGAAAAAATTCACCACACACACACATCAGTCAGAAAATGACTCCATTAATGTGTCCTGGGTTGTCAAAACGTGAAGATCTATTAATAGTATCCCAAAAAAATAATTTTCAGAGTAAATCCAATACTCAGGACCGGATTTACCCTAAGTGCCGCCCTAGGGCACCGTGAAAAATGCCGCCCCACACTGAAGTTTTTTTCACAATTTTGTAAATAAAACTGCAGTGTTCATAATTTTACACACATTCTTAATAATGACAAAAAGTATTTTATTTATTTTAATTTATTAATGTTTTCACGTTCCAAATTTTACCGCCCCTGAAAATTTGCCGCCCTGGGAACTAGCCCCTAGTGCCCCTAGTGTAAATCCAGCGCTGCCAATACTTCCCTACCATAGTAAAGGTGAGAAATAAAAATTTAGGTCGAGGGTCCCTTTTTCTAATTCAGCCTGAAGCCCTGCTTCTTATAGTTAATCCACTGGGCGTATCTACAAATGTTCTCTACCAAACACCCCTTAAACCGGCCCTGATATAGTTCCCACACTCATAATATTTAACATTTTTGGACCGGACAAGATTTATTCAAAGTGATATTTTTACCATAAAAGCGGAAATGTTATGAAGATCTTCCCCGATTATGTCATCGTTTTTCCGATATCATCTGCCGCGGTTTGATACATTCAACTGTTTCAATAAAGGGTTAACTCGTTTGCCGACAAAAGAGCATCTCATTTCATGGTGTCTTGATCACACAAATCTGAAATTAATTTTTTATGTTCTGTTTATTATAAAAGCTGTTTCTTTCATATTATAAAATTTTACATTGACTATATGCGTCTATATTATGTACGCATTATTCCGCTACGTTTTTTTTGTCAACTTGTTAACCTATTACCATCCAAATTTATTACCTATATAGATTATGAATAATTTTAATAAATAATATTGTAAATTACAGCCCGTATGTCTGTTCGGATGTCACGCATAATCGATTAGACCGATTTTCAAAAAGCGAGCAGTAAGTCCCAAGATCAAGTTAGATTAATTGCCTTTATTTACACGAAGCCAATGTCGAGTTGGCTTACTGGAATGTTTTCACAATTGATCTCTAATTCACCATTAAGTTGATCGTATTTTGGATAGACTCTGATGACTTTTTCCAGGTGTGTAAGATGAAGGCCTGAACCTTAGTAAAACCTGGATACCAGAACTACGACATACAAAACCAATGACCAAGACGTAATACGATCGAGTAGAGAACTCACACACAATACTACACACAACACAATTGACCAATCACAGAAGAACGGACTACGACCGAACAGAGAACACACTAACACTTAGCACAAACCATAGGGAGGACACCAGGCGTTGACACCTGTGAGCCGCCACACTTCGACCGATGCCACATCGCCTTTGAAAATGTCTACTGCACATGTAGACAAAACGTCAGGTAAAAATACCATCGGACCACGGCCTGCAAGCTATGAAGATTTGATGATTAACGACCGTATTCATAGTTAACCCTTAAGTAGTAAGGGGCACTTACTCATACCCTCAAATCGAATATGCGTTTCATAGTCAAAATTGACGTCTGTAAGGGCCCTTACATCACCCTCATCTTAAGGATGGACAGTATATCTCTTAAGTGTCGAAAAAGTAAAACACATGAAAAACACGCATTTATATCAAAAATGACAACTAAACACAGTCGGTCTGCAGTATGACCAACTGTTCTAAAGGAAAAAATCATGGAGGTTTCTTACAGTTCTTTCCTGACTCAAGGAAATGACTATGAAACGCTCCTTTGATTAAGTGTCCCTTACTACTTAAGGGTTAACTATGAATACGGCCGTCAGCACTTAAGTGACCCACAACGAAGGGACCCTTATCACTTACCTTAAGGGTTAACTATGAATATGGACATTAGCTGTCTAGCGTCTATAATCGACAATCTCTCTCGGATTCAAATGGGGCAGACTCATTATTTTGTGACCACAATTATATAAGGTAGGTACATAGATACACGAGGACGAGCGTCAGATTGCGGTCTGATGAGGGGCGAAGGGGTCAGGAGAGACAACGGTGTTCATCATCTCTTGTCAAATAAACCATCCATCATCCTAACTCGAACAAGAACTTTGTATATTAAATCATATTAAACACAGAAATGAACAATCAATTTATAAAATGGAAAATTACAGACGTGATGTAAAGCTTAGAGATCTGCGCACGAACCAAAATAATGATAGCAAACTGAAAAAAGATCTAAATAATTACACAAGGCTGCAGTAGACAATAACAACTTGGACGATCTCTCATTTCAGTTAAAGAAAAATTAAAAAATACAATTATATTCAGCTTATATCGAGCTCTCTAAACAATGATACCCCACGTGACTGTGTGCGCACGGTTGAAGTTATACTTCATACATTTTTCATTTATTATTTACTTATTTTTATTTTTGACGATTTAGTTTTGTACACGTATACAATATATTATTATAGTTATGAACATAACGTGTCTATTTTTCGATGAGTACTGGTCTGGTCGATCGCTTCGATTGGACGTGACGTGACGCTCGACATGCGTAACCGAACGGGAAAAAACGAGGCTAATAAAGTTTCGCTTTAAAATCAAAAGATTAGGTATTTGCTAGGTGTCAATTTTATCGTGTAATAACGATGTAGTTAAGCTTCCAATATTCCTTAAAAAACTACTTAATCTTAGAATCGACGACGTTCAATTGTTTATTCCGTGCCAAGGACATCCTAGACGCGAACGCAGCAGGTGGAGCGGATGCAACAATTGGCGTACGTTCGTCATTTGTTTCCAACGGGTGCTTCATGATGATTTGATTAATTAATAGCGGCAAAAATTAGAGCAAAGGGCCTTCATTATCTAATTGAATTACTGTAAACCGGTGTACACTAATTCCCGAAGGTAATTTTAAATCAGCGGTCTCCAAACCGATTTCGGGATATCTATTTTAAACAGATTTTATAATTTATTAGCTGTGGCCTGTCGATGGATGAGGCTAAAATGGATTCAAGCTGGCAACTCTACAGCTAGTTTAATGATTAATTTTTAAAGAAAATATCAAAATTGATCAAGTGGAAACCCGCTGAAAGTAGTAATGTAAAACATTTCAACTAGGTACCTCTTATACCGTTTGTGAGATAGAGTTTTGTGACAGACGAACGGACGGACGGACAGACATCGTAGGCTGAGTAATAGGGTTCCGTTCGGAAGCCACAAACCGAAATTCGTGCAGTTGTGGTTCTCTTAATACTCGACCATAGCGTGTTCTGGTAATGGATAAGTTCCACAACGCTTTGTGGATGCTTATAAGTGTAGCCATGACCTGTTATAGTAAAAAATACCTCTAGAAAAAGAATGAATAAACTGTATATTATTGCATATTCCAGTTCAAATTCTTTATTTGTAATCTAGATCCTATCCAATTAAGACTACAATACCTCTAAAGCAATATACCTATACCTGAAAGAAGGAAAAATAAATCTTTGATAAATAAAAGTTCAAGCTCATAAATACGGCAACTGGCCAAAGACAAGAGTCAGGTCATTAACAAATAATAAAAAAAGGGTGTGGGTCTCGGGACCCCCGACAGAAAACGTTATTGGACTCGGTGGTGTTCTCTATGTAGTAGTATATATTTTTTCAAAAGCAGGAACTAACTGTTACGCTGACGTAATCCTATATACTGCACTGTAACACACGCGGTTGCGGCGTTTGAGCACGCCTGAGCAAGAAACGCAACTAAATACACAGCGAAGTATCTATATTACATACCTACACGTGTATACATATACTTTTGCTTTACAGTACGTTCGTATGTATACTCTCTGTCTCTCTTTCCGTGCCCAAGCGCGCGGAAGCCGAGAGAGAGAGAGAGTGCCGCAGTGGTGGGGAGAACAGCAGCAAAGGAGCGGACCATACATTTCGTTGCATATTTCCCCTCACGCGGCTGTTCACAGCTCGACATAAGATGTTTCACATCAAAAAAATTCTTTATTTAAATCAAATGTGGACAAAATACCAACAAACAGACAAACTGTTTAACTAATATAGATTATTGTAACAATTTATAAAAGTTAAGAGCCACTTTTTCTCAGAGAATGAATTAGTAATTGTTTTCAAAGCGGTAGGGGATATCAGCAGGCGACATGCGACCCCACGATCGGTCAGTCTGTGATTGAATCGTCGGACAATGGACCTGGATGACGTGCTTGCCGAGATTGGAGATTGGGGCCGATACCAGCAACTAGTGGTATGGCTGGTGCTTTTACCTGGAGTATTCCCGTGTGGTTTCCATGCTTACGATCAACTTTTCATGGCGGCCGCACCGCCCCACTGGTGTCGTGTACCAGATCTGGAACCGTACGCCGATGTTGTGTCTGATCTTAAGAATTTCAGGTATGTTATATAAGTACAACGACAGTAAATCTTAAAGTATCTTAAATGCAATGAATCATCTAATATAATGTGAGATGTAGGAAAATAGATTAAAATTGGGAGTGTAGGAATGGGAAATAGAGGAATATAAAAATAAGACATAATAGTACAGCTAGTATAATAATAGTGTTGTGTCTTTTTGAGTCAACATTAATACTCTACATTGTCGACCACAACATTGTTTTGTTTTGGAGTTTCTATTAGCTACGCTTTTGAAACAAACAAGTTAATCAAAATTATAATCTCGTTGTGATCAGACCTATTTTAGACTCGTCTTGATTAAATCAAGTTTTGTTGTATTTTATTTATTTATTATTAATTTTATATAAAGATCATCACGTCAAAAAGATCTTTATAATTGGTGACCCCGACGTAATCCAATTATAAAGATTTTTTTGACGTGATTTAATATATTGTATATCTTTATATAAAATTAATAATAAATAAATAAAACACAACAAAATTTGATTTAATCAAGACGAGTCTAAAATAGGTCTGATCACAACGAAATTATAATTTTGATTAACTTGTTTGTTTCAAAAGCGTAGCTCATAGAAACTCCAAAACAAAACAATGTTGTGGTCGACAATGTAGAGTATTAATGTTGACTCAAAAAGACACAACAATAGTACAGCCGGTATAGCTAGTATAATAAGTGATATATCGTTTGATAAATCAATAAAAGACGCTAATGACCTTAGATGTCGACGCGTCTATAATCTACAATAAATAAATAAAATAAATAAAGATAAATCAATAAAGAAAGTAAGATAATCTAATTTCTAGATAATCCGATAACACTGTCTTCCATAAGACTGGAAATATGTATTTGAAAAGTGGAAAATAATTGTTGAATCTATTTTTTTCTTTCTTTTTTATGGATCAACATTCCACTGACGTTGAAAAATGGTTCGTAAAATAATTATTTGATCTATTATTCTTTCTTTCTTTTTTATGGATTAGCATTCCACTGGAGTTTAAAGATGGTGATTGGAATTGGAGCGAGTGTAGCATGTACGAACGCAACTACAGTGCAATGGTGGAGGACTATCGTCGTGGGGTTGAGTTCCAGCAAGGTGTTTCTATACCCTGTCAACACGGATGGACTTACGATACAAGTCAACATCATAGCACCGTAGTTACTGAGGCAATTATCTATTACTTTTTATTATTTCAATATTTTTAATAACTTTTTTGTCATATGTAATTTCAAAAAGCAGTAGTATTTTAAACAGTGAAATATTTTTTCAAATCGGTTCAGTAGTTCCTGCGATTATCATTTATCCGTCTCAAACCAACAAACACATTTTTATTTTTATAATATTATAGCAGCCCGGTCCGGCTTCACCCGGGTGTTATGAATTTATGATTTATTATCCCTCCCCTGCGAAGCGAAGCCGGGCTGGTAGTGTTTATAATATTAGTATGATTTCGCCGATACGCTCAAATGCAAAAAATGGCAGAGGTTCGTTTTGTTACTATCCCACAGGAACTATACATTTTTCCGGGATGAAAAGTACACTGTGTCCTATTCCAGGACCTAAAGTAACTATATACCAAATTTCATGAAAATCGGTTCAGCCGTTACGGAGCTGAGTGGTAACAAACACACACACACACTTTCGCATTTATAATATATAGCCAATTATATTTGCTAATTATATTGGCTAATATAGAGATACCTATTATGATTTTGCAAAATGTATTGATTTTTTAAAAATGATTTTTAACGTCTCGTATCGACCGAGTATTGATTTGATTGACTTGAAAAGATCAAAGATAACGCGTCAAACGGAAACGTCGGCTGCTGTATTGAATATCGTTATCTGTTGACAGATGTCAACTAGCCTCCATGTCATATCTTAGCAAACAAACTTGTAGTGTCATACAATATATTTACGTTTTCTTAACCGCATTAATGATAAAAATTACCACAGATCTCTATTAGTATTATCTGGATTGAGGATTCTGTTCTCCATTGTGATGAATTGAAAACTCATCCACAGTGGTGGATTTAGGGTCGTGCAGGCCCTTGGGTAGCCGAGTCGGTTAAAACCCGTCTTTCGTGCTAATTTTCAGAAATGTTCAATATGAACATTTTTATGGAGGCCCCTGAGCAGTTGCCCCAATCTGCCTAGCCCTAAATTCGACACTGGTTTTCTAAAAAAACATTTGTAGGTACAGTAAATTTCGTGAAGCTCCTTCTCAGATTTCAATATTAAGCTCAAAACTGTCTGCTATTCCTTGATGCAAAATTTTGCATTTTCATGAAAGGAATAATTTGCAAAAATATAAAAAATGGTGGAAACCCCTTTCATATGGAAGCCCTAGGGCTTCAGCCCGTGTTACCCTTCCCTAAATTCAGCCCTACTCATTCAGCACGTTTTGTATTTGAATTTTTGGCTTTAAGCTATAAGAGATCAGTGGCGGACTAGAGGGGGGCGGCTCGCCCCGGGCCTCTGATCCTGGGGGCCTCCAAATCTCGAGAAGTCCTTCTTAATCAAATCCCAAACAAGGCCAAAATATATTCAGTAAGTAAGAGGCAGTTTGGAGTTGAAGGCCCCGTACATATACAAAATATAAACGTAGGTAAATATTTGATTTTTTTTTTTGTTAGCCATTACATCTATATTATTCATTTTTTACGAAATTTACACTACAAATATATCAATTTCTAAGCAGACCGGGGGTCTCATTTAGTTCTGCCGCCCCGAGCCTCCGACGAGCTTAGTCCGCCACTGTAAGAGATACAGTAAAGTGATATAATATGAGAGATATTTTGCTTTTAAGACTAGTTCACTGCGAAATCAAAAGGTTTGTTCCAACAAAATTAAGAAAAATCGCAGGATAGTGGACAAATATTTGATTTATTAAATTAAATGTACGACGTTTCGTTTATATATTTAAACTTTTTCAAGTACACAAAAATAACAATATTTATGAAAATTTGTTCCAACCACTCTGAATACCGTAATATTACCGTCACGCTCATGCGCAGTGGATAAAACGCGTTCCAACCAAACTTGTGATCGTTTGTGGACGATTCTTAAAGTGTTCCAACCGAATTTGTGATAGTTTGTGAACGGTTTCCGAACGATCATTTCGGTACATGCTCTAGACATGAAAGCAAAATAAAATCTGCTCTGGAGAAACCGGGGCAGAAATCTAATAAAAGCTATTTGTAATGTTTCAGTGGGACTTGGTTTGCGACAAAGATTTCTATACTACATTAGCTTTGGTATTGTTTGGAGCTGGTGGACTCGTCGGAAACTACATTTTCGGCTACGTGCAGGTAATAAATTTTTAATTAAGGATTCAATTTAAATACTTTGCATGCGTCCTTATTTTCCTTATTTTACAGGACAGTTTGGGTCGTCGTCCAGCATTTTTCATGTACTTAGCGATTCAATGTGCGTTCGGCGTCGCGACGGCGTTCGCTAGAAGTTACACTGCTTGGCTGGTGTTCAGAATTGGCGTCGGGTTTACTGTGCCAGCCATTTTAGGTACTCCGTACGTGTTAGGTCAGTACAATGAGACTGTAAAAAAAAAAATATATGACTTTTCTTTTAGATATCACACAATGCAGAGGTGGAGGACTTTATATTATGTAGTGAATAGTGATAAATGTTTTTCTCTAGCTATCGAGTTGGTTGGAGCACGACGTCGAACCTTATGCACCATCCTCAGCAACATAGCATATTCGTTGTCTTTGATCGCCTTGGCGGTGCTGGTGTGGGCGGTACGTGATTGGCGTACTCTCGCTCTTACCACGACACTTCCGTTTATCACGTTTTTTCTGTACTGGTGGGCGCTTCCTGAGAGCCCCAGGTGGTTGATCGCGCGAGGTCGTTTTATTGAAGCCGAGAAAATCCTGATATCCATCGCTAGGATTAATGGCAAATCGTTACCCGCCGACTGTATGCTGAAACTGAAACGAAGACATGAAGCTGAAAAGGCGGCCGTCAATAAGGTAAACTTTATTTCAGGATATTTAAGTGTTAACATATTAGCAACAAATGAACTTGTACCTATATATACGTTCAAATATCGAAAACGCTTAAAAAATTGACCACAATGCATTATGGCACTTGTGAAAAGGTCGTGTTATAATAAAAAATATACCTAGAAAAGTAGAGAATAACTTATTATATTCCAGTTTTAAATTGTTTATTTAAATCAAGTAGGTACAGTCGCGGACTTAATAAAGTTTACACTTAAGTTTTTCAGTGTAAGTTCACAAAAAAGTAAGTAGCTTAGCAACAAATTTAGTTTTTAATAGGTAAATGTAAACGTCAAAAATTAAAAGAAATAATTGTCGTTTAAATGCCTCGAAATTATTAAAACGTAGAAACCAAAAAGAAGAATCTTTGCAAGATTGGAGGAAGGAATTTGCTAGTATCAAATACCTACTTATATCAAATCTTTTTATGTTTTAATTGAATAATATTGAGTAATTTGGATTGTATAATAAACAACGGAGGTGTTTTGATAATATTTTTTTATTGAATTTTTAGGATGTAACCTTAGTAATTGATACATTACTATCAAAAGCCAAATTACAATATGCAAAAATTAAAAAACCGGTAACTAGATGATACAGGTGTAAACTTTTTTAAGTCCGTGACTGTACATGCTTGGATAGGATGCACATCTGATTACAGTTGTTCTGTGTTGAGTTTCAAGTAACCAATCAGATGTTGATCAAGCAGTTTTATTGCAATGCTTATATTGGTTCATGGGATAGACACTACAGAGTATAATATTATTGACCCGATGTTAACAGCACAGGAAGAAAATGGTCGATCCACTGGAAGAAAAGCGTTACGGCGTCGCCGATCTCTTCCGAACACCAAATATGCGACGCAAGACCCTTATAATAACGTTTATTTGGTTCACTAACACTAGCGTTTATGTTGGTCTGCAATATTATGCGCCATCGCTTGGCGGTGACGAATTCCTCAACTTCTTCTTAGCCGGCGCCGTTGAACTGCCGACGTACGCTTTTCTGTGGCCGGCAATGGATTGGTGGGGACGCCGGTGGACGTTGTGCGTCAGTATGGTTGTTGGAGGCACGGCTTGTCTAGCCACTTTCTTAGTTAAAAACGGTTAGAATTTATCTATTATTGTAGGTAGTTTCTACCGTATTGGCGTAATTTATTTATCAATATATAAAACGGTGAAATCTTCTCTGAAGAGTGAAGATAGTAGTTTCAAGTTAATTTAGATTAGGTACCTATTAATTGTGTTTTAAGAACGTAATGATTGAGATTGAATTAAAGTCAACGAATTAAATTCATAGTTAAAAATTATTCCTCATCAGATATGATCACAGTTACGAAATATTTTATTTATTCTAATCAGGAAGTTTGTGTACAGATTGGGGCGTAACACTCGCGCTATATTGTGTTGGAAAAATGGGAATATCATCATCGTTTGTCGTCCTACCTCTAATGGCATCCGAATTGTATCCAACCGTTGTTCGGGGTCTTGGAATGAGCACGAGTTCAGTTTTGGGAATGCTTGGACCGATTTTTATACCGCTTGTTAATTATTTGGTAATACTGATACTTAGTATATAATGATGTTCAAAAATTAATTATTAAAAATGTATAGACATAGCTAATATCTTTTTCAGGGGGATGACATGTTAGTACTGCCGCTTATCGTGATGGGGATTCTATTGGTGGCTGGAGGACTTTGTAGTCTTTTGCTGCCAGAAACTTTGGGTAGGAATCTTCCGCAAAGTATAGCCGACGGTGAGGAAGCCGGTCTTGATTGGGCCACATGCTGCGCTCTACCATCAGAGCTTCGACTAATACAGCATCCTATGAAACAATCCCATGATAACAGAATTGATTGCCTGGACAGCAGCGTCTGACTATCGATTATTCGAAAAACATTTTTGATTATTTTGATCTACTATTTAATTAACAAAAATAACTAATTAAGTTTTCATATATATAGCATAATACCTACTAACCTACAAAATAAAGTTGTTAATTTATTAAAAAAAATTGTTTTTATTTCAAAAGGAAGAAATCGCATTATCGCAATCAAATGTACAACGACGTGGTACATGCAGTGCGCGCACTACATCTATGTCTTCTCTCGTTCAACGTAACTTTAAAAGTTACTACTTTGAAAAAATGATTTAAGTTTTTAAAATTTGAAAAAACAAATTGGTGAGCACTTACTGGTTTATGTGCCAACATCTTTATTTTGACCGATTCTTAGTAGTTCGAACTAGTGATGTGCCGGATATCCGTATCTGATCCGTATCCGCGGATATCCGAGGGGAAAAAAAGATCCGTATCCGTATCCGTTAGTTTTTTGGCGGATCTTTTACGGATCTTTTACCTTATCAATTTTCAATTCATAGATAAAATTTTATATATATATAGGTGATTAGGTAATAATGAAAAACAGTTAAATTCCATTCAGATTATTTTTTATTTTTTAATATCGTGGTCAATAACTTTTTCCCATAACAGATAGTCTCTTTCCAAAGGTCGATGTGCAATATTTAGTATTTACCGCCGCGTACTCTAAGAAAGTTAAGATCCGTATCCGTATTCGCGGATCTTGAGACCAAATATCCGTATTCAGATCCGTATCCGCGGATATACATTTTTAACGATCCGGCACATCACTAGTTCGAACAGAGTATTACAAAGAAAATAAATAAACGCCTGCAACTGCTGTAACTAAAACAACATCCCCTTGTCTGACATAATTAATATAATAAACTACCAGTGTAGTAAGGGCCTCTGTCGTCAAACTCTCAAACTAAAAAGTTTGACAGTTCGAAAATCATAACCTTATTTAATTTAAAAAACTTGTCAATTTTGAATGTTTTGTTTATTTTCGTTAGTTTTTTTCCATTTTTAATTATATAAGTTACTAATTAATACAAAGTTAAGTTAATATAAAGTATGGAAAACCACTCATCTGAAGTTTGTAAACAAAAAATTGATAAAATAAACAATCTTTTAAAACGAATTAATGAAGAGCGTCGAGATTTTGAAAAAAACAGTGTTTATTTTGAAACCATTAAAGAAATTTGTGATGATAGAACCGCTTTAAGTTTACCGGTTAAGTCTAAAGTTAAAAAAATTGTGGAAGAGCATGAAGTATCAAAATTTGTACGTTTGCCTAAAGAAGAAAACTGCTCTGACCCAAAATCGCATGTTTTATTGGGTAGGTAATTGGGTTTAATGTTAGAAATAATACAGGCTACATAATTCACAATTAATAATGTTGTAGGTTTAACAGGACTAAACAAAGTAGAGTTGACCTATGATGAAAGCACAGAATTGCAGCAAGCGTTAAAAAAGAAATTATTGGAGCGACATAAAGAACTGTTTAAAAATGTCGATAAAATTGGTGTAGCCAAAGCGTGTGGATCCATCATCAATCCGATAGATCCGGAGCTGATCGATTTAAAAAAACAATTCGATAAAACAAATGAAGAATTCGTAATGAATTTAGAAGAAATTGCGGATTTGCTAGAAAAATTAGTAATTATTCGAAATAAAGAATTTGTTGATATAACTAAAGAAAGAGCTGACGATTTGTGCTTGAAAGCAAAGCTGGCCGATTTAAAATCGAGGTATTTTTATTACTTTTAAAAAAAATTATGATAAATCTATAATTAATGAATAAAACTTACCTTACGTTAAAGTCTAAGCAAAATTATGTTTATAATTTTTTTTCAGATTAACTATGTATAAATTGAAGACTTGTATATTTAACGATTCTAAACTCACAATGAACGCTTTTGAAAACGTTCGAAGAGGCATCGCAAAAGATTCGGAACAATTAAATCAGGATATTGAAAAACTTCAAAAAGAATTACACGTTTTAGAAAACTTGAAATCGAATCCAAAACTTCACGAATTGCATATTAAATTTTTAGATGTAACTAAATCACTCGATGCCTTAAAAAATGTCCTTCAAATATGAAAATCACTAACAAACCTTCCATAAAAGTATTGTAACATTTATATAATAGGTATTTGTATTTTTCTAATAAAAACATTGATATATGTAATTCCTTTTTTTTTATTTATTGTTACAAGGGTACAGCCATTATAATTTTTATTAATAATTATAACATTTTAAATACAACACGAGTAGATTATAATACACAAAGCTAAGTGAATGACTTAGTATTTTATTACATAATATACAAACAATTAAATGCATTTTCGAAACAATTGACAATCATAACAGTACCACCCAATGCAAATTTTATAACCTTAAAACTCTACGTATAAAAAAGAAATTTTCCGGTAGCATCAGGGTCGTAGCTAGGGGGCGGCATTAAGGGGCAATGCCTTACCTTAAAACATTCAGTGCCCTACTTTGACTTTGACAGAATGACAAACTTGATCTATCTGGCATTTGGAAAAACAAGATTAAATTCGTTGGACTAAATGAAGTTCGGAAATTTGATAACATGGCAAGTTCTGTATTTTTTTTTTTTTTTGAAAAATTGTCATTTACCGTTTTCTTGCTTTTGTAATTTGATATCACCAGATGAGGTGGGCAATCCAATTAAAAAATTATAGTCTTTTGCTTCAGCCCTACTTTAAACTTTCAGTGCCCTATCTTGAATTCAGCTCTAGCTACGGCCCTGGGTAGCATCGACTATAAATTACATGAATGTATACATAAGAAGAGTTTTTTGGTTATACAATTAATAATGGAAGTTTGTCAGAAAATCTCCATGTGTTTAATGTGAAAAACCATATAACAGCAAAGATGCAGTTTCACCTAAAAGTATGTTATTAACGAGAACTTTAATTTGTATGAAACATATCTCTGCTGCAGAACTGCTCTCTCTAAACGCATGTTGTTTTATGTAAAAGTAAAGATACGGAAGTTTGAATGAGCCATTTTCCTGAGAGTAGTTTTTTCAATTATCCACGAGAGGCATCACTTCTGGTAGGTACAAACATTATTTATTCCCCATTAGTGTCGTGTCATTTTAGTGGCATAACTTAATTATTAATTTATTATTATTATTAAATTAATCAAATAATTAATGATATTTTTAGAGTGTTAGGTCTCCAAGTCACTATATGAAGGTGCTTAGCATCATAATATTATAACGTGTTTTATAATAAAAATTAACCACACCTGAAGATGGCAACTCGTTGCTGAAACGCGTCGTGTTAACAACACATGAAGTCACAAGACGGACACCAAAATACAAGGTATTTCTAATACTTCTTATTAATACAAATAATTATGTTATACCACTAAAATGACACGGCCCTAATGGGGACTAAAGAATGTTTGTACCTGCCGAAAGTAAGAAGACCCCCCTCTTTGTACAAATTTGCGAAATTTTTGAAAAATAAATTCGACCCGATTCGTTTGATATTAAGTCTATTTATAGAAAAAATAACGCTGAATCGACTCAAACAACCCGCACTTTTAGTTTCAAAGATATAAACAGCATCTGAAAGATTTTTGAGTTTTTGTACCTGCCTCTGGTGGATAATTGAAAGAACTATTCTCAGGAAAACGGCTCATTGGACTTAGAAATGTCATTTCTAAATATTCTATTAGGAACATGACTCGCGCAATTTTATTGCTATAGCAGAGTACTTTCCGTGAAACTGAGCTTTACAATCTGCGTTATTACGCCATTTTGTCTTGGTCTCATTAATTTAACATGACTGATCAACAAAGTGACCCATACATGAATTGAAAATTTATAGGAATTTCTTAAACTTGAGTAAAATTTCGACATTTGGTGAACTATTTTAAACTTTAATGGAAGTTCTGCTGATAACATGTTTTCAGGTATCTTTTCAGTACACGGTTTACAGAATTTATTCACCAATTTACACTACCAAATCTCAAAAATGGCAGTCCTAAGTGGATGGGCCGTTTCAAGTTTATTTAGATTTAAAATGTATGTTAATGAATAAATTCAGTTTGTCGTGTCATTTGCGATACTGCATATAGAAGACAGACATGTGACCGCCGGTTTACTTTTGGGGGAAATGAAAATTGAACCATTATTGTATTTTATTTTAAGATTCTATTATAAAGTACTTACTTTTGCAGTCAAATTATCAAGTTAAAGAAAGTTCTGCTTAAGTGTCACATTCCAAGTTGGCCAAGGTATCGGTGTTACATATACTATATTAATTTTAATTTTAATAAATTATTATGAAATAATATACAAAAGGCATTAGTTCAAATATAAAACTACCAATCAGTTTTAAAATACTGTTTCGAAATATAATACCTATTTAATCTGGAGAAAAAAAAAGTAAATCAGATTTGAAACTATTAAACGTAACGACTGAACACAAACAGTTAAATCCGTAAACCAATCCACTAGATTCTACAATAATTAAGACATAACAATTTAAGAAAGTTTTTAATCTCAAGGTGCTTCAGATTTTGTTAAATAACTTTGACATTGAAAATTGAAATCACTTTTTAAAAAAACTTCTAAAAGATCAAAGCAAGTCTATAATTTCACGGAAATAATTTCATATTATTTATTATCCAATATCCATTGACGAATGGACCCGCTTATGTTAGTTGAAAATTTCTATTCTACTAGTGTTTATTTTTAAAAATATGATTAATAAGGATTTAATTTTCAATATAATGCATTTTTTTTGTACTCATTTGTTTAAACAAAATTCGCACGTGTTCAAATATCTAAGAGAAAACTAATTTTAAAATACATTAAAGGCAACGCGAGTTTATGTTGTCAAAATGGTATAATTGATAAAGAAACGTTATTTTGATAACGAATTGTTTCAAATGAGTCATTTTCCTGAGAGTAGTTCTGTAAATTATCCACAAGAGGCAGCACTTGTGGTAGGTACAAACGTTATTTTTTCCCCATTAGTGTCATGTCATTTTAGTGGTATACTTAATTATTAAATTAATTAAATAACTCAGTTATACCACTAAAATGACACGACACTAATGGGGAATAAATAATTTTTGTACGTACCACAAGTGCTGCCTCTCGTGGATAATTGAAAAAAGTACTCTCAGGAAAATGGCTCATTATATAGCGTGCAATTTAAAAGAAAAAACCTAAGCTTATGAGATGAGTTGTTACTGCCGTTATATAAAAATATTTTTCGTAAATATAAATTATAATAAAGAAATTAATTTCTCGATGTTATCTCGCATTTATTATCAATAAGTATTGCAAATCACATTTGGGTAAACTCTCAGCAACTAAGGTTATTAGCGTCTTTTAAATGAGCCATTTACCTGAGAGTAGTTCCTTCAATTATCCACGAGAGGCAGCACTTGTGGTAGGTACAAACATTATTTATTCCCCATTAGTGTCATGTCACTAAAATCACACGACACTAATTGGGAATAAATAATGTTTGTACCTACCACAAGTGCTGCCTTTCGTGGATAATTGAAGGAACTACTCTCTGGTAAATGGCTCCTTGTGATCGCTAAGAGTATGCAGAAAAGATTGTTCTCAACACATTATGAATTGTTACGCTGGAAAATCAATATCACGTTTTGAAAAACTATTCAGTTTCATAGCTACAATTTTCATGAAGTTTATTTGCTGAAATCGTTACACTGATAAAAGCAATAGGTGTGTTTGTTGGTAAGTTCTGAACTGGTCATGAACTCCCAAAGCATCTGTCGGCAATGCAGAACTCTTCGGACAGAACTACATGTTTGTTGGTCAAATTCTTGGACTCTTCAAACTGTTCGGACTTGGTTCTAGCAGGCTTCTAGAACTGCTAAAAGCCTAGAATTGTTAGAATCAGGTTTAAAAGTTCGAAAACGAACACGCAGTTGTGTCTGAAGAGTTCTGTATTGCCGACATACGCTTTGGGAGTTCAGAACCAGTTCAGAATTTACCAACAAACACCTATTATTTCGTCCATTACAGCCCGATTTTGAATGTTAACCCATTTAGTAATGTAATCAAATATTCCTTACAAATCAAAAAGTACAACAAAATAGTGATGTAAACATACACAAATATTAAAGCTCTGCAAATGAATAACAGCGGCAAATCTTTGGTAATAAACCGATTTTATTGTCGCTGGTTCTAGAGATTCTAGAAAACATTAAATTAATATTTATCTGTGTCAAAATTATAAAAATAAGACAAAGTGCGAAATTTTATTACATAAACAAATCTTTGTAATACAGTTAGTTAACCACACTTGTGGAACTGTTGACAGTAAATAAAACAAATGAGTAGCTATGCAAAAGAACTAGATCATCTATTGATCCCGCTAATCCCTGGAATTACCAATAATCTGCAGAATGTATATGAAGATGTTAACAATATCCATGTAGAGGTTAAGAGCCGCAAATATATATTCTTCCGGTGAGATCGCGTATTTGTGTTTGCCTCCCATCATCATCTGTGTATCGTAGATCAGATAAAATGAAAACAGCAGAGCGCCTAAAGAAGCGTAGATCAAGGATACGATTTTGGTTTTGATAAAGATAGCGACGATACCGAAAATGAGAAGTACAACGCAGCATACAAGAAGCACACCACCCATTACGGTGAAGTCCCACTTGGTCTGGAATGCAAACAGGGTCAGCGCAAAACAAACGGCTGCCGTAATTCCCGCCGCCATTATCACCTCGTCTTTCCTACAGACACATGTAAACGTCAGTATAATTTTTTGTTTGTTTTATTTTTATGGTAGGGTCGTTCTATATTTTTTTAGGGTTGCAATCCACCTTATAAATAGATAATAAAACAATTTCTTCGCAAGATTTTCGGAACCTTAAGAAAAAAATTCTCAACAGTGCGTATTTTTCATTGTAATTTTAAAATTATACCACCACGAAATACATCATTAACTGTCAGCCTTCTCTGATTGGATGCTGTAGTTTCGAATCACGCCCACTGATCGATAGACAAAGAGAGAATATAGTACACTGATTTATTTATAAAGTTGACAGGCCGGCAGTTAGATCTTAGGTTAGGTTCTTTAAGAGCTACGACTGACGAGGAAATATTCCTCTCTTTCGATAGACATACCTCTCTTTATCTATGCGTGGACGTATGTCTGGCGGCTAAGCTCAACCGTTTGAAATTAACACGATATTTAAATTCTTGTTTGCAATTAAGAGAAAGGGTATAAGAACAAAAAAGTTGGTTTACATTATTTATTTATGTATGAGGAATAACATACACTGTTCAAAATGATCAAATTTTGATACGCGGGACGACCCTATTTATTATTTTCGATGCGACTACAGCAGTTATTTCTGATTTGACTGTTGAATTCGCTTTAAAAATTTAGTTCAAAACACCGAAGTTATGAAATCCTATAAAAAAGACAATGCAGAAGTGGGATAAATATTCACATGTTGTTCTTATATACTAACCCGTAAGTTGACGATGTGACGCCAAGTAAGAATGACTCAGCAAGCGTGAATAAGCTGAGAAATATGAAGTTCATCGGTGTTTTGCGCCTGACGCTTTCACAGCACGCCATCGATATAACCGTAACAAGCATAACGATCAGTGCAACAATAAATAAGGCCGGATTTCTCTGCACATACATCTTTGTCGGTTCGTGGTATAGGAAAAGAGCTATGAATGCGACGGTCACCAACAGCTGACACATTAATATACCATAAACTTTACGAATGAATGCTTGGCGGATCGACTTTTCCCCAAAGCCGAAACCCTTCATCTCTGGGTTATCATCTTCATACGATGTCCCGTACATTCCTGTTTCAAATGTGACTATGTTATTTATTAAATCGAACGTTATTTGTAACAAATATCATGCATCGTTACAAAAACAGAATACAGTGAATACTCGACTTATAAACTTTCGAAGATATAAACAAAGAATTTGTTGTTTTCTTGGGTTTTCGCAATTTTACATTAAGCATCTCTTTAATTATACTGTGCAGCATTAAGTTTAAACATTGTTATTTATACTTGTTAAGAAAGCGATAACTTGGTTTTCCACAGATGGTCACAGTAAATACCTAGCAATACGCTTTACATCTAGTTCATAAGTCGAAGACTCATTGTATATGCATTCAATACTCATCCTTCAAATTACAAATTTCAGATGTTACGAACGAGTTTTGCAAAAAATAAAAAATCATAACTAATCTCGATGGGAAAATACAACTTTAGATTTAAGAATATTCAAATAGTTTTCGAGTAAACTGAGAGATAAGTATACGTAAAAATTATAAAGCAGTTCCCCAACAAGCTTCGAAGGTTCGGTGCCACGTTTTGAGTGACGTAAAATGTAAAAGGTTAATTAGCGTCATTTTCGAGCCTTCTTCATTGAAGATTCAAAAACTTTCCTAGGAATGGTGCTATGTAATAGTCCAAGCTCTTACCGTACTCAAGTCTACCGGACACTATTAAAATTTTGTTACTAAATATAACAGATAATATTATGATGAAAAACATTAAATTGGCGGCTGTTAAACTCAATTTTTTTCATTATATTTTTGTTGTCAGTATCTTGAATTCGAGTCAACACTACTTGATGAAATTTATACAGAAGTATCAATTATCATCGTTTGCCTTGCAATTTTTTTGTTGCCTATCTGGCAGACCTCATTTTGAACATTTATTCATTTGGAGAGAGGTCTGCCAGGTATGCAAAACAATTTGCAAAGCAGGCGATGATATTATTGTAAATAATTGATACTTCTCTATAATCTGCATAAATTTCATAAAGTAGTGTTGAGGCGTACTCAAGATGCCGACAATAAAAAAATGATAAAAAATAACTTGAATTAGTCTGTCACCGATTTGATGTTTTTCATCATATTATTATCTGTTAAATTCAATAACAAAATTTTAGTAATGTTGTTCAGTAGACTTTTGTACGGTCAAAGGTTGGACTAATAGTACAGAAATATTGTGAGTTACTGGTGTTACATTTTACAAATAGCTGTGCGACTACAACGCTGCAATTATAAGCAATTGGTGTGACAAATCTATGCACAAAACAAAAGAAAACCGCACATGGCGTTAGTTTTTTGTTTCGCTAGTATGCCTATTATGTACCTACAATAAACAAAATAAAAGAAAATCACACAGTGCGTTAGTCTTCTGTTTTGTGAGTATAGCCGTTATGTCATTATTTACATTGATAATATTATTTACTGCACTGGGCCGAGTTAACTTGTAAAAAAGTACAAAATTAATTTTAAATATTATTTTGTTCTATTGAAGTTGTCCATTCATCCATGACTGCTATCTTTTAGAGAAGATATTATATTATACACAAGATGTTTAAAGAATTATAGATTCTTTAAACCAATAGATATTTTTCGTTTACGAACTATCAAAAATAGGTAATTATATACATAAACAACGATTTTTTCGTTAAAAATTCCTTTCTGGACTGTACATAATAACAGACGCCCCGACCATAAAGCAAGGCGCACATTGAGACACATACGACGCAACCCACGCAGGGCAGTACAAACGACGCAGTGCACGAAATTCGTGGGCTGTGCCGGCTGAACGCATATTGGCTACACAAGCCACACAACCTCAATAAGTTTTTCCTGCATTTTTAATTCAATTTTTTTAACTTCGAAAACCAGCAGCCCACGACACGCACGAACACGAAATCTGTGTCTCGAACACTGTGCGGCGCATGTTTCGTTTGGCGCATTCGTGGCCTGCGCTGTGCTGCGTCTTAATATGCGGGGGAGCATTGCAGAAACTTTGTGATTTATTCAAAGTATGAAATAAGCATTCCATTTAATTTTATTCGTGTCATTTGTAAAAACGAGATAAATTGCTTTATAAACATTTTCATTCGTACTTAGATATGGGTTCGGTCCAAAGATAAAGTATGTTTTAACTTTTATAGTGAATTGAGCATGGAATAAACAGACAATTTACAAATTCTATATTGCATTCACACATTTAAAGCTAGCTGAAGCTTACTACCAGATGGCTGATTGAACGGTTGATCGGATGGGACATGGCCGTACGGCACACCTTGAGGTATTGTTGGTGGTGGGACGAAACCGGCTCCTGGCGGAGGACCTCCTCCATAGCCGCCAGTCGGTGGCGGACCACCCGGATATCCGCCCATCGGAGGTGGACCGCCCGGATATCCGCCCATCGGTGGCGGACCACCCGGGTAACCAGCCCCCATCGGCGGAGCGCCGGGATACGGTGCCGTTGGCGGCGCTTGACCATAGTAACCTTGGTTTGGGTCTGTGTAATAATGCAAACTATTAAACTCAATTTTATAACCGATTTTTTTTTTATAATGGAGTCTTACACATCTGAAAGTTCTTGTCAGCTTTGAAAGCTATTATTTAAAATCACCCTACATTATAGAAACATTTTGAAGCATTCCCATTTTCAAATCCTCAATCTAGTGTACAATTGGCCATTCAACTTCATAATTAGCTTTATCTATCGTTAGAGGAAGAAAGTAACTATACAAGATTGATTTCATTTTTGTCTGAAACCTTCGAAAATTGATATTCAAACACCTACCTGGATAATATCCAGGACCTTGGTTCCAAGTCGTCATCGATAATTTCTGTAAAAAGAAAATATAACAGTCCTCTTCTTTTATTTATTTGTTTGTTTGTTTTACAGCCAATATAGTTTCACCACGTTTTAATTAATTATTTACAAAAATTAAAAATTACAATTATCGGGAGAATTCACACATTCTTGTTAAGTGGAAAGCGATTATTACAAAGCAAGGCAAATGATTGGAAAGCAGTACTTTAATATTGCGCAATAATAATAATCGGTAATTAATTCAAAAACAATATAAATTCAAAGAATTTGCATTACAGTTTTATAGAAATGTCAAGACTTGCAACGTCATAGGCACATGATTAAGTAATAGTTAGTAGTTTCAGAATTTTTTACAGAAAGTAAACATGAATGCGACATTAGTCACCCATCAGGAATTCAATAATAATCCAACACCCACTAGTGTAAAATTATGCTTATAATTTACACGGTAATTAATAATGAAATTGGTTACCTGTAGTTGCTTTAAACAAACGGATAAATAATTGACACAAGTTAACAAAAAATATTTAAGTGTTCAATGTCCTTTTCTTTCAGAAATGTTGGATAAGAAATGTCTAGAAAAATTCCTTACTGCTGTCAATTTAGTATTTACAAGGAAAAAACTCGAATTCCCATTGCGATTACAAACTGCACTTCGCAGCGAATAACTACTACAGCACAGTGCCTAGCAACTTATGGTTTGCGAACCAGATATGGGTTCTTCAATTAAATCCACTAAAGCTGCAAATATTATAAACAAACAGGAATATAAACGGTTTAATAATGGTTTTTGACGCTTTGTACCTTGATTTGCAACCACACATACGTTGAAATGCGTTAAATCGAAATTTGATTTCGATAAACCTCCAAGGGTTAAACTTCCAAGGTGTTATACAATTTGCAAATAACTTCATTCGATAGTGATTGGGTTTCCGTCACTTTGATATCAAAAGAGAAAATAAATTATTTATTACATAATCTGTTAAATAATGGCCTGTAACGCCGCCAAAACATCCTTCGTGAGGAATGTAGTTGTACGTTAATGTTATAATTTTGTGACTATTTTACTAACGTGAACATTAGTGAACTGTTATGTAAATGAAATTTTTTTATTTGTAGGCTAGAAGTTATTCTGCCCAAGCTAAACCAGCTGCTGCTTCTGGTTCAAATTCCCTTGAATTTAAAACTACTTCAACTAACGGCGTTGCAGTAGTTTCTGGAGAAAACTGTTCACCTATTTCCCGTGTATCAGTCGTCATAAAGTATGTTATTTCACGAACACCGAACCTTCCACTGAGTTTCTTTTAATTCGTTTTCCTTTATAGGGCTGGCTCCCGATATGAAACGCCCGAAAATTTAGGCGCCGCTCATTATTTACGCCATACTGCAGGTCTTGGTACGAAAGGTGCATCTTGTTTTGGCATTGTGAACAATATTGCCCAATGGGGAGCCAATCTTACAGCTACGGCTGATCGTGAATCGATAGCTTATACTCTAGAAGGTACACGCGACGCTGTCGCCGCCTTACTGCCATTCTTAAGCGATGTCGTATCAAAACAGGCATTTAAACCTTGGGAAATTGAAGACAGCCTACCAAGATTAAAATACGAACTTGCAGGAATCCCATCACCTGTAAGTTATGCGTACTAATTATTAACCAAGATATTGTCATTGTGTTTTTTTAATATGTTAATTTTGTCTATAGGTAAAAGCAGTCGATCTTCTACATAAGGCGGCGTTCCGTACAAATCTTGGTAATTCAGTTTACGTTCCAGATCACAAAGTCGGTAAGATTTCATCCGAAACGCTGCAACATTATGTTGCATCAAATTTCTCTGCTAATCGTACAGCCGTTGTTGGTTTGGGTATCGATGAAGGTGCACTGAGTGCGTTTGTTAGTACTCTTACTTTGGAAGCAGGAGCCGGAGCAGGTACTCCAGCCAAATACCAAGGTGGAGACATGAGGTATTTAAATAATATAATATAGTATTCGGTAATAAGGATCAGTTAAATGTATAAATTTTTTATTATTTGCCAACGTTTCGTTGCAAATTTGCAACTTCTTCAGGGCTCTACAACAATGAAGCACAAACATAAATACTTTGTTATGAATTATAAAAGAAAAAAACTTAACCTTTAAAACTTCTTACCAAATAGTCATTATTGAGAAGTTTTAAAGGTTAAGTTTTTTTCTTTTATAATTCATAACAAAGTATTTATGTTTGTGCTTCATTGTTGTAGAGCCCTGAAGAAGTTGCAAATTTGCAATGAAACGTTGGCAAATAATAAAAAATTTATACATTTAACTGGTCCTTATTACCCAATACTATATTATATTAACATATGTGATGGACGTATTTAAATAATATTATTTAGTTTAAAGTTTTTAGATCTTAGTGGAATCAGTAAATTATAATTATTTCTTTTCAGATTTGACAAATCTGGACCGCTTGCGTATGTCGCAGTTGGCACAGCTGGCGCTGCTTTGTCAAACAGTAAAGAAGCTTTAGCTTTTGCTGTTTTACAAAACTGTCTCGGCACTGGCTTAAAAGTCCTGCACGGCGTTGAAGCACGGAGCCCTTTGTACAAAGCTGTAAGTGACGCTGTTGGTAACAAACCGTTCGGAGTAACGGCGTTGAATGCGTCATACTCCGATGCCGGACTTTTCGGTTGCCTGATTGCAGCGCCTGCTGATGTTGCTGGAAAGGTAAAAAACGCTTTCTCTTAATTCATATTTAAAAAAATATGGCAATTAAATTGTTTTTTAAAATAAATTCTATAGAATTATCGCTAGGCACTTGGTAGAACATGATTGAATAAAAATTAATAAACAAACACTTGAAAAATTCTGCACATTTATTTATCTCGACGATCTTCAGGAGTTTAAAGTAAAACTTTTAAGTTTTAGTTTAAACTCCTGAAGATGGGTTAGGAACCCGAAACGATCATCGAGATAAATAAATGTGCAGAATTTTTCAATTGTTTGTTTATTAATTTTTTAAATTGTTTTTATTTATTCGGTAGGCAGTTGAATCGGCCGTTAAGGTACTAAGAGGTAAAGTATCAGCTGAAGATGTTAACCGAGGAAAAGCGCAACTCCGAACGGCGATATTAACGAAACTGGAAAGCGGTTCGGCTTTGGTCGACGAAATTGGTCAACAGGCTCTGTTACTCGGTCAAGTTCAAAATGTACCACAACTCGTATCCGCTATCGAGAGTGTATCGGCCAGTGACGTGTCAGCTGTAAGTTGGATGTGTTTTGATGTTAATTTTGCTGATAGAAATTTATTAACACTGTTTTATTTTTTAGGCTGCTCAAAAAGTATCATCCGGTAAACTTTCGCTCGCCGCTGTAGGAAATTTAGCGACGGTTCCGTATGCAGATCAATTATAAACAATTCTAGACAACAGAAAGTAATATATGAAAAATGGACAATGTTAGTATTATTATTAACTTGTGTATAAAATACTTTTATTATTCTATGTTAATATTATGTACTTGTAAGGACAAATACACTTTAAATTTACGATTATGTTTTTTTGCTTGTAGTTATCAAGCAGAATTGTATTTAATAAATTAAGAACAAAAAAATGAGTCGTGTACAAAATTGTTATTATTTTAAAAATGATTTGCCTTTGAATTCTATCTGGTATTTTATTTTGGGGGGAAGGTATTGAGTATCGTTGAAGGTTTATTGAAGGCCACTGACAGTCACGTGTTTGGCGCTTGCCACAGTTGCAATAATTTTGACAGATCAGCCATATGTAAATAATGTGCTTGTGGTTATAATAATTTTAGTTTTTAGTAAACTAGTAATATTTTAAAATGCTGAGAAACTATGGGCCTGTAATGCAGGCCTTTATAGGTACTCTTTTTACATGGGGCCTAACAGCAGCGGGTGCTGCTTTGGTGGTTATAGTACGCGGCACACAGGTATAACCTCAAATTTTATTACAAATACATTATTTTATGATACGAGAAAGTACACGTCTTGATCTTTATGTCAAGGACAGTTCTTTTATTTTATTCCTTTAGGTTTACCATTTATTTACAAACCCGGAAAAATTGGAAAATAATACGTTTCACGTCCATACTATTTTAAATGTTTTTTACAAGTCTTTAACTAAGAATATTATTTTTCAGCGCAAGTTGTTAGATATGAGTTTAGGATTTGCAGCAGGAGTAATGACAGCCGCTTCGTATTGGTCACTTTTAGCTCCGGCTATTGAGATGGCTGAGGAATCAAAAATTTACGGCAACGAAGGAGAATACGCTTTTATTCCAGTCGCAATTGGTTTTCTTATCGGAGCATTTTTTGTATATTGTACTGAAATGTTAATATCGGCTCTCGGTGTTCAATCACCAAATTTAGTACTAGGTACGTTTTGACTATTAACTCGAAACAAATATCGATGTAATTCATTTTAATAATATTGTTTATATTTCAGCAACTGCCCTTCAATCTACAAATAAAGATGACAGAATGAATCAATTATATCACCAACCTGGCGATTTATTTTCAATCGATGGATTTAATGACAGTGTTTATAATCGACGTAATCGACGTTTCTGCAAAAGTGAAAGTGCGGTTAACGAATCGGGTATTAGTGAAGATAAATACTCTTATAACAGTGACATTCGAATACAGTGGAAAAGAATTTTATTATTGGTGATAGCTATAACAGTGCATAATGTTCCTGAAGGACTGGCTGTCGGTGTTGGTTTCGGCGCTATTGGGAGTAGCGCTTCTGCCACATTTGAAAATGCTCGGTAAGTTTCTTAGTTTTTTTTTATTCCTGGTGTTACTTGTACGATTTATACACACGCCTTTATAAGCTAGCTGTTCGTTTGTTCTGTAGCGTCTGAAATAAGTTACATTTGTTCTGTTATTCAGAAATCGTAGCTTATATCATTGTTGGACCATCTTTGTTGAAAAAAAAAAACAATGAACACTATGTCTCTGTCAGTTAATGCGATTTTGTTTCTCTTCAACAACGACGAATTATTGTTTAAAAAAAATAAAACGCTTAAAGTAACCTGGTGCATGTTAATTGTTGTTATAAGCGGGAAA
Organism: Mongoloraphidia duomilia; assembly: GCA_039654895.1. NCBI lineage: Eukaryota > Metazoa > Arthropoda > Insecta > Raphidioptera > Raphidiidae > Mongoloraphidia > Mongoloraphidia duomilia. The sequence continues at coordinate 13,197,894 of CM077527.1, forward strand.
AAGACAAATACTGGCGTCATCTCTGGGCGATGTTCTCAACAAACTCAAGTAGTTGTTTTTAATAGGTAATGTCACAAAGAAATGTGAAGTATTTTATGTTGACGAGACTTTGTAAAGGTCCGTCCAAAGTCATTGAGAGACGCTCGTCAACTAAGATCATTAACGTCCGTTGAAAATCGGCAGTAGTGCAGTTGAGAATTGACAGATGGCAATAGTTGATCGAGCGTGTACATGCATCGTTTTAACAATGTGTTATTATTTTAAAGATCAGGCTTTTCCAAAGTTCGTTTTCTTTTAAATTAATTAAATAATGTTGAGAAGAAAACATTGATGAGTCTTTTAGAGGTCCATCAAGAATTGCCGAAGTGTTATCGAACGTCGTCAGATGGTAGCATTAGAGCGAGCGCGGTCGGGTCATTTCGCCGCGTTCATTTCTGGGGGCGTCTGGTAGAGAGAATCATTGTAGGAGGTCGCAATGAATGAATCTCGCCGGGTGGGCCTCGGGTGCCCGGCGATATGGAGGGACAGACGGGGCACATTGGAATCCGAACCATAGTTGAGCCTCAGGCGCCGGGCATTCCTCTCCTAGTCTAAGATGTCTGACCTCATACACACACATACACTTTCAAAACGAAACGACATGACCAGGGTTTGGGAAATGGTTGTGATTGCCTTGTCAAATGCCAAATACAGTCCAATTACAGAAAAAAACTACCATCGTACCATAATGTCATCACGGTCTTAAAGACAGGTTTAGACATTGCGGCAGAGTAGGGGTGACCCTTATTGAAGCCAACATTTTAGTTCATGATTGCAACGCCGCTATCATGAACTAAAATTTTGATTTCAATAAGCGACCTACCTCACAGTGATTAGACCAGTATATGACCGTGATTCTAATAGACTCACAACTAGGGAATGCAATCTCGAGCCGAGATTGGCAATTCGAGATCTCGCGAGATAAGTTTGGGTTCGAGATTGGCAATTCGAGATCTCGCGAGATTGTCTGGCGAGATCTCGATAAATCTCGACAATATCGAGATTTGGCCTACTTTTAAAAAGAACGTATTATTTTGTATCTAAAATACTTAAAAATGAAAACTACTTACTTGGGACAATGTGACTATGTCACTGTGTACGTGTGTGAGATACTAGATCGAGATCTCGCGAGATCGAGATTGCATTCCCTAATACCAGCAATGAGTAGACTGATTTTGATGAAACTTTGTATACTCTCGTGATACCTAAACAAGTGTAGAGTAGATACTTTTTATTCGGCTAAATTTCGGGTTAAATTAAAGTTTCCGTTAACCGAGTGATTCCGCAGATTCACAGATAAGTTATACATTAAAATATACAAATTGTAACAGGATTTCCGTATGTAATTTTATTTTCTTGCGGCTTTTCGGATATTTTTGAAGTTATACTTCTTTTGGCGCGTTATGGAAAAATGATGAGAGTGAATTTTTACGATGCACGCGCATCGCGTCACGAAAATTTAACACCATGAAGTTAGTCGATCGTAACACCATGAAGTTAATCGGAAGTTCATGATTATAATACCCTATTACTAATGCCCTATTAATAATACCCTATTATTATATATGTACGTAGCGTAACGGATAGCACCGTCGCGTCATACGCAAGAGGTCTCGGGTTCGAAGCTCAACACAAACATGTTTTTTGTTTTAATAAATAATTAGATATAAATATAATAAATAAATATATTTAATAAATTAATAATTTTATAAATTAAATTGATTTATTTAATATCTTTACTTTATTATTTTATCGTCTTTTTTACAAACGTTTAGTACTGGCACGCGGGATAAAATTTTTGGAGTTATTTTTGTTTTGTTACTCCAAAGAAGTATAACTTCTGACGTGCGTACGTAAGTACACACACACTTTTTTTTAAGATATCTAGGCAGGAGAACATATTTCGTAAAAACTTGCATTTAAAGGTTATTGCACTCTAATTTAGAGTATAGTTATGACATCCCTATAAGTACAACGACCATATAACTGTCTTGCTCACGCACAGTGTTCACGAAATATTTCGTCTTTTACGCACTCATTGTTTTTGGCGTGCAAGTCGGTTTCGTTCATTCTTATTTTGGCTTGTATTTTAATATATTCATTTTTTATTTGTCCAGATATGAGATCAGGAATGGGCTCATTGGCTATTCTTAAATTGGACGACTTTCCTGGAACTGCTCGTGTATCGAAGCATTTAGAACATTCGCCTTAAATTCTGCCATTTATACCAAAGTTGCGCCACTTGGCACTTAGTCAGGCTTAAGGGCGGTTGTTTGGTGGCGTATCTCATTTTTTCAATTTTTTAACAGACTTCAAACAAGGAGGATGTTCTATATTCGGCAGATATGTTTTTTTAACCAAATTCAAAAAAAGGAGGTGGTTCTCAATTCGGTTGTATTTTTTTTTTTTATGTTTGTTACCTCAGAACTCCGTCATTTATAAACCGATTTGGAATTTTTTTTTTATTTGAAAGGATATACTTTCAGATTGGTCCCATAGAAATTTCATCAAAATCGGTTCAGTAGTTCGGCTGATTTTAAAAAAAGTTAGTAACGGCGTGTGATTCCTTAAGGTAAATGTCACTTTTTGACACATCAGACAGCGTAAGAAAGTCGGTTTAATAAAAGTGAGTAACGGCATGTGATTCCTTTAAGGTTAATGTCACTTTTTGACACTAAAAAGTAAAAAATAAAAAACTTTAAAAAAAAAAACCTCCTTCAAAAAGCCACTAAACAGAGGAAAATAATGAAATTTTGAGGTCTGCGCTAATTTAATAAAATATTAAGTTGGTTAAAAAGAAGATATTAATCACTATACACAGTTAAAAATTTTATGTTAAATATAACATATTTTAGATGTCCTCAGCGATCCACTAATTTTTTTATTTAATTTTAACAAAACACCTTTATGTTAATCATTTACATAAAAGTTCTGTTAAATATTTAACATTTACATGACATATTTTTGTGTTGTTTTAACTTCTTTTTTCTGTTAATTTAACTAAGTCTTCATGTCAACCTAATACAATTTTCTGTTAAAATTGACATTTTTAATCAATACTTTATTAATTTAATTTAAATGTAAATTTTCATATTTTACATATGACTTATATGTCAAATATTACCTACATATATAATTAGTTAATTGGAGGACTGCTCCATATCGCCACCCCAACAGAATAAAAGCGTAAAGTTCTCCACCGATTTTTTTTTCACTTATAATGAATTTAAAAAAAATCGGTGAAGGACTTTACGCCTTTATTCTGTTGAGGTTTCGATATGGTGCCAAATAAAATATCTTGATGTATGTATACATATAGAACATATAGGACATAGGTATATTATAATATTTTTATTGTAGTAATAGTATGTATATAATACATAGTAGTAGTACATAATAACAAAATTAAACACAAAATAAAAAGCGCAAGTGGATAAGTCCAAGCTCTGGCTGATCACCGTAGAAAATCCTACCAGACAACACTACTAAAATTTTATTATTGAATACCTAAAAACATCAAATCGGTGACAGACTATACCAATTTTTTTACATCATTTTTTATTGTCAGTATCTCAAATATTGCTCAATAGTACTTGATGAAATTTATACAGATTATAGAGAAATACCTATAATATTATTAAGATTTACAATTATCACTGTCTGCCTTGCAAATTTACACGTCCAGATTAAACAAGAGTTAAGTGGTAAATGCGGGATTCCAGTAGAGTACTAACATTTATTTTCATTTATTTTGATTTCTTACTTGAGTTGAATTTCTGTTAACATTACTTTCCTGTTAGAATTACTCATGACTAGATGTCATATGAACATATTTATTATTTCAATTAATTTTAACAAAAATCATCTATCAGAAAGACATATATTTTGTGTTAACGCAGGTGACCAACATGAAAATAAGTTTTTTTATATGTTAATATAAAATAACATTTATAAAACGTAAAATCTCGCACCAAATATGTTATATTTATTATTTAACACATAAGAGGACCTTGACATATCTATGAAATGTTATTTTAACTCAAAAAAACAGTAAAGTTTAACATAAAAAAATTGACAGGGGATTTTTTTAACATATACAGACTCGATTTTTAACTGTGTAAGTACTGTACTTTTTAGCCGACTTCATATTTTATTAAATTGGCGCAGACCTCAAAATTTCATTATTTTCCTCTTTTTAGTGGCTTTTTGAAGGAGGTTTTTTTTTTGTTAAAAAGTTTTTTTTTATGTATGAATGAATGTTCACTGATTTCTCCTGTATTTGTGAACCGATTGTGATGTTTATTGTTTTATTTAATATAGGGCATACCTTCGAGGTGATCCCATATAAATTTTATTTAAATCGGTTCAGTAGTTCGACTGCTTTTAATAAAAATCGAGTAACGGAGTGTAATACCGTGAAGGTAAATATCAGTTTTAGTTATTCAGTAATTAAATATCAAAACAGAAGTCGGTTAATAACGTGCAAACTACGTAGATACTATTGTAAAGCCACTAAAAAGTAAGAAATAAAAAAAACTTTTTGACAAAAAAAACCTCCTTCAAAAAAGACACTAAAAAGAGGAAAATAATAAAATTTTGAGGTCGACGCCAATTTAATAAAAAAAACTCGGGTCGCAGTGCCAAACCCTGCCGACAATATAGTGTATTTGCTAATACAGGCCATGTGGCTTTAATACGTGAACTTAAGTTTGTTTTTGGACAAAATAAAAAATTTAACCCCTTAATACATCCCTTAAAATAATATTTTTTTCTTAATTTCAATATTATTATCAATGCAACCTCTGTACCACATTAAATACACCCTTCCATAAGTAAATCCGTATCAACAAACTAGTGTTTTCATAAAATTTGAAAGTCCGGTCCTGTCGGGCCGATTTTATTAAAATTTTAGCAGCACGTTTTAATCTTTACTAAAGAGTTAAATTTCAATTTTGAAACGATTCTGACAATTTTTTCGGTATTTTTGGGCCCAAAAACTTTTTGGAACCCCTAAATACAACCCTGAAAATGGTCTGATCGGGCCCATTTTAAATAGGCTTCTTGCGGTGATGGGTTCCAATGTGTGTACCAAATTTCGTTTCAATCGATTAAGTCTGTCGAGAGTTATCGTGTACACACATATATATATATACAAATATATATATAAATAAATAAATAAATATATATATATATATAAATATATACATACATATATATATATATACATTTTCAAAAATGGTGCCAAATTGTTCAGGAGGCTATGAAATGTCGAGAAATTTTGGTCCGACCCCTAGGTCCCGCCATCCGACCGACGCCAATAGTGTATGTGCCATATTATGGCAAATACACTAATAAAAGTAGTTAATAAAGTATTTAATTAAATTGGCACCGACCTCAAAATTTTATTATTTTCCTCTTTTTAGTGACTTTATATTGAAGGCGGTTTTTTTTTGTTAAAAAGTATTGCCTGCAGTTACGCCTTTACGTGAGATGAGGGAGGATATGATCCAAAAGCATTCCTTGAAACCAGAATATTGTAGTTTTAAATTCCGCATATCTGAACAAAAGCTTTCCGGTACAAAAATTTATCTGTAGCGTAAAAAACCGGTGTCCGCTATTCAGACACGCGAACTGTCTTAAAGAATACTTAAGTTGTAAACGCTAGTGACTTACCATTTTTTTTCTTTTTAGTAAGCCTATCATTAAGTCCAGGAATCCTAACGATGCGTTTTCAGGGACCTCTATTTTAGTTTACTGGAGAGTTCTCTATAAGCTTAAATGCAACAACATTTCATCCGCACCCGTGGAAGTCATGAATCATGATACTGTATGAATGAATTGTAGATTATAGACGCTCGACAACCATGATACTGTAACAGTCATCATGCGTGGGAGTTAGAACGTGGTTGAGAGGACAGTGTGGTCCAGTGGTTAGCGTTGCGGCCTCTGGATCAGACTGTCGTGGGTTAGAATCCCGCCTCCGCTCATGAATGTTTCGTGATGTAATTTAGTTTTAGGTGAGTTTGTTATTTAATGTAAACAAGACGCTAATGATCTAAGTTGTCGACGCGTCTATAATCTACAATAAATAAATAAAAATCTAATGAGGTTCAGAGGACAGTGTGGTCCAGTGGTTAGCGTCGCGGCCTCTGGATCAGACTGTCGTGGGTTCAAATCCCGCCTCCGCTCATGGATGTTTCGTGATGTAAGTTAGTTTTAAGTTTAGTTTTAAGTGGGTTTGTTATTTAATGTAATCAAGACGCTAATGACCGAAGTTGTCGACACGTCTATAATTTATAATAAATAAATAAAATAAAGAACGTGGCTGATATAAGTAAGTACTTTGAATGATTCGGTTACTAAATTGATGAATATTGTTTTTCTGAAAAGAATAAAACCAAAACTTATAAATTATCATTTCTCTCCTCATCATGATTGTATGAATTCAGTATTAATCTAATTTTTATGTTACCCATTATCGTCAAAGGGCTTGAGAATAGCCGAGAGTGTAGCAATGCTGTTGTTTACATGGCGTTGCTATGGTTCCTCTATTACAAGTCCTCAGTTCCCGGATTCTAGCCCGAGAGCTGCTAAAAGTGTCAATTGGATTTTCAATTTATTATTAAAAAAAATAATAATGAATTGAAAATATGAATTGGTGCTAGGCCCAAATAACCTTAGCTGTTGGTGGTCTTTAAAAAAAACACAAAACACACATTATCGTCAATTTTTTTCCGAACGCTACTGATCCTTGATGTCGGTGTGTCTATAAATTAAAAAAAAAAATGGATTCGATTCGAACTAACTCTTGTTATATAATGGACGATTAGGACGCACTTTGTGCGCCCCTGAGTTGTTATTACACAATACGTTGTATACTTAGCGCTGCGCCCCACCGATACATGTGTGAGGTATATACAGTTTTATTGTTGAACGGAACTAAACGGAGCTCTGGACGTCTGAATGACGGGGGCAATGCCATCAATGGTATTTGTTTGCAAACTTTGACGCTGCGACCCCACAATTAGCCTCGCTTCAGAACGGAGTTGAGCCGGCTTTATACAGTCGCGCGATCGACCACTGGTTCAGTTTTAAACGTCATCGGACAAATTAGTCAACACCATAGACACAAAATGTAGAAGTTATACTGCTTTATACGATTCCGGTCGAGTTTACGCAAAGCGTTAAACGATGCGCGCGCCACATTGCAGATAGTTGTTGAACTAAGAACTTTAGAAAAATTCCGTTTGATGCCACGTCAAGAACACTCTGTACCTCGATTCGTAGATGTCGCTGCCGTACCAGTTGAGGGGTTTTTGTTAAGGAGTATAACTTCCGTCATGTGTAAAACACACGCATGCCGTTTTTGTAATTCTCTTTTGGACGCACTCTGTACCTCGATTCATAGATGTCGCTACCGCGTCGTGTGTAACTGTATTTATCCGGCGTTGCCCGGAAATTACAGTCCCCCTGTTATAAAGTGACCATCCGTCCCGATTTAGGCGGGACAGTCCCGATTTTAAGCCTTGAGTCCCGATTCAACAAGCGTTCCGCTTTTGTCCCGCTTTCATTAAATCACGCGCACTATGTTTTTTGGGTTATCAAAACGTAGAATTTCTAGGTTTTGATAGCCCAAATCCAAAACCAAAAAAGGCTTTTTTGGGCGTGCAACCTGGCGGTTTCCTGCAGCGGGTTTTTAGAAATCTTGTCCCGCTTTTTGATATACAGGATCTGGTCACTTTACCCTGTTATGATAGCATAATGAAATCTAGCCTAAAACTTTCCCACATATTGTCTCTATCTATTCGTGGAAATCGCACGAAAATCGATTGAATAGTTTCCGAGTTTATCGCGCATTTAGACAGCCAAACAGCAAGGGATTCTAACCTGGGATTAGCGTGTGTAACTGATAGAAAACAGTGCTCTAACCAACTCGTCTAGAACGTGAGTTAACGGTATACAATGATGTCTACAAGCTATAGTTTTAAAAGGTTCATCGTGGTTGTTCGGAAAACCTCTGTACTTAACGACTAGCTAGTATGTAGATCGAGCGTCTATAATCTACAATATCTTTCTCTCTGGACCGACGTTCATTTGTTGGTCAAACAATATATATGGCCATAGCTGTATATATTGCGGTGTATGATGATTTGTATGAATTTTCTGTTAGCGTTGTAAAAAATATCAAATTACAAATTCTCACAGAAACTTTGCTAGTTACATACATTCCTTGGGTATATAAATATGTTTTTTATCTATAGTAGAGATAGCTAAGATATAACTGTTGAACGTATAAGCTGTACGTAAAATGGCTTTTGTACAATTTAATGTTCAGACTTTAGAGTATAGTCGTTTTTTACACTCTTTAAGTGACCGTTTCGCTTAATTGTTCATTGAGCTTACAAAGTCATGAGGAGAAATTGATTGAGATTCTCTCTATATGAGACCACAACCAAAAAAATAGGTAAAACAAGCCGTGAGGTGGGTCGTTTATTAGAACTAAAGTGCGACCCTTGAGGTCCACACGACGAACTTCCCAGTTTGATAAATATTTAATAATAATAATTAAATTAGATATTACACAGAAAAGTAATCATTTTAATCATTAAAACACAATTATTATTTATTTTTAACAATATTAAAAAAAAAACGGCTGAACCGATTTTTATAAAATTTATGTCGGATCAAAATGACGTAACACGCCTCGATTGACATCCTTACGAAGTCGATATAATTTTTTATTCGCGAGATACTGTGTAAAATCTACATTTTTGAAGTCTATTTGGTTAAGAAAAAAGAACGGAAAGCTTTGAATCGATTTTGAAAAACTTTTTTTTGTTTGATTCCTTCCGACGTCTAGTTATGCACCACGAAGCTCGATTTTTAACTTTTGGCCCCAGAGGGGAGTAGACTTTTTTCGCGTATTTAGATTGCGAAATCGTCTGGTAAAGTTTGTCGATTTAATTTCCTATCATCCTGTATGAAACGTTAAACCTAGGACTATTAAATGAATAGTATCCTGTAGGGGAGCGTCTATAAATTAAATTCTTTCTCTCTCCCGAGGGGGAGATGCTCCAATGAAAGAGATAGTAAAATGATAGCACATCATCAATCATTAACATTTTAAATTGCTTGTGTTGGTGTTTTGGGGAAAAATACCGTTCTATTTTTTTGTCCCAAAATTCTTTCTGTATGCGTATTTACATATTTAATTGTGTTGAGATGTTTTGAAAAAAAAATTGTTTTTTCCTAATGCAAATATTTGAAAAATGCAGTTCCTTTTACTTGCTAGCGGTATGCGCGTATCAAGTTGGCCCTGACACTGTTAGATCTTGCGCAACTCTTTAACTCCAGTGGCGTACCTATCCGATTGGTTTAGTGAAGAGAAATCATTAACTTAATGGTAACAGTTCAACACATCGTGTTATTAACTTCAAGTCATTTATTCTTTCAACTTATTATCAATTTCGGAAATAATTTATTTAGTTTTAAGTAATATGTTATTTGATGTAAATAAGACTCTAATATGACCTAACGGCCGTATTCATAGTTAACCCTTAAGTAGTAAGGGACACTTACTCATACCCTCAAATCGAATATGCGTTTCATAGTCAAAATTGACGCCTGTAAGGGCCCTTTCATCACCCTCACCTTAAGGGTGGCTAGTATGTCCCTTAAGTGTCGAAAAAGTAAAAACAGTAAAACACATGAAAAACACGCATTTATATCAAAAATGACTAAACACAGTCGGTCTGCAGTATGACCAACTGTTCTAAAGGAAAAAATCATGGAGGTTTACTATAATTCTTCCCTCACTCAAGGAAATGACTATGAAACGCTCCTTTGGATAAGGTGCCCTCAGCACTGAAGTGACCCTCAGCGAAGGGACCCTTATCACTTACCTTAAGGGTTAACTATGAATATGGGCATAAGTTGTTGACGTATCTATAATCTACAATAAATAAAAATAGCTAGATAGATATTGGGAGGTGCAGGAAAAATTTCCCGTTGTTAAACGGGAAATTTTTCCTGCACCTCCCAATATCTATCTATTTTTATTTATTGTAGAAACAGCGCCGTATCTAGGTGTTGGCGGGGGTGCCCCACGTCACTCGCAGATGCGCCAAAAGAAAAGGGGCACCGGGTGATACATTATTACAAAATGGAAATCTCAAAATTACGCTGTTTTGCCTTTTTTTTTAAATAGTTCTTGTTCTAGTTCCGCATTGTGTAAATTTCATGATATGAGAGGGCGTCAAATACTCCTTTCGCCAAGAACGCCAAATCATCCTTTCGCCAAGGACGCTCTTGAACAGTCTTGGCCTTGGGTCCTCTTGTGAAGCCATTTAGTCCAATAGTATAATGGATCTGACAAACTTTTTGGTTCCTGGGTTTGAATCTGATAGCGCATTGCTTGCCGCTCGCTGTTTATTTCATTAAGGCATTTCGAACAGTTGCTATATAACTCGGTGATATAATTTTGAGGTTAGTTCGTACATCCGCCCATGCGCACCTATGTAGGTACGCACCAACTAACATATGTACACAATGACATATTTGTTATGATGGATTGTCCTCCGCAGTTGCTATGTGCGTTCTGTTAACAAACAAAAGAATGTTGATTATTGATATATTAAACAAAAGTAGATATTTAACCTAAATACGAGATGTTTCAAGACTTTTCGTCACGAAGCGTCCTTATGATTTAACTTTATTTAACTCATTGCAATCCAAGCATCTACCACCGATTCTTTTTATCTGCTGCAGTCATGTCAAAAGTAATATTAGCGTGGCTTGAAAATATCCGAGCGTGTAGCAATTCCGTTGTTTATATGCAGTTTCCATGGCTCCTCTATTACAAGCCCCCAGTTCCTAGGTTCAAAATCGATGAAATGGTATAAAAATATCTTGATTTTCAATTTATTATTAAAAGAATAATAAATTGAAAATATTGGCGCTGAACCCAAATAACCCTATAGCTGGTGGTGGCCTTTTTCCAGGTCTGATACCTCCTTGTTACATAATTGAACAGTCTAAGACGTCCACAATCTGTGGAAATTTCAACTAGCTACCTCTTACCGTTTGTGAGATAGAACCCTGTGACAGAAGGACAGACAGACATCGTAGACAGGGTAATAGTGTTCCATACTGAGATACGGATTATGGAACCCTAGAAATATATATCAAATCACCCGTCATTTCATGACGCAATTTACACAAATTAGACCTTTTAGCCGAGAGCTAGTGCCAATTTTTTGGTGTTATTTATTCAAGGCCTTATTTTTGTGAAGACGTTGAGGGAGGCATATTAAAGTGCCCTGAGTAAGGGATTTTGCTAGATAGCGGTATGGGAGGGATGCAGACAACCCCCAACATGTAACAAAAAAAATGGTCACAATTATTACTGCTTCAAGGCTAAAATTGTTTGTATAGCTCGTCCACAATTAATTTTCCAAGACTATTCCTGCGGGCACTTAGTGTCATCTTTTGGTGGCCTATTTTGTACTTCTTTAACTAGAGTTTAGTGAAGACTTTTCTGAGATTCTTGTTTCTATAACACTTATTTTTCAATGGTTTTATTAAGTTCGACATATGCTGTATAATGTTTGGGTCAAAATTTGTGACTGAAATTTGACCCACTACCCGTTATCCAATTTTGCACACATGCTTTGGTTCTGATAACAATGCAATATAGTTTAATATCTAATATCGTTGTAAATCCAAAATGGCGGACGTTCCAAGATGGTGGCTTACCTTTTTCTTCACAACCCCCTTTACATGGGTATTAAATGAAAGGGTTTGACGTCATTCTTAATCCAATATGGTGGACGTTTAATAAAGTGGGTTATAGCTGATTATTACAGATTTGATATTTTTTGTGAATTGAAGAATTAATGTATTTATCTATTAAAAGAAAACCATTGTTTTTTAAAATTTTTTTTTCAAGTTATTTATTTCTGTTGCATTCTATATTATACGTAGCACATTTTCTGAGTTATGCATTCACATATGCGTATAACACAGTTACGCAATGCACTCTGGGTACTTGTTGTTTTAAGAATAATGTTTGAAATTCTTCATTTAACACGGTATTATTGTTGTATAAACAATGTTATTACTATTCGAAGACAATCGTGTTAAAACGCATTCTTTTGGAGGCGCCAAACTGAACAATATCCTTGAGAAGTCCAGAATTTTTTTTTTAATTTTCTTGAAATTGATGGAGGAAAACGTAAAGAAGAGGCGAGAAATTCAAAAGGAAATAAATACACTAATGACCCTAGTTGTCAAGCGTCTATAATCTGTTAAATCTCTGACTCTCTCTCAAAAGGAAATAGTGGTACCGTAGTGAAATAACAATCGCGCACTGATATGTATCTATGGATGGCCGATGGTATCAGAGTGGGGTAAGAACATTAGAACGTCCGCCATCTTGTATGGCACTTTTCCGAGGAATACGCGTGCATATATATGTACAATCGAAACGAAATTATTCCTCGGCGCGAACATAATATCTACGGCGTATGCCTAGGGTTGCGAGAAAGGGCTTGAGAATGGCCGAGCGTGTAGCGGTGCTGTTGTTTACATGGCGTTGCTATGGTTCCTCTATTACAAGTCCCCAGTTCCCGGGTTCTAGCCCGAGAGCTGATAAACGTGTCAATTGGATTTTCAATTTATAATTAAAAAATCACAGATTTCGCAATCCTTGCAACCATCGAGGACATTGGAAATGATAACAGCATATATGAAACATAATTAACTGTTTATTATACACACAATATTTATCAATGCACTGTTTAGTTTTGTCAGGAATAACTCTATTATTCTTCTGTTATATACGCGTTCACTTTTGCTTGATTACTTTAACTTTTAAATGGATTTTTCTACAGTATTTATTAACATTTGCTCCAAATAACACCGCAGATCGTCGCAAATACCTCTCAATTAACTAGACATGATATAAAACACATTTCGAAAAAATTGCACTTGTTCAATTTTGCATGATTGCTCCTCACTTGATCGCGACACCGTTGTCTTTTGGCCTTGAACGAAAACTCGTAACTCTGCCCCCATATACGAACATAAACATTTCCAATGTTAAAATTGCACTTGTTCAATTTTGCATGATTGCTCCTCACTTGATCGCGACACCGTTGTCTTTTGGCCTTGAACGAAAACTCGTAACTCTGCCCCCATATACGAACATAAACATTTCCAATGTTAAAAAAAATAATGAATTGAAAATATGAATTGGTGCTAGGTCCAAATAACCTTAGCTGTTGGTGGTCTTTAAAAACACAATTATAAGGTTGCGAGAAAGTCCCGAAATTCGTCGGATAGTTCCTTGTTCAGGAATTTCAGTCTTCTGTCTCGAAAACCCAAGGATTCGTGTTCGCGATCGTGATCGTCGATGCTTACATTAAATTACAGATTCGCGCAGGCGCATAATTACAATGAGTCTATTGGTTCAAACGTTTTATTCCTTCTGGAACAGCCTCGATGGGGATAAATTAGTAAAATTAAAATCTAATTGATTAACGCTATATTACTTTTTTTCTGAAAAAAATTGTGTAGATCTGGTTATCATGGTTTTAAAATTTTTCTCAAATTCTTTAATAATCCATTCTTCAACTATCGCCTCAGAAATGTCCCGGAATTGGTTTTCGATCTGACAAACCCCCGGGATATGATCCCAACAAGATGTCAAACGTTGAATTCTCCTTTCGAAAAATGTTTTTTATAACGCGATTGAACCCGACGCTGTATAGTTTCCACTGCAGCGTCGGGTGCAATCGCATTATAAAAATCATTCTTCGGGAGGAGCCAAAAAACCGAACAATCATTGGATGTTATTGCTGAGGCCCAAAAAAGAAAAGTCCCGTTTTCCTTGGCATTGATCTGCAGTGTCGGAGGTGAAAAAAGGGGACGATAAACCCAAAATGGAAATAGTGGTACGATAGTGAAATGACCTAATGTGTTGCGGAGTTGGGCCAAACAAAGAATGCAGACTCACAACGGGTTGTTGCCGATACCGCGTAGCAAATATTTGGTCACATTCCACAGTACCTCTGCATTGCAGCTATAGACAGTTCAGAGACTTAGACTGAACTCTTTTAAATTATTGATATGATATTTTGTGTAGCTAAATCGTTTTTAAAATCAATATTAACAAGCCGTGAGGTGGGTCGTTTATTAGGACTAAAGTGCGACCCTTGAGGTCCACACGACGAACTTCCCAGTTTGATAAATATTCAATAATATTAATTAAATTAGATGTTACACAGAAGAGTAATCATTAAAACATAATTATTATTTAATTTTAACTATAATTAAAAAAAAAAAACGGCCGAACCGATTTTTATAAAATTTATGTCGGATCAAAATGACGTTAACACGCCTCGATTGACACCCTTACGAAGTCGATATAATTTTTTATTCGCGAGATATTGTGTAAAATCTACTTTTTTGGAGTCTATTTGGTTAAGGAAAAAGAACGGCTGAACCGATTTTGAAAAAATTTCTTTCAGATCATATTTACGTTAATACGCGTCGATTGGCACCCTAACGTAGTCGATATCATTTTTCATTCTCGAGATTTCGTCTTAGAAAGAAATGGACACATACGTACGCACGTACACACACATACACACACAGAGACATCTTTCTAAAAATAGTGTAGTGACCTTGAAACATAAAAATTTGTTATAAGTACATTTTGATTTCGATTTTCAGACCCATTACAATAACTTCCAATGGGAAGTTAAAAATGGAACAAAATTACTACTTGTTATGCACGTTTACCACAACTGATCTAAGAGGCGCGGCCTTATATTTTCCAAATTGCTTTTAGACAAATGATGCATCAAGGCCTCATAATACCTGATGCAATCGTTTGCAGCACAATACGCTGCTAAAAGTTCATTGATACAGCCGTTTGTATAGCACAGTAGTGAAGGGGTTAAAAGATTAAAAGATTAAAAACAACTGGGGGTGGTCCTAGAATGGCCCATAAGCTGCACCACATCCTAGAAGGATTTTTGTGCTTCCCCATTAGCTAGATCTAGTCCTCAAATAGCCTGGATCTTCTTATTAGCTCCAGAAGATTTGGGACTAGATTATCCTGTGGAATAATTCCATCCTCGTCTATGTATCCAAAGATGGTTGTCCTTCTGTAGGCTAGTGCTTCACATTCGAACACGATATGGGTGGCTGTTTCATCCTCCATATCGCAGAATCTACATAGTGTTGATTCCTGTCGTATCCCCATCACATGTAGGTGTTTCCTTAGAGAAGCGTGACCGGTCAAAAGCCCAATCACCTTTCTAAGTGTTGGCCTGCTGAGTTTGATTAGGTCCTCAGTGAGCCTGGGGGAGGGGCCTGCGATCATTTTCTTCCCATGTTTGTTACCTGAAACCAGGTTCCATTCAGAGAGATGTTGCTCGCAGGTCCATTTCCTAACAGTTTGTTGAACACATTTGTAAGAAATCCCACAGACTGGTTCTGGTCCAATGAATTTCACAGAGGCTCCTTGTCTAGCAAGGGTATCCGCTTTTTCATTGCCCTGGATTCCTTCATGACCTGGCACCCACATTAAGAGAACTTTGTTTCTCCCACCCAGGTCATTTAGTAATTGATGACAATCCCATACCAGCTTAGAGCTGAATTTGTAGGATTGTAAGGCTTTAATTGCTGCTTGGCTGTCAGATAGAATACGGATTGGCTGGTTTCGATAGCCCCTCGCAATATTCTCCTGTGCACATACAGCAATCGCCATTACTTCAGCTTGGAAAACTGAGGCGTGAGTTCCTAGGCTCAGACTTATGTCTCTCCTCGGTCTCTCACCGTGGATTCCAGCTCCGACTCCACTGGTCATCTTTGAGCCATCCGTATACCAGATAAGGCTGTTTGATAACTGTGGGATAATTTTCTTCAGTTCCTCTCTATCACGAATGATAGTGTCATAGGTCCTGTTAAAGCAATAGACTGGAGTCATTCTGTCCGACAACATACTTAATGTGTGGTCATCTATGATTCCAGTAATGCGGGTGTGACCAATTTTTACATCTCTCCACTGCCCCGCATTCTGTAGCCGGGTTGCTTCCAGCCTCGCTTCTTCCATTACGTATAAATGTAATGGTGGGAGGTTTAGGGTCACATCCAAAGCAGCAGATGAGGTGCTGCGTATGGCACCTGTTACGCCTAGGGTTGCTAGACGTTGCAGACTCGCCATTTTGTTTTTAGCAGTAGTCTGTTGTACCTTTGGCCACCATAGTAGTGCCCCATACGTTAGTCCGGGTCTGATTACTGTGGTATATAGCCAAAATGTTAATCTGGGGTTAAGTCCCCAGGATCTGCTAAAAGAGCGACGGGCCATCATCAAAGACGTTTTTGCTCTTTTTAGCACTTTATCTAGATGTATATTCCAGCTGAGTGTTGAGTCTAGGTTCAAGCCCAGATACTTCACCGCTTTGGACATCTGTAGTTCTCCTTCGAAGAGGCGAAGAGTTCTATTAGGCTCCAGCTTTCTTTTCCTGGAGAACGTGACAATTACGGTTTTTTGGGGGTTGACTTTGAGGTTTTCCCCCTCACACCAAGTCTGGATCACTGTTAGAGCTGTCTGCATAAGATCTAGACAGATATCCATATATTTTCCTCGGACCATGATAACAACATCGTCTGCATAGCCTTGAGTATACATTCCCATTTGATTGAGTCTTGTTAGGAGTTTGTCCACCACAAGGTTCCACAGTAAGGGTAATAGTACCCCCCCCTGTGGACAACCTCGGGCGGCAGATACCTCCAACGTATCCTCAAACAGTGTGGCATGTATTTTCCTGCTTCTTAGCATGTTGCCTACCCATTTAGTTAGAGTAGGTGAGCAATCCTTTTCACGAAGGGCTGACTCAATAGACACAAATGATGTGTTATCAAACGCCCCTTCAATGTCAAGGAAAGCCCCTAAGGCTATCTCCTTTGTATCCAGAGATTTTTCTATCCTGCCAATCAGCTGGTGAAGCGCTGTCTGACAGGACTTTCCTGCTTGATAGGCATGTTGATACTCCGAAAAGAGAAGGTTATTCGGCCCTCTTCCTCGGATGTACCTATCAATGAGTTTTTCTAACGTCTTTAAAATGAAAGACGACAGACTGATTGGTCTATAGGCCTTAGCCTGGGTATAAGACGATTTGCCCGGCTTTGGAATAAATACCACTTTCACTTTTGTCCAGCTATTAGGGATATAGCCAAAAGCTAAACTGGCCCTAAATAGACGGAGTAGATGTGGGATCAGCTGATCGGCCCCTTGCTTCAATAGAGCTGGTATTATGCCATCGGGGCCTGCTGATTTAAATGAGCTAAAAGAGTCTAATGCCCATTTAATTTTACTGTGTGTAACGACCTCCTTCGCTAGCACCCAGGATTCCCGCGTTGCTCTATAGGCCACAGTGGGATTATCCTGTAAATCAAGGGGAGTTCCTACACAGCGTGAATCAGGAAAATGAGTGCCCAGGAGAATCTCTAGGGTTTCTTTTCCAGTTTTTGTGTATGTCCCGTTGGGTTTCTTTAATGTCCCTACCGGGTTGATAGGATCTTTCGATAAGATCTTATTCAATCGAGAGCAAGCTGTTGTGCTCTCGATTTCCTGGCAGAAGTCTCTCCAGGATTTTCTCTTGGCTCTTCGAATGGCCTGATTATACGTGGTGAGGGCTTTGTGGTATTCGCCCCACGTTCCGGATTTCTTCGCTCTATTAAATAGCATGCGAGTTTGTTTCCTCAAGTTTGCAAGTTCATCATTCCACCAGCTTACCTTGCGATTAGAGGTTTTCCTAGTTATAGGGCAGCTCTGATGATATGAGGAGATAATTGCCTCCCGTAGTTGGTTGGCTGTCTCCTCAATACCAGTGGCTCCCCTATTAGGATATCCTACTCCTTCCAATTGAACTTTCAGGGTCTCATTGTATAGTCCCCAGTCGGTTTTCCTTGGATTTCTGTAGTGCGTCTTATCCTCCATATCACCAGATATATGGAAGAGAATGTGTCTGTGGTCCGACAAGGATGGTTCCGTCGAAACGTGCCATCCATTCACCTGTTGGCTGAGAAATGATGTTGCCCAGGTGACGTCAATGACTTCAGATCTGACTCGGTTTGCAAATGTTGGTTCGCTGCCCGAGTTAAGTAGAACAAAATTTTCCCTTAGAATAAAATCTAAAAGGTACTCTCCTCTTTTGTTCGTATTGCTGCTTCCCCATACTACATGGTGAGCATTAGCGTCGCAGCCTACCAGTAGGTGTTGCTGAGACCCCCGACAGAAGGTTGCTAACTTTTCCACTTCCGGTGACGGGAGTGGATCTTCATATGGGAAATATATGGAGGCTACAATGGCCTCCATATGTCTGTTCTCCATGTGAAGTTTTACTTTGGTTACTGCGACATCTCTGGAACAGAACTCAAGTAGAGGGAGTTGCGACAGGTAGTTGCCTACAAAAATGCAGGCCCTAACCCTGTCTGATGTGGTGTCATAGATCACCTTACCTCCCAGTCCCCCCAATCCCATAACTCGGCCCCGGAAAATCCAGGGCTCTTGTATAAGGACCAGGGTTAAGTTCTCGGCTTTAATGCGCCGGGCTAGTGCAGCTGTTGCTGCCTTACTATGTTGCAGGTTGATTTGCAACACCTTCATCTTCCCTATCCACAGGTGTAGGTTCAGAGAGGATCCTGATATTGACCCGGCCTACCCCCAAATATGGCTTGAGGTTTAACCTTTTTAAGGTCTCCATCGACTCCTCATCGGCTAAACAGACTAGAGTTTGCCCATTGGTTTCCTCCCGTCTGTTGACTATCGTCCAGTCCTTGGTCTTAAGTCCTTCATTCTGAGCATGAAGGAGTTTCAGACAGTCAGTAGCCTTCGAATCCAGAGTGGTTTTCGGGACCCACATCAGGATTTTAGATGCTCTAATTAGGGTCTTCGAAGGACCCACTTTAAGAGCAATCCCCTTGAAAGGATTCAAGGAAGCCACTGAATTTTTCAGCCATGAGACTGTAGCCTCATCTTTGCAAGAAAAGACTAGCCCACCAGCTGCATAGTACGCGCATCTCTCGAATTTAGGGAACACGCCCTTGCTCTTGACGATGAGCGACATAATTTCTGTGCGAAGATTGTCCGCCTCCTCCTTTGACAATTTCTGCTCAGGGTGTGATTCTCTCACAACGGCCATCTTAGTCCCCATGAGAGCCTCCCTGAAATCCATCCTCGCCTCATCATTGCGGGGCCTCTTAGTAGTAGCCCTAGCGGATGAGGGAGTGGAACCATCCGATCGCGGACGTTTGCCCGGATTAGGGGTTTTTGGCCCCTTATTACTCGGAGCAGTTTCAGCGGTCCCACTGGTCCGTGGTCCTGTTGCTGTCTCTGCTGCACGAGAAGTTTTCTTGTGGGGTCTGGGTCGGATATATTTCTCCCCCCTAGCAAGAACCCTGTCTCTGATTAGCTTTCGCTTTTGAGCCCCAGAGATACGGACTGGTTCGATGGCCAGTCCTTCCACTCCAGGGACTAAATCCAGTGCGTCGCCGGCTGAAGTGCCCGCTCGACTGGTGCTTGGTGCCTCCAGATCTGTGTGGGCTGGTTGTGCCCTCACCTGATCTAGAGTCTCGACCTCAGGAACAGTGTGGGCTAGTTGTGCCCTCAACTGAACTTGAGTATCGACAGACGAATCTGAGAGCACTGGGCTCTCGGAATCCGAACTGTCGTCGGGGTTTTGTTTTGTTTTTGTTTTATTTTTTTTTTCTCCATACTTGTTCCCACGAGTAGCGAGGAATTATAAGTCCACCGCAGCAGCGCCTCTTACCACGGTAAGGGTTAACTGTATCCTTGGAGGGCACCCAGGTACTCCAAGCGCTCCGTTAGTGACCGAACATTAAAAGTCCCTCGGCCTTTCAAGTACATCGGCACGGGTCGCATGACACCTTCACTATCGGGACAGGGTGGGCTACGTTTCGTCTGACCTCTATCCTTTGACCTTACCAGCATGGGTGACCCTTCCAGGAGCACTAGGCTCCCGCTGGCATCGCTCTCTGGGTCATTGAGGTACACAAACCCTTCTACCACGTTAAGGTAGTAGCCCCTTAGAAGGGAGTGAAGGGGTTAATCATATAAAGTAGAAGATTGGCCTTTGTTATCGAGCGTCTATAATCTACAATATCTATCTATCAACAATATAAAAGCTTTATCTACTTTATGTTTATTACTCCGTAGCAGAGTCAACTGGAGCTGCGTGCTTGAAATGCTTGAAGCATTCTATAAAACGTCACTATGTAGTATGTGCTGATTAATCTATCTTAGCTTGCATTACAGCCTGGCTACCCTTAAAAGACAACTCCGGTAATTTTTAAAGAATACAGTCGGGTCAGCGAACACACTTTATATATACGCAGGCGGTCGTTGGGATCTTGTGAGGTCGCACAGACCTGTACAGTTGCAAGTTAATCACCTCCGATATACTACATAACGCGTAAATGAGAAATAAGGAATAAAGGTACGTGCAGTATGGAGCTGGGATTCTAGATGGTAGCGTAGATCATAGCAGGGCTTGCTTAAATTAATGCACTGTTATATATGCGAGCGTACACAACGAAGCAGTGAGTGTAGCAGGTATAAGCGCTGTTACAAGAGCTGCTAGATACAAGAATGTATCTCACAATTCTTTCAGCGCGCTGACTACTACAATCAACGTGTGACAACTGTCAAATGGCTGTTACAAGTTTCGCAATGGATGTGACTAGTTTAATAAGTGAAATTTTGCCAGTTTTTATTTAATTTGTTTTGAGTTTTTTCTAAGACGTATTTAAAAGGGTTAGGTTCCATACGTAAATATTCAAAAAATCGGTTTGGGTAAAATTTTAATTCTTGGTATAATTGATGAAATTCGTCATGTTTAGATCGTTTTCTATTAATAGGGTGGACGTGATAGCTCCTACCCAAATTTGTATTTAAAATATACCACTTTGTAGAAGAAGAACACAAATATTCGTCTTCGCTATCTGACATTTCAAACGCGACTTAAGCTTGTATCAAAGCTTCGTTGTGCAAACCTATAAGCGCTTATAATTTCAGCCACCATGTACCATACATGCTACCATCTAGAATCCCAGCTGCGTACTGCACGTACCTTAAGAAATCTTAACCATAGTTGTTTTGATTCTAATCCGACGAACCGTTCCGAAATCAATTTTAAGGTTCACCGATTTTTTTGTGCTATGCCGAAGACTATTTTTTGTATGAACAAGAAAGTTGATTTTCGACAGAGATGAACGGTCCTACCAAATCAACAGTCGTAGAATCTCGTTCGGACCGGTACGCAATATGGCAGATATTTTCATTGGACAAGATCTTATAACTAAGAGCACTGCAGTCGAAGCAATGTAAAAACAACAATTTAGTCACTTCTTACCACAGCAATTTTATTAATGGATGTACATTTCAAGAGCTAAGCTCTCATCTTCAGCACAAACTAATATATCTTTCTAGTTTCTACCAACGACAGGCAGAGCTATGTGGTCTGAGTACTATTCCATGAATGAATGAATGAATTGTAGATTATAGACGCTCGACAACAGAGGTCATTAGCGTCAGTACTATTCCATATTTCTAATTTCCAAACTAATATTAATAAATGCGAAAGTGTGGTTGTCTGTCTGTGTGTTTGTTACATCTTCAGTGCTTAACCATTGAAGATTTCGACGAAAATTTGCAAAGAGATTCCTTGAAACCCGAAAAACTGTTCCTGAGGGAGACTATTCGAGCCATGCATCCACACTACTGTGCATACCTATATGGTGTTGGAAAGATAGGAGGTCACGAGTTATTGATGCGATCTACGTTGCCATAGTTACGCATCATGTATTTGTGAATTTTGGAAAACAGATTATTGCATTTTTGACTGTCAAAATAGGCATTAAATTCGTAGCACCCGGGCGAAGCCGGACCAGACAGCTGGTTATTTATAAATTGAAAATCCAATTGATAACGTTGCCATAGTTACGCATCATGTATTTGTGTATTTTGGAAAAAATATTATTGCATTTTTGACTGTCAAAATAGGCATTAAATTCGTAGCACCCGGGCGAAGTCGGACCGGGCAGCTGGTTATTTATAAATTGAAAATCCAATTGATAACGTTGCCATAGTTACGCATCATGTATTTTGGAAAACAGATTATTGCATTTTTGACTGCCAAAATAGGCATTAAATTCGTAGCACCCGGGCGAAGTCGGACCGGGCAGCTAGTTATTTATAAATTGAAAATACAATTGATACTTTTGACCAGTTCTCAGATAATAGAACTAGGGAACTTCGGGTCATGGCGCCTCTCGCCGAAAAATAGTAATTTCTGTACCGGTCAACTTGTTGAGGTTTTCCATGGTTCCCTCAATAATTCCAGATAAATATCGAGATATGGTTTCTTACACCATGGCCAAATTATCTGCCGAAGTACTATGCTTACAAAATGGCCTACCTTATCCTAATTTTCTATAATTCCACCATTCGCACATTGCTATTAACTAAGTTGAAATTTAAAATGTGTAGAAAATAACGGGAAAGTTTGCATTCTTACAACTAGATTTAAAGCTGGAAGTCGTACTAGAAACTGAAAATTAGTACTAAGTATGTCAGTTCAAAGCTCGAAATACTAAAACTTTTTTTGATTAGAAGATAAAAATTAGATTGAAGTTTGCTCTGTGAATTACTTCTGCTTCATTCTTAGTTATTAATATTTTTCGTATGACATTGATTTTGAAAGTTGTTATTTTGGTAGACAAGCAGGCGTCAGGTTTTATATTTAATATATAATGTTGTATAGCAGTTAACATGCATTCAGATATATATACAGGCTGTCTCATATAACAAGTGTGAGAACGCAGTCAGTATACCTGCCACCTGGACATAAATTGAAGTGTCTATAAACTAGGTATTTAGGTATGTCTATTTTTAATAATATGTTATTTTATTTTACTCATATGTACTCATATATATATTAAATATATTTATACGGCTGTTTTGCAATTGAACATTTTTGTTGGAACAGCAGCCAATTATATAATTGATTCGAAACATATTGGAAAAAATCATTTTACCAACCATAGTCACAATCAGTACCTACTCTAACCTGAACCTTTCCACTATCGCGGCGGAATGAGCATAAATTACTCAACCGTGACATGATTCCAAGTCTTCATAGTTTCCGGGCTTGTAGGTCGTGGTCCGGTGGTATTTGTACCTGACGTTTCGTCTACAACTGCGGTAGACATTCTCAAAGGCGATGTGGCAGCGGTCGAAGTGTCCTCCTTGGCCGCTCACAGGTCAGTGTGTCAGTGACTGCTGTCTTCCCTTCTTTTATGCCTAGTGCCAGTGTGTTCTCTGTTCGGTCGTAGTCCGTCTCTCTGTAATTGGTCAACTGCGCAGTGTGTAGTGGTGGGGGTGAGTTCTCTACTCGGTCGTATTCCGTCCTTGTACGATTGGCCAATCGTACAAGGACGGAAACCATGAAGACTTGGAACAATGCCAGCCGTGAAAGCTTGCACACGTGACATGATTACCAATCTAACATTCTCCATATATGGTTGTCAAAATGATTTTTTCCAATATTTGCAGGAATCAATTATGTAATTGGTTGCTCTTCCAATAAAAATTTTCATACTATTATATTACTTTAAATTGACACATTTATAAATTTTGTGGACACATATGACTGCAACTTAATTATCACGCAGGGTGTATATTAAGATTACACGAAAAAGAAAGTTTCCCCACTTCTGTTGTAATTTATAACCGTTGTGGACACGGCATTACGAAATTGAAGGCCTAGTTTTAGAAACCGAGATTTGCATTTTGTACAAAAATGTACATCGACTATTATTTGTTTTGTTCGTCATTAATTGATTAACGACTAGTGACATATGAAATACTAGCTTTATTTACCTGATATTACTCGAGAATGCATCACAGTTCTCTGTTGCAGAAAGCATTGTCAGAAAATCTAATTTAACAATGGCCTTAGACAGGCTTGGTCTAGGACACAAAAAGTTACCGGGAAAAATGTATCGAGTGGCCCGTCTCATGCAACTTTTGAGTATTATTAATTATTTTTTTAATGGGAGGATTGTTAGACTAGCCCACCAGAAGATCGACCCACCGGGAATTCTCCCGGTATTTCCTGTGGCCAGGTAGAGCTTGCGACCACATATATTTCTCCATAAGAAAAGCATTGTAGATTTTTTAATCAATCCTACTCGAAAAATAATTGATGGATTGAAACGATATTTTTTTAGACTGTGTGTACATGACGTATTTAATATAATTTTTAGTACAATTCTCACTTCGAAACAACCTTTTTTCTACGTAAGCTATCTTTTTCTGTGGAGATCAATGATTTGTGTTTCTGTAAGTACAGTCTAATGTTCTACATAACGAAGAGTTTGGCAACGACATTAGACTGTTCCTGCATAATATAAAATGTGATTAAATGATCACAATCTAAGGTCATTTTCAAATCAGATTTTCTGACAATGCGCTCTGCACTTCTGCAATCCAGCATTAATATATAGGTATCTGATTCAAATTTGTTTATTCCTCAGTAAAAAAAAAATACAAAATACATATACAACTGTCATACAAAAAGAAGATTTCCTGCCCAACTAAAGTCATTGTGAAATTAGATTTTCTGACAATGCGTTCTGCACTTCTGCAATCCAGCATTAATATATAGGTATCCAACTTCTGAAGTTCTGATAATTTATATGTATTTGTAACAATCGCGCTTATACTAAACGGAGCTGAGCAGTAAGCGAAAAACCGATAACGCGAACGAAACCTGTGGGAACAATGCTAGTCGGTGTATTTGACGGCTGGGTTTTGCGGTGGTGATATGCGACCCGTCGTCGGTGAGATCCTTGCGACGCGGTGCCAACGAGGATGGTGACATGGTGAACGGTGTCGTCAGCATCTCACGTCTACATCGTCTTCGCGAGGTCAACGACACTTTCAGTATGTGCCTGTCTGCAACCGACACACACACACACACACACACAATACATATATATACAAACTGCAGTCTTTTAACAGTCACAACGCTGTACCAATCCAACGATGGACTTAGTCGATCCGGATTGGACATTCGGATTGATGGGGAATTTTTTATTGGAAAAGGCAGCCAATAACATATCTATATTTGCATTATTAGAAAAAATCATTTTTTATCAACATGTGTCACAGGCGGGATTCGAAATCGAATCTTTCCACTTTCGTGGCGGAAATGGAAAGATTCGAGTTTGAATCCGCTAAGAAACGATTTTTCGAAATTCAATCCCTATAAGGTTGTCAAAAGGGGGTGTAGAGTTTTTTGACAAATTGTTCATATCTTACAAATCGGTAAGGTGAGAGGTGTTGAATTCAACATACTAACTCATCTTTATAAATAAGAGGGTAAACGGGGTTGTAGGTTTTTTTTCACAAATGAACTTCCAAGGCAAACCACTGAAGCTATAAACTTGAAATTTGGACAGTATGGGTTCCTTTTGTGACGTAAGCACTCACTATGAAGGAATTTTTCGAAATTCAATCCATAAGGGGATCAAAAGGGGATGTATTGCACAGCCATAGAAACATGAAATTTAGAAATTATGTTCCTTACAGACTGTAGAGGTGCACTAAGAAAGGATTTTCAGGAAATCCACCCCTAAGATGGTGAAATGGGGTGTATCAACTTAAAACTTAATTAAATGAATGCATAATGACTGCAAAGAGTATATGACACACCTGAGTAAGAACAATGACGTAACACAATGCTGTAATCAGGAAAAATTCATTAATTCAAACCTATGTCACCGTAGGGATTTTAACCCTAAATTTTCCACTATCGCGGCGGACTGAGTTGGCATTACTCACACAGTGAAAAACCACTACATGTAGTGGTTTTTCAGTGACTGAATGCTTTAAAGGGAGAAAGTCGATCGTTTGAAAATGTGTCACTGTGTGAGTAATGTCAACTCAGTCTGCCGCGATAGTGGAAAGTTTAGGGTTAAAATCCCATATTAATGAATTTTTCCTGATTACAGCATTGTGTTACGTCATTGTTTTTACTCAGGTGTTTCATATTATACTGTTTGCAGTCATTGTGCATTCATTTAATTATTATTTGTTCACAACATTTTAATTTAGCAAAACGGCCTTCCACTGAGCAATTATTGTGAGTGAATTTTATCATTATAATGAGTAATTGACCTGGCTCGAAAATTGCCAATAATCGTCGATTGAAAAGCTACGAACCACGGTTGGATTTCAAGGCGTGCTACCAATCTATACAGTTTTTGATAAATCATTAGTTAACACGTTGTGTTTAAATGCCACATATAGTTATATTATCTATCTGTAATCTATTTAAAAGCGTATAGAAAAAATTATTAACTGTATTTAAAAATCGCGCCTGTCGTACGGAATTTCTAGGTCGTTGTCTGGTATTTAGGATAGGCGACATATGTACCGTGAGTACGGATATTGTGTGGCCCCTTGCGCGGACCAGTGGTACTCAAAATGTCGGCAGATCAGGCTTGAACAATCGCTAAAGTCACAAGGGTTTATAATAATATATTATAATATTATGTAGATGAATACAGACGCCTGCTCTTGTATGGGAGTTGAATCACGATAACAATTTAAAAGATGATAAAATAATATCAATTATTTTTATTAAAAATTAATCGTTGTTAATTTTATAGTATTCTATATTGTGTAATAAACTGAGAGCTAGTGACAATTTTTTGGTGTTATTTATTCAAGGCCTTATTTTTGTGAAGATGTTGAGTGAGGCATATTAAAGTGCCCTGAGTAAGGGGTTTTGCTGGATAACGGTATGGGAGGGATGCAAACCGCCCCCAATATGTAACCAAAAAAAATAGTCATAATTATTATTGCTTCAAGGCTGAAATTGTTTAAATAGCTTGTCGGTGACCCAATAATGCCATTATAATATTTGCACAACGATTGGTCAGTATTAAAGGGGTGGCAGATCACCCTAAACGTGTCATGTACCCGACAAAATTTATATTATTAGTTCAAGGTTCAAATTTTAACGGTCACTGTTTTAAGCATATATTTCAATTTGCAAAACAAAATGTTGGTATTAACCCCCTTACAGAACGATATAAACACCTAGGCGAGCAAGTTTCCCTCTAAGAAAGGGGGTTAATACCGACATTTTGTTCTGCAAATTGAAATATATGCTTAAAACAGTCCCCGTAACAACATATTAAAATTTGAACCTTGAATTAATAATATAAATTTCGTCGGGTACATGACACATTTAGGGTGATCTACCACCCCTTTAATACTGACCAATCTTTCTGCAAATATTATAATGGCATTATTAGATCACCGACAAGCTACACAAAGACTTTTAGCCTTGAAACAATAATAATTGTGACCATTTTTTTTGTTACATGTTGGGAGCGATCTGCATCCCTTCCATACCGCTATCTAGCAAAATCCCGTATTCAGGGCACTTTAATATGCCCTCTCAACATCTTCACAAAAATAAGGCCTTGAATAAATAACACCAAAAAATTGTCACTAGCTCTCGGTCTATAACTAGTGTGCCAAATAAACTTTGAATTGATCAAAGATGATGTGACTTGATGCCGAGGACATTTTGAGAAAGGATGAAGCGGGAGATTTTAGTGGTGTTTTATTTATTTGTTGTCTGCGTTTCAGCTGGTGACAGCATGACCGATTTTTTCACTTCCTCCATCGGAGTCTCGCGCTTTGTATGCGAATTATGAATGATTGTATTCAGTTTTTGTTGTTGCTTTCCGTTCACCATTTCTTCTGTTCTACATATGATTTGTTGTAATAGGCCTCATTTGAATTGATGTGAATGAACTTCACGTCAACTGAATGATGTCAGAGAAGAGCCAAATTATTTTTCTGTATCGTCAACTGGGCTGAAAACGATTCAAGCTTGTTTTAAGTACAAAAACAACTGGAAGAATTGCATGTTTTCGTTCCTTCTTCCACGATACATTTTCGTTTTGTAAAGATTTTTTTTTTAATCTAAGGAAGTGAAATATTTAATTTTTCACCGCTTGGAGATAGATGAAGTCCATCATCCATTTATATTGCCAGAAAATCTATTTGTTTGTATCTTAAAATTTTCATAATCAGATGGAACCAGGTGTCCTTCTCCCTGGAAAATTAAGTTTCATGATAAGTTACTGATGGTACTAAATGATTTAATACCAAAGATTGGGTGTAACGGAGATGGCACTTTAAAGTTTTTTGGAATTTATTTTTTATGGTTTTCAATAAACAATTAACAAGAACATGCATTTTATTTTAGCTCCACCCACTGGGAAATTTTCTCGGAGGGGGGGGGGGATGAAAATGGATTAGTCTACTATTTTCATTAACTTGATTCAAATGGAAATATTTAACAAGAGTTTCAAACCGTTATTTTCTGCAGTGCTTTTTGTAGCTCTTAAAAAACAAAGGAAGTATCCATGATAATCCGCTTTGTCTCTGCATATCCGCTTCATTTCATTTGACGGGTACTGTTCGGAATAAGGCATTCTCTAGTAAAAAAAAATGTAACCTCCTGGACTTTCTGGTTGCCTGGTCAAAAGGTCACCGTCGGAAGAGCCGACGGTCGATGTCAGGCAATGTGGAGGACGTCCTTTATTGATCGATTACACACTATAAAATAAATATATTAGATAGTCCATATGCTTATATTTTTGAATTTGGCCTCACCAAGATTATTTGTTACTTCTTGAAAAGAAATATGTTCAGTTACTGTCTTTCTCTTAAAATAATTACTCCAGCTTTAATCATGGTGATTCTAAAACAAGCAACTATTTTCTTAACCGAATACTTTTGTACGCAGAGTGGAAATGTCTGATAAATACCTAGTGAATTATACAATTTTATTTTTTTGATTAAAATTTTTTATTTATTTATTTGCAATAGTTGAGGAAATTCAGTATAAAATTGATAACTCTGTGATTATTTGTTCGCCTGATACAAGGGTCGCCGTCGGAAGAGCCGGTGTGACCGACGCGTCAGCGTCCAGAGACGCCGCCCCATTATTGATTTTATCTACCCTCGCAATTGTTGTAGAACCACCCTTTCACATGTCACTATTCTTGCACCACATTACCTCTGTTGCATATACGGGCGATGCTTAATTTCCAACAACTAAGGCATTAGCGTTTGTATTATTGCATATTTTCGATTTTTATTGTATTAAATTAAAACATCAGTTGACAGTTTCTCCAGTTCTTAGATTAAAGACTGATAACCAGATGCTTCTAAGGACTTAGAAATATGGGAACGCAATATCACCAACTGTATCCCCACGAGCTCAGCTATTTTTCCTTTCTTGTTTTTCAGATCATTAATTTTTGTATAACTTTTTCTACAATCTTAAAACTAAAATATTGGAATTTTTTAATCAAATATGTTGTAAAAAGTCGAAAAAAATCTAATTGGCACTCATTTCCAAATTTCACGGGTAAGCTCAATGCACACGATGAATTAGCGTTCCAGTAATCCAGTAATTTGTTAAGAAAATTACATCAATGTGGCCATTAATTTGTCATTTTTAATGAAATACACTTTTAAGTTTTTGTAACGAGTATCCCAATTACGAAAATCGCAGCCTGTTACTAACTTATGATACTTAATTTTTTTTAAATATACGTTTTGATAATACCTTTATGAAAAGTCTGTATATAAAAACGCAGAGCTTTGTAAACCTCCGTGATAGTGATGGTTTCCTGATATAAGGGTCTTTGAAAGTGGAGCCGACGGTCTATCAGTTACCCCAAAGGTTAAGGGCACGATGTCTCTTCAAGTTCCATTCCAGTTTTACCCTTGAATCCAGACAGTCTTGTGCTCACACCTAGGTGTAGTATTATCGCAGTAAGGGATGCATGTTGAAGCTTTTAATAAAGCTTTGCAACTGAAACCTCCTTTACGTTCATGTTTTCCTATTACAAGGGTCTTCGAAAGAGGAACCGACAGTCTTCTTCGCGCCCTTCAGAGGGTATCCCCGTTTTACCCTTTAATAATGACAGAAGGAAAATCGTTTATTACGGTAAAAACAAAACATTCTGTATTACTGCACTTAATTTGGATTTTGGTTTTTGATTATATAAAAATATAAATAAAAATTTAAATGGTCCCGAAATTATTTAAAAAAATATTTTATGTTTTACTTTTCAGAACAGTTGCTTGAAGTAAATAATACACATGTGAATTAAATTAACATAATATTCATATTACGCAATGTCACCCCGTAATTCGTTTCGTAATTATGTTCTCCTGATAAAGGATTTTCCTAAAGAGAAGCCGAGAGCTTTTCCTTAAGGGATGAAAGCTCTACATCCTTGTTTTCTAAAGAAACGTTCAACTCGTTGTAAACTCGCAAAATTATTTCTTATATTTCTGTGTTCCTAGTCGAGGGTTTTCCTAAAGAGAAGCCGATAGCTTTTCTTTAAGGGATGAAAGCTCTATTTCATTGTTCTCATTGGTTGAACACTTTACACTGTAGGGGTAAATTCGTAGTAAACCTCTTACTAGTCATGTGACTCTGTTTAAAGGGACTCCAAAAGTGGAATAATACAGTTTTCTTACGTATAAAGGCAAAGGTCATCGTCCCAATTTTACCCAGTTTTCTCCTTTGATAGTATATTATCCTGGTACAAGGATTTGTAGAAAAGGAGCCGACGGTGTTTTCGGAAGGACATTTTCCCTGTTTTCCCTGATTTTATTCGTCTCCAACAGTAACGTTAACCACGAATTTTTCATTGCATTTTGTAAAACTACCTCTTTTCTTAACATAAATTCCTGATAGAAAGGTTTTCACGCAATAAACCGACGATATTTTTTAAATTTTCATATGTTTTCAGTTAGTTTTCCTGAATAGTTATAGAATTTTAAAGATCGAACTTGCAATTATTGTACGTTTTTAATTAATTATACTAAGCCCTAACCAAAAAATTTATTTCAGTTATTGAAATGAAAACTTAAAAACAAATTACCTACTGTAATCGATGAAACTTGCGGAAATTTCATTTCTTCGATATTTTGATAATTGAAGAAATTACCTGTGAGTTTTCAATTGTTTTCATTCCTTTCTAGATAGTTATGGAATCCTGATATATGGGTATTTTACAGAGGAATCGTCTATTTCTTACAGCAGGATTTTCCGTTCTAGATGACTCTAGTGATGCTTATAAACATTGGCCTCATATTTGGTGCCTGCGGAACATTTTGCAAGGATAAAACAGACGTAGTCAATGCTAATAATCAAATTCTGCTTCTGCTTCTTTGTTCAGCAAATCAATACATTTAAAGTGAGCTTTCATCCTTATTCAACAACAGCTTTCACATGTTTTCCTGATATCATACGTACGTAGAGAAAATTCTAAAGGATAAAACAGAGATAGAGAATACTGTTCTTATGGTACTCGTATATATGGCTCTCTGTTTAAAACATGTCTATCCCGGAAAGCGATACGGTTTTTAACCTCTTTTTAACATAGTCTCCTGTTACTAAATATCCCATAACAGGAGCCGATGGTTACTTGGTAGGCGACATAAATGGGAAATCCTGGAGCGAATCCCTTTTCTGTTTCCGTAAAGCATATCACAGTAGATTCAAGCGCTTGCTGTTCCATAGGAGCAAAACTGTGTAGTGTTCTACCGCCAGAAAAACTTCTCAATAACCAATTTACTATTAATTTTATAAGGAGGAAAAAAGTTTATTTGTTTTTTTGTTTGAATCAGGTAATCTCAGGAACTACTGAATCGATTTGAGAAATTCGTTCACTGTTTCAAAGCCTACTTCTTCCCGAATAACATTGGCTATATTTTATTATGCTACGACAAAATAGGGGATAATTAGTGAGCGAAAACGTAAAGCAAGTCTGTGATGTCGCTCGCGGTTTCTGAGCTAAGTTGGTATTTGTTGCCTTTGATTATTTCACTGCCAAACCAAAATCTACTCGGGCGAAGCAAGAGAAGTATACTAATAATATTTTTTATATTATAGTTTATTTTTCGCTAAGCGCATTATAAAAGAAATTTTAGCCGACTGGGAAAAATGAAGGGTAATGAAACAGTCTATATAATATGTGTGTGTTCTCTCGTAGCTTCTAATTAATTTCAAAGGCAGTTGTCAAATTTTATAAGACTTCATAAGACGGCAGGAAGTGCCGAAGATATAAAATATGAGGTACATTTTGTCAACTTTCCTGACTAGATTTTCGATCATAATGTATAATTTGCAATGATTTTGTTGAAGTGAAAACTTCCTTGGGCGCGTTAGGCACTCTTTGCCTGGGCACTGAAAAAATGTGAAGCGTTCGCAACTACTTCCGTAAGAATTCATAACTACTTCCGTAAGAAGTCGCAACTACTTCCGTAAGAATTCGCAACATACTTATATCATAAAAACAGCAGTCTACACATTTGCAAGCACAACGCAGTTGGTTATTTTTGCGTTCTATGCATATAGGAACTTAGGTTCGAGACCTGATGGCAGCGTAGAATTTTTGGCTTTTTTTTCCTAAATTCTACATGATATTTATTTATATATTTTTTATTTTCGTTATATTCTTTCTTTGACAATAATTATAATTTTTTTGAAATCAAGGTGGAATTAATTAAAAATACAATTTTAGTATTTTAGTAGTAAATTATTTTTAGTTCATAAATTCGCTATAATAGATGACACCAAAAATTAGAAAATCTGAAGTTTTTGTCGTGTGGTCATAAGCACACACCCATTTTATTTATTTTTTGCCTTCGTATTTTTTCGCTTGATGCAATTTTCACTGGAAATCGTGTCGATAGTCGTTGTTTGCATTTGGCAGTAGTATTTCCAAACAAGCATAAACAGGCAGCAGTCTGACTGAGCTCTAAACAAACTGGTGGACCGCTTTGGTAAGGAATGCAACTGGATGCGGTGCAACGTAATCGCGGCCGCCGCCATGGGAAGTCGTCACTTCGTTGCCAACTATGCCAAGGATGTATTTTGAACGTTTGATTCAGCAAAATTTATCTCAATTCAAATTCTATAGAATTATCGCTAGGCACTTGGTAGAACATGATTGAATAAAAATTAATAAACAATGTTACCGGGATACCCAAATTATATTACACCGCTGTTATCAGTGTTACGAAGGCGTATTAGGTACCTCTGAGTTCTTTTTGATCTGATGTGATGCTGCGGTGATCTTAGCAGGCAAGGGTTAAGATACTTAACAATTCAATGTAAAAATATATTTTATTAGCAAAAAACAAAATAAAAGTAAGTAGGTACTACATAAAATTATAGTATTATAATTTTAGTTACAAAAGTTCAATTTAATTTCTATGATTTGGACTTACCCCTTTTTCTGGTCGATGACACAAACACTTTTTATGTATACTCAACTTTTAAAAATATATAAGTACTTTGATTCTACTTCGTTCGAGGTTTCCTCAATGTTCCCGTGTATTGTGTGTTGTGCGCCCTCGGTGGAAGGTATTTCTCGTATTTATATGATATGTGTTCCTTTTCCCCTGGAGCCTTTGCTCTAAATTTTGTTCGACACGTGCGGATGACGTGGTCAAATTCAAAAGAAATTACGTCGTCAAAATTCTGTCAGTCAGCAAGTATTTGTTTATACAAACATAACATTTTAGGTAGTAAATTTCAATGCATTATTTATTTAAAGTCAGTCTAAAATTATTAAGTTTTGTTTAGTTTTTAAAACACTATTAATTCTCAAACGTGTCAAATAAATTTAATCGAGATCAGATACGTGGTATTTATGTTGCGTCATACTTCTTTGAAGACTTAAGGGACACATTTCATTACGCCATCCTGCGCAATAGTTCTATGAACCCTTTCAACAACAAACACTTGAAAAATTCTACACATTTATTCATCTCAACGATCGTTTCGGGTTTCTAACCCATCATTAGCAGTTTAAACTAAAATCTAAAATGTCTACAAACATTATATATAGTTAATAATAGTTTTTTTATACGGCTGAAATGCAATTGAAAGATTTTTTCGTTGGAGAGCAGCCAATTATATAATTGTTTCGAAACATATAGGAAAAAATCATTTTACCAACCAGTGGTCACAGTCAGGATTCTAACCTGAACCTTCATAGCTATTGAATTAGCATATATGAATTGACACTCGCATGTAGTGAAAATCTATTGATTCTGAAGCATATAAGGAGAATATTAGTTTAGCAATCTTGTCACGATTGAGTATTGTAAGCTCATTCCGCCGCGAAAGTGGAAAGGTTCAGGTTAGTATCCTGACTGTGACCACTGGTTGGTAAAATGATTTTTTCCTATATGTTCCGAAACAATTATATAATTGGCTGCTCTCCAACGAAAAAATCTTTCATTATATATAGTAACCCAGGGAAGACTGGGGTGTCAATTATTACCTAAATAACAAATCCATAGACCAAACTTAAAACTAATTATTTGAAGTGGAAGTGACAAATTATTACCTGAGTAACTAATACATAGACTAAACTTAAAACTAATTAGTAATTATTTGAAGTAGGGGTGACAGTAAAATCTAATTGATCATTGACTAAATTTTTGTTCTTCTTAATAGCTTTTTGAATTTCTATGTTTTCTAAAATTTTTCAAATTTTTAAAAGTTTTCAGATAAATCGCGAACATACAGACAGATGCAAAAAGGGGACTTGATATAATAGATAAAAATTCGACTGATGACCAGTCCTATACTTCCCACCTAGTAAATATTTGCAAAAAATAAACACTCTTTTTTGTTTGGTGATCTTGATTTACGTACAATTTTCTTTTTTTAGTAAAATATTTTTTTTCTCGAAAACTATACATTTTAGAGAAAAAAATATTTACATTTTTTTCATATTATAACATCTAGAATTCATTTATATTTTTTTTTACCTATGTTAATACGTGACATTGAGAACGTTTTTTTTAATATCTCAGGATCCACTGAACCGATTTGACTCAACATCTAATCAGATCTAAGTTAAAGGCTGATAAACACAATAGAACAATCGGCATGGCCGTATGTTGTTCCGTTTTTACGATATCGAAGGCGAAAAATTGACCACATACACACACACATACAGACATCAGTCAGAAATTAATCTTAAACGATTGCTAGGGTCTCAAAACGTGAAGATCTGTTAAAATCTCGAAATATTTTTTTCAGACTAAATCCATTACTTCCCTACCATAGTAGAGGTGGGAAGTAATAATGGCTGTGGAGTTATGTCATCCTTGAGAGAAGTTTGTGCAACTCTGATGGAGTTGATGAAGATCGCCTTCTCATTGGCAAGGTCGCACATTGAACCCTGCGTCGCATCAGTTTTAATATGTTAACAAAGTAGAAGCTGTGCGAAATCCTTTTGTGGCCTGAATTCTTTAAATTCCGTTGACCGATTACAGCTGAGACCAAAATATAATTCAAATTTATTTGTGGTTGAAAGGTAATCATTCTCAATACATTTAAACTCCAGAGCGTGGGCTGGTCGACAGTAATCTACACTAATTTATTGAATTTTTTTATTGCACTGGTGAACACCTAGCTGGGAAATTAATGAAGAACAAACAGACCAAAAAATTCTGGAAACACGTTCTTCCGTTTAGATACCAAACAAAATATTCTAAAAGCCCGCAATAAAATAAAATCAAAAACAGAAATCTCGTTATTACTTTTATTGATGAAAAAATATTGTTCTATAAAATTACATTTATGTAAAATATAACATACCTGAGCATTGTAATCAATAGATCAACCAGGGTATCAGAAACAGGAAGGACTTGTTTGCGCTTCCTGTTATCAGACAAGAGCTTCATACAGTCATTCCTGCAGTGCAATACACATAACAGCAGGAACAACCGTTCAGCAGGAGCAATCGAATGTCGCTATAAATATTAAATAATAAACAGTATCGGGATACTTATATAAGAAAATATTTTTTTAAATACTTATAAACGAGTCTATGAAAAAAAAACATCCGTGTTGGAAAATTTAAGGATTTTCAGGATTCTGAAATGTTTTGAAATCAGGAAAACATGTATTCGTAAGAAGTATTTTGGATGAATAGCTATAAAAGGAAAATCCTCTAATATTTTCAGCGTGTTTTTCAAGTATCCTGCGGGAACTCCAAGTTCACGTATTAATGTGACGTAGAGTGACGTCACGTTACTGTATTTACCAGGATCGCAGGATGTGCGAGGATGGTGTCCTCAACAATGGTATGTCAATGTTAAGTGTAGCTGTCAGAGGAAAATCACAAATATCCTGAATCAGCAGGAAACCATAATATTGAGGAAGTGGCGGAAAATTCGTCTGCATTCCTTTCATAAAGGGCGACTCGTTTAAGGGATATTGCATATTCTAATTTACGTTAACAAGGGAATCAATAAATATATTGACTCCATCAACATTCGCTCTACAACTATTATTAAATGAGATTAATTTTTTCTGCAACGTTTTAGAATTTTTTATGAAATATAAAGCAGAAAATTTAACCCACTTCCATAAGAACTGTAGAATTAAAATTTGGCATATTTAGGTATAGATAGTGCCCCTTAGCTAACCGAAAATATTCGACATCTGCAAGTAATAGAATTGAGTTTTTTTTGTAGTTTTTTCGTGCAAATTTAACAAATAAATAGGGATTATTTATTTGAATGTATAACGAGCCGCTTTAGTGTACCTTGAGACAGTTTCAATGCCGGGAAAACTCTTGGATGACCTCACTTTGTGTCAAATTCCACGTAAACCAGAACCCGATAGAAGGTGTTACTTGTCTAAAATGACAAGGACTGATAACGTAAACGTCAGCCAAATGTCAGTGAAGTTCTCTGGTAGCAGGTTAGCATAACTTATGAAGGTTATTCGTTACGCAGCAGGATTGTATATGCCTTGCAGGAAAAGCTTCCAAAGTGACGTCATACCGTGAAAATGGAGTAGGAGAACAGAAACTCCAGAAGGTCGGTCGTTGTTTCGTTAAATGAAAGCTTCGGTGTTGTGTATCTTTGTCTTTCCCGAACAATACCATAACTGTGTCTCTTTTAAATAAAAGAAAAACAGGTTGCATTTTCAGCAGGATTGATGCGATAGTATTTTGTTTACATTTAAACAACTGATAAACAAAACACAACAGAACTTAGCGCGGCAAAGAGCGATCTGACGATACAACTGGTAACAGGGTTTCAGAGTTGAAGGAAGTCGTCATTGTATTGTGTTGTGTTTAGCTTTTTCGAAAGCTCTCGTAGAGGTACGCGAAATGAACAGTGACAATGTACTTTTACAGCTTTAACTGCCTTGTCATTTGGTATAGTTCTGTCTGAATTTCTGTTTTCAGGAAAGGAAAATGTGTAATGTGAAACTACGATACAAGAGAGAACAGGAGGACATGAATATTTAGAGTTGTATTTGTTTAGAATAAAGCACTGTATCGATCATATTATCAAATGGTCACAGAACTTGAACCGGTGAATTCTGGATTGTGATTAGAGTACAGTTCACAGAATTCATGGAACCGAGCTTTTGTAATATTGTGTTTGCAAAGTTCTGACTGTTGTGGTGATAAAAAGTAAGAAACAACAAAATATAATATATTCAATACAATTTGTATCAGAAGTACATGAATTCAGAAAGATATTATGTACATGTTTCAGTTTAAATCAGTTTTAGGAAACAAAACAAGGCAGCACAAAACAATGATACAACTGGTAATAGGGTAACAGCCCTATTCAGAGTAAAATATAAACAACCGAAAGCTTTTAATGTTTATTTTATAGGTTATATTTATAAATAACAGCTGAGGTTTACGAAATAAATGAGTACATAAAAAAAGTTAAAAGCCGTTTTAGTCCAACGTTTTAATTACCAGTGAGAAGCTTTTGTTTTGAAATATAAATGTCCATAAATTATGTCCGGTTTCGTTATTGAGGTGAGATTTATTAATTTGTGTTTAAATATTTATAAATATTTAATTTGGAAGAAAAAAAAACACGAAAATGTAACATTAAAAAACAGTTCAGAACAGGGAAGCAGCAATATGCGTAGATATATTTGTACGGAGCTTTCACAGAGCTAGTAGCACATACGAAGAGCTTTGTGTTTATAGTCTTTTGTTTCATCATATGAAAATATTAGTTTTTGAAGTAAAACTTCTTAGACGGCACTGACTCGTCGATTTGAGGAGTAAAATGCCAGATGAAACTCAAATGGGGTGCTGCAAAATATATATGTATCTGTTTGATATGCACTCAGACACAACAACCGAGATGGTCGCGCGCATAAAAACGTTATTGTATCGTCTATAAAATGGCGGGGTCGCGCCTGGATTTGGAACAATATGAAAATAATTAAAAACATTTTTTTTTTATAATAAAAAAAATAAATTGAAAACATTAAATTACTAGATATTAAATTATTTTTAAATATCTTATAACTATATTATTATTGTGTTTTAAAAAATTTATAACAATTTACACGTTTAGAATAATCAATAATTATACCAATAATATAAGTTTTACTTCGGTCATGTGTGCTGCGACATATGCCTTTTTTATTGCTTATTATACGAGAGAAAAATATTAGTTCTCCATAATAATCTTAGGACAAAATAAGAACTATTTCTGTTTTTATTCCTGCTTTCTGATACCCCAACCATTAGTGTTACATCTTTTGTTTATTTTCTCCCCGGACTCTGGATCTGTATAATTCGGTGCAAGTTCCCGGAGCTACACATTCATTGTATATGTAGCTCGTAGAAAGTAGGAAAGAAAGCTCCGTGCTACGAATGGTATCAGGATAACATAACCGTCAAGGCCGTGCCACAGTGAAAGCATAAGAAAGCTCTGTCTATCTCGCAGGATGTACGCTTCTCAGGAATTTCCCGTTGCACGAATTATTGGTCTTATTAGGAAC
Organism: Mongoloraphidia duomilia; assembly: GCA_039654895.1. Taxonomy (NCBI): domain Eukaryota; kingdom Metazoa; phylum Arthropoda; class Insecta; order Raphidioptera; family Raphidiidae; genus Mongoloraphidia; species Mongoloraphidia duomilia. Next base: position 13,236,935 of record CM077527.1, read on the forward strand.
CCAGCTCTTTCCTTACAGATTTTATTACTTTGAAAGTTGTTGTTGAGATTTTTTTTCGACAAATCTGAAGTTCAATGTCAATTATGTAATGTTTGACCTATTCCACACGTGTTATTATAATGTCTATAAGAAATAAATTAATTGTTTGAAAAAACCATCACCTGCTAGTACATCCAGACGGCTATGGAAGGAATTGAATAGAAATATTGTGTTGTCATGGTAACGCATTATTTTTATACGCATTTAAATTACGCCTGTTTTTGCCAACGAATTTCCTGTTCGTAACGTATTTTTCCTGTTTTTTTGAGAGAAATGTTCTCGCGATTTTTGAAAATATTTAATATTGTTTAGCTATATATAACAAAACAATGTCCTAACAGTATTAGATATTAGGGTAACATGAGTTTATGCAACTATTCCCGGAGTGAAAAGCGCGCCTGTAGTTTGAAACAGGACTCCGGGGTATTGTCGTCAACAGGAAATCAGGATGATGTTGAGCTTGAGCTATGTGTTGGAGGAGCTTGAGGAAATGCAGTTTATGTCTACTAGATTGGCACAAAAATTTGTCAAGCGACATGTTTGTTAAAATAATATTGTGCGCGAGGCATTACCGACAAACTTCCAATTCACAATTGAATTTTGTAATAAATCACATGCTGGGTTTCTGGTGCCACTTTCAGTCTTAAATCGAGATTTAAGAATGTTATTTGTTTTCAACTAAATGGAAGTCGCCTACTAAAAACCATCCGTACCTATTAACTAACCCTGTATATAACAGCTATATACAGCGTCATGAATTTGATTTGGGCCCATAAGAAAACCAATGCAATGTTGATTTCTTTCCTCAGTGTTTTTGTTAATTGATTGAGGGTTTAGTTTACAACCTCAGGAAGCGATTGCAGCAGTTTTTAAAGCTTCAATCTATACTAATATTATAAAGAGGAAAGATTTGTATTTTTGTGTGTGTGTATGTTTGTAATGAATAAACTCAAAAACTACTGTGCCGATTTCAAAAATTCTTTCACCTATAGAAAGCTACATTATCAGCGAGTAACATGGGCTGTATTTTATTTTCAAAAAAGTTAGAGGGGGTGGGGATAATAAATCATAAATTCTATCTCTGCAACTACTAAACCGATTCTAAAAATTCTTTCACTAATAGAAAGCTACGCAGGGGGAGAGATTCTCGCGAGGGGGTACTCGCGGGGGGGGGGGTAATAAATCATAAATTCTTATCTCTGGAACTACCTACTAAACAGATTCTAAACATTCTTTACCTAATAGAAAGTTACGCAGGGGGAGAGATTCTCGCGAGGGGGTACTCGCGGGGGGGGGGGGGAATAAATCATAAATTCTTATCTCTGGAACTACTAAGCCGATTCTAAAAATCCTTTCACTAATAGAAAGCTACGCAGGGGGGGAGATTCTCGCGGGGGGATAACAAATTAACAATATACTAAATATACGTGAGCGGAGCAATGGGTCACTGCTATTAAATCATAATTACATACCACCCGGGCGAACCGGGACGGGCCGCTAGTCGAAAATACGCGTTGAAAAAAACTGGATTGAAAGGAAAAAATTGAAAAAAAGAGTATATAAAAATGGTGTTTTTCAACTGTTTTAAACAAACCTCGTAGGAGGATCGTAACTAAGGGTTGTTGGAATGTAAGAAAGCTCATTGTTAAAAAGTTTATTAGGATATCATGTTGATAGGGCGTCGAAGTTTCAAGGGTTGAGAGCTTTGCCGGTTGCGGAAAGCTCCCTGCAGGGCGCGGTAACAGGCGAGCAGAAAGTGTAGTCGATTTCGACGCAGGGCGCCGTTAGTATCTGGCGTCGCGTGACGTCGCTTTCCCTTTGGGGGTTGCGAGACTCCGCCTTCTTATATTTCAGCTGTGATATGCGTTTCATTTGCATAGGAAATATTAATGTAGGCGCAACAAGTGTTAGTCAACGAACAAGGGGACATGTGGACGGCTCCACCCCCCTTATAAAAGGGTGCTGAGGTTTATCTTTTTAATCAGTATTTATGTTTGGATATTTACTAATCAACGCAAATTTACTACATATGTTTGTGGATCGTAAATTATACAGACTACCCCAACTTCACAATTTGCATTTCATATTTGTTACTTAGATTTGCATTCAAAATTCAAATTGAAATTATTTATTTCCTCAGTAAAAAAAAATATACAAAATAAACAAATGTTTTATAAAAAGAGGATTTCTTGCCCAACTTGGAAGACCAGTAATAGGGCAGGAGTCCAAAAATACAATTTCAGATGTGTGTGTGTGTGTGTGTATATGTATGTGTGGATGTGTGTATGTGTGTGCTGTGTGTATAATTTGAGTATGATAATAATAATAATAATAATAAATTTATTCCATAAACTTAAAAAGTGTGGAACATGTCAATTCGAGGACTATGCGCAAAAATATTCATCAACAGAATAGAATGAATGGTTTATTAAGTATTTAAAAAGTTCAGTCTTAAATTTGCTTAAAGGCTGCAATATAGTAATATCATCTGGGAGATGATTAAATACTTTTATAGCAGCCATAGTAACATTTTTCTCAAACAATGACGTATTATGATAAGGAATTGAGAGACTGCTCGCAGCACGAGTATCGTAATTAGAATAATCACTATTTTTAGAAAATAGATTCAGATGTCTTTTCACGAATACTGAAAGCTCAAATATAACAAGACAAGGTAGAGTTAGAATATTATTAGATTTGAAAATATCACGACAATGAGCTCGTCTGCTAAGTTTAAACATACATCATGTACGCATTAATTATTAAAAAACGGTGATTTTAAATATAAAAAAGTTGCATTATGTAATTGAACATGTAGTCATGTATTTTGAAAACGGGGCGTTATGCGAAAAATAGTTTTTTGAGCGAATATAAAAAATGCATTTTTTACAATTCTGTGCAAGAATTAGGTATTTATTTATTTAGGTAATTATTTATGATTTTTTTAAACATTACTCACACGTTCGCTCGAATTTATGATGTTTTTAATAAATTACTCACTCGTTTCGCTCATTCGCTCGAATTTATAATTAATTAATATATTACTCGCTATGGCGCTGTTGCCTGAGTAAAGGTACGTGTAGTACGGAGCTGGGATTCTAGATGGTAGCGTAGATCATAGCAGGGCTTGCTTAAATTAATGCATTGTTATATATGCGAGCGTACACAACGAAGCAGTGAGTGTAGCAGGTATAAGAGCTGTTACAAGAGCTGGTAGATACAAGAATGTATCTCACCATTCTTTCAGCGCGCTGACTACTACAATCAACGTGTGACAACTGTCAAATGGCCGTACTTACAAGTTTCGCAATGGATGTGACTAGTTTAATAAGTGAAATTTTGCCAGTTTTTATTAAATTTGTTTTGAGTTTTTTCTATAAGACGTATTTAAAAGTGTTAGGTTCCATACGTAAATATTCAAAAAACCGGTTTGGGTAAAATTTTAATTCTTGGTATAAATGATGAAATTCGCCATGTTTAGATCGTTTTCTATTAATTAATAGAATGGACATGATAGCTCCTACCCAAATTTGTATTTGAAATAGACCACTTTGTAGCAGAAGAACACAAATATTCGTCTTCGCTCTCGGACATTTCAAACGCGACTTAAGTTTGTATCAATGAAAGCTTCGTTGTGCAAACCTATAAGCTCTTATAATTTCAGCCACCATCTACCATACATGCTACCATCTAGAACCCCAGCTGCGTACTGCACCTACCTTAAATGGAAGTTAGTCGTATACTTGCGAACATAGATGTAGTCCTGCGTCAAAATAAAATCGTTACGGTCCTGTTCGAATGCCGGAGTTACAGTAAACGGGCGATGGTGACATTTCATTAAACTAGTCTTTTTATGGTATTTATCCGGTGAATTCGTAGAATTAAAGTGTAGACCAGTTATGCTAAGTACAGATCGAGTAGACTAGATAAGGTACAGTATATAGTTGTTCGAATGGAATATAAGTAGATCCTCTTGCCTCCTCTTTGAATAGATCATATAGTGTTGTCCTTGTTTACGTGGTAGGTCTGACTCTAGGGTTGGTTCGGAGTAAAGAGAAATATCCAGATATCCAAACAGATTTATAGTCCAAGTTTTTTTTTGCATATCTGGCAGACCTCTCTCCTAATGGATAAAATTATTCAATATATGAGAAAAATTGCAAGGCAGATAATGATAATTGTAAATTATTGATACTTCTCTATAATCTGTATAAATTTCGTCAAGTAGTGTTGAGCCATATGATATTTGTATTTCGTTTTAGGACGGTAACTACATAAAGCTATTTTTTGTATGGTTATCTTTTAAACGCACTTGGACGTTGATTCTGAACGCAGCCCTGAAACCAAGTTTTTGTAAATAAACAAGGACGGGCGAGTCTACCTGACACATTGAGGGGAAGGTCAAATATTTAGATCAAGGAGCTTAAATAAATACTGATCAAAAAAGTGAGGCTTATTAATTATGGATATATTTTATTTTCGTGTTTTTTTAACCTGGGTTTATTTGTATGTGCTATTCTACGAAACAGACGGACAGATCTAACTTCTCAAATAACTGGTCCACTCCGCAAACCTAATTTTAAATCAGCATGTAGGTACTCTTTATTCTTTTTCAGTTTCCTTGGAAAATATCAAATATTGACCAAAAAAGTGAGGCTTATTAATTATGGATATATTTTATTTTCGTTTTTTTTAACCTGGGTTTATTTTGTATGTGCTATTCTACGAAACAGACGGACAGATCTAACTTCTCAAATAACTGGTCCACTCCGCAAACCTAATTTTAAATCAGCATGTATGTACTCTTTATTTTTTTTCAGTTTCCTTGGAAAATATCGTTAGGTTTAAAATTTTATTATTTTCTTCTTTTTATTATCGTTTTATTATTAGTGACTTTTTTGAAGGTTTTTTTTTGTTAAAAAGTTTTAACTTTTTTAACCGACTTCTGTCTTGATATTTGATTTATTACTTACCTTAACGATATTAGTAGTAGTAGTATAGTATATATTTTTATCAGTTGAAATGCAATACATTTTTTTGACACGTCAGTTACTCACTTTTTATTGAAATCAGTCGAACTACTGAACCGATTTGAGTAAAATTTATATGGGACCATCCCGAAGGTATGCCCTATTAGATAAAATAATAAAATTAAGTAAAATCGCAGGATAGTGGACAAAATAATTTGATTTATTAAATTAAATTAAATTAAATTAAATTAAATGTACGACGTTTCGTCTATAGATTTAGACTTTTTCAAGTACTTGAAAAAGTCTAAATCTATAGACGAAACGTCGTACATTTAATTTAATAAATCAAATTATTTTGTCCACTATCCTGCGATTTTACTTAATTTTATTATAATCACGATGGACACGATTTCTAATATAAAATAATAGTTATTAAAAAAATAATAGTTATTAAAATCGGTTCACAAATACAAGGAGAAATATAGAACTTTCTGCTTTTTTGAAGTCTGTTAAAAATATGAAATGAAAAAAAAATAGTACAAGAACGGTAGGTACTTACGTTGTTATAAAATATTGTGAAATAGGTCGTATTTTCTTGTCCCACATCGTGTTCCAAATATGAGTGTATAAAATCAAATTGTTTTGCTAAAAGATACCAATTACATAGTTTCATTTAATTAATTGTAGATTATAGACGCGTCGACAACTCATGTCTTTAGCATCTTCAACAACAATAACAAATAATCCATTTGTGTATTAGAATCCGCCAGCCGGCATACACAAACCGACTGGTACGAGCTCGGGTCACTGGGAGCGCTAATTCCCAAAGAACATTGGAATGCAATTTGTAATAGCAACCACATTTCACTGTCCCCCCTGGGGGGAATTAGTTTCAACTGCGATAATCCATTTAAATATTCTTGTGAATTGGTTTTTGTGTATTAGAATCCTCCAGCCGGCATACACAAACCGACTGGTACGAGCTCGGGTCACTGGGAGCGCTAATTCCCTAAGAACATTGGAATGCAATTTGCGATAGCAACCACATTTCAATGTCCCCCCTGGGGGGAATTAGTTTCAACTGCGATAATCCATTTAAATATTCTTGTGAATTGGTTAAGACGACTAATTCAGACAAATGAGGTTTTAGAATTTTTTGATGGCTGGTATTATTTAACGTCGTATCTTTGTTTGCAGATCTGTTATTAAATTTTCAGAGATTCTTTTTAACGCCGATGTAAGCATAATTGTGTATAGACTGTTGCTTGATATATTGTCTATGAAAAAATCTGATTAATAAAAAAAAACTTTTTAACAAAAAACAAAACCTCCTTCAAAAAGCCACTGAAAAGAGGAAAATAATGAAATTTTGAGGTCTGCGCCATTTTAATAAAATATGAAGTCGGTTAAAAAAGATAGAGTATTAATCACTATAGGTACTGTACTTTTTAACCGACTTCATATTTTATTAAATTGGCGCAGATCTCAAAATTTCATTAATTTCCTCTTTTTAGTGGTTTTTTGAAGGAGGTTTTTTTTTAGTTAAAAAGTTTAAAATTTTTTACTTTTTTGTGTCAAAAAGTGACATTTACCTTAAGGAATCACACGCCATTACTCACTTTTATTAAACCGACTTTCTTACGCTGTCTGATGTGTCAAAAAGTGACATTTACCTTAAGGAATCACACGCCGTTACTAACTTTCATTAAAATCACCCGAACTACTGAACTGATTTTGATGTAATTTCTATAGGACCAATCTGAAAATATATGCTTTCAAATAAAAAAAGAATTTTCCAAATCGGTTTATAAATGACCGAGTTCTAAGGTAACAAACAAAAAAAAAATTACAACCGAATTGAGAACCACCTCTTTTTTTGAAGTCGCTTAAAAATACACATTACGCGAGCAAGACCGCGGGTAAAGGCTAGTAATAAATAAAAAAAATCGATTGAATGGTTTTTTATAACTTTAAACGGACATTAAACTCAACAAGACAGAATCGTTATTGATTTTATCAAACATTCTTTCCCTACGGGTGAATGTTTTTTGTGTGCCCGGTATATTCAGGTGAAACTAGCAACAAACCACCGAGGGCATTATACGGCACAGGTAAACTAAAGGAACGTGCGGTGTGTGGGCACAGGGGGGTGAGGGGGGGCGAAGTCAGGCGCCAGGTAAAAGAGAAAGATGTGTCAGCAGCGATAATGTGGTCCACGGATTTAAATAACGCCCGGGCTTCGAAACCTCTAACACTTGCTATCGGCTGAAGTTTGAAAATCGAAAAATTGCGCTTCATCACTTTTATTTTTCGAAAGACTGTACTTATTACAATAAATAATTCCCTGTTTCAAATAATCATTATAGAGGATTTCACCCAGCGATGTAGCTTAGTGGTACAGCACTAGACTCGAATTGGGAAGGTACTGGGTTCGAATCCCGGCGGGAGCAGATGTGGCTAGGACTTTTTCCTACTGCCTCACGCCGAGAAACGGTAATTCCTGTACCGGCCATCTTGTTTGAGGTTTTCCATGGTTTCCCTCAATAATTCCAGATGAATATCGAGATGGTTCCTTATTCAAGGCCATGGCCGATTACCTGTCAAACTCCTATGCTCCCAAAGTTGCCTACCTTATCCAAATTTCCTATAATTCCTCCATTCGCACATTGTTAATAAAAAAAAGTTGAAGCTTAAAATATGTAGAAAACAACGGGAAGTGGTAAAATGGAAAATAGTAATGGTGTGCGAATGGCGTCTGTTATGACATAATGTCGAGAAACGGACGTTAAACGCATTATTATTATTATTATTATTAGAGGATTTCTTGATTAATTTGGGAAATCAGACTTAAGGCAAGAGATCAGAATAATTAATCTGATTGTATAAACGAGGATATTCTCTGAATCGTCCCGGAAAAGATGTCACTTTTGGAAAACACGAGCACAAACTTTGACTATAAATCATGACAAGATTGTAATATCATTACAATAAAGAAGGTTTATGATTTTGTTCACAGAATTTCACAAAACACACTTTTCACGTTGCTATTTTTGAATTCAACAGAATCATTGAATGATTAAATTGTAACTTTAGCACCGCCGATTTACGCTATCACTCACCAGATGGCAGGACCATGCATCTGCTTACAGCGAATAGAGAACTGTTGATATTTTCGATTTTTTTTTTCATTATTCTGTATAACTGTATAGGGTAACTTTGTTTTTTAAAGCACGGTTTGATATTTGATTTATATTTCTGAATGTGATCTCTTTAAATAAAGCGCTTACATTATGAATTGTTTTTAAGAAACATAACTATGTGTCGGTACCATTGCCCAGACACAAAGCTCTTAACACCACAAGCGCTTCGCCCTACACTAGCGCTGTGCCCCGTATCCACTGTTACAGAAGTTCTTAAACTTTGACCGCGGTATCGTGTCGATCTGATCAGTCAAGGTGTAAAAAATGTTGAAACTTCAATATAAATTATGAGCAGGTTACATGCAATAAAAACTTATTTATTTTATATTTATATAACTTATTTTTTTGTAATCGTAAGTATTATATGTGCGTTCGTATGAATTTTAAATTCCCGTGATTCTGAATCTGAACTATTTCCTCGTTAAAATCATGACTTCTTTAGTTGTTGCATAGAGTTAGTTGTTGGTGAAATGAAAAAATGAGGGCAGTATAGCCTAGATGGTAGCGTGCTTGGCGCCGCAACCTCTAGACTGGACTGCCGTGGGTTCGAATCCCACCTGCGCTCATGGATGTTTTGTGATGTTATTTAGTTTTAAGTTAGTTGTTATTTAGTGTAGTTGAAAGACGCTAATGACATTAGATGTCGACGCGTCTATAATCTACAATAAATAAATGTTGGTGAAATTTCCTAAGGGAAAAAACGGCTTTGTTTTTTTTTGTTAAGCATTATTTTGCCATATCGTACTGCAGCACTTATCTAGCGTACATCTTGGTGTAACGGTTAGCTTGTTGGCCTTTGGATCAGACTCAGCAGTCAGCTTAGCTCGCGGATGTTTTGTGATGTTGTTTTAATTTGATGTAATTTATTAATGAAGACGCTAATTACCTTAGTTGTCGAGCTTCTATAATCTACAATAAAATAGCACTTGCGTAGACCGATTCGTAATATACCCGTGAAACGAAGGCAATTCGTAATGATATTTATTAATTATTACTGAGGTATTTACATAAAATTAAATTAGACATCACAAAACATCCATGAACGGAGATGGGATTCGAACCCACGACAGTTTGATCCAAAGACCAGCACGCTAACCGTTACACTAAGCTTTCCTCTCAAATGATACAATCTGATGATAACATCCATCGAAAAAAAACAGACTAATCGGTCCGGAGTATAAATGACTATAAACTTTTTTATAAATACCTATGCCATTTCAGGGTATCTATCAAGCGCTCCTGGACTTCCAGGTTTGTCCCTCAATTGCGGCGGCTTCCCATACTTTTAGAGGAGAGATTGCATATATTATTGACGCTCGATAGTGTAGAATATTCTCTTATTTAGAAATAATTATTGCTTGTGCACGCTTTTACGTTTTAAACAGAACAGAACATTTTATTCAACGAAAAATATACAGTTGTAAGAAAGTTACATAATATTCTTAAATTAAATATACATTGCATAATATATTATCAATGACAATATTTTAAATACAGCACATTTCCTCTCGACTTAACTACAGAAATAAATTTTATTCTTTTACAATATAATAATAATAATAATAATAATAAATTCTTTATTTGGGAACAGAGTGCAGCCAAAGCTGATTTCTACTCTGCCCCATCAAAATATTAGTACAGACATATAAAATAACAATAATTAAAATAGTAACAGGTAAGGATAAAAAAGTAGTATAAACTTAACAATAAACTTAAAAATAACAAAATAACAAATAAAAACAGAAAAAAAAACAACCATGGAAAAATGTTAATAATTGACAAGAATCTGTTCTTTAATGGTTCTCATAAATAATTTGTGACTTTTTAAATGTCTAACGTTATGATCGATATTGTTCCATAATTTTGGTCCAACAACTGAAAAACTCGTTGCGCCGACAGAGGTTTTGCTCTTAGGGATGTAAAGCTCTGTATTATTTTTGGTATCATAAGAGTGGAAACTAGACAAAGGTATTAATAATTCACTTAAGTAATTGGAGTTGTTACCATAATAAATGTCGTGAATCAGACTTAAAAGATGGACATGTCTGGAATCCTTAAGATCTAAGAGCTTCAATTCTTTTAAATATGGATGAATGCGTTCAGAGCGTTTTGAGTTACAAATAAACCTTACGCAACAGTTTTGTAAACGTTGAAGTTTTCCACTGAGTGTTTGATTTAGACCATCGTAGACACAATCACAATAATTTAACATGGACATAATCAACGAATTCACAAGATTCAGTTTAACAGATCTACACAAGGAATATTTAAACCGAAATAAGGACTTAAGCTTGAAATATGTTTTTTGACATAACATTGACACATGATGTTCCCAAGAAAGTGAGCAATCGAGGACAACGCCCAAATTTCTTGCCTGTGTCGAAAAAGGAATTGGTAAATCACATACCTTTATGTTAATAGAGTTAACAGATAGCCGTTCCTGTAAGATATCAATTTTTCGTTTAGAGGCAACAGGTAAAACAATAGTTTTTTTTGCGTTTAATTGAAAGTTATTGACAAGCGCCCATTGCTCAATAGACTTTATGTCTTCATTAAGTTTAGTCACAGCAGATTGAGCTTCGGCCATTTCAAACGAAATTAATAGTTGGGTGTCGTCAGCATATTGAAAAACCTGGCAAAATTGAACTGCATTATGTAAATCTGCTGAATATAAATTGAAGAGAATAGGACCTAAAATGCTACCTTGGGGAACTCCCGAAGGTATATTGACTAACTGTGATACTCTATTGACACCATTCACTATTATTTTAGTTATTTTTTTAGTTATTTTAATATAAAACATCTTAATATTTAAATAGTTTTATTTTTTATTTACTCTATTATTTTATATATACATCAAACGATCAGGTGCTTTGATAAGTCTTTTAGGCCTATCACTTATGATTGCATTTTCCTCAGTATTTTCATTATTATTTTCAGGATTATTTTCGTTATTATTTTCAGGATTATTTTCGTTATTAATTTCAGTATTGTTTTCTAAAGGAGGATTAAGAGTACCATCAATAAATGAATAATTGTCACATTTTCTAATTTGGTTTATATGACGCTTCCATGTTTTATTTTCTAATGTTAATTTAACCAAGTAATTTTGTTTGCCCAAAATTTTAATTATTTTAGCTTTAGCCCATGGTTTGGAACTGTTTCTATAATCTTTAATCATTACTGAATCATTTATTTTTAGTGCTACTCTTTCCTTCCCTCTATGATTTTCTATTTGCTTTTGTTGACTTTTTTCAACATTATTTTTAGTTTCTTCGTATATTTTTTCAATATTAATTTTATCAGAATTGTTTAATTTATTATTTAATAAATCGAAACGATTTTTAATATTGCGCCCAAACATAAGGATTGCTGGACTAAAACCAGTGGTTGCATGAGGTGCATTTCTGTATGACATAAGAAATTTACTTAATGTATTTTTAATGTTTATATTGTTTTTGACCCCCTTCGCGTTAATAAGAGCTTTTTTAATAATTTTCACGGCATTTTCAGCAGCTCCGTTAGTAGAGGGATTTTGGACTGGTGAAAGCTGATGCTTAATACCGTTGCACGCTAAGAATTTTTTAAATAAATCAGAGGTAAATTGTGTACCGTGATCGCTAACTAACGCGTCCGGTAACCCGAATCTAGAAAATAGATCACTTAAACATTCAATTGTTGTTTCTGAATTAGCATTATTTAAAACAAAAACTTCCAGCCATTTACTAAACGAATCAATAATTACTAATAACATTTTTCCAAAAATAGGTCCTGCAAAATCGCAGTGTAATCTTTGCCAAGGTTTTTCAGGAAATTTCCATGGAATTAATGTGTCTTTAGGTGGATTATCTTTATTTAGAAGGCAAGATTCACAACTTTTAGCTACCAACTCAATTTGGCTATCGATTTTCGGCCACCAAATATAATTTCGTGATATTGATTTCATTTTAATGATACCTAGATGTGTTTGGTGTAACTCGTTTAAAAGTGTATGTCTAACACATTCAGGTATAATTAAACGGTACCCCCAGAATAAGCAATTATTTTCAATGGACAATTGTTCTCTGCGAGTAAAATATGGCTGTAATTCAGGCTGCACTTTTTGTGGCCACCCTACTTGTACATAATTTTTAACTAAATTTAATACGTTATCTTTTTCAGTTTCGTTTGCAATTTCTTTTTGAGTTATAGGTAAATTACTTTCTGATAATACAAAATTTAGAAAAACTTCATCATAGTCATTTTCGTTTCCAATCGTGCCAGCGGTATTTATCGGCATTCTCGATAAACAATCCGCAAGATTGTGTGCAGATTTAACATACTCGATATCGAACGAAAAACCAGACAAGTAAACAGCGTATCTCTGCAAGCGATTCGCGGCTAGAACGGGAATACCCTTTTTTGGACCGAAAATACTAACTAACGCTTGATGATCGGTAACTAGAACAAATTTCCGCCCCCACAAATATTGATAAAATTGTTTAACCGAGTAAATAATAGCTAGCGCCTCTTTATCAATTTGTGAATATCGCTTTTCGGACTCATTTAACGTTCTAGAGGCAAATTCAATAGGTCGCAATTCTCCATTCGGATATTTGTGAACTAAGATCCCGGCGACCCCGTAATCACACGCATCGACAATTACTTTTATATCTAAATCTGGATTAAAATGAACTAAGATTGAAGAAGATGTTAATTCATTTTTAATAGATTCAAAACAATTTTTACATTGATCAGACCATTGCCACATTGCGTCCTTTTTTAATAAATCATAAAGTGGCTTTAATTTAATTGAAAAATTTGAAATGAATTTACGGTAATAATTCATAAAACCTAAAAATGACTGTAGTTGTGTATGATTTTTTGGTTCGGGTGCTTCACGAATAGCTTTAACTTTATTCATATCAGGATGAAGTCCTTCAGAATCAATGACAAAACCCAAATAATTTACAGACTTTTGAAAAAACTTACATTTTTCTTTTTTTATTTTTAAACCTGCTTTTTGTAATTTTGAAAGAACTAAATGTAATCTTTGAGTATGCTCTTTACGATCTTTCCCCGTGATTAAAATGTCATCTAGGAAAACAACAGTGCCTTCTAGTCCCAATAAAAGATGCTCCATGATTTTCTGAAATTTTGCGGGGGCTGTCGACACGCCATAAGGTAAGCGAGTATATTTAAATAAACCAAAATGAGTACTAATGGTAGTTACAAGTTGTGAATTTTCTTCTAATTCTACTTGCTGGTAAGCCTGACTCAGATCTATTTTGGTAAATTCTACCCCCCCTTGCAATTTAGAAAAAAGATCCTCGATTCGCGGTAGTGGATATTTATCCACTTTCAAAAATTTATTAATCGTGACTTTATAATCTCCACATATTCTAATAGAGCCATCCTTTTTTAATACCGGAACAATGGGACTAGACCATCGAGAATAATCAACAGGTACTAAGACACCAATTTCCACCAGCTTCCTTAGCTGCTGCTCAACTTTAGACCTTAATGCCAACGCCAGTGGTCGTGGCTTATGAAAAATCGGTTCAGCTTCTAACTCCAAATCTAACTTGATTTTACCATATTTAAAAGTGCCTAATTCCTTTGAAAAAACATCATTAAATTTCTTTAATACATGATTTTCGTTTTGACCAATAAAATTTATTTCCTTTATACCCATATTAAATTTATGCATCCAATCAAGACCTAGAATAGGTTCTCCTGCTCTACGTACAACATAAAAATCTAAATCGGTATCGCAATTATTAAATTTTACATTTAAATTAAACATTCCTAACGGCTTAATAGTACTACCATCGTAACTTTTCAAAATTATAGTAGTTGGTTCAAGTTTGCAATCAGGGAAATTATTTTCCCAAAAATGTTGCGAACATGCCGTTACAGCTGCTCCCGAATCAACTTGTAAATTAAATTCTTTATTATTCAAGCATACATTTACCGTGATAGGTTTAATCTGTTTTGAACTAATATTGAAAATAGGTACTTCTTCTACCTCTTCTTCATTTAAACAATAAGTTCTTCGGGTATTAGCACTTGTACTATGGCTAGATGTTCTATTTTTATTACATACTGATTGCAAATGACCCTTTTCATTGCAAAAATGGCAGCTATAATTTTTATACTTACAATTATTTGAAATATGATTCTTTTTACCGCACACTTTGCATTTGGCTTGGTTGAAAACGTTAGCGTTCGTGGAATCCTTTGCGCTCCCTCCTTGTCGGATTCGATATAACTCCGAAGAATCTTGTTTGGAATCTTTGAAGTCAGGATGCGTCATCTCCACCAGCTGTCCTATTTCCAGTGCTTTATCGAATGTTAGCTTGTCTTCCATTTCCATGTACAGCTTCATCTTGATGGGACCTTCTTCTAATCCCGTAATAAATTTATCTCTTAAGGCAGTAGTCAAATGACTTCCAAAATTGCAGTTTACACTCAGGTGTTTGACTCGTGCTGCCCATTCATTTAAAGATTCTCCACTTCTTCGAGAACTTCGGTAAAATTCTTCTCTTTCGTAGAAAACTGATTTTACTGTTCTGTAATGCTTATGCAAATGTCCTATTAAAATATCGTAATCGACGTCCTCCGGTGATTTCGGAACACATAAATCTGTTAGTAATTGATAACAGTCTTCGTGCAAAAAATGTAACAGAATACTTCGTTGACGTGGTTTCTCCATTACATCATTTATAATAAAAAATTGTTTTAATTTCTTAGAATAAATTTCCCATTTTAGAGAAAAAAAATAGATTTATCTCGTCGCCACTGTAGAATATTCTCTTATTTAGAAATAATTATTGCTTGTGCACGCTTTTACGTTTTAAACAGAACAGAACATTTTATTCAACGAAAAATATACAGTTGTAAGAAAGTTACATAATATTCTTAAATTAAATATACATTGCATAATATATTATCAATGACAATATTTTAAATACAGCACAGATAGCTAAGATCGTTAGCGTCTGTCTTTGGTTCATTTCTGCAGATGGTGAATCGTTGTCAGTCGAGTGATCCTATGCCATTTCAGGGTATCTATCAAGCGCTCCTGGACTTCCAGGTTTGTCCCTCAATTGCGGCGGCTTCTCATACTTTTAGAGGAGAGATTGTATATATTATTGACGCTCGATAGCTAAGATCGTTAGCGTCTGTCTTTGGTTCATTTCTGCAGATGGTGAATCGTTGTCAGTCGAGTGATCCTATGCCATTTCAGGGTATCTATCAAGCGCTCCTGGACTTCCAGGTTTGTCCTTCAATTGCGGCGACTTCTCATACTTTTAGAGGAGAGATTGTATATTATTGACGCTCGATAGCTAAGATCGTTAGCGTCTGTCTTTGGTTCATTTCTGCAGATGGTGAATCGTTGTCGATTGAGGGATACTCTATATCTTCTGATGGTAAGAATGTTAGATCATGGCCGTAATATTTTTCCATCGAACAAAGACATATTATCTCATAGGGCATCTTCTAGTTGCAACGTATTATGGTCAGTTCAGTGGTTGCCTTGTTCGAGCTATTATATTGCTAGTATGTACATAGTAGTTTGACCGTCTCTGACCCGAACGTTACGGCATGTTCACGGCTTCCAGGAACATCGCCGAATTCCGTAACAACATACACACACTTATACGCATTATATCGATATGTATATATTTATACAGGCTGTTCGATTATGCACGATAGCTGAGAATAACTAAAATAAGAATAGATGAAAAGAAAATACTTACACTTTATTTCAGAGCTGGGGAAATATCCTGTATCTAAGATGCTGTATCTTAGATACTTTTTATTTTAAATATCTTTATCCGAAAGAAGAGATAGCTTTTTTTTAACGGAATGGCCTTTGCTTTGACCAGCAATTAAAGTTTGAAAATTAAAAACCAGAATCTCTTGCGGATTTCCCGACGATCTCCCAAATATATTTGAAGATACAGAAAACGGAATTAATCGCATACTATTATTCCCTCCACTCAACAGGATTGTATACGCTCATATAGTTTTATTAGATTAATAATTTATAGTTCAGGACGCTAATGACCTTCGATGTTGATGCGTCCAAAAATAACTATAAAAAAAAACCAGATAAGCGACGCGATAGAACACAACATGAATGATAGGGACACAAGAGGGATGAAACGTAGGTTATTGTTATTGTAGATTATAGACGCGTCGACAACTCAGATCATTAGCGTCTTCAACACAACAATTAATAATCCATTTGTGTATTAGAATCTGCCAGCCGGCATACACAAACCGACTGGTACGAGCTCGGGCTCCTGGGAACGCCAATTCCCAAAGAACATTGGAATGCAATTACGAGAACAACTACATTCCAATGTTCCCCCTGGGGGAGATGAAACGTAAGGATGTTAGGTTAGGGGACATGGATTAGCATCGGGCCATGCTCAGCAGGTAATGGACAAGCAAGATAGCCAGGAAGAAGTACGGCCGGGATGGGAAGAGATAGCTTAAAAGTATCTAAGATATATTTAAAGGTACCTATTTTAGGAAACTAACATATTTTTTAAGTATCTAAAATATAGGTACCTACTTTTAAAAGTTATTTAGATACTTAAAAATTATTATCTTAGAAACTTTCTTTTCGAGTATCTATCGGAAGAAAGATATCTTAGATACTGTATAGAATAAATATTGCTGAAAGAAATAGGCATGGAGGACGGAGAGCAGCAAACCGTAACTTTTTAGGCAACGGCGAATGCATGGAGATCCTTTCTCTCTATCCGCCATGTAAAACTGGAATAAGTTCCAAATCAAAATAATTTTTTACCGTCTTCGGAAGATTCCGGAGAGTTCGTCGGGTATTCGACGGCCCGTGAAATTGTCCGATTGTTCGGTACTTCCAGGCGATCCTGCCCCATTTCGGATCTTATAGCTTCAGCGCCTCTACCGTCGGAGTTAGGATTTTCCCTCACTTTTTAGGCAACTGCGAATGTATGGAGATCCTTTCTCTCTATCCGCCATGTAAACCTGGAATAAGTTCCAAATCAAAATAATTTTTTGTCCGTCTTCGGAAGATTCCGGAGAGTTCGTCGGGTATTCGACGGCCCGTGAAATTGTCCGATTGTTCGGTACTTTGAGGCGATCTCTGCCCCATTTCGGATCTTATAGCTTCAGCGCCTCTACTGTTAGAGTTAGGAACCATTTTTTCCCTCACTTTTTAGGCAACGGCGAATGCATGGCGATTCTTTCTCTCTATCCGCCATGGGAAACCTGGAATAAGTTCGAAATCAAAATAATTTTTTGTCCATCTTCGGAAGATTCCGGAGAGTGCGTCCGGTATTCGACGGTCCGTGAAATTGTCCGACTGTTCGGTACTTTGAAGGCGATCCTGCCCCATTCGGTCTTATAGCTTCTGCGCCTCTACCGTCGGAGTTAGGGACCATTTTTTCCCTCACTTTTTAGGCAACGGCGAATGCATGGAGATCCTTTCTCTCTATCCGCCATAGAAAACTAGAATAAGTTCCAAATCAAAATAATTTTTTGTCCGTCTTCGGAAGATTCCGGAGAGTGCGTCGGGTATTCGACGCCCCGTGAAATTGTCCGATTGTTCCGTACTTTGAGGCGATCCTTGCGTGTGTATGTGCAACATTCGGGCGAGTCGTTTTGGCGCAGGTCTCGCCAACAGGGATCAATCAGTCCCATCCCTAAGGTTAGGTGCGGTAACAACAATAAGAAGTACTTCAGTTGCATACTTCAATTGTACAAACAGTGTTCCAAGAAAAGGTAGGAAAAATTAAGTATGCAAGAGAAGTGAAACACCTGTCATTTTATACATATATGCTAGTTTGCCTGCACCTTTGTCGCCATAAGTGTCACATTCCAGTCGCCGTTGTTCGGAATGGAAGAAGAAGAAGAAGAAGAAGAAAACAAGTCCTCAATGGATAAAGAACATCGATGAATGAATGGAAATGGTCCGTGTTTACAGCGTACGTTTTATAGGCGACTGATCAGATACGAAAAAAAATTGGTATGCCAGTATCGCGAGTACAGACTACAGACAGATAAAGTGAATACGGTTAAATACTAATAATATTTATATACATTGTTTTAACCCGATTTATTTATTACTTCCCACCTCTACTATGGTAGGGAAGTAATGGATTTAGTCCGAAAAAAATATTTCCAGACTTTAACAGATTTTCACGTTTTGAGACCCTAGTAATCGTTTAAGATCATTTTCTGACTGATGTCTGTATGTGTGTGTGTGTGTGTGTGTGTGTGTGTGTATGTGTGTGTGTATGTGGTCAATTTTTCGCCTTCGATATCTTAAGAACGGAACAACATACGGGCATGCCGATTGTTCTATTGTGTTTATCAGCCTTTAACTTAGATCTGATTAGATTTGGAGTCAAATCGGTTCAGTGGATCCTAAGATATTCAAAAAAACGTCCTCAATGTCACGTATTAACATAGGTAAAAAAAAATATAAATGAATTCTAGATGTTATAATATGAAAAAAATGTAAATATTTTTTTTCTCTAAAATGTATAGTTTTCGAGAAAAAAAATATTTTACTAAAAAAAATGAAAATTGTACGTAAATCAAGGTAACCATGATTTTTGCTATATTAAGCTAGCCATCAGTAGATCACTAAACAAAAAAGAGGGCCATGCTTTTTTCAAAGGATAAAAATTAAATTGTGTTTTAAAGACCACCAACAGCTAACGTTATTTGGGCCTAGTCAAAGAAAAAAAAAAAAGAGTGTTTATTTTTTGCAAATATTTACTAGGTGGGAAGTATAGGACTGGTCATCAGTCGAATTTTTTATTGTGGATTATAGACGCGTCGACAACTTAGGTCATTAGCGTCTTAATTACAACAAATATCACATATCACTTAAAACTAAATAACATCACAAAACATCCATGAGCAGAGGTGGGATTCGAACCCACGACAGTCTGATTCAGAGGCCGCGACGCTATCAACTGAGCCATACTGTCCTCGTTTTAACCCGAGTTAAAGACATCGCAGACTATTATTTAATATACAGATTTTTTATAATGCTTAGGTATGTGTGCATTAGTATATGAAACACCCATTTGGTATGATAATGCTGCAATATGGGAAAAATTCATTTTTCAAATATATGTCACCGTAGGGATTCTAACCCTAAACTTTTATGTGTGCATTAGTATATGAAACAACCATTTGGTATGATAATGCTGCAATATGGGAAAAAATCATTTTTCAAACCTATGTCACCGTAGGGATTCTAACCCTAAACTTTCCTCTATTGCGGCGGACTGAGTTAACAATTACTCGCACAGTGACATATTTTCGAATGACTAACTATTTCCCTTTGAAGCATTCTGTCACTGAAAAACCACTACATGCGAGAGTCGATTATTAACTAAGGTGCTATATAACCGTACCATTTTACATGAGAGAGCTAATCTCAAACGGGTGAATCTAAGATGACAAATCCATTTTTCAATAATAATATTGTATTTTAATACATCCACATTTATTTATCTTAAATGTTCGTAAAATATAATTAATACTTAAGTAAAATAATTATAATTTTATTTTTTTATATTTTAAATTGTTATCGAAACCTATATATTTTCATTATAAAAAAAATTAAAAACCTTCGGGATTCGGCCAGGCGTTACGGTCCTGGTGCGTGGGGGAGGGGGGTCGAAAATTGGAGAATTTTGCGTTACGTAATTTGCATACGCCCCCAAAATGATTTTTCATTAGTGTTTTATATAATTAGTATTAATGGATTTTAATCGGTTCTTTGATAATAATGATCCGGTGTGTTTAAATCCCACGAAAAAACAGTGGCAGTTAGTGGGTGAAGTCATATTTATAATATTTATTATAAGACGTACTGTGCATTACTTCGTGAGAGAGCTTCTCACTTGCCTTGCCTATTGCCTTGCCCTGCCTTCTAATTGCAGCAGCATTCCCAACGTATGAGTCGGTATTCTGTTTGTATCCATGATGTCCTTATAATAAGCGAATTCATCGAGCGCTTCATTACTGCTCGATTATTTATAAACTTTACAACAGATTCAGCCGTTACTTGATCTAAACTAATGTTATACATTTTTATGTTTTCATTTTTAACTATAAATAAATATTAAATGCTGCGTTTTTAAATTAAAATACATTTAAAAACTATTTGTATGTTTTTTGATTGAATAAAAAATCTCCACAATCAAAGTTTTTCAAGTTGATATTTTTGGGTTTTTAAAGAATTATCGTGTTTTTTTTACAAGCTTTTAACTTGCAGTGTATGTTAGTTAGTTTGTGTGTTTGTTTAAAAATTAAACGTAAATGAACCATAAAATGGAACAATCTTTTATTCTTTTTAGAGACAATCTGATTCCTTTTTTTGAAGTCTGTATAATTTTTTTACAAGCTTTTATTTAAGTTGCTGTGTATGTTAGTTAGTTTATGTGTTTGTTCGTGTGTTTGTTTAGGTCAAATCTTGCAAGTAAATTTTGAACGACTTCCACGTATCCGATCGATTTTAAATGTTGTACACATATGTATTCCCGATGACAATACATGAATAAATCGTTTTTAGAAATAAATTCAACCCCTAAGGGGTTTAAACGGGGATGTAGGGTTTTTTTGACTAATCAACGCTCAGACCAAATCACTGAAGCTAGAAACTTGATATTTGGACAGTTGGTTCCTTTTCTGACGTAAGCATCCAATAAAAATGATTTCTCGAAATGCAACCCCTACGGGTGACAAGGGGAATAAAATTTTGAGACTAAAATAAACAAAATAAATATTAGCAAAAAAAACTTTTTAAGGACAAGCTTTTATTTAAATGCACTAAAAAGGAAAAAATAATTTTTAATAATTTAGGTTCATAATTATAAAAGCGTGGGTCCTGAACTCGATGATAGTTTATTAGTCACGACCCACGCTTTTATAATTATGAACCAAAGTTATTAAATATTATTTTTTCCTTTTTAGTGCACTTAAATGAAAGTTTGTCTCTAAAAAGTTTTTTTTGCTAATATTTATTTAGAATATTGCTAATTTGATAAGACCAAAACAAATTCCGACCGTTTTGATGCGATTGCGTTTTATAAAACACGCCACATTATAAAATAATGCTTAATCAAGAATCAAGATATTATAATAAGTATTTTATTCTCATTTGCATCGAAAATCACCATTCACTATTTTATATACATAACATCAATGTATTTACAATCAATAGGAAAAAAATCGTGTCGTTTTAAACACATCTTTCCTATTTACATCTAGGGTTACCAGATATGCGGTCGGGGGACTCGGGACTGAGATAGATTGTCCACACATTTTGTACGATGTTTCGCTAAACAACCTAACGTAATAGTCCAAGAGCTCGTGAGTCGTGGTAAAAAATTGTAATTTTTGTAAAGGTTAATATTTTGAGATTAGCTAGAATCAGAGATGTACAAAATGGTTTTAAAAAAGCATTTAAATACAAAATGCAAAATACTTTTCAGATTTACTATTTCAAATGCAAAATACCAAATAGTTTTGCGTTTTGTATTTCAAATGCTAAATGCAAAATAGGTAATTTCAAAATACTTTTTCAAAATAAAATAACTTTTTACCAAATTTCAGATATTTTTATTTATTTTAGGTATTTATCATGAGAAATAGAGACACAATGCCGAGCCGAACAAAAACGTCTAATAACATGGCACCTTATGCATGACATTTTGGTCATATTTATCAGTACGCGTATCAATAAAGTCGGCGTCAGCGGCGTTGCATTTCATAGCCATACATAGATAATGTTCGTCGTTTTCGTTTGACATTGACACTAGTCAGACATAAGGCGCGCACTCTGACCAAAGAAGAAAAAAGGGCGCGCATGGCTAGCAGGCGCCTCTATCGGTCAAATTCGGCAATACAAGCGTCATTCGTTCATTTCATTTTGTTTGACTGGTGATGTTGGCTAAACTTAATCACAAAGTATTTTGCATTTTGAAATGAATATTAAAAATGCAAAATACACCTCGAAAGGTATTTCAAATAAAATACAAAATGTTTTTTACTAAAAGGCATTTAAATGCAAAATACAAAATAGGTATTTTGCATTTTGTATTTGCATTTTAAATAGAAGTATTTCAAATAAATCACATCTCTGGCTAGTATTTAGGGAATAAATAAATATTCTACAATCAGAAAGTCGAGGGTATTGTAGCCTAGTGGATAGCGTACTTGGTACCAGCCTCTAGACCTGCGCTCATGGATGTTTTGTGAGGTTATTTAGTTTTAAGAAAGTTGTTATTTAGTGTAGTTGAAAGACGCTAATGACCTGAGATGTCGACGCGTCTATAATGTACAATAAATAAAAATAAATCATCAAGTCGGCGGTCGGAACCCCTGACGTCGGGGCGTTTTAAAGGATATGAAAAACTAGTGATTTGCAAAAGCAGAAATTTGGTACCGGGTTAATTTAGTGAATACAATTTATTAAAAAAATATAGAAAAAACAGATCTCATTTTGATAGAATACCGACCTAGTCAGCGATCGGTAGAAGTTTCAAACTTCTAAGATTTAAAATTTTTGCAGCTTTTTTACGCGCTCAAATTGGAGGTACCTCAAATGGAATTGTCAATAGAGTTGTTATGAAAAACAATATGCATTTACTCGGAACGAAACACAGCGAATGCAGCCTGTGTCAGTTACTGCCCTCGTTCCTCGGGCAGCAAACTTCGCACTATAGTTTCAAACGCTGTGTTTCGTCCCTTGTAAGTTGTACACCTGCCTGTTAAGTGACCCATTATACAGGCCCGGTATACATAAATGTAAAGCAGCTATTTTATAGTGTTGTCAAAAATAGTAAAGCTTTAAAGTAGCACGATGTAAAATTATTATTAAAAGTTGATTTGAACCACCATTTATGGTGAACGGCACTGCGGGTATTTGGCTTTCAGTTTCTAATTGCATCCGACACATAATATATCAATTTATTTTATTTATTGTATATTATAGACGCGTCGACAACTTAGGTCATTAGCGTCTTGATTACATTAAATAACATAACTCACTTAAAACTAAATGACATCACAAAACATCCATGATCGTAGGCGGAATTCGAACCCACGACAGTCTGATCCAGAGGCCGCGACGCTAACCACTGGACCACACTGTCCTCTGAACCTCATTAGATTTTTATTTATTTATTGTAAATTATAGACGCGTCGACAACTTAGGTCATTAGCGTCTTGATTACATTAAATAACATAACTCACTTAAAACTAAATGACATCACAAAACATCCATGAGCGGAGGCGGAATTCGAACCCACGACAGTCTGATCCAGAGGCCACTGGATCACATTGTCCTCTGTGGGTTTTGCAAAAAATAAGTATCGGGTTATTCTTTCATTGGCTGTATATTCACTGTTTCAAATCTTGATGCATTTAATTTTTTATAGTAGGTATGTTATTTTTCTAATCGCCGACGTGTGATTGGGAAATGATTCATCGTACAGGAATGATAAGTGGTGAAGGACGATCTCTGACTTAACCCTTCTGTGGCGCATACGTTATTTTTAGACGCGTCAAATTGCACAATAATAATTAATCTCATTAATAAAACCATGGTACGTGATCGGTGTAGCCTAGTAGATGACTCATTGAATTATTTTTAATGGCAAATATACTAAAATTATACATGATTTTAACATCCATGGTCGACTACGTACTGTTATTCTACGTTTATATTAATTACTAGCGGTTGCCCGTGGCTCCGCTCACGTATATTTAGTATAGGCATTGTTAATTAATTATCACCCGTGAGGGTCTCCCAGGAGGAACATTGGAATGTAGTTGTTCTCGAAATTGCAGTCCAATGTTCTTTGGGAATTGGCGTTCCCAGGAGTCCGAGCTCGTACCAGTCGGTTTGTGTATGCCGGCTGGCAGATTCTAATACACAAATGGATTATTAATTGTTGTGTTGAAGACGCTAATGACCTGATTTGTCGACGCGTCTATAATCTACAATAATAATAATTATCCCCCGTGAGAAATTGTCCCCCTGCGAAGCGAAGTATGATTTATTATGAGAACTGATCAAGTATTAAATGGATTTTCGATTTATTATTAAATAAAATTAAAAAAAACTTTTAGGAGACAAGCTTTTATTGAAATGTACTAAAAAGGAAAAAATATAGTTTAATATTTTAGGTTCATAATTATTATAAAACGTGGATTGTAACCTGTTACCTGTATGATAGTTTATTAGTCGCATAATAATTATGAACCATAAATTATTAAATATTATTGTTTTCTTTTTTAGTACATTTCAATAAAAGCTTGTCTCTGAAAAGTTTTTTTTACTAATATTTTATTTGGTTCATTTTAGTCTTTCAAAATGTTACCCCCTTTTGACCCCTGTAGGGGTTGAATTTCGAAAAATCCCTTCTTGGTTGATGCTTACGTCAGAAAAGAAACCAACTGTCCAAATTTCAAGTTTCTAGCTTCGGCGAGTTGCCCTGCGCGTTGATTGGTCAAGAAAACCCTACACCCCCGTTTGAACCCCTTATGGAGTTGAATTTAATTCTAAAAACGATCGATTCATGTATTGTCATCGGGAATACATATGTGTACAACATTTCAAATCGATCGGATACGTAGAAGTCGTTCAAAATTGACTTGCAAGATTTGACCTAAACAAACAAACACACAAACTAACTAACATACATTGCAAGTTAAATAAAAGCTTGTAAAAATAAAAAATACGAATATTGAATTTGTACTGGGCCCAAATGACCCCGACTATTGGTGCCCTTTTAACAGCTCCCTGCCACATCATTTAATATAAATAAATCAATGCATGGTTAGAATTAATCATATTCATGTTGAAAAATCTAAACTATTTCCTGCTTGACAACAATTTGTTTGTTTGCAAATTAATTATAAATATTATCTGCCATTCACAGAAGCGCTTATTGCATTCAGTTTATTTATATCGTTAAGGAATAATTAACTTGTTAAAAATATCTACTACGCTATTCGAGTTTTGTTTGCGTATGCAAATTTAAAAAAATAATAAAATCGTAAAAGTTTTAAATATGCCTAGAATGATAGAATCTCCCAATATAAACAATACCTTTTTAAATTTTTAATCTGTATATATTTTTTGCCATATATAACCACTAACAAAATAGCTACTTTCGATGTATGTAAGAGGGCAGTATAGCCTAGTGGTTAGCATGCTTGGTGCCGCAACCTCTAAACTGGACTGCCGTGGGTTCGAATCCCACCTGCGCTCATGGATGTTTTGTGATGTTATTTAGTTTTAAGTTAGTTGTTATTTAGTGTAGTCGAAAGACGCTAATGACCTTAGATGGCGACGCGTCTATAATCTACAATAAAATAAAATAGATGTATCTATATAGCGGCAGGTGTGCGGAAAGTGTTTTACTTACCGCACTGGGGCACAGACAAAAATTCCATTATTATTTTATTCATTTACTGTATTGAATAATTTGACACAGAAGCCAGAATACATGCTTTATTGTTTGACGAAATAATCACTAAAACGGATATTTTTATCAGCTGACATAGAAATTATTTTTTTTTGCGTTTGAAGGTCATTCCCACATTTTGTACAATTTTTAATCTCAATTTCTATAGTGTATTTGCCTATACACAATCTCTGGAGAATTAATAAACTATAAAATTATAATTAAATGATTGCATAATGACTGCAAACAGTATATGAAACACCTGTTGTAATAACAATGACGTAACACATTGCTGTAATCAGGAAAAATTCATTAATTCAAACCTATGTATTTATTGTATAAAACTATACTATAACACATACACTGTTGACATTGGTCGGATGGCGGGACCTACGGGTAGGAACAAAAAAATCTGTTTCAGATCAACTTGACACTATTTTAGAAATTGTCTGTTGTGTATGTCTATTTGTGGGTATGATTGTTCGCGCTATAAATCTCGAAAGATTTAATCGATTTAAACGAAATTTGGTACACATATTAGAATCGATCGTCGCACGAAGCCTATTTAAAATGGACGTGATCGGATCACTTAAGAAATGGATTTAGGAGTTGAAAAAAATCCCCGAAATAATTAGTGAATTTGTTTCAAAATCGAAATTTAACCCTTTTAGTAAAGATACAAATCATTTTCAGCGATGTATTAAGAGATATATTTTTTTTTATTTTGCTCAAAAATAAACTTTAAGTTCACATATAATAATAATTATTTAATGTGTTAACAAATCAGTGGCGAACTAAGCCCGTCGGACGCCCCGGGCGGCAGAACTAAATGAGGCCCCCGGTCTGCTTAGAAATTGATGTATTTGTAGTGTAAATTTCGTAAAAAATTAATAATATTGATGTAACGGCTGACAAAAAAATCAAATATTTATAATAATCGACCTACCTACGTTTATATTTTGTATACGTACGGGGCCTCCAACTCCAAACTGCCTCTTACTAAACATATTTTGGCCTTGTTTGGGATTTGATTAAGAAGGACTTCTCGAGATTTGGAGGCCTCCCAGGATCAGAGGCCCGGGGTGATCCGCCCCCTTCGCCCCCCTTAGTCCGCCACTAACAAATACACTATTTTGTCGACGTGGTTTTGCACTGCGACTCGAGTGTTTTATGTTGTTGAATTTCGTATGATTTTTGATTACCTAATTATTGCAATAAATAAGTTTGTAATAGTTCAGTTTAAGTTGAATCATTTAATTAATCATAAGATTACCAACGCTGAATCATAATGTTTTCGTTTTCCTGGAATACGTGGATGCTGTTTATGCTCATTCATAAAATCGTGACGCTTATTCATTCATAAATTGGCATACAATTGCATTATAATGTTGTGTAACTGTAATTACTAATTATACTAACTGGTACCCTTGTGTTTAATTTCCGCACGTAACAATTGTGTGCAGTATTGATAATTTACTTTACTTAAATATTTCTAAAACAAACATGATTTTTCAGTCAACTTCTGTGGTGTTACCATAGTGTAGACTGTAGAGTAACCTAGTGAGGACAGTGTGGTCCAGTGGTTGGCGTCGCGGCCTCTCGATCAGACTGTCGTGGGTTCGAATCTCGCCTCCGCTCATGGATGTTTTGTGATGTCATCCCTATATTATTAAACGAGTAAATCTTGTATATATGTTTCTATGTATCTATATAAATATTTTCTCGAAAACGGCTCTAACGATTTTGATCAAATTTACCGAAAAGGGGTTTCGGGGGGCAAAAAATCGATCTAGCTAGGTCTCATCCCTGGAAAAATTCGTTTTCCTATCGATTTTATCATTTTAAAAAACAGTTTTTTAACGTCATAAAACAGTGTCGTATTGTGAGTAGGCTTAGGAAAAAACAAACTATTTTCATTATTTATGTCAAAATTACTCTGACAGTCAATCTTTAACTTATTAAAATAATCAGTAATTATTTGAAAAGTAAAAAAATAACAACAATAAAATCTAAACATAAATTTGTAAGTAGTTTTAGCTAATATTTAAATAAATAGGTATGTTATTTTTATATTACTTATATATAAAATATGTAGTATAGGTAAGTAGGTACGTTAAATGTAGTATGACGTATAATCTTCCCTAGACCTTTTTTTCTCAAAAACGACTAACGATTTTGATGAAATTTACAGAATGAGGATTTTTCGGGGCGAGAAATTGATCTAGGTAGGAATTTTGGTTCCAGAGAGGAGCAATTAAAAAAAAGGCGTTTTTTTATTTATTATAACTCGCTCAATTAAAGTCAGATTGATTCGAAGTCTATTTCTACATAGATTTTATATAATATATCACAAGTGTTAAAATTGTAAATGAACACTAATATAAGAAGTGTCTTGCACAATATGTAAATAATGACAAAACGGCGGCCCAAAGGGCCGCACTTCTGGCGCCGCGGGTCTGTGTAAAAAAACATCGATTTTTAAAAACTATTGTTAAGATACGTACAAAAAAGTTTTGCGTATCTAAAAATTGGCACGGCGACCCAAAGGGCCGCACTTCTAGCGCCGCAGGCATGTGTATCAAAACACATCGATTTTTAAAAACTATGGTGAAGATACATGCAAAAAAAGTTTTGCGCAGGTTAGTCTGACGTTTGTTATTAAAAGAATCGATTTTTGTGAGTTTTTTTTAGGTACCTATGCAAAAAAAAGTATTTGAAATTTACTGGAAGTTGTTAAGATGACATCACAGAGAAAAAGTACTTCGATAAAGTTGATATTTGGTATTAATGCTTAAAATTGGATTGTTAAAATGGTAACGGGCGAGCAAAATTTCATCTGATTCGAACATTTTTACAAGATATTCAATCTATGAAAATCGGTTTTTGCGAGTTCTTCAGTCAACAAAACAATAACGGCGGTAGATTTGAAAATAGCGACCTAAATAATATTTACAGGAAAAAATGCTTGATTCAAGTTGATACTTAGTTTTTACGCTTAAAAATACACGTAGGTAGTTAAAATATCAGAAACAATTATTTTAAATTATGTTACAGAAATAAATTCGTTTCGGAATAATATTCTGAGAAAATAATATCTCACAGCATATTAAGTACTGTTTTTATTGAACTCATCCGAGCAAAGCTCGGCCACCCAGATATTTTAGTTTTAAGTGTGTCGTTATTTAATGTAATCAAGACGCTAATGTTGTCGATGCGTCTATAATTTACAATAAATAAATAAAATAGAGTAACGTAGTGTTTCCCAAAGTGGATTCTGCGAGATTCTCGGGTTCCGTGGAAAAAATTAAGAGTTCCGCGGGACAAGATGAATTTGATGAAAGAATTTTTTTGTAAAAATTCTAATTTATTTATGTCCTTAAAGTAGGACTGCCATATGGTTCCGGTACACCGGAACATGTCTCGGAAAACCAATAATTTGTCCCGGGTTGCTTTTTTCTAGTTGATTAACCAATAAGAATAACTTTACGTAAGACAAATTAGTGGGCGTAGGGCTTCGTTTCTGTATTTTATTTTACTTTTGCATCCCCAAATTGGAACTTTCAGCTTGTTCTGAGTGTATTCCGAGTCAATGTCTAAAATATATAGATTTTTCCCAGGGGGGACATTGGAATGTAGATGTTCTCGCAATTGCATTCCAATGTTCTTTGGGAATTGGCGTTCCGAGGAGCTCGTACCAATCGGTTGGTGTACGCCGGCTGGCAGATTCTAATACACAAATGGATTATTAATTGTTGTGTTGAAGACGCTAATGAGCTGAGTTGTCGACGCGTCTATAATCTACAATAATAATATATAGATTTTGATAAGTTTATCTGAATTCCCTCATTTTTGATATATTATGTGTCGGATTCAATTAGAAACTGAAAGCCAAATACCCGCTGTGCAGTTCACCATAAATGGTGGTTAAAATCAACTTTTAATAATAATTTTACATCTTGCTACTTTAAAGCATTACTATTTTTTGACAAATGATTTTGCGAACAGTCTTGTGTTTTTACAGCAAAATCCCATAGCCTTCTTATGACCCATAGAGGTGTGACAATTGACTGGTTACTAATCAACGCCTACTATGGATGAAATAATCAGAAATATTGTTAGCACACTAATTTACCTTTGTCAGTATGACTACATGGAATTTTAAATCTTACATTACAGAAGCATGGTTTCCTGATATACTGAATGTTTGAAAAAAAAAATGGGTTCATCATCGAATGCATTGTGGCTTTATGGTGAATGTTAGATTGGTAATCATGTCACGGTTGAGTACTGTAAGCTCATTCCGGCGCGATAGTGGAAAAGTTCAGGTTAGATTCCTGACTGTGACTATGGTTGTTAAAATGATTTTTTCTGATGTTTACAGAAATCAATTATGTAATTGGCTGCTCTTCCAAAAAAAATTTTCAATATTATTAATGATTTTTTAGCAAAAAACTCATTGATCTAAACCGGGCTTTTGGAGTACTGCCGCTTCGTAATCTAGAAAGAAATCATCCATCACCTGATTGAGGTCAAAAGACTTGTTTTTTTATACATTTTTAGAATGTTGGGTCTCCAAGTCACTATATGAATATTATGAAGTATTAGAAATACCTTGTATTATGTCCGTCTTGTGACTTCTTGTGATTTAACACTACGCGTTTCAGCAACGAGTTGCCATCTTCAGGTGTGGTTAATTATTTTTTAAAAAACACACATTGAGTATTCGTAACACTATATAATATTATGATGCAACCAGGGTTTTGAAAAAAAAAAAATAAAACCTCTACCATTCAGTTTATGTATTGTTGATGACGGATTCTTATCCTCATCCTCAGAGGGCAGTATAGCCTAGTGGTTAGCATGCTTGGCGCCGCAACCTCTAGACTGGACTGCCGTGGGTTCGAATCCCACCTGCGCTCATGGATGTTTTGTGATGTTATTTAGTTTTAAGTTAGTTGTTATTTAGGGTAGTTGAAAGACGCTAATGACCTTAGATGTCGACGCGTCTATAATCTACAATAAATAAATAAATAAATCCTCGTCCTCCATAACCAAACTATTTTAGTCTCTCAGGACTCAGTTGTTGATTTTGAAAAATTGTATCTTGGTTCAGTTAAATTTTTTGTGTGTTATTATCGGTTGACTCATTTCGCCGTACATTTTGTATACGAGATGAGTGTGTTTCAGGACCGTGTGACAACTATCTGGAGTGATCTCATCATACATAACTTTTAATAGCATCCTTGTACACTTATAGCTTACAGGTATATTCCATGCGGCATTTATGCATAATTATTGTCATTTGTAAAGTTACCTAAGTCATCCAACCTAACCTTGGAAGATTCAATCTTTATTTTAGTAAAAAAACTAGCGGCCCGTCCCGGCTACGCCCGGGTGGTATGAAATTATGATTTAATAGCGGTTTTAAGATCTACAATTTTTTCGCAATTTTGACATTCGCGTGTAACTTTTTAAGTAAACATTTCTGGACACATGTCTATAGGAACTTTTTCACAGTTTTGTTCCATACATGACGTTCGTGAAGTTTGGCCAAACATTACATATAATCTACTAAGATAAATAATAGTTTTATACGGCTGAAATGCAATTGAAAAATTTTTTCGTTGGAGAGCAGCCAATTGGGTTTTTAAATGAATTTTTTTTTACTTAAATGGAAGGACCGCATACAAGTTTTATAGCAAAACTGTTTTTATTTAATTTTTTTGCTTACTAATTGAAAAGTTATATTTAAATAAAAATTAATTTTTAAACTCAGTTCCGATAACGCGCCGAAAGAATCCGAACGCGTGTGACGTCATTATGTTATGTATGGTCTTTGTATCCATGGTTACCAAGTTAAAAATTTATTATTTTT
Source organism: Mongoloraphidia duomilia (assembly GCA_039654895.1). Lineage (NCBI taxonomy): Eukaryota > Metazoa > Arthropoda > Insecta > Raphidioptera > Raphidiidae > Mongoloraphidia > Mongoloraphidia duomilia. The sequence continues at coordinate 13,268,493 of CM077527.1, forward strand.
GATAGTATGTGTAATACATATACACAAATACCAACAAATGCAGACACATTTTAACATAACGACGTCACAAACATTTCTGGCGCGTTTTGAAGTCACGTGATATTTTTTAAATTTTTATATATTTTAATTAATTTTTAGTAATTTATCTATAGCTTTAAAAAAATTTTTCTTTTCGATTTTCAATATTATTTATGTTAAATTATTAGAAAAAATTAAAAAATTAATAATTTTTTTTAAACTTAAATACCTAATTATATAATTGTTTCGAAACATATTGGAAAAAATCATTTTACCAACCACTTTCATGTTGGGCTCTCGCTGGTACGAGGATTCACTTCATATCATAGCTATTGAATTAGCATATATGAATTGACACTCGCATGTAGTGAAAATCTATTGATTCTGAAGCATATAAGGAGAATATTAATTTAGCAATCATGTCACGGTTGAGTATTGTAAGCTCATTCCGCCGCGAAAGTGGAAAGGTTCAGGTTAGAATCCTGACTGTGACCACTGGTTGGTTAAATGATTTTTTCCAATATGTTTCGAAACAATTATATAATTGGCTGCTCTCCAACGAAAACATTTATATAATCTACTATTACGCACCGCAAAAAATTGACATTGCTCCAAGACATTCATTGGCTCAAATTCGGACGTCATATAGTCATATCCGATGATTAAAAAAATACTTAATCATAGTTTCAATGTAAATAACAATCGAACATAAATTAAAGAAAAAATAGAATAGTGCAAATATTGAAATATGTATCGACAAATAATATTATTTTTTTTTTTGGATTTGTAACACGTCACTTTATAGTTTTCTGAGAATACTTTTTATTCAACATTATTAAATTACTCATCCCTTTTGAATAAGTGAAAATATTTTTTAATTTTAAATAAGGACATTATCAAGGAATACCGGCGCCGATCATGAATCATATACAGGGTGTAACAAAAAGCTAATGAAATAAAAATGTCAAAATAAAAACATTTTCATTTGATAACTTTCCTGTTAAAGTTCATCGTTAATTTTAGGCTCCTAGACCTACTGTAAAATTATTTTATAAATTACTTATGCTGGGGTAGATTTAAAGCATTATTCTGCTAAGAATGTTCTTTAAAATAAACTAACGATTTTTGAGTTATGAACATTTTCTCAAAAAATTTTACACCTCTTTTTTATATATCCTATAAGGCAGTGTCTCCCAAATAATGATTCGCGGACCCCTAGGGGTTCGCAGCATGTTTTTCGTGCAGGTCCGCGAACCCACGTCCAGCATGGTATTTTACATGCGAATTTCCAAGGTGTGTTTAAGGAAATATATTTATTAATTACATATTTAAAAAAACCTAAAAAGGTTGCTTTAATTTTTATTTTTGTAAAACTATTCATGGGGGTCCTCGAGATACTATACTAGTGTCTAATTTTGGAGGTCCGAGATTTCGAGGAATTTGGGAAACACTGCTATAAAGAGCCAAATTTCATGTTTGTAGGTTTTTATAGTTCCGAAGATTTCGTGACGAATGAGTCAGGGGCGGATTCAGAAAAATATTTCGGGGGGGATCAAAATATTTATGTACAAGTACATTATATTGATACTTACCTCACCAAATCAGTTTTTACACGCGAAAATATAAAAAAAATATCGAAAATATGCAACGCCCAACGCCGCTAAGATATGAATGGGGGATGTCTTTTTCTATTTGCGTTCTAAGCGTTGCCAAACATTTCGGGGGGGGGGGGTTGAATCCCCTAACCACCCCCCTTAATCCGCCATTGGAATGAGTGGTATTTCGCTTATATATTAATACTAGCGGCCCCGTCCGGCTTCGCCCGAACTGCAATACACTACTCACTCGATTCGCTCGTTCGCTTGAATATTATAATTACATTACTCACTCGCTTCGCTCGTTCGCTCCCGAGTGAATTTTTCCGATGTTTTAATGGTTATTCTGTTAACCAGGGCGGAGACAATTCCAAAAAATCAAAGATCATGAAAATCGGTCCAGCCGTTCTCGAGTTATAAATGGTGTAACTAACTAACTAACACGACTTTCTTTTATAAATATAGATGTGTGAACTAAATAAAACGTTGTTAACTTTCTGACTTAGTCTGTAATTTAAAACAAAACGCTGTAAATATTTAAATATTAACCCTTTTTGAATGGGAAAGAATCGGTCACATTACTAATACGCCCTTGATTTAACATATATTTCTAAGAAAAATGTATACATTTGCATATAAGTATATCTAGTAGGCTATTTGTATTTAAATGTATTTATATACTTCCTTCTGATTCATTTGAAACAATAATTTTTAAATAAATATATTTAAATTGTTTATATATGAATGACGTTTCCTGTAAATGAAACAAAATATTGCTTACGAATTAACATAAAAGAACAAATGCCGATCGAATGACTTGTTTTTGTTTTATCTATTTAAAATAAAGTTGAACATCGTTCGACTTGACTCGTAATATATCAAAATGCCAAAACAACAGGGCGCGTTAACAATTGAGGGTTGATTTATAAAACAGTTGCATAAAGGATGAAGAAATAAGCCGAGATAAAATGTGGTTGAACCAAATTATTTAAAAATATTTTTTTTTGTTTATTACATGCAAAAATAGGAATGCAATTTTTAAGTTCATTCATTAGTTGGTCACACACATACACATGCTGTATGACGTCACATTTCATTGAAAAAAAAACAAAACAAAGCCGGAAGTCGAGCATCGTGTATATTATTTATACATTTCTATTGTCTCTACCCAACACATTGGCGTCAGCAAATGTTCTCTCTTTATCTGAAACAAAATGCAAACAAAACTCTTTCGCTAGATGGTTATTTGTTTTCAGTAATCTATTATTAAAGTTTACGATTTGTCTAAACAACGTTATTTTCTATATTTGTTCAGCGTAACTGATTTCTTATGTAAGGCGACCTCAGTAAAATACAGTCGTATCTCTCTGAGAGTTCGGCCCTCAAATTTGTAGGGTAGTAGTGTTTCAAAAATCTTACACGTACACGTCGAGCGTTACTTGAGTATGCGAGTCGGAATCGTATCGGGAAGTGACATTGATTTGTTGTTGGCTGTGTTCAAAATAACGCTTTTTCACTTTTTTACACTAGTACGTCTAAATTTCGAAATATTTATTTTGACATATTTAAATAGTTAAATCAATGCCCTAATGAATAGTAGAATCGGTTTTTTAATATAATGAACCGTTTTCAAAATATACGCAGTTTTAGTAAACGAACGTCCGCTTGGTGTGGATTTTGGAGACGGCTATCTATATATACCACCGGAACGAATGTACGTTTGTTCTTTACTGCACAGCTACCTCTGATTGCGGCTGGCGTAACAGACGCGACGTAAACGCAACGTAGAAGTTGCGCTTGAACCGACTGCGTTATACGTTTAGCGTGAGGCGCTGCGAACTCTTGCGACGCCTTGCGTCTTGCGTTCTGGGTCTTGCGACAATTAGGTATTTAAGTTTAAAAAAAATTATTAATGTTTTAATTTTTTCTAATAATTTAACATAAATAATATTGAAAATCGAAAAGAAAACATTTTTTAAAGCTATAGATAAATTACTAAAAATTAATTAAAATGTATAAAAATTTAAAAAATATCACGTGACTTCAAAACGCGCCAGGAATGTTTGTGACGTCGTTATGTTAAAATGTGTCTGCATTTGTTGGTATTTGTGTATATGTATTACACATACTATCAAAAATTATAAATTTTTAACTTGGTAACCATGGATACAAAGACCATAGATAACATAATGACGTCACACGCGTTCGGATTATTTCGGCGCGTTATCGGAACTGAGTTTAAAAATTAATTTTTATTTAAATATAACTTTTTAATTAGTAAGCAAAAAAATTAAATAAAAACAGTTTTGCTATAAAACTTGTATATGGGTCCTTCCATTTAAGTAAAAAAAAAATTCATTTAAAAACCCAATTATAGAGGGGCTTTACAAAACAAGTCTTGTAACTTTTGCGTAAAGTTTCATGTCAAAGTTACAGAATTCTGACTTATTTAAATTGTTGAAAGGAAGTTCCGTAGCCATTATACCTTAATTAAATTATAAAATATTGGTCTGTTTATTTAACACATGAAACCAGTTGATATCCTGTGTTTCGTTTGTTTATTTTGCAATTATGTATTTAACTGCAGGTAAAACTTAATTCATATTATGTTAATTAAATAAATATTTAACAACTGTTCGCGCCATTTAAAAAAAAATATTGTATAATTGGGCATAGAAATTGCCACCTAACTAGTAACCCTTGACAAGATCCGTGAGATCATTAAACACACAAGTTATTGCTTTCTGATGTGAAACATCTTATGTCGGGCTATGAACAGCCGCGTGAAGGGAAATATGCAACGAAATTTATGGTCCGCTCCTTCGCTGCTGTTCTCCCCACCACTGCGGCACTCTCTCTCTCGCTCGGCTTCCGCGCGCTCGGGCACGGGAAGACAACCGCGTGTGTTACAGTGCAGTATATAGGATTACGTCAGCATAACAGTTAGTTGCTGCTTTTGAAAAAATATATACTACTAGATAGAGAATACCACCGAGTTCAATAACGTTTTCTTTGATGTTTCACATCTGTCGGGGGTCCCGAGACCCACACTCTTTTTTTTGTCATACCCACTATAAAATAGCTACTTTACCTGCGTGTACGTATTTATTTATTAACTTCCCATTGGAAGTTATTGTAATGGGTCCGAAAATCGAAATCAAAAAGGAAAAAAAATTTTTATATTTCAAGGTCACTACACTATTTTTACACTACTTTTAGAAAGATGTCTGTGTGTGTGTATGTGTGTGTGTGTGTGTACGTACGTACGTACGTACGTACGTACGTATGTGCCCATTTCTTTCTAAGACGAAATCTCGAGAATGAAAAATGATATCGACTACGTTGAGGTGCCAATCGACGCGTATTAACGTAAATATGATCTGAAAGAAATTTTTTCAAAATCGGTTCAGCCGTTCTTTTTTCTTAACCAAATAACCTCCAAAAAAGTAGATTTTATACAATATCTCGCGAATAAAAAATTATATCGACTTCGTAAGGGTGTCAATCGAGGCGTGTTAACGTCATTTTGATCCGACATAAATTTTATAAAAATCGGTTCAGCCGTTTTTTTTTTTTTTTTTTAATTATTGTTAAAAATAAATAATAATTATGTTTTAATGATTAAAATGATTACTTTTCTGTGTAATATCTAATTTAATTATTATTATTAAATATTTATCAAACTGGGAAGTTCGTCGTGTGGACCTCAAGGGTCGCACTTTAGTTCTAATAAACGACCCACCTCACGGCTTGTTTATTTATTTATTTATATAAATAACCTGCAAACAGGCCAAGGCCTAATTATATGTAGGTAAAATATAATTACAAATCCAAAATATTCATACTCTAACATAACATAATTAACTATTATATTGTGTATATGGCTACACTGTGTGAGCTTACGTATCAGAATAGTTAGGATATAATGCATCTTTAAGAAATTTTTTAAATTTGCATGGAATATGCATGGAATATAGGTCAGTTAACAGGCAGGTGTGTTGAAAGTGTTTATAACACACACTAATGTGGAACATAAACAGTTTCCATAGTGATTTATTTATGTTTAAGTATTTGTTTTGATCCGCCCGCTAGTTGGCGACGCAAATGAACTGTAATTTTTTTTTTTGAAATACTGAAAATGAAGTGAAAAGTAGCTATTTTATAGTGGGTATGGCAAAAAATACGATATATATTTCGTGAATAATGGCATTATGACTCGTGTGACTGTTAAAACTTACTAAATTGCTCGTTTTAACAAACTGTCGCTTTCTGACAAATCTGTCTGCAACCCAGCATAATGCTGGGTTTCAAAAAGCATTGTCAGAAAATCTGATTTGACAATGACCTTAGATTGTGACCTCACATAATATTTCCCCATAATAGACCGAGAGCTGGTGACAATTTTTTTGGTGTTATTTATTCAAGGCCTTATTTTTGTGAACATGTTGAAGGAGACATATTGAAGTGCCCTGAGTAAGGAATTTTGCTAGATAGCGCGGTATGGGAGGGATGCAGACCGACCCCAACATATAACAAAAAAAAATGGTCACAATTGTTATTACTTTCGAGGCTGAAATTGTTTGTATAGCTTGTCGGTGAACCCAATAATGCCATTATAATATTTGCAGATCGATTGGTCAGTGTTAAAGAGGTGGCAGATCACTCTAAACGTGTCATGTACCCGACGAAATTTATATTAGTTCAAGGTTTGAAATTTTAATATGTTGTTACGGCGACTGTTCGTAACAACTGCATATTAAAATTTCGAAACAACAGTTTTCTACGCATTTCGATCAAAATTTAGCTTGAAAAGCGATCTTTTTCTATGCAGATCAATCATTTGTTTTGTGAGTAAGGTCTAATGTTTTAAGGTACGTGCAGTACGCAGCTGGGATTCTAGATGGTAGCATGTATGGTAGATGGTGGCTGAAATTATAAGAGCTTATAAGGTTTGCACAACGAAGCTTTGATACTAGCACTGATACAAGCTTAAGTCGCGTTTGAAATGTCAGATATAGCGAAGACGAATATTCGTGTTCTTCTGCTACAAAGTGGTATATTTTAATTACAAATTTGGGTAGGAGCTATCATGTCCACCCTATTAATAGAAAACGATCTAAACATGGTGAATTACATCATTTATACCAAGAATTAAAATTTTACCCAAACCGCTTTTTTGAATTGAATATTTACGTATATGGAACCTAACACTTTTAAATACGTCTTAGAAAAAACTCAAAACAAATCAAATAAAAACTGGCAAAATTTCACTTATTAAACTAGTCACATCCATTGCGAAACTTGTAACGGCCATTTGACAGTTGTCACACGTTGATTGTAGTAGTCAGCGCGCTGAAAGAATGGTGAGATACATTCTTGTATCTAGCAGCTCTTGTAACTGCGCTTATACCTGCTACACTCACTGCTTCGTTGCGTGTACGCTCGCATATATAACAATGCATTAATTTAAGCAAGCCCTGCTATGATCTTCGCTACCATCTAGAATCCCAGCTGCTTACTGCACGTACCTTTAGACGACAGAGAGTTTCATAACGACATTAGACTGTTCCTGCGTGTATAAAAACTGTAATTATATGATCACAATCTAAGGTAATTGTCAAATTAGCTTTTTGACAATGCTGTCTGCAACCTAGCATAAGTGTTGGTGATTGATTTCGTAGGATAGTTATCAATACCGATACTGTACAGTGTACAGAACACTGTTCGTAGATTACTTTGCACAGTGCTGTACGTAGATAAAGACTCCGCGCATATACACAGAATGGGATTTATTATAATGTCGGACCCCTACTTAAGCCTCTTCTTTTTGAGGGGCCACCACCGCCGCCAAGGCAGACTGTGCCCCCGGGGGCCCACTTTGTGTTCACGAATTTATAATAGATAAGTATAAAATATCTAACCAGCCGCTACACAGCGGCGCGCCAATTAAATTTTTATTAAAAAAAAACTATTTCGAAATAATGATTTAATATTTATTGTTCATAAATAAAAAATAAAAATAGACTCCGCTACAAAATAAAGACTCGGTTTGTTTTGTAATTTTGTTCGGCGGATTTTCAGGTAAAAATGTGCACGTTGGTACCTACCTAAATAATAAATGTATTTTTTTAATGCGCTTCAATTTTTTTATACATTTTTGGGGAACTATACTTTCGTAATTTTTAGGATAATAATATAAAAATAAAATGGGAAGCAATGCTAATAGTCCAAGCTGTGACCGTACAAATGTCTACTGGACTACACTACTAAAATTTTATTATTGAATTTAACAGAAAATATGATGCCTAAAACATAAAATCGGTGGCAGACTGATACAATTTTTTTAATCATTTTTTATCTCGAATTCTAGGCTCAACACTACTTGATGAATTTTATGCAGGCTAGAAGTATCAATTATTTGCAATTATCATTGTCTGCCTTGCAACTTTTTGCATACCTGACATACCTCATAATAAACATTTATTTGGAGAGACGGCCTGCCAGTTATGCAAAAAAAATTGCAAGGCAGACGATGATAATCGCAAATAATTGATACTTCTCTGTAATCTGCATAAATTTCTTCAAGTAGTATTGAGCCTTATTCGAGGTACTGACAACAAAAAATGTTTTAAAAAAAATTGAATCAGTCTGCCACCGATTTGATATTTTTCGTCAATAATAAAAAAATGGGTGTGTGCTTATGACCACACGACAGAAGTGAAAACTTCAGATTTTCTAATTTTAAAATATATATATAATTTTTTAATCACACAGTTTAATCATAAATATATTAAAATCGGCCTTTACAATTAAATTTAATGAATATAATACCTTAACGATAATATTAAGTTTTAGTGTCATCTGTTATCGCACTTGCGAACTACAAAATATATGTTTTAGTGTGATCTGTTAGCGCACTTGTGAACTACAAATGACTTTTTACTCGTATTAAGTTTTTAGTGTCATCTATTAGTACACTTATGAATTACACACTATTACCCATCAGCATATTGCAAATACGTGTTCGTGTTCGAACCGAGTAGCCCCGATTGTCACTGTCGGGTGCGTTTCACATCACTGCTCAGGCCAAGTGCGCCTAAGGATGTTTTCACTTCGAAAATTTAGTAATGCTGTCCAGTTTTGTATGGTCAGAGTGATCCACAAACGATTGGTTTAGAACGTACTTAGAGAACAGAACAGCAATTATTAGCATCGGCCAACATAAATCTATTATTTTAATTTGTTATAATGTAATGTCTATCATAATGTTTTTATACATAATGTTTTTATATGACCTTTTGTATCCACGTGATGGCCATGCAAATAAAACTTTATCTATCTATCTATCTATTAAATACGATATGAAAACTGGAGTTCCACAAGGCAGTAATTTAGGTCCAATACTATTCCTTCTCTACATAAATGATCTACCAAACTACATAAGCTGTGGAAAAGTCACAATGTATGCAGATGATACAAGCATATTAATAACTGCAAAAACACTACAAAATTTAGAGCTTTGTGTTAACAAATCGCTTGAAGAATTCTACACCTGGTGTAGAACAAATCACTTAATTATCAATCTCAACAAAACAAACTATGTTGTATTTGACAGACCAAACGTATGTACAAAAATTCGACTGATGACCAGTCCTATACTTCCCACCTAGTAAATATTTGCAAAAAATAAACACTCTTTTTTTTATTCTTTGACTAGGCCCAAATAACCTTAGCTGTTGGTGGTCTTTAAAACACAATTTAATTTTTATTCTTTGAAAAAAGCATGGCCCTCTTTTTTGTTTGGTGATCTATTGATGGCTAGCTTAATATAGCAAAAATCATGGTTACCTTGATTTACGTACAATTTTTATTTTTTTTAGTAAAATATTTTTTTTCTCGAAAACTATACATTTTAGAGAAAAAAAATATTTACATTTTTTTCATATTATAACATCTAGAATTCATTTATATTTTTTTTTACCTATGTTAATACGTGACATTGAGGACGTTTTTTTGAATATCTCAGGATCCACTGAACCGATTTGACTCAAAATCTAATCAGATCTAAGTTAAAGGCTGATAAACACAATAGAACAATCGGCATGCCCGTATGTTGTTCCGTTCTTAAGATATCGAAGGCGAAAAATTGACCACAGGTACTATATTATGACTAAACAAAATATATTATTGGATTTGATGCCTTGTCAGACGAGACGCCACTGATCAGGCACCGTTCGTCGGCTGATAATAACACAGGTATATTGTGCAAATAGGTCTATACGGTACCTTGATATATAATTTGAAACGTTTTTATTGGTGGAATTCCATTCTTATATTACTTGAATGTCTGTCGGTTTCAATTGAAATTCTTTCATTCGTTCCTCCGGCGCAATGTCGATGACTGATTGTGCGCTTTTGTATGACCTTTTCTATTTCCGGAATTTCGCGATTATGCGAATTCTTTCAACGAACTCTTACGGCCGGTTTATCGTACATTTTAATCGCTATGTTTTTTTAATCACACTGTTAAATTTGGACAGCTACGTGTTCATTGGTTGCTGCGTTTCGTTACCATAGCAACCCGTTATTTAACAGTGTGATCAAAAACATCGTGATTAAAATGTACGATAAACCGGCCATTAAAGTTTTGTCTTATTTATTTATTGTAAATTATAGACGCGTCGACAAGTTAGGTCTAAAGTTTTGTCTGTTTAACATTGTTTAAACACGCCATTTTATTATAATGACTAGCTTTTGCCGGAATAGTGATGCAATTTTATAACCCTTTCTCGATAGCGACGAGATATCGGCAATTTTAAACTCGTAACGAAATATTTGACGAGATTTCTCAAAAAAAATTCTAATCTGATATGCAGCCAAAGTTGCAAGTTGAATCGACCTTAAAGGCCAATGCTCGACAAAATGCTGCTTCCAAAAAGTTTCCTGTTTTCAAATGCAGCAGTTCTCACAAGCGGCGACCCAGCAGCGGTGCCGATGCTACAAAATTCAACGTTTCGGAGAGCGTTGTGTTATAATTGATATTTTTACTTTGTAGGTACTGTATGTTTTATTGACCTTTTGTATCCAATTTTTGGCCATGCAAATAAACTGATATCTTATCTAATACTATCGTTAAACTCCATCCTATTGGTTTGATTGCTTTCTATGAAGGCTCAAGACTATTCGAAGATTACCCTAAGAAACAACGATGCGCTTTGCAAATGCACAAGCGCCTTCAGGTTCTAACTCTTAGAAACCAAATATATTTTGTGTATAGCAAGAGATTCATCAGGTCCATCAGGAATGCGCGTTCTCACGAGAGCTCCTCATAATAATGTTTGAGCTTAGTTGTCGGGGTCGCACAATGGGCCCTTGCAGGCCCGAGTTCAGTGGAACATTTTTCCTGCCCTCAAATTAGTCGTGTGTGTTTTTAATGACCACCAACAGCTAAGGTTATTTGGGCCTAGCACCAATTCATATTTCCAATTCATTATTTTTTTTTAATAATAAATTGAAAATCCAATTCACAATTTTACTAGCTCTCGGGTTAGAATCCGGGAACTGGGGACTTGTAATAGAGGAACTATAGCAACGCCATGTAAACAACAGAATTGCTACACTCTCGGCCATTCTCAAGCCCTAGTTATCTGTCAATTGGCGGTCCGAGCAAATTGACAAAATTTTATTTGAAGTGTATTTTTGATTATCAAAAACACCAACTTAAAAAAAAAATCAAATTATACTATCGCTAAACTCCCGTCTCGTTCGACTTCATGTTTTTTTTTTTGGTGAGGGTGGTTGCAGTAGGAAGGTATGAATGCACAGTTTGAGAAGCTCTGGTCTACTGTACACGCGTTATTCACAAGTACAGGTTTTTTTTATGCAGACCTTGATTGAGAATTTGGAGACCAGCAGTCTGTCCGCTCTGCAATGGAGTGTATTTAGCACACACTCCTTCTTTGCCGTCTTTCTCTTCTAGTCAATGCCAAATATTCATCAAAACTTGTTATAATTACAGTACAACTTAGTTATAAGCGCAGCATGCTAACCGCACATCATATACACCTACTACACATTTTTTGAGAAAATATTTTTTCATATATTTTCAATAAGAGACTCAACATTATAATTTATAATAATTTGAAGACATACGGTACTGGGAAAATTTAATTTATTGTAGATTATAGACGCGTCGACAACTTAGGTCATTAGCGTCTTAAATTACATTAAATAACAACTAACTTAAAACTAAATAACATTACAAAACATCCATGAGCGCAGGTGGGATTCGAACCCACGACAGTCTAGTCCAGTCTAGAGGCTGTTCCTAAATACGCTATCCACTAGGCTACACTTCCCTGTACGGGGAAAATTAAAAGAGAAGATTTTCAAGTTATTTTGAGATTCTCAAAATGAGAATTGCTAATAGACAGGGTTCCCAAGTGTGTGAGAGAGAGAGAGAAACAGTAGATTCGGACTCTAGGGACCTCAAAACGTGCAGATAATATGTTCAAATTTTTCATTCGCAAAATCGGACCCAATACAACAACTTCCAATGGGAAGTTAATAATATGTTTAGGTATATTAATATATAAAGAAACAATTCTGAACGGTCCGGGCTTGAGAATAGCCGAGAGTGTAGCGGTGCTGTTGTTTACATGGCGTTGCTATGGTTCCTCTATTACAAGTCCCGAGTTCTAGCCCGAGAGCTGGTAAAAGTGTGTGTTTTAAAGACCACCAACAGCTACGGTTATTTGGGCCTAGCACCAATTCATATTTTCAATTCATTATTTTTTTTTTTTAATAATAAATTGAAAATCCAATTTACACTTTTATCAGCTCTCGGGTTAGAACCCGGGAACTTGTAATAGTAACGTCATGTAAACAACATCATTGTGCTACACGCTCGGCCATTCTTAAGCCCTCACTGTGTGTGAGTGACTCATTCTATATTATTTGCAAACCGTACTATTACTATTTTGATAAGTTACCTGAAGAGGTTTCGTTTGCACAGCTCTGTACGGTACATAAGTACGAAATGAGATGACGTAAAGCTCGTTTGAGGAACAGATATTTCGACCAGTTCAAATACCGAACCCAATAATGTGATACAATGCGGCTGCTGCTGACGTTTTCTGTATGATCTACTCTCTAAAAATATTTGTTAATGAAAAGTAGAATAAGAATGGCCCTCAAATCAGGAATTATCAAAATGTTCGCGTACGCTTCCACGATTGAACAGATCAGGTCCCAGATCTGTTTCGATTTTCTTTTGACGCGAATAACGTCTAATATAGGCAGTGGCATAGTCGAAAGTGGTTGACATGTGAAACAAAACACAGCATGTATAACTATGTTAAGGTCTCAGATACAGTAAGCAAAGTGAACGTGTGAAAAAATAAGAGGTACAAAAAGTAACAGGTATATACAAACGCCAAGCCTAAACCCCAATCCCGAAAGCTTTTGAATTGTAAATTATAGACGCTCGACAACAGAGGTCATTAAGACAAGACTTTCAAAGTCTTGCCTTGTCTTGAAATATCAAGACAAGACTTCACTAAAGTCTTGTCTTGAAATATCAAGACTTCACTAAGTCTAAGTCTAGATTAAAAAAACTCTTGTCTTGTCTTGAAAATTTCTAGACAAGACAAGAGTCTAGAAAGTCTAAATCTAGACGGCAACACTAGCTTTGTTGGCCTAGACAGAAATCCGGTCCTGCATACGGACTAATAAGGATTAAACCCTGGGCTTCCAAGGACATGCATTGACTGAGTATTTTTTCAGGGTATTTTCCTCTTGAAAGTTCTTTTCCAATATCATAATTAAAATGTTGCAGATCCGTTTCGATTTTCAGTTTTCTTCCTCTCAATGAATTTTTTCATGAACACGGTGAATAAGTAGACGTTCATTGACTGAATATTTTTTAAGGGAACTTGGCAAAGAATTGTTTTGGTACTCCTGCTTGAACAAATAAAGATAGAGTTAAGAGAAATGTCGGCACTTAGAGTCACTTGCTGTGTGTTACTTTCTCCCGGATCTCTAGCATCGGTAAGATGCTAGAAACCGGAGCGTGGTGTTTGTTGTTTTATTGCCTGTATTCGACACATCATTGGTTCAATGTGTTCATTCATCCGTCATGTTGTCAATAACATGGCGAATTCTTTCGGCAAACTTCTGTTAATGGTTTTTAACACACATAAAAAAAACGGAAACGGAAAAAATGTAACAGTTGCAGAAGGCAACTATTTTCACCAGTGGGGAATCCCCTGGTTTTGGCGTGAATAAAGTCTAATGTCTCATAGACCGAGAGCTAGTGACAATTTTTTGGTGTTATTTATTCAAGGCCTTATTTTTGTGAAGATATTGAGGGAGGCATATTAAAGTAAGGAATTTTGCTAGATAGCGGTATGGGAGGGATGCAGACCGCCCCCAACATGTAACAAAAAAAATAGTTACAATTATTATTGCTTCAAGGCTGAAATTGTTTGTATAGCTTGTCGGTGATCCAATAATGCCATTGTGATATTTGCAGATCGATTGGTCAGTATTAAAGGGGTGGCAGATCACCCTAAACATGTCATGTACCCGACGAAATTTATATTATTAGTTTAAGGTTCAAATTTTAATATGTTGTTACGGCGACTGTTTTAAGCATATATTTAAATTTGCAGAACAAAATGTCGGTATTAACCCCCTCGCAGAACGATATAAAACCTAGGCGAGCAAGTTTCCCTCTAAGAGAGGGGGTTAATACCGACGTTTTGTTCTGCAAATTGAAATATATTATGCTTAAAACAGTCGCCGTAACAAAATATTAAAATTTGAAACTTGAACTAATAATATAAATTTCGTCGGGTACATGACACGTTTAGGGTGATCTGCCACAGTACATGGGATCAATATTACGCCGCCTGAAGTCAATTTTCGGAGATACAGCCTTTTAAAGTTGAGGTTTCAAAATTTTTTTTGAAGTTATACATATATTTTGCGATGACAGTGAATAGGAAAAGCAAGACATAAACCTATTCAAAAATTATACCGACTCAAAAATTAATGAAACGAGTTGACAGGGATAAAATGGTTTTAACGATTTGGATGAAATATACTGAAAAGGCGTTTTGGGGGGCAATAATCGATCCCAGAAAAAATTCGTTTTCTTATAGATTTTATAATTTTAAAAATCAATTTTTTGACGTTTCAAAATAGTGTAATTATTGTAAGCAGGCTTTTAAAACTTCAAAAACAGAAGAGTGGGTTGAAGAAGACAGTTTTTTCGTGTGCATGATAGGCGAAAAAAGGCTCTTAATTATGCACTTCTTATTAACTTCTGAAGCTATTTATGTCGGACACTGTTACATTTTAAACGAGACTTAGCTAAATTCAACTATTTGAAATATTTCGCCGTGGTATTGATTAACGAAAGGTATGTAAGCAAACCCGTTAACATTTTTACACCAACGACGATAAAAAAAACAGATAAAAAACTGAACCATGTTTAAAGCATAGCAAGAAGTGATCAGAGCATTCTAATAACATAAGCAAGAATGTAGTCAGGGCCGGCCCTAGGGTTGTTAGTTTCACAAGCTTTGGCGATGTGATCTCCTAGACTCCTATCTGCTGGTTCACGTAACGCGCAGTATGGTAGTTCCGAACATGTATAACTCTTGAAGCCATGGGCTTGAGAATGGCCGAGCGTGTAGCAATGCCGTTGTTCACAGGGCGTTGCTATTGTTCCTCTGTTAGTCCCCAGTTCCCGGATTGTAACCCGAGAGCTGGTAAAAGTGTCAATTGGATTTTCAATTTATTATTAAAAAAAACATATGAATTAAAAATATGAATTGAAAATATGAATTGGTGCTAGGCCCAAATAACCTTAGCTGTTGGTGGTCTTTAAAACGCAATTTACAATTTTCTTGAAACCATATCCTATCTCGGATAAGTTTCCTATCTTTCCGTAGAACACACCTTGGCATGTCAATGCTCTCGAATTAGACTCACAGACGCTAATGACCTCTGTTGTCGAGCGTCTATAATTCACAATTCATTCATTCATTCGAATTAGACTCTATCGAGTACGGAGTATTCAATGTGAAACAATGGAACGAGATGGTCTCCGCACAGGCGGACACTTATAAAGTGTCATTTCTTTCCTTCAACGCAAATGTCCCAGCGAAACGAAATTGTTCTGCGGACATGTTTCATGGAACCATATGTCCGCTCATTAAATGAAACGTTTCATGTCCGTTCCATCCATGAGCCCTAAATTAAAAAAAAAATGTTTTTAAGAAATTTTAAATGCTCGTTGATCTGAAATATTTCATGGCAATTTTTCAATTTGTTTCAGGAATCTGGCAATTGGAATCGGAATACAGAATTTCCCAGAAGGCTTAGCGGTTAGCTTACCACTTCACGCTGCTGGATTTTCAAGATGGAGAAGTTTTTGGTAAGTTTGTATGGTAAATATTTTTTTTTCTCCAACTATCTTCTTTTCAAAATAACCCTATTTGAGGAACTAAGACGGGCTGGGATGTAGAATTGTAGTTAGTAGGAAATTTGTTTTCCATGACTTACTGACGTATAACTAAAACGATCAATCGTCGATACATAGGAGGGTTTTTTGTCCACGGTTTGGTCCTTTTTATCCGACTGCGCGACATCAAAGGCAGGGTTATGTTTTCGTGCTATCTACGTATGTAAGTATGTACGTGGGATTCTTTATTCCCTCGTAGCATCCAAACGGCTGGATGGATTTTAGTAAATGAGGTGTCACTAGGTTCTTCTTAATCTCGAGAGTGACAGAGGGTATGTGACGCTACGGAACATTCAATATGGCGGACGCTAGACGCCATTAGAGTGACAAAGGGTATATGACGCCACGGAACATTCAATATGGCGGACGCTAGACGCCATTAGAATGACAAAGGGTGTGTGACGTCACGGAACATTCAATATGGCGGACGCTAGACGCCTTAGAGTGACAAAAGGTATGTGACGCCACGGAACATTCAATATGGCGGACTCCAGACGCCATTAGAGTGACAAAGAATATGTGACGCCACGTAACATTCAATATGGCAGACGCTAGACGCCATCAGAGTGATAAAGGGTATATGACGCATCGGAAAATTCAATATGGCGGACGCTAGAAACCATTTTGTCAGAATGTAAAAGTAACTTTCCTTCTAAATACTTCGATATGGGTATCAAAAGAAAGGTCTCGTTGAGACGATTTAAAAAAAACTAAAAAATTAAATTAAAAAAATCAAAAAACCAGACTGCATCAAAAACAAACTAAAAAGATGAAAACAAGATAACATGCAGTCAAAGGCATGCATGTAACAAGTTGAACAGATATATCTGATGCCTCCGACTGCATGTGATTATTTGATCTTGTTTCCATATTTTTAGTTCGTTTTTGACGCAGTCGGATTTTTTAAAATTTATTCTTTTAAAATCCATTTTACAGAGTGTTTTTGGCATTAGGTAAATCAATTTCGAGTTTATCTTGTGGTTTGCACGTGGGTCACGAGTGTTTGGACTCACTCTATGCGGACACTGTACTATGGAGCACTGTATATTATAGTACTGTTGTGGACGATAATCGCATGGAAACAATGAGGTTTGTAAAACTCAGCGCGTTTGACCACGTTAAGCTATTTACAGTACGGTTTTGTCGAATGCGGTTACAGTACAATTTTGTTGGAAATCGGATGAGACGACCTTGCAGTACAAGTTTTGCTTTCAAACAGTTAACATGTCAAACAACAAGCCGTGAGGTGGGTCGTTTATTAGGACTAAAGTGCGACCTTTGAGGTCCACACGACGAACTTCCCAGTTTGATAAATATTAAATTAATAATAATAAATAAATTCAGGGCCGGCGCGTCAAAATATGCCGCCTAAGGCGAATACAACTTTTGCCGCCCCCCCCCCACATAATAAAAAAATTAATAAACCGATGATATATTTTATTTAGGTACTTAACAAATAAAAAACAAATGTAATTCTAATAACAATATTTACAAAAAATATAATAAGTATAGACACTTTGAAAAAAATATAATCATTTTTAAAAAGTAGAATACCGCACGAAAAATTCGCTGCTACAAAAATATGCCGCCCTAAAAATATGGCGCCGTAAGGCGATCGCCTGTCCGACCAGGTGCACGTGCCGGACCTGAATAAATTAGATATTACACAGAAAAGTAATCATTTTAATCATTAAAACATAATTATTATTTATTTTTAACAATAATTAAAAAAAAAAAACGGCTGAACCGATTTTTATCAAATTTATGTCGGATCAAAATGACGTTAACACGTCTCGATTGACACCCTTACGAAGTCGATAAATTTTTTTATTCGCGAGATATTGTGTAAAATCTACTTTTTTGGAGTCTTATTTGGTTAAGAAAAAACAACGACTGAACCGATTTTGAAAAAATTTCTTTCAGATCATATTTACGTTAATACGCGTCGATTGGCACCCTAACGTAGTCGATATCATTTTTCATTCTCGAGATTTCGTCTTAGAAAGAAATGGACACATACGTACGTACGTACATACGTACACACACACAAATACACACATACAGACATCTTTCTAAAAATAGTGTAAAAATAGTGTAGTGACCTTGAAACATAAAAATTTGTTATACATTTTGATTTCGATTTTCGGACCCATTACAATAACTTCCAAGGGAAGTTAAAAATATTCTTTTAGCGACTCTTGCGTTTTGTAACAATTAGTTTAAGTTGTTTTTTTTTTTGGTTTTGCAGTACCAAAATCGTACGATCGAATCGAAAGTTACTCTTGCCGAGTTCGCTCGCAGGAGAACTCACCAAGAGATTAGATAAAGCGAGCGTCTACGAATGTGTGTGTGTACACACTCGGCGCGACTCGTGTTCAGTTGTCATTTAAACTACTCAATTCAATATAAACTACGCAGTTAAACACGAGTGACGAAGTGTACTGACTACGCTCGCACTCGCCGCTCGGTTCTTTTGACTCGCCGTCAAAAAACCGACTTTATATACGGAGCGCTCGCGAGGCGAGACAGGGCGCTACAAGGCCGGCCGAGCGATGCCAGTACGCACTCTCGCGTTCGGGTAGTCTCGGTATTCCTCGGCGAGAGTGTACTGCCGGCATCAGAATACACGATCAAATAAACGTTCCAACCAACAGTGTTGTACTGCTACAGACAGACCATGTTTGATCCAAGTGTGCAAGCTTTCACGGCCGGCATTGTTCCAAGTCTTCATGGTTTCCGGGCTTGTAGGCCGTGGTCCGGTGGTATTTCTACCGGACGTTTCGTCTACAACTGCGGTAGACATTCTCAAAGGCGATGTGGCAGCGGTCGAAGTGTCCTCCTTGGCGGCTCACAGGTTAGTGTGTGAGCCGCCAAGGAGGACACTTCGACCGCTGCCACATCGCCTTTGAGAATGTCTACCGCAGTTGTAGACGAAACGTCAGGTAGAAATACCACCGGACCACGGCCTACAAGCCCGGAAACCATGAAGACTTGAGACATGTTTGAGCTCAAACATTGTTGACTTGACCTTTGAACTTTATCTTTTTATAAACGTATTAATTATTCACGTGAAAAATATTTCTGAAAATATATTTTGAAATACGAATTAATTCGACCAGCGCGAATCTGGGAGTTTCGGGTTCAAGTCCCGGTATAGAGGCATTAAAATTTCGTCTTATCGTAACATAATTAATGTGTCTGAAATCTGTAATTCACTAATATAAATGGATTCTTTTGTGAATTTGGAGTTACCATTTTTCATTATTATAAACTAAGTAGTTTTTAGATTATTTTTAGTTTTGTCGGAAATAAGTGTTGGGCTTGAGAATAGCCGAGCGTGTAGCAATGCTGTTGTTTACATGGCGTTTGCTATAGTTCCTCTATTACAAGTCACCAGTTCCCGGGTTCTAGCCCGAGAACTGGTAAAAGTGTCAATTGGATTTTCAATTTATTATTAAAAAAAAATAATGAATTGAAAATATGAATTGGTGCTGGGCCCAAATAACCTTAGCTGTTGGTGGTCTTTAAAACACAATTTGAAAAAACTCGGGTCGCAGTGCCAAAACCCTGCCGACAATATAGTGTATTTGCTAATACTGGCATTGTGGCTTTATTATATGAACTTAAGTTTGTTTTTGGACAAAATAAAAAATTTAACCCCTTAATACATCCCTTAAAAAATATTTTTTTTCTTAATTTCAATATTTTTATCAATGCAACCTCGGTACCAAATTAAATACACCCTTCAGTAAGTAAAGCACTATGCGCAAACTAGTGTTTTCATAAAATTTGTAAGTCCGGTCCTGTCGGGCCGATTTTATTAAAATTTTGGCAGCACATTTTAATTGTAACTAAAAGGTTAAATTTCAAGTTTGAAACGATTCTGAGAATTTTTTCGGCATTTTCGGGCCCAAAAACATTTTTCAACCCCTAAAAACTACCCTTAAAATGGTCCGATTGGGCCCATTTTAAATAGGCTTCGTGCGGTGATGGATTTCAACGTGCCTACCAAATTTCGTCAAAATCAATTAACTCTTTCGAAAGTTATTGCCCGCACACATATATATATATATATATATATACATATATAAATAGACATTTCCAAAAATGGTGCCAAAATGTTCAGGAGGCTATGAAACGTCGAGAAATTTTGGTCCGACCCCTAGGTCCCGCCATCCGACCGACGCCAATAGTGTATGTGCCATATGGCAAATACACTAATAAGTGTTCACGATGGTACGGTACTGCTGAAGTTTCGAAACCCGGTCATTCATTCATAGTAGAAGAGAGATTGTGAAGGCCATCGAAGCCTCATTTTCATTCACAGAAATACATGTACTGTACAAATATTATCAAGTCTTTGTTTAAAACAGAGGCGACTCGTTGTATCGCTGCTCGACAGGTCAAATCAATTATTGTTAAAAAATACGCTTCGAGTATAGTTTTCCGAAAAATTAAATTTTATTTGGTCGTTACTTGATGTAAATTATTGTTATACATTTTTAAAATCTTTGACACATGATGAAGCCATTTTAGTTTCTTAAACCAGTTTAAAAAATCTTTGGGTAACGAAACCACTGTAATTTTAGATCTTTGTCTGATAAAGCCACTGTGTTACAAAATAAAGTTCTTAAATGTAAATAATTAAAACGTTGTGTTGTTCTTTAATTTTTAAGGCCCGTATTCACCAAACACTGTTAAATCTTAGAATAAATTTATTCCTTGGAATAAAATTAACTTTCAATTCACCAAGCAATTCATTCGATAGAATAGTAACTTCAGGTACAAATTTACTTTATACCATACACCTTGGAGATTTTGTCAAATATTTTGATTCTAATGCACGTTTACCATAGATCCGACCGATGGTGCATCGATCGAAAATGTAAATTTATTTTATTTTACTACAAAAACCTTTCCCTGAAAGATATGGAATTAATATTTACCTGAAAAGGTCGCCAGGCCATAAAGTAATTTATGCATTTCGTGCACACCCTATTTAACTAGGCGAATAAATATTTATACCTTTGAAATTGGACAGAATAACTATTCTTACGATTTATACCTGCAGTAAACTTAACTATGTTTGGTGATTTGAGTTATCACTATTTATTCCGAGTGATAGTTATCAGGGGAATAAATCAACGGAATAAATAACTAACTAGGCTCGGTGAATACGGGCCTAAGTGCATTTAATTTTATTTCTGGAATTTCGAAATTGACGTGTACCCGACTCTGTCATTTTACTAAGGCGTTTTGATTTTTTTTTTGCTAGTATTCGAGAAATGCAGTTCCTTTTACTCGATTGATATGCGTATCGAATTGGCCCTGACACATTTAGATTATGTAAGTGAGTAAAGAATTTCAAAAAGCCGTTTCTGTTTCTGCAAGTAATAATTAGAGATGGAAGATATTTTCCTTCGGGGTATCCTCTTTTGTCGCATCTAATTGCCGATATCCACAAAAATAAGTGGTCACGACGAATCAATTAGAACTTCCGATTCTTCTAAACGTTTCTAAAAACTGAATACTCGATCTCAACAACATCTAAAATCGGGGTACTCGATCTCAGCAAGATCTAAATGTGTGCTTTGATATTTTCGACATAGCCGAAACTAATGCGGGGTTTTTGGTATACGATTTTCAGCCTTAAATCTAGATTTAAAGTTCTGAAAGTCGTATAGCAGAAACCCAGCATAAGTGGTAGTCGTCGTTTTTGAATTAAGAAGACGATAATCAATTTATTTTATTTATTGTGGATTATAGACACGTCGACAGCTTAGGTCATTAGCGTCTTAGACGATAATCAAAATGTAACGGTTTGATAGATAGATATTTATTTCATGAATAGCTTAAAAGCTGTGAAATAAGTCAGATTAAACTAATTAACGTACGAATAAAATTATAATTTGTCAATGGAATATAAGCATTTGTCAATGAGATATTTTTTTAAATGTCTTTTAAAAAGTGGCAGAGGCAGATGTTTAAGATAATTTGGTAATTTATTATAAATGTTCACTAAATTGAAATTGACATTTTTTTGATACATTGAATATTTAGGCAATAGTTTATGCAGGCTACCAACTTGTCTACTCCGATTATGGATCGAAATTTTACTTTTAGACTAAAAGCAAATAGGAAACAACCGAAGCAACTCCATATTTTGAAAACGGGGTTTTGATATTTTCAACAAAAAAATACAATGAAGTATAAAATAAGTCAACCTTTAGAGCGAGAAAATCAGTTGGATATTAAAGATAGATAAGTAGTAAAATTTTCGGATTTTTTTCTGGAATTGAAACAACACACAGAGCTGGGGAATATCTTGTATGTAAGATACTGTTTTGTATCTTAAGATGCTTTTTGTATTTTAAATACTTGTATCGTACTCATATAGAATATCTTAACGAGATTAGACGAGATTTTCAAAAATCTCATCTCTTACGCGAAACGTGAAGTATCGACCTCAGCTCTCTCATAGACGCTGATGACCTCAGCTATCGAGCGTCTATAAACTACAATCTATCTCTGTCAATCGACCCTGATGACCTCAGCCATCGAGCGTCTATAATCTACAATCTGTCGACGGGTATTCTCAGGGTGAATAGCCTTTTCAGCATAATACAAGTCTTTTCTCAGTAATGATTGCTGAAGCCAACTTACCGTTCGATCGAACATGGCGAATGTTTGATCTGCCGCTTCGATCACAGCCAGAGTGCTCAGGTACACGCCGTTCAAATGCGACAGCACGATGTGACTGTGAACGTACAGTTTACATGTAATATATTTAATACAAATGACAAATCACGCAGCTCTATACAGAGGTGCGCATTCCATCCGCAGTACGTGCATCCTGTTAACGCTGTTAACTGTTCATACACATTCCCTAACTGTCGTCCATCTCACTCAATCTACGCTCGACACTCTTCTCTTGAACTGACTCTATACTACGATCACTTTACGATCAGCCATCTTCTTTAATATTGAACGACTGTGCTCTTATTCCATTGGATTGATTTTAATTATGGTTCTTTTGAGTAACTAATACTTACCCCAACGGATTGTAAATAAAAAATCTCTTGAAACTTGAAAGACGAGAATCTTGGGAATAATGACACTCTTCTCTTGAATAGACTCTATATTACGATCAGCCATCTTCTTTAATCTTGAACATCTGTGCTCTTATTCCATTGGATTGATTTTAATTATGGTTCTTTTGAGTAACTAATACTTTCCCCAACGGATTGTAAATAAAAAATCTCTTGAAACTTGAAAAACGAGAATCTTGGGAATAATGACACTCTTCTCTTGAACATACTCTATATTACGATCAGCCATCTTCTTTAATCTTGAAAGACTGTGCTCTTATTCCATTGGATTGATTTTAATTATGGTTCTTTTGAGTAACTAATACTTTCCCCAACGGATTGTAAATAAAAAATCTCTTGAAACTTGAAAAACGAGAATCTTGGGAATAATGACACTCTTCTCTTGAACATACTCTATATTACGATCAGCCATCTTCTTTAATCTTGAAAGACTGTGCTCTTATTCCATTGGATTGATTTTAATTATGGTTCTTTTGAGTAACTAATACTTACCCCAACGGATTGTAAATAAAAAATCTCTTGAAACTTGAAAGACGAGAATCTTGGGAATAAGGACACTCTTCTCTTGAACTGACTGTATATTACGATCACTTTACGATCAGCCATCTTCTTTAATCTTTAACGACTGTGCTCTTATTTCATTGGATAGATTTATTATGGTTTATGGTTCTTTTGAATAACTAATACCCCAACGGATTGTAGATAAAAAATCTTCTGAAATTTGGAAGACAAGAATCTCAGAAATACTCTTGAACTGACTCTAAATACGATCAGGCATCTTATAGGATATTCAACTGGATTGGTTTTATGGTAAGATTTTTTTGAATAATAGACTCGAATACCTCTTAGATATCTTTTGAATGACACATTGGTAACTATTTCAATGATTTGGTTTTATGATAGGGCTCTTCTGAATAATATAGTCTAATATCCCAACTGACCTGATAAGAACTTTTTTAAAATGATTCTTCTTATTCGCTCATTTCACTCAATCTACGCTCGACACTCTTCTTTTGAACTGACTGTCTACTGCCATTACTTTACGATCAGTCTTCTTCTTTAATCATTAATGTTCTTACTCTTGGTAATTATTTCATTGGATTTGTTTTGTGGCACAGTTCTTTTGGGCTATGTTACCAAAGAATTTTACAGACATCATTTTAAGCAAGATCCTAGACTATGTATATACAAGTAGTCTGAGAATCCTGAAGGACTGATGGAACATTAGGGGAGCACATTAGACCTTATTGGTCGCAGTGTATACCTTCTGGCTCCGATCTTTTTAAATTTAATTCTCTGATATCCCAATCGATTCTAGATAAAAAATCTTCTGGAAGACAGAATCTCAATAACGATTTTTGTCTCGTGGACATTACGAACAGTCCTCTTAAAAAAACAGTATCTTCAAATAGCTCTTTCCATCTGATAGAGATCAATTCTTAAGTTGGTTTTATAACGAGATTACTTTAGTTCCAACTTTATCTTTACTCGAAGGAACTGTTGATGAGGCATCTTTCAAAATCTCAACTGCATCGGGAATAAGAAACAATCTATCAGTTGATTTTGTAGTAGGTTTTTTTTAATGTCTACTGATTATCAATAATATTGAACAGGTTATTTACTGAGGCCGTCCGTCTATATAAGTTTCCGATGGTCTAGAATCTTGATACAAAAAAGCAAATTGTGTCTTTCGAATTGATCGTACATCTTTTAAGTGACTGTACTCGTAGCGCTTGGACTGTACAAAATGTATGTATATAATGCGACTATCCATGTATGTGTATTTATAAAAAGAGAGATCTAATCGAGATAGAGACGGGTGATACTGGTTATCTGTGGTGCCCCCCGGCGGGTAGGCTTCCGCGATCGGCATGGCACATGTTCAATGATGGCCTGTCAAGGACGTTCCCACAACAACCCACACCTATGTAAGTGTGCTGTGGATTGACTTTATCTGGCCGTATTGACCCGTTACCGTACGCCGAAGAATCGAAATCATTGTCCAAATAACCCTGGCAGTTTATAGCCCAACATCAGGCAATTTTAGACGACCTAATAAAGTCAGACAACTTCAGATTGCCTGACTTTGGATTGTCGTTGTCTGATTGGACCGCTGCTGTACGTCGCGGAATCGACAAATCCTCATTCTCCAAATAACCCTGGTAGTTTATAGCCCAACATCAGGCAATTTTAGACGGCCTAATAAAGTGAGACAATTTCAGATTGCCTGACTTTGGTTAGTCGTTGTCTGGTTGGATTGACCGCTGCTGTACGTCGAGGAATCGACAAATCCTCATTCTCCAAATAACCCTGGTAGTTTATAGCCCAACATCAGGCAATTTTAGACGGCCTAATAAAGTGAGACAATTTCAGATTGCCTGACTTTGGTTAGTCGTTGTCTGGTTGGATTGACCGCTGCTGTACGTCGAGGAATCGACAAATCCTCATTCTCCAAATAACCCTGGTAGTTTATAGCCCAACATCAGGCAATTTTAGACGGCCTAGTGAAGTCAGACAATTTCAGATTGCCTGACTTTGGTTAGTCGTTGTCTGGTTGGATTGACCGCTGATGTACGTCGAGGAATCGACAAATCCTCATTCTCCGAATAACCCTGGAGTTAATAGTCGAACGTCAAGTAAATTATTACACTGCAATAAAACGGGGATGATCCGTGAGCGAAAACTTAAAATGAATCGGCCATCCCGACCGCGATCTCTGAACT
Source organism: Mongoloraphidia duomilia (assembly GCA_039654895.1). Taxonomy (NCBI): domain Eukaryota; kingdom Metazoa; phylum Arthropoda; class Insecta; order Raphidioptera; family Raphidiidae; genus Mongoloraphidia; species Mongoloraphidia duomilia. The sequence goes on from CM077527.1 coordinate 13,294,468, forward strand.
AAATTGGTATACACAGGCTAAACAGATACAGTAAAGTGATATGTGAAAAATTTGTTGCTCTTGATTAATTATTACTTTGCCAAACTAAAATCTAGCCGGGCGGAAAAGCTAGTGGGCAATAAACTGAGATAAATTTGGCAGTATTAAAAATATGGTAGCAAAATAGGCTTCTCTTTAAAAGTACAGTAAATAATAATATTATATTTTGATTGTTCGATTCCCCAGGGGGAACATTGGAATGTACTTGTTCTCGCAATTGCAATCCAATGTTCTTTGGAAATTGGTGTTCCCAGGAGCCCGAGCTCGTACCAGTCGGTTTGTGTATGCCGACTGGCAGATTCTAATACACAGATAGATTATTAATTGTTGTGTTGAAGACGCTAATGACCTGAGTTGACGACGCGTCTGTAATCTACAATAATAATAATAATAATAATTGATTGTTCGATTTCCTGATCGAAATTCCAATTTGGTACCTGACTTTATGCTCTGAATCTGATAATGTAATCCTTATTAGGTTGTATCAAGTTAACAAGTTGATGTTTAAGCCAATATTGACAGTTGAGTATTTGATTGAATAACGGTATCTGGGATCCACACTCTGATTGGTTTATTTGTCAAATAACTTAACATCTGTCTTTTGCAGATTTGTTTTGTTTGTGTGTTTGACCTTTCAAGGACGTTGCCTAGCTGTTCGGTGACATCGACTGTGCAGTAGGGTTGATGCTCGTCGCGGAATGTTGATAGAATATTTTTGTATTTCTAGAGCTTACGATTCTTATTTTTAAAATACTTTTTTACATATAAAGTATTTTTAGGGTAACAAAAAAAAAAGCGGTCATGTGCGTGTGGAACTCGCGCTACGAGGGTTCCGTACCGTTACAACAATTATATTAGGTAGACATATTTTTCCCTTTAGTTGTGCTGCGAGACCTTGCTTTTTGCCAAATTTCATGATTCTAGGTCAACGGGAAGTACCCTATAGGTTTTTGATGAGATGACAAAACGGCAGTATCTTTTGATTGCGTTGACCTAGAAGCTTAAATTCTTTACAACTTTAAGGGACCGTATAGACCTTAGTATTTCGTATAAATTTCAACTTGATATCTCTATCCGTTCCTGAGAAAATGGGTCTTGACTGACGGACACCCAGCCTGCCAGCCAGCCGGACAAACGAGTGATCCTATAAGGGTTCCGTTTTTTTATTGAGATACGGAACCCTTAAAAACAACAGAACCCTTATATAGGATCACATTGATGTCCGTCTGTATGTCTGTCAAGACCCTTTTTCTCAGGAACGGTTATAGAGGTATCAAGTTCATCCATTATCGAAATAATTCTTTTCATCTACGTTTGGATAATTTTTTTGTCCTCTCACTTTCTTTAGGTGCTTGTTGGTACGTCATGACAATATTAAACAATTTTTGAAAAAAATTGGCACGTAGATGTGAAAAGGTTCGCCATCCCTGGCCTTTGGTATGATTTGAAAACTATTTTCTCTGTAAAACAGCAATAGGAAAACATAAGATTCCTGTTAAAACTGACAGAAATGCGAACGAGTCCGCAGGTAAATGCTAGTAGGAAATAAGACGGTTTCAGGATGTTGATTCATTTACAAATAGAGCTTAACTTACACAATTTTTATATACATTGAACAAACGAATATCGGCAAATATTATTAATATGAATATTAATTAGATAACATGTTGCCGCAAGGTTCAACAAGGATGGAATAGTATTATTTCATTACAAGGCTTGGCGAGGGCAGTATAACCTAGTGGTTAGCGTGCTTAGTGCCGCAACCTCTGGACTGGACTGCCGTGGGTTCGAATCCCACCTGCGCTCGTGGATGTTTTGTGATGTTATTTAGTTTTAAGATATAGTTGTTATTTAGTGTAGTTGAAAGACGCTAAGGACATGAGATGTCGACGCGTCTATAATCGACAATAAATTAAATAAAATACAAGAGTTGGCGTTTGCAACCAGTGTGAAGTTTGCTGCCCGAGGTACGAGGACATGCAACCACACGTGTTGTAAACGACAAGTTTCATACCGAGTAATTGCATATTATTTTTCACAACAACTCTATAGACAATTCGATTTGAGGTACCTACAATTTAGACGTGCAAAAAAGTCGCAAAAATATTAGATCTGTCAGATTTGTGTGGGGTTCAGTCTGTCATTTTGACGTTTATGAATATTATATGCGAATTCAATATCGTTCTATCTCCTTCTTAATTTGACGTTTTTGAAAATTATATGCGGATCCAATCGCTCTGTCTCCCTCTTAACAACGTTAAAAAACAGAGAGAACCGACATGAAAATTTTCATCCCTAGGGATGAAAACGCTTAGTTTCAACCCGCTAAACAGGTACCGAAAATCGAATTTTCAATAGCGGCGGTGTGAAAAAGTTATTTCTGTTCGAGGAGAATACTTTGTATAAAAAAAATTGCAGTCAATAACACTATTTTTTGGAAATTTGACAAGACTTCAATTGTACAAATTCGAAAATATATAATCTTATTTGTGCCTATACCGTATAAAAGAACCTTTTCTATCGAATTTGTAGACGCTGATTACCTAGTTGTTGAGCGTCTATAATCTACAATCTGTCCGTCTATCTATCGAATTTAATAAATTTTAATGTCATTTAATAAGTCAACATGGAATACCTATAATAAGGGTCAGATTTATATAAAAAAAATAATCTTTAAAAATATTAGGTCAAAACGTATTTCCATATAGTTGGAGAGAACTTATGGACTGCGATTCTTGTGAAAGTCAAGTTTTTAAAATATTTCGGGTGATTTTTGATAGATTTACTTATAACCGTTGAATTAATTTAAAATTGATAAACTAGCAAAAGAAATTCTACTAATCCCTAAATCTCACACCGCAGCAACAACTAGTAACTGTACACAAGTTCAGAGGCGTAGCCAGATTTTTTTTTGTAATTTAATCTGATTTCTGACGTAATTTACTGTTTATTTTTTAAGACCTACAGCCAGAGTTATTTGGGCCTAGCACCAATTAATATTTTCAATTTATTATATTTTAATAATAAATTGAAAATTCAATTGATACTTTTATCTGTTCTCGGATTAGAACCTGAGAACTGGGGGCTTGTAATAGAAGAGCTACGGAATCGTAATATAAACAACGGCAAACTCTCAAGTCCGATGTAGTTAATTATAGGTGCCATTTACATTTTTTAACAACAAAATTAGTATTAGAATTTTTTTTAACCTAAGTCAAGAAAATAGTGTAACAAAACTGTTTTCTGCGTGGGCGGAATAAATATTTATTTAATATAATTAACAATTCAGTAACAATAAAGGCAACAACTATATGTCAATTCTAACAATCAACGCAATAATAATAACAGAAAAATTTCTTCAATAGCACCTTATTAATAATTTGCAGAACACGTTTTAATTAACCAGGAAAAAAGGCTATATGAATATTTATTATTTTTTTAAAAAATTTGAACAAAGAGCCGACGTTTCGGACCACATCAGTCCTTAATCATGACCTACAAAAATGTTACATAGATTTTAGAATACAATTTTATGAATAAAAACAATAGGAAAATGAAAAATGAAAATTATGTATCATACAAATTAGCTGCAAAAAACTTCCTGAGAAATATTCCTAAGGTATTACCTAAAAAGGTTATGTAGAAAATGATATTGATATTTGCAAATAACAATTTATTTTGTTGTTTAAATTTTTCTTTAAAAAAACAGTAAGTTTTCAAGTTTTATGCCTTTAACAGGGAAAAAATCTTTTGCAGCCATCTTGCATGTAAAATATTATTACATTACCTTATTGTTATTTTTAAACATCGTCAAAATAAGCCATATAAGTAAAAATTATAAATTACTATTGTTATAATAAATGAAAGTATAATATGCTGTTAGATGCATCACAATAAAATTTTTTTATATACTGGTTGATATGAAAAATAGATTTGACACAATAACAAAATGAAACTGTTTTATCTAAATTTTTTATGATACTTAATAACATGACGTTTGTTAACGTTTTAGTTTTTAATAAATGAACCTTAACCAACATTAAAAACTAACCATTCCTAGTAAAATAACAAAAATCAGATGTTAGATATTATTAATATTCATTATCACCTTAGACATTGTAATTTGTAGCACATGTTATTTTTAATTTATAATTTATAATTAGTTAGTAGATAAGTTTAAGGAGTGTATTTTTATTATAGAACTATATAGGAAATTAATTTAATTTTATGTAAGTTTGATTGTAAATAAATAAATTATAACATATTGTCATAGACGTTACTAAGGTTGCTAATATCCGATTTTTTGTTAACAGAATTTTTATCATTTTTTATTGAAAACATTTCTAAAAATAGTCGTTTTGTTAAACTTTTTTCAGTGAATATAATTTTAACATCATCAAAATCAAAACAGTGATTGTAATCTAAAGTGTGCTTTACTAGGCTAGTCTTCTCTGTAAAATTACCTGTAATAAGTAATTGTCTGTTGGCCATTTTTACATCATATTTGTGATTATATATTCTGTTTTTGAGGTTCTGGGAACTCTGCCCTATGTAAAGTGTGCTTTACTAGGCTATATTTACAAAATTAAATGCACTGATTGTGAAGGTGTTTACATAGGGCAGAGTTCCCAGAACCTCAAAAACAGAATATATAATCACAAATATGATGTAAAAATGGCCAACAGACAATTACTTATTACAGGTAATTTTACAGAGAAGACTAGCCTAGTAAAGCACACTTTAGATTACAATCACTGTTTTGATTTTGATGATGTTAAAATTATATTCACTGAAAAAAGTTTAACAAAACGACTATTTTTAGAAATGTTTTCAATAAAAAATGATAAAAATTCTGTTAACAAAAAATCGGATATTAGCAACCTTAGTAACGTCTATGACAATATGTTATAATTTATTTATTTACAATCAAACTTACATAAAATTAAATTAATTTCCTATATAGTTCTATAATAAAAATACACTCCTTAAACTTATCTACTAACTAATTATAAATTATAAATTAAAAATAACATGTGCTACAAATTACAATGTCTAAGGTGATAATGAATATTAATAATATCTAACATCTGATTTTTGTTATTTTACTAGGAATGGTTAGTTTTTAATGTTGGTTAAGGTTCATTTATTAAAAACTAAAACGTTAACAAACGTCATAGACCAGGGTCGATAATTTTTGAAACCAAAAAAAATTATAGTAGGATGAAACCCATTGGAAAAGGAAGAGAATAGAACAAAAATGAAAGGAAAAATAATTTACGGGCGATCTGAGGTCGGGAAGTGGTAGGGGGTGGGTTTTTAAGGGTAAAAAACGGTTTATATCGATTTCCGGCAAAAATACAAGTCCTATGGAAAAAAGTTTAATCGCAAAGTTGTAGGTAATAAAAAGATCTACAACTTTTGTATCATACTTTTTTCACATAACCTCAAAATTTATGTAAAAAATTCAAATAACCAAGTTTTTGGTTTTTTATTTTTATCTTTTACAAAAAACATTTTTTTTTCACGAAATTTGGTGAAAACTTACCTTTTTATGTCCCAAACACACTGTAATTTTTTTGATTTAAAATATTTATTTTTTCACCTTATTTTGACTTAATATCGAAAAAGCACCCTAATTTTCAATCGAAAATTCTCACGTCAAAATATCTGCTTTTTTAAAAAAGTCGGTGGGCTTTTTGTTCGTTGAAATATCTACTTTATGATGGTGTAAAAAAAAATATACATTACTACGGTAAATGTTCTCAGAAAATGCAAATAAACGAGTAATTAAAGTGTAAATTTTAATAAATACCTCAAAATTGTACATAATGATAAAAAAAAAATTTCGGATACGAGTTTTTTTCTCGTTTCTTTGCATTTTCTGAGAACATTTACCGTAGTAATGTATATTTTTTTTACACCATCATAAAGTAGATATTTCAACGAACAAAAAGTCCACCGACTTTTTTAAAAAAGCAGATATTTTGACGTGAGAATTTTCGATTGAAAATTAGGGTGCTTTTTCGATATTAAGTCAAAATAAGGTGAAAAAATAAATATTTTAAATCAAAAAAATTACAGTGTGTTTGGGACATAAAAAGGTACGTTTTCACCAAATTTCGTGAAAAAAAAATGTTTTTTGTAAAAGATACAAATAAAAAACCAAAAACTTGGTTATTTGAATTTTTTACATAAATTTTGAGGTTATGTGAAAAAAGTGTGATACAAAAGTTGTAGATCTTTTTATTACCTACAACTTTGCGATTAAACTTTTTTCCATAGGACTTGTAGTTTTGCCGGAAATCGAGATAAACCGTTTTTTACCCTTAAAACCTCACCCCCTACCACTTCCCGGCCTCAGATCGCCCGTAAATTATTTTTCCTTTCATTTTTATTCTATTCTCTTCCTTTTCCAATGGGTTTCATCCTACTATAATTTTTTTTCACTTTTTACCATTTTCAAAGGCTTCAGCTCTAGTCTATCATGTTATTAAGTATCATAAAAAATTTAGATAAAACAGTTTCATTTTGTTATTGTGTCAAATCTATTTTTCATATCAACCAGTATATAAAAAAATTTTATTGTGATGCATCTAACAGCATATTATACTTTCATTTATTATAACAATAGTAATTTATAATTTTTACTTATATGGCTTATTTTGACGATGTTTAAAAATAACAATAAGGTAATGTAATAATATTTTACATGCAAGATGGCTGCAAAAGATTTTTTCCCTGTTAAAGGCATAAAACTTGAAAACTTACTGTTTTTTTAAAGAAAAATTTAAACAACAAAATAAATTGTTATTTGCAAATATCAATATCATTTTCTACATAACCTTTTTAGGTAATACCTTAGGAATATTTCTCAGGAAGTTTTTTGCAGCTAATTTGTATGATACATAATTTTCATTTTTCATTTTCCTATTGTTTTTATTCATAAAATTGTATTCTAAAATCTATGTAACATTTTTGTAGGTCATGATTAAGGACTGATGTGGTCCGAAACGTCGGCTCTTTGTTCAAATTTTTTAAAAAAATAATAAATATTCATATAGCCTTTTTTCCTGGTTAATTAAAACGTGTTCTGCAAATAATAATAACGAAATAGTAATTCTTAAACAAAGTGAAACACTTAAATAATACTGAACAAATAACTATATTTATATACCAGTACTGTATTTATATTCGCAGTTCAACACCACACTGACTCACGACTGACTGACTACTGACTCACTCGTCCTTCGTTTATATAGGTCGAGCAGCCTGGCCCAGCACGCTCTCGCGCTCTCCAGAACATTCCGACAGGTACTCGTATTTTCGATACCATTCCACGCCTCACCACTGTGACCTTTCCTTCTCAACGCTTCTATTAAAAGCAGTGGCGTAACATCTTGGGGTTTGCTACAATAGATATTTTGAATGAGAGAAGTTAATTTAGAATATGACCTAAATTAATACCATTCCAAGCTCGTGACGTTGGAATAGTAATAAAGTGTAAGGTTACTAATACATTATTGGGGGGTTCATGGGGGGTCATCCCACATGTCAAAATTTAGTAATTTTGAATTGTGCAGCACATTATTTGTCTTTCGTAAAAGCAACTGGTTCAGCTTTAAAAAAATTCTCAAAAATTTGTTTTATATCCTATATAGTTTGTAACCGTCAAAAAAAATAGGGCCAATTCCATTCTTTTCCCCTCCTCGATACGCCCAGACCCGAACTTAAAAAAAAAGAAAAAAGTGGGAAATAATGAAAAAATCGAATTTGATTGGTAGGAAGCTTAGCAAAAAAAAAATGCACTAAGTATACTTAGATATTATTTATATTTCGACATTATACAATACTGTTACAAAACTGTTTTCTGAGTTGGCGGACTAAATATTTATTTACAATAATTAAAAATTCAATAACAATAAATGCAACAACGAAAAGTCAATTCTAACAATAAAAAAATTTAAACGGTAATTATTGAACTAAACGAGCCACTTAAATAACACTTAACAAATACCTATATATACAAGGATTATTTATTTGTAATTGTTTATGTCACCTATTTATATCAGATTTATTTCGCTGTTCAACACTGTCACAGTACAATCTACACTGACTGATTCCCGTTGACTGATCAATATTTATATCCGCTTGATGGCACGACTCGCCATTCACTGATTGCCGATTGACTGATTGCCTGTTCGCTTCACTCACTCGTTTATATACCTGCGTGCGGTGTACGCTCAGTGCGTCCTCGTATTCTCTAGCGTTGTCTAGAATCTTCGATACCATTCCACGCTTTACTACTGTGACCTTTCTTTCTCGTGGTTTCTATTGGAGGCAGTGGCGTAACATCTTGGGGTTTGCTACAATACAAAGTAGGTATGCCAGATTGGATGATAAGACGCCAATATTGGGCTATCTTTGAACATTTTTGGTCTTTTTTCCCCTATAATAATTTCCTTATCCGTTCTGGCCCCTCACCATCTGTGCCCCTAGACCGGTGCCTTGTTAGCCTAGGCAGAAATTCGAGCCTGGATACGCCACTGCCAAAGGTATATTCAATAAAAAAAAGACAAAGAAGAATCACACAGAAGATTCATATATTCAAGTTATGTAGTTGTAAACGAAAACATTTCTCAATGAATTATATCTGTTGTCCGCGAGTCCACTTTATTTTTGCCATAAATAAATAAGAAATGTGTAAAAAAAATTTTTGTTAAACAAATAAACATGTGTCATTATTAATATTCCGTGTGAATGGTATTTTAAATATGTACAGATTCTTGTAGCTTTCGGTGCAAATTAAACACGGGATTTAACATTGAAATGGAATATTGTTGTCTTAGTTTTCTGTTTAACATACTTTTTTGAAACGGATGCGAAATAGTATATTGTGTAACTAGTGTGCTAAATATACGACTCGTGATGCACACTTGCCAAGGCTCGCGCGCGCTCATTTACTACTGACGCATAAAGATTTAGCACACGCGTTGCACACTATACTTTATTCAACACATGCATGGCTTAGACTTTATAGTTTAATGTCAAATATAAAAAGAAAATTGGCAACCATAGTTATAAAATTTACCCCCAGTTCTCAGGTTCTGATCTGAGAATTGGTATAAGTATTGTAACAAAACTGTTTTCGTACGTGGGTGGAATAAATTATTTATTTACAATATTTAAAAATGTAACAAAAATAGATAACAATAGAATGTAACAATTATATCTCAATTCTAACAGTCAACACTGTTTATATAATAATAACACGAACAGTAATTCTTAAACGAACTGAAGCACTTTAAATAACACTGAAAAATTTATATGCTGTGTTTATTTCAAATCGACACTGTCACACGACTCTCGTTGTTGTTTTCCGGTGACTGTTCCTGCTTATATAGAGCTAGCAACTTGATCCCCCCACGCTCGCGCGCTTTCCAGAACATTCTGGTGATTACCTGTATCTTCGATATCATGCCACACCTCACCATTGTTACTTGTTCTCGATGATTCTATTGTCGCCAGCGGCGTATCATCTGGGGTTTTGCTACACATTGTTACTTGTTCTCGATGCTTCTATTGTCGCCAGCGGTGTATCATCTGGGGTTTTGCTACAGTATCAATTGGATTTTCGTCAAGAAATAAATTCAGCCAATAAACGAAACTTCTCACAAATAATATAATTTTAAATTCTAACTGGAATATTCGATTATTTTTACAGGTATGGCCAATTGAGCGGTATGGTAGAACCGATTTTTGGCGTCCTTGGCGCAGTAGCCGTTGGGGCAGCTCAGCCTTGCCTTCCTTACGCCCTGGCGTTCGCAGCTGGTGCCATGATCTATGTTGTCATCGACGACATCATTCCTGAAGCAAACACACAGTAAGTGAATCATTCTCACATCATCATTTTTCAAACGAAATGATACATTTTTCACATAAAATATCTTCTTTGGAACTAGCTAACAAATATCAATCAGGTGTGCAAGCTTTCACGGCCGGCATTGTTCCAAATCTTCATGGTTTTCGGGATTGTAGGCCGTGGTCCGGTGGTATTTCTACCTGACGTTTCGTCTACAACTGCGATAGACATTCTCAAAGGCGATGTGGCAGCGGCTCACAGAGGTCACACTGACCTGTGAGCCGCCAAGAAGGACATTTCGACCAATGCCACATCGCCTTTGAGAATGTCTACCGCAGTTGTAGACGTAACGTCAGGTAGAAATACCACCGGACCACGGCCTACAAGCCCGGAAACCATGAAGATTTGAAAAGGCGATCAGTTTTCATATTAAAAATTTCGGTCTGCATAACCATCCTGTCACTTTACATGCATAACATGGGTATATTGAAGGAAGGTTTGGTTGGGGCTCAAAATAATGACAAAATATTGCATGTGCGATATTTCGGTAAAGCTTCATTATTTTGACCCTCAACCAAACCTTCCTTCAATTATTAACATTCATTGGGTCAACACTACTATACAGGGTACTGAATTGCTTTGCGGGTAATAGGGATTTAACCCGTAAAAACAAACTTTTGCGATTTCCTGCTTCCCTAATTATTTTAGGAAAAATATCTTCGAATAAAAGTTTTAGAACACAAAATTCTGCATCTAAATCATTAAACAGAATTAATTTTGCATGCTTTGTAACGGCAGAAATTTGATATGAAAATGTCAAAATTACCTCAAAAACAGATAGCAATAGCCATGGGACTTGAACAAAATGATAACGTTTTAGTTGTTAGAATAATTTCTAATCATTTTGTACAAGTTCCATGGCTATCGCTATCTGTTTCTGAGGTAATTTTGACATTTTCATATCAAATTTCTGCCGTTACAAAGCATGCAAAATTAATTTTGTTTAATGATTTTGTGTTCTAAAACTTTTATTCGAAGATATTTTTCCTAAAATAATTAGGGAAGCAGGAAATCGCAAAAGTTTGATTTTACGGGTTAAATCCCTATAACCCGCAAAACGATTCAGCACCCTGTATACTGAATACATGAGTATGGCAAAAAAATTATTTTGGTTTTGCATTTGTGCAATAATGGTCAGTAAGTAAAAAGGCGAGTTTGATCACATCGCATGCGTCGCCTCTTCTATTCCATGTTATGCGGTTCCATTCTACGATTGCATAGCGTAAAGTACATTGCGCATATACCATTAGACTTCGGAGAGAGAAGGATAGACATATTACGACAGGTTTTTAAATTTTAAATGCCTTTCATAAACTCACATGCGGTATATCAGTGGTGCACGTCGTAACACAATCATTGCTTCATTTCAATCAGTTGAAGCCCCGATTTGCTGGAATGATTCTATTTGCTAGGTGACAACTCTCCATCATATTGAATTTTAAGTGAAGTCATAATATACCTTTAGTGTCACTCGTGAGATTATGACGAATCAGTCACACCTCATCCATCAAGCCGTTGTTTTGATTTTTGCGTTTTGGCAATGTTGCGTCTAACGTCCACAATATTGGATTTTACGTGATGTTATATACCCAGTGTCGCTCCTAAGATTATGACAAATCTGTCTGTTGGAATAAAGGAATAAAGAATCTGTCACATACATTACACATGAAAGACGTAAGCCTCTTTGAAAAAAAAATTCTTGGATACTGATTATTATGAACGTTGTCGTCAATGGCTATGATATTAGATTGATTTATAAGGGATATTGGATCAAATAATATTACCAATTTGGTGTTGTCAATATTGCATATAATATCCTTAATCTGCGACGTTTCGCCCCAATTTAAGGACATTATATGCAATATTGATAACAAATTGGTAATATTATTGGGTTCAATATCCCTTATTAAATCAATCTAATGTCGGCGTGACACGATGCTACGAACGTTTGATGCAACTGAATTCGACAGTTGGTGTGCCAAATGTTTCTGCTACACGGTGTGTCGAATGTTAAAGCAATGTTTTCCTTCGAACGTTGGAGGAATTTCTTTGACTCGGGTCAAGAATACTGACAACAGCCGGAACGTTGGACGCTCTACATTGGTAGCTCGTAGGTTTGACCGTCGGTCACACGATGCGACGAACTAACGTTGGAAGGAGTTCGTAGCATCGTGTAACGCCGGCATAAGAATGTTTTTTCCTTCGAACGTTGGAGGAATTTCTTTGACTCGGGTCAAGAATACTGACAACAGCCGGAACATGGTCAAACGCGAACGTTGGACGCTCTACATTGGTAACTCGTAGGTTTGACTGTCGGCCACACGATGCGACGAACTAACGTTGGAAGGAGTTCGTAGCATCGTGTAACGCCGGCATAAGAATGTTTTTTCCTTCGAACGTTGGGGGAATTTCTTTGACTCGGGTCAAGAATACTGACAACAGCCGGAACATATGCAGGTCAAACGCGAACGTTGAACGCTCTACATTGGTAGCTCGTAGGTTTTGGCAGTCGGTTACACGATGCGACGAACTAACGTTGGAAGGTGTTCGTAGCATCGTGTAGCGCCGGCATAATATTCTTGGAAACATTTGGCGAATTGGAACGAATGAACGGAAACTGAATATCTAATACTGAATCTAAATTAACCGGTTTAAAATTGATTTGTCCCTTTTTGTAAAACGCCACTGCTTAGGTCTATACACACAGTTTCTTTACATGTACAAAATTCCATTGAATTGTACGTGGGATGCGTAAGGCTAGATTTGGTATGTTAATTGTAATATTTAAACGGAAATGTATCCATTCTAGGTATATAAATATTATAACTGTAGATTTATATTTTAATACAAATTTATCGTCTAAGCCGCTTATCCGAAAAGTTTAAAACACAGGAAAAGTCGAGGCACTGTTTGTTGGAACTTTTTCAGCTATATTTATTTTGTACTAGCAATTATCCGCGGCTCCGCTCACGTATATTTAGATTTTTTTATGCCTTCTCATGCAAACGTCAACGTGTTGCACTTCTTCTTATAGGAGTTGTCTTAAAAAATTCTAAAATACCTACGTGTTTTATTATTTGTTTTGAAGAGTATTTATTCCCTTTAATCTATATTGAATTAAACGTATAAATAAACCATAAAATGGAACAATCTGTTATTCTTTTTAGAGACAATCTTATCCCTTTTTTTGAAGTGTGTATAATTTTTTACAAGCTTTTATTTAACTTGCAATGTATGTTAGTTAGTTTGTGTGTGTTTCTTTAGGTCAAATCTTGCAAGTCAAATTTGAACGACTTCCACGTATCCGATCGATTTGAAATTTTGTATACATATGTATTCCCGATGACAATACATGAATAAATCGTTTTTAGAAATAAATTCAACCCCTAAGGGGTTCAAACGGGGATGTAGGGTTTTTTTGACTAATCAACGCCCAGGCCAAATCGCTGAAGCTAGAAACCTGAAATTAGGACAGTTGGTTCCTTTTTGGACGTAAGCATCCACTAAGAAAGGATTTTTCGAAATTCAACTCCTACGGGTGTCAAAGGGGGGGGGGGGTAAAATTTTGAAAGACTAAAATGAACAAAATAAATATTAGTAAAAAAACTTTTTAGAGACAAGCTTTTATTTAAATGCACTAAAAAGGAAAAAATACTTTTTAATAAATTAGGTTCACAATTATAAAAGCGTGGGTCGTGACTAATAAACTACCATAGAGTTCACGACCCACGCTTTTATAATTATGAACCTAATTTATTAAAAATTATTTTTTCCGTTTTAGTGCATTTAAACAAAAGCTTGTCTCTAAAAAGTTTTTTTTACAAATATTTTTTAAAATTATTTTTTCAATATATAATTTTTATTATTGATAGACTGTAAATCAAATCGGACACCTAAAGCAGTTCTTAATAGAACTCAAAGTTCCAGCATGCGTCGCTACGAATTATGATTTAATTGGTACGAATATCGTAGTTATTATAATGAATCAAATTTCGCTTGTCTTGACACACTCATGTTTCGCATTCAACTCGTAAACATATTCGGCTCGCGTTCCCTTTACAAAGGCGTTGACCACAGCCCCCCGAGCACGACAGCATTTTAATCTATCCAATCATTCAACTGTTTAATTATATGACGTCTGTCTCTGTTCAGTGACAGCGTTCATTTGTTTATTTCCGAAGAGAAATGCGCGTATTGTAAATAAAATTTCTGATAATTGAAAGCAATGTCGGCAAGATTGAACGTAGATTCATTATTATTATCATTATCGTCGTCGTCGCCATTTTATCCCTATATTATTAAACGAGCAAATCTTGTATATATGTACCTATATAAATATTTTCTCGAAAACGGCCCTAACGATTTTGATCAAATTTACCGAAAAGGTGTTTCGGGGGGCAAAAAATTGATCTAGCTAGGTCTCATCCCTAGAAAAACTCGTTTTCTTATCGATTTTATCATTTTAAAAAACAGTTTTTTTAACGTTATAAAACAGTGTCGTATGGTGAGTAGGCTTTGGAAAAAACAAACTATTTTCATTATTTATGTTAAATTACTCTGACAGTCAATCTTTAACTTATTAAAATAATCAGTAATTATTTAAAAATATGTAGGTACATACGTTATGTAGTATGACGTATACTGACGTATAATAATATTATCTACTTATAGGTATGTAATTTTTTTTCTTAAAAACGACTAACGATTTTGATGAAATGGGAACTTTAAGTACTATTTTTTTTGAACTCATCCGAGCAAAGCTCGGTCATCCAGATATTTATAATTAATTGATCATCAAAGTTGTTTTTCTTTTCTATTTTCAAAACGCAGCCAATACTTTAATTTAACTTCATCAGCTTTTTTGGGATATCCTTTAGAATAATTTATTAGTTTTGCTTTGATTTTCGTCGGCTTAGTTTGTTGGCAAAGTCAAAAACACTACGCCATGTTGAAATTTGAATCATAGCTATTTTTTGTCTAATTTCCGCGATCAGATTCAGTTGCTTTATAAACCTTTTAATTGCTTCAATCAACTGTGATTTTCTAATTGATTTGTTCAAAAACTCGGTTGCAGAAAGTGTTGTCAGAAAATCTGATTTGACAATGACCTTAGATTGTGGCCACACATATTTCTTCGTAAGAAAAGCATTGTAGAATTTCAAATGGATCCTGCTGGAAACATAATAAATCGATCGATTGAAACGATATTTTTTAAATCTGTGTATACATAGTTTTTGTACAATTTCCACTTCAAAACAACATTTTTCTCCGCATTTTGATCAAAATTTAGCTTCTTCTATGTAGATAAATCATTTGTTTTTGTGTGAGTACATGACAGGGTGTTTCACAGCGACATTAGACTGTTCCTGCATGTATAAAAACTGAAATGATATGATCACAATCTAAGGTCATTGTCAAATGTTTTGACAATGCTTTCTGCAACCCAGCATCTGTCAGTGGAATTCGATAAGCTGTCAAAAAGGCCAACAGAGACGACAGTTTAGACACCTCTAAAGCTGGTAAGTTACTAAAATTCACGAAGGAGAACGTTTGGATTGGTTCAGTTAATTATATCATTGGAATTCAGTTGGCAAATTGATTTCTTGTCCGTACAATAAACTCAGTCGACGGAATTTGATAAGCTGTCGAATATTCAACGAAAACAAGACTTTAAGCACATATCGGACACGATTATTGGAAGAGAACAACATTTTGGCACCGATTTTACTCCTGAAGTAAACGAAACCGGTGGAATGTGGCAAGCTATCGAATATCCAATGTAAACGAGGATTTAACCCTCCAGTGGACACGCAAACCTCAAATCATCCTATAGTTGCAATGGAAAGAAACGACCTGATCATTAATTTCTGAATTTTTTATTTGTAATTTTTGTAATGACGTTTTCCATCCAAAACGTACGCGGGAGGCACACGCATGCAGGATATCTAGTTCTAACTCAACGCAGATGTCCGCAACTTTAATCGTATGAATGAATTGTGTATTATAGACGCTCGACAACAGAGGTCATTGGCGTCTGAGCAACTTTAATCAAACGACAGTGTCTGCACCAAGACGCTACTACGGAATATGGAAGTAAAAAGAATTTCCTGTTTGAAAAACTAGTAATAGGGCAGAAGATCAACGTGAAATTGATGTGTTGTATGTAAATGGTACAGACCCGAACATAGGGAAAATACAATGGCATTTTTTAAATGGATCAATGAAATCTATGAGGCTAAAAAGCAAGTTTTTCCTTATTGTTTGAGGCTTTCGCGGCCAGTTGATGAGCTGGTGTTGTCCTGATTCGGGTTTATAGGCCGTCGTTGGTTGGAAGCATGGTGTTGTCTTGATTCGGGTTTATAGGCCGTCGTTGGTTGGAATTGCTTCCAACCAACGGCGGCCTATAGACCCGAATCAGGACAACACCAGCTCAAGCTTTTCCTTGTTCTGTCGCGTTGCCTAGGTAACCATGCCAAATGTTTGTTTTCTTTTTTGCTTCAGCTATAGGTTTCTTTGATTCATCAACAAAGAATAATCCCATTGTATTGTCCCTATCGTTTACACACTGTATATATCTAGACTATCGGAAGATCCACGCATCCAATTGAGGGTTAAGAACGTATCGGATATGAGAGGAGGAATTAATAGAACAACATTCTGTACGAGAGATTGGAGTCGGCGGTTGTTTTGTGGTTGTGTAGCGTTCATTTACATTCCTGCATAACACGACCTTGATGGCTACAGGCAATGTTGATGTGGATCCACATTACTCAACAATATTAGTACATACTCTGTGTATCATCAACGCATGCATATATTTTACGCCATCCAACATTCACTAATGGATGGCGAGATTTTTTCTTATGGAACGAAGAAAGGAGCCCCGTGATTCGTGAACCAGAAATGGCAGTAAATATTTATACGAATTTCAGAGAAGGGACTCATTGCTACCAATTTGGATGATTAACGGTTTGGCGTACTGTGGACAGTATGCATTGGATAATTTCCAAAATCGCACTGAAGGAATTTGCTCCCAACATTCACTTATGGAAAATTTATTTTCATTAGAAATTGCATTGGATAATTTTTATTTTTTAACGGAATGGTCTTTGCTTTGACCAGCAATTAGCCAGTGCGGGTTTGGTATATTTTAAAGCTTGACAATTAAAACACATAAGCGACGCGATAGAACACAACATAAATGACAGAGACACAAGAGGGACGAAACGTAGGTATGTTAGGATAGGGGACATGGATTAGCCTCGGGTCATGCTCGGCAGGTAATAGACGTACCATTGGATAATTGAAATAATATGAATGAAATTGTTTCCAAAATTAATTTATTGGATGATGAGATATGTTTTGTGAGAAAATGGCTGTGAACCAGAAATATTTATACGAATTTCGAAAGAGAAGGAAATATTTGGTCTTAATTTGGATGATTAATCTTCTAGAAATACCATTGAACAATTCCAAATATCACAGAGATGGAAATCGAATTTGTTTCCAATATAATAGATGATGAAATTTTTTTTATAGAAAACAGACGGGAAAAAAATCGGACAAAGAAATCGAACTGGCTTCAGATTTCTCAATTTGGATGACGGTATGGTGTTTTGTAGAAACTGATGCACCACCAAAAATCGTATTGGATAATTGCAAAAATCGTGGAAGAAATCGACTTTACTCCGAGTTCGGATGAAGTTCTATCAAAAATCTTTTTAGATTTATTATACAAAATGTCGGTGAGGGAAGGAAATTAAATTTTTTCTTCATTAAAATGAATATTAGGTACTTTGTATAACATTTTAATTGTCTGGAATTATTGTTATCAATAATGAAAAATCTAATTCGAATACTAATAAGATAATTAGTGTAGGTTTTGATGATGATGGGAGCATTTTTCTCGAAATGTTCATCCAATAATAAAATTGTTGTGGTTAAGAAATGACTTAGATAATTGTGGTTTTTTATAGGTAGTCTTTGATAAGATGATGATTTCTTTTCATTTTAGGTTATTAACAAATTTAGCTCCAGATAATTCTATGTTCACTCTTTATGGGGAACTGAAATCTTGAACGGTGGTTTATCATTAATTGTATTTACAGTATAAGTTGTATTTCCAGATGCTACATCATGAGGCTAGATTATTCACAATCTGACATGTGATTTGTTCGTCTATGCCGTACACAATTAACAATGAAATAATATTATAAGACAATTTGTCAGGAGCGTATTTAGAAATTCAGTAATTACTCGAATTATTCGATTGTTTTAAACAAAAGGTAGTCAACTCGAAAGAAGTGATTTCGTGGATTCGAAAGTACGTCAAAAATTACTTTAACTAGAAGTAATTTGAAGATGAATTTGATTTTCAAAATGTCAAAATTTAGTTTAAAAGTGAACAGACAGTCGTGTTTTAATTTATTTTTTTTTATTTTAGAGCTTTGTAACGTTATTGGCAACATAGACTGCCACATGGGCTTGAGAATAGCCGAGCGTGTAGCAATGCTGTTGTTTACATGGCGTTGCTATGGTTCCTCTATTACAAGTCCCCAGTTCCCGGGTTCTAGCCCGAGAGCTGGTAAGAGTGTCAATTGGGTTTTCAATTTATTATTAAAAAAAAAAATAATGAATTGAAATTATGAATTGGTGCTAGGCCCAAATAACCTTAGCTGTTGGTGGTCTTTAAAACAGAATTTTAATTTTTTTAGACTGCCACAGAATTTAATAGGTCCTTTTCGAGTCCGAGACGCTCATGACCTCTGTTGTCTAGCGTCCATAATAAGGTCGTCTCGACGTCCCGCGTATCAAAATTTGATAATTTTGAATAGTGTATGTTATTTCTCATAATTAAACAAATAATTTAAACCAACTTTTTTGTACTTATATCCCTCTTGATTGCAAATAAGAATTTAAAAAATGTGTTCATTTCAAACGGCTGAGCTTAGCCGCCATATGATGACGTAAAAGCCAGATCAATGAAGCCAGACATACGTTCACGCATAGATAAAGAGAGGTATGTCTATGGAAAGAGAGGAATACTTCCTCGTCAGTCGTAACTCATGTGAAGAACCTAACCTAAAGTTCTAACTGCCGGCCTGTCCACTGTGTACTATTTTCTCTCCATATTTCTCTCTTTATTTATGGATCAGTGGGCGTGATTCAACTACAGCACCCAATCAAAGAATGCTGTGAATGACGTATTCCGTGACGGTATAATTATATGTTTAAAATTACATTGAAAAATATACGCACTTTTGCGAATTTTTTCTTTTCGAAAAATTCTCAAAAAAATTGTTTTATTATCTATAACGTAGATTCAACCCTAAAAAAATGTGGGACGACCCTATTTGCAATATCTATATATCGCGACCAACCCTGTACAGTAGCATTGTATACTTTGTTGCATACTGGAGAGAACTCGTTATTTATGCGCTGTGTATACAACATAATATTACTTATTATTTATTTGAATCAAATTGATTAAATCCAATATGCAGTGTGCCATTTTCGATATTGAACGATTATATCTATTGCATAAGATGTTTGCATAAAATACGATAACCAAGATTGTAGTACGTTGTGTTCAAGAAATGGTTCACTTTATTAATTTTTACATTCTGGTAGAATCTTACAGGATGATCCTACAGTTTATACAGCTCAAAATAGGATGATTTATAATTTAACAAGTGGAAGAATAATCGTCCAAATAGCGAAGGGAAAAAACTCATAGAAGGTTCTGTACTTAAATATGTTTTTGAGGTTCTTATCTCAGAAACGCCGACCTAAAAATTTTATTATTTTCCTCTTTTTAGTGGCTTTTTTGAAGGAGGTTTTTTTTTTGTTAAAAAGTTTTTTATGTTTTACTTTTTAGTAGCTTTACAATACGTATAGTTAGCACGTTATTAACCGACTTCTGTCTTGATATTTGATTACTAAACAACTAAAAAAAGAAAAACACTTATCATCCAAATCGGTTCACAAATGCAGGAGAAATCGGTGAACATACATTAAAAAAAATAGGTCCTGAATATAGAATCTCCTCCTTTTTTGAAGTCGGTTAAAAATGAATAAAATGGCAGCTATGTTATTAAACTGTCTGTTTTAGAAAATATCTAAACGCTTCATGAAATGTGTAGACATTTTATACATCAGATCGCTGCAATCATATAATCGCATCCATATCGTTTCCAGGCCCGGATTTCTGCCTAGGCCAACAAGGCACCGGCCTAAGGGCCCAGCCGCCGAGGGGGCCCCGGCTAGAGCGGAGCTTGAAATTAAAGAAAAAAAAGCTCAACAATTTTGTAAGATAACTCAATTGGCGATTTTTTTTTTGCTAAATTTCCATCCATTTCCATTTTTTCACTTTCCCCCCTTTTTTGGGCTTGGGGGGGTCCAACTGAGTCTTTAGGTCCGAGTCTGATCGTTTCATTTGTATTCTCGAAATAAATCAAGTTTTACACAGCTCAGCACTAATTCATATTTTCAATTAAATATTATAACGTAAACAGTAAATTAAAAAAACATATATTACATGTGACTGTAAGATTAAGACAGAGCCTCGCCTCGTGTCATATTTATACGCACAACTAATTGTTATGCTGACGTATATACATACAGCTCTGTAACACCGCGTGTGCTATACTGCACTGTAACACCGCGTGTGCTACAGTGCACGCCTAGCCAGTGCCGCAGTGGTGAGGAGAACGGCAGCGAAGGAGCGGACCAAACATTTTGTTGCATATTTCTTTCGTTGTATATTTCCCCTCACGCGGCTGTTCACAGCCCGAGATAAGATGTTTCACATCAAAAATCTAAAATCCAATTTATACATTTACAAGTTTTTGGAATAGAACCTGCGAACTAGGGGCTTGTAATAGAGGAGCCCTGGAAACGCCATTTATAAACAACGCCATTGTTACAAGATCGGCTATTCTCAAGCCACTGAATCAACTGTTAAACTGCGTTTTGTGCCATCCTGTACCTGTACGTGATATAAATGACAGGATACGTTATTACTTTTAAAGCGTTCGAGTTAGCTAGTGTTATTGTTAAATTATATATTATAATGTGCAGGTAACATCGGTGCGAAGTTAAAGCGCAGTCTGCAATTTTCAACTCTTCACTTGAGCCTCGGTTCATAATGACGCTATGTAGTCGTTTCATTTGTTAACGTGCCGCAATGGTTACCTAGGGTAAGTTCAGGAGAGACGCCATCCTTTTTTAGTAGAAGCGCAATAAAAACATATTTTGACCAGACAGTGGCGGACTAAGCCCGTCGGAGGCGGTGGGCGGCAGAACTAAATGAAGCGCCCGGTCTGCTTAGAAATTGATGTATTTATAGTGTAAATTTTGTAAAAAATGAATAATATAGATTGGTGCTAGGACCAAATAACCTTAGCTGTTGGTGATCTTTAAAACACAATTTTTCCAAACTGAATATATTTTGGCCTTGTTTGGGATTTGATTAAGAAGGACTTCTCGAGATTTGGACGTGTGTAATTGTCATTAATATGCGCTATAAGGAATGTCTTCAGTATATAACCAAACTTTCCTTCAGCTATAAGGAATATTTTAACCTAATTTTTAACTTCCCATTGGAAGTTATTGTAATGGGTCCGAAAATCGAAATCAAAATGTATAACAAATTTTTATGTTTCAAGGTCTTTACACTATTTTTACACTATTTTTAGAAAGAGGTCTGTGTGTGTGTACGTTCGTATGTGTCCATTTATTTCTAAGACGAAATCTCGAGAATGAAATATGATATCGACTACGTTAGGGTACCAATCGACGCGTATTAACGTAAATATGATCTGAAAGAAATTTTTTCAAAATCGGTTCAGCCGTTCTTTTTTCGTAACCAAATAGACTCCAAAAAAGTAGATCTTACACAATATCTCGCGAATAAAATTTTTTATCGACTTCGTAAGGGTGTCAATCAAGGCGTGTTAACGTCATTTTGATCCGACATAAATTTTATAAAAATCGGTTCAGCCGTTTTTTTTTTTTAATTATTGTTAAAAATAAATAATAATAATGTTTTAATGTTTAGAATGATTACTTTGCTGTGTAATATCTAATTTAATTATTATTAAATATTTATCAAACTAGGAAGTTCGTCGTGTGGACCTCAAGGGTCCCACTTTAGTCCTAATAAACGACCCACCTCACGGCTTGTTTGAGCATAATTTCATTTGAAGCGTTCGGGTTACTGGGTACGTAGCGACAACCGAGCATGAACTAGCCAGTTCTTCTAGGCGCATGCCGAATTGACAACGAAATTGGGTACCCGTGTTATGTCATTATCGAGAGATATTACACAATATGTGCAGTGCACATCGCTCCCTCTGTGGCGTCTCTCCTGAATTTACCTTATAGGTTAAACTGCGGCGCGCCGTTCTGAACACACCGATTGTAATAATGATGAAGAACGCACGATTGTCGCGTTTCACAGTCTAAACGTCATCTGGTTATAGAATCGGTGCGCCGAACGACCTGAGACGATGTAATTTCGGACACTTTTTTGCATATCACGCAATGCCATTTAAAATAAATTACAGAGCAAATCGGCGGTGTTATTTTTACATATAATATTATGTAAAGAGATATTACATATATGCCTTTTTAACAAAACCTGTTAAATTATTAATATTATTGATTTGACGACTGGCCCAGTTGAAATTCGACGAAGTGAGGTTAGGAAAAGTATCTTAGAAATAAAATAAAAAAATAGTGATGGGCAATACGAAATGTTTTTACAATCGAAACAATTGTAATCGTTCATAATAACAGTCGAGTCCACAATCGACTCGGAGTTTGATTTTACAATCGAAATGTTCGATTGTTCAAGTCGATTATTTGCCACATAGGTTATACCGTTATAGCAATAGCAGCGAATGAGAATACATATAATTGCGATTCAAGATTGTTTATGCTAGTCGACTGACGTTCACGCGACTTGTTGATTGTTCACTGTTCACACTATTCAGTCGGTAGTCACTACTCTGTGATCTCTTCACTATTGAATTCGTATTAAGCTATAACTGCACAATCGGCCATCGACTCGACCACAGTTGTTGAGTGATGAACGATTGTATATTATGTGGCTCTCGACAGTGTACGATGCAGAACTATGCGACTCGGTCTCGGTGAACTATGAAACAACAACAATCGAGTCCAAGTGACAACCATCGAGAGTCATTGAGATGTTTGAATAATCGAGACAATCGATTAAAACATCTCGTAAATCGCGCATCACTATAAAAAATTGTAAATGGTTATCTATATACTAATATTATAAAGCTGAAGAGTTTGTATGTTTGTTTGTTTTTTATTTATTTATTGTAAATTATAGACGCGTCGACAACAGTCATTAGCGTCTTGATTACACTAAATAACAGTTCACTTAAAACTAAATGAAATCACAAAACATCCATCGACGCTAATCACTGAACCACACTGTCCTCTATGTTTGTTTGTGTGTTTGTACGCTCTGATCTCAGGAACTACAAGTCCGATTTGAAATTTTTAGTGTATTTGCCATAGAATATGGCACATACACTATTGGCGTCGGTCGGATGGCGGGAGCTAGGGGTCGGACCAAAATTTCTCGACGTTTCATACCCTCCTGAACAATTTGCCACCATTTTTAAAAATGTTTATATATATATGTATGTATATATATATTTATATATATATGTGTGTGTGTGTACACGATAACTCTCGACAGACTTAATCGATTTAAACGAAATTTGGTACACACATTGGAACCCATCACCGCAAGAAGTCTATTTAAAATGGGCCGGATCGGACCATTTTCAGGGTTGTATTTAGGGGTTCCAAAAAGTTTTTGGGCCCAAAAATACCAAAAAAATTGTCAAAATCGTTTCAAAATTGGAATTTAACTCTTTAGTAAAGATTAAAATGTGCTGCTAAAATTTTAATAAAATCGGCCCGACAGGACCGGACTTTCAAGTTTTATGAAAACAGTAGTTTGTTGATATGGATTTACTTATGGAAGGGTGTATTTAATTTGGTGCAGATGTTGTACTGATAAAATCCATATCGAAATTTGGAAAAACTTAATTATTTTAAGGGATGTATTAAGGGGTTAAATTTTTATTTTGTCAAAAAACAAACTTAAGTTCACATAATAATGCCACAATGCCTGTATTAGCAAATACACTATATTGTCGGCAGGGTTTGGCACTGCGACCCGAGTTTTTTTTTTATTGAGGAAGGTTATATAGGCTATTCGAGTTTTAACTTCAAAAAGTTCATTTACATCCCGCACCTATATCAGACAGACAAAATCTTTATCAGTATAAACGTATGATTTTTTTTCAAATCGTACAAAATTTATTACAATTCTAGTCCAGGAAAAAAAATATTCGTTTCTGAAATTTTCAAGTCTACATCTGAAGCTAAACATTACACGTTTTGAAAACGATACACAATAGACAAAGATAGTGAAAGAACCAGTTTGTTGGCGTCTCTGTCAAGTCTTTAGCTCCTGGCGAGAAACGAGCTGCCACCCTAAGAGCTTAAAAGCATACAAAACACCGCGCCGACTTATTTCTGGGAAAAATACTGTGGCTCTAAAAATTATGAATAAGGTCTTTTACCTGGTCATAGCAGTACTGAACCGGTGTTCTCACATAATATTATTATTCTAATTTAGTCACAGTACAAGTTAGCGTGCCGGCCTTTGGATCTTAAGCTATCGTTGGTTCTAATCACACCTCCGCTCATGGATGTTTTGTGATTAATTTCATTTGCTGTGATCGCTACAATAAGTAAACAAGTACCGTACACCTCTGTTGTCGAGCGTCTATAATCCACAATTCATTCATTCAAGTACCGTACAATCGAAGCCAAAAGGTAGACAGGTTTATTTGAACGTTTAAAACTTACGATAGCTGCAGGTGAAATTATCGATTTGTCTGAAGCCGAAATTCTTATATATAGTGCTTTTCTCGTATAAGGCTACGTTTATGACATCTGATGTCGAGCGTCTACAATTTACAGTACAATATTGTATAAGGCCTTCATCATTTTTTTTAATGGAGCTCTTAACTGTTTTTGAAACTGAGTTTAGAAATATTAAGGAAAAAATGCAAATCAATTTTTTTTTCATTGTAAAAACTGTTAGTTAAGAACTACAAAAACGTATTATTTTATAATTCAACACCAGTAACGTTTGTTAAACAAATTACTAGTAAAATAATTTATGCACAACAATTTTGATAGTTCGCATAGATATATACAGATCACTTGTTTTCTCGAAAAAAACAATCTTACCAAACTAACTTCCAATGATACTTTATAGTAATATCAAATCCCGTCTG
Source organism: Mongoloraphidia duomilia (assembly GCA_039654895.1). Classification (NCBI taxonomy): domain Eukaryota; kingdom Metazoa; phylum Arthropoda; class Insecta; order Raphidioptera; family Raphidiidae; genus Mongoloraphidia; species Mongoloraphidia duomilia. Next base: position 13,319,779 of record CM077527.1, read on the forward strand.
ATGTCGCTAGTACTACTCAATTCACTATTTTCGCTCACTGCTAATCCCCCATGAGGAATATCGTAACAATTCTAATTGGAGATAAAGACCCAGTCTATAAGATATTGGAATGCGTCAAATGGGTGGAGCTTAAAAAACATGGCTCAAAAGAGGGGGGGGGGGAATTTTATATACGGGGTATACTTTTGCGTGTAATTTTGTGATTTTCAAAGTGATAAGAAATAATAAATATAAGTGCAATTTGCGATTGGGCCGGTAAGAATTCTAAACAAAGGAATTTCGTTGAAGGAGAACTGATTCTCAAAGCCGGACATATTACCAAATGTGTGAAAAAAACAAGATAACTGAGCTGTCAAAAGTAGTAATCTTTACGGCATATTGCTTAAAAACATCAAAATTAAAAGAAAATCTCCACGAAATTAATCATCCGTTCAATGCTTCTTTAAGGCAGGGTTAGGTGAATAATGTAAACACATAACTGCAACATAATATGTTATGAAAGAACACAGCTTTGAAATGGCTTAAGGATCCAAAAATAATAAGCAAATACTGTTAATATTGCATTTATTAAGCTGACGTTTCGAGAATTATATTCTCATCCTCAGAGCTCTGTATAAAAATTATAAAATTGTGTTAGGAAAAAATATTTAAAAAATAATATATAACAAATATTAATTAACTTACCAAATGCCGTCAAACATGTCAGTAAAATTGTCCAAAAAACTTAAAAAAACATACTAACATTTTTGGATTCTTAAGCCATTTCAAAGCTGTCTTCTTTCATTATCATCAGGATCACCACTTTTCTGTTTTTAATTAAACAGTTCTTCACATCTATAATATGTTATATTGTAATAAGTAACCTCAAAATTGTAATAAGTAACCTCAAAATATTTGTATACAAAGTTAGTCCTATAAATTTGTCAATCATCAAATGATTTTACTATTGTAGTACAGTATGATATTAAGTACATCTTATTATTAATATAAAATATATTTTTAATTCACAAATACAGTTTTTCCACATTTCATTAGAAAATAATTCGCTGTAAAGTAAGTTTTACAAGGCAATAACTGACAGTGTTTAATGCCATGATATTAGAAAACGTCGCGAATTCCATTTTCGATAAACTTTTTGTTTATTTTACTTGTTTTATATTTGTAATAAACAATTTCACGATAAATTTGCACTGTTAGCATGTAAAATTTTCCCTCGTTTTGAGTACAATTTTGTGCCACCAGATGTCATATGCTCATTTGACGGATCCCAATAGATCTGTAAAATTTAATTAAGATCTGTCCAGTGGTTTCATCCCTTGTCAAGAGATTCATTGAACCTTTTTTGACCTTTCTCGTTTTTTGGTTTCAGTTTTAGAACCGCTGTCTGATCCCAACGTAATTCGTTTGTCCTATTATCACATACTACATACAACGCCATTTCCGAAACGAGTTACACATAAGAGCGTTACCATTCAAATTGTATAGCTGTTGAACACGTTCACATTCTAAACACCGAACAGTTTACTGTGTACATCTGAATGTTTGTTAGATTGTGTTTACTCTTGAAACTCGCTGAGATGCTTATGCAGCTCGATTCACAATCATTCATGTTTGCGTGATGTTAAAGTGCCGCTTTAAAATGACCCGCCTATCTCTATCGAAAATCAACTTCCTCGTTCGACTGCCGCGTCTTGCATAGAAATACATATTTTGTCTAGTGATGAGGAAAGCAAGACCAAGACAAAGACTTAGACAGTCTTGGTCTTGGTCTTGTTCAAATATGTCTGGTCTTGCTGATTCAGTCTTGGTATGGTCTTGCTCAAATATGTTTGGTCTTGGTCTTGCTTATTTAGTCTTGGTCTTGCGTATCAAGTCTTGGTCTTGCTCATTTTATCTGTCTTTTTTTTAGTTTTTTACTTCTGAAGATCATCGTAGTTATAAATTAAAAATAATTCACATATCTATTATTAACTAACAAAATACTTTATTTTATTAAAATGTTAAAAAATATCAAAATTACATCATTTTTAACACGCTTGTTTATTCGGTCTTGGTCTTGATCTTGCTAGTCTAATGATAGTCTTGGCCTTGCTTTTTCGCCAGACCAATTTTGCTCATTACTAATTTTGCCCTTGCCATGTTTTTAGAGAGAGCCGACTGTACTGATATTGATGACGGAACCCGTATTGTGCAGGATTGACGATATTTAGAAGGGGTCACAACAATAACAGAGGCATCATCCCTTGTTAACGGGGCTTGTTTGTACCCCTCGCTGTGTGAAAACTCGTCATTTGGTTTTATTATTATTATTATTGCTTTACAATTGCTCATTGAATTGAGTACAATGCGTCGCCACTTCATTCCACATTACGAAGACGTATTTCAATTGTTTTTTAATGTTCCGCGGCAATCTTTGTTTTGTAGACATTTTCGAATATAGTGCGTTTGAGGATCTGATATATCGTGATATTTCGCTAATGTTTTTGACTGTAATATGACACCTAGTGATGAGCAAAATTGATCTTGGTCTTGCAGTCTTGGTCTTGCTCCTGTGAAAAAGCAAGACCAAGACTCTCATTAGACTAGCAAGACCAAAACCAAGACCGAATGAACAAGAACAAGACCAATACCAAGACCGAATATGCAAGACCAAGACCAAATACACAAGACTAAACTACAAAATTCTTACTTCAGAGCCAGTGGCGTTAATAATAGATTGTGAATTATTTTTAATTTATAACTATGATGATCTTCAGAAGTAAAAAACTAAAAAAAGACAGATAAAATGAGCAAGACCAAGACTTGATACGCAAGACTAAGACCAAGACTAAATAAGCAAGACCAAGACCAGACATATTTGAGCAAGACCAAGACTGAATCAGCAAGACCAAGACTGTCCAAGTCTTGGTCTTGCTTTGCTCATCACTAATGACACCTAGATGGGAAAACTATAATAGAGTCACTGTCGAGAACGGACAGCCAGTCTATCCCATCAATATAGTCAACAGATATTAGTTATCACGTGTACAGCACATGCTCTGGTACGTGCAGCTGCTGGGGATGCACAAAGTATCTGATTGCTTATTAATAAATAAGTAATTAAGCGTGAGTTAGGTACCTGTAGTTGTTCGGCTGTACATAAGGCAAACAGAAGGTTCAAGCACGATGTCATTTGTAAGATAAGTTTTAATTTGATGTGCCTTCTGCTGTGTTGAGTTTCGAGCTACCAATCAGATGCTGATCACACAGTTTTATTGCTATGTCAGTTCATAGGATAGAGTCTAGGGGGTTCCCTTACAATTTGCAATTTTTTGCGACGCCCTTCTAAAAGAAGATACCTGTGTGTAGCTCCAGCAGACAATAAAATTATTTTATTATTCAAAGAAAACTCCAAAGAATATAGAATCTTAATTATTATTTATTGAGTTTTAATGTAAACTCCTGATGATGGGTTAGGATCCGAAACGATCGTTGAGATTAATAAATGTGTAGAATTTTTCAAGTGTTTGTTTATTAATTTTTATTCAATCATGTTCTACCAAATGCCTAGCGATAATTCTATAGAATTTATATTATTTATTAGATTCGAAGTTGCTATAGTTAAATAGAGCAATTTGATCCTTGAAAATAGTTGTAGAAATTGAATTGGAAGTGAGCACTTCCGTGGCACAGAGGATCAATAAAAACCAATACTGATTATTTCAAATTTGCATTTAATATTAAGTTTTCGGTATTCTTCATACCATCTTCAGAGTCAAAATACCGAAACGTTAGTATAAATGCAAATTTGAAATAATCAGTATTGCTTTTTATTGATCCTCTGTGCCACGGAAGTGCTCACTTCCAACAATTTCTACAATTATTTAATAGATTCTAATTCTAATAATTAGAAAACATAAAAAACTACAAACAATATTATTAATGAGCAGGATGAGTTTGCTTTTCTGAGCATAACTTCTCAAATCGGGACTGAAGTTCTGAAATTGCGACCCCTAGGATAACCTCGTGACGCCCCAGGGCGACGCACAGTTAGGGAACCTCTGGGATAGACTAAAAATTGTGTTTTAAAGACCACCAACAGCTAAGGTTATTTGGGCCGAACACCAATTCATATTTTCAATTCATTATTTTTTTTTTAAATAATAAATTGAAAATCCAATTGACACTTTTACCAGCTTTCGGGCTAGAACCCGGGAACTGGGGACTTGTAATATAGGAACCATAGCAACGCCATGTAAACAACACTCTCGACCATTCTCAAGCCCTGGGATAGACTATAATTTTGATGAAACTCGGTACATTATCAACTGATAGCCAAAAAAGACTAGGGTATTTTTTATCTGGCAACGTTCGGGCTGTCAAAACCGACTATAACGCAAACATTCGTAATGCTAGTAATGGCTGGTTTTATATAAAAATCCAAAAGTATTTATAATAAGTTGTTGCATTGTTATTATATATGTGGAAACTGATTTCCGGATTTTGTCACGCCATCCATGTAATTCCATGATCTATACAGTCGATCCGTCCGGTTGTTGGGTTCAGATGACGATACAAAAAAAAAAATAAGCATGCCTCAAGATTGAAAAAAAAACTCGGGTCGCAGTGCCAAAACTCTGTCGACAATATAGTGTATTTGCTAATACAGGCCTTGTGGCTTTAATACGTGAACTTAAGTTTGTTTTTGGACAAAATAAAAAATTCAACCCCTTAATACATCCCTTAAAATAATATTTTTTTCTTAATTTCAATATTATTATCATTGCAACCTCTGTACCAAATTAAATACACCCTTCAGTAAGTAAATCACTATCCGCAAAACTAGTGTTTTCATAAAATTTGTAAGTCCGGTCCTATCGGGCCGATTTTATTAAAATTTTAGCAGCACATTTTGATCTTTACTAAAAGGTTAAATTTCAATTTTGAAACAATTCTGAACTTTTTTTCGGTATTTTCGGGCCCAAAAACTTTTTTCAACCCCTAAAAACTACCCTTAAAATAGTCCGATTGGGCCCATTTTAAATAGGTTCCGTGCGGTGATAGATTCCAACGTGTGTACCAAAATTTCGTTCAAATCAATTAAGTCTTTCGAGAGTTATGCCGCGAACACATATATATATATATATATAAATATATATATACATATATATATAAACATTTCCAAAAATGGTGCCAAAGTGTTCAGGAGGCTATGAAACGTCGAGAAATTTTGGTCCGACCCCTAGGTCCCGCCATCCGACCGACGCCAATAGTGTATGTGCCATATGGCAAATACACTAATAACACGAATAATAATATCTACACTCTACAGTGTGTAAACAGTAGACCCGAACATGGGAGAAAAACATTTTCAATTTTGTAGTAGACTATGGACCATAAGATGCAGTGTAAATATTTAGTACTAAATGTTTTTTTTATTTGGCAGTTTCCGAGTTACACACTGTTAAAAATGGATGTAAAAATACTTTGAAAGTTAAGGTAGAATTCGCTCGATTTTCTAAGTGATTTTACATTATTATTAATTTTTACACAGAAAACTTCATAAAAACTTTTACTGTAAAGTTAAACAAATTTGTGATTTTTACATAAAGTAGGTATATTAAAATTACATAATTTGTGTAATATTCCAATAAAGTGTGTAAAAATTAGAAAATAAAATGTATAGTTACATATATAAAATGGATGAATACAAAACAAATTAATGTAAAATCAGTAACCACGCATGCGCAATGTGTTTTTATGGAATCTACGCGATGTGCAGGCGATACCTGTTTGCGACGCCATTGTCTCTTTGTGTGCCTATTTCTCTTTGTGTGCCTATTACCTATCGCTGGCTACAAATGGACCATCGATAATCTATGTAATCGGCGTTCTCATTTCTTACAGTGCACTTAATAGTCAACCGTTATATGGAAAATTGTTTGATAAATTCACTGTACTATTCTTTCTATGTACCTAATCCACTACATATTTACATTAGATCTTATGGCACATAGCCAACTACAAAATTATAAATGTTCTCGAAGTTATTTTCCCTATGTTCGGATCTACCTTTTACACACTGTAAGTATGTATGTGCAAATAATAATAAATTGAAAATATATGTTGGTGCTTGGTTCAGTTAACCCTAGCAGTTTTATAAAATAAAACCAGCTATTATTCGGCTAAGATAGCTTGGCCTCTGATGTGCGCAGAAGACTAACAGAAAGTGTCGCTGTAAGACGAAAACAGACAACGGCTTTTAAGTAGTCGGAGGAAGACAGAAGAAGTACGCTAGCTTACTGCGCATTCAAATCTCAGAGGCCAAGCTATCATAGCCGAGTAATAACTCTTACCGTTTGTGAGATACAGTCTTGTGACAAACGGACGGACATACGGACGGATATCGTAGGCTCAGTAATAGGGTTCTGTTCGGGAGGTACGGAACTCTAAAAAAGACAATTGAAGTGAAACAGTTTTAACAGGTTTTTTCAATGGCGCACATTTTTGAGAGACAAACTTTAAGCCTAAAAAAAATTCACACATGTAGATTGCAAATACAAAGGAAGACAGAGCGGTGAGACAGAGAGACAGGAGAAAAGAGTGAGTGAGACTGACAGTGTGATGCAGCACACGTCATATTGTGCAATGATTTGTGCGTCTCAGTTAAGATTTCTCACGTGAAAAACTACGTCGTTATTCTAATATTCATAACATAACCTGTAATATCGACTGTTTATGCACGAAGAATGTTACAGTGTGTCCGAGACACTGACTTAAGAGGTTATAGATTTTATAGAATCTGGATTTTTATTAACGTTCGTCTCCATACTGATCAGGATTCAAATCAGAGATGTTATGGAGGCTCTGTAACCGTATAACCGAAACTATCGGATATCCGAAATAATTCCATATCAGTATCGATAACCAGGCTTGAGAATGGCCGAGCGTGTAGCAGTGCTGTTGTTTATATATGGCGTTGCTATGGTTCCTCTATTACAAGTCCTGAGTTCTCGGGTTCTAGCCCGAGGGCTGGTAAAAGTGTCAATTGGATTTTCAATTTATTATAAAAAAAAAATAATGAATTGGAAATATGAATTGGTGCTAGGCCCAAATAACCTTAGCTGTTGGTGGTCTTAAAAAGTATCCATAACCGGAACCGATGAAAGACACCTAATTTATGTCCATAACCGGATCCGAAACCTCAGATCCATAGCAACCCTGGTTCATATGACAAACAAAATGATATACATTCGGCGATTTTTATTACTCATTTATTATTGAATTGCGTTTTTTCTGAATAGTGAACGAAAGTGAACCGTCACGCTCGGGTCGGTGACGCTGAATCGGGTTTACTCTGCAGCTCCACTCGACATCAAGCGCGTTCGGGTCGGTGACTACGTTTACTGTCTAACAAGGAGTGCATCGTTTCAAGAATTAAATTAAATTAGGTATAAATATTATTGAAGTGAAAACTTCTTTAGGCGCACTTTTCGTTCTTTCTGAATACTGAACGAAAGTGAACCGTCACGCTCGGGTTGGTGACGCTGAATCAGGTTCACTCGGCTCCACTCGACATCAAGCGCGCTCGGATCGGTGACTACGTTTACTGTCTAACAAGGAGTGCATCGTTTCAAGAATTAAATTAAATTAATTATTATTGAAGTGAAAACTTATTTAGGCGCACTTTGCGTTCTTTCTGAATAGTGAACGAAAGTGAACCGTCACGCTCGGGTCGGTGACGTTGAATCGTGTATACTCGGCTCCAGTCGTCATCAACCACGTTTACTGTCTAACAACGAGTGCATCGTTTCAAGAATTACGTTTTTATTATTACGTATTATAATAATATAATAATATTATGTATATTTTGCGTATAATCAAGTTTTCAATTCTGTCGTGTGGTCATAAGCACACACCCATTTTTTCTCGCGTGACGAGCCGTCCATGGTGTAACGTGTATAATACCCATAGGATTTTAACGTATTTTTGTGTGAAATGTTTCTCGAATAGTTTGCTTTATTGTTCTCGTGTCCCTAGATCTGTCATTTTAAAGGAAATGCGTCAATTGTAATTTAGTTGCTTTTAATAAAGGGATAGTTAAATAATGTTGGTTACGTTTCTAAAAATTCTCAGGAAAATCAAAATAATTACAGTTTAGTTCGGAAATAATAGTCAGTGACAACTTACAAGGGTTTGAGAATAGCCGAGCGTGTAGCAGTGCTGTTGTTTACATGGCGTTGCTATGGTTCCTCTATTATAAGTCCCCAGTTTCCCGGGTTCTAGCCCGAGAGCTGATAAAAGTGTCAATTGGATTTTCAAATTATTTATTATTAAAAAAAATAAATAATGAATTTAAAATATAAAATTGTGCTAGGCCCAAATAATGTAAAGCATACCCGTTTTTAGATTTTCCCCATGCATGAAAACTGTGCCGCTTATATTGCATTGTGAAGTTTAAGTGTTATTAGTCACTGCCTAGAATTTCCTAACTGAACTATAAGAGGTCGTGTATTTTAAAATAATTTTGTTTAGCATTGTAACAGAATAATGAATAAAAATGTAATTTTATTTTTTATTCATTCTTTTTAGTTCCTTTGTAAATAAAATTTAAATGTTTCTTAATTTAAAATACATATAAGTATAAAATTTTTGTCGAAATCATTGCTTTGCTGTGCTTTCTTTGCTTTCACGCTTTTGTTGCTAACATTTTTTCTTGGAAGTATGTACTAGAAATATTTTTTTACCATTTCAACTCCACATATGGTAGGTAGGTACTAATTTGGGTCAAAATTCACTTTTCGCAACTTTACAATATTTTTTCGTTTCGAGGTCAGCGGAGTACAAAAAAAATATTTTTGGAGAAAAGCTTGTTCGTCTTATCCAAGTGTGCAAGCTTTCACGACCGGCATTGTTCCAAGTCTTCATGGTTTTCGGGCTTGTAGGCCGTGGTCCGGTGGTATTTCTACCTGACGTTTCGTTTACAACTGCGCGGTAGACATTCTCAAAGGCGATGTGGCAGCGGTCGAAGTGTCCTCCTTGGCCGCCAAGGAGGACACTCCGACCGCTGCCACATCGCCTTTGAGAATGTCTACCGCAGTTGTAGACGAAACGTCAGGTAGAAATACCACCGGACCACGGCCTACAAGCCCGGAAACCATGAAGACTTGGAGCTTGTTCGTCTGTTGGTCTGTGAACACAATACAGGCCAAACGGCTGAGCGGATCGAAATAATAAGGATCGAAAAAGCTTATATAATAATATAAATATTTAATACTAACCTTTACCCGCGTCTTCGCACGCGTTAACAGAAATTTTATTTTATTTATCTATTTTAATATTATGTTAAATGTCGGTATATTTTTGAAGTTGGAATGGTATACTCCCGCGTCCAATTGGCTGGCTTGTTTCTCTTTATTACCTACTTTATATTTTCATTGCTAATATTTTTCATTCTTTATTTCTTTGAAATGTTCTCGAACTAATTTTTCTGTTGTAATTGGGTTTTTAAGTGAATTTTTTTTTTTACTTAAATGGAAGGACCACATCAACTTTTATAGCAAAACTGTTTTTATTTAATTTTTTTGCTTACTAATTAAAAAGTTATATTTAAATAAAAATTAATTTTTAAACTCAGTTCCGATAACGCGCCGAAAGAATCCGAACGCGTGTGACGTCATTATGTTATCTATGGTCTTTGTATCCATGGTTACCAAGTTAAAAATTTATTATTTTTGATAGTATGTGTAATACATATACACAAATACCGACAAATGCAGACACATTTTAACATAACGACGTCACAAACATTCCTGGCGCGTTTTGAAGTCACGTGATATTTTTTAAATTTTTATACATTTTAATTAATTTTTAGTAATTTATCTATAGCTTTAAAAAAATGTTTCTTTTCGATTTTCAATATTATTTATGTTAAATTATTAGAAAAAATTAAAAAATCAATAATTTTTTTTAAACTTAAATACCTAATTGCTTTCTATACGATTTAATTTTCTTGCGATTTCTTTTCGAGTTTCTCTTTCCTCACTCATTTCGTTTTCATCAGTCCGCGTTTCACATTTTCGACATTGTCAAAAAATAAAATGTTTTTGTCTTTTTTTCAGTGGCAATGGAAAAATTTGCTCCTGGGGCGCCATCTTTGGTTTCTTAGTGATGATGACACTCGACGTGGGACTAGGCTAACATTCTTTCTTCGATTGTTGGTTTTTCTACAGCTGATTTTAGATTTTCAATTTCTATTGACCTGTACCCTAATTAATTTGTAAAATGTCGCGTAATTCGAAAACTAATCCCATTTTCTGCAAATATTCCGAAAAAAAATTCAAAACTGTTTTCTTTTGAAACCGGTTTCAAAAAAGTATTAAGTAATAATAAATAAACATTTCATTGTATAATATGTTTGTAAATATATTTCGATTTTTTAGATTAATGTCTCAGTTTTTCATAACAATTACTTTTGTTTTCATATATTTATATTTAATAAGTATTTTGTAATGTAATACTTACTTACGAGTAGGTAGAGAAGTATCGTCTAGAGAAGATAGCGAGTTTTGGATCGGACAGGTCCATGTTAGTGATGAGCAAAATTGGTCTTCGTCTTTCAGTCTTGGTCTTGCGAAAAAGCAAGACCAAGACTATCATTAGACTGCAGACCAAGACCAAGACCGAATGAACAAGACCAATACCAAGACCGAATATGCAAGACCAAGACCAAATACACAAGACTAATAATAATTAAAAAATGATGTTAATTTTGATATTGTTTAACATTTTAATAAAAAAAAGGATGTGGCTAATTACGCAAATAAGCGTAGAAGCCAATTATACAGGGTGAGTTCGACCACCCGTATCAGTCGTTTTTTTCGAAAACGGTTAGTTGTAGAGAGTTGTGTCAAAAATTTGTACTATAAAAGCCCTAATAAAGAATCGAATGGTGATAATTTTTTTTCCGGGAAGGTCGGCTTCCCTATTAGTTTGCTCCAGAATGTCCAGAACTCCGGAATTATAAATGTAACGATAGGTCGAAAGTGGTATTGTTGAAAAGATCTTTAAAAAATAAGCAAGTTTTGTAGGAACATTTTTTTTATTACTACCCCTGTAAATTTCTATAAGTATAAATATAAATTATTATGTGTTCAAAACTCCGGAATTTTAGAAAGCACGATAGGTTGAAAGTGGTGGTGTTGAAAAGCTCTTTAAAAAATAGGCAAGATTTGTAGGAAAAATTATTTAATTACTGCCACCCCTGTTAAGTAACAATCGTTTGAAATTATTAAACCAAAATTTCATAATAACGATCGAAGTCGGCATTAAAAATCTAGCAACCTTAGACATTGTCACAAGTGTTCAAACTGTCTTCCATTTACTCTTTAATACATACTACTGAGCTCTTCTGGTTATACTGTGAGTGTACTTCTTCAGTGTTTAAGGATTGATAGATAGGTAACTAGATTTTAAATGCGGACTTTTAAAAAGTTCGTTATTATGACATTTTAATTTAGTAATTTCAAACAAATATTACTTAACAGGGGTGGCAGTAATAAAAAAAATGTTCCTACAAAACTTGCTTATTTTTTAAAGATCTTTTCAACAATACCACTTTCGACCTATCGTTACATTTATAATTCTGGAGTTCTGGACATTCTGGAGCAAACTAATAGGGAAGTCGACCTTCCCGGAAAAAAAAATTATCACCATTCGATTCTTTATTAGGGCTTTTATAATACAAATTTTTGACACAACTCTCTACGACTAACCGTTTTCGAAAAAAACGACTGATACGGGTGGTCGAACTCACCCTGTATATACAGGGTGGACCAAGTTATAGTAGCAATAATTCACCATTCGATGGTCCATCGAAAAATAAGTAGACATGCATAATTTTATTTTTTTCCAAAACGCTTCCTAAGGGAGATACAGCCCTTCAAAGTCCAATTTTAAAAATCAATACTGATAAGTGTCATAAATTATCTCAAAACCAAGTATCGTCTACTTTGTTGGTTATTTTCATAAGTTATTTATTTGTTGTTTTTAATTTAATTAATGAATTATTTATTTAAATTCGTCAAATAATAAAAAGTTTACAATTGTTGTACAAGATTCCAGACCTATTATTTTCATAGGTGGCTATTTTAGAAGTGTTCTAAACTTTCAACTCTAATTATCTCGTAAACGAAGCCTCAAATCGAAATTTTGCAAGAGTGACTCTTTTTTTCTAAATTGAACAGGGAATTCGAAAAAAAATTTATTCTTTAAAAATATCCAGTGGCGCAGAAAATAGGGCGGGAAAAGTGAAACAACCCCCCTGTATCTACGCCACTTGACAATTTTGACAAAAGTTACTTACGTCAAGTAATGAGTATCTATTGCATAAATACTTGTACCAAATTTGGTCAAAAACGTATTAATGACCTGAGAGTTAGGACAAAAAAAAAGAATTTTAAAACTGAACTTTAAAGGGGTGTATCTCCCTTAGGAAGCGTTTTGGAAAAAAATAAAATTATGCATGTCGACTTATTTTGCGATGGACCATCGAATGGTGAATTATTGCTACTATAACCTGGTCCACCCTGTATATAAAAAAAAAATAAAGTATTTTGTTAGTTAATAATAAATTGTGAATTATTTTTAATTTATAACTATGATGATCTTCAGAAGTAAAAAACTAAAAAAAAGACAAATAAAATGAGCAAAACCAAGACTTGATACTCAAGACCAAGACCAAGACTAAATAAGCAAGACCAAGACCAGACATATTTGAGCAAGACCAAGACCAAGACTGAATCAGCAAGACCAAGGCCAAGACTGTCCAAGTCTTGATCTTGGTCTTGCTTTGCTCATCACTATATAGTCTATGTTTTCTAACAAGAGTTAATCAGTGCAGAGGTGCGTCTCGATTGACAATTGATCGTATTCATAGAACCACCACTTGTTAGAAAACATAGACCTGTCTGACCCGAAACTCGTTTGTGCGCAGAAATGACGCTACTATCCTCTCTAAACGAAAATGTATAGGCAAGTTTTCGCCAAAATAAACTGGCTGACCTGTAAAACTTGTCGTAGTTGAATATAAGTAATTGATTCCTATCCGCATCTTTATAGGCCAAAGACCGACAAGGCGGTTTTAACCGAAGCGTTTACTGAGTCGGTTTCCAAGTCGATAGGTCGTTTAATAAACACACACAGTTTGCCGTTCGGACTTCGGTGCGGTTCGTGCGGCGGTTTTGAAACAGTTGTGTGTGTTTTACGCTTGTTTACATTTTTTCTTTTTAGACGCCAATGACCTTTGTTGTCGAGCGTCTATTATCCACAATTCATTCATTCTAATGCTATATTAAACGACGTATCGACTCGGTAAACGGTTCGGTTAAAACCGCCGTGTCTGTATTTGCCCTTAGATAGGATGTACTGATCTCTTTATTCTCTTTATCAACCCTCCGCCCTTTTTTTTTCATCCACTCCATATTTTGATCCATTCCCTGGTGTGATAATCGACTTAAATTATGCATTTCTTCTTAAATATTTTTCATGATATAAGTAATACGAGCTAAAAAAATATCGTGTAATAAAAAAAGTCAATTTTTGTCCAAATCTTTGCTCCAAATAAAAATTCTAAATTTTTAACATATTTTGTGTGTATACCTAATGTTATTTAATTTAAAATTAATTTTTTATATTTTTTTATTTACAAATAAAATTTGTAATGTAGGTTGTGTTTTAAATTTGAAATACATTTTTTTTTCAAATACAAGTTTTATTTTTTCTCAGTAAAGTGCTGTTCTATAAAAACCATGTGTGCACCAGAGGGTTCCGTACTTGCAGCAAGTCTGAGTGTATGGTAAAGTATATAAGTCTACCGACCGGTACAAACGCCAATCCCAGGTTAGAATCCCTAAGGCTTTTAATATTATTTTTTTTATAATGAAATATATTGGTATTGAGTGGCAATTTAAAATATAAAAAAAATGAAATTACAATTATTCCTTTCCATGACAATGAATACATAATTATTTGTGTTCAACAGTATTCACTCATCTGTCTGTACCCCACGATACAGACATCATACCCATTTTTAGGTTTCCGTACATTATTAGGAAAAACGGAACCATAAGATCTCTCTCACTTTTCTCGAAAAGTGCGTGACGTAACGCTCACACAATTCTATAATCAAAGGTCACGAAATATTTTGATAAATATTTTATGGGGGGTAAATTTGGCCCTCTAAAAAAATTGAATTTATTATATCGTGTGGGGTATCGTTGGAAAGAGGTACTTTTGTGGATTCCAAAAATATTTTTTTAAATTTTTTTGGTGACCTTGTTATAAAGATATAGCTTAAAATGTGCGAAAGCGACGTTCCCCCCTCGTCTATGTTTCTAAAGTGAATTTTTTTTTAATTTGTTACGTCTGAAAAATATCAATCGATTCTTTCAGTGAGTCGCTATAGTAGTTTTATAAATTTATATTTTATGTTGTGGTATATTAACTTTCCTGCATTTAGCACTTCCGGTTTCGATATACTGAAACACATCCGCTCTACCTACTGTTTCCGGGTGAGTAGGTTCAATTTCATTCATTAGTTTTTTTTATTTATATAAAATTTTAATCACATCAATGAATCAATGAACCAAAGGCGGCACAAGGAGGCGATGCCACAACTAGAAAAGCAAACAATAATTTGCTTATAGTTATTAATAGTCATTATTCAATTTGAAAATTAAGTGAACAAGAAATATGAACACAAAAAAACCGGCCAAGTGCGAGTTCGACTCGCACGCAGAGGGTTCCGTAAGTACCATGTTATTTTTAATTACTGTAACAAAACTGTTTTCTACGTGGGCGGAATAAATATTTATTTAGTATAATTAACAATTCAATAACAATAAACGCAACTATATGTCAATTCTAACAATCAACATGATAATAATAACGAACAGTAATTCTTAAACAAACTGAAGCACATCAATAACACTGAACAATAACTATTTATATACTGTATTTATGTTCGCAATTCAACTCGACACTGATTCACGACTGACTGCTTGACTCCCTCCTACTTCGCTTATATAGTTCGAGCAGCTTGGCCCAGCACGCTCGCGCGCTTTCCAGGATATTCCGGCGGTTACTCGTTATATCTTCGATATTATTCCACGCCTCACCACTGTGACCTTTCATTCTCGCCGCTTCTATTGTAGTCAGCGGCGTAACTCTTGGGGTTTGCTACATTACTTACTTAAATTTTTCCTAATTTTTAAAGTAAAAAAATTCCAAAATGTTTACAATAGGTATAAAAATTTGAAAAACGGTTGACCCTGCAGGCCATTCCTGAAACTTCCCGCTGTCTAGTTTTGGTATCCTCCATAAAATTAATGACCAAATGCACGTCACACTCTCTTTTAAAAATGTTTCACAATTGTTAGTTATTCCAAAAAAGTGATCAAAAAAAGAAACCTTTTTTGAAATTTTTTTGACAACGATATCTTTCCAAGGAATGAACCGATTTTAATGGGCCTTGCGGCGTTAGTCGCCGTTTTTTGAGCGCAGAAAATGATTAGATTTTAAAGATCGATCGGTCAAAAAATCTAAAAGTTATAAATTTTGAAAAAACATTTTTTTTGAAAACTTTTTGACAATGATATCTCTCGAACGAATCAACCCTAAAAATGATTTGTTTCTTCCCATCCTTATCTAACACATGTACATTAATATTAAACGACGAGACAAATGAGCAACGCGTGGCGTTACGTGTTTGTTTTGTCGCGAATGTCATATGTTTTCGGATTCATTTGTCTCATGTCGCCATAGTCAAAGAAATATGTATCTCTTTGCACCTATAGTTAAGCTTTTATGTACTTTTAGATTTTATTATTTTTTTTAAGAACGGTTCTCTTTGATCGCAGTTATTCAGGTTATATTTTTAATTTTTATATATATTTGAGTTATAAAGGATTCTTGGATCGGAATTTTAAATTTGGAAAAACCGGTAAATAAAAAACTAATAATCTTATGTTAACGATTTCTTAAGAAATTATTTCGAAAAAGAGTTCATGAAAAATGAAAAAACATGTAAATATTTTTTTTAAACAAAATTTGTCCCTACTAAATATTTAAAGAGAAGGCCGAGCTTGAATAACGGCCTATAAAAGTTGTTTTACCTATTTTTATTCTCTAGTTTTTAGTTTGATTTCTGGCCCGTATCATTACGCAAACTCCTCATCCTTTCAACTGTCCACCTCCTGATTCCATCATCAGATCCTCGTTACCAACTTGAAATTATCATAATATTGTATTGTCACGGGAACTCAATGTGTGTGCAAAGTTTCATAAGAATCGGTTAAGTAGAAGTAGTTGAAAAAGCTGTCGCAAGATTTGAAACAAAGATAGTAACAAACAAACAAATATACGGGGTCAAGCTAAATAAAACCGTTGAAGAACTCTATGATATAGAGAAATGGTGATCCGTAGATGATGTAGAAATTAGGAGAGAAAAACTCAGTGGCAAAAGGATCAAATAAAATTTGCAATACTGATGATTAAATTTGCATTTATAATGCAAAATGCAAATTTAATCATCAGTATTGCAAATTTTATTTGATCCTTTTGCCACTGAGTTTTTCTCTCCTAATTTCTAAATAAAACCGTTTAAAAATCCGTGGTACTGTTAACCCCCGTTACAATTAGCCCCTAGTTCCCTTACTTCCGTTTCCTTACATGGAACTAAAAAGTAGATCAGAAAATAAATATTCAATGGGTATCTGAGAGTGTACCAAATACTGTTGAGGAGTGTACCGTCCTCTTAAACACCAGAAGATCTAATATTAAACATTAGTGTGATATAAATGTGAAACAGAAATATAATCAGTTGAAATCAAATGAAACATTAAGAAAAACAGAGAGATATCAATAAAGCAATCGAGACACAATGTGTAGGAGTGAGATGGCGACAGGAAGTTGGCGGTGTTTGTGTCTGCAAAACAGCTGAACGTCGTGCCAACTGAGGTCATCACTTCAACGGTCTGCTGAAAATTGGAAACTTGTCACATTCAGGAAGCGCTTTTTCCCCCTATATTTTGTAAGTCGACTGAAAAATGTATAGTCAATTTGTACCCGTCCTGGAAAGATACTTCGTTACTTCAACAATCTGCTGAAAAGTGGAAACTTGTCACATTCAGGAAGTGATTCCCCCTCCCTATATTTTGTAAGTCGACTGAAAAATGCAGAATCAATTTTACCGTCCTTGAATGGTAAGATCCGTAGAAGTTCTTGACTAATACCATTGCATTGGTTAGAAAATTAAAATTTTTATCGCATTCAGCAAGTACTTTTAAAAGTTGGCAAAAAACAAAATGTTGCCAATTCAAACTTCCTGGTTCTGTCTGATTATAGCAGGTAAAGAGGACAGTTTGGTGTAATGGTCAGCGTGCTGACCTTTGGATCAAGCTGTTGTGGGTTCGAACCGCACTTTCGCTCTTGGATGTTTTGTGATGTCGTTTAGTTTAATTTGATGATGTAATTTGATGTTATTAAGACGCTAATGACCTTAGTTGTCGAGCGTCTATAATTAACAATAAATAAAATATAACAGGTAAGATATATTAATTACGTATACGAAATTTTTATACTTTATAAGCCCTATAAATCTATGAAGTTATATAAGGCCATGTTTTCATCGAATTAAAATTTGGGTTATATGATGGATATAATGCTTCCTAACTGCATGTTTCCATCGCTGCTAAATTTAGGGTTAGTGAAATCCACTTATTCTAAGGTACGGAACCCTAAAAAGATGAAGTTCTCATTGTCAAAGTTTTTGTTTACAACTAACGTTTGTTAAATTAAGCTTTCTTTTATTTATTGTAAATTATAGACGCGTCGACAACTTAGCGTCTTGATTACATTAATTAATAACTCACTTAAAACTAAATTACATCACAAAACATCCATGAGCGGAGGCGGGATTCGAACCCACGACAGTCTGATCCAGAAGCCGCGATGCTAACCACTGGACCACACTGTCCTCAAATTAAGCTTTCGTTTGTTTAAACAGAATGAGCGTTCATTTGTTTTCGTGAAACAAGTGAAGTTTTCAAACTGACTCGAGAAAGCATACTGTTATACATATAGAACAAACATCGACGTTCCATTTCTAGGAATAGTTATTCCAAATAGCAGTAGCGCTAATCTAGTACAGACAGACAGGTTTGCTTCGCAGGGGATCGCTAATAAAATGAGATCAAAACATGGCGGATGATGACGCCTCAACATCAGTTGTACAAACAAAAGATACCTACATAGCAGCCTATACTCATCAAAAGAAATTGTACAGAGTGGGTTGCTGTCTAAATAATAAAGGAAAAAGGCACCAGAGTTCCTTAACCTAGAAAGCTAGTCTTGAACCTTAGTTGTCGAGCCTTTATAATCTATTACATAATATAATATCCATGGCCATAAATAGCGAAAACCGTTATGTCAATTTTTTTATTTTTTTTCTTTCGAGCCTTATAATGGCAAAAATTCGCTTGGCTCGTGCTGTCCATAAAACCGTATACTACTTACTTCCCCTGGTCCGTCCTTCAAATTTTGTCCCTGTCTAATTAATTAATTAACGATGGAGTGTAATGAAGTGATTTATAAAAAATATATATATATATATATATATATATATATAAAATAAATATACATATACGTAGGTATATAACATAAAACTAAGAGAAAAAAATAATAAAAAAAAATAATAATAATAATAAAAAAATAAATAATTACAAATAGGTAGGTACAATAAAAAAAAAAAATAATAATAATAATAAAAAATAAACAAACAAAAGAGTGGTTATAAAAATAAAAAGTTTGGACGTGGCTAACTGTTCTACGTAACAAAGGCCAACAAATCATATATTAAAAAAAAAAAAAAATGGCAAAAAAATCTAATTCGACATTTAGATGGACATACTAGATAGAGTATAGACTATATAGAGTTGTCTATACATATAGTACAGTAAATAGAGACACAAAAGTCGCGTTTACTAAAAAAAAATACTTAATGGTTGAAATTTTGAGGAGGTGTTCGGGGGCATGTCCTGAGTCTAAAACCGAGTTTTCGTATTCGAGGGGGTGGGGGAAGCTACATCCCCCGGTCAAAATAGGGGTAAGTTTGTTTTAATTTTTTATCTTCGTTGCTGTTGCCCGTACAGTCAAGTCCAAGAGATCAAACTTGTAGGAAATTAAATTATCTATCCAATGATAATAAAATCAAGGTCATAGGTCGATCAGGTCAATCACTATGGCCGGTAAAAGGTCAAAAGTGAGGGGTAGTTTTATTTATTAATGTTCACAAAATTAGAATGAAAACTTCAGATAAGGCTTGTAATCTAATTCTTTCTATAAAAGTTGATCAATTTTCTGACATTTCAAAATAAAACTTAATAAAAATTTATTTTTCTATTCCAATTTCTCAAGAACAATGTTATTGTATAAATTTTGGACTTGCTAATATCTCAGATAATAATATTAAACTAGGTTTTATTTTGAAATGTCAGAAAATTGATCGAATTTTATAGAAAGAATTAGATTACAAGCCTTATCTGAAGTTTTCATTCTAATTTTGTGAACATTAATAAATAAAACTACCCCTCACTTTTGACCTTTTACCGGCCATTATGATTGACCTGATCGACCTATGACCTTGATTTTATTATCATTGGATAGATAATTTCATTTCCTACAAGTTTGATCTCATGGACTTGACTGTACGGGCAATAGCAACGAAGATAAAAAATTAAAACAAACTTACCCCTATATTGACCGGGGGATGTAACTTCCCCCACCCCCTCAAATACGAAAACTCGGTTTTAGACTCAGGACATGTCCCCGAACACCTCCTCAAAATTTCAGCCATTAAGTATTTTTTTTAGTAAAATATACCGTTTTACTGTACTAATAGGCGTTAATGTTGATTTTTTGGTTTGTTTGCAAATTTCTAACTCGAAGTTTCATTTAACATTTTCTATAGTATCAATATGTAAACATACTTCGATTTAAAAAAAGCGGTCAAGTGCGTGTGGAACTCGCGCTACGAGGGTTCCGTACCGTTACAACAATTATATTAGGTATAGACATATTCTGTGAAAATTTCAACCGGCTCATGTTACGGTTCCAAAGATACAGTCTTTAAAAGGTTTTTCCGTTTTATGTGTGGGGATCCCCTTTAATTTTTACTTTTTGTGATTTTTAGATTTTTCCCTTTACTTGTGCTGCGAGACCTTGCTTTTTGTCAAATTTCATGATTCTAGGTCAACGGGAATTACCTTATAGGTTTTTGTAGTGATGACAAAATGGCCGTATCTTTTGATTGCGTTGACCTAGAAGCTTAAATTATTTACACTTTTAAGGGACTGTAGACCTTAGTATTTCGTATAAATTTCAACTTGATATATCTATCCGTTCCTGAGAAAATGGGTCTTGACTGACGGACACCCAGCCAGCCGGACAAACGAGTGATCCTATAAGGGTTCCGTTTTTTCTTATTCAGATACAGAGCCCTAAAAAGACATATTTATTCTATTTGTAGTATTTTTGTAAACTTTTGAAACTAATTCAGGAACTTAGAACCGAAATGTTCTTGACTGACGGACACCCAGTCAGCCAGCCGGACAAACGAGTGATCCTATAAGGGTTCCGTTTTTTCTTATTGAGATACAGAGCCCTAAAAAGACATATTTATTCTATTTGTAGTATTTTTGTAAACTTTTGAAACTAATTCAGGAACTTAGAACCGAAATATTCTTGACTGACGGACACCCAGTCAGCCAGCCGTACAAACGAGTGATCCTATAAAGGTTCCGTTTTTTTCTAATTGAGATACAGAACCATAAAAAGACATATTTATTCTATTTGTAGTATTTTTGTAAACTTTTGAAACTAATTCAGGAACTTAGAACCGAAATATTCTTGACTGACGGACACCCAGTCAGCCAGCCGGACAAACGAGTGATCCTATAAAGGTTCCGTTTTTTTCTAATTGAGATACAGAACCCTAAAAAGACATATTTCTTCTATTTGTAGTATTTTTGTAAACTTTTGAAACTAATTCAGGAACTTAGAACCGAAATATTCTTGACTGACGGACACCCAGTCAGCCAGCCGGACAAACGAGTGATCCTATAAAGGTTCCGTTTTTTTCTAATTGAGATACAGAACCCTAAAAAGACATATTTCTTCTATTTGTAGTATTTTTGTAGACTTTTGAAACTAATTCAGGAACTTAGAACCGAAATATCGAAACCAGTTCCGGAATTAAGAATGTTCCTATATTGGAGGCCCTAAGCGTGACCTCAATTCATTAGTAAACCGAGTAAGGTAGTTCGATAATATAATATAATATAGGGGGATCCAAGGTCTTTTCGCAGTGCATTTACATGTCGGCCAAATAAGACAGTTCTTCGAGTAAAGATACCTTCATATATTATTCAACTCTGTATTGCTCTTCATGATGTGTGTACGTATTATACACATTCTTTCATCAATGGGCAACAAAAGATGCACGATGGTATGTATCAAGGATGGATGCTTGTTCACTATAAACCATGCGAAGTAGGCTTGCGCTAACAGTTCCAAAGAGCATTGAACGTTTAAAGATAAATAATAGTTTTATACGGCTGAAATGCAATTGAAAAAAATTTTTCGTTGGAGAGCAGCCAATTATATAATTGTTTCGAAACATATTGGAAAAAATCATTTTACCAACCAGTGGTCGTCACAGTCAGGATTCTAACCTGAACCTTTCCACTTTCGCGGCGGAATGAGCTTACAGTACTCAACCGTGACATGATTGCTAAATTAATATTCTCCTTATATGCTTCAGAATGGTTGGTAAAATGATTATTGGAAAAAATCATTTTACCAACCAGTGGTCGTCACTGTCAGGATTCTAACCTGAACCTTTCCACTTTCGCGGCGGAATGAGCTTACAGTACTCAACCGTAACATGATTGCTAAATTAATATTTTCAATATATGCTTCGGAATGGTTGGTAAAATGATTTTTTCCAATATGTTTCGAAACAATTATATAATTGGCTGCTCTCCAACGAAAAATTTTTTTCAATTGAACGTTTTCTTTGTTGAGCGGACATGTTTCCGAGGAACGGTCTCGTTTCTTTTTTATTTATTGTAGATTATAGACGCGTCGACAACTTAGATCATTAGCGTCTTAAATTACATTAAATAGCAACTAACTTAAAACTAAATAACATCACAAAACATTCATGAGCGCAGGTGGGATTCGAATTCGCGACAGTCTAGTCTAGAGGTTGGTACCAAGTACATTATCCACTAAGCTACACTGCCCTCTAGTCTCGTTTCACTGGCATCTTTGCGTTCAGGGCCACCCTAACTACACCGCTAATTGAAATTTGAAACCTAATCAGGTGTTTATTATGTAAATATGTGTCGAATGAAATATTGGTCCGGAGTCGATATCATTATTTGTTCTTGAGATATGAACCGAAAAAAGTTCACCAACGTACGAACGAACGAACAACACACAGACATCTCTCTAAAACAGTACCTAGGCTCGGACTCTATAGGGACCTCAAAACGTCTAAATATGTCAAAATTCTTCATTCGCAAAATCGAACCCATTACAATAACTTCCAATGGGAAGTTAAAAAAAAACCCGGGTCGCAGTGCCAAACCCTGCCGACAATATAGTGTATTTGCTAATGCAGGCCTTGTGGCTTTAATACGTGAACTTAGGATTGTTTTTGGACAAAATAAAAATTTTAACCCCTTAATACATCCCTTAAAATAATATTTTTTTTCTTAATTTCAATATTATTATCAATGCAACCTCTGTACCAAATTAAATACACCCTTCAGTAAGTAAAGCATTATCCGCAAACTAGTGTTTTCATAAAATTTGTAAGTCCGGTTCTGTCGGGCCGATTTTATTAAAATTTTAGCAGCACATTTTAATCTTTACTAAAGAGCTAAATTTCAATTTTGAAACGATTCTTACAATTTTTTCGGTATTTTTGGGCCCGAAAACTTTTTGAAACCCTTAAATACAACCCTGAAAATGGCCCGATCGGGCCCATTTTAAATAGGCTTCGTGCGGTGATGGGTTCCAATGTGTGTACCAAATTTCGTTTAAATCTATTAAGTCTGTCGAGAGTTATCGTGTACACACACACACACACACATATATATATATATACATAAACATTTTTAAAAATGGTGGCAAAGTGTTCAGGAGGCTATGAAACGTCGAGAAATTTTGGTCCGACCCCTAGGTCCCGCCATCCGACCGACGCCAATAGTGTATGTGCCATATGGCAAATACACTAATAATGTGAGACCATTTAATTTTGATCTTGTCTCGAAATATGAGACGAGAAAAATTGTAAATCTCGTGTCGATATTTCTCGTCTAGCGACAACACTAGTGATAAGTCTACTGAACTTGTGACAATGGGCCATATTTCGATTCGTTTAATCTAGTTAACGACGATAAGTCATAATCGTCTAAACCGATATTAGTTATCTAACCCCTATGCGTATACTCGTTATTCGGCAAACATCGTTCCGAGACTGCATTACACAATAACCAACCGTATTTCCCCAACCGTCCGTAATAGACGAAGAGCCAACCGTTAGATTACCTATGCATCGAGTGCACTGTAAGAAATGAGAAGGTCGATTACATAGATTATCGATGGTCCATTTGTAGCTAGCGATTAATCTGGTAATAGGCACACAAAGAGACAATGGCGTCGCAAACAGGTATCGCCACATCGCGTAGATTCCATAAAAACACATTGCGCTTGCGTGGTTACTAATTTACATTAATTTGTTTTGTATTCGTCCATTTTATGTATGTAACTATACATTTTATTTTGTAATTTTTACACACTTTATTGGAATATTACACAAATTATGTAATTTTAATTTACTTTATGTAAAAATCACAAATTTGTTTAACTTCACAGTAAAAGTCCAAGTTTTTATGAAGTTTTCTGTGTAAAAATAAATAATAATGTAAAATCACTTAGAGAATCGAGCGAATTCTACCTTAACTTTCAAAGTATTTTTACATCCATTTTTTACAGTGTGCACAGACAAACTTATCTATGAGTAGTATTAGGGCCGGCGCATACAATTTTTAATCGCACAACTGTTAAGTTGTTTGTCAAAAGGCTGTGGGATCAGATGGAACACGATAGTTGTACAACAAAAAAATCATAACACCGCATTGTCTTTTGGCTTTTCTGTCGAACAACTATCGTCGGCAGTTTATGTCCACTGCAGACCACAGGTATATGTCCACATACCACAGCTGTGTATTGACACTAGCATACGCTCGACTAAATAGTTGTTCGGCGGCCTAAATTATAAAGCTAAATTATAAGCTAGAAACTAAGTTTCTAGCTTATAGCACGTAAATATAAAACAGTTAATCTGGCAAATAAAAAAAAAATTAAAAAATTTTCTACAATAAAAAATAAAATCAAATTCTATAAAACATAAAGTTTTGAGTATTTCTGTGTACAAAATCAAATCAATAAAACAAATTTTTTTACACTTCAATAAAAACCAAATAAAATGTTAGTATGTTTTTTTAAAAAGTTTTTTGGACAATTTTACTGTCATGTTTGACGGCATTTGAGCTCTGAGGATGAGAATATAATTCTCGAAACGTCAGCTTAATAAATGCAATATTAACAGTATTTGCTTATTATTTTTGGATCCTTAAGCCATTTCAAAGCTGTCTTCTTTCCCTTTTTATTTTTTTGGTCTAAATCATAATTCTAAAAATTACAAAATTAATGGCGGAAGAATTTTTGAAATATCTTTAAAAGCAACAAAGTTATGCTACTTCAAAATCTGAATTTGACAATTCTCCAAGAAACTCCGTTTTCAGTCCGAGTGACGTCACGTGGCACGATATTTTTAAAAGTTATTTTCAGTTTGTATATGTGGTAATTTAACATGGTAACTTCCAATAAATAAATCAGGTACAACTGACAGTTGTATCTGAGACTTCTTTGTGTCAACGTCGAAGCTCACGTCGCCGTAACTGTGCCACTGAAGATGTCTCTCACAGTTAGAGACGAAACGTTTGGAAAAACTCCAGTTGACCACGGCTCATCATCCCGGAAGAATTTTTCACCTTGTTTGACAATGAAAATCGGCCGTGAAAGTCTACACAATTTTACTTTCATATCGTCGCAAGGTGCCAGAGTTTATCTTACCGCAACCTCTTGGCAGCTCCAATTTCTCAATTTCCGGCAGAATAAAATTAAAAACTCGGGTCGCAGTGCCAAACCCTGCCGACAATATAGTGTATTTGCAAATACAGGCCTTGTGGCTTTAATACGCGAACTTAAGTTTGTTTTTGGACAAAATAAAAAATTTAACCCCTTAATACATCCCTTAAAATAATATTTTTTTCTTAATTTCAATATTATTATCAATGCAACCTCTGTACCACATTAAATACACCCTTTCATAAGTAAATCCGTATCAACAAACCAGTGTTTTCATAAAATTTGAAAGTCCGGTCCTGTCGGGCCGATTTTATTAAAATTTTAGCAGCACGTTTTAATCTTTACTAAAGAGTTAAATTTCAATTTTGAAACGATTCTGACAAATTTTTCGGTATTTTTGGGCCCCAAAACTTTTTGGAACCCCTAAATACAACCCTGAAAATGGTCCGATCGGGCCCATTTTAAATAGGCTTCTTGCGGTGATGGGTTCCAATGTGTGTACCAAATTTCGTTTCAATCGATTAAGTCTGTCGAGAGTTATCGTGTACACACATATATATATAAATATATATATATATAAATATATATATATATATATAATAAATATATACATACATATATATATAAACATTTGCAAAAATGGTGCCAAATTGTTCAGGAGGCTATGAAACGTCGAGAAATTTTGGTCCGACCCCTAGGTCCCGCCATCCGACCGACGCCAATAGTGTATGTGCCATATTATGGCAAATACACTAATAATATTGATGGCTCCCTATTTGTCTGACAAATGTGTAGTCTGTATAGGAAATCCGACGGTCGACTCTAGGACTATAAAAATACAAACCGTGCATCGGGGGTCGACCAACTGCACCGCACTGCACACGGTGTAAGAATGTATGGGTGAGTCCCTCAATCCGTAACCACTTGGCTTGTACGCTGCTACGAAGGGACCGGCCAGTGTCTTCTATGCAACGAATGCATCGAAATGCATTTTGGTATTGCTGTCATTGATAGTTCTTGTGGTTGTAATTGCCGATACTCAACTGTTAATTAATTGTTGTTGCGTAATTGTTGTGTTTTATTTTTGGAAATGTGTTTTTTTTTTTGAGTGAGCAAAATTTTAGTGTTTACGGTGGAAATTTGTTTACGGAAAAGGAAATTTTCAACGTTTTCTATTTTTACATTTTTTTAGAGAGAAGGTTCGAAGTCAGGTATGTGTGGACGTTAATTAAGTATTTTTGAATTGTCTCGATTTGAACATTAGATCGTCGTGATTTTGCTGTTTATAGGGAGTTATTATTATTACTTGTAAAATCATCGGGGCTTTTCAAATAAGAAATTGATAATAAGAATTGATACTAGTCTCAAATAAACCTTACACTTGGTGGTGTTTAATAAATACACTCTGATATGACCTCAATTGTTGAGCGTCTATAATCTACAATCTTAAATAAATACAAAATTGCCAGGCTTGATAGTAACTGAGAAGGAGATTGTAAATTAATTAATTTATAGACGTGTCGACAACTCAGGTCATTAGCGTCTTCAACACAACAAATAATCCGTTTGTGTATTATAGTCCGCCAGCCGGCATACACAAACCGACTGGTACGAGCTCGGGTCCCTGGGAGCGCTGATTCCCAAAGAACATTGAAATGCAATTTGCGATAGCAACCACATTCCAATGTCCCCCCTGGGGGGATCAAATCCATTTTTTTGTATTAGAATCTGCCAGCCGGCATACACAAACCGACTGGTACGAGCTCGGGTCCCTGGGAGCGCTGATTCCCAAAGAACATTGAAATGCAATTTGCGATAGCAACTACATTCCAATGTCCCCCCTGGGGGGATCAAATCCATTTTTTTGTATTAGAATCTGCCAGCCGGCATACACAAACCGACTGGTACGAGCTCGGGTCCCTGGGAGCGCTAATTCCCAAAGAACATTGAAATGCAATTTGCGATAGCAACCACATTCCAATGTCCCCCCTGGGGGGGGATCAAATCCATTTGTGTATTAGAATCTGCCAGCCGGCATACACAAACCGACTGGTACGAGCTCGGGCTCCTGGGAACGCCAATTCCCAAAGAACATTGGAATGCAATTTGCGATAGCAACCACATTCCAATGTCTCCCCCGGGGGGAATGAGATTGTAGACTTTCCAATATAAGGGTTTTTACAAACTCCAGTTTCCAGATGCTATAGCTTCATCAACTGGACTTTCAAAATAATAATAAAAATATGAACTGACACTAGGCTCAGATAACCCTAACACTTGGTGGTATAAAAAAAGCATCAAGCTTCAGAACAGCCGAGGTTGTAGGGATGTCGTTGTTTTCATTACAAACTTCCATTCCAGATTCTAATCTAAGCGAACTGGTAAAATTATACTAATATAGATTTTCGAAATTGAAAATACGAAATGATACTGGACCTAGATAACCCTGGCAATTGGTGGCATAGATTTGTTCACGTATTTTTGATTGGATATTTTGACATCAGACGTCAAAACTCAAAGGATTAGAGAAGATATATTTAATTTGAGTAGGTACTGGTATAATAAGCATTGATTAGATTTATATATTGAAAATATGAATTGGTACGAGGCCCAGATAACCCTGGTAGTCGGTGCAACAGATGTTGACGTATTTCTGACTGATGTTTTTAGCATCAGACATCAAAGATTTTAGCAGCGATATGTTTCTGGTTCGCGAAACACAGCACTGCATAATTTTGTTAATTTACAACAAACTAATTAAGTTGCACACCCAACGCTTGTTTTATTTTATTAATCAAGAGTCATAATCTAAACCTGTAATGAAATGGTAATTAGATCCAGCACTCTGTCACAGAGGCGTTCATAACCTCGGGGTCTGGAAGCAACCAATTCATCATACCTTCGTATTTAAATAACTGAATGACGGCCTTCAAAGATATGGTAATCTTTTCGTTTTTTTTATCTTTCTCAGCCCCTCCAAACTGTTGAAATAGGTAGTTAAATTCTAGTTTAATCTTTCACCATTTCCTTCAAACATCATCCAACTCTAGCTTCCTTAAAGTCTTCCAAATGGTTTGATAGCTCTTTAAGTAAAGTTGTGCAAAATTTTCTAGTCTTCTCTAAAGTTAAATCAATAACTGTTCCTCTTAACAATTTTTCTTCCCTCTCAATTTAAGTCACATCCTAAGTTCGGTTTTCGAGGTATATGAAATTTTAAATGAATTTTGTGCCAGACATAGTATTACCATATGAGTCCTACTAACAGTAGTCATTTTGTGTGTTTTACCAAGGTCTGAGTCCTGTGTTTGTCTTGAGTTCCTAATGCTCGAATGAATGAATTGTAAATTATAGACGCTCGACAACAGAGGTCATTAGCGTCTGTATTAAGTTTCTCATTTGTCCATCTCCATTGTGGCTAATTCGAGAGAAATTTATCTGTGTATTCGATACAATAAAAAATCTGTCACATACAACCGATCAACCACGAAAAAACATCACCCAGATAATTCGTATGAGATTTAATCATGGTTGTTTCCAGTCCCATTTATTTAGAGTAGGTATAGTAAACTCCCCAATCTGTAATGGCGACAATTCATCTGTTGCAGATTTAAATCATTTAATTCTATCCTGCCAAAATTATGCACCAGAACAACTATGGCAACGTCTACGAGAGAAAGAATGTTTCTTCCTTCTCAATTTAAGTCACATCCTAAGTTCGGTTAACTTCAAGGTATATGAAATTTGAAATGAATTTTGTGCCAGACATAGTATTACTATATGAGTCCTACTGACAGTAGTCAGTTTGTGTGTTTTTTTCCGAGGTCTGAGTCCTGTGTTTGTCTTGGGTTCCTAATGCTGCGAGGGCCTGTGGCGAGAAAAGGTGTTGGTTTCTTTAATCCTTGTTTGTTTAATCTTTATCATTTTTTGTCTGGCACGTGGAATTAAATCCTTGAAGCCAAAGGGGGTTTAATAAAAAAAAAAAAAACTTTTTCTTGAGGATAATGTTTCTATTTTTCAATTGGATAACCCTTCAGCTGTAGTTCAGTTGCATTTCACCTGATTAGGGTTGCCAGGTGACATGTCTGGCTTTTTACGGTCGTGTTCGGCCAAATATTTACAAGTTTGGGCCTGTCCGGCTTTTGATAGGCTTTTTAGCGATGAAGTAGAGAACGCACTTGATTGGTTGGTTTATCTATATCTATGAAAACATAGAAAATTACACACGTTTAAGGTTGATCACGCAAAAAACTGACTGTAATTGATTATTAATAAACGATTGAAAATACCCAACTGACTCTATTTCTATTTAAAATAGGTAGTCCGGCTTTTAGAGCAAAATGTCCGGTTAGATATAAAGTCGAGTGGTGGCTTTTCTCTTTTTGAATCTGGAAACCCTATACGCCTGATGAAATCAAAGAACATTATAAATATTCTCGCAAATAATTGAAATTATAAATATTGTTCTTTATCAATATTTCGACAATCATCAACAGAAATATACCTGCCATATTGGAAGTACAGATTCAACTTTGTTATATTGAATGAAAATATCATTCAATTGAAAATTCCCCATCGTAAAGTACGTCCCTGATTGGCTGTCTGTAGATTCATTAAAAACAATCTTCAAATCACTTAAACATTCAAACAAATTGTTGTAATTACTAATTACATAAGTAGTTTACCGTACATCTAGACGTCTTACCTGCAGTTGTACCAATGTACAGTCCACACACGTGATTTGGCGCTTCCAGCTAGTCAAACTAAAGATTATTGATCACCAGAGCTGGGAAATATCTTGTATCTAAGATACTGTTTGCCGTTTGGTATCTAAGATACGTGCAGTATGGAGCTGGGATTCTAGATGGTAGCGTAGATCATAGCAGGGCTTGCTTAAATTGATGCATTGTTATATATGCGAGCGTACACACAACAATTAAGCAGTGAGTGTAGCAGGTGTATGAGCGCTGTTACAAGAGCTGGTAGATTCAAGAATGTATCTCACCATTCTTTCAGCGCGCTGACTACTACAATCAACGTGTGACAACTGTCAAATGGGCATTACAACTTTCGCAACGGATGTGACTAGTTTAATAAATGAAATTTTGCCAGTTTTTATTTAATTTATTTTGAGTTTTTTCTAAGACGCATTTAAAAGTGTTAGGTTCCATACGTAGATATTCAAAAAACCGGTTTGGGTAAAATTTTAATTCTTGGTATAAATGATGAAATTCGCCATGTTTAGATCGTTTTCTATTAATAGGGTGGACATGATAGCTCCTACCCAAATTTGTATTTAAATTATATCACTTTGTAGCAGAAGAACACAAATATTCGTCTTCGCTATCTGACATTTCAAATGCGATTAAAGCTTATATCAATGCTAGTATCAAAGCTTCGTTGTGCAAACCTATAAGCGCTTATAATTTTAGTCACCATCTACCATACATGCTACCATCTAGAATTCCAGCTGCGTACTGCACGTACCTTTTATTGTAAGCACCTGCACCTGTATCCGAAAATGAAGATATTGCTCAGAAATGTATGGTATCTAAGTAATATACCTCATTACACAACTAGATATGCAATCTACTAATCTGGATTCACAATGGAAACGTCATAAACACGTGTCAGAAAATTAATTGTGAAATAATAACATTTGCGTTATTGGAGATTGAGCAATTTTGTGTAATTCAGGGAAATACCCGTTGTCATTTGTTTTGATGCAATTTGTTGATTCCGCGAGCGTGCAACAATGCGAAGAGGCGCCGTGCGGTAATTTTCTTAGAAAAAAATGTTATAAAAAGATTTTTTTCTTACCGAACTGTGCACAGTCACGATTTACACGGAAAATTAATGTACAATCGTCAATCCAAAGCAATGTATTTTCCAGTGATCAAAATAAAATATAAAACTTTGTTATAATGAAAGTTTATGCTCTAAAATAGTTATTAGAATTTTTATTTTTATTAATTAAGTTTCGTAAACATATTTAAATAAATATCTAAAATCATGATTTTTAATCGGGTTTGAGAATAGCCGAGCGTGTAGCAATGCTGTTGTTTACATGGCGTTGCTATGGTTCCTCTATTACAAGTTCCCAGTTCCTGGGTTCTAGCCCGAGAGCTGGTAAAAGTGTCAATTGGATTTTCAATTTATTACCTATTAAAAAAAAATAATGAATTGAAAATATGAATTGGTGCTAGGCCCAAATAACCTTAGCTGTTGGTGGTCTTTAAAAACACAATTTTATGATTTTTAATCTGTGTCACGTGACTTCAAACACCGTGTGAGAACGTGTGACGTCAATTTTAAGTAAAAAATGATAGTATCCATAGCAACGGAGCTTAGATTGTTTACATCATGTTTACATAGGTACAAAACGGTATTTTTCAACATTGTTTCTGATGTAATTAGCATCGGGTTAGTAGATATAAACGTACATTGATAAAAATATGACGTCATAGGTTCGTAGAGCAAAAACTATTATTAGCGAGCGGGGCTAACGTAAATATTTCAAAAATTATTTTTGAGCTAATTTGAAATCAGAAAGAAGTGATTTAGGTGTCATTTTGTTCAGATTTTACTGCTCTATTAATGTAACACAAAAAAAAATTTAGTCAAATACCTTATTCAGCACTCATGTTATTGGGATCTGTCAAATGGGAGGGGCTTTAAAAACATGGCGAAGTTAAGGGAAAAATTCAATTTATTTTTTATTTATTGTGGATTATAGACGCGTCGACAACTTAGGTCGTTAGCGTCTTAAATACAACAAATATCATAATATATCACTTAAAAACTAAATAACATCACAAAAAATCCATGAGCAGAGGTGGGATTCGAACCCACGACAGTCTGATTCAGAGGCCGCGACGCTACTAACTGAGCTATACTGTCCTCGGAAAAATTCAATAGTTGCTATTTTTTTATATAGTTTAAAAAATATAAATATATAATTTTTTATTTCATAAATACAGTTTCATCACATTTCATTAGAAAATAGTTTGCTGTAAAGTAAGTTTTACAGGGCAATAACTGATAGTGTTTAATGCCATGATATTAGAAAACGTCGTGGATTCCATTTTCGATCAACTTTTTGTTTATTTTACTTATTTTATTTTTGTAATAAACAATTTCACGATAAACATACACTATTAGCATGTAACCTTATTTGAGTAAAATTTTCTACCACCAGATGTCATATGCCCATTTGACAGATCCCAATAATGATTTCGACTTCGTTGTTTTTTGCTCTCTTCTGCTAAATATCTTAGTGTGAGATTTGATTGCCTATTATACAGGGTCTTCAAAAAGTCACGCAACCCATGGGTAATCGTTTATTTCCACACTAGCCCTTACCCGCTTAGCTTGCGTTAATGTCGTTTTTTGAAGCTATAAGCTTCTTCGCACGTTAGGGATGGGAACCTAACACACAAAAAGTGAAACGTTTCGAAAAAGTGTGCCGTCACGAACGCGGCGTATGTTCCACGACACCTCCTGACTTTTTAAAAATTAATAACAGCATTAGTACTGAAATTTGCGGAGACAATTGGAGGTGCCCCTTGAATTCGTGAAAATGCCACCTTCGCCCGCGCTCTAGTTACGGCACGGTTCAAATCCTGTAGATTTGTATCGGGTCCACGATCTCCACAGCTGATGTGTGTTAAAGCTTATAATAATTGTTGCCAACCTAACAACTAACGCAACATTCCATGCCGTAGACACAACAAAACAACTGTGTTTATACCAGCAGTTTACAACTTGTTTCATCTCAACAATATGAATAACGAGTATTTCTGATGTTTAATTGGTATTGGCAATTAAATGGTTCTACAAATCGAAGTGACCGCTGTAGTGGCTGCAGCGACGGTCGCGTTTGACCACGTGCGACCATAAACAAAGCGGCCAAGATTGCCTTTCGCGCAGAGTGAAGCCCCATAAAGGTATGTGCAGTATGGGGCTGGGATTCTAGATGGTAGCGTAGATAATAGCAGGGCTTGCTTAAATTAATGCACTGTTATATATGCGAGCGTACACAACGAAGCAGTGAGTGTAGCAGAGGTATAAACGCTGTTACAAGAGCTGGTAGATTCAAGAATGTATCTCACCATTCTTACAGCGCGCTGACCACTACAATCAACGTGCGACAACTGTCAAATGGCCGTTACAAGTTTCGCAATGGATGTAACTAGTTTAATAAGTGAAATTTTGCCAGTTTTTATTTAATTTTTTTTCAGTTTTTTTCTAAGACGTATTTAAAAGTGTTAGTTTCCATACGTAAATATTAAAAAAACCGGTTTGGGTAAAAGTTTAATTCTTGGTATATAAATGATGAAATTCGCCATGTTTAGATCGTTTTCTATTAATAGGGTGGACATGATAGCTCCTACCCAAATTTGTATTTAAAATATACCACTTTGTAGCAGAAGAACACAAATATTCGTCTTCGCTATCTGACATTTCAAACGCGATTTAAGCTTGTATTAATGCTAGTATCAAAGCGTCGTTGTGCAAACCTATAAGCGCTTATAATTTCAGCCACCATCTACCATACATGCTACCATCTAGAATCACAGCTGCGTACTGCACGTACCTTAAGAATCCATGACATGAATTGTAGCGCTGCGACTAAGTGTGCTATGTGTTTTCGACAATCGCGCGTTCGTGATACATCAGTTGTGTAATTCAACGAATAGTGTGCATCTGACGATCTATACAAGCCACAATCGCATTATCGTGATACAAAAAGTAACATGTGTGCGCTGACCCTTAAAAGACTCAATCCCTATATTATTAAACGAGCAAATCTTGTATATATGTACAAAATAAAATATAGTTACTTCTTACCACAACAGTTTTATTGATGGATGTACATTTCGAAAGCTAAGCTTTCATCTTCAGCGAACACTACATGCATGTAACTATATTTTATTTTGTTTTTATTCCAACCACAGTTCTCATATATATTTTTATTTTTGTATATAATATGTACCTATATAAATATTTTCTCGAAAACGGCTCTAACGATTTTGATCAAATTTACTGAAAAGGGGTTTCGGGGGGCAAAAAATCGATCTAACTAGGTCTCATCCCTGGAAAAATTCGTTTTCTTATCGATTTTATCATTTTAAAAAACAGTTTTTTTAACGTTATAAAACAGTGTCGTATGGTGAGTAGGCTTTGGAAAAAACAAACCATTTTCATTATTTATGTCAAATTACTCTAACAGTCAATCTTTAACTTATTAAAATAATCAGTAATTACTTGAAAAGTAAAAAAATAACAACAATATTTAAATAAATTAGGTATATTACTTTTATATTACCTATATAAAATATGTAGGTACATACGTTATGTAGTATGACGTATACTGACGTATAATAATATTATCTACTTATAGGTATGTAATTTTTTTTCTTAAAAACGACTAACGATTTTGATGAAATGGGAACTTTAAGTACTATTTTTTTTGAACTCATCCGAGCAAAGCTCAGTCATCCAGATATTCAGTTATGAACTGAGTGATTTGAAAGTCGGCATCAAATTCGAACAGTTTTAAGAGCACTGGTGTACTCAATACGTAATCACGCTTTACTATTGTACCTTACAGTGCCCTCGTCGAAGTGCTCTCGATGTATTTTGTTTATATATAATAGAAATAAAGCCCGCACACATAGGAACGCGTTATAATGGTGACTAGTGTGGCCCGACCTCATTATGTGATCTAACTTTAGAATAAGGAATTCTAAGTCAAGACAGCAACACATATATTTACTGAGAAGATACTGTCCTGAACGACAAAGACTCAACTAGACCTAGGGTTTGAGAATAGCCGAGCGTGTAGCCGTTGTTTATATCGCGTTTACAAGCCCCCAGTTCTCATGTTATATTCTAATAACTGCAGGTAAAAGTATGAATTGGATTTTCAATTTATCATTAAGGAATAATAAATTGAAAATATGAATAGGTACTAGGTCCAAATAATCCTTGCTGTTGGTAGCTTTAAAAAAATCAGCAGAATCATATATGACTATACACAGTCATTTTTTGAAATAATGTTTAATATAAAAAAATTTCAGTGGAAATTACCAAAAAAAGAACCCTCTACGATACTTAGACGTCACATCTGTCAGAGGGCAGTGTAGACTGTCGTGGGTTCGAATCCCACCTGCGCTCATGGATGTTTTGTGATGTTATTTAGTCTTAATCCAAATTTGGTTTAATATAGGGTAAATGCGGGAGAGATGCCGCGGTAGGAGAGACGCCGCATGGCTATTAACTTACCTATTTACCATTATGTTCGTTCATCTTATCTTGTCAAGATAAGATGAACGAACATACGTACTTGTATAGCACCATCCATTAATGGTAAATAGGTAAGTTAATAGCCATGCGGCGTCTCTCCTACCGCGGCATCTCTCCCGCATTTACTCTATTACTTATCGATTACTTGAACAGAGAAACCAATTTTCGTTGTTGTATAAATCATTGTTTTGAAATATACAGGGTGTTGCGTCTTTTAGGTTGACATTTGGAGTGTTGTTTGGGAGTTAAAAATATAAGAGTGCTGTTTAGATAACTAGTTAAAATATGTACAAACATTTTAATTTCATCTGTATATGTTGATAAAATATTAAAACAATATATTTTTTTCAATTAATTATATAATTATCAACTCGGAAGTGGAGGTTGATAAGGATTTTAGTTAATTAAAAATAACGAACGCAATTACCTATTACAATTTTGTTTCATCAGTGTCTATCAAAGTCTACAAAATAAAAGATATTCTTTTTTCGGCCCCTTACATTTTCTTTCGATGCTTTGGAAAAATAACGCTTGTAATATTTCTGAAAGATTTATTGTGGATTATAGACGCGTCGACAACTTAGGTCAGTAGCGTCTTAAATACAACAAATATCATAATATATCACTTAAAACTAAATAACATCACAAAACATCCATGAACAGAGGTGGGATTCGAACCCACGACAGTCTGATTCAGAGGCTGCGACGCTACCAACTGAGCCATTTAGCTGTCCTCATTTTCTGAAAGAAATGTTATAATTTTGTCGCAGTATTCTCTACCGGAAGTTACCCCCTGCTCTCTTCATCTCCAATCCTTTCCCTTCGCCTAAGAACGGTTACAGCTCTCCCGATGCTATTTTTAAAGCTAAGGGGTTCGGGTAAACATCAAATGAAGGTCCGAGAACCGCATTACAAATTTTTAAGGTGAATTTTTACGTAATTTTTAAAAAGTTTTTCCAGGAATTTTTTTTAATTTTTTGCCTGAAGGATCTGTAGTGTGATTCTTGGTCTTAAAAAATAGCGTCTTGAGCGGTAACAGTTTTTATAGGCGAGGGGAAAGGATCTGCAATATTTAAATTCGAGAATTATTTTTCATGCCTTTAGGAATAGTAAATTTTTCGATAGATTGCAGGTCTTTGATATACTACATACATTATAGGTACATGAACCGATTTAAAAGCTTGAACACTTTCTGTTACACCGCGTATATATAGTACTTGCAGTTCGATATTTAGCTATAAATAATACCCGATCTAAACTGAACAGAAACTGTTTAATCTTTCGAATTCTCAGACACAGAGCTCATGCGTTTAGAACCTGGCCAACGTCCAAGTGTCGTTGTTCCAATGTTGTCTCGAGAGCGCAGCCTTGCTTCAGAACGCACGTAGTCGACCCGACGTCGACGACGATTACGACGCTTCAGAACTATTCCTTTCGCCGTCGTCGTGTCAACGAGCCGATTTGGAATAGGGTCCTCCCGCGTTTCAAAATTTGATAATTTTGAACAGTGTATGGTTATTCCTCATACATAAATTATAATTTAAAAAAACTAAAAAACACGCTTTAATGAACAAAAAAGTAAAAAATAATTAATTTTATTGTAAGAAAGCGTATGGGTTAGTATGAAAATATGGTACAAAGCACCCCATGCTTTTTTAAAATAAAATTAATTATTTTTTACTTTTTAGTTCATTAAAGAGTGTTTTTTAGTTTTTTTAAATTGTAATTTAATTTTGATTTTTAGTCCTGGAGATCCTGGTCAGGATAATGGGACAAACTTATTGAATTATTGTATTGTCATCGGTCCTTGATAAGTGTGCAAAGTTTCAGTTCAATCTGAAGTTTTGAAGTGGGTGAAAATCGCGTTCAAAGAATCCGTTACTCACATACATACATATACAGGTGGAAATATAAGCGTGTTAATAAACAAATAATGAATGAATGAACTGTGAATTATAGACGCTCGACAACAAGGGTCATTAGCGTCTGTCCAAACAAATAATGTAAACCAGCTTTTTTGTTCTTATATCCTTCCTCTTACTAATTGCAAACCAAAAATTAAAAAAAATGTATTCATTTCAAACGGATGAGCTTATAGCCGTCATATGATGACGTCAAAGCCAGAACAATGAAGCCCAACGTTCACGCATAGATAAAAAGAGGTATGTTTATGTAAAGAATCTGTTGTCGAGCGTCTATAATCTACAATTCATTCATTCTATGTAAAGAGAGGAATACTTCCTCGTCAGTCGTAACTAATCTATTTTGTAACGTTAAAATTCGATTTTAGAAACCCTTTAATCCACTTATCGCAATTCTGAGACCTTATTACACAACTGCACTTCGGGATCTTTCAAAATATGACCGATCGTCAAAATCGGTCTAGTAGTTTAGGAGGAGGTAGCCGTACAAAAAAACGCCTCGGCTATATTAATATTAGATTAATTTGTCGATTAGTGCGACTAGTGGCCGCGTTGTGTCACTAACACGCAACCTTGCACCTATACTTTATACAAATTTTTTGAGGGAAGTTATGGATTGTGATCCTTGAAGTCTAGCCTTAATCAAATATAATCTAAGTGCCGTTCATTTGAACTATACACAAAACAAAACGCATGGTGATTTCTTAAAATTTCAAGTACCCTCAGATGTTGATACGACAATTCAAATTTATTGCCAGAATCAATAATTGTATTAATTACAGCTAATTAAATTTATTGTGTATAATATATGAGGGCACATGTGTGTTCAATTTAAGTGGGTTTATTTAGTCACTTCTTAAACAAAATCCCCTTTGAAAACAGATATTATCTTTTCAACAGTCAATCTGTTTAATAATGAATAGCCAGAAAATGGTTATAATTTTTGTCTTGTTTTAAAACTTTTCGCTCACAAATAGTGATGAGCAAAGCAAGACCAAGACTTGGACAGTCTTGGTCTTGGTCTTGCTCAAATATGTCTGGTCTTGGTTTTGGTCTTGCTTATTTAGTCTTGGTCTTGGTCTTGCGTATCAAGTCTTGGTCTTGCTCATTTTGCTCATTATTTCTGAAGTAAGAATTTTTAGTTTAGTCTTGTGAATTTGGTCTTGGTCTTGCATATTCGGTCTTGGTCTTGGTCTTGCTTTTTTGCAAGACCAAGACCAAGACCAAGACCAAGACTGCAAGACCAAGACCAATTTTGCTCATAACTACTCACAAAAATATGTCAAAATATGGGGATGAAAATGGTCATAATATCCGTGGTAAAAAGCCATTATATTACAAGCCCCCAGTTCCCAGGTTCTAGTCCGAGAACTGCGGTAAAAGTATCAATTGGATTCTCTATTTATTATTAAAAAATAATTGAAAATATGAATTGCTGCTATAGGACGCTAGGCCCAAATAACCAGATGTTGGTGACCTTAACAAAAAAAAAATTATAAATATTAAATAATACCCATTCAATTGTTAAAACAAAAGTAATTTTTTCGTGTCAAACAGATTTTTTGTTTATCTCGGCTGACCAAATAAATAATATCTTACATTTTTAGAATGTTGGGTCTCCAAGTCACTAAATGAATAGCGATTTATCACTACGCGTTTCAGCAACGAGTTGCCATCTTCAGGAGTGTGGTTAATTATTTTTTAAAAACACATATTGAGTATTCGTAACACTATATAATATTACAGTGCTTAGCATCATAATATTATATAGTGTAACGAATACTCAATGTGTGTTTTTAAAAAACAATTAACCACACCTGAAGATGGCAACTCGTTGCTGAAACGCGTAGTGATAAATCACAAGACGGACATAACACAAGGTATTTCTAATACCTACTTCATAATATTAATAATATCTATCTATTTTGTGTATATATTTTGCAGCTATATGATGTAACTGGACATTTTATGAAATGATTATACATTTAGTGTAATGTCTTGTTACGCAAAATAGATACGACATGTTTTTCTAGACAAGTATTTGTTATTTAACTGTAATGACTTTTAACAATAATTTATAGTGAATCTGTCATGAGGTAGGCCGTCCTTGGAATTATATGTTACGCTATTCATAATGCATTACATAATAATATTCCAGTATAATTTAATTATATTATACATAATTTATAGTTATTTACATTTTAATAGTATTTTTAACACGATGAAAAAATCTGTAATTGATAATTTAGATGTACCTCTGCGTTTAAGATAAACATCTTCATTTTTTTGTTTACTTATTAATTATAGTAGTTCACTTTTTAACAGTGCCTCGCATGAATAAATGCAATTATTTTTTAGACTTTATATTAAATATTAAAACATTAATTAGATTCTGTCAGTATTAGGTTGTATCTACTAATTAAATTTTTTTATTTAAAATGTATATCGAAATCGTCATCTTTTTAATGCAATATAGACTCGCATGCATAGTTTACAATCACGCAGTAATAAAGCGCTGACAAGTTTTTAATCTTTACACATTCAACACGTAGTTTCCCATAAGTTATTGGATATAAACATTTAAAAAAATACTGCCATTGATAGAAAAAATGAAGTTAAGGAAAGCAAGCTAAAGTAATAAAAAACTCGGGTCGTAGTGCCAAAACCCTGCCGACAATATAGTGTATTTGCTAATACTGGCATTGTGACTTTATTATGTGAACTTAAGTTTGTTTTTGCACAAAATAAAAAATTTAACCCCTTAATACATCCCTTAAAATAATTAAATTTTTCTAAATTTCAATATTAGACATGGATTTTATCAGTACACCCAATTAAATACACCCTTCCATAAGTAAATCCGTATCAACAAACTAGTGTTTTCATAAAATTTTAAAGTCCGGTTCTGTCGGGCTGATTTTATTTAAATTTTAGCAGCACATTTTAATCTTTACTGAAGAGTTAAATTTCAATTTTGAAATGATTCTGACAAATTTTTCGGTATTTTTGGGCCCAAAAACTTTTTGGAACCCCTAAATGCAACCCTGAAAATGGTCCGATCGGGCCCATTTTAAATAGGCTTCTTGCGGTGATGGGTTCCAATGTGTGTACCAAATTTCGTTTCAATCGATTAAGTCTGTCGAGAGTTATCGTGTACACACACACACACGTATATATACAGGGTGAGTTCGACCACCCGTATCAGTCGTTTTTTTCGAAAACGGTTAGTCGTAGAGAGTTGTGTCAAAAATTTGTATCATAAAAGCCCTAATAAAGAATCGAATGTTGATAATTTTTTTTCCGGGGAAGGCCGGCTTCCCTATTAGTTTGCTCCAGAATGTCCAGAACTCCGGAATTATAAATGTAACGATAGGTCGAAAGTGGTATTGTTGAAAAGATCTTTAAAAAATAAGCAAGTTTTGTAGGAAAATTTTTTTTATTACTGCCACCCCTGTAAATTTCTATAAGTATAAATATAAATTATTATATGTTCAAAACTCTGGAATTTTAGAAAGCACGATAGGTTGAAAGTGGTGCTGTTGAAAAGCTCTTTAAAAAGTAGGCAAGTTTTGTAGGAAAAATTATTTAATTACAGCCACCCCTGTTAAGTAACAATCGTTTGAAATTATTAAATCAAAATTTCATAATAACGATCGAAGTCGGCATTAAAAATCTAGCAACCTTAGACATTGTCACAAGTGTTCAAACTGTCTTCCATTTACTCTTTAATACATACTACTGAGCTCTTCTGGTTATACTGTGGTCTGTGAGTGTACTTCTTCAGTATTTAATGATCGAATTCGATAGATAGGTAACTAGATTTTAAATGCGGACTTTTAAAAAGTTCGTTATTATAACATTTTAATTTAGTAATTTCAAACAAATATTACTTAACAGGGGTGGCAGTAATAAAAAAAAAATCCGTACAAAACTTGCTAATTTTTTAAAGATCTTTTCAACAATACTATTTTCGACCTATCGTTACATTTATAATTCCGGAGTTCTGGACATTCTGGAGCAAACTAATAGGGAAGCCGACCTTCCCGGAAAAAAAAATATCACCATTCGATTCTTTATTAGGGCTTTTATAATACAAATTTTTGACACAACTCTCTACGACTAACCGTTTTCGAAAAAAACGACTGATACGGGTGGTCGAACTCACCCTGTATATATAAAAACATTTTTAAAAATGGTGCCAAAGTGTTCAGGAGGTTATGAAACGTCGAGAAATTTTGGTCCGACCCCTAGGTCCCGCCATCCGACCGACGCCAATAGTGTATGTGCCATATTATGGCAAATACACTAATAAATCAATTAATTTTTTACTTCTACCTATAGCTATTTATATTTATTATTGTACGGAACCCTCGATGTGGTACTTGACCGGTTTTTTACAGTTGACTGTAGTATAGTATTGTTGCGATAACAACTGACTGCGAATGTGTTTTATTAACAAAAAGATAGCAGCCCCTATAGTTTTAAAGAAAACCGGTTTATGGAAACAATTGCATTACAGGTCACTCTATCTGTCAACAGGAAATGTATATTATTGATATATTTAACTAGAAAAAAAGTCGTGAACGACAATTTTGTTTAGTTTAAAAACTTCGACGCTACGGCCTACGAACTTGCTGACTATAATTTTCATTAAATTCTCCAGAAGTTTATTTGATGAAAAAATATAGATCAGTAAATTTCGTTTTACGTTTGCACTTAGACTATCAACTGCTAGAACTATCTGGGCCTATTATTTATTCAGTTCATTATTATTTTTTATATTTAAAAATACAATCACCAGTTCTCATTTCTCAGATTAGAACCAGAGATTTGAGAAATTGAGGGTTTGTGATAGACGAAGCATAGTAACCACTGATCTCTATTCGTTGTGAACAGATGCATGGTGGGAATTTCAGAGTGATTGTTAGCGCGCAACAACGGATAAATAGAGAAACATTCGGTGGGTACCTAACTCTATGGTAACTGCTAATCATAAATACGTCATAGTAAATAATTTTCTTCTTCTCTACATAGTATAAATTGAAGTCGCTTTTCGCGTCTGTCTGTCTGTTTAACCGCTAACTCCTCCTAAACCACGCAACGGATTTTGATGCGGTTTTCACCATCAGTTAGATAATTTTTCACGGAAGATTTATATATATAGCATAATTAATAAATAATAATTAATTAATAATTAATTAAATAAATTCGTAACCCGCAACATACTTATATCATAAAAACGACCGTACTTAAATGTTCCACTCGTAGCGTAGAGGTTACGTCGCAGCACTCTATGCACATTGCACAGGAACCCGGGTTCGGAAACTGATGGCATCGTAGAATTTTTGGCTTTTTTTTCTAAATTCTACATGATATTTATTTATATATTTTTTTATTTTTGTTATATTCTTTCTTTGACAATAATTATAATTTTTTTGAAACTAAAATATAACGGATTTTGATGCGGTTTTCACCATCAGTTAGATACACGGGGTTTTTTGCGACGGCGAAGCGGTGGTTGTATATATATCAGCGAACGAGCGAAGCGAGTGAGTAGTGTATTGCACCCGGGCGAAGTCGGACGGGGCCGCTAGTAAAATATAAAATTGGCCGTAAAAGTGACACTTCTTTCGAT
The DNA here is from genome assembly GCA_039654895.1 of Mongoloraphidia duomilia. Classification (NCBI taxonomy): domain Eukaryota; kingdom Metazoa; phylum Arthropoda; class Insecta; order Raphidioptera; family Raphidiidae; genus Mongoloraphidia; species Mongoloraphidia duomilia. The sequence goes on from CM077527.1 coordinate 13,362,898, forward strand.
GAAGCCCGTAAGGACTGTCCAGTGTCCATCCAGTTTGTATATAGAGATCAGTGAATGCAGTAGAAACAACGGTTGTTCTGACTGCAGTTTTTTGTTTCTAGTATAAGTGCAACCGTACAAAGATGGCTGAATAATTAATGTGTAGGTAATAATTATTTTCAAAAAAAGAAAAAAACAATCTATTTCATGCTTATGATTTTAAATTACAATTGAATAACGAAATTAGTTTTAATTGTTTATGTAGGTATAAAATGCAAACTTTTAATATGTTCAATGTAAATTAGCTTAACGCCTATGTATGAAATATTTATAATAAAATAAAAAATGACAAAATTCACAGCCCACAGATGATCAACGTTTCGGTCAAGATGTTAACCCTTTTCAAGATTTTTAAAAAAATGTTTTTTTTTTATAGATCTTGAAAAAGGCCAACATCTCGGCCGAAACGTTGATCATCTGTTAATATACTTGTCTGTGAATTTGGTAATTTTTTATTTCGTTATTAATATGTTCAAGTTTCGATGCGGTGTCGATTTTATGGATCGACCATGTGTGTTGATGGGCTTATGGAAATATTCGTCTATTGTTATAAAGAAGATATAACGTTGTTTATTAATATAATAAGATTAAAAATAAATTTAAAATATTGTGCGGTTTTACGCTAGGGTAACTCAGAGCAATGCATTGATTAAAAAAATTATGGTACTGTCATAGAGAAAATAAAAGTGTAATGACCGGAAAAATAACTCACTTCCTGAGTAAGCGAATTTATTATTTTCACAAATTTCAAATACTTAAAAGAGGCTGAAAAGTTAGTACCTATACATAATTTCAACTTTGTCAAACAATGTGTAAGGATATATTTTTTTTACCATACCCACTATAAAATAACTACTTTACATGCGTGTGCAGTGTATTTGTTTTGTTTTAAAGACCACCAACAGCAAAGGTTATTTGGGCCTAACCCCAATTCATATTTTCAATTCATTATTTTTTTTTTTTAATAATAAATTAAAAATCCAATTGACACTTTTACCAGCTCTCGGGCTAGAACTCGGGAACTGGGGACTTGTAATAGAGGAACCATAGCAACGCCATGTATAAACAACAGCGTTGCTACACTTTCGGCTATTCTCAAGCCCTGCGTGTGTGTATATATGCATGGAATGGCGGAATGGATCAGTTAACAGGCAGGTGTGTTGAAAGTGTTTTAACACACTAGTGTGGTAAGTAAACATTTTACCTGGTGATTTATGTTTATTTATTGTGCGTGCGCACTGCGACAGCTCACGACCTACTTACTAAAAAAATAAAGTTGGCGACGCAAATAAACTGCCAAAAATTTTTGAAAATACTTAAAATGAAGTGAAAAGTTGCTATTTTATAGTGGGTATGGCAAAAAATATTATATTTTTCTCGTGCGCAATGATATTATGCGACTCGTGTGACTGTAAAACTCGCTAAATCGCTCGTTTTAACATACTGTCACTACTCGTCAGTAATATAGGTACCTCATTACGACACTCGAAATACAGTCTACTATATTATAATGATTAAGTATATTCGAAAAATATTTTTCGTCTATTTTTTTAAGGCTACCAACAACCAGAGAGTTATTTGGGCTTAGCACTAATCAATATTTTCAATGCGTTACTTATTTTTTTAAATAATAAATACTATTTATTTAAAAAAAATTGAGGTCGGCGCCAATTTAATAAAATTAAAGTAGATATACCTATAAAAAGTTTTAGTAATTAAATTAGTGCCGACCACAAAATTTTATTATTTTTCTCCTTTTTAGTGGCTTTTTAACACGCTTATATTATTAGCTTCACCTGTATGTTTGCGTGCTTGCTTGTTTGTCAGTTTGTAACCGACTTCTTTGAACTTGATTTTGACCAACTTTGAACGGTCAGATTTAGTTTAAACTTTGTCGACTTATCAAGGACCGACGACAATACAATAATTCCATAAGTTTGTCCCATTATCCTGACCAGGATCTCCAGGACTAAAAAAAAAAGCAAAAAACTTCAGATTGAACTGAAACTTTGCAAACTTATTAAGAACCGATTACAATACAATAATTCCATAAGTTTGTCCCATTATCCTGACCAGGATCTCCAGGACTAAAAAAAAAAAAGCAAAAAACTTCAGATTGAACTGAAACTTTGCACACTTATCAAGGGACAAGGATCGATGACAATACAATAATTCCATAAGTTTGTTATCCTGACCAGGATCTCCAGGACTAAAAAAAAGCAAAAAACTTCAGATTGAACTGAAACTTTGCACACTTATCAAGGACCGATTACAATACAGTAATTCCATAAGTTTGTCCCATTATCCTGACCAGGATCTCCAGGACTAAAAAGCAAAAATAAATTATAATTTAAAAAAACTAAAAAACACGCTTTAATGAACTAAAAAGTAAAAAATAATTAATTTTATTGTAAAAAAGCGTGGGGTAGTATGAAAATATGATACAAAGCACCCCACGCTTTTTTACAATAAAATTAATTATTTTTTACTTTTTAGTTCATTAAAGCGTGTTTTTTAGTTTTTTTAAATTATAATTTATTTGAAGAAGGTTTTTTTTAAAGTTTTTTATATAGTGAAGCGACATATGTTTTGTTTAATGTTAAAATATGTTTGCACGTTAAATAAAACAAACAGACAGATAGACACAAATTCTTAAAATGGCTAATTTGGTCTATCCCATATACAAGTAAACTGTTTAAGTACAGAGTTAGGAAATTATCTATTTATTTATTGTAGATTATAGACGCGTCGACATCTAAGGTCATTTCTTTCAACTAAACTAAATAGCAACTAACTTAAAACTAAATAACATCACAAAACATCCATGAGCGCAGGCGGGATTCGAACCCACGGCAGGTTGCGGCACCAAGCATGCTAACCACTAGGCTATACTGCCCTCCTTATCTATTTATATTGATTAATTTAATTATTATTATCAAGGATTTTCAGAACGCTTTGCAGAGATTGTATAATCGATCCTTGTGTAATCTGACAGCTTTGTCTGTTTAAATTTTTGTAGTCACTTCTATGCGAATAGTTATAGTTTTAATTTTACAATAGTATTAATAATATACAATTAATTGCTGTTTTATTAAAATATAGAACAAAAATTTCTCGAATTCGTTAACCTACTTTTCCTACACAGTGAGTTGCAAGAAGTGTGGAAGGAACTTTAATCCAATGAACTATATAAAAAAGGTCATGAATAACTTATTTTTTGCTTTCTTGAAAGTTTAACCAAATACTGTAGAATTTTAAATACGTGCAACTCTGACCTAAAATAATTGGCAATAAGCAACACTAGCACAGCGTGCGACTTGAGGTTGTCAAAAAAGTTTTGACATGTTTTACTGAAAAAAAATTGTGTTTTAAAGACCACCAACAGCTAAGGTTATTTGGGCCTAGCAACAATTCATATTTTCAATTCATTATTTTTTTTAATAATAAATTGAAAATCCAATTGACACATTTACCAGCTCTCAGGCTAGAACCCGGGAACTGGGGACTTGTAATAGAGGAACCATGTAGCAACGCCATGTAAACAACAGCATTGCTACACGCTTGACTATTCTCAAGCCCTGTTTTATTGAAGCTCAATGCTGCCAGATCTTGGAAAATTATCTCTGATCTGAATCAAGTTGGAGAATTATTTTGAAATACTTATTTTTAAAATTTAGCAGAAATTTGGATTAGTATTTCAATCCTAAACATGAAGGATTTTTTTCAACTTGACAACTCTAATCATTTTTATACTTTCAAAAACATATGTGAAATATTAAAAAAAAAATGAATCAAGTATACCTACTGTTGAAATATATTTAAATTTTATAGTTTAGACTTTAGAGAAATCCGGATTCTTTCAGTCCTAAATTCAAGGGAATCGGGGGAATTTATCTGGTCCAGTCAACGTAGGTAAAGCTATTGCTTAATTTGCCTGCACTAGAATAATATTGCTTTCTTGCTTACTTTCTAGACTGTATACCAGTTTTCTAATTAACTCATTACTCTATTATTAATTAATATTGTTGTTTATGTTTTTAATGAACTTGATCTTTTCTACATTTTTTATTGAAAATTATCTTTTTTTAATTTGTTTCAAGTATATTAATAAAGCAACAATTTTTTGTTGAGATAGAAGAGTAAAAAATGGTGGAACCTTTGGTGTAACAGATACGAAATGTTACAATCACCACGAAAACACGCAAACCATAACAAACACTCTCGACGTACGTTTCGCCAACCAAGTTGGCATCATCAGCGAGATCGATCGATGCCAACTTGGTTGGCGAAACGTACGTCGAGAGTGCCTTCTCCGCTTCCCATCGCGTTTGGTGTCTCCCTTGTCGCGTGATTGTACCACACTTTCGAGATAGAAGAGAATAATACTGGTTTAACAAATACCTATGCTACATTTTACAAGCTTTTTAATCAACTCACTTGTTAGTTAGGGTCAAAATTAATCCGATTTTGATCTATTTTTACATAATATACAATCGACTTGAAACTTTGCGCACATAACTTAACTCCAATAACAATATAATATTTTATGTATCCGACATGGTGATATGGATCAATCGGGATAGCGAGTATCTATCGGAACTCTCGATGGTGAACAGTAGGCTTGTTTAATTTCTTTTATATAAAACTTTTTACCGTCTTGTACAAGTTACTGGATTATTATTTTTTACTTAGGTATAAATATAAAAAAAATGAAAATTTGGCTGGTAAAGCGAATAGTGGCCTAGAATCCTGATCTTTATTTTAGTTTATGAAATTATTCTGTACTGAAACTTGGATTTTAATTCAAAATCAAAACTTCGAGAAGTTTAAAAATAGCTGCCGGTGTGCAGTTGACACGAAATTTAACTGACATTTAATGGCGAAGCCCCCTAGTGTAACCTTATTTTACCTGTGAGCTTTTATTTAATATTATTTAATTTTCCTGGACGTGATTCAAAACATAACTTATTTTAAAGGTTCTTTCTCAAAATTTTATGTTTTATATTATATACCAATTATCAAAAAAATTGTTATATTATTTGTGCGCGCAGAAAAATAAAAACAATCAAATTTTCTTTTTGGTATTTATATTTTTGAGAGTCCTGTGATACACTAGGCTCCAAACGCTCGCTCCTTGCGACTGCTACGGTATAGTATATATTTCAATTTGGACCCAAAAAATGAAAACAATCTACAGTGTTTTTTTTAGGTTCTTGTGATATTAGGTCCCTAAGCGCTCGCTTTTTGAGACTGTAACAAAACAAAACAATTTAATAAAATTAAGAAAAATCGCAGGATAGTGGACAAAATATTTGATTTATTAAATTAAATGTACGACGTTTCGTCTATAGATTTAGACTTTTTCAAGTACATACATAAAAATATTATTTTTATGTATGTCTAAATCTATAGACGAAACGTCGTACGTACATTTAATTTAATAAATCAAATATTTTGTCCACTATCCTGCGATTTTTCTTAATTTTATTATAATCACGATGGACACGATTTCTAATATAAAAAAAAACAATTTAATGTTATTTTTTGATTTTTTTGAGGCCCTTTTGATGGCCCAGGGTGCGCCCACGGTGCATCTCATTGTAGGACTTACTTTGCCTACGATATATTTCGACCCTGATAACAGATTTATATACTCGAACATTATTTAGTTTTTTGTAGCACATAGTAGGTATTATAAGTACATAGTCTTGACTTGACCTACCCCAAAGTAGATAATGTTAATTACAATATTATATATTATACAATTTACATTACATATCACAGACAGGAAGTATTTATAAACGCACTTTTGTAAGATTGTGATCGTACAAAGTAAATGGACTATAAATTTGTATAATATATTACGACCATAATTTAATTGCACTTCTGGAAAACAATTGAACTTCCTTTGTTACATAAGTATATAAAAACAGATTGGTCGATTGGAGTAAATATATAAACCTATCTATATATAATATATTGGCTTGACTGGGTCTTTTATTTACACACCAATTGCCAGTGCAATCTAGGCCTAGTGCCAATCGAGGTATCAGTTGATTTTTTTTGTAGGCCACCGACAGCTAGGGTTATTCGGGCCCAGTACCCATTCATATTTGTTATTTTTTTAATAATAAATTGAATATCCAATTGATATTTAATTACTAGATCGCTCATGAGAGCAGTACCTAGGAATTGGGGGGTTGTAATAGGGGAGCAGCGTACCTACGCTGTATATCGGTTACATTTTATTTATTGTAAATTATAGACGCGTCGACAACTTAGGTCATTATAGCGTCTTGATTATACATTAAATAACAACACACTTAAAATTAAATGACATCACAAAACATCCATGAGCGGAGGTGGGATTCGAACCCACGACAGTCTGATCCAGAGGCCGCGACGCTAACCACTGGACCACGACTGTCCTCTATCGGTTACATGCTCGGTTATTAGGTATATATGTATGAATTTCTCAAGCCCAATTGATTTTTATGGTTGCAGTTATAATAAATTGAAAATTTAAATTTTCCAAGTTCTTGGCGGTATACTCTGATCAGAATTTCGACGAGCTATGGTGACGGCATTTAAAGAAAAATATTCCGACGATCTCGGCTGACACTTCATGTTTCTAAAGATACCAAGTGTCGGGATTATCTCGGTCTAGCATCGATTTATATTTTCAGTGTAGATATTATTTTTTGTTTTTGCTATTTTTACTATAATACCTAAATGTAGGTACCGAAACTAAAAAGGGGGCAGTATAGCCTAGTGGTTAGCATGCTTGGCGCCGCAACCTCTAGACTGGACTGCCGTGGGTTCGAATCCCACCTGCGCTCTTGGATGTTTTGTGATATTATTTGGTTTTAAGTTATAGTTGTTATTTAGTGTAGTTGAAAGACGCTAATGACCTTAGATGTCGACGCGTCTATAATCTACAATAAATAAAATAAAATCGAAACTAAAAATCTAAATGATACGCAGTTTTCGAAGTATAGAATAATGGAAATTGAAGATTTATAATACTATATATTATAGGCAAGCGTGGCTGATTGAGTTTTGAGTTGATTCAGTCAATTTTTATTTTTCATTCTATACTTTTTATAATTTTTCATTCATATGCGTGGGATAATTATATATTAGGATGGCAAGTTTCAGGTTTCCGAAGGCGATAATATTGGCCATAGATTTACATGGAATTTTTCTCTGAAATAACGAAGTTTAGTATCTATACTAGATATATAGGTACACTGTAAAAAATAGATGTAAAAATACTTTAAAAGTTAAGGTAGAATTCGCTCGATTTTCTAAGTGATTTTACATTATTATTTATTTTTACACAGAAAACTTCATAAAAACTTGGACTTTTACTGTAAAGTTAAACAAATTTGTGATTTTTACATAAAGTAAATTAAAATTACGTAATTTGTGTAATCCAGCTATATTATTAAACGAGCAAATCTTGTAAGTATATATGTACCTACTACCTACTACCTATATAAATATTTTCTCGAAAACGGCCCTAACGATTTGGATGAAATTTACTGAAAAGGGGTTTTGCGGGGCAAAAAATCGATCTAGCTAGATCTCATCCCTGGAAAAATTCGTTTTCTTATCGATTTTATCATTTCAAAAAACAGTTTTTTTAACGTTATAAAACAGTGTCGTATGGTTAGTATGCTTTGGAAAAAACAAATTATTTTCATTATTTATGTCAAATTACTCTGACAGTCAATCTTTAACTTATTAAAATAATCAGTAATTATTTGAAAATATGTAGGTACATAGGTACCTATGTAATTTTTTTTCTTAAAAACGACTAACGATTTTGATGAAATGGGAACTTTAAGTACTATTTTTTTTGAACTCATCCGCGCAAAGCTCGGTCATCCAGATATTATTCCAATAAAGTGTGTAAAAATTACAAAATAAAATGTATATAGTTACATATATAAAATGGATGATTACAAAACAAATTGATGTAAAATTAGTAACCACGCATGCGCAATGTGTTTTTATGGAATCTACGCGATGTGCAGGCGATACCTGTTTGCGACGCCATAAATGTCTCTTTGTGTGCCTATTACCAGATTAATCGCTGGCTACAAATGGACCTTCGATAATCTATGTATATAATCGGCCTTCTCATTTCTTACAGTGTACCTATAAGAAATAAAAATTTAAATAAAAAAAAGCGACAAAAGACAAAACTGACAACTGCTAAACTTAACTAAGTAGGTGCAGGTATAAATAAAATTTTTTTGATTCTTATAATTTTACTGTTTAGTTTTATAAGAACTGGCGCCTCCTAAATTGTGGCGCGTTAGGCTTTATATAGCCTATATTTAACGCTATAATGGGTAAAACGTTTTTTTGGTGACATAAAAGACAACAATTAAGTAAACTTTCATAGAAAATTTCATATAGGTAGTTTTTACTGAAATTTTTGATCGATCATCGTGGAAGAAACAATTTATAATTAGTAGGTTTATTTTTTTATCTTTTTTATATCAGTATGAGAAGTTTTTAAAGAGGTACCTTTATAAGACTATAGAATATATATAGATATAGACAAATTAAAAGTGTCTATATATACAAATAGCCGGAAAAATAATTTTTATTGCCTTTTGAAAATAGTATACTTAGATAGATACCTATACTACTAAGATTAATATTTTTTCAAATGAAAAATTAGAAAAAAATAGATAAGTATATTTGCAATTTTATAAACCAAATGAAAAGTTTTCGTCTTCAAGTACAAAAAAAAAATATTTAGAATCGGTATATAGGTGTACTTAGGTATATTATATACAGCGACAGCAAAAAAAATAAATAATTAGTATACCTACCTAAAAAAATTCTCTTAAAACATATTTTATACCTATATATAGGGATTTATAAGGGTATACATATAAGTATATACCATAATATAAATAACGCTGCAGGTAGATAATTAATTTACCTAATATTCGTTTTTTAAATGATGCTACTTAATAAAATGGCTATATCTACCTAAAATAATTTAAAAAAAATTGAAAAAATAACTTGATGAATGTCACGGGGAAAAAAAATTAAAAACACATAAAACTCGTAAAATTTCTTAGAAATTTTCATTTTCAAAAATGATTTCACGGACGTTTACACTAAACTAAATCATAAAAATTAAAATATTTTTTCGTTTTCGCACAAAGCGACATCCCGTATTCACATTGTGACGTAACGAATTTTCATTTAAATTTTCCACCGCGTTCCATCGAAAAATTGTTAACTTTTATAATTTTTCCATAATCGTGACACCTACAAAAACAAAAAAATGCTATAAATGTTCAGAATATCGACACGGAAAATGTTTTCCGACATGAAAATACAAATTTGCCGTTGCTGAACTGCGTATTAAATTATTTGATCTCCAGAGCATCGTAGAAAGTGATTTTTTAAAACATACCCTTGATCGGACGTTGTCAATCTATCAAAATAAATTTTAAAAGTTCACAAAATTATTTGAAAAATAAGAAAAAAGTCAAATTTTCCATATTCTACCAATAGCTATACATGAATACACACAAATACATGTAAATCCGCGGCAACCATTTTGAACACGTCACATGCCTTACCCCTCGCTTCGTTCGCGACATTTACATTTTGTTTAGCGTTTTTCACCTGACGGTAAAAGAAAATCATCAACTTTTAAGGGTTGAATGTCATGCGGAGACCTTAAATTATATTTTCCATTTGAAAATTGTCACAATTTTGTAATATTTTCCGACAGAAATGACCTTATTGAGTGTAAATCGCAAAATTTTTCATCGGCGAAGGTCGAATTAAATCCCCTCCACGCTTGCTTAGCTGTTGGGTGCACGTATACATGTTGAATTCGCAAGAGAGTGAAGACTTTCAGTCGCTATTGGCATCTCGTTCTGGCGCGTTGTCAATTCTATTCGATCCAACGATTACGTAACTCGTTACCGATGTTACTAACTGCAATTTACAAATGTCTTTGATCACGGTAACATGAATTTTTGTAGCAGTTACTTGGTCACCATAGTGCAGTTAACAGTGGGTTTCGGTCCTGTCGAAACTGTGTTTTGAAAATCGAAAATTTTGTGATGTTGATTTTCTCGTTCTGTTTTTTTTCAAATTTTCATCTGTGAATTTTCAAAAATTTTGTGTGCAATTATTTTTCAGTGTTTAATTTTTTTTTTGAAGCGGGATTTTTGTGTGTGATATCAAGAATTATTTTGACATTGTGGAAAAAATACGGAAAATCGTTTTTTGTGCGTAGAAATGTGGAATTTGGAAACGTTTTATTTGATAAAGGAAGATCGGGAATGCGACTAAAAAGAAATATATGTATCGAAATGTTCCACGAAAAAAAAACTTTTTGTGAGTTTAGTGCGCAGTTGCTTATTTCAACTGTTTTATTACCTATACTTTATTCAGTGACAAGGGTATTACGCAATAGTTTTCCCTTTAAATTTGAACGTTTATTTAGCAGAGCTGCGTTTTAAATGGTAAGATTCAAACTTCGTTAAAATGCTTTCTTTCTTTTGAATAGATTAGAATATTTTCGCATATAAAAAATTCTAATATTTTTTTTGAAATTTACATGTCCTGATTACTCATTGAAGTTACTGTTTCTAAATTTTGTGAATACGTCTTCAATTTTTCAGTTCGAATTTTTTAAAATTTTTTTTGTTGTAAATTATTGTTTTTAGTCATAAACAATTCATAGAAAAGATCCTAGGATCTCTTGCAAGAATTGTTAAAAAAAATTATACTCCTTACGAGATGTGCTCGCTTTTTTAAATTCCCCTATATATATTACCTAATTTTAAATGTATTAACTATTTTTATATCTACGCCGGTATAATTTTGAAATATTGTAGAATTTCAAGTTTTGTAAAAAAAAATTAAAGAAATAATTTATAGGTATATTACCTGTTTAATATTTTAGTTAGTATAGTGAATGATTAAGTAATACAAAAAGGTTTTTTTTATTGTATACTTAATCGATAAAACAAAACTTATATTTACTGAAAAATGTTGAAATAGTTCTTTAAAAGGTAAAGAATATATCATCTCTGATTTTCAACATTTCTTTAGAAATAACAAACACAAAAATATGTAAGTAAAAAACTAAATCCTTTTGCAACAACCACTTAGATCCAGCTTTTTACATTATATAATATTTGAATGCAGAAATAATTACGCACATCATGTGGAAGTATATTTATCATATTTTTATAGCCCATATTTGTACAAAATTTTGTCTTTAGAATTGCATTGAACTGTTTTTAAAGAGTTTTTTTAATAATCAAAACTCGTTCTTTTGTTTAAATTTTCGTTTTCAACGAATGGCAGTTCAAAATCCTCTTCAGCTTTTTTGTCTTTTATCAATTATTTAAATTGTAAACGAAAGTTAAATTTTGACTATTATCCTGTTTTGAAACTAGAAACTAAATTTTTTTAAAGCTCACAGACGTCTGGGTCTCGATTTGATAAAATTTTCTTAAACTTGCAGAACATTAAAACACATGCAATATTTTTTTTCTGTTGTGATTCGTACTTTTCCTTAAAAAAATTGAATGCCGAGAGACTTGTGAAGTACGTATACGTTGATAAATCAGTATAGCAAACATTAAATACATAACAATGTATACAGAGTGTTTGGAAAAATTGTGTTCAAATGCACATAGTTGTGAAATTAAGATATCATGTTTGAATAGTAAACTGGGGAAATTTTGGAAATCTATACTAATATTATAAAGCTGAAGAGTTTGTTTGTTTGTTTGTTTGGTTGAACGCGCTAATCTCAGGAACTACCAGTCCGATTTGAAAAATTTTTTTTTGTTAGATAGCCCATTTATTGAGGAAGGCTATATATTATATAATATCACGCTACGACCAATAGGAGCGGAGCATCAATGAAAAATGTTGCAAAAACGGGAAAAACTATTCCTTTTGAGAACTTCCGCTGCGTAAACGGTTAAAGTTACGCAAAAATCATGTATGACGGAATTGTTTCCCTTTAAAAGTTCTAAAAAAAGTCCTCGACAGCATATGTCTATATCTTTTAAGGTTGACTCACTATAACTTTTTTACGGTAATCAAATTTGTTCGTAATTATAATATTCAAGCGAACGAGCGAAGCGAGTGAGTAGTGTATTGCACCCGGGATTTCTTTGCACCCGGGCGAAGCCGGACGGGGCCGCTAGTTTTTAAATAAAATTAAAGCTGCATAAAATGCCCACATAAAAAATTATACCGTTGAAGTCAAAAAGTTAGTAATATACGGCTATACGTGATAAGCACGTGATTTGTCAATAATTTAAATATCAAAGATGCCCAAAGCCCATATCACACTAGATATAAATTTTAAATCAACTGCATTTTATTTATTGAAGATGATAGACGCGGCGACAACTTACGTCATTAGCGTCTTAATTACATATAACAATTTCCTTAAAACTAAATGACATCACAAAACATCCATGAGCGGAGGTGGGATTCGAACCCACGACAGTGTGATCCAAAGGTCGGCTACGCTAACCGTTACACCACACTGTCCTCAAATTAACTGCAACATATTCATTTCTGTACAGTTCACTAGGGAAATTTGCAAGCGTCTAGTTCATGTAAGTTTGATATTGTGCAACTATTAGCGTGTGTTCGATGACTAGATGATAAGAATTCGCAAAGCCCGTATTACACCAGAGAACATTTTAAACATCTAGGTAGTTCATGTAAGTTGGATGTGCAACTTCCAGCGTGTGTTCAAATGACTGGATGATAATAATTCGCAAAGCCCGTATTACACCTGGGGAAATTTTAAACGTCCAGTTCATGTATGTGAAACCTCCATCGTAAATTGTTCAATTATGACCAGATGGCAAATCGTAAAGCCCAAATTACACCAGAAATGATTTAAAATCTAAGCGTTCATTTTATTGACCAGTTCGTGTAATATATATAAGTAAGTATTATTTATAAATAGTGTTACCATCTAGACAAGACAAGGCTTTCAAAGTCTTGTCTTGTCTTGAAATATTAAAACAAGACTTCACTTAAGTCTTGTCTTGAAATATCAAGACTTCACTAAGTCTAAATCTAGATTAAAAACTCTTGTCTTGTCTAATATTAACCGAGTGGTTTATTTTACCTATATACTACTACTTAGTTTATCTAGAGTTTTGGCAAGAGTCTTGATCTAGATAAAGCAAATCTTGTCTTGTCTTGAAAATTTCTAGACAAGACTTTTGCAAGTCTTGTCTTGAAAATCTAGATAAGACAAGACAAGAGTCTAGAAAGTCTAGATCTAGACGGAAACACTAGTTATAAACGTAAAACATTCTGTGTGTTCAGTTTATTCAAACTTGTTACGGACTTTAAGCTTGCGCGTTATCGTTTTATCGGACACCTTGTACAGTGAGCTTACACATTGCACCTATCGAATGCCTCACTGCAATGGAGAAATACTTTACATAATATATTGTCTATGTACTTACTAATACAAACATAAGTACGAGTATAATGTCTTATTTTATTACTAAATTTATGTGTGTCTGCTTTATGAAAAAACACCATTTTAAAAATATAGTCGTTGGTATACCTGTTGGTTTGATAACATCCAAAGGTTGGCAATCAAAATACTAAAATATCTTAAGATCAGTACCTAATTTCGTTAAGTTTTATATTCGAGCCTTTTATTTTGTACTATAAGTATTAGCTGTCCATTCAAGCTTCGCCTTAATATAAAGATGTTGTCTATACACTGTAAGAAATGAGAAGGCCGATTACATAGATTATGAATGGTCCATTTGTAGCCAGCGATTAATCTGGTAATAGGCACACAAAGAGACAATGGCGTCGCAAACATGTATCGCCTGCACATCGCGTAGATTCCATAAAAACACATTGCTCATGCGTGGTTACTAATTTTACATTAATTTGTTTTGTATTCATCCATTTTATATATGTAACTATACATTTTATTTTGTAATTTTTACACACATTATTGGAATATTACACAAATTATGTAATTTTAATTTACTTTATGTAAAAATCACAAATTTGTTTAACTTTACAGTAAAAGTCCAAGTTTTTTATGAAGTTTTCTGTGTAAAAATAAATAATAATGTAAAAAAATCACTTAGAAAATCGAGCGAATTCTACCTTAACTTTCAAAGTGTTTCTACATCCATTTTTTACAGTGAAGGGCAGGGCCGTAGCTAGGGGGTGCATTAAGGGGCAATGCCCTACCTTAAAATATCCAGTGCCCTACTTTAAGGAATTATAATTAACAAGCCGCAACGACTGTCACGACAGAATGACAGACTTGATCTGTCCAGGCATTTGGAAAAACAAGATTATAAATACGTTGGACTAAATGAAGTTCTTCGGAAATTTGATAACATGGCAAGTTCTGTATTTTTTTTTTTTTTTGATTAAATTGTCATTTACCGTTTTCTTGCATTTGTAATTTGATATCACGAGATGAGGTGGGCAATCCAATTAAAAAAATGCAGTCTTTTGCTTCAGCCCTACTTTAAACTTTCAGTGCCCTATATCTTGAATTCAGCTCTAGCTACGGCCCTGGTGAAGGGTCAGGCGGCCGCCCGGGATGCTGACGATCGTTTGGGTGTTTGGGGGCACCAAAACTTGAGCCAAGCGCCGTATTCTGTAATTTTGCATTTTCATCTAATGTACTTAAAAAATAGCCACTCAAAATAAAAACTTCACAAGACAAGCAACTTTTACTGTTTTTTTTAAATATGGCATTTAATGACTATTAAATTACTGACGATAAAAGATATCATAATAGTAATTTTCATTTCTCAGATTGAAGGGCCATGCCTTGGTTGTTGAAAAGAGTCCACCGTAAAAATGTCTGACACGTCTTGAGAAAGTATCTAGGTATAGCCTACCTATTTCGTTTCATTATATAGAATTCAATAATTTTTCTAAAACTCAAAAATCGATGAGTATTTTATTTTGTAACTTTCCAAAATAATATAAATCGTGTTTTTGGACAGGATGCGGTCTATAATTTTTGTCGGTATAAAATGCCGTAAAAATGGCGGCCGGTAAGTTTTATGATGGATATAGCCTCGGTCAAATACCGTGTAGATATCGTATATTTATTTAAGATTGCTGATCTAGAAGTAATATTGCACGTGAAAATAAAAATTATATCTATTTATTATTTTTTTTCTGGAGATAAAATAAATATAAATATTATACATTATTAATGAAATTAATTTTCCTGTTATGTTTTTATTATACCTGTATACATACCTATGTATTAGCTGATATTTAAAAAAGTGAATTTGAACTCGAATATTTTTAATTATTAATTTAACTACTTCTACTTAACCGATTCTTTGCACGCACACATTGAGTTCCCGTGACAATGATAATTTCAACTTGGTAAGGAGAGTCTGATGATGGAATCAGGAGGTGGACAGTTTAAAGGATGAGGAGTTTGCATAATGATACGGGCCAGAAATCAAACTAAAAACTAGAAAATAAAAATAGGTAAAAAAACTTTTAAGTTAAACGGTTTTATTTTAAATCATCAGCTGTACCAAAAACTAGAAAATAATTAAGACTAGAAATAATTTTTCGATAATACATTGTGTTCCATGAAATTCTCGTCGACTTGTCGCATCGATCTCATAATATTATGGTATTTGAATGATAGTCAAATTTTTTTGACAGCATCTATAACATTTTTAATTATTTCGATTGTATACACCAATCAATGTCTTGCCAACAATATTCTGTCGCGTGTCATTGGTTCGCCATCCCGCTCCTTTCAAATTCAACGTACGCTGTTTAAAAAAATAAAAAGACGTGATTTTTTTAATAAAAAACTGTATTCGACCAAAATAAAATTTTTCATTTTGTTTTCAAGAAATGCTGCAAGTTCGGAAAAAAAATTTCCTTACGATTGTCATTCTGAAACCTAAAAAAATATATTAATTTGCAAAAGAGAACAAGAATTCGCTCTATATTTTTATTAAGTTTATGACCACGCGCGGGGCAAAACCGCACTTATCGACATTCCTGGCATTTTTTAATAAGTATATTAAAATATATAATATTATGCTATCTCGATAACAGCTGATTAATCAGCTGTTATCGAGATAGTAATATTTGATAGTATAACATGTTTTAACTTACTTTTTTAATTTATTTTATTTTAATGGACTCTGCTTACTAGACAGATATACATTGTACTTGAGAATGGCCACATAGAAGGTGGCTGAAATGTCGTATTTTTAAAATAAAGTATTTGGAGACATCTACAGGGTGCCAAATCGTTTTGCGGGTAATAGGGATTTAAACCGTAAAATCAAACTTTTACAATTTCCTGCATTTTAGGAAAAATATCTTCGAATAAAAGATTTAGAACATAAAATTCTGCATCTAAATAATTAAACAAAATTAATTTTGCATGCTTTGTAACGGCAGAAATTTGATATGAAAATGTCAAAATTACCTTAAAAACAGATAGAAATAGCCATGGAACTTGAACAAAATGATTAGAAATTATTCTGACAGCTAAAACGTCATCAATTTGTTCAAGTTCCATGGCTATCGCTATATCTGTTTTTGAGGTGATTTTGACATTTTCATTTCAAATTTTTGCCGTTACAAAGCATGCAAAATTAATTTTGTTTAATGATTTAGATGCAGAATTTTATGTTCTAAAACTTTTAATCGAAGATATTTTTCCTAAAATAATTAGGGAAGCAGGAAATCGCAAACGTTTGATTTTACGGGTTAAATCTCTATTACCCGCAAAACGATTCAGCACCCTGTATATATGCCAGTAATTTTCATTTTCGTATATCTATTTTATAAAAGTACTTACCGTGTATGAAAACGTTTTATCTCAACATATTCAAAATTTTAACTGCATTTTTTTAATAGCATAATCCTCCAAATCTTACCTCAAAAAGTGTGCAAACAACAACTACGTCGTTAAAATTAAAAATGTTAACATAAACATCTTTATCATCGTCTGTGTATAAATTATTTAAATAAACCCTAAAGTTGATAAACGGACACCCCCAACTAGGGTTACCATACATAAGAGGAGGGAAGCCTGTCTAAGGTGCCTGGAATGCCTGATTTTTCAGAAAAATGCCTGTCTAAAATAAAAAAGCTGTAGGTAGGTAATGACGAAGTCACGAAAGGGCGCGAAATTTTAAAATGCCTGTCTCTGACCAGCGCCGGCCGCACGCCTGTCTAAACCTTAAAATGCCTGTCAAATGCGGCAAACGCCTGTCAGATGGTGATCCTACCCCCAACTATGAGTACGTATTCTTAGATCTAAAGATTTTAATCGCCAATCTGGCAACACAGGATCTCCAACTGGGTTGAATTGTGACAACCGCAGAGAACTATAGTGTAGAATTCTGAGACCAGTGACATTGTTGGCATTCCTTTCATATCAAATGTAATAAAATAAACAGTATTAAATGCACTTTCAGATATTTTCTAATTATAATTTATATTCAGATAACGCATATGTCCGTCTCTGTTTATTTTATGTCAACTTCTTCTTTTTCATACAAAGTATAAATGATACACCTGATACGCCGCCATTTTTAAATACACTGGCTTTCGTCTGAACAGTCATAATCAAGGCGAAATTGTAAGCGAACTTCTCTTTTTCAATTAATTATATTTTCAATTAATGAGCCATTTTCCTGAGAGTAGATCTTTCAATTATCCACGAGAGGCAGCACTTGTGGTAGGGACAAACATTATTTATTCCCCATTAGTATGTCGTGTATACTTTAGTGGTATAACTTAATTATTAAATTAATTAAATAATTAAGTTATACCACTAAAATGACACGGGCTTGAGAATAGCCGAGAGTGTAGCGGCGCTGTTGTTTACATGGCGTTGCTATGGTTCCTCTATTACAAGTCCCCAGTTCTCGGGTTCTAGCCCGAGAGCTGGTAAAAGTGTCAATTGGATTTTCAATTTAATATTAAAAAAAAAAAAAATAATGAATTGAAAATATGAATTGGTGCTAGGCCCAAATAACCTTAGCTGTTGGTGGTCTTTAAAACACAATTACCAATTACTAAAATAAAAAATTACCAATTACTAAAAAATTACCAATTACTAATGGGAAATAAATAATGTTTGTTCCTACCACAAGTGCTGCCTCTCGTAGATAATTGAAAGAACTACTCTCAAGAAAATGGCTCATTATATTACCATACCTAAGGCATATCATTACGGTATTGATAAAACTCCCGTTCTGCCTTATTTTCTTGGCGATATTGAGTACGTTTTCGAGAATGAATCTATAAGATTTTCTGGAATTATTAATTCAGTACTACTTGCAGGCAACTTTCAGCTATACAAAGCCTGAAATAGTTTCTTCTTGATAAAACTACGTGATTTATGTATATGTCATCGAGTTCTGAGCTCCGGCTGAAACGAACATTGTCGCGAAGGAGACGGAGAAGCGAACAAAATATCAAGACCTTCTTTTTGAACTCAGGAAGCAGTACCCAGAGTATTCTGTTAAATTAGTTGTCCTTTTAATTGGTGTTCTTGGAGGAGCCAAACCGTCACTGTTGGCAAATATAAAAGCTATCCTGGCATGTCAGCGTAATGCTGAGTCACTAGTCTGCCGCACGCAAAAGGCTGTGCTTATTGGGTCGCTCCGTGTACTCCGTGCGCACGTCCCAAACTCTCGTTGTAATCGCCCATTTCATGGTTTGAGACGCGGTTATATAGTTTCAACTTGCTCCAACAGTAAAATATGCGAGCTCATTGGTCCACATTAATCACATGTTACCGCTCAAGTCAAAGTGAATTTGAATATTTTAATAAAAAAGGTGCTTCCCTTAAGAAACCGCAAAGAAGTCTCTCCGATATAGATGTTTTACATCGACGGCTACCTAGATCTCGCCACCGATATCTCGAGGCACCTTCGCGATGTCCGTACCCTTAGAATTGACTGGATCTAGATTATTGGTATTGCAATTTGAAGTGTGCAGTGTGACCTTAAGCTGACAACACAACGGTGTTTGCAACGGCGTTGCAAACGCGGTGTAATTTGATGTTTGGAACGTGTTCTTTCTGCGTCTGTAAGAAGTTATGGGAAATGCGTTTTGGACACGTAGTCTGTACTAGCATGAAAATCTGTTCTGAGATTATAATAGTATAAACACGTTATCGGACAACAGTTAACAGTGTTGCCACTTTCAAGTTCGTAAAAGTACTAGAATTTTGTGAAAAACGTATACGAAAAACCAAATCTATTTAAAATCACCAAATCTGGTTACTTTCTTAACTGTTTCGTTGTTATAATTTCCTACATTAACAAAACAGTAAGTACCTATCCAAAGTAAGCATGATCTGGTGATTTCAATTAATAGATTTGGTTTTTAGTAGATATACTGCGCCGCAACCTCTAGACTGGACTGCCGTGGGCTCGAATCCCACCTGCGCTCATGGATGTTTTATAATGTTATTTAGTTTTAAGTTGTTATTTAGTGTACTTAGTCGAAAGACGCTAATGACCTTAGATGTCGACGCGTCTATAATCAACAATAAATAAAAAAGTAGATATACTGAAAGCCTTATTTCTTATTTTAAATTTTAAAAGGGCAAAAATTACGAAACTCAAAAACAGCTGAACTGTTTTTAAAATTTCCATACTTGCGATACGCTGATTCCAATGAGCAAACGAAAATTTGTCTCTTTTAATTTAAAATTTTCAAAATTAAAACAAAGAAACTTTTGAATCATATATAACTTTAAGTTACTGAATTAACGCTCATTCTAACTTCTGAATCTCTTTTAGTTATAATTAAACGGTTTTATTTGGCTTGACCCGGTATATTTGTTTGTTTGTTACTATCTTTGTTTCAAATCTTGCGACAGCTTTTTCAACTACTTACTTCTACTTAACCGATTCTTATGAAACTTTGCACACACATTGAGTTCCCGTGACAATACAATATTATGATAATTTCAACTTGGTAACGATCGGGTCTGATGATGGAATCAGGAGGTGGACAGTTGAAAGGATGCATAATGATACGGGTCAAAAATCAAACTAAAAACTATAGAAAATAAAAATAGGTAAAAAAACTTTTAAGTTAAACGGTTTTATTTTAAATCATCAGCTGTACCAAAAACTAGAAAATAATTAGGACACAAATCGAGGGACTTTTTGTGTCACTGCGTCAGCGGAATAAGTAATAAAAACGTGAGGCGCATACAAATCTGTAACGACTGTATAATTATTAAATATAAGAACGGCTTGTCTAGAAAAATGTGTTTCCAAGCCCACCAACAGAAATATTTCAAATGCGCCCCACGTTTTAATTACTTATTCCGCTGACGCAGCGACACAAAGTGCCCCTTGGTTTGTGTCCTAATTATTTTCTAGTTTTTGGTACAGCTGAAGATTTAAAATAAAACTGCGTTAACCTAAAAGTTTTTTTACCTATTTTTTTAACTTCCCATTGGAAGTTATTGTAATGGGTCCGAAAATCGAAATCAAAAAGGAAAAAAAATTTTTATGTTTCAAGGTCACTACACTATTTTTACACTACTTTTAGAAAGATGTCTGTGTGTGTGTATGTGTGTGTGTGTGTGTGTGTACGTACGTATGTACGTACGTATGTATGTGTCCATTTCTTTCTAAGACGAAATCTCGAGAATGAAAAATGATATCGACTACGTTGGGGTGCCAATCGACGCGTATTAACGTAAATATGATCTGAAAGAAATTTTTTCAAAATCGGTTCAGCCGTTCTTTTTTCTTAACCAAATAACCTCCAAAAAAGTAGATTTTATACAATATCTCGCGAATAAAAAATCATATCGACTTCGTAACTCGTAAGGGTGTCAATCGAAGCGTGTTAACGTCATTTTAATCCGACATAAATTTTATAAAAATCGGTTCAGCCTTTTTTTTTTTTTTTTAATTATTGTTAAAAATAAGTAATAATTATGTTTTAATGATTAAAATGATTACTTTTCTGTGTAATATCTAATTTAATTATTGTTATTAAATATTTATCAAACTGGGAAGTTCGTCGTGTGGACCTCAAGGGTCGCACTTTAGTCCTAATAAACGACCCACCTCACGGCTTGTTGAAAATTGACATAATAAATCTTTGAATGATAGCTTCTTAAATCTAAACTAAGAGAATTTTTTTTGTCTTAGAAATAAATGCTTAGAAAAGAAACTTTTTAACGAAAAAGAAAACCTCCCTCAAAAAGGCACTAAAAAGAGGAAAATAATGAAATTTTGAGGTCTGTGCCAATTAAAATATGAAGTTGGTTATAAAAAGAAGATATTAATCACTATATACTGTACTTTTTAACCGACTTCATATTTTAATTGGCACAGACCTCAAAATTTCATTATTTTCCTCTTTTTAGTGCTTTTTTGAAGGTTTTTGTTAAAATTTTTTTTATTTTTTACTTTTTAGTGTCAAGAAGTAACATTTACCTTAAAGAATCACACGCCGTTACTTACTTTTATTAAAATCAGCCGAACTACTGAACCGATTTTGATGAAATTTCTATGAGACCATTGACCAATCTGAAAGTATATCCTTTCAAATAAAAAAAAAATTTCAAAATCGGTTCATAAACGACGAAGTTATCCGCGAACACCCATAAAACATATATATACGGTCGAATTGAGAAACCTCCTTTTTTTGAAGTCGGTTAAAAAGATGCGGTTTGAAATAAATTTGCGATGTCGTTGCCTTTCAACTATTTCTCACTGTTTAACTTTCTATTACTATTTTTACACTCTGAGAACTATAATTGTCGTTCCCACGTTTACCGGTAACCTATGATAATGGAGATTTTCTATTATTTCCGGTTTGTTTTTCTCAGTTTTATATTTTTGTTTGTGTAAATATATGACATATCTATTATTAAACAGTAGTTTAGACTCCAATTGCCATAAAAATTACTTGCAAAATTATTTTCTCACGGAATTACGTTGTAATATGCAGTTGTTGCATGAGGATAAAATGCAGTGTCATTTTAAGAAGACAATAGAATGACGATAAAACAATAGCTAGCTGCAGAAAGCCTGCTCACAATAGAACATGTTTTAGACGGATGCCGCATTTGTTTTAAAACCGAAATTCGTCATCATAAAATTAAAATAGGTCACCAACTGACAGGTTTGTCTGGGCGCAATGGTATAATTCGTATTCCTAATAATAAACTAGAAATCCAAATTGATCTTTTCACCGTTTCTCACATTAGAGTCTGTGAACCGGGGGCTTGTGGTGTCCTCCTTGACGGCTCACAGGTCAGTGTGAGCCGCCAAGGAGGACACTTCGACCGCTGCCACATCGCCTTTGAGAATGTCTACCGTAGTTGTAGAAGAAACGTCAGGTAGAAATATCACCGGAAACCATGAAGACTTTAATAATATTATTATATTATTATAATACGTAATAATAAAAACGTAATTCTTGAAACGGTGCACTTCTTAATGTTAGACAGTAAACGTGGCTGATGACGATTGGAGCCGAGTATTCACGATTCAGCGTCACCGACCCGAGCGTGACGGTTCACTTTCGTTCACTATTAAGAAAAAACGCAAAGTGCGCCTAAAGAAGTTTTCACTTCAAAAATGAATGAAATGAACCTCGCAGTGTGTATAATGTTACCGCGAAGGAACCGGAAATTCACGATAAATTGTAAGTTCGCGCCAACAAACGGAAATATGGAATTGCCAATTTATTAATATGTACACCCACAATGCAATTTTATTCTAATTGTTTTCCGGCTCAACGCGTTGTAGTAATCTTTAAAGAACGAACCAAACGCAAACTACAAAGTTTGCTTTATGTCTGTATCGCGAGTACAGACAGATGACGTAAATACCGTTAAACACAAATCATTGCAAAATTTTTTTTCGTTGGAGAGCAGTCAATTATATAATTGTTTTGAAACATTGGAAAAAAATCATTTTACCAACCAGTAGTCACAGTCATGATTCTGACCTGAACCTTTCCACTTTCACGGCGGAACTCTCCAACGAAAAAAATTTTTTCAATTGCATTTCAACCATATAAAACTATTATTTATATAACAAATCATTGTATTCGTTGTCATGGAAAGAAATATCCACTTTTATATATCTTATAAAATGTAAATGTTCGTTAAATATAATAAATAAAATAATTGTAATTTTGTTTTTTTATATTTTAAATTATTATCCATTACCCTATAGGTATATTATATATTTTCATGATTATTGCAGCCGTATGTAGTTTTGGCGACAATATAATAATATTCTGATACTTTGGCTATAATAATATCAGTTATATAACAAGTAAAAATGGAAATGAAAACATGTGGTGGAGGTAACGGTTTTGATGGTGGGAAAACGTGTCTCCAGTAGTTTAAATGTAATATAGTTACCTAATATATACTTAATGACTAATATTTTGAAATAAAAATATAAGTACGTGGGTATTTATATGTAAAAAAATAAAAAAATGCGTACTAGGTATATCAACGCACCGAAAAGTAGAAAATAAATTTCCTTTTCTGTTATTATGATTAATGATAAAGAGTTTAGTCACGTCTAACCACAATACTTTTATTAATGAATGTACATTTCAAGAGCTATGCTCCCATCTTCAGCAAATACTAAATAGTTTAGTATTTGCTGAAGATGGGAGCATAGCTCTTGAAATGTACATTCATTAATAAAATTATTGTGGTTAGACGTGACTAAACTCTTTATTATTAAATTAAACCACAGTGCTCTTAATTATTCTTATATGATTAATGAATTAAATGAACTATATGTAGTGTGAGTGTCCCACGCTTTTAAACGTTATAGAAGAGAAAGAAATTTATTTTCAACTTTTTGGTGCATCGTATTGTTTTTTAACAATGTTAAATTTCATCGTTAAGATGGTACAGAAATACGGCGTTAGAATGATCTATATGTACCTATAACAAGTATAAAAGGAAGTGTCGGTATTATAGCTGGTGTCTGTCTGTACCGGCTATAATCTCGAGAGTTACTGAACGGATTTGAATGCGGTTTTTACCATCATATAGCTTATTTCTTCAGGAAGGTTTAGGTTTATAATAGCTATCCGCTCCGGTTCGCCCTGGTGCAAATAGGATTGATTCCAAGTCGGATTGAAATCAAATTTATGTCAAAAGCTGTATTAAATATAGTAATATTAAGAGGGCAGTGTAGCCTAGTGGATAGCGTACTTGGTATCGGCCTCTAGAGTAGACTATCGTGGGTTCGAATCCAACCTGCGCTCCTGGATGTTTTGTGATGTTATTTAGTTTTAAGTTATAGTTGTTATTTAATGTAATTTAAGACGCTAATGAGCTAAGTTGTCGACGCGTCTATAATCTACAATAAATAAAAAAGGGTGTGGGTCTCGGGACCCCCGACAGATGTGAAACATCAAAGAAAACGTTATTGAACTCGGTGGTATTCTCTATGTATAGTAGTATATATTTTTCAAAAGCAGCAACTAACTGTTATGCTGACGTTATCCTATATACTGCACTGTAACACACGCGGTTGCCTGAGCGCGCGGAAGCCGAGAGAGAGAGAGTGCCGCAGTAGTGGGGAGAACAGCAGCGAAGGAGCGGACCAAAAATTTCGTTGCATATTTCCCCTCACGCGGCTGTTCACAGCCCGACATAAGATGTTTCACATCAAAAAATAGTAAAATTAAATTAGAGCGAACGAGCGTAGCGAGTGAGTAACGTATTAATTAATTATAAATTCGAACGAACGAACGGAGCTAGTGCACCCGGGCGAAGCCGGACGGGACATAGCTAGTAAAAAAATAATTATGAGTTTCGTGTTAATGAGTCTATGTGACAAAAGAAGTACTAATTACTATATAATATTATATTCTGAATTTGTCACAGTCTTTGACTATTTCACTTGCTCTTATTATAGATATAACAATTACGTAGTTTAAGTACAGTGTAGCTGCTATTGTTGGTATTTACTGGACGGAAAATATAATTACAACAAGATATGAACATATCAACAATTTATTTTCTTTTTCTGTGATCATAATGATAAAAATTGCGTATGTATCGTGTATAAATATTAAGTACTAGCGGTTTCGTTCGGCTTCGCCCGGGTGCTAGGAATGTATGATTTATTATCCCCTCTCTCGCGAGAAATTCCCCCCTACGAAGCGAAGCCGGGCTGGTGGCTAGTTGGATTCCACCAATATGCTAAAATGCCCAAAAAAATTACGTTTTGTTACTATCCCTCAGGAATTATTCCTCCTCGCGAGAAATTGTACTTACCTGTGACAATATCGTATAAAGGCTTTCTGGAAAATTCCAATGACATTTTTGAAATTATTTTGTAACAATTTGGAAGTCATGCATTGTTCTCTATCCCTATCGGTATTTTAGAAGTTGAAATGTATTTTCACAAAATTGAACAGTTTCATTTCTTATCGTATCGCGTTGATAATTTTACGGGAAACGACGATGATAAGTTTGTCGTCGATAAGTGGAAGTTCAATTCCATATTTAAACACTTTTAGCATTGCTCACCAGGGCCGTCCTAAGATATTTGGTGCCCGTGGACCATTAACAATAATGCGCCCCTCTTCATGAGGAAACACACGGGAGAGGAGAAGCGGGAGCGGGGTGACTGGTGAAGTTTACAAGAGTTTCAAGCCTTTGAGTGTCAAACTTATTTGAGTGCAAGCAAAATTGCCGCCCCAAAGGCTGGCGCCCCGGGGCTATAGCCCGCATTTAACCCTGTAGTTAGGGTGGCCTTGTTGTTCACTTGTGCCTACAAGGGAATGTTTTATTAAATAATTTGTAAATATGTAAAGTCCGTATTTTAAAGTTTTTTCTGTGCTTCTCTGTTATGTAATCTAAAAAGTACCCTTTTTCCTGGTATAAATCAGACATAAGGAAATTCTTGAAGTCATATTGAGAAATACCAGATTTTTTTACGTAAATGCAAGCTAGTAAAGCTAAGATTTAAAAACATTATTATAAAACCACATCATACAATTTCAACTTCTAAATCGGCTATTCTTCAATTCGACTTTTAAAATATCCTTATTTTGGCATGCTATTATTGTCAGCTTAGTTTCCTTTATTCCTTCTAACTTTTCTTTTGATTTTAAATTTTATTCACACTCTTCTCTATCTCTGTTCATTTCGTTGGCTTTTAAAAAGCATTTTATGAATGAATCAACTCTTGCTTTCCTTAACTCTTGGAACTTTTCCAGAGCTCCCAGACGGTCACTTTTTAAGGGTTTAGTCCTTTTTTTAAAGCTTCGTCCCTTTTATTTCCTTTTTTTGTAAAATGTCCCTTTTACTCCCTTTTTTCGTTGTTTACAATTTGATGTGCATTGAATATTGAATATTATAAATACACTACTCACTCGCTTCGCTCATTCGCTTGAATATTATAATTACGAACAAATTTGATTATCATAAAAAAAGTTATAGTGAGTCAACCTTAAAAGATAGACATATGCTGTCGCGGACTTTTTTTTAGAACTTTTAAAGGGGAATAATTCCGTCATACATGATTTTTGCGTAACTTTAACCGTTTACGCAGCGGAAGCTCTCGAAAGGAATAATTTTTCCCGTTTTTGCAACATTTTTTATTGATGCTCCGCTCCTATTGGTGGTAGCGTGATATTATATAGTCTATAGCCTTCCTCAATAAATGGGCTATCTAACAAAAAAAAATTTCAAATCGGACTGGTAGTTCCTGAGATTAGCGCGTTCAACCAAACAAACAAACTCTTCAGCTTTATAATATTAGTATAGATGTACATTTCGAGAACAAATACTTTAGTACTTTAGTTTAGTATTTGCTGAAGATGGGAGCATAGCTCTCGAAATCTACATACATAAATACAATTATGGTGGTTAGACGTGACTAAACTCTTTGTTATTAAAAAAATTGGTTAATAAAAACATTATTTCAAACAATCTGCGACAATAAACATCAACAAAGCAAAAATATTTTTTTGCTTTTATTTTGAATTTCTTTTTCTTATACTTACTAATTTTTAAATTTTAACACTAAATAACATATGCGGCACACGTTCAATAAATAATAATATAAACTCTATAATCTATAAACAATATAATTATCTTTCATTGTTGGTATAATATTTAAAGTGATTTTTGTTGTTTTTTTCTGTCAAATTTACGTCCTAAACCAAATAATGCGTGTCAATGACTGTTTTATGGTTAGTTTTATTCCCTTTTTGGTCCCTTTTTTTTTTTTACTGACAAGTCCCTTTTTCCCTTTTTTTGAGGTAGTAAGTCGCTGGGAGCCCTGCTTTTCCCATCCTCCACAATATCGCTCTTTGGCTTCGAAAAATTATTCATAAACACATGATAAACTGTAATAATTACCATTCATTTTTTTTTTGTCCGATTACATTTTTGACTTTTAAAAATCATTCACAAAACCAATCCATCTTATGAACCAGCTCATGTATCCTTGAATCTTCCCAAAGCTCACTGCAGAGGCCGATACTCAGGAATTGGTGATTGGGCTTCTGGCCGGTCACGCTTCTCCGGGAAAACACCTACATGTAACGGGGATACGTCAGAAATCAACACTATGTAGATTCTGATGGAAGATGAAACAGCCACCCAAATCGTGTTCGAATGTGAGAGACTAGCCTACAGGAGGATAACCATCTTTATTTTATTTATTGTGGATTATATACGCGTCAACAACTTATAACTTATAACATCACAAAACATCCGTGAGCGCAGGTGGGATTCGAACCCACGACAGTCTAGTCTAGAGGCTGGTATCAAGTACGCTATCCATTAGGCTACACTGCCCTCGATAACCATCTTTGGTTACATAGATGAGAATGGAATCATTCCACAGAATAATCTAGTGGCCACTCTTCTGGAGAGGACAGTGTGGTCCAATGGTTAGCGTCGCGGTCTCTGGATCAGATTGCCGTGGGTTCGAATTCCACCTCCGCTCATGGATGTTTTAAGATGTCATTTAGTTTTAAGATGTCATTTAGTTTTAAGTGTGTTGTTGTTTAATGTAATCAAGACGCTAATGACCTAAGTTTTCGACGCGTCTATAATTTACAATAAATAAATAAAAACTCTTCTGGTGCTCATAAGAAAATGTAGACTATTTGCTGACCTAGATCCAGTAAAAAGGTGAAGCATAAAAATCCTTATATATAGGATGTGGTCTACCTTTTTGGGCCAATCTAGAACCACCCGTCATTATTTTACTCTTAATCCTTAAATTTAAAATATTTTCTTAATTTTTTCCACATCCTAGTAGTTTAACATTCTTTGACCTCTAAAAATCATTCATAAACCATAGTATTTATACCTCCACGTTCTTTTAATTTCAAGCCATTTCCACAATCTCTATATCTGTTCATTCTTTGGCTTTTAAAAATCATTCACAAAACCACATCATGTATTTATGAATGAACCAACAGCACCGGTATATATATTATTAAATCATTTTATCAATTTCCGGATCGTGTTAACTTATTTTCCGGTTGCAGTAGCGGATAGATCTAGCTGTATGTGTGTGTGTTGGTGAGTTTGTGTGGTGCATTCATACCAATATCGCAGTATAGAGAGAACACTGAGAGAGTCACACGGTCTACGGCTGTGCCCCATAGCGGGCCCCGTGTCTGGCACTAGCCGTCTACGTACTACGCCAGTACAGTGTTATAATACGTCTAGAAGCCACGAACTATGTGTGTGTGCGTTATTATATATATAGGTATGTGTACGCGAGAGATGGAAAACATAATGCCAACTCATTCGAAGAAGTTCATCATTATTAAATATTTTAATTATGGCCAATATGTAGATTAGAGGACAGCTTGGTGTAATGCTCATCGTGAAGGCCCTTGAATCAAGCTGTCGTGGGCTCGAATTAGGACATCCAAGTCCCAGGATCAAAGAATAATTCAAGACCTATAACTGAGAGAATCTCAGGACTTGTTCCAAAAATATCAAATATTTCGTAATTTTGCTTTATTGAGATTTTAACGAATTTTACACGAGTGATAATTTGAAAAAACAGTGGTTAAAAATGAAAAAAGAAAATGTAATACATATTATAAAAATTAAAAATATAATATTTTATTATTGTACCTACCTATATCTAGCAGCCGTTAAAATGAATGTTCCAACCAAAGTGCGGAGTTCGTGCAAAATGATTAAGGGATTAGGTATACGATGCGGAGTTCGAGATCGCCCGTTAAAATTTCAGAACGATCGCATGTACAGCCATTAAATTCCAAAACGCCGCGCGAATGAAGTCGCGGGTACAGCTAGTTCTTTATAAAATCGATTCTAAAAATACTGCATGTAACACATCGATTAAATATAATCAATTTGATTTATAACGACGTGTCGTTAATTTAAAAACATTGTATGTAAAATATTTTCTCAATTATTGGTACCGAAGCATGGGCGTCGACAGGATTGATTCCAAGCGGGGTATCAAAATTCTTGTGTCGTGAAATGCAACCGTGCCGCTGAAGAAGAATTTTCATCTTCAAGGGCACGCTGTTTCTATCATTAATATACAGGGTGAGTTCGACCACCCGTATCAGTCGTTTTTTTCGAAAACGGTTAGTCGTAGAGAGTTGTGTCAAAAATTTGTATTATAAAAGCCCTAATAAAGAATCGAATGGTGATAATTTTTTTTCCCGGGAAGGTCGGCTTCCCTATTAGTTTGCTCCAGAATGTCCAGAACTCCGGAATTATAAATGTAACGATAGGTCGAAAGTGGTATTGTTGAAAAGATCTTTAAAAAATAAGCAAGTTTTGTAGGAAATTTTTTTTTATTACTGCCACCCCTGTAAATTTCTATAAGTATAAATATAAATTATTATATGTTCAAAACTCCGGAATTTTAGAAAACACCCCTGTTAAGTAACAATCGTTTGAAATTATTAAATCAAATTTTCATAATAACGATCGAAGTCGGCATTAAAAATCTAGCAACCTTAGACATTGTCACAAGTGTTCAAACTGTCTTCCATTTACTCTTTAACAGATACTACTGAGCTCTTCTGGTTATACTGTGAGTATACTTCTTCAGTGTTTAATGATCGATAGATAGGTAACTAGATTTTAAATGCGGACTTTTAAAAAGTTCGTTCTTATGACATTTTAATTTAGTAATTTCAAACAAATATTACTTAACAGGGGTGACAGTAATAAAAAAAAATTTCCTACAAAACTTGCTTATTTTTTAAAGATCTTTTCAACAATACCACTTTCGACCTATCGTTACATTTATAATTCCGGAGTTCTGGACATTCTGGAGCAAACTAATGCTTTGCGGGTAATAAGGATTTAACCCGTAAAATCAAACTTTTGCGATTTCCTGCTTCCCTAATTATTTTAGGAAAAATATGTTCGATTAAAAGTTTTAGAACATAAAATTCTGTATCTAAATCATTAATTTTGCATGCTTTGTAACGGCAGACATTTGATATGAAAATGTCAAAATTACCTCAAAAACAGATAGCGATAGCCATGGAACTTGAACAAAATGATTAGAAATTATTCTGACAACTAAAACGTCATCATTTTGTTCAAGTTCCATGGCTATCGCTATCCGTTCTTGAGGTAGTTTTGACATTTTCATATCAAATTTCTGCCGTTACAAAGCATGCAAAATTAATTTTGTTTAATAATTTAGATGCAGAATTTTATGTTCTAAAACTTTTATTCGAAGATATTTTTCCTAAAATAATTAGGGAAGCGAGAAATCGCAAAAGTTTGATTTTACGGGTTAAATCCCTATTACCCGCAAAGCATATCCTAGAATGTATCTAACTCTGATATTCTTTCTTTTCCATATCCCTAATTTTCTATTTTTCTCTTCTCCGTCTCTAAGCCAGGGGGTGCAATTACACATCCCCCTTGCGATGTCCATGGAGTAAAGATATTTGTAAATATTTGACTCGCTAGATAGTATAATAGTTGAATTATGTTTAATAAGCAATCCATCAAGTCAGAACTTTTTTTTGTGTGATCAATTCAGAGTGGTTATTGACTTGAAAAACTGTGAAAAGTCAGAGAATTTTTATGCGTCAGGAAAATCATGGATATATGTCAGGGAATATTATTGTGAAGTTGTGTTTTAAAGACCACCAAAAGCTAAGGTTATTTGGGTCTAGCACCAATTCATAAGGGAATATTATTAACCAATAATCGACGTGAAATTAAACTGATTACCCTTCTTTTTTCGCAATCGGGTAAAAAAGAACAAAAAAGAAAACTACGCAAAACATTTGAAAAACAGCTACGTGAAATTCGTTAATTTACAATTAAAAAAAAAATTGCCAAACAAAAGAGAAAAGACAAAAAACAATTTCACTATTGTTTTTGTTGGATCGAACCAATCAGCTGTGATCTGCGTAGGCTTTTAATTAAGTACGTAAATAAATAACCATTGGTAAAAGCGAGATGTTCAATTGTTAATAACGTTCCTTCTTTGTTTTATTTACAGGTGTTCCGCCAGTTGACACGAGGATCGCCGAGCATGAAAACGTATTCGCGGTGAGTTGACGTTTCTATTTCTGGTTGTCGGTTTCTATTTTTTACGCTGAAAATAGCGTATTGTCACGCTATAGGCATTGCACTATTCGTCATTATTAGGGTTCCGTACCTCCGTACGGAACCCTATTACTCTGCCTACGATGTCTGTCCGTCCGCCTATATGACAGGGCGCTATCTCACAAACGGTACTTAGTTGAAATTTTCACAGATTGTGTGAATTGTTGTGGCGTGAATCCTGGCAAATAATAATTAGAATTAAATAATCAATTAATTTCAATAAATTAATGTTTTTAAACGGTTTTTTGAAATCGTCTCAACGAGACCTTTCTTGTGATATCCCATATCGATGCATTTAAAAGGAAAATTACTTTTACATTTTGACAAAATGGCGCCTAGCATCCTCCATAGTGAATTTTTCGTGACGTCATATATCGTATGTCACTCTCGGGAATAAGACGAATCTAATGACACCTCATTTATTGAATTCCATCGAGCCGTTTGGATGTTACGAGGGAAAAGAATTCCACATATATACACATACTTACATACATACATGATAGCGCGAAAACTCTGCCTTTGCTGTGACGCAGTCGGGTAAAAAGTGGTGCGTGCATGTTTATATCGGTAAGTACTCCAGAGACCAGGTCTATTGATTTTGATACCAATTTATGGGGGCTTTTTGCCAAATTCCACCGAAATGTTTCATATTAAAATTTATTTTGAAATATGAAACCGTTTGAAAAATCGACATTAAGAAAATTCTTGGATAAATATAACGGTTCCCTATTCCGATATTTTCGAGTTTACACAAAAATCACAAACGCCATTTTTAAAATATAATAAATCAGTGAAATAAAATTTTTCATAAACATTTTTTTTTGTGTGCTGATATTTTCTGTGCGATGATGAGATTTTGAAAGATTCCGAAGTTTTCTTCGAAGCCTTTTAAAATCTAAAAAATAATCGTTTTTCTTTCACTTTTAGTTTCATCCTGTATACTAATATAAAACTAAGTGTTCCGCTTGAGTGGTTAACTGACTCATTTGTTAACGCAGTAGACCATCCTTCATTAGATCTGTTTTTTTTTGCTTCATAGGTATTTCCCTAATATCTCGTCTACCGTAATTATGCAATCAGCAAGGTTTATAGATTTTATGGAATTTAAATAGTATTAGGATAAAACCTGAGCCGCTTATGACTGAGCTCTTAACACTAGTTAATTCTGGTTCCCAATTTTTGATGTGAAACATCTTATGTCGGGCTGTGAACAGCCGCGTGAGGGAAAATATGCAACGAAATGTTTGGTCCGCTCCTTCGCTGCTGTTCTCCCCACCACTGCGGCACTCTCTCGCTCTCTTGGCTCAGGCGTGCACTGTAACGCACGCGGGGTTACAGTGCATTATATAGGATTACGGCAGCATAAGCTGCTGCTTTTGAAAAAATATATACTACTACATAGAGAATACCACCGAGTTCAATAACGTTTTCTTTGATGTTTCACATCTGTCGGGGGTCCCAAGACCCACACCCTTTTTTTTGTAAGAAAAACAAATATTTATTAATGTTTTGTATTTTGGCCGCGATAATGTCGGGTTTTTAGTTACTGCTCATCCCTCTTTTGTAGAAGCATGATAATGTAACATTCTATCCCATATGTTTTTTCAGCTCTTTTGAATACAAACCTTTAAAATGGTTCAATTACGCCAATTTTATACTGATGGATTTGAATACCAAATTTCGTTATAATCGATTAATGTTCGGCTTCTAGGATACGATTTTCAACGTAAATTTACCATCAAAGTAGTTTGATAGCACTGAATCAGGTACCATGAGAACCATGTTTTAAATTCAGTGCTAAAGAAGTTTTTTGATGTGAAACATCTTATGTCGGGCTGTGAACAGCCGCGTGAGGGGAAAAATGCAACGAAATTTATGGTCCGCTCCTTCGCTGCTGTTCTCCCCACCACTGCGGCACTCTCTCTCTCTCTCTCGGCTTCTGCACGCTCGGATACGGGAAGACAACCGCGTGTGTTACAGTGCAGTATATAGGATTACGTCAGCATAACAGTTAGTTGCTGCTTTTGAAAAAATATATACTACTACATAGAGAATACCACCGAGTTCAATAACGTTTTTTTTGATGTTTCACATCTGTTGGGGGTCCCAAGACCCACACCCTTTTTTTTTTAACAACCCATGGCTTCATGGGTTAAACCCATGTGCCAGGATTTTATTCCTTAAATTACAGAAACATATAAGACTGTTACACAATGTTGACGTTTTTTCTTATAAGTAGGTATATCTACATAAAATGTAATTTGTTATTATTATTATTGTAGATTATAGACGCGTCGACAACTCAGGTCATTAACGTCTTCAACACAACAATTATTAATCCATTTGTTTATTAGAATCTACCAGCCGGCATACACAAACCGGCTGGTACGAGCTCGGGCTCTTGGGAACGCCAATTTCCAAAGAACATTGGAATGCAATTGCGAGAACAACTACATTCCAACAAACAAAAGACTGGTTATAAAAATAAAAAGTTTGGACGTGGCTAACTGTTCTACGTAACAAAGGCCAACAAATCATATATTAAAAAAAAAAAAAAAAACTACATTCCAATGTTCCCCCTGGGCGAAAATGTAGTTTGTAATAATCGCAGATATTATAACCCTAACCTACAAACGAACTTACTTTTAACTAAAGTTTCATTTTCCAGACGACAATGTTGCCAAAAAAAGAACAAATCATCCACCACTTATGACCCATAACCTACTACAAAATATGTAAATGTTTTCAATGTTATTTGCCCTATGTTCGGTAAAACCCTGTATTATAAATACACCAATAATAGTTTGTAGAGCAATTTTCTTGTGCTGGTAAGCTCAAATAAACCGTTGTAAAGTTCATTTTCCTCACCGTCTGAGCCGTAGGTGTTACAGAAATAGAAGTGATGAGCAGCTGATTTGTGCAAAAGGAAGCGTCGCGACGTCACTCTGCAGACAGACGCGTCGCGTCGAGAACGTCAGGACGGGAATAGTATCAACTGGTATCTATAAATAACACACGGTATACCTTTTTAAACGTAGGTGACTCCGAATTGTTGTATAATTTCGATGATAGATAAGTTTATACGGGAAAGAAAGAACGCGTCGACTGAATTTATTTATTTATGCTGGGTTGCAGAAGGCATTGTCAAAAAATTTGATTTGACAATGACCTCAAATTGTGATTATATAATTTAAAGTTTTTGTACATGCAGGAACAGTCTAATGTCGTTGTCAAACTATCTGTCAAGTAGAACATTATATTGTACTCACACAAAAACAAATGATTGATCTACATAGAAAAAGATCGCTTTTCAAGCTAAATTTTGATCAATATGCGTAGAAAAATGTTGTTTCGAAGTGGAAATTGTGCAAAAACTATGTTAAATACATATATACACAGTAAAAAAAAATATACGTACCTATCATTTTAATCAATCAATTATTTTTCGAGCAGGATCGCTTTAAAGCTTTGTAATGCTTTTCTTACGGAGAAATAATTTGTGGTCACAACCTAAGGTCATTATAAAACTAGATTTTTTGACAATGCTCTCTGCAACCCAACATTCGTGTTCCGTACTCAAATCGGTTATGGAATCACCTCGATGTCTGTCTGTCTGTATGTCTGTTTGTCCGTCCGTCACAGGCATTTTTTTAACAATAAATTAGAAAATCCAATTGATACTTTTATTAATTCTCAGATTAGAACCTAAGGAAACCTGTAATAGGGGAGCCGTCTGCCGGCATCGCTATGCGCTCGACTATTATAGACGCTCGATAACTATGGTCATTTGCGTCTAATAATATGTGGTCAAAAAATATTATCCGAGATAAAATCATATTATGATTGTAAGGCAGCCAGTCCCATATACACGGAAAACGCACGGAAGACGGAACTCGGAAATGCAAATGGCGAAGGCTGACCAATCAGATTCTTTCCGTAATATTCAAACTTTACGGAAAGAATCTGATTGGTAACATTTTTCTTAACTTTTTGAGGGAGTTAGGCAGCAGTCCCATATGTACACGGAAAACGCACGGAAGACGGAACTCGGAAATGCAAATGGCGAAGATTGAACAATCATATTCTTTCCGTAATATTCAAACTTTACGGAAAGAATCTGATTGGTCAACCTCCGCCATTTGCATTTCCGAGTTCCGTTTTCCGTGCATTTTCCGAGTACATGGGACTGCTGCCTAACTCCCTCAAAAAGTAAAGAAAAGTGTTTTTTCGCATAGCGGATATATAAATTTCATCCAGTGGGAAGGTACCAAAAATATGTTGGCAGCAGTGTTGTAAAAATAAGTGAAACAGTTCTATAAGGAGATTCAAATGCCTATTGTGTAATGGGAAGGTACTAAAAGCAAAGTATGTTGGCAGCAGTGTTGTAAGGAAAAGTTCGATTATAGAAGACTCAAACGCCTACTGAAGAGTTAGGCCTGAGCCTTCTTTGATGAACGAGCGGTAAAATTGTTTATGAAATGAAGGAATACGGAGATCAGAATGTGGGCAGCATAGGAAGTAATATAGACTATACATATTTAATTAGCTTCGCCATTATGATGACGTATTAAAATTGACGAGTTCCTTTTTCCCGCATTAACATTCTGTCACTCTATCGGAAGCTTACATAACTAAAATATACCGGCTGATCAGAAAGTGTCTATGGTCACTTTTGACTTTGGCGTAACCCTCGAAGCAAGAGTGAAGCGAGGGTTGAAAAAGGATGGACTTTTCGCAAAACGCGCGACATTTTAATTCCTCCAAAAATTAAAATACTTAACGTATCTTCGCATTGTTTTATTGCCAAGTCTTACTTTGTTTTACTATTTTTTATTATGTTGTATCCATCTGTAGACGTTGTTCCGTCATCGACAGTTAGACATAACTAGTAACTTTAAAATCCAGAACTGTTTCTTCTAAGAATTTCCTTCGCCTTAAATTCCCCTCTATAAAGCTCTCAAAATCTATAACTAAAGCTTGAATAAAATCCTTCAATCTAACAACACAGACACAGAATCGACCGGACAGACATACTCCATTAATATTTCACGCAGATTTTCATCCCTCTAGGATGAAATTCCTTGGCGTCTGTTCAGGAATCCGTTTGCATCGTCCCCAAATATCAGCTTTCTGGGCTGTTGATGCGTCTATTTTACGAATAACCCGGTATAAACTTTAAAGTAATGTACAGTGTTACATTATTACATAGCCAACGACACGTTTGGAGTACGTGGGGGCAATACAACACGTGATTGCTTTAATAAACGTGTTTCCTTGCACGTGAATTGTGACTCATCCCAATGTAGTTGTTCAGTGGGTTGCATCAGGGCCGAATAATTCAAAGTGTCGCGATCGTAGAGAAATATGTGGTGAATGGTGATTCTAAACATACTTGATCTAGAACAGGCTAATTTTTAATAGGTCGCTGCGGAAAATGAACTTTCGTGTTTTTTGTCTAATTTTTGCGTGATTTAGTTGATCAATTGGAGTGTTTGGTCATTCCAAAAAGCAATTCGGTTTCCTTGTCGTACTCCATAAGGAAAAATAAAAGCGTTCCAATTCCTTATCAGAGGCAGTATCAGATACGGTCCAAATTATCTTACGATAAAATTCCGTGCCTTTGGATAAGTTTTCCAAGGAAATGAAACGTTTCCTGGTCTCAAATCTAATCTGTATAAAGAGTATTTTGACCTGAATTTTAAACAGTTATAAACAATTTTAAAAGTTGTTACTAAACGAATGTAACCATTTGCAACTTATCTATATATTAAATTATAAAACTAAGATGCCTCAAAGTGTTCGTAATTAATAGGAAAAGCTATTATCAAATCCATTTTATAACAACCTCTGATCTTTGAGATTTTCAGATCTGGAAATGCATTTTGTGAATTATTCTCGTATAGTTAAATGCATAGAATTTTCAAGACCTCAAGATAAACAGTGTGCCTTATAATCTTCGAGATCTTGGTATTTGAGCAGGCAGTTTTGCGAACCATTCTCGGTCAGTAATATAGGAACAGCATTTTCAAGATCTGAGAAACAAAATAAATGAAAATACCTCCTGGTTGGGATGTTCAGATTTGGGGAGGCAGTTTTGATAACCATTCTCGGTCAGTAATAGTGACCTTAGGGATAGCATTTTCAAGATTTCAGAATAAAAAAAAAATCCCTCCTGATTGTGGGATGTTCAGATTTGGCGAGGCAGCTTTATGTACCATTCTCAGTTATAATGACAGCATTTTCAAGATCGCGGGATAAAAAAATTTGAAAAATACATCCTGGTTAGGATCTTCACAGTTAGGAATATAAGTTATCAGAATAAATCCTGCAATTATTTCTTGTGTCCTGCTAGTAGCGCTTCTGGAAATACTTTTGTACAGAGTGTAGTGTCCTGCTCATAAGCGTGTTCTTCAAGCAGAACTCCTTTGGTTCTGCTGGAAGTACAGACAAGTACGATTTTTTCGTCCTGTTGGCAGTACAGACACACGTACTATTTCGTAATGCAAATGCTTACAAAATACACACAAGATATAAAAACCCTTGAATCAGTTCAACAAAACGTAGTATACAGCTTTTCCTAAAATTTGCGCTGATAATTCATACGTTTCTGAACATATTTACCTATAAAATTGCCCTGCTAACTGAAAGTACTATAATTTGACGATTTCGTACGTCCTCTAGTAAGTCGTAGCGCTTCTTCCGGCAGGACGCTGTACATTGTATCAAATTAAATAATCTTGCTAGATTTTGCGAACTTGATAAAAGATTGTGGCATATTTCGTTGTATGGTTGACTTACTTCATCCGCGAAAAAACATGAAGAATTATCGAAAGAGATGATCTGCAATTCTTCACGTCTGCATATTTGATTAGGTGCAACGACCCGTGCCATGCAATAATTACATATCAATAGGGAAAGAAAGTGAGATACAGATGATAGCTGTATGGATAGAGATGAAGATAGGGTATTATTATGATGATTGTGATGATGACTGCGTAGTGACAAATAGTGTAATCACATTCTAATGTCGACGGTAATCGCACGCAAATATATAGTCGGCAGCTATGCATGTGATGGTAGCCGAGTCGACCAGACATAGTCGGCTTGCCCTTATAAGGTCGTGAACCAGCGTTCTCGAGGTATTTGTACAAAGTAACAAAACCTATACGAGGGACACTAGGTATATAAACTTCATCTTCAGTAAGATTAGCAGATTTGTTAATGTTCTCCATGGACTTGAGGGCTTGAGAATAGCCGAGCTTGTAGAAATGCTGTTGTTTACATGGCGTTGCTATGGTTCCTCTATTACAAGTCCCCAGTTCCCGGGCTCTAGCCCGAGAGCTGGTAAAAGTCTCAATTAGATTTTCAATTTATTATTAAAAAAAAAAAATGAATTGAAAATATGAATTGGTGCTAGGCCCAAATAACCTTAGCTGTTGGTGGTCTTTAAAACACAATTTTTCCATGGACTTGAGAAAATGGATGAACAGTGTATAATCAGTAGTGCTTGAAAAGGGTCTCTTATAACAGACCGAAACGTAGTATTAAAAATAAAGTTAGACAGCTATAGTCAGTTTTGTGTGTTTTATTTATTAAAGTAATCTTTTTCGCTGTCAATAGAAGTTAATAAGTGAATAAATGAAATATATAAAGCCACAAAATTCGACAATACGAACATTCTTAATGACAAACTAACACTAAAATCGAACATAATATACGATACAATAATTAACAGCACACAAACACCCAATACTCAGTAATCGTCTACACACATACACACACACACACACAAACTCACATTTCCATTTCATTTATCTACTTACTATATAAATCATAAAATCTCGAAATTTAAACCAGTACTTCACAAACCACGACATAATACACAGTGCTTGGCATCATAACATTATATAGTGTTACGAATACTCAATGTATGTTTTTAAAAAAATAATTAACCACACCTGAAGATGGCAACTCGTTGCTGAAATGCGTAGTGTAAATTCACAACAAGTCACAAGACAAACATAATACAAGGTATTTCTAATATTTCATAAAATTAATATTATATCTTATATTTTAGTTGTTTAAAAATATCTTTTAGTGGCTGCTTAAATAAAGAATTAATTGACAAATTGTACATCTACACATAATTAGCGTTGGTGTCGTGAAAATTTTGTTTATTTTGTTGTCGTTGGGTCATTTCCAAACGATTCTGTTGCTTTTTACCTTTTTTCGAGTTGATGAAATATCGGTATTTCAGTGTCCAACATCTTGTTTCTACGCTTTATATAACTTGAACTTTCTGGCACGAAATTTCGTTTGTTTTTTATGAACTTTTTTATTGTCAAATACAGCTCAACTCTTAATTACGATTTTTGGCTTCTACTTATGCAATTCTCGAATCCTTAAAATCAGTATATCCATCCTTCTTTTGTGTCCTTGTCCTTTATATCCATGTGCAATTTTAGGAATGAATAAATTGTAAATTATAGACGCCCGACAACTGAGGTCATTAGCGTCCCTGCAATTTTAGGATAGCCTCAGAAGGCAACACTTGCGATATAGTTTGTAATTTACTGAAATTACGCAATTATATAAAAAAGGTGAATTACAAAAAGTAAAAATTATTAAATTCTCTACCAGAAAAGTGTACTTTTTAAACGGTTTTATTTAGCTTGGCCTCGTATATTTGTTTGTTTGGTACTATCTTTGTTTCAAATCTTGCGACAGCTTTTTCAACTACTTCTACTTAACCGATTCTTATGAAATTTTGCATACACATTGAGTTCCCGTGACAATACAATATTATGATAATTTCAACTTGGTAACGAGGGTGTGAGATGCAATCAGGAGGTGGACACTTGAAAGAATGAGGAGTTTGCTTAATGATACGGGCCAGAAATCAAACTAAAAACTAGAAAATAAAAATAAGTAAAAAAACTTTTAAGTTAAACGGTTTTATTTTAAATCATCAGCTGTACCAAAAACTATAGAAAATAATTAGGACACAAACCAAAGGGCACTTTGTGTCGCTGCGTCAGCGGAATAAGTAATAGAAACGTGGGGCGCATAAAAATCTGTATAACGATTGTATATAATTATTAAATAAGAACGGCTTGTCTAGAAAAATGTGTTTCCAAGCCCACCAACAGAAATATTTCAAATGCGCCCCACGTTTTTATTACTTATTCCGCTGACGCAGCGACACAAAGTGCCCC
The DNA here is from genome assembly GCA_039654895.1 of Mongoloraphidia duomilia. NCBI lineage: Eukaryota > Metazoa > Arthropoda > Insecta > Raphidioptera > Raphidiidae > Mongoloraphidia > Mongoloraphidia duomilia. Next base: position 13,403,797 of record CM077527.1, read on the forward strand.
TTAATTTGTATCCTAATTATTTTCTAGTTCTTGGTACAGCTGATGATTTAAAATAAGACCGTTTAACTTAAAAGTTTTTTTACCTATTTTTTAAATGTTTGTCTCAGTATGAGTGGATTCCAGATCTATTGATTTTGAGACATCAATCAAATAGGAATATAGGTAGGGGGAAGTGGGGGAATCCCAGTCAGGTGGGTAATTCAGATCACTTAAAATTCTGCTGTTTAATACTCAGCTTGTTCAGCATTGTGTTGCCATTTAATAATCAACGGTCAAAGTTTTATGCACGTGGTTTCACTGTAACATTTTTTTCCAAGAATTTAATTGTCTTCAATTTTTGTAACGGTGAGTTATTTTTTTGATAAAATTGAACGTTAAAACGAAACGTGAGGTTGTTGCGGTGTCCCCAGCATCTCAAGACTCAAAGTAAAATTAGTATCGTGAATGTATTATAAATCCGAGTCGGATCAATCTCCCGTGTGTCAATGTGTGCACAGGGTCGTAGTCGAAACGTTGCGTACACCAAAACTACGCGATGCAAGTTGCCACCTGGACTTCAAAGCTAATTTTAACTTAATTATTTAATTAATTTAATAATAGCAATAATTTAATAATTAAATTATACCGTTAAAATGACACGACACTAATAGGGAAAAGAGTTATTTTCGATACGTCTGCGTAAAGTGAGGTATTCTAGTAGGCTTAAATTGAAAATTATGAAAACGGAAAATTCGCTCTTCTAGTCCTTAGAACTTTACAATTACAGACTAAGTTACGATTTAGTTTATTTTTATTAAAGTTATTAACTTCTGTATAAATCATTAAAAACATTACTCTCTCATGATGTGGCCTTTGTAGGTGCGTTACTATATATACGAACACCTCGATGGATAGACAGTATGTGCTTGTATTGTACAAAGTGCGGAAATTTCGAATTTATAAGATGTAGAGATTTCACTTTTACGCACGCTTTGGACTTTTACGCACTGTGAGGGTGCTTTAACGCACGCTTTGGACTTTCACGCACGGTGACTAAAATACGCCTCTTTACGCCCGCCTCATAGTGCTCGAATATTGAACTTTAGAAGCAAGATTTATAAAAAATGTTTGTCCCTACCTTCTTGTGGATAATTGAAAGAACTCTCAGGAAAATTGCTCATTCAAACCTTGTCATTTTGCAGCCATTTGCTCTACTATGTTTTGTTTTTCAAACTTTTTTTTATCGATACCTAATTGACTGTTTAAAATTTTTACGTTTGGAAAATTAAAAAATTTAAGCGATATTTTATGATAAATTCCCTGTAGGCCTGTACGTGACGGATAATAATTAAGAGTAGATTCGAAATTTTATGAGTCCAGGCTACAGCCCTGCACATGTTTTGTTGTAAATACAAATGCGACAGTGGCGCCAGTCTCAATATGACGTGTGTATTATTGTATTTCATCTCATATGCTACGTGTCTGTACTTATTTAAAGACCTTAAAATATTTGTAACTCTGATCTACTTATTTACCTACCTACTGTAATATTTATTAAATTTTTTAAACCTATCTTCGCCAGGTAGCTATGTTAATGTGAAATATAAAAATTACAATAATCAAATGTGATTGTTGTGAAACAATCGCAACAAATAAATAAATTATTGTTGTTTCTAAATACATTTCCTACTAATAATATGGACGTTTACATGCTTTATAAAAAAACTAATTTCTGTCCCCGGGGAGAAAATCGAAAATTCGGCTCCATTAGCTTCTGTCCCGTGCTCTATACTATAATGCTGGGTTGCAGAAGGCATTGTTAAAAAATCTGATTTGACAATGACCTTAGAATGTGACCACACATATTTCTCCACAAGAAAAGAGTTGTAGAATTTTAAATCGATCCAGCTCAAAAAATAATTGATCGATTGAAACGATATTTTTTTTAAAACTGTGTAAGTATATATGTTTTTAACGTAGCTTTTTGCATAATTTCCACTTCGAAACAACATTTTTCTACACATTTTGATAAAAATTGAGCATGAAAAGTAATTTTTTTCTATGTAAATCAATCATTTGTTTTTGCATGTAATGAATGAATTGTGAATTATAGACGCTCGACAACAGAGGTCATTAGCGTCTGTTCCTGCATGTATACAAAAACTGCAATATATGATTACAAACTAAGGACATTGTCAACTCAAATTTTTTGACAATGCTTTCTGCAACCCTAACTGCAAATTTTCTGCTCTCTAGGTGAATGGGTGCCTTCTGGAGGGCGTGGAAAGACAGACAGACATATATACATTATAGGAAATTACGTATTATGTAGATTAGTACGTCTGTACACAAAAATCATTTCCCTCACCACTTTACCAATATCTTAAGGCGATGACTGCTTCGAAGTTCGAATAGTTTTTAGATTATTTTTAGCCTATGCAGCGTTTCCTAAACCATGGGTTCTGTGGACTCCTAGGGGTCCGTAAGTATATCCGAGGGCTTCGCGGACTCATATATTTGATCTGGTGTGAGCGGGCAAAACTATACAATAGAATTAAAATAAGAATATTTCGGGCTTATGAGCCGTGGTCTACTGGAATGGAATCTTCTTCTTCTTCCAGACGTTTCGCTGGCAACTGCGGCAAGCATCTTCAGTGGTGTGTTCGACGTGGTCGTAGTGTTCTTCTCGCCTCTTGGTGTCTTGCTGTCGAGTGCACGACACCGAAAAGAACACTACGACCACGTCGAACACACCACTGAAGATGCTTGCCGCAGTTGCTAGTAGTGTTGCCAGTTGCAGTTTGCCAAATTTCGGGACAGAAGGTTAAAAAAATCGGGATTTTGGTTCTGAAATCGGGACAACTAAAAAAAACAAGGTGTTTATAAATCTACATTTATTTTTATTATTAAGTGGTGAAAATAATGTCATCAAAATAATGTTATCATAATCTTTGGATCTTACACGGCGGCAGAAAAGAACGGGACAACATGATACCTCTATCGCGCTATTCGCAGTCACAAAATAATACGTGCGAAGTTTGAACCTTTTATAACTACCAATTGGCCCTAAATCGGGACATTCGGCGTCCCGATCAAGGGTGAATCGGGACGTGTCCACAGACCCCTGAAAATCGGGACGTCCCGCGCAAATCGGGACACCTGGCAACACTAGTTGCTAGCGAAACGTCTGGAAGAAGAAGAAGATGCGATTCCAGTAGACCACGGCTCATAAGCCCGAAAGATTCTTATCTTAATTCTATTAACGCCGGCCGTGAAAGCCTACATTCTTTTATAAAGCTATACAGTTCGGCCGGCTACACCAGTCGCGAGAACAATTCCACAAATTATTATTTGCTTGTGTCCTTGCACAATGCGCAAATATTTCTGTCAAGTCCACCAGTCGTGGGATTCCGACTTGACACGTAGGTAATTCCTTTTTGTGCGACGTCTTCGTGAACAGTTTGAGAGCTGCTGAAGTTTCTCCTGCGTAACCGCGCCTTAATAAGGTGCGTACTCAAGAGACGTGCACTTATACGGACATGTCCTAAACCAATTTCTGAATTAATTAGCGATTGATAGTTACTATTTATTAATTGTTCGCCGCCACCGCGTGACGCGTGGGTTGTATTTTCTTTTGTGTGCGTTAGCCTTTGTTAAATACTACGTACATTTTTTTCTAAAAAGGTATACCTAATAAATAGATTGATCTTTTTATCCGTTCTTTTCGTAGGAAAGCGTTCATCAGTTATTTAAACAAAATTTCTTTACTTGGGATAATGAGGACTTTTTAGTGTTTCGTACCAAAATTGGAAAAACGGAAGATTTATGGCCTCACTCCGGTGTCTGTCCGTCCGTCCGTCACAAGCTCCTAGAGCCAAACGGTACAAGCTATAGAAACTCGAAATTTGGCATAATTAAAACTTGTTATGGACCAGTGCTCTGGCTCAGAATTTAGATATAGATAAATAATTCGGATAATTAATGGGGAGTTAAACAGGTTATGTAAAATTAAAAAAATTCAACCCCATCGAGTGGGGTGTCTAATTTATTTATTTATTTATTTAATGTAGCCAACAGGAAAATCCCAATAACAGGCCACAGAAAAAAATATACAAAAAAGAAAGCTAGTAACCGATAGAAAACAGCAATATTAAAAAAATTATATAGTTAAATTTGCCTAAGGATAAAAAATTAAAAACCGCGAAAATCGCTTTTACCACCCCATTTATTTCTAAAGTATTAATCGGAAAAATCTGAAAAAAATTAAGCAAGTGTATCATAACGTCAACTTTGATAAAAAGTATAGACAGCATTGTAAAGTTAAGTATATTACGAAGAAATTACAGATTTTGGACGCAATGTGCATATCTTACAAGGTTTTAAAATATGAATTCAACATACCTATACTAATTCAAGTCCAAACTCCAAACGCAGTAGGTAATGCAGCTAACTAAAGATATAACGGTGTAACCATGGAAACGAAAAACATCTCATTTATAATACTATAAGTAAATGTCAGTTGATATATATTTTTTAAATAAAATAAGGCTTTTATTTAACGATTGTACGGAACACTCATTGCGCGAAGTCTGACTCGCACTTGACCGCTTTTTTCCCTGATAATCTCTTCGGTGAATGAATGAATTGTAAATTATAGAGGCTCGACAACGTTGACCTTATTTATTAAAAGAGTGAATAATTAAGTGCGTTGGGAATATAAAATGGGGAAAATAATTACAAAATGTTTCACCTGGAAACGATTTTGTAATAACATAACAATTTTCTCTTGAATTGGGGATATCAACGAATCTTTGCCGTGGGAAAAGTATTAAATATAAGTCCCACATTAGAAATAATAAGAAATGTAAAATTCGTGTACCATGGAAATGTTTATCAAGGTGATGATAAGTAAATAAATATTAATATCTATGTTTGTACTGTTATCTACCCCTCCTTAATGTTTTATCTCCCACAGGAGAACTAATGAATGAAACCAATTTTATTTTTTTCTATCTATACTTACTACACGTAAATATTGTACCCAGTACCGGTTCCAGGGATTTTTCAAAGTTGTGCGAGATGTCACCCCTGATGTGTCTTAGGATAACCTCACATGACAGACAATCGGTGACAGACAATTTTGTCGGTCGAAATGGATTTTATGGACTAAAATGAAAGGCCTGCAAAAATTTCAGTATGTTTCATCTAGGGTTGCCAGATCAAAAACCAAGATTTTCGGGACATTTCTAAGGCGAAAGCAATTTATTTCATGGGTGAAAGTTATTGTGAAAAAAAAACGGTATGGGTTTCGGGACCCCCGACAGATGTGAAACATCAAAGAAAACGTTATTGAACTCGGCGGTATTCTCTATGTAGTAGTATATATTTTTTCAAAAGCAGCAACTAACTGTTATGCAGACGTAATCCTATATACTGCACTGTAACACATGCGGTTGCGGCGTTTGAGCACGCCTGAGCCAGAAACGCAACTAAATACACAGCGAAGTATCTATATTACATACCTACACGTGTATACATATACTTTTGCTTTACAGTACGTTCGTATGTATACTCTCTCTCTCTTCCCGTGCCCGAGCGCGCGGAAGCCGAGAGAGAGAGAGAGAGTGCCGCAGTGGTAGGGAGAACAGCAGCGAAGGAGCGGACCAGAAATTTCGTTGCATATTTCCCCTCACGCGGCTGTTCACTGCCCGACATAAGATGTTTCACATCAAAAAATGTTTTATTATTTTGCTATTGTTTGTATTTATCATTAGACTTGTCTAATTTTATTCATTTATCACACACCAGTACACGGTGATGTGGGACGCGCGCTTCTGAGTGTGTAAATCACGCTTAATTTCGTGCGAATCTTAATAATTCATTTTATTGTTTCCAATTATTTCTCTTTACCGACATAGGGTAAGTCCGAAGAATACAATTAAATACAAGTAAAAATATATATAATATGTACAGAAATTGCAGATAGTGCTAAATAAATAAGTACTACTTAGCATGTAACTTATTGTCGTTTCTTGCGATCGCGAGCACGAATTCGTTGTACTTATGCATTTCCGGGATAGAAGACTTAAATTTCGGGACACGGGACAAACCAACGAATTCCGGGATATTCCCGGAAATCCCGGCTATCTGGTAACCCTAGTCGAAATAGATTTTATGGACTATAATGAAAGGCCTGCAAAAATTGCAACACGTTCTGTCGCTGTGGATGAACATAATAAGAATAAGACATTTAATTTAAAAATAAATTTAATGAAGTGTATTTTAATTTATTCCTTTCTTAGTTGTACGGAACCCTTTTCGCGCGAGTTGAACTCGAACTTGGCCGGTTTTTTAAATGATTTGATAATCCAGTTCTATTAGAACGTCGGAACTGGGGGTTTGTAATAGACGTGCTATGATGATGATTAAGGAACAACGGAAATCGGAATCCCTCAAGTTGGACTATTCTCAAACTCTCTTTTGTGGAAGTTCCAATTAACTCGTTGTGTTAAATATTGGCATCTTATTCAACATACCTGACCATGCTTTGCAGGTATTCTAATTTAATATACCTTTCCTGCAGGTATATTGTCTTGAGGCACCTCTTTAGTACCTGAGTGAATGGTAAATGAATTTTTTAGTCGCACACTACTCGGTAAGGTCTTATGCTTGAACCCTGCAAGAAATAATCATAAATCGATTTTCTTACCATTTCGAGATTTCTACTAATAATAATAATAATAATAAATAATAATAAATAAATTTATTCCAATAATATACACAAAACACAATTTTTATACAAAATTCTTCGGAATTTAACCTACCCAACTTGGCTATGCCAGTGCTAGGGTAGGGTTTAATAGTTAGCATAATACATTTAATTGTGTAGTGTGTAGTGCAGACTATTATTCTGTGTGTGTGTGTGTGTGCGTGCGTGTGCGTGTGTGTAATGCACTTCAATTTCATGTGACAGATCAATTTAAGGAGCTATGAAAAAGTGGGATGACCAGCTTAATTGGGGATTGAGTTCCACTTTTTTTCGACTCCTACTTTAATTTTTAAAGAATCCCGCATATAGGGTTGCCAGGTCCAAAAATAGAAAAGCCGAACTCGGCGTTATATTTAGCCTAACAAAAGCCGGACAGGCCGGACATGACCTTTTTTTTTAACGGAATGGCCGTTGCTTTGACCAACAATTAGCCAGTGCGGGTTTAAAAATTTGATAATTAAAAACCATATAAGCGACGCGATAAAACACAACATAAATGACAGGGACACAAGAGGGACAAAACGTAGGGATGTTAGGATAGGGGGAATGGATTAGCCTCGAGCCATGCTCAGCGGGTAATAGACAAACAAGATGGTCAGGAAGAAGGACGGCCGGGATGGATAGGGTTAACACGACCTTAAAAATCCGGACACCTGGCAACGCTACAAACATATGGAATATGTATAGATTGTAAAACATGTCTGAAAGTTCCCAAAGTCCCCACTGTCTCTCCTTAATCTGAACAAAATAAAACCTTCAGATCAAAACCGTTCAGAATCTGTTGATTTTCGCGAGTTCTGCCCATTGGGACTTTTGATCAAGACCATCCGAACAAAAAAATACTAAATTTAGTCATGTAGTAATGTAGGTAACTATGTAGTAAATATAGTAATGTAACCATATGTTCCAAGTCTTCATGGTTTCCAGGCTTGTAGGCCGTGGTCCGGTGGTATTTCTATCTAAATACCACCGGACCACGGCCTACAAGCCCGGAAACTATGAAGACTTGGAATAATGCCGGCCGTGAAAACTTGCACACCTGGGTATCTATATGTTGTTTTAAATTGTAAATAAGGGAAGTTTAGTGTCCTAGCCTTTGGATCAAACTGTGATGATTTCGATTCCCACTTCCGCTCATGGATGATGTCATTTAATTTAATTTGATGAAATTCGACGCTAATTACTTTAGTCGTCGAGCGTCTATAATCTACAAAAAAATAAAATGGAAAAACGTCAGTGTTGAACTAATTCACAAATCAAATCATGGCGGACCCAGAAATTTTGCGTGACAATGAAAAAAATATTAATAATAATAATGCGTTTAACGTCCGTTTCTCGACATTATGCCATAACAGACGCCATTCGCACCATTACTATTTTCAATTTTACCACTTCCCGTTGTTTTCTACATATTTTAAACTTCAACTCTGTTTTTTTAGCAATGTGCGAATGGAGAAATTATATAGGAAATTAGGATAAGGTAGGCAATTTTGGGAGCATAGGAGTTTGACAGGTAATCGGCCATGGCCTTGAATAAGGAACCATCTCGATATTCATCTGGAATTATTGATGGAAACCATGGAAAACCTCAAACAAGATGGCTGGTACAGGAATTACCGTTTCTCGGCACGAGGCAGTAGGAAAAAGTTCTAGCCACATCTGCCCCCGCCGGGATTCGAACCCAGTATCTTCCGAATTCGAGTCTAGTGCTGTACCACTAAGCTACATCGCAAAAAAGTGATTGTGAGTAGATGAGTCGATGAAGGCGCATTCAGTTTTACCATATTATTGTATTTATTATATAGCGTGCTGCCATATCGAGATACACAGTGAATTGTTCGTGTGTGTACGATTCCCACGGTATCGACCGATGTGACACGGGGAACTGGTACGTTCCTGTGGGAAGAGACGTTTGCCTCGAAACCCGTGTGCTCTTCTCACACTGACACTTAACATGCAATAATCGTGTTTTTATAATTATATTGAATCGCTATTAGTATATGAACATCGAGAATTTACTCTTCTATGCTTTTTGATTTGGAACTTCTTTAGGCGCAGGGTATAGGTAAGAGTGATTCCGATCGAACGGTGTAACGAAAAAAGCGTGACGGTGAAGGCAAAGAGAAAGGAGTGCAACCGTGGTACTAGTGTAGAGGAATTAGGTAACTCGCTAACAGATGACAGTAAAAAGTAAATGAAAATGCGTTTCCTCAGTTCCAATAAATTGTCCTAGATGGCGCTTATATATGCATTGTTTCTATAAAGAGGACACGAACGTATACCGGTGTGAGTTAGAGAGTTTCACATTTACCGACTTTTTTTTAAAGCCACTAAAAGCCAAGGTTACTTTATCGTGGTACCAATTAGTAATATTTTCAGTTTGTTATGTTAAATAATTATAAACTTCTATCAGTTCTCATTAGTGATGAGCAAAGCAAGACCAAGACCCTAGTAGTCTTGATCTTGGTCTTGCGTATTTAATCCTGGCCTTGGTCTTGGTCTTGCTTTTTTGCAAGGTCAAGAATTGAAAGTCTGAATTGGTGCTAGGCCCAAATAACCTTGGCTATTGGTGGTCTTTAAAACACAATTTAATTTAGAACCTGGGAACTGGGAGTTCGTAATCGACACGCCTGATTCCAATGAACAAATATCTCACTCGTGACGAAGTCTTATAAACAATGAAACAATTTTACAAATCGGTTCAGTAGTTTGAGCGTGATTGACTAACAACAGAAACATAATTTAGTTTTGTTTATTAAGTATTGATTCTCACGGATAATTCGTGTGAATGTAGTAGATTCTTAAATAAAAAAAAATACTCAACGGGCTCCTGGCTTATCGCCTCGTTGAACATATTATTTACAAGGGTGGATGAGATTTCTTAGAAGGAGGGTTGAGAGGTTTAGCTATTTCTCACACAACCTTAAAGCAGGTAGAGGCGCCTTTTGAGGTCAATAACATTAAAAATAAACTACCCTTAAGCTGAAATACTTTATGCGATACAATTACAATCTTTATAGCATGATTTTGTATGTTCATTTTTCTCAGAATTTGGTGAGAAATGCAAGTTTTTTTTTGGTTGGAGGACGAACTACTTTGGTATCTTGGGTTGTCTTTTAAAGGTAGAATACTTGGGTTCATAAAGCATTGTTAGGCTTAGCGCTGACAGTTTTTGAGGTTTCTTAAAAATGGCAACAATAAGAAGGCACCACCCTTATGAAAAAATTACGCAATTTTTTAAAATAAAATTCCGCAGAACTTTCAATTTTAAGTAATGCTGAATCGATTCCGACCACTCGCACTAATGTATTTCTCTTAGTTTACGAGACATGAACATTTTTTAATCGACTTCAAAAAAGGAGGAGGTTTTATATTCGGGACCTATGTTTTTTTATGTATGTATATGTTCACCGATTTCTCCTGTATTTGTGAACCGATTTTAATGATTATTGTTTTATTTAATAGGCCATACCTTCGGGGTGGTCCCATACAAATGTTTGTTAAATCGGTTCAGTAGTTCGACTGATTTTAATAAAAAGTGAGTAACGGACTGTACAAACTAAAAGAGGCTGGTGTAGTTGGATTCGATTCAGCGTGATTTGACAAGCCATTCCTTAAAAAAGTAACTATGAATTGTCGAAATCAAATGATTATAATATAATAAATATCTAATATCTATCTCATGTCCCAGTCTGTAAAAAATGGTGATCCTAGTTATAGTAAAAAAACAGAATATGTGATGATCCTGATGATATTGGAAGAAAACGACTCAAATTTAAGGATCCAATTAAGAAGCTAATACTGTTTTAATGCATTTATTGGCTAACGTTTCGAAGCCTTAAGCCACATTTGAGTCGTTTTCTTCCAATGTCATCAGGATCACCACATACTCTGTTTTTTAATCAAAACAGATTCTTAACATCTATAAAGTAAAAAAAAAGTTAACGATAAACTTATGCCATGGGAAAGTGAATCAATATGTGTCTGTTTTATAGGTTACTTCCGGTTCATATTAAAATGAATATTCAGTCGTTATTACATGCTGCAAGGCATTCTGGGAAACTGAATAATGCACGGGTTTTTCTTTCTGCAGTACATTTAACATTCCTTGGCACTGGTCCAGAGTTGATTTGCATTTCATTCTAATGTGTTGGTATTCTAAATCTAAAACGAATGGTACTAGTTGTTTTTTTTTCCGATAATAAATATTTTCATACAAAAATACACATTTTCTTTTCTGTTTTTTTTTCCTGAAATATATTAGGTACGTAAATATTTTGCTTAATTTCCGTGTTATTATTGTTTCAGTTGTATACCTAATTATATCTACCTACTTCTAAATCGCAATTAAGTTTTTTTTTTTCTTTTGAAGACTAAAAACTGTCAGATTTATCTGGACTAGTTGTAATTCATATTTTTAATAATAATTTTGACACTGGGAACTGAGACGACATAAGCCGACCTTTGGATCACACTGTCGTGGGTTCGAATCCCACCTCCGCTCATGGATGTCTTGTGATGTAATTAATTTTAAGGTAGATTGTTATTTAATGTAATCAAGACGCTAATGACCTAAGTTGTCGACGCGTCTATAATCTACAATAAATAAATAAATAGAAACCACATAGTATATGTGGTCTCAGTTCCCAGGTTGACAGATTTTTAAATTCCCACATTATTAGAATTTAAGAATTTTGTGGTGATTAGAAATAATACGAGATTTTTGCTTTTATTGAGAAAGTAGAGAAGTTAGCTGTATATTTATTTTTATTTTGGTTTTTCATCACTATTATTTTTTATTTATTTAATTTAATAAAGGTCACCAACTGCCAGGCTATCTGGATCTAGTGCCAATTCAAATTTTCAATATTATTTTTAACAATAACTCTAAAATCCAGATAATCACCAGTACTCGCCACTCGCACAGTTTCTATCTTTGGGCGAAAGCCATTAGAAATAAGAATGCCATATCTGCCCTTACCGGGATTCGAACCTACTACAGTGAGTCAACACTCCTTCCAGCCAATAGATATATTAATCGGTATATTATATTCTTGGACAAGAATAGCGGATTTATTTACATATCGTTGATTGACGTGTAAATTAGATCTTCTATCCTTGTCCAAGAATATAGCGATTGCTATTTATCTGTTGATGGGAAAGAGTCTAGTGACCTCACCAATACGTCACTCACTCCCAGGCCCGGACTTAAAGATCCAGGGGCCCTAGGCAATTGACAGTTGGGCCCCCCAAGCCAAAAAAATAGAATTGAATGGAAATTTAGCAAAAAAAGTCACCAATTGGGTTATCTTACAAAATGTTGGTCTTTTTTGTCTTTAATTTCTATCTCCGCCCTGGCCGGGCCTCCCTTGGCGGCTGGGCCCCTGAGCCGGTGTCTTGTTGGCCTAGGCAGAAATCCGGGCCTGCTCACTCCAGATAAAATATCGAAAATGATTCCTTGATATCTTCCGAATGTGAGTCTGGTGCTTTCACCATAACGTCCCTCCAGATGAAATATAGAAAATGATTTCTTGGTACCTTATGTGAAAGTGATTTCACCACCACGCCACACATTCGGTTTTTAATGTTTCGAACTAACTGGTCGCATGAGTTGCTTCCTTATGTTCGGTTGACAAATCGTCACTCCGTTATACAAACTGCGCGTGCAGTAATTTATGAACTGCATCTTAAATATGATTTTATTGGCTGTAAATAGTGCTATTACGGTCTCCGTTTCCTTATGTCGAAGGGGGGCCTTGCAGTAATAGACGGAGAGCCCATCGTCAGATTTTTTTTTTATTAAACCCCCCCCTTGACTTAATGGATTTAATCCCATGTGCCAGACACAAAATGATAAGTAGTGTTGCCGTCTAGACAAGACAAGACTTTCAAAGTTTTCTCTTGTCTTGAAATATCAAGATAAGACTTCACTTAAGTCTTGTCTTGAAATATCAAGACTTCACTAAGTCTAAGTTTAAATTAACAAACTCTTGTCTTGTCTAATATCAAGATTCTAGATTATTTTCAAAGGACAGCCCTAATTTTTCAATTTCCGACAGAATAAAAATAATAATTGTTACGGATATTATTTTTATTCACGAAATTACCAATATATACCAACTTCTTCACATTTCAGTTCACGCCAAACGAACGTCACACGCCGCGTCATTGCCGCCACGCCGTACCCCATTCCACCCCACCGCCGTGGAACCAGCCAGATAGTTGAGCCGCCGAGGTGTGTGTGTAGTTTTAGTTATCGCCGCTTGTTGCAAATGTCTATGGTTCTACGCTAGTGAGCATATTCATAGGTAATAGTTGTCACCCTAACTAAAGCGCCAGTACATTTTATTTGTGAAACATAATAATAATTGTGGCTTCCTATTATATGTCTACTCCGATGCTAACTCACACTGACTTTGTACATAGGAAATTCGACGGTTGGCTCTCGGACTATAACCATAATACAAACGTCGTCGTCGTCCATAACACTTACCCGGAAATCTTATTAAATATTATAATGGGACTTGTTCTTAAAACAGTGACGCGCACACCTTATTTCAAATGGGGGACAAATCCATTGGCGTATTAAATTTAATTGGGGCAGCACTGGCAAGTTGGGCAGGAAACATTTTAGTTTATAATAATAATTATGAATGTGTCTAACCCCTTTCCATACAACGAATTCACTTTCATTAGCGAATTACGCATTTCCAGACAATATGTTGCCTGCAGTTATATAAAAAACCGGACAAGTGCGAGTTAGGCTCGCGCACACAGGGTTCCGCATCAACACTGTAAGAAATGAGAAGGTCGATTACATAGATTATCGATGGTCCATTTGTAGCCAGCGATTAATCTGGTAATAGGCACACAAAGAGACAATGGCGTCGCAAACAGGTATCGCCTGCACATCGCGTAGATTCCATAAAAACACATTGAGCATGCGTGGTTACTAATTTTACATTAATTTGTTTTGTATTCATCCATTTTATACATGTAACTATACATTTTATTTTGTAATTTTTACACACTTTATTGGAATATTACACAAATTATGTAATTTTAATTTACTTTATGTAAAAATCACAAATTTGTTTAACTTTACAGTAAAAGTCCAAGTTTTTATGAAGTTTTCTGTGTAAAAATGAATAATAATGTAAAATCACTTAGAAAATTGAGCGAATTCTACCTTAATTTTCAAAGTATTTTTACATCCATTTTTTACAGTGGACCATATTATTTTCCTTTTAATCAGGTGTTCACTATATGTAATTGGTCCGGTGAAAATATCATTATATTTTGTTCTTGAGATATGCGAGCGGAAAAAAGTTCACCAACGTACGAACGAACGAACGTGCGTACGTACATATACACACACACACAGAGAGAGAGAGAGGCATTTCTCTAAAAACAGTATATATTCGGACTCTATAGGAACCTCAAAACGTGCAGATATGTCCAAATTTTTCATTCGCAAAATCGGACGCATTACAACTTCCAATGGGAAGTTAATAAATTAAAAACAATTTAACCTTGCCAGGGCCACCAAATGCCCAGTTTGTGACTTTAAATAAATAAAAAAAAAAACAATACTACACTATACACATACCTATAGTATACATATGAAAATGATTAGCTTTTTTAGTTTCGGACAAATTTTTTTACAAATAGCTAGTTCTCTATAATTTATTAACGAATTGCTGTTTTGTAACGCGTTGTTATCATAACGTTATGAATGCAATATCAGAAAAAAATATTTACACAATTGTCGGGGCTCAAATCCGAAACTTCCAAAATTTGGATGTGGCGTTACGAGCGCTTCTCGTACGCGATTTAACTTTGTTTTCTTGTTTTTTCTTCGATGACGCGCAGGTCCTGTAATTGTTGTTATCAATGAGATTTATGAACGTACGTAATATATTATGTACATTTATTACACATGTATTTTTTTATCCAATGTTTTGATACTTAACGTTATCAGTGCAGCAAATGAGGACACGGTTTACGTAGGTGATTCTGTTTGTGTTCGTATAACTGCGTCCATTTAAATTATGTTACTAAAACATCGTGTCTTTACGGTGTGTCTGCTAAACAAATGAAAATAATTTTTGAAGTGAAAACTTCTTTAGGCGCACTTTTTTTTTTATTATAAGTTTTTTTGGCCTTTGGCTTTACACTCTTGTGTATTTAGCCACAATCTGAAACCTTAATTTAATTCTAACTAAGATGGGGGATTTTACATCCACACATAATCTAGGCGCACTTTGCCTGAGTAGTGAACGAAAGTGAACCGTCACGCTTCGGGTCAGTGACACTGAATCGAGTTTACTCAGCTTAAACATGAAAACGTATTTGTAGTATGTTGGTGATAAGTTTTTTGTAGTTCATAAGTGCGCTGACACTAAAACTTAATTGAAAAGGTATTTGTAATATGTTGGTAATAAGTTATGTGTAGTTCATAGGTACACTAATAGATGACACTAAAACTTAATTGAAAAGGTCTTTGTGGTATGTTGGTAATAAGTTATTTGTAGTTCACAAGTGCGCTAATAGATGACCTAAAACTTAATTGAAAAGGTATTTGTAGTATGTTGGTGATAAGTTATTTGTAGTTCATAGGTGCGCTAATAGATACTTAACACTAAAACATATAATATGTATTTTAAAATTAGAAAATCAGAAGTTTTCACTTCTGTCGTGTGGTCATAAGCACACATCAACTTTTTTTTTTGCCATACTCGCTATAAAATAGCTATTTTACTTACGTGTAGGTATACATGGAACGCAGGTCAGTTAACAGGCAGGTGTGTTGAAAGTATTTTCAAAACGCACTAGTGTGCTGATTTTTCTTAGCACCACTGAGTTCTGTCAATTGTGTATTTTTTTGAAAATTCTGATTCACCACGTATATATTATAATGATATCCACCAAGAGAAACAAAGAGAGTACGCCAATAACAGCAACAAGTGTCAAAGTACGTCTGGTTTGACGGAGAATGACTCGGGGTGGGGGTGAGTGGAGTGAGGGGGGAGGGAGCGAGGTTCAAAGAGCAAGCCTTCACTCGGTCAGAGGATGTATGAATGATCATCTCTGCCTCGGAATATGAATAGGGTAAATATGACTCGTACCGTGCATTTTATTCGTAAATCGAGGACAGTGTGGTGTAACGGTTAGCGTAGCGGTCTTTGGATCACACTGTCGTGGATTCGAATCCCACCTGCGCTCATGGATGTTTTGTGGTGTCATTTAGATTTAAGTGATTTGTTATTTAATGTAATTAAGACGCTAATGACCTAAGTTGTCGACGCGTCTATAATCCACAATAAATAAATAAATTATTCGTAAATCAGGTTCGATTTATCCAGCTGCAGGTATGCACTTTTTGGTACTTATAGTTGCGCGTAGTTTTGCACTAATGTAACACTAGCACCGTGTCAGTGCTGAGTAGTGTACACGCTCTCCGTGTAGGCCATTACTTTGTCATTATCGCTGTCATGTTGCACTATCTTTACACGACCTCCCTAGGCGACGGTGATAAAAGTGTAACACTGGAGGTCACAGTCTAGCATCCCACCGCCACCCAGCCGAACACGACATACACCAAGTATTGCACTCTACACTGACCAGTCAAACACTGTTCTTAGTGAAAGTTTACACTAGTGCGGTGTGGTGTATAACAAAGTGTTGCCAGCTGAAAACGCTATTAGGCATCTCCTAGATTGGGAGTATACAAGATTGTAGAATGTAGAGTACAGACGCTCAATAACTTAGGTCATTAGCGAGGAGTATACAAGAGGTGAAGATTTATCGATAATTATATCGATGTTAAGTTTTGACTATTACGCCATCGACAATTTCCGAAAACTACAGCGACATGGTTTGAGTCAAGATGTTTAAAAACATTAAAAAGAACCCGTAAAGTCTTAAAGCTCGTAAAAGGGGAATAGAACATGGGTCAAAATATCTTTTGACAATCAAGTCATGTTCCCACAGCTTATTCATAACTGACAAATTGATATTTTAACGATAGAATCATACAATTCCCATT
This sequence comes from Mongoloraphidia duomilia, assembly GCA_039654895.1. NCBI lineage: Eukaryota > Metazoa > Arthropoda > Insecta > Raphidioptera > Raphidiidae > Mongoloraphidia > Mongoloraphidia duomilia. Next base: position 13,420,593 of record CM077527.1, read on the forward strand.
CATCCCATTTGGCATTTCACTTGATCTGTAACCAACAATTTGAGACGGAAATATACTTATATGTTCTATTTCTGTCTGCGGAAGTGCGTTATGCATTTGTCTTCAAATAGAAGTAGGTAGGTATAGATGAAGTTTTTTTACGTAAGGATCTCGGCTTTCTCTCTCAATATAGTCAATATCTTGGTTACAATTTCGAAACAGAATGCGCCAAATAAAACTTTATAGATGGGTGTATTCCTGAAAATCAACCAACCGACGTGAAATTTTACATTGTACAAACTACAGTATGTGAGGTTAGGTGACGTTGATAGATATTTAATCAGATTTGCGTGTTGTAAGGCTGCAAGAAAATAACAATGGGTGGCGTCGAGTTTATGAATGAAGTAAGTTTTGGTCCGCCGATCCTCTATCAAGAACAATATATAAATTATGAATGAAAACGCTGTAAACACATGTGCGACAGTCCAGATGCTGTGAATGATTATCTACTTTGTTGTACCATAGACATCCATCACCGACTTACTCACTGACAAGTGATCTACATATTTTGCTTGCAGTGCAAGTATATAATTCCATTACTGAATCGAATATTATAAAACATGAAAAAGATTTTTTAAAATCGAGTCTTATTAAATCGACTTTTTTTAATGTCACTAACAGCAGAGGATGGTCTCGTGTGAACGTTGTCATACAGCTTTGCTAGGTTTTGATGGAAATTTTATTTTAATGTGAACGGGCCATGTGCTTCTGGTACGACTTTCAAAGTAGATTTAAAATAAAAGTATTTTTTAAGTATATTTAGCATTGAAATTTACCGTGGTTTCATTGGTAATTCAGTGCTGAAATTAACCGTACAAGCAGACAGACAAACATTCTGCTAAGACAGCTAACGCATTCCTTCTTCTAAGCACCATATTAAAATATCTGACAATTAAAGGTAAAGACCCTGTTGAAATTTTATTTATGTTTATTGGTGCAGGACAAAATTCAAATTCCGTCTTTTTTATTATGTTAAATTAAGGGTAGGTATCCATTTTTATGTAAATCTTCGATGGCTATTGAAAATATTGGTGCTAACATCTTTCCCATGTCTCTGGAAACTCAATTTTTCTAATATCTTTCCCATATGTCTTTGTAAACTCTATTTCTAACATTTTCCCATGTCTTTGAAACCTCAATTTCTAACATCTTTCCCATATGTCTTTGAAAACTCTATTTCTAACATCTTTCCCATGTCTTTGAAATCTCTATTTCTAACATCTTTCCCATGTCTTTGAAATCTCTATTTCTGACATCTTTCCCATGTCTTTGAAAACTCTATTTCTAACATCTTTCCCATGTCTTTGAAACCTCAATTTCTAACATCTTTCCCATATGTCTTTGAAAACTCTATTTCTAACATCTTTCCCATGTCTTTGAAATCTCTATTTCTAACATCTTTCCCATGTCTTTGAAATCTCTATTTCTGACATCTTTCCCATGTCTTTGAAAACTCTATTTCTAACATCTTTCCCATGTCTTTGAAATCTCTATTTCTGACATCTTTCCCATGTCTTTGAAAACTCTATTTCTAACATCTTTCCCATGTCTTTGAAAACTCTATTTCTAACATCTTTCCCATGTCTTTGAAACCTCAATTTCTAACATCTTTCCCATATGTCTTTGAAAACTCTATTTCTAACATCTTTCCCATGTCTTTGAAATCTCTATTTCTAACATCTTTCCCATGTCTTTGAAATCTCTATTTCTAACATCTTTCCCATGTCTTTGAAAACTCTATTTCTAACATCTTTCCCATGTCTTTGAAAACTCTATTTCTAACATCTTTCCCATTTGTTTGAAAACTTGAGTAGTTTGTTTAAAAAAACTTCAAATTGATTTTGAATTAGATTAGGGCCATGACTTTGAAATGCAAATCAAAATTACTGCAGACGCGATGAAATTTCAATTCAGAAGTTTTGAACATATATAGCTTAATTATTATTATTATGTGGCATAGGAATTCCGAAATTCATAGCCGAACCTGCACTCCATTCCTCCCTATCCTGTGCTACCTCAATCCAGTTTCTACCCTCCCATCGATTAATTTATTTTATTGTTTCTCTAACCTAATTGTCTTCCCATCGTTGCTTTAGTGTACCTAACCGTCTTTTTCTTATTGGTTAATTGCATCAAAAAAAAATTCGACTGATGACCAGTCCTATACTTCCCACCTAGTAAATATTTGCAAAAAATAAACACTCGTTTTTTTTATTCTTTGACTAGGCCCAAATAACCTTAGCTGTTGGTGGTCTTTAAAACACAATTTAATTTTTATTCTTTGAAAAAAGCATGGCCCTCTTTTTTGTTTGGTGATCTATTGATGGCTAACTTAATATAGCAAAAATCATGGTTACCTTGATTTACGTACAATTTTTATTTTTTTTAGTAAAATATTTTTTTTCTCGAAAACTATACATTTTAGAGAAAAAAAATATTTACATTTTTTTCATATTATAACATCTAGAATTCATTTATATTTTTTTTTACCTATGTTAATACGTGACTTTGAGGACGTTTTTTTGAATATCTCAGGATCCACTGAACCGATTTGACTCAAAATCTAATCAGATCTAAGTTAAAGGCTGATAAACACAATAGAACAATCGGCATGCCCGTATGTTGTTCCGTTCTTAAGATATCGAAGGCGAAAAATTGACCACATACACACACACACACATACACACACACACACATACAGACATCAGTCAGAAAATGATCTTAAACGATTGCTAGGGTCTCAAAACGTGAAAATCTGTTAAAATCTCGAAATATTGTTTTCGGACTGAATCCATTACTTCCCTACCATAGTAGAGGTGGGAAGTAAAAAACATGTCTAGTATTTTGCCCAATGTTTGATGAATAAACATAAATGTACTTTCAAGGTTAACATTTTCTTTAATTAAATCGTCTTGGCGTTAATTAATTAAATTGTACTTCCATTCATGAGGACATAAGAACGGATCTGTGTAAAGTGCTTGAATAAAACACGAATATAATTGTTATGAGTAATGAATATTACAAATTTGTATAAACATTTTTAGAGTGTTGGGTCTCCAAGTCACTATATGAATATTATGAAGTATAAAAATACAAGGTATTTTAATACTTCATAATATTAAGATAAATAATAGTTTTATACGGCTGAAATGCAATTGAAAAATTTTTTTTTTCGTTGGAGAGCAGCCAATTATATAATTGTTTCGAAACATATTGGAAAAAATCATTTTACCAACCAGTGGTCACAGTCAGGATTCTAACCTGAACCTTTCCACTTTCGCGGCGGAATGAGATTACAATACTCAACTGTGACAAGATTGCTAAATTAATATTCTCCTTATATGCTTCAGAATCACTCGCATGTAGAGAAAATCTTTTGATTCTGAAGCATATAAGGAGAATATTAATTTAGCAATCTTGTCACGGTTGAGTATTGTAAGCTCATTCCGCCGCGAAAGTGGAAAGGTTCAGGTTAGAATCCTGACTGTGACCACTGGTTGGTATCTCCAACGAAAAAAAAATTCATAATATTTGTATAAAGTCTGAATGGAGAACTGTAGAACCTCATCATTCCAAATTAGTGATTTTCAGTGGAATTTGCCAGAAAACCCTTAGAGTTTAGACGACGTACAGAATATGCACAAAATTGCTTAACTTATTTGAAAAATAAATTAAATGATTAAGGTGCCATTTTGTTCAGAATTTACTACTACTTATTAATATAGTACAGACTACAGAATAAGACACATAGTATATGCTTTCCTCATTATATTATATAATGATTTTTACTCTACAGTATGGACTATCCCGATCCCGCAGGGGGAACATTGGAATGTAGTTGTTCTCGCAATTGCATTCCAGCGTTCTTTGGGCATTGGCGTTCTCAAGGAGCCCGAGCTCGTACCAGTCGGTTCGTGTATGCCGGCTGGCAGATTCTAATACACAAATGGATTATTAATTGTTGTGTTGAAGACGCTAATGACCTGAGTTGTCGACGCGTCTATAATCTACAATAATAATAAAAAAACTTGATGGACTATATATAGTGGAAGATCAATGGCGTCACGTCTTATGGACAACCATGCTATTTGACGTTCTCGGCCATTCTCAGAAAAATTAGGGCTTGTTTGGAAAAGAATAATTAGCAATGGTTTAGTAACGAGAAAAAAAATCACTCCGCCATTATAATACGCTACTTATAAACAAATGAACAACTACCTTTGATGATGACGGAATGTAACTAACATAAACTATGGGTTATGCATTGCATAGCGTGCCTGAAGCAAGTGAAGCGTGGCCTAGATCTATGCTAGATTCACCAGAAGTAAGAAAGAATATAAAAAAAATGTTTCATTCATAATTTTTTACCTCGCATCTTCTCTATACACGAATTCATTCACTAACTTTGCTGGTATATACACAGAATGTGTCAGAAATTACAGTTAATAATTTTAGAAGGAAATTTATGATAAAAACATCGATTTTTAACTTCCCATTGGAAGTTATTGTAATGGGTTCGAAAATCGAAATCAAAATGTATAACAAATTTTTATATTTCAAGGTCACTACACTATTTTTAAAAAAATGTCTGTGTGTGTGTACGTATGTACGTACGTACGTATGTGATAATTTCTTTCTAAGACGAAATCTCGAGAATGAAAAATGATATCGACTACGCTAGGGTGCCAATCGACGCGTGTTAACGTAAATATGATCTGAAAGAAATTTTTTCAAAATCGGTTCAGCCGTTCTTTTTTCTTAACCAAATAGACTCCAAAAAAGTAGATTTTACACAATATCTCGCGAATAAAAAATTATATCGACATCGTCAGGGTGTCAATCGAGGCGTGTTAACGTCATTTTGATCCGACATAAATTTTATAAAAATCGGTCCAGCGTTTTTTTTTTTAATTATTGTTAAAAATAAATAATAATTATGTTTTAATGATTACTTTTCTGTGTAATATCTAATTTAATTATTATTATTAAATATTTATCAAACTGGGAAGTTCGTCGTGTGGACCTCAAGGGTCGCACTTTAGTCCTAATAAACGACCCACCTCACGGCTTGTTATTAATTTGAGGTATTTTATAAAAATAGGACATAAAAACCTACTGGAAAACATCAAACCACCTATAATTAAAACGATTGTGTATAATAATTAAGCATACTCTTTCATTATACCTTATATTTATTTTTAAATGACTAAGTATCAAGAAATAAATTTTATTTTTTGTTTCGAAAATGAGAAGGCGGTTTTTATTTTATTGGGATTTATTGGAAATGGGGATGGGTTCCGGGGCTCTCTCAGGTCGGGGGTCCTGGGCTCGTGTCCAACGTGCCTATTGGGTAAAGACGTAACTGCAGAGAGCATGATTTCCTTTGTTATATATAAAACAGTGCAGAGAATATTATGCTTAACCGTTAGATGAATAAGAAGAATAAACATTTCTTCTTTTCTCATCTGTCTGCATCTCATCCGGCTAATTCGTTGTCCTTCTCTAACTAACCCGTCTCTTTCACACCGTTTTCAATTATACAATGAATTTCACTTAAGACTCAACATAGGCCGGTTTTGTTTACCTGATAGTTATGGAAAACATTAATGAATTACAGAAAATTGTTTCGCCTAAAATGCACCATTCACTGAACAAAAACATGCATCACTAACAATAATGACTTAAGGTGGGATTCTAGATGGTAGCGTAGATCATAGCAGGGCTTGCTTAAATTAATGGATTGTTATATATGCGAGCGTACACAACGAAGCAGTGAGTGTAGCAGGTATAAGCGCTGTTACAAGAGCTGCTAGATACAAGAATGTATCTCACCATTCTTTCAGCGAGCTGACTACTACAATCAACGTGTGACAACTGTCAAATGGCCGTTACAAATTTCGCAATGGATAATAAGTGAAATTTTGCTAGTTTTTATTTAATTTGTTTTGAGTTTTTTCTAAGACGTATTTAAAAGTGTTAGGTTCCATACGTAAATATTCAAAAAACCGGTTTGGGTAAAATTTTAATTCTTGGTATAAATGATGAAATTCGCCATGTTTATATCGTTTTCTATTAATAGGGTGGACATGATAGCTTCTACCCAAATTTGTATTTAAAATATACCACTTTGTAGCAGAAGAACACAAATATTCGTCTTCGCTATCTGACATTTCAAACGCGATTTAAGCTTTTATCAATGGTATCAAAGCTTCGTTGTGCATACTTATAAGCGCTTATAATTTCAGCCACCATCTACCATGCATGAGAATCCCAGCTGCGTACTGCACATACCTTTACCCTTAACTAAACCTATATTTTAACTTAAAAAAATTTGCTGTAATTAATTTTTTTTTAAATTTTAATATTGATAGTGATGTATGTTTTTTGTTCAGTGGATTTTGCATTTTAAGTGAAACGATTTTCTTTAATGCATTAATGTTTTCCAGGTAAACAAAACCAGCCTATGTTGCATCTTAGGTGAAATTCACTGTAGGTATATACTTATTTTCATATGATGTTACGCTTACGCGATCAGTTTTACCTGGCCTTTTAACTGTTCCGCAATTTCGAATGATTAATACATATTTAATTACACTTAAATTAATTATGACATTGTCGATTGCTGCTAATTAACTACAACAATTAATTAAGCATTAACAATCAGTTTGAGATATTAAACATAGTGTAACGTGTACTTGTTTTTAAACGGAATAATTTTCATTGTTTAATTTATAATTGTGTCTTGTTTATTAAAAAAAAATATAAACCGCATTGACTTGTTTCGTATTGTTTTTGTTTCTATTCAGAAAACGTCAATAAAAAAATTCGACTGATGACCAGTCCTATACTTCCCACCTAGTAAATATTTGCAAAAAATAAACACTCTTTTTTTTATTCTTTGACTAGGCCCAAATAACCTTAGCTGTTGGTGGTCTTTAAAACACAATTTAATTTTTATTCTTTGAAAAAAGCATGGCCCTCTTTTTTGTTTGGTGATCTATTGATGGCTAGCTTAATATAGCAAAAATCATGGTTACCTTGATTTACGTACAATTTTTATTTTTTTTAGTAAAATATTTTTTTTCTCGAAAACTATACATTTTAGAGAAAAAAAATATTTACATTTTTTTCATATTATAACATCTAGAATTCATTTATATATTTTTTTACCTATGTTAATACGTGACATTGAGGACGTTTTTTTGAATATCTCAGGATCCACTGAACCGATTTGACTCAAAATCTAATCAGATCTAAGTTAAAGGCTGATAAACACAATAGAACAATCGGCATGCCCGTATGTTGTTCCGTTCTTAAGATATCGAAGGCGAAAAATTGACCACATACACACACACACACATACACACATACACACATACACACACACATACAGACATCAGTCAGAAAATGATCTTAAACGATTGCTAGGGTCTCAAAACGTGAAAATCTGTTAAAATCTCGAAATATTGTTTTCGGACTGAATCCATTACTTCCCTACCATAGTAGAGGTGGGAAGTAAAAATATAAACCGCATTGACTTGTTTCGTATTGTTTTGTTTCTATTCAGAAAACGTCAATAAAAAAATTACATAGGGTAAATGCGGGAGAGATGCCGCGGTAGGAGAGACGCCGCATGGCTATTAACTTACCTATGGATGGTGCTACAAGTACGTATGTTCGTTCATCTTATCTTGACAAGATAAGATGAACGAACATACGTACTTGTAGCACCATCCATTAATGGTAAATAGGTAAGTTAATAGCCATGCGGCGTCTCTCCTACCGCGGCATCTCTCCCGCATTTACCCTAATTTTTTACGTAACTTTCGGAGTTTAATACTAGATTATATTTTCACTAGTTCTCGGACTGACTCCTGCGAACTGGGGGTTTGTAATAGACGAGCCGTGAACAGGGCCGGATTACCATGTTAGAGGCCCCTGGGCTTTCAGCTACTATGAGGCCCCTCCTCCTAACAATATCACATAAAAAAATAGAAAGTAACAAACATTTTATATTTTCTCGAAATTTAGGAAAATAAATACCGATATTTTTTTAAGTGATACTTTATTAGCTTAGTTTTTTTTCGTTCGGTTATGCATGTCGAACGTCACGTCCAGGTCCAATCAAAACGATCGACCAAACCAAGGCCGCCCTAAGATACACAACAACTACGTCGTTAAAATTAAAATCGTTAACATAAACATCTTAACACTGTAAAAAATGGATGTAAAAATACTTTGAAAGTTAAGGTAGAATTCGCTCGGTTTTCTAAGTGATTTTACATTATTATTTATTTTTACACAGAAAACTTCATAAAAACTTGGACTTTTACTGGTTCAAAACATTGCTATCTTCCCCCCGAAAAGTGTCTGTTTTGACATAGAAGCTTGCTGAATTCCTGCAAATCATGACATGGAAGGTTGCCATTCTTCACCATCCGATAACTAATATCGTACGAATATTCAGTCGATCAGCACATCAAATACCCATTGGCTACCAAACATAGAATCTGGATTCTTACGTTCGTCTCCATATTGATCAGGGTTCAAATTACATTACCAAAACCACGTAAACAAAATTATAATATTTTCGGCCATTTCTGCGGTTATTTTGTACAGATATGTTTGATTTTTCTAAAATCACTTAGGACAAAATATATAAGGCGTCTTAAACGATAACTGTTTAACAATTTATGGTCGCACGGGTCAACTCATATCAGAAATGTACAAAATTAACTGATTATTTATAAAAATATTGCATGACGTTATGTACGCTTAGTTGTTGCACATGCTTAGTTAAAAATACATCAGTACTTTGATCGCCTGCTACAGTATTCTTTTTTTAGGGTTCCGTACCTCCGTGTGGAACCCTATTACTCTGCCTATGATGTCCGTCCGTCCGTCCGTCTGTCTGTCACAGTCCACAGGGCTCTATCTCACAAACGGCAAGAGGTAGCTATAGTTGAAATGTTCACAGATTGTGTTGTTGTAGCAAGAATCCTGGCAAATTATAATTATTATAATTAAATAAATAATCAGTTAATTTTAATAAATGTTGTTACACGTTCACAGTACATTCAGAGTATAGAGGTTATATTATTAGTAATTTTCTACTATGACTTCACTCTCAGTATACTTGCATAAAGCGCGCGTACTTAGATCGCTTGGCTAGCTTTAGACTGAAGATCGAAAGGTCCCTGGTTCGATCCTGGGTTTCTGATCGTAATATATATTTTTTTATTCATCAAATATTCTGTTAATATATTTTTTTACTTTACTTTACATTTTATTCGGAAAAAAATTGAAATACTAAAAAGAACAAAATAAAATATAAGTAAAAAAACTTTTCGAAAACAAATCTGTTAATTTTTTACCCCTACCTAACTCTTTATTTTTATTGTACGGAACCCTCGATGCGCGAGTCCGACTCGCACTTGACCCTTTGTTAGATGGAGAAGAAGTAGGCTCTTAAACAGCGGACGAATTTTGTAAAAACAGTGGATATTCTCAGGTTCCAATTTGAGATCTGGTAAGATTGGATTTATGAAAAATTGTATGGTTTAGGTACCAATTGAAATTGCACCTTCCCCCAGGGGGAACATTGGAATGTAGTTGTTCTCGCAATTGCATTCCAATGTTCTTTGGGAATTGGCGTTTCCAGGAGCCCGAGTTCGTACCAGTCGGTTTGTGTATGCCGGCTGGTAGATTCTAATACAAAAATAGATTATATTAATCGTTGTATTGAAGACGTTAATAACCTGAGTTGTCGACGCGTCTATAATCTACAATAATAATAATAATAATAAAAAATTGCACCTAGTTTGATCAAAATCGGTCAAGTAGTTTTCGAAATTACGAACTTGAGGTCCCGTTAATAAAAATTAAATGGAAACATGGATGTTTTTAAATGTACTGATAATTCGTTTTCTTTATTTCAGATTAGAGTCATTCGTCAATCATTCAGCTAGAATCATCAATGAAGTTATTTGGTAAGTGACCGACATGTTATTATTATTTTGTTTATTGTGTGGACTGGGACCTTTGACCTTTTAATTGTCCATGTAATCTAGACCATGCATTTCCCCTAGATTGGTGTATTTATAACATTAAATAAACATTGTATATTTTGCCGTCCTTACATTGTTTTAAAAAGTAGGTGAGTTCAGCTCTACTCAAAAATTAAAAAAAATACTGCTAAGGTCATGAATAATAACGTGTATGTTTTCTGTGGAAGCTTTTTTATTTTTTGCAAAGCACTTAAGAAAACTAAATTCTTATTTTATAAATAGAGTAAGAGAGTAGATGATCCTTCTGTTAAAAACCCATTCCATTTAGCTCTCTTAAGTTGGCACAACCGAATCAGCAAAATCGAACGTGAAGAATGCTGAATTTAGCGTATTTGCATGCGTTTTCATTTTGGCAAATTTTTGATCGTTACCATAACAACAGTCATTTAACAGCGTGATTAAAAAATAAAATTGTACGATAAACCTACCATTAGTGTATTATTTAGTACATATTTTGTACCACAAAAAATAATTTTGCATACTGTACTATTTAAGAAAAAAGCTGTAAGTATAATAACTTGTAAGTGCCACCATATTTTCTTAAATGGTACAAGGTACACAATTATTTTTAGTGCGTACAAAATAGTACAAATTCAGCACTATTCTGCAATTATTTTATTGTTATTAAGTATTTATTTTTGGTCCTGCTAGATTCATGAAGTTTGTAGTGCCACGATTTTTTCCTAAAAGTCTCGGTACTTACAAAATTATTTTTTGGCTGTACAAAATAAGCACTAAATTACTTCTCTAAGTCGCATTCGATTTTCCTAATTTGGTCAGCTCAAGAGAGTTCGTCCATTTGGTTCCAAATTCATTCACTTGGCGCCAGGTTCGGATTTCTGTCTAGGCCAACAAGGCACCGGCCTAGGGGCCCAGCCGCCGAGGGGGCCCCGGACAGGGCGGAAATGGAAATTAAAGAAAAAAAGCCCAAACATTTTGTAAGATCCAATTGACGACTTTTTTTTTGCTAAATTTCCAACCAATTATATTTTTTCATTTTTTTTCCTTTTTTTGGGCTTGGGGGGCCCAACTGTCAAGTGCCTAGGGGTCTTTAAGTTCGGGCCTGCTTGGCGTCAGCCAGAACCATATTTTTTTGTTTTCAGAGCCCTACATTTGGCTTCAAAGTCTCTTATCCATTCTCAGATCCCTTTACTTGGCTCTATAATGTCCTTCATTTTCGTCTCGCATCTCACGTCGTAATGGCGTAACTGACAAAAATTGAAAAAGTGAAATTACGCCACTGAACAACCGCCCTTAAACGAAGAACTGCAACCTTACCTGTAACGTTTTTACGTGAGATGAGGGACGATTTGGTTCCAAGGACGTTTTAGCTCTAGATCCTTTCATGTGGCTCTGACGTCCTTCATTTGGTTGATTTTAAAGACATTCCATTGAACTTCAGAATTATTTGTTTGATCCCAGAGTCTTTTAATATTGACTCAATAGCCCTCCAATTTGGCTCACGTTTCAAGAACGGTTTGAGGAAGATCTATAAATTTGATTTGCGTAGATTGAGAGAAAGATTGTTTTGTAACATTCGGTATGAATGTTTATAGCTGTAATTTGAATTTTTGTCATTATTTATACGAGTTGAACGTCGGCTAATAACGGAGTTTTCTCGGCGTAATTACAGTAATCAGTGAGACTGTCAATTGTTGGGTTTTGTTAATGTCTATGGTGAGATCAAGAAGCCTGTCTGTTTGTCCGTTCACTGGGACATTTAAATATTAATTTAACTTTATGTAATATGGTCATTAACGTCATCGTGTATTATCAACTGGCTTTATAATACTTTTTGTATTATAGTTATTTGCACGTCTTGTAAATTACATGAGTGAATTAATTAACATTCTGAAAATTAAAGAAAGTTTTATTCGATTGCAAAAATATTAAGTTTTTTTTTTCAATAGTAATTCGGAGTCAGGCTGGCTTAAATTAAATAATAGGTAAAAATAAATAATAGAAGAGAGCTATTTGAAAGTGTAAAATATAGATACTTTTTTAAAGAAATTTTATCTTTTTTTTGGCGTTATGCAGGTCACCAAGTAATAATAGTTTTCAGAACAAAACTTAGCAAAACAATTATTTCGACAAAGGTAACAAAAAATATCAACAACTACTAAACCCTCAACTTTATACTTCAATACCAGACTTAGTGTCGGGGATTTGCGACCTAGTGTCGGGGAATTGCGATCTAGTGTCGGGGAAATGCGATCTAGTGTCGGGGGATTGCAATCTAGTGTCAGGGAATGGCGACCTAGTCTCGGAGAATTGCGATCTAGTGTCGGGGAACTGCGATCTAGTGTCGGGGAATTGCGATTCTTAATAAAAGAGATGCAATGTTGCGGGTGTTCGAAATCGATTCAGCGTGATTTTTTTCAATAGAAATATCTTCAGGTGCAAATTATAAATATACAATGAGACACCAGATGATCTAAAAAACTCCCCAAATTAAGGAACAAATTTGAAGGCATCTTGCTTCAGCAAGCAAACTAGACTTAGCTGATACTATTATGTATAACTATTAGGTATATTGACGCAATTTATACATGTAAATGTTAAAAAAATAAAGTTTATTATTCTTATTATTATTTTTTAAACAGTATCTGAGAGTTATTTGAGGTTTATTAAAAATGGAAAAAGTAAGAATGGAAAAAAATCGCAAAATTCTAGAAAAATAAATTTGCTCCGATCTGTTTAATATTAAGTATACTTATAGAAAAAATAACGCTGAATCGATTTCGACCACCCACGTCCCTCTATCTCTTTTAGTTTAGGAGATATGAGCGTTTAAATAAATTTTTTTTGAAAACTTTAAAACTTGCCGTAACTTAAATCATAATATCTGACTTAATGTCAGGGATTTGCGATCTAGTGTCGGGGATTTGCGATCTAGGGTTGGGGAATTGCGATCTAGTATCGGGGAATTGCGATCTAGAGTCGATGAATTGCGATTTAGTGTCGGGGAACTGCGATGAATAAAAGAGACGCAATGTTGCGGGTGGTCGAAATCGAGCAGCGTGATTTTTTTCTATAGGAATATCTTCAGGTGCAAGTTATATTTAAAAAGTATCTGAGAGATTTTTAAGGATTATTAAAAATGGCAAAAGTAAGAAGACCCCCCTCTTTGGAAAAAAATCGCAAAATTCTAGAAAAATAAATTTGCTCCGATCTGTTTAATATTAAGTATAGAAAAAATAACGCTGAATCGATTTCGACCACCCACGTCCCTCTATCTCTTTTAGTTTAGGAGATATGAGCGTTTATATAAATTTTTATTGAAAAATTTAAAACTTGCCTTAACCTAAATCATAATATCTGACTTAATGTCAGGGATTTGTGATCTAGTGTCGGGGAATTGCGATCTAGTGTCGGGGATTTGCGATCTAGTATCGGAGAATTGCGATCTAGAGTCGATGAATTGCGATTTAGTGTCGGGGAACTGCGATGAATAAAAGAGACGCAATGTTGCGGGTGGTCGAAATCGAGCAGCGTGATTTTTTTCTATAGGAATATCTTCAGGTGCAAGTTATATTTAAAAAGTATCTGAGAGATTTTTAAGGATTATTAAAAATAGCAAAAGTAAGAAGACCCCCCCCCTCTTTGGAAAAAAATTGGAAAATTCTAGAAAAATATATTTGCTCCGATCTGTTTAATATTACGTATACTTATAGAAAAAATAACGCTGAATCGATTTCGACCACTTACGCCCTTCTATCTCGTTTAGTTTAGGAAAAAAAATTGAAATTGACGTTCACGCAGGTTCTGACTAGTAATATTACACAACACACATTTAATACGTTTACACGGGTACCTGTAGGAGGCGATTAAATATAATTAGTGATAGAAACAACCCAGTGGACCATCGACCTCCACACACACACATACACACACAAATCTGTAATCGCCGTGCTGCGGTCGATGTGTGATGGTGGTTCCCTTTCATACCGCCGGATGGCCTCGTCACACATCCGGTGGTGTCGTGACGTCACTTCCCATTCATAACTACATTGTAATATTGCATTTGCAGTTCATTGTTAGTGCACTGATATTATACCGGGTGTCACGGAACTCTTTTTAACGTTGTCTTCACGGCCTGTTATTATTATTCAACTCCGAATTTGCTACTCTAATACTCAGTTTCTGGTACGATTTTTAACGCTAAATCTACATTCAAAGTAGATTTTACTATAGAAACCCAAGCTTTTATAATCGTAAACCTAAATTTTAAAAAAATATTTTTTTCTTTTTATAAAAGCTTGTCTCTAAAAAGTTTTTGTACTAATATTTTTTTTGTTTTGAATTACCTATGTCCACGTGTTATTATAATATTTATGCGTGTATTTTTTTTTATTATAACCTTGCTTGAACGCGAGGACTCCTAAAGGTACGTGCAGTATGGAGCTGGGATTCTAGATGGTAGCATGTATGGTAGATGATGGCTGAAATTATAAGCGCTTATAGGTTTGCACAACGAAGCTTTGATACTAGCATTGATACAAGCTTAAATCGCGTTTGAAATGTCAGATAGCGAAGACGAATATTTGTGTTCTTCTGCTACAAAGTGGTATATTTTAAATACAAATTTGGGTAGGAACAATCGGGTCCACCCTATTAATAGAAAACGATCTAAACATGGCGAATTTCATCATTTATACCAAGAATTAAAATTTTACCCAAACCGGTTTTTTGAATATTTACGTATGGAACCTAACACTTTTAAATACGTCGTAGAAAAAACTCAAAACAACTTAAATAAAAACTGGCAAAATTTCACTTATTAAACTAGTCACATCTGCAATTGCGAAACTTGTAACGGCCATTTGACAGTTGTCACACGTTGATTGTAGTAGTCAGCGCGCTGAAAGAATGGTGAGATCTAGAATCCCAACTCCATATTGCACGTACCTTAACTCATGGAACGCGTATTTTCAACGCGTAAGTATAGTAAAATGTCGTGAATTTTTAGTGTTTGTCATTCTTTCGCCGCGTCAAAAAAAAAGATAACAAATACGTGATTGAATTTAGTTTTGCTTTTTAGTTAGTACGCAGAGTTAAGCATGATTTGCAATTTTTTTCACTGCAGAACGCAAAACGCTGAGAGAGTTTAGTGATAAGTGGAAGTATTATATGGCACAGCAAACATTGTTATAATAGCGTATAGAGAAAATAGTCACAGAGGAGGGAATTTATTTTTGTATAATACGTGATGCATTGAACTTTGAAAGTAAACGAAAGTGGCGCCATTCTAACCTGAACCTTTTCACTTTCGCGGCGGAATGAGCTTACAATACTCAACCGTGACATGATTGCTAAATTAATATTCTCCTTATATGCTTCATAAACAATAGATTTTCACTACATGCGAGTGTCATCATAGCTATTGAATTAGCATATATGAATTGACACTCGCATATGTAGTGAAAATCTATTGATTCTGAAGCATATAAGGAGAATATTAATTTAGCAATCATGTCACGGTTGATTATTGTAAGCTCATTCCGCCGCGAAAGTGGAAAGGTTCAGGTTAGAATCCTGACTGTGACCACTGGTTGGTAAAATGGATTTTTCCAATATGTTTCGAAACAATTATATAATTGGCTGCTTTCCAACGAAAAATTTTTCATTTGAACTTATCTCCTCCTAACTGTTACTGACACAATTATCAACAGTATCTAACTGGAATTCGTCCATACATCATCCGCCAATAATGATGGTGTTATCACAACCGCGAACGTAAATTGATCCCCCGCCTCCAAGTCCAACGAGACCAGCCCGTACCAGTCTCGTGGCTTAATCGACTACAGACAAAACATTAATTGTGTTTGTGTGCACAAAACCACCAGCTCAGGGTTTCTCTATTAGTGATGGGCGATTACGAGATATTCACAATGGAAACAATTATAATCGTTCATAATAACAAGCGAGTCCACTAGTGTTGCCGTCTAGATCTAGACTTTCTAGACTCTTGTCTTGTCTTGTTTTGTCTTGTCTTGTCTAGATTTACAAGACAAGACTTGCAAAAGTCTTGTCTAGAAATTTTCAAGACAAGACAAGACTTGCTTTATCTAGATCAAGACTCTTGCCAAAACTCTAGACAATTTACAAGAGTCTAGATAACTAAGTAGTAGTATGTAAAGGTTTACTTTACCTACTACTATTAATCTACTCTTGAAAATAATTTAGAGTCTTGATATTAGACAAGACAAGAGTTTGTTAATCTAGACTTAGACTTGATATTTAAGTGAAGTCTTGTCTTGATATTTCAAGACAAGACAAGACTTTGAAAGTCTTGTCTTGTCTAGACGGCAACACTAGCGTCCACAATCGACTCGGAGTTTGATTTTACAATCGAAATGTTCGATTGTTCAAGTCGATTAATTGCCACATAGGTTATAGCAATAGCAGCGAATGAGAATACATATAATCGCGATTTAAGGTTATATGCTAGTCGACTGACGTTCACGCGACTCGTTGATTGTTTACTGTTCAGTAGACGTGGGTCGTTACGTTATTTTCAAGAAACGTAACGAAACCAGTGACTTGCTCGGCGTCACCTGTTTCAAAACTAGTGATTTTTGTAACTAGTTATTTTTATTCAGCTACTGTGATTGCTTGCATAAATACCTCCACCAGTTACCAACTATACAGTTACACACGAAACGAGACGAAACTAAAATACATTAAATCACTATCTAAGTGTTTGTAGCTATACACTGTGCGTGTTCGGGTTACTTCGGATTTATTCGTGTCACTGTCACCCGCTCTCGCTTAATAACGCATTTGCAAAAATCACTACTTGTAATGTAACTCGAAACTAGTGATTCGGTTACATACTGCGTAGCTAGTTATTGTAACTAGTGACGTGAAATAACGACCACGTCTACTGTTCAGTCGGTACTCAATACTCTGTGATTTATTCACTATTGAATTCGTAATACGCGATTACTGCACAATCGACCATCGACTCGACCACAGTTGTTAAGTGATGAACGATTTCTATATTATGTGGCTCTCGACAGTATACGATTCAGTACTATGCGAGTCGGTCTCGGTGAAGTATGAAACAACAACAATCGGGTTCAAGTGACAACCATCGAGAGTCATCGAGATGTTTGAACAATCAAGAAGACAATTGACTAAAACATCTCGTATCGCGCATCACTATTCTCCATGTCCCATGATTATTTATTATAATCAACGGCTTCAAGATTCGGCGACCATAATATTATAATAAAGTAGTTTCGAGGACAGTGTGGTCCAGTGGTTAGCGTCGTGGCCTCTGGATCAGACTGTCGTGGGTTAGAATTCCGCCTCCGCTCATGGATGTTTTGTGATGACATTTAGTTTTAAGTTAATTGTTATATAATGTAATGAAGACCCAAATGACATAAGTTGTCGACGCGTCTATAATTTATAATAAATAAATAAAGTAGTTTCACCTTGTATTTCGCCGCGGCCAACCCAAAATGTAAGGTTTTCAAAGTGAGAAAAATGGCAAAATTTAAAAACACCGGCGAAAGGAGAATGAGCACCCGGACGAAGCCGAACTGGACAGCTAGTAAAATAGAAAATGAGCTAGGTACCTGTCTTTTTTCCTTACTAAAAACGACAACGAAAACTGAGAAGAGAGCGATAATCAAAAATTTTTGAAGAACGCTAAACTCCAAACTGATAATTTTGCCGACGAGTGTACGCGTTTTATACTGATCTATAATTAATGGATAGCGGATAGACATCTAATCGATCCTATACAACATTTTGTAAGTTGCGACAAAACGTAACGAGAAAGAGATATAAATCGGGTGACATTTGAAATATCAGTTCAGCTATATATGTGCTACCGTAGGTATACATAACAAGTTGAGATCACTGCAAATATTTTGATTCAAACATTTTCTTTTATTTCTCAATTCATCTACAATAGATAGATAGATAGATAGATTACTTTATGCTCTAATGCTGGGTTGTAGAAAGCATTGTTAAAACATTTGATTTGACAATACATGTATACAATTACTTCCAATGGGAAGTTAAAAATGTAATTTATTTTCAACTGAATGGAGATCCCCATTAATTGGAAACTAATGACATTCTTAAATCTAGATTTAAAGCTGAAAGTAGTATAAGAAACCGAGCATTAATGTATCAAAAATTGATTATTATTGGGATCCGTCAAATGGGTGAAGCTTAAAAAACATGGCGCAAAGGGGGGGAAATTTTATATACGGGGTATACTTTTGCGTGTAATTTTGTGATTTTCAAAGTGATAAGAAATAATAAATATAAGTGCAATTTGCAATTGGGCCGATACGAATCCTAAACAAAGGAATTTCGTTGAAGGAAAACGGATTCTCAAAGCCGGACATATTATCAAATGTGTGAAAAAAACAAGATAACTGAGCTGTCAAAAGTAGTAATCTTTACGGCATATTGCTTAAAAACATCAAAATTAAAAGAAAATCTCCACGAAATTAATCATCCGTTCAATGCTTCTTTAAGGCAGGGTTAGGTGAATAATGTAAACACATAACTGCAACATAATATGTTATATTGTAATAAGTAGGTAAGTTACTAACCTCAAAATATTTGTATACAAAGTTAGTCCTATAAATTTGTTAATCATCAAATGATTTTACTATAATAATAAGTACATCTTATTATCAATATAAAATATTTTTTTAATTCATAAATACAGTTTTTCCACATTTCATTAGAAAAGAATTCGATGTAAAGTAAGTTTTACAAGGCAATAACTGACAGTGTTTAATGCCATGATTTAAGAAAACGTCGCGAATTCCATTTTCGATAAACTTTTTGTTTATTTTACTTGTTTTATATTTGTAATAAACAATTTCACGATAAATTTGCATTGTTATCATGTAAAATTTTCTTTCGTTTTGAGTACAATTTTGTGCCACCAGATGTCATATGCTCATTTGACGGATCCCAATAGGAATATTGATATTACTAAATGGTTTGAAAAATGTCAAATCAAACAGTCCGTCAAAAAAGTCATCCGTCAAAAATGAATATGGCAACTGCACCCTAGGTTGGTTTCGCACACTGGTTGCCATTTGCTATCCGTTAATTAGAGATCAGTGGATCGTTATCAATGGCGCCGCGAGGTGGGGGGAGTGACAGGAGACTATGCGGGGTTATAGACACTTTCATTGTAACGTTATTAAATATAACGATTCAATATTACTGATACCGGAAATAAAACGGCGCCAGTCGTATCGCCTCGTTTGTGAAGACTTATATAAAGTTATAAACATTGTAATAGTTCACGTCAGTGGCGTACTTACCTAAGTGCATTTCTTCTACTAATTACAAGCTTTTATTTAACTTGCAATGTATGTTAGTTTGTGTGTTGGTTTGTTTGTTTAGGTCAAAACTTGCACGTCAATTTTGAACGACTTCCACGTATCCGATCGATTTGAAATTTTGTACACATATGTATTCCCGATGACAATGCATGAATAAATCATTTTTAGAAATAAATTCAACCCCTAAGGGGTTCAAACGGGGATGTAGGGTTTTTTTGACTAATCAACGCCAAGGCCAAGCTAGAGACTTGAAATTTGGACAGTTGGTTTCTTTTCTGACGTAAGCATCCACTTAGAAAGGATTTCTCGAAATTCAACCCCTACGAGTGTCAAAGGGGGGTAAAATTTTGAAAGACTAAAATAAACAAAATAAAATACTTATTAGTAAAAAAAAACTTTTTAGACAAGCTTTTATTGAAATGTACTAAAAAGAAAAAATAATATTTAAAAATTTCGGTTCATAATTATTATAAAAGCGGGGGTTGCGACTAATAAACTATTGTAGAGATTACAACCCCGCTTTTATAATAATTATGTACCAAAATTATTGAATATTATTTTTTTCTTTTTTAGTATATTTCAATAAAAGCTTATCTCTAAAAAGTTTTTTTTTACTAATATTTTATAAATTGTATTCGCCCTAGGCAATTCGCTCACGCTTAAGATATGAAACTTATCTAGAACCGAGCGCAACCGGTCAAAGAATTACTCTATACTTTAAGTTCGGATGCCATTTAATAGTGTACCAAATTTTATCAAAATTGATCTAGTCTCCTTATAGTCTAGTAATTTTAGATTTCCACTGCAGAATAATTCCCAGTTAGCTGTTTTTTTTTATATACCTTCGTTATGGTGTTTTAAAAAACGTGTAAAAAGTCCCCATCGATATCGTGCCGGTGTTGCCAGATATTCGAGGTTCAAGTTCACGATAGACGGTTTTTTGCGATTTTCTCGGTTCCGTTCCATCTTTGGTAAAAAATGGTTATTATCAATCTTGTAGAGGACAAAATTCTCTACAATTTTCGTATAAACATTTTTTGTCTAGGATTCATAGTTTTACTTATTTAAGTACCCGTGGCTTCCTCCCCCTCGATTTTCAAATGGTATTATGCTGCTTCCCGAGGGCCCGATTAAGAGAATCCCAGCTGCGTACTGCACGTACCTTTATGCGACGAAAAATCTAGTTTGAGTCATTCGAGCGTCTATAATCCACAATTCAAATTAGTTTGAGTCCGGTCAAAGCTCTTAAGATCGGATTTATCCGATCGCAAACGGATTTAACTGATTTTTTAAAACCATTTTTGTAAAAGTCCGGACCTGATGAGGCTATTTGCAATAACAAAAATAATTTATTGTTCCATATAAAAGTGATACACAAAACATTATTTAATATTTGTTTGGTAAATTGCTGTTTAAACAGCGGTTGTTGTTAAATGGTGCCTGCATTACCTACTTTATTTATAGTTTTTTTTTTCTTTCTTTTTCTTTTATTTTTAATTGTTCGCAAACCAATGAAGTTTGCACATTCAGAAATGATAAGGCTGTTAATTGTTTTAAATTAAATAATGATAACAATACTGGTCTAAATTTAAACAATGGTATAAAAACAAAAGCATTCATCGTGTTTTGTTTAAACTACAGCATTTGGCGGAATTGTCTACACCGTGTGAAAAATAAATATATAAATACAATGTTTCGAAGGAAACAATAAATTCGGACAACGGAATCAATGTTTGACTTCGTATTATTTAAAGAAAAACACGTGTATTTATTGTATTTTATTTTGTTCTCTTTTTACATTATTACCTCATTAAATCCTATTTTTTGTAACACACGTTTGAAATGTACAACATTCCGTGCCTCTATTCGGCTGCTTAAAGTGATATATTTCGCACGAGTATAATAATACAATATTTTAAGTGGTACGGCAATATTGCTAAGCGTGCGTCTGCGCACAATAATCCAATATTTTATGTGATACGACAGTATAGGTAGCGTGCGTTGCCAAGTAAATAAATATTAGATCAAGGCGAATATTTTTAGTATATGCACTGCTGTCAGTGAATTTACGGTGTTATTAATTCAATAAAGCTCTAAAGTTGAAAATGTACATTTCAAATGTGTTACAAAAAATATTGTATATCTCGTACAATTAAGTATAAGACGCGAGGGGTGAACTTGGCACGCGAGCCACAGGCGAGAGTGCCAATAACCCTCGCGTCTTATACTTACACAATACTTACGCGATATCATTACGTCATTGGCACGCACAAGCCAACATGCCTCTCTGAAAAAAATTCACGTAATACAATAGTATTTATACCTACGACTAATATAAGACGCGAGGGGTGAAATTTGCACGCGAGCCACAGGCGAGAGTGCCAATAACCCTCGCGTCTTATACTTAATTGTACTATAGTCGTAGGTATAAACTACTATTGTATTACGTGCATTGTTTTCGGGGATGAAAGTTGGCTTGTGCGTGCCAATGACGTAACCTATCTCAGAGCTTTCTACGTGTAAAATACAATTATTATATAGTCGACTCTCTCTAAGAACGGCGGTGTCTTATCCGACATCTTTTCAGTTTTTATTAATTAAACGACTGATCAAAGTTTACGAGCAGCAGTTCGTTGTTCTGAATCAAAACCAACAAGTTATTGCTAAAGTTAAAAGTCAAGTGGGTCGAGTATCAGACGCTGTTACGTGTGACGTGTGTACCAACTTATAGCGAACAACTCGTGTGAAATTTCATTCATAATTTTGTTGGAATTTTTCTCAATGAATTTATAATATTTACACAACGCTATAGCAAAAATGCTCTTGTGTTTTTCCACTGATTTGACAATTGCAATTCTTATTAATTTTTTAATTGCTTGTTCGTTTTTTTAAGGTCACGTTGATCCAACACTAATTCAAAAGTACCTCAATCGTTTGGTTTACATTGTAGACATAGTACGCGTATTTTATCTGGATTACAAATAATTATTATTTAGACGTTGACATTTTTTAAACAGTTCAAAAAAAGCATATCTACCTAAATAACGCTTTAAAAATTTAAAATTAAAAAAGATTTAAAGAAATACATTTCAAGAAGAGGTCAAAAATTAAAAAAAAAACTAATGAAATACTAGGTTTTCAGAGAACGTATTTTAGTATTTTTAATATAGTTTTTTGCAAAAAAAAAGCCGAAATTGTAGAAATGTTTTATTTGCATTTCCACCCAGCGATGTAGCTTAGTGGTACAGCAATAGACTCGCATTGGGAAGGTACTGGGTTCGAATCCCGGCGGGGGCAGATGTGGCTAGGACTTTTTCCTACTGCCTCACGCCGAGAAACGGTAATTCCTGTACCGGCCATCTTGTTTGAGGTTTTCCATGGTTTCCCTCAATTATTCCAGATGAATATCGAGATGGTTCCTTATTCAAGGCCATGGCCGATTACCTGTCAAACTCTTATAATGCCCCCAAACTTGCCTACCTTATCCTAATTTCCTATAATTCCTCCATTCGCACATTGCTATTAATAAAAAAAAGTTAAAGTTTAAAAATATGTAGAAAACAACGGGAAGTGGTAAAATGGAAAATAGTAATGGTGCGAATGGCGTCTGTTATGACATAATGTCGAGAAACGGACGTTAAACGCATCATTATTATTATTATTATTATTATTATTATTTGCATTTCCATATTTCGTTTGTTACAAAATCTCAATTCTCAAATTCAGATCTGACAACTAGAGAAAGTATCAACTGGTATTGGGCTTGGATAACTCAGGCAGTTGATTACTTTAAATTAAAAAAAATGTTTATTTGTTAAAAATATTTTGAACTTTGAACTCTGACGATTATCGAATTGAATTGTAGATTATAGACGCTCGACAACCTGACGGTTATCGATTGAGCACCGAGTATTATCTGAGGGCTGCAGACGGTTACTTTTGACGCTTTCACCATCAGTGTGGTGACTGCAATTTAAAAACATTGAAATAAAAACTCGGGTCGCAGTGCCAAACCCTGCCGACAATATAGTGTATTTGCTAATACAGGCCTTGTGGCTTTAATACGTGAACTTAAGTTTGTTTTTGGACAAAATAAAAAATTTAACCCCTTAATACATCCCTTAAAATAATATTTTTTTCTTAATTTTAATATTATTATCAATGCAACCTCTGTACCACATTAAATACACCCTTCCATAAGTAAATCCGTATCAACAAACTAGTGTTTTCATAAAATTTGAAAGTCCGGTCCTGTCGGGCCGATTTTATTAAAATTTTAACAGCACATTTTAATCTTTACTAAAGGGTTAAATTTCAATTTTGAAACGATTCTGACAAATTTTTCGGTATTTTTGGGCCCAAAAACTTTTTTCAACCCCTAAATACAACCCTTAAAATGGTTCGATCGGGCCCATTTTAAATAGGCTTCTTGCGGTGATGGGTCCCAATATGTGTACCAAATTTCGTTTCAATCGATTAAGTCTGTCGAGAGTTATCGTGTACACACAGATATATATATATATAAATATATATATAAATAAATAAATAAATAAATATATATATATATATATATAAAAATATATACATACATATATATATAAACATTTTCAAAAATGATGCCAAATTGTTCAGGAGGCTATGAAACGTCGAGAAATTTTGATCCGACCCCTAGGTCCCGCCATCCGACCGACGCCAATAGTGTATGTGCCATATTCTATGGCAAATACACTAATAACAACGTTTTCGTAATCGTAGTCGCGGTCTAAAACAGTATTCGAACCCGGATCTTGACAATCACTGACCGTTTGATTGTTATTCAGTGATGTCCACAGCGTATACGCCCAGGAATGTTTGAACAACAATGTACAACTTTATACCGGGCGTCCGATTTTAACGACCTTCTCGCAGAAACTACAAATAAATCGAACCTACAGAAATTACGTACCTATTATACAGGGTGAGTTCGACCACCCGTATCAGTCGTTTTTTTCGAAAACGGTTAGTCGTAGAGAGTTGTGTCAAAAATTTGTATTATAAAAGCCCTAATAAAGAATCGAATGGTGATAATTTTTTTTTCCGGGAAGATCGACTTCCCTATTAGTTTGCTCCAGAATGTCCAGAACTCCGGAATTATAAATGTAACTATAGGTCGAAAGTGGTATTGTTGAAAAGATCTTTAAAAAATAAGCAAGTTTTGTAGGAAAATTTTTTTTATTACTGCCACCCCTGTAAATTTCTATAAGTATAAATATAAATTATTATATGTTTAAAACTCCGGAATTTTAGAAAGCACGATAGGTTGAAAGTGGTGCTGTTGAAAAGCTCTTTAAAAAATAGGTAAGTTTTGTAGGAAAAATTATTTAATTACTGCCACCCCTGTTAAAGAACAATCGTTTGAAATTATTAAATCAAAATTTCATAACGACGATCGAAGTCGGCATTAAAAATCTAGCAACCTTAGACATTGTCACAAGTGTTCAAACTCTCTTCCATTTACTCTTTAATACATACTACTGAGCTCTTCTGGTTATACTATGAGTGTACTTCTTCAGTGTTTAATGATCGATAGATAGGTAACTAGATTTTAAATGCGGACTTTTAAAAAGTTCGTTATTATGACATTTTAATTTAGTAATTTCAAACAAATATTACTTAACAGGGGTGGCAGTAATAAAAAAAAAATCCGTACAAAACTTGCTAATTTTTTAAAGATCTTTTCAACAATACCACTTTCGACCTATCGTTACATTTATAATTCCGGAGTTCTGGACATTCTGGAACAAACTAATAGGGAAGCTGACCTTCCCGGAAAAAAAAATTATCACCATTCGATTCTTTATTAGGGCTTTTATAATACAAATTTTTTACACAACTCTCTACGACTAACCGTTTTCGAAAAAAACGACTGATACGGGTGGTCGAACTCACCCTGTATAACCTAAAACTCTACAGCTTTTGACACATTAAACAGACTGTCGTGGGTTCGAATCCCACCTCTGCTCATGGATGTTTTGTGATGTTATTTAGTTTTTAAGTGATATATTATGATATTTGTTGTATTTAAGACGCTAATGAAGTTGTAGACGCGTCTATAATCCACAATAAATAGACACATTAAAGTTTTATGAACAAAATCTTTGTTTCGTCTCTGTTTTTTAAGTTTAACTTTAGTCTCGTTTTTTCCGTTCGTTCGATTACGCATGCGTCTAGGTCGCGTCACGTCACGTTCAATCGACTAGACTAGTATTCATTGAAAAGCAGCGATATTTATCTTTATAACTATGTTGTACGACTGCATTGTGATGGTAATCGACCAGACCAGTTCTCATCGAAAAGCAGTGACGTTATATTCATAACTATATTGTACGTCTACATAACTGATATCGTACGAATATTCAGTCGAGCAGCACATCAAATACCTATTGATCACCAACGACAGAATATGGATTCTTTACGTTCGTTATCATACTGCAGATCAGGATTCAAAATACGTTACCAAAACCACGTAAACAAAATTATTTACTTTTGGAAATTGTTAAATTGTGTTTTAAAGACCACCAACAGCTAAGGTTATTTGGACCTAGCACCAATTCATATTTTCAATTCATTATTTTTTTTTTAATAATAAATTGAAAATCCAATTGACACTTTTACCAGCTCTCGGGATATGAACTGGAGACTTGTAATAGAGGAACCATAGCAACGCCATGTAAACAACTGCATTGCTACACGCTCGGCCATTCTCAAGCCCTTTTACTTTTGGAGATTTTTATTACTCATTTATTAAATAAATAAAGCTTCACTTGCACCGTGGTTTCATAAAACCGCACCCTATAGTTTTTGTTAATTTTTACCAAAATAATACTAGAACTATAGAAAAGACCTTCTCGTTCTGTTGTTTCTTTTCTAATTACTTGGTTATACATTTTTTTAATAAATAGGTAGGTATATTTAAAAACTACAACCCATTCAAATCCATTCAAGACAGACAGACAGGCATATTGTAGATTGTAGACGCTCGATAGCTGAGGTCATCAGAAGAAAGTGCAAATACCTAGATAGAATTAGAAGAACTTTTATTAACACATCATTTTAATAAAATAAATAATACCTTAAGTTCGATTTCAATGATATGTTTATTGTCAATTTTTATCCATCGAATTCAGGTCACCTAATATAAAAGTTTATTTAGTATGCATTTAAAGTAGTACTTGCCTTTAAATTAACTGAAATTTCGACCCAGCTCACGTTCCAATATTTTAGATATTCCATAGATAAATCCATTATAAAACGTTTAGATAATTGTTTAAAATTACTTACTTGCTACTGAAGCTACCCTTCTTGTATATATTTGAAGCATGATTTTTTTTAGATTTGGAATTTCAGTATTCTAGAATATAGATTATCGCAAAACTGTTTTAATTTCTAATTTATGAATAACTGATTAGTGTTTTGTTTTGATTTGAAATGTTTTGACTGTCAACTATTTCCCTTCAACGCATTTTGAAGACAAAACAGAAGACGTGCTGCAAAAAAATGGTTAACAGATTTGAAGGCAAAACGAAACACTGATCAGAAATCAAAATTTATGTTTTGATTGCGTCAAAAGTTTCTGCGGAACACGTTTTGATGAGTATCTGTTGAAATGCGTTGCCGATTTGTCAAACCAATTTTACATTCGGAATAATTATAATTTCGGGGAAAACCGGTGTCGTCTGTAGTGCGTGCGTGCCACAATGGTTAGAGAACGTGTCGCCTCGCAGAAGAACGAACACATAACGCATGCTAAATCAGCGCTTTGGAGCCTTCAGCTGTTTAGCTATTCGACTGATGTTTGTTTCTGCGCATGCTGCAGCTATATGAACCATCTGCTACTCCTCACCTGCTCCGTGAACCAAAGTCTCTTTCCATTTTTTGTGTCTCCATAGATTAAATTGGTAACGCAGGAGCATGTAAAAAGGAAAGCCAGCAGGATCATTTTGCTTGAGAATTGTCGTTAAATTGCCTGATTGACAAGAAATCATAAATATAGGAATGCTTCCATCGATTACATTGGAAAGGTACGATCAGGTAAAAATTGAGGCTAGCAGAATTTTTTACCCGTTCGTGGGGAGCACCTAAAAATTACTCATAAATCCTGTATCGATTAATGATAAAGATGTACGGCAGGGTCATTTGGCTATAGAGACCGATAGATTGACTCATTGACATAAATCATATTTCATCATATTATAAATAAAGTTGTATAATGGGAGTTGTGATCTCTGTCGATAATTTCGGATTTTTGGTGGTGGGGTGTTTTGTATGAGTCATACAGACGAGAGAAATTTCTATGTCTGTAACCGAAAGTGAACTGAATTGATTTTGATGAAATTTGATACACTATCAATTAATGAAATCCAAAGTTAAAATATAGAATACTTTTTACGTCTTTGGCATGAGCAGGGCCGTCTTAGGCCATGCAGGGTCCCTTGGGCACACAGGGTTTGGGGGCCTTTTTATAGAAAGCCCAAAAAACGTGAATGAAAATATCTTAATGTACTTTTGTTTAGTGCGACTATTGGCACTGGGTTTCGGCATTTCGGGGCCCCCATCAGGCCGGGAGCCCCCATCAGGCCGGGAGCCCCCATCAGGCCAGGAGCCCCCATCAGGTCGGGGGCCCCCATCAAGCCGTGGGCCCTTATCAAGCCGTGGGTCCCCATCAGGCCAGGGGCCCCCATCAGGCCGAGGGTCCTGGGCTCGTGCCCCACGTGCCCTTATATTAAAGACGGAACTAGACATGAGTTCTCTTGAAAGACTCAAATACCGACATAAAATAACGTGGCGAATGTAACGACGAATTTAGATAAATTGATGCGTCGATATTTTTGATTCCGAAATAAAATCTTTTTGAATTATTTTTTGTACAAAAAAAAAGGAAAGTAGTTGACAGCTTTTTAGGTTGAGCAGTTTCTGTGAGTTTAACGTATTTCTTTGTTTCCTAAAGACAGCAGCTGTTCTGGTTTGATTGTTTCCGAAAAGCTTGCACCTGTCTGTAATTTCCTGTGTGTTCAAAAAAGTAACTGCATATATTTGTCACACGAAAACTACATCGTCGGTTCCGTTCACCCCACGCTATTTTTGCTGAAATATTCTTGCAGGTTTTTCAGGTGTTTTTTATGATACATAGACGGGAAACACATTTTTGTCTCATCCCCTATAAACAAACTGCTTTGAATGCATATAAAGTGGCTTTTTACATACCGATGTGTGGGAAAGTATTAGGTGCGCTAATCCTGAAAGTACTTGTTTCAAT
This sequence comes from Mongoloraphidia duomilia, assembly GCA_039654895.1. Lineage (NCBI taxonomy): Eukaryota > Metazoa > Arthropoda > Insecta > Raphidioptera > Raphidiidae > Mongoloraphidia > Mongoloraphidia duomilia. The sequence continues at coordinate 13,449,323 of CM077527.1, forward strand.
TATCTACGAGAGGCAGCACTTGTGGTAGGTACAAACATTATTTATTCCCCATTAGTGTCGTGTCATTTTAGTGGTATAACTTAATTATTATTTAATTAATTTAATAATTAAGTTATACCACTAAAATGACACGACACTAATGGGGAATAAATAATGTTTGTACCTACCACAAGTGCTGCCTCTCGTGAATAATTGAAAGAACTACTCTCAGGAAAATGGCTCATTTAATATTTATTTTTATTTATTGTAAATTATAGACGCGTCGATAACCTCGATCATTAGCGTCTTGATTACATAAAATAGCATAGCTCACTTAAAACTAAGTGACATCACAAAACATCCATGAACCGGGGCGGAATTCGAACCCACGACAGTCTGATCCAGAGAACGCGACGCTAACCACAGGACCACACTGTCCTCTCCACCAATTCAATAGGAATTTGTGCTGATTGTGCGTGCGTCAGATTAATATTAGAAGTGAAGTTGCTACACAAGTGAACTGTCAAATACTGAAAATGAAGACAAACACAGCTATTTTATAGGGGGTAGGACAAAAAATACTATAATATTATATATTTCGTGTGCAATGATATCATGATTCGCTGTCAAACCAAAATCTACCGGGACGAAACCGGAACGGAAAGACAATGCTGAATAAAATTGTTTATCTCGGATAATCAAGGACACTCTGTATGTTTCAATTGCATGTATTGAACCAATTAAACCCGGTGATTTGAAGTCGTATTATTATAATAATATATGTACTTAAGTTTAGAAATATAGGTACTTGAAATTAAAAGTTAGTCAATAAAGGTGATGGGTTGGATAAAGACGAGTGCGGCACGTGCTATTCTTCTTTCTCTGTCGCTCTTCAACTGACATTACAGCTGCTATTGACAGGAAATGAAGACGCCGCTAACTCTTGATCATGACACGTGTTGAGTTAATATTTTAAATGATTTTTAGTTCGATTCACTTGGATTACCTTTTGTGATCTAATTTATTTTAATTAATTTATTTATTTATAAAGACCACCAACTGCTAGGGTCATTTGGTATATCAGTTCATATTTTCAATCTATATATTTAAAACTAACTCTAGAGGACAGTGTGATCTAGTCGTTAGCGTCGCGGCCTCTGGATCAAACTGTCGTGGGTTCGAATCCCGCCTCCGCTTATGGATGTTTTGTGATGTCATTTAGTTTTAAGTGTGTTGTTATTAATTAATGTAATCAAGGCGCTAATGACCTAAGTTGTCGACGCGTCTATAATTTACAATATATAAAAATAAAACTAACTCTAAGGATAGCATGTTGCTGGCCTTTGGATCAAACTGTCGTGGGTTTGAATCCCGCCTCCGCTCATGGATGTTTTGTGATGTTTAATATTTGATCCAGTTAGACGCTAATGATCTTAGCTGTTAAGCGTCTATAATCTACAATAAATAAATAAATAAAACTCACTTACAACAGTTCGCCAACGGTCAAACAAAGAACTTCAAATAAAAAAAAATTCCTACTGAACCGATTTATATAATTTTTTTTTATTTGAAGTTCTTTGTTCACATAGGTACGTGTCATCAATATTTTTCTTTTTATTGTAGGTAACTGTTTATATTATTATGAAAAAAACAATTCCGAACGTTCCTTTTTAACATGCTTTTGTATGAATCGGCTTTCATCGGAACTTTTCGGAGAAGTTCATAGCGAGGAACTGTACATAGAAAAACACTGAAAAAATTATAGCGGCTTTGTTTCAAAATAGAAATGTAACCCTTTGGAAAAGATTAAAATGTGACCATACAAGTTTATTGAAATCGAGAACAGGGTCGGACTTAAAAAATTATGAAAACACTAGTTTTCGGATAGTGAATCATGGAACGGTACTTATATTACCGAATATTGAAAAAATTAATCATTGAGTTGCATAATTTTATTTTGTCAAAAAAAAACATTTGAGGCCTGAGTACATTGGCGCGGTGGCGGTGGCGTTTGAACGCAACACTAATAAACAAATTGACACGCACATATAATATGTCGCTGCATGTCAGCGTTAGAGCGTTCTGGTGCAGCGTTCTATATGGCGCGGTGGCGGTCAGAGACACAACTTGTTGAGTTTGACTGCGTGTATTGACGTATAGTAAACGTTATTGTATTGTTGAGATGGCGAATGACGAAGACAATTTTACTGTAAAACTAATTGAAACTCACCGCAAACACCACCGCAACAGTGTGGCCTATTCAAAAAACGCCAACGCTATCGCCACTGCCATCGCGCTAATGTCCTCAGGCCTTTAAATGCTACAATGAATATAATTAGAAAATACACTATTTTGTCGGATCACTATAAGAAGTGAGAAGGCCGAATACATAGATTATCGATGGTCTATTTGTAGCCAACGATTAATCTGGTAATAGGCACACAAAGAGACAATGACGTCGCAAACAGGTATCGCTACATCGCGTAGATTCCATAAAAACACACTGCGCATGCGTGGTTACTAATTTTACAATAATTTGTTTTGTATTCATCCATTTTATATATGTACTTTATGTAAAAATCACAAATTTGTTTAACTTCACAGTAAAGTTTTTATGAAGTTTTCTGTGTAAAAATAAATAATGATGTAAAAAAATCACTTAGAAAATCTAGCGAATTCTACTTTAACTTTCAAAGTATTTTTACATCCATTTTTTACAGTGATGTAGGGTGCTGCACTGTGACCCGAGTTCTTATGTTATGAAAGTGAAATGTGCGAAATAGGGTTACATCCGGCCTTAAGATCACTAATAGATTAATTATGTGAACAAAGAATAAGGTGTGCTTTTTATCTATCATAGCCACACCATTTGTTACGTTCTGACCATAGAAATAATATGCAGCGAATACTTTGACAGCAAATAATTTTATTGCAGCTCTATGTATGTTACAGTCCACCATAAAAATTCTGATCCACCTTTCGATCGGACAAGTGAACGAAATCAAGCAAGCGAAGAAACATTTCTGGTCATTTGTCTTGACTTCTAAATATGAAACAAATTTTGGAAGAGAAATCAGACACACACTAGGCCAAATTGGGTGAACAAGAATTTTTAGATCAGATTCCTGTTTCTGCCTGATCTCCAAATATAAAACAAATGGCCTCCCTTTTGGATAGACTTTGAAGTCAGGTTCACAAGAGGCAAATACCCAATTCTGTTTATTAATTATTGTGGATTACAGATGCCCGACAAGCGACAACTAAAGTCATAAGCGTCTGACCAAGTCTTAAGTGATCAACGATGTTATTTATTTTTCATTCAAGCAAATCGATAGGATATCATTTTCCTTGCCAATCACGTTTTGGGTTAATGCGAAGCAAGTGACCTTCTGGAGGGACTTTAACTTAAAAACACAAACACAAACAAAATAAATATGTCAAATAAGCCGAGATGAATTCTTTTTTGTTTTCTGTTCAAGCAAATGGGTCAGATTCCTGTTTACTTGCCTTGATTTTAAGTATGAATCAAGTAGATTCTCGTATGAAATAAGTAGCTTGAAGCAAGTAGATCCGCGTATGATATAAATGACTTGAAGCAAGTTACTTGCTTATTCCTACTGTAGAAGATTCAATTATTGATATTAAAAGAATTTAAATTAAAAACTTACTTATCGGTCAAATGAAATTCAGGAGAAAAACCGTGAACAGTTGAAAATCGTAATTCGTAACTTCATAATAATATTTTTTAACTAATTTCGAAAGCGACCCAATTTTTAGTATGTCGTTTGTATATTTTATTAGTCGGAGATGCTTGCGATTTTCAAGCATTAATTAAAAAAAAATATATACCTGCGCCCTATAATTAATAAATCAATTTTTTACTCTGGATCGGTAATCTAATTTTTAGATAACACCATCAGGCGTCAACTTTCTGTGCCAAGAATTATCCCGCTCGTTCGCTCGAATTTATAATTGATTAGTACATTTCCCACTCGCTTCGCTCGTTCACTCAATAATGAACTGCCCGCGAATTATTATTATTGGGTATACTTAATACTATATTTCACACCGCTTTTAACAAACACTTGATTTCAATCCAACTTGGAATCAATCCGATTTGCACCCTGGCGTAGCCGGACCGGACAGTTATTATAGATCCAAACCTTTGCCAGGAAATAAGTTATTGAATAGTAAAAACTGCATTCAAATCCATTCAGCAGATCTCGAGATTAGCCGATACAGACAGACATTCCGACAGACACCCACCGAGATTTCCTTTTATACTATGGCATAAGAACAGGGATGGCGAACCTTATCACACCTACGTGCCAGTTTTTTTGAAAAAATGTTTAATGTCGCCATGACGTGCCAACAATCAATTACCAAAAAAATTTAGTGCATCTCAAACGTATAGATGAAAAGAATTATTTCGATAATGCGTTGTCGTATCGATCTGATATTTGAATGATAGTTAAATTTTTTCAACAACATCTAACATATTTTTTATTATTTCGATTTTGTACCTTAATCAATGCCGTGCCGACAATATTCTGTCGCGAGTCGCAAGCCACCTATGACACGCGTGCCATAGGTTCGCCATCCCTGACATAGACGTTTAACTATTTAGGTTTAGTTTTTGACCGCGAAGGTGGGCGAAGTTTTGGTCGGATTCTATCAGTTAGTCGAAGCGAAAGATTTAGCCGAAGGTTTAGTTTTTGCCGAAGGTGGCCGAAGCTTCGGTCGGATTCTACCAGTAAGTCGAAGCAGAAGATTTTGTCGAAGGTTTAGTTTTTGGCCGAAGCTTCGGTCGGATTCTACCAGCAGGTCGAAGCAGAAGATTTTGCCAAAGGTTTAGTTTTTGGTCGAAGCTTCGGTTGGATTCTACCAGCAGGTCGAAGCAGAAGATTTTGCCAAAGGTTTTATAGTTTCTGGCCGAAGCTTCGGTCGGATTCTACCAGTGAGTCGAAGCAGAAGATTTAGCCTAAAGTTTAGTTTTTGGCCGAAGGTGGCCGAAGTTTCGATCGGACTCTACCAGTGAGTCGAAGCTGAAGATTTAGCCGAAGGTTTAGTTTTTGGCCGAAGGCGGCCGAAGCTTCGATCGGATTCTACCAGTGAGTGAATAAGGAGGCACTGTACAGGAACAGAGTAGATAGTGTTAGGCCTCATATATGGGTATGGTAATACTTTACACAATGTACAAACGCTGTATTACCATTGAGCCGAGAGGAGAGTTTTGTACCGTGGGACTGGCGCTTATGAAAAAGTCGCACGCTCCTTCCTTTCTCCATCTCTGTTTCACTCTCTCATACCCATATAGATTGTGCACTCACCTAACACGTGTGTGTCGTTCCTTGTCTAACAATGGACCACCGCGAGATGATAGAGTCTGTATTTGCAGTAGCGCCGTTTAACGATTAATCGTTCGCTTCTTTATATTGTTTTCGAATTGACTGCTACCTAATATCGAAACTCGAAACTGCTCATCAGATCCGCTTTCCATTTGATTACCAATCTACCTCAAGTTGACCTTCTTGGGCTACGAAAATGAAACCTTTCCTTTGTTGAACGGACATGTTTTCGAGAAACATGTTGAGGGCAGTATAGCCTAGTGGTTAGCGTGCTTAGTGTCGCAACCTCTGGACTGGAATGCCGTGGGTTCGAATCCCACCTGCGCTCATGGATGTTTGTGATGTTATTTAGTTTTAAGATAGTTGCTATTTAGTGTAGTTGAAAGACGCTAATGATCTGAGATGTCGACGCATCTATAATCTACAATAAATAAATAAATAAATAAGAGAAACATGTTCGTCCCGAGGAATGATCTCGTTCCACTATTTCACGGACACCTTTGCGTTGAAGGAAAGTAATTATGAGTGTCCGCAGACAGGAAGCCTACTGCCAGGCTCGCGATATTGAACATATGTACTCTCATTCGGAAACGAACGAATACTCATACAAGATTTCACTGTATACTTTTTTTTTTACTCGACTCTTCCCCCATTCGACACCACTGGTCACATACCATAAAACACTCTCCTTAGTTGTGCAAAATGTGATTTAGCACACATCTACACATGCGCGGTACGTGTGTGTTGGTATGTGCGGACTTCAGATGTTTCATGTGATAGAAACAATTGAAGTGTGGGTGCTGCGACTGGATGTGTTTTGTTTTTTATAAGCCGAGTCCTACACACTTTTGTTATTATAGTACGATTACTACATCTGTATTGCGGTTTCCAGGACCGACTTTATCGCTGAACAGGAAAAAATATCGACAAGAAGTTTCCCTTTTTTAGTTGACACGGATGCTATCTTTTCAGGAAATATAATGAACTAACTTCCATCTGTCCGGTCCGGTTCGCTCGGGTGCTATGAATTTAATGCCTATTTTTACAGTTAAAAATGCCATAGTTACCTACGCATCATAACTATGGAAATGTAGAATGCATAATTAATTCATTGAAAATTTTTTCGTTGGAAATTATTTCAAACACCCTTAAAATGGGATATATATCCCGTTTTAAGGGTGTTTGAAATAATTTTCACTTTCATGATGAGCTCTCGCTAGAACGAAGGATTCACACCTACTACCTAGCTATAATAAATTAACTCTCGCTTGTAGTGAAAATCAATTGATTCCGAAGCATATAAGGGGAATGTTAGATTAGTAACCTTGTCACGGTTGAGTAAATGTAAGCTCATTCCGCCGCGAAAGTAGAAAGGTTCAGGTTAGAGTCCTGACTGTGACTATGGTTGGTAAAATGATTTTTTCCAATATGTTTCGAATCAATTGTATAATTGGCTGCTTTCCAACGAAAAAATTTTCAATCGCAATTCAGCCGTATAAATCTATTAATTTATAATTAATTCATGACATTTTTTACATGCATATCAAATACGAATATTTATACTTACTTAGCGGATCCCGTCAGTTCAGACACGTATCAATACTAGTATTTGAAATGCATGTAAAAACGCTACGTTCCCGCGCCGTGTTTGACCAGATAATATAAATCGAGCTTTATCAGGATCAACATCTGCTGGCAAGATTGACGTTCACGTGAGCGAAAACTAATATAAAATATGAATTTAATCTAATTAACAACGTACTTCTGTAATATTTTAGGTAATTGTTAAACTTAAACGTAATTAGCGCGGTCTGATTGGCGATTAGCAAAGATAACACCTTTGTAAATTAACCTCTGGACAGGTGGCGCCAGTCTTGATAAACTGTTTGCGAACTAATCATCTGTAATAATTAGATAATAATATAATAATGTCGATATTTCCATTCACCAATATTAAGTGTATATACAGGGTGAGTTCGACCACCCGTATCAGTCGTTTTTTTCGAAAACGGTTAGTCGTAGAGAGTTGTGTCAAAAATTTGTATCATAAAATCCCTAATAAAGAATCGAATGGTGATAATTTTTTTTTCCGGGAAGGTCGGCTTCCCTATTAGTTTGCTCCAGAATGTCCAGAACTCCGGAATTATAAATGTAACGATAGGTCGAAAGTGGTATTGCTGAAAAGATCTTTAAAAAATAAGCAAGTTTTGTAGGAAAATTTTTTTTATTACTGCCACCCCTGTAAATTTCTATAAGTATAAATATAAATTATTATATGTTCAAAACTCCGGAATTTTAGAAAGCACGATAGGTTGAAAGTGGTGCTGTTGAATAGCTCTTTAAAAAATAGGCAAGTTTTGTAGGAAAAATTATTTAATTACTTCCACCCCTGTTAAGTAACAATCGTTTGAAATTATTAAATCAAAATTTCATAATAACGATCGAAGTCGGCATTAAAAATCAAGCAACCTTAGACATTGTCACAAGTGTTCAAACTGTCTTCCATTTACTCTTTAATACATACTACTGAGCTCTTCTGGTTATACTGTGAGTGTACTTCTTCAGTGTTTAATGATCGATAGATAAGGTAACTAGATTTTAAATGCGGACTTTTAAAAAGTTCGTTATTATGACATTTTAATTTAGTAATTTCAAATAAATATTACTTAACAGGGGTGGCAGTAATAAAAAAAATTTTCCTACAAAACTTGCTTATTTTTTAAAGATCTTTTCAACAATACCACTTTCGACCTATCGTTACATTTATAATTCCGGAGTTCTGGACATTCTGGAGCAAACTAATAGGGAAGCCGACCTTCCCGAAAAAAAAAATTATCACCATTCGATTCTTTATTAGGACTTTAATAATACAAATTTTTGACACAACTCTCTACGACTAACCGTTTTCGAAAAAAACGACTGATACGGGTGGTCGAACTCACCCTGTATATAGAGTATGTTCGACAAATACTGTTCTCCGCTGATTTTATTGGCGGTAAGGCTTAGCGCTGACAGGTCTAGTCGGGCCACTGTTTAATCGGTCGATTATTAGTTTGGGTCTGAGCGCAGATCGTCGATCAAATTTTAATATGTTGTTACGGCGACTGTTTTAAACATATATTTCAATTTGCAGAACAAAATTTCGGTATTAACCCCCTTGCAGAACGATATAAACACCTAGGCGAGCAAGTTTCCCTCTAAGAGAGGGGATTAATACCGACCTTTTGCTATGCAAATTGAAATATATGTTTAAAATAGTCGCCGTAACAACATATTAAAATTTGAATCTTGAACTAATAATATAAATTTCGTCGGATACATGACACGTTTAGGGTAATCTGCCACCCCTTTAATACTGACCAATCGATCTGCAAATATTAGAATGGCATTATTGGGTCACCGACAAGCTATACAAACAATTTCAGCCTTGAAGCAATTATAATTGTGACCATTTTTTTTGTTACATGTTGGGGGTTGTCTGCATCCCTCCCATACCGCTATCTAGCAAAATTCCTTGCTCAGGGCACTTTAAATATGCCTCCCTCAACATCTTCACAAAAATAAGGCCTTGAATAAATAACACCAAAAAATTGTCACTAGCTCTTGGTATATCAGTTGGACGATCATTTAGTTGCGTTTGCTGCGCAGGCTGTCTATCGGCTGACCGAATAGTTGCGCAATTAAAAATTGCCAGTTAGCACCAGGTCTATAATTCCTTTTTTCACGAATAACTTTAGGAGACACTGTACATTGTTTACGTAATTTTCCTTCGAGTGGAAACATTTTCTACGAAAAATTGTAATGACATTTTGATAAGTGAAATTGATATAATATTATGTGATAAACAATATTATTTACTTAGTTTTTATAAAGTTGTTTTTTTAAGTACTGCGCAAAAAGAAGCTCATTTAAAGACTGATACAGATAATGAAGGGTTGGGGATAATTTATTCGATTGTTTTTCAAACGAAGACGTCTGAATTACTTCCTGTCTACTGCGGCACTTCCGGTTCGATATCGTTTAATTAGCTTATCTGTATTGATACCTAACTCAATGACTCTTAAATAAATGTGCAGTAGAATTATATTATAGAAGTATATACTTTTTTCTGATTTGATTTTGAACAGGAATTATCCCCCCCTCCCCGCGAGAAATTATCAAAATAAAATACGCCTATATAACTCAGAAATAGTGTAGTTTTCTATTAGTGATAGAATTTTTAGAATCGGTTCAGTAGTTCCAGAGATAAAAATTTATGATTTATTATCCCCTCTCCCCCCGCAAAAAGTTCTTCTCCTGCGATGCGAAGTCGCCTGTCGTTGTTCTCGCTTCGCGTACTTGCCTACAATTTACAAATATAGTATAATAGTATAGATAGTCAAAAAATCCTACACCCCTGTTTTACCCCCTTTAGGGTTGAATGAAAAATAACTCGAATAGCCTATAACCTTCCTCAATAAACGGGTTATCTAACTGGTAGTTTCTGAGATTAGCGCGTTCAAACATACATACAAACTCTTCAGCTTTATTATATTAGTATAGATAATCCATATAGGCAAATCATATATACGGTAGATTTTTTGGTCGGCTCTCAATCATTTTCTGCGAATTTAAAATACGTAATATGTAGCATAATTTATAAATTACAAATTAAGGTTAAACCTACACGATATGTCTATTAATTTTACTTCCTTTAGAGAACTTTGGTGATCAATTTTTCATTTTTCTGTTTTCCACTTATTTTTCAAAGAAGGACCCTACTATTCTGTCTGTCTTGCTGTCACAGCCTTGTACAATAATTAAATTGACATATTATGTAAGTTATCATGGTGGCCACCCAAACCCAGACAAACGCAATAAGTAGGCTGTCGTACATTGAAATTTGATTCAGAAATTTGAAATTTAGTAGATAATTATGCAATTTTCAAGATAATAACTTGGTAATTACAAAAAAGTTTATTTAAAATCGGTCCGGTGATTTCTGAGATATGCGTCTTAGAAACTCGTTGAAAAATATAATAGCTGCAAATATATAACCACCTTGACGGAGAGGGCAGTATAGCCTAGTGGTTAGCGTGCTTAGTGCCGCAGCCTCTGGACTGGACTGCCGTAGGTTCGAATCCCATCTGCGCTCATGGATGTTTTGTGATGTTATTTAGTTTTAAGATATAGTTGTTATTTAGTGTAGTTGAAAGACGCTAATGACCTGAGATGTCGACGCGTCTATAATCTACAATAAATAAAATTAAAAATACCTTGACGGATTTTTTTTTACTAATTCTTGCAGTAAACTAGTACAGATCAGCCTTAAACAATATCGTTATAATAATGTATGCAGATGTATATAATATTTATTTGCTATACGTGTGATATGTAAATATCGATAATATATCGATACTATTATCGATGATTACGAGAATGCAAATTCGAAACGTCTGGGTTCGTCTTTCTGACTGACGCATCCGTCTTATGATGCCCGTGAAAATTTATAATCAGGAATATCACCTACGCTCCATCATAGACGCACACTGCCGTACATTCAAGTCTTTTTGTGGGGCACCAATTCTGCCGGAATTATCTAGGCCTAGCATCAATTAATGAGAAAGCTCTTTTTTTTATTAAGGAAAGTGCGTCCAAAAGAGAATTACAACAAGCCGTGAGGTGGGTCGTTTATTAGGACTAAAGTGCGACCCTTGAGGTCCACACGACGAACTTCCCAATTTGATAAATATTTAATAATAATAATTAAATTAGATATTACACAGAAAAGTAATTATTTTAATCATTAAAACATAATTATTATTTATTTTTAACAATAATTAAAAAAAAAAAAAACGGCTGAACGGATTTTTATAAAATTTATGTCGGATCAAAATGACGTTAACACGCCTCGATTGACACCCTTAGTAAGATATTGTGTAAAATCTACTTTTTTGGAGACTATTTGGTTAAGAAAAAAGATCGGCTGAACCGATTTTGAAAAAATTTCTTACAGATCATATTTACGTTAATACGCGTCGATTGGCACCCTAACGTAGTCGATATCATTTTTCATTCTCGAGATTTCGTCTTAGAAAGAAATGGACACATACGTACGTACGTAAAAATAGTGTAGTGGCCTTGAAACACAAAAATTTGTTATACATTTTGATTTCGATTTTCGGACCCATTACAATAATTTCCAATGGGAAGTTAAAAATTTTTAGTTTTAAAATACACGGTGACCTACCTATTTCTTTTACCCCACAATTTACCCAGTCCTGAATACCGTTACGGTCTATCAGATGGCACTAACAGCTCAAAAATCAAAAAAATGTGACATACCCATTTCTTTCCCCATTCCCTTCATTTTATTTAGCAACTGGCAAATTCATTTTAAATAGAACGTTCTCCGCCTATGATTATCAAACACCAACTGTTTGAAGTAATTCATTTGATACATTTGATATTATAAATATTGCTAAATGGTGATGGATAACCTAATATTATGTATACATTAAATTATTTCAGAATAATATTGTAAAATCGTAGACAACCTTGAAAATTATTTGACTGCCAAATAGCACGCAAATTTTCGCGGTCACCTATTTTGTAAATTCAAATTTAATATCGTCTGGACTTCGAAATCCAATTCATTATGCAATCGCAACAGAAATATTAAAACCAGGTGTCTTATTCGCAAGCAATAAGATAAATTTTAATATAGGCAGAAATACTGTTTCGTAATAAAAAAATATATATATAATGTGGTGGAAGTGATGGGTCGAACATTTACTTCTTTTTTTCTTCCATCTTTTTAGTGTTCCGTACCAAAATTGGAAAAGCGGAATATTTATGGCCTCACTCCGGTGTCTGTCCATCTGTCCGTCCGTCTGTCTGGCACAGGCTCTTAGAGTTAAACGGTACAAGCTAGAGACTTGAAATTTGGCATAGTTAAAGCTTGTTATGGCCCAATGCTGTGGCTTAGAATTTAGATATGAATAATTCGGATAATTACGGGTAATAATGGAGAGTTAAACAGGTTATGAACAAATGAAAAAAAATCAACCCCATCGAGTCGGGTGTCTAATGAAAACTAGTGACCGATAGAAAACAGTAGATAATATAAAAAAAAATTTGTTGTAATTTTTTGTCTGGTAAATGTATTATTATTATTATTATTTGCTAAAAAAAAAAAAAATTAAAAACCGCGAAAATCGTTTGTCCCACGCCATTTTTTCTAAAGTATTAATCGGAAAAATCTGAAATAAAATCAGCAAGTCTGTCATAACGCCAACATTGATCAAAAGTATAGACAACATTGTGAAGTACAAATTGTAGAGAAAAACAAGTATATCTATGATTTTTACAATTTTCAGTCTGCCTTGCAAATTTTTTTGCATGCCTCGCAATTTATGAAGTCTGCGAGGTATGCAAAAGAATTTACAAGGCAGACAATAATTTATTTCTCTACAATCTGAGCTGGTGTTGTCCTGATTCGGATCTATAGGCCGTCGTTGGTTGGAATTGCTTCCTAACGTTTCGCTAGCATGAGTGGCGAACTTCTTCAGAGGTCCTTCCATCTCCGATGCTGGATGTAGAATATATCCAGCATCGGAGATGGAAGGACCTCTGAAGAAGCTTGCCACTCGTGCTGGCGAAACGTTAGGAAGCAATTCCATCCAACGACGGCCTATAGATCCGAATCAGGACAACACCAGCTCATTAACTGGCCGCGAAAGCCTTAACCAATCTGTCTTTACAATCTGTATAAATTTCATCAAGTAGTGAAAAGCGGTATACGAAAGAGGTACCGACGATAAAAAAAAAAAATTGATGTAGCTGCCACCGATGTGATATTTTCCATCATGTTATTATCTGTTAAATTCACCGCTATGGAACAGAGCTACATCATATATGCCAAAACGATTTTCAAAAAAAAAAAAACCCACATAATTACAAAGCTTGAAACACCGGCCCCCGTTTGTTACACATAGCCCACATCTTTCTGTATTTTCAACATAAGAATTCCATCCACGATACAAACGTCTGCAAACATTTCTGAGAATCACAACAGATCTTCGACACAACCCGGCATATTTCTCGTTCACTCACTCACTCGCTGTTAGACAGAGACGGCATACGTGTGCGTGCGTGTTTTGTCTACGCTCTACAGCCTACTTGATACTACTGCATTCTTACTGCATTCCTTAACCTCTACAACACGGGGCGCCTTGGTGTCTACAGGTGAATCGGAAGTTGTCAACATTACGTCATCTCATCGTAACAACAACAACAACATTACATTTCCTTCTTGGACGAGTCTGGGGAAAATAGGAACAAGCTGGAAGTAGGAACAGAACTCAAACGTTTTGACATTTCCTTCTTGGACGAGTCAGGGAAAAATAGGAACAAGCTGGAAGTAGGAACAGAACTCAATCGTTTTGACATTTCATTCTTGGACGAGTCAGGGAAAAATAGGAACAAGTTGGAAGTAGGAACAGAACTCAATCGTTTTGACATTTTCTTCTTGGACGAGGCAGGGAAAAATAGGAACAAGCTGGAAGTAGGAACAGAGCTCAGTTGTTTTGACATTTCATTCTTGGACGAGTCAAGGATAAATATAAGAACAAGTTGAAAGTGGGAACAGAAGTTTAACAGCAAAGCAGTCCGTTAGGGCATTTTCTGACAAGGACCCATTGTGCCTCTCCGTGAATTAACTAGGTCCCGAACAATCCCGTTCCCTGGTGAGAAAACACTCCGTCCAATCGTGATGAACTTAGTGAATCTCTTGCTTTCCAAATATTTGGTTTCCAATGATTAGAATCTGAGTTACTTGCTCAGAATCTCGTTGGGGCATGTTTCCGAACTGTTTTGAGCTTTCACAGAAAGCAATCACTCCTTTCAGGACATGACTGTACTCTTTCCCACCAACAGATATAGCGATCGCTATAATCTTGGACAAGAATAGAGCCGGATCTATGTGCGTTATCATTGATACGTAAATAGATCCTCTATCCTTGTTGAAGAATATAGCGATTAATATATCTGCTGGTGGGAAAGAGTAATCAAGTAGGCAATTCGAATTTGTCATTTTGAACAAAAATGGAGGATAAGTCAATGGGTAAGTTCGGTCTTGCGCTCAGATTGATCCGAGCACAGGATAGAGATATCTTTCAGAGCATATAAAATAATGTTAAATTAATATAAATTCGAACGCATTAGAGCACTCAAGTCGAATTGAGCGCAATACCGAACTTACGTTTTGTATAGCTGAAAAAAAAAATTGTGTTTTAAAGACCACCAACAGCTAAGGTTATTTGGGCCTGGCACCAATTCATATTTTTAATTCATTATTTGTATAGCTTCATAGTTACGCATTTAAAAGGGAAATTTTTTGTACAACGCGTCAACTGATATGTGATAATTACTTATTTCCGTTGCTAAGATTAGGATACTAATCTTTAGGATATAAGTACTTATAAAATTAGAGACGCTAATGACCTCTGTTGTCGAGCGTCTATAATTCACAATTCATTATAAAATTGGACAACAATAAAATATATATCATTTGGTTCATAAAGCACAAAATCGAACTGTTCTAATGATAGATGTTGTAGGTATTTTATAGACGCTAGACAATTACGGTCTATAGCGTTTGTGCGGTAAAAATAAAACAATACAAAATAAAAATACTAACAAAACAAATAAAACATCAGACAAATAAAAAAAAATGCAAACAGTTTCTTGAATTATAAGTTTAGACTGTTCAGAGCTTTCAATACCACCCACATAATATGAATGCGTTTAGAACGTTGTTAATACGGACCTGTACACTCTATGCCACCTACTGTACACAGGGTCAGTGACTACTTAAGTACGGGATACAAAAAGAGTCTGTTATCGAAATTAAATTACAGCTCAATGATTGAACGCAGCGCGGCGTCGCATTTCTATAAATCCATAACTTCGGTATGCGTTTCAATCAGATTTGGATTCGATTCAGAAAATAGAATATTTATTTGTCATACCTACCATAAACTAGCTACTTTACATGCATGTATGTATGCATATTAAATAAATAAAATTATAATGTAATGGATTTGATAACGAGTTCCAGAATTTTCGTTTGTCTTTTGATGGATCTTGGACGGGATATTTTTTATTACTCTCCCGGGTTAACATGAGGTTTCCGCTAAAAACGGCATTAAAACGAGACCGAATCTGCGAGAAAAATCGACGTTCACACACTTGCGAATCAGCGAGCAGATTCCGACGTTCACGCGAGCGAAACCGCGTGATAAACCAAGTAATAATGATAAAAATGAGTTCATATGTTGTGTGGTGTTTATCCATGATCATCAACCCTCGGCGTCGAATGCGCAAACTCTAAACCGGACATCGATGTGCATTCTTGACCATGTTGGGAAGAACTGCATTCCACCAGTTCGACCTGCAGGCACTTCTTGCACACGAGGACCTAGACCTTGCCTCCATAAGTAAACACAATACAGACACACAAACAAACAAACACTGCGATGCTGCAAATAATTATTCATCGTTTAGTTTGTTCACTCAACTAAATATTGCTTGAACTGATATCCAAGTTATCTCCATCTGGAAGAGTTTCTACAATATTTTTGCTTACTTATCTTCTAAAATGATTATTCAAGAATCTGTTTTTTTTTTCAGACTACCAACTGACCACGTTATCGAGGCCTAATTGATAGTTTCAATTTATCATTATTATTATTAATAAATCGAAAATACTACCTCTCTGATTACAACTAGAGAACTTGAGGTTTGTTGATGATTGAAGGAAGAATTAGATTTTTTTTCCAGTGGCAATATGATCAAAAAAATGCAATACTGATATTAAAATATTTGCATTCACTAACTTTCGGCACTCTGAAGATGGCACAAGGAGTGCCGAAACGTTAGTGAATATATACAAATATTTTAACATTACCACCTATATATTGGATTTTATTGATCCTGTTTGCCACTGGGAAACATTTCTAATTTTTCCTGCAATCATCATCATTCATCAGTATTGTGGATCGCAATTTTATTCTACTCCAACTAGAGTTTGTTTGTTGTTTGGAAACGCGATATAATTACCGGCATCCTTACGATCTCGGCTATAGTTAGGCCAAGGAGACTATCTGCCTCTTTCTTCCTTCGTCACCACTCGCGTCTTGTACTTAATTGTACTAGATGTTATATAATATATACTACTATTATTGATATCTGAAGAAGGCCCTTTGCATCCTTACGATCTCGGCTATTGTTAGGCCAAGAAGACTATCTGCCTCTTTCTTCCTTCGTCACCACTCGCGTCTTGTACTTAATTGTACTAGATGTTATATAATATATACTACTATTATTGATATCTGAAGAAGGCCCTTTGCATCCTTACGATCTCGGCTATTGTTAGGCCAAGAAGATTATCTGCCTCTTTCTTCCTTCGTCACCACTCGCGTCTTACACTTAATTGTACTAGATGTTATATACTACTATTATTGATATCTGAAGAAGACCCTTATGCATCCTTACGATCTCGGCTGTAGTTAGGCCAATGAGACTATCTGCATCTTTCTTCCTTTGTCACCATTCGCGTCTTACACTTAATTGTACTAGATGCTATATACTACTATTATTGATATCTGAAGAAGGCCCTTATGCATCCTTACGATCTCGGCTGTAGTTAGGCCAATGAGACTATCTGCCTCTTTCTTCCTTCGTCACCACTCGCGTCTTGTACTTAATTGTACTAGATGTTATATAATATATACTACTATTATTGATATCTGAAGAAGGCCCTTATGCATCCTTACGATCTCGGCTGTAGTTAGGCCAAGGAGACTATCTGCCTCTTTCTTCCTTCGTCACCACTCGCGTCTTGTACTTAATTGTACTAGATGTTATATAATATATACTACTATTATTGATATCTGAAGAAGACCCTTATGCATCCTTACGATCTCGGCTGTAGTTAGGCCAATGAGACTATCTGCATCTTTCTTCCTTTGTCACCATTCGCGTCTTACACTTAATTGTACTAGATGCTATATACTACTATTATTGATATCTGAAGAAGGCCCTTATGCATCCTTACGATCTCAGCTATTGTTAGGCCAAGGAGACTATCTGCCTCTTTTTTCCTTTGTCACCACTCGCGTCTTAAACTTAATTGTACTAGACGTTATATACTACCATTATTGATATCTGAAGAAGGCCCTTATGCATCCTTACGATCTCGGCTATAGTTAGGCCAAGGAGACTATCTGCATCTTTCTTCCTTCGTCACCACTCGCGTCTTACACTTAATTGTACTAGATGCTATATACTACTATTATTGATATCTGAAGAACGCCGTATGCATCCTTACGATCTCGGCTATTGTTAGGCCAAGAAGATTATCTGCCTCTTTCTTCCTTCGTCACCACTCGCGTCTTACACTTAATTGTACTAGATGTTATATACTACTATTATTGATATCTGAAGAAGACCCTTATGCATCCTTACGATCTCGGCTGTAGTTAGGCCAATGAGACTATCTGCATCTTTCTTCCTTTGTCACCATTCGCGTCTTACACTTAATTGTACTAGATGCTATATACTACTATTATTGATATCTGAAGAAGGCCCTTATGCATCCTTACGATCTCGGCTGTAGTTAGGCCAATGAGACTATCTGCCTCTTTCTTCCTTCGTCACCACTCGCGTCTTGTACTTAATTGTACTAGATGTTATATAATATATACTACTATTATTGATATCTGAAGAAGACCCTTATGCATCCTTACGATCTCGGCTGTAGTTAGGCCAATGAGACTATCTGCATCTTTCTTCCTTTGTCACCATTCGCGTCTTACACTTAATTGTACTAGATGCTATATACTACTATTATTGATATCTGAAGAAGGCCCTTATGCATCCTTACGATCTCAGCTATTGTTAGGCCAAGGAGACTATCTGCCTCTTTTTTCCTTTGTCACCACTCGCGTCTTAAACTTAATTGTACTAGACGTTATATACTACCATTATTGATATCTGAAGAAGGCCCTTATGCATCCTTACGATCTCGGCTATAGTTAGGCCAAGGAGACTATCTGCATCTTTCTTCCTTCGTCACCACTCGCGTCTTACACTTAATTGTACTAGATGCTATATACTACTATTATTGATATCTGAAGAACGCCGTATGCATCCTTACGATCTCGGCTATTGTTAGGCCAAGAAGATTATCTGCCTCTTTCTTCCTTCGTCACCACTCGCGTCTTACACTTAATTGTACTATATGTTATATACTACTATTATTGATATCTGAAGAAGGTCCTTATGCATCCTTACGATCTCGGCTATTGTTAGGCTAAGGAGACTATCTGCCTCTTTTTTCCTTCGTCACCACTCGCGTCTTACACTTAATTGTACTAGATGTTATATACTATTATTATTGATATCTGAAGAAGGCCCTTATGCATCCTTACGATCTCGGCTATTGTTATAGATCAAGGAGACTATCTGCCTATTTCTTCCTTCGTCACCACTCGCGTCTTATACTTAATTGTACTAGATGTTATATAGGTACTACTATTATTGATATCTGAAGAAGGCCCTTATGCATCCTTACGATCTCGGCTATTGTTAGGCCAAGGAGACTATCTGCCTATTTCTTCCTTCGTCACCACTCGCGTCTTGTACTTAATTGTACTAGATGTTATATACTACTATTTTTGATGTCTGAAGAAGGCCCTTATTTTAATTCTCTGCGTTTTTGACCGCCCACCATTGCCTGGGGAACCAATAATATAAAAGTGATTCGTTCATTTCGATGTTTTTGAAAACACACTGTATGAATATATATATGTTATAATATATATTATGTATGTTGTATACTCTAATTGGTTAGACAACACGTGCTATGGTCTTTTGTGTTACTAATTATTATCATACACCTCTAATGCACCTGTCTGGTTTATTCAGGGATGTAACAGAAACATTTGCCGGCTCAAAACAGGTGAACGTTTTCGAATTGCGCAGCTCTCAAGTTCCGGAAATTCTCAAGCTTTTTTTCTCTCTCGAAGTATCGTAAATTCAAGTTAAAATTACTGTAGACTTTGTTGCAGCAATTTCACACAGTTATATTTGTATAGTAATTATTGTTGGAATTCGTATAAAAAACATGTCATGAAACATTGTTAAAAATAGTTGTACAGTTAATATCCTGTTATTTGTACAATTACACCTAGAATATGTCGATGTCAATATTTCCCACGATGTCTTGCGTGAGTGGATACTGTCACTGCGTAGAAATCATATTATACGTTCCAATTTTCCGGCGATATTTCCGGATTTATGCGCTCTCTCTTCTTACTCCGTTTGGAACTCTCAATATCTAAATTTCTACAATAAAAAACAAGTGCAGGGCGAAGCTAAAGATAATGTTTTTGAATAGGATATCTTTAAAATGGAAAACAGGGACTTAGCAAGGCTTACTGTTCATACAATAGGGTCGTCCCGCGTATCAAAATTTGATATTTTTGAACAGTTTATGTTATCCTAATACATAAACAAATAATGTAAACCAACTTTTTTTGTTCTTATATCCTTCGTCTTAATTGCAAACAAGAATAAAAAAATGTGTTCAATTCAAATGGATGAGCCTAGATAAAGAGAGGAATACTTCCTTGTCAGTCGTAACTCGTGAAGAACCTAACCTAACGTCTAACTGCTGGCCTGTCAACTGTACATAAACAAATCAGTGTACTATATTCTCTCTTTATCTGTGGATCAGTGGGTGTGATTCAACTACAGCAGCCAATCAAAGACGTATTCCGTATAGCGTTATAATTCTATGTTTAAAATTACATTGAAAAATACGCACTTTTGAGAATTTTTACCCGACTGCGCACGCAAAGGAGTGGTAATGTGTTTATCAGCCTATGTATGTTTGTATGTTCCTTTGAAGCACTATACAGACCAAACGCCTGGGCCGATTTTTATGATTCACACGTCAATCGATTCCCCTTAGTCCGGCGAGTGTCACTAAAGACATGACGTTAGTGAAAATTCAATATGGCGACTACAGGACGCCATATTGTGAAAATCAAAAAATGAAAGTCAACCAACTATGTCAAGTGGGGTATCGTTGAATAGGTATTTAAAATTCATTTTTAGTTTTCCCTCAACATTTTTCGATTCGACTGACCTTTTAGGATCTATATCGATTTATTTTTAACTAAAAACATTTGAAATAAAAAATTTATTAATAAAAAAAAGCAAAAAACCCGACTGCGTAAAAATCGAACTTAAAAGATGGAAACAAGATCAAATGATAACATGCAGTCGGAGGTATTTCTGTTCAATTTGTTACTACTATGCCTCCGACTGCATGTTATCATTTGATCTTGTTTCCATCTTTTAAGTTCGATTTTTACGCAGTCGGGTTTTTTGTTTTTTTTTAATAAATTTTTTATTTTCTTGTAGAAAAAACTTCCGAAAAATTCCCAAATAAATTGTTTTATTATCTATATATTTTATATCTATCAATAAGTATAGAGTTCTTAGGCTCTAATATAAAAGAAAAGAATTGATCTTAAAGATTCGGTTTTCCATCTTAAGATTTCGATATCGGAGAACAGTTGTTCAAGCTATTATTATCAGTCAAGCATTAATAAGAGGATTTGTACTGTATTTGCGGTCTGGCAATTTCTATTTTTAAATGTTAAATTAACACAATGCAAGTCAACTCGGTGTGTGTTGGATGGCCGTCTGCATGCTTTTGTTTTGTTTCCGCCACGTTCTCATAACCTCACTTTATGATACATGTATATGCGCGACATGATGACATTCTTTTGTTTTGATGAAATGTCTTAATTCGGGGTAATTAATTTTCATTGGAAGCCCAGAAGGCAAATTGTGCTATTTAAAGATGCATGCAGATTATTAATGATCCAGTTTCAGATTCTGAAGTTGACTGAAATCATATAACTATAAAGATAGATATTTACAATCAGGGGCGGACCCATTTTTTGACGTGGCACGTCTAACTACGCAGGTAGACATGCATGTACAAAAAGTAAATTTCACCTTCCAAAAAAGGGCTGTCGCGTCGAAGCAAACGTCACGGCTAATGTAAGTTAGATAATAGGCAGACGTTGTCACGTCCAAAACACCCGCGGCCGTGTAGATGACACTGCAGCCCACCCGTTTTGAAACGGTTTTATTTGTTTGTTACTATTTTTGTTTCAAATCTTGCGACAGCTTTTTCAACTACTTCTACTTAACCGATTCTTATGAAACTTTGCACACACATTGAGTTCCCGTGACAATACAATATTATGATAATTTGAACTTGGTAACGAGAGTCTGATGATGGAATCAGGAGGTGGACAGTTGAAAGGATGAGGAGTTTGCGTAATGATACGGGTCAGAAATCAAACTAAAAACTTTTCACAATCGAATGCCCTTCATGGTGTATACCAATTATTTCCAGATTAAACCAGATATTCAGGCGCCTATGTCCCGCCCTCTCATGAAATCGAAAGCATTATCTCATGACGACCGTTTTTCTATTTTACTCTTTTGCATGGCTGATACGGGATGCCCAATTTTTTTAAGTCGTGCCTTTAATATGTGACTCTCTTGAAATATTAACTTCAGTTTCATCACTACTTGCACAAGTGGGGATTAGTAACGGTTGAAACAACCAAGACGCTGACTTGACGAGCAATTACTTAAAGCAAGACTGTTATATGATTACTAGCAGCTCGGTCTGGCTTCGCCCGGGTGCAAATATCTATTTTCGCTCACTGTTCATCCCGTCAGCGTAATAATTTATAGTTTATGATAAAAGCAAGCTTTTAAACACTGAAAGAACTTTTCAAATCGATTCAGTGGTTCTGAAGTTTTGAGGTGACGTACTCACACGGTATACCTACATACAAACTGTACATCTTCCTATTATGTTAGTATAGACCAGGGGTCGGCAACCTTTTGAGACGGAAGAGCCAAAAGTTATAATTTACAAAATTTCCCAGTTTTTAAAGAGCCACTAACATTTTTATTTCAATATTATGGTATTTGATTAGGATTAGGTATATAAAAAAAAAGTTCTGACTGCGACCGTTGACGACACAGTGCACCAATAACTAAACAAACAGAACAGTGTTGCCACATTTAAAAAATGTCAGCTGTCCGTATACTCTCTACTCCACCTATTCTCACTGTTCTCTGTTGAGTGTTTTTATCCTGTTTAAAGTTTTTTTTGCAGTATAATATTTTTTATGAGTTTTGAAAATATAATTATTAATATTTGCGCATGGAACTGGAAAGCCGCATCTTGACGTCATAAGAGCCGCATGCGGCTCGCGAGCCGCAGTTTGCCGACCCCTGGTATAGACGAAGAACACAATTCAAATTCCGTTTTTACTGGGTTAAATGTTACTTTTGTTATCAGTTTTAATTGACTAATCTCTACAAATATTGCTGTATTATTTTTGTTCATTCAGTGTATAATTTTTCAATTTAAAAAACCCATTCATTAAATTTTCTGTATGTGTAAAATAAAACATAGTGAATATTATGTTAATTATAAAAAACTAACGTATATTTTATTTCTTTGTTTCAGACGGCGGCCATTTTACAATTCGGAATTAAAAAGAAGTGGTTGAGTAAGTCTAAAAATTAAAACAAAATATGTTACATGCGAATATTTATACATTCAAAATTTTGAAAATATTGTTGTGTATTTTTGCCTATCATAAGCCCTGCAATTGATGATTTTGCATATAAATCGAAGTCAATAAATTTTGGATTTGCAATTTCTACGATCTCTTTTCAATTTTTAAGTGAAACTTTTTAGCCTTGGTTTTTTTGTCGAGGTCACTAATATTATAAATTTCGTCGGGTACATGACACGTTCAGGGTGATCTGCTACCCCTTTAATACCGACCAATCGATCTGCAAATATTATAATGGCATTATTGGGTCATCGACAAGCTATACAAACAATTTCAGCCTTGAAGCAATAATAATTGTGACCATTTTTTTTGTTACATGTTGGGGGCGGTCTGCATCCCTCCTATACGGCTATCTAGCAAAATCCCTTACTCAGGGCACTTTACTATGCCTACTTCAACATTTTTACAAAAATAAAGCCTTAAATAAATTACACCAAAAAATTGTCACTAGCTCTCGGTCTATTATTTTACAGGTGACCAAATAAATAAAAAATGTTCATTCTTTTTTCTACGTGCATAAAACTAATATAAATTTAGTTTAAATAAAGAAATAAAAATTAATGACCAAAACAAAATAATATCCGGTCTGAGAGTAGATAGTATATATTATATTGCAAAATTTTTAAAAACTTAGATAATTTTGTCCACGCTAATAATTCTGCTGCTTTGATGTACGTAAATATTTTTAAATTTCAAAGTAATTAAAAAAATGCAATTATTTAATATGTTAATTAATTATTTCAAATGAATGCTGCACAAAAAGTAATTGAAATATTATAATGTTTTTTTTTCGTTTAAATTAATATTCAATTCACATATTTTTGTACGAATATCACTAAAGTTTTTGAAATAAGTAGTTAAATTTTGCTATGGAAAGAAATTATCCACCATTTAAAAATTTTACATCGGTGGAAACATGACCTTAGAACTTTATTAGGGTTGGGAAGTCGCGACATTTTCAAAGTACCGGGACACGAGACATCCTAGGATCAAAGTCCCGAGACTTCGAAACTTTTCAAAAATAAATTTAGAACCGAGTTCATTTTTGGCGAGACGTGTCAATAAAATTACCGTTTTATTTAAAATCAACATTTATTGAAAATTTAGGTTATGTATCGTCATGTTCAGTCATGGGAAGCACGGGCAACGCCGGGCTTTAACAATGTCGTTGTTTATATGGCGTTTACATGGCTCCTCTATTACAAGCCCCCAGTTCCAAGGTTCTTGTTACCCGAGAACTGGTAAATGTATCATTTGGTTTTCACTTTATTATTAAAAAAAGAATGAATTGGTGCTAGGCCCAAATAACCCTAGCTGTTGGTGGTCCTAAAAACAAAACAGCTATAGTAATTTATTAATATAACGATTGAACTGTATCATTCGAATAGACGCTTACGTCCTAAGCTGTCAAGCGTCTATAATCTACAATCCGTCTGTCTGTATCGGTCACTATTGTCAGAAGTGAGGCAGTGCTTCATACCGGTGGACTGCCCATGGCCAATTATTGTTTAGTTACGCGGTACCTAACGTTTCTCCGGTTCTCATCATCTGAAACCCAACAATTTCATTCATAGAACGACTTAGATCAGAAGGGAAATATATTTTCGATACGCACGTCTGAACCATTCGACATGCTGTTTAACTACGATATGTGTATGTGTTAGTGTTGCGAATCGTTTGTGAACGATTCATTCATTTTATCAATTGAACTATGAAACGAACGACTTTATTTTTTCTTTCAATGATGACGGTCGTTTTTTCTTGTAGCCTAGGTAGCTACCTTAACTCGTTACGGTATCTGCCTGTTGAAATATCGAACATGGTTTTCTGAAACGTCGTATTGACACAATTCAGTTATATCTGTCATAAATAAGTCAGTCCTGCGAATGGTGGGGTAGAAGATTTTTTTTTGTATTTGTATATATTGGTTCCAACATGAAAAAACCATGGCCGATCCCAGAACAACTTTTGGCGGCCGTTAAAAAAAATTGTTAAATTGTGTTCTAAAGACCACCAACAGCTAAGGTTATTTGGGTCTAGCACCAATTCATATTTTCAATTCATTATTTTTTTTTTAATAATATTTAATTGAAAATCCAAATGACACTTTTACCAGCTCTCGGGCTAGAACCCGGGAACTGGGGACTTGTAATAGAGGAACCTTAGCAACGCCATGTAAACAACAGCATTGCTACATTTTGGCGGCTGAAAAACCACTAAATTTTACCACTTTTTTAGTTTTTATCGAAATATCTCAGAAACGATCGACTATTAAGAGATTCTTCCGCTATGTAATGTTTTTAAGAAGATTACATTTCCTACAATTTTCATCCGTACTACTTTTTTGTAGTAAGAATAGTACGCGCGCTACAGGTTCTTGAAAATCAAGCGCTTTATGTAACCTTGCGGTAGGCAATAGTTAAAACGTAATGTCCTTTTCAAAATAGCTTTATTTATTGTGTTCTTCAACGAATTTTAAATTGAAAATACATAATATGTTCATAAAGCAAGGAATGCCCTAAATCGTGCGTTTTGTCCTATATCGATTTCTTTAGACATTGAGAAGTTATAGGTAGTAAAAGTTGAAATCATCTCAGAGTCTTACGTGTTTTTGAATGCGCGGTACGAGAGGCCTTCTGTACCGAATAAAAAAAATCCGTCTAGGAATCCATACGAAATTAAATGCCTTAAAAGATGCTTTTTGTCCTATTTCGATAACTTGAAAAATGTTTAAGTTATAGAAGAAAACGGCTTTAAAGTGGCTTAAGGATCCAAATAAGAAGCAAATACTGTTGTTATTGCATTTATTAGTTAACGTTTCGAAAATTATATTTTCATCATCAGAGCTCAAATGCCGTCAATTGTAACAGTAAAATTGTCCAAAAATTAAAAAAACATATTAACATTTTATATTGTTTTAATGAAGTGTAAAATTTAAGTTATAGTTAAGTAGAATGATAAGGGTGTTATTTGTTTTTTTCACTTATAACAATCTAAATGTCAGGGATGTTTTTCTTTTCTAAAACGAAAAACCTATCTGAAACGAATCGATGCCCGAAAGAAACGGTTCCCTCGAAAGACTCGAACTTTCCCATCTTCAGCGCAAGTTTGTAGGTATGTGTGTGTATACAGTTCTTTGTAAATGGTTCCCCCACCACGGTGTAAACATTCCTTTACGTCATAAGACAGGTCATTCACATATTCTCTTGCATTAGCATTACATATTTGTCTTTCTTTCATCATAGTAGGTAAAAATAAAAGGCTCGAACGCAGACTACATAATCAGTTCACTGCCACCTATTGAACAGTAGTCGTACCCGAACTGTTGTAGTGAACGGTTGTGATGTGCGGTGATAGATTATAAACTGTGCATGTGTGGTTTAGTGCCAAGATTAGTTATAAATGCGGACTGTAGATGGCCATTTAAATAAACTGATTTTTAGATTTGTTTTTTTGTTTGATAGTCATTCGGGAGTGAATTAATATTTTGTGTTTTTCTGTATTATATATATTAAAAAATGTTTGCCCGGAAATTATCATAGGATTAGTGATAAGACAATGTGGTTGTGAACTGTGATGCAATGCTATTCTACGACAGGTGGCAGTAAAGTTATTTTCGATGCTGGAAACGAACCATGTAAGTATTACAGATATCTGTACGTAAACATAAGCAACTCATAGTGCCATCTGCCGGCCAATTGTGTATTTAAGAAATTAAAAGCAGCAGTTGTTGTGTTCTGTTAATAGGTGTCCAAAAATTCAAGTGATTCGAAGAATGTTTGAAGCCTTTGATTCAAAGAATGTACGAAGCGTTTAAACATTAATTTTATTACAATGATAAAACGAAATGGTGTAAAAATGTTTTTTTCCAATATTAAAATATCCTGACTGTGATGTTTTAATTCATAAATAATATTCAAAGTAATTCCCATATCAACGACAATAAATATCATTTATTGTTATTACATTTTTGTTATTTTTATTTGAATTTATTTTTTTTTATAATACGAATAATAAATAATTATTATTAAGCATGTTTAATTTTATCTTGGTTTTAATTATCATCATAACAAACTTCAAGTTACATGATTTTTTAATAATTAGCTTATCTTACGACGATTTCTTGGAAATCTCATCAAATCTTACTAACAAGTGTATGACCTTTCGGTTTTTTCACTCTCGATTCTTAGTTTTGATGTATTCTTATGGGTATTTTGTCGCCTCCAGGATCGTAATTTACGTATTTCAACGGGCAAAAATGTTTGTCCAAAGCCAGGTTCGAACCAGGAATCTTAGTCGATAGCGTATAGCGCAAAACCGCTCGATCACCGAGCCAGCTGAACGGCATAGCTTAGCAGATACATACCTACCAACACTATACAATGCATAATTTATTTATTTAGACGCGTCGACATCTAAGGTCATTAGCGTCTTTCAACTACACTAAATAACAACTAACTTAAAACTAACTAACATCACAAAACATCCATGAGCGCAGGTGGAATTCGAACCCACGGCAGTCCAGTCTAGAGGTTGCGGCGCCGAGCATGCTAACCACTAGGCTATACTGCCCCCCCTGTATACAATGCATAATACATACTGAGGAAGTATATGGGAATTGAATTGAATTGTAGATTATAGACGCTCGACAACAGAGGTCATTAGCGTCTAGAAGTATATGGGGATATTACATGTAACCTACATCAGAACTCAGAAGCCAAGTTTGCTGTACGGGTCAAATGTCCAAAATTTTGAAAATACTGTGTGTTTGTTTAGGTCAAATCTTGCAAATCAATTTTGAACGACTTCCACGTATCCGATCGATTTGAAATTTTGTACACATACATATTCCCGATGACAATACATGATTAAATCGTTTTTAGAAATAAATTCAACCCCTACGGGGTTCAAACGGGGATGTAGGGTTTTTTTGACTAATCAACGCCCAGGCCAAATCGCTGAAGCTAGAAACTTGAAATTTGGACAGTTGGTTCCTTTTCTGACGTAAGCATCCACTAAGAAAGGATTTTTCGAAATTCGACCCCTATGGGTGTGAAAGGGGGGGGTAACATTTTGAAAGACTAAAATGAACAAAATAAATATTAATAAAAAAAACTTTTTAGAGACAAGTTTTTATTTAATTGCGCTAAAAAGGAAAAAATAATTTTTAATAATTTAGGTTCATAATTATAAAAGCGTGGGTCGTGACATGAACCTATATTATTAAAAATTATTTTTTCCTTTTTAGTGCATTTAAATAAAAGCTTGTCTCTAAAAAGTTTTTTTTACTGATATTTATTTTTTCTATTTTATCGCAAATTATTTACTGTTCACAGAGCCATTGGTTATATGAGGAAACGACAGAGCTTGAAAAGCTCTTGGCTTTTAATTATATGAAGTCCCTGAATTAATGAACACCCCGTATAAAATATAAATGTTAAGTGTTCGTTCGTAACACGTGTGTTTTAGAATCGTGTACATAAATATTTGTAAGATTCCGTCAGAAATGCTTTCTGTAGAATTAGTTTTATTGCGTAAAATGTTTATATTTAAAATTGATTTTTGTTTAATTATATTAACATCTTGTGTTCGAAATTGATGTTCAAATGTCATTTCAGTGGCGTAGATTTAATAAGAAATGCAATCAATCGCTCTATATATAAATAAGTGTCCTCACTGACTGGATGACTGACTGATTGACTGACTGACTGACTGATACATTATATAAACGCACAGCGGAAATCACTGAACCTAGGAACTTGAAATTTTAGGTACCTATGCTTTCTCTTCTTATGATGTAGGCGCCCACTAAGAACGCATTTTTAGAAATTTAGCTCATAAAGGGGTGAAAAAAAGATGCAATTTTTCTGTAGGAGGGGTGAAAATATATTTAATGTCATACGTCTAATTTATTCACACTTTTCTGGAACTGAAGTTGACCTAAAAATCGGCCAACTCCAGTTCCAGAATAAATGCGGAGGACCTCAAATCTTGGTACCTATAAATAATTGATCAACAAACAAAATCTAGAGAGGGAAAGTATTTTCCCATGTATATAATGAGTCGAATAAATAGTATATTGTGCGACTAGTGGGAGAAAGAGGAGATTTCTCGAGTGTGGATTTTGCCGCACGAGCGTAGCGAGTGCGGTAAAACACGAGTGGAATCTCCTCTTTCGACCAATAGTCGCACACAATATTTTGTTCAACTACCGCAAGAAATATGTCATTTCGTGGCTCTGCTGAGCGTGGGCGAAATAATGGATGACCTGATTGATTGACGAAACTATCAACATTTGCATAAACGTTCCCCGTAATGAGCGTGGGCGAAATGGCATTTCGCCCACTCATTACGTCTACAGTCAGAGAATTCATTATTTCGCCCACTCTCACGAAATTACATATTTATTGCGGGTGTTGAACAAAATAAAATAATATAATTAGGTAGGTAAATGATTCTTCTGTCTTCATAAAAAAAAAATTCGACTGATGACCAATCCTATACTTCCCACCTAGTAAATATTTGCAAAAAATAAACACTCTTTTTTTTATTCTTTGACTAGGCCCAAATAACCTTAGCTGTTGGTGGTCTTTAAAACACAATTTAATTTTTATTCTTTGAAAAAAGCATGGCCCTCTTTTTTGTTTGGTGATCTATTGATGGCTAGCTTAATATAGCAAAAATCATGGTTACCTTGATTTACGTACAATTTTTATTTTTTTTAGTAAAATATTTTTTTTCTCGAAAACTATACATTTTAGAGAAAAAAAATATTTACATTTTTTTCATATTATAACATCTAGAATTCATTTATATTTTTTTTTACCTATGTTAATACGTGACATTGAGGACGTTTTTTTGAATATCTCAGGATCCACTGAACCGATTTGACTCAAAATCTAATCAGATCTAAGTTAAAGGCTGATAAACACAATAGAACAATCGGCATGCCCGTATGTTTTTCCGTTATTAAGATATCGAAGGCGAAAAATTGACCACACACATACACACACATACAGACATCAGTCAGAAAATGATTTTAAACGATTGCTAGGGTCTCAAAACGTGAAAATCTGTTAAAATCTCGAAATATTTTTTTCTGACTAAATCCATTACTTCCCTACCATAGTAGAGGTGGGAAGTAAAAATTATCTCGTCACCTGAGTTTCTCCTTTAGGTGATGTGATATTTTTTTACGTTACGTTTTTGTTTTCACCTAGTAGGTATTTAAATAATATTAATTAGTGTTGATAGTGAATAATGTGTTGAATTGATTTATATCAAATGATACGAGCTGCTGATAACTTCATATTGAATCATACACTCTATAAGCTGTACAGTGTAGTTTACAAATAAGCCGTTTGTTTGACGCTGTATGTCAGTGCAAAACACTGGCTGCCATTGTTACACTCAAAACGCGATATTTCATTCATAAATTATCGCTTTCATTCATAAAATCGCACGCGAACGCTTATATAATTGATTTCAAAAATTAGGAAGTTGAGGTTCTTGCCGATATTGGAATAGCAGTGGTGCATCTTTCAAATTTCAGTTCAAAAAACTTACTTTTTAAAAACTATTTCAATTTATTTTTTTTCAGTGGCACAAGAGAACAACGACTCGACATAATTACCTCAGTATGGAACCCTGTTATTATAATAATGGTAGTTCCTTGCTTTTCTTGTTCTGTAGGTATCTAACGAAATTAAAGCGCTTTTTGTACGCATTATAGTTATACTTTTTGGCGCAGTAATACAGCGCTTTTCAAATATGCTAAGTATTGTAAACTGTTTTTTTTTGTTATGTTTTAGCGTTGTTTTCGTCCATTTT
This sequence comes from Mongoloraphidia duomilia, assembly GCA_039654895.1. NCBI lineage: Eukaryota > Metazoa > Arthropoda > Insecta > Raphidioptera > Raphidiidae > Mongoloraphidia > Mongoloraphidia duomilia. Next base: position 13,480,206 of record CM077527.1, read on the forward strand.
GAGACGTTTCTGATTGCATATTCATTCATTTTATTTAATCTAACACAAACAGGCTATATAGAATGCATTTGATGTGATTGATTATTGAAAACTTTATAGGTTATGTACACATATCTTCATTCCAGTACCCCGGAGGTCTTCAGGTCTGTCGAATCGGAATCCACATCGTCATCTTTATGATACCCCGGATTGGACTGCACGAACAACAACAAAACATATATGCAACAGTCAAAGGAACGTTTATGAAATGAAACTGGTTTTCATAATGATTTGACAGATGTATTTATAATTCTGAGATCATTGTGAAAGCTGATTTTGTATTCATTGAATCAACATTTATTTGACAACAATGACCATCAACAGGTCAACAGCAGACGTCCGGTAATTTTTTTAGAAATAATATACCTATATCATTGATTGTTGAAAGTTTTTTTTTAGATTTGAAACTGATTTTTGTTCTTAGATAAGATAGATAAGATAAGATTTTATTGTCATATCATAAAATTTTACAAAACATTTTATGTTCCATAGCACCACTGCTTGAATAGTATTGATCTTGTTCTGCAGTGTGCAAATTTTGTTCTTATTCTTTCTTCTAAACTTAGGATTTTAGTGAAAGTACAGATGATACAAAATACTAGGAACAGTTATTTTGGAACAGTTTCGAACGAGGAACAGATTGGAACAGTTGTCAGTTTAATAAAATACCTGTTCCGGGCTGTTCCAATGCTTCGACTGTTCCGAGTAACAAAACGGGCGTTTTTCTGCATAAAAGAAACATTCTCCGTTCCCGTTGTCAATTGTACATTTGTACCTACGTTGCAAACTGCAACTTTTTGCTTGTCACCTATGGCTAGCGTACATTGTACGTAAAGTCGATTTTAGTATCACACCATCACATTAACATGCGTCGCACACGGCATCGCGCCTTATTAAAAACGCTTTTTATTTAATGGTAAAATCCATTTTTCGCTATTGATTTTCTGTAAAAGTATATTTTTAATATATTGTCGACAAATTTATTTTGTTTTTTTTAATAATTATAGGTACCTTAAATTATTAAACTTGAATAATAGAATTAATTCACGAAAAAATACAAATAATATACACTTCATAATTTCAAATTTTTATACGTTGCATGTTACAAGCTATTCCGAGAATGTCAAGGTTCCAACGTTGGAACTGTCAAAAAGTAACAAGTTTTTGGAACTGTTCCGTAAGCGGAACAGGAACGGAACGGAACTGTTATTAAAAAATAACAGTTTGTACCACCTCTAAGTGAAAGTTTGTCTACCAATATGCAGGGTCACCCTAACTACAGGCCTAAATGGGCTATAGCCCCGGGGAGTCAGCCTTTTGGGGCGGCAATTTTGTTCACACTCAAATCTGTTTCCCCACTCCAGCTTCCCCTTGCGTATGTTTTATTATGAAGAGGGGCGCATTGTTGTTAGTTAGTCCACGGGCGCCACATCTCTTAGGACGGCCCTGCCGATATGTGTAGTAACTTTTATAACATTTTAATCTATACTAATATAAACAGGAAAAGAACTATTGAACCGATTTGAAAAATTATTTCACTGTTTAAAAATATACTTCTCTCCGAGTAACATATAGGCTATATGTTATAATTTTACGATAAGATAAAAAGGGGATGAGCAGTGGCCGAAAATGCAACGCAAGTCGGGGGATGCCACGTGCGATTTCTGAGTTAAATTTATTTAGGTACGCTGGATAGTATAAAACGTTGCGTAATAATATTATATTTCCTATGTGAACGAATTTTTTATGTCGGTTAAGTAGTTTCTGAGATTAGCATCATTGTATAAACATGACTACACACTGTAAAAAAATGGATGTAAAAATACTTTGAAAGTTAAGGTAGAATTCGCTCGATTTTCTAAATGATTTTACATTATTATTCAGAAAACTTCATAAAAACTTGGACTTTTACTGTAAAGTTAAACAAGTTTGTGATTTTTACATAAAGTAAATTAAAATTACATAATTTGTGTAATATTCCAATAAAGTGTGTAAAAATTACGAAATAAAATGTATAGTTACATATATAAAATGGATGAATACAAAACAAATTAATGTAAAATTAGTAACCACGCATGCGCAATGTGTTTTTATGGAATTTACGCGATGTGCAGGCGATACCTGTTTGCGACGCCATTGTCTCTTTGTGTGTCTATTACTAGATTAATCGCTGGCTACAAATAGACCATCGATAATTTATGTAATCGGCCTTCTTATTTCTTACAGTGCATAAAGTAAAGTGATAATTTCGTTGCCAAATCAAAATCTAGTCGCGCGAAGTCGGGCTCGAAAAGCTATCACATTTTAAGATCTGTCAGTTTGTTCTTTCTCGATGACCCTGTATAATTAACATGTAACCTGCCGCCGCATGACATCCGATCTTTTTTAAGTTTCGCACTAATCTGATGCTGGTCTGTGTTAATACCGAAGGCCTGTCGAATCCTAAAGAAGAACCACTTCACGTTGTCCCGCCCATATTACATTACCCTTCAACGCAAATGCATTTCTTTTTTAATTAGATGCAGTTTTTGTATTTCAAAATGTGTTAAAATAGAACGTTTGCATCACTTCTGATATACAAATGTGTAAAATATGCAATTAACAGTTTATTTGGTCAAATCGAAAAGATATATTTATCAGTTTCAACTCGCTGAAAAGGTATCGAAAATTGTATTTTCAATAGAGGTGTTGTGAAAATAATTATTATTTATTTATTTGTAATAAATGACTTGACATGCTGACTTCTGTCAGCTGCATACAGATTTTGAAAAGGATTCGATTGTTATAAAGTTAAAAATAATTTCTTGACTCTAAAGTCTAAAATATTGAAGTCAATATTAAATAAAAAATATTTTGTACAGTAAAGGTCATTTGTTCAACACCCGCAAGAAATTAATCATTTCGTGGCCCAGTTGTTGACGTGCAGAGTGGGCGAAACCCCATTTCGCCTACGCTCATTACGGGGAACGTTTACGCAAGTGTTGGAGATTTTATGACCCAAAAATCACTTCCATCATAATTGTTCCTGTTCATTAATTGTTCACAATTCGTTTTTACACTGTTTTAATAACCTGAATTTTATTTTATTCATCACCAAAAACAGATATTCTTTCTTTTAAAAATTTAAGTTCACCATATAGGGGGAGGGGAGTGGCTACCCTTGAACCCACGGTCAGGGGCTTCGCCAGCTGTACCCCGATCAAGGGCTTTACCTCTGGATCCGTCTCTCTTGGACCTGACCCTTAACCTCTTTCTATAACTAGTATTTCATGACAACTCTGAGGGCGATAGTTTCGTCAATCAATCAGGTCACCCATTATTTCGCCCACGCTCAGCAGAGTCACGAAATGACATATTTCTTGCGGTAGTTGAACAAAATATTGTGTGCGACTATTGGTCGAAAGAGGAGATTCCACTCGTGCGGTAAAATCCACACTCGAGAAATCTCCTCTTTCTCCCACTAGTCGCACAATATACTATTTTTTCAATTATTTTTTTTATTAATAAAAAATGTGATGGACAATAAAAACAAAAATATGAAATAAATGAAAAGTTTTTTTTACCCCATATGCATTAAATTTTATAAAATCTGGATTCTGGATAATTAATATCGAATTTTAATTATATTCGATGATTTAAAGCATTCATCGACATCGTAAAAAGTCGGTGTTAATATTATTTTGCCTTTATTACTTTAAAACTGTTTGAATGGTTGACTGACTCTAGAAAATTATATTATATGTGGCCATAAAGCAAAATCGCTTAAGTCAAAATTATAGTAAAAAAAAAGTGGATGTGTGCTTATGACCACACAACAGAAGTGAAAACTTGATTATATGCAAAACATACATAATATTATAATATTATTTTATTATTATAATACGTAATAATAAAAACGTAATTCTTGAAACGATGCACTCCTTGTTAGACAGTAAACGTGGTCACCGACCCGAGCGCGCTTGATGTCGAGTGAAGCCGAGTAAAACCGATTCAGCGTCACCAACCCGAGCGTGACGGTTCACTTTCGTTCACTATTCAGAAAGAACGTAAAGTGCGACTAAAGAAGTTTTCATTTAAAAAAATACTAATGAGGAGTAACCATCGTGCAGTTAATTTTTTTCCTAGTTTGTAATTTTTCGATACACTGTAAGAAATGAGAAGACCGAGTACATAGATTATCGATGGTCCATTTGTAGCCAGCGATTAATCTGGTAATAGACACACAAAGAGACAATGGCGTCGCAAACAGGTATCGCCTGCACATCGCGTAGATTCCATAAAAACACATTGCGCATGTGTGGTTACTAATTTTACATTAATTTGTTTTGTATTCATCCATTTTATATATGTAACTATACATTTTATTTTGTAATTTTTACACACTTTATTGGAATATTACACAATTTATGTAATTTTAATTTACTTTATGTAAAAATTACTAACTTTACAGTAAAAGTTCAAGTTTTTATGAAGTTTTCTGTGTAAAAATAAATAATACTGTAATAAAATCACTTAGGAAATCGAGCAAATTCTACCTTAACTTTCAAAGTATTTTTACATCCATTTTTTACAGTGATATTTTAGTATTTTTGCTCAAAATGAACGATACTAATAACATATTTGTGTACCATTACTCATAAGAAACTCTGTATTTGAAAGTTTTTGTTAAACGTATTGAAATGCACACAAAAAATAAGTCTGCAGTACAGCTTGTATAAATGTGTGACTGGGACGCGTGTGCCAAGATGGCGTTATTAACGGCAGCTCGGTGAAGGTATTTGTAGAGGAGCCAACAACGGCCGTTTTGTATTTAGCGAATGTACCGTGTAAATTGGGCGACTTTGATAACGGACCATCTAACTTCTAAAACACAAGACACGTACTGTAACTATACTGCGCCCTAATCTAGTTTCGTGAACAGTAGGTAATGTTTTTCAATGACCCATTTTCCTGAGAATATTTTCTTCAATTATCCACGAGAGGTAGCACTTGTGGTAGGTACAAACATTATTTATTCCCCTTTAGTGTCGTGTCATTTTAGTAGTATAACTTGATCATTAAATTAATTAAATAATTAAGTTATATCACTAAAATGATACGACATTAATGGGGAATAAAATATAATGTTTGTACCTACCACAAGTGCTGCCTGTCGTGGATAATTGAAGGAACTTCAAGTCTCCATGGTTTCCGGGCTTGTAGGCCGTGGTCCGGTGGTATTTCTACCTGGCGTTTCGTCTACAACTGCGGTAGACATTCTCAAAGGCGATGTGGCAGCACGTCGCCTTTGAGAATGTCTACCGCAGTTGTAGACGAAACGCCAGGTAGAAATACCACCGGACCACGGCCTACAAGCCCGGAAACCATGGAGACTTGAAGTTCCTTCAATTATCCACGACAGGCAGCACTTGTGGTAGGTACAAACATTATATTTTATTCCCCATTAATGTCGTATCATTTTAGTGATATAACTTAATTATTTAATTAATTAAATAATTAAGTTATACCACTAAAATGATACGACATTAATGGGGAATAAATAATGTTTGTACCTACCACAAGTGCTGCCTCTAGTGGATAATTGAAGGAACTACTCTCAGGAAAATGGCTCATTAAGAAATGTTATTTTATGATCACCAAAAGCCAGGGTTATTTGGATCTAGTACCAATTCATATTTTCAATTTATTATTTTGAAGTAAAGCATCTTTGGTCGCATTGATTTCAACGTAACGGATGTGTTTCTATAGTTATGGATTCTGTTGTCGAGCGTCTATAATCTGACTTTTCAGTTATGGATGGAGTTCAGTGCTTCAGCCCTATGGGCCCTGGCTACGTCACAAGTCATGAGGTCCGTTTAGATTAAATTTATTTTTCATTTAAAGCACAGTTCTGTACCAACTTAGAAACACTAATTATTGTGGTGTTGATTTGCGCTACACAAACATTCATAAGTTATATTTATTTTCTAATCTTTTTTATTTTGCATAAAGTATTTGCACTGTAGTAAAGGCAGATGTACACTAAATAGTCTAAGAGGTTGTGCCGTCGTGGTCAAAAATTGTAAGAATTTTGTAGACTAATATTTTGAGATTACCTGGTTAAAAGGTGTAAAAAAAACTAGTGTTTTGTGAAAGCTGGGTACAGTGTTAAATAATTATTATGAATATAATGTTACGGAAATTATTTATACCGTTTTATTATTTCCGTAAAAATACACTTTTATTAGCTACGTAGTTATAAACGTGTGGAACGCGCGTCGCCGTTCGCCGGGATGCCCCAATCCAATCCCCTCCATTTCCGCCTGGAGACCATTCACCGTGTGCCGTCTTGGCACAATTAGTTCTCGCCAGTGCCGCTAGGCTAATACATACGCCTTGTTGTTATTGTCTATGGTTGTAATTGTCTGTGGTTATACGCCAGTGAACCTAAATCGATAGTCATCAGCCGAACTGAAGCACCACTGCTCTTGATGCGTGTAACAATAATTTATGGAAGAAAACAGTCAGACCTTATTTTGATAGAATCCACTTAATTAGCAGTCGGTTCTAAGTAATTAATCTTAATTCGAATTCGATTAAATTTTTTTAAAAGGCAGGGGTATGTGTTTCGCACTATCTATGTAATAATGTATGTAACTAAGTAAGTATGTTTGTAGACATACAGATTGTATCAAATTAAACCTGTGCATAGGGTATTCTGTGTGTAAGACAGAGATTGATACATAAAGCAATAAGTAAGAATGAGATAAATGATCGCTAATAGGAAGTTACTGTGGTTACTGTAAATAAATAATACCGAACAACCTGATAGTGTCATCGTTGTTTTCTGCAGTAAAAATAGTCACTACTGAAATTATTGATAAAATGGCTATTTAAACTGTTTGGGAAAAAATCCAAATAATCAAATGGTTTTATGGTGGTAATTCAACCGCCGACATAATAAAATTATATGTAGCTGCCTTTCAAAATTTCTTATGCATGTCAGTCCGTTGACCATCAAATGTTAGCCAATGTGAAGGGAAATTTTTGTAATCGATTAGGATATTGTTTGGCAGAACGTGGAGGTCCTTTCGAACACTTAATAAATTAATTAATAAAATAATTGTTAAAACTTTTGTAGCAGATATAAATAATATTACGAATTAATATTGTGGTTAATTAGTTGCTTTAGTTGGTAAACTGGTAAAAGATTTACATTTTTACAGCATAGAAGGAGCGAAAAAACAAAGATGACGTTATTAGGATGTATACATATTATTTATTTACAGTAACCACAGTAACTTCCTTTAGTGATTATTTATCTCATTCTTACTTAATACTTTATATATCGATCTCTGTCTTACACACAGAACGGCCTATGCACAGCTTTAATTTGATATAATCTGTATAAGTAGGTATGTAAGTATGTTTGGGGATTCTTTATTGCCCCGTAGCATCCAAACGGCTGAATAGATTTTAATAAATGAGGCGTCTATAGATTCGTCTTAATTCCGAGAACGACATAGGTTAGCCGCAAGTGTAATATATGTGTGAATCGATCTTAAAACACAGTACAATTTATCATTTGACTCGACTTGGCTGTTGACGTCTGTGTTTAACTGAGCGTTTCACAGACCATCGTTCGAAAGCGACGATTCCTCGGATCCTGCTGAGTATTGGACGAACCACGGAGCTTAGAATGAACCAAAGTACAGTTTGATATTGTTATCAAAATACGGAATATCTGTAAGAATAAATACGGTATCGTATTATTATAACTAAAAACATTTTTAATAAATTCTTATACCGCAAAGTTTCAGATTCAAGTTCCGGCAGTGGCATTTACATTTTTCTTATATGGCCTTCTAACAAATATCATTGCGATCATGTCGTTTGATATATTAGATTAATTGACAAATTTGCGATTTTAGTTACGGTAAGAATTTGTTAGTTACTGATATTGTTAGGCCAGGGAACTTCTATGACTAAAGGTACGTGAAGTACGCAGCTGGGATTCTAGATGGTAGCATGTATGGTAGATGGTGGCTGAAATTATAAGCGCTTATAGGTTTGCACAACGAAGCTTTGATACTTGCATTGATACAAGCTTAAATCGCGTTTGAAATGTCAGATAGCGAAGACGAATATTTGTGTTCTTCTGCTTCAAAGTGGTATATTTTAAATACAAATTTGGGTAGGAGCTATCATGTCCACCCTATTAATAGAAAACGATCTAAACATGGCGAATTTCATCATTTATACCAAGAATTAAAATTTTACCCAAACCGGTTTTTTGAATATTTACGTATATGGAACCCGAGATGGAACCTAACACTTTTAAATACGTCTTAGAAAAAATTCAAAACAAATTAAATAAAAACTGGCAAAATTTCATTTATTAAACTAGTCACATCCATTGCGAAACTTGTAACGGTAATTTGACAGTTGTCACACGTTGATTGTAGTAGTCAGCGCGCGGAAAGAATGGTGAGATACATTCTTGTATCTAGCAGCTCTTGTAACAGCGCTTAAACCTGCTACACTCACTGCTTCGTTGTGTACGCTCGCATATATACCTAACAATGCATTAATTTAAGCAAGCCCTGCTATGATCTACGCTACCATCTAGAATCCCAGCTCCATATTGCACGTACCTTTAGAACGGTCCTGGATGTGATGACTCTAAAAATATTTTAACTCCATGGTTGTATGATGGCAATCTGATGAATCATGGCATACTTAATTGCTCGATGAATTTTATATATTTTAATTGAAACTGTCGTGATTTTTTTTAAGTATGATTTCAAAAACATTTTATTTCGACGTTTACAATTCTGCATTTCGCATTCCTCAATTTTGTGAAAGCTGCTTTAATTGTTTTAAAATGGCGATACGAAATATGTTGCTGATTAGTTGATATTGTTTAGAAACGCTCTCATCACGAAAGAAAAAAACAGTGGCATACAGGCCCGGACTTAAAGACCCCCCAAGCCCAAAAAACAGGGACAAAAATAAAAAGATGGAATTGGATGGAAATGTAGCAAAAAAAAGTCGCCAATTTGGTTATCTTACAAAATTTTTGGGCTTTTTTTCTTCAATTTCCATCTCCGTTCTGGCCGGTGCCTTGTTGGCCTAGGCAGAAATCCGGGCCTATTGGCATAACTAAAATTTTGAAGCATTTATATCAACTACGTCTTTCATGGCGGTTTATACGGGGGTAAAATGATGCGAGACGAAAAATGCGTTACCAAAAATGTGTGACAAAAATGACCTAAGTTGTCGACGCGTCTATAATTTACAATAAGTAAATAAAAATTAAATATAATATTAGTATAGATTAATTTATTACAAGTTAACTTAGTATTTTAGCAGGTCACACTACTGCGAGTTTGGTCACGTAAGGTCAAACGCCAGACAGAGATGATTACGCAGTAGTTACTACATTACGTAACTATACCTTAGATTCCTTAGAATACAATAGTAAGTATTCGATTTAATTTGCTTTTAATGTTTTGAGGAATACGTATCGATACTGTTGTATTAATTCATTAAATTCATCATTATTAGCTTTAATTGCGTGTTGTCGAGCGTGTATAATTTACAATCATCCATTTAATTGTCTGGAAACGTAATGATATTTTTTTTCATGTTGTGGTGGTCAGGATAGTGACGTAGTCAACCAGGTCGAATCAGTGTTTTTTGACTTTGATTTTTATTTTTTTTGGGCCGCAGTGCGATGGCGTCGGAAGCTTACAAGAAGTGCAAATTGCCGTTAAACTTTTAAAAACTATAATTAATTATATTAAACCCGCCATGCATTCTTATTAAAATAATGTATAGTTTAAACTATTACTTAATACCCAGTGCAGTGTCTAAACAAATGAAATAACAGCCAGTTCGCATTGTTCTTTTATGTCTTCAGAGAATCTTCAGGAATCACAACTATAGGTAAATATTTTTATTTTCACGTTTTTTGTCTAGATTTAGTTTTCTATAATTTTTAACTTCCCATTGGAAGTTATTGAAATGGGTCCGATTTTGAGAATGAAAAATTTGGACATATCTGCAGCTTTTGGGATCCCTAGAGTCCGACTCTACTGTTTTTAGAGAGATGTCTCTCTCTCTCTCTCTGTGTGTGTTTGTACGTACGTACTTTTTGTCGGCTCGTTAATTAATGATTCTTTTATTGTTCTAATATTAATTTGGAAATTAAAAATTTATTGTAGATGCTGACGAAACTCTACTGCAGAATATTGGTGAGTGAGTTTTTTTTATTTATCCTGTTACGGTGAGCTCGAGCCAACAACAGCCCCCCCCTGTTCTTGTTGATTTACCCTGAAAAAATTTTTCGAGTTTTTGAATTTTAAAATTGTTTTTATTTTCGCACGTGTATAAATTGAATTGAAATCAAGTTTATATCGATTTTGAAATTAAACATTATTTATTTATATAATTGTCTACTGAAAAAACATTATTTTATTGTATAATATTGTATTTTATACCACTTTTTTAATTTCCCATTGGAAGTTATTGTAATGGGTCCGAAAATCGAAATCAAAATGTATAACAAATTTTTATGTTTCAAGGTCACTACACTATTTTTAGAAAGATGTCTCTCTCTCTCTCTGTGTGTGTGTGTACGTACGTACGTACGTACCTATGTGTCCATTTCTTTCTAAGACGAAATATCGAGAATGAAAAATGATATCGACTACGTTAGGGTGCCAATCGACGCGTATTAACGTAAATATGATCTGAAAGAAATTTTTTCAAAATCGGTTGAGTCGTTCTTTTTTCTTAACCAAATAGACTCGAAAAAAGTAGATTTTACACAATATCTCGCGAATAAAAAATTATATCGACTTCGTGAGGGTGTCAATCGAGGCGTGTTAACGTCATTTTGATCCGACATAAATTTTATAAAAATCGGTTCAGCCGTTTTTTTTTTTTAATTATTGTTAAAAATAAATAATAATTATGATTTAATGATTAAAATGATTACTTTTCTGTGTAATATCTAATTTAACTATTATTATTAAATATTTATCAAACTGGAAGGTTCGTCGTGTGGACCTCAAGGGTCGCACTTTAGTCCTAATAAACGACCCACCTCACGGCTTGTTAATAATTGAAATCATTATAAACTTTACTTTAATTCAACTTGAATTTAGTTGGATTTACACTCGGGCGAAACCGGGTCGGGCAACTAGTTACATAATAAATACTGAGTGGCAATAATTTTTCAATGATAAATTATAAATTCCGCAACTGATTTACAGTACACTAAAAATAATACAATCAAAAGTGTGCCACTGTATATTTTTTATTTTTCTGAAATGTTTTCTTTGTATGAATAATGCTACTAATTTTTTTACATATTTCTTAGAAACTGTTTGTTTCTTTCGTAATATGAGCACTAATAATAATGCATGTAAATTGATAATTAGATACGCTTAATTATTTAAAGAATTCTTTTTTTCGTAATTTTTTTTCACGCAAATATTTTACTTTCATGCGTTTTATAAATTGGTAAACAAATAAATTCACAAAACGTATTGCAACTTGTTAAAAATTAACTGTTCTTAATTTCTGGAAAATTCCTAAGGAAATTACTTTTAATATTTTTTTTACTTAATTTTTCGCGTAAAAAATAATTATCAATCACCGTTTAATTTTATAATAGCATCTATAAGATATATTTAAAACGCGGGCAATGGGCATTTTTTTTTTCAACTTTCAACGGCTTTTACTTGACCGATTTTGATTTTTTTAACTTCCCATTGGAAGTTATTGTAATGGGTCCGAAAATCGAAATCAAAAAGGAAAAAAAATTTTTATGTTTCAAGGTCACTACACTATTTTTACACTACTTTTAGAAAGATGTCTGTGTGTGTGTGTGTGTGTGTGTGTGTGTGTGTGTACGTACGTACGTACGTACGTATGTATGTGTCCATTTCTTTCTAAGACGAAATCTCGAGAACGAAAAATGATATCGACTACGTTGGGGTGCCAATCGACGCGTATTAACGTATATATGATCTGAAAGGAATTTTTTTAAAATCGGTTCAGCCGTTCTTTTTTCTTAACCAAATAACCTCCAAAAAAGTAGATTTTACACAATATCTCGCGAATAAAAAATTATATCGACTTCGTAAGGGTGTCAATCGAGGCGTGTTAACGTCATTTTGATTCGACATAAATTTTATAAAAATCGGTTCAGCCGTTTTTTTTTTTTTTTTTTTTTTTTTTTAATTATTGATGTTTTAATGATTAAAATGATTACTTTTCTGTGTAATATCTAATTTAATTATTATTATTAAATATTTATCAAACTGGGAAGTTCGTCGTGTGGACCTCAAGGGTCGCACTTTAGTCCTAATAAACGACCCACCTCACGGCTTGTTTTTTTAATTAATCGTATAACTTTGTAGAGTTGCCATCTTTGTTGAATCCATCTATACAGACTTCGCCCCATCATCGCCGGGTAGGGAGAGAGATTGTAGATTTATGTTCTACTACTCTCAATGGTGATGGGTACTTGAGAAACGTAATATAGATGGCAGCAGGTTTTTAGCTACCTAAAGGTACGTGCAGTATGTAGCTGGGATTCTAAATGGTAGCGTAGATCATAGCAGGGCTTGCTTAAATTAATCCATTGTTATATATATGCGAGCCCGTACACAACGAAGCAGTGAGTGTAGCAGGTAAAAGCGCTGTTACAAGAGCTGCTAGATACCAGAATGTATCTCACCATTCTTTCAGCTCGCTGACTACTACAATCAACGTGTGACAACTGTCAAATGGCCGTTACAAGTTTCGCAATGGATGTGACTAGTTTAATAAATGTCATTTTGCCAGTTTTTATTTATTTTGTTTTGAGTTTTTTCTAAGACGTATTTAAAAGTGTTAGGTTCCATACGTAAATATTCAAAAAACCGGTTTGGGTAAAATTTTAATTCTTGGTAGGTATAAATGATGAAATTCGCAATGTTTAAATCGTTTTCTATTAATAGGGTGGACATGATAGCTTCTACCCAAATTTGTATTTAAAATATACCACTTTGTAGCAGAAGAACACAAATATTCGTCTTCGCTATCTGACATTTCAAACGGGATTTAAGCTTGTATCAATGCTAGTATCAAAGCTTCGTTGTGCAAACCTATAAGCGCTTATAATTTCAGCCACCATCTACCATACATGCTACCATCTAGAATCCCAGCTGCGTACTGCACATACCTTAAGTTACATTGCTTTTCATAAAAAACCGCGCGAGAAATCAAGTTTTTTCCCTTCTGATAACATGCAACCCTTCTTTTCAGTTTCGGATCCTTTGGAAATACAAAACCTCTAAGATTTTAACATTGGTAAACACAGCGCATCGGCATTGTCAACGATTTATTATTTTACATAAACATATTCTGTACACATTACTATAAACTTCCCACAGATCGAGGTGGTTACATAGCTGGCGCCCCTGGCGGTTAAGTTTGGCACTGTCCATCTCCATTGACAATCATTTTAACGGCTACGCAGTAGACTATCAATTTCGTTAGAATTGAATGACTAGACAGATTGTAGTCAAGACAAAAAATCTAAATAAAAAGTAAAGCATTTCCTATTACTTTGAAGGGTATGGATCGTTTCATTTTCGTAAACTGAGAGGCTACCAAATTTAGTTAATAAAAAAAGCTCAACTTAAAAGCTGTATCGCTTCATGTTATAACTGCATTAAAACATCACCGCTCAAAAAAAAGTGAGTCATAATAAATAGAAAAAAAAACTTGAAGAGCTCTCTCCATTCTTATAAATTGAATTTTGAATGAAGTCTATACGTTCGTAAAGAATAAAAAGTTAAACACCTTCAGAAAAACACTTGAGTCGATTTGATACCGTGTGTATGTTGGCACTTGGTAACGAAATACCGGGTGTTTCATTAGTCATATTCATTTTTCTACGATTTTTTCTACAATATAGGAAGCAGCGTTACCAGATAATTATCTTACCAAATCGGGAATTTTAGCATGTGAAGTAAAAAAAAATCGGGACACTCGGAAAAAACAATTAAAAACTTCAAAATATTTAATTATATAAAGAAATTATTTAGATATAAAACTATTAGACCGAGAGCTAATGACAATTTTTTGGTGTTACTTATTCAATACCTTATTTTTGTGAAGATGTTGAGGGAGGCATATTAAAGTGCCCTGAGTAAGGGATTTTGCTAGATAGCGGTATCGGAGGGATGCAGACCGCTCCCAACATGTAACAAAAAAAATGGTCACAATTATTATTGCTGCGAGGCTGAAATTGTTTGTATAGCTTGTCGGTGACCCAATAATGCCATTATAATATTTGCAGATCGATTGGTCAGTATTAAAGGGGTGGCAGATCACCCTAAACGTTTCATGTACCCGACGAAATTTATATTATTAGTTCAAGCTTCAAATTTTAATATGTTGTTACGGCGACTGTTTTAAGCATATATTTCAATTTGCAGAACAAAATGTCGGTATTAACAACCTTGCAGAACGATATAAACACCTAGGCGAGCAAGAAGGGGTTAATACCGGCATTTTGTTCTTCATATCATCATTGGGTTCCAGAGTTCATCTTGTCGCAACCTCTTGGTAGTGCCAACTTTTCAATTTCCGACAGAATAAAAATAATAATATTAATATAAATAATAGTTTTATACGCGGCTGAAATGCAATTGAAAAATTTTTCGTTTGAGAGCAGCCAATTATATAATTGTTTCGAAACATAGGTATTGGAAAAAATCATTTTACCAACCAGTGGTCACAGTCAGGATTCTAACCTTAACCTTTCCACTTTCGCGGCGGAATGAGCTTACAATACTCAACCGTGACAAGATTGCTAAATTAACATTCTCCTTATATGCTTCAGAATCAATAGATTTTCACTACATGCGAGTGTCAATTCATATATGATAATTCAATAGCTATAATATGAAGTGAATCCTCGTACCAGCGAGAGCCCAACATGAAAGTGAAAATTTTCAATAATATTAATTGTGGCTCCCTATTTGTCTGCATAGAAAATTCGATGGTCGGCTCTGGGACTAAACGCTATGCGGAGAATAGGGTCGTCCCACATTTTTTTACAAATAAATAATAAAACACCCTTGAAATGATTTTCAAAAAAACATTCGGTATATAATTTAAGAGTGAATATACTTTTACACAACAAAAAAGATGACATGCGATGCGATATAAGTATATGACGTATATTGTAAAACAGTTGCCGCTAAATAAACAAGATGGTGGCGGTCGGTGGTGACTTGATACTATAAGTGGCGCACCCTTCTTTTCTTTGCATATGATATGTGTCTGCTAGCGCATGCCTATTCTTTTCTTTTTTTTTTGTTGCGGTTCTTTGCGCAGATAAATCCGTTCACATTTCGTTCCGTTAGATTTATTTTTTTATTTTGGGAACGGCGTTATCTTCAAATGTCGGGGAAATCTTTTTTTTTGAGAGGAACCACTGGGCGGTAGTTTTGTAACCTTTTTGACCGGCAAAAAAACGAACGAATTGATTTATTCGAGTTGAGAGTCGGTTGAGAGTTTACTTTATTTAACCCTTAAATCCAAAATCTAAATAATTTATTCAAATTAATTGTTTATTGTATTCTAATTTCCCAGGATTCATGCTACAACACACAATTTTTGACAGTTTATTTAATCCTTAAATCCAACTTCATTTGGCCGCTATTTCTCTTTCCCAATTCAGGGTTTGTTTGAAGTCACTGTTTTGAAGTATTAAAAAAAGGTTAAATAAAAAAATGATTGGAAAACTTTTAAAACCAATGAAACGTCGACTTTTGCGAACAATGTCGTAAAAATGATTTTTAAATTTTTGCTGTGGACCTTAGTTGTGGTGCTAGGGTTTTAACAATGAAATTTAAGCAAATTGAATTTACTCTTAACGCTGCTGTTTATTTTGTAACTCTTAAAAATTGGAGTAGTTAAATTTGTTTTTTGTTAGAGCGATTGGAAGCACATATTTTAGAGTGAATCGATGGAACCATCTGGTTAGTGTATGTTAAGCTGTACTGAAGTTAATTGTAACTTTATTATCAACAAGTGGTTTATAAAACAATGTATAAACGTTACATGTAAAACCACTTACCCATAAATTACCAAACCTTACTAGGTTTAAGTACCGAATCGCTTCTGTGTATAATGTTAACTATAAGGTGTTAAAAATATGATATGTGTCTAGATATTAATTAAAAAATAGTAGATTGTATATTATCTAGATTCGTAATGAGTTATATTACTGACGAGTAGTGACAGTATGTTAAAACGAGTGATTTAGTGAGTTTTAACAGTCACACGAGTCATAATACCTTTACGCACGAGATATATATAATTTTTTTTGCCATATCCACTACAAAACACCTACTTTTCACTTCATTTAAAAAAAAATTACAGTTCATTTGCGTCGCCATCTTTACTTTTACAGTGAGTAAAGGTACGTGCAGTATGGAGCTGGGATTCTAGATGGTAGCGTAGATCATAGCAGGGTTTGCTTAAATTAATGCATTGTTATATATGCGAGCGTACACAACGAAACAGTGAGTGTAGCAGGTATAAGCGCTGTTACAAGAGCTGGTAGATTCAAGAATGTATCTCATCATTCTTTCAGCGCGCTGAGTACTACAATCAACGTGTGACAACTGTCAAATGGGCGTTACAAGTTTCGCAATGGATGTGACTAGTTTAATAAGTGAAATTTTGCTAGTTTTTATTTAATTTGTTTTTAGTTTTTTCTAAGACGTATTTAAAAGTGTTAGTTTCCATACGTAAATATTCAAAAAATGGTTTTGGTAAAATTTTAATTCTTGGTATAAATGATGAAATTCGCCATGTTTAGATCGTTTTCTATTAATAGGGTGGACATACATACCCAAATTTGTATTTAAAATATACCAGTGTGTAGCAGAAGAACACAAATATTCGTCTTCGCTATCTGACATTTCAAACGCGATTTAAGCTTGTATCAATGCTAGTATCAAAGCTTCGTTGTGCAAACCTATGCGCTTATAATTTCAGCCACCATCTACCATACATGCTACCATCTAGAATCCCAGCTGCGTACTGCACGTACCTTAAGTCGTGAGTAAGTAATCGCAGGCGCAGTACGCAGGCGGATAGAGCGAATAAACAGAAGTTGCCATGCCAACCCTTTACTTACCGCTTAATCTTGGCCCCGGATCATAATTTTGAAGTTAGGCCTTTGCTAAAGGGAACTGAGCAGTAACAACTCGAGCGAAAGTTTTTAAATATTATAAATACCAAATTGTTGACCATCTTTGGATGTTAGGAATAATATGCACCCATAAAAATGCACTATTTTAAACGAGTATGAAATTTACGAGTTTACTGTTTTAACTGACACACTTGAGAAGAAATTAAACGTGGTTTTTATGACGTAATTCGAGTTCTGTATACTAAACGACTAAACCAAACTTTAACCGTGAGGTCAGATGACAAATTCTGATGATTGACAAATGAAATGTGCACCACGCCGTCGCACTCTTTGTGTTCAGAAAAAAAATATTAATCTTTTTTTCTGATTTAAAAAAGCTACAATAATAAGAAGTATTGTAGATTATAGACGCTCGACAACAGAGGTTATTAGCGTAATAAGAAGTATTAGTAGTAATAAGAAGTATTAGAAATATCTTGTATTTTTGGTGTCCGTCTTGTGACTTCATGTGTTATTAACACGACGCGTTTCAGCAACGAGTTGCCATCTTCAGGTGTGGTTAATTTTTTATATTATAAAACACACATTGAGTATTCGTAACTTTATTTTATTTATTGTAGATTATAGACGCGTCGACATCTCAGGTCATTAGCGTCTTTCAACTACACTAAATAACAACTATCTTAAAACTAAATAACATCACAAAACATCCATGAACGCAGGTGGGATTCGAACCCACGGCAGTCCAGTCTAGAGGTTGCGGCACTAAGCACGCTAACCACTAGGCTATACTGCCCTCGAGTATTCGTAACACGTTATAATATTATGATGCTAAGCACTTGTCTATTATGTTGTGGATTGTGAAGTACTGATTTAAATTTCTAAATTCTAATACTTCTTATTATTCATATAGTGACTTGGAGACCTAACACTCTAAAAATGTATCAAGCTACAATACTTCGACTTTTTTCAAAATCATATTGAATTAATGATCCATTTTCCTGAGAGTAGTTCCTTCAATTATCCACGAGAGGCAGCACTTGTGGTAGGTACAAACATTATTTATTCCCCATTAGTGTCGTGTTATTTTAGTGGTATAACTTAATTATTTAATTAATTTAATAATAATAATTTAATAATCAAGTTATACCACTAAAATGACACGACACTAATGGGGAATAAATAATGTTTGTACTTATCACAAATGCTGCCTCTCGTGGATAATTGAAGGAACTACTCTCAGGAAAATGGCTTATTCAATTAGGCTGTATCCTCAGTTTTTTTTTCTATTTTGGTTTAGGACATAAGTACGAGTTTCTATATATTTTTGTCTAGATTTTTCATAGCTTCTAAACTAACAGAGATACGGACTTCTGCTTGTGTTTAATGATGTTTAATCGATTCCATGTGCTTTTTTTCTATATTAAGATAAGCGTTTCGGGTTATGGCAATAAAGTTTCACTTGCACCTAGTGATGGGCGATACGAGATGTTTTTACAATCGAAACAATTGTAATCGTTAATAATAACAATCGAGTCCACAATCGACTCGGAGTTTGATTTTACAATCGAAATGTTCGATTGTTCAAGTCGATTATTTGCCACATAGGTTATAGCCATAACAGTGAATGAGAATACATATAATCGCGATTCAAAGTTATATACTAGTCGACTGACGTTCACGTGACTCATTCATTGTTCACTGTTCACACTCTTCAGTCGGTACTCACTACTCTGTGATCTCTTCACTATTGAATTCGTATTACGCGATTACTGCACAATCGACCATCGACTCGACCACAGTTGTTGAGTGATGAACGATTGTATATTATGTGGTTCTCGACAGTGTACGATTCAGTATTATGCGACTCGGTCTCGGTGAAGTATGAAACAACAACAATCGAGTTCAAGTGACAACCATCGAGATGTTTGAACAATCGACTAAAATATCTCGTAATCGCGCATCACTACAGTTGCACCGCACCCTAGTTAAATGATTGTTTTATTTTCGGGTTTTTCATTGCCTATCACAGTTTATTTTTCGCAACCAAAAACTTAGATACATATTAGGGTTAATCAGAACGACTCAATATTATTTCAAGATAAATTTAACACGTTGTAAAATAATAATAAGTTCAAATAACACATAAAAACACAGGTTCTAATATAGTTAGCGGCGTTAGCGCCATGTTTGACAAACGATCCTAATTGTAAAGTTTTTACAGTGTTAAAATATTTAAGCCTGCCTTAAATGCTCAAAAATAACAATTTTTGATCGAAATATTTAACTGTTAACATATAGGCGTACCCAGCTTTTGGCCTATAGGGGGGCAAATTAGGAATTTTCTGTAGGTAAATAATTTATATTTAAATTATATTTTTATAAACAGTAAACTAGTGCTTTTTTCTTGAAAATCCGCGAAAAAATTATCAGAGGCCGCCATTTTGTTTGTTTTCAAAAAAAACTTCGATCAGGCGCTAAATTAACTATTAAACTAATGTAAAATGTTTTTTTTTGGTTTGATTGATTTTAAATGAACCAGTAAAATGTTATGATGGTCACCGCTAAGCACGACTTGTGAGTTGTGGGATTGTCATCTAACATATAGTTACATATTAATCCATGTCCAGGGGGGCAGCTGCTCCCTCTCGGTACGCCCATGACTGTGAACATATTATAAGTGCAAGTTTATGTATAATTAATTAATAGTAGTTTATACAACTAGTACAATTAAGATGAGTGACATATGAAATGAAATAATTTAGACAATATATTATTTTTTCCTGTACTAAAAAATTGACATTTCCATTATATAAAATTTACCTTTTGGTAGGTACCTATGTAATGATTGCGTCTATTTATTTTATTTATTGTAGATTATAGGACGCGTCGACATCTCAGATCATTAGCGTCTTTCAACTACACTAAATAACAACTATCTTAAAACTTAATAACATCACAAAACATCCATGAGCGCAGGTGGGATTCGAACCCACGGCAGTCCAGTCCAGAGGTTGCGGCACTAAGCACGCTAACCACTAGGCTTGAATGCGTCTAGTATTCTTCAAAAATATAATCTGAATAAAATGTTTGTGTAACAATTAATTTATTCAAAAATTGGAAAAATCTCTGAAAATTTAAAGTTGATCCAATCTTATAATATGTGGCGAGTTTAGTAACAAGCGTTTTAGCGTTGCCAGACATACTTACAATTTTATTTATTCAAATGTTTTTTTATTGACTTTTTAGATCAAGTTGGTTCTATTTTGCTAAATATTTTGTTTTCCAGTCAAGGGTGCAGAACGTGTCGGGTCGCGGGAGGCTAAATAAACAAATGAATTATGTGAGGTCAAAGGATCAAATGCAGTAAAAGAATAAAAAAAAAATGTTAATAGCAGCTCTTAAAAATCATGTTTATTAGGTTTCGTTTCTGTAGAGGCAGTAGTTTTTCAGTAGGTATACAGCTTGTAAACGGTAGATCCGAATATAGGGAAAATAACATTGAAAACATTTACAATTTTGTAGTAGACTATGAGCCATAAGATCCAATGTAAATATGACGTGGTAGGTTCCGAGTTACTCTTAATAGTCAACCGTTGCTATGGAAAATTGTTTAAAAAATGCACTGATGTACTATTTTCTCTATGTAATCCACTACATATTTATATTGGATCTTATGGCCCATTGCCTTCTACAAAATTGTGAATGTTCTCAATGTTATTTTTCCTATGTTCAGATCTACCATTGTGTGTGTTTTAAAGACCACCAACAGCTAAGGTTATTTGGGCCTAGCACCAATTCATATTTTCAATTCATTTTTTTTTAGTAAATTGAAAATCCAATTGACACTTTTACCAGCTCTTGGGCTAGAACCCGGGAACTGGGGACTTGTGTTCGGATCTATCGTTTACACACTGTATAAAGGCTGAAAACAAGAATTACGTTTTTTTTTATTTGCACAAAATGAAGTGAATGGCAAATTTGCACAGCTATTTGTTTTAAACTATAATAAGTAGATTGTATATCTAGTTGTGTAATGAGGCATATATTATCGACGAGTAGTGACAATATGTTAAAACGACTGATAACGAGTTTTAACAGTCACACGAATCATAATATCATTACACACTAGATATATATACGTAGTATTTTTTGCCATATCCACAATTAATAAGTTGCTTACCACTTCATTTTCAGTATTTTCAAATTTTTTGGCAGTTCATTTTGTGGCACCAACTTTACTTCTATAATAAGCCCAGAGTAGCTGTCAGAGGTAATAGCGGGCGGATCAGGGCAAATAAACATAAATCACTATGGAAATGACTTGCTTTCCCGCACACCGGCCTGTCAAAAGTCACTTTACATGTACTTATACATATAGTACATATGCATGTACAGCAGCTATTTTATAGTAGGTATGACAAAAATGTTTTAACAGCAGGTTGTTGTTTATAAAATGAGAGATATTTTCGTTTGTTAATATCAATCAACAGCGGATCATAAAGTCTTTAAGTAAACACAAGTACTACCACCCCCAAGATAATAAAAAGTTATGTAAACCACACTTCATTTTATAAATACCTAGAATTTTAACGATTGTTTTCATTTTTACAACTATTTTGTCTACAATCATTAAAATTCTTGTCCGACGATTGAAGATTTCCTATGCATTTTTTAATGGCAAAGTTTGAAACATTTTACACTTGTTGCTTTTAACAGTATTTTCTTTCCCGTCGTATTTTTATGGCGTTATAAATCTTACAAGCGACTAGGCCCTGCAGTCAGGGTCCATTCTAATTAGTCGAATACCCCATCTTGATGTCGTTTGACACACACAGACACACCTAAACGAACGTAACAACTAACTATAGTGAACTCTGTATAGTCCAGTCACGAGAGGAAGTCCACCTTGCGTTTTGTGCAGCAAATGATTTGATTTTTTTGTGTCCTCAAGCATGTTTAGGAGATGTCAAATCCAAGTTTGCGACCTCTAAAACAGGGCGGGGGAGTTTTAGTGGGCTAAACACCACGATTTTTTTGCACTTTTTTCGGTTTCTTGCTTATAACATAAAAACGGCTTGTCCTATCAAAAAAATGGTCCTATTCAAAATTAAAGGGCACAAAATTTACTTCAAAATGAACTAGTCAAATATGTTTATGTTCCCATTTTTACCGGCTCTACAGAACTTAGAAAATCGCCAAAATTTTTCAAAATGAAAAAAAATCATTTTTTCAAGCTTTTAACTATTGAAAAACTCGAATAGCCTATAACCTTCCTTAATAAACGGGCTATCTAAAAAAAAAAATTTTCCAATCGGACTGGTAGTTCCTGAGATTAGCGCGTTCAAACAAAAAAAAATAAACTCTTTTTTTGTTTGAACGCGGTATTCTCAGGAACTACAAGTCCAATTAAAAAAAAATTTTTTTTTGTTAGATAGCCTGTATATTAAGGAAGGTTTTAGGCTATTCGAGTTTTTTTTTAATTCAATCCCAAAGGGGGTAAAACGGGGGTGTAAGATTTTTTGTTATTACAAAAAATCTTACACCCACGATTTACCCCCTTTGGGATTGAATTAAAAAAAAACTCGAATAGCCTAAAACCTTCCTCAATAAACAGGCTATCTAACAAAAAAATGTTTTTTTAAATCGGACTTGTAGTTCCTGAGATTAGCGCGTTTAAACAAAAAAAGAGTTTATTTTTTTTGTTTGAATGCGCTAATCTCAGGAACTACCAGTCCGATTTGAAAAATTTTTTTTTGTTAGATAGCCCGTTTATTAAGGAAGGTTATAGGCTATTATATATATTTTTGTAATTCAATCCCAAAGGGGGTAAAACGTGAATGTAGGATTTTTTGTTATTACAATAAATCCTACACTCCCGTTTTCACCCTTTATAGGATTGAATTTTTAAAAAACTCGTATAGGGCCTCATTGATTACTACTTTGCTTCTTTTACAGACTGGTAATTCCTGAGATTAGCGCCTTCAAACAAAAAAACATTTTATTTTTGTTTTTGTTTTTCTAAGTTCTGTAGAGTCGGTAAAAATCGGAACAAAAACATATTTGACTAGTGCATTTAGAAGTAAATTTTGTGCCCTTTAATTTTGAATAGGGCCATTTTTTGATAGGACAAGCCGTTTTTATGTTATAAGCAAAAAACCGAGAAAAGTGCAAAAAAATCGTGGTTTTTAGCCCACCAAAATTCCCCCGCCCTGTTTTAGAGGTCGCAAATTTGGATTTGACATCTCCTAAACATGCTTGAGGACACAAAAAAATAAAATCATTTGCTGCTCAAAACGCAAGGTGGACCTACCTTTTTAAGCTCTCGTGACTGGACTATAATATCGATAGTTGATAGCGATTATAAAATGGGTTTTGTATGTGATTGTGGACAATGTTCAAATACATTATATTCTTCAAAACAGGCATTAATGTTCACAAAATTAGAATGAAAACTTCAGGTAAGGCTTGTAATCTAATTCTTTCTATAAAAGTCGATCAATTTTTTGACATTTCAAAATAAAACCTAATTATTATTATTTGAGATATTAAGATGTCCAAAATGTATACAATAACAGTGTTCTTGACAAATTGGAGTAGAAAAATAAATTTTAATTAAGTTTTATTTTGAAATGTCAGAAAATTGATCGACTTTTATAAAAAGAATTAGATTGCAAGCCTTATCTGAAGTTTTCATTCTAATTTTGTGAACATTAATGCCTGTTTTGAAGAATATGTATTTGAACAGTGTCCAGTGTCCACGTCATACAAAAGCCATTTTTAATCGCTATCATCCAGGGGCGGACTGGCGTATCGGGCGATCGGGCTGTGCCCGATCGGCCGGTAGGCTGATGGGCCGGTTGACTGATGATCGACTTTTTTTCTCTTAAACATTTTTTTATGTATTTCTATTTTCTCTTTACCTACCTACCTACTGAAAAGTAAAACTTTTTAATTACATATGTAAATACTGTAAATGTTCTGCTATATTTTTTTATTTGCCAGACTGTTGTAAAAAGGATAAAAATAATAAACAGATAGAAGGACAGAGAAACAGACAAAAATGATAAAAATGACTAATTCGGTTGTGGCATCTCATATACTGTCCATTTTTTTCAAAATTTTGTTAAAACTTACAATTATAAAATATATTATCTATTATGTATAGGTAATCTTGTCTAAAAAAGATTAGAAAATTAGTTAATATGCCCGCTGGCCGCCTTTAGCCCAGGCCGAAATTGAGTCCCAGTTCGCCCCTGAGTGTCGGGGAATTGCGATCTAGTGTCGGGGAATTGCGATCTATTGTCGGGGATTTGCGATCTAGTGTCAGGGAATTGCGATTCTTAATAAAAGAAATGCAAAATGTTGCTGGTGGTCGAAATCGATCAGTGTGATTTTTTTCAATAGGAATACCTTGCAAGTTATATTTAAACAATAGGTATCTATCTGAGAGAGTTTTGAGTTTTCTTAAAAATGCCAAAAGTAAGAAGACCCTCTTTGTACAAATTTGCGAAATTTTTGAAAAATAAATTCGAAGCGATTCGTTTGATATTAAGTCTATTTATAGAAAAAATAACGCTGAATCGATTCCAACACCCCGCACTTTTAGTTTCAAAGATATAGACAGCATCTGAGAGATTTTTGAGTTTTCTTAAAAATGCCAAAAGTAAGAAGACCCCCCTCTTTGTACAAATTTGCGAACTTTTTGAAAAATAAATTCGACCCGATTCGTTTGATATTAAGTCTATTTATAGAAAAAATAACGCTCAATCGAATCCAACACCCCGCACTTTTAGTTTCAAAGATATAAACAGCATCTGAGAGATTTTTGAGTTTTCTTAAAAATTCCAGAAGTAAGAAGACCCCCCTCTTTGTACAAATTTGCGAAATTTTTGAAAAATAAATTCGAGGCGATTCGTTTGATATTAAGTCTATTTATAGAAAAAATAACGCTGAATCGATTTCAACACCCCGCACTTTTAGTTTCAAAGATATAGACAGCATCTGAGAGATTTTTGAGTTTTCTTAAAAATGCCAAATGTACGAAGACCCCCCTCTTTGTACAAATTTGCGAATTTTTTGAAAAATAAATTCGACCCGATTCGTTTGATATTAAGTCTTATTTATAGAAAAAATATCGCTGAATCGATTCCAACACCCCGCACTTTTAGTTTCAAAGATATAGGTAATCTTGTCTAAAAAAAGA
The DNA here is from genome assembly GCA_039654895.1 of Mongoloraphidia duomilia. Taxonomy (NCBI): domain Eukaryota; kingdom Metazoa; phylum Arthropoda; class Insecta; order Raphidioptera; family Raphidiidae; genus Mongoloraphidia; species Mongoloraphidia duomilia. The sequence continues at coordinate 13,505,660 of CM077527.1, forward strand.
TTAGAAAATTAGTTAATATGCCGCCTCTAGCCCGGGCCGAAATTGAGTCCAGTCCGCTTCTGCTATCAACTATATCCATATAGTTCAAATAAAATTACCAAAACCACGTAAACAAAATTATATACTTTCGGCGATTTCGGGTTAAAAGTGTTTAGGGTTATGTCAATAAAGTTTCATCTTGCACTGTGGTTTCTTAAAACCACACCCTATATTCTTTTTATTTTAAAGTTACTTAGTTTATTTTTAACTCATTTCGAACCACTTTAATGTTTAATCTATGAGTACATTTATTCGCGAAAATTACTAAAAATAAATAAGTTTATAAGGACTACGGCATCATGGCCTGATGTCAGATAACTGCTAGTCTGGTTATGCAAAGATATGATCTACCGGTATCCGGTATCCGATTCGTGTTAAGCCTATGCCTACAGGAATCAGCACATGCTTCAGAAGTATACAGGGTGTCCATATTCACATGATTAAATAAATCAGAGCAATTGTATTTTGGATTATTATTGTAGATTATAGACGCGTTGACAACTCAGATCAATAGCGTCTTCAACACAACAATTAATAATCCATGTGTGTATTAAAATCTGCCAACCGGCATACACAAACCGACTGGTACGAACTCGGGTCCGTGGGAGCGCCAATTTCCAAAGAACATTGGAATGCAATTTTGAATTTGCGATAGCTACTACATTCCAATGTCCCCCCTGGGGAGGGATTCGCTTGAGATAATTAATTATATATAAAACTGAAGACAATCTCATTCCAGTAAACCAGAAATTCAGTACCTTATACAGTGCGACCGTTGCGTTGGCTGTGAAACGCTGCAAATAAAAACTTCTTCGATTATCTGCGACCAAAATCCTCGAACACGTCTTTTATTTATTGTAGATCATAGACGCGTCGACAACTGAGGTCATTAGCGTCTTAATTACATTAAATAACAACTAACTTAAAACTAAATGACATCACAAAACACACATGAGCGGAGGTGGGATTCGAACCCTCGGCAGTGTGATCCAATCTTAATAGATGTATAAAATAGCGGGAACTTGGACTAAAGAAAATTATTAGACGCTAAATGTTTTAATAATTGCGACGTTTCGCGAACGCTTGTTCTTAATCTCGCAAATTTTCTGATATTTCTCAATTTTGTCTGCCCTCACCTCTTTTTTAACCTATTTCTAGACATTTCATAAAATGTATAGTTACATCAGATGGATAAAGCTAAAGGATTTAAATCAAGACTTTTGAAAAGTTAATCAGAATTCTAGATTGGTTTGTACAGGGCGCGACAGAAACATTATCTCGAATCCGCAGATGTTTGGTTTGGCGCGTATGTATCATCATTTATTATAGATCATAGATCACACGATCCGTGACTATATTATTATATTATTGTCTGTTATAATAATTATTATTATTGTACTAGATATGGCAATAGAGCGGTCATGCCTCATTATCACTCTTATTTATAGCTGTTTACTGGAAACTACATTTTTATAGCGTTATTTATTATTGTATTAAATATTTTAAACGCCTGTAGAAAATCACACTACATAATATAGCTTTTAATTATACAGGGTGTTCTCAAGTCCACTTATTTTATTTTTAACGGGCGACAGTACGCACTGTAAAAAATTGATGTAAAAATACTTTGAAAGTTAAAATAGAATTCGTTCGATTTTCTAAGTGATTTTACATTATTATTTATTTTTACACAGAAAACTTCATAAAAACTTGGACTTTTACTGTAAAGTTAAACAAATTTGTGATTTTTACATAAAGTAAATTAAAATTACATAATTTGTGTAATATTCCAATAAAGTGTGTAAAAATTACAAAATAAAATGTATAGTTACATATATAAAATGGATGAATACAAAACAAATTAATGTAAAATTAGTAACAACGCATGCGCAATGTGCAGGCGATACCTGTTTGCGACACCATTGTCTCTTTGTGTGCCTATTACCAGATTAATCGCTGGCTACAAATGGACCATCGATAATCTATGTAATCGGCCTTCCAATTTCTTACAGTGAGGTCAAAAAAGACGATTAGAGTTAAAATGATAAAATGAGAATTTTTATGCACTCTTAAATTAGAATCATGTATACTAATTCAATATTAGAATATGAATTTATATAATCATTTTCCTCTCTTATCATACTTTTAACTTTTACTAAGATATTTTACACTAATCGTTTTCATTTGATGATTTGACTGTCACTCATTAAAAATAAAATAATTAGGTACCGAACACACCCTGTATAGGGCTTTGCAAAACTATACAAAAAAATTCTAGGGGTGAAAGAGTACACTAAAACAAATAAGGAACCATAATTTGGGAAGATACATATATTTAAACAGCAGGTATCTGAAGGATTTTTAATGTTTTTAAAAATCGCAATTTTTACGAAAGAGTTTTCATAGACCCATCTTTAGTTTTTTGTGCTACGAAAACATTTAGAGAAAGTTTAGTCAATTTGCTCGAAATTTGCTGAGTTTGTACAAAAAATCAACTCGACAATATTTAAATCGAACAGTGTTTTGTTATGATAAACGATGCCGACTTAATTTTATCAATGCTTTTAAAAAACAAAACAATTTTTTTGAAACATGATTATTGTGGTTGAGGTACATTATCCACGTGCTATAAAAATTGATAAGAAGATTCTTGATTAGAGCATTCAGATTTGCTGGTTCAGATTTGTTTTGTGATCATTTTTGCAATCAATGAATTTTTTTATCTATCCTTCATAGGGATTTACACGGTGTAATTTTAATTTCAACATGATTTTTGGCACATTCTTTTTCCATATTGGCAATTAAATTGAACTATTATTGGCAGTATAGGCAATGTTCTAAGCGGGATGAACTTGTAATTTTAACAATTCAATGGAGTTCTCCATTTGCTCTCATCATTGACGATACAACTATGGACTAGCAACGCTTCACTCTGGATGCGTGTTTTGATAGAATCAACAAAACATAAAAAAATCTCTGCATTAAATTATCGATATATGGAAATACATTGGACTAAGTGAAAGTGACATGCATGAAAAATGTTGAGTGAGGTGTATTTAAGAAGGTGCTACTTGTTTCTTATAGTTGTCCATTTCTGATGCCTTCTCTAACCAATAAACAATAACCCGAAACAAATCATCTCTATAGAGAGATGATTTGTTTCGGGTTTTCTGGGCCGTGATCTTCTTCCAGACGTTTCGCTTGCTGCTGCGGGAAGCGAAACGTCTGGAAGATATCGGTCCAGTAGACCATGGCCCAGAAGCACGAAACAAATGATTTCTGTAGAATCCGGCCGTAAAAGTTTACACTTTTACAATACTAGTCTAGTTAATTTTATGACTTACAAGCCGTGAGGTGGGTCGTTTATTAGGACTAAAGTGCGACCCTTGAGGTCCACACGACGAACTTTCCTGCAGTTTGATAAATATTTAATAATAATAATTAAATTAGATGTTACACAGAAAAGTAATCATTTTAATCATTAAAACATAATTATTATTTATTTTTAACAATAATTAAAAAAAAAAAAACGGCTGAACCGATTTTTATAAAATGTATGTCGGATCAAAATGACGTTAACAAGCCTCGATATAATTTTTTATTCGCGAGATATTGTGTAAAATCTACTTTTTTGGTTAAGAAAAAAGAACGGCTGAACCGATTTTGAAAAAATTTCTTTCAGATTTACGTTAATACGCGTCGATTGGTACCCTAACGTAGTCGATATCATTTTTCATTCTCGAGATTTCGTCTTAGAAAGAAATGGACACATATACGTACGTACGTACATACGTACACACACAGAGACATCTTTCTAAAAATAGTGTAAAAATAGTATAGTGACCTTGAAACATAAAAATTTGTTATACATTTTGATTTCGATTTTCGGACCCATTACAATAACTTCCAATGGGAAGTTAAAAAGGCTAACAAAAGGGGCTTCGAAAGTTTGTAATCCGTCTCTGTATGCAGTGATATATTTTGAAAAATAAAAAACAATTAAGAAACAGAAGGCGAAAGTGCGTGTTTTATTATCGATGTCAATTAAGGTTATCATAAGATTTTTACAACACAGGATGTGTTAATTTTTCGGCAACATAATTTATAGTATAGACACGATATTAAATATTAAAATTACAATGTCAAATGTCGCGGTTTTTTTTTATCACCCACGTCGCTGATTGCGATAAGTTTAGAAAAAGAAAAAAAATATGTAATCATCTTTATTTTGAATTGTCAAAACAGGATATCGAATTTACAGATAATGGGAATTTTTTAATCTGGATCATTTCCGGTGTAAAATTTTGTAAAATTTATACTGTTTTTTTATATCTTTTTAACTGCAGTTTTTATAGTTTTATTACAAATATGACTTGAAATCAGTAGATTATTTACTCATTACTAATTTAAGTACTGTTTTTTATTTAACTATTTAAATTTGTTGTTTCACTTTTGTCTTCATTTGAAATCGTTTCATCTAAAAGATGGCTTCAGGATCTAATCGATACTGATAACTACAATTTGCTTTTATTAACTAAGTGTTAGTGCCAGGATCAGGGCTGGACTCATTTGCCACCCTACACTGTACAAAATGGATGTAAAAATACTTTGAAAGTTAAGATAGAATTCGCTCGATTTTCTAAGTGATTTTACATTTTTATTTATTTTTACACAGAAAACTTCATAAAAACTTGGACTTTTACTGTAAAGTTAAACAAATTTGTGATTTTTACATAAAGTAAATTAAAATTACATAATTTGTGTAATATTCCAATAAAGTGTCTAAAAATTACAAAATAAAATGTATAGTTACATATATAAAATGGATAAATACAAAACAAATTAATGTAAAATTAGTAACCACGCATGCGCAATGTGTTTTTATGGAATCTACGCTATGTGCAGGCGATACCTGTTTGCGACGCCATTGTCTCTTTTTGTGCCTATTACCAGATTAATTGCTGGCTACAAATGGACCATCGATAATCTATGTAATCGGCTTTCTCATTTCTTACAGTGATACCCGCAATAGAGACATGCCCATTTTTATTGGCTTTGTGTCGTACTAACGACGAAACAATTATTTTCCACTGCATGCGAGAGTTTTTTTTATTGCGGTGAGTCGACCTCCAATACTTCGCACATGTTAGAAGTGGTTTGATAAAATGTATTACTTTTTACGACGATTCGTTCGATCCATGACATTTAATTAGCCGTAAACAATTTAATTACTGATTGTTTATTTGATTGGCCGATTTGTGTATTTGGGAAAAGTTAACTTGCATCCGCAGTCTAATCATAATAATAATAACAATAATTATATAACATCTGTTGGCCATACGGACAAGCCATGCATATATAGTTTCGAATCTGCAAAGAGAAAATGCTTTTTTTTAGACGTATCTAACTATATTTTATGAAAAAAAATCCATCCCGTGTTTTGTCACCATGTTTACTCGGTCCTGTGATGTCAAACCTGGCTTCAATTTTGTATAAGCAGTTGTATACGGTATGCGTTCTCTATAGATTTTACCTCAGTGATTGTATCCCCCGTGGCGGACTAAGGGGGGAGGGAGGGGGAGGCTCGACCCGGGCCTCTGATCCTGGGGGGCCTCCAAATCTCGAGATGTCCTTCTTAATCAAATCCCAAACAAGGCCAAAATATATTCAGTAAGTAAGAGGCAGTTTGGAGTTGGAGGCCCCGTACGTATACAAAATATAAACGTATAGGTAGGTCGTTTATTATAAATATTTGATTTTTTTTGTCAGCCATTACATCTATATTATTAATTTTTTACGGAAATGTACACAATACATCAATTTTTAAGCAGACCGGGGGCCTCATTTAGTTCTGCCGCCCCGGGCCTCCGACGGGCTTATTGCACCACTGCGTATTCCACCGAGTTTAACGTGTGGACCTAGATTATTTGCATTATCAATAAACGAATTTTGAGTTGTATATGTAATGCAAAATTGATATTGGATTTTTGTTAGTTCTGTAGACTTTAACCTGCCGATTTTTTTAAAAGCACATGTGTTAATAATAGTTAAAAATATTAATTTTGTAACCACCTACAAGTGACCTCGATATATTAAAATGTTCGATGATTTTGTGTATAAACTAATCTCTAACTAAGAAGAGACAGTCCGACAGGTCAATTGATTTGATGCGATCGTAAGATTATAAACCTAGACGACTCGTCTCTGTGAGGCGTCGCTTCACAGTTCACTTGTTTAAAGCGACGACGTCGTATACAACCGACAGGCAGACAAATAAATGTGATAACAAGAATTCTTAATGACCAAACGAACTTACCTGAAGTGAAGTTCAATCATAATTATATGAACGCCTTTTTGAGTGTAGCACATTTTAAAACTATTAAATTTTTATACTTACGTAAAAAATATGATGACAAGAATTCTGATAAATTGGTTGAGGCTTTCGCGGCCAGTTGATGAGCTGGTGTTGTCCTGATTCGGGTCTATAGGCCGTCGTTGGTTGGTACATCCAGCATCGGAGATGGAAGGACCTCTGAAGAAGCTCGCCACTCGTGCTAGCGAAACGTTAGGAAGCAATTCCAACCAACGACGGCCTATAGACCCGAATCAGGACAATCACCAGCTCTGACAAGAATTCTGTTCGGTTTACGCTTTTTCTTTGATCTTTTTTCTCTTTTTAATAAAATTATTTCTTTGTTTTACTTTGCCTTCCTGATTGCAGCGTCACTATCACGAACTAAAATTTTGACTTCAATAAACGAATTACTCCCAGTAATGGTAACCATATTATTGTGAATAAATCTGTCTAGTGGTCTATGTCTATTTATTTTCACGATAGAATGCTGTGTGCGCGATCAGCTTGTGTCCCTTAATAAATAGGTAAATACGAGTCAGTACAAATTAACAAAATTTAAAATTCTCCCGACAGACCTATCACAACTCAAAAAACAAAGAGAGTTCCTTTGTTTCTTGAGTTGTGATTGGTCGGTCGGGAGAATTTCAAATTTTACTAATTTGTACTGACTACTGACCCGTATTTACCTATTTATTTTGTTGTAAGCTGTAGGTAAGTGACACTGTTGGATTGTATTTTTTCAAATTACTCTATCTTAGAAATGAATAGACTAGAGACAGATCAACTCACCGACTCACGAGTCACTACCCATTTTGAAGAAACTAAAAATATGTCCAGAAAATTATATATTTGTGAATATTGAGGACAGTGTGGTGTAACGGTTAGCGAAGCCGACCTTTGGATCACATTGTCGTGGGTTCGAATCACACCTCCGCTCATGGATGTTTTGTGATGTCATTTAGTTTTAAGGATGTTGTTATTTAATGTAATTAAGACGCTAATGACCTAAGTTCAAAGTTGTCGACGCGTCTATAATCTACAATAAATAAAATTTGTGTATATTAATTATCTAATCCACAGGGCCGGATTTACCCTAAGTGCCGCCCTGGGGCACCGTGAAAAATGCCGCCCCACACTGAAGTTTTTTTCACAATTTTGTAATTAAAAGTGTAGTGTTCATAATTTTATACACATTCTTAATAATTAGAAAAAGTATTTTATTTATTTTAATTTATGAATGTTTTCACGTTCCAAATTTTGCCGCCCCTGAAAATTTGCCGCCCTGGGCACTAGCCCCTAGTGTAAATCTAGCGCTGCTAATCCATGAAAATTCAAGAAATCTACGGTAATGGCTGATCGTAATATGCATTTATACAAACGCTAGATTCGTTGAATGTAGTTAATTGAAGCAACATGTATTTATTTACAATAACATATTTATGTATATTTACCAAATGTTAATTTTAAATAATCTAGTTACAAATTTCAAGTATTTTGTAATGAACGTACCTACATAATACGTGCAGAAAAGTTTGCGATTCTATTCAATTTTATGTATGGATTTGTTATTTTTTTTTTGTAATTTATTTTATCAGGTAGGTCCAAGAACGCATTAAAAGTTCTATATCCCCTATAGGTTCTAGCTGATGCCTCTCTCCTATTTTGAGTTAATTTTGCCTACCTGAGCATATTTTTATTTTTAAGCAAATATAAAAGCCATAAACAATGGTTCCAAGATTTTTTTCTAAATTTTAACCAGGTAGATCCCTCGAGGCATGTACCTACTCCACGGTGTTCTTAAAAAACGCGGGTTTTTGACGAAAATCTAAATCTTTCAGAATTTTTTCAAACTTACCATGCTTACATAGAAAAGTACACGCTGATTCCAATGAGCACGTCCAGTGGTTAGCGTCGCGGCCTCTGAATCAGACTGTCGTGGGTTCGAATCCCACCTCAGCTCATGGATGTTTTGTTATGTCATTTAGTTTTAAGTGAATTATTATTTAATGTAATCAAGACGCTAATGACCTAAGTTGTCGACTCGTCTATAATTTACAATAAATAAATAAAATCCAATGAGAACAAGCAAACGTCTCTATCTCTTCTGGATTAGAAGTTGTATGCGTTTAAAGTTGCCCAAAAATTAAAAAAATGCCTATGATCCATAGTTTATGACGTATGAAACAGTTCTATTTTAACGATAATTTTGTAAAAATTTAACAACGATTAACAAAACAGCGTGTTAAATGTACGATAAACCAGACATTAATGTATTTTGTGTTGAAAAAAAACGAACATAAACAGTTTTGCTTATATATCCATAGATAGGTACAGATTGAATAATTTGTGTAAGTCTGAGGAAAATAATTTATTTATAGATATTAATATAAGCAACTTTATATTTTTTGATTAAGAAATTTCATTGCAAAATTATAAACATTTTATGCAGCTGTTAATACACACTTAGCTTTACTTCATCCCAACACTACATTCAATAAATGCTGTATCCACGTACACTTGTTCATGTCCATTATTCTTTTTCACAACGACGTAACTCACAACGACGTAGCTACACAACAGGGTATATGCATGCATTTTTTTATCTCATTTTTTTTTCGTGACACGAAAATATGCGTCCATTTGAACACAACTTTAAAATCTGAAAAACATTCAATGATTCGTTGAAATGAATAATTTATTTATTCCATCCCCGGTCCCGTTATTTGGGGTCGGGTCTCTTCACTTTTCTGGCAATTGGGCTTGTTTTGAGGTCTATTTTTATATTTGACCAGCCTAGGTTTGAGGTCTCTTTTTATTTATATTTGACTACCAGTAGGCCCGAACTTAAAGACCCAGGGCCCCTAGTCACTTGACAGTTGGGCCTTCCAAGTCCAAAAAAAGGGGGGAAAAATTGGATGGAAATTTAGCAAAAAAAGTCGCCAATTAGGTATTTAAGTTTAAAAAAAATTATTAATTTTTTAATTTTTTCTAATAATTTAATATAAATAATATTGAAAATCGAAAAGAAAAAATTTTTTAAAGCTATAGATAAATTACTAAAAATTAATTAAAATGTATAAAAATTTAAAAAATATCACGTGACTTCAAAACGCGCCAGGAATGTTTGTGACGTCGTTATGTTAAAATGTGTCTGCATTTGTTGGTATTTGTGTATATGTATTACACATACTATCAAAAATAATAAATTTTTAACTTGGTAACCATGGATACAAAGACCATAGATAACATAATGACGTCACACGCGTTCGGATTCTTTCGGCACGTTATCGGAACTGAGTTTAAAAATTAATTTTTATTTAAATATAACTTTTTAATTAGTACGCAAAAAAATTAAATAAAAACAGTTTTGCTATAAAACTTGTATGTGGTCCTTCCATTTAAGTAAAAAAAAAAATTCATTTAAAAACCCAATTGGGTTATCTTACAAAATTGTTGGGCTTTTTTTTTCTATAATTTCCATCTCTGCCCCGGCCGGGGCCCCCTCGGCGGCTGGGCCTCTAGGCCGGTGCCTTGTTGGCCTAGGCAGAAATCCGGTCCTGACTACCAGTTTATATGAATAAATTTCTAAAAATCAAAAACAGTGCGTGACGTCAAAATATATGTCGAGTGCCCGTTGCCATAGAAACATAGCTTAGATTGTTTACATTATGTTTACCTGTGGTTTACCTACATAGGAATTAGGTACAAAACAGTATTTTTTACTTCCCACCTCTACTATGGTAGGGAAGTAATGGATTCAGTCCGAAAACAATATTTCGAGATTTTAACAGATTTTCACGTTTTGAGACCCTAGCAATCGTTTAAGATCATTTTCTGACTGATGTCTGTATGTGTGTGTGTGTGTGTGTGTATGTGTGTGTGTGTATGTGTGTGTGTATGTGTGTGTGTATGTGTGTGTGTGTATGTGGTCAATTTTTCGCCTTCGATATCTTAAGAACGGAACAACATACGGGCATGCCGATTGTTCTATTGTGTTTATCAGCCTTTAACTTAGATCTGATTAGATTTTGAGTCAAATCGGTTCAGTGGATCCTGAGATATTCAAAAAAACGTCCTCAATGTCACGTATTAACATAGGTAAAAAAAAATATAAATGAATTCTAGATGTTATAATATGAAAAAAATGTAAATATTTTTTTTCTCTAAAATGTATAGTTTTCGAGAAAAAAAATATTTTACTAAAAAAAATAAAAATTGTACGTAAATCAAGGTAACCATGATTTTTGCTATATTAAGCTAGCCATCAGTAGATCACCAAACAAAAAAGAGGGCCATGCTTTTTTCAAAGAATAAAAATTAAATTGTGTTTTAAAGACCACCAACAGCTAAGGTTGTTTGGGCCTAGTCAAAGAATAAAAAAAAAGTGTTTATTTTTTGCAAATATTTACTAGGTGGGAAGTATAGGACTGGTCATCAGTCGAATTTTTAACAGTTTGTTTCTTGGTTTTTATTTGTAGATAATGGTAAACGCACGTCATCTATACCTTGCATGCATCATGACGTCACGAGCAAAAACGCTTTTTAGCGGGCGGGGCTTACACGTATATTTCAAAACTTATTTTTGAGTAAAATTAAGAAAAATCGCAGGATAGTGGACAAAATATTTGATTTATTAAATGTACAACGTTTCGTCTATAGATTTAGACTTTTTCAAGTACATACATAAAAATATTATTTTTGAGCTTATTTGAAATCAGAATGAAGTAATTGATGTGCCATTTCGTTCAGAATGTAGTAATTTACTGCTCTATTAATATAACGAAAAAACATTTTTCATGCATTTACCCTATTTTCACTCACCTTTTTAAAAATACAAGCAGCTTCGCTTTGAAACTTGTTCCGTTGACGCACCTGTACTTTAAAAATAAATTAAGGATCACCGCACAATGCCAAGACGTGCGAATTTCAGGTTTCAGAGGCCTCAAAAAAACAAAAATGAAGACGTGTCAAAAAACCAACCAGAAAACTGAATGGTTTTCTCAGATCAACAGGGTTATTTGGGTCTAATATCAATTCATATTATCATGGTTGGTAATTATTTTTAATAAATTGAAAATCCAATAATTGATATGTTTACTATTTCTCGGAATAGAACCTAAGGACTCTGGGCCTTTGTCGAGCGTCTATAATCCGCAATTCAATTCGACTCTGAACTTCTTAGTACTTAGTAGTTATTGAAAAAGAAAAAAAATAGAGAGTCTACGTTTAGAGGCGTCCTAATGCTTAATTTGCCTGTGTCTGAGTTGTTAAAATCTTCAGTTTTTAACCATGAAGATTGTAGAAATATGTATTTGTTAACCGTTATGAATTTCTTATTTATTTGTTTGTATACTTTTTAACAAAAACGTGTTCGTAGGAAGTACTAAATAATAGACCATCTCCTGAGGGAATAGAATTAAAACTATTAAGAATTTAGATTACTTGTTGATGGATGACGTCACAGGCTCTGGTATTTGTCATATAATTATTTTCGTAGCACTTGTGACTACCGCATTAGCTGACAAATTAAAATACATTCACATTCCCTGCCCTGCTACTTAACTATTTCGTATCTACTTATACAGGGTGGACCAAGTTATAGTAGCAATAATTCACAATTCGATGGTCCATCAAAAAATAAGTAAACATGCATAATTTTATTTTTTTCCAAAACGCTCCCTAAGGGAGATACATTCCTTCAAACTCCAGTTTTAAAAATCAATATTGACAAGTGTCATAAATTATCTCAAAACCAAGTATCGCCTACTTTGTTGGTTATTTTCATAAGTTATTTATTTGTTGTTTTTAATTTAATTAATGAATTATTTATTTAAATTCGTCAAACAGTAAAAAGTTTACAATTGTTGTACAAGATTCCAGACCTATTATTTTCATAGGTGGCTATTTTAGAAGTGTTCTAAACTTTCAACTCTAATTATCTCGTAAACGAAGCCTCAAATCGAAATTTTGCAAGAGTGACTCTTTTTTTCTAAATTGAACAGGGAATTCGAAAAAAATGTTATTCTTTAAAAATATCCAATGGCGCAGAAAATAGGGCGGGAAAAGTGAAACAACCCCCCTGTATCTACGCCACTTGACAATTTTGACAAAAGTTACTTACGTCAAGTAATGAGTATCTATTGCATAAATACTTGTACCAAATTTGGTCAAAAACGCATTAATGACCTGAGAGTTAGGACAAAAAAAAGAATTTTAAAACTGAACTTTGAAGGGGTGTATCTCCCTTAAGAAGCGTTTTGGAAAAAAATAAAATTATGCATGTCGACTTATTTTTCGATGGACCATCGAATGGTGAATTATTGCTACTATAACCTGGTCCACCCTGTATAATGAAAGGTTGGTATGTTATATTATTAATGGACGAATTATTTTTTCTCGTTCATACTTGGGTAAATGTCTTCACAAAAAATAAATTCCAGTAAAAACCCTTGTTGAAACTTCCACATAACTTCATATCAACACGCTAACAGAGGGCAGTATAGCCTAGTTGGTTAGCGTGCTTAGTGCCGCAGCCTCTGGACTAGACTGCCGTGGGTTCGAATCCCACCTGCGCTCATGGATGTTTTGTGATGTTATTTAGTTTTAAGATAGTTGTTATTTAGTGTAGTTGAAAGACGCTAATGACCTGAGATGTCGACGCGTCTATAATCTACAATAAATAAAACACGCTAACAATTAATTTGAAATATACAGAGTGTCCAGAAGGTATAGTCATAAATTTATGGGCTTGTTAATTATGGTTTTTTGAATCTCAATAAACTTATGTCCTATTATCAGTGGTTACCGAGTTATCGATAAATTCATTTATTTTTGTACGTAGTGGTCAAACGCCAAAAACAAACGCTGATTACTTGTTTGTCAAATTAAATAAACGTATAATGCAGTTAATGGAAAGATTTACTATACATGAATATGCTGAAATACATTTTATTTACGGATTTAGTGATGGCAATTCTGCATCTGCAGTAGCCGAATATCGTCGGCGGTAGAGTGCCCGCGGTGAGAGATGAAGCCAGGCACGTCATCAATAATATGCTAGTGAACGCCTGCTTGCCCGCAGACAGTGCCATGTACACAAAACTGCACATTGGGTTTTATGCCGTTAGGTACAATTTTGGCAAATCGCTCATGGATCTCCAAAACAGCAAGCTAAAAGACGGGCGCAATGCATTCACGTTACTATGACGCGGTGGCTTCATCTTTCGTCGCGCGAAGTCTACCCTATCGAATACAGCCAGATCATAGCACATTCGAGAGAGTACATCGACATTTTTGAACAAGGAAATAATTTGACATTTTTAACAATTACTCTAAGATCTGTGGCATTTTAAAAGTGTAAACGTTAAGTTAATTTATAAAATTTTAAGTCAAATAAAACAAATGTATTTATCCATAACTCTGAAACCGTTGATAATAGGACATAAGTTTACTAAGATTTTAGATTCAAAAAACGATAATTAGGTAGGTATTTAAGTTTAAAAAAAATTATTAATTTTTTAATTTTTTCTAATACTTTAACATAAATAATATTGAAAATCAAAAAGAAAACATTTTTTAAAGCTATAGATAAATTACTAAAAATTAATTAAAATGTATAAAAATTTAAAAAATATCACGTGACTTCAAAACGCGTCGTTATGTTAAAATGTGTCTGCATTTGTTGGTATTTGTGTATATGTATTATAGGTCGAGAGCTAGGCGTAAATTTATATAGCTCATTTGTGACAGGATGAAATTTTCAGGGAAGGTAGAATCTAGTATGACAAAGAATAAGTGCTAGGGTTGCCTCGTCAAATCCTGGTGCGAAGGCCGGGAGGAGCTCACTTCCGGTGCAAAATACACATATTTCATTAGCTCATAATTATCTTTCGTCATTATATGACAGCATACAATTGACGCCATATTGTAGATCTCAAAGAGCTGTATTGAAATAAATAGGGTTGCCTAAGGAAATTTTGGGTAACACATTGAAAACTTATAAATTATATTTGTTTTTTTGACATTTTTAAAGCTGTCAAATAACATTATGTATATATGTATACTTATATATTGTAACCGTTCTGAAATGAGTTATCGGCCTTGTGTTTGGCAAACATTCATACGTATGTCTAGTTATTTATAACTTTATGTTTTCAACGCATTTGGTTTCTAACTCATATCCGTATAATTACGCAGGAATTGCCTGAATCTGGTATTGACAATTTTCCCAAGAATTTATGTATTTTAGGGTAGCAATTTCTTATTTTTATTTTTCAACGTAATTCAACGTGCACCTCTTATATAAATTAGTATAAATTACTTACTTGAAGGTCGTAGTAACCTGTAATAAAAGTTTTAAAAAAGGTGGTTTGGAGTTTGTTTCGAAAAGAGAAAAAAGGTTGATTTTTGTTTGTGATTTTAAATTTGGTTTGACACTAAAAACTAATTGAAGCATTTGACTTTACTGAACCTCGATTAATATTTTTTCTTGAAATTCAACTTTATCAGACGCAGGTATAAAGTTAACTAAGCGAATATAAAACCAAAATAACTATAATGAAAAAATGGAAAATAATAATAATTTACTATAATAAAAGAAAAAACCGATTGATTTGTGAGTCAGATTTGTCAATCTTTATTATGGCAACTTTTCAGCAACTATTTTGTTGCCTTCTTCAAGCCTAAAATTACATTTTTAGAATTATGTAATTTTAGGCCTGAAGAAGGCAAACATTGCCAATGATTGACAATTCTGATTCACAAATCAACCGGTTTTTTAATTTTATTATATTACATACGTGAGTGATCGACATGAGTTTCAATATAGTTTACTATACATTAAACTATTCAAAAATGTTCCGAACAAAGGCAATAACATTTTATGAATTATTATTAAATTACTTATTCTAAGCATACTTATATTAACGTGCTATTAAAATATTTATTATTTTTTTTTACAATAATATTATGTAAACATTTTTAAACAAAACGTAGTTTAAGGTAGTTGCTTTGAAAAAAAGTCAAGAAAATCATGAAATAAAAATTATATATATTTTTTTTAATAAAGGTATCTCTTTATGCTAGTTAAATTAGAAAATAATGCGAGATATTTTTTGTTGAAAATTGAATTTTTAACATTTTTAATATAGGTAAGGTGCTAAAAAATATCACATTAATAATTTTTCAATAAGAAAAAAAACAATACATAATAATCTATCTGTTTTTTTAATAAAAAAAAAAAAAAAAAAAAAAAAAAACGATGCATGACACATTACCGCTGATAATGTTAGTAAAAAAACTATAATTATTGACCACGTAGTTTCAAAATGCAATAACAAATGACATTTGGCGACGTTCATTTAAACGATTTTACACCCGTACCTAAAGATGTTTCACATCAAAAATTTAAATTTTTGCATATACTGATACTACTTTACAAAATGTATAACTTTTCTTTTCCGTGATACAGGATTTAACTATTATATTTTATCCAATTTTGAGCAGTTATTAACAATTTATAATTTTCGAAATGTCATTTTCTTAAAAACTATGGTTACCATGCTGGACAAAGGGCCACTTTGTAATTTTGAGCTGTTTGAATTTATACATATATACATATACATATAAAAATTGACATTTTGCACCGGAAGTGGCTTATCCCGGCCGTCGCACCAGGATTTGACTAGGCAACCCTAGCGCTTTTTCTTTGTCATAATTAATACTACCTTCCCTGAAAATTTCATCCTGTCACAAATGAGCTTCATATATTAACGCCCGCCTCTTGGTCTATTACACATACTATCAAAAATAATAAATTTTTAACTTGGTAACCATGGATACAAAGACCATAGATAACATAATGACGTCACACGCGTTCGGATTCTTTCGGCGCGTTATCGGAACTGATTTTAAAAATTAATTTTTATATAAATATAACTTTTTAATTAGTAAGCAAAAAAGTTAAATAAAAACAGTTTTGCTATAAAACTTGTATGAGTCCTTCCATTTAAGTAAAAAAAAATTTCATTTAAAAACCCAATTAACAAGCCCATACTATACCTTTTGGGACACCCTGTAAGTATATAATCTTCCATGACAGAGTATGTGTTAAGATTTAATACAAAATGCGAAATCAAACAACACATAAGAAGCGAATCGATAAATTAAAAATAATTAAAAATCTCTATTAGTTTCGTCCTAATAAGAACATCATCAGGTGATTGATTTTAAATGAATGATAAGAATCATATAACAGAAAGCTCACAAAACACTCAGATAACAAATTTTTTATCACCCGAAGATGTCCGTGTAAGAACGTAATTAGTGATGATTTTTTATTCGTTTCCTATGAGTTTTTTGCTTCTGTGATTTTTTGTTGGAAAAAATCAGGATTAATAAAAATGCATTTTTATAAATTAGATCTATGTACAGTTATTTATTTTTGCAGTTCAGTATATTTATTACAAAATGATAAAATAATTGATATTTTCAAGCAGAAGACGTTTAAAAATAAAAATAAATTTTTCTTAAAATAAATAAATGTTATCCAATATTTTAAATATTTTTCATTAAATTGCTACATTAAATTAATTTTTTAATTGCGCATACATTGTCTTTCTATTTCAGAGTTTATTTTATTTATGTTTAATAATTTTGTAGTAGGTGTTGGCAGTTTATTTTGTGTTGCACTTATATTTTAAATCATAACATAAAGTTATGTTTGATTTAAATATCTTTACGTAAATAAATAATATTGATCAATTAAAGTACTAAAAAATCTACGTAAAATAAAGATTCTGTCTCATGATTTCATGAAACATTTCACGATTGCTTTTAATTATACAGAAAAAATCCACAAGTTTTTATAATAATAATAAAAAAAATATCACTATTTCTATTTATCAATTCATTTTTCAAACTGTTAATTTTTATCACACATTATTCATGCCACTAATTAGAAAAAATTAGGATCTTGTCGAATACAGGAATAATATTAACGAAAAAAAATTCTTTTAATCACAGGGATTTGATTTACACCTTATCTAATTTTCGGGACACAATTAAAAACACCATCCAAATCATACGTTATTTTTCAAATTATTCATCCTAATAATCTTTTAGAAATATTTACATCTTAAACTTTACCATTCGGTCATCTCATCCTTTGGATTATTTACATTCAGGAATTTTCAATAAAATTACGTACAGTGAAACCACGTTGTGTCTGCATTAGGAGAACTAGACGTACTAAATCCTGTAGGATTCAACATCGGTCTTTGTCCTGTCGGTAGATACGAATACTGAGTATATCCTGATGAGAAATAACCAGATCCCGGCATCAAAGAACCAACTGTTGTGCTTGAAACATTTTGATGATGGTATCCAGGATATCCAGATTGTGTCGTCGCCACAAACCTGTCGGGTTTCATCAGATTCGAACTGGGTTGTAGTTCATGATAAAGAGGTGATAAATGAGTTCCAACGTCGCCATTATTTGTATCGTAGTATTGATTATCGATATGAGTTAAAGAATCACCGATAGCTAATGTTGATGAACAACTCTTTCTGGTCTTTAGATTATTATTTGATTCTTCCGAGAGTTCTTGCTGGTGATATTTCATGTACTGATGACACGGTTGGTAGTAACGAGGAGTTCCGGGAGCACCTGGAGGTAAATATTGATCTAACTCGCTGCTTTCAATACCGTCTTCTGGTATGATGACCGATGTGTCAAGATCTTCCATTCGACTGAAGTCGATGGAAGAGGAATCTTGGCGATGATAATGATGATGATGAAGTGATGTTTGACCACCGCTGGCCGTTTCACCGGGTGATGTTGGCGGTGATGGCGTGCAGTGAGAACTACGTGAGTCCAAATCGCTTGACGGGGAACATGTTGGATCACTTCCGAGAGTATCTTCTTGTTTGACGGAACGACTGTAAAAAAAGATAATTGCAATTGTCAGATAGATTTGATGAGTCAGGAATTCCTAACCAATTTCCAAAGAAGCTGGACAAATGAAATCTGGCATATTAACTGTAGATGGTCCCTTTAAAATAATGAAAAATATCCAAAATCTGATCATTGGTGTGAAGTAAGGACTGAAAGGGCTTGTGCGAAGATCTGGTCTATTTGTTTAAAAAGATAAAAAATAAGTACCTGAATGTGACGCTATGACCGTGTTGATGATTAGCAGAGGTGTTCTCGGGACCGACTGTTGTAGAATTATTTCCGCTTCTAGCTTGCTGTTTACGCCTGCGCGGTTGGTATTTATAATCGGGATGATCTCGTTTATGGATAACGCGTAAACGTTCTGCTTCTTCGATGAAAGGCCGCTTATCGTTATCACTTAGTAATCTGAAACCGAAAAGAAATTACGTCAAAAAATCAGATTAAATCTTGAGGATAATGGGATTAATCAAAGTTTATTGTAACTTAAAAAAATAGGCTTATTTATTAACCGACTATAAAATGTTGAATCGTAAAAAACTGCATGCGGTTAAATTTACGTCGTCCAACTTTTTAAAAACGGACCTAACAGGTGTCTGAAGACATCTTGAACGTTATTTTTTCCTAATACATTTAATAAATAGAAATGAGTTGGATATTTATATGGTAAGGAATGTTGGCTCGTGGTCGTGTGTTCATGTCTCGGCAGGGAACCTTTTGCTATACAGTCATCACCCATAATGATCCAATAATGATTTCACTGCGTCATTATTTACAAATCATATTAATTATTGGAATTTGAAAACATCAAAATAATGCGCTTTTAAACGCGATATTCCAGATTTAATTTTAAATGTCAGAAATCAAATTATTCTACGATTTTTCAGAAACTTTATTATCAGATGTCTTCTTTTTTATAGTAAAGGCAAGGTACCTATCGTTCAAAATTATAAATGATTACTATTTATATCCCGGAACTAATAATTTAAGAGCTTTTTTCCGGTATCAAATCGCCGTTTATCAATATCGTTTATAAATATATAACTGATTTAGTGATTTCGTGATCGTTTAGATGATGACGCTTATTTTTAAGAACACGCGACCGACAGATCAGTTCTTTTCCGATGCCGCTTTAGCTTTGTCATCGTCATTAGAATCATCGCAATTATGATCTTCCAGGGGCGGCGCGTGCAACTCAAAAAAAGACAGATGCTGTACTCGTACTTTTAAAAGATTGATCTAGGTTTTTCTTTCTTCGACTTATCGTCATATGAGTTTAGTGGATAGGAAATTTGGATGAAATGGTCATAGATCATTGCTGAATCAGAGCAAGGAATAAACTCGATTTTTGTCTTAAAAAAACTCAGAGGAAACCTCAACCGAGGTAGTTTGTCGCGGAACATTTATCTAGAAAAAAATCAAGAAAAAATCTCCGGTTTTAGAACTTGGATTTTTCGATTAAAATTGTAGGGAATCGAGCGGAGAGCCTAGTGATATTCAAAATGTATAGATAGATATAGATGTTATAAACGCTCGACAACTAGAAACGTACATATGTGCCAAAGAACATTTTGTCCCGTTGGAATACTGAGTTACTCTACTAGTCACTATCCTAGTCAGACGATTGTTAAAAATTTAATCAATTTACAGTTTATTTATAATATTTAATTATTTTTTGATGAAAAATGTATTATTAAATAAATTGACATTATTTCGACATTGGGTTTGAGAATAGCCGAGCGTGTAGCAATGCTGTTGTTTACATGGCGTTGTTATGGTTCCTATTTTACAAGTTCCCGGGTTCTAGCCCGAGAGCTGGTAAAAGTGTCAATTGGATTTTCAATTTATTATTAAAAAAAATATTGAATTGAAAATATGAATTGGTGCTAGGACCAAATAACCTTAGCTGTTGATGATCTTTAAAACACAATTTAACAATTTTTGACATTCGACATTATATGACATCTGTTTTTTGTTTCCATGGTTACTTTACTGATGCAATTAACTTGCAACTATACATACAGATTGTATCAAATTAAAGCTGTGCATAGGGCGTTCTGTGTGTAAGACAGAGATCGATATATAAAGCAGTAAATAAGAACGAGATAAATGCTAGATAATAGGAAGTTTCTGTAGTTACTGTAAATAAATAATACCCATACTAACCCATACAACCTGATAGCGTCATCTTTGTTTTGTGATTTTATCAATAATTTTTTATTTCAGTAGTCAGTAACTACAGAAACTTCCTATTAGCGATCATTTATCTCGTTCTTACTTATTGCTTTATATCGATCTATATCTTACACACAGAACGCCCTATACACAGCTTTAATTTGATACAATCTGTATATTGATGCGTTGCTTATAGACAAATAAATGAGATACTTCAGAACATTATAATATTATTAACGAGAATTGAAATGTATTTGTAAGAAACATTTGCAAATTTTTTGTGGCCAGAGAGCATTAACCAAGGAGAGTATAAGATAAGGTCGTTATCTGTTATAAGTACAGTACAAATATATGAACGGTTAGAATTCCAGGTGTAATTGCTTTATCTCCCCCAATTTTACATCTTTACTGATTACATTTTATTAGTCTTTTTCCTTCCGGTTTTATCGTAGTTATGAATGTTTGAACAGACTTTAGTTGTATATTTAAGAAAAAAAAAGAAGGAAACACCTGGATTTAAAGACGGTTTCAACTATTTTCAGGTGCCACAGCTGGTTTTCTATTATTTTTCTGATAAAAAAATTACTAGGGTAAATGCGGGCGAGATGCCGCGGTAGGAGAGACGCCGCATGGCTATTAACTTACCTATGGATGGTGCTACAAGTACGTATGTTCGTTCATCTTATCTTGACAAGATAAGATGAACGAACATACGTACTTGTAGCACCATCCATTAATGGTAAATAGGTAAGTTAATAGCCATGCGGCGTCTCTCCTACCGCGGCATCTCTCCCGCATTTACCCTATAAGATGAACGAACATACGTACTTGTAGCACCATCCATTAATGGTAAATAGGTAAGTTAATAGCCATGCGGCGTCTCTCCTACCGCGGCATCTCTCCCGCATTTACCCTATATTACACGTAGGTAGTCATCAAAATTTGAAAAGAACAAGGCGTGGTAAATTTATTTTAAGAGTATTCGATATCGGAGTTACCCCTTGCACTCTTCATCTCAAATCCTTTCTCCTCGTTTAAAATCGGTTATAGCTCTCCCGACGCTATTTTTACAGATAAAGGGTTCGTGTAAACGCCCAATGAAGGATCAAATCCCTCAGGCGAAAAATTAAAATTTTTTTTTGGAAAACTTACAATTTCTTAAAAATTCGTAATCTTTTACAAGTTTCCAAAACTCGTCTGAGGGATCTGTAGTGTCATTCTTGGTTCTTCAAACTAAAGGGTTCGGGACCCCTTAGTTTTAAAAGTAGCATCGGGAGAATCATAACCGTTTTTAGGCGAAGGTAATTAAATTGTATCTGAGCCAAGTATGGCTGGGTTATATAAGAAACGTGAATTTTAATTTAGTTGGTTGGCCCAGGGCCCTATAAATTTGTACTAGAAAACGCCCTATGGTTTTGCCAATAAATAATTATCAGTTGCATTTGATATTTTGCTTCGACTAAACTCTTTTTCTATTGACTTGAATGATAATGTGGCAGTACAGCGTCACATGTGGTGAAGTTAGCGCTCTTAATTAGCGGTACAGAAGATGCCGTCAAAGAGTCCGTAACGTCTGGTTTTAGTTACACGGTTAATAATTAACAAAATGCAAACCTACTGCACCTTATGTTTACATTGTACCGCAATGCGACGACCACACGCGAAAAATTAACCAACTTACAACTAGTTGGTTTTGAAAAGAACATACTTTTTCCGGCTTTTAGGCCGTGGTCCGGTGATATTTCTACTTGACGTTTCATCTACAACTGCGGTAGACAATGTCAAAGGCGATGTGGCAGCGGTCGAAGTGTCCTCCTTGGCGGCTCACAGGTCAGTGTGTCAGTAACTGGTGTCCTCCCTTCTTTTATGCCTAGTACCAGTGTGTTCTCTGTTCGGTCGTAGTCCGTCTCTCTGTAATTGGTCAACTGCGCAGCGGTCGAAGTGTCCTCCTTGGCCGCCAAGGAGGACACTTCGACCGCTGCCACATCGCCTTTGAGAATGTCTACCGCAGTTGTAGACGAAACGTCAGGTAGAAATACCACCGGACCACGGCCTACAAGCCCGGAAACCATGAAAACTTGGAACAATGCCGGCCGTGAAAGCTAGCACACCTGGATAATACTTTTGATATTTCATAAACTAATTCGTTTATAATATATTTTTTTGTTATACCAACTATAAAATCGCTGCTTTACATGCATGTAAAGTGACTTTTGACACTAGTGTAGGAAAGTGAACCATTTCCATAGTGACTTTCGATTTTTCTCGTAATTATTACTTTAAACACTACCTATTGTCCAAATTTCAAAGCTTTAGCTCGATTGAAAGTACCCTAGATTTTTGATGATCTATGAGTCAGCCAGTCAGTGAATGCCAAAAAATTGCGATTTTGGACATTCGTATCTTGGAAACCATTCCACCTAGACGTATGAAATTTGGTATACTGCCTCTTTTTGGTAACCTTAACCCCTCTGAAAAAAATCATTTCTGTAACGCAACTAACGTCAGAGATAGAGGGCGGTCGAAAAACACTCGAAATGGTTCGTGTAAATATTGCACAGTGCGCGATCGGCTTTGCTTGTTGCGAAAACTTGGCCGGCCCACTTCGTGCGTTTAGATTATTGTTAAAAATCGTTTTGGACTTTTTCAAAAGTCCACCAAGCACCTGTATTTAGGTATTCGCTTTATAGTAAAAGATAGACCTTAATTTATTTAACAATGACGTCAATAAACGTCATCTTTCTGTCATGGACTCTGCTATTATTTACCGCAATCAGTTTTATATTCATCTAATAGCACAATGCAGTCTACGAGATGTAACAAAAAAAAATTCGACTGATGACCAGTCCTATACTTCCCACCTAGTAAATATTTGCAAAAAATAAACACTCTTTTTTTTTATTCTTTGACTAGGCCCAAATAACCTTAGCTGTTGGTGGTCTTTAAAACACAATTTAATTTTTATTCTTTGAAAAAAGCATGGCCCTCTTTTTTGTTTGGTGATCTACTGATGGCTAACTTAATATAACAAAAATCATGGTTACCTTGATTTACGTACAATTTTTATTTTTTTTAGTAAAATATTTTTTTTCTCGAAAACTATACATTTTAGAGAAAAAAAATATTTACATTTTTTTCATATTATAACATCTAGAATTCATTTATATTTTTTTACCTATGTTAATACGTGACATTGAGGACGTTTTTTTGAATATCTCAGGATCCACTGAACCGATTTGACTCAAAATCTAATCAGATCTAAGTTAAAGGCTGATAAACACAATAGAACAATCGGCATGCCCGTATGTTGTTCCGTTCTTAAGATATCGAAGGCGAAAAATTGACCACATACACACACACACACACACATACAGACATCAGTCAGAAAATGATCTTAAACGATTGCTAGGGTCTCAAAACGTGAAAATCTGTTAAAATCTCGAAATATTTTTTTCGGACTAAATCCATTACTTCCCTACCATAGTAGAGGTGGGAAGTAATAAAAACGAACCAATGACGATAATAATTGAAATTAGGAGAGGAAATCTCAGTGGCAAAGGATCAAATATATTGCAATACTGATGAATTAAAATTGCATTGTTAGCTAACGTTTCGGTGCTCTTTACTAGGGAATGCATTCTCGATCTCGCGAGATCTCGAGCCATTTTTCGAGAATTAATCTCGTGGGCAGGCAATCTCGTTTTTGAAATCTCGTTCGAGATCTCGACCCGATATGGTCGAGATCTCGAACGAGATTTCAAGAACGAACGCGCTTGAAAAAAAAACTTATAACTTATACGTAATAGTTTTTGTCAGTCGCGCTAATTGATTCTGTTTGTTTCTCTGCATATATTGTTTTAATAATTGTTTTCTTGAGTAAAATGGACAGTTATTTAACTTATAACAAGCATTAGATGCCTAACAAATTACAAAGTTAAGTGAATATTGAATATGTCTAAGAACAATTCAAACCAAATGTTCGTAAACGTTACTATTAATAACTTACCCTATGCTTCATAACTCCTAAGAAGTTATTTCCAAAATAATTAATTGACATATAGTGTGCTGTGTGAGTTGGGGTATTGCTGTTATATTTTGAAAATAAAACAAAACATTAATTGAATCTTGGAACAAAAAAATCAACGTTTATTTAAGGAAAGTAATGAATAGTAATCATCTGCACAGTGCACTACGCAATAAATCACACACGTACACAGTGACACAGTCACACTGTCCCAAGTAAGTAGTTTTGATTAAGTTTTAGATACAAAATAATACGTTCTTTTTAAAAGTAGGCGAAATATCGATATTGTCGAGATTTCTCGAGATCTCGCGAGTCAATCTCGCGAGATCTCGAATTGCCAATCTCGAACCCAGACTGATCTCGCGAGATCTCGAATTGCCAATCTCGGCTCGAGATTGCATTCCCTTCTCTTTACACCATCTTCAGAGCATATAATATACTGAATTTTTGACAGCATTGATGCTCTGAAGATGGTGTAAAGAGCACCGAAAGGTTAGCTAACAATGCAATTTTAATTCATCAGTATTGCAATTTATTTGATTCTTTGCCACTGAGATGTCCTCTCCTAATTACAATCATCATCTACGGATCACCATTTCTCTATATCATAGAGTTTTTTAAGATAATAATTATTGATATCAGGTTTTTAATTGCCTTAAAAATAAAGTTTTAAAAATTGTTACGAAATAACAAATTCAAAAATACTTCTCAACGTGTAAGTGATTTTCTGCGGTACACTGTGCATATATAAGAGAAATTAAAATTGTCTACTGTTGGCACTGTGGAGTAAATGGAAACTTGCCTGACGCGTAATCGGGAGTTTCGGGTTCAAGTCCCGACAGTGGCATTTACATTTTTCTTATATTATAGCCTTCTATTAAATATCATGGCGATAATATGTCGTCTGATATATTGTGTTATTCACTAATATGTGAATTTATTTACGGATAGGACTAATAATTTCTTGATTATAAATTTCTATGTATAAATGGCTTTGTTTACCACACTAGTGCGTTTTGAAAACACTTTCAACACACCTGACTGTTAACTGACCCATCCCATGTATACATACACTCGTGCAAAGTAGCTATTTTATAGTGGAAATGGCAAAAATTAAGTTAATTTTGTCATTACTTTATCATTTCTATTTCGTTATGAAATGTGTAAACTATCCAATAATTTAGTTTCCTAAACTGTACGCGAGAGTAGCTGATATGACAATGTGTTTAAATACGAAATTGATACATCAAATGATATGACACTTGTGTTGACAACAATAGGATTGAATTGATTGTTACAGACAGGTGAGATTGTTATTGTTATAAGCATCAGTGAAATTGAATTTAAAAAAAACAGTACTTTGGTATGCGTGATTATACAGTATGTACTGTATTTTTTATGAACTGATGATGGGCTAAAAACCCGAAACTATTGTAGAGATTAGAATAATAAATTTGTAGAGTTTTTCAAGTGTTTGTGTATTTATTTTATTCAATCATGTTCTACTAAGTGCCGAGGACAGTGTTGTGTAACGGTTAGCGCAGCGGCCTTTGGATCACACTGTCGTGGGTTCGAATCCCACCTCCGCTCATGGATGTTTTGTGATGTCATATTTTAATTTTAAGAGAATAGAGTACATTCCAGTGGACAGTGATCAATATAAAACTTTGTTATAATGAAAGTTTATGCTCAAAAATATTTATTAGAATTTTTATTTTTATTAATTAAGTTTCATAAACATATTTAAATTAATAAATAAAATCATGATTTTTAATCTATTTGTCACGTGACTTAAAACATCGCGTGACGTCAATTCATGTTAAAATATTAATGTATCCATAGCAACCGAGCTTAGATTGCTTACATCATGTTTACATAGGTACAAAACGGTATTTTTCAACACTCTGTTTCTGGGTCTTTAAATAATATTTGTAGCTAATATAAACGAACTTTAATAAAATTATGACGTCATATTTGCGAAGAGCAAAAACGATTTTTAGCGCGCGGTGCTAACATAAATATTTCAAAAATTATTTTTGAGCTTATTTGAAATCAGAATGAAGTGATTTAGGTGTCATTTTGTTCATAATTTACTGCTCTATTAATATAACACAAAAAAAAAATTTTAGTCATCTACCCTATTGTTATTTAATGTTTTTAAGACGCGTCGACGCGTCTATAATCTACAACAAATAAAAATTCTACCAAGTGCCTAGCGATAAATCTATTGAAATAATATTGAATTCTTTGAACCATATGTCGTCAAACACCTTGTATATGACAAACGCCAAGCGATCGGTTATTTATTACATTATTTACCTGTACAATACCTTTTCAAAGATGCTGATAGATGAAAGGTTTATTATTGATGGCTTTCATTAACCCGAATGACCCGTTCTAATGGTTCAACAATATAATTTAATTAAACTTCGAATAATTATTGTTGTGATTATTTAACCCAATTATGATATTAAAACTTAACTAGCGTATAATTGATTCAAAATTAACGACTTTTTTGTTCTTTTTTGACAAATTTGAATTGGCTAATAATGATAGGGTTTTATTCAAAGGACGTTTTTATTACTTATTTCGCTGACGCAGCGACACAAAATGCCCCTTGGTTTGTATCCTAATTATTTTCTAGTTTTTGGTACAGCTGATGATGTAAAATAAAACCGTATAACTTAAAGGTTTTTTTACTTATTTTTATTTTCTAGTTTTTAGTTTGATTTCTGGCCCGTATCATTATGCAAACTCCTCATCCTTTCAACTGTCCACCTCCTGATTCCATCATCAGACCTTCGCTTACCAAGCTGAAATTATCACTAAATTGTATTGTCACGCGGGAACTCAATGTGTGTGCAAAGTTTCATAAGAATCGGTTAAGTAGAAGTAGTTGAAAAAGCTGTCGCAAGACTTGAAACAAAGACAGTAACAAACAAATATACGGGGTCAAACTAAATAAAACCGTTTAAAAAAGATCAGTTTACAGGTGAGGAAATATCAATTCGCGAATAGACGGGGAAAATATAAATATTCCTAAGGAAATCTCTCTATAGATGTATAAGATCAAACTTTTGACTTACCTCCATAGTTTTCCAAGCGTTTTGCTGAGTTCGGCGTTGTGAAGTTGAGGATGTTGATCGGCTAGTTTCCTTCTCGCGGCTTGAGCCCACACCATGAAAGCATTCATTGGTCTCTTGACGTGAAGTTTCCGCTTGTCCGATGAAGCTCTGCCGACAATAGAAATATTGATGTTAAATCAAATTTGAAAATTTTGATTTTTGAAGTTATACTCTTTAGCGAGGATAGTGAATTGGAATGACCTTGACCAGTGCCGGACTTAAAGACCCAGGACCCTTAGGCACTTGGCAATTGCGCCCCCCCATCTCGAAGCCATTTTGGAAATTTAGCGAATTAAATGCACTAGTACAGAATATATAATTTTTAATCGACTTTATTAATCAAATCGAATTGTGGAATATAGACGCTCGACAACAGAGGTCATTAGCGTCAATTAATCAAATCAAAATACAGAAGATCTGTAAGGTAGTTTACGGTATTATTATAATTAACCAAGAAATTATTAGTCCTATCCGTAAATAATATTTTCGATGAAGCTTTTTGATAAGGCAAGCCAAGCTTTTGAGCTTATATGAAAGTTCCGCCACTGGGGCCCCTAGGCCAAGGCCTTGTGGACCTAGACGGAAATCTGGCACTGACCTTGACTCAAAAATTACCGACTCAAAAATTAATAAAATGCCGTAATGTAACGCTGGCAGGGATGAAACGGCTCTGGTGATTTGGATGACTCAAAAAAGGTTTTAAAGGGGCAAAAATTGAACAAGCCAGGTCTCATCCCAGGAAAATTTGTTTTCTTATAGATTTTTTAATTTCAAAAATCAATTTTTTGACGTTTCAAAATAGTGTAATATTGTAAGCAGACTTTTGATACAATTATGTATAGATGTTATGAAATCCATGGATTTTATTAATAATAATAATTTATTAATTTTAAAAATGCTGAGAGGGAATTAGCAAAAATGTAAATGTATGAAGTATAACTTCGACCGTGCGCTTATGTGGGCGAGACAAATACCCTTTTTCTTTCTTTCTTTCTTTCTTTACCTATTTATTTATTTATTTTACTTCCTATACAATTTTACGGTTATTGTTTTGGCTTTCTGGTGGAAACAATGTTTACATAGATACTTCGAAAGACCGACGTCAAAAATACTTCTAGAAAGTATTTAAAATAAATAAAAATTTGAAAAAAATACAAATAGATACTAATTTTTTTGAGTAGGTAATTAAAAAAAATACAAACACTGAAAAATATTTTAAATATAAATACCCACATTTTTTTATTCAAACAAAAATAGTTAGGTACACCAGCGTTACGATAGTACTACGGCCCTGCCTGCGGTTAAGCGAGAAAATACAAAGTAGAAAATAATCTGTATTAGGAAACTCAAAATATAGCTAAACCTTCTGAGTATTTGAAAATGTATTTGCCAATTCAAATACAATTTATAAAAAAAGTGTATTTAAATACAACAAATACTTTAATTGAAAAGTATTTCAAATATACTGTTAAAGTATTTGAAAACGGTTTTTGAAATACTTTTATTCAAATACTTTACAAGTCTGTGACGTCTGTCGAAGGAACATAGCGTCGCAGTGCCGTCGTAGTGGTAAGAAAATGAGCTTACGGACGTAAATTAATTTAAAAAAAATCATTATCGACTACAGTTAACGGTAATGTTCTGCCTTAATAGTAATGGCTTGAGTCACTAAATAAATTCACACCTTCCAAGGTAATTATAAGTATTTCTGTAATTAATACTTTCAAACACAATACGAACAAATTACAGAAGCAATTAACAAAACATACTAAGTTTTTAAGAAAATATATTTTCGCAGTCACAATATTAGAAATTAGACAAGCATTGTTGTAGTAATCTCACCAAGATATGTGCGTTATTAATTTTAAATATTTATTTTTCTGGAAAAAATTGTGTAAAAAATGCTTGAATGCTTATAAATAGCAACATTTATTTACATAAATTTAATTTTTTAACCGGAATATGTTAATTAGTAAATTTAACTCAGATGAGTCTAACACTTTAAATTACTAAATTCCAATTAGTAATTTTTATGTTTTATTTCTCAATACATAGACAAACACAAACACAGTGGCCCAGAGATCAAAAAACATAGTTTTGAAATTTTATGGGTAAAAATATTTTAAAGAAATTAAATCATTAAAAGGAGTATCTAATAGGACATGGGTTAACTTCCCGAGAAAAAATTGTACACAAGAATTTCGTAGGATTCCTGAGATTATTCCCTAAGAATTTCCGAGGCTTATGAATAATTCAGGGGACTTTTGAAAAATTCCCAACAAAAACATAATAGTTATTTTCGATACGTGTGCGTGAAGTGAGGTATTTAAGCCTACTAGATATCTTACGTTAAGCGGACGTATCGAACATAATTTTTTATAACGACTGCTTCTAAAGTTTAATAGAGAGAAAAAAAAATTATGAAAACGGAAAATTCGCTCTTCGAGTCCTTAAAACTTTACAATTACAGACTAAGTTACGATTTAGTTTATTTTTATTAAAGTTATTAACTTCTGTATAAATCAGTAAAAACATGACTCTTTCATGATGTGGACTTTATACGCGCGATACTATATATAGGAACACATCGATCGGTAGCCGGTAAGTGCTTGTTTTGTACAAAGTGCGGAAATTTCAAATGTGTAAGATGTAGAGATTGTACTTTTACGCACGGTGACGGTACTTTTACGCACGCTTTGAACTTTCACGCACGGTGACTGTACTTTTACGCACGCTTACTAAGATACGCCTCTTCACGTCCGCCTCACAGTGCTCGAATATTGAACTTTAAAAGCAGGAGTTATAAAAAGAGAATTTTCTACTGAATCAGTAATTAGTGTTAAAGATGTCGCTATAAAAAAATCGTAGAAGTGATAAATAAACGGGATCAGAGTTTCGATTAATTACTCGTTTGGATCGGATTAATAACGATTAACGAATTAATCATTTAAATATAAATATGTCCATATAAATCAGACAGCTCAGAACATATGTTGACTGTTAATAATATCAGATACGATCTTTTAAGAAGGACTGGAAGATCTGTCTTGCTAATTCTCATTAATCTAATATCTACGACGAACGCCAGCAGACTTGCCTTTCAGTGTAATAAATATAAGCATACAAATTTAATTATGCGTATTTCACAAATATCCGGTGATGCAATCTAAAATTACGCATACGGCCTCTGATTTTAAATCGGACGATTAAGTTTTCGTTCGAATTTAATCGCGTTGCGTCAGTGCATTGATCTATTAAACAATACTATTGTTTAATGCAGCGTTGCCAGATGTTTTTACCAAGATTCCGATTTAAAAATTCTCTAGATTTTTCTACCCACTTTAATTGCGAACTTGTTTTGATTGCCCTAGTCTGTTACACACTGTGATATGGAAATTAGAAGATAGCGTATATGATCAGTCTTAAATCAAAAATGAGGCTGTATTCCAATATCCGTCATTCAAGTTTGCTGACAGATTTTATGATTAACATCGTGGTGTGAATATATTCACACCACGATTAACATATTTAAAAATCATGGCCTTCGCTAGTTCCCTACTTCAAATTTGTTCTCGTTACCATAGTTACGCCATAGTTTGTCATGTTTATCATGTATGTCATGTCAAATTGAAAAACGAAGAATGTATTATTGATGAATGTAGTTCTAGCTAGTGACCATTTTTTGGTGTTATTTATTCAAGGCCTTATTTTTGTGAAGATGTGAAGGGAGGCATATTAAAGTGCCCTGAGTAAGGGATTTTGCTAGATAGCGGTATGGGAGGGATGCAGACCGCCCCCAACATGTAACAAAAAAAAAGGTTACAATTATTATTGCTTCAAAGCTTAAATTGTTTGTAAAGCTTGTCGGTGACCCAATAATGCCATTATAATATTTGCAGATCGATTGGTCAGTATTAAAGGGGTGGCAGATTACCCTAAACGTGTCATGTACCCGACGAAATTTATATTATTAGTTCAAGATTCAAATTTTAATATGTTGTTATACGGCGACAGTTTTAAGCATATATTTCAATTTGCAGAACAAAATGTCGGTATTAACCCCCTTGCAGAACGATATAAACACCTAGGCGAGTAAGTTTTCCTCTAATACCACCATTTTGTTCTGCAAATTAAAATATATGCTTAAAACAGTCGCCGTTACAATATATTTAAATTTTAATCTTGAACTAATACCTATTACCTAATATAAATTTCGTAGGGTACATGACACGTTTAGGGTAATTTGCCACCCCTTTAATACTGACTAATCGATCTGCAAATATTAAATGGCATTATTGGGTCACCGACAAGCTATACAAAAAATTTCAGCCTTGAAGCAATAATAATTGTGACCATTTTTTTTTGTTACATGTTGGGGGCGGTCTGCATCCCTCCTATACCGCTATCTAGCAAAATCCCTTACTCAGGGCACTTTAATATGCCTCCCTCAACGTCTTCACAAAAATAAGGCCTTGAATAAATAACACCAAAAAATTGTCACCAACTCTCGGTCTATACGTCTTCGGTTACGGCGCAATCATAATTACTGTGCCCCTTGTCATTTTTTAATCATTATGCAAATATTTGTGCTACTACATATAACATTTTTTTATATTAGTATGTTATACTTGGAACTACCACAGTTCCTTACCGAACAGAGGAGTTAAAAAATTGCGAATTTCTTTGTATGCTGTTCTTGATCGCCTGTGATGTTATTCAATTTTCAATAAGCATTTTAACCAATTACCATTCAGGTGTCGATATTCTAAAATGCACAAATTTACACATTTTGCGATAAAACTAAGATTTTTTACGGTAAATGTGTCGTGTATGTTATTTTTCGCACTTAAACGACGTTTTATATACAGTATGAATCTAAAAACAAATTATAAGATATCGGTATAAGCAAACGACTGATTTGACGCGATATATTTTACAGTGTAGGTATAGGTATAAAGGTTTTGTGTCATACATGTGAAATAACTTGAGAATACATTAAGACACTAATTGTCGGCAAGTTTTTAAAATTAACTCTAATTAAAAGCAAGATGTTAATGAGCTGCTTTGCTCACTTAAAGGGTTTATAAAGCCCGTGACATATGCTCAACGATCAGTTTGAAAACCTACCATGGATAATTCTAAAGCGGTCAACAGCGCCCGCTCTAGCGGTTACGTCGACAAAAAGACAAATTGCCGCCCCTTAAGAATATCTGTATATATTTTTTTAATGAAGGTACATATTTTTTATTTCCAATAAAAATCAAATCATTTTATTTAAATTTTAATGTCTTTTTCGAAATTATAAAAATTTACTAGATTTTTGTAAGTTTTGTAAATTTTCTATTAATTGGGTATTTAACACATCAATATTTTTCTCACACTTACAGCCAAAATGCCGCCCCCCAAATGTTGGCGCCCCGGACAAATGTCCGGGTTGCCCGCCCCTAGAGCGGGCGCTGTGGTCAATTCGAAATGGTAGAGTCGCACAAATAATTTTCGATGTTCGTAAAAATATTTTCTCCCATACCCACTATAAAAATAGCTACTTTTCACGCATGTAAACCGAGTGTAAATCGATTTGGGCAGTAAAGTTACTTTTTCGCCGGAAAAAGTAAAATTTTACGCCATCTACTATTCCGATGTTATCGGAAACTCGACATCGGTGTCAAAACATCGATGTTCAGAAGACATCGATATTGTTTATGGATCCCTACAAGTAATGAGCCATTTTCCTGAGAGTAGTTCTTTCAATTATCCACGAGAGGCAGCACTTGTGGTAGGTACAAACATTATTTATTCTCTATTACTGTCGTGTCATTTTAGTAGTATAACTTAATTATTAAATTATTATTATTATTAAATTAATTTAATAATTAAGTTATACCACTAAAATGACACGACACTAATGGGGAATAAATAATGTTTGTACCTACCACAAGTGCTGCCTCTCGTGGATAATTGAAAGAACTACTGTCCGGAAAATGGCTCATTGAAATGAGAGTCTATGATGTCCTCACACGTACTGAAACGTTATGGGAATTTTTCAGTCTGAATGTCTGAACGTATTTATTTGTATTATGACTGCTATGTGTTTGAGTTAAATATTATATTTATTTATACGTAAAATATAACGTATATGCAATGTAAATACTGTTTACTTTATATCAATATTTGTTGTTTTTATATACTTTTGCAAAGTATAGTAACATCGCAAAACTCATCCAATAAATACTATACATGTGAAAATGAATAAATTGGCCACCGTGGTTGAAAATGTTTCACTGAGGGAAGCAGTGGCGTAACATAAATTTGTGCCTTGGGCACATTTTATGTAGTGTTGCCGTCTAGATCTAGACTTTCTAGACTCTTGTTTTGTCTTGTCTAAAAATTTTCAAGACAAGACAAGACTTGCTTTATCTAGATCAAGACTCTTGCCAAAACTCTAGACAATTTTCAAGAGTCTATATAGATAAACTAAGTAGTAGTAAGTAAAGTAAACTACTCGATTAATCTAGACTCTTGAAATTAATAATCTAGAGTCTTGATATTATAGACAAGACAAGAGTTTTTTAATCTAGACTTAGACTTAAGTGAAGTCTTGTCTTGATATTTCAAGACATTCTTTCTCTTTAAAGCATTCTGTCACTGAAAAACCACCACATGCGAGAGTCGAAACATCTCACATGCGAGAGTTAAATTGAATACGTTTTAATAGTACTATCAAATTTTGTAATTTTGTTTTTAATAAGTATACAGACATTTGTCCTTCTGTCTGTGAGGTATTGGGGTCTTCGGATTCCAAAGTATATAACACTAAATATCAATGATTTTTTTTATCTATTTTAAATATATAAACAAAAAAATGCACTGTGATAGCGGTAATTTATTTTTAGATATCACAAATAATTATAATGAAATGCATTTTTATTGTTATTTATAATAAATCATGTCTTGAATGCATATTTTTTCATCGTTATTTTCGATAATAATTCTAGTGAATATAAGATAAACTGAAGATTTCAACCAAAATAATTCATAATCTAATTTCTAGTAAGTTGGAAAATATTTTTAACTTTTGCAAAGTTTCTTATGAGTTTTAACTCTAACTAACATGGATTTTGGTATTTTTTGTAAATTGACAGCTTTATCTGTCTAGAATCATAGTTCAGGCAAAAAAATTGTCTATCGTTTACGGATCGGCGAGGCACCCAGCATTGGCGTAACTAGGGATTTTTTTCAGGGGGGGGCATGGCCCTTTCAATCTGAGAACTGAAAATCACTATTATGAGATCTTTTATTGTCAGTAATTTAATAGTCATTAAATGCCATATTAAAAAAAGCAGTAAAAGTTGCTTGTCTTGTATGAAGTTTTTATTTTGAGTGGCTATTTTTTAAGTATAGTAATGAAAATACAAAATTATAGAATATGGCGCTTGGCTCAAGTTTTGGTACCCCCAAACGGTTACTTTCAATAATTTGTAATAATTTTAAGTCGACTTTCTTTATTCTTACGTCAGCACTCTGAGTTACATTCCGTAATTATTCTAGGAGGGCCCGTCACCTTCCAGGGGGGTCTGGCCCCCCTTGGCCACCCCCTAGTTACGCCAATGGCACCCAGATTCTTAAGTGTGGAAGAAAATGCTTCGGTAATAATAATCTCTCATACAAAAGCTCCTAGAGAAATTCAAGGAATATTTCTTCATATAGGAATAGTCAAGAACATAGTTTAAGAATTCCAGTGAAAATACATTTTAAGAATGAAAATACTTTTTTAAGAATGAAAATACTTTTTTAAGAATGAAAATACTTTTTTAAGAATGAAAATACTTTGTTAAGAATGAAATATTTAAAAAAAATATATTGTTCTGGGGGATCTAGACTGCCAGCTCGTACAAACTGTGAACTGTTTTTATTATGTGTTTAAATAATAATAATAACAAAAAACTCACTTGGTGGCAGGTGGGACCAGGGTCCAGTCGTAACCCTGTAATACTTTGGTAACAGCGTCGTTTATTTCTGTTTTGTCTAGGGGCTGTTGAATCGGCGTCGTCTGTTGAGTCGACGCCACCTGCGGCTGTTGTAACATCGGCGCACTTGTTATCAAATTTAACACAGGCCGTGATCCGACGCCCGCTGATGTATTGGCTGACAGCATTGTTTTTAACACTTCGATTTACTGTCACACTATTTCAATAAATCGAACTTTATCGATCTCACAACACTGCTGATGTTTTTATGTTAACAGTATTTGAGGATATTTGTTTGCTTACTATAAATTTTACAAGAGCTATCAATCCCTGTACACTTATAAATTTTTATTCTAAATTACTATACACTTAAAATTTTTCGATTAGATTTGTGTGTGTTTTAAGTCTTCTATACAAATATAGTTTTGAGGATATTTGCTAACAAATTTCACAACTGCTTGCAAGTGTTCAAAAACACTTAAATTTTAGTCCTATAACAGTTACTGCACTTTGTATTTTATTAGTTAGTTTATTGTTTATTTATATGCTAAACGTGTACCGAACGTAATTTAAAAAAAACTCGAATTTATAAACATTTAGACTTATAATTATTTAGTAGTTCACTGCAGGTCAATGTTCGAATAACAAAAGAGAAAATAAAACAAAAGCTCGTTTGAAATGGTTTACATTTAAAGATATACAAAAATAACACTGACTTGTTGAAAATAAAGTTCAAATTTACTATAAAAACCACCTGTTGGCTTCTCGCGTAAATAAAGACAGCGGTCGCAATTGTGTATCAACCCTTAAACAATAGACCGTTTTGTGTTCAGAAATCGCACGTTCCAAAAGTCGTCGGTTTTTTGAACATCGTCGCGGACCACCTTACGCTCAAGCAGCGTGCTAATCAATGAATACTATTCTTTATTTTAGAGTTTAGACTCGGAGAAGAAAAAAAAAATAAATTCCAAAATAGTACAATAAAGGCGGAGCTCAACGAAAATCTCTACCCTCGAACATTTTAAATTCATCGCGACGTCTTGAGGACGTGTTAGAAAGAGATAAAAACTTCTTCGGTTGTCTTGGATTGTGTTGAACAAACAAAAATGAATATGCATAAAGAACCAATAGCGATCTAAGATGTGGGATTATACTCCGCCTGTACCAACATCTGATTGGATTTGTTTTTCATATCTTTTCTCGTATAATCATGAGTTTCACGATTCACGACTGTTTTTTGGCACGTTATCTGGTTTGGATTTTCAATTTTTCAGCGTGTTTTTTTTTTACGAGACCGGTATTTTTTTTTGCAATTGCGACTGGGTGATTCTTAAATTTTGGAATTAAATTTTAAAGTAGGTACTACCTAATCTAAGTGATGTTGATATCGACTTTTGAATAAATTCAAATCCTGAAATGCGTAATTGTCAGTCTTCTTTTGTTTGGTCCATAACTCATACAAAACATTTTTAGAGATATGTATTTGGAAAATATTATTGGGAAGCTCAAAATATAATTAGTGCTTGCTTCGTTTAAATCAAAAAAACAGCTGTGCAAAAATTAAAAATTTCCGGTTAACAAAAAAAAAAAAAACAAACAAACGTATTTACGTCAGGTAAGGATAAAATGCTGTCTTAACGATCATTAAAGTCTCTTAGTCGATCTTTCCAGCAGGTTATGTTCCGTAATTTTCCTGATTAGGAATAAGTTGAAAGCAACTTTTTTCTAATTTAAGAATTAGAAAATACAAATGAATTTTTTCCATGAAACTCTTGAAGATTGATGGAATTTTTGCTGTGAAGACAAAAAATATTATAAGTGACCACAAAAATAGCAAACCACTCAACGCTTTTTGCTCCTGATGATGCTAACATGCTTAGCGAAACGTACGTCGAAAAGAAAGTTTTAAATGATTTGGTGTTTTGTGGTTAGGTACGATTAATATTTTTGTGAAATATAAATTTTAAACTAATATTTATTTCAATTAACAATAAAATATTAAGTTCTCTTCTTAGAAAAATTAAATAATCTCCAAGCTTATTGTGCGTCCCTACCTACATTTAAAATCTTTTTTATAATTTTCTTAGAGCTTTATTTTGCAAACAAACATGTAGTACGTTACTTTTTTACAAGCTTTTATTTAACTTGCAAATGTGTGTTTGTTTAGGTCAAATCTTGCAAGTCAATTTTGAACGACTTTCACGTATCCGATCGATTTGAAATTTTGTACACATATGTATTCCCGATGACAATACATGAATAAATCGTTTTTAGAAATAAATTCAACCCCTAAGGGGTTCAAACGGGGATGTAGGGTTTTTTTGACTAATCAACGCCCAGGCCAAATCGCTGAAGCTAGAAACTTGAAATTTGGACAGTTGGTTCCTTTTCTGACGTAAGCATCCAGTAAGAAAGGATTTTTCGAAATTCAACCCCTACGGGTGTCAAAGGGGGGTAAAATTTTGAAAGACTAAAATGAACAAAATAAATAGATATTAGTAAAAAAAACTTTTTAGAGACAAGCTTTTATTTAAATGCACTAAAAAGGAAAAAATAATTTTTAATAATTTAGGTTCAAAATTATAAAAGCTTGGGTCGTGATATTCTATTAGTCACGACCCACGCTTTTATAATTTTGAATCTTATAAATTTTTAAAAATTATTTTTTCCTTTTTAGTGCATTTAAATAAAAGCTTGTCTCTAAAAAGTTTCTCTTACTAATATTTTTTAAAACGTATTTAAAGTACAGGTATTTTTGCATTTTGCTCATAAATTCATTTTTCTGGAATATTACTGGACATACGCTAAATGCCTTGAACGTCTATAATACACTGTAAAAAATGGATGTAAAATTACTTTGAAAGTTAAGGTAGAATTCGCTCGATTTTACATTATTATTTATTTGTACACAGAAAACTTCATAAAAACTTGGAATTTTACTGTAAAGTTAAACAAATTTGTGATTTTTACATAAAGTAAATTAAAATTACATAATTTGTGTAATATTTCAATAAAGTGTGTAAAAATTACAAAATAAAATGTATAGTTACATATATAAAATGGATGAATACAAAACAAATTAATGTAAAATTAGTAACCACGCATGCGCAGTGTGTTTTTATTGAATCTACGCGATGTGCAGGCGATACCTGTTTGCGACGCCATTGTCTCTTTGTGTGTCTATTACCAGATTAATCGCTGGCTACGAATGGACCATCGATAATCTATATGTAAACGGCCTTCTCATTTCTTACAGTGTAATCTGCAATTCTCTCTCTCTCTCTCTCTAGCTAGGCACAAAGAGACAATAAACAATCTAGAAGTTATATCGGGCTTAAGTGAGATTGGTATCTCATTTACCTAGTATATAATATTATATAAATCGACGTAGCATCTTGCAATGGCTATATAGAAGACGCCGACGACGCTTGGCGTCACGGCTCATGGCGCACACCGACGGTCCGTTAAACGTCAAACATTCTTTCTGACGTCGACCATATCTTACTTCGGCTCATGTGGTCTTAACTCAAAAATTTTATTTAAACATTAAAATATTACCCTTCACTGAATTAAATATAACGAAAAATGGTAGACGCTAGTGACTTCAGCTGTCGAACGTCTATATTGACGACTGAGGGCATTAGTGTCGGCCATTTTATAGAATAATGTTTACCATTTTATAGATATTAATCTACAGTCAATCAATTTACGAAAAAAATATGTTTTGTAACAAATTTTGTAAGCAGTTTTCGAGCGTAAACTAAAATAAATAAATGGTCAACTGCGTGTCAAGCCATGCAAAGAATAGGGTTCCGTACTATGTAAGTTATGCTAAACCTATAATTTTGAGAAATTAAATAAAACAAAAACACATTCATAATCTATTCAAAAGGCCCTTTTCAACAATACCTACACCATAAGAATAGGTACAAAAAAAATTGTGTTGCCCCCCGTTTGCGCGTAATATGAGCGCTTTCTTTTTTCTGTTTTTAGTATTTGTTGATTATAACTAGACTAGATATGAGTGATACTTGACGTGATTTACAGCATAATAGGTAATAGCGTTGTTAAGCTAGTAACAAAATAGGTGAATAGGTCTAAAAATTGCAACTTTTACGGTCTCTAAAACCTGCAATTTTGATAAAAAAAACACATTCATAATTTACTCAAAATGCTCTTTCCAACGATATCCCACAAGAATAGGTACAAAAAAATTTTTTTTGACCTCCATTTGCCCTGGAAGCCGGGCGGACGATATTTTTAAAGTAATTACATTTACTCCGTAAGTTTTTTTGTAAGTTTTGGAAGTGAAAACTTCCTTAGGTGCGTTAGGCACTCTTAGCCTGGGTAATGAAATAAACACTCTTTGCCTGGGTATAGTGAAATAAAGTGAACCGTTTGCATTCGCACGTTCGCGTTCGCAGTTTGCAGTCCAAACATGACGCGACTGACATATCATAAAAACGGTACGCAGTACACTTGTACCGATAGCGTAGTTGGCAACGTCTTTGCGTTGTATGCATAGGAACCTCGGCTAGAAACCTGATGGCACCGTAGAATTTTTGGCGTTTTTTCTCTGAATTCTACATGATACTTATTTATTTTTTTATAAAAAGGTAATAGATTTTTTAAAAAGGTAAAAAGGTAATGAACTTTTCTAAAAAGTAATATGTAGATCTGTTACAATTGTATAGATTGGCAACACTGTTAAAAGCTCGACGGACAATTTTAACTGTTACCACCTGTTTGAGCTAATTAGTCATTGGATTGGATTTCTTTTTTCACGTCTTCTTCAAAGACTTCGGCACACTAATTGGTCTGAGTGTGCTTGCGGTAACATAACTTAAGAAGATGTCGGCGAATATAATTTTTTAGTAATTATTTTATAAATAAAGTATTAATAACCGTGTTACGTTTAAAACGTTAAACGATCGTTTCGTACACAACATTATTTGGTGTGTACAGATTTAATGTTCTGTGGCCAGTTACAGAATTAGTTAAGCATAATTACGATCGTCTGCTTTGATAAAAAGCTTCGTCACATATGTTTCAAGTTTTTATGAATATATTAAAGTACACTCGCTGAACCCTTCGTTACCCCATTATATTTATAATCTGTCTTTATTTTTAAATCTTTGAAAAATACTTCTATTAAACTCAAATATTATTCTCTGTTGAATTTTTACCATGAATCTTAGTTCGAATAAATTTTACTTATTAGTGTATTTGCCATATGGCACATACACTATTGGCGTCGGTCGGATGGCGGGACCTAGGGGTCGGACCAAAATTTTTCGACGTTTCATAGCCTCCTGAACAGTTTGTTACCATTTTTGAAAATGTTTATGTATATATGTATGTATATATATATATATATATATATATATATATATATATATATATATATATATATATATATATATGTGTGTACACGATAACTCTCCACAGACTTAATCGATTTAAACGAAATTTGATACACACATTGGAACCCATTACCGCACGAAGCCTATTTAAAATGGGCCCGATCGGACCATTTTAAGGGTAGTATTTAGGGGTTGAAAAAAGTTTTTGGGCCCAAAAATACCGAAAAAATTCTCAGAATCGTTTCAAAATTGAAATTTAACCCTTTAGTAAAGATTAAAATGTGCTGTTAAAATTTTAATAAAATCGGCCCGACAGGACCGGACTTACAAAAATTTTATGAAAACACTGGTTTGCGGATAGTGATCGATTTACTTACTGAAGGGTGTATTTAATTTGGTACAAAGGTTGCATTGATAATATTATTGAAATTAAGAAAAAAAATATTATTTTAAGGGATGTATTAAGGGGTTAAATTTTTTATTTTGTCCAAAAACAAACTTAAGTTTACATAATAAAGCCACAAGGCCTGCATTAGCAAATACACTATATTGTCAGCAGGGTTTTGGCACTGCGACCCGAGTTTTTTATACTTAGGTATATAATATTATGAGAGCTTGAGAATGGCCGAGCGTGTAGCAATGCTGTTGTTTACATGGCGTCAAGCGCGAATCCACCGTTGTGGGCACGGTGGGCATGCCCACAACCCTAAATGAGATCGATAGGCTGATGTTATATTCTATGCCTTAATAAACGTCTCCTTTGTAGGAATGCAATGTATCGACCGTGAGCGAGTTCGTAGTCCGACTCGCACTTGGCCGATTTTCAGGTGACCGTGACCACAACCTTTTTTGAGGGCTGGATCCGCGCCTGCATGGCGTTGCTATGGTTCCTCTATTACAAGTCCCCAGTTCCCGGGTTCTAGCCCGCTAGAGCTGGTAAAAACATCAACTGGATTTTCAATTCATTATTAAAAAAAAAATAATGAATTGAAAATATGAATTGGTGCTAGGCTCAAATAACCTTAGCTGTTAGTGGTCTTTAAAACACAATTTAACAATTTTTAATTTTTTTTAATATTATGTAGGGTGTATTTTTTATTTTTACTTAATAATTCAAATTTTTTCTAACTCGAATTTTGTTTATGTCTCTTGAGATTCTACTTAGAAAGTTCAACTGTATGGTTTGTTAATTAATTTTAGATTATAGACGCCCGACAACCAAAGTCATTAGCGTCTATAATGACATCAAATTAAAATAAACGACATCACAAAACCTCCATGTTGCAGTAGCGTCGCAGCCTTCGAATCCACGACTGTCGTGGGTTCGAATCCCACCTCTGCTCATGGATGCTTTGTGACGTTATTTAATTTTAAGTGACAGCTAGTTATGATCCCACCTCCTGTTGTATTTAAGCCCACTGCTCACATGACCTACAGCTGCCGACGCGATGCTATAATCCACAAGTAGATTAAATTAAACAAAACTCATCCATGGGCCAGAGGCTACATACTCGAGCTGCCACGACAGTTTGATTCGAAGGCCATGCAGTACCGAGTCTGTACTTATTTAATTCAGACACATACAGCATGACCTCCACTAAGGGGTGGCCGTTCAGGCTGTAGCCGAGGGCCCAAGCACGAGATTTATTAAAGACTCTACTTTTAATACCATCCGGCGGGTGCTGTAGGTTGTGACCAGGGGGCTTATCACAGGAGGTGGGAGGCTTGCCACACGATGTGGCCGTGCTAGTGATGCGCGATACGAGATGTTTTAGTCGATTGTCTCGATTGTTCAAACATCTCGATGACTCTCGATGGTTGTCACTTGGACTCGGTTGTTGCGGCCTCTGAATCAGACTGTCGTGGGTTCGAGTCCCACCTCTGCTCATGGATGTTTTGTGATGTTATTCAGTTTTAAGTGATATATGTATATTTGTTGTATTTAAGACGCTAGTGACCTAAGTTGTCGACGCGTCTATAAACCACAATAAATAAATGGACTCGATTGTTGTTGTTTCATAGTTCACCTCGCATAGTACTGAATCCTACACTGTCGAGATCCACATAATATATACAATCGTTCATCACTCAACAACTGTGATCGAGTCGATGGTCGATTGTGCAGTAATCGCGTAATACGAATTCAATAGTGAACAGATGATAGAGTAGTGAGTATCGACTGAACAGTGTGAACAGTGAACAATCAACGAGTCGCGTGAACGTCAGTCGACTAGCTTATAACCTTGAGTCGCGATTATATGTACTCTCATTCGCTGCTATTGAAATATAGGCAAATAATCGACTTGAACAATCGAACATTTCAATTATTATGAACGATTACAATTGTTTCGATTGTAAAAATATCTCGTAAACGCCTATCACTAGGCTGTGCGCCGTGTTGAGTATTGGATACCGATCGTCCAACGTTGGGGCTGGAAGGCAATCGGAAGCTGTTGTCAGTTTTTATATCAAAATGGCCCTCCAAACTTGAAATCTGTTCCCATTACTATTTGTGGATAACCAATGTTTGACACAATATGCGAGTCGGTTTTTTTTTTGATTTTTTTCCCCTTTAATTAAACTTTGCTACAATACATATTATGAAAATTTTAATTTAAAGTCAAAA
Organism: Mongoloraphidia duomilia; assembly: GCA_039654895.1. Classification (NCBI taxonomy): domain Eukaryota; kingdom Metazoa; phylum Arthropoda; class Insecta; order Raphidioptera; family Raphidiidae; genus Mongoloraphidia; species Mongoloraphidia duomilia. The sequence continues at coordinate 13,549,284 of CM077527.1, forward strand.
TAATGCAGTGGTATCAGGAACACTGATTACAACAATATTGTAAAATTTTGTATATTTTCTTATACTATATGACAATAAAATTTATTATTATTATTATTGTTATTATTGACATAATATGACCGGGAATTAATTGCAAACGTACAAGTGCAGGTCAACTGAAGTAAATTTTGGAGCTTTTGGAAGCAACATTGGATTCAAGGTTGAACAGGATTTACTGTATAGGTACTGCGAAATCACTACGAAAAGTATTCTCTACTGGAAGTTACCCCCTGCGCTCTTCATCTCAAATCCTTTCCCCTCGGCTAAAAACGGTTACAGCTCTCCCGACGCTATTCTTAAAGCTAAAGGATTCGAATAAACGCCAAATGAAGGATCAAAAATCACACTACAGATCCTTCAAGCGAAAAATTGAAAAACATTTTCCTAGAAAAAACAATTTTTTGAAAATTACGTAATCTGTTACACATAGCCAAAACTTTTTTTCAAAAATTTCGCCAGTAGTGTGATTCTTGGTCCTTCATTTGGCGTCTACCCGAACCCTTTAGCTTTAAAAATAACGCAGAGAGAGCCATAACCGTTTTTAGGCGGGGGGAAATGATTTGAGGTGAAAAGTGCAGGGGGTAACTCCCGGTATAGAATATAAATACTCTTAGATGTAAGATTAATTGTGTTTTAAAGACCACCAACAGCTAAGGTTATTTGGGCCTAGCACCAATTCATATTTTCAATTCATTATTTTTTTTTTTAATAATAAATTGAAAATCCAATTAACACTTTTACCAGCTCTCGGGCTAGAACCCGGGAACTGGAGACTTGTAATAGAGGAACCATAGCAACGCCATGTAAACAACAGCGTTGCTACACTCTCGGCTATTCTCAAGCCCTCTTAGATGTAAGATATTGACTGAAATCTATTTTCGGTATCGGAGCAAATCGGGTATTCCTTTTTGTTTCCGAATTGTCGGAAACTTTACTTATAATGGGATAATTAGCGACTTGTCATATGCTAGAGAGCCATAAAGCTATTTGAATTATTTGGCCGACATCTTGTCACCTGGTGCTGAAGACACGAGTTCACACCCCAGTTGTAACCACACGTCGCCGACAAAGGCATATTTGACGTCGTGGGAGGTTCCTCTTCCTGGTTCTCGTAAATAATATGATTTATGTCATGAAATTAATGCGTTAGACATAAAATATGCAACAGGGCTCGCAGTACAGATGTGCAATAAGGTCTCCGAATTGCGATAAGTGTGTTAAAAATCGAATTTCAAATAATCTATTTTTAATCTTACAAAATATAGATGATGTACTATAAGCAGGCTTTGGAAAAAAAAACAAACAATTTGTATTATCCAAGAACGTTGCTGGAACCTTTGGTGTGAATATAATAAAAAACAGAATTAACCACAAACACCAAATCATCTCCTGGGGAGCTATTGTGTAACTTTTGTGAATGTGTTCATTTTCACATTTTCATGTCATGTAAAAATTTTCACTCAATTGTGTAACATATGGATTCACTCGTGAAATCACTAGGCCACAAAGTAGGGATTTTATTTTTTGTTGGATATTTTCACTTTAAAAATACAAATTAATGCGGATATGAGGTTATATTATGCGGTGTTTGACAGATAAATAACAATGAACGTAAAAAGAATAAAAAATTGATGAAGTATATAAATAAAGTGAACTTTGTAATTTAATTTATCGATCTTATATTATATATTCATGTGTTTTTGCGTATAATTGTTTAAAAAATTGAAGAGAAATTTATTTTCAAATTTATGTATTATAAATAAATATATAAATTCATAATGTGTCTTTGCCTATATTATGTTTAAAAAATTAAGATATTTCAAATTTGTGTATTATCGTTTATTGCATTTCTTTTATTATCTATCTATAAGAACAAAGCTGTCATGTTAAGGTATTTTTATATGTGTCCTTTTTCAATTTATTCTCTGTCTCACTCTTATTTCACGTTTCACGGACAAATTCGATGGTGAATAATGTCACGTGAAAAAGTTCACTTTTCACTTGTGTGAAAATACACAATCGCGTGAGCAATCTCACATGAGTGAAATCACTAAAAACGAGTTACACAATAGGTACCCTGATGATGCCAACTTGGTTGGCGAAACGTACGTCGAGTATTAAATTACTATGGTTTGGTGTTTGTGGTTAATTCTGTTTTTTATTAAATTTGTATTATGTCAAAATAATCACAGTTTACTTTTAGTTATCAAATTAAACAGTAAATTATTTGAATAGAAAGGGGAAACAATTTTCTCTGGTTTCAAATTAACGCAGCGCTTATATTCTCGAACTATTAATATAACATTTAATCCGTTTGATGTCGCTACTGACCTTTTAATTTCAACAGAATCGGGACTCACAGATTGTAGTTTAGGAAAGTTGGCGCTGCTTAACTTTTTTAGTGTTTACATTCTAGATCTTTTTAGAATTTAATTTTGCTGCCATCTCTATTACATTATAGGTAGCATAATAAATTTGTGCCACAGAAATCAGCTGCTTTGTGATTTAGTCATGAAACTGTTCTGACTATTTTAGTAGAGTATTCTTTCCCCCTGCACTCTTCACCGCAAATCCTTTCACCCGCCTAAAAACCGATACCGCTCTCCCGACGCTGTTTTTAAAACTAAAGGGTTCGGGTAAAAGCCAAAATTCAATGCCGGATTTAGAGGTCTGGAGGCCCCGGAGCAACAAAGGAGTGGAGGCCCCCTGACCCCAAATTATTTTCCAAATAAAATGGACAATTTTTTTCAGTCGAGTTTTCCAATAAATAATTTATTGTGAAACCAAATATAGATTCTTTTATTATTTAACAAACATATAAATATAATCGATTTAGCATATTTTCAACGACAAAATTCGCTAAAGTCCGCTAGAACCGAAGATAATAAACAATAAAATGAAAAGTTATAGAACAAAAACAGGAGACACCCTAGATTAGGTTATTAGGCTACGATCCGGTTTCGCTCGGGAGCAGTAGATTTCAATGAGTCATTTTCCAAAGAGTAGTTCCTTCAATTATCCACGAGAGGCAGCACTTGTGGTAGGTACAAACATTATTTATTCCAATATAATATAGTATTGGGTAATAAGGACCAGTTAAATGTATAAATTTTTTATTATTTGCCAACGTTTCGTTACAAAATTGCAACTTCCCCAGGGCTCTACAACAATGAAGCACAAAAATTAATACTTGTAATTTTGTAACGATATGTTAGCAAATAATAAAAAATTTATACATTTAACTGGTCCTTATTACCCAGTACTATATTATATTAGCATATTTGATGAACGTAAAAAATAGAGATTATTTATTCCCCATTAGTGACATCTCACTTTAGTATAACTTAATTATTTAATAATAATAATAATTTAATAATTAACACTAAAATGACACGACGTTAATGGAGAATAAATCAGGGTTGTACCTACCACAAGTGCTGCCTCTCGTGGATAATTGAAAGGAAAATGGCTTATTAACAGGGCAATTAGTCTAATAAGCATTGTTATAATGTAGTGAAAAAGTCAATGCGGAAAAAGTTAATAATGCAACAAAACTACAAATTAAATTTATATTAGCAGTCAATTTATTGTTGTGTTACAGAAATTATAACAATTATTCGGTTACATTTAAGTTACAAATAACAATTTAAAATTAATTTGTCAAAAAAAAGTTTAAATATAATACGTGTGAATATTTCACCACGTATTTTTGAAATTACAATTAGAAAACAGGCATTTGCTAATTTCTAAAATTATTAGGTATAAATTGATAGTTAATTAATATTTTTTTTTAAATATTGCAAAAAAATCAGTTAGATTATTTTGGAATGTTTTTATTCAACACTTTGTGTTTTTAAATTCACAAAAAAAAGGATTATTTGGAGGCATAAAAACAGTTATATTAAAAAAGGATAACATTTTTTTCGTAATTTTGTTGGTATTTTTAATGGCTAAAATGCAACTTGTTTTAATTTTTTAAACGATGGCATTTTTTAAATAAAAAGAAATGCTCTTACGATCTTATTTATAGAATTCATGGCCCCCACAAGGGGGGTGGGGGTGACAGAGCTCTATCCTGAGAGCGCGAGATAGGTAGGGTCCGCCGTGGCGAGTCAGCCAACTAAGAGAAAAACAGAAGACAAAAAACGCAACGGTGAAGGGGGGGGGGGCGCGCCGAAGATCCTGCCCTGGATGCCCGCTACAGGATGTGAGGGCCATGATGGAATTTATTGCATTTCCTATGATACAGGGTACAACAAAAGTATGAGACAATTTAAAAATATTTCTAAGAAAAAAATGTTCTTAATTTGTATTCACACATTTTGTTTTTCCACCACATAACAAAATATTAATAATAATAGTGGTGTATACTTGATACATCTAGGACAATTAAGAATAAGACGCGAGGGGTGAGCTTGGCCCGCGAGACGCAGGCGAGTGTGCCAACACTCCGAGCGTTTTATTCTTATTTTTACGAGATGTATACACTATTTTTTCTAACATATTTGTAATGTACAACATATTCAACTTTAGAGCTTTAATGAATTAAATTCAAACACCGAAATCTCACTGACAGCTCAAAATATTGGCATTGATCCAATATTTATTTATTTCGTTAGCACAGCAACTGTGTTCCTATATTTCTCGTATGGCATAAAATACGCATTGTCGTACGCTGGAAGTCACAGTCTATATTTTACGCACGCCTACCTATACTGTCACGTATCCAGATATGTATTATTGTACGCGTGAGACATAGGTATATATTATTTTAAGCAGCCGACTAGAGGCACGAAATGCTGTACATTTCAAATATGTGTTGCAAAAAAAAATATTGCACTTAACAAAAGAACACTATAAAATTTTAATACGCCGATACTTCTTCTTTTCTATAGTTTTCTTTTGAATTTTGATGTTGGTGTTAAAACAGGAAAACAAAATTCTTAAAATTAACAGCAATATTTAATATCTACGTAAGTTATATCAGTTTTTAGGTAATTTTGAATTTCTACTGTAATTTTGCTCGTAATTCATAAGCTCTTTTTTTTGGCTTAAATGTTTTAAAAACTTTATATCCTTTGGTAATTTTTTTATCGCTAAAAAGTTACTTAAATTTTTTAAACCAAAACTGTTTCCAAGAATTAATAATGAACGAAATAAATTCATTAAAATTTTTTTTCGACGAAAATTAATTAAATAAATTAATAATTTTGTATAATAATCAAATCAACAGAGAAATTCATTCCACAAGCGTTCACATACCAATAGGTAGTGAAAAATTTCTTAACAATGCAATCGGTAGATTACGCCATCATGATGTTAAACGTCAAACGTTGTTATAGGATATACAAGGAAAAAATCAGAAGTCACTGTCAGGACTTGAACCTGAAATTCCCAGTCTCCGGCTGGTTGAGTTACCATTTACTCACACAGTGCCCGAGAGTGGAATCTGTTCCTTCCCTATATATAACAACATCAATACAAATCACACTACATGCGAGAGCGGATTTTTATTTTTAAAGTTAAAATCGTAACTTTAAAGTAATAACTCAACTAGCTCGAACAAGCCGTTCATAATAAACATAGATATGAGTTAATTGTGGATAGCTATCCACAATTAACTCATATCTATCTTTATTATGAACGGCTGTTGATTTGATTATTATAATGCTATCAACAATTAACTCATATCTATGTTTATAATAATTTTGTACTTCTTCAAGAAAAGATTTTCTTTGTACAGGACCGTGCGAAGGGGAAACTGCGCCCTGGCTATACCGTTAATTTGCCTCCCCTCACTCTTCCGTAATCACTAATAAAAGAAATTTTTATTGGCTTCTAGTGCTCCCCTGGAGGGAGTGCCCGGGCCCTAGGTCTCTTTCGCATGATCCTGTCTATGAATTTATATTAGCTCGAAATTACACGACCGAATCAAAAAAGTGGGTTAAAAATAAGTAACTTTTTTTAATATGGCCTTTTAAATCTAATTATGGCATGGTTCTATGAAATTGTTTTTTTTTTTTAGACTGGAAATTGTTTTTCCTTCGAGTCAGTTCGGAAAAAGCCGTGGACGTATAATGAGCCGGAAACTTCCGAGTCGAACTAAGTCAGCTGCCATGGAATTTCCGTTTAAGGTTGGTTGTGATTATTCGAATGTTTCAAACAATTTTTCTCGATTTTGACGTAAAACTACCGACAACAGACGAGAGCGCCGAGCGCCATGGGGATAGTAGCTTTAGGCTAAATGGGGTCGTCTCACAATTGTTTGAAGTTATACTTCTTTTGGCGCATTACGGAAAAATGATGAGAGTGAATTTTTACGATGCGCGCGCATTGCGTCACGAAAATGTAACACCATGAAGTTCATGATTATAATACCATATTATATAGCACTGCTAAGTAAGATGTACGTAGCGTAACGGATAGCACCGCCGCGTCATACGGAATAGGTCTCGGATTCGAATCTCAACACAAACATGCTTTTTTTAATAAATAATTAGATATAAATATAATAAATAAATATATTTAATAAATTAATAATTTATGAAATTAAATTAATTTATTTAATATTTTTATTTTATTATTTTATAGTATTTTTTACAAACGTTTAGTACTGGCACGTTGGATAAAATTTTTGGAGTTATTTTTGTTTTGTTACGCCAAAAAAGTATAACTTCTGACGTGCGTACATAAGTACACACACACTCTTTTTTTTATTGGAATATACATTACAAATAGATTATGACACCATTTTTTTGAGAATTATTCGGAAGTTTTTTCTATAGGTAATAAAAAAAATTCCCAAAAATATATACTTAACAATGGAATTTCAAACATAGAATTATGCCGCAACCGAAATGACTTAGATAATATTGAACCTGTGATTGACTGACAAGATTTACTGTGTAACGCCCAATGATTTGTCAAATTGAAAGCAAATCACGAAGCAGATAATATTTCTTATTCTTTCTATAGTCATCATATGGCGGTTTTTGCTTAGTGTTTAAAATATAATATTTATATATTATTTCTTTAATTCTTGTTTGAAATTAAGAGGAAGGATATAAGAACGAAAAAGTTGGTTTGCTACATCTATTTGTTTATGTATGAGGAATAATTTTGATTCGTGGGACGACCCTACTGTTTTTCATAACCCACGCTAAATGGAAATTTGGTAAAATGTTTACCATTTTTGTTTTCTATTATTAACGTGAATTTCTATAGTTTTAATACAATTTAACGAATCCTTAACTAAATATAATATTTTCAGTATTATTGCTGAGACGGTGGTTTCTATCACTTCTTAACCTTGCATGTGTCAGAGCCGTTTTATACCTAATTTGAATTCTGAATTAAATTAAGATCAGGCATAATATTTTTTTCTAAATGCAGCTCTGACTAGTACAAGATAAATGCTCTAAAATTGAGTAATTTTTCAGGCAAGCGATGTGTCCTTTTAATGGGGACATTTTTTAAAATACAGTTATAATTTTTTATATAATACACTGATATATTTTTAGTTTTTTAACAGTACTTTTAAAGGACTTCTATTTTTATTTTTACTGGCAAAAAAGCTATTTTCTCGCTTTCAAAATATTGAATTAAAAAATTGAAAAAAAAAATTAAACTATCTGTCGGTCAGGTATAGTTTCCATTTTTTCCCATTCCGTTTTTGAATTAGATTTTGTGCCAGTAACGTTATGTTTTTTATATTTCTAAATCTAACAGTTTTAGGCCATTGGATTTTGTTTTTTTTAAGTAATATCAGTTCTTTATTTTTTATATTTTGTTTTTTTCTTTGAAGAACGTAAAATGACCAATACTGAATTTTCTCAAAATATAGAGAGAACAAGTTATTTTCATCAAACCAAAAATATGTCCACTGGTTTAATTTAAAATTAACTCACTAAAAAGGTTATCTACGTTATAAAGTTTGCTTTTGTTTCGGTGCTCAAATGTTTTTTACAAAACCCAAGAATATCAGTATTGTTTGTTTCAATTAATTCAGATTTCTAGCTTGCCTTTTAAATCAAAATAATAAACTTAACTATTTTACAGGTGAAATAATTTTATGCCTCAAACTTTTGGTAACAATTATAGCCGTTATCTCACCGGGATGCCACGCCAACGTTGCCATAGCAACGTAACAATGGCTACCTCTGGCAACCGAAGTTCGCCGGATAGCCAACAGATGCCAGTGCGTCAGTTCGCCCACTGTCCAAGAAAATAATATAGGTAAAATGAATGCAGAGCGGGTGACCACAATGGCGACTGGCGTCTCAGTGAGGTGCGGTATACACGTATAATGTATTTTATTGGCAACGTCGCCAGCGCACCAGGGTCGCCAAACTCGACGTAGCGGAACATTTGAAGTGGCTACGCTGCCAGACTAGCGACGTTGTCAAACCGTCGCTACGTGGTAATGACGTTGTCAAACCGTCGCTACGTGAGTTAGCTTCCATAGATTTCACTATGAATCGTTCGGCTACGTTGCTTGCGACGTTGCCATGGCATCCGGGTGAGGTACAGCTTTTAATAAAACATTAACACTCAAATAATCGGGAATAAAACTATTCTCTTGTGAATTAGAAAGTAGAAACCAATTTGAACGTATTTATCATATTAATTCATATTTCACATTTAAATTGTTTATATTATTTACAAGAACTATAACGATTTCATATTTGACAACAACATTTGGTTTCCATCTAAAAACAGTACACAATCACTTTAATTAATTATTAAACATCTTTGTAAACCTATTTTTAATTAGGTACAGTTTTTTTGTTTTACATATACAAACATCCACACTTTGTTTTTCAGAACAGCAATTTATTTAGAAGTATTTATTTTTCTAATTATTGAAGTATCACTTATAGCGGGTGCTTTCCTATCAAACTGGCGTAAAAGTACAATTTAAACCAAATTTTGTGTTGTTTTTAAAACAGATATTAATTTCTAGAAATATTTAGGTTTATCTTTTTAAAGCAGTTTTTTTCTGCGAATTAGCTCTATTTTTATATGTTTATCAAAAGCAATCATTGCAAATTCAACTGCGTTAATATTTTTAGGAAATTTTTTAAATCTTTTTTTAATATAATATAGTGGAACATTCTGTGAACTGATAAAAAACACCCACAATTTCGAGACAAGTGTCCTTTTTTTTCGATTTAATAATAAGCGTAATAACAGTATCACTCGATCACTAAACATCGCGGCAAATGTTCGCGTAAATAATCGAATAATTCACGAGACGCCCCTGGACAATTGGTTAGTTCTAATTCCTGTAGATGGCGCAGTTGTATTAAGCTTGATAGGCCGCTAGATGTCAGCAGTGGACAACCTGAAAACAGATTATTATTTTATTCAACAACTTTGTATTTCTCATCAATACTCTAATTTCTATCATTAATTAGTTCTGAACTGATTCTGAGCTTCTAAAGCGGCTGTCGGTAATACAGAACTCTTCGGACACAACTGCGTGTTTGTTGGTCAAATTATCGGACTCTTCGAACTTGGCTCTGGCACTCCCAGAATTGCTAGAAGCCTAGAATTGCTAGAACAATGTTCAAACAGTCCGAGAATTTTACTAACATACACGCAGTTGTGCCCGAAGAGTTCTGTATTGCCGACAGACGCTTTGGGAAATGGGAGTCTAGAATCAGTTCAGAACTTACTAATAAACACAACTTATAATGACAATAAAATTAATGTTAACGACAGCCATTCCATGGTTATCAGCGTAAAGCTCATTGATATAAAATATAAATTATTAGTCTATTTTCTCATTTTTGTATAGCTCTGGCACATAGTGCTTATAAGCAAAAAATAGTGTATGTGTTGCGTGTCGAACTAACTTATTAAAGATAATAATCCTCGTATATAATGAATTAATTATTCAGAATCTTTAATAGCTTTCAGTTAGTTTGAAATGCAATAAACTATTTTTTTAATTATAAAAACAGTGTGTTTTGCGGTCATGTATCAAGTTTAATAATGTTGGTAAAAATAGTTCGGCTAGACGCTAATAGATGTGTTAATGTAGATACTGTCGGGGGAAGCGTAGTATAACTATATTCAGCACCTATTGTTGTACCATGAATGAATCCTCCACACCCTCTCACTCTATAGCTGTTTGGATCAATAAAGTTTATGTACATTAACATATTCATAATTTTTAGTCTGATTTTCAACTCTTGCGGCACTAGAATAGCTGTAGGTACAGTCTAATTATTTGATATGGAGGAGGCAGTTCTTTCATTAAATATTTGTGCGACTTGAGACACGTTTTTCCACCATTAACACCGCCACTTCCACCACCTGTCATTTTTAATTCCATTTTTAACTTGTTATATAAATGTTATTATATCCAGAAGATCATAATATTGTATTGTCATCAAAACTACATACGATTGCAAAGTTTCCCGTCAATTAAAAATTTGGAAGAGGGTGAAAATCTAGTTGCAAGATTTTTTTACATACAACATTCAAGTGAAGCTAACATAAGCATGTTAAAAAACCAACATATTCAATCAAAAGTTCACACGTTTATTGTAATTAATAAGCCATAAAAATTGGGATTACAAAAGTTGTGCTCTGGAATAAACAAGCTGGATTCAAATATAATTGATTTTTTAGAACGTCCAGATATTGATAATAAAAACCAAAGCATTGAATCAAAAGTTTACATATTTATTGTTGTAATTATTAAGCCCTAAAAATTCGACTGATGACCAGTCCTATACTTCCCACCTAGTAAATATTTGCAAAAAATAAACACTTTTTTTTTATTCTTTGACTTGGCCCAAATAACCTTAGCTGTTGGTGGTCTTTAAAACACAATTTAATTTTTATTCTTTGAAAAAAACATGGCCCTCTTTTTTGTTTGGTGATCTACTGATGGTTAACTTAATATAGCAAAAATCATGGTTACCTTGATTGACGTACAATTTTTATTTTTTTTAGTAAAATATTTTTTTTCTCGAAAACTATACATTTTAGAGAAAAAAAATATTTACATTTTTTTCATATTATAACATCTAGAATTCATTTATATTTTTTTTACCTATGTTAATACGTGACATTGAGGACGTTTTTTTGAATATCTCAGGATCCACTGAACCGATTTGACTCAAAATCTAATCAGATCTAAGTTAAAGACTGATAAACACAATTGAACAATCGGCATTCCCGTATGTTGTTCCGTTCTTAAGATATCGAAGGCGAAAAATTGACCACACACACAATGGTCTTAAACGATTGCTAGGGTCTCAAAACGTGAAGATCTGTTAAAATCTCGAAAAATTTTTTTCTGACTAAATCCATTACTTCCCTACCATAGTAGAGGTGGGAAGTAAAAAGTCAATTTCCAATTAATACGCTCTGGAATAAATAGGTTGGATTCAGTATCCTTGATTTTGTTTTCGAACATCCAGCTATCGATTAAAAAAACCAAAATGTGCAATCAAAAGCTTATAAATTTATTGTTGTAATTATTAAGCCATAAAAAGTCTATTTCCAATTAATACGCTCTGGAATAAATAGGTTGGATTCAGTATCCTTGATTTTGTTTTCGAACATCCAGCTATCGATTAAAAAAACCAAAATGTGCAGTCAAAAGCTTATAAGTTTATTGTTGTAATTATTAAGCCATAAAAATGGTAGATTTCCATGCCTTTATAACTATGGGCTATGCACACTTGAGAACACCAATCACGTGTTTTAGGGAAGTTAATACGGTCCGGCTGGCGCATAGTAGAATAGACCATTAACACGATATATAGGGGAAACTTGCCCATTTTTACAAATCTTGTAAAATAATACCGATTATTATTTTTCCGATTTTTACTTAATTTATAGAATCACTATTATTTTTTGGCTACCTATAAACTATAATATTGAGAGAAAAACTATAGCTTTTCTTCGCACCTTCGCTTGCATGAACGTCGAGCGCACACATTCTACTTTTTTGCGATCATAAATAAAGCTCCGTCTATAATTGTCACAAAACGCAAGACGAAAATCTAAAACTGGAGTTTTCGTCGCCTTCGGTCAATTTCAATTTATTATAAAATGTCAGAGGGCAGTATAGCCTAGTGGATAGCGTACTTGGTACCGCAGCCTCTAGACTAGACTGTCGTGGGTTCGAATCCCACCTACGCTCATGGATGTTTTGTGATGTTATTTGGTTTTAAGAGTGTTGTTATTTAGTGTAGTTGAAAGACGCTAATGACCTGAGATGTCGACGTGTCTATAATCTACAATAAATAAACAAGCCGTGAGGTGGGTCGTTTATTAGGACTAAAGTGCGACCCTTGAGGTCCACACGACGAACTTCCCAGTTTGATAAATATTTAATAATAGTAATTAAATTAGATATTACACAGAAAAGTAATCATTTTAATCATTAACACATAATTATTAATATCTGGGTGGCCGAGCTTTGCTCGGATGAGTTCAATAAAAACAGTACTTAATATGCTGGGAGATATTATTTTCTCAGAATATTATTCCGAAACGAATTTATTTCTGTAACATAATTTAAAATAATTGTTTCTGATATTTTAACTACCTATGTGTATTTTTAAGCGTAAAAACTAAGTATCATTTTGAATCAAGCATTTTTTCCTGTAAATATTATTTAGGTCGCCATTTTCAAATCTACCGCCGTTATTGTTTTGTTGACTGAAGAACTCGCAAAAACCGATTTTCATAGATTGAATATCTTGTAAAAATGTTCGAATCAGATGAAATTTTGCTCGCCCGTTACAATTTTAACAATCCAATTTTAAGCATTAATACCAAATATCAACTTTATCGAAGTACTTTTTCTCTGTGATGTCATCTTAACAACTTCCAGTAAATTTCAAATACTTTTTTTTTGCATAGGTACCTACTGAAAAACTCACAAAAATCGATTCTTTTAATAACAAACGTCAGACTAACCTGCGCAAAACTTTTTTTGCATGTATCTTCACCATAGTTTTTAAAAATCGATGTGTTTTGATACACATGCCTGCGGCGCTAGAAGTGCGGCCCTTCGGGCCGCCGTTTTGTCATTATTTACATATTGTGCAAGACACTTCTTAAGTTCTTATATTAGTGTTCATTTAAAATTTTAACACTTGTGATATATTATATAAAATCTATGTAGAAATAGACTTCGAATCAATCTGACTTTAATTGAGCGAGTTACAATAAATAAAAAACACCTTTTTTTTAATTGCTCCCCTCTGGAACCAAAATTCCTACCTAGATCGTTAGTCGTTTTGGAGAAAAAAAGGTCTAGGTAAGATTATACGTCATACTACATTTAACGTACCTACTTACCTATACATATTTTATATAAGTAATATAAAAATAACATACCTATTTATTTAAATATTAGCTAAAACTACTTACATAATTATGTTTAGATTTTATTGTTTTTATTTTTTTACTTTTTAAATAATTACTGATTATTTTAATAAGTTAAAGATTGACTGTCAGAGTAATTTTGACATAAATAATGAAAATAGTTTGTTTTTTCCAAAGCCTACTCACAATACGACACTGTTTTATGACGTTAAAAAACTGTTTTTTAAAATGATAAAATCGATAAGAAAACGAATTTTTCCAGGGATGAGACCTAGCTAGATCGATTTTTTGCCCCCCGAAACCCCTTTTCGGTAAATTTGATCAAAATTGTTAGAGCCGTTTTCGAGAAAATATTTATATAGGTACATAGAAACATATATACAAGATTTACTCGTTTAATAATATAGGGATGTATTTTTAACAATAATTAAAAGAAAAAAAAAAAAAAAACGGCTGAACCGATTTTTATAAAATTTATGTCGGATCAAAACGACGTTAACACGCCTCGATTGACACCCTTACGAAGTCGATATAATTTTTTATTCGCGAGATATTGTGTAAAATCTACTTTTTTGAAGGTTATTTGGTTAAAAAAAAAGAACGGCTGAACCGATTTTGAAAACATTTCTTTCAGATCATATTTACGTTAATACGCGTCGATTGGCACCCTAACGTAGTCGATATCATTTTTCATTCTCGAGATTTCGTCTTAGAAAGAAATGGACACATACGTACGTACGTACGTACGTACGTACACACACACACACACACACACACACAGACATCTTTCTAAAAATAGTGTAAAAATAGTGTGGTGACCTTGAAATATAAAAATTTTTTCTCCATTTTGATTTCGATTTTCGTACCCATTACAATAACTTCCAGTGGGAAGTTAATAAATACAGAATGTCAACTTTCCCCTATACACAGTACCTACCCTGGCTATGTATAAACACGCGCTCGACCGAACTTTGCAGATATAATTTATCCCTAAGGGCCCTATACACATACACGTGACATATGCGTGGACTTTTGTCCCCGAACTACCCTATTGCTATGTATTCTCTTTATCTCGCTGGCATTTTTGACTGATTTAGTGCACAGATTCCTATCTTTATTTTTATGATTTCAAAACGAGAGTCTTTTAAATTGAAATGAATTTTTACGGAGACCTTAATATTTCTAAGCTATGCATGTTTATAATTATACTGGACTGGCCCCGTTGATTTTTAAATAACAAACTCACTTAAAACTAAATTACTTCACGAAACATTCATGAGCGAAGGCGGGATTCGAACCCACGACAGTCTGATCCAGAGACCGCGACGCTAACCACTGAACCACACTGTCCTCTGAACCTCATTAGATTTTTAGTGTATTTGCCATATGGCACATACACTATTGGCGTCGGTCTGATGGCGGGACCTAGGGGTCGGACCAAAATTTCTCGACGTTTCATAGCCTCCTGAACAATTTGGCACCATTTTTAGAAATGTTATATATATATATATATATATATATATATATATATATAGTGTGTGTGTGTGTGTGTGTGTGTGTGTGTGTGTGTGTGTGTGTGTGTGTGTGTTCGCGGCACATAACTCTCGAAAGACTTAATTGATTTGAACGAAATTTGTTACACACGTTGGAATCCATCACCGCACGGAACCTATTTAAAATGGGCCCAATCGGACTATTTTAAGGGTTTGTTTTTAGGGGTTGAAAAAAGTTTTTGGGCCCGAAAATACCGAAAAAATTTTCAGAATTGTTTCAAAATTAAAATTTAACCTTTTAGTAAAGATCAAAATGTGCTGCTAAAATTTTAATAAAATCGGCCTGACAAGACCGGACTTACAAATTTTATGAAAACACTAGTTTGCGGATAGTGATTTACTTACTGAAGGGTGTATTTAATTTGGTACAGAGGTTGCATTGATAATAATATTGAAATTAAGAAAAAAAATTTTATTTTAAGGGATGTATTAAGGGGTTAAATTTTTTATTTTGTCCAAAAACAAACCTAAGTTCACGTATTAAAGCCACAAGACCTGTATTAGCAAATACACTATATTGTCGGCAGGGTTTGGCACTGCGACCCGAGTTTTTATTTATTTATTGTAGATTATAGACGCGTCCACAACTTAGGTCATTAGCGTCTTATATACTTACATTAAATAACAACTCACTTAAAACTAAAGGACATCACAAAATATCCATGAGCGGAGGTGGGATTCGAACCCACTACAGTGTGATCCAAAGACCGCTACGCTAACCGTTACACCACACTGTCCTCTCGGAGGATTCGGCTTTTAAGTGTCTTTAATTTTCAAAACGCAGCTGGTGCCGATGGAAATTCCAAAACTTTTCATTCTTCAAAGCAATGAGCACAATCAAAATATTTCATTAAAAAATCGCGGTTTGGCGAGACCTCATTCCATAATATATAAGATGACTTTTAATTTTCAAAATGAAAAAAACTTTTTAACAAAAAAAAAACTTTTTAACAAAAAAAAACCTCCTTCAAAAAGGCACTAAAAAGAGTAAAATAATGAAAATTTGATGTTTGTGCCAATTAAAATATGAAGTTGGTTAAAAAAAATTCGACTGATGACCAGTCCTATACTTCCCACCTAGTAAATATTTGCAAAAAATAAACACTCTTTTTTTTTTTATTCTTTGACTAGGCCCAAATAACCTTAGCTGTTGGTGGCCTTTAAAACACAATTTAATTTTTATTCTTTGAAAAAAGCATGGCCCTCTTTTTTGTTTGGTGATCTACTGATGGCTAGCTTAATATAGCAAAAATCATGGTTACCTTGATTTACGTACAATTTTTATTTTTTTTAGTAAAATATTTTTTTTCTCGAAAACTATACATTTTAGAGAAAAAAAATATTTACATTTTTTTCATATTATAACATCTAGAATTCATTTATATTTTTTTTTACCTATGTTAATACGTGACATTGAGGACGTTTTTTTGAATATCTCAGGATCCACTGAACCGATTTGACTCAAAATCTAATCAGATCTAAGTTAAAGGCTGATAAACACAATAGAACAATCGGCATGCCCGTATGTTGTTCCGTTCTTAAGATATCGAAGGCGAAAAATTGACCACATACACACACACATACACACATACACACACACACACACACACACACACACACACACACACACACACACACACACACACACACACACACACACACACACACACACACACACACACATACAGACATCAGTCAGAAAATGATCTTAAACGATTGCTAGGGTCTCAAAACGTGAAGATCTGTTAAAATCTCGAAATATTTTTTTCGGACTAAATCCATTACTTCCCTACCATAGTAGAGGTGGGAAGTAAAAAGAAGATATTAATCACTATATACTATACTTTTTAACCGACTTAATTGGCACAGACCTCAAATTGTCATTATTTTACTCTTTTTAGTGTCTTTTTGAAGGAGGTTTTTTTTTGTTAAAAAGTTTTTATTTTTTACTTTTTAGTGTCAAAAAGTAACATTTACCTTAAAGAATCACACGCCGTTACTTACTTTTTTATTAAAATCAGCCGACCTACTGAACCGATTTTGATGAAATTTCTATGGGACCAATCTGAAAGTATATCCTTTCAAATGAAAAAAAAAATTTCAAAATCGGTTCATAAACGACGAAGTTATTCGCGAACAAACATAAAACATAACCACATAAAAAATATATACGGTCGAATTGAGTAACCTCTTTTTTTTTGAAGTCGGTTAAAAATTTTCGTGGTAAGTCAAAAGATAAAATCAAGAAATATAAAGCACGTCATTTATAATGTCATTGCACCGTTTCGAAAAATTCAAGAAAAGCAAAAGAAGCTATTTATTATTCAACGAAATATAAACAAAAGTCCATTAATTAAATGTTAAAGCATGTGGTTTTCACGAATAGATTTAGCGTTCAGCTGTGACACTCGCCCACGTACAACATGTCTAATTTTATTGACACTGCGCCACCGTGACAATGAACTCGCCAAACAATCGCCGCACTTCGTAATTTGTGTTCAAAAATATTTGTACTTTCCCGTTACGCCTTTTTGAAGTAAAATTTCTTAGGCGGTACTGTCTCGACGTATGTTAATGTTTTTCAATGATACATAAAAAACTTTTTAACAAAAAAAAAACCCCTTCAAAAAGGCACTAAAAAGAGGAAAATAATGAAATTTTGAGGTCTGTGCCAATTAAAATATGAAGTTGGTTAAAAAAAAGAAAATATTAATCACTATACTATACTTTTTAACCGACTTCATATTTGAATTGACACAGACCTCAAAATTTCATTATTTTCCTCTTTTTAGTGCCTTTTTGAAGGAGGTTTTTTTTTTATTAAAAAGGTTTTATTTTTTACTTTTTAGTGTCAAAAAGTAACATTTACCTTAAAGAATCACACGCCGTTACTTACTTTTATTAAAAAATCAGCCGAACTACTGAACCGATTTTGATAAAATTTCTATGGGACCAATCTGAAATTATATCCTTTCAAATGAAAAAAAAATTTTTCAAAATCGGTTCATAAACGATGAAGTTATCCGCGAACATACATAAAACATAACCATATAAAACATAAAAAATATATACGGTCGAATTGAGAAACCTCCTTTTTTGAAGTCGGTTAAAAACACACACCGCGGCGAGAATTGCCTGCCGACTGAAAGCCGACTCTCAGCCGCCTCGACACATCAAGAAATGCCTGACTGCCGAGTTGACACCGCTGTGTGTGTCATCGTCGAGTCGACAACTGTCTCGGCTGCCGAGTTGGCACAAACCGCTGTGTGTGTCATCGCTCTAAGAGTAAATTGCTTGGAAGTGTAGTGACGCGAAATTACTATAATATTTAAATAAATAGCTATAGTAGTGTATTGGTCAAGTTTGTACGAAGAAGGTCGCCGGTTCGATCCCGTCCAGCATACTTAATTTTTTTTATAACTATTCCATATTTATCCACTTGATATTATCTATTTATTTATATATTTTTTTATTATATATAGGTAGGTATACCTAATAATCATTATTATACCAATAGAAGTTTTACTTCGGTTGTGTGTGCCTTATTTTTAATAAACGCTCATCGAGTTATTTGATCATAAAAGTAATCCATGTTTCTGATTTTCTTACCTCACCACCTCTGTCGTCACACTTTTTACTTCCCACCTCTACTATGGTAGGGAAGTAATGGATTCAGTCCGAAAACAATATTTCGAGATTTTAACAGATTTTCACGTTTTGAGACCCTAGCAATCGTTTAAGATCATTTTCTGACTGATGTCTGTATGTGTGTGTGTGTGTGTGTGTGTGTATGTGTGTGTATGTGTGTGTGTGTGTATGTGGTCAATTTTTCGCCTTCGATATCTTAAGAACGGAACAACATACGGGCATGCCGATTGTTTTATTGTGTTTATCAGCCTTTAACTTAGATCTGATTAGATTTGGAGTCAAATCGGTTCAGTGGATCCTGAGATATTCAAAAAAACGTCCTCAATGTCACGTATTAACATAGGTAAAAAAAATATAAATGAATTCTAGATGTTATAATATGAAAAAAATGTAAATATTTTTTTTCTCTAAAATGTATAGTTTTCGAGAAAAAAAATATTTTACTAAAAAAAATAAAAATTGTACGTAAATCAAGGTAACCATGATTTTTGCTATATTAAGCTAGCCATCAGTAGATCACCAAACAAAAAAGAGGGCCATGCTTTTTTCAAAGAATAAAAATTAAATTGTGTTTTAAAGACCACCAACAGCTAAGGTTATTTGGGCCTAGTCAAAGAATTAAAAAAAAAAGAGTGTTTATTTTTTGCAAATATTTACTAGGTGGGAAGTATAGGACTGGTCATCAGTCGAATTTTTATTTACATTGTCGATCGGAATCTTACCGCGCCTAAAGAAATTTCACATCAATAAATAAATAAATGTTATGTAGACTCACCTGCCAATGAGAGTACTTGTAGATTACGCATGCCGCATAAATGCTGTAAACCAAAGTCTCGAACCTGTGAACACCACCGCAGAAACAGGGCCGAGAGAGACAGCATGGTTGAAATGTAACCGACGCCGATATCTGTTATATGAACGCATCTGAAACATTAAAAAATCCCTATATTATTAATCGAGCAAATCTTGTATATATGTACCTATATAAATATTTTCTCGAAAACGGCTCTAACGATTTTGATCAAATTTATCGAAAAGGGGTTTCGGGGGGCAAAAAAATCGATCTTGCTAGGTCTCATCCCTGGAAAAATTCGTTTTCTTATCGATTTTATCATTTTAAAAGACAGTAGTTTTAACGTTATAAAACAGTGTTGTATGGTGAGTAGGCTTTGGAAAAAACAAACTATTTTCATTATTTATATCAAATTACTCTGACAGTCAATCTTTAACTTATTAAAATAATCAGTAATTATTTGAAAAGTAAACAAATAACAACAATAAAATCTAAACATAATTATACTTACATATAATTATGTTTAGATTTATTGTTGTTATTTTTTTAACTAATATTTAAATAAATAGGTATATTACTTTTATATTACCTATATAAAATATGTAGGTACATATGTAGTATGACGTATACTGACGTATAATAATATTATCTACTTATAGGTATGTAATTTTTTTTCTTAAAAACGACTAACGATTTTGATGAAATGGGAACTTTAAGTACTATTTTTTTTGAACTTATCCGAGCAAAGCTCGGTCATCCAGATATTAATTATTATATGATCACTATCTAAGGTCATTGTCAAATCAGATTTTTTGAAAATGCTTTCTGCAACCCAGCATACGAGTCGTCTGAAACACAGTCCGTGTTTTAATTTAATTTATTATTTCATTATAATATGCATAGGCAGTAGCTATTGTAGTTGGGAAAGGTGAAAGTATCCACCTGTTATTCGTTTTGTTTAAAAAAGATCGATAGCATGACTCGACAAATTACATAACGTGCTCCATTATTAACTGTATAGTCGGCGTTTTAAGCGATTTTAATGACGTCACAATTTGTTTTCTGAAAAACAAAAATCGAAATTTCTAAAACCTTTTCAAATTAACCAAGCTGTTAGAAAACGACATATTGATTCAAATAGACCAGGGGTCGGCAACCTGCGGCTCGCGAGCCGCATGCGGCTCTTATGATGTCAAGATGCGGCTCTCCAGTCCCATGCGCAAATATTAATAATTATATTATTAAATTTTCAAAACTCATAAAAAATATTATAGGTACTGCAAAAAAAAACTTTAAACAGAATAAAAACATTCAACAGAGACCAGTGAGAATAGGTGGAGTAGAGAGTATACGGACAGCTGACATTTTTTAAATGTGGCAACACTGTTCTGTTTGTTTAGTTATTGGTACACTGTGTCGTCAACGGTCGCAGCCAGAACTTTTTTTTATATACCTAATACTAATCAAATACCATAATATTGAAATAAAAATGTTAGTGGCTCTTTAAAAACTGGGAAATTTTGTAAATTGTAACTTTTGGCTCAGCCGTCTCAAAAGGTTGCCGACCCCTGAGATAGACACATCTCTGTATCTCGTTTGACTTAGAAGTTATGGTTGTTTAAAATTTATCGAAATTTGAAAAGAATCTTTAAAGGCCTATACTTTTAAACTCAAAAAGATACAGGAGTTTTCTTGGACTTACTGGAATCAGACATTGTGTAGGTACATTGTGTTTTAAAGACCATCAACAGCCAGGGCCGGATTTACTCTAAGTGCCGCCCTGGGGCGCCGTGAAAAATGCCGCCCCACACAAAAATTTTTTTCACAATTTTGTAAATAAAAGTGCATTGTTCATAATTTTACATACGTTCTTAATAATGAGAAAAAGTATTTTATTTATTTTAATTTATGAATGTTTTCACGTTCCAAAATCCAAATTTTGCCGCACCTAAAAATTTGCCGCCCTGGGCACTAGCCCCTAGTGCCCCTAGTGTAAATCCAGTGCTGCCAATATAGCTAAGGTTATTTGGGCCTAGCACCAATTCATATTTTTTCAATTCATTATTTTTTTTTAATAATAAATTAAAAATCCAATTGACAATTTTACTAGCTCTCGGGCTAGAACCCGGGAACTGAGGACTTGTAATAGAGGAACCATAGCAACGCCATGTAAACAACAGCATTGCTACACGCTCGGCTGTTCTCAAGCCCTGGAATCAAAGAGTTCTATAATTATGGTTCTTTGTAGAGAATTTGGACTTGGTAACTTTATTAACAACCTTCAAAAAAGGAGGATGTTCTATATTCGGCACCTATATATATTTTTTATGTATGTATGTTCACCGATTTCTCCTGTATTTGTGAACCTATTTTGATGATTATTGTTTTATTTAATAGGGTATACCTCCAGGGTGGTCCCATATAAATTTTTCTTAAATCGGTTCAGTAGTTTGACTGATTTTAATAAAAAGTGAGTAATCAAGAAATGAGTAAATTTTTATTGTTTTTTTAATTTCCAATCACAGTGGTCTCAGTATTCTTGAGGGCAGTATAGCCTAGTGGTTAGCGTGCTTAGTGCCGCAACCTCTGGACTGGACTTCCGTGGGTTTGAATCCCACCTGCGCTCATGAATGTTTTGTGATGTTATTTAGTTTTAAGACAGTTGTTATTTAGTGTAGTTGAAAGACGCTAACGACCTGAGATGTCAACGCGTCTACAGATTGTATCAAATTAAACCTGTGCATAGGGCATTCTGTGTGTAAGACAGAGATTGATACATAAAGCAATAAGTA
The DNA here is from genome assembly GCA_039654895.1 of Mongoloraphidia duomilia. Classification (NCBI taxonomy): domain Eukaryota; kingdom Metazoa; phylum Arthropoda; class Insecta; order Raphidioptera; family Raphidiidae; genus Mongoloraphidia; species Mongoloraphidia duomilia. Next base: position 13,571,465 of record CM077527.1, read on the forward strand.
AGAATAAGATAAATGATCGCTAATACGATGTTACGTGGTTACTGTAAATAAATATTATGTAATACCGAACAACTGTCATCGTTGTTTTCTACAGTAAAAATAGTCACTACTGAAATTATTGATAACATGGCAATTTATACCGTTCGGGAAAAAATTCAAATAATTAAATGGTTTTATGGAGGTAATTCAACCGCCGACATAATAAAATTATTTGTAGCTGCCTTTGAAAATAGATCGTCTCCTTCTGCCACAACAATTCGTAACGTCATAGCAGAATTTGAAGCAAATGGTTGCCTATCACCGAAAAATCATAAAAAACAGCTTCGTGTGCAAATTGATGGTAATAGAGAAATGCTGGAAATAATGATTTGTGCAAGCATAGAAGGAGCGAAAAAACAAAGATGACGCTATTAGGTTGTATAAATATTATTTATTTACAGTAACCAAGTAACATTCGCGATCATTTATCTCATTCTTACTTATTGCTTTATGTATCAATCTCTGTCTTACACACAGAATGCCCTATGCACAGGTTTAATTTGATACAATCTGTATAATCTACAATAAATAAATAAATCTCAGTATTATTTTAACAGAACACTCTGTATATTATGGTGTGCCGATTATTTGTCTACCTGCATGTCAGGCAGATATATACTGTTAAATAACAGTTAATCTAACAATTGTAAATGCATTTGTTTGTTAATCCATCAGTTCGTTTTGCGGATTAAATTTAAACGAACGTGGACGTTGAGTACAATTGCACACCAAATATTTAATTAAACGAATGAAATTAAAATCAACAGGATTTTATTCAACAATTCAGTGATTTATGTGCGTTAGAATTATAAAAAAATTTCAGCTGAATTGAGTGTTTTTTTATGATGCTGATTCTTCTCATTCATTCATCTGACGATGTCCTTGTTAGGACGAAATAGTGATTTATTCATTTCATACGTGCTTTTTTCTTCCATTTTTTTAATTAAATAAAAAACTCGTTTAAAGTTTGAAATAAATTTACGATTGCATCGTAACGTGTCATTATACAAATTGTGTTGGAAGAGGTAATATAATAAACCTGTGATTTCTCACGAGACTCCTTTGTTTAAAAATTGATAAATTAACAAAAAAAAAAACTGCCGTTAAAAATCGTTGAATTATTTACGTGTCTTCAATTAGATGATCAAAATGTTCTTAAAATTCAGTCCAATAATATTAGCTTCATACGTATTAATTGGCGCTGTAAGTGGTTTAAAATACACGTCAAAAATAAGTTATGAACCAATAGAATCTGACGATATCAAGAAAGCCCTGTCAACTGATCTGGGAGGCAACTGGGGTGATTTGAGCCACTCGACTCGAGTCACAGGCGATCGATTATTAGTGAGAGAATTATTGATCAACGATATACAAAAATCTGACAGTGATTTGATTTGGGAAGCTACCTTTCCAGGATATTCATTGACGCAAGTTAGGGTCGTTAATTTTGGAAGAGAAAGAGGCTATGTTCATGAAGTGTTTCCAACTAAGGATAGTGAAATTAAGGTTAGAATTGCGATAGCCAAGGGTAAACAAGTGAGAATCTTTGTTGAAGTGTTTGGAAAAAGAAACAGCTGAATAATAAAATATTTATAATGGAGTCGTCACATTTTTTTTTAGTAAAACACAACGTTTTAAAAGAATGTAGGCTTTCACGGCCGGCGTTAATAGAAATTATTAAGATAAGAATCTTTCGGGCTTATGAGCCGTGGTCTACTGGAATGGCATCTTCTTCTTCCAGACGTTTCGCTTGCAACTGCGGCAAGCATCTTAAGTGGTGTGTTCGACGTGGTCGTAGTGTTCTTCTCGGTGTCCTGCTGTCGAGTGTCACAAGTTTCAAGCGAAACGTCTGGAAGAAGAAGATGCCATTCCAGTAGACCACGGCTCATAAGCCCGAAAGATTCTTATCTTAATTCTACAACGTTTTAATTTAAACAGTATTTTTTTAAATAGACCATAAACCAAATTTTTTAGAAGCTTATTGTGCAAGAAAAAAATTTTCAAATTCTTGTTTGTAATTAAGAGAAAGAATATAAGAATAAAAAAATGGTTTACATTATTTGTTTACTGAGTAATTAATGTGCACTGTTCAAAACTATCAAATTTTGACATGTGGGGCTGCCTCATTTTCCTTCTTTTTCTTTAGTAGATATCCCTTTCAACTATAATGCAGTGCGATTTTATCGCATAGATCTTGCAACGAAAAATGACGCAACCGAAGACAATTCTTAATTACATACATAATTAATGGTAGTTTTTAGAATAATTTTTTTTTGTGAAAATTATTTTACGTTTAATTGTTCATATTTACCCGATGTTCCCCGCTTCATTATTTTGCCCATTGTTCTGTCCTCTTTTATGATCATACAGCCTCCCAAAGCCTTCCCAAATAATTTTTCTATCTATTCGCAAAAACCATATGAAAATCGGTTGAATAGTTTATCGCGACAGACAGACGTTACACTGTCTTTTATTTAGAAATTTTCCAACGCAAAGTCAATAGTAACCTGCATTGTTATGAGAGCGTTATTTAGAAGTTCTACTGTAGTATAAATTTTTAATTAACCTGTTATATGATTGTTGTTGTCTGTTAAAATAACAAGTGCTAATTTTTTAATCATTTTAATGATGAATAATTTAATTTTGTAATTAAAAAAATCAGTTGCTGTTATTTGTCATGATTGCTGTTTTCATGTACTCTAATAATAAATGTAATTGTGTTTTGTTTGGTCAATAAAAATGTTATAACGAAAGCTATATCAAGTTTTGTATTTCTTTTTATCAGGTTGAATCTGACATTTCTTTCTCCATTCATAAAAAAATCGATCTTCTTTTGTCCACTTTTATTCAGTTATTTTGATACTCAATTGTTCCCCTTATAATATTGATTTTATGTACGCTTTCCCCAACACAAAATAATGTAATTTTGTAAACAAAATAAGTATTTGGTTTGAGTTACAACGACGAAACAAATATTTGATAAATTATTTTAAAAACATTGTGCTTGCGGGCATCGATATAGAGTAAAGCTGAAATTTTTGTGTACCGTTGTCTCTTTCTTTTCTGTCCTTCTTGTAAACATCGATCCTTGTCTACGAAAGCTCCACCACATTGACGTATTTCAGGATGCGCGGCCATGACCGTGGATTGTGTGGGTTCATCATCCGACGTGGTGCGTTACCATGACAACGCACGCGCTTGGCACGCGCGTGGATGCCAGAGGCGCCAACTGAAAGGGAGGACTTTGTGACGTAACCCGGTCGTTATAGGAAAATTAATCATATGTTAGTTTGTGTGTTTGTTTGTTTAGGTCAAATCTTGCAAGTCAATTTTGAACGACTTCCACTTATCCGATCGATTTGAAATTTTGTACATATATGTATTCCCGATGACAATACACGAATAAATCGTTTTTAGAAATAAATTCAACGCCTAAGGGGTTCAAACGGGGATGTAGGGTTTTTTTTGACTAATCAACGCCCAGGCCAAATCGCTGAAACTAGAAACTTGAAATTTGGACAGTTGGTTCCTTTTCTGACGTAAGCATCCACTAAGAAAGGATTTCTCTAAATTCAACCCCTACGGGTGGTAAAGGGGGGTAAAATTTTGACTAAAATGAACAAAATACATATTAGTAAAAAAACTTTTTAGAGACAAGCTTTTATTTAAATGCACTAAAAAAGGAAAAAATAATTTTTAATAATTTAGGTTCATAATTATAAAAACGTGGGTCGTGACTAATAAACTATATCATAGAGTTCACGGCCCACGCTTTTATAATTGTGAACCTAAATTATTAAAAATTATTTTTTTCCTTTTTAGTGCATTTAAATAAAAGCTTGTCTCTAAAAAGTTTTTCTTACTAATATTTATTTTAGAATATTTCATTTTTTCACTTATGAAAACGATTGTAAATTATATTGCGCATTTTATGGCTTTTTTCAACGTAGAAATTTGTTTAATATCTAAACTTTATTAATTATGTGATTTGATACAATTTTCACCTAAGGAGAATACTTCATCTCATTTAACCAAATCTCTATCTCTCATATAATAACGGAGATCCCATGTTGAGAATGAGTTTGTGGACACACTGTATATTGCTGAGAGTGGGGTTTTGCATCACTTCATCGCAGTGGCGGATTCAGGAAGGAAGGGTTTAGGGGGTTCAACCCCTCCCCCCCTCGAAATTTTGGGCAACACATAGAAAAGGACATCGATTCATATCTTAGCGGCGTTGGGTGTTGCATATTTTCGATATTTTCTTTTATATTTTCGCGTGTAAAAAACTGATTTTGTGAGTTAATTATCAATATAATGTACTTGTACATAAATATTTTGAACCCCACCCCCCGAAATATTTTTTTGAATCCGCCCCTGCTTCCTCGTACCTCGACACACCGGTTCCGTGACATTTCACCATAGTCAGAAATTTTGGGGGAGGGGCAGTAAGTTTACAAATTAAAAATAATTAAAGTTTGTAATCCATTTATCAAAACGAACGCCATTGATAACACATTACTATACTCTGACGTTACACTGAATTTCGTTACCTTCGCCATCGAAATAAAGCTTAATGTTTGAGCTTCACTCTCACAAAAACCAACAAGCACTGTCAAAACATATCGTATTTAACGCGCGTTTTAAAAAAAGAAACGGGTCGACACAACTGAGATTAACTGTCCCATATACAAGGTAATTCTGTAATGAGTACCATAAATGATACAGGATGTACCTACTGTCAAAATAATACGAAAACCAAGAATAACTTTTTTTCCAAAAGTGCTTCCCTAACAAGATACAGGGTGTTAAAGGGTCGATTTGGAGATCACTTATTTAATCGTATCTTTTAACTGGGTTGAACAATTTAATTCATTTTTGGTAGACATCTACTACATAATAAGGACCGTAAACGGACAAAATTTTGTTGCATTTGAACAACCCAGTGGCGTAGAATTGGGGGTCATGTGACACTTTTTCCCCCCAAAAAAAGTTGCTGTTGGGTTTTTTCCATTTTTCTTTGTTTTTTTAGTATTATTGGTTCAAATACAACAAAAAATGTACACTTGTTTCATTTGCCCAGAAGCGTCCGTTTCCGAGATATTCTGACTTGCGTGTCACTATGTGAAATACCAGGCTGCAAAGTTATCACAGAAAAAGTTTTATTAACAAACAAATAAAATACTTAAAGTCGAATACATCTAGGTAATAAAGTTTAATTAACAAAAAAATAAAAATTACTAAAAATAGAATTAAAGTAAGTTTTCAAAGTGTCCACCCTTGGAACATGACCCCCAATTCTACGCCACTGGGTTGTTCAAATGCAACAAAATTTTGTCCGTTTACGGTCCTTATTATGTAGTAGATGTCCACCAAAAATGAATTAAATTGTTCAACCCAGTTAAAAGATACGATCAAATAAGTGATCTCCAAATCGACCCTTTAACACCCTGTATCTTGTTAGGGAAGCACTTTTGGAAAAAAAAGTTATTCTTGGTTTTCGTATTATTTTGACAGTAGGTACATCCTGTATCATTTATGGTACTCATTACAGAACCACCTTTTATAGGAGGAACTAGTCACTTAAAAAACAGTTTTTTGGGTTCAGGAGACTTGAATTGAATTGTAAATTATAGACGCTCGACAACAGAGGTCATTAGCGTCTGTCAGGAGACTTGAAAACGTGTTTATTCACCAAAAACTCAAAATTAAATTTTGTACGACTTCTTTTATTTATACTACTTATACTGCAGAAAGTAAAGAAAGACATTTTTTACTGAACTATGGACTACTAGGGGTGCTGATTCTTTGATAGAAGCTCGTATTTAAAACACTGCGTTACGGCAGTGCTATAGTTCTCATGAATAAAACAAAATGGTAGCTTGATTAAAATTTTTAACGAATTTTGGACTTAAATGTAGGTACACTTTAAACTCTAAAGAATATTTAGATCGGATTGACTATTTTCAGATTTTTTGTCTGTCTCTCTATTTGTCTGTCTGTCTGTCAATTTATTTCTCCGGGTTAACTCAAAAACTGCCGAACCGATTAAACAGCAGAGAATAGGATAGGCTCTAACATATCGTCACGCTTCTACTGTAGTCCGGTTCGGAAATAATTGTCAGTGATTCATACACTTATACTTCACAATGTATGTAATATAAGCGGAACAGTTTTATGCATGAGACGGGTATGCTTTACATTGTTTTATTGCTTTCCCCCTTCATTACGCTTGTTAGTATGTATGACTCACTAACAATTATTTTCGGACCGTACTATAAGTAGAAAACTCGATATTACGCGAGCTAAACCGCGAGTAAAGGCTATCTTAAATAAGGGGTTATTAACACCACTTTGTTGAGCCAAGCTATAATGAACTAGAAAGTTGTTCTATTATTAATTAAAAACAGAAAAGTAAAATTCACTTATCAATTTTTTAACTAAGTTGGCTTAGGAAAAGCCAATATCGTAGGGAAACAATCATTTATATGGCATTTCCATGTCTATTACCAACCCCAAGTTACCAGATTCTAATCGGGGAAATGGTCAAAAGCTATCAACTGCATTGGCAGTTTTTTTTTATTAAGAATAATAATAGATTTTATTATTATTAATTATATTTTATTATTATTATTGGAAATATTCAAAATATTAATTAAATTTGTCATTGCACTTTTTATACAAATGTATTTCTATAAATGATTTTTTATTTATTTAGCATTATTTACACATTAATAACTCGTAAATTATATTTAAACTAAATATTATATAATGTAAATAAATAAGTTAATGTTAAAAACAATATAATAATTATTAATTAATTCAACAATGAATTTTTAATCCACAAAGCATCCACTAGGTAGTGAATAGTATTTCTTAACATTCAGTCAGCATATTATGCCATCATGATTGTTAAACGTCAAACGATTGTTATAAGATATATAAGGAAAAAATCAGAAGCCACTGTCAGGACTTGAACCTAAAATTCCCAGTTTCCGGCTGGTTGAGTTGCCATTTACTCACACAGTGCCCCGAAAGTGAAATCTGTTACTTCCCATACTCAACCAGCCGGAAACTGGGAATTTTAGGTTCAAGTCCTGACAGTGGCTTCTGATTTTTTCCTTATATATCTTATAACAATCGTTTGACGTTTAACAATCATGATGGCATAATATGCTGACTGATATGTTAAGAAATACTATTCACTACCTAGTGGATGCCTTGTCGATAAAAAATTCATTGTTGAATTAATTAATAATTATTATATTGTTGTCCACAATTACCTAACTCATATATTGTTATTTATTAAAAACAATAATTGTTTTACAAATAAACCAATGAAAATAATATAAAAATGTATTATATTACCTATATTAATTCAACGTAATGGTTTAAAATACCCGCAATTTTTCAGGCCAATAAAAAATGATTGCTACTCAAGCCGTTACGTGTTTTGTTTTAGAGTCAGGTTAGTTTGCTTTATTGAAGAGCTCCTCAGAAATTAAAGTTTTTCGAATATAAAAATTTGAATTTAGATAAAAATTATATGTTATCTTAAAGTGGAAGTAATATGTAGTCTTTTTGACATATTTTGTTGTGTGCCACGTAGCTAGGTTTTTTCGGATAATCCTAAAAACTTGTGACATTATATTAAATATAAAGCGCTTTGGTTTTATTGTTTTTGCGTTTCTTTTGTTTACTTTTTTATTTTTAGACGCTAATGACCTCTGTTGTCGAGCGTCTATAATCTACAATTCTTCTTAAATATAAAGCCACAAATTTTGACAGATGATTTGCACATTGGAAGATGGGGTAAGTCTAATAATTTTGTTTTTTAAAGGTTTTAATTAGTTGTTTTTCGTATTGTAAATATGCGTAATTCTTAATTTTTTGTTGTTTTTAATGTTGCGAAATAGATTTTGATCGGTTTTTGTAAATTTTATTTGTGAAAATCTCAAGGTCGTTTCACTAATATTAATATGTAGATTGGCAGTACACCGTAGGTACAGTGTACTTGTACGTACAGGCCAAGATATCATCGTATTACCTTTTATGAAACAACGTTTGATCGACTGTTAACTTTATTTCTTCTAAATTTGACTTTATATATTTTAAATTTACATAAATTGAATGTAAATATTGATTTTTTTAACTGCCTATTTTTTTAATTAACACTACTTATTTATAACCTAAAAATCATGATATTTATGATAATTATAATCTTTATTCAAATAATTGCACTTCTGACGACTCAACAATTATTTTTTAAAACAAATTAGTACAGTAACAAATAATAATACAATTTGTAAATTGATTTATTTCAAATTATCTGTATTGTACACTTTATTAAAATTGAAAATTGTTTTTAATTTTGTTTCGGTTAGTAAACATTTACCGTTGACTGTTTTGTTTATTTAATTAATATAAACCTACCTGAGTTTTAATCTAAAAACTGGAGAAAGTATTGGATTTATACGAAAAAAATTAAATATGCACTGGCATTTGACTCAAAAAATCTTGGCAAAATATAGCCTCAAAAAAAAAGAATTGAACTTATATTTTCCTGTCTCATTTTTTTGGTGGTTTATAATATTTATTTTTGATGTATCTTAACTATAAAAAATAGAAAATCTCGTGTCTGTCCGTCACACAAAAACTTTTCAACGGTGAGCCCTGGCGTCGTGAAGTTTTACATTTGTTTATTTTGCTTGGCAAAATATCCGGATGAATGTGACTTTGATTTATGTTAGAGTTGGCTTGACCCGGGCGAATCCGGGCAGCTAGTAGGTTATAAATATATAGGTAAAAGCAATTGTAAAAAATAAATAAAAAAATATTAATTTTTAAGTCGTTGATGTTGTAGAATTTAAATGTTCGAACTTCGTAGCGAAATTCGGACCCTGTGCCTTCTGAAAGCTATGTCGTTCGGTGATGAGTGATGACCTTCTAACCTCATTCATTAACCGAGTCCCGTGTATCTTCACATATGAGTAGATAGGCAATGTATGTCGTTTGAAATTCCTAATTAAATTGTTCTGTTCAGAGAGCTTCCTTGACAAGATTTACAAAGTGATGTCTGACCCAGTTTTGCCTTTGTATTTCTATATTAAATTGTTATTAAATAAATGGCGGCTATTTTAATTAAAAATGCGGCTGATTATATTCAAAAGACTAAAAGCGTGTACTACTATTATAATATAGAAAATATTAGCTGTTAAACCCGGCATTGTCCGTGTCTTAAATGTCTTAAAGTACGTGCAGTACGTAGCTGGGATTCTAGATGGTAGCATGTATGGTAGGTGGTGGCTGAAATTAAAGCGCTTATAGGTTTGCACAACGAAGCTTTGATACTAGTAGCATTGATACAAGCTTAAGTCGCGTTTGAAATGTCAGATAGCGAAGACGAATATTTGTGTTCTTCTGCTACAAAGTGGTATATTTTAAATACAAATTTGGGTAGGAGCTATCATGTCCACCCTATTAATAGAAAACGATCTTAACATTGTGAATTTCATCATTTATACCTACCAAGAATTAAAATTTTACCCAAACCGGTTTTTTGATTGCCGGGTTTGTAGATTGCATATCTAGATGCGTAGTGGAGTATATTACTGACGAGTGGTGACAGTATGTAAAAACGAGCGAGTCATAATACAATTACGCACAAGATCTATATGGTATTTTTTGCCATACCCACTACAAAATACCTACTTTTAACTTCATTTTCAAAAAATTTTGACAGTTCATTTGCGTCGTCATCTTTACTTTTACAGTTTGCTGTGAAGGTCGTGAGTATGTAATCGCAGGCGGATAGAGCGAATAAACAGAAGTTGCCATGGCAACCATTTACTTACTGAACTTGCTATACAGATTATATCAAATTAAAGCTGTGCATAGGGCGTTCTGTGTGTAAGATAGAGATCGACATAAATCAATAAATAAGAACGAGATAAATGATCGCTAATAGGAAGTTTCTGTAGTTACTGACTACTGAACTAAGAAATTATTGATAAAATCACAAAACAAAGATGACGCTATCAGGTTGTATGGGTTAGTATGGGTATTATTTATTTACAGTAACTACAGAAACTTCCCATTAGCGATCATTTATCTCGCTCTTATTTACTGCTTTATATATCGATCTCTGTCTTACGCACAGAACTCCCTATGCACAGCTTTAATTTGATACAATCTGTATGTAATGGAAACACCTTTGCCTGGCTGCTAAATGACCCAATATTATACATGCATCGAAAGTAGTTATTTTGTAGTGGGTATGGCAAAAAGATTATTTCACGGTTTTATTAAATTAAATGAAATTTGTTACAGGTACTGTACCAACCTGTCTAGAGTCAGTTCTTCGAGTTGATTCAAATCGCAAGCGATGTATTCGAGCGCCGCATCGGTAACTCTTGGACACCACGACAAATCGAGAGATCTGAGTTTCGGTAAATTTTCGGCTATCAATTCGACTCCGTCGTCGGTCACTTTACTGCATCCAGAAAGACTCAGCACTGTCAGGTTGGGTAACGAATGCACTGAAATAATAAATACACAATATCATTAGCAGATAAATAATAGTTTTATAAGGGCTTGAGAATGGCCGAGCGTGTGGCAGTGCTGTTGTTTACATGGCGTTGCTAATACAAGTCTATTACAAATCCCCAGTTCCCAGGTTCAAAACCTGACTGGCAAACCTGATAGTGTGAAAGGAGGGTGAACTCTGGTAATGATTGAAAAATGTTTTCGTTGGAGAGCAGCCAATTATATAATTGTTTCGAAACATATTGGAAAAAATCATTTTACCAACCAGTGGTCACAGTTCAGGTTAGAATCCTGACTGTGACCACTGGTTGGTAAAATGATTTTTTCCAATATGTTTCGAAACAATTATATAATTGGCTGCTCTCCAACGAAAACATTTTTCAATCATTACCAGAGTTCACCCTCCTTTCACACTATCAGGTTTGCCAGTCAGGTTTTGAACCTGGGAACTGGGGACTTGTAATAGACTTGTATTAGCAACGCCATGTAAACAACAGCACTGCCACACGCTCGGCCATTCTCAAGCCCTTATTTTTTTTTTGTAAATTTAGGCTATTTGCAATTTCAGATAATTATAGCTTTAATGGAAACGCCCTGCTTTGACTGCTGACAAAGACACAACATGGGTCCACCAGTCCCAGACTGAAATCAGAGTTCCAATGGCCATATGGTGCTGCATTTCTTCAGCTTCAGGAAACAACGTGGAGCCGCCGCGAAAGCCGGGGAATTTTTCAAAATTTTAGAGGTTTTAATTTCGGTGGCGAACGTTGAATTCGATTATTTATTCCAAATAATTTAAAGTCTATGTGTTGTTAATTTGATTTCTTTTTTATTTTTGGAAATTAAAATCAATATTTTTTTTTTTTTATTTTAGAGAGAAAAAAAAAATAACATAAGCGAATCAGCATCTAAGGCCATTATCGCAATTACATATATAATATGGTAAAATTCAATATTTTGAGATGCTGCATTTTTGATGATTCTAATTCGTCATTGTAATAATTAATTTTCTGAAAACACTAAATATCTTACAAATAAAATTCCAATGTAAGTTTCGGGTTCGAGTCCCGATAGTGGTTTTTTCTCTCTTGTTATTGGACATTGGTGGGGTGATGGGGATGTCATTGTAGGACCCATCACAGTGTAAAGAGAGGGCGGCGACTTTACACACAGAGCTCTCAATGGTATGATTTGCTATGGCAAAACAATCTGCGCTCATTTCAAATTATATTATTAAGCCCTATTCCCCCCTTATTATTGCCTGAACGCTGTATAAAATGTGACATTTATGGAAAAAAGTGTCGCCCCGGCCCACGTGACGCTTCTTTTCTCATCGTGTTGCTTTTGTTTTGTTACAGTGCATAATTTTAATGATTTTTAGTATTCCGTATCTCAGAATGAAAAAACGGAATCCTTATAGGATGACTTTGTTGTCTGTATGTCTGTTGCTTTTTGTTTGGATTTAAGTAGGCTAGCGCATTAGACTGAAAGGTTCTGCAGACATTTTTATAAAATTTATGTCTTTGTATGTTTATCTATGTAACAGGGATGGGTTTAAATGTTTACAGGTATTTAACTAAAATTTACTATGGGTTTATTTAATTGTGGACTAAAAGCTTCAAAATTCAATTAATTCGTTTCGATAAAAACTAGAGTATAATTTTTTTTTTAAATTTTATCGAACTTCATTTCTAAATTATACATTTTACAAATGAATGGCTGCGTCGGCAAATTAAAATAAGATGTCAACAAGTATTTCTATAGCAGATTAATATTATAAGTGATCTAAGACTAGATACAACATTCCCAACGAAACTTTGCGGGGCTTCATTTGGTGGAAGGGTTCGTTCAGTGGGCCAGGCAACCGAAACAGTTTGAGGTCGGGTTCTCGGCCCCGTCCCTGAGTTGCTTCATTGTTTGTACTGCTGTGCGTCTGACGGTGTTCCGAAAGGACTTGAAGAGTCGTCTTAAGCGGCGCCTCTACCCGAATCCTGCATGCCACTTTAGTGGGGTGCGAGCTGTCGTACCGCAATGAGGTGTTCATTGGGTGTGGTTTTGGAAAAGTGGACGTTGCTGACAGCCGATCCGACACTTCCGTTTGGACTCATTTTCGGATACTCTGCATTGATGGAGTGTTCACTTGCTCCCTGTGAATTACCTCGCTGAGGAACGTTGTGGAATAGAGTTCTGTTGCAATATTAGAACAGGTTGGGGCGCCCTTAGGTGTTGTATTTGATAATGTTAATATTACGATTTATTATTATACTTCGAGATGTGACATCGAGATGTGTATTAATAATATTATATATGCAATAGTGTATATAATATGGTTATTGTTTTATTGATATTATTTAGAGTTACTATCGTGCTACCGGTACAGTGCCTGAGAAGTCATTTAATAAGCTGGCGTATTGCGATCATAAACTTATACTCCTTCTACTTGGAGATACTTACATCATTTGAAACTAATTGTCTGTCCAGCTTTTCTTTGTCGAGTGAATTATGTGGGTCCAACATCCACCTGAAGTGAGATTTTTATTTCAAATTTTAAATTTGTTTGAACGACAACTCGGTTCATCCCTGAAAATAATATCAAAACTGAAGGAATCGACTAGAGTAGATGTTGTGTATACTGTAATTTCAGTACTTGCAAGTTTTTTGTTTAAATTGGATTCGTTTTCCAATTGAAAATTAAACGATTAATTTTTCTAGCGCATGACAAAAACAGCATTTCATTTTTCACATTTTTGCTATTCATTTTATATCTTTGGCCACGTGTTTCTTGCGCTGTTGGAACCGTCAGACTCTCCTAAATTGCACTTTCAGTCTAATGTGAAATTAAAAATATGTATAGGTTAATCTTAATATATAATTATTAATAAACGAAGTGTCAATTTTTCGTTTCGGGAAAGATAGTGTTCCGCTATGTTATTCTTCCTGTGATGATTTTGTGCTCGCTTTGTATTTTATTTTCACAGAGGTCAAAAATCTGTTCAATTTGCAGCTTAAGTTCAGTTTCTTATCTAAATAATAGCACTTAACGTATCGGAAAACCCTCGCTATTTGTTTTTGCTTTAGAATATTTACTTTGGGGTAATTTAATGGGACAGTTGACATGTTTTATCAAGTGTGTCGACAAGTCGTTTATGACTTCTGTTGTCGAGCGTCTATAATTTTCAATTTCTATCAAATGTGTCACATCATTGCAAATTGAACGATGACCGATCGTATCGCGTAGTGAGCCGCAGTTCGCCGGTGCAGGCTATCGGGTTTCTTTTTTCAAGTGCGGTAGTGTCGATATTGATGCATCTCGCAGATATCTTTGAAGGATTGTCGCTTTCGACGGCGGTTATAGATAATAATATAATAGATATAATAGATAATAATAAAATGGGTAATTTGAACAACGAGGTGCTGCCGTGTCCTGGAAACCAGTGGTAAGGGAAGGCTACAATTCTTTGAAATATTTGCGAAAGTCTTGACGGGGAGCAGACTTTGATCTTTGTCTCTCTAAGACGACGGATGTTCATATCAAAACTCGATGTAGGCGATTTGTGACTTTATTAATAAAATAATTAAACAAAATAAAAATACTGCAGAAAAATATCGAAAACACGTTAAAATTCAGCACCAGTGGCAGCCAACCGTTGGATCGATGGCAGATCAAGATCAAGAATTTTTTAAATAAAATGTTCCATAACAATAGTGCGCGCTTTAAACACGTATTCATGTAATTTGAATTAAATTATCTCGAAGAAAGAAGTTTAAAAATAAGTGATAACAGTAGTGCGCGCTTTAACTTCTCGTTTTCAGGCATCGCTGGACAACTTCTTCTGCTATGCAAATAACTGTCATAGGTATGCTTTAAGTTCTTTTCATATTTTTTATTTTTAATTACGCTTAATGAAAATTTTATAATATAAAAAATATCATCTCTCAACCAAGTCACTATATGTAATTATTTCTGTAAAAAATGAGAAGAAAAAATGTCAAATTATTTCTTGTAAAGTAAAACTCAATAAGAAATAAAGAATTTTATTTCTTATCAATGCAAATATTAACCGCTTTTTCTTTTTTTCAGGTTCTGATATATTTGCCAGTCGTCATTCGGTCAGCGTTTTTTTAATTATTATTTAAATTGTCTGCCGTTATGAGCTCGGGTCAACAAATCCTCCGTGTTTATAAAAGTTGTGTGTTGAAATATTATATATTTTAACGACTCAATGTCTCTTGGAGTTGACCCGGTTAGGGGTTTTTGGGATTCGAGATTTTCTTAAGCTCAATCGGTAGAAAAGTGATCACTGATATCTACACTTTGTCAATTTTTTTTAAAATATAATAATATTAATGGTAATCAAATGACAAATATAAGTTTATTATTGGATATAGTAGGTACCTACTATATTAATTAATACCTATTAATTTTTTTGACTTTCAAAAAATCAGTGAACATTTGAATTTTTAATATTTTTGTAAACTGAATTTTTAGAATATAACTAAAACAACGGAAATTTTTTTTTTATATTTTTGTTCCAAGAAATTCAAAATGTCGTCTCGAGTTTAAAGTAAACTTGTAAATCCTTATAAATTGTTGTACCGTTGTTGCAGTACTTTTCTGGAAATGCTTCGTCGGGATCTCCTTTTCGGTTTGCGTCGCGTTTTTTAAAAACATTTAAACTGAATATAAAATATGTTTTTTTCTCATTGTTAAAGTTTTTAGTTAGAGATAAAATACCCATTAATTCTCTGTAATTTAATTTTCTATAAATATCTAAGTGTATAAAGTCAATGTAAAACACAAGGTTCTTTTTCATTTCACATCAATTATAAAAATTCAGCAATTTTGGAACGTTGTGGGATGCATGCCCGATATATTATTTTACTTTAATACATATTTTTCACGTTACCTTTTTGTATCGCATCTGAAATTCAGTGTACCAAAAAAAATTACTGAAAAAAATTAAGAACAATTTTTTATTCTAGCTTACTAAATTTTGAAATGCGGTACAGAATAGGTGACTTCACCACACATTGAAGTTTTTTCGTTTTTAGCTTCAGGGCTATATCGCAGCAGTTTAACTATAACTTGTAGACGTCGATGTGTAGGAAGGGCCTTTTGATTGCTTGCACTGCTGTGTTTAGGGTTTCTTTTCACAGAGGTTCCATTTGGGGACGTTAGATGATGTTAGGGCAGCTGTAGGGCGCCGTTCAGCCAACTTTGTCCTTACGCGTGTAGGTCGGACAGGACTGCGCGATCAGGGACCACCTACTGTGATGTCCGCCCTCAAATCTTAGGTCTTGGCTCGATCGAGACTGCCTTAGCTTCCAAGCGAAAGTCAATAGCTGTATCGTCCACCGTGAAAATCGTGTTAACTGTGTTTTCGAAAATGAAAATCTCACTTGTCGTGTTTTCTACAAAAATCGAAGTGTTGTATTTTCTGTAGTGAAAATCGGTTGTGTTTTTCAAAAGCGAAGATCTCTGTGCTTTCTTTGGGTTAAGGTCTAGCCTTCATCGCGCTAGGAGCGTGAAGGTGGTCAAATTTCCCCAGTGGAGTTCTGCATTTCGCGACTTAAGGGACACCCATAACACTTGTATATTATTTGTTATTGGATTCTAGTGTACGGCGTACTGTCTGTTTTTGCATATGATATTGCGAAGGCACCAGGTACGTCGTGCGAATTTTTGTATTCTTTAGCTAGCTACGCATTTCGCGGTCTCTAGTATTGCCAAACAGGAACATCCGCGTTGGACCGCACATAGGGTACTAGACCTCGGACAGATTTTGTGGATTTAGGCTTTTCACAGACAAATAGTCTAACTAATTCTCATTTCGCTTTGGTGAATATTTCTTTTTTCAGATTTTTGACGTTATTTTTCAGTCTTCTTCCTATCTCAAATTTTCTCTAACATGTTTTTCTTTTACTGAAAGCTTTCCATTAAAATAACTGTTTAAATTATAATAAACAATTTTTCAGGAACCATTGTGGGCCAGGTGGTTCTTTCAATACTAATTGTTGCCAAATATTTATAGATCTAAATTTTTATAGAGAAAATAATGTGTGTAATTTTTTTAAATGAGTAATTCATTCAACAATTACATCCAGTTCATTTATAGACCAATTTATGGTGCATAAGTTTTAAGTTTTTGGGTTAAAGACGCGGAAACAACGTTCAACGATGGCAGATTAGTACCTGCCCAACGATGGACAAAAATGACAACTAAAGCCCCTTAATTCATTTTTTAAACCTGTAATAAATTTTCAATTTTTTAAAGTGATTTTTATTAGCTAATTTTTTAAACAAAGTAACGATAATTTGCTTGTTCTTTAATATTTGAAATTTGCGTTTTGGAAGTTAAAATTAATTTGAATTTAGTAGATAGATTTTTATATTTTTTTTCCGTAATCCGTTGATTAATATTACTTCATTCGTTCGTAGCCCATGTCCACATTTCTTTTAAAATGATCCCGACTATTATAATATTGTCTTTGTGTCTTTGTATTTTTTGGTGGTGGTAAATAATAAATATTTGTCTCCCAGGTTACAGTTGCCTAGTTGTAACTCCTGGGGGCGCAAGGCTATGCATGTTAGACTGTAAGCTGGAATTAAATTTAATTATTTGAAATAATACTGTTTATATAATATAATATTGTCGGTTTGAAATTTGATCGGTTTGTCATTTATTTTATTATTGACTTCGGTTTATAAGTTCAGTTTCGCGTTTTCCAACTTAATTTTTAATAACGAAGAATGATTGATTTTGTAAGTATTTAATTTTCTCATTTTCATAAAACGTATTTCTGTTAAGTATATTTTCTTTTACTTAAATTCATTTTTAATTTAGGAAAACAAATTATTAAAGATAATTGCTACGTCGCTACGACCGACATAAAAGAAAATCAAAAATTATTTTGAATATTAACGAAAAATAAGATTATTTTATTATTTTATAGTAAGTTTTTATGAAAATAATGTTTTTTTGTCTTATAAAAATGCATTGGCCAGACCCCATCCAAAATAAGATCCTTGCTGTTCTTTTTTGCATACACCTTTGACTATTATAATATTAATTGGTATATGATAAAATCAATCGATTTAAAACCCCTTATATCCACACCATATTATTCACATAACAATTAGAGGTGAAAATAATAAATATCTCAGACAGCTAGGCTGCCATGATTTTTGAGCTATATCTAAGAAAAAATCAAATGACCACTGTCGGAACTTGAACCCGAAATTCCCACTTTCCGGCTAGGCGAGTTACCGATTTCTCCACAGTGCCCGAGAGTGGAAACCGATCCCTTCTTATATATAGCAATTTCAAGTTGAAAACACACTACATGCGAGAGTCGACTATTCAAATAAACTAGCAAAGCATAGTACAGCTGTTAAACAGTCGAATCACTATACATGCGA
The DNA here is from genome assembly GCA_039654895.1 of Mongoloraphidia duomilia. Classification (NCBI taxonomy): domain Eukaryota; kingdom Metazoa; phylum Arthropoda; class Insecta; order Raphidioptera; family Raphidiidae; genus Mongoloraphidia; species Mongoloraphidia duomilia. The sequence goes on from CM077527.1 coordinate 13,589,469, forward strand.
GAGTTAACATTTTTTTATAAGTTTTATCAACTTAATAAACTCGTTAGGCTGGGATGCCTTAGGTTTTACCTATAGATAAACAACGTTTTTAGTTCCTGTGGACAGTAATTAATTGGTATATGATAAAATCAATCGATTTAAAACCCCTTATATCCACACCATATTATTCACATAACAATTAGAGGTGAAAATTGATAATATTGTCAATATTTATATAGTCAAAGGTGTACACATTTTCAAAAATTGTTATCAAACATGTAATAGCTTGTATCTTATTGCAACCGGCCCTCCTGGTAGGGGATTTTTTTATTAAAACTTGTTAACATTAATTGATGTCGTCCAGTTTACACAATGTCACAAAACGCGTTAAATATTGATATATTCTTCAATAAAAAATATGTCAGACAGAGAATAATTTCTAACTTAGAAGCAATCATTTCTTCAGTATTTTCATAATTACCTACTAGAATTCAGCAGCTCAGCTACATTACTGAAACGGTACAAAAGCGTAACAATAAAAAATTGCGGAACTCAATAAATGCTTATCTAATAGGTCTGGAATAAAAATGAATTCTAGAGATGAGCTACCTGATAAATTAGCGTACCTCAACATGTTTGAGTTTTGATATTTTGTACTTTTTTTTTAATTACCTACATATAATTAGGCCTTGCCCTGTTTGTAGGATATATATAAATAATATATATATAAATAAGAAGCGCACCTAAGTGCACTGTAATTCAATTTCTAAATTTTTATGCGTCTAAGACTTTTGTGTCACGCAGTAAATAAAAAAGAATCGAATGTTATAAAGGTTTGTAGCATGTTTTTTTTTTGTTGTGTGCGAAATAAAACCTATAAACCTTCAACCTCGTTTAGGTACAAGGATTGCCTACCAAGTTTATTATACATTGATCTGCTGTGATAGAGTTCGATTGATAGCATCTCATATGATTGGCGCAGGTGCGGAACTTAAGAGCTACCAGAAGTTACCTCCTGAATTCTTCATCTCAAATCCTTTCCCCTCGCTTAAAAACGGTTCCAGCTCTTCCGACGCTATTTTTAAAGCTAAAGGGTTTGGGTAAACGCCAAATGAAGGACCGAGAATCACTTCACACGTCCTACAGGCGATTTTTTTGAAAAAAAGTTTTGCCTACGTGTGAAAAATTACATAGGTACTTTTTAAAAAGTTGTCAGTCTTTCCAGGAAAATGTTTTTCAATGTTTCGCCTGTAGGCTCTGTAGTGCGATTCTTGGTCCTTCATTTGAAGTTTGCCCGATCCCTTTAGCTTTAAAAATAGCGTCGAGAGAGCAGTAACCGTTTTTAAACAAGGTGAAAGGATTTGAGATGAGTGCAGGGGGTAACTTATTACGGTAGGGAATACTCTTAACAATTGATTCAATTCATATTTAATATTCCATATTTATCTGCACATCGGATAATCAAAATAAACAAAATAGTAGATTGTATATCTAGTGGCATAATGAGGTATAATACTGACGAGTAGTGACAGTATGTTAAAACGAGCGATTTTAAGTCACACGAGTCATATTGTTACAAAACTGTTTTCTGAGTTGGCGGAATAAATATTTATTTACAATAATTAAAAACACAATAATAATGAATGCGACAACGAAAAGTCAGTTCTAACAATCAACACAAGTAAACAATAACTAAACAGTAATTATTATTAAACAAAACAAAACAAAAAATAGCACTTAACTAATAACTCGTAATTATTACCACTACACTAGTATTTATTTTATCAATCTATTTATTTATATCACGGCACTATTTATATCACTGATCCTGCACCGTAGACTTGACTGCGTGACTCACCGTTGACTGATTCCCCCACTCATTCGTACTAGCTGTTTATATATGCTGCGTGGCGTAAGCCTAGTGCGCTCTCGCTTTCTTTAGAACTTTTGCGCAGGCACTAGTTGTTACAGTAAGCAGACCCCGTTTCTCAGAACTCTTGCCTGCCGTTTATATACAGGGTGATCCGTAACAATATTATTACGCAGGAGACATATTATATGGTATTTTTTCCATACCCGCACTATAAAATAGCTGGTTTTCACTTCATTTTCAAAAATTTTGACAGTTCATTTTGTGTCGCTAACTTCACTTCTATAGTAGGCCGAGAGTAGTTGTCAGTAGCGGACGGATTAGGGTGAATAAACATTAATCACTGTGAAGATGGTCTAAGGTCATTGTCAAATCAAATTTTTTGACAACTCTTTTTGCAACCGAACATGAGAGTTGAATTTTTCGTTGGAAAGCAGCCAATTATATAATTAATTCGAAACATATTGGAAAAAATCATTTTACCAACCATATAGTCACATTCCGAAGCATATAAGGAAAATATTAGTTTGGTAATCATGTCACGGGTGAGTACTGTAAGCTCATTCCGCCGCGAAAGTGGAAAGGTTCAGGTTAGAATCCTGACTGTGACTATGGTTGGTAAAATGATTTTTTCCAATATGTTTCGAATCAATTATATAATTGGCTGCTTTCCAATGAAAAATTTTCAATTGCAATTCAGCCGTATAAATCTTATTAATTTATCTTATGAGAGTTGATGGTCTTAAATAAATAAAAAATCTAAATTAGTGTTTCACAAAAGTCCAGGACTGTTCGTGCTTAAACAGAAGACTGTGCGGGTAATTTTATGTTGGGGTTGGGGTTCGACCACTAAGGCCATCAGTCACAGGTCGTAACTGTCAAGGACACACACGCACTTATTGACGCACGCGCAAAGAAACTTAGTTGGTAGTTGGCAGCCGTGTTTTATTGCATGCTCTAAAGTCTAAACGGATATATATCTAATTTCGTAAGGTTGTCAACCTGTCTTTTTACATGAAAATGTTATTACTCGAAAAGCTAAAGAAAACAATGTTTTCAAATCTTGAAAAGTTGATTTGCTTTTCATTTCAACAAAATTCAGTGAAATTTTCAATTTTGTGCCTTATTTTCGTATCGTAGATTTTATATAAGTGAAATTTTTTTTCATATACTTACCCCCTATAAAATGTTAAATGGCCCATTACACACTAGTGCGTTAAAGTAAAACAAAAGCAGGCACGTTAACCAATTCAATAGTAATTTTCTACTCTTAGCCTATACTACTAGATGTGAAGTCGGCGACACAAATGAACTGTTACCATTTTTGGAAAAAAAAACTGAAAATGAAGACAAAAGTAATGTATATTTGATATTTTGATTTGTGTTACTGTTAAAACTCCCAGCTCCACCCAATATCAGTAATCATGTAATGATCCCAGCATTGTGTTTGTGCAGGTGTTGATTAGTGTTTTTCCCTCGGGAGGCATAGGTTTGTGCTTGTGTTTATTTGAAGCGACAGAAATGAATTACTTAATAAATAAAATATTCTTGAATTCATGCATTGTATGTAATCTTTTATTTATTGTAGATTATAGACGCGTCGACATCTCAGGTTATTAGCGTTTTTTAACTACACTAAATAACAACTACCTATCTTAAAACTAAATAGCATCACAAAACATCCATGAGCGCAGGTGTGGGATTCGAACCCACGGCAGTCCAGTGCAGAGTTTGCGGCACTAAGCACGCTGACCACTAGGCTATACTGCCCTCTTGTATGTAATCATTTTTCGTACAGATATTATATTGTTGCTATTAAATTTTAAATATTGAATTACCGATAGTGCCAAATAGATATGTTTTAAATCATTTGAAAAATACATTTGGCATAAATTTGATGAACAATTATTGGTTCAGAAGAAGCCACTATAACTTTATTTCAAACCAAACTAATGATGCACACAAAAATCAAGTAGCCATTTCTTTTCTTGTGCTGAAAGAAGAAAAAAAGCTGTTCGTATTTTTTCAAGAGGCTGTAGAAATGTGCCACATCACGCTGATAATAATTAATATACAGGTGATTATCGTACACTTTTGCAAATACACACACCGGCAAAATAGAGGAAGATATTTTTTTGTAAATAAGAGATATTGTTAAATTTGTAAATTTATTATAAATACCCTCATAATTATGAGATTTTTTTAGAAACAACGTAGACTTTTTATTTTCAAAATATTTCTCGTAAAAATAAGTATAGACTGATAAATCGTTATGAAAAATATTTATACCTTTGTGACTGAAAAAAAAACAAAGCTATAGCACGTAATATCTCTTCTGCGCATGCGTTAATTTTCCTCAAAAATAATAGGGCTATTTCTACATATTTACGTGTCAAATATCCTAGCATTAGTAAGTACCATTTTCAACTTGTCAAGTTCGAAATTGGAATGGTAAAAGTATATAAAAACATCAGTTCATTATATTATATCAACATGTCTCAATTTTAAGTTTATGAGAAATCGTTCCACAATCAAAACAACAATGATGCTTGTCCCCTCTGTGTCAGACGGGGGGGAGGGGGGAACCTTCGAAATAATGTAACAAACAGAAAAGACAAATAAACCAATATTGAAAATACAAAACAGACACGCTTTTGTTATTTTTTATCGTTTGTTTAAAAATGCTATTATTATCTCGGAAATTCTTTTTCAATTTATACATGCGATGTGTGTATAAAAATATAATCAATACTAAACAAAGACAATACATTTTGAAAAAGGAAAATATATTTGTAATAATTACACAATTTCCCTTTGTATGGTGGAAGTGCAGATATACCCGTTCTGTACACCATAAACTAAAAAAACATGGTGTAGGAACGGGTATATTATAATCGCTCTTCCACCATATTTAGCATATTTCGTTTGTTGGCTTGGCATCAATTGCAGGTTTAACATTCCTCAGACAGGCTCAGCATTACAATAAGGAAAAAAATTCGACTGATGACCAGTCCTATACTTCCCACCTAGTAAATATTTGCAAAAAATAAACACTCTTTTTTTTATTCTTTGACTAGGCCCAAATAACCTTAGCTGTTGGTGGTCTTTAAAACACAATTTAATTTTTATTCTTTGAAAAAAGCATTGCCCTCTTTTTTGTTTGGTGATGGCTAGCTTAATATAGCAAAAATCATGGTTACCTTGATTTACGTACAATTTTTATTTTTTTTAGTAAAATATTTTTTTTCTCGAAAACTATACATTTTAGAGAAAAAAAATATTTACATTTTTTTCATATTATAACATCTAGAATTCATTTATACTTTTTTTTACCTATGTTAATACGTGACATTGAGAACGTTTTTTTAAATATCTCAGGATCCACTGAACCGATTTGACTCAAAATCTAATCAGATCTAAGTTAAAGGCTGATAAACACAATAGAACAATCGGCATGCCCGTATGTTATTCCGTTTTTAAGATATCAAAGGCGAAAAAATGACCACACACACACACACACACACACACACATACACACACACACACACACACACACACACACACACACACACACACATACAGACATCAGTCAGAAAATGATCTTAAACGATTGCTAGGGTCTCAAAACGTGAAATCTGTTAAAATCTCGAAATATTTTTTTCGGACTAAATCCATTACTTCCCTACCATAGTAGAGGTGGGAAGTAAAAACAATATAAAAAAAGATATTTGCGTTTAAGAAAAAATAAAAACCTTACGAAAATTATCTACATTTCGCGGGGCACGGCGCAGTTGCGTTCTTTGTTTCCTCATGCCGATGGGCCTGCCATATTTATGAAATTGTTCGTTTTAAATTATTAAAAAAATAGCACATTGTATATCGAGTGGTGTAATGATGTCTATTACTGACGACTAGTGACAGTATGTTAAAACGAGTCATAATATCTATACGCACGCGATATATATGCTATTTTTAGCCATAACCACTATAAAATAGCTCATTTTCACTTCATTTTTAGTATTTTCAAAAAAATTTTAACAGTTCATTTTATGTCGCCAACTTCATTTCTATAGTAGGCCGAGAGTATAACTGTCAGTAGGTAATAGCGGACGGATCAGGGCGAATAAACATTAATCACTATGGACATGGTTTGCTTTCTCACAACTATTTTATAGTAGGTATGGCAAAAAATAAATATTAAATTAGAGAAAGAGAGAAATAATGTAGGCTGTAATTGTTCCTATACCGGTGACAACCCGGGCACTGTTTTTTTGGCCTTGTCAGGAGTTGTACGGACCCAGTGGTTAGCGTCGCAGCCTCTGGATCAGATTGTCGTTGGTTCGAATCTCGCCTCTGCTCATGGATGTTTTGTGATGTCATTTAGTTTTAAGTGAGCTGTTTTTTAATGTAGTCAAGACGTTAATGACCTAAGTTGTCGACGCGTCTATAATTTACAATAAATAAAATTAAGATTTGTACGTATTTATTTGTAAGTACCTAGTTTTGGACGTATTTAACTAAGTTTGTGTCTCTAGTTAATTTAGAAACCATCACTTAAAGACTCAAAAGCTCGAACTATTATTTCTGAACTTGATCAATTTATTGGTATATGATAAAATCAATCGATTTAAAACCCCTTATATCCACACCATATTATTCACATAACAATTAGAGGTGAAAATAATAAAAATCTCAGACAGCTAGGCTGCCATGATTTTTGAGCTATATCTAAGAAAAAATCAAATGACCACTGTCGGGACTTGAACCCGAAACCCCCAGTTTCCGGCTAGGTGAGTTACCGATCTCTTCTTATATATAGCAATTTCACGTTGAAAACACACTACATGCGAGAGTCGACTATTTAAATAAAATGCAAAGCATAGTACAGCTATTAAACAGTCGAATCATCATACATGCGAGAGTTAACATTTTATAAGTTTTATCAACTTAATAAACTCGTTAGGCCGGGAAGCCTTAGGTTTTACCTATAGATAAACAACGTTTTGAGTTTCTGTGGACAGTAATCAATTTAATAAACGTGTCCTGCCAAGTGCCAAGGCGTAGTCATACTTCATTGATTCTGTATCCCTATAGTGTTAATATATATCTCCTATATCGTTTTAGATAGGTCTCCATGAATGTGTGTGTGTGTGTAAGAAAGTCAAGCTCTGCCGCCTTCCATCCCTCTGGCGGCCTTTAATTAAACAACTGCAGCTCGTCGTTATCCTAAAGTTTCGACATTGAAACAAATGAATCGATTTTATATGTGTTAATGGGAGTTTGCTGTAATAATTAATCCTAGCGGCTTTAATGAGATTGTCTTTAATTAGTGTCTTCATTTAAAGTTTATAATTACGTCGAAAAGTAAATAAAAGATTTTTTTCTCTTGTCTAAATCGCTGATGGTAGTTAAGTTGTCTATTTTGTAAAGATAATGATTTATTTTATTAATTATTGTAGATTATAGACGCGTCGACATCTCAGGTCATTAGCGTCTTTCAACTACACTAAACAACAACTTTCTTAAAACTAAATAACATCACAAAACATCCATGAGCGCGGGTGGGATTCGAACCCACGACAGTCTAGTCTAGAGGATGCGGTACCAAATCCGCTATCCACTAGGCTACACTGCCCTCCTAAAGATATTGAAGTCCACAGAGCAGTGCGGTACGCAGCTTTTTAGTTGAGCTTCTTTTTAGAGTAACTTATTTATATTACTAAATAATTCGTTACTCACTCGCTAATATCGTTCGCTCGATTTTATAATTAATAATATTACTCAGTCGCTTCGCTTGTTCGCTCGAACCATATATCTCGATCAATCATTTATCTGTCAAGATGACAAGTCTCTGAAAAACATGGCGGAATTGGGCACATTGGCAGAAAAAAAATTGATAATGAAAAGGTCTATACAGATTGTATCAAATTAAAGCTGTGCATAGGCCGTTCTGTGTGTAAGACAGAGATCGATATATAAAGTATTAAGTAAGAATGAGATAAATAATCGCTAATAGGAAGTTACTGAGTTACCGTAAATAAATAATATTTATACAACCTAATAGCGTCATCTTTGTTTTGTCGCTCCTTCTATGCTGTAAAAATGTAAATCTTTTACCAGTTTACCAACTAAAGCAACTAATTAACCACAATATTAATTCGTAATATTATTTATATCTGGTACAAAAGTTTTAACAATTATTTTATTAATTAATTTATTAAGTGTTCGAAAAGACCTCCACGTTCTGCCAAACAATATCCTAATCGATTACAAAAATTTCCCCTCACATTGGCTAACATTTGATGGTCAACGGACTGACATGCATTAGAAATTTTGAAAGGCAAATAATTTTATTATGTCGGCGGTTGAATTACCACCATAAAACCATTTAATTATTTGGATTTTTTCCCAAATAGTTTAAATTGCCATTTTATCAATAATTTCAATTTTCAGTACCTAGTAACTATTTTTACTGCAGAAAACAACGATGACGCTATCAGGTTGTATAAATATTATTTATTTACAGTAACCACAGTAACTTCCTATTAGCGATCATATATCTCATTCTTACTTATTGCTTTATGTATCAATCTCTGTCTTACACACAGAATGCCCTATACACAGGTTTTATTTGATACAATCTATATAAGCATTCATTTTTTCGTAAAATTAATGACGCTTATAAAGAACTGGCAAACCAAAGCTTTGTCAGTTTAGTATTATCAGAGTTCTGAACAGGGGCGGCTTCAGATGTGTTTGTATTCGGGGCCGTTCACTGAAGGTACTATGTATGTTAATTGTGTCAGCTTCTCTTTATACTTGTCCGTGCTCCGGTGTTGTCTACCACAAACATTTAATAAAGTGTTGCCTTTGGTCCCTTACAAACATGTCAAGTCCATCACAATATTGCTTTAATGCTGGGAGATATACGCAGTACAATCTTGAAAAAAAAAGTCACAAATGTTTTTTTTTCGAGTTTTAACATTAATTCAAAGACATGCTACAGTAACTTTCCGCTTAAAGTCAATTCACGTTCAGTGTGCGCTTCTCGTTCTTTTTATTATTATTCAATAAATTCAGCATTTTGAGATACGTGCAGCACGCAGCTGGGATTCTAGATGGTAGCATGTATGGTAGATGGTGGCTGAAATTATAAGCGCTTATATAGGTTTGCACAACGAAGCTTTGATACTAGCATTGATACAAGCTTAAATCGCGTTTGAAATCTCAGATAGCGAAGACATTTGTGTTCTTCTGCTACAAAGTGGTATATTTTAAATACAAATTTGGGTAGGCGCTATCATGTCCACCCTATTAATAGAAAACGATCTAAACATGGCGAATTTCATCATTTATACCAAGAATTAAAATTTTACCCAAACCTGTTTTTTTTTAAATATTTTTCAATACGTCTTAGAAAAAACTCAAAACAAATTAAATAAAAACTGGCACATCCATTGCGAAACTTGTAACGGCCATTTGACAGTTGTCACACGTTGATTGTAGTAGTCAGCGCGCTGAAAGAATGGTGGGATACATTCTTGTATCTAGCAGCTCTTGTAACAGCGCTTATACCTGCTTATACTGCTTCGTTGTGTACGCTCGCATTATATAACAATGCATTAATTTAAGCAAGCCCTGCTATGATCTATGTTACCATCTAGAATCCCAGCATGATACTGCACGTACCTTTACTCCGGAAAAAGCTTCAGCCTAATTTTGACCGAAGCCGAATGTTTTGCCGAAGGCAGCCGAAACCGAAGCTCTGGTCAGACTTCTCTTAAGAACCAAACTACACGGGGGAATTTTCAGCGACGTGCTTCTCGTGGCGAGATTTCCGCTGAATTTTACATATCAAAACAAAGCGTTTTTTCCGTCGAGTACATTCACGCAAAACAATGCAACTTTTTGCTAGTTACAAAATGGACTCCACTGTGTTAGGTTGCGCTGCTATTGTATGCGCAAATTTATTTTTAAACGGTTTTATTTAGCTTGACCCCATATATGTGTTTGTTTATTTGTTTATATCTTCAAATCTTGCGACCGATTTTTCACCCAGTTCCCGTTATCCGATTTAGTTGAAATTTTTATAAAATAGAAATAAAAAACAACGTTGGTGGGATCATCTAATATTCAGAGACTCCGTTTCGAACATTTTACCCAGACTGTACATCCGTCGGTGATCCGTCGCCTCGTCGAGTTTGCCCCGCACTAAACAATATTTTTGGTTTCTAGCGTGTTGTGGCGGTGACGGTATCAACGCACTCAAAAGCTTTTAACTTGCTCACGGAATTTAACGTTGGTGGCTTCATCTAATATTCAGAGACTCCGTTTCGAACATTTTACCCAGACTGTACATCCGTCGGTGATCCGTCGTCTCGTCGAGTTTGCCCTGCACTAAACAATATTTTTCGTTTCTATAGCGTGTTGTGGCGGTGACGGTATCAACGCACTCAAAAGCTTTCAACTTGCTCACGGAATTTAACGTTGGTAGGTTCATCTAATATTCAGAGACTCCGTTTCGAACATTTTACCCAGACTGTACATCCGTCGGTGATCCGTCGCCTCGTCGAGTTTGCCCCGCACAAAACAATATTTTTGGTTTCTAGCGTGTTGTGGCGGTGACGGTATCAACGCATTCAAAAGCGTTGAACTTGCTAACGCCGGCGGAATTTAAAATCAACGCGACGTATATTTCGTTCGTCTAGTTTCACTCGTTTGCAAGCACGGTTTCGATTTGAACGCCAGTCGCCACGGGCGCGGATCCAGCCTTTAAAAAAAGTTGTGGTCACGGCCACCCGAAAATCGGCCAAGTGCGAGTCGAACTACGAACTCGCTCACGTAACATCAAACTACTAGACTAGTAGCCAAAATAAAAAAGTCATTTGCGTTCTTACCCGCACGGTTCGTTTTTTTTTAATTTTATTAAGGCATTGCAGATATAACATCAGCCTATCAACCTCAATTAAGGTTGTGGGCATGCCCACCGTGCCCACAACGGTGGATCCGCGCTTGAGTCGCCATGGAAAATCCGTCCGTGTAGTTTGGCTCTTAGGAGGAGTCTTCTGTACATGTAAAATCGATTAGCGTATGCTCTAAAACCACAAATTATTTCTTGCGGATATTGGTTCATTCGGTATAATACAGTTATATGTACATACACATGTGTATTGAAATAGAATATGTATGCAGCATTCGTACAGCCGCGACATACAAGAGGTCAGAGCAGATGGGAGAAGTACAAGTGACCTGACCTAGTTAACTATATGTGCGTTTGTATAAGCGATACGTTTTATAAAAACGCTCGCTCCTGCATTCATTTAATACAACAAAAGAAATAAATCACAACTAAAACGTTTATTTTGTTCATTTTTTTCTAAAGGGATTTTCATTTTAGACAGTTTTTAACGAGATTATAGAAACAAATTAATGATACAACCAAGATGGTTGCCAGTGAACAGCTGACTGCTTTCTTTTAGGTTATTTTGTTAGTTTGATACCTTAAAGACTATAACACGTGAAAATATCGTACAAAAACATTTTTATTAAGAATTGTCATACCTACTAGTTTTTCCTGTTGGCTGCAGTAAATAAATAATTAAGTAAAAGAACGGAAATATATAAACAAATCACGCGATAATAATTCAACCATAATGGCGGCCAGTGAACAGCTGTTTTCTTTTAGGTTATATTTTGCCAGTTTAATACCAATACAATAGCACGTTTAAAATCATATTAAATAGACTTTTTTAGAAAAAAGAATGTTTATATGTTAGCCAGTTTAAAACGGAAATATAGAAACAAATTCACGTGACATTGATTCAACCATTATGGCGACGATTGAACAGCTGATTATTTTCATCTAGGTTATGTATTGTCAGTTATTGAATTTAGATACTTAAAGTAGCACCGAAACGACAGTTATTTAATATTGTTTCAATTTAAAAACATACGTATTTGTAAACTGCGTTTATTCGTGAACGCTCTCTATTTTTTTTAACACAAAATGTAAAATAGCTTGTTCAATGTAACAGCTATTAGAAAATAAATGCTACATCGTTTGCCCTTTTCCAATTGCATTTCCGTTAGATCGTTCCCAGTTACATGCTCTGAGTTTAAATTAAGTTTGTGTGAGTAGTTTTAGTAAAACTGCCAATGGCAATTATTAAATTACCGCCTTCATCACTATTTACAAGTTATTGCATGTAAGACCACATACCTAATTGTTTCCCAGTCTGTATGTCTGTCTGATCAGTTTTTCTTAGTGTTGCCGTTTAGACAAGACAAGACTTTCAAAGTCTTCTCTTGTCTTGAAATATCAAGACTTCACTAAGTCTAAGTCTAGATTAAAAAACTCTTGTCTTGTCTTGAAAATTTCTAGACAAGACTTTTGCAAGTCTTGTCTTGAAAATCTAGACAAGACAAGGCAAGAGTCTAGAAAGTCTAGATCTAGACGGCAACACTATAATTTAAATACATTGATATTGGTATAAAAAGAAAGGTTTTTTGATAAGATTACAAATAAGGTATATGACGTCACGGAAAATTCAATATGGCGGACTCTAGACGCCATTTTCCTTCTAAATTAGTGTTGCTGTCTAGACAAGACAAGACTTTCAAAGTCTTGTCTTGTCTTGAAATATCACTTCACTAAGTCTAAGTCTAGATTAAAAAACTCTTGTCTTGTCTTGAAAATTTCTAGACAAGACTTTTGCAAGTTTTGTCTTGAAAATCTAGACCAGACAAGACAAGAGTCTAGAAAGTCTAATCTAGACGGCAACACTAGTTTTTCTTGAAAAAAAGTGAAACCTATTAGCTTCGTTTTCCCCTCGTTCAGTTACGCATGTCGAGGCCTTGTCACGTGACGTCCAATCGAAGAATCGCGTATATATTCCAACACTATTGCAGAACACTGTGTCATCCCAAACAGACAACTTGGTAAGTTGGTATATTATAAATATAGCAGTATGCACAACAGGATGCGTGACGAAGGGGTATCGCAGCTGCTTTATATGCAGTAGGTCCTCAAAAATTAAATTATATGTATAATGTATATGGCTACAGATTTTTCCTGTATTAATAATACAAAATAAGGTTCAGTGGCATTATAAATTAATGCAAATTATTTAAAATATACCAAAATCCAAATCCAATGAAATATGACTCACCATTTATCATTTATTCCCCATTAAATATTTATAAACTTTAAATAATATAAAAAGCAGTGACCACAGAATAAAAACCTAACGTTAAAATAATGTATTTGTAAATAAATTCATGATGGAATATTAATGTTTCTATAATAGTGTATAAGAATTATTTGACTGTCAACATATTAAATGATTACATTTACCTATACGAATGAAACTAAAAAAAATCTACATCTATTATACTTACAAGTATAGTACGGTTCCAAAATAATTGGCAGTGACTAATACACTTATATTTCACAATGTAATATAAGAGGCATAGTTTTTATGTATGGGACGTTTATAATTTACATTGTTTTATTACTTTTTCGATCCATAAGCTTATGAGTAACTATCTATGACTCACTGCCAATTATTTTAAAACTGACTATATTCACAGTTCGACTTCGCCCGGGTGTAAATTGTGATTTTCGCTCATTGCTCATCCCCCTTTTGTCTCCAAGAAGTAAGATTTAAAAATTTTTTTCAGTAGGTAGTTCTCGAGTTTTGAGGTAATATAGTTTCAAAGCTATTTTAATGTGTTATTTTCTGGTAGCTTAAGTGCCCGTATGTACATGTAGCGGTACGTTATATTCTGATCGATTTTCCGCGGAGTTCGTTGAGGAACAGCTTGTATATCGTGTCAAACAGTCTCATCATAGTACGAATGTACATTTCCTATGTATAATAAACAGAAAGACATGCTGATGACATCATAAAACTCTCATGTTTGCCAAATTTTATGTAATATCGCGTATCTAGAATATATTCATGTTTGTTTCTGAACTAGTCATGTTCAAATTAACTAACACATTTTTCGGATACATTCCAAATTTTTTAAAGGATAGACCATCAGGTTCTTAACCTTTTCACTGCGCAATTTTTTCGGCCGTTCCGTATAGATACGTCTGGAGCAGTCCACTGTTGTTATCAGTGGGGTAAAATAATGAAGCTAAATCCCGTCAAATCATATCAAATTGTTTTTTTTGTCTTTTTTGTTTAAAACATATATTTTTATCAAAAACAGAACAGTCAGTGCATGTATACACGTGTAAAACACGTGTACATACGCATTGACTTTAAAAGAAAAAAACCACAACAAAGTTCAAAATTGGTGTTCTAATGGCGTTGTGCGTATATATACGGCGGTAGCAGTTTATCGCTGTAAAAAAATTCTGTGGTAAATCGCTAAAAACTTCCGGATTGGCCAGTATGATCTGGTAGGCGTTGCTCGTATATATACGACGGTAGCAGTTTATCGCTGTAAGTATTTTTTCCAGCCCGAACGTAAATATACGGCTGGAGCAGTAACCCAGGTAATCGTATATATACGTCTGGAGCAGTCAAATGGTTAAGATACTACAGAGTAGAGGTTCCCAATCATTCCTTTACTGTGACTCCCATTACAGGTTGCGATTTTTTGCGACGCCCTTCTAAAAGAAGATACTGTGTAGCTCTAGCAGACAATAAAATTACTTTATTTTTCAAAGAAAACTCCAAAGAATATAGAATCTTAATTATTATTTATTAGATTCTAATTCTAATAATTAGAAAACATAAAAAACTACAAACAATACAATTAATGAGCAGGATGAGCATGCTTTTCTGAACATAACTTTTTAAATCGGGACTAAAGTTCTGAAATTGCGACTCCCCTAGGATAGCGTCGCGACGCCTCAGGAAGTCATGACGCACAGTTAGAGAACCCCTGCTATGGAGTATAGACTATTAGACTATGTGCATGGGGGGCAGTATAGCCTAGTGGTTAGCATGCTTGGCGCCGCAACCTCTAGACTGGACTGACGTGGGTTCAAATCCCACCTGCGCTCATGGATGTTTTGTGAAGTTATTTAGTTTTAAGTTAGTTGTTATTTAGTGTAGTTGAAAGACGCTAATGACCTTAGATGTCGACGCGTCTATAATCTACAATAAATAAATAAAACTATGTGCATGCTTGCGTGTAGTGACTCTACGTGGTCACTATTCGTACTATGAGACATATTTGTTTTCATTTGAGTTGAGGTGAAAAAACTAAAAAATTGTAATTGTTCGCTTTATGTGTTTCGTATTAGTCCAAGCTCCCATGGCACAAAAAAGTACCCCATCGAAAATCTCAAATTTAAAAGTTTAAAATGGTTGGAAAACATGTAAAAAATACTTTACGCCCGCCAGACTAGTAAAAATTCGTTAATTGATATTTTTAAGAATTTTTGACTTTAGCTAAAAAATGAATTTACTTTTTTCAAACACCTGTTGAAATTTACACAATTTATGGTAAATAATATATCATTTTTGAAAAGATTTGTCTGGCTGACAATTTTTGTTAATTAGCACCTGACAGACATTTTGTTATGAAGTATACACTTCATAACACCTCCTTGGTTTTTGTTTTAAAATGAAGTTTGAGATCTCCCCTATTAAAACTTGTCTGGCTGGACATTTTTGTTAATTACCTTGTCAGACTAAATTTTTAAAACGCAGCCTCCATGCATGAGTTTTTCGTCATAAAAAACATTTTTTCGACAAAAAACCTATTTTTAATATATAAAAGGGATTTTAGACTTTAATTTAGAATTAGATAAAAAACATTTTTTTAGTTGGCAACGGTCATACCACATTTTTTAATTAAAAAACGTGGTCGCGGCGTTTAAAAAATTAAGTCTGTCATAAAAAAACATTTTTTCGCTGACAGTTCAATTTTATGCATAAAAGAGATCTCAAACTTTATTAAAAAAAATTAAGATGGTGTTTTGATAGTCTTCTAAAGTCCATTGGTTATTAAGTCTTTACCTGAATTTGGGAACGCTTTAAAAGCTACTCTATAGTACCACTGGAATCTTTCAAAAACGTTGATTTATTTATCTACACTATTTCAGGATTGACTATATATTTACATTTCCCTTTCATGTACATATAAGTTTTATATATCTCTCGTGTCGGGGTAAAATGAAAACATTTCAAAACTGTTACATTCTGCACGCAATAAAAGTTACCACGAAGCTGTGACTTCAAAGTAGACAGGCAAATAAAGATTTCTTTCTTTCTATGAAAGAATTTTTCTTTCAATAGTTGGTATCATTCACGAAATAAACAGATAGAGGTCAGAGTTCAACGGTCATAACTAGTCTAGAAAATATTGCTTGAGAATAGTCGTAGGGATTTAGTTTTAATTTATTTTTATTGTAAATTTTAGACGCGTCGACAACTTAGGTCATTAGCGTCTTGATTACATTAAATAACAACTCACTCAAAACTAAATGACATCACAAAACATCAATGAGCGGAGGCGGGATTCGAACCCACGACAGTCTGATCCAGAGGTCGCGACGCTAACCACTGGGCCACACTGTCCTCCGATCTAGTTTTAAGGCTGTCACTAGGTAAGGTTATTAAAACCTAGTACCCATTCATATTTTCAATGTATTTTCTTGAATTAGAACATGGGAACTGGGGGCTTGTAATAGAGGAGCCATGGAAACGCCATATTAACAACGGCATCCCTACATGTCCGGCTAAAACCATAAAAACCTCCAGTTCCTAAGTTTTAATGTAAAACCTGGTAAAAGTTTCAAATTTTTATTTATAATTAATAAAAATAATAACAAATTGAAAATATGAATAATTACAGGGTTTGTTGGAAGTTTTTTGCAGCCAATTTATTTATATTGAATGAGTTTTATTTATACTAAATGTTTCGTCTTTTTAGGCATCATCAGTAATATTCATATACATTAAAATGAACAAGTTATAATACAGTATTTGAAAATAATGATAAATGAATGAATTAGATTCAAAATACTTACATTTTATAGTGAAATTATGATTTATGAACATTATTTGAACGATGTTGTTATTAGCATGGATTTTAGACAACTGTTTCTATTTTTAAAATGAAAGAAAGTTATGGAAGCTATTGTAAGTGTATTGTTGTATTTGTATGCAAGTGTGTATACTTGTATTCAGGAGTACCAATTGTATAGATAAAGGAATAACTTTTGGAGGTGTAATGTACTATTGTTTAAAAGTACTATTGTATAGATGGAGTTTTTTTTCATATTGGCTGCAAAAAACTTCCAAAAAACTCTATAATATCCTCAGCCATACTAAACTCACTACGCATGAATAATTACTATTAGGCCCAGATGAAACTTGTAGTTTGTAACCTTAAAATAATAAGTAATAGAAAATTGGTAATCAAGGTTTGTATTCGTGAAAGATTGGATAAATTAAATTCCGAGTTATTTTTTGTTTCCATTACAGATTATAAAATATCAAATTGTTTGACAAGCCTGCTATAGTGGAATATTAAACTAGAGAAATAATTAATGCTGGCATCCGAAAAGACAGTTTTTCGACATTTATTTGCGTCTAACATGATTTGTCACAGCCTCATTCTTATAATTTCTGAATGTTATGTCCACCGTGTCTTGTTTATGTTATATTTTGAGAAAATAATTTGTTTTAAATTTTTTAAGGCACATCCTAAAATAATTTTACTATCGAAATCAGGAGAGTGTAAGGATGTTCATGTTTAATACATTTTACACCACAATACTGTAATGAAACTTCGCGCTGGCTTCAACTCGCATAATACTCGAACACGTCAAAATGACAGACATAACCCCTCATAAATTTCACATAGATCTGACAGTTCTGATATTTTTGCGGTTTTTTTGCGCGCCTAAATTGCAGGTACCTCAAATCGAATTGTCAATAGAGTTGTTGTGAAAAATAATATGCATTACTCGAAACGAAACACATAGCGAATGCAACGCGTGTGATTTGCTGCCTGAGGAACTTCAAACTATTTGCAAATGCTGTGTTTCGTTCCTTGTAATGCAATATACTATTCTTCACAATTTCACAATCAATAACCGTGCAAAAAATTATTTCAAGGCGCTAACCTATTATATTGTAGGTATATTATTGTAGCAAACCCCAAAATGTACGCCACCGCCTCCAATAGAAGCGACGAGAAAGAAAGATTACAGTAGTAAAGCGTGGAATGGTATCGAAGATACGAGTACCTGCCGGAATGTTCTAGAGAACGCGAGAACGTACTAGGCTGGGTTGCGCGACCTATATAAGCGAAGTACGAGTGAGTCAGGGGGTCAGTCAGCGGAGATCAGTGAATCAGTGTCGTCTTGAATACGAAGTCAAGTACTGAGCGACGCATAGTGCGTCTGATATAAATAAATCTGACATAAATAATTACAAATAAATAATCCTTGTATAGTTATTTGTTAAGTGTTAGTTAAGTGGCTCGTTTAGTTCAATAATTACCGTTTAAGGTTTTTTTATTGTTAGAATTGACTTTTCGTTGTTGCAATTATTGTATATAGTTAATTGTTACGAATTATTGTAAATAAATATTTATTCCGCCAACTCAGAAAACAGTTTTGTAACATATCCGTTTAGTAAATAGTAATTATTTGAAACAGAGTGTGCATATTTCTGTTAATATTTTTTTTACTTAATCCCCGAGACCTTGTAAAACTGCAATATGATATTTTTCAAAAAAACACATAAAAATAAACCAAGCTCTTAATTAAAATACTCTACACCGACCTTGCTGTAAATAATTACTTTTCTTTTGACGCGTTTCGTTTAGAAAAAAAGTCGATACGTCGAGGGTCTCAGTATAACAGGGGCGCAACGTAATATTTTTACGGATTAAAAGATAATTTAAATTATTTACTTTTCAGTCACTTCCAAAAATATCTATACAGTGTGTCCAAATAGTGCGATCTCGACCGCGATATATTGATTTTGAGTGAAGATAGAAAAAAAGTTTAGGTAAATACAAAAGTTGTATGAATTTTAATGGTGTATAACCTAAAAATATTTTTTTATAGAGTGTGTTCCAGAGAAAAGTGATATTGTGTTCAATTTTGTTATTTTTTTGTAACACCCTGTACATTATTTAAATTTTGGATTGTATTAATAAGTTTACATATTTTTTATACACCATTTCTATACCTAAACCTAACAGTTTTTCAGATATTTGTTGTATTGTCTAAAAAATTACATTTTCAGGTATTATGTTGTCAAAAAAAAGTCGTGAACAAAAGATATGTAAACTTATTAATACAATCCAAAAATTTAATAATATACAAGATGTTCCACTAAAAATAACAAAGTTTTACACAACACCACTTTTCTGGAACACACTGGCGGAAAATTGATCTAATTAATTTAATTAATAAAACTGGTTGTTAAGCTTTTCATTTTTAATTCATCTTTTCTGTGACATCATTCTGGTATAAACAATTTCTTAACAAAAATGACGAAAGCTCGATTCAAAGTGACGTAATTGTATTTTATATTGGAAATTTAATTAATAAAAGCTTTCCAACGAAGCGACGCTGCTTTCAATCAAATTTACTGTTTGCGAAAAGCTTTTATTTATTTTCAGTCTACAGAGATACCTGCTATAGCACCTGTGCAGTGATTCAGTGAAGTAGGTATTAGTTAGGCAAACACGAACTTTTATATTTTATTTTGATTTAGAAATTGCTGGCCATAAAAAAGAGAGTGTGCGTAAGACTCCGCCCCCTCTCTCACCAGTACACTTTCGTATGCTCTCTCATTCACATCACTAAGAACGAAACTACACGGGACACTATCAAGACTTCACTAAGTCTAAGTCTAGATTAACAAACTCTTGTCTTGTCTAATATCAAGACTCTAGATTATTTTCAAGAGTCTAGATTAGTAGTAGTAGGTAAAGTAAACCTTTACATACTACTACTTAGTTTATCTAGACTCTTGAAAATTGTCTAGTTTTGGCAAGAGTCTTAATCTAGATAAAGCAAGTCTTGTCTTGTCTTGAAAATCTCTAGACAAGACTTTTGCAAGTCTTGTCTTGAAAATCTAGATAAGACAAGACAAGAGTCTAGAAAGTCTAGATCTAGACGGCAACACTAAGGACACGTGACGAAAAAGTTGAAATTTAGTACATATAATATAGGAGTTAGGTGAACCCAATCACGGACGTACTACCTACTTATACCGTAAATAAACGAATTCTGATTTTGGGGGGGAATTTTTGGGGGCAAATTAGAAAAAAAAATTTCAACTGCATTATGTGACATATCAAATGAAAGGGCTCGTTGTGAAAAATGCAAATATATTTTTTTTATAATTTTATAATGCGTAGTTTAAAAGATATTAAAGTAAATATACGAAAATCGAGCATTTCCTCCCTTATCTCCGAAACTACTGAGCCTGAAGTTTTGAAAAAAGAATAATAGTTTACAGGAAAACCTAAACGAAAATACTGTCATTAAATTCCCACGGGAAATGGAATAGTACGGAATCCTCTCCACGCAAGTCCGACTCGCACGCGACAGGTTTTTTTTAATTCTTTGTTTGCAGAGTTGTGTGTGTTAAATAAAATAATTCAGAAATTTTTTTCGTTGGAAATCAGCCAATTATATAATTGATTCGAAACATATTGGAAAAATCATTTTACCAACCATAAGTCACAGTCAGGATTCTAACCGGAACCTTTCCATTTTCGCGGCGGAATGAGCTTACAGTATTCAACCGTGAAAATCTATTGATTCCGAAGCATATAAGGAAAATATTAGTTTGGTAATCACGTCACGGCTGAGTACTGTAAGCTCATTCCGCCGCGAAAATGGAAAGGTTCCGGTTAGAATCCTGACTGTGACTATGGTTGGTAAAATGATTTTTTCCAATATGTTTCGAATCAATAATATAATTGGCTGATTTCCAACGAAAAGTTTTCAATTGCAATTCAGCCGTATAAATCTTCTTAATTTATCATAAAATAATTATCATTTGATTATTCAGTAAATTCGACTTTGGCGAAACCTTCGATTTGATTTTGGCCAAAGCTTCGATCAGACTCTAGTGTCCACTATCAAGAGGTTTCACTGTATACTTATATTATATTAGAACCTTTTCATTTCTTCAACATTATGCCTTATGATACAATTCATAATAAAAAAATAATGCCTGATGTACTTTTTGAAGTGTACGACAAGGTGAAAGCTCAATATTTAATATTCATCACGGCGGTAAACCTGAAGGCGCACAAAGAATATAATATGAAGCAGGAATAATATCTTTTGTAACGCTTTGTATGCCGTAATTCGTCCATATTTAATCCCCTTTTTGTTATTACTGTTGTATCCCATCGTATAATTTTCCTCTGCTTTTTATATATTATTATTCACAATTTGCCCACAAAATGCTCACAAATTGTCCCCAAAATGCCCACAAATGCAAAATGTGAATTTTGAGGGTCATAAAATGCAAAAAAAGTTGTTTTTTGGGAGTCGTAAAAATCAAAGAAAGGTAAATTTTGAAGGTCGTAAAATGCAAAAAAGTTGTTTTTTGGGAGTCGTAAAAAACAAAAAAAGATAAATTTTGAAGGTCGTAAAATTCAAAAAAGTTGTTTTTTGAGAGTCGTAAAAATTAAAAAAAGGTAAATTTTGAAGGTCGTAAAATGCAAAAAAGTTGTTTTTTGGGAGTCGTAAAAAACAAAAAAAGATAAATTTTGAAGGTCGTAAAATTCAAAAAAGTTGTTTTTTGGGAGTCGTAAAAATTAAAAAAAGGTAAATTTTGAAGGTCGTAAAATGCAAAAAAGTTGTTTTTTGGGAGTCGTAAAAAACAAAAAAAGATAAATTTTGAAGGTCGTAAAATTCAAAAAAGTTGTTTTTTGGGAGTCGTAAAAATTAAAAAAAAGGTAAATTTTGAAGGTCGTAAAATGCAAAAAAGTTGTTTTTTGGGAGTCGTAAAAATCAAAAAAAGGTAAATTTTGAAGGTCGTAAAATGCAAAAAAGTTGTTTTTTGGGAGTCGTAAAAAACAAAAAAAGATAAATTTTGAAGGTCGTAAAATGAAAAAAAATTGTTTTTAAACGGTCGTAAAATATATACCACGGTTAGGGCCGGATTTACTACTTGTGCCGTCCTTGGGCAGTATCTTTTGATTGTAAATAATTTTCTGCGTTGGTCTGTGAGAGACTTTAGGCTGAGCTGGTGTTGTCCTGATTCGGGTCTATAGGCCGTCGTTGGTTGAAATTGCATCCTAACGTTTCGCTAGCACGAGTGGCGAGCTTCTTCAGAGGTCCTTCCATCTGGATTCTACATCCAACATCGGAGATAAAAAGACCTCTGAAGAAGCTCGCCACTCGTGCTAGCGAAACGTTAGGAAGCAATTCCAACCAACGACGGCCTATAGACCTGAATCAGGACAACACCAGCTCATCAACTGGCCGCGAAAGCATCAACCAATTTGTCAGACTTTAGGCTACTCGGTGGAACGAAATAAATAAATGATAGACTAACCGATGTTGACGACACCATGGTTGGTGAGTTCCCAGCAGGATTGTAGTCTAAGTATGCTGAGCGAGTTGCTCTGTTTCGGCGAGAAGTATCCAAGGGCGGCGTCGGTTACGTGGTAGGCCTGCAGTGAAAATTCGTAAAGCGACGGAAGTAGTTGAGCGACAGCACCAACTGCTTCGTCGGCTACGTTGATGCAATCGGTGAGGGTTAACGAGACGATTCTAGGTGTCAAACAAGCCCAGAGACCGGCTTCAGTGATTTCATTGCATCCGGCTAACTCCAATTCGAAAAGAGCCTGGAATCAAAATAAATAAACATTAATGTGTAGATTCGAGATTGTAGGTACTTGGATTTAATTATTTTTACATTGAACTGTTAATTTATTTGCCATACCCACTATTAAATAGCTGCTTTACATGCATGTAAAGTGACTTTTGACAGGCCAGTGTACGGGAACGTATCTTTCATATATTTCAATTTGCAGAAAAAAATGTCGGTATTAACACTCTCTTATAGAGGGAAACTTGCTCGCCTAGGTATTCTGCAAGGGGGTTAATGCCGACATTTTGTTCTGCAAATTGAAATATATCCTTAAAACAGTCGCCGTAACAACGTATGAAAATTTGAACCTTGAACTAATAATAGAAATTTCGTCGGGTACATAACACGTTTAGGGTGATCTGCCACCCCTTTAATACTGACCAATCGATCTCCAAATATTATAATGGCATTATTGGGTCACCGACAAGCTATACAAATAATTTCAGCCTTGAAGCAGTAATAATTGTGACAATTTTTTTTTTTTGTTACATGTTGGGGGCGGTCTGCATCCCTCCCATACCGCTATCTAGCAAAATTCCTTACTCAGGAGTCTTTAATATGCTTCCCTCAACATCTTTACAAAAATAAGACCTTGAATAAATAACACCAAAAAATAATTGTCACTAGCTCTCGGCTGTTAAGTTCGAATCTGAAGTTGGTAAAAGTATATCTCTATACTAAAAGCATATTATAAAAGACAACGTCTTTCTGAAGTTCTGACGCGATAAACTTGGAAACTATTCAACCAGTTTTCACGAATAGACAGAGAAAATATTTAGGAAGATGTTAGTTTATATCTCATAACAGGGTGTTGTTATTCCTGTGCAACGCCTGGTAAATTCACCAAGCTATTAATCCCGGCATTTGATCTCTCTGATAAAACATATCTAGATGTTAACAGCTAACCACTGGGTTTTATAAATAAATCAATAATCGTGCACGAAGATATTTCCGAAGTAATTTACATTCCAAATAGAGTGCTCATAAAAATACCAACAGTAAAGTTGTTTGTAAACACTAATATCGTTTCTATATGCCACACATGTTCCGTAGAGTAACTTGTCCTATATTATTTTTTGCTATGGTCAATCCTAGACGTTCGTATAGGAAATTGTACATCGGTTCAGTGGCGTATTTGAGTTCAGTGCCGCTTCGGACTACTCGAAATGGTGTATTTGCATTATATAGATATCGAAATCTGGGGACGTAGTATAAAGTGCCACTTTAGACGAGGAGGGAAGCTATTCAGGGGAGGGTGCACGTCTGTCTTAAGCCCGACTCAGACGACTGGTGTACTTGACAAGTACACCAATATTGGTATACTTGGCAAGTACACCAATATTGGTATACTTGGTAAGTACACCAATATTGATATACTTGGCAAGTACACCAATATTGGTATACTTGGCAAGTACACCAATATTGGTATACTTGGCAAGTACACCAATATTGGTATACTTGGCAAGTACACCAATATTGGTATACTTGGCAAGTACACCAATATTGGTATACTTGGCAAGTACACCAATATTGGTGTACTTGGCAAGTACACCAATATTGGTATACTTGGCAAGTACACCAATATTGGTATACTTGGCAAGTACACCAATATTGGTATACTTGGCAAGTACACCAATATTGGTATACTTGGCAAGTACACCAATATTGGTATACTTGGCAAGTACCCCAGCTCACAAAGCCATTAACAGGTACAGTCGCGGACTTAATAAAGTTTACACTTGAGTTTTTCAGTGTAAGTTCACAAAAAGTCAGAAGCTTAGCGAGAAATTTAGTTTTTAATAGGTAAATGTAAATGTCAAAAATGAAAAGATATAATTGTCGTTTAAATGCCTTGAAATTATTAAAACGAAGAACAAAAAAGATGAATTACTGCAAGATTGGAAGAAGGAATTTGCTAGTATCAAATATTATCAAATCTTTTTATGTTTTAATTGAATAATATTGAGTAATTTGGATTGTATAATAAACAACTGAGGTGTTTTGTTAATAATTTTTTATTGAATTTTTAGGATGTAACCTTAGTAATTGATACATATTACTATCAAAAGCCAAATTACAATATGCAAAAATTAAAAAAACCGGTAACTAGATGATACAGATGTAAACTTTTTTTAAGTTCGCGACTGTACACGGACACTGTTTTTGATCAAATGATTTCTTATGATTCATATCTCAATAAATTAAATTGCACTTCAACGAATCATTCAATGTTTCTCAGATTTTAGAGTTGTGTTCAAATTGATGCATATTTTCGTGTTACATTATAAAAATGCGATAAAAAAATTAATGCAACTTCCCTATTGTAAAATCCGTCATTGTGACAAATGAGCATCTAGAACGCAATTATAGGACAGAAGCATGCAATTAAATAACAGGTCATTAAGTTAAACGTTGTAAGATTGATTAAACAAATGACTATACTATACACTCGTCATATTAAAATACACAGCTGATGTTCATCTCTTGTAAAACAAGTGAATGTGGATTGTTGCGTGCCGACATTCTTATGTTTCTCTTGATATATTTATAGGCGTGCGTATTTCGGAACTTGTCTATTTATACAGTGACATCTCTTTATGAAACGTGAAACATATGCTCGTTTTAAATCATAACCGTTTGCCAAATCAACGAAAAAAGTTCTGGCTACAGTTTAGAAAATATCGTTTTTAAAACACTTCCTGAAATTATGAACTAGGTTGTCGAGCGTCTATAATCTACAAACTTTCGAACTATGAACACGAATATTTTCTAGTAGATACTTTATATTAGGTACTCGGAGCAGAAAATAAGTACTTAGAAGTTAGATGTTAAATTTGAAAATTTAACATCTACTTATTAACAGACTTCAAAAAAAGGAGGTTTCTCAATTCGACCGTATATATTTTTTAAGTTTTATGTGTGTTCGCGGATAACTTCGTCGTTTATGAACCGATTTTGAAATTTTTTTTTTATTTGAAAGGGTATACTTTCAGATTAGTCCCATAGAAATTTTATCAAAATCGGTTTAGTAGTTCGGCTGATTTTAATAAAAGTGAGTAACGGCGTGTGATTCTTTAAGGTAAATGTTACTTTTTGACACTAAAAAGTAAAAAATAAAAAACTTTTTAACAAAAAGAAAGCCCCCTTTCAAAAAGGTACTAAAAAGAGGAAAATAATGAAATTTTGAGGTCTGTGCCAATTAAAATATGAAGTCGGTTAGAAAGTATAATATAGTGATTAATATCTTCCTTTTAACCAACTTCATATTTTAATTGGCACAGACCTCAAAATTTCATTATTTTCCTCTTTTTAGTGCCTTTTTGAAGGAGGTTTTTTTTTTTGTTAAAAAGTTTTTTTTTCTGGTTCAAGTACCTACCCAATATTCTAAATCTTAAATAGTATAAAACAAAGTCGCTGTCTGCCTCTGTCTGTTCCTCCGTTTATTTCTTCTAAACCACGCAACGGATTTTGAAACGGTTTTCACTAATAGAAAGAGCGATAAACGAGGAAGGTTTGTGTATATAATTTGTAAATATTTTGTACAAAATGGCTGAACTATGACGGTGTTTTGTCAAAAAAAAACTGTTTTCGTACGCTTACATGGCTAACGCTGACCAAATCTTTAGAGGTAGGTACATCAAAACAATGTACGAAAAAATTGTAGGTTTTAAAAAGGCCCACAGAAAAGTCCGCGATAGCATGTGTCTATCTCCTAAGGTACACAGACTCACAATAACTATTTTTATCTAAATAATGTAAAACAAAGTCGCTGTCTGCGTCTGTCTGTTTCTCCGTTTACTTCTTCTAATCATAATTTCATATCACCCGGGCGTATCCGGATGAGCCGCTAGTATAATAACATGAACGAAAATACCTATAATAAATTTTCTAGTAGTTTTAATTTTTAATTGGAAAGATAAGGTTAGAATAGATTGTAGATTATAAACGTTCGAGAATAGAGATCATTAGCGTCTAATTGAAAAATGAAATTTAATATTTGAGCTTCATGTCTTTGTTAGGGAGATTATTCCTCATTTAAAATACCTAATAAAAGTGGATTGTAATTTCGAAAAACTAATTACGGAATCGTGTCTATCGGCCTTGAAAGTTCCCAGTTATAAATTTTCTTGAAAATTAAATAGAAAATAACAATTTTCAAAATTTTGGATTTTCGAAAAAAAAGTTGAATCGAATTTAAAAAAATGACAGAATCTTATTTAAAGGCGTTGAAAGTCCCCAGATATAAACTTTCTTGAAAATTAATTTTCGGTAAAAAATACACCAGGTTGTGTATAGCAATGTTCTCCTCGGAAATAGACCGAACACATTTTTTTGGACTATAAGAAGAGAAATACTCTTATCATGGGAACATTGCCCTCAAAAATCAAAATGTACATCCAATAATAAAAAATTGTTGTTAAGAACTGACTAAATTGTTGTCTTTTTCTAGTTTCTAACCATGGTCTTAGTTATTCTCCATAGGTGTAAACAAAAAATGCTTCGTAGTTTGATCTTTTTAAAAACTCACCGAAAAACAAAAGAAAAATGAATATAGGAATTTCCATTTCTCAAAAGAAAAAAATATAACCAACGCTTTTTTAAGAACAATTTGTAAACAAAAATCAGAGCAATAATAAAACTTTCGTTTATATTTTTAAAGTAAAAATAAACCAGTTTTATTATAGTTTTGTTGAAACATCACAAATGCATTTTGTTGTTTGTGCCAAATTCCAAACTACTTATTGCGAATTTCATTATAATGTATGATGGTCTTTTTAAAAATGCACGATTTCGAAAAATTATAGAAACATTAAAATTTTAGAGCAATTTGTTTATACGCCTGAACTTCTGAAATAAAGAAGGTAATTGGATGAGCAGCCAATAAACCAGTCATAATTAATCCCTGCATTTTTAGAAAGAAAAAATCATTTTATAACCTATGTCACAGTCGGGAGCCGAACCCGATCCTTTCTACTTCGCGGCAGAAATTAAAGATTGTTTGAAAATCGTGTCACGGTAGCAAAGTAGCAAAAAATCGGGTACGACTCCCGACTGTGACATAGGTTATAAATGATTTTTTCTTTCTAAAAATGCAGGGATTAGTTCATGACTGGTTTATTGGCTGCTTAGGGGCCGTTCAAGTATTACGTAAGCAGTTTTTTTGCAATTATTAACCCTTCCCCTCGTCAGCAAAAGTAAGCAAAGCTCGTACCCCCCCTCCCTCCCATGCTTACGTAAACATTGGTACATGCATTTTTCAATGTGTTCTGGTTTCTTTATTGATTCATGAGCAGTAGTTATACGTCTAAAAATATAAAGGAATAGGCTTGGACTAGAGGACTTTAAAGCACATAATATTTATTTAAGCAAATTTTATTGACATGGTATTCAGTTATTATAATCTTAATATATTAACGAACAAAACAAACTTTTTTTAAAATGTTTGATTCAAATTAACAGTCCTCAGTCCATGACACACGAATCCATGACTCTAAGTCTTCGATGACATTGGATGTTTGCTGCTCAATGAATAGCGCGCGGTAATTCCCCTACTCGGTTCTAAGCGAGTAAACGTATCCATTATTTTCGGGAATCCCTGAAAATGCGTTCGTTTTCAAGCATAGACAAGTAGGGTTGCCATATGTGTTCAAACCAAAATTGACTAAATGTTGTAGAAAATCCGAAAAAGTAAAAAAATAAATACTGCTGACGTAATCACCATCCAGACCCCCCCATCCCCCATGTCATCAAAAATAAGCAAAGCAAAGACCCCCCCGCCCCCTGTAGTGCTTACGTAATACTTGAATGGCCCCTTACCCAATTACCTTCTTTATTAAAATTTTAGTCGGAAGCGTAAATACTCATTATATTTTTAGCTAGACGTAGTATAGGTACTTATATTTTATGAAATTTTAATCTTTTTGACATCTGCGTCTTTGCTTTTTAACACCTGACTTTTTTTTTTTAAATATCATTTGCCAAATATTTGTGAAATATAATTTCACATTATTTTAACGAAACTTTTAATTTTGTCACAGAAGGTTTTGTTTGGCAGATGAAATCATCCGAGAATTCATTGAGAACATGCTGTTAGCTTTTCAGCACGTTTACAAAAATACAGAAAAAACAGTTCATATGTCTTTAACCTAGTAAATAGTCGGTGCTGGTGAAGGAGTTGGATGCCGTTCAATAAATTTGTACCTTAATTTTTTTCGTTTTCTTTTTAAAAATACATTTTTAAAAATTGGCTCTTATTCATACATTTTACTTGTTTATTCGAAACGGCCATTGCATAAAAAAACCAAGGAAAAATATGGAATTGTTTTTGTATTATTTTTTTTGTTTCACACAAAATATAACAAAACAATCCATGTTTGTTTTCTGAATCTCAGAATTGTTTTCCGTTAGTTCCATGTCATTTTCCTACCTGTATTTCTGTATAAATTGTAGCGTAGCCTCCGAGTGAGGTTAAAAAATATAAAGCTTGCCGTACACCATAAATGAAGCTTGAATTGAACCCTCCGAAGTTCAGTCAAGTTGAGTAAAATCCGTATCCAGCTCAGAGCTGCTGTGTTTGCGATACTTAAATAATTTCTTTTATTTCTATCTTAAAAACATTTTAAAATTAATACCAACAATGTATTGTGGATTATTTGTCGGTTTTATTTAGAGGCGAATTTCCAATTTTAGCTGCTTTGAGACCCCAGGGAGGTAGCCGCCTCTTCCGCGACGAACGATTCTTTCTTATCAGGCATTAAAATTCCCAAAATTAATACAGCCATATATTTGCACTGAATCTTTATTAATGCCAAAAGTAAGAAGACCCCCCTCTTTGTACAAATTTGCGAAATTTTTGAAAAATAAATTCGACCCGATTCGGTTAATATTAAGTCTGTTTATAGAAAAAATAACGCTGAATCGACTCTAACCACCCGCACTTTCAGTTTCAAAGATATAAACAGCATCTGAGAGATTTTTGAGTTTTCTTAAAAATGCCAAAAGTAAGAAAACCCCCCTCTTTGTACAAATTTGCGAAATTTTTGAAAAATAAATTCGACCCGATTCGTTTGATAATTAAGTCTTAAGTCTTAACCCGCACTTTTAGTTTCAAAGATATAAACAGCAATCAACATCTGAGAGATTTTTGAGTTTTCTCTAGCGCCGCCACTGATAATGACCTCTGTTGTCGAGCGTCTATAATCCACAATTGAATTCAAGAACTGGTTTTTTTTTCGGTCAAAATTGCTATATATGTGCAGGAAAATAATAAAATACACACAAACCTTGTTTAGTTTAGCTTCCGATTTTAGAAGAAAAATAATTGAAAATTAAAAATTCAATTTAAATTACTGACCATTGACGTAACTTCCCGTATGCTAATTATTTATTATGCCATTTAATTCGTCATTAAATAACAATTGCTTATTAAAAATAAATATGGACGCAGTGCATTTTATGATGACGTTAAATATAACTATCAAACATGAAGCAGTTAATAATTTATTGTTGCCCTCATTTTATAAACTAGGTACATATTTTATAAGTCTATTCCACCATTTTACTAGATTTTTTGGTCACGAACAATTATTGATCACGTCGAATAAAGTTTATTGTTCCGAGTTCGAATTTCTGATTTCTAAATTATTCTTTTACTGATTTTAACTCAGAACAGAGAAACAGTATATTACGTCTCTTGTGAAGTCAAAACTATACACTAAAGTACGACCTCTCAGATGCATTATGATCATTCGTTGCTTGTAGCCCGTACTCTATATTTTTATTTATTGTAAATTATAGACGAAGTAACAACACACTTAAAACTAAATGACATCATAAAACATCAATGAGCGGAGGCGGGATTCGAACCCACAACAGTCTGATCCAGAGACCGCGACGCTAATCACTGGACCACTCTGTCCTCCTCCGTACTCTTTATGTTGTGTTGTGTGGTTGGCTGCGACGGTGGTAAAAGTGTAACACTGTAGATCACACTATAGAATCGAACTAGCCGAACACGATATACTCTAGTGTTACGGATCACCCTGTATATAAACGGCAGGCAAGAGTTCTGAGAGACGGGGTCTGCTTACTGTAACAACTAGTACCTGCGCGAAAGTTCTAGAGAAAGCGAGAACACACTAGGCTTAGACCACGCAGCATAATATATAAACAGCCAGTGCGAGTGAGTGAATCAATCAGTCAACGGTGAGTCACGCAGTCAAGTCTACGGTGGATCAGTAATATAAATAGTGCCGTGATATAAATAAATAGATTGATAAAATAAATACTAGTGTAGTGGAAATAATTACGAGTTATTTGTTAAGTGCTATTTATTGTTTTGTTTTGCTTTGTTTAAGAATTACTGTTTAGTTATTAAGTTTACTTGTGTTGATTGTTAGAACTGACTTTTCGTTGTTGCATTCATTATTATTGTGTTTTTAATTATTGTAAATAAATATTTATTCCGCTAACTCAGAAAACAGTTTTGTAACACTAGCATTGCGCTCTACACTGACCAGTCAAACACGGTTCTTGGTGGATGTTTACACTAGTACGGCCGTGTGTAACAAAGTGTAACCAGCTGAGAACGCTATATAATTGACGGGGTCAGTCTAGTGGTTATAAAAGTAAATATATGACATGATTAAGATTTAATGAACCCAATTCTTTATACGGAATTAGAACGTTTTTAGGGCTTCCTTTAAACCAGATCCGCAAATCGTCCCCGTTACCGTAATAACACTAGGTGATGTATTGTGGTGTTTGTGAAACCTTATACAGCTTTAATTTATTTATTCTGTTCGATTTTGCGTAAGTAGCAGCTGTCTATACATTGATTTATCGTGTAAATACTGAAAATCTGTTATACTGAAACTTAATACCTATCTGTAAAATCTTTGAACATTTATAGAATCAAAAATCTGACCGACAGAATATTAAAGTTTGAACATAATCTGTTCAAGTAAGAGACGTGCATTTTTTTGCATGGGCCAGGGTTGGGCTACACTGTTGTAGATCTTCAACCCCATATAATATAACCGAAGACGCCTAGAGTACAATCGACTAGACCGTGTAGTAAGGGTCCATTCTGATTGGTCGAATACCCCATCTTGATGTCGTTTGACACACACACACACACATACCTAAATGAACGTAACAACTAACTAGTGAACTCTGTATACTAATATTAAAAATGGGTTTTATATAATATTGTTACAAAACTGTTTTTAATTTAGCGGAATTAAATATTTATTTACTAATATTTATGTACAATGTCTATTTACAATAATTAATTATAAATACAATAATAACAATAACGAAAATGTCAATTCTAAACAATGAAACATTTAAACGGTAATTATAACACTTAACAATACAAGGATATTTATTTTAACAGGTATGTTCACAGAATACTGTTTTATTTATTTCCCATTTATTTTCATAAATCACCGATTGACTGACTCAACACGACGCAGAATGACTGATCCCCAACAGTGGCGCGCACCGCCTTATATACACGCATTGCCTGTGTTCTCGTTGTCTATAGAAACGTCCGGAATCTTCGATACTATTCCCCTACTGTGTTATAACAAACAGACAATCGCTTCAGTCTGGAATGTTCTGTTGGAAACAGTGGCGTAGCATCTGGGGTTTTGTTACAATATTTTTTAATCGCTATCAACTATCCATATTAGTATACAGAGTTCACTAGTTAGTTGTTATGTTCGTTTAGGTGTGTGTGCGTGTGTCAAACGACATCAAGATGGGGTATTCGACCAATCAGAATGGACCTTGACTGCATGGTCTAGTCGCTTATGCCTAGAGTTCCCTAAAAATGACAAACATTTTTTCCGTCATCAGCGTGGGGTTAATTTCTTGCGGACTGCTGTTTTATCTACGTACCAATTTTTTTTAAAAAATATTTAATGTGGCCATGACGTACCAATAAGCACCTAACGAAATTTAGTGGACATGAAAATTATTCAAACGTAGATGAAAAGAATTATGTCGGTAATGCATTGGAAACTTTCGTCAACTTGTCGCGTCGATCATTAGGTATAGAATAATATGTTAATTGAATGATAGTAACATTTTTTCGACAGCTTATTTTTAATAATTTCGATTGTGTACCTTAATCAATTCAATTCAATTTCAATTTAATTTATTCCTCGATAACAAAAAAAATACATAGTTTTACAATCAAATGGATAAGGATTTCCTGCCCAACTTGGAATAAATACCAGTGCTAGGGCAGGAGATCAAAATATTTTTTTCGGACGTTTCATGAATCAATGGCGTGCCGATAAAATTTTGTCGCGGACCATAGGTTCACCATCCTTGCCGTACGGTATAGAAATGTCTTCTTTTGAATGTTTGTTAGTGTTTTACTTAATTATTCGCATAATTAATAGAGTAACACGTACCTGAAGATGATCAAGCAGCGCTTCCAAACCTCTGTCACTGACACTCGAACATCTAAGACTCAACGAGTGTACGTGCTTCGCCGCCAACGGAAACGAATGTACAAGATCGAGAGCATCTTCGTCGGCAGCTCCAAGTAAACTTACCGCGTGGAAGCCGCGTCTCAAAAGCGATGCAAATAATCGCGACCGTTCCGCCGCGGGCAAAATTCGCATCTCTCGACACGGTAATACCGGCACTAAACCGGCCCAATATCGCGGCGATCTGTACAAAATATCGCGCCATTTTGTGCAAACTTGAGCCAGAATAGTCCGTTCACTCGAATTGAAATACAAAAAGAAACGCGTCAAAAAACGTTCATCCGTCATCAATTGTTCCCAATTAAGAAACAATGGAGCTGCGGGTAATTGTTGTGTTTGATGACGATGTAAGCCACGATGCGCGATTGCCTTTCGCGCTGACTGAGGCGTCATGTGATGACTGATGGTCATATGTTTTGTTGAAGAACCACTGTTACCACGTGACGGTAACAATCTCGATGGCTTTTCCGGTGCATTGATGTTGTTATGATGAAGCGATTGTTGAGCATTGTTACTACCACCGCATAATACGTTTGTGACACGTTCCATTACACTTGTTTTTGCTGGAGGATCGTTCCCTCCAGTGCCGCTGCCACTGTTGGTGTTTCTGTGATGTTTATTACTACGAAGTCCTAAACCGTTTATCCTCTTTGATAATTCGGCTGAAGCACGTTCTACAACACCCTGCGCTGATATCGATGACATTTTTGTTGTCACTGATTTTTTTATTTCGTTTATCGATTTTTTTAAATGGAAAATTTTGCCATGCACTCAAAAATTAACTGATTTTCTTAATTTATAACTTTTTATTTTGCGAATAATTGTTTTTATTTAGATATAAGTATATATAGTTTTAGAATCAACACCTTAGTATTATAGCTCTGTCATTTTGATACTATGCACATACAAATGTAGTAATTTAATACTTTTCTTTACATATTTACAATATATAAACGGAATTATCAATTAAATATATTATTTCAACATTACTTTTAATTAAGTACTGTTGCAGGATATTCATTAAAAAGTATACACATCGTTTACACAATAAGAAATAAATTTAAAAAATTCGAATTTGTTTTCATCGTATTTTTATTAAGCTATAAGTAAATATTTTTTATCGTACACTTAACTGTATACACCGCGAGTAAATTTTATTGGAAAAAACACAATTTTATAAAACCTGCTTTTTGATGGTAATATTCCGATTACCTACTTTCCAACCAAATTTTAAGTGAAATGTTAAATTTTTCAACCAACACACAACTGTAAATATTATATACGTTAGTTTAAAATAATAGTGTTTTGTTTTGGCCGGTCGGTGGCCATAGTTGGGTTGATGTTCGTTTGTTACCCGACAGCACTAGCTGAGTGACATTTTCTGTTTTATAGACAACTTGTCTGGCACTGGAAGTCACTGCTTAGCTCTGGCGTCGCTTGGGTACCGCACTTGATGACGCACCGTACGACAGTTTGTCCCGATCGACGCCTGAACTACGTAAGCCTATCTCTCTCTTTCACACACACACACACACATACACTGTGTACTCAATAATATGTACGTATACGTTATCCAGGCGCCACGTGGCACAGGGGCGTCTCTAGAAAACAACGTGCAGCTGATATAATCATTGTAAAGCGGCAGTTAATCCAGAGTCGACCGTTAGATAAACCGGCAAATTTTGTGTGTGCATTCGAAATATAGGAAATCTGATGATGGGCTCTCCGTTTATAAAGCCCTGTCTACAATAATTTGTCGCAAGACGCAACGCAGCTGTCTATAATAATTATGCGCGTTTTGCCTGCGTTATCCAATCAGAGCTAGTGATGTGCGATACGAGATATTTTTACAATCGAAACAATTGTAATCGTTCATGATAACAATCGAGTCCACAATCGATTCGGAGTTTGATTTTACAATCGAAATGTTCGATGGTTCAAATCGATTATTTGCCATATAGGTTATAGCAATAGCAGCGAATGAGAATACATATAATCGCGATTTAAGGTTATATGCTAGTCGACTGACGTTCACGCGACTCGTTGATTGTTCACTATGTTCAGTCGGTACTCACTACTCCGTGATCTCTTCACTATTGAATTCGTATTAAGCTATTACTGCACAATCGACCATCGACTCGACCACAGTTGTTGAATGATGAACGATTGTATATTATGTGGCTCTCGACAGTGTACGATTCAGAACTATGCGACTCGGTCTCGATGAACTATGAAACAACAATAATCGAGTCCAAGTGACAACCATCGAGATGTTTGAACAGTCGAGACAATCGACTAAAACATCTCGTATCGCGCATCACTAATCGGAGCAGTTATTTATTTCGACCGCCATAACATAACCTACGTCTGATTGGCTGGCGCAACACACGCGATGTAAAAATTGGACTTGAACCAACTTGCCTTGATAGTCGATCTGCGTTTTACGTTTAGCGTGAGGCGCTGCGATCGCTTGCGACGCCTTGCGTCGGTAATACGTCTTGTGACGAGGTATGTGTCGCCTCCAAGAAATATTATATCCCTGATACGATTTTTCATATTTGTGTTTATGCCCAAGTGACTTAGCGAACGGTTACATATATCTACTTTTGAAGAACAATGCTCAATGGCGGACTAAGGGGGGGGGGACGGAGGGGGCGGATCGCCCCGGGCCTCTGAAATCTCGAGAAGTTCTTAATCAAATCCCAAACAAGGCCAAAATATGTTTAGTAAGTAAGAGGCAGTTTGGAGTTGGAGGCCCCGTACGTATACAAAATATAAACGTAGGTAGGTGGTTTATTATAAATATTTGATTTTTTTGTCAGCCGTTACATCTATATTATTATTTTTTACGAAATTTACACTACAAATACATCAATTTCTAAGCAGACCGGGGGCCTCATTTAGTTCTGAATGAATTTTAAATTATAGACGCCCGACAACTGAGGTCATTAGCGTCTTATTTAGTTCTGCCGCTCTGGGCCTCCGACGGGCTTAGTCCGCCACTGACAATGCTTTTCTCGAAAATTTCTGTACTAAATCACCACCTGGCCACCCCGTTCCTTCCCCATCTCGACGGCCCTGGTCGATTGTAACATTAATGCTTAAAGCGATTCAGCAGTTATGAATATCTGTTCCTGAATACAGCTCTGAGGAAATTCCTGCGCAAATCACCGACGCGCCGTTGATACGGCAATGGCAGGACCGTCGCGACGCTCTTGAAATGTACTAGTTTGTCAGACATATAGATGACTCTGCAGTAGAGATCAATATTAACAAGAGACCACTAACTCACCAGCTGCTAAAAAACAGATTATTTTTAACAAAAGCCCCTAACATAACATATTTTCAAAACAAGAACTAAAATTTGCCTCAACTCTTTATTAAAAAATTGTGTTCCTTAATAATAAAACACTTAAATTCTGTATTTATGTAGGTATCTATATTTTTTTTATGAACAAGAAATTGAAAAAAAATTTAGGTATTATATTTTAAAACAGACAAAAAAAGTGCAAATTGTTCTTTGAATTTTATTTTATTCACTCTGAAAACAAAGCAGTCATCAAATAAACACGTTTTGCAGTTTGCTTCAATAATTTTATTTCTTTTTAGTTAACAAGATATTGTAAATTATAGACGCTCGACAACAAACGTCATAAGCGTGTGTTTAATTAACAATATAAATTATAAACAATCTATCACAATGATAAAATAACTATTACAATAATTATTTTTCACATTTGCCACAACAAACTTTGATAGGTCCTTCTTTAATTTCTGGCTTATAATTCGGAGTCCATGGACCTAGACTATCATTCGCGTAGAAATCCATTGGGTAACTTTGATCTTCAGTTTTCCAATTTACTTCACCCAGTAGGACAGCGGCTTCATAAGGCGTCAGTAAAGGCTTCTCAAAAGCTATTCCCCAATCAATAGAAAGCCTTGGACAAGCCACTTGCATAAAAGCATCGACATCTTCAAACAATTTCAATTTTTCAGGAAATATTTCTGACAGCAAAATTGTAACAGATTCTTTTTGTTGGCATTTGAGTTTTTTCTGAATATGATCCATAACTTTACTACTACCCTGTCTACCCAATGTACCCAAAATTAGTCCAAATTTATTTGCACTCTGTGCTTTTTCTATAGATTTTTTACGTGTTAATTGCATCTCACTATGATCATACATTTCTTCGGTAAATTTTTTCTCATACGGATCGTATCTATAAGCTTTCAAATTAGGATTAGCTATCATAGCAGCTTCGAGATGAAATCTACCATCACCTAAATAAATTAACACACCAACATTTGGTACCTTCGGTGCTGTACATCCCAATATTTCTCCTGGTGATAATGGTTTGAATTGTGGCACGATAACTTCATAACCAGACTGTCTTAATTCATTAGCTACACTTTGTAATGTTACGACGAATTGAATTGTGCTTACGAGTCCCAGTTTTGTGTTCACCGGAAAATTTAATTTTATCGTTTCAATGAAATGTAACGGATCTATTTTAATATCGACAAATATATACAACACTTTAATGCCAGACATTTGATCGATGGGAATTAAGCAACTGTGTCCATAATGAACCAGTAGGTCGACTCCTAACGCTTTCGCTGTGTAATCATCGATACAACATGCTCCGTAGGTAACATCTCCCATTATTACGGTGTCTGCTTCGGTGAACTGTTCTATAATATCAGAAATTGTTGTCGCAAACATAAGTAATCCTTCGGGCATTTGTAATGCTACTCGCTTTGCTCCAGTTTGTCGAATACGCCATATCGTTTTAGGTACTTCGAAGTTGTAGTTCTTCGGTAAAACACTAATCGCATTTTGTAACTCTTTATCATTCAATAATTCTTCAGGAACTCGGTTTATCGATTTTGTAGGCGGTTTAAATACTTTACGTTGCGGTTTTGCACGTACGATTACGGTTTGTTCAGACATTTCTACTTACAAGTACAGAAGCACACTCCTTGACAAATCGAGTATGTGTCAAGACGCCTTATTTTGTAATAATTTATATAAAATAGGTAAATTACGTACCTAATAGATAGTTTTGTATTATGAATGTGGTAATATTAACAAAATATCAGTATTTATCACATATTTCGCTTAAAATAATTTAAAGGTTAGCTACTCAAGTCATGTACGTAACTCACGTGGTAAAAGAGTAAAACCCGTTGATGGTAAAATCCTTGTAAATAAGACAAAAAATAACTGGAAGCTGTACTTTTTATTTTGTTGGGCTGTTTTTTTTTCCTGTATAACTATTATAAGATTTATTT
This sequence comes from Mongoloraphidia duomilia, assembly GCA_039654895.1. Taxonomy (NCBI): domain Eukaryota; kingdom Metazoa; phylum Arthropoda; class Insecta; order Raphidioptera; family Raphidiidae; genus Mongoloraphidia; species Mongoloraphidia duomilia. The sequence continues at coordinate 13,627,937 of CM077527.1, forward strand.
ATACAAAAGAAATGCAATATTAGTGAATTCTTTAAAACATTTTTTACTTATAATAATTGACATTAGCTATTAAAAATAAAAGAAATAATCATTTTTATATCAATAACAAACATGTTTTAATAAATTTTCATTCCTTGAATGGACTTTTCGAGGGACACCAAATCCCAAATAACCAACTGCCCATCCAATCCGGAAGTACTAACTTTCGTAGCACCATTTTTTGTGCTAGAATATAGACAGAGACATGTAATTGCATTTTGATGAATAGATTCCAAGCTAGTATCGGAAGTTTCGATTCGGGCTTGACGATCCAACGATTGAAACTTCTTCATAGCTGAAAGACCTGCAGCTTCTTTTTTCTGACTCGTATCCAATTTTCCAGCGAAAACCAACTGTCCATTTTCATTTAGTGAATACAATAATGGAATGCAACTATGACCAGCTGCAACGAGCGAATTGTTTGTTATCCAAACAACGCTCAAAAACGGTAAAAATTCCGTGGACAGTTTTGTTACTGCAAGTTTTTTAGTTGCATCAGCAACTGAAATCGACGAATCATGTCCGACCCATGCAACTTTATTACCATCAGCTGAAAAACTGACACTGTGTACCCATCCGCCACCGCTTCCCGAATTTGGAAATTCTGCCAAAAGTTGTCCAAGAGGCATTCTAGTAGCCCAAGGTGACGGAGATGGTGTCTCTTCAATGTCTTTAATATAAGCAGAAAAAACCCGTACTTTGAAATCAGCCGATCCAGCGACTAGAATTACATTATTTGGATGCCAGTCCAATGAAGTAATCGTAGATCGAATCGGCTTCTTGATATGTTTTGAAACCCACCAGTCATTTTCAGATTCAAAGTAACAAACCGATATCAATCGAGCTCCTGAACCGACAGCAAATTTATTTTCTAGTGGGGACCACTTAACGCAAGTAGCTGCGCGGTTGATACGAAGCAATACCAATGTTGGTTTCCATTTCCCGTCAGCACCTTGGGTCCACACATAAGCGTTACGGTCGACAGCACACGTTACGATTCGATTGGTGTTTGGCGCCCAATCGATTCCCATCACTCGAAGATCGTGTTGGTTTAACACGTCGATAAGCTTCCATTCTGGTCCGTTTCTTTCATAGATGTGAATCTCATGATTATTCGGCGACAATGCAATTTCTGTACAAATTATCGTTATGTTAGGTACAATATATCTTTGTGGGTGGTTTTGACTTAAAATTTACTTACGGCTTCTGTCTTTATTCCAAGCATGGCATGTTATAGGGCAAACAATGTTTCCAAATCGATGTTTCTCTGCCATTTCGACAATCTACAAAATAATTCCATACGTATGATTACATCTAATCATTTCTCAATAGTGAATCATTTTATTAAAGTTGTAACTTGTATGTACTTACATTTCGGTTTATTCAATAAAATGTTTTTTGTTTATGATAAATAAGTGAATTTACTATTTAAAAATAATATTGGAAATTCGCGGACTCTGGTCCGTCTACACGAATTTCCAAATTGAAAATGAAAATCTACTAAACAAGCTGCGTTAGCACGCCCATTTACTAGGAATCAGGGAAAATTGTACTTCGTTTTTTAAAGCATTACCATTTAAAGGTTATTCGGGCATTACCGAGTAAATACGAATATGTCTTACCTTGCCAGTACTAGATAGATTAGATACTGACTACTGTTCTGTCAAAAAAATGGCACAAGATTTCCCTGCAAAATCGGCGGCTGAGAATATCATAGAACAAATCAATTCAAAGAACGCCAAGAAAGCTGCTTTAATTTTAGTTATTGGTTTTGTAATTTATCATGGAATGCTGCATCTCAGATATGGTAATGAATGGGTGTGATGTTTGAGGTTAAGTAGCGGTAGTGCTGATTTTCATTTGTTTTACTTAGGCATTGATTCATGCAAGTGGCTATTATCAGACGGCAGGTACAAAGGCGATCAAGAATGGCAGCCCTTCGGTTGCATGCTTCATCGATATACTCAGACGTAAATATTATTTATTATATTTTCCTTGCAAACTGCAATCAAATCACTAGATTATAAAATCCACCGAGTAGGTAGTTACATCGATGTAGAGATTTGCTTACTAATTTCAGAGACACACGGAGATGTTTACGGTACCTAGCGTTTTGGGAAAAACGCAATCACTTCATGTTTATAGGAGATTCGAGGATTCGTCAGTTATATTTAGCATTTATAAATCATTTACTTATAAGAGACGATGAAGTCACAACAGAAGCACCGATAACAATCAATGAAGATTTAAACTATGTAGATAATAAATTGAAACTAAGAGTTGACTATTACTGGAGGCCACATATTTCTCCTCAGTTTATAGAGGATTTCCATAAATGGCAAAAAGACAAAGAGCCACCGCCTTCTGTTATAGTAGCTGGGTGTGCTACGTCAATCATAAAGGATTCGAATGCTTCCTCGGCAGCATTAAAAGAATACAGTGTAAATGTAACAAGGCTTGTTCAGTCGATCGATGCATTAAAAACAAAGAGTTCACGCGTTATATGGGCGCTCCAAGAACCGGTGAATAAAGACAAACTCGTACCGGGTTATGAAATGATCACCAATGAACAAATCGATTTATACAATAAAGCAGCTATTGAGGTAATTTTTTTTCTTGTCATTGTATAATTTAATTAATGGACTTGAACAGTATGAAGTAGTTTTGTCTTTCATATAGGTACTGACATATTCATCTGCCGAACTGTGGTGGAGCTCGCGATTGGTAGCTCAAGGTTTGCTCTCCGAAAGTCCAGATGGTATTCATCTCGGACATAAAGCCTGCCAACACGATACACAAATACTATTAAACATGTATTGCAACGACAATATGAATTTCAACGACGGAACGTGTTGTAGTTCGAGAGAAGCTTATACAACTTTGCAAATCGTCACTTTTTCCATTTTGGCTGTTTGGTAAGACATTTTTAAATAACCCGACGTCATTTTGAAAACAGATTTAATAATTTAACAATATTATGCAGTGTTGCAATCGCTTTTGGCATGGTGGTGCATCGGTGGATCCTACGGTTGCGTGGCATTATGCCCCATGCGTACAGCCCCCTGAATGAGACGAGTCAACAGGCCGCCGCATCTAAAGATTATTATACATTGTTTACGTCGCTGGCGACGATAAGTTTGATAATGTGTTATTTTTTTGTGTGCGATCGTACGAACTTCTTTATGAAAGAAAACAAATATTATTCCGAATTTAGTTTTTGGTTACCGGTTGGATATATGTGTGCGCTCGGCTTATTCTTTACAGAAGATAGTCGATTTACTAAGGTATTGCATCGAGACCAAACAGATGAGTGTAAAGGTTGGATGCAATTGGTTATACTAATCTATCATATGACCGGAGCTAGTCGAGTATTGCCGATATACATGCATTATCGAGTTTTAATATCCGGATACTTGTTTCTCTCCGGGTACGGACATTTTTGTTACGTATGGAAAAGCGGCGATATCAGTTTTGTGCGTTTTTTCCAAGTTTTGTTTCGTTTGAATTTTATGACAGTAACACTATGCTTGTGTATGAATCGGCCGTATCAGTTTTATTATTATGTACCGTTGATTTCGTTCTGGTTTATGGTTTTGTATTTAGTGCTAGCTTTACCACCCCATGTAACATCTCAAAGCAGCGAAACGAATCCGTTACAGTATTTATATTTAGTGTTAAAGTTTGTCGGTTGCTTTAGTGTTGTAACAATTTTGTATATGTCGGAAGTATTTTTTGAAAAAGTTTTTGTGACCAGACCATGGAAAGCTTTATTCGTGACAACCGATGACGATATACATCAGTGGTGGTTTCGTTGGAAAGTGGATCGATATTCGATCACGTACGGCGCTTGTTTCGCGTTCGCTTGTTTATTAGCTCAACGATATAATTTATTAGATGATAACAATCACGGAAATTTGTTCAGTCGAGGCGTTGCATTATCGGCTACTCTGGCAGCTGTTATAGGTTTAGGTGCTTACACTGCATTCACATTCCTATGTCATAACCAGTTAGAATGTGATGAAATACATTCGTATATTGCTTTTATACCTATCGTAAGTTATATAGTGTTAAGAAATATTTCCGGTGTTTTAAGAACGCGATATTCCACGTTATTTGCGTGGTTCGGTAAGATTTCTCTGGAATTATTTATAAGTCAGTACCATATTTGGTTAGCGGCCGATACTCACGGAGTTCTCGTTTTGATACCAAACTATCCGGTACTAAATGTTATAGTTACTAGTTTTATATTTGTTTGTGCTTCACACGAAATTCACAGGCTAACCAAAGTTATTTTACCATACGCGGTACCCTCGGATTGGAGACTGGTTTTAAGAAATTTCATGCTGTTTCTTGCGATACTAGTGCCGATCGGCATTAACGACGGAATGTTCTAAATATCTGTAATTTTTTCGTTATTTGATGAAAGCATTTTGATTCAGTGATATAAAATACTTGTTTGTAACATAATAGACGCTGATGACCTCAACTGTCAATCTACAATGTGTCCTGTCCATTGCCCTGTCTGTAATATTAATTTTACAAAACTAATTTTTAGTAATACCCAATGACATGCAAAACATTGACCACTATCATAGTTAATGCCACTATTATAATCTAGTCACTTTAACAATAATTATTTAGTTTTCTCGATCGTAAGAGCTTCATGAAAAATATTGAGTCAAACTTTTGTGACTCTAATATTCAAGTTTAATTTTTTTTATTTGTATTTTTTTTTTGCCGAGAGATTAAGACATGTCAAGTTGTAGCTACTGGAGTTTTGACTATGAAACCTATTTAAATAAGTATTATTTATTATCTGTTGTAAAAATTTTTTTTTCTTTTTTACTGACTTGTTATATAGAAATAAACACTATGTGACTATGCTATGTATTGGAAAAAATTAAATATGTACAAAAATTAAAAAACTATTGGATTTTTATAATAGTGTACAAAGGTTTATTGAAATTTTTATTTTTTACGTTCATAAAGAATCTGGCGTTATTATTAGCGCTAAAAATTTGCACGTGATGAATACTCAATGAATCAATGGTGGTGGCGGTGACGTAAAACCTCATGTCAGTTCACCTTCCTAGATGTCATTTGATCCTATAATTTATAGGATTACACAATTATTTTATAAATATTGATTCCTTTCAGAGTATAATATTTAATTTATCCATTGTTAAAAGGTATTGAAGATGAAATATACGCTTTGACAGTTATAAATTTTTATAGGTTATCTTATTTACATTTTTGCTTTTAGGATAATATTTAATATTTTTGTTCGATTGAAGTCTGATTCTTCCTGAATTATTAATATAATAATTCAAAAAAGGTACTTAAATTAATATTAATTATTTATTATATTATAGGTAGCCGGTTAATTATAGTAATTCACAATTTTACATTTCTTTTAAGGCCAAGAATTAGATTTGTGAGATGCAATCCCTGGGAATAAATTATTTAAAATTCTTAAGAAGCAACGTAATAAATAAACTACGCAATAGAGTGCGAGTAGCATTTAGTGATAAATATTTATTTTATACAAATACTGGTTTATCGATAACATTATCAGGTGTAGGTGATGTGCTAGAACAATATTATGAAATCCATAAAGGCTACATCGATAAATTTGATTTCAGTCGTACATTCCGAATGTCGATGACCGGCATGACTGTTGGCATCTTTTGCCATCACTGGTACAATTTTTTAGACAATCGTTTGCCGGGACGGTCAATATCTATTGTATTAAAGAAAGTTGTAATAGATCAACTTATTGCTTCACCAATATGCATATCAACTTTTTTTCTAACATTAGCATGTCTAGAAAAACAATCTTTAGATGAATTTAAAAATGAAGTGTTTCTAAAAGCTTGGAAACTTTATTTAGCTGAATGGTTTATATGGCCACCTGCTCAGGTTATTAATTTTTATGTTTTACCAACTAAGTACAGAGTCTTTTATGATAGTACCATTTCCTTAGGATATGATGTATACACATCACATGTTAAACATGCTGACGCAAATACCAAAGAACCTGATGATAGTAAACGAACATGACATTCGTATTTGTTAGCTTCAATTGTTTACTGTTGAATTATTTGTAATTGTTAAATAAATGAATTTAAAAAATGCTGGACTGTTTTGTTTTAAAAATTAAATCGAAAGCCTTAGAGAATTCAATCAGTTCAGTGTACATTCGCATGGAATGACGTTTTAATTAATTCTTTCTCAAAAAATAAAGCAAAAATCACTGTGAAGTATTTATTAAAAATAAAAAAAATCACATTTACTTAACAATAATTCTATTATACAAGGAACAAACAAAACTTTTATTTTGTTAATAACATCGCTATGACATTTATGAAAAACCCAACAATCTATGTTTACACAGAATAATATTTTAAGCTTTAACAGCCGCTTGCATTTTCTCAGTATACCATTCATGATTATATATTGCTGCAATTAATCCCTTATCGTTAATTACTTTGTCTGCATTCGAATAGTTGATATCTTCATTTTGAAGCGTAGTTAAACGCCCGTCTAAATAGTTTAAAATGGCGTTTCCGGCGCAAATATCCCATTTTTTTATTGCTGTTGTATGAATATATGCTGTCGCATTTCCGATTGCAACTTCCAATGCCTTGTAACCTAGAAAAATTGATAGTAATAAACGATGCTCTGCTATCAACGCATAATTTGGAAAGAAACAAGCCGTGAGGTGGGTCGTTTATTAGGACTAAAGTGCGACCCTTGAGGTCCACACGACGAATTTCCCAGTTTGATAAATATTTAATAATAATAATTAAATTAGATATTACACAGAAAAGTAATCATTTTAATCATTAAAACATAATTATTATTTATTTTTAACAATAATTAAAAAAAACGGCTGAACCGATTTTTATAAAATTTATGTCGGATCAAAATGACGTTAACATGCCTCGATTGACACCCTTACGAAGTCGATATAATTTTTTATTCGCGAGATATTGTGTAAAATCTACTTTTTAGGAGTCTATTTGGTTAAGAAAAAAGAACGGCTGAACCGATTTTGAAAAAATTTCTTTCAGATCATATCTACGTTAATACGCGTCGATTGGCACCCTAACGTAGTCGATATCATTTTTCATTCTCGAGATTTCGTCTTAGAAAGAAATGGACACATACGTACGTACACACACACACATACATCTTTCTAAAAATAGTGTAGTGACCTTGAAACATAAACATTTTTTTTCTCCATGTTGATTTTGATTTTCAGACCCATTACAATAACTTCCAATGAGAAGTTAAAAAAAGCGCAGACAATTATAAGGGAAGGGGGGGGTCATTATAACAGTACGGACCTCTCTATAACCCTCATTCGATTTAATATGTAGAGCATAAGAGCTACCGCTACACTAGCCTAGAACACCAATCCGAACACAGGGAAGTTGACTGTAGTTCAAAACTCACCCGAACCAGCAGCTTCAATGATTTTAACGTTATCACCAAAAGCTTTTTTCAATTGTTCAGTGATTAATCCTTTGTGTGATCTTGAAATGATTATTTTTGGGTGATCAGTGTGTTCTGTAGTTTGTTCTTTCTACATTAAAAAAAAAACTAATTAAATACAGCTCTTTGAAGTTATTAATATAATATTAACTTACAGCTTTTTGTGGTAAATATTTTGATGCCGTTTTGTCCACCCAAGCCCAGAAAGTCTGTCTCGTAAAAGGCTTATGAATGACACCGATTATCGGTTTACCATTTACTGCTATGCATACCATTGTAGTTATGTACTGATACAAACGCTCTGAAAACAAAATACTTCTGCTGATTTCATTTGAACGATAATTATACATGTGTTGAACAAAAGAACGCGACTCACGAGTGAATTCTTGCGTAGCGTCGAGTGGGTCAATCCAAACTGTTACGTCTGTTGCTGGCACGTACTGATCGGCGACGCTTTCGGGCGCATCGCTTATAACTTCATCATTAAGATTGAACTCTGAAACGCTGCTACATTTGGAATGTTCTTCTGAGAAAATCTTAATTGTTGGAAATGTTTTTTGTAAACCAGTGTACATAGTGCAATGAGATTTGTAGTCTGCGTCCGTAATAACACCAGTTAATGTATTATCTTTATTTTGGACTCCCATATCCGTTCCTTTCGAAACCGCAATTACTTCTTTGCCTCCTTGCTGAGCTGCCACGATGGCCCCAATTAAGAGTTTACGTAAACTTATTAAATTAACATTTTTATCTTTTTCAGTTGTAGGTAAATTTTTATCTGTACTCATATACAGCGTAACTAATATACATAAAACAATAATTATACATATTCCAGTACGATTAATTCGTACTGTTCCACCCAAATTCATTTTTATTGAGTTATTTTTATGAGATCAAACTTGTAAATTTATTGTCAACAAATTTTTGAAATTTTTTACATTTTTTTGGTGATATGGAATTTATTGTTTGGCACACATCAACACGAAATTGACAAATTGTTCAATAAGCATTAAATGTAAAAATTATTATTCATGTGTTAGATTTAAAGTAGGTATTATAGTCATTATATTAATGAATTTAAAAAAAATTAAAAATTCATTTTGACACTTGGAAGTCCAATATGACAATTGACGTTTAACTTTTTAGATTAATGAGTTATAAGGGTGTAATTCTTGGATGGTTTAAGAAATATTTTTATAGATGGCGCCAGTATTAATGTTGTGATAAAATGGCGAGCATGTCACCATCTGAGGTAAGGTCTTTGTCATATTTTTTTGTGAATTTTGTATAATTTTTTGGTAAAACTGTGTACGTTTATTACTTCTTAAATAGGGTGGCCGATTCTTTGTGTGCGGTTTAATTTTTGTAGCTCTAAAAATTTTAGCTTCGAAATAGTTGAAGTTTGTATTCATATTTTGACACATATGTATTAGGGAAAATATTTAATTAAACTATTTAAATTATACTATTTGATCGAAAATATTTACTAAATCTACGTTTTGTGGATGCTTGTACTCGTTTTAATGATCGTATATGTTTCACGTAAAATAAATCAATATAGGGTTAAGTTATTACTAGAATCGTTTTGGGACAGTGACCAAAGTTTCCTCAGTATTTTGGAATTTTCCGGTTAAATAGTTTAATTAATTACGCATGAATTTCTAGTGCATTAATTTTTCCAGTGTATTAAATCGGTTTCACCTGATCAATTAGGTATAAGAGTTATCTTTAGGATTGTGAGTCAGAATCATGTTTTTTTTATAATCTTATATGACTTCCTGAGTACATATTTCGATTTTCTTCCGTTGTCTTTTTTCGATTTGATTAATTCTGAATTTATTATTGTTTACACACAAAAAAAATTTGATACATGATTTATCGTTCGTGGACCATAATCTAAAAATATAGATTGAGAACCCTGGCTGTTTATTCTTTCTTGTTTTTCGAATGTAAGACCAGGTTAAACAAACCTAGAAACAAACTTTTAAGAAATTCCAAATGATAAGTCAATCACAATCTAAGATCATTGTCGACGTATTTTTATGTGATGTATTTATTCAACTATTTAGTACCTATTTCAAAATTAAAATTTTATGTTTTATTCTTAAAATTCATGAGGTTTTACCTCTGTGTAAAAACATTAATTTGAAACCGAAATTGCGGTTTTGCAAGTAAGCGTTCTCTTACAAAGACGTCTACAATTATTTAGGCAGAACGGTATAACATAGTCATATGTAGTGGTGGGGCTTACAGTATACTTCCCTGATGTGTGGTCTGGAAAGAATAATTGAGAGATAACTTTTTCTTAAGGAGAGCTAACTGTACCTACCTAATACAAGATTAGACTCAATATAATATTTTAATAATATTTACATTTTTTTTTATAAAAACTTAACAGATCTATAAATATTTTTCTTGAACAAAAACATCATTTAATTTCCGAGATTTATCCATTGTATGCTTCTTCATTGGCTAAGAACTGTGCTAAAAATATTCATTTATTGTACTCAAGGTTTTTACAATATAAATTATACCTACATTGTGGCATACATTATTTTTTTTTTCATAATTCACACTTTGTTCTAACTTCCTTAGTACATTGAAATGTTACATCTTTTAGGCTAAGTTTGAATTTTGGGTAGGATAAGGTTTTTTTTCGGTGCGAAGGGGGGCGGGGGTGGTGGTGTAAGTTTAAAATTGAGTTTTCGGGGTCGGCGGACTTTTTATTTGGCCGCAATCTTGAAAAAGAGGTGCTAACAGGTTTTGGACTATATCACCGTAACGGTAGATCTTACAGAACATTTGCAGAGAGGTTTTTTGTTTAAAATCAAATCTTAACAACTTTACTACATATAATTTTTGTCGTAAATTGAATAATGAAAAAGATATGTCTTATAGAACCTAACGTATCGTTTTGACATTTGCATTAACGGTGTCACACGCGCGCGAGACGAATTTTAAAATTAACATATCTTTTTTATTTGTCAACCGATTTAAATAAAACAAATACTAAATGTTAGCTCAAGCTTATCTCAATCATCCCTGAAAATCACATCCAAATTGGTTCAACAATTGTGGAGATAAGCATAAATCATAAATTCTTATTTCTGGAACTACTGAACCGATTCTAAAAATTCTTTCTCTAATTGAAAGCTATACTGTCCCTGAGTGATATAGGCTATATTTTATTTTGATAAATTTCTTGCGGGAGGGGGGATAATTCCTGTGGGATAGTAACAACACATAACTCCGAAATTCTTTTGCATTTTAGCGTAGGTATAAGCGAAATCCTACTAATATTATAAACACCACCAGTTCGACTTCGCTTCGCAGGGGTAGAATTTCTCACGGGGGGATGATAAATTAATAATTGTCTGTCTGTCTGTACATGTGAGTCGAAATTTCGTTAAAAACTTGAGTGCGATAAATATCAAAGTTACAATTTTATTTATTTGTATATTGATTAATTAAATACTGATCGTTTGAACTAACATCTAGAACTAAAGAAAGTGTATTGTATTTTGTCGCTTGGCAAATTGCCCCCGGCAATGAGACAGTTTTTATTATTTTTTAAATGTTTTTGGCATCAGAAATAATCCGTCTACAAATCTAGACGAGATATTCAGGTAGACTCATGCATGTATATAGGTCAAAAAAACTATATTTTATTTTCTCGAGACGGGCTTATCGAATAAGTGAAATTTAAATCTGTTGGCATTTCCGATCGTCAATTGGATATAAAACTATCTGAAGAAAAGTCTTAACCCTTAGTTGTAATTTTATCACAGTAGCGAAAAAATAAAATGACCCCGATCAGATAAAGCTCCAGTATAACTGTTTCAAAATTTTTTAACAAATGGGATCCTTAAAATTTCATTGTGCCTTGGGTTTAATAAAAAAAAATGGGCACCCAAATTCAATTTTGTTTTGGGTTCCACGAAATTTCGATCCTCGGATTCCAGCTTGACTTGGACCAAGGGCCGTAGCTAGAGCTAAATTTTAATTTGTAGTTTGAATTCATAACAACAGGCTGTATATATTACTATTTTTAAGGTAGAGCATTGTCCCCTCTAGCTATATGGCCCTGCTTGGATTGCATGAAAAATGGGGCTTGAGAATAGCCGAGTGTGTAGCAATGCTGTTGTTTACGTGGCGTTGCTATGGTTCCTCTATTACAAGTCCCGGGTTCTAGCCCGAGAGCTGGTAAACGTGTCAATTGGATTTTCAATTTATTATTAAAAAATAATGAATTGAAAATATGAATTGGTGCTAAGCCCAAATAACCTTAGCTGTTGGTGGTCTTTAAAACACAATTTAATTTAATTTTCGTATGAAAAATGGAGTCCGCATTTTGTCTTCGGTCCTATATGGAAGGTATAACGGCGCGCCACTGACCACGGGCGACCAAGCGTATTTCTCGAACCCTGGCGATAAAGCAATGTAATTCAAATAAAGGTACGTGCAGTATGGAGCTGGGATTCTAGATGGTAGCGCAGATCATAGCAGGGCTTGCTTAAATTAATGCATTGTTATATATGCGAGCGTACACAACGAAGCAGTGAGTGTAGCAGGTATAAGCGCTGTTACAAGAGCTGCTAGATTCAAGAATGTATCTCACCATTCTTTCAGCGCACTGGCTACTACAATCAACGTGTGACAACTATCAAATGGCCGTTACAAGTTTCGCAATGGATGTGACTAGTTTAATAAATGAAATTTTGCCAGTTTTTATTTAATTTGTTTTGAGTTTTTTCTAAGACGTATTTAAAAGTGTTAGGTTCCATACGTAAATATTCAAAAAACCGGTTTGGGTAAAATTTTAATTCTTGGTATAAATGATGAAATTCGCTATGCTTAGATCGTTTTCTATTAATAGGGTGGACATGATAACTCCTACCCAAATTTATATTTAAAATATACCACTTTGTAGCAGAAGAACACAAATATTCGTCTTCGCTATCTGACATTTCAAATGTGATTTAAGCTTGTATCAATGCAAGTATCAAAGCTTCGTTGTGCAAACCTATAAGCCCTTATAATTTCAGCCACCATCTACCATACATGCTACCATCTAGAATCCCAGCTGCGTACTGCACGTACCTCTGCAGCAGTTCGAAAGAAAGCAAAACTGCTAAAATTGATTGTAAGAATAAATGAAAACAAACGCGATATTGTTTTGTCATTAATTAGATTTTAATTATTGTGAGTGACTTTCCATTGTCTAATTAATTACACGCCACTGCGCATCTTGTCTGTTTTATATTCATCACAGAATCGTTGTATTGTTGATTACGAAGCTCCACTTCCTATAAGCAATTATGTATTTCAACACTTTCACACAAAAATTGTTTATTAATAGTAGATTGTATTTCTAGTTGCATATAGTGAGGTAGGTATATTATAGCACAGTTACTGTGATTATAGGCCGAGAGCTAGTGACAATTTTTTGGTGTTATTTATTCAAGGCCTTATTTTTGTGAAGATGTTGAGGGAGGCATATTAAAGTGCCCTGAGTAAGGGATTTTGTTAGACAGCGGTATGGGAGGGGTGCAGACCGCCCCCAACATGTTACAGAAAAAATGATCACAATTATTATTGCTTCATGGCTGAAATCGTTTGTATAGCTTGTCGGTGACCTAATAATGCCATTAATCTATTTTCAAATCGATTAGTCAGTATTAAAGGGGTGGCAGATCAACTTAAACGTGTCATGTACTCGACGAAATTTATATTATTAGTTCAAGGTTTAAATTTTAATATGTGGTTACGGCGACAGTTTTAAGCATATATTTCAATTTGCAGAACAAAATGTCGGTATTAACCCCCTTGCAGAACGGTATAAACACCTAGGCGAGCAAGTTGCCCTCTAAGAGAGGGCGTTAATATCGACATTCTCATACTCGTCAGTGATATACCTCATCACGCAGCTGGATATACAGCCTCATTGATGATTTGTTTAGGTTTTGCTTATAAGTCTGTTAGAATATAATAATTGCTTGTCATTATTCAAAAGGACGTTGTTTTGCAAAATGCCGAGGTTTTATGCATTTATCAGATTAACCTATTTGTTTTGTTTGATATTTGGCGAGGAAAACGATATAAAATATTAGTTAAACGCTGCGTACTAAATTTTATGCGTTAAAATATAACGTATGATTTTTTATATAATATACGACTGCGGTTATTTTCAACTGCATTTATAAATATATGATGAAAATAATAAACTATCTAACACTTGCAACAGACTGAATGGAAAGCGCCGCAACGAAATATTATATAAACTGTAAACATTCTGTAAAATCATCGACTTCATGAATTTAACTATACCACAGATGATATAATATAATACAGATAAGTTGTGCACTGTAAGAAATGAGAAGGCCGATTACATAGATTATCGATGGTCCATTTGTAGCCAGCGATTAATCTGGTAATAGGCACACAAAGAAACTATGGCGTCGCAAAGAGGTATCGCCTGCACATCGCGTAGATTCCATAAAAACACATTCAGCATGCGTGGTTACTAATTTTACATTAATTTGTTTTGTATTCATCCATTTTATATATGTAACTTATACATTTTATTTTGTAAATATCTGGGTGCCGAGCTTTGCTCGGATGAGTTCAAAAAAATAGTACTTGTATGCTGTGAGATATTATTTTCTCAAAATATTATTCCGAAACGAATTTATTTCTGAAACATAATTTAAATAATTGTTTCTGTTAAATATTTTAAATACCTATGTGTATTTTTAAGCGTAAAAACTAAGTATCAACTTGAATCAAGCATTTTTTCCTGTAAATATTACTTAGGTCGCCATTTTCAAATCTACCGCCGTTATTGTTTTGTTGACTGAAGAGCTCGCAAAAACCGATTTTCATAGATTGAATATCTTGTAAAAATGTTCGAATCAGATGAAATTCTGCTTGCCCGTTGCCGTTTCAATAATCCATTTTTAAACATTGATACCAAATATCAACTTTATCGAAGTACTTTTTCTCTGTGATGTCATCTTAGCAACTTTCAGTAAATTTCAAATATTTTTTTTGCATAGAAGGTACCTACTGAAAAACTCACAAAAATCGATTTTCGAAGAAATAGAATTCATATTATATCTTTTAATAACAAACGTCAGACTATAAACCTGCAGCGCAAAACTTTTTTGCATGCATCTTCACCATAGTTTTTAAAAATCGATTTGTTTTGATATACTGCATGCCTGCGTCGCTAGAAGTGCGGCCCTTCGGGCCGCCGTGCAAATTTTTAAACAAAACTTTTTTGTATGTATCTTAACAATAGTTTTCAAAAATCGATGTGTTTTTATACAGACTCGCGGTGCCAGAAGTGCGGCCCTTCGGGCCGCCTATTTGTCATTATTTACATATTGTGCAAGACACTTCTTATATTAGTGTTCATTTACAGTTTTAACCCTTGTGATATATTATACAAAATCTATGTAGAAATAGGCTTCGAATCGATCTGACAATTGACCGAGTTATAAATAAAAAAACTCTTTTTAGTGTATTTGCCATAATATGGCACATACACTATTGGCGTCGGTCGGATGGCGGGACCTAGGGCTCGGACCAAAATTTCTCGACGTTTCATAACCTCCTGAACACTTTGGCACCATTTTTAATAATGTTTATATATATATGTATGTATATATTTATATATATATATATATATTTATATATTTATATATTTATATATATATATATTTATATATATATGTGTGTACACGATAACTCTCGACAGACTTAATCGATTGAAACGAAATTTGGTACACACATTGGAACCCATCACCGCACGAAGCCTATTTAAAATGGGCCCGATCGGACCATTTTCAGGGTTGTATTTAGGGGCTCCAAAAAGTTTTTGGGCCCAAAAATACCGAAAAATTTGTCAGAATCGTTTCAAAATTGAAATTTAACTCTTTATTAATGATTAAAATGTGCTGCTAAAATTTTAATAAAATCGGCTCGACAGGACCGGACTTACAAATTTTATGAAAACACTAGTTTGTTGATACGGATTTACTTATTGAAGGGTGTATTTAATTCCGTACAGAGGTTGCATTGATAATATTATTGAAATTAAGAAAAAAAATATTATTTTAAGGGATGTATTAAGGGGTTAAATTTTTTATTTTGTCTAAAAACAAACTTAAGTTTACATAATAAAGCCACAAGGCCTGCATTAGCAAATACACTATATTGTCGGCAGGGTTTGGCACTGCGACCCGAGTTTTTTTTTTAATTGCTCCCCCTGGGACCAAGATTCCTACCTAGATCGATTTCTCGCCCCGAAAAACATTCTGTAAATTTCATCAAAATCGTTATTCTTTTTTGAAAAAAAAAAGTCTAGGTAAGATTATACGTCATACTATATTTAACGTACATAATATACATATTTTATATAGGTAATATAAAAATTACTTAGGTATCTATTTATTTAAATATTAGTTAAAACTACTTACATAATTACGTTTAGTTTTTATTTCTGTTATTCTTTACTATACAAATAGTTCACGGATTATTTTAAAATAAGTTAAAAATTCTGTCAGAGTATTTTGACATATAAATAATGAAAGTAGTTTGTTTTCTCCAAAGCCTACTCACGATATTACAATGTTTTGACAGGTCAAAAAACCGTTTTTAAAAATGATAAAATCGATAGGAAAACGAATTTTTCCAGGGATGAGACCTAGCTAAATCGATTTTTTGCCCCCCGAAACCTCTTTTCGGTAAATTTGATCAAAATCGTTAGAGCCGTTTTCGAGAAAATATTTATATAGATACATAGAAACATATATATATATACAAGATTTACTCGTTTAATAATATAGGGGGATTTTTACACATTTTATTGGAATATTACACAAATTATGTATTTTTAATTTACCTTATGTAAAAATCACAAGTTTGTTTAAATTTACAGTAAAAGTCCAAGTTTTTATGAAGTTTTCTGTGTAAAAATAAATAATAATGTAAAATCACTTAGAAAATCGAGCGAATTCTACCTTAACTTTCAAAGTATTTTTACATCCATTTTTTACAGTGTGGCTGTGCTAACGAGCGACCCACCTTTTGAAGCTCAAATTTGACTGTACCATCTGTTAGCAGAATTCAAAAGTTTGAGTTATAGTTGATTCAAAACATAAGAGTGGTTCTGATCCTACAAATTTAAAACAATCTCAATTCTATTAAAATGTATATGTCGCTTTAGTCGCGGGATAATATTTAGAATTTAGATAATCTATATATATAAAAATCTCGTGTCACGGTGTTTGTGTTCATACTCTTCCGAAACGGCTTGACCGATTATCATGAAATTTTTTGTGTGTATTTGGTAGGTATGAGAATAGGTCGTAAAGTATATTTCATACTACTAGGTGATGAGGGTGTCCCTATCCAGAATTTTTTTATCTATTTTTTTAAAGAAACATTTTTTTTGAATTTTTTATTTTATTTAGCTTTAAAAAATACATATATGGCGAACGAGCGAAGCGAGTGGGTAGTGTATTTATAATATTCCAGCGAACGAGCGAAGCGAGTGAGTTGTGTATTAATAAAATTTAAACGAACGAGCGAAGCGAGTGAGTAATGTAATTATAATATTCAAGCGAACGAGCGAAGCGAGTGAGTAGTGTATTTATAATATTCAAGCGAATGAGCGAAGCGAGTGAGTAGTGTATTAATAAAATTCAAACGAACGAGCGAAGCGAGTGAGTAATGTGATTATAATATTCAAGCGAACGAGCGAAGTGAGTGAGTAGTGTATTTATAATATTCAAGGGAACGAGCGAAGCGAGTGAGCAGCGTATTGCACCCGGGAAATTCCTAGCACCCGGGCGACCGGACCGGGTCCGCTAGTGATGTATAATTCTTTTGCTGGCATTTATGAAACATTCCCCCTAATTTAAACTTCACTGAATTATAGAATGAGAAAAAATTACCATGCCTATTATAATTACTTATACAAAAAAAAATTTGTTGACGCATCATTTTATTAGTTGCGAACTTTACTCCGCCTATGGTTTCGGCACCGAAAAAAACGGGTTGGAATTTTATTTGAATTACAAATGTCCACAAGGGTGTAATTATTCATTTGAACTAATTGATTCACAAACTAATTATATTTTGTAGTGAGAAAAAGCGTTTAATTCGCTGCTTGTTTACAAGCTTGTATATGGGATGTAGGTTGCTAATCATTTGCCATCTATAACACATGTCGCGACTAATAATAATATCTGACATCATGTGTTTGCTTTATAAAAATATTGTCAATTTATTTTTCCTTGTATAGTAAATCCGAATGTGCAATAGTTCCTCTAAACACCGTTAGGACAATATCCAAGCTCGTAAGGATATAAATTCCTAATCAAAATTAACAAATGGGCACATGAGAGAGAAAATGGCGGCATGTATATATTATAGCCAACTTATCATTGGTTTTCATAATATAGAAAAACGCACGAGAAATTAAGTTTTTCCCTTCTGATAGCATGCAACCACTTCTTTTCAGTTCCGGATCCTTTGGAAATACAAAACCTCTATGATTTGAACATCGATAAACACAGCACATCAGCATTGTCAATGATTTATGATTTTAATTAAACTTATTGTGTACACACTACTATGAACTGCCAACAGACCGAGGTGGTTATATAGCTGGCACCTCTAGCGGTCAAGTTTGGCGGTGTCCATCTCCATTGGACTGGAAGCATGTCTTGTTTTTTGATGAAACCATCAGATGGTTGTGAACGAATATGGCCATAAGGCCTGGAAAAAGAACTTTTCTGTCTGCAATATCTCAGCAACTCTGCGCAAGCGTCGAAACAAATTTCTCTTGAGATATTGCAATCGTACTCGTTCTCGAGCGTCTGATGCTTTTAAAGCTTATCCTGTTTTCATCAAAAAATGATAGCAATGACGATTGATGACTGAGGAAAAATTATAGAGATATAATAGATAGAGGAGGGAAGCCACCCAAAAGAGTGTCGATGCAAAAAATAGAGATGGAGAATAGACCTGTTCTTCTATCTTCCATGGTTACAGATGTAATTTAACAATACCTACTATACATTTTTAAATTCACAAATGCGTTAGAAGATAAGGAAAAGAGAACTTATTCGTTTTCTATCTCTCTTTTCCAACGTGAAACTCTTACTTACAGTTGTATGACTCCTCTATTCTATCTGTGATATCTCTATGGGAAAAATCCACTATGGTCTAGGGTCAATAAAGCATTTTTAAGATTCGAAACACTTCAAAAACAATGTTTTATAGATTTTTAAATATTTTTTAATGAAATATAGTTTTCTTATAATATACGAAATAAAATTGTGAAATTGTTGAAAAATCATGGCATGTAGTCAGTAATTACGACTGTTATCATTTATTCCACATTTTTTTACTGTATATTTTCTAGTTTCTATATACTAAAGAAATAAAACTAACCAAAACGAATAAATTATTCGGATCAGCGAATGAGATTATCTATTCATGTTCTTATTTGAAACAGAGCACAATGATTAGTCACATTAGTGTAAATTGAAAAGGTATCTGAAAAACGCAGACAACAATATGTTGAAGTGTATTGTTATGATCAGTGATCTCTCTCGTGCGTGTGTCTATAGTGTCATGTCTGGCAAACAAAACCATTATTAAGTGGGCTTATTTGACGTGGGTAGACGCCAGCTCTAGTTCACTGACATTCAGATATTGTTTTAATTGTCAATTGATAAATCAAATTTTACAATTGTATAATCTTTGAAAGCTTCGATAGATTTTTTGTGGCAAAGAAATTATCTCAGGAACTACTGAACCAATTTGAAATTTTTTTCACTGTTTAAAAACCTACTCTTTGAGTAACATAGGCTACGTCTATAGAATAATATTAAAAAACTTTTTAACAAAAAAAAAACCTCCTTAAAAAAGGCGCTAAAAAGAGGAAAATAATAAAATTTTGAGGGCTGTGCCAATTAAAATATGAAGTTGGTTAAAAAGAAAATATTAATCACTATACTATACTTTTTAACCGATTTCATATTTTAATTGGCACAGACCTCAACAATTCATTATTTTCCTCTTTTTAGTGCCTTTTTGAAGGAGGTTTTTTTTTTGTTAAAAAGTTTTTTATTTTTTACTTTTTAGTGTCAAAAAATAACTTTTACCTTAAAGAATCACACTCCGTTACTTACTTTTATTAAAATCAGCCGAACTACTGAACCGATTTTGATGAAATTTCTATGGGACCAATCTGAAAGTATATCCTTTCAAACAAAACGTAACTCTGAAATTCTTTTGCATTTTAGCGTTTGGCGGAATCCTATTAATATTATAAACACCATCAGCTTCGCAGGGGGAGAATTTCTCGCGGGGGGATAATAAATCATAAATTCTTAGCACCCGGGCGAAGCCGGACGGGACCGCTAGTACTATAATATAATGGTTTGTTATTACATTTCGTAAAACTTACATTGTAAAAAGTAAACGCTGTTTTAGTGTATGAATTTTTAAAGCGTTAAAAATCGTTCAAGTATCAAAATAAACAGGGGGTCAGTACACTCCCATAATGCAATAGCGTAGGTCAGTACTTTGTTCTGTTTTCGCGCGCGATCGTCAATTGTAAATAATTGTAAACAAACGAATTCGACGTCCTCACACGTATGTGAACAAATTCTTTTGTTTTGTCAATTGTTATATTAAATGGTAATCATTCATTCATTCTAAATTTGTCTGTTGAGATGATTTTTTTATTATTGTAATAGTGGTACATACTAGTGCTGGACTAAAGAACGCATTGCCAGAATATTTGATTTGACAATGACCTTAGATTGTGATCATATAATCACATTTTATATTTATGCAGAAACATTCTAATGTCGTTGTCAACCTCAACAGTGGATTGTACTCACAGAAAAACAAATGACTGATCTACATAGAAAAAGATCGCTTTTCAAGCTAAATTTTGAATAAAACGCGTAATAAAAAACTTTTTAACAAAAAAAAAACCTCCTTCAAAAAGGCATTAAAAAGAGGAAAATAATGAAATTTTGAGGTCTGTGCCAACTGCCAATTAAAATATGAAGTTGGTTAAAAAGAAGATATTAATCACTATACTATACTTTTTAACCGACTTCATATTTTAATTGGCACAGACCTCAAAATTTCATTATTTTCCTCTTTTTAGTGCCTTTTTGAAGGAGGTTTTTTTTTGTTAAAAAGTTTTTTATTTTTTACTTTTTAGTGTCAAAAAGTAACATTTACCTTAAAAAATCACACGCCGTTACTTACTTTTTTATTAAAATAAGCCGAACTACTGAACCGATTTTGATGAAATTTCTATGGGACCAATCTGAAAGTATATCCTTTCAAATAAAAAAAAATTTTCAAAATCGGTTCATAAACGACGAAGTTATCCGCGAACATACATAACCACATAAAAAATATATACGGTCGAATTGAGAAACCTCCTTTTTTTAAAGTCGGTTAAAAAGATGTTGTTTCGAAGTAGAAATTGTACAAGAAATTCGTTTAACACATTGTGAACACAGTTGTAAAGAAATATCGTTTCAATCGATCGATTATTTTTCGAGCAGAATCGATTTAATATTCAAGAAATATGTGTTGTCATAATCTTAAGCCCATTGAAAAAGTAGATTTTCGGACAATGCTTCCTGCAACCCAGCATGGAAATTTATTAATGAGACTTTTTTAGCGATTTATCTAACAGTAATTTTATTAAAGTTGCGAAAACTTAATCAGGGAAAAGTATGTTTTGCTTTCTTTTTAAGGGTTTTGATTTATAGCGTTTATTTTGCTAATTCTTTTATCGCGAAAGAATTTGTTGACTTCATGTGGCTAGCCGGAGAATTTGGCGAGTCATCGGCTCTTTTCGAAGGTTTTAGAATAGTGTGACAATACATAGTAGACCGAGAGCTAGTGACAATTTTTTGATGTTATTTATTCAAGGCCTTATTTTTGTGAAGATGTTGAGGGAGGCATATTAAAGTGCCCTGAGTAAGGGATTTTGCTAGATAGCGGTATGGGAGGGATGCAGACCGCCCCCAACATTATTATTATTATTATTGCTTCAAGGTTGAAATTGTTTGTATAGCTTGTCGGTGACCCAGTAATGCCATTATAATATTTGCAGATCGATTGGTCAGTATAAAACGTGTCATGTACCCGACGAAATTTATATTATTAGTTCAAGGTTGAAATTTTAATATGTTGTTACGGCGACTGTTTTAAGCATATATTTCAATTTTCAGAACAAAATGTCGGAATTAACCTCCTTGCAGAACGACATAAACACCTAGGCGAGCAAGTTTTCCTCTAAGAGACGGAGTTAATACCGACATTTTGCTCTGCAAATTGAAATGTATGCTTAAAACAGTCGCCGTAACAACATATTATTAAAATTTCAACCTTGAACTAATAATATAAATTTCGTCGGGTACATGACACGTTTAGGGTGATCTGCCACCCCTTTAATACTGACTAATCGATCTGCAAATATTACAATGGCATTATTGGGTTCACCAACAAGCTATACAAACAATTTCAGTCTTGAAGCAATAATAATTGTGACCATTTTTGTTTTGTTACATGTTGGGGGCGGTCTGCATCCCTTCCATACCGCTATCTAGCAAAATCCCTTACTCAGGACACTTTAATATGCCTCCCTCAACATCTTCACAAAAATAAGGCCTTGAATAAATAACACCAAAAAATTGTCACTAACTCTCGGTCTATAGTGGAAACAAAAAATCGACCAGGAAATAGAATAAGGTTTAATGTCTTGATGGCTTAACTTAACTTAAGACGTTAATTTGGCAGTTCTTCTACCGCGAAAGACACAAATCGGTGCGAACTTCCATGGCTGGCTGGAGAGGTTGTCGTGTCATCGTCCGCAAAAAACAATCGCGCTCGGTTGCATTGCCTGCTGCATGATTCAGTATGACTCTATCCACGAAGTACTAACGTCGCAGCACAGGCGATCGTCCCCGTTGTTGCTCCGATTTCAAAGCACACAAAGCGTCGCGCGTCGTCGTCGTTTTAACAGTTGAACGTCAGAGCACGCGCTACTCGTTTGTTTGCACTGCCGTTGTGCTTTTGTTCTTCGGTCTTATTGATAACAAAACGGTTACGAGTTTTTGTTTTGATATTTCTCGATAATAATAATTTTCTGTTGTCTACTTTGAAAGACGTAATAGGATTCCTTTGTTCTGATATATTTTTTAATTAACATTTGACAAGCGTTATTTGCACGTTCATTTTTTTAATTGTTGTGGACAAAACTTCGTAACGTGTTCTGAACATTAAAAATCGTTTAATTTAATGTGTTAATTGAGTATTTTTGTGCTTGTTTTTGATACTTTTCGGACACTTGTTTTATATTTCAAGTCGAAATTTTATTGGCATAAAAAGATTTTTTATTAGGTTTTTTACTGTACATAAATTTCTTTTAAACGCGGTTTTATATCTGTGGGAAAAAATTGAAATCTGGTCATAGTGAGTTTTTCGGATAGTTTTCGAGAAAAGCTTGTATTGAAATTATTACCGATGAAATTTAGAAGTAAATGTAAAACGTTGGTGCTCGATAATACCAGATGGCAGGTTTGTTCTGTTTTTTTTTAGTTTATTTCTTACATAGTTTGCGTAAATTGTCTTTTTAGTAAACTTTTTAATGCAAAATATAGGTATTACAATTATCATTGTTATGTTTTATACGAAGTGCGTCCAATTTATCATCAAATCAAGATTGTTTTCAAATACAGGATTTGAGTAAACTGTGGATAACAATATACAGGGTGTCCCAAATTTGCTGGGACAAAGAGCTACCACGTGTAGTAGAGGTCAAAATAAGTCGATTGGACCCAATTTATTTATATACCAAAATGTACCGTTTGCCCGTGAGAAGAGTTCAAAGTTTACATAAAATTTTGTATTACAATTTTATTAAACTTGTACTAGGAATATCTGTTAGCATTATTTAAGAAAAATTTTTTTCCTTCGGAACTATGCGGAATACGAAATTTTTACAAGAGTAACAAAATGAAAATAATTAATCAGTCTTCTCGCCAAAAAAATTTGAGAACCGTATTACCACCTCTAAGAAAGTTCTGGAAAAAATGTCAGAGGGTGAGGGTGGTTTTAACCCTTCTGCAATTTATTTTGGGTTTTTTTGATTACCGAAAGGAGAGTAATCCTCTAAAATGCACTTTTGTCAAATTTCATTCAATTTGTTTCACTCATTTCTGAACAGCGTACAAAAATATGTTTTTTTATGTAAACTTTGAACTCTTCTCACGGGCAAGCAGTACATTTTGGTATATAAATAAATTGGGTCCAATCGACTTATTTTGACCTCTACTACACGTGGTAGCTCTGTGTCCCAGCAATTTTGGAACACCCTGTATAAATAGTAATTAATAAACGATTTAAACTCCTAATAGCATTGATATGTTACATTAGGTTTGCCTTTTGGGTAGGACAAGTTTTTTTTTTGTTGCAAAGCGGGGGTGTAAGTATAAAATTAGGTTTTTGGGGTCGGCGGCTATCCCATTTGACCGTCAGTTCGAAAAAGGGGTGCTAACAGGTTTTACGCTATATCTTACAAAAAATTTGTAGAGAAGTTTTTTTGTTTAGAATCGAATCTCTACAACTTTACAAGATATACTTTTTGTCGTAAATTGAATAATTAAAAAGATAAGTCTTATAGAAGATAGGTCACAAAAATTTCTTTTAAGCGCTTTTTTTTCTTTCAATTTAACAGAAAAACAAAAAAAATCTATCTTCTAGGTATAAGGCATATCTTTTTAATGAGGTATTAAATTTACGACAAAAAGTATCTAGTAAAGTTGTAGAGAATTCGATTTTAAACAAAAAACCTCCCTACAAATTTTCTGTTAGGATTAAACGGAATTTGCTGTAAAATGCACATGATAAATATTTTAGAGATTTTTTTTCCTCATAAATAGGACCTTTTCCTTCAGCTAAATTTTATTTTCAATACTACATAATGTATACGTAGACCTAAGTTTTCGACCTACGAAATAAACTTTAACAGAAATCCCCCCCAGGAGGGATATTGGGATGTAGTTGTTATCGCAATTGCAGTCCAGTGTTCTTTGGGAATTAATGCTCCTAGGGACCCGAGCTCGTACCAGTGGGTTTGTGTATGCCGGCTGGCGGATTTTAATACACAAATATGTTATTTGTTGTGTTGAAGACGCTAATGACCTGAGTTGTCAACGCGTCTGTAATCTACAATAAATAAATAAACAGAAATTTCTTATTTTAAAATTAAATTTTAATTAATTTTTTTTTTATCCCGTCCGGTTTAACCGGTTGTCCGGACAATCGGAGTTCGGATTAGCGGAGAGGACAGTATGGCTCAGTTGGTAGCGTCGCGGCCTCTGAATCAGACAGTCGTGGGTTCGAATCCCACCTCTGCTCATGGATGTTTTGTGATGTTATTTAGTTTTAAGTGATATATGATATTTGTTGTATTTAAGACGCTAATGACCTAAGTTGTCGACGCGTCTATAATCCACAATAAATAAATCGGATTAGCGGAACTACTGTAGTCACACATCTTTTGGAACTGCGAAGGTTAAACAGCCTCTGTAATTTTTTGATCGGTCTTCGTATAAAAGCGTGTCCATGACAATTCGCGAGCAATGCGAGCATTTTTGTGCTATATATGGCAAATCAAGAAAATCCTGTTTCTTTTTTTCTTAAATGCAATTGAGCTCCTCTTTTTATTATGTATATAGGTAGGTTAGTACTTACATGCATATTACGTTTCTACATCTAGATATCGTTTTGTTTTTTAAGGTGCTGCATTAAAAGTGGACAAAGGCACCTTAACAAAGATTTGAGAAAACTGGATTTTCACAAAGTGGTATCGGAAAATATGCGTTGATAATGATCTTAGCTTTTGACCATATTTAGTTACAACTTTTATAGCTGATATTCAGTGCCGAATTAACCATTAGGCGGAGTAGGCAACTGTCCAGGGGCTCCGCATCGGCTAGGGGCCCTTCGGGCGCACAAAAGAAATTGAAAATGTTTCATAGAGTGAAAATTTTATTGGAAAATCTGTAGCCTCAATGACAATAGGTAGTATTGCTTTATTTCGACGCGCATGCTGTCAGTTGATGAAATACTTCATACTTACAGAACAGGAACCATCTAGTATCGAGTAGTAGAACTAATAATACGGATGCGTTACGTAGCGTATTGTATTATATGAATTCATACAATACGCTACCTTCATCAACTTGAAAAGAGCTGATCATCTTCAAAAGGCTGAAAAGGGGCCCCGAGAATTGCATTGCCTAGCGGCTCCGACATGGTTAATCCGGCCCTGCTGATATTTGAACTGCAGGGGCTTCCATACCGGAATTCCGAGAATTCGAATTAATTTTTTTTATAAGCATATCGATTCCGAAACTGAAGCTTTCTGCAGAGAACTGTGTGGTCCAGTCGTTAGCGTCGCGGCCTCTGGATCAGACTGTCGTGGGTTCGAATCCCACCTCCGCTCATGGTTGTTTTGTGATGTCATTTAGTTTTAAGTGAGTTGTTTTGTAATGTAATAAAGACGCTAATGACCTAAGTTGTCGACGCGTCTGTAATTTACAATAAATAAAAAATAAGCTTTCTGCAATTTTTGAATAAATTTTTAATTGATTCCAAATTTGCACATGTTTTTGCTAGAGTGATAAATTTAATATGGCGTCTTGCGTGATATGTATTTTATTAAATTAATTTCGTTGGTAATAAACCACTCAATGGAAAGTTGTTTATTTCTAACTGAAATTTAAATTTAAATTTGCGTAATAAAAAAAAAATTAAAGTATATTTGTTTGAACTGGTTTGAACTTTTGAAAAAATAGCCGAATTAGTAGGGATGCCATTGTTTTTAATAATTAACGTTTCCGTGACGTCTATTAAACATATCGAGCTCTCAGATTCTGAATGAATTGTGGATTCTAATTTGAGAACTTGTGAAAGTATCAATTGGATTTTTAAACGTAGATAAATAATAAATTGAAATTAATATCGAGACTAGGCCCATACAACCCTGAAAGTGGGTGGCCTTAAATGTATGAATTAGACATTTTTCCCACAACTAAACGAAAAATAAAAAAAATTAAATGAAAAAAATCAAGTATGCTGGATGTTTGACATTTTTTCAAAAAAATTTTAATTTACATAAAATGGTTGCGTATTCATTTCAAATCGTCCTTTTTAGCGCCTAATATGTTTCGATTTATTGTGGATTGTTTTAATACATTATGGAAATTAATTTTCAGAGACGATTACAAAAAGAACTTATGTCATTAATGAAAGAACCACCACCAGGAGTTACGGTTGATCCTGATATTGCTGGACAAAATCTTACACAGTGAGTATTTGATATTTATAGTAATATATAGTCAAAAGTTACTGTTAGAAAAAAATTATAATATAAATTTCATATAAAAATTGTTATTTTTTCTGCCTAAAGGTACGTGCAGTACGCAGCTGGGATTCTAGATGGTAGCATGTATGGTAGATGGTGGCTGAAATTATAAGCGCTTATAGGTTTGCACAACGAAGCTTTGATACTAGCATTGATACAAGCTTAAGTCGCGTTTGAAATGTCAGATAGCGAAGACGAATATTTGTGTTCTTCTGCTACAAAGTGGTATATTTTAAATACAAATTTGGGTAGGAGCTATCATGTCCACCCTATTAATAGAAAACGATCTAAGCATGGCGAATTTCATCATTTATACCAAGAATTAAAATTTTACCCAAACCGGTTTTTTGAATATTTACATATGGAACCTGACACTCTTCAATACGTCTTAGAAAAAACTCAAAACAAATTAAATAAAAACTGGCAAAATTTCACTTATTAAACTAGTCACATCCATTGCGAAACTTGTAACGGCCATTTGACAGTTGTCACACGTTGATTGTAGTAGTCAGCGCGCTGAAAGAATGGTGAGATACATTCTTGAATCTAGCAGCTCTTGTAACAGCGCTTATACCTGCTACACTCACTGCTTCGTTGTGTACGCTCGCATATATAACAATGCATTAATTTAAGCAAGCCCTGCTATGATCTACGCTACCATCTAGAATCCCAGCTCCATACTGCAAGTACCATAATCCTTGTCATGTAGGTTGAACTGTATCTTAAGACGACATGGCCGACGTATGCCAGTATATGGCGAATGTATTAGCGACCAACTGCAATGTTGGGCATGATTGGATGTGTGTGATTATTTAAATATGTTCAATATCCACACGACAGGATTATAGACCGAGAGCTAGTGACAATTTTTAGATGTTATTCAAGGCCTTATTTTGCGAAGATGTTGAGGGAGGCATATTAAAGTGCCCGAGTAAGGGATTTTGCTGGATAACGGTATGGGAGGGATGCAGACCGCTCCCAACATGTAACTCAAAAAATAGTCACAATTATTATTGCTTCAAGGCTGAAATTGCCTGTCGGTGAACCCAATAATGCTATTATAATATTTGCAGAACGTTTGGTCAGTATTAAAGGGGTGGCAGATGACCCTAAACGTGTCATGTACCCGACGAAATTTTTATTATTAGTTCAAGGTTCAAATTTTAATATGTTGTTACGGCGACTGTTTTAAGCATAATATATTTCAATTTGCAGAACAAAATACATATATGAGATACACTCGCTATATTCTTCCAGGTTGACCTTTTTCTGTTCGCAGCCTACTGCCATTTTAAAGGTCACGTCCCAGTGGAAACATTTTGACTTTGAAATGTCAGTTTGCCTGACACATTTTCGTAACATGTGAAACATAAATAAGAAAAAATCAATTCCGCCGTCCTCTTTTTATTATAAAGATTTTGTGTTTGCCTATGTTTTTTAAACTGATATACACGGTGTCACAGAATAACTATTCCTAATTTTCAGAAATGATAGAGGACACTTCAATAAACATTTTTTTATTAATAAACTAGTGTCCGGAAATATTCGTGAACGTCCGCAGTTATTTCGAAGAATTCGGCAGTCGATTACACATCGTTATAACTTGTGTATCGAAAATGGTGGTCGTAACTTCGAACAATTTTTATAAAGTTTGTATTTCTGAAAATTAGGAATAGTTATTCTGTGACATCCTGTATATATGTAGGATACCAGTTGATCGCAAACGTTGGCATATTTGTTAAGACGTGTTCTTTAGTTATAAGAAGATTTTTGGCAAAATTTGAAATCGCTCAATTTTTAAATCGTTCATACGTCTTGTTTATTCCAATGGACACGCGCCTACCTCTTTCTTAGAAATTATGAGTGTTTTAAGTTTCTCGGAAATTTAAAATAATCTTTTTACTTCAATTATTTCAAAACTAAATTTTTTTAAAGATCTTTTCAACAATACCACTTTCGACCTATCGTTACATTTATAATTCCGGAGTTCTGGACATTCTGGAGCAAACTAATAGGCAAGCCGACCTTACCGGGAAAAAAAATTATCACCATTCGATTCTTTATTAGGGCTTTTATAATACAAATTTTTGACACAACTCTCTACAGCTAACCGTTTTCGAAAGAACGACTGATACCGGTGGTCGAACTCACCCTGTATAGAAGTTTTCTTTAGCTTATTGGAATAAGATTGGTTAAAATTGTAAAAGGAAAAATCAAAAAAAAAAATCAGTTTTTGCGATTTTTTTTTCAAAGATGGGTTTTTATTTTTTCTGTTTCAGATGGATAGTGAATATGGAAGGCGTAGCTGGTACTCTTTACGAAGGAGAGCAGTTCCAATTACAATTTAAATTTACCAACAAATATCCCTTCGATTCACCTGAGGTATTTGTTTTGGTCTGTTAATATTTTAAATGTCTCTGATATTTTCTCGTTTGTGATAGCTTTTAAGAATATTTTCTTCCGGAAGTTACCCCCTGCACTCTTCATCTCAAATCCTTTCCCCTCGCCTGAAAACGGTTACCGTCCTCCCGACGCTATTTTTACTTCCCACCTCTACTATGGTAGGGAAGTAATGGATTCAGTCCGAAAACAATATTTCGAGATTTTAACAGATTTTCACGTTTTGAGACCCTAGCAATCGTTTAAGATCATTTTCTGACTGATGTCTGTATGTGTGTGTGTGTATGTGTGTATGTGTGTGTGTATGTGGTCAATTTTTCGCCTTCGATATCTTAAGAACGGAACAACATACGGGCATGCCGATTGTTCTATTGTGTTTATCAGCCTTTAACTTAGATCTGATTAGATTTTGAGTCAAATCGGTTCAGTGGATCCTGAGATATTCAAAAAAACGTCCTCAATGTCACGTATTAACATAGGTAAAAAAAAATATAAATGAATTCTAGATGTTATAATATGAAAAAAATGTAAATATTTTTTTTCTCTAAAATGTATAGTTTTCGAGAAAAAAAATATTTTACTAAAAAAAATAAAAATTGTACGTAAATCAAGGTAACCATGATTTTTGCTATATTAAGCTAGCCATCAATAGATCACCAAACAAAAAAGAGGGCCATGCTTTTTTCAAAGAATAAAAATTAAATTGTGTTTTAAAGACCACCAACAGCTAAGGTTATTTGGGCCTAGTCAAAGAATAAAAAAAAGAGTGTTTATTTTTTGCAAATATTTACTAGGTGGGAAGTATAGGACTGGTCATCAGTCGAATTTTTAATATAAGTAATTATAATAGGCATGGTAATTTTTTCTCGTTTTATAATTCAGTAAAGTTGTTAATTGATGTTAAATTTTTACTTCCCACCTCTACTATGGTAGGGAAGTAATGGATTCAGTCCGAAAACAATATTTCGAGATTTTAACAGATTTTCACGTTTTGAGACCCTAGCAATCGTTTAAGATCATTTTCTGACTGATGTCTGTATGTGTGTGTGTATGTGTGTATGTGTGTGTGTGTGTATGTGGTCAATTTTTCGCCTTCGATATCTTAAGAACGGAACAACATACGGGCATGCCGATTGTTCTATTGTGTTTATCAGCCTTTAACTTAGATCTGATTAGATTTTGAGTCAAATCGGTTCAGTGGATCCTGAGATATTCAAAAAAACGTCCTCAATGTCACGTATTAACATAGGTAAAAAAAAATATAAATGAATTCTAGATGTTATAATATGAAAAAAATGTAAATATTTTTTTTCTCTAAAATGTATAGTTTTCGAGAAAAAAAATATTTTACTAAAAAAAATAAAAATTGTACGTAAATCAAGGTAACCATGATTTTTGCTATATTAAGCTAGCCATCAGTAGATCACCAAACAAAAAAGAGGGCCATGCTTTTTTCAAAGAATAAAAATTAAATTGTGTTTTAAAGACCACCAACAGCTAAGGTTATTTGGGCCTAGTCAAAGAATAAAAAAAAAGAGTGTTTATTTTTTGCAAATATTTACTAGGTGGGAAGTATAGGACTGGTCATCAGTCGAATTTTTAAAACTAAACGATTCCGGTGAACGCCAAATGAAGGACCAAGAATCAGATCCTACAGCGTCGGGAGAGCGGTAACCGTTTTTAGGCGAGGGGAAAGAATTTGAGATGAGTGCAGGGGGTAACTTTCGCGGGTAGAGAATACTCGTAAGTAGAATTTAACGCTGCCGTCTAATCACGCATTAAAGTCTTCGACGAATATTCCGCAGGTGACTTTTATAGGACAGAACATCCCCGTTCATCCACACGTTTACAGCAACGGGCACATTTGTTTATCTATACTGACTGATGATTGGTCGCCGGCATTGTCCGTCCAATCAGTTTGCTTGTCAATTGTTTCGATGCTTAGCAGTTGCAAGGAAAAGGTAAAGCTCCGAATATTTTGCACGCGCTAAAAACTTGTTCTTCGCGCGGGGGAGGCTCTTACGCTTCAAAAAGTTTAAAAATAAACCACGATTTATTATATCTAATAGGGCATGCAGTACGGAGCTGAGAATTCTAGATGGTAGCATGTATGGTAGATGGTGGCTGAAATTATAAGCGCTTATAGGTTTGCACAACGAAGCTTTGATACTAGCATTGATACAAGCTTAAATCGCGTTTGAAATGTCAAATAGCGAAGACGAATATTTGTGTTCTTCTGCTACAAAGTGGTATATTTTAAAGACAAATTTGGGTAGGAGCTATCATGTCCACCCTATTAATAGAAAACGATCTAAACATGGCGAATTTCATCATTTATACCAAGAATTAAAATTTTACCCAAACCGGTTTTTTGAATATTTACGTATGGAACCTAACACTTTTAAATACGTCTTAGAAAAATCTAAAAACAAATTTAATAAAAACTGGCAAAATTTCACTTATTAAACTAGTTACATCCATTGCGAAACTTGTAACGGCCATTTGACAGTTGTCACACGTTGATTGTAGTAGTCAGCGCGCTGAAAGAATGGTGAGATACATTCTTTGAATCTAGCAGCTCTTGTAACAGCGCTTATACCTGCTACACTTTACAGCTTCGTTGTGTACGCTCGCATATATAACAATGCATTAATTTAAGCAAGCCCTGCTATGATCTACGCTACCATCTAGAATCCCAGCTCCATACTGCACGTACCTTTATAGGGCATGCAGTTCGAGACCAAGGATATACAGGGTGTATCACAAGATTGAGAGTGTAGGCAAGACACTGTAGTCAAGGCAGGCGTTAGGTGGGGATAAGCGGGGCAAAGGTAACCCGGGTCCGGGTTCCCGAAGGGGGCCCGCTGGCCCGGGGATTACTTATTATATGTGACCACCGTGTTTAAAACTGCGAGCATTAAAACATTTTCCTAAAAAAAGGCGTTATTTGATTTTTTGCATTAAAATTTTCTGAGTACCTATGTATTTCCAAAAAAAACTAATTTTGGAGTAAAATTTTTTTTGGAGGGGGCAGGGGCCTGAGAACGCTTACCCGGGTCCCGAAAATCTTAGCGCCGGTCCTGACTAGTGAAAAAAACTTCAAAAACAATGACGATTAATTTAATTTAGTTAACCTAGAGTTGATCTCTAATAAGAGTTAAGACAAAGGGGTGTCGATTTCTGATTGGTCTGTTCACTACGCCGTGTTTTTCAACCAAAATTTAAAGTGCCCATACTGTCTTTGTCGAGCGTCTATAATCTTCAATATCTATCTATCTCACTCTGTGATATTTTCTGATTCTTTTCTAGGTAACATAATTATGGTGTCAGCTGCTGTCAGTGCAAAAAAAAAATGAAACGCGCAATATTTTTTGTCACGTTTGCAAAGTTTTCAAAAGTACGCGCGTTATTTCAATACACTCCCTTCCATTGTTTTGGCTAAATATGGCGTCTTTGTCCTAACTCTTACTAGAGCAACTCTAAGTTAACCATCTTTGTCTCGCTACTAATTTTGTTTATGTCTTCCTTGTTGCAGTTATTTTTTCTATGTTCTTAATTCTGTGATACATCCTGTATAAGTTGCGCGAAAATAGAAGCAGTCGTTTTTGCATCGTGCCCGAACAAACAGAATTATTTTTTAAAATGATGCTGTTTTCAAGTGGCTCTAGTTTTTCTTTCGAATTTCAATCAAAAACTGTTTTTATTTTTCTTTGAAAGAATAGAGATTTTACCCCAAAACTTTTGTCCCGATTCGGTTACGTTTTCAATATTGGTCTGTTATTATTTTCGCCTAAAAAAATTATATTTTTTTGTGCTTCTTTACGCTTACAAATTTAGTAATTAAGATGTCTAATTTTTAGTGACATTTTTTTGTTTTTAGAAAAGACCGCCTGATAATTCATTCTACGTTAAAACATGTAATAAAAATCCAAAGAAAACAAAATGGTGGTATCACGGTAAGTGAAATGCTATTCAGAGAATAAATGAGGTTATGTTACTTTACTAATATATCGTCATTTGTTTTTCCAGACGACTCGGTATAGGATTACGGTACGACTGTATATAGTAATAAAACAAATGAACATATTATTTTGTCTTGACCTTGTCGAGGTGTGTATGTTTTTATATACGAAAATACGCAAATAGTTTTTAATTATGAAATAATTAATTTACCAGTTGATTTCATATACGATTATTATAAATATATTTATCATCTACATTTTGATATACATAATTGTTCCATGTTTTTTTGTTTACTGTAATTTCTTTTGAACTCGATTTTTCAAATTCTAATATATTGTGGTAAACAGTAAGACCCGAAGGGCTTGAGAATGGCCGAGCGTGTAGCAGTGCTGTTGTTTTTATGACGTTGCTATAGTTCCTCTATTACAAGTCCCCAGTTCCCAGGTTCTAGCCCGAGAGCTGGTAGAAGTGTCAATTGGATTTTCAATTTATTATTAAAAAAAAAATAATGAATTGAAAATATGAATTGGTGCTAGGCCCAAGTAACCTTAGCTGTTGGTGGTCTGTAAAACACACAAAAGTAAGACCCGAACATAGGGAAGGGCTTGAGAATGGCCGAGCGTGTAGCAGTGCTGTTGTTTATATGGCGTTGCTATGGTTCCTCTATTACAAGTTCCCGGGTTCTAGCCCGAGAGCTGGTAAAAGTGTCAATTGGATTTTCAATTTATTATTAAAAAAAATAATGAATTGAAAATATGAGTTGGTGCTAGGCCCAAATAACCTTATCTGTTGGTGGTCTCTCTCTGGTGGTGGTGGTTCTCTCTGTTGTTTAACGTTGTTAAGAGGGAGACAGAGCGATTGGATCCGCATATAATTTTCGAAAACGTCAAATTAAGAAAGAGATAGAGCGATATTGAATCTGCATATAATATTCATAAATGTCAAAATGACAGACATAACCCCACATAAATCTGACAGATCTAGTAATATTTTTGCGACTTTTTTGCACGCCTAAATTGTAGGTACTTCAAATCGAATTGTCAATAGAGTTGTTGTGAAAAATAATATGCAATTACTCGGTATGAAACGTGGCGTTTGCAACACGTGTGGTTGCATGCCCTCGTACCTCGGGCAACAAACTTCACACTGGTTGCAAACGCTAAGTTTTTTATCTTGTAATGCAATATACTATTACATTGGATCTTATGGCCTTGTACAAAATTGTGAATGTTTTCAATGTTATTTTCCCTATGTTCGGGTTTTCGGTTTACACACTGTATAAAGCGTTTGAAAAGTAACACTATGAACGAAGCTGTTCTGTGCTGTCGCTCTCAGTGCCAGCCCATTGACATGGAGGGTGGAGAGAGCGTTCCCCTACTCTATTGGCACAGAAAGAGATAGCTATTGTAGACGACTGTCATTCTCTCTTTCTAGGACTGTGATTGGTTGCTGTTGAAACCAGTCCAAACTATTCGAAATAAATTGGTGTAGTCCATTTGCAGGCTCTGCTAGAGGCGGCACAGCACAGTTTCGTTCGTTCGTGGCGGATTGCAGACTTATTGTGAGCGAAACTGGCGCTTGCAGCAATACTATTCTAAGTACGTTGCAGGCTTCGCTAGAGGCACCACGTCACAGTTTCGCAAGCATAATTGAAACATTCGCAATTCGAACTATAGGCGACAGCCTGGATAATGTTCTAAGCGGGATGACCTTGTAATTTTAACACGTCAATGAAGTCTCGATCTTGCTCTGACCTTTCACGATCTATGGACACAAGCTAATGTGTCTATGGCACTGAATCAGGTCCTGTTCTATAGAAACAGTCACAGAGCGCTGGCTTCTCATTGGCTGCCTAACACGCATGTCCAACGGTGGTATAGAGTTAAAAAAACAAAACAAAACTTCGTGACAGAACATCAAAGGTGCTTGCAGTAAGTGAAATCACTGTATCTGTAAGCCTTACACTGTGCTATGGACTAGCAACTCTAACTTTACTCATGGATCCGTGTTTTGACTGAATCAACAAAACATTACAGATTATGCATGAAATTATATTGATGTATGGAAATACATTGGACTTAAGGTACGTGCAGTACGCAGCTGGGATTCTAGATGGTAGCATGTATGGTAGATGGTGGCTGAAATTATAAGCGCTTATAGGTTTGCACAACGAAGCTTTGATACTAGCATTGATACAAGCTTAAATCGCGTTTGAAATGTCAGATAGCGAAGACGAATATTTGTGTTCTTCTGCTACAAAGTGGTCTATTTTAAATACAAATTTGGGTAGGAGCTATCGTGTCCACCCTATTAATAAAAAACGATCTAAACATGGCGAATTTCATCATTTATACCAAGAATTAAACTTTTACCCAAACCGGTTTTTTGAATATTTACGTATGGAACCTAACACTTTTAAATACGTCTTAGAAAAAACTCAAAACAAATTAAATAAAAACTGGCAAAATTTCATTTATTAAACTAGTCACATCCATTGCGAAACTTGTAACGGCCATTTGACAGTTGTCACACGTTGATTGTAGTAGTCAGCGCGCTGAAAGAATGGTGAGATACATTCTTGAATCTAACCAGCTCTTGTGACAGCGCTTATACCTGCTACACTCACTGCTTCGTTGTGTACGCTCGCATATATAACAATGCATTAATTTAAGCAAGCCCTGGTATGATCTACGCTACCATCTAGAATCCCAGCTCCATACTGCACGTACCTTAAGTAAAAGTTACGTGCATGGAAAACGTCGAGTGAGGTCTATTGAAGAAGGTGGTAGAGTACTTGATTCTAGCTGTCCATTTCTATATTCTCTGACATTCAGCAGCGGCCATATTTGTTTCGAGGTCATCCCGCTTAGGATTAATTTCAGTTGCCGACTGTAGAGGTCAGTCACTTAATCGCTAATTTAAAGTTTTGGTAACATTTTCAATCAGAGACAATTATTAGTGTATTTGCCATAATATGGCACATACACTATTGGCGTCGGTCGGATGGCGGGACCTAGGGGTCGGACCAAAATTTCTCGACGTTTCATACCCCCCTGAACAGTTTGCCACCATTTTTAAAAATGTTTATATATATATGTATGTATATATATATATATATATATATATTTTATATATATATTTATATATATATATATTTATATATATATATATGTGTGTACACGATAACTCTCGACAGACTTAATCGATTGAAACGAAATTTGGTACACACATTGGAACCCATCACCGCAAGAAGCCTATTTAAAATGGGCCCGATCGGACCATTTTCAGGGTTGTATTTAGGGGTTCCAAAAAGTTTTTGGGCCCAAAAATACCGAAAAATTTGTCAGAATCGTTTCAAAATTGAAATTTAACTCTTTAGTAAAGATTAAAATGTGCTGGTAAAATTCTAATAAAATCGGCCCGACAGGACCGGACTTTCAAATTTTATGAAAACACTAGTTTGTTGATACGGATTTACTTATGGAAGGGTGTATTTAATTGCGTGTACTGATAAAATCCATGTCTAATATTGAAATTTAGAAAAATTTAATTATTTTAAGGGATGTATTAAGGGGTTAAATTTTTTATTTTGTCAAAAAACAAACTTAAGTTCACATAATAATGCCACAATGCCTGTATTAGCAAATACACTATATTGTCGGCAGGGTTTGGCACTGCGACCCGAGTTTTTTTCGATTTCACTTTGAAAACTTTTATAAATTTGCACGAAAACAAGTATTTAGTAACAATCGGTGTTGTTTTGTTTTTTTCAATACATGTTCAACTTTTTATGAGTCCGCCAATGGCGTACGTTAATCATAGAGATTACAGATAGTGGAGGGGAGTCATATAGGCAACAGTCTGTAAATAAGAGTGTCAGGTTGGGGAAAAAGAGATAGAAAACGTCTCTTTTCCTTGTCCTCTGACAGGTGATAGAAAACGATAGAAATACACATCGATTCTCTATCTTTAGCACCAACGCGTTTTTGAGTGGCTTTCCTATTCTATTTATAATATCTCTATGGTGTATGTGCGTCGGTGTGCTTAAAACAACAAATTTGATGCATTAATAGCAAACAATTGTTATTGTTTAATTTTTCATTCCAAAAATAGAATAATTCTCAAACGTTATTATTAGACGTCGGCCATTTCAGTTAAAAACCAGAGGTGGACTTGGGACACAACATGTCTGTTGGAAAATCAGGATTTCTCTTCTGAAATGTTTCCTACACTGTAAGAAATGAGATAGTCGATTACATAGATTATCGATGGTCCATTTGTAGCCAGCGATTAATCTGGTAATAGGCACACAAAGAGACAATGGCGTCGCAAACAGGTATCGCCTGCACATCGCGTAGATTCCATAAAAACACATTGCGCATGCGTGGTTACTAATTTTATATTAATTTGTTTTGTATTCATCCATTTTATATATGTAACTATACATTTTATTTTGTAATTTTCACACACTTTATTGGAATATTACACAAATTATGTAATTTTAATTTACTTTATGTAAAAATCACTAACTTTACAGTAAAAGTCCAAGTTTTTATGACGTTTTCTGAGTAAAAATAAAGAAAATCGAGCGAATTCTACCTTAACTTTCAAAGTATTTTTACATCCATTTTTTACAGTGTAGAGTCGTAATGTTTTAAATAAATTTTGTGACTACAATTTTTGTTGGAATGTGAAACGTTTTTTGAGAAAATGTTGGCAGCAATTTCGAAAAAAAAAAAACTGGCCAGATCAGATCATGTGATCGAGCTTGGTAGCAAATATTCCAGATGAGAAACTCCATAGACCGTGTAAAGGCAATATTGTGCGTGGGACGTGGCAATAATTTACAGCCTCTCACCCTTCGTAATCACTAATTAAACAAAGTTTTGATTGGCTTCTGGTGCCCTTCTAGAGCCGGCGCTGGGGGCCTACGTCCCCTTCGCACGGCCCTGATGGCCTACTATTACTGAAATGGAAATATCTTTCCTACGAAACCATTAACAAATTTTGCAGTTTGATTAAAAGTAAATAAACAGAAAAAAATAAATACAATTAATCAATAAAGATGGGGAAAAAAGTATTAGGTAATTAATTTTATTTATTCAAGTTAATTTTAGCTTAATTTTTAAAGTTTTTTAAATACAACGTTAGTTTTATTTAAATTTTGAGATTATGAAATGTAAAGTTATTTTGACATTTTATAGGATAAATAAATAATTTCAATAATTGACATTATTCTTCCAGTAACAGTTTTAGCTAACGAAAAGAAGAAAATTTAGTTTTTGCGGTTCATATGATCTTATTTTTCAATGATTAGAAAAATAGTACATTGTGCCACAAGGGAGGAAAGTATTTCCTTCCGTGTTGCGCATACTATTTTTTCTCCTGCCAGGCCGAAAGTTCGCAAAATTGAAAAAAAAATTATTAAAATTATTAATTTTATATTAGAAATCGTGTCCATCGTGATTATAATAAAATTAAGAAAAATCGCAGGATAGTGGACAAAATATTTGATTTATTAAATGTACAACGTTTCGTCTATAGATTTAGACTTTTTCAAGTACATCTTGAAAACGTCTAAATCTATAGACGAAACGTTGTACATTTAATAAATCAAATATTTTGTCCACTATCCTGCGATTTTTCTTAATTTTATTATCATTATTTTTATTTTATTTTATTATTAAAATTATTAAAAAATAATTTTAAAGCAAATAATTTTAATGTGTAGGAGACAGAAGTAGGTGCGTGAGGGCCGGCATAAGTACTATTGCGCACGCGCACTTGTCCGTACCACGGGAATAAAGAGCGACTTTGTTCCCGCTTGGCAGGGACCAAAGCACGAACTTTCGGCCTAGGTAGGAGAAAAAATATATTAATTAATTGCGCATTCATTCCAATAAATATACAGTAGAGGCTCGATTATCCGATATAAGCAGCACTGACAGGTGGTCGGGGAATACGAAAATGGCGGATACGAAATGAAAAAAAAAATAATCAGAATGAATAGATAATTCAATATAAGTTCTAAAACCTGATTCTTAATATCTACTATCCAGTAACTGTTAAGACAGCTACGTGTTTAAACGGTAATGATCTTAGATGTTGAGCATCTATAATAAACTACTTGTACTCCTCCCATCATTAGTAAAAACTTTAGTTTATGGATTTATTTATTGTGGATTATAGACGGGTCGACAACTTAGGTCATTAGCGTCTTAAATACAACAAATATACATATATCACTTAAAACTAAATAACATCACAAAACATCCATGAGCAGAGGTGGGACTCGAACCCACGACAATCTGATTCAGAGGCCGCGACGCTACCAACTGAGCCATACTGTCCTCGTATAGTTTATGGACCTTTGCCCTTGAAACATCCAATAATAAAACTGTTGTGCACTGCCGTGACCACAAGAAGCGGGGGCCCAGGTTAAACTAGAAAAAGGCCCCCCCGACCCAAATTTTTTTAATCACAATCTGCTCTAACGTAAAAATAAATTAAAATAAAAATTAACGTCTTAAATTTTGCAGTGTTTATTCATTCATTTGATCGTTCATAGGTTTCGGGGCCTTTAACTTGGCGGGGCTTCGGAAATTAGGCAAATCCAGCC
Source organism: Mongoloraphidia duomilia (assembly GCA_039654895.1). Lineage (NCBI taxonomy): Eukaryota > Metazoa > Arthropoda > Insecta > Raphidioptera > Raphidiidae > Mongoloraphidia > Mongoloraphidia duomilia. The sequence continues at coordinate 13,667,938 of CM077527.1, forward strand.
TGTCAGTAATTACGCCCCTGTTGTGTTTGAGATATGACTTAATTGTTTCTTCTTTTTACTGTACAAGTAGTTGTAGATTTCAGAAATTCAAAAACGAATATTTTGCGGAGCAAGAGGAACCGTCGCGACAAAAACAGTGTTGTGGGGAATGGGTTTCAGTTCCCCGAAATGTTGGATAATCGAGATTCAACTGTATTGCAAAAATATCGTATTCCCAGTAAAATGTCATCGATAAAAAAAGCTGAAATACAATAATTTTTACATTATTTTTATTAATTTAGGTGTATTCATTAAAATTATTATTAATCAAAAAGTTACCCTAATGAAGAAGGGGCGAAGGGCGTTTATATTACAGTCGTTGTGATAAAATTTTATGTATGGTTAATTTTCGTTTATTAATTCGATTATTAGAAGCTTTAAAGATGACCCTTTGAGTACCTACCTAAAAACACTAAAAATTTTCGTAACAATGAAGCGAAATCTTGATCTGTTGTTTTCGAAGGCCACAGAAAATGAATAAAGAAAGATGTAACTTGAAAGAAATAAATTCTATTCTATTCTATTCTATTCTATTCTATTCTATTCTATTCTATTCTATTCTATTCTATTCTAGATATTTCAGTTCACTTCTACGGAATCAGAGCTGGGTGAAGCACTGGACCTAAGTGCTTGAAGCATCGAGCACTTTCATAAATGTTCGATTTATTCAAGCGACAAATTTCGTTTTCAAGAATGCTTAAAAGCATCTAGGACTCACTAAAGTGCTTGAAAAAAAAGCATCCCGCATTAAGCATTTTAAAGTAACTTCTTTTCAAAACATACATTTTGTTTATCAAAATAACATAAGAAATAAGTATAATATAATAATTTCACTTTCATGATGAGCTCTCGCTAGTACGAAAATTCACTTCTACAACCTAGCTATATTGAATTAACACTCGCATGTAGTGAAAATCTATTGATTCCAAAGCATATAAGGAGAATGTTAGATTAGTAATCACGTCACGGTTGAGTAATTGTAAGCTCATTCCGCCGCGAAAGTGGAAAGGTTCAGGTTAGAATCCTGACTGTGACTATGGTTGGTAAAATGATTTTTTCCGCTATGTTTGGAATCAATTATATAATTGGCTGCTTTCCAACAAAATTTTCAATAAGAAATAAGGATAAACGCAACACTTATATGTTTTATTAAAAATGCTTCCTAAGCATTAAACATTCTCGTTTAGCATTTAAAACGCTCGTTAAGTATTTAAAACGCTCGTTAAGCATTTCTAATGCTTAATAAACTTGTTGAATGCTTATTAAGCAATTTATAATGCTTACGTGCGCAAGTCTTTATCCAAGTGCTCTAAACATCGAGTGTTCCACAAAGCGCTTTAATAAGTGCTTAAACCATTATTTCAAGCGTTAAGTTATCAGCACTCCTGTCTGTCCAGCTCTGGTTCAAAATAGATTGTAGATTATAGACGCGCGACAACTGAGAAGCGTCTGTATAGCAAAAATCTATCAAAATAACCTACAGGGTTCAAATGAAAGATTCGCTAACGATAGATCGAGATTTCAATGTATTGTTGAAAAGTTCGTGATATTTTTTCGGTGTCTTCTTTGTCAAATATTTTTGCCAGGGTTTCTTTGAAGCTTATAGCTACTGCTTGTTATTGGTGAGTTAAAAACAAAATGGCTACCCTTTCAATCGCCATTTTGAGTATAGAATTCTAGTGTGTGTTTTTTTCTTTATGTGTTTCTGTGTTCCTTGGTTATAGTAATTTATTTTAATTTTGAGAACTGTTCTCTGAATGTGGAGAATAATATAGATTGACGATTTATGTATACTCAAGTATAAAAAAAATGTAGTTGCAGATTTTTAAGACTTAATTGATGAACAAAGTAGTTATTATTAATATTTTCTTTTATTGTAAATATGTAACAATATTGTAAGATGATTCATTCGACTTTATTAAGAAAACGATAAAATTAATTAAATGACGTGAACATGTTTATTTTATTGTAATTTTATTATCCTTTTTTGACGTTCGAAAGGTCAGTTTTGGTAAGCTGGTAATCCTATAATCCTGTCTTCTCCTCAAACGCTTACGACTTTAGTTGTCGAGCGTCTATAAATTGCAATATCTTCTTCTCAATTCATTTCATAACAGGCGCGGACTGGTTATATTTTTCCATGGACGCCAACATTTGTAATTGGGCTTGAGAATGGCCGAGCGTGTAGCGGTGCTGTTGTTTACATGGCGTTGCTATGGTTCTTCTATTACAAGTCCTCGGTTCCCGGGTTCTAGCCCATGAGCTGGCAAAAGTGTCTTGGAAAATTGTGTTTTAAAGACCACCAACAGCTAAGGTTATTTGGGTCTAGCACCAATTCATATTTTCAATTTATTATTTTTTTTTTTAAATTTTACTCGGAGACTTGGCACTATATGGATGAAATTTTGAAGGTAGGTGTCTTCTATGAACCGTTATAATGAATTGTGGATTATAGACGCTCGACAACAGAGGTCATTAGCAATGAACCGTTATACAATGGTGTAGTGAAATTACGAAAAAAATTGGATTGGCCTCTCAGATTATTGCTACAAGTTTCGTGGAAATCTTTCCAACCGTTTTTGCGTGATGCCCCGACAAACATAATTACAGTTTTATTCATAGATGCAGTTTTGAAGGTTGCAATAAAATTACACAAATCGAAACCCAGGGGTGTTAAAAAAAACACCAATTTTTTATGCCCAAATTGGAATTTATTGACAGGTAAAGTTGACCGCAAGTGTGTTAATGATTCATTCAGCACGATTAGTTAATTAATTGTAGATTATAGACGCGTCGACAACTCAGATCATTAGTGTCTTCAACACAACAAATAATTCATTTGTGTACTGGAATTCGCCAGCCGGCATACACAAACCGAGAGATTGAGAATAGCCGAGCGTGTAGCAATTCTGTTGTTTACATGACGTTGCTATGGTTCCTCTATTACAAGTTCCCGGGTTGTAGCCCGAGAGCTGGTAAAAGTGTCAATTGGATTTTCAATTTATTATTAAAAAAAATAATAATGAATTGAAAATATGAATTGGTGCTAGGTCCAAATAATCTTAGCTGTTGGTGGTCTTTAAAACACAATTTAATTTTTTTACACAAACCGACTGGTACGAGCTCGGGTCCCTGGAAACGCTAATTCCCAAAGAACATTGGAAAGCAATTTGCGATAGCAACCACATATGTCTCCCCTAGGGCCCTGGGGGGGGGGGCTTTCAGCACGAAATATATCTCACATATTAAATTAGATTGTAGATTATAGACGCTCGATAACTGAGTCTCGTCTTAGACTACGCTAACGCAATTAAAATTATATTTATTGTTAATAAATCTATTTGTAACGTACTTAGATTCCAATTCTAAAAAAAATGTTGGACGACCTCATTTTATATATTTGTATTATTATTATTGTAGATTATAGACGCGTCGACAACTCAGGTCATTAGCGTCTTCAACACAAAAATTAATAATCCATTTGTGTATTAGAATCTGCCAGCCGGCATACACAAATCGACTGGTACGAGCTCGGGCTCCTGGGAACGCCAATTCTCAAAGAACATTGAAATGCAATTGCGAGAACAACTACATTCCAATGTTCCCCAGAGCTTGAGAATAGCCGAGCGTTTGGCAATGCTGTTGTTTACATGGCGTTGCTATGGTTCCTCTATTACAAGTCCCCAGTTCCCGGGTTCTAGCCCGAGAGCTGGTAAAAGTGTCAATTGAATTTTCAATTTATTATTAAAAAAATAATAATAATAAATTAAAATTAGGAATTGGTGCTAGGCCCAAATAAACTTAGCTGTTGGTGGTCTTTAAAACACAATTTTTAATTCCAATGTTCCCCCTGGGGGATATTTATTTGTATATTGATGGAAGTGCAAGTATTATTTTCGTCCGTATACCGTAAATTAGGCACCTTTACCTGTACACCTTTACAACTTGTAAGGTAGGTACCCTTGTTTGTTTACTGTCATGCAGCAGTGTAACGCACAAACGGGGGTGTCAGCACTGACAGACCTTAACAAGGACCGCCGACAAGCAGTAAGGGATACTGACTTTAAAATTATGTTCTTTTTGTAAACATTTACATATTTGCTGGTTCTTTTGACAACCGAATTTTAGATTGTTATCTTTTGTTTAATAAATGTTTATTGAAGAATCAACCCATTAGATACCGACCTTAAAAAGTTCAAAATTTGGAAAACAAAATTGTAATTCAATGAGCGCACAAAATACGCACGTCTATATAAGCATGCGTATTTTTTTAAACTTTTTTTGCCACACTGGGAATGCGAATAAAAACGACACTCTGAATTCACCCAAGGTTTGAGAATAACCGTTATTTGTTTCCATAGTTCCTCTATTACAAGCTTCCAGTTCCTAGGTTCGAATCCGATTTATTTTATTTATTGTGGATTGTCGACATCTAAGATCATTAGCGTCTTTCAACTACGCACTAACTTAAAACTAAATAACATTACAAAACATCCATGAGCGCAGGTGGGATTCGAACCCACGGCAGTCCAGTCTAGAAGTTGTGGCGCCAAGCATGCTAACCACTAGGCTATACTGCCCCCGGTTCGAATCCGAATTAATTAATTGTAGATTATAGACGCGTCGACAACTCAGGTCATTAGCGTCTTCAACACAACAAATAATCCATTTGTGTATTAGAATCCGCCAGCCGGAATACATAAACCGACTGGTACGAGCTCGGGTCCCTGGGAGCGCTAATTCCTAAAGAACATTGGAACGCAATTTGCGATAGCAACCACATTCCAATGTCTCCCCTGGGAGGAGGTTAGATTCCGAGAACCATGGTAAAAGTAGTAATTAGATTTTTAATACGTTATAAATTGAAATTGGTGCTAGGCCCAAATAATCGTAGCTGTTGGTGGCCTTAAAAAATTGAGCGTGTAGCGATGAGTTGATTATGTGGTGTTTCCATAGCTCTTCTATTACAAGCCCCTGTTCCCAGGTTCAAATCCAAAAACTGGTAGAAGTATCAATTTATTGGATTTGCAATTGATTATTAAAAATACTAAATTGAAAAAATGAATTGATACGATCAGGGCCGTCTTAGGCCATGCAGGGGCCCTTGGGCACACAGAGTTTGGGGGCCTTTTTATAGAAAGCCAAAAAAACGTGAATGAAAATATCTTAATGTACTTTTGTTTAGTGACTATATTGGCACTGGGTTTCGACATTTCGGGGCCCCCATCAGGCCCGGGACCTTGGGCTCGTGCCCCACGTGCCCTTATAGTAAAGACGGAACTGGATAGGATGCCCAAATAACCTTCGATGTTTGTGACCTTAAAACATATAAAAGAAGAAGAAGATTGTAGATTATAGACGCTCAACAGCTGAGGTTATCAGCGTCTATAATAATAATAAAATAATGACCATCTAAAATAAGCAAGCTTAGCTTAGTACTTATACTTTTTGTAAAATTTTTAATATCATCTTTTTTAAAACTCAGAATGCTAATATAAAACTTGCGCTGTATACACAAAATACACCAACCTTGCGGTGTGTATAGATTATGTAACTTACGTAATTTTTTATATAATGCAATTTAACCTTGTTCAGTCATTAATATATTCTGAAATATTCAGTTTAGTGTGAGATTTGATAGACTAAAGTGTTGAATATTTGTGTTGGAAAGATAAAAATTGTACCTACATAATAATTATTATAGTGTCATAGTGTTATGGACGACGAAGATGGAATCATCTTTACTCCCCACTCTCCAGAAGAAGTTTTAGTTATCCTGCAGGCTGCAAAGGTATGTACACTTAATAATTGTCATTTGTCTTTATAAATCTTATTATATAAATTTATATTATGAATTAACTTTACGGGCCGGTTCGCCCAGGTGGGGTCTATAATTTACAATTCATTCAATCGCCCAGGTGGAAATTTTGATTTAACAACAAAATAATCAAGCTCTACTTTTTTATACAGTGTGTCCACAAACTCATTCTCGGGATCTCCGAGGGCTTGAGAATAGTCGAGAGTGTAGCAATGCTGTTGTTTACATGGCGTTAAGCTATGGTTCCTCTATTACAAATCCCCAGTTTCCGGGTTCTAGCCCGAGAGCTGGTAAAAGTGTCATTTGGATTTTCAATTTATTATTAAAAAAAAAATAATGAATTGAAAATATGAATTGGTGCTAGGCCCAAATAACCTTAGCTGTTGGTGGTCTTTAAAAACACACACACTCCGTTTTTTATGGTTAAGGCAGGTCAAGAACTAAGACGTAATTTAAACGCACTCCAAAAATGTATTACTTATTAGTAGGTATTATACACTCAGTTACATAAAAAGTGGATCACCTAAAAGTATATGTAATTTCGATTCGTTGTATTTTCAAAATTAATAAGCCGATTTTGAAAATTCTTTTTTTGTTTGATAGAGCAGAGTTTTAGGAACATTTTTATGTATGAATTTTGAATTTCAATCAAGGCTTGATTACAGTGGAGACGGAAGAATAAGACAATGTTTTTTTAGTCAAGTTTGAAGAATCCTACGGAAAGTAGCAGCAGCAGTAGAATTTTTTCCTTAATTGCATCTTATTCCCTGGCCTTTTTTGTATCGGTTCGTTTTTGTTTTCAGTAATTATCTCAAATAACACCCGAGTTAAAAAGAAAAATTCAAAAAACTGCATTTATTCTTTATTAATGTCGTGGTCATAAGTAGGCTGCGTCCATCATTAGTCAATGCCATTATGCTTGCAACTTGTTCAGGAGTTATTTGTTTTTACCATTATTTATCCACATAAATGAAAAACTTAACAATAAACAATAATAACCATCAATAAATTCGGACTGTCAAAGAAATTATTCATTTGTTTTGTTCCTAAACACCGATACATTCCCAGCCTACTTATGGCCACGACATTAATAAAGAATAAATGCAGTTTTTTGAATTTTTCTTTATAACTCGGGTGTTATTTGAGATAATTACTGAAAACAAAAACGAACCGATAAAAAAAGGCCAAGGAATAAGATGCAATTAAGGAAAAAATTCTACTGCTGCTGCTACTTTCCGTAGGATTCTTCAAACTTGACTAAAAAAACATTGTCTTATTCTTCCGTCTCCACTGTAATCAAGCCTTGATTGAAATTCAAAATTCATGCATAAAAATGTTCCTAAAACTCTGCTCTATCAAACAAAAAAAGAATTTTCAAAATCGGCTTATTAATTTTGAAAATACAACGAATCGAAATTACATATACTTTTAGGTGATCCACTTTTTATGTAACTGAGTGTATTAATGGTTTTTTGTCGGAGTCCTGTCCAAGAGTATCTCTACTTGAAATTACTCCCTGCACTCTTCATCTCAAATTCGCTCCCCTCGCCAAAAAGTTACCGCTCTCCCGACGCTATTTAAAAACAAATTGTGTTTTTAAAGACCACCAACAGCTAAGGTTATTTGGGCCAAGCACCAATTCATATTTTCAATTCATTTTTTTTTTAAATAATAAATTGAAAATCCAGTTGACACTTTTTACCAGCTCTCGGGCTTGAACCCGGGAACTTGTAATAGAACCATAGCAACGCCATGTAAACAACAGCATAGCTTAACGCTCGGCCATTCTCAAGCTAAAGTGTTTGAGTAAACGCCAAATGAAGGACCGAGAATCACACTACAGGCGAAAAATTGAAAACAAAATTTCTGGAAAAACTTTTAACTTTTTAAAAATTACGTTTGTCTTTCACACGTAGTCAAAACTTTTCCAAAAATTTACTTGTAGGATCTGTAGTGAAGCAGAGATATATGATTCTTATGTCTATATTATGGTAAAAGCAGGTAAACAAAAACATCACATAAAACATATGAATGAAGTGCAAACAATTAAAGTTTTCGTATTCAACGCATTCTACCTATGTGAAGTTACAATAAAGGATTCACAGAGGATTGTGTCTATTGGAACAAATGAATGTTGTGCATTTTATCACGTGTTCTATCTGACATTTTTATGTATAAAATAGGTATACAGTGAATTTTAAGATACAACATATTATTAAGCGAGGTTTGTTTTTATGGTTGGTAACTATGGAAACCATTAATACAAAACTATAAAAAGTGATAGGTAGCGTGCTTATAGACGCATTCTTTATCTCTTGAATTGGTGCTAGGCCCAAATAGCCTTAGCTGTTGGTGGTCTTTAAAACACAATTTATCAGTGAGAGAGTAGCTGATTAGGCAATTTTTAATTTTTCAATCAAATTATTAAATTTCAGTCGTTTTGGGAGACTAGAAAAGGCGATTATGTTTTTCATTGCTCCTCTTAAACTAAAAGGCTCCCCTTTTTCCGTTTATTTATTTTATTTATTGTAAATTATAGACGCGTCGACAACTTAAGTCATTAGCGTCTTGATTACATTAAATAACATAACTCACTTAAAACTAAATGACATCACAAAACATCCATGAGCGGAGGCGGGATTCGAACCCACACAGTCTGATCAAGAGGCCGCGGCGACGCTAACCATTGGACCACATGTCCTTCTCTTTTTCTGTGTCAATTATATACTCTTACAATAACAGTTATATATTTTTTTTACTGGGCTTGAGAGTAGCCGAGCGTATAGCAATGCTGTTGTTTACATGGAGTTGCTATGGTTCCTCTATTACAAGTCCCCAGTTCCCGGGTTCTAGCCCGAGAGCTAGTAAAAGTGTCAATTGGATTTTCAATTTATTATTTAAAAAAAGAGTGTGGGTCTCGGGACCCCCGACAGATGTGAAACATCAAAGAAAACGTTATTGAACTCGGTGGTATTCTCTATGTAGTACCTAATATATATTTTTTCAAAAGCAGCAACTGACTGTTATGCTAATGTAATCGTATATACTGCACTGTAACACACGCGGTTGTCCTCCCGTGCCCGAGCGCGCGGAAGCCGAGAGAGAGAGAGAGTGCCGCAGTGGTGGGAGAACAGCAGCGAAGGAGCGGACTATAAATTTCGTTGCATATTTCCCCTCGCGCGGCTGTTCACAGTTCGACATAAGATGTTTCACATTAAAAAATAATGAATTGAAAATATGAATTGGTGCTAGGCCCAAATAACCTTAGCTGTTGGTGATCTTTAAAACACAATTTAACAATTTTATTTTTTTTACTGATACTCAAAAACTCGAATACAAAACGGTCCCTTGTTAATTTCAATGTGAGATAAAAGTCTGTTCGGAAAAGACGTCGACGCGCGTAGACAAAAGAAGATCGCCTACTATGTACAGTCGCGGACTTAAAAAAGTTTACACCAGTATCATCTAGTTACTGGTTTTTTAATTTTTGTATATTGTAATTTGCCTTTTGATAGCAATGTATCAATTACTAAGGTTACATCCTAAAAATTCAATAAAAAATTATTATCAAAACACCTGAAATTATTGTTTATTATACAATCCAAATTACTCAATTTTATTCAATTAAAACATAAAAATATTTGATAATATTTGATACTAGCAAATTCCTTCCTCCAATCTTGCAATAATTCTTCTTTTTTGTTCAACGTTTTAATAATTTCGAGGCATTTAAACGACATTATTTCTGTTAATTTTTGACATTTACATTTACCTATTAAAAACTAAATTTGTTGCTAAACTACTGACTTTTTGTGAACTTACACTGAAAAACTCAAGTGTAAACTTTATTAAGTCCGCGACTGTACATAATAACAGTTGAGTAATAGACAGTGCAAAATAAAAGAGCATCGCCGATTATTATTATTCAGTGATCTCGATGCTATGATCTTCGGCACGCGACGCATCGTTGTTGTTTCGCGTTTGTTTGTGCAACGTTATCCTTGTTGATCCAGCGGCGACGGCCGCGACGACGACGCCGTCCGACAGGAGACGACCAGTTCCGAACAAGCGTCTTCGTCGTGCAGCCACCAACACCAATACCAGTATGGCAATGCTATACATATTATAAGTACTTATACATAGAACGGCTTTCCACTCTACGGTATGGGAGTTCATTACCCGCTCAATGCCGGCCAGTAGTACGCTGATGAACGGCGCTCTAAAAGCATCGACTCGCGACCTATAAGGTACGGTGCTGACGCTCTCGCGGTGAATACGCGAACCACGTGCTCGGAACGATTCGCAAAAACAGAGTTGTATAACATAGGCATTAACTCTCTAACTCACCCCCCTTTCGACGCACAGCCACCAAGTGCAGACTTGTCTCTACCCTTAATTTACATATTTAATTGTGTCAAATTAAATTCATATACGTTCCCTTATTTTGCATCCCTTATTATTACGTTATTACACTGCGGTGTAAATTCACTTTTATACTTTTTTTATTATCGTAATCATCGTCGTTTCATATCGTGTATTTCCGATCTTTTAATTTGTTTAATCAAATTTTTAATTGGCGGACCGGTTTATTACTTTTGCGAAGTGAACGTGCTGAAATTGACGTTTTGTTTTGTTTTTTTTATGAGTAAAAAAGTGATGCGTTAATGTTTCTCATTTGTTTTGTCTTCGGTTAATTTGAGAAATAAATTACGGTTGTGTTGTAGAGACGTTCGTTTATTTTATTTTAAAAAGAAATTTAACATTTATTGCAACGACAATACAAAATTACATCATAATATTATCTATTATAATTTCAAGTCGTTCATTTTAAAAACGAAGCAATATTTTATTTAGAAAATATTAGATTAACAAAATGAAAATTCAACCAGTACAGTAGTTTTCGAATTTTGCTGTGCTTATAGAAAATTATGTTTAAATATTTTCTTTGGTAAAATGTGCAATGACATAAAAAACTTTTTCTCGAATTTCAAAGGACTTCAAAGAAAAAAATGAAAACACCGTTAAAGAAAACCCGTTGTCTGCTTTCAACTATGTATTTAAGGTGAGCGGCAATTGTTTATATGAAATCGACATTAAAATAGACATTCAATTGTTTATTACAACATGTAAATAATATTATTGCGTAATAATAATAAATGAGATGCTGTGCTATTGTTTATCAATACTGTACTCAATTGTTTATATGTTGTTGTCTCAACTGATATACCGGTGTGTATGTTGAAAACCTGTTCCAAAATAATGGACTTTTAATGAAAATTTATTGTTTAAACTGTCCACAATTATTTAAATATATGTACTAGAATTAATCGTCTCTTAAATTTAGTTTTAAAAGCAATTATTAAAAATAAAACATGTTGCTGTTTTTCTCAATTTATTGCTCTATCGAAATACTTTAAACACACACGAACTCCGAACACCGAAATGCTGGAATCCCGAGAAGTGATCGATGTAAATATTTATTACCGTTTGACATTTGTTTGTTTGTTCCGCGATTACGGCCAAATGTGCAGATCAATTTTGACGAAATTTGACACGGACATTCTTTGAATCCACGCTGAACGACGTATATAAATGGTTTTGCGATCAAAACCACCCCATGGGGCTGGAGGTGGTTTAAAAGTTCATATAAGTATATATTGCAAACTGGTTTTTCAGTCCGGCTTCACTCGAGTTGATTTTGGTTTGACAACAAAATAATCACGGGCAACAAATTTTTCATATATCAGTTTACTGTATTTACGTGAGGGATCCCCGATTTGCTTTACATTTTCGCTCACTACTCATCCCTCTTTTGTCTTAGCGTATTAATATAGGGTGTCGCAGAACGATGGCCTACGGACAGTACAGTGAAATACAGAAAAACATTCTGAGCAGAAAATTTCTTAAATATTTTTTGATCAGATATGCCTTTAGTGAGATATTATCGCCAATAAGTTGAGCGGAATAAATAAGAATGTTAAGAAACCACGCTTACTCCCCCACATGATGTTGATAATTTATTTTTTAATATCTCATTATAATTAACACTAATATCTCATTAACGACAAAAAATGTCTAAGGAGTTTTCTGTTCAGAATTATTTTCCTAATTTTACTGTACTGTCCGTACGCGATCGATCTGGGACACCCTGTACATAACCTATGTTACTCGGGAAGAACTAGATTTTTAAACCGTAAGGCTTTTTCAAAATCGGTTCAGTAGTTTCTGAGATTATCCGCGACAAACACGCATGCAAACTTTTCCTCTTTATAATTTTAGTATATATTAGATTAATTATTGATTACTGTGATTGTAGCCCCCGCAGGGGGGACATTGGAATGTGGTTGCTATCGCAAATTGCATTCCAATGTTCTTTGGGAATTAGCGCTTCCAGGGACCAGAGCTCGTGCCAGTCGGTTTGTATATGCCGGCTGGCGGATTTACACATTTGCCGCCAGTAGGCTATTCAAATTTTGCCGCCCCTACCGACCTCTTCAATTCGATAACCTAGTTCACAATCATATTAATTAAAATTTTTTGTCAATGAAATTGTAACTTTATGATTTGTGCACTATCGATCGTCCTAATTAAGCAACCAAACGCGACTACGCAAATTTTAGAAAAAATCGAGGAAAAAATTATCTAAGTGGTGAAACATATTAATTATTACATGTTGAATTATTGTTTGTATGAATCTTTTTAATTTCTGTAAGACATAAAAAAAAGTTTGACCCCAAATTTGCCGCCCCTAAAATCTGCCGCCCTAGGCTCCAGCCTACTCAGCCTGCTGGTAAATCCGCCACTGTGGCGGATTCTAATACACAAATTGTGTTGAAGACGCCATTGACCTGAGTTGTCGACGCGTCTACAATCTACAATTAATTAATTACTGCGATTGTACATGTTTTTCGATTGGCTGAGCTACAACCCTGAGCCTATATATTGGCAGCTATCCGAACATTAAATAAACGATCAGAGTTTAGCGCTGATCAGTCAAACGGTTATTGGTTTCGTATCGGTCTCTAATCGATTTGGGTGGTCATTGATCGTTTTTCAATCCAGACAAACGCATAGCCGCTATATTATTTTGTCGTTTTGGACAAAAGATTTAATTCATGAGTTTAAACTAATACATATATACAGAGTTTGTTTATTTGAGATGTAATCCTTGTATTTATTATCGTTTATTTAGAGTCCTACTGTAGGGTTCTGTGCTCATCGAATGCCATTTCACTGTAATACCTTTCTCAATAAATAAATCTTAACAAGTGCGAGTTACACTTGTACGCCGAGGGTCCCTTACTATAAACAATATTATTATATTCTCTTTTAAATTTCGAAAACTATAACATAGCTGTTGGAAACAACGTATTTATTTTTACTTCCCACCTCTACTATGGTAGGGAAGTAATGGATTCAGTCCGAAAACAATATTTCGAGATTTTAACAGATTTTCACGTTTTGAGACCCTAGCAATCGTTTAAGATCATTTTCTGACTGATGTCTGTATGTGTGTGTGTGTGTATGTGTGTAGGTGGTCAATTTTTCGCCTTCGATATCTTAAGAACGGAACAACATACGGGCATGCCGATTGTTCTATTGTGTTTATCAGCCTTTAACTTAGATCTGATTAGATTTTGAGTCAAATCGGTTCAGTGGATCCTGAGATATTCAAAAAAACGTTCTCAATGTCACGTATTAACATAGATAAAAAAAAATATAAATGAATTCTAGATGTTATAATATGAAAAAATGTAAATATTTTTTTTCTCTAAAATGTATAGTTTTCGAGAAAAAAAATATTTTACTAAAAAAAAATAAAAATTGTACGTAAATCAAGGTAACCATGATTTTTGCTATATTAAGCTAGCCATCAGTAGATCACCAAACAAAAAAGAGGGCCATGCTTTTTTCAAAGAATAAAAATTAAATTGTGTTTTAAAGACCACCAACAGCTAAGGTTATTTGGGCCTAGTCAAAGAATAAAAAAAAAGTGTTTATTTTTTGCAAATATTTACTCGGTGGGAAGTATAGAACTGGTCATCAGTCGAATTTTTTTTGTAAAGTATACCTCTATAAGTTCTAACATCATTAGTTTTCTCGAAATTTTAGCTGTATTTTGAAATTGAGGAAGTTTTAAGAAAAATCTCGAAAACTACGTAAAATAATATTTAAAAAAAAATCGTTTTGAGGTCTCTAAGAAAAACCTTTTCAAAAAATACCCCACACGACCGAATACAAAGATTTTTTTCAGTGTCAAACTTGTCTCCCCCTCATATTTATGGGATTTTTTTTGAGATTCTAACTATTGGAACATATTATGGGGATTGGGGGTTAGTAAGCTTTGTCAACGAAGATCCGAAATTGGCAAATAAATGCATTAAATCGTGTAATCTAAATTATTATTGTAAGCTCCTAAAAAAAATTAATATACCATTTTGTAGGAAATTTAATCAGCTTCATTATTTATGAAAAGTTTTTTTTTCTAGGACGCTTAGTTTTCGAGATATTTACGAAAAACCAAAAAATGGGACCTTTTCACCCCCCTCCCGCCCAAAGCTCGCATCTTCCGGCTGGGGACTTTTAGTATGTTATACCTCGGAGTCACCCCTACCACTTAAAATAATAACCAAGACTACACGATTTAATACAATTATTTTTGCTTCGTCGACTGAGCTATATGTCTTTCAGCTTGATATGTTTATTTAGTCCAGAGAAATTCGACTGTGACGTACGGACGAACAGACAAACGAGCGATCCCATAAGAGTTCCATTTTTTCTTTTGAGGTACGAAACCCTAAAAATTCAATAATCAATCAGTTGAGCGTCTATAATTTAAAAATACAGTCCGCTGATGACTTAAGCTGTCGAGAGTCAGTAAGTAGAGGGTAATAGAGTTGAAGGATTTTTATACTCCTAGTATTAAGATGATTCATCTACTGAAAAAGCTCACACGACGCGTCGTTAAGCTCTTTCAGTATGTGAGTCATACCGCGAAGTATGAGATTAACTTGTTTTTTTTGGCTGTGGTCACATGAAGATTAAAAAAGATTGTGGATTTGTGCAGGAAGTATTGAGATTGTGTTGATCTGTAACTCGTAGGCTTATAAAATAAAAAACTTTTTAACAATAAAAAAACCTCCTTCAAAAAGCCACTAAAAAGAGGAAAATAATGAAATTTTGAGGTCTCCACCAATTTAATAAAATATGAAGTCGGTTAAAAAGTATAGTACCTACCTATAGTGATTAATATCTTCTTTATAACAGACTTCATATTTTATTAAATCGGCAGAGATCTCAAAATTTCATTATTTTCCTCTTTTTAGTGGCTCTTTGAAGGAGACTTTTTTTTTTGTTAAAAAGTTTTTTATTTTTTACTTTTTTGTGTCAAAAAGTGACATTTACCTTAAAGAATCACACGCCGTTACTTACTTTTATTAAAATCAGCCGAACTACTGAACCGATTTTGATGAAATTTCTGTGGGACCAATCTGAAAGTATATCCTTTCAAATAAAATTTTTTTTTCAAAATCGGGTCTTCAACGACGAAGTTATCCGCGAACACACATAAAACATATATACGGTCGAATTGAGAAACCTCATTTTTTTGAAGTCGGTTAAAAAACATTATAATCGACAATTAGAATTTCTTATGACGTAATAATTTCATATTGCGATAATTAAGATAGAATCAGAGATAATATAAAATTAAAACGATGCAGTCATTTTCCACTTAACTCGAAACTAATTGCTTGTTCAGAAAAAAGAAAAAGGACAGAATAGAATATAGACTGAACAGATCAGAACAAAATATGTTGTTTAATAGATTGAGATAGACAGTGGAAGCTGCTTCTACACGTCCTTTTCTAATATAATAATTATTTCGTATAGATTCCAGGAAGTAGATCGTCAGTTTTAAAATTAGGACTGTTTGGAAGTGGTGGGGCAATCAAAAAAGTGGGCGTGGACAAAATGAAAAAGTAGCTGTTCTCCCCGGATTCGCCCCAGTGAAGTTTAGAATTCTAGAGTTTAACTCATTCTAAATAGTGTCTCGAAAATCCACTCCCTCGCCGTTTATACGTCCTGTTCGAGTAGTTTTTCCGAAACACCGTCAAATGTACAGCTTAAGGCGGGATATTTGAATTAGGGCCTCGCACACATTTCCTAAATTTCTAATTATTATATACTTAAGGTACGTGCAGTACGCAGCTAGGATTCTAGATGGTAGCATGTATGGTGGCTGAAATTATAAGCGCTTATAGGTTTGCACAACGAAGCTTTGATACTTAAGCTTAAATCGCGTTTGAAATGTCAGATAGCGAAGACGAATATTTGTGTTCTTCTGCTACAAAGTGGTATATTTTAAATACAAATTTGGGTAGGAGCTATCATGTCCACCCTATTAATAGAAAACGATCTAAACATGGCGTATTTCATCATTTATACCAAGAATTAAAATTTTACCCAAACCTATTTTTTGAATATTTACGTATGGAACCTAACACTTTTAAATACGTCTTAGAAAAAACTCAAAACAAATTAAATAAAAACTGGCAAATTTTCATTTATTAAACTAGTCACATTCATTGCGAAACTTGTAACGGCCATTTGACAGTTGTCACACGTTGATTGTAGTAGTCAGCGCGCTGAAAGAATTATGAGATACATTCTTGTATCTAGCAGCTCTTGTAACAGCGCTTATACCTGCTACACTCACTGCTTCGTTGTGCACGCTCGCATATATAACAATTCATTAATTTAAGCAAGCCCTGCTATGATCTACACTACCATCTAGAATCCCAACTCCATACTGCACGTACCTTAAGGCGGGATATTTGAATTAAGGCCTCGGACACAGTTCTAAAATTTCTAATTATTATATATTTAGCGAGGCTCCTGGGGTGCGAGGCCGTGTGCCGTGGCTCACTTCGCCCATGCCTCACGCCGCTTCTGCTGTTTGGTACGGTATCATTGTGTGTGCCAAGGGCCTTACACACACGTCGCGGAAGAGAGAGTTATAGTACTGTTAAAGTAGTCGTATTAAAGCAATTAAATTGATAGTCGAATGTCCTCTTAACGCGGCAGACGTTCCTACGTTTTATCTGTGGTGAGAAGCCAAAGTTGTTTATGTGAAAGTTTTGATTATATTTACACAGGTATATATTTTCTAACTGTTCTATACTTACTAATATAAATGAATAGTAAAAGTTGTTAAATTAATAGATTTTTTTATACGGCTGAATTGCAATTGAAAATTTTGTTGGAAAGTAGCCAATTATATAATTGATTCCAAACATATCGGAAAAAATCATTTTACCAACCATAAGTCACAGTCAGGATTCTAACCTGAACCGTTTCACTTTCGCGGCGGAATGAGCTTACAATTACTCAACCGCCGCGAAAGTGGAAAGGTTCAGGTTAGAATCCTGACTGAGACTATGGTTGATAAAATGATTTTTTCCGATATGTTTAATAATAATAATAATAATCTTTCTTTATTAAAACACCAATAAAGTGGTTATAATAGCGTCCACAATACAATATTAAAAATATCATTTACTAATTAATTAAAAAGTTTTAATGTAAAAAATTCTTTAAAGTCATATAGACATGCATCTGTTAATTTTGTTTTAATAGTATTTTTGAAAATTTTTTCAGGAAGGAGTTTGGAATCTATTATATAATTGGCTGCTTTCAAACAAAAATTTCAGTAAAAGTTGTATTTTATAATAATAATAGCATCGTTCCGCGTATCAAAATTTGATAATTTTGAATGGTGTATGTTATTCCTCATAGATAAACAAATAATGTAAACCAACTTTTTTTGTTCTTATATATCCTTCCTCTTAAATGACAACAAGAATTAAAAAATGTGTTCATTTCAAAAGAATGAGCTTAGCCGCCATATGATGACGTCAAAGCCAGACCAATGAAGAATGCAGAATCTCAAGTAGGTACTACCCTGCGCAGTTACCGTTTGATCAATTTATCATTCACGTGTGTTCAGCCATAAACAAAATTCATTTACCTACGCAATTTTCATTCTAAATAAATAAAATTACGTAATCCTTTCGAATCATGAATGAATCTTGTTTTAGTCAATGAAATTTTTTGACGTTTAGAATAATAAAAAAATGTGCTTCGATTTATTTTATTGTAAATTATAGACGCGTCGACAACTTAGGTCATTAGCGTCTTGTTTACATCAAATAACAACTCACTTAAAACTAAATGACATCACAAAACATCCATGAGCGGAGGCGGGATTCGAACCCACGACAGTGTGATCCAAAGGCCGCTACGCTAACCGTTACACAACTCTGTCCTCCTAAAAATGTGCTTCGAGGCACCCACACTGCTGCTTCTATCAATTGTTCACGATTACGAACCCACTAAATTATCATAAAGGTTGTTTTATAAAAAATCGGACATAAGCAATTTGCTTTGTGACCTAAGATATCATCCGTAGCACAGGTATAGATTACAGTGCAGTACTGCAGCATGCAGCATCCCTCAAACGTTCCCTTTTCTCCGCGCACACCCTGTATAAATACACGACACCATTCTATGTTTTAAAATACATAGACGTCTGGTGCAACCCACTTCGCGTGACCGTCCGAGTAATTTATACCATTATAAAGAGATGGTTGAAGAAAGAAGATAGGTATAATTTGCTTTTGATTTATTATCGAATATCTTATTTCCAATAAAGTTTTATGTCTCGTATTTTATTTATTTTTATAATATTGTTAAGACTGAAATATCACTGAAACTTTAGCGCAAAGTTTTCTCTGCCGAAAATAAAATGCCTCACCCACTGAGTTATAGAGGCGCTACAAGCATTTAAAAGTGAAGCCAGTCGCCATATTTATTCAGTTCTTATTTTATATGTAAGAGGAAGACGAAGAGAATAATATGCCCTAATCCATCCCGTGTTTGGCCGCCATGTCTGTTTTGACTTGTCAGACCTGACTTTAACTTTGTATAAGCAGTTGTATACGGTAAAGCACCTCTATTAACTTTTAACTCAGTGACCTTACCCACATTAGTGCACGGTCCAGATAAATATGTTGCCATTATAACACTGCAAGGTTATATGTATAAGAAAAAAACTTAAATGTCACTGCCGGGACACGAACCCGAATCTCTCAGATTCGCTCTAGTTGAGTTATCAGTGTCTATAACTCAACATTCATTGATATCCACAATAGTCTTTTTTATTTAACGAAATGTTGTATAAAAATAGTTTGATTTTTTTGCAAGATGATATTGAAATTAAAAATTGATTTATAAACGCGGATTCGGTCAATCGAAGGCTATTAGATAATAAATATTTATAATGTCCGTCAAAATTCATAACTAATATACAGCTTGCCGCGAGGGTTTACTGTAGTCCGTATGTAGATAGCTTTTGTTTACGTAACAGAACCCATCATTTAGTTAATAGAACTGGTGTATAATTAGCGTCGAAATTAATAAGAAACACAACCTCGAGGGCTCATTCAGATGGGTGGATCTTTAGATTTAATTTATCTATTATCGAACGTCTATAATCTATCAATATATCTAACTTAATTTATCTCAACGTGCTGGCCAAAATCTAGAGAATTGGAACAAGACTTATTTCTGTAATTTTACAAGTGTTTTGCGTTTTTAAAAAAAATTCGACTGATGACCAGTCCTATACTTCCCACCTAGTAAATATTTGCAACAAATAAACACTCTTTTTTTATTCTTTGAAAAAAAGCATGGCCCTCTTTTTTGTTTGGTGATCTACTGATGGCTAGTAATATAGCAAAAATCATGGTTACCTTGATTTACGTACAATTTTCTTTTTTTAGTAAAATATTTTTTTTCTCGAAAACTATACATTTTAGAGAAAAAAATTCGACTGATGACCAGTCCTATACTTCCCACCTAGTAAATATTTGCAAAAAATAAACGCTCATTTTTTTTTTATTCTTTGACTAGGCCCAAATAACCTTAGCTGTTGGTGGTCTTTAAAACACAATTTAATTTTTATTCTTTGAAAAAAGCATGGCCCTCTTTTTTGTTTAGTGATCTACTGATGGCTAGCTTAATATAGCAAAAATCATGGTTACCTTGATTTACGTACAATTTTCATTTTTTTTAGTAAAATATTTTTTTTCTCGAAAACTATACATTTTAGAGAAAAAAAATATTTACATTTTTTTCATATTATAACATCTAGAATTCATTTATATTTTTTTTTACCTATGTTAATACGTGACATTGAGGACGTTTTTTTGAATATCTCAGGATACACTGAACCGATTTGACTCAAAATCTAATCAGATCTAAGTTAAAGGCTGATAAACACAATAGAATAATCGGCATGCCCGTATGTTGTTCCGTTCTTAAGATATCGAAGGCGAAAAATTGACCACACACACACACACATACACACACACATACACACACACACACACACACACACACACACACACATACATACAGACATCAGTCAGAAATGATCTTAAACGATTGCTAGGGTCTCAAAACGTGAAGATCTGTTAAAATCTCGAAATATTTTTTTCGGACTAAATCCATTACTTCCCTACCATAGTAGAGGTGGGAAGTAAAAAATATTTACATTTTTTTCATATTATAACATCTAGAATTCATTTATTTTTTTTACCTATGTTAATACGTGACATTGAGAACGTTTTTTTAATATCTCAGAATTCACTGAACCGATTTGAGTCAAAATCTAATCAGATCTAAGTTAAAGGCTGATAAATACAATAGAACAATCGTCATGGCCGTATTTTGTTCCGTTTTTACGATATCGAAGGCGAAAAATTAACCACACACACACACACACACACACACACATACATACAGACATAAGTCAGAAAATGATCTTAAACGATTGCTAGGGTCTCAAAACGTGAAGATCTGTTAAAATCTCGAAATATTTTTTTCGGACTAAATCCATTACCTACTTTCCTACCATAGTAGAGGTGGGAAGTAATAATGGTTGTCTGTATAACATCACTCAAAAACGGTTGGACGGATTTTAAGAAAAATTAGTATCTAAGACTTTAAATTAGTAAAATCGACATTTACGCGGTGAGTAAATATCAGATTAATTTGTAATTTCGTTTTTGTGCTTTAAAATATTTTGCGTTTCTGAAGTTGCTGTCTTGTTTGTAACGGTATCATTCAAGCCACTGGACCGATTTTAAGGAAACTTAGTACCTACATTTAGTGCCCTAACTTAAAGTGTAGGGTACTTTTTAACTGGCTTCGATCACGCCATGTAAACAACAGCATTGCTACACGCTCGGCCATTCTCAAGCCCTCTGAAGTTTTCACTTCTGTCGTGTGGTCATAAGCATGCACGCCTATTTTTTTTCATATCAGTACTGTCGACACTGAAGATACAAGAAATGCACATATTATTATTATCGTCGTTTCGTTGCCAGTTGTCGCCAGTTCGTCTCGCAAATTGAGTTTTATGTGTTTGCGTCTGGCAGAAAGCAACAGAATTGTGCTGCCAACGCTTCAATAAAATGTTCAATAAATTATTCTTGTTCGAAAATATCACTCGAGAGGATATTCAACTGTATTATTTCCTGTTAGGAAGTTTAATGAATTATGTTTGTTCAAAAATAGGTTTTTAATTTGCAAGCTATTTTCGATAAATTCCAATAATTAATTAAATTTATATTCTAAAACAAGCCGTGAGGTGGGTCGTTTATTAGGACTAAAGTGCGACCCTTGAGGTCCACACGACGAACTTCCCAGTTTGATAAATATTTAATAATAATAATTAAATTAGATATTACACAGAAAAGTAATCATTTCAAACATTAAAACATCAATAATTAAAAAAAAAAAAAAAAAAAAAAAAAACGGCTGAACCGATTTTTATAAAATTTATGTCGGACCAAAATGACGTTAACACGCCTCGATTGACACCCTTACGAAGTCGATATAATTTTTTATTCGCGAGATATTGTGTAAAATCTACTTTTTTGGAGGTTATTTGGTTAAGAAAAAAGAACGGCTGAACCGATTTTGAAAAAATTTCTTTCAGATCATATTTACGTTAATACGCGTCGATTGGCACCCTAACGTAGTCGATATCATTTTTCGTTCTCGAGATTTCGTCTTTGAAAGAAATGTACACATACGTACGTACGTACGTACGTACGTACGTACGTACGTACACACACACACACACACACACACACACACAGACATCTTTCTAAAAGTAGTGTAAAAATAGTGTAGTGACCTTGAAACATAAAATTTTTTTTTCCTTTTTGATTTCGATTTTCGGACCCATTACAATAACTTCCAGTGGGAAGTTAATAAATAAATAAGTACATATCATAAACTTTTATCAATATATTGTTACAAAACTGTTTTCTGAGTGGGTGGAATGAATATTTATTTACAATAATTAAAAACACAATAATAATGAACGTAACAACGAAAAGTCAATTCTAACAATCAACACAAGTAAACAATAACTAAACAGTAATTACAAAGCAAAACAAACAACTATATACAATAATTCGTAATTATTACCACTACACTCGTATTTATTTATCAATTTGGTTATTTATATCACGGCACTATTTATATTACTGCTCCAACGTAGACTTGAATGCGTGACTCACCGTTGACTGCTCCCCCACTTACTCATACTGGCTGTTTATATATGTTGCGTAGCGTAAGCTTAGTGTGTTCTCGCTTTCTCTAGAACTTTGGCGCAGGTACCAGTTGTTCAGTAAGCAGACCCCGTTTCTCAGAACTCTTGCCTGCCGTTTATATACAGGGTGATCCGTAACAATATACTAAATCTCAAATTAATCTTTATTTTTCAAGATAATTCAAGATTTAGCTGATTTAATATTTATGCATTGTCCTCATTGATTAAACATTTTTTAAACAGATTTTTTAAGAGGTGAGAAAATTGATAAATTAAATGTCAAACGTCGTTTAAATTAAAAAATTCAAATATGAAATACTGTCGGCATTTTGAGTTATTAAATATTAATATAATAATAAATTTACTCTTAATGAAACATCGTTTTTAAACAGTTTACATTATAGTAAAATACGTTACTGCTTCTCAAATACCCTCCCACAAACACATAAATAAATTAATTTTAAATTACTTCGTTAATTGGAAAACACATTCTGTCTTCAACTGTTAGCTTTGTTCAAGAAAGCTTATTCTTGAATATAACTCCTTAGAAAACGTTTCAACCTTTCATGTAGCGGCCTTTGAATCACACTGTCGTGGGTTCGAATTCCACCTGCGCTCATAGATGTTTTGTGATGTAATTTAGTTTTAAGAGAATTGTTACTTAATGTATTTAAAACGCTAATGACCTAAGTTGTCGACGCTTCTGTAATCTACAATAAGTAAAAATAAAATTCAACCTTTCATTGTTCTATGACAATTTTATCAGGCATTTTAAGATATATCATCAATAATACAAATATGATACATCTAAGATGCCTGATGAGAACAGTGTGGTCCAGTGGTTAGCGTCACGGCCTCTGGATCAGACTGTCGTGGGTTCGAATCCCGCCTTCGCTCATGGATGTTTTGTGATGTCATTTAGTTTTAACTTTTAAGTTAATTGTTATTTAATTTAATCAAGACGCTAATGACCTAAGTTGTCGATGCGTCTATAATTTACAATAAATAAAAAAAAAAAGATGCCTGATAAAATTTTCATTGAACAATGAAACGTTGCAGAGTTAGAAATTAAGCATTTGTTGATTTTTCGTCCACATTCCACAACATCCTTTTTGCTTATTCAATAAATTATGGACGTAAAAAATCTACACGTTATATGTTTAATAAAAATCCGAAAATTCACTAAGTTGATGCACTAAGTTTATAGTCATTTGTCTTTATTTTTTGTTTTTTTTTGTTTCGTTCCGTTATTTCTAAATAAAAAAAAAATTCGAAAATCCAATACCAGCCTTCATTGCAAATTAGAATTTGATGTTTATGTTACGGATCACCCTGTATATAAACGTCAGGCAAGAATTCTGAAAAGCGGTGTCTGCTTGCTGAACAACACGTAATGACGTGAAGTTTCTAGAGAACGCGAGAAGCACTGGGCTTCAGCCACGCAGCGTAGGTATATAAACGAGTGAGTGAAGCGATCAATCAGTCAGTCAATAGTGAGTCGTGCGAGGAAGTGGATCAGTGATATAAATAGTTCCGCGATATAAATACACCTGATAAAATAAATATTAGTATAGTCAATTGTATATAATTAAGTGTTAATTACCGTTTAGTTATTGTTTACTTGAGTTGATTGTTAGAACTGACTTTTCGTTGTTGCATTTATTGTTATTGTATTTTTAATTATTGTAAATAAATATTTATTCCGCCAACTCAGAAAACAGTTTTGTAACATTTATATCTTGACGTATTATGTTGTCCCAGCGATCTCGGCTACTGTTGAGAACTATCTACTGTTTTTAGAATGTTTAAGAATAAACGTCATTAAAAGACAAGAAACTTCATTTTTATTGCATATTATTTATTGCGAGTTGGGTTCACAGGTCATTTCCCATTTTATTATCTGTTTAACGAAAAAAAACTTTTAATATTGTTGTGTGCTTGTTTTTTTGATAAAACAACGCTATAAATACCAACAACAAAAAAAGTTGAATGGCTTAACTGTTGCGGCATGTTCAAACTATTTTATCTTCAAGTTTATTTAAACCTATTTTAATAAAAATCAACTTTCGTTTTTTTTCTCATTAAGTTGTAAAGTTGGTCGCTTGCGTGAGCGTCGATTATTCTCGCAGAATCACTCATGTTAACTTTATTTTTGGGTGGCAGTTAAATTGATAGTGCACTGAGTTTCATTCAAATCGGTACAACCGTACAGACAGGCAGACGAAAATTCTGGAAACACTTTTTTCTGTCTACTCGTACTAAGTATCTAGCATTAGAAATAGGTACCCAAAAAAACTAAAATGAAATTTTTACAGACAGGTTCCACTAGAATTTTGTTTATCGGAATTGATTTAGTTGAAATTTTTAGATTTTTTTTAAGGTCACCAACAGCTAGAGTTATATGGGTCTAGTACCAATTAATATTTTCAACTGATTATTTTTTAAGGATACATTGAAAATCTAATTGATATCTACTGATTAGGACCTGGGAACTGGGGGCTTGTAATAAAGGAGCCACGGAAACGCCATATAAACAAAGGCACGCTTGGCGTAATGGTCAGCATGCTGGCCTTAGGAGGAAGCTGTCGTGGGTTCGAATCCCACCTCTGCTCATTGGTGTTTTGTGATGTTATTTAGTTTTAAGTGATATATGTATATATTTGTTGTATTTAAGACGCTAATGACCTAAGTTGTCAACGCGTCTATAATCCACAATAAAATCGAATCCCACCTCGCTCATGGATGTTTTGTGATGTCATTTAGTTTTAAGTGATATGTCATTTGATGTAATCAATAATCTATAATCTACATTAAATATAAAGTAATCACACGCCGCTACTCAATTTTATTAAAATCAGCCGAACTACTGAACCGTTTTAAGTAACATTAATGTGGGAGTCATGGGACCAACTTCGAGGTATACACTATCCAATAAAAAAAGAATTTTCCAAATCGGTTTATAAATGACGGAGTTCTGAGGTAACAAAAATAAAAAAAAAATACAACCGAATTGATAACCACCTCCTTTTTTTGAAGTCGATTAAAAATACACGCTCGGCTATTATCAAGACCTGATTTAGTTGAACACTCCTACTATAATCATATCAATGCTTCTTCTACTATGTAGACTCACTCATTAATGAATAAACTTACAACAGCAGATGTAGTTTTTCGCGATAAAATTATTTTCTTTTTTTATCGTTTCTGAAAACAACGGAAGTTGTGGCAATAATTTTTACGTGATTTACGATAATAAAATTTAAATAATTGTCGATATCTGGCCACAAAATGCGTTTTTTTTTACATTTTATTCAATTTTTTTGCCACAAATCTTTTTTCACTAGAATTATTTTTTTTAGTGATTATCTCGCTTGATTGCTCATTGAGGTCTCTTTTCCCATTTAAAGCCAAATGGGGAAATTGATTCATGTGACCACAGCTAAAAACAACTCGCGATACGACTCACGTACTCTGAAAGTATGCGCGGTGCTTGTAAATTCGCAAAGAAATTCAAGTATTAAAATTTTTGATGTGAAACATCTTTGGTCGGGCAGTGAACAGCCGCGTGAGGGGAAATATGCAACGAAATTTCTGGTTCGCTCCTTCGCTGCTATTCTCCCCACCACTGCGGCACTTCTCTCTCTGCTTCCGCGCGCTCGGGCACGGGAAGAGAGAGAGAGAGAGTATACATACGAACGTACTGTAAAGCAAAAGTATATGTATACACGTGTACCTACACGTGTATACATATACTTTTGCTTTACAACTAAATACACAGCGAAGTATCTATATTACATACCTATGTAATATAAATACTTCGCTGTGTATTTAGTTGCGTTTCTGGCTCAGGCGTGCTCAAACGCCGCAACCGCGTGTGTTACAGTGCAGTATATAGGTTACGTCAGCATAACAGTTAGCTGCTGCTTTTGAAAAAATATATACTATTACATAGAGAATACCACCGAGTTCAAAAACGTTTTGTTTGATGTTTCACATCTGTCGGGGGTCCCGAGACCCACACGCTTTTTTTATATGTAAATGTTTTCTCTCAAAATTTTTGCTTTACTGACTCACTGAAATGTCACGGAGGTGTGTCATGGAAGTGATGCTTGTGGTGTGCAGTTTAAACTGCAATTCTACAGCGTATATGCTATAATTTAACCTACTATAATAGTAAAATTACTATCATTACTGATTTCTTTGACATTCTCTGTGAAATTCAGTATAAATGTAGCAGTTGTGTTTTTACGTCATCTGCTGTATTTACATCACTGACATCAGATGTTTAATTCCATATCTTGAAGCTAATAATAAAATGATCTGACTTAACATTGAAAAAATTAACATACCAACTACTAAGTTTTGTGATTGACATCACCGTCAATTTGTTTTCGAAGAAATTATCGATTACTTCATTATTTTAATTTCTTTTTATTACGTCATGTTTTTTTTATTTGTGTCATGTTTTGTCATCAGGGTGTGAATAAAAAAAATTTGATTCATAAAGTCACCTAGAGATTAATTCTAATCAAATTTACTACGTTTGTTTTTGTAAGATATTTTTCTATGAAACACAATTTTATTTAGATTTGAGACGAGATAATATAGGCCATGGCTCTGTTACATACCTGCAGTTCACAAGTTCTGGTCTTAGGTCATCCAGAATTATTTGGGACCGGTAGGTACCATTTAATTTTTTCAATTTATTACATTTTTAAAAATACATTGAAAATCCAATTGATATTTTTACCAGCTCTCGGATTAGAACTTAAATGGGGGATTATATTTAATAAAGGAGACATGAAACGCCGTAAGCAACCACATCGCTACGTGCTCGGCTACTATCAAGTGCAAATTATTGAACAATTAATTTATTCTTTAAATAATTATGATTTAAAATGATGAATATTGTTTAAAATAAATAAATGATTTTGTAATGGACATAAACAAATTGTTGGTGGTTTTTTGTCTTTAGTAGAAGTCCAATTTTTTAAGGTGGTAGATAGATATTGTAGATTATAGACGCTCTACATCTGAGGCCATTGGCGTTTTAGGGTGCAGGTAATATATTATGTATATCTACAGAAATATACCAATATGTTTACGAAACCTAGATAAAGACAATCGGGTGCAATTTGTAAGATTGCAACCCGAATTTCCCTGATTACATATCTATTTTTTATTTATTTATTGTAAATTATAGACGCGTCGACAGCTTAGGTCATTAGCGTCTTGATTACATTAAATAACAATTAACTTAAAACTAAATGACATCACAAAACATCCATGAGCGGAGTCGGGATTCGAACCTGCGACAGTCTGATCCAGAGGCCACGACGCTAACTACTGGACCACACTGTCCTCTGAACCTCATTAGATTTTTATTTATTTATTGTAGATTATAGACGGGTCGACAGCTTAGGTCATTAGCGTCTTGATTACATTAAATAACAATTAACCTAAAACTAATTACATCACAAAACATTCATGAGCGGAGGCGGGATTCGAACCCACGACAGTCTGATCCAGAGGCCACGACGCTAACCACTGAACCACACTGTCCTCGATTACATATCTAGCGCTGTATACTCGTCGGTTAATTTGAAAACTATAGGTAAATAAAATTAGTGTTTTCGAACGCATCGTACATTTGTGATTGTTAAACATAAAGCATAATATCGTTGATAGATAAATTTAAATGAAGATTTCAAACGAAGAACAATACGCCTATAAAAATATGGCTATCTCAGTTGTTTTAAATAAGTAATTAAGATGCGTGTCTAATAGTGTTTGCATGTCTCAAGTCTTTTGAAAAGGTACAAACTGCACTGGCGTGGGCGTTGAATTAATTATTGTGCTGTGGTATAACCTCAGTGCCGTTCGTTATACTGAGATTTATAAATCAACAACTTGATAACAACAACTTGATAACTCACTGCACACACATGTGTCATTTTTTTTGGATGAATTGTGGATTATAGACGCTCGACAACAGAGGTCATTAGCGTCTGTGTCATTTGTTTGGACTTTGAGTATTTTGTTAGTTAATAATAGATTTTGAATTATTTTTAATTTATGACTATGATGATCCTCAGAAGTAAAAAACTAAAAAAAGACAGATAAAATGAGCAAGACCAAGACTTGATACGCAAGACCAAGACCAAGACTGAATCAGCAAGACCAAAACCAAGACTGAATC
This sequence comes from Mongoloraphidia duomilia, assembly GCA_039654895.1. Lineage (NCBI taxonomy): Eukaryota > Metazoa > Arthropoda > Insecta > Raphidioptera > Raphidiidae > Mongoloraphidia > Mongoloraphidia duomilia. The sequence continues at coordinate 13,696,678 of CM077527.1, forward strand.
AGCAAGACCAAGACCAAGACTGTCTAAGTCTTGGTCTTGGTCTTGCTTTGCTCATCACTACTTCCATTCTCAAAAGGTATAACTTTATAATATAATGATAAAAAAAGTTTCTGGAAAACTTCAAAAATGTTGTTGATTTTTCTCCGTCCCTGAATAACTACATAGTGAATGATAAATACCTGATGTATAACATAATACGTTTATGTTAAAATGTACATGTAGAAAGTTTAACCCTTTGTCGACCCGTGCGACCTGTGTAGGGTCAAGGCCACTACATACATATTATATACTGTCCAGACGATAAAAATGAGCAGCCAACGTGGGCAGTGACTGCGTGAAGGCGTGTCGCAGTCTTTAAAAATACAGTAAAATCTCATGTTCAGTTAACTTCTATTGAATGAATTTTTTACTAGATTTCTCGAAAGTCATTTAGAAGCAACCTCTCGACACTCGCTATATATCTGTATATACTCCCAAACTTTACCCATTTACGGACTATTTATTGGTGCGGTTATTTAGCATTTGGGCCTATTACAATTTCATATTTTCAATTAGAAGGCAGTGTAGCCTAGTGGTTAGTGTACTTGGTACGAAAATCCAAGAAATATGCAACACGCAACGCAGCAGTTATATAATCATATAGGTACTCGAGTTTTCATCGCCTCCGGTCAACTTCAATTACAAAATGTCAGACGGCAGTGTAGCCTAGTGGATGGCGTACTTGGTACCAGCCTCTAGACTAGACTGTCGTGGGTTCGAATCCCACCTGCGCTCATGGATGTTTTGTGATGTTATTTAGTTTTAAATTAGTTGTTATTTAATGTAATTTAAGACGCTAATGACCTAAACTGTCGACGCGTCTATAATCTACAATAAATAAAAAATAATCATATTTTTAATAACTAACTGAAAATACAAATTAGACCCTGGGAACTGGGGGCTTGTAATAGAAGAGCCATGGAAACGCCTTATAAATAGTGTTGCCGTCTAGATCTAGACTTTCTAGACTCTTGTCTTGTCTAGATTTTCAAGACAAGACAAGACTTGCTTTATCTAGATCAAGACTCTTGCCAAAACTCTAGACAATGTTCAAGAGTCTATAGATAAACTAAGTAGTGATAAGTAAAGTAAACCACTCGATTAATCTAGACTTTTGATATTAATAATCTAGAGTCTTGATATTAAGAGTTTTTTAATCTAGACTTAGACTTAAGTGAAGTCTTGTCTAGACGGCAACACTACTTATAAACAAAGGTATTGTAACACGCTCGGCTATTTTCAAACTTAGGACCACTTAAAATCTTTCGCTTATCCCTGGTCTATAATAACTAGCGGAGATCTTAACCTCTCATTTGTAGTACGTGTCGGATGTATTGACAATAGAATCTTGTATCAAAATTAAGTAATTCTGGCTTACCATAGATTGTGAATAAGTAAAGGGCACTAGTACTGGAGTTCCATTGATGATTAGATTTCGGAGAGTATGGTGTCTTAGTTTTTCATTTCAAGTATGCGTCAGATATAATTACAAACACAGCTCGTGTCGAAGGCATTGCAATGCGTCTACCGCTTAGCATAAATGATGAGTAAAGCCATAAAGGACACCAATACTGGAATCCATTGACTAGATTTCTGATTGTAGGTATGGTCTGTTATTTTCTCATTTTAAGTATGCGTCAAATATAATTACTATACAGCTCGTGTCGAAGGCATTGCAATGCGTCTACCGCTTACCATAAATGATGAGTAAAGCCATAAAGGATACCAGTACTGGAATCCATTGACTAGATTTCTGATTGTAGGTATGGTCTGTTATTTTCTCATTTTAAGTATGCGTCAGATATAATTACAATCACAGTTGATCGTGTCGAAAGCATTGTATTGAGTCCACTGCTTACCATAGATGATAAGTTAGAGGGACATCTATTGATGACTAAGCTGCATTACACCTGCTTCACCCGTGGAGCATCATTGTTACAAGCGTGGGATTGATGAGACACCCAGACAAACTTGTATACATATTTATTATATGATAATCAGAGATACCTAGCCCAATCTTCACGAGCTTGATTGCATAGTAATCCACTTGTATATGTCTTTCAGTTATTTTATCTATCCTCAAATATCTAAATACGGTGTGGACATGATCCATTGCAGTCACCATTATTTTTAAAAGGCTTCGTGCCTTTGTATTAACGGGCTCTTTCAATTCAAACCGTTCGTTGTTTACACCTGATCTTATCTGTTCGGCAAAACAGATGCTGCGATGTCCTTTTATATTTAGAGTTCGGTGAACAGCTCGCTTCATTTGACGAGCGTCTACAATTTACAATCATTAATTCATTCGCACCCTCCGTGTTTAATTTTTTATGGATGTCATACATCACGTGGCATACTATTTTGGTTACAAATAATGCCCGTCTTCTGAAAGAACAGGTCCGTAACTTCGTGACGGTATCGCTGCTATACTTGCATTGTGTTTGTTTTATTTAATGGTAACTATGGTGATATCATCGGCAATTTTCAGAAGATGGAATTGAATAGTATTGTGTATTATAGACGCTCGACAACAGAGGTCATTAGCGTCTTCAGAAGATGGACATCGGTATATCCATCAAAGGGTAGAGAGTGGTTGTTTAAGAATTATTTTTATTACTGGAAAAAATAGAAACTGCGGAACCGATTTTAAGAAAATATATGGGAACAATCCGAGATAAATAAATAAAATATATAAGTTTATTGTTCCTGTTAAAACAAAAGCAGGATTCTAACATATGTTTGGGCTTTCATCTGCTCATTTACAAAAGACATGTACCAACACTTTAAAAATATTAAAACAAAACATTTAAAAATTATTACAAAGAAACTAAGATTGGACAAAGTTTTAAAGATCTTCCTGAACATAACGGAGATAAAATTTATTGTTGAAATCAGTGCATCCATTCCTAAGTAATCGATGGATATACATTAAAAAAAATGTATTGATGACGGAAAAAGTAACGGAAAAAGTGACGGAATAAGTGACGGAAAATCTGGCGGAAAAATCGGAAAAAGTAACAGAAAAAATGACGGAAAATCTGACGGAAAAAAAGATGGAAAAAGTGACGAAAAAATGACGAAAAAAGTGACGAAAAAATGACGGAAAATATGACAGAAAAAATGACGGAAAATATGACAGAAAAAGTGACGAAAAAAGTAACTGAAAAAGGACGGAAAAAGTAACCCTCCTTTTTTGAAGTCGGTTAAAAGTATAAGTTGTATCGAATCAACTAGATAATTTTAAGTTGGTACAATGTTTGTTGGTCCTCTGAAATATTTTATATATTTATGATATACTTATAATTCACTTAATAGTGGTTTTATCTACATCCTGTGGAAATGAAATTTGCGCACAAACTGCATGCTGATTGGGCGGAAGATATTAACGTCAGTGGCGTATTTAATTAAATTTATTTAATAACTAGATGTAGCCGCGGCTCTGCTCACGTGCATTTCGAACTGTTGCTATAATATCAATTAATGTTTTTTAAACAAATTATTAGTAAAATAATCATGCACTACAATGTTGACATTTCACATACATACAGATCACTTATTTTCTTGAAAAAACAGTTATCAAACTAACTTCCAATGATACTTTATAGTAATATCACAAGTTCCCGGGTTCTAGCCCGAGAGCTGATAAAAGTGTCAATTGGATTTTCAATTTATTATTAAAAAAAAAAAATTAATTGAAAATATGAATTGGTGCTAGGCCCAAATAACCTTAGCTGTTGGTGGTCTTTAAAACACAATTTATAGTAATATCAAATCACATCTACTCAATTTACTATTTTCGCTCACTGCTAATCCCCCATGAGGAATATCGTGACAATTATAATTGGAGATAAACACACTGCATATTAGGTCTAGATCTGGAAAGTTTTATTAAAATCAGTCGAGTGGTTTTTGCGTGACGCACTAACAACACGTACACTAGTAATCATTTTATTATATGCATATCATGAAGGAAATTCTAAAACTTGTTAACTGCCATTGCTATCTAGGCTTAGTGTTGCATTAATTTTTTCAATCTATACCGAAAATCTAGTTGATACTTTCACGAGTTCTCGATTAGAAACTGAAAAATAAATTACGTTTGAACAACAGTACCTATATTAATTCAGACGCTAATGACCTCAGATGTCGAGCGTCTATAATTTACAATTCATTCACCTACACTGTAAAAAATGGATGTAAAAATACTTTGAACGTTAAGGTAGAATTCGCTCGATTTTCTAAGTGATTTTACATTATTATTTATTTTTACACAGAAAACTTCATAAAAACTTGGACTTTTACTGTAAAGTTATAAAAAAATTTGTGATTTTTACATAAAGTAAATTAAAATTACATAATTTGTGTAATACTCCAATAAAGTGTGTAAAAATTACAAAATAAAATGTATAGTTACTTATATAAAATGGATGAATACAAAACAAATTAATGTAAAATTAATAACCACGCATGTGCAATGTGTTTTTGTGGAATCTACGCGATGTGGCGATACCTGTTTGTGACGCCATTGTCTCTTTGTGTGCCTATTACCAGATTAATCGCTGGCTACAAATGGACCATCGATAATCTATGTAATCGGCCTTCTTATTTCTTACAGTGTATAATATGTATTAATAATCTTGGATTTTAAACCAATTTTATTAACTTTAATGAATTTGGATTGTATTTACAACCAACATTTTTTTTTGATTCCATAAGCCGGTTTAATTTGAAAAGAAAAAAAGCTGGTTGAAATTTTTCTATGGGTTTTTCTGCTTTTGTATTATTATTATCATCTGATAAAATCCTGTACACTGTCGGTTAGTGTATTTATGTGTAGAGTTGGCTTCCTGCAGAGAAGTTGGCATTTATGTATTTTTTTGATCTGGTAGATAAAATATGCACATCATGTGCATCTATACTATGACATATGGAAGTTAAGATGCGAGCAAGAAATATTTATTGCATATTTAGCATAAGCTAGAAATCACAGTTAATCTAGCTAAGTATAGATAATGAGATAAACAATCAATATGATTGATTCCCTAGACCGTAACTAAATAAATAATAAAAAACTTTTTAACAAAAAAAAAAACCTCCTTCAAAAATAAAATTAAGCAAAATCGCAGGATAGTGGACAAAATAATTTGATTTATTAAATGAAATGTACGACGTTTCGTCTATAGATTTAGACTTTTTCAAGTACAATCATAAAAATAACAATTGTCCACTATCCTGCGATTTTGCTTAATTTTATTATAATCACGATGGACACGATTTCTAATATAAACTCCTTCAAAAAGCCAGTAAAAAGAGAAAAATAATGAAATTTTGAGGTCTGCGTCAATTTGATAAAATATGAAGTCGATTAAAAAGTATAGTAAGTATAGTGATTAATATCTTCTTTTTAACCAACTTCATATTTTATTAAATTGGTGTAGACCTCAAAATTTCATTATTTTCCCCTTTTTAGTGACTTTTTGAAGGAGGTTTTTTTTTGTTAAAAAGTTTTTTATTTTTTATTTTTTAGTGTGAAAAAGTGACATTTACCTTAAAGGAATCACACGCCTTTACTCACTTTTATTAAACCGACTTTCTTACGCTGTCTGATGTGTCAAAAAGTGACATTTACCTTATGGAATTACACGCCGTTACTAACTTTTATTAAAATCAGCCGAACTACTGAACCGATTTTGATGAATTTTCTATGGGACCAATCTGAAAGTATAATATCCTTTCAAATAAAAAAAAAATTTCCAAATCGATTCATACCTAAATGACGGAGTTCTGAGGTAACAAACATAAAAAAAAATACAACCGAATTGAGAACCACCTCCTTTTTTTGAAGTCGGTTAAAAATATCAGACGACATTATCGCCATGATATTTATATAGAAGGCTGTATACGAAAAATTTTGTCCTATACAGCCTTCTATATAAATATCATGGCGATAATGTCGTCTGATATTCTTATGTATTTAGTTACGGTCTAGGGAATTAATCATATTGATTGTTTATCTCATTGTTAAGATACCGATTTGAAATTTCTCACATGTGTGTTTAAGTATAGATACTTGTATAAATTAATAGATTTTTTATACGGCTGAATTGCAATTGAAAATTTTGTTGGAAAGCAGCCAATTATATAATTGATTCCAAACATATTGGAAAAAATCATTTTACCAACCAAAGTCACAGTCAGGATTCTAACCTGAATCTTTCCACTTTCGCGGCGGAATGAGATTACATTTACTCAACCGTGACATGATTACTAATCTAACATTCCCCTTATTCCGAAGTATATAAGGAGAATGTTAGATTAGTAATCATGTCACGGGTCTGTTAAAATCTTGAAATATTTTTTTCGGACTAAATCCATTACTTTCCTACCATAGTGGAGGTGGGAAGTAAAAATATATTTATTCAAAAAAGTTTTTTGTAAAAAATTTAATTTATTTTTTATGTTAAATATCGTACCAGTTATGATTAAAAACAAAAATAACAATTCCCAGAACGGTGCATAAAACAGAATAATGTTACTTTGCATTCATATATGCAGCTGAGTCAAGAGAAAAAATGTAAATGTTACAATAGTTTGCTCTGAAACTTTGTAACAAGTAAAACAGTGACATCGTCAAAGAAGAACTTTGACTTTTAAAACTTTCTGTATTTTAATAAAGTGTTGCTTGCATTTCAGCACAATACGTTTAAAAGAGAATGCTGCTAAAGTGATTAAAAAGCTTCTTCAGCCATGACACCTTGTCATATATAGAAAAATTAGCGGTCACAAGGCAAATCAGTTTATGCCAAACTATCTTGAACCTGTGGCTTCGCTCGCGTTTACTAGCGGTTACCTCAGTGGCGGATTAAGCCTGTCGGAGACCCGGGGCGGCAGAACTAAATGAGGCCCCTGGTCTGCTTAGAAATTGATGTATTTGTAGTGTAAATTTCGTAAAAAATGAATAATATAGATGTAATGGCTGACAAAAAAAATCAAATATTTATAATAAACGACCTACCTATACGTTTATATTTTGTATACGTACGGGGCCTCCAACTCCAAACTGCCTCTTACTTACTAAACATATTTTGGCCTTGTTTGGGATTTGATTAACAAGCACTTCTCGAGATTTAGAGGCCCTCCAGGATCAGAGGCCCGGGGCGAGCCCCCCCTCCGCCACTCCACCCTTAGTCCGCCACTGGGTTACCCGTAGTTCCGCTCACGTATATTTAGATTTTTAGTGCCTTCCCATACAAATTTCAATACCTCGTTGCACCCCCCCCTTAGGGGTTATCTTAAAAATTTTTGAAATACATGTTTTATTATTTTGTTTTGAAGAGTATTTATACCAAGTTTCAAGATGATATACGCAGGAAATACGATTTTCTATAGAGGGCAGTGTAGCCTAGTGGATAGCGTATTTGGTTCCGCAGCCTCTAGACTAGACTGTTGTGGGTTCGAATCCCACCTGCGCTCGTGGATGTTTTGTGATGTTATTTAGTTTTAAGAAAGTTGTTATTTAGTGTAGTTGAAAGACGCTAATGACCTGAGATGTCGACGCATCTATAATCTACAATAAATAAAAAAACGATTTTCTATAGTCTTACAAACTTTTCCTCTTCATAATATTGGTATAGATTGATAGAAGGGTAAAATATGCTTAACTAATGACAAACTATTACGTAAAATATTTTTTCTACGCCACTGTAATAAGCAAGAGAACAATATCCGAGTGTTTGCAAAGGAAATGTCAATTCATTACTAGAATTATATTCTAGTACAGTTGTAAATATTTATTATAGTGTTGTTTTTTTTTTACTTTGGTTGCAGCATAGTTAAACTACATACGATAGTCTAGAATGCCGTTAGACTGTTTTTATTAATTTTCATATGCAACTTTCATCTACTTGTGAATTTTAAGTCCTTGAACAATAGACCTATCCAGTTAGAGCAATCCAAAGAGAGATAAAAACAACCCAGCAGCCACAACAATGCGCAGAACGAAAACACGCACCGGTTCACTGTCTCCGTCAATACGAGCTGCGTTGTATTTACATCTCTCGCTTGCTCTAACTTGATAGGTCTATTGCGTTTCGTTCTGCGCATTGTTGTGGCAGCTGCGTTGTATTTATCTCTCTCGCTTGCTCTAACTGGATAGATTGGGTTTCGCTCTGCGCATTGTTGTGGCAGCTGCGTTGTATTATCTCTCTCGCTTGCTCTAACTGGATAGATTGTGTTTCGTTCTGCGCATTATTGTGGCAGCTGCGTTGTATTATCTCTTTCACTTGCTCAAACTGAATAGGTATTTTGGTAGAATTTTCAGAAAAGAAACGTACTTCATGCGCTAAGGGATCTATACGTCATTTCTATATCAAATTGCTATTGTAGACGTTTTTCAAAATATTTCAAAAACTAATGAGAATTAAAACATGCATAGCTATAGCTTTCAAATTTTTTTCTATCTCTTCAAACTATGTAAATCTTTTTTCAGAATATTCGATTCAAGGGCATAGTATTTTTTTTACAAATTTTACATTTTTTTTGAAAAGAATTCTAAAATAATATTAAGAAAGCTCTTTCAATACTTTGAAACGTTTTAGAATTTTCAATATTTTTAAGGCCCGTATTCACCAAACACTGTTAAAGATAGAAGTTACTAATCTTAGAACAAATTTATTCCTTGGAATAAAATTAACTTTCAGTTCACCAAGCGATTCATTCGAGATAATAGTAACTTCAGGTACAAATTTACTATATACCATACACCTTGGAGATTTTGTCAAATATTTTGATTCTAAAGCACTTTTACCAAAGATCCGACCAATTGCGCATCGATCGAAAATGTAAATTTATTTTATTTTACTACAAAAGCCTTTACCTAAAAGATATGGAATTAATATTTACCTGAAAAGGTCGCCAGGTCATAAAGAAATTTGTGCATTTCGTGCCCATCCTATTTTAATAGGCAAATAAATATTTATACCCTTGAAATTAGACAGAATAGTAAATTTTTAAGATTTATACCTGCAGTAAATCTAACTACGTTTGGTGAATTGAATTATCGCTATTTATTCCAAGTAATAGTTACCAGGGGAATAAATCAACGGAATAAATAACTAACTAGGCTCGGTGAATACGGGCCTAAGTGGATGTAAATAAAAACTTCAGAGTCGGATCTGGTTTATGTAAATTAGTGTACAAGTGAATGAACTAAAAACGGACGCAAAAATGCGACTAGTATGCGAATGGTTGCACTCTTTATTATTGGACGATTACCTGCCGCTTTCATGGAAGAGAAAATATGCATAATCAACTGTTCAGACTTCAAAATGTCTAACTCTAGACACTTGAGTAATAACGCGAGAAGCTCCAAATTACATTTTCTAACCGTTTCTATGATAATAGATCTGTGCCCACAAGACAAAGTAGCTTATGACGAATTTTGACGTGAAAAGCTCGAATTGTATTGAATTGTATTTTAAAGACCACCAACAGCTAAGGTTATTTGGGCCTAGCACTGAAAAGCTCGAGGTAACGCAGAATTTTTGTCACAGAAATTAGTGACGGAAGTGACGTCACGCGTGTGCTTAAAACATTATTGACTTTCAAGTCTTCATGGTTTCCGAGCTTGTAGGCTGTGGTCCGGTAGTATTTCTACCTGACGTTTCGTCTACAACTGCGGTAGACATTCTCAAAGACGATGTGGCAGCGGTCAAAGTGTCCTCCTTGGCGGCTCACAGGTCAGTGTGTCAGTGACTGGTGTCCTCTCTTCTTTTATGCCTAGTACCAGTGTGTTCTCTGCTCGGTCGTAGTCCGTCTCTCTGTAATGTGAGCCACCAAGGAGGACACTTCGACCGCTGCCACATCACCTTTGAGAATGGCTACCGCAGTTGTAGACGAAACGTCAGGTAGAAATACCAACGGACCACGGCCTACAAGTCCGGAAACCATGAAGACTTGGAACAATGCCAGCCGTGAAAGCTTGCACACCTGGATTATTGACTTTAATAATAGAAAATGACCAAAATAACAATCAATTTTTCTATTATTAATTCAATTATACAGACGAAAAATCATTTACATTATTGACTTTACATAGAGATGTGCCTAAATTAAAGCGATCAATGTTCAGCTTTGCCATCACAAAACACAAACTTCCGATAGGTACGCTCGCTCCGTTTGTATATATACTTACCCGCCTCCAAAAAAATACACCGAGTGGACGTTTGTTTACTAAAACCGTGCGTGTATTTTGAAAACGGTTCGTTATATTGAAAAACCGTTTCTACACTTTATTAGCGCACTAATTTAACTATTTAAATATGTCAAAATAAACATTTCGAAATGTATACGTACTAGTATAAAAATAAAAAATAGTTATTTTTTAACACTTCATATCTATTTTGACATTTTAATCTACAAACAGTAAATTTGTGTGTAAGAGAAAATTACAATTTCAACTAAATCGTACGAAAAATCTATAAAAACGGTGGCAGATATTTTTTTATAGTTTAAGTTAGAGGGCAGTGTAGCGTATTTGATAACGCAGCCTCTAGACTGGACTGTCGTGGATTCGAATTCCACCTGCTCTCATGGATGTTTTGTGATGGTCTTTAGTTTTAAGATAGTTATTATTTAGCGTAGTTGAAAGACGCTAAAGACCTGAGATGTCGACGTGTCTATAATCTACAATAAATAAATTTACAGTGAGTTAATTTATAAGTTTCGCTTCTACCGAGTGTGACCACGACACAACTGATTTTTTTTATACCTTCAGACAGATTTTTTCAAGCCCTGAAAGGGAATGGTATTATTTTTTTTTAAATAAATATACGAGTTTACTTAAGTATATAAATGCCATCACAATATTTATATATAACTAGCATATGTGCATATGTATGGACATAACATGAATAGCTTTATATGATAAAAAAATACGCAATGGGATCCCCAACTAGCAGTAAAATACTCATTTAAAATGATGACAATTTTAAAAATTATATAATAAATAACGCATGTATAATAAAGAGATACAAAGATCAGTGCGTGCTCTGAACGGCAGAGGAAAGCTGCTTCAGAAGTGAGATACCTTATTCATCCCACTTCTGAAACAAAGCAGCATCAAGAAATTATTTCGTGTAGGTAGTAAAGTTGTGGTCAAGCAATCAGAATTCTCGGATTCAAATAAAAATAGAAATATTTATTTGTTCGCAAATGTTGTGCAAATATATGTATAAGGGAATTATGTTAGGTGAATCAACCGTTATAATTATTTTTTTGCTATCCATAGATATACCTACACAAATTTTTATAAAGGTTATGTAAACATCGAAAAGGTTATTTTGAGATAATTTCTTAGAAAAAGCCATTTTTAGTAAGAATATCTAGCTGGTGAAAAAATAACGTCCGCTTTTTTCAAAAACGTTTTTAAGCCTCTGACGATGTAAAAAAATGCGGGACAGCCCAATTTCAAGAACTTTATAAATAAATGACGTAACCCGTATATAAGATTTTGATTGAGCCAATTGATAAAAATTATTCTCTACCCTACGCTTATGAGTTTTGTTGTCGAGCGTCTATAATCTACAATATCTGCCTCCTCTATCCTTCTAAAACGCAACGTCTTTTTGTTTGCCTATCCATCTGTTCGCTAGAATTTGAGAACCGCCGAACCGATATGTATGAGGTTTTCTCTGCCATGTGTGTATGTTATCTTGCCAGGTTAAACTATGTTTGATTAAAATAAGCTCTGTAGTTCTCAAGTTATAACAATATTTGTCTGAACAGTTAATAGGAAAACTAGAAAAACACGCGAGCGAAGCCGCCAGCAAAAGCTCATAATTATTAATTTGTTAGCCAAAAGAGGAATCTGTATGAAAGAAAATGACTTAAAAAATATTAAAATTAATTATTGAATTCTAATTATTATTTGCCAGGATTCATGCCACAACAACAACACATATTCTGTGAAAATTTCAACTAGTTACCTCTTACCGTTTGTGAGATAGTGTCTTGTGACAGACGGACGGACGGACATATATTGTAGACCCAAGGGTTCGGAGGTACGGAACATTAAAAAAACAATTTTAGTAAGTGTATTTTAAAAGGCAACATGTCCCGTCAACAGACTTTTTAAAGTAGAAAGTACTATGGAACCTGTAGCCGTATACAAAAAAAAAAACACATTTTTATACAAATTATACTCGACGTACTTTGAGATTACTTTGTACGTAGTCGTAATCAGTATTTCTGCGGAACGGCACAAAATGTTGATACGTTTTCTTTATTTTTAAATAACACTTTGTTTCAAATTATTAATACACAATCATAATTACCTAAAGTTTTGTAAAGGTTTATAAGTACAGTATAATATTACTAAGTGATTGTAACTGTTATATAACCTCTTTATAAAACTTAAAGCTATCGTTACTTCTAGTAATATAAGAAGGTAACGTCAACTTTTACAACACTAAACTTATATATCTTTTGGTAACCATTCTAGAAGGTAATCCAGGCGTCTGCAATATAACATTTATAAAACGTTGGTTTTGAGCAATACTATTATAAACCCATTATATAACTTAAGCGTTACTACAAGTAACCAGAAATGTTTATTGGGTTGTTTGTTCATTTCAAGCTAACAACAAATAGATTCGTTCCGCGTATCAAAATTTGATAATTTTGAACAGTGTATGTTATTCCTCATACATAAACAAATAATGTGAACCAAATTTTTTGTTTTTATATCCTTCATCTTAATTGTAAACAAGAATTTAAAAAAATGTGTTCATTTCAAACGGCTGAGCTTAGCCGCCATATTTGATGACGTCAAAGCCAGACATACGTCCACGCATAGATAAAGAGAGGTGTGTCTATGGAAAGAGAGGAATACTTTTCCTCGTCAGTCGTAACTCGTGAAGAACCTAACCTAAGTTCTAACTGCCGGCCTGTCATCTGTACATAAACAATTCTCTCTATCTATGGATCAGTAGGCGTGATGCAACTACAGCATCCAATCAGAGAAGGCTGGCTAGAATTACGTATTCCGTGGCGGTATAATTCTATGTTTAAAATAATACATTGAAAAATACGCACTTTTGGGAATTTTTTTCTTGTACAAAAAGCTTCCAAAAATTTCTCAAAGAAATTGTTAAGTGGAACGACCCCATTATCACGGATGCATTTTTGGATAACGTATTAAATAAATTAATAAGAAAAATAGTTTGACAGATCTGAGATTAATAAAGTTGGATGTTTCAATTATTCATTCATAAATGTATTATTTATGAATGAATAATTGAAATATTTTTAGAATATTAACATACTTGTATTATTTTTTATATTGATTACAAGATAAGAAGGCTGTATTCAATAATTTTAGTTGAAAACAGTTGGTAATCGTCTATAATATAGGTTAGGATTCCGAATGTGAAGATCTGTAGGTATGTATATTTGTTACTAAATCACGCCTTTTACTAATCACTATTTTTCTGAATTTTGAAAAAAGACAAAAAAAAAAAAATGAAAACAGCTAAATAGTTTTTTGTAGGCGTCCAAACATATAATTTTCTAAAACCACGTCCTACCATTCAACAGCACGATCCTAACTACAGGGCTTAATGAGCTATAGTCCCGGGTCTCTAGCCTTTTGGGGCGGCAATTTTGTTTATTAACTTCCTATTGGAAGTTATTGTAACGGGTCCGATTTTGCGATTGAAAAATTTTGACATATTCTGTTTTTAGAGAGATGTATCTTTGTGCGTGTGTTTTAAAAAATCAGCGGAACTACTGAACCGATTTTGATGACATTTCTATGGGACCAATCTGAAAGTATATCCTTTCAAAATTTTCCAAATCGGTTTATAAATGACGGAGTTCTGAGGTAACAAACATAAAAAAAATTCGACTGATGAGCAGTCCTATACTTCCCACCTAGTAAATATTTGCAAAAAATAAACACTCTTTTTTATTCCTTGAAAAAAAGCATGGCCCTCTTTTTTGTCTGGTGATCTACTGATGGCTAGCTTAATATAGCAAAAATCATGGTTACCTTGATTTACGTATAATTTTTATTTTTTTTTGTAAAATATTTTTTTTCTCGAAAACTATACATTTTAGAGAAAAAAATATTTACATTTTTTTCATATTATAACATCTAGATTTCATTTAAATTTTTTTTACCTATATGTTAATACGTGACATTGAGTACGTTTTTTTTAATATCTCAGGATCCACTGAACCGATTTGACTCAAAATCTAATCAGATCTAAGTTAAAGGCTGATAAACACAACATAATAATCGGCATGGCCGTATGTTGTTCCGTTTTTACGATATCGAAGGCGAAAAATTGACCACATACACACACACATACAGACATCAGTCAGAAGGGTCTCAAAACGTGAAGATCTGTTAAAATCTCGAAATATTTTTTTCGGACTAAATCCATTACTTCCCTACCATAGTAGAGGTGGGAAGTAAAAAAATACAACCGAATTGAGGACCACCTCCGTTTTTGAAGTCGGTTAATAAGAAGAGAGCGATGTGCATTATTGTTAGTAGCCCACGGGCGCCAAATATCTTAGGACGGCCCTGCCATTAAATAGATTTAATGTTATTATTATCATCTAAATGTTGTGAAAATGTCTTGTAATTGTGGGCTGAAAATGTTCGTCCAACCTTAAATAGTATTCTTACTTTTTTATATAGAAAATAAAAAAAAAAGATACATTGTAACATCGTATAATATTATGTACGTAATCGAGAATACATCCGAATGTTTGGTTGTAAGTTACATTGAATTAGCGTTTAACATTACAATAAACACCGGTAATTTCACTGATATAAATCTAATAAAACTGAACACCTCAAGTTTTACATGACATTGGAATGCGTTAAGGATGCGTAAAAACTTCATTATAAATTTATAGAAATTGAATATTTTCAAATCACTTACAAGTACAGTACATCGGTGATTTAATATAAAATCAAGCCGTGAGGTGGGTCGTTTATTAGGACTAAAGTGCGATCCTTGAGGTCCACACGACGAACTTCCCAGTTTGATAAATATTTAATAATAATAATTAAATTAGATATTACACAGAAAAGTAGTCATTTTAATCATTAAAACATAATTATTATTAGTGTATTTGCCATAATATGGCACATACACTATTGGCGTCGGTCGGATGGCGGGACCTAGGGGTCGGACCAAAATTTCTCGACGTTTCATAGCCTCCTGAACACTTTGGCACCATTTTTAAAAATGTTTATATATATATGTATGTATATATATATTTATATATATATATATATATATATATATATATATATATATATATATATATATATATAGTGTGTGTGTGTATACGATAACTCTCGACAGACTTAATCGATTGAAACGAAATTTGGTACACACATTGGAACCCATCACCGCAAGAAGCCTATTTAAAATGGGCCCGATCGGACCATTTTCAGGGTTGTATTTAGGGGTTCCAAAAAGTTTTTGGGCCCAAAAATACCGAAAAATTTGTCAGAATCGTTTCAAAATTGAAATTTAACTCTTTAGTAAAGATTAAAATGTGCTGCTAAAATTTTAATAAAATCGGCCCGACAGGACCGGACTTTCAAATTTTATGAAAACACTAGTTTGTTGATACGGATTTACTTATGGAAGGGTGTATTTAATTGGGTGTACTGATAAAATCCATGTCTAATATTGAAATTTAGAAAAAATTAATTATTTTAAGGGATGTATTAAGGGGTTACATTTTTTATTTTGTCCAAAAACAAACTTAAGTTCACATAATAAAGCCACAATGCCAGTATTAGCAAATACACTATATTGTCGGCAGGGTTTTGGCACTGCGACCCGAGTTTTTTTATTTTTAACAATAATTAAAAAAAAAAACGGCTGAACCGATTTTTATAAAATTTATTTCGGATCAAAAAGTCGTTTCAGAAACCCAGCATATAATTTTTCAGAATCTGTTAGTTGGATTTGGTTCAAGAATTAGATTTAGAAATGGGAAAAGCGACAAATCAGCGCTACAGTTCCAAATTTGCGCACTTAATTGCACTTTACTGTACATAAAACAGCGAAAATATTTTGGATTTACCACGATGTCGGCTGAGTTATATTTATATTGTGAGTAAATGGAATAAGAATTGACCTTTCTAATGACAGCCGCTCCTATAGCATTGTCGCTCGCTCCAGCTGTAGTATGGAGTGTATGGACCACCACCTCTGATCTTTGCTTCGGCCTTCGGGCACTAGCACGTTCCCAACTAACCGATTTTCGTTAACCTATTCGCGACCGCGACATTATCTTCTACAGCTGTTGCAGTAAAAAATTAACTGTCAATAATATCTCCGTAAAAATAAAATTTCTGTTTTGCGTTTTTTTTATAACAGAGGCGAATCTTAACTTACGAATCGATTTGCACTGAATTTTTGATGTGAAATATCTTATGTCGGGCTGTGAACAGCCGCGTGAGGGGAAATATGCAACGAAATGTTTGGTCCGCTCCTTCGCTGCTGTTCTCCCCATCACTGCGGCACTCTCTCTCTCTCTTGGCTCAGGCGTGCACTGTAACACACGCGGTATTACAGTACAGTATATAGGATTACGTCAGCATAACAGTTAGTTGCCGCTTTTGATAAAATATATACTACTATAGAGAATATCACCGAGTTCAATAACGTTTTCTTTGATGTTTCACATCTGTCAGGGGTCCCGAGACCCACACCCTTTTTTTTATAACGTCTGTTAAATTTGTATAGTCAAAATGTTTGTAAATGTATTTCCTATAAAAAAATATCGTATCATTTTGACATTCAACCATCATATGAGTGAGGTAAAAAGTGAAAAAAATCTTATTCGACATTTCAACGAATTCAGATTTTCACGATTTTCCTACTTTTTATTTGCTTAAATTTCCAACTGACAATTTCTAGAGGAATATATTTATTTTTTCTGTGGTTCACCATTGGTTCAAAGTTGATAAAAAATGCTTTACAAATTATTTGAATCAAAAGTATATAGTTTCTTTTGATTGAATAATTATTTTGAAGATGGTTCTTATCTTGTTTGCTAGAATTAAAAGAACAGTGGTGGTCATCGTTTGCAGTACAGTCTGTATTATAAACACCTACAAATTTTGACTGCATGCATATGTGTAAGTAGGACATTATTATGGCCATATTTTATTTTATGAAAATGAGACTTTATATTAAAAGTGTCCTGTTGCGGTCCCACGGGATATGGTCGTTTTAAATTAAATACTTATACGCTTGCTAGATATCTTTTGTTTAAAAAAAAGTGAGTGTGTGCACTGTGCTTATGATGACACGACAGAAGTGAAAACTTGATTAGGTATATGCAAAACATACATAATATTATTTTATTCTTGAAACGATGCACTCGAGTTGCCATCTTCAGGTGTGGTTAATTAATCACACCTGAAGATGGCAACTCGTTGCTGAAACGCGTAGTGTAAATTCACAAGAAATTACAAGACGGACATAATACAAGATATTTCTAATACTTCATAAACTGTTATTTTTTATTAATGCTGTTTTGGTTCTATCAGTCTAGTCTGATTATTCTCCTGGGAGTTTCTAGAACCGTTCTAGGAAAAACACACACCCAATGTGATCCTTTTTTGTTTCTTCTTGTAACATTATGATTTAAATACAAATATTTTAGAGGTCAATAGTAATTTTTAAATGCTTCTTTTGTTGTTTGACAGCGGTTATTTTGAAATGAAAGTGACTGGTCGAACATTATTCAATTCTTGTTTTTGTCGTTTTAATGCTTTTAACAGGCAGACACGTGTCAGTATTTTATCAATATCTGCAGTTTGGTTGAGTAAAGTGAACTTAATGCATTCAACCTGATTGGTTGAACTCAAGACATGACCAAGGTTGAAACGTAGATGATTCTATATCCCTTGCTGTTCACATTAATTAAGTCTAAAAAGCGGCCAAGTGCGTGTCGGAACACGCAAAGTGAAGGGTTCCGTAGTTGAGAAAAACGTATCCGCCATGTTGGATTTTTATGATTTTTGATTTTTTTTCGTAATTGTCACCTTAAACACTATCTATATATCAAATTTCAAAGGTCTAGTTCGAGTGGAAGTACCCTAGATTTTATTTCGTGTCAGAATCAACCATGTTGAATTTTTTATCCGCCATGTCGAATTTTCAATTATTTTCGATTTTTCTTGTAAATATCACCTTAAACACTATCTATGTTCCAAATTTCCAACCTCTAGCTCGATTGGAAGTACCCTAGATTTATGATGATCTATCAGTCAGTCAGTATATCTGTAACATACGAACAGGCAGAAAGACTGACAGATGAAATTATAATAAGAGTTTTGTTTTTCCGTTTGGATACGATAGTATACCCTAAAAATCGATTTGGAGAACCATATTCCATGGAAAATTCTAGTAGAATTTGCCAGAAAGCTTTGAGACGATAGTACAAAATGTGTATACTGTATACAAGCTGCATATACCTACTTCCAAAATCATTGATTCAACTGGCACCAAATCAAAACCCCTGGAGTCTTTATACCGAAACAAAAAAACATTCAAATCGATGCAAATTTTTGCGGAAGTTATTGTGAACGAAAAAAAATCCACATACATACATACAAATGCACAGCCGCCGTGCGGAAAATGTTGAAAGAAGGACAGAGACAGGATTTTGTCAAATAGTTTATAGTAAGACAAAATCATCGATTTTTGACAAACGGTAAAAACTTGTCGAATATTTTCAAACTGCGTATACACTAGAAAATGACACGCTAGATCTACAAGCAATTTAAATTTCTTGTCTCTTTCTCCCTCTCTGTAATCTAAGAATCATTTATTTTTTATGAGGCTTGAAAAATTGTTAGCGAATATTAATTAAATTTTGATCAGCTTGATGACTTTTTATTTTCTGTTAGTTATTGGCAAATTGCCACTACTTCTAGCGATTTACGAATTACCAAGTCCAGAAGATTAACGCATTCGGTATCTTTTGATGCTCCGATAACATCTTAAGTTACAGAACAATCTTTAAAATGCATACCGCAAGGGTCACGCAATGTGGAAACAAATGCAGCACACAAATTTCTCATATAGACAAACACATAGTGACCAAAGAATTAACATTTGTGTGGAAAAATTAACATAGAAATTATTTGGACGCATGCTGGGTACATAAATAAAATCGGCATTTTTGAATGGATCAGAAGTTTTCCATTCCTTACCAGCAGAGTCTTATCGAATCTTCGCCCTTCGGTCGCCTTCGGCCAAAAATTACGACTTTCGATAAAACATTCGTCTTGGGTTGACGAAAGCATTGTCAAAAAATTTGATTTGACAATGACTTCAGACAGTGATCATATAATTACAGTTTTAAACGGTTTTATTTAGCTTGACCTCGTATATTTGTTTGATTGTTTGTTTGTTACTATCTTTGTTTCAAATCTTGCGACAGCTTTTTCAACTACTTCTACTTAACCGATTCTTATGAAACTTTGCACACACATTGAGTTCCCGTGACAATACAATATTATGATAATTTCAACTTGGTAACGAGGGTCTGATGATGGAATCAGGAGGTGGACAGTGGAACACTTAAAAGCTAGAAAATAAAAATAGGTTAAAAAACTTTTAAGTTAATCGGTTTTATTTTAAATCATCAGCTGTACCAAAAACTAGAAAATAATTAGGACACAAACCAAGGGGCACTTTGTGTCGCTGCGTCAGCAGAATAAGTAATAATCTGGGACTTTTAATAGACGAAAAAAAGTTCACGATTGTGCGTGCGAACGTACGTACACACGCACACACAGACATATCTCTAAAACGATGGATTCGAACTCTAAGGACCTTGAAACGTGGAGATACGTCAAAATTTTTCGTTTGCAAAATCGAAGCCATTACAACTTTCAATGGGAAGTTAATAATTCCTAATTTCAATGTAATTGCTTTCAACTAACGATAATAGTATATGTATTTTTGGAGAGTTTAATGTTAGACCGCCACTGATATAAGCTCGTTTATACCTCATGTAAATAAAGTCGTTTCGCAAGGTAATTAACAAACTAATTACCATGTAATAATTCAATTTAATGAAGAGATTATCTATGCAAAACGTTAAACCGGACCGATCTGTTAAGTTGGCAAGGCTTTTCGGCAGTACACTCTCGCCGAGGGATACCGAAACTACCCGAACGCGAGAGTGTACTGGCAACGCTCGACCGGCCTCGTAGCGCCCTGTCTCGCCTCGGGAGCGCTCCGTATAAAGTCGACTTTTTGACCGCGAGTCAAACGAACCAAGCAGCGAATGCGAGCGCAGAATTTACGTATTTATATAGGGTTGTTGTGGTAATTTTAGTGTTAAATAAAATAAAATAGAAACACTAAAATTACCATAACAACCCTATATATAAATATAGGGTTGCTATAGTAATTTTAGTGTTTTGTAAAATTACCATAACAACCCTATATATAAATATAGGGTTGCTATAGTAATTTTAGTGTTTCGTAAAATTACCATAACAACCCTATATATAAATATAGGGTTGCTATAGTAATTTTAGTGTTCCTATTTTATTTAACACTAAAAATACAATAGTTACCCTATATAAATACGTACAATATGGGTTATGGCTCATTCTGATCCATTCATTTTTGCCCAATGTCCTATGTAAGTATACCTTGCCGGTTTACATACTGTATACGAGTAAATCTATGATCATAAATGACAATTAAAATTTAAAAAGGACATACACTCCTTATTAAGTGGGTGTTTCAATTTAATTTTGAAATAGTGAGGTTTACTGACACCCTACCACATTAGATATAAATTAATAATCAAAATAAATCTAAGAATAAGTTCGGTTGATTTATTGCCGAACAAAATTTGTAACGGTCGCAGTCGTAATTTATTATATGGGATTAAAAAAAATAAAAGTCTTTATGTAGTTATGTTACACATGAGTGCAGTGGCGCACTTAAATTTTTTTTATGTAAAATTTCTTGAGCCGGAGGAATTTCGTTCAACAATGTAACTAAAAACGGCACCCTTAGGAGTGGGGAAAATGAGCTGCTAATAGTTGACAATTTTTTGTATTTTTTTTCCGGTCCGCTTGGAGATGGCTCAGCGAAGCACAGAAAAGTCATCAGGGAAATTGAATGTTAGGAACCGAAAGTTGAAGCTTTTCCCGTCAAGAAAATATTTACGATACATTTTTAGAGTGTTGGGTCACCAAGTCACTATATGAATATTATGAAATATTTGAAATACCTTGTATTATGTCCGTCTTGTGACTTCTTGTGAATTTACACTACGCGTTTCAGCAACGAGTTCTTCAGGTGTGGTTAATTAACCATACCTGAAGATGGCAACTCGTTGCTGAAACGCGTTGTGTAAATTCACAAGAAGTTACAAGGACGGACATAATACGAGGTATTTCTAATACTTCATAATATAAAATACTAACCGTTACCTGTGGCTTCGCCCACGTATTTTAGGATTACAATTTATTATCCCCCCCGCGAAAAATTCTCCTCCTGCGAAACGAAGCCGGGCTGGTAGTGTTTATTCGCTCGAATTTTATAATACATAACTCACTCGCTTCGCTCGTTCGCTCGGATTTTATTAACAAATTACTCACTCGCTTCGCTCGTTCGCTTGAATATTATTAATATATTAATCACTCGCTTTGCTCGTTCGCTCGAATTTTATTAATACCTACATTACTCACTCGCTTCGCTCGGTCGTTTGAATATTATTAATTCCTTCTTCGCTCGTTCGCTTGATTATTATTAATACATTACTCACTCGCTTCGCTCGTTCGCTCGAATATTTATAACACATTACATTTGTTATCCCCCCGCGAAAATCTCCCCCCCTAAATTTGTTATCCCCCCGCGAAAATCTCCCCCCCCTAAATTTGTTATCTCCCGCGTGAATCTTTCCCCTAATTTGTTATCCCCCCGCTAGAATCTTCCCCCTAATTTGTTATCCCCCGCGTGAATCTTCCCCCTAATTTGTTATCCCCCCGCGAGAATCTCCCCCCCCTGCGTAGCTTTCTATTAGTGAAAGAATTTTTAAAATCGGTTTAGTAGTTCCAAAGAAACAAAAACAAATCTATCCCACGGGAACCATACGTTTTTCCGGGATAAAACGTAGCCTATAACATTATCTGACCCCTAAACTACCACTATGCAATAAATCATGTCGATCCCTTGCTCTGTGAAAAACAAAAACAAAACTATCCCACGGGAACCGTACATTTTTCCGGGATAAAAAGTAGCCTATAACATTCTCTGACCCCTAAATGCAAAAAATCATGTCGATCCCTTGCTCTGTGAAAAACAAAAACAAAACTATCCCACGGGAACCGTACATTTTTCCGGGATAAAAAGTAGCCTATGTGCTATTCCGGACTATAATATATCTCTGTGCCAAACTTCATTCAGATCCGTTCAGCCGTTCTGGCGTGATTGACTAACAAACATCCATACATCCATCCATCCAAACTTTCACATTTATAATATTAGTTAGATTTACGTTTTTTTCCGCAAAATTACATGAGTTTGAAAATTGATGATTTTTGACTTCGTAAAAGTTGATCCCCTGAATATTGATTTGGGAGGTTTATAATATAATATTTTTTTTAATGTTCGAATGTTTTGTTCAGCTACCTATTATAAAAAAAAACTGAAAACATGTAATTGGTAGTAGGTCCAAATAACAGTTGCTGTAGTTGAATAAAAAGAAGTTCAATTACTCTCTTTTGTGTAATATATCCCGTACGCCGCTGCACGGAATTCTATAAGTGGGAACATCAATTTTTCTTTCCCTATTCTCCTCGATTAATTATATTTTTGATATGGCCCCCACATAGAGGTATAATCTCCCACGCCACTGAATATACAGTGCAGTACGCATTATACGCTTGAACGAAATTAAAAAAAGCGAGTAGTATTTAATTTGATATTGTGTGTGGATGTCATCAATTTATGAAAATATGTATAATAAATTTAATGACAACCATAAAACAATAAAAAAACACTTCACAATCGTTTAAGCTATTTAGTTGCAACGGACGGGTAACGCTGACTTTATTTTTTAAAAGAATAAATATTTATTCGTTGTTCTCCTGTAACACCGTGAAACATACATTAATATACCTACAGTTAATTTAGGTATACGAAAAAAACATCTAAAATATGTGGTGTTAAATCTTGAAAGCAGAAATTTTTCGGTAAATGTTTCGACTTTCCCCTACATTATATAGTAGGTATGTATATAAACATAAATAGTATTTTATTGGGCCCCCGTATATAAAAACTGTCACGTTTTATGTTTTATGGAAATATGTGTTTAATATTTTTTTTTATCTAATTTTCCCAGGGTTTGTTTATTTTTATGAAAATAAACAGCTCGCTTCCGATGGTTGCGTGCAGGAACAAATAGTTGTAAATAATTTTATATCGATTATAAAATTCTGATTTCTGACTGGAAATTTCGTCATTCAAAAGATTTAAAGTAATTTTCACAAATCGTTATTTTTTAAACTATCTAATCATAATTTCCCAAATATAACTCTAATGATACATTTTTCGAGTGTTGGGTCTCCAATTAGTCACTATACAGTGTGTCCACAGACTCATCCTCAACATGGGGATCTCCGTTGTTATGGGAGATAGAGATATGGTTAAATGAGACAAAATGTGCAGAATCTCCAGTACTACAACCCTGCGTAGTCAAACTTTCCATATTTTGCTTGGTTCGCGACCGACAGTTGAAAAACGAGATTTACCCATTTTCGTTTTTTGTTTATAACTCGCTTATTAAGTAAGTTAGAAAAAAAATATTTTCACTTTCTTAAAGCCCTTTTTTATGGAGATTTCAAATCTTTTTTCATATTTTTATTTACTTTTATAGTTTTAGAGATACTTGTATTAACTTTGTTTTTTTAAATACACGTCAAAGATGGCCATGACATTCGAAAGAGATTTTTTTTCTCTTTAATTTGATATGAGGGTTGATGGATTTATTTTCAAAAATAACAGAGTTATACGTAAAACACTGATTTTTAATAGTAGGCTATGCTAAATTAATTGATAAAACAACAGAAGGCTTAGCAAACAGTTGAAATTCGCGTTGGCTTAGTAAACGGCTGTTTTGTTTTAGCTGTCAAAGTGTAGTTTGTTGCTAATTTGTCAATTTACTAAGTGATTTATTAAATTTACTTTTGTTATCATGGAACCATTTTGTAACAATGAAAAATAAGCGATTTTCAACAATTGATCGTAAAACAGTAGTTTTGTCTTCTTCTTTTATTCGCGTTGACTTAGTAAACGGCTTTTTAAATGATCCATAGTTTATTAAATTTACTCGTAAGTTTCTGTAAATAGACGAATGAGGTTGTCTTCGTTCTGGATACTGATTAGGGTTCATGATTTCTCGAGCTTATCAGTTTCTCGGGTCTCGAGAATTCTCGAGGCTAATTTCTCGGGTTTTCTCGGGTTGTCGAGAAATTTACATTTACGTATGTTTTTGCATATTTTTTCGGTTCAAATAATGAAAAAAGTCGTCACAAAATTAAAAATGTGTATCAAAAAAAATATCTTATTTTAAATCAATAAATTAAGTGGTTTTCCTGTCAAATAAAAGTATCAAAATAATCATAAAACTTTTATTGACAGTTTTCAACAAAATTAGCTTCTCTCAAACAAAATAAAAAAAATGAAAAATTTAAACATTAAAATGTTAATACTACGCTGACTTATAATTACAATCACAGGACCATTTTGGCAGATTAATTAGGAAAAAAATCAACTTAAAACTTTGCAAGATCAATAAAACAACATCTGAATTCTGAACATAGTACCTACATACATACAAAACAATTAGATCTGCTTACTCTGTCTGCTAAAATATGCCTTTAGAAAAACTAAAGCATTTATAGCTTTATCAGACAGCCGGTTCCTTATTTTATTTACTACATTTCCTGAAAGGCAAAGGCAAATAGTTTTATTTTATAATTTTATAGATTAAAATATGATTTCTCGAGTTCTCGACTTTTCTCGAGCTTAATTTCTCGGGAACAAAGCCCAACGATTTCCCGGGAATTCTCAACTCGGGAATTCCCGGGAATGAACCCTAATACTGATCGAAGTACATTTCTGCAGCTCTGGTCGAATTTTTGTGACATAGAATGTAACAAGATAACATATCAAATGTTTCATTGTTACAAAATGGTTCCATGATAACAAAAGTAAATTTAATAAATCACTTAATAAACTAACAAATTAGCAACAAATTACACTTTGACAGCTAAAACAAAACAGCCGTTTACTAAGCCAACGCGAATTTCAACTGTTTGCTAAGCCTTCTGTTGTTTTATCAATTAATTTAGCATAGCCTACTATTAAAAATCAGTGTTTTACGTATAACTCTGTTATTTTTGAAAATAAATCCATCAACCCTCATATCAAATTAAAGAGAAAAAAAATCTCTTTCGAATGGTGTCATGGCCATCTTTGACGTGTATTTAAAAAAACAAAGTTAATACAAGTATCTTTAAAACTATAAAAGCAAATAAAAATATGAAAAGAGATTTGAAATCTTCATAAAAAAGGGCCTTAAGAAAGTGAAAATATTTTTTTTCTAACTTACTTAATAAGCGAGTTATAAACAAAAAACGAAAATAGGTAAATCTCGTTTTTCAACTGTCGGTCGCGAACCAAGCAAAATATAGAAAGTTTGACTACGCAGGGTTGTAGTACTGGAGATTCTGCACATTTTGTCTCATTTAACCAAATCTCTATCTCCCATAACAACGGAGATCCCCATGTTGAGGATGAGTCTGTGGACACACTGTATATGAATATTATGAAGTATTAAAAATACCTTGTTTTATGTCCGTCTTGTGACTTCTTGTGATTTAACACTACGCGTTTCAGCAACGAGTTGCCATCTTCAGGTGTGGTTAATTATTTAAAATAAAAAAACACCCAGCGATGTAGCTTAGTGGTACAGCACTAGACTCGTATTGGGAAGGTACTGGGTTCGTATCCCGGCGGGGGCAGATGTGGCTAGGACTTTTTCCTACTGCCTCACGCCGAGAAACGGTAATTCCTGTACCGGCCATCTTGTTTGAGGTTTTCCATGGTTTCCCTCAATTATTCCAGATAAATATCGAGATTGTTCCTTAAGCGAGGCCATGGCCGATTACCTGTCAAACTCCTATGCTCCCAAAGTTGCCTACCTTATCCTAATTTCCTATAATTCCTCCATTCGCACATTGCTATTAATAAAAAAAAGTTGAATTTTAAAAATGTAGAAAACAACGGGAAGTGGTAAAATGGAAAATAGTAATGGTGCGA
Source organism: Mongoloraphidia duomilia (assembly GCA_039654895.1). Taxonomy (NCBI): domain Eukaryota; kingdom Metazoa; phylum Arthropoda; class Insecta; order Raphidioptera; family Raphidiidae; genus Mongoloraphidia; species Mongoloraphidia duomilia. The sequence continues at coordinate 13,723,116 of CM077527.1, forward strand.
ATGGCGTCTGTTATATGACATAATGTCGAGAAACGGACGTTAAACGCATTATTATTATTATTATTTAAAAAAAAACACACATTGAATATTCGTAACACTATATATAATATTATGATGCTAAGCATTGTGTATTATGTCGTAGTTTGTGAAGCACTGATTTAAATTTGTGACACATACACACTCACATTTCCATTTCATCTACCTACTATATAAATTATAAATCATAAAATCTCGAAATTTAAATCAGTACTTCACAAACCACGACATAATATACAGTGCTTAGCATCATTATATTATATTATAGTGTTACGAATTCTCAATGTGTGTTTTTTAAAAAATAATTAACTACACCTGAAGATGGCAACTCGTTGCTGAAACGCGTCGTGTTAAATCACAAGAAGTCACAAGACGGACATAACACAAGATATTTCTAATACTTCATAATGTAATAATATAACTCTAATGACTGGTTTATCGTACATTTTAATCGCGATGTTATTTTGATCATGCTGTTAAGTTTTGACAGCTACGTGTTCATTGGTTGCTGCGTTTAGTTACCATAGCAACCCGTCACTTAATCGTGTGATTAAAATAACATCGTGATCAAAAAGTACGATAAACTGGCCATTAATTATAAACCAAAAAAAACATCATATAGATACGTCGCTAAAGAAGTTTTTACTTCAAAAAAATCTGTCACTGTTTACACGTAGTCCATTTTTATTTGCCTTTAAACTCAGTTTTGGAACTGTGGCTTTTAATTTTGGTACTTAACCTTAATTAATAATTAATAATTTTCATTACGTTTAATTGTAAAATATCGTGTCTTGTTTAAATTATTTAAGTATTATGCATTTGAACACTCGAGGCATAAAACGTTTTTTATCGTCAATTATTCGCGAATATTATTTAGGTAACCGGGTTGCTATAATTATAGATATCGTATCATCTATAGCAGACATCACAAATTCGCTCATCTGCTCTTTGTTACTGCGGCCTTCTCAGTCAAGCACGACACTTATCTCACTCTTTCATTATAGTCCGAGAGCTAGTGACAATTTTTTGGTGTTCTATATTCAAGGCCTTATTTTTGTGAAGATGTTGAGGGAGGCATATTAAAGTGCCCTGAGTAAGAGATTTTGCTAGATAGCGGTATGGGAGGGATGCAGACCGCCACCAACATGTAACAAAAAAAAAATGGTCACAATTATTATTGCTTCAAGGCTGAAATTGTTTTTATAACTTGTCGGTGACGCAATAATGCCACTAAAATATTTGCAGATCGATTGGTCAGTATTAAAGGGGTGGCAGATCACCCTAAACGTGTCATGTACTCGACGAAATTTATATTATTAGTTCAAGGTTCAAATTGTAATATGTTGTTACGGCGACTGTTTTAAGCATATATTTCAATTTCCAGAACAAAATGTCGGTATTAACCCCCTTGCAGAACGATATAAACACCTAGGCGAGCTAGTTTCCTTCTATGAGAGGGGGGTTAATACCGACATTTTGTTCTGCAAATTGAAATATATGCTTAAAACAGTCGCCGTAACAATAATAAGGCTTTGAATAAATAACACCAAAAAATTGTCACTAGCTCTCGGTCTATTAGTGATTATATATACATCTTTTATGCGCTCAGAGAGAAATGGCAACACAATGTGCTGCGGGATTTGACTTTCGACTGCAATAAATTCTTTCTAAAATAATAATTTGTCTATTGATATTGAGTCACGATGGATTTTTCGCCGGCTTAACATGTCGGAGGCCCCTGGGCGTACAGATACTGTGAGGCCTCCCTCCCCAACAATATCACAAAAAAATTAGAAAGCAATAAAAATTCTAATTATTAGAAATTTCAGAAAATAACAAAAATAAAAGATTTCTTTTCCGTTTCAGAAAATAAGTAACAAAAAATTAAAGATTCTTTGACAATATCATGAAAAAACCATAAAAATTAAAGATTTCTTCTTTGTCAGTGGCGGATTCAGGGGGGGGGGGTGTTTAGGGGGTTAGTGAGTTATTTACCACACTAGTGTGTTTTAAAAACACTTTCAACACATTTGCCTGTTAACTGACCCATTACATGCATATACATACACGCTTGTAAAGTAGCTGTTTTATTATAAATAATAGTTTTATACGGCTGAAATGCAATTGAAAAATGTTTTGTTGGAGAGCAGCCAATTATATAATTGTTTCGAAACATTTTGGAAAAAATCATTTTACCAATCAGTGGTCACAGTCAGGATTCTAACCTGAACCTTTTCACTTTCGCGGCGGAATGAGATTACAATACTCAACCGTGACATGATTACTAAATTAATATTCTCCTTATATGCTTCATTTTATAGTGGGTCTGGCAAAAAAGTTTTTATTTGAACGTTATTTTGTGGTTTATTTAAAATTTTAAAAAGTAAGTCGGTTTAATGTATATTTTAAAAATACGTACAACAACAAAATCGACAGACAAAAATTATTAGAATGATTTGTTGATAGGTATACATAAACTTGAATGAAATTTTAGACGTTTTGAAGCAGGTGCCATTATGATAGTGGTACCTCGTCTAACGTTGGAATGCGTTCCTGAAAACAGGAGCGCGTTTTAATACATCAAATTAAATTAACCGACATCACAAAACATCCATGGGTGGAGGTGGGATCCAAAGACCAGCCCGCTAACCGTTACACTGACGATATGTCACTTCAAAAATAAATAACTGTGCAAACGAATTAATTCTGGTGCGGCAGTGTTAAACGTGGTGTATGTGTATAATTTATGCCAACTGGAAGTGGCTCACTTTTCAAAGCCGATCAACCAAAAGATTATAATAATTATCCTGTCATCGAGCGAATAAGTTTTAATGTTTAATATGCTGCGGTCACGATTTTTTAAACATTAAAATAGATAGCATATACTACGTAAAAATATTGTAATAAATATTTCAAGATATTTTATATTTGATGTATCGATATAAATCCAAACTGTATAATACTGTAACTTTTCGTGTATACAGAATGGTTAAAAAATCGTTAGCCAACCGTGACCAGAGGCGGATTTGAAGTTTTCGCACCCTACGCTATAGACTATGCTGGTTTTCAACCCCTAACGAAAAAAGAGGAGTGTTATATCTGTCTGTGTGTGTATCTGTCTGTCGTATTGTAGCTCCCAAACGGAAGAACCGATTTCAATGCGGTTTTGTTTGTTTGAAAGCTAAATTTGCGAGGTGGTTCTTAGCCATGTTTTATTGAAATCGGTTCAATAGTTTCTAAGATCTAAACGAAGAAATAGAACTAGTGATGGGCAGAATCGAATTCTTTTAAGAATCGAAAACCCGGTATTCGAATACTTTAAAGAATCGAATGAGTATTCGAGAACCGAGAACTGAGAATGTTATGAATAATGTAATACCTATATTATTCCATAATATTCTCGGTTCTCGCTTCTCATATTGTGATATTCTTATTTCTTTGCACCGCGACAATGTCATAATACCATAGTCTGCCCGGACTCTACCGATTAGTACCGATTGCACTCGATTCAGAGTGAGTTGTGCTACACTATGTGTGGGAAATAGTTTGACTTTGATTGGATGAGTACCGGAATCGAGAACCGAGAACGCCGAATCTTCGATTGCAGTTTATTTGCAATTCTTCTTACGAGAACTCGGTATTCGAATACTTTCAAAAAAGTATTCGAGAACATCGAGAACTTATGAGATTCGGATACTTCTCGATTCTAGCATTCGAATACTCCCATCACGAAATAGAACTTAAAACTTTTTTCTCAAAAATATAAGCTGAGGCTAATACAGTGGCGGCGTTAGAGGGTGAGCCGGGTGGTCCATGGCCCACCTTAAACTGTCTTGGCCCACCCTGGAATAATCCCCAATCTCTAGTTTATCTTTTAAATACGTTTTTAATCCTCGAAATGTCAACAATTTTTCTTGTAAATTCTATAGCAAGTAATATGGGTTAAAATTTTGACGAGCACTGAAATTTTGGGAACAATGTTATTGGTCCACCTTCAGAACACCATGCCCAAGTCTGGCCCACCCTAACAAAAAATCTTAGCGCCGCCACTGGGCTAATACTACCAATGCATTAAAATACAAATTTTCATTTTTAGAATACTTTTCAAATACTGGGCTTGAGAATGGCCGAGCGTTTAGCACTGCTGTTGTTTACATGGCGTTGCTATGGTTCCTCTATTACAAGTCCCCAGTTCCCGGGTTCTAGCCTGAGAGCTGGTAAAAGTGTCAATTGGATTTTCAAGTTATTATTTATTTTTTATTTATTGTGGATTATAGACGCGTCGACAACTTAGGTTTAGGTCATTAGCGTCTTAAATACAACAAATATTATAATATATCACTTAAAAACTAAATTACATCACAAAACATCCATGAGCAGAGGTGGGATTCGAACCCACGACAGTCTGGTTCAGAGGCCGCGACGCTACCAACTGAGCCATACTGTCCTCTCAAGTTATTATTATTATTATTATTATTAAAAAAAAATAATGAATTGAAAATATGAATTGGTGCTAGGCCCAAATAACCTTAGCTGTTGGTGGTCTTTAAAAACACACTCTCTTTTCAAATACTGTAAGAATTAAAACAAACATAACAATTTAATTTATTTGTCTTGAAATATTTTCTTCGACTATATTTAAACTTTAACTAAAGATATAAAGTTATAAAATAAATAAACGTAATTTAGTTGCGTCTGTCCTTAAAGACGTCATATTTTCAACTTTAATTTTAATAAGTACCAACTTTATTTATCCTTTTTGTATGTACCTAGGAAGGTCCGTAAATAAAAAAATACCATATAAATATGACAGGTAAATATTAACAAACAGCTCCCTGTAAACACGATTAGTACCAAAAGTATTATAATATATTTTATAAGACTTTTTGTCTGTCCGAATGTAGTTAACTGTTTACCTGAGAATGTGACATCGTTTGGTAGAAATGCACCTGCGGCTTCCAAAGCGGTATTTTCTTTAATATTGTTGAACACTGAATTATCGGCCAATTAACATCGGTCCTTTGCGCCTACGCGATCTGGTAATCAATCTGAAGGGTTGATTCACAAGACTTTATTTTTTTGAAGTAAGGACGAAACTACACGAGCGGATTTTCCGCGGCGTGTTTTTCGCGACGAGATTTCCGCTGAATTTTGCATATCAAAACAGGAAGTCTTTTTTCCGTCGAGTACATTCACGCAAAAAATACAAATTTTTGCTAAGTACAAAATGGATCCCCCTATGTTAGGTTGCGTTGCTGTTGTATGTGCAAATTTATTTTTAAAGAACAAAAGGAAAAAACGACGTTGGTGGGTTCATCCAATATTCAGAGACAGACTATATAAATTTCTCCGTGTCGAACATTTTACCCACTGCACTGTATATCCGTCGGTGATCCATCGCCTCGTCTAGTTTGCCCCGCACTAAACAATGTTTTTTGTTTCTAGCGTGTTGTGACGGTGATGATATCAACGCAATCAAAAGCGTTCAATTTACTCACGCCGACGGAATTTAAAAAAACGCGACGTATATTCCGTTCGTCTAGTTTCACTTGTTTGTATAGGCACATTTTCGATTTGGACGTGCAATCTGCCGCTGCGAAAATTCCGCACGTTTAGTGTCGCTCTAAAGAATTGTCACAATTTTGGCCATTTCATCATTCGTTACAACCATTTAGTAAAAAACTGGGGTCGCAATGCAGAACCTTCCTGACGAAATAGTTAGTTTAATATTATGTATTGTATATATTTTTTATTTCATCATTTATTTAATATTTAAGTTCAGCATAGCTGTTCTCACTTAACCTATTATACAAAATACAGAACAGGAATAAAAAAATGAAACAAGCCGTGAGGTGGGTCGTTTATTAGGACTAAAGTGCGACCCTAGAGATCCACACGACGAACTTCCCAGTTCGATAAATATTTAATATTAATAATTAAATTAGATATTACACAGAAAAGTAATCATTTTAATCATTAAAACATAATTATTATTTATTTTTAACAATAATTTAAAAAAAACGGCTGAACCGATTTTTATAAAATTTAACACGTCTCGATTGACACCCTTACGAAGTCGATATAATTTTTTATTCGCGAGATATTGTGTAAAATCTGCTTTTTTGTAGTCTATTTGGTTAAGAAAAAAGAACGGCTGAACCGATTTTGAAAAAAAATTTTCAGATCATATTTACGTTAATACGCGTCGATTGACACCCTAACGTAGTCGATATCATTTTTCATTCTCGAGATTTCGTCTTAGAAAGAAATGGACACATATACGTACGTACGTACATACGTACACACACACACACATATACACACACGCAGACATCTTTCTAAAAATAGTTTAAAAATAGTGTAGTGACCTTGAAACATAAAAATTTGTTATACATTTTGATTTCAATTTTCGGACCCATTACAATAACTTCCAATGAGAAGTTAATAATAAAATATCTAAAAACTGTGTCATAATAGCATAATATCTAAAATATAATAAAACTATATGTATTATTATATGAATTTTAATTTGTTTTTGAAGTGAACATTTTCACCCCTTTATACATCCCTTAAAATGTATAAGTTTTATTTCAATTATTCGGAATACATCAATCCAATCTGCTTGTCTCATTTTGATTAAATTTTAAAGGCACATTTAGATATTTACTAAAAGATTAAATTCAGATGTTCATATACTTACAATCCCAGTAGTTTTTTTGGTATTTTTAGCCTCAACATTTTTTTCAACCCTTAACACAGCCCTTACAATGATTCGATTGCAAATATTTTAAATAAGCTTCGTGCAGGAACAGATACCAAATTTTGTTTAATTCGATTCAGTCTCTCGAAAAACCTAATCGATATAAACCAAATTTCATTCACTTTTAATAAAAATTTTAAGTTTTTCATTTATTCAATTTTTTTTAGTCGTTAAAAAATCGGATGTGTGAGCGCCACTTTAGATTTATGTTTGAGAATAGTAGTGTGAATCTACCTTTATGAATACAGTAGTTTTAAAACTCCATAAAGGGATTCTGTGCTGCTCGCAGGTGCACTTATCAACTGGCCGCCCTTTTACATTCATTCACCGCGTACGTGATCGCACGACGGGCCACCACCCTCTGCTAGCGGGTCGGCAATAGGGCAGTAGGTAAAATCACGTAGGTGGCAAATATACATATATACAAAAAACGTACACCGATACAGCATATAAATACGAGGTATAACATTTATTGTACCGCGTTCTTATCCGCTTCGGATGTCCATCAGGTATTCTTGAACGTTCGAATTTAGGAAAGGCAGTTGAAGAAACAGTGTAGGTAGCTTTGACTGCGTCCGCATTTCGCAGATTTTTAATTTCCCATTGGAAGTTATTCTAATGGGTCCAAAAATCGAAATCGAAATTTTTAACAAATTTTTATGTTTCAAGATCACTACACTATTTTAAACTATTTTTGAAAAGATGTCTGTGTGTGTGTACGTACGTATGTGTCCATTTCTTTTTAAGACGAAATCTCGAGAATGAAAAATGATATCGACTACGTTAGGGTGCTAATCGATGCATATTAACGTAAATATGATCTGAAAGAAATTTTTTCAAAATCGGTTCAGCCGTTCTTTTTTCTTAACTAAATAGACTCCAAAAAAGTAGATTTTACACAATATCTCGCGAAAAAAAAATTTATCGACTTCGTAAGGGTGTCAATCGAGGCGTGTTAACGTCATTTTGATCCGACATAAATTTTATAGAAATTGGTTCAGCCGTTTTTTTTTTGATTGTTAAAAATAAATAATAATTATGTTTTAATGATTAAAATGATTACTTTTCTGTGTAATATCTAATTTAATTATTATTATTAAATATTTATCAAACTGGGAAGTTCGTCGTGTGGACCTCAAGGGTCGCACTTTAGTCCTAATAAACGACCCACCTCACGGCTTGTTTTAATGTATGTATTTCCTGAGGAAATATCAAGGTAAGAAACTTGGTGTTTGCAACCAGTGTGAAGTTTGCTGCCAGAGGTACGAGGACATCCAACCACACGTGTTGCAAACGCCAATTTTCATACCGAGTAATTGCATATTATTAGTGTATTTGCCATCATATGGCACATACACTATTGGCGTCGGTCGGATGGCGGGACCTAGGGGTCGGACCAAAATTTCTCGACGTTTCATAGCCTCCTGAACACTTTGGCACCATTTTTGAAAATGTTTATATATATATATATATATATATGTATGTATGTGTGTGTGTGTGTGTGTGTGTGTGTGTACACGATAACTCTCGACAGACTTAATCGATTGAAACGAAATTTGGTACAGACATTAGAACCCATCACCGCAAGAAGCCTATTTAAAATGGGCCCGATCGGACCATTTTCAGGGTTGTATTTAGGGGTTCCAAAAAGTTTTTGGGCCCAAAAATACCGAAAAATTTGTCAGAATCGTTTCAAAATTGAAATTTAACTCTTTAGTAAAGATTAAAATGTGCTGCTAAAATTTTAATAAAATCGGCCCGACACGACCGGACTTTCAAATTTTATGAAAACACTAGTTTGTTGATACGGATTTACTTAGATATGGAAGGGTGTATTTAATCGGGTGTACTGATAAAATCCATGTCTAATATTGAAATTTAGAAAAATTTAATTATTTTAAGGGCTGTATTAAGGGGTTAAATTTTTTATTTTGTCAAAAAACAAACTTAAGTTTACATAATAATGCCACAATGCCTGTATTAGCAAATACACTATATTGTCGGCAGGGTTTGGCACTGCGACCCGAGTTTTTTTTTTCACAACATCTTTATTGACAATTCGATTTGAGGTACCTACAATTTAGGCATGCAAAAAAGTCGCAAAAATATTAGATTTGTCAGATTTATGTGGGGTTATGTCTGTCATTTTGACGCTTATGAATATTATATGCGGGTTTAATATCGCTCTATCTCCTTCTTATTTTGACGGAATAAGCCGACGAATTCCGGGACATTCCATCTGGCAAATCTAACTACAGCACTGGTTATATGGTTGAACCGTTTGTGAAGGTGTTGTATAAACGATATTAATGTTGAATCAGAACGAGTTCTGCGGTCTGTACCTTTTAAATCCAATTTCGTTTAATCGGTTTTATGGTTGCGCATCTACAACCGCCCTCTTCAACCCCTTCAACGACTGGTTATTTTGTTTCAGTTCATGCATTTGATTTGATTAAGCCAGTGTAATCTTCCCAACTTAAGTTTGCTATTGCAGTATGATGTTATTCGAAGTTGCTATATTTAAATAGAGCAATTTGATCCCTGAAAACAGTTTTAAGAACTTTCCACTTGAACTTGGATACGAGTGCTGACCGAACACAAGCTTCAAGGACCTTTTCCCTTCCCTTCTCTGGACTTGCATACGGGTGTTGACCGGAACCAAGTTCCAGAGAAATCCTTCCTTGTCTTGGTGGCGGCATACGGGTGTTGACTTTTTTTAAAATAAGTATGTTGTTATCTTTTTCAGTCTGCAATATTTACAAGTTTTTGATATAGAACTAGCTAAGTTCTCGCTAATAAGAGGTTGTAGGGAAACTAAACCCTGACTTAGTAGCCCCTTCTTTGGGTTATTTATCAAACGTCTAGAATCTACAATTTAATCTATAGTTCCGGTTCATAAATTGTGGGTAGTGACTAATTTATTTAGATTATAGACGCGTTGACAACTTAGGTCATTAGCGTCTTAATTACATCAAATTAAATATTACTTAAAACTAAATGACATAACAAATCATCCATGAGCAAGGTGGGATTCGAACCCACGACAGCTTTCTCCAAAAGGTCATTACGCTGACCATAACACCAAGCTGTCCTCGGCAGAGACTAATACATAGTTGAATGAATATGAATGAATAAATTAGGGGTGGTACTAAAACAACATACTCAATGATACACGTCATCATATAAGGATAATTGTGCTCCCCCTTTTCCTGCATCTTCTCATGAACTCCAGAAGAATGACAACTAGATTTTCCTACGGAATTACTTCGTCCCCATCTTTATGTATCCAAAGATGTATGCAAGATTTCACGGCCGGCATTGTTCCAAGTCTTCATGGTTTCCGGGCTTGTAGGCCGTGGTCCGGTGATATTTCCACCTGACGTTTCGTCTACAACTGCGGTAGACATTCTCAACGGCGATGTGGCAGCGGTCGAAGTGTCCTCCTTGGCGGCTCACAGGTCAATGTGAGCCGCCAGCGCCAAGGAGGACATCATGAAGAATTATCCAAAGATGGTTGTTCTCCTGTAGGCTAAGACCTCGCATTTGAACAAGAAATGGGTGGAAGTTTTAAAAGCAGAAATTTAGAAAATTAGACACAGATATTTTTATTTTATTAAGTTACTAGCGGACCCGGTCCGGCTTCGCTCGGATGGTATGAAATTATGATTTAATAGCGGTCACCCATTACTCCGCTCACGTATATTTAGTATAGCTGACCCGGCAAACGTTGTTTAGCCATATACGTTATTTCCAGGAATAATTACATTACTCACTCGCTTCGCTCGTTCGTTTGAATTTTATTGATATACTACTCACTCGCTTCGCTCGTTCGCTTGAATATAATAAATACACTACTCACTCGCTTCGCTCTTTCGCTTGAATATTATAAATACACTACTCACTCGCTTCGCTCGTTCGCTTGAATATTATAATTACATTACTCACTCGCTTCGCTCGTTCGTTTGAATTTTATTAATACACTACTCACTCGCTTCGCTCGTTCGCCATATATGTATTTTTTAAAGCTTAATATAAAAATCGCGATTAAAAATCAGGGGTTGATCGTATAAGGGTGAAAATTTAGAGTTGTATGTATTTTTCAATGCTGAATCATGAAAAAATTAAAACAAAAAATGTTGTCCAAAAAATAAAAAAAAAAAAATTGGGGTGGACCACCCTTAACATTTAGGGGGATGAAAAATAGATGTTGTCCGTGTCTCCACCCTACCCGATAAGCACACAAAATTTCATCAAAATCGGTCCAACCGTTTCGGAGGAGTTCAATAACATACACCGTGACATGAGAATTTTATATATTAGACAGGGGTTGATCGTATAAGGGTGAAAATTTAGAGTTGTATGTATTTTTCAATGCTGAATCATGAAAAAATTAAAACAAAAAATTTTGTCCAAAAAATTAAAAAAAAAATTTGGGGTGGACCACCCTTAACATTTAGGGGGATGAAAAATAGATGTTGTCCGATTCTCCACCCTACCCGATAAGCACACAAAATTTCATCAAAATCGGTCCAGCCGTTTCGGAGGAATTCAATAACGTACACCGCGACACGAGAATTTTATATATATGATAAACTGTCTTGAACAGTCTTTCGGCACAACAATCTTAACCGACAGAGCTCCGCGTAAAGAGAGATGACGATTTGATATCATATAAATAGACAATAAAAAAACAGCTGGTCTTCGCTTGCGGGTTATGTAATAAACCAACCGTAATGTTTATTTATGTAAAACAAACGTAGCAACTTCCACATAATATGTATTACAGCTTGTCTTGCAACCGCAACAGGACTCACTTTATCTATCTTCTATCTTCTATATATATAAAACAGTTCCGTTACTGACTGACTGACTGACTGATTGACTGACAGACAACGCCCAGGTCAAACCGCTAAAGATATAAACTTGAAATTTGGACAGTAGGTTCCTTTTGTGACGTAGGCACCCACTAAGAAAGGATTTTTCAAAATTCAACCCCTAAAGGGATTAAACAGGGGATGGAAGTTGATATGGAAATTCGTCATTTTTGAAGTTAGAAGCATGAAATTTTGTACATGGGTGTCTTATATAACGTAGGTGAGCACTAAGAATTTTTTTTTTGGAAATTCATCCCCTAAGGGGGTTAAAAAGGGGATGAAAGTTTGTATGAAAGTTCGTCATTTTTGATGTTAGAAGCATGAAATTTTGCACAGGAGTTCCTTATATAACGTAGGTGAGCAATAAGAAAGGATTTTTAAAAATTCATCCCCTAAGGGGGTTAAATAGGGGATGAAAGTTTGTATGGAACTTAGTCATTTTTGAAGTTAGAAGAATGAAATTTTGCACAGGAGTTCCTTATATAACGTAGGTGAGCAATAAGAAAGGATTTTTAAAAATTCATCCCCTAAGGGGGTTAAATAGGGGATGAAAATTTGTATGGAAGTTATTTTTGAAGCGAGTGAGTAATGTATTAATAAAATTTGAGCGTGTAAACACCACCAGCCCGGCATCGCTTCGCAGGAGGAGAATTTCTCGCGGGGGGGAGGGACAATAAAACATAAATCGAAATATACGTGGGCAAAGCCACGGGTAACGGCTAGTTTCTAAATAAAATACAAAAACCGTAATAACATTGTACACTACAATATACAGATTGTTTCAAAATAAATGACCATAGGAAGTATCCATACTAGTTGCTTCCAAACTCTTAAGCTGGCTTCAGACGACATGGCAAATATCGACCAATGTTAACATTCGGGCAATTGGGTTTTTAAATGATTTTTTTTTTTACTTAAATGGAAGGACCACATACAAGTTTTATAGCAAAACTGTTTTTATTTGATTTTTTTGCTTACTAATTAAAAAGTTATATTAAAAAAAAATTAATTTTTAAACTCAGTTCCGATAACGCGCCGAAAGAATCCGAACGCGTGTGACGTCATTATGTTATCTATGGTCTTTGTATCCATGGTTACCAAGTTAAAAATTTATTATTTTTGATAGTATGTGTAATATATATACACAAATACTAACAAATGCAGACACATTTTAACATAACGACGTCACAAACATTCCTGGCGCGTTTTGAAGTCACGTGATATTTTTTAAATTTTTATACATTTTAATTAATTTTTAGTAATTTATCTATAGCTTTAAAAAATGTTTGCTTTTCGATTTTAAATATTATTTATGTTAAATTATTAGAAAAAATTAAAAAATTAATAATTTTTTTTAAACTTAAATACCTAATTGCCATGCCGTGTGGATGGTTTTCCTGTGCCCAATATCTAACAGTCACCAACGTTCGCTTTGGAAGACATTCGCTTTGAGGGCGGTTTTTTGAACACACATCAAAGTGATTGGCCAACGCTGGTCTCGACTTGCAAATATGACTCTGTTTTCAACCAGACGACTCGTTTCACTACGCGGTGTTTGTCAGTGCGTATATATTATTATGATTTATGAATTGCATTAAATATGTTGTTAGGGAAATTATTTATACCGTTTTATTATGGCCGTAAAAATACACTTTTATTAGCTACGTAGTTATACACGTGTGAAACGCGCGTCGCCGTTCGCCGGGATGCCCCAATCCAATCCCCTCCATTTCCGCCTGGAGACCATTCACCGTGTGCCGTGTTGGCACAATTAGCTCTCGCCAGTGCCGCTAGGCTAATACATACGCCTTGTTATTATTGTCTATGGTTATGGTAATTGTCTATGGTTATACGACTAAATCAGGCATTTCAGGCACCCTAGACATGCATCTCTCCGCTTATGTATGGTAACCCTAACTCCGAGTGACCATTCTACTTCTATTTCTAGTTTGTTTACGGAGTTTTCCTAGAATATTTTAAATAAATAATTCTTAAAATTAAAATATTGGTCCAGAGTATAAGTAAGTCACTGAACTATAGTATTCTTTTACAACGAATCATACATCAGTTCGTTTTTTGTTTCAACACCACCCACCTGTCAGCATAGTGTTTACATTATTTATACAGAACATAATATTATAATACCTGTGGAGTACACTGAAGTACATTCTTATTTCATTCATAATAATGCAGTTAATGTGAGAGTCTTGTTTGTATAATTACGTTTTATTTCTAAAATTGTTATACGCCCCCGCAGAAAACATAATATAATATGTCTTTTAGTTAGAATGAAAAAAAACATTGTTTAGTATTTCCGGTCCTTCCGTGAAATGTTGGATGCCTTCCAACTCATATGTACTTCCTATTAGATAGAAGGTATTTTTTTAAGGTCGCCGACTTCCTGACCCTGGCAAGAGTTCATATTTTTAATTATTATTGTAACAACAAATTCGAATAAATAAGTTCGATTCTTCTTGAATTGTAGATTATAGACGCGTTTACAACTCAGGTCATTAGCGTCTTCAACACAACAAATAGATTCATTTGTGTGATTCTTCTTGAAATGTTAGATATGGAAGCCTTCTAACTCATATTATGGAGACCATTTTTTAAATTTTTTTTTAAATCCCTCAGGGAAAAAATTGGAATGTAGTTTACATTCCAATGTTTTGTGGGGATTAGCACTCCCAGGGACCCGAGCTCGTACAAGTCGCTTTGTGCATGCCGGCTGTCAGATTCTAATACACAAATGGATTTTTTGTTGTGTTGAAGACGCTAATGACCTGAGTTATCGATGCGTCTATAATCTACAATAAATTAAATAATTTTTTTTAAAGCTGCCAACTTCCAGGGATTAGTAGGTATGCAATTGTGAATATTTTCAAACTATTATGATTTATAAATTGAAAACTCAGTTGATACTGTCACCAGTTCTCTGATTGAAATCTAAACGGTTCTGGAATTGACATCAAAATCTATAGAAGTACTCGTTCGGTGGGGTAATTTTTTTTGTAACGATCTAATGTCTGACGTAATTTACCGATTAAATTCATCTATGAAGCAATAGAAAAACAATTTTTGAGCGGTACAAGTGCATCCTTACATAATTCCTTGACTACGCTACTGATCTCGTTTAAAAACCATTTTCAGATATAATTTTTTTAAAGAATATACTCATTTTCTACTCGCTATCATTTTAAAGAAAAGACTGATCCTAAAATGTTTAACTGTACAATGTACATAGCCTTATAAAAAGGAGGTTGTAATTGAAATTAAAAGGAGTGAGTGATTCCGGTTGAGATGTACATTAATGCTATAGTGTTTTGTTTTGTATTCATCTTTTGTGTAAAATACAGGGTCATTATCGTACCTTTTAAATTAACGAATACAATATTTTATTATTAAATAGTGTGAAACTTTTTGATGAACCGTGTATTTTAGATTACAGAGTCTCGAAAGCTAAGTTCATTAGCGTCTATAGGTGTATATTATGTTATCATTGTGAAGAGAATTATTTGCTCTTCATTGGAAACAAAAATTTCGAAATAAAAATTAATCATAAGTTTGTTCACCGATTTCTCCTGTATTTGTCAACCAATTTTGATGATTATTATTTTATTTAATAGGGCATACCTTCGGGGTGGTTCCACATAAATTTTACTTAAATCGGTTCAGTGGTTCGACTGATTTTAACAAAAAGTGAGTAACGAACTGTAATACCGTTAAGGTAAATGTCAAGTATCAAGACAGAAGTTGGTTATTAACGTGCAAACTACTTATTGTAAAGCCACTAAAAAGTAAAAAAATGTTTAACAAAAAAAAACCTCCTTCAAAAAAGCTATTAAATTTTTTTATTATTTTCCTCTTTTTAGTGACTTTTTTGAAGGAGGTTTTTTTAGTTAAAAAGTTTTTTTGATTCAGTGCGCTCAGTGTAGTTTTGTCAGTCTGTTGATTGAAAGTTTTTTGGGAACAAACGGGTTAAATAGTGTAAATCTTAGTCACTCCAAGGTGGACGGTATGTTATATGGAATTATATTTGTTTGTATATTCAGGTAGAACCTTTGTAAATGAATTATGGAGGTCTATGATAATATTTGTACTAATAAAACGGTTGACGCGTTTACCGAAACGGACAATTGGATCGAAACTTTAAATAGAAACAATAGATGTGTAATATATTATACAGGCTGTCTTGGAAATGTCAGTCATTGCGCGCTGACAGACAAACTTATTTTATGCGTAACTAGCGGTCCCGTTCCGGCTTCGCCCGGGTGGTATGAAATTATGATTTAATAGCGGTCACCCATTGCTCCGCTCGCGTATATTTAGTATATTGTTAATTTGTTATCCCCCGCGAGAATCTCCCCCCCTTAATTTATTATCCCCCCGCGAGTATCTTCCCCCTGCGTAGCTTTCTATTAGTGAAAGAATTTTTAGAATCGGTTTAGTTGTTTCAGAGATAAGAATTTAAGATTTATTACCCCCCGCGAGTACCCCCTCGCGAGAATCTCTCTCCCTGCGTAGTTTTCTATTAGTGAAAAATTTTTAGAATCGGTTTAGTAGTTCCAGAGATAAGAATTTATGATTTTTTACCCCCCTGCGTAGCTTTCTATTAGTGAAAGAATTTTTAGAATCGGTTTAGTAGTTCCAGAGATAAGAATTTATGATTTATAACACCTCCCCCCTCTAATTTTTTTGAAAATAAAATACAGCCCATGTTACTCGATGATAATGTAGCTTTTTATAGGTGAAAGAATTTTTTAAAATCAGTTAAGTAGTTTTTGAGTTTGTCCATTACAAACAAACATAAAAAACAAATTTTATCTCTTTATAATATTAGTATAGATTATTGGGTCGACCGATCGACGGTCAGCGCTAACAAACCTAACTGCGAATGATTCACGAACTATTTAGTCGACTGATTGCACGACTCCGACATGGTTTACATTTTCGCTAAGGTACTCCTCACCCTTTGGCCGCAGGGTAAAAACATAATGTGTTACTCGAGAAGAAGCAGAAAGAAATGTTTAAATCGGTCCGGTAGTTCCTGAAACATAACCATTGAATTGATAACATTTTTTTTCTAGTCGGTTAAAATATAGAGATCGGTGACTTTCGAATCATCTGTTTATATCAAATAGATGTAATATCATTAGGTTGTTAGTTCACTCGTTCAATATGTTACGCAATTCCAAATTATCAAATAGGTAATGTTCTAAAAAATAAAATTTATACCTACTTGAGAGTTCAGTTGTAACTTGTACTGTTTTAGAATTAAACAACGAGTGTTTTTTAGTGTTTCGCACTTTATTGAAGTGAAATTTTGTACTAATATTTATAAGCTACAGACCCTAAATATGTCTGAATATTTTGGGCGAGATTTTGGATAAATAACGTGATATATTTTGGATACATATAATGTGAAATATTTTGGTTATATCATGTGAAATATTTTGGACACATAATAATTCTTAAATCTTTTGGATAAATATTGTGAAATATTTTGGACAAATAATGTGAGATATTTTGGACAAATAACGTGAAATATTTTTGATAGATACATCTATTTTGGACAAATTATGTGAAATATATTAGATGCATAGTTCTGAAATGAAACCAGGTAAATTTTTAGTTGCATATTGTATTTAGATTAGAGTACTGCAGATGGTTTTCTCGGAACCCGGAGTCGCGTCCCCGGAGTATATAGATGTTGTTTACCGGATATGTTAGCTCCATTTAGCTCCAGTTCCTTCATTTCTCGTTTTACACCCAAATTAAATGCGTACTAAACAGTGCAATAATTCAAAGAGCAACTTGTTCTGTAAAATCAACGACAGGCAAAATAGTTTAAAAAAAAATGCATATGTCACGGCACACACGACCAAAATAAAACTTTTTATGTGTGAATAATATAAAATGAATGAATTAGATTTTATTTATTGTAGATTATAGACGCGTCGACATCTCAGGTCATTAGCGTCTTTCAACTACACTAAATAACAACTTTCTTAAAACTAAATAACATCACAAAAAATCCATCAGCGCAGGTGGGATTCGAACCCACAACAGTCTAGTCTAGAGGCTGCGGAACGAAATACGCTATCCACTAGACTATACTGCCCCCTGAATGAATGAATGGATTAGAATGAGTTAATTAATGTTGTTATGGCAATTCGCGTCACCACATTTTTGCAGTGTATAGTATAAAGTTCATTGCATTTTTGTTACCACATTTCGTTACGTACACTTTTTGTGACGAATTTTGTTTCATCTAGTCAGGTCTGCCAACATTTTACCCTTCATATCGTCGAAGCAGTGCCGCCTAAGAAGTTTAACTTTAAAAAATATTTCTATTTTCATTTCTTTACATATCTTGATTTGGGTGTTTTTTAAACAAAACATCTTGAGCTCATTTTCAAGTGTCGAAGATACGATTTGCTTTTCAATTTGCTATTAAAAATATTATAAAATTAATGATTTGTTAAATAGATTTATACGGCTGTTTTGCAATTGAAAATTTTTATTGGAAGAGCAGCCAATTACATAATTGATTCCTGAAAATATCGGAAAAAGTCATTTTGACAATCTTAGTCACAGTTAGGATTTTAACCAGCTGAACCTTTCCACTATCTCTGCGGAATGAGCTTACTTTACTTAACCGTGACATGATTACCAATCTAACATTCTCCATATATGAAAAGGAATCCAAAAATCTATAAATGATTTGGTATCAGACCCAGTTTAACCCTGCAGTAAAGTTTACATAAATCAACAAAAGTCGATTTTAATTTTATTACTATAATATTACATAAAGCAGTGTTTGAATCGTATGAAAAAATATTTTTTATCTTTTATTTTAAATCATTATTTGTGCAATTTGTATAATAAATTGGAATACACTTTTTGTAGTTTTTATATCAGATATTTGACAATTAGAGCGTGTTTAATAATAAACATACAATTTATAATATGTTTGTAATCGACTTAAAAAAAAAGTTATCAATTCGTCGTTTATGTTTATATCCATTAGGGTGGGTCAAAAAAATCAATTATTTTTTTTTACAAGTGACACGGAAAAATAGGTTGCTAGACACCTTAAAAAAATTCTCACCAAATATGAGCTCTTAATTTTAATAGAAAGATCCTCCGCATCACAGTTTTTTATTTTTTTCTCAGTCCAATAGAAGAAAATTCATACCTCATCATTAATTGATTGTACTGAAAAATTTTTTAAGAGAATTTTGTAGGAAATTTAATGCTCTACAAAAAAGGTATCTTATATTTTTTCCGCAAACCTTACCATTTAAAAGATATTGAAGATAATAGTCATTTATTGTCGAGTTATAAAATTCATAAACAAAAATGAAATTTGTCTTAAAATAATCAAACTTAAATCTTCAATATCTTTCAAATGGTGAGGTTTGCGGAAAAAATATAAGATACCTTTTTTGTAGAGCATTAATTTTCCTACAAAATTATCATAAAACATTTTTCTGTACAATCAATTAATGATGAGGTATGAATTTTTTTCTATTGGACTGAGAAAAAAATAAAAAACTGTGATGCGGAGGATCTTCCTATTAAAATTAAGAGCTCATATTTGGTGAGAATTTTTTTAAGGTGTCTAGCAACCTATTTTTCCGTGTCACTTGTAAAAAAAAATAATTGATATTTTTGACCCACCCTAATATCCATGTTATGTATTAAACTTTTTTTATACCTTTATTTAAAACTATAGCGGTCCCGTTCGGCTTCGTCCGGGTGCTGAGAATGTTTGATTTATTATCTCTCGTCCGCGAGAAATTCTCCCGCTGCGAAGCGAAGGCGGGCTGGTGGTGTTTATAATATTAGTAAGAAACTGCCTATACGCTAAAATGCAAAAGAATTTCGGAGTTACGTTTTGTTACTGTCCCACAGGAATTATCCCCCCCCCGCGCGAGAAATTTATTAAAATAAAATATAGCCTAGGTATATACTTAACTCAGGAATAGTGTGGCTTTCTATTAATGAAATAAATAGGTACCTAAATACCCATTGATCACCAACGAAAGAATCTGTCTTCTTACGGGGCTTGAGAATAGCCGAGCGTGTAGCAATGCTGTTGTTTACATGGCGTTTCTATGATTCCTCTATATTACAAGTCCCCAGTTCCCGGGTTCTAACTCGAGAGCTGGTAAAAGTGTCAATTGGATTTTCAATTTATTATTAAAAAAAGTAATGAATTGAAAATATGAATTGGTGCTAGGCCCAAATAACCTTAGCTGTTGGTGGTCTTTAAAACACACACACAAGAGTGAACCAGTTCCCGGGTTCTAGCTCGAGAGCTGATAAAAGTGTCAATTGGATTTTCAATTATTATTAAAAAAAAGTAATGAATTGAAAATATGAATTATCAATTCATATTTTCAATTCATTACTTTTTTTTAATAATAATTGAAAATCCAATTGACACTTTTACCAGCTCTCGAGCTAGAACCCGGGAACTGGGGACTTGTAATAGAGGAACCATAGCAACGCCATGTAAACAACAGCAGTGCTAAACGCTCGGCCATTCTCAAGCCCAGTATTTGAAAAGTATTCTAAAAATGAAAATTTGTATTTTAATGCTAGGCCCAAATAACCTTAGCTGTTGGTAGTCTTTAAAACACAATAACGAGCTGATCACTCACACAGGTCACTCTATCTTGAAAATGAATAGACTATTAATTTCTCGTTGTTCATATAAGCTCTTTTGTCATGTTGCCATTAAATATACGGACTGTTCTGTAACTACTGAGAGGTGAGTTGAGCATAGGCAAAGAACAAACACTCCAGGGCAAAGATCACAACACCCTGTGCGCCCGAACTGCCATCTATGAATGTTTAATGTAGTGACGAAAGGAAGTATTAATAATTGAGCAGACGCGGGAATAATGTATTTTCTATAAGTTAACTCGGGCTATTTCCGCTTGAGGAAATATCCCTACTTCATTTTATGTGTACTTTAGATTTATTTACGACCTGTACGTGAAACTTGAAAACCGTTTTCATTGATTTTGTTGTAGTTTTCATCGGTTTTATAGTTGGGATGTTTTTATTATAGCCGCGCCTATAAATTATTAAATATTTAAAGATTCTTTTATACAGAGTGTTAAAACACATCTTAGATTAAATAAAAACCGACCAATTACCAACTTCGTTTGTACATATAAAGTAGTAATTTCGAGTTTGTGAGGCGCTTATCTCAAAAACCACTTAATCGATTTAGACCTAAAATCATGAAATTTAATGAATTTGTGGTCTTTTCCATTTCAATTAACGACAAGTTGAAAAGACCACAAATTTATCAATTTTTGTGAATTTAGGACCAATGGTTTTTGAAATGACGACAGAACTGGCGTCGCCAAGAAATACAAAAATGTTTCTTATTTTATTCATAGACATCCCACATGGCTATCTTCAAAAATTTAAATTTTTCACTATCTTTTTGACGTACGGAAGCTCCCTAAATATAAGTCCAATAAAAAAAATTCGACTGATGACCAGTCCTATACTTCCAACCTAGTAAATATTTGCAAAAAATAAACACTCTTTTTTATTCTTAAAAAAGCATGGCCCTCTTTTTTGTTTGGTGATCTACTGATGGATAGTAATAAGTATAGCAAAAATCATGGTTACCTTGATTTACGTACAATTTTCTTTTTTTAGTAAAATATTTTTTTCATATTATAACATCTAGAATTCATTTATATTTTTTTTTTACCTATGTTAATACGTGACATTGAGAACGTTTTTTTTAATATCTCAGGATCCACTGAACCGATTTGGCTCAAAATCTAATCAGATCTAAGTTAAATCTAATCAGATCTAACACAATAGAGCAATCGGCATGACCGTATATATTGTTCCGTTTTTACGATATCGAAGGCGAAAAATTGACCACATACAGACATCAGTCAGAAAATGATCTTAAACGATTGCTAGGGTCTCAAAACGTGAAGATCTGTTAAAATCTCGAAATATTTTTTTCGGACTAAATCTAATTCTTCCATAACATAGTAGAGATGGGAAGTAAAAAGTACATACAAATTGAATCAGTGGTTCTCGAGTTATAAGTCTATATTAACGGTCAGACAGACGCAGAGAGAGACGTTAAGCCTTTTATAATATTTATAGATATTCAAAAAACTTGCTAAACTATTTGAAACGAGAAAAAGAAGCCTGAAAGTTACGTGCTTGAATAATATTTGTGTGTAAAAGATTTAACTGAAGTATATCGTTCTTTTGTTCTGGTTATAGCGACGCGTCGCGGCGTCTGTGTGCCAGACTAGACGACGCTCATCTCGTATTATTGGCGCCATCTACCTTTTTCCATTCTGCTTCAACGTACATTCATATTATAGTCCCAAAGCCGACCGTTGAATTTTCTATGTATCGAATAGGTACACAGACAAATTTTTTGTGCTAATTGAGGCAGAGAAATAGTGAGCCACAATTATTATTATTTTTATTCTGCCAGATCATCGGATACTGACATATCCCTTCCGGTCATTTTTGGATTGTCTTATACAGGGTGTCCCATGACTCGAGGTTCATAGCTTAAAGGCGTGTTGTTGAATTCATTTAGGGCCAAAACAGACACGGCGGTGTTAACTGAAGCGTTTACCGAGTCGGTTCCTAAGTCGATAGGTCGTTTAATATAGCGTTATAGGGCAAAGACAAACATGGCGGTTTTAACCGAAGCGTTTACCGAGTCGGTTCCCAAGTCGATAGGTCGTTTAATATAGCGTAATAGGGCAAAGACAGACACGGCGGTTTTAACCGAAGCGTTTACTGAGTCGGTTCCCAAGTCGACAAGTCGTTTAATATAAAATAATAGTGTAAAACACACACAGCTGTTTCAAAAGCGCCGCACGAACCGCATCGAACGGCACAGCTGTGTGTTTTTTACACTCTTTATGTTACATATTACACGATGTATCGACTTGGAAACTGACTCGGTTGGTAAACGCTTCGGTTAAAACCAATCTGTCTTCGCCCTTAGAGTTAAAATTGATTTAATAAACATATGTCCAAAAATGCTTCCAAACAGAACTACAATCATTAATCAAATGTAAAAAGAAATTTGTTTAACATGTTTATTTAAACAAGCCGTGAGGTGGGTCGTTTATTAGGACTAAAGTGCGACCCTTGAGGTCCACACGGGGAACTTCCCAGTTTGATAAATATTTAATAATAATAATTAAATTAGATATTACACAGAAAAATAATCATTTTAATCATTAAAACATAATTATTATTTACTTTTAACAATAATTAAAAAAAAAACGATTGAACCGATGTTTATAAAATTTATGTCGGATCCGAGGTCGGATCAATACGACGTTAACACGCCTCGATTGACACCCTTACGAAGTCGATATAATTTTTTATTCGCGAGATATTGTCTAAAATCTACTTTTTTGGAGTCTATTTGGTTAAGAAAAAAGAACGGCTGAACCGATTTTGAAAAAATTTCTTTCAGATCATATTTACGTTAATACGCGTCGATTGGCATCCTAACGTAGTCGATATCATTTTTCATTTTCGAGATTTCGTCTTAGAAAGAAATGGACACATGCGTACGTACGATACATATGTACACACACACACACACATACACACAGACATCTTTCTAAAAATAGTGTAAAAATAGTGTAGTGACCTTGAAACATAAAAATTTGTTATACATTTTGATTTCGATTTTCGGACCCATTACAATAACTTCCAATGGGAAGTTAAAAAGTACTATTTACAATTAATTATGTTCAAAATTACCAAAGTCTGGTCCTGCATAAAATTGATTCGACAGCTCGCTCCACATTTCTTTACATTTTAGCACTTCAACGTTCAATGGGAAACATTTTCGGATATATGTTTATTTAACACTTTTAACTTTAAATGACTTCAATATCACGCCCCTAAGCTATAAATCTCGAGTTTGTTTGCCCCAATGTTTAGTCGCACTCTTTGACTGTGTATTCGATACATAGAAAATTCGACGATCAGCTCTCCATCTATTTACTAGAGAATATCTATTCAAGCACATTTGTCATCTCTTTTTATTCTTTACTTATCCCTATACGTTTTGTATGCATGATAGAGATAGATAAAGTGCGTATTTAAGGGATGTATTCACTTCAACAGCTAACGAAACGAAACGAAACGTTATTTTTCTTCCAAGTCGGAAAAATTTGATTTCGTTTGATCGATCAACGGCAAAAATAGAGTTTTTAAAAAAGAGCTTTCAGGCCTTTCTTTGTAAAAATAAAAAGAAAAATATTGATTATTTCTGTGGACAAAAAAATTATTCCAAAAAAAATTTGCATTGGTTTTTTTTTTATAACAAAAAAACTACTGTAAAATTGTTGTAAAATGTTTATTGCAAATAGTTTCTCTACGGTAGACTGATCTCTAATATTTAAGGGCCTTCAATGTGAAGTTAGACCTCGCGCGGCGAAAGATGAAGCCACCGCGTCATAGTAACGTGAATGCATTGCGTCCGCCTTCTAGCTTGCTATATTGGCTGTTTATTGTCATGAATAGCAGTTTGCCAAAATTGTACCTAACGTCATAAAACCCAATGTGTAGTTTTGTGTACACGGCACTGTCTGCGGGCAAGCAGGCGTTCACTAGCATATTATTGATGACGTGCCTGGCTTCATCTCTCACCGCGGGCACTCTAGCAGTGTGGTGTTACCCACACGCTCTCCCAGGGGGAACATTATAATGTAGTAGTTCTCGCAATTGCATTCCAATGTTCTTTGGAAATTGGCGTTCCCAGGAGCCCGAGCTCGTACCAGTCGGTTTGTGTATGACGGCTGGCAGATTCTAATACACAATTATTATTGTTGTGTTGAAGACGCTAATGACCTGAGTTGTCGACGCGTCTATAATCTACAATAATAATAGTTTATACTAGTGATGTGCCGGATATCCGTATCCGATCCGTATCCGCGGATATCCGAGGGAAAAGAAAGATCCGTATCCGTATCCGTATCCGTTAGTTTTTTCGCGGATCTTTTACGGATCTTTTACCTTATCAATTTTCAATTCATAGATAAAATTTTATATATATAGGTAATTAGGTAATAATGAAAAACAGTTAAATTCCATTCAGATTATTTTTTATTTTTTAATATCGTGGTCAATAACTTTTTCCCATAACAGATAGTCTCTTTCCAAAGGTCGATGTGCAATATTTAGTATTTACCGCCGCGTACTCTAAGAAAGTTAAGATCCGTATCCGTATCCGTATTCGCGGATCTTGAGACCAAATATCCGTATTCAGATCCGTATCCGCGGATATACATTTTTAACGATCCGGCACATCACTAGTTTATACCCACACACCAAGTCTCTTTTTCCATTTGAAATGTTCAGCCCTTAAGAAGGAGCGTAAACACTGAAACATAATAATTATTAATCATCTTTGACAGTATTATTACTCTTGAAAATTTTAATTTTAATCTGATATTAAGGGAAAGACACAATAGCTTTAACCATTTAAATTTAGAAAAAATGATATTGTTAATATATATTTTTTAATTATAGGTCGAGTGGTTTGAAGAATGTATTTAGGAGGAAACTCCACTCACTTTTATCTAGTTGCTATATTGAATTTTATTGTTACAGGAGCCTGGTAGCGGTAATCTCTTTGACTGGCGTCGGGACGCTGGCGACGGCCGTCAACAATCAGCCGCCGTCTGCAGCTCTGTTTGGAGGTACACTTGCCAGAGGTAAGCTTAATAAAACTGCAATTATTTGTGTCACCAATTATTAATTATTTATCGCAGAACGCGATGGCCGTGTGTTAATTAATTAATCACATTTATGCTGGGTTGCGGAAAAAATTGTTAAAAATGTGGAAACCGGTTGATCCTGGGGGCAACCCGAAAACTTCTCGCAGTTTCCGAGCTAAAAAAGCTCGAAAACGTTGTTATTTATATATTTTCGAGCTCTTAGAGCTCAGAAATATTAATTATGAATCTAATTTTTTTAATTATTAAATAAATAACAAAAAACGTAAAAAATATAATAAAATTTGAAACGCAAATGTTTAAAAATAAAATGATATTGTTAACTGAAATGTATGTTAAAACAAATAAAAACAAAACAGATATTGTGGTGAATTGTCATATGTTTGCACGGTTATTATCCAATCAGAATCATTTATGCAGAATGACTATGCACAAGCTTGCGTTTGTTTAGAGGAAAGTTGGCTTCAAACTATTCAATAGGCTATTTTTTGTGTTAATATATTAATGCATCAGCAAATTATGAACAAAATGATTCTTATTTCACTTCATTCTGATTTTAAATAAGCTCAAAAATATTATTGTTAATATTTATTTAAGGCGCTGGTCTCTCTGAACAGCCGTTGCCGGTCGCCGACGATCGACGCGGACACGTCGCATGCAACGTATGAATAGTATATGGAAAATACACCGGGCTGGTCTATCTGTCTGGTCTGTCTGGTCAGCCACTGCACGCGTCGGTCGCTATTATTTCAGAGCCGCACACGCGTGACGTCACTGCACGTCGTCAGTCGTGTGCGGCGGTTCAGAGAGACCATAGCTTAAGCCCCGCCCGCTGAAAGCGTTTTTGCTCGTGTCAACTCGTGACGTCATAATTTTATGTAATAACGGGACGTGCATTTGTATTATCTATTAATAAAGGTGCGTTCCACTTGGCGACCATTGCGCCCACTACGCTCACGCCTTATGGCCGCGCTTATTACGTTTGGTCGTTGTAGGCGTTGCGATCGCCAAGTGGAACGCACCCTAAGTAATACTATCTAAAAACCAAGAAACAGACTATTGAAAAATACTGTTTTGTACCTATGTAAACAATCTAAGCTATGTCAAGTTAAGCTTTGACGTCACACACTGTTTTTAGTCACATGATTTATCTGAAAATTTATTTATATTTCAATAAATTATTGCACTTCAACGAATCATTCAATGTTTCTCAGATTTTAGAGTTCTGTTCTAATTGACGTTTATTTTCGTGCTACGTTATAAAAATATAATAAAAAATGCATGCGCAATTTTCTCCATTGTTTTAGAAACTAAAATCATTGCCCCATTTTAAATTGACTAATGTCAAAATAAAATAAGTTTACAATAATTCCAACTGATGTCACTAGTACTACTAAAGTACCTATCTATTTTCACTCATTGCTCATCCCTCCGTTTTATCGTAAAGAAGTAGGTAATATTGTCTTTTAGACAGTGAGATAATTTTTCAATTCGGAACTGTGAAAGCAGAGACGTATCCAGGGGGGTTAAGGGGGCAGCTGTCACCCATTCCAAATTAGAAAAAATTATTAAGACAGAAAAAATATTAATTTGGAACTAATCTACGCAAACTATTGTTCAAAAACATTTTTTTTTTAATAAATGGTGTTTTTACTTTTGTTATTTACAAATTTGTCCATGAATGAGATTGAATTCAGAAAGCTGCCCCCTTCCGTTTTGAGTTAGATACGCCTTTGCTTAAAAGTACAGATAATTTCGAATCGATTCTGTGCCAGTGGCGGCGCTAGGATTTTTGTTAGGGTGGGCCAGACTTGGGCATGACGTGTTCTGAAGGTGGACCAATAATATTTGTTCCCAAAATTTCAGTGCTCGTCAAAATTTCAACCCAGATTACTTGCTATAGAATTTACAAGAAAAATTGTTGACATTTTTTACAAGAAAAATTGTTGACATTTCGAGGGTTAAAAACTTATTTAAAAGATAAACTAGAGATTGGGGATTATTCCAGGGTGGGCCAAGGGGCGGGCCAAGACAGTTTAAGGTAGGCCATGAATCAACCCGGCCCACCCTCTAACGCCGCCACTGTTCTGTGCGCGTCCTAGTTTAGGTTTTCCAACTTTCCTCTACGTATAACATTTAGTGTATTGAAGCGAAATAAACGCATATAATATGCATATAATAATATGTATTAAACAAGGACAGGAGACAACAGACGAAAGTTTATCGTCTCTAACGCGTTGTGCCGGAAAATTGGCCTCTGACAAAATCGTCCGTGACTTATTGACTTCTATATTGTATCATCTAAATAGGAATATATTATTTTCTATACTCCTTAAGGTACGTGCAGTACGCAGCTGGGATTCTAGATGGTAGCACGTATGGTAGATGGTGGCTGAAATTATAAGCGCTTATAGGTTTGCACAACGAAGCTTTGATACTAGCATTGATACAAGCTTAAGTCGCGTTTGAAATGTCAGATAGCGAAGACGAATATTTGTGTTCTTCTGCTACAAAGTGGTATATTTTAAATACAAATTTGGGTAGGAGCTATCATGTTAATAGAAAACGATCTAAACATGGCGAATTTCATCATTTATATCAAGAATTAAAATTTTACCCAAACCGGTTTTTTGAATATTTATAACCTAACACTTTTAAATACGTCTTAGAAAAAACTCAAAACAAATTAAATAAAAACTGACAAAATTTCACTTATTAAACTAGTCACATCCATTGCGAAACTTGTAACGGCCATATGAGAGTTGTCACACGTTGATTGTAGTAGTCAGCGCGCTGAGATACATACTTGTATCTACCAGCTCTTGTAACAGCGCTTATATACCTGCTACACTCACTGCTTAGTTGTGTACGCTCGCATTTATAACAATGCGTTAATTTAAGCAAGCCCTGCTATGATCTACGCTACCATCTAGAATCCCCGCTGCGTACTGTACGTACCTTTAGGTTATAGGTTTTATTTTGTCATTTATTTCTTTGTCAATTGAATGTAACTTGTCTTAAAAAATTCTATTATATAGAGAGGAAGTAAATCAGACATAATATCATAATATTATGCTTTGAAAATTAATCTTTATTAAAATATGTATACTTATTTGTAGTTATGAGAATTCAAAGTACTGGGTATTACAGCTGAATCAACAAGGGATGTATTTCTGTACAAATAACACTTACTAATGCAGCCAGTGTAGCAGATTATGACACCCCTTCAAAATAAACATTTAGTTTGATTTCACCGCCGCTGGAAATTATTAAATGCATATTTGTTTGTTTTGCGGGGGAATTGAATAAACAACAGTCGGTTTAATTTAAAAGTATATATATTATAGAGTCGCCATGCAACGTTACAAAAACCGTGACTAGAACTATGCTAGCGAAACAAGCGACTAGGCCCTGCAGTCAGGGTCCATTCTGATTGGTCGAATACCCCATCTTGATGTCGTTTGACACACACACACACACTTTTTCTGATTTTCAGTGGAATTTTGGAAATCGAAAGATCTAGTCATAAATAACTATTGCACCAAAATTATATATTATCGTAGAGGAACAGAAATATCGCTTCATCAATGTTGGATATTAAACAAGCGACTAAGCCCTGTAGTCAGGGTCCATTCTGATTGGTCAAATACCCCATCTTGATGTCGTTTGACACACACACACACACGCCTAAACGAAAGTAACAACTAACTAGTAAACTCTGTATACTAATACAGGTATGGATAGTTGATAGCGATTAAAAATGTGTTTTTATATGTGGAGAATGTTCAAATACGTATTCTTCAAGACAGGCATTAATTTTCACAAAATTAGAATGAAAACTTCAGATAAGACTTGTAATCTAATTCTTTCTATAAAAACTGATCAATTTTCTGACATTTCAAAATAAAACTTAATTAAAATTTATTTTTCTATTCCAATTTCTCAAGAATGTTATTGTAAAAATTTTGGACATCCGGATATCTCATATAATAATATTAAATTAGGTTTTATTTTGAAATGTCAAAAAATTGATCTTATAGAAAGAATTAGATTACAAGCCTTACCTAAAGTTTTCATTCTAATTTTGTGAACATTTAGGCCTGTCTTGAAGAAAATGTGTTTGAACATTGTCCACTTACAAAACCCATTTTTTAATAACTATCCATATTAGTATACAGAGTTAACTAGTTAGTTGTTACGTTCGTTTAGGTGTGTATGTGTGTGTCAAACGACATCAAGATAGGGTATCCAACCAATCAGAATGAACCCTGACTGCAGGGCCTAATCGCTTGTGCTAGCGGAAGCCCCCGCGTCGGTATCCAGAACTTCCACCAGGATCCATAACTATTAGCTACTAGGTTAAACAATTAAAGCAAGCTAAAGAGTATGAACTTCCTTTATTTTTTTATCCTTTAAGAGTATTTTACTTGAAGTTACCTTCTGCACTCTTCATCTCAAATCCTTTCCCCTCGCCTATAAACGGTTACGGCTCTCCCGACGTTATTTTTAAAGCTAAAGGGTTCAGGTGAACCGGAACGCCAAATGAAGGACAAAGAATCATATTACAGATCCTAAAGGCGAAAAAAAAAATCGTGGAAAAACTTACAACTTTTTAAAAAATACTTAATCTTTCACACGTAGCCAAAATTTGTTTTCTAAAAAAATTCGCCTGTAGAATCTGTAGTGTGATTCTTGATCCTTGATTTGGCGTTTATCCGAACCCTTTATCTTTAAAAATAGCGTCGGGAGAGCTGTAACCGTTTTGAGGCGAAAGAATTTGAGATTTGAGATGAAGAGTGCAGAGGGTAAGTTTTGGAAGAGAATACTGTTAAGATAAAAATACAGAGTATAAATTATTAAAGGATAAAAAATAAAGTAAATCCACACTTCAGCAACTCAATTTGAATTCCTAAACCATGCGTCGGCATTGTTCCTACAATTCTGTACACGTGGCATATCGAATAGGTTTTTAATCCGCTAGAATGAAATCATAAATAAAGTATCTATAATGGAATCTGACGTTTTTAATACATGATCGTCATTTGAGTGTGACATTGTTCAAAGATGATCCAAAAATGCGTTGACAGTAAGTTTTCTGTTTGCAGGGGCGGATTTTAAAATTCAGATTTTCTTAGGCTATATTTTCAAAATTAGAACTCCGGACATTTCGCTTTCAGCTTTACTTGCACCGTGGTTTTTTTAAAATAATTTTTATTTAATTTGCAAAGCATATTTGAAAAATTAGAATTATTAACTTCCCATTGGAAGTTATTGTAATGGGTTCGAAAATCGAAATTAAAATGTATTACAAATTTTTATGTTTCAAGGTCACTACACTATTTTTAAAAAGATGTCTGTGTATGTGTGTGTACATACGTACATACGTATATGTCCATTTATTTCTAAGACGAAATCTCGAGAATGAAAAATGATATCGACTACGTTAGGGTGCTAATCGACGCGTATTAACGTAAATATGATCTGAAAGAATTTTTTTCAAAATCGGTTCAGCCGTTCTTTTTTCTTAACCAAATAGACTCCAAAAAAGTAGATTTTACACAATATCTCGTGAATAAAAAATTATATCGACTTCGTAAGGGTGTCAATCGAGGCGTGTTAACGTCATTTTGATCCGACATAAATTTTATAAAAATCAGTTCAGTCGTTTTTTTTTTTAACTAATTTAATTATTATTATTAAATATTTATCAAACTGGGAAGTTTGTCGTGTGGACCTCAAGGGTCGCACTTTAGTCCTAATAAACAACCCACCTCACGGCTTGTTTTTCTTATAAATAATACGATCACCCTGTGATTATCTTGTTGGGGTTTTTGGACGCTCATAGTCGGTCGAGCGAACGGGATGAAGTCAATTTTCCGGCGATTAGTCTTGCACAAATCACTACAGCAGCGGTGACTTTAGGTTGGTACCTTGTGTCATGCTGGTAAACGTATATGTATACAGGGTGTTGAAAGATGCTTGCAACTCGAGGCCTTCATTAAAAAGTAACATAGAGCATAGCCATCTCTTCAATCTGTTTCATATAAAGTCATAGAAAAAATCACGCGGAATCGATTCAGAACACTCGCATTTCTGTACAGATAGAGCTGTTTTAAATTATACTAATTTATTACATTTTAAATCCTATATTAACTTCGAAACTAAAAGAGATATGGACTTGCGTTTGGGATTAATCGATTAAGCGTACTTTTTTAGGGCTCTGTACTGGAACAATTTATTACTAAGCCTACGCGCGCCGTCTGTCTGTCTGTCCTACCTTTAGAAGACTGTATCTTTTGAACCGTAACAGGTAGCTGGTTGAAATTTTCACAGAATATTATGTTATTATGTCGGATATTTTAACAACTAATATAAACAAGCCGTGAGGTGGGTCGTTTATTAGAACTAAAGTGCGACCCTTGAGGTCCACACGACGAACTTCCCAGTTTGATAAATATTTAACAATAATAATTAAATTAGATATTACACAGAAAAGTAATCACTTTAATCATTAAAACATAATTATTATTTATTTTTAACAATAATTAAAAAAAAAAAAAACGGCTGAACCGATTTTTATAAAATTTATGTCGGATCAAAATGACGTTAACACGCCTCGATTGACACCCTTACGAAGTCGATATAATTTATTATTCGCGAGATATTGTGTAAAATCTACTTTTTTGGAATCTATTTGGTTAAGAAAAAAGAACGGCTGAACCAATTTTGAAAAAATTTCTTTCAGATCATATTTACGTTAATACGCGTCGATTGGCACCCTATAACGTAGTCGATATCATTTTTCATTCTCGACATTTCGTCTTAGAAAGAAATGGAACACATACGTACGTACGTACATACGTACACACACACACACACAGACATCTTTCTAAAAATAGTGTAGTGACCTTGAAACATAAAAATTTGTTATACATTTTGATTTCGATTTTCGGACCCATTACAATAACTTCCAATGGGAGTTAAATAAAAAAAAAAACAAAAAGTAAAAATCCCTGACTCTGGATCGTAAATCCCCGACTCTAGATCGCAAATCCCCGACTTTAGATCGCAAATCCCTGATTCTAGATTAGAGTTGTCACCAGACCAGAGGAGACAAGGCCTTATCTCGTATTAAATTTTTTACCCCTTATTTTTTACCTGACTGCTCAGCAAAGGAGGGTATTGTGTTTATATTATTGTACGGAATCTTTAATGCGCAAGTCCGATTTGTACTAGACCGGTTCTTCTATAAGATATCCTCAGTAGCAAGTCAAAAACAGTATTTTAGAGATTTTTGAGATTTTTAAATAACGTCAAAACCTAGGTAGGTACGTGGTGTGAGTATAGCATGGTGTGCTCTTGCGCAGCGAGTAAGTGAGATACGTTCGTCTCGCTCTTGCCGTGTGATGTCACGTAGGGAACAGTACCTAGTGATTTGTTATTATTTTTGGCGTTTTTTGTAAAAAAATAATGGGAATTTCGACAAAATTTGTTTACTAATTGTTTTTTTAAGGCTTATGAGAAGTTGTTATAGAAGTATTGTACCTATATCCATTTTCAATATTTATGTTTTCTAATAGGCCTACAACTTACCCCTTAAAAGTCTTCTAGAAATCGAGTAACTGGGAACTTCGAGATCTCGTTCTTTCGCAAAATTATCGAAAGTGTATCAGGTCGGAATACTCTGGACCAAAATTATTCAAAATTACTGCGGTGGAACCTCCCCAAATAGCGTTCTCAAGTTCAAATCTGCTCCCTACGTGACGTCGCTGCGCAAAGCGGTCGAAAACTGTTACTCTAGGTAGCACACCATGTTATTCGCACCACGGGTAGGTATATAAAAAATCATGCTGACGGGCGAACCTACGGGAAAAATTGGCGTTTACGGCAGCGATGCCGTGGGCAAAAATCAAATTAAAACAGTAATTTTTAATGTTACGCCCCTGTTTCTTGGGCCTATAAGATAGAGGTCTGTGTCCCTTGTTTTTATATGTTGTATATCTATATTTACAGTTCACATCTGAACGAAGTTCCCGAAGTTTAAAACTCACATTTATGCGATCGACAATACGAACCGCTATCAGAATGATGCGGTACTGTTTTGACTTGATTGAAAAGTAATAAAAATAATTTACCGTCGCGATGATGGCGTACGTCTAGTTGTCGACACGTTTAATTACGTGTTTTACTATCATTGATTATTTTTAGCAATTAATATTAACGACCCGGTCAGTAACAGGTTAAACTTATGCTAAATATTTAATTACATTTTCAATTCCAAGAAATTTTTTAATGCAGATCGAGTTCGTTAAGAACTACATTTTGGGACCGATATCAATCTATCAGGGAGAAATATCTCATTTCTTAGAGAGAGTCCTCCATTTTTTTACAAATTAGGCGTATATATTCAGACAGTGTGAAGCAAAAAGTTGGCCCGTGTTCGGGCCAAATTCGTGTAAGGCGGCTTTACAAAATATGTATATAGATTGCTCGAAAGCAATTCTGAATATAGAAAATTAATGTGTACAACAAGGAAGACATAAATGGTCTGTAATTCTTTCCCCTGGCCTAATGCGGTTACCGTTCTCCCGACGCTATTTTTAAAGCTAAAGAGTTCGGGTAAACGGCAAATAAAGGACCGAGAATCACACTACAGGCAAAAATTTGAAAAAAAAATCGACTGATGACCAGTCCTATACTTCCCACCTAGTAAATATTTGCAAAAAATAAACACTCTTTTTTTATTCTTTGAAAAAAAGCATGGCCCTCTTTTTTGTTTGGTGATCTACTGATGGCTAGTAATATAGCAAAAATCATGGTTACCTTGATTTACGTACAATTTTCTTTTTTTAGTAAAATATTTTTTTTTCTCGAAAACTACATTTTAGAGAAAAAAATATTTACATTTTTTTCATATTATAACATTCATTTATAAGTTTTTTACCTATGTTAATACGTGACATTGAGAACGTTTTTTTTAATATCTCAGGATCCACTGAACCGATTTGACTCAAAATCTAATCAGATCTAAGTTAAAGGCTGATAAACACAATAGAATAATCGGTATGGCCGTATGTTGTTCCGTTTTTACGATATCGAAGGCGAAAAATTGCCAACATACATACACACACACACATACAGACATCAGTCAGAAAATGATCTTAAACGATTGCTAGGGTCTCAAAACGTGAAAATCTGTTAAAATCTCGAAATATTTTTTTCGGACTAAATCCATTACTTCCCTACCATGTAGAGGTGGGAAGTAAAAATTTCCTGGAACATTACGTAATCTTTCACACGTATAGCCAACACTTTTTTTCAAAAAATTCGCCTGTAGGATCTGCAGTAGTGTGATACTCGGTCCTTCATTTAGCGTTTACCCGAACCCTTTAGCTTTAAAAATAGCGTCGGAAGAGCAGTAACCGTTTTTAGGCGAGGGGAAAAGATTTGAGATGAAAGAGTGCAGGGGGTAACTTCCGGTAGCGAATACTCTTTAAGTGAAACGATTTTCTCTACTTAATATTTTATGTTTTCCATTTGCGTCTTAAATGAAATTCACGGAATTGTGAATTTTAGACGCTCGACAACAGAGGTCATTAGCGTCTGTTGAAATTCACGGTAAGCATGTACTGCAGTGTATTGTGTTGATGTATTAATGCTGGTAAATTTTCAAATATTTACATCCAACATTGAAGTTTTACTGAATTAATTATACCATTTTGTTCATTATTACACCGACATCGTATTTCGATTTTAAAAGCTTGCTTTTTAGTTCATTTGCCTATACATAGTATAAGCTCGCATACATTATTGACCTAGCGTCGGATAGCGGTACCTAAGATCCGAACGATAAAATTTCATATTTCTGATCAACTGGACACTATTTTTGGAAATGTCTATCCGTGAATTTTTTATTAATGAATGTTTCTTGTTTTTCTTAATGAATGTTCTTATGAAGATTTTTTAAATGAGCTGTCGTAGATAGCTTATTTATGAGTTTTGTGTACGTCGGTTTAAGGAGTAGTTTTTCTTTGCTTTGAGCTATTTTGATAATTTTTAACTTCCCATTGGAAGTTATTGTAATGGGTCCGAAAATCGAAATCAAAAAGGAAAAAAAATTTTTATGTTTCAAGGTCACTACACTATTTTTACACTACTTTTAGAAAGATGTCTCTGTGTGCGTGTGTGTGTGTGTGTGTACGTATGTACGTACGTACGTATGTATGTGTCCATTTCTTTCTAAGACGAAATCTCGAAAACGAAAAATGATATCGACTACGTTGGGGTGCCAATCGACGCGTATTAACGTAAATAATATCTGAAAGGAATTTTTTTAAAATCGGTTCAGCCGTTCTTTTTTCTTAACCAAATAACCTCCAAAAAAGAAGATTTTACACAATATCTCGCGAATAAAAAATTATATCGACTTCGTAAGGGTGTCAATCGAGGCGTGTTAACGTCATTTTGATCCGACATAAATTTTATAAAAATCGGTTCAGCCGTTTTTTTTTTTTTTTTTTTTTTTAATTATTGATGTTTTAATGATTAAAATGATTACTTTTCTGTGTAATATCTAATTTAATTATTATTATTAAATATTTATCAAACTGGGAAGTTCGTCGTGTGGACCTCAAGGGTCGCACTTTAGTCCTAATAAACGACCCACCTCACGGCTTGTTTGATGAAATGAGTCCGGTACTCTCAAAATAGTAGGTAGGTACACTAGTACCTGAAGGATGGTACCATAGGAATACTTTATGGCTCGATCATTCTACTCTCACACTTCCAACGGTACGAATATTTAGATATACGGTAGATATTTTGATGTTTTACAGTACGCTTTGTATATGTATGAAAATAAACACCATTCTGTTTTACACAGGCTGTCCATTAATCCTTCTGTAAGACTTTAAATTAAACAAGCCGTGAGGTGGGTCGTTTATTAGAACTAAAGTGCGACCCTTGAGGTCCACACGACGAACTTCCCAGTTTGATAAATATTTAATAATAATAATTAAATTAGATATTACACAGAAAAGGAATCATTTTAATCATTAAAACATCAATAATTAAAAAAAAAAAAAAAAAAAAAAAAACGGCTGAACCGATTTTTATAAAATTTATGTCGGATCAAAATGACGTTAACACGCCTCGATTGACACCCTTACGAAGTCGATATAATTTTTTATTCGCGAGATATTGCGTAAAATCTACTTTTTTGGAGGTTATTTGGTTAAGAAAAAAGAACGGCTGAACCGATTTTAAAAAAATTCCTTTCAGATCATATTTACGTTAATACGCGTCGATTGGCACCCCAACGTAGTCGATATCATTTTTCGTTCTCGAGATTTCGTCTTAGAAAGAAATGGACACATACGTACGTACGTACGTACGTACGTACGTACGTACACACACACACACACACACACACACACACAGACATCTTTCTAAAAGTAGTGTAAAAATAGTGTAGTGACCTTGAAATATAAAAATTTTTTTTCCTTTTTGATTTCGATTTTCGGACCCATTACAATAACTTCCAGTGGGAAGTTAAAAATGGTATAAAAACCTATACTTAAATAATTATTTTTTGGAAAAAATGTTGCTGTTTAAGAGGGTTTTATTTTTGAGTAATTACTATTTATTTTTATTTTTTACTTTTTAAAATTTAAAAAACGTTATATCTCGAAAAAAGTGAAGTTTTCATCACCGCACGAAGCCTATTTAAAATATGTGCAATCGGATAATTTTAAGAGTTGTATTTAGGGGTTGAAAAAAAATTTTCGGTCCAAAAACACCGAAAAAATTAACGGAATTGTTTAAAATTTTGAAAAATTTAATTCTCTAGTAAAGATGTGCCCCTAAAATTTCGGTCAGAAAAGAAATTTGATTTCGCGAATAGTAAATTACTTACTGAAAAGTGAAGAGTTTATATAATTTGTTGCAGATGTCGAAATGGTGAAAAATTTAATCATTTGAAGGGACGTTTTAAGAGGTTAAAGATTTTGTTTGAAGTTCATATCAAAGAGGTTCATGTAATGAATACATTTTTGCCATACCCACTACACAATAGCTGCTTTACATACAAAGTAAAGTGCAGTGTGGGAAAGCAAACCATTTCCATAGTGATTTATGTTTATTCGCCCTGATCCGCCCACTATTACCTACTGACGCAGCTACTCTCGGTCTGCTATAGACGTGCAGATGTTGGCGACACAAATGGACTGTCAACATTTTTTTGAAAATACAGAAAATGAAGTGAAGAGCAGCTATTTTATAGTGGATATGGCAAAAAATATCATATATAGCTCGTGCGTAATGATAATATGACTCGTGTGACTTAAAACTCGCTATCACTTACTCGTCAGTAATATACGTCACTACACAACTAGATATATTATCTACTATTAAACGCCACATTGCATATATTAGCAATTTCTGAATCAGACTGTCTGCTCATGGATGTTTTGTGATGTTATTTAGTTTTAAGTGATATGTGATATTTGTTGTAATTAAGAGGCTAATGACCTAAGTTGTCGACGCGTCTATAATCCACAATAAATAAATAAATAAATATATTAGCAATTTTGTCGGGAGGGTTCTGCACTGCGACCCGTATTTTTCGTATTAAATTATTGACGAAAATTCAGTTGTATTTTTGAAGCTGGTCATATTATCTGTTCTTAATTTCTTCTTCAATGTATAAGTCAGCAATTATTGTCAACTGGGAAATGAATATTGAATGATTAACCATTAAAAGCAAAAGTACAGCCCGCCAACGCAAAAGGCACGTCGGATTAATTATTAATAGAATATCAACTGAATAATAGATTAATCACAGTGTTTGTTGTCAGCTGTCAGTTACCTTACAATGAGCTAACAGACTATAGGTATCCTATGCTGTTGACATTTGAATTCATAATGTAACCGTTTACATGGTATGACTAGTAGACCGAGAGCTAGTGACAATTTTTTGGTACGTTATTTATTCAAGGCCTTATTTTGTGAAGATGTTGAGGGAGGCATATTAAAGTGCTCTGAATAAGGGATTTTGCTAGATAGCGGTAAGGGAGGGATGCAGACCGCCCCCAACATGTAACAAAAAAATGGTCACAATTATTATTGCTTCAAGGCTGACATTGTTTGTATAGCTTGTCTGTGACCCAATAATGTCATTATAATAAGGTTTTTTTTTGGAAAATTTTTTGCAGCCAAATTATTTCTTTGAATGAGTTATATTTATATTAAACGTTTCGCCTTTTTGGGCATCATCAGTAATATTCTGAAAAGTTATACATATATGCATTAAAATAGAAACAGTTGTCTAAAATCCTCGCTAATAACAACATCGTTTCTAATAATGTTCATAAATCATAATTTCACTATAAAATGTAAGTATTTTGAATCTAATTCATTCATTTATCTTTATTTTCAAATACTGTATTATAACTTGTTCATTTTAATGCATATATGTATAACTTTTCAGAATATTACTGATGATGCCCAAAAAGGCGAAACGTTTAATATAAATATAACTCATTCAAATAAATAATTTGGCTGCAAAAAATTTTCCAAAAAAAACCCTTATAATATCCTCAGCCGTACTAAACTCACTACACATGTCATTATAATATT
This sequence comes from Mongoloraphidia duomilia, assembly GCA_039654895.1. Classification (NCBI taxonomy): domain Eukaryota; kingdom Metazoa; phylum Arthropoda; class Insecta; order Raphidioptera; family Raphidiidae; genus Mongoloraphidia; species Mongoloraphidia duomilia. The sequence continues at coordinate 13,762,199 of CM077527.1, forward strand.
TGCAGATCGATTGGTCAGTATTAAAGGTGTGGCAGATCACCCTAAACGTGTCATGTACCCGACGAAATTTATATTAGTTCAAGGTTCAAATTTTATTATGTTGTTATGGCGACTGTTTTAAGAATATATTTCAATTTGCAGAACAAAATGTCGGTATTCACAAACACACTTTCGTTAATAATAAGCATGTAGGTACGGTGTGAAGCTCTATTTAAAAGTCACTGGCTACGCACGACTCATAAAGGCAACTGATGACACCGCGTTCACTAAGAACGTCCGCTCTAGTGACGATACGGACGGCTTTCGTTACTGTTTTAAGTCTACCCATGTTTCATCAGAAAACAACATAGAATGATTACAGTGCAAATTCCTTCTATACTAAAATATAGTAGCAGAATAACTACAGAGCTTTAATTTTAACACACCACTCGATTTTTCCATTAAATTTTTAGTGTGGAAGGAAATTATTGAACTGAAAGAGTTCTTTGTTTTCTGATGAAACTAATAAACGTCTAGTCCCAGACACAACACTCTGTCAAAGCCACCTTCGAAATTCAAACACGAAACTCCCAGTTGAGTAATCAATTACTCTCAGTCTTGGATTTATAAATAGGCCGTATAGGCCGCGGCCTAGGGGCGGCAGATTTCAGAGGACGGTCACTTGATTTCAGAGGATAAAAGTCAAACACGTCCACTGGTTTTCTCATGGTTTTTTATACTTTCAATAAATCCCTATAGAAAGAAACTTATTCCTATATTATCGCGTGAGTGATAGATGAGAGCAGCGCGAGGCCCCTTTACTACAAATGAAAAATTATTATTTTAGAAAGGTATGTACATGGGGCGGCGGAAATAAAGTGGCCTACACTCATAAAAAATATAAATCCGGCACTGATTACTCTACAGTGGCTATAGGTTGACAATCATTAATTTCCCATATATTATAGCAATTGTAAGAGGTGACTATTTTCTTATTCATGTATAATTCATCCCACAATATCCTATAGTCTTAAATTTTACTTTACGTTTTGTAGATAGTAGGTAGACCTCGCGCGGCGAAAGATGAAGCCATCGCGTCATAGTAACGTGAATGCATTGCGCCCGCCTTCTAGCTTGCTATTGGCTGTTTTGGAGATCCATGAGCGTCGAGTGTTTTCTAGAGGTGGAATTATAAAACCCAATGCGCAGTTTTGTGTACACGGTACTGTCTGCGGACAAGCAGGCGTTCAATAGCATATTATTGATGACGTGCTTGGCTTCATCTTTCACCGCGGGCACTCTACAAAGACCTTATCTCGAACACGATTTTTCGTATTACATACTTCTCTTGTCAGAACATCGAACTAACAAGTCCGCTCTTTATTTATGCTGATATGTTACTATAATGAACCCTATATGGTTTACCTTGAAGGGATGTTGGAGGGAGATTTGTAAGTTGGAGTGATTTGACTTGCGGCTTCGCTTATCACGGATCTACCCTTGTGATGCCCAATTTATGTTTATCTATCGTTTTTACTACATCCCTTCAATATAGGGTCAACCAGTTGACGATAAACCATTTTAGTTTCATTGAAAATCTTCGACCATCCATTAATGGACTGCTCAAGCCCAACCCGTGCCGCGTAACTAACATATCAATACACACCGGTTCAGTCTTGATCAGTGTGGAGAATAAAAGATTACCATGGGAATTTAAAGACTTCGGATTTTCGTTTAGGTTTTCCTGTAAACTATGAGTGAAACCCTATATTTCTTTTTTTTTCAAAGTTTTAGGTTCAGTAGTTTTGAAGATAGGGGGGGGGGATGCTCGATTTTCGTATATTTTGTTTAATATCTTTTAAAGTATGCATTTTAAAATTATAAAAAAGTATATTTGTATTTCTCATAACGAACCCGTTCATTTGATATGTCACATGATGCACTTGAAAATATTTTTTTTTTAATTTTCTAATTTGCTCCTCGAAATTAACCCACAAAATCATAATTCGTTTATTTACGTTATACGTCCGTGATTGAGTCTCCTAACTCTATATATGTACAAGATTTCAACTTTTTTCGTCCAGTAGATTCGGAGAAAATAAGCTGTGACAGACAGACAGACACGAGAGTGATCTTATAAGGGATCCGTTTTTTCATCGGATGTACGGAACCATAAAAAAAGAAAAAAAATATATAAAAACCCTTATTGAATACGCATTTGTTTGAATTTGGTTTAACGTCAGAATAGAGTTTGGCTTAAAAGAAACAAATAGGTAACAATAATAAATCAGCTTAAAAAAAGAAATAGGTAGGTACATACTATTCAAAAATAATTGACAACATACGGATTTTAACCTTATTTTTAAAGTTTTTTTAGTTTTTTATTTTTACAATTTCTACAAAGCTGTTACACTACCGATAATCGATAATCACCCTGTGTATTACAACAAGAAATTTTACCTTTTAATTTAAATTTCGAGGTACGCAACTATTAGACCGAGAGCTAGTGACAATTTTTTGGTGTTATTTATTCAAGGCCTTATTTTTGTGAAGATGTTGAGGGAGGCATATTAAAATACCCTGAGTAAGGGATTTTGCTGGATGCGGTATGGGAGGGATGCAGACCGCCCCCAACATGTAACAAAAAAAATGGTCACAATTATTATTGCTTCAAGGCTGAAATTGTTTGTATAGCTTGTCAGTGACTCAATAATACAATTATAATAATTGCAGACCGATTGCTCAGTATTAAAGGGGTGGCAGATCACCCTAAACGTGTCATGTACCCGACGAAATTTATATTATTAGTTCAAGGTTCAAATTTTAATATGTTGTTACGATGACTGTTTTAAGCATATAGGTATTTCAATTTGCAGAACAAAATGTCGGTATTAACCCCCTCTCTCTTATAGAGGGAAACTTCCTCGCTTAGGTGTTTATATCGTTCTGCAAGGGGTTTAATACCGACATTTTGTTCTATACAAATTGAAATCTATGCTTAAAACAGTCGCCGTAACAGCATATTAAAATTTGAACCTTGAACTAATAATATAAATTTCGTCGGGTACATATGACACGTTTAGGGTGATCTGCCACCTCTTTAATACTGCCAATCGGTCTGCAAATACTATAATGGCATTATTTGGTCACCAACAAGCTATACAAAAATAATAATTGTGACTATTTTTTTTGTTACATGCTGGGGGCGGTCTGCATCCCTCCCATACCGCTATCTAGCAAAATCCCCTACTCAGGTAACTTTAATATGCCTCCCTCAACATCTTCACAAAAATAAGGCCTTGAATAAATAACACCAAAAAATTGTCACTGGCTCTCGGTCTATATATGTTGTTCTATTAGTGAAGATTAACAACAGAAAATATTTTATTATTCTGTACACCTATGTATAGATTTAAGAATGGCTTTACCCTAAAAAGAGTCGTTTCTGAAAATGTTTTTCAAAGGTTACGTAAATATATCAAACACTGAGATAACAACTTTCTGATATGCTTATCGTATAAAGTTGTGGGACTCATCTTTATTATTTAAAGAAAATATTTTCTTCTTCTGTTCTTTTTATAATATCGTGATTTTATTTACGAACTCAAGAAAAATAAATATACAGTGTCTCAAAATATTTTTGATTATTTTTTTTTTGTACGAAACAAAGATTAAAAGGTGGTGAAAAGACAGAGAGAGATTGTCAATTATAGACGCTTGACGTCATTAGCGTCACGAAAGGTGGTGGAAATATTTTTTCAGTTTTTCATTCTAGTTTAATCAAGCTAAACCGTCCAATCGGCTTTGACTACCTTTTGTCAATAATTGCATCTTCGGCAAAACAACCATGACTTCGGCTAAAAACCAAAGGCGCTGCCCACATCAGACATGTCTGTCTGTCTGTCCGTTTTTGGCACATAAAATAAATTGTGAATTTAAAAAATACACAATTATTTATCTTGAACTAATAGATTTTCCCTTTTTTTTGCTTTACATAGTTCCCTCAGCTTCGACTTTGGCAAATGTGAAAAAAAGCCAGATGGCTGTGTGGTAAAGTACTTTACTGCCGACAGGTACAAACGTCAATCCCAGGTTCGATTCCCCAAGGCTTTTAATATTTTTTTAAATGAAAATATAAACGTATACGGATAACAATTTAAAATATAAAAAAATAAAATTACTTAATTATTTTATTTATTATATTTTACGAACATTTGTAGTACCTATACTTACTATATTTAATTGAGATTTTTATACGCCAATGATATGTATTTCTCGAGCGTCTATAATCTGTTCACTTTCTTTCTCTCTCTTTACATGAAAGTTTTGAAACATTCAGTATATTATATGTTTATAAGTAGATTACTTTGTTGTCCCAGATGACGGCTACTTATTTTTTAAATAAGTTGTTGTGTGCAGGGGTCTACTTTTCTCGTATTTCTTTTTCTTTTATGTATCCCACGATTTATTGCCGGCGGTATTTTAATTTAATTTTTATCTTGACCAAATCTTTTGTAGGTACTCTTAATTCTGTTCTTGAATTTGCATTAAAACAATAATTCTGTTTTGTCTTTTGTAAGTTTTAAAGTGAAAGCGACATAAAATTATGCTGAAAGATCATAAACTTTAAATGACTACCTACTGAAGTTTTAATATAGTAGGTACTAGCTTTCCAGTCGGCTTCGTTCGGATAGATTTTTGTTTAGCAGCGAAATAATCAAAAGTAGCACATTTCTCGTATTGATGTATTTGTAGTGTAAATTTCGTAAAAAATGAATAATATAAATATAATGGCTGACAAAAAAATCAAATATTTATAATAAATGACCTACCAATGTTTTATTTTGTATACGTACGGGGTCTCCAACTCCAAACCGCCTCTTACTTACTAAACATGTATTGGCCTTGTTTGGGATTTGATTAAGAAAAACTTCTCGAGATTTGGAGGCCCCCCAGGATCAGAGGCCCGAAGCAAATCGCCCCCTCCGCCCCCTCTTTGTCCGCCACTGGTCATTTGATTCTATGTAAAAAACTGAATTAGTCTGCCACTGATTTGACGTTTTTTAACCGACTTCAAGAAAAGGAGGTGGTTCTCAATTCGGTTGTATTTTTTTTATGTTTGTTACCTCATAACTCAGTCATTTATTAACCGATTTTGAAAATTTTGTTTTTATTTGAAAGGCTATACTTTCAGATTGGTCCCATAGAAATTTCATCGGTTCAGTAGTTCGGCTGATTTTAGTAAAAGTGAGTAACGGTGTGTGATTCTTTAAGGTAAATGTCACTTTTTGACATATCAGACATAGGACATATCAGACAGCGTAAGAAAGTCGGTTTAATAAAGGTGAGTAACGGCGTGTCATTCTTTTAAGGTAAATGTCACTTTTTGGCACTAAAAAGTAAAAAATAAAAAACTTTTTAACAAAAAAAAAAACTCCTTCAAAAAACCACTAAAAAGAGGAAAATAATGAAATTTTGAGGTCTGTGCCAATTTAATAAAATATGAAGTTGGTTAAAAAGAAGATATTAATCACTATACTATAAGTACTTTTTAACCGACTTCATATTTTATTAAATTGGCGCAGACCTCAAAATTTCATTATTTTCTTTTTTTTTAGTGGTTTTTTGAAGGAGGTCTTTTTTTTTGTTAAATAGTTTTTTTCATCTTATCTCTTCAATTCAATAATAAAATTTTAGTAGTGTACTTGTCCGGTCAGAGCTTGGACTATTAACAAAACAAGTAAACAATTTTCTTAAGCAATCTGAATGTGACCTTTTCTTGGGATGACGTAAGAGAAATTATTTATGTACCGAAATATAATTTCGAATATAAATTGCGTACACAAAAACAATTAGTATGCGAGGCGCGAACTTTTAATTTGGTTTGTTTTGAATAAAATCTGCGTTTCGTATATTTCGCGTTGTAACATATGCGTTGCACATCTTCGTGACAGGTTTGGTAGAGTAAATCGGGTTGATGTAGAACTGACTAGGAAAACAGAGCTGTGCCGCTTACACAAAAAAAGTAATTGAGTACGATTACAGTTACATTCGTTTTCAAAAGTAATCGATTACAGTTACAGTTACTAAGAAAAGTAATTGGTAACTGTAATTAGTTACTTTTGCGCGATTAGACGCCCAGCCCTGTAGGAAAATAGGGTACCTATTTCCAAAAGAAAGTTTTGAATGAATGAATTGTAAATTATATAGACGCTCGACAACAGAGGTCATTAGCGTCTGAAAAAGAAAGTTTTAAAATCCATATCAGGTAATATTACTGTAAACTAAATAGTATTATTTAGAGGACAGTGTGGTGTAACAGTTAGCGTAGCGGCCTTTGGATCACACTGTCGTGGGTTCGAATCCAACCTCCGCTCATGGATGTTTTGTGATTTCATTTAGTGTTAAGTGAGTTGTTATATAATGTAATTAAGACGCTAATGACCTAAGTTGTCGACGCGTCTATAATCTACAATAAATAAATAAATATTATTATCCGTATTTTTTTTGACAAACGGGGAGACGAAAGGTAAGTGGTTGGATCAAGTCATATTTAAACATATGTAGAATGAACTTTAAAAATTAGAAATTAGTTTAATAACCCATCCGATAGGTGACACTGTCTGTAAAAGTTGACATACTGTGTATGTAAGTATGCATTATGTCTTTTTACCCGACTGCGCACGCAAAGGAGTGGTAATGTGTTTAACAGCCTATGTATGTATGTATGTATGTATGTACGTATGTTTGTATGTTCCTTTGAAGCACTATACAGACCAAACGCCTGGGCCGATTTTTATGATTCACACGTCAATCGATTCGCCTTAGTCCGGCGAGTGTCACCAAAGACATGACGTTAGTGAAAATTCAATATGGCGACTACAGGACGCCATATTGTGAAAATGAAAAAAATGAAAGTCAACAAACTATGTCAAGTGGGGTATCGTTGAATAGGTATTTAAAAATCATTTTGAGTTTTCCCTCAACATTTTTTGATTCGACTGACCGTTTAGGATCTATATCGATTTATTTTTAACTAAAAACATTTGAAATAAAAAATTTATTTTAAAAAACAAAAAACCCGACTGCGTAAAAATCGAACTTTAAAGATGGAAACAAGATCAAATGATAGCATGCAGTCGGAGGTATTTCTGTTCAATTTGTTACTTCTATGCCTCCGACTGCATGTTATCATTTGATCTTGTTTCCATCTTTTAAGTTCGATTTTTACGCAGTCGGGTTTTTTGTTTTTTAAAATAATTTTTTTTAATATTTACACTATGAGTAACATCCGTTTACACGTTCTCATTATAAAAAGTATTATGCGTAACAAGTATTAGAGGGCTTGAGAATAGCCGAGCGTGTAGCAATGCTGTTGTTTACATGGCGTTGCTATGGTTCCTCTATTACAAGTCCCCAGTTCCCGGGTTCTAGCCCGAGAGCTGGTAAAAGTGTCAATTAGATTTTAAATTTATTTTAAAAAAAAAATAATTAATTGAAAATATGAATTGGTGCTAGACCCAAATAATTTTAGCTGTTGGTGGTCTTTAAAACACAATTTCAACAAGTGTTAGAAGGTGCATTTTTTTAAAATAGGTGCGACGTTCTGAAACGAGTTGAAGGCGAGTGCCCTCGTCGGAAACGAGTTTCAAAAATGGATGTAAAAATACTTTGAAAGTTAAGGTAGAATTCGCTCGATTTTATAAGTGATTTTACATTATTATTTATTTTTACACATAAAACTTCATAAAAACTTGGATTTTTACTGTGAAATTAAACAAATTTGTGATTTTTACATAAAGTAAATTAAAATCACATCATTTGTGTAATATTCCAATAAAGTGTGTAAAAATTACAAAATAAAATGTATAGTTACATATATAAAATGGATGAATACAAAACAAATTAATGTAAAATTAGTAACCACGCATGCGCAATGTGTTTTTATGGAATCTACGCGATGTGTAGGCGATACCTGTTTGCGACACCATTGTCTCTTTGTCTGCCTATTACCAGATTAATCGCTGGCTACAAATGGACTATTGATAATCTATGTAATCGGTCTTCTCATTTCTTACAGTGCACAGTATATCGACAGTATGTCGACTCAGTCAGTGTCACCTGACGGATGGGGTATTAAACTAATTTCTAATTTTTAAACTTCATTCTATATACTTATATATATGTTTAAATATGACTAGATCGAACCACTTACCGTTCGTCTCCTTGTTTGTCGAAAAAAAAATTACGGATATCATACCTACTTTAACGTTTATTTGAGACGAACTCCGGTGTCCCCTACACGTATGATGTACCTACCAGAGACATTATGTATGACAAAGCATATATCGCCCCGATATCCTCTACATAATATATTGATATAAGTATTATATTAAGACCTTACAACACAAATTAGAATTTAATTTATTTTAGAAATAATTATTTTGACAAATTTCGAAATTATAGTCAAAAAAAATAAAAATTCGTTCCCGTTTTTAGTGTATTTGCCATATGGCACATACACTATTGGCGTCGGTCGGATGGCGGGACCTAGGGGTCGGACCAAAATTTCTCGACGTTTCATAGCCTCCTTAACACTTTGGCACCATTTTTGGAAATGTTTATATATATATATATATAAGTGTTAGCACGATAACTCTCGAAAGACTCAATCGTTTTTAACGAAATTTGGTACACCCGTTGGAATCCATCACCGCACGGAACCTATTTAAAATGGGCCCGATCGGACCATTTTAAGGGTGGGTTTTAGGGGTTGAAAAATGTTTTTGGGCCCAAAAATACCGAAAAAATTCTCGGAATTATTTCAAAATTGAAATTTAACCCTTTAATAACGATTAAAATGTGCTGCTAAAATTTTAATAAAATCGGCCCGGCAGGACCGGACTTACAAATTTTATGAAAACACTGGTTTGAGGATAGTGATTTACTTACTGAAGGGTGTATTTAATTTGGTCCAGAGGTTGCATTGATAATAATATTGAAATTAAGAAAAAAAATATTATTTCAAGGGATGTATTAAGGGGTTAAATTTTTATTTTGTCCAAAAATAAACTAAGTTTACCTATTAAAGCCACAAGGCCTGTGTTAGCAAATACACTATATTGTCGGCAGAGTTTTGGCACTGCGACCCGAGTTTTTTAAAATTTCCGTTAAAAAATTAAATTTTTTAAACCCTACCTGAAGTAAGATAGATAGAGGACAGTGTGGTCCAGTGGTTAGCGTCGCGGCCTCTAAATCAGACTGTCGTGGGTTCGAATCCCGCCTCCGCTCATGGATGTTTTATGTTGTCGTTTTAAGTTAATTGTTATTTAATTTAATCAAGACGCTAATGACCTAAGCTGTCGACGCGTCTATAATTTACAATAAATAAATAAAGTAAGATAAGTAGCCTAAATTTGGTTAATTAATACCTATATATAGGGATTCCATGAAGGCATGAGTAGAGAAACCTGTTATAGGTAACAGATTTTTGACGTCATAAAATCTTCTTTATAAAAACTTCAAACTTAAAACAAACAGAGAGGGCAGTACAGCCTAGTGGTTAGCGTGCTTGGCGCCGCAACCTCTGGACTGGACTGTCGTGGGTTCGAATCCTACCTGCGCTCATGGATGTTTTGTGATGTTATTTAGTTTTAAGTTAGTTGTTATTTAGTGTAGTTGAAGACGCTAATGACCTGAGATGTCGACGCGTCTATAATCTACAATAAATAAAATAAAACAAACAGACACGAGAATGATCCTATAGGCTATAAGGGTTCCGTATTTTCATTTTAAGGTACGGAACCCTAAAAATAGTGCTAATAAGCACATTTTCTTATTGCTGTGACCACTTATAATGAATTATATTTTGTTTGTAAACCTGTACCATTTAATATGAACATTCTATAGTTGAAAATAAGTCAATGTTTGTGAACATTTGCATACATAATGTGCAGAGGTATTCATAAGTTAGTTTACACAACGGGATACAAACCCATGATACGTTTGTACAGTGCAAAAACTGTAAGAACATTTGTGTTATGACATCAGAATTCTTTAAGTTTTTGTAATAATCTTTACTCTCAACTTCACCACTTTCCTCAAACACGCCGCCCTAATTGGATCGTCCCATATATTTTTTAGATGGTTAGCTTCTATACATTACAAATATATGTTATAAAACACATTTTTTGAATTTTTTTGGAAGATTATTGTACACAGTAAAAAATGGATGTAAAAATACTTTGAAAGTTAAGGTAGAATTCGCTCGGTTTTCTATGTGATTTTACATTATTTATTTTTACACGAAAAACTTCATAAAAACTTGGACTTTTACTGTAAAGTGAAACAAATTTGTGATTTTTACATAAAGTAAATTAAAATTACATAATTTGTGTAATATTCCAATAAAGTGTGTAAAAATTACAAAATAAAATGTATAGTTACATATATAAAATGGATGAATACAAAACAAATTAATGTAAAATTAGTAGACACGCATGCGCAATGTGTTTTTATGGAATCTACGCGATGTGCAGGCGATACCTGTTTGCGACGCCATTGTCTCTTTGTGTGCCTATTACCAGATTAATCGCTGGCTGCAAATGGACCATCGATAATCTATGTAATCGGCCTTCTCATTTCTTACAGTGTATACCTAGGTACTATAAAAAATTCTCAAAAGTGTGTACTTTTCACTTTAATTTTAAACATGAGTAAATGCCGCTACGGAAGAGGCACGAACTATGACAATTACTATCTCATGACTATCGTTTTTAGGATTCCGTACCTTCGTATGGAACCCTAATTACTCTGCCTACGATTACTGTCCGTCCGTCTGTCCTATAGATCCTACAATTTTTTTGAAAAAAAGTGTTGGATACGTGTGAAAGATAACGTAATTTTTAAAAAAGTTGTTAATTTTTCCAGAAAATGTTTTTCAATTTTTCACCTGTAGGATATGTCGTGTGATTCTCGGTCCTTCATTTGTCGTTTATCCAAACCCTTTAGCTTTAAAAATAGCATCGGGAGAGCAGTAACCGTTTTTAGGCGAGGGGAAAGGTTTTGAGACAAAGAGTGTAGGAGATAACTTCCGGTAGAGAATACTCCTAACATTTCAAATCTCAGTGATTTCAATGCGCGGATTTGACGAACATTACAATAGCGCGACAGTCGATTGTTTAAGTGTTGCGCTGTAGCATTTTCTACGAGAGCGAGTGAGACGGGTCTCTATAATTACGTATGCAGGCGACGACGGCCACGTAAACAGTTAATCTGGCAACATAAACAAAAGCCGGTGTTGCTGAGCCGCCTAGATCCAAATTACACACACGCGCCTCTGTCTGTCGCACGCCACTGATTACGCGATCCACGTGTCGTGCATTTTGTTAACGAACGACCCTGCACTGTGCCGCTGCCCCGCGAGCACGTGTCTAGTTTTATAATTAATTAAAAAATTAAAAAACTGAATTTTAAGTAGCTATAGTTATAATTAGGTGTCGGATATTTTGTTAAAAAAACAGAAAAGGTGATTTTAAACGAAAGTTTCTACGTTTTAACGGTTTATTTGTTTTGCAAGAAACTATAGTATAAATCGGTTGACTGGCTCACTTGGTAGAGCGTTCGATTGAAGAACTAAATGTCCCTGGTTCGATCCCGAGTTTCGAATCACATTAAGATATTTTTTTTACTTTAAAAATTAATTTAATTAAAATTGATGCGGACAAATTTTAAAACAAGTTTAAATAAATAAATCTGTTAATTTTTAATCCCTATACCTAACTTATTTTTATTATTGTACGGAACCCTCAGTCCGCGAGTCTGATTCGCATTTGGCCGGTTTTTTTAAATGAGCAAGTTAAAAAGAAATGAAAGTTTTTGTTGGAAAGTAGCCAATTATATAATTGATTTCAAACATATTGGAAAAAATCATTTTATCAACCATAGTCACAGTCAGGATTCTAACTTGAACCCACTTTCGCGGCGGAATGAGCTTACATTACTTCACCGTGACATGATTACTAATCTAACATTCTCCTTATATGCTTCGGAATCAATTTTCACTACATGCGAGAGTTAATTCATTATAGCTATTATTGTAGGTGTGAATCCTTGTACTAGCGAGAGCTCATCATGGAAGTGAAAATTATTTCAAATTTCAATGAATTAACTCTCGCATGTAGTGAAAATCAATTGATTCCGAAGCATATAAGGAGAATGATAGATTAGTAATCATGTCACGGTTGAGTATCTAATGCAAGCTCATTCCGCCGCGAAAGTGGAAAGGTTCAAGTTAGAATCCTGACTGTGACTATGGTTGGTAAAATGATTTTTTCCAATATGTTTGGAATTAATTATATATTTGGCTGCTTTCCAACAAAAACTTTCATTTGCAATTCAGCCGTATAAATCTATTAATTTATCTTAAAAAGAAATGTTTTAATTGAAATTTGAGACGTGTATAAAATGTGTCGCCGCGAAAAAACAAACAAACACGATGTCTAAAAAATAGGTGTGGTGGTTGCGGCGTCTGACGTGAGGTGGATTCGAGACATGCCTTTACTTCAACCAAAATTACAATGACGACTATCATTACGTAATTATATACAATAATACGCCGTGCCTACTTGGGCAGGTTTGATCCATAAATTAGAATAAAATATAATATACAGTGTGTAAACGGTTTTACTGAACATAGGAAAAATAATATTGAGAACTTTTACAGTTTTATAGTGGGCTATGGGTCCAAAGACCTAATGTAAATGTGTAGTGGATTACGTAGAAAAAAATGGATGTAAAAATACTTTGAAAGTTAAGGTAGAATTCGCTCGATTTTCTAAGTGATTTTACATTATTATTTATTTTTACACAGAAAACTTCATAAAAACTTGGACTTTTACTGTAAAGTTAAACAAATTTGTGATTTTTACATAAAGTAAATTAAAATTACATAATTTGTGTAATATTCCAGTAAAGTGTGTAAAAATTACCAAATAAAATGTATAGTTACATATATAAAATGGATGAATACAAAACAAATTAATGTAAAATTAGCGCAATGTGTTTTTATGGAATCCACGTGATGTGCAGGCGAAACCTGTTTGCGACGTCATTGTCAATTTGTGTGCCTATTACCAGATTAATCGCTGGCTACAAATGGACTATTGATAATCTATGTAATCGGCCTTCTTATTTCTTACAGTGTGAGCTTTTTAAACAATTTTCCATAGTAACGGTTGACTAATTAAGAGTAACTCGACTAATGACCTCAGTTGTCAAGCGTCTATAATTTACAATTCATTACAAGAGTAACTCGGACCCTGCTAAATAAAAAAAAACACGGTCAAGTGCGAGTCGGACTTGCGTGGAGAGGGTTACGTATTATTCCGTTTCCCGTGGGAATTTAAAGACTTAGGATTTTCGTTTAGATTTTCCTGTAAACTATGAGTGAGGCCCTATTTTTCCTATTTTTTTCAAATTTTTAGGCTCAGTAGTTTTGGAGATAAGAGGGAAGGCTTGATTTTCTTATATGTTCTTTAATATCTTTTAAACTATGCATTTTAAAATTATAAAAAAATATATTTGTATTTCTCATAAACGAGCCCTTTCATTTGATACATCACATGATGCAGTTGAAATTTTTTTTTTAATTTTCTAATTTGCCCCCCAAAATTAACTCTCAAAATCAGAATTTGTTTATTTACGCTATACGTCCGTGATCGGGTCACCTCACTCTACACGTATGTTCCAAATTTCAACTTTTTTCGTCCAGTAGACTCGGAGAAAATAAGCTGTGACAGACGGACAGACAGACACGAGCGTGATCCTATAAGGGTTCCGTTTTTTTTATTCTGAGGTACGGAACTCTAAGAACAAAGCATCTACAGCTACATATTTACATTAAATCTTATAGCCCATGGCCTACGATAAAATTGTAAATGTTCTCAATGTTGTTTTCCCTATGTTCGGTAAAACCGTTTACACACTGTATAATATATCCTGGATGTGTGATTGATTCGCCTCTCTTTTGAATCAACAATCAATTGTAATTTTTCGTCGAAGAGATTCTAAGAAAAAGCACTTAAATCTGATGCCTACCTATTTTGCTAATACTCGTTTTAACATACTGTCACTACTTGTCAGTAATATACCTCATTACGCCACTACACTGTAAAAAATGGATGTAAAAATACTTTGAAAGTTAAGGTAGAATTCGCTCGATTTTCTAAGTGATATTATATTATTATTTATTTTTACACAGAAAATTTCATAAAAACTTGGACTTTTACTGTAAAGTTAAACAAATTTGTGATTTTTACATAAAGTAAATTAAAATTATAGATAATTTGTGTAATATTCCAATAAAGTGTGTAAAAATTACAAAATAAAATGTATAGTTACATATATAAAATGGATGAATACAAAACAAATGAATGTAAAATTAGTAACCACGCATGCGCAATGTGTTTTTATGGAATCTACGCGATGTGCAGGCGATACCTGTTTCGACGCCATTGTCTCTTTGTGTGCCTTTACCAGATTAATCGCTGGCTACAAATGGACCATCGATAATCTATGTAATCGGCCTTCTCATTTCTCACAGTGTAGTCTACTAGATATACAATCTACTATAAAGTATAAACGCGTTGCCTTTATAAGGATATTTAGATAAATTATATGAAATTATGGGCGTAATTTCTGGGGGAAATTCGTAGAATGAGATCTTTGATAACAATTGCAAGGTACTACAAGGCTTACAAACAACGGAGTATCTTGTATATTAATCAGAGATGCTGCTAATCATTGATACAAAATGGCGTTAATAAATTCCTGCAATTAGCCTTGTTAATTACGATATACGGACGCTATATAAACTGGAATTGAACATAAACTATGCTCTTTACAGGGTCATTCAAAATACATGATGCGTTGTTTAATGAACAGAATGGCATCTTTTCGGGAAACTTTTCTGTTTTTACAAGCTTTTATTTAACTTGCAATTTATATTAGTTAATTTGTTTGTGTGTTAGTTTGTGTGTTTGCTTGTTTAGGTCAAATCTTGCAAGTAAATTTTGAACGACTTCCACGTATCCGATCGAACCGAAATTTTGTACATATATTCACGATGACAATACATGAATAAATCGTTTTTAGAAATAAATTCAACCCCTAAGGGGTTCAAACGGGGATGTAGGGTTTTTTTGACTAATCAACGCTCAGGCCAAATCGCTGAAGCTAGAAACTTGAAATTTGGACAGTTGGTTCTTTTTCAGACGTAAGCATCCACTAAGAAAGGATTTTTTGAAATTCAACTCCTACGGGTGTCAAAGGGGGGTAAAATTTTGAAAGTCTAAAATGAACAAAATAAATATTAGTTAAAAAACTTTTTAGAGACAAGCTTTTATTTAAATGCACTAAAAACGAAAAAATAATTTTTAAAAATTTAGGTTCATAATTAAAAGCGTGGGTCGTGACTAATAAACTATCATAGAGTTCACGACTCACGCTTTTAATATGAACCTAAATTAAAAAAAAATATTTTTTCCTTTTTAGTGCATTTAAATAAAAGCTTGTCTCTAAAAAGTCTTTTTTAATAATATTTTTGCTCCTTCTCTGAGTACATACGGTATATATTTAAATTTGATTATTGATGTAATTTTACGCAATAAGAAAACTTTTCTTCGATCTGAAAAGGTGTAAAAAGGGTTATTTATTTGAAGGTTAACGATATTATGTTGAACCTTTGTAAATGACGTTCACTATAAATTATGTAACCTTAGCTTGAAACATAATAGTTAATTTAGCAAGCTATTCCTTCATATTATATTTATGTACATGAGGTATAGTATGAAGTTCTGTATTATAAAGCGTTCTCAATACGTTCACAATTTTTTAAACAGAAAATTCACTAAAGGAGACTTGAGCTGAGGCAGCATTGATTTGGCTCAATTTTTTTTTTAGCCTTGTTTTTTTCGTTCGATTACGCGTGTCGATCATCACGTCACGTCACGTCCAACACTGATCCCATGTACAGGGTGCTGAATTGCTTTGCGGGTAATAGGGATTTAACCCGTCAAATCAAACTTTTGCGATCTCCTGCTTCCCTAATTATTTTAGGAAAAATATCTTCGAATAAAAGTTTTAGAACATATAATTCTGCATCTAAATCATTAAACAAAATTAATTTTGCATGCTTTGTAACGGCAGAAATTTGATATGAAAATGTCAAAATTACCTCAAAAACGGATAGCAATGGCCATGGAACTTGAACAAAATGATTAGAAATTATTCTTACAGCTAAGACGTCATCATTTTGTTCAAGTTCCATGGCTATCGCTGTCTGTTTTTGAGGTAATTTTGACATTTTCATATCAAATTTCTGCATACATATTACATTTTTTCCGCAAAAAAATTCAAACTTTATTTTGACAAGAAATGTCACTTCCACGCCACATTTTAAATTTTATTATTTATGCGTAGCAGTTACCATAGAAAAAGTGGTTAGGTACCCACCGCTTATTTCTCTATTTATCCGTTGTTGCGCGCTAACAGTCACTCTGAAATCCCCTCCATCCGTCTGCGCACACCGAACAGTAAAATATGAACGTCTAGAGCGAGATTTATATTTGATATGAATCCACCGACCGCAAAATAAAACCAATATCAGCTAGGTTAGTTATATGATAGGTGGATGTAACTTTTGTTTTCCTGTTATATAAATGTCAGAAGTTAAACACATGAACTTGGTATGTAATATAGCTGCTACTAAGTTAACTGCGGCTTTGATTGGTTTCCAACAAATAACTGACTAACAGTTTCTGTGTGTACTTTACACTACACCCATCTGGTGTCGACACGGCTAACCACAGCACTTGCACATATTGTGTGGAACAAAGCTTTGTACGAACGAGCTTTTTGGTTCTGTACTTGAAAGCTATTTCCGATGCTCATTAAAATCTAGTTTAATTATGCGTTATTAAATATATATTAAAAATAACGATTCTATTTTAAACTAAGAAAATAATAGTAACTATGTTTAAAAGAAAATTAACAAAACATTTGGAATTTAATATCTACTTCAGACTTTTTTAGTGAATAGTTTATTTTGAGCAAAATTTTAATTGTTAATGATCTCAGCTGTCGAGCGTCTATAATCTACAATCTACCTGTCTCTACAAAATACGTATGTTGTAAAAGATTTGAAACTTTATAGCCTTTATCCGAGGCTTCGCTCACGTTGGCAGTTTTTAGGGTTCCGTACCTCAGAATGAAAAAACGGAACACTTATAGAATTACTCTCGTGTCTGTCTGTCTGTCTGCCTGCCTGCCTATCTGTCTGTCTGCATGCCTGCTTGCCTGTCAGTCAGTCAGTCAGTCAGTCTGTCTGTCTGTCTGTCTGTCTGTCTGTCTGTCTGTCTGTCTGTCTGTCTGTCTGTCTGTCTGTCTGTCTGTCTGTCTGTCTGTCTGTCTGTCTGTCTGTCCGATTTTTCTCCCCCCTTATCCCCGAAACTACTGAGCCTAAAATTTTGAAAAAAATAGAGAATAAAGAACCTCACTCATAGTTTACAGCAAAACCTAAACGAAAACTAAATCCTTAAATTCCCACGGGAAACGGAAAATTAGACATAGTCCTGTACTAAAATCGATATAATATATTCGATAATAAATTTTTGTTACATCAGTTTATCGCTAAATCAGTTTATCGATATTTATAAAAAATATGATACCGATAATTTTTATTTAATTTGTTCACCCCTACTATGAAATAAAAGAAAGTCGATAAGTTTAGATTTATGTAGATTCTTGGCGTACATTTTAATTAGAAGTTAAATAATGATTAGATTACTCGGTTAGACAAAATTCAGATAATATGAAAAGAAAACATTATCGTTTATTCGTTACTTAATTACCTACAGAAACTGGCTTCTCGTGTAGGTACCTATAGATAGACTATATAAAATATAGAGTAGGTATAGATACCTATATAGCTGAAAAATACAGGGTGTAACATGAGAATAAAACTGAACGATCGAATTGCCATACCGACTATAAAATAGCTACTTTACATACGTGTATGTATGCATGGAATGGGTCAGGGTGTATTAAAAGTGTTTTTGCCATACCGACTACAAAATAGCTAATTTCGATGTATGTATACGTATTGTTACGGAAATTATTTATACCGTTTTATTATGTCCGTAAAAATACACTTTTATTAGCTACGTAGTTATACACGTGTGGAACGCGCGTTGCCGTTCGCCGGAATGCCCCAATCCAATCCCCTCCATTTCCGCCTGGAGACCATACCGGCCTGTAATTAACTGACAGGCGTGCGGAAAATGTTTTGTAAACGGTTGCCATAGCAATTTCTGTTTATTCGCTCTAGTCGCCTGCGTGCGCCTGCCAATACTTACTCACAACCTTCACGGCATACTGTAAAAGTAAAGATGGCGACGCACTAGGGGCACTAAGTGCTAGTGCCCAGGGCGGCAAATTTTCAGGGGCGGCAAAATTTGGAACGTGAAAACATTAATAAATTAAAATAAATAAAATATTTTTCTCATTATAAAAAATGTTTGTAAAATTATGAACACTGCGGTTTTATTTACAAAATTGTGAAAAAACCTCAGTGTGGGGCGGAATTTTTCACGGTGCCCCAGGGCGGCACTTAGGGTAAATCCGGTCCTGCCAGTAGCCAGTCATTGCTGGACTGGGTTGCTGTATTGGGCTCGTGTAATCCCTGCATATTATCTCTTGCAGCATTGGGGTTGTTGGATAATTTTTGGAGCAGCCTTGTTTCAGTCGTCTTCACACATACAAACATGAATTTTGAATGTATGTGTTGGGGCGACTCCTCGACTTAAAACAATATTATCATTAAATGTACAGGTTAACGGCTCGATATTATCAGATATGGGAACAACGGTAATAGGCCGTGGGATATATTAGTTACATTACGTCTATATAGATGGCAGGTATGATGTTCTACAGTTCACCTAACATGATATTGCACGACTTGTGCTATTGTTGAAAGATGTATGACTCGTATAGTCACAGGCACATATACAGTCGACTCTTATTAATTCAAACCTGCGATAATTCGAACCTCTCTATAATTCAAAGTTATCACGAGTTCCCTACAAAATCTCTTTATATTTCGAACTAAATCAATACATTTTTATGCACTTGGTAATTCGTACGAAAAAATCATTGCTGTATAACAAAACGACGCGTTAATTCGAACTCATCGGCGTCCAACACTCGACAATTCAAAGTTGCAGAGAGAAAGAGGCGGAAAGATTGTAAGTACATACATACATTTTGCGACAAGTTCAAACTTGTATCAACGTTTGTTTGTTGAGCCTTTGTTTCGAACCATTTGATATTTCAAACACTCGATAATTCGTAATATTTTAAGAGTCCCTCGAGTTTCGAATTAACGTGAGTCGACTGTATGTATAAAAAACTCGGGTCGCAGTGCCAAAACCCTGCCGACAATATAGTGTATTTGCTAATACTGGCATTGTGGTTTTATTATGTTTGCTTTTAGACAAAATAAAAAATTTAACCTCTTAATACATCCCTTAAAAAAATATTTTTTTTCTTAATTTCAATATTTTTATCAATGCAACCTCGGTACTAAATTAAATACACCCTTCAGTAAGTAAAGCACTATCCGCAAACTAGTGTTTTCATAAAATTTGTAAGTCCGGTCCTGTCGGGCCGATTTTATTAAAATTTTAGCAGTACATTTTAATCGTTACTAAAGGGTTAAATTTCAATTTTGAAACGATTCTGAGAATTTTTTCGGCATTTTTGGGCCCAAAAACATTTTTCAACCCCTAAAAACCACCCTTAAAATGGTCCGATTGGGCTCATTTTAAATAGGCTTCGTGCGGTGATGGATTTTAACGTTCCTACCAAATTTCTTCAAAATCAATTAACTCTTTCGAAAGTTATAGCCCGCACACACATATATATATCCAAATATATAAATATATATATATATATATATACATATATAAACAGACATTTTCAAAAATGGTGCCAAAGTGTTCAGGAGGCTATGAAACGTCGAGAAATTTTGGTCCGACTCCTAGGTCCCGCCATCCGACCGACGCCAATATTGTATGTGCCATATGGCAAATACACTAATAAGTAACTATTCGCTGTGAGCTTCTACACTGGCGCCGCCTATTGGTTCGAAAAAGGAATCTTTGCTGTAACTTTAGTATGCGAAATTATAGGAAAGAGCAAAAAATTCGCTTATAACTTGAAATTGAGACAATACCTCCAAATTTTCTAATTGTATTGTAAACGTTAAGTGAATATATTCTTCAAAAATTCAATGTAAGTAAGCATTATTATTCATAAATACATATTGTGAAATTCGTTGTAACCTCTGAACTCTAATTTTTCGTAATTGTCAGTGAGCATTGTTTTTTAAAAAGTCAAGTAAGTAAAACCATGATTTTACTTCTAAGTTATTTGGAAATTATTACTATAAATCTGATAAATTTGACACTTGTAAACTCGGTCCGCAAGATTACAGGCGCGTTGGTTTTAGGTATTGCTGTCGTCTGTCAATATAAACCATTTACCATAGACATAGGTGTAGGTACATCTCCATGCCTGATATAAATTAATCAGTTATTTTTTATTATACGTCAAAAAAACTTTAAATAAATAATTTTTACGTACCCTTTTATGCTATGCTATTTATACTATTTGCAAACAGCTAGATAAAATGGTATTCGTTTATTAAAAAATTTCCCGGTATAAGACAACAATAAAAATTCGACTGATGACCAGTCCTATACTTCCCACCTAGTAAATATTTGCAAAAAATAAACACTCTTTTTTTTTATTCTTTGACTAGGCCCAAATAACCTTAGCTGTTGGTGGTCTTTAAAACACAATTTAATTTTTATTCTTTGAAAAAAGCATGGCCCTCTTTTTTGTTTGGTGGTCTACTGATGGCTAGCTTAATATAGCAAAAATCATGGTTACCTTGATTTACGTACAATTTTTATTTTTTTTAGTAAAATATTTTTTTTCTCGAAAACTATACATTTTAGAGAAAAAAAATTCGACTGATGACCAGTCCTATACTTCCCACCTAGTAAATATTCGCAAAAAATAAACACTCTTTTTTTTATTCTTTGACTAGGCCCAAATAACCTTAGCTGTTGGTGGTCTTTAAAACACAATTTAATTTTTATTCTTTGAAAAAAGCATGGCCCTCTTTTTTGTTTGGTGATCTATTGATGGCTAGCTTAATATAGCAAAAATCATGGTTACCTTGATTTACGTACAATTTTTATTTTTTTTAGTAAAATATTTTTTTTCTCGAAAACTATACATTTTAGAGAAAAAAAATATTTACATTTTTTTCATATTATAACATCTAGAATTCATTTATATTTTTTTTTACCTATGTTAATACGTGACATTGAGGACGTTTTTTTGAATATCTCAGGATCCACTGAACCGATTTGACTCAAAATCTAATCAGATCTAAGTTAAAGGCTGATAAACACAATAGAACAATCGGCATGCCCGTATGTTGTTCCGTTCTTAAGATATCGAAGGCGAAAAATTGACCACATACACACACACACACACATACACACATACACACATACACACACACATACAGACATCAGTCAGAAAATGATCTTAAACGATTGCTAGGGTCTCAAAACGTGAAAATCTGTTAAAATCTCGAAATATTGTTTTCGGACTGAATCCATTACTTCCCTACCATAGTAGAGGTGGGAAGTAAAAATATTTACATTTTTTTCATATTATAACATCTAGAATTCATTTATATTTTTTTTACCTATGTTAATACGTGACATTGAGGACGTTTTTTTGAATATCTCAGGATCCACTGAACCGATTTGACTCAAAATCTAGTCAGATCTAAGTTAAAGGCTGATAAACACAATAGAACAATCGGCATGCCCGTATGTTGTTCCGTTTTTAAGATATCGAAGGCGAAAAATTGACCACATACACACACACACACATACACACATACACACACACACACACATACAGACATCAGTCAGAAAATGATCTTAAACGATTGCTAGGGTCTCAAAACGTGAAAATCTGTTAAAATCTCGAAATATTGTTTTCGGACTGAATCCATTACTTCCCTACCATAGTAGAGGTGGGAAGTAAAAATGAGTTCAATTGTACACTATTGCCCGCTAGCGGCGCTAGTAGGCTTTGTGCACACAACCTATAGGGACGGTCCAGGGGAGAAAACTACTGTTGATCAAACAGAAAATTTGAAAGTCTCAGATATAAAGGCTTTTCTAATGTTTTAGCAAACATTAAAATCTTTCTAAGTGCCTTTTAAATGTTAAAGTTTGACAATTAAATTTGCTCTTTGAGAACACAGAAATTGCATTTAACATCTGGGATGAGATATAATCATAATACCGGAAGTGCATGTCATTAATTTAATGTGATTTTAATGTCTATATTTTGTTTGTTTTGCGAATTGCAATTATTGCAATAATTATATACTGACTGCAAAATTAATCAGAACTTACATAACATTGCAATTTTTTCTAAGAATAATTTGTACAGCTCACAATTCCCAAGTTCTGAGAACTAATGACGTCATCAATAATGCAATTTGAATTTATTAAAAGTATTCTCTACCGGAAGTTATCCCCTGCTTTCTTAACAAGCGACTAGGCCCTGCAGTCAGGGTCCATTCTGATTGGTTGAATATCCCATCTTGATATAGTTTGACACACACAGACACATTTAAACGAACGTGACAACTAATTAGTGAACTCTGTATACTAATATGGATAGTTGATAGCGATTAAAAAATGGGTTTTGTATGTGGACAATGTTCAAACACATATTCTTCAAGACAGGCATTAATGTTCACAAAATTAGAATGAAAACTTCAGGTAAGGCTTGTAATCTAATTTTTTCTATAAAAGTCGATCAATTTTCTGACATTTCAAAATAAATCTTAATTAAAATTTATTTTTCTATTACACTGTTATTGTATAAATTTTGAACATTCTAATATCTCAAATAATAATTATAAATTAGGTTTTATTTGGAAATGTCAAAAAATTGATCGACTTTTATAAAAGAATTAGATTACAAGCCTTACCTGAAGTTTTCATTCTAATTTTGTGATTGTGCTCTTTTAATCCCAAATCCTTTCCCCTCGCCTAAAAATGGTTACCGCTCTCCCGAGGCTATTTTTAAAGCTAAAGCGATCGGGTAAACGCCAAATGAAGGACCGAGAATCACACTACAGATCACGTATTACCTACGGTAATACGTGAGACTTAGAACATTTTTTTGAATATCTCAGGAACCACTGAACCGATTTGGCTCAAAATCTAATCAGATCTAAGTTAAGTGCTGACAAATACAGCAAAACAAACCTCATGACCCTATGTCGATTCGTTTTTGAGATATCGAAGGAAAAAAAATTTCACACACACACGCACTCACCCAGAAGAGAGAAAGAAAGAGACATCAGCCAGAAAATGATCTTAAATGATTCCTAGGGTCTCAAAACGTGAAGATTTATTAACATCACAAATTTTTTTTTCGAATTGAAACTATTATTTCCCTACCATAGTAGAGATGGGAAGTAAAAATCCGCATGGTCTTATAATATTCTTGGAAAATTTTGAACTTTTTAAAATGAAATATTTTTTTTCAATTTTCTCAATAATTTGATTTTTTCAAATTACTTCTACGAATTTAAGATATTTGTTTTCCATTTTATATCATTACATTACAGAAAATAATTACATAAAAACAAAATAGATTAAAAAAACAGTAAAACACGATGTTTACAGTAAAAAATTGAGCATCGAATACAGATTTACACAAATAGCCTTTAGCATTTGTTTTCGTAGGGAGTTTTCGGTTACACGTCGTTGTAGAGTAAAGTTGGAGAGACTAAGACATCGACGGGATGGGTAATTGAATATACGTGTAGATATAGAGGACACCGGGAGTACTGGATGGATTGGGCACGAATCATCGCAGTTGGCCACGAATTACTATTATATTATAGGTTAGAGTATTTGTGTTAAAAGGGAATGGTCCTTCAAAGATATAAACAGCATCTGAGAGATTATTTTTGAAAAATAAATTCGACCCGATTCGTTCAAAATTAAGTCTATTTATAGAAAAAATAACGCTGAATCGACTCCAACCACCCGCGCTTTTAGTTTCAAAGACATAAACAGCATCTGAGAGATTTTCGAGTTTTCTTAAAAATGCTAAAAGTAAGAAGACCCCCCTCTTTGTACAAATTTGCGAAATTTTTAAAAAATAAATTCGATCCGATTCGTTTAAAATTAAGTCTATTTATAGAAAAAATAACGCTGAATCGACTCCAACCACCCGCGCTTTTAGTTTCAAAGATATAAACAACATCTGAGAGATTTTTGAGTTTTCTTAAAAATGCCAATGTACATAATTATTTGCGAAATTTTTGAAAAATAAATTCGACCCGATTCGTTTAAAATTAAGTCTATTTATAGAAAAAATAACGCTGAATCGACTCCAACCACACGCGCTTTTAGTTTCAATAATGGAGGTAAACTATTGGCTAGATGTGCGACATTACGTAATTGTACCTGACCTTTGTTTCAGGTGTGTATTTGGTGTGTTTAAGGCCTACTGACAGTGATTTTCAACGGAGAAAGAATTTTTACTTCCCACCTCTACTATGGTAGAGAAGTAATGGATTTTGTCCGAAAAAAATATTTCGAGATTTTAACAGATATTCACGTTTTGACACCCTAGCAATCGTTTAAGATCATTTTCTGACTGATGTCTGTATACGTGTGTGTGTGTAAGTGTATGTGACCAATTTTTCGCCTTCGATATCGTAAAAACGGAACAACATACGGCCATGCTGATTACTCTATTGTGTTTATCAGCATTTAACTTAGATCTGATTAGATTTTGAGTCAAATCGGTTCAGTGGATCCTGAGATATTAAAAAAAACGTTCTCAATGTCACGTATTAACATAGGTAAAAAAAAATATAAATGAATTCTAGATGTTATAATATGAAAAAAATGTAAATATTTTTTTCTCTAAAATGTATAGTTTTCGAGAAAAAAAATATTTTACTAAAAAATGAAAATTGTACGTAAATCAAGGTAACCATGATTTTTGCTATATTACTAGCCATCAGTAGATCACCAAACAGAAAAGAGGGCCATGCTTTTTTTCAAAGAATAAAAAAAGAGTGTTTAATTTTTGCAAATATTTACTAGGTGGGAAGTATAGGACTGGTCATCAGTCAAATTTTTTTTTAATAATAAGTGCTTCGGTCAAAGCCATAAGCATAAAAAAAGAAATTTATTTAATACTAATAATGGTATTCGTTTCACTTAAAATGTATTCACTGAACTTAATATCACTAGATCAGCGGTTCCTAATCTTTTTCAGCCGCGGACCCCCAAGGAAATCAAGCATAATGCCAAGGACCCCTGAGTGAAAAAACGGTGCAATTTTCGGACAATATTATATTTTCGTATTCCTTCATTAAATTAAAAAACAAAAAACAAACTTTTCCGTAGAAAAACATTAATGAGAAGGTTGGTGCTGCTTTTTTGCAACTAATTATTACGAGATGTTTGGCGTAGGTAATTTATTTATTTTTGTTAATGCTCTAAGTAAGATAGATGCGTATGGGACCGCGGACCACCAAACATATGCTCGTGGACCCCCAGGGGTCCGCGGACCACAGATTAGGAAACAATGCACTAGATAATTAGAGCCTGCGATATTTATATTAGATCTTATAGTCCATAGCCTACTACAAAATTGCTTGCCTATGTTCGGTAAAAGCGTTCCTGTATACCCGCTGTATTATTAGATGTAATATGTATTTGTTTAGTATTATTATTTATTTCTTAACGAACACGATTTTGGGACTTCCATTGTCGATCGTCTATAAAATGTGGCCAAAAGGTTAATAAATGGTTTAGTTTCATTATTTAACTAAAAATATGTTAGTATTTTGAAATAATCAACTAGAACAAAATATCACTCACGTCCTCATGAGATTGTCTCTTCATTTAGACACAGGTGTTTTATATATGGTTGTGCTTTCATTCGGCAAGTAATAATAAAATATAAAAATTATCTAACCAAATGTGTGATTGAAAAAAATTTTTGGTCACAGTGATAACATCTTTTCGGAAAAACTATGTATCATAGTATCAGTATCAGTACATATGGTATCAGTACAAATATCAGTATAGTATCAGTACAAATAAATTTAATCGTAATTGTAAACGAAATTTCGACGTAGATGAGGGCTTGAGAATGGTCGAGCGTGTAGCAATGCTGTTGTTTACATGGCGTTGCTATGGCTCCTCTATTACAAGCCCCCAGTTCCCGGGTTCTAACCCGAGAGCTGGTAAAAGTGTCAATTGGATTTTCAATTTATTATTAAAAAAAATATGGAATTGAAAATATGAATTGGTGCTAGGCCCAAATAACCTTAGCTGTTGGTGGTCTTTAAAACACCATTTTTTTTTCGACGTAGATGTAAGAGTCGTGGACTCGATATAGTTCTGGCTTTTGATAGTAATGTATCAGTTATACTAGGGTTACATCCTAAAAATTCTATAACATTTATTATCAAAACACCTCAATTGTTTATTATACAATCCAAATTGGTCAATATTATTCAATTAAAACATAAAAAGATTTGATAATATTTGATACTAGCAAATTCCTTCCTCCAATTTTGCAATAGGTACCTAATTCTTCTTTTTTGTTCATCGGTTTAATAATTTCGAGGCATTTAAACGACAATTATTTTTTTTTATTTTTTACATTTATATTTACCTATCAAACTAAATTTGTTACTAAGCTATGAACTTTTTGTGAACTTACACTGAAAAATTCAAGTGTAAACTTTTTCAAGTCCGCGACTGTACAGTCGCGGACTTGAAAAAGTTTACACCTGTATCATCTAGTTACCGGTTTTTTTAATTTTTGCATATTGTAATTTGGTTTTTGATTGTAATGTATCAATTACTAAGGTTACATCCTAAAAATTCAATAAAAAATTATTACCAAAACACCTCATTTGTTTATTATACAATCCAAATTACTCAACATTATTCAATTAAAACATAAAAAGATTTGATAATATTTGATACTAGCAAATTCCTTCCTCCAATCTTGCAATAATTCATCTTTTTTGTTCATCGTTTTAATAATTTCGAGGCATTTAAACGACAATTATTTCTTTTAATTTTTGTCATTACATTTACATATCATACTAAATTTGTTGCTAAGCTACTGACTTTTTGTGAACTTACACTGAAAAATTCAAGTGTAAACTTTATTAAGTTCGCGACTGTACCTACAAATACATCATAGACCGAATTTTCCATTTTCTTATGTCTGTGTCTAATGCCAGTTTTTTTTTTGTTCCAGGTAAACTTAAAAACTACTTTCACTATAATGTAAGGGGGCTGAGCAGTAGCCAAACATCCGACCTCAACGCGAGCGATGCCGCAGGTGGGACTAGTTATAAATGATTCGGTCAATTATTTTATTCGCTTTACACATATATTTTTATGTGTGATCTATTTGAACCTTTCCAGTGGCGTAGACATAATGTATAATTCAACAGACACATCAACGTTTTTTTTAGGATACTAAACTGTGCAGTGCTTTATATTTTGAAATAGTAATGCAATCCAGATGTGCAAGCTTTCACGGCCGGCATTGATCCAAGTCTTCATGGTTTCCGGGCTTGTAGGCCATGGTCCGGTGGTATTTCTACCTGACGTTTCGTCTCAGACTGAAAAATCTGCTATAGCCGAACACACTTTGACTCTGGACAATCATAAGACCCTTTTCGAAGAAACCCGAGCCATAGACAGAACGTTGAGTTATTACCCACGAATATACAGAGAGGCCATAGAAATACAAAAGCACGCATAGAATTTTAACCGAAAAGATGAAGGCCTCAATCTCAGTAAAACCTGGACACCAGCACTCCGACATACAAAACCAATGACCAAATGTACAAGGACGGAATACGACCGAGTAGAGAACTCACCCCCACCACTACACACTTCGCAGTTGACCAATTACAGAGAGACGGACTACGACCGAACAGAGAACACATTGGTACTAGACATAAAAGAAGGGAGGATACCAGTCACTGACACACTGACCTGTGAGCCGCCAAGGAGGACACTTCGACCGCTGCCACATCGCCTTTGAGAATGTCTACCGCAGTTGTAGACGAAACGTCAGGTAGAAATACCACCGAACCACGGCCTACAAACCCGGAAACCATGAAGACTTGGAACAATGCCGGCCGTGAAAGCTTTCACGACATTTGTCTGCGACATGCAGTTGTTTCATTTAGAAACGCTTGATTGTTAACCGAAAGTTAATGAACGAGTGACCTTAAAATACAGAAAGTAATTTGACTGATTAATTGAAGTTTTTTTGCGATTGAAGCACGCCACTGATTGTACACAATAGACGTAATACAG
Source organism: Mongoloraphidia duomilia (assembly GCA_039654895.1). Classification (NCBI taxonomy): domain Eukaryota; kingdom Metazoa; phylum Arthropoda; class Insecta; order Raphidioptera; family Raphidiidae; genus Mongoloraphidia; species Mongoloraphidia duomilia. Next base: position 13,790,725 of record CM077527.1, read on the forward strand.
AGTCGTGTGGTATCTTAACGCAGTAGGCCGTGAAACCATTTGTCACCAAGCAGACGCGAGTACTAAATCTTCTACTAAATCATCCTTCCGGCACCCGGAGGACTCCGGCAGCACGGAACTTTTTGTATAAAGTCTCCGGTCTCTAATCAGTTAAACACAGTCTAGTAAAATGGCATGCTCTATTCAGTATGTCACAAAATATCCCCCGTATCGCGGTTTACGTTTTTTTTATTGAAAAATATTTATGCATTTCGAAAGATAAACATGAAGTTTGTAAAAAACTAGTGAAAGTGTCAACTGATTTTATTAAAAGTGATAAGAAAGAAGTCGGTTAATAACTACGTATAGTATTGCAGTCACTAAAAAGTAAAATTTATAAAAAAATAGAACATCCTTCAAAAAAAGCCACTAAGAAGGGAAAAATATTGAAATTTTGAGGTCGACGCCAATTTAATAAAATAAAAATAGATATATAAAAAGTTTTAGTAATTAAATTGGCGCCTACCTCAAAATTTTATTATTTTTCCCTTTTTAGTGGCGTTTTTTAAGGAGGTTCTATTTTTTTTACAAAACTTTTAATTATCTATATTTTATAATTTTTTATGGTCATGATTCTATGAACGAATTATTCACGGCAACGGTAGTATTGTTTATTGTCAGTTACTTAACCTGATTGATTATTTTTTAATTAAGTTTATTTATATTTTTCAAAAACAAAAGCAATATTCAAATCGCGCGGTTACCCACTGTAATTGGAATATTATAGCTTCAGCGCCTCTACCGACGGAATAGGAACCTTTATTTTCGTCATTTTTTAGACAATGGAGATTGCACGGATATTAGTCTCCTCTGTATCCTTCATGCTCCCACCAACGGTTTCGTCACTAAATACGGGTTGCTGATTCACATTAGCTTCGGTTGATTTTATCCAAGTTGAAATATTGTTTCATTCTTCTGGCTTCTTGCATTTTAGGACCTTATATCCTAAAACAACAATCCACACCTCATGCCTAATACTATTCTAATTTTATAAACAAACAGTTACCGGTTCATAATTGTTTCGATAAATTTTGTAATGAAAACAATCTACGATCGTGTTTTGGGATTACCAACTTGAAACACAATAAACTAATACATCATATTTCATTAGAAATTTAAGAAAACAAATACATTTCAAAATTCACTGCATAAATTAATTTTATTTATTTAGGGGTTCAAAGTTTAAATATACCGAATAATAGTAATAATATAATAAAGCTGTAGGTATACATAATTTCTGTGATCCATATTTTTTTAACCGACTTCAAAAATAGGAGGTGATTCTCAATTCGGTTGTATTTTTTTTGTTTGTTACCTCAGAACTTCGTCATTTATAAACCGATTTGGAAAATTCTTTATTTATTGGATAGGGTATACCTCGAAGTTAATCCCATATAAATTTTACTTAAATCGGTTCAGTAGTTCGGCTGATTTTAATAAAAGTGAGTAGCCTTTAAGGTAAATGTCACTTTTTGACACATCACATAGCGTAAGAAATCGGTTTAATATAAAATAAAAAGTGAGTAACGGCGTATGATTCCTTTAACTAAAAGTAAAAAATAAAAAACTTTTTCTAAAATAATTTTTAATATGAAAAATTTTAGTGGAATTTTCCAAAAAGCACTTATGGTGTCAAAACTTGAAGATCAATTAAAATCCCAAAAAAATTTTTTTCGAACTGAATATGAAATTTTCATAACATGTAGAGGTGGGAAGTAAAAAAATTCAAGATACTATTAGTGTTTTCAGCTGGTATGCAGTTTTTGACACTAGTGGCGCATAGTTTTGCACGAGTGTAACGCTAGCACCGTGTCAGTGTTGAGTAGTGTACACGCTACTCGTGTAGGCCATTACTCTGTCATTACCTATATCATGTTGCACTTTCTTTACACGACCTCCCTGCGACGGTGATAAAAGTGTAACACTGAAGCCCAGCCAAACACGATACACTGTAGCACTGCTTTCTACACTAACCAGTCGAACACGGTTCTTGGTGAAAGTTTATAACATTATTGCGGCCTAGTGTAACAAAGTGTAACCAGTTGAAAACGCTATATAATAATGTCAAAATTATACTTCGTCGGTGCGTAGTGCCAACTTAAAAATATCAGTTTTCGCGAGTAGCGAGTAGCGGATAGCATGGTGTACAACAGTGGTTCCCAACCCATGGGCCGGGAACGCAGATCGAGAGTCTAAGTCAAGATAAATATTATCGGAGCTTCAGGGGTAGAGATGGGAACAATCGAGTGAAAACAATCGATCGTCCAGGTGTGCAAGCTTTCACGGCCGGCATTGTTCCAAGTCTTCATGGTTTCCGGGCTTGTAGGCCGTGGTCCGGTAGTATTTCTACCTGACGTTTCGTCTACAACTGCGGTAGCATTCTCAAAGGCGATGTGGCAGCGGTCGAAGTGTCCTCCTTGGCGGCTCACAGGTCAGTGTGTCAGTGACTGGTGTCCTCCCTTCTTTTATGCCTGTTCTCTGTTCGGTCGTAGTCCGTCTCTCTGCAATTGGTCAATTGCGCAGTGTGTAGTGGTGGGGGTGAGTTCTTTACTCGGTCGTATTCCGTCCTTGTACGATTGGTCATTGGTTTTGTATGTCGGAGTGATGGTGTTTTACTGAGATTGAGGCCTTCATCTTTTCGGTTGAAATTCTGTGTGTGTCGTCACTCGATTGTTAGCAACAATCGAATTATTCGATTGGTTTGTTGTTCAGGACTTTTTACTTGTATTATTTAGTTAGTGCCGGGCCTCAAAATTTTTTTTACAAAATTGGTGGTCCGCACAACTAAGAAGGCTGGGAGCTGCTGGTGTACAAGGTTATTACGCAATCTGCAATGATTCCCGTGACGTTAGTGTTATGTTTTGGGATAATACGCATTTGCATGAAAATTCGCAATTATCGTTATGATGAACATAATTAAAAGAACGCGGAAACAAAAAGGCATCAGCGTGTTTGCATTGTTTTAATAATAAAATAAAAAAACTTTCACCGGTGTGAAATGAAATCTCGTTACACGAAAAACAACTGAAACACTCGTTGCAGTTAAAAGACCAAAAAGAGATATTATTACGTTTTTAACAAGTTTTTAAACCGGGGTTGTTTAAACTACTACAAGAACGTTATGATTATTTTATTTTTATTATATATTTATAATTACAATGTAATGTGGAACTTTATTGATTGAATAATAAAATATTAGTAAAAAAACTTTTTAGAGACAAGCTTTTATTGAAATTTACTAAAAAGGAAAATAATAATATTTAATAATTTAGGTTCATAATTATTATAAAAGCGTGGGTTGTAAACTCTATGATAGCTTATTACTCGCAACCCCTGTTTTTATAATAATTATGAACCTAAATTACTAAATATTATTTTTTCATTTTTAGTACATTTCAATAAAAGCTTGTCTCTAAAAAGTTTTTTTACTGATATTTTATTTTGTTCATTTTAGTCTTTCGAAATTTTACCCCCTTATGACCCTCGTAGGGGTTGAATTTCAAAAAATCCCTTCTTGGTGGATGGTTACGTCAGAAAAGGAACCTACTGTCCAAATTTCAAGTTTCTAGCTTCTACAATTTGGTCTGGACGTTGATTAGTTAAAAAAACCCTACACCCCCGTTTGAACCCCTTAGAGGTTGAATTTAATTCTGAAAACGATTTATTCATGTATTGTCATCGGGAATACATATGTGTACAAAATTTCAAATCGATCGGATACATGAAAGTCGTTTAAAATTGACTTGCAAGTTTTGACCCACACACACTAGCTTAAAAGCTTGTAAAAAATACATCCTTTAGAATAACATTACACACAAAATCCCGAAAATTTTTATTCAATATTTTATTTCTTGATAATTCACATACAATGTTACATACTGCAGTGAGGTCACACAGCCAGAAATACTCCATACGATTTTAATGGACAATCACATTTATTCGTAGCTATCTAATCTATGCTAGCCACAAGGTTACATCTTTACTTCCACCACATTTATTAACAAGTTTCCGATCTATGCTAGGATTATATCTCGTTGTTACTGGAATCGCACCACATTTATTAATAAATCTCAAATCTATAGTAACATTTTTGTATATCACAGCTACTGTGCTCCCACTACATTTATTAATGAATCTCCAATCTATAGCAACTTTTTTGTATATCATCGTTACTGTACTCCCACCACATTTATTAATGAATCTCCAATCTATAGCAACTTTTTTTTATATCGTTGCTACTGTACTTCCACCACATTTATTAATAAACCTCAAATCTATAGCAATTCTTTTGTATATCGTTGCTACTGTGCTCCCACCACATTTATTAATGAATCTCCAATCTATAATAACATTTTTGTCTATCATTGCTACTGTACTCCCACCACATTTATTAATTAATCTCCAATCTATAGTAACACTTTGTATATCGTTGCTACTGTACTCCCACCACATTTATTAATAAGTCTCTAATCTACACCGGCGTCGCTATATCGTTCGGCATGTGTTGTACGTGTCATTGCACCGGCACCTCCACCACATTTATTAACAGACTTATTTTTTATTCTATTTACGCACAAGTTATGTGAATGCGACCCGCGGGAAATAAGTCTCTATGTGGATTTACTTAAGATTACGTCTCTATAATATTTACCCCTCTCTCAACATCACCGCCGGCAATTCGCTCTCGCTAACATGACGGTTCCAGCCGCGAAGTTAGTTATATTATATACTACGTATCTATGGTTGCAAGGCTGAGTTGCTTATGTCTAATCATAAAGATCAAGGAGATTTCAGTGGAACTAGTTATTCAAAACAGTCTCTAAGTTTTTGAGAAAAACCATGAGAAGCCCAGTGCAAGCACGAAGTACCTTTTGTATAACAGTATCTATAAGGTACAGTGTACAGGGGGCAGTATAGCCTAGTGGTTAGCATGCTTGGTGCCGCAGCCTCTAGACTGGACTGCCGTGGGTTCGAACCCTACCTGCGCTCATGGATGTTTTGTGATGTTATTTAGTTTTAAGTTAGTTGTTATTTAGTGTAGCTGAAAGACGCTAATGACCTTAGATGTCGACGCGTCTATAATCTACAATAAATAAATAAATAAATAAATACAGTGTACAGGTTAATATAATACTACCTGTTCAGGGGGAACATTGGAATGTAGTTGTTCTCGCAATTGCATTCCAATGTTCGGGAATTGGCGTTCCCAGGAGTCCGAGCTCGTGCCAGTCGATTTGTGCATGCCGGCTGGCAGATTTTAATACACAAATGGATTATTAATTGTTGTGTTGAAGACGCTAATGGCCTGAGTTGTCAACGCGTCTATAATCTACAATAATAATAATTGTCTGAAGGTATAAAATTAAATATTTGACATGAGCCGTTTTGTTTCGTGGCACCAAAGATATGGTAGCAAGCATCGCGAGAACAAGATTATAAAAAGTAATAGTTTTTCGGCGTGTGAAGCGGGCTTCTCTATATGTATGTACTCGTCTTTACAGATGGCGCAGCTTATGAATGTTCCTACATATGTACTGGCAGCTGTTGTACTAAACTTCGTTACGATATTGGACCGTAAATAAATGTTTGTGTCATTTCAGAGTTGGTACTCTTTACGTTCTGGCGGGTTCATTTGGTTGGTAGTACATTATGGTTTTGTTATTAGTTCATAAAATGGGAATAATAATAACCATAATAGAGATTTTATTAAATGAAATTTAATTGTGATTATTATATCTATAAGGTATTCTAGTGCATAATTCTTAATATATGAAATATTAAATTTAAAAACAGGGTGTGCTATTTAAAAAAATTGACCCTGTATATTCTACGTTATTCTAGAAGACATATTTGTTTAAATTGTTTAAACAGCGAAAGAATTTTTTAAATCGGTTCAGTATCTCCTAAGATTACTAGCGACAAATAAATAAAATTTTCTTCATAATATTAGGATAGCATTTTCCATTTAGGTTTTTATATGTGTGTAAACCTGTTCGATTCTAGATACTTATATGTTATTTATGAATTATGAATGAATTATGACCAAAGCAAATTGAATGAAAAGTAAGTAATAAAAGTAAATAATAGGGTTGTTTTATAATGTTAAAGTTATATGATCAATTCATAGATAAATTGTGAGAAAGAAAGTATATTATTTATGAATTATGAATGAAATATGCCCAAAGCAAATTGAATGAAAAGTAAGTAATAAAAGTAAATAGTGGGGTTGTTTTGGAATGTTAAAGTTGTATGATCAATTTGTAGATGAAGAGTGAGAAAGAAAGCAGTATGTTGTTAAATTTAATGCGCGCATCTTCAGTATGTTTACCTAAAAGCGGTAGGAAGTTAAGCTTTCTGGAAGAGCCGTTGCGGAGCATCGCGCCGTTCGGCCGTAAGACGGTTAACTATCTGTAATTAATTTGAAGCTTACGAACGTTTACGCCTCGTCGATTTGTCATTTATATCGATTAAATTTGTGTACAGACTGTCTTATAATTTAGTCGGAAGCTATAAGATTACACAAAGTCCGTATCAGAATACAATTATTAACTTGAAAAAGTCTCGAAAGAGACGAAACGTCGTACGAAGATAAATAAAAGAGTTATTAATCAATAACAATTTATTTTAATCTAAGAACCCATGAACCGTATTGAATTTATTAAAAAATGGATATGAACCAAGTGAATTGGCAATTATTAACGTTGTCACTTGTAATTTTAGTAAAAAAAATTAAATTGTGTTTTAAAGACCACCAACAGCTATGGTTATTTGGACCTAGCGCCTTTTCATATTTTCAATTCATTATTTTTTTTTTAATAATAAATTGAAAATCCAATTAACACTTTTACCAGCTCTCGGGTTAGAACCCGGGAACTGGGGACTTGTAATAGAGGAACCATAGCAACGCCATGTAAAGAACAGCACTGCTACACGCTCGGTCATTCCCAAGCCCTGTAATTTTAGTATAGACATGAAAATTATAGGTAGGTACCTACTAAAATTTTAGATTGTGAAGAAGAAATTTGGGGCATGGTTTGGAATTTTATATCACATTTTTAAGGTTACTTACAAACTAACGGCCAGTCCGTCTGTCTGTCCGTTACAGCCCTCCCATCCTCTTATTTATATACCTGTTAAGATGAAATTTGGTATACCGACATAGATTGAGGACCCAAAAACAGTAATGATGATATTTTTGGATAAATATTTTTTTGGATCCACTCCTATAGATTTGAAAGTGTACTCAAATTTTTTTCCCACTTACCTCATTGAGTAGGGTGACTACAGGTCGGTCTTCTAAAATGCAACAAACTTTTTTTTTATTTTAACCCTTCAATAACGAGATATTTGCTTTCAAAGTCGTTATCAAAGCGTCCCCCCCTTAATCTCTAAACTATCGATACAAAATATCTGAAAAAAATCATGAATGTAGCTTTTAATTAGTAGATACTTACAATGAAAATTATAAAAACACTGTAGCAAAAATAGTTTTTGGAAGCAAGCAAATTTGTCAAGGTGGAATAGTCCACCACGCCCTTGGCCGATTTTTATTATTTAGAACAAAAACACGTTAATTTGAATTAAACTGTATAATCTGAGAAACATTGAACGATTTGTTGAAGAGCAAAAAGTTGCCTTGCTATTTAAATGATAGAACATAAATCCAATGAACAAGTTCACCAATTCTTCAATGAGAAACCGGGAGTTCTTAATAGACAAGCCATGAAACACCATTTAAAGAACAGAGTTCCAATGAGCTAGATTTTTCTCAAGCCACGATTTAGTAGGATGGGTTTTTTACGAGTTTTTCTCGTATAAATAAAAACAAGAGTTTAAACAAGTACAACATTATATAAATATAAATTATGAAACAAATAAATGTCCTGGATGGTTTTTTGGTACCAGCACTAATATAATTATGTAAACACTTGTATATAATAATTAGTTTAATAAATCTTTTTATCTTATCTAAGCCACGATTTAAGTGTGTTTGTGTGCCGCTTTGCAGTGACAGTGTATCGAGGACGTCATATGAATAACATTGCAATAATGGCTTTTCTATTAGACGTTGAACGCGAGGATAAAAACTACTATTGCGACAGTGAAAAGTGCGAGAGACGATGTGATGTTATTCACTCTTCGATCCGCTTTGAATAAACACCGAGAATATTGGCCTCTGGAAAATCGTCAATCGTCTCTGTAGCCGTTAAGGCTCTCATTCAGTTCAACTATCACTTATAGACCGAGAGCTAGTGACAATTTTTTGGTGTTATTTATTCAAGGCCTTATTTTTGTGAAGATGTTGAGGGAGGCATATTAAAGTGCCATGAGTAAGGGATTTTGCTAGATAGCGATATGGGAGGGATGCAGACCGCCCCCAACATGTAACGGGCTTGAGAATAGCCGAGAGTGTAGCAATGCTGTTGTTTACATGGCGTTGCTATGGTTCCTCTATTACAAGTCCCCAGTTCCCGGGTTCTAGCCTGAGATCTGGTAAAAGTGTCAACTGGATTTTCAATTTACTTATTATTAAAAAAAATAATGAATTGAAAATATGAATTGGTGCTAGACCCAAATAACGTTAGCTGTTGGTGGTCTTTAAAAACACACAATTTAACCAACATGTAACAAAAAAAATGGTCACAATTATTATTGCTTCAAGGCTGAAATTGTTTGTATAGCTTGTCGGTGACCCAATAATGCCATTATAATATTTGCAGATCGATTGTCCAGGATTAAGGGAGTGGCAGATCACCCTAAACATGTCATGTACCCGACGAAATTTATATTATTCAAGGTTAAAATTTTAATATGTTGTTACGGCGACTGATTTAAGCATATATATTTCAATTTGCAGAAGAAAATGTCGGTATTAACCCCTTCTCTTAGAGGGAAACTTGTTCGCCTAGGTATTTATATCGTTCTGCAAGGGGGTTAATACCGACATTTTGTTTTGCAAATTGAAATATATGCTTAAAACAGTCGCCGTAACTACATATTAAAATTTTAACCTTGAACTTATAATACAAATTTCGTCAGGTACATGTAAATAATAGATATAAAATTTCTATCTAAATGAAATAAAGTCAGAAACGAAACGGGGTCCTTAATCGAAACTTCAATACGGTTGCTAAAGAGAGTGTTATTATTAGACCACTTTAAGAGCGTCAATTGACACTGGGGGAGTCCCAGCTCCATCGTGACTACTAATCGTTGCTCGAGTACTGCCAACTAGCGGAGTACCGTCGTACTAGACGTATATTTACCCACACAACTTCAACAAACGTACATAGTATAAACTGTTACGCTACGATATAATTGTTCGTCAGGAGCAGTTCATTTTTTAACTTTACAACTTGAACTTTTTTCCCTATTTCATTAAAATTGCAATTTTCTCCTACAATGCTCTTCAATTTTCTCAAAACATTATTTGAATTAGGTACCTATTATTGATGTTAAGAATCTGTTTTGATTAAAAAACAGAAATGTGGTGATCCTGATGATATTGGAAGAAAACGACTCAAAAGTGGCTTAAGGATCTAATTAAGAAGCAAATACTGTTTTATTGCATTTATTCGCTAACGTTTTGAGCTCTGATGATGAAAATATATTTTTCGAAACGTTAGCGAATAAATGCAATAAAACAGTATTTGTTTCTTAATTGGATCCTTAAGCCACTTTTGAGTCGTTTTCTTCCAGTACCTATTATTGTTTCGACGACTAAACAGTTTAAGCTCGATTTATATTATCCGGTCAGACACGGCACGGAAACGTAGCGTTTACGAAAGACAAACTTTTTACATGCATTTCAAATACGAGTATTGATACGTATCTGAACGGACGGGATCCGCTAAGTATAAATATTCGTATTTGAAATGCACGTAAAAATGTCTGTCTTGCCGGAAAGGCTACGTTCCCGCGCCGTGTCTGACCGGATAATATAAATCGACCTGAAGTCGAGTTGTGTACGTGTCACGATTTCAACTCGACTAAACTGTTCAGTTGTTAGAGGTGCGCATACAATCAATCAGTTGTGCTATAATTTCACTATTAAACTAATGGGTCGTCGAACAACTATTTAATCAGGACTTGAGAATAGCCGAGCGTGTAGCAATGCTGTTGTTTACATGGCGTTGCTATGGTTCCTCTATTAGAAGTCCCCAGTTCCCGGGTTCTTGCCCGAGAGCTGGTAAAAGTGTCAATTGGATTTTCAATTTATTATTAAAAAAAAAAACAATGAATTGAAAATATGAATTGGTGCTAGGCCCAAATAACCTTAGCTGTTGGTGGTCTTTAAAATACAACAACTATTTAGTCGAGCTTATGCTAGCGTGAATACAAAGCTGTGGACATATGCCGACGATAGTTGTTCAACAGAAAAGTCAAAAGACGATCGATGCAGTCTTTTGATTTTTTTGTCGTACAACTACATTGTCCCTTCTGATCCCATAGCCTTTTGACAAACAACTAAACAGTTAAAAATTTATTGTATGCGCCGGCCTTTAGTGTGTTATAATGAACACAAAAATCAATATTCAATTAAAAACTGCAAGCTATAATTTAGCATGAGATAACGAATGATTTATGAGTGCCTATCGTCGTTTCTTGCCGCTCGATTGAGATAACGGTACGCACTCAAATAATATCATTGAACAGTTTTTATCCGTTTGATTCTCTATATATTAGGGGATGCTATTTAGCCATGGCGCATGCCGCCTTGCGTTGCGCCGTCATTTTACCGGACCGCATTCTCACCATTCTACCTAACCTTACCTGTCTATCCCGTTTCTACGCTTGTTTGCACAGAGTCGACAATTTAAACGGGTAGAAAAATATTTATAAAATACATATTATATTTTCTTGCTTGCTATTTATTTAAAACAGGGGTTCCCAAAGTCGGGGTCGCGATCTCAAGTGGGTCACGGCCTGTTTCCGTGATTATAAAATTTATAACTCTTGTGATTATACCATTAAATTTGAATACCTAATAGGAAAAAAAAATACTAAATAAGAACACCAAAATCAAATAAAAACGGAGTGAAGACGCGGGAAGGGGGTCTCTAGGGTAATAAAGAGAGAGTGAGCCCTCCCTCCAATTTTCAATTTCTATATTACTTTTAGTGTACTTTTTTACTACTTAAATTCTTGAATAAACGACTTAAATTTGAATTGCTGCATTTTTTTACTGAAAAATCTTTTTTATAGACTATTTTGTACATTGTGGGGAAACAATTTTTAAGGGTTCGCGAAGGCTTTTGCAATTTTAAATTAAGGTCATAATCAAAAAAGTTTGGGAACCCCTGATTTAAAAGAACATCAATTATTTAAACAAATAGTGTGTGTCGAACAACCCGCACGCAGTGAAGGGTTCTGTAGTTGGGATGAAATTCAATGGTTAAAATTCAAATTTGTTAATAAATTCAATAATAATTTATAGTATTTTAAATGGCATGTTATAAGTAGTATATGTATGAGAGTTCTACAACCTCCGTACTCATGGCCGGAGTACGGAGGGCGGAGGCTGTAGAACTACTCGTGTAACCGAAAATATCCCATATCTCAAAAACTACACAACATATCTTATTGAAATAAATTCTCGTTGAAAGTATGTTATAAGTATTTAATGTAGAATAGCCGAGATAGTAGGGAAGTCGTTGTTTGTATGTCGTTTCCATTTAATGCAAAGTTTCGAGGTGTTATAAATATTTTTTGGACCCTCTCCTATAGAATTGAAAGTCTACTCAAATTTTTTTTCCGCACTTACCTCATTGAGTAGGGTGACTTTAGATAGGTCTTCTAAAACGCAACAAAAAATGTTTTAGGATCTTTTGATTTTAACCCTTCAGTCACGAGATATTTGCTTTGTATGTTATAAGTATTTAATGCAGAATAGCTGAGATAGTAGGAAAGTCGTTGTTTGTCTGTCGTTTACATTTAATGCAAAGTTTCGGGATGTTATTCAGAGAACTGGTGAAAGTATTATTTTGGATTTTCAATTTATTGTTAAAAATTGAAAATAGACAGTTAGTGTCTCAAATCATTAAACAAAAGAGTGCGAGTACTCAAAAGAAGAAAAAGCGCGAGTGGTCTCAATTATGTTTTTAACCAACTTCTAAAAAAACAAACAAAATCATCTATAAAAGCTAAGATATCTTTAAAAAAAACAAGAGCTAAAAGCAAATAAAATTTTACGTGCGTAGTAGTTGCAGAAATTTTTACATAACAATCTCATTAAAAATACTGCCAACATACAAACAAAGTAACTAACAACTCTATAGTTTATTATGCATAATAAAGTCGTAAAGTTAAAACACTGGAATATTATATTATCCAAACATAATATGGTATCATTTCGTTTGTTTCTCTGTCCGAAATTCTGAACTTTTGGTGTCTACATAATTACAGTCGACAAAAACAATACCTTGATAATATGAGAGGGATTCAGGAGACATTAATTAAAGAACATGTCTTTTGCGCCTATAGTCGGGCCGCTTAACAGATGGAGCAATGAAACCGCATGATCACTGCGTGATCACCGCGTCCAAAGTACCTGATTGGTTGCTTGAACGTCCGGGAACGAAACTATATGATGTGTGTGAAGTTATCCCCGCCATTTTGTTTTTTTGAGAAAAAAAGGTTGTGCTGTAATGTGCTCAAGATGTGCTATTATGTGCCGTAAAGAAAAAAAATTAATCTCAAAAATTGCGATTTTTATAGTAAGCAACATCATTTTTTGGTGTCAAGTTAACCTACCATTTTTTTTTTTTTTGAAAAAAAAAGGTTCTGCTGTAATGTGCTCAAGATGTGCTATTATGTGCTGTAAAGAAAAAAAATTAATCTCAAAAATTGTGATTTTTATAAGCAACATCATTTTTTGGTGTGAAGTTAGTCCCCCATTTTTTTTTTTTTTTGGAAAAAGGAAGGTTGTGTTGTAATGTGCCCAGGATGTGCTATTATGTGCCGTAAAGGAAAAAAAAAATAATCTCAATAATTGCGATTTTTTGAGTCAAAAATTTTTTTTTCCAAAAAGTCAGTCCCGCCTTTTTAATTGTGCTATAATGTGCCCGATGTATGCTACGAGGTGCCGAAATAAAAAAAGAATTTCTTTAAAAATGTAATTGTTATAACCAAAAATATATTTTTGATGTGAAGTTAGCTCTGCCATTTATTTTTTTTGAAAAGGAAAGTTGTGCTGTAATTTGCCCAGGATGTGCTATTATGTGCCATAAGGAAAAAAATAATCTCAAAAATTTACGAGTCGGTACCCAACGATATTTTAAAACGTATATCGTAAATTAACGAATTCTGATTTTGGGGGGCAAATTAAAAAATTAAAGAAAACATTTTTTCAAGTGCATCCATGTGACATATCGAATGAAAGGACTAATTATGAGGAATACAAATATTTTTTTTTAATAATTTTAAAATGCATAGTTTAAAAGATATTAAAGAAAATATACGAAAATCGATCATTCCCCCCGTTATCTCCGAAAGCCTAAAATTTTGAAAAAATAGAGAATATAGAGTCTCACTCATAATTTACAGGAAAACCTAAACGAAAATCCTAAGTTTATTCCCACGGGAAACGGAATAGTACGGAACCCACTTCACGCGATTCCGACTCGCACTAGACCGTTTTTTTATTATTTTTGGGTACAGTATAGTTCTGAACCCAACCGCGATGCGCGTATAATAATGTTATATAAGCAAAAGACGGAAGCTGATGGTAATTGGTAGTGGTGTGCGTGTTAAACGGAGACAAACTGATATGTTTATGTTTCAAGTAAAATCTGTTTTGTCGAGCTCATCACATCCTCTGCGACTTTCCCTTATTTAACATACAAACATCGTATTCTGGCGCCCAGCCTGTGTGTTCTATATACTAGGGTTATAATTACGTAATGCTAAATAGATTTGTTACAGCACGATAAATGTTACGCGAAAGGCGTAACTTCATTATATTGTTTCTATTAAGTTACCAATATTAAAAAAAAACTTATTAAGGATCAGCGCATACACGCTTTTTTTGCATCATGGTTGTGCTGCAATTAAATACCCCCTGCACTCTTCATCTCAAATCTTTTTCACTCGCCTAAAACGTTTACCGCTCTCCCGACGCTATTTTTAAAGCTAAAGGGTTCGGGTAAACGCTAAATGAAAGACCAAGATTTCTTCAGGCGAAAAATTAAAAAAAACATTTTTTTTTGGAAAAACTTACAAAATGTTAATAAACCACAAAACACCAAACCAATTGAAAATACTCGACGTACGTTTCGCCAACCAAGTTGGCATCATCCGGAGATGATTAAAGATTTAATCATTTCCTGATGATGCCAAAGGTACTTCCATCTCTCTTCTTGAAAAACTTATAATTTAAAAAAAAAATACGTTATCTTTGATACGTAGCCAAAACTTTTTCAAAAAATTTGTCTGTAGGATCTGTAGTTTTTAGATTTAAAAATAGCGCCGGGAGAGCCATAAGTAACTGTTTTTAGGTGAGGGGAAAAGGTTTGAGTCTAAGACAGAAATTGAAACTACCCAAAGTCTTGATAACTTTGTTTTGTCATCATATTGCATTTGGTTGATTTGATTATATGTAGATCTAGTAGTGCCAACACAATTCCAGTTAGCTATTGCCAACGTTCTAGTGCACACAACTCATGAATGTTTTGCTAATTAAACTAATCAACACTGTCGCTAGTCTACAAGTTTGTTGGTAACTAGCGCCACGCTGTTCGTCCGTGCGTATGCGGACGACACTCGAACTATAAAACATAACCTACACCTTGTACCGGTTTATTTATACCATGTAATCATATACACGGATGCGCTCATGGCCGTTTTATGGTAACATAGGTGTGTTTACTAGATAGCGAGGTATATGTCATCGGGTTTTTGAAATGAATACTTCTTATATGACTCCGGATCCGCAAACAATGACTCGCGCGTCCAACTATTTTCCATGAAAGGCAGACGCGGGGTACGGGGAGTGATGTCCGCCGTACCGGTTTAGATTATCGAGTAGTGCAACGCAAGGCCATGCAAAATCAACGTTCTTCTCCGACATTCAACTAATTTTGTGTAAAAAGTAATTTTCTTGAGCCGTAACGCAGGAAATTTTATACTCAAAACTCAATTTGAAATATTTATAATAAAAATCAGTTCTTGGGTATATCTCGGAAAAATTTTTGGATATTTACCAAATTTCAATGTACCGGATGCATTATGCATCACAGATTATCTACTAGACGCTACAGATGGTGGGATTACGGGTATAATATGGTGGAAGAATAGTGTATTTTTATAATTTTTATAATTTTTATTCCAGGTTGCAGACAGTGGCGTACCTTTACTTCGCGGGGCCCAGGTGTAAAATTTTTTTGGGGCCCCACCTCCCCCCACTTTACCCAACTAAGAAAAATTTCCAATTATTCATGACATCATCATCCCATCAACATTTGATTGTATTCTCAAAATGTTCTACGTCATATTATATAAACGACTCTGTGATTAAAAGAAGTTCTACTGGTATTCTTCAGATAATAATATTGCGCTCTTTTATATTTAAGGATAAATAAATCCTCCAGTCGTCTTCATCAAATCATAATTATTGACATAAACGATATAGAGTTTGCTAAGAAAATTTATTACAGTAATGTCAACTATTATTACAAATATTCATAAAAAATCGAGTGTAAGGATTAATCAATCAGTAGTTGATCCAAAAATTGGGGGCCCTTCGAGGTTAGGGGGCCCCGGTGATTGCCACCTGGAACACCTGTGGTAGATACGCCACTGGTTGCAGAACACATTTTCAAACAATCTCAGTTGACAATTGTCTTAGATTGTGATCATATATTTAGATTATTTATACATGCAGGAACAGTCTAGCGTCGTCAAATTTTCAATATGTATAAAAAGTAGAACATTACAAAAAAAGGTCGTTATTAAGCTAAATTTTGATAACAATGCCTAGAAATATATTGTTTTGAAGTGAAAATTTTGCAAGAATGTATTTTAAATATATGTATATAGAAATTGATGGTATGAGAATTAAGAGCTAATTAAATGCCCTTATTTTAAATTTAGGGCTCTTACCCTTTTAGGCAAAACCTGCGGTGCTGCTAGCTTTAGTAAAAAGGCAAGAACCCTAAATTTCTATTAAAAGCATTAAATTAGTTCTTAATTAATAGCCCTTAAATCTCATACCATTATTTTCATCTGCTACCATTTACTGAAGCTAGCAGCACCACAGGTTTTGCCTAAAAGGGTAAGAACCCTAAATTTAAAATAGGGGCATTAAATTAGCCCTTAATTGTCATACCATCAATTTCGTCATTCGACAATGCGGCGCTGTTAGCCATATGTGAGCATGGATTAAGGCAAAACGAGGTCGAGCTGGCGATACTACCGAGTTATACGATTAATTTTAAAAAATATATCAAAATCGGTCAAGTAGAAGCCGCTGAAAGATCACGGACAAAAAAAAGTCAAGAGGTGTCATGGGACACCCGACAGAAGCTATTCTTTTTACGCATTGTATATAAAACCGAATTTATCAAAACTATATAGACAATGCAATTGAAAAGTTATTATTTGACCGCCATTTTGAAATCAGATGCAATTTTTTTTTGTGTCCTATAAAACTCTTAAATATCAATTTTCAAAAAGATCGGATAATTTTTACAAAAGTACATATGGCCGCCATTTTGAAATATGACGCCATTTTTTTTTGTGTCCTATAAAACTCTCAGATATAAATTTTCAAAAGGATCGTACAGTAGATATACTTTTAACATGAGCATGTCGGTGACGTGACGCGAAACCATAAGTTTTTATCCTCCCAGAAATCGTCTAACGCGCCTATAGAAGCATAACTTCAAAAACGCCTTGTGTTTTTAATATTATCTAGTTAAAATACGTGAACATTTAATTTATATTGAAAGCACAGTTTGATTAAAAACTCAGCTTGATAATTTTCTCTTAAGCCGGCATTCAAATCGATGTCTATTAAAAACAAATTTTCAAAGGCAGAAACAACAATCACAGAGTTTATCGTCCAATAATGAGAAAATGGGATTTGCGAAATGTAAACACATCGACAATGAAAGCCGAATTACAATAAACCGGAACAATGGGAATACGGTAAATCGGACGTACGGGACGTATCTATATATATAAAACAGTTCCGTTACTGACTGACTGACTGACTGATTGACTGACAGACAACGCCCAGGTCAAACCGCTAAAGATATAAACTTGAAATTTGGACAGTAGGTTCCTTTTGTGACGTAGGCACCCACTAAGAAAGGATTTTTCGAAATTCAACCCCTAAAGGGATTAAACAGGGGATGGAAGTTGATATGGAAATTCGTCATTTTTGAAGTTAGAAGCATGAAATTTTGTACATGGGTGTCTTATATAACGTAGATGAGCACTAAGAATTTTTTTTTTGAAAATTCATCCCCTAAGGGGGTTAAAAAGGGGATGAAAATTTGTATGAAAGTTCGTCATTTTTGATGTTAGAAGCATGAAATTTTGCACAGGAGTTCCTTATATAACGTAGGTGAGCAATAAGAAAGGATTTTTAAAAATTCATCCCCTAAGGGGGTTAAATAGGGGATGAAAATTTGTATGGAAGTTAGTCATTTTTGAAGTTAGAAGAATGAAATTTTGCACATGAGTTCCTTATATAACGTAGGTGAGCAATAAGAAAGGATTTTTAAAAATTCATCCCCTAAGGGGGTTAAATAGGGGATGAAAGTTTGTATGGAACTTAGTCATTTTTGAAGTTAGAAGAATGAAATTTTGCACAGGAGTTCCTTATATAACGTAGGTGAGCAATAAGAAAGGATTTTTAAAAATTCATCCCCTAAGGATGGATGGAAGTTATTTTTGAAGCGAGTGAGTAATGTATTAATAAAATTTGAGCGTGTAAACACCACCAGCCCGGCATCGCTTCGCAGGAGGAGAATTTCTCGCGGGGGGGGAGGGACAATAAAACATAAATTGAAATATACGTGGGCAAAGCCACGGGTAACGGCTAGTAATAATATAATGTTTGTTTATAGTTCGGATTATCGATCTTTAACTGTATTAGTGATGCGCGAATACGAGATGTTTTAGTCGATTGTCTCGATTGTTTAAACATCTCAATGACTTTCGTGGTTGTCACTTGGACTCGATTGTTGTTGTTTCATAGTTCACCGAGACCGAGCCGCATAGTACGGAATCGTACACTGTCGAATGCCACATAATATATACAATCGTTCATCACTCAACAACTGTGGTCAAGTCGATGGTCGATTGTGCAGTAATCGCGTAAATACGAATTCAACAGTGAAGAGATCACAGAGTACCGACTGAACAGTGAACAATCAACGAGTCGCGTGAACGTCAGTCGACTAGCATATAACCTTGAATCGCGATTGTATGTATTCTCATTCGCTGTTATTGCTACGAGTATAATCTATGTGGCAAATTTGAACAATCGAACATTTCGATTGTAATATCAAACTTCGAGTCGATTGTGGACTCGATTGTTATTTTGAACGATTGCAATTGGGTTTTTGAATGAATTTTTTTTTTATTTAAATGGAAAGACCACATACAAGTTCTATAGCAAAACTGTTTTTATTTATTTTTTTTGCTTACTAATTAAAAAGGTATATTTAAATAAAAATTAATTTTTAAACTCAGTTCCGATGACGCGCCGAAAGAATCCGAACGCGTGTGAGGTCATTATGTTATCTATGGTCTTTGTATCCATGGTTACCAAGTTAAAAATTTATTATTTTTGATAGTATGTGTAATACATATACACAAATACCAACAAATGCACACAAATTTTAACATAACGACGTCACAAACATTCCTGGCGCGTTTTGAAGTCACGTGATATTTTTAAAATTTTTATACATTTTAATTAATTTTTAGTAATTTATCTTCGAATTTATCTATGGCTTTAAAAAAATTTTCTTTTCGTTTTTCAATATTATTTATGTTATATTAATAATTTTTTAAAAAATTAATAAACAAACACTTGAAAAATTCTACGCATTTATTCATCTCAACGATCGTTTCGGGTTTCTAACCCATCATCAGGAGTTTAAACTAAAACAATAAATGTGTAGAATTTTTCAAGTGTTTGTTTATTAATTTTTATTCAATAATGTTCTACCAAGTGCCTAGCGATAATTCTATAGAATTTGTAATAATTTTTTGTAAATTTAAATACCTAATTGTTTCGATTGTAAAAACATCTCGTTTCGCCCATCACTAAACTGTATCGTTCAATATCCAGTGGCAACCAACATTCAATATTATGTTAAGCATTTGTCGAAACGCACCAAAAACATTTCAATGCGCCATACAAAAATAACAGAGCGATCAGGCGCTCGACGCGGTGTGTGTGGGGGAGTGGGGCGAAGTGGGAGTTTTGTGCGCGACAGTAGAGGTAGTAGTTTTGATTGTGGTCACCCATAAATCACCGCGACGACGAATCGTGTAGAGAACGCGCACGGGATGCGAACGACGATCTGTCAGTTCGTAATACTCTACACGTCATGTGCAATCCAAGCACCTTTTACTTGATTATAACACAGAAGTTAATTAAAACTGGATTCATATGAAACCAAATATAAAAATCCGTATCATACATGATTTCTACGTTCAAAATTCAACTAAGAGATTAGCGTAGTGGTGGGAGTAGTGGACTCGCATTCGGAAGGTACTGGGTTCGAATCCCGGCGGAGCAGATATGACAAGGATTTTTTCTACTGTCGCTAGTCGAGAAAAGTTAAATCCTGTTGATGATTTTCCATGGTTTCTCCCAATAATCCAAGAAAAATAAAAAATGTGGTACTACTCCAGTCCCACATCTACATTACAAATATAGATCATCAAACAAATTGTTTGTAAATTTTTCGGAAGCTTTTTCTATAATAAAAAATCTTCAAAAGTGTGTATTTTCCATAGAGATATCATAGATAGAGTAGGGGAGCCATATGCACAACTGTAAGTGACAGTGTGACAGTGTGGAAATGAGAAATAGAAAAGGAAAAAGTTTTCTTTTTCTTGTCTTTTGACGCATTTGTGAATTTACATCTGTAACCATGGTTATGTATTTGTGATAGAAGAAGATAGAAAAACTGCTCTCTATCATTTGCGACCACACTTTTTTTTGGGTGGCTTTCCTAATATATTTATGATATTTCTATGGTATTTTTGAAGACAGTCTGATCCAGTGGTTAGCGTCGCGGCCTCTGGATCAGACTGTCATGGGTTCGAATCCCGCCTCCGCTCATGGATGTTTTGTGATGTGATTTATTTTTAAGCGAGTTGATATTTAATGTAATCAAGACGCTAATGACCTAAGTTGTCGACGCGTCTATAATTTACAATAAATAAGTTTATGGTATTTTCAATGAAATTTTAAACATAGAATTGTGCTGCTATCGAAATGACGTAGATAAGTATCAGCCTGTGATTGGTCGACTATATCTACTTTATAGATAAAGAAGTGTGACTCTCTTCTTAGTCATCATATGGCGGTTTATGCTCAGCGTTTATTTCTTTTTTTTTATTTATTTGTTGTGTGTGAGGAAAAATATATTATAAGTATTGTTACAAAACTGTTTTCTGAGTTGGCGGAATAAATATTTATTTACAATAATTAAAAATACAATAACAATAAATGCAGCAACGAAAAGTCAGTTCTAACAGTAAAAAAACTTAAACTTAAACGGTAATTATTGAACTAAACGAGCCACTTAAATAACATTTAACTATATACAATTAACTATATATACAAGGATTATTTATTTGTAATTATTTATGTCACTGTATTTATATCAGATTTATTTGTAACGTTCATGTATGTCGGTCATTTACTCAGTTACTTCAGTATTATTTATTTATATCCACTCCACTATTTATATTACTGTACTGACTGATTCGACCGTTGATTGATTAATATTTATATCACTGATCCACTTGCTGGCATGACTCACCATTCACTGATCGCCCCAACACGACACACTCGCCGTCTATATACCTGCGTGCGGTGTACGCTCAGTGCGTCCTCGTATCCTCTAGCGTTATCTAGAATCTTCGATATCATTCCACGCTTTACTACTGTGACCTTTCTTTCTCGTGGTTTCTATTGGAGGCAGTGGCGTAACATCTTGGGGTTTGCTACAATATTGTTCAAAATAAAATTATCAAATTTTGATACGTGGGACGACCCTTATATTCGGAGAAACCATGAATATTTCACGCAAGCATAAATGTACACATTCAAAATTAGCCCCTACTCAATGAAATTTGACCTCGCCTATTTGATATAATATAAAATGAAGTCAAAGCGAAGCGGTACTGTTTGTTGAATGTCATGATCAAATAAATTGAGTTTTTGATTGAGGACTCTGGGACACGTTTGTCCCGCTATTCACCCCAACAGTCGAGCCATCGTAACTTACTGTATCAGCGCGTAGATGGAGACACTGAAAACCCCACAACCCTACACCCTACAATATTATGCATAGTTAAAATGTATTCATGTCGAATTTAAATGTAAAGCGATTTTAGTACTCGAGAAATCAAAGAACAGTGTATTATTTAAACTAATATGAAATTTATATTTTAAGTAGCTAAATATTAAAAACTCATTTAGTTAATTAATTAAACTAAGCTTAATTGCGGTCAAAGTTCAAAACATCGATCTGTTTTGAATATCTGATGCTAGGTTATAGAAGCTGGTGACAATTTTTTGGTGTTATTTATTCAAGGCCTTATTTTTGTGAAGATGTTGAGGGAGGCATATTAAAGTACCCTGAGTAAGGGATTTTGCTAGATAGCGGTATGGGAGGGATGCAGACCGCTCCCAATCGATTCCCAATCGATTCCCAATCGATTCGAAATTTTACCATGTTTTTCTTATGGAGAAATATGTGTGATCACAATCTAAAGTTCATTGTCAAATCAGTTTTTCTGACATTGCTTTCTGTAACCGAGCAGTAGAGTCTTGTCGATGGTGGAAAACTTCAGTTTTGAAATTAAACATTAAGATTCACACAACGGTTTTTAGTGTCGACGATATAAAAGAAGTTGACTGTTTATTATAACGAACAATCCGGCCCTTTGCCGACTAAAAAGCGGCCCGTCGCGATATATCAACAAAAGTTTTAATCGATTTGTGAGACAATATTTATGTTTGTATAAAAAGCGAATAGCATCACTGTAGTTAGAAGTTGACAGTCAATGTCGGAATTCATAAGAAAATAATAACAACTTTAAAAAGAAAAATCATTAAATCATTAAAAATCCAACATGGCGGATACGTTCTTCCCGACTACGGAACCCTTCATTGTGCGTGATCCGACACGCACTTGGTCGCTTTTTTATATTATATTTTATTTTATAAAAATATTATTTTTATTATATTATGACAAAGTCTGCATCAGTTGTTTATTGTTTCATATATTTTCAATATCAAGAATGAATAAAAGTGGATGTGTGCTTATGACCACACGACAGAAGTGAAAACTTAATTATATGCAAAACATACGTAATATTATTTTATTATTATAATACATAAAAATAAAAACGTAATTCTTGAAACGATGCACTCCTTGTAAAGGTACGTGCAGTATGGAGCTGGGATTCTAGATGGTAGCGTAGATCATAGCAGAGCTTGCTTGAATTAATGCATTGTTATATATGCGAGCGTACACAACGAAGCAGTGAGTGTAGCAGGTATAAGCGCTGTTACAAGAGCTGGTAGATTCAAGAATGTATCTCACCATTCTTTCAGCGCGTTGATTGCTGCAATCAACGTGTGACAACTGTCAAACGGCCGTTACAAGTTTCGCAATGGATGTAACTAGTTTAATAAGTGAAATTTTGCCAGTTTTTATTTAATTTGTTTTGAATTTTTTCTAAGACGTATTTAAAAGTGTTAGGTTCCATATGTAAATATTCAAAAAACCGGTTTGGGTAAAATTTTAATTCTTGGTATAAATGATGAAATTCGCCATGTTTAGATCGTTTTCTATTAATAGGGTGGACATGATAGCTCCTACCCAAATTTGTATTTAAAATATACCACTTTGTAGCAGAAGAATACAAATATTCGTCTTCGCTATCTGACATTTCAAACGCGACTTAAGCTTGTATCAATGCTAGTATCAAAGCCTCGTTGGGCAAACCTATAAGCGCTTATAATTTCAGCCACCAACTACCATACATGCTACCATCTAGAATCCCAGCTGCGTACTGCACGTACATTTAGACAGTAAACGTGGCTGATGACGACTGAAGCCGAGTATATACGATTCAACGTCACCGACCCGAGCCTGATGGTTCACTTTCGCTCACTATTCAGAACGAAATTTTCACTTCAAAAATTCCTAGTCGACGGTATGTTTTTCTTCATAACATTTTTCAAAAATCGCTCCTCCAGTTCTCTCACCACTACTCGGGGTACTTGAAAAATAAATGCTATGAATGCCAGACATTTGAGAGTAAGCAGTGAACAGTGAAACGGTAAGGGGCAATCATGCCTGACGACTGATGTTCCCTCGTCCCCCTACCAGTCCTAGTGGAAGCGGGGCGGCGCCCGTCGTACGTGGCTGTCCGATGTATGGGACAGGTTTACTGAGACAAGTTCGATTGACTCATCAAATCGATCTCCAAAACTTTTATTTATAACCAAAAACTTTACGATATGCAGAATAGCTTGATTTTTTTTCAGGTTGGAAAAACATTGAACAACTTTCCTCTGAAGTACAGATTTCGAATATAAAGGAAATAAAAAAACAGATAATTTATTTGTTTAAGGAATTGACATGTGAACTGAGGGCGCCATAGTATAGTTCAGGAAATAACACGGTCGGCTCAGCTGTCATTTTTGCGAAATAATTAATGTATTTCAAGGTCTTTAAAAATTGTCTAAAAATATAAATGCTTATTTTTTTTAAATATTTCAGGTTTTTTTCAGTGTGCTTCGAATTCCGCAAGCATATAAAATACGTAAACCTGGCCTTGAGAATTTTTTCCATTCATTATTTTACTATAGTTTATCCCATAAACCGATATAGCAATAAAACTGCGTGATTAGCATTTGTTTGGTCGCTTGAAACTCAGCCCAGCAGAAGGCAATAGGATGTACTATAAAACATTTTCAATTTGAGTGCGAAAATAAATGCCCCAAAATGTAATATAAAAGGAAAAAAAATTGTAGGTACCATACAGACGGCAGATGCATTTTAAAGAAGCCTGCACTTCAACCATATCAAAAGATGGCGCCACCATATGTAATTTAACTCAATCTTAATCACAACATAGCAGCTTTTATTTTGAAAGTACAGTCAATTTGCGTGAGCAGTAAGATTCTGTAGATACTATTCTTGGTATTAAACATTTTTGGGTTCATGTATTGAAATTAATAAAAGTAGGAATAATTGAAATTGAATTTGAAATATTTTTCATTGAAAAGGCATTTTGACGCATTTCATTCCTAAATAGGAAGACAACAAATGGATATGCCGAAGTTCAAGACGAAATTGTTAATAATAACAGCAGAATGTTGAATAATAAGTCACTTATGACAGATACTGTAACTATACCTAAAATATATTATAGATTGGGTGCTTACTTGATGTAAATTAATATTAAACATTTTGAATAATAATAAAACACAAGGTTTTTTTAAAATTTACACTATAACTTTATTTTATGACAATTGTTTCGTCAACACAGTGACTTCTTCAGAAAATATCTTATACTAAAATAAAATACAAAACGTACAAATAATATATAGGTTCTTATCAGGTAAGAAATAAAGTTAAAACTACTAGCAAATCTATAGACTAAGTAAAAGAAAAAGAAGAGAACAACCAACTAAAGTATACATTCAATAATTATAATTTATATTAAGGAGGGGTGAACTATTCAAGTCTAATTGATCGTTTAGGAGATATCCTAACTTTTTGTGTTTATTAATTTCTAATGATTCTAACAAGTTTAATTTCATGCTTTTATTTTCCATATGTAGAATTTTGAAGTCTTCTTGATATGTATGTCCTTCTTCTAGTAAATGATTGGCGTACGTGGAATCCTGTTTTTTCATTTTATAGCTCTTTATGTGTTCTCCAATTCTTCTTTTGAAAGTTCTACCTGTTTGACCGATATAATATTTAGGACAATCCTTGCACATTAATTTATAGACACCAGATTTATTATTTTTATTTGCTCTATCTTTATTGTTTTTTATTATTTTACTCAGTTTATTATTTGTTTTAAATGCTATTTTTAAGTTATGTTGTTTTAATATTTTTGAGGCTAATGTTTCCGAAATTCTTCCTGTATATGTGATTGATTTATAATTATTATTCTTGTCTTTAATAGGGATAGGAAATATAAGCTTAATAGCATCTTTAAATAATTTATTTGTCAAAATGTTATTAACTATTGATGGGTTAAATCCGTTGTTAATCGCGATCTGTTTTATTAAGTTTAATTCCTTATTATAATTTTCTATGGACATAGGTATATTGATGAGTCTATGTACCATGCTATGAAAAGTAGTCATTTTTTGTTGGTATGGATGGTTAGAACTATTATGTATGATTACATCTGAATATGATGGTTTATGGTAAATAGCAAAACTGTGTAAATTATTTTTCTTTGTAATAGTTAAGTCTAGAAAATTAATTGAATTATTGGACTCTTCTTCTATAGTGAAAGTGATATTATGGTGGATATTATTAATAAACGCTAAAAATGAATCTAACTGTCTAGTAGTTCCAATAAAGCATGTCAAAATATCATCAACATACCTATACCAATATACAAAATTTTTTATCAGTTTGTTATTATGAATTGTTTCCTCTATATTATCCATGAAGATTTCTGCGAGCAAGGGACTCAAGGGATTGCCCATAATTAAACCTTCATTAGCTTTATAAAACGTATTATTAAATAAATAATACGTTTTATAAAGCTAATGAAGGTTTAATTATGGGCAATCCCTTGAGTCCCTTGCTCGCAGAAATCTTCATGGATAATATAGAGGAAACAATTCATAATAACAAACTGATAAAAAATTTTGTATATTGGTATAGGTATGTTGATGATATTTTGACATGCTTTATTGGAACTACTAGACAGTTAGATTCATTTTTAGCGTTTATTAATAATATCCACCATAATATCACTTTCACTATAGAAGAAGAGTCCAATAATTCAATTAATTTTCTAGACTTAACTATTACAAAGAAAAATAATTTACACAGTTTTGCTATTTACCATAAACCATCATATTCAGATGTAATCATACATAATAGTTCTAACCATCCATACCAACAAAAAATGACTACTTTTCATAGCATGGTACATAGACTCATCAATATACCTATGTCCATAGAAAATTATAATAAGGAATTAAACTTAATAAAACAGATCGCGATTAACAACGGATTTAACCCATCAATAGTTAATAACATTTTGACAAATAAATTATTTAAAGATGCTATTAAGCTTATATTTCCTATCCCTATTAAAGACAAGAATAATAATTATAAATCAATCACATATACAGGAAGAATTTCGGAAACATTAGCCTCAAAAATATTAAAACAACATAACTTAAAAATAGCATTTAAAACAAATAATAAACTGAGTAAAATAATAAAAAACAATAAAGATAGAGCAAATAAAAATAATAAATCTGGTGTCTATAAATTAATGTGCAAGGATTGTCCTAAATATTATATCGGTCAAACAGGTAGAACTTTCAAAAGAAGAATTGGAGAACACATAAAGAGCTATAAAATGAAAAAACAGGATTCCACGTACGCCAATCATTTACTAGAAGAAGGACATACATATCAAGAAGACTTCAAAATTCTACATATGGAAAATAAAAGCATGAAATTAAACTTGTTAGAATCATTAGAAATTAATAAACACAAAAAGTTAGGATATCTCCTAAACGATCAATTAGACTTGAATAGTTCACCCCTCCTTAATATAAATTATAATTATTGAATGTATACTTTAGTTGGTTGTTCTCTTCTTTTTCTTTTACTTAGTCTATAGATTTGCTAGTAGTTTTAACTTTATTTCTTACCTGATAAGAACCTATATATTATTTGTACGTTTTGTATTTTATTTTAGTATAAGATATTTTCTGAAGAAGTCACTGTGTTGACGAAACAATTGTCATAAAATAAAGTTATAGTGTAAATTTTAAAAAAAACCTTGTGTTTTATTATTATTCAAAATATACCTAAAAACTAAAAAAGTATAGCTATTGTCTAAGAGAGGGCGCTACTTTCGTTTTGTTTACATCGGTATAAAGTTCAGTTATGAATTTCGTATTCAGTTCGTACATTTCAAAGGTTTTGTGATTGATTGTGTTTCAAGCATCGATGCTGTAAAGTCGATGCGGTAAAGTATAAGCGTGGGGTGACGTGATGCATGTTCATTCTGAGTCCTCTATGTGCTAGTCGTCGAACTACTCAAAATATTTAAAAAAAATTTAACTCTTAAAAATAAGACATTAAAAATCAACACGTTAAAAATAATATTACAATTATAACGACGACAGCGCCTCTGAAGGTTTTTAACGGCAACTTTTAATGCAGGCCCCTTTTAACAGAGCATGTACTAAGTCTTCATGGCTTCCGGGCTTGTAGGCCGTGGTCTGATGGTATTTCTACCTGACGTTTCGTCTACAACTGCGGTAGACATTCTCAAAGGCGATGTGGTAGCGGTCGAAGTATCCTCCTTGGCGGAATGTCTACCGCAGTTGTAGACGAAACGTCAGGTATAAATACCACCGGATCACGGCCTACAAGCCCGGAAATCATGAAGACTTGGAACAATGCCGGCCGTGAAAGCATGCACACTTGGATAGAGTATATGTACTGTTCAAATGACAACTATAATATCTGCAGTTGGTGGAATTTTCCGATTGCAGTGAAACCAGCACGCCACTGGTAAAGCTCGTTTACTCTGCATCTAGATATAGATTACATAATACATAGAGGAAATGCGGTCGGCATGTGTCTGTTAGTTACAAACACAGCCGCAGTGAGACCGGATGTGCGCGTGCCACATACCGGAAGTGAACCGGAAAAGAGCAGAACGCTCGCTTTTCCGATCGCCTTTCCGACAGACCCACGTCGATCCCCCTTTCGTGCTGCTCTGACACGTACATAAAAATGTCCATATATGTTACCCTGCACCTATAAAAGCACTCCTGGTTCGCAGGCGCCAAAATCAGTTTTGACGAGAGCTCTAACTTATTTATTGTAGATTATAGACTCGCGACAACTAAGGTTATTAGGGCCTAGAGAAACACGGCGGTTTTAATCGAAGCGTTTACCGAGACGGTTTCCAAGTCGATACGTCGTGTAATATTACATAATAGTGTAAAACACACACAGCTGTGCGGCTGTTTGTCTTGGCTCTTAGGTTAAAAAATTGCGTTTTAAAGACCATCAATAGCTAAGGTTATTTGGGCCTAGCACCAATTCATATTTTCAATTCATTATTTTTTTTTAATAATAAATTGAAAACCCAATTGACACTTTTATCAGCTCTCGGGCTAGAACCCGGGAATTGGGGACTTGTAATAGAGGAACCATAGCAACGCCATGTAAACAACAGCATTGCTACACACTCGGTCATTCTCAAGCCCTTGGCTCTTAGGGTCTATATGCATCAAATTACATAAAATTAAATTAAACATCACAAAACATCCATGACATGAGGTGGGATTAAAACTAATGACACTTTGATCCAAAGGCTAGCAAGCTAACCATTACACCAAACTGTCGCCTGACGGGAGGTTTATCTTAATCGGAGCGTAGTTTGAAAAAAAATCGTTTTATACTTTAGGTTTAACTGCTAGGTGATAATGCACCAAATTTGATCAAAATCGACCTAATTGTTTTGGGTGATAACGGTACAAACTAACAAACAAACATTCTGAAATCGTGTTCTCCTGAGAAAGTTTGCTGAAAAGACAGAGGCCCTGTTTAAACAATTTTCTGTTATT
Source organism: Mongoloraphidia duomilia (assembly GCA_039654895.1). Classification (NCBI taxonomy): domain Eukaryota; kingdom Metazoa; phylum Arthropoda; class Insecta; order Raphidioptera; family Raphidiidae; genus Mongoloraphidia; species Mongoloraphidia duomilia. Next base: position 13,819,829 of record CM077527.1, read on the forward strand.
TAAAGTATCATAATTTTTATGCGTCAGCCAACATTAGAAACACAATGACTAAATTCCCTAGTAAAAGGTTTTATTATTAACAATTAAATCGTTGATCAATAATCACCCTCACTCCTTTTATATCCTCACTACTTTTTGTACTTTGATTTATTATACAATTGTGTGACAGCTAGCATATATTATATAACAGATATTGTATAATAAAATATATACATGCACTACACAGATAGTAGAAAGTGCACATTTGATATATCATTGCAAGCTTGACGATTTATTTCAAATGCAGTTGCATTTTGCACATGGACATAGGAATCTATGAGGACAGAGTATAAAGTAGATACCATTTTAGATGAGGGCAGAAAGCCATTCAGGGGGGTACATGCCTGTCTTATGGACATGTTCATGCTATGCATGTGCCCACGTTCTATTGGACGCGTCTTTACTCTTTATGCATGCTCAATAATGCACCAAATGCAGTCGTCCGCGTTCTTGCGTATTCTCAATTGCTCGTACAGCGCTTGCGCAACTGAAGCGACCAATAGAATGTAGGCACACTTGTTTCCTCACCGTCCCCCCTTTAACAGAAACCACTCCACTCGCTTGTACTACGTCCCTAGATTTCTATGTCTATCATGATTTTGAACTATAGAGAGAGGTTACAACTTTTACAGGGTGTATAAAAAAATGTGTACGCAGTTCTGGCACTCCTCATTTTCAACGTGCTATTAAGCGGGTCGTTAGAAAATCTATTGAGGACAGTGTGGTCCAGTGATTAGCATCGCGGCTTCTGGATCAGACTGTCGTGGGTTCAAATCCCGCCTCCGAAATTTTGTGATGTCATTTAGTTTTAAGTGAGTTGCTATTTAATGTAATCAAGACGCTAATGACCTAAGTTGTCGACGCATCTATAATTTACAATAAATGAATAAAATAGAAAATCTATTGTTTTTGCCATACTCAGTATAAAATAACTGCTTTACATCCATGTATGTATGCGTGTAAAGTGACTTTTGACAGATCCGTTGTGCGAGAACGTACTTTCCCACACTAGTGTGAGAATTTGGGAAAGCAAACCATTTTCATAGTGATTTATGTTTATTCATCCTGATCCGCCCGCTATTACCTACTGACAGCTACTTGCGGTCTACTATAGAAGTGAAGTTGGCGACACAAATGAACTGTCAACATTTTTTGAAAATACTGAAAATGAAGTGGAAAGCAGCTTTTTTATAGTGGGTATGGGAAAAAAACCATATATATATCGGTATTTCGTGCGTAATGATATTATGACTCGTGTGACTGTTAAAACTCGCTTAATCGCTCGTTTTAACATAACGTCACTTACTCGTCAGTGATATACCTCATTACGCCACTAGATATACAATCTACTATTTCGTTTATTTTGATTATTTAGTGTGCAGATAATTATGGAATATTAAATATGGGTTGAATCTGGTAAATTTTATAAAAGCTGATATGAATTCAGTTGAATGCATTTAAGCTCTGCACGTGCTCCAATCATATGAGATGCTATCAATCGAACGACTCTATCACAGCAGATCAATAATAAACTTGGTTATGTTAAAACTCGTTATGCTCGTTTTAACATAATGTCACTTACTCGTCAGTAATATACGTCATCACACAACTAGATATACATTGTACTAAAGCATTATTATTATTATTACGTAAATCGAATAATTTAAAACTTGTCAAAATAATATTCTAATTATGAAAAGTTCTACGGCATAATGTAGTTCATGCATATATAAAAACTAAGGTCAGATTTTCTAACAGTGCGTTCTGCAACACAGCATAAATCTAACTGGGTGGTGGGTTCGATTAAAAGTGCGTGGATGTCAACTGTTTACTTGCTACACAGTTATTATTAGGTATTTGTTTTTCCTATAAAAATAACAGCTCAGGTTGTCATGGAAATAGATTAAAACCGGTAGGTATAATAATATTTTGTCTACAGAAAAAAGAAAGCGGAATAATATTGTAACAGTCATGTTCAACATTATAATTATTTGTACCTATTTTATATATGAATTCATAACTTTCAGTTATTTAATAGTAGATTGTATATGATATATCTAGTGGCGTAATGAGGTATATTATTGACGAGTAGTTACAGTATGCGAGTTTTAACAGTCACACGAATCATGATACCGTTACGGACGAGATATATATGGTATTTTTTTGCCATAGCCACTATAAAGCTGCTGATTTTCACTTAATTTTGAAAGTTTTTTGACAGTTCATTTTGTGTCGCCAACTTAATTACTATAGTAGGCCGAAAGTTTAGCTGTCAGTAGGTAATAGCGGGCGAATAAACATAAATCACAATGGAAATGGTTTGCTTTCCCACACTGGTATGGGAAAGATATGTTCCCGCACACCGACCTGTCAAAAGTCACTTTACTCACATGTAAAGCAGTCATTTTATAGTGAGTTTGACAAAAATTTAAAAACCGCACTTTGAGACCGAAATCACTCTTTTTTAGAGAAACATCTTTCATTTATTTATTACTAGCGGCCCGGCTCGGCTTCGCCCGGACTGCAATACACTACTCACTCGCTTCGCTCGTTCGCTCTCGGGTGAATTTTTCCGATGTTTTAATAGTTATTCTGTTAACCAGGGCGGAGACAAATCCAAAAAATCAAAGATCATGAAAATCGGTCCAGCCGTTCTCGAGTTATAAATGGTGTAACTAACTAACTAACACGACTTTCTTTTATATATACAGATTGTATCAAATTAAACCTGTGCATAGGGCATTCTGTGTGTAAGACAGAGATTGATACATAAAGCAATAAGTAAGAATGAGATAAATGATCGCTAATAGGATGTTACGTGGTTACTGTAAATTAAACTGATAAAAGATTTACATTTTTACAGCATAGAAGGAGCGAAAAAACAAAGATGACGCTGTTAGGTTGTAGGTATAAATATTATTTATTTACAGTGACCACGTAACATCCTATTAGCGATCATTTATCTCATTCTTACTTATTGCTTTATGTATCGATCTCTGTCTTACACACAGAATGCCCTATGAACAGGTTTAATTTGATACAAAATATATAGAAGATTATAATTAAATACTTGGATTATCTTGGATAGGATAAATATTAATAATTAAACACATTTTTCATTAAAAAATAATTGCTTTAATATAAATATTTTTATTTCTTAGATATAAGAAAAAAATTATTTCTTTAAAAAAAATCTTGATCATTTAATTGCAAAGAAATAAACTAGAAGAGCAATAATTATTATAAGAAATAATATTGGTGTAAATATTGATAAAAGTATGCAACAACCGCATTCGGCGATTCGGGCAATACATTTGCATATGCATCCCATTGCCTGCAAAAGAAAAAAAAATTTACCACACAAATAAGAAATCTCATCAACCTATTCATCTAGGTAATTCTAATCTCAGACCATACAAACGTCTACTGGACTGTGGACATTTACACTAATAACATTTTATTATATCTATTGAATTTAACAGATAATACGATGAAAAACATCAAATCAATTTTTTGTTATCATTTTTTGTTGTCAGTATCTCGAATATGGCTCAACACTACTTGATGAAATTTATTCGCAGAATTCCTATATCAAACACACGCACATACACTATAGGGTTGCCAGATCAAAAACCAAGATTTGCGGGACATTTCTAGGGCGAAGGAAATTTATTTCAGGGGGGGAAGTTATTGTAAAAAAAATGTTTTATTATTTTACTATTGTTTGTTTTTATCATTTTATTCATTTATCACACACCAGTACACGGTGAGATGTGGGACGCGCTTCTGATTATGTAAATTACGCTTAATTTTGTGTGAATCTTTAATAATTCATTTTATTGTTCCCAATTTGTCTTTACCGACATAGGGTAAGTCCGAAAAATACAATTAAATACAAGAAAAAAATATATAATATGTACAGAAATTGCAGATAGTGCTAATTAAATAAGTACTACTTAGCATGTAATTTAGTGTCGTTTCTTGCGATCGCGAGCACGAATTCGTTGAACTTATGCATTTCCGGGATAGAAGACTTAAATTTCGGGACACGGGACAAACCAACGAATTTCGGGACATTCCCGGAAATCCCGGCCATCTGGTAACCCTAACATACATATACACACACATCTACATAAATACAGACATCAATAAATAGTCTCAAACAATTATTCCTAGGGTGTCAAACCGGGTTCCCTACTATAGTAGAGCTGACATTTTGGTGGAATAGTAGATCTAGTGGCGTAATGAGGTATATTACTGACGAGTAGTAACAGTCACACGTGAGTCATAATAATATCATTACGCACGAGATATTTATGGTATTTTTGGCATACCCACTATAAAATAGCTGATTTTCACTTCATTTTCAATATTTTCAAAAAAAAATTACAGTTCTTGTGTTACCACTGTCACTTCTATAAATAGGCACGCATTTGAGAAAGTAATAGCGGGCGGATCATAGCGAATAAACATAAATCACTATGGAAATGTTTTGCTTTCCCGCACTAGTGTGGGAGAGATACGTTCCCGCACATCGGCCTGTCAAAAGTCACTTTAAACCGCATACATACATGCATGTAAACCAGCTATTTTGTAGTGGGTATGGCAAAAAACAAATTTTAATGCATACTTACAGCTCTGAAACAGTTTCGTTTTTTTAAATTATTGCACTAAAATTAAAATACTGCTTGTAGTAGGTGTCTTGTTAATTCATTGATGAGTTCTCCACTATAGTTATTAGCAAACGTTTTAACAAAATATTCAAGCAAGGATGTGACAAATTAGATAACGAATGATAATTAAATGTTTAATATTAGAGATAACAAATGAAATGCATCTAGTGTGTCAGAGCCGTATTTAAATTATTTCAAAAGATAGCGTAATAGCTCAGTGCATGCTACACTGCAAGTCAAGTTAAATTTAACACGTTTAGTGCCGATGTCACACCATGTGTGCCACAGGTCCGTGTGCCATCAGCTGTTATTGTTAAGGGCCGATGTTCCACAGGTATAAGTAGCTAGTACAGCTCAGTACTGTGTCGGCTATTGACAGAGGGTGTTGTGTTTACTCCGGCCTCGTAAGAACGTCATACTGCATATCAGTACATTATCGGTTTCGACATTTTTTATATTTAGGTGCCGCTATGGAGCATGACGCTCAAATACTGCAATATTTCAAAGTTCTGATGCCGGCTACTGACGTGCGCCCTGCAAAAGTGGCCGGCAGTGAACGTGTTAACTAGGGTTCATTCCCGGGAATTCCCGAGCCGAGAATTCCCGGGAAATCGTTGGACTTTGTTCCCGGGAAATTAAGCTCGAGAAAAGCCGAGAACTCGAGATATCATATTTTAGTCTATAAAATTATAAAAACAAATGACGAGTCAATTGCAGTGGCGCTGTCAAAATCTATAATAAAGAGAGAGTTATTACTTTTTGAACAGATTGGGAAGAGGTCTCCAAATTTGGAATCGATGTACAAAGCATTGCTTTCAGTTAAGCCTACTTCAACTGAAAATGAAAGAGTGTTTTCAATTTCAGGAAATGTAGTAAATAAAATATGGAACCGGCTGTCTGATAAAGCTATAAATGCTTTAGTTTTTCTAAAGGCATATTTTATCAGCCAGAGTAAGCAGATCTAATTGTTTTGTATGTATGTACTGTGTTCAGATGTTGTTTTATTGATCTTGCAAAGTTTTAAGTTGATTTTTTTCCTAATTAACCTGCCAAAATGGTGCTGTGATTGTAATTATAAGTCAGCGTAGTATTAACGTTTTAATGTTTAAATTTTAAATTTTTTTATTTTGTTTGAGAGAAGCTAATTTTGTTGAAAACTGTCAATAAAAGTTTTATGATTATTTTGATACTTTTATTTGAAAGGAAAACCACTTAATTTATTGATTTAAAATAAGATATTTTTTATGATACACATTTTTAATTTTGTGACGACTTTTTTCATTATTTGAACCGAAAAGATATGCAAAAACATACGTAAATGTAAATTTCTCGACAATCCGAGAAGACCCGAGAAATTAGCCTCGAGAATTCTCGAGACCCGAGAAACTGATAAGCTCGAGAAATCATGAACCCTAGTGTTAACTTGTAAATGATTTCAGTTTTCTATCGTTATAAATTATTGGCTTATATGACACATACATTTATGTCGTCGGTCGGATGGCGGGACCAAAAAATCTTGACGTTCCACATTTTGGCACCGTTTTTAGAAACGTTTATCGTGTCTATGCACATATTTTCCACGCATTTAATTTTTTTTTGTCTTTTAAGTTAGAAATTGGAAATTTTTGGACCTTGGGTAATCGACCTGTCGAACCGTTACGCCGCTCATATGCTGTACACAACTTTATGTTATTATATTTTTTCAACGGATTCAGAAGGACTTTATTAACTTCCCATTGGAAGTTATTGTAATGGGTCCGAAAATCGAAATCAAAATGTATAACAAATTTTTATGTTACAAGGTCACTACACTATTTTTACATTATTTTTAGAAAGATGTCTCTCTCTGTGTGTGTGTGTGTGTGTATACGTACGTACGTATGTGTCCATTTCTTTCTAAAACGAAATCTCGAGAATGAAAAATGATATCGACTACGTTAGGATGCCAATCGACGCGTATTAACGTAAATATGATCTGAAAGAAATTTTTTCAAAATTGGTTCAGCCGTTCTTTTTTCTTAACCAAATAGACTCCAAAAAAGTAGATTTTACACAATATCTCGCGAATAAAAAATTGTATCGACTTCGTAACGGTGTCAACAATCGAGGCGTGTTAACGTCATTTTGATCCGACATAAATTTTATAAAAATCGGTTCAGCCGTTTTTTTTTTAAATTATTGTTAAAAATAAATAATAATTATGTTTTAATGATTAAAATGATTACTTTTCTGTGTAATATCTAATTTAATTATTATTATTAAATATTTATCAAACTGTCGTGTGGACCTCATGGCTCGCACTTTAGTCCTCATAAACGACCCACCTCACGGCTTGTTTTGAGCATTTTTAATGCAATAAAGTACCATGTCTATTAATATCTAATAAAATTATTCAATATTGCTTTTGTGAAATATTTTGGGGTGGCCGATTTTTTGCCGGTCAGTGTATATCCATATCCATATCACAAGTCATAGCCTCAATTTTAAAACAGTGACTTATATAAAATCACCCTGTCTATAAATTTGAATTACATAAATTTAAAATGTGGAAACATATTTTTTGTTTTTAGTACAAATTGAGTCCGGCCCTGCTATATGTACTTTATAATAGATTCAATACATACTTACGTCATTTTGATAAAGGTATTGATTTTATTATCTATATTGGGCTTTTTTTACAGGTGCGCCTGTAAGATTAATTGATATTTACTATTTAGTATGAGTATGTGTGCAAAATTTTGAATTTAGGTAGGTAATGCAAGTTAAATTCCAACCTTCGTCACGCTTTTTCCATATCCGTTCGGTATCACTGCTATCTACCGCACCTAAAGAAGTTTCACTTTAAAAATTCTAAATATTGGATTGGCAATATTATTCTCTTCTTCTTCTTCTCGTTCTCACATATTAAAATGAGATCCGAGTTACATTGGCGATAGACGCTAATGACCTCTGTTGTCGAGCGTCTATAATCTACAATTTACATTGGTGACTGGTTTCACTTTTAAATTACAGTGACTTTATAGAGACAGGGGCGACAAAAAGCGGGAAACTCCGCCCATCCGCCATGTTGTGTCGAAATTAATTCAAACAAGCCGTGAGGTGGGTCGTTTATTAGGACTAAAGTGCGACCCTTGAGGTCCACACGACGAACTTCCCAGTTTGATAAATATTTAATAATAATAATTAAATTAGATATTACACAGAAAAGTAATCATTTTAATCATTAAAACATCAATAATTAAAAAAAAAAAAAAAAAAAAAAAACGGCTGAACCGATTTTTATAAAATTTATGTCGGATCAAAATGACATTAACACGCCTCGATTGACACCCTTACGAAGTCGATATAATTTTTTATTCGCGAGATATTGTGTAAAATCTACTTTTTTGGAGGTTATTTGGTTAAGAAAAAAGAACGGCTGAACCGATTTTAAAAAAATTCCTTTCAGATCATATTTACGTTAATACGCGTCGATTGGCACCCCAACGTAGTCGATATCATTTTTCGTTCTCGAGATTTCGTCTTAGAAAGAAATGGACACATACGTACGTACACACACACACACACACACACACACACACACACACACACACAGACATCTTTCTAAAAGTAGTGTAAAAATAGTGTAGTGACCTTGAAACATTAAAATTTTTTTTCCTTTTTGATTTCGATTTTCGGACCCATTACAATAACTTCCAGTGGGAAGTTAAAAAGTGGAATATAAAACAAAATGACATATTTCCAAAACATTGGTAACCCGGGAACTGAGGATCCATAGCAACGTCATGTAAACAACAGCATTGCTACACGTTCTCAAAAATTCTCGACACATAATGGCGGATGATACCATGTGACTACAATAGCCAATTAAAAATGGGACAGCGGGCAGTATAGCCTAGATGGTAGCGTGCTTGGCGCCGCAACCTCTAGACTGGACTGCCGTGGGTTCGAATCCCACCTGCGCTCATGGATGTTTTGTGATGCTATTTAGTTTTAAGTTAGTTGTTATTTAGTGTAGTTGAAAGACGCTAATGACCTTAGATGTCGACGCGTTTATAATCTACAATAAATAAATAAATAAATAAAAATGGGACAGTCTATTGTCGTCACTGTCTAAAATGAAGTCACTGTATTTTAAATGAGCTTGTAGTTCCGCTGTATTCTGTAACCTGTTACCTCAGTGATTATTGTATTGTTTTCAGTGTAGCCACCATAATATGCTTGGATCAGTGTTACCAATATAATATTACACCCTACTTCAACGATAAAATCGCGTTGAAACTAATTTGAATCGCAGGTCAAACCGGGATCAAAGGTTTTAAACGGATTCCATGTACAATTATATCAGTTATTCCACATCTATATGTATGTCCTATGTGAGTATGAAATGCCCTGTTGCTGAGTGAGACGAAACATTACTGTACTATCTTTGTCATTAAACATTCTATTCGAATCGATTTCGAATGAAAAGTAATCTGTCATATATGATGGCTGATTAAGGTTAGCAACGGTTATGTAATACAAATCGTAAAATGTTTGTCTCATCAAGCCGTAAGGACTCCAGGTTTAGTATGTATACCACAAGCGACTAGGCTCTGCAGTCAGGGTCCATTCTGATTGGTCGAATACCCCATCTTGATGTCGTTTCACACACACACCTAAACGAACGTAACAACTAACTAGTGAACTCTGTATACTAATACGGATAGTCGATTGCGATTAAAAAATGGGTTTTGTATGTGGACAATGTTCAAATACGTATTCTTCAAGACAGGCATTAATGACAAATTGGTTGAGGCTTTCGCGGCCAGTTGATGAGCTGGTGTTGGAATTGCTTCCTAACGTTTCGCTAGCACGAGTGGCGAGCTTCTTCAGAGGTATAAATACAACCTGCGCCCGAGAATTTGTCATTCTACATCCAGCATCGGAAATGGAAGGACCTCTGAAGAAGCTCGCCACTCGTGCTAGCGAAACGTTAGGAAGCAATTCCAACCAACGACGAATCAGGACAACACCAGCTCACAGGCATTAATGTTCACAAAATTAGAATGAAAACTTCAGGTAAGGCTTGTAATCTAATTCTGTCTATAAAAGTCGATCCATTTTTTGACATTTCAAAATTAAACCTAATTTAGTATTATTATTTGAGATATTAGGATGTCCAAAATTTCTACAATAACAGTGTTCTTAAGAAATTGGAATTAGAAAAATAAATTTTAATTAAGTATTATTTTGAAATGTTAGAAAATTGTTCGACTTTTATAGAAAGAATCAGATTACAAGCCTTACCTGAAGTTTCATTCTAATTTTGTGAACATTAATGCCTGTCTTTTGAAGAATATGTATTTGAACATTCTCCACATCCAAAACCCATTTTTTAATCCCTATCAACTATCCATATTAGTATACAGAGTTCAATAGTTAGTTGTTACGTTCGTTTAGGTGTGTGTGTGACTCAAACGACATCAGGATGGGGTATTCGATCAATCAGAATGGACCCTGACTGCAGGGCCTAGTCGCTTGTTTAATATCCAACATTGATGAAGCGATATTTCTGTTCCTCTACGATAAATAATTTTGGTGCAATAGTTATTTATGACTAGATCTTTTGATTTCCAAAATTCCAATGAAAATCAGAAAATGTTCTTTTGAGGGTATATTTTGTGGCGTATAAACAGAGTACTACTATACAAACAGTTTAAAAAAAGCACTTATAGATTTTAGGTTAATAGAAATTGCGTAAGTATAATATATTGAATTTTTTTATTTGATTTGTATAATACCGGAATAATCGCCGATTTTATCCTCCCTAATGGAAAATCAAGTCAATTTGATAATAAAAAAAACTGTTCCATTGAAAATGTTATTAAATATCCTTTAATAATTCGATGAATATTCCTAATAACGCTAATTGTTCGAATAACTATAATCCGCTTCATTATCGTAAGTGAAGCGCTTATTCTAGAAATAACTTAATACCTTGATCGATGTACCAAGAAAATTCAGAATGTATCAATGTTGAATATTTTTTAACTAAGTAATTTACAAAATACAATGCTGAATAATATCGTCACTCATCTCACATAAAGACGTAACTGACAAAAATTGAAAAAGTGAGATACGCCACCGAACAATCGCCCTTAAGTTTGACTTTCTTCCAACAAATTGACTGAACCATAATATACAAAGATATCGTTGATGATTTACCGCCATAGTGTTGCCGTCTAGATCTAAACTTTCTAGACTTTTGTCTTGTCTTGTCTTGTCTAGATTTTCAAGACAAGACTTGCAAAAGTCATGTCTAGAAATTTTCAAGACAAGACAAGACCTGCTTTATCTAGATCATGACTCTTGCCAAAACTCTAGACAATTTTCAAGAGTCTAGATAAACTATAAAGTAGTAGGTAGATAATAAAAATAAATAAAAAAATAAAACCTTCTTCAAAAAAGTCACAAAAAAATGAAAATAATAAGATTTTGAGGTGGGCTCCAATTTAATTGCCAAAACTTTTTATATACAGGGTGAGTTCGACCACCCGTATCAGTCGTTTTTTTCGAAAACGGTTAGTCGTAGAGAGTTGTGTCAAAAATTTGTATTATAAAAGCCCTAATAAAGAATCGAATGATGATAATTTTTTTTTCCGGGAAGGTCGGCTTCCTTATTAGTTTGCTCCAGAATGTCCAGAACTCCGGAATTATAAATGTAACGATAGGTCGAAAGTGGTATTGTTGAAAAGATCTTTAAAAAATTAGCAAGCTTTGTACGGATATTTTTTTTATTACTGCCACCCCTGTTAAGTAATATTTGTTTGAAATTACTAAATTAAAATGTCATTATAACGAACTTTTTAAAAGTCCGCATTTAAAATCTAGTTACCTATCTATCGATCATTAAACACTGAAGAAGTACACTCACAGTATAATCAAAAGAGCTCAGTAGTATGTATTAAAGAGTAAATGGAAGACAGTTTGAACACTTGTGACAATGTCTAAGGTTGCTAGATTTGTAATGCCGACTTCGATCGTTATTATGAAATTTTGATTTAATAATTTCAAACGATTGTTACTTAACAAGGGTGGCAATAATTAAATAATTTTTCCTACAAAAATTGCCTATTTTTTAAAGAACTTTCCAACAGCACCACTTTCAACCTATCGTGCTTTCCAAAATTCCGGGGTTTTGAACATATAATAATTTATATTTATACTTATAGAAATTTACAGGGGTGGTAGTAATAAAAAAAATTTTCCTACAAAACTTGCTTATTTTTTAAAGATCTTTTCAACAATACCACTTTCGACCTATCGTTACATTTATAATTCCGGAGTTCTGGACATTCTGGAGCAAACTAATAGGGAAGCCAACCTTCCCGGAAAAAAAATTATCACCATTCGATTCTTTATTAGGGCTTTTATAATACAAATTTTTGACACAACTCTCTACGACTAATCGTTTTTGAAAAAAACGACTGATACGGGTGGTCGAACTCACCCTGTAGATATCTAATTTCATTTTATTAATTTGGCGCCGACCTCAAAATTATATTTCCTCTTTTTTTAGTGACTTTTTTGAAAGAGGGTCTATTTTTTAAAATTTTTTTTTAATTATTTTTATTTTTTAAAGTAAACTACTCGGTTAACCTAGACTTTTCAAAAAGTCTAGATTAACCGAGTGGTTTACTTTAAGAAATAAAATTAAATTAAAAAAAAATTTAAAAAATAGACCCTCTTTCAAAAAAACCACTAAAAAAAGTGGAAAGTAATATAATTTTAAGGTCAGCCCCAAATTAATAAAATGAAATTAGATATCTATATGAAAAGTTTTGGCAATTAAATTGGCGCCAACTTCAAAATCTTATTATTTTTCTTTTTTTTGTGACTTTTTTGAAGAAGGTTTTATTTTAATCTAGAATCTTGATATTAGACAAGATAAGACAAGAGTTTTTTAATCTAGACTTAGACTTAGTGAAGTCTTGCCTTGAAATTTCTTGTCTTGTCTTGTCTAGACGGCAACACTAATTGTAGATAATTTCACCCCATTTACGAATATATTATAGGCTTTGAGAAGATTATTAGAAAATAATCGAGATACAGATCTGGGAAGTCATGTCTGGGACACCCTGTGTAAAAACAATTACTATCGGGATCGAATGTTATCTGTCGTGAGTTAAATTATTGAAATTATTGGAAACGTCGGTACCTATAACAATAAATTTTTATTGTTCCACTTCTTACAGATAACGGTATATAAAATTGTCCTGAACGCCCCATTGAACAAATCTCTTAAAATTACTTAAATAATAAAAAATAAAGGAGTCTTTTCTCGGCGCAGAGAATTGTTTCTGCGATTTATTTTCTCCATAAAAGAACCCGAAGTCGATTTATTTAAAACTATAATTTCTTCACAAATAAAAAAATGATAGTAGATACTAGATCTGGACACGTTCCTAGTTGGGTAGGTGAGTGACGTGACGTGACGCTCAACATGCGTAATCGAACAATGCTAATAAAGTTTTATTTTAAAATATAATATATAATAAGCACTGTGACATTTCAAATCGACCATTCTGTATAATATACTGATATAATATTGGGTACCGGAATCGATATATGTATATATATTGTAACAAAACTGCAATGGTAACCAGTTAAAAATTCTTTTTTTTATTTTCAATGCAGGACAACGGTACATTAACGAGCCAACACAACTCTTAACACTTATCGTTTATCAATTCATCCATTTATCTGTCACTTATTTATCTGTCACTTATTTATTTGTCACTTATTTATCTGTCACTTATGTCCACTAAATGTCCGAACCACTTTTTCTACGTTCTAAAGACAACTTATGTCCACTATTTATTTATCGCTGGTATTTATCTATCACTGTTCACAGATCCTCTCTCGTCGACTTTCCAGAGTAGAATCACTAAAATAATCGAATCACTTCTATATATAGTCTTTTAAAGTCAAGGTGGCGCTTTCTTCATTATTTTCACGTCAGAATATTCTATTGGCTCAAAGCTGCGCGATCAAAATTTCATAATGTTTGCAGATTTCAAACGGTGCCCTTCGATTTGTTACAATATATATGTATAGACCAGAAAATGCAATGCTAAGCTCCGTGAAATTGATTCGATTTGATAATCGGAACCATAGTACCGGATCCTAGTGAGCTTTGGACATACCTTATTCAGCAAACATACAAGAGCATTTATATAGAAGCTTTATGGCGACCTTTCGATATACGTATACGAGTATAGTCACTTATTATACAGTGAATCCGCATTGAGCCGTATCTATAAACTTTTAACCTCCAAATAAAGGGTTTTATTTGTTATACAACGTGTATCTGTAATATCTGTGATTTTGATACTTCCAAGTTTTTAGACGGAGATCCCTTCGTCAGATTTCTTATGTATTGAATACACAAAGTTATAACATTGAGGCCACCCCAAAATAGGGAGCCACAATTATTATTTTTTTTTTCTTCCGAATCATGGCATTCTGACCTGATGTTCGAGTTTACACTGTGCTTTTTAACATAGACGCAGTTTTCACTAATTAAATTGTTGTAACCGTACGGAACCCTTGTGGTGCGAGTTCTACTAGTACTTGCCGGTTTTTTTATTGTCTTCTTTTATCATCGATTACATATACGTTAAGAAAAGTGATTTTGTGTGTATGTGTGTTTCGTTGACAATAATTTATAACTGATCTGAATAATTTTTTAAATGATGGATAAACAAACAGAACGACTGTATCTGAGAGATTTTTGAGGTTTATTAAAAATGGCAAAAGTAAGAAGACCCCCCCCCCCTCTTTGGAAAAAATCGCAAAACTCTAGAAAAATAAATTTGCTCCGATCTATTTAACATTAAGTATACTTATAGAAAAAATAACGCTGAATCGATTTCGACCACCCACGCCCCTCTATCTCTTTTAGTTTAGGAGATATGAGCGTTTATATAAATTTTTAATGAAAAATTTAAAACTTGCCTTAACCTAAATCATGATATCTGACTTAGTGTCGTGGATTTGCGATCTAGTGTCGGGGATTTACGATCTAGGGTTGGGGAATTGCGATCTAGTATCGGGGAATTGCGATCTAGTGTCGGGGAATTGCGATCTAGTGTCGGGGAATTGTGATCTAGTGTCGGGAAACTGCGATCTAGTCTCGGGGAATTGCGATCTAGTGTCGGGGATTTGTGATCTAGTGTTGGGGAATTGCGATTCTTACTGAAAGAGAAACAATGTTGCGGGTGGACGAAATCGAATCAGCGTGATTTTTTTCTATAGGAATATCTTCAGGTGCAAGTTATATTTAAACAGTATCTCAACGAAGCGCCAAATTATCGAGTTAAAACGGTTAAATAACAAACTGTTTGTCATGTACATACGTTTGAATAAATTTTATAATCGAGATATAAAAAATACTGATTTTTTATTTACTAACTTTTATCGTCAAATGTTATACTGCTTTGATAATATGAAATGAACGACAGTGTAATAAAATGAAACACATAACCCTCCTTTTTGGCATCGCCGTGGTCGGGTAATAAATCCACGGTATACTGTAGTAGGTATACTTTTATACGCTAAGATAAACAACTGGCTTCTTGGTTTTGAAAGTTTGTTTTTTGGTCATTGTACTGTGAAATTATTATTTGTTTAATATTCATTTTGAAGAAGTTTATGCAAACTGAAGCTTCTGTCTTTATTTGCTTGTTTCGCACGTGCTTCACAATTGTACAGACTTACAGTTTATTCCACTGGACGTATCAATCTCGTAATGTCAACAAGTCAAATAAACAAAAAAAGCTAATGCAATTTGTTTATACGACGCTAATGACCTAAGTTGTCGACGCGTCTATAATCCACAATAAATAAAATAAAATTTGTTTATACGGCTGAACTTCTGAAATAAAGAAAGTGATTGGATGAGCAGCCAATAAACCAGTTCTGATTAATCCCTGCCTTTTTAGAAAGAACAAATCATTTTACAACCTATGTCACAGTCGGAACTGTGACATAGGTTGTAAAATGATTTTTTCTTTCTAAAATTGCAGGGATTAATCATCATTGGTTTATTGGCTGCTCATCCAATCACCTTCTTTAAAAAAATTAATATCATACCTATTAGAAATATATATTTACTAGCGGTTCCGTCCGATTTCGCTCGGGTGGTAAGAATTTATGATTTATTATCCCTCCTGCCGCGAGAAATTCTCCCCCTGCGAAGTGAAGCCGGGCTGGTACGGTGTTTATAATATTAGTAGGATTCCGCTAATACGCTAAACTGCAAAAAATTGCAAAGTTACGTTTTATTACTATCCAACTGGAATTATCCCCCCCCGCGGAAAATTCTCCCTCTGCGAAAATAAAATATAGCCTACTCGTATATTCCTTAATGATGAACAAATAAAGAATCACTGAACATAAACTGTTAAACTCTAAACGTTTGACACATACCTTACTTGCAACTAGCGCCATTCCACGAATAAAAAATGTAAGCGTTTCACGTATACCTTACTTGCCACTAGTGCCATCTGACGAATAAAAATATGGTAGCCCGCATTGGCTAGAAATCTTTTCTTGATTTATTTATTTATTGTAAATTATAGACGCGTCGACAACTTAGGTCATTAGCGTCTTATCTTTTCTTGAGGTTAGTTCATTGATTGATGGTGTCTATTATAAATATAAAGTAGGTGCATTCACTCAGGTTATTTGATACGAAGAAATCGTGGAAACTGAATATTTTTTCTTGTTAGGCTTGAGGACACAAAGGGATAATATAAACAAATAATAAAAAGTCTTTTAACCTTAAAATATAACACATTTCAAGTTAGTTTTATTGTGCAGATAAAATCATTCTGTTGAGTTCTGTCGTCTTTTCAGTAAACATTTTTTTTATTATATTTAGGAAAAAATGTATTTAATTTCTTAGAAATGGCACACAATTGTTTAATTGATTTTTTTAAGTATCTGCTGTTTTTAGTCTTTATAGTGCTTTTATCAGTGTATTTTATTTAATCAGTTCATTTTTAGGGCCGTACCTCCGAACGGAGCCCAAAATATCCGTCCGTCTGTCACAAGGCTCTATTTTACAAACGGTAAGAGGTAGCTAGTTGAAATTTTCACAGATTGTGTGTTTTTGTAGCATGAATCCTAGCAAATAATAAAAATCGAAGTTTAATCCCTATAAGTAAGTATAATTATCCATGTATGGGGAGCCTATACATGGATATATTATACTTACTCGTATATAAGCATTCAATACGATAATTGAAGGAAGGTTTGTTTAAGGGTCAAAATTTTGACCCTCAACCAAACCTTCCTTCAATTATTAACATTCATTGGGTCAACATAACTATATTCTGAAGACATTCTATGTACAAGATACTATCTTATATTACATCAGTGTACCGTTTCTGCTGTGCACTTGTACACTGTAGAGGACAGTGTGGTCCAGTGGTTAGCGTCGCGGCCTCTGGATCAGACAGTCGTGGGTTCGAATCCCGCCTTCGTTCATGGATGTTTTGTGATGTCATTTAGTTTTAAGTTAATTGTTATTTAATGTATAATCAAGACGTTAATGACCTAAGTTGTCGGCGCGTCTGTAATATTACAATAAATAAATTGTGCACTGTAGTAAGACTGTTGTAGCACGTTGGGTATAAAGGCGTTCAGTTGTTACACCGAAAAACCGGGTTAAAATTCGACTGATGACACGTGTAATTTTTTTTATATAACGCTTTGGTCTCTTTTTACTTTAAATTAATTTAATTAAATTTGATACGGAAAAATTTTGAAACACTAAAAAGAACAAAATAAAATATAGGTAAGTAATTATCTTTAAAAATATGGTACGAAACCTTCTGCTCGAGAGTCGAACTCGCACTTGACCAGTTTTTTTATTTATTTTGTTTTATTTGCTTTAATATGAAGCCAACTTCAACTTCTATAAGCCTTTTTTTCAATAGTCTGCCAATGATAAATTTATTTAGATTAATGAAGGATACTTTTTCCTCACTACGTTATTAATATTTTATCAAATTATTATCCAAATATATACTGTTATTAGTGTAAAGAAAGTTTTAGATTTTACAGGGTGTTAATAAAAAAAATAACTTTCTACTCTTTGACAGGTGGTAGTAGAGATCAAAATAAGAAAAAAATTCTAATAAACTCCTAGGTTCAATTCAAATTTGAATGAATCTATCAAAATTAAAATATCAAGCAAGTTTAATTTCACAATGGTTATACATTTTCTTTTAATTATGTAGTAGGTACCTATTTTTTTTGATAAAATCATATTTAAAAAACCGTTGAGTTTTGAATCTGGGTTTATTAGAATTTTTTAAAGTGAAACTTTATTAGCCTCGTTTTTTTCGTTCGATTACGCATGTCGAGTGTCACGTCACGTCCAATGGAAGCGATCGACCAGACCATTACTCATCCAAAAGCAGTGACATTATGTTCATAACTATATTGTACGACTGCCTACATGGTAGTCGACGATCTGCTCAAAACTAATATCGTATATGAATTACTCTGCAGTCGAGCACATCAAATACCCATTGACCACCAACGATAGAATCCTGATTCTTACTTTCGTCTCCATACTGATCAGGGTTCAAATTAAATTACCAAAACCACGTAAACAAAATTATATACTTTCGGCGAATTCGGGTTAAAAGCGTTTTATAGTGTTATGGTCATAACGTTTCTCTTGCACCGTAATTTCATAAAACTGCACCCTAGTTTTTTCTTATTTTGATCTCTACTGTCACCTAGAAAGTTTTTTATTAACACCCTGTATAGAACTAAAGATACAAACACAGTTCATTCAAAGACAAATTTGCCGGTGGCTATGTAATATTCACTCAATTTGAAATTCTTCGTAACATAGCTCACAAAAGTAACAACATTTTGAGGTTATTTTAAATACTGTTCTATAATTATTACTTGCATGTTTCGTAAGGAAATGGGAGTATGGTGACAGGGTCGAAAAATCGTACCCCAAGACAAGATCACATTGTGATCTTATCTCAAAACGTAAAGAAAAGAGGTTTTCCACCTAGAAGCTCTGTTAATTAAAAACAAAAAACTTCTTTGATAACGGATGTTTTCGAAATTTGAAAGCCCACGTGACTACCGAACCGGAAGTCACGTGGAGTGTACTGTCTATTTTTATAAATATTTCTGTAAACTCAGTATTCAGATAACTATAAGAATAAAATGAGTTTTTCTTTTTCTCAATGCTTACATAAAGCAAAATCTAACTCGTCTAAAAATATAAGCGTTTCGTCTTATTGGTTCATGTGCGCTAAGATAACAAAAGAGTGTGTGTTCTTTATATTCATTGTTCTGCTGTCATAGCAGCCTCGAATCTTTGTATGTACATGCTGTATAAAAGTTAACATGCAAATAACAAAAAGTATCTGACATTGTTGGCGCAACACCCCAACCTAACCTCAAATAAATTGTAAATAAAACCGTTTCGGTTGGCAGCGCTGTTGCTTGAACTTTATCACGTAGGGTTACCAACTGTAGTTATTTTAATTTGCCGTTTACACTGAGGTAAAAGATATAGAGGGATTATAAGCATTGTAACTCAGCCCTCATTTCATATGTGAGGAGGAGAAGAAGAAGAGGACAGTCTGGTCCAGGGGTTAGCGTCGCGGCCTCTGGATCAGACGGTCGTGGATTCGAATCCCGCCTCCGCTCATGGATGTTTTGTGAGTTAAGGGGTTGATATATAATGTAATCAAGACGCTAATGACCTAAGTTGTCGACGCGTCTATAATTTACAATAAATAAATAAAAGGAGAAGAAAAAGAATATTCCCAATCCATCCCGTTTTTTCGCCATGTTTACTCGGCCTTATTGCGTTTTTGAATTTAAAGCTATCACATTTTTTTGGGAATTTTTAGAGACTCGGAAAGACCTTAAAAAATTGTTGCTCGAATGAATTCTAACGCGCACGCGGTTTTATAATTTTCATTCTAATGATAATTTTTATTAGGCTGTACTTGTCAGCGCAATATTGTCATTCGTGTGTCGACATCTGTTTTGCGTTGCCGACGTTTCTTACACGAAGCGTACATAACAACGTCCGGCATCGGATGGGTCCCAGTGAGCTAAGTAGAAAAAGTTAGTAGCACAATGTGAGCTGCACAATTTAAAAGAGCTAAAAAAACATCCAATTTCTAAAATTTTCTGGGGCTCAGCGTCAACTTGGCCCCCGGATTTGTTTTCCATTTTTAAACAATTTGCAATTGAGCACAATTGAGAAAAATTGACAGCACAATTTATTTGTCAAAAAAAATTAAAATAGTCGGCGGCCAAGTTGACCTATCCTCCGGCATGTGGAATCGATCCTGGGGCTCAGCGTCAACTTGGCCCCCGGATTTGTTTTCCATTTTTAATCAATTTGCAATTGAGCACAATTGAAAATAATTGACAGCACAATTGATTTGTCAATTAAAATTAAAGTCGGGGGCCAAGTTGACTCATCCTCCGGCATGTGGAATCGATCCTGGGGCTCAGCGTCAACTTGGCCCCCGGATTTGTTTTCCATTTTTAATCAATTTGCAATTGAGCACAATTGAAAATAATTGACAGCACAATTGATTTGTCAATTAAAATTAAAGTCGGGGGCCAAGTTGACTCATCCTCCGGCATGTGGAATCGATCCTGGGGCTCAGCGTCAACTTGGCCCCCGGATTTGTTTTCCATTTTTAATCAATTTGCAATTGAGCACAATTGAAAAAAATTGACAGCACAATTGATTTGTCAAAAAAAAATTAAAATTAAAGTCAGGGGCCAAGTCGACCCATCCTCCGGCATGTGGAATCGATCCTGGGGCTCAGCGTTAACTTGGCCCCCGGATTTGTTTTCCATTTTTAATCAATTTGCAATTGAGCTTAATTGAAAAAATTGACAGCACAATTGATTTGTCAAAAAAAAATTAAAGTTAAAGGCGGGGGCCAAGTTGACCCATCCTCCGGCATCTGGAATCGATCCTGGGGCTCAGCGTCAACTTGGCCCCCGGATTTGTTTTCCATTTTTAATCAATTTGCAATTGAGCACAATTGAAAAAAATTGACAGCACAATTGAGTTGTCAAAAAAAATTATAATTAAAGTCGGGGGCCAAGTTGACCCATCCTACGGCATGTGACATCGATCCTGGGGCTCAGCGTCAACTTGGCCCCCGGATTTGTTTTCCATTTTTAATCAATTTGCAATTGAGCACAATTGAAAAAAATTGACAGCACAATTGAGTTGTCAAAAAAAAATTATAATTAAAGTCAGGGGCCAAGTTGACCCATCCTACGGCATGTGGCATCGATCCTGGGGCTCAGCGTCAACTTGGCCCCCGGATTTGTTTTCCATTTTGAATCAATTTGCAATTGAGCACAATTGAAAAAAATTGACAGCACAATTGATTTGTCAAAAAAAAAAATTAAAGTTAAAGGCGGGGGCCAAGTTGACCCATCCTACGGCATGTGGCATCGATCCTGGGGCTCAGCGTCAACTTGGCCCCCGGATTTGTTTTCCAATTTTAATCAATTTGCAATTAAGCACAATTGAAAAAAATTGACAGCACAATTGATTTGTCAAAAAAAAAATTAAAATTAAAGGCGAGGGCCAAGTTGATCCATTCTCCGGCAAGTGGAATTGAACGTGTTTATACCGTATAATCGTCTCGTCTTATTCCGGCGGGAAAGACGCCGCGTCTATAACTTAACCCTAAACAAAAATGAACTGATCCTGAACTTCTGAAGTATCATTAACAATTTATAAACAAAATGTCAGAAGTAAAATGGAGAAGCGCAGACATATTATGTTTACGATAGGCGTTTGTTTTATAGTCTTTCTTGTCAATTACAAAGATAGAGAGGATGCTCGACTAACGTTTAATTTAAACAAAAGAATTTAAAATAATTTTCATTGTGAAAGTTTTGTGACTATAATTTAGAGATCGGGTGAATTTCCAGGAACCAGAGGTACGTCGAGGAAAGCTATAACACATTTTATAACGTTCTCTGTCTTTCCATGAACCAGCCTACTGTTCAGTTTAGCATTCCTTGTTGTTAGTATTGTGTTCAGTTGGCAAGCTCCATACTTATAGAGTGTCGTGTTGTCATGGAGACCGCCAAACAAATTAAAATATCGGAAAATTATATGCTAGTCGGATTCTCACCAATCAGGTGTATATTAAATTTTATACAATCAGGAGTATATTATCTGATAGCATAACAGGTACCCATGCATACTATGTTACATACATCAGCGGTACATTATTCGCTGTGAGCAGATGCATGGTCCTGCTGTCTGGTGAGTGATAGCGTAAATCGGTGGTGCTAAAGTTACAATTTAATCATTCAATGATTTTGTTGAATTCAAAAATAGCAACGTGAAATGTCAAATATGTAGTTAAATAACATCCAAAAAATTATTTTATAATTATGTATTAAATAATTTAAAAAAAAATGATAATACGTTACGTTATGTTATTTATTTATTTATTTAATTCAGCCAATAATAAATTTAAAATCAAATGGATTTGCGTATTAAGTATATTTTATTCCGCATTTTTATTATTTACTATGACGTATTTAAGCTTAGAAGTTACCATAGAGAAGGGAGTTAGGTACCCACCGCATGTTTATCCCTTTCAGTCTGTTACTATCTTTGTTTCAAATCTTGCGACAGCTTTTTCAACTACTTCTACTTAACCGATTCTTATGAAACTTTGCACACACATTGAGTTCCCGTGACAATGCAATATTATGATAATTTCAACTTGGTAACGATGATGGAATCAGGATGTGGACAGTTGAAAGGATGAGGAGTTTGCATAATGATACGCGGGCCAGAAATCAAACTAGAAAATAAAAATAGGTAAAAAAACTTTCAAGTTAAACGGTTTTATTTTAAATCATCAGCTGTACCAAAAACAAGAAAATAGCGATTTATATCAATTTTGAAATTAATATCTATGGTGAAAAAAACATATTTTTTGGCAACTCTCATTCTTTCGCAAAATTATTGATTTATCAAGTTAGGATACTCTAGACAAAAATTACTATAAAAGTAATCACGGCGAAACTTACGTCATAAGGTGAAAAATAATTTAAAAAGTCAGATTGCCACTAAAAAGGTGGACGTTAATTTTCAGACTTTATGATATCGTTTTCGGGTACACCTTGTATGTAGTTGTATAATGTAAGCAATGCCCGTTGCAAATGTCTTTATACAAATGTCTTCGCATTGTACACATGAAAATTTAATTTTATTGATAAAGGGAAATTATTTTCTCTCTGTTAACGTTGAATCCTTAGTGGCATATCTCTTTAAAAATAAGGACAGACATGTTCAGGCAATACGTCTCTCTCTTTCTCTCTCTCGCTCTTGTCTGCAATCCATACAATTGCGGTATTTTATTTATTGTCAGACCTATAAAATATCTACTTTACAAGCCGGCGTGCGGGAAAAAATCACGTATCTTCAGTTGGATTTGAACCCGGCTCTTCGTGGTGGCACCACTATTCCACATGTACCATGGAACAAACAATGGTATATATTTGATACATTTGGTACAGCTCTATGCCTAATATTCCGTTTCCCGTGGGAATTTAAGGATTTAGGATTTTCGTTTAGGTTTTCCTGTAAACTAGGCGTGAAACCCTATATTTCCTATTTTTTCAAAATTTTAGACTCAGTAGTTTCGAAGATAAGGGGCGGGGAGATGATCGGACGGACGGATAGGCAGACAGACAGTCACGAAAGTGATCCTATATAAGGGTTCCGTATTTACTTTCCACCTCTACTATGGTAGGGGCGTAATGGATTTAGTCCGAAAAAAATATTTCGAGATTTTAACAGATCTTCACGTTTTGAGACCGTAGCAATCGTTTAAGATCATTTTCTGACTGATGTCTGTATGTATGTGTGTGTGTGTGTATGTGGTCAATTTTTCGCCTTCGATATCGTAAAAACGGAACAATATACGGCCATGTCGATTGATCTATTCAGCCTTTAACTTAGATCTGATTAGATTTTGAATCAAATCGGTTCAGTGGATCCTGAGATATTAAAAAAAACGTTCTCAATGTCACGTATTAACATAGGTAAAAAAATATATAAATGAATTCTAGATGTTATAAAAATGTAAATATTTTTTTTCTCTAAAATGTAGGTATAGTTTTCGAGAAAAAAAATATTTTACTAAAAAATTGTACGTAAATTGTACGTAAATCAAGGTAACCATGATTTTTGCTATATTACTAGCCATCAGTAGATCACCAAACAAAAAATTCGACTGATGACCAGTCCTATACTTCCCACCTAGTAAATATTTGCAAAAAATAAACACTCTTTTTAACTTCCCATTGGAAGTTATTGTAATGGGTCCGAAAATCGAAATCAAAAAGGAAAAAAAATTTTTATGTTTCAAGGTCACTACACTATTTTTACACTACTTTTAGAAAGATGTCTGTGTGTGTGTGTGTGTGTGTGTGTGTGTGTGTGTGTGTGTACGTACGTACGTACGTACGTACGTACGTATGTATGTGTCAATTTCTTTCTAAGACGAAATCTCGAGAACGAAAAATGATATCGACTACGTTGGGGTGCCAATCGACGCGTATTAACGTAAATATGATCTGAAAGGAATTTTTTTAAAATCGGTTCAGCCGTTCTTTTTTCTTAACCAAATAACCTCCAAAAAAGTAGATTTTACACAATATCTCGCGAATAAAAAATTATATCGACTTCGTAAGGGTGTCAATCGAGGCGTGTTAACGTCATTTTGATCCGACATAAATTTTATAAAAATCGGTTCAGCCGTTTTTTTTTTTTTTTTTTTTTTTTTAATTATTGATGTTTTAATGATTAAAATGATTACTTTTCTGTGTAATATCTAATTTAATTATTATTATTAAATATTTATCAAACTGGGAAGTTCATCGTGTGGACCTCAAGGGTCGCACTTTAGTCCTAATAAACGACCCACCTCACGGCTTGTTTTTTATTCTTTGACTAGGCTCAAATAACCTTAGCTGTTGGTGGTCTTTAAAACACAATTTAATTTTTATTCTTTGAAAAAAGCATGGCCCTCTTTTTTGTTTGGTGATCTAGTGATGGCTCGCTTAATATAGCAAAAATCATGGTTACCTTGATTTACGTACAATTTTTATTTTTTAACTTCCCACTGGAAGTTATTGTAATGGGTCCGAAAATCGAAATCAAAAAGAAAAAAAAATTTTAATGTTTCAAGGTCACTACACTATTTTTACACTACTTTTAGAAAGATGTCTGTGTGTGTGTGTGTGTGTGTGTGTGTGTACGTACGTACGTACGTACGTACGTACGTATGTGTCCATTTCTTTCAAAGACGAAATCTCGAGAATGAAAAATGATATCGACTACGTTAGGGTGCCAATCGACGCGTATTAACGTAAATATGATCTGAAAGAAATTTTTTCAAAATCGGTTTAGCCGTTCTTTTTTCTTAACCAAAAAACCTCCAAAAAAGTAGATTTTTCACAATATCTCGCGAATAAAAAATTATATCGACTTCGTAAGGGTGTCAATCGAGGCGTGTTAACGTCATTTTGATCCGACATAAATTTTATAAAAATCGGTTCAGCAGTTTTTTTTTTTTTTTTTTTTTTTTAATTATTGATGTTTTAATGATTAAAATGATTACTTTTCTG
This sequence comes from Mongoloraphidia duomilia, assembly GCA_039654895.1. Lineage (NCBI taxonomy): Eukaryota > Metazoa > Arthropoda > Insecta > Raphidioptera > Raphidiidae > Mongoloraphidia > Mongoloraphidia duomilia. Next base: position 13,845,271 of record CM077527.1, read on the forward strand.
TGTAATATCTAATTTAATTATTATTATTAAATATTTATCAAACTGGGAAGTTCGTCGTGTGGACCTCAAGGGTCGCACTTTAGTCCTAATAAACGACCCACCTCAAGGCTTGTTTTAGTAAAATATTTTTACTTCCCACCTCTACTATGGTAGGGAAGTAATGGATTTAGTCCGAAAAAAATATTTCGAGATTTTAACAGATTTTCACGTTTTGAGACCCTAGCAATCGTTTAAGATCATTTGCTGACTGATGTCTGTATGTGTGTGTGTGTATGTGTGTGTGTGCATGTGTGTGTGTATGTGGTCAATTTTTCGCCTTCGATATCTTAAGAACGGAACAACATACGGGCATGCCGATTGTTCTATTGTGTTTATCAGCCTTTAACTTAGATCTGATTAGATTTTGAGTCAAATCGGTTCAGTGGATCCTGAGATATTCAAAAAAACGTCCTCAATGTCACGTATTAACATAGGTAAAAAAAAATATAAATGAATTCTAGATGTTATAATATGAAAAAAATGTAAGTATTTTTTTTCTTTAAAATGTATAGTTTTCGAGAAAAAAAATATTTTACTAAAAAAAATAAAAATTGTACGTAAATCAAGGTAACCATGATTTTTGTTATATTAAGTTAGCCATCAGTAGATCACCAAACAAAAAAGAGGGCCATGCTTTTTTCAAAGAATAAAAATTAAATTGTGTTTTAAAGACCACCAACAGCTAAGGTTATTTGGGCCTAGTCAAAGAATAAAAAAAAAGAGTGTTTATTTTTTGCAAATATTTACTAGGTGGGAAGTATAGGACTGGTCATCAGTCGAATTTTTTTCTCTAAAATGTACAGTTTTCGAGAAAAAAAATATTTCATTAAAAAAAGAAAATTGTACGTACGTCAAGGTAACCATGATTTTTGCTATATCACTCGCCATCAGTAGATCACCAAACAAAAAAGAGGGCCATGCTTTTTTTCAAAGAATAAAAAAGAGTTTATTTTTACTTCCCACCTCTACTATGGTAGGGAAGTAATGGATTTAGTCCGAAAAAAATATTTCGAGATTTTAACAGATTTTCACGTTTTGAGACCCTAGCAATCGTTTAAGATCATTTTCTGACTGATGTCTGTATGTGTGTGTGTATGTGTGGTCAATTTTTCGCCTTCGATATCTTAAGAACGGAACAACATACGGGCATGCCGATTGTTCTATTGTGTTTATCAGCCTTTAACTTAGATCTGATTAGATTTTGAGTCAAATCGGTTCAGTGGATCCTGAGATATTCAAAAAAACGTTCTCAATGTCACGTATTAACATATTATGTAAAAAAATATATAAATGAATTCTGGATATTATAATATGAAAAAAATGTAAATATTTTTTTTCTCTAAAATGTATAGTTTTCGAGAAAAAAAATATTTTACTAAAAATAATAAAAATTGTACGTAAATCAAGGTAACCATGATTTTTGCTATATTAAGCTAGCCATCAGTAGATCACCAAACAAAAAAGAGGGCCATGCTTTTTTCAAAGAATAAAAATTAAATTGTGTTTTAAAGACCACCAACAGCTAAGGTTATTTGGGCCTAGTCAAAGAATAAAAAAAAAAGTGTTTATTTTTTGCAAATATTTACTAGGTGGGAAGTATATGACTGGTCATCAGTGGAATTTTTTATTCTGAGGTACGGCCGTTTTTTTATTCTGAGGTACTGAACCCTAAAAATTGTATTTTATTTAATTTAAAATGTACATAGGTACATAGTCTAAGTCCTAAGATATAATACTTATGAATAGATCCTTAAAACCATTCATATTTCAATATATGAGCACAAATCCCCTTGTATGTGTGTCAGTTTGTCTTTTCTGTTTCCAGTAAAATAATATTTCTATTCGACGTCTGATGTCTCCGGTCTCATACACCCAATAAAACTAAATGGGAAAAAATCTTATTACGTGAAAAAATAATATTTTTCTTTTCCAACCATGTTGACGACATCAAAGCAAAACAAATGTTTCCACGTACACAACTTTTGCGAACATAAAACTCTACCATAACTTACTCACGTTGAAAGGGTGCGTTCAAAAGAACCATCTGTATGAGTTTGGACATCCACTATTTCGAATAAGGCCACCAATAACCATGGTTACTTAAGCCTTGCACCAATTCATATTTTAAATTTATTATACAGACGCTAATGACCCTTCTTGTCGAGCGTCTATAATTCACAATTCATTCATTTAAATTTATTAATATAATAAAGTATTGGGTAATAAGGACCAGTTAAATGTATAAATTCTTTATTATTTGCGTTTCGTTGCAAATTTGCAACTTCTTCAGGGCTCTACAACAATTTATTATGTTTTGATTTACGGTAGACTTATGCTGGGTTGCAGAAAGCATTGTTAGAAAACTTTTGTACGGAACACTAAAAACGGAATTACAAACTCAGATTCCGTTAAGACTTTATATATTTTAGTATCGGTTATATGTTTCATCAACAATACCATTATTTTGGTTTAATCTGAGTTAAAGACATCGTGGACTATATTAATATTTAATATACAACAGACGCTAATGACCCTTGTTGTCGAGCGTCTATAATTCACAATTCATTCCTTTAAATTTATTAATATAATAAAGTATTGGGTAATAAGGACCAGTTAAATGTATAAATTCTTTATTATTTGCGTTTCGTTGCGAATTTGCAACTTCTTCAGGGCTCTACAACAATTTATTATGTTTTGATTTACGGTAGACTTATGCTGGGTTGCAGAAAGCATTGTTAGAAAACTTTTGTACGGAACACTAAAAACGGAATTACAGACTCAGATTCCGTTAAGACTTTATATATTTTAGTATCGGTTATATGTTTCATCAACAATACCATTATTTTGGTTTAATCTGAGTTAAAGACATCGCGGACTATATTAATATTTAATATACAACAGACGCTAATGACCCTTGTTGTCGAGCGTCTATAATTCACAATTCAATTCAATATACAGAATTTTTATAATGCTAATATGTGCATTAGTATATGAAACACCCATTTGGTATGACGTAACATAATGCTGCAACATGGGAAAAATTCATTTTTCAAACCTATGTCACCGTAGGGATTCTAACCCTAAACTTTCCAATCTCGCGGCGAACTGAGTTAACAATTACTCGCACAGTGGCACATTTTCGATTTATTTATTGTAGATTATAGACGCGTCGACATCTAAAGTCATTAGCGTCTTTCAACTACACTAAATAACAACTAACTTAATACTAAATAACATCACAAAACATCCATAAGCGCAGGTGGGATTCGAACCCACGGCAGTCCAGTCTAGAGGTTGCGGCGCCAAGCATACTAACCACTAGGCTATACTGACCTCGCACATTTTCGAACGACTAACTATTTCGCTTTGAAGCATTCTGTCACTGAAAAACCATTACATGCGAGAGTCGATTATTAACTAAGATGCTATATAACCGAACCATCTTACATGTGAGAGCTTATCTCAAACGGGTGAATCTATAACATTATTGTATTTTAAAATGAGACATTATGTCATTTTTATTTAAATCCATCCAATGAAAATATAAAAATCTGTTTCATATTTTAATATAAATGCGGTTGTAGGGAATTGTGATATCAAGTAGGTAACAAATGTAACGACATATGTCAATTACAGACATTTACAGTGGTCGTTGGATTTGATTGGAGAGGAAATTGTGACAGGCGTCGCACTGGGTTTCCCCGCCAGTTTCTGATGTGACTCGCTGTTGAAGCTGTGTACTATTTACGTACAGTAAGGTAACCAATTTTTTTTATAGAAAACTGAGAATAAAAATATTGTAAAAAACATTTTAATTTTTGATTGAACAATTGAGCACTCATTTTAATTCGACTTTCGGTTCTGTTTGTTTCACGATTACGATTTTTTATCGAAATTTGGCAGAGATGTAAGATGTTCTTTAAGCCCAGACCAAACGAAGCGTTTTTTAAACGGTTTTATTTAGCTTGACCCCGTATATTTGTTTGTTACCAGATCTTTGTTTCAAATCTTGCGACAGCTTTTTTTTATTTGAACAGTTGTTGGTCTTTACTTACAAAACCAGTCATTCCGTCCATGTTTCAAGTTCCTAGTTCCCAGGTTCTAGCCCGAGAGCTGGTAAAAGTTTCAATTGGATTTTCAATTTATTATTAAAAAAAAATAATGAATTGAAAATATGAATTGAAAATATGAATGAGTGCTAGGACCAAATAACCTTAGCTGTTGGTGGTCTTTAAAACACAATTTAACAATTTTTTTAGTAATTTGTTTTTCTGTGTGTGCAAATGTTTTACAAGTTTAACAACGACATTAGACTGTTCCTGCACATATATAAACTGCATTTAAAAGACCACAATCTAACGCCATTGTCAAAACATATTTTCTAACTGTATACGTTCTGCAACCCAGCAATAGATAATATTGTTATTGGTACAAAATATGTTGTAAAGAAGAATCGCTTTCAATATTCAATTTATTTTATTTATTGTAAATTATAGACGCGTCGACATCTCAGGTCAATAGCGTCTTTCAACTACACTAAATAACAACTTTCTTTAAACTAAATAACATCACAAAACATCCATGAGTGCAAGTGGGATTCGAACCCACGACAGTCTAGTCTAGACGCTGCTGTACTAAGTACGCTATCCACTAGGATATATTGCCCTCTTCAATATTCAAAGCTTTTAATAGCTTTTAATGGTATTCGCTATAATTAAAATTGCTTTACTTATTTGAAATATGGAAATGTTGAAAAGTCTCGCTTTTTAAAATATTTACATGTTGTATTTTAATATATTTCAACCGTCAATTTTAATTTAATATTGAATATTAAAATAAGTTTCAGTTGGAAAATCAAATAATGATTGTTATCTTTTTAATATAGGTATGGTGAATTTATTTTATAATAATAGCACTAAAGTCTAGTCCAGACCTACAAACATTTGTACAAAAACGGTTTAAAAGCTGTTTACAAAATGTTTGCAAACATTTGTTTTGGGCTTGAGAATGGCCGAGCGTGTAGCGGTGCTGTTGTTTACATGGCGTTGCTATGGTTCTTCTATTACAAGTTCCCGGGTTCTAGCCCGAGAGCTGGTAAAAGTCTCAAGTGGATTTTCAATTTATGATTAAAAAAAATAATGAATTGAAAATATGAATTGGTGCTAGGCCCAAATAACTTTAGCTGTTGGTGGTCTTTAAAACACAATAACACAATAATAGCAAACATTTGTTGAAAAACATTTAAATAATTAATGCACGTATGTTTTCTGTTTTCCGTCGAGGATGGAAAACACGTGTTTGCGGGCAAATGTATGTAGGTCTGTGAATTTTAGACTGTGTGCTATCAGTAAGTTTTTTATTCTCTACAACGGTATAAATAATATACATAAGTTGCTGCAATTTTCAATCATTTGGTCTTATGGCAGTACTATATAACCCATGTTATTCGAGAAGAATTTTTCAAATCGCTTCGGTAGTTTCTGAGATTACCACCTACAAACATATTTCCCTCTTAAATCTTTACTACGGGTTTAATTTCTATTTTGAAACAATTCCACTAATAATAATCAAACACACAAGTGAGAAATTTCAAATACGGTATATTAACAATGAGATAAACAATCAATATGATTAATTCCCTAGTCCAAAAATTTTTTCAATCCCCAAAAGTTATCCTTAAAATGGTCCGATTATGTTAAATAGACTTCGTGCGGAAAAAGGATTCTAAACCCATATGCATTTCAAAAATTGTACCAAGTGTTCAGAATGATCCGAGGAAAAACATTTTTGCGCCGAAAGCTAATTGTTCCCTTTTGGGGAAGCTACTGTCCGGATTTTAAAAGTTTTGTGGTCAGGTCATACAACGCTAGTGATGGGCGATTACGAGATATTTTAGTCGATTGTCTCGATTGTTCAAACATCTCGATGACTCTCGATGGTTTTCACTTGGACTCGATTGTTGTTGTTTCATATTTCACCGAGACCAAGTTGCATAGTACTGAATCGTACAGACGACGTACACTGTCGAGAGCCACATAATATATAATCGTTCATCACTCAACAACTGTGGTCGAGTCAATGGATGGTCGATTGTGCAGTAATCGAGTGCTCTGAGACCGACTGAACAGTGTCAACAGTGAATCAACGATGAACGAGTAGCGTAAACGTCAGACTTCATTCGACCAGCATATAACCTTGAATCGCGATTATATGTATTCTCATTCGCTGGCAAATAATCGACTTGAGCAATCGAACATTTCAATTGTAAAATCAAACTCCGAGTCGATTGTGGGCTCGATTGTTATTATGAACGATTGCGATTGTTTCGATTGTAAAAACATCTCGTATTCGCCCAACGCTACACAACGCCCTTCTTAATATTAGATGGTTTTATGTCAGCTCAAGTAAAGAAGCTTTTCAATATTTTTAAAAAATGCCCTGCAGCGTACCTAATTAATTTATCAAAACGGATCCTCTAAGTTCAAAAATAAGGTTGGGAGAGTGTAAACTATGAACGTATGTTTTTCAGCTTTTTTCCGTTTCAAATGACGAACAGTATTAATTTGTCTGTCCTTGTCGGATACATTTAAACACCATAAAGTATATTTTATTAGTCATTACATAATCGGTATTTTGTGTTCTATAGTAAATAGCAGCGTTTCTCAACCATTTTGACACGCGACCCAACATATTTTTTTGAAGTCGTACTGCGACCCAACTGATTATTTTAAAATATAAAAAAACTTTTTAACAAAAACCCCGAAAACCTCCTTCAAAAAGCCACTAAAAAGAGGAAAATAATGAAATTTTGAGGTCTCCGCCAATTTAATAAAATATGAAGTCGGTTAAAAAGAAGATATTAATCACTATAGGTAGGTACTATACTTTTTAACCGACTTCATATTTTATTAAATTGGCGGAGACCTCAAAATTTCATTATTTTCCTCTTTTTAGTGGCTTTTTGAAGGAGTTTTTTTTTTGTTAAAAAGTTTTTTATTTTTTACTTTTTAGTGTCAAAAAGTGACATTTACCTTAAAGAATCACACGCCGTTACTTACTTTTATTAAAATCAGCCGAACTACTGAACCGATTTTGATGAAATTTCTATGGGACCAATCTGAAAGTATTTCCTTTCAAATAAAAAAAAAATTTTCAAAATCGGTTCATAAACGACGAAGTTATCCGCGAACACACATAAAACATAAAAAATATATACGGTCGAATTGAGAAACCTCCTTTTTTTGAAGTCAGTTAAAAATAAAAAAGGTAGTATATCGTCAGCATGATACTGCATGCACTCGGAACAATGAACTAATAACTTATAATAAAAAATTAATTTTTTTTTAATTTAACCTCTTTTGTTAATTTCAGAAGTGTTTTCTTTTCAAATAAAATAACTATATTTTCATTTAAGTATTTTACTAGTTCCTCCGTGGCCCATTAAAAATTTAACGCGACCCAATAGTGGCGACCCAAGGTTAAGAAACTCTGTTTAATTGAAACTCGAAAGATTATTAGTGACAGACCTCTTAAATAATTTCAATGTCATTGAATGAATGATTGAATTGTGGATTATAGACGCTCGAACAATGTCATTGATAAAGGTTACGTAACGTATTACTTTTTCAAAGTAGGCATCATTTCGTCTATTAGATTATTTTATTGTAATCAGTTTTGAAACGTATAGCGTTATTTCGTGAATAATTTACAGACTTTTGGACATTCAAAACTTCATTTTTTTAAATATTAAATTAGCTGATATGTTGCGCGTGTATTGTGATTGATTATATGGGCACTGGGGCAGACAATAGAGAATATTCTTCCAACCAGGTGATGCCAAATAATAAGTTAGTGCTCAAAATGTTGCAACGTACAGTTTTTGAAACTATGCTGTAATCAATAAATTCATGGAGGATTATAATATTATGGCAAGTACAATTATTATTATTTTGGATTTAAATTTATTATTGAAGAGAAAACTTCCTTGGGCGTGTTAGGCACTCTTTGCCTGGGTAGTGAAATAAAGTGAACCGTTCGCGTTCGCAACCCGATGCTAAGATTCGTTGAATCGGGGTTACTCGGCTCAAACACGAACACGTATTAGCAGTATGCTGTTAATACACGTCTGGGTACTGACTACTGACTGATCACTCTCTTACAACTGTACCCGGCTGACATACTAATATAGTATATGTTATCTGTGCTTATATCATAAAAACGGTACGCATCGATAACTAAGTTAGCAGCGTCTTTGCGTTGTATGCATAGGGACGTCGGTTCGAAACCTGATGACACCGTAGAATTTTTGACGTACATATTTTTTTTCTAAATTCTACATGATATTTATTTATATATTTTTTATATAATTTTTGTTATATTCTTTCTTCGACAATATTTATATTTTTTTTGAAACCAAGGTGGTATTAATTAAAAATACAATTTTAGTATTTTAGTAATAAATTATTAGTGTATTTGCCATATGGCACATACACTATTGGCGTCGGTCGGATGGCGGGACCTAGGGGTCGGACCAAGATTTCTCGACGTTTCATAGCTATGAAAGCCTCCTGAACAATTTGGCACCATTTTTTAGAAATGTTTATATGTATATGTGTGTGTGTGTGTGTGTACACGATAACTCTCGACAGACTTAATCGATTTAAACGAAATTTGGTACACACATTGGAAGCCATTACCGCACAAAGCCTATTTAAAATGGGCCCGATCGGACCATTTTAAGGGTAGTTTTTAGGGGTTGAAAAAAGTTTTTGGGCCCAAAAATACCGAAAAAATTCTCAGAATCGTTTCAAAATTGAAATTTAACCCTTTAGTGAAGATTAAAATGTGCTGCTAAAATTTTAATAAAATCGGCCCGACAGGACCCGACTTACAATTTTATGAAAACACTGGTTTGCGGATAGTGATTTACTTACTGAAGGGTGTATTTAACTTGGTACAGAGGTTGCATTGATAATATTATTGAAATTAAGAAAAAAAAATATTTTTTAAGGGATGTATTAAGGGGTTAAATTTTTTATTTTGTCCAAAAACAAACTTAAGTTTACATAATAAAACCACAAGGCCTGCATTAGCAAATACACTATATTGTCGGCAGGGTTTGGTACTGCGACCCGAGTTTTTTTTTTTTAGTTCATAAATGCGCTATAATAGATGACACCAAAAATTAGAAAATCTGAAGTTTTCACTTTTGTCGTGTGGTCATAAGCACACACACATTTTTTTTAGATTAAGTAAGTCTCTTTTGTCGTAGCATAATAATATAGCCTATAATTAAATGTAATTGGAAATGCAACCGAAAATATTTATTCGCCCTGACCTCTTCGAATTCTTCCATGATATTCAAAGTCAAATCTATTTTTCAAGAGCAATTTTGGGTCTTTATTGATAGTCTGTGCCTTTGTATTATTTCTGGCGTCGAGTGCACTTGGTTTGTCAGCGTTCTGTGAACGAACAGGGGTCTTCCAACAGCAGCGCACAACACAAATTATACAGACGTGTTGATTAATTACGACCCCCAATTAAAAACGTATCTCACATTCACGTCAGGTGTTGCTACAAGCGACGCCCCAAACCCTTAACATGCGGCCCCCAAACACGTGAAATTCTCCTTCCGCTTGCCAGCACATGTTGGGTTGGTTTGGAACTGTACTATGTGTGCCTAAATAAATTATATTAGATAATATTAAGTACTATTACCTATATTATAAGTACAGATATATTTATATTTCTTAGAAAATTTATTTTACTAGTTTTACGTAAGCTATAGTTGTCGATAAAGTTTTAAACAATTTATCAGTTTTCATCGATATTTTGACCAATACATTATGTTCATTTTCAAAATTTTTACTTTGAATTTTCTATCTTGAAAATTACGTTGATATAAATAAATAACGTTTTTTCATCTTTTGATATTCCTACCAAAGGACGGTGTGGTTCAGTGGTTAGCGTCGTGGCCTCTGGATCAGACTGTCGTGGGTTCGAATCCCGCCTCCGCTCATGGATGTTTTGTGATGTCATTTAGTTTTAAGCGTGTTGTTATTTAATGTAATCAAGGCGCGTCTATAATTTACAATAAATAAATAGATAAGTGTGCAAACTTTCACGGCCGGTATTGTTCCAAGTCTTCATGGTTTCCGGGCTTGTAGGCCGTGGTCCGGTGGTATTTCTACCTGAATGTCTACCGCAGTTGTAGACAAAACGTCAGGTAGAAATACCACCGGACCACGGCCTACAAGCCCGGAAACCATGAAGACTTGGAATAAATAGATATTCCTACCAAGTGCGTGTTTTGAAATTAACTCCCAGTAGAATATTTTAGGTCAACTATTGGTTAATGACTGGTCATTTATTTAGTCCTGGCCCAAACAAGTTACAATATCAATCTATCCACGTATATACAGAATGGGTTTGTATATGTATGTTAATTTATTTATCTCAAATTAATAATTATCCTCTAACACTGACATATACCACATACGTGGAGATTGATTTCAAAAACAGTTTGGTCCATGGAAATTAAAATTCAATTTGTATACAATATGCATAAGGGATTGGTATACAGTATCGTCCCACTAGGACTAGGACAACGATCTATGGGTGGTCCCCACTCCTTCGTACCATAAATTACGTTACACAATTCCAAGTCATATTTTCTGTCTGCTAAATGGAGGATGATCACTTTGACAGTCCGCATTTCTAAAACCAAACTTACAAAAAACTTTTCTCTTATTATTGTCTCATTATAATTAACTATTTGTTAAATAAATCGCTTCACATCTAAAAATTAACCAAAGCCTGCTTGTAAGCTAACTCATTTCTTTCTGACAGATCGATTACTTAAAAACAAAAAACAACTAGTTGTTTGATCTGTATCGTGCTCACAGACGAACAGACTTTTTCCAAAAATATGTTTTTTGGCTTCGGGCGTCCTCAAAACGAAAAAATATTGTAAAATTTTTAACAGTGAAATTTGACCCTAATTAGTACCTACCCATTCCCCACTTGTGGAGTTGGAATGGTAAAATATGTTTTTTGGATTCGGGGGACCTCAAAACGAAGAAATATTGTAAAATTTTTAAAAGTGAATTTTGACCCAAATTAGTACCTACCTACCCATTCCCCACTTGTGGAGTTGGAATGGTAAAATATGTTTTTTGGATTCGGGGGACCTCGAAACGAAGAAATATTGTAAAATTTTTAACAGTGAATTTTGACCTTAATTAGTACCTACCCATTCCCCACTTTAGGAGTTGTATTGGTAAAATATGTTTTTTGGATTCGGGGGACCTCAAAACGAAGAAATATTGTAAAATTTTTAAAAGTGAATTTTGACCCAAATTAGTAGATACCTACCCATTCCCCACTTGTGGAGTTGGAATGGTAAAATATGTTTTTTGGATTCGGGGGACCTAACGAAGAAATATTGTAAAATTTTTAAAAGTGAATTTTGACCCAAATTAGTACCTACCGATTCCCCACTTGTGGACTTGGAATGGTAAAATATGTTTTTTGGATTCGGGGGACCTCAAAACGAAGAAATATTGTAAAATTTTTAAAAGTGAATTTTGACCCAAATTAGTAGATACCTACCCATTCCCCACTTGTGGAGTTGGAATGGTAAAATATGTTTTTTGGATTCGAGGGACCTCAAAACGAAGAAATATTGTAAAATTTTGAAAATCTAAATTAGTAGTACCATTCCCCACTTGTGGAGTTAGAATGGTAAAACCAAAATTTATTTTTTTTTATAAATACCCAATTGTCTATCCATCCTCTACACTCTACAACTTTGTATTCGCACCTTAAAGGCCCGTTGACACTATGCTAGTTGACTAGCACCAGCTGACTAGCGCTAGTCAACTAGCACTACTAGCGCTGTTTACATATTGGTATACCAGCAAATTAATACATTTTACTATTAATTTGGAAGTTTAGTGAAAATAAGTAATGTACCGGATTTGTTACTTTTTTTTAATTTTACTTTTCTCCAAACTTTTCTCTTTAGATTCAATTTTTTTCTTTACCATATTTACTGTCAAATTTTTCATTTTCATTTCACGTTGTATGTATTCGAATGCACTATTCCGCTTATCACGATTTTTGTAATTTCCATCGCGAACATTCCACAAAATTTCGCACTCTTTATACAAAGTAATAAATTTTAAAGTATCACGTTCAGTCCACCTGTTAGTTGGCACGACTAGCAGCAAAAATACTCTTTTAACGGAAGTCTTTTTGTTTAACATTTTAAGAAAATGAAATGCTTTGTCCAGAAAAGATTGAACAATTTTAATAATGATAAGTTATATTACTCGAGTCGTCTGTAAGTCTGAGAAGGCAAAATTTTATGTATATTTCGACATAAAACATATGAATAACTTATATGCGACGCGTATGTGATATAACGTTATACAAACAAAAACGTGTGTAACAAGTGACTGTCGCCAGTGGCGTAGTCAAACTATAGCTTTGATCTTTTAATAAGTAATCACTTCAACCGTTATTATTTATTTGTTAGGAAAAAGTTGCAGACAAAAGTTAATCAGAACTGTTTTAATTCATAAAGTAAATATTTAACTTTATTGCAAATGATTTAAATGTTTGATTCAATTTACGACAAAAAGTTTCTCCAGTTGTAGAGAATTCTATTCTAAACAAAAAACCTCTCAACAAATTTTCTGTAAAATGTACCGTTACGGAGATATAGTGCAAAACCATGGTTAGCACCCCTTTTTCAAAATGGCGACCAAATAGGTTGGCCGCCGACCCCGAAAACTCAATTTTAAACTAAACCTAGTGTAACATTTCAATTGACTATACAGATTGTATCAAATTAAACCTGTGCATAGGACATTCTGTGTGTAAGACAGAGATTAATGCATAAAGCAATAAGTAAGAATGAGATAAATGATCGCTAATAGGATGTTACGTGGTTACTGTAAATAAATATTATGTAATACCGAACAACTGTTATCGTTGTTTTCTACAGTAAAAATAGTCACTACTGAAATTATTGATAAAATGGCAATTTATACTGTTCGGGAAAAAATTCAAATAATTAAATGGTTTTATGGTGGTAATTCAACCGCCGACATAATAAAATTATTTGTAGCTGTCTTTGAAAATAGACCGTCTCCTTCTGCCACAACAATTCGTAATGTCATAGCAGAATTTGAATCAAATGGTTGCCTATCACCGAAAAATCATAAAAAACAGCTTCGTGTGCAAATTGACGGTAATAGAGAAATGCTGGAAATAATGATTTGTGCAAGCATAGAAGGAGCGAAAAAACAAAGATGACGCTATTAGGTTGTATAAATATTATTTATTTACAGTAACCACGTAACTTCCTATTAGCGATCATTTTTCTCATTCTTACTTATTGCTTTATGTATCAATCTCTGTCTTACACACATAATGCCCTATGCACAGGTTTAATTTGATACAATCTGTATAAAGATTCCGTTTTTCTTTTAGAAGCACGCAACCTTGAAAAATGGCAATAATAAATGTTATTATTTTATTTTCGAATAGGTGAGTCCGCTACTGATATAATAATAAGTGACTATCGCAATAATGCACACTTCCGCATACTTCTTTTGTTTAGACACCTGTCTTATGGATTAGTTCTGTAGAACTGTTCTTAGCGTTTGATATTTTATTAGTCACAAACAAATAATTGAGCATCAATAGTTTTGGATGCAAAGAAACAACTGAGAATCAACAGTCTTGTTTTTGTCTTAAAAATCACTCACATTAAAGCTATTTTTAGAATCCGACACTAGAATTGTTTTATTTAACACATTCGTGACCATGTAAATTTAGAGATTGCCCTACCGAGCTAAATAAACAATATTATGAAGTATTAGAAATACCTTGTATTATGTCCGTCTTGTGACTTCTTGTGATTTAACACTACTCGTTTCAGCAACGAGTTGCCATCTTCAGGTGTGGTTAATTATTTTTTTAAAAACACACATTGAGTACTTATTCGTAACATTATATAATATTATGATGCTAAGCACTGTGTATTATGTCGTGGTTTGTGAAGTACTGATTTAAATTTCGAGATTTTATGATTTATATAGTAGGTAGATGAAATGTATATGATGATATAAATCATAAAATTTCGAAATTTAAATCAGTACTTCACAAACCACGACATAATACACAGTGCTTAGCATCATAATATTATATAGTGTTACGAATACTCAATGTGTGTTTTTAAAAAAATAATTAACCACACCTGAAGATGGCAACTCGTTGCTGAAACGCGTAGTGTAAATTCACAAGAAGTCACAAGACGGACATAATACAAGGTATTTCTAATACTTCATAATATTCATATAGTGACTTGGAGACCCAAAACAATTCTGAACGCTCTTTTAACATGCTTGTGCATGAAATCGGTTTCATCGGATTTCGAAGTCCAAATTGAGCAGCCGAACATACATGTATGAATCGGTTTTAAAGCTCGTATTTCTAAGATACTTTTTTCGAATATCCTCACTCCGTCGAATTTCGACTGGGTGTCTGGTAATAACTATAATCATTGGATGTTTGCCAGAGAAAGTATAATTTCCACAAGATGGCGGATTATAAGTGGTGCACCAACAATAATATTGAACATGCACTTGAGAACAAACAAAATGACGTGCGCACGACTGTGTGCTGTTTCAATAAAATAGATTGTCAGTTGTTTTACCCCTCTGTTATTCATACTCAGATGAAGATCGCAGCAGACTGTTCCTACAGGTTATTTCATTTTACTTATAGCGACAGTTCGTTGTCAGTTCTATTGAGTGTACCTGCTGGATATGATATCAATTGTTTCGAAGACATCATACATCATTTGTTTTATCTACAGGTGTTTCACGTAACGTTTTAATCCAGCGTGGATTCAAGACAATTGAACTATTAACTAACCATCTCGACCTTGTCTTTCTTAACATACTTATCGATAAAAATATATAAATAAGGTCTCAAAATTTGGTAATTTTGAACAGTGTGTTCCTCTTAATTGCAAACAAGAATTTAAAAAATGTGTTCATTTCAAACGGCTGAGCTTAGCCGCCATAATATTATGACGTCAAAGCCAGACCAGAGGACTAACATTAAGCCAGACACTTACGCGCATAAATAAAGAGAGGTATATGTCTATGGAAAGAGAGGTGTATATTGCTGTCTTTGTCTTTGCTCTGTATATAATGTTTGTTTTCAATTTATGACAGATCAATGTACTCCTCTGGGCGTGATATAGTACATTCAACTATAACCAGCTAATCAGAGAAGGCTGACTGTGATTGACGTAATTTCCATAGCGGTATAATCCTATGTTTAAAATTACATTGAAAAATACACACTTCTGGGAATTTTTTTCTTGTAGAAAAAGCTTCTGAAAAATTCTCAAAAAAATTCTTATAATATTCTATTTGTAATGTAGATTCCAATTCTAAAAAAAATCATTAGGACGAGCTCATTGTGTGTTTTGAGAATCAATAAAGTCAAATGCTCTAATTTATCCATATATATGTACTAGATCCCCCATCCAACTTCGCTCGGGTGCACTCGCTTCGCTCGTTCGCTCGAATTTATAATAATATAATAATTAATCGCAAATTTCGAACGGCTAGGTAATGCGCGACTAGGTACAGCACCGCTACGTCATTTGGGGGTAAACTGAAATAACCTAGCAGAGATATGGAGAAACTCGTAGTCCTCAAACTGTTAACAAGTTGCTCTCATTTGGATATCATCGTAACTTTGGCCATTTTACAAAACAATATTTTGTTTTGATAGCGTTTTGTTTCTATGCAGTGTTTTGTTTTGAATCTGTACGCACCTTTATCGTTTCGTCGCAAATGCCATCTTTATTTACAGTTGATTATTTATTCCATCTAACGGAAATATATATATTTATTTAACATTTACATTATATCGGTGATATTTTTCTACTATATCTAGGACACACAATTTCTGTTTTCTACATTGTTTAATGTTTATCTTTGACGTCAGTTTTTGTTTGATTCTATCACAATTTCAATTTATAAACAAGCCGTGAGGTGGGTCGTTTATTAGGACTAAAGTGCGACCCTTGAGGTCCACACGACGAACTTCCCAGTTTGATAAATATTTAATAATAATAATTAAATTAGATATTACACAGAAAAGTAATCATTTTAATCATTAAAACATAACTATTATTTATTTTTAACAATAATTAAAAAAAAAAGGCTGAACCGATTTTTATAAAATTTATGTCGGATCAATATGACGTTAACACGCCTCGATTGACACCCTTAAGAAGTCGATATAATTTTTTATTCGCGAGATATTGTGTAAAATCTACTTTTTTGGAGTCTATTTGGTTAAGAAAAAAGAACGGCTGAACCGATTGTTGTAAAATTTATGTCGGATCAAAATGACTTTAACACGCCTCGATTGACACCCTTACGAAGTCGATATAATTTTTTATTCGCGAGATATTGTGTAAAATCTACTTTATTGGAGTCTATTTGTTTAAGAAAAAAGAACGGCTGAACCGATTTTGAAAAAATTTCTTTCAGATCATTTTTACGTTAATACGCGTCGATTGGCACCCTAACGTAGTCGATATCATTTTTCATTCTCGAGATTTCGTCTTAAAAAGAAATGGACACATACGTACGTACGTACACACACACACATGCACACGCACAGACATCTTTCTAAAAATAGTGTAGTGACTTTAAAACATAAAAATTTGTTATACATTTTGATTTCGATTTTCGGACCCATTACAATAACTTCCAATGGGAAGTTAATAACAAGAATTGATAGTTTTCTTAAAGGACAGTGTGGGGTAACGGTTAGCGTAGCGGCCTTTGAATCACACTGTCGTGGGTTCGAATCCCACCTCCGCTCATGGATGTTTTGTGATGTCATTTAGTTTTAAGAGAATTGTTATTTGATGTACAATTTAAGACGCTAATGACCTAAATTGTCGACACGTAATAGTTTTCTTTTTATATAGTAGGTGTTTAAGTTATGATTTAGTCTTTGTGTTCTATGCATAGGAACCTGGGTTCGAGACCTGATGGCAGGCGCGTAGAATATTTGGCGTTTTTTTTCTAAATTTACATATTTATTTATATATTTTTACTTCCCACCTCTACTATGGTAGGGAAGTAATGGATTCAGTCCGAAAACAATATTTCGAGATTTTAAAAGATTTTCACGTTTTGAGACCCTAGCAATCGTTTAAGATCATTTTCTGACTGATGTCTGTATGTGTGTGTGTATGTGTGTATGTGTGTATGTGTGTATGTGTGTGTGTATGTGGTCAATTTTTCGCCTTCGATATCTTAAGAACGGAACAACATACGGGCATGCCGATTGTTCTATTGTGTTTATCAGCCTTTAACTTAGATCTGATTAGATTTTGAGTCAAATCGGTTCAGTGGATCCTGAGATATTCAAAAAAACGTCCTCAATGTCACGTATTAACATAGGTAAAAAAAAATATAAATGAATTCTAGATGTTATAATATGAAAAAAATGTAAATATTTTTTTTCTCTAAAATGTATAGTTTTCGAGAAAAAAAATATTTTACTAAAAAAAATAAAAATTGTACGTAAATCAAGGTAACCATGATTTTTGCTATATTAAGCTAGCCATCAATAGATCACCAAACAAAAAAGAGGGCCATGCTTTTTTCAAAGAATAAAAATTAAATTGTGTTTTAAAGACCACCAACAGCTAAGGTTATTTGGGCCTAGTCAAAGAATAAAAAAAAGAGTGTTTATTTTTTGCAAATATTTACTAGGTGGGAAGTATAGGACTGGTCATCAGTCGAATTTTTATTTTTGTTATATTCTTTCTTTAACAATAATTATAATTTTTTTGAAACCAAGGTGGAATTAAGTAAAAATACAATTTTAGTATTTTTTAGTAATAAATTATTTTTAGTTCATAAATGCGCTATAATAGATGACACCAAAAATTAGAAAATCTGAAGTTTTCGCTTCTGTCGTGTGGTCATAAACACATATCCATTTTTTACTTCCCACCTCTACTATGGTAGGGAAGTAATGGATTTAGTCCGAAAAAAATATTTCGAGATTTTAACAGATCTTCACGTTTTGAGACCCTAGCAATCGTGTAAGATCATTTTCTAACTGATGTCTGTATGTGTGTGTGTGTGTGTGTATGTGTGTGTGTGTATGTGTGTGTGTGGTCAATTTTTCGCCTTCGATATCTTAAGAACGGAACAACATACGGGCATGCCGATTGTTCTATTGTGTTTATCAGCCTTTAACTTAGATCTGATTAGATTTTAAGTCAAATCGGTTCAGTGGATCTTGAGATATTCAAAAAAACGTTCTCAATGTCACGTATTAACATAGGTAAAAAAAAATATAAATGAATTCTAGATGTTATAATATGAAAAAAATGTAAATATTTTTTTTCTCTAAAATGTATAGTTTTCGAGAAAAAAAATATTATACTAAAAAAAAAATAAAAATTGTACGTAAATCAAGGTAACCATGATTTTTGCTATATTAAGCTAGCCATCAGTAGATCACCAAAGAAAAAAGAGGGCCATGCTTTTTTCAAAGAATAAAAATTAAATTGTGTTTTAAAGACCACCAACAGCTAAGGTTATTTGGGCCTAGTCAAAGAATAAAAAAAAAGAGTGTTTATTTTTTGCAAATATTTACTAGGTGGGAAGTATACTGGTCATCAGTCGAATTTTTTTACTTATATTTTTATCCTTTTAATTTTAATAATTTCCGGATAATTTATTTACAAATAAAACTGAATTTGAATATATTTCAAAATTTTATAATCATAGATAGCTAGGACAAATTTGTGACATGGGTAGTGTTTTATTATTTATTGGTTGGGAGTAGGGAGTAAGGTGTTCCGCGTGACTCGTCACTGTACATTCGACGTGGGGTCCCGGACGGACTTTAAAATAGGTACCCGCGTCTACCCGTGTGGTCAGTGAATGCTTTTTTCCGTTTCGGTTTGGCGCACTCGGTACGTTTGTCGTTTGTTTTATCGTTTCGCCGTTATACGAATACTTCGAGATACATAAATGTAGTATATTTTCTATGCCTTCTGCGCCCGACTCCCTATCTGTATAATTCTGTGACCACGGGGCAAAAGTGTTCATGTCAAATTTATAAAAAAAATACTATTTAGTCCAGGGCCGAATTTAAAGTTGTGGAGGCCCTGGGGAAACCAAGAAGTGGACGCCTCTAATCTCTAAAAAATATAAACCAATGTTGCTGTCTGCCTTTGTCTGTTTCTCCGTTTACTTCTTCTAAACCACGCAACGGATTTTGAAACGGTTTTCACTAATAGAAAGAGCGATAAACGAGGAAGGTTTGTGTGTATAATTTGTAAATATTTTGTACAAAATGGCTGAGCTATGACGGTGTTTTGTCAAAAAAAAAAACTGTTTTCGTACGCTTAATCATAATTTCATACCACCCGGGCGTAACCGAGACAGGCCGCTAGTGTATTAATAAATCATGAATTCATAGTACTCGGGCTAAGACGGACCGGGTCGCTAGTTCTTTTTAAACCAAAATCAAAGATAGAAGTATACATTGTTTACATAATTTGTTGCCAAATAACAAGTTTTCATCAAGCAACGATAAGTATTAGAAATAAATTAATAATAGTATATTGTGTTCGCAAAATTATTTGTATTTTCATTGAATGAATAATTTGCAATAATATAAAAATTTGTGAAGGCCTCGGGGCTTCATCTCCTGTTGCCATCCCCTAATTCCGGTCCTTATTTAGTCACTTCTTAACCATATATACCTAACAATAATTTGATTATTGGATGTACATTTCAAAAGCAATGCTCCCATAGTCAGCAAAAACTTTCACAGAAAAATGGAAAACCGGATCATATAAAAAAAATCTGAATCAATCATTAACACAAATTCGTAATAAACACTCTTTCACTGTGACCACAGATATACTACATATAATAATATGTAGTTAGTTATTTTATGCTATGCCTGCATGCAGTGACATTACTACAATAATATTATTATTAAGAATTCACTTCCGCTATATTGAACAAATCATACAAACTAATCGGTCAGATAACTGTCCGGTCCGGCTTCGCCCGGGTGCTATGAATTTAATGCCTATTTTGACAGTCGAAAATACAATAATCTGTTTTCCAAAATACACAAATACATGATGCGTAACTATGGAAACGTAGAATTCATCATTAGTTCATGACCTCTTGATATCTTTCCAACATCATAGGTATGCACAGTAGTGTGGATGCATGATTTGAATCCTCTCCCTCGGTAACAATTTTCCGAGATAAAAAATAGCCTATGTCCTTTGTCGGGCTTCAAGGAATCTCTTTACCAATTTTCGCCGAAATCGGTTCAGTGGTTAAGCCGTGAAGAGGTAACAAAAACACAGACATACACACTTTCGCATTTATAATATTGATCCGAGAGTTAGTGACAATTTTATATTATTATTTTATATTATTAGTTCAAGGTTCAAATTTTAATATGTTGTTACGGCGACTGTTTTAAGCATATATTTTAATTTGCAGAACAAAATGTCGGTATTAACCCCCTCTCTTATTGGGAAACTTGCTCGCCTAGGTGTTTATATCGTTCTGCAACGGGGTTAATACCGACATTTTGTTCTACAAATTAAAATATATGCTTAAAACTGTCACCGTAACAACATATTAAAATTTGAACCTTGAACTAATAGGTAATATAAATTTCGTCGGGTACATGACACGTTTAGGGTGATTTGTCACCCCTTAAATACCGACCAATCGATTTGCAAATATTATAATGGCATTATTGGGTCACCGACAAGCTATACATGCAATTTCAAAAATAATAATTGTGACATTTTTTTGTTACATGTTGGGGGCGGTCTGAATCCCTCCCATACCGCTATCTAGCAAAATCCCTTACACAGGGCACTTTAATATGCCTCCCTCAATATCTTCACAAAAATAAGGTCCTGAATAAATAACGTCAAAAAATTGTCACTAGCTCTCGGTCTATTTGGGAGAACGTGATACAAGGCAAATTGTTCTCGGGGACCGATCTAGTTATTTAAAACGAGTCCCCTATTTATGTTACGCCACTGATTTCGTGCATCACTGAACAATCGCCGGTAACTTTATAGGTTGCACAAACGTTTATTAGATAACATAAACCAACCTGGCTTACAAAGAAACATATGTATTTACGTGTGTCTGTGGAAATGTTTAGAGTTTGGGACGAATGGGTTTTCTAATTTTATTTCAGTGTTGCTTTTTTAAATACAGTTGAATGTCGCGAATTTCGCATTGGCAATAATTTAGTCGTCGGTAGCCTGGCCGTGCCAGTAATTCGGCATGAGTAAAAGAACACTTTTTTATCTATTTTCGTTTGGAAGCCAGGAGCAAATAAAATTTCTTGGTTAGTAAAAAATCTTTGAACTCCAATTAAATCTAAACTAAAAGAGATACTTTTCTGTATAGCTTAATTTTTTCTGTATAGCCATTTTTTTGATTTTTTAAGGCATTCTGTTTATTTGCAAACAAGAATTTAAAAAATGTGTGTTCATTTCAAACGGCTCAGCTTAGCCGCCATATGATGACGTTAAAGCCAGACCAATGAAGCCAGACATACGTCCACGCATAGATAAAGAGAGATGTAACTCGTGAAGAACCTAACCTAAGTTCTAACTGCCGGTCTGTCAACTGTACATTAACAAATCAGTGTACTATATTCTCTACATATTCTCTCATTATCTATGGATTAGTGGGCGTGATTCAATTACAACAGCCAATCAGAGAATGCTGGCTGTGAATGACGTATTCCGTGGCGGTATAATTAGTGTATTTGCCATATGGCACATACACTATTGGCGTCGGTCGGATGGCGGGACCTAGGGGTCGGACCAAAATTTCTCGACGTTTCATAGCCTCCTGAACACTTTGGCACCATTTTTGGAAATGTCTATTTATATATATATATGCGGGCAATAACTTTCGAAAGAGTTAATTGATTTTGACGAAATTTGGTAGGCGCGTTGAAATCCATCACCGCACGAAGCCTATTTAAAATGGGCCCAATCGGACCATTTTAAAGGTGGTTTTTAGGGGTTGAAAAATGTTTTTGGGCCCAAAAATGCCGAAAAAATTCTCAGAATCGTTTCAAAATTGAAATTTAACCCTTTAGTAACGATTAAAATGTGCTGCTAAAATTTTAATAAAATCGGCCCGACAAGACCGGACTTACAAATTTTATGAGAACACAAGTTTGCGGATAGTGTTTTGCTTACTGAAGGGTGTATTTAATTTTGTACCGAGGTTGCATTGATAAAAATATTGAAATTAAGAAAAAAAAATATTATTTTAAGGGATGCATTAAGGGGTTAAATTTTTTATTTTGCTCAAAAACAAACTTAAGTTCACATAATAAAGCCACAATGCCAGTATTAGCAAATACACTATATTGTCGGCAGGGTTTTGGCACTGCGACCCGAGTTTTTCTATGTTTAAAATTACCTTGAAAATATGTACTTTTGGGATTTTTTTTCTTGTAGAAAAAGCTTCCGAAAAATTCTCAAAGAAATAATTGTTTTATTATCTATTTGTAACGTAGATTCCAACCCTAAAAAAGAAATGTGGAACGACCCTATTATTTTAATAGATTGTACTGTCTTTTTTACTCATTATTTTGTTATATCAATGTAAAAGACCGTGACTAATAATTTGAACATAATCGACAGAATATATCCAGCTCTCGCTTACTACTTGACTGATTGTAGTGATGCGCGATACGAGATGTTTTAGTCGATTGTCTCGATTGTTCAAACATCTTGATGACTCTCGATGGTTGTCACTTGGACTCGATTGTTGCTGTTTCATAGCTCACCGAGACCGAGTCGCATAGTACTGAAACGTACACTGTCGAGAGCCACATAATATACAATCGGTTATCACTCAATAACTGCGTGGTCGAGTCGATGGTCGATTGTGCAGTAATCGTGTAATACGAATTCAATAGTGAAGAGATCACAAAGTAATGAGACATGGCGTTGCTATGGTTCCTCTATTACAAGTCCCCAGTTCTCGGGTTCTAGCCCGAGAGCTGGTAAAAGTGTCAATTGGATTTTCAATTTAATATTAAAAAAAAAAAAAAAAAAATAATGAATTGAAAATATGAATTGGTGCTAGACCCAAATAACCTTAGCTGTTGGTGGTCTTTAAAACACAATCACAATCAACAAAGTAATGAGTACCGACTGAACAGTGTGAACAATCAACGAGTCGCGTGAACGTCAGTCGACTAGCATATAACCAATCGCGATAATATGTATTCTCATTCGCTGTTATTGATATAACCTATGTGGCAAATGATCGACTTGAACAATCGAACATTTCGATTGTAAAATCAACTCCGAGTTGATTGTGGACTCGATTGTTATTATGAACGATTGCATTTGTTTCGATTGTAAAAACATCTCGTATTCGCCCATCACTAACTGATTGCCTTCATTCCATTAAAGTAATGTTTCCCCTTTTAGTCCAAGCTAAGTGCCAATAATGATTTGAGAATATATAATTCTATAGGCTAGCTATTGAAGCTTTTTCATATATAAATAGAACTCAATAATAAATAGTTATATAACTATTTATACTAAATGCAACCTTTGTTTATCGAATCTCTAGTTAGACAACCTTATGGACCTTTTATTGTGCTTTCATCTATTTAACAGATTATCATATAAATAGTTCGCGAGCCAGCGACCTATTTTGGGTCGCTTGTAATCCAATATACAGATTGTATCAAATTAAACCTGTGCATAGGGCATTCTGTGTGTAAGACAAAGATTGATACATAAAGCAATAAGTAAGAATGAGATAAATGATCGGTAATAGGATGTTACGTGGTTATTGTAAATTAAACTGATAAAAGATTTACATTTTTACAGCACAGAAGGAGCGAAAAAACAAAGATGAAGCTATTAGGTTGTATAAATATTATTTATTTACAGTAACCACTTAACATCCTATTAGCAATCATTTATCTCATTCTTACTTATTGCTTTATGTATCGAGCTCTGTCTTACACACAGAATGCCCTAGCACAGGTTTAATTTGATACAATATGTATACTATTGAATTACAAGGGACGAAACAGAGTATTTGCAACTATTGTGAAGTTTCCTGCCCGAGGTAACAAGGGCTGCAAATCACACGCGTTGCAAACGCTGTGTTTCGTTCCGATTAAATGCATATTATTTTCCACAACAACTCTATTCACAAATCGATTTGAGGTACCTGCAATTTGGTCGCGCAAAAAAGTCGCAAAAATATTAGATCTGTCAGAGATCCATGTGAAATTTATGTGGGGTTATGTCTGTCATTTTGACGTTTTCGAGTATTATATGCGAATTGAAGTTGGCGCGACTCAATCGCTCTATCTATCTCTTAACAACTTTAAAACAGAGAAAACCGACAACTGAAAATGTTCATACTTAGGGTTAAAACTCTTTTTTTTGTGATGTTTATTGGCCTGGCTCTTGTCTTTGGCCAGTAGCCGAATTTGTATACTTTGTCCTTTCGATCTTGTTTGTAATATTTTATAGCTTTATATCACACTCTTTTAGGTATCTGTATATTGCTTTATAGGTATTGGGTTCCTATTTTCGGATAGGTGCCTATAATTTCGGATAGTGGTGTTTCTCCTGGTCCTTTGAATCTCGCGCTAAAAATGTACGTTTACTGTAATACCAAGTCAAAAGCAACCTTCTGTACCTATGTCATTCAATACTTCATTAAAGTTTATGCCGAAATCGAATTTTCGATAGCTTTGTTATGAAATGTAAGTACTATTTAGGTGCTGAATCGTTTTGCGGGTAATAGGGATTTAACCCGTAAAATCAAACTTTTGCGATTTCCTGCTCCCCTAATTATTTTAGGAAAAATATCTTCGAATAAAAGTTTTAGAACATAAATTTCTGCATCTAAATCTTTAAACAAAATTAATTTTACATGCTTTGTAATGGCAGAAATTTAATATTAAAATGTCAAAATTATCTCAAAAACAGATAGCGATAGCCATGGAACTTGAACAAAATGATGACGTTTTAGCTGTCAGAATAATTTCTAATCATTTTGTTCATGTTCCATGGCTATCGCTATCTATTTTTGAAGTAATTTTGATATTTTCATATCAAATTTCTGCCGTTACAAAGCATGCAATATTAATTTTGTTTAATGATTTAGATGCAAAATTTTATGTTCTAAAACTTTTATTGGAAGATTTTTTTCCTAAAATAATTACGGGAGCAAGAAATCGCAAAAGTTTGATTTTACGGGTTAAATCCCTATTACCCGCAAAACGATTCAGCACCATGTATATATGCATGTTCTGTGGGAGAAAAACGAATTTATAAAACTATTCTTATATGTTTTTGAACATTTTAAAATAATAAGTTTCAATGCTCTTAGACGTCGTACAAAAACTTTTCATGTAATTTAATCTGGTATTTCAATTTCAACCGCAGATGTTCGTTTGTTTGTCGAAATAGATTGTCCAAATTCCAAACAAACAAAAATTTACTTTCTTTTGCATGTCTTTCTGTTTCGAAGGGAGATGGATGAGCAGACAGACAGACATATTTATAAACGACGAGGCTCTAGAAGTCACTTGTTCAATTTCGTCATGCTGAATCATCATATCGGAAGGGTAGTTTAGTGGTGCCAACCCTTATATGCATCATTCGTTGTGTAGAAACGCCAGGAATACATATGTATGTTTGTAAAACCTTTTAGTTTGGGTTCAGAACCCATATGCAGTCTCCTATTGGTTGTTACACATATGTTAAAGGCAAATTTTTTATAGCTGAAAAAAATATAAAGCGTCTATTCTTTGCTCTGCTCGTAATTGTTTTATTAATGCTATAAATAAATTTGACACATATCCCACCGCTGTCACCACGTTTTATTAATGTTATAAATAAATTTGACACATATCCCACCGCTGTCACCATGTTTTATTAATGTTATAAATAAATTTGACATATTAATTTATTTAAACTATAAAATATTTATTAATAAAAATAACTTAAAACTACTAACAATAATTTGTAACATTATAACTTGTCTGACGCCATCATGTTCTGACCATGGATGTCTGGCATTCCACATTTCTAATATTATAGTTAAATCACCACTGCCTTCTAATGGGCAGTGGCCGTAAATACATAACAGTAATAAAAAAAATCCAGTCAATTTTATTTTTATTTGGCTTTATTAATTGCTAATTACGGGCCTGAAATAATAATAACATTTATTTACTTGAATGAGTCCGACTTCAACCGTAACCTGTTCATGTTTATTACATTTATCTATAAACGTAAACTTCCTTCTTCAGTGATTTATACAGTTCATCTGCTTATAAATGGACCAATTTTTCAATCGAATCCTTTATCGTATCTCATAAACTCTTGCCTACCTTTGAATTTATTTTATATATTGTTATTTTTAATCCTTTACTGTCCCATCGTAAATTCAGTTGATATTGTTTTATCTTATCTGTAAATTCGTATCTCTTTTAATACCCGTTTTTTGTTATTTTTTACAGGCTTTTTATTAACCTCAGTTATTATTTGAATCTGGTAATCCAATTTTGACCCACTTCCACATATCCCATCGACTTGAAACTAATACATAGTACAGGGTGATTCAGAAATAAAGACAAAAATATTCCACAAATCGAATAGGCTTAAATAATCGCTATCCTAAAATATGATAGATATCGGTAGGTTCATTTTCGATAAAAAAAATAAAAAAGTTTTATTAGAAAAATTGTACCCGCCACTGACGAATTAAATTTCATAGTAAACACTCGTAATAACTAAATACAAACCTTTCTCACTGATTATGTAACTGTCATAAAATTCGGATAAAATGCATAATTTTATAAATAGTTATTATCGATTGCTCTGCCGTGATATTCATAAAAAGTACATTTTACGTATATTGAAAAACAGCCATGGTTTTATTATACGGAGAAGCTGGCGGATATTTTGCAAAAGCACGCAGACGGTATGCTACCCGTTTTCATGGGAATCGTGTCCCTGAAGCACGCACTTATAATAAAACTCTTCAACAGTTTTAAAAACAAAATCAATAATTTTGGTGGTATTTTGAAAGTACCTACATCAGTAGTAAAAAAACGCAAGTGGCCACTTCTGTACCACAGTTTTAAAAACAAAAAATATTAGTAAAAAAAACTTTCTAAAGGCACGCTTTTATTTAAATGTACTAAAAAGGAAAAAATAAGTTTTAATAATTTAGTTTCATAATTATAAAAGGGTGGATTGTAAACTCTACTATATTTTATTAGTCACGACTCACGCTTTTAACATTGGAAATGTTTATGTTCGTATATGGGGGCAGAGTTACGAGTTTTCGTTCAAGGCCAAAAGACAACGGTGTCGCGATCAAGTGAGGAGCAATCATGCAAAATTGAACAAGTGCAATTTTTTCGAAATGTGTTTTATATCATGTCTAGTTAATTGAGAGGTATTTGCGACGATCTGCGGTGTTATTTTTGAGCAAATGTTAATAAATACTGTAGAAAAATCCATTTAAAAGCTAAGTAATCAAGCAAAAGTGAACGCGTATATAACAGAAGAATAATAGGGTTATTCCTGACAAAACTAAACAGTGCATTGATAAATATTGTGTGTATAATAAACAGTTAATTATGTTTCATATATGCTGTTATCATTTCCAATGTCCTCGATGGTTGCAAGGATTGCGATATCTGTGAATTTTATAATTATGAAACTAAATTATTAAATCTTATTTTTTTCCTTTTTAATACATTTAAATAAAAGCGTGTCTTTAAAAAAGTTTTTTTTACTAATATTTTATATTGTTCCTTTTAGTCGTTCAAAAGTTTATCCCGTTTTGACTCCCTTAGGGATTGAATTTCGAAAAATCCCTTCATATAGTGGATGCTTACGTCACAAAAGAAACCTACTGTCCAAATTCCAAGTTTCTAGCTTTAGCGGTTTGGCCTAAGCGTTGAATAGTCCCTCCCTCGTTTGACCCCCTTAGGGATTGAATTTAATTCTATAAACGATTGATTCATGTATTGTCATCGGGAGTACATATGTGTATCAAATTTTAAATCGATCGGATACGTGAAAGTCGTTTAAAATTGACTTGCAAGATTTGACGTAAACAAACATACAAGCATTGCAAGTTAAATAAAAGCTTGTAAAAAACAATAATTTTGGCGGTATTTTGAAAGTACATCAGTTGTAAAAAAACGCAAGTGGTTGTAATCTTTATTCTCTCGGGCTAACTTTATGATATAAGTCGAGTATATAAGCTCTTTGGGAGCCACACAACCTACTTGCCGCACGAAAAGCAAACTATAGAAAGAAAGCGGCATCGGGATTCCCCCATACGAGATATAGCCATAGTCTCTTTGATTGTAATTTTCTTCTTTTACTATCTCCAACGTTATACAGTTTTCTTTTTACTCACTAGGTATTTTTTCAATTCAGCAAAATGAACGTATCTGACGCATTCATTAAATTCTCATGTAAATGTCCCCAAGAACCTTTTTAGAATGTATTTTGAAACAATGAAATTTTGTACTTCAGAATAACTAATAAGTTTTTCCAAGTCTTCATGGTTTCCGGGCTTGCAGGCCGTGGTCCGGTGGTATTTCTACCAGACATTTCGTCTACCGTAGTTGTAGACGAAACGTCAGGTAGAAATACCACCGGACCACGGCCAATAAGCCCGGAAACCATGAAGACTTGGAACAATGCCGGCCGTGAAAGCTTGCACACCTGGATAATAAGTTTTTATTATTAAAGTGAAACTTTTTAGCCTTGTTGTTTTTTCGTTTAGTTACGCATGTCGATCGTCACGTCACGTCCAACATTGAACAGCCACACATCAAACGGCGCAATAAATATAGCTCAGTGGTTTTTTATATTTTAAATTGTTATCCAATTATTAAAAACAACAAAGAAATAAATAAAATATTAACAGCCTTCGGGATTCGAACCTGAGTTTGGCGTTTGTACTAGTAGACTCGTACTTTTCCACACGGCCACTTGATTTACTGTGTCTGAGACCTTAACATAGTTATACGTGCTGTGTTTTGTTTCACATGTCAACCACTCTTCCGACTATTTCCGTTACATCTAATATTTCTAATGCCACCCCAGTATGAGACAGACGATGAGGGCAGTATAGCCTAATGGTTAGCATGCTTGGTGCCGCAACCTCTAAACTGGACTGCCATGGGTTCGAATCCCACCTGCGCTCATGGATGTTTTGTGATGTTATTTAGTTTTAAGTTAGTTGTTATTTAGTGTAGTTGAAAGACGCTAATGACCTTAGATGTCGACGCGTCTATAATCTACAATAAATAAATAAAATAAAGAAACAGACGGTATTCACGTATAAAAAAATAATATTAATTGTTACTAGGCTCAGATAACCTTGGCAGTTGGTGGCTTTAAGTACAGTATAGTCTGCACTGACAGAGATGGTAAAAGAAAATAAGCGTAGCAAGATCTTCATTTTGTGTGTTGTGTTTGCGGGTAACGACGGGTGATGAGGCGGTTAGGGGAGATGGGGGCCGTGGGGGACGACATGTAAGTATTGTTAAACGTCACGTAGTTGAGTGCAAATGTGGTGACCGGCGACATTCTGCACGAAAAACTTTGTTTTTCCTTTTTACCAGGTTCTAGTCGATGACTTTTCTTTCCATCTACTGCAGTTTGTGTATTTATCCAGCAAGTGGATACGTGATGAATAAGTCTTTAATAAAGCCTCGTGCACACATTTTCTGTCCTAGAAAACATTATTTACTAATCATAAAGTTAAGACTTAAGCAGGCTCGGCGTTCTGTCTAGACCAACAAGGCACCGGCCTCGGGGCCCAGCCCCTGAGGGGGCCCCGGCTAAGGCGAAGATGGAAATTAAAGGGAAAAAAAGTCCAAATATTTCGTAAGATAACCCAATTGGCGACTTTTTTTTTGCTAAATTTCCATTCAATTCCATTTTTTCCCCTTTTTTTAGGCTTGGTGGGCCCAACTGTTAAGTGCCTAGGGGGCCTGGGTCTTTAAGTCCGGGCCTGAACTTAAGCCTACCCGGGGCAAAGTCTATAAATGGCAAAATAAAATAGCGCTGCCAACTCAAAGAAGCGATACGAAAATAATATCAAAATCGGTCAAATCGAAGCCGCTGAAATTTCTCAGACAAAATAAAAAATGTTTGTATCGCGCCGGTCTGTCTGAATGAACGCAATAAATTCGAAAATCTTTGTCTATTGTAGGGATGGCGAACCTTTTCACACCTACGGGCCAATTTTTTTCAAAAAATGTTTAATGTGGCCATGACGTGCCAACAAGCACCTAAAGAAATTTAGTAGACAAAAAAAATTTTCAAACGTAGATGAAAAGAATTATTTCGATAATGCATCGAGTGCCATGAAACTTTCGTCGACTTGTCGTGTCGATGTTTGTCGTGTCGATGTTATTTGAATAATAGTCAAATTTTTTCGACATAGGTACTAATATTTTTAATATAAATTAATAGATTTTTTATATGGCTGAATTGCAATTGAAAATTTTGTTGGGAAGCAGCCAATTATATAATTGATTCCAAACATATCAGAAAAAATCATTTTACCAACCATATAGTCACAGTCAGGATTCTAACCTGAACCTTTCCACTTTCGCGGCGGAATGAGCTCTCGCTAGTACGAAGATTCACTTCTACAACCTAGCTATATTGAATTAACACTCGCATGTAGTGAAAATCTATTGATTCCGAAGCATATAAGGAGAATGTTAGATTAGTAATCATGTCACGGTTGAGTAATTGTAAGCTCATTCCGCCGCGAAAGTGGAAAAGTTCAGGTTAGAATCCTGACTATGATTATGTTTGGTAAAATGATTTTTTCCGATATGTTTGGAATCAATTATATAATTGGCTGCTTTCCAACAAAATTTTCACATACTTATTTTTAATTATTTCGACTGTGTACCTCAATCAGTGGCGTGCCAACAACATTCCGTCGCGTGTCACCTATGGCACGCGTGATATTGGTTCGCCATCCCTGGTCTATTGGTTCATAACTGGTTTAAAAGCTCCTTTAGCATCCTGTAAGTTGAAATCGAACTGTCAGGTTGGTTTAGTTGTGAATCAGTGCGGTGATGCGAAATCAGTTCCAATGTTCGGATTCGTTAGAGAAAACCGCTCCCCGACTTTACCCTACACATACGATTTCTGTCATGAATGTAAATCATTCAATGCTGTTGGTGAAAAATCAACATTCGTACTCTTTATTAAAAGGAGTAGGTACCCTAACACTAAAATCGAACATAATATACGACACAATAATTAACAACACACAAACACGTAATACTCAGTAATCGTCTACACACATACACATACTCACATTTCCATTTCATCTATCTACTATATAAACCATAAAATCTCGAAATCAGTACTTCACAAACCACGACATAATACACAGTGCTTAGCATCATAATATTATATAGTGTTACGAATACTCAATGTGTGTTTTTTAAAAAATAATTAACCACGCCTGAAGTTGGCAACTCGTTGCTGAAACGCGTAGTGTTAAATCACAAGAAGTCACAAGACGGACATAATACAAGGTATTTCTAATACTTCATAATAAGGTACCCTACTTTTGGTTCCAATGAGTACGGCGTCGCCCGGGTGCAAATCGCTATTTTCGCACACTGCTCATCCCTCTTTTGTCGTAGCGTATAATAATATTTAGTTCGTGTTACTTGTCAAGAATTAGGCTTTTAAATAATGAAGGAATTTTTCAAATCGGTTGAGTGGTTCTTGAGTTTTGAGGTAACATTATAATTATAAACTTGTTCTTTTAGCGGTTCGGTCCGGCTTCGCCCGGGTGCTATGAATTTATGATGTATCAATACACCCGGACGAACCGGACCGGCCAGTTATAACCTATGTCCTAAAGCAAAGTATCACCTAGCAAACAGTGAAAAAAATTTGAAGTCGATTTTCTGAGATTGCCCTCGATTTTTACCCGGGCAGAACCGGGCCGGCCAGTTTCAATTTTACATTTAAACCTTTCTCGTGAATCAATCTATATAATCGTGAGAACGGGAACAAAATCGGTTCAGTAGTTATGGAAAAAATCGGGCACAGAAGACAGACAGACGCGGCGAGGGACTTTGTTTTTATAATATGTATGTATTGAAATAAATTGCAGTTAAAATTTTAAAGCACTTAAAATTGACTTAAGTTTCACGTTTTTAGGTGAAGGAAAAAAATAGTAGGTAGATTACTTATCTTTGCAAATAAATCAACCATCCTTTATTAAAATGAGGTTCGTCGTCTGTACACACGTTGACTCATTTACCTCGTCGTTTATTTATTTTTCATTTTTATGCATAAGCTCACGTATATATATTTTTTCATTTTTTTTTCATAGAGTTGTAACTTTTTTACATCTACAGCGGGGTCAAAAAAACAACAAAATGCAATATCATTAGAAATGATACGTTCTAATTTTATTATATTTACCTCTGTTGTCGAGCATCTACAATTCATTTACCTACATCATAAAAGAACATAATGCAATATCATTAGAAATGATAAATACTAAATTTATTATACTTACCTACATCATTTTCATATTATTTTTAATATATTTTTTTTACCAAAAAAGTAGTATTATAAGATAGTATTGTAACAAAGTGTTTTCTTACGTGGGTGGAATAAATTATTTATTTACAATAATTAAAAAATGTATTAACTTAATAGATAACACTAAAACGTAACAATTTATATCTCAATTCTAATAGTCAACACTCTTTATATAATAATAACACGAACAGTAATTCTTAAACGAACTGAAGCGCTTTAATAACACTACAATTTATATGCTGTATTTATTTCAAATCGACACTGTCACACACTCGCTGTTCTTTCCGGTGACTGCTCTTGCTTATATAGAGCTAGCAGCTTGACCCCCCACGCACGCGCGCTTTCCAGAACATTCTGGTGATTACCTGTGTCTTCGATATCATGCCACGCCTTCACCATTGTTACTTGTTCTCGATGATTCTATTGTCGCCAGAGGCGTAACATCTAGGGTTTTATTACAGTATTAAGAAATTTTCTTTATTGGGTTATTTGATAGCTTTTCATTTTACTGGTATTTTGTTGTTTACTGAGCTTTTAGAACAATAATAATTTACAATCATATTTCGATATATTGGTATGTTTATTTATTTATTTTTATATTATTTATTTAAGAATTAAGCTCTGAATAACTGTTTTATATAGGCTTCCTATTTTGCAAATTGTTGCAAATGTCATAATTTTTTTTTGAACTCTTTATATTATGTAGTTAAGGATATATGTATGTCTAATATATTATGAACTGGGGGAAACCTTGGGGAGAAAAAAGGGAAGGGTTGTTGTGTGAATACTGTGTATATGATAACTTTCGTAAAATAGAATTCTTTAGAAATCAGATGCTTTCAACCCAAAGCTTTGTCTTTTTTAATACAGAATTGGATTTAGTTTTTTTATTTACATTTCAAACTGCCACGTGAATATAATATTTTTAATTGGTTTCCATTTTGCAATTAAACAAAATATATTTTTAAAAAAGTGTAACCTATAATATATAGTATTTTTTGCCATTTCCACTATAAAATAGCTCCTTTTCACGTCATTTTCAGTAATTTCAAAAAATGTTGACAGTTCATTTGCGTCGCCAATTTCACATAGGAGGCCATGAGTAGGTAATAGCGGGATTGTTCCAAGTTAGAGGACAGTGTGGTCCAGTGGTTAGCGTCGCGACCTCAGGATCAGACTATCATGGGTTCGAATCCCCCCTCCGCTCATTGATGTTTTGTGATATCATTTAGTTTTAATTGTGTTGTTATTAGTGTATTTGCCATAATATGGCACATACACTATTGGCGTCGGTCGGATGGCGGGACCTAGGGGTCGGACCAAAATTTCTCGACGTTTCATAGCCTCCTGAACAATTTGCCACCATTTTTGGAAATGTCTGTTTTTATATATATATATATATGTGTGTGTGTGTGTGTGTGTGTGTGTGTACGGGCTATAACTTTCAAAAGAGTTAATTGATTTTGACGAAATTGGGTAGCCACGTTGAAATCCATCACCGCACGAAGCCTATTTAAAATGGGCCCAATCGGACCATTTTAAGGGTGGTTTTTAGGGGTTGAAAAATGTTTTTGGGCCCAAAAATACCGAAAAAATTCTCAGAATTGTTTCAAAATTGAAATTTAACCCTTTAGTGAAGATTGAAATGTGCTGCTAAAATTTTAATAAAATCGCCCCGACAGGTCCGGACTTACAAATTTTATGAAAACACTAGTTTGCGGATAGTGATTTACTCACTGAAGGCTGTATTTAATTTGGTACAGAGGTTGCATTGATAATAATATTGAAATTAAGAAAAAAAATATTATTTTAAGGGATGTATTAAGGAGTTAAATTTTTTATTTTGTCCAAAAACAAACTTATGTTCACATAATAACAGCACAATGCCTGTATTAGCAAATACACTATATTGTCGGCAGGGTTTTGGCACTGTGACTCGAGTTTTTTAATGTAATTCAGACGCTAATGACAGAAGCTGTCGACGCGTCTATAATTTACAATGAATAAATAAATATGAGATATCGTATTATGCCTAATAATAATAATAAGTCGCGGGCAGTTAATTATAAATTCGAGCGAACGGGCAAAGCGAGTGGGTAACGTATTAATTAATATATATTCGAATGTATACTATAGCTCTCCGAGTGCACCCGGGCGAAGCCAGACGAGGCATCTAGTTGTTTATTTTTCTGAATCGTCCTATACATTTCTCACGCATAGATTCGCATAAGCAGGGGTTACGCGAGATCCGGTGCCTTTTACACCAACATAACCGATAATTATTTTTCATTCTTTGAAAGCACAGTTGGTGTGCGTGTGTGTGAGTGTTCATTCATATCGGTTGCTCTCGCTCTCTTTTGTTTATTGTTGCCCGTCTGCAATTCGTATAGGACATGAAGAACCTTCTTTCGTTTCAGTCTATGTACAGGATTAGTCGAAATACGGTCAACTCTCAGTAAGAACGAGGATTTGAAAAAGAAAATTTTTTTGTGTTTCATTCTGTCTATAAAATTGGTCGAAATATTCTAAAAGCGAAACTACACGGGCGGATTTTCCGCGGCGTTTTTAACGCGGCGGATTGCACGTCCAAATCGAAACCGTGCTTACAAACGACTGCAACCACACGAAGGAAATATACGTCGCGTTTTTTTAAATCCGTCGGCGTGAGCGATTTGAACGCTTCTGATTGCGTTGATTTCGTCACCGCTACAACACGCTAGAAACGAAAAACATTGTTTAGTGCGGGGTAAACTAGACGAGGCGATGGATCACCGACAGATGTATATAGTCTGGGTAAAAATGTGTGTGGAAATACTTTGTTGATAGTCTGTTTCTTAATATTCGATGAATCCACTAACGTCGTTTCTTCGTTCTGTTCTTAAAAAATAAATTTGCACATACAACAGCAGCGCAACCTAACAAAATGGTGTCCATTTTGTAACTAGCAAAAAGTTGGATTGTTTTGTGTGAATATACTCGACGAAAAAAACGCTTTCTGTTTTGATACGTAAAATTCAGCGGAAATCTCGTCGCTAGAAACACGCCGCAAAAAATCCGCCCGTGTATATAGTTTAACTCATTATTGAGTGTTTGAATTTGAAATCTTTCTTTCTTAGCGAGTTAGCGTTTTTACAAAAAGATCTCTATCTTGTGCTGAAGTGATATAAAGGGTCTTTCAATACGGACATAACAATTTGGTATTTAAATAAAACACAGAATAATTGAGATATCGGGCTGAAATTTTTTCCAGGTGTAGTACACATGCTACAATTATGTATAGAATTTGACGTCGTTCATATGACCACCACGAGCACGATGGAGCGATCGATTCTTTGGATCCAATTTTCAATCACTCTTTCACACATATCAGCTGGAATGTTGGCAATTTTGCGTTCAATATTGTTCCTGAGCTCCTCTAACGTTGTTGGAATGTTGGCATAAACCTTCGACTTCAGGTAACCCCATAAGAAAAAATCCAACGGCGTCAAATCGCATGAGCGAGGTGGCCATTCGACTGGACCATTTCTCGAGATTAAACGATTACCAAAGTTGCGACTACCGACTCAGAATTTTGGTAGTAAGTTTTAACGATTTCCAAACGTTGCTCGTCCGTGAACTTCACCATGATAAAAATGTAAGCCTTGACTGACGTTTTGACTTTGACAGATCATAAAAAAGTTTGTAGGTTATGTTCCGTATTATAAAACAAAATTGTTATGTCCTTATTGAAAGACCCTTTAGATACCTTCAGCACAAACTTATATACCGACAACTTTTTGAAGTGGAAACTTCCTTAGGCGCGCTTTGCCTGAGTAGTGAACGAAAGTGAACCGTCACGCTTCGGGTCGGTGACGCTGAATCGGGTTTACTTGGCTCACACACGAAAACGTATTTGTAGTATGCTGATAATACGTTTTTTGTAGTTCATAAGTGCGCTAATAGATGACACTAAAACTTAATACGCGTATGTTCTTGTTTGTATATATATTTTAAAATTTGAAAATCAGAAGTTTTCACTTCTGTCGTGTGGTCATAACCACACACCCACTTTTTTTACATTTTGAGTGGGACACCATACTTTCAATTCCAATAGAACATTTAAGTAAAATTTTACAAGATCACCCTTAAATTGTGAACGGAATTGATGACGCATCTTTTTATACCCAAACATTCTTTACTTATATATTTTATGTAATGTTTTGTACTTTACCCGCTGCTGATATACCCCAAACTTCGGCGTCCGCTCTCGCTCTGTATTTCAAGTCATTACTTTTATCCATTCAGAACAATGGCTTACTCCTTGTTGTACTCATCAGATAGATTAATGGCCACCTTGAAATAATTATAATCAACAGAAAAGCGAGCTGTAACAATACTTGTAAAGTGAAACGCAAACTTAATTGTTCTTCTTTCAATCGGTTGGCTAAATGAAAATGATGAAGTTCCGGGTTATCTATACTGTGCGGACAGGTTCAATAGATACATAACCGCGTATTTTTAGTGTTCCGTAACTCCGAACGGAACCTTATTACTGAACCTACAATATTTGTCCGTCCGCCGTCTGTCAAACGGTAAGAGGTAGCTAGATGAAATTTTCACAGATTGTGAGTTGTTGTGGCATCCTCCAAATAATAAAAATCAACAAGTTTAGTACCTAGCATGCTCCCCATACATGGATGTATACTCGTATATCTTGTATATGTATCTCTGTTGTTTTCTCTAGAATTGAACTCTTAAACTACTCAAGTATACCTTGTTTCTGCTGTGCTATTGTAGTAAATCTTGGCGATGTTAATAGATCTTCATCTTTTAATATCCCATGAACAACTGGTCAAAAACGAGTTTAGGAGAATTCATGCGCCTACACTGTAAGAAATGAGAAGGCCGATTACATAGATTATCGATGGTCCATTTGTAGCCAGCGATTAATCGCTATCTGATATTTCAAACGCGAAGTAAGCTTGTATCAATGCTAGTATCAAAGCTTCGTTGTGCAAACCTATTTAAGCGCTTATAATTTCAGCCACCATCTATCATACATGCTACCATCTAGAATCCCAGCTGCGTACTGCACGTACCTTTAGTTGCACAATATTCTATTAATTATATAAATAATGGAAATTCTATATTTCCACGGACCACGAACAAACAAAAATATTATGCATCTTAAACCGCGTATAGATAAAATTTCCAAAGCGTTTTTTCACGACTACATTCTTTAAACTTATGGAATGGGTAAAAATAATTTCGTAAGAATCAATCACATAAAATTATTTTATGACTCGCAGTATATTTTGTTACATTTTTACGGTGTCGATATCAGTGTCTGTATTTTTTACGATATCCGCACAGCAAGCTTTGATACTTTGCCATTCACAAAACAATCGACAGCTGAATAAAATAAATGAACTGCTATTCTACTTCGATGGTTTGCTTCAATGGCCAGTAGGAAAAAGCATTGCCAATTCGGCCATTGTTTACAAGTATTGTTGACTTTTTGACTGGCTGTACGGTGAACAATTAATCTTTTTTTCAAGTGTATTCCTCAAAGCATTTTTTTCGTTTGTAGAAATCTATCATTATAGGTTTTCATTCGAAATTTCAAACACGTTTTTTTTTTTAAATTTTAAAGACACCGGAAAAATGTTTTCTTTATATATTTTCCTAAAATCAACAATTATTCACAGTCATAATGTAATTATATTACCAGCTTTTATCCATAACTTCTAGATTATTAATTATTAATAGTGTACCAAGTCCAGCCTCCCCACAGTGAGATGTAGTTATTATCGCGATTGCATTCCAATGTTCATTGGGAATTAGCGCTCCTAGGGACCCGAGCTCGTACCAGTCGATTTGTGTATGCCGGCTGGCGGATTTTAATACACAAATATGTTATTTGTTGTTAAAAACTCTATGATATAGAGATATGGTGATCCGTAGATAATGATTGAATTTAGGAGAGTAAATATACTGATTTTCTGACAGCATTGAGGCTCTGAAGATGGTGTAAAGAGCACCGAAACGTTAGGTAAGAATGCAATTCTAAACTTCACTATTGGAATTTATTTGATCCTTTGGCCACAGAGACATCCTCTCCTAATTTCAGTCAGTGATTTGTTGTGTTGAAGACGCTAATGACCTGAGTCGTCAACACGTCTATAATCTACAATAAATAAATAAACCAAGTCCAGCCGTTTTCGAGTTTCGATTGTTGATAGACAAACGCAAAAAATTCTAGAAAACCCAAAAAACAAATTATTATAACTCGGAAAATGCGTTTCCAATATAAATAATTTATTTCACCAAAAAAAAAACATGTAGGTACTTATTTACCAATCTTTAAGGTTGATATCAGTAATATCTGTTTTATCTACATAAAGTAGATTTAACAAAAGACAAAAAAAGAGTGTGTGTGTACTTATGTACGCACGTCAGAAGTTATACTTCTTTGGCGTAACAAAACAAAAATAACTCTAAAAATTTTATCCCGCGTGCGCATACTAAACGTTTTTAAAAAAGACGATAAAATAATAAAATAAAGATATTAAATAAATTAAATTTTATTTATTATATTTATATCTAATTATTTATTACAAAGAAAACATGTTTGTGTTAAGATTCGAACCCGAGACCTATTGCGTATGAAGCGGCGGCGCTATCCGTTACGCTACGTACATCCTACATAGCAGTGGTATATATTAGGGTATTATAATCATGAACATCCGACTAACTTCATGGTGTTAAATTTTCGTGACATCGCATCACGAAAATTTAACACCATGAAGTTAGTCGGTAAAAATTCACTCTCATCATTTTTCCATAACGCGCCAAAGAAGTATAACTTCAAAAATTTTGTTTTGAAATCGTGCTAAATTTTAATTTGTTTTTTTTTTATTTCTTGCAGATTTATTTCCTGAGCATGATTTTCTACAAGCAATCAAAATACCTTTCGACGATCCACGTACACAATTTTTCGAAAACGGTTTCGACGGTTTCCCAGCGTTCGGTTTGAAACCAGGTTCGGATATCAAGTCTCCATACCGTTTATTTATGCCGGAAAAATTGTATCCAGAATTCTCAATCGTAGCGACTGTAAAACCGATGAGTCGAGATGGCGGATTTATTTTCGCAGTCGTAAATCCACTCGAAACGATGGTTCAGCTCGGAGTTCAGCTAACTCCAGCTGGCCCAGGTCATATGAACATTTCTTTACTTTATACCGACGCACGCCATTTCACTTCGGATTATATCGCCAGCTTCGTCGTCAGTAGCTTCGTCAGAAAATGGATGCGTTTCGCTCTCAAGGTCACAGCTGATGATGTCACGTTATACTTCAACTGTGCCGAACACGACACGATACCAGTCCGAAGACAGCCGATGGAATTGGTATTCGATTCGGCATCCACTCTTTACATCGGACAGGCTGGACCAATCATCAAAGGCGCTTATGATGTGAGTCTTTTATTTTCTCTCTTTAATTTTTGTTTATTTAGCAGATTCCGATTAATTGGGAAACTTTGACTAAGGAGGGTAGTTAAAAGCAAACTTTGGTTACTTTCATGATTGTTTTTTTTTTATTAAACGGCTGCCCTGATAAATCGACGGTTCAATTAATCGGAATTTACTTTATGTGTTGATCTTCATGTACTTCCAATCAGCTCAGTTTATTTATATTCTTTTCGTCTTGCTCAAAATTATTTCGAGCAAAAGTTTCAGGTAGGTAATCTTTTTTTAATATAAAAATATTTTTGTGAAATTACAAGTGCAATATAGTTTTAACATTGGAAATGTTTATGTTCGTATATAAGGGCAGAGTTACGAGTTTTCGTTCAAGGCCAAAAAGACAACGGTGTCGCGATCAAGTGAGGAGCAATCATGCAAAATTGAACAAGTGCAATTTTTTCGAAATGTGTTTTATATCATGTCTAGTTAATTGAGAGGTATTTGCGACGATCTGCGGTGTTATTTTTGAGCAAATGTTAATAAATACTGTAGAAAAATCCATTTAAAAGTTAAGTAATCAAGCAAAAGTGAACGCGTATATAACAGAAGAATAATAGGGTTATTCCTGACAAAACTAAACAGTGCATTGATAAATATTGTGTGTATAATAAACAGTTAATTATGTTTTCTAATATGCTGTTATCATTTCCAATGTCCTCGATGGTTGCAAGGATTGCGAAATCTGTGAATTTTTTCCTAAAAATTTGCCAGTAGGTAGTATATAGAAACTAATGCGCAGAAATACGGATCCATATTTATTATAGAAATATTTTTTTAACTTTTAGATGTATATATTTTTTATATACCTACATACCTACTTACAGTATTAAAATTTCTTGACTGTATATTCGAGATATGACGTGTGAAACTTTTCTATTATCAAACCTATATCAAAATCGTTCAGCTTTTCTGCAGGTTCGCTTTTTATTATTCATTTATAAAGATAAACAAGCGTATGTGAGGTCATGACAAGGTCATTGAGTTCGCACGCACTACGTCGCGTTGAATTTAAGGATGAAACAAAAATGATCAAAATTAATTTTCTTTAAAAACATGCATCTAACATTTCTTCATTTTGACTATAATAGTAATTTTTTATTTCATTAAAATATATTCTATGATCTCTGATATACGAAGCTGAACGAAGCATATCGCATCAACAAACGGTGTAGTTATGGCACTTGTTATGGCACTCTTGTAGATTGAATTCCTCCTTTTACGAAAGTACCTTGTACCTATAAACAACTGCTTTATAAAACGTATAATCTAAAAATCATGTTTTTCGATTTATTTTAATAATAATAGCTGTCGATTGATTTTACTTGTATCTTTAACGTTCAAATATCTTGATAATATAATATACAACATTTTGAAAACATATTTTAGCGAAAAAATCGCATCCTTGAATTTCAGTATTCAGCGTAAAGTACAAAGTATCTGGTCCGATAGTATAAAAGTCCTTATTGTTATAGACATGAAATACGTGAAGTCAACAGGAAAGGTCGATTTTTGGAAGCAGGATCATCACTTGTCAGGACCGGTTTATTAAAATTTGAAAATGTATTTTTGGTACTTACACCTCTGGCAAGTGATTGATTTTGAAAAAAATTCGACTGATGACCAGTCCTATACTTCCCACCTAGTAAATATTTGCAAAAAATAAA
This sequence comes from Mongoloraphidia duomilia, assembly GCA_039654895.1. Classification (NCBI taxonomy): domain Eukaryota; kingdom Metazoa; phylum Arthropoda; class Insecta; order Raphidioptera; family Raphidiidae; genus Mongoloraphidia; species Mongoloraphidia duomilia. The sequence continues at coordinate 13,887,238 of CM077527.1, forward strand.
CACTCTTTTTTTATTCTTGGACTAGGCCCAAATAACCTTAGCTGTTGGTGGTCTTTAAAACACAATTTAATTTTTATTCTTTGAAAAAAGCATGGCCCTCTTTTTTGTTTGGTGATCTACTGATGGCTAGCATAATATAGCAAAAATCATGGTTACCTTGATTTACGTACAATTTTTATTTTTTTTAGTAAAATATTTTTTTCATATTATAACATCTAGAATTCATTTATATTTTTTTTACCTATGTTAATACGTGACATTGAGGACGTTTTTTTGAATATCTCAGGATTCACTGAACCGATTTGACTCAAAATCTAATCAGATCTAAGTTAAAGGCTGATAAACACAATAGAACAATCGGCATGCCCGTATGTTGTTCCGTTCTTAAGATATCGAAGGCGAAAAATTGACCACATACACACACACATATACACACATCACACACACACACACACACACACACACACACACACACACACACACACACACACACACACACACACACACATACAGACATCAGTCAGAAAATGATCTTAAACGATTGCTAGGGTCTCAAAACGTGAAAATCTGTTAAAATCTCGAAATATTGTTTTCGGACTGAATCCATTACTTCCCTACCATAGTAGAGGTGGGAAGTAAAAAAAGTAAATAGTAATTAAATAAGATATATTATTTAAAGAAGTGGTACAATACCCTAGAAAAATATTTGAGTACTTTTAAAGATACATTTTTTACGATAAACAATTTATGACAGGTAGGATTCTGACCTTTCAACCAATTTTCGTTTACTTCCACCAGTTTTCCGGCCGTGGTACTTCAACCACCGTCCCAATTTAGCACAAGTATATGTTCTTCCACTGTTTTGTACACTAATTTAAAACACTGTCAGTAACATTTTCATCTAAATTAACATTGAAAAAACGGTTCTGACCTAGTCATTCCGTCAAAAAGAGTACGAAAAGCGTATGAAACTTTTGAAAGGCGCGATCATAACAATGGCGACGGCGCTTGCGCGTAACTACTGGTGAAAAGGTCTATTGTGTATATGCGCCAAGCCTTAGGATTTTATTTATTTTTATTAAAGAATACTACCAGAGTTTAGCTAAAAACAGACTAATTTTAAAAATAAATTAATGGACGTAATAATAAGGCAGTTTTAAACTTGTAGAGCTGTTATTTTTTTCTGACGTAAATTTGGAATGGAATGCGGGTCCCATTAAAAAGAATGTAATTGCGAAAGTGACAAGTCACACTGACATAAACAAACAACTAATACTTATAGTAGAGCCACCCAGTTAAGGCGAGAAAAATTTTAAACTCGATAAAAAATTATGATTATAAATTATTTTGGCATGATTAAATTTATTTTTAAGTGAAACTTTTAGCCTTATTTTTTTTCATTCGATTACTCATGTTGAGGTCACGTCACGTCCAATCGAAGAATCGCGTATATATCCCAACACAACTGCATAACACTGCGTTATCCCTAACAGACAACTTGGTATAATATCATCTTATATATAAAATTCTCGTGTCGCGGTGTACGTTGTTGAACTCCTCCGAAACGGCTGGACCGATTTTGATGAAATTTTGTGTGCTTATCGGGTAGGGTGGAGAATCGGACAACATCTATTTTTCATCCCCCTAAATGTTAAGGGTGGTCCACCCCAAAAAATTTTTTTTAATTTTTTTGACAAAATTTTTTGTTTTAATTTTTTCATGATTCAGCATTGAAAAATACATACAACTCTAAATTTTCACCCTTATACGATCAACCCCTGATTTTTAATCGCGATTTTTATATTAAGCTTTAAAAAATACATATATATGGCGAACGAGCGAAGCGAGTGAGTAGTGTATTTATAATATTCAAGCGAACGAGCGAAGCGAGTGAGTAGGCGAAAATATTCAAGCGAACGAGCGAAGCGAGTGAGTAGTGTATTAATAAAATTCAAACGAACGAGCGAAGCGAGTGAGTAATGTAATTATAATATTCAAGCGAACGGGCGAAGCGAGTGAGTAATGTATTTATAATATTCAAGCGAACGAGCGAAGCGAGTGAGTACTGTATTAATAAAATTCAAACGAACGTGCGAAGCGAGTGAGTAATGTAATTATTCCTAGAAATTATTAACAACGTTTGCCGGATCAGCTATACTAAATATACGTGAGCGGAGTAATGGGTGACCGCTATTAAATCATAATTTCATACCACCCGAGCGAAGCCGGGACGGGTCCGCTAGTAAATATATAATATAGCACTAAATATAATGGAATGCGTGGCGTAGGGGTATCGCAGTAGGTTACCACCAACCTACTGCGATACCCCTAGACTATTCCATATTACACTTGATATTTATTTATATTTGTACCTTTTTTAGCGCATTATATTTTATCTATTTATTTTTTATTTTATTGGGTGTTATTTAAATAAAATAATACAAGTACCCCCTCCCCCTCCTCACTGCCGATCCGCGCTGCTCGCGTGCCTCGCACGCGATTATTTAATAAATTCAAATTGCAGCTTCGGCAAAAGATTCGCCCTGAATTTAGCCGAAGCGATTGTTTTTCATCAGAATTCTTGGCCGTGAAGCTTCAATCGTACTTCAGTTTTCGTTGCTGCTGTACTTTACCAAACGTGATTACATTATATACAACAACACATATGCGATACACAGTATATATATAAATATATATGTAAAATACGGCGAACGGAATACGGCATATATACGACAAGATACGGCAAACAACACAAATTCATGCCACGTTTTATCATCCGCCACGCTGAATGCCAGTTATATTTCACAGTGAATTGTTGTCATTTTGCGTTCATGCGAATGTCACAACTTTCTGTGCGCCTGTTTGTTTACCAGTCGTTCGGTTGCTTACACTATCAGCAACCCGTGCTACAATATGGACGAGATTAGCTACCGGGAGATCGTTTAATCTTGTATTGTCTCTACAGGTTGTAAGTTGTCACTATTTTCGGTTTATACTATCAGCAATCGAAATATTGCTGGGACGATATTAGCTACCGTAAGGACTTTTTATGTTATATTGTCTACGGGTATTTTCAAATTGATGTCACGTAATGTTAGCAACGAAATTAATGTGTAGACGAGTTTAACTTACAGGTTGTAAGTTGTCACTATTTTCAGTTTATCGAAATATTGGTTTGACGATATTAGCTACCATACGAACTTTTATGCTATATTGTCTACGGGTATTTGCATATTCATATGTTACGATTAATACAATTAGCAACCGAATTAATGTGTAGACGAGTATAGCTACCGGAGAACGTTTAATCTTGTATTGTCTCTACAGGTTGTAAGTTGTCACTATTTTCGGTTTATACTATCGGCAATCGACATACTTCTGGGACGATATTAGCTACCATAAGGGCTTATTATGCTGTATTGTCTACGCGTATTTTCAAATTAATGTCACGATTAATAATGTAGCAACGAAATTACTGTGTAGACGAGTTTAACTTACAGGTTGTAAGTTGTCACTATTTTCAGTTTATGCTATTGGCAATCGAAATATTGGTTTGACGATATTAGCTACCGTACGGACTTTTTATGCTATATTGTCAACGGGTATTTGCATATTCATATGTCACGATTAATACAGTTAGCAACCGAATTAATTTGTAGACGAGTTTAGCTACCGGAAGATCGTTTGATCTTGTATTGTCTCTACAGGTTGTAAATTGTCACTATTTTCGGTTTATACTATCAGCAATCGAAATATTGCTGGGACGATATTAGCTACCGTAAGGGCTTATTATGCTGTATTGTCTACGGGTATTTTCAAATTGATGTCACAGTTAATAATGTTAGCAACGAAATTACTGTGTAGACGAGTTTAACTTACAGGTTGTAGGTTGTCACTATTTTTGGTTTATGCTATTGTCAATCGAAATATTGGTTTGACGATATTAGCTACCGTACGGACTTTTATGCTGTATTGTCTACGGATATTTGCATATTGATATGCCACGATTTATAACTGTTAGCAACCAAATTAATGCGTAGACGAGATTAGCTACCAAAATTTCGTTTTATTTTACATTGATACATGCAATTTGAATATTGGTATTTTTCGGTTTATACTACATATTAGTAACCGAATTATTAATTCGTGGACGAGTTTAGCTACCGAAAGATAGTTTTATCTTACTATCTGCGAGCATGTGAGTTGGGATTTATAAGTACCTACTGTTAAATTATTACTGCACGGACGCGTTGAGTCATTGGAATATTGCATTATCGATAGGCATTTGAATATCGTTGCGTTTTTATTTTTGATACTAGAAACCCAATTATTGCGTGGACGAGATTAGCTACCAAAAAATCGTTTTTATCTTGTATTTACAGGTACTTATACTAAATATTTAAGAAATTGATTTTGTAAAACAAAAATCCAATTATTGCGTGGACGAGGTTAGCTACCAGAAGATCGTTTTTATCTTGTATTTACAGGTACTTATACTAAATATCTAAGAAATTAATTTTGTAAAACAACCTGTACAAAATAGTGACGTTCTTATATAATTGTGTTTAGCTTCATACTAAGTTTGTACCCCGCCTTATCCAAGTCCGTCTGTCTGTCGGTTATCCCTGGAAGCAGCTAAAATGTAGATTACTTATACAATTACCATACAGAAACATCTCCATCAACCTACCATATTACATAACGTATTATTGCAACATGTTTGACACTGTTAAATGAATAATAATATATGCGTATGAAAAACCGAGTGAAAAACCAAGTTGTTAAAATGGAGTAATGTAACCTCAATGTGACTTATTGTTCCCCGCACGTCTCGACTGGCTTCAGTTGTACAAGCTGTTATATGCCCCTTCTATAGCTATCTGTGTTCTGAGGTATACGAACCAATTCAAATTTGGAATTCTGAAGAAATTAAGGACACCGAAATTGATAAGTGAACCGGAACTTCTATATTTCTTTTAGGTCCGTATTCACCGAACACTAGATAGAAGTTACTAATCTTAGAATAAATTTATTCCTTGGAATAAAATTAACTTTCAATTCACCAAGCAATTCATTCGATAGAATAGTAACTTCAGGTACAAATTTACTTTATACCATACACCTTGGACATGTTGTCAAATATTTTGATTCTAAAACACGTTTATCAAAGATCCGACCGATGGCGCATCGATCGAAAATGTAAATTTATTTTATTTACTACAAAAGGCTTTTGCATGAAAGATATGGAATTAATATTTACCTGAAAATGTCGACAGGTCATAAAGTAATTTGTGTATTTCGTGCCCATCCTACTTTACTAGGCGAATAAATATTTATACCCTTAAAATTGGACAGAATAGTTATTCTTACGATTTATACCTGCAGTAAACTTAATTACGTTTGGTGAATTGAATTATCGCTATTTATTCCGAGTAATAGTTACCAGGGGAATAAATCAATGGAATAAAGAACTAACTAGGCTCGGTGAATACGGGCCTTAGTGTCGTAGTTACAGACGTAAAAAAATGGATACCGAGAAAGATGTTTGATTCAGATTTAAATTTAAATTAAATAATATAATTTTATTATCAATAAAAATATTTAACTCAGATATCAATGCAGCAGTCATAAAAACCGGTAACTGATAAAGCGGTTAGCGATACACCGGCAGTTTATAAATATTATAATTCACTGTGCATATAATAATGCTTTTATACACCATTGATGTATATGGATTTACTAGGTATATCAAAATATCATTTGTACAGTGCCGTTTGGAGATTTATCGTTACAAATGCTTTTGTGTTTTAATACTCCACGCTTAATCCCAAAGGAAATAAAGTAGATGCCAAGCATTGTCATTTTCCACTTTTTATTTCATAAAATACACATACGTGACAAAAAAGTCGATGACAATAAATTATAGAAAAATTAATAGTTTTTTCATTTTTGAAGTGAAAAGGCACGTTAGGCACTCTTTGCCTGGGTAGTTAAAAAAATGTGACGCGGCTGACATACTTATAGCATAAAAACGGCATGCTGGCAATTCTATCAATAGCTCAATTAGTAGCATATTCGCGTTGTATGCATAGGGAACTCGGTTCGAGACCTGATGGCAGCGTAGAATTTTTTTCGTTTTTTTTCTAATTTCTACACGATGTTTATTTATATATTTTTTATTGTTGTTATATTCTTTCTTTGACAATAATTATAATTTTTTTGAAACCAAGGTGGAAATAATTAAGTATACAATTTTAGTATTTTAGTAATAAATTATTTTTAGTTCATAAATGCGCTATAATAGATGACACCAAAAATTAGAAAATCTGAAGTTTTCACCTCTGTCGTGTGGTCATAAGCACACACCCGTTTTTTAGCACAAATTAAATTTAGGCACTGTTAATTATACTTATAATATTTTGAAGCAGCACTTCTTTACATTTGTTATTAAATTGTTTTTTTATTTTTAAGACTCTAATGCTAACAGGTAATTTATTCCACTTTTTTGGATCCTCAATTATAAATGAAGACGATCCCAGTGCAGTGTGGAATAATCAGATCCTTTAGACGCTAATGACCTCAGTTGTTGAGCGTCTATAATTTACAATTCATTCATTCATTCAATAATCAGATCTAAATCATACATAGTTCGTGTTAAGTCTTCAGGGGTGCATTTTTGATTCATAAATAAATTGGGTTCATTGAATTGGCATTGACCAGGCCTTTGAATCCCAAAGACCACTGAGTGACTGAATTGGGATTACATTTCTGTAATACCGAGACTCGAATCGGAATCAGGATTCGGAAATACAAATAGTAATTTTTTTACCACTCTATAATTTATGACGATTTTGTACATCGCTCCGTGTGAGGCGTTGACCTTGCCTTGTCTATTATTCATATAAGTGTATCGTTAAATACTAATATTATAAAGTTGAAGAGTTTGTTTGTTTGTTTGGTTGAACGCGCTAATGTCAGGAACTACTGGTTCTAATTGAAAAATTATTTTTGTGTTGGATAGTCCATTTATCGAGGAAGGCTATAGGCTATATAATATCATGCTACGACCAATAGGAGCGGAGCATCAATGAAAAATTCGACTGATGACCAGTCCTATACTTCCCACCTAGTAAATATTTGCAAAAAATAAACACTCTTTTTAACTTCCCATTGGAAGTTATTGTAATGGGTCCGAAAATCGAAATCAAAATGTATAACAATTTTTTATGTTTCAAGGTCACTACACTATTTTTACACTATTTTTAGAAAGATGTCTGTGTGTGTGTGTACGTATGTACGTACGTACGTACGTATGTGCCCATTTCTTTCTAAGACGAAATCTCGAGAATGAAAAATGATATCGACTACGTTAGGGTGCCAATCGACGCGTATTAACGTAAATATGATCTGAAAGAAATTTTTTCAAAATCGGTTCAGCCGTTCTTTTTTCTTAACCAAATAGACTCCAAAAAAGTAGATTTTACACAATATCTCGCGAATAAAAAATTATATCGACTTCGTAAGGGTGTCAATCGAGGCGTGTTAACGTCATTTTGATCCGACATAAATTTTATAAGAATCGGTTCAGCCGTTTTTTTTTAAATTATTGTTAAAAATAAATAATAATTATGTTTTAATGATTAAAATGATTACCTACTTTTCTGTGTAATATCTAATTTAATTATTATTATTAAATATTTATCAAACTGGGAAGTTCGTCGTGTGGACCTTAAGGGGCGCACTTTAGTCCTAATAAACGACCCACCTCACGGCTTGTTTTTTATTCTTTGACTAGGCCCAATTAACCTTAGCTGTTGGTGGTCTTTAAAACACAATTTAATTTTTATTCTTTGAAGAAAGCATGGCCCTCTTTTTTGTTTGGTGATCTACTGATGGCTAACTTAATATAGCAAAAATCATGGTTACCTTGATTTACGTTCAATTTTTATTTTTTTTTAGTAAAATATTTTTACTTCCCACCTCTACTATGGTAGGGAAGTAATGGATTCAGTCCGAAAACAATATTTCGAGATTTTAAAAGATTTTCACGTTTTGAGACCCTAGCAATCGTTTAAGATCATTTTCTGACTGATGTCTGTATGTGTGTGTGTATGTGTGTATGTGTGTATGTGTGTATGTGTGTGTGTGTGTATGTGGTCAATTTTTCGCCTTCGATATCTTAAGAACGGAACAACATACGGGCATGCCGATTGTTCTATTGTGTTTATCAGCCTTTAACTTAGATCTGATTAGATTTTGAGTCAAATCGGTTCAGTGGATCCTGAGATATTAAAAAAAACGTCCTCAATGTCATGTATTAACATAGGTAAAAAAAAATATAAATGAATTCTAGATGTTATAATATGAAAAAAATGTAAATATTTTTTTTCTCTAAAATGTATAGTTTTCGAGAAAAAAAATATTTTACTAAAAAAAATAAAAATTGTACGTAAATCAAGGTAACCATGATTTTTGCTATATTAAGCTAGCCATCAATAGATCACCAAACAAAAAAGAGGGCCATGCTTTTTTCAAAGAATAAAAATTAAATTGTGTTTTAAAGACCACCAACAGCTAAGGTTATTTGGGCCTAGTCAAAGAATAAAAAAAAGAGTGTTTATTTTTTGCAAATATTTACTAGGTGGGAAGTATAGGACTGGTCATCAGTCGAATTTTTTTTCTCGAAAACTATACATTTTAGAGAAAAAAAATATTTACATTTTTTTCATATTATAACATCTAGAATTCATTTATATTTTTTTTTACCTATGTTAATACGTGACATTGAGGACGTTTTTTTTAATATCTCAGGATCCACTGAACCGATTTGACTCAAAATCTAATCAGATCTAAGTTAAAGGCTGATAAACACAATAGAACAATCGGCATGGCCGTATGTTGTTCCGTTCTTAAGATATCGAAGGCGAAAAATTGACCACACACACACACATACACACACACATACACACACACACACACATACAGACATCAGTCAGAAAATGATCTTAAACGATTGCTAGGGTCTCAAAATGTGAAAATCTGTTAAAATCTCGAAATGTTGTTTTCGGACTAAATCCATTACTTCCCTACCATAGTAGAGGTGGGAAGTAAAAATGTTGCAAAAACGGGAAAAATTATTCCTTTTGAGAGCTTCCGTTGCGTGCGCTGCGTAAACGGTTAAAGTTACGCAAAAATCATGTATGACGGAATTGTTCCCGGAAGGTTTATATATATAGCGAACGAGCGTAGCGAGTGAGTAATGTAACTCCTAAACCACGTAACGTATTTTGATGCGGTTTTCACCATCAGTTAGATAATTTTTCACGGAAGGTTTATATATATAGCGAACGAGCGAAGCGAGTGAGTAATGTAATTATAATATTCAACCGAACGAGCGAAGGGAGTGAGTAGTGTATTTATAATATTCAACCGAACGAGCGAAGCGAGTAAGTAGTGTATTTATAATATTCAAGCGAACGAGCGAAGCGACTGAATAGTGTAATGCACCCGGGCTGTCTTAGCACCCGGGCGAAGCCGGACGGGACCGCTAGTACGTAGATAAAGCACGTTTTCTATTGTCCAAACTCAAATGACTAATCGTTATAATTGATAGAAAGCGTTTTATGCATCTCCAGAATAATAGTCTGCTGCATAATCTCTGTTAATAAAATTTTTTATACTTATTTAATAATGCAAATTGCACTCTGTTGCTATCTGTTGTATACAGTGAATTTCACTTAAAATGCAACATAGCCGAGTTTTGCTTACCTAATTAAGTTATTGAAAATATAAATGCGTTAGAGAAAATCGTTTCACTTAAAATGCAACATCCATTGAACAAAAACATACATCACTAAGAATAATTACACACAATATTTTTATTAAAAAAAATTTGCTGTAACTATTGATATAGACCGAGAGCTAGTGGCAATTTTTTGGTATTATTTATTCAAGGTCTTATTTTTGTGAAGATGTTGAGGGAGGCATATTAAAGTGCCCTGAGTAAGGGATTTTGTTAGATAGCGGTATAGAAGGGATGCAGACCGCCCCCAACATGTAACAAAAAAAATGGTCACAATTATTATTGCTTCAAGGCTGAAATTGTTTGTATAGCTTGTCGGTGACCCAATAATGCCATTATAATATTTGAAGATCGATTGGTCTGTATTAAAGGGGTGGCAGATCACCCTAAACGTGTCATGTACCCAACGATTTTTATTATTAGTTCAAGGTTCAAATTTTAATATGGTGTTACGGCGATTGTTTTAAGCATATATTTCAATTTGCCGAACAAAATGTCGGTATTTGTTTATATCGTTCTGCAAGGGGGTTAATACCGACATTTACTTCTGCAAATTGAAATTTATACTTAAAACAGTCTACGTAAGAACATATTAAAATTTGAACCTCAACTAATAATATAATTTTCGTCGGATACATGACACGTTTAGGGTGATCTGCCACCCCTTTAATACAATCGATCTGCAAATATTATAATGGCATTATTGGGTCACCGACAAGTTATACAAATAATTTCAGCCTTGAAGTAATAATAGTTGTGACCATTTTTTTTGTTACATGTTGGGGGCGGTCTGCATCTCTCCCATACCGCTATCTAGCAAAATCTCTTACTCAGGGCACTTTAATATGCCTCCCTCAACATCTTCACAAAAAAGGCCTTGAATAAATAACACCAAAAAATTGTCACTAGCTCTCGATCTAATAGTGGCGCACGTTTTTGTTCAGTGGATGTTACATTTTAAGTGAAACCTTTGGATTTTTTCAAGGTCAAGTTGATATTTGTAACGTATAAAAGATTGTTAAAGAATTGTTAAAGAATTTAACAAATTTGAATAAGGTCGTTCCGTTCACAAAGTGTGTTACTTTGTTTTCTTTTACCAAGTTTTGTTATAAGATTCGTTAGTTTCGACATATTATAATTGAGTTAGCCTTGCCAAACTTTTTGTTAAAGAATCACATTTTCCATTAAACACTACATTCCTTTAACACGTTTTATCTATCGATAAGTTCTCTCTTACAAAAATAAAAGCATATTTTTATTGTTTTATTTGAACTGATAAAGTTTTTTTTTCCTTTTTCCCATTTTCTCAATTGCCTTTTCTACGTTTATATAAAGATGTAATACAAGGCTATAACGCAGATGCGGTCCAATATTATTCAAACTCGTGAAATTTTTAAAGTGTTTTTTAGTTTTTATATTCCTGTATGTAATATATTTGTAATATATTTTTGTATCAGTTTTCTTTCAACCTCCTTTTACTTAATGGAAAAATATGTGCTTTATCTATCACATGTCCTTGTTAGTGTTGCCGTCTAGACAAGACAAGACAAGACTTTCAAAGTCTTGTCTTGTCTTGAAAGACTTCACTAAGTCTTGTCTTGAAATATCAAGACTTCACTAAGTCTAAGTCTAGATTAAAAAACTCTTGTCTTGTCTTGAAAATCTAGACAAGACAAGAGTCTAGAAAGTCTAGATCTAGACGGCAACACTGAAATAAACTAGGAGGACAGTTTGGTATAACGGTTAGTGAGCTGGCCTTTGAGTCAAACTGTCGTGGGTTCGAATTCTACTTCCGCTCAGCTGAACCCAACCAATTTTATTTAAGATAGTGAAGTGTCTATGAATAATTTTCATCGAGTGGAAAGACAGCTTGCGCCAAGAAACTGAAATTGAATACCAAGAAGAAATTTCGAAAAACGTACGTTTGTAGCACCGCGCTATATGGAAGCGAAACATGGACCAAAGGAGTGACAGACAAGAAAAAGATAGAGGCTTTCGAAATGTGGTGCTATAGGCCAATGTTGAAGATAGAATGGATGGACAAAATAAAGAACGAAGAGGTACTAAATCAAATCACGGAAAAGACAAGTTTATGGAAAATAACACAGAAAAAGGAGGGATAGATTTGTAGGATACTTGATCAGGCACGATAATCTACTTAGAGATATTCTAGAGGCAGAAACGGGAAAAGAAAGAGGACTGGGGAGGTCGCGATTAGACTATTGTTCGCAGATAGTAAAATATGTGTGTAGAGGACAGTGTGGTCCAGTGGTTAGCGTCGCGGCCTCTGGATTAGACTGGCGTGTGTTCGAATTCCGCATCCGCTCATGGATGTTTTGTGATGTCATTTAGTTTTAAGTGTGTTGTTATTTATTTAATGTAATCAAGACAATGATCTAAGTTGTCGACGCGTCTATAATTTACAATAAATGAATAAATAAGTAAAAGATGTAGAGTGTTCTAGGGTAAGATTTATTTATTTATTGTAAACTATAGATGCGTCGACAACTTAGGTCATTAGCGTCTTGATTACATTAAATAACCACACAATTAAAACTAAATGACATCACAAAACATCCATGAGAGGAGGCGGGATTCAAACCCACGACAGTCTGATCCAGAGGCCGCGACGCTAACCACTGGACCACACTGTCCTCTCTAGGGTAAGAGAAATGAGGAAACTAGCTAAAGATACGGAAAAGTGGAAGCACGCATCGAATCAGTCTACGGACTGAGGATCTCATGATGATGAAACTAAATAATTGTCATCTTTTTAACCACTCGCCTTTTAAACATCCTTCGGGTTACTCAGTTGTCGAGCGTCTATAATCTACAATCTAGTTCTCCTTTGATCTAAGAATTTGCGAATTTTATATTGCTTCCTGTTTTTAGAGACGTACTGTCTTATCTTCTAGCTCATCTGGAAGTAGCGTTCATTTATAGATGTAGCGAGTTGTTCCGTTACATGTAATATTTCTAAAATTCCACTTTCAGTATGTGACATTAAACGTTGTCGAAATCTAACATACGTCCATTTGCAACGTGACCATAGCTGATATGTATATTCTCAACATTTCTGGAGACTGCAGGAGAACAGAAAAAGACGATAACATGTATATGTGAGCGTGATAGTTGCACTATCGTAGAAAAGAAGTCCTGTATTGTTTAGCTAAAGGAAGACCGTAAAGATCTCTTTTTCTCACTCTTATCGCGTCCCGACGTCCCCGAATATCGTTCAGATCCTCCCTAGACGCTGGCCAAAGTCGAAGCCATCTGTGGAACGCGCTCATTGGAAACATTTCGGGAGATGCAAACCGTTTTCTCCATTTCACAAAAAATAAATCACTTTTATTAATATGTTAAATTAAGATGAATCACCTGCCTACAGAATATGTGTTCGAAAATAAAAAATAAATATTAGTAAAAAAAACTTTTTAGAGACAAGCTTTTATTTAAATGCACTAAAAAGGAAAAAATAATTTTTAATAATTTAGGTCCATAATTATAAAAGCGTGGGTCGTGAACTCAATGATAGTTTATTAGTCACGACCCACGCTTTAATAATTATGAACCTAAATTATTAAAAAATATTTTTTCCTTTTTAGTGCATTTAAATAAAAGCTTGTCTCTAAAAAGTTTTTTTTACTAATATTTCGATTGTAAAATCAAACTCCGAGTCGATTGTGGACTCGATTGTTATTATGAACGATTACAATTGTTTCTATATTGTAAAAATATGTCGTAATCACTACATAATATCCTTAACGCACGAGATATATATGATATTTTTTGCCATACCCACTATAAAATACATATTGTAAAGTTCTTTTCACTTCATTTTCATAAATTTAAAGCTAGTTGAAATTTTCACAGATTGTGTGTTGTGGTGGCATGAATCCTGGCAAATAATACAGAAATTGAGTTGTAGATTATAGACGCTCGACAACAGAGGTCAACAATAATAAAAATCAAACAGTTGACTCCCTAAGAGACTTTCCATACATGGATACTATCTACTCGTATATCTTGTATCTGTCTCTGTTTAATTAAATGTTGGACACTCCTATCGTAGAGGTAGATATCGTGTGTATTACACATATTATGTATCCGGAACTCAGGAGGAGTGTGTCCTGTGCTGTATCTGTCTTCCAAACATGGTGGGTTGGGTTGGCAGTTTAACCACCTCTGTGACCGACGTCTATTCGTATATTGAATGCAAACGTCTAGAACAAATTCTTTTTCGTTTATTCTATCGCCTATCTCATACTCATAGTTAACCCAAAATTTAAACTTGAAATATAGTCAGCCTGGGTTACATAATTTATAATAAAAACTGGTCAAGTCCGCCACGAGGGTTCCGTACCTTTTAATTTAATTAGTGTAAGCTGTGTGTATATTAAAAAGCACAGTGTAAGTTCGAACCTCACGGTTGACAATTATGAATAAAATAGTTTATAATCATCGCGTACGGATGAAGTTACTTTGATAGACTGTTCTATTATGGTTTGAGTCCTATAGAAATAATATAGTTTCATGTAAGATGAGGCCACTGACAGTTGTCAGTATAAAAAACATTAATTCAGTAAAATTAATTGATTATTTATTTCTAATTATTAATTGCCATGATTCATGTTGCAACAACACACAATCTGTGAAAATTTAAACTAGGTACCTCTTACCGTTTGTGGCCTTGTAACAGACGAACGGACAGATATCGTAGGCAGGGTAATAGGGTTCCATACGAAGGTAAAGAACCCTAAATTACAGTTTTTATAAACCTTTTTATTATGTAGAACGTTTTTTTCCTTTGACAATTCAACCCAGCATCAGAATTTTTTATTGTTTTTATCTCGGTTTTTACCTATTATATTTTTTGAAATTTTTTTTTTATTCAGGTTGCTTATAACATGTCACTGAATTCAATGAATTCGTCAAAAATGCAAGTCTATTCTCGCGTATTTTTTCAAATTTAATTTTCTTATAATTCGCTGAAATCAGTAAACACACAAAATACGTCAACCAAATCTTAGATTTTTTTTATCACCTCCGATTTTCCAAATTCAACATGCTTATAGCTAGTGAGCAAATCTCACTTCTTCGGAAAATAAATTTAATAGATAATTTTTTACGTCAGCATCTACTGAAAAAGTTCTGCAGAAATCGGCGCCGCTGATTTCAGTTTAAAAGAGTAATTTTGAATCATATTGTACGTAGCTAAGCACTCTGAGATAGCAGAGAGACAGTGTTGCTCTGTTATCAGACACTTCTATCAAATCACCATAGAGATTCAGTACTACTTACTTACGTAGCCTGTAGCGAACTGCCGTGCTACGACTGTCTTTGTCCGTTGCTCACAACTATACTAGGGGTGGTCACATCGCGCCCGCCAAGCTTCTCTTCTCACGTTGCAAAATAATAAACAATTTAAGAAAAAGTCAAGAGGTGTCATGGGACACCCGACAGAAGCTATGCTTTTTACGCATTGTATATAAAACCGAATTTATCAAAGCTATATAGACAATACTATTGAAAAGTTATTATTTGACCGCCATTTTGAAATCTGATGCAATTTTATTTTTTTGTGTCCTATAAAACTCTTAAATATCAATTTGCAAAAAGATCGGATAATTTTTACAAAAGTACATTTGGCCGCCATTTTGAAATTTGACTCCATTTTATTTTTTTGTGTCCTATAAAACTCTTAAATATCAATTTTCAAAAAAATCGGATAATTTTTACAAAAGTACATATGGCCGCCATTTTGAAATTTGACGCCATTTTATTTTTTTGTGTCCTATAAAACTCTCAGATATTAATTTTCAAAAAGATCGGATAATTTTTACAAAAGTATATATGGCCGCCATTTTATTTTTTTGTGTCCTATAAAACTCTTAAATATCAATTTTCAAAAAGATCGGATAATTTTTACAAAAGCACATATGACCGCCATTTTGAAATCTGACGCCATTTTATTTTTTTGTGTCCTATATTAATTTTCAAAAGGATCGGACAGTAGATATACTTTTAACATGACGTGACGCTACATGACGGTGACGTGACGCGAAGCCATAAGTTTTTCCCCTCCCAGAAATCGCCTAACGCGTAGCATAGCTTCAAAAAAAGATCTCGTGCCTTGAGGGTTTCGTATCGCTGTAACAATTTAATATAGTTTACAATCATCTCGTGGGATTACGCCACTTTCGCTTACTTTTGACACTATAAGTTTTGATAAGTGAGTTAGTATCAAAATACTTACGTGATTTTTAAAAGGCCGTATTTTTTTATTGCATTGAGCTAGAAGCTTGAATTTTTTACAGGACTGTGGGGTTGTAGATCTTACTATTTTATATTTCTTTCAACTTGATACCTTTAGCCTTTCCTAAGAAAAAGGGTCTTGACGGACAGACAGACAAACAGAGTGATCCTATAAGGGTTCCGTTTTTTTTATTCTGAGATACGGAACTCTAAAAAAGTCGAAAACTTTTCTTACACATATTTTGCAACAAAATACACGTTTATTCTTTTAATAGCTTTTCTGTTCATTTGCTATATTTTGAGAAAAAACGACCCTGAATAAAACTAATAACTGTAATAAAACAGTATTCTAATAGCTAGGTCCTAGAGCACCTGTGTGTATCTACAGTTGGCTGTGGGGTCGACACGACCTTGAACAGCGGTATTATTCTTCTTAATCTTATCTCAAACATTGTGGTTCTCAAAGACCATGTAGTTGGCCGCCCCTGATACATATTCTATAATATAAGCAATGCACATGTTTTCCTACATGGTAAACGAGAAATAAGAAGATTCTAAGCTGATGGTTTGTCATACCTGTTCATAAAAAATGACGAGGGCACAGTTATAGACCGAGAGCTAGTGACAATTTATTGGTGTTATTTATTCAAGGCCTTATTTTTGTGAAGATGTTGAGGGAGGCATATTAAAGTGCCCTGAGTAAGGGATTTTGCTAGATAGCGGTATGGGAGGGATGCAGACCGCCCCCAACATGTAACAAAAAAAAATTGTCACAATTATTATTGCTTCAAGGCTGAAGTTGTTTGTATAGCTTGTCGGTGACCCAATAATGCCATTATAATATTTGCAGATCGATTGGTCAGTATTAAAGGGATAGCAGATTACCCTAACGTGTCATGTACTCGACGAAATTTATATTATTAGTTCAAGGTTCAAATTTTAATATGCTGTTACGGCGACTGTTTTGAGCATATATTTCAATTTGCAGAACAAAATGTCGGTATTAACCCCCTCTCTTAGAGGGAAACTTGCCAGACGCCAGAGTTCGCCCTACACATCTAGTTCAGTCACACTTGATCATTGCACTGCTCGATCGGAATCACTCTTCTACTATTTTTATAGTCGACAAAAATCGCGCGTTATTTCGTGTTGATTTCAATACGTAAACCGTTTCCGGTTCCTGCAGTTATCAATCCGACATGTTGTACCGTCACATGTTTTGGCCCATTTATCGTGAAGGTCTCGCGCGTGAGTCTTCCCCAATTCCCTTTTGCAAGTGTAGGAAGTAAACAAGACCTGTGTATTCTGTAGTCTTAATACCGGTCATCAAGACCATGTGATACTTACCAGATCTCATCACATCATGTTTACACTCATTGTGTCAAAAACGTCACCCTAAATAATTTTTAATAAATAACACAAACACTTAGTCCAAGCTCTGGCCGTACAAAAGTCTACCGGGCAACGCTACTAAAATTTTATTATTGAATTTAAGAGTATTCGATAACGGAAGTTACACCCTGCACTCTTCATCTCAAATCCTTTCTAGTGTTGCCGTCTAGATTTAGACTTCCTAAACTCTTGTCTTGTCTAGATTTTCAAGACAAGACTTGCAAAATTTTCAAGACAAGGCAAGGTTTGCTTTATCTAGATCAAGACTCTTGCCAAAACTCTAGACAATTTTCAAGTGTCTAGATAAACTAAGTAGTAGTAGGTAAAGTAAAACCACTCGGTTAATCTAGACTCTTGAAATAATCTAGAGTCTTGATATTAGGCAATACAAGAGTTTTTTTAATCTAGACTTAGACTTAGTGAAGTCTTGATATTTCAAGACAAGACTTAAGTGAAGTCTTGTCTTAATATTTCAAGACAAGACAAGACTTTGAAAGTCTTGTCTTGTCTAGACGGCAACACTAATCCTTTCTCTTCGCCCATAAAACGGTTCCCACTCTCCCGACGCTATTTTTAAAGCTAAAGGTTTCGGGTAAACGCCAAATGAAGGACCGAGAATCACACTACTACAGATCGTATAGGCGAAAAATTGAAAAAAAATCCTGAAACAACTTACAACTTTTTAAAAAATTACGTAATATTTCACACGCATCCAAAACTGGATCTGTAGTGTAATTCTCGGTCCTTCATTTTGCGTTTACCCGATCCTTTTAGCTTTAAAGCGTCGGGAGAGCGGAAACCGTTTTATAGGCGAGGGGAAAGGATTTGAGATGAATGATGCAGGGGGTAACATCCGCTATCGAATACTTTTAAAATAAAAAATCGATGGCAGACTAATTCATTTTTTTTTTCATTTTAACAACCCGAGCGTGACGGTTCACTTTCGTTCACTATTCAGAAAGAACGCAAAGTGCGCCTAAAGAAGTTTTCACTTCAAAAAATCATCATTATAGGTAATATTATATAACTTCTTAATATTTTTTTATGAAAATGTCAGTCACAGTCTCATCGAAGAATATTTTAAAAAGATTTTTCAAATGAGTCAATTTTTGCACGTCAACTAGTTGCAAAGTTAAACGCGAAACCCGTAAGAACGTTAGAAAGTTAGTTTGAAACATGCACCTTGTCGCCCAAGAGACAGAGAGAGATAGAGAGAACGAGAGACAGAGAAGGTAAGAGAATGTAGTACAGTATTTCCTTCTTATTACGACTCAGGACTTTCTGTGTGTCGGTCCCACACCAGCTACGATTTCTGTCCGACATTGCGTTGTCCTGGACGACTCCTATTGCACTGGCACCGATTCTACTGTACATAAAACCCTCTTTTCACGTGATTACTTTTCGTATTGCAGCAGTCTTTTGTTTCAGTAAATATATAGGGTGCGTTAAAAGTAACGCCGACGATTTTGAAAGAATATTCCATGTGGAAGTCATTGAAAGTTCTCGGACAAAAAGAATGCGTTGTGTTATAGATTTATAGATAAATATTTTTTCATCTTAAAAAATTTAACTTCGTCTTTGTCCTCATTTAAGGTCGATTTATATTATCTGGTCAGACACGGCGCGGAAACGTAGCGTTTCCGGCAAAACCAACATTTTTACATGCATATCAAATATAAGTGTTGGTACGTGTCTGAACGGACGAGAAACGCTAAGTATAAATATTTGTATTTGAAATCCATGTAAAAATGTTTGTCTTGCCGGAAACGCTACGTTCCCGCGCCATGTCTGACCGGATAATATAAATCGATCTTTACGCTGTTGTCGGGCGCAATCTTGTTCGAGAAAGATTGGTATTTAAAAACAGGAGTGTAGCAATCTTAATATGTCTTATTGAAAGGACAATTTTGCATCCAACGATAGCTTAAATAAGGACGAAGACGATCATTATTAGTAATAATTTACGACAAATGTACATTTTTCACAAAAAAAGATAGCGTGCTGGCCTGGATCATACTGTCGTGGTTTCGGATCCCACCTCCGCTCATGGATGTTTTATGATCTCGTTTTATTTAATTTGATGTAGTTAAGACGCTAATGACCTTAGTTGTCGGGCGTCTAAAATGTAGTAATGAAAATAAACTACAAACTACTATTAGATTTGGAATTTCAGAGGGAATATGTCCTTAACATCTTCGTCGTTACTTTTGACATACTCTGTATATTTACCTACATACAACAGTGTTTTGTTTTTCCGATGTGCTTATGTTCTCGTTGTTTCACTTGCCTTCCGCGTCTACTGCTGCGTCGTCAGAGTCTTGTTGATAATGCCATAGTTAGCATGGGAACACTATGTAATCCGGAGTTACCGGAGTTCCTGGAGTTATCTACAGCTCAAGTATTTGCTACCGTACCGTGTTCACAAAAAGTGACAGCCGAAATTTATTGCTCCTCCGGAACAAGTCTTCTGGAAATATTTTTGTTCCGGTTCCAAGTTTTGATTTATTAAATATTAATTATTGAAAATCGGAAAAGGCACTAGTGTTGCAACGAAAACATTTCTATTTGGGTTACTTTTATATTGCATAATATACAGTGCACGCCAAAAGTCTTTCCTTCCGCTTCTGCGACATCTATAAAATTAAATAAGTACTAATCGTCCTTCACGCAAACTCTCCAACGATAAAATTCACCCAATTTATTATGCTTGGCAAAATCGAATGAATGTTACTATTTTCAGCTCGCTCTACATCGTTCCCTTCTTGATTTATGTTAGAGCAGGTTAGCTCTACCCGGGCGAAGCCGGGCCGGGCAGCTAGTTATGTATAAACCAAAATTGGGGTCATCTTATAACGAACTTAAATATTATTTTTTTAACAAGGAAATGATGAGTCAACTTCCAAAGTACTTTCTCAATTCTCTCTTTCTCCAAATTTTGTAAGTACAAGGTCATCGCATAGACACTTTGGATCACTCTTGTTGCTACCTAAGACGCTTATAACATTTATTGTCGAGCGTCTGTAATCTATCTTGTAGCTACAAACGGACTTCAAAGACATTTAAATAAGATGCTAGATTTTGTAATAAGGATCCTTAAAACTGATGGAATATTAGGGGAACACAATGGATCTTCTGGGTCATTGGTGTCCTGACCATTTAACTCTGAATTATATTGAGTTGAGTTCTATGTAGGACAAGCTTTGGCATCTATTCAATTTGTAAGAACTACAATTAGGGGAAGTAGTAAGTAATCCTCATCACCTCATTTTATTCCTTGTTTCTTCTGAATATAAACTGTACAATTTGTGGTTATTGTGGTTCTTTAAGACCTTAAAAGAACGAATTAATTGAATGATTTCTCACGAGGGTTCAGGACTCTTTGGGATCTGATTTGGTTAGATGTTGGAGAGGTACAATGGGACCTAATAGGCCCTAGTGCTACGGGAAACATTTTTCCTGCCTCCTAATGTACTTAACCTCTCTTTATGAAGACGCTAATGACTTCTGTTGTCGATCGTCTATAATCCACAATTCAATTCTCTTTAAGAACAATTCTTCGGTAAGAAATAGTGAGAGTTTTTAGAAGAAGTCGACTGTACTAATACGTTGAGATTGTTTGATAACAACATTAAAGAAGACCGTGGGTCCTTACGTAAACCATACCTCTACACATGCAACCCATTTATTTACGTATTACAGGACAGCTGTTTACAAAGTTTTACATTACGTATATGTATTCTATCTATGAAACTTTAAACAAGAAGAACTAGTTTCGTTGTTGTAACTATAATACAGTGTATTGCAGAAGCTTATCGTTTCTATCTTACTTTGCACTTGTCCGATTACCATTAATACCGAACTAAAATAGCTACTTTGTTATTTATATTTAAAGTTGAACGACGATTTGATCCCCTTTTCAGTTTATTTACTCGGTAACTCGATAAACGTGCTTTTTTATTGAAATTCGAAGCCTAAAAAGCTTCACATAATAATCATATCTGGATGACCGAGCTTAGCTCGGATGAGTTCAAAAAAAATAGTACTTAAAGTTTCCATTTCATCAAAATCGTTAGTCGTTTTTAAGAAAAAAAATTACATACCTATAAGTAGATAATATTATTATACGTCAGTATACGTCATACTACATAACGTATGTACCTACATATTTTATATAGGTAATATAAAAGTAATGTACCTATTTATTTAAATATTAGTTAAAAAAATAACAACAATAAAATTTAAACATAATTATGTAAGTATAATTATGTTTAGATTTTATTGTTGTTATTTTTTTACTTTTCAAATAAATACTGATTATTTTAATAAGTTAAAGATTGACTGTAAGAGTAATTTGACATAAATAATGAAAATAGTTTGTTTTTTCCAAAGCCTACTCACCATACGACACTGTTTTATAACGTTAAAAAACTGTTTTTTAAAATGATAAAATCGATAAGAAAACGAATTTTTCCAGGGATGAGACCTAGCTAGATCGATTGTTTGCCCCCCGAAACCCCTTTTCGGTAAATTTGATCAAAATCGTTACAGCCGTTTTCGAGAAAATATATTTATATAGGTACATAGGTACATAGGTACATATATACAAGATTTGCTCGTTTAATAATATAGGGATTATCATAGAGCTTTTTATTTAGACTAATACCTACTTACGCCTAATAAAGTACCTAAATATAAAACTGCAGGGAAATTTTGCACGGTTTTAGATTTGATGTATATTATGGGGCAGGCTATATATAATAATAATTAAAAAATTGGTGTGTGCTTATGACTACACGACAGAAGTGAAAACTTCAGATTTTCTAATTTTAAAATACTTATATATTATATAATTTTTTAATCACACAGTTTAATCATAAATATATATTAAAATCGGCCTATACAATTAAATTTAATGAATATAAGTAATATACCTTAAGTTCTAGTGTCATCTGTTAGCGCACTTGTGAACTACAAAATATATGCTTTAGTGTCATCTGTTAGCGCACTAATTACAAATGACATTTTCCTCGTATTAAGTTTTCAGTGTCATCTATTAGCACACTTATGAACTACACACTATTACCAGCATATTGCAAATACGTGTTCGTGTTTGAGCCAAGTAGCCCCGATTATCACAGTCGGGTCGTTAACAGTCCAGGCAATTAGCGCGCCTAAGGAAGTTTTCACTTCAAAAATAATAATATAACATAGTTGCGAAGGGGACTCAGAAACGGGCAAAATATAAAGACTTTCTTTTTGAGCTCAGGAAGCAGTACCCAGAGTACTCTGTTAAATTAATAGTCCTTGTATAATAGCTGTTCTTGGAGGAGCCAAACCGTCACTGTTGACAAATATAAAAGCTATCCCGGCATGTCAGCGTAATGCTGAGTCACTAGTCTGTCGCATGTAAAAGGCTGTGCTTATTGGGTCGCTCCGTGTTCTCCGTACGCACGACCCAAATTTACTTCAATCGCCCATTTCATGGTTTGAGACGCGGTTTTAGTTTCAGCTTGCTTCGCAACTATCCGTTGTGTGACGTTGACGAACCCGAAGTTTGGGATGCTTGTGGATACAAAATTCTTTAAGGAATTTTTACTTCTCAATAATAATAATAATGCATTTAACGTTCGTTTCTCATAGTGTTGCCGTCTAGAAATATCAAGACAAGATTTCACTTAAGTCTTGTCTTGAAATATCAAGACTTCACTAAGTCTAAGTCTAGATTAACAAACTCTTGTCTAGTCTAATATCAAGACTCTAGATTATTTTCAAGAGTCTAGATTAGTAGTAGTAGGTAAAGTAAACCTTTACATACTACTACTTAGTTTATCTAGAGTCTAGACTCTTGAAAATTGTCTAGAGTTTTGGCAAGAGTCTTGATCTAGATAAAGCAAGTCTTGTCTTGTCTTGAAAATTTTTAGACAAGACTTTTGCAAGTCTTGTCTTGAAAATCTAGACAAGACAAGAGTCTAGAAAGTCTAGATATAGACGGCAACACTAGTTTCTCAGTACTATTATTGTATTAACGAGCGTTCGTATAGAGAAATCCGACTGAATTTAAAAATTGATTTTATGACAAAATAGTTTTGAATATTTTAAACAATTGTTATTATATATTTTTGTTTGGAATATTTATAAAATATTTTATTTAAGTGCATAATGAAAGTCAGAATTATATTTCATATAAAAAAAAATAAATAAAAAAAATGCATATTAGATATGGACTGAAACTATAACTTCAAATTTTATAACTACATAAAATTTTTTTTTGTCATTTATGCTATAAATATTCAAAACAATATATCATTTTCATTGAATGCAATTTATGTTTTATGAAACCAGCTTTTAATTTATTCAAATACACTGTAAAAATAAATAATTAAATGCATCATTAAATAATTAATATATATAACGAAATTATACCGTTGATTCAAAGTTCCTAAATATTTATTTTTACAATTACTGACAATTTAGTAACGTTTGGAAATGCAATTATCAAAATCGTGTAGTTTTACTGAAACATTTACTCTATTTTACAATACTACATGTAGGTGAAAATTTAAATCAAAATTCCCTTTTCGCATTATGTGACTTTGTTCGAACAACCCGGAATTTATTAAAATACCAAGGACACAAAAACTGTGAAAAAAATAATTAAAAAAAAAGTAAACCGACATCAAAAAAAAACCTATTCAACTATCCTTTACCCGATTATGAATTTTTTTTTATTTATGGCTTCCCGTGTATGGGGACGTGCTTCAAAAATTGTTATTTTTATCTGCTATGATATAGCGCCGACATCTAATTGAATGTAAGTCAGCAAAGATGATTGTAAAACGTACGAAAAAATCAATTTATCTTCTATTGATTTCTTTTTTGAAATCGAGTTAATTTTTTTTCTGATTTCTTTTTTGTTTAATTTCAAGAGAAACTACCTTAAAAATGTATTTGTCTATAACTGAGTCCATAAAATATTCACACAAAAATAATAATGCAAATACCTTGTTTACTTTGTTTAAAAAGTTTTATTCATGAATTTTTTCGAGATTTTTTTACATATTTATAAATCTAATTAATTTTTTTCAACTTGCCTAAAGAGGAATACACCGCGATACAACCGTTATAAATCAAAATTCTGAATAATGAGAGCTACAAATACCCCCTGAACTCTTCATCTTAACTCGACGCTATTTTGAGACTATCGGGTATACACCAAATGAAAGATCAAGGATCACACTATACAGATCCCACAAACGAAAATTGAAAAAAAAAACCTGGAAAAACTAATTAAGTACAACTTAAAAAATAAGATAAATTACATAATTTTTAAGAATAATTAAGAGCACTGTGGTTTAATTTAATAATAAAGAGTTTAGTCACGTCTAACCACAATAATTTTATTAAAGAATGTACATTTCAAGAGCTATGCTCCCATCTTCAAAATTTAGTAGTTGCTGAAGATGGGAGCATAGCTCTTGAAATGTACATTCATTAATAAAATTATTGTGGTTAGACGTGACTAAACTCTGTATTATTACATAATTTTTCACAAGTAGGTACAACTTTTATTTAAAAAATTCGCCTGAGTGGTCTGATTTTTTGTCATCCATACTCCATTTACTGTCCATCCGGAAATCTTGCATTAGCTGATATAATTTATATATTTCTGATGATGTCAGGAATGCTGTCGAAACGTTACATCAGTATTGCGTTTTTATTTTGAACCTTACGGCACGCGAAGACTTCGTTAAACTAAGCGTACAAAAATTAAATTAAATACGATTGACCGATTACTGCATGTATTTACGATTCCTGAGGGCTTGAGAATAGCCGAGCGTGTAGCAATGCTGTTGTTTACATGGCGTTGCTATGGTTCCTCTATTACAAGTCCGCAGTTCCCGGGTTCTAGCCCGAAAGCTGGTAATCGGATTTTCAATTTATTATTAAAAAAAAAATAATGAATTGAAAATATGAATTAGTGCTAGGCCCAAATAACCTTAGCTGTTGGTGGTCTTTAAAACACACACACTATTCCCGATCCCAAAGCACTCTTAAAATCAATCGTTTTCCCGAGATTTCCGGATTGGAAGTCCTAATCATTACCTTTCTGAGAACCAATTGTTTCTTAATAGAGTTCTTTTCACATTGAAAAAAAAACTTTTTAACAAAAAAAAACCTCCTTCAAAAAGGCACTAAAAAGAGGAAAATAATGAAATTTTGAGGTCTGTGCCAATTAAAATATGAAGTTGGTTAAAAAGAAGATATTAATCACTATACTATACTTTTTTACCGACTTCATATTTTAATTGGCACAGACCTCAAAATTTTATTATTTAGCTCTTTTTAGTGCCCTTTTGAAGGAGGTTTTTTTTTGTTAAACAGTTTTTTATTTCATACTTTTTAGTGTCAAAAAGTAACATTTACCTTAAAGAATCACACGCCGTTACCTACTTTTATTAAAATCAGCCAAACTACTGAACCGATTTTGATGAAATTTCTATGGGACCAATCTGAAAGTATATCCTTTCAAATAAAAAAAAAATTCAAAATCGGTTCATAAACGACAAAGTTATCCGCGAACATACATAAAACATAAAAAATATATACGGTCGAATTGAGAAACCTCTTTTTTTTGAAGTCGGTTAAAAATGCACAAAACTAACTAGAAACGACCCTGATTTCCCACGCAACTCACAACATTTATATTTTAATTAATTGCAAAAATGAAAATACTATCTGCATGATGAAAAAAATACATTTTATTATCTCGGCTTAAAAATCTACATGTTATTTTTTTATAAACAGATATTATGTGAATTTTAAATTAGTTTGGGATAATACGTGGAAAAATTATAGGTATATAGTTGTCTCACTCGCTCATACATTTACATTACAAATTTTGCCCGCGGTAGAAAGTCGAAAAAATTTGCATATAATTTTCTCTGTGCAGTCTGATCGCCATTTATTTTTTGTTTTCTCTACTTAATTAAGTGCGTAGTATTAACATAATTAATCTTTGATATTAAAAATATTAAATCCTTTTATTAAATAATAACTAATAAGCCACTGCTAAAGAATCACAGGCGTCGCGTCGTGTTTTTTCTAGAACTGTACTTATTATTATTTATACCAAATAAGAATTGGGAGTTACTTGCGGATAACAATAAATGTTAATTTGTTATAATCAATGTTTGTAACCTCTTTCAATTGAATTTAAAATTTTAATTGAAACTTCCGCCACCAGCTTATTTCCCCCACTCCTGACGGTGTCGTTTTTCTTTGTATTATTTCTACTTTGCGAACAGAAAGGGTCGTGTCGATAGAGGTTCCCCCTCAACGTATTGGTACTTACACTACCCGCCAGCCAATCGGTTCCGATTCCCCGCTAGCAACTCATTTCCCCCACTCCTGACGGTGTCGTTTTTCTTTGTATTATTTCTACTTTGCGAACAGAAAGGGTCGTATTTATCGAGTTTCCCCCTCAACGCATAGGTATTTACACTACCCGCCAGCCAATCGGTTCCGATTCCCCGCTAGCAACTTATTTCCCCCACTCCTGACGGTGCCGTTTTTCTTTGTATTATTTCTACTTTGCGAACAGAAAGGGTCGTGTCGATAGAGGTTCCCCCTCAACGTATTGGTACTTACACTACCCGCCAGCCAATCGGTTCCGATCCCCATTAGCAAGTCATTTCCCTCACTCCTGACGGTGTCGTTTTTCTTTGTATTATTTCTACTTTGCGAACAGAAAGGGTCGTGTCGATCAAGTTTCCCCCTCAACGCATTTTTACTTACACTACCCGCCAGCCAATCGGTTCCGATTCCCCGCTAGCAACTTATTTCCCCCACTCCTGACGGTGCCGTTTTTCTTTGTATTATTCCTACTTTGCGAACAGAAAGGGTCGTGTCGATCGAGTTTCCCCCTCAACGTATTGGTACTTACACTACCCGCCAGCCAATCGGTTCCGATTCCCCGCTAGTAACTCATTTCCCCCACTCTTGACAGTGTCGTTTTTCGTTTTCGTTACGTTGTTGAACAAAGTTACTCTCGTCTCGGGTAAAGAAGTTTTAGTTAAAAAATCAAATCTAGCATTTGATGGAACTGACAAAAATTAAAAAAGTGAACAGCCGCCCTTAAGTATGACTATTTTCTCACGTAGTGGCGTAACTGTGGTGTAAATAGTAGATACGTCTTTACGTGAGATGAGGGACTTTATGTACCAAGACCCCTTAAGGTAGCTGTCGTACTACAATAACATCCAAAAGTTTCGTTCATAATACGCTGTAAAACAATAAATAAGTATAGTGTTAAATGTAAAAAAATTTTGTTAGAGATTGTACCTAAACTGTTGTTCACATAGTAACACATATTTCACTTAGTTTGTTCGCTTGGATTATATAAAAATGTCAATCTTTTCTCATAAATTGTTGAACTTTGCGTTATTATATCTCAACAATAAAAAGGTCAATAATTTTTGGATTTTCTTTTTTAAACTCAGAACAAAAACATCAATGAACAGTTAGTTTTTTGAAAATTTCTGACTGTTACTTTTTTTTTTTAAATTAAAAAACTTGTCAAAAACACAACCTTTCCTATGCTCTCCGTGTTAATTATCCGAACTTTAATTAAGTTTATCTCGAGTTAGAGATCGTCAATCAACTTCAAATTTTAATGGTATTTGTATTATAGTATCCTTAATGAGTATATACGAAAATTTAGAATTTTCTGACACTATGCCCATAGCACGACAACTACCTTAAGTGTAGCTTCAATACAAAAATATTACTTCATTTGTTTTGTTGTTTTCCTTTAGTAAAGAAAATTAAAATAATATTATTATTTAATCTTTCTTAAGAAACAAATTAAATAAATCCTATTACTGCAATTTAAATTAAATGAGAACAAATTTCATAATTAATAAATACTTAATAACTATTAAGTTATTAATTGTTTGGTATTATAAAGTATTTCAATTTTCAAAGAATGATTAAAAAAGTAATCATAAATTTGTAGAATATAGTCCTACCTATAATAAATAATAAAATATAACTTTTGTAATTTAAAATATAAATTCTATTTTAATATAATTAAATATTACCCAATATAATTACGTACGTTGTTAGTAAAATGCTTGTCGAGGCTTTAAACTTTACACGGTGGTATTTTTCGGAATAAAAATATGATTAAAAAATTATATCCCTATATTATTAAACGAGCAAATCTTGTATATGTGTACCTATATAAATATTTTCTCGAAAACGGCCCTAACGATTTGGATGAAATTTACTGAAAAGGGGTTTTGGGGGACAAAAAATCGATCTAGCTAGGTCTCATCCCTGGAAAAATTCGTTTTCTTATCGATTTTATCATTTTAAAAAACAGTTTTTTTAACGTTATAAAACAGTGTCGTATGGTGAGTAGGCTTTGGAAAAAACAAACTATTTTCATTATTTATGTCAAATTACAGTCAATCTTTAACTTATTAAAATAATCAGTAATTATTTGAAAATATGTAGGTACATACGTTATGTAGTATGACGTATACTGACGTATAATAATATTATCTACTTATAGGTATGTAATTTTTTTTCTTAAAAACTACTAACGATTTTGATGAAATGGGAACTTTAAGTACTATTTTTTTTGAACTCATCCGAGCAAAGCTCAGTCATCCAGATATCTGAACTTAACCGTAGAAATACTGTTTCCATGGCTTGTTTATTACAAATCTCTAGATTCTGGGTTTTAATCTGAGAACTGGTGAAAATATTCACTGGATTTTCAAATTATAACTGTTTTTAATTATTAAAAACTCGGGTCGCAGTGACAAACCCTGCCGACAATATAGTGTATTTGCTAATACAGGCCTTGTGGCTTTAATACGTGAACTTAAGTTTGTTTTTGGACAAAATAAAAAATTTAACGCCTTAATACATCCCTTAAAATAATATTTTTTTCTTAATTTCAATATTATTATCAATGCAACCTCTGTACCACATTAAATACACCCTTCCATAAGTAAATCCGTATCAACAAACTAGTGTTTTCATAAAATTTGAAAGTCCGGTCCTGTCGGGCCGATTTTATTAAAATTTTAGCAGCACGTTTTAATCTTTACTAAAGAGTTAAATTTCAATTTTGAAACGATTCTGACAAATTTTTCGGTATTTTTGGGCCCAAAAACTTTTTGGAACCCCTAAATACAACCCTGAAAATGGTCCGATCGGGCCCATTTTAAATAGGCTTCTTGCGGTGATGGGTTCCAATGTGTGTACCAAATTTCGTTTCAATCGATTAAGTCTGTCGAGAGTTATCGTGTACACACATATATATATATATATATATATATATATATATATATATATATATATATATATAAATATATACATACATATATATAAACATTTTCAAAAATGGTGCCAAATTGTTCAGGAGGCTATGAAACGTCGAGAAATTTTGGTCCGACCCCTAGGTCCCGACATCCGACCGACGCCAATAGTGTATGTGCCATATTATGGCAAATACACTAATAAAAACGATAGGATATTGTAAATTACCTTAATTAATTAAAATAATAATAATATTTGTATTTATTTAAAGACATTAGCGAGGACAGTGTGGATCAGTAGTTAGCGTCGCGGCCTCTGGATTAGACTGTCGTGGGTTCGAATCCCGCCTCCGATCATCAATGTTTTGTGATGTCATTTAGTTTTAAGTTAATTTTTAACCTCCCATTGGAAGTTATTGTAATGGGTCCGAAAATCGAAATCAAAATGTATAACAAATTTTTATGTTTCTAGGTCACCACACTATTTTTAGAAAGATGTCGGTGTGTGTGTGTGTGTACGTATGTGTCCATTTCTTTCTGAGACGAAATCTCGAGAATGAAAAATGATATCGACTACGTTAGGGTGCCAATCGACGCGTATTAACGTGAATATGATCTGAAAGAAATTTTTTCAAAATCGGTTCAGCCGTTCTTTTTTCTTAACCAAATAGACTCCAAAAAAGTAGATTTTACACAATATCTCGCGAATAAAAAATTATATCGACTTCGTAAGGGTGTCAATCGAGGCGTGTTAACGTCATTTTGATCCGACATAAATTTTATAAAAATCGCTTCAGTCGTTTTTTTTTTTTATTTATTGTTAAAAATAAATAATAATATTATGTTTTAATGATTAAAATGATTACTTTTCTGTGTAAAACCTAATTTAATTATTATTATTAAATATTTATCAAACTGGGAAGTTCGTCGTGTGGACCTCAAGGGTCGCACTTTAGTCCTAATAGACGACCCACCTCACGGCTTGTTATTTAATGTAATCAAGACGCTAATGACCTAAGCTGTCGACGCTTCTATAATTTACAATAAATAAAATAAAGACATTAGCGTGTTAATTTAGTTTCCAAAAACATATTTCAATTAAAAATAATTTAAATACTGTTTACGTCTAAATTATTGGCAAATTGGACACTAATGACGTAAACGGTGGTTATTCTGGAATCTGGTCTTGAAATGTTTACCTTTATAAATGATAACAATCTACAATTTAATTTAGAAATTTTAATATTAATTTTTATACTGACGGTATTACAAAAACACGATATTTTATATTCTTGTCGCAAACTGTTCCTTAGTGAACCCTTCTTATTCTGCGCTAGTGTATGTCGCTTTTGTCTCAAGAATAGTCCAAACTCCGACCGTAAAAAAGTCTACTGAACAACACTACTAAAATTTTATTATTGAATTAAACAATAATATGATGAAAAACATTAAATCGTTGCCAGACTAATTCCATTTTTTGTCAGTATCTCGAATACGGTTCAACACTACTTGAAGAATTATATACAGATTATAGGTAATTATTTACAATAAATTATCTTCGTCTGCCTGGGAATTTTTTGCATACCTGGCAGACCTCGTATTGAGAGGTCTGCCAAGGCAGACGATAATAATTGTAAATAATTGATATTTCTCTGTAATCAGTATAAATTACATCAAGTAGTATTGCGCCGTATTCGAGATACTGATAACAAAAAAAAGTGGATGTGTGCTTATGACCACACGACAGAAGTGAAAACTTATATATATTTTAGCGTATTATATTAAACTACTCTCAAAAGTTTTAGTGTCATCTACTAGCGCACTTATGAACTACAAATAACTTATTACCAACATACTACAAATACCTTTTCAATTAAATTTTTTTGTTGGAATTCAATTAAATTTTAGTGTCACCTATTAGCGCACTTGTGAACTACAAATAACTTATTACCAACATACTACAAATACTTTTTCAATAAAGTTTAATTTCATCTATTAGCGCACTTGTGAACTACAATAACTTTTACCAACATACTATACAAGTACCTTTTCAATTAAGTTTAGTGTCATCTATTAGCGCACCTATGAACTACATACAAATACCTTTTCGTGTTTGAGCCGAGTAAACCCGATTCAGCGTCACCGACCCGAAGCGTGACGGTACACTTTCGTTCACTACTCAGGCAAAGTGCGCCTAAGGAAGTTTTCACTTCAAAAATGATAAAAAAAATTGAATTACTCTGCCACCGATTTGATGTTTTTCATCATATTATTATCTGTTAAATTCAATAATAAAACTTGAGTAGACTTTTGTACGGTCAGAGCTTGGACTCAAAGGCCTACCGATAAAAGACAATTCAGTCAAAGTTTCAACATTATTTCCGCACGTTTTTGACCTGTCTCTTATAGCGTATAATGCAGATACTTTAATATTGAAGTAAGTTTCTGAAATAAATTCAGAACTATGAATATATGTGAACGATATGTTCTCGTCATAGGGAGGATGTATTCTAGTGTTATTTTTTAAGGTCCCGTACCAAAATGGCAAAAAATCGAACCTTTAAGGCAGAGGGTCCCAAATTTTTTTTTCTCTTAGACCACTTTAAAAATTTTGCTGGTTCCGGTGGACCCCCTGCAGCTACATTTCTACCATATTCCCAAAACTCGACAAAAAATGTGAAGATTAGATCTAACTATGGAAATTTGCGTTGCGGCTGAGTTCCAACCACGAATTAACAGTTTCCGAAAAAAAAGTGAGAATTGATTGGTTAATTAATTAATTGATTGTGCTGTGAGTGGATGTCAAAAAAGTAAAGTTGGCCAATCAAAAAAGTGATTCCATCCAACTTTACTTTTTTGACATCTACTCACAGCACAAGAAACCAATCGATTCTCACTTATTTTATTTAGAAAACTCCCCATTCGGAGTGATATTTATTCAAGTTTTATGCAAGTTTTTACAAGTAACAGCCGCTGAGCTTCTTAAAATATTATCTGCCTACATTGATAGGTGAAGTCAAGCCAAAATTTTAGTTCTTCACTATCGAAACCAGATAAATGTTCGTGGACCCCCGCTTACGAATTGTGAACCCCCATTTTTCTGTCACGCCAACGTAGACCCCTGGGGGCCACCTGGACCACTTTAAAAATCAATGCTTTAAGGTGAGATTTCGTTGTCTGTCTGTCTTTCTGTCCTGTCTGTCTGTCTGTCTGTCTGTCTGTAAGGCACAGTCAATTTTCTCAGGAACTGTCTACTTTATCGACTTGAAATTTGGCATAGCCATAAAACTTGTATACCCACACCTAATTCAAGAGTCATAAACACAAAATTATGTATTTCTCTATTTTTAGGGGGCTAAAATTGAGGGTTAAAAAAATTTGCCCATGCACTGAATCGATCTTTCTGGTAAAATGTTTGCTTCCTAAGAATGATTTCAATCAAGTTTTAAATTAATTGACCCGTTTCTTCCACCATCTAAGCTATGTTCGAAAATATCTGTCCGGTAGCTGATAAAAGTAAATTTTTTCGTTAATTACCTTAGTTGTCGAGCGTCTGTAATCAACAATCTATCCAAAAAAGCACATTTTTGCTGTTAAAGCGGCGCTTTCTACAAACTCATACAGCGACCCTTTTCTTCCACCATCGTCATGTATTTTTTAAAGTTTCAGTTGTTCTGTGTCCCGTGCCGATTCAAGCAATTTCAACGTCTCCGTAAGAACATTTACTTCCTAAGAGTGATTTTGGTTCTATTTTATAGATTTTATTTATTTATTGTAGATTATAGACGCGTCGACATCTAAGGTCATTAGCGTCTTTCAACTACACTAAATAACAGCTAGCTTAAAACTAAATAACATCACAAAACATCCATGAGCGCAGGTGAGATTCGAACCCACGACAGTCCAGTCTAGAGGTTGCGGCGCTAAGCATGCTAACCACTAGGCTATACTGCCCCTTCCTATTTTATAGACGCTGTTAATCTGAGTTTATGAGCGTCTATAATCTACAGACGCTAATGACCTAAGATGTCGACGCGTCTGTAATCTACAATAAATAAATAAAACATAATCTACATTTTATCTGTTAAATATTTTGAAAAGCTTGACTGAATTTAGAAACGATGGTTGAAAAAAACAAAAACAAAATGAAAATATCTGGACGTCCGGTTGTTGATAAAAGTACATTTTTGCTGTTTGTTAGTGCAACCCTTATCTACCACCACATGAGGTTCAGTGAGTAGGTTTCTCTATACTCACCGCACTTTCGTGTGATATTCAGTATATTGTAGGTATACGAGGTACAAGCAGGGTACGCATGCCGCTGTCAGATGCGACATACGTGTGAGTGTATATACGTATGTGTTAGTTGCGATTCCGACGGAAACACTCCGGCGTCGCTTTTCTCTGCACAGTCGTGACGTCGACAAACCGACGTCTGCTGCTGGTAAAGCGTCCGTTAAACGCGCCAAGCGGTCTAGTAGCGGTGTGACGTTCACTGATACCGGCGGCTGCCTCTAGGTGCGCTCCGGTCGCTGTTTTGTTCTGTACTCGCGCATCGTAACAATACACGCGTTTGTTGCGTTGCGCGTTTGTTTATCGTAACCGACACGTTTGTTGTTTGTTTGTTTGTGACAAGTGACGCTCTAACTTTGCAACAAATCGGTTTGAAAATTTCAATTGTTGTTCAATGATTTATCGATTTTCGTTATGAAATATTAAATTGTTTTGAAACGGTTTAAAATGGCAGTTGTGATCAAAAAATGTATTTTTCTTTCCACTTTTTAATTTTAAACTGTTAACTTAAATTTGATCTTAATCGTCAAACTGAAATAATGTTTAAAATTTTCTTTTTGTTTAAAGCACCACCATCTTCGAATGTATTAGGTCTTAAATTTGGAAAAAAATCAGGCATGGTACAGATTAGAAGAAAACTATAGCGAAGGGTTAGATTTTCCTTAGTTTTTGTGATTTAGCCTAAAATAGTTCATTTTGATATTTTCACAAATATGACAGGGCAATGAAATTTTTTATGTGTTATGGAATTGTTTCGTAACTGGCATTTAATTTTTTGTCGCTTACACACTTTTACCAAGTAGATAAATACTAATCATGCTATTTAATTTAAACAATATTTTTGGCGCTTATGTCGTTTTACCTATTAAATCTGTAGCTATATGCGTCATGATTTTTTAAGTTAACCAAGAATTAAAAAATAAAGATCCGTGAGGCTATAAGTAATTTATAAATTGTGGTTAATTCGTGATAATAGCGACTTTCATAAATATAAAAACACGAAAACTTGAAAAAGTTCTACAAACAGAATTTTTGTAATTCATACTCAACGATCCTTTCGGGTTATTAAGTCATCTTCAGGAGCAAAAATACTTAAACTTTTTATATTTATTATTCAATCATGTTCTACCAAATATTTAGCGAAAAATCTGTTCAAATGATATTTTGTTTGTTTACAACTGTTTGTCTACAATCTAGTCTAATTCAAAATCGATAGGTAATTTGTTTCACATGTAGAAGAAATGAATTTATTTCTTTTAGTCCAATTTAATTTAAAATAAGAAGATTGAAAGAAAAGCTTATTTGGCTTAGGATCAAATGATTGCAATAATGTTTAGGATATTTTTTTTTTACTTACGTTTCAACATTTTTTGTGCCATCTTCAAAGTATCTAGAATTTAAATTTACAGCGATTTTATAATATTATTTGAAATCTAGAATATTAAAAAAAAATTTGGTTTGTTGACAGAGCAACTGTTTTACAAATTTAAATTATATTTATAAATGCTTACCAATTAATGCTGTCACAATATTATCAGTACTTTGTTAGAAAAATCTTGTCATGTACGATATTTAATTCGTCACTAGCTTAAAACAAATAAAATTTGGGCTTTATTTTTGTGTGGCTTATTTTAACCTCTTTATAATAAAAACTTTGTAAGAATAGATTCAATTCATAAAAAATGCGATTACCCTAAACATCGTTAATTTGACCCTAAGCCCTTTTTTTCAATCTTCTTATCAATTCTAAGAATCATTAAAACTAAATTTAAACTCTATTCAACCATCACAATATTTTAAAGTGTCAAAATGATTTCCTGATAACATTTGAATAATTAATTTTATTAGATTGTTGACAGAATATATTGAAATGCATCTTTCTACTATATTTGTTGACTTCGCTAGCGTCGAATAGATGCACCTAATAAATAATTCACAATATACAAGTATGTTGCAACTTGATTCAAAAACATAATATTGACAAACGGAAATACTCGATACATGTCGAGTATTTACTAAAATCAGCAAATTTTATCGTTAAATAATCGAATAATATTCTTTAAATACGTCTTATTTTAAAATTTTTTAATTCCGATTAAAACAATTATTTTATTTATTTTATTATTTTTAATATAGATGCAAAACTTCATTTTTTACAGAAGTTACAAAGCTGCTTTTCCCTTCCATTTAAGAGTAGCTTAAATAGTAGCTTCTATAGTGATTTGAACGGTTTTGAAATTCTACAACTCAAATTTGTCTAAAAATTTGTTTTGTGTTATATATTAATAGAGCAGTAAATTCTGAACAAAATAACACCTAAATCACTTCAATCTGATTTCAAATAAGTTCAAAATAAAAATTCTAAAAAATATTTTAGAACATAAACTTTAATTATAACAAAGTTTTATATTTTATTTTCATCACTGGCAAATACCCTATATTAATCAAAAGTCAGCTTTATAGATTTAAATATGAAACAAATAATAAATCCAGCGAATACTCATAAAAAGTTGAATTTTGACATGCAGATAATATTCCGCAAATATTTCAGCGGTCGTTTTACAAAAAAACAAAATATTTTGCGTACTCTACGGTCAACCTAACATTATTTTTATATAAAATTAATTTTGAAGAAGAGAAATTTTAATTATGAAAGATTGAAATTCATTTTTATGATATTTCGAGTAAATTAAAAATGACAAAGTCTGACAGACAAAATATTATACCTTATAAATACTTTTTCAGTAGACTGATTCAAAAATGACATAAAAAACTCGTTCCTTTGATGCTTCAGTATTTAAAAAAAATCTTTCGCTTCATTTAATAAACAATAAACAGCTGTAAATTAGAAATGATGACATTTGAAACTGTATTTTTTACGTAAATGTCCAAGACATTTTTTTAAATTTTATATAACAAAAGTTTATTTAGGGCCAGCGCACACATGCTTTTTTTGTATCGAAAATTCGCGA
This sequence comes from Mongoloraphidia duomilia, assembly GCA_039654895.1. Classification (NCBI taxonomy): domain Eukaryota; kingdom Metazoa; phylum Arthropoda; class Insecta; order Raphidioptera; family Raphidiidae; genus Mongoloraphidia; species Mongoloraphidia duomilia. Next base: position 13,924,281 of record CM077527.1, read on the forward strand.
TTTGGTGATTTCTCAACTAGTCGAAATTTTATTCGATCTAGCGATCGATGCGTTTGTTTCACATTCGGGCGCCTGCGCGTGAAGAGTGCACCTTCATCGAAATCGATGACATGGAGCAGCGCAAATCTGCGACAAAGTGTCCTATTTGTTTCCGGCAATCGCGCACTCGTGACACATCAGTTGTGTATTTTAGCGGATAGTGTGCGGCCTTACGCTGTTGGTAGCCGATTTAATCGCGCAATCGTGATACAAAAAGTAGCATGTGTGCGCCGGCTCTTATAACTGATGAGAAATTTTGGATCTTGACGGTTTGAAATGTACATCTTAGTGGCAAATTGGTTCCTCCCCCCTCAGACAAAATATTTTAGACATTATTTACAAAATAAGACAAAAATCGACGATTCTTCTTAGACGGAAAAAAGGCGTGTGTGCTTAAGATCACATAGTAGATGTAAAACTCTCTCACTTCCGCTCACTTACTACAAATTGACAACTCCCGTGCTCTTGTTATTTTTCACCCGTTTCATTCCATCACTATAGAAACGACAACTTCCGTTACATTTTTTCTATATCCTTTTGAAATCACTGCGACTTCAAAAATAATCTGCACTACTTCGACATCAAAAAAAGAGGCTTGGTGTGCGGGTAAAACTACACTGCTAACTTCCCATTGGGTATCCTTAGAAATTAGAAACCAGTCTATAGCGTATAGAGAAACCATTTGAAATAAAAATTTTACAACAAATTTACAGTACCTACTAGTTTTTTTGTTATAAAAAAAACCGCCAATTCAAATTTTTTGCAAACCTTGTTAGTTGTCAGGTGTTCATTATGCAATTATAATGCGTCGAATGAAATTGGTCCGGATTCGATATCATTCTTTGTTCTCGAGATATGCGAACGTACGTACACACGCACACGCACAGACATCTCTCTAAAAACGTTGGATTCGAACTCTAGTGACCTTGAAACGTGGAGATGCGTCAACATTTTTCATTTGCAAAATCGGACCCAACCTAACAACTTCCAATTGGAAGTTAATAATTTCCCCTGAAAAAACTTTTACGCACGCCTCTGGCAGAGGTGCGTTGTTAAAAGGCATCACGCTGTAGATATTTTAATGGTATAAAGTTTTATTAGACCTGCCTTAATATATTTTGTCCATAGCTCACCGCGACCTATAAAAGTTTTCACTAAAACTATTACCCTACTGTACCCTACATCACTCTTTTTCAGTTTAACGCTGTTATACGGTGCATTGAAGTTTTTTTTTGTACCTTTCAAAACGTTCTGTGTATTATAATATATACTTAATTCTTTCTAAAAGTGTCTAAGTAGTTTTTACAAGTATGGAAAAGTTTGTAACAAATTTTTCTTTCTTTTTCACTTTTAGTTTGCAGTTATAGAATTTCAAGTTTTATGTTTTCGTTTTCTAAAATGAAAAATGTTTCATAATAAACCCTCAAATTATTTTTTAAATTGTCAAAGCTGTCAGAATACACAGTTGGAACCAAAAGCCTAATTTGTAGGCGCAGCATGAAAATATATACAAAGGGCAGTATAGCCTAGTGGTTAGCGTGCTTAGTGGACTGCCGTGGGTTCGAATCCCACCTGCGCTCATGGATGTTTTGTGATGTTATTTAGTTTTAAGTTAGTTGTTATTTAGTGTAGTTGAAAGACGCTAATGAACTTAGATATCGACGCGTCTATAATCTACAATAAATAAAGAAAATAATATATACAATTTTAAATCAATTCATTTTAACATAATAATAATAAAATAAAATATATTTTTTATAAAATTAAAAACTTTAAAAACCCTTGCATAATAATAGATAATAATGCGTTTAATTCCTTTTCCAGACGCCATTCTCACGATTACTATCATTTTTTACGACTTTCCAGTTATTTTCTACATTCGTCCAGACCTAAGTTGTCGACGCGTCTATAATTTACAATCAATAAATAAAATACATTCGTCGAAATAATTGAGTTGACTCACGTATTTTATTTTTTCAATCGGTAGTGTTATTGAATTTAAGGCTATCAATTTTTTTTCGGAATTTTTAGAGACTCGGAAAGGCTTTAAAAAATAATAAAGTTGAAAATTGTTAGTCAGATGACGTCATAGGACTATATGTTCGCGCTTGAATTCTAACAGCCAATAAGAGTAAAGCCAGCAGAAATGAAAATACACTGTTGTTCGCGCTTGAATTCTAACAACCAATAAGACTAAAGCCATCAGAAATGAAAATACACTGTTGTCGTATTTACAACTGTCAGCACCTGCCAAGCGTCAAGAAGCGTGTTTTTGTTACTTCATACTACGTTCAAATATCTATAATGTTATTTTTACACATTATTTTCAGACGTTTTTGCTTAGAAAAATAATACGGAATTAATTAATTACAGAATTTGACATTTCACATCACAACGATAACATGACAACGCTGTCTCAGCCATATTTTGTCATTTCCATGGCGCGCGTCTTCTGATTGGCCCTTTAACTAGCGGCAATTTTAAATTATTGTAAAATAAAATTATTAGGAAAAAAATAAACGCTTCAAAAGTCCTATCCATAAAAAAACAGTCACTTTCAATATAGTGGGTCAACCCTATTCGGAAATGCAACTGAGTTTTTGAGGAATCTCAATTTAATATAATTTATTATAGATTATAGACGTTCGACAAATTAGATCATTAGCGTCTTAATACATCAAATAAATAAATAAAAAAATTTATTCCTTGTTAGGTACATACAAATACAATATATACATATTTAATAGTATAGTAGGATTTCCTGCCTAACATCATAAATTAAAACTAAACGACATCACAAAACATTCATGAGCGAGGTGGGACTCGAACCAATCCAAAGACCAGCTCGCTAACCATTACACCCTAGTTCTCGATTCTCAATTTAATTCGTAAACTTTTTTTTAATAATAATGCAATTTACATCTGAAAAATCTCTCAGTAATTTGCATGCCCCTAGCCTTTTGAGTTTAAAATTGAAATTGCATACATAACGAAACTTTTGAAAATGTTTTGTTAACGAGTTATTTATTTAGAATAGTTTTCCCTGGAATCGACAGTGTAAATAGTACTTCCAGTTCAAATCATTAAATTATTTGTGCTTCTTCTATTGGAAAATCGAATTTTCATTAATAATTTACCTGCTATAAGTGCACTCACAAAGCTGTAAGTCTTTTGACGGACCGACATATTTACCTGTCGTAATTAACAACATTTAAAATGTTCAAAGTCCCTTTTCAACATTGTAATAGTCAGTACTTTTAAGAAAATACGGACTTATCAAAGAATATTAAAACAGTCATTTAACATACCTAATATAAATGAGCCTGTAAACGACTTTTTTTATTGCCTAATCCGGCTTCGCCCGGGTGCTATATGCATTTATGATTTATTATCCCCCCGCGAGAAATTCTTCCCCTGAGACCCGGTAGAATATTAGTAGGATTCCGCCAATATGCTAAAACGCTAGAAAATTGTAGAGTTACGTTTTGTTACTATCCCACAGGAACCATACATTTTTCCGGGATGAAAAGAACCCTATGTCCTATTCCAGAACCTATTTCAAATTTCATGAAAATCCGTTCAGCCGTTACGGAGCTGAGTGGTAACAAACACACACACACACACACAAACTTTCTCATTTATAAGTAATATTAGTAGAGATTAGAAAGGGCCCCATCTAACTTAAATAAAGCCGTTTGATTTTTTTGTCCAGCATTTAAAACTGATTCACAATACATTTTTGTAGTTGGTTAAATTGACCAAGCCTTTATTTTACTTTTCGAGTGGCTGACGTCACATGCCCCGAATATCACGGTTTACTCTATAGCACATATTATGTCCCATTTTGATAGGTAATTGATAGCAATGGTGCAATCGACCTTAGGCGGCCTGGTTGTAAAGATTATAAAGCCCGCCTCGCGGGTGTTGTGATATACAGAGTGCTGAATCGTTTTGCGGGTAATAGGGATGTAACCCGTAAAATCAAACTTTTGCGATTTCCTGCTCCCCTAATTATTTTAGGAAAAATATCTTCGAATAAAAGTTTTAGAACATAAAATTTTGCATTTAAATCATTAAACAAAATTAATTTTGCATGCTTTGTAACGGCAGAAATATGATGTGAAAATTACCTCAAAAACAGATAGCGATAGCCATGGAACTTGAACAAAATGATTAGAAATTATTCTGACAGCTAAAACGTCATCATTTTGTTCAAGTTCCATGGCTATCGCTATCTGTTTTTGAGGTAATTTTGACATTTTCACATCAAATTTCGGCCGTTACAAAGCATGCAAAATTAATTTTGTTTAATGATTTAGATGCAAAATTTTATGTTCTAAAACTTTTATTCAAAGATATTAGGGGAGCAGGAAATCGCAAAAGTTTGATTTTACGGGTTAAATCCCTATTATCCGCAAAACGATTCAGCACCCTGTATAAGCAGCTACAAAAAATTTGTATCTCCGTAAATACTTCGTATTGAAATGAAATTAACGCCATTGTGTTTCGGGCAATGATTTCTAATCAGAAACAGTAGATAATATTATATTAATTATTTTTGATATTTTTTACAGCCTCATTATTAAATTAAAACATATCAAATGTTGTGACGTATGAAGTATAAGCTTTAGAAACTTATCAAAAGATTGTATCAAATTGAACGCTCGCCGTTAAATTTTCACATCAAGTAAATATTACAGTAAATTGTGTCAACTTATCTAAACTTTTAAAAAGAATTATCAAATTTAACTGTTTCTGTCTAATTCCTATATGAAGTGTCTATAATGTTAAGAGTAAATTGTAGAAACTTATCGAAAAACTTATCAAATTGAATGATTGTCGTCGAACATGAAGTGTTCATTATGTTCGAAGTGAATTGTGGAAACTTATCGAGAGACTTATCAAATTGAACAATCGTCGTTGAATTTCCAACAAAAAGTGTTTATAATGTTGACAGTAAATTGTAGAAACTTATCAAATTGAATGATTACCGTCAAGCATGAAGTGTCCATTATGTTCGAAGTAAATTGTGGAAACTTATCGAGAGACTTATCAAATTGAACAATCGTCGTTCAATTTCCAACATAAAGTGTTTATAATGTTGACAGTAAATTGTAGAAACTTATCAAATTGAATGATTACCGTCAAACATGAAGTGTTCATTATGTTTGAAGTAAATTGTGGAAACTTATCGAGAGACTTATCAAATTGAACAATCGTCGTTGACTTTCCAACAAAAAGTGTTTATAATGTTGACAGTAAATTATAGAAACTTATCGAAACTTATCAAGACTTATCAAAACAAACGTTCTGCGTGGATATCATTTAATAATATTTGAAATGTCTTCGAAAAGCACGAACTGTCGTGCGTGTCCCAGTAAAATGCAAACTTATCAGTGAAAAAAAAATGGCTATCGTGCTATCAAATCAGTGTAGACTGGTAAGTGCATTATGTGTGACTTTGATGGCCCTCAGTGGACTTCTCGTTGCCTCATTGGCCGGGTGGCTTGATCCGGACAAGATGCGCAGTCAGGAGTTTGCGCAAGATGCCAATCGGTTCCATCAGTATCAACTACAGATGGATCAGCCATCGCAGAATGATCTCAAGGTCGCCAGACTCAGACAACCCGAGTTCGAGGTTTGATTTTTTAGTTAATGAGTAATAATTTTATTGCAAATGGTGTATTATTTTTGCCAGATTGCAATCTTCATACATGGGTTAAACTAAAAGAAATATAATAACTTTATTTCAGCGTGAAAATTAATATGTCTTTTCTGTAGCGTGCTTTACTTGGCATACATTTTTGAACTTTTAGAAACACGTATAATATATGTTTAGTACAAACCATACTGTGTACTTTTACTATGAAATAATACATACCATAAAATCGTATCATTCTAGCAGTTCTCTAAAATTGAACTGGGAGATTCTATAACAGTGTACAAAATACGTATTCTTCAACGCGTTGACTTCCATTTTTATAATAGGGTATTTGACTAAAAAAATTTTTTGTGGTATAGATTAATAGAGCAATAAATTCTGAACAAAATGACGCCTAAATCACTTCATTCTGATTTCAAATAAGCTCAAAAATAATTTTTGAAATATTTATATTAGCCCCGCCCGCTAAAAAATCGTTTTTGCTCTACTGAAGTATGACGTCATAATTTTATGAACTTGCGTTTATGTTAGCTAATAATATCTAAATAATATCTAATATCTAAAAACCCTGAAATAGAGTGTTGAAAAATACCGTTTTGTATCTATGTAAACAATATGACCTACATTGCTATGGATACATATTTTACATTTTACTTAAAATTGACGTCACGCGGTGTTTGAAGTCACGTGACACACAGATTAAAAATCACGATTTTATTTATTTATTTAAATATGTTTACAAAACCTAATTAATAAAAATTAAAAATCTAATAAATATTTTAGAACATAAACTTTCATTATAACACAGTTCATATTTTATTTTGATCACTGGCAAATACCCTATTTATTTAATCCCCAATGCTTGAACTTTTATTATGTTTACACTCCTATGAAATTTATGTTTGCATTTTAGACTAGGTACCCCAAAAAATATCATAATTTTGGTTATGAATTGCTTTTATAATTCTAATGAATTTTGCAAATATTAATAATATTTTCCTTTCATACATGTTTAATTTCCGCAAAGTTACCTTAAAAAATGCCCTAGTATTGTTACATTAACTTAACGTGTAGACGGCAGTCAACGTGTTAAATTTCACTCTGCTGACGTTCCAATGTTGTTAACGTCAGAAATATTCGACATGTGTTTTTTTGAAATCATGCATACACTTATCATTTCTGTTGACTTGGTTTATTTAACAAGTCTCAGTCGTTGCAACTGTTTTCCTTATTCATTTTTCTAGCTTGTTTGAGTTATGTTCTTAATTTCGTATTCACATATTTGATTTTATGGTTCATGATTATAAAATATGATTCAACAGTAAGAAAAATATGTCATAGTTGGCGGTGAGAAATAAATAAACTTTTGTTTTATGCTGACATACTAATAACTACCTATTATTTCGTAATAGGTGCTTATTTGTGTATTAAATTAATTAAATTTCAACGAAAAGGGAGGAAAAAATATTAGGACATTGGTAGCTGCTTAAGAACATTCGTCCTTATTTAAGCTATCGTTGGACGCAAAATTGTCCTTTCAAAAAGACATACATATTAAGATTGCGACACTCCTGTTTTTAAATACCAATCTTTCTCGAACAAGATTGCGCCCGACAACAGCGTAAAGGTCGATTTATATTATCCGGTCAGACACGGCGCGGGAACGTAGCGTTTCTGGCAAGATAAACATTTTAACATGGATTTCAAATACGAATATTTATACTTAGCGGATCCCGTCCGTTCAGACACGTATCAATACTCGTATTTGAAATGCATGTAAAATTATTTGTCTTGCCGGAAATGTTACGTTCCCGCGCCGTGTCTGACCGGATAATATAAATCGAGCTTTACACGACGTAGCGACACGTTATATTATGCAACATTTAAAATTTCTAATAGTTCTACAATTATGTTTTTTACCTATAATTAATTTGAAACATAAATAAATCTTGAGAATATTTTATTCAACAAATATTCTGTTAATATATTTTTCTTACTTTATAAAAATTAATTTAATTAAATTAAAATTTTGAAACACTAAAAAGAAAAAATAAAATATGTAACTAAAAAACTTTTTAAAAACAAGCTTAAATAAATCAATCTATTAATTTTTTACCCCTACCTAACTCCTTATTTTTATTTTTGTACAGAACCCTCGATGCACTTAGCCGGTTTTTTAAGGTCGATTCAATTTTTTTTTGTAAAATAAAATCGGAATATCTCAGCGGCTGTAATAATTATGTCGCGTACAGTATTTTTGTTTTAAAGCAAAATAAGCTTTTCACTGAAAACTTTTATTTCTAATATAAATCGTTGTTGAAATGGAAAACTTTTTCTTGTTTGTTTTTTCATATGCGTTCAAATGACGAAACCGCTTTTTGTTTTTCCTTGTGCATACAGTTATTTTTGACATGCATGTCATTTACATTTGTTGAACTGTGAGAGCTGTTTTTTTGTTTTTTTCCAGAGTATTATTAAAAGTTTTTAATTCCATCTTGTTTCATATATACTTATATAATAATCATTTACCTGGATGCTTTGTATGGAACTTTATATTAAAAAAACCCGCTTATATAACGTCCTTTAGTACAAAAAAAGTTTTTTTTATAATAACCTAATTACCTAAAGGTGTACTTAGTTCATTTGTCAGTAGCGACAGTGACGTGCCTTATCATAAATCTGCGGGGCATACATAATCATAATCATTTTATTGTTCCCAATGAGTCATTTTGTATTATTTCATCTAATTTCGAGTTTTCTTCACCCATTGTATTATATTTGCACTTTTTTTATTGGTATTTAATGTCTATTAATTATGTTGACAATTGTCAATTAATGTTGTTATAATATGTTACGGCGATGTTTTTTTCCGTACTGTCCAGGACAGGGTTAAATGGAAAGAAGTGGTCTCCAACGTCCTCTAGGGGATATGGAACTCATCATCATCAATGAGTCATTTTCCTGAGAGTATTTCCTTCAATTATCCACGAGAAGCAGCACTTGTGGTAGATACAAACATTATTTTTCCCCCATTAGTGTCATGTCATTTTGTAGTGGTATAACTTAATTATTATTATTAAATTAATTAAATATTTAAGTTATTCCACTAAAATGACACGACACTAATGGGGAATAAATAATGTTTGTACCTACCACAAGTGCTGCCTCTCGTGGATAATTGAAGAAACTACTCTCAGGAAAATGGCTCATTACGTCGTATAAAATCAGTTTTCGAAACAAAAGATTACCCGAGCCTCCGTCTAAATCTAAATAAGAATTTACCGACATAGGGTAAGTCCGGAGAATACAAACAAATACAATGAATTGAACACCTCTTTTTTTAATTGGTTAAAAAATGATCTTTAAAAACCGTTGTAATTTTTTTTATAAACGGAAATGGAATTTCAATTCGTTTTGTGCCTTCACTGAATATTTCAGTCATTTAATTAATAAAAATCGTTAACTACACACCACGCACCAACCGGCTGACGAGCGTAATTTAATTTTGAATAAATAGTTTTCGAAACGTATATCATCTGTTTTAATTAAACCTTAGTTCAAAACGCAACGAATGTTCGCATACCAGTGATAGGAAAAAAAAGTTTCCACTTTGATTCGTTTAATAAATTAGATTAATTATCGTTTATGCATTGAATGTACACTATATACACTACACAGTATAGAAATGCCTTTAATAAAAACAATACTTTATTAAAATTAATTGATTATTTAATTCTAATTATTATTTGCCAAGATTCAACAACACACAATCTATGAAAATTTCAACTAGCTACCTCTTACCGTTTGTGAGATAGAGCTAGTGATGAGCGATACGAGATGTTTTTACAATCGAAACAATTGTAATCGTTCATAATAACAATCGAGTCCACAATCGACTCGGAGTTTGATTTTACAATCGAATTGTTCAAGTCGATTATTTGCCACATAGGTTATAGCAATAACAGCGAATGAGAATACATATAATCGCGATTCAAGGCTATATGCTAGTCGACTGACGTTCACGCGACTCGTTGGTTGTTCACTGTTCAGTCGGTACTCACTACTCTGTGATCTCTTCACTATTGAATTCGTATTACGCAATTACTGCACAATCGACCACCGACTCGACCACAGTTGTTGAGTGATGAACGATAACAGCAAATAAGAATACATATAATCGCGATTCAATGTTATATGCTAGTCGACTGACGTTCACGCGACTCGTTGATTGTTCACTGTTCAGTCGGTACTCACTACTCTGTGATCTCTTCACTATTGAATTCGTATTACGCGATTACTGCACAATCGACCATCGACTCGACCACAGTTGTTGAGTGATGAACGATTGTATATTATGTGGCTCTCGATAGTGTACAATTTAGTATTATGCGACTCGGTCTCGGTGAACTATGAAACAACAACAATCGAGTCCAAGTGACAACCATCGAGAGTCATCGAGATGTTTGAACAATCGAGACAATCGACTAAAACATCTCGTAATCACTAGATAGAGCCCTGTGACGGACGAACAGACAGAGTTTTATACGGAGTACGGAACCCTAAAAAAGTGTTTCATACACTTTTTCAAAATGTTTAGTTAAGTATATTTCCATCAAACATTTGTCGGATGCTTTTTAATTATTCATTTGCAATTTATTTAATATTTACAGAACTTCTGGTTAATTTTTAATTTATAATCCATTAGTAACTTTTGTTTATCAGTTGAATTCCGTCGATCCCGATATATTTTAAACGGAAGATTAAAAAAATATATCAACGTTTTAATAACTATATGTATATTTGAAATCAGTTTTGTCATTATACGTGTATATTATAGTACGTCAAATTAATTTGTATGTATTGAATTTTGAGCCGCTTTGCGAACGTTCTAAAGCCAGATTATAATATTTTATTCAAAATTCTCTGAGGATTGACGTTTGTTGCAATGGCGGAAATCATTTGAATAAACGATCGGTGAAGGTTGATTCACAATCACCCGTAATGCAAACATATCAATTGACGGGCTAAGTATTAAAAGAAAGCTACATATTATGCTGGATTTCATGAAGTGTTATCAGAAAATCTTGGTTGGCACTTTGCAATGACGTTGTTGTGTCTTTTTGAGTCATACTCTCATAGAAACTCCAAAACAAAACAATGTTGTGGTCGACTATGTAGAGTATTAAGGTTGACTCAAAAAGACACAACAACGTTAAATTGTGGCCGTACATAGTTTGTCATTGAGAAGCCGTCCCGCATTTTTTATAGCCTCGTCAGATCTCATACCTAACCTAAATATTGTAAAAGTTATATGATTGCCGAATTCTTATTTTTTAATATCGTACGAATATTCAATCGAGCAGCATATCAAATACCCATTGACAACCAACGATAGAATTTTGATTCTTAAATCAACTATAGAATCTTGATTCTTAAAACAAAGATAGAATCTTGATTCTTACGTTCGTCTCCATATACTGAGCCAGGGTTCAATTTAAATTACCAAAGCTACGTAAACAAAATTATATACTTTCGGCGATTTAGGGTTAAAAGCGTTTAGGGTTGTAGCAATAAAGTTTTACTTGCACCGAACTGCACCGTTTTTAATTTGTCAAAATTTTGTTTTATAAAACAATATTTTTGTTCAGTTATATATTGTTTGTTTCTAATGTTATACAGAATAAAAAGTTTGAGAACGACATAAATTTAAATAAATTGGTAACACAACAGATATAACTATAATTGCTTGTTAAAAATTCGTAATACAATTTTCATTTTAGTCTGCTTTTTAAAAACATAAAAAAAATTATGAAAAGAAAATCATAATAAATTACATTCTTTTCTTTAACAAACAACATTTCAGACATTTATTTTCAATAATATAAAGTAAAAAAAACTTGAATAAATATTTCAACTATTTTTTCTGTGTTAGTTTAGCACTCAACTCAGCAATAAAAAAAATCCCTAGTAAACATGTCTGTACTACATGTGTAGATAGGATACGGTACTGCCAACCTCTCAGTGACAATTCCCCAATGCCTGACTACGTACATTATGTACATACAGGGGAACTATGTACCTATACATTGGACAGGTGGGACGATCTGTTTAAATAGGGGGATTGACAATGCTCAGTGAAATTATAAAAATGACAGTTAATTGTGAAACATCATTTCCATTTTAAGCATATTTTTTAATATACACAATGATGGGTCATATTGAATTTGAGTATAGCTTAGATCCGCGTTTCCTAAATTTTTTCACCCACAAACCCCTCAGATATTAATAAAATTGTCGCGGACCCCCATCAATATAAACCAAGAGTAATTAATTTATTTAATTTTAGAAGTTATACTTCACATAGATAGATAAAATGGTATTCGTTTACTAAAAAATTTCCCGGTATATTCAACAATAAAAATGAGTTCAATCGTGCACTATTGCCCGCTAGCGGCGCTAGTAGGCTTCGTGTACACAACCTATAGCTGCCCACTTAAACCAGATATGAGTCCGCAGACACCCTCGGATATACTTACGGAACCCTAGAAGTCCACGAACCCCAGTAGATCGTATACCTGCCCACCTACATCAGATATGAGTCCGTAGACGCCCTCAAATATAGGTACTTACAGAACCCTAGAGGTCCACGAACCCCAGTAGTAAAATTAAAATGATGTGTGTAAACATTTAACTGAAGTAAATAATTATAAAGATAAATATTAGAGAGCAATTGTTTATGATTTAACGACAGTGACGATATTGTTAATTAAACAAAGCTTTCATTTGTTTTGGTGTATATTTATTTTGCAACTGTAACATCGTACGAATAATATTATAATAACTAAACTATAACATTCTGAGTGCTCATTCTGAGAAATTCAGCTCATATAATTCCCATTGGGTCGTCCTCTTAGATTGTGACAATCGACCCGTTACCTACACCACCACCGTATCCCCCCGTTTCTTAAGAATAGTGGAATGTATGCAAATATTTGGATAATTAAATATTCCTCTTCAGAGAATGTAAATTATCATATAAGGCTACAATTTAACCCTTTCAACACCACAGTTGTCATCTCTATCTGATATACAAAAGAACACGCGGGGACAACTTGGTGTAACGGTTATAGCGTGACGGCGTTTAGATCAATCCGCTTATGGATGTTTTTTTGGTGTCATTTAATTTAATTTTATGTAATTAGACAGATCCCGATGGAGTGTGGAGGGCAACCCCCAGAAAAGTTTATCAAAAGTCTCCTGATTCATTTTTAGAGTGTGAATAATAAGAAGTATTAGAAGTATTAGAAATACCTTGTATTTTTGTGTCCGTCTTATGACTTCATGAAGTCACAAGACGGACACCAAAATACAAGGTATTTCTAATACGTCTTATTATTAAAAGCCTCCTATCCGACTGGGAATAAATAGAAGGGAATTCACAAAAGAACTTATAAGTCGCAGTGATTGTGAAATAAAAATATTGCCCATATCTATTTACGTTAGTTGTCGAGAGTCTATAATTTACAAGCCGTGAGGTGGGTCGTTTATTAGAATTTATTTTTGGGAGAATTTTTTTTGGGAGAATTTTTTTGAGAATTTTTTTTGGGAGAATTTTCTTTGGGAGAATTTTCTTTGGGAGAATTTTTTTGGAAGAATTTTTTTTGGAAGAATTTTTTTGGGAGAATTTTTTTTGGGAATTATTATTTATTTTTAACAATAATTAAAAAAAAATAAAATTTATGTCGGATCAAAATGACGTTAACACGCCTCGATTGACACCCTTACGAAGTGGATATAATTTTTTATTCGCGAGATATTGTGTAAAATCTACTTTTTTGAAGTCTATTTGGTTAAGAAAAAAGAACGGCTGAACCGATTTTGGAAAAATTTCTTTCAGAACATATTTACGTTAATACGCGTCGATTGGCACTCTAACGTAGTCGATATCATTTTTCATTCTTGAGATTTCGTCTTAGAAAGAAATGGACACATACGTACGTACGTACACACACACACACACAGACATATTTTCAAAAATAGTTTAAAAATAGTATAGTGACCTTGAAACATAACAATTTGTTAAAAATTTTGATTTCGATTTTCGGACCCATTACAATAACTTCCAATGGGAAGTTAATAAATAAATAAATAAACAAAAGAATATGTTTGTATGTACTATATTAAATTATTGCGATAACATAATTGTGGATTGTGAATACCAACGTCTTCTTTTTTATTTTTGTATTCGCTATGTTCATGATCTTGAGTAACTATAGAATAAAACTAACAGCGCCCATGGTGACGAAAAGCGAAGCATTTTGATGCAAAATGCAAAAGGAAATTTCTTCTGTAGTTTCTTAGTAGATAATGCATTTTATATTTTCATTTTTAAAAATTAATAAATTGTAATAAATGAATTGGTGCTGGACTCAAATAAACCTAACCTTTAAAAAAAAAACGAACAACTTATCCCAAGGAACTTATTTTAAAAACACTCTGTATATTGCCTGAAATACTTCTAAAGGTCGATTTATATTATCCGATCAGACACGGCGCGGGAATGTAACGCTTCCGGCAAGACAAACATTTTTAAATAAATAATAATATATGAGTTAGGTAAATGTGGACGACAATATAATAATTATTAATTAATTCAACAATGAATTTTTTAATCCACAAGGCATCCACTAGATAGTGAATAGTATTTCTTAACATATCAGTCAGCATATTATGCCATCATGATTGTTTGACGTTTAACAATCATGATGGCATAATATGCTGACTGATATATGTTAAGAAATACTATTCACTACTTAGTGGATGCCTTATGAATTAAAAAATTCATTGTTGAATTAATTAATAATTATTACAAACATTTTTAAATGCATTTCAAATACGAATATTCATACTTAGCGGATCCCGTCCGTTCTGTCACGTATCAATACTTGTATATTTGAAATGCATGTAAAAATGTTTGTCTTGCCGGAAAAACTACGTCCCCGCACCGTGTCTGACCGGATAATATATATCGGCCTTAATGGAGACCTCATTCAAACTTTTAGTATATGTGGACAAAACGTTTGTGGTGTCCAACATTTAAAAGTAAAAACAGTATACAGTTGGTACCCTTGTATTCATTTAATAATTAATTCCCTGTTCACACGTTCCTCCATACTTATGTACTAGTTAATACACAACAATATATAGAATGATTTCAAACCATCTTATACTTACGTTTTGCCTTTATAAGGCCTTACCCACAGTTTCGCTTGCGTTAACATTGATTTTTTGCTTTTGCTCAGCCTTCTGTAGTAGAAGCGCGATGATTCCCATATTTATAATAAACACTATAGTGAAAGTTCGATCTAAATCGGTTGAGTAGTTTTTGAGTTGATTTAAAACAAACTTATTGAACAAAGTTCGATTAAAATCGGTTTAGTTGACTCAAAACAAACGGACAACCAGACAGACACAAAATTTTAGAAAATTACTAATTCGGTCTAGGCGTATAATTGCAGACAATTTAATTCGTTGTAAAAATCAAATTTTGCCAGAATAAGTCACTAGTCACTAGTAATAACCAAACTGAGGACAGAGTGTTGTAACGGTTAGCGTAGCGGCCTTTGGATACTGTCGTGGATTTGAATCCAACATCTGCTCATGGATGTTTTGTGATGTCATTTAGTTTTAAGAGAATTGTTATTTAATGTATTTAAGACGCTAATAACCTAAGTTGTCGACGCGTCTATAATCTACAATAAATAAAAATAAAGTAATAACTAAAATGTAAAGGGCTTCAACCGACTTGGCTGCCTAGATGCCTCCATAACCCTAATGCTAGGCTGCATAAAGCATTGTCAAAAAATTTGATTTGACGATGAGCTTAGATTGTGCTTATGTGTTGCAGTTTTTATACATGCAGGAGCAGTCTAATGGCGGTGTTAAACTCTCTGTAATGTAGAACATTACATTGGAGATGTGTGGTCACAATCTAAATTCTAAGGTCATTGTCAAATCAGATTTTCTAACATTGCTTTCTGCAACCGAGCATAAATCTGGTTTATTGAAAGATTTTTTTCTAAAACATTTTTTATAGTAACAGCTAAATCAAAGATTACTTCTGATGTCATATTTCGGTTTCTAAAAACACCCTATATAATCAGGAGTATGGTGTTAAGTGAAGAAGGTAGACAGACAGTCGGGCGATATTATAACGGACTTCACACATTTAGTACTGTCTTTCTCTTTTATTGCGTTCCCGTTCTAACATAATATACGATTTATATAAAACCATTTATCATTTGAAACTTTACGTGGTGAGGGTTATATTTTTTTATAATTTTTTTCTGTTATATTTTAAACGACTTTAAAATACAAAACATTATCTACTGTAATCCTCTCAACGTAGTATTTAATATTTATAAAAATATTTTCCAGTTAAAAAACATATACAGTGTGTCCACAGACTCATCCTCAACATGGGGATCTCCGTTGTTATGGGAGATAGAGATTTGGTTAAATGAGACAAAATATGCAGAATCTCCAGTACTATTACCCTGCGTAGTCAAACTTTCCATATTTTGCTTGGTTCGCGACCGACAGTTGAAAAACGAGATTTGCCCATTTTCGTTTTTTGTTTATAACTCGCTTATTAAGTAAGTTAGAAAAAAATATTTTCACTTTCTTAAGGCCCTTTTTTATGAAGATTTCAAATCTCTTTTCATATTTTTATTTACTTTTATAGTTTTAGAGATACTTGTATTAACTTTGTTTTTTTAAATACACGTCAAAGATGGCCATGACACCATTCGAAAGAGATTTTTTTTCTCTTTAATTTGATATGAGGGTTGATGGATTTATTTTCAAAAATAATAGAGTTATACGTAAAACACTGATTTTTAATAGTAGGCTATGCTAAATTCATTGATAAAACAACAGAAGGCTTAGCAAACAGTTGAAATTCGCGTTGGCTTAGTAAACGGCTGTTTTGTTTTAGCTGTCAAAGTGTAGTTTGTTGCTAATTTGTCAGTTTACTAAGTGATTTATTAAATTTACTTTTGTTATCATGGAACCATTTTGTAACAATGAAAAATTTGATATGTTATCTTGTTACATTCTATGTCACAAAAATTCGACCAGAACTGCAGAAATGTACTTCGATCAGTATCCAGAACGAAGACAACCTCATTCGTCTATTTACAGAAACTTATGAGTAAATTTAATAAACTATGGATCATTTAAAAAGCCGTTTACTAAGTCAACGCGAATAAGTGAAGAAGACAAAACTACTGTTTTACGATCAATTGTTGAAAATCGCTTATTTTTCATTGTTACAAAATGGTTCCATGATAAACGTAAATTTAATAAATCACTTAGTAAACTGACAAATTAGCAACAAACTACACTTTGACAGCTAAAACAAAACAGCCGTTTACTAAGCCAACGCGAATTTCAACTATTTGCGAAGCCTTCTGTTGTTTTATCAATGAATTTAGCATAGCCTACTATTAAAAATCAGTGTTTTACGTATAACTCTATTATTTTTGAAAATAAATCCATCAACCCTCATATCAAATTAAAGAGAGAAAAAATCTCTTTCGAATGGTGTCATGGCCATCTTTGACGTGTATTTAAAAAAACAAAGTTAATACAAGTATCTCTAAAACTATAAAAGTAAATAAAAATATGAAAAGAGATTTGAAATATTCATAAAAAAGGGTCTTAAGAAAGTGAAAATATTTTTTTTCTAACTTACTTAATAAGCAAGTTATAAACAAAAAACGAAAATGGGTAAATCTCGTTTTTCAACTGTCGGTCGCGAACCAAGCAAAATATGGGAAGTTTGACTACGCAGGGTAGTAGTACTGGAGATTCTGCACATTTTGTCTCATTTAACCAAATCTCTATCTCCCATAACAACGGAGATCCCCATGTTGAGGATGAGTCTGTGGACACACTGTATACCTAGTTGAACAGTCCGGTAATAGGGTGATCAAAATAAAATATAGGATGATTCAAATAGCCCGCCAGTTTTGAATCGCTCGCCATTTTGTTGTTTGTTGCCTAGCAACACTGTTTTGTATAAAGTTGACATCTGCCAACATTCCGATTTCATTCTGTGTGCCATCATGGAACGCTTTTCAACTGAGCAAAAAAATTATAAGGGCCGATGACACCACCCACCCAAAATCCACACCAAACATTGCGTTGGTTCGTGATAGTGTCACTGAAATCGGTTCGACGTTGTACCCAACAAGTCTTTATTGCGGCGAATTCTTGTACGCAACCTTCATTACCTCGCCTACAAAATTCAATTAACCCAGGAACTGAAAGTATCAGATCACCAGAAGACACAAGCCGTGAGGTGGGTCGTTTATTAGGACTAAAGTGCGACCCTTGAGGTCCACACGACGAACTTCCCAGTTTGATAAATATTTAATAATAATAATTAAATTAGGTATTACACAGAAAAGTAATCATTTTAATCATTAAAACATAATTATTATTTATTTTTAACAATAATTAAAAAAAAAAAACGGCTGAACCGATTTTTATAAAATTTATGTCGGATCAAAATGATGTTCACACGCCTCGATTGACACCCTTAATAAGTCGATATAATTTTTTATTCGCGAGATATTGTGTAAAATCTACTTTTTTTGGAGTCTATTTGGTTAAGAAAAAAGAACGGATGAACCGATTTTGAAAAAATTTCTTTCAGAATATATTAATACGCGTCGATTGGCACCCTAACGCAGTCGATATCATTTTTCATTCTCGAGATTTCGTCTTAGAAAGAAATGGACACATTACGTACGTACACACACACATACACAGGCATCTTTCTAAAAATAGTGTAAAAATAGTGTAGTGACCTTGAAACATACAAATTTGTTATACATTTTGATTTTGATTTTCGGACCCATTACAATAACTTCCAATGGGAAGTTAATAACAAGTTAAAAAAATTAAAATAATAATACGTGGTGGAAGTCCCGATTTGGTGGTGGGAGAACGTGCCTCCAGTTGTTTTTAGAAGGTTTTATTTTTCATATAATATATACAATTACCAAAATTTCAAAAATGAAATAAGTAAAAAAGAGCTTTTATTAAAATGAAAAAATAATATTTAATTTAGGTTCATAATTATAAAAGCGTGGGTCGTGACTCTGTAATAAATTATCACAGAGATTGCGACACACAACCTTAAATTATTCTATACCTAAATTATATGTTATTTTTTCTTTTTGGTATCCACATCTGCTCCCGCCGGGATTTGAACCCATTACCTTTAGAATATGAGTTTAGTAATTTCATCACTTTGCCACTCGCTTGGTTACACGATTAAATAATAAAAGAAAAAATATAACATTTTAAAATTCATTTCATAATTAAATTTTTTGTTCATACATCAGAGTTCTTTTAAAAGAAATAATAACTGTTTTCTTTTTTAAAGGAACACATTTGAATTCGCTGAAAAAATAAAAAATTAGTAAACATTTATTTTTGTCTATGCAACAAAGCTTTACATTTAACCGTGGAAATAAAAAACAAAAAAATGGAATTTTTAAAGTTCCGCTATACAGATTGTATCAAATTAAAGCTGTGCATAGGGCGTTCTGTGTGTAAGATAGAGATCAATTTAAAGCAATAAGTAAGAACGAGATAAATGGTCGCTAATAGGAAGTTTCTGTAGTTACTGACTACTGAAATAAGAAATTATTGATAAAATCACAAAACAAAGATGACGCTATCAGGTTGTATGGCTATTATTTATTTACAGTCACTACAGAAACTTTCTATTAGCGATCATTTATCTCGTTCTTATTTACTGCTTTATATATCGATCTCTGTCTTACACACAGAACGCCCTATGCACAGCTTTAATTTGATACAATCTGTATACGCTATCATGTAAATTTTATCTCTAGCACCTGTCAGATAACCGAGCTACCAAGCAGAAAAACAGAAATCTTAAGAAAACTGCCCGTAAAAAATTGAAATTGTGTTTTAAAAACCACCAACAGTTAAGGTTATTTGGGCCTAACACCAATTCATATTTTCAGTTCATTATTTTTTTTTAATAATAAATCGAAAATCCAATTGACAATTTTACCTGCAGCTCTCGGGTTAAACTGCCTGTAAGTGATGAGAAGTGTTTTTTAATTTTTTTTTTTTAATTATCTTCACGAACGTACGTTTACTGAATTCATCTTTTTCTGTAAGCATTACGAAAATGAAAAGATATGAAATATTTCAAATTTTGACAAAATTATACTCACAGAAAAAATGCGCTGATTCCAATCTGTAAACTTCTGTAATCTTTTTTAGTTTAAAAGATTTGTTTTTTTTTAGTCAGAAGTTTTCTTCAAGTCATAAAAATCAGTGTCTTTTTATAAATTAAGGCTTCAAAAAAGCTGCGAATTATTTTTCTTTTCCTTTTTAGAGACATTTTGACTCCGCTTTTGAAGTCGCTTAAATTTTTTATAAATAATTAAATTGTAAAAATATCTAAGTCCTAAGATATTTTTTTAATTTTTACCAAAAATCGCAACTTTAGTAGTTTACTGTTTGTAATAAACTGATAAATGGCAGAAAATAGAGTTACAATTGTTAATATTCGTTTCTGTTAAACTATCAGCTAATAATTGACAGTTTTAAATGATCAAATTTAATTTCTGCACGAACAGTTTATGCCATGTACTTAGTTATTGTCTGCTTCGCGTTGTAAATCTGAATGTAATTACAGCAAATGTCCGTCCATATGACGATTAAAGTGTTTTGTTTTCTGCATTTCATAAAACTTAACCTACAAATTATTGCACTCTGGTAACTCAGTGGCGTTCTTTATTTTAATACATTTTTAATTAATTTTTACACAACATTCGTTTACTAAACAATGTTTAACTGGTATTTCTATGAACAATGAACGGCCATGTTTTTAAATTAACCAGGGCTTGAGAATAGCCGAGCGTGTAGCAATGCTGTTATTTACATGGCGTTACTATGGTTCCTCTATTACAAGTCCCCAGTTCACGGGTTCTAGCCCGAGAGCTGGTAAAAGTGTCAATTGGATTTTCAATTTATATTAAAAAAAAATAATGAATTGAAAATATCAATTGGTGCTAGGCACAAATAACCTTAGCTCTTTAAAACACAATTTCACAATTTAATTAACCTGAGTGAAGTTGGCGTTGCTAGTCCATAGTTGTATCGTCTAAGATCAGAGCAGGTGGAGAACTCCGTTGACTTACAAGTTCATCCCATTTAGAACATTGTCCATGCTGCCATCTATAGCTCGATTTAATTACTCTGTTTTATATTAATGGATATTATATTAATGTTTTATATTAATCATACTTCGTTTTGCAGGGAGAGAGATTCTCGCGGGGGGGGGGATAATAAATCATACTTCCCTTCGCAGGGGGAGAGATTCTCGCCGGGGAATAATAAATCATACTTCATTTTGCAGGGAGAGAGATTTTCGCGGGGAGGGATATTAAATTATACTTCGCTTCGCAGGGGGAGAGATTCTCGCGGGGAGGGATAATAAATCATACTTCGCTTCGCAGGGGGAGAATTACTCGCGGGGGATAATAAATTAACAATATACTAAATATACGTGAGGGGAGCCACGGATGACCACTAGTACACAATACGACGTGTTTGTATGTACAATTCTAGTAATAGAAATTACGACTATCATATTATAGCAGAGTACTAACAGTTAGTTAGTTCTATGTTTAACTGACATGTTTCAGTTTGGTTTCGTTTCTGCGGCTTTCAAACTTGTTCATGTTTTACTGACGCTAACTAGTTTAACTATCGACTGTTCGTTTTATTTTTCATCTCTCTCTCTCTTTCTTTCTCTCTCTCTCTCTCTCTCTTTCTCTTTCTCTCTCCCTTTCTATTATACACCTTCAAACAACCAAACACTTATGTTTTAATTGCCATGCTCGAAGTTTGAAAAATCTTTATTGAACAAAAAAAGATCGTGACAGTTGCAGTCTATAAATATTACTTTTGATTTGTTTGAATCGTGTCTTTAAAGTTATATTTCATTTTTGAACGTGATAACGTCTCACTACACAAATAGGTGTATATTCTCAATAAATGCGTACTTTCCCATTCCAAGGTAGAGATGTCGCGTCGATGCAAACTTCATTTCTAATGTAGTTAGATAGTAGGCGCGTATCTGCTAATTCTGGCAGTTCATAAGATGTAACCATGACAACTAAAAACAAATCTCATAGTTATTATTAGAAATGCGCCGAATAGTGGTTTCACCGAATACCGAATACTATTCGGTATAACCTTTACCGAACCGGATATTCGGCCGAATTATTCGGTTTAGCATTTCATTGTTTTGCCGCGTAAACAGGTTCTAACATGTACGCTACGTGTCGCTGCTGGTTAGTTGACAAGCAAGCCGTACCTCACCGCCCGCCACCCGCGCACACCGCGCTATCACTTTGCTTCAAAACATCGCACGATTACGTTAAAAATACGAACAAAGGTGCTTATTATTACAAAAATATTGATAATATTAACTTTATTGTGTTTGAAATGTGAGTGGGCGTAAAAGATCACGTGCTTGGGACTTTTTTGACGAAATGGGAGATGACAAAACAAAAGTTAAGTGCACTTTTTAGTTCTATACCGTGTCGTGTAGCCAAGCAAATAGAAATACTCGAACCGAATATATTTGGCACCAAAACCGAATAATTCGGCCGAATACAAATAGTGAAAAAGATGCCGAATACGCCGAATACCGAATACCAAACGAATATTCGGCGCATCTCTAGTTATTATAAATATTTTCTTTGAATTTATAAGGGGCAAGAGAATTTTTTTTCAAGGTAATCGTGTAGGGTATCAAATGAAAGCTTGTTCAAAAATTTTTATTTTTTTTTATTGTAACTATCATTTTTCCGAAATATATTTTAAAAATCGATGACCTATCACCATACCTATCTCGAAAAATATGGCTCAGAAAAATCTGAAAAAAATCAAGAATATTGGTAAGGTGGTCTTATACATACTGAACGAAAATAATCAGCATTGGATTTTGGTATATAAAACAAATTCGAAAAATCTTACTACCTACATGCAAGTTTGCTTTGCACGTGAATCGTGACTGATTTCTTTTTAATGTTTGTCTCAGTAAGGATTCCAACCCTATTGATTTTGGTGCCAATAGGATTCGTGGTTTAGGAAATATACGAGTACTCAATTTGATACAAAAATCGAATTACACCAGATACCTTGGTAGCAAATGTTTCCGGGCTAAGTAGCCGTGGTCCAATGGATTTTACTCCGTACGTTTCGCCCAAAGCTCCGTTGGGCATCTTCAGCGGCGATTGGCAATACGATATGATCTCCTTGCCGCTGAAGATGCCCAACGGAGCTTTGGGCGAAACGTACAGAGTAAAATCCATTGGACCACGGCTACTTAGCCCGGAAACATTTGCTACCAAGATGTCTACCGGCCGTGAAAGCATGAAACTCCAATTTACATCAGATGCCTTTTTGTCTTTCATCACATAATCGTCTGAAAAAAGAAAGTAATTGGATCGATTTTGAGGTTAGGATCGACTGTATAGATGCGTTTTTGTCTTTCGTATAATGAAACACTTTTTAACCCCAAAAGACAAATGTCGATAGCATCACGTTCTCAGGTCATTAAATCCAACGCTCAGTGCACCATGATGTCGTGCTCTACTTGACCGCACATCAGAATGTGCTGTAAGTGCAGAGTTTACAATCAGAACTTCTACATTCATTATATAAATGGCGTCTATTTAAAAAGTTCTCGTTTCACGTCCGTCTACACTGTGGCGCTAAATCTTACTGCCGTTTAGGATGAGCATCGAAAACCGATGTTTTAGTTTCGATGTCGATATTTTTCCCATTGCGTGATGTTTTACAACCAATGTTTTTGTGACATCGATGTTTTTATTATATCGATGTTTTTTCCGATATATATTCTTCTTAAAATTATAAAAAACAAGCCGTGAGGTGGGTCGTTTATTAGGACTAAAGTGCGACCCTTGAGGTCCACACGACGAACTTCCCAGTTTGATAAATATTTAATAATAATAATTAAATTAGATATTACACAGAAAAGTAATCATTAAAACATAATTATTATTTATTTTTAACAATAATTAAAAAAAAAAACGGCTAACCCGATTTTTATAAAATTTATGTCGGATCAAAATGACGTTAACACGCCTTGATTGACACCCTTACGAAGTCGATATAATTTTTTATTCGCGAGATATTGTGTAAAATCTATTTGGTTAAGAAAAAAGAACGTTTTAGTTTGTTAAACTTTTATTTTTATTATTATGAGCCATTTTGTATTCAGTCTGCAGATATTACAATGTGACTTTCATTTCTTCAGCGAGAGCTTGTTAAAATTATATCACTGTTGACTACATTAAGTTATTTTGCTGAAAAAAATCAGACTCTACCCATTTTAACCTTTAGCAACTGCTGCATGAAATTACATTATACATACTTCACTTTTTAAAAAGAAAAATTGAGTTTGTCTCGAACAAATGACTTGTGAATTAAAATGAATTATCTATTCTGAACGTTATATGGGGCCGTTTTCTGGTAGCTAAAGTGCCTGTACGTTACATGTAGCGGCGCGTTAAATGCAATAAAAGCCGGTAGCAAAACAACTCAAGGTATTTATTAAGTTGGATAATATGTAACGTTTACCCCATAAAATTAGACAGCAGGAGATGATGACAGTTGATTATTTCCGATTTTACAGAGCATGCCTTTTGGATTTATTTATTTATTGTAAATTATAGACGCGTCGACAACTCAGGTCATTAGCGTCTTCAACACAACAAATTACATACACAGGGTGTCCCAAAATTGCTGGGACACAGAGCTACCACGTGTAGTAGAGGTCAAAATAAGTCGATTAGACCCAATTTATTTATACACCAAAATGTGCCGTTTGCCCGTGAGAAGAGTTCAAAGTTTACATAAAATTTTGTATTACAAGTTTATTAAACTTGTACTAGGAATATCTGTTAGCATTATTTAAGAAAACATTTTTTTCCTTCGGAACTATGCGGAATACGAAATTTTTACAAGAGTAACAAAATGAAGATAATTAATCAGTCTTCTCGCTAAAAAAAATTTGAGAACCGTATTACCACCCCTAAGAAAGTTCTGAAAAAAATGTCAGGGGGTGAGGGTGGTTTTAACTCTTCTACAATTTCTTTCGGGTTTCTTAGATTACCGAAAGGAGAAAAATCCTCTAAAATGCACTTTTGTCAAATTTCATTCAATTTGTTTCACTCATTTCTGAACAGCGTACAAAAATGTGTTTTTTTATGTAAACTTTGAACTCTTCTCACGGGCAAACGGTACATTTTGGTATATAAATAAATTGGGTCCAATCGACTTATTTTGACCTCTACTACACGTGGTAGCTCTGTGTCCCAGTAATTTGGGACACCCTGTATTTGTGTATTAAAATCCACCAGCCGGCATTCACAAACCGACTGGTACGAGCTCGGGTCCCTGGGAGTGCTAATTCCCAAAGAACATTTATGTAATGCAATTACGATAACAACTACATCCCTCTGGGGGATGCCTTTTGAAGGAGTGAAAATGTATCTTGTGACAACAAAGAAAAGCGGGTACTAGTCCACTGAACGCTTTCCGGTCGTACGGAAAATTGCATTTCGACTCGTACGAAACTTTAGTGTTTTTCTCTGATATTAAAATGCCCTTATCGAAATTTCCCGTCGTCGCAATTGTAATAGATGAACTTAAGCTTTCTTTTCCATTTTCTTTGGCAACAGACGGTCTGAATGTTCGACAAAACGTCACCTTGGCGTGCAGCGGACTAGTACCCGCTTTTCTTTGTTGTCACAAGGTAGGTCTACTCTTTACTCCTCCAAAAGGCATGCTGGGTAAAATCAGACATTCAACCCGGTCTAAATAGGCACCCTGTATAGTAAAACAGCAATTTGTTTTTTTAAACAAAATCTGTCAACAAAACAGTTGTTTGTCTTAATAACATGTTATAAAACAAAGATACACAATCCTATATCAGAGACAAACCGTCCAGACGACCCTATTGGGGTGGGGTTTGTGGGGGGTGCGTTAAAGTTGCATTTGTTTAAGTCACCCCTTGGGGGTATTTCGCTCATTAAACTATACTGCAGCCGTGAGGTAGAATCTACAAGTCTCTCTTGTATATGTGGATGAAATGATAGAAGGGAACCCCTCGCAGTAGTGTTGCGGTGCTGAGCACCAATGCGCGCCGCCCCGTCGATATAAACTCATCCCTGACCCCCGTGAGAGAAGAGCAAGCTCTGATGAAGACGTTCCCGAAGGAACATTTTACATACATACAATTTCTCCATTTTCCACGGAATTGCCGTTATGTTGCTTCCGACTAAACTTGGCGGTTATAACACTAGTAGCCTTTTCTGGCTTCCTGGTTGCCTTCAACATCTTCTATACTGAATATACAGTGAACTCCACTTACGATGCAACATAGGCTAGCTTTGTTTACCTGGTAGTTATGGAAAACATGAATGCTTTAGAGAAAATCGTTTCACTGAAAATGCAACATCCGCTGAACAAAAACATGCATCGTTATCATTATTTTAATTTAAAAAAATCTGCTATAATCATGGATGTATTAAGGTTCGTGCAGTATGGAGCTGGGATTCTAGATGGTAGCGTAGATCATAGCAGGGCTTGCTTTAAATTAATGCATTGTTATAATATATGCGAGCGTACACAACGAAGCAGTGAGTGTAGCTGCTATAAGCGCTGTTACAAGAGCTGCTAGATACAAGAATGTATCTCACCATTCTTTCAGCGCGCTGACTACTACAATCAACGTGTGACAACTGTCAAATAGCCGTTACAAGTTTCGCAATGGATGTGACTAGTTTAATAAGTGAAATTTTGCCAGTTTTTATTTAATTTGTTTTGAGTTTTTTCTAAGACGTATTTAAAAGTGTTAGGTTCCATACGTAAATATTCAAAAAATCGGTTTGGGTAAAATTTTAATTCTTGATATAAATGATGAAATTCGTCATGTTTAGATCGTTTTCTATTAATAGGGTGGACATGATAGCTCCTACTCAAATTTGTATTTAAAATGTACCACTTTGTAGCAGAAGAACACAAATATTTGTCTTCGCTATCTGACATTTCAAACGCGACTTAAGCTTGTGCAAACCTATAAGCTCTTATAATTTCAGCCACCACCTACCATACATGCTACCATCTAGAATCCCGGCTAAAAATTTGTGTGGAAATATCTTGTTGATAGTTTGTCTCTTAATTTTGGATGAACCCACCAACGTCGTTTTTTCCTTCTGTTCTTTAAAAATAAATTTGCTCATACAAAAGCAGCGCAACACAGTGGAGTTCATTTTGTAACTAGGAAAAAGTTGTATTGTTGTGCGTGAATGAACTCGACGGGAGAAACTCTTTCTGTTTTGATACGTAAAATTCAGCGGAAATCTTGTCGCAAGAAAAACACCGCGTAAAATTCACCCGTGTAGTTAGGCTACAATAGTCGTACGTAAATAATCCTGAAAGTACTGAAAACGTATGTGTACTTATGGAATAAGAGACTGTATGCAGATTTTAGTGTAGATGTATTGTGTTGGTATCCTGTGAAAGCTTATAAATATTACATAAGTCGTTGTAGTTTGTTGGGAAGGCACAACCTCCATACATAGATTATGTTGTTATGGTGCCTATTCTGTGCCAACACAATCAGTAACAAAATGTTTCTGCAATCGCACATAACAATCTTGCCAACTTGATGATAAATATTGGATATAGTAACTTAAATTACTAACAACTGCAGTCTTGTGAACTTCTATACCACTCTTTGGGTTAAGAATTTGTAAATTTTTGTATCATACTCAAAATGTTCCTGCAATCGCATACAATCTTGCCAACTTGATGATAAATATTGGATTTAGTAACTTTTATAATTTACTATAGCAACTGATCTTTTGAACCTTTATTTCACACTCTTTGGGTTAAGAATTTGTAAATTTTTGTATCATACTCAAAATGTTCCTGCAATCGCATACAATCTTGCCAACTTGATGATAAATATTGAATTTAGTAACTTTTATAATTTACTATAGTAACTGGTCTTTTGAACCTTTATTTCACACTCTTTGGGTTAAGAATTTGTTAATTTTTGATCACACTCAAAATAGTTGCACTGAAAATGTCCTCACTCAATAAGATTCCACATAATCGCACATACAATCTTGCCAACTGTTGATAAAAATTGGATTTTTGTAACTTTTATAAATTACTTTAGCAACTGGTCTTTATAACCTCTTCTTCACACCCTTTGGGCTAGCAGATTTTTTTATGATTCTTTTTTATTTGTCCCTACTCTCTCCAAAAAGGGTAGTCGAAAATTGCGATTTATATCATTAATGACTCTACTATATGCCATCATTCGATTCATTTGTTTCAAAAAAATTCAGACAAGGTATTCAATGCGGAGAACCTTATAGTTTTTATTTTTATTTTGATGAGATTTAGTTTAACTCTTTTTATATTTTAATGTGATATAAACTTCTTAATTTCAAAATTCATTTTCTTATACTGATAATAGTCCAGATTATATTTTAATTCGGCAGCAAATAATTCTACATCTGAGCCTTTGGCTCATTCAGTTTTGCCTCTAACTGTACAGTTTATACAATTTTACAACTGATTTGTCTGATAGGATGATATATTCATATCGGCAAATGCTATACCTGTGATTCCCCTAATACAATAATATTATTCATGTATTATAACCTGCCCTTACTTCTGTTTTTTAACAAAATACTTACAAGGTCATCTGAAAACTTACTATATGCGACATCGATGGAATCAAAAAAGATACTGAAATTGGATAGTTAAAATTTTTGGGGTTCCATACCTTAAAATGAAAAAAAACGGAATCCTTTTCGGTTCACTTTGTTTTCCGTCTGTCTGTCTGTCCGTCAAGACCCTTATTCTCAAGTACGGCTAGATATAAGTATAAGGTTAAAATTAATATCAAATACTAAGGTCTACAACCCCTTAGTCCTGTAAAAAATTAATCTCAATTTAAACTTAAGAAGTACATAATAAAAATATTTTAAAAAATCACCTACTGACTCACTCATCAGAACCTATAGGGTACTTTCCGTTGACCTAGAACTTAGAAATTTGGCACGAACGAAGATCTCATAGCACAAGTAAAGAAAAAAAATTCGACTGATGACCAGTCCTATACTTCCCACCTAGTAAATATTTGCAAAAAATAAACACTCTTTTTTTATTCTTTGAAAAAAGGCATGGCCCTCTTTTTTGTTTGGTGATCTATACTGATGGCTAGTAATATAGCAAAAATCATGGTTACCTTGATTTACCTACAATTTTCTTTTTTTAGTAAAATATTTTTTTTCTCGAAAACTATACATTTTAGAGAAAAAAATATTTACATTTTTTTCATATTATAACATCTAGGATTCATTTATATTGTTTTTTACCTTTGTTAATACGTGACATTGAGAACGTTTTTTTAATATCTCAGGATCCACTGAACCGATTTGACTCAAAATCTAATTAGATCTAAGTTAAAGGCTGATAAACACAATAGAACAATTGACCACACACACACACACATACAGACATCAGTCAGAAAATGATCTTAAACGATTGCTGGGGTCTCCAAACGTGAAAATCTGTTAAAATCTCGAAATATTTTTTTCGGACTAAATCCATTACTTCCCTACCATAGTAGAGGTAGGAAGTAAAAAAAATCTGAAAATGATTTTCTTATTCTATGTGGTATTTATTACGTGATGATAAGGTACCTGTACAAGTTTTGATGTTGCATTTAAAATTTGATATTTTTTTACGCTAATCTTTTAGTTTTTTTTTTTTTTTGAGTACAAAAATATATTAAAAAAGGTACCACCTACTACGTGTCTTTATGATCAAAGTAAATGTATATTTACTCAGAAACTTTAGCGTTATAAACACTGTATAATATCTATTAAAATATTTTACTATCTTTTTTACTTCCCACCTCTACTATGGTAGGGAAGTAATGGATTTAGTCCGAAAAAAATATTTCCAGATTTTAACAGATTTTCACGTTTTGAGACCCTAGTAATCGTTTAAGATCATTTTCTAACTGATGTCTGTATGTGTGTGTGTGTGTGTGTGTGTGTGTGTGTATGTGTGTGTGTGTGTGTGTGTATGTGTGTGTGTATGTGGTCAATTTTTCGCCTTCGATATCTTAAGAACGGAACAACATACGGGCATGCCGATTATTCTATTGTGTTTATCAGCCTTTAACTTAGATCTGATTAGATTTGGAGTCAAATCGGTTCAGTGGATCCTAAGATATTCAAAAAAACGTCCTCAATGTCACGTATTAACATAGGTAAAAAAAATATAAATGAATTCTAGATGTTATAATATGAAAAAAATGTAAATATTTTTTTTCTCTAAAATGTATAGTTTTCGAGAAAAAAAATATTTTACTAAAAAAAATGAAAATTGTACGTAAATCAAGGTAACCATGATTTTTGCTATATTAAGCTAGCCATCAGTAGATCACTAAACAAAAAAGAGGGCCATGCTTTTTTCAAAGAATAAAAATTAAATTGTGTTTTAAAGACCACCAACAGCTAACGTTATTTGGGCCTAGTCAAAGAAAAAAAAAAAAAGAGTGTTTATTTTTTGCAAATATTTACTAGGTGGGAAGTATAGGACTGGTCATCAGTCGAATTTTTTATCCTGTCTACAAAGTTTGTTTTTTTTTAATATAATGGGAAAGCAAGATAAAATGTTGAAAAAACACATCGTTTTTTTTTATCGAACTTGTTGAAATATTACTTATCGCCGTCACTGCTTAACGTTAAAAAAAGTGAAATTTAAACTACGATATATTAGACATCTCCTCAAAAATATAAAGTTACAATTTATATCCGCGGTGTTAGAGAAGAGATTAAAAACGTGTCTCCTATTACGGGGACGTTTTACCTCGACTCCACCAATTAAACTCATTCACAAAAACCGACGTCATTAATCATAAGAATTGCTTTCCGACCCACCGCGTCCCAGAAAGCCAGTTTCACATTATAACATTATTAGTATAAATTCTAGAAAACTCGACCTTCACTGTAAGAAATGAGAAGGCCGTTTACATAGATAATCGATGGTGCATTTGTAGCGAGCGATTAATCTGGTAATAGGCACACAAAGAGACAATGTCGTCTCAAACAGGTATCGCCTGCACATCGCGTAGATTCTATAAAAACACATTGCGCATGCGTGGCTACTAATTTTACATTAATTTGTTTTGTATTCATCCATTTTATATATGTAACTATACATTTTATTTTGTAATTTTTACACACTTTATTGAAATATTACACAAATTATGTAATTTTAATTTACTTTATTTAAAAATCACAAATTTGTTTAACTTTACAGTAAAAGTCCAAGTTTTTATGAAGTTTTCTGTGTAAAAATAAATAATAATGTAAAATCATTTAGAAAATCGAGCGAATTCTACCTTAACTTTCAAAGTATTTTTACATCCATTTTTACTGTGTTCCGACGGTTTTTCTTAATCTTAATAAAACGAACTAAGAATATCTATATATTTAAAACAGAAAGCCGTTTTCTTTCGGTAATCCGCCAGCGGTTCCTACTCAACCGATTTTATTGAAGCTTTTTGTTCACGCAGATGTGTCATCACTATTTTTCTTTTTCTTATTGTTTATAATTTATATTATTATAAAGAAACATTATTCTGAAGTTTAAACGTTTGTGTATGATTTCATCGAAACTACTCGGCACTGCTCGGAGAAATTCAAAGCAAGCAATTTTGTTTTGTTTTGTTTTATATATCCTTGACGACAGTATTACAAAAAAATTTACTAAAATCTAAAATGAAAACTATGTATTACCAGAATAATTTTGCATTAAACAATAGTAACTGAATCTCGAGAAAGTCATTCTTAATCTAACAATAAGCGAGCTTAGTTCAAAAGCTTACTCATCTTAAATAAAAGTTTTAAGGTCAAAAATCAAAATTATAAACATGATGTAATGATTTATTTGTTACCTAATGAAAATCACTGTAGTATTTTATAAATTACGATATTTCAAAATTATTTACTTGTTGACCAGACTTTAGGCTAAAGTTCAAACTAAAATAAGTTTAAAAAACTTTTCTCCTTCTTCATAACTAATTGCTACAATTTCCAAACTGAGCAAAGAACTGAAAACTTTTCTTAAAAGTCAAATCAGTTATAAATTCATTCGAAGTACAGTTCGTTCACTTCCGTCTTCCTTATATATAAACAAAAATAGGTAATCGCTTAACATATATTAATTCATCACTCGTTATTATTGTTTTTTAAAGCTAGCTCAGTTATCGAACGTCTATAATCTCTAGTATTTCTCTTTATTAAAACTGGACGTCATAATATACTACTATACTCTACGTCCAGCCTTAATAAAGAGAGATATTGTAGGTTACACTGAAAATGGTCTCACTGAGAAAGTCCCCACTCAAAATGGTCCTACTCCAAATGACTCTACTCAAAATGGTCCCACTCAAAATGGTCCCAATCAAAATGGCCCCACTCAAAATAGTCCCACTCAAAATGATTACTCAAAATGGTCCCACTCAAAATGGTCCCGCTCAAAATAGTCCCACTCAAAATTGCCACACTCAAAATGAGTACACTCAAAATGACTACTAAAATGGTCCCACTCAAAATTATCTCACTCAAAATGGTCCCACTCAAAATAGTCCTACTCAAAATTGTCACACTCAACATGAGTCCACTCAAAATGACTCTACTCAAAATGGCCCCACTCAAAATGGTCCCACTCAAAACGATTTATGGAATGTAGTATGTGTTAATAATCATTTTATATTTATGTTTTCTATTATTTTGGTATTTAGGTACCTACTACCTATTTAACTATTGGTGGGATCAATGTATTCTCGGATAGTTCGGTTTTCAAAAAAAATCTCCTTGGCTAAATAAGTTATGAATGAATCTACGTATTGTATATTTAGTTCTTGATGTAATATAGGAATACGTGTTCATCTAGATTCTAGAAGTATTAAAAAAATCAAACGATGTCGATTTGTAGCATTTAAATATTAAAACAAATATCAAGTTATAAATTAATCCTTACGTATGTATATGCACGATAAATGTAAAGGATATTCCCACAGGACTATGCAATATGTGCAGTACATTATCCTGTCACAGGAATAGTACCGGGAACTATGTCACAGGTCCTGCAAATGTGGTACATTTAAAAGTATCCAGACCGTAAAATTAATCCATCACCAAGTATTGTGTTCGGATAATAACATCCTTATATAGCTCTGAATGGAGATGAAGGAACTGCAATTTACAAGATAATTGAGTGTCTGCAATGTCAAGTTTTATTATCGCTTTATGCTTTTTGTTTGAAATATTTTCATGAACTCGCATTGTCAATATTAATGGAGGTCATGGGGCACATGAGAAATATAGACCAGTGCTTCTCAAAGCGGTGGTCGAAGTTATCCATATTGTGGTTTTTAACAAATAAAGTATTCTAGTCTATTTTATTCTATTCTATTCATTCCTATTCTTTTCTTTTCTTTTCTATTCTATTCTATTCTATTCTATTCTATTCTACTCTATTCTATTCTATTCTATTCTATTCTATTCTATTCTATTCTATTCTATTCTATGCTATGCTATGCTGTTCTATGCTATTCTATTCTATTCTTTCCTATTCTATTCTTTTCTATTCTATTCTATTCTATTCTATGCTATGCTATTCTATTCTTTACTATTCTTTTCTATTCTATATTCTATGCTATTCTATTCTTTTCTTTTCTATTCTATTCTATTCCGCGCACCGGTGCCGGTCCGCTAGTTTTTGATGTTAGAATAGCTTTTCAACAATGAGTGCGTGATAACATGTCCTCTTAGATTTCATAACAACCAAGTTTTTTTCAACCTCTATTTTTGTATCAGCCTGTATACGTTAGTCGAGTCTGTATGTACAAAACAATATGATATATGCGCTTGTCCGCAGTCGCATCGCAGTAATACGACAAGCAAAGCGCAACAAACATTCTGATTGCAATCTCAGTCGTTGCAGAATAGACCAGACTAGATCCAGGTTACATATTTCAGATTGTATATATTATATTCTGAATCCCGCTCATCTATAACTAGCCGTGTGATTGTGGTTTCGTGTCCCATGTGTGTAATTATACAAGGTGAACTCACAATAAAACTCTTTGAGCCAGGTTTAATATGCTACTTTTTGTCGCGCGATTTTGAGGTTAAGTCGCTTGCAGATCATCAATTGTGGCTACTAATAGTGTGAGGTCGCACATACTATGCTGAAATATGCACAAGAAATTTCAAGTAACTGAGTAATATTATGAAGTATTAGAAATACCTTGTAATATGTCCGTCTTGTGACTTCTTGTGAATTAACACTACGCGTTTCAGCAACGAGTTGCCATCTTCAGGTCAGAAGTCACAAGACGGACATAATTCATGGTATTTCTAATACTTCATAATATTCATATAGTGACTTGGAGACCCAACACTAATAAATTATAATTTAAAAAAACTAAAAAACACGCTTTAATGAACTAAAAAGTAAAAAATAATTAATTTTATTGTAAAAAAGCGTGGGGTAGTATGAAAATATGATACAAAGCACCCCACGCTTTTTTACAATAAAATTAATTATTTTTTACTTTTTAGTTCATTAAAGCGTGTTTTTTAGTTTTTTTAAATTATAATTTATTTTTGCTTTTTAGTCCTGGAGATCCTGGTCAGGATAATGGGACAAACTTATGGAATTATTGTATTGTCATCGGTCCTTGATAAGTGTACAAAGTTTCAGTTCAATCTGAAGTTTTTTGCTTTTTTTTTTTAGTCCTGGAGATCCTGGTCAGGATAATGGGACAAACTTATGGAATTATTGTATTGTAATCGGTCCTTGATAAGTGTGCAAAGTTTCAGTTCAATCTGAAGTTTTTTGCTTTTTTTTTTTTTAGTCCTGGAGATCCTGGTCAGGATAATGGGACAAACTTATGGAATTATTGTATTGTCGTCGGTCCTTGATAAGTGTGCAAAGTTTAAACTAAATCTGACCGTTCAAAGTTGGTCAAAATCAAGTTCAAAGAAGTCGGTTACAAACTGACAAACAAGCAAGCAAGCACCCAAGCAAGCCCGCAAACATACAGGTGAAGCTAATATAAGCGTGTTAAAAATGTATCAAACTGAGTAATGGTTAACTCGCGATCGAAAAAGTGGCATATTATGTGAAGTGGCCCTTAGATGAGGGATGGAACGTTTGATGGGAAGACATTGAATACCAAACATACACTACTGTTATCGATATTATTTCTATTCACACAATTACCAACTTCTACACATTTCAATTCACGTCAAACAAACGTCACACGCCGCGCGCGCCCGCCATTTCCCTCTTACTATCTGCAACGCCGGGCGAAACCTGCCAGATAGTCAACTTTCCGTGCCGTGTATAATTCTAGCTATCGCCGCCAGAGCACAGCGGTCGCCGCTAGAGTAGTACATACCCCTTGTTGCAATGTGAATAGTTCTACGCCAGTGAACCTAAATCGGTAGTACAGTCGTCGACCTGACAAAGCGCCGGTACATTTTATTAGTGTAACACTACATATAAAAGTGTTTCGAACTATGAATGATTTGTACAGTTCATCTTGCATGTTAAAAATTTTAAAAAAGGTAACGAATAAAAATACTAACACTTTTTTATGGACTCACTTTTCGCTAAGTTAGCATCAACAGGAGATAATTAAAACTCCACTGTAAAAAATGGATGTAAAAATACTTTGAAGGTAGAATTCGCTCGATTTTCTAAGTGATTTTACATTATTATTTATTTTTACACAGAAAACTTCATAAAAACTTGGACTTTTACTGTAAAGTTAGTGTTTTTTACATAAAGTAAATTAAAATTAAGTACATAATTTGTGTAATATTCCAATAAAGTGTGTAAAAATTACAAAATAAAATGTAGGTATAGTTACATATATAAAATGGATGAATACAAAACAAATTAATGTAAAATTAGTAACCACGCATGCGCAATGTGTTTTTATGGAATTTACGCGATGTGCAGACGATACCTGTTTGCGACGTCTTTGTCTCTTTGTGCGTCTACCAGATTAATCGCTGGCTACAAATGGACCATCGATAATCTATGTAATCGGCCTTCTCATTTCTTACAGTGTCTATCTATCTATCTCTGGGTAAACATCCCCTGATGATGCTAACATGGCTTTAGGAACGTGCGTGGATAAAAAAGTGTTATTAATACCTACTTTGTGGTTGCTTGAAACACGTGGTGTTACCGTCACATCTCAGTTATTCACTCATTATTCACATCCCGTATATTTCGAGTCGAGAAATTTTGAAAATCTCTCCAAGATGTTTTCAAATTCTCGAAAAGTCTTGCCTCGACCTATGTCAATAAGCCTCGAATATATTTTTCGTTTTTTGGAAAAAATCGGATTTCTTTAAATTCATGGTTCTTACATACATTACCTACTATGTAGCGGAATTGGTGATTGCTGCCCTCGCAGCACTCTGGGCAAACGTCACATTCGTTCGCAATCGCACAATGTACTATTACAATAATATCATCGCTTCTATGTGAAGGGGGCCTTACATGTCAATCAATCACGGTCAGTACATACACAAGGAGCTCATAATACTCGCAATGTTTCGAGAACTTGGTCAGCTCAACAAACTCTATACAACGTTCATTATGGTGATGGGGGAGGGGGTAGAACGTTGTCAGATCTCTCAGGAGGGCCTCGGCTTGCCACACACAGCCTGCGCCCCCATTGCCCATTCATCATAACAACTTTGTTTACGAAATGCTTAACATACTTGTTATAGAGCAGTGTATGTAATAATTCATTACACTTTATCTTATAGGAACTGTTAAAACAAGTGATTGTAGAACATCTAAAGCTATCACTTTACAATTTAAAAACTTAATGCTGGGTTGCAGAACGCACTGTTAGAAAATCTGGTTTGACAATAACGTTAAACAAGCCGTGAGATGGGTGGTTTATTAGGACTAAAGTGCGACCCTTGAGGTCCACACGACGAACTTTCCAGTTTGATAAATATTGAATAATAATAATTAAATTAGATATTACACAGAAAAGTAATCATTTTAATCATTAAAACATAATTATTATTTATTTTTAACAATAATTAAAAAAAAAAACGGCTGAACCGATTTTTATAAAATTTATTTTGGATCAAAATGACATTAGCACGCCTCGATTGACAGCCTTACGAAGTCGATATAATTTTTTATTCGCGAGATATTGTGTAAAATCTACTTTTTTGGAGTCTATTTGGTTAAGAAAAAGAACGGCAGAACCGATTTTGAAAAAATTTCTTTCAGATCATATTTACGTTAATACACGTCGATTGGCACCCTAGAACGTAGTCGATATCATTTTTCATTCTCGAGATTTCCTCTTAGAAAGAAATGGACACATACGTACGTACGTACACACACACACACACAGACATCTTTCTAAAAAATAGTGTAAAAATAGTGTAGTGACCTTGAAACATAAAAATTTGTTATACATTTCGATTTTCGGACCCATTACAATAACTTCCAATAGGAAGTTAATAATCCATTTGTGTATTAGAATCTGCCAGCCGGCATACACAAACCGACTGGTACGAGCTCGGGCTCCTGGGAACGCCAATTCCCAAAGAACATTGGAATGAAATTGCGAGAACAACTATACATTCCAATGTTCCCCCTCGGGGAACGGGTCTATGTTTTCTAACAAGGGGTGATCAATGATGCATCTCAACTAGCGACGAACAACTAAATGGCCATATAAATAGAATCACCCATTGTTAGAAAACAGACCCGTCAAACCCGAAACTCGTTTGTGTGCAAAAATGACGCTACTATCTTCTGTAAACGATACTACCTACTCTAGTAGCTTCGGAGGGCAGTATAGCCTAGTGGTTAGCGTGCTTAGTGCCGCAACCTCTGGACTGGACTGCCGTGGGTTCGAATTCCACCTGCGCTCATGGATGTTATTTAGTTTTAAGTTAGTTGTTATTTAGTGTAGTTGAAAGACGCTAATGACCTGAAAAGTCGACGCGTCTATAATCTACAATAAATAAAATCTAGATAGCTTCGAGCAAAGCTTTCTTCTCTCATTGCAAAGATCACAGAGACACTTAAAGCGCTATTTATATAATCTGTTATTATTATTATTGTTATTTTTAGTATCGAAATCAGTGGACTGCTAAAGTCGGACGCACATCCTCATAACAAAATTTTAAAATTAACTTGGTAACGAGGATCTGATGATGGAATCAGGAGGTGGACGACAGTTGAAAGGATAAGGAGTTTGCATAATGATACAGGCCAGAAATCAAACTATAAACTAGAAAATATAAAAATAGGTAAAAAAACTTTTAAGTTAAACGGTTTTATTTTAAATCATCAGCTGTGCCAAAAACTAGAAAATAATGAAGACGCAAACCAAGGGGCACTTTGTGTCGCTGCGTCAGCGGAATAAGTAATAAAAACGTGGGGCGCATAAAAATCTGTATAACGACTGTATAATTATTAAATAAGAACGGCTTGTCTAGAAAAATGTGTTTTCAAGGCCACCAACAGAAATATTTCAAATGCGCCCCACATTTTTATTACTTATTCCGTTGACGCAGCGACACAAAGAGCTCCTTGGTTTGTGTCTTAATTATTTTCTAGTTTTTGGTACAGCTAATGATTTAAAATAAAACCGGTTTTTTTACCTATTTTTTTTCTATATTTTTAAGATGGCATATTTATAATTTAAGCATTTCGATGAGTTATTGAGCTTTTACAACCGTCCATTTCTCTGCCGCGCCCATACTTAATATGGTATGAGACTATTGAGAGTCGCGTGTCTATTCTTGGTGAGTTCGTCTTTTGTACACCCAACAGGTCATAAACACACCTCTTCTGGAGAATTAAACGACCGGCCGGTGTACTGCGTAATCGCTGCCCAAACGCCGCGGCACCGACGATAGGCGTTTGTTTGGTCTAAAACAAACGACGCGATGCAACGCGATGCGCTTGTTTTAATTGCCAGTTCAAAAACAAAATGTGTGTTTTATTGTGTAGTGTGTGTTTGTGACATTTTTTTCAACTATGCGGAAAACATTTTTAATTATTTTTTATTTATTCTAATAAAATCCATTCTTAAAATAACGTCGCGTAAAAAAGAAGAACTTTATTGAACTTTTATACAAATTACTGTTTGAAATTTGTGTAAGGTGAATGAAGTTTTGATAATAAATTAAAGACGAACTTATTCAACAATGTATCAATCAATGTCAGCAGTCGGGAAAAAAAATAACGGAAATTAAATGAGCTATCTACAGCGTTCTGATTAGTATTTTATATAAAAGAAAAGTTTAAAATGACATCTTGAATAAAAATGAAATGATTAATTATTTATAAATACTTTTGCCTATAAACAAAAAAAAAAATGATGCGTTTTTATTTAAAAAAATATCTGCAGTTACTAAGTAAAATCTTTTTGATAAACACAGATGAATCACTGTAGATTATAGATACTCGACAACTGAGGTCATAAGACGTGTCTATGAATCACTATATAAAATCATTACCTTTATAAATTTATAGATCCAAGAGGGCAGTGTAGCCTAATGGATAGCGTATTTGGTTCCACAACTTCTAGACTAGACTGTCGTGGTTTCGAATCCCACCGGCAGTCATGGATGTTTTGTGATGTTATTTAGTTTTAAGAAAGTTGTTATTTAGTGTAGTTGAAAGACGCTAATGACCTAAGATGTCGACGCATCTATAATCTACAATAAATAAAAATGTATGGATCCAATTTTCTATTTTTCGCTGTAACGAAAAGAGATAACGTTGCCGATCATTTGTCTTGAGATATCTTCTTATTACACGAGCATCGCTACCCACAAATCGAATGAAATTTATTCATCAAAAATTTTAATTCAAATGTAGTCCAACCGATGAGACCCCATGAGTAGGCCTCGCCGTTTTTATATGAACGTTTATGATTGAATTTCATTCGATTTGTCGATTGTGATGTTCGTGTAATAGGAAGGTACTTCGAGGCACGTAATCGACGCGACGGTTCTGGTTCTTCCAGCTTGGTTGCAGAACTTATTGTCAGAAAATTTTTACAATGACATATTTCTTCATGAGAAAAAGCATTGTAGAATTTTAAATCAAAAAAATAACTGACCGATTTAAATGATTTTTTTTAACAATATAATTTATTTAATTTATGTACTTTTTTGTACAATTTACCCTTAGAAACAACATTTTTCTAGGCATTTTGGTCAAAATTTAGCTTGAAAACAGATCTTCTCCTTTGTAGATCAGTTAGTTGTTTTTTTGTGAATCGACTGATGTTCTACATAATAAAAAGTTTGACAAAGACAATAAAACATTAAACTATGAATATACAAATTGTTTTCTTTAGCGCTCCCAGGGATCCGAGCTCGTACCAGTCGGTTTGTGTATGCGGGATGGCGGATTCTAATACACAAATGGATTATTTGTTGTGTTGAAGATGGTAATGACCTGAGTTGTCGACACGTCTATAATCTACAATAAATAAAAAATTAAAATATAAAAATTGTAGAGGACAGTGTGAACCAGTTGTTAGCGTCGTGGGTTCGAATCCCGCCTCCGCTCATGGATGTTTTGTGATGTAATTTAGTTTTAAGTGAGTTGTTATTTAATGTAATCAAGACGCTAATTACCTAAATTGTCGACGCGTCTTAAACTTACAATAAATAAATAAAAAATAAAAATTGTAATTATATGATTACAGTCTAAGGTCATTGTCAAATCAGATGTTCTGACAATGCTTTCTGCAACCCAGCATTAGACTATGTAATGTTTTTAAAACAATGGCATAGATCCATTTAACCAATTAAATATGTGTATTCATATTATGTTTTATAATTTATTATTTACCTTTTTAGGTAAAAACCGATAAAATACCAATTTTGAATTGCATTTTAACAATATCTATGTAAATTTAAATTGCATTGCATAAATCAATATACCCAAGTTTTATATGTATTTACTTATGTAAATTCCTCAAGGATGGAATACGAAAACTGGTAAATAATCGATCTGAATTTTATTGGAACTTGTTGACGGGGTCATCAAAAACATGATCGAATAAACCTTCATTTTGATTTATGAGAATCTTTATATACTAAGAAACTATAATTTAATGCTGGTTAACTTAAAATATATTTTAATCCATATTTAATATACAGGGTATATCACAGGATTGAGAACATAGAAAATAAATGAGTGCAACAGGGAAGACATAAACAAAATGGGTAGCGTGACAAAGATAGAATACACATGGCTAACTCAACTAAATTATCATGGTTTTAAGCATGAAAAAGGGCGCAGCAATTACTGATCCTAACTAATTTGCACAATGGAGTTTTCCCTATGTTCGGTTTTCTGTGGTACACCCTGTATAGAAATAATATTTTAGATTCAGATTCAGGGCTGTATATTTCCTCAGGAGACAATGGGCTACTTTATTATGCAAAACGGCGCGGTCTGGCTTCGTCCGGGTGCTATGAATTCATGATTTATATAGCCTATGTCCTAAAGCAAAGTATCACCTATCGAACAATGAAAAACATTGAAATCGGTTCAATTATTTCTGAGATTCACCCGGGCGCAGCCGTGACAGCCACTTATTATAGACTATATCCTAAAGCAAAGTATCACCCATCAAATAGTGAAAAAAAATTGAAATCGGTCTTCTGAAATTACCCCCGATTTTCAGCCGGGCGAAACCGGGCCGACCAGTTTCAATTACACATCTAAACCTTTCTCGTAAATCAATCTACCTAATCGTGAAAACCGAAACGAAATCCGTTCAATAGTTACGGAGAATTCGGTTTTCTGAGATTACCCTCGATTTTCGGAGAAATCGGTTTTCTGAAATTACCCTCGATTTTCGGAGAAATCGGTCTTCTGAGATTACCCTCGATTTTCGGAGAAATCGGTCTTCTGAGATTATCATCGATTTTCGGAGAAATCGGTCTTCTGAGATTACCCTCGATTTTCGGAGAAATCGGTTTTCTGAAATTGCCCTCGATTTTCGGAGAAATCGGTCGTCTGCGAGATTACCCTCGATTTTCGGAGAAATCGGTCTTCTGAGATTACCCTCGATTTTCGGAGAAATCGGTCTTCTGAAATTACCCTCGATTTTCGGAGAAATCGGTCTTCTGAGATTACTCTCGATTTTCGGAGAAATCGGTCTTCTGAGATTACCCTCGATTTTCGGAGAAATCGGTCTTCTGAGATTACCCTCGATTTTCAGAGAAATCGGTTTTCTGAAATTACCCTCGATTTTCGGAGAAATCGGTCTTCTGAGATTACCCTCGATTTTCGGAGAAATCGGTCTTCTGAGATTACCCTCGATTTTCGGAGAAATCGGTCTTCTGAGATTACCCTCGATTTTCGGAGAAATCGGTCTTCTGAAATTACCCTCGATTTTCGGAGAAATCGGTCTTCTGAGATTACCCTCGATTTTCGGAGAAATCGGTCTTCTGAGATTATCCTCGATTTTCGGAGAAATCGGTCTTCTGAGATTACCCTCTATTTTCGGAGAAATCGGTCTTCTGAGATTACCCTCGATTTTCGGAGACATCGGTTTTCTGAAATTACCCTCGATTTTCACCCGGGCAAAGCCGAGACTGCCAGTTTCATTTGTACATCTAAACCTTCTTTGTGAATCACTCTATCTAATCATGAAAACCGGACCCAATCGGACCATTTTAAGGGTTCTCTTTAGGAGTTGAAAATTGTTTT
The DNA here is from genome assembly GCA_039654895.1 of Mongoloraphidia duomilia. Classification (NCBI taxonomy): domain Eukaryota; kingdom Metazoa; phylum Arthropoda; class Insecta; order Raphidioptera; family Raphidiidae; genus Mongoloraphidia; species Mongoloraphidia duomilia. The sequence goes on from CM077527.1 coordinate 13,966,978, forward strand.
TGTTCCTAAAAACAGCCAAAAAATTAGCGGAATTATTTGAAATTTCATCCAAATCGGCCCGACAGAGCCGTACTTGCTAGATCAACGATTTTAATTTTTTAATAGAACGACCCTGAACGTTACATTCTGATAATTCATATTCCGGCTCTGACTTTTATTTATTGCAACTGTTTTGCATAAATAAATTGAGTCGAACCAATTTGAAACAAATTGCAGGAACAGTTATTTTGTGTCCCATTTAACTTTACTACGTTTTAAATTTGTAAGACAGAACGGAACTCGAAGGGTTAAACAAAATGAAAACGCGTTGACATTATAATATATTCTTGTTTAAAGTATAATATTTACTCATCAAATAAAACCACGAACTAAAATCAAGACCTGTTATCTGTCAACTCCGTTTGTCTATAATGTTGGCACTACTGTGTAATTGTGTGCACAAGACGTACCAACTGCATTCATTCGTACACAGGGTTGTAACAAAATAATCATTGGGCTTGAGAATGGCCGAGCGTGTAGCTATCTTATTGTTTACATGGCGTTACTATGGTGCCTCTATTACAAGTCCCCAGTTCCCGGGTTCTAGCCCGAGAGCTGGTAAAAGTGTCAATTGGATTTTCAATTTATTATTAAAAAAAAAAATAATGAATTGGTTCTAGGCTCAAATAACCTTAGCTGTTGGTGGTCTTTAAAAACACAATAAAAATAATCATTACTGTTCAGAAATATCTAATGACCATTGTTGACGTAACGTCACAATGCAGGGCCGGCACGTGCGCCTGGTCGGACAGGCGATCGCCTTACGGCGCCATATTTTTAGGGCGGTATATTTTTGTAGCAGCGAATTTTTCGTGCGGTATTCTACTTTTAAAAATGATTATATTGTTCGAGTTTTCACCGATTCTTAGTTCTACCTTCTACTACTAGATAAAAGATGTCGCATGCCGCCCAGCCGCTCGGCGCAAATACCATAAGTTGTAAAGGGGGTATTTACAAATTACAGGCAAGCCAGGCATCGTTTTATTCGTGCACTGTGTCTGTGTACGTATATAACATTTCACGTTGTGACGTTTATATAAAAAGGAACTTAAGTATCTATGTCATTGTATTTTGTTAGAAGTCATATACCACAATAATATTAACTTTTAATATTGTCTAGCCTAAAAATAATTTATATTTACAGAATGAGCGAATTAAAACGGAAGAAGTTATCCGGGAGTGCATACAAAAAGAAAAAGTTGGCAAAAGAGGCTGAACAAATTAGAATTACATTTGTTTTTTATTTGTTAAGTGAATAAAATATATCATCGGTTTATTAATTTTTTTAATATGTCGGGGGGGGGGCGGCAAAAGTTGTATTCGCCTTAGGCGGCATATTTTGACGCGCCGGCCCTGTTACAATGCAAGCAATATCAAAAAAATGTATTTATTTACATTAGTATTTCCCATATATGGCAAATGTAACAGTTTAATTCCACTTCTTGCAGCTGATCAGCTCTCGCATGCAGTTCAATTAAACTGTTACACTTGCTGCATATGGGAAACTAATGATTGCCGAGTGCCAACCTATGGCCACTGTAGAGTAACTGAGAACTCAACCAGTGCGAAACTGGGAGTTTCGGGTTTGAATCGCGATGGTATAGAATGAGTATAAAAAAAATTTCCTGTATAGAGATTTGTAACATTACGATAGTCTTCATGGTTTCCGGGCTTGTAGGCCGTGGTCCGGTGGTATTTCTACCTTACGTTTCGTCTACAACTGCAGTAGACATTCTCAAAGTAGAGAACTCACCCCCACCACTACACACTTCGCAGTTGACCAATTACAGAGAGACGGACTACGACCGAACAGAGAACACAGTAGTACTAGGTATACAAGAAGGGAGGACACCAGTCACTGACACACTGACCTGTGAGCCGCCAAAGAGGACACTTCGACCGCTGCCACATCGCCTTTGAGAATGTCTACCGCAGTTGTAGACGAAACGTCAGGTAGAAATACCATCGGACCACGGCCTACAAGCCCGGAAACCATGAAGACTTGGAACAATGCCGGCCGTGAAAGCTTGCACACTTGGATAAAACGTTACGATAGTTACAGTATTTTTGTGTGTTGTAAAGGCCACCAACAGCTAAGATTTTTGGACCTAGCACCAATTCATATTTTCAATTAATAATTTTTGATAATAAATTGAAAATCCAATTGACACTTTTACCATAGCTCTCGGATTAGAGCCCAGAAACTGGGGACTTGATATGTGTTATAGTAACTCCAGTGGCGGGGCAAGAGAGGGGCCGGGTGGACCATGGTCCACCTTAAACTGTCTTGGCCCACCCTGAAATAATCCCCAATCTCTAGTTTATCTTTTAAACACGTTTTTAAATTTTAACCCTCGAAATTTCAACAATTTTTCTTGTAAATTCTATAGCAAGTAATCTGGGTTAAAATTTTGACGAGCACTGAAATTTTGGGAACAAATGTTATTGGCTCACCTTCAGAACATCATGCCCAAGTCTGACCCACCCTAACAAAAAATCATAGCGCCGTCACTGAATAATTCACTAATTACTTTAGTGAATTCGTAATGTGGAAAAGGGGAAACTTCTAAAAATAATTCAATACGGCTCTGTTTATATAACTGCACATTTTCTTTAAGCATAATTAACAAAAGATGCCGCCTCTAATTAAACAAAGAAACGGTAAACAATCGACAATCGCTTGAAGTGAATATCTCACTTCAAATACGCGATAAAATAGGTATTTATTTTCCTGAAATCGCTTGACCTTTGGAGTGCTAAACAATATATTTTCATGCGTTTCAAAGCTTTAATCACTTAAAAAACAATCAAATCTCTTAGTTTACACATTGTCAGTTTACATGTAAATACCCATTTAATCTATAAATCAACTCTTCAGCGTACTTTATTGGCTACTGGCATTTTTACGTAGGTACCGCAAAAAAATGAACTTGATTGGTGTAATTTATTCAATGATTCCAATTTGTTTTGTTTTTCATTTGTTTTACAAGGGCTCATTCATGATGATATTTTACAATGAATTAAATTTACCAGTGTTCCTTCTACCTTGGTTTATTAATCGACTTTGTATACTCCTTTTGTAAATCGTAGAATCATTAATCACTCAGTTAAATACACCTTTTATACAAATAAAATGCGGACCAACATTTCTTCTTAATGGAAATGTTTGAATATATGTTTTTGGTTCATCTTAATTAATTTTATAAGTAATCCGATATCTTAATTGATACTTGAAAGCATCATTTCAAAATTCAAAACTAGAATTGATATTTTATTATGTAAACCTCTGATGAAAAAATGTTCGTAATTTAATAAGATAAGTTTTTCTCAAACTGGTTAAATTAATTATTTTTATGTGTTTTGAGATTAGAAATGTGTTGCTTTTATTTTCATAAATTAGCCGCAGCAAGTACATTGATTTACGTTACCGATGTTGTTTTTTTATTCTCAAACCGAACAGCTCTGTCGGGAGGTCTCGGTTTTAACTCCGCAATCGACTATCCTAGTTAAAGTTTTTTCATGGATTTCTCTAAAACTCCAGGCAAATATCTTCTTCAACGCCACTGATTCTGCAGGTAAATTCTATCTACACAGAGATTTGTATAAGTAAAGTACCTACATCCATTGAGACATTGTTCGATAGCTGATAGATTTCATATCGATAGTAATATATAAAAAAAAAAAATTTAAATCAAAAAACCCGACTGCGTCAAAAGCGAACTAAAAATATGAAAACAAAATCAAAAGCAGTTGGAGACATCAGATATTTCTGTTCAACTTGTTACTACATGTAGGTATTGCCTCCGACTGCATGTTATCATTTATTCTTGATTCAGTCTTTTCAGTTCGCTTTTGACGCAGTCGGGTTTTTTTAATGTTTTAATTATTTAATTTTTTATTTACGTTTTTTGAAATCGTCTCAATGAGATCTTTCTTTTGATACCCATATCGACGATGTATTTAGAGAAGGAAAATTACTTTTACATTTTGATAAAATAGCGTCTAGCGTCCGCCATATTGCATTTTCTGTCATATGCCCTATGGCTTATGTCACTCTCGGGATTAAAACGAATCCAATGACACCTCGTTTATAGAAATACATCCGGCCGTTTTGATGCTACGAGGGAATAATGAATCCCACATACATACTTATGTACAACTAGCGGCCCGGTCCGGTTTCGCCCGGGTGCTATGAATTTATAATTTATTAATACATTACTCACTCGCTTCGCTCGTTCGCTCGAATTTATAATTAATCAATAGTTTTCGCAGCGCACGCCAAATAATGACTTTTATAGGCAAATTTTTGATATCTTGAGTTACATTATTGTAATTTTCGTAGGGATCTCTAATTTTTTTGAAAATAAAATACAGCCCATGTTACTCGCTGATAATGTAGCTTTCTATAGGTGAAAGAATTTTAAAATCAGTTAAGTAGTTTTTGAGTTTATCCATTACAAACAAACATACAAAAAATCAAATCTTTTCTCTTTATAATATTAGATATGATAAAAAATGTATTATTTAAAAATTAAATTTAGCCACAGCTGCTGCACACTGGGTTCTATATATATATAAAAAAAAAATTAAATTTATCATCGTAGCACCTCGTAGCCCAGTTTTTTCGACAAGGGGTGTAGTGGGTCGTCGGTTTGGTTGCACACACGTACTCACACACATACAGGTCTACTATCTAACAGCGGAACTGACGGGCGACGGCACATTATAAATGTAACATATGCTAATCAGTTGTAATGAACACACGGCGGAGCGCCGTGCGGCGCGACTAAGTAATATTAGAGAGATAATATCATAGCGAAGCGTTAGGCTTAGTTAGTTGCTTGTGGCATTTCTACTAACTGAATTATTGCATACCACTACACGAAAAACCATTAGACAAATGGACTCATACCGTACGAATATTAGGATTGTATACAGGGTTCAATCGAAAGTTACATACAGATTGTATCAAATACCTGTGCATAGGGCATTCTGTGTGTAAGACAGAGATTGATACATAAAGCAATAAGTAAGAATGAGATAAATGATCGCTAATACGATGTTACGTGGTTACTGTAAGTAAATAATATTTATATACTTACAACCTAATAGCTTCATCTTTGTTTTTTCGCTCCTTCTATGCTATTTTCAAAGGCAGCTACAAATAATTTTATTATGTCGGCGGTTGAATTACCACCATAAAACCCTTTAATTATTTGAATTTTTTCCCGAACAGTATAAATTGCCATTTTATCAATAATTTCAGTAGTGACTATTTGTACTGTAGAAAACAACGATAACAGTTGTTCGGTATTACATAATATTTATTTACAGTAACCACGTAACATCGTATTAGCGATCATTTATCTCATTCTTACTTATTGCTTTATGTATCAATCTCTGTCTTACACATAGAATGCCCTATGCACAGGTTTAATTTGATACAATCTGTATATCCAAATTACACCAATATGTATAATCTATAAACTATTATACAGAGCTTGATTCAGAAAGAGAGGCGGCAAAAAATTCTACAAATGAAATAGGTTTAAATAAACACTATCCTAAACTTGAAATTGGGAGAGGAAGTCTCTGTGCCCAAAGGATCAAATAAATTGCAAGAGTGAAGTTTTTAGAATTGCATATCTTAGTTAACGTTTCGGTGCTCTTTACACCATCTTCAGAGCCTCAATCCTGTCAGAAAATCGGAAGATGGTATAAAGAGCACCGAAACGTTAGCTAAGATATGCAACTCTAAATATTAGCATTGCAATTTATTTGATCCTTTGGCCACAGAGACTTCCTCCCCTAATTTTAATCATTATCTACGGATCACCATATCTCTATTTTCTATTGAATTTATATAGGGCTTGAGAATCTAGCCGAGCGTGTAGCAGATGCTGTTGTTTACATGGCGTTACTATGGTTCCTCTATTACAAGTCCCCAGTTCCCGGGTTCTAGCCCGAGAGCTGGTAAAAGTGTCAATTTATTGGATTTTCAATTTATTATTAAAAAAAAAATAATAATGAATTGAAAATATGAATTGGTGCTAGGCCCAAATAACCTTAGCTGTTGGTGGTCTTTAAAACACAATTAACAATCTATATCATAGAGTTTTTTAACACTATCCTAAAATATGAGAGTTTTCGGCAGATTCATTTTTGAGAAAAAGCTTTATTAGACAAATTGTACCCGCCACTGACGAATTAAATTTCATAGTATTTACTCGTAATAACTAAATACAAACCTTTCTTACTGATTATGTAACTGCCACAAAATTTCGATAAAATTTATAATTTCATAATCAGTTATTACCGATTGTTCTGCCGTGATATTTCTATAACAATATGACATATTTTACGAATATTGAAAAAACAGACATGGTTTTATTACACGATCGATCTGGCGGATATTCTGCAAAGGCACGCAGACGCGACGGTATGCTAACCGTTTTCCCGGGAATAATGTCCCTGAAGTACAACGAACTTTTAATAAAATTGTGCAACATTAGTGAGGTTTGTAAATTTGTGGTTTCATTAAAAAAAAAATAGAATTCTTTCTAAAACGCCCTCATTGGCTCGGATTTGTTGGCATTTTTGATTAATTCGTAACTGCAGCTCCTCGAGGCTATTTACAGGAGTCCCATAGACAAATGTTTTCAAATATCCCCAGAAAAAGAATTCTAGAGGATTTAAATCAGGCGATCTTGCAGGCCATAATACAGGTCCGTCCCTTCCATATCTCCGAAACCGTCACTTTGCGGACCCATGTTTACTAAAACTGTTTTGTTTATTTTGGTCCATACTATTACCTCTTTAAATATGTTACACACTTTTTTTAATACCTTATATTAATTATCGAAAAAATTATTAATTCAAAAAATACTATTTTTTATATGTAATCTACTACATATTTACATTAGATCTTATGACACATAAGTCTACTGCAAAACTGTAAATATTCTCAATTTTATTTTTCCTATGTTCGGTAAAACCGTTTACACACATTATACTTATTATTAACCGACTTCAATAAAAGGAGGTGGTTCTCAATTCGGTTGTATTTTTTTTATGTTTGTTACCTCAGAACTCCGTCATTTATGAACCGATTTGGAAAAATTTTTTTTTATTTGAAAGGATATACTTTCAGATTGGTCCCATATAAATTTCATCAAAGTCGGTTCAGTAGTTCGGCTGATTTTAATAAAAGTTAGTAACGGCGTGTGATTCCTTAAGGTAAATGTTACTTTTTGACACATCAGACAGCGTAAAAAAGTCGGTTTAATAAAAGTGAGTAGCGGCATGTGATTCCTTTAAGGTAAATGTCACTTTTTGACACTAAAAAGTAAAAAATAAAAAACTTTTTAACAATAAAAAAACCTCCTTCAAAAAGCCACTAAAAAGAGGAAAATAATGAAATTTTGAGGTCTGCGCCAATTTAATAAAATATGAAGTTGGTTAAAAAGATGATATTAATCACTATACTATTATATACTTTTTAATCGACTTCATATTTTATAAAATTGGCGCATACCTCAAAATTTCATTATTTTACTCTTTTTAGTGGCTTTTTGAAGGAAGTTTTTTTTATTGTTAAAAAGTTTTTTTTTTAAAAACGGTTTTTCTCCGGTACAAAAAATTTCAATCACACCTGGTATAAAAGTTGAATTGGAATGTCGATTGTAGGTGTATTTTAATAACAATTGTGTTCCAATTAATCACTAATTATTTATACGTATTGATTTTTTTTAGTTGTCATTAACATGCGAGATATTTTCATCGGATAGTTAAACATAATAATTCGATAATTTGCATGTACTGTTTGTAACCATATAATAATTAAGTATTTATTTATGAACGTTTTAATTATTTTGTTTTAATATAAATTCTGTTTGTACATGTATCTACGGGTGAAAAGTAAAACCAAGTAGGTAGGTATATCAAAATTATATATTGTAACAAAACTGTTTTCTGAGTTGACGGAATAAATATTTATTTACAATAATTCGTAATTATTAACTATATACAATAATTAAAGACACAACAACGAAAAGTCAACTCTAACAATAAAAAAAACTTAAACGGTAATTATTGAACTAAACAAGCCACTTATATAACACTTAACTATACATACAATTATTATTTATTCCTAATTATATTAGTCACTGTATTTATATCAGATTTATTTATTTGTTCAACACTGTCACAGTACAATCTACACTGACTGGTTACCGTTGACTGATCAATATTTATTTCATTGCATGATACCGTCGACTGATCCTCTGACTCACTCGTACTTCGCTTATATAGTTCGCGCAACCCCGCCTAGTACGTTTACGCGCTCTCCAGAACATTCCGGCAGGTACTCGTTCCACAAGCAGACACCGCTTCTCGATTTCTCTATGGGAAGCAGTGGTGTACAATCTTGGGGTTTGCTACAATATTATCATTGACTAGAATCATTCTTTGCCGAACGGCACTCTTATGCAATTCGGCTGCCATGTGTCATTGGTCCTACCAACAATACAGTCATCATCTGAATAGCATGTTCTGGCTAGGAATGCACAAAGTATCCGATTAGTTGTTCTGCTGTGTTGAGTTTCAAGGAACCGATTAGATGTTAATCATGCAGTTTTATTGCTGTATCGGTTCATGGGATAGACTATAGGCAACAGAAAGATTTTGAAGGTAGATTTTAAAACAGAGAATTGATGGAAATTTTCTGTGGAATTACGCTTTAATTTTTAAGTAGGTATTGAAATCTAAGATTTGATCAAAATTAATTAAAAATCCTTAAATATTTTCAGGTCGATATTTATACATTTTATCATAAATAAAACTGGCAAATAAACAAACTAATAAATTGTGTTCAGCGATAAAAATATTTTAAAATAATATAAATTTAAAAAAAGAAATGAATTCAAAATAAAGAAGCTGAAATAACTGTGATGAGCTATTACTGGAAGTACATGAGGACAATTCAGATAGGGGGCAAAAAGTTGCTCCACCTCTATTTTGTATTTTGTTTTTTTAAGGGGGCACTTCAAGAATTAAAATTATATGGAACACCAGGACAAGCAGAAGTACAATGCGACCCATCCTTTGTAAGTACTTTATTACTTTTTTTTTAATCTTTTACATAAGCTGAAGAATCTATAATTAACAATGAAAGATAAACAATCAATATGATTAATTTCCCTAGACCGTAACTAAATACATAAGAATATCAGACGACATTATCGCCATGATATTATATAGAAGGCTATATAGGAAAAATGTAAATGCACCGCCGGGATTCGAACCCAGAATTCTTATGTATTTAGTTACGGTCTAGGGAAATTAATCATATTCATTGTTAATTATTATTAGATGCCGTATTTGAATCTTTCTCACGTGTGTATTTTGAAAAATCTATGTTGAGATAATGACAAGGAAATTTATATAGCATATCGATGGTGAAGAACAGCAAACTCTTAGGTCTTCGTTTGCAGCAAAACAATAACTTTCTATGTTAATTTCTGCAGATTTGAAAATTATGAATTAAACGATTTACAAACTAGCCTTCTTTTTGCTGGCAAAATCTCCCATGTCAATGAAGAATAAATACGGACTTATACAACAAAACTCCTATGTCAAGTGAAGAACGACAACCTCCTATGTCAGACATAGGCGTTTGTTACAACCTCTTGTCAGTATATTAATTTAATTTAATATGAAAGAAAATGTTAGAACATCATGGTTCAAAAGATTGTTATCTTCCCCCTGAAAAGTGTCTGTTTTTGACATAGAAGCTTGCTGAATGTCTGCAAACCATGACATGGAAGGTTGCCATTCTTCACCATCAATATATATACGCTTCAAAAATACTTTTGTGATTTAGGCCCTTCTCACACGGAGCTACTCAAATGATACTAAACTTATTACTAACTTTGTTACATGTTGGGGGCGGTCTGCATCCCTCCCATACCGCTATCTAGCAAAATCCCTTACTCAGGGCACTTTAATATGCCTCCATCAACATCTTCACAAAAATAAGGCCTTGAATAAATAACACCAAAAAATTGTCACTAGCTCTCGGTCTATTAGCTCTTATAAAGTTGTGTGTTTAAAAAATATTGAATAAACATTTTGTTAATTGGTATATGATAAAATCCATCGATTTAAAACCCCTTATATCCACACCATATTATTCACATAACAATTAGAGGTGAAAATAATAAATATCTCAGACAGCTAGGCTGCCGTGATTTTTGACTATATCTAAGAAAAAATCAAATGACCACTGTCGGGACTTGAACCCGAAACCCCCAGTTTCCGGCTAGGTGAGTTACCGATTTCTCCACAGTGCCCGAGAGTGGAAACCGATCTCTTCTTATATATAGCAATTTCACGTTGAAAACACACTACATGCGAGAGTTGACTATCTAAATAAACTGCACATCATAGTACAGCTATTAAACAGTCGAATCATTATACATGCGAGAGTTAACATTTTATAAGTTTTAACAACTTAATAAACTCGTTAGACCGGGAAACATTTTGTTCTTTAGGGCTAGCGCACACATGCTACATTTTGTAATGAAAAAGAAATTTTTAATTCTATATGGTTTAAATAGTTAACCTAAATTACCGACTGCTTTTACAAAATTCATATTGTTTGCAGTTGGTTGACTTGTTACGGGTCACTATATAGGTATATAAGTTATTAGGTATTACTCGTAGGTATAGGTATTGTAGACTGTAGATATATTAGGTACATGATATCGAAGCTGTTCTAGCGCTGTCGATGAAGTCTATATAGATTCCGGAATGAATTTATAATTTAGCCGTCACTCAATCCGGCATACATATTTCATAACACGACCAGTAGGTGAGGGCTGTTGGGAAAGGGGTGCACACACGTCCGGCTTTACGTCAATAATGAACTCTGAGTGATTATTACATTTTGTCATTTCTATATGATGACAAAAAAATTGACTATAGCTTCTGCTTTCTCTCTACAAGGTGTGATTTTTTCGATGCTCACCATTTGTATCTCGGAAACGGTTACAAGGTCGGTTAAATTAGAGAAAAGTTGTGCTTTTTTACGTCAATTAAGAATCTGAAAAGAAATTCAGGATGTTTTGATTGGTTTCTGATTTATCACGAAAAAACTAAAAATTGTAGTTTCAGAAAGAACTATTATCTTCCCTACCATTTGACGCTATTTCAATCAAACTTGGTAACTTTTTGACCACTCCGAGTTGAATGATGTCAATCTAAATCTAAATTCTCAAATTTAAACGACCTTGTGTCTTTAACCGTTCCAAGGATACCATTGAGCATCGAAAAAATCACCACCCTGCGTATTATACCTACTGATTTTTAATATCAATAGAGGGCAGTATAGCCTAGTGGTTAGCGTGCTTAGTGCCGCAACCTCTGGACTGGACTGCCGTGGGTTCGAATCCCACCTGAGCTTATGGATGTTTTGTGATGTTATTTAGTTTTATGTTAGTTGTTATTTAGTGTAGTTGAAAGACGCTAATTACCTTAGATGCCGACGCGTCTATAATCGACAATAAAATAAAATAAAATAAATTTAATATCATTAAATTATTCGAAATTCAAGTTCGAGTTCCGACAGTGACAAGTAATTTTTTCCTTTAAAAAAATTTAATTAATTTTTTATTACATTTTTTCAAAATAATTTTTAATTATTTTAAAGTCGACTGATTGACAATTCGTTCTCTGTTAGTTTGTTGTGTGATATTTTATTGGTTCTAAATTTCATGAAAAAACAAATCCAGAGTTCCCTCTAATATTTTATGATCATTTCAATATCAATCAATTTTTAATTACTCAACCGTTATACCCTGATATGTACTATATATTGTCTTTAATATTTCCATAAACTGCATATCGATGACCTATTAGGTGTAAGTTGTCCACACCTAGTGCAGACGGTCACCATGGTGATGTCATGATTGAGCGACTGTTTATCAGTCAGTATTATTATCTGAGAAATCACAATGGCTTTTATGATTCACCCATTTGACAAGGATGGAAATATTGTTTCATCTTTTGTTCTTCGCGTGTCCCACTGTCCCACCTATTAATCTGACAACGGTATTTCTTAATTATGTCACCACCAGTTCTATTTATTGAATAGGTGAAATAGATTTGTACTTGGTTTCGAATACTTTGATGTTTTTGTATTTAAATTTTATTTTAGACAAAATTGCAAATTCCTGCCTGCTAAGTTAAATTATCTTTTGTTTGAAATTCCTCATCAACGCATTTTCCCGAATTTTCGATGACCCCCCACAAATTTTTGCTATAGTGATTCGCTAAAATATTACGCAAGTCTATGGAATTTTGTCCTGGAAGTGACACTTAAAGTGAACAGTTCGTAAAGTTCTACGAACACTATCGTATCTGACACACATGATTACAATACTGAGGGCGAGGACAGGTGGTCCAGTGGTTAGCGTCGCGGCCTCTGGAGCAGACTGTCGTGGGTTCGAATCCCACCTCCGCTCATGAATGTTTTGTGATGTCATTTAGTTTTAAATTGTTATTTAATGTAATCAAGACGCTAATGACCTTAGCTGTTGACGCGTCTATAATTTACAATAAATAAATGAAAAATACTGAGGGCAGTGTAGCCTAGTGGATAGCGTATTTGATTCCACAGCCTGACCTTCACAGCACCACCTACGTTAAATCTGATATCACAGTCTTCTGTCCCCCTTGACACTCTATAACTTTTGTATAAAACATTTTTGATGTGAAACATCTTATGTCGGGCTGTGAACACCCGCGTGAGGCGAAATATGCAACGCTACTGTTCTCCCCACCACTGCAGCACTTATATTGTACTGGATAAATAATATATAAATTAATTGTCCGGGTATATTAAGTTATACATATATCAGTAACAACGGCTGTCTAGACAAGTACATCCGTAGACTAGTGGTACGACTTTAGCCTTCTATGCATGGGGACTTGGGTTCGGAAACTCATGGCATCGTACAATTTTTTGACGTTTTTTTTTTCTAAATTCTACATGATATTTATTTATTAAAATTTTTATTTTTGTTATATTCTTTCTTTGACAATAATTATAATTTTTTTAAATTTTATGACACCAAAAATTAATTTTTTTGTTTTTATTAAAAAAACGAAAATTTGGATAAATTAGGGTATTTAGGGTAAATTAGAGTAAATTAGGGCAAATTAGAGTAAATTAGGGTAAATTGGGGTAACTTAAGGCAAAGGGGGCTAAATAAGAGTAATTAGGGTATTTAGGGAAAACTAGGGTAAATTCAAGAAATTAGGGTATACTAGGATAAATTTGGGTAAACGAGGGAAAATTAGGGTAAATTGTGTTAAATTGTAAATTCTTATCTCCCGAACTACTGAACCGATTCTAAAAATTCTTTCACTTATTATCTTCGCAGGGGGAGAATGTCTCGCGGCGTTGTAATAAATCATAAATTATTATATCTGGAACTATTGAATCGATTTAAAAAATTCTTTTACTAATAGAAAACTACACTATCCCTAAGTGATATAGGCTAGATTTTATTTTGATAAATTTGTCAAGTTCAATAAATAAAAGATTCAAGCTATAAAAATGTTTCACATTTGCCAGGCGTTCCGCGACGGCTCACATTTTTTTTATGATTTGTACCATTTACGAGATATTTCACTGCATTGTTTAAGATGTGCCACCCTGTATATAAGTAAATCTTTTAACGCATTCCTGGAACTGATATAAGATCGAAATAGCGACATATAGTACTTATACATACTTTCCATGGTCCTGACAAACTGCAGTTTGGAAACAGTTTAAAAGCGAAGGCATTCAAGTAAATTTACTGCTATCAGATAGGGGGCATTAAGTGAAATCGTTCACCGGGACACATGCAGACCGCTTCAGTAGAACTATCTAGGGCTGAGAAACACCCGTCCATTGATCATAATCTATATATACATATAATAAAATCGTACACGCTTTTTTTTGTACACGCTAATCTCCACAATGGCTGAACCAATTTGGATGTGGTTTTCAGTGATGCTTGAGATAACCTTGGACCGAGCCTTGGACTAACATATAGTATTATGAAGTTTTAGAAATACCTTGTTTTTTATGTCCGCCTTGTGACTTCCTGTGTTTTAACACGACGCGTTTGAACAACGAGTTGCTATCTTCAGGTGTGGTTAATTTTTTTTTAAATTTACACATTGAGTATCCGTAACACGTTATAATATTAAGCACATGCGTATATTATAACGTGTTATGTACGGATACTCAATACGTGTAAATTTTAAAAAAAATTAACCACACCTGGAGATAGCAACTCGTTGCTGAAACGCGTCGTGTTAAAACACAGGAGGAAGTCACAAGACGGACATTAAAAAATACAAGGTATTTCTAATACTTCATAATATTCATATAGTGACTTGGAGACCCAACGCTCTAAAAATGTATAGCAAGTTTGTTTCATTTCAATCGATTGATAAAAAGAAACTGTTCAGACGTGGAAACAATATTGTGTGTATGCAGTGGCCACCATAGATATAGAAATCTGGGGATGTAGTATAAAGTGCCACTTAATACCAGAAGGGGAAGCCATTCAGGTGAGGATGCATGCCTGTCTTATGGACATGTCCATACTATGCATGTTCCCACGTTCTATTGGCCGCGTCTTTGCGCATGCTCAGTTGCACCAGATGCAGTCGTCCGCGTATTTGCGCATGTTCAATTGCTCGTACAGCGCTTGCGCAACTGAAGCGACCAATAGAATGTAGGCACACTTGGTTCCTCACCGCCCCTCCCTTAACAGCAACCACCCCACTCGCTTGTACTACGTCCCTAGATTTCTATGTCTATGGTGGCCACCCATATTGATCCTTCTTATCGAATCTCAATAAAATTAATAATAATTTATTCTTTTGCGATTTACTATGGATGACTCAAACGTTGTCGACCTTGAGATATTGTTAAATATGTCATCTATTTAGTACTATTTTTTATTAAAAATATCTACTAATTTAAAACTGAATTTATTAAAAATATCTAACAAGGGGATCTTACTTTTGTGTGTAATTAATTTATTAGGTGTTAGTCATAGTGAAATTATTTTAAATATTTTAAGGTGGAGTTTCATTCGTATGACAACATAAAAAAAACTTTTTTAAATTAAAAATGAAATATGAACATATAAATATATTTTTGTAACACATATTTAAAATGTATAGACCCATGAAATATTAACAAAATAGTGAACCTTCAGCAATCTAACTTTTGTGAATATCAAGCAATATTTGTCCTTTTTATTGAATAACATTTTTAAAAACGACGTCTCCACATATTTTTTTATTTATATGTAAAAGAAAGCAATGAGATAAAGTAAACAAAAAATTCTACATCAATGTTCTGCCTTTACCTGTGTCAGGGCAGGACATTGTTTTATGACGTATAATATGGATGCTTGCAGAGGCGGATCTACATAGAGGCAAATAGGGCTTAAGCCCTGGGCCCCCAAGTGTCGAGGGCCCACAAGTGTCAAGGGCCCACAAGTGTAAAAAGTCCACACGTGTCAATGGCCCACAAATGTCAAGGACCCACAAGTGTCAAGGGCCCACAAGTGTAAAAAGCCCACACGTGTCAAGGGCCCACAAATGTCAAGGACCCACAAGTGTCAAGGGCCCACAAACATTGAATAATAATCATACATTTTTAATACTTTTTCATTTACAATGTGTAGTAAAAAATTGGGCCCCATTAAAATTAAATAAGCCCTAGGCCCTGAAAAACCTAGATCCGCCCCTGGACGCTTGGCATTATTAACGCCAGGTCACGAGGACATTTATGTAATACAACTACATTCTAAAAATATCCTTCTGAATACCCTGAGAGCTCTCCAATCTCGAAACCTTGGATCTGACAAATTTAATTGTTTAAAAAAAAAATTTTGTCCATCCATAGGAGGTCACGGCATTAAGCTTAGCAAACTCATTGGTAGCAATGCCCGATATTACATATCCTATATACAATATCGTATATGTACAGGATGTTCATTCATAAACGCTACATAACTGTTAAACCAAATGGTGTTTTTTTAATGAAAAGAAAGAGTTTATGACTGGATTTATTTTATAATTATTTTGACCCGTTTTATATTTGTTAATTTTACCCAGCGATGTAGCTTAGTGGTACAGCACTAGACTCGCATTGGGAAGGTACTGGGTTCGAATCCCGGCGGGGGCAGATGTGGCTGGGACTTTTTCCTACTGCCTCACGCCGAGAAACGGTAATTCCTGTACCGGCCATCTTGTTTGAGGTTTTCCATGGTTTCCCTCAATAATTCCAGATGAATATCGAGATGGTTCCTTATTCAAGGCCATGGCCGATTACCTGTCAAATCCCTATGCTCCCAAAGTTGCCTACCTTATCCTAATGTCCTATAATTCCTCCATTCGCACATTGCTATTAATTAAGTTGAAGTATAAAAATGTATAAAACGGGAAGTGGTAAAAATGGAAAATAGTAATGGTGCGAATGGCGTCTGTTATGACATAATGTCGAGAAACGGACGTTAAACGCATTATTATTATTATTATATTTGTTAATTTTAAGCTAACCTTTTTATGATTTTGCAATTATAATTTTGAAATTGTTATGTTTGTACAAAAATATTTTGATCGGGAGACTTATACATATCTGTACACAAATAAATTATTGAGATCTGAAATAATGGAATATTTGTGAAAAGGCTTATTTCAGCGGTTCCCAAACCATGGGCCGCGGGCAGTATGGTACTGGGCCGTGGACGTTACTCGAGAGTCTAAGCCAAGATAAATAGTATCGGAGCTTCAAGGGTCGAGATTGGAACGATCGAGTATACAAATATCTTTTTTTGTTTGTGTGTTTATAGTTTTTACTTGTATATTTAGTTAGTGAGCCTCAAATTTTTTTTACAAAATTAGTGGTCCGCACAACTAAAGAGGTTGGGAACCGTTGGCTTATTTCATAGGTATGAATCCTTTTTTTTATTTCAGAAAAGAAAATACAAAAAACAAAACAAAAAAATTAGAGAACATTGAGTGTGCATCGACTACAAAGCCAGAATCCCTTTTATTTGCCATTATTGAACTTGTCGCCTGAAAATTCCTCAAATTTCACTTAGAACTTTTGGACTATTAGACCTGTGCAATTAGAACCGTGATATTAATTAATAAAAAATATATCATAATTCAAGAACTAAATTGCAATTTGCAGTATGATGTTTACTCTCTTTATTTTATTTATTGTAGATTATAGACGCGTCGACATCTAAGGTCATTAGCGTCTTTCAACTACACTAAATAACAACTAATTTAAAACTAAACAAGCCGTGAGCGGGGTCGTTTATTAGGACTAAAGTGCGACTCTTGAGGTCCACACGACGAACTTCCCAGTTTGATAAATATTTAATAATAATAATTAAATTAGATATTACACAGAAAAGTAATCATTTTAATCATTAAAACATAATTATTATTTATTTTTAACAATAATTAAAAAAAAAAAAAAAAAAAAACGGCTGAACCGATTTTTATAAAATTTATGTCGGATCAAAATGACGTTAACACGCCTCGATTGACACCCTTACGAAGTCGATATAATTTTTTATTCGCAAGATATTGCATAAAATCTGCTTTTTTGGAGGTTATTTGGTTAAGAAAAAAGAACGGCTGAACCGATTTTGAAAAAATTTCTTTCAGATCATATTTACGTTAATACGCGTCGATTGGCACCCCAACGTAGTCGATATCATTTTTCATTCTCGAGATTTCGTCTTAGAAAGAAATGGACACATACATACGTACGTACGTACGTACACACACACACACACACACACACACAGACATCTTTCTAAAAGTAGTGTAAAAATAGTGTAGTGACCTTGAAACATAAAATTTTTTTTTCCTTTTTGATTTCGATTTTCGGACCCATTACAATAACTTCCAATGGGAAGTTAATAACATCACAAAACATCCATGAGCGCAGGTGGGATTCGAACCCACGGCAGTCCAGTCTAGAGGTTGCGGCGCCAAGCACGCTACCATCTAGGCTATACTGCCCTCTGTTTACTCTCTTAACTCTTGCCCTCCCCCTCCTGCATACGCCCTTGTACATGGATAATTGTAGATGATAGACACTCGACAACTAAGGTTATCAGCATCGAAATTAAAATGCTCACAAGAAAATCGCAGAGGACAGTGTGATCCAGTAGTTAGCGTCGCGACCCTTGGATCAGACTGTCGTGGGTTCGATTCCCGCCTCCGCTCATGGATATTTTGTGATGTCATTTAGTTTTAAGTGTGTTGTTATTTAATGTAAACAAGACGGTAATGACCAAAGTTGTCGACGCGTCTATAATTTACAATAAATAAAAATCTAATGAGGCTCAGAGGACAGTGTGGTCCAGTGGTTAGCGTCGCGGCCTCTGGATCAGACTGTCGTGGGTTCGATTCCCGCCTTTGCTCATGGATGTTTTGTGATGTCATTTAGTTTTAAGTGTGTTGTTATTTAATGTAAACAAGTCGGTAATGACCAAAGTTGTCGACGCGTCTATAAACAATAAATAAATAAAAATCTAATGAGGCTCAGAGGACAGTGTGGTCCAGTGGTTAGCGTCGCGGCCTCTGGATCAGACTGTCGTGGGTTCGATTCCCGCCTCCGCTCATGGATGTTTTGTGATGTCATTTAGTTTTAAGTGTGTTGTTATTTAATGTAAACAAGACGGTAATGACCAAAGTTGTCGACGCGTCTATAATTTACAATAAATAAATAAAAATCTAATGAGGCTCAGAGGACAGTGTGGTCCAGTGGTTAGCGTCGCGGCCTCTGGATCAGACTGTCGTGGGTTCGATTCCCGCCTTCGCTCATGGATGTTTTGTGATGTCATTTAGTTTTAAGTGTGAATTGTTATATTTAATGTAAACAAGACGGTAATGACCAAAGTTGTCGACGCGTCTATAATTTACAATAAATAAAAATCTAATGAGGCTCAGAGGACAGTGTGGTCCAGTGGTTAGCGTCGCGGCCTCTGGATCAGACTGTCGTGGGTTCGATTCCCGCCTCCGCTCACGGATGTTTTGTGATGTCATTTAGTTTTAAGTGTGTTGCGAGTGTGTTGTTATTTAATGTAGATAAACAAGACGGTAATGACTAAAGTTGTCGACGCGTCTATCATTTACAATAAATAAATAAAAATCTAATGAGGCTCAGAGGACAGTGTGGTCCAGTGGTTAGCGTCGCGGCCTCTGGATCAGACTGTCGTGGGTTCGATTCCCGCCTCCGCTCATGGATGTTTTGTGATGTAATTTAGTTTTAAGTGTGTTATTTAATGTACTTAATCAAGACGCTAATGACCAAAGTTGTCGACGCGTCTATAATTTACAATAAATAAATAAAAAGAAAATCGCACATTCTGTATAATATACACGCGTAGGTTTGTGTGGGTGCTTTCGCAAGCATCTGTCGGACGAAAGGGTAAAGTTTTCATTCGTTGGTTCCTCGTAAGCTGATATTCTTAAATGGGAATTGCTTTTGTCCGCATAAAACGAAATTTCTCTCTCTTAGCTTCAGATAAAAAACAATAATGTGCATTATTACATCACTTTAAACTCATTAGTGGCACTGAATCGAAACGACTTTTTTATATCGCTTTTAATTAAATCGTTTGACAAAAACTTTATCGCTTTTAATTCAACGATCAAATTATTTCGCAGCAATTGTTTTAAACTTAAATCGTTTGTTTTTCCAGTTTTTTATCATAACTCTTTTATAGTCGGTCCGCTTAACAGATGGAGCAATGAGTGATCACCGCGTGCAAAGTACCTGATTGGTTGCTTGAACGTTCGGGAACGAAACTATATGCGAAGGCCACGCCTACGGCGCAAGCTATTCATATGCTTTTCACGTGATCACTCCATCTGTTAAGCGGCCCGACTATAGTCAAGCACGTACTGGCGCATGAGTATCAAAAACTATTCGGCCAAAAAATGTTGCGCGAGTACTAACTAACTATAGGTTTTCAGTATTCAAAATGACTGGAGGGCAGGTGTTGTAACGGTTAGCGCAGCCGACCTTTGGATCACACTGTCGTGGGTTCGAATCGCACCTCCGCTCATAGATGTTTTGTGATGTCATTTAGTTTTAAGGAATTTGTTATTTAATTTAATTAAAACGCTAATGACCTAAGTTGTCGCGTCTATAATCTACAATAAATAATTCAAAATTACTTCGGGAGAAGTGTTGCAGTTCATAGAGGCGAATCTCGATATAGAAAAATTAATAAGCGAAGTACAGGGTCGTCCAGCATTATGGGACATGACCCAAATAGATAACAGCGGTCATTTACAATTTGATGCACCCACATTCGTCGATTCTTCTTGCTTCTCCTTTTCCAACGCAAATTACGCTAATGACCTCTGTTGTCGAGCGTCTATAATTCACAATTCATTCATTCCAACGCAAATATAGTACCTGAGCCCAAAAGTATAAATCGGTATCCATTTTGTTACTATAGGGTCTGGCAGGCACACTCATTCGTTCTGCCACAACTTTGTGTAGACCTCGCGCGGCGAAAGATGAAGCCACCGCGTCATAGTAACGTGAATGCATTGCGCCCGCCTTCTAGCTTGCTATTGGGCTGTTTATTGTCATGAATAGCAGTTTGCCAAAATTGTACCTAACGTCATAAAACCCAATGTGCAACTGTCTGCGGGCAAGCAGGCGTTCACTAGCATATTATTGATGACGTGCCTGGCTTCATCTCTCACCGCGGGCACTCTACTTCATGGTCGCCTGACTGCCGAGTTGACATAAAAAACCGCTGTGTGCATCATCGACTCAGCACAAACCGCTGCGTGTGTCATCACTCTTATTCATCTACTTAATCTAGATAGCCATTACATAAATATTATTCCTTTTTTTTAATTGTTTTGTATAGGTATTTTAATTTTTTTTGTTAAATATTAATTTTCTTTTCGTATTTTTGGTTTGCTTTATTTTTCTTATTTTTTCTTTTTTAAATAGGCTTTTCCATCGGGAGACGGCACAGATGAAACGTTTGATATTGATGTGAGTTTTTATTTTCATTTTTTTTTTGTTTTTGATTTGTTTAATTAACGTTACTTATTGTTTTATTTATTTTGAAAAACAAATAAAAAGGCGTTAACTTTTTGAATACGTATTTGGTACACTGTAGGATCAGAGGTGAAAATTAATATTAGTATGGTATGATAAATTTATTATACTTAATTGAAAAATGTCTATTTTTTTATTTTTATAATTCATGTTACATAACATAACAGCTACACAGTTAAGGATTTCCTGTCTTGGTGAATAAACAATTTTAATCTTTATATATTTTTTCAACAGATGGAAAACGAAAATGAAGGAGAAAGTGGAGCAGAAGGTAGCGGTAGTAGTGGAGTTCTTCCACCTTTTCCACCACCACCTCCTGGTCCAGGTAAAATTCTTCTTGATTACAATTTCATTATGATTCAATACAGACGCTAAACATTTTAGCTTATTAGCGTCTAAATGATTCCAAGTATTTATTTTTATATTTGTTAATAGATTTCTCCGGGGGTCGCATCAAAGGAGATAAAGGAGACAGGGGACCAAGAGTAAGCAACATTTTTTTTATATTTTTTTAGACTAAAAATCTTCCCAATATTTTGAATACTACATTATTATAACTAAACGACAATTTTAATCTTGAGTTAAAAACAGGAAATAAGCGTCTTTTGCAGTATAAATGAAAACTTAAGTGAAAACCGATTTGAAAAAACATATTCCATGATTTTGGTATTTGTATAGGGTCAACCTGGAGAATCGATACGTGGTCCACCAGGTCCGCCAGGCCCACCAGGTCCTCCAGGACCTACAGGATCTCCAGGTGTTCCTTATACTGGTGGTACTGATTTTGGAGGAGATATTGGATCCGGTGAAGGCATGGTAAGTTGATTCAGAATTCATCGTTACATGTTTCACAAATCGTTTGATAGTTTCGGTGTAAACTTTACGACGACGGGGCTGGAAGGAAGTCAAACAGATTGTAGTTATAAACTAAACAAATTGCTAAACGCATAAACCGACCCTTACTGTTGTATTATCTCACTTTACCTTATTACTTATTCATGTGACGTCGTCGGCATTAACTTTTTTTATCGCGAATTTTGTATAAAGCGGCTCCAAAAAATAAAAAGGTAAACCTTAACGACACATAATAATATGTATAGGAATCCGCATACCTTTACTTGTAGTACGTACTAATGGTGCACCTGAAGAGCTACAAGGGCTTGAGAATAGCCGAGCGTGTAGCAATGCTGTTGTTTACATGGAGTTGCTATGCGATTCCTCTATTACAAGTCCCTAGTTCCCGGATTCTAGCCCGAGAGCTGGTAAAAGTGTCAATTGGATTTTCAATTTATTATTAAAAAAAAATAATGAATTGAAAATATGAATTGGTGCTAGGCCCATGAGCTGTTGGTGGTCTTTAAAACACACAATTGAAGAGCTACAAAATTTAGTAGCTTAACTTTGTAAATTTGATTCACATTTCATAATTTTCCAAGAGTTGGTATTCATTATTTTCAGTACTGGATTTAGGGGAGAGCAACAGGGGTTGAAGCCCCGGGGTTTCCGCATGAGAAGAACCTCCACACATTTTTATTTGTTCGCAAATTATTTCTTTAATGAAAATAGAAAATTTTCCATAAAGGAATAACAGAAAGTTTTGAGTTTAATTTTGGAGGCACGTCAGGTGTCAGCGTTTTCTTCCTGGACAAACCTGCAAGACTTACGAAAGTCTGCTGGACATGTTTTCTTAGTACTGAGTAACTGACCAGGGGCCTTCAAAACTCTATAGTCTATTCATTTCCAAGATAGAGTAATTTGAAAAAAATACGTTCCAACAGCTTTACTTACTTACACCGTACAACAAAATAAATAGGTAAATGCGGTCCAGTACATTAGCAAGATTTGAAATTCTCCCGACCCACCAATCACAACTCAAGAAACAAAGGGACTCGTGCTGATCACCCACACAGGTCACTCTATCTTGAAAATGAATAAACTATAAGTCCAGCACTGGTTATTTTTGTTCGTGCTGAGTATAAAAAATTTACAATTTTCTTAGCGAGAAGTTAAAACACTGATGAATTTTTTTTAGTCAGTAGGATTGTTTCGTAAATGATTTTATTGAAAATCCAGTTGATTTCATCAATTCTCGGGTTAAAACTTTCTTATCCAGTGTTTAAAAGTTTAAACATAATCCAACTATTTTGACAAAAAGCACATAAAGTTAGAGCACTTCATTCATTCCAAAATTTGAACCGTAATTTTTTGTGCAATGCAGTTATGAGAGAAGCTATTACTCATAATCGTAAAATTTTTGATGTGCTAGAAAATTAGATAGGTACTTCTTTCATAAAAAAAAATATGTGACAGAGTAACAAACGACTTTATATTTTCTTCACGCGCTGAAGTTTGACATACACTGAAAATTACTTAAATAGAAAGGAAAAATTTGGAGGTCTGTGACAAAGTATCATAAAAATCATACCTCAAAAGAAAGTACGAAAATTTCTAAATTTGTTTCTGTCAGCTTTTGAAAGTTTTCTTCGATAAAGTATAGACGCTATTGACTTCTGTTGTCAAGCGTCTATAATCCACAATTCAATTCGATAAAGTATAAAAGATTTTTTTTTTATTTTATAGATTGTTATACTTGTTGTGAAACCATCTTTATTTTTTTGCTTAAATACTAGAGAACGTAATTTAGTTTCTTTTTATAATTTAATAATTTTTATTTTTCAAAATAATCTAAATTAATTTTTTCAATGCAAACCCCGTTAGTATTTTTTTTTTCAAATTTCTAGCCATTTTATGGTGGTGTACCTCCTCCGTCCACGTGTCCATGTAAC
This sequence comes from Mongoloraphidia duomilia, assembly GCA_039654895.1. Lineage (NCBI taxonomy): Eukaryota > Metazoa > Arthropoda > Insecta > Raphidioptera > Raphidiidae > Mongoloraphidia > Mongoloraphidia duomilia. Next base: position 13,990,990 of record CM077527.1, read on the forward strand.
ATCACTAGTATCAGAGGTCCTCCAGGTCCACCTGGTGCCGACGGTCAAGCTGGTCTTCCTGGAATGACAGGTCTTCCCGGTCCTGTGGGAGAGCGCGGTGCTCCTGGACCCCGAGGGGAAAAAGGTGATCGCGGTGATACTGGTACAAAAGGACCTGAAGGTCCTCAAGGATCCAAAGGAGAACCGGGTCGAGATGGTAGTACAGGAGTCGCAGGTCCTCCGGGACCACCTGGACCTCCGGCGCCGGCAGAATTTGGCAATTTTGATGTAAGTTATTCAAATTTTAAAAAGTAGGTACATACTTCTACATTGTTTTTATAAATTTAGGCTATAACATCGTTTAAAAAATATTTCACTTGATTTGATTGAAATTTATTTCTTAATCGCTTACTAGCCAAGTTGGAAACCAAGAGCCATTTTCAAGGTAAACTTCGCGATCAATGTTGTTAATAGAATAGTGTAAATTATATCGAAAAAAATAATTATTCTGTAATGTAATGTAATACAGGAATCGGTTATGGGTGGAGGAGCATCCAGACCAGGTCCTCCAGGTGCAAAAGGTGATACAGGATCTATGGGACCACCTGGACCGCCTGGTGAAAGAGGAGAACCTGGCCCGAAAGGCGAAAGAGGTGAATCTGGATCTAAAGGAGATAGAGGCGAAAGGGTATGTATAAATCAAAATTAGATTTAATGTAAAAAAGTAACTAATGTTCATATGTTGAATATGTTTTTTTTCAAGTGGTTTATTATAAAACAATAAATTGCTAAATTGTAGGGCCATTCTGGATCTCCAGGAGCTCAAGGATTCAAAGGAGAACCAGGATCTGCCGGTCTTGACGGTATACCAGGGATGCCTGGTACAAATGGTAGGCCAGCTGAAAAGGGAGAAAAAGGTGAGCCTGGTAAACTTGGTCCACCTGGTCCTCCAGGAATTGCTGCGAATACATTCGAAAGCGTCGACGGAATTGTAACCAATGTTCGAGGAGAAAAAGGAGATAAAGGCGATTTAGGTATAAAAATATCATTTCTCAAGTTGATTTATTGCATAGATACTTCCTAAAACAGTTAAATATTATTCAATTTCCAGGTGATCTTGGTCCCAAAGGTGAGAAAGGAGATCGTGGAGATTCAGGTCCTGGCGGTTTACCGGGTTTAAATGGAGCACCCGGTGTTCCAGGAGAAAAAGGAGAACCTGGTCGAGACGGTGAATCAGGACCTACTGGTTTGCCGGGATTAAAAGGCGAAAGAGGTCCTCCGGGACCAACAACTGTTGCTGGAGCTGGAACTGACTTTATTACCATTAAGGTATACTTTATTGTTATTGAAATAATTTGTGTATTTATCCTGGTATTATTGTAAATTTCTTTCAAGGGCGACAAAGGAGATACTGGTAAAAGAGGACGCAGGGGTAAACCAGGACCTGTTGGACCACCTGGAAAACCAGGCGTTATGGGTGAAATAGGTCTCCCTGGCTGGATGGTAAGTTCAGATAGCTTTGTTTATAAATTATTTTTCAATAATCGAATATTTTATTTCTTTTGTGCTGTCTTAAAAAACACAGAACACGTTCAAGGTAAATTAATTTTAAAATCTAAAATGCACACTCAAAAAAATAATAGATATATTGATTATTGTTTCGTTTATAGGGACGACCTGGGACTCCAGGAATTCCAGGAAATCCAGGTGTTCCTGGACAGAAAGGAGAAAAAGGCGATTCAAGCGGCGGTGGAGGATATGGACTTACTGTAAGTAGACTTTGTCAAGTTCTTATTATAGATTATTAATTATTATATTTTGCTTCCTGTTTTTAACACAGCTTTTGTCTTTTTCATCAGATAAAGGGAGATAAAGGTGATAGAGGAGAACCAGGTTTTCCAGGAAGAGACGGTTCACCCGGCATGCCAGCTTCACCAGATACATTAAGATATATTCCTGGTCCACCTGGACCTCCTGGACCACCAGGTTTATCGATTACAGGACCAAAAGGTGAACCAGGAGATGTTCCACAAAGATTTGCTTTTGGTGAACCGAGTTACGGACCTCCAAAAGGAGGTAAAGATTTTGTTTTTATTTCTTCCGTAAAATTATAATTTTGTACCAGTATTAAAACTATTTTGTTTATAACGCTGCAAGGAATCAGAAGTACTTTGGAAGAACTAAAAGCACTGCGTGAGTTAAAAGAACTAAAAGAAAATAAAGATATTCCGTTAGGTAATTTTTTTTTACAAATGTTGCATATTCCAATATCCCAGTAGTAAATGATTTATTTTTATAGAATAGTTATTTTAAATCGTTTTTTTTTTTGGTAGTCCAAACATAAAGATTGATAAGACATAGTAAACAATCAGTAGCGTAACGCGAATCATTTCAGAGGGCGCTATTTTCGAATAAAAAATTTTTTTTTTAAATAAAATTAACAATTTATTCATTAACACAGGACGTATTCTTTTACGCTACTGTCTATAGCTGATCAAAAAGATTGTTTCGGATGTATTGTAGCTGCTTATTTATTTATTTATTGTAGATTATAGACGCGTCGACAACTTAGGTTATTAGCGTCTTAAATTACATTAAATAACAACCAACTTAAAACTAAATAACATCACAAAACATCCATGAGCGCAGGTGCAGGATTCGAAGCCACAACAGTCTAGTCTAGAGGCTGGTACCAAGTACGCTATCCACTAGGCTACACTGCCCTCTATTGTAGCTGCTTTAAAACAGCAGCTCGTGAATGCAAATACAATTGAATGTGTTTTATTTCATGCGACATGACTTTCAAATTATAAAATATTGCGATTATCCTAAAAATATTGCTTTAAAACGACATAACTTGTGTTTAAAAAAACTAGGTGGCGGTTTTTCACGTAGTACAACGAATGGAAACGATCGAAATGAAAAAGACGGACCTGCGAAAATAGTCCCAGGTGCAGTTACATTCCAAAATACTGAAGACATGACAAGGGTAAGCAATATTCTAACATAAATTTACACTCTTGATCAAAATTAACGCTCCACTAGGTTTTTTAGCTATATTTTTAATTTTGAAGGAATTATTGAGCTGGAAGCACATTTTGTTTTCTGATAAAACAATTGGGTACCTACGTTTAAAACCATCAGATGGTCGTGGGGCTTGAGAATGGCCGAGCGTGTAGCAATGCTGTTGTTTACATGGCGTTGCTATGGTTCCTCTATTACAAGTCCCCAGTTCCCGGGTTCTAGCCCGAGAGCTGGTAAAAGTGTCAATTGGATTTTCAATTTATTATTAAAAAAAAAATAATGAATTGAAAATATGAATTGGTGCTAGGCCCAAATAACCTTAGCTGTTGGTGGTCTTTAAAACACACACAAGAAAGAAGTTGAAAATAATAAGACCTGGAGAAAGATTTGTCCCCATATCTCCGAACTAATCGAACGTCGGAAAATTCGTCAAACAAAAATAATACTTGCAAAAAATTGGTGTTCAGGAAAATTTGCTTAGCAGAGTTGTAATTAAAACATAGACGCGTCGCCAAATAGTCATTAGCGTCTTCAAGACAACAAATGGAGAAAGATTTGGTCCCTACGTATCTCCGAGACTAAGTACGAACGTCGAAGAAAATTCGTCCCCAGAACACCAAAAATCTCAATATCTCTGCAAGAGAACCATTTGGTGTTCTGAGGAAGAATTTGCTTCGACACCTGCAAAGAGTTGTAGAGATATTGCAAGTAGCAAAACTTTCTACAGTTCTTCGTCACATTCCTTCACGACAATTTGATGGTTTCAAGCAGGCCCGGACTTAATGACCCAGGGCCCCTAGGCACTTGACAGTTGGGGCCCTCCAAGCCCCAAAAAATTGCGTTTCTTCAATAAATTAGTGAAAAGTGTCAAAACCTCTGAAATCTTTTAAAACTAAGTTTATATGTTATTTTTCGCTTTTACACGCAACGTAATCGTGCTGCCCCTGTCGTACTAGAAAATTTTTGGACTTTTTCCCCCCTATAATTTACATCTCCCGCCCTGACAGGGGCCCCCTTGGCGACTAGGCCCCTAAGCCGGTGCCATGTTTACCTAGACAGAAATCCGGCCCTGGTTTCAAGCTTACCCCATGGTTTCATCAAAATGCAAGACATGCTCCAAGTTCCAATGCAATATTATTCACTGTAAGAAATGAGAAGGCCGATTACATAGATTATGGATGGTAATATCTGGTAATAGGCACGCAAAGAGACAATGGCGTCGCAAACAGGTATCGCCACATCGCGTAGATTCCATAAAAACACATTGCGCTTACGTGGTTACTAATTTCACTTTAATTTGTTTTGTATTCATCCATTTTATATATGTAACTATACATTTTATTTTGTAATTTTTACACACTTTATTGGAACATTACACAAATTATGTAATTTTAATTTACTTTATGTAAAAATCACAAATTTGTTTAACTTTACAGTAAAAGTAAGTTTTTATGAAGTTTTCTGTGTAAAAATAAATAATAATGTAAAATTACTTAGAAAATCGAGCGAGTTCTACCTTAACTTTCAAAGTATTTTTATATCCTCAGTTTTTTCACAGCCCCTGCTTCCCCTTTAACACCTCACAAAATATAACAGAGAAAGTATGATGCGTAAATTTTGACCAAGGAGTGTAATATATTTCTATGATAGTAACAGTACTGAAGTGGAATACACTATGATAATTAAAATAATTATTTTACAGATGTCGGCAGTTAGTCCAGTTGGTACCCTTGCTTATATTATTGACGAAGAAGCTTTGTTAGTGAGAGTTAATAACGGTTGGCAATACATTGCGGTAAGCAAACTTCACTACTTTCTAATTTTGTCGAAAGATAATCCTTAAATAAAAACGAAATAACGGAAAGAACTTTGTTCATTTCCAACAAGTAATTTAATCATCGTAAAACAAATTATACTTTTTTGTTTTAGTTGGGTTCTTTGGTTCCAATTACTACACCGACGCCTTCAACGACCACCAGTCCACCAGTTCGACCCCCGTTTGAAGCAAGTAATTTAATTAACAATGTACCACCACATGTTGATGGACCAAGCGTAAGTTTTTTTTTTTGTTTAAATTTATAATTTAAAATGATTCAAATAATAACTATTGAACGTAACTTCTCTGTATGCTTCCTAGTGGTTCCCAAAAATGGTAAGTTGATTTTATTTATTTAGTATTCAGAAAAACAAAACTTAAATAATCCGATTATATTTTTATTTTATCTGTTATAATCACAAATTATTACATTTATATTTTATTGCAGTAGACACTGGACATTTCAGTCAAAAAACATTAAGTACCAGAGGCGGACTTATGTGTGGATTTAATACGCTAAACTAATATGCAGCCCCGGATCTTCAATTGTCTTTTAGGCGGGGCACACAACTGAACAATGCCGCCCCCGTCCCACTTATATTGCTATTTTCACCTTCTACCATCGTTTAGTATTTTTCAGCTAGTCAGATGTCCACCTAATTGATTGACATTTGGACATTCCGGAAATAATGCATCCGTGGGTATCGGTCGAGTTGATATGGCCACAGTAAAACAAGAGTGAAATTTCCGTACTTGTACTATTATTTATTCTGTGGTCAAAGTTAAGTAAATGATGAGTTGTCCATTCGTCTGTAAAGTGTGAATTTGAATTTGGCCGCCCTCTGAACTTGCCGCCCGGGGCATAGGCCCCGGCTTGCCCGCCCCTAGATCCGGGACTGCTAATCATGTTATTGACTGTGAGTAGGGTACATACAATATACAGTGTGTCCACAGACTCACTTCTCAATTGGGGATCTCCGTTGTTATACGGAGATACCGAGATTTGGTTCAAATGAGACAATATATGCTGACACGAATCTAAACGACATGTCAACTGACTACCACTGTTGTCAGTCGAGCAACTTTCCATGCCGTTTGCTTGGTTTGCGATCATCTGGCCAGTCGAAATTAACGAGATTTTTTATACGGCTGCATTTCATTGAAATTTTTTGTTGGATAAGCTCGCCTATTAAATAATTGATTCCAGAACATATCGGAAAATATTTTCACTAGTTCTCTAGTAGGCCCTTGTTTACGAAGATTTCACATCTCTATTTCATATTTCTTATTTACTCTCTCATAGTTTTAGAGATACTTGTATTAACTTTGTTCTTTTAAGGATACACGTCAAAGATTAGTAATCATGTCACGATTGAGTAAATGTAAGCTCATTCCGCCGCGAAAGTGGAAAGGTTCAGGTTAGAATCCTGACTCTGACTATGGTTGGTAAAATGATTTTTTCCGATATGTTTGGAATCAATTATATAATTGTCTGCTTTCCAACAAAAATTTTCATATGGCCAATATTTAACAAACATCACTAACGTTGGTATTGGAAGAAATTCGCTTTGAAGGCAGTTTTTTGAACACTCCTCAAAGTGATTGGCCAACACTGATCTCGACTTGCAAATATGACTTTGTTTTCATCCAGACGACTAGACAGTTTTCACTACGTGGTGTTTGTCAATCGTCAGTGCGTGTATATTATTGTGATTTATGAATTGTATGAAACAATATAGTAAGAGCTAGGTTTAAGAAATTTTTGTATCTACCTCTGAAGCACTTGCAATAATTGCGTCATTTTCGCTATCCATTTTGTTTAATGTTGGTGTATATTCTCTAAACATTGAGTATACTAAGCTTGGCCAACGCTGGTCAAACAGAATCCTATCATGTGGATACTGAACTCTCACATACCCAACATTGGTCGCCAGTACATTCGCCAACATAGGCATACGTTGGCCATGTCATCTGGAGCCGGCTTTTATGTTATCATAGGTCAAAATTACAGAATAGACACTCTAATCTTTCAGTTAAGAATGGCGGCACTGAACGAGCCCTATACCGGAGATGTGCACGGCGTTCGCGGAGCAGATTACATGTGTTATAGACAAGCAAGACGCGCCGGTTTACACGGAACATTCCGGGCGTTCCTTTCGTCACGTGTTCAAAATGTCGACACAGTCGTCCGGGCAGCTGATCGAGGTCTACCTGTTGTGAATCTGCGCGGTGATGTGTTATTCAACTCCTGGAACGACATGTTCCTTGGGGACGGAGCGCCATTCCCTCATCCACCGCGGGTTCTTTCCTTCAGCGGCAAGAACGTTCTCACGGATCTGTCTTGGTAAGAAAATTTTTTTTTAAAGATTTAAAGCTTCCACGGCTAGATTGAATTTTTAAAAGTTTCCGGAGCTGGAGCTTCATTTGTTAAGACCAGAGGCGGACTAGCATTTTTGACATCGAGGTCATACATGCGAATTAAAAAAAGAAACAAACAAAACTAAAAACTAGTTCGAACTTGTCAACGTAGAAATCAAAGCGTGGGTCGTGACTAATAAACTATCATAGAGTTCACGACCCACGCTTTTATAATTATGAACCTAAATTATTAAAAGTTATTTTTTCCTTTTTAGTGCATTTAAATGAAGGCTTGTCTCTAAAAAGTTTTTTGTACTAATATTTATTTTTTGACGTCACGGAATGGTTTTTAGGCCTCACAAGTTTGCATGGCATGGATCATTGACCAATGGCGAACGCGCTTTGGACGTATCCTGTGACGCGTGGCACTCTGGAGCATCATATTCTAGCGGTCTGGCCGGTTCGTTGAGAGGCCCACGACTTCTTGAACAAAGCGCCAGATCTTGCAATCAGAAGCTCGCCTTACTGTGTATTGAAGTCACCGGTCAAGAACACACGCGCAAGAAACGAGGAATTGTGTCGCATCTTCCAAAGTAAGTTATTCCCAAAAACAACTACCTAGTTCCAGTGAGAAAAGATCAAATTGTAGAAGTAATCACGCACATTATCTCTAAAAATGTATATTTGTTTGAGTACTTACACAAAAATGAAAATATGTATTTATTTGCTTTATTCTTTAATAAAATGGAGAATAGAATTTGCCGGATCTATATAAGAAACATTTAAGTGCCGGATTCGAACCCAAAATAATGTTGTTTCGATTTAGAACTTAGACTGCATGTCTAATTAGAATTTTAGCTGCAAGTGGACGTTTTTATACCGTCTTGATTTTAAATTTTGAGATGATTGATGATTTTCTTTTAAAATTATAGGTCAGAAGAATTAAGCGAGTCCGAGTACAGAAGTCTGCTACATAACCTAACTTCTCCTCATAACAGTGATGGAGAAATCGATGTGTAACCAAAGTCGTTGTAGAGTCATTCTTAAGATTAGTGCTATAATTGTAAGTTCGAGACTGCTGCATTCAAATAAGTTACTATTTTATTTTGATCTGTAAAACATTGTTTTTTGACGTAGAACGTTTTTACCGGCAGTATATGAGGGTTAAAAACGTGATGAAATGCGTGATCAACGAATAATTCGCTCATTTAGGCTTAGGCTTAACTGACACGTACCACTTTCCGACGACATCAGAACCACAATAAAGTCGTCGTCTGTGGAGAGTAGTTAAAATGTAACCTAAAAGTATGGAAACTGGGTCGCAGCACTCACACGTTCGACACATTGCCCGACAATGCGACGACAGTCGCAATGTGTTGACGATATCATCCACAAAATTGTCGCAGTCGGCAGGCCAACACAACTCACACGTGCGATTCTCCAGCGATACACCAACAACAGGCCGGCAGTCTGTGTTGTGTCAACGCAGACTGACTGTCTGCCCTGTAAATTTGATATGTATTGTCGACAAAGCGATCTACTCACACGTGCGATTCTCCAGCGACACGCCAACAACAGGCCGGCAGTCTGTGTTGTGTCAACGCAGACTGACTGTCTGCCCTGTAAATTTGATATGTATTGTCGACAAAGCGATCTACTCACACGTGCGATTCTCCAGCGACACGCCAACAACAGGCCGGCAGTCTGTGTTGTGTCAACGCAGACTGACTGTCTGCCCTGTAAATTTGATATGTATTGTCGACAAAGCGATCTACTCACACGTGCGATTCTCCAGCGACACGCCAACAACAGGCCGGCAGTCTGTGTTGTGTCAACGCAGACTGACTGTCTGCCCTGTAAATTTGATATGTATTGTCGACAAAGCGATCTACTCACACGTGCGATTCTCCAGCGATACACCAACAACAGGCCGGCAGTCTGTGTTGTGTCAACGCAGACTGACTGTCTGCCCTGTAAATTTGATATGTATTGTCGACAAAGCGATCTACTCACACGTGCGATTCTCCAGCGACACGCCAACAACAGGCCGGCAGTCTGTGTTGTGTCAACGCAGACTGACTGTCTGCCCTGTAAATTTGATATGTATTGTCGACAAAGCGATCTACTCACACGTGCGATTCTCCAGCGACACGCCAACAACAGGCCGGCAGTCTGTGTTGTGTCAACGCAGACTGACTGTCTGCCCTGTAAATTTGATATGTATTGTCGACAAAGCGATCTACTCACACGTGCGTCTGCACCACAACTAAAATGTGGTTGAAAAGTGGTCCATTGCTGCGACAGCGTAACCACAAAATGTCGTTGTATTGTGGTACGTGTGACTTAAGCCTTAAAGTCTGATCGGTGTTTTGAATTTCAATTGTTTTAAATCTTTAATAGTTCAGTCTTGAACAATTCGGTTTGCTGAAAATGTAATCAAAAAAACGTGGATCATTTATATTTTTTGATTTGAATGCAGGGGTCTCAGTTATTGTAAAATGTGAACGATTTGTAAACTAACCTTTATTTACACCTCCATGGAAAAAGTACTGTAGACTAGTACCGCAGTAACAAATATGTTGATATATAATGTGCATGAGATTTGATGTAAATTGTCACAATGGGGAAAGTGCATGTAATTTTTTTGTGTGCTACATTAATAGAGCACTAAATTCTGAACAAAATGACACCTAAATCACTTCATTCTGATTTAAAATAAGCCCAAAAATAATTGTTCAAAAATTTATGTAAGCCCTGTCCACCGAAAAGCGTTGTTAGAACTTTCATGACATGTGACGTCACGTAACTGTCTAAGGATCGCTACGCAGGCCTGACGAGACGGAGGAAAGGCGGTGTGATTTTCCACGGACCCAGTTTTTCCGACAGATCTTGTTTTCACAATTTAGTCTCTCTTTTTTATTTTCGTGAAAATTATTTCAACTCCCCTCGAGTTCAGATTTTCTCTCCACGGCTCGGACGTTACGTGATGTCACTACACCTTGTGACCTTGAATTAACATTTATGAACGAACACTCAAGATGGCCGTCTTCTATGGTATGTGACGTCACAACAAAACTACGCTGTTTTTGATAACATGATTTCTTTTATAAAATTTTGAAGTAGGTACTTAACTTCTTTGACTGCATAAACTATAATAAGGTTAGTATATGAATCGATTATTCAGTCAATTCAAATCATTGTTCATTAAATTGTCATCGTCACCAAAACCCCGTCCATAAGTAAAATAGATCATTCATTACAATGATTTCAAATAATTAGAATTCATATACCGAATATCCAAGAAAAAATGTATACTTACATGCTAATTGATTGATAATTACTTGTATGTTTATTTTCCTTCATTATAAAATAATAAAATTGAATTTTTGAAAATAAACATATAGTTCAAGCTCGGACCGTACAAAAGCCACTGGACAACAATAGTAAAATTTTATTATAGCATTTGACAGTTAATATTATGATGAAAGACGTCAAATCGATTTTTTTTATCATGTTTTGTTTTCAGTACCTATATCGAATACGGCTCAATACTACTTGATGAAATTTATACAGATTATAACAGAGAAGTATCAATTATTTACAGTTATCATCGTCTGCGTTGCAAATTTTATTTGCATACGTGGCAGACCTCATATTATCCATTTATCCATTCGGAGAAAGAAAAAAAATTGCATAGCTGACAATGATAATTGTAAATAATTGATACTTCTCTGTAATCTGCATAAATTTCATCACGTAGTGTCAGGCCCTGACTTAAAGACCCAGGGCCTCTAGGCACTTGACAGTTGGGCCCCCCAAGTCCAAAAAAAGGGGGGGAAATGAAATTGGATGGAAATTCAGCAACAAAAAAGTCGCCAATTGGGTTATCTTACAGAATTTTCGGGCTTTTTTTTCTTTAATTTCCATTTCCGCCCTGGCCGGAGCTCCCTCGGCGGCTGGACCCTAGGCCGGTGCCTTATTGGCCTAGACAGATATCCGGGCCTGCGTAATGTTGAGTCGTATTCGAGTTATAGACAACAAAATGTGATAAAAAAAATTTACGTCTGTCACCGATTTGATGTTTTTTTAACATAATATTTATCTGTTAAATTCAATAATAAAATGTCAGTAGTGTTGTCCAATAGACTTTTGTACGGTCAGAGCTTGAACTAATAAAAATTATTAGCAACCAAAATGCATATATACATACATTTTTTGTAACACTCAGTAAGCGTGTAACACTCAGTAAGCGTGACGGAACGTTTTATTTTTTAACGAATGATCTATTTTAAGTGCATATGAATAATTCATTTAAATATAATTATTGTGAACATACTAATAAATAATGCAAATATTAAATTAATATACTAATTTAGTGTTAACTCTAATAAGTCGTTATTAAATAATAATTCGGAAGCAGCTAGAATTATTTATTTATTCAAATTCAAGCGTCGCCGAAAAAAAAATACGGTCATCACTAATTTAACGACATACATTTTGTAAGGCAAGTTCGAATCCTTCTATTAGCAATTTTTTTTAATGTCACCAACATCCAGGGTTATTTGGGCCTAGCGCCAATTCAAATTTTCAATTTATTATTTTTTTATAATAAATTGAAAATCCAAAAAAATATAAATTGATATATGAATTGATGTTAGGCACAGATGACCCTTGCGCTGCCTGCTCGTTGCAGTGAAACGTCTTGTAGGTATTTTTTTAAGGCAATGAGCAGGCAACAGTCAGGGTGCTGCCTGCTCGTTGCAGTGAATCGTTATGTATTTTTTTAAGGCAACGAGCAGGCAACAGTCAGTGCGCTGCCTTCTCGTTGCCTTTCATACCAAAATGTTTTGAAGGCGATTTCGCGACTTCTTTGAGAATTTTCTCTATATATGTGTATTTTCTTTTAGATAATTTCGAGAAGAATCTCATCCGTTCTAGCGGAAGAGGGGGGGTGGAGGGGCTAAGCCCCGTCCCCCCAAATTTAAACTAGCATGTTAATAATTTAAGCTTTCATAAGTGATCATGGGTCTTTAGCCTCCCCCCTCCCACTGCAAGTTAGTCGTTTCGCCACCAATGATCTCGTCCTAGGAAACTTTCCCTGAATGTATATAATAAATGAATAATTTTAGCTGCTTCTGTAATATTATATTAATTGTTCCTATAATTTGCATTTCGTGTTTAAAAAAAAACATAATCACGATATTTTCTCTGAATCGTTCTATATTAAAATAGCAGCGTTCGTAAAATAATGTTTTTTTAAGTTGCGTCGGATTTGCATTTGCATCAGATTTCAAAGGCTAATTAGATGACCTCAATTGTTGAGCATCTATAATTAATCTATTGAACACTAGTTTGCGATAAACCGAAATGAATTAAGATAAGAATCTTTCGGGCTTATGAGCCGTGGTCTACTGGAATGGCTTCTTCTTCTTCTTCCAGACGTTTCGCTTGCAACTGCGGCAAGCATCTTCAGTGGTGTGTTCGACGTGATCGTAGTGTTCTTCTTGGTGTCCTGCTGTTGACAACAGGACACCGAGAAGAACTACGACCAGGTCGAACACACCACTAAAGATGCTTGCCGCAGTTGCAAGCGAAACGTCTGGAAGAAGAAGAAGAAGCCATTCCTGTAGACCACGGTTCATAAGCCCGAAAGATTCTTATCTTAATTCTATTAACGCCGGCCGTGAAAGCCTACATTCTTTTATAAATCGAAATGAATTTGGTAAATCTTAAAAAACAAACGCGGTTGAATTTTTTCTTCTGCTTGCTGTGCGTCAAATTAGTAATTGTGATTACTGGGAACGATTCAGGATAATAAATATCCCGTTACCTAATTAACGACTAGTTAGTGACCGCTAACAATAATAATATAGTGGAATCTGGCTATAACGAACCCTAGATATAACGAACACTAGACTATAACGAACAAAAATGAAAATCAGGTCAAAGATATGATTTGTTCAACACAGTTACAACCAATACACGGATATTACGCGCACTTATTTTGTACTTTCACAAAAATTCGCTTGCTTGTAGAACTGTTGTGTCAAATTAGGTGAATGAAACCGACGTGCAGGGTGAAATTGGTTGCATGTAAGCGTACATTACTTCTCTAATTACGCGGTTTGATTTGACTTGCTAATAATGATTAGTTCTTCATTCTTAAATTTTTTTTATTTTTTTCTATGGGTTTTGTTCATATTTTAATCATTAAAATCAGTGTAAACATTTGGTTAAATTCTGTTGTTGTGTGTGTTTTAAAGACCACCAACAGCTAAGGTAATTTGGGCCTAGCACCAATTCATATTTTCAATTCATTATTTTTTAATAATAAATTAAAAATCCAGTTGACACTTTTACCAGCTCTCGGGCTAGAACCCGGGAACTTGTAATAGAGGAACCATAGCAACGTCATGTAAACAACAACATTGCTACACGCTCGGCTATTCTCAAGCCCTAAATTCTGTTGTTAGCGGTTACTAAAATTAAATAATATTGATGTTTATCTGATAATGTATGAACTTAATGATAATGTAATGAGTGTTTGAGAATTCAGCGATAAATAATTATTATGGCAGTGCAATGTTTTGATATTTTTAGTCAACTATTGTACAAAACTACTTAATTATTTCTTTTTTGTTTCAAAGCATCTCTAATAGAAAATTAAAGTTTATTTAATAATCTTCAAGGCCAATGTGCGAAGGGTGTACAACTTGAAGCACGGCGTAGGAAAACTTGTGTTTAATTTTCTTCGTATGCACATTGACCTTGAAAGGTTAACAGATGTAGCCCTCAATTTGACCATACTTTCTGTATAAGTTATAATTATCAAAGATGCTGTTGACCTCACCTGTTGAGCGTTTCTAAATATAATCTACAATGTACTCGGGTGCGTAGTTTCTAAACTAAACGAGTTAGATGATTTTTGTTTACTTTTTTGAGCTCAGAATGTCTTTTTCTATATGAATACTTAATTTGAAAGAGATCTGAAACATTTCCCAAAAACTCCCAAAAAATAACACAGTGTGGCCTTGGGAACTTTTTGCATGTTTTTGGAAAATGTTTCCGATCTTTTTTAAATTAAGTATAAACCGACACGCTGAATTCAAAAAGTCGAACAAAATTTTAGTGCCATTTTTTGTTAGATCTTACGGACATTATTCTTCTAAACTCGGTAAAAACTTAAAACACGCGTGGTTTCTAAACCAAAAGAGATTTTTCATTGCATTCTTGAGCTCAACGAGTCTTTTTCTATAAGTGTACAAAATTTCAAAAAGATCTGACCGCAAATGGTACATAAATTCCCAAGTCGAATGGTTTAAAATTTTCTTTAGTTTAATACCTGCATATAGACTATTACTGTGTACAGCGAAGTATATTGAGTTGCATACATCACAGGCGATTAAAATTATTCGTGTTTCAGTGCCAATTTCGCCTTCAGTCGTCGTTCTGATGATGTTGACAGGCTATTTAAATTATTTTTTTAGAAAAATTTATTAGATACAATATCTACAGACGTAGACAAATATGAATTTTGTAACAATTGTTCGTTATTATAATCAAATTTCGCTTTTTTATGATTGTTGTATTTCCGAAAAAGTGAAAATTGACACTGGGAACATTGTACGCCTAATAACGGAAAATGGCACCGATCGTGATATTTTAAATTTAAAATATCACGATCGGTGCCATTTTCCGTTATTACACTTATAGAAATCGACTCGCTGAATTCAAAAATTCTACGGAAACATTTGTGTCATTTTTCGTTTTGGAGTTACGGGCGTTAATCTCTGAAAATTTTAAACGTGCGTTATTATGACAATGTCATAATAACCGCCTTCAGGACAAATCAACTAAGCAACGATCGGCAATTAATTTTGTTGGTGGGCCGTATGACCATGAAAAACGCGGATCACAAACAATTTATTAAGCCCTATTTCTACTTTTATACCTAAATGCATTCTAATTCGCAGGGCCAGAAGGGAGAGCTACCCAAAGGCATAACCCGAAATTGAAGGTGAACGGTACAAATGTTTTATTGTAAAAATTTAATTAAAAATTGCATAATATAGTAATATATTTTACTCTTGGAGAGGACTCAAAAGCACCGATGCATTCTGGATACAGCCCTACAAATTTAGAGTTTTTTACGGTACAGAATAGGGATTAGCATCGATGAGAAAACATCGATGTTGACCATCGATGTTAACATCGCAACCATAACATCGATGTGTAGAAAACATCGATCTCTAAACATCGATGTATTTCGGTGCAAAACACTGATGTTTTAGGAAAAAATCATTTTAAAAAGGTAAGAGTGTTCTTAAAAATTCCACGTTTATAAAACATCGATGTACGAAAACATCGCTGGTTAACATCGATGTACGAAAAACATCGTTCCCTTACCATCGATGTCAAAAACATCGAACATCGACATGGAAACATCGATGTCTTGAAAACATCGACCATCGATGCTCATCCCTAGTACAGAAAGTATGGCCACTTGTGACAGAAGAAGTAATAATTAAAAGTAAATTATTAATATACTAATTAGGGAATACTGTGTATATTATTTAATTGCTTTAGATCATAGAAAATTGTGTCGTATAAATGTTTTTAAAAGTGAATGTGAGTATTAATATTTATCAAATTTTTTAAAGAAAATGTAAAAAGTAATTTTAATTTTATGTACAAGAAAAATAATCGAAGATGTTTTGATTTAGAAATTTAGTGCCACTAATATAACAAATATAATTTTATTGTATAACATTCCTATTGCTTTATAAAATATTTGGTTTGTTCATTTTTATAAATTTGGAATTTTAAAAAATAATATATTGCAATGTTTTATATGTTCTAGTTTAATTAGTTTTGAGTTTTTATATCTTATTTAAATTATATTGAAGTCATATGAAAATATATGAGCACTGTGGTTGGAATAAAAACAAAAATAAAGATAGTTACTTCTTACCACAACTGTTTTATTGATGGATGTACATTTCGAAAGCTATGCTTTCATCTTCAGCAAACACCATACACGTTTGCTGAAGATGAAAGCATAGCTTTCGAAATGTACATCCATCAATAAAACTGTTGTGGTAAGAAGTAACTATCTTTTTTTTTGTTTATATTGAAGTCCCCTCTTCCACCAACTGGACTTCGACGCCATCACTATATCCAATCATCTTCGTAGTGAGATAACTCCCGCAGTTGTGTTTTGTTTTCTGTTTGAAACACTGTATAGAGTTCTTGAAAGGACTTATAGCATCGCAGATCGCAGTGGCGTCTTAGTCGCGTATTAGTGGTAGGAGAGCGGCCTGAGATGGCAGACGATTAAAAAAGGGAATGTTTTTTTATAATGTCAATCGTTTATATCTGATACTGTTTAATGTTACGTCATTTAAAATTGAACTATTAAGCAATGACACACACGGCGGTTTGTGCCGAGGCGGTTGCCGACTCGATGATGACCCACACAGCGGTGTCAACTTGGCAGTCAGGCGTTTCTTGTGGAAAACGCTGTGTCGAGGCGGCTGAGAGTCGGCTTTCAGTCGGCTGACAATTCTCGCCGCGGTGTGTGTTTTGCATCATAGAAAAACCGCCTCGACTAACGCCTCGGCACAAACCGCTGACAAATCGCCGTGTGTGTCATCGCTCTTAATATCATCAAACTGGAAAAGTTATCAACAATATAAATTGCAGTTATAAACCGTCCGATTGCCTGCTTTCAAAATTATATTTTATGTTGAAATGAAGTTATTAACAAAAATAGTTGAAAAACGCTCGTCTTCTGAAAGGACAGATACTTTTACGTAAATTCACGAAGGTATACAGTGATATTACCACAGAGTTATTAATGGTAGCCATGGTAACAACACCGGTAATAAAATTACTTGTCCTTTCAGAATAGGGAGATAACTATATTATATAAAATTTATAAATAATTTAAGAATTTTCTGTTTGTATAATAATTTGTTTTTTAAACATGTATTTATTTCTAATTAAACTTAAAAGAAAATATAAAAATTTGAAATTTATCTACGTTTTTCGTTTATCCGTAAATTTTATTCTCTGGAATATATGGCTACTAACGGTTCGGTCCGGCTTCGCCCGGGTGCTATGAATTTATGATTTATTAATAGCAATAATTAATTAATAAAAAGCATCTTAGATTAAGTATACTGATTTTTAATTGTTTTAAATATGTAAAACACAAGAATAAAACATATTATTATCTGAAAATTATGTCTGCGTGATATCTCTCTGAGAATCGGCGAGATCTTGCGGCGTTTTCATAAACATACAGTAGTCAAAAAATTTGAAAGAATTATTAGTGCCAGCTATTAGGGAGGTCATAAACTACAACTAAGATTTTATCAAATAAGTTTTTAGTGCTATCTGTCGTCACACCTTTGAGCTACACGAAATTTAGTACAAAAATACCACACATACCTTTTTATCTTTCTGGTGGCCTACTCCTAAATTTTGAAATTTTTAAAATTTTACTGTCGCAAATGACCAAAATTAATTGTTTGCTGGTAAGAACTTATTGAATAAATTATATTTGCCTAGTCCAAACTTTTTGTCGTTAATGACCAAAGCTGTCAAGCAACTATGATATCTATTTTTAATGTACCTACTATTTTGTATAAATAAAAATACAATATTTCATTGAGTGAAAACTCTCAGAAAAAAAATTTATAAAAATTTAGTAAATACTTTAATGAAATAACAGACGAGCGTAATATACAATCATTCAATCAAATAACATAATATTCTAATACAACAATTTGTTAGCTATTTAATATTCAAAAATAAATAAATAAATAAGAAAATAGATAAAATTATAATATATTTTTAAAAATGCAGCCGATATCAACATGATGCATGGAAGTTGCAGCAATGGGTCACAGTCACTTGATGTCGATTCGATAAGGTCGAAGAAGGTTTCTATCTGGAACAAAAAAAGAAAAGTTAATATTATTTTTTCAACTTCCCGCTAAGAAAAATGTAAATTTTCAAAAATTCAGGAAGTTATTGGTTTCCGTTCCATTTTCGAAAATCGAGTTTTCAATAGACCTCGACGTTTTGAGGTCCTAGGAAGCTATTCTGACTATTTCATAATTGTATTTTCAAAGACCACCCACAGGCCACAGCTAAGGTTATTTGGACCTAGCACCAATTCATATTTTCAATTCATTATTTTTTTTTTAATAATAAATTGAAAATCCAATTGGCACTTTTACCAACTCTCGGGCTAGAACCCGGGAACTGGGGACTTGTAATAGAGGAACCATAGCAATCTGACTATTTCGAAGTGGATGTCTGTATGTAATATTATGTACCTAAGTATGTAAATCTTGAAAAACTTTTGAACGATCCATCGACTGATTGAGATCGAGTTTGTGGCATTCGAAAGAGTTTTACTCAATTTAGATTTCCTAAAAATTTGAACTTAATCGATCAAGTAGATTTTGAGAAATCTCAAAAATAAAATTTTTGAAAAAATATCTTTTTTTATTAACTTTTAAAATACTTTACCGATCGATTCCAAAATCTAATAAGCTCTATTCCCCAAATAACTGCGTCGAATGCTACAAACCCGATCCCAATCAGTTGATTCGTTCGAGAGATATCGTTGTCGAAAAATTTTCAAAATAATTTTTAGATTTTTAAAATGAATCCCAATTTGATAACATTACCAAAAATACAAACAAATTTAAATTCCTCGGAATATCGCTAACGTAGCGAGTAGCGACATCAGACATAATTTCACAAAAGCTTATAGTTCAGACATTACTGCGCTGCAATCGTTTTTCATAGACATGTCCTGAATGGAATTCCTTGTTTTATAATTTACACTGTCAATTTAAAAATAAGAACGTCTAAATTTTTTTTCAAAATTATAAAGCGGGGGCGTACGTTTTTTCCTTTTGTTAAATGATTTATTTAAAAGATTCTACGCTATGGATTGAGCCAATTGACTCAAACTCGCCGATTTATGGTATCTATCTATTTAGTGAATGAATTGTAGATTATAGACGCTCGACAACATATCTATTTAGTTAGACATTATTGAATGTATACAAACCAAATCTCAATATGATTTATTTTCTAGTTTTTTAAAAATTTTAAGAAAACTTCAAAAACCATTTTTTTTTAAACTCGATGTATCTTGCTTAGAAAAAAGTAGACATATCTATAGAGCTTCACCCCCTCGAGCTTTATTATATGCTCCATTCCTGTATAAGTACCTATATACTTCGTCCGTATTACGTATATTTCAACTCTTAAGGGGTTCAAACGGGGATGTAGGGTTGTTTTGACTAATCAACGCCCAGGCCAAATCGCTGAAGCTAGTAACTTGAAATTTGGACAGTTTCTTTTCTGACGTAAGCATTCACTAAGAAAGGATTTTTCGAAATTCAACCCCTACGGGTGTCAAAGGGAGGTAAAATTTTGAAAGACTAAAATGAACATAATAAATATTCGGAAAAAAACTTTTTAGAGACAAGCTTTTATTTAAATGCATTAAAAAGGAAAAAATAATTTTTAATAATTCATTTCATAATTATAAAAGCGTGGGTCGTGACTAATAAACTATCATAGAGTTCACGACCCAGGCTTTTATAATTATGAACCTAAATTATTAAAAATTATTTTTTCCTTTTTAGTGCATTTAAATAAAAGCTTGTCTCTAAAAAGTTTTTTACTTCTTGGTATTTCTTCTATAGGGTGGTACGAATTCAAACAGTTATACTAAAACCCGGCAGGGGGTGGCGCCGTTTTTAGTCAGTTGGTGGTCGTCTATGATACAAGTGCATAAAGAATCGTCCTTTAAATTTACCTGTTTCATTTTTGTCAGGGCAAGTGCAGAAAATATTATTATAATGTTTAATCAAGGGCTCGTATATTTTTAACACATAGGTTTTCTTTTTTACTTTCGAGCGACTATGGTAGTCAAGAAAGTTTTAATCGAAGATTTTGACGGATTTAGGCATTTCATACCTAGATTTATCAATACCTACATATATATTTTTTTGCAGTGGTTTTAACCCCTCTACAATTTCTTTTGGGTTTCTTTGATTACCGAAAGGAGAGTAATCCTCTAAAATGCACTTTTGTCAAATTTCATTCAATTTTTTTCACTCATTTCTGAACAGCGTACAAAAATGTGTTTTTTTATGTAAACTTTGAACTCTTCTCACGGGCAAACGGTACATTTTGGTATATAAATAAATTGGGTCCAATCGACTTATTTTGACCTCTACTACACGTGGTAGCTCTGTGTCCCAGCAATTTTGGGACACCCTGTATAGTCACAGGCACAAATATGTATCAAGTAACTATACTAAAAAATACCAGCAAACTGGATTTTTAACACGCTTTTATTAGCTTCACCTGTATGTTTGCTTGCTTGCTTGCTTGTTTGCTTGCTTGCTTGCTTGCTTGTTTGCTTGCTTGCTTGTTTGTCAGTTTGTAACCGACTTCTTTGAACTTGATTTTGACCAACTTTGAACGGTCAGATTTAGTTTAAACGTTGTCGACTTATCAAGGACCGACGACAATACAATAATTCAATAAGTTTGTCCCATTATCCTGACCAGGATCTCCAGGACTAAAAAAAAAGCAAAAAACTTCAGATTGAACTGAAACTTTGCACACTTATCAAGGACCGATGACAATACAATAATTCCATAAGTTTGTCCCATTATCCTGACCAGGATCTCCAGGACTAAAAAAAAAAGCAAAAAACTTCAGATTGAACTGAAACTTTGCACACTTATCAAGGACCGATTACAATACAATAATTCCATAAGTTTGTCCCATTATCCTGACCAGGATCTTCAGGGCTAAAAAGCAAAAATAAATTATAATTTAAAAAAACTAAGAAACACGCATTAATGAACTAAAAAGTAAAAAAATAATTAATTTTATTGTAAAAAAGCGTGGGGTAGTATGAAAATATGATACAAAGCAATAAAATTAATTATTTTTTTACTTTTTAGTTCATTAAAGCGTGTTTTTTAGTTTTTTTAAATTATAATTTATTTAGCTAAAACTTTTACCCCAATACAGGTGGTCACACCAACACACAGATATAAATTATAATACTTATTGCAGATATATTATAAGAAGCAAGTTTACAAAATTTCATTCAATTCTAGGTGATTTGAGATAGGTGTCATACATCATTAAAAAATATTTTTTTTATAAATTATTGGTTTATTGTCTTTACCAAGTGCAAAATTCAGATTTGGGGGTTTATAAAATAGACATCGTATAAACAACATCTTGATTCTTAAATCCTGCTTTTTTACTCCGAAATCATTTTAAATACGTTAACCAAAAGTCTCTACGCAATTTTCAAAAATTTATAAATTGTGTTTATAATCTTCAAAATCCAAATAGTGTTTTTATTTTTGCCTTCGTAAAGAATTAAACTTATTGAATATTCGACAAATGAAAGCTGGCCATTGTTGCGACGCCCCGGCAACAAAACAAATTACTAAAGACTGTAAAACATTTGCTAGCCACATGCGATGTTCTGATGTTTAAACAAATTGGCATTGTTTCTACAGCAGACTAAAAGTACAGTGTTCTGTGCAACACATTGCAGTAATTATAAGCTATATTGCTTGACCAAATGTTTTCAATCTTTTATAAGTTCCGCAAACAGATTGTGTGTATTTATTCTATATTTTACACTAAAAGGTCAATTTTTGTTCTGTTCACACCAGATGTAAAAACCATGATTCGGTAAACTTGTTGGAAAATCCAGTAAATATCATATATGTTGAAAAAATAAAAATGTAGTTACCTACTTCTTTTTATTATTGAATGTACCTACATTTTGAAAGCACACTGTAAAAAATTGGATGTAAAAATACTTTGAAAGTTAAGGTAGAATTCGCTCGATTTTCTAAGTGATTTTACATTATTATTTATTTTTACACAGAAAACTTTATAAAAACTTGGACTTTTACTGTAAAGTTAAACACATTTGTGATTTTTACATAAAGTAAATTAAAATTACATAATTTGTGTAATATTCCAATAAAGTGTGTAAAAATTACAAAATAAAATGTATAGGTACATATATAAAATGGATGAATACAAAACAAATTAATGTAAAATTAGTAACCACGCATGCGCAATGTGTTTTTAACAAAAGTAGAAAAAAATTATTGTCATATTAAAATGTGTAAATTGAACTAATACTGAGTAAATCAACAAGAAATATTTTGACAATAAAGATAATCAGGTTAAAATATTGTCTATTGTTAATCTATTTCAAAAAACTGTTTTGACAAATTTTTATATACCTATATGTTTTGATCAGCGGCATTACCTTTGGTAACCGCACTCCAGTCGATTTTATTTTTATAATAAAGGATCCTTTTAGTTTTGAAGGTTTAAAATATAACTGTCAATACTGGTTTAACCATTTTATTGTTAAAAAAGTACATAATGTGAACTATTTATACCTACTACAGTCTACATGGTAGGTATATAAAAAATATATAGCAAGTAAAACCATTTTGTATACTATAAAAATATATAATACGCAAGCATAACCTATATATTATAATACTAGCAGCCCGGTTCGGCTTCGCCCGGGTGCTATGTATTTATAATTTATTAATCTCCCCGCGAGAAATTCTCCCCCTGCGAAACAAAGTTGGGCTGGTGGTGTTTATAATATTAGTAGGATTCCGCCTATATACGCTAAAATGCAAAAAAAATGCAGAGCTACGTTTTGTTATTCTCTCACAGGAACTATACATTTTTCCGGGATAAAAAGTACCCTGTGTCCTATTCCAGGACCTAAAGTAACTATATACCACATTTCATTAAAATCCCTTCAGTCGTTACGGAGCTGAATGGTAACAAACATACAGACACCCACACAAACTCGTATTTATAATATTAGTAGAGCATAGAGATAATAGTCTCTATGCTCTACTAATATTATAAATAACGTGGATTTCGAAAGTGTAAAACGCAGTTAAAGAAGTTTCACTTCTAAAACTCAAAAAGGTTGTGGGTCTCGGGTCCCCGACAGATGTGAAACATCAAAGAAAACGTTATTGAACTCGGTTGTATTCTCTATGTAGTAGTATATATTTTTTCAAAAGCAGCAACTAACTGTTATGCTGACGTAATCCTATATACTGCACTGAACACACGCGGTTGCGGCGTTTGAGCACGCCTGAGCCAGAAGCGCAACTAAATACACAGCGAAGTATCTATATTACATACCTACACGTGTATACATATACTTTTGTTTTACAGTACGTTCGTATGTATACTCTCTCTCTCTCTCTCTCTCTCTTCCCGTGCCCGAGCACGCGGAAGCCGAGAGAGAGGGAGGGAGAGAGAGAGAGAGAGGGAGAGAGAGAAAGGGAGAGAGGAAGAGAGAGGGAGGGAGAGAGAGAGAGGGAGAGAGAGAGAGGGAGGGAGAGAGAGGGAGGGAGAGAGAGGGAGGGAGAGGGAGAGAGAGGAGGAGGGAGAGGGAGGGAGAGGGAGGGAGAGGAAGAGAGAGGGAGGGAGAGAGAGAGAGAGGGAGAGAGAGGGGGAGAGAGAGAGAGGGAGAGAGAGGGGGGAGAGAGAGAGGGGGAGAGAGAGAGAGGGAGAGAGAGAGGGAGAGAGAGAGAGGGAGAGAGAGAGAGGGAGAGAGAGAGGGAGGGAGGGAGAGAGGGAGGGAGGGAGAGAGAGAGGGAGAGAGAGAGGGAGAGAGGGAGAGAGAGAGAGGGAGGGAGGGAGAGAGGGAGGGAGGGAGAGAGAGAGGGAGAGAGAGAGAGGGTGGGAGGGAGAGAGAGAGGGTGGGAGGGAGAGAGAGGGTGGGAGGGAGAGAGAGAGGGTGGGAGGGAGAGAGAGAGAGAGTGCCGCAGTGGTGGGGAGAACAGCAGCGAAGGAGCGGACCAGAAATTTCGTTGCATATTTCCCCTCACGCGGCTGTTCACTGCCCGACATAAGATGTTTCACATCAAAAAATATATTGTTGTTCGTATAACGAAATTTAAAGTGCATTTATTGGAAATGAGAATTGCTTTAAACACGGCTTGTCCAGTGTACAACAGCCGTTAAATTCATAAATAGAGTGCCCACGCAGCTCTGTACAATAAGGCAGTGACGAGACACTAAAATCTCTATACGGCCAGAATACCGATTGAGGCTCAACAAGCTTGGCCTCAACATGTTATATTTTTATACAGACTGTGTTACGAAATGGAATGAGGCGTCGATAGATTCGTCATAATCTCACGAGTAACAGGTGACGGATTAAGACTTTGAGATGCTGCAAGCACAGAAGTCTCGTGGGTCCCCGGTTCTTTGATTTAGAAGGTCGAAAATAATACGTTTATCAAAATCAAAATTGAAAAATTTTTATTGGATAAGCAGCCAATTATATTATTGATATCAGACATATCGGAAAAAATCATTTTACCAACCATAGTCACAGTCAATCTAACCTGAACCTTTCCACTTTCGCGGCGGAATGAGCTTACAGTACTCAACCATGACATGATTACAAAACTAACATTCTCCTAATATGCTTTGGAATCAATTGATTTCCACTACATGCGAGTGTTATTTAAATATAGCTAGGTTGTAGATGGAATCATCGTACTAGCGAGAGTTAATCATGAAAGTGAGTTGAGTACTGTAAGCTCATTCCGCCGCGAAAGTGGAAAGGTTCAGGTTAGATTCCTGACTGTAACTATGGTTTGTAAAATAATTTTTCCAATATGTATGGTATCAATCTAAACTATAATATTGTAAAATTGGTAAATTCTGCACTTTGTACAATAGAAACACTAGTGGGTATCGATCGATGTGTTCGTATATATAGTAACGCGCCTACAAAGTTCACATCATGAGAGAGTAATGTTTTTAATGATTTATACAGAAGTTAATAACTTTAATAAAAATAAACTAAATCGTAACGTAGTCTGTAATTGTAAAGTTCTAAGGACCAGAAGAGCACCATCCATTGGTAAATAGGTAAGTTAATAGCCATGCGGCGTCTTTCCTACCGCGGAATCTCTCCCGCATTTACCCTAATTGGCTGCTTATCCAATAAAAAATTTTCAATTATTTATTTATGTATGAGGAATAATATACACTGTTCAAAATAATCAAATTTTGGATACATGAGAGAGCTTTATTATAATTTTTTCACGAATACGCGGGGCGCCGTTTTTTCAATCAGTGCGTATACAGACATCTAACCAATCCACAGCACACATATACAGTCTCAGAGACTGCTCGGCCGGTGGTCAAGCCATGGTCAAACACATAGGTAACAAGAGTATGTGTGTGTGTGTGTTGGTGTATTGTGCTGCAACGCGACGTACATTGAAACGGTGGTTGGCGCCGGTGAGTCTATTGCACACCTGCACGCCGATACACAATCAGTGCCGTACAACAGATTTATGGTGGCCGTTGTACACTGGAATTAAATAGTTCCGGACATGTATTTAGCTCCAGGAACCGTGTCCTCTCTCGAACTCGAGCACCGAGGGTTCAGTACAATAATAAAAATAAGTATTAAAGAGTGAAGTTAGTACGATTGTGAAATATATAAGTAAATTTTATATTGGTGTTTCAGCCAAATTACATAATGGATTCTGCACTATCAGAAAAATTCATTTTATCAACCGTTGTCACAGTCGGCATTCACTATTTTGATAATCTTATTACTTCCCACCTCTACTATGGTAGGGAAGTAATGGATTTAGTCCGAAAAAAATATTTCGAGATTTTAACAGATCTTCACGTTTTGAGACCCTAGCAATCGTTTAAGATCATTTTTTGACTGATGTCTGTGTGTGTGTGTGTGTGTGTGTGTGGTCAATTTTTCGCCTTCGATATCGTAAAAACGGAACAACATACGGCCATGCCGATTGTTCTATTGTGTTTATCAGCCTTTAACTTAGATCTGATTAGATTTTGAGTCAAATCGGTTCAGTGGATCCTGAGATATTAAAAAAAGCGTTCTCAATGTCACGTATTAACATAGGTAAAAAAAAATATAAATGAATTCTAGATGTTATAATATGAAAAAAATGTAAATATTTTTTTTCTCTAAAATGTATAGTTTTCGAGAAAAAAAATATTTTACTAAAAAAAGAAAATTGTAGGTAAATCAAGGTATCTAACCATGATTTTTGCTATATTACTAGCCATCAGTAGATCACCAAACAAAAAAGAGGGCCATGCTTTTTTTCAAAGAATAAAAAAAGAGTGTTTATTTTTTGCAAATATTTACTAGGTGGGAAGTATAGGACTGGTCATCAGTCGAATTTTTTAAATACTATAGGTAGCGCGCCTTATTGGTGATGCAAGTCGATGACATTTGACTATCGGCGTGACGTAGGCGCAGGTATAATATCGGCGCATGCTCTGAATCATCAACGTTCGGGGTGATTTTTGCACTCAGTAATCTAAAAATAAAGTTGACATCGTTTGCGTACCGCCTTAAAATATTCAATTAGCTTTGTACACAATGACGTCATGATGTACAAATCGTTTTCTCCTTTTCATTCTTAAAATTAATTTCACGTTGACCAGGTGTTTTTTATCTAATGCAAACAAAAAATATTGCGAAAAATTTAATTTTTAAGAAGAAAAAAGAATCTATATGCTGTTATTTCATGTCCCAAAATCATTTTTAATATAAACATGGGGAAGGTGCCGACAGAAGTGAAAACTTTTTGAAAATAAATGCTTTGTTTTCATTATTCATTTTTCAATATAACATGAGCATGCCGGTGACGCGAACTCAAGTTTTTCCCCTCCCAGAAATCGTTTAACGCGCCTATAGAAATTTTCACTTCAAAAAGTTCAGTGGAATTTGTCAGAAAACCCTTATACGATTCTTATAGACAAGCAACCCCTGTCTCTTTGTCTGAACGCGATAAACTTGGAAACTGTTCAACCGATTTACATGCAGTTTTCAAAAATAGAAAATATGGACAGATTTTAGACTATGCATATGCTCATTCTCTGACAACGCCGGGTAAATAAAGTTACAGTTAGATATAAATATTTCAGAAATTAGGAGAGAAAAAACTCAGTGGCAAAAGGATCAAATAAAATTTGCAATACTGATGATTAAATAACCGATCATTGGAAAGAGGCCAAATTTAAGATTTTTATCTAGTGACTGTTTTATATCTTTTTTAAAAAAATCACAAAAAATTCATGATGTTTAATTATAAATTAATAGTGTACAATATACTGACTTTTGGACAGCATTGATGGTCTGAGGATGGTGCAATGAGCACCGAAACGTAAGCTTATAAATGCAAATTTAATCATCAGTATTGCAAATTTTATTTGATCCTTTTGCCACTGAGTTTTTTCTCTCCTAATTTCTACATCATCTACGGATCACCATTTCTCTATATCATAGAGTTCTTCAACATAAATATTTCAGTTTGAGTTTTTGAAAGTAAGTAGCTCTATGTATACAATTAAAAAACAAGCTTCTAAATGCTAAACAGTTGCAAAATACTTTCCCTTTTTTTGTTAGTATAAAGCGCAAAAGTAATAATTATTCTGAAGATAATTTATGCAAATAGACATAAATAAATAATAATGTTACTATCCCCATATCACATGCTAAGTACCTATATTATACAGCGTACCTATGTATAAGTAATAATATCTGTGACAACAAGACAAAACTGTTCAAGTCGAATTTTTAAACGGTTTTATTTAGCTTGACCCCGTATATTTGTTTGTTACTATCTTTGTTTCAAACCTTGCGACAGCTTTTTCAACTACTTCTACCTAACCGATTCTTATGAAACTTTGCACACACATTGAGTTCTCGTGAAAATACAATATAAGCTATGTTCCAGCCTGCTATAAATGGATCGTTTTGAAACGGTAACGAAATTGTTTTTATCGGTTTTGTGCGCATGCGTCAACCTTGCACGGTTCTGTGACGGTACAAACGTAAGGCATTGGTTGGAACGCTTTCGTGACCATTTTGTGCATCAAATCATGGCCTCCATATACCATGCATATGATCAAAATATATCAATTGTCATTTGTCAAATGTAAATTCCTAATTTCAGGCTTTTTTTTGTTGTTAAAAACATTTTGAAAATGAATAACTTATTTGATAGCTAGTCATAAGAATAATATAAATAAATAAACGTACTAAATGTTTTAACTGTTCGGAAACCATTCACAAACTACCACAAATCCGGTTGGAACGCTTTAAGAATCGCCCACAAACGATCACAAGTTCGGTTGGAACGCGTTCTATCCATTGCGCATGAGCGTGACGGTAATATTACGGTATTCAGAGTGGTTGGAACAAAGCTATTATGATAATTTCAACTTGGTAACGAGGGGCTCTGATGATGAAATCAGGAGGTGAACTTTTCCAAAATCATTCAAAATAAAGATCTTTTCCTATTCTTATCATTACGCCACGCTTATACCACATTATAATGACTATACTGTACTTATAAGTACTTAATTAGATTAAATGAACTAAATTATACCATCGTCATTACGTCATACGAAGTTTTGTCTTATGGCCGTTACTTAAACATGTATGGCCCTATGGGTAAATAAGTAACAATTTCACACGAGGCCACGAACTGGTCAAATCTGACCTTGCGACTGTGCGGAAGGTCAAAAAGTGAAACTGATCTTTTAAATTTTCGTTGACCCCGAAGCGTTTATAATTGTGAATAATATTTTAATATAATAATTGTTTATAATAACTTCATACGATTCGCAAAATCTATACTGTTGATTCCTGATTTAGTTATCCCCATCACATTCAGGTATTTTCTGAGCCTTGGGAAGGGACCTAGGATCACTTTCTTCCCATGTTTGTTATACCTGAAACCAGATTCCTATCAGAAAGATGTTGTTCTCCTGTGAGAGTCTTGCAGGTGGACGTTTTTATATAGGAAGTCCCACAAACTAACACCGTCATCAGACATCCATTTTGTTTATTTCTAATCTGGTACTTAACTTTCAGGATGAACAACGTCTCAATTGACGAGGCTTCACTGTCTAATTAGCAGTGTTGCAGCGACAATAAATTATTATTTGTAAAATTTCAATGAGCCAATAATGACGGGATTTATTAATTATTTTTATGAAACAACCATTGTTTTGGTAAGAAATGTGTTTTAAGAGAATAGTAATGAATATTCTGTTAAACCCTATAAATTTTTGAACGCCAATCGACTCCACTTTAAATTTCGCGCTCAAATTAGGACCGCATACTTCTGTAGTCTATTGTCTATTAATATTTTAATTACTTAAAATCCAGTAGAAGGAAGAAACATACAACAAAATTATTTTGTTCAACACCCGCATGAAATATGTAATTTCGTGGCTCTACTAAGGGTGGGCGAAATAATGAATTCCCTGACTTTTGACGTAGAGAGTGGGCGAAATGCCATAGCATTTCACTCACGCTCATTACGGTGAACGTTTACGCAATCAATCAGGGCAGAGTGGGCGAAATAGCATTTCGCCCACGCTCATTACGGGGAACGTTTACGCAATCAGTCAGGTCACCCATTATTTCGCCCACGCTCAGCAGAGCCACAAAATGACATATTTCTTGCGGTAGTTGAACAAAATATTGTGTGCGCGACTATTGGTCGAAAGAGGAGATTCCACTAGTCGCACAGTATACTATTTTTCTCTTTGAAACAAAATAAAAAAGTATTATTATCTTAGGAGAACTTTTTAATTATTTAAATAGTTTCTAAGTTTAATTAGCCGAACTGATGCATTATTTTTTTGCAATGAAAAACTGTTTCTTTTTTATATCCGAGATAAACTGCGTCCCGTACGGATTGTTAACGGGGCGGTTGAAAATATCTCTAGAAATGGGACGTCTCGGAAAATCCGGGACAGTTGGCAAGCCTAGTTCCTACACAAACGAAATAACTCGTCAGGAACTATTTGTAGTACAATTTCCAACAGTGGCAATATTTTGTCCCATAGTTTAACATATTATTTACAAATTATTACATAATTGGGTTATAAAATTAACGCAGTGAAAACAAATTAAGTTAATTTACCAGTCGGGATTTCCACATAAAAAGTTACGTCTAACAGTCAACAGAAAATTAACTATGATACACCAAATCGTCAGGTGTTTAACAAAATATTAAACTTAAAAAGATAATACGTATGTTGAAAAGAGATAGCTGTGATTTGTTATAGGAGTTATTGAGAGAGAAAGAACGATATATACATATATTATTACGGAAATAGGGGACAGTTGGGCTTGAGTAACAATCTAAATTCTAACATATTAGTTATAAAATCTCGTTTATATAATGAACACTTTTATATTTTTAACCGCCTATTGTGTGTTTTAAAGACCACCGCAACAGTTAAGGTTATTTGGGCCAAGCACCAATTCATATTTTCAATTCATTATTTTTTCAAATAAAATGAAAATCCAATTGACACTTTTACCAGCTCTCGGGACTCGTAATAGAGGAACCATAGCAACGCCATGTAAACAACAGCATTGTTACACGCTCGGCTATTCCCAAGCCCTTTAACCGCCTATTAATAGGCCTGCAGCTCAAAAATCAAAAGTTTTCTAGAACACTGATCAATGGTACCTAAGTGCGAGATAACTCGTTAATTCGCAAAATTATTGAAAGTGTACCAGGTTATGCTACTCTGGACAAAAATTACTTCGGCGGAACCTCGCTAAATATCTACTCGTTTACATTTTCGATAACTGAACCGAATCTATAATGATGAAAAATGTTTGTCTCTCTGTCTGTCTGTACGAACAGATTTAATTAAAAAACTACTGTCTTAAATTTTTAATTAATTTTAGATTATTGACGTGTCGACAACTCAGGTCATTAGCGTCTTCAACACAACAAACAATCCATTTGTGTATTAGAATCCGTCAGCCGGCATACACAAACCAACTGGTATGAGCTCGAGTCCCTGGGAGTGCTAATTCCCAAAGAACATTGGAATGCAATTTGCGATAGCAACCAAATTCCAATGTCTCCCCTGGGGGGAAAGGCTTTAAACGCAAAATCTTTTATATACGTCGTTCGACTTAGATTCAAAGCATCTCGTTGTCAAATTTTTCTACGCCTTCGGCCATAAAAAACACGCAGACAAAAAGGTGTGCAAGCTTTCACGGCCGGGATTGTTCCAAGTCTTCATGGTTTCCGGGTTTGTAGGCCGTGGTCCGGTGGTATTTCTACCTGACGTTTCGTCTACAACTGCGGTAGACATTCTTAAAGGCGATATAGCAGCGGTCGAAGTATCCTCCTTGGCGGCTCACAGATCAGTGAGCCGCCAAGGAGGACACTTCGACCGCTGCCACATCGCCTTTGAGAATGTCTACCGCAGTTGTAGACGAAACGTCAGGTAGAAATACCACCGGACCACGACCTACAAGCCCGGAAACTATGAAGACTTGGAACGCAGACAAAAAGATCGAAATGTTAAGCGATTAAGTTAAAACGGGACCTCGTTCGCAAAAGTCAACTTTCCTCTAAAACAAAGTGTAAAACAAGGATGTTCCGGACACCTGTGCAAATGATTGAAACGGTCAAACGTGTATTGTGTCCACTAGTGCGACGGAGATAGCCGTATGGCGACAGAGTGTCGGGGAATGCGTCCAATCTCAGACTATACGTTTGTGTACCTGTTGATGCATTGTGTATGGTAACACACGTGTGTCGTGACGCCCAGACTGTGATTCTACACCGACGCAATCAATTAAAGTGAAGTCACAGTCTAATGCGTGAGAACGTATACCGTCGGATTTTTATGTTAACCACCGAGTTCCAAGGAGCAAGGAATGAATGTATTATATTATTATCATCACACGGGAATCGAGATTCGAGACAAATCTGAGATCGGTGTGGTCTTTTGATTATGATTCTGGACAAGAATTTTGAGGAGAAAATAGCCTGAAAAAATATTCAGTCAATGAATGTTCTTTGAGGGCAGGAATAATAAAAGGAATCGGATAACATCTGAAATCACTGTGGTCTTTAATTTTGGACAAGAATTTTGAGGAGAAAAACAGCTTGAAAAAATATTCAGTCAATGCATGTTCTTTGAGGGCAGGAATAATACAAGGAATCTAACATCTGAAATCAGTGTGGTCTTTAATTTTAATTTTAGAAGAGAATTTTGAGGAGAAAAACAGTTTGAAGAAATAAAATTAAGAAAAATCGCAGGATAGTGGACAAAATATTTATTAATTAAATAAATCAAATATTTTGTCCACTATCCTGCGATTTTTCTTAATTTTATTATAATCACGATGGACACGATTTCTAATATAAAGTTTGAAGAAATATTCAGTCAATGAATGTTCTTTGCGGGCTGGAATAATAAAAGGAATATAACATCTGAAATCAGTGTGGTCTTTAATTTTGGAGGAGAATTTTGAGGAGAAAAACAGCTTGAAAAAATATTCAGTCAATGAATGTTCTTTGAGGGCAGGAATAATAAAAGGAATCGAATAACATCTGAAATCAGTGTGGTCTTTAATTATAATTTTGGAGAAGAATTTTGAGGAGAAAACAGCTTGAAAAAATATTCAGTCAATGAATGTTCTTTGGGGGCAGGAATAATAAAAGGAATATAACATCTGAAATCAATGTGGTCTTTAATTTTGGAGGAGAATTTTGAGGAGAAAAACAGCTTGAAAAAATATTCAGTCAATGAATGTTCTTTGAGGGTAGGATTAATAAAAGGAATCGAAAATCTGAAATCAGTGTGGTCTTTAATTTTAATTTTGGAGAAGAATTTTGAGAAGGAAAACAGCCTGAAAAATATTCAGTCAATGAATGTTCTTTGAGGGGAGGACTAACAAAAGGAATCGAAAATCTGAAATCAGTGTTTAATTGTAATTTTGGAGAAGAATTTTGAGGAGGAAAATATCCAGAAAAAATGTTTGATAAATCAAACGTTCCATGAAAGAAATACTTTTTATTTATGAAAAGTTCATTGAGGGGAAGTAAAATATATTAAAACAAAAGGAATCGAGTCAGATATAAGATGATTCTGGACAAGAATTTGAGAATGAAAACACACTGAAAACATTTTCAGTCAATGAACGTTCACTAACAGGAAGATAACTGTAATAAAAGGATTTGAGACAAATATGAGATAAGAGTGATCTTTTAATAATATCATTCTGGACAAAAATCTTACTAAGTGAAAAATAATTATTCAGTCAATCACTTCAATGTTCACTGAAAGAAATACATTGTGATTATGAAAAGTTTAGACTCGATCGTTTCGCATTTCATTCTACCTGTTTATCTGTTCGTCTGTTTATTCCACAATATTTTACAGTTCATCGAGACGAAAAAAACTTAATAATTGATAATAAAAAATTTCATTATAACTATGAAAAAAGTTATTGGTTTAAAAAGTACATTTTTAGTTCAAGATTTTTGAAAGTGTTGCGAAAATTTAATTAATTGTATTTTATACGAAAGACAATCAATGATATGTTTCTAATTTTTCGGACGATATCTGTCCGTCTGCTTATTTATTTATTGTAAATTATAGACGCGTCGACAACTTAGGTCATTAGCGTCTTGATTACATTAAATAAGAATTCACTTAAAACTAAATGACATCACAAAAAATCCATGAGCGAAGGCAGGATTCGAATCCATACGACCGTCTGATTCAGAGGCTGCGACGCTAACCACTGGACCACACTGGCCTCTCATCCGTCTGCTGTTTTAAATGTATCTTGACATGATTCTCGGTAATTTGAATGGAAAATGATTCTAATAATCTATTTTTGAAGCAAGAAAGCTCTGTGGGCGCCGGTTGATAATATCTGTTGTAATGAAAAATGATTTTACGCAAAAACAACAATGAGAAAAATGAGTTAGTTACTATTTAATTGTAAGGTCAACAATGATACATGTCTTTTGATTAGTGCGATGTGACATTATTCACCGGCTGAGCATGTTAACATTGTCGCGATTAGATTGTGACAGCACAATGCTTAGAAAGCACATTTATAGAACACAGTCTAAGGACTTGGCGCCAATAACTGGTTAGCTAGTTCCACGGTTGCATTCTCAGGTGCATCATGTAATAGTAATATAAAGTTTGTTCACTATTGGAAAGTGATTGGAAATTTGCTTCACATTGTACCGTTTCAAATTATAATTGATTGATTTTTTTTTAACTGGTATCGTTTAAGTAGAAATTCGCTATTGTATCACAAATTTTAAAAATTAAAGTGTCTTAAATTTTTGTCACTTTCTAATGATGTCGAATATTGTCGGAGTTCGCTTATCACTACCCAGGGCCGGATTTAGGGGAGGGCAACCGGGGCTACAGCCCCGGGGCCTCCACAAAAGAGGGGCCCCCACAAAGAGACTTCGGAAAAAAAAATTCTCTGAATTCTCGGTTATTAAATTTTGTCGTTGAAAATATGCTAAATCGATTATATTTATATGTTTGTTAAATAATAAAAGAATCTATACTTGGTTTCACAATAAATTATTTATTGGAAAACTCGACTGAAAAAAATTGTCCATTTTATTTGGAAAATAATTTGGGGCCAGGGGGCCTCCACTCAGTTGTTGCCCCGGGGCCTCCAGACCTCTAAATCCGGCATTGTCACTACCTACAATTCAAATATAAATTATTAAATTAATACTTTGTTAGGAGTTTATTTACTTTAGGAGAACAGGATAAGTCAAAATAATAACGATATTTATTTGCTAAACGTTTGAACACTATAATTATTGTGCTTTCTGGGGCTTGAGAATAGCCGAGCGTGTAGCAATGCTGTTGTTTACATGGCACTGCTACGGTTCCTCTATTACAAGTCCCCAGTTCCCGGGTTCTATCCCGAGAGCTGGTAAAAGTGTCAATTGGATTTTCAATTTATTATTAAAAAAATAATGAATTGAAAATATGAATTTGTGCTAGGCCCAAATAACCTTAGCGGGTGGCTTTAAACACAATTTAACAATTTTTATTGTGATTTCCTTTTAACCGACTTAAAAAAACGGAGGTTATCAATTCGACACGTATAGGTATACCTATTAGGCTTATACCTACCTATATATATTTTTTTCTTTGTTCAGCCATAGCTTCTTGAGGGGTTAACCGATTTGAATAATTTTGACACCGTTGTATTCAGGAAGATGACGGAATAGTCCCATATAATTTTTATTTAAATCGGTTCAGCAGTTTTTTGTTTAGTAATCAAATATCAAGACAGAAGTCGGTTAATAACGTGCAAACAACGTACCTATTGCAAAGTCACTAGAAGTAAAAACTTTAAAAAAAAAAGAACCTCCTTCAAAAAAGGCCACTAGAAAGAGGGAAAATAATAAAATTTTGACGTTTGCACCAATTTAATTACTAGAACTTTTTATGTAATAATATAATAATATAAATAATAATATAATAATTTTATTTTATTACATTGGCGCCGAACTCAAAATTTTATTATTTTCCTCTTTTTATACTTCATTGAGCTGACTATTAAATAAATAGAGATGCTCTTTAAAAATATTCATTTAGCTCGTTTAGCTCCATAAAACTTCGTGTTTTTTTATTTATTCAAAGAATATTTCTAAAATAAGGAAAACCTCTAAAAGAATAGCAAACGCTGAACCTTAAATATTAACATAACTGAAACTTTGTTATTGGGGCGGGGAGCATTAAAATTTTGCAGTCAGGTTTGGGGTGCCAGTGAGTCAAACAGTTCGAAAAGTACTGACTTTGAAAACATATCAGATAAACTAGTGATGGGCGATACGAGAAGTTTTTACAATCGAAACAATTGCAATCGTTCATAATAACAATCGAGTTCACGATCGACTCGGAATTTGATTTTACAATCGAAATGGTTCAAGTCGATTATTTGCCACATAGGTTATAACAATAGCAGCGAATGAGAATACATATAATCGCGATTCAAGGTTATATGCTAGTCGACTGACGTTCACGCGACTCGTTGACTGTTCACTGTTCAGTCGGTAATCACTACTCTGTGATCTCTTCACTATTGAATTTACTATTGAATTCATATTACGCGATTACTGCACAATCGACCATCGACTTGACCACAGTTGTTGAGTGATGAACGATTGTATATTATGTGGCTCTCAACAGTGTACTATTCAGTACTATATGCGACTCAGTCTCGGTGAACTCTGAAACAACAACAATCGAGTCCAAGTGACAACCATCGAGAGTCATCGAAATGTTTGAACAATCGAGACAATCGACTAAACATCTCGTATTCGCGCATCACTAAGATAAGCCACACTGAGACAAAAAATAAAAAGTTAACTAGACTTAAAAATATACTTGCAAGTTGAAGTGAGGAATGCTGCCATTAAGTTAGCGTTGATTTGTGCGGAGTTACAGACGCGATTTATCCAACTTTCCTCAACTTGTTGGCTGGAATACAAGAAAATACGGTTGCATCTGCAACAACACCTGAGATTTCGTATCACATACAATTATTATAGAGTAGACCTCTGTACATGATGAAAGGACTTCGCAATTTGGTGAACACGTCTAGATCATGCAGTACCGGCTCGTGACACTAGATTTACAGACGCTAATGGTCTCAGTTGTCGAGCGTCTATAATCTATCTGACACTAGATTTAAGACAGTCCTGCCAAATTAAAATTCACGTTTTAACATTGGAAATGTTTATGTTCGTATTAGGGGGCAGAGTTACG
Source organism: Mongoloraphidia duomilia (assembly GCA_039654895.1). Lineage (NCBI taxonomy): Eukaryota > Metazoa > Arthropoda > Insecta > Raphidioptera > Raphidiidae > Mongoloraphidia > Mongoloraphidia duomilia. Next base: position 14,027,900 of record CM077527.1, read on the forward strand.
AGTTTTCGTTCAAGGCCAAAAGACAACGGTGTCGCGATCAAGTGAGGAGCAATCATGCAAAATTGAACAAGTGCAATTTTTTCGAAATGTGTTTTATATCATGTCTAGTTAATTGAGAGGTATTTGCGACGATCTGCGGTGTTATTTTTGAGCAAATGTTAATAAATACTGTAGAAAAATCCATTTAAAAGTTAAGTAATCAAGCAAAAGTGAACGCGTATATAACAGAAGAATAATTGGGTTATTCCTGACAAAACTAAACAGTGCATTGATAAATATTGTGTGTATAATAAACAGTTAATTATGTTTCATATATGCTGTTATCATTTCCAATGTCCTCGATGGTTGCAAGGATTGCGAAATCTGTGAATTTTTTACAAAACACAGTCCTTCTTACTTGGCTAAGATACAGTTTAGAATAAAAAATTATAGACAGAAGAAAATTACAATTTTGCCATAGTCACTATAAAATAGCTGCTTTAAATGCATGTAGTATGCATGTAAAGTGATTTTTATCCCCTGTGCTATGAGGCCTTCCTTCGTGCCATATTTCACAGACGCTAATGACCTCTGTTGTCGAGCGTCTATAATTCACAATTCATTCATTCATTCGTGCCATATTTCAAGATTCTAGGGAAACGGGAAAGTACTCTATATAGGTTTTGATGAATGAGCCTGCACTATAAAAAATACTTTATCTTTTAATTACATTGAGTTAGAATAATTTTCTACAGGATTATGGAGTCGTAGATTTATTTATTGTAAATTATAGACGCGTCGACAACTTAGGTCATTAGCGTCTTGATTACATTAAATAACAATACACTTAAAACTAAATGACATCACAAAACATCCATGAGCGGAGACAGGACTCGAACCCACGACAGTCTGGTCGAGAGGCCGCGACGCTAACCACTGAACCACACTGTCCTCTGGAGTCGTCGACTTTAGTACCTATTTGATATTAATTTCAACTTGATACCTTTAGCTGTTTCTGAGAAAAAGGGTCTTGACAGACAGACAGACAGAGAAAAAAATAAAAAACTCCCGTTGATAAAATAAAGATTAAAATATCCCAGGTAACGAGTTGCCACTGTTTGTCGTGTTACAACGAAAATACAGGTGGGCAATTACAGAATAGAATTCCACAAAAAAGTGGTATTGGGACAACATTGGTGCCCATAAGTGAAGCTTTGAAATATAACAACAAAAACATAGACACTCAATAGCAAAATAAATACAGGATGTACAAAAACGGTCAACGGTCGAATCAGTCAGTACAGTGATATAAATAGTGGAGTGGATATAAATAAATAGTACTGAAGTAACTGAGTAAATGACCGACATAAATAAACGTTAGAAATAAATCTGATATAAATACAGTAATATCAATAGTTCAGTGATATAAATTCACCTGATAAAATAAACATTAGTGTAGTCAATTGTATATAGTTAAGTGTTAATTACTTGTGTTGATTGTTAGAGCTGACTTTTCGTTGTTGCATTCATTATTATTGTAATTATTGTAAATAAATATTTATTCCGCCAACTCAGAAAAGAGTTTTGTAACAATATAAATAAAAACAAACGTCTTAATAAATGAATCTGTTAATTTTTTAGCCCTACCTAACGCATTTTTATTATTGTATGGAACCCTTGGTACGCGAGTCTGACTACAGAACTACAGTCTACATTTTTTTATCCCCTGTACACAGTTATTTATTTCATTCCATTTTTGGGAGTATCTTTCTTTTACATTCTGTATCTAAGAAAAAAAATGTTTATTTTCAACAATTTGTATAAGTATTATATCTGTAGCATGTCAACAACAGTCGAAATGATTTTTGGATTACTTTAAGGATAAAAATATCCGCATTTTCTCACGAACTACACAAAACTAATGCATGTATTGTATAAATTGTACACAGAAAATTGAACGACAAAAAATGTTCGGCATTTGAAAAAGTAATATCCCATGTATATCTTTCATGTGTGCCGACAAATTAACCAATTAAGAGAAAAACTCCACGAATTATCAAATATTTCAATAATTCCAACAAAATAGTAATGGTTTTTACATCAAAACTAAAGTTCAATAACTTCCATCCATAAAATATTTTTTTCCCATACCCACTATAAAATAGTTACCTACTTTACATGCGTGTATGAATGGAATGGGTCTGTAACAGACAGGTGTATTGAAAGTGTTTTCAAAACACACTAGTGTTGAAACTGAAAGGTTTTCATAGTGATTTATGTTTATTCGCTGTGATCCACCCGCTATTACTACTCACGGCCTGCTATAAATGTGAAGTTGGCAACGCAAATGAACGAATAAATAAATAATCGAATACTGAAATTGATTTATTTATTTATTGTAGATTATAGACGCGTCGACATCTCAGGTCATTAGCGTCTTTCAACTACACTAAATAACAACTATCTTAAAACTAAATAACATCAAAAAACATCAATGAGTACAGGTGGGATTCGAACCCACGGCAGTCTAGTCCAGAGGTTGCGGCACTAAGCACGCTAACCACTAGGCTATACTGCCCTCTACTGAAATTGAGTGAATTCATGAGTTCACCTCCGCAACACCCTCAATTTAGAGTTGAGATGAAATTCCTAACATCTTTAAATATTTGTTAGGTATATAAGCAAACGGTACTAAATGGTTCAAGACACACGTGTGTTAAATGGTCAATAAGAACACCTGAGTAGCCGATACACAAAGAAAACTAATCTTTATATTAGTTGCATATACGCGTAAATATTTGGTGCATTCAAAAACGGATTTCCAGAAAAATGCAGTCGTCATTGTCAAGTGAAACAGATATATAAGCCGCTTTTTGAATTTTGACAGCCCACAATAGAAGTATTAAAGTGGACAAATGCATCTCCAAACTTGTACATTAGTGTTTATAAAACGATGCAATTTTTTCAGTGTCAACTATTGCTAACTTTTTACTTCCAACCTCTACTATAATTACAAAGAACGGGGTGGTCCAGTGGTTAGCGTCGCGGCCTCTGAATCAAACTGTCGTGCGTTCGAATCCCGCCTCCGCTCATGGATGTTTTGTGATGTCATTTAGTTTTAAGTTGATTGTTATTTGATGTAATCAAGACGCTAATGACCTAAGTTGTCGACGCGTCTATAATTTACAATAAATAAATAAATCTACTATTACATACAGTTCAAACTCCAAAGTTGTCTGCATTATTGCTAGCTTCGTTAATATTGGAGCTATGACCTCCAGTTAAATAAGAATTTTTATAGTATTTTTTACATTAATTTAATAAATTATTGGGTAATAAGGACCAGTTAAATGTATAAATTATTTATTCTTTGCCAACGTTTCGTTGCGAATTTGCAACTTCTTCAGGGCTCTACAACAGTGAAGTACATACATAATTAATCTTTGAATTAAAAAAGAAAACATTTTTTTAACCTTTAAAAATTTCTTACCGAATGGTCAATATTATACATTAATTGTCAAAATTTCTTGTTACTTATACTTGATGGTGAAAAATACATAATATATAATTGCCACATAATTCGATTATATTTCTTGTTACTTATTTTAAAACGGTATTGATTATTATACTGATATTGTGAAATCCGCGATCAAAATGACATTAATGTATAATATTGACCATTCGGTAAGAAATTTTTAAAGGTTAAAAAAATGTTTTCTTTTATAATTCAAAGATTAATTATGTATGTACTTCACTGTTGTAGAGCCCTGAAGAAGTTGCAAATTCGCAACGAAACGTTGGCAAAGAATAAATAATTTATACATTTAACTGGTCCTTATTACCCAATAATTTATTAAATTAATATAATAAGTGATGGACGTAAAAAACAGAGAAGTATTTTTTACGTAGAATACGAAGATAAAAACAAAAAAATAATTGAGCATTGGGCTTTTGAGTTATTCGCAAAAATAACCGCATTTTTCTTTTACAAGTAGGTATATTCTGAAAAATTACAAAAATAATAGATTGAAAATACAATTGGTGCTTTTTTCTCAAAAATAGATTCTAGAGAAAAAAATATTTATGCTAATATGTAACTTTGAAAACCATTTTTTTAAACATTTCGGGACCGCTGAAGCGATTTTTCTCCAAATCTAATCAAAACTCAGTTAAATACTAACAATTACAATAAAAAGTCATGAGGTGTCCTGCAGGGACCATAGAAATATCATAGATAGAATAGGGAAGCCATCCAAAAAAAGTGTGGATGCAAACGATAGAGATGGAGAAAAGAGCAGTTCTTTTTCTATCACAAATACATAACCATGGTTACAAATGTAAATTAACAATACCTAATATAAATTTTTTAATTCACAAATGCGTCAGAACTCAGAAGATAAGGAAAAGAGAACTGCTGCGTTTTCTATCTCTCTTTTCCAAGATAACACTGTCACTAGCTTACAGTTGTGCCTGTAGCTCCCCTACTCTATGATATCGCTATGCGTGGGACACCCGACAAAAGCTATGCTTCTTACGCATTGTATATAAAATCGAATTTATTTACATATAAAACTTATAGAAACTATAGCAGCCAATGAGATGTGTTTCATCACCGCGTTCCAAACTACGTTTCAAGGCTGCGTTCCTGACGTTTTTTTATATTTTCGATCCCCTATATGCCAAACGTGCGTTAAGAAGCATAGCTTCAAAAAACTTCATGACTCCATGTTGTTCCGTTTTTACGATATCGAAGAAATTGTATACGGCAATAGGTGTATCGTGGATGTGTGCCGCACTTACGCTCGAATGAATTGTAGATTATAGACGCTCGACAACAGAGGTCATTAGCGTCATTTACGCTCGAATTTCTATGAAGCCCATATCGCGGACGAGAACTAAACTGTTTATACATCAAACATTTCGAACTGATTCCAATAACTTCTCTGTCTCAGATTTTTGGGAAGGAAAATAAAAAAGTTAGAAATAGTTAACACTGAAATAGTTGCACCTCTATATATCTATAATTATTCTGTCTCTCTTTCTTTGCACCTGCTTGCATTTATTTACAAAAGATCCACCCAACGGAGGATGTTTGAGGTATTTCTCCCTTTTTTAAGTATTTCGTCAATGAATTTTATTGCATCTTATCGTGGAACATTCAATGAATTTATTTACTATAACTTTACAGGTAAGTAAGTTATTAAGTTACCTTAACGTCGATGAAAAAGAGATAATAAAGTGGATAATAAAAATGCGTTTTATTACTTACGTGAGAATAAAATATTTATTACAGAAATATTAATTGTATTCTGTTTAAATATTACTATTCAATACACGTAAACAAACATATTTTTTAAGTATTTACAGAAGTTTAACTGCTTATATTTGATAAATAAATAAAATCTTATTTACAGCTTTAACTTCTTTTTCTCGACAATTTTTTTTGTTATCGGTTTTAAAATTTATTATTAAAATTTTCAATAATTATAAAACAGAAATTAGGATAGTTAAAATTGTTCTATCACTTTTTCAAACAGCACTGAATCTTTTTTAACTACACTGAACGAGTTATATAAGAAAGTTTCTTCATCCTTTTCAGTTTTCTATACTTTGGTTGCTTTCTTTTTTAACACGCTTATATTAGTTCTACCTGTATGTATGTAATGGATTCTTTGAACGCGATTTTTACCAACTTCAAAACTTCAGATTGAACTGAAACTTTGCACACTTATCAAGAACCGATGACAATACAATAATTCAATAAGTTTGTCCCATTATCCTGACCGGGATCTCCAGGACTAAAAAGCAAAAATAAATTATAATTGGACATTGGAATGTGGTTGATATCGCAAATTGCATTCCAATGTTCTTTGGGAATTAGCGCTCTCAGGGACCCGAGCTCGTACCAGTCGGTTTGTGTATGTCGGCTGGCGGATTCTAATATACAAATGGATTATTTGTTGTGTTGAAGACGCTAATGACATGAGTTGTTGACGCGTCTGTAATCTACAATTAATTAAAAATTCATGTCTATAGTTTTTTAGTTAAATCTGTTCGTACAGACTGACAGATAGACAAACATTTTTCATCATTATAGATTCGGTTCAGTTATCGAAAATGTAAACGGTTATTTAAAAGTTGAAAATTCGAAAATAACTTTAATTTTATGTAAGTATCTGTCGTGATGTACAAAAACAGTCTACCATTTTATTTTTATTAGGGGCTGGTAGGGTACATTTTTATGACAGGTGTGCTATACCTGCGTCTTTGTACGTTATGAGTAGGTACAGTAATTCTCAAAAACAAATAAACTGACGACAGTTCGCCATCTTATAGTGCATAAAAAATGTCATTTTCGATTTTTAGTTTCGCGGATTTAATTAACTCTGGATGTATAGCTAAATTTTTTACAACATGATCAGAAATATTTCGTACAAAAAATCTAATAATATTTTTAAATTAAATAAGTTTAAGTTTTGATCATTTTTTATAAATCATAATCAGCTAATTAATTTATCAAAAAGCGATTCTTTATCATATTTCTTATTAAACTGAAAGTTTGTAGGTATGTATGTTTGTCGTGAATAGAAAAACAACTTTCAGATGAACTACAGTGTTGAAATTTGACAGATTTATAGACAGTGCCCCCAAACCGACGGGAAAAATACAAAATTCGTAAATTTTAATCCTAGAGGGTGTGAAATAGGGGTTAAAAGGACTCATTCGATTAATAATAATTCCGAAACCGCCTGAGCTATAGAGTAATGAAATTTGACGCAAGAGTGTTCTTTGTTAAAATCTAAGACATTATGTGTTTAACGACATTTTCGATATTCTCGTCCCAAGGGATGAAAACGAAGGCATCGCGTATCTCCGAAATCGCTTGAGTTAGAAGCATGAAACTCTTCTTTAGAAAAGACATGTATTTATGCATGCATTATTTAGGGTTGCTATGGTAATTCTCGTCACCACACTTCCAGTAAAATGAACGAAATGAATGGATCAGATGAAATTGTTGGAACAGGTGTAGAGCGAGGGGGAGAGTTTTTCGAGGTGCATATCACTATAGTGATGAGCAAAATTGCGTTTTGGTCTTGCAGTCTTGGTCTTGGTCTTGCGAAAAAGCAAGATCAAGACCAAGACCAAGACTATCATCATTAGACTAACAAGACCAAGACCGAATGCAGGGCCGGCACGTGCGCCTGGTCGGACAGGCGATCGCCTTACGGCGCCATATTTTCTAGGGCGGCATATTTTTGTAGCAGCGAATTTTTCGTGCGATATTCTACTTTTTAAGACAATGATTATATTCGTTCGAGTTTTCACCGATTCTTAGTTCTACCTTCTACTACTAGATAAAAGATGTCGCATGTCGCCCAGCCGCTTTTATTTGTTACACGTAAATAAAATATATCATCGGTTTATTAATGTTTTTAATATGCTGGGGGGGGGGCGGCAAAAGTTGTATTCGCCTTAGGCGGCATATTTTGACGCGCCGCCCCTGACCGAATGAACAAGAACAAGACCAATACCAAGACGGAATATGCAAGACCAAGACCAAATACATAAGACTAAACTAAAAATTCTTACTTCATGGAGCCAGTGGCGTTAATAATAGATTGTGAATTATTTTTAATTTATAACTATGATGACCTTCAGAAGTAAAAAACTAAAAAAACACAGATAAAATGAGCAAGACCAAGACTTGATACGCAAGACCAAGACTAAATAAGCAAGACCAAGACTAAATAAGCAAGACCAAGACTAAACATATTTGAGCAAGACCAAGACCAAGACTAAATCAGCAAGACCAATACCAAGACTGTCCAAGTCTTGGTCTTGGTCTTGCTTTTCTCATCACTACATATCACTATTTAGAATGATCGAAATGCTTCTAAATTTCACTAGGGCGATGCCCGACAGAACAGCTAGTCTTCAATAAAGCACCTGTTTAGTTTTTTATAGGTCTAAGGATGGATATTGATGTATCCACTTACACTATTAGATTAAATTTTAAATAAATATTAACTTAATTGTATTTGAACACTAAAAATAGATGAAGATCAACAAATATCAATTTTACAAATACAGAAACAACTTGCTTTATCAAAATTATGTTTTTTCAGACGTATTTATTTATTTTTGTTCAAATATTTGCTTTTCAAATATTTTAAAAAAATGTTTAGTACGTACACCTGCACTGAAAAATGTTGTTTACACCAGGGTTGTCTAGTCTAGAATACGCGGAATTCGAAATTATCAACTAGACTGGACTGCCGTGGGTTCGAATCCCACCTGCGCTCATGGATGTTTTGTGATGTTATTTAGTTTTAAGTTAGTTGTTATTTAGTGTAGTTGAAAGACGTTAATGACCTTAGATGTCGACGCGTCTATAATCTACAATAAAATAAAACAAAATTATCAAGCCTTATAGCCTTGAAATTTTTTTCTTTACTTTTTTGCGAAAAATATCTCAGTTCTTTTTCAAATGCAGGACGCTTATAAAAAAGGGACACGTCTGAACTCAATTGAGTAAGCCAATATATTTTTACAAATTAGGAAAATATCGACAATATTTAAAAATTCAGTAGGTACTCATACGTTTATAAAAAAAACAGCATACAAGGCTTATAATTTAAAAACAGTTATTCACTTATCATTTTTAATGGCCAACGTTTCGGCAAACATTTTTTGCCTTCCTCAGGACCTTAAATATTTTAGTGAAACGTCACAAATTTAAAAATTTTAAAAACATGCATTAATTTTGTCCAAATAAAACTTTTTAAAAGTATACCTCATTAATTAAAAATTGAAAATTAAAAAATTTTTAAAAATTTAAAATATAAAACTATGCTTTCGCTAATTTAAACAACTATAGTTTTTTAAATTTTAAAACTATAAATTTTAAAACTATAATTTTTTAAATTAGCGAAAGCATAGTTTTATATTTTAAATTTTTAAAAATTTTTTAATTTTCAATTTTTAATTAATGAGGTATACTTTTAAAAAGTTTTATTTGGACAAAATTAATGCATGTTTTTAAAATTTTTAAATTTGTGACGTTTCACTAAAATATTTAAGGTCCTGAGGAAGGCAAAAAATGTTTGCCGAAACGTTGGCCATTAAAAATGATAAGTGAATAACTGTTTTTAAATTATAAGCCTTGTATCCTGTTGTTACTTTATCCAATCATTATAACCAAGGTGTTCTTAATATTTTATTATAAAAAAAACAGCACGGTATTATCAACAAGCACATACAAATCTGTAATTTTTTTCACTTTTTTGGAAAATATCTCGGATCATTTTCAAATTCAGTATGCGATACAGCTATACTTACAGAAAACGGCAGAATTCATTGAGCACACAAAATAGGCAAGTTTTAATTTCGGCACCCCTGATTTGTTTATTATTTACATATTTTAATCTAATTTTGGGTAGGACTTTCAAGTGAAAATTTTGTAACATTCTCACGGTTTAATTTCTTTATCTCGCGGCTCGCTTGTAATTTTTTTAGTTCTCTGAAGTCTGAAAGCAATAACATGTAAAAATTGAAAAGAATTTAATTCTGTCAATGTACCATATTTTATCAAAATATGAATATTTCAGGCAACATTACTCTATTAACGCAACAATTTTTAATCATTAATAATCTACAATCTATAATATTGACATATTATTGATCGTACCAAAAATGAGTTAGCTAATTAAGTATTACTGTATAGTATACAGAATGTCAAAAAAAGTCCAAAAATTGGAGGGCATACCCACTAAAATAAGTCAGAAAAATCGATCTTCTACCAAAAATACACGATTCAACAGAGACGATATCCAAATGAGAGCAACTTGTCACTAATCAAACATCTTAAAGATTAAAAACAATTAGGGGTGGTCCTGGATTGGCCCATAAACTGCACCACATCCTAAAAGGATTTTTGTGCTTCCCCATTAGCTGGATCTAGTCCACAAATAGCCTGGATCTTCTAATGAGCTCCAGAAGATTTGGCACTAGATTATCCTGTGGAATAATTCCGTCCTCATCTATATATCCAAAGATGGTTGCCCTTCTGTAGGCTAGTGCTTCACATTGGAACACGATATGGGTGGCTGTTTCATCCTCCATATCGCAGAATCTACATAGTTTGATTCCTATCGTATCCCCATCACATGTAGGTGTTTTCTTAGAGAAGCGTGACCGGTCTAAAGCCCAATCACCTTTCCAAGTGTTGGCCTGCTGAGTCTGATTAGGTCCTCAGTGAGCCTGGGGGAAATCAAACATCTTTCTCGGTATCCTTATAGTGAATTGTTTGGAAAAATGTACCAAGACCTCAGAAAAATTGCAGTGTCGCGGTGACATCGTAGTCGCAATTAAGTGACGGACTCACGACTTCGAACTTCAAAGCTACAGAGACGAGAGCAACTTGCTAACAATCAGACAACTACGATTTTCACGTCTCAGTATCTTTGGCAAAAACAGTTCTGTTTAAAACTATCTTATGTCCATGGATTTCGAAAAAAACGTAGCATAGCGATGGCGTCGTAATTGCGTATTACTGGTGGGAAAGCGAGAGATTGTATCTGATGCATGCAAGAAGGAATGATTACGAGAAAATCATCTACCTCTCTCTGACATTTCTTCCGCCCTGGACTAAAATGTTATATTTATAGTATTGCTTTTGGTTACACTTCCATTTCTTCTGATGGCATTTTAGCCCTCAAATCAGCAAGTCAGCGCCGCCTGACAAATTTTACTTCAAAAAACATTTTTAACTTCCCATTGGAAGTTATTGTAATGTGTCCGAAAATCGAAATCAAAATGTATAACAAATTTTTATGTTTCAAGGTCACTACACTATTTTTACACTATTTTTAGAAATATGTCTGTGCGTGTGTACGTACGTACGTATGTGTCCATTTCTTTCTAAAACGAAATCTCGAGAATGAAAAATGATATCGACTACGTTAGGGTGCCAATCGACGCGTATTAACGTAAATACGTCTGAAAGAAATTTTTTCAAAATTGGTTCAGCCGTTCTTTTTTCTTAACCAAATAGACTCCAAAAAAGTAGATTTTACAGAATATCTCGCGAATAAAAAATTATATCGACTTCGTAAGGGTGTCAATCGAGGCGTGTTAACGTCATTTTGATGCGACATAAATTTTATAAAAATCGGTTCAGCCGTTTTTTTTTTTTTAATTATTGTTAAAAATTAATTATAATTGTGTTTTAATGATTAAAATGATTAGTTTTCTGTGTAATATCTAATTTAATTATTATTAAATATTTATCAAATTTATCAAACTGGGAAGTTCGTCGTGTGGACCTCAAGGGTCGCACTTTAGTCCTAATAAACGACCCACCTCACGGCTTGTTTTAAGACGTAGTTCTACAGAAAACACTGCGGTAGTATAACCAAAACTGAATCCACCCGATTTTTTAACACACTGTATGTTATATATTTTGCACGTGAAAAACGAAACACCTGGGCTTAATTTCGATTCAGAGATAAATAATATACTTACCTATGATTGTGATTGGTAATTAAGGTTTCAAACTTGTTCGGTTAGTAAATTTTAACTGTCGATATCTAGCTGGCATTTAAATATAGCACTCTAATGTATTTGCTAAAGTTCACTTGAATCTTGCAATGGGAAAGAATTATTTCCGTATTTGAAATCTTCATTGGCCTGATTCTGAATATTTCTAACAGAACGTTGAGGAAAATAGCAGAATAATGCTGGGTTGCAGAATGCATTGTCAGAACATCTGATTTGACAATGATTAAGAATTATTTCCGTATTTGAAATCTTCTTTGGCCTGATTCTGAATATTTCTAACAGAACGTTGAGGAAAATAGCAGAATAATGCTGGGTTGCAGAATGCATTGTCAGAAAATTGTGATCATATATGTAATTACATTTTATATTTATGTGGGAACAGTTTAATGTCGTTGTCAAACTCTATGTTATGTAGAACATTAGAGTGTACTCACAGAAAAACAACTGACTGATCTACATAGAAAAGGATAACTTTTCAAGCTAAATTTTGATTAAAACGCGTAGAAAAATGTTGTTCCGAGGTCGAAATTATCCAAAAAACTATGTTAAATACATGTTTTAAAAAATATCGTTTCAATCGATCAGGATTAATTCAAAAACTACCGAACCGATTTTGATTGTCGAACTTCAACTGCTGTGCAATATTAAAAAACGCGAGAGAAGTCAAGGGTTAGCTATTACCTGTGACTTCTCTCGCGTTTTTAACAGACTTCAAAAAAAGGAGGTGGTTCTCAATTCGGTTGTATTTTTTTATGTTTGTTACCTCATAACTCAGTCATTTATAAACCGATTTTGAAATTTTTTTTTTATTTGAAAGGATATACTTTCAGATTGGTCCCATAGAAATTTCATCAAAATCGGTTCAGTAGTTTGGCTGATTTTAATAAAAGTGAGTAACGGCGTGTGATTCTTTAAGGTAAATGTCACTTTTTGACAAATCAGACAGCGTAAGAAAGTCGGTTTAATAAAAGTGAGTAACGGCGTGTAATTTTTTTAAGGTAAATGTCACTTTTTGACACTAAAAAGTAAAAAATAAAAAACTTTTTAACAAAAAAAAAACCTCCTTCAAAAAACCACTAAAAAGAGGAAAATAATGAAATTTTGAGGTCTGTGCCAATTTAATAAAATATGAAGTTGGTTAAAAAGAAGATATTAATCACTATACTATACTTTTTAACCGACTTCATATTTTATTAAATTGGCACAGACCTCAAAATTTCATTATTTTCCTCTTTTTAGTGGTTTTTTGAAGGAGATTTTTTTTTTTTGTTAAAAAGTTTTTTATATAATATTGTACAGCAGTTGAAGTTCAATCAAAATCGGTTCGGTATTTTTTGAAATAATCCTGATCGATTGAAACGATATTTTTCTAAAATAAAGTATGAAATATCAGTAAAATTGCGAACTTCCTAGGTATATGTTTGTATTTATTTATATTTTCATACATATTATACGTAATTTACAAGTAAATTGCAACATTGCACCGTCACGTAAATATAATATGTAATAATTGTGTAATAAATTATATGCAATATTTAAATGAATAACACTTATTGATAAATAAATTACGCATTTTATAATATTTATAATGGATACAAGACAACATCGCTTGTGTCAAGTTTTTCAAAGAAATTTCTATTATTTCAGATAGATATTTTAACTCGACGTTTTGTGTAACAATGCATGTAAAAGCGTTCAGGGGGGGGGGCTTTTATTGAGAGTTAGGTACCTATCTTTCAGGAGATTCGTAACTTATTATTATTGTGATTTGTGTTATGAAACAAAAAATTGGGTAAAATATTATTATTTAATTATATAGTCTATATAATATATATATTATACAGGATGAGGCAAAAAGATGTTAACACAGTATGGGAGCAAATTTGGAGTGGTTGGACCCTTCTTTTTTGAAGAACAGACCGTCAGAGGAAAGAGTTACCTTGCCATGCTCAGCACGTTCAAGGAAGAGAACGCACCACTTGCCATTCTCCAGCTACTTTCAGCAAGACGGCGCCCCTGCCCATTACAGTCTGTTGGTTCGGGATTACCTGAACGACACGTTCGATAAATGCTGGATTGGTAGAGGTGGTCGTCTCCCATGGCCACCACATGGCGTCAGGTCGGGTGAACATTCACCCGACCTGACGCCATGCGATTTTTGGCTGCGGGGCATGGTCAAGGATCGGGTCTACGCAACTTGGATGACCTGAAACACGGCATCACTGAAGTCATCGCTGGAATTCCTGCCCAAATGGTCCAGACGGCCTTACAAACAACAATGGATAGACTCCATAAGTGCATTGAGAAGGATGGGTGCCAAGTTGAAACCATGAACCAAATAAAGCTGTGTAGAATTTCACGGCCGGTTTCAATTGTCAAACAAGGTGAAAAATTCTTCCGGGTTGATGAACCGTGGTCAACTGGAGGTTTCCCAGACGTTTCGTCTCTAACTGTGAGATACATTTTCAGTGGTACAGTTACGTTGACACAGTCTCAGGTACAACTTTTTTTTTTTTTTTTGAGAGGAGGAAATCCTTTTTACGGACACCCAGGGAAGGTAGCCCTGGGTAGTGTGGGACTCGAGCCAAGGCCCCCTACCCACTAAAACCCCCTCGATCTAACCCCTTTTTATCCCTCTCGCGGCACCGACGGTCTGTCATTACTTCGCGGGAGGGGAGCTTCAGCCTTGAGCTTTACCGCGCTGCCAGAGTCCGGATAATTGCGACAGCAAATTCGTGCCCTGCTTTCCAGTCTTGCACGGAGAGCAACATAGTGCTGACATAGTTGTCAGTAGTGAGTGAAGTACCCATGCTGCATTCCAGCTCCTTCCTTTTACGCTCAAAGCGCGCGCATTTAATGAGGACGTGCTCGGCGCTCTCTATTTCTTGTGGGCACGTTGGGCACTCCGGAGTGCTTTCTACCCCTATCCGTGTCAGGTACTCTCTGAACACCCCGTGTCCAGAGAGTATCTGCGTGAGGTAGTAGTCGACTCGTCCATGATTCCTTTTAACCCATTCCGCTATTTTAGGGATCAGTCGGTGAGTCCACCTCCCCTTCGTTACACTATCCCATCTTGATTGCCAAGCCTTGATGGTTTTTTCCCTATCCCAATGTCGGTCTGTATCTTCGGTCTCCTCCTGGGGTCTATGTTTCCTGCTGTACTGGCTCATTCGCTCTTTCGTCAGTAGTTCGAGCGGGGGGAGTCCCGCGATCACTAGTACAGCTTCGCCAGATATAGTCTCAGGTACAACTGACAAAGGTTGTGTCGACCCACCCATATTTATAGTCTCCCCTCTACCTGATTGGTCCAAAGTAAAGTTTCTGTTGCAGGTAAGCCTTTTTGTCGTAGTTCTATTGAACCAAATCCCTGCCTTGTAATTTAAAGTGATTAAACTAAAGTGACCACATTTTCATTGAGACAAAGCGGGACAAATGGGATGAAAATATTAGAATTACAATTTAGTTATATATATTTTATTGTATACATTCATATACTTGTACAAAAATGTATTTATTAATTATTGGTAACTATAAAAATATTTGTAAAAAATAATAATTTGAACATCATGATTTTTAATCAAATTAAATTTTTTATTTAAAAAAAATTAAGCCGAGAAGTAACGACAATGATCGAACACCACCGAGTAAATCTAACTCGGTACATTGCCTAATTTAGTTTCTCTGCATGCATTTTATGTGTTTTTTTAATGTATTTTTTATTTCTTTATATTCACCATAATACTTAATAAATAATAGGTAATATATTTTTACAGTACATTTAAAATAAGAAATGCAGATATTTTCTAAAAAGCGGGACATTTTTAAAAATCGGCGGGACGCGGGACAGTCCACCAAAAAGCGGGACTGTCCCGCCAAAATCGGGACGTGTGGTCACTTTAGATTAAACACCCATTTAATGTTAACATCTTTTTGCCTCACCTGTATATAGTCAAGGCTCAGGGGGGGGAATTGCCCCCATTGCCCTGGATCCGCGTCTGTTTGACAGGTTTTTTCTTTACTTCACATGACGCTACAGCGTTACAGTGATTTCAGTATAATCAGATATTATAATATTATGTGCAATTTTGTTGTCGAGAGGAAATCGTATTTAATATTCAACTTATATTTTTAATATTTATATCCATACGACTTATTATTCATCCAAGCGTAACGCTTGTATGCAAATTGCCTATACAAATTTTTACGACATATTCAGAATATGTTTATGCGTAAGAATTTCATTGGCGTAGATTCATCGCGAATTTAAATTTCGATATTTTATTTTAAAAAAAGCGGTCAAGTGTGAATTGGGCCTCGCGCGATCAGTGTTCCGTACAATCATTAAATATAACTAGACGTGAGGTGGGTCGTTTATTAGGACTAAAGTGCGACCCTTGAGGTCCACACGACGAACTTCCCAGTTTGATAAATATTTAATAATAATAATTAAACTAGATATTACACAGAAAAGTAATCATTTTATTCATTAGAACATAATTATTATTTATTTTTAACAATAATTAAAAAAAAAACGGCTGAACTGATTTTTATAAAATTTATGTCGGATCAAAATGACGTTAACACGCCTCGATTGACACCCTTACGAAGTCGATATAATTTTTTATTCGCGAGATATTCTGTAAAATCTACTTTTTTGGAGTCTATTTGGCTAAGAAAAAAGAACAGCTGAACCGATTTTGAAAAAAATTCTTTCAGATCATAATTACGTTAATACGCGTCGATTGGCATCCTAACGTAGTCGATATCATTTTTCATTCTCGAGATTTCGTCTTAGAAAGAAATGGACACATACGTACGTACGTACGTACACACACACACACACAGACATCTTTCTAAAAATAGTGTAGTGACACTTGAAATACTTTTTGATTTCGATTTTCGAACCCATTACAATAACTTCCAATGGGAAGTTAAAAATATCATTTTATTTAAAAGAAAATTTCAGCGAGCAATCAGATTGTGTCAGATGCTGATCACGCAGTTTTATTCCTCAAACGTACGCCGCTGAACGAATGACCCGCTAGGAGGAGCATCGAATGCATCGGATTGATTAATATGCAAACTGCAAAGATTGCGACGACTGACAAATAATTCTGATGTCATCAGTCGGGAAAACACGTATAATAATGCTTGCAGTACACTCTTGCCGAACTCGCAGGAGATCTCGCCGATTCTATATAAGTAAACTACGGAGTTAAACACGAACTGACTGCACTCGCACTCGCCGCTCAATTCCTTTGACTCGCAGTTCCCGAGGCGAGACAGAGCGCTACGAGACCGGCCGAGCGTTGACAGTACACTCTCGCGTTCGGGTAGTCTCCCCGAGCTCGCTCGCAGGAGATCTCGCCGTGAGGTTAAATAAAGCGAGTGTCTACGAATGTGTGTGTGTACACACTCGGCGTGGTTCGGCTTCAGTTGTCATTTAAACTACTCAATTCCATATAAACTACGCAGTTAAACACGAGAGTGTACTGACTCCGCGCGCACTCGCCGCTCGGTTCCTTTGACTCGCGGTCAAAAAACCGACTTTATACGGAGCGCTCCCGAGGCGAGACAGGGCGCTACGAGGCCGGCCGAGCGTTGCCAGGAAACTCTTGCGTTCGGGTAGTCTCGGTATCCCTCGGCGAGAGTGTACTGCCGGCTTAATAATTGAATCAACTTATAACAGTCGGCATGAGTGCTTTTTTAGGGTTCCGTAACCAAATGTCAAAAACGGAACCCTTATAATTTTGTCCTGCCAATTCGCCCGTCCGTATGTCATAGCTATTTCACTCGGAGACTATTGGCACTATATAGATGAAGTTTGGAAGATAGCTGTCTTCTATGAAGCGCTTTACAATGGTGTATAAACTGTATTTATTTTTATTTATTCTAGATTATAGACGCGTCGACAACTCAGATCATTAGCGTCTTAAATTAAATTAAATAACAACTAACTTAAAACTAAATAACAACACAAAACATCCATGAGCGCAGGTGGGATTCGAACTCACGACAGTCTAGTCTAGAGGCTGGTACTAAGTACGCTTTCCACTAGGCTAGACTGCCTCCGGTGTAACTGTAGTGAAATTACGAAAAAAAAAATAGGGATGGCACTCTATACATGTAACTGAGGGATGAAAAAAATTCCAGTGTACATAAGCGTGTGTGGTATCGTTAGATAGGTCTTGAAAAATGTTATAGAAGTTTCAAAATGGCTTTTTTAACAGTGGGGTGGAGAATTTTGAAAAAAATTATATCTGTAACTGTAGATGGCGCGGTTAAAGCAAGGTTAAAAAAACGAGATCTGCAGTGTTTGTAGTAGTGATGGGCGATTACGAGATATTTTAGTCGATTGTCTCGATTGTTCAAACATCTCGATGACTCTAGATGGTTTTCACTTGGACTCGATTGTTGTTGTTTCATATTTCACCGAGACTAAGTTGCATAGTACTGAATCGTACAGACGACGTACACTGTCGAGAGCCACATAATATATAATCGTTCATCACTCAACAACTGTGGTCGAGTCAATAGATGGTCGATTGTGCAGTAATCGAATGCTGACCGACTGAACAGTGTGAACAGTGAATCAACGATGAACGAGTAGCGTAAACATCAGACTTCATTCGACCAGCATATAACCTTGAATCGCGATTATATGTATTCTCATTCGCTGGCAAATAATCGACTTGAGCAATCGAACATTTCGATTGTAAAATCAAACTCCGAGTCGATTGTGGACTCGATTGTTATTATGAACGATTGCGATTGTTTCGATTGTAAAAACATCTCGTATTCGCCCAACGCTAGTTTGTAGGCTTGTATTCAAATCACAACGGACGTTCTATTACATCGGTTGCAACGTCATTGCGTTTACAAGGTATATAAAAACTCTGTACAAATACAATATGCAGATGTGTTATAAAATGGACACCTGTGACCTATGTTCAACAACACCTGTGCGCTAAGATGCGGCCGTGATTTAACAAAAAAAAAGTTATAACTTATTATTGTGTTCATAAATGTATGTGGAGAAGCAGAAGTCTATGCTGTAGTGACAGGGATGCATGTTATAAATTGTGTCTAGACCAGTGATTGGGAAACTATGGCCCGTGGGACCAACAGGGGAGGATTTAAAGATTTGGATATCCCCTAGGATACTGTATTGACTGGGATGTTATACAAACTCTAGAATCTAGATCAGTGATTGAGAAACCAAGGCTCGTGGGACGAATATGCAACAATTAGGGGTGAGTCTTCATGGTTTCCGGGCTTGTAGGCCGTGGTCCGGTGGTATTTCTACCTGACGTTTCGTCTACAACTGCGGTAGACATTCTCAAAGGCGATGTGAGCCGCTAAGGAGGACACTTCGACCGCTGCCACATCGCCTTTGAGAATATCTACCGCAGTTGTAGACGAAACGTCAGGTAGAAATACCACCGGACCATGGCCTACAAGCCCGGAAACCACGAAGACTTGGAACAATGCCGGCCGTGAAAGCTTGCACACCTAAATAATTAGGGGTGAATTTGAAATTCCGACTCCCCTAGCCTCTATAAGACAGATTGTTTATGGTATTCATAATATTTATTATATACGTTAAGTCAAATTTGTACCCTCTTCTTTTTAGCTTTTTTTTTAATTTTCTAGTCGACTTGTCGAGCATTTATAATCTACAATATCTACCTAAAATTTTTCACCCTCCGAAACTTAGCTTATTAGTAAACTAGTTCCAGGCCACCAACTTAATAAAATTACATAAACAAATCTAAATTTCCAGTTCCCTGCAGATTTTAATGAAATTTTGACTTAGATGTACAGTTTATAGGATTATACTTAGACCGAAATAGTCTATTTTCAGAATTTTTATCTGTTTGTCAGTTTGTTTGTTCGTTCCGAACCGATTTAGATCGGACTTTCATAATGTCAACGCCGAAAAATCAAACAAGGAAAATTTATATTATATATTTGGGGGACCCCGATATCGTTATATCAATATCGCTAACGACATATCGATGCCGTGTGACCTAATTCGACTCGCATTAAAAAAAAAAACAGTTTTACCATTACTGTTTTAGACGTCGTAACTCTTTTTATTTCATCCACAGATGGTGGTCTTTTCATCAGTTCCTGTACAAGTTTCCTCTATAACCACCTGTTGGTGGTATGAAGTTAAATATCTTTTTTTAATAGTTCGCAGAACTGATGTTGGTATGCCCCTAGGTCCTAGGGCAGGGATGGCGAACCTTTTCACATCTACGTGCCAATTTTTTTCAAAAAATATTTAATGTTGCCATGAAGTGCCAACAAGCAGCCAAAGAAATTTAAGTCGCAGTGGCGGCATTAGAGAGTGGGCCAGGTAGGCCATGGCCCACCTTAAACTGTCTTGGCCCACCCTGAAATAATCTCCAATCTCTAGTTTATCTTTTAAATACGTTTTTAACCCTCGAAATTTCAACAATTTTTCTTGTAAATTCTATCGCAAGTCACCTGGGTTAAAATTTTAACGTGCACTGAAACTTTTTGGAACAAATGTTATTGGCCCACCTTCAGAACACCATGTCCAACTCTGACCCACCCTAACAAAAAATCCTAGCGCCGCCATTGTTAAGTTGACACAAAAAATGATTCAAAATTACTTGTCGTGTCAATTTGAATTATAGCCAAATGTTTTCGACAGCATCTAACATATTTTGAATTATTTCGATTTTCCGCTCGCATATATAGAGAACAAATAATGATATCGACTCCGGACCAATGTCATTCGACACATAATTACGTAATGAACACCTGATTAGGTTTGCAGGAAGTTTCAATTAGCGGTTTTTTGTTTATAACAAAAAAACTACTGTAAAATGATTGTAAAATGTTAACCTGTGTTGCAAATAGTTTCTCTATGGTATAGACTGGTCTCTAATTTCTAAGGACATCCAATGGGAAGTTAGCAGTGTGATTTTACCCACACACCAAGCCTCTTTTCTCTTTTAAATCCACATAAATGGACTCGTCCGTAGTGGTTTACATATAGCAGACTAGTCAGTTTAAAAGCAGTAGTTCTGTTGCAAATAAAACAAATAGAGGTAATCAAATCTCGGCGTGATTTGCAACACACCAACTTCGTCCGTCGTGCGGAGGTGATAACATAGCCGTCGGTAATGCAGGTGTGCATCAGACATATCGGCACCGAGCCACATGTGACGCGCTAACAAATTAACCATATGAGCTCGGGTCGACCATATGTGTTGTTGGGAAACATAAATAATATCTATTCGATCCCACAGTTCTTAGGTAATTCGAGAGCATCAATATACTTTCATTTGAAAACAAGAATTGGTATACTAGGTTCAGATAATCTTGTTAGTTCGTAACATCCTACTGTTTAGGGTTCGCAATCTCGAACCCGGACATCCCGGGATTCCGACGATTTTTCGATCCCGAAAATCTCGGGATCGTAAAAACTTAAAGCTAAAGCTTTGAAATTTTGCACACGTGTATACTGTAGTCCCGTGACAAAACCCAAATATTTAACCGTTTAGCGTGCCTTCTTGTCTTTTTTATATTCATTTAAAGTCGATCCCGGAAATCCAGGGATTGCCGAAATCGTAAAAACTTAATCCCGGAATTGTGTTTTCATTCCGGAATTGTGAACCCTACTATTGAAAACATGGCTTTTTTAAACTATCATCAGTGTTGGCTTCTAGGGTTAGAACCCGAAGTACCACAAAATTCTCCTAAAATTGCATATATAATGACAGGGACACAAAAGAAGAATTATTGCTTCATCAATACAAATTCTTATTCATATTCCAGTTCGGGAATTCTTATTCATATTCCAGTTCGGGAACGGCTGCATTTCCAGAAAAAAATGAACAGTTACTATATCCAGATTGTTTTGACAATTCGGAGCTGCAGAACATACTCATGTCATAATTGTTTATGTGTTTGAGAACATGAGTTCATCTACAAATTCCCAGTTCTTAAGTTCTAGTCCAAAAAGAGTATTGCTTGCATTTTCCGTTTATTAATAAAATGACAATATCAATTGACACTAGGGCCAAATAAACTTGAGGTACAGAACATCCTATCCAAGCCATGTATCTGGATGAAGCATGTTAATCCAAACTTTCCTCGGACGTCCCGAAGATATGGCGCTTCAAAAATGTAATTGGAAAGATGAGTAGAGATGTTTCAGTTCGATGGACAAGAAGACAATAGCTTATTTAATAAAGTTAATAAAGGACACAGACAACAGAAGACATGAACATATTTATTGCGTGGCTGTTTGTGTTGTTTGCGCGGCCTCGATCTGACCTTAGCTAATTATAATCTTATTCTAGCCGCAATGATCTGTGACTGACTAAGATGCAGAATTGCTTTCTAGAGATTGCTACGTTTGCATTACTCTCAACTACAGACGTATTATTATTATTTAATATGCATCTCAGTGACTTAAAAGCCCACTTAAAAGAGCACTCAATTAGGTAAACGTGATGATTAAACAAACAAAAAGATTTTAGATGTTTTCCAAAAAATTGACAAACATTAAAAAAATTCCAAATATTCATGGTTTCCGGGCTTGTAGGCCGTGGTCCGGTGGTATTTCTACCTGACGTTTCGTCTACAACTGCGGTAGACTTTCTCAAAGGCGATGTGGCAGCGGTCGAAGTGTCCTCCTTGGCGGCTCACAGGTCAGTGTGTCAGTGACTGGTGTCCTCCCTTCTTTAACCAGTCACTGACACACTGACCTGTGAGCCGCCAAGGAGGACACTTCGACCGCTGCCACATCGCCTTTCAGAACGTCTACCGCAGTTGTAGACGAAAAGTCAGGTAGAAATACCACCGGACCACGGCCTACAATCCCTTAAACCATGAAGATTTGGAACAATGCCGGCCGTGAAAACTTACACACCTGGATTCAAAAAGTTTTTGTGTGCTCACTGAAATCAGCATAAAATTTTTTGAAGCATCGAAATGTGAAGGTCTGATATATTTTCGAAAAAATATACAAGGCTTAAACAGATTTATGCATTTTGTGTGTCCATTAATTTCAGCATCTAAGCGCACGGACTGCGCCAGCCAATATTTACACGAACCATTTCGAGCCCTTTTCGACTCCCCTCTATTTCTGAGGCTAGTTGCGTTACAGAATTGATTTTTTTCAGAGGGGTTAAGGTTACCAACAAGAAGCAGTATTCCAAATTTCATACGTCTAGGTGGAATGGTTTCCAAGATACGAATGTCCAAAAATCACAATTTTTGGCATTCATCATCAAAAATCTACGGTACTTCCAATCGAGCTAGAGCTTTGAAATTTGGATAATAATTATGAGAAAAATCGAAAATTAATGAAAATCCAACATGGCGGATTAAAATTCCAACATGGTGGATTCTGACACGAAATAAAATCTAGGCTACTTCCAATCGAGCTAAAGCTTTGAAATTTGGAACACAGATAGTGTTTAGGGTGCTAATTACGAGAAAAATCTAAAATAAATGAAAATCCAACATGGCGGATTCTGACAAGAAATAAAATCTAAGGTACCTACTTCCAATCAAGTTAGAGCATTGAAATTTGGAACTTAAATAGTGTTTAAGGTGATAAATACGAGAAAAATAAGAAATAAATAAAAATCCAACATGACGGATTCTGACAAGAAATAGCGAGTTCTGCTTTGTTTGGAAAGTTGTACGGTGTATGTACAGTCGGTGGGATGGCATGGGATAGTGGGATTATTTACTGAACAAAAAGTTATGAAATCCCACCAAAAACATACATGTAAAAAACAAGCCAAGTTCTCGTCAGGACTGTGTTATTATGCAAAAAAAATAACTGAAGTGTAGAAATTATGCCAAGTTCCTTGCCTACACGTTATTAACAGTAAATTGATAAATTTCCAGATCAAACTTGGCAAGTTTTCAAGGGCTGAGCACAGTTCTTCAATGAAAACTTGCCAAGTTTAATCTGGAAATTTATCAATTTACTGTTAATAACGTGTATAGGCAAAGAACTTCTAGTCGCTAAAGAATCGTCTGAATAATGTAATGTAAACGTTTCGATTGAGTGAACGCAGCTTATTCGATCGCCGACGCTTCGAGCGTTTCACGTGAAACCGACCACTCTCGTTGCATGGCTTGTTTAATATACAAGTTGTAACTATAGTTCCAAAATTTAAGATAGTGAGTCATGCATACCTCGTAACTTAAGGCTAATGTAGCGGACAAGCAATGAAACAAGGCAAAGCATAAGCGTTCCATGCATAAAAACGGTGCCACTTATATAAATAGTGGAATATAAGTGCATGACTCACTATCTTAAATTTTGGAACTTGACTATAATAGTGACCAACCTTGCCTGCGAGAACTTTTTTGTTTACTGAAATGTCTGTGATTTTTCTGCCGTCATTAATATTTTCTGAAACTAATTCTCTTTGACGTTTCAGAAATATCTATACTGCTGTCGGAATACTCCATATTCCAAATTTTGCAAATTTTTTTCGGAAAATACGTTCTAGTATTCGAAAGTATGGAAAGAATTGTTTTTGTTATGGATTTAATAACAATTTTTTTTTTAAATAGCGTGTAAGTAGTATTTATAAGAGTTCTAGATGACGTCACGGCCGGAGTAACGAGGTTGTAGAACTCTCATAAATATACTACCCGTAGGTATAACCGAAAATATATCCTATATCTCAAACACTAGACAACGTATCTTATTGAAACTAATGCCACCCCCCCCCCCAGGGGGGACATTGGAATGTGGTTGCTATATCGCAAATTGCATTCCAATGTTCTTTGGGAATTAGCGCTCCCAGGGACCCGAGCTCGTACCAGTCGGTTTGTGTATCCGGCTAGCGGATTCTAATACACAAATGGATTATTTGTTGTGTTGAAGACGCTAATGACCTGTGTTGTCGACGCGTCTATAATCTACAATTAATTAATTAATAAAAAGAAACCGATTTTCGTTGAAAATATTTTATAAGTTCTACTACCTTAATTTTTTTAGAATTTTCCATCCCTTAGTTAAAAAGTTAGAAGGGGGGGTACACTTTTTACGACTTTAGAAGCGCAGATCTCACCAACTATTGACTTAAATTAAAACGTCATTTTAAAACTTCTATATTATTTTTTAAGACCTATCTAACGATACCCCACACACTTATGTACACTGGATTTTTTTTTCATCCCTCAGTGCCACCCCTAATTTTTTTTCGTAATTTCACTACACAGCGGTTCATAGAAGACAGCTACCTTCCAAATTTCATCTATATAGTGCCAATAGTCTCCGAGTAAAATGGCTGTGACATACGGACGGACGGACAGGACGAAAT
Organism: Mongoloraphidia duomilia; assembly: GCA_039654895.1. Taxonomy (NCBI): domain Eukaryota; kingdom Metazoa; phylum Arthropoda; class Insecta; order Raphidioptera; family Raphidiidae; genus Mongoloraphidia; species Mongoloraphidia duomilia. Next base: position 14,052,772 of record CM077527.1, read on the forward strand.
ATAAGGGTTCCGTTTTTGCCATTTGGCTACGGAAGCCTAAACATGGAATTTTTGACATACGATCTTTTGCGGTTTGAGTGACGACAAGACGGCTTCTAAATATGGAACTATGTAATGGAGAGAATTAATCAAAATGAATAAAATTACTTACATAATTCCACTCCTTTTCTGGAACAATTTTTTGAAGCTTACTTAACACCTTTTGCACAAACATGTCGATTGGTACACCGTACATTCTATTTATTATTACCCCGGTGATCGCTTGAGAATAAAAACTATTTAAATTATTCGATACACTACCCATCACAGTTCAAAATATGACTAAAGTAATCTGACAAAACTTTATCTTATGTGATCAAAAATGTTGATTATGAAACACTTCTCGAGGATGTTGTAATAATTATTTTGTCGGATGAAAACAGAAGTACCACAACTGCATTTTTGAATAATTAATGTACTAAGACTGTTTTTTTTTTCAATATTTTATGCTAAAAGATTAAAATATATAAATAATATATTAATTTTTTGCCATACCCACTATAAAATATCTAGCTACTTTACATATCTAAGTACGTGTATGTATGCATGGAATGGGTCAGTTAACAGGCAGGTGTATTGAAAGTGTTTTCAAAACACACTAGTGTGGTAAGTAAACAGTTTCCATAGTGATTTATGTTTATTCGCTCTGATTCGCCCGCTCCTAAATGTGAAGTTGGCGACGCAAATGAACTTTTTGAAAATACTGAAAAAGAAGTGGACAGTAGCTATTTTATAGTGGGTATGGCAAAAAATTCCATATATATCTCGTGCGTAATGATAATATGACTCGTGTGACTGTTAAAACTCGCTAGCGCTCGTTTTAACATAGTACTATCACTACTCGTCAGTAACCTCATTACGCATCTAGACATACAATAATTAAATAATTGAAATATGAAATATGAAATAGTACATGGAGCTAATGACCCAGATGCCGAAGCCCTTTATTCTTATTAAACCAAAATATGGAAGACGATGTAGAGTACTATATTTTTACAGCCACCTACAGCCAGAGTTATTAAGGCCTAGTACTAATTCATAGTTTCACTTTATTATAATATTAATTTACTATGCCTTGATGAGTTGAATTTTTTGAAGTCCGATCCTGCTTTTTATTTGATGATTCAAAGGACTTGATATTGTATTAGAACAGGATGCAATTAACAGAACCTATTGATTATATTGAAAAGTAGTCATCATATAATTAATTAAATTTATTTTGCAAGTTTTTTTAAGACTTGTTTTATAATGTTGATATTAATTTATTTTTTTTAAATTAATTGTTCGATTTCAAGATTGCTTTTATATACCTGTTTATAAAAGGAAATAACGTGTCAGTGTTTTTTTGCTTTATTTCAAAATCCAGAGCCGTATTATTTTTGTTAAAAAAATATCGTAGTCACTAATTTCTAAAGTTAAAGGAAGTTTCAGTTTTCTGTTTATTATTTTTACCTTCATGTTCCGTAAGGAATTGGAAATATGGTGATGTGATCTAAAAACCGATTTTGCTATTACGCCTCGAGTTGTGACCGTCCTGAACACGCATACAAAATTTGAGCGAAATCGATTCACAGACAAACATTTTAGTAAAAAATATTTCGTCTCCACAAAAATCTCCAAAAATCAAAATAATATAGCGAGGCAACGGTTGTCGCTCAGTTCTCATTCCTGCCACCATGAACGCAAGCTGTCAGCTATACCCCTACATTTCCTCCCGTGCACATAATATAGTCTATATTATGGTAAAGTAATAAAAAAATTCGACTGGATAGCCAATCCCTAATTTACTGAAAAGTTTCCCAACAAAACATAACATTCCATGCCATCTCATTTTGTTTGTTAATCTACTAAAGGCCAACTAAAATCACAGACATCTTCCTTAAACAAATAAAAAAATATTTCTGCGTAATTTTTTTTCAGAAAACATTTTTTCCCTCGAAATCTCTACATTTTATAAAAAAAACCCACCAAGATTTTATTTACATTTTAACATCTAGATTGCAATATATTTTTCTACTTATAATGTTAAAACGAAACACTGCGCACATTTTTTTCAATTTCTCAGGAACTGATTTGACTCAAAATCTAATCAGACCTAAGTTAAGTGCTGCCAAATACAACAAAATAAACCGCATGGCCCTATGTCGTTCTATTTTTGAGATATCGAAGGAGAAAAAATTTCATCACACACACACACACACACACACACACAGAGACAGAGAGAGAGAGAGGAGGGAAGAGAGAGGGAGAGAGAGAGGGAAGAGAGAGAGAGAGAGGGAGAAAAGAGGGAGAGGGGGGAGAGAGAGGGAGGGAGGGAAGAGAGAGAGGGAGGGAAAAGAGAGAGGGAGGGAAGAGGAAGAAAGAGGGAAGAGAGATAGAGAGAGGGAAGAGAGAGAGGGAGAGAGAGAGAGGGAGAGAGAGAGGGAAGGGAGAGAGAGAGAGGGAGAGAGAGAGGGAAGGGAGAGAGAGAGAGGGAAGAGAGAGAGAGAGGAAGAGAGAGGGAGAGAGAGAGGGAGACAGAACGAGATTTTTCGAGCTGAATCCAATATTTCCCTGCCATAGTTGAGGGGCGGAGGTGGGTAATAAAAATAAATCGCACATGAGACGTTGATCAAATAATAATTGGCAACATTCCCCGACACAGTAGGTAGCTGTTTAATTCAGTAAACTAATATTCTATCAATAAGTGTTCACTTCAGATATCCGGTAGTGTAGCTTGTAACACTACTGACTATTAGCAGTCGCCAGATAATTGCGTATCATTAGACTTAGAGGAACGTACTGAGTTGACCAGCAAACAACTTATAAAACTATCATTGTACAAATACAATCGAAATTGATCGCTTGCACATTCTTTGGAGTTTAAACTACACTGTAAGAAATGAGAAGGCCGACTAGATAGATTATCGATGGTCCATTTGTAGCCAGCGATTATTCTGGTAATAGGCACACAAAGAGACAATGGCGTCGCAAACAGGTATCGCCTGCACATCGCGTAGATTCCATAAAAACACATTGCGCATGCGTGGTTACTAATTTTACATTAATTTGTTTTGTATTCATCCATTTTTTATATGTAACTATACATTTTATTTTGTAATTTTTACACATTTTATTGGAATATTACACAAATTATGTAATTTTAATTTACTTTATGTAAAAATCACAAATTTGTTTAACTTTACAGTAAAAGTCCAAGTTTTTATGAAGTTTTCTGTGTAAAAATAAATAATAATGTAAAATCATTTAGAAAATCGAGCGAATTCTACCTTAACTTTCAAAGTATTTTTACATCCATTTTTTACAGTGTACGATAAAATTATAATAAATTGGTAACAGAATAATTATGATGGTTATAATGGAACCATTTCGACGTTTTCTATGGAAACAATCAAAACATTTCAAGGCTTATTTCGTATCTATGACAGTGCGACAAAAGTGCTGCATCGTGATAAAAAATTACAGAGATGTTTAGTTTATTATTTTCGTCTTTTTTGTGGATTTTTTTAAGGAGGTTTTCTAGAAGAAGTTTTTTATTTTTTACTTTTTAGTGGCTTTGTGATAGTTTGCATGTTATTAACCGACATCTTTCTTGATATTTGATTACAAAATTTAAAAAAAACAACTAATTAACCGATTTAAGTAAATGGGACCACCCTGGAGGTATGTCCTATCAAATAAAACAAGAATCATCAAAGTCAGTAACATACAAAAAATTATTTTTATTACCTACCTACTAGAAAAAATCTGCTGAACCGATTTAAGAAAAAGTTATGTGGGACTATTCCGAAATCTTCCTGAACACAACTGAGTCAAAAATTTTCAAATCGGCGCAGTCATTCCTGATTATTCGGCAGACATACATTTAAAAAAAATGGGTGTGTGCTTATGACCACACGACAGAAGTGAAAACTTCAGATTTTCTAATTTTTGGTGTCATCTATTATAGCGCATTTATGAACTAAAAATAATTTAATACTAAAATACTAAAATTGTATTTTTAATTAATTCGACCTTGGTTTCAAAAAAAATATAATTATTATGTCAAAGAAAGAATATAAAAAAATATATGAATAAATATCATGCAGAATTTAGAAAAAAAAACGCCAAAAACCCTACGCTGTCATCAGGTCTTGAACCCAGGTTCCTATACATAGAACGCAATGACGTAACCAACTGCTCTATGAACGGAAGTGTCTAGACAGCCGTTTTTATGATATAAGCATGTTGCGAATTCTTAAGGTCAGGTTGCGAACGGCCAGCTTGCGAATTCTTACGGTTTTTTGCGAACGCTTCACGTTATTTTAGTACCCAGGCAAAAAGTGTCTAACGCGCCTATAAGGAAGTTTTCACTTCAAAAATACATACTGATCGAATTGCCACACAATAAATCTATTAAGGTCGCGGTGTCGACGAGGCTTGCCTTACGCCCTCTTTCTACTGATCGAATTGAGAACCTCGTTCTTTTTTGAAGTCGGTTAATTAACGATTTTTCGTTGAGCAAATAAATGCAATTTAGACGCGCAACATTTCTAATCAAAAAAAGCATGGCCGATAATACGGTTGTTGTTGTTGTTGCGACTTCACATTAACTGATAGCGAGGCCGGGCGGCGCCAGCTCGGTCCGCGGACACCTGTGTGCCCCCAGGGCTCCGGGGGCGGCGGTACACATTCTCATTCATAGGAAAGGTCACGACCCCGTAGCTATTCTTATCACACATCTGTATGTTGTACTGTGTAATCAAATAAATGTCTACTTCTTTAAAGTTCCATTTAATGGAACAGGCGTATTACTGTCTCGATGAATTCTTTGGGAATCCCAGTTAATTCTTGAATTTGACACTATTTGTTATTTTTAGAGATAACAAATAAAGAGAATTTATTATTATTATTATTATTATTATTATTATTATTATTATTACTTAAACTTTGGTTAATTGGACTTAAAATCGACGTACTTTGCTGTTAAATCTGTAATAGCCTAATAGGGTCGTTCCACATTTTTTTTAGGGTTGAAATCTACGTTATAAATAAATAATAAAACAAGCCGTGAGGTGGGTCATTTATTAGGACTAAAGTGCGACCCTTGAGGTCCACACGACGAACTTCCCAGTTTGATAAATATTTAATAGTAATAATTAAATTAGATTTTACACAGAAAAGTAATCATTTTAATCATTAAAACATAATTATTATTTATTTTTAACAATAATTAAAAAAAAAACGGCTGAACCGATTTTTATAAAATTTATGTCGGATCAAAATGACATTAACACGCCTCGATTGACACCCTTACGAAGTCGATATAAATTGTTTATTCGCGAGATATTGTGTAAAATCTACTTTTTTGGAGTCTATTTGGTTAAGAAAAAATAACGGCTGAACCGATTTTAAAAAAATTTCTTTCATATTTACGTGAACGCGTCGATTAGCACCCTAACGTAGTCGATATCATTTTTTATTCTCGAGATTTCGTCTTAGAAAGAAATGACCACATACGTACGTACGTACACACACACACATACACATACACACACACACAGACATCTTTCTAAAAATAGTGTAAAAATAGTGTAGTGACCTTGAATCATAAAAATTTGTTATACATTTTGATATATATTTTCGGACCCATTACACTAACTTCCAATGGGAAGTTAACAATTTTTTTCAGATTTTTTCGAAAGCTTTTTCCACAAGGAAAAAATTCCCAAAAGCGCGTATTTTTCAATATTTTAAACATAGAATTATTCCGCCACGGAATACGTCATTCACAGCCAGCCTTCTTTGATTGGTCGCTGTAGTTGAATCACGACCACTGATCCATAGATCAGATTCCATAGAGAGAATATAGTAAACTGATTTGTTTATGTGCAGTTGACAGGCCAGCAGCTTGCACTTAGGTTAGGTTCTTCACGAGTTACGACTGACGAGGAAGTATTCCTCTCTTTCCATAGACATACCTCTCTTTATCTATGCGAGAACGTATGTCTGGCTTCATTGGTCTGGCTTTGACGTCATCATATGGCGGCTAAGGTTAGCCGTTTGAAATGAACACATTTTTTTAATTCTTGTTTGGAATTAAGAGGAAGGATATAGGAATAAAAAAGTTGGTTTACATTATTTTTTTTATGTATGAGGTCGAATACCGTACACTGTTCAAAATTATCAAATTTTGATACGCGGGACGACATTAGGTACTACACATACGTCATTGTTAAGACGTGAGGATACCGTTGACAAGAATATCAGTCAGCGTGGTATAAAAACTGGAAGAGGCTAGGCACCTAAAAAGAGCATCTGACCGTTCAAATAGGTAGAAGATAGACTGTAAATTATAGACGCTCGACAGGTGATGTCATTAGCCTTTATAAATACGTAGAATGTAACAAAATAAAACAATGAGTTAAGCATTATAAAATCTTTTTTAGCTGTAGACTACGTTCACGCTAGTGACAACGCGGCTACTATTCGAACTATGAGACATATTTTCTTTCATTTGAGTTATACGGAAGAAAAATAAAAATAAGTGATTGTTTGCTTCATACGTTTGTGTAAAGTTATGGAAAGAAAGGCTAGAACTTAGAAGATAAATTATTAAATTAAATGGCTACTTCAGTCCTGGAATTCAATTATTTTGACAAATTCTTTGCGCTTTCTTATTCATATCAATGGACCGTTATGAATATGAATATTAAATTTTCAAATGACAGTTCTTGATAATGGCATGTTTAAAATGTGTAAATTACTTTTTAAATTTCTGATAACGTTTCTAATTTAAAAAATTCGACTGATGACCAGTCCCATACTTCCCACCTAGTAAATATTTGCAAAATATAAACACTCTTTTTTATTCTTTGAAAAAAAGCATGGCCCTCTTTTTTGTTTGGTGATCTCTACTGATGGCTTAATATAGCAAAAATCATGGTTACCTTGATTTACGTACAATTTTTATTTTTTTTAGTAAAATATTTTTTTTCTCGAAAACTGTATATTTTAGAAAAAAAAATATTTACATTTTTTTCATATTATAACATCTAGAATTCATTTATATTTTTTTACCTATGTTAATACGTGACATTGAGAACGTTTTTTTTTTAATATCTCAGGATCTACTGAACCGATTTGACTCAAAATCTAACAAAATCTAACACAATAGAACAATCGGCATGGCCGTATGTTGTTCCGTTTTTACGATATCGAAGGCGAAAAATTGACCACATACACACACACGCATACATACAGACATCAGTCAGAAAATGATCTTAAACGATTGCTAGGGTCTCAAAACGTGAAGATCTGTTAAAATCTCGAAATATTTTTTTCGGACTAAATCCATTACTTCCCTACCATAGTAGAGGTGGGAAGTAAAAATACATTGCACTGGAATTGTTTAGACCCAAATTAAGAGAATATGGATGTAGTATATGCCAATGGGCACATCCAAAATTATGTTTTGGTTTAGGAACTGTGAAACTCATTTTGCTAAACTATAAAAAACATTATGTTTAATAACATTTCTAAAATATTTTCTAAGTGTCTTTTAATTATTTTGTGCCAAACAAAAATTCCAACTTTGCACCTGTCTAATGGCAAATTTACTTGTCTTAAATTCTAGACAACAAAACATTTATCAACAACTAGAAGAAATTAGTCGCCAATTTTCAATAGAAACCCACTTTTAAAACTTATTTTTGTTAAGGCGGGTCAAATAAATTGAAAGACTTTTAAAACCATTTTATCTATTGTAACAATTTAAGTTACCTGTAAATATTTTTTAAATGAAATAACCGAAAATGATTAACAACTTTTGACATTTTAGTAGTGTGACTCCAAGAAGACGGCAAAAATAAACACAATAGTACCTTGTCACAGGACCGTACCAGAAAATTGTATAGTTAAACATTTTTAGTTTTAAATAATTAAATCATAACGATTTTTGTTCTCTTATGTCCACACCATATTCACAACTAAGTAGTGAATAATATAATATATCAGGCAGCGCTGCGGTTGCCCTGATTGGTTGACATATCTAAAAAAAATCAAATGCCACTGGTGGGACTTGAACCCGAAACTTGAACCAGTCAACTCAAAAAATCTTGTGTTTATTTTTAACAGACTTCAAAAAAGGAGGAGGTTCTATATTGGTCACCTATGTTTTTTTAATGTATGTTCATCAATTTCTTCTGCATATTTTGTGAACCGATTTTGACAATTATTATTTTATTTAATAGGGCATAGTTCCGGCACAGTATAACCTAGAACCGTGTTCGACTGATCAGTGTAGAGAGCAGTGCTACAGTATATCGTGTTCGGCTGGGCGTCAGTGTGATGCTTCAGTGTTACACTTTTACCACCGTCGCATGGTGGTCGTGTAAATAAAATGCAACATGACAGCGATAATGACAGAGTAATGGCCTACAAGAAGAGCGGGTACACTACTCAACACTGACACGGTGCTAGTGTTACACTCGTGCAAAATTACGCGCCAACAGTGTCAAAAAATGCATACCAACTGAAAATGCTATATAAGATATCTCTATGGTTGAAACACCTTTACAAATATGGTAGTCTATTAAAGATCAACCCTGAATCATATCCTGATAATTGCAAATTGGACGCAACAGGTACTTTAGTCTAGACGCGGCACCTAAAAGACTGTAGGATATTCCAGTTATGTTGTTATAAACGGTCCTTTTAAGGTTCACAAACCAACCTATAATAAAGTTAAAAGAAATTACTGTGTTTTTAACTTTTATCATAGGGTTCAAGTATTTTGTATTTTGTAGTTAATGGTTAGTGTTTGAGATATAACAGGTTGCTTACAAATATCTTAGAACTTGTGGCGTTTTAAAGGTTTGTTTTTTATTAATCTAGAACAGCGGTTCTCAACCTTTTTTGTTGTGCGGACCACTAAATTTTGTAAAAAAAATTTGAGGTCCACTAACTAAATATACCAGTAAAAATTATAAACACACACACTCGATTGTTCCCATCTCTACCCCTGAAGCTCCGATAATATTTATCTTGGCTTTTAGACTCTCGACAAGCGTCCATGGCCCAGTACCACGCGGTCCACGGCTTGGGAACCCCTGATCTAAAACGATCAGCAATTATTTATTATAGATTATAGACGCGTCGACATCTCAGGTCATTAGCGTCTTTCAACTACACTAAATAACAACTATCTTAAAACTAAATAACATCACAAAACATCCATGAGCGCAGGTGGGATTCGAACCCAGAAGCTGCGACACTAACCACGTTAACCACTAGGTTATACTGCCCTCACGATCAGCATTGAATTATATTTTATTTATCTGTTACCTATATTGAAATTAAAGTCCGTGATCCTAAAAGCATCATAATACCAAATTTCAGCATTTGCATAAAGCAATAAATTACCTGTAATTTAAAAAAATAGACTGTGTGCCTCACTCACATAAGCGCACAGTCGAAGTTATACTTCATACATTTTTCAATAGAACATATGTTCCGTTGAAGTTTTTGGCATTTTAATTTCAACTTCTTACTGATTTTTGACATAACTATCATGATTTATCAAATTTCCCTTAAAAGTATCCAAAGCCTGCTTACAATATTACACTATTTTTAAACGTCAAAAATAGATTTTTAAAAGTATAAAATCTATAAGAAAACGAATTTTTCCGGGAATGAGACCTTGCTATATCGATTTTTCGTCCCCCAAAATCCCTTTTCAGTAATTTTCATACAAATCGTTAGAGCCGTTTTATCCCTGACAGCGTTTCAATAATTTTTAAGTCGGTTTATTTATATGTCGGTTTATGATTTGTTTTTCCGAATTATTACCCACGTTAAAGAAGTATAACTTCAAAAATAATTTTGAAAATTCGACTGCAGCTAACGAAGGTACAAAACTTAAGCTTCCAATATGAAATATTTCATAAGAGTAATGAGTATTTTTTGATAATCTAGATTCTAGGACTATTTTGGAAATATCCGGTATATTCAGTCGTGGTTTTTTAACTTTTTTCTTTAATGTTTTTATAGTACCTTTGAAGTTAACATCTCATATGAATATAACAGCTGCCACTTTTGACAACCTGTACTTCTCAGAGGGCGACAAGTGATTTTTTTTGTACGTAATATAATACCTTAACTACGGTGTTTTATGGTCTTAACTACGTACTACAACCTGTTGCAAAGACTGTTTATTGTTCGAAATTAAATATCTCAAGCCGGCGAAGGTAACCGTTGTCTTGAAGCAAACAACCGTGAGTAAACAAGGGCAAATATTTTCCAGACTTATTTACGGGAATTTTCTAGACAGCAATTTCTTCTAGCAAACCTTTATTAGCGGCTTCGTTTGCGTTAATATTGGTGCTGCCGGGAAATCCGTCTTAACCCTAGCCTAATGAATCCCAGCCACAATTCCGCGGAATACTAGAATTCCTAGAGTTTGTGTCCGTGAGCTTACAGGGAGAAAAAAGTATAACTGACCAGTTTTCAGTGTTAAGGTAAGTGCAGTACGCAGCTGGGGTTCTAGATGGTAGTATGTATGATAGATGGTGGCTGAAATTATAAGCGCTTATAGGTTTGCACAACGAAGCTTTGATACTAACCTAAATACAAGCTTAAATCGCGTTTGAAATGTCAGATAGCGAAGATGAATATTTGTGTTCTTCTGCTACAAAGTGGTATATTTTAAATATAAATTTGGGTAGGAGCTATCATGTCCACCCTATTAATAGAAAACGATCTAAACAAGAGGAATTTCATCATTTATGCCAAGAATTAAAATTTTACCCAATCCTGTTTTTTGAATATTTACGTATGGAACCTAACACTTTTAAATACGTCTTAGAAAAAACTCAAAACAAATTAAATAAAAACTGGTAAATTCATTTATTAAACTAGTCACATCCATTGCGAAACTTGTAACGGCTATTTGACAGTTGTCACACGTTGTTTGTAGTAGTCAGCGCGCTGAAAGAATGGTGAGATACATTCTTGAATCTACCAGCTCTTGTAACAGCGCTTATACCTGCTACACTCACTGCTTCGTTGTGTACGCTCGCATATATAACAATGCATTAATTTAAGCAAGCCCTGCTATGATCTATGCTACCATCTAGAATCCCAGCTCCAAACTGCACGTACCTTTATTCTACTGTAACTTGATTATTTTCAATTATTATTTATTAACCCTACTACACGTCTATTTTGTGGAGCAGTTTCTGCTATTTTATCATTTTTGCTTAGGAATATTATTAAGGAATCCAGCGACTGAAATCACGCCTTACTAAATCAATAATCAATCGATTTTAATTTGTATGTCACCACTTGATATAATGATAACGTCATTGAGCCACCTAAACGAGAGAAAAAAAAATCAAAACATGTTTCGTTGGAGTTTGTACTTCAATCAAAAGTACGTTTGAACATTTTAAACGAGACAATGGATGGTATTTGTAACAATGGTGAGTTGCTTGTTGGAGTCAAGGCAAGAGTTGATCTCGCACACGTGTGCTTTGGTTCGTTGATGAATTGTGTTGGTCCAGTCTACAGACTCTCTCTAAATGCTCTGTCTGTCTTCGTTTACGGCGTGAGAGATGCAATACTTTGTTGTTTATTGTGTGACCAACGAAAGAAAGAACGGTTGGTTCAGTTGGCTGCCCACAACTAAAGGATTAGTTATTTTATCAAAAAAAAAAAAAACTCCTAGTAATGATAGTTTGAACTGTGATAGCTAGAGTTGCCGCATAATTTGTTAGAGTTAAGTCCGGACGGTCCAGCAGATCTGGGGATGAATCACGGCGATCGTGAAAAGTGAGCCGCGAAAAATTTTTTTGGTATTTTAATTCAAATGTCGGTTGTAGATATTGAGAAAACTAAGAGAAAACCTACTGAAGAGTATACAGAAGACGTGAGGTAAAACTCAAAATCAACATATTATTATATAAATGGCTACTGACTCAGTCCTTCTTCATCCCCAGTTTCATGGTCACGTCTTCGTTTGGCTCCTTCTGATTCGGAGTACCATTCGTAAGTACTTTTCAGACGTAAGGGCTTTCTTTATTAAACTTAAAAAAAAATTATTAAAAATCCGGACGTAATTACGAGTCCGGAAATGGTTACCAAATCCGGACAAGCCGGACTAAATCCGGACGTATGACAAGTTTAGTGATAGCTATTGCTTATGTCTATTTCTTTCAGTACATCAAATATGATAATAATGTTTTGGAATTGTAGGTAGCTCGCAGTTGCGGCTCGGGGGGATTTTCTCACCTTTATTGATTGCTACGAGTCAATTCGGCCTGAAGATGTTGAAGGAGAAAAACGACACCTATCTGGTAAGGCTGTTGAGTGATGTATGTAAGAAATATTCTTTGGAGATGGAGAAAAAATATGAAGCCTTTGACCAAGATTCAGCTGAGATCGAATTGAATTGAAGATCGTTTTTTTCCCATCCTCGTCGTGCAGCAATACTGTTGACGTCACGAATGTCCGTCGGCCAAGTCAAAAGCTAGTGATCGGTGGCGACAGCGAGACGCGAACACACCTGCATATATCGCGGATGCTGGAGCTCCCTTTGAGAATGGTCTCACGCAAACCGTTGATGCTAAACTGATGTTTTTTGGAGTGAAACTATGAAGCTTTGGAACAACGTCGGGCGTGAAAGCTTACATACTTGGATAAAATGTACCTATATATTTTCCGTCGAGGATGGAAAACACGTGTTGTTTGCGGGTAAATGTTCACGAACATTTGACAAATTGATTGAGGCTTTCGCGGCCAGTTGATGAGCTGGTATTGTCCTGATTCGGGTCTATAGACCGTCGTTGGTTGGAATTGCTTCCTAACGTTTCGCTAGCACGAGTGGCGAGCTTCTCCAGAGGTCCTTCCATCTCCGATGCTGGATGTAGAATCATCCAGCATCGGAGATGGAAGGACCTCTGAAGAAGCTCGCCACTCGTGCTAGCGAAACGTTAGGAAGCAATTCCAACCAACAACGGCCTATAGACCCGAATCAGGACAATACCAGTTTACGAACATTTGTTTGCGGGAAAATGTATTTAGGTCTGGACTACAGGTAGACTTACCATACGTCCGGATTTGGTAACCATGTCCGGACTCGTAATTACGTTCGGATTTTTAATAAATAAAAACAAAGTTTTATTAAAGAAAGCCCTTACGTCTGAAAAGTACCTACGAATGGTATTCAGAATCAGAAGGAGCCAAACGAAGACGTGAAAATGAAGCTGGGGATAAAGAAGGACCGAGTCAGTAGCCATTTATACAGATTGTATCAAATTAAAGCTGTGCATAGGACATTCTGTGTGTAAGATAAAGATCGATATAAAGCAATAAGTAAGAAAGAGGTGATCGCTAATAGGAAGTTTCTGTAGTTTCTGTAGACTACTGAAATTATTGATAAAATCACAAAACAAAAATGACGCTATCAGGTTGTATGGGTATTATTTATTTACAGTAACTACAGAAACTTCCCATTAGCGATCATTTATCTCATTCTTAGTTATTGCTTTATATATCGATCTCTATCTTACACACATACCGCCCTATGCACAGCTTTAATTTGATACAAACTGTATAATAAGTACCGACAACATAAATCTCTGTTTTAAATTTAAATGTTAATTTTGAGTTTTTCGATTACTAATATCTACCTACCTCACCTCCTTAGTAGTTTTACACTTATTTTTCCTAATTTCTACAACCGACATTTGAATTAAAATACTAAAAAATTCTTCGCGGCTCGCGCTTCACGGTCGTCGCGATTTATCCTCAGATCTGCTGGACCGTCCGGACCTAACTCTAACAAATTATGGCAACCTTAACTATAGGCCTCATTGTTGTGTCACCGACCCAGTGGTACCAATGCTTGCGTTCAAAGACGTTTGAAGTCGAGATGTAATCTTTGTATAACATTTATACAGCAACTTACCTGTACCTAACCAGAATAACAACAACAGAACGCGGAGGTTACGGCTTTTGTTGTTGCGTTATGGAAGACTTGATATTATTTCTCTTATCGATCAGACTTAAGACTCTCTCACAGAGCTCAATGTTACTTTTCCATGAAAACTAAGCTAACAATTGTTGTTCTACCGATTCATATAATATCCTGCTTATATAAGTCAAAGAATTATGGTTCAAAAGCCGACGATTTAATTTCACACTATTACTCCGGTAATTTTAGATATTAAAATCACCCACCTGCAGAAAAATTCCCAGTTAGCTGATTTTTTTTTATTTACCTTCGTTATGGTGTTTTAAAAAACGTGTAAAAAGTCCCCATCGATATCGTGCCGGCGTTGCCAGATATTCGAGGTTCAAGTTCACGATAGACGGTTTTTTGCGAATTTCTCGGTTCCGTTCCATTTTTTGTAAAAAATGGTTATTATCAATCTTGTAGAGGACGACATTATCTACAACTTTTGTATAAACATTTTTTGTCTACGATTTATAGTTTGTCTTATTAAAGTACCCGCGGCTTCCTCCCCCTCGATTTTACATAACGGGATTATGCTGCTTCCCGAGGGCCTAACATAATGATTTGTACCATTATTTTAAGTTGAACTTAAAGCTAACGATCAATTATAATTTTATCGAAATTAATGCAGTAGTTCTCTACTTATAAGCAACCAAACATACAAATCGACAGCGCTCAAACAGACAGACAGACCGACAATTTTTTTCGAAAATACGATATTTATACTTGACATCAATTATAAAGACCATTCGTAAAGTAATTTCGTAAAAAAAATTTACAAGGGTTGAGAGAGTGCGGATAAAGTACGAGTATGCATTTGCATACCGTATAAAGCACTCTAGTAATAATAGCCACATTTTTAATTTTTTTTACAAAATTTCTTTACGAATAGTCTTTATAACAATTATAAGGAGTATTCGTAAAGGAATTTTGAAAAAAAAATTAAAAGTATGGTTACTCCGAGCTATTCTTAGTAGAGTGCGTTATACGGTATGCAAATGCATACTCGTACTTTATCCGCACTCTCTCAACCCTTGTAAATTTTTTTTACGAAATTACTTTACGAATGGTCTTTATAATTGATGTCAAGTATAAATATCGTATTTTCGAAAAAAATTGTCGGTCTGTCTGTCTGTTTGAGCGCTGTCGATTTGTATGTTTGGTTGCTTATAAGTAGAGAACTACTGCATTAATTTCGATAAAATTATAATTGATCGTTAGCTTTAAGTTCAACTTAAAATAATGGTACAAATCATTATGTTAGGCCCTCGGGAAGCAGCATAATCCCGTTATGTAAAATCGAGGGGGAGGAAGCCGCGGGTACTTTAATAAGACAAACTATAAATCGTAGACAAAAAATGTTTATACAAAAGTTGTAGATAATGTCGTCCTCTACAAGATTGATAATAACCATTTTTTACAAAAAATGGAACGGAACCGAGAAATTCGCAAAAAACCGTCTATCGTGAACTTGAACCTCGAATATCTGGCAACGCCGGCACGATATCGATGGGGACTTTTTACACGTTTTTTAAAACACCATAACGAAGGTAAATAAAAAAAAATCAGCTAACTGGGAATTTTTCTGCAGTGGAAATCTAAAATTACTGGACTATATATAGTGGAATATATTCATAAATATCATACTTAATTTATGCCACAAGATTAAAAAAAATAAACAATGTTCTATTATAATCTAAGTTTCGCAGTTTATTTTCTGCTTCCTCAAAACTCTTACACCAGCACTAAGAGAAATTTCACACAGTTCAGATAATCTTCAATCAAGTAGATACAAAGATTATTATGGAAATTATGAATATTACAATATAATACTCCACGATTTATTTCAAAAAGAGCAGTATAAAAAAACTTTTTAAAAAAAAAAATACCTCCTTCAAAAAGCCACTAAAAAGAGGAAAATAATGAAATTTTAAGGTCTGTGCCAATTTAATAAAATATGAAGTCGGTTAAAAAGTATAGTATAGTGATTAATATTTTCTTTTTAACTAACTTCATATTTTATTAAATTGGCGCATACCTCAAAATTTCATTATTTTCCTCTTTTTAGTGGCTTTTTGAAGGAGGTTTTTTTTTTGTTAAAAAGTTTTTAATTTTTTACTTTTTAGTGTCAAAAAGTGACATTTACCTTAAAGGAATCACACGCCGTTACTAACTTTTATTAAAATCAGCCGAACTACTGAATCTATTTTGATGAAATCTATGGGACCAATCTGAAAGTATATCCTTTCAAATAAAAAAAAATTTCCAAATCGGTTTACAAATGACGGAGCTGCATTTCACTTCATTTTCAGTATTCTCAAAATTTTTGACAGTTCATTTTGTGTCGCCAACTTCACTTCTATAGTAGGCCGAGAGTAGCTGTCAGTAGGTAACAGAGAGCGGATCAGGGCGAATAAACATTAATCACTATGGAAATGATTCGTTTTCACACATTGGTGTGGGAAAGATATGTTCCCGCACACCGGCCTGTCAAAAGTAATTTTATATGCATGTAAAGCAGCTATTTTATAGTGAGTATGGCAAAAAAAATTATAATTTAAAAAAACTAAAAAACACGCTTTAATGAACTAAAAAGTAAAAAATAATTAATTTTATTGTAAAAAAGCGTGGGGTAGTATGAAAATATGATACAAAGCACCCCACGCTTTTTTACAATAAAATTAATTATTTTTTACTTTTTAGTTCATTAAAGCGTGTTTTTTAGTTTTTTTAAATTATAATTTATTTTTGCTTTTTAGTCCTGGAGCTCCTGGTCAGGATAATGGGACAAACTTATGGAATTATTGTATTGTCGTCGGTCCTTGATAAGTGTGCAAAGTTTAAACTAAATCTGACCGTTCAAAGTTGGTCAAAATTAAGTTCAAAGAAGTCGGTTACAAACTGACAAACAAGCAAGCACACAAGCAAGCAAGCCCGCAAACAAACAAACATACAGGTGAAGCTAATATAAGCGTGTTAAAATATCAATTATTTAAAAAAATATTAAATTTAAAACATGAATTGGTAGCCCTAATAATCCTGGCTGTTGATGAAAAATATAAAAAAAATCCCGACTGATTTTGTAAAACGTAATCTCATTTGTATAAGAATACACCTACGTTGTATCGACTGAAGCCATTGTCCAGTTTTGGTCTATTGCAAGTCCAATCACCGATGTCCCACAATCCTACATGACTGAGTCAGTGACTGGGGCGTTCACAACCCACAGGGACAATAATACTGTTGCGCGCAAGTAAAAAAAAAGATTCCCACACACATTCTGGGTAACACATCGTGGGTAAGTTAAACATGGCGATCTGCAATTGTTTGTTTAGTTGTTAAGGATATCCATGTTTGTGTAGACATTATACTTATTTAACAAACACGTCACTATTAGACGCCATTACAATAAATAATTAATGTACCCGAGAACAAAGCACGTTCAAATAACAAAATATATTTTACCAATTTTTTACTGAAAATTTAAGACGCAATTTTCGTTTTACAAGCACAAACTGGTCAAGTTGGGAATTACTTGTACCTACTCCTTTATTGCTTTTGCTTGGGACAGGGATCTTTATCCCTTTGTCCTCACATATCCGCTTTTTCCCAAATTAATCAATGAAATTCAAATTTTGGATTTTTTCTCTTTGTTGAAGCAATTTTGATAGATTTTTAGAAAGTAAGTACTTATCTAAATGGATGGGATTAAACTTCAATAGCCTCATCCGTACTGACAAATTGGTTGAGGTTTTCGCTGCCAGTTGATGAGCTGGTGTTGTCCTGATTCAGGTCTATAGGCCATCGTTGGTTGGAATTCCAACCAACGACGGCCCATAGACAACACCAGCTCATCCGTACTGTCCAGGACAGGACTAAACGGAATGAAGTGGTCTCCAACGTCCTCTAGGGGATATGGAACTCATCATCATCAAGTATTTATCTCCCATTTGGGTATGACCTTTGAGTTTACCATGGAGGAAATATCGGTATGGAGAAATGGAGCTACATCTAATCTGACTAATAATAGGGACTATCATGACACAAGAATATTTTCGCTCAGATTAATAATGGCGGAACTTGAATATTGCGAAATACATGCAATAGCTGAAAGATATACTAAAATTTGTTAAGATAAATGATTTAACATTCATCAGTTGGCATCAAGCGTCATATTAGAAATAAATAATAACATTATTAGTTTGTTAATTTAAAAGTTAATTAAATCATTAACAAAAATAAATTAAATCTCAACTGTGTTTATATGGATGAGAAAGAAAATAAATAGTTTTATTCAGATACCGTGTTGATTCTGATTATTATCATTTGTTAAATTTCCATTCAGAAATATTTATGATTTGGCTAATTAAAAGTCAACATTTTAAAGAAATCAAACTTAAATAGACATCTGTGACGGGATTTTAACGAAATTAACCTAATAAATGATTGATAAATGAATCAACCGTTGGGTATATCCTAAAGGTAGACACGGAATCTTAGTGATGAGCAAAGCAAGACCAAGACCAAGACTTGGAAAGTCTTGATCTTGGTCTTGCTGATTCAGTCTTGGTCTTGGTCTTGCTCAAATATGTCTGGTTTTGGTCTTGGTCTTGCTTATTTAGTCTTGGTTTTGGTCTTGCGTATCAAGTCTTGGTCTTGCTCATTTTGCTCATTATTTCTGAACTAAGAATTTTTAGTTTAGTCTTGTGTATTTGGTCTTGGTCTTGCATATTCGGTCTTGGTATTGGTCTTGTTCTTGTTCAATCGGTCTTGGTCTTGGTCTTGCTAGTCTAATGATAGTCTTGGTCTTAGTATTGCTTTTTCGCAAGATTAAGACCAAGACTGCTAGACCAAGACTAATTTTGCTCATCACTACGGAATTTGCATAAACTAGGCTGTATATCGTTAATAATACACAGCAAGTACACTCTCTAGCAAATGTAATGATGCAGAAGAAACCGCTGGACATAATATTATCCTTCGTAAAAGCGCGAAGTCTTAGCACAGACAAGATATAAGGATCATCCTTGTTGCTACCAAAAGACTTTAAGGGCGTCAGTTTAAACAAGATGCTAGATTTTTTACATAGTCTAGCGGTTCTAAAAATACTGATTGGAAATTAGAGGATCACAACAGACCTTCTAGTCTCGGTGTCGCCCTTCGGACCCCTTAAACTAGACTCTTTTAATTTAATATTACAGTAGAAACTCACTAATTCGGCGCCTCTCCTTCCCAGCTCGAATACCGGAAATACTGGACATCTGAAAAGATACAGAAAAATAAGGTAAATACGTCGGATTACAACAAATTCCGGACGGATTAGCAAAGCCAGAGTACCGTAAACGCCGAATTATTATAGGATTCTAGAAAAAATATTGACGGCAGGATTAATGAAATTCCATTTCATTTTTAAACATAAATTGAAAAAACATAAATTTTGTAATATTTGTTTAGACATCTCCATTATTTCAAAATGATACAAGCCGTGAGGTGGGTCGTTTATTAGGACTTAAGTGCGACCGTTGAGATCCACACGACGAACTTCCCAGTTTAATAAATATTTAATAAAAATAATTGAATTAGATATTACACAGAAAAGTAATCATTTTAATCATTAAAACATAATTATTATTTATTTTTAACAATAATTAAAAAAAAAAAACCGTTCAACCAATTTTTATAAAATTTATGTCGGATCAAAATGACGTTAACACGCCTCGATTGACACCCTTACGAAGTCGATATAATTTTTTATCGCGAGATAATGTGTAAAATCTACTTTTTTGGAGTCTATTTGGTTAAGAAAAGAGAACGGCTGAACCGATTTTGAAAAAATTTCTTTCAGATCATATTTACGTTAATACGCGTCGATTGGCACCCTAACGTAGTCGATATCATTTTTCATTCTCGAGATTTCGTCTTAGAAAGAAATTGACACATACGTACGTACGTACACACACATACACACACAGACATCTTTCTAAAAATAGTGTAGTGACCTTGAAACATAAAAATTTGTTATACATTTTGATTTCGATTTTCGGACCCATTACAATAACTTCAAATGGGAAGTTAAAAAACGTGTTCTACGTTGATATTTAACCGAGTCTTTCGCCGTGTTTCTAACAGATCATCATCATAACAATAATAATATATGCACGTTGATTATTTTTTGTCGACCACTTGTACGGGTTTCGTGGTTTCCTCTCTTTTAATGCTCCTATACATAAAGTACCAAGCACCATAAATCCCAGCGCGGTTTGTCTGCAGTTACGTATTAGTCCCAGAGCCGACCGTCGGATTTCCAATGTCACAAATACACAGACAAATCTGTCTGTGCGAGTTAGAATGTATTGTTACGGATCACCCTGTATACAAACGTCAGGCAGGAAGCGGTGTCTGCTTGCTGAACACACTGGTGCCTACACGAACATTCTGAACAACGCTAGAGAATTGGAGAACACAACTGAGTTTACGCCACGCAGGTATATAAACAGCGGCGCGGGTCAATCAGGCAATCAGTGTCGTGTTGAATACGAAGTCAAGTACTGAGCGACAAATAGTGCGTCTGATATAAATAAATCTGACATAAATAATTACAAATAAATAATCCTTGTACATATAGTTATTTGTTAAGTGTAATATAGTTATTTGTTAAGTGTTAGTTAAGGGGCTCCTTTAGTTCAATAATTACCGTTTAAGTTTTTTTTTATTGTTAGAATTGACTTTTTGTTGTTGCAATTATTGTATATACTTAGTTAATTGTTATCGTATTTTTAATTAGGTATTGAAAATAAATATTTATTCCGCCAACTCAGAAAACAGTTTTGTAATAGTATTTAATCCATAAGAGCTCGTACACATTAGATTTTTGCCGGAACGATTTTTTATCGAGTGCCGGACGGCCCCTGTCCACACTACACTATAAAATTCCAGTCCGTTCGTTGACTCGAGCTCATTTTTGAAACAGGCAACGAAGTTCTTGTTGTGATGTGGTATTTTTTAAACAAAAAAAGAATGAAAAAAGTTAAAAAAAGGAAATATTGGGTGCACTCAATCTTAGTAGTGAGATTTTCTGTAGGAACTTTTCAAGTGTTGATGGGTGAATTGAAAGACCAGTGGAATTAAAAGTACAGGGTTTTATTTCTCTATCCATAATACGCCCACAATTTTTAATTCATATATACAAAAACAACCGTTCTGCGAGCGAACTTTCTTGTGACTACAGAACAATACACGATGGATTTGTATAGTACAATCCAAAAAATGATCGGAAGTGACGTGAGTATCTCATGATCCGGCAGAAAAAAAAGTCAAGAGGTGTCCTGGGACACCAGACAGAAGCTATGCTTTTTACGTACTTATTGTATATAAAACCGAATTTATCAAAGCTATAGACAATACATTTGAAATGTTATTATTTGACCAACATTTTCAAATCTGATGCAATTTTATTTTTTTTTTTTTTGTGTCCTATAAAACTCGTAAATATCAATGTTCAAAAAAATCGGATAATTTTTACAAAAGTATCATATGGCCGTTATTTTGAAATCTGACGCCATTTTATTTTTTGTGTCCTATAAAAGTCTTAAATATCAATTTTCAAAAAGATCGGATAATTTTTACAAAAGTATCATATGGCCGCCATTTTGAAATCTAACGCCATTTTATTTTTTTTGTGTCCTATAAAACTCTTAAATATCAATTTTCAAAAAGATCGAATAATTTTTACAAAACCCTAATAAAGGAATTCATTATTATTATTATTATTTATTAAAAGTACATATAGCCGCCATTTTGAAATCTGACGCCATTTTATTTCTTTGTGTCCTATAAAACTCTTAAATATCAATAACATGAGCGTGACGGTTTTACCGTGACGCGAACTTATAAGTTTTTCCCCTGCCAGAAATTGTCTAGCGCGCCTATAGAAGGATAGCTTCAAAAATAATAATAATTGTGACTATCTATCTGTATGTCCAGACAAATTTGTCTGTAAATTCGATGCATAGGAAATTTGACGGTATGCTCTTCGTCTATTACGTATATTATGCGTGTATGATCTACAGGTGGTCCCGTTGAACCACGGTGTCGAATAACATCTCGAGTATACAAAACACACAGACAGACATACACACACATAAATAAACAGAATCCTACGTGAACACCGTGGTATTGTTATGGTTAGACACTCTAGGCACTGTAGAAGGCGATACGGCATAGCGTTATTTATTTATTTGTCACGTCCAGGAATTCAAACCAACACAAAAAATTATAATTCCAAAGACTCCACTCTGAATGTACAATTCTTCAGTAAATTCAGATTTTATTTTCGTTCCAAATTAGAGACAGTAAACCCCTTATATCCACGGTATCACTTATCCGCGATAAAGATGGAGAATAGAAGTGTTTTTCTATCACAAATACATTACCGTGGTTACAGATGTAAAGTAACAGTACCTACTATAAATGTGTAGTGGTGGGGGTGAGTTCTCTACTCGGTCGTAGTACCGAATAGAGAACTCACCCCCACGACTATACACACTGCGCAGTTGACCAATTACAGAGAGACGAACTATGACCGAACAGAGAACACACTGGTACTAGGCATAAAAGGAGAGAGGACACCAGTCACTGACACATTGACCTGTGAGCCGCCAAGGAGGACACTTCGACCGCTGCCACATCGCCTTTGAGAATGTCTACCGCAGTTGAAGACGAAACGTCAGGTAGATATACCACCAGATCACGGCCTACAAGGCCGGAAACCATGAAGACTTGGAACAATGCCGGCCGTGAAAGGTTGCACACCTATCCGTTTTCTATCTCTCTTTTCCAACCTGACACTATCACCTAAAGTTGTGCCTATGACTCCCCTACTCTATGTATGATATCTCTATGCCAAACTCCACGCTGGATGCACAATAATTCTTCAGTAAATTCAGATATTATTTTCGTTCGAAATTACAGTAGACACCTCGTATCATGGTTTCACTTATCCGCGATTCGAAAAAAATGCAAAATCAATACCTAAAATAGTTAACCTGGAATTCTGAATCAATTTATGTAAATGCAACCTACTTAAAAATATTTATAAGTAAGATTTTGACATACAGGATCCTAGATATTATAAACACGTCACCTGTAGTAGTATGACACCCGAATGACACCCTTCTATGACACCAGTCTGTGTCATATGACATGATTTCAAAGCTTCAAACGAATCACCTTTGGCGGCGTGTGTTTGTAACATTTGACATTCAAACGCAACTGTCACTCAAAGTGTTAATTTCGGTAACATTAACAGGAGTGCGTAAAGTTGATTTCTTTCAAGAGATTCAACTGCAATAATTTAAGTTCAATTTAATTTGGGACTCCATTTTCAGGCGACTTAACGGCACTATCATTTAAAACTTCATAAAATTTGGAACTTGAAAAGTGAAATGCTTTATTAATTTTTCTTCCATGTCCATAAAGAAATGGAAGTATGGTAATAGGGTCAAAAAATGATCTTGGTAGATTTTTTTTTATTCTAAAATCCGCTGACACTCATATCATTTCTTTCCTTCAACACAAAGGTGTCAGCGAAACAGTGGAACTAGATCGTTCCTCGGACATGTGCTTCTCGGAAACATACAGATTCAGCAAAGGAACCGTTCCATATTTGTTACGTCCTTGAAAATTGGAACTATTTGGCGCAAACTTAGTACGCGTGGATAATTCACCATTCCTGATGCATATGGTGATTTTACTGCATCCAGATCTGGACAGTTCAGCCCATCCTTGCCACGTTAATAATCTGACAGTTTAGTGATTTGATATAAAATAAGACGAGGCGAGATGTGAGTAGAGTATTACACGTGTAATATTATGTGGCCGCCTTTTTTGTTCAAGCCGCGGTGCCAAACATGGCACTGGTTTGCGACTGATTATATTGCACACATGTTTTCAAACTGATTATTATTGGTGATGTAGCCCTTAGCTATATCCATTCTGCAGTACAATTTAGGGGTTTCAACCAGCAGTTCTTAAGAGTATTCTCCACCGAAGTTATACCCCCTGCATTCTTCATCTCAAATCCTTTCCCGTCGCTTAAAAACGGTTACAGCTCTCCCGACGCTATATTTAAAGGTAAAGGGTTCGGGTAAACGCCAAATTAAGAACCGAGAATCACACTACAGATCTTTCTGACGAAACATTGAAAAAAAATTTGTCCGAAGTCGATATCATTATTTGTTCTCGAGATAATTTAAAGTTTCTCAAAAATAAAAAGTCTTTGAATAACCCATAGCTTCTAAACTAAAAAGATACGGGAAGTTTTCTTTTGCTTATAGGAACCAGCGTGCCGTTTTTAAGTAATGGTCACGATTTAAAATAAATTGCGTTTTTTAAAAGCGATTATTAATAAAATTCGAAATCTCTCAGGGTTAAAGATAACCTAAGACATTCTGTGCTGGAATCAGAGTATTCGTGGAATCGGAAACTCAACTCGATATGTGTAACAATTATAATCTGACAAGCAGACTGGTCATCACAAACTGGATCTGAGACCGGTAACCAAATTTGGATTTGTCGCGCCACAATTATTATACTACCTGCCTACATATGTATGGTACTGGGTACCCATATCAGATTCAGCAAACAGGTCATTTGTGATTTGTCTTAATCAACTCCACCTGGACACATTTCGTATGAATAGGACCAGTAGAATTACTGTTATGACTTCACTTAATTTATGTTTTGATTTTTGTAGTTGCAAAACTTTCATTTGTGATTTATTGTTCAAAAATATTGACAAAACTGACTATATACTATTAGTTACAGCAGATGTTTGCTTTTCAATATAATCAGCGTGTAACAATAATTAGGCCCAAATCTTCATGGTTTCCGGACTTGTAGGCCATGGTCCGGTGGTATTTCTACCTGATGTTTCGTCTACAACTGCGATAGAAATTCTCAAAGGCGATGTGGCAGCGGTCGAAGTGTCCTCCTTGGCGGCTCACAGGTTAGTGTCTTTGAGAATGTCTACCGCAGTTGTAGACGAAACGTCAGGTAGACGCCTTTGAGAATGTCTACCGTAGTTGTAGACGAAACGTCAGGTAGACGCCTTTGAGAATGTCTACCGCAGTTGTAGACGAAACGTCAGGTAGAAATACCACCGGACCACGGCCTACAAGCCCGGAAACCATGAAGACTTGGAACAATGAAAGCTTGCACACCTGGATAATAATTAGGCCTTTCAATCTCGAAAACTTGGGATATTAATTGGTTTTTTGCGTACTTCAGGAACCCGATTATATTTCTCAAAATAGGTACTAAGATTCACATTGAGATCGGGATTCGTAAATGCATATACAGTAAGCGGTCAATCGTATTTGAATTTAGCGCTCTATAATTTAAACTCTGTTTCTATTTCCAAAGAATAACTTTTGCTATGTTTCTATTTTAATGTTAACCCGAAACCGTCGAAAGTATATAATTTTGTTTACGTGGTTTTGATAATGCAATTTGAACCCTGTGTCCTGGACTCCTCACCAGTATTGAGACGAACGTATACAAGTTGGTAGTCAATGGGTATTTGATATGCTGCCTGTCAGTTTCACAGTTTCATTTTGGTTTCAAGTCTAGACCATGTACTGAAATGATCGTTTGGAAACCGTCCACAAACGATCACAAAATCGGTTGGAACGCTTTAAGAATCGTTCACAAACGATCACAAGTTCGGTTGGAACGCATTCTATCTACTGCGTGACGGTAATATTACGGTTTTCAGAATGGTTGGAACAAAGCTAATAGTATGTAGCTATGAACATAACATTGCCGGAAGAATACTGGTCTAGTCGATCGCTTCGATGGACGTGACGTGACGCTCGACATGCGTAACCGAACGGGAAAAAAACTAGGCTAATAAAATTTCATTTTAAAAATAAAAAAATCTATCGGAAGATATAAACCAATTTCACATAAGCGGCTATACTTTTTGGCCATAGATATGTGCACAATATAAAGAGAATTTTTAGTTCGAGACGTAAAATGCAAGAGACCGCGTGGGCGAGTTATAAATCAAAATTAACATTAGTTATATTAACAGGTCTTAAGAGGGCAGTGATCGTAGTATCTCGGTGTTTTTTACGGGACTCAACCACTGCCCTTTGTAGAACACAATAGGATCCTGTAGCCTGTAGTAAAATGAAACCGATTAACAAGTGCTTATTTTTATTGATCACCATAGTCAGCGTGGCTAATGGCACAAACACCAACACAACAAATGCAAAGGCTTGGCAACTTATATTATATAAAAGCGTATAGTAAACCGGTATCGATATGTTCTTTATATTCAATATGGATGGATTAAATCGAAAGATTGTATAGAAATAATTAAGAGCACTGTGGTTGTTTCAATAAAAAATAACAGTTTCACTTCTACCACAACTTTTTTATTTCAAGTCTTCATGGTTTCCGGGCTTGTAGGCCGTAGTCCGGTGGTATTTCTACCTGTCGTTTCGTCTACAACTGCGGTAGACATTCTCAAAGGCGATGTGGCAGCGGTCGAAGTGTCCTTCTTAGCAGTTGGCGACCTAAAAAAAAATTCGACTGATGACCAGTCCTATACTTTTCACCTAGTAAATATTTGCAAAAAATAAACACTTTTTTTATTCTTTGAAAAAAAGCATGGCCCTCTTTTTTGTTTGGTGATCTACTGATGGCTAGTAATATAGCAAAAATCATGGTTAACTTGATTTACGTACAATTTTCTTTTTTTAGTAAAATATTTTTCATATTATAACATCTAGAATTCATTTATATTTTTTTTACCTATGTTAATACGGGACATTGAGAACGTTTTTTATAATATCTCAGGATTCACTGAACCGATTTGACTCAAAATCTAATCAGATCTAAGTTAAACCTTGATAAACACAATACAACAATCGGCATGGCCGTATGTTGTTCCGTTTTTACGATATCGAAGGCGAAAAATTGACCACACACACACATACAGACATCAGTCAGAAAATGATCTTAAACGATTGCTAGGGTCTCAAAACGTGAAGATCTGTTAAAATCTCGAAATATTTTTTTCGGGCTAAATTCATTACTTCCCTACCATAGCAGAGGTGGGAAGTAAAAATCTAGCAATCGTATTTATCTACCAATCCCTGACGACGTATATACGCTATATTCTTATAATCACAACACACAGATACATACAAATAATATAATATACAATCAGTTCGCTCAGCGAGTCGAGTTCTAAAGTTGCACGTGTGCGGCTTGGAATGTGCGCCGGCGCCAGTCTGTCTGAGTAACACCTGCAACATCAGTCACTGTATTTACTACACTACACTGTGCCCACAACTACACTATAAGACACTACCACACACTACTTAAGCACTACATGGATAGCATTGTCGCTCCGACGCTGATTTCTATGCAGATATATGCGGGGACGGAAAATCGATGGATTACACTACACTGGTAACGCACTACACTATAGAACACTATGCACTATAAAACACTACTTGGCACTGTAGGATCGTCGCTCCTACGCTGTTCTCTATGTAGGGTGGGAAAAATCGATGGATTACATTACACTGGTACCGCAATAGAATATAGAAAACTACCACTATGCACTATAAAACACTACTTGGCACTACATGCATTGGATCGTTGCTCCGACGCTGTTCTCTATGTAGGGTGGGAAAAATCGATGGATTACATTACACTGGTACCGCAATAGAATATAGAAAACTACCACTATGCACTATAAAACACTACTTGGCACTACATGCACAGGATCGTCGATTCTTCGCTGTTCGTATACCGGGAGGAAAAATCAATGGATAACACTATAAAACATTATCACTACTGCACTATAAAACACTACCATACACTACTTAGGCACTACATAGCGTCGTCGCATTGTATGTGTAGAGGGAGGGACAAACTGACTGGATGTATGCTGTAAGATAGTGATGCAGCTAGCAGTAAACACTACACTGCACTACAAACAACGCAACGTAGTGGAGGACACCAGATCGCGCCCTTTAATTAATAGTTTTTATATATTATTTATTAATTTTGGGTCTTCTTTTCAAAGAAACGGAATATGTCCAAAATAATTTCTCGTTTCTATTTTTAAGCTAAATAAATATCCTTTTTGATAAAATACTATTTTTTTGTTTTCAATTGGGTGAAATACTAAAGAAAAAACCCAAAAAGGAAACTTTTGAGGAAAGATTACTCATATTATTTATGAACTTTAGCCACCGTTAGTGGTTTTTTTAATAATAATAATGAATGTTGAGTATTTGGGTATATCCAGATCAATTTTGTTCCGGTTTTCCCGATGCAAACAGACAAAAAAAACATTTTTGACAAAATGTGTTGACATATTTCTACATAAATTACACTTTACATAATTACACTTTATCCCTGTTTTTTGATTTAGTAGCCAAGTAAGTTTATTTCAGTATTTCTAGAACGGTATTTAAAATCGCACGGATGAAAATATGAAACTTCAATTATTATGTGGTTCTGATGGAACGTCTGCATTTTTTGGGTTTCCAAATTGGTAAAAAATTAAACCCTTATAGCGAAACATCGATTTTCTCAAGAGTTACATCGACTTGGGCATAGTTATAAAGAATATGAGACCGCATCTAATCCGTCAGAATAAAAAAAATATTTTTCTAGTTTTAGGGGGGCTAGGAAGATTCTTATAGTCTAATGAGGTGTGGAATACAGCTCCCAAAAAGGTAGTAAGAACCTATTGTACCTGAAGGGGAATAAGTACGCGAGGACTCACAAAAGAATAAAAGATCTTCCAGGTCGCAGTGAACGAAGGGCAGTAGTGCCTCACACCCCGTCTAAAATTTAATCTAATCTCTAGGGGGGCTAAAATTGAAGGTTTTCTTTTAAATATATTGTTACGGAAATTATTTATACCGTTTTATTATGTCCGTAAAAATACACTTTTATTAGCTACGTATTATACACGTGTGGAACGCGCGTCGCCGTTCGCCGGGATGCCCTAATCCAATCCCCTCCATTTCCGCCTGGAGACCATTCACCGTGTTGGTACAATTAGTTCTCTCCAGTGCCGCTAGGCTAATACATACGCCTTATTGTTATTGTCTATGGTTATACGCCAGTGAACCTAAATCGGTAGTACAATAGTCATCAGCCGAACTGAAGGGCCACTGCTCTTGATGCGTGTGCGGTGTGATACATTGAGAAAACATTCAATTACTTAAAATTCTGAAGATTAGAATAACGAAGGTTTTTTCATTAGATATTTATTCGGAGTAGTTTTTTTGAGTAATTTCTAATGGCGTTCTAATAACATCAGTTGTCGATCGTCTATAAATCTACACTCTATCGCTCTCTAATGGCGTTTCAAAAGATTTTTCTTGGACAGAGATAACTAAATAACGAAACATTTTTTAATATTATTGTTTATGTCGAGGCCTGTTAGGTATTATTCGTACAATATTAATAATGTCATGACATCACGTATGAATTTCATGAAAGAAACTGGGTCATAGGATAGTACATTGCCAACACCCAGTATGTCAGGCCATTGTCTAAACGTGTCTAAAACATTTTAGATGTCTGAGCAATGATATCGCAAAGCCAGACTTATGCCAGGCATCATAATAAGTCCATAACCTGTGATTAACAAATTAAAAAAAAATTAATTTTTACGACAATTTTTTTTTGCCATACCCACTATAAAATAGCTGCTTTACATGCATGTAAAGTAACTTTTGACAGACCGATGTGTGGGAACGTATCTTTCCCACACCAGGCTAGAAGCGCTAATGACCTCTGTTGTCGAGCGTCTATAATTCTCACTCACCAGGCTAGAAAACGCAGCAGCGTTTTTCAGCGTAACACTATAGGAAAAAGAACCATCAATTATATTAATATTCACAATTTATAAGTTGTCATTTTATTTATTTAAGGAACATTTACTAAATGTAAATTTCCATTTACAGAATGGTAAACAAAATAAAGTACATCTTCGCTTAATAGGAATATGTTTTTCAACTTTATCCAGTACGTAAATTTGTCCAGTGCTGTATCTAGGGCGGTGGCATCAGTCCCCTTGGGAGCGCAAAAACGCAAATCAAATTATTATGTAGGTACCGAAAATAAAAAAAAAGTTTTTAATCGCCTTGAGGTTTAATCGTTCCTGGAACGCTTATAATTTCGTTATGTCCGTCCGTCTGTTACAACCCCATAGCTCCTATTTACAGCCGATTTTGATGAAATTTTATAAAGAGATATATTTTTTATCAAATAATTAAAATTCTTTGTCAAGTTTTGGATTGGTTGGTAGAATATACAGTATCGTTTAGAGAAGATAATAGCGTCATCTTTGCCCACAAACAAGTTTCGGCTCAGGGTCTATATTTTCTAACAAGGGGTGGTCACCGGTCAGTGACCATATAGAACTACTCCTTGTTGGAAAACATAGACTCATCTGACCCTAAACTCGTTTCTGCGCAGAAATGACGCTAGTATCTTATCTACACAGTAAAAAATGGATGTAAAAATGCTTTGAAAGTTAAGGTAGGATTCGCTCGATTTTCTAAGTGATTTTACATTATTATTTATTTTTACACAGAAAACTTCATAAAAACTTGGACTTTTACTGTAAAGTTAAACAAATTTGTGATTTTTACATAAAGTAAATTAAAATTACATAATTTGTGTAATATTCCAGTAAAGTGTGTAAAAATTAAAAAATAAAATGTATAGTTACATATATAAAATGGATGAATACAAAACAAATTAATGTAAAATTAGTAACCACGCATGCGCAATGTGTTATTATGGAATCTACGCGATGTGCAGGCGATACCTGTTTGCGATGCCATTGTCTCTTTGTGTGCCTATTACCAGATTAATCGCTGGCTACAAATGGACCATCAATAATCTGTGTAATCGGCATTCTCATTTCTTACAGTGTAATTATAATATGCCTACATTTTTGCTGAGTTGTAAACGTTTTTATTTGCAAAGTTCCCTCCAAGCTGCGCGGGTGCGCGGCCTCGCACGAATTTTTCGAAAGTTGCGCAGCCGTTTTTGTATTCTGCACACAATGGGCTTGTTTACCATTTTTTTTTTATTTCATTTTATAGAAGAATTGCATCTAAAAAAATCCAAATTTCACAAAAAAAAAAGTAAAATTTAGAGGGCCAAAATTTTTTTTGAAACGATCTTTAACATTTAAACGTCAAACGAAATCTCTTTTGACTTCAAACATAGGCACAAGACCCCCCCCACTTGCACACTTTTACATTCGTTTTGAACATTTTGCTCCCATATACTTTTGTACCGCGCAGTCAGCGAAAAAATTAGAGGGAACATTATTTATTTGTATGTGTAGCAAAAAAATAAAATCATACCATAATTTTTTCTTTCATTTTTTGGGGGCGTAAAATGGTTAGCTCGCACCGAACACAATACGGGTTAATTACGTCACTGCATTTGTCACTTGTCAGTAATTTTTCATATCATATATAAAAATAATGACTAGAATATTATTTTTACGGCGTGAAGTAATTATTCTTCAAAATAAAAAGTGACTATATCTTCAAGTGTAACATTTCAATGCTACTCATTTATTGCAAGAAGCAGCTGCAGGAGCAATTATTACTCTTGTTCGCGTTCTATCACATTAAACATAGCACAACAGGTGCCGAACTGAAGCTTAAAAGTTCAAATAGTCCAAGCTCTGACCGTACAAAAGTCTACTGGACAACACTACTAAAAGTTTTATTATTCAAATTAACAGATAACATTGACAAAAACATCAAATCGGTGGCAGTTTTATTAAATTTTTTTGATGTGAAACATCTTATGTCGGGCTGTGAACAGCCGCGTGAGGAGAAATATGCAACGAAATGTTCTCCTTCGCTGCTGTTCTCCCCATCACTGCGGCACTTATATTGTACTGGATAAATAATTTATACATTAATTGTCCGGGTATATTAAGTTATACATATATCAGTAACAACGGCTGTCTAGACAAGTTCATCCGCAGAGTAGTGGTACCACTTTAGCGTTCTATGCATGGGGACTTGGTTTAAATCATGTTTTTTGGTTGTCAATATCTCGAATATGGCTCAACACTATATCTTCACTGCAGTAAAAAATGGATGTAAAAATACTTTGAAAGTTAAGGTAGAATTCGCTCGATTTTCTAAGTGATTTTACATTATTATTTATTTTTACACAGAAAACTTCATAAAAACTTGAACTTTTACTGTAAAGTTAAATAAATTTATGATTTTTACATAAAGTAAATTAAAATTACATAATTTGTGTAATATTCCAATAAAGTGTGTAAAAATTACAAAATAAAATGTATATAGTTACATATATAAAATGGATGAATACAAAACAAATTAATGTAAAATTAGTAACCACGCAAGCGCAATGTGTTTTTATGGAATTTACGCGATGTGGCGATACCGGTTTGCGACGCTATTGCCTCTTTGCGTGCCTATTACCAGGTTAACCGCTGGCTACAAATGGACCATCGATAATCTGTGTAATCGGCCTTCTCATTTCTTACAGTGCGTGCCGAAGGGCCAAATGCCTCGGTAAAAAAATGAATGAGTATGGTAAGTGATTGTATATCCCGAGTCAAAAGTAACGAAGACACACTTGCGCACAGGACTGTACCTACCAAAGCCATTAAATAAAGTTAGATTAAGAAAGTCGTATTGTTTGACTAAAAAATTGACTGACTCTTTTTCAATCAGCGATTTCACGTTGGAATAAGTCCAACTCTGTATTTATTACCAGCGTTCCGCTGTCTAATCGCGAGATTAGTGGCAAGTGTTTAGCATTGCTTATATTTCCCCGAATAAACAATTTTTTTTAAACACGCCGAATTAAATAGAACTCTGAATGCAAGAACACTTAGCAATGGCACTGATTGACAATACTGCACGTGTGCATTTGTATAGATTACTAAATTTAAATTGATAATTTACAAGATGTGTAAATCGCCTATGCAAACTATTGCACTATTAAGCTAGCCGTTCACTATTAGACGGAGATCCCACCGTCCGTCAGATTTCCTACACTGTAAGAAATGAGAAGGCCTATTACATAGATTATCGATGGTCCATTTGTAGCCAGCGATTAATCTGGTAATAGGCACACAAAGAGACAATGGCGTCGCAACAGGTATCGCCACATCGCGTAGATTCCATAAAAACACATTACG
The DNA here is from genome assembly GCA_039654895.1 of Mongoloraphidia duomilia. Taxonomy (NCBI): domain Eukaryota; kingdom Metazoa; phylum Arthropoda; class Insecta; order Raphidioptera; family Raphidiidae; genus Mongoloraphidia; species Mongoloraphidia duomilia. The sequence goes on from CM077527.1 coordinate 14,086,053, forward strand.
CATGCGTGGTTACTAATTTTACATTAATTTGTTTTGTATTCATCCATTTTATATATGTAACTATACATTTTATTTTGTAATTTTTGCACATTTTATTGGAATATTACACAAATTATGCAATTTTAATTTACTTTATGTAAAAATCACAAATTTGTTTAACTTTACAGTAAAAGTCCAAATTTTTATGAAGTTTTCTGTGTAAAAATAAATAATAATATAAAATCACTTAGAAAATCGAGCGAATTCTACCTTAACTTTCAAAGTATTTTTACATCCATTTTTTACAGTGTATGTAAGCGGAATAAGTAATAATCTGGGACTTTTAACAGACTAAAAAAAACACGTGGGGCGCATAAAAATCTGTATAACGACTGTATAATTATTAAATAAGAAGAAATGTGCCCCATGTTTTTATTTTAGTCTATTAAAAGTCCCAGATTATTACTTATTCCGCTGACGCAGCGACACAAAGTGGCCCTTGGTTTGTGTCCTAATTATTTTCTAGTTTTTTGTACAGCTGATGATTTAAAATAAAACCGTTTAACTTAATGGTATATATTATGTGACAAGTGTGCTAAATACATCTTTATGCGTCAGGCGCGATGTTTTCAGCACGAGTAGTAGGAGAGCGCTCACGAGCCTTGGCGAGTGAGCATCGCGAGCCGAATACGAGTGTTGTATGTATTTAGCACACTAGTCACACAATATACTATTATACCTGTTTTTATTCATTATATTATTAAATTAAACTGTTCCTAATTTTTCATCTTCCAATCTCCACAACATTGCACCGTGCTGTGCAGTTTCTCATTGTGCTAAAGACAGAGTATTATTCAGATCGACTTGTGGCGTGTGTCAATCAAGTTTTGTTGCATTCGCGACCACCAAATATAGTCATCTATCGTATTTGCACACCTATTATTCATAATATGTTATGCTGTATATTATACAGAATGTAATTTATATAACGAGTTTATTTATTTAAAATCTTAGGTCAAAATATTTAAATAACAAGCCGTGAGGTGGGTCGTTTATTAGGACTAAAGTGCGACCCTTGAGGTCCACACGACGAACTTCCCAGTTTAATAAATATTTAATAATAATAATTAAATTAGATATTACACAGAAAAGTAATCATTTTAATCATTAAAACATCATTAATTAAAAAAAAAAAAAAAAAAAAAAACGGCTGAACCGATTTTTATAAAATTTATGTCGGATCAAAATGACGTTAACACGCCTCGATTGACACCCTTACGAAGTCGATATAATTTTTTATTCGCGAGATATTGTGTAAAATCTACTTTTTTGGAGGTTATTTGGTTAAGAAAAAAGAACGGCTGAACAGATTTTAAAAAAATTTCTTTCAGATCATATTTACGTTAATACGCGTCGATTGGCACCCTAACGTAGTCGATATCATTTTTCATTCTCGAGATTTCGTTTTTGAAAGAAATGGACACATACGTACGTACGTACGTACGTACACACACACACACACACACAGACATCTTTCTAAAAGTAGTGTAAAAATAGTGTAGTGACCTTGAAACATAAAAATTTTTTTTCCTTTTTGATTTCGATTTTCGGACCCATTACAATAACTTCCAGTGGGAAGTTAAAAATTAATAAACAAACACTTGAAAAATTCTACACATTTACTCATCTCAACGATCGTTTCGGGTTTCTAGCCCATCATTTCAGTTTTAGTTTAAACTCCTGATAATGGGCTAGAAACCCGAAACGATCGTTGAGATGAGTAAATGTGTAGAATTTTTCAAGTGTTTGTTTATTAATTTTTATTCAATCATGTTCTGCTAAGTGCCTAGCGATAATTCTATAGAATTTAAATTTCGACTCGACCGCGACGTTTGCGACACTACTATACGAACTGCCAACAGAACGAGGTGGTTACATAGGTGGCGCCCCTAGCGGTCAAGTTTGGCAGTGCCCATTTCCAGTAGATGAGTCACGGATATTAAAATATATAAATATTACGACAGGAACTTTAATCGAAATTAAAATAAATACACAAACACTTGAAAAATTCTACACATTTATTAATCTCAACGGTCGTTTCGGGTTTCTAGTCCATCATCAGGAGAGTTCAAACTAAAACTAAAAAAGTTTTAGTTGGAACTCTCCTGAGTCCTGATGTTGGGCTAGAAACCCGAAACGATCGTTGAGGTTAATAAATTTGTAAAATTTTTCAAGTATGTGTATAGGTATTTATTTTATTCAACCATTTTCTACCAAATGCCTAGCGATAATTCTATTGAAATCATATTAATCGAAATTATAAAATTATGGACATATGTTTTATTTTTATATTTATTTATTGTAGAATGTAGATTATAGACGCGCCGACATCTTAAGTCATTAGCGTCTTACAACTACACTAAATAACAACTTTCTTAAAACTAAATAACATCACAAAACATCCATGAGTGCAGGTGGAATTCGAACCCACGATAGTCTAGTCTAGAGACTGCGGTACCAAGTACGCTATCCACTAGGCCAGAGGTCGGCAACCTGTGGCTCGCGAGTCGCATGCGGCTCTTATGATGTCAAGATGCGGCTCTCCAGTTCCATGCGCAAATATTAATAATTATATTATTTTATTTTCAAAACTCATAAAAAATATTATACTACAAAAAAAACTTTAAAAAGGATAAAAACACTCAACAGAGAATAGTGAGAATAGGTGGAGTAGAGAGTATACGGACAGCTGAAATTTTTTAAATGTGGCAACAATGTTCTGTTTGTTTAGTTATTGGTGCACTGTGTCGGCAACGGTCGCAGTCAGAACTTTTTTTTTTATATACCTAATCATATTCAAATACCATAATATTGAAATAAAAATGTTAGTGGCTCTTTAAAAACTGGGAAATTTTGTAAATTGTAACTTTTGACTCTTCCGTCTCAAAAGGTTGCCGACTCTTGCACTAGGCGATACTGCCCTCGATATATGTTTTAAAACCCATGACACGTGAAATGTGGACACACTGTATAAACGGGTAGGTACAGTTGAAATGCACACCTATAGCTTTAACGTCCATACGTTTCATTGCATACAAGCCATTTAAGGATATATTATTTTCGTTATGTGATTTTATTTTTATTAAACAGATGGTATGAATTAGTTATAAACTAAGAAGGACACACACGTGCAAGTATCCTAGTTGGTTAAACTCGTATTTGTCTATACACTCCGTGACAAAATAATAATCTAGTCTTTCCCACCAACAGATACAGTTGTCACGTGAACAGCATAAATGATTGGCTAGAATGCTTATTATTATTATTGTAGATTATAGACGCGTCGACAACTCAGGTCATTAGCGTCTTCAACATAACAATAATTATAATAATCCATTTGTGTATTAGAATCTGCCAGCCGGCATACACAAACCGACTGGTACGAGCTCGTGCTCCTGGGAACGCCAATTCCCAAAGAACATTGGAATGCAATTGCGAGAACAACTACATTCCAATGTTTCTCCTGCTGTGTATTAAAAAATCTGTTAGCCGGCCTACACAAACCGACTGGTACGAGCTCGTGTTTCTGGGAACGTCAATTCCCAAAGAACATTGGAATGCAATTGCGAGAACAACTACATTCCAATGTTTCTCCTGCTGTGTATTAAAAAATCTGTCAGCCGGCATACACAGACCGACTGGTACGAGCTCGTGCTCCTGGGAACGCCAATTCCTATAAAGAACACTGGAATGCATTGCGAGAACAACTACATTCCAATGTTTCTCCTGCTGTGTATTAAAAAATTTGTCAGCCGGATACACAAACCGACTGGTACGAGCTCGTGCTCCTGGGAACGCCAATTCTCATAAAGAACATTGGAATGCAATTGCGAGAACAACTACATTTCAATTTTACACCTGGGTGTGTATTAAAAAATCTATCAGCCGGCAATCACAAACCGACGGGTACGAGCTCGGGCTCCTGGGAACGACAATTCCCAAAGAACATTGGAATGCAATTGCGAGAACAACTACGTTTCAATGTTCCCCTGGGTGTGTATTAAAAAATCTATCAGCCGGCATACACAAACCGACTGGTACGACCTCGGGCTCCTGGGAACGCCAATTCCCAAAGAACATTGGAATGCAATTGCGAGAACAACTACATTCCAATGTTCCCCTTGGGAGAGACTATAGGATGCACAAAGTATCTGGTATCTAACGCGAGACTGGCCGAATGGTACGACGCGTCTTGCCATCAAAACGTTTTCACTCCTATCCAAGCGCGCCATTAAGATGTTTCACATCAAAAACTTTACAGCTCCTGCTGTAATTATATGAACACATTCTTAAGTAAATGTCAAACCACACTTTCTAACAATGCATCCTGCAATCTAGTACGTTATCTTATTTTTTTAAATTAAATAATTTGGTCCCTATTCGTTCATGAATGCACTGAATACTAGCATTGTGTTCGGCGTCGCCATTTAAGGGTTTCAAAAATTTGCGAGTATGCTAATGAACAATTGTTCGTATTGGACCGTTAAGCGGTACTCATGACCAATCAAAGTATTTTGATTTTGATCGTTTAAAAATTAAATCAATCTTTATTTTTAAACAAAATTATAGGTACGCATTTTTTAAGACATTGATAATCTGGCGAGCGTGTAGCAATACTTCTCTATTACAAGCACTCAAGTTCACAGGTTCTAATTTGAGAACTAGACTGATGGTTTTTTTAGAATGGGACACTTAATTTTTTTCGAAGAGACATGACAAAATTTTGTTCTGTATTCCTCAATTATTTTCCCAAAATAAAATATTAAATAAAAAACTTATTAACAAAAACAAACCTCCTTCAAAAAGGCACTAATAAAAAGAGGAAAATAATGAAATTTTGAGTTCTGTGCCAATTAAAATATGAAGTTGGTCAAAAGAAGATATTAATCACTATACTATACTTTTTAACCGACTTCATATTTTAATTGGCACAGACCTCAAAATTTCATTATTTTCCTCTTTTTAGTGCCTTTTTGAAGAAGGTTTTTTTTTTTGTTAAAAAGTTTTTTATTTTTTACTTTTTAGTATCAAAAAGTAACATTTACCTTAAAGAATCACACGCCGTTACTTACTTTTATTAAAATCAGCCGAACTACTGAACTGATTTTGATGAAATTTCTATGGGACCAATCTGAAAGTATACCCTTTCAAATAAAAAAAAAATTTCAAAATCGGTTCATGAACGACGAAGTTATCCGCGAACACACGTAAAACATAAAAAATATATATGGTCGAATTGAAAAACCTCCTTTTTTTGAAGTCGGTTAAAAAAGAAGTAATCGTTTCTGTGCGGAAATTAACGAGATAAAAATCTAAAAGCGTCTTTGGTTTGTTTATAAACAGTTGAACGCACTGTTCTCATTATAAATGTTTTCTCAATCGATAAATCATTATTTATACAATTACGACAACAGCCAATATCCAATGCATTATTAGACTGTTTACATAAGCTTCGAGTAGGTAAATCAGGTAGGCTTCGCTTATGATTTTCAATTGTTCTGTCTGCATCCATAAATTATCATTTAAAACGAATGATATATTAACTCGATATGCATAGCTGTTCTTAGGCTCGATTATGCTAAACAATTGACATTAGACACGCTTTCTTGATCACTGATCAGTTGTTAAAACTCATATTTCATCATACTTTTTATAGGTTATGTATCTTCGAGCTATGCAGACTTTTACAATCTTATTAAATGTTGCGAGCAACATATTTAATGTTTATATCTAGCCTATGTTTTCAAAATTAGATATTTGACTCACAAAAAAGAAAAGTTGTGGGAATGAAAATTGTAGGAAATGTAATCCTCTTTAAAACATTACATAATGAAAGAATTGCTTAAGTCGACCGTTTCTGAGTGATTTCGAAAAAAGCAAAAAAGGTGGTAAAATTTCGTGGTTTTTCGGCTCCCCCCACGTTAGCACAGGGTCCTCGAGGTCGAAAACTCAGATTCTACTCCACAGAGTATTCACAAACAACATACCAAAATATCATTAACTTCGGAATACTTTCCAGGTAAAAAGTACCTGACTGCTGGACTATTATGGGAAAAAATTAATCAGTACTCTTTACTGCAAATTGAATTAAAATTTCTATAGGATTTGAAACTCATATTAAATTAATTTTATTTCCGAATCGGTAATTTAATTGTAAACCTAATTAATTTCTTGTTAACTTTTAATAATAGTGGGAGATTAAGTTTCTCATTTATGAGCTTGAATAAAGTCTTACTTTGTTTTTAGGGTTCCGTAGCCAAATGTCAAAAACGGAACCCTTATATAATTTCGTCCTGCCCGTCTTCTTAATTAGTCCAGTCACGAGAGCTTAAAAAGGTAGGTCCACCTTGCGTTTTGTGCAGCAAATGATTTTATTTTTTTGTGTCCTCAAGCATATTTAGGAGATGTCAAATCCAAGTTTGCGACCTCTAAAACAGGGTGGGGGAGTTTTGGTGGGCTAAAAACCATGATTTTTTGCTCTTTTTTCGGTTTTTTGCTTATAACATAAAAACGGCTGGTCCTATCGAAAAAATGTTCCTGTTCAAAATTAAAGGGCACAAAATTTACTTCAAAATCCACTAGTTAAATATATGTTTGTTTCGATTTTTACCGACTCTGCAGAACTTAGAAAAACAAAAAAAAATTAACTCTTTTTTTGTTTGAACGCGCTAATCTCAAGAGCTACAAGCCCCATTAAAAAAAATTTTTTTTGTTAGATAGCCCGTTTATTGAGGAAGATTATAGGATATACGAGTTTTATTTAAATTTAACCCCAAAGGGGGTAAAACGGGGGTGTAAGATTTTTTGTAATAACAAATAATCTTGCACCCCCGTTTTACCCCCTTTGGGATTGAATTTAAAAAAACTCGAATAGCCTATAACCTTCCTTAATAAACGGGTTATCTAACAAAAAAATTTTTTTAAATCGGACTTGTAGTTCCTGAAATCAAACAAACAAACAAACAAAGAGTTTATTTTTTTTTTGTTTGAACGCGCTAATCTCAGGAACTACCAAGCCGATTTGAAAATTTTTTTTTCTTAGATAACCCGTTTATTAAGGAAGGTTATAGGCTATTCGAGTTTTTTAATAGTTAAAAGCTTTAAAAAATGCTTTTTTTCATTTTGGTAAATGTTGGCGATTTTCTAAGTTCTGGAGAGCCGGTAAAAATGGGAACATAAACATATTTGACTAGTGCATTTTGAAGTAAATGTTATGCCCTTTAATTTTTAATAGGGCCATTTTTTCGTTAGAACTAGCCGTTTCCATGTTATAAGCAAGAAACCAAAAAAAGTGCAAAAAAATCGTGGTTTTTAGCCCACCAAAATTCCCCCGCCCTATTTTAGAGGTCGCAAACTTGGATTTGACATCTCCTAAACATGCTTGAAGACACAAAAAAATAAAATCATTTGCTGCACAAAACGCAAGGTGGACTTCCTCTCGTGACTGGACTAAATCAATTTTAAGCCAAAAAGTTTATATAAACATATTGATCCTAAACGGCTTTGTCTTAAAGTTTATGGGTTATTAAGTCGGTACTTGCATAATTTGGGAATGATTTAAAAGAAGGCTGAGTACCTACTCTATTGTACCACTGCAATCTGTCATAAAACTTCAAACCAAAATGATGTATTACTCTATGCTATTTCAGGATGGACTATAAATCTCGTGATTTAAATAGATACATTGTGTTTTAAAGACCATCAACAGCTAAGGTTATTTCGGCCTAGCACCAATTCATATTTTCAATTCATTATTTTTTTTAATTATAAATTGAAAATCCAATTGACACTTTTACCAGCTCTCGGGTTAGAGCCCGGGAACTGGGGACTTGTAATAGAGGAACCATAGCAACGCCATGTAAACAACAGCATTGCTAAACGCTCGGCCATTCTCAAGCCCTCTCGTCATTTAATAGCGCCCTGCGCCACGTAAAGTAAACGTGATTTAAATAAATACATTGTGTTAAGCCCATCAACAGCTAAGGTTATTTGGGCCTAGCACCAATTCATATTTTCAATTCATTATTTTTTTATTTTATAAATTGAAAATCCAATTGACACTTTTACCAGCTCTCGAGTTAGAACCCGGGAACTGGGGACTTGTAATAGAGGAACCATAGCAACGCCATGTAAACAACAGCATTGCTAAACGCTCGGCCATTCTCAAGCCCTCTCATCATTTAATAGCGCCCTGCGCCACGTAAAGTAAATATCAAACTTAAATAATAGGTAGGTACTACATTGGACTTATTGTCATTTCCTGAGGGAATTTATAATCTTATAGAAGTCCGATTTTAACCTCTTCATTTTCCGTTATATTTTGGCACATTGGGTAACGGGTAGCTGCCATTATATGCAATGTATTAACAAAACACCTTTGCGCAGGTGATATGGAGCAGTCATTAAACGAGGGGATCACCACAGATGTCCCCATATCCATGTCTGAGTCGTATATCGCAGCTTTCGGCGGCGGTGCGGTGTCCCGGCTTGCGGGCCCGGTGCTCGCCCGTTCACACCCGGCCGTAGAAACAGATCGCACTGTAGTATCTACAAATTATATCAGAGTCCCCAAAAAGTTTCTGCCAATAATCTATATAGAGTATAGAACCTGGTTAAGTGAGAACTGGTTAAATGAGAAAACTCGATAAACGAAACTAATTAAGTATTGGTGTCCAGTCATTTTTACCCCCGAAAACCTCTATAAGTGAGAAAGTAGAAACCTCTATATACGAGAGTAATTTTTCACGTCCGGACCTCTATAATTTAAACTGCCTCTTGCCTTACGTTTCTATAAGCGAGGTCAAATCGAGTGGTTTCTATTATTTATTATTAAGATCTATATGCCTATTTTAAAAAGAAGTTTTAAGTGCATTGACTGTCCACAGATTTTTTGAGTTTTCGACGGATATTGATTATAAACAACAAAACTGAAACTCAAAAAAACTAACAGATTGAAAATCCAATTGACACTTTTACCAGCTCTCGACCTAGAACCCGGGAACTTGTAAGAGGAACCATAGCAACGCCATGTAAACAACAGCATTGCTACACGCTCGGCCATTCTAAAGCCCTAGATGATTGTAAGCAAATCTAACTAATATTATAAATGTGAATGTTTGGATGGATGGATGGATGTTTGTTACTCAATCACGCCAGAACGGCTGAACGGATCTGGATGAAATTTGGCACAGAGATAGATTATAGTCTGGAATAGCACATAGGCTACTTTTTATCCCGGAAAAATGTACGGTTCCCGTGGGATAGTTTTGTTTTTGTTTTTCACAGAGCAAGGGATCGACATGATTTTTTGCATAGTGGTAGTTTAGGAGTCAGAGAATGTTATAGGCTATTTTTTATCCCGGAAAAATGAACGGTTCCCGTGGGATAGTTTTGTTTTTGTTTTTCACAGAGCAAGGGATCGACATGATTTTTTGCATAGTGGTAGTTTAGGGGTCAGATAATGTTATAGGCTACTTTTTATCCCGGAAAAATGTACGGTCCCGTGGGATAGATTTGTTTTTGTTTTTCACAGAGCAAGGGATCGACATGATTTTTTGCATAGTGGTAGTTTAGGGGTCAGATAATGTAATGTTCCTTCTTAATGAATAATTTAATATTTTATTTTATATTATCTTTATTTGATGAAACTTAGAACATTAGTGATTTTTTAAAATATACATTTTTTAATACAAAACTGAAATGAACTATTAGGTAATTTACAATACTTAATTGCATAATCATTTAAATATAGGGCTGTACAATTAGTACATCACACCTCCCTTTTAAAATAAAAGTATTCTGATCCAAAAAAACTAATTTATTTTTATATTTTAATTATAGATAATTCTTTAAGTGTAGACAAGTCGATCGGGTTTTCTTATGACTCTTTTTGGTCTTGCAAAATCAATGATCGTCTTCTCTACATTCTCTGAATTATTTTCAACATTTTTTCTAGGGCTTGTTTCAACTGTATCTGGAGAATACACAGGAATCTCAGATGTTACAATTTTATTTTGATAGCATTTTAAAATCTGATTTGTATGTCTTTTCCAGATACGGTTTAATTCTGGTATTATAATTAGATAAACACAATTACCAATTTTTGTTTTAATTTTGCCTTTAATCCACTTGGGATTACTAGGTTCGCGGTAATCTTTTACAAATACTTGCTCATTAACATCAAAACTTATATTACGATTTCCTCTGTAATTTTTCTGTTGTTTTTCTTGCTCTTTTAAGATTTTATTTTTTAATGTATTTTTAATTTCAATATTTTGTTTAGGCATTAATAATGAAAAACGCGTTCGTAATGGTCTACCAAACATTAAAACGGCAGGACTCACGCCTGTTGTGCTATGAACTGTTGTTCGATAATCAAATAAAAAATTATTTAACGTTAAATTTAAATCAATGGTCTTATTAGTGCCTAACGCATTTTTTATACTATTTTTTATTAATTTAACAGTATTCTCTGCCGCGCCATTTGATGAGGGCTTATAAGAAGGAGACGTAATAAATTCAATTTTGTTTCGAGCTAAGAAAGTTTTAAATTCATCCGAATCAAACTGTTTCCCGTTATCAGAGACTACCGTTTTGGGTAAGCCAAAACGCGCAAACGTAGAGCGTAAAACTTTAATTGTAGCACCAGCTGTAGTCGATGACATCGGGAAAGCTTCTACCCATTTTGTGTGGGCATCAACTAAAACCAATATATTTGTATTGCAAAACGGTCCTAAAAAATCTATATGGATTCTTTCCCATGGATTTTCAGGCCATTTCCAATTGAACAATTGTGTTTTAGTCGGATTATTTTTATTAATTATACATGATTCACAATTTTTTGCTAAATTTTCCACAGCTTTGTCAATATGAGGCCACCAAAAGTATGAACGAGCCAGTGACTTCATCTTGACAATGCCCATGTGTGATTTGTGTAATTCGTCTAAAATTGTTTGTCTCATCTTTAAAGGTATTATTAATCTTTGATTCCATAATAAACAACCTTGTTCAATTGAAATTTCTTTGTTACGTAAGAAGTATGGTTTTAATTCGTCTTTCAGATTATCTTTAGGCAATTCATTTTTTAAATATTTAATAACATTTTGCAGTAAATCATCATTTTTGGTAAAATTTTGCACCATTTTAAAATCAATAGGAAAATCACAATTTGTACTAAAGTAATTACAAAAATCAATATCATTTTCTGAATTGTCTGTAACATTATCGGATAGTGGCAATCGTGATAACCCATCTGCACTATTATTTTCGGAAGAAGTGTACTGTATTTCGTATACATAATTTGATAAGATGATAGCCCACCGCCTTAATCTATTTGCAGAAAATTGAGGTATCGCTTTATTTGGACTAAAAATTGCTAAGAGCGGTTTATGATCAGTCTCTAAAATGAATTTTGTACCCATTAAATACTGGTTAAACTTCTTTAAACCAAAAATTATAGCACACGCTTCTTTTTCAATTTGTGAAAACTTGCGTTCACTTTCCGATAGTGTTCGAGATCCATAAGCAATTGGCTTTTCGATTCCCGATGGAAAAACATGGCTTAACACACACCCTAAACCTACGTCGGATGCATCTACCGTTAATTTAACTTTAAGTTTCGGGTTAAAATGAACTAAAATTTCGGAAGACATTAACACATTTTTTATTTTTTCAAATGTAGCTTGACAATTACTGTCCCAGGACCACTTTACGTCTTTTCTAAGTAATTTAAATAAAGGACTTAATATGGTAGATAAATTTTGTATAAATTTTCCATAAAAGTTAATCATTCCTAAAAATGACTGTAATTGTTTTACATTAGTGGGAGCGGGCGCGTTTTTTATTGCAATTAAATTTTCGTCAGAAGTTTTAATACCGTCTTTACTTATGACATGACCCAAATAGTTAACTGATGACTGAAAAAATTTACACTTGTCCTTGGAAACTTTTAAACCACAATCATGTAATTTTTGTAAAACTAATTTAACTCGATTTAAGTGTTCCAAACGATTTTTTCCGGTAATTAAAATATCGTCCAAAAAAACGCAAACACCTGACAACCCTTGCAAAACTGATTCAATTATTTTTTGAAACTTAGCTGGTCCAGACGATATACCAAAAGGCAATCGATTATAAACAAATAACCCTTTGTGAGTTGATATTGTTACATATTGCTTAGATTTCTCATCAAGCAGTATCTGTTGATACGCTTGTGATAAATCAAGTTTTGTATATTGCTCACCGCCTTGTAAAGCATATAACAATTCTTCTATGCGGGGTAGTGGGTGTTGGTCAACTTTCAAAAAAGGATTAATAGTCACGCGGAAATCGCCGCATATGCGAACACTTCCATCTTTTTTAAGAACTGGCACAATTGGTGCCCCCCATTGACTGTAGTCTATAGGTGAGATAATATCTAATTCTAATAAACGGTTCAATTCTTTTTCCACTTTATCTCTCATTGCATATGGCAATGGTCGAGCGCGACAAAATTTCGGTTCTACATTATCATCCTTTAAATTTAAACTTACAAATCCTTTTTTGAACGTTCCCAAACCAGGAGAAAAAACAGCATTAAATTGATTTATCAATGCATTAATGTCATAATCATCATTTATAAAATTTAATTGAGTTAGAGTAAAATTAAAAAGTGACAAAAAATCTCGTCCCAATATAGGCATTCCTCCATCTTTTACCACATATACATTGAGAACTTTACTTATATTATTATAAGTAACATTTGCCTTTAACATACCGATTGGTTTTATTTTTACTCCAGTATAAAAAATTAATTCCTTATTAGTTTGAATAAGTTCAATTTTATTAAAATTATCATTGTAATAACTTTCCGAAATTGCTGAAATGCTAGACCCAGTATCAATTTGACCTTTCATTTCAACATTATTCATCAAAATTGTTATGTAATATGAACTACGCTTATTTAATTCAAAATCTATTGAATACAAAGAAAAATCCTCATCGTCTTCTACAAAATTTGTATTAGAACAATGCGATCGTTGATTATTATTATTTCGATTATAATTTTGATTACTATTCTGATTGGAATTTTGATTATTACTTTGATTATTATTTTGATTATTATTTTGACTACGACAAACAGGAGCTAAATGGCCTTTTTTGTTACATTTGTGACAAGTGTAATCCTTATACCGACATTTATCAATTGTATGATTTTTTCGACCACACGCTTTACATTTTTTACCTGACCTTGACGCTTGAATTTTGTGCAAATCAGATTCTTGTTTGACAACGACGTCATAATGCTACATCGCTGCTAATTTCGCTGTCGCTATTTCAATCGCTCTGGCTAACGTCAACGTGTTGCTTTCTTCAAACAGTTTGTCGAGTATTGGCCCTTTTGGAAATCCCATTATGAAACGATCCCGAAGCAAGGTGTTCAATTCGGTGCCAAAATCGCAGTCCACCGTCAATCCTCTTAGACGCACAACCCATTCATTTACTGACTCGGCTTCATTTTTAACCGCAGAATAAAATTTATATCTTGCTGGAAAACACGACTTCGTAGGGACAAAATGATCGTTTAATTTCGTAATCAGATCAGCATATGATTTTTGCTCTGGCTTATGTGGCAAGCATAAGTCAAAAATTAACTTATACGCCTCTTCATTAAAAGCATTTAACATTAAAGCTCTCTTCTTTTCTTCGCTTACAATATTATTCGCCGTGAAAAAATTTGTCATTCTAGCGTAAAATATTGTCCAGTTTGAATTTAATGTGAATTCTCGAAGATGTCCTGTTATAGGACTTGCGTTGTTTGTTTCATCATTTGCACGACTCGTTCCCGCATCTCCAGGCATTTTCAGAATTTTACAAAAAATATGTTTTGTAAATTCAAAAGATGATATTTTAATTTGAAAACATAATTCAGGAAACTAATTTTAATTTGAAAATGAAGTTTTTATCCTCGTCGCCACTGTAATGTTCCTTCTTAATGAATAATTTAATATTTTATTTTATATTATCTTTATTTGATGAAACTTAGAACATTAGTGATTTTTTAAAATATACATTTTTTAATACAAAACTGAAATGAACTATTAGGTAATTTACAATACTTAATTGCATAATCATTTAAATATAGGGCTGTACAATTAGTACATCACAGATAATGTTATAGGCTACTTTTTATCCCGGAAAAATGTACGGTTCCCGTGGGATAGATTTGTTTTTGTTTTATCTTTGGAACTACTAAACCGATTTTAAAAATTCTTTCACTAATAGAAAGATACGCAGGGGGGAGATTCTCGCGGGGGGATAAAAAATTAGGGGGAAGATTCACGCGGGGGATAACAAATTAGGGGGAAGATCCTAGCGGGCGGATAACAAATTAGGGGGAATATTCACGCGGGGGGATAACAAATTAGGGGGGGGAGATTCTCGCGAGGGGATAACAAGCGAGTAAGTATTGTATTACTAATATTCAAACGAACGAGCGAAGCGAGTGAGTCATGTATTAATAAAATTCGAGCGAACGAGCGAAGCGAATGAGTTATGTATTAATAATAATCAAGCGGATGAGCGAAGAAGGAATAATTAATATTCAAACGAACGAGCGAAGCGAGTGAGTAATGTAGGTATTAATAAAATTTGAGCGAACAAGCGAAGCGAGTGAGTAATATTTTAATAATATTCAAGCGAACGCTCGAAGCGAGTGAGTAATGTATTAATAAAATCCGAGCGAACGAGCGAAGCGAGTGATTTATGTATTATAAAATTCGAGCGAATAAACACTACCAGCCCGGCTTCGCTTCGCAAAAGGAGAATTTCTCGCGGGGGGGATGATAAATTAAAAATCGTAAAATACGTGGGCGAAGCCACGGGTAACGGCTAGTAAATAATAAATCTAGCTTGATTTTTTATAACTTTGTAACTTCTAAAAATACGCTCCATCAACAAAACAATTTGATATTCTCTGTTTAAATAAATACACACGTGGCAATGCATATGGCATATAATATGTGGAAGCGCGATTATCCGTTACATCTGCCGATATCCTTATGCTGTCTAATTACTAGAGAAATAACATAAACACATTGTTTAATTTTTTATAATTAAACGCAAAATTTAATATTTTCGTAATTTTATAATGTTTACATTTTTTGTGTATACTCATTGAATTCTGCAATGAAAGAGAATTATAGAAATTGTAAATTATAGTCGTTCAACAAAAAAATTCGCCTAGCAGTTTTCCACAGCTATGAATTCGGAAAAGATCTAAAAGAATTTTCCAAATGTGAGCAAAAATATTTTTCACAACGTCGCTATTGAAAATTCTATTTTCAATACCTGTTTAGTGGGTTGAAACTGAGAGCCTATAGGGATGAAAATTTTCAGTTGTCGATTTTCTGTTTTTCGAAAACGTCAAAATGACAGACATAGTCCCACATAAATTTCACATGGATCTGACAGATCTAATATTTTTGTGCGCCCAAATTGCAGGTACCTCAATTCGAATTGTCAATAGAGTTGTGAAAAATAATATGCGTTTACTCGGAACGAAACACAGCCAATGCAACTGGTGTAATTTGCTGCCTTCGTTGCACACTAGTTTCAAACCCTGTGTTTCGTCCCATGTAATGCAATATACTATTACATGCTTCGTGAATTCCGTACTTAGTTTTCCATAACCATCCTGAATTTGTAAAAGATTTATTTTTCCCAAATGTGTGGAAAAATCAGAAGGCTTGCGTATTTTATGTCCACAGAGAATTTAGAGTGTGCAATTTTCTAAAAGCATACTAAATTTTAAAAAGATCTGAAATATCCCCAAAAATAAAATTAAAAAATTCTCAGCGTTATTTTTTTGTGTGTTAAATTAATCGTACTGTAGAGATACGTTTAGTTTCAGGGGAAATTTCAGAGTAAAAAGCTAAAGAATCCTTGGGTTTAAATCAAAGTACGCCACTGAATATTCCGGGAGCATTTTGTTCCCGGTACAGATGATGCACTTTTAGTACATCTGTCTTTATATACCTACACTATTGATAATAATGCCCTGTGTAATGCACATCGGGGTAATGTGGCCCGGTGTGTCCAGAAATATTGCGATACACGTGGCTTTTTCACGTGTGCCAACACTATTTGTAAGTACTTAGTATACAGGCTGTCCCAAAAATAATGCGTAAAAAGTCTGTAGAAGTGAGCTATAGTGACGTATAATATTAATAGCTGGTGACACAGTTAGTTAAAATTAATAAGAGTTTTTATTTTTTTAGTTATTTAGTAATCAAATATCAAGACAGAAGTCGGTTAATAACGTGCAAACTACGTATTGTAAAGCCACTAAAAAGTAAAAATAAAAAACTTTTTAACAAAAAATAATAACCTTCTTAAAAAAGTCACTAAAAAGGGGAAAATAATAAAATTTAGAGGTCGGCGTCAATTTAATAAAATAATAGTAGATAATTATACTAAGGTATATAAAAAGTTTTAGTAATTAAAAATTTTATAATTTTCTCTTTTTAGTGACCTTTTTGAAGAAAGTTTTCATTTTGTTAAAAAGTTTTTTAAATGAATTTATTTCTTCAAAAAGAAATTACGAACATTTAAAAATACGCGATAATTTTGTCCACGAGGGTATAAAAGTAAAAAATTGTGTTTTAAAGACCACCAACAGCTAAGGTTATTTGGGCCTAGCACCAATTCATATTTTCAATTCATAATTATTTTTTTTTTAATAATAAATAATTGAAAATCCAGTTGACACTTTTATCAACTCTCGGGCTAGAACCCGGGAACTAGGGACTTGTAATAGAGGAACCATAGCAACGCCATGTAAACAACAGCATTGCTACACGCTCGGCCACTCTCAAGCCCGAGTGTATAAAAGTATTTTAACATATTTGTCAACAAATCCATTTTAATCTTAAAATTTAAATACACTATAAATAAATGAAAGTACTTGTTGATACTTTCTGATCATTCTGTATATAAAGGACGCAAGCTGCGTCGCGAGGCGTCCATATGCGTCGCGTTAAATGAAACGTACGCTTGTACAGATGTAGGTATCTAATATCTATTCTATATGTCCTGTAAACTGCATGTATAGTATAGACAGTTCGTTAGGAGTTATGAGCTACACGCATTTACCTTCTGTCAAATATATATCGCGGAACACACATTGCATTCTACAGTGGTTCTCAAACTGTTAATTTTTTTTTAAGGCTGCCGACAGCTAGGGTCTAGACTTGCAGTTCAAACAGTAAACGTCTTGTAGAACACAAATCACTGACAAGTACGAGATAACTCGTTCTCTCGTAAAATTGTCGAAATTACTGCCTTGAAACTTATCAAAATGGCGTCTTTAAGGCCCGTATCGACAAAAAGTGAAAAAACAATCAAGACTATAGAACAGAGATGGGCAAAACCTAAGTGCTTGAAGCACCAAGCATCAAGACTTTTATAAATGCTCGATTTATTCAAGAAACAAGCACTTTCCTTTTCAAAAATGCTTGAAAAAAATAAACATCAAGCATTAAGCATTTTAAAGTAACTTCTTAACTTCCAACATTAAAGTACAAAAGTCCAAAGTTCAAAACATAGATTTAATTGTTTATCAAAAAAAATCGGGTCGCAGTGCCTAAACCCTGCCGACAATATAGTGTATTTGCTAATAATTGTGTCTTTATTATGTGAACTTAAGTTTGTTTTTGAACAAAAAAAAAAAATTTAACCCCTTAATACATCCCTTAAAATAATATTTTTTTTCTTAATTTCAATATTTTTATCAATGCAACCTCGGTACCAAATTAAATACACCCTTCAGTAAGTAAAGCACTTTCCGCAAACTAGTGTTTTCATAAAATTTGTAAGTCCGGTCCTGTCGGGCCGATTTTATTAAAATTTTAGCAGCACATTTTAATCGTTACTAAAGGGTTAAATTTCAATTTTGAAACGATTCTGAGAATTTTTTCGGCATTTTTAGGCCCAAAAACATTTTTCAACCCCTAAAAACCACCCTTAATATGGTCCGATTGGGCCCATTTTAAATAGGCTTCGTGCGGTGATGGATTTCAACGTGCCTACCAAATTTCGTCAAAATCAATTAACTCTTTCGAAAGTTATAGCCCGTACACACATATATATATATATATATATATAAATATATAAATATATAAATATATACATATATAAATAGACATTTCCAAAAATGGTGCCAAAGTGTTCAGGAGGCTATGAAACGTCGAGAAATTTTGGTCCGACCCCTAGGTCCCGCCATCCGACCGACGCCAATAGTGTATGTGCCATATGGCAAATACACTAATAAGATAAGAATAAACGAAATATGTTTTATTAAAAATGCTTATTAAGCATTTATAACCGCCATTAAGCATTCCTAATGCTTAATAAGTTGTTGAATGCCTATTAAGCAGTTTATAACGCTTATATAACGTGCAAGTCTTTATGCAAGTGCTCTATTAGCATCAAGCAACTGTTTTACAAAGTGCTTTTATAAGTGCTTAAAACATTATTGCAAGCACTAAGTCCCCCAGGAGGAACATTGGAATGTAGTTGTTCTCGCAATTACATTCCAATGTTCTTTCAGAATTGGCGTTCCCAGGAGCCCGAGCTCGTATCAGTCGGTTTGTGTATGCCAGCTGGCAGATTCTAATACACAAATGGATTATTAATTGTTGTGTAGAAGACGCTAATAACCTGAGTTGTCGACGCGTCTATAATTTACAATAATAATAATAAAAGCAAACACTAAGTTCTCAGCACTATTCAGCTCTGCTTGTGTTTTAAAGACCACCAACAGCTAAGGTTATTTGGGCCTAGCACCAATTCATATTTTCAATTAATTTTTTTTAATAATAAATTGAAAATCCAATTGACACTTTTATCAGCTCTCGGGCTAAAACCCGGGAACTGGGGACTTGTAATAGAGGAACCATAGTAACGCCATGTAAACAACAGCATTGCTACACGCTCGGACATTCTCAAGCCCGTTCAGCTCTGCTATAGACTTATCAGATTGCTGGTTGAATTCAACCTTGAATAATTATATTAAGTTGAAATACTGCTGAATTTCCGGTACTTCCGACTAAAGACTGCTGTTAAAATAGGAAGTACATATGCGAGGTACTAAACATTGCACCTTTGTGGGTAAAACACATGTCGCGAACCCCAAGGAAACACTTTCTTTAACCACATTTCTTTTTTAAGCCAGGACGCGCTTAAAATATTTATATACTTTTAAAGGCACCCTTATAAGTGCAACACCTCGACGAGTCCCTAAAATATTAAATAACTTACTTTTACCTGCGACTTTGGTCGCGTGAACAATTGTGCCTACGTTAATCACGTTAATGTCGAGAACCGTATCTTAATCTTGGTGTAGCCGAGTAAAAAGTACGCTGTACATTCATGCTGGGTTGCAGAAAGCATTGTCAGAAGTATATTTAACCTGGGAGTTTGCGTTGCATTTTAGGTAGTGTTTTTACGCCGATCGATTGTTATCTTTTTCAATAAAGCTGGTATGGCTAATATGTAAACCAAGCGTCAGCTGGCACACCCGCGGTAGGTGTGGGTGTGAGAGGCTGCGAAATTGTTTTGTTAAGTAATAGTACGCCAGCTGAAACTTTTTTTATAAATAGTTGACATCATAGTGAGTTGAAAAAAAATTGTCAGCTGCATCGTGGAGGGGGGATTGTGCGTCAGCTGCTCGCATGAACTTCTAAAAAAACACGTAAAATATTGCGCATTTCACTTTTTTGCACTCATAGCAGCTGAGACAATTACGTTACCTAGGATTATTATAGCGATATTATCAATTATCATAATCCTAGGTAACGTAATTGTCTCAGCTGCTGTCAGTGCAAAAAAGTGAAATGCGCAATATTTTACGTGTTTTTTTTACAAGTTCATGCGAGCAGCTGACGCACAATCCCCCCTCCACGAGGCAGCTGAAAATTTTTTTTCAACTCACTATGATGTCAACTACTTATAAAAAAAGTTTCAGCCGGCGTACTATTACTTAAAATTTTTTTTTACCACTTTGGCAGCCTCCTACATCCAGACCCACCGCTACTTGAGCAGCTGACGGTCGGTTCACTGATTAGTTGTACGAGACCAACTATCGATATCAAAATCAGCCGGCTTACTGTGACTTTTTCATTTGCAACGCTGCCTCCCGGGCTAATTGAAATGTAGTGGTAAAAAGGAAAAAAATAATATTTAATAATTTAGGTTCATAATTATTATAAAAGCAGGGGTTGCGACTAATAAACTATCATAAAGTTTACAACCCATGCTTTTATAATAATTATGAACCTAAATTATTAAATATTATTTTTTTCCTTTTTCTTACATTTCAAAAAAAGCTTGTAAAAAGTTTTTTTACTAATATTTTTTACAGATATTTAAATATTATATATGCGATAAAATTCTAGTTAATTTGTTAATCAACGTTGGTGCAACTGGGTTATAAGACGGTGATAATAGCTATTTAAAATCGTCATCTGCTTGTTATTTGTACTAAGGGTTGATTGTATCGATATTAGGGGTTGATTATTACCGATGCACTGTATATTATAATATAGGGGTGAATTTATTCAATGTTTGCATATGTTCGTTCGACGGCCGTCTTTCAATTCATAAC
Source organism: Mongoloraphidia duomilia (assembly GCA_039654895.1). Lineage (NCBI taxonomy): Eukaryota > Metazoa > Arthropoda > Insecta > Raphidioptera > Raphidiidae > Mongoloraphidia > Mongoloraphidia duomilia. The sequence goes on from CM077527.1 coordinate 14,106,733, forward strand.
GGAATTCCAAGCTGCAGTTTTGGTGTTTGAATAAAACGAGTGAAAACAATCAGATCAGCTGCAACATTGAGGACCGTTACAAACTGCGAGACCCCCTCTGTACACAGCTACAATGAAAGTCCAAAATTTAAGATTGTGAGTCATACATAGTTCGTAACAAGCAATGAAACAATGTAAGCATATACGCATCCCATGCATAAAAACGCAGTTAGATAGCCCATGAATAGGTCCTATAGCCAGAACCGGATTTTGGGAAGGGCAACCGGGGCTACAGCCCCGGGGTCTCCACAAAAGAGGGGCCCCCACAATAGAGACTTCGGGAAAAAAATTCTCTGAATTCTCGGTTATTAAATTTTGTCGTTGAAAATATGCTAAATCGCGTTAATAATTTTAATAAGTAATCATGAGGAAATGTTTTTTGACTTCCACTGCACAATAATTACGTGGTTTTGGCATTTCGATGAATAAACGCGGTAAATTATTTATTGGAAAACTCGACTGAAAAAAATTGTCCATTTTATTTGGAAAATAATTTGGGACCAGGGGGCCTCCACTCCTTTGTTGCCCCGGAGCCTCCAGACCTCTAAATCCGGCACTGCCTATAGCTACCATAATATGTGAATTCTATACTTTAAATCAAAAAGCACTATATTAAACAAATTGCTTCTGTAGGGTAGCTGCTTTCAAATTTTCTAAATTTTTCGACTCAGGTAGCTCATTAATAAGCCTATAAATTGCATAACGTTTTTTCTGACTATAAATCTAAAGCTCACCTAGCAGGAGGGGGAAACTTAATTTATTCATTCCAGATCTCCAGATCTAAACTGAAGGAATAAAAACTATTTCCAGCTTTTCCCTAATTAATTCCAAATTCAACCACCCATGCAGGGAACAAAATTTTTCTAATGCCTAGTTACTTTTATGAAAAAAAAAATGGGCGGGAAAATCTTGCAGACACGGGTGTAAAAAAAAGATAATTTTATTGTAGCGCAGTGGAATTTTTTGATGGTTGTTTGTGAATTGTGATTAATTGAAATTTGTATTAATTTTTAATAAAATGGTTTATTATAAAATAATAGTTATAATATTTGCAACAATGTAAACTTTTAATTGTAATTAGTTCTATTACAAGATTATTATTTTAATCTGGCGACGACTGGTCAGAATAATATTTAATTAATCTTGTTGGATTGAATATTATATTTGAACTGTATAAAATATTTCTTATAATTTTTAAAATTGACGAGATATGAAAGTAAGAATGCCAGCGAATTTGCATAATAGTCTATTTGATAATCTTTATAAAAATGGCGTTATGTCACTGTACAGGACCGGCATCGTTACATTATAAAAACATCTTATTTCTAATTAAATATTTTATGACTTTTCTTAATATATTGATTAATTTTAACAGAACATAATGCAGAGTTGAAGTACCTACCCGTTTTTTTAAGCCGATTACAAAACAATATTCCACCAAATTTCCGATTTTTGAAAAAGAATAAAATTTTTGATATGTTTATTTTAATAAAATAACATTGACAATAAATGAGTGTAGCAATGCTGTTGTTTACATGGCGTTGCTATGGTCCCTCTATTACAAGTCCCCAGTTCCCGGGTTCTAGCCCGAGAGCTGATAAAAGTGTCAATTGGATTTTCAATTTATTATTAAAAAAAATAATATTGAATTAAAAATATGAATTGGTGCTAGGCCCAAATAATCTTAGCTGTTGGTGGTCTTTAAAACACAACGACAATAAATGCAAATTGATTAAATAATAAGATTTTTGTATATAAAAATATATGTCATGATATTTCGAACTAATATAAAGATTGCTACAACGAATCGTTAAATTTTCTACAAAAAAAGTGATTTAACACGTAAAATGACATTAAAGAAAGCTTATCCTATATTTTCTTCGGTTAGCTTCCACTGTATTTTATTTCACTGGATCAACTTTTAATACTGAAAACAGAAGTAAAGATATATTAATTTTATTGGGTCTCTCTGAGCTCAAACTAAGATTTTGATCTTTGGTAGCAAGTGTTTCCGGGCTAGGTAGCCGTGGTCTAATGGATTTTACTCCAGCCACCCCTTATAAATACAGAGACCGCAAACAGTGCCTCAGTCACCAGTCGACCGGCAAAAAGATCAAATCGTATTGCCAATCGCCGCTGAAGATGCCCAACGGAGCTTTGGGCGAAACGTACGGAGTAAAATCCATTAGACCACGGCTACCTAGCCCGGAAACACTTGCTACCAAGATGTCTACCGGCCGTGAAAGCATGAAACTCCAATTTTGATTGGCCCTAAAATGTGCCTTAAAATTAAGTTTGTTCGATCAAGCTAAAATTCTTTTTCCGAAAGTTGATAACAGTACTACACCGAACGCCTGTAGTATTTTTTTTAATTCCAGTCAGCTAACCCTAAAGCTGTTTCTGGTATACAAAATTTCGAAAATCGGTAATTTCCGTTTAGTTGTCAAGAAATTTTATATCTGAAGGTTTTCAAGGCCGGTAAACACTATTCCGTTATTGATTTTTAAGGCCATTCCGAATTTCTAAAAATTTCGAAAAAAAATTTAGCCTTAAATTCAAAAACACTGCAGATTAAAAAAACAAAAAATGTACGTTAGTCAACCCCATTAATACCAACAATGGCTATATCTTTAAATTTCAAAAATAATCATTGGTGGTATTTTACTGTCCACATGTCGAATAACTTTTTTATCGTAATTTTCTTATTTTAAATGAGTTCTAGCTCCTTGGTGAAGATTGGCTTAATAGTCACAAATAAAGGAGACAGCATTTACTTTTTTCCCGGTGGATGTTATTTTGATTTGTCTTCATGACCATGATCTTTATGACCATTGTCTCCATGACCATGGTCTCCTTGACCATGTTGGTCATTTAATTGCGCATGTCTGTGGTGTATACGTTTTTCTTCTAAATGCGTTTTCATGATGACCACAATTTCACCTGCTATTTTCTGATAATCCAAACCCGTATATTCATGAATGATTCCTTTGGATTTGTAAAATTCCACGACTGGTCTCATATTTCTGAGATAAGTTTCCATGCGTGCTTTTATAACGTCAGGTTTATCGTGAAAACTTCTCACTAAATCTTCTCCAGTCACATCATCTTAAAAAAAATCAAAATTCAACTTTTCATACCGTAATAGAGATGCTACAGGTTTATAGCGACCTAAGTTTTCATTGGTTTTCATAGAAAAACGCACGAGAAATCAAGTGTTTTTCCCTTCTGATAGCATGCAACGTGCATGCCATTTCTTTTCAGTGTCAGATCCATTGTAAATACAAAACCTCTATGATTTGAACATTGGTTACTATTAACAATTAACTATTTAACAATTTGCCAAGTCGATAGCAAGAAATTTCAGACTTAAAGCTATTTTGCAAACATTTGAAATTATACCTAATTAAAAACTGCTTCTATGACATCCCTGAATATGTAAATATGTAACCAATTATTTTTGACTGTTCATATCTGTATTTTTCAGTTTTTATGAATTAATAAAAATTTATTATTATTATTGTGTTTTAAAGACCACCAACAGCTAAGGTTATTTGGGCCTAGTACCAATTCATATTTTCAATTCATTATTAATTTTGTTAATAATAAATTGAAAATCCAATTGACACTTTTACCAGCTCTCGGGCTAGAACCCGTTGAACATTGGTAAGCACAGCACATAGGCATTGTCAATGATTTATTATTTTAAAAAAACTTATTCTGTACACTGCCCACAGACCACGGTAGTTATATAGCTGGCGCCCCTAGCTATCAAGTTAGGCAGTACTCATCTCCATTGGGTCATAACTTACTATAACTATGCCTTTCAACTTTATATTTCAAACGGTTTCTGAGAAAAAGGCCTGTGACATACATACAGACAGACAGGCACCGAGATGATTCCATAATTGTTCCATTTTTACCGCAGTCTTGGTACGGAACACTAAAAAGGGAATGTGTGTTTAAGGCAGTTGTCTTGCGATTCCCCACGCAAAAATATGTCCCTCGCCGCTGTAAGGTAGGGAAACACATGCAGTCAAAACTTCTGACTTTGTACAGTTACTAGTATATTCAGTCTCCTGTTACCTGAAGTCAGCTGTAGTTGAGTGAGTAGCATGTGATTGACTGACTGATTGTTGATTATAGACGCTCAACAGTTGATAACAGCGTCTATGAGTAACATTGTGCAATGTACAGTGCGTTGACATTTTAGTTTTGTTCTTGTGCATCCAAGCAATGGATCTTACGAATGAATTGTGGATTATAGACGCTCGACAATAGAGGTCATTATCGTCTGACATTGGATCTTACCTTTACCCTTTACTTTTGGATCATTTACGCCCAAATCATATTTTCGTCCACTTGGCATATGAACCCATCGATTCTGAACTCGTTTGATAACATCTTCTAGGGGAACGTTCACGTAAAAGGCCTCGTCCATTGGATAATGTTCCCATAACTTACTGGCTTGAGGTAGTGACCTTGGAAAGTAATCAAGTATCCAACTTTTATTCTCGATTTCATTTAATTTTATTAAAATCATTTGCACTGAAAGAAAGTCCGGGATCGTCAAGCTCTTCTTCAGATAGGTAGATGCTTGTTTACCAAGTCGGGTATGTTCGACAATACTCGACCTACAATCAAAACATGATTTATACATATAAAAAGTTAGGGTGCGATTTTAAGAAACTTTATTGCCATAACCCTAAATGCTTTTAACCCAAAATCGCCGAAAGTATATAATTTTGGTTTTGGTAATGTAATTTGAACCTTGATCAGTATGGAGACGAACGTAAAAATTCAAATTCTATCGTTGGTGATCAATGGGTATTTGATGTGCTGAAGAAACTTTATTGTCATAACCCTAAATGCTTTTAACCCAAAATCGCCGAAAGTATATAATTTTGGTTTTGGTAATGTAATTTGAACCTTGATCAGTATGGAGACGAACGTAAAAATCCAAATTCTATCGTTGGTGATCAATGGGTATTTGATGTGCTGCTCGACTAAATATTCATACGATATTAGTTATGTAGATGTACAATGTAGTTATGAACATAAAGTCGGTGCTTTTCGATGATTACTGGTCTAATCGACTACTATAACACTTGTATGCAGTCGTACTATATAATTATGATTCGATTCGATTAGACGTGACACTTTACATGCGTAACCGAACGAAAAAACGAAGCTAATAAATTTTTACTTTAAAAATGAACATGGAGAACCATACATGACTTCCATGTTCCAAAATCAATTTTCAAAAAAAAAAAATTTAATATGAAACATTTCAGTGAAATTTATATTTAGTCGGTATCGTATGCGAATATTTCCAAAACCACTAATCCGATTGCCACTAAAATCAATAGGCCTGGGTTCTTACTGAGACAAATAAATATAAATAATCTGAGAGCCCGGTCGATTTTTTGGCCTTGAATTCCCGGACGATTTTAATGTTTTCTAAACGATTCGTAATGAAAACATGTCCCTAAAAAGGCAACGGTGCCGGCGAAAATCCTGCAGGAAGCAATTGATATTAATTAATAATACTTATTTTATTCAAATTCTTCTCATTAGGAAGTTTCCATTGGACGAAAATACTAATTATGATACTATCACATCATTGTAATTCTGAAAGAATTATTTTGATATCTTTAATTTCAACGGAGATATTCAATTTCTTGTACGTGGGGTCGCAAATGAAACTGATTTATGAATATGACGTTACGCGATACAAGTTTGCTGTTTTTTAGTTTTGTGAGTAATTAGAACCTAAGTTTCTTAGTAACTATTTTGTTGTAATACAGACTTTTCTATTTATATTAAATTAAAATTAACTGTCAAAAATTTATTAATATCAATTGCTTTCAGCAGGATTTTCGCCGGCACCATTGCCGTTTTAGAGAAATGTTTTCATAACGAATCGTTTAGAAAACATTAAAATCGTCCGGGGATTCAAGGTAGAAAAATCGACCGGGCTCTCGAACTAAAAGTATAATATGCAGTAATTTGCATATTATATTTTATATTTATTTGTAATAATTTTGAGTAATAAATCAGGGCATACCAAGCTAGACTAACAAATTATTAATAATTAACGTTCACAAAAATAATACGATTTATTGTAATTTTTTGTCGATAATTAAGTATTATCAAATAAAATCGAATGAATCTTACTTTAAAACGCTTTCTCCGCTGACGTATAACATATCAAACCATTCCGTTAAAGTTCCTGCAATTCTATGCAAATTGGAAGCTGGAGGACCTATTAAAACTCCTCGAAATAATTTTGAAGTCATTTTTGTATTGTCAATATATTAAACACATAATAAAATTATCGATATTTTTTTCGTTTGACAATTAATTTTAAAAATGATTTGGGAATGGCCGATGCCTTTGTTTATATGTTACTTCCATGGTTCCTCTATTTATTGATTCTCTACACCCTGCACTCTTCATCTCAAATCCTTTCCCTTCGCCTAAAAACGGTTACAGCTCTTCCGAGGCAATTTTTTAAGCACAAGGGTTCGGGTAAACGCCAAATGAAGGACCAAGAATCACACTACAGACCCTACAGGCAAAAAATTGAAAAAAAAATTTCCTAGAAAAACTACGACTTTTTAAAAATTACGGTATCTTTTACACGTAGCACACTTTTTTCAAAAAATTCGCCTGTAGGATCTGTAGTATGATTCTTGGCGTTTACCCAAACCCTTAAGCTTTAAAATAGCGTCAGGAGAGCTGTACCTAAATCTGGTTTCATACCAAGCGCGTCACGTCCAGTCCGATCGCGTCAAGACTTATCAAGACTGATTCAGACTCAGCCGGTTGAATTTTTAATGCCAGTCAGCCCAGTCTTGACACTCAGAATGGATGTAGAAACCTTAATTTTATTAGTGTAAGCAAAAGAGGCAATCTACGATCCTAAGCACGCGAAGCACAGAGATCGGAATTTCATTGCTGCCGCCTAGAGAGATAGGTATAGTCAGAGAAATAAGTGGTTAAAGAACCGAACACTGGTCTCCTGGTATGTATGGGTGAACCCAAAACAGATTTCGTCGTTTCTTCATCCTTCTTCTTCTGTGTAGCCGACGTAAAATTATGCTTTGGAGAAGTACGTCCATCTTGACACAAAATTCTTCACAACACTGTGCCGCGGCGACCGCATCGTTGCTGTCGCGAACTTCGATCGGAATTTGCGGGACGGCTGACGCGACGTATTCAGTGCGAAAGTAAATATTGACGTGACTTGACTGGACAAAACTTGACTAGACGCGACTCGACTGGACTGGTTTGGTGCGAAATGAGCCTAACTGTTTTTAGGCGAGGGGAAAGGATTTGAGATGAAGAGTGTAGAGGGTAACTTCCGGTAGGGAATACGAAATACATATTATTACGAGATAACAAATAAACTTAAAATTACATAATATCTGACAGGGTTTATACTACAAATTCATATTGTTACGGATCACCCTATATATGAACGGCGGGCAACAATTCTGAGAAGCGGTGTCTGACGTTGAATACACTGGTGCCTACGCGAAGATTCTAGACAACGCTAGAAAATACGAGGACGCACTCAGGTATATAAACAGCAAGTGTGTCGTGTTGAATCAATCAGTCGACGGTGTCACGCAATCGGTAATGGTGAGTCGTGCCATCAAGCGGATCAGTTATATAAATATTAGTCAATCAACGGTCGAATCAGTCAGTACAGTGATATAAATAGTGGATTGGATATAAATAAATAGTACTGAAGTAACTGAGTAAATGACCGACATAAATAAACGTTAGAAATAAATCTGATATAAATACAGTGACATAAATAATTACAAATAAATAATCCTTGTATATATAGTTATTTGTTAAGTGTTATTTAAGTGTTTCGCTTTGTTTAAGAATTACTGTTTAGTTATTATTATTGTGTTGATTGTTAGAACTGATTTTTCGTTGTTGCATTTATTATTATCGCGTTTTTAATTATTATAAATAAATATTTATTCCGCCAACTCAGAAAACAGTTTTGTAACAATATTTTCAATTTAATATTATATAAAACTAAATTGAAAATTCAATTAATACTTCCTTCAGTTTTCAAATTAGAACTGGGAACTGGGGTTTTATTATAGCTACGAGCTCAGATGACAGATATGCTCATTGCTCAATGCTCATCCCCGAGCTCATGCCTTAAAAATCTTATACAATAGGTTTGTCAATTCTAATAACATAGAAGCTGTAGATTTTATAATAAACGAACTATGGTAACAATGGCGTTCCAGCGATGTCGACTTTAAAAGTCTGGCTATAATGGTGCAGATGTCCAAAATATTGTCTTGAGGTGGACCCATAATGTATTCACCTGCAGAGGGCAGATGCCAAGAAGCACATCCTGTACCATAGAAGAAGTAGTGGACTAATTCTTCCATGCGATCTTAAAAAGACGGTCGTGGCCCGGTGGCCGCGCCTCGCGATTCACACCGCACTGACTGTTATGCAACAGTGGCTCTTAACCTGCAGAGGGGGATTCACCGTAAATTCTTTTGCGTCGATTACTAGTAATATTGTAAATGCGAAAATGAGTTTGTTTGTTTGTTCCGCTTTCACGCCTCAGCTACTCAACTAATCTCTGTGAAATTTTGCACACGGGTCACTTCCGCAATTGAGATGAACGTAGTGTTACGGATCACCCTGTATATAAACGTCAGGCAGGAATTCTGAGAAGCAATGTCTGCTTGCTGAACAACGAGTAACTGCACGAACATTCTAGAGAACGCTAGAACGCGCTGTGCTTAAGCCAAGCGGCATATTTAAGCAAGCGAGTGCGAGGAAGTCAGGCAGTCAATGGTGAGTCGTGCAACCAAGCGGATCAGTGATATAAATATTAGTCAATCAACGGTCGAATCAGTCATTACAGTGATATAAATAGTGGAGTGGATGTAAATAAATAGTACTGAAATAACTGAGTAAATGACCGACATAAATAAACGTTAGAAATAAATCTGATATAAATACAGTGATATAAATAGTTCCGTGATATAAATTCACCTGATAACAATATTAGTGTAGTCAATTGTATATAGTTAAGTGTTAATTACTTGTGTTGATTGTTAGAACTGACTTTTGGTTGTTGTATTTATTATTATTGTGTTTTTAATTATTGTAAATAAATATTGTGAATAAATATTTATTCCGCCAACTCAGAAAATAGTTTTGTAACAGTAGGCTATAATAACTAGCCGGCCCGGCTTCGCCCGAATGAAAATCGGAGATAATCTCAGAAGTCTGATTTCTCCGTAACTACTGACCGGGCGAGTATAATCTGTTATAATGGGGTAATGGTCGAATGTACCAAAATATCAACGGTGCCAGATCAGAAATGCTTATATGCGATAATCATTTTATAATCCAACGATAAGGCGCTTATGACCCCTATTGTTGAGCGTCTATAATTTACTATAATTTATCCAACGAACGAACGAACCATCGTAGAATGAACTATGATGCCAATTACAAAAAATATTTAAAAAAACAAGACATTTTATTTTTTATGGCATTTCAGAGTGCAAAAAATAAGGAATGACCTCATTTTATGCTACCACTAGATAACCCTTGTTTTATTATCATCTAGGTAGGTAGAAAATATTCAATATCTAAATCTACCTCCGCGCCGCCTAGATCGAACCGAAAGCGTTCTGAATGTTTAATTTTCTCATCAATACGATATCTATTATTGCTTATAAAAAAAATCAACTAGCTTACCTCTTACCTCTTGGTAGCAAGTGTTTCCAGGCTAGGTAGCCGTGGTCTAATGGATTTTACTCTGTACGTTTCGCCCAAAGCTCCGTTGGGTGAAACGTACGGAGTAAAATCCATTAGACCACGGCTACCTAGCCCGGAAACACTTGCTACCAAGATGTCTACCGGTCGTGAAAGCATGAAACTCCAATTTACCTCTTACCGTTTGTGAGATAGAGGCTTATGACAGACGTACGGACGGACGTACGGGCAAACGGACGCACGGACGGACATACATCGTAGGCTACGTAATAGGGTCCCGTTCGGAGGTTACGAGGTACGGAACTTTTTAAAGAGAATCACACGGTTGACGGTAAATTTTTCTTAATACCTTACTGTTTACGCATAACAGAAACAGAAGGCAGTAATTGTTAAATAGAAGAGTTCACCTGCACAGAAGTTCCCGGTGTCCTGCAACAAATAACAGGGAATGACAGATGTACCTAGATTGACGCATCTGTCTTCTGGATCTTCTTCACATCTGCGATCAAATCGATTATATGCTACACAAAATTATATTTAATTGAATAATATTACTTTAAATAGTTTTCCGTGAGTTGTAAGTAATTTAAAATTTCTAGTAAATTAAAAAGCAAAATGTTGTCAATTTACTTTTATTCATGACACAAACCTTTCAACTGGAGCGAAAATAGAGACCAGCGCCATCTAACGTAATTTTGTCAGTTTATGCTTATTCAACACTGTACTATAGAGCGAGAAGTAGTGACAATTTTTTGGTGTTATTTATTCAAGGCCTTATTTTTGTGAAGATGTTGAGGGACGCATATTAAAGTGCCCTGAGTAACGGATTTTACTAGATATCGGTATGGGAGGGATGCAGACCACCCCCAATATATATAACAAAAAAAAATAGTCACAATTATTATTATTATTGCTTCAAGGCTGAAATTGTTTTTATAGCTTGTCGGTGACCAAATAATGCCTTTATAATATTTGCAGATTGAATGGTCAGTATTAAAGGGGTGGCAGATTACCCTAAACGTGTCATGTACCCGACGAAATTTATATTATTAGTTCAAGGTTCAAATTTTAATATGTTTTACGGCGACTGTTTTAAGCATATATTTCAAATTGCAGAACAAAATGTCGGTATTAACCCCCTTGCAGAACGATATGAAAACCTAGGCGAGCAAGTTTCTCTCTAAATGAGGGGGTTAATACCGACATTTTGTTCTGCAAATTGAAATATACTCAGAGCACTTTAATATGCCTCCCTCAACATCTTCACAAAAATAAGGCCTTGAATAAATAACACCAAAAAATTGTCACTAGCTTTTGGTCTACTAGACTCATCAATAATTACTATTTCGTATCAAAACTACAGTAGGTAACATTAAACCACATTGACATAATAAATTATTATTTGTAAGCTACACATTTTGTTATATTAAAACACTGTCACATTCTAACAATCAATGCGGAAACATGGTCTGTTTAATATAGGAGCATGCAGGTGTCTTCTTACCTACATAAGACACAATCTGCCAGGTGGTACGTTTAGACAATAACAGAAATTAACTCTTATATGGGGGAGGTTTGAATGTTTTCAAGACAATGTTTATAGCAAATAATAACGAACGCCAAATCTGATGCAACCCTTAGAATGTTCTTATTAGCTTCGATTCGTAATAGCGAACGGAATCGATCATAATATGCAACGACGTACCTCGGAGCCCTACATAATGTAGCAAACCCCAAGATGTTACGCCGCTGACTACAATAGAAGCGTCGAGAATAGGTCACAGTGGTGAGGCGTGGAATGATATCGAAGATACGAGTAACCGCCGGAATATTCTGGAAAGCGCCCGAACGTGCTGGGCCAAGCTGCTCGAACTATATAAGCGAGGTAGTACGAGGGAGTCAGGCGGTCAGTCGTAAATCAGTGTCGAGTTTAATTGCGAACATAAATAGTTATTGTTCAGTGTTATTGAAGTGCTTCACTTTGTTCAAGAATTACTGTTCGTTATTATTATCGTGTTGATTGTTAGAATCGACATATAGTTGTTGCGTTTATTGTTATTGAATTGTTAATTTAACTAAATAAATATTTATTCCGCCCACACAAAAAACAGTTTTGTTACAATAATATCCAAGCTTTGTACAATCTTAAAATCTCCTAAGTTAAACTTACCAAGTAGATTAATTTGGTTCCATGGAATGTAACTAGTAGTCATATATTTTAAAATGGGCCTGTACTTCAAGTTGCCGTTTAAAACCTTATAGAGACGCTGTCGTCGTTATAAACGTAATATGTTTTATTTATTGAAATATTTTGAGTAGTTCGATTACTAGCATATAGAGGACTCTGAGCGAACAATAAGCTTACACTTTACCGCATCGACTTTACAGCATTGATGCTTGAAACAAAACCTTTGAAAAACACTAACTGAACACAAAATTCAAAACTGACATTTATACCGATGTAAACAAAACGAAAGTAGCGCCCTCTCTTAGACATTAGCTACACTTTTTTATTGATAGCAGCCACAGTTACAGTATCTGTCAAGAGTGCCTTATTATTCAACATTCTGCTGTTATTATTGTGTTTTTAAAGACCACCAACAACTAAGGTTATTTGGGCCTAGCACCAATTCATATTTTCAATTCATTATTTTTTTTAATAATAAATTGAAAATCCAATCGACACTTTTACCAGATCTCGGGCTAGAACCCAGGAACTGAGGACTTGTAATAGAGGAACCATAGCAACGCCATGTAAACAACAGCACTGCTAAACGCTCGGCCATTTTCAAGCCCTGCTGTTATTATTAATAATTTCGTCTTGAATTTCAGTACAACCATTTGTTGTCTTCCAATTTAGCTAATAAATGTCTCAAAATGCCTCTTTATTGAAAACAATATTTCAAATCCAAACTCAATTCCTACTTTTATTAATTTTAATACACATGAACCCAAAAATGTTTAATACATATCATCTATATTCTATAGAATCTAAATGATCACACAAATTGACTGTACTTTAAATATAAAAGCTGCTATGTTGTGAGAAAGATTGGGTTACATAACACAATATGGTGGCGCCATCTTTTGTAATGGGTGAAGTGCAGGCTCCTTTTAAGGATGAATTTTTCTTTTCTAGGGTTCCGTAAAAACTAAGGAACCCTTATAGTTTCGGTCAGTCTGTGCGTCCGTATGTCTGTCTGTATGTCACAATTCTCCGATCCTCTCATTTATAAACATATTAAGATGAAATTTGGTAGTATATAAAAACATAAAAAAACACCGTAAATGGATATTGTGGGTTAGACGAAATGTTAGATATAGTTTACGATCCTCGCGTAGGATGGCATCATTTTCGCTTACTTTCGACGCGACTTTTATTTTTCGTCACTGCAATGCTAAAACCAACTTTCATCCCCGAAAACAAGTATTTAATGTTGCACTTTCAATGCACTTATGACAAAAAATTATTTTTGCTGTAAACAAAGTCAGCAGTATTTGTATTAAGAAAATTATTTTTGGTGGTATGAAATAAGTTATAAAAATCCACTAGAGGGTAAATTCGATTTTAAGCTTAATCGCAAAAGTTGGAGAACAGGAGACGAGCTGTAAGTCGTCGTTTCGAATCAAGGCTCTCACGATCAGTGCGGCTTAGTTCCGGTGATTTCGTATCCTCTTCAGTTATTTAAATCACATTTACCACCTGTGCTTCTACATTCATACATAATACCATAGCACCTCCACATAATATACAGGGTGTTTCTGAACGGTGTATTAAATATGGAGAAAAAACAAACTTCCGACATATATCTTTGTGCTTTATTTATGATTGTCTAGCGCATAAATGTACACGCAGCTGTTACACAAAAATTGCCAATATTACCAGTGGCGGACTAAGCCGGTCGGAGGCCCGGGGCGGCAGAACTAAATGAGGCCCCCGTTCTGCTTAGAAATTGATGTATTTGTAGTGTAAATTTCGTAAAAAATGAGTAATATAGATGTAATGGCTGACAAAAAAAATCAAATATTTATAATAAACGTATAGGTAGGTTTATATTTTGTATACGTACGGGGCCTCCAACTCCAAACTGCCTCTTACTTACTAAACATATTTTGGCCTTGTTTGGGATTTGGTTAAGAAGGACTTCTCAAGATTTAGAGACCCCTCAGGATCAGAGGCCCGGGGCGAGCCGCCCCCCCCCCTTAGTCCGCCACTGGATATTATACCCTTTCCTACCAACAGATCTACATGATTTAATTTACGTATCAATGATACGTATAAGATCCTCTATTCTTATCCAAGAATATAACAATTACTATATCTGTTGGTGGGAAAGAATACAGAGCCATGATCTTGTAATTATGATAAATATTTATTTTCTATTTAATATTTTTAAATTCTTTAAATTCAAAATAATTTTTTGAAGTTTTCAAATAGAGTAATATTGTAAGCAGGGTTTAAGATTTAAGAGTTAAGTATTAGGGACCCGAAGGAAGCCACCGCGACCCAAAAGATCTATTGTGTTCCCCTAGTTTCTTATCAGTTTTTTAGGATTCCTAGCCTATATTATATAAAGTCAAGAGAGCAGGGTTTGGATACTTATATATGTTTCCATGGATTAAGCAAAATTTGATAAATTATCATGATATGTTAATAGGAATCTGCCTGGCACCAATTTCAAAAGATGGCGCTACCATATGTCATTTTTCCCAATTTTTTACTCAAAGAATCAGCTTTTATATAAACAATACAGTCAATTTGTGAGATCTGTAAGATTCTATAGATGATATTCTTTGTATTAAACATATTTGGGGTCATGTATTGAAATTAATAAAAGTAGGAATTCAGATTGAACTTGAAATATTTTTTTCAATGAAAAAGGATTTTTAGACATTTAAAACATACTTTGAAGGACAAAAAATGGATATGCTAAATTTCAATACGAAACTGTTAATAATAACAGCAAATCGTTTAGTAAGAAGTCACTAATGACAGATAATGCAACCGCGGTGTTATCAATAACTAAAAAAAGTGTAGCTATTGTCTAAGAAATGACGCTACGTACGTTTTGTTTACATCTTGATTTATGGTATAAATGTCAGTTTTCGATTTCTTGTTCAGTTCGTGTTTTTCAAAGATTTTGAGATTGATTTTGTTTTCTAAATAGATTTTTTCTTCAAGGCAACGGGTTGCTATGAATATGAATAATCAATTTTCAATTAACATGAAAACATAAAAAGTATCGAATTCAAAGATGTTCTAAATATGACAACTTAAATTATCAAATTTTCCTCTTGAGAAATTTATTTGATTGTGTAAAGTTGGTACCACGTACACAATTTTCAAATTGAGATTAGATTTTTTATATTTCCCAGGTTTTTCTGAAAAAAAATAGTTCAGTAACCATGGGAATGGGAAGAAATAATCGAAATCCAAAACGACGTAAATTTTTAAAAATATTAGTATCATTTTATAGACTGTTATGCATGAATTTTCTTCGATTTGTTATTTATTTTATTCATTTTACAAGTAAGAATAGTGAAATGAACTAATTAACTAAGAAACTTTTCATATCGCTTATTACAAAAATGACACCACAGAAATTTTATGTAAAATAAAAAAGCACAAAGTAAATTTATATAGGTAATAAAAAGTGACATTACATTCACATTATTATAAAAAATTATAAATACACTTGGCACTTTTAAATCTTTATTACACTTCAATTATTCTTCTTTTGGGCTTTTCAGACGTATTGCCTAATTCCAAGATCTGTCATAGAGTTATTTTTTTCTAATAGGAGAAATTTGATAAATGCTTTCTTCTTGACTCAGATTTTATTTCTTTTTGATTGATTCAAGCGTTTTAATAGATTTTATTTATACATTTTTTCGCACATGTTCTATAAGATTTCATAAATGTCCTTATTTATTAATTTTCTGCTCTGAAATTATAATTTTTCAACTTTCAACTCAACATTATTAACTATTTATGACACGACTTGTGTCCACTTGTGTCAACATTTCTCAAATATTTAAATTTTTTATTCACATTGTTTCCATGGCAATTTCAGAAATATTATATCATTACTAACTTTGCTGTCATCATAGATCAATTATAAAAATTATTGTTATATTAGTGTCCTCTATACGCTAGTAGACGAAATACTCACAATATTTTGAAAAATATTACAATTACAGCGACGACAGCGCCTCTAACGGTTTATTATCGGCAACTTTTTGTGCAGTGCCCTTTTAAAAATAAAAATAAGTAAATAGTTAAAATTGAAAGTGCCAAAAACTTCAACAGAATGTGTTCTAATGATAATTGTATGAAGTATAACTTCGACCGTGCGCTTATATTTATATTTATTGTAGATTATAGACGCGTCGACATCTACAGGGTGGTGAACGTAACTGGTGCACATAGGGATTTAACCCGTAAAATCAAACTTTCGCGATTTCCTGCTTCCCCAATTATTTTAGGTTAAATATCTTCAAATAATAGTTTTAGAACATAAAATTCTGCATCTAAATCATTAAACAAAATTAATTTGGCATGCTTTGTAACGGCAGAAATTTGATATGAAAATGTCAAAATTACCTCAAAAACAGATAGCAATAGCCATGGAACTTGAACAAAATAAAATTAAGCAAAATCGCAGGATAGTGGACAAAATAATTTGATTTATTAAATTAAATGTACGACGTTTCGTCTATAGATTTAGACTTTTTCAAGTACAATATTAAAAATAACAATATTTATGAAAATTAATATTAATTTTCATAAATATTGTTATTTTTAATATTGTACTTGAAAAAGTCTAAATCTATAGACGAAACGTCGTACATTTAATTTAATAAATCAAATTATTTTGTCCACTATCCTGCGATTTTGCTTAATTTTATTATAATCACGATGGACACGATTTCTAATATAAATCTTGAACAAAATGATTAGAAATTATTCTGACAGCTAAAACGTCATCATTTTGTTCAAGTTCCATGGCTATCGCTATCTGTTTTTAAGGTAATTTTGACATTTTCATATCAAATTTCAGCCGTTACAAAGCATGCAAAATTAATTTTGTTTAATGATTTAGATGCAGAATTTTATGTTCTAAAACTATTATTTGAAGATATTTTTCCTAAAATAATTAGGGAAGCAGGAAATCGCGAAAGTTTGATTTTACGGGTTTAATTTCTATGTGCACCAGTTACGTTCACCAACCTGTATAAGGTCATTAGCGTCTTTCAACTACACTAAATAACAATTACTAACTTAAAACTAAATAACATCACAAAACATCCATGAGCGCAGGTAGGATTCGAACCCACGGCAGTCCAGTCTAGAGGTTGCGGCGCCAAGCATGCTAGCCACTAGGCTCTACTGCCCTCGTTCACTTATGTGGGTGAGGCATACAATTCATTTTTTATACATCCTGTACAGAAACTAATCACAATATTTTGTAAGGAAAGCCGCAAAGTCGGTGAGGAAGTCCAATGTTAAATCGAAACCGGCACTCCATAACGCATAACCAACTGTCTCTTTAACTAGATTCGCCTCTTCTTCTATGATGATCGATACCATCGTATAGGTACCATCAGGTGCACCACCATATTTTGCTGTCTTGTACACGCATTGTGATTTCCGGAATCGGTGACCGTGTTAACATTATGGGAAATAAATTTATCACTGATACAATTCAGGGGCGTAACAGTGGGGGAGGGATCTATAAGGCCACGAAACCCCTTACCCAAATATTTTTTTTGAAAAATTGCACAGCTTTTCTGCATTGTATTCCAAAATTGGAGATTCTGTGCAAATTTAAAAATGTATGCGCTAATGATCTTAGATGTCGAGCGTTTATAATATAAAAATTTATTATAGTTTGCACTGAATTTTCACTCGGCACTTGGTAGAACATGATTAATAACAAATAATTAGATCACTTGAAAATTCTACAGAAATTGTTTCTTCTCGACGATCGTTTCGTCCATCTTGAAGATGGACTTTGGGCCGAAACAATCGGCGAGAAGAAACAATTTCTGTAGAATTTTCAAGTGATCTAAATATTTGTTAAAAATTTATTAGTTTAGCTTCATAACTTGTGGTATTTTATTATTCAATACAAGTATCTAATTTTGAAGAGACAGTAGTGATGAGCAAAGCAAGACCAAGACCAAGACTTGGACGGTCTTGGTCTTGTTGATTCAGTCTTGGTCTTGGTCTCTTGGTCTTGGTCTTGATGATTCAGACTTGGTCTTGGTCTTGCTGAAATATGGCTGGTCTTGGTCTTGGTCTTGCTTATTTAGTCTTGGTCTTGTCTTGCGTATCAAGTCTTGGTCTTGCTCATTTTATCTGTCTTTTTTTTAGTTTTTTATTTCTGAAGATCATGATAGTTATAAATTAAAAATAATTCACAATCTATTATTAACTAACAAAATACTTGCTTCTTCGCAAGACCAAGACCAAGACTGCAAGGCCAAGACCAATTTTGCTCATCACTAAGAGACAGTCGAACTTGTAAATTATTATAGACGCTCCTCAAAATTAATTGAATAAAAAAATAATATAAGTGCTGATTTATGAAACTAAACAAATATCTTTTAAAGGAGGGCCTCTGTTTATTTAACGATAG
The DNA here is from genome assembly GCA_039654895.1 of Mongoloraphidia duomilia. Lineage (NCBI taxonomy): Eukaryota > Metazoa > Arthropoda > Insecta > Raphidioptera > Raphidiidae > Mongoloraphidia > Mongoloraphidia duomilia. The sequence goes on from CM077527.1 coordinate 14,125,188, forward strand.
TTCGTAAAACTATAAGTACGACATCTGTTAACATAAATAATTAAAAATTAATCTTATAAATCGGCCAAAGAAATTTTTGTTTCAACTTAAAAATTTAAAATGTACTTAACTATATAAGTTTTTAGTTTTTATTTCTCATGGAAAGACTGAATTTAAAATAGAAACAATTATGTAATTTCTTCATTCATAACATCTTGATAAACGCGTCTTCTTCATGCTTCGATTACGTTTACAATCCACGCATTCAATTATACAGGTGTGTGAAACATATTTTTTGCCATAACCATTATAAAATAGCTACTTTACATTCGTGTATGTATGTATGGAATGGGTCAGTAACAGGCAAGTGTGTTGAAAGCATGGAAATATCATAGATAGAGTAGGGAAGCCTCCCAAAAAAATTTGGATGCAAAAGATAGAGCTGGAGAATAGAGCAGTTTCTTTTTCTATCACAAATACATGAGCATATGGTTACAGATGTAAATTAACAACACCTACTATACATTTTTTAAATTCACAAATGCGTGCCTATGGCTCCCCTACTCTACCTATGATATCTCTATGGTTGAAGTCCGACTCGCACTTGAGCGGTTTTTTTTTACTAAAAATCTTACATAAACTATTTTGCCTTGTCACTTATTTTCCGGTGAATTATTAATCTTTCTATAGTAGCGTACACCGACATAATGTCGTTCTATTTCGTTTACTGTACTGTAACAATCTTTTAGCGATTGTTAAACTTTGGGAACATTCGACAGGATACACCTGTTGATAAGATTCTTTTGGTCATGCGTCGATGCACTGATTCCTGCCAGAAAACTTATACCCTCAACTGTTTTATTATTATATTTTTTTAAGTAACGTATATTCATATCTTTAGATCAAATAAGATTCGTTCAAAATTTTAATGATTTCATGGTTACATTATTGTCGAATAAATTATTTTACCTAGTAATTAAAAATATATTTATTTAATTTCTTGTAATAGGTATCTGTTTTTCGGATAAAATTATAGTTGTTTCATACAAAAAAAATTCGACTGAAGACCAGTCCTATACTTCCCACCTAGTAAATATTTGCAAAAAATAAACACTCTTTTTTTATTCTTTGAAAAAAAGCATGGCCCTCTTTTTCGTTTGGTGATCTACTGATGGCTAGCTTAATATAGCAAAAATCATGGTTACCTTGATTTATGTACCTATAATTTTTATTTTTTTTAGTAAAATATTTTTTTTCTCGAAAACTGTACCTACATTTTAGAGAAAAAAATATTTACATTTTTTTCATATTATAACATCTAGAATTCATTTATATTTTTTTTACTTATGTTAATACGTGACATTGAGAACGTTTTTTTAATATCTCAGGATCCACTGAACCGATTTGACTCAAAATCTTATCAGATCCAAGTTAAAGACTAATAAACACAATAGAATAATCGGCATGACCGTATGGTGTTCCGTTTTCACGATATCGAAGGCGAAAAATTGACCACATACACACACCCACACTTACACACACACATACAGACATCAGTCAGAAAATGATCTTAAACGATTGCTAGGGTCTCAAAACGTGAAGATCTGTTAAAATCTCGAAATATTTTTTTCGGACTAAATCCATTACTTCCCTACCATAGTAGAGGTGGGAAGTAAAAATTACTTTATTGTTCCTTGCAGCCAGACATTTTCTCAAGCAAACAAATTTTAGTCCATATTTCGTAAATCTGATTTATTCAAATTTAGTAATAAAAAGATTAAATAACTTTATCAGTCTTTGACAACCAAAAACATAAGAGAGTGTGAAACAGTTCATAAAACGAAACAAAAACCCATCGTATAAATTATAAAACATCTGGTCATCAATATAGCAAAATTTCCCAATATCAAAAGCTAGGTACTAAAGTCTGACATACGTCCGTCAATAAAACAAATACACATCTGTAATGCACACTTGAATTACTTCAGGGTTTGTATTTTGTAACCATAAAATGTCTGTTTGGTAACAAACTTTCTTATGAATGGGAGACCTTATCGAATTTTTGAAGTGGCCATATTGTATGTCAAATGAATTTGTAAATAGTAAATTGTAACCAACTAAACAAACACATGTGGACTGACCAAAAGAATTATGGGGAATTACATACAGTGTGTTCAAAACAAACGTATTTATATAATAATAAACAGCTTAGTATTAAAATTGGAGACTTGAAACGGGGACTACCTGGATTGAGGTTTTTCCATGGTATTTCTCAAACACATACATGGATATATGTTGAGGTAGTTCATTACTCAAAAGCAGCCATCTAACATCAGATAAAAAAATTCGACTGATAACCAGTTCTATACTTCCCACCTAGTAAATATTTGCAAAAAATAAACACTCTTTTATTATTCTTTGAAAAAAAGCATGGCCCTCTTTTTTGTTTGGTGATCTACTGATGGCTAGCTTAATCAAGGTTAGTAGAGTATAGGTTGCCTCATTTCGATAGATAGTAGTGGGGGGGATGACGTCACTCAGAATATACCATGCTTGCTCACTTCATTAGAAAAGATCAGAGCATGGACGCTGCTAATTTTTGGAAATAAAAATCACAGTAACCATGGTAGTGTGATATGTTTTTTCAATACCTAATAGAAACATGATTCTTCTGTTAGTGAAAAAAATATGATAAGTTGTCAATTTTGCGATAGCAGTTAAGTGTTATGGTGTTTTGTGGTTATTTTTAATATTTTGTGAATATAAAAGATAAAATAATTAATTTATCAATTTGTTAGTTAATTTTATTCGCTTCTTAAATTTAAAAAATAGGTAATTAACAAGATCTGCCATTTCTTGAGCATTATTTAATTTTTTGTTTGTTTATATTATACATATTAAAACCTAAATTTTGTAATAAAAATAAAAATTATCCTATTTTTTAACATCTCTTCTTCTATTTATTGTCTTCTGCCAATTTTAAGAAAAATCTGCACGAAGCACCTAATATAAATAAGCATAATCTTCAACAATTTTTGTACTTGATTTAAACTAAATTCTAGCTGACGTCATTCCCGCGCTTACGCTGATTGGTCAGATGGAATGAGGCAACCTGTACTCTAATAACCTTGTAGCTTAATATAACAAAAATCATGGTTACCTTGATTTACGTACAATTTTCTTTTTTTAGTAAAATATTGTTTTTCTCGAAAACTATATACATTTTTGAGAAAAAAATATTTACATTTTTTTCATATTATAACATCTAGAATTCATTTATATTTTTTTTTACTTATGTTAATACGTGACATTGAGAACGATTTTTTTAATATCTCAGGATCCACTGAACCGATTTGACTCAAAATCTAATCAGATCTAAGTTAAAGGCTGATAAACACAATAGAACAATCGGCATGGCCGTATGTTGTTCCGTTTTTACGATATCGAAGGCGAAAAATTGACCACATACACACACACACATACAGACATCAGTCAGAAAATGATCTTAAACGATTGCTAGGGTCTCAAAACGTGAAAATCTGTTAAAATCTCGAAATATTTTTTTCGGACTAAATCCATTACTTCCCTACCATAGTAGAGGTGGGAAGTAAAAATTACCTATAGGTAGATATTGAAAGAAGATTCAGAAATAGAGCCGGAAAAAACCTGGGTATAATGAAAGTCGAAGACAACACATTTAGCATGGTTTAAAAATTAATTTTATATTATTTTAAACTTTAATTAAAAGACCCGAAACCACCCCAATCCCGACGCTTATGAAAACTGTATCGGCAACAGAAATGATGACGTGGTTTAATTTATTATTCCTAAATTAAAAATTATCTAATTGTGTTATTCAGCTGTTTCATAATTTCAAGGTATAAAGTAATCGATGTGTGGCTGGGTAATAAAATCAAAATTTATGCGAGAAAAACATTTTCCAAACTCTGAACAACTTTGACCTGTAGTAATTTAATGTATTTTCACCTTCAGTTGTTTTATTTCAAAACGAATGCAAAATTAAATTTAAAAAAAAGTAATACACAATGGCATGTACTTACCAAAACATTGGAAAAACAATGGAATCCACAAACTCACATATAATCACAAATGTTTCACAGTTTTATTAAAAGTGCGTACTTCAGAAACACACCGCCCGGGAAAACGGTTAGCATACCGACTGCGTAATCCGCCAGCTTCACCGTATAATGAAACCATGTCTGTTTTTTTTAAACATTCGTAAAATATGTCATATTGTTATAGGAATCTCACGGCAGAGCAACCTAACAACTGATTATAAAATTATGCATTTTATCTAAAATTTATAGCAGTTACATAATCAAAAAGGTTTGTATTTAGTTAGTCCTTGACGAGTGCAGATTATGAAATTTAATTCGCCAGCTACCGATACAATTTCTCAAATAAAACTTTTTCATTTTTTTCTCCAAAATGAACATTTCTTTAATATTTTAGGATATGTAGTGATAATTTAAACCTATTTGATTTGTAGATTTTTTAACCGACTTCAAAAAAAGGAGGTTTCTCAATTCGACCGTATATATTTTTTATGTTTTATGTGTGTTCGCGGATAACTTCGTCGTTTATGAACCGAATTTGAAATTTTTTTTTTATTTGAAAGGATATACTTTCAGAGTGGTCCCATAGAAATTTCATCAAAATCGGTTCAGTAGTTCGGCTGATTTTAATAAAAGTAAGTAACGGCGTGTGATTCTTTAAGGTAAATGTTACTTTTTGACACTAAAAAGTAAAAAATAAAAAACTTTTTAACAAAAAAAAAACCTCCTTCAAAAAGGCACTAAAAAGAGGAAAATAATGAAATTTTGAGGTCTGTGCCAATTAAAATATGAAGTCGGTTAAAAAGTATAGTATAGTGATTAATATCTTCTTTTTAACCAATTTCATATTTTAATTGGCACAGACCTCAAAATTTCATTATTTTCCTCTTTTTAGTGCCTTTTTGAAGGAGGTTTTTTTTTGTTAAAAAGTTTTTTTCTGAGTCTATTTCTGAATCAGTTTGTCCTCCTCTGTATTCCTCAAAAGATAAAAATTCGTAATATGTATATCAGAATTTCTAAAAAGGAGCGAAGAAAGCTGAAAGTCAATTGTCATGGTGTAAAAAATCTAATTCGAGATTTCAATTTTGCCGCGTCATAGTCCCTACGTACTCAAAAAAAAAACAAGTTTTGATGTGTATATGTGTAGATGCTGACACGTTTAATGGATTGAAACCAAATTTTACAGGATTCCTCAGGGGGGATTTTTTCTTCGAAATACAAGACTTCGGAATCAAAGCCATTCGCTTCAGTTAATTAATTAATTGTAGATTATAGACGCGTCGACAACTCAGATCATTAGAGTCTTCAACACAACAAAATTTGTGTATTAGAATCCGCCAGCCAGCATACACAAATCGACTGGTCCGAGCTCGCGTCCCTGGGAGCGCTAATTCCCAAAGAACATTGGAATAAAATTTGCGATAGTAACCACATTCCAATGTCCCCCTGGGGGGTATTCGCTTCAGATTCGTATATTAATTTGGCAATATTGGGTCTATTTCACTGCAGTGATAAAAGTTTATTAATAAGGCTAGTATCTTTTAAACCGACTTCAAAAAAAAATAGAGGTTATGTTGAACAAAAATAGAAAATTGCGAATATTCTCGAAATAGCCTCAAACGATTTCGATCATATATTTTCATAAATGACCCTACAATTCAAACAAAAAAGTCATAGGCGGTGAGCCCGTGGAATTTATTTTTAACATATTAAAATAACAAATGATAGCGTATAAAATAAAAAGCGCACCCAAAAATCTTGTCTTTTATGGAGTCTAACGGTAATCTATGAATATTTCTTCTGTTTATTTTATAAATGGCTTAGTTATCTCTTTTCTAAAACGAATTGACAGTTAAACTTTGTGGCGTTGCTGCCACATCGAAACGAGCAAACAGGTGACAAATAAAAATACAGAGTCGCTGGGCCCAAATAATAATATTTGCTCGATCAAAAAAAACAAATTATAATTCCAAAACACACAAAATAAGAACGAAATAAACGATTTAACCCAAAAGGTAAGTATATTTAAAACAAAATTAATAACAAAAGAAAACACAAAATAAATACAAAAATGTATACAGGAATCAAAATTTAAACAATAAAATTAAATACAAGAAAAAGAAAAGATCACTGAAAATTTATCTATTGGTGAGGAAACGAATATACGATTATCTCAGGAAGACAGGAGGTACGCGACTGACAAAAAATATCTTTATTTTTTTTAATAACCAGCCACCAAGCGAATGGATTAAACATTGTACAGATTACATAAACGATCTAAAATTATGCAAAACGGCTACACTCAAAACAGCAGGTTAAATGAGTTGCCGTTATACAGGAGACAAAAAAACAAAATAAGACAATTGCTAAAAACAAAGGTTCAACAAACATGCCTATTGTTGCAGTTTCCCCCGGTGAAATGAAGCGCTTCAGCGGCTTCTTCTCTTCTAACGAAAGGCTTCAATTGACTAACGTGAGTTTTAAATCGCTTAGTGGGATCGTCGTCGCTTGCCACGAGGCAGGATGAAGGTGTAGTGAACCGGATGATTCGTCTGGGCGTGCTCCACCTTGGGATGAATTTTTGAGCCTCTTGACTGCCCTGCGGGACGATTCGGTGAAGGCGCTGCACCACGAGCTGACCAACGTGGAGGCGATGTCCAGCAGGTTGCTTGAGGTCGAATAAGGTCTTCACTTTACGATGGGCTTGCCTGAGTTTCAACTTGATTTCTTCCGGCGTGGCGTCTGGAACAGGATCGACAAATTTCTCCAATTCCCATTGTCGATCGAGAGGACGGGGCAATTCACGACCCAGAAAGATGCTGGCTGGCGACTGATTTGTCACTTCTGAAACATTGGCGTTATGCGAGTACGTGAAGAGTTTGAGATACTTGTCCCAATCTTTGTGATTGTCCTTGGCGCACGATTGAACCATAACGGTCAACGACTTCTTCAAATCGCGCATAGAGCGCTCCACCATGTTACTGGACGGTTGGTAAGGGGCGGTGAATACGTGTTTTATACCCCAAGCGAGCGTCATCCGCCTGAACAGATCGCTACGGAAGACTGTCGCATTATCGGAGACGACGACTTCCGGAGGGCCGTACGTACTCCAAATGTCCACCAGTTTCTTCACGGTAACGGCCGCCGTGGCACGTCGACAAGGGATTGCGTCAATCCATTTGGAGAACCCGTCGAGCACGACTAGCGCGTAACGATTGCCCGAAGATGACGGAATCAAAGGACCGCAAAAATCGATATATACTCTGGAGTACGCCGACGTCGGTATAGTCGACGCCATGGGAGCTCCAAGTCGGCGGTTGGCTGGATTAACCCTCTGGCAGATTTCGCAAGATCTAACGTACTGGCGAACGTCCTTAAACATTTCAGGCCACCAAAAACGTCTAGCGATCGCTCGGTAGCTCTTCGTTATTCCGGGATGAGAGGCGTCAAGATCATGGAAGTAGTAAAGAATCATATTCCGCACCGAAGAGGGAACGACCACTCTCTTCAAGCGATTTTTTCCCACTAGCCGCATCAAAAGGCCTTCGCGCTCGACATACCCTGTCACATCTTGATTGCTTCTCAAACGTTCTAAGATGAGGTTAGTCTCCGCGTCGGATTCTTGATGGGTTCTGAGGGATAAAAAGCTCTGCGGAACTTCGTGTAGCAGGTGGATTTCTTCTTCATGTACTTCAGACGTCCCGTAAAGACGGCTGAGCGCATCGGCAACGGAGTTTAATGGACCTCTTATATGCTGAACTTGGAAATTGTACTTCGATAGCTTGAGGACCCATCTTCCGACTTTACCAAGTTGTTTGGGGTGACGAATCATCCAAGTTAGTGCCTCGTTGTCAACCTGAAGAAGAAATTCTTGACCCTGGAGGTAGTCGTTGAATTTATCAAGCGCAAAGATGATTCCCAGGGCTTCTCTCTCCATAATGGCGTAGCGCTTCTCGGCGTTTGATAGCTTGCGGGAGGCGTACGCAATAGGGTGAGTGCCGTCTGGAAACTCTTGCAGAAGAACTGCGCCTAGTGCGAGATCCGACGAATCGCTCCGTACGATAAATTTGGAGTCAAAGTCCGGGTATTTCAGCACAGGAGCGGTCGAAAGTGCTCCTTTCAGCGCTCGTACGGCGTCCAGCTGAATCTTGTCCATGCTGAATTTTACATTTTTCCTTTTAAGGTGATTCAACGGAGCAGCCAATTCGCTAAAATTCTCAATAAACCTAGCGAAGTAGGCGGTCATCCCAAGAAAACTTTTGACTTCCTTAAGGTTCGACGGCACCGGAATCTCTTGAATCGCCTTAATTTTATCGGGATCGATATGGCAGCCTTCAGCTGAGACTACGTATCCAAGACATTTGAGTCTCGACTTGCACAGGTGAGCTTTGTCCGGATTGACTGTAAATCCTGCAGTGTGTAGGCGAGTAAGTACTTCACGTAGGTGCCTTATGTGATCGTCGACGTTAGACGAATAAATCAATAGGTCGTCGAAGTAGTTCACCACGAATTTATAGTGTAGGTCGGCGAAGACGGAATTCATTATTCGGTTTAGTGCGGCTGCCGAAACGGATAGCCCAAAGGGCAAATAATTATACTGGTAGGAGCCAAACGTGGTAGAAAATGCAGTAATTGGCTTGGAATTTTCCGTTAGAGGCAGCTGGTGGTAAGCCATATTTAAGTCCAGTTTAGAAAAGATGACTGCGCCATTGAGACATTGAAATATCGACTCGGGTCTCGGTACAGGATAGGCGTCGTAATGGATGCGTTGATTCACCCTCCTGTAATCGACTACCAGTCTCTGACTTCCGTCCTTCTTCGGTATCAAGAAGCAGGGGCTGGAGTACGGTGATTGGCTAGGCTCGATAACGTGCAATTCGAGAAGCTTGTTGATGTGGAGTTTCATGGCTGTCGCTTTAGGTGGAGTCAACGAATACGGAGCCTGGTGAATCGGAGAAGGGTCCTTGAGACGAATTTCATAAAAGAAATCTCTGACTCGGCCAAGATTATTAGTAAGCGTGCTTTCAAATTGTTGCGTTAATTGTTGCAACTGTAGATCGTGATTCGGTGACAACTTGTACGAAGATTCGACGGTAGTAAATAATTTCAAGTCGGAATTATCGGAAAGGTCAATAAAGGGAATGACAACGTCCGGACGAAAGTTGAACGAAAGGTAAGACTTAGAAAAATTCAGGACGGCTTTCATTTGACGTAGTGACTTAATTCCGATGATAAAAGGGAAAGACAGGTTACGGATAACGGTGAAATTTAGTTTCCATGTGAAACTGGAAATCTTCACGATGACTGATATTTTCTTTTCAGCGGAGACCATGGTATTGTCGGCTAGACGTATTCTGGAGTAGGTCTTTGAAGAAGATGCAGATCCGTACCGAAGAAGCATGTTGCAAACGCCTTCATCGCAGAAATTTGCCGACGCACCCGAATCTAGGAGTGAATGGAAAGGTGAATTACCAATATAGATTTGGATAACCGGTAGGGTACAATTGTCATGTTTGGGAATTTGACTTGATTGGAAACCAAGTCGTAGGTTTAGGAGTTTTTTGACGGTTGATTGTGTGACGAGTTGGCTTCGTTCGCTCTTTGTCGACGACGACATTCGGTAATGTGATGTCCCGGCAGCTTACAGTAAGCACATTGACCGTTTGTTGTGTTTGAAGGGCGGGCCTCCGATGACGACTGCTCACGTTGACAAGCTAGCTGGATAAGAAAATCGGACTGGTTCATTCGACGGGCTAATTCCTCCAGCTCGGTGAATGCAGTGGGCATCGGTATATGCTTCAGTTCAATTAATGTGTTAACGTTGGCATGGGCCCATATTTGGCAAATAAGTTCGGACTCGGGAATTTCCGCATTTAAGGCTTGAGCCTTTCTTGAAATGTCACGAATGAAATCGCTGAACGATTCTGTCTGTCGCTGAAACCTTCTTATAAGGGCGTTAATCAGTTGCAATCGTATTGTAGCCGGAACGAATCGAATTAACAATTCCCTTTTCAGCTCTGACCAGGTTTGAAATTTTGACGTTGCTTCCGGCCACCAAGTTAAAAGTTCACCTTGGAGACGACTGAGGAGAGCAAAAAGAATCGAAGTCTCTGGCTGTATCTTCAAATTGACGAGATCTTGGACTTCCTCAATAAATGCAATTATTTTTGTAGGTTCGGTACCGCAGCATGTGGAGATTTTAGACACAAAATTTGTTAAGTCATGCTTGAATTCAGTGTCTTTCTTTATTAAATGTTTCGTCAAGTTCTCTGACCACTGTGATAATTGCTGCACCACGTCGTGTATACCGGCAGTCAGTTGCATATGAACTGCCGTTGCTTGGACCAAAGCAGACGGCTGTTCCGCAGAGGTTGAAGGTGTAAGATTAGCCGTCGTACGCTGATTGCTTGCTGAAGTAGCGGCATCTTCTTCGGTGGATGGATTGCTTTGCGATCTTGTATTTGTCGGCATTGTACTCACTTTAACTGAATTGCACTTATTCGCGAAAACAAACTGTACGCGAGGATGTGGAAACGACCGGTAAGGTTGACAGGAATAGAAAAAAAAGGTAAAATAATAAATTTTCAAAAATACGGTCCTTTAAAATTTACAAAGGAATGCGGTACGCAACATAAAATTATTAAAAAGGTTGCGTAAGAGAAAGCAAGGATTATATAACCCCAATGAAACACCGTTGTACTAGAGAGCACTATAATACTGTATTAAAAATGAAAAATAAAAAGAATTGCGTTTTAGAAAAAATTAATAATTACGATCTGCTACCATTCTGTGGCGTTGCTGCCACATCGAAACGAGCAAACAGGTGACAAATAAAAATACAGAGTCGCTGGGCCCAAATAATAATATTTGCTCGATCAAAAAAAACAAATTATAATTCCAAAACACACAAAATAAGAACGAAATAAACGATTTAACCCAAAAGGTAAGTATATTTAAAACAAAATTAATAACAAAAGAAAACACAAAATAAATACAAAAATGTATACAGGAATCAAAATTTAAACAATAAAATTAAATACAAGAAAAAGAAAAGATCACTGAAAATTTATCTATTGGTGAGGAAACGAATATACGATTATCTCAGGAAGACAGGAGGTACGCGACTGACAAAAAATATCTTTATTTTTTTTAATAACCAGCCACCAAGCGAATGGATTAAACATTGTACAGATTACATAAACGATCTAAAATTATGCAAAACGGCTACACTCAAAACAGCAGGTTAAATGAGTTGCCGTTATACAGGAGACAAAAAAACAAAATAAGACAATTGCTAAAAACAAAGGTTCAACAAACATGCCTATTGTTGCAACTTTCAAATTGAAACGAAGACCACACGTTGCCAACATGTGTTACATCAAGTACCCATATTATAACCAAAAACAAGACATTTAAAAACAGTTGCTGTTCGCACACAGAAACAAATGACCGCCGGAAGTTGCTTATAGAAAGACAGATGACTGCTGGCTTCACTTGTTCCTGTTAAACACAATAAAAGTGTTGAGATGTAATATTTCGTCTGCTTGAAGGACCGATTTATGACTGAAGAAGTTCCGGTAATTGACCCCAAAGGTCGGTTAAAATACACAACCAATGCAACATGTGGCAACCAATCAAACGTTGACAAATTCTGTGTTTGGACAACATATGTTACACACTTTTTTTCAAATTTACAGTTGAAATTTTTACTGCAGATTATATTTTCAAGGAATTGCTTTACATCTCACAGAAAACTGAAAATATTTTATGACACACAAATTTAATATTATTACAATGACCTAACATGTATTTGTAAATCTAACGCATATATGTAACCATGGAAACGGAAAATAATTATTAATGTCACAGACAGGTATTATAAATCACTATAATATTTATCGTAGATTATAGATTGTATATTATAGACGCGTCGACAACTCAGATCATTAGCATCTTCAACACAACAAATAATCCATTTGTGTATTAGAATCCGCCAGCCGGCATACACAAACCGATTGGTACGAGCTCGGGTCCCTGGGAGCGCTAATTCCCAAAGAACATTGGAATGAAATTTGCGATAGCAGCCACATTCTAATGTCCCCCCTGGGGTATATAGCCTAAAGTTTAAAACAGAATGACGTATGGATCAAATTAAATTGCAATACCTACTGAATTAGATTTACATTTATTTTGCTGACGTTTCTGAAAATTTTCCTATAGGTATTGATTCTCTGTCGCAATACATATTTCTAAAGGTACGTGCAGTACGCAGCTGGGATTCTAGATGGTAGCATGTATGGTAGATGGTGGCTGAAATTATAAGCGCTTATAGGTTTGCACAACGAAGCTTTGATACTAGCATTGATACAAGCTTAAGTCGCGTTTGAAATGTCAAATAGCGAAGACGAATATTTGTGTTCTTCTGCTACAAAGTGGTATATTTTAAATACAAATTTCGGTATGAGCTATCATGTCCACCCTATTAATAGAAAACGATCTAAACATGGCGAATTTCATCATTTATACCAAGAATTAAAATTTTACCCAAACCGGTTTTTTGAATATTTACGTATGGAAGCCTAACACTTTTAAATACGTCTTAAAAAAAACTCAAAACAAATTAAATAAAAACTGGCAAAATTTCACTTATTAAACTAGTCACATCCATTGCGAAACTTGTAACTGCCATTTGACAGTTGTCACACGTTGATTGTAGTAGTCAGCGCGCTGAAAAAATGGTGAGATACATTCTTGAATCTAGCAGCTCTTGTAACAGTGCTTATACCTGCTACACTCACTGCTTCGTTGTGTACGCTCGCATATATAACAATGCATTAATTTAAGCAAGCCCTGCTATGATCTACGCTACCATCTAGAATCCCAGCTCCATACTGCACGTACCTTAACTGAAATAGCAGTATTTTTATTATTTTAAGTAAATTTTTAGTGCATGAATAGTGCATATAGTGATTCGTGAGAAAGTATTTTATTCCCTTCTTGTTTGCGGCCAACAATCAGCTCACCTGTGGCTAGGTAGTTTGTTTTTGTATTCTGATACACCTATTAAAGTCCGATTCACACCCGCAAAAAGAGAATATCGGAAAGAAGTGATCGCCGAGGTCCTGATTAAACTGTATTTTCCAATTTCCTCACAATAATTGATAGATCATTTTAACGAATTATTTCCAATATATATTTGACTAGATTTATTTATTATAAAATATAGACGCTCGATAACTAAGGTCATTAGCGTCTAATTACATCAAATTAAATTAAACGATATCACAAAACATCCATGAGCGGAGGTATTCGAATCCAGAACCGTTTGATCCAAGCACAGTTGACAGTACGCTAGCCGTTACTAGAGATATATTGAATTATTGAGGTAAGATTTTTTGACAAGATAAATCATCTACGAGAAAGTAACGACACAAGAGCTGTAAATTTTTCGGATGAAAATAGCAATTCGAGCCACCAACAGCTTAGGATATGTGGATCTAGTACCAATTTATATTTTAATTTAGTATTTTTTTAATAATTAATTGAAAATCCAATAGATTTATTTTTACCAGTTCATAGAATAGAACCTGGGGTTTGTAATTGAGGAGTCACGGAAATGCAATACAAAAAAAATGGGTGTCTGCTTATGACCACACGACAGAAGTGAAAACTATATAAATAAATATGTAGAATTTAGAACAAAAAAAAACACATAAACATTTCACGGTGTCAGTGGGTTTTGAACCGGGGACGTTATACATACGACGCACAGACGCTGCTATCGTCGCTACAACTGAATGACGTGCCATTTTTATTATATATGCGCGCGGGCACAGTTGTGACATTCTAGACCATAGCATGTCGGTGATGCGAACACATAAGATTTTCCCCTACCAAAAGTCGCTCAACGCGCCTAAAGAAGTTTTCACTTCAAAAACGAATATAATTTGAATATAATGTGTACATCGTCCTTTAATAGCGTTGTTCGTGTGAGCATCCCGTTGGATTGCCAGCAAGATTGCAAGCGACACCACGGAGATCGTTTTCTGTTGCAATCTGTTTAGCAGAGATATTACACCGGGTACTGCAGCATTTCTTCTCTAGAGCATGTCTGTTGGCCAGTCATTATATGCTGTCGAGCATTGTTTATCGTGGGAAAACACCTGCAACGCGCGCATCACATTTAGGGATTCAACCCCCTTTTCTCGAGGTCACACCATTCTCGTTTTCTATTACTTCAGATGGGTCAATTACATTGATAAAAAAACTTTTTATAAAAAAAACCTCCTTCAAAAAAAGTCACTAAAAAGACGAAATTAATATAATTTTGTGGTCGGCGCCAATTTAATTACCTAAAAGCTTTTATATTTACCTATTTTTTAGTGTATTTGCCATATGGCACTTACACTATTGGCGTCGGTCGGATGGCGAGACCTAGGGGTCGGACCAAAATTTCTCGACGTTTCATAGCCTCCTGAACAATTTGGCACCATTTTTGGAAATGTTTATATATATACAGGGTGTCCTCAAAGACACTAAACACACGCCTACCACATGTTCCTGAGACCAAAATAAGCCGATTTAAGCAAACTTACCTTCTTACAAAATTTCTTAGTTTGGGCGCTATACGGCCCTGAAGTTACAATTTTGAAATCGTTTTTTTTTATAAATTTAAAACGGATTGTGCGATTTTGCTAAAATTTGGCACGTTGACATAGTTTTATGGAACAAAAAAACCCATATCAAAATTATGATTAATGTCAATCCATAGGCGTAGAACTCGGGTTTTTTAATATTTGAACGTTTCAAATTTCTACACCCATGGAAGAAAAGGGGTTTAAGTACAAAATTTAGATTCAGTAACTTATTTGCTACAAAAAAGCTACTCTTATTAAGACTCGATTACTCTCATGGTTTTTGAGAAATTTGTATTTTAATAATAAGCTAATCAATAATAATACGTTGCTAATAATATGTTGATCAGTAAACAAATAAGATGGCCATGCTTTTTTCTAAGTATAAAACTGGAGATAATGAAGAAGTTATGCAAAGAGTAAATTAATTTTCTTCGTCGTATAAATCTTTGTATGCATAAAAATGGTGGACACTTTGACCACTTTTTATGACATATTTATTTATTTCTATTCATGTTTTAGTAACGTTACTTCATTTTGTAAAAATTATTGCGAATTATTAAAATACAAATTTCTCAAAGACCATGAGAGTAATCGAGTCTTATTAAGAGTAGCTTTTTTGTAGCAAAGAAATTACTGAATCTAAATTTTATACTTAAACCCGTTTTCTTCCATTGGCGTAGAAATTTGAAACGTTCAAATATTAAAAAACTTGAGTTCTACGCCTATGGATTAATATTAATCATAATTTTGATATGGGTTTTTTTGTTCCACAAAACTATGTCAACGTGCCAAATTTTAGCAAAATCGCACAATCCGTTTTAAATTTATAACAAAAAAACGATTTCAAAATTGTAACTTCAGGGCCGTATAGCGCCCAAACTAAGAAATTTTGCAAGAAGGTAAGTTTGTTTAAATCGGCTTATTTTGATCTCAGGAACATGTGGTAGGCGTGTGTTTAGTGTCTTTGAGGACACCCTGTATATATTATAAGAGTACGCAGTGGACAATTTTGAGCACGTAGATTGGCTTCTCACCTGGGAAAAGAGAAATAACGAGAGAAAAGGGAAAACGGTTGTATCAGATATGGCTCAGAGAGTGCTGTTAAATCGGGCCCAAGTAATTGTTAAACAATCCCAGAAAATATTCTCTGAGTTGGTCCGATACAAGCGTTTGCCTTTTTAATGAAAGGACACGAAATAATGTTAACAATATTTATTAGTATTCATTAATTATGCAAATATCACTAATGCAAACTTAACATAAAAGTTAACACAATAATCGATAGGAATCGAAAGAACCCAAAATGAATAGTAGGGAAATTAGCAAGATATATTAAATTTATACACTTAAAATTAACAATGAAAAATTAATAATGAAAATTGAATAATTATCGTTTAAACAAGGTATCGATAGGAATCGATAGAACCATTGGAATGGTTGCAAAAGAAAGAAATTAGAAAATTAAAAGAAAACCGGACACAAAATTATCACTTCAGACTCTACAAGTGAAAAATTAATAATCATTATACAAAATGACCATTTAGAAATGGCTTAAAAGAAAATTAGAAAAATAAATACGGAGCACTTAAAATTACGACTTATGATTCCGAGTGAAAAATTAATAATAATTATTCTATTTTTTTCCGTTGATAAGCAAAATTTTGTATTTTAACAATCAGAAAATAAAACGTGTACACAGCATGCTATTTTTATAGGAGTCAATTCGTTTTTTCAAAGCCGCCCCCAAATACTGCTAGATCAAAAATGCCAAATAAATAAGTAGTTATAAGATTATGCAATACTATTTACAAGTGATACGCAATATCACAGTATATATATGTTCGCGGCATAACTCTCGAAAGACTTAATTAATTTGAACGAAATTTGGTACACACGTTGGAATCCATCACCGCACGGAACCTATTTAAAATGGGCCCAATCGGACTATTTTAAGGGTATTTTAAGGGTTGAAAAAAGCTTTTGGGCCCGAAAATACCGAAAAAAATTTCAGAATTGTTTCAAAATTGAAATTTAACCTTTTAGTAAAGAGCAAAATGTGCTACTAAAATTTTAATAAAATCGGCCAGACAGAACCGGACTTACAAATTTTATGAAAACACTAGTTTGCGGATAGTGATTTACTTACTGAAGGGTGTATTTAATTTGGTACAGAGGTTGCATTTATAATAATATTGAAATTAAGAAAAAAAATATTATTTTAAGGGGTGTATTATTTTTATTTTGTCCAAAAACAAACCTAAGTTCACGTATTTAAGCCACATGGCCTGTATTAGCAAATACACTATATTGTCGGCAGGGTTTGGCACTGCGACCCGAGTTTTTTATTAAATTGGCGCCGACCTCAAAATTTTTTAATTTTTACTTTTTAGTGACTTTGCTATACCTACCTAGTTTGCACCTTATTAAGCGACTTCTGTCTTGATATTTGATTACTAAACTTAACAAGCCGTGAGGTGGGTCGTTTATTAGGACTAAAGTGCGACCCTTGAGGTCCACACGACGAACTTCCCAGTTTGATAAATATTTAATAATAATAATTAAATTAGATATTACACAGAAAAGTAATCATTTTAATCATTAAAACATCAATAATTAAAAAAAAAAAAAAAAAAAAAAAAACGGCTGAACCGATTTTTATAAAATTTATGTCGGATCAAAATGACGTTAACACACCTCGATTGACACCCTTACGAAGTCGATATAATTTTTTATTCGCGAGATATTGTGTAAAATCTACTTTTTTTGAGGTTATTTGGTTAAGAAAAAAGAACGGATGAACCGATTTTAAAAAAATTCCTTTCAGATCATATTTACGTTAATACGCGTCGATTGGCACCCCAACGTAGTCGATATCATTTTTCGTTCTCGAGATTTCGTCTTAGAAAGAAATGGACACATACGTACGTACGTACGTACGTACACACACACACACACACACACAGACATCTTTCTAAAAGTAGTGTAAAAATAGTGTAGTGACTTTGAAACATAAAAATTTTTTTTCCTTTTTGATTTCGATTTTCGGACCCATTACAATAACTTCCAATGGGAAGTTAAAAAAAACTACTGAACCGATTATAGTAAAATTTATGTGGGACCTTCTTGAAGGTAATGCCCTATTAAATAAAACAATAATCATCAAAATCAGTTTACAAATGCAGGAGATTTGAGATAACATGCATAGGTACAAAAAATTATTTTTATTATACTAGAAAAAACTGCTAAATCGATTTAAGAAAAAATTATATGGGACCAATCTGATATTTTCCTGAATACAACGGAGTCAACATTTTTCAAATCGGTGCAGTCATTACAGATCGAACTGATCCTCCTTTTTGAAATTGGTTAAGAAATACATTTAGGAAATAAATATTAAGCTTTTATTTAAATCACTAAAAAAGAAAAAATAATTTTTAATAATTTAGGTTCATAATTATAAAAGCGTAAGTCGTGAACTCTATGATAGTTTATTAGTCACGACCCACGTTTTTATAATTATGAACCTAAATTATTAAAAATTATTTTTTCCTTTTTAGTGCACTTAAATAAAAGTTTGTCTCTAAAAAGTTTTTTTTTACTAATATTTATTTCGTTCATTTTCGTCTTTCAAAATAATTTTTCCCCCTTTTGACACCCGTAGGGGTTGAATTTCGAAAAATTCTTTCTTAGTGAATGATTACGTCAGAAAAGGAAACCCACTGTCCAAATTTACGGTTTCTAGTTTTAGCGTTGATTAGTCAAAAAAACCCTACATCCCCGTTTGAACCCCTTAGGGGTTGAATTTGTTTCTAAAAACGATATATTCATGTATTGTCATCGGGAATACATATGTGTACAAAATTTCAAATCGATCGGATACGTGGAAGTCGTTCAAAATTGACTTGCAAGTTTTGACCTAAACAAACACACAAACTAACTAACTAACATACATTGCAAGTGAAATAAAAGCTTATAAAAAAGTCTGTCTAGACCTGACGATTAAAAATTATAAAAGATTTATTCTGTCGTAAGTGGTTTTTAGTTTTGAACATAGAATTTAGTGAAACGACAAAAGAAAATTTGTCAACATTCTTCAAAAAACAACAGTCTCACGAAACATGATTTTATGTACAAATATACAGCTGAGTACACATGGGCATGACATGTTCTTTGTTATCTTTATCTTATAAGGTCGTCGCTGTATGATGTTTGCTCTATATTCAATGTCAAATGAATCTTCGTATTGTTAATCGACAAATTCAAAGTATATGCAGAGCCCGATCGAATAATCGGCTTCGGTAATCTTTGGTCAAAAATTTCAGAATCGGAAAAATAGGACTTTAGTCAAAAACAAACTTAACGTTTCGTCGGATGTGAAGTTAAGTGTTATTTCACTTGAGTGTGAGCTTGAAGTACCTACCTACTTGATCCGCAAACAAATAAGTCAAAACATTATGTTCTAGTTTTATTTTAAACCAACAATTTATTTAATGAATTTTATTTCTGCTTGCTGTAAGACCTAGAATCTATATTACCTACGGTTAAAAAAGACTTCAAAATCGGGAAAAAAATCTTAATTTTAAAATCACGAACATTTTTTATTTTATTTATTTATTTATTGTAGATTATAGACGCGTCGACAACTTAGGTCAGTAGCGTCTTAAATACATTAAATAACAATTCTCTTAAAACTAAATGACATCACAAAACATCCATGAGCGCAGGTAGTGTTGTGTCTTTTTGAGTCAACATAATACTCTACATTGTCGACACAACATTGTTTTGTTTTGGCAGTTTCTATTAGCTACGCTTTTGAAACAAACAAGTAATTCAAAATTATAATTTCGTTGTGATCAGACATATTTTAGACTCGTCTTGATTAAATCAAATTTTATTGTGTTTTATTTATTTATTTATAATTTTATATAATATAATATATAATATAATAAATAAATAAAACACAATAAAATTTGATTTAATCAAGACGAGTCTAAAATATGTCTGATCACAACGAAATTATAATTTTGAATTACTTGTTTGTTTCAAAAGCGTAGCTAATAGAAACTGCCAAAACAAAACAATGTTGTGTTGACAATGTAGAGTATTATGTTGACTCAAAAAGACACAACAGTAGGATTCGAACCCAGGACAGTGTGATCCAAATGCCGCTACGCTAACCGTTACACCACACTGTCCTCACTAAACGAAAAAAAAATATTTTTTTATACTTATAGGTACAATTTTTAAATCACGGAAAAACTAAATGCTGTAGGTATACAATTCAATTATACAAAAATTTAAAAAAATCAAAAATATAAATCGGTACTAGGCCCAAATAACCCAGGCTGTTGGTGGCCTTAAAAATGTATCCCACATCAAATAGAATTCAAACCCATTAAATGCGTTTTGAACAAACAGGGTTTTCTGGAATACCTGACTACAGCCTCACCTTAAGAAGTGTAAAAAAATGTGTTTACGAATGTTTTAATGCTTAAATGAAAATTTAAACGTAACTAACTATGATTCCCAAAACATAATTATAATAATCATGTATGAATTGTTTTTGTTTGTCAAATAGTAACAATAGACACCATGAGAGGTGAGATACGAAAGGCTATGATCGTCATTTGTTTTTACGCGACGCTGACGTCACCGCGACCTTTTATGCAAATTTGGAAATTGTTAATTTTCAAACTATAGGTCCGTGAAGGAAAAGTTGGTTATGTCAGTAATTAGAATTTTCTTTTTTACTGAGACGTGCAGCTGAATTCAATGAACAAGTTATTTTTCTGTTCTATACATGCATTGAAATCTTTTTTCACTTTTTTGAAAAATCTCCGAGAAACTTTTCAAATTCGGTATGCTCATAGAAAATAATATGCTTAATTCTATAAGCACAATATCAAATGTCTCGTTATTCATAGACTACTTGCTGATCCCCCTCATGGGGGACATTGGAATATGGTTATTATCGCAATTTGCATTCCAATGTTCTTTGGGAATTAGCGCTCCCAGGGACCCGAGCTCGTACCAGTCGGTTTGTGTATGCCGGCTGGCAGATTCTAAAACACAAACGGATTATTTGTTGTGTTGAAGACGCTAATGACCTGAGTTGTTGACGCGTCTATAATCTACAATTAAATAATTACTTGCTGATCAATAATGGGGTTGACCCACACTATATTGAAATTTGACGTTTTTTTAACGGATATCATTGTACTTTAGGTGTACAGTCAACATCCATTTTTGGTAGGAATTTTGAAGCGTTTATTATTATTATTCCTTTTTAATAATTTAATTTTACAGTAATTTAAAATTGCCGCTAGTTAAAAGGCCAATCAGAAGACGCGCACAATGGAAATGACGAAATATGGCTGAAACAGCGTTGTCATGTTGTTGTGATGTGAAATGAAAAATTTCTAATTCTAACTCGTATTAATTTCTTATCAAAAACGTCAGAAAATAATGTGTAAAAATAACACTATAGATATTTGAACGCATGAAGTAACAAAAACACTAAAACATACTTCTTGACGCTTGATAGGTGGTTGACAGTTGTAAATACGACAACAGTGTATTTTCATTCCTGCTGGCTTTACTCTTATTGGCTGTTAGAAAAAAGCGCGAACATAGTCCTATAACAAGACCATCATCCATCATCCTGTACAGGTTCCAAAAATGTCAAAAACCTTTGGCCAGAGACATATATTGTTTCTTGCTCCAAAATTATACAATCATTTACCTCAAGAATTGAAAGTTATTACCAATAAAAAAACGTTCAAAATAAAAATAACAAACTGGTTGCTGGCTAATTCAGATGCCAAAGTTGTATTTCAGATTCTATAGCGTAAAATTATGACAATGTACGCGCTTCGCTCACACACAAACACAAACTCTCACACACACACACACACACACACACACACAAACAAACAAACAAACAAACAAACCTGACAAACTGACTCTAATAAGGAGGAAAAAAAATAATATATAGGTACACGTCCGTATATTTCTGGACTCCTGCCTTAGCACTGGTCTCCCAAGTTGGGCAGGAAATCCTCTTTTCATAATTATATATAAATTGTTATATGTACTTATTTTTTTTTGAGGAATAATAAATTGAAAATTGAAATTGAAATGACGTTATCCGACTAACAATTTCCAATTTTATAATTTTTTTAAAGCCTTTCCAAGTCTCTAAAAATTACAAAAAAAAATTGATCGCCTTACATTGAAAAACAGTGCCGATTAAAAAAAAAAAATACGTGGGTCAACTCCGTTCTACTGTAATCCGTTTTTAAATTTGATACAGGCGAAATAAACAAATAATATCGAGGGTGAAGAATGGCAACCTTCCGTGTCATGATTTACAGAAATTCAGCAAGCTTCTATGTCAAAAACAGACACTTTTCAGAGGGAAGATAACAATGTTTTGAACCATGATGATGTTCTAACATTTTCTTTCATATTAGATTAAATTAATACACTGACAAGAGCTTGTAACAAACTCCTATGTCTGACATAGGAGGTTGTCGTTCTTCACTTGACATAGGAGTTTTGTTGTATAAGTCCGTATTTATTCTTCATTGACATGGGAGATTTTGCCAGCAAAAAGAAGGCTAGTTTGTAAATCGTTTAATTCATAATTTTCAAATCTGCAGAAATTAACAAAGAAGGTTATTCCAAGTCTTCATGGTTTCCGGGCTTGTAGGCCGTGGTCCGGTGGTATTTCTACCTGACGTTTCGTCTACAACTGCGGTAGACATTCTCGAAGGCGATGTGGCAGCGGTCGAAGTGTCCTCCTTGGCGGCTCACAGGTCAGTGTGTTCTCCCTTCTTTTATGCCTAGTGCCAGTGTGTTCTCTGTTCGGTCGTAGTCCGTCTCTCTGTAATTGGTCAACTGCTGCCACATCGCCTTTGAGAATGTCTACCGCAGTTGTAGACGAAACGTCAGGTAGAAATACCACCGGACCACGGCCTACAAGCCCGGAAACCATGATGCCGGCCGTGAAAGCTTGAACACTTGGATAAAGAAGGTTATTGTTTTGCTGCAAACGGAGACCTAAGAGTTTGCTGTTCTTCACCATCGCAATTTACCAAAAATTGTATGTAGGCCATTTGGTCTTGTGACCATATGAGTATTGACAGACAATGTTTTCAAAATGAATTGCTTGCACATGTGTGATCATCTTTTTATGGTTTTATCTAATTTTTAAATGTCCACCCACGACTTGAACGCTTAATTTGGTTTTATGGTAAATGACTTTGCCGCATAAGGCGTGTTATTATTAAGACTATTGTGATTTAATTTGTTTTTTAATTAATTTATTTTTTATACTTTCAAAATTTGCAAATATACAGGCTGTCACTTTTCTCGTGTAAGATAATTCTGGACAAACCCGTTTAAAACTATATTCGCTATTATTTTATTAATTATTTTTTGCCATACCCACTATAAAATAGCTGCTCTTCATGCATGTATGTATGCATGTAAAGTGACATTTGACAGGCCGGTGTGCGGAAACGTATCATTCCCACACTAGTGTGGGAAAGCAAACCATTTCCATAGCGATTTATGTTTATTCACCCTGATACGCCCGCTATGACAAGTGTAAACGGTATGTACAGTCCTAACACAATAAATACTATTACTATTACTATTATTATTATTACCTATAACTGACAGCTACTCTCGGCCTACTATAGAAGTGAAATTGGCCACACAAGTAAACTGTCAAAATTTTTTGAAAATACTTAAAATGAAGTGAAAAGCAGCTATTTTATAGTGGGTATGGCAAAAAATACCATATACAGGGTGTCCTAAAATTGCTGGGACACAGAGCTACCACGTATAGTAGAGGTCAAAATAAGTCGATTGGACCCAATTTATTTATATGCCAAAATGTACCGTTTGCCCGTGAGAAGAGTTCAAAGTTTACATAAAATTTTGTAGGTATATAAAATTTTGTATTACGATTTTATTAAACTTGTACTAGGAATATCTGTCAGCATTATTTAAGAAAACATTTTTTCCTTCGGAACTATGCGGAATACGAAATTTTTACAAGAGTAACAAAATGAAGATAATTAATCAGTCTTCTCGTTAAAAAAATTTGAGAACCGTATTACCACCCCTAAGAAAGTTCTAAAAAAAATGTCAGGGGGTGAGGGTGGTTTTTACCCTTCTGCAATTTCTTTTGGGTTTCTTTGATTAGCGAAAGGAGAGTAAATCCTCTAAAATGCACTTTTGTCAAATTTCATTCAATTTGTTTCACTCATTTCTGAACAGCGTACAAAAAATGTGTTTTTTTATGTAAACTTTGAACTCTTCTCACGGGCAAACGGTACATTTTGGTATATAAATAAATTGGGTCCAATCGACTTATTTTGACCTCTACTACACGTGGTAGCTCTGTGTCCCAGCAATTTTGGGACACCTGCATATCTCGTGCGTAAGGATATTACGACTCGTGTGACTATTAGAACTCGCTATGCTAGTTTTAACATGTCACTTCCTCGTCACTAATATACCTCTTTACGCCACTAGATATACAATCTACTATTTTATTTTATTATCTACATTTCGAAAACCTCAACTTTTTGTCAGTCTATATTTTTAAATAATTTGAAATATTGTAGCAAAATATTTACAACCAGAAATCCGGAGTTGGTGATAATCTGGCACCGCCCCGAGTTTAAATAGTTTATAATTAATAGTTTTAGGAAAGAGTGAATTAAAATAATGAAAGAATTTAATGGTAATTCATTAAATTGACAGCGTCGACATTTTTATACAATTTTTTTTAAACAGGTTCTGTTTTCGGAATCAACATAATTTCTTGTGAACATCGCAATTTAAACAACAAAGTGATTTTTTACATTGACTTGTGTATTTTGATACAAATGTTTATCTAGTATTTTTATTGTAAAAAGATAAATTTTTAACTTTTCACATATATCGTGGGAAATATATATATGACATCTCAGTAGAAAATTTACATACTTGCAAATTTTATTGCTATACATTACATAAAGCATGTGACATAAATCTTTATACATTTCAATTGATTCAACGTCCAAAAATTGTCTTAATTTTTAAGAAACTTCAAACAACATCAAGATGGACTATAGCTTCTAAATCAAAAGAGGTACATGTCCGAAGTCAGTGG
The DNA here is from genome assembly GCA_039654895.1 of Mongoloraphidia duomilia. Lineage (NCBI taxonomy): Eukaryota > Metazoa > Arthropoda > Insecta > Raphidioptera > Raphidiidae > Mongoloraphidia > Mongoloraphidia duomilia. Next base: position 14,150,048 of record CM077527.1, read on the forward strand.
ATTACGAATAAGCGTGCACTGTGCAGTTTTTTTACAAGCTTTTATTTAAATTGCAATGTTTGTATGTTAGTTTGTTTGTTTAGGTCAATTTAAGTCAATTTTGAACGACTTCCACGTATCCGATCGATTTGAAATTTTGTACACATATGCATTACCGATGACAATACATGATTAAGTCGTTTTTAGAAATAAATTCAACCCCTAAGGGGTTCAAACGTCGAGATGTAGGGTTTTTTTAACTAATCAACGCCCAGGCCAAATCGCTGAAGCTAGAAACTTGAGATTTGGACAGTTGGCTCCTTTTCTGACGTAAGCATCCACTAAGAAAAATTAAAATGAACAAAATAAAATATTATGTAGTAAAAAAAACTTTTTAGAGACAAGCTTTCATTGAAATGTACTAAAAAGGAAAAAATAATATTTAATAATTTAGATTCATAATTATTATAAAAGCGGGGGTTGCGACTAATAAACTATCATAGAGTTTTGAACCTGCGCTTTTATAATAATTATGAATATAAATTATTAAATATTATTTTTTTCTTTTTAGTACATTTCAATACTAAAAAGTTTTTTTTGCTAATATTTTATTTAAGTAAGACTTTCTAAGATGCAAGTTAATTTTGGAGCCTCAATAGCGGAGTTGTTTATAGTGTAACCCCCCCCCCTCTAACTTTCCAAATCTGAAAAAATCATGACAGTATAGGATTTAGTAAATACCTCGGTAAATACTTTCATAGGAAGTTAATACGGTCACTATAAAATGTAAGTTATGGATAAATATATAATATGTTGTTAATTAGAAAATTCTCTAATTTCTCAACGGGTTTGTGAAAAATTGAAAAATTATAATGAAAATTACAGCTACGGACCCGTAATTTATGCGTGTTCTACACGCACTTGACCGGTTTTTCATGACATGTTAGCAAATTATTACTTCCCACCTCTGCTATAGGGAAGTAATGGATTTAGTCCGAAAAAAATATTTCGAGATTTTAACAGATCTTCACGTTTTGAGACCCTAGCAATCGTTTAAAATCATTTTCTGACTGATGTCTGTATGTGTGTGTGTGTATGTGGTCAATTTTTCGCCTTCAATATCGTAAAAACGGAACAACATACGGCCATGTTCTATTGTGTTTATCAGCCTTTTGAGTCAAATCGGTTCAGTGGATCCTGAGATATTAATAAAAACGTTCTCAAAGTCACGTATTAACATAGGTAAAAAAAAATATAAATGAATTCTAGATGTTATAATATGAAAAAAATGTAAATATTTTATTTCTCTAAAATGTATAGTTTTCGAGAAAAAAAATATTTTACTAAAAAAAGAAAATTGTACGTAAATCAAGGTAACCATGATTTTTGCTATATTACTAGCCATTAGTAGATCACCAAACAAAAAGAGGGCCATGCTTTTTTCAAAGAATAAAAAAAGAGTGTTTATTTTTTGCAAATATTTACTAGGTGGGAAGTAGGACTGGTCATCAGTTGAATTTAAAAAAAAAAGAAAACAAAACAAAAAAATAAATATATGGATCGAAAACAGATAATGTTGACCTGTGCGTCGCGGCGCGTGTATGCGAGACAGCTGCCTCCTTTACATCGACATGGGAACGACGCTAATGTTCAGTTCACAGCGTCGTTGCACACGTGGCATGACACGTGGCCGTTTCAACTTTCACGTACGCCTTGCCGCCTCTAATTGTCTCCTTTATCCGTTTAATAATGTTATACAGTTTCGTTTTATTATTGTAATAAACTGCAACCGAACTTCTAATATGATTTATACGATTTAAAATAATAGGATACATTGCCAAAAGTAATTTGTGAACTATTAATTATAAGATCTAAATAGTTTGGGCGATGTTTAACGAATTGATAAAACGCTAATTTTGGTTTAAACTTTAAGGGATGTTTTGAAAGGTTTTGTTACGGGCAATTGATATACTTGCAATCAGACTCTTATCTATTTTTTTCAGTCTTAAATAAATTCAATATTAAAAGTAGCTAAATAAAATGAGGATGTTTGATAGTTAATAAAATATTAGTAATAAAAAAATTTTAGAGACAAGCTTTTATTGAAATGTACTACAAAGGAAAAAATAATATTTAATAATTTTGTTTCATAATTATTATAAAATCTCTATGATTGTTTATTAGTCGCAACCCCCGGTTTTATAATAATTATGAAACAAAATTATTAAATATTATTTTTTCCTTTTTAGTACATTTTAATAATAGCTTGTCTCCTCGCTTGTCTCTAAAAAGTTTTTTTTTACTACCATTTTATTTAGTTCATTTTAGTCTTTCAAAATTTTATTCCTCTTTGACACCCGTAGGGGCTGAATTTCGAGAAATCCTTTCCTAGTGGATGCTTATACGTCAGAAAAGGAACCAACTGTCCAAATTTCAAATTTCTATCTTCAGCAATTTGGCCTGGGCGTTGATTAGTCAAAAAAACCCTTCATCCCCGTTTGAGCCCCTTAGGAATTTATTTCTAAAAATGATTTATTCATGTATTGTCATCGGGAATACATATATGTACAAAATTTCAAATCGATCGGATACGTGGATGTCATTCAAAATTGACTGGCAAGTTTTGATCTAAACAAACAAACTAACATACATTGCAAGTTAAATAAAAGCTTTTTAAAAAGCTAATCAGGCAAGTTATTAAGCAATATTTTAACAGACCAATATAATTGTAAGGTGCTTCAATTTTTCAGCTTTGAAATCATTTTACATTGTGGGGCAGGTGGCACTTTGGATAAGGGAAAAAATTCGTTTGGAGTGGTCTAAAGTTCGCACGCTAACAATGTGAGAATAACAACTCTTAGAGATCAACCCTATCCTGTACCAAATGTTACACAACAAAGATCAAAAATCTCTCACTATTATAGTATAAAAATATATGATTGAATCATAGACCTTTAACTGAAAAACAACGTATGTAATGTTTAGCTACAATACACCTTTGTGTGGACAACTATTGTGCATTATGCATTTATGTACGAGGTGATTACCAAAAGTTTATCGAATAAACCTTAAATAAAACTCTGGATTCCATTTTTTGCTGCAGTGCGTAGATATCTTTACTAGCGCCGCCTCCTCCCAACATGTCTACTAGAATGACTCAAGAGGACGGTGTGGTGTAACGGTTAGCGTAGCGGCCTTTGGGTCACACAGTCGTGGGTTCGAATCCCACCTCCGCTCATGGGTGTTTTATGATGTCATTTAGTTGTAAGGAAATTGTTAATGTATTTAAGACGCTAATGACCTAAGTTGTCGACGCGTCTATAATCTACAATAAATAAAATAAATAGAATGAATCAGTGAAAAGGAAGAGGTGTGTTTAGGAAGTTTCTGTCATCCTTGGTCAGCTCCCGCAAATTTTTTTGAGATTATAATATGAAACTATCATCGTATTCGAAACTAAATAATAACTCAGGGCCAGTAGATACCATTTTTTTTTTTTTTGAAAAAATAATAATAATAATGCGTTTAACGTCCGTTTCTCGACATTATGTCAAAACAGACGCCATTGGCACCATTACTATTTTCCATTTTTACCACTTCCCGTTTTATACATTTTTATACTTCAACTTAATTAATAGGAATGTGCGAATGGAGGAATTATAGGACATTAGGATAAGGTAGGAAACTTTGAGAGCATAGGGATTTGACAGGTACTCAGCCATGGCCTTGAATAAGGAACCATCTCGATATTCATCTGGAATTATTGAGGGAAACCATGGAAAACCTCAAACAAGATGGCCAGTACAGAAATTACCGTTTCTCGGCGTGAGGCAGTAGGAAAAAGTCCCAGCCACATCTGCCCCCGCCGGGATTCGAACCCAGTACCTTCCCAATGAGAAAAATAAGCAATTCAATCAATTCAGAGCGAATGCCATAAACAGGCTGATTATTAATCAAATAAATTTATTGAAGGTTTTGTATATTGATAAATGCGTTAGGTGTACAATAAAACATGTTATATTTTATTTTTCGAGTCGTAGCCATTTGCGAAATTCAAATATGATAAGAAATATTAAATTGTGATAATTATGGCGTTGCATAAACTGATTTGACTAGTTTGAAGTAAACTTTTTGGCAGAACCACATAAGGTTAAATTGTCACCCTTATAATAATATAATAGGGTGATAGGGAGTGTGCAATACAGTGCTAATAGCGGTTTGTCAGATCAGCCCGCTTTCCTCTATATATAGGTAGGTGCACTCGACAACCAACTAGCCGCTCTATTAATAGGTACCTATATAACGAACTAATGAATAAAAAGAATAAAAACACAGTTAAGGCTTCTAGTCTTATTAGAAGCCAAACAAAAATATTGATAATAATTTATTGTACTATACATCTTAAATAATGTATCAACAAGCCGTGAGGTGGGTCGTTTATTAGGACTAAAGTGCGACCCTTGAGGTCCACACGACGAACTTCCCAGTTTGATAAATATTTAATAATAATAATTAAATTAGATATTACACAGAAAAGTAATCATTTTAATCATTAAAACATAATTATTATTTATTTTTAACAATAATTAAAAAAAAAAAAAACGGCTGAACCGATTTTTATAAAATTTATGTCGGATCAAAATGACGTTAACACGCCTCGAATGACACCCTTACGAAGTCGATATAATTTTTTATTCGCGAGATATTGTGTAAAATCTACTTTTTTGGAGATTATTTGGTTAAGAAAAAAGAACGGCTGAACCGATTTTGAAAAAATTTCTTTCAGATCATATTTACGTTAATACGCGTCGATTGGCACCCTAACGTAGTCGATATAATTTTTCATTCTCGAGATTTCGTCTTAGAAAGAAATGGACACATACGTACGTACATACGTACGTACGTACACACACACACACACACACACATAAACACACACACAGACATCTTTCTAAAAGTAGTGTAAAAATAGTGTAGTGACCTTGAAATATAAAAATTTTTTTTCCTTTTTGATTTCGATTTTCGGACCCATTACAATAACTTCCAATGGGAAGTTAAAAATATGTGAAATTGTAATATGCACTTATTGTCTTTTTTCCATTTTTAAACGGTTTTATTTAGCTTGACCCCGTATATGTGTTTGTTTGTTTGTTTGTTACTATCTTTGTTTCAAATCTTGCGACCGATTTTTCACCCAGTTCTCGTTATCCGATTGAGTTGAAATTTTGCACACATGTGTAGCTCCGGTGACAATACAATATTATGGTAACTAGCTGACCGTCCCAGCTTTCACCCGGGTATAAATCGTACTTTTGAATATTTTCAAACACTTCCCGTGATCCGATTGAGTTGAAATTTTGCACACATGTATAGCTCCGGTGACAATACAATATTATGTTTACCTTTTTTTTCAAATTCACAAATACATGCTGATGTATTAAACTAAAAAGGCATATTAAAAATATTTTATTTGACGAAACGTTGTATAATTTAGAATTCAGCGGTTCCTAAACTTTTTCAGCCGCGGACCCCCAAGGAAATCAAGCATAATGCCAAGGACCCCTGAGTGAAAAAAGGTGCAATTTTCGGACAATATTATATTTTAGTATTCCTTCATTAAATTAAAAAACAAAAAACAAATTTTTTCGTAGAAAAACATTAATGAGAAGGTTGGTGCTGCTTTTTTGCAACTAATAATTACGAGATGTTTGGCGTAGGTAATTTATTTATTTTTGTTAATGCTCTAAGTAAGATAGATGCGTATGGGACCGCGGACCACCAAACATATGCTCGCGGACCCCCAGGGGTCCGCGGACCACAGATTAGGAAACAATGATTTAGATGATTATTTTAAGATAATAAATATTCATTATAATTTTTTTTATACTAAAAGACGCATTCAACAATATATTATCAGTCATTTTATCGTTTCAGTTATTTTTTGAGCAGGACCGGTTTAAAATTTACAATTTTCCTTCGAAGAAATATGTGCAGTTACAATCTAATTTCAGTGTTAAATCAAATTTTCTGACAATGCGTTAGGCAGACTGCAACCCAGCTTATACAGTTTTAAATTTGAGTATCTACTCGGGTGGTAGGCCCCACCAAGTTTTTATTTAAGCATCGTTGGTGTTATATAAACTAATCATAAAGTTGCGTGAGTGTGAGAGAGACGCAATATAAAAAGAGAGACAGTGTGAGGTGTCACCTGGTCGATTGATAGACCGATGGCGGACGTCCTGCTGCTTATCCCATGGGAACCAGGAAACACGTTCTTATTATGTATAATAGTAATCATTGTACTCTGTACTTGCGATATAAAAATCACTCGATTTTTATTAAATAATATGCAATGTGTTTTTCGTTATGTGAAGGTTTATTTGTCGTAAAATTACTTATTTCCAATTGACAGTTAAAATAATTTTATTAATTTCCCATTGGAAGTTGTTGTAATAGGTCCGATTTTACGAATGAAAAATTTGAACCCTTTTTACAAGCTTTTATTTAACTTGCAATGTATGTTAGTTAGTTTGTTTTTATTACAAGCTTTTATTTAACTTGCAATGTATGTTAGTTTGTGTGTTTGTTTGTTTAGGTCAAAACTTGCAAGTCAATTTTGAACGACTTTCACGTATTCGATCGATTTGAAATTTTGTACACATATGTATTCCCGATGACAATACATGAATAAATCGTTTTTAGAAATAAATTCAACCCCTAAGGGGTTCAAACGGGGATGTAGGGTTTTTTTGACTAATCAACGCCCAGTCCAAATCGCTGAAGCTAGAAATTTGAAATTTGGACAGTTGGTTCCTTTTCTGACGTAAACATCTACTAAGAAAGGATTTCTCGAAATTCAACCCCTACGGGTGTTAAAGGGGGGTAAAATTTTGAAAGACTAAAATGAACAAAATAAATATTAGTAAAAAAAACTTTTTAGAGACAAGCTTTTATTGAAATGTGCTAAAAAGAAAAAAATAATATTTAATAATTTTGGTTCATAATTATTATAAAAGCGGGGGTTGCGACTAATAATCTATCATATAGAGGTTACAACCCGCGCTTTTATAATAATTATGAACCAAAATTATTAAATATTATTTTTTTCCTTTTTAGTACATTTCAATTAAAGCTTGTCCAGGGCCGTAGCTAGAGCTGAATTCAAGATAGGGCACTGAAAGTTTAAAGTAGGGCTGAAGCAAAAGACTACAATTTTTTAATTGGATTTCCCACCTCATCTGGTGATATCAAATTACAAAAACAAGAAAACGCTAAATGACAATTTAATCAAAAAAAAATACAGAACTTGCCATGTTATCAAATTTCAAGTAGGGCACTGGATGTTTTAAGGTAGGTTGCCCCTTAATGCCCCCCCTAGCTACGGCCCTGAGCTTGTCTCTAAAAAGTTTCTTTTTTACTAATATTTTTTACATCTAAAATATATTAGAAATGAGGAGGTAGGAAGATTTTATTATTTGAACTCTATAAGTCACGAAATTACTTCCCCTGTGACACTGTAAAATATTTAATTATTCTTTCTGTTTACCGAATGACTGAGCCTTCGCTTCCCAGCCTTGGTCACACATTTCACTGTTTGTCCAGCATACGCTGTTAAATATTTACTCAAAGAGTAAAAACAAACGCCTAATCGCCACATTTCACCTTATGGCACACACGTGAACTGCTGACACGCAACTGAACTCTGGGAAAATCAATATAGTACTTACATAATATCATTCTTTACTAGTTGTGTTGCTAGTTCGAAACCCAAAATTGCCGAGACATTTCTGAAGCGCAATATGAGAAGTGAAGTTATATACGAGCCGCTCTAGTGAAATAAATTAACTTTGTTGGTATAAAAGAAATTCTATATAAATGACACCGAGACTTCATTACTCGACAACGGCTATTGTTCCGGTCTCCACCCATGAGTATGGGTGGAGACCGGAACAGAAACGACTCCACTCACTTGTACTTCGTCTCTAGATTCCTGTCTAAGGTGTAGACACAATACTATAAGAATGTCACTGAGACATCATCACTCGACAACGGCTATTGTTCCGGTCTCCACCCGTAGTATGGGTGGAGACCGGAATAGGAACGACTCCACTCACTTGTACTTCGTCTCTAGATTCCTGTCTAAGGTGTAGACACAATACTATAAGAATGACACCGAGACATCATCACTCGACAACGGCTATTGTTCCGGTCTCCACCCTTGAGTATGGGTGGAGACCGGAACAGCAACGACTCCACTCACTTGTAATTAGTCTCTAGATTCCTGTCTAAGGTGTAGACACAATACTATAAGAATGACGTCGAGACATCATCACTCGACAACGGCTATTGTTCCGGTCTCCACCCTTGAGTATGGGAAGCAGACAGTCCGTTGCTAGTGAGGATGCTGTGCCGACAATAGGCTGATGACGCCACTGTGTTATACTAAGAGTTATCGGGCTATATTATCAGTGTCTGTATATGATGATCAATTATTGCAATCGTATTATCAACGGAGACATCAGCTGATATAAAAATGACATCCGCGCATCAACACATTCAAACTGAGCAAAGGCGTTTTGTATAACAACAACAACTGCGCAGGAAACTGTCAATTATTAGATACGGCCGGAGGCCTACCGCGATCTTAATTATGACGATATTATGTTGTACTTGTACATCTGTGTGATACACGGGAGGCTGACATAATATGGACTCTCCGATTAAATGAGGCACACTCAAAGAATTAATTTCTGAATGGTCATAGGACACTAAAGTATTAATCACTCTTCCAAAATAAAAATAGGACTTAAATAAATTATTAGTTAAAAAAACTTTTTAGAGGCAAGCTTTTATTAAAATTTACTAAAAAGTAAAAAATAATACCTATTTAATCATTTAGGTTCATAATTATTATAAAATCGGGAGTTGCGACTAATAAACAACCACGTTTTTAAAATAATTATTATGAAACTGAATTATTAAATATTATTTTTTCCTTTTTAGTATTTCAATAAAAGCTTGTCTCTAAAAAGTTTTTTTACTAATATTTTATTTTGTTCATTTTAGTCTTTCGAAATTTGACCCCCCTTTAACCCCTGTAGGGGTTGAATTTCGAAAAATCCGCTCTTAGTGGATGTTTACGTCAGAATAGGAACCAACTGTCCAAATTTCAAGTTTCTATAACTTCAGCGATTTGGCCTGGGCGTTGGTTAGTCAAAAAAACCCTACACCCTCGTTTGAACCCCTTAGGGGTTGAATTTAACGATTTATTCATGTATTGTCATCGAGTATACATATGTGTACAAAATGTCAAATCGATCGGATACGTGAAAGTCGTTCAAAATTGACACTGTGCGGTGCCTCTGGAGGTCTGAAACAATACGTAAAGAAATTAAGCAAAATCGCAGGATAGTGGACAATATAATTTGATTTATTAAATTAAATGTACGACGTTTCGTCTATAGAGTTAGACTTGTATGTACTTGAAAAAGTCTAAATCTATAGACGAAACGTCGTACATTTAATTTAATAAATCAAATTATATTGTCCACTATCCTGCGATTTTGCTTAATTTTATTATAATCACGATGGACACGATTTCTAATATAAATACGTAAAGACTTCGGAAGGATATAGATAAATATTGTAAATTATAGAGGCTCGACAACATAGATCATAAGCGTCTGTCGGAAGGATGTAGAGTCGCAATGACGTCGCAGTCGTGTATTGAAAAACAGTCTTACTGATTTCAACAACTGCGGTTAGGTCGCGAGCAGGTATCACTTTCGTGGATGAACTCAACAAGTCCGAATGAATGACAGCATCGGTGCACAGATGGTGCGTGGTCGTTCTCTGGGTGGAAGTGACCCATCATCTTAATCATTCATTACTTGCACATACTCGTTTAGATATGTATTTGTGTAAACGTTACTCATGTGTCATTGTACAAATATAAGTACAACGGAAACCTTGCATCATTCCACTGATATTAGGTACTTTAATTCCGCAGTTTGTGAATTAAAAAACAGTTATTTTCTCCTCAAGGTTCGCATAAAAAACTATAAATATGTTGATTTGTATTGTCTTTACAAATGCCAGGGCTAGCACTAATTATTATCATGTTTTTAATTATAAACTGAAAACAGATTTGAGACTTTTACCAGCTTTCAGGTTATTTACAAAACATTTAGCACCGAAGCATTTGAATTAACTTAGAGATTTGATAAATATAATATAGAAAAAAACTCGGGTCGCAGTGCCAAACCCTGCCGACAATATAGTGTATTTGCTAATACAGGCATTGTGGCATTATTATGTGAACTTAAGTTTGTTTTTTGACAAAATAAAAAATTTAACCCCTTAATACATCCCTTAAAATAATTAAATTTTTCTAAATTTCAATATTAGACATGGATTTTATCAGTACACGCAATTAAATACACCCTTCCATAAGTAAATCCGTATCAACAAACTAGTGTTTTCATAAAATTTGAAAGTCCGGTCCTGTCGGGCCGATTTTATTAAAATTTTACCAGCACATTTTAATCTTTACTAAAGAGTTAAATTTCAATTTTGAAACGATTCTGACAAATTTTTCGGTATTTTTGGGCCCAAAAACTTTTTGGAACCCCTAAATACAACCCTGAAAATGGTCCGATCGGGCCCATTTTAAATAGGCTTCTTGCGGTGATGGGTTCCAATGTGTGTACCAAATTTCGTTTCAATCGATTAAGTCTGTCGAGAGTTATCGTGTACACACATATATATATATATATATAATATATATATATATATATAAATATATATATATATATATATATATATATATACATACATATATATATAAACATTTTTAAAAATGGTGGCAAACTGTTCAGGGGGGTATGAAACGTCGAGAAATTTTGGTCCGACCCCTAGGTCCCGCCATCCGACCGACGCCAATAGTGTATGTGCCATATTATGGCAAATACACTAATAAGTGCACCTGTGCACTACCCAATCTTGGATTCTTTGACGAAAAAATTGTTAAATTGTGTTTTAAAGACCACCAACAGCTAAGGTTATTTGGGCCTAGCACCAATTCATATTTTCAATTCATTATTTTTTTTTTTTAATAATAAATTGAGAGGACAGGGTGGTCCAGTGGTTAGCGTCGCGGCCTCTGGATCAGACTGTCGTGGGTTCGAATCCCGCCTCCGCTCATTGATGTTTTGTGGTGTCATTTAGTTTTAAGTGTGTTGTTATTTAATGTAATCAAGATGCTAATGACCTAAGTTGTCGACGCGTCTATAATTTACAATAAATAAAATAATAAATTGAAAATCCAATTGACACTTTTACCAGCTCTCGGACTAGACCCCGGGAACTGGGGACTTGTAATAGACGAACCATAACAACGCTATGTAAACAACAGCACTGCTACACGCTCGGCTATTCTCAAGCCCGATTCTTTGACGATATTCCTCATGGAGGATTAGAGCGAAAATAGTTAATTGAATAGTAACAAGTCATTTGTAAGAATGCAAACTGTTAAAATTGTTGATACATTTTAAGTGTTATTTGGTTGTTACATGCTTTACAGGGGTTGTCGTTCACGGGAAATTTTATAAATTATCATGATATATCAAAAATAACCGCAGTAGTTTGAAATGCACGTGAGTGGAGCCGCGGGTACAGTTAGTTAAAAAATAACAAGCCGTGAGGCGGGTCGTTTATTAGGACTAAAGTTATTTTTAAATGGGACTCACAAGTGCGACCCTTGAGGTCCACACGACAAACTTCCCAGTTTGATGAATATTGAATATTAATAATTAAATTAGAAATTACACAGAAAAGTAATCATTTTAATCATTAAAATATAATTATTATTTATTTTTAACAATAAATTTAAAAAATGGCTGGACCGATTTTTATAATATTTATGTCTGATCATAGTGGCGTTAACATGCTTTGATAGACACCTCAAGTTGATAACATTTTTTTGGCGAAATTTCATATAAAATCTGCTTTTTGGCAGTCGTTTTATAAAAAACAGCTTGATCGATTTTGATAAAATTTCTTTTGGGTTTTGTTGATGTTAAAATGCTTCTATATGCACCTTAACAAAGTCGATATCATTTTTTATTCGTCTTAGAAAGAAATTACCACATACGTACATTTTTATTTCGATTTTCGGACCCATTAGGTATAATGACTTCCCAATGTACTGGGAAGTTAACAAGATAAAGTGGAACTTTATCCTAAAAAAATTCCCCGGAACTTTATCCCAAAAAAATTCCCCGGAATTTTATCCCAAAAAAATTCTCCGAAACTTAATCCCAAAAAAATTCCCCGGAACTTTATCCCAAAAAAATTCCCTATTAATTAGAAAAATCAAAATCGGTCCAGTGGAAACCGCTGAAAATTTTCGAACAAAAAAAAATCTTGTGTTTTCATTTTGAATATAAATCTATGCTATATAGAGCCAAATAACCCTGACACAAAAAAATGGGTAACGTATGGCTAAATGCTTCAGGAATAAGTCTGATAAAAATTGATAACAAACAATATGTTATTTTTATATGGTGATAAAATCCACAGTGCGGTTTTTAAATAGGATGTGACTGAATGACCGGAACAAGTTGAGTTTTATAGTTGATAACACCTCAAAATGTTACAATAGTGTTATTGTAGCGTATGTACATGATGTGGTCAACATTATGGTATGTACATTGTACGTGCAGACTGCAGCACTGTTCTCGCTAAATTTGATACCTAGATATATGTATTATTAAATGAATGCATAATGACTGCAAGCAGTAGGTATATGAAACACCTTTTGTAAGAATAATGACGTAACACAATGCTGTAATCAGGAAAAATTCATTAATTCAAATCTATGTCACCGTAGGAATTCTAACCCTAAACTTTCCAATATCGCGGCGGACAGAGTTATAGTAAAAAGTTTAGGGTTAGAATCAGGAAAAATTCATTAATTCAAACCTATGTCATCGTAGGGATTCTAACCCTAAACTTTCCAATATCGCGGCGGACAGAGTTATAGTGGAAAATTTAGGGTTAGAATCCCTACGGTGACATAGGTTTGAATTAATGAATTTTTCCTGATTACAGCATTGTGTTACGTCATTGTTCTTACAATAGGTGTTTCATATTCTTGTTTGCAGTCATTATGCATTCATTTAATTGTGTATTTAGTCAAGACGTCAGTGTTAAAAATTGTATATATTATATTATATTTATTAACTAGCTTTCCATCCCGGATTCGTCCGAGGTACCTACATTTTTGCACCTGGAAAACCATCGTTCGTAACTGTCACAGAACTGAAAATTTTCTCGAACAGAACAATTTCTATAATATGTAAAAAGAAAGGCCATCAACAGCTAAGGTTATTTGGGGCTAGTACCAATTCAACTTTTCAAATATTTTTTTTTTTTAATTAAATTGATACTTTTTCTAGTTCTCGGAATAGAGCTTGGGGCTTATAATAGAGGAAACATGAAATTTTTTAGAAAATATTTTTTTCTCGAAATCTGTAGGTGGGTATTTTAGAATGAATGAATTGTGGATTATAGACGCTCGACAACAGAGGTCGAGCGTGGATATTTTAGAGAAAAAAGATATTAATGTTATTCTTATTTTATCATCTATTTTTATCATCTATATTTAAGTTCTAGACAGTGTGGTCCAGTGGTTGGCGTCGCGGCCTCTTGATTAGACTGTTGTGGGTTCAAATCCCGCCTCCGCTCATGGATGTTTTGTGATGCAATTTAGTTTAAAGTGAATTGTTGTTTAATGTAATCAAGACGCTAATGACCTAAGTTGTCGACGCGTCTATAATTTAAATAAAATAAAATCTAGACAAAATTATGTGTTTTTCTGTTTGATAAAAAAATAATAGTACCTATTTGAAAATATTTTTAAGACAAATATTTCCACATTAGGATAGCGTTAGACGGGACATGCCTGTAATATTATGCATGGTTTCCCTTTCCTGTTTCCACCACTTCATATCCGCGATAAATATTTGGTTACTGTTTGATTACTAAATACTAAATAGCGAACAACACTCGGCAAAAAATAATGAAATATCGATTTAATTCAATGTTTATCGAATCCTATTCTAATCTTGCCATAATATCATTTTTTGTCATAAACTAAATTTTCGGTTTAATTCACTGAAATAACAAAAATATTGAAATAATTAAATTCAAATATAGATCGAAAATGTAAGTAGGTAGGTAGTACTCATTTATTTTCTCTTTTTATTTAAGTTTTATTTTTTCTAGCTTTTTCCTGCGAATTTGCTCGGGTGAATGTCAACCCACTCTCATTATTTTCGGATTTGATGGAAATCCTATCGGAACGATGGCTGAACTTAAATCCATGTGTTGAGTCTTATCCATGTTAATTTAATATTAATAATAATAAAAACTCGGGTCGCAGTGCCAAACCCTGCCGACAATATAGTGTATTTGCTAATACAGGCCTTGTGGCTTTAATACGTAAACTTAGTTTGTTTTTGGAGAAAATAAAAAATTTAACCCCTTAATACATCCCTTAAAATAATATTTTTTTTCTTAATTTCATATTATTATCAATGCAACCTCTATACCAAATTAAATACAGCCTTCAGTAAGTAAATCACTATCCGCAAACTAGTGTTTTCATAAAATTTGTAAGTCCGGTCCTGTCGGGCCGATTTTATTAACATTTTAGCAGCAGATTTTGATCTTTACTGAAAGGTTAAATTTCAATTTTGAAACAATTCTGAAATTTTTTTCGGTATTTTCGGGCCCAAAAACTTTTTTCAACCCCTAAAAACTACCCTTAAAATAGTCCGATTGGGCCCATTTTAAATAGGTTCCGTGCGGTGATAGATTCCAACGTGTGTACCAAATTTCGTTCAAATCAATTAAGTCTTTCGAGAGTTATGCCGCGAACACACATATATATATATATATAAATAAATATATATATATATATACATATATATATAAACATTTCCAAAGATGGTGCCAAAGTGTTCAGGAGGCTATGAAACGTCGAGAAATTTTGGTCCGACCCCTAGGTCCCGCCATCCGACCGACGCCAATAGTGTATGTGCCATATGGCAAATACACTAATAAGTTACTCGGGAACTTGGATAAAAAATATATCTTGTTGATTGCCTGAAGAAGTTGGAAAATAAACCAACGAAACGTTGCAAATTTTGAAAATTTAGCATCAACTTATTTTTTATCCAAGTTCCCGAGTAACTTATTATTATTAATGCTAAACTTAAAGTTTAGTACACTTTTAACTTGGATTTGGTTGAATACTCAACCATATGTGAAGAAACTGTATTTAATTTTTTGTAATCTATAAAACCATAGCAACTATCGAAATGTTTCCCTTAACTCCGCCATGTTCTTAAAGCCCCTCCCATTTGA
This sequence comes from Mongoloraphidia duomilia, assembly GCA_039654895.1. Classification (NCBI taxonomy): domain Eukaryota; kingdom Metazoa; phylum Arthropoda; class Insecta; order Raphidioptera; family Raphidiidae; genus Mongoloraphidia; species Mongoloraphidia duomilia. Next base: position 14,165,456 of record CM077527.1, read on the forward strand.
CAGATCCTAATTACTTATGCTTAAATTTTGTTTTGAAGTGCCTATATTTACTCATTAAATGTAGTGTACATTACAACTTTATCCATAATTAATAAAATACATGCAATGTAAATATCAATGAATAAGATTGTATTTTGTGGTCTCGTTATCAAGTTTAATGAATTAATATGGTCTAAAAACAAATTACTTAAAACAACTGAATCGACAAACGCTAGAAGAAATTTTCTAGCAAAGTAAAGATTTTTAGATGTGACTTAAGTGAAACTTTATTAGCCTCGTTTATATTTCGTTCAGTTACGCATGTCGAACATCACGTCACGTCCAATCAAAGCGATCGAACAGACCAGCACGCATTGAAAAGCAGCGACTTTATGTTCATAACTATATTGTACGTCTAGATAACTAATACTGTACGAATATTCAGTCGAGCAGCACATCAAATACCCATTGACCACCAACGATAGAATCTGGATTCATACGTTTTATCGCCTCCCCTATAAAATTATAGTGGACTTGGTGAAATGTCACGAAACCTATAGGATATTGTAAAAGTTGTATGTCGTCAATAATAATAACGCATGTTAAGCTTTAGGTTTGGCGTCATTGCCTTACGGCCGTATTCATAGTTAACCCTTAAGTAGTAAGGGACACTTACTCATACCCTCAAATCGAATATGCGTTTCATAGTCAAAATTGACGTCTGTAAGGGCCCTTACATCACCCTCACCTTAAGGATGGATAGTATGTCCCTTAAGTGTCGAAAAAGTTAAAACAGTAAAACCCATAAAAAACACGCATTTATATCAAAAATGACAACTAAACACAATCGGTCTGCAGTATGACCAACTGTTCTAAAGGAAAAAATCAAGGAGGTTTACTATAATTCTTCCCTCACTCAAGGAAATGACTATGAAACGCTCCTTTGAATAAGGTGCCCTCAGCACTTAAGTGACCCTCAGCGCAGGGACCCTTATCACTTACTTTAAGGGTTAACTATGAATATGGGCATTAGTAACGAAAAAAATGAATTTTCACACAAATTATTATTGTTGTCGACTGCGTCAGTCATATGTCCATTTTTTGAGGTTATAATCGTAAAAAACAAGACAGATGTGTTTATAATCTGTACTGTATTACTCTGGGTATACAATAATATGATGTTTGACATCTGTACTGATGCAAAGACGGGGGTCAGGGGCAGAGCACAGGGTGCTCTGATAACCGTCCTGCACCACCATATGTACCACCGGGCGCGTCCTTTGAGCCCCGCAGCAGAGCTGGAGAGCAGTCGTGTCATCATCTGCTTACCAATTGACTTGTACTGTACTATCCGCCAGGACAATAAATGCTAACAACTGTTTACATTACGGGTACTATACGTTAGAAATAGCCCGATTCGCATTTATTTATATCAATACGCTTTGCTTTTGTTTAAGTCCTACAAGGATTTAAACGGAGGCATCCCGGTAAATTAAAATTCAACCATTCTTATACTTCCAAGTCTTCATGGTTTCCGGGCATGTAGGCCGTGGTAGCCGTGGTAGCCGGTGGTATTTCTACCTAACGTTTCGTCTACAACTGCGGTAGACATTCTCAAAGGCGATGTGGCAGCGGTCGAAGTGTCCTCCTTGGCGGCTCACAGGTCAATGTGTCAGTGACTAGTGTCCTCCCTTCTTTTATGCCTAGTACCAGTGTGTTCTCTGTTCGGTCGTAGTCCGTTTCTCTGTAATTGGTCAACTGCGCAGTGTGTAGTGGTGGGGGTGAGTTCTCTACTCGGTCATATTCCGTCCTTGTACGATTGGTCATTGGTTTTGTATGTCAGCACTCCGACATACAAAACCACATTCTTATACTTGACTACCGTTAACGATATACCTACATGATAAGGAATAATTATAGGCAGAAGAAAATTTCAATTTTATACAAGATTTAAATTCAATACAAATTAATGCTTAAGTTAGTATTAGTGTTTTGAAACACTCATCGAAAATGACGTAATATTTCAATGCAAAACTTGAAAAAATTCATTTTCAAATCTATATGTCACCGTCGGGACTCTAACCTGAATCTTCCACTTTCGCGGTGGCTGAGTTAACATTTACGCTACATACACATTACAAACAATCGTTTACATTATGAAACATTTTGTAACTAATTTATCACATCATGCGAGAGCTAATTTTGTATTACGTAGGTATTGTTAGAGTTGAACCTTTTCACATACGAGTTCTAATGTCATGGGTGAAACAAAAATTAAATATACATTTTTAATTAAGGCCTGATGTCACGGAATTTTTTCTATTTTAATCTGACAATCAACCTAAAGATTAGTTAAATTAATAGATTTTTTTATGCGCCTGATTTGCAATTGAAAATTTTGTTGGAAAGCAGCTAATTATATAATTGATTCCAAACATATTGGAAAAAATCATTTTACCAACCATAGTCACAGTCAGGAATCTAACCTGAACTTTTCCACTTTCGCGGCGGAATGAGCTTACAATTACTCAACCGTAACATGATTACTAATCTAACATTATCCTTAAATGCTTCGGAATCAATAGATTTTCACTACATGTGAGTGTTAATTCAATATAGCTAGATTGTAGATGTGAATCTTCGTACTAGCAAGAGCTCATCATGAAAGTGAAAATTATTTTTATAAGCTCATTCCGCCGCGAAAGTGGAAAGGTTCAGGTTAGATTTCTGACTGTGACTATGGTTGGTCTGGAATCAATTATATAATTGGCTGCTTTCCAACAAAATTTTCTAAGGATTAATGATTTTCCGATTTAATATTGTCAAATTAAAATAGAAAAAATTCGACTGATGACCAGTCCTATACTTCCCACCTAGTAAATATTTGCAAAAAATAAACACTCTTTTTTTTATTCTTTGACTAGGCCCAAATAACCTTAGCTGTTGGTGGTCTTTAAAACACAATTTAATTTTTATTCTTTGAAAAAAGCATGGCCCTCTTTTTTGTTTGGTGATCTATTGATGGCTAGCTTAATATAGCAAAAATCATGGTTACCTTGATTTACGTACAATTTTTATTTTTTTTAGTAAAATATTTTTTTTCTCGAAAACTATACATTTTAGAGAAAAAAAATATTTACATTTTTTTCATATTATAACATCTAGAATTCATTTATATTTTTTTTTACCTATGTTAATACGTGACATTGAGGACGTTTTTTTGAATATCTCAGGATCCACTGAACCGATTTGACTCAAAATCTAATCAGATCTAAGTTAAAGGCTGATAAACACAATAGAACAATCGGCATGCCCGTATGTTGTTCCGTTCTTAAGATATCGAAGGCGAAAAATTGACCACATACACACACACATACACACATACACACATACACACATACACACACACATACAGACATCAGTCAGAAAATGATCTTAAACGATTGCTAGGGTCTCAAAACGTGAAAATCTGTTAAAATCTCGAAATATTGTTTTCGGACTGAATCCATTACTTCCCTACCATAGTAGAGGTGGGAAGTAAAAAGTTAAGGCTCAATTGTTTATGGAATATACATAATTCTAGTTAAAACTGTTAAACAGATGTATTGTGAATCGTGCTTTAAAGAACAATTCGGCAGACCTTATGGCATCATCCGACCAATCTGCAGTGCATATTGCTTGCAAGAACTATAATAGATCAGTCCTTACTATTAACAGTGTGTGTATACAGTCCCTGCATTTAAAAATAGAGCCCTACATCTGCGTACAGCGTGTTTGCTTTTTAGTCATTCACTTCTCGTTTACAAAATGCTTTAAATAATAACGCCCTTTTATTACCCATTTGTCACAAATTACTATCATATAAAATATGGACTTAAAGGGAGGTTATGGTCAAATATACCAAAACACCATTCCTTATTTATTTACGTGTTATTTCAAAATTTAAAAAAGCAGCGAAGTGCGTGTCGGACCACGCACAGTGAAGGGTTCCGTAGTCGTGAAGTTAACGTTCACGGTTAAAATTCAAAGTTAATAATTTAATAAAAATTTATAGTCTTTTATTTTAAGTTGAACATAGTTTTCCAAAAAAACTTTTTAACAAAAAAAAAAACCTCCTTCAAAAGGCACTAAAAAGAAGAAAATAATGAAAATTTGAGGTCTGTGCCAATTAAAATATGAAGTCGGTTAAAAAGTATAGTATAGTGATTAATATCTTCTTTTTAACCGACTTCATATTTTAATTGGCACAGACCTCAAAATTTCATTATTTTCCTCTTTTTAGTGCCTTTTTGAAGGAGGTTTTTTTTTTGTTAAAAAGTTTTTTATTTTTTACTTTTTAGTGTCAAAAAAAGTAACATTTACCTTAAAGAATCACACGCCGTTACTTACTTTTATTAAAATTAGCCGAACTACTGAACCGATTTTGATGAAATGTCTATGGGACCAATCTGAAAGTATATCCTTTCAAATAAAAAAAAATTTTTCAAAATCGGTTCATAAACGACCAAGCTATCCGCGAACATACATAAAACATAACCACATAAAAATATATACGGTCGAATTGAGAAACCTCTTTTTTTGAAGTCGGTTAAAAAATAAGTTTGTATTTCATGGTATTTCTTAAAGACACTGTGAAAAACAAAGTTATTTCTGCGGTCGCTAAACTCAAAAAAATAGCATGTAACCGAAAATATCCCATATCTAAAAAAGTACACAGCATATCTTATACAAATCAATTTACGTTCGAAGTGTTTTTTAAGTTCTACCACATTAATTTTTTTCAGAATTTTGCACCCCATATAGTTGAAAAGTTAGAGGGGAGGGCAAACTTTTTACGACTTCAGAAGCGCACTGGATTTTTTTTTCATCCCTCAATTTACGTTGAAAGTGTTTTTTAAGTTCTACTACCTTAATTTTTTTCAGAATTTTGCACCCCATATAGTTGAAAAGTTAGAGGGGAGGGCAAACTTTTTACGACTTCAGAAGCGCACTGAAATTTTTTTCATCCCTCAATTACATGTATGGAGTGCCACCCCTAACATCTTTTTCGTAATTTCACTACACCTTAATATAGCGGTTCATAAAAGACACCTACCTTTCAAATTTCATCTATATAGTGCCAATAGTCTCCGAGTAAAATGGCTGTGACATACGGACGAACGGACGGACAGACATGCGTGTCAAGTTGAATAGACCAACTTAAATTTTTTCAACTTTTTCAACGCTAATCGTTTGTTCTACGTTTGTTCCGGACCCCTACAAAATTTCAGCGTTTGTTCCGAAAAAATAAAAAAGTTATTAGCAATAATAGATGGCCAGCCAACTTGACGTCAAGTTGGATGGACCACGTCCAAATAACAACATTTTGGGAACTTTAATTATGCCAATCGTTTGTTCTCGGTTTGTTCCAGACATCTACAAAATTTCAGCGTTTGTTCCGAAAAAATAAAAAAGTTATCAGCAAAAATAAGAGACCAACGACTAGAATATTTACACTATTGGTCAAAAGTAAAGTGTTGTACGTGAATTACTTTTGACCAGTAGTGTAAATATACTACTGAGTACTGGTTGGTCTTTTATTTTTGCTAATAACTTTTTTATTTTTTCGGAACAAACGCTGTAATTTTGTAGGTGTCCGGAACAAACCGAGAACAAACGATTGGCATATAATAAAAGTTCTCAAAATGTTGTTATTTGGACGTGGTTCATACAACTTGACGTCAAGTTGGCTGGCCACCTATTATTGCTAATAACTTTTTTATTTTTTCGGAACAAACGCTGAAATTTTGTAGGGGTCCGGAACAAACGTAGAACAAACGATTGGCGTTGAAAAAGTTGAAAAAATTTAAGTTGGTCCATACAACTTGACACACATCGGACAGACAAGACGAAATTATAAGGGTTCCGTTTTTGCCATTTGGCTACGGAACTCTAAAAAGGAAAAATTATATTTCTGTTTGCTTTAGTACCTTTATATAGAAGTTTTACTTTGGCCGTGTATGTCGCAAATGCCTTTTATTTTTTTTAATATGAACACATTGTTAACACGTGTATTTTTGTGTCATAAGAGACGTTTTGTAAATTTGTACTAAATTTTCTTAATTAATACTAAAAATCTGAAAGATTTACTCAAAGCCAGTTTATTCACACAATGCGTTACCAAACCGAGCACCAAGCATCACCGACAGCTGATCACAAGCCGTGATGTGGGTAATCATATAATTTAGGGTAAGTAATATAAAAATATGCGTACAAATCAAATGCCACAAGGGAAAGTGGCCCATGTCGAATTTTTAGTTATTATTTAATGAATAAATCACACACTATACATAATTGAACTTTATAAAATCACAAAGGACAATAAAACTGAATATAATTAATATATAAAATATAAATATTAATTAATAGAGAATGTTGCTTACCTTCCTTCATTTGCACTATTGTAGTTTTATACAGTGGTAGAACTCCGCCTGTAATAAATAATTTTTTATTATAATTTTTTATATTATGTATTCCATTGTGATTTTCTAAGCTTATTCATAAATAGGTAATATGGTTATAGTAGCAGTCAAGCACTATTCCCCCCAGGGGGGACATTGGAATGTGGTTGCTGGCTGGCGGATTCTAATACACAAATTTGTTGTGTTGAAGACGCTAATGACCTGAGTTGTCGACGCGTCTATAATCTACAACTAATTAATGAATCCAAGCACTATTTTTTTTTATAAAAAAATAAGCACAGCCATATTTTTACATGATAAATAAAAAATCAAAACACTAAATCATAACTTGATCAAACAAAAGTCTAACGGATTGCTGCTACGGCGGTATAACCTTTCTACAATAAAACAAATTTTGACAAACATTTATGTAAATGTTCAGTGGCGGAGACACAGACGCTAATCGGCTAAAGGTCTACACAGATACGTGTCCATTTAGCACCGTCAATTAATGTATTTTCATAATATAAGAATGTCTAAACTTATGAAATCCCTTTAGTATAAACATTCAATTACTTTCAGTGTAATTCAATTACATTCAATGTAATTCAATTACATTCAATGTAATTCAATTACATTTAATGTAATTCAATTATATTTAATGTAATTCAATTACATTACACAATGTTTATCTGCGAAAGATCGAAGATTATACGCGTTTGATAGATGAGGTCGTTTGTCTAAACTGATACGTTCCGTGTACGGATAATATAAATCAACATTGATATGCATTCAATAAAAACAATCATCAGTTTTTTAAAGTACTGTGTGTGTCGTTACACGCGGCTGTAGTGAATATTTCTTACACCAAATTAGTTGAATGACGTAGAAGAGCGAAATAGAGAGAACGTTGATCTTGCACTACTCGATACTAGTATGGCAGACAGAATTCCCCGTACCCCGGGTCTATCTCTCATGGAAAGTAGTGGGGCGTGCGAGTCATCGTTTAAGGCTTTCCGCAAACGCATAAAGGTCGATTTATATTATTCGGTCAGACACGGTGCGAGAACGTAGCTTTTCCGGTAAGACAAACATTTTTACATGCATTTCAAATACGAATATTTATCATAGCGGATCCCGTTCGTTCAGACACGTATCAATACTCGTATTTGAAATGCATGTAAAAATATTTGTCTTGCCGGAAACACTACGTTCCCGCACCGTGTCTGACTAGATAATATAAATTGAGCTTAAGAAGTATTCGCTTCACGTTCAAAAACCTGACATACACCAACTCGCCTTGCGGTGATAAATATATATTATTAGTGATTGTATGAGTTAAGCTAGCCAGCAGTTCCCACGGGTTATATCTATTATTGTTATACCAGGAACAAAACAACTATCCGGGAATGATTCAGTCTGCAGTGACACCTGGAGCGACCGGCTGCGCATACTAGATATTGTTTAAATGTACTTCCGTTTTTATAATATATCGCAGATCTATTTTTATATTTTAATGAATAATTGTATTGGTTCCGGTTTTTATTATTCTATTGTTCAAAATAGAATTTTTGAATGTCTAAAATATTCTAGCCCGTATATAATACGCAAATCTACTAAAAATAGTACAGTAGACTGCGATGAATGAGGCCATCCCGCATTTTTTTATAGCATCACCAGAGAGATTACATTCAACCTAGAATATTTTAAAGGTTATATTCCCATCGAAATTTTTATTTTTGAAGTCAAAACTTCTTTAGCGACGTATCTATTTGAAAACTTATGAGGGCTTGAGAATGGCCGAACGTTTAGCAATACTGTTGTTTACATGGCGCTGTTATGGTTCCTCTATTACAAGTCCCCAGTTCCTGGCTTCTAGCCCGAGAGCTGGTAAAAGTGTCAACTGGATTTTCAATTTATTATTAAAAAAAAATAATGAATTGGAAATATGAATTAGTGCTAGGCCCAAATAACCTCAGCTGTTGGTGGTCTTTAAAACAAACACACACACAAAAAATCTAATAGTCATAGATACTTGCTGAGTAACCACTTTGATGCTCTGTATTTTTTAAAATCAATCATCACAACGTAATATTTTTCTGTGATTATTGTCTTATCATAACTTAATCATTTAACATGTAATTCGATTCTAAATTTAATGGTCAGAAAACGGACGAAAAATACACTAATTTTTAGGTCATTCTTTAAAAGAGCTCTAGAACACGTGGGTAATCGAAACTGTAAAAGATAAAAGATTTGCCAGTTAGTAAATACATGCAAATAATTTAAACATCAGTACCTATATTTGCTATTATTGAACCTGAGCCACGGAGGTTTTTCTTCAATTTTCATATCAATTCTAAGGATCGCTTTCTACTCTAAAAACCTTTAGTGTCAGTTCAACCAATCAACCGTCATAAAAACCTTTGAAATCCTCAAAATAAATGCAAAATTCCAAACTGATTGGTTTAAAAGTCGAGTTATTTTGATTATCGTAAGAGGTTTATGAAACAGCTTTGACAAAACGCGTGAACAAGCGAACCTGTCAAAGATAAAACATATCATCCGGACGCCCTATCGATATACGATTTTTGACAGGCGTGCAGGCGTCGCGATGCACGCGTCCGATGCTATCGTGGTGCGCTGTGCCGTGTGTCGGGGGTGTACACCCCTGAAACATGTTTATTACATGTATTATGATCGTCAATGGAATATCCACTTAGAGGATTTGGAGTTAATGAAACTCATACACAATGCATTTTGCCAATGAAAGCCGTATGCGCATGACTCCAGATGGTCGGACAAATGGTACAGCTGTTGTTTTGTTGGGTTTCGGGAATTAAATTCGGTATGTCTTCTGGATTTACCATCGCCGCCGAAAAATTTGCATTAATATTTTTTTAGCGGAATGGTCTTTGCTTTGATTAGCAATTAGCCTGTGTTAGTTTTGTATATTATTCCGTCACCTTAACATTCCATTCCCAACGCCTGATCAAGTATGGGATACAGATTCCAGAGCGATTCTAGGATTCATCCAGAGCCTTAACCTCGCATTGGAATAAACAAGTCAGGGCCACACAATAGATCTATTAAGGTCGTGGTGTCGACGAGGCTTGCCTTACGCCCTCTTTCTAATCTAATCTAGTTTTGTATATTATAGGCTGAAATGAAAATTTGATAAATAAAAACATAAGCGACGCGATAGGATACAACATAAATGATAGGGACATTAGGGACACAAGAGGGACGAAACGTAGGGACATGGATTCGACCATTCTCGGCAGGTAATAGACAAGCAAGATGGCTAGGATGAAATTAATAAATAAATGCAAATAAAAAAAATCGTAGCTCCCCAGTAGATTTTGGAAATTAAATTCGGTGTCTTCTAGATTTGCCGTTGCAGCGAAAAATTGTGCATTAATAAATCAATAATAATAATAGTTTTTATTCCATGATGCCATATTATAGCGTAGTCCGTAGAACAAATCAGAAAATTACATTGAGGTAAAAAGTGTCCATAGTTAAACTTGAGGATAGCCGAACGTGTAGCGATGTCATTATTAATTATTTGGCGTTTTCATGGATCCGGATCGTCTATTACCATAGCCCTTACTTTCCAGGTTTTAATCTAAGATCAGGTAAATGTATTAGAATTCTTCTTTTCAAGATGGCAGCCAAATGGGAACACCTCCCGTTCCGAAAAGTCAGTTTTAAACTCACAACCGATCGACCCCCCCCCCCCTACGAATTCCAAATTAATACCCAAAATTCACGGTTGAATGACAAATTGACTGCACTGTATGATTGCAATGCTTATCATTTATTACAAAAGTCACATGGATTTATATAAAAAAATGGTATCTCTACGAACAAATTTCAAATCAAAGAGACGCTAATGACCTCAGCTATCGAGCGTCTATAATCTACAATCTGTCTGTCAACTCTGCAAAGAACATCTTTTATTAATCACAAATTGAATGATCGAGAATATTTTATTGATTTATAAACAAGGCATTGAGGACAGTGTGGTCCAGTGATTAGCGTCGCGGCCTCCGGATCAGACTGTCGTGGGTTCGAATCCCGCCTTCGCTCATGGATGTTTTGTGATGTAATTTAGTTTTAAGTGAGTTGTTATTTAATGTAATCAAGACGCTAATGACCTAAGTTGTCGACGCGTCTTTAATTTACAATAAAATAAACAAGGCATTGACAACCAAATGTCAGGTGAAATATGCAAAAACAAAAACAAAACTGTTTATTTCTGACTTATTAGATGCGCATTGATGTAATACAATAGTGTAGATATAACATTATTAACATGCAAATGCGTTTCCGTTCGCCGCGCTGGGTCGCATGCAATGCCACGTGCACCTAGCATATCCTGTCTCATCTCTTCATCTATAAACATCGACACAAATACAGGCTGGTTTCAATTGGTAAATGACTTAAGGGCACCACTATTATAGATTATTGTAATTGTATTTTTAGTGTCACAAAAATTTTAATGTCGTTGTTATCCGTAGATTTTTAAACAACAGCTATTATCCAGAAAACTGTGAATCATTTATTAACTTCCCGCATTGGAAGTTATTGTAATGGGTCCGAAAATCGAAATCAAAATGTACCTATAACAAATTTTTATGTTTCAAGGTCACTACACTATTTTTAGAAAGATGTCTGTGTGTGTGTGTGTGTACGTATGTACGTACGTACGTATATGTCCATTTCTTTCTAAGACGAAATCTCGAGAATGAAAAATGATATCGACTACGTTAGGATGCCAATCGACGCGTATTAACGTAAATATGATCTAAAAGAATTTTTTTCAAAATCGGTTCAGCCGTTCTTTTTTCTTAACCAAATAGACTCCAAAAAAGTAGATTTTACACAATATCACGCGAATAAAAAATTATATCGACTTCGTAAGGGTGTCAATCGAGGCGTGTTAACGTCATTTTGATCCGACATAAATTTTATAAAAATCGGTTCAGCCGTTTTTTTTTTTTAATTATTGTTAAAAATAAATAATAATTATGTTTTAATGATTAAAATTATACTTTTCTGTGAAATATCTAATTTAATTATTATTATTAAATATTTATCAAACTGGGAAGTCCGTCGTGTGGACCTCAAGGGTCGCACTTTAGTCCTAATAAACGACCCACCTCATGGCTTGTTAATTTTTTTTCTTAGCCAAAAAAGATCAAGCAAGTTGCGTCCGGCGACAAATAAATGTTAAATCAGGTGAAGCATGTGAAATTAAAGAATGAAGAGTTGAAGGATGTTTGATGAATAAGTTGTTCCTTTTCATTCATACCAGCGCTGCGTTTACCCATACACGTGTTTTATGTACCTAATACATGCACACATAATATTATATTGCTTATGTATAGTGCAAAACAACTGAATAAACCTATGTACTCTTTCATTGACAACAAGTTTTATAACTTATATTGTAGAATACGTTCGTTTTAAACTGGAAATTTAGTTTAATATATTCCTGGAGTATTATAAATAAATTAAAAATATTTTATGGTCAGGTTTAATTATTTTTAATTAATTTAATTTAAGACTACTGTCTTCAAGGAATTCTGTAAGTTCTCCCAAAAGATGGCTCAAGCATCTATAATCTCTCAAAATTTGGTTTCGATCCGCTTAACTGACAGACAAACAGACTTTCTGAAAAAAACTCGTTTTTTACTCAGACTTCAAGAAGGAAAATTAATTAATTAATTGTAGATTATAGACGCGTCGACAACTCAGGTCATTAGCGTCTTCAACATAATAAGTAATCCATTTGTGTATTAGAATCCGCCAACTGGCATACACAAACCGACTGGTACGAGCTCGGGTCCCTGGGAGCGATAATTCCCATAGAACATTGAAATGCAATTTGCTATAGCAGCCATATTCCTCAAGAAAAAAAATTTCGTGAGAAGTCCATTTTGACCTAAATTAGTGCCACTAGCTCCACTTGTGGAGCAGAAATGATAATAATAATAATAGCCATTTATTGACCTGGAAAATATACATATGGGAGGAGTTTATTTATGACGTAATCAATATGGAGACAAAAAACAGTATTTTTAAAATTCAGTTTAAAAGATATTATCGGTTTTTTCCCATGCTGTTAAAAATAGAAAATATGCTTTAGAACTAAGACTCTGGAAGTTTTGAAAAAACTTCTAAAACTGTATTAGTCGCCAGTTTAAAATTACTTTACTGTACATTTATCAACCCTCTGCTGTTACAAAATGTGTTATGTAAGCATTTAAAACACCTATATGGATCATAGAAAGATCCATCTTGTATGAAAACAGATGTCTTGTTATGTAATAAAAAAACACAACAAGAAAATCTTCCCGTATTGTGTCGATCGCAAAGACGTCAGGGTTCAGGGTTGGGAATTGAATACCATACCGCAGATGTTTGGACCTAAGGCAGATGTAGCAACATTGTCTTAAGAAGAAGAACGTCCTTTTGTCCAGCGGGTAGTGAGATTTCAGCTGTTCAAATCGCCTATTGTAATCGAAGAAGTGTCGCTGAAATTCCAATGAATCTCTTTGTTCAATTTATTAATTAACTTTGAGTCTGAACCGAGAAAACTGCGCAAATGGCTGTCAAAGACGATGACAAATAAAGACACAAGCCGTGAGGTGGGTCGTTTATTAGGACTAAAGTGCGACCCTTGAGGTCCACGCGACGAACTTCCCAATTTGATAAATATTTAATAATAATAATTAAATTAGATATTACACAGAAAAGTAATCATTTTAATCATTATAACATAATTATTATTTATTTTTAACAATAATTAAAAATTAAAAAAAAAACGGCTGAACCGATTTTTATAAAATTTATGTCGGATCAAAATGACGTTAACACGCCTCGATTGACAACCTTACGAAGTCGATATAATTTTTTATTCGCGAGATATCGTGTAAAATCTACTTTTTTTGGAGTCTATTTAGTTAAAAAAAAAGAACGGCTGAACCGATTTTAAAAAAATTTCTTTCAGATCATATTTACGTTAATACGCGTCGATTGACCCTAACGTAGTCGATATCATTTTTCATTCTCGAGATTTCGTCTTAGAAAAAATGGACACATACATACGTACGTACGTACACACACACATATACACACACACAGACATCTTTCTAAAAATAGTGTAAAAATAGTGTAGTGACCTTGAAACATAAAAATTTGTTATACATTTTGATTTCGATTTTCGGACCCATTACAATAACTTCCAATGGGAAGTTAAAAATTTACTGAAAACCAACACAATTTAAAATTAAAAAAAATAGATACAATGTCACACTTTCAGGAAAAGTCAAATAAAGATTCGAAGTCATGACTAAACATCGCAGGACCGTTCTAAGAAATTTGGAGCCTGTGAGCTACTAACAGTAATGCGCCCCTCTTCATAAGAAAACACACAGAATTGGAAGCGGGGGCAGGATGCTTGGAGGCCGATGTATGTATTCGACATATTGGAGGCATTATTGATTGTCCTCTAAATTTTGCAAATTAATATCTAAATCAGATAATAATGTAAATGTAAATGCTACTGCCGGGACTTGAACCCGAAACTTTGCGGTATAAGGATTTATTAATAATTTTCTTAGTTAGCTATAATATTATCCACTGTATTTATTCTTACCGATATTTTTTATTTTGATTAAAAAAAATAAACCGATTTCAAAAAAGAAGTTAAAAAATGATTAAACTATTATTTTCTTTTAAATAAATAAAGGTAGAGAAGGTGACTGTAAAATGAAGGGAAGAATTATTTTATCTGTTTTTGAAATCAGTTCAAAATTAATTTAATTATTTTTTTATAAACTGAAAATGCAATTTTTATTTAATTCACACACCGTAACAACGTCTTGTAGAACTAGAAGACGTCTTAGAAGAAGTTGTTTCATAACATCATGATCGGTGGTGTTATGTAATTCCTCAACATTTCACATGTCTGGCGGAAGCAACACACAATCTTCGTCACATTTTTGTTACGGTTTTAAAAATCTGCAGCCTGTTTCTATTTTTTTTAAACTGATTTTAGAATTCACACGTGTTTTTGTATCCAGTATATTTTTCAATGAACACTTCATTCTGGTATAAATGCAACATAACCTCGTATCGCAAAATCGCAACTGCAGTTATATAATTCGTCATTTAAGCAACTTGTTGCATAAATATCTATAAAACTATAATAAAACCAATTCAAGTTCTTATAACTTTTAGCAATAAATAAAGGAAACTAAATAAAAAACATCGCATACTGTTTGCACGTGTGTTTAAGGATAAAAGAACGCATATTTATTTCTTGGAAGGTGCATATCGACAATCCAGAGTGCGTAGTGCGATTTGTCCGGTCACATTGGCATTCATTCATGCATGTGCGTACCAAATTTAGTTCCAATTAGTGCACATCCTGTGACACATCTGTTGGCTTAATTGTGCACTAATAGGTATCTTAAATAAGTGAGAATTATGACTGCAGTACACGGGAAATTGTCCATTAATAAACTAATTCTTATAATCCATTCTTATTTCAAACAGGTTGCAATTTTTCAAGATAGATATCCAATCACAGTTGACTGTAGTCAACTGTGATTGAATTGCTATAGTTCCCGACACTTCCGTAGTGTCAAAATTACATTGAAACAAAGAAAAATACACAATTTTGGAATTTTTAGAGTTCCGTTCCAAAAAGGAACTCTATTGTTGTGCCAACGATGTCTGTCTGTCACAGACCTCTAACTTCTAAACGAAATGAGATAAGGACTTGAAATTCACACATAATATGTATTACCGCGGCCCAAAGACGGAGAGAATAACAAAAGATTAAATAGGTTTATTTAAAGGAAGCGCCTATACATGCAAAAGAGGGTAAAAAAATTTTTTTTTGTACCTATTCTTGTGGGGTATCGTTGAAAAGGGGCCTTTTGAGTAGATTATGAAAGTGTTTTTATTATTATTTGTTTTATCAAAATTGTAGGCTTAGTATAACTTACATAGTACGGAACCCTACTCTTTACGCGGCTCGACACGTACTTACACACAAAAAATTCTCAAAAATTGTTTTATAGTCCATTTGTAATGTACACTGTAAGAAATGAGAAGGCCGATTACATAGATTATCGATGGTCCATTTGTAGCCAGCGATTAATCTGGTAATAGAAACACAAAGAGACAATGGCGTCGCAAACAGATATCGCCTGCACATTGCGTAGATTCCGTAAAAACACATTGCGCATGCGTGGTTACTAATTTTACATTAGTTTGTTTTGTATTCATCCATTTTATATATGTAACTATACATTTTATTTTGTAATTTTTACACACTTTATATTGGAATATTACACAATTATGTAATTTTAATTTACTTTATGTAAAAATCACAAATTTGTTTAACTTTACAGTAAAAGTCCAAGTTTTTATGAAGTTTTCTGTGTAAAAATAAATAATAATGTAAAATCACTTAGAAAATCGATTAGAGCGAATTCTACCTTAACTTTCAAAGTATATTTACATCCATTTTTTACAGTGTAGATTCTAACAAGCCATTTTTTAAGATAATATACTTGTATGGGCAATTTCTCACCCAGTAAAATAACAACAAGCATTGTTTTTCTATTGTATAAAAAAATTTCTCCGGGCGAGACCCCTCCTCCAAACCTTTCCTCGGGAGCCTACAGCTCCGTCAGAACCGCCTCTTCGGGGTGGATTGGAAACCGTCGGCCCCTTTTGTCCACCCAAGTAACAATACCTTAAAAAATGGCCTGTAAATTCTAACCATAAAAATAAAAAAATATGGGACGACCACATAGTCGATCGATGTAGTCACTAAACCTCACTGGACGCTGATGATCTCAGTTCTCGTAGATTATAGACGCTCGACAACTGAGATCATTAATGCGACCTAAGCAGTCGAGCGTCTATAATCTACAATAAGAATAAATTCCGATTCTGTAAGTTCAA
This sequence comes from Mongoloraphidia duomilia, assembly GCA_039654895.1. Classification (NCBI taxonomy): domain Eukaryota; kingdom Metazoa; phylum Arthropoda; class Insecta; order Raphidioptera; family Raphidiidae; genus Mongoloraphidia; species Mongoloraphidia duomilia. Next base: position 14,181,865 of record CM077527.1, read on the forward strand.
TCAACAAATGTCTAGTAAAACAGTCTGGTTTGACGTGATTTACTGAGACACACTTGACTTTAAAATATTCTCCTCTAACCCTTCATTTCTAGTAAACGTCAGAAGTAATTACGATAACAACTCGTGCCGAAAGCAATGCATTTCAAACACCGCTTACGACAAATAAGGGATCCATTCTCTTACATAATACAGCGACAGCTATAGAAAACAGAGGTTTATTTGAATATTGTAATATTTTAGTACCAACATAAACAACTAAACAAATCACCAAGTGTTTATAATAAATAACAGGCCGCTTTGAGAGCAGTGGTTGGTTTATTAATGAACCGTGATAAAATAATATAGAATCGGTTCCACGCTTTTACTCTGCACACCCCTCTAGTTCTTAGTAATTGGTTGACAAATTTATGTGAGTTACGTAATATTATATACTTATATAATGCCGAAACATAATTGTTTAGCTTTAGAAGGATCGATAATGATCGGGAGCAGGGAAGTGTTAGGCTTGCAGCTCAACCAGCATGACGTAAAAGCCAGACCAATGAAGCCAGATTTTTACCGATTAAATTGGCATTTATATACAAATTTTTGTCTTAAAAAAATCATAAGATTTATCGTTGCAAACACACTTTATACACAAAAAAATCTTATAGCAAATAGAAGGTAATATGTAGTGTCCCGTTAAAAGTCCTATAACGTTCCTCAAGAGATGACCTGCGATTTCTTTGATTGCGGGTCATTTTTAGAGAATAATAAAATCTTTTAACAATAAACCTTACGGTATTTGTTTGATGACCGTGCAATTATATTGTCACGATTAAAATGTTCACCGCGTTTTTTACAGTCTTCTTTTCAACTTTTGTGTAGTTTGCGGCGTAAACTTTGTGATTTTATGGCTGCAGTAATTTGAACAACTTTACAGAATCGGTATAATTGACTGATATGAGACGTTGTAACGGCATATCGATGGTTAAAAACTTAAAAATCTAAAGGGTATAAGCGACATTGTTTTGTTAAATTGTGTTTTTACGCAGTTCGTATGATTCTCTCTCCTTTCATAATCTTTTTTTTTCCTGTTAGAGTTTGTTCATTATTATTGATGTGTAAATAATAAATAATTTTACTGTCTCATTCAGCACTTTTGGGAACAAAATATTTGGGTGATAAGAGATTCGCCAGGTTTATTACGTCAATGGACTGGGTGCCTTCACTCTTAGAAACAAACTATTTGGGTGCCAAGAGATTCACCAGGTTTATTACGTCAATGGACTGGGTGCCTTCACTCCTGGGAACAAAATATTTGGGTACCAAGAGATACACCAGGTTCATCACGTTAATGGACTGGGTGCCTTCACTCTTTGGAACAAAATATTTGGGCACCAAGCGATTCACCAGGTTTATTACGTCAATGGACTGGGTGCCTTCACTCTTGGGAACAAAATATTTGGGTACCAAGCGATTCACCAGGTTTATTACGTCAATGGACTGGGTGCCTTCACTCTTGGGAACAAAATATTTGGGTACCAAGCGATTCACCAGGTTTACTACGTCAATGGAATGGGTGCCTTCACTCTTGGGAACAAAATATTTGGGTACCAAGAGATTCACCAGGTTCATCACGTTAATGGACTGGGTGCCTTCACTCTTGGGAACAAAATATTTGGGTACCAAGCGATTCACCAGGTTTATTACGTCAATGGACTAGGTGCCTTCACTCTTGGGAACAAAATATTTGGGTACCAAGCGATTCACCAGGTTTATTACGTCATGGACTGGGTGCCTTCACTCTTAGAAACAAAATATTTGGGTGCCAAGAGATTCACCAGGTTTATTACGTCAATGGACTGGGTGCCTTCACTCTTGGGAACAAAATATTTGGGTACCAAGAGATTCACCAGGTTTATTACGTCAATGGACTGGGTGCCTTCACTCTTGGGAACAAAATATTTGGGTACCTACCAAGAGATTCACCAGGTTTATTACGTCAATGGACTGGGTGCCTTCACTCTTGGGAACAAAACATTTGGGTACCAAGAGATTCACCAGGTTCATCACGTTAATGCACTGGGTGCCTTCTCACGAGAGCCCAAGACTGTTTAGGACCTGGTTAGGGAGGCACAATGGGCCTTTGTGGTCTGAGTGCAGCGGGAAAAAGTTTTCCTGTCCTCAAATTATCTATATCTGTCATTCCTCAAAATTTCTGCTAAAATGACTCAGTAAAATTCCACGTGAGTGTTCTGTAGTGTTAAGAACTAGGGGTTTGTAATAATCAAGCCATGAAATGACGGCATCATCATGGACGTAATTTGATCATTTTGATTGGGAGGGGTCTGGGGTTTAAAAAATTAGGATTTAAATGGTAGATTTTAAAGCATTTTGAGAGCAATTTGCGACCACAAATTTTTGCTAATATTCTAGTATTTTCCCTTTAATATTCTGTGTTAATCACTTTAATTTAATAACCAAACTTCAGTAAAATTTGTAAAATTACGAAAATTTGTTTTCCTTCAAAATATTGGGGGGGGCAAGTGCCACCCCCGATGGGCATCACTGAAATTATTGACAAAAAGTTCAGACAAGTACGGATTGCTGCAGATGTCATTTAGAAACTAAGAAGGACATTTTAATTAATGTTATTGTAGATATTATTATTGTTTTTTTTAGCAATAATATGGGCATTTATTTTGAAATGTAAATATCCAATAATAAGCTGTTTTTTTATTAAGATATTGATTACAAATATCATAGAGATATTCCTGTACTTAATAATTCATAATAAATTGTGTTTATTATACATTAAATATAAATATATGTATATTTGTTATAATTCAAACATGACCTGTATACATTAAATCAAATGACCTCCGTGTAATACATGTGAGGTAAAGTCGTTAAAATTGTTACAATGATGACTCGCTTTAATCACAGTTTTAACGCAATTTTTTTATTATATTTTTATGAATTTATCTCATAGTTATTAAATTAAAAGAGACACAATTTTCTCAAGATTATTGGAATCAGTATATTATTAGGCTCCGTACCAAAATTGTAAAAACTCTTTTGTCCGTCATTGTGTCTGTCTCATATTGGATATGGTCTGACATTATGGGATCATAGTTGCCATGCCTCACGTATTTTTCTATGACTCTTCCAGTTTAGAAATCGTATTCGTTTAAAAAATCAGTGATTTTTTAACACGTAATACTCTAAAAAAAGACAACCTTCCCTCATTCACATTTGCATGCAATCTTAAGATTATTTACGCTAATGTTTTCATGTTGTTGGCGCCTATGGAGCAGTCATCCGTGAAACTTTCGTATTAAACTATCCATCTCTCTCTCTCCCAGTGTCTTTCTCTGTTATTGTTGTCTCTCCTGGTCAGAGAAATTAGTTTAAACCAACAGTTCATGGATGTGAGAGATAATTATTTAATAGTAAAGCGTCTTGTTTTAAGAACCTATAGGTACGTTGACGACATCCATTAGGATGCCAGGCGCGGACTAGCCAAGGTCGCTGAACTCTGGAGCGTCTCGAGCCCCCGGAGTAGGAGAAAGCCCGGGTACTCCCATTTCCCAATCCCATCAAATAACTTATTACTCAAGTCTCTCCCACGGGACCCTACAAATGTTAGCGTCCCTGAAAAAATGTATCCAGTTCGCGCTTACAGGAAGCAATGCAAGAGAGGAAACTGAAACTAACTTACATTATTTTTCACTGCTTTGGAAAATCTCTCAGCTCAAGAATTCTCTCAGTTATTTTTTGCAGAAAGATAGTTTTTGATTTCTGATTCTTGCAGAAATGACATTCTGTTGATATAAAGATTAGAAATCAAAAGCTATCTTCCCGTAAAAAATTACCTAGAAGAATTAGTGAACTGAAAGATTTTCAAAAACAACGAAAAATAGAAGACTAGCTCCCCCATTTTCCCATTTTTCATTTTTTAGCTGCTTCTCATGCATTGTTTCCTGATGTCACCCCAGCTTGTACGAGTCATAGTGATGTGCACTTGAGAAACTTAGTATAGATAGTAGCACCTACGTTATCATTAGTTTTTTATCAGAAAAATGCGGGAGAAATCAAGTTTATTTCCTCTTCATATGGCATGTAATTGTAACTACTTCTTTTCAGTTACGGATTCTTTGGAAACACTAAGCCACTATGATTGGTGAACACAGTACACCGATATTGTCAACGATTTATTATTTTAAATAAACTTATTCTGTACACACTACTATGAACTGCCTGCAGACTGAGGTGGTTATATAGCTGGCGCCCCTAGCGATCAAGTTTGGCAATGCCCACCCTCTTTTCATCGTTCCGGTGGTGTCAATTCTAATTTCAATAATGATATTGTGGCATGGCGAGGATGTTCCGTCTTTAAATAAGTAGTGCAACTCTTTTTTACCATGATTAGGTAATCTTGATACGTTTTTGGAGTTACCAATTGATTGGCTAATGTCTTTGTAGATCTTCATCATTCAATCCTATTCAAGCAAACGGTGTATAACAGTCATTTGTTTTAATAGACTCGAAAATTGAGTCCAAGTCTACAAAATGATAAATGATTCGAATATCCAATTTCTTGATGGTTTGAAATCGAAACTGATTTTTATTCCGCCATCCTTGGGAGAAGTCAGACATTATATTAATCATATTTATTACGTGTAAACAAACACTGGGCTAGCTGCATACACGTCAACGGAGAATGTTTAATTCATTGTTTTGACACCAAACAATATTATAATATTATGTAAATCTCCGTTTGTGTTCAACAGACCTGCGCAATGGCTGAAAGATGATACTTGCAAATGATTTCGTGATATTAGTGAAGAGCAAACGATGCGAGATATTCTTATTTTTCGATCATCTTATTTAAATATTAAAGCGTAACTTCTTAAGGTACGTACAGTACGCAGCTGGGGTTCTAGATGGTAACATGTATGGTAGATGGTGGCTGAAATTATAAGCGCTTATAGGTTTGCACAACGAAGCTTTGATACTAGCATTGATACAAGCTTAACTCGCGTTTGAAATGTCAGATAGCGAAGACGAATATTTGTGTTCTTCTGCTACAAAGTGGTATATTTTAAATACAAATTTGGGTAGGAGCTATCATGTCCACCCTATTGATAGAAAACGATCTAAACATGGCGAATTTCATCATTTATACCAAGAATTAAAATTTTACCCAAACCGATTTTTTGAATATTTACGTATGGAATCTAACACTTTTAAAAACGTCTTAGAAAAAACTAAAAACAAATTAAATAAAAACTGGCAAAATTTCATTTATTAAACTAGTCATATCCATTGCGAAACTTGTAACGGCCATTTGACAGTTGTCACACGTTGATTGTAGTAGTCAGCGCGCTGAAAGAATGGTGAGATACATTCTTGTATCTACCAGCTCTTGTAACAGCGCTTATACATGCTACACTCACTGCTTCCTTGTGTATACGCTCGCATATATAATAACAATGCATTAATTTAAGCAAGCCCTGCTATGATCTACGCTACCATCTAGAATCTCAGCTCCATACTGCACGTACCTTAAGACGTCGCTGCCTCAATGATTTGAAGGGTAAAATGCTGCTAGATGAAATGAAAATGTGTGACCATGTGTGATCCATTCATTTTATATAGATTATAAAGCTTTGTATGTCATTAATATTGTGTTTAAAAAAAATAGATAGGTATATATAAAAAAGTATATACCTATGTGCACAAACTTTAAGGAATTAATCAATGATTGAAGACAAAACCTTTATATAAGTATGGGTCCGCAACTGCTCTGTTTTCCAGATGTTAAAATTTGAAAAAAATTTAAGATTGTTTTATTTATTTTTTGAATAGTGCCAGCTACTTAATTAAAACTTTGCACATACTAATAGATAGTGAGAGAGTACATTTTGCAAGTATTAAATTATTTTTAATTCAACCATGGGCGTAGATGTGGGTAGTCTATTTAGGATTTTCAAAAAAAATGGCCGGCCACTGACTTCTTTAAAATTTGAAAGCTTTGTCGGTTGAAGCAGGTAAGAATACACAAATAGTGTCTCTTTATAATTTTTGATAGGATGAACGGTTTTCGAGAAAATTTCCTAATGTTTAAACTTTTCTGAAAAATTATAAATTTACAAATTTTATCCAAACCGGTTTTTTGAATATTTACGTATAGAACCTAACACTTTTAAATACGTCATAGAAAAAACTCAAAACAAATTAAATAAAAACTGACAAAATTTCACTTATTAAACTAGTCACATCCATTGCGAAATTTGTAACGGCCATTTGACAGTTGTCACACGTTGATTGTAGTAGTCAGCGTGCTGAAAGAATGGTGAGATACATTCTTGTATCTAGCAGCTCGTGTAACAGCGCTTATACCTGCTACACTGCTTCGTTGTGTACGCTCGCATATATATAACAATGCATTAATTTAAGCAAGCCCTGCTATGATCTACGCTACTATCTAGAATCCCAGCTCCGCATACTGCACGTACCATAAGTCCAGCACACATGTGTGTGTTTACTAGACAAATGATCCCAGTGTGTTCGACCCTTGCGACCTCCGACCCATCAGTTTGACCTGGACTGCGTCGCCGCGCCACTCGCGTACTGCGCCAACTGCAGACCCATTCATCATACAAGATCGCTCTCTGTGTTGACGTCTCATTAACTTATTAATGAACTTAACGAGATTGCGCCAAACAAATTATGTCTATTATTACTTTAATTTGTATTACAGAGTGTTAATAAAGGGTTTGTTTCGATAACTAAAAAAAATGGCTATGTCTGTATCACAGGTAGAGACAGATGACGTTAAATACAAATAATAATTTGTCTTAATACATCCACTTTTATTTATATTATAAAATTAGATGTTCATAAAATACCTATATAATAAATAAAATAATTGTAATTTTATTTTTTTATATTTTAAATTGTTATCAAATACTTATATATTTACATTATATATAAAAAATATTAAAAGCCTTCGGGATTCGAACCTGTGTTTGGCGTTTGAACCTGTCGGTTAATGTCTAGTACTCTACCACACAGTCACCTGGCTTATGTCAAGATGGACTTTACTCCCCAGGGGGGACATTGGTATGTGGTTGCTATATCACAAATTGCAATCCAATGTTCTTTGGGAATTCGCTCTCCCAGATGACCCGAGTTCGTACCAGTCGGTTTGTGTATGCCGGCTGGAGGATTCTAATACACAAATGGATTATTTGTTGTGTTGAAAACGCTAATGACCTGAGTTGTCGACGCGTCTATAATCTACAATTAATTAATTAATTAAGATGGACTTTAACGGCATATATGTGTTTTATTTCACATGACAACCACTTCCTTCTATTTCTGTAACATCCAATATTTCTCAATTGCCACCCTAGTATGAGACATTATAAGACGTTATTCATGTCAAAAACAGACAAAATGTTAATATGCTCTCTCTTTTTTGGAAATCGGTTAAAAAACTTAGAGAATTCTCCTTTTTATTTATTGTAGATTATAGACGCGTCGACATCTAAGGTCATTAGCGTCTTTCAACTACAGTAAATAACAACTAACTTAAAACTAAATAACATCACAAAACATCCATGAGCGCAGGTGGGATTCGAACCCACGGCAGTCCAGTCTAGAGGTTGCGGCGCCAAGCACGCTACCATCTAGGCTATACTGCCCTCAATTCTCCTTTTTGAACTCCGCTACTGATTCTTTGAATTTATCTCGCCACGACAAGACACACATGATTTTGGTCACATTGTCTCTATCACAATCATACAAAGACATTCTGTGGAACCTTTGACACGTGAGACAATTTGTTGACTTCACAGATACAGAAAATATGAACACAAACAGCAGATGTTTGTTGAGCTGAAGATATCTTTTCCAAACTTAGATTTTACACGTTACTAACTGTCGCTTAAACATCACGACATATCGCTCAGAGTACAGTCACCGCAAAAAGTTGAAGTTCGATTTCAAGCTCAAATAATGCCGCAAGGCAATCGGAAAAATGTTGGATGGACCAAAAACTGATCCGGGCCGCCAAAAAGTAAAAAAGCTGTCAATATAAAAAATAATGCATTGTACTTATTGTCGTTGTAAAAAAAATAAACTGGTTTCGGTCCAAAGAGGTTGCCCGGTAACAGCTGAGGTCAGTCAAAGAAATTACCCGGTAACAAAATGCTTATTCCAAAGCACAGCTATTAAAGGTCCATTTTTTTTGAAAAAATAACAAATCTTTCAAATTAATTAATAATAAATATAGGTATTAAAAGATTTTTTAATTTTCAAAAAATGTTCAACACCTAATAATTGCTTCCAAATCAAAAAAAAAAATCACACACAAACAGCTTAATTAATTTTAGAAGTATCTGAAAGATTCTTAATTTCTTAATTTAAATCAGGCTTCTATTAAGGGTGCTTCATAAACATTGTGTCAAACTTATATGGGTTGTAGATAAGGCATCAAATAAACAATTTTCGTTAATAACCCCTGCCCGGAAATGTCTCGTTTTGACGGTAGGTTAAATGACAAACAAATTTAGGTAGTACTATTATTTTTCATTCCGATAACAACTTGTTATACTTAATTCACTACCTACTTAATTGTTAATTGTAAATTGTAAATACTTAATTGTTAATTATGCAACTTAATTCACAACTTAATGTTTAATTTAAATAGCACTGAGAAGTTATGCTGGAAATTATTTCAAGTTACTTTTGATTGAAAGTACATAACGAGATACATCCGTTGATAATAAGTATGCACAATAAAAAAGTGGGTGTGTGCTTATGACCACACGACAGAAGTGAAAACTTGATTATATGAAAAACATACATAATATTTTTTTATTATTATAATACGTAATAATAAAAACGTAATTCTTGAAACGATGCACTCCTTGTTAGACAGTAAACGTGGTCACCGACCCGAGCGCGCTTGATGTCGAGTGGAGCCGAGTAAACCCGATTCAGCATCACCGACCCGAGCGTGACGGTTCACTTTCGTTTACTATTCAGAAAGAACGCAAAGTGCGCCTAAAGAAGTTTTCACTTCAAAAATCTTTGTTGTCTTTTTGGGCCAAAACGGCACATTTCCGGACAGGCACCAAGATTGCTTATCTTGATGCCTACTACCACCTCTACATAAGTTTGGCACAATGTTTATAAAGCACCCTGTATAAGAACATAGACCATTTGAAGTTAATGTTTGATTTCGAAGTTGCTATATTTAAATAGAGCAATTTAATACTTGAAAACAGTTTTAAGAATTGTTGGAAATGAGCACTTCCGTGGCACAAAGGATCAATAAAAAGCTATACTGATTTTTTTTAAATTTGCAATTTACTAACGTTTCGGTATTCTTCGTACTGCTTCTTCAGAGTCTACAAAATAATTATAATGTTGATACAAACGTGGGTGAGAATATGTATATGATAAAGTTAATGTTTGATGTCAGCCGGTAAGCGATTTCATAAAGCTTAAATGTTTGAGAATCACTGATCTATTGACGATAATACGTTTCTGAATTATTTGGTACAGATGTATAAATTGGACGTAGGACAGAGGTGCGACCTTATGACCATTCGATAATATGGCACAGACAAATATTTAAAGAGATAAAAACGGCTAATTTGTACGATGACTCGTTTTTAAATCTGTCACATTGATAATTCCAGGACCGTAATTTACAAAAATATGACATAAAAACAACTGAATAACTTTGTTTTAATGACCTAATTGCAGTATGATAACTACACTGTAAGAAATGAGAACGCCGATTACATAGATTATCGATGGTCCATTTGTAGCCAGCGATTAATCTGGTAATAGGCACACAAAGGGACAATGGCGTCGCAAACAGGTATCGCCTGCACACTGGTAAAAAGAGCAACACGAATATGTGGACCGAAACACCTCCAACCGGAACTAGAACACCTGAAAACAGCACTGCAAAACAACGGATACACACTGCAAGAAATAAACCGAGCAATACGTCCAAGAAGAGCAGCCATCCCGGAGAACGAGGAACAAGAAGTAAAAAATGGTACAGCGTATCTACCATACATCAGGAACATAACGGACGGCATCGGCAAACTTCTGGAAAAGTACAAAGTCAGGACAATCTACAAACCAACGAGAAAGATTCAGGAATGTCTAAGATCGGCCAAGGACACAAGAGACCCACTGGCAACACCAGGAGTATACCGCATCCCTTGCAGCTGTGGATCAGTATATATTGGGACAACGAAACGAAGCAACAACACACGTATAGCAGAGCACAAGAGAAGCTGTAAACTGGGACAAATGGAAAAATCTGCCATAGCCGAACACACTTTGACTCTGGACAATCATAAGATCCTCTTCGAAGAAACCCAAGCCATAGACAGAACGTTGAGCTATTACCCAAGAATATACAGAGAGACCATAGAAATACAAAAACACACACAGAATTTCAACCGAAAAGATGAAGGCCTCAATCTCAGTAAAACCTTGACACCAGCACTCCGACATACAAAACCAATGACCAATCGTACAAGGACAGAAGACGACCGAGTAGAGAACTCATCCCCACCACTACACACTGCGTAGTTGACCAATTACAGAGAGACGGACTACGACCGAACAGAGAACACACTGGTACTATAGGCATAAAAGAAGGGAGGACACCAGTCACCTGTCACTGACACACTGACCTGTGAGCCGCCAAGGAAGACACTTTGACTGCTGCCACATCGCCTTTGAGAATGTCTACCGCAGTTGTAGACAAAACGTCAGGTAGAAATACCACCGGACCACGGCCTACAAGCCCGGAAACCATGAAGACTTGGAATTTCACATTAATTCTACGCTGAAAGGTTGGTAAAAAGGAGCGGCTGGTAGTACTGAACGACCTAGCTAGGGTAGCCAAGACTACCCCAACTAGCACAAGCAAAATTATTAGTTGCCACAACCGAAATTGGGGTTGTCACAGCTTTGTCGCAACCGTCATTTGGTTGTGATTCGGTTAGCAGATTTTTAGTTTAAAACTGAAGTTGTGAAACAGTTGTTTTCTCAAGTATTTAGCTGTCTAAACCAAATATTTCGTAATTTAGTTGTGCGAAACTTCTCACAACTGACCTATCGAACTATTCGGTTGTGGTTCTTGGTTGGTTTTCGTCTTAGTTGTAACAAGGTTCTCACAACTCCGTTTGCGAACTGTTTAGTTGTGGATCTTGATGGGTTGTTCACAGAACCAATCTATAACCAAACGGTCATAGAATGTTTCGCATCACAAATAAAAGCTTGTATACTTTTTAAACGCCATATTTATTGAGGAAAAAACAATCGCCATATTGAAAAATGTGTTCGTCAAAAAATCAGTAATATTTAAAAATTCATTTTCGCCAAAAGGAGTGATTTTTTTTTGTTTGAAAAATAGTTATTACCACATTTTTAAATATTTTCTAGACAATCCAAGCAATTTCACTGTTTTGTTTAAGTGAAATTAAATTTCCAAAATTTTGACGTTTAAATAATTTTTTTTAAATAACTCGATTTTTGTGAGGCGAATCGCTATTTTTCGATCTATCTCATCCATTTTCACAGAAAATTTGTATTTCTCTTAACTTTTTACAATATCCAGATGAAAAAAAAAACGATTTATAAAGCGCAAATAATGTAAAGTATCTACGTAATAAATGATAGAATATGTATAAATTCTTATACAAATAAAAATTTGCAATTCGGTTGTAATCGTCATTCGCAAACAAATATTTCTCTGGTTGTGGCCACAACCACAACCTTCTCACAAGCTTGCCACAAGCTTGTCGCAACCGAAAAATTACGCCACTTTAGTTGTGACAAGCTTGTGAGAGTGGTTGTGATAAATTTTTTGAGCGGTTCGCAGAACCAAATGGTTGTAGAAAATTAGTTGTCACAAGCTTGTGAGAACCAATTTACAACTTTCTGTGTTACTTGGGACTAGCCCGGCTCTGCGATGCGATATATAATTTATTTCAGTCCAAGCCTGTTTTATTTCAGATTAAATTATGTTTCATTAAAAATATACCCAAAAAATCCTAAATATACACATATATTTCGTAGATATGGCTGCATTAATAAATATGATGAAAAGGACGATAAGACAACCTCATATAACGGTACATCATCAGAGAGCAAAAGCTGTCAACTAAAACTTTATCTGGTTGATAAGTTTATTATTTATGTGAAAACGTCTTGCAATCGGTTTTTATCTCATATCTTAAAACACCCGGCTACATTTTGAAAAATTAAATAGGGGTCGTTAGTATCATAGAAATAGGAATAATAGGTAGAAGTAGCACACAGACCTGGATGGCATAACTAGTTGCTGGTCTAATATGTCTTGCTTGTAGGTACACACGGCAGTGTGCATTTACCAGTGGACGCGTAAACATCTCTTAGTATTTGATTTATAAAGTGACAATTATTTTATAAAAATGGTTAAATGTGCATTTACATGTTGTAAGAGTGACAGTGTAAGATTTTCGAAGCAAAAAGGCGACATAAGTTTCTTTAGGTAAGCAAGAAATATTATTTTAATAAATGTGTGTTAAATGTCATTCGGCCATGGCAGCCATGACAGTTTTGATGGCTGTAGACAGAGTCGGACTTGGCACATATTCATAATTTGTGTTTGCTTGTAATATTATTAGTGTATTTGCCATAATATGGCACATACACTATTGGCGTCGGTCGGATGGCGGGACCTAGGGGTCGGACCAAAATTTCTCGACATTTCATAGCCTCCTGAACAATTTGGCACCATTTTTGAAAATGTTTATATATATATGTATGTATATATTTATATATATATATTTATTTATTTATTTATTTATTTATATATATATTTATATATATATATGTGTGTACACGATAACTCTCGACAGACTTAATCGATTGAAACGAAATTTGGTACACATATTGGGACCCATCACCGCAAGAAGCCTATTTAAAATGGGCCCGATCGGACCATTTTCAGGGTTGTATTTAGGGGTTCCAAAAAGTTTTTGGGCCCAAAAATACCGAAAAATTTGTCAGAATCGTTTCAAAATTGAAATTTAACTCTTTAGTAAAGATTAAAACGTGCTGCTAAAATTTTAATAAAATCGGCCCGACAGGACCGGACTTTCAAATTTTATGAAAACACTAGTTTGTTGATACGGATTTACTTATGGAAGGGTGTATTTAATGTGGTACAGAGGTTGCATTGATAATAATATTGAAATTAAGAAAAAAATATTATTTTAAGGGATGTATTAAGGGGTTAAATTTTTTATTTTGTCCAAAAACAAACTTAAGTTCACGTATTAAAGCCACAAGGCCTGTATTAGCAAATACACTATATTGTCGGCAGGGTTTGGCACTGCGACCCGAGTTTTTTATAATTTAATATTGATCTTATTATCACAATTATCAATATATTATGATTAATATTTAAGTACTTAATCAGTTTTTTTTCATCTCAGGCTGGATGAAATTTTACATTTCAAAGTATTTTTAGTTGTTTTAATAATATGGTTCCGGTTTGTTTTACAACAATTTTTTTCATCTTAGGTTGGATAAAATTTTACATTAAAAATATTTTTAGTTTTTTTTGTAATAGTTCCGGATTGTTTCAAAACATTGTGTTTCATATCAGGGTTGTGTTAAATTTTGCATTTGAAAATATTTTTTAAAATCGAAACAAAATTAAATCGTCATTTAATTTTGAATTACAATGAAATTACCTTTTAAAACATTTTAATCATGAATGACGTCAAAAATAACTGAAAACTTAGATTGTGGTTCCTTTTTTTATTTACACGAGGCATACGTTATATTCTAAATTCGATAGCACATCTATGTAAATTGAGCGAAATATAAGCATAAAACACCATTTGTTAAAATGTTATTCTCCTCTGAAACTAAAATTTAAAAATCAAACAAAAAAAGTTTTTGGGCTAGGTATAGATACAAAAAGCGTAACAGACGTGCACAACGCGAGTGTATATATGAAGCGTCCAACTGACGCTATCGCGTCTAATAAAAATACTGAATACGTCTCTGATATGTCACGTGCTACTATGTTACCGCCTGCACCCCGCTTCTTCTTATGAAAGTTCTGCCTAAAAGCTATCATTGTACGCAGTCTATAATATTCCCAGGTCTGTGGTTAGTATAATGATCTTGAAATATCAATACGAGGTCAAATAATTTGACGTTTAGAAGATAGACGTCTTTTAAAATAAAATTACTGATAACTTCTCTAAGCTCTCAGAAGTTTTTAAGTCAAGAAACTTAGAAAATAGTTATTCAAGCTAAATTTTGATAGGAAAATGTTGTTTCGAAGGAAAAATAGTACAAAAAAGTAAATCCAACACGTAGATGATACACAGTTAAAGTTTAGAAAAAATATTTTTTAATTCGATCAGTTATTTTTTGAGCCAGGATCGATTTAAAATTCCACAGTGCTTTTGTTACATTTTAGATTTATTTTCACACTAATCCATATAAATATGCAGAAGTGGCGTCATAAAAATTACAACATAAATATACAATAAAAGTTAATCTTATTCAAAACTGAAAACGCTCTTGTCACATTGTGACTGTTGATAATAGGGTATTATAATCATGAACTTCCCACTAACTTCATGGTGTTAAAACGTAAAAATTCACTCTCATCATTTTTCCATAACGCGCCAAAAGAAGTATAACTTCAAAAATCTTCGATAAAATATAAACAATATTTTCAATTAAAATTTTTTTTGATGAAATTGTTAAACTGTAATGGCAAATTTTTTATGATATTATGGAAAAATATGTCTAGTCTATAAGGTCACTTTCAAACTAGATTGTCTGACAATGCTTTCTATACAACCCTACCCAGCATACTGCATGTAAGTACCTATAAAAGCATAATCTAATAATTTTAAAATTTATCTAGCGTTTGAAATTATTTTGGCATAGGGATGTGCGATTCTTTCAAAAAGATCGATATTCTGAACCTATTCAGATCGGAACACATAAGATCGATACCATAAAAATTGTACCTATATAGTTTAAAAATGAATCAATTTTTTTATTATCCCTTTACTTTTGCAGTGTTTTGAATTAGGTTAAAAATTTAACACATTAAATATTGAAAAATTATTAAATGTGTTGAATGTTCAATTAGTTTTAACTTAATCCTAATGAAAGTATAGTATCAAAATACCTCACCAGTAAAAATTTATTCGGTAAATTTAAACGACTTGTAACTATAAAGTCTTATTTTTTACAAAATTATTGTAGATATATGGGTTCGTAACATTACAAAAAAATCAAAAAAGAAATTTTATGTCAATATTAACATTAAATGATACAAAAAAAGAACATAAGTATGTAACTGAGTTATATAATATAAAAAGTTTTTTTTATAAAGATCGGAAAGCCGATCTCCCCCCAAAAAATCGGAGATATGTATGAAGATCGATTCAAAAGATCGAGAATCACAAGTAAAAATATCGATCTTCTGCAAAATCGATCCAGATCGCATATCCCTATTGTCATATAACTCTTAAAAAATTGTTATATAGTAGATAATATTTTAAATATTCCATAGTTAAGACAGAGTTATACCGTATCAGTTACAAGTTTAAATATCCCGAAGGATTTACGAGGTCAAAACAGATTAAATATGTGCCCCTGCGAGATTATTAACAAGGGTGATGCATGCCATAATAACTCAACTCCTATCAAGAAATATCTCATAATAAATATTTCATTTCTGAAAAGAATAAAACTGACGGCGTGTTATTTAAATAATAAACAGTCGGTTTCCCAAAACTGCGATAAATTTTATTTTCAAAGAACTTTTTGTGTTGAAATTTTATCGTTTTAAATTGGTTATTAATTTTAAATGTTTTTTTTTATATTTCATTTTCGTTGAATAGTTTTCAATAAAATATAGGTAATTTGATACTAGTATTTGACATTCATTTTATTTCATTTTCTTAAAACACCTTGTTTAAATCAAAATGTTAATAAGTCGTGAGGTGGGTCGTTTATTAGGACTAAAGTGCGACCCTTGAGGTCCACACGACGAACTTCCCAGTTTGATAAATATTTAATAATAATAATAAAATTAGATATTACACAGAAAAGTAATCATTTTAATCATTAAAACATAATTATTATTTATTTTTAACAATAATTAAAAATAAAACGGCTGAACCGATTTTTATAAAATTTATGTCGGATCAAAATGACGTTAACACGCCTCGATTGACACCCTTACGAAGTCGATATAATTTTTTATTCGCGAGATATTGTGTAAAATCTACTTTTTTGGAATCTATTTGGTTAAGAAAAAAGAACGGCTGAACCGATTTTGAAAAAATTTCTTTCAGATCATATTTACGTTAATACGCGTCGATTGGTACCCTAACGTAGTCGATATCATTTTTCATTCTCGAGATTTTGTCTTAGAAAGAAATGGACACATACGTACGTACATACGTACACACACACACATACATCTTTCTAAAAATAGTGTAGTGACAAACAGCACAAACAGTTTGGACGAGTTGCAAGTAAATAATTGGCGTACCTCAAGCGGCCCAAAGATTGCTCACCACTGTACTAAGGCACCAATAATTAATTCGTTCTAAAATGCAGTTTGTAGAATTTCTTCAGGAACACAATGTTGCCAATATATAGTTTAAAAAATTCTGTGAAATATAAAAAATCGGTAAGTGATAATGCCATTTAGCCACAGATCACACTATACCATCGAATAAATTATCCAGTGCAAATTTCTACTTCGCCTTCATTCGGTAATCCGAACGCTAATGACTTCGGCGAGAGTCTATAATCTATCTATTGGTAGTCGATAAATACTCCAACAGGCTTTACCCCCCAGTGGGGACATTGGAATGTGGTTGCTATCGCAAATTGCATTCCAATGTTCTTTGGGAATTAGCGCTCCTAGGGACCCGAGCTCGTACCATTCGGTTTGTGTATGCCGGCTGGCGGATTCTAATACACAAATGGGTTATTTGTTGTGTTGTGACGCTAATGACCTGAGTTGTCGACGCGTCTATAATCTACAATTAATTAATTAACCATCAGGCTTTATAATGACTCTAGAATTTGAAAATGCAACATAGTCAATTGAATGACATGTTAAAAATCACCTGTATGCTATCGTACTATTTACTTCAATAGTCAATACACTACACCCTCGCTAATAGCTCGATAAGCGCCAGCCTGGAGTAATCTGTACACAGTGGACATACCTGAACTATCGTTACGGCTTGCAGGTAACATATCATCCCTAGTATACCATTGGCCATCCAGTCGTAACACACGCCTTTCGTCAGATTTGATTGGCTCGATTCCCCTTTGTTGATGAGAGTGGGGTGGCTCAACTATATATAGTCATAAACGACCGTATTGCCGTTTCAATACGTTCTGTGCGTTCGACTAGTGAACACGTCGTGCATTGTGCAGTGAATTTTAACATTGTGAAGTGTAATTTCGAAATTTGATTTAAAAAAAAATGAAAGCTGTTACTGCTATGTGTCCTACGGGAGCTACAGTTACTGGAGGCGTAGCTGGAGGTAGAATATCAAGGCGTCGGGACGCCGAAAATGAAGAAATACAAATGTATTTAAGTAAATTGAAAGAATTGGTACCGTTCATGCCGAAAAATAGAAAATTATCCAAATTGGAAGTTATACAAAATGTGATTGAATATATTTGTGATTTGCAAACGGCGCTTGAGCTGCATCCAGCTGTGAATGGATTTGATGCCGCCGCGGCGCTTAACAATAATAATGTGTTGAATTCAGCGATGAATTCTGCTAACAGGACGTCGAGTTCTGCTACGACGACGTCACATCATCATCAGAATCAAAGACAACCACTTGGTGTTTTACCGAATCCAAACACGATTTTACCAACGTCACCCTGTGAAAGCAGTAATGTCACGATAACGACGACAGCAACCACCACCCAACAAATGATTATTCCGGTGAGTTTAGTTCAGTTATCCAAATTTTTATCAAGGATGATCAAATCATATAAGTTATCCAGTTGGTGACTTGATCATGCCTGACATTCTGTTTTATATCATGATTATCTCGGTGAATTCAAATTATACAGATTTTGTCTAAAATGATCAACACATAAAAGTTTTTTTTAACATCTTTTTGCTAATATAGTTGATCATTCCAGACAAAATCTATTATCTCAAAAAAAAGTTTTATCCATATGTTATATTTTTTTAAATGCGCAGATATCTTTTTTCAATTGAAACCTTTCTCAAGCCCTTCACCCTTGTGAAATAGCGATACTCGAATTTAAATGTTTTGGTTACACTAATATTTTGGGTTGATATTAGTGGAGTAAATAACCCTCCTTTTGGCTTTACCGAAGTGGGGTAAAAATGAGGTAATTATCACTAACAGAGCGTTACCATCAGTTTCCCAGTTCTGTTCCGGTAAAGTATCAGCTTTTAACAATGGTTTTTATTAAAATAAATTGAAATTATACGCCTTGAGAACACGTAGCTATCTTAAAAAAATTAAGTTATAAAATACTGACTATTTTTAGTTTGCGAATGCAACATTATTTCAATTTAACCGCTAAAAAAACGAAAAAAAAACATTTTCAATGACAAACCATTGTAACAGGTAGTCACAAAACATTGCGATAATCAATTGTCACGTTCGAAGTTGAACAAAACAGACACTTTAAAAATAATAAATAACACAAACTTGTTCATTTCACAATAATGCAATAAAAATCACGTACTCAATTTGATTTGCAAATTTCACTGTTTCTCTTTTAACACCTGGGTGTCATTAACTTATAAAATGTTAATTTGCTAATAAAAACCGCCTAATATACTTCACGAATAAATACGTGTTCATAACTAAGGTTCCATTAAAATCTATCCAATTTATTCAATTTTATAAATATGTAATAATAGATTTTTTTGAAATCCAAATATGACGAGTTCAAATATCATCAAAATAAAAAAAAATTATATTAATAAAAAATGCTAAAGTTTCATAAATCTATGCGCTTTACTAGTTTAGCGTTAAGAACTTGAAAATCTGGAACTATCTGTATTCAAAGATACTAGAAGACAGTGCCGGATTTAGAGCAGTAGAGGCCTTGAGCTAAAGTGGCATAAGTCCCGGATAGCGGATGCCCTTCAGACATGTTATGTCAGGTGTCGCGCGGCTGAAAGGGATGCCCTTCAGACATGTTACGTCAGGTGTCGCGCTGCTGAAGGCATACCCTATAATTGTGGGAGGGGGAAGTGATTTATTAAAAAAAACATGTGTGGGAACTTTCTTCCTCTACTTTATTGTTAAACCCTCTATTCTAAAACCGCGATCATGCTCTAAGACTACATTTGATTAAACATTTAAAAAATCCTGCTGACATTTTTCTTGGTGTATGGAAAAAATTATTTATTTATTTTGAGTAAAAATATTAGTGCCCTGACGCCACGCTTACTTCGAGTTCTAATCTCATTTTAAGTGCCAAATACAAAAATATTATAAGGGCAGATCAAAAATATCCAATTAGGAAGCAGTTTAGCTTTTTTAAATGAGCTACACTGTGCCGAAAAATATGGATACATTTTCATTATTCTTTTTAGAGACGATTTTTTTTAAGATTATTGAAAAATGGTATATTTTAAAGTTCTCAAATGCTAATTTCAGTTGCTGAAGAAATTTATAGTAGCTTAAAAATTTGCAAAAATACTTCTAAAGAATTTTACCCCATGTTTAACATAATATTATATGGACATGTTCTAATGATTACTAAATTAGTCAGTAA
Source organism: Mongoloraphidia duomilia (assembly GCA_039654895.1). Taxonomy (NCBI): domain Eukaryota; kingdom Metazoa; phylum Arthropoda; class Insecta; order Raphidioptera; family Raphidiidae; genus Mongoloraphidia; species Mongoloraphidia duomilia. Next base: position 14,201,722 of record CM077527.1, read on the forward strand.
CTTGTTTTAACAATTGAAGAAGTAACAATTGCACCTCAGGTAAAATATTGTTGTTATGACCCATGATGACAAACACATCACTTTTAAGTGTCGTATGCAATAATTTGAAGCTTGACCACTTAGACTTTGTACAGTGAGTTTGCATATTTATCGAATTATATAACAGACCTTGTGTATATTCTAACTTTCCTAGGGTGTGACTTCGCATATAAAAGTCACGGCAGGGTGTTAGCCAAGTTCGGCAAACACTGCAAACACTGACCCATTTCGAGCTACTTTCGACCCTCCATAACTCAAAAAATGTTAAACCTACACAGTTGCAACTTTGCATGTCTAATAAGGTCCTCTTGAACACCTAGAATCTCAAATTTCATTAACAAACCTATTATAGTTATTAAGATCTGAAAAGTCTGATTTTTATCATTCACTGTCTTTATAGCTGACTGTCACGTGTTTGAAATCTTTTAGTCTCTTCCAGTTTTAATATGATAGTACCAATTCTTGATTTTTAGAGTAAAAATATATTTTTTACAAATACGGCAAAATTTGAAGATTTACCTATTTTTCTTTTCTCGTTTCTTGCGGAACAAGCAATAACAATCTGTCGGATAGGTCCATTATTCTTTGATAGCTAAAACATTTGTAGACATTTACAAACACACTGTATTAAATGTAGGTATCTGGCTCCTGTCACAGGTGTCATACGACAACAAAAATTACCTACTGATTTACAACAAGGTCATATTTTTTCTATTATAATTTTGTAAGTAACAAAAGTACTTGGAAATTTAAAACGTAAACAACATGACGAAATTGTCGTGTCATCAAGTTTTAACAAAAATGATATTTTGGGTACGGTATTTGATAAGCTATAACGATAGGACAAGGTTGATATACAAGTAATATTTTCCTCAATAATTTCGGCTATGGGCCATGATAACTCACCTTTAAATTGTACAGCAGAACTACCTGATTTGCAAAATCAATTAATATTCAGGATTTAAAAAAAATTTAGTAAGTCTTCGGTACTATTAAGATTCAGATTTGAATATATAATCCCAAAAATACAGCTGACCAAGGGGAATCAAATATATAGCCTACCCTATTTTACTAACTCATTTTGAAATGTAAAATAACGAGAAAATGTAAAAAAACGGACCAGTATTATTATAATGAAAATTAAAAGATTTTCACCCAACACAATAAATGGTTATTTACCTGTTTTTTTTTTTACAATCCCCAAAACAATAAAAGTACTTAACTCATCTTTCATTTAAGTCAAAGTTATTGATTTCTTCAAAAAGTGCATTTTATGGCCCAAGTTTTAACTGTTAAAAATAGGGTGGTTATAAATAAATATTCTATGAAACGAAAGTACCTAGTACAAGTATTATTGGTAAATGTAATAGCATTACAATTGTAAAACAATAATACATAAGTTGAACTTTAACCCATAACAATAGAATATATTTTACGAATGCAGAAAAGGCTTAACTCTGTAGAATAAGTAATAATAACACAAAAGAGAATATCTATTATGTTCAAAAAACAACTGAATAATACAAAACTAATCATTTCTTCACAAATGAAAAACTTGATCTTTACTGCAGGTCAATAAATAGGTACCTTTAGGTTTTAAAACTAATCCGATCACTTCAAAATTCAAATCAGATCTATAATTTAGTTTAAAATTTAAGACCACCAACTCTCATAGTTACCTAGGCCTATATTAAAATACCAATTTATATTCTCAAAACGTATTTTTTAAAATGAATGTTTCTTTGTTTGTTCTGTATGCGTTCCTATACTATTCATCCGATTGCGATGAAACTTTGGTGAGTTGTTCTGCGCACGCCGAGGAAGGTTTCTGTAGGTTCATAAATTCTTAGCATCCGGGCGAAGCCGGGCGGGACAACTAGTGATAAATAAAATAGATGATACCTACTTTTATCAGTGCTCAGATTAATGTTAAAATGAAGGAGAATTTAAAACCTATAAAAAAGTGAAGAAGATATTAAGCTTGATGTCAAACAAAAATGGAACTTTTTGAAGCGATAGATGCGATTCAAATATTTCGGAAAGGGTTTAACTGTACAACAATAGCTACTGTAATAAATACCAAGTGATTTTAATTGCGTTTATGACTTGCAATAGACCGTGACTACGTTTGACCACAGACCTCTTGCAACACAGAATGTAGAGCTAGCTATTTTAAGCGAGGCCATTCTTTTCCTATCCATCAATCTGTTGATACGGTGACTGCACACGTGTTAACTGTATAGATAAACGTGCATTCACTGTACTTGTGTTTTTATATGCTATATCGCTTCCTTGTTTGTTTTTTTGTTTAAAATTTTGAACCTTTAATAAAAATCACTTGTGCCAACCTAAAATTTGTAAATTTTTGATGTGAAACATCTTATGTCGGGCTGTGAACAGCCGCGTGAGGGGAAATATACAACGAAATTTATGGTCCGCTCCTTCGCTGCTGTTCTCCCCACCACTGTGGCACTCTCTCTCTCTCTCGGCTTCCGCGCGCTCGGGCACGGGAAGAGAGAGAGAGAGAGAGAGAGAGAGAGAGAGAGAGAGTGTACATACGAACGTACTGTAAAGCAAAAGTATATGTATACACGTGTAGGTATGTAATATAGATACTTCGCTGTGTATTTAGTTGCGTTTCTGGCTCAGGCGTGCTCAAACGCCGCAACCGCGTGTGTTACAGTGCAGTATATAGGATTACGTCAGCATAACAGTTAGTTGCTGCTTTTGAAAAAATATATACTACTATACATAGAGAATACCACCGAGTTCAATAACGTTTTCTTTGATGTTTCACATCTGTCGGGGGTCCCGGACCCACACCCTTTTTTTATTTTTTACACTAAAAATCGAAGATAGTCCTGGTAAACGGTTTTTACATTGAAATCCCAGTAGCACGTCATTAATTATCGGTTCATGTTTTACCATGTGACGACAACGTCCTAATACCTACCGCTATTGGCGGAGTCAGAATGCGTCACGCCATAAGTTACTGTTTACATGCAATTTTAATCTTACATAAAATTGTAATTAACCCTTATTTCATATTATTATAGTATGTAAAACTCATGTAAGATTGGTTGGTTAAATTAATTGTAGATTATAGACGTGTCGACAACTCAGGTCATTAGCGTCTTCAACACAACAAATAATCCATTTGTGTATTAGAATCCGCCAGCCAGCATACACAAACCGACTGGTACGAGCTCGGGTCCCTGGGAGCGCTAATTCCCAAAGAACATTGGAATGCAATTTGCGATAGCAACCACATTCCAATGTTCCCCCTGGGGGTAAGATTGGTTGGGAATTATATTATGAGAAATGTGGATTTTAATTTGGCCCCATTTCAAGATGTGAAATTGTAGGGAATTTGAACTTTTGTTGTGTGATTCAGGTTCTTGTAAATTAACTGCGAATTGCCTAAAAATTAAAATAGAATCAAAAATATGCTGCTTATATACATGCAAATAGCTGATACATATATAGAGAGAAGTATATATACTACGTGAGGATTGAATGAACACCTGCATCCCATAAAATCACCACCAACTCACAGTATATATGTTTTGTGACTTTCTCACGATTTTAAAATCATTATTCAGGTCGATTCACAATAAAGCGTTAAAAATAATTATCAGGAATAAATTCTTCTTCAAATAAAGTACACAAGTGAAAGTTTGTACGCGTAAATTATTCATACCTTTTTCTATTTAATTGCAATACCATTATATAAAATTTAAATTAATTGCTTAAATTATGATATAAAAAGCAGTGTTGGTGTTTGTATCTCCATCAGTTCTCGTTTTTTTATAATTCATGTAAAAACGGACTTGTCGAGCATCTATCGATGCCGTTACCGTAACTCCTCTATTACCATGAGCCACTAATTCTCAGCTTCTTTATTTATTTATTGTAGATTATAGACGCATCGCTTCCCAGGTTCTGATCCGTGAGCTGCATCAATTAAATTTTAAATTTCAATATTATTAAAAATACATTGAAAATACGATTTGATACTAGGCCCAGATAATCCTAACAGTCGGTGATTTTTTGGAAAAAAGACGTTCCTTCTTGAAATAGTCACATTTTCAAAAATACAGAATTTCTATTAACGTGAAATAATTGGGGAATAATTTCCTGAAAGCATGGAAAAATTATTTCATTTTAAGCATATCGAATATTTATTGTAACTGAAATTGAGTTTTTGCAAATCGTCCTTTACAGTTTACCTTACGCAAAAATATTATTTTGCCTTTCGGGAAATTTCGATTGTTCTCGATGGATATCGAAGTTTCTTTTTGTTGTATTTGAGTTTTGTGAATCGTCTTTTACAATTTACCGTACGAAAATAAATTATTTTGCCTTTCGGCAAATTTCGATTGTTCTCGATGGATATCGAAGTTTCTTTTTGTTGTATTTGAGTTTTGTGAATCGTCTTTTACAATTTACCTTACGCAAAAATATTATTTTGCCTTTCGGGAAATTTCGATTGTTCTCGATGGATATCGAAGTTTCTTTTTGTTGTATTTGAGTTTTGTGAATCGTCTTTTACAATTTACCTTACGCAAAAATATTATTTTGCCTTTCGGGAAATTTCGATTGTTCTCGATGGATATCGAAGTTTCTTTTTGTTGTATTTGAGTTTTGTGAATCGTCTTTTACAATTTACCTTACGCAAAAATATTATTTTGCCTTTCGGGAAATTTCGATTGTTCTCGATGGATATCGAAGTTTCTTTTTGTTGTGTTTGAGTTTTGTGAATCGTCTTTTACAATTTACCGTACGCAAAAATATTATTTTGCCTTTCGGCAAATTTCGATTGTTCTCGATGGATATCGAAGTTTCTTTTTGTTGTGTTTGAGTTTTGTGAATCGTCTTTTACAATTTACCGTACGCAAATAAATTATTTTGCCTTTCGGCAAATTTCGATTGTTCTCGATGGATATCGAAGTTTCTTTTTGTTGTATTTGAGTTTTGTGAATCGTCTTTTACAATTTACCTTACGCAAAAATATTATTTTGCCTTTCGAGAAATTTCGATTGTTCTCGATGGATATCGAAGTTTCTTTTTGTTGTATTTGAGTTTTGTGAATCGTCTTTTACAATTTACCTTACGCAAAAATATTAGTTTGCCTTTCGGGAAATTTCGATTGTTCTCGATGGATATCGAAGTTTCTTTTTGTTGTATTTGAGTTTTGTGAATCGTCTTTTACAATTTACCTTACGCAAAAATATTATTTTGCCTTTCGGGAAATTTCGATTGTTCTCGATGGATATCGAAGTTTCTTTTTGTTGTATTTGAGTTTTGTGAATCGTCTTTTACAATTTACCTTACGCAAAAATATTAGTTTGCCTTTCGGGAAATTTCGATTGTTCTCGATGGATATCGAAGTTTCTTTTTGTTGTATTTGAGTTTTGTGAATCGTCTTTTACAATTTACCTTACGCAAAAATATTATTTTGCCTTTCGGGAAATTTCGATTGTTCTCGATGGATATCGAAGTTTCTTTTTGTTGTATTTGAGTTTTGTGAATCGTCTTTTACAATTTACCGTACGCAAATATATTATTTTGCCTTTCGGGAAATTTCGATTGTTCTCGATGGATATCGAAGTTTCTTTTTGTTGTATTTGAGTTTTGTGAATCGTCTTTTACAATTTACCGTACGCAAAAATATTATTTTGCCTTTCGGCAAATTTCGATTGTTCTCGATGGATATCGAAGTTTCTTTTTGTTGTATTTGAGTTTTGTGAATCGTCTTTTACAATTTACCGTACGCAAATATATTATTTTGCCTTTCGGCAAATTTCGATTGTTCTCGATGGATATCGAAGTTTCTTTTTGTTGTATTTGAGTTTTGTGAATCGTCTTTTACAATTTACCGTACGCAAATATATTATTTTGCCTTTCGGGAAATTTCGATTGTTCTCGATGGATATCGAAGTTTCTTTTTGTTGTATTTGAGTTTTGTGAATCGTCTTTTACAATTTACCGTACGCAAAAATATTATTTTGCCTTTCGGCAAATTTCGATTGTTCTCGATGGATATCGAAGTTTCTTTTTGTTGTATTTGAGTTTTGTGAATCGTCTTTTACGAGTACCTAACGTGAATATAGATACAGTTCACGATATTGCAGCTGTACCACACAAATCGTGATCTTTGATCGCCATGTTACGGTTGTAATATGGCGACTGTTTTCAGAATTTTGAATGAGATGAACGAATTAAGATAAAGCAGTGTTTATATCGACGTCCGCGATTTCTCTCTAAAACCGTTTAAATACAATCGCAACACGATGTGCAATCATGTGTATAAAATTGTTGGAACATACATATGTTTTAAACAGTGCATCTGATCTATTGAAATTCTGTAATCGCTAAAAAATTAACGATATAATCAATAATGGAGATGGCCACATGAGAAACATAACGAATGAATGAATTGTAAATTATAGATGCTCGACAACTGAAAAACATAACATAGATGGCAGCAGATTTATAGCCACCCAAGTTATCATTGATGTTCATAGAAAAACGCGCGAGAAATCAAGTTTTTCTTTAGACAGCATGCAACCACTTCTTTTCAGTCCCTGCAGATCCTTTGGAATACAAACCTCCATGATTTGAACATTATGGTAAACACAGCACATCGCATTGTCAATGATTTATTATTTTAAATAAAATTATTCTGTACACACTACTATGAACTCACAGACCACGGTAGTTATATAGCTAGCGCCCCTAGCGATCAAGTTTGGCAATAAAAGTTCTTTAAATAATCCACTCCATACAGTCAACTAAATTTTCAAATTAGAACCTTGGAATTGGGTGTTTGTAATAGACGGTCAGTGGAAACGCCATATAAAAACGGTGTCCTTATTTCTTACCGATTTTGATAAAATTTGGTAATGTTAAAGTATCGCGTACCTATACTTATCTGGCAACTTTCGGGTTAAGATATTAACACTATTAACGCAAATGAATCCGGCGAATCAAAATCAATTTTCACGAGAGTGCATCTATAAAAGCTAGGTCCTGAAGGGGTAACCTGAACTAGGTTCCCGTCAGAATCGACATTAACGTGAGCGAATCTGCGGGGAAAATCGACGCTCACGCGAAGTAACAGCTAGTTTCGTAATAGAAGTAATGATGGAGTGAATGATGATCATATTCAGGTGGTTTACAACACCAAGGTAAAATCAGTCAAGTGGAATCAAAAAGCGCAATTATGTGTGTATGTTTTCGATGCATGCAACAAGCAGTGGGAATTATATGTACTTCTGTTTATGAATCGACCCACAACTCAATGGACATTGTAGGCAACATCCTGTTATGTGTTATATTTAATTGAATAAGCGTGAAATGTAGTAAAAGACATGACATACTCGTTTAATTTTGCATTCATAATTACTGGCTAGTACTATAATGGGATTATCCTAACCTCAAAAAATCTCGCAAATCTATGTTTTTGAGTGATTGAACATTATATTTAACCCTCAAACGCTTCAAAAATCAACCTCAAACACCTGACTGGGGTTCAACGAACCCTGCATTCTTAAAGTTTTTTGGACAGGATTTTTGAAATATTAAAATTCGAGGGATATTGTGAGATCCAGAGATCTGAGGTTAAATACAAACGATTTAAAAAAAGTTTCAAGGTTTATAATTCGGCTACTTCGTACTAAATGAAAATAAATCATTACTCGAGCATGGAAAAACAAACGATGCCATTTAAAAACGGATGGGAATACAAATAATGCGTCTACCCCTTAATCAAAGCAGTTGATAAAAAATGACAAAATATAAAGCCTAATTAATATGCTATATCCGTTGTGAAAATTACTCGTTAAATATTATTCAATATCCGATCTGTTTAACACCATCTATTGTGTTATGTGCTTTACCATCTGCATTTTGTGCAATGTGTTTATTATTAAACAATAGACAATACAATGTTTGTATACCTTTATAATACTAGGGATGAGTGAAAATAGTGTACTTTTCAGTTTTCAAACAATAATTATTTATATTTAGAATTGTTAATGCAAAAATAGACCAGTAGCTTCACATATTTAGAACAATCATGCTATTTGCTCAATTTTTATATAAAGATACGTCAAAACTAACTTTGCACTCACTTTGAAAAAAAATCAAAAAAAATTTTTTTTTAAATTATTCATGTTTGTCCAAAGTATTACGTGGCTAAATTGAACCAAAAAAAATAGACCTAATTGACGTCCTCAGGTATTATTACTGCAGTTCATTGAATAAACTTTGTTGTTTCCAAAAATCAATGTAGGTACCTATAGTTTGATCAACACAAGAGCACCGGTCAAGAGAGAAAGAGAGATTGTAGATTAAGCGTCTATAATCTACAATCTTTCTCTGTCTTGACCGACGTTCTTTCGTTTGTCAAACAATATTATGATACGCAGAAAAATACCAACGACTTTTTTCCAAATAATATCTTGAATAGCAAATATTTTTTGGATAATGTCAAGTTTATCGATCCGCAAGCATGACTACTTAAATAAAAAAAATAATTATCCCATCCCCTTTTTATGAATACAATATTGGGACACCCGGTTTGAATGAATATACCGTATTGTGTATAGTAGGTACATATTGAGATTGCGGACACCTGGATTCCGGACAAAAAATGGTCTCAATATACCCGTAGTTCACATGGTTACTGTTGGTGCACGTGATTCAACTGATCTACGAGCCGGGTCGAAAAAAATCTTTGCGGGAATAAAGTCGACTATAAAAGTTTGTCTTGGTATATAAAGGCATAGATTAAGTCAAAATTGGTTCAACTTCTCTAGATTCGCATGAAACATTAAAAATACACTCATAACATGCATAGAAAACTTTTTGTCTGGAGAAATTCGGCAACGTGTCAATTTCAAGAACTAATTATAAGATGTGTGATTTCTCTGGTTATATTATGTATCGCTGCGATGACATTTACGAGAAATTTCGTCCGGTATGTTAGTACCACACCACAGTCTATATTGGGCGGCGCAGCAGGAAAGCCCCCCTTGCCACACATGTAATAGGGTAAAGCTGACACGCCATTTTAGACAATTTTGTCATCAGTTTTGTTACCATCGAAAAGTTTTCTCACAAAGCAGATTTTATATCAAAATGAGTCACTAGGGAAATCTTAAAAATGATCATTAACTCTCTCACTCACTCACAGGTATACTTTCGCGCCCTCTTTCGTTCACATACACAAAAACAATGCATTTATAAGTAAGCGCCATATAATTTAGTAGAACAGAGGAAAAGCCTTTTCATTTATTTTTTACGGCCGTCCGTTAGCGGGTTAACGAATTCCTCTATACTAGTAGTATTCCTTTTGCCTTACCACTATTTCGTCGCCATTTTTCCTTACACCTTCGAACGGAATCATTTCTACCGCGCGTGAAGGGAATCATTCCTACCGCGCCTAAAGAAGTTTCATTTCAAAAATCGTACTGCATTCCTACTTCAATCTACAAGATTTTTGGATATGAGTCGCCTCGCGAAGTGAATATTTTGGCTGTCATTTAGATAAAAACTTGGTGTAACAGTTAGTATGCTGGCCTTTGGATTAAATTGTCGTGGGTTCGAATCCCACCTCCAATCATGGATGTTTTGTGATGTGGTTTAATTGAATTTCATGTAAATAGATGCTAATTGCCTTAGTTGTCGAGCGTCTGTAATCTATAGTAAATACATTTATAAATAAATAAATTGGCTAGTCTGAATCAAATAATCAATTTCACTTTCGGTGGGAGAAGTCGACGAGGCGATAAGCGAGAGGGACATTTAAAAAAATGACCGCAAGGCGACGTACAGATTATTATTGAGGAATGTATAAAAGGAAGAAGGAAATACTTATTATGATGTAAAAATATCCAGCTTTCCCTTATCAGAACACATGTGCGTCCATAATATACACAAATACAAACACGGTCGTTGTCAATTGTTATATTATAGATAGACAGAAGACTACCGCCACACAGCCTTCCATGATCCGACTGACGAATGAAAGTAACGGGGTCCTCTCGTATCCATCTGTGAGTTGCACGTGCAAAGTTGTCGTTCGTCATGTTTACATTTGTCACTGTCACGACGACTTTTACAACACGCATATCCTCCCATAAACGTTTCTGTATTAAAATAATGCACTGTTGAAACTCATCATTAAAAAATAAATCTTTTTTTCCAAAACAAAGCTCTTAAACGTCGCATAAACGATACTTAACTTCGGTTTTCAAACTTATTTCGAAAGCGGTTGACCTTTAAATTTTTTTTTTAACGATTTGAAGGTTCAGGTAGTTAATTTGGTTAACTTTTTTTATCGATTAAATCGATTTTTACTCAATGAGTGTTCCAGAAATCTTAGTACTTCTACTCTCTCGCGTGAGCCTACAAGGAATTCCGCATGCTTTCTGAGTATGTAATTCATATCGCGAAGTGTGAGCTGTCAATCAATTTCTTTTTTTGAAGCTCTATAGTATTTCCTTGCCTGTGTTACAAGCCCCCAGGCCTCAGGTTATAATCCTAGAACTGATATATTTATGACTCCACCTGCTGTAATGTTTATAGTTAATAAATTTGATTGATTAATAAAAGTATCAATTTGAATTTCAATTATTTATTTTATTTAAAAGAACAATAAATTGAAAATATTAATCGGAGCTAGGCCCATATAACCCTAGCTGTTGGTGTCCTTAAAAAAAAGTAAGACGCTAATGACCTCTGTTGTCGAGCGTCTATAATCCACAATTCAATTCAATTTAAAAAAAGAAAGCTCTATGATGAATTAAAAAGAGAAACCGCGTAATGCTTTATCTATACGATCGACATATCTTCATCAAAATGTTAAGATTTATTCTGAGCGATCATTCAGATATATCTACATTTTAATACGACATTTGTTATATAAACGTGGTAAAACATCTGTCATATTAACACATTATTAGAGAAATACACGGCGGTACCCCTTGCGCAGCGCTCCCAGAATGAAACTAGAGCACCGAACGCCAAGTGTTCAATGCGTCCGGCTGTACAAATAGCCACGTCTGGTTTTAATGAACCGCGTCACCACCCTTATTAGCTTAATGACTACTACTATCCCTATTGATTAAATACAAACGAAATCATTGTCCTTGGTTTCCTTTGATATCACTATTTAAGAAGGATACATCTAATAGGAGTTGAATGAATGAGTTACTTAAAGAAGGAGTTTTGGGATGAAGACACTGAATACTAAAAAATAATCATAAAACATTTTCTCGACACACGTTTAGCTAACAATGTTAACATCATCAGGTGATGATTACAACTAGATTTTTATCATCTCTTGATGATGTCATGGTTAGCGAAAAAAGTGTTTTTGTGTTGGTGTTTTGTGGTTACTTTTTTAGTATTCAGAAGAATTGAACGAGAAATATAACAGTGATAAATAGAATAATATATGATGGCTCCTTCAGTAACTATCTGGCTGAACGATCTGTCTCCAGTCTTCACGTATTGTCCAAATTTCTTATTATTATTATTGTAGATTATAGACGCGTCGACAACTCAGGTCATTAGCGTCTTTAAGGCAACAATTAATCATCCATTTGTGTATTAGAATCTGCCAGCCGGCATACACAAATCGATAGGTACGAGCTCGGGCTCCTGGGAACGCCAATTCCCAAAGAACATTGGAATGCAATTGCGAGAACAGCTACATTCCAATGTTCCCCTGGGGGACTCCAAATTTCTTCTGGCCAAAATAAACGATACCAGAACTCATTACTCAACATGAAATTTAATGAGTAAATGATATAAATTAATCAAAAGTTACGTAGCAATTTACAGAGATCATAAAATTCTTTAGCTGTGTCTAATCTGACTCAACAATCTATCTCCACATATTGCCTAATAAATAATTTTAGTAAGGGGGTAATTAAACGGCTCCAAAAAAAACGACACCCGGTCCGATTATTCTCGTTGCATTGAACATTTGCCCCGATGGCCTGATCGCGTCGTTTCAATAATATAAAAAGCACAGCTGCATTTTTATCACACAAACCATGTGTATTACCCATGCATGTATTACAGCAGCTCACATAATATAATAAATGAAAAGCTACTGTTGAAGCGCGCCTGTGTACACTTAACAGCTGTCATTTGTTTGTGCGCGCTCTTTATATTATTATTACTTATTATTGGGACATCTGCGAATTGGTTGACTAACCGTTGGGTAACCTCTGGGAAATAATTTCACAATAGTACAGGACCTTCGCAGTCAACTGTTTATTTCGTCAACGATTAAATATGAAAATCATTTATTTTTAGATATCTGTCATTTTATCATTTAAGTTGTGACAGCCGATTGTTTTATTTTTGTTCAAATGTTTCCTTCACCTTCATTTGTTTTCAATCTTCACCGCAGTTTTGTTTATGATATTAACTATATTTTGAAAGAAACATATGCGCGTCGATTATTATTAACTAGCTTTTTGTGGCATTCAATTGTTTACGTTCAGATGTTTCTTTTACAGATATTTGTTTTTAAGTCTTCAACTGTAATTATTGTAGTTATTCTTTGAAAGAAGCACACGTGAATCTATGATTATTAATTAGTTTTTTTCTTGTTTACAAGACGTGTTTTCGAAAGTATCTCAACAACAACAGAAAAAAACTAAAGTCTTATAAATAATGAGAGGAAATGATATAGATTTAATGTGATGTCTAATCATCAATTATGGAGTTGTCTATGAATTTCACTCTGATGATCAAAGATTGAAAAGTTGTTCCGTTGCCTTTACAAATAAAGCAATACGAAATTGATTTGCAAAACTAATTCATTCAACATTTGCACAAATAAAAAACTAACATAGGTAGATATCTATATTTAAACAGTAGCCGGAATCAATTAATTCATGCCAAGCCTGTCATTTAATTACATTTTATTACTATCATTTACTTGTAATTACACATCGAAATACCGTTTGGAATTTATTTATATTTTATTAATTTATTTAATTTGTGAGCTTCATCATCGATTTAAGTAAACTGAAAGTTTGAAAGTAGGTAATAAATTCCGGATAACTAACCCCTTATCCAATACCACATTTTTGGTGCGGATTGCTATCCACCGCATACCAGAAATGAGGTGTTAGGACACTTGAATATTCAAACTCTGGTAATTAATATATTTGAATCCTGTTTCATAAATCCTTGTTCAGTAGAAATTATCGACACGGTTCACAAAATAACTGGTTGTGGAATTCGCGAAGGTTGAAATGTTTTTTTTCTACATGGATTATGTAATAAAATGCATGCAAATATCATGTAAATTTATATCAGCTGACTTATGATAATGCAATCAAATCGTTTTGAATTTTTAACTGTGTTTTATAATGCAATAAACCTAGGTAATTATGAAAACAAGGCAAATCAAATAAAGTTGCATACTAGAACTAGAGAGTTAATCTCGACCCAAGACTAGTTCATACAGTTAATTTAATAATAAAAATATTAAGTTGGTGTAACTTTGACTGGTTTTCAGATAAGAACCTGGGGATTTGTATAATTGACGAGCCATAGATATTACGAGGTTCACAAACCCATAGTTTAATTAATTTATGTGTTTTCTTAACACTCTGTACAAAAACAATGTTTAAATCCGTGTGTTATTTTTACTTGCTATTCGGTAGAACTTTGATGACAACTTCTGGGAATTGAATTATCTTTTGATATTAACTCAGAGAAAATTGAGTAAGTATTTGATTTTGATTTTCAAATTAATGATTGCAACAAAACTGCCTAACTGTCAAAGCATAGACCATTGATTACATTGTTAGTAATAATAATTCATGCAGGCTACAGCTGTTAGAGTCAACATGGATGATTCTGATTGGGTGACAGTTGTATTGCATTATTATTTTGTACATTTGTTGTATATTAAATTATTAAAACTTGAACAGCTGGTCATTGCCTATATACAATCACATTGCTCAATGCTCAGCTGCTAGAATTACCTGTGAATTAAATAAAATCATTTGATCGGATAAAGAAAAAAACATTAAAATAAAACTATTAAATTTTGAATATTCACATTTAATTGTGTGCACTGTGAGAGGTAAATTAACATATTGATTTTTTTTTCTTAAATCATAAAAAAATGTTTGTTATGAAACTATAAATGGAATTCTATCAGTATTTCCTATTGAAGTGCAGAACAAAATGTTAACACTTTTAGAATAGAATATTACGAAAATGTCTATCTAGCGAGAGGTAAATTATTATCCTTATTTTTTTCTCAAAAGTATTAAAATATTTTTCAGTTACAAAATGATACATAGAGTTCAATCAACGTTTACTATTAAACTATAGAAGCAAAATACTATATTTAAAATACTCTTTTGACATTTTATTATCAGCTGATTGGCTGAGGAAATCACGTGACCCGATCCTCTTTTGACATTTCAGTAAACTTTATTTTATCACCCCTCCTAGAATCAATCTGCAGTTAGATCTATAGTTATTAACCAAAGTTCAGGTATTTTTAAGACAAAAACTTCCTCAACCCATTTAGTATAAATCTATACTCTCTGATGATGGACTAATTGTTCGAAACGATCGTAATTTGTAGAATTTTTCCAAGTGTTATAATATTGATATTAAAACAAATCAGTTGATTGGTTGAAAAAAAAATTGTGAAACGATGGAATTCGCAAATAGTTCGGTTTTGAATCCAATAAAATGGTGTCTAAATTATTTTCTCACGTAAATTAATTTATTAAATACTTTGATACGTAACTGACAGTTATTGCCGTTAGTTAATATAAAACATAGTACCTACTACTAAATGTAACCCCGTATTAATATTCCGGGAGTTGCACGTGCAATGTGAGGAAGTGAGATGAACAAACATAAACAGATGTCAAACGGACAAGGAAATGTATATGAAAAACTATCCTATGGTTTTGAGATTTAAAGGGTGCATTACACTCTTATTAATTGATGTATAATATAGTGTGATTATTATTACAGTTGTTTGTTTAGATCAGGCTATAAATTGAACCAACAGATTGGCATTTAGCATCTTAAATCTGTATTGCCAAGCTTTTGATTCTTTTTTACACTGAACTACACAAAACAAACAAAGCTATTTTGATAAAAAAAGTACAAAAATTACTCTAAAATAGCTGAGATCATAGGGTTGCCGTTATTAAATTGGTGTTTCAATGATTCGTTTATAGGGGCTTGAGAATAGCCGAACGTTTAGCAATGCTGTTGTTTACATGGCGTTGCTATGGTTCCTCTATTAAAAGTCTCCAGTTCCCGGGTTCTAGCCTGAGAGCTGGTAAAAGTGTCAATTAGATTTTCAATTTATTATTAAAAAAAAATAATGAATTGAAAATATGAGTTGGTGCTAGGCCCAAATAACCTTAGCTATTGGTGGTCCTTAAAAACACACACGGTTCGTTTATATCACAACCCCTCAATTCCCCGGTTCTAATTAAAGTCAGTTTTTCAATTTATGAAAAAAATAATAAAAACGTAATATACGAATTAGTACTAGACCCAGATAATCCTCCCAATTAGTGACCTTAAAAAAATACTGTGGGCTTGGTTTTGAATTTCCAGATCGATATAAGAAAAAGAATGTGATATAGTCTTACTTCGATAACAGAATCATCCTGTAGATATTGACGTTCTAGTTTAGGGGAGGATTCAGCGCATCCACCCTTACTTATATGAATGATCCTATTTAATATGGGGGAGTGTCTACGTGTCGTTCCCCTATTTACAAATACACGCACTATATAATGGGTATTTTGTAATCAGTAGGTTTCCTATATACTAACACATACATGTCGTGATGTCACTATGTTTTATTACGTGTGGTCACGTCAATAAGCCATGAAAAAACACTTGTCACATCGGTTTTTATGAGTATACTGGGTGTCCTATTAAACTTTAAACGCGTCTCATTAAAGGTATATGCTTAGTTGTTATCATATGCAATTTACTTCTTTCGTCAACGATAGATGGCGCTTAAAACGAAACTGCTTACTGTTCTTTAAAATTTTACCGCGGTTCCGTACCTTCGAACGAAACCTTATTACTGAGCCTACGATGTCTGTCCGTCTGTCACAAACGGTTAGAGGTAGCTAGTTGAAATTTTCATAGATTGTGTAAAGATATCTGCGAATATAACATATGCATTTCTCCAGGTGTGCAAGCTTTTACGGCCGGCATTGTTCCAAGTCTTCATGGTTTCCGGGCTTGTAGGCCGTGATCCGGTGGTATTTCTACCTGACGTTTCGTCTACAACTGCGGTAGACATTCTCAAAAGCGATGTGGCGGCGGTCGAAGTGTCCTCCTTGGCGACTCACTGAACTGTGAGCCGCCAAGGAGGACACTTCGCCTTTATAGAATGTCTACCGCAGTTGTAGACGAAACGTCAGATAGAAATACCACCGGATTACGGCCTACAAGCCCGGAAACCATGAAGACTTGGAATATGCATTTCTGTTTAGTATATTAAGGTTTACCAACTTCCTTCTACTGCTAAAACACATGTTACTATTAAATTAAAAATGCTAATGATTTGTTTTCTTTTGTTACAGACGCCTGAAAAATTATCACCATCAGACGGTCGACCTGTTTCCTGCTAAATAATTTAAATAATTGTAATAATATTTAATTCATCATCAAAAACGTCATCTAATCATCATCATCATCATCATTCATCATCATCGTTGTTATTGTAGTCCAAAACATCAACAAAAAACAAGTTGACGTAATTTTTTGTCATTGAGTAAACTATTTATGTATATTTGATAAAATAATTTAATGCAGTTGTTTCAAAAGATTTTTGAGATTGTTAACTTATATAAATAACAAGGAATATGGAATGCCTAAACATGTAATAAAATTTTTAATTGAAAATCGTTATCATTAATAGTTTCTGTTAATAGCTTTGTATATCTGAGAGGATTTTTTTGATCGTAAACAATTATTTATGCAATTTAAATTGATTTACTTGCAGTTGATTGATATAAAAATGCTTCGATTCGAAAGTCTCCATATAAGTTTCTTGTCCTTCAAAAATGTTGAAAATAACCTCTAAAAATTTTTAGCACTTTTCAAAAATGATTTCTGATTTTCCTTTGAAACAACTGCAAATATATTTAATGTCTTTCTTTCGATTAAACTATGACCAAAAAATAATTTGTGTTATTTTGGAAAATTACTGTTAACTGCTGTATTTAATAGCACTATTTTTCAAACTTGAAAACTCTGGATCTCATTATTATTATAATTATTATTGAAGTTTTTGACTGAATTTGTTTCTCTGCATTTTTTCATTTGAAGTTTTTAAAAAATTCAGTTCGCCTGAATTGTTTTCGTAAAAAATTAATTTTTAAACTTGTGGTGTACCTGTTTAATGTTGCAATTTATCTTGTTTAATTAATATCCTAGATTTTTTTTCCATTAATTCAGCAGTTTTGTTCTGGTACAAAAAAATACGTTTAAAAAAAATGTTATTTTTATGTACGACGAACAAAATTGAAATCACAGAAAATAATCAGCCATTTTGATTTTATGTCAGTCATTGATAGACGTTGGCGAACGATTTTCGTTTTTATTTTGTTTTGATCATTTCATTAATTTTTACCTATTTTATATTCTGTGATTATAGTTATTTATGTACAAAAAATAATTAAAAATAAAGCGTTTTTATAATAGTAATATAATTTATGTACATATTTCTTAAATGTATAGAATCACTAAAGAAGCCTCTCAAAATACTTGATTGAAATTCAATCACATTTTGGGGAGGCTTGCATTTTCAGTTTTTATTATTGTATAAAATTATTATTTCAAAAAAAAAATAGAAATTGTATTTGTATAATAGTGTAAAGTATTATTTTTTTCTATTCTAGTGTACCTACGCAATTTTTTTTTGTGCAGATACAGATTATGTATAGTTGTAATATCAAAAAAGTGTATAATTGATTTATAAAAAAAAAATACATAATTGATTTTATGCAAATATATTCATTTTGTTTTTATTTTTCATTTCCGGCGACCTTTCGTTTGACCAGACCAGCTGTGTAATCAATAACAATTGAATTGTACGGACAATAACTGTATTATTTGAAAAAATAGAGGTTGCCCGTTTCGCATTGTTAAATTATGCTAAATTCAGTAACGGCGCTAGGGTTTTTTTCTAGGATGGGCCAGTGTTGAGCATGGTGATCTGAAGGTGAGCCGACAACATTTATTCCCAAAATTTGAATGCTCAATAACATTTTAACCCAGATTACTTGCTATAGAATTTACAAGAAAAATTGTCGAAAAACGTACTTAAAAGATAACCTAGAAATTGGAGATTATGCCAGGGTGAGCCAAGGGGTGGACCAAAACAGTTTAAGGTGGGCCATGGATCACTTGGCCTACCCTCTGCCGCCGCCACTAGCTGAATTCAATTGGCGTACACAAGCTTTGCAAGCCTTGCTTATACTTTTAAGGAATAGTAAATTGTGTATCTAGTGGCGTAATGAGGTATATTACTGACGAGTAGTGACAGTTTGTTAAAACGAGCGATTAAGCGAGTTTTAACCATCACACGAGTTATAATCACTAAGTGGTCTCTGTTTTATAATGGGGTACCGTTTTTAAAAACCTATACTTCTTCCCAAGAGACGTACTATATCTCGGGAAGAAATGTGTGTCAAGTTGTATGGACCAACTTAAATTTTTTCAACTTTTTCAACGCCAATCGTTTGTTCTACGTTTGTTCCGGACTCCTACAAAATTTCAGCGTTCGTTCCGAAAAAATAAAAAAGTTATTAGCAATAATAGGTGGCCAGCCAACTTGACGTCAAGTTGTACGGACCACGTCCAAATAACAACATTTTGAGAACTTTCATTATGCCAATCGTTTGTTCTCGGTTTGTTCCGGACACCTACAAAATTTCAGCGTTTGTTCCGAAAAAATGAAAAAGTTATCAGCAAAAATAAGAGACCAACCACTAGAATATTTACACTACTGGTCGAAAGTACAGAGTCATACGTGAGTTACTTTTGACCAGTAGTGTAAATATACTAGTGGTTGGTCTTCTATTTTTGCTAATAACTTTTTTATTTTTTCGGAACAAACGCTGAAATTTTGTAGGTGTCCGGAACAAACTGAGAACAAACGATTGGCATAATGAAAGTTCTCAAAATGTTGTTATTTTGACGTGGTCCGTACAACTTGACGTCAAGTTGGCTGGCCACCTATTATTGTGAATAGCTTTTTTATTTTTTCGGAACAAACGCTGAAATTTTGTAGGCGTCCGGAACAAACGTAGAACAAACGATTGGCGTTGAAAAGTTGAAAAAATTTAAGTTGGTCCATACAACTTGACACACATCGGGAAGAAGTATAAGTTTTTAAACACTGAAAGAATTTTTCCAATTGCTTTCTAAAGTTTCTGAGATTGGTGTAGAATGTGGACAAGCAATTAAACAAACTTGTCCTTTTAGAATATAATACCTACTATCCAGCCAAGGAAAGAACGTCGGTGCAGAAAATAATAGGTGAAGAAGGTGTTCACAATCTGACATGAGCGTTTTAACACATTTTGTCAGAATTAGCTACATGTCGTTCGTTGGTTTTCAAGCCGCTTACCCTAAACAAGAGATGCTATGCATAGTCTTTTGACCGGAGTTCTAAAGTACTTCTAGACAGTGGCGGCGCCAGTGGGTGGGCCTTGGCAACACCGCCTAATTGGCCCTTGACCCACCTTAAACTGTTTGATCTACCCCTTGGGCCCTTGGCTCACCCTCCAATCTCTAGTTTATCTTTTTTAAATACGTTTTTAACCTTCGTAATTTCAACAATTTTTCTTGTAAATTCTATAGCAAGTAATCTGAGTTAAAATTTTATCGAGCACTGAAATTTTGGGAATAAATGTTGTTGGATTACCTTTAGATCACCATGCCCTTACACTGACCCACCCTAACAAAAAATCCTAGCGCCGTTACTGCTTATCTAGATAAGTACCTGCATGTCGGAGACCTAGACCCAAAATGAATTTTCCACCTGACGCCACTGTGTTTATAAGCACACCTGCATCATTGAAGACTTGAACATTACCCGTAAAAGGTAAGTTTGTGTGTATTTATATTATGTATTCTCGTTCATAAAGCAAAGATGATGGGCCGTTAGCTAAAACCAATATTGACATGCGATGTTTCGCCACATTGCAAAACGAACACGCTAGAAAGAAATTCGTCAAGTTTACATATTATAGTTATGCAAGATTTAGCTGTATGGCTAGATTTTGATGCGAATACCGTGCGATGTCTCATACTGGGGTGGCATTTTAGAAATATTAGATGTAACGGAAATAGTTGGAAGTGGTTGACATGTGAAACAAAACATGTGTGTCAAGTTGTATGGACCAACTTAAATTTTTTCAATTTTTTCAACTTTTTCAACGCCAATCGTTTGTTCTACGTTTGTTCCGGACGCCTACAAAATTTCAGCGTTCCGAAAAAATAAAAAGTTATTAGCAAAATAGGTGACATGCCACTAGTATATGTACACTACTGGTCATTGTGTTTCGTTTTACTTTTGGCCAGTAGTGTACATATTATACTAGTTTGTTGGTCACATATTTTTGCTAATAACTTCTTTATTTTTTCGGAACAAACGCTGAAATTTTGTAGATGTCCGGAACAAATCGAGAACAAGCGATTGGCATAACCAAAATTCTCAAAATGTTGTTATTAAGACGTGGTCCATACAACTTGACGTCAAATTGGCTGGCCACTTATTAATTGCTAATAACTTTTTTATTTTTTCGGAACAAACGTTGAAATTTTGTAGGCGTCCGGAGCTACCTAACTAAGGTTTACTGACAGATACAAACGCTAAGCCCAGGTTCGAATCCCGAAGGCTTTTAATATTTTTTTATATATAATGTATAGAAAATATGTAGGTATTGGATAACAATTTAAAATAAAAAAATAAAATTACAATTATTTTATTTATTATTATTATTATTTTACGAACATTTAATTTTATAAGATAAATAAAAGTCATGGATGTATTTCTTTCCATATGACAACAAATACAGAGGGCAGTGTAGCCTAGTGGATAGCGTACTTAGTATACCAGCTTCTAGACTAGACTGTCATTGGTTCGAATCCCACTGGAGGAATTTATTTGTTGGGAATGGAAAATGGGAGGGCTGGTGCCGTCTCCATCTCCGGGGGCGCGGGATGCTCTAGCGCTCTTGGGTAATCCACGCATGCTGTACCCGCGGGGCTGCAATACAAACATACTCATTTTTTTAAGTTAAGCTGCGCAAAAATATTTTCAAATGAACTTTAAACTGTCCATTTACTAATGACTCTATAAACAATAAACCTTACTTCACCCAAGTTTACAAAAAGGTTGATATATATTATTGTGAGTGGATTTTCTAAATTTAACCTACGCAAAAATGTTATTTTCAATTGAACTTTAAACTGTTTTTAAAGGAATTGTTAAGAAGGAAGACTTAGTGACTAAACTGTTTATATTTACTAGAAACTCTGTTAGCAGTAGACTTTGCTCTCTTCATGTTAAATATTTAACGCGTTAAACGGCCCTAACTCACATAAAGGTACGTGCAGTATGGAGCTGGGATTCTAGATGGTAGCGTAGGTCATAGCAGGGCTTGCTTAAATTAATGCATTGTTATATATGCGAGCGTACACAACGAAGCAGTGAGTGTAACAGGTATAAGCGCTGTTACAAGAGCTGCTAGATACAAGAATGTATCCCACCATTCTTTCAGCGCGCTGACTACTATAATCAACGTGTGACAACTGTCAAATGGCCATTACAAATTTCGCAATGAATGTGACTAGTTTAATAAGTGAAATTTTGCCAATTTTTATTTAATTTGTTCTGAGTTTTTTCTAAGACGTATTTAAAAGTGTTAAGTTCCATACGTAATTATTCAAAAAACCGGTCTGGGTAAAATTTAATTCTTGGTATAAATGATGAATAATTCGCCGTGTTTAGATCGTTTTCTATTAATAGGGTGGACATGATAGCTCCTGCCCAAATTTGTATTTAAAATATACCACTTTGAAGAAGAAGAACACAAATATTCGTCTTCGCTAGCTGACATTTCAAACGCGATTTAAGCTTGTATCAATGCAAGTATCAAAGCTTCGTTATGCAAACCTATATAAGCGCTTATAATTTCAGCCACCATCTACCATACATGCTACCATCTAGAATCCCAGCTGCATACTGCACGTACCTTTAAACGGCCCGAACTCGCATAAGAAATTACACTTCAAAAGTTCAAATATGATTGGAAACTAATTTACGCAGACTCACGCAACTTATTACCAGTTGTTAATTGGTTTTGTTGGCGTCGAATCATCATTGAGCTCTAAGCTGTAGTAAAGTAAGTTGACATTTACATTTAACTAGTAATTTTAACAGGTGCTTACATATTACATGACGTAAATATACAGTACTATATGTAAGTACTACTGTAAAATTATCAGCCACTGGGTATGTGCAAATTGCAGCGAAACCTTTATAATGCCCGAGTTAGATTATCACCGCGGACATACTTGGAGTGAATTTTACTTAAGACGCAACATAATATAAATTATAATTTAAAAAAACTAAAAAACACGCTTTAATGAACTAAAAAGTAAAAAATAATTAATTTTATTGTAAAAAAGCGTGGGGTGCTTTGTATCATATTTTCATACTACCCCACGCTTTTTTACAATAAAATTAATTATTTTTTACTTTTTAGTTCATTAAAGCGTGTTTTTTAGTTTTTTTAAATTATAATTTATTTTTGCTTTTTAGTCCTGGAGATCCTGGTCAGGATAATGGGACAAACTTATTGAATTATTGTATTGTCATCGGTCCTTGATAAGTGTGCAAAGTTTCAGTTCAATCTGAAGTTTTTGCTTTTTTTTTTTAGTCCTGGAGATCCTGGTCAGGATAATAGGACAAACTTATTGAATTATTGTATTGTCGTCGGTCCTTGATAAGTCGACAACGTTTAAACTAAATCTGATCGTTCAAAGTTGGTCAAAATCAAGTTCAAAGAAGTCGGTTACAAACTGACAAGCAAACATACAAGTGAAGCTAATAAAAGCGTGTTAATAAGCGAGTTTTGTTTACCTGGTAGTTATGGAAAACATTAATGCAATAATGCATCAGAAAAAATTGTTTTTAAGCACTTATAATAAACCGAGAGCTATAGGGACAATTTTTCGGTGTTATTAATTCAAGGCCTTATTTTTGTGAATATGTTGAGGGAGGCATATTAAAGTGCCCTGAGTACTGAGTTGCTAGATAGCGGTATGAGAGGGATGCAGGCCGCCCCCAACATGTAACAAGAAAAATTGTCGCCATTATTATTGATTCAAGCCTGAAATTGTTTGTATAGCTTGTTGGTGACCCAATAATGTCGTTATAATATTTGCAGATCGATTGGTCAGTATTAAAGGGGTGGCAGATCACCCTAAACGTGTTTAGGTTCAATGTTCAAATTTTAATATGTTTTTACGGCGACTGTTTTAAGCATATATTTCAATTTGCAGAACAAAATGTCGGTATTAATCCCCTCTCTTAAAGACCTTGAAGCAATAATAATGACGATCATTTTTTTTGTTACATGTTGGGGGCGGTCTGCATCCCTCCCATACCGCTATCAAGCAAAATCTCTTACACAGAGCACTTTAATATGCCTCCCTCAACATCTTCACAAAAATAAGGCCTTGAATAAATAACACCAAAAAATTGTCACTAGCTCTCGGTCTATAATGCTTAAAGCACTTTGTTTCAAGCATTTTGTAAAACAGATGCTTGATGCTTCAAGACTTGCATAAAGACTTGCTACTATTAATAAGTACTTAAGCATTATATTGCTTAATAAGCTTTCAACAAGCTTATTAAGCATCACGACTGAAAGCGTAACGAAAATTGAAACAGGCTCCCGGACCTGAACTTTTTTAAGGACCCGGATTTTCCGACGGTCCATTATTTGTGCAATTTAGTATCTTTTTTTTAAATTTTTGTAAAACTTCAACTCGAATGAAATAATCGAATTTGGATTTATTCTCTTATCAACGGACACGGTATGTGCACTTTAATAAATTTGCTTTGCATTCAGCAGCGTTGTGATCTGGGCATTACAAACACCGGTGCGATGCGGTGCGGCCTAATTACCGGTGCACTATCGCGGCAAAACACGTTGACTGCCTCGTTCTTATAAATGCCTGGCCATACTTATGCATAGCCAAGTCTATAAGTAGAAATGTCTCTGATTGAACACCTGCAAATCGTGTATGTTTATGCCACGACCGGTAATGAGGAGAACTATGTTACCGACCGTAACGCGACGTTCAGCTTTCTACACACACATTACTCGGCGCGAATATTTTCTTCCTATTGTTGATTGCAAACACGGATTGTTAGTCGCCTCGAGTCTAATTTTTTTCGCTAATTTGAAAAACATCTCAGCTCTCTTTCAAATGCAATATAATAAGAAGTCCTATTCCCATGCAATTTTTTGAAGTGAAACTTCTATTTGATTTATTGTAGATTATAGACGCTCGATAACTAGGATCATTAGCTGCAGTGGCGGCGCTAGGATTTTTTGTTAGGGTGGGCCAGATTTGGGCATGGTGTTCTGAAGGTGGGCGAATAACATTTGTTCCCAAAATTTCTGTGCTCGTCAAAATTTTAACCCAGATTACTTGCTATAGAATTTACAAGAAAAATTGTTGAAATTTCAAGGATTAAAAACGTATTTAAAAAATAAACCAGAGACTGGGGATAATTCCAGGGTGGGCCAAGACAGTTTAAGGTGGGCCATGGCCCACCCTCTAACGCTGCCACTGATTAGCTGCTAATTACATCAAATTAAATTAAACTTCTATAGGGTAAGTTCATGAGGCGATGAAACGAAAAAGCGACATGAGATATAGATTGAGAAGGAAAGAGATAGAGCACTTACAATAACTGACGCACTATTTATGAACTACCTACACAGCGTATTTAGATGGCACTGCCATCTATATGGTTGGGTAGATAAAGTTGTTAAGAAGTTTCGTAATAACATTCTACCAAAATTTTGTTTCGAGCCGCTCAGTCAGTTAACCGGAATCGTGCTGACAGATAAATAGACGTATAGACTTTTTACAAAAAACGTCTATAGGACCTCAAGTAGGGAAAGTATTGTAAAACTGCGAAAAGTCAATTTTGACCTAAATTAGTACCATTCCCCTGCAATCCTGTCTTTTGGAATAATGGTAAATTTCAGAAGTGTAATTACCAGGCCCGGGCTTAAAGACCCAGGGCCCCTAGGCACTTGACAGTTGGGTCCTCCAAGCCCGAAAAAAGGGAAAAAAAACAAAAAAAATGGATTTGGATGGAAATTTAGCAAAAAAAAAAGTCGACAATTGGGTTATCTTACAAAATGTTTGGCTTTTTTTTCTTTAATTTCCATCTCCGCTCTGGCCAGGCTCCCCTCGGCGTCTGTGCCCCTAGGCCGGTGCCTTGTTGGCCTAGGTAGAAATCCGGGCCTGGTAATTACCAGAAAAACGCTGGATTCAGTGATCTTAAAAAATGAAAATGTTTATTTTCTCACAAAATACAATAACATTTTTATTTACATGAAATTTCTATAGGCTATATTGTTCTCTAACTGCTGCCTACTTGTACCCAATTTAGGAACGAATAGCATATTTAATAGTATTTAAAAATGCAATATTAAGGATGCTAATTTATTGCATGACGAACATTCAACTGTTAAATAAAATGGCTCCCACTCAGTTCAGTAATTATTATTAATATTTTACTAACAAATTAGCAGCTAATGAATGCTCATATTTTTAAGAAATAACGATGCTAATTTTCTAAATATACATAATTAAGACTACCTAAATGATATAGACACCTCAGAACAGAGATAGCTATAGAAGGAGCATATCACAGTTTTTAGGTATGTACAACTGAAGCCAGTCGAGACGTCACATTGAGGTCACATTATTTCAACTCCATTTTAAAGACCTTGATTTTTCATAGGCGTTTTGGAATCTTTATTGTAACATCCAGGCACACAACAAGACACCATTTTTTTCAATAAAACACAAATTTATCAAATAAAAAATAACAACGAATGATTATAATTTACCTGGCAGATCGTACTTTAGTGTATAGTAATTGTGGCTTCAGAAGCGACGTGATACGGTGAGATGCTGTTTCTTTAGCTATCTCTGTTCTGAGAGAGACACACATACATGTTTTCCTCCTTGGAAAAAAAACAGTGATTCTCAGGCAAAGATCCAGTCAAAATAATTTCACCTACATGAATAGCTCTCGCTACTACGATGATTCACATCTACAACCTAGCTATAATTAATAACACTCGCATGTACTGGAAATCTATTGATTCCTTTGTATATATGGAGATTGTTACATTGGCAATCATGTCACGGTTGAATAATTGTAAGCTCATTCCGCCGCAATAGTGGAAAGGTTCAGGTATGAGTCCTGACTGTGACTATGGTTGTCAAAATGATTTTTTCCAACATTTGCAGGAATCAATTATGTAATTGACTGCTCTTCCAATAAAAATTTTCAATTGCAAAATAGCCGTATAAATATCTATTTAATATATCTCAAAAGATTGTATGCCTCAAAAATGCAGTGTAATTGGCAAAACTTGAGATTTCTATACAGAGCTTCTTCAAATTTGCAACGTTGTAGAAAAAAACACGCTGATTCCAATGAGCAGAAGTGCTCTTCTAGAAGTCAGTATCTATTTTAGTTTAGAAGTTACTCTAGTAGGTATTTAAAATTTCTCAAAACTTAAAAAAAATAGATACAGAAATGCGTGTGTAAATCATCGTGTCTTTTTTTATAAATTTAATACAATTTACAAATCTAAATTTTCGCGAATTATTGAAGAAAATTTTAAAATAAAAATATTTCATTAATAAATAAAACACACAAAAACTGGCTATAGCTGTCCAACTTTATTTTTACTTCCCACCTCTACTATGGTAGGGAAGTAATGGATTTAGTCCGAAAAAAATATTTCGAGATTTTAACAGATTTCACGTTTTGAGACCCTGGCAATCGTTTAAGATCATTTTCTGACTGATGTCTGTATGTGTGTGTGTGTGTATGTGTGTATGTGTGTGTGTGTGTATGTGGTCAATTTTTCGCCTTCGATATCTTAAGAACGGAACAACATACGGGCATGCCGATTGTTCTATTGTGTTTATCAGCCTTTAACTTAGATCTGATTAGATTTTGAGTCAAATCGGTTCAGTGGATCCTGAGATATTCAAAAAAACGTCCTCAATGTCACGTATTAACATAGGTAAAAAAAAATATAAATGAATTCTAGATGTTATAATATGAAAAAAATGTAAATATTTTTTTTCTCTAAAATGTATAGTTTTCGAGAAAAAAAATATTTTACTAAAAAAAATAAAAATTGTACGTAAATCAAGGTAACCATGATTTTTGCTATATTAAGCTAGCCATCAATAGATCACCAAACAAAAAAGAGGGCCATGCTTTTTTCAAAGAATAAAAATTAAATTGTGTTTTAAAGACCACCAACAGCTAAGGTTATTTGGGCCTAGTCAAAGAATAAAAAAAAGAGTGTTTATTTTTTGCAAATATTTACTAGGTGGGAAGTATAGGACTGGTCATCAGTCGAATTTTTAAATACTGCGTTTCGGTCTGTTATAAGACCCTTTTCAAACAATAATGATCTAAATTTGATTGAACAGTGTATAGATCATTATTGCTTAAAAAGGGTCTCTTATAACAGACCGAAACGTAGTATTTAAAAATAAAGTTGGACAGCTATAGCCAGTTTTTGTGTGTTTTATTTATTAAAGTAATCTTTTTCGCTGTCGGAAGAAGGAAGAAGCTAATAAGTAAAAATATTTCAAATAATTTTCCAGTTTATCTTACTTGTAGAAAAAGACACTGATTTTATCTAAAAACGATAATTTTAAGAATAAAAAAAAATGTTGCATTGACAATAATTTCACACCAAGTTTTTTGTGAATTGGTAGATACTGTTCCGTATAGAAATTAATTAACTTTTTCTCTGTATGCAATTACATGGGGGCAAATAGCATGAAATTATAACCGGGTTCTCTAATGTGAATCAGTACGAATGAGTATGATCTAAAACTATACTTAACCTAAATTATCTTAATTGTTTCTAAAACGTTAAAATAGTTATTTTCGATACGTGTGCGTGAAGTTAGGTATTCTAGTAGGCTTAAATTGAGACACGAGCTAAGGGACTGACGCATACACAACGAGATCTTGTTGTGTATGCGTTAGTCTCTTTAGCGAGTGCCACAATTTAAGCCTACTAGATATCTCACTTTAAGTGGACGTATCGAACATAATTTTTTATAACGACTGCTTCTAAAATTTAATAGAGAGAAAAAAAAATTATGAAAACAGAAAATTCGCTTTTCTAGTCCTTAGAACTTTACAATTACAGACTAAGTTACGATTTAGTTCATTTTTATTAAAGTTATTAACTTCTGTATAAATCATTAAAAACATGACTCTCTCATGATGTGGACTTTGTAGGCGCGTTACTATATAATACTATACCTATAATATTCAACCGAACGAGCGAAGCAAGTGAGTAGTGTATTGCACCCGAGCTTTCTTAGCACCCGGGCGTAGCCGGACGGGTACCGCTAGTAATTAATAAACTGCAATTGCACATTAAATTCTGTGATAGTTCGGTACCCGTAAGAAATGCACCTGCAATAAACAAAACGACGCAAGTACTCATTGTGTAGATTTTCTAATAAAAACACAAACAAATATATAACAATATACCTTCATATATGTTTAATCACAAAAAATTATACAGGCTTACTTTACGCAACGTTAGCCAAAAAAACAAGCACACTTTAATATCGCATAACATATTGTTCGTTTAGAAATACCTCTTGCTTAAATATAATGTCCTAATACTTTTTTGAGTCACTAAGACGCCTTGACCTCTGATGTTATATAGATGAGGACGGAATTATTCCACAGGATAACCTAGTGTCCAATCTTCTGGAGCTCGTAAGAAGATCCAGGCTATTTGTGGACTAGATCCAGCTAATGGGGAAGCACAAAAATCCTTTTAGTATGAGGTGCACTGTATGGGCCAACCGACCACACCTAATTGTTTTTTAATTTTAATTTTTTAAACCTCTGATGTCGTACCGTCTATAAATTATTCGGTATTCTGCCTATTCGGCAAGGTTTTTACTATTCGCCCGAACACCCAGTGGCAAATTTAGCGAAATTTATCAAGGGGAGGGGGGCAACCCAGGCAGTCGCCTCGGACACCAGGGCTAAGGGAATTAATGTAAGGCGTTTATAGATATTTTTCTTAAAAAAAATTACTTCTCAACTATAAGAGATACGGACATGTGCGTCTGAGAGAATTGTGAGGCACATATAGGAAAACCAAAAAGACGGATAGTGTCATTTTTGTGTTTAACAGTCTATTTGCCCAATAAAATAATAACTATTGCATACTTGATGCATGATTTGCACCATTAAATCTGTTGAAAGTGTCAGATTTTATTTAGTTGTTATAATAATACAACTTTTAATTTATTCGAAATATAATACCTCATAATCTGATACTGTACATTATTGTCTGATAACCACATCTTACCAATTGGCACTTTATGTTATCAAATATCATTAAACATGAAAAAAATTAAATATATTATGATTATTGAGACATGTGATAGGTATATATAGGGATGAGTCAACAGTTAATAAAAACTGCCGACAAAATAGTGCTTTGTTGAGTTTTTGGACAAAATAATAAATTCCTCTAATACATCTCATCCCAGGAAAAATTCGTTTTTTACAGATTTTATAATTTTAAAAATCAATTTTTTGACATTTCAAAGGAGTGTAATATTGTAAGCAGATACATTTTTAGAGTGTTAAGTTTCCAAGTCACTATATGAATATTATGAAGTATTAGAAATATCTTGCATTATGTCCGTCTTGTGACTTCTTGTGAATTTAACGCGTTTCAGCAACGAGTTGCCATCTTCAGGTGTGGTTAATTATTTTTTTAAAAACACACATTGAGTATTCGTAACACTATATAATATTATGAGGCCAAGCACTGTGTATTATGTCGTGGTTTGTGAAGTACTGATTTAAATTTCGAGATTTTATGATTTATATAGTAGGTAGACGGAATGGATATGTATGTGTGTCCACACGACAAACTTCCCAGTTTGATAAATATTTAACAATAATAATTAAATTAGATATTACACAGAAAAGTAATCATTTTAATCATTAAAACATAATTATTATTTATTTTTAACAATAATTTAAAAAAAAAAACGGCTGAACCGATTTTTATAAAATTTATGTCGGATCAAAATGACGTTAACACGCCTCGATTGGCACCCTTACGATGTCGATATAATTTTTTATTCGCGAGATATTGTGTAAAATCTACTTTTTTGGAGTCTATTTGGTTAAGAAAAAAGAACGGCTGAACCGATTTTGAAAAAATTTCTTTCAGATCATATTTACGTTAATACGCGTCAATTGGCACCCTAACGTAGTCGATATCATTTTTCGTTCTCGAAATTCCGTCTTAGAAAGAAATGGACACATAGGTACGTACGTACGTACGTACGCACACACACACACAGAGAGAGAGACCTTTCTAAAAATAGTTTAGTGACCTTGAAACATAAAAATTTGTTATACATTTTGATTTCGACTTTCGGACCCATTACAACAACTTCCAATGGGAAGTTAAAAAAATAGTTATTTTTTACTTCAAAATGTCCACACAATTTTTTGATTACAAATTTACTATGACAATATCTCAAGATGCTTAAAGTAACAAAGAACTTATTTGTACGCAATTTTCAATTCTTGTAAAATTTTGTTTTTTAAATTGACCTGATGATGAGAGCTTAAGCTCTCGAAACATGTCGTCTGCAATCTCTTATGAATAAATAAAGAGTTTTATATCTTGTTCTGGAAGCAAATTTAGTGTTTTACTATTTTCATTCTACTAAAAAAATAATGTCTAGCTCATCCATGGAGAACTTTCAAGTACAAGGAGTAGTACTCGTCAATCAGCAGGTGTGAGCTGTTAATGTACTCGCATAATTGTTTTTGTCACTCATTATACCTATTGTACAACAATCGGTTTCGGCTTACACAAGAATCATTACGTTCTGATATTCACTAATATAGTGTCACAATATGTAACACAATTCTGCCCACCTGTTTGCACTCGCACTATACGAGGGACAGACAAATATTTACTTCATTTTACTATAAAAATTATCTTCAGTATATACTTATATAGTTGACCCAATGAATGTTAATTATTGAAGGAAGGTTTGGTTGAGGGTCTATCTACTAGTTTCATATTGACTGAGTTATTCTAATTTTGGATACACATGTTCATAGGTCCTGAAGACGAAATTAAATATTTCGAAACGTTGGCCACAAGCGACATTTTGGTAAAGTTTCATTATTTTTGACCCTCAACCAAACCTTCCTTCAATTATTATAAAAAATATGTCTCTTTCATGTAAATTTGGAGCAATCGACAAGAAAACAATTGTTAAGAAACAATTTTCTGAGAAATTTTGCATTTTAAACTGGGATATTCAGGTTCGGATGTCTTTTGTTGAGAAAATGTTTAGTTTTATGACAGTCACAAGCGATTACCTACTAGGTGGGAACTGAAAATACGAGTGGCTTCCTAGTCGCATTTTTTATATTTATATTTATAAAGTTAAAGCGTTTAAAAACAAGCCGTGAGGTGGGTCGTTTATTAGGACTAAAGTGCGACCCTTGAGGTCCACACGACGAACTTCCCAGTTTGATAAATATTTAATAATAATAATTAAATTAGATATTACACAGAAAAGTAATCATTTTAATCATTAAAACATCAATAATTAAAAAAAAAAAAAAAAAAAAAACGGCTGAACTGATTTTTATAAAATTTATGTCGGATCAAAATGACGTTAACACGCCTCGATTGACACCCTTACGAAGTCGATATAATTTTTTTTTTGCGAGATATTGTGTAAAATTTACTTTTTTGGAGGTTATTTGGTTAAGAAAAAAGAACGGCTGAACCGATTTTAAAAAAATTCCTTTCAGATTATATTTACGTTAATACGCGTCGATTGGCACCCCAACGTAGTCGATATCATTTTTCGTTCTCGAGATTTCGTCTTAGAAAGAAATGGACACACACACACACACACAGACATCTTTCTAAAAGTATTGTAAAAATAGTGTAGTGACCTTGAAACATAAAAATTTTTTTTCCTTTTTGATTTCGATTTTCGGACCCATTACAATAACTTCTAATGGGAAGTTAATAATTTATCATTTAGGGTTCTGACATTTTAAAAAATAAATTAAAAGTTTGGATAATGATTTTTTTTGAGGTTATACTTCTTTAGCGAGGATAGTGAATTGGAAAGACCTCGATTCAAAAATTAATGTAGAGCTGACAAAGATAAAACGGCTCTAATGATTTGGATGAAATTTACTGAAAAGGGGTTCTGAGGAAAAAAAATCTAATAAGCTACGTCTCATTCCAGGAAAATCCGTTTTCTTATAGATTCTATAATTTTAAAAATACATTTTTAATTTCAAAATAGTGTAATATTGTAAGCAGGCTTTGATTACTCGTGTATAAATGTTATTATATACATGAATTTTATTAATAATATTTATTTATTAATTTTAAAAATGCCGAGAGGGGAAAAGCGAAAATGTAAATGCATAAAGTATATAACTTCGACCGTGTGCTTATGTGCATAATCTTGGCTGTTTTTACAAACCTTCAGTTAAAATTTAACAGTAGATTGAAATCACGTCAGTTTATAAAACCGGTTAGAATCCAAACAGTAGCCATTGTTACTGAATAACAATACACATTATGCAAATATAAAAAATATTGTGTCTATTCTTGAATCTACATAAATAGATATATAAAACAAGACGTGAGGTGGGTCGTTTATTAGAACTAAAGTGCGACCCTTGAGGTCCACACGACGAACTTCCCAGTTTGATAAATATTTAATAATAATAATTAAGTTAGATATTACACAGAAAAGTAATCATTTTAATCATTAAAACATAATTATTATTTATTTTTAACAATAATTTAAAAAAAAGACGGCTGAACCGATTTTTATAAAATTTATCTCGGATCAATATGACGTTAACACGCCTCGATTGACACCCTTACGAAATCGATATAATTTTTTATTCGCGAGATATTGTGTAAAATCTACTTTTTTGGAGTCTATTTGGTTAAGAAAAAAGAACGGCTGAACCGATTTTGAAAAAACTTCTTTCAGATCATATTTACGTTAATACGCGTCGATAGGCACCCTATAACGTAGTCGACATCATTTTTCATTCTCGAGATTTCGTCTTAGAAAGAAATGGACACATACGTACGTACGTACGTACGTACACACACACACATGCACACAGACAGACATCTTTCTAAAAATAGTGTAAAAATAGTGTAGTGACCTTGAAACATAAAAATTTGTTATACATTTTGATTTCGATTTTCGGACCCATTACAATAACTTCCAATGGGAAATTAATAATAATAATAATAAATTCTTTATTTAGGGAAATGTTTAGCCGTACCCGTTTTCAACATACCCTCTCTGGAGTAAATTATAAAATTATATCGTGTGCATCACTATAGCACAATACTATTACTACATATATTTATTTATATATTTTTTATATTGTCTTTATTTATTTCTTTATCGTACAATTAAACGTAGCGGAGTGTGTCCTTTCCACGTAAGCAAAATTATATACTTTTGGTGATTTCGGGTTAAAAATATTTAGGGTTATGGCAAAAAAAAGTTTCACTTGTACCACATGGCTTCATAAAACCGCACCCTAGCTTTTAATTTTAAAGATGTCATTGAAATGGGAACGGCTGGGTTTCAAGAATATGCCGCACGCGCAAGATTCGCGCTAAATTTCGTAACTTCGAGTTATGTATATTTGCATAAAACAACACGCCGTTTGCACGTTATTTACTGTTGTTGTTTGTTGTTGACCGTGCTAATTAACTTATTCAGGTGCTTTTGCACTAATTGCTGTACAAACACAGGTGTCTTCCATTGTGCCTTATCAGTGTCGCGCACTATTGAAGTCGTGGCTTAAGTCTGTCTCGGGGAAAATTGCCTTTTTATATTAATTATTAAAACTATAGTAACACTATATTAAATTGAATTTACTATAACGGCTGTTATTTGTATAAGGGAAATTTTTAATTTATTGGAAAACGTAGCCAAATTATATTTGCAATATTAGAAAAAATCATCTTTTTTACAAGCTTTTATTTAACTTGCAATGTTTGTATGTTAAAGTTTGTTTGTTTAAGTCAAATCTTGCAAGTGAATTTTAAACGACTTCCACGTATCTGATCGATTTAAAATTTGGTACACATATACATACACAATACATGAATCAATCGTTTTTAGAATTAAATTCAATCCCTAAGGGGGTCCAACGAGGGAGTAGAGTTTTCTGACTATTCAACGCCTAGGCCAAACCGTTAAAGCTAGACGTAAACTCTTATCTTGACCGTCTCTAATAAGGTGTGTATAGAACCGCTAGAACCAAGTTTGTTCTAACTTGGCTTCAGCGGTTCTAATTTTCCCTCAAAAAGGTGTTGGATTCCCCCAAAAAGGTGTTGTAATCCCCCAAAAAATTGTTAAAATCCCCCAAAAAGGTGTTGGAATCCCCCAAAAAGGTGTTGGAATTCCCCAAAAAGGTGTTGGAATCCCCCAAAAAGGTGTTGGAATCCCCCAAAAAGGTGTTGGAATCCCCCAAAAAGTTGTTGGAATCCCCCAAAAAGGTGTTGGAATCCCCCAAAAAGGTGTTGGAATCCCCCAAAAAGTTGTTGGAATCCCCCAAAAAGGTGTTGGAATCCCCCAAAAAGGTGTTGGAATCCCCCAAAAAGATAGTGGACTCCCCCAAAAAG
Organism: Mongoloraphidia duomilia; assembly: GCA_039654895.1. Classification (NCBI taxonomy): domain Eukaryota; kingdom Metazoa; phylum Arthropoda; class Insecta; order Raphidioptera; family Raphidiidae; genus Mongoloraphidia; species Mongoloraphidia duomilia. The sequence continues at coordinate 14,236,875 of CM077527.1, forward strand.
GTGTTGGAATCCCCCAAAAAGGTGTTGGAATCCCCCAAAAAGGTAGTGGACTCCCCCCCAAAAAGGTGTTGGAATCCCCCAAAAAGGTAGTGAACTCCCCCCCATAAAGGTGTTGGAATCCCCCAAAAAGGTGTTGATGTTGAGAATTTGACCAACATACACGCAATTGTGTCCAACGAGTTCTGTATTACCGACAGATGCATTCGAAGTTCAGAACTTACCAACAAACACATCTATTATTTTAATACTCGATTCTCCCATATATTTTTGAATAAATCCGTTCATAGGATTAGTAGGTACTTTATTACCTGATTTTCATCTGTCTTGTGAATATACACTATACGGTATTTTGAGTTATCTATGAATCATTTTGTATCGAATTGTCTTTCCTTGAAATCTGCTTAATTTTTAAACAATGCAATAACCACTGATAAAGTTTATGCTTTTGTTTAATATTTATTTTTTATGAGTTTCTTAAATAATTCGGTACTCGTAAAAAACTTCTACGTTGTTTGAATTTGTTATTTGTACGACGTGTCCTAGAAAATATGCTACGTAATGTAAGACAACCCGCGATAATTTAAAATTTGTTTAGAGATGAATTTCACATAAAATAAACTTACAAAAATCTATATTACTAAAAATGCAATATAAGTGATTTTAGACAGATAGATTGTATATTATAGACGCTCGACAGTTAGTGTATATATAACACAGATAATATAAAGTTTGAAAATTGTTTGAACGACCCGAATTTTAATTTGTATCAGTAAAATATTAAATAATTTAGTTGAAATAAACTCGTCAAAATTTACGCACTAAGTACTCGTTTTTTTTGCTATATTTTTAGTGTTGAAGGAATAATTGATTTTGTTTTCTACAGAAATCAGAGTAAACTTGAAACCATGAGATGGTCGTGAACAAATATATGGGGAAGGTCTGGAAAAAGATTTTCTGCTTACAATATGTCTGCAAATCCGTATGGGCACCGAATCAAATTCCTCCTCAGGACACCAAATAGTACACTTGCAGAGATATTTAGTTTTCTGGGGAGGAATTTACTTCGACGCCTGCACAGAGTTGCAGAGATATTGCAGGCAGCAAATCTTTCTCCAGGACTTCACCATACTCGTTCACGACCCTCTGGTGGTTACGAGTTTACCTTGGTTTTATCAAAAAACAAAACATGCTTCCAATCCAATTATTCCTTTAACACTAAAACTTAGTGATGCTCGATACGAGATGTTTTAGTCGATAGTCTCGATTGTTCAAACATCTCGATGACTCTCGATGGTTGTCACTTGGACTCTATTGTTGTTGTTTCATAGTTCACCGAGACCGAGTCGCATAGTACTGAATCGTACACTGTCGAGAGCCACATAATATACAATCGTTCATCACTCAACAACTGCGTGATCGAGTCGATGGTCGATTGTGCAGTAATCGCGTAATACGAATTCAATAGTGAAGAGATCACAGAGTAGTGAGTACCGACTGAACAGTGAACAATTAACAAGTCGCGTGAACGTCAGTCGACTAGCATATAACCTTGAATCGCGATTATATATTATTGTATTCTCATTCGCTGCTATTGCTATAACCTATGTAGCAAATAATCGACTTAAACAATCGAACATTTCGATTGTAAAATCAAACTCCGAATCGATTGTGGACTCGATTGTTATTATGAACGATTGCAATTGTTTCGATTTTAAAAACATTTCGCATCGCCCATCACTACTAAAAATAATTCATTTGGATCCTTCAGCCACTGAACTGTATTATGTTATTAAAGACCACTAACAGCTAAGGTTATTTGGGCCTAACACCAATTCATATTTTCAATTCATTATTTTGTTTTTTAATAATAAATTGAAAATCCAATTGACACGTTTACCAGCTCTCGGGCTAGAACCCGGGAACTGGGGACTTGTAATATCTCAGCCATTCTAGGATCGCCTTGTCTCCTTTTGAATAGCAGATTCCGTCATTTCGATATCTACTAAAAATATATAGCAGAAAAATTGAGTGGTGCGTCAATTTAAACCAGGAGTTTATTAATCAAAAACATACGCTAAAAACCTCAGTTGTCGAGCGTCTATAATCTACACTCTATTTATTTATCTATTAACCAAAAATACTTAATATATTTTTTCGCCATATTTATTTTTGTAGAATAAAATGGTTTGACCCAAATCTTTGTTTTTTCATTTACACTGCGCGGAAATTTTTGATTTACCTGTATTTATATGGCATATTTTTAATTGTAGGTATTGTTTTCTTTATCATTTTTATCGCGCGCGTTCTAATTACTTAGTATATACATAATATGTAATAAGTATGCACCGTAAAAAATTGTATTCCAAGTATCTTAGATTATTAAGTTAATTTTATTTACGCTAATATAAAAATAAAATTATCGCCTAAAAAACACAGGTGTATTCGTTATATCAATTCAGATAATACAAATATTTTCTTTGAAATTATAATATAAATATTAAGTAGTAGGTAGAGGTACTTATATTGAGTTAATAATAAAGACAGCCACTTTGTGGAAAATCAAGTAACTTTGTAACTATACATTTTATTTTATAATTTTTACATACTTTATTGGAATATTACACAAATTATGTAATTTTAATTATGTAATTTTAATTAACTTTATGTAAAAATCACAAATTTGTTTAACTTTACAGTAAAAGTCCAAGTTTTTATGAAGTTTTCTGTGTAAAAATAAATAATAATGTAAAATCACTTAGAAAATCGAGCGAATTCTACCTTAACTTTCAAAGTATTTTTACATCCATTTTTTACAGTGTACTATTACAAACCCCCAGTTCCCAGGTTCTAATGCGAGAACTGGTGAAAGTATCAATTGGATTTTCTATTTATTATTAAAAAATAATACAAAATTAGGAACACCCATCGAATGACGTAACGTTACATTTCAATACCCGAAAATTCATTCTTAAACCTATGTCACCGTCATTTGTATTTATTAAGTTGCGATATTTTGATCGTGCGAACATTTATATAACTGCAGTATTAAAAAATAACAATTTGAAAATATGGTGCCAGGCTCCAGTAACCCTGGCTGTTGGTGGTCTTAAAAAAATATTTACAGAATCTAAGATACCCATAGAAATATTTTTCAAAATAGCGGCGATAACTCATTTCAGATCAATGGGAACATTAATTTGTTTAGGACACCAAAAACCGTTTCCAAATAGGTAAAAAAAACTAGCCGTAATTTTTCTTTATTTTGTACCAGGCCCAGACAACACCACATTTGGTGTCATTAAGAAAATTCTTACGAAGTATCAATTTTAAGGTCATCAACAGCTACGGTTTAATCGGACCTAATTCATAATTTAAAAATAATAAATTGAAAATCTAGTTGACACCAACTTTTACCAGCTCTCGGAATAGAAAGAACCTGGACTAAATACTATTATGAGAAATGCACTGGGTCACTTATTATGAGACACACAGTATAATATTGTATTTATCAATTTGTACTTAAAGCATTTAGTGCAAGCGACCTCAATTTTATTTGTACAAATTTATAGTATTTTCGTGAAACTAAAAATTGTCTATAAGTGCACTTAGATAACATATATTTTGTATTTACATTTTAAAATACAATAAATCGATTAGATTATATCGAATACATTCATTCACTAGAAATTAACTTTCCAGATAATTTGGGAATTACTGCGTTTGTAAGGTGAAATCACCTTTTAAGATTTTGAAATATCAAACTTAAACTAAGAAACGATGCGTCGCCGAGGACCTTGCCGTTTTTGAGAACTAATTAATAGTAGATTGTATGTGATATATTTTGTTGAAGACGATGTCTTCATTGGCTGAAGGATCCAAAAGAAAGGCAATTACTGTTATAAAAATTGCATTTAGTACTGACGTTTCGTCATCTTCAGAGCGCAAGTGCCGTTGATACTTGATAGATACAGTAATTATTGTCAAATTTAAAAACATCGAGATAATTTTATAATGAAATTTTTTTATTTAAATTTAAATCGATTCACAAATGGAGGAGATATTGAGGTGACATACATAAATACTATAGATACATAAAAAAATCAGTCGAACTACTGAACTGATTTAAGTAAAATTTATATGGGACCACCCTGAAGGTATGCCCTATTAAATAAAACAATAATCATTAAAATCGGTTCACAAAATATGCAGGAGATATGAGGTGACATACCTACATAAAAAAGTGGGTGTATAAGCACACACCCACTTTTTTATGTAGGTACATAAAAAAGTGGGTGTGTGCTTATGACCACACGACAGATGTGAAAAATTCAGATTTTCTAATTTTAAAATATATAAATAATTTGTTAATCACACAGTTTAATCATAAATATATTAAAATCGGCCTATATAATTAAATTTAATGAATATAATACCTTAACGATAATAGCGCACTTATGAACTACAAATTAAAATATATATGTTTTAGTGTCATCTATTAGCGCACTTATGAACTACAAATCATTACCGACCTCTGTTGTCGAGCGTCTATAATCTACAATTCAATTCAATTCAAATCATTACCAGCATACTGCAAACATGTGTTCGTGTTTGAGCCGAGTAACCCCGATTCAGCGAGCGTCACCGTCGGGTGCGACGGTTCACTTCCGTTCACTACCCAGGCAAAGCGCGCCTAAGGAAGTTTTCACTTCAAAAATAAAATCGAATTGAAAACATTCCTCCTTTTTTAAGTCGGTTAAAAAAGTAAGTAAAATCTGCATTACGACTCGACTCGACATCCCAATTTTCTTATGGAACATGGAAGTAAAGTTGAACATAAGAGTTTTTGCTTTGCGGTCATAGATATAGTCTGTCTGTAATAACATGTTCATTTGATGCAATGGCGTTCCATATGACTGCATATTAAATAGTTATGTTAATTTACGACAATGGCCAACACGGTGCCATACGTTGCAGTTGCAAATGAATAAAATGATATACTGCAGGCAAGCCTTCAAGGATGATCCGAACATATTGAATAACCGGGAAAGCGACTGGCTTCAATGCTTGCAGCGTACAAGATAATATTATGCGCGCTCGTGAGAATATTATCTTTTCCCAGTGGCTTTGCTCACGTACACGTCGATTCGGCCTGCAGATTTAAGCTAGGTACTGTTTAACGAAAACCCTATCTTTAAAGTGTAGAGGTACCAAGTTTCATCAAAATCGATCCAATCGTCTTCGAATTACGTCATCACAGACAAATATTCACGTTCTCCCATTTTTGTAACAAAATTTTCAAAAACCATGAAAAAAATGAAAATAGATATGTCCCATTATATAATTATAATGGGACATCTCTATAATTACATTTTTATTGTATCATAATTGTTTGTATTAATATTTTCGGATAGATTCCTATTAAAAAAAGAAGCTTGGTGGGATGGGTAAAACCACACTGCTAACTCGCCATTAGATTCCCTTAGTCGATATCATTATTTGTTTTCGAGATATGCTAGACGAAAAAATATTCATCAACGTACGAACGTACGTACACACACACACACACACACACAGAGACAGACATCTCTCTAAAAACAGTAGATTCGGACTCTAGGGACCTCAAAACGTCCAGATATGTCAATATTTTTATTCGCAAAATCGGACCCATTACAATAACTTCCAATGGGAAATAATTGAAATCGCAAATAATTGAAATTTCCAATGGGAAGTTAAAAATATATTTTTACACTGGAGTAATCTTGCGTTTTTTCCAATTTTTCTCTCCGAGCAAAACTCAAAAAAAATCCGAAATAAATTAAATTTTTACATAAGTGAACTGTCAACATTTTTGAAAATACTGAAATTAAAGACAAAAGCAGCTATCTTATAGGGGGTAGGACAAAACTGTCACTTACTCGTCAGTATATTAGAGTATAACTCATTACGTCACTCTAGATTACCTACAATAACCTGCTCCTAAATTACATTTTATTTTGACGTTTAACAATCATGATGGCATAATATGCTGACTGATATGTTAAGAAATACTGTTCACTACCTAGTGGATGCCTTGTGGATTAAATTCATTGTTGAATTAATTAATAATTATTATATTGTTGTCCAGAATTACCTAACTCATATATTATTATTTATTTAAAACGGCTTGTTCGAGCCATTTGAGTTATTAATATTTAAGTTTCGATTGTAACTTAAAAATAAATCGGCTCTCGCATGAGATGTGATTTAGTATTGAAATAGGTATACAGTGTGTCCACAGACTCATCCTCAACATGGGGATCTCCGTTGTTATGGGAGATAGAGATTTGGTTAAATGAGACAAAATGTGCAGAATCCCCAGTACTACTACCCTGCGTAGTCAAACTTTCCATATTTTGCTTGGTTCGCGACCGACAGTTGAAAAACGAGATTTACCCATTTTCGTTTTTTGTTTATAACTCGCTTATTAAGTAAGTTAGAAAAAAAATATTTTAACTTTCTTAAGGCCCTTTTTTATGAATATTTCAAATCTCTTTTCATATTTTTATTTACTTTTATAGTTTTAGAGATACTTGTATTAACTTTGTTTTTTTAAATACACGTCAAAGATGGCCATGACACCATTCGAAAGTGATTTTTTTTCTCTTTAATTTGATATAAGGGTTGATGGAATTATTTTCAAAAATAACAGAGTTATACGTAAAACACTGATTTTTAATAGTAGGCTATGCTAAATTAATTGATAAAACAACAGAAGGCTTAGCAAACAGTTGAAATTCGCGTTGGCTTAGTACACGGCTGTTTTGTTTTAACTGTCAAAGTGTAGTTTGTTGCTAGTTTGTCAGATCCCCATGTTGAGGATGAGTCTGTGAACACACTGTATATGGGGAAGGAACAGATTTCACTTTCGGGGCACTGTGTGAGTAAGTGGCAACTCAACCAGCCGGAAACTGGGAATGTTGGGTTCAAGTCCCGACAGTGGCTTCTGATTTTTTCTTTATATATCTTATAACAATCGTTTGACGTTTAACAATCATGACGGCATAATATGCTGACTGATATGTTAAGAAATACTATTCACTACCTAGTGGATGCCTTGTGGATTAAATCCATTGCTGAATTAATTAATAATTATTACATATTATCCTGTAAGGATTCAATGCATTATCAAAGATTTGACTGTATTCAGTTGTTTCCATACGATAATTGAAGCGAATCAGTGTATCAGAATGTAGTTTAGGTATATAAAATACGTAAAGTGGCTGATATAATATATTCTTCCGTCGTTCTGCACTTGGTCCAGATATATCAGTATTTATATTACTTAAAAATTATTAGCAGTATTACTCGTATTTCTAAAATCACTGGTGTATAATATGTCGTCTTTACAAGCAAAACGGACGCTAATAACCTCAGTTGTCGAGCGTCTATAATCTTCAATTAATCACTACAGGTAAACAGCAAAAATCGATATGGAAAGTCATGCATGACTAATGATCCAAAATCAGTTTTTATAATTTTTAATAGAAAATATTTCTGTAAAATTACCAGACTATACGATATGGTTATATGGGTACAAAATATTACTATGCATAAAATTGCAGCGTATATATAAAACCGATGATCCTATTGGCACCGAAATCATCAGGCATATTAGGCATATTTAAACAGTATCTGAGTTTTCTTAAAAATTCCAAAAGTAAGAAGACCTGTACAAATTTGCGAAATTTTTGAAAAATAAATTCGACCCGATTCGTTTGATATTAAGCTTATTTACAGAAAAAATAACGCTGAATCGGCTCCAACACCCCGCACTTTTAGTTTCTAAGATATAAACAGCATCTGAGGTATTTTTGAGTTTTCTTAAAAATTCCAAAAGTAAGAAGACTCTTTGTACAAATTTGCGAAATTTTGGAAAAATAAATTCGACCCGATTCGTTTGATATTAAGCTTATTTACAGAAAAAATAACGCTGAATCGGCTCCAACACCCCGCACTTTTAGTTTCTAAGATATAAACAGCATCTGAGGTATTTTTGAGTTTTCTTAAAAATTCCAAAAGTAAGAAGACCCCCCTCTTTATACAAATATGCGAAATTTTTGAAAAATAAATTCGACCCGATTCGTCTGATATTAAGTATATTTATAATAGAAAAAATAACGCTGAATCGACTCAAACACCCCGCACTTTAAGTTTCAAAGATATAAACAGCATCTGAGAGATTTTTGAGTTTTCTTAAAAATTCCAAAAGTAAGAAAACCCCCCTCTTTGTACAAATTTGCGAAATTTTTGAAAAATAAATTCGTACCGATTCGTCTGATATTTAAGTCTTAACTCTTTCGAAAGTTATAGCCCGTACACATATATTATGTATATATATAAACATTTTTAAAAATGGTGCCAAATTGTTCAGAAGGCTATGAAACGTCGAGAAATTTTGGTCCGACCCCTAGGTCCCGCCATCCGACCGACGCCAATAGTGTTTTTATTTATTGTGGATTATAGACGCGTCGACAACTTAGGTCATTAGCGTCTTAAATACAACAAATATACATATATCACTCAAAACTAAATAACATCACAAAACATCCATGAGCAGAGGTGGGACTCGAACCCACGACAGTCTGATTCAGAGGCCGCGACGCTACCAACTGAGCCATACTGTCCTCGACGCCAATAGTGTATGTGCCATATGGCAAATACACTAAAAAGAGGGCCATGCTTTTTTTCAAAGAATAAAAAAAGAGTGTTTATTTTTTGCAAATATTTACTAGGTGGGAAGTATATAGGACTGGTCATCAGTCGAATTTTTTAATTAGCCTTTAAAACGCAAATTTCATCGTATTCTATGTAGTATTTTTCGCCCCCGAAATATTCTATTAATCAGTTATCGCTTGTCGAGCGTAGAGCATTGAACATTCGATTCGGTGGCCGGTGTTTAATGCATGCCAATAGGGACCACGCACTGCGGACGGCCGCTGCGTCATCTTATCGGACGATTAATTTATGGAATGCGTTTTCATAACAGTTACAAAAAGTAATAGTAAAACAGGATTCTTCAGGACCCCAAAGACTTCCGAGCCAGGAAGCAACTGCCCATTCTGCCCCCCCACTCCCCCTACGCCGTAATTATGCCACTATCCGAGAGATAAATATAATATACTTATCATTTATCTTGTATCTCAGATATAATATGTACCTAATACAAAACAGTAGGTGTCTTAGGTATTTCCACAGCTCTGCAACACTTTATCTGAAAGTAAGTTGAATATAATTGTAAATCACATAGTTAGAATGTGTTTGTGAAAGACGACGTTTTCACAGCAGCTGGTCGCACGTAACGCATGTCATAGATTTTCATGAAAACTAGCTGACTTGATGAGGGAGGACATGCGTATGTGAGTAGGAAAACATTACTTCATAACGTTTAGATAAAACGCTCTGCTAAAGATTAAAGAAAAATACAAAAAATCATCGATTTCTTTACAAAGTTTGGACCTAGCAGGGACGTAGTCAACTTTTTTTTTTGGGCAAAAAATTTCAAATTTCAAAATTTATTTATTTCTTGAAACTCAAATGGAGTATGAAATATGTCAATACAAAATACAATATAAACAATGAACAAACAAATAATTTAAGAGTTAAATTTTTTAAAAGATGCCTCTAATATCTACTGTTGCTTAAAATGAACAGACACTTTTTTACAAAAAAAATCCTCAACTTTATAACTTGTCTATAAGAAAATGTTTGCAAGCCGTCTTAAAAGTTAAAACGTTTGGGGTTAGATATGTTTTTTATGTTATCATTTAGGTGATTGAACAATTTTTGACCCATATAATTTGGACCTCTCTTACTCAATTCCAATCTATGTTTAGGCAACCTTATGTCATTACCACGTCTTGTTGGATAATTGTGAACGATACTGATGTATAGATCTTCAACCCAATGTAACCTAAGACGCCTTGAGTTCCGTAAAAATAACAATGTAAAACCACAAGCATTTAACCGCAATATCCAATTGTCTGCTTGGGACTGTGATGTACGACAAACAATTAAAAAAATGCTAATTCATAATAACACAAACGCTCTAGAACAACACAGTTCAGGAAGCTACTAAATTTAAAGCCGTTGCTTTTTGTTTATTCGATGATTAAATTGGTTAACAAACTTACATCTTGGGTTATCGCATGGAACATGGGCCAAAACTTTTATTGCATGGGCCATGGCCCACCCGGGCCCATTCGTAGCTACGTCCATGGGACCGAGTGAGTGACCGTTTGACATTTTGTTCTATTTATTTTATCTTGTTGTTCTGCGATTACAATCCAATGTGTGTGGAGCAATTTTAATACTTGTATTTAAGGGTTGAAAAAAAAACTGGGTCTAATAACACCGAAAAAATCAATATCTCGATGTAGCTTAATGGTAGAGCACTAGATTCGCATTTGGAAGGTACTGGGCTCGAATCCTGGCGGAAGCAGATGTGGCTAGGACTTTTTCCTACTGCCACCGGCCATCTTGCTGAGATTTTTCATGGCTTCCCTCAATAATTCCAGATGAATATCGAGATGGTTTCTTATTCAAGGCCATGGCCGATTACTGGTCAAACTTCTATGCTCTCATCAAAGTTATGTCTACGGCCTTATCTTAATTTCCTATATATAATTCCTCCTTTTGCACATTGCTATTAATTAAATTGAGGTTTAAAAACATGTAGAAAATAACAGGAAATTTGTAAATGGTAAATAGTAATGGTGCGAATGGCGGACATTAAACGAATTATTATAAGGCCCGGACTTAAAGACCCAGGGCTCCTAGACACTTGACAGTTGGGCTCCCCAAGTCCAAAAAAAGGGGGAAAATGAAAAAATGGAATTGGATGGAAATTTAGCAAAAAAAAAGTCGCCAATCGGGTTATCTTACAAAATGTTTGGGCTTTTTTTTCTTTAATATCCATTTCCGCCCTGGCCGGGGCCCCATCGGCGGCTGGGCCCCTAGGCCGGTGCCTTGTTGGTCTAGCCGGAAATAAGGGTCTACCCACGGAGTGACCCAATAACCACAGCCTTCCTTACTATTATTATTAAAAACACGAGGGGGCGAAATTTAATTATGAACAAATCGGCACAGAATCTAAAAACACATGTACGTTAACTTTGAACACAATATTTAGTGTGTGCTTTGGTGGCGTGTTATAAATTAAAACCACCAAATGTGTGTTCTGGTTTGTCTCTATTTTTACTTGAGAGGCCCGTTGCTTTGTGTTTCTGTTATTTTAAACTGCAGAAGCTGAAAAAACCAATAGGCCAGACACAGTATGCTAACAACAAACAACGCTATGAAACCTGTACACAATATGGCAGACAGATTGTGGGAATTTAAAATAGCAGCCTGGCTCACATAAAATGTCTTATTTCTGTTTTAACGCCAGCTGCACACTCCTTTTTCACACAATTGTGTAATTAATATTCGACTAACGAAAACAGCTTCGACTTCATAGATAAAAGAGGACAGTATGGCTCAGTTGATAGCGTCGCGGCCTCTGAATCAGATTGTCGTGGGTTCGAGTCCCACCTTTGCTCATGGATGTTTTGTGATGTTATTTAGCTTTAAGTGATATATGTATATTTGTTGTATTTAAGACGCTAATGACCTAAGTTGTCGGCGCGTCTATAATCCACAAAAAATTCATAGATAAATTTAATCTTGGAATAACACTCGATAACGTCGGCAATACGTTTTGAAAAGCAAGATCTCGAATTGCTCTAAAATTATTTTTTAATTAGGTGAATTTTGGAAAAAAAATCTTTGGTTTGACTTAATGATCAAGAAACAGCAATTATACTGGTGTTTTAAAGTTATCTTCTGATTACCTATCTAGACGGCGTTCTACTGATTATCTGGACGGCATTCGAACTCTGAAGATGAGAGAAAATATCTCGAAACGTTAGCAATAAATGCGTGTTTAAAACATCAGTACTGCTTTTCTTGATCGTTAAGTCTAAACCGAGAAGATTTTTTCCAAAATTCACCTCAGAATCACTACTAGGATCGCCACTATAGAAATTCAATCAAAACTTAGTTCATTATCTTAGAACATCGGTAACACAGCACGTAAGAAAAAGAAGATCTCGAATTGCACTAACTTTAGTTAAATTTAGCTTGGTAACTTCGAAAACATACTACCTAGAAAAACAAGAAACCGACGTTATATATAGTAAGTTTGCACACTTCCAACAATTTCTACAACTGTTTTCAAGGATCAAATTGCTCTATTTAACTATAGCAACTTCGAATTCAGTAAGTTTAACCTTCGAATAATAATTGCACCTTCTGTTAATTCAATTACCAATGCATTTATAATCCATAGTTAAATTTAATCATTGGTAAAACTATTTTTATCGAAAATTATTGTCTGCGTTTAGAACAACACAGAAAAGAAACAATCAAACATAATTCAGTTTCAGAAACGTTTTTTATTTCAATTGGGGGACGCATCGAGTTATTTTCAAGATATATAAATACATGTTTATATATTATGTGCGAATCGTGCTTTATATCTAAATTCTGAATACACAAAACTGCATGTCTGCATAATATAAGAGTTGTTAAAATAGTCCAAATAATAATATAGTTTTATAATAGACTTATTTCGACGCACATTGCCTAGTAGCACGCGTCTTCTTAAATTATAAAACATCGTAGTCTCAGTAATAGGGTTACATTCGTCGAGGTACGGAACCCTAAAAAGAAATACAGTTTGATGACTGCGTTTTAAAAATTGCGCTATCAAATGAGAATACTTTTTTACATCCAGTTTCACGTTTATTAATTAATCGTTAATTGATAAAAATGTCATCGTTAAGTCTAGCCATCATTAATTAATTTTAAGAGTGCCAGTCACAAAAGTTAAACATAACATTGATTCAATTACGCCAGTTGTATTATTATTTACGTTCCAGGTAATATATGTTATACAATCTTAGTTGGGCATCAAATTTTAGAATGTTCTCACAAATTATCTACATTTGATTTGAGTTCATTATTTAAATAATAAACCCAGCAATTCCGACAATAATAACGATCTGATACTTGTTATTTTTTCTCCATCAAATTATGTTATTTCCAACAAGATCCTCTCACGATAAATCGGCATTAAAGTAGTATATAATCAAGATATACAGATGATCAGGAAGTTCCACTATCTATAATATAATATATTAAATATAATTAGTTCCGTCAGTTAGTGCAAACGACTGATATGAAACTTACAAAGTTTTCTAAAGAAAAACATATTTTTTTGGACTCCGGCCGGGGACCTCTAAATGGAAACATATATTTAAAAATTTGAAAAGTGAATTTTTACCTAAATTAGTAGGTACCTAAGTATCTACCATTCCCCACTTGTGGAGCTGGAATGGTAAAAAAACTCCTAGATTCATATTCCATATTCATAGCAGGTACCTACTTCATACTACAGTTATTTTAAAGCACACTAATGGCAGCACCACATAATACCTATAAGTAAAAAAAAATTTAAAATGGCCCCATCCGAAACAAAAAAGTTAACGGAATAAATGAATGAATTGTGAATTATAGACGCTCGACAACAGAGGTCATTAGCGTCTGTAAAGAAACAAAGTGTAAACAAAAGTAAAAACAATAAAATATAAAAGCAAAATCAAAAATTGACACACAACAAAATAAAATCGTTATAAGTACAAATAAAATGTGTCATAAAATATAAAGAAAAAACCATAAAGGCTGTAAAGGGGCCTAAATGTATATAAAGAAATAAAATTAAATTAACCAGTCAAGACCGGTTTCTTTTAAAAATCGAATTACAGCAGATCGACATTGTCAGGATCATTTCCTAAAACAACCGACAAATCACCTGACAATTCGATCTGCTGCGTCGTGTGTCCCTAAACTGGACACGCACTCCATTAAAATGTGCGAGACGGTAACACGAGTGTCACACGTCTCACAAAGGGGCAGGTCCTCACGAGCAAAGTTAACGGATCTCGATGAACAAAGTGTAAACAAAACAAAAGTATAACAATAAAATAAAAGCAAAATCAAAAATTGACACACAACAAAATAAAATCGTTATAAGTGCAAATAAAATGTGTTATATAATATAAAGAAAAATATAAAGAAAAAACCATAAAGGCTGTAAAGGAGCCTAAATGTATATAAAGAAATAAAATTAAATTAACCGGTCAAGACCGGTTTCTTTTAAAAATCGAAACAGCAGATCGACATTGTCAGGATCATTTCCTAAAACAACCGACAGATCACCTGACAATCCGATCTGCTGTGTCGTGTGTCCTTAAACTGGACACACTCCATTAAAATGTGCGAGACGGTAACACGAGTGTCACACGTCTCACAAAGGGGCAGGTCCTCACGAGCAAAGTTAACGGATCTTGATGAAACCAAGTGCAAGTTGACAATTTTTTACAATTTTTACTCAATCCATTTGAAAGTAGTGCAGCGACGCACAGAAACGTCATCAGGAAAATTAAATATCAGGAACTGAAAGCTGAAGCGTTTCCCGTTAAAATGCTGTAGGTATTCGAAATTTTGTTACGATTTTTTTCGCAGAGTTATGTGTGTTTTAAAATTGGTGATTTTTTACTTCGTGACAGTTGATCCCCTAATGTTTTTAAGGAATTTATTTATATAGATATCGTCCTCATTCTAAGGCCTCATCCAGGGCCGGATCTATATATAGGCTTTTTGGGCTGCAGCCCAGGGCCCCGTGGATATAAAGGGCCCCCAGCCCCTATTGAAGACAATGGACACCCTAGTAGAAATGAAATGTAGTAGTCAATAAATTAATTTGTATTAATAAATATTAAAAAAAAAATAATTTTGATGTCAGTATGTCTGTATTGATGTGTGTGTGTGTTTGTGTAAACCTCTCATAACTTTTGAACGGCTTGACCGATCGAATCGCGATTCCCGTCACTTGTTTATATTTTCTCGCGTCTATTACGGGGCCCCCAAGTTGTATTAGCCCAGGGCCCCACAAACTCACGGTCCGCCCCTGGCCTCATCTCTCCGAACTCTGTAACGACTGCTACCGCCCTCTTGCACACACATCTAAATTTCCTAAAGCCGTACCTACCTGTAATAGGTATATATCTATAATTATACTAATGTACGTAGGTGTACCTGTGTTTGAAGACTATATGAAACGTCGCATGTGAACTCTTGTTAGTTCACACGAGAAAATCTGATTTCTTGTGAAACTAACCACGAGCCAAGGCATTGTTTGTACTGAACGTGCGAACCGCCCGAACGCACCACATTCTGTACATATTTTATTACTAATATACAGAATGCGACACAAACAGCGCTTTCCAGCGACAAAAACTCTCAAATCCTCAGAACAAAGATAGCTATAGAAGGAGCATATCATAGTTTGTAGGTATGTTAAACTGAAGCCAGTCGATACGTGTGGGGAACAATACGTCACATTGAGGTTAAATGATTTCAACTCCATTTTAAACACCTTTGGAACCTTTATTATAACATCTAGACACACAACATACCATTTTTTTTTTAATAAAACAAAAAACTTTCAAATAAAGAGTAATTAACACTATGGAATATAAGCAACGAATGATCATAATGTACCTGACAGGTCGTACTTTAGTGTATAGTTGAGGCTTCACAAGCGACGTGATATACTGTTTCTATAGCTATCTCTATTCTGAGCTCAAATCTCATGTGATTTCCCATTAATTTAAAGCACATCTGACGGCTAGCCATGTACAACAACGCTTGAAATATCTTAGAAAAATGTGAACAAGACCATACAATCCGAGGGAGACCAGATCTTTGAGTGACACTTTTAGTGGAATGTCAATTCAAATAGCCCGCCAATAAAGTCACATATAAAATATCAATTTGGTGTTGTACAGCTTGGTTTCACACAATTCGCTATTTATTAATTCGACATCAGTGTCTGAAAAAGTATGCTTTAAGTTTGAGTATACCGGGCTTCATCAAAATCGGTTCAGCCGTTTTCAAGTGATACGCGTTTCTGCCACCTAGGATCTAGGTATATTATACAAAATACCCGAAAACCCGCAATTAGGAAGTTTCCCTTTTTTATTTTTTTAGTCTAAATCATAGTTCTAAAAATAACAAAATTAATGGCGGAAGAATTTTTGAAATATCTTTAAAAACAACAAAGTTATGCTACTTCAAAGTTTGAATTTGACAATTCTCCAAGAAATTCCATTTTCAGTCCGGGTGACGTCACGCGGCACGATATTTTTAAAAGTTATTTTCAGTTTGTATGTGTGGTAATTTAACATGGTAACTTCCGATAAATCTCTTTCTTTAAACTCGTAAAGTGTTATGGAAACACTAAAAACAAACCAGTTGATGACGGAAAATATTGACATATTATCTAAATTTTGGACAGTTAATTTTAATTTAATATAAATAGAAAAATCTGTATTACAACAAAATAGTTACTTATTAGCTTAGATTCTAATTACTCACAAAGCTAAAAAACAGCAAACTTGTACCGCGTGACGTCATAATCAAAAATCAGTTTCGTTTGCGACCCCACGTACAAGAAATTGAATATCTCCGTTGAAATTAAAGATATCAAAATAATTCTCTCAGAATTCTTAAAGTTATCTTCATTACAATGATGTGACAGTATCATAATTAGTATTTTCGTCCAATGGAAACTTCTTAATTACGGACATATAGGTCCTTTATTCAATTATTGATGAGTTTTCAAAATTTTTATTTTAGATGTGTGAACCCAAATACATGCTATCGTAACTCGGTAAAATGTCACGGAAGTGTGTCTTCGTGTGTCTCGGAAGTGACGTTATTGTATTCGAATCTGAATATTTACACATTTCTTTAGAGTATCGAGGATTCACTGATTTTTTTCTGGAATTTCCAGAATGTGTCCTGTTTAAGAGAAACTCCATTTTGCGTACTGTGTTTTTATTATTTGATCCATTTTTAGGGTTCGGTTCTCCAAAGGTCAGGGCCGGATTTAGGGGAGGGCAACCGGGGCTACAGCCCCGGGACCTCCACAAAAGAGGGGCGCCCACAATAGAGACTTCAGAAAAAAAATTCAAAAATGAAAATTATATAAAATAGGCTTCAAACCACGATGGGACAAAACCGTCTATCAAAGCTTTCTCTCCTGAGCATTGAAAGTAATTTACTTCGGGAACTGGATTTCAACGAAATCATCAACGATTTTTCAGCGAAAAAAGCTCGGAAGGTTCCATTCGTTAACACTAAAATTTAATTTCAGATAATTCTTGTTTCCGATTATATTTATATGTTTGTTAAATAATAAAAGAATCTATACTTGGTTTCACAATAAATTATTTATTGGAAAACTCGACTGAAAAAAATTGTCCATTTTATTTGGAAAATAATTTGGAGACAGGGGGCCTCTACTCCTTTGTTGCCCCGGGGCCTCCAGACCTCTAAATCCGGCATTGCAAAAGGTGGAACCCTATTTGACTCGAACCCAGACAATTACAAATTTTATTATTATAGAAGCATTGATTTAATTTTCTAAAAAGTACACGTTCTTGTGTACTCGTATAAGCATTCAACAACTCCTAAGACAATCTGTTTGTTATAAGATAGCAAGCCATTGTTTTGTAACAATGAAGAAACCACTGTACGGAACCGAAATCTGCACGAAGGTAAAGTAGGTCGTCATGGTTTCTAAACCGTGCGAGTAATGTAATTGAGCTAATCTATATTGTGGTCACAAGGCAAAGCAGCGTATGTAATGAAATTAATCTTCCAATAATTGATCGAATCTCCATACCTTTTTTATCAATGCTAATAAACTATAGAAATTAGGAGAGAAAAACTCAGTGGCAAAAGGATCAAATAAAATTTGCAATACTGATGATCAAATTTGCATTGATAAGCTTACGTTTCGGTGCTCATTGCACCATCCTCAGAGCATCAATGCTGTAAAAAATTCAGATGCTCTGAGAATGGTGCAATGAGCACCGAAACGTAAGCTTATAAATGCAAATTTAATCATCAGTATTGCAAATTTTATTTGATCCTTTTGCATTTATAAGCTTACGTTCGGTACTCATTGCACCATCCTCAGAGCATCAATGCTGTCAAAAATTCAGATGCTCTGAGAATGGTGCAATGAGCACCGAAACGTAAGCTTATAAATGCAAATTTAATCATCAGTATTGCAAATTTTATTTGATCCTTTTACCACTGAGTTTTTCTCTCCTAATTTCTACAGCATCTATGGATCACCATTTCTCTTTATCATAGAGTTCTTCAACTAATAAACTATAATGAGACTTCTTGTCTGTATTTTCGTCTTCTTGCAGGTATTTTTCTAAAGGGGAGACTCTTCCAGCAAAATCCCTTAGATTGATTACATTTTTCGGTTTCAGTATTCAGTATGCCATCAACCCCAACATCTGAAGACTCAACATATACGCAAGTTTTGTTTACCTGGTAGTTATGGAAAACATTAATGCATTAGAATTTGAATTGTAAATTATAGACGCTCGACAACAGAGGTCATAAGCGTCAATGTATTAGAGAAAATCGTTTCTCTTAAATTGCAACAATCACTGAACAAAAGTTATGCATGTTTTTGTTCAGTGGATGTTGCATTTTAATGAGCCATTTTCCTGAGAGTACTTCTTTCAATTATCCACGAGAGGAAGCACTTGTGATAGGTACAAACACTCTTTATTTCTCGTTAGTGTCGTGTCATTTTAGTGGTATAACTTAATTATTTAATTAATTTAATAATTAAGTTATAGCACTAAAATGACACGACGCTATAATGGGGAATAAATAATGTAATATTAATGTTTGTACCTACCACAAGTGCTGCCTCGCGTGGATAATTGAAAGAAGTACTCTCAGAAAAATAGCTCATTGAAACGATTTTCTCTAATGAATTAATTTTTACCGCGGGTAAACAAAACTCGCCTATGTTTCGTCTTAATCATCGACCCTTTCGGACTGATTTTGTTAAGCTTTTAAGGACACATTTTAATCTTTACTAAGTTGTTTAAACAATTCAGAAAATTTATATATACTGTTACGGATTATCCTGTATATAAACAGCATGTAAGATTTCTGTGAAAGGGGGTCTACTTACTGAACAACTGGTACCTGCGCGAAAGTTCTAGAGAAAGCGAGAACACACTAGGCTTACGCCACGCAGCGTATATAAACAGCCAGTACGAGTGAGTGAGGAAATCAGTCAACGGTAAGTCACGCATTCAAGTCTACGTTGGAGCAGTAAAATAAATAGTGCCGTGATATAAATAACCAAATTGATAAATAAACACGAGTGTAGTGGTAATAATTACGAATTACTGTATATAGTTGTTTGTTTTGCTTTGTAATTACTGTTTAGTTATTGTTTACTTGTGTTGATTGTTAGAACTGACTTTTCTTACTTAATTGTGTTTTAAAGGCCACCAACAGCTAAGGTTATTTGGGCCTAGCACCAATTCATATTTTCAATTCATTATTATTTTTTTTTAATAATAAATTGAAAATTCAATTGATACTTTTACCAGCTCTCGGGCTAGAACCCGAGAACTGGGGACTTGTAATAGAGGAACCATAGCAACGCCATGTAGACAACAGCGCCGCTACACTCTCGGCTATTCTCAAGCCCAACTAACTTTTCGTTGTTGCGTTCGTTATTATTGTGTTTTTAATTATTGTAAATAAATATTTATTCCGCCAACTCAGAAAACAGTTTTGTAACAATATATATGTAAGCATTTTCAAAAAATGATGGATGGTGAACAACGTCGTACAGTGCAGCTTTTACTCTACTCTCGTTCGTTCTGTTTCATTTTGAATATGAGAATGATTTCGTTACGTCTTTCTGGTCATATTTTGAAGTAAGCGTGTATTATTGTCCGTTGAAACGTTTATCTATATACTGCAAAACTTATAAGAGACTAGAGAGACCCAGTTGAAAGTGCGGACGGCTTGACGTGTTTACCAAAATTAAATGTTTCGCTCATGTTGCAGATGTTTTATAATAATTTATTTTATCGCCAGCCGTGACATTAATCAGCAGTTAACTGATTTACCGACTTCACGTTGTGTAAAACTTTTATTTCAGACAATTGTTGATATAGAATACCTGCTGTATCTTTCTAAATAGATAGATAACCATTAATTTGCAAAGTACCTTTTGCCAGCAGCTTCATTCACGTGTAATTGTATTAAGGTACGTGCAGTATGCAGCTGGGATTCTAGATGGTAGCATGTATGGTAGATGGTGGCTGAAATTATAAGCGCTTATAGGTTTGCACAACGAAGCTTTGACACTAGCATTGATACAAGCTTAAATCGCGTTTGAAATGTCAGATAGCGAAGACGAATATTTGTGTTCTTCTGCTACAAAGTGGTATACTTTAAATACAAATTTGGGTAGGAGCTATCATGTCCAACCTATTAATAGAAAACGATCTAAACATGGCGAATTTCATCATTTATACCAAGAATTAAAATTTTACCCAAACCGGTTTTTTGAATATTTACGTATAGAACCTAACACTTTTAAATACGTCTTAGCAAAAACTCAAAACAAATTAACTAAAAATTGGCAAAATTTCACTTATTAAACTAGTCACATCCATTGCGAAACTCTTGTAACGGCGCTTATACCAGCTACACTCACTGCTTCGTTGTGTACGCTCGCATATATAACAATGCATTAATTTAAGCAAGCCCTGCTGTGATCTAGAATCCCAGCTCCATACTGCACGTACCTTTAGAATCCAATCATTAGTGTGCCTAGTTTTACGAAATCGGTCCAAGCGTTTTCAGATACTACCGGTACAAACGGACAGATAAATCTTCTGTAGATGCGTTTTTCCGTATATATCATACAAAATACCAGAATAATCTACAAGAAAACGAAATGGTAGACCGAGGTCCCGTTATAATTTTATTTATATGTACTGATTCAACATAAAATACACTCGCGGTGACCATTTGCACGAGTGCGCCGCAATACAGCAATACATCGATCTATAACAGATGCTAACCGTTTGTTTTGGGAACAATTCAAATATTTTAAATCTTTCAATTTCATAAACCGGCTGACGTTAAAAGTAAGTAGCTCCAAGCATTCGATGATGCCATCTTTATTTTAAAAATCACACTTGTGTATCTACGACAGAAATATTCTTCTAAAAGTTATTTTAATAATTTATCGACTTGATTTTAGCAAGACAATTTTAATCGCTGGACTGAAAATTTAATGAGCTGCAAAAAGGCTAATCATTTATCTAACTCCACGAAATATTAAGTCATTAATAATAACCTAATCAACATTGCGAACTAATAAATAATAACAATAAATTAAAACTTGTGAGTGATTAAAGATGTTTCTTTTCCAGTCGTGATTCGAAAAAGGAATATGTGCAATTTTAGTGTCGACTTTTGAGTTGCTTAAAATTTTAAAAATTATTATGACAGTTTATTTTAATAGCTTATACATCACACAGTGTGTCACACAACTTCATATTAATCAAATCCATTGAACTATAAAAATACTGGAACTCGCGTAGAACCTCAGAGGCCAATGAGGGGAACCGACAGAGACATCAGTTTTCTCTATCTTTGCCCCGAAGATGATGAAGACGTAGCAGTTTTCTCTATCTTTGCCATAAAGATGATGAAAAAATATCTGCGGTTTTCACAATCTTTGCCACAAAAATGACGAAGAGATTGAAGTTTTCTCTATCTTTGCCACGAAGATGATGAAGAGATATCCGTTTTCTCTATCTTCATCATGAAGATGATAAAGAGATCAGTTTTCTTTTTCTTTGTTATAAAGATGATGAAGGGATAGCAGTTTTCTCTATCTTTGCCACGAAGATGATGAAGAGATATCCGTTTTCTCTATCTTCATCATGAAGATGATAAAGAAATCAGTTTTCTTTTTCTTTGTTATAAAGATGATGAAGAGATAGCAGTTTTCTCTATCTTTGCCACGAAGATGATGAAGAGATATCCGTTTTCTCTATCTTCATCATGAAGATGATAAAGAGATCAGTTTTCTTTTTCTTTGTTATAAAGATGATGAAGAGATAGCAGTTTTCTCTATCTTTGTCATAAAGATGACGAAGAGATAGCAGTGTTCTTTATCTTTGCCACGAAGAGCAGTTTTCTTTATCTTTTCCATGAAAATGATGAAGAGATATTAGTTTTCTTTATCTTTGCCGTGAAGATGAAGAAGGGATATTCCGAATGCGATCAACGCGTATAAGAGAGAAGAGAATACCTTCAACAACTATCCTTATTGACTCGCTCTCGATGTAAGGAGAAATTCACTAAAACGCATTCAAATATTATTACAGTTTGTGATCGAAACCTTCGGCTTGGACTAAACTTAGCATTCGAAATATTTTTACTATAGGTAATTCGAAATGAGATGTTGGCTTGGAACGTGAACTTTGATCCTTATCGACTTACGCTCGAGAACGTGCGTTCCAAAATTATTATCGATTAGCCATCGAATCCCTCGACTTCAGTGGACGAGAGTTGATATTCGTAATATTTTTAGTAGGTAATTCGAAATGAGATGTTGGCTTGGAACGTGAACTTTGGTCCTTATCGACTTACCCTCGAGAACGTGCGTTCCAAAATTATTATCGATCAGCCATCGAATCCCTCGACTTCAGTGGACGAGAGTTGGTATTCGTAATATGTTGTATTCGCAGTAATTCATAATGGGAGGTCAGTTTGGAGAGTCCAATCGAATCGCTCTATAGAAAAAGTATATTCCGACATTATAAGATCAGTTACAGTGATAAAAACTTTTCAGTAATTCGAAATGAGACGTCGCGTCAGTTTGAAGCGTGCACTTTGGTTGCACGAACGCACAGTGCAAGTAACGTCCCGACGCCTTAATTATCGCTGTGCGCTGTAATAACTCTAAAAGCGTGCGACACTCGCAACGCAGCCGCGTTTATTATAACGAATATGTTTAGTCAGGCGCGCGAGTATATCGTATCGCGGGCGGCTGTGCATCTCTGGAAACAGGTGTTGGACAAATGAAAGCTCGTTCTTTACGTATGTATTTGTGACGCATTCGGGAACGGAGGAGTGTTGCCACAGGAAGAAACCAACGACAGGGAAGTAACCGCCAACCGGTTCTAAGTAATAATCTTCCAATGAAACCTTTGGTGTGAAGACATTGAATGCTGATGACCTCAGCTGTTGAGCGTCTATAATCTACAATATGAAGACACTGAATACTAAAAAAGTAACCACAAAACACCTACACATTTTTCTTGACGTGCATTTCGCTACCAATGTTAACATCATCAAGCGATGATTAAAACTGAGTTTTGATATTTCAGTTTATATTGTTACGGATTATCCTGTATATAAACGGCAGGGGGGAGTTCTGAGAAGCGATGTCTGCTTGCTGTAACAACTAGTACCGGCACGAAGGTTCTTGAGAAATCGATGAGGCACTGGGCTTACGCCGCGCGGCCTATATAAGCAGCGAGTACGAGTGAAATCAGCCAATGGAGAATACTGAGTGACAAATAGTGCGTCTGATATAAATACAGTGAATATAAATATTTGAAACATAAATAACTAGAAATAAATAGTCCTGGTATATAGTTAATAATTACGAATTATTGTATATAGTTGTTTTGCTTTGCTTTGTAATTACTGTTTAGTTATTGTTGGTTGTTAAAATTGATTTTTCGTTGTTGCGTTCATTATCATTGTGTTTTTAATTATTGTAAATAAATATTTATTCCGCCAACTCAGAAAACAGTTTTGTAACAATATGTTCACTTATGTTCGATGGCTTCTTTCTTTGATTTGTTTTATCTAGATTCTAGAAATCAGTGCGTTTTGCTTCTGTTGAAAATGTTGAAAAAAATATACTAACATATAGTGGGAACGTAGAGTAAAGTAAATTTATTTATCACGTAGTCAACATAGTAACATCGAATGTGACAAGTCAAGTAAATACAGAGAAATTAGGAAATCAAATTATCATCCAGATACTCATTTATATTATAGTACAATTTATCTTGTAATAGCAAACACCAAAAATAATTTTTTCAGTGAAGTTTCGTTATATTTACCATAACTTCATCCGGCTTCTGGAACCAAATATTTACTAACTACAAAACAATTTCATTTTATTGTATTTAAAGGTTTTATATATATAGTTTGTAAATATTTGGTTCCAGAAGCCGCGATGAAGTTATGATAAATATAATGAAATGACGCTGAAAAAATAATTTTTGGTGTTTCATGTTTACTCCATGTTCCCAATATATATGTTACTATTGCAAAAATCATGAAGAATATAAATATTAATAAAGAAGGTGATTGGAAAAGCAGCCAACAAGAGCAGTCATAATCAATTTCTGCATTTTTGGAAAGAAAAAATCATTTTATAGCCTATGTTACAGTCGGGAACCGAACCCGATCTTTTCTACTTTCGCGGCAGAATGTTCATCCTTACACTACCGTGGCACGATTATCATGCAATCCTTAATCTCCATATATGCAGAAAAACAATTAGAAATACACAATGTGCGAGAGTTATTAATTTTGTGTAAGCGTAGATGAGAATCATCAACAAATTACTTTATAAATATTAATATTATAAAATATATTTCCAAGTTCATAACTAAAACTAAAAGTTTTGCATATTGTTCATAAGTAGTATACGTTTTGTCATTAATTCGGCAATCTTCTCGTTTTATGTGTAAAAATAAATGTGCACGTGTGTTTTCTCTCGCAATAACAATGCCCCAGGCGTCGAATGAAATGTAGGAAATTTTTAGTTCAAAATGTTAAAATTTCAACTTTTTCAACTATGGAATTCCGATTAGCTTTCACAGGCGGATAAAAATCGGCCCAGACGTTTACAGACAAACTACCTTTCGCCCGCGAATAAAAAATATTGTTTGTGTCTCTGTTACGCGAATAGCTCGACGGATGTTTTCCTTAAGTGCGGATCGTTAGGATAACAACGGTCCTTAACATTTCCCCATAAAAAGTAGTCCAACGGCGTCAAATCAAAGCTGCGCGCTGACCACTGAACGCGTCCACACATGATTTTTTTTCTGCACATGTATGGCACAGTACCTTTAGAATGATATATGTCTCATTCCTCTCCTCTCATAATAAATAGTAAAAAAGTGTAACAGAACTTTCGGTGTTCACGTATTAATAAATGGATTTCAAAAAGAAACAGATGGTCAACCCTTTATTGCTACGACTCTGAATCAAAATCGACATTCACGCAAGCGAAATCAGATTTATGGTGAAATTTATTTAAAAAAAAATTACACCACTTGATGTTCTTTTCGGGTGAGAAATAATAATAATAATAATAATAATGCGTTTAACGTCCGTTTCTCGACATTATATCATAACAGACGCCATTCGCACCATTATTATTTTTCCATTTTTACCACTTTCCCGTTGTTTTCTACATTTTTTAAACTTCAACTTTTTTTTAATTTTATTAATAGCAATGTGCGAATGGAGGAATGAAGGAAATTAGGATAAGGTTGGCAACTTCGGGAGCATAGGAGTTTGACAGGTAATCGACCATGGCCATGAATAAGAAACCATCTCGATATTCATCTGGAATTATTGAGGAAAACCATGGAAAACCTCAAACAAGATGGCTGATACAGGAATTACCGTTTCTCGACGTGAGGCAGTAGGAAAAAGTCCTAGCCACATCTGCCCCCGCCGGGATTCAAACCCAGTACCTTCCCAATGCGAGTGTAGTGCTGTACCACTAAACTACATCGCTGGGTTTTCGGGTGAGAAATATGATTGTTCGATGTATCAAACTAACGTGGGGTCAAATCCGCTCACGAATGTTTAGTGATGTCATTTAATTTAATTTGATGTGATTAGACGCTATTGACCATAGTTGCCGAGCGTTTATAATCTTCAATAAATAAATAAAAAGAGAGCAGTCAGAAAGATGAAGCCGTATGACAGACGACGACATTTCGATCACACGTGGTGCTGTATGTGTTGACTGACTCTATTCCTAGCCACACACATGTGTTCACAAGACGTCTTCTTCTTCGTGTAGATCTCCTCGGCGACGATGTCCGCTCGCCTTGCAGTTGTTCCTTTACCGAAATAGAGCGCCAATTCAATATATCTATATAATTTAGGGAGGGAGAGTTGTATTGTGCTTACAATTCTTGTCGTTACTGAATCGATTCGCCTATGCATCGATACATCAAAGAAATTCGCTAGAAAAAATACTTTTGAGGTCCTCCAATACTTTAATGTTGGGTTGCAGAACGTATTGTCAAAAAATCTCGTTTCACGAAGACCTTAGATTGTGACCACACATATTTGTCCATAACATTGTACAATCAATCAATCCTGCTCGAAAATAACTGATCGATTCAATTAGTCGATATTTTTTAAACACTTTTTTGTACAATTTCCCGCTTCGAAACAATATATTTCTAGATATTTTAACCAAAATTCAACTTCGTAAACGAACTTTTTGTATATGTAGATCTGTTTTTCTGTGAGTTTTTCTAAATTAATTACTTTTAACGTACTGTTACGGATCACCCTGTATATAACCGGCAGGCAGAAGTTCTAAGAAACGGGGATCCGCTTACTGTAACAACTGGTACCTGCACGAAAGTTCTAGAGAAAGCGAGAACACACTAGGCTTAAGCTACGCAGCCTATATAAACAGCAGTACGAGATCAGTCAATGGAGAATACTGAGCGACAAATAGTGGGTCTGATATAATACAGTGAATATAAATATTTGAAATATAAATAACTAGAAATAAATAGTCCTGGTATATAGTTAATTGTTACGGATTATTGTATATAGTTGTTTTGTTTTGCTTTGTAATTACTGTTTAGTTATTGTTTACTTGTGTTGATTGTTAGAACTGACTTTTCGTTGTTGCATTCATTATTATTGTGTTTAATTATTGTAAATAGGTATTTATTCCGCCAACTCAGAAAACAGTTTTGTAACAGTACTTTCTACCTTTAAGAACTGTTAATGTCCTCCAAAATATAGAAGGTTTTTGATATTAAAATAAATGGTTTTTATCTGTTTATTTAACAAAACCTAAAACACAGACTCAAGAGAATCGAATACGATGACTACTTATAACTTTTGATAGATGGCCACAGTGGAGTTTAGCGCCACTTCCGCAACACACCACGTGACATTTCGCCGAGTCACTCTAGCAGAAATTTGGTGGAAAGAGACAATAAATATGCATACACATTAAAAAGGAAAAAAGTTAAAAAAAAAATCGTTTTACCAAGAATTCTAAATTTACAAAAACACCAAATTTTCACAAACAACTACAATAAGAGTTAAATTCGTTCTGAGACAAAAGTTCATTTTGAACAGTTCAAAACGTCAATTGATTCACGAACTAAAATCTATGGCGTAAAATACATAGATCTTGAAGCAGCTGCCCCACACCTGACGAACACATTTTTTGTCAATTCGAAACGCGGCGCGCAATGTTTCCACCCAAAAATGTCTCGGCGTCGCGACGCTATGCGTCGTTTTTGTTCACAGAACAGATGTTTGTTCGATTTGTTAAAACTATCGGTGACAATTAATACTTAGGTAAAGCGAAGAGAACTGTTTATACCAGCGTTTTCTAACTTTTTCGCCTACGGGTCCGTAGACGAAAAAGTTAACGCTGCTTAATGTGTTAAGGCTTCGAGTTTAGTAAAATTGTCGCGGACCTCCATTAATATAAAACATGTGTAATTTATTTATATAATTTTTTTGAAGTGTAAAGGCCGGCCGCACACACACAAGTGTTTCCACGACTAAACAGTTTAGTCGAGTTGTGTACATGTCGCGATTTCAACTCGACTAAACTGTTTAGTTGTTAGAGGTGCGCATACAACAAACCAATAATTTCACTATTAAACTAATAGGTCGCCGAACAACTATTTAGTCGAGCGTATTCTATAGCGTCAATACACAGCTGTAGACATATTAAGCTGCGAACGATAGTTGTTTAACAGAAAAGTCAAAAGACAATCGATGCGGTTTTATGATTTTTTTGTTGTACAACTATCGTGTCGATTGTATGCGCCGGCCCTAAATGTTTATTTACAACATTTAGATGTAGATTTTGCGTAAGTTTCACTTCTGTAGTGTGTAGTATAAACAGCATAATATCACTGTTTGCCGGACGGCATTTATACAGTTCGATCGTATATAGTTTTACCCCCCTAAACCAGAGATGAGTTCTTGGACCCCCTTTGGATATACCTAGTACCTACTTACGGACCCCATGTCTAGGAAACGCTGATTTATAACATAACCTTTTGTTGGCTGCATTCTTGGCAAACAGAATCGTGTTTCTGAACTGATTTTATTGATTTATTAAACACATTTTATAGCACACAACCTTTTAACCGCGACATTAGCTTTACGTAAACGTCGATTTTGCTATAAATTTTCAAAATAGCATTTCATTGGTATATGATAAAATCAATCGATTTTTAAAACCCCCTTATATCCACACAATATTATTCACATAACAATTAGAGGTGAAAATACTACCTAAATATCTCAGACAGCTATGCTGCCATGATTTGTAAGCTATATCTAAGAAAAAATCAAATGACCACTGTCGGGACTTGAACCCGAAACTCCCAGTTTCCGGCTAGGTGAGTTACCGCGATTTCTCCACAGTGCCCGAGAGTGGAAACCGGTCTTTTCTTATATATAGCAATTTCAAGTTGACAACATGCGAGAGTCGATTATTCAAATAAGCAAAGCATTTCATAAAAAAAATTGAAAAAAAATTCTACATTGTATATAATTAGTATTTACTTTTTATTTACAAAAACCGTGTAAAAATATGTACAAAGAATTGCACGTGCAAGCGATTACTCTGTTGATTTTTATTCGAATCATATTTTATAAGTCTATGTATTATTTGCCTCTTTAACATTATTATTTTGCTGTCGACATCAAACCGCAGCTCAATTATTTATGACATTTCGTTAAAGTTCAAACTGCGACGTCTCGCGTTTTGACATAAACCTTTTACCTTCATAAATGCTGCATTTCATGCATCTTTGCTTTGTAAATGTTACCGTCAAAGTATGTAATTATGAAGGCAAATCTAAAATTGCCTTAACAATAACACAATGGCTACTAGAGGATCACAGATCACTATATACGATATCGTTGGTTGACACAATAATTAATCAGGTAATAAAGTAGGGCCATATAGACCAGGAATTCTCTTATTTTACTCAATTTCGCGACATTTCCATAATCATAATCGATTTAACACCAATAAATTGTATATTTTTCTGTTTTTAATTAAAACAGTTTCTTCACATATATATTTTTCCTTTTGTTTTTTTTCAATTTGTTCTTTTATTCTTAGGGTGTCCGGTCAACAAAATATATTTCTTGTGCTCCCACCCTAGCACTGGCATGCCAAGTTGGGTGGGAAAATTCTAAACATATTATATTTGTTAGTCAAAAATGTATTGTTAAAAGAAATAAATAAAACATATATAAAATAAAAATATATATGAGCACTGTGGTTGGAATAAAAACAAAATAAAATATAGTTACTTCTTACCACAACAGTTTTATTGATGGATGTACATTTCGAAAGCTAAGCTTTCATCTTCAGCAAACACTACATGAATGAAATAATACAAAACGGGTATTTATATACTAATATTACAGGTAATAAAATAATTAACAAATTGAAAACATAACTATAGACTAAAGTATCACAGGAGGATAGAACGATCCGACAGAACAAACCAATGGATAGACGACTGAGAAAATGACCTGAAACAAATTGACCTAGAACACAGAAGAACAAAGCGAATTATCTAGAACATTACTTATGGTCTAAAAGATCAAATAAAGCAGAAAAAGGTATAGGGCCATTATCCGAATTCAAAAGCTTGGTACCGTCGCACTTAGCAATGTATATGCTTTCAAAGCTATCTAAATGATGGGTCATACTTACCGCCTTTACCAAACTTACATTATTTATGCTTATGTCATGGTTAGTATCTAAAATATGGTTCGCGACGCTTGATTTGTCCGGTCTATTAAATTTGATATGTGAAAAATGCTCTTTCCACCTAGTAGTAATTTGGCGTCGGGTTTGTCCTATATAAAATTTGTCACATGTACCGCAATTAATTTTGTAAATACCTGATTTTTCTAGAGTGGGTGTAACATCAATAGTTTGAGCAAATTTTTAGGTTTTATAGTTATGTTTTCAATTTGTTAATTATTTTATTACCTGTAATATTAGTATATAAATACCCGTTTTGTATTATTTCATTCATGTAGTGTTCGCTGAAGATGAAAGCTTAGCTTTCGAAATGTACATCCATCAATAAAACTGTTGTGGTAAGAAGTAACTATATTTTATTTTGTTTATATATAAAATAAATTAAAAAATGCGCGCTCGGCCAAAACGTTTTTTGCGAACTTCAGAAAATCTTTTAGGTAATTTCGGAAATTTTCAAAAGTGCTTTTAATTGTCGGTCTATATCCTTTTTATAACCAAATAAGGATAAAACAGAGCTGAGGGATCACCAATTTTGACTTTTTGAAGTGAAGATTTTTTAGCGAGATTATAGTGATTCGGAATGATCCCGACACAAAAAATCAAACATGACACGAAAATCAAACGTGAAAGTACACAGCATGTAGTACTTATTCTCTCCGTTCTCATGGTCTCCCGCTGTAAGTTTCAATCGAGTTAGCAACTCTAAAATGCCTCTAAAAGTATTGAATAGTCCCGTGACATGACCATGGAATCGTGATAGTATTCATTCTATGATGTAACATCACGCCATGTCAAAAGGGCGGCGGTGCGCGTTGATTTCTCAGTGGAATTCAAGAAGGGCGGAGGGTTGCAACCCTCTTTGATTACGTCCCATTATTTATTTATATGACGTTTTCAATATAGTGGATGTATTATACATATATTCATACAATTTTAATGTAGAGTGCCTTTCGTTTGTTTGTTAGTTTCGTAAATTGTTGCGGAAACTTCCATGTTCTAAAAAAATATTTTACCTCGTGCGTAATGATATTATTAATTTCACCTACTCGTCAGTAATATAACTCATTATGCTACTAGATATACAATCTACTATTTTACTCTCAGTGTAATTCGTCAAAGGCCTTCATGCATACGATAAATAGATGATACTGATATAAATACAAAATACAAATAAAATTGCATTTCCAAAAACCTATTTCTCAAAAGCTACCCCAGTATGAGAAATTAAGACGTTATTCATGTCAAAAATAAAAGAGGCTTGGTGTGTGAGTAAAACCACACTGCTAACTTCCCATTGGGTGCAGGTTTTAAAAGTTAAAGATTAGAGATCAGTCTACTGTAGAAAAACTATTTGCAATACAGGTTAACATTTTTTTGTATTAAAAAAAAACTGCCAATACAATTTCTTTGCAAACCTTATCAGGTGTTCATTATGCAATTATGCGTCGAATGAATTTGGTCCGAAGTCGATATCATTCTGTTCTCGAGATATGCGATACGAGAAACATTTTTCAACAATTATAAAAAGGTACTGTTCGATGAATATACGAGCATAAAGTTCTTTTTATATCAAGTTATCCCGGGGTATCTTTACGAGTAAACTTAAAATCATAATTAACAGAAAACAGAACCAACTTTATAAGTTGTCAATTAGCTTATTCATATTATAATTTGATCCACTATTAAGTGTATGCGTTGAAACTTGATGTCATTATATGTTCTTAAATAATATTATGGAATTTTAACGTGACGCAATTTCGTAAACCAACATGTCACACAAATTGGCATCTCATTTTAGTTACATCAGCCAGATAATAGAGGGCTGATCACACTTGTCGACTTATTATTCCAACTGATTAGAAAAAATCATTTTTTCTCCTACTTAGGCCGAAAGTTCGTACTTTCGTCCCTGCCAAGCGGGAACAAAGTCGCTCTTTATTCCCGTGGTACGGACAAGTGCGCGTGCGCAATAGTACTTATGCCGACTCTCACGCACCTATATTCTGTCTCCTACACATTAAAACTATTTCCTTTAAAATTATTTTTTAATAATTTTAATAATAAAATGAAAATAATAACTTTAATAATTTTGCGAACTTTTGGCCTGGCAGGAGAAAAAATAGTTTGCGCAACACGGGAGGAAATGTAGCACTTTCCTCCCTTGTGGCACAATGTACAATCCTTATAATGTTACAGCCGTACAGACGCTAAAGACCCTTGTTGTCGAGCGAGTTGTCGAGCGTCTATAATTCACAAGTCATTCATTCGTTACAGCCGTATTAAACTCATATTTAATAATGATGTGCGATACGAGATGTTTTAGTCGATTGTCTCGATTGTTCAAACATCTCGATGACTATCGATGATTGTCACTTGGACTCGATTGTTGTTGTTTCATAGTTCACCGAGACCGAGTCGCATAGTACTTAATCGTACACTGTCGAGAGCCACATAATATACAATCGTTCATCACTCAACAACTGTGGTCGAGTCGATGGTCGATTGTGCAGTAATCGCGTAAATACGAATTCAATAGTGAATAGATCACAGAGTAATGAGTACCAACTGAACAGTAAACAATCAACGAGTCGCATGAACGTCAATCGACTAGCATATAACCTTGAATCGCGATTGTAAGTATTCTCGTTAGCTGCTATTGAAATAGCCTATGTGGCAAATAATCGAGGGCAGTATAGCCTAGATGGTAGCGTGCTTGGCGCCGCAACCTCTAGACTGGACTGCCGTGGGTTCGAATCCCACCTGCGCTCATGGATGTTTTGTGATGTTATTTAGTTTTAAGTTAGTTGTTATTTAGTGTAGTTGAAAGACGCTAATGACCTTAGATGTCGACGCGTCTATAATCTACAATAAATAAATAAGAGATCGAGTCACATAGTACTGAATCGTACACTGTCGAGAGCCACATAATATACAATCGTTCATCACTCAACAACTACATGTGGTCGAGTCGATGGTCGATTGTGCAGTAATGGCGTAAATACGAATTCAATAGTAAAGAGATCACAGAGTAATGAGTACCAACTGAACAGTAAACAATCAAAGAGTCGCATGAACGTCAGTCGAATAGCATATAACCTTGAATCGCGATTGTATGTATTATTCGCTGCTATTGAAATAGCCTATGTGGCAAATAATCGACTTGAACAATCGAACATTTTGATTGTAAAATCAATTACTCCGAGTCGAATGTGAACTCGATTGTTATTATGAACGATTATAATTGTTTCGATTGTAAAAATATCTCGTATCGCCCATCACTAATATTTAATATTCAAAGTTATGTTTTGAATGCAAACCAGAAATATTGAACAGAACTTTGAGTGAATGACTTTCGAATGTAGATCAACATGTTGCGTTGGTTGACGAACACCGGAGCAGTTCGTGACCAGGCCGCCCGCCACACGGCGGAGACTGAAGGATCAAATATCAAGACGGCGATGACATGACATTTGCCAGAATCGCTTTTATATTACAAACTAGCCGTTACCCGTGGCTCCGCTTACGTATATTTAGATTTTTTTATGCCTTCCCATACAAACTTCAACATCCCGTTGCACTTCTCAGTTCTCCTTAAGGGTTGTCTTAAAAAATCATAAAATAGGTACGTGTTTAATTATTAACTTCTCATTGGAAGTTATTGTAATGGGTCCGAAAATCGAAATCAAAATGTATAACAAATTTTTATGTTTCAAGGTCACTACACTATTTTTACATTATTTTTAGAAAGATGTCTGTATATGTGTATGTGTGTGTGTGTGTACGTATGTGTCCATTTCTTTCTAAGTCGAAATCTCGAGAATGAAAAATGATATCGACTACGTTAGAGTGCCAATCGACGCGTATTATACGTAAATATGATCTGAAAGAAATTTTTTCAAAATCAGTTCAGCCGTTTTTTTTTAATTATTGTTAAAAATAATTAATAATTATGTTTTAATGATTAAAATGATTACTTTTCGGTGTAATATCTAATTTAATTATTATTATTAAATATTTATCAAACTGGGAAGTTCGTCGTGTGGACCTCAAAGGTCGCACTTTAGTCCTAATAAATGACCCACCTCACGGCTTGTTTGTTTTGAAGTTATGAACAACTTGCCACCATTTTTGGAAATCGGAATTGCTCCAAAATTGAAATGTACCCCTTTAGTAAAGATTAAAATGTGCTGCTAAAATTTTTATAAAATCGGTCCGACAGGATCGAACTTACAAATTTTATGAAAACACTAGACAGACAGACAAACACGTCATGAATTTTATATTACTGATAATTTTGCCAACATCACTTCCTTAATAAAAAGAGCGGATATTATAAAAGAAAGATAGCTATATAGAAAACCTTTAGATTTAGAAAATACACTGCAATTATCTCACGACAAGAATTCAAGACACGATATTGCATTCATACAGGAAATTGTATAGTGTATACCTATAACGTACATGTGACTTTATTTCATTCAAAAGAACTTTCAAAACAGATAATTCTATAAAATTAACCCTTTGAGACACTGTGTACAAATTTTTGCACACACGGAATTGAAAAATATTTTATAGAAACTTTATTCGGAGAAGGAATGTAGGTTATAGACGCTCGACAGCTCAGGTCAACATCTATTTTCTACGGTAGATTGTATTTAGAGATGATACAAAATACTAGGAACAGTTATTTTGGAACAGTTTCGAACGAGGAACAGATTGGAACAGTTGTCAGTTTAATAAAATACCTGTTCCGGGCTGTTCCAATGCTTCGACTGTTTCGAGTAACAGAACGGACATTCTTCTGCATTAGGAAACTGTTGGAATGAATCATATTATCATGTGCAAAAAACTAATCAGTTAAAATAATAATCTGGAGTCATATATAAATATTATAAAATAAACAATAGCTCCACTGTGTTTTAATAAGGAATATAGATTATTGCTGAAGTGTATGAAATGGCTGGCGACACGAGATTTATTTAATTGTAAAATCCATTTTTCGCTATTGATTTTCTGTAAAAGTATATTTTTAATATATTGTCGACAAATTTATTTTGTTTTTTTTAATAATTAGGTACCTTAAATTATTAAACTTGAATAATAGAATTAATTCACGAAAAAATACAAATAATATACACTTCATAATTTCAAATTTTTATACGTTGCATGTCACAAGCTATTCCAAGAATGTCAAGGTTCCAACGTTGGAACTGTTAAAAAGTAACAGGTTTTTGGAACTGTTCCGTAAGCGGAACAGGAACGGAACGGAACTGTTATTAAAAAATAACAGTTTGTACCACCTCTAATTGTATTTTTAAGGCTACCAACAGCCTAGGGTTTTTGAAAATTCTCAGATTTGAACCTGGGAACCTAGGACTTGTAATAGAGTCGATCCATAGAAACGACATAATATAAACAATGACATCGCTACATGCTCGGTTATTCTCAATAATGTTTAAGTTCTTGTACATGGAATTTATTTTTATTAATGCCTTAGCACTCTAAACTTCATTTTTGTACTTTCAATAAAAAAAATTATTCATAAGTTTGTTTGTGATCGTTCATTCTTCCTTACGATAAAAATCAGTTACACTGTGCAATTTTTCGAGCAAATAAAGGTGTAATTTTTTTGTACCTAAAGCTAAAAATTTCATGAAAATACCTCTAAGAAAATAAACATAAAATATTTTTATCGGCTAGAATTAATTCGTGAATCGAAGGGTTAAATATTTATAAACACATATTTCACAATATCCGAGACAGGTGGCCAGGATATTCGGTTTTTTCAAAAGATGTACTACGCTGATGAACATAATTGCCATTATATATTAAACAAATGAAGGAAACAAAACACAAATGATTCTCCATAACGTTCTTCACCTGTTTCATGAATCGTTGATTTTTTACCGACATGTTGCGGCTATCAACTGTTTTAATTGAAGGAAACAAAATACGGTCGTTAGACGTGTTTTTGTTTTCTATAGACCGGCGCGTACATTATTGTAATCAAATCATAATCCGTAGAGCACAGAATTCTTTCATCAAAACTCCTTGAAATGTTTTATTATATACCGGGTGTATGTTAAATTGTTTTCATTACCTACACAGTCTGATATCTC
The DNA here is from genome assembly GCA_039654895.1 of Mongoloraphidia duomilia. Lineage (NCBI taxonomy): Eukaryota > Metazoa > Arthropoda > Insecta > Raphidioptera > Raphidiidae > Mongoloraphidia > Mongoloraphidia duomilia. Next base: position 14,273,100 of record CM077527.1, read on the forward strand.
AAGAAATAATTTTTTCATCTAACCTAAAAGTTTAGATATAATCAAAAATGTGTATTCTTATCAATAATTCGCGAAAATATCAGTAAATTTTGGTTTGTCTGTCCATCTGTCACAGTCTTTTAGCTCCGTAAATACCTATAATAAGTGCTACAATAATGATATTGACAATAGGGTAGATGACTAAAATTTTTTTTGTGTTATATTAATAGAGCAGTAAATTATGAACAAAATGACACCTAAATCACTTCATTCTGATTTCAAATAAGCTCAAAAATAATTTTTGAAATATTTATGTTAGCCCCGCCCGCTAAAAATCGTTTTTGCTCTACTCAAATATGACGTCATAATTTTATATTAGCTACAAATATTATTTAAAGACCCAGAAACAGAGTGTTGAAAAATACCGTTTTGTACCTATGTAAACATAATGTAAACAATCTAAGCTGCGTTACTATGGATACATGTATTTTTTATTCAAAATTGACGTCACGCGGTGTTTAAAGTCACGTGACAAATAGATTAAAAATCATGATTTTATTTATTAATTTAAATATGTTTATGAAACTTAATTAATAAAAATAAAAATTCTAATAAACATTTTAGAGCATAAACTTTCATTATAACAAAGTTTTATATTGATCACTGTCCACTGGCATATACCCTATTTGACAAATTGATGACTCAAACGCAATTTTTTTATTGGACTTATATGTAGAGGTTTTCCGTACATCAAAAAGGGGGTAAAAAAATAAAAATTTTGCCGTGTGAGGTATTTATGAAGATTAATCGAGTAGAGTAAGAAAAAAAGATTTTTTTTTAATTTGAAAAAAAAATATTAACAAACTGAAAATATTAATTGGTACTAGGCCAAGACTAACCGGACAGTTTCTGGTCTTAAATAATAATAAAAATGATAATTCATATTGTCTTAACAGCTTTTATTAATAAAAACATACTGTAAACTAGAATGTAATAATTGTAATGCAGTAAGCTGGCATTTATGTAGATTTGTAGATCCAATCACGTTACGTCACGCCGGATGGCGATGTGCTGTTGTTTCCTGCAGCGTCACGGCCTACCGAATCTACTGAACTGGCCATCCCGTCTACTAAACCATATATTTTGTAAATCATCGCAATTTCATTCACAAAACATTTGACAATAACTCACTTAAAATAAAGGCTCATATCAACATCTAATTAAACGTACAAAGTTATTTTTAAATAATTATTATATACATTGATAACGCCAACCTTATATTGATATTACGGGAAACCCGACAGTTGAATGTTTCATTCTTGCAGTTGTTTTCTGTGAACGATTGCGTTTTATTTTTTAAACATGAATGACAGTGACGAGTACACATTGTTTTGTTATAACAAATGAAGATTCCAGCAGCATTTTTCCATTCATTGAATTTATATTTCATTCACTGCATCGCGTTCGTCCAATCATTTTATATCAGAGATAAGTTTGTGTATACGTGATGGTTTTATGAATGACGTGTATTGAACTTAAATGCAATTTTCAATTGTTCTTGTTTCATTCTAAAATAGTTTTCAACGTCGACTTGCCTTTTCATTGTGTAAAGAAATTTTGCAAATGATTTTAAAAAATTCTTAATTAATTATTTTCTTTAGTGTTATTTTACTTATTCTATAGGCGGTGGCGTCACTGCAAAGTTGGGTCCCCTGCGGCACATTTTATGGTGAACCCTCTAGCATTTTGAAAATTAAGTAATTTGAGCTCGCCAACAAAAAGGAACGTTGCATTTAACGAAACCTAGTATAAAGATCTTTTTGACGTGATTTAATATATTGTAGATCTTTATATAAAATTAATAATAAATAAATAAAACAACAAAATTTGATTTAATCAAGACGAGTCTAAAATACGTCTGATCACAACGAGATTACAATTTTTAATTACTTATTTGTTTCAAAAGCTTAGCTAATAGAAACTGCCAAAACAAAACAATGTTGTGGTCGACAATTTAAGAGTATTAATGTTGACTCAAAAACACTATAGTATTGTGATTGCAGACTTTCTTACTATCAATAGTAAACCTGGTTTTAACAGCACTTCGCTTGCATTTAAACGTTACATCAGTGAATGCCAAAAATTGCGATTTTTGGACATTCGTATCTTGGAAACCGTTCCACCTAGACGTTTGAAATTTGGAATACTGCCTCTTTTTTCACCGACTTCAAAAAAACAGGTTACTCAATTCGACCGTATATATTTTTTATGTTTTATGTTTTATGTGTGTTCGCGGATAACTTCGTCGTTTATGAACCGATTTTGAAAAATATTTTTTTATTTGAAAGGATATACTTTCAGATTAGTCCCATAGAAATTTCATCAAAATCGGTTGAGTAGTTCGGCTGATTTTAATAAAAGGTAGTAACGGCGTGTGATTCCTTAAGGTAAATGTCACTTTTTGACACATCAGACAGCGTAAGAAAGTCGGTTTAATAAAATTGAGTAACGGCTTGTGATTCCTTTAAGGTAAATGTCACTTTTTGACACTAAAAAGTAAAAAATAAAAAACTTTTTAACAAAAAAAAAACCTCCTTCAAAAAGCCACTAAAAGAGGAAAATAATGAAATTTTGAGATCTGCGCCAATTTAATAAAATATGATGTCGGTTAAAAAGAAGATATTAATCACTATACTATACTTTTTAACCGACTTCATATTTCATTAAATTGGCGCAGATCTCAAAATTTCATTATTTTTCTCTTTTTAGTGGCTTTTTGAAGGAGGTTTTTTTTTGTTAAAAAATTTTTTTGGTAACCTTAACCCTTCTGAAAAAATTCAGTTCTATAACGCAACTAACCTCAGAGATAGAGGGGGTCGAAAAAGGCTCGAAATGGTTCGTGTAAATATTGCACAGTGCGCGGTCGGCTTTGCTTGTTGAGAGAACTTGGCCGGCGCACTCGGTGCGCTTAGATAACAATGCTGGATTCCCAAAACCCCTAGCCGAGCCAATTTTTAGGGTGAGTTAATATTATGAACACAGAGAGCTGTTTTTGGCTCGAGCTCACCGGAACAGCAGTATAATTTAAAAAAAGACAAAAAACATCTACTCACCAACATTCTGTAGTAGAGTTTCGTCAGCATCTGCAACAAGCAATAAATCGTTATTAGTAATTAGCAATCATTTAATAGCTAACATTTAGATGTTAAAAACCAAATATTGAAATAAAAATGATAAATTATTATATATAAACCACTAAAAATCAATGTAATATTCTAACCATACAACCAACAATTGATATGAAGAAATTATATTTATTATTACAACTTAAATTAATTCTGTATTTAAATTTTCTTTTTTCAATAAATTATCACCAACATTATTTTGAGTTGGAGAAGGATATAAAACCAAAAAATCACATAATAATAACAAGAAAATATCCATGTAATATTACTCCATATTACATCAGTGTAAATAGCCGCAGCTGCTGCACACTGGTTTTATATATAAAAAAAATAAGAAGAAAATATGACAAGACAAGAAAAAGTAAAAATAAAAATACATACCTAGACGTCATACGTGTAACTAATTTTTGTAACGCCCTGTGGGAAATTCCTGATTCGGTTGTGAAAACGAGAGGTAAAAGTCTCGAACTGACTATTATTTCATAAATTTAAATAATGCACTGGATGATTGTTTTAATATGGTATTTTTTATAAATATAACGGGTTAAAATCGCGAATTATTTTTTAATTAATTACTTTCAATGCGCTGATCGATTCTGATCCTTTTAATCTGGTTGACCATGTTGTTGTCCTGAAGATCTTGGTAGAAGAAGAAAGATCTTTCGATTTATTGATTTAAATTTTAAACACTTACTCGCGCGAACGCGGAGCCAGGGACGACTCAACCTAGCGACAGCGTCATCTTGGAAGAAAAAATATAAGTGCTATAGGTCAATAGCAAAATTATCAGTGTTTTACTGTAAAATATGTGCACTGTTTAAATTAAATAAAAGTATTCCTCCTTAAGACAACGCCGTCTCGACTCAACCGAAAACGAAGACACTCCCGCACTTCATCTAAACGCGGGAGCCAATAACCGACGCCACGCACTATAGACTCAAAAAAGCGAAAAACGAAAATATTTTAACACTTAGTACCTACATAAAATACTGTGTGAGTGTCATCCGCATGTATTTTTTATATTTTTATGTAAAAACTAAAGAACATTGTTTCCATTAAAAAATGTTACCCCAATAGATGTATTTAAGTTTACAGTAGCTAATGGCAGTCCAGTTCCAAGGATGTCTGAAACAATTAAGAAGTAAAAAATGTTAAAATATGCACTACAAAACACAAAAACAATTTTTGAAAAAGAAAAAATCACTTGGGCCAGGCACTTCCTTCCCCTAAAAGTCAAATTAAACATCGTTCAAAAATATTCACATAGGTTAAGTGACGCTTTGTGCAACTCTACATTTACCGTTTTTTTTAATTTGGCAAGAATTGGGCAGATAAATACTTAATACCTACTTCAGAAAACGTATTTAGTATAATAATGAATTTTAAAACAGTAACCACGTGTATATTATGTACTTCTCAAAACATGAACTGAGATTTTAGAAACATGGCATAACTATTTTAATCGATATTATACTTTGTTATGCAATGTTCCAGTGCTGTACAATAAATAATCAGTACTCATTAATATATCCAATATCCATGCATATAGTCAACGAGTAAGATTAAGTAACAGACAGTGTACTTGGCTATCAAAATTTTGAAGGGCAATGCTTTTTATTATTCATCATTAAAATATATTTCGTAAAGAAACACAGATCAATTTATTATATTATATAATCATTCTATTGCGATTCAAATAAAAATATTCCAAATTAAATCAAATTATAACGAGAAATTTATATACGGTTTTTAATATAAACCTATGTTTTAAAAATATTCCATTTTTAGAGTGTTGGGTCTCCAAGTCACTATACCTGAAGATAGCAACTCGTTGCTGAAACGCGTTATGTTAAAACACACGAAGGCACAAGACGGACATCAAAAAATACAAATTATTTCTAATACTTCATAATAAAAATATTCACCTGATTCTATGGTTGTGGTAAAATAATACAATTTAAATATTAACTTGTATGTAATGAATACATATATATTAAACACTAAAGTGTTGGTTAGACCTGTGACAACTGGTACCGTAATGACAAGATATTTGACCATATTATTATAATGTCCGAATGAATTTTGAATTAGTGTAAGTATACGTTTACTGTATTTTCATTGTATTTTTTATGTAACATTTTTGTATCCTTATCTATTATCGAATTATGCCAGTGGTTTGTCTCACTAAAAATTTATCTAATTATTTTGAAAAATCTACCCGTAACAACCTTCTAAATAGCCGAGATTTAACAGGTTCTAAGACGCTTATGATCTCTGTTATCGAGCGTATATAATATACAATATCTATAGGTTCTATTCTGAAAATGGTATAAATATCATTTGGATTTTCAATTAATTATTATTTATTATAACTCACTCATCAAGCAAAATTGCTCATCTAGCTAGAAAAAAATGTTGAAATATGTTTTTTTTTTGCTAAAACTTATCGAACTGTTTGATGTTCCCTTTAAATTCTCCATAGACTAGTTTGAACTTGAGCATTTACCGAAAAGTATTTTATTGTATATTTACATTATAAAGCCTGATACACACACACTAAATGAATGATTCTATTGAAATCAAAATATTTTGAATATGTTTCCGTCGCATTAGATTTAAACCCAAATTTAGAGAAATATTGCGACATATTTTAAAAATAAAATATTTACCTATACTATTAATTGCACATTTTTATAGTAATCAATCCTAATAAAGTTATAAACGGATGGTATATCATATGTGTCTGTCTGTTTGTTCCGCCACAACTCTTAAGCCCCTAATCCGAATTAATTATTCAATGAAATTTGGTATTCGTACGGTACGAATACCAAATTTCATTGAATAATAATAATAAGGAAGAATATTGGTAACGTGAATGATTTTACCAAAAATGACTGTTATACATTTACCAACGTTCATACATTTATTAGTACTTATTACTTACTACAGGAACTATGTTGTCGAGCGTCTATAATCCACACTACTTACTACTTCCTCATGGTTAAGTTCAAGACGAAATTGTTAATAATAACAGCATAATGTTGAATAATAAGTCACTCACATGGCAAATACTGTAAAACTGTGGCTGCTATCAATAACTAAAAAAGTGTAGCTATTGTCTAAGAGAGGGCTGTACTTTCGTTTTGTTAACATCGGCAAAAATTTCGGTTTTGAATTTCGTGTTGAGTTCATGTTTTTAAAAGGTTTTGTGATTGTGTTTCAAGCATCGATGCTGTAAAGTCGGTGCGGTAAAATGTAAGGATGGGATGCCGTCAGACGTGCATTGGCTTATTGTACGTTCAGAGTCCTCTATATGCTAGCAGTCGAACAACTCAAAATATTTTAAAAAATTAACCTGTTAAAAATAAAAATATATATAAATTATAACGACGAAAGCGCCTCTAAAGGTTTTTAACAGCAACTTAAAGTGCAGGCCCCTTTTAATTAATTTGGCAACATTTTTGTGAAGGTACCGAAGTAGTTACCCGGTCTACCCAATCCTAAATCCGGCACTGGAAATAAAATAAAAATCGCCAAATTGGAACTAAGTTACAGAAACAAAATCATTCCAAACAATGGAGTTATCAGCGAGATAAAGAATGACTGCGTATGACCGGCTCTACCACATAGGGCCTCGCCCATTGGTTATGTAACATTGAACGCCACAATTCCTGCTACAGCAGGAGCTTGGGGAGTGTCCCCTAGGGCTCTATACATACAGACTACAGTGTAAATATATTCACCCCTGCAGTGTGATACAGAGTAACTTTTTATGTTTTCATTTGGACATGCGTACGTCGCATAATATCCATCTGTCAGTATTTCTGTACGTATTACTGTTTTGTACTGTGGCTATCTTGATCAATTATTGATTAGAAAATAGCTTCATGCATTTAGAATTCACAAGACATTTCGAAAGGTTCGAGCCAAATATACAACCTCAGCACGTCCTCATCTGCCCTAAAAAGAGGACGGATGGCAACCTTACTTGGGCGTCACGATCTCGAATGCTGGATTTTCAACGAAAATTAAACCTAGAGAGAGGGTATTCAATTAGGTATTTAAGTTTAAAAAAAATTATTAATTTTTTAATTTTTTCTAATAATTTAACATAAATAACATTGAAAATCGAAAAGAAAATTTTTTTTAAAGCTATAGATAAATTACTAAAAATTAATTAAAATGTATAAAAATTTAAAAAATATCACGTGACTTCAAAACGCGCCAGGAATGTTTGTGACGTCGTTATGTTAAAATGTGTCTGCATTTGTTGGTATTTGTGTATATGTATTACACATACTATCAAAAATAATAAATTTTTAACTTGGTAACCATGGATACAAAGACCATAGATAACATAATGACGTCACACGCGTTCGGATTCTTTCGGCGCGTTATCGGAACTGAGTTTAAAAATTAATTTTTATTTAAATATAACTTTTTAATTAGTAAGCAAAAAAATTAAATAAAAACAGTTTTGCTATAAAACTTGATGTGGTCCTTCCATTTAAGTAAAAAAAAAAATTCGTTTAAAAACCCAATTAGGTGTTTAGTTCCATAATTGCACACTTTTTGTAATCTATATATTAATAATAATAATAATAATGCGTTTAACGCCCGTTTCTCGACATTATGTCATAACAGACGCCATTCGCACCATTACTATTTTCCATTTTTACCACCTCCCGTTTTATACATTTTTATTATACTTCAACTTATTTAATAGCAATGTGCGAATGGAGGAATTATAGGACATTAGGATAAGGTAGGCAACTTTGGGAGCATAGGAGTTTGACAGGTAATCGGCCATGGCCTTGAATAAGGAACCATCTCGATATTCATCTGGAATATTGAGGGAAACCATGGAAAACTTCAAACAAGATGGCCGGTACAGGAATTACCATTTCTCGGCATGAGGCAGTAGGAAAAAGTCCTAGCCACATCTGCCTCCGCCAGGATTCGAACCCAGTACCTCCCCAATGCGAGTCTAGTGCTGTACCACTAAGCTATATCGCTGGGTTGTAGTCTATATATTAAAAACGGCTAAGCGAAATCAATAATTCTTAAAAATTCAATTGCTTTTGTAAACTTTTTTAATAAACGCTGAGGAGCTCTTGAAATGCAGTTGTTTGGATAATATCAGGGTAATTTTGTATCTCACTTTTATTCATAGTGTTAGATAAAGATAATATATCCGATTTCCCGAAAGATTCTGTGCTCTGGATTGTAACAAACAATTATAATATTTAGTTTGCTGTCAAAGAAATTTTAAATTTGAGTCAAATATATTATGCATGGCGTCGATTATCAAAAACAGACACGTATCGCGTTTGTATTTCCTGAATCAGAACAGTAGGGCATTCAATTCTGGCATGTTCTGTTTAATATAAAATAATTGATACCAGATTGGCCGCATCCTGCCATATAGACTGTGTAATATATAATTGTATATGTGCTGCAAAATATTAAAACAAAAAAAAATCGTGACAGTCGACAGTCGCCATTTTATCATGAACAGTCAGTCGCGTGGCTGGCAGACGACTGCAATATCGGCGGCATTACCTCTTGAACAGTTGCACACAAGAAACTATGGACTCTGTTTAAGTAAAAACAAATGGGTAACGTTTTTAACATTACAAAATATTGCACCGCTAATGGAATACTTATAAATTAATTTTTATGTTGAATAATGAAGAAGGGATTGTTTTTATACATTTTTTTTCGAAGGATTTAAAAAATAATTCATTTTTATTCTAATTACCAAGGCTATTGTGATACCATATTTTACTGGGCATATAATTTTTATATTCATAAATACACTATTAAATGCGTCAGCATTCGCTTGTAGATCGTCAGACCCAAGGGGGAAATTGGAATGTGGTTGCTATCGCAAATTGCATTTCAATGTTCTTTGGAAATTAGCACTCCCAGGGACCCGAGCTCGTACCAGTCGGTTTATGTATGCCGGCTGGCGGATTCTAATACACAAATGGATTATTTGTTGTATTGAAGACGCTAATGGCCTGATTTGTTGACGCGTCTATAATCTACAACTAATAATAATAGATCGTCAGATGCAGCTACCAACAACATAAACTCACACACTATACTCGCTGAAATACACAACTGATGTATCGCGAGCGTGCGATTCTCGAAAACACATTAGTCGCAGGCTCGCGCGACACCATGCCATAGTTTCTTATGAGGCGCAGGGGCTAAAATGCGAAACAAACATTGATGGCTAGATCGAGCGAACGTACGATTAAGTCTCCATGCTATTACCAAATCGCGCGATCGAATCAGAAATTTGATTTAGCTTAGTACTGAGTATAATCGTCAAATCCAGATGCTGGCCCATTTTGGAGATTTGGATACGGAACCCTAAAAAACAAGCACAAATGTGTTTTCAATAATCCATAATCGATTTGAATTTTCTTTTGGCTCACACTGTATAATATGAAAGTTTGACCGGCTGCTCGTCTGTGACGTCATCAACTGATAATTTGTGATAATGAGAACCATTCATGATTTCATGTAAGTATTTATAATACGCGTTCGTTTGTTTGTGCGCCATTTTAACAAGTCGCATAATACATGTAATTAAATTAATTTTAAAATTAACAACTGGACACTTTACAGTTAAAAACAGAAAAGGATCAGCTATGAAAAAATATTAAAATAGTAGATTGTATTTCTAGTGTCGTAATGAGGTATCTATATTATCGACGAGTAGTGACAGTATGTCAAAACGAGCGATTTAGCGAGTTTTAACACTAGTGAGGAAAGATACACTGTAAAAATGGATGTAAAAATACTTTGAAAGTTAAGGTAGAATTCGCTCGATTTTCTAAGTGATTTTACATTATTATTTATTTTTACACAGAAAACTTCATAAAAACTTGGCCTTTTATTGTAAAGCTATACAAATTTGTGATTTTTACATAAAGTAAATTAAAATTACATAATTTGTGTAATATTCCAATAAAGTGTGTAAAAATTACAAAATAAAATGTATAGTTACATATATAAAATGGATGAATACAAAACAAATTAATGTAAAATTAGTAACCACGCATGCTCAGTGTGTTTTTATGGAATCTATGCGATGTGCAGGCGATACTTGTATGCGACGCCATTGTCTCTTTGTGTGCCTATTACCAGATTAATCGCTGGCTACAAATGGACCATCGATAATCTATGTAATCGGCCTTCTCATTTCTTACAGTGTACGTTCCCGCACATCGGCCTTTCAAAAGTCACTTTACATGCATACATGCATGCATATAAAGCAGCTATTTTATAGTGGGTATGGCAAAACAATAGCATAGCTCATGTTTAGAAAATGTATGCGTTACTCCATCATGAAGGTAGTTATCTCGTAGTCTCGTCTAGCTTGATGCCGTCGTCCTCTGGGAGCTTGACTTATTGATCTGACCGAACGTTCAGCCGATTCAGCTCGGCTCATGTCGGGTTGCCAGGATATCATTTCACTACATAGGTTTCGTAACACACAACGTATTCTTGTTCCGGTTAGAAAAGTAAATACGTAAATGCGCCAACATATTTTTAAATTTAGTGTTGCCGTCTAGATCTAGACTTTCTAGACTCTTGTCTTGTCTTGTCTAGATTTTCAAGACAAGACTTGCAAAAGTCTTGTCTAGAAATTTTCAAGACAAGACAAGAGTTTTTTAATCTAGACTAGATTTAGTGAAGTCTTGATATTTCAAGACAAGACAAGACAAGACTTTAAACGTCTTGTCTTGTCTAGACGGCAACACTATTTTTAATATTTCAGACCGTTTCAAAACCAATGAAAGTAGCACCCATCTATATCGATGTCCTTAGCTGTCGAGCATCTATAGTATGTACACACAATTTAAGGAAAATGATTGATTTTAAGACAAAACCTTCATATAAATGTGGGTCCACAACGGCTCGGTTTTCCAGGTACAGGGTGATACAATTTGAAAAAAATTAAAATTTATTTTTTGAATAGCGGCAGAACATTTTTGTGGAAAGGTTGTAGGATACAAACAAAATAAAGAAAAATCTCAGATTAATCATCCAATCTTGATAATAATTTCATTCTTTTTGAATGACTTCTATCTCTTAGTTATTACCTACCTATACAAGGTGCTGAATCGTTTTGCGGGTAATAGGGATTTAACCCGTAAAATCAAACTTTTGCGATTTCCTGCTTTCCTAATTATTTTAGGAAAAATATCTTCGAATAAAAGTTTTAGAACATAAAATTCTGCATCTAAATCATTAAACAAAATTAATTTTGCATGCTTTCTGACGGCAGAAATTTGATATGAAAATGTCAAAATTACCTCAAAAACAGATAGCGATAGCCATGGAATTTGAACAAAATGATGACGTTTTAGCTGTCAGAATAATTTCTAATCATTTTGTTCAAGTTCCATGGCTATCGCTATCTGTTTTTGAGGTAATTTTGACATTTTCATATCAAATTTCTGCCGTTACAAAGCATGCAAAATTAATTTTGTTTAATGATTGAGATGCAGACTTTTATGTTCTAAAACTTTTATTCGAAGATATTTTTCCTAAAATAATTAGGGAAGCAGGAAATCGCTAAAGTTTGATTTTACGGATTAAATCCCTATTACCCGCTAAACGATTCAGCACCCTGGTATATCACATTAAATTTTTATATTGGAAGTTTCTGAAAATTTGCATTTATTTTCTCCCAATAATTTCTATTAACAATTGAACATCACGAACTGATCATTCATGATCCTCTCGTACATTGCCTCTAACACCATCAGTGTATCCATCACGAGTAGTACATCTGGAGTTGTACATCTGTCGTAGGAAAAGTCAGATTGTATATGCAGAGGCCACGAAATGAAATGCTTTTCTTCTAAAACGCTACTTCCATTACCATGATTAAGTTAGGTAATGCAATCTACCAGACCAAGTGTCTGGGGTTCGACCCTCCGTCGAGCTGTACTACTGCTCAGTGCACGTGTCGCGATATGCAATCGGAAACGAACGTACAGTATCGGTAATACACGGTGATGCGAATGAAAACTATCCCAACAATTTGTTTCGTATAGTTTTTTTATTAGATACACAATATTTGGGACCAAGGGTTGGGTCCCATAATCAGACGCTGTATGGCATTTTTAAAAATTATGGTTATCGAGGAATTATCTGTCAATGAAAATCAGTGTTGCCTAAAGATTCTAGTTAATATCGGTTCTGACAACAACCCTATCTAGCGAGCGAAGCCGGTAAAAAAAGCATGAACGTACTTCATGCGCCGAGGGTTCCGTGCATGATTCGCTATAGTTGTCCTGTAATCTTTACTCAAGACGCTTGAGTTGTCGAGCGTCTATAATTTACAATATCTTACTGTAATCTTTACAAGGCTCTTTAAATGTCTGATTTTTTCAAAATTTTAGACGTAATACTTTCGGAGTTAAGAAGGGAAGAGGCATATTTAGTTTGTGATGTACCAAGAGAAGCATGAGCTGGTGTTGCCCTGATTCGGGTCTGTAGGCCGTCGTTGGTTGGAATTGCTTCCTAACGTTTCGCTAGCACGAGTGGCGAGCTTCTTCAGAGGTCCTTCCATCTCCGATGCTGGTCAAACTAGTCAGAGAAGCCATCGAGATCCACAAAGATCCCTATAATTTCAACAGAAAGGAGGAAACCCTCAAGCTCAACCAGATCTGGAACCCGATACTCAGGCACTCCCGAGTACTGCCGACCGATATCATGAGGTCAACCGAAGCGAAACAAGCTCCGCCCCCTACCCACAACTATAAATACAACCTGCGCCCGAGAATTTGTTATTCTACATCCAGCATCGGAGATGGAAGGACCTCTGAAGAAGCTCGCCACTCGTGCTAGCGAAACGTTAGGAAGCAATTCCAACCAACAAAGGCTTATAGACCTGAATCAGGACAACACCAGCTCATCAACTGGCCGCGAAAGCCTCAACCAATTTATTAAGAGAAGCATGTTTCTCCCCTCCTTAACTCCGAAAGTTATTATAGGTTTAAAATTTTGAAAAAATTCAGGTATCTGAAGAAGTTGGTAAAGATTACAGGAAAATTATAGCGAACGATGTTGGTACACACAAACAGACAACAGTTTTGGAAACACATTTTCCCGTCTACAAAATACAAAAAAAATTGTTTGTATACAAAATATACTCAGAAAAACCAACAAGAAATCGATATTACAAACATGGGTCTCATTAAAATTGTATACAATGATAGTGACACCCCAAGGTGTTGTGTGATTAGGGTATTGCCATTTGTCCTCTTTTCCCCGGACACCGTCCTCTTTTTAGGGACGTCCGGGGAGATTTTTCGAAAGTGTCCGGAGTAATTATGTATGTTCGAGACTGAAGTAAATGAATGTTTCTCTAATCAATTTGCATTTTTGTAGGTGTCTGGGTCATAGCTGCACCGAACAAATGAATTTGATGGTAACATATTTTGGGGCTTGTAAGCGAAATGTCCGGGGTTTTTGACCGATAAGTTATAATTTTAAAAATATTACTATGTGTGATTTGGAGAAATATTCAAGCCAGTGGCGTACTCATTTAGTAAAAGTAACATACAAACGTACGTACAGTGTATTGTATTGTAGAGCTTCCTCAATCAACATCACTCTGATATGAGTCATGTCGCGACGCAATGCAGCTATGTAGCGATGTCATCAAGTTAACAACCGTGTCCTGTTGTTGTCTAGTCGCTAGCAGATTGCGGTATCACGAATCAAATCTAGTCGCTAAACATTGCAATTGCATATCGGCTTATACCAACGCACGTCGATTGTTTATTATCCAACAGAAGAATCGAAACATTTGAAGATCTAATGTAACAAATGACGCCCTGTCAAAAAAACATTTGAAAATTTGGTTCATACGCCAACTAGTTGACAATGTGTAAAATTTCAGCAGAAGTTAACAGAAATTCAAAAAATTTAAATGTCCGGTGCAACAAATGATATAGCACCTACTGCCCATAAAACATTTGGAAAGCGAAAAACAAATTTCGTTCGTACTAGTTTAAATTTTAGGGCATAAGTTAACAGAAGATTCGAAACATCCGAATGTCCTGTCATCCTGTGTAGCAAATGACAAACTGTTAATGAAACATAATAATATGATGAATGTCGAAAAACAAACGATATGATGTTACATAATTTTGATTCATATGATTCATACCAACGTGACGAATGACGATGTTGAAAAATTGTGTAAAAACTGTGTAACAGCGGTTGTCGATTAATGAAACACATGAAAATCGAAAAACAAACGATAGATGCACTGTTATTTTATTTTGGTTTATATGATTCATGTCAACGATCTATGAAATTTGAATTTTCTGGAGTAGCCGCATTATCAAATTTCGTGGTGCTAATGAAAATATCATACTTTACCTCATACATTTTGCGTTTATATAGATAGATAGATATTTATTTTGTCAATAATAGCCTTACGTTACGAAACCTTATCAGACAGAGAAAAAGAGAGGTCAAAATTTGAGAAAGCATGTTTACGGGTCTTAAAGTCGAAACAATTAACGAGAAACTGTCAGTTTTTATTACGTCGTTTTAACACAAAGCTAAAACCTTTACCTACGTAAAAAGAAAAATAATATTTCGTTTTTTCTTAGACATCTGAACATCGAAACAAACGGTAATCAAAATGTTTATTGCATATTGTTGACATAAAATGAGTCTTGAAACGTGATTTAAATAAAAGAGACACAAGAAGTTTATAAAACTTTGTTTCTATGGTCGGATGCCAATCTTATATCTTTTATAAAACAGTAATAAAACCTTATAAATCAGTGTTGAACACCATCCATGCATTCAGTATATTATATATTAAGTTATATGAGAAAGGCCACCCTTATGGCTTTACGATCTCTTTTGCCTTTAGGGGTGGGTGGTGATCAAGTCTGAGAGATGTCACCCGCCGCAGCCCCTAGATTCATTACGTATACCCTTACGACATTGCATTATAAGGATGGGTCAAATGAGACAGAAAAAATATATCATGAAAAACTAGGAGGAAAATGGCAGGAAAAACTCCAAGAAAGATGAAAGCTTAGCTTTCGAAATGTACATCCATCAATAAAACTGTTGTGGTAAGAAGTAACTATATTTTATTTTGTTTTTTTCCAAGAAAGATCTAATTGAGAAGTAAGAACATTAATCTCTAACATCTCAAGTCCACCTTTTTTGGTGGTAGAGTCGACCCCAAAAAATATGGAATTAAGAAGCTAGGAGATCAATAAATCTCCTAATAGTCTCAGAGCCGACCGTGTGAAACTCGCCGGTATAAAATAATAAAATGAGTGTCATATCAGATGAAAGAGCGTCAAAATCCTTACACAAAAAGTACAATTTGCCACTCGTCATCCTGGCGGGAGCCGCTGGCCGCCCCTTTGAAAATAGAAATTTTTGACAAAAGCCACCCGGGACAACGTAATAAGATGAGCGTCATATCAGATGAAAGAGCGTTAAAGTCCTTACACAAAAAGTACAATTTGCCACCCGTCATCCTGGCGGAGGCCGCTGGCCGCCCCTTTGAAAATTGAAAATTTCTGACAAAAATACGACACTCATCTTATTATTTTGTCCCGGGTGGCTTTTGTCAAAAATTTTCAATTTTCAAAGGTGGCAAATTGTACTTTTTGTGTAAGGATTTTGACGCTCTTTCATCTGATATGACGCTCATCTTATTACGTTGTCCCGGGTGGCTTTTGTCAAACATTTCTATTTTCAAAGGGGCGGCCAGCGGCTCCCGCCAGGATGACGAGTGGCAAATTGTACTTTTTGTGTAAGGATTTTGACGCTCTTTCATCTGATATGGCACTCATCTTATTATTTTATACCGGCGAGTTTCACACGGTCGTCTCTCCTATACTATAAACCTCTAAGTCCATCTTTTCAAGAATATCCTGCCATTTTTTTTCAAATAGATATTTTTTCTCAGAAGGGAGGAAATTCTTAAATTATTTTCCTCAGTGATTAACTTTTCTGTATTTTTCATCCCTTAAATAGTATATACGATATGTGCATAGATATAATACTGCTATAGTATGTAATTCTCCCCTGTATTACAACCCACATGCGGGAGGGTGCCGCATTTTCCACCAACGAAGTCATGAATACATAGTCTCCATTATATTAACTTGTGATAGTCGGAAAATGCTACGATTGAAACACTTCGGTAGTCTTCGGATGCTACGAACAATTTTATATATCTACTATAATTTGTAATATGCAAAATATTTTTTTTTCTGCTAACCGTCTTGTAATAACGCGGAAAAGCTACCGTTGTTTCTTTTTCATTTAGTTAATTTAGTTAATCTTTTGGTTATTATTCATGAAAAAAAGTCAATCTTATTTCTGTTTACTTTTAAAGCTTCAATTATTAATATTATACATATACAAGCTTTGAAGCCTTAGAAATTGTTTAAGGTAATTTATTAGTTTCTTTAAGCTCTAACATAATATATGTTTGAAACTATATAATGAGCTTTCTTCGATCCGAAGTAATAAAATCAAAACGCCAAAAGTTTACATTTTATTTATTAGCCTCGTTTTTTTTTCCGTTTAATTACGCATGTCGAGCGTCACATCATGTTCACGTCTAATCGAAGCGATCGACTAGACCAGTACTCATCGAAAAGCAACGACGTTATGTTTACAACTATTGTATACGTCTACATAATTATAATATCGTACGAATATTCAGTCGAGAGGCACATCAAATATACCCATTGATCATCAACCATATATAATCTGGATTCTTACGTCCGTCTCCAAACTGATCAGGGTTCAAATTACATTACCAAAACCATGTAAACAAAATTATATACTTTCAGCCATTTCGGGTTAAAACCGTTTAGGGTTATGACAAAAAGTTTCACATGCACCGTGGTTTAATAAAATCGCACCCTAATTTTCTATTAAAAAGTAGAGGGCAGTATAGCCTAGTGGTTAGCATGCTTGGTGCCGCAACCTCTAGACTGGACTGCCATGCCTTCGAATCCTACCTGCGCTCATGGATGTTTTGTGATGTTATTTAGTTTTAAGTTAGTTGTTATTTAGTGTAGTTGAAAGACCCTAATGACCTTAGATGTCGACGCGTCTATAATCTACAATAAATAAATAAATCTATTAAAAAGTCTTGTCTAGATTACTACTACCGATTATCTAGTTTCTCAACGGACATTTTTTAATTAACACGCTTTTATTAGCTTCACCTGTATGTTTGCTTGCTTGCTTACTTGCTTGCTTGCTTGCTTGCTTGTTTGTCAGTTTGTAACCGACTTCTTTGAACTTGATTTTGACCAACTTTGAACGGTCAGATTTAGTTTAAACGTTGTCGACTTATCAAAGACCGACGACAATACAATAATTCAATAAGTTTGTCCCATTATCCTGACCAGGATCTCCAGGACTAAAAAAAAAAGCAAAAAACTTCAGATTGAACTGAAACTTTCCACACTTATCAAGAACCGATGACAATACAATAATTCCATAAGTTTGTCCCATTATCCTGACCAGGATCTCCAGGACTAAAAAAAGCAAAAAACTTCAGATTGAACTGAAACTTTGCACACTTATCAAGGACCGATGACAATACAATAATTCCATAAATTTGTCCCATTATCCTGACCAGGATCTCCAGGACTAAAAAGCAAAAATAAATTATAATTTAAAAAAACTAAAAAACACGCTTTAATGAACTAAAAAGTAAAAAAATAATTAATTTTATTGTAAAAAAGCGTGGGGTGCTTTGTATCATATTTTCATACTACCCCACGCTTGTTTACAATAAAATTAATTATTTTTTTACTTTTTAGTTCATTAAAGCGTGTTTTTTAGTTTTTTTAAATTAAAATTTTTTCTAATATCTAAGTCAACTCCAATAAAATAATCTTTTAACAATAATAATTTCTCTCACGATTTTTATTCATAATAAACATTACACAGTAACAATAATGCTGATATTACAACATTAATCTGGCTGATACGAAAATGTACTTTAACTTCCGTTTTCATATAACTTTAGTTTCTTCCGGTCACGTGCCGGAACTTAAATAACGTCACGGGATCGTTGCACGTGTAATGCACCCCTTATTGCTACCCCTCAAAAAATCTAACATTTCTGAGTCACCATAAATACATGAAATAGGGACAAAGAAGAGAATCCTTCAAAGCATTAATCGAATAGCTAAAACATAATAAGAAAAAGAGACTTGGTGTGTGGGTAAAACCACACTGCTAACTTCTCATAGGATGCCCTTAGAGATTTGAGACCAGTCTACCGTAGAGAAACTATTTGCAATACAAGCTAACATATTTTTTTTGCTATAATTCAAATGTTTTGCAAACCTTATCAGATGTTCATTATGCAATTATGCGTCCAATGAAATTGGTCCGGGTGCGATATCATTCTTTATTCTCGAGATATTATGCGGGATGAGAAACATTTCACAACAATTTTACAGTAGTTTTTTGTTATAAACAAAAAACAGCTAATTGAAATTTCCTGCAAACCTAATCAGGTGTTCATTATGTATTATTATGTGTGGAATGAAATTGGTTAGGAGTCGATATCATTATTTGTTCTTGAGATATGCCAGCCGAAAAAATTTCACCAACGTACAAACGAACGACCGTGCATACGTACGCACACACATAGAGACATCTCTCTAAAAGCAGTAGATTCGGACTCTAGGGACCTCAAAACGTGCATAAATGTCAACATTTTTTATTCGCAAAATCGGACCCATTACAATATAACTTCCAATGGGAAGTTAAAAATAATGAATATATATTTTTCAAAATAAATGAAGATCTGTATTTTAAAACGTCAGATTCGAACGGATTAACCACGTAGTCCGGGTTATACATTAATTGTCCATCAGAGCGTTAGTCATTTCCAGTTGTAAACAGTCGGTAATCCCCGATTGATCCCGAACACGCGGCTGATGAATACTGGTACAAACCCGATGTGACAATCTCCCGGTCCCGCTCTGATCCCCGGATTAATCGGAGCTAATCCTCCCTCTAATGGTATTGGAAATGCACATCGACTCTTATGATGAACCCACATTGACTATACTCCTTCTAGAGTCTAGACTACCTATTATTAGGGCTTCAGAATAGCCGAGCGTGTAGCAAATACTATTGTTTACATGGCGTTGCTATGGTTCCTTTATTACAAGTTCCCGGGTTCTAGCCCTAGAGCTGGTAAAAGTGTCAATTGGATTTTCAGTTTATTATTAAAAAAAAATAATGAATTGAAAATATGAATTGGTGCTAGGCCCAAATAACCTTAGCTGTTGGTGGTCTTTAAAACACACACTACCTATTATAGTAGATTGTATACCTAGTGGCATAATAACAGACGCTAATGACCTTTGTTGTCGAGCGTCTTTAATCCACAATTCAATTCATTCTAGTGGCATAATAAATTATCAAAAAACTTTTTACAAAAAAAACCTCTTTCAAAAAAGCCACTTTAAAGAGGAAAATAATAAAATTTTGTGGTCGGCGCCAATTTAAAAAAGTAAAGTAGATAATAGTAATTAACAAGCCGTGAGGTGGGTCCACACGACGAACTTCCCAGTTTGATAAATATTTAATAATAATAATTAAATTAGATATTACACAGAATAGTAATCATTTTAATCATTAAAACATAATTATTATTTATTTTTAACAATAATTAAAAAAAAAACGTCTGAACCGATTTTTATAAAATTTATGTAGGATCAAAATGACGTTAACACGCCTCGATTGACACGTTTACGAAGTCGATATAATTTATTATTCGCGAGATATTGTGTAAAATCTACTTTTTTGTAGTCTATTTGGTTAAAAAAAAAGAACGGCTGAACCGATTTTGAAAAAAAATTTCAGATCATATTTACGTTAATACGCGTCGATTGGTACCCTAACATAGTCGATATCATTTTTCATTCTCAAAATTTCGTCTTAGAAAGAAATGGACACATACGTACACACACACACAGACATCTTTCTAAAAATAGTGTAGTGACTTTGAAACATAAAAATTTGTTATACATTTTGATTTCGATTTTCGGACCCATTACAATAACTTCCAATGGGAAGTTAAAAATTGGTGCTGACCTCAAAATGTTATTACTTTACTCTTTTTAGTGGCTTTTTTGAAGGAAGTTTTTTTTTTGTTAAAAAGTTTTTTGATAATTTATTAGCTAGCCTTGTGTCATACAACGACAGTCCCTCCAAAAGCAAATAAGATTGCCAGTTCTAAATAACAAAACGAAATTTAATAAAGTTCTCGTCCGTGACTGAGTCGCCGAACAATCAAATCGGTCAACAATACATCATTTAATGTGACGTCACGACACGTGCGAGACCCGTGTCTTTGCACGTGGCTTCGTTAGTTTAATGAGACATACGGCCAGCGGTGTTTCAAAGGGTCCCGTGGGGTGAATATTTGATCGAGGATCGCATGGTTGCAAGGGAAAAGCGAGTTGGCCTTGCAAACGACGGTCAAACGATTTTGAATTTTTTTTAAGCCCATCAACAGTCAGGGTAGTACCAATTCATATTTTCAGTTTTTTTAAAAATAAATTTAAAATTAACACTTACCAGTTTTTGATTAGAACCTGAGAATTGCTTGTAATGCAGGAACATAAAAAAAAAATTTAAAAGAACAGAACCTCCAAAAAAGAGGAAAATAATAAAATTTTGAGGTCGGCGTCAATTTAATAAAATACAAGTCGTGAGGTGGGTCGTTTATTAGGACTAAAGTGCAACCCTTGAGGTTCACACGACAAACTTCCCAGTTTGATAAATATTTAATAATTATAATTAAATTAGATATTACACAGAAAAGTAATCATTTTAATCATTAAAACATAATTTTTATTTATTTTTAACAATAATTTAAAAAAAAACGGCTGAACCGATTTTTATAAAATTTATGTCGGATCAAAATGACGTTAACGCGCCTCGATTGACACCCTTGCGAAATCGATATAATTTTTTATTCGCGAGATATTGTGTAAAATCTACTTTTTTGGAGTCTATTTGGTTAAGAAAAAAGAACGGCTTAACCGATTTTGAAAAAATTTCTTTCAGATCATATTTACGTTAATACGCGTCGATTGGCACCCTAACGTACTCGATATCATTTTTCATTCTCGAGATTTCGCCTTAGAGACACATATACACACAGAGAGAGACATCTTTCTAAAAATAGTGTAAAAATAGTGTAGTGACCTTGAAACATAAAAATTTTAAATACATTTTGAATTCGATTTTCGGACCCATTACAATAACTTTCAATGGGAAGTTAATAAAGTCGGTTAAAAAGTAGATATTAATTAAATTGGCGCCGACTTCAAAATTTTATTATTTTCCTCTTTTTAATAGTTTTTTGAAGGAGGTTTTTCTTTGTTAAAAAAATGTGAGCCGTCGTGGGACGCCTGGCAGATGTGAAACATTTTCATAGCTCTCCCTCTCCAGCGAAGACAATTAGTGAAATAATTTTTAGAATCGGTTCAGTAGTTCCAGAGATAAGAATTTATGATTTATTACCCCCCCCCCGCGAGAAATTCTCTCCCTGCGAAAATAATTAGTGAGAGAATTTTTAGAATCGGTTCAGTAGTTCCAGAGATAAGAATTTATAATTTATTACCCCCCCCCCCCCCGCGAGAAATTCTCTCCCTGCGAAAATAATTAGTGAGAGAATTTTTAGAAACGGTTCAGTAGTTTCAGAGATAAGAATTTATGATTTATTACCCCCCCCCCCACTCCACGAGAAATTCTCTCCCTGCGAAAATAATTAGTGAGAGAATTTTTAGAATCGGTTCAGTAGTTTCAGAGATAAGAATTTATGATTTGCGGAAAATTTTGAAAATTGTAATTTGAGGATGTTCTAGAGAGATAAACAAATTATGTCGTAGAAGGCTTATATACTAGTTTTTTTTTTAAATAGATATCGAGCAACGGCTGACTTACTCAACTTTTGTGTTCACAAAGTTTCCTGCCTTACCCTATTTTCCTATAATATCTCTACTCACATTACATTGTTTAAATATAAAAAAATTTAAAAAAATAAAATAAAGGAAAAAAAGTGAAAAATTGAAAATATTTGTCCAACAAAATGTATTCTGTTTAAAGCTTTGACGGATTTAGAAAAGAAGTTGAAAAGAATCCTACAGCGTCATAAAACCCGACCACTTTTCCATAGTACTGGGGTAGTTTTCCCCAACTCTCTAAGCAACGCCTCTCAACTGAACGGGCGTCGATCAATAGGCGCCGCATTCGGCCATGTTGGCGTCGGCGTATCCAATGGAAAATTCACGGCCGGAAAAGCGTTGCCATGACTACCGAAAGGACATTGATGTTGCAGCTCGTCGACAACAGAAATGTGACTCTAGGTTATATGTTTTGAATACATGGATTTAAGTTCTACAATCGAACGATTATAGAAAATACAAGATTTTTTTGCGAACATAGTATAAAGATCTAATTGATGATAATAAATAGTATCATTGACCTTGAGTATATAAAATTAATAATAAATAAATAAAAAAAACTCAACAAAATTTGGTTTAATCAAGAACGAATTACATCTAATCACAGCGAGATTTAAATTTTGATTCTTTGTTTCAAAAGCGTACACTGTAAGAAATGAGAAGGTCGATTACATAGATTATCGATGGTCCATTTGTAGCCAGCGATTAATCTGGTAATAGGCACACAAAGAGACAATGGCGTCGCAAACAGGTATCGCCTGCACATCGCGTAGATTCCATAAAAATACATTGCGCATGCGTGGTTACTAATTTTACATTAATTTGTTTTTTATTCATCCATTTTATATATATGTAACTATACATTTTATTTTGTAATTTGTACACACTTTATTGGAATATTACACAAATTATGTAATTTTAATTTACTTTATGTAAAAATCACAAATTTGTTTAACTTTACAGTCCAAGTTTTTATGAAGTTTTCTGTGTAAAAATAAATAATAATGTAAAATCACTTAGAAAATCAAGCGAATTCTACCTTAACTTTCAAAGTATTTTTACATCCATTTTTTACAGTGTATAATATACCTCATTACGCAACTAGAAATATACAATCTAATTAGTACCTAAATATTATATAAATCATATTATCACAATTTTTGTTTGGAGTTTGTAAATAAGAAAATAAGTTTGGAAATTGTTGAACATTTCTTAATCATCTGAATGTATTATCATATCTGGAACCGTTGATACCAAGGCCATAAGGATAAGCGTTGTTTGTCATGAGAAAATAAACCCCACGTGCTCTGAAAAAAAATATTTCTTTAGCGCCAAAGACGTTTAACAATTTTAAAACAAAATAATTTGTAAAAGATCTGAAAGAGAATCATATATGACTTTCATGTTTCTAAATAATAATAGTCCCAGAGCTCGTGACACATATTTCAGTACGTGTTCGATTCACTTCGAAAATTTGCACGGTGTTACCTTTAGAATAGGTGAAGAAGGAATTGCCCTGACTTTTCTTTGTACTCAGGAGGTACTGCGCATGCTTGATTCAAGAGCAGACTACAATTATATCAAAGTTAAGTTAGGCGAGTGGGGGTAAGCGCACGAGATCTCGTTGTGTATGCGTCAGTCCCTTTAGCGAGTGCCTCAATTTAAGCCTACTAGATATCTCACTTTAAGCGGACGTATCGAACATAATTTTTTATAACGACTGCTTCTAAAGTTTAATAGAGAGAAAAAAATTATAAAAACGGAAAATTCGCTCTTCTAGTCCTTAGAGCTTTACAATTACAGACTAAGTTACGATTTAGTTTATTTTTATTAAAGCTATTAACTTCTGTATAAATCATTAAAAACATGACTCTCTCATGATGTGGACTTTGTATGCGCGATACTATATATAGGAACACATCGATCGATAGCCAGTAAGTGCTTGTATTGTACAAAGTGCGGAAATTTCGAATTTATAAGATGTAGAGATTGTACTTTTACACACGCTTTGGACTTTTACGCACTGTGACGTACTTTTACGCACGCTTTGGACTTTCACGCACGGTGACTAAAATACGCCTCTTTACGCCCGCCTCACAGTGCTCGAATATTGAACTTTAGAAGCAGGAGTTATAAAAAAGTCTATTTACTTACATGACTAAAAAAAATACTGTAAAATAATAAAGTTCTTACTGTTTGGAAACCGCGTATCCCATGACACCCGTAGGATTGTTGTCACATAATTTTAGAACCCATAAGAGTGATGACGAACATTTACGTCCAATGAATGCGTTTGGATCGAACATTGATTCGACATAATAATGCCAGGATCTTCTGTGAGAACAAACCCCTATAACAAATGACAATCGTCACTAATACAACATAATTTCACAAAACTGTCAGTTTCGATTTAACTGACTGAATATTTCCAAGCAAGACTTTTGTTATCTCTTTTAGTTTAAAAGATATGAACGTTCAAAGATTTTTTCCTTTGAAGTGAAACTTCTTTACGCACTGTAGAGTGAGTTAGATTCATACGGTTGAAAGTGTAATGTGTAACGCACACAGCTTACGAAAAGGTCGGATCACATTATCGCATAGTCACCTATTATAGGTGACAGCAATATTTATTGTAGATTATAGACGCGTCGACAACTCAGGTCATTAGCGTCTTCAACACAACAAATAACATATTTGTGTATTAAAATCCACCAGTCGGCATACACAAACCGACTGGTACGAGCTCGGATCCCTGGGAGCGCTAATTCCCAAAGAACATTGGAATGCAATTGCGATAACAACTACATCCCAATGTCCCCCCTGGGGGGAGCAATATTTATTCATTTTATGTAAAAAGATGTTATTTGTGTTTAGAAGTGTCACTTCTGTAGACCAACAATCTAGGATATTTAGAGCTAGCATTAATTCATATTTTCTATTTTATTATTTTTTAATAATAAATTTAAAATCAAATTCTCGAATTAAAACCTAGGAACTGAAGGCTTGTAATAGAAATGGAAACGCCATATAAAAACGGCTATATCCTCAATCCCTTTTATAGTTGTAAAAAATTTTAAACACGCAAAGCTTTTAAAAACCAAAAAAGATACAAAGTTTTTCTTTACTTATTTGAATCAGCATACTTAGCCAAAAAAGACTATTTGTTTCCAAAAAAACCGGAAGACAGCCCGGTTGGTCCGCTAAGTCAATATTAACATAAAAATCAACATGGCCGACAGGTGTCAAATCGCCAAGCCAACCATCTGTATGTACCACGTCCACGAAATCGGCAACTTGCGAGTCCATTTTGTAGCTTGCAGTGAAATTTACTGGACCTGACGGATCTAGTGCTAAAATTAAAATCATTCAATATCGTTAAAACTACGTAATACTGACGTTGATCTCGACTATCTAACTGGATTAACGATTGTCTGAGATGCCATTTTGGTAAATTGATATGCGCTTGCGCTGCCATAGTAAACTCCAATCACTACCCAAAATCATTAACATAATTAACCTTGTCTAGGTTTTAATTAAACATTGTTGAGTATATCGTTTAGAGAACATAATATTGTCATTTCAAACGAGTTGGCGATAAACAACTAAATAATAATATTCATAGGACCATTCCTTGTTAGAAAACATAGACCTGTCCGACCCTAAAATCGTTTGTGCGCAGAAATGACGCTACAGCTATCTTCTCTAAACGATACTACTCTATACACTATTTCGAGGTGCTGAACGAATCTTTGATTCAGAATACTTTCGATGTATTCAGCCCATAAGTCCGATTGAGTCCATTTAAAATAGGCTTCGTGCGGCGATGGGTTCCAATATGTGTGCCAAATTTCGTTTAAATCGATGCACACACATAATGTGTGGTAAACAAAATAATAGATATCACTTTTTCCGAGACTGTACCGATGTTAACAGCTCGAAGAAACTTTAAGAAATGAGCTCTGGCTAGTGGGCGTACGCACTTGTTTACTGCGCATACAAATCTCAGAGGCCAAGCTATGATAGCCGAGTTGTACCGTCTATTCAATTAAGTTATTGGTGAGTAAGTAGATCTATCTATTGTAGATTATAGACGCGTCGACAACTTAGGTCATTAGCGTCTTAAATACATTAAATAACAATTCTCTTAAAACAAATTGGTTGAGGCTTTCGCGGCCAGTTGATGAGCTGGTGTTGTCCTGATTCGAGTCTATAGGCCGTCGTTGGTTGGAATTGCTTCCTAACGTTTCGCTAGCACGAGTGGCGAGCTTCTTCAGAGGTCCTTCCATCTCCGATGGATGTAGAATATATCCAGCATCGGAGATGGAAGGACCTCTAAAGAAACTCGCCACTCGTGCTAGCGAAACGTTAGGAAGCAATTCCAGCCAACGACGGCCTATAGACCCGAATCAGGACAACACCAGCTCAATTCTCTTAAAACTAAATGACATCACAAAACATCCATAAGCGGAGGTGGGATTCGAACCCACGATAGTGTGATCCAAAGGTCGCTACGCTAACCTTACACCACACTGTCCTCGTGAGTAAGTAGAGACATACCAGTAAGCCATCCAATTTTTTCACCGGTTACATTGTAAACTCTTCTGGCAGCATGAGCGCCCAAATGAGAACCCAGACTATGTGTCATAAGTCTTATATTCTTGGGATCTATACCGTTGTAAATGAAGTTAGATAAGATGTTTCCGATCGCCCGGCCAATGTACGTTCCATTTTCGACAGATTGCTCATAACAATATAAGTTCAACACACCGGATACAAACTGTGATCTAAATTCTATATCTTTATCTTTTTCAGGGGTGGACAATTCCAATGAATACGAATCGCCCTGAACTAGATATTCGTAGTTGAAGATGAATATGTTATATTCCTGTTTAATGCAATGTGCTGAAAACAGAATAATAGTGTAACAAAAATCCAGATGATACGCCACTGCCTTGGGCGGAACTTACTGGAAACAAATGAACAAAACAGTTTTGTTACAATAGTATATTGTGCGACTAGTGGGGGAAAGAGGAGATTCCTCGAGTGTGAATTTTGCCGCACGAGCGTAGCGAGCGCGGTAAAACATACGAGTGGAATCTCCTCTTTCAACCAATATAGTCGCACACAATATTTTGTTCAACTACCACAAGAAATATGTCATTTCGTGGCTCTGCTGAGCGTTGGCGAAATAATGGGTGACCTGATTGATTGACGAAACTGTCAACACTTGCGTAAACGTTCCCCGTATTTCGCCCACTCTCTACGTCTACAGTCAGAGAATCTGGGGCCAAGTCGAGCAGACAACAGACGGCCGCTACAGTGTATACCTTTTCTCGAAGCAACTCAAGGCACTTTTCAACTTTCTATATCTCTGTTACAAATGCAAGCAGAAGGCTGAAAATTTCGCTAGAGATTGTACCTAACGGTCTTAACTAATTCCCCAAATTACAAGTTTCTAATCAATATAGTTCAGAAAATTTCAACCCTCAAAATTGTCTATTTTGTCATCACTCACTCACTCACTGACATAGCGATCATCAAAAAGCTAGGGCACTTCCAGTAGTCCTAGAAAGCTGAAATATGGTATGCAGGCTGGGTTTCACGTAAAAGTAACGAGAAAATTCTAATATCTATGTTTTTCCCCCTCCAACCCTTAAAAGGGGGTGGTGCATATTTCTATTATTATAGGCTAAGTCCGTAGTCAGAGAAAGCTGAAATTTGGTATGGAGGCTAGGTTTCGCGTACAAGTAACGAGGAAATTCAAACATGTGTGATCTTCCCCCTCCAACCCCTAAAAGGGGGTGGTGCATATTTCTATTATTATAGGCTAAGTCCGTAGTCAGAGAAAGCTGAAATTTGGTATGCAGGCTAGGTTTCGCGTACAATTAACGAGGAAATTCAAACATGTGTGATCTTTCTCCTCCAACCCCTAACAGGGGGTGTTGCAGATTTCTAAAGTCCTTATAGTCAGAGAAAGCTGAAATTTGGTATGCATGCTGGGTTTCACGTACAAGTAACGAGAAAATTCAAATTTTCCCTTTCCAACCTTACAAAAAGAACTGAGATACCATCAAAAATATTCTTGTAAAGAAAAAAAATGCCAAGTCTCGCAACACTTTCCCCGTAAAAAGTTTTGAGATCCCGAAAAGTACCAAGTCAGCCATTCTATTACCTTTGACTATGAAGATAGCAAATTACTCGATAGTTGTCTTAAAACTACACAGGTAAAATAAAGAATAATTTATAAATAATATTTTATGACTGTAAACTTGTAGTACCTTTTGAACTTGGCAATCACATAGTATCAGGATATATGATACCGTGCGGTAAAGTTTTAATAAAAACAATATCTCATCACAGTGCACCTATGCCACGTGATTGCCAAGTTCAAAAGGTACTACAAGTTTACAGTCATAAAATATTATTTATAAATTATTCTTTATTTTACCTGTGTAGTTTTAAGACAACTATCGAGTAATTTGCTATCTTCATAGTCAAAGGTAATAGAATGGCTGACTTGGTACTTTTCGGGATCTCAAAACTTTTTACGGGGAAAGTGTTGCGAGACTTGGCATTTTTTTTCTTTACAAGAATATTTTTGATGGTATTCATTATTTCGCCCACTCTCAGTAGAGCCACGAAATTACATATTTCTTGCGGGTGTTGAACAAATAAATTTTTAGATGTGATAGTTCAGCGTAGTGAATTTTAGGAAGAAATTGGTTCGGAAAAGGCTGTAGAAATAATATTCAGAGATGTTCAAATTTGTTTGATTTAAAAATTTATTTTCTTCTTCAGGATTTTTAAAACCCTGAAGAAGAAAATTGTTTAATAGCCGATGTTTCGAAAAATAAAATTTATTTTCTTCTTCAGGTTTTTAAAACCCTGAAGAAGAAAATAAATTTTTCAAAACGTCGGCTATTAAACAAATTTGAACATCTCTGAATATTATTTCTACAGCCTTTTCCGAACCAATTTCTTCCTAAAATAAATTGAAAAAGATCTGACAAATTTTCTAATAAATTGAAAAAAAAACTTTAAATCTTTTTTTACCTGAAATTAGAGTTTGGCAGCTTTCTTCTTCGACAGATTCGCCCCAACCATGAAAATAAAACATTAACGGCTTTGAGGGGTCAAAATATTTTGAGTAAAATACATCTTTGTATTCTGTTATCGGGTAGTCTTTGAAATCGTGATAATAGATTCTGAAACCAAAATATTTTATAAGTTGCAATAATGTAATGATTAAAAATATTTGAGGCAACGATTATTTAAATATTTGAATGAATTGTAATTTACAGACGCTCGACAACTGATTAAATATTTGACTGTTACTAGAACATAATATTGCCAAGATATTTAAGAAGCACGTATAAAATAGTTCTAAGAACATTTTAAAAAATTAGACTCCAAAGATCTCATTTTAAAAATACCGTCAAAAAAATGATGTAGTTACTAAAGTGACTAGTGCTGTAAATGCGTAATAATGAATGAATTGTGGATTATAGACGCTCGACAACAGAGGTCATTAGCGTCTGTATTAAATCCGTATAATACTTTAGAATAAAACGTTTGTATAAAACGGTATTATACGGTACCTATGTAAAAAAATAATATACCCCAGTTTTATACTAGGTATAAATACTGCGTATTTTTACTATTTTATACAGCACGTATAAAACGTTTAACACCGTTTAAAACGGTTTAATACCGTTTAAAACGGTTAAATACCAAAATGAGAACAGGAACTTTTCCTATTTTGCAATTGACAATACTGAATAACAAACATAGTGTAAAAAAGTAAAAAATCGTTTTATACTGAAAAAATACGGTATTACACCATGGGTTAAATACACAAAAAAGTTTAATACAGTATTTTTACATCACTAAAAGTGGCATTAGTGGAGTTAATTTTTAATTTAAAAATCTACGTTTATTTTACATACCCTTGTTGAAATCGTAATGTTAGCAGATTAAGAATGCGATCAGGTACGCCATCAGATATTGACACTATTAAAAAAATATTAACCATGAAATAAAAAAGGAGTTAAAGAAATGCATGCATGTACAGGGTGCTGAATCGTTTAGCGGGCAATGGATTTAACCCGTAAAATCGATTTCCTGCTTCCCTAATTATTTTAGGAAAAATGTATTCCAATAAAAGTTTTAGAGCATAAAATTCTGCATCTAGATCATTAAACAAAATATAGCCATGGAACTTGAACAAAATGATGACGTTATAGCTGTCAGAATAATTTCTAATCATTTTGTTCAAGTTCCA
This sequence comes from Mongoloraphidia duomilia, assembly GCA_039654895.1. Classification (NCBI taxonomy): domain Eukaryota; kingdom Metazoa; phylum Arthropoda; class Insecta; order Raphidioptera; family Raphidiidae; genus Mongoloraphidia; species Mongoloraphidia duomilia. The sequence goes on from CM077527.1 coordinate 14,303,582, forward strand.
TGGCTATCGCTATCTGCTTTTGAGGTAATTTTGACATTTTCATATCAAATTTCTGCCGTTACAAAGCATGCAAAATTAATTTTGTTTAATGATTTAGGTGCAGAATTTTATGTTCTAAAACTTTTATTCGAAGATATTTTTCCTAAAATAATTAGGGAAGCAGGGAATTGCAAAAGTTTGATTTTACGGGTTAAATCCCTATTACCCGCAAAACGATTCAGCACCCTGTATATACCCTATTTGATAAATTTCAAAAAAACAAAAAATACTACGGTACCTTCATTAAAACTCACAGAACATTTAGTAACTATTATTAAATTAAATATAATAAAATATTTCACTATGATATCCATTTTGTAGCCACAATGTAAATCCAAAGTACTGATAGTTGATACTTGGTTAAACACAGGTGTTGTATTTTCTGTAATGGAAGTTTTTATATAGAAACTATATTTTTATTTTGTGTCACCATTACTCATTAACAAAAGCCACTATACAATGTGTCTTAAAATAGTAGATATGTAAAAACGAGCGATATCGAGTTTTAACAGTCACACGACTCATAATATCATTACGCACAAGATATACAGGGTGTTCAAGACTTGCGCTGTCGGCCGATATATTGATTTTGAGTGAAGATAGAAAAAAAGTTTAAATACAAAAGTTATATAATTTTTAATGGTGTATAACCTAAAAATATTTTCAAAGTTATGTTTTTTTTAACCTAGCACCCTGTTTTTATTTGTTATTTCAATTCTGACCCTAAATGTGAATACAAATTGTAAGGAAAGCCATGCTCGAAAATTCAGTAATTTTTGAGTTAAACAAGTTTTTAGAAATTTTTGACACGTGCAGACCTTTACCTAAAATTCGACATAGCTAAAACAGAAACCGTTATCAAACTGAAATTTTGAGGATCACTAGATAATGGACGGACAAATCAATGTCTGTCCTAAAAAAATGAATTTATTATACAGGGTGTTCAAAATAATGTACTTCCTTTACCTAACTTCAATCACGTGTAGCTTTTGATTGTTAAATACAACAAGGTTATTTTTTTGCTGGAATTGTATTCTTTAGGATATTTACTGTGGAACTTTTTTCATTCACAATAACTTCTGCAAAAATGTACCAATTTGAATGATTTTTTATGTTTATTTCACTAAGGACCGGGACCTATTGAATTTTGTGCCAATCGAATCATTGGTTTTGAAATTTTGGTAATAGGCAATTTTGTGCATATTTTGTGCCTATAACAATATCAACAAAAATAAAGATAGTTACTTCTTACTACAACAGTTTTATTGATGGATGTACATTTCGAAAGCTATGCTTTCATCTTCAGCAAACACTACTATATGTATAGTGTTTGCTGAAGATGAAAGCATAGCTTTCGAAATGTACATCCAGCAATAAAACTGTTGTGATAAGAAGTAACTATCTTTATTTTTGTTTTTATTCCAACCACAGTGCTCATATATTTTTATTATAACAATATCGTTTAAAAATTCCACTAAAATGTTTCATATTATATTAAAAATGATTTTGGAAAATAAAAGTCATGTATTTTTTTAAACCATGACGCAGAAATATTCTTCTTTCTGACTCATTCAGATACAAAGATCTGTTGTTCATTATATCAGTGGCGTAACCGCGTAACTACAAATTGGACTTCTGGCATATTTTTTTGGTGGGCCCCATTGAGCATGGAGGGTAGAGAGACGCTCTACGTATACACCTGTTTATGCAAACGTGAAGCCAAGTCTGACGCATGGTTCTTCTTCTTCTTCAGTCTTCCTCAGCTGCCTGATATAAAATGAAGGGACTGACTACCTAATAGAAGGAAAATTTCGTCAAAATTCCGAGATATGTAGAACAGGAAATACAGTAGAGTCCGTCTATTACGACTTCGTTTATAACGGCTAACCGTTTTTAGCGACGTAAATGCAAACTCAAGTTAGGTTTCATATAGACGTACTATGAAAGCGTATCCGTATAGTACGACTCCGGTTTAAGCGACCAACTGCTTTTAGCAACCTAATTTTATAATAATCGTCCGGTTAGAACGAAATTACAATACATATTGTTCCTCTGATCTGTAATACACACATATGTGCAATGTTTAATTTTCATTAAAGTTACATAATACATACATACATATGTACATAATGTATTTGTAAGGGTTAATATATTTTGTTTTATTTTCATAGAAATTAATCTATTGTATTAATATCTGGATGACCGAGCTTTGCTCGGATGAGTTCAAAAAAAATAGTACATAAAGTTCCCATTTCATCAAAATCGTTAGTCGTTTTTAAGAAAAAAAATTACATACCTATGAGTAGATAGTATTATTATACGTCAGTATACGTCATACTATACATAACGTATGTACCTACATATTTTATATAGGTAATATAAAAGTAATATACCTATTTATTTAAATATTAGTTAAAAAAATAACAGCAATAAAATCTAAACATAATTATGTAAGTATAATTATGTTTAGATTTTATTGTTGTTATTTTTTTACTTTTCAAATAATTACTGATTATTTTAATAAGTTAAAGATTGACTGTCAGAGTAATTTGACATAAATAATGAAAATAGTTTGTTTTTTCCAAAGCCTGCTCACCATACGACACTGTTTTGTAACGTTAAAAAACTGTTTTTTAAAACGATAAAATCGATAAGAAAACGAATTTTTCCAGGGATGAGACCTAGCTAGATCGATTTTTTGCCCCCCGAAACCCCTTTTCGGTAAATTTGATCAAAATCGTTAGAGCCGTTTTCGAGAAAATATTTATATAGATACATAGGTACATATATACAAGATTTGCTCATTTAATAATATAGGAATATAAAAACAAGCTTAAATTATGCGGTCGCTTTGTGTGTCGTCCGCTTAATACGACATCATGTCGCCGGTCCCTTGAATGTCGTTCTATCCGGATTCTACAGTAGAAGGAAAATTTCGTCAAAATTCCGAGATATGTAGAACAGGAAATATATGGAAGGATATCTGCATTTAACGAAACTTAGGACACTTTACAGACTATCCTATACTGTCAATAGTACCTATAAATGCAGTTTTTGAAAGTTATCAATCATATAAACACTGTTAGCAGCCTTTTGAAGCTGGAAGCCTTTGGTTTGTTGCCAGTTTTGCCACCCTGTAGCTACGCTACTGCATTAAATCGAATAATAAAATATAAATTATACAGAAATAATGATGATTATATAATTATTATCAACTTATTCAAAATAAATAAGTCAACACAAGTGTGTTTTATATAATACAAGTATTTCAACAGATAATATACTTTAAACAATTGAAAAATTGGTGCAACAGGTTTTGCATCTACAATCTACACATTTTTATTTTAATAATATTTGTATTGATTATTTTATTGTTTCTATACTAATTAGCAAAACAATCCAAAAGTAGGTACATTGTACAATAGAACACTTGCATGGAATTTTTCCATCGCATTTTTATTATGCAAAACGAAAATATGTATCAATTTTAAGAAGTAAACGTCAGTTTAAAAATTATTTTTTGAAGTTATACTTCTTTTGGCGCGTTATGGAAAAATGATGAGAGTTAATTTCTACGTTTTAACACCATGAAGTTAGTCGAAAGTTCATGATTATAATACCCTATTATCACCAGTCACAATGTGACAATTAAGAGCGTTTTCAGTTTTGAATAACATTAATAAAAGCTATTGCTATACAAACGCTCGTTTATGACGCTTTTGTTAAATATGAGTTTGTACTCCAACACCCGTACTGTTTACATTATTATTTTTCATGATTATAATACCCTATTATATAGCACTGCTATGTAAGATGTCCGTGGTGTAACGGATAACACCGCCGCGTCATACGCGATAGGTCTCGGATTCGAATCTCAACACAAACATGCTTCTTTTTTTATAAATATAATAAATAAATATATTTAATAAATTAATAATTTATTAAATTAAATTAATTTATTTAATATCTTTATTTTATGATTTTATTGTCTTTTTTACAAACGTTTAGTACTAGCACGCGGGATAAATTTTTTGGAGTTATTTTTGTTTTGTTACGCCAAAGAAATATAACTTCTGACGTGCGTACATAAGTACACACACTCTTTTTTTGTGATAGACAGTTTTTCGACGATACTGTTAGGATGTAAATTTTTCTCTTATTCGAGTAAAATTTTCTACCACCAGATGTCATATGCCTGTTTGACAGATTCCAATATGATAACTTTTTATAGATTCATCGCGCTCAACATCTTCTAATAACGTCGCCCCAATTATTTTATTTAAAAACTCGCCACCAATGCCTATCGGGTAAGCTACTTTAATCTTCAAATCTTTTCGCTGAATCACGTGACCGGCCTTTCTTGTTTCGGCCATCACGACGCTCTTACGAAGTTTCACGAAACATTCTTGTTCTGACGGTTGCAGCACTTTGACGGCGTTGCCCATTGCTTTTTCGACAATTCGTATTCTCTCTGCCATTAATTTGTATTCATCGGGCGTTAAAGAACAAATATGATCCGATCCTTTTTGAGATTTGTCTAACGTCAAATGACGCTCTATTACCTAGAATCAATACAAATTACTTTTTTATTTCGAATGGGGTACTTCCATGGAATTTGTTTGTACTATATTGATAAGTAACAAAATGACACCACATATGACATATAATACAGATAATTTGTGGATGTGCCAACGAGCGACCCACCTTTTGAAGGTCAGATTTGACCGTCGCATCTGTTAGCAGAATTCAAAAGCTTGAAATAAGTATGTGTGAGTTATAGTTGATTCAAAACATAAGAGTGGTTCTGATCCTACACACTTTAAACCGAGCTTTAAACAATCTCAATTCTATTAAAATGTATATGTCGCTTTAGTTGCGGGATAATATTTAGATAATAATGTATTCTTTTGCTGGCATTCATGAAACATTCCCTCTAATTTAAACTTTACTGAATTATAGAACGAGAAAAAATTACCATGCCTATTATAATTACTTATATTAAAAAATATTGTTAACGCATCATTTTATTAGTTACCATTTTAGCCACTAGGTACCAGGAATGTATATTATCTATAAATACCAAAGGTTTAGTACTTTATTTTGGTTATGTTTTTAGTTTTATAAAATGACACAAAAAAAGGCGCTCATAAGACGGTAAGGCAAGACCTCCCTGATGACACCTAAATTTCCTCATTCTGATTTCTAATACTTAAGCTCAATAACAAATTTTGAAATATTAATTTAGGCCCCGCCCACAAAAAAAACGTTTTTCGCTCGTAACGTTACATTTTATACCATAAGTACCTACATATAACATATTATCATTAATATGAAAGACGCTAATGACCTCTGTTGTCGAGCGTCTATAATACTGTACTGTCCAAAAACCATAAAAAGTCTGTTGAAAATGTTATACCTATGTAAACTACGAACCTATAAAAATGAACATTCAAGATGACACATGTTGTTTGTGACAACACGATTTCATTCAAAAAAAATATTTTATTTAATAATTATTGCGCTTTAACGAATCGTCGAATGTTTCTCAGATTTTAGAGTTTTATTCATATTGGCGTTTCGTATTCATTTATTTTAATTGTATAGAAGCTGATGATCTCACCTATCGAGCGTCTACAATTGATTTATCAATCAAATAATTTCATTCTGAATTATAAAAGTGCGATTAAAAATTCCATGCAACTACCCTATTAAAATGCAAAATAAAATTATTCTTTGTCATAACTATACTGACCTTAGCACCCATAGCTACAGCAGCCAAAGATATATCAGTCCCCAATTCATGCCCTGAATAGCCTATGGGAATGTCAGGAAACTCATTTTGATATAACTGTATCACTTTCAAATTAATTTCATCGACTGGTGCAGGATATGCCGATATGCAGTGCAGGAGACAAAAATTTTTGTTCAAGGGTTTGACTAAGTCATAAATGTGTTTAATTCCATCCATCATTTCCATACCTGTTATCAAAGTGTACATTAATGAGGCTGTAAATGACTTTTTATTAGTTAATTAATTAATTAATTGTAGATTATAGACGCGTCGACAACTCAGGTCATTAGCGTCTTCAACACAATAAATAATCCATATGTGTATTAGAATCCGCCAGCCGGCATACACAAACCGACTAGTACGAGCTCGGGTTCCTGGGAGTACTAATTCCCAAAGAACATTGAAATACAATTTGCGATAGTAACCACATTCCAATGTCCCCCCTGGGGGAACTTTTTATTATTGTATTTGCTATATGGCACATACACTATAGGCAGAACCTAGGGGTCGGACCAAAATTTCTCGACGTTTCATAGCATTTGCGCATGTAAAGCTCCCGTCATTTTTATCGAAATCGAAAAGAAGAAACCAACGAACACACCCATTGTTTTGTTTTCTTAAAGTGAAATACCAATTTCATAGAAAATATCCCAATTCCGACATCAGAACAGTTATCTCTAATGATCCATTTTCCTGAGAGTATTTTTTTCAATTATCCACGAGAGGCAGCACTTGTGGTAGGTACAAACATTATTTATTCCCCATTAGTGTCGTGTCATTTTAGTGGTATAACTTAATTATTAAAATATTATTATTATTAAATTAGTTATAAATAATTAAGTTATACCACTAAAATGACACGACACTAATGGAGAATAAATAATAGAATTAAGATAAGAACCTTTCGGGCTTATGAGCCGTGGTCTACTGGAATGGCATCTTCTTCTTCCAGACGTTTCGCTTGCAACTGCGGCAAGCATCTTCAGTGGTGTGTTCGACGTGGTCGAAGTGTTATTCTCGATGTCCTGCACACTCGACAGCAGGACACCGAGAAGAACACTTCGACCACGTCGAACACACCACTGAAGATGCTTGCCGCAGTTGCAAGCGAAACGTCTGGAAGAAGAAGATGCCATTCCAGTAGACCACGGCTCATAAGCCCGAAAGATTCTTATCTTAATTCTGTTAACGCCGGCCGTGAAAGCCTACATTCTTTTATAGAATAAATAATTTTTGTACCTACCAGAAGTGCTGCTTCTCGTGGATAATTGAAGGAACTATTCAGGAAAATGGCTCATTTTGAAAATATCGGAACTAAAATTTTGACACTCACCGGTTGATATTATTAAAGGTAATTTTTTTCTTGCGGCCTGTTCGATAAGAGGATAATTATTCACGTCTCCTGAACCAATTTTGATAAAAGGCACTCTTAATTCGCAAAGAAACTCCAAGGATTTGTTATCCATGGCGGTCGCTGCAAACATAATACCAATCTCATCTTCGGCATACTTTTGTAGCATTCTGTACTGTTCGTAACTGAACTCCAAATATCGTTTATGTTCACCGTACGTCTTGCCCCACGAATGTTGGCCCAAATATGGAAGTTCTAATGCAGCCCTGTTAAATTTTTCTGACAGATCGCTCTTCTGGAATTTCACACAATCAGCTCCACTTTCCTTTAAATTATATAAAATATAATTATATACAAGATAAACATAAAGTATCGTGACTAAATACACTCAAGTGTGCACGCTTTCACGGCCGGCATTGTTCCAAGTCTTCATGGTGTATTTAAGTCTTCATGGTTTCCGGGCTTGTAGGCCGTGGTCCGGTGGTATTTCTACCTGAAGTTTCGTCTACAAATGCGGTAGACATTCTCAAAGGCGATGTGGCAGCGGTCGAAGTGTCCTCCTTTGCGGCTCACAGGTCAGTGACCTGTGAGCCGCACTCTACCGCATTTGTAGACGAAACGTCAGGTAGAAATACCACCGGACCACGGCCTACAAGCCCGGAAACCATGAAGACTTAAATACACTCAGTCCGCCGCGATAGTGGTTTAGGGTTATAATCCCTACGGTGACACAGGTTTGAAATAATGAATTTTTCCTGGCTACAGCATTATATTACGTCATTGTCAAATGGGTGTTTCATATATACTGATGCAGTCGTTATAAAATATAACTGAAATTTTTTTGCGTGATTTATGGTCGCTTTATAGCTGAAAGTAAATTTCGGCGCTAAAAGTAGGTATCTTTATCTAAAATCAACTTTCAAAGTATTTAGGAATTACAGATCAAATAAAGTTATTATTACTCACTTTGGCAGCTTTGATCAGTTTTTTAGCGATTTTGATATCTCCTTGATGATTTTGTCCGATTTCGGCTATCAAAAAACAAGGATAACCATCACTTATGAATTTTGTAGGCGTTAATTTAATTTGACGAAGAGTATTGTCTTTAGTGTTTGACATCATGAATAAACTAATTAAAATAAATAAATAAATATTTCTTTTATTTCTCGTGTATTATCTTGCGACCTTTTCTGACCCCTAGTTGTTTATAAATTGTAGTAATAATAAGTAAATAAGTTTAAGTCTAAGTTGTCATGTTATCATGACTCGTTTATTACAAACCCGCAGCCCCTACAAATTCTAATCTCAGGACTGAAAAACATCTTTGTATAAAAAGGAGACCAAGTTCTTACTGTGAATGTTTGGCCGTTAAAAGTGCTCAGATCTAAAGTACAACCAAGTTCAGTATCGGCTATGATAAGTAGTGAAATGTAAGACTTGGCCAAATTCAAAGTTTCCTAAGAAAATAAAAGATGAATGTCTAGAGCCAGGGGGGTCTTGCCTTACGGTAGAATACGATCGTCTTATGAGCGCCTTTATTGAATGATTTATGTCATTTTATGGAACAAAAAACATAAACAAAATAAAGTAGGTACTAAACCTTTGGTATTTATAGATAATATCCATTCCTGGCACCTATAGTGGCTTAAATGGTAACTAATAAAATGATGCGTCAACAAAATTTTTTAATATAAGTAAGTAGGCAATTATAATAGGCATGGTAATTTTTTCTCGGTCAATAATTCAGTGAAATTTAAATTTGGGGGAATGTTTCATAAATGCCATGCAAAAGAATACATTATTTTCTAAATATTATGCCGCGACTAAAGCGACATATACATTTTAATAGAATTGAGATTGTTTTAAGTGTGTAGGATCAGAACCACTCTTATGTTTTGATTCAACTATAACTCACACATATTTATTTCAAGCTTTTGAAAGTTGAAACAGATGCGACGGTTAAATCTGGCCTTTAAAAGGTGTGTCGCTCAATAGCACGCCACAACTTATCTGTATTATATGTCATCTGTGCTAGGAACTCTAGGCCTTGGATTGGAAATGAAAAAAAACGACCAAGTGCGAGTCAGATTCGCGCATCGAGGGTTCCGTACAAAAAACAAGGAGTTAGGTAGGGGTAAAAAATTAACAAATTTAATTATTTAAGTTTGTTTTTAAAAAGTGTATTTATATTTTACTTTGTTCTTTTTAGTAAACTGTCAAAATTTTTCAAAATACTGAAAATTAAGACAAAATTAGTTATTTTATAGGTGCTAGGACCAAAAATAACATATATTATATCGCGTGCGCAAAGATATTACGATTTACGACTCGTGTGACTTAAAACTCACTAAATCTCTCGTCAGTAATATACCTCATTACGCCACTAGATATACAATCTACTATTAATTATTTTACGGAAACACTCCGATGTACCTAATACAATAATGTTAAAAGGTTTTTTTCACCATTTGGTCATTAATGCGCTCAAGCACTTTAGTATAAAAGCATGCTTATAAAATCGGTATTGTCTCTATCAGACCATTCGCGTCCTATCGATTCATACACATATGTGATCTGATTATAACTTTTTATATCAAAAACTCGGAGAAACATTCATCACAGATGGCATAGCGCTAGCGCTCCACCGTGCATTTATTGGCCAACTGTCGCACTCCAATCGTCAGTCCCTTCGTATTTAATTCATCGTCAATATCAACATCGATTTTAATCCAAATAAGCGATAAAATTCAACTAAAATACAAAAAATTATCAGTTCCCAAAATAAGATTATACACTGTAAAAAATGGATGTAAAAATACTTTGAAAGTTAAGATAGAATTCGCTCGATTTTCTAAGATTTTACATTATTATTTGTTTTTACACAGAAAACTTCATAAAAACTTGGACTTTTAATTGTAAAGTTAAACAAATTTGTGATTTTTACATAAAGTAAATTAAAATTACATAATTTGTGTAATATTCAAATAAAGTGTGTAAAAATTACAAAATAAAATGTATAGTTACATATATAAAATGGATGAGTACAAAACAAATTAATGTAAAATTAGTAACCACGCATGCGCAATGTGTTTTTATGGAATCTACGCGATGTGGCGATACCTGTTTGCGACGCCATTGTCTCTTTGTGTGCCTATTACCAGATTAATCGCTGGCTACAAATGGACCATCGATAATCTATGTAATCGGCCTTCTCATTTCTTACAGTGTAGAAAAATAGTTTATAGACGATGCTGGTGAGTCATTAATTAGATTCAGATTTTATTAAGCTGGTAAAAGATACTGTAAAAGTAAAGTTGTGTTCTCAATTACGAAACGAACGCGAGATTTAGCGATCGAAGTGGCTCTTGGGACGCTACACGTGACGGATGAGCGTCGAAAACGATTTTGTTGTACAACAGAGCAAAGTTGACTAATTAGAACACTAATTTTTTTAAATGCTTATATACTTCGCTCTATAGTTTTAACCTCAGTGATTGAAACACAAGACACGCCTATTCATTTATTTTTTACTGCCATTTGTTGCCGAGCTTACTAACGAGAGAGAGAGGGGGGAGAGAGGGGGCGAGATGGAGGGGAAGGGAGAGGGAGGGAGAGAGGGAGGGAGGGAGGGAGGGAGAGAGAGGGAGGGAGAGAGAGGGAGGGAGAGAGACAGAGAGAGTGTAGATTATAGACGCTCGATAACTGATGTCTGATATTATTAGCGAATTGATTCCTCTATACTAGTACCGAGATTGTATTCTTATTTATTTATTTATTGTAGATTATAGACGCGTCGGCATCTCAGGTCGTTAGCGTCTTTTCAACTACACTAAATAACAACTTTCTTAAAACTAAATAACATCACAAAACATCCATGAGCGCAGGTGGGATTCGAACCCACGACAGTCTAGTCTGGAGACTGCGGTACCAAGTACGCTATCCACTAGGCTATACTGCCCTCTGTAAACTTATTCTCTCTCTAACTATCCACGTATAAAACTGAGCAACATTACCCAGTATTGATATATAGGTAGTTTAGTTTAGAGCACACTTGCTGTTGCTGAAGCTTTTAGCTTTGTTTTAACTATTAGACCATCTGCCCTATCATCGACAACAGCACATACGTGTTCAACGAAACAAACAAATGATTACCCGACACACATGGCCCTCTGCAAAACGCATATAAAAAAATATGCACTACTAACAGTATTGCAGACAAAAAAGTTATGTTTAATTTTAATATTTCAATCTTTTCTCTTGTATTGTCTCGGCATGTCACAGTGTCATGTCTTAAATTTTGGATTCCCTATGTGCTAATAATTAACATGACATCTCTAAACCCTAATGAACTCAGTTGTCGAGCGTCTATAATCTACAATCTTTCTCCCCCCAACATAACCTCTCTTGTTTTTACAGAAAAATATCAAAGTACAGTAAGGGTAGGCTCATTGATTTCAGCGTGCCGTTTTCTATAGATATAACTAATTTTTAAAGAAGAAATACGAGATTTTCAAAGTTTGTGAAAACGCGTTCAAGACTTTGGCTTGCGTATTTTATGTGCTAATACTGAAAAACAACTAAAACAATGTTTTAAGACCATCAACAGTTATTTAGGCTTTGTACTAATTGATATTTTCAATTTATTATTTTTTTCATAGGTAGTAAATTGAAAATCCAATTAGCCATTTTCCTGAGAGTATAGGTACTTCTTTCAATTACCCACGAGAGGCAGCACTTGTGGTAGGTACAAACATTATTTATTCCCCATTAGTGTCGTGTCATTTTAGTGGTATAACTTAATTATTAAATTATTATTATTATTAAATTAATTAAATAATTAAGTTATACCACTAAAATGACACGTCACTATTGATGAATAAATAATGTTTGTACCTACCACAAGTGCTGCCGAAGTACTCTCAGGAAAATGGCTCATTGATATCTAATTTTTCCAGCTCCCTAAAACAAATTATTTTTTTGCCATACCCACTACAAAATATAGCTACTTTCGATACATATACACCTGCCTGTAACGGGTCATTTAACTGGCAGGCGTGCGGAAAGTGTTTTACTTACCGCACTAGTGCCATAACAACTTCTGTTTATTCGTTCTATCCGCCCGCGTGCGCCAGCCATTATTTACTCACAACCTTCACGGCATACTGTAAAAGTAAAGATGACGACCCAAATGAACTGTCAACATTTTTTGAAAAAAAAGTGAAAAGTATAGGTATTTTGTAGTGGGTATATGGCAAAAAATACCATATATAGGTATATCTGGTGCGTAATGGTATTATGACTCGCGTGACTGTAAAAACTCACTCGTTTTTACATACTGTCATCACTCGTCGTAATATAGTCCATTACACATCTAGATATACAATCTACTATTATTTTATTAATTTGATATATCAAAATTATTAACAAAAATGTTTTCTTCTGTTTTATACAAGCCTATAAATAAGCGTCACTGAAAAAAGTGTATACACGCATTGCTGCGCAATAAAAGCGATCAAATTACTTTTTTAATTTGAATAGGGGTTGATATTCGGTATTCAAGGAATGTTTTAATAACATTCCTTTTTATAAGCTATATACTGCAGCTGACCTGCTCCGGCTAGATTGGAAATATATAGAAACAGGCAAGGAAGTAACTGAAAACATAAACAAAATAAAGTACTAAACCTTTGGTATTTATAGATAATATCCATTCCTGACACCTAGTGGCAAAAATGGTAACTAATAAAATGATGCGTCAACAACATGTTTTAATATAAGTAATTATAATAGGCATGGTAATTTTTTTCTCGTTCTATAATTATTCAGTGAAGTTTAAATTAGGGGAATGTTTCATAAATGCCAGCAAAAGAATATACATTATTATCTAAATATTATCCCGCGACTAAAGCGACATATACATTTTAATAGAATTGAGATTGTTTAAAGTGTGTAGGATCAGAACCACTCTTATGGTTTGAATCAACTATAACTCACACATACTTATTTCAAGCTTTTGAATTCTGCTAACAGATGCGACGGTCAAATCTGACCTTCAAAAGGTGGGTCGCTCATTAGCACGGCCACAACTTATCTGTATTATATGTCATCTGTGCTAAAACTAACAAATTCACTTTCCTCAACTTGGAGATAAACAAAAGCTTCTCTTATATATAACTAACTTTGCTCCTTGATCACGTACATTGCGGCTGAGGACTGACACGTACGTTGAACTGGAAAGTTTTGTTTTGAAAATATTGACTGGTTCACAACATCTTTCACGTTATTTCTGGATTCTAATGTGAACCTCACTTTACAATTTAATATTTTTCTGATTAATGTGTAATACCTAAAATAGTTTTGTAGCGAGTTACATAATTTATGTTAAAATGCATTCTTTTCATTTAAAATTTTATCATTACTAATTATTGTTCTGTACTAAAAAGTTATATTATTTTTACAAAATACAAATAATTATTGTAGGCGCTAATAACCTCAACTGTCTAGCCTCTATAATTGTAAATATCTATCTATCTATCTACGAGCGACCGAGTAGAAAGCGCTAATCACGTCCGGAAAATACTAGATTTTGATTACCTAAACGGTAATTACCATAGAGATATTATAGATAGAGGAGGGAAACCACAAAAAAAGTGTCGGTGCAAAAAATAGAGATAGAGAATATACCAAGCTTCTTCTATCTTTTTCTATCACAAATACATAACCATGGTTACAGATGTAAATTTACAATACCTACTTTGTGTTTTAAAGACCACCAACAGCTAAGGCTATTTGGGCCTAGCACCAATTAAGGAAATAAGAATCAAAGTTGGTTTGCATTATTAATTGTTTATGAATAAGGAAAAATGTGCACTTCAAAATCATAAAATTTTGACATGTGGGACGACCTCATTCTCGTGGGTTTAGAATAACAAGGTTCTATCTGCATCAAGCATGATTGCGAGAAAATGGGTGATCAATGTTAGATGGGCAATAAATAATTAAATTGAAATACCCTTATTGTAATAATTATGTAACTGATCATTCTAGAGCACAAACTACAATTGTTTAGTAAACAATGTACACATTTTGGGTTAGTTTTTAAGTTTTTGAGATAAAAAAGTGCATATAGAACCTTATTTCCCTAGTTTTTTAGTTTAAACAAAGATGATATGGTTCTATCTTGTTGCTTGAAACTGTATTAAGTATAAATTCATTAAGCAAAGACAAGTTACATAATTTTTATTTTAATGAATTAGTAGTTGTTTGAGACATTTTCATAATAATTCACCACAAAAGAAAATTTCTAACAACTTACAATAAAGAACATAATATAACGTCTAAATAATGAAAGAAAAAAATTCTAACTGCAACTAAACCAAAGTATAAGGTTCTATCTGCGCACCTTCACGTTTTCGAATGCAGCTGTAATTCAAAATAGTCGTTTCGTTTGAATCATCCTTTATTAGTTCTACTTTGAATAGTCCATGTTAACACTAAGTTACGTCTCATGCGACTGAATTTCACCCTAGGTTTTAATAAGTGAAACATCTAATGAATTGAAAGCATAGCGTAATCAAATTGTCTCCCTTTCGATCCATGTTTTCGTTACTCATAAATTTGTTAGATGTAAAAACTACGAAGTAAATTGCATTAGGGGATTGCTGCAGCATAAAATATTGAACGACAGAAAAGCTTACATGTAAAGCATCCAGAGCATAAAATAACATATAAAGTAGGCGGCACTAGTGCCGCCTAGTGACGAGTTTATGCCGCCTAGTGAAAGTCGGTAGTGTCGGCGACACAAGAGTTAGAATTTTAATTTTTCGGTATATTGTTACGGATCACCCTGTATATAAACGTCAGGCAGGAATTCTGAGAAGCAGTGTCTGCTTGCTAAAGAACGAGTAACTGCACGAACATTCTAGAGAACGCGCTATTGCACTAAAAAACTGACGATCTATGCCTTTTTTAGTGTTCCGTACCTCAGAATGAAAAAACGGAACCCTTATAGGATCACTCTCGTGTCTGTCTGTCTGTCCGTCCGATTTTCCCCCCTCCTTATCTCCGAAATGACTGAGCCTAAAATTTTGAAAAAAATGGGGTATATAGGACCTCACTCATAGTTTACAGGAAAACCTAAACGAAAATCCAAAGTCCTTAAATTCCACGGGAAACGAAAAATTAGGCATAGATCTGTACCAAGTGTATCAAATATACCATTGTTTGTGCCTTGGTGCACGTGGAGTAGCGGTAACGCGTTCGCATGTCACCACGAAGATCCGGGTTCAAATTCAACTGACAATACGCGATTGAACGTTTTTTATACCTATAATATAAACATTTTGGGATTTTTTACTTTAAAAATTAATTTAATTAAATTTGATACGGAAAAATTTTGAAACACTTAAAAGAACAAAATAAAATATATAAAAAAAACTTTTTTGCAGTACGGAACCCTCGATGCGCAATTGGCCTTTTTTTAATTTTTTATACCTGTAGCTGTATGCTATTGTAACGTGTAAGGTGATTCACTAATTAAAAATTTTGAATTTAAATTTGAGCAGTACCTACTATTTGGATACTTTTTTGGATCTTTGCGCAAATCTGCTGCTCGGTACATAGCTTTTATTGCCAGACTTATCCTAGATTAATTTCTAATTGTGATTTGTAATAATTAGTCATAAAATCTTACATTTCCGTGGCCAATAAATAGGATGTCACGTACTTGAGGCAAGGTAAACTATGAACGTGCTGGCATTGTTTCGCAGGACGGCAGCGACACTGTGGCGCCATTGCGACAAGTGTCTCTAAAACACTTCACATTTAAGATATCTATCGGCAGCGTCACATTATGTCTTGAATTTATAATTAATATTACAACTATTAATGCATATTAGAACTGATATAACGTTTGTGGTAGACCTCGCGCGGCGAAAGATGAAGCCACCGCCTTCTAGCTTGCTATTGGCTGTTTTAGAGATCCATGAGCAGTTTGCCAAAATTGTACCTAACGTCATAAAACCCAATGTGCAGTTTTGTGTATACGGCACTGTCTGCGGGCAAGCAGGCTTTCACTAGCATATTATTGATGACGTGCCTGGCTTCAGCTCTCACCGCGGGCACTCTACCTACTGCTATTTGATTTTTGAAGTTATACTTCTTTTGGCGCGTTATGAAAAAATGATGAGAGTGAATTTTTACGATGCGCGCGCATCGCGTCACGAAAATTTAACAGCATTAATGATTTCCATAGTTACCATACAAACAAATATAAATAAATTCACTCCAGTCTTTTTATTATTTTATATTTCAATAAATTATTTGCATGCAAATTAAAAATTAGGTCTTAATCACGCCAAAGAGTTATAACTTCTAACACGCGTACAAAGTACACGCATCCATTTTTTTAGAAATTTCTGTGTCTCTTCGAAAACGGCACCCGATGTGGTCACACCGTCCAAAAGCCATAGAAATTCGTTCATAAATAACGAGCTATAAACCCCGGTGACTATTTCGTATTTGGCACATAACCAAATTGAAATAGGCTCAGTGGTTTTCAAGTTTATAGCGAACATACAGGCCTTGAGAATGGTCGGGCGTGTAGCAGTGCTGTTGTTTACATGGCGTTGCTATGGTTCCTCTATTACAAGTTCCCGGGTTCTAGCCCGAGAGCTGGTAGTACGTAGTAACCTTTCCAGACATTTGTGGCTCATATTTTCTTTTGAATTGTATTTTTACCGACAGCGGATGGAAAACATTCGGTCGCACTCCTAGCCATTCTAGTGATAGGCGATACGAGATGTTTTTATAATCGAAACAATTGTAATCGTGCATAATAACAATCAAGTCCACAATCGACTCGGAGTTTGATTTTACAATCGAAATTTTCGATTGTTCAAGTCGATTATTTGCCACATAGGTTATAACAATAGCAGCGAATGTCGCGAATGTCGCGATTCAAGGTTATATGCTAGTCGACCGACGTTCACGCGACTCGTTGATTGTTCACTGTTCACACTGTTCAGTCGGTACTTACTGCTCTGTGATCTCTTCACTACTGAATTCGTATTACACGATTACTGAACAATCGACCATCGACTCGACCACAGTTGTTGAGAGATGAACGATTGTATATTATGTGACTCTCGACAGTGTACGATTCAGTACTTTGCGACTCGGTCTCGGTGAACTATGAAACATCAACAATCGAGTCCAAGTGACAACCATCGAGAGTCATCGAGATGTTTGAACAATCGAGACAATCGACTAAAACATCTCGTATCGCGCATCACTAAACGCATATAAATAAACAAATGGCAACATTTGTCAAATGTATTCCCGGCTTAAGACAATAAAATCTTTGTGTAATTGACAAAGTATTCGATAAATAGTCAATTAGTCTTAGCGATATTCATTGTTTTTATTAATGAGAAATATTTGAATAACGAACTATATGCAGTGTTTTGTTAACGGTTGAACGACTGTGTAGAGGAAACCGCTCCTACATGATGTGTAAAATTGACAGGACGTACTTCCAGGATGGGCCCGTCTATATTATTAGCGCGACTCCTACTAAGTCATGCCCGGTCGAATTTATTTGGTTCACTGACATTGTCATGATTTAATAAGAATTAGTATTTTTTGTTAACAGATAATAGTAGGTAGTTTATACAACTAGCAGGCGCGAATCCAGCCCTCAAAAAAGGTTGTGGTCACGGCTTTCCGAAAATCGACCAAGTGCGAATCGGACTACTGACTCGCTCACGATCTATACATTGCATTCCTACAAAGGAGACGTTAATGTATGACGCCCCGGCCAAGACATTTTACAGTGTATAGGTCGACGCGGGCAAAGCCGCGGGGCAAACACTAGTAAATTAATAAACTTGCAAAATGTTAGTCTGTTTGCTCACGAAAATAACAAAAGTAAATGTGTGTTTGTTTGCACATCACAATATCACATCTAGACTCTAAACTACTGAACCGATTTTGATGAAACTTTTACAGCTTGAAAGCACATCAGATTTTAGATTTAATTAAAAGTATACATTTTACACTGAATAATTTCATTTAGGCTCTTACTTAAATAACAAATTCAAGCTTACGTTTCTTTTTTTAATTTTATTAAGGCATTGGATATAACATCAGCCTATCGACCTCAATTAGGGTTGTGGACATGCCCATCGTGCCCACAACGGTGGATCCGCGCTTGAAAACTAGTATAATTAAGTACTTATAAAGACACGAGGGGTGGAGTTGGCACGCGAGCCGCAAACGAGAGTGCCAACACCCCGAGCATCTTATACTTAATTGTACTAGTTGTATAAAATACTATTAAGCAGCCGACTAGAGGCACGAAATGTAGAGGTACATTTTAAATATGTGTTACAAAAAATATTTAAGCCATAATATCTGAACTCTTTGTCAAAAATTCGACTGATGACCAGTCCTATACTTCCCACCTAGTAAATATTTGCAAAAAATAAACACTCTTTTTTTTTATTCTTTGACTAGGCCCAAATAACCTTAGCTTGTGGTGGTCTTTAAAACACAATTTAATTTTTATTCTTTGAAAAAAGCATGGCCCTCTTTTTGGTTTGGTGATCTACTGATGGCTAGCTTAATATAGCAAAAATCATGGTTACCTTGATTTACGTACAATTTTTATTTTTTTTAGTAAAATATTTTTTTTCTCGAAAACTATACATTTTAGAGAAAAAAATATTTACATTTTTTTCATATTATAACATCTAGAATTCATTTATATTTTTTTTTACCTATGTTAATACGTGACATTGAGGACGTTTTTAAGAATATCTCAGGATCCACTGAACCGATTTGACTCAAAATCTAATCAGATCTAAGTTAAAGGATGACAAACACAATAGAACAATCGGCATGCCCGTATGTTGTTCCGTTCTTAAGATATCGAAGGCGAAAAATTGACCACATACACACACACATACACACACACATACACACACACACACACATACACACACATACACATACACACACACACACACACATACAGACATCAGTCAGAAAATGATCTTAAACGATTGCTAGGGTCTCAAAACGTGAAAATCTGTTAAAATCTCGAAATATTGTTTTCGGACTGAATCCATTACTTCCCTACCATAGTAGAGGTGGGAAGTAAAAATTAACGCATAATATACACAATGATTGCGCTGCTTTAAATTTTAAAATCTACCTACCTAAATCACAAATAAAACAAAATATGTAACTTATTAAGGCCCGTATTCACCAAACCCTGTTAAAGATAGAAGTTACTAACCTTAGAATAAATTTATTCCTTGGAATAAAATAAACTTTCTATTCACCAAGCAATTCATTCGATAGAATAGTAACTGCAGGTAAAAATTTACTATATACTATACGCCTTGCAGATTTTGTCAAATAAAGCACGTTTACCAAAGATCCGACCGATGGCGCATCTATCGAAAATGTAAAAATATGGTGAATATTGACATATTTTACTGACAAAAACCTTTACCTGTAAGATATGAAATTAATATTTACCTGAAAAGGTAGCCAGGCCATAAAGTAATTTATGCATTTCGTGCACACCCTATTTAACTAGGCGGATAAATATTTATACCCTTGAAATTGGACAGAATAGCTATTCTTACGATTTATACCTGCAGTAAACTTAACTATGTTTGGTAATTTGAATTATCACTATTTATTCCGTGTGATAGTTACCAGGGGAATAAATCAACGGAATAAATAACTAACTAGGCTCGGTGAATACGAGCCTAAATAAAATTTGTGCCGATGGGCCTAGTAAGCTAGAATTGTAGTAATCATAGACTGACCGCGTCATCTGTGTGTCTGCTTTTAGAACTACTTAAAGTTCATTGTTGAATGTACAAACCGCCGTCAGGCGTCCCCGAACGAAACGTCACGACGTTGAGTGGCCCGGCGTCATGGCAACCATTCATAAACAAGCACATGTGTTTTGTATAACATGGCATCATCACAAAAACGGTCTACATCAAAAGCCTGGGTAATAATTTGTATTTATTTTTCATTATTATCATAATATAATATTATATCTATAATCTAGCGATAGCCAGAAATGTGAGACGAAGATAGATGTTCTATTTCTATCTGCGGACAAATGCTTACGATTACTATAGGGCAAGCTCTATATTATACAAATAGAAATACATAGATAAAATAATATTCAGTATATAATAGTGTTGAAATTGTATAATATAAATCATATTTAATGATCATGCAATTTAGGATTAGAACAATTTACCGTTATTTGACTGGCTTGAGGCCCTGAAGATGAAATTAAATATTTCGAAACGTTGGCCACAAGCGATATTTTGGTAAAGCTTCATTATTTTGACCCTCAACTAAACCTTCCTTCAATTATAGATCATATAGTTTTCTACATATTTTCTATCTCAATATGTTGCGTTGGTTACACCATTGAAACAGAATGCAACATATATAAGATTGTATCAAATTAAAGCTGTGCATAGGGCGTTCTGTGTGTAAGATAGAGATCGATATACAGGGTGTATCACAGGAAACCGAACATAGGGAAAAGTATACGGCACAAATTAGTTAAGATCAGAGATTGCTTTGCTCTCTATTCATGTAAAAAACCATGATAATTAATTTAGTTAATTTAGCTATGTGTATTCTATCTTTGTCACGCTACTTATTTTGCTTATGTTTTCCTTGTTGCACTCATTACTTTTCTATGTATTCAATCCTATGATACACCTATAAAGCAGTAAATAAAAACGAGATAAATGATCGCTAATAGGAAGTTTCTGTAGTTACTGTAAATAAATAATACCCATACCAGCCCATACAACCTGATAGCGTCATCTTTGTTTTGTGATTTTATCAATAATTTCTTATTTCAGTAGTCAGTAACTACAGAAACTTCCTATAAGCGATCATTTATCTCGTTCTTACTTATTGCTTTATATCGATCTCTATTTTACACACAGAACGCCCTATGCACAGCTTTAATTTGATACAATCTGTAGAAGTTTTTGGATATATGATTATTATTATAGGTATTTGTTTTTTGTAATGTAACATTGAGTTGTTCTTTAGGTACAAGAGGAAGATGCTACTGAAATGGTTGAAATTTATTCTGACAATGAAAAACCGTCAGTAGACGATTCACCTCATAGTTCGAATAAACTTATATCACTGAATAGACATCATTCACCGCCAAATGCATCACCTGGTACTAATCTAAGCATTTTTACTGTATCGACACATGAAAAGAGGTTTACGAAACCCGTTCCAGCACCGCGATGGAAAAATGTACAATCGCCCGGTAAAAGCGAATCTCTTATTTCTGATACGTCCGATGATTATAAAATGACAACTATCAACGCATGCAAATCTCCTGGGCCGGAATCAATTGTTTCGGATACATCGGACGTTTCGCAGTTTCAGAAAAGGTCGAAGTCACGTTTTCTAAAACCTCTGCAATCACCGATGGGAACGGAATCGATTTTTTCGGATACTTCTGATACTTTTCAAAAACGTCGACAAAGACCAATTAAACATAATAATAAATTGCTTAAATCACCGGGAGGTACTGATACCCTGGTGTCTGATACTTCCGACGCTTCGCATTTATTGAGATCAGTTAGACGTGCAGATAGTGTAGATGTGTCGTCCCCATCAGCTTTTGAAAATCAAAGCGTATTTTCATTTAAATCGGATACAAAATCATATCGAGAAAAATTACGTGAAAGATTTAAAAGTGTCAAACAGCAAGCTGGTGATTCAGTGTTGAGAGCAAAGAAGATAAACAAAAAGAAGAAATCTAAACGAAAACAAAAATCGGAAGAATTTTTAGAATACGAAAGAGAAGACAGTCAGTTGACAATTGAATTAAAAAATCACGAAAAGAAAAAATCGTTTTGGGACAAATCACTCATCGACAAAGTTGTGCATGAAACCGAGTCGTACGATTTTTTTTGTCGTGATAATGTTTCCGATTTCAAGGATGATGATCAGGAAGAAGAGGATCGTTTATCAAGTGACGAAATTGAGAAAAATGTCGATTCTAAACAATTAAATAAAGAAGTTAGTCTTGATATTTTTGAAGATGGTGATGATGTTATCGAATTCATTATGCCTAAAATTTCTGACTATAGTGAATTTGAAATCGATAAACTGTTTTGTTTCACTAAAAAACCAGTAGATATTGAAGAAAAATTAGGAACGAATGTTGAACCAAGATTTTTAGAAGATGAAGGTCTATACATGGGGAATAAACCTGAAATCTCTTCCAAAGATTTAAATCTTTTAGAACAGAGATTGTTTTCAACTGGAAATATGTAAGTTAATTTTTTAAATTATATGATTGGATTTCTTTCTTAATTTTACTTCCGTTTCCAGGAAATGGTTCGGATGCGATGGAGAGTTGCATCTGGCAGCTGACCCTCGCGGAGAAATATTAATTAAACCTCAAGTTAACGATGATCAAATTAGTCCTGAACTGTTATTGGAATATACACCTCCGACGCTATTTTTACCTAAAGAAGATGAAAATCAACAATCAATTCAAAATAAACGTTTACTAGAGATTTCAATTATATCTTTGAAATTCGTACACCATTCTTTGTTTAGTCCAGAACATGTGCTAGTTCACAAATTATTGTTTCTTCATGATCAATACGAAGACAGGTTGGCTTCTATGCACGTGGTGAGGCTGGGAAAGAAACTTGCAGCACTCAGACAAGCAAAAATAAATTTAGAAAACTCGTTTGAATCTTATAATGATTTAACACAAGCACAAAAAGAAAGATATCAGATGTACTTAACTGAAATAAAGCAAACTCGAGAAGTTCGAGAAAACGAATCAAAAATTATAAGGGATTTATTGAAAAGCATTTTGACAATTTGGAAGCATATAAAATTTGTTAGGGAGCATCAAAAATTTTCAAATACAAATATAAGATTGGCGATAAAAGTGCAAATGTGCGATTTTGAAACTGAAAAACAACAATGGGATATACAAATTGAAAATGAAATTGAAGAAATTATTGTTGAATTGAATAGTAATTATCAAAATGAAGTTTTGAATTATAAAAGAAAATTGAAAGAATGGAAACAAAGTAAAAAAATGAAAAGAAGAAATGCGGGTGACGCAGAACAAAATGCTGAAAGACCTGTGAAACCTAAATTAAATATAGATTCTAGACAAATTAAAAGAGATGTAAACGAAAGGTTTCTAAGATGTTTTAAACCTCCAGGAGAACCCAATTTATTACTAGAGATGTACAACGATCATGAAATAACTAAGGAAATTGATTATCCAAGAGAAAGAATTCGCCGGAATATGGTAAAAAAAGTTAAAATATTTCTAAAACTTTTCTTTAATGATAAAGAAGTATGTAAAACGAAAAGTGTTAACTTAAATGAGAATTTTTCTTGTTATATAAATGAAAATATACCAATGCAAATTACATCAAATCCGGAAAAATTAAAAATACAAATTTTTGAACAGCATGGTTCATTGATAAAACATACTTATGATCAAATTTTTCTTAATATTCCAAATGAAACTGTCACTTCTGATTATTCGGATAATAACTGGTACGATTTCAAATGTTCAGAATCTGTTAATTATAGTCATACTGGTGTTGGAAGTGGAACTACATTAAAAAAGATATTCTTTGATTACAATAATTTACAAATTAGTAACGATGAAGATATAATTTATAATTCTGGTACAATTTTATGCAACATCGGTTGGACTTCATCTGGAGAATTAGAAAATACTAGATCTAGTACAACAAAAACAACCAGTCCTCAAAATGAGTTGCAGGAAACTTTGAAAATCGATAAATTACAAAAATGGTTAGATCGTAATAAATTGGATCCACATGACCCAAAAAATGCACTTATATTTCAACATTTGAAAGACGTATCCCTAGAAGGAACAAGTACGGTAAGAAATGACTATTTTAGATTGAATCCCGTTCTAGAACAGTATGATTTTTGTACAATGAAAGAAATTGAGGAAAATATGCGATTTCGACTGTTAAAACTTCGTCATAATGGCGAACCAGAATTTAGAGGTCTTACTGTCCCCAATCGAGAAAAAGGAATTCCGCCAAATATTTTCGATGCTTACGAAAAAAGGATTTCTGAAGAATCGGACACATTTGGGATCACTGAACATTTAAGCGACGATCCTATTGATTCACAAAGAGAATGGGGAAAAATAAATATAAAAAAGATAAGAAATCGCGTTTTGCAACTGTGTAAAATAGCTCAAAAGAGTCTCAGTTATAAAGATATAGTTTTAGAAGATACTATACCAGATTTTGGGTAAATATATTATTTTCATTTTTGTGAAAAGTATTTAAACATCAAGAAACAAAAAAAAAATATATATCAAGCAAAAATAATTCATTTTTTCATATGCATAGTTTACAGTCACGCAGTAATATAGCCGCTTTTTGCATGCTTAATTTACAATACAACAATATAAAATAAATCACGCATGCGCACTTTATTTCGCCGGCTGTCATGTTTACTTATGAAAATTCTAACCCTAGATAAATAAATTTAATAATATGTTTAATAATAATTATTTTATTTAAATAAAACACATTTAAATATCCTAGAAATACATAAATGAAATAATTTTGTAACGCCTTGTAATAAATAGCTTGGTGTACCTATACTTTTAGAACACTTGGATTAACATTTATGAAATGGTTTAAACCAAATCGCCCGCTTCGCCCTGAACGAAAAACTCGACAGCTCCACATTAAGACATCAGTTTTGCCAGCCGAAGTAAAGCTTGTAGTTAACATAGGTAATTTAAAAAAAGAATTTTTAAAAAATTAGGGTAAAATTATTTTATTGTTTACTTTTTATATACAACTGTTGCAGTACAAGCGTTCAATGTTCCAATCAGAAAAGATGCCGATCTGCCGATATCGCCGAGTAAGAAATCGGTTACCGATACATTTACTGTCATCCCGATTAGACCGTATGTTACGGTTACATTTAAAAATCAGACAGTATGTACCACGGTAGCCGAAGGTGCCAATCCGACTTGGTGTCAAGAGTTGACGTTACCCATTGAGTATGTAGATATCGATGTATAGAATAAATGACATAAATTGTACACACTTAAAATGTCTTCAGTAATAGTTTACTGAATATTAGCGCTTTTCATATACTTAAGCTTCAATCATACATCTAATACATATTTAGGTCATTTCTGCTATACGCGATAACTCATTCGTCAAAATTAATTCATTTTTTAAACAGTTGATTATTAAGAGGTATTAATGCTTTTTAGTCTTAAAGATGTTAATTTGTCAAACAATATATTCGAAGATCAAATGGGTATTGATTTACAATTATTTGATGAAACCGTAATCGATCTTATCGAGGATGATCGATTAAGAGAATTTGATGTTCATCAACGAAGACAACCTCATTGGTTGGCCGGTTTGCGCATACCATTTAGCACTGTCATTCATAATAATAGGGTAAATATCCTCCAATTACCATAGGGTATCTTTTATGTGATTAATTATGGATTTCAGTTGTCAGATTTTTTTTTGTTAAGATCGAAGGTACTTTCAAAATGGATTCTCCGCCATTATTACTCGGTTATGAACGTCAAACAAGTTATGATAACAAACGTTCTATTACGGCTTTGACACCACCGGCAACAGATTTTCCACATCCTCGCGATGCAACTTATTTGACTTTATTTGCTACATTACAACCTACGATCGGCACACCACACGAGCAATTTAATAGTGAATTGTTAGAATGCGGCGAAGTAGAGTACGTACACGATCATCTCAGAAATTGGCATTCTTCGTATATTGAAACATTCACTGATAGAAATTTTACGCCGTTGGTCGTTGATACTAGCGGAAAAATTTATTGCGCGACAAGGTAATTCAATGAGCCATTTTCCTGAAAGTACTTCATTAAATTATCCACGAGAGGCAGCACTTGTGGTAGGTACAAACATTATTTACTCCCCATTAGTGTCGTGTCATTTTAGTGGTATAACTTAATTATTTAATTAAATTAATAATAATAATAATTTAAAAATTAAGTTATACCACTAAAATAACACGACACTAATGGGAAATAATTGATGTTTGTACCTACCACAAGTGCTGCCTCTCGTGGATAATTGAAAGACGTACTCTCAGGAAAATGGCTCATTATAAAAATTCCAGCCAATTGGGTGACAGGGCCATTCCATCTCCAAAAATAGGGACATTTGAATTTTGACCTAAATTAGTACCGTTCCCCACTTGTGGAGTTGGAATGGTAATTTATTTTTTAAGACAAACAACGCTTACTTAACTTACCTTAATGTAAGTTAGTGCTTGTTTTAATATTTAGATACTTGTCTCCACTGAACCTTCCAGTATTTGATACTTCCGAAGAACATGAAGAAGAATTAGATTGTAAAGTATTAGAGCAGCAATGTTTGCGATTTGTTTCACTGATTCCATTCGCAAATACAAACAGTAATATTGAAATAGGAGACGTGTGGCTTATGGCGGATGTAAGTACAATATTTCAATCTAATATGCTATTTTGTCTCGCGACTAGGGAATGCAATCTCGAGCCGAGATTGGCAATTCGAGATCTCGCGAGATCAGTTTGGGTTCGAGATTGGCAATTCGAGATCTCGCGAGATTGACTCGCGAGATCTCGAGGAATCTCGACAATATCGAGATTTCGCCTACTTTTAAAAAGAACGTATTATTTTGTATCTAAAACTTAATCAAAACTACTTACTTGGGACAGTGTGACTGTGTCACTGTGTACGTGTGTGATTTATTGCGTAGTGCACTGTGCAGATGATTATTATTAATTACTTTCCTTAATTAAACGTTGATTTTTTTGTTCCAAGATTCAATTAAAGTTTTGTTTTATTTTCAAAATACAACAGCAATACCCCAACTCACACAGCACACTATATGTCAATTAATTATTTTGGAAATAACTTCTTAGGAGTTATGAAGCATAGGGTAAGTTACTAATAGTAACGTTTACGAACATTTGGTTTGAATTGTTCTTAGACATATTCAGGATTCACTTTACTTTGTAATTTGTGAGCCATCTAATGCTTGTTATGAGTTAAATAACTGACCATTTTACTCAAGAAAACAATAATTAAAACAATATATGCAGAGAAACAAACAGAATCAATTAGCGCGACTGTCAAAAACTATTACGTATAAGTTATAAGTTTTTTTTTAAGCGCGTTCGTTCTTGAAATCTCGTTCGAGATCTCGACCAAATCGGGTCGAGATCTCGAAACGAGATTGCCTGCTCACGAGATTAAATCTCGAAAAATGGCTCGAGATCTCGCGAGATCGAGATTGCATTCCCTACTCGCGACTGCATTGAAAAAAAATTATTTTTAATTTCAAATTTCAGCAAATGATGAAATTATTGATAGGTTCTGTTATCGATCATTCGGTTTTGCTCCAGTGTTTTTTTATGTCACTCGAAAAAATATCATGGATTGTTTTGGGATACGGTATTCCTCATGGACATACGGCTTATGTGTTAGCCAAAGAGACGGATGATATTGGTATCCTAAGATATTTTATATACGATACTACTTCAGCTGAGAAATACGATGTGCGAGATACATTTTGTCCACTAAAAAAAGTATACTGCTTGATCAGTAACGAAAACGTAATTATATTTTCCTTTGAATTTAAGTAACATTCAATTGTTTTGAAAACATTAGTATTATTTTTAGATTTGGGCTAACATTCAAAGGGAAGATCGAGCTCATATGACACGCTATGATGTAACAAAAAGTTCAGATTGGTTACCAGCTTTTAATCAACAAATATTGGCACCTACGAGTACTCTTCAACCTTCAGAAATTCAATACTTAAATACGCCAGACATAAGCGCTCTTCAAGAACGCATTGAGCAACGGCTCCGTAATAAAATTATGAAATGGCGTAAACATAGTCGGACAATTTGGAATCGATACTGCAGTGTAGCATTGCGTAAATTACTGCCAATTTTGGAGAGACAGGCCAGTTCAGGAATGTACGATATAAACACGGCTACGGAAAGCATCGGTGAAATACAAAATTTATTAAGCTCATATAAAGTAAGAAATTTAATTAATTTGTTTCTTTTTATCTCATGACGCATCATAATTGTCTCTTTTTGTCAACAAACAATCGTATTTTCTTTATGTATTGTTACAATGTGATCCAGAGCATATTTTAAGCAATGGGCGGCGCCGGCACTAGAGTTAGGTCTAATAAAAAAATGTGGCGAAGCGTCAAGGATAATTAAAAAATACGCAATTTTAAAGCATAGTACATTTTATTATAGGTATTTAATGAATAAAAAACTAAAAACTATAGTGTGGTGTCTTTTGAATCTTAACCTGCAAAACAGTAAAAAAGCAAGACATTACAAAAAGAATATATGAATGAATGCAATAAGTAATGCAACTCTATAAACGCGTTGACCCCTCATACTGTAGTGTGCTGACTGCAGATACAATATATGCCGAAAAATTAAAATTCTAACTCTTGTGCCGCCGGCACAACCGACTTACACTAGGCGGCATAAACTCGTCACTAGGCGGCACTAGTGCCGCCTACTTTATATGTTATTTTATGCTCTGATGTGATCTCAAATAGATCAACAGTTTGCCATCAATCAAATAAATTTATCCCTTGTAGAACAGATCTTTGAAATATGTTTTTTTTTAGATATGTGGTTTTCCTTTAAACATAGCCTATACGACCATTAAAGCCATAGTGGATTCAGTTAGAGTAACGGATATCCATCGAAATGAAAATCCTAAAGCGGAGTTCGCACTCGCTGTCTATGTTCATTCGTACCCGAATAGTATTATAGCAGTTTGGATTTATGTTGCTTCGTTAGAAAGGCGTAGATAAAGCTACATTTAAGTATCACAACTATATTATTTTTATTATTTCGTTTGTATTAGAAAACATTAATTACTATAATTATACTTCCATAATTCCTCATGTAATAATGAAGTGATAATAAACAGTTTTTCGTTGGAGAGCAGCCAATTATATATTTGTTTCGAAACATATTGGAAAAAATCATTTTACCAACCAGTGGTCACAGTCAGGATTCTAACCTAAACCTTTTCACTTTCGCGGCGGAATGAGCTTACAATACTCAACCGTGACATGATTGCTAAATTAATATTCTCCTTATATGCTATTGATTCTGAAGCATATAAGGAGAATATTAATTTAGCAGTCATGTCACGGTTGAGTATTGTAAGCTCATTCCGCCGCGAAAGTAGAAAGGTTCAGGTTAGAATCCTGACTGTGACTATGGTTGGTAAAATGATTTTTTCCAATATGTTTCGAATCAATTATATAATTGGCTGCTTTCCAAAGAAAAATTTTCAATAAATAATAATTCAATCCCAGTAAATTGAAAACATTTTTTTTAATTTCATAACGATTTTTGGATGAATACATATTAAAATAAATAAATTAACAAAATCAATACTAATTAGAATTAACAAGCGTATTAATTATTTATAATACAATTTTTTTTATGGGGAAAATAAAACATTCAATAAATGAAGAATTTTCAATCACGGAAATTTACTTGCATTTACATTAAATCTTCAAGTTTATTTTTTTTGCCTTATTAATTGTAGGAAAAAATTCATTCTACAAATAACAAGAAAAATCAGTTAATTTCCTGATAGCCAAATCTGTTTGTGTTTCAGTATGGTTTAATTCAGCAGTAAAAAACGATGTCTGAGTTTCTGTTGAGACTAATATATCGTCTCTATATTTAGGCCATGCTGTCTGAGTCTCGATATCATTAAATCCTAAATCAGACAATAAAATATTATTGCAAGTTTGTGTACACATATTGGATTGTAACATCCGATCGAACGATGAATTATCATCAACGAAATAATTATTTAATTCAGTTTGGGTTTCAATACTACATAAACGACCTGCATCGTAAAATTTACGATTACCGATCAGTCCGTCCATTCCGTTTCGATTTGGATATGTTTGATCGATAAAACTATCTTCATTGAAGTAATTTAAATGATTCAGATTTGTCTGAGAGCCACAATTTAAAAACTGTCGATCACTATCTAGAAATTCCAATCCAATGTTTTTATTCATAATTGGACTTGCTTGTGTGTCTGAATTATTCCAAACATCTGACAGTCTAATATATGGCTGTTCTAATCTTGTGTTTTCTTTTATTTCATCGGTTCGCAGTTCATTTGTTTGTGTAGGAAATACTTTCTGATTATAAGTTTCCTGTGCAATTTCCAAACTGTTCGGTGATGATTTTTCTTCAAGCGAGTTATTTTTTACTGTTTTTGGCGACCCGGCTTGAGAACTGATTTTATTTTTCAAGTTTACAGTGATTTTTCGTTTATTAACAGTGTTTTGTGTTTTAATACATTGCTTACGTTTCTTTTCCGGTTGCAGTATTTTCGCTTTCTGCAACGCTTGTCTTAAAATACAATCACCGTTTGTTTGCGTTTCAGTAGTTTTTCGAATTTGTTTCATTTTATTTGGAAAACTTTTTTGACTACATGAAGTTTTAGATGAAATCGTTTGTTTTTTTACATTTTGCGAATTATCACAGTCTGTTTGGATACCGATTTCTCTAAAACTTTTACTAATATCAAGAATTATAATCGGTGAATTTGAAGTTTTTGGCAAAATAAAACAATTTTTTGTTAATTTAACATTAGACGGTCTAGGAGCAACTATGTGAGAAAGCTTATCTGAATTATTTTTCAAAAATTGTGATTTTTGTAATATCTTATGATTTTTGCGTTTCGAATGAGTAAGTAACGCTTCGTATGATGCATAGAAACAGTTACAAACAGAACAGCAAAAACTAATCCCGCATATACGTCTATGACTATTTTTCGATGCAAGAGTCGAAAATCCTTTATTGCATTTTTCACAGATGAATGATTTACTAGCGTGCACTTTTAAAAAATGCTGTTTTAAATATCTCATATGTGTAAAATGTTTACTTGACTTAACGTTATAAACGCAAGTCTCATCGGGGCAGTGATATCTGTATTCTGTATCTTTTTCGTTTTTGTCGAGTGCGAGTCGCTTGTGATGCTTAACGATGTGCATATTTAAATGCGACTTTGATGTAAATGTACTTTCACAACCGGCAAAAGTGCATTTTATATCTGTTTCAACTGCGTTCAAAGAATCAGCAGATGGGCAAACAACTTTTACGCTAAAAACAAAATCAACAAATTATAACCTCACTTAAATGTAACATAACATTTTTTTATATAAAAAGAAAACAACCTTGCCATTTTTTGCAAAGGAAATTACATAATACAAAAGAAGATTATGTTTTTCATTTGTATTTTTTTTAATTTTTATATATTTATTTTTTTGTCACACTTGAACCTATCAACACAAGAAAATTGATTTGACATATGTGTTAAACAATAAACAGTGGCTTTCAAACGGTGTGCAAACTACAAAATATGATCTTGTTCAATTTTATGCCAGGATAATTACTTATTATAACATAATATCATTATATCAATAAATAGTGGGAAATAAAGTACTATAAATAATTCAAAGATTATAATCCTAAAATATGGAAAATAGTCGAATCAACTGTCACTGTCAGTTCAACACAAGGAGGATGTATAAATTAATACCAAAAATTGATCAAAAGACCGGAGATAATCCAAAATCTGAAAAAACAAAACTGAAAATATGTTTCATTCTTTCAGGTTTCCGTATCCGCCAGCTGATTTCAAGGTCGCATTTCATTTTTATCCTTAGCTCACTTCAGTTTGATCTATCGGCAGAAGTGAAAGAAAAGTCGAAGTAGAATCCACCAACATGGGTCTTAATTTTTGGCTAAACAGCTAGCTTATAGCTCATTAATACAATAAATACCTTCCTAGTTTAACAAAATCATTTGTGCGTGTTTTATTTTCATTTCATGACGTGTGAATGTGTTAGTTTTTGTTGAAAAAATGGCCAAATTGTACTGCAGAAAAATAGTGTGAGAACAAAATCCACAATTTAGCGACGATGGCTGTCGAATAAGTAAAAAAGAAACCCGTACCGTTCAGTTTTTAATTTTATTAATTGTGTTTTAACACCACACTTTTTAGTCATTCGTTTCGTTTATTTTGTAACCTGGCGTAAGTGTGACGTATTTTCTTTTTGAAATTATTTTTTACGTGTATACGAAATGGTAAAGGAGAAACCCAATTCCACAAGGATCTATGATGAAGAAGGATTTCGCCGGCGGGCTGCCTGTATTTGCGTCAAATCGGATTCAGAAACTGAGGTGATTTCTCTTGTTTATTTCAATACGTTTTGTTTATATTCACGCGACGCTTAAGGTGAATCGCCTCTGCGTTTTAATTAATAAACCTGCTGGCTCTAACTATTGTCAGATGAAATTGCTTGTTTGTATTGCCAAATTGTTAATAATATGTACATAATATATGATTCATACTTCTATAAGCATATTTTAAAATGAAACACTATCCATGTGTCTGTTTATATTATGAAAATTGTTATATGGACAACTGTTGTTTATTGAATCATTTTACTAACAGCGGTTAAGGGAGTTACATAAAAAGGACGTACGTATAAGCTCAGTGACCTTAAATGAACAAACAAAATGTTCAACATGTTTTGTGTAGATCGTCCATATTAAAAAAAACGTCGATAAGTTCCTCTGGTTGCTACTTATCTACATAGATCTTCGATTATAACAAGTGGCGACACACTTAGGGCCCCCTGCAGCAAAATTAAGTTTAGGCCCCTTATCACGATAAATTTTGCAGTTTATAGTATGCTGTACGTACTACGTTTGTAAAAGTAGTTAAATATACATATATCGACTTGGTTGGGCCCCAATAGCTGGGCCTCCCCGCCATGCGTGGTCTGCGGGGGTGTACGTTACGTTACTAATTATAACCAATTATAAGTCCGATATTTTCTTAATTTTTCGCTTACTGATCAATTAATGTGCAAATGCACCTTAAAACAATGTACAAAATATCAGGTACAAAGGTCACATATTCAGATGTACAATGAAAAAGTTTATTTCTTGGAATTCTTATAACAGAACATATTTAACAGACATTGTATCGAATTATCATGCTATCAATGTTCACCTGAAAAATATAAACAATAATACATATTGTTATTTTGAGATAAATAATTTATAATATCGAAAACATGTCTATAAAAAATAAAAATTAATGCCGTTCTGTCTATCAAAAATTGAACAGCAGAGATTTCACATTTCTTTTTGTATTTCCTTTTTACAGTTCTGAAACAGGGTCACATTGCTTAATGTACCAAAATTGGGAAATTGTAAGGGCGTGGCTTCGTCCGCGCAAAAAAGCACCAATACAAATATATTATTATACAATACAAATATCCCTTGACATTCACCAAAGTCAGATAACACGATTGCTCGTCTTCTGTTATTGTTAGGCTTGAGAATAGCCGAGCGTTTAGCAATGCGGTTGTTTACATGGCGTTGCTATGGTTCCTCTATTACAAGTTCCCGGGTTCTAGCCCGAGAGCTGGTACAAGTGTCAATTGGATTTTCAATTTATTATTAAAAAAAAATTATAATGAATTGAAAATATGAATTGGTGCTAGGCCCAAATAACCTTAGCTGTTGGTGGTCTTTAAAACACAATTTAACAATTTTTTTCTGTTATTGTTGAAATATTTCAGGTGTTTAGATCTGCCAGCTGCTTTTTTATGCAAACAAAACCACGCTTTGACCAGTGCCGGACTTAAAGACCCAGGGCCCCTAGACACTTGGCATTTTGGAAATTTAGCGAATTAAATGCACTAGTACAGAATATATAATTTTTAATCGACTTTAATTAATCAAATCAAAATACAGAAGATCTGTATGGTAGTTTACGGTATTATTATAATTAACCAAGAAATTATTAGTCCTATGCGTAAATAATATTTTCGATAAAGCTTTTTGATAAGGCAAACGAAGCTTTTGAGCTTATATGAAGGTTCCGCTACTGGGGCCCCTAGGTCGGGACATTGTGGGCCCGTGCGGAAATCCGGCACTGGGCCTTTGACCCCTCTTAATTTTCATTTATCAGTGAACCTGGTTTGACAGTATAAAAAGTATCAAAAAGTGTTTTAGGAACCATATCTGAACTCTTCGGGATCAATTGAAGGTCCATGGATTTTAAAATGGTTCCAAAAGAGTGTGGATGTTGTCCTAAAACTGTTTGTACTAGAGGCCAGGTTAATTGCATCATTATTACAAATTTTTAAGTTAAGTAAGTGTTGTTGCTTGCAAATAAGCGTTGATTATTATCGATCATGTTTTGTTTAGCTGTTTAGCCAATGGAGAAATAAAATAATAATTTGAAGCTCATTGATTCATGTTGTCCCTGGGTGCCAGAAGCATCGCTCCTTCCCGGTTAAAAAAAATAATAATAATAAATTAGAAAGTGGCATTAAGCTAACATTAATAACTGCGAAAAAAAATTAGTAATATAACGTTGATAATCGGATACGCTATTTTTAGTTTTTCCATTCTTGTTTTTAATTTTACTATATCTTAATTCATAATTTTTATTGACCTTTCGAACTCTAAATCATCACACGAAAATAAAGTTAATATGTGATGCACAAGAAAAATACTTTTTATTTTATTGATATTTTTAAAATCATGCGATTTTATTAATTAATAAAATCAATATTTTAAAACTTGTATAGTATTACATTTTTCCAGTTTAAACGGTTTTATTTAGCTTGACTCCGTATATTTGTATGTTTATTTGTTTCAAATCTTGCGACCGATTTTTCACCCATTTCCCGTTATCCGATTGAGTTGAAATTTTGCACACATGTGTAGCTCTGGTGACAATACAATATTATGGTAACTAGTTGACCGACCCGGCTCGTCCGGGTGCAAATCGCATTTTTGAATTTTCATAGGCAAAAGATCCTTGCTCTGGTAACGTTTCAGTGGATCGGATAAATGCAATAAAATCAGACCAAGCAAATAAAGCACACTAAAAAATTAAAAATAAAAATTGGTAAAAAAACATTTAAGTTAAACGGTTTTATAAATGTACTAAAAAGAAAAAAAATAATATTTAATTTAGGTTCATAAGTATAAAACGTGGGTCGTGACTGTAATAAATTATCATAGAGTTTACGACCCACGCTTTTATACTTATGAACCTAAATCAAATATTATTTTTTTCTTTTTAGTACATTTATAAAACCGTTTAACTAAAAGTTTTTTTACCTATTTTTTTAAGTAAATAAACAGCTTGTGCAAAATTATAATTCAACGATGATAATTCTAAAGCTGGGTGTGCATTGACATTGAGTCGACTCAAAACAGATTTTTCTGCATCTGTCCGAAGCAGTGTAGGTATATTATGTTACGCTCAATACTCGAATTCGGACAATGACTGAATAAAATGCGCAAAACTAGAATAATTGAGCAACGAATATTTCCCAAACCCGAAATCTCATTTAATCGGGTAATTATCGAGTGTTACAAAATGAGCAGAACTAGTTTTGCGCATTTTTGAATGCACAAAACTAGTTCTGTTAGTGAAAGAATTTTTAGAATCG
The DNA here is from genome assembly GCA_039654895.1 of Mongoloraphidia duomilia. Classification (NCBI taxonomy): domain Eukaryota; kingdom Metazoa; phylum Arthropoda; class Insecta; order Raphidioptera; family Raphidiidae; genus Mongoloraphidia; species Mongoloraphidia duomilia. Next base: position 14,339,433 of record CM077527.1, read on the forward strand.
GTTCAATAATTCCAGAGATTACCGCCTACATACAAATTCACAAACAAATATTTCCTCTTTATAATGTTAGTATAGACAAATAATAATTTCATAGAAGGAAGGCGTATTTTTGGACATGCTAATTTGTCATGCAATCTTCATCGTAAATTACCATGCCGAGTTTTGATGTTTGCATTATTAGTATGCATATTACATTGTATCTAAGATACAATAATATGTTAAATCAATAATACATAATATATTATTGATTGTTGAAAAATAATTATATGTAAATAAAGTACCTATCACAATTTTATGCTTAACTTGGGAATATAACTGAAATTGAAATTATGCCGTTGTCATGGGTCGTCTATTACAAATCCCTAGTTCCCCTGAAAGCTGGTGAAAGTGTCCAAAGTAGATTAAAATGAAAATATGAATGAAGGCTATCATATTTTTATTCATCAGATAGCGCTAGTGGGAAGTGAGGTCTGCATCAAATGTTTACATTTTTTATTCGTCAGATGGCACTGGTTGCAAACAAGGTATGCCTATAAGGTTTAACGGTCGTATTCATAGTTAACCCTTAAGTAGTAAGGGACACTTACTCAAATCGAATATGCGTTTCATAGTCAAAATTGACGTCTGTAAGGGCCCTTACATCACCCTCACCTTAAGGGTGGATAGTATGTCCCTTAAGTGTCGAAAAAGTAAAAACAGTAAAACACATGAAAAACACGCATTTATATCAAAAATGACAACTAAACACAATCGGTCTGCAGTATGATCAACTGTTCTAAAGGAAAAAATCATGGAGGTTTACTATAATTCTTCCCTCACTCAAAGAAATGACTATGAAACGCTCCTTTGAATAAGGTGCCCTTAGCACTTAAGTGACCCTCAGCGAAGGGACCCTTATCACTTACCTTAAGGGTTAACTATGAATATGGGCATAAGTGGTTTAGAGATTAACGATTTGTCTAGTAATTCTTCATTTATTCATTCTCAATGAAATAAATAATTAAATAAATAGAAAACTGCGATTTAGCCGTTAATTAATGATTGAATGACTGATACTTTACTTGCTAGTGGCGCCATCAGGTAGCGGAAAATATAAACAGTATTTAAATTACATAAGTGACGTATATCTTACTAACGTTACTATTAATTCAGTAACTTCATTCCTCACTTACCAGTGGATAGAAAAAAAACCTGATAGTCCTGTATTATGCTCAGATAACCCCAGCAACTGGTGTTTGATCTTTTGTGGTCGAATCAAGTGAGCTTAAAATGTGATTTCTGTTTCTATCAATATTATAAACGCAACCGCTGTTGCACTATCAATTGTTTTGTATTCATTTGTTATTTGATGTGTCCGATCGTATTTTTCCTCATGTATTTACTTGTTTTTTTTTTCTTTATTTAGGTATTGCTAGTGACATCGTCTCGTCGGCCAGAACATTGGGTGGTTCCGGGTGGAGGTGTGGAACCCGAGGAACAGCCGAGCGTGACAGCCACTCGTGAAGTGCTCGAAGAAGCCGGAGTTCTTGGACAACTTGGCAGATGTTTGGGAATATTCGAAGTATGATAGTATATATTTTAAATTATGTTATTCAATACCGATATATTTTCATTAGGGGTCGTTCAAGTATTGCATAACGCAGTTTTTGAAGACTTGACCCCCCTCCGCCCTGTAACGCGCCAGAACGTTTCACTTTACCGCCGCCCCCCTCAAACGTTATGTAACACCCAAGTGAACATTTTTACCTAAAAGTTAGTGACAAGCTACACGTTTCACTTTATAGTAATAATTTAAAAATGATTAAAATTTTCGAATTTTTTATTTCTTCCGTGTTATCCGAGTTTTCGCTTATTCGAGGTACCTCATCCCCACATTACCTCAGATAAACGAGGCTCTACTGTAGTTGAAACGCTATAAAAATCGATACTTAGTAATAAACCATGAAAAAGATGAGTGCTTCGGAGCAACTAAATCAATTAATACCGATTTTAGAATCGAGAGCACAAACACCGTACTGAAGTATACGTGTTGCGCGTTACTCAAGAACTGCCCGAATGGGAAGACTCTCGTTCAATAGGGCGCAGACGCCAGTGGTTCAGCATAGAGGAAGCGCTGGAGAGGCTCGGCGAACACAAGCCCGTACAACGGCATTACATCCAGCGATTGCGTAACACGTCATCGGCCGGCGACAACGCCGATGGAGACTCCGCTCCGCCGCCGCCGGCTTCGCCACCGCCTATCGTCACCAACGGAAGCGGCAAAAAACAAGCCGCGGCCACGCCCACATGATGCACGGTGTATAAAGCCACTCCCACGGATGCTGAACGAATCCACGTATATCTACTATTATAATTATCATTGATTAGACACTAATAACTTTCTTGTCGATGTGAGAATGAGATGAATTGAATAATGTCGTTTTGTGATTCGTCGATTGATATCGAATTATTCATTTTTGGTTATTTTCAATAAAATAATAATCATTCTGTGTATTTTTTTTTTAAATTCGTAAATAACTGTATTACTCTTTGATTCGAGCTAATCGGAACATTTCAGTGCAATGAGGGATACCGTATTTTTATTCATCAGATAGCGTTAGTGGCAAGTAAGTTATACGTCAAACATTTACATTTTTTATTCGTCAGATGGCACTAGTGGCAAGTAAGGCATACGCCAAACACTTACGTTTTTTGTCAGATGGCGCTAGTGGCGAGTAAGGTATGTCAAACGCTTAGACATTAACGATTTGTGTTTAGTCATTCTTCATTTATCCATTGTTAAGGAATAAATAATAAAATAAATAAAAGTGCGATTTACCCAGTTAAAGAATGAATGACTGATACTTCACTTGCTAGTGGCGCTATCAGGTAACGGAAACAGTACTGACATTTAAATGACATAATTGACTAAAGTTACTTTATACCTTACTTGCAAGTGGCGCTATCGGTTGGTAGAAAAAAGCCTGGTAGCCATCATTAGCTGTTAAGTTTGTTTTTTGTTTGTAGAAATAACAATTGAAATAGGCACAGAACTGAATACAGCGTTTCTTGTGTGATAGAATTTTGCTGGCCTTGAAATTCTAAGCACCACCAGTGACATGGGATTTGTAACAACATAGTTTAATTTTTTTTTAATTGTAGGCATTGAGGAGCGTAGCTAGAAAATTGACAAAAATGTTTCTCTGAGCCTTGTTTATTTCTACAAGAAAATCTCATTTGATGGCCTGCGTTGTCTGCTATTTATATTTTTAAATTACGTCCGGTCTTAAAAGAAAATTATGTTGAAGGACTATTATTCCGTTCATCTCAAAAAAATCACATTTTTATAGTTATTTTCCTCTCTGTCTTATTTATTTTCTTACCATAAATTTTTTACAAGTGAAAATCCTACATATTTTTTTTTAATTTCCTTAAATTTTTAACCATAATAGAGAACAGAATTGACTAGATATTATCATATCATTGTTTTTATATCTGCTTTATTACCTAGTATTGTAATTAAATTTAAAAAATATATTTCCCTGCTCGCTGAAAATCCTTGGAACTATTTGATTTTCTAATGTAAAGTGTCCGTGATTAATCATCGTTATTTTTTATTGAATATTTGTGCTAAAAAGTTTCACCAAACACGACTTTTTTATACTTTTTCATTTTGTAGTTTTGTTTAAAAAAAACACTTGAAGCACACTTACCACACAACACACTTGATATATACATATATTTGCAGACTATGATTTGTATTACTTTTTAAACGATTTATACTGACATCTTTTATTAACTTAGTTTTGGTTAGTTATATTTTTTTACTAAATAAAATTCGTTATCAATTCAGCCATCTTTTTTTTTTTTAATCAAAGCAGCTAGGCAAAACTAACGTTAGATAACAGCACTGTACTAAAATTATTTGACAGACGAGAATTCGAGGTTATGTAACAGTAATCAATTTGTACTAAAATTATTTGACAGACGAGAATTCGAGGTTATGTAACAGTAATCAATTTATCTTCGAAACGTAGTCGCTTAGATATATACATGTGTCTTTATGAATAGACAAAACAATTAACTCTAAAGAGACTTTGAGATTGTGATGAGGTCTTTGAAACATTACAGCGCTCTAGTTTGCCAACAGCTGCCCCAGTTATTCCGCTTTTATATTTACCCGACTGCACCAGAAGGAGAATAATGTTCTTTGTTTTCAATATATGTATCTAGTTATATTGCAAGCCAATTTGGTCAAAACTTATTAAAAAACGAATATTTTACGCTAATATAATAAAATTTATATCTAAATAGAAACTTTTTTATATTCATTTCTAAGTACAAAAACTATATTGAGAAATGTTCAGTACCGTAGAAAAATAGTTAACTCTGAAACTGAAATTGAATAGCTGAAATACTTGGATATTTTAAAGAATTATTCTTTCGTGAACTTTTTTTTCTTGTAGGTTGAAGTTATTACGACAGTTGTAAGTTAATATAGTATTTTTGGATAATCAGCCATTTTTATTGAACTTTCAATATATTGAAACATTTTACAAATATCAGAAATTATACGTGTCGCCTTGTTAGGCTTCTCCAGTAATTATAAAATTTAAGAAAATCAACAATTTCATAGTGATAACTATTTAAATTTTTAAAAATCTTTATGATATGTTCGCCGTAGCACGTGCAGATAACTCTGTTGTCGAGCGTCTATAATCCGCAATTCATTCATTCACGTGCAGATGATTTATAGAAAAGTTGTTAGATTCATATCTTTATCAACCATTATATCACAAAATAATATTTCCTACAGTTGAAGATAGAAAAATCTTAAAGATATGAATCTAACAACTTTTCTACAAATCATCTGCACATGCTATGGCGAACATATCATGAAGATTTTTAAAGATTTATATAGTTACTAGCGGCACCGTCCGGCTTCGCCCGGACTGCAATACACTATAATTACATTACTCACTCGCTTCGCTCATTCGCTCCCGGGTGGTACATTACTCATTCGCTTCGCTCGTTTGCTCTTGGGTGGTATGATTTATATACAAAATCTTTGTTTTATATGTACAGAATAATAATCTTTGTTTTATATAATATACAGAACAATACATTACTCACTCGCTTCGCTCGTTCCAGGGTGAATTTTTCCGGTGTTTTAATAGTTATTCTGTAAACCAGAAAATCGGTCCAGCTGTTCTCGAGTTATAAATAGTGTAACTAACGTCACTAACACGACTTTCTTTTATATATATAGATAACTAATATTTTTAAGATTTTCTTAGATTCAATAATTACTGAAGAAGCCTAACAAGGCGAAACGTATAATTTCTGATGTTTAAAATTTGTAAAATGACATACTTCAATATATTGAAAGTTCAATAAAAACGGCTGATTATCCAAAAATAAGTACTATTTTTTTTTATTGTTATGATCTTTTAATATTAATTGTATCCAGTTGAATTTTAATGAAAACAACTTGAAAGTGTCCAAAAATATACGCTGTTAATTATTTCAAACGCTTTGTAGGAAATGTGCTAGTTCCACGCTAAGATTCATTTTGATTCAGTGATATTTTTAACGTATTGCGTCTGAAATAATTCGCTATTTATTAAATCAGTCAATAATATTACAATTTTAACTTCAGTCAATAATATTACAATTTTAACTTATTTTTGCGTGAATCGGTTTTAACTTTAACCTTTTGAAGAAACATTTGTATATAACATGAAGCCCATATCATTAAAACAGGTGACAGTCGATTATCGCTATTCTGTGAAGCAATGACGCATCATACATCAACACCGTGACTTATTGTAGACATATTCTGCAGGTGATAAGTCTATCTAATGATTATGGGTTTTCATGAGGCATAAAACAGACATTTAATACTTAAAATGGCAGACGAATTATCAGAATGGTATAACATAAATTATAATTATAAGTTAAATGAAAAATGGTCTGTAAAACTGACTATTATTAATATTTTTCATATTTTTATACTCGTTTAAACATAACAGAAAAAAATATTACAGTTTGTTGTAAGCAGGGATTGGAACCAAAAACTTATGTAAATTTACTCGGAACCGAAAAATCTTTGTTTTTGGTGCTTCACAGAATTAATTTTAACACTGAAGATCGTACTTAAAATTAACCCATAACCAGGTTAACGAGTCGAAAACGTCTTTCTACAGACTGACAAATCTAAGTGAACCACAAAGTAAACGCTTAATTGTAAAGAGAAAAACGCGCATGCTCTGTTCAACTGCGCAGTGCCCCCATCGTCTTTTTTCCATGCAGTCAACAAGAATTGTCAGCCTGTATTTATTACCCTCGAAAAACGTCATTTTAGGTACTGAACAAATACAGTAATCAAATACTTTTGGATGTATACATTTTTTGAAATTGATATTACAAAACAGCCTAAAAGCCGAATTTCTATCAAAGAGCTTTTTTTTTACATCAAGCAAAATAGATTCAATATATTTTATTACTAAAGTCAATACCGCTTTTTATACTATAATAAATATTTACTTTCTCCGCCAAATATTGAATCGTATTTTGCTTACGTAATTCGAAATTTTCAAAGATTTTTCAGTTCACTGCTGAAGCTTTTACAAATTTTATATATGTCACGAACAGACATCAAAAAGAGGAGTCTCATTAAAAATTGAAACGGTACTTTTACGACTGTTACGAGTAAAAGACAGTTTTATTGAATTTCAATCTTATATTAAAAATGCCTGTAACAGTTATATGTTTTGTATTGTTGGATATATTTGTGAAGAATGCATGCCATTGAAAAGGTCAATCAGTTGGTGATAATACACATTAATGCCTCGCCTGAAATAGTTACGTCCTATAATCGGTGAAGTCATACCCGATCAATAAATCGATAAATGGAAGAATCGGAGTGGCACAGGGTTGAATTTGCGGTTTTGGCTGCTCTAGGCCTCAAGGAAGTTGCCACCTTTCCAGTGAGGCAGCAAAGAGGTGAAGGGATCTTTCTACTCGGGAGCTAAATTTTCAAAATTAACACAACTATAGGTCTGCTCGGAAATAATAAGCAGAGTCAAAGTATAAGTGTATGAATCACTGACTATTGTTTTCGAACCGCACTATACAAGTTTTCACTTCATGAGCTTAACTCACAATGTAGAAGACTACTAACTTGAAATGAAAAACCGGTGAGGTATTATTGTATATTAAATGTTATTTTTTAGATTGTTGCAAATCATAAATTTTCCCACAAGTTTGTTAATACAGGGTGGCCACTTTCTGGAAAACCTGGAAAAGTCAGGGGATTTTACTGATCAGGGAAATGTCAGGGAATTTTGGTAGAAGTCACGGAGTTTTGTGAAAAAAGACCGGTCAAGTGCGAGTCGAAGTCGCGCACCGAAGGTTCTGTACCTACATTGAATAAGTTTTGTCGACCAATTTAACTTTGGTACCTGGCGCCATACAATATCTTTGTATGTTATATCTGCATAGTTAAGTTGGTCGGAACTTTTTTTGATGTACACAAATTGTGTATTTCTCATATATGTAATACTATTATATCGTCAGCTTGAGAGAGAGGTACGTCACCGACAGTAGAGCGTAGACGATCGTTTCTCTGTCGCACAGCCTTGGATATGTAATACGGGCATATAACATAGTATGCGTGCGGTAACACAAGTAAACGACACGTCGGTGTCTCGCCGCACATGCGCGTTCCAATCTAGCATCTCTATCTCTCGGCACGCTTTCCTCTTACAGGCGAGGATAGGGACGTTGGCGATATAGGAGTAAATTATGGTATTTCTGTTTAAATAGTTATGTTCGTAAGGTCAGGGAAAAAACTAAAAAATTAAAGTGGCCACCCTGTAATATCTTTTAAACAATTTATTAATTGTGCTGAAGGTCATATAGTGTTCTGTAGTAATTGTGTAGTTTTAGAGCAAAAAAAAAAGAAGAAAAAACACCAAAAATATTACAACGATTTTTTGTCTCTTTGTAGACCGTATCGGCTTAGCTGTTTATATAAATGTCAAAAAACTAAACAAAACTTATGAAAATTATTAATTTGCAATAATCATGTTTTAAAAAAAACTTTAGTTATGGTAGGATATTGTTTTAACTGTTTGTGTGAGTGTATGATTTTTTCGTGAATGCTTGAGTTTCTTATGTGTTAGTATATTTCAGTAAATTACTATTCTGGCTGTATCTTTAAAATATATACATAGTATTTTAACATTTTACTTAATTAAATAAGTATTATAATATTTTATGGCAGTTCAATCTTTTGCTTTATTTTTTGTATGAGTTTCATTCCCCTGCTGTGTAATTTCGTTTTTAAAAGCTGTCAATATTATAAAACATGGGAATCACAAAAACAAAATCAAACAATTGGTCGTTTTATGTAAGTAATTAACCCCAGTGCTGTGTTCCATAATTATTTGTTGTTTTAAATTAACTAGGTTCATTTTGGTTTTTGGCATTGCGTAAGAACAAAAAGATTTATGACTAAGTAGTACTATTGTTTTCTCAAAACTTATGATTTCATTCAAAAATGAAAACTGGAAGACAAAACGAATAATATGCTTTTTAAAACGTCCTTACAAAATATTTAGTACCACGATTGTTGCTTATACTCCTTGGTGTTCGCAAATTTATTGCTGTGGAGTGTGCTTCTCTACTTGTAAATGATGTGCTAAAAGTGTGGAGCAGCGGTGACTTTTCAAACAAACAATGGGTGATATTAGAGATTTTACTTTGATTAAACAAGGTGCCGAAGCTAAAATTTATGCAGGGACATATTTAGGACAACCTGTGATAATAAAAGAAAGGTTTGTAAAGAAATATAGACATTCAGAACTGGATACAATTTTAACTAAAGATAGAATAAAAGCAGAAGCTAGAGCTATGGTTCGCTGTAAATATGCCGGTATTTTCACTCCAACTATATATTTAGTTGATTTTGATCGACGGAGAATATATATGGAATATTTTGAAGAATCAGTGACTGCGAAAGAATATATCGCTGACTATGAAAATAAAGTAGAAGACAAGAAGAATGTTGAACTTTTAGCAAATGAAATCGGGATAATGCTAGGCAAAATGCATTTGAACGATATTATACATGGTGACTTAACAACATCTAATATCTTATTAGTGAAGAAGGCAGAATGTAAACAACCCGGTAATGATATTTCAAATTACATGACTGTGTTAATTGATTTTGGATTGGCTCATATAGATAAAAGTCCCGAGGATAAAGGCGTTGATTTGTACGTATTGGAACGCGCATTGCTGAGCACTCATAAAAATGCCAAAGAATTCTTACCGATCATTATGAACGCGTACAGCAAGACCTATAAGAAAGGTGCAAAGGAAGTTTTAAGTAAATTCGAAGAAGTTCGAGCTCGAGGACGGAAACGAACAATGGTTGGTTGAGGTGTGCAAGCTTTCACGGCCGGTATTGCTCCAAGGGTTTGTAGGCCGGAAACCATGAAGACTTGGAATGATTGGTTGATCGCTTCATTGACTCCGAACGTGTTAAGGTGAAATCACATAATTTTTTTACTTGCGTATTTATTGTCAATAATTTGTGTTTAAAAAAATAAAAATATTTTTATTATTGTGTATATTTAACATTGTGATATCATAGTCGTGACGCCATGCCTCCAGAAGCAACTATAGTTTCTCCGGTTACGTATCCTGCATCGTCAGAAACCAAAAATGCTATTACGCTACCAATTTCACTTGGGGTTCCAGCCCTACAATAAATTTAACGATACATCAGTTTTATAAGCATTATTTGTATACTTATTTTTACATTTTTTACCTTCCTATCGGAATCTGCATTAACAACATTTCTTTTGCCGATTGTATAGACGTAATCTACAAATAAATAATAAAATACACTGGTAGTTTTCCAATTACATCGCATAATGCGACTCAGTGGCGCACAATACCGAGGTGTGTTAATGCTTAATTGGAACGTGCATAGTTTTCATGCTATGTTTTCATGTATCCAATGCGCGCATCACCCCAAAGCAGTACTTTTCAAAGTGCTCGATTGTGCGAAGCATTGCTGTAGTTGAAACATCACCAATGAGCACTATGCCGCATAATACGCTTTAATGCTGTAATTGGAAAACTACCACTGTTAACGCTAAAAATTTGGTTCTAGGATGACTTCATGCGCAAACGAAAGATGGCGCTGCATGTGCAGCTGGACATAGTTTACCAGTTCACTATTATTGTTCAATGACAGAAAACACTTTAAAATAATTAACTGGTAAACTATTTTGTCTCAAACACCATCTCTCACTTGCATAAAACAATATTAGATTTGTCGTTTTCAAATTTTAGTTACGTACCGGTTTTGACATGTTTGTATCTATTAGTCCCGGTGCCACGCAGTTGACTCGAATATTTTCGTTCGCTAGATCTTGAGCGGCTGCTTTGGTTAGTCCAAAAAGAGCTGTTTTCGTAATACCATATATTCCTAAAACCTACACAATTCGAAAATGTATTTGAATTTCTTGCACGTTCAATTATTATTTTTTGCCATACCCACTACAAAATAGCTACTTTCCATGTATTGGGTCATTTAACAGACAGGCGTGCCGAAAGTGCTTTCATTACATAACTAGTGCGGTAAGTAAACAGTTGCCATACTAACTTATAAACAAAAATAAAGATAGTTACTTCTTACCACAACAGTTTTATTGATGGATGTACATTTCGAAAGCTATGCTTTCATCTTCAGCAAACACTATACATCTATCTTTATTTTTGTTTTTATTCCAACCACAGTGCTCATATATTTTCATGCTAACTTATGTTTATTCGCTCTATCTGCCTGTTATTATACTCACAGCCTGCTGTAAATGTAAAGATGGCGACGCAAATAAACAGTCAAAATTTTTTGAAAATGAAGTGAAAAGTAGGAACTTTGTAGTGAGTATGTCAAAAAATATCATATATTTCTCGTGCGTAATGGTATTACGACTCGTGTGACTGTAAAAAGTAAAATCTCGCTACCGCTCGTTTTTACATACATTCACAACTCGTCAGTAATATACCCCATTACGCAACTAGTTATACACACTACTATTAAAAACTAGATGATGCATATTCATTTTATAAAAAAGTGAACTTACACTTGACGAATTTTGATATCCAGCTATGGACGATACGAATACAATGTTACCTCCACGTCTTTTTCGTAAGTAAGGCAGCACTTCCTTAGCTAGTAGATATGAAGATCGTAAATTTATTTCAAATATTTTATCCCATGCTTTCTCATCGCACTGTTTGAAATCGAATATTATGTGAAAGTAAGCTGTTCGTATTTATTACAAAATATATAGATACATATTTAAAATGTTTACCTCTAACACAGGTTCTGGGGTAAGAGTAATTGCTGCGTTGGATATTAAAATGTCGATGCCTCCGTACTTTTCGCAAGCCTTAAAAAATATTAAAAGATAATACTTTTAATATCCGGTCTGAGGTTTATGATATAATAACCGACGCCACGCGCACCATTACTATCTTAATTTACATAAATTTCATATGATTTGATATTTTAAAATTATTATCCTGAAATCTGAAAATATTGACAGAAAGCCTTAAGAAGATGACCGATACAAGAATTATCGTTTCTCCTTTTTTTCTGTTGCAGTAAGAACTTAGTCTAATGCTCTATCATTACACTATGCTAGGTTAAATCCTAACTAGAAAATTGGATGTCGCTAAAATAAAGAAGTTACTCACCAACTCGAACAATTTCCTGCGATCGTCTGCTTTTGCGACATGGCACACGGTTCCTACAACATCTAATCCTTTTTGTTTTAATTTTTCAACTGCGCTATTAACATTGTGTTCTTTTCGACTGCTTATAACAACTTTGGCTCCTTCCGATGCTAAACGTTCGGCAGTTGCAAACCCTATTCTGGAAATTTCAAATACATTAGCGCGCCTTTATTGTGTATTGTTATAGATGTTAAATAATAGTGAGGTTATGTTTATAATTTTAAAGCATTTGTTTTATATTTTAAAGTTTGATAATTACCCGTCAGTTGATGCTGTTACAACAGCCACTTTTCCGGAAAATCGTTTCATTTTCGTTTTTTAAGTAGCTAATTTTTCACTAACTAAAAAATATTTTTAACTGATAAATATTCATAAAAGTTACTCTGTTGTTGTCCTTGAAATTATTATTTTTTAATACTGATGAAATAAACAATGACTTGTGATTTTTATTTTAAACATACTCTAGAACAAGTTATGATAACATTAACTGATATTTCCAACAGAGATTTAAGAACGCATATTCTTTCAAAATTTTATTTATTTTTTCTACCAAATAGGTACATTCATTTAAGTTTTAACAATACAAAAAAAAATATAAAAATAAGACTTTAACCAAAATATAAAGCCGTTCTTATTTACAACAAATAAATGTATTTATTAATTTATATTGAAAAATTAAAAACGCAAATATTTACAACTTGCATATATAACAACTTTTTCAGTAACAATGGCGTAATTTCAACGAAATCAAATTTACAATCGAGATGCCATTCCACCTGCAGGCACAATAGTTTCTCCGGTTATGTATTTAGCATCATCTGAAACTAAAAATGCAACAACTCCAGCGATATCTTCTGGAACTCCTAACCTAAAAACATATAACAAATTATTTTCCCATATCTACCTACTTTGTTGTTTCTATTCATTAAATTTGTAATAAAATACCTGTTCATGGGAATTTTTTCAAGCGCGGCTTGTTTTGCAGAATCATTTCCTGTTATCTAAAAAAATATACAGAAATAGTGAATTACAATCTTTTCACATAGCTACATAAAAAATTTAAAAATATGTTTACCGCTTCAGAAAAACGAGTTTTAATAATTCCAGGAGCAATGCAGTTCACCCGAATATTTTCTGATGCTAAATCTTGAGCAGCAGCTTTCGTCAAACCAAACAAGGCTGTTTTACTTACAGAATACGCTCCTAATAACTAAATAAAGGACGTTGACTTATAAAACAATCGAAAACTAATTAATATGCAATCAAATGTGTATATATAATTTGTTTTTCCTTACGTTAAACGGTTGAAAACCAGCAATCGAAGATATGAACACTATATTTCCACCGTTGCGCTTACGAATATGTGGCAGAGCTTCTTTTGCGAGTAAATACGATGACTTTACATTTACTTCGAATATTTTATCCCATGAAGACTCGTCACACTAACAACAAAGATGGCTATTAGTTTTTGATAAATTACATTTCTAGTGTCCAACTCAGAGCTTGGTATTATCCGAATATTTCAAATAGAGTATTCGAATACATCGTTGGTATCCACAAGCTGTGTTCAGATACATCAAGTGTATTTGAATACTTTTTAACGAACCTCCTAGGCGCTAACAAAAATGTGAAATGGACCAGTATATTACTTTTGGTAGAGATTATTTAAAAAATCCTGAACGGCAATAAAACGTGTAACAAAGAACGCTACAGAGTATTCTTTCTCTATTCAATTTCGTACTCCTGACAAAGATAATCAATAAAAGGTGGATACCTTAGGATTTCTTGTCTGATTTGTTGAGGACGACGAAAGATGATTAAGCTGTAGCTTTCTTTGTAGCACGTTTTTCTGCTGTTCAGGACTTTTTAAAAAATCTACTATACATGTAAAATCACAGTTCAACAATCGAAGTACGAATAATTTAGCTTTTTTTATTTAGCATGACATATTAATAAAAAACCTAACAGCAAATAACCTAACAGCAAAGTATATGTATCTCGTATCCGAATACAGAGTATTCGGCTGCTTTTTTAGGTAAAAAGTATCCGTATCTGTATCCGAAATTCGAATGCCATCTACCTGTATCCGTACCTAGCTCTGATCCAAGTGTATACTTACCTCTAAAACAGGTCCCACAGTAGGATTTACAGCAGCATTTGAAACTAGAATATCGATACCACCGTATTTTTTATTAGTCTAAAATATTCAAATGTTATAGTAAGTAATTGAATTAAAATCTATAATTAAATTTAATCACCTCTTCGTATAACTTCTTGCGATCCCCTGCCTTCGAGACATGACAAACACTTCCAATAACGTCTAACCCTTCGCTCGTTAATCGTTCGACAGCTTCCTGAACATTCTTTTCTTTACGGCTACTGACAACTACTTTAGCGCCTTCAATAGCTAACCGTTTGGCTATTGCAAAACCGATGCTACAAAAATGAACAGATTTTTAGACTAAAAAAACAAAACAAAAACGGAAAATTAACATACCCATCGGTTGAAGCTGTTACAACGGCAACTTTTCCTAACAGACGACCCTTAGGTAAAAATGCCATAGTTTCCACTTAAAAATAACAATTTTCCAGCAAGAACGTGTTATTATGTAAAACAAAAATTTGATTAAATAATGAGACTTTCAATGTTGGACTTAGACCCCTTATCTGCACTGATAAAACTGTCAAGCATAAATCATTGCGTATTCATCCGAAATTTGGTAATTTCAGCAATCAATTTTTTGAGCAATCTGTAGATTATCTCAAATTATATTTGATAACCTACAAATTAATAAAAGAGATTTTCATCTACTTCGAGTTAATAAACGACATATAAAATGACCTTCAGTGAAATTTCAGGTTTTTTAAGAATGTTAAAAGAAATGACAGTTCTTGTTAAAACTTAAACATCACACATCTATGTTCGACATAGACGTACATACAAATGGGGAGTTTATTTTACAGTTTTAAGGAAATTATTAATTTAGCGGGGTCTATTTATAGATACCTTTTTGACTGTTCATTATACACATATAATTTATCTGCGTTTATTGTGCTTATTAAGTGCAAAGTATCAAGGACTAATTTAATTGATTATAAATGCGATTTCAAAAATGTTGATTTTTGGAACAACAAACGAAATTAATAACTCGTTTGACAATAATTATAAAACCGATGTTCGTCTGTTAGATATTGATTATCACCTAATTTGTTAAGAGCATAGGAAAGCATCAATATGATTTGTTTGCACAAAGCAATTAGCAGATTACATAATTTCAAGAGACGTGATTTTCAATCATTTTTTACTAACGCCACGACACTGAAGAAGGACACGAGCAAGTTTCTATCGGTTCCAATAAAAAAATTTAAAATCGTCGTGAAAACAATGGCGACAGCAAGTGACACCGGTTCTCGCACAAACAGTAACAATGGTTTATTACTGTATTATCATCAGTATTCGTTCTATTCCCAAAAGGTATTTAAAAAAATAATTTTAATATTGCCGTCATTCTTTTTCTCACATAGTTGTGTTCACAATCTGTGACGAACGGTGTTTGATTTGTTTGAATACTGTTGGTTAATTTTAACTTATGCCGCTTTATTAAAATTGTGTATGCGACTCTGTAATCAAAGCGGGATTTTTAATTTTTACTTCCCACCTCTACTATGGTAGGGAAGTAATGGATTCAGTCCGAAAACAATATTTCGAGATTTTAACAGATTTTCACGTTTTGAGACCCTAGCAATCGTTTAAGATCATTTTCAGACTGATGTCTGTATGTGTGTGTGGTGTAGTGTGGTCAATTTTTCGCCTTCGATATCTCAAGAACGGAACAACATACGGGCATGCCGATTGTTCTATTGTGTTTATCAGTCTTTAACTTAGATCTGATTAGATTTTGAGTCAAATCGGTTCAGTGGATCCTGAGATATTCAAAAAAACGTTCTCAATGTCACGTATTAACATAGGTAAAAAAATATATAAATGAATTCTAGATGTTATAATATGAAAAAAATGTAAATATTTTTTTTCTCTAAAATGTATAGTTTTCGAGAAAAAAAATATTTTACTAAAAAAAATAAAAATTGTACATAAATCAAGGTAACCATGATTTTTACTATATTAAGCTAGCCATCAGTAGATCACCAAACAAAAAAGAGGGCCATGCTTTCTTCAAAGAATAAAAATTAAATTGTGTTTTAAAGACCACCAACAGCTAAGGTTAATTGGGCCTAGTCAAAGAATAAAAAAAAGAGTGTTTATTTTTTGCAAATATTTACTAGGTGGGAAGTATAGGACTGGTCATCAGTCGAATTTTTTTAGGTAGTGATGGCCCTCCATGAAAAATGTTTGCCGTTCGATTCGCATATAGTTAATATTGCAAAAGGTGAACAGTATGAAGCTTGGTTTCTTAAACTAAATCCTCGAGGGGAAGTACCAGTTTTACAGGACAGCGCTAAAATCATACCCGATTCTTCTCGCATCATAGATTATCTTGAAGATAATTTTAGTAACGGTATTATTTTATAATTATTAAACTGAACACCTAAACTTTAATTACTTTATTTTTTTAATTTAACATTTTTTGTAGGAAATACACCGCGTCTAATCCCGTTGACATTAAGCTCTGAAACTAAACAAAAAGTTAAAGATTACCGTCATATGTTAGATCAGCTACCCGGAGGTGTTATAACGATGGGTTCTTTATTTCATCCTCATCTTACTCGTAAGCCTAAAGCTCCGTTTATCGCGCCGGTTCGTAAAGCGTTAGCATCTGCCGAAACGAACAGTAGCAAGATGTTGCGGGAGTATGCGGAAAAGAATCCGGAGGCACGGGAGGTGCTGTTACAAAAATCAACAATGCAAGAAAAAAGACATCAAACTATACTGAACGAAGCAGAGTATTTAAAAGTACTCCATCTAGTCGATAATGTTCTAGAAGAAGTTGAAGCAGAATTGGGAACACATACGGGAGGTAAGCTTTTACCACAGTCGCCACATGAAAACTATATAGATCGATTTCTAAATAACCGGTTAGTCGGTACATTTCTAATTTTAAGGTTTGATTTCAGATAAATCGCAATGGTGGCTTTGTTGTGATACTTTCACAGTGGCCGATATAAGTTTAACAATTCTGCTAGATCGTTTGAACGCTTTAGGATTGGAACATCGATTCTGGTCAGATGGACGCAGACCCGCTATCTGTACTTATTATGATCGTGTTAGACAGAGGGATTCGTATAAAAAAACAGTTCCAAATACCCTGATGCATGTTAGATTATTTCTAGGTGGAAGTGCACCGTTAGTTATAGGGGTGGGAGTTATTTCGACCCTTGCTTTTATTATTGGAGGTGTATTTTTAGTGAAAAAAATTATTAGATAGGAGAAATTTATTATTCTTTATCTGTTAATTTTAAATTTTATAATTGGTTATTCTTCAATCTGTTAACGTACGATTTTTTCTTATTTAGTGCATTTTGATGATGAAAAAATATTTTTAAAATTGTTATAGTCTAAGGGTGTTTTTTATTTTTGTTTTTTGGAAAAAAAGATTATAATGATTGTTGCTCTAAAGAAAATAAAAACCATAATATTATAATATAGAATATATAATATAAATAAAATATTTTTGTGTATAGGATTTGTTGCTCTAAGGAAAATAAAAACAATAATATAGAATATATAAAATATTTTTGTGTATAGCATTGTAAAAAGTAGTTTCTTTCCTAATATTATTACAGCAAAATACAATACTTTAGCATTATTACTGAAAAAAAATTTTGACAGCAGGTAAGAATATGTAAAAGTTATGTTTAACCCAACTGCGACAAAATCGAGGAGATTATTGTTTTTAACAGAATTCTATTCTAACGTCCGAATTAAATATCAGACAAATTAATCATCGAGTCCTAGATATTCCCGTTTTTGAGATTTAAAAAAGCACTCCTAAAGGGTTAAATCATAGATCAAGTAATCATTGTCTATGCTACAACTAATTTTTCAACAACTAAGTTCTTAGCTCCATCTTTTATCACATTTATGAACGACAAGAAATTTATTACGAAAAAACCACACTTACCTTTTTACTAGTGATGTGCCGGATATCCGTATCCGAGGGAAAAAAAAGATCCGTATCCGTTAGTTTTTTGGCGGATCTTTTACGGATCTTTTACCTTATCAATTTTCAATTCATAGATAAAATTTTATATATATAGGTGATTAGGTAATAATGAAAAACAGTTAAATTCCATTCAGATTATTTTTTAATATCGTGGTCAATAACTTTTTCCCATAACAGATAGTCTCTTTCCAAAGGTCGATGTGCAATATTTAGTATTTACCACCGCGTACTCTAAGAAAGTTAAGATCCGTATCTGTATTCGCGGATCTTGAGACCAAATATCCGTATTCAGATCCGTATCCGCGGATATACATTTTTAACGATCCGGCACATCACTACTTTTTACCTTTCTGGTGGCCTACTCCTAAATTTTTAAAATTTTACTGTCGCAAATGGCCAAAATTTTATTATTAGTATTTTTGCAGTCTAATAAGAGCATTCAAGCGATATTATAAACATCGGTAGAGCCTTGGTTTAGAAGTATTTCATTCGAGACTAACAAAACAGCAATACCGACCCGTCTTTCTGATCCCCGGCTAACAAATTTTTAAAATCTTGTCTTAAAAATATTTCAATGAATATGAAAACACATTTGCATAGAAAAATTGTTATCTTATAAGAGCATTCGGGCGATATTATAAACATCGGCAGAGCCTTGGTTCAGAAGTACTTCATTCGTTGCTAACAAAACAGCAATACCGACCCGTCTTTCTGATCCCCGGCTAACAAATTTTTAAAATCTTGTCTTAAAAATATTTCAATGAAAACACATATTTTGCATAGAAAAATTGTTATATTATAAGAGCATTCGGGCGATGTTATAAACATTAGCAGAGCCTTGGTTCAGAAGTACTTCATTCGTTGCTAACAAAACAGCAATACCGGCCCGTGTTTCTGATCCCCGGCTAACAAATTTTCAAAAACCTGTCTTAAAAATATTTCAATACATAAAAACACATTTATTGAAATTATTTGAATAAAAATAATAAGTCGATTATTAGTGAGAAGGGTCGATGTGATCTAGGTCGATTCACTAAGAATCGACCTAGCTCACAAAGAATCGACTATATCTAAGATCACTAAGAATCGACTAGATAACTAAAATTCGAGCGAGTCGATTATTCCTTAACACGGGTCGATTTTTACTTACCTCGGGTCGATTCTTGTGGTCGACGCTTATTCAGGGGCTATTTCTGTACGCGCCATTCTGATGATGTAAATACGCTATTTAAATTGTTTTTTACAAAAATTGATTGGATACAAATATACAATAATTACTGACGTAGAATATGATAGAAATCGAATGATAATTACAAACAGTGTATTCCATTTAAAGACAAGTCTATGAAAAACGATCGAGGCGCACAAATGTTCGAACTATAAGCTTCCTATAATTTATGTCTGATGTCGCTAGTTTAGAACAAACATAGATACAAACCGGAAATTTATTTATTTACTTTACTGTTACGTCAACAGGTAGCGCAACTACGGCTACACTAGGATAAAATTATTTTAAAAATTTAACCATTTAACAACGAGAGCTTTTTTAAGCCTCAAAAACGGGGACATCTAGGACTCGAGGATTAATTTCAATAAACTTATAAATATAGAAATATTTTTTATATTTATTACAGTATCAATATATACAAATTCTGTATGTTCAAAACATATTAAATTTGAAATACCTTCGAATCAATTACGTTATGATTTAAATTAGATAAAATGACGCATGCGTAAAAAACGATGGCAGTAAGTTTTTCGTTTACACATACAAAAAAAAAAACGAAAGAAACGCGCCATGAGTGATACTTTGAAACTAGAAATTATTAAATAAAATATTCCCTAAAGCTACAAACATATGTACAAAAATTCTTCGCTTTTTTAAAAATAAACTATCGATTTTACTGTCTACAACCCGAACCTAGCAGGCGTTCTTTTGGGTGTTGACGGATCTTTCGGTGTTGCTCCGGCCATGACAATCTGTTGTCCTTTAGCCATAGCGGCCTGTTTTCTTTCCTGTTCTTCGCGTCGTTCTTGCATTTGTTTCTGCGCTTCCTGCATTTGATCCTCCATCTCTTGTAAGTGTTCCGCTGCTTGTTGACGTTTCACTCTATTAGATCTGCCTGTTTCTTTTACAGAGAAAAATATAGGACCGAGTTCAGCAAGCCAGTAGCCGTCGACTGCCGTTACACATTGCATATATTCTCGAGCTGTCATGACCAGTTCATGGTACACAACGTAATCCGGAGTGTTTCCAAGACCGAACAATGCCGAAGTAGGATGTAGATGGCAGGGCATGCCGGTTCGCAAATTTACATATTCACCGATACCTTTCAAACGGGCTGCTTGATGGAAATATGCTGGAAATTAAAAGATTATTTTTAATTACACCGTCTTTATTAGAGATTGAGAACAATCGGTAGTCGACACTATCGATAAATCAGTAACTATCGATTAAGGTAATTGTCGTGCTATGGGCATAGTGTCAGAAAATTCTAAATTTTCATATACTCATTAAGGATATATAAATACAAATACCATTAAAATTTTAAGTTGATTGACCATCTCGAACTCGAGATAAACTTAATTAAAGTTCGGATAATTAACACGGAGAGCACAGGAAAGGTTGTGTTTTTGACAAGTTTTTTAATTAAAAAAAAAAGTAACAGTCAGAAATTTTCAAAAAACTAACTGTTCATTGATGTTTTTGTTCTGAGTTTAAAAAATAAAATCCAAAAATTATTGACCTTTTCATTGTTGAGATATAATAACGCAAAGTTCAACAATTTATGAGAAAAGATTGACATTTTTATATAATCCAAGCGAACAAACTAAGTAAAATATGTGTTACTATGTGAACAACAGTTTAGGTACAATCTCTAACAAAATTTTTTTACATTTAACACTATACTTATTTATTGTTTTACAACGTATTATGAACAAAACTTTTGGATGTAATTTTAGCACGACGACTACCTTAATGTGATTGCATTAAGTTTCATGTATTCCTGCATGAAGTATAGAGGTTAAGGAGACGAATCCTCCGTGGACTGTAAAGCACAGCGTGTGGCGCAAAAATCGGTAATTTTCGTGATCACTCCATCTGTTAATCGGCCCGACTATAGGCATATTCCTGATAGTCCGGTGCCTTACGGGGTCGCAAGAAATAAAATAAAATAAATTTTAACGATTGATTGGATTCTTAGGTAGGTGGAATAAGTACAATAATGAATAACACAACTTTTAAGTTTTGGACAAGGTTTCGCTGAATTTTTTCAGCTTCTTCAGCGAAACGTTGTACAAAACTTAAAAGTTGTGTTATTCATTATTTTACTTAGTCCACCTACCTAAGAATCCAATCAATCGTTAATAATATATAATGGACGTGAATTATCTTAATAAAAAAGGGTGTGGGTCTCGGGACCCCCGACAGATGTGAAACATCAAAGAAAACGTTATTGAACTCGGTGGTATTCTCTATCTAGTAGTATATATTTTTTCAAAAGCAGCAACTAACTGTTATGCTGACGTAATCCTATATACTGCACTGTAACACACGCGGTTGTCTTCCCGTGCCCGAGCGCGCGGAAGCCGAGAGAGAGAGAGAGAGTACCGCAGTGGTGGGGAGAACAGCAGCAAAGGAGCGGACCATAAATTTCGTTGCATATTTCCCCTCACGCGGCTGTTCACAGCCCGACATAAGATGTTTCACGTCAATAAGTTTTGTATACAAGAATAAGTCCCGGGAAAAAGTAAGTTAATTAGAGTTTCTGCGATACGATTCGTGTCCCGTGGCTATTTTTTGCACATACCTGAACATATACATTTCCGCACAACATCCCATTCTGTACCGCACGATGTAACTTCCATTTTCTGTTGTATCAAAATATCCTTCAGTTGTTGTCGAACTTCTCGTACTTTTCTCATCGCTTTGATATGAATAAAATGTTCGTTGCACCAATGCGCTGAATAACTACAAGAAAGAAACAAATTCCTTTTAACAATCGCTCAAATCGGTTTCAGTATTTATATGGGCTTGAGAACTGCCGAGAGTGTAGCAATGCTGTTGTTTACATGGCGTTGCCATGGTTCCTCTATTACAAGTCCCCAGTTCCCGGGTTCTAGCCCGAGAGCTGGTAAGAGTGTCAATTGGGTTTTCAATTTATCGTTAAAAAAAAAAATGAATTGAAAATATGAATTGGTGCTAAGCCCAAATAACCTTAGCTGTTGGTGATCTTTAAAACACGCACAATTCAGTATTTATATGCTTAAAGTTTGTTTCTGACAAATGTCAGAACTCGCTATGTGCATGACCTGAAGTAGCTATATACACTTACAGCGCCAATGCAATGGTGGCGAAAAGCGGAACATTTTGAGGTTATGTGTGTGAAAACATGAAAAACACGCGAAAGGGACACTTAAATTGTGTAAAATTGTAAAAACACAGTTAAAAATTCATCTTCTATAATTTTTTATCAGATAAAACGCATTTTATATTTTCATTTTTAGTGAAATAGTATATTGCATTACAAGGAACGAAACACAGCGTTTGCGACTAGTGTGAAGTTTGTTTCCCGAGAAATGCTGTGTTTCGTTCCGAGTAAATGCATATTATTTTTCACAACAATTCTATAGACAATTCGATTTGAGGTACCTGCAATTTGGGAGCGCAAAAAAGCCGCAAAAATATTTGATATGTCAGATCCATGTGAAATTTATGTGGGATTATGTCTGTCATTTTGACGTTTTTGAGTACTTATTACATGGGAATTGAAGTTGGCGCGACTCAGTCGCTCAATCTCTCTCTTAACAACATTAAAAAACAGAGAATATTGACAACTGAAAATTTTCATTCCTCTCGGTTTCAACCCGGTAAACAGGTACCGAAAATCGAATTTTCAATAGCAGATTTAATTTAATTTATTGTAGATTATAGACGCGTCGACAACTCAAATCATTAGCGTCTTCAACACAACAAATAATCCTTTTGTGTATTAGAATCCACCAGCCGGCATACACAAACCGACTGGTACGGGCTTGGGTCCCTGGGAGCGCTAATTCCCACAAAACATTGGAATGCAAACTACATTCCAATGTTTCCCCTGAGGGATTCAATAGCAGAGTTGTGAAATAGTTATTTTGGTTATTTTTCGTTGTTTTCGTAACTTTTGTTTGAAATAGAAATACAATACTGTTGCTATAGAAACGCATGAAAGTCCATAAAAAAATGCAATAATTTAACACGGTGACGCTACTAGGCTCTGTGCACATAGCGAATAGTGGCGGAACAGGCACAAAATTTAAAAAAAAAAAATTTACTTGTTTGATTTCCACTGATTATAGACGTTGAGGTACGTTAAATGGTCACTTTCAGGTACTTGGAATTTTTCTCTTACTCCGTCCGCTTCTTCTTCTCTACCTTTTGGACGGTAAAATATCGATGGAACTGAGAGCATCGACACTAAAAAAAAAAAGGAAACGATAATAACGCATCTAGCGTCCAACAATCATGACAATTAACAGTTCAGGAGGTCGCGACCAAAAATTGCATGAATTTTCTAAAGGCTAATATTTTGAGGTTAGCTAGTATTAAGGGTTTAAATAAATATACTTCTCCAGGTGTGCAAGCTTTTACGGCCGGCATTTTTCCAAGTCTTCATGGTTTCCGGGCTTGTAGGCCGTGGTCCGGTGGTATTTCTACCTGACGTTTCGTCTACAACTGCGGTAGACATTCTCAAAGGCGATGTGGCAGCGGTCGAAGTGTCCTCCTTGGCGGCTCACAGGTCAGTGACTGGTGTCTTCCCTTCTCTTTCGGAGTCCCTCCAGTTCTCGACACTTCGACCGCTGCCACATCGCCTTTGAGAATGTCTACCGCAGTTGTAGACGAAACGTCAGGTAGAAATACCACCGGACCACGGCCTACAAGCCCGGAAACCATGAAGACTTGGAAATATACTTCTGTCAGTAAATCAGCAACCGGGACACTTGGCGTTGGGGTGCTTTAAAAGATGTAAAAAAACTAGTGCGTTGTAAAAGCTAAAATTTGGTAGTGTTCGGTAGAAGTTCCGAACTTCTACCGACTGCTGCAACGTATCGTTACGTACCTATAATAAGTATTTCGTTGGTGCAACCCATCCTATTACTAACGATAAGCATTTGACACTGTGGAGGATCGAGTGGAAACTCAGCCATCTGTCTTCCGAGAGAAGTGAGTTCACCTGTATGATCCAACGCACCCAAAATCCAAAGTTGGTATAACGAATTTAAAATATTATCCTGTCAAAAAAAAAACATTATTATTATTAAATACAAATTTTAACACGGACGTCGTGAACAAATACATAATTAAATGAATGCATAATGACTGCAAACAGTATATGAAACACCTGTTGTAAGAACAAGGACGTAACACAATGCTGTAATCAGGAAAAATTCATTAGTTCAAACCTATGTCACCGTAGGGATTTTAACCCTAAACTTTCCACTATCGCGGCGGACTGAGTTGACATTACTCACACAGTGACACATTTTTAAACGATCGACTTTCTCCCTTTAAAGCATTCATATACTGTTTGCAGTCATTATGCATTCATTTAATTATTATTATTTTATTTCGTTCAAAAGACTACAAGGAGTCGAATTTGTCAGACATGGTAAATATAAAAATAATAGCAAATATGAAAATAAAGTATATACAATACAATAAAGTCATCAACGATATACAAACATTGTGCAATCAATGATTTCTTAAGTTTCTTTCGAAGTACACATTTACAAAGTTCATCTCATGAAATTTTCACAATGAAGGCCATTCGGCTTTTTTAATTTTGTGAGAAAACGTAATAAAAAGTTTCTTTATAAAAAAAAATTCTAACACATGGTGAAATTCAGTGCAGTTTTATTTGAAAAGCAGTGTTTTCATTTTGTATAAATTCTTATTTAATGTTTCTATTAACACTTATACTACTAATGTCTATGGCTAAATTAAAAAATTTTGGACAAAACAAAAATGTATACATCTAAGATGCCTGAAGAAGTTAACATTGATTAACCGAAACGTTGCTAAATTAGAAATTCAATTTTTGTTTTTTTCATCGTCGGTATCCCACAACAAATTGGTTATCGTAATAATTTAAAGTCGTCAATAATAACAGCGCAAATAAAACAAACGTGAAATTCGACGTAATCTGACTATAGTCAATGGGAAAGCTTTGCGACGAGGTCGGAAAGTGAGATTCTAAAATAACGTAACCACGATTTTGTCTCCTTTTGATGTATTGAAAAGAAGCTAATGTGGATATTGCCGGGATTGGATAAACATAACCGACAAACAAACGTCTAATTCGCATGTGTTTCAAAACGTCATTAATGAGCCATTTTCCAGAGAGTAGTTCCTTCACTTATCCACGCGAGGCAGCACTTGTGGTAGGTACAAACATTATTTATTCCCCATTAGTGTCGTATCATTTTAGTGGTATAACGTAATTATTAAATTAATTAAATAATTAAGTTATAACACAAAAATGACACTACACTAATGGGGAATAAATAATGTTTGTACCTACCACAAGTGCTGTCTCTCGTGGATAATTGAAGGAACTACTCTCAGGAAAATGGCTCATCGGTTCATTTTTATTTATTTATTGTAGATTATAGACGCGTCGACAGCTTAGGTCATCAGCGTCTTAAATACATTAAATAACAATTCTCTTAAAACTAAGTGACATCACAAAACATCCATGAACCCACGACAGTGTGATCCAAAGGTCGCTACGCTAACCGTTACACCACACTGTCCTCCTCATTGGTTCATATTTTACCATGTGGCGTCGTAATGCCGCTATTGGCTGGAGTCAGAATGCGTCATGTATGGCGCTTGTTTAATCTCACATAAAATTGTGATTCTTATTTTACTGTATTTTAGCTAAGTATGAATGGCTGGGTTATCTATCTATCAAAAACTTGAATTTAAATTATACCTGTGGCGGTGGATCCATGAAATGGAACTGCAACAAATCTCTTACGCCGAGCGATTTGAGTAACAGCACCGTATTGGCCAAATTCGTTCGCTGTATTTCGGGTACCGTTGCCGCCAAAAGTTCTTCTTGGTACTGACGTCGCGTATACAACCTGTACGCTATACCGGGACCGGTTCTTCCGGCTCGACCGCTCCGCTGACCTGCATTCGCTTGACTTATCGGATAGATCTATAATCAAATTTTTCAATATCGAAACAGTTCATTTTTCCTTAATCCAGGGACGGCGAATCTATAGCACGCGACAAAGTATTTTCGGCACGCCCCTGATTGAGGTAGACAATCGAAATAATTAAAAATATGTTAAATGCTGTTGAAAAAATTTGACAATCATTCAAATAACATATATTATGAAATCGACATGATAAGTTGAAAGTTTCATGGCACTCAATGCATTATCTAACGTTGCTGGTACCTTGTGAGGGTTATCTTATGTTGCTGGTACCCAGTGGCGGACTAAACCCGTCGTAGGCCCGGGGCGTCAGAACTAAATGAGGCCCTCGGTCTGCTTAGAAACTGATGTATTTGTAGTGTCGTAAAAAATGGATAATATAGATGTAATGGCTGACAAAAAAATTTAATATTTATAATAAACGTTGGTAGGTACGTAGCCTACCTACGTTTATATTTTGCATACATAAGGGGCCTCCAACTCCAAACTGGCTCTTACTTACTGAATATATTTTGGCCTTGTTTGGGATTTGATTTTAGAAGGACTCCTCGAGATTTGGAGGCCCCCCAGGATCAGAGACCCGGGGCGAGCCGTCCCCTCTTTTGTCCGCCACTGCTGGTATCTTGTGAGGGTTATCTTACATTGCTGGTACCTTGTGAGGATTATCTTACGTTGTTGGTACCTTGTGGTAAAATAGATACTTGTTTTTATAGTTTAGAAGTATTTAAAAGATAGATACTTAATATAACAAGTATCTTAGAAACTGTTAAAAAGTATTTTAAATACAGCTGAACTTCGATAACTCAAACCGTGACTTGCCACAAAAAAAATCGAGTTAGAAATTTTAAAAATTAGAAATTTGTTAACCAGAATACAAAAAGTATATTACATAATGTGTACGTAAATCCTGCAGAGGTAAATAAATTACCTGTTTGCAGGTCCGGAAAAACCTACATACTAAATCCTAAAAATTACATAAATTTACAAAAATTACAAAAAAAAAAATTACTTCGAGATATCAAATAATATTAATTTTCACTCTTGATGCTACTGCCAACCAATTTTGTTCGAGTTGTCGCAGTTCGAGTTATCGAAGTTCGGCTGTACTTTCAAAAGTATCCAAGATACTAAAAAGAATAACTTACCTGAAGTGCATCCATACCGATTCTGGGATTGTAGACTTTTAGCTTGCAATAACCAGAATCTATTACGAACTGTATACCGTCTACGGTAAGCGATGTTTCGGCAATATTTGTCGCCACAACGCATTTACGCATTCCCTCGGGTGACCGTTGAAATATCTTCGCCTGCAGATCGGACGGTAACTGAGAATAGATCGGTAGCACGGATAACGGTGGTGCGCTATCGATTTCTGACAGTCTTTCAGCTAGAACCTATACAGAAGAAAAATTATATTCAAATTACATATATTTCATCTACGTTTGAGATCCACCAAATTTCTTTGATTGTTTGTTATTATTATTGTAGATTATAGACGCGTCGGCAACTCAGGTCATTAGCGTCTTCAACACAACAATTAATAATCCATTTGTGTATTAGAATCTGACAGCCGGCATACACAAACCGACTGGTACGAGTTCGGGCTCCTGGGAACGCCAATTCCCAAAGAACATTGGAATGCAATAATAATAATATATTTTATTAATCATTTTGACTACACAGTAGGTATATGACAAGTCAGAGAGAAGCAGATTATATAATAATAAATTCGGATACTTTATAAAACATTTTAAGCGAGAACAACTACATTCCAATGTTCCCCCTGGGGGAGGTTGCCTGTTGGCACGCCATGGCCACATTAAACAAATTTTGAAAAAATATGGCACGTAGATGTGAAAAGGTTCGCCATCCCTGCCCTAGTAAAATGGACAATGTCCTTTAAATTCAGTAATTCATACCTCGCAGGTAACTTCGATATCTTCTTGTCCGGGCATAAAGATTAATACGTCGCCATGATGGGGCTGCAAGTGTATTTGTAAGGCCTGCTTTACAGCCGCATCGACGTAATCCTCCACCGAATTCTTGCTGAACATAATCTCAACCGGAAACGTACGTCCGGGAATCGTAAATGTCGGCGCGTTACCGAAAAACATTGAAAACTTGCTCGAATCCATCGTGGCCGATGTTACTATTAATTTTAAGTCATGTCGTCTTGCAACAACCTGCAAAGCAAAATCATAATTATAACAATACTGGTTTTCCGATCTGGCTTCGCCCGGGTAGATTTTGGTTTGGCAGCGAAATAATCAAGACCAACAAATTTGTTATAACTTAAGAACTACTGAACCAGTTTTAATTAGTCTGAAAGTTAAAACCCGACCAGATAATGTACCTATAGTTCAGTTCGGAAATTATAGGCAGTGACTAATAGTTAGTTACTAACAAGCTTAATAGTGCGGCAAAGCAATAAACAATGTAAAGCAGACCAATTCTTTGAATTTTCCATGCATAAAAATTCTGCCACTTGTATTATGAAACTATTAGTATTAGTTCCTGCCTACGATTTCCGAGCTTACATAAAGCCGCATGAAAATCGGTTCAGCGGTTCTTGAGTTATAAACGGACAAACAGAGAGACTTTGCGTTTTAGAAGGGTAGAGAAGAGATATGTATATTGTATATGGCAATGCATAATTTTAATTTTAAACTAGTTTATGTAACTTTCCCCTACAATCTATATTTATGTCTCTAATGTCCTTGATTTTGTTTATACTTTGATCCTTCCTCATCGGAACAGACGAATAAATATTTAAAACGACGAATCGATATTTTATATCGTTTAAATATTTTAATAATTCAGAACATGTACTGTAAATAAGATAATTATATTATATTAATTAACATAACTAAATGATTCCACGGTTAAAATACTTTAATACAACAATTTATGCATTTAGCAAAAATAAACGTTTTTCCTTGAACCATATACCAAGTTCTAATTAAAATGATTCAACAGGAAAAAAAGATTTTCCAGCGAAATAATTACCAATAAACAGCTAATTTACACTTTTTATAATACTTTCCTATAAATATTATTGCTTTTAAGCAAATCTATGAAAAAACTGGTCAAGTTATCATCGCCACGATAGTGGAAGATTCTGGTTTGACTCCCGATGGTAACATAACCTTAAAATGAATTTTTCTAGTAATGCATTATAACGTTACACCAATCGAATTGAATTGTAAATTATAGACGCTCGACAACAGTGTTACACCAATCGATGGGTGTTCCTAACACTAATTATTATTATTGTAGATTATAGACGCGTCGACAACTCAGGTCATTAGCGTCTTCAACACAATAATTAATAATCCATTTGTGAATTAGAATTCGCCAGCCGGCGTACACAAACCGATTGGTACGAGCTCGGGCTCCTGGGAACGCCAATTGCGAGAACAACTACATTCCAATGTTCCCTCTAGGGGACCTAACACTAATGCTAACTGAAGCATTTATTTGTAGAAATTAAAGAGGACAGAGTGGTGTAACGGTTAGCGTAGCGGCCTTTGGATTACACTGTCGTGGGTTCGAATCCCGCCTCCGCTCATGGATGTTTTGTGATGTAATTTAGTTTTAAGTGAGTTGTTATTTGATGTAAACAAGACGCTAATGACCTAAGTTGTCGACGCGTCTAGAATTTACAATAAATAAATTGTAGAAATTAACATTTTTCATTCGGATTAATTTTTTTGATATTATTAATAATTATTTATATCAATAAATTAAATAATCTAGATAACGCCGGTATGACATAACACCAGCTGCGTCACAAAATCCAATTTAAAATGATCATAATCTGTACTGCGAACACTTAAAAAAACAATTTAAAAAAGTATTTCTTTTTATTTTACATCGATGTCAAGTATCTTACTCTGATAATTCCTAAATGCAACTTTTTGGGTAAATTCGATTTCACCCACTGGGGATTTCTATAAAACCGCATCATCAAATAAACGCGGTTTTTTATGGTTTCGTATCAAATGGTCGGAACGGAACCCTATTGTGCTCACTGTTCTGTTCATAGACGCTAATGAACTCAGCTATCGAGAGTCTTTCCTTCACCATTTCCTGTCTGTTCATCTGTTAAAGCCTTCTAGCTCCTAGATTGTGTATAATAGACTGACGTCTTTAGCTAAACTATATTATTATGCTCCAAAGTGAGTGCTCGATCGATTTTTTAAATTTAAATCTTACAATAAATAAAATAAAAAAACAGGATGGTAAAATTATAAAATATATAGATAATATAAAGGTACTGACAAAAAGGTTTAAGTGGTACAATTTTTAGCTGTGTAATAAGGACTGTAAAAACCGCAACTGGAACGATTGGCTTAATTTGATTTATTTAAAAATAAATAAGTATCAACTTCTCCAATTACGATCGTTACATGATATGTTTTTATTTGCGGGTGTTTATTAAAAGACCAGTTCTATAAATAATATTGAAACGAGTGGAATTATTAAATAATATTAATAAAAACATATTAATTAACAAATACACCGTATTGTTAATTGTTTTTAATTATGGAAAATTGGGGCTATAGACCGAGAGCTAGTGACAATTTTTTGGTGTTATTTATTCAAGGTCTTATTTTTGTGAAGATGTTGAGAAAGGCATATTAAAGTGCCCTGAGTAAGGAATTTTGCTAGATAGCGGTATGGGAGGGATAACAAAAAAAAAGGTCACAATTATTATTGCTTCAAGGCTGAAATGGTTTGTATAGCTTGTCGGTGACCCAATAATGCCATTATAATATTTGCAGATCGAGGGGTCAGTATTAAAGGGGTGGCAGATCACCCTAAACCTGTCATGTACCCGACGAAATTTATATTATTAGTTCAAGGTTCAAATTTTTATATGTTGTTACGACGACTGTTTTAAGCATACATTTCAATTTGCAGAACAAAATGTCGGTATTGACCCCCTCTCTTAGAGGGAAACTTGCTCGCCTAGGTGTTTATATCGTTCTGCGCAAGGGGGTTAATACCGACATTTTGTTCTGCAAATTGAAATGTATGCTTAAAACAGTCGCCGTAACAACATATAAAAATTTGAACCTTGAACTAATAATATAAATTTCGTCGGGTACATGACACGTTTAGGGTGATCTGCCACCCCTTTAATACTGACTAATCAATCTGCAAATATTATAATGGCATTATTGAGTCACCAACAAGCTATACAAACAATTTCAGCCTTGAAGCAATAATAATTTTGACAATTTTTTTTGTTACATCTTGGGGGCGGTTTGCATTCTCCCCATACCGCTATCTAGCAAAATCCCTTACTCAGGGCACTTTCATATGCCTCCCTCAACATCTTCACAAAAATAAGGCCTTGAATAAATAACACCAAAAAATTGTCACTGGCTCTCGGTTTACTAGGAACAGGTGATAAAATTTACATCAATTAAACACTGAACTGATAGCATAGGAACGAAATTTTCAAAACAATAATTTGAAAAAAAAGTTTTTATACGGAAAATTGGACTGTTTACAATTTAATAAAAATTTGGAAAATAATTAAGGTGTAACGGACTTATTTCAATTAACTGCAAAAATTGTAACAAGTACGAGTGAAATTCACTATTAATTAACACGTATGCGTGAATTGTGTTAGAAGCTGGGGCACAGCTAGATAAGATCTGAATATAAATCAATTATCATGTCCTTATCTATTGACAATAACTTATAAGTACACATGAAATCTTGTGCTAACCTATTACTAATAAATGAAACGTAATAAAAAATTTATTGTGACAGCAGTGTGGGGAAAACGAATACCCAACTAACTCTTCCTCAATCATCATTTGTTTTTAATACATTCAATTGTTCAGTCAGTTTTGCGCACTCGTGGATACTTCTACCAAGTGATTGTTATTTGTTTTTTTTTTTTAAACAAAAACTGTTTGACATATTAACGAATTTAATTTCTTTGTGTTACAAAAAAAAAAAAAAACATTTTGAGAAAAATGTTGTACGATTTGATGCAATATGAATCAATGTATTCACATGGCAGTCAGAATGTGAATAAATTAAAAACTGTACACAATTCCGAACTGGTGATACATCCGGTGAAACCAAAAATACCTTCGACCGAGATGATGATACATCCGGTGAAACCAAAAACACCTTCGACCCAGAATCAAGAAAAGTCGATGTCGGTGCTGCAGAATTTCAGCAGTCAGATAAGGGAAATGTTCGTGCCGAACAGGAAAAATAGTACGTTTGGCAGTTCTGTCGCAATACACAAACTTCGTGAGACTAAATGGTTTAACCACGACGAGAGTAACGTGTTTTGTGCTGTTGTCGAATCAGGATTTATAGTCGAACGAAGAACATCTAAAGATGATCCGACCGATTGGGGAATCGTGCTTTGGAAAAATGGCAAAGGTAATTTTTTTTCAAAGAATGTAAATTATAGACGCACGACAAATGAGGTCATCGAATTTTTTTTCGAAATACTTGAAAAATCAACACTAAAATGAAATTATCGATCGAGGTTCCGTTATAATATTATCAATTAATACAAATAAGGGCCCGCGCATACATACAACTTTTAATCGTACAACTGTTTAGTTGTTTGTCAAAAGGCTATTGGAGCAGATGGGACTGCGGATACTATCAACACGATAGTTGTTCGACTAAAAAATCATAAAACCACACCGATCGCCTTTTGACTAAACTATCGAACAACTATCATCGGCAGCTTATGTCTACAGCTGTGTGTTGATGCTCACATACATTCAACTAAATAGTTGTTCGACTGCCCATTAGTTTAATATTGAAATTGTGGCACAACTGATTGATTGTACGCGCACTTCTAACAACTAAACAGTTTAGTCGAATAGAAATCGTGACACGTACACAACTCGACTGAACTGTTTAGTCGTGAAACAATTGTATGTATGCGCCTGGCCTAAATGCTTAAGTAGCATCGGTGTTAGGAATACCCATTGAATGACGTTACATAACAATGCAACACTAGAAAAATTCACTTTAACTTATGTCACCGTCGAGAAACAAACCACTATAGCGGTCGCTGAGTTATCATTTACTGTACGGCGACACGATTAGAATAGAATATTTTATTTTCTGTTTGATACAAGGTACATAGGTTACATTTTTAGAGTGTTGGGTCTCCAAGTCACTATATGAATCAAGTTTTCATGGTTTCCGGGCTTGTAGGCCGTGGTCCGGTGGTATTTCTACCTGACGTTTCGTCTACAACTGCGGTAGACATTCTCAAAGGCGATGTGGCAGCGGTCGAAGTGTCCTCCTTGGCGGCTCACAGGTCAGTGACTGGTGTCTTCCCTTCTCTTTCGGAGTCCCTCCAGTTCTCGACACTTCGACCGCTGCCACATCGCCTTTGAGAATGTCTACCGCAGTTGTAGACGAAACGTCAGGTAGAAATACCACCGGACCACGGCCTACAAGCCCGGAAACCATGAAGACTTGGAACAATACCGGCCGTGAAAGCTTGCACACTAGTAGTATTTCTAATACTTCATAATATTCAAGGTACATAGAATCAATTATTTCTATTATAATGCAATTTGTAACTAATTATTAATTATAATGGAAATAATTGTCTAATCGTGTCGCCGTATAGTAAATGATAACTCAGCCACCGCGATAGTGGGAAGTTTGGGGTTTGTTTCTCGACGGTGACAAAGGTTTAAATGAATTTTTCTTGTGTTGCATTGTAACGTTATGTCATACGATGGGTGTTCCTTACACTTATGCTAACTTAAGTATTTATTTGTATTTAATAAGTTGAGATACTTTGATCCTATGAACATTTTAACTGTATTATAAATTAATATTGATTATTTATCGGCTTCTGTTGAAGATAAGAAATAAATTGCAGTTTCATAAATATACCGATTTTCGTTAAAAAATGTTTCTAGCAGACTATTTACAATAACAATATATATGGAATGTCAATATTGAAACTAAATATTTATTTATGATTTCAACACAACATTTCAATGTGTTTGTAATATGCAATAAAACTCGTTATTTTTTAAATTGCAGAGAAAAGTAAAAATCCCGAATACATAGCAATTTATTGTCTTGTAACTGAGAAAGGAAAGCAAAAAGTTACCAAAAATAATTTAAAGCAATTCTGGCCTGAAAATACCGAGTTAAGAATCAACAATCACAGTGATAAAGAAAAGACCGCTAACAATGAAGCAACTTTTAAAAATCAGATTGACTACGCAGTTCGTAATGGAAAACAAATAAAGTGGCAGAATCCTCAGCATTTTACCTACTGGTGTCGTTATGAACAAAAGACGGCCACAAGCAGACCTTCAAAGCAAGTAAGCATACAAATATATTATTATTAAAAAAACACATCACTGTTAAAAAATTAAAATAAAAAACCACTTTAGTTAAAAAATAGGTAGACAGCTGCTAATAAAGAATTGAAAACGACAACAGTGATGATTAATTGCCCAAAAACAATCGAGTATGCCAGTTAAAACATTTGAATAACAAGATTTGAATCCAAGCTTCTAAAAAATTATGTTACAAAGTTATATTAAATAAATAATTGCAAACAAAAACAGTGATTTAATAGCACAAAAAACAACTGAATAGCTAGTTAAAACATCTAAAGGTGAGAAGTTGAAAGCCCGAGTTTCTAAAAAGTTATGTCACAAAGTCAAAATAAACAAATGCAAGCAAACAGTGATGAATAGCAAAAACAATTGAGTAGTTAAAACATTTGAAGGTGACCAATTTAAAAATACAAGCTTCTAAAATTTATGTTATTCGAGTTGTCTCTCATGAAGTTTATTAAAATTGCTAATCATAAACATAAATAAAAATACCGATTCATTCGCAAAATTAAATTGTGACCACATCAAATTACCAATAATTAGGTATTTAAGTTTAAAAAAAATTATTAATTTTTTAATTTTTTCTAATAATTTAACATAAATATTATTGAAAATCGAAAAGAAAAAAATTTTTAAAGCTATAGATAAATTACTAAAAATTAATTAAAATGTATAAAAATTTAAAAAATATCACGTGACTTCAAAACGCGCCAGGAATGTTTGTGACGTAGTTATGTTAAAATGTGTCTGCATTTGTTGGTATTTGTGTATATGTATTACACATACTATCAAAAATAATAAATTTTTAACTTGGTAACCATGGATACAAAGACCATAGATAACATAATGACGTCACACGCGTTCGGATTCTTTCGGCGCGTTATCGGAACTGAGTTTAAAAATTAATTTTTATTTAAATATAACTTTTTAATTAGTAAGCAAAAAAATTAAAAAAAACAGTTTTGCTATAAAACTTGTATGTGGTCCTTCCATTAAAGTAAAAAAAAAAAATTCATTTAAAAACCCAATTGTACACAATTTATTTACCTACATTATATCTTTTATTGTATTTATTGGCTACGTGCGTATTATCATGAATGACAAATTCCCAAAGTACACAATACTTAAAATGCATTTTATCTTTTCAAGGACGAATATTAAAAAAATATTCGAGATTATTATGATTAACGTATTTAATTTAATTGTAAATCTTTTTTTGCGTTTTGAGTTCAATTAACTTCGTTTTCATTATTGTTTTATCAAAACGTTAACTCAATGATAAGATATAAAAACAAAAAATAGAAGCGATAATTATTGAAAGAGAAATTAGTTTTTTTTAGAACTGATATAAAATATAATCATTATTGAATTGGAGGCTTGAACAATTAATCTTTTATACCTTTAAAATTAGTGGGTATATTTTTCAAAAACAAACTTTTCAGATTGAAAATATTTATGATAAAACTACAATCCGTTAGTACAAAACAAAAGAAAATCGTTTATCTGTTCATCATCTGTTTTGTTCTTGTAAAACTGATAAATAATTTTGACATAGGACCAAGGTTACTCTACTAACCTTGACATAGGACTACGTGTACGTCTATAAAATCGCCATAACTTTGTAAAATAAAAAGATATAA
This sequence comes from Mongoloraphidia duomilia, assembly GCA_039654895.1. Lineage (NCBI taxonomy): Eukaryota > Metazoa > Arthropoda > Insecta > Raphidioptera > Raphidiidae > Mongoloraphidia > Mongoloraphidia duomilia. Next base: position 14,375,565 of record CM077527.1, read on the forward strand.
CAATGTTTGAGGTGTCATTTGTCCCGTTCATTCATTATTCAAATTTTTTAATGTTCATTTGTCAGTTTATTTACAGTGGCGGCTTCTCCTATGAGGCAGTGCCTCACCAATAATTTTGCAAATTAAATAAATTACAAATTTATATTATTTTACTATTTGCATAAATATATTCATTAGAATTAATATTTGGCTTCATAGAAATCAGTAAAATATGGGCTTGCCGTCAATCTTTACGCGCTTCGCTAGAAATATCATCCATCCCATTTCTGCATGCGGTCGTATATGGTTAGAGGCTCGCCTCGCGCTTCCTTGTCTAGCGTATTAGTAATGTGAGTAATGTGGTGTTTATGATACCGTAATAGTTCAGTCGAATCTAGCTTTAAGCAGCGCATAAAAACATTCTTTTGAGGCAAGCCTCTACGTAAATTTAATGCGACATTTAATGTATGTTATTATAGTTTTCGGTAAATACTTTTGTGGTTTTTCGTACTGATTTTTGTTTTGCTTTTTTCCAACAGTGGGCAGTGATTTTTCTAAAATATTAAATTACTTTTATTACTTATTACTTATTAGTTTATTTGTTTTGTGCTTTACAAACTATTTTTCAATTTTTTAAAATTAATATTATAATTTTTTTTATAAAAAGTATTACACAACTGACGAAGTAGAGTGACCACTGACAACTAGACTAACTTTAAAATCAAACCTTACTAAAAAATTTTTTTTTTCAACTGTGCCTCACCACTTTCAAATATCACGAGCCGCCATTGTTTATTTAGTATTCAATAATATTTTGAAAAACATTTTTTTTCAAAAAACTACGGTACAATTAAAGCTGAACCCACCCGATTTTTTTGTGTAGGTATATTAAAATGTGGAATAATTGCTTGCAGGTCAGCGAAAGTATGAAATGGGGCAGCGTCGGTGTAAACGCCGGTATGCTAATGGTTTATAATAACCGGCGGACAAGGGCCGTAACAAATTAAAACCTTTTTGCAGCTCAAATAAGGAAATCAAGTATTAAATAATTATGTAATAATTATAGTCAACACTGCATAATGCCAGTTTTCCATTGCGACAAAAATTACAGGACGACTGAAAAATGGATGTCATAATTTTAGAAGGTTTAAAATGTTCAAAAATATTTATTTGAATTCATTTGCAACCAAAATACATTCAGACAAAAAAATTAATTTCTTTCGAAGAACATTTTAAATGTGTTAAACTGCACGAAACCTCATATAAGTCTATTAGAATTTTGGATCGCGTTTGTCATTTGTTTGTTTTTACCTTCCGAACAATTTTGATTTGACCTGCATTTTTTAATCATCCTGTAATATATTCCCACTATTAAAAGTAGTATTCAAAGCAGTTTTAAATTAAATTTATTATAGAGTCTCTAATATTTAAGCAATTTTACTCGTAAGTCGTTCTCGTATCAGTAATACGGCGATGTTATGTCATTTCAAGGTCTCTATACATTGCTTCAAAAAAACTTTTTAACAAAAAAAAATCCTCCTTCAAAAAGGCACTAAAAAGAGGAAAATAATGAAATTTTGAGGTCTGTGCCAATTAAAATACTATACTATACTTTTTAACCGACTTCATATTTTAATTGGCACAGACCACAAAATTTCATTATTTTCCTCTTTTTAGTGCCTTTTTGAAGGAGGTTTTTTTTGTTAAAAAGTTTTTTATTTTTTACTTTTTAGTGTCAAAAAGTAACATTTACCTTAAAGAATCACACGCCGTTACTTACTTTTATTAAAATCAGCCGAACTACTGAACCGATTTTGATGAAATTTCTATGGGACCAATCTGAAAGTATATCCTTTCAAATAAAAAAAAATTTTCAAAATCGGTTCATAAACGACGAAGTTATTCGCGAACATACATAAACCATAAAAAATATATACGGTCGAATTGAGAAACCTCCTTTTTTTGAAGTCGGTTAAAAATAGAACTTCGCCCACTACAATTATCGAGTCGCCTGAATGCTAAAAAGTCGCGTATTACTGATTAGAAAGCATCGTTAAATCCTTTAGATTTCCAATCTAATTTTTGCTTAAGATATTGTTAATTATTATTAAATTTGATATTGTGATATTTTATTGTTATACGCTGTTTATTTTATATTACTATTAGAATAGATATTTAATTTTTATATAAATTTATGTACATAGTGTAAATTAAAAAAAAATGTACTCTGCAAACAATGCGGATTGTAAAAATAAAAAAAGTACGAAGTAAAATTTATGTTTTAGACGCTTTTAATAAATACACCCGTTTAAGAAAAGTTTAGAATTAGGCACGTTAAGAATTTTCATAAATGTATTAAAAACTCCCCCTTAAGTGAGGTCCAGTGGTTAGCGTCACGGATGTTTTGTGATATCATTTAGTTTTAAGTGAGTTGTTATTTAATGTAATCAAGACGCTAATGACCTAAGTTGTTGACGCATCTATAATTTACAATAAATAAATAAACTCCCCCTTAAGTGCGCGATTTCGAGGCTGTAAGGTAGATAAACGTCGGGTAGCCCTTCTCTACGCTTCATTCTCAGTCTAAATCTAACATAGATACACATCCGAACTTCCTACTACATTACTATGCTAGTCATGTCAGGTTATGCACAGAGAGGACAGATCATGAAACTTGTGACGTCAGTAAGTGTCACAGCTACAACTACAGCAGGCCTCCCTTATCCGCAGTTCGAACAAAGCGCGCGAAACGATTGAGCACCAGTTAAAACATGCACATGTCGAAACGCGCGTAATTTGCTAGTCTGGTAAACTTGTACGTGTATTTTTACCATAATTGTTGAAGAAAGCAATTTATTGTCGGCCATTCCAATTAAAAGTTTAGTTTAACGTGGTTCGCTACTATCCGCGGAAAACAGTGGAACCAAATCCCCGCCGCAACCTAAATATAAAAAAATTCAAAAGCGTGACAAAGAAATATCTCATAAATGAGGCCTTTTACACTGTTGAGGAATTTTTGACTGCAGATGTCAAGATAGGCTAAATGCTATATTTTATGTATTTATGTATTTTATTATGACGAAGTTATCCACATTGTGGTTTTCAACTAATAAAGTATTCTATTCTATTCTATTCTATGGGAAGCCTACTATGATTGTCAGGATTTATAAAAATAAATTTTGCGTACTAAACTGCTGAATAGATTTTGAATATATTTTAACATTGGAAATGTTTATGTTCTTATATGGGGGCAGAGTTACGAGTTTTCGTTCAAGGCCAAAAGACAACAGTGTCGCGATCAAGTGAGGAGCAATCATGAAAAATTGAACAAGTGCAATTTTTTCGAAATGTGTTTTATATCATGTCTAGTTAATTGAGAGGTATTTGCGACGATCTGCGGTGTTATTTTTGAGCAAATGTTAATAAATACTGTAGAAAAATCCATTTAAAAGTTAAGTAATCAAGCAAAAGTGAACGCGTATATAACAGAAGAATAATAGGGTTATTACTGACAAAACTAAACAGTGCATTGATAAATATTGTGTGTATAATAAACAGTTAATTATGTTTCATATATGCTGTTATAATTTCCAATGTCCTCGATGGTTGCAAGGATTGCGAAATCTGTGAATTTTTTTACACTAACCTCTCTTAATAAGCCGAAAAGAACATCGGTGCTGAGCGATCGTTCGTGAGCTTCGTCCATAATGATTGCACTGTAGTGATCCAAGTCAGCTTCTCGTAAACTTTCACGCAGCAAGATACCATCGGTCATGTACTTTATCACGGTGTTCTCCGACGTACAATCTTCAAATCGGATAGCGTATCCGACTTCGTCACCTAGTCACATAGAAATCATCTATATTAATACATACACAAAGAAGATTGCATGGTACCTAAGAAAAAGAAAAATTTTACGGAGCCAACTAGGTATAAATAAATATGAAAAAAACAAATATTTCATGGAGCCAACTGGGTTCGAACCCAGGACCTAATTCATACGAAGCCGCCACGCTAATCGTATGGCTATTTATTTATTTATATAAATAAATAACCTACAAACAGGCCAAGGCCTAATTAATAGGAAGGTTATGACGCAGGGCTGTTATTATGATATATATAGTCAGCTGCCGCCTTTACACTGGGTTCGTTTACGATAACTCCGTTCGTTACGGTTCCGTTATTCAGTTACCCCCTAGTCGCGCCTAAAGAAGTTTTACATCAAAATTTATCATGGTTTCTACACTGAAATTTCTAGATGAAAAGATGACAAAGCAATCACTGATCCTTAATGATTTTCAGTACAGTGTTTTCCTTGTATTCTCAGTCCTATGACACACTGTATATTATAATGGGGATGCGCAGTGAGCGAAAATAGCGACTTGCACCCAGGCGAAGATGGACTGGGGAGGGCTTGAGAATAGCCGAGCGTGTAGCAATGCTGTTGTTTACATGGCGTTGCTATGGTTCCTCTATTACAAGTCCCCAGTTCCCGGGTTCTAGCCCGAGAGCTGGTAAAAGTGTCAATTGGATTTTCAATTTATTATTAAAAAAAAAAAAATAATGAATTGAAAATATGAATTGGTGCTAGGCCCAAATAACCTTAGCTGCTGGTGGTCTTTAAAAAAACAAAAACACACACACACAGACTGGGGAACTACTTAAATAATAAACATGCATTGTTTTATTATCGAAATAATTTTAATCAGGCCCAAAGTCCTAAAATGCGAGCGTAGTTAGCACCTATCTGTTGGTAATAAAATATATCCCACAACTAGAAGTTACGGGTTTAAAATTTTAGATGTGAATAAAATTTTTCATTTTGTTCTCAGACTAAAACGAAGCCCCGCGATTTGAAATTCCGATTAATTTTTGATCTTACCTAGTTTGGTAGCCATTTCGTCACTAACACGTTTCGCTACCGACATGGCGGCGACTCTCCTAGGCTGCGTACATCCGATCATTCCATACTTCGTGTAGCCATCTTCGTGTAAGTACTGAGTCAACTGTGTTGTTTTGCCGCTACCAGTTTCACCGACAATTATCACAACGGAATTTTCTCTAATAACATTCAACAGTTCCTGTCGTACTGCGAATACCGGTAAATATCTCCGTTGTTGCAAAAAAGATTTCTTCCTTGCAAAATCGCTGCTAACGGCCGTATCCTTCATATGTTCGGCGAACTTTTGACCAGCTTTATAATCGGTGCTATCGTCATCAATATTGTGCTTGGATTCTTCTTCATCTTCTTTTTTCTTTATTCCCATTATATTACCTGTGAATTAAAGAAATCTTTAATTAACATATTTCCAAGAGCACGACCGTAAATTTTTAAGCACTAAGTAAAACAATTACCCACCAATAGTGGTTCCTCCAAGTTCCCAATGTTTTTTTTGAGCCTTCTTGCGCTCTTTTTGTTCACGGAATGCTCTAACAAGAGTCGAACCCTTTCTCGACACTAAAGCCATATCTGATGTTGGATCTCTGTAAAAAAAAGCGACATTAAGACAAATCTAAAATAAAACTAGTTTAATAAAAACCTGGATTAACTGTTAATTATTTTATCCATCTATGATTTTGTGCAAATAGATAAGATTGAGAATACTATATTTATAATAAAATGAAAATTACCAAACACACAGACAAATATTAAAAAATGATCAACATTTCGACCAAGACGTTGACCCTTTTCAAGATCTGAATAAATTATCATTAAAATAAACATCAAAAAAATTGTATTGACATTTAAAATAAAGATAACATTATGTTCTCTTTGAAAAAAAAAAAAAATCAAGCCAGGTTCTCTGAGAGAAAATTGAAAAATATAAGGGTAATCCCTAACTATCCAGATTTTTTAGTAAATTCCCTAGCTTTCCATGACCACTTTAAGCTTCCTTGACTTTTCCCTGACTTTCCAGAACGTGGACACCCCGTAATTACATATGTAAAATAAACTAGGTGGGTGACTTGACTTACTTTATGGGTATCACTGGTTCTGGCTGTTTAGTAAAAACGATTCTGCCGTCTAAGAAAGGAGGCACCATATTATGTACGAGTACATGAACTCGATCTACAGATTCCTCGTCGAAATCCTCGTTCACGTCGACCGAATGTACAACACCAGACGTTAGCATTCTGTTTCGTTCCCACAGTTCGTTGTCCTTGTTGATCTGTCGTTGTTGAGCGGACATTCGTTTCTTTGTTCTCTGTTCGAGTTGTTCTTCCTTCTTCTTTGTATAATCCTCGCTAACGCTTGCAAACGGATTGTTCTCAACATCGTAACCTTCATCTATACTATACCATTCTCTATCTAAACGTCTTTGTTCCTGTTCCCACAGTTCTCTATCTTCGCTGGATGCCCATTTAATATCCGCATCATTTTCTTTCCCTACCAGGGGAGTAGCTCCCGTCTTTTTTCTATCTTTAGCCCACATATTGTACATATGCGCCGGAGTAGGCCTCGGAGAATCATCTATTATTTGCCCTTTTCTATTAGATTTACCGGAATACTTATCTCTGGATCGATATGATTTATCGGAACGATGTGAACGCTCTGAACGTTCTGATTTCGGTTCCATACCCGATTTATAAACGCTCGGCGTTGGAAAATCCCACGATGATCTCCTTGAAGGTAATTCATCTTCATCATCTTCCCAAGACGCTTTAGCAACTGTATCCTTCACTTTAAGATTCGGCGTTTGTGGTTCATCTTTAAAACGAGGCGTTTTTAAATCTCTCGATGATGACTGATCACGCTCGCTTCGAGACGGTTCTCTATCCTGTTCACGTCTATGCCTGTCACAAGCACGTCGTCTTTTTTTATGTTTGTATCTATCGTGGTCCCGATCTCTATTTCTATGTCTATCGTAACTATCTTTTTCGTCCCGATATTTGAGATCTTTAGTGCTAGCGTATACACCTTTTTCTTTATTTCGGTTTGCTAAACGATCTAACAATCTTTCTCTAGCTTCTGCAGAAATACCACCAGTATGAGTTGGAGTTTCAACATTGACTGCTCTGTAATTTCGATTCCTTGATGTTTTTTCCAATTTATTACTTTTTTCATCTTCGTAATGTTCTTCATCTCTTTCAGTGAACGATATTTTTCTAGCAGCTTCTTCTCTTTCTTTCTTACGTTTTGCGGCCAATTTATCTAATCCTAATAAAGATGCTTGCGGCACTTTGAATGTTGGTGGTTTTTTCTTTACTATTAAACCGCCTGGTTCGTCGCCTGATGTTCCCTCCAAACGATGTAAATATTCATCGTCCAGTTCCATAATATTTCCTTTCTACACAAGTAATTAAATTTTATCACTATTGCTTCATGTTTCCAATTTTTTATGTTTAAACGCAACCTTGACATAACCTAAATATCACCTGACAGCCAATGAACTTTTGTCCATTTTCGTCACCAGAACGCACCAAAATGTTTCTATTTCGTTTCTCAATTTGTAGCTTTCTTTGAAGATTTCAATTATATCTATGGTCAAAGCATTACTCCTTTTTATACAAACGTCAAAATTGATTCCTGAATGAGCTTGCGTAGAGTATAGACGTTCCTTCAAGGTTTCCAAATTTATCCATCCTTAATCATTCTGGTTTATTGGTGATTTTTGGGAATTTGTGTTTGTCTATTGTCTACAATATACAGGTAATATAAACATTTCTTTTTATTAAAATATCAACTCTGTCGGGATGGTGGATCCATTTGATCCACCACCCGATCCTGATCCTCCAGATGGAGGTTATAATGCTGCTGACTCTGGTCCCTGGCATCTGTTCTCTGGACACGAGGAGGTTGTGCTGATTACTGAGCCTGAACTCATTCAAACAAATAACCAAACAGTACAAAATGTAGACACAACTAAATCTATAAATCAAACAGTTCAAAACGACGACACACCTACTAATACTACAAAAGGACGAGAGCAGATTTCTTACAAATATGGCAATTCAGACTTGGGACCTTATATTGTACACGTAGAATCTAATGATACATCAAGACCAGTTACAGGACTACACCCCTCCAGACTTGGAGAAATGTTGGTATTAAATAACGTTCAAAATGTTAGTGAAGTAAAAAAATCAGGCAGAAATAAGGTTGCAGTTCATTTCAAATTTGCTTCCGCTGCAAATGCATTCACCGAACTTCCTTTTTTAAAAACTTACAATTTAAACGCTTTTATTCCTACATTTAGGGTTACGAGAACCGGAATAATTCGTGGTGTTGATCTTTCTTTTGCCGATGACTACATCCAAGCAAATATACAATCCAGTCAAAAAGTACTCAAAGTAAGACGTTTACAGCGTAGAGTATCATCTGAGGTAAGTCCAACAAATTTTGTTGCAACTCAAACTCTGTCTATAACGTTCGAAGGACAAATCTTACCTACTGACGTAACTCTATTTTACGTAAAATATCCAGTTGACTTTCACGTTTATCCGGTACAACAATGTAATAATTGCTTAAGATACGGGCATGGATTCAAATACTGCAAAGGTCAATCGCGTTGCAGCAAATGTTCAGGCAACCATCCCACTAGTACTTGTACAGAAGCAACATATAAGTGCTTCCACTGCGGTGGAAACCATACTTCTCTTGATAATACATGCCCTGAATATAATAGGCAAATTCAAATTAAAAGACTTATGGCCACTGAAAATATGTCCTTCTTTGAAGCATCTGACAAGATTCCTCGAGTACATAGACCCCTGAATTCTAGTCCTCAACTCACACTCAGATCCTTTCCTAACTTGCCCTCAACCTCCAGATTCACCCCATCTACTCCTACCCGAGCATATACTCCAGTTGTGACCACACCAAACCCTCCGTTTTCTGCTCCCAGGAAGAGCTACACATCTGTTGTGCAGTCTCCAAAGAAAAGAAAAATTCCTTCTAAAAATCAAACGGATAAAGAAACTCTCCTAAACGACCAATATAGGGAAATAATTAGCATGCCCACATATAATCGTCCAGGCCCTGTTTATCTAGGACCGGGTGCCTCAAGGCCCAATCAGGATTCTGATGAATCCTTAGACGAGCTAGCTAATAACATCTCTCAAGCACTCAATATACACATCACCCCTAATAATATTAATCTTTTGATCCAGCTGCTTTCTGTTCATTTACAAAAAAATATGCAATATGGCCAATACCCCCCAACCTAAATTTGTAATACTACACTGGAATATCCGTGGAATCATTAAAAACAAACATGATTTATATATACTTATAGAAACCTATACACCTGATGTAATACTCCTTTCCGAAACCTTCCTAAAACCATCGACTCTAATTAAAATCAAAAATTATAACATAATACGCTCTGATCGGCCAGATGGATGGGGCGGTTCAGCAATTCTCATTAGGAGAAACATCCTCTTCCAACCCATTGACCTTAATTCGGTTACCCCACCTAATATCAACCTTTGCGGAGTCAATATTAATAGCAAAAACATTATTTCAATATATAATCCCCCCCAAAATAAAATAAAACCGGAGTTACTACCGAACATAGTATCCTTATGTCATGGCGACATTACACTTTGTGGCGATTTAAATTCACACCATCCTATGTGGGGTTGCAGTTCCGCCAATTATTCTGGACGATCCATATTAGCTGGGCTAGAACAAACCAACTTAGTTATTAGAAACGATGACTCTCCAACCAGACTCAACCCTAATAACCTAATTAATAGTGTAATAGATTTAGCTATCACCACACCTAGCATTGCAACTAACACCCAATGGCACAGACATCCAGATAACTTAGGAAGCGATCATTTTCCTGGCATTTTAACCATACAACATAAACCAGAAACAATTAACTTCGTTGATTCACCCAAAATGTTGTATAAAAGAGCCGACTGGATTGCTTATCGAGAAATTATAAATAAAAATATCTCAAACACTCCTAACACTTCATATCACACAGAAAAATATAATAACCTTATCGACCTAATCTCAGATGCTGGAAAACATTCTATTCCCGTATCCAAATCCAGGAAACACTATCACCCTCCCACCCCTTGGTGGGATGAAGAATGTCGTTACCTAATAAATCAACGGAAAAAAGCCCTAGATAATCTCCTTTCCAACTTTACAAAAGAAACACTAGTAGAATACAAAAGATCACAAGCCATAGCTAAGCGTGCTTTTTCTTCAAAAAAAAAATCCTCCTGGAAACAATACTGTGAAAAGCTAAATAAAGAAACTTATATCGGAGACGTCTGGAAAAATATCAATATTTATACTAAATCCTTAAATCCTCATCCTATATTACATGTTAATCCTGATACCTGGATACCTAAATTTCATCAACTCCTCACTCCGGATTATGTTCCAAACTACTCCGAAATTGTCTACCCCCATAATATAAATTTTGGCCACAATATACACCAATTGACAAATGAATTCACCTTAACAGAACTCAATAATGTACTCAATAGACTCTCTGACTCCTCTCCTGGTCATGATAAAGTAAGCTACACCATGATAATTCATCTACCGCTACCTGCTAAACAAACTTTACTTAAAATCTATAATGAATGTCTAGCAACAGGTGTCATTCCAGTCGACTGGAAATGTTCTCAAGTCATACCAATACTGAAATCAAATAAAGATCCGAACAAACATTCTTCGTACAGACCAATTGCACTGAACTCATGTGTACTTAAGGTCCTTGAACACCTGATAAAATCTAGATTAGATCATTGGTTGGAAACTTCTAACTTAGTTTCAAAATTTCAATTTGGTTTTCGTAAAGGTAAAGGTGCAATTGATAGTGTTGCAACCCTCACTTCTGACATCCAACTTTCCCTCTCAAGAAATGAATCCCTTGTTGCTACGTTTCTTGATATTCAATCTGCATTTGACCGTGTACACCTGCCCACCTTGATAAGGATAATGAATGAAGTCAATATTCCCCATAATTTATGTAGATTAATCCACTCGATTATCTCTGACCGAACTATACAAATAAAGTTTAACGGCAAGTTGAGTACTTCTCGAACAACATATTTAGGCCTTCCCCAAGGAGGAGTTCTGTCACCCATTCTTTTTAATTTATACACCCTTAAACTAGGTTCACATATAAATATTTACTGCAGACACCTACAGTATGCAGACGACATTGTTATATATACACAGTCGCTTAACTATGAACGTTGCTATGAAGACATGAATCTAGCACTAAGTAGTCTTAATGAGTATCTAGACTCCCTCCATTTACAGCTTTCCCCGTCAAAATCTGTGACAGTTCCTTTCACTAGGAAAAGACGTATCCCCCCTCTCCGTGCCTATATAGGTACACAAGCAATAGAAGTCAACTCTCAAGTTAAATTCTTAGGCATTACGCTAGACTCAAAACTATCTTGGTTGCCTCACATTACTAATATAGTAAACAATTCTTATAAATATATAAACATAATTAAAGCTCTAACCCGTACCTGGTGGGGTGCAGACCCCTCCATTTTACTCATAATTTATAATAGCCTTATTCGTTCAAGAATAGATTATGGCTCCTTTCTTTACGATACAGCTAGTAATCAAGTTTTAAAAAAAATAGATGTCATCCAAAACCAATGCCTAAGAATTTGCTTGGGATACATGCGTTCTACCCCCATCAACTCAATACATGCTGAGGCTGGAACCCCACCCCTAGAACTTCGTAGGAAATTTCTTGCAGACAAATTCATTCTTAAATCCATAAGCATAAACAGTAACCCGTTAATTATTAAGCTACAGCTCCTAAATACTTATATAAGACACAAACACTATTGGGTTCATAAGAAGAAACCCTTATTGGCCCGCAGTTTAAAGTCATTAATTCACCTTAGAGAACAAGATAAAATTTATTCCTCTGCGGCTCTCCCCCTCTACACTGTACCATATGAAGCCCTTAATTACAACCCCTCCATCATAGAGATATTCTTGTACAGAAAAGATAATGTAGCAGCTCTACTTCTCAATAACAAAATATTGAATAATTTCCTTCAAACCTACTATTCTAATTACAGTATATTTTTTACAGATGGTTCCAAAATAGATAATTCCCAATCTGTTGGATGTTCATGGTATTGTCCAACCCTAGAAATAAGTAGATCCTACTCCTTAAATCCCACAGCCTCAATATTTACAGCCGAGTCATATGCCGTTATAGAAGTACTCACTTTTATTACCGAATTCAACATACCGCGCACTGTAGTTCTCACAGACTCACTTAGCTTAATTCAGGCTGTCAGAGCTAAGAATCTTACTGCTAAAACTTCCCCCCTTGTTATACGCATTAAAAATCTCCTATACCAAGCCTGCAATTTAGGATTACAAGTGACTCTCGTCTGGATCCCGGCTCACACTAATATCCGGGGCAACGAAATCGCGGACCTTAACGCAAAAAAAGCCTGTATGTCACCACAGACCATCGAATTCCCCATCCCATTTACTGATCTGATTTCACTTATTAAATCACGCTTGCTATACCAATGGCAAACTAACTGGACTGCTGCTACTGGAAATTCAGTCAATTACTTTAAGGGAATTAAACCCAAAATTACACTCAATCCCTGGTTTAAAAATTACATTGCCTCTAGAGGACTGATCACCACATTAAATAGAATACGCTGTGGCTTTTGCAGCTGTAATGCTACACTGTATAAAATTAAGGCCATCCGATCACCACAATGCCACTGTGGTGCCGAACTAGAAACCGTTAACCATATTTTTTTTACTTGCCCCAGTTACCAGATATATAGGACCGCTTTCCTTACACAACTTTCAGACTATGACATATCCCCTACGGACGACATTACTGACCTACTTACAAATACCCAAATATACAACACTTTATACAACTACTTATACTCTATAAATAAAAAACTGTAACAGTAAAATACAAATACAACCTATCTACTAATATAGGTACTATAACATAATATTTTTTCTGTTTTAGAAAAACCGATTCCACAAATGCATGGATTCATGGGATTACCTGGATATTACTAGGCGTTTTTGTTCGTGTTTGTTTACGTCTGTTCTACCTGGTTTTACCTATATTCCTTAAACTCAATACTATTAAGCTACCCATCCATTGTGTTGTTAATCTATGTTGATTGTTTTCTAACATTCTACAATCTTAACGTCAAAATCCAACGTTACCAACATACCTATAATATTATACGAAGCTCAAAGGATCAGTTACTGGCTGAAGGCTAAGCCAGGGCCAACAAAAAAAACAAAAAAAAAAAAAACGTCAAAATTAGAGACGAATGACAGCTGTCTGTTTATTTTCAAAAAAATCACAATAATATGGATGAATGATTTACAAAACTATCGAAAATGTTACCAGGTATTGGTGTATTTGGTACTGGTGCTGTTGTAAAAGTGCTAGTTCCTGTATTACGTGAGAAAGGCTTCAAAATCGAAGCAGTATGGGGTCGTACATTACACGAAGCCCAAGAAATAGCCCACGAACTTCAAATACCATTCTTCACAAATAAAATTGACGATGTGCTTTTGCGTAAAGATGTAGATTTGATATTTATTCTTTGTGCTCCTGTTCTTCATTCACAAATCGCTGTTAAAGCGTTGGGAATTGGCAAACACGTAGTTTGCGACAAACCGGCTGGTTTGAGTCAACCGGAGGCTTTAAAAATGGTTAGTGCAGCCCAGTATTATCCGTCTTTGATCTCGATTGTTAATCATTCATTAAGATTTCTACCTGCGTTCGCGCATATGAGAAAAGCAATACGAGACGGATACCTTGGGAATAAAAATGATATTACTTTGATAGACGTTAAAGTTCAAATGGGTTCGCTGCTGAGTGATTCATACGATTGGTTGTGCGATGAAACAATGGGAGGTGGAACGCTGACTTTGGTTGGAAGTCATGTTATTGATTTAGTTACATTTTTAACGGATCAAAAAGCTTTACGTGTCCACGGCGTTGTTCGCACTTTTACTAAAACAACGAGGCACATTCACGGTATCCGAAATGTATCGGCGCCAGATTTTTGTTCTTTTCAAATGGAATTAAACAACGGTTAGTATTTGAATCATCATATTAAAACAAATAACGACTACACTGGAGTCGTTAGATAAGCTTCTTTTGTTAATTGCAATTTGCAGGTATATTAGTCACAGCTACTTTGAACAATCACATAGCTGGTAACGGTTTTCATCAAGAAGTTTTAGTTTGCGGTCGAAACGGTCATTTGGCAGTTCGCGGTGGAGATTTATTTGGACGTAAACATACTCAAGATCTGAAAAACAACGAAGAAGTAATTTATCTTGATGTTGAAGATCTTCAGTGTCCGACGCCTATTTCCGTTATACCTCGACCTTACATAAAAGGTATGTACAATTAGCAGTAGGGATGAGCGTCGATAGTCGATGTTTTCAAAACATCGATGTTCGATGTGTTTGACATTGATGGTAAGGGAACGATGTTTTTCGTACATCGATGTTAACCAGCGATGTTTTATAAACGTGGAATTGCTAATTTTATTTTCAACACTTAAAGTTTTTAAGAACACTCTAAACTTTTTGTCTAAATAAATCTAGAGTAGCCTGTAGTAACACCGGCGGGCAAGACCAGTCGGTTACCTTTTTCCTAAAACATCGATGTTTTGCACCGAAATACATCGATGTTTTCCACACATCGATGTTATGGTTCGATGTTAACATCGATGGTCAACCTCGATATTTTCTCATCGATGCTCATCCCTAATTAGCAGTGCAAAATTACGGATAATTCATATTTTAGAAATATTATCAGTCACTGGAATGTATTGGTAATTTATATTTTTACTTCCCATCTCTACTATAGTAGGGAATGGATTTAGTCCGAAAAAAATATTTCGAGATTTTAACAGATTTTCACGTTTTGAGACCCTAGCAATCGTTTAAGATCATTTTCTGACTGATGTCTGTATGTGTGTGTGTGTGTGTGTATGTGGTCAATTTTTCGCCTTCGATATCTTAAGAACGGAACAACATACGGGCATGCCGATTGTTCTATTGTGTTTATCAGCCTTTAACTTAGATCTGATTAGATTTTGAGTCAAATCGGTTCAGTGGATCCTGAGATATTCAAAAAAACGTCCTCAATGTCACGTATTAACATAGGTAAAAAAAATATAAATGAATTCTAGATGTTATAATATGAAAAAAATGTAAATATTTTTTTTCTCTAAAATGTATAGTTTTCAAGAAAAAAAATATTTTACTAAAAAAAAATAAAAATTGTACGTAAATCAAGGTAACCATGATTTTTGCTATATTAAGTTAGCCATCAGTAGATCACCAAACAAAAAAGAGGGCCATGCTTTTTTCAAAGAATAAAAATTAAATTGTTTTAAAGACCACCAACAGCTAAGGTTATTTGGGCCTAGTCAAATAAAAAAAAAAAAGTGTTTATTTTTTGCAAATATTTACTAGGTGGAAAGTATAGGACTGGTCATCAGTCTAATTTTTTTTTATTGCGTTTAGGTTTGTGCAAGATGACAGGTGCTTTGAAAGAAGCATTTCTTCCGGTTCGTGAACAGGCTGGATGGATAAAACAACCTGTGCAACTAGCAGCTACGTTTGAAGACGGCTTGTATGTTCAAGCCGTATTAGATGCTATCAGACGCTCATCGAAGGGTAGAGAATGGATATCAGTCGATATTATGACCGAGCAGCCAGATCCAAACCCAATTTTAAGTGCAGCTGTTAGAAGAACAACAATTTCATTGTGTTAATGCCTAGAATGAGAATGTTTAGTATTTAAAGTATTTTTTTTATTGAATGAGCAGTAATTCCATTTAAAAAAATATAAAAGTTTCAGTCATAGATTAGTATTTGCATGTACAGGAGAATTTCACTAATCCAGCTATTCCCCAGAATACTTAAGACAGTGGAGAATAACATTGGCTTGTTGAGATTCTACTGTATCAAGCCGAGCATCAATCAGCGCCACAGCAATTAAGTGAATTTTATTTATTGTAAATTATATGCGCGTCCACAGCTTAGATCTTTAGCGTCTCGATTACATTGCATAACAACTCGTTTAAAACTAAATGACATTGCAAAACATCCCTGAGCGGAGGCGGGATTCGAACCCATGACAGTCCGATCCAGAGGCCGCGACGTTATTGGCTAACCACTGGACCACTCCTCCAATTAAGTGATAACACTCCGCTCCAGCTACCATGTGGGCTTGAGAATAGCTGAGCGTTTAGCAATGCTGTTGTTTACATGGCGTTGCTATGGTTCCTCAATTACAAGTCCCCAGTTCCCGGGTTCTAACCCGAGAGCTGGTACGAGTGTCAATTGGATTTTCAATTTATTATTAAAAAAAAAAATTATAAAGAATTGAAAATATGAATTGGTGCTAGGCCCAAATAACCTTAGCTGTTGGTGGTCTTTAAAACATAATTTTTTTCCAGCTATCGTGATGGTTTGCGCTGTTTTAGTTTATAAAATGGATCTGGTTAAAAAAAAAAAATCACCAAAGCACTTTTCAGCATTCCACAATTCTTGTTAAAAAAATTAATGTTAATTAATGAGTGAGTGTATTTTAAAGGTTGTGTTATTTTTGTTTTATCGAAATATGTATTCATTTCAAGTAATTTAATCGGCTTTTGGATTATCAAATTTAGTTTATTATTTAATGTTAACTAATAAGTAATGTTTTAAGGCAAAGCTGTAATTTTTTATGTTATATATTATTACATATTGTAAATAAATTTTTACAACAAACTGAAAAATCCACGTTTCTTCTGAAAAAAAAGCCTTCAGGAAACAATAAAATCCAATTTTGTTAAATTCACATTTCCTTTATTTTTTTTTTATAAATTAAAACTTGACAGTAAAAAAACTGATTTAAATTAAACATAGTTATCACAGAGTTCGGCATACTTTTTAGTATTTTTTTTTGCTACACAAAAGTACCACATAAACTTATATTTCTAAATCGAATGTAATATTTTGTGAAATGTGTTACATAACTTCCTTTACTTTCAAACAATCGAATACAAAAACATACGATTCCTTCAATCTATTCATAAAAAGATGTTTAATCGAAAGTAAACAAAAGAACTCTGTACTTTAGAAGTTTTAGATTGTACAATGTACATATTCCTGTCTCTGCTGTTTTTTACAGTACAACTTAGTTAACCTGGCAATTTTTTTCTCACAATATAATAAGTATTGTTTCATTTTAATGAAATTTGGCAGAGATTTGAATCATTAATTTAGAAGACATCAAATTTTATAAAATGCATACTGATGATCTCATTATTAATTGTACTGTAATTCTTGATTCACATTCTATTATGTAACAATGTAAAACTATAAGGACATGACATTACAGATCGTTGATTATTCTTTCCCCAAAAAACAAAATGGTTCTTAAAAAGAAATTCAAACAAATATTTCCGTGCATCTAAATTGGGAACTTACAAAACAATTGCCGTTTAAGGTTAGCAGGTGCCTTTTTTTTGTGTCCTTTGTCTTTTAAATTAAGTGCTACATGCAATATTGAAATTAATCGTGTCAATTACTATTTTAAAAATATACTAGTTACATCGCGAGATTCTTTAAAAAAATAAAAACAAATTTTATTTTAGAATAACCCGATTTGAGTTCATGATATTTGCAGTTTGAATTAACTAGATGCAAATAAAAAAAGAATACTGTACACGACCACTTTCCACTTACTTAAAATTGTTACTATTTCTTTGATTCGTTAATAACCTGCAACAAGAGAAAAATAAAATTAATAAAAGACGAAACGATAAAGAGAGAATATAGATATATTCTATAAGAGTTCATCGATGACAGCTATTACCCCGATAACTGCTATTACCCGATACTCGGTCATTTTACCTAGTACATGTTCGGCTTGGTCGATTAATAAAAAAAAAAGGGTGTGAGTCTCGGAACCCCCGACAGATGTGAAACATCAAAGAAAACGTTATTGAACACGGTGGTATTCTCTTATTCTCTATGTAGTAGTATATATTTTTTCAAAAGCAGCAACTAACTGTTATGCTGACGTAATCCTATATACTGCACTGTAACACACGCGGTTGTATTCCCGTGCCCGAGCGCGCGGAAGCCGAGAGAGAGAGAGAGTGCCGCAGCGAAGGAGCAGACCATACATTTCATTGCATATTCCCCTTACGCGGCTGTTCACAGCCCGACATAAGATGTTTCACATCAAAAATTTCAGTTAACAAACAGATAAGAGCGCTGTAATCGGTGTCTCTTTAGACCGGTAATAACACTACGCAGTATCAAGTTATTCGGGTAAATTTAACCGAGTACCAAGTTATTTAAAAAAGTCATCGATGCACCTCTGGCATTGTATTTTATGTTCAGTTCTTCTTAGAGGACAATATAATCCATCAACGATTAATTCAGTGACAAGTTTCATCCTTACATAAATATTTTTTCTTTCGGTATTACAAAAAAAATTTTCATTCTCGATCAAATTTTTCAAATCATACAAACTTTTAGCTTACCATTATTGAATCGTTTATGTGAATTTCCTCCACTCTTGAATCCTCCTCGGAATCCGCCCCATCTGTTGTTTCTATTGCCACCGAATCCTCCGGACGTCATCATAACTTCGAGGAGCTTGGGGTTAATTTCCTGTTTCGCTTCTTTCAATACGGCGACTAAATCTTTAGCCTGTCGCGCGTTGTTCGATGTGAAGAACGCATAAGATGTTCCAGTTTGTTCGGAACGTCCAGTACGGCCGATACGATGAATGTAATCCTCGGACGAGTTCGGATAATCATAATTTATCACGAATTTAATACCGTCAACATCTATCCACAAAAAATTATCAAGTATTAATATCGCCGCGCTAATAAAAATATTAAGAGGAACCGTTAAAATGTTGTAGCGTTCACTTTTTTTAAGTATCCCGGAAGTATTTCCAAAAATCAAATCAACTTTTATTTGGCAAAAAAAACCGAAATTAGGAAGTTTCCCTTTTTTATTTTTTTTGTCTAAATCATAGTTCTAAAAATTATAAAATTAATGGCGGAAGAATTTTTGAAATATCTTTAAAAACAACAAAGTTATGCTACTTCAAAATTTGAATTGACATTTCTCCAAGAAATTCCGTTTTCAGTCCGGGTGACGTCACGCGGCACGATATTTTTAAATGTTATTTTCAGTTTGTATGTGTGGTAATTTAACATGGTAACTTCCGATAAATCTCTTTCTATAAACTCGTAAATTGTTATGGAAACACTAAAAACAAACCAGTTGATGACGGAAAATATTGACATATTTAAATTTTTGACAGTTAATTTTAATTTAATATAAATAGAAAAGTCTGTATTACAATAAAATAGTTACTAAGTAACTTAGGTTCTCATCACTTACAAAGCTAAAAAACAGCAAACTTGTACCGCGTGACGTCATATTAAAAAATCAGTTTCGTTTGCGACCCCACTTACAAGAAATTGAATATCTCCGTTGAAATTAAAGATATCAAAATAATTCTTTCAGAATTTTTAAAGTTATCTTTATTATAATGATGTGACAGTATCATAATTAGTATTTTCGTCCAATGGAAACTTCCTAATTGCGTGATTACAGAAAACGGAACGTAAAATCGAAAAAAAAAAAACTGTTATTTTGGGATTCTCTGCAAGTGAACGCGACTTTTTTTTTTTAAATAAGCAAAAACGTCTTGCGTTCAATATTTTCGGCTTGAAAGAGTTCAAAGCGATACAAAATTATTGAACTTATCGAGTGTGTACTTACTTACGATTTTAAATATGACACATTCAATACAAACCATGTATATTTCAGGTGAGCTAAACACAATTTAGTGCTTCGGTACAATAGTAGCATTGGCGGACTACACCCAACAACAGTCAGCTATAGCATCAGCTGACCGGATAAAGTGGGGCTCCTCCGCCATTTTCCATTTCATGTTTACATTTCGACGGCCGATCGAAGCTTAATTTACGAATATACACATTCTGTGCAATAAAAACTGTGGCACTCATTTGTTTATGCTTCTCGTTTGTTCCGATTCGTGCAGGTAAAACAAACGGAATTCGTGTCCAGTACAAGGATGGAGGTTTCAAATGACGTTTTTCGGAAACTGTTACACTCATTTGTTCCAATCGGTGAACGAAAATCGTGTCGAGTGCTGAAGTAGGAATTCAAAGGAAGGTTATCGGGAGTTATGCAAAGAGAGGAGTGGATTATCTTGTCAAATTCGTGCCACATCGATCTTCCCCGCTCGTCATCCGATCGGACCGCCCTTTAGAGGCACAGACACAAGTACGCGCTACGGTACGCAAGGACGACGACAACAACGCACAATACTAAACGATAGTAATCTCGACAAAAGAGTCTTTGCCTTCGTGTAGTACGCTTGTTCGTCATCTCACGTTATGTTGTGCCTCTGAAACAAAAGGGATAAACCAGACTGATTAATACAACATCACTTTCTACAGACGCAGCCTCATATAAATAAATCATGTGTCCGCAAAAAGTCGAACGACTACTCGCCAAACCGTCAAAGATAACTCGCTGGACCGTTCTCAATTAACCCCGACATAATATACACATATAGAAATCGACAAACCAGTCTGGAACTTCCCGCAAAACAGTGCTACTATGTCCCTGTTTAACTCCGATTCCCAAAACATACTTTCTTTGCTAAAAATGATCATAGCTGAAAAACAGAACTAAATTTGATTTTGTGATTTTGATAAACTAAACAATAAAAAAATAAATTTCCTGGAATCGTTATTTACAAAGCAGTATTCGAAAGTACTAAATCGACATTTTAGATATGTGAAAATTTCAAAGTACTTACCGAGTCCTCTGGCGGCAACATCGGTAGCTACGAGAATGCTCGCTTTACCGTTTCGGAATTCGCGAAGAACGTAGTCGCGTTCCTGTTGGCTCTTATCTCCATGCATACAAACGGCCGGCCAGCCGTACCTTCTGATTGCTCTAGTTATGTTTTCTACTTTTTTCTTTGTTTCAACAAAAATTATTGTTTTAGCACCCTCTTCTTGTGAGTTTCCAATTTCTTGTAGAAGATTGTTCAATCTGAAAAATAAAAAAGTCGTTAAATTTTCAAATGCTGATTAGATTCATAAAGACCAACCAACTCCGCAAGTTTCCGAATAAACAAAATTATCAAACAATTACATTAATGTTTACTTTGTCATTTTTCGTTATAGTTTCCGAAGTTCAAACAAAACAATTTTTATAAAGATCATCGATTTGTAAAACCGTGAAGTATTGTACTATCGATTTTAAAAATACTGTAGGGAACGACGAGGATGGGATCCAGACACATTGGGTGTGGACACCGAAGGCATAAGTTCCCGTCAGGTCTTTAATCTTCCTCTCAAAAGCATTCATGCTCCACCGAAGTCTAGATGGAGGCATGCCAAATTAAGAGGTTATTTCTAAATCTGCGAAATATATATAATTTATCAGAATTTACACGAGTAACCCGACTTTACCGCAGTAGCCATCTATCACACAAAATCTACCTGAATAACAATATATGAGTTAGGTAATTGTGGACAACAATAGAATAATTATTAATTAATTCAACAATGAATTTTTAATCCACAAGGCATCCACTAGGTAGTGAATAGTATTTCTTAACATATCAGTCAGCATATTATGCCATCATGGTTGTTAAACGTCAAACGATTGTTATTATAAGATAAGCCACTGTTGGGACTTGAAACCGAAATTCCTAGTTTCCGGCTTGCTGAGTTGCCACTTACTCACAGTGCCCCGAAAGTGAAATCTGTTAGGTATATATGGGAAGGAACAGATTTCACTTTCGGAGCACTGTGTGAGTAAGTGGCAACTCAACCAGTCTGAAACTGGGAATTTCGGGTTCAAGTCCCGACAGTGGCTTCTGATCGTTTCCTTATATATCTTATAACAATCGTTTGACGTTTAACAATCATGATGGCATAATATGCTGACTGATATGTTAAGAAATACTATTAACTACCTAGTGGATGCTTTGTGGATTAAAAATTCATTCTTGAAGCTAATAGTTATTGAATCTACTTTGCTATGAATGTTGACGATTGATTGATGCGCAAAAGTAAAAATAAGAAAAGGAGTACTCACTTGTTTTCTTTTTCATGTTCTTCGCAAACATCGACAATTTGTAAGATATTGTGGTTGGCGGCGAGCTCCAACGATCCTACATTGATTTGAATGTACTCATTCAAGAAATCTGAAGCGAGTTTGCGTACTTCTTTTGGCCATGTAGCAGACCACATTAAAGTTTGTCTGTCCGGTCTGATTTGTTCTAGGATTTTACGAATTTGCGGTTCGAAGCCCATGTCTAACATTCTGTCGGCTTCATCCAGTACAAGATAAGTGCATCTTGACAAGTTGGTGGTCCCTCTTTCGAGAAAATCAATCAGCCTGCAAAAAATTAAAATAAAATTATTTTTTCTTAAATAATTATTTTCTAAATTTCATTTAAAAAGCTGTACAGGTGTATGGTGACAACAGAAATCAAGTACTTTTACAAAAAAAAATAAGTGAAAATATGGTGAACTTTAATAATGACAAGTTTACAGATAATTACCTGCCAGGTGTTGCGATGACAATTTCAACTCCGCGTTCTAGGTCACGAGCCTGCGGTCCTTTCGGTGCTCCGCCGAATACACAAGTATTTCTGACATACGAATTCCTGCCGAATTCGTTTGCAACTTGTTGGATTTGTTGTGCGAGCTCACGTGTAGGGGCAAGGACTAATGCGATGGGACCATCTCCGCGAGATATAGGTTTCTGATTGTTAATGTGTACGATAGCTGGTAAAATATAAGCCAGAGTTTTTCCTGAACCGGTTTGTGCGATTCCAACCATATTCTTGCCGCTCATGGCAATTGGCCAGCCTTGAGCTTGAATTGATGTTGGTGTGCCATAACCTTGTTTTTCAATTTCCAGATTGACATAATCTGGGAAATTGCCTTCTTCGAAACTTTGGATTGGATTTGGAACATCGTCTCCGGCAATAGTAATGTTTTTGCTTTTCCTGTACTGTTCTACTTCATACGATGATCTGCTGACGACATCGGGATGTGGAACGTAAAAATCTTTTTTGAACGGTTCTAGTGTGGTATTATCCCAATTTGGTCTGTATAGACGTTCACCAGGTTGACTATTGTTTTTTCCAAAACGGTCAGAACCGCCATATTTTCGACCACCTGAATTTTCATACCGGCCTCCAGAATTTCCACCAAATTTCCTGTCTTTGTTACCAAATTTACCGCTACCATATTTGCTTGACCCAGAGTCACCAAATTTACTGCCTCCGTATTTTCCGCCAGATCCCCCAAATTTGGATCGGCCTTCGGTTTTGCCGCTGTTGCCATTACGGGCATTTCCGTAGTTTCCGTTATTTAGATAAGTCCTGTACACAAACAAAATTTTTATAAAGATCATCGTAAAACTGAAGAATTTATACTGTCGATTAATAAAATACTGTAGGGAACGACGAGGATGGGATCCAGACACATTGGGTGTGGACACCGAAGGCATAAGTTCCCGTCAGGTCTTTAATCTTCCTCTCAAAAGCATTCATGCTCCACCGAAGTCTAGGTGGAGGCATGCCAAATTAAGAGGTTGTTTCTAAATTTAATTACCTAGGTACTAAAAGTGCCAATAAAATTAACGAACACGTCATTGTTTCGAAATTCAAGGGCGAAGTACGAACGAATTTCTCAGAATCTACTATTTGCTAAAATTGCACGTGTTAGTGACGCACGACTTTGTTTAATTTTTCCAAAACCAATATTTGCATATTTAAAATAATAATTTTTAAAGCAGAAAAATAAGCATTAACAAAAGACAATAATACATAGTATCTTCCAGTAAGTTCCAGACATTTTCAGTTTACATAAGATAAAATGGCGAATGAAACGGCAGTGTATCTTATAATATTATTATTATAAAACCACCGAAATATTTCATAATTTGGTTGAACGTAAAAATACTATGATTTATATAATATAATAGAAAATATTATTCTACTTACATGTCTTCTTCGAAGTGATTACTAAGAGCTCTGGTGATATGAAAGGATTTCAATTGATGAGAAATTGCTGGAATTACACTTTCACTCAAATGTGGCCTGGAACATAACACATTATTTTTAACAATTCTTGACAAAATCCTAATCATTTTATTATGTTAGTTGCACGCACGGAGTAAAATAAATTTTATTTCAAAATAAAACTTAGCAAATCGCTCGTTTTACAACAAAACGTTTTGTTTTCGGTACAAATTTGACAAAGCACCTACCTTCTACGACAGCCAAGATGTAAGAGGGCAACGGGAAACGGAAATCAATACGAACTTTATGTATCCCTACCACTAAGCCTTCTCCTACTTCTTTACCGACCATAAAAAAATCTAGCAAATCGTAGCATCGTTTATTGACGTCATTTAACCCTACTTTATGAATTGACCAATGACCATTGTTCATTCACGGAAACAATTATCATGACAATTACCTTCATTGTTCGTAACCGTGTACGGTGCATTTTTTTCAACTTCATAGTTCTTTTAAATATTTAAAATTTTCTAAATAGATACAAAAATCACCACAAAAAACCTTAATATTATTGTATTTCACGTCACGTATTATTAACTGATAATTTTTACTTACCTATTCTAAAAGAAGCACAGTCAACACTTCCGTGAAAGTTTTACTACTGACTCGAACAAGCGACAGTCGACAGAATAAATTATTTGTACTGTTTCATGCACATTAATTTTTCCTTAAATCTATGGTTACTACTTACTGGTTAGGATGCCACATGGTCTTTTAGGCGATCCTGGAACCTAGGGTTATATGATTATATCACTAATTTTGAAAATTACACCTGCCAAATCACAAACACTTCCCCTAGATTGGCTCTTTAAAAACTGGGAAATTTTAATTGTAACTTTTGGTTCTTCCGTCTCCAAAGGTTGCCGACCCCTGCCCTAGTCATTTGATTAACTCTTAAATTTCTTGTCTTTTAAGCGGATAGGTTTGTAATGGCGAAAAGAAAATTTAAACAATTATGGTACCTCCTTATATCAAAACACAAACGCGAGTTTTAGATGCTTCTCCGTGCTTGGCTGAGCAGCATTCAACAGATAACATAATTTCAAATTTTGGGTTTTCGAGGAACTCATCCGAGTTTTTCATTTTTCTTTACTCTTTGATTTTTTGGATTTGTCTCAGCCCCTGGTTAACAGAATAACTATTAAAACATCGGAAAAATTCACCAGGGAGCGAACAATGTAGTTATAATATTCAAGCAAACGAACAAAGCGAGTGAGTAATGTAATTAAATTATTCAAGCGAACGAGCGAAGCGAGTGAGTAGCGTATTGCAGTCTGGGCGAAGCCGGACAAGGCCGCTAGTTTTATAATAAAGGAGACTGCTATAAATAAACAGAAATTTTTTTATTGATACAATTTTATTATATTTTAACTTCATAGTTATAATACTGTATTACATACAAGAAATGCACTCATTGGAAACTTACAGAAGAGTGTAATTACGCAAATTTTTTCTCCAAGAACAATACACATGTTTATATTAGATTTTATAATATATCTTATATTCTGGTGACTTGATGTCAATATTTGGTTTTATAATAAATACAATCGATACTGAAAAAAAAAAACCTTCAATTCTGAAACAATGTGTTTGAATAGTTTTCATGCTTTTGTAACAACGTCGATTAGAGTCATCAATCCCGACAATCGAATATATCCAAATATTGTATTTTGAAATTTACAATGCTATGAACATTATTAAAATTTACAGTAAATTTTTAATGCATTGCATGATATTTGTATAGGAACCTATAAATTACATCAATTTAGTGACATTTTCATGTCAATAAGAAGCTATTGATGATAGTAATTAAATTACAAGAAATATTATTTATAAAATCAAATATCGACAATGTTTAAAAAAAAATAAACTTCGATTTGGACTGGTAGAATTTTCTATTATTAATTCTTCTGGTATCCAATTGTTTATGTACCAATCCAAACAATTCACTTGCTTTTGTTTCGATAAGAAATTTTCAATTTCTTGAAAATTTCCTGTCAGAACAAAACTTTACAATGATATTGTGAAATAATAATGGAAAAAAGAATAATAACATTAACAACGAATGATAAAAGTTACTTAATATCGATTTTGTCATGAAAATTGCCTTTTTTTTAAATATTTCACATCCCTTAAACTTCGGCTTTTTTTAAATAGCACCATTTTTAATTTTTTAAAAGTACAAGATCAGAAGTTCTATATATAGACAGTCGCAGTTATTGATTTCAATTTCCTTATTATGTGAAATATTCGTTTTCAGATTTCACGATAACATTATTTAATTATAATATGACGAATCTAATTAACCCACCGTTTATTGTAGGTATTAATATTAGGTATTATAATTTTCTTTTTTCACTTCAAATAGAGATGAAGCAACACTTGGAATATAACTTTCAAATATAAATACAAAAATATGTCAAATTCCAAGTGGTTTGTGAACAGCTGTAACACTTTCGATTACGATGAGTTAAAACCGACCTATTTACTAAGCATTAAATATTTTAGTTATATTATGTATGTCATTAAACATTTAGAAATAAATTAGAAGAGAAATATTTTAGGGTGTAATAATATTTGATCATTTTCAATTTTCATCTAATTAATAATTTAATAATGAAGAAAATTAATAGTAAACTACGGGCTTATATTATACTTTAATAACTTTGCGCCATGAATGATTTTATGTATTTTTTATGTCCATACAATATTATTTATCAAAAAACAATTAAGACTCGAATTTCATGTCTCAGAGTTTTTCAATGTTGCCAATTCAAACATTATATACAATAAAAAAAAATATGTACACAAATAAATGGAATAAGAACTACTGTTTCATGTCACGTGAAGCTTTTCAATTAATGATATGAATTCATCGGTGCTCTGATCCGTCGCATCTTTTTGCACTATTCACAAAACCGATGTTTTAATTTCTCCGTCGAGCAAAAATTATTGATATGATAATTTTTTTTGGTAAGCAGCCAAAACAAAAACGTTTCACTTTTCCTACAGATAGAGGATCATGTTTTGGAAAATACTGATCGCTACATACATTTTTTTAATGAATAACAACTAATGGACAACAATGTTAAAAATTTAATAATTATCACAGATGTCATTTAACGTAACAGAATTGGCAAATTTCCATTGTTGTACAAATGTATTATAATTAAAAAGAAAACAAACAAAACAAACGACCCTTGCACAGTTCGTCTTTTGTTTAACGATAGTACGCATTACAATTTAACGCTATACTCCTATCAACTATTTATATAGAAGTTTTCAGTGATGAAACGTAAAAAAAAATACAGCTAATAAGATTGTTTCAGTCTTTAATGGATTCAAATATCACATTCCAAAAAAAGGTGGGAACACTCGCCTCACTATTTTTAGATATATGCGAATAATGGTAAAAATAAAAGAAAGAAACCATTTTATATTAAAAATTACCGCTGACAACTGCACGACTGTATAAATATATACAGGGTGTCCCACGACATGACTGCCATAGCCTGGGACTGTGTTGCTGGGGTGATTTCAAGTCAAAAATGTCTAATGAACATATACCTGGAACGCTATCCTAACTGAGCTAGAAGCATTTGAAATTTTAAATAAGTAAGCCCACTAATGCAGGTATTAGGTTCGGCTGTTGGTTTTGTTGTTATTATTATAAAGACCAGGTGGCTGTGAATCACCATTAGTATTTATTGTGACAGTAAACGTCAATTTATTAGACTATGTATACAGCGACTGGGTGGACATTTTGAGCACCTAATTCAATAAAGCGATTTCTTTTTAAATGGTTTTTAAATTAGTAGGGAGAATTTCTACTACTACTTATCTAAAATTCTTCTAGCTCAGTTAGGATAGCGTTCGGGGTATATGTTCATTAGACATTTTTGACTTGAAATCACCCCAGCAACACAGTTCCAGGCTATGGCAGTCATGTCGTGGGACACCCTGCATATTAAAAAAAAAAAAAAGAAAACCATCAATTCGATAGTTTTTCCGGATATGAACAATAAAATTCAGTGTTAACCGAAGTCAAAGCTGAAACTGCAAAATCGGAGACGAGTCGTTTAAACTGGTTTCTGTAAAAATACCATTTTACGAAGTACACAGACAAAAACAAGTACATTCTTCTCTTATCAATGGACATAGCGACTTATAAGTTAAGAATTCTTTTTAAAATTATTTTGTAATTGGTTGGCTAAATATATTACTTGCTAATAAAAATTATCACAGATTGGCGGGTCTTATTTTTAAATAGCCCAATTACTGCGAAAATTTTCTTTCAATTTTCATCTTTTTTTTTTATTTTACTTTTGCAAATATTGGAGCCATGTTAATACAAAATATTTGAGATGCTCTTTTTCCCTTATAAACCGCGTTTACTACTATTATAGTAAAATACTTAATTAACAAATAGACTGATTCTTATATCCAATTGCTAAATTTTAAACAATAAATGCTCACAAAAATAATTTCAAATCCTATGCACAATCATTTTATCAGTTGTAAAAATTAAAAATATTTTTTTAATTGTTTCATTTCACTTTTAAAATGCAGTCAATTTTTCTCAACTACATTATTCTTTTGGATCTGTGCTATATACTAATATAATTACATTAAACACTAATAAGGTACAAGTTTTTTTTGCAATATTGTATTGTATAATAAATTCACCAATTTATTATCGTTTAGTGTAGTAAGAATATTATCTTCAGTATTTTGTGTTTTCTCAACAACTATGCATAAGATATCAATTAATGTGTCAGTTTATTGCAAGTAAATATATTTTCATTTGCAATACGTGAAATATACTGCAAATACGATTGTAAAAAAAAATTATATAAATATAACGGATAGCCTCACTGTTGCAGCATATTTCGAAAAAAAAAAAGAATATATATATTAAAACAAAAACAATAAATAAAACATTTTTATTTTAAATGGAGTATAGATATACCTAGGTTATACGTTTACATTTTTATACACCCCGATTACAATATTAAATAAATCGAAAATGAAATTCAATAATCGTTTTTAACAATTTAAAGTAATCTGTGAAAATCGCAGAAGAAATTATATTTCAATGTGAAATTGGAACGTATTTTATAGTATGGCGTCAAAGCGACCGAATTAAATAGAACAAACACGGGAAAACCAACTTCCGACAGTTGTGATTAATCGTGCCGTTTTACGATTGTTTAGGTAAAAACTTAAGTCTATTAAATTCATTTGCAGTACAGCCAAACATATAACTATAAAAAAAAGTTTTAAAAACTTGTTTGAGCGACAACATAAAATATCTTTTGTACTCGTAATAACTGTTTAGGCTTCTTTTACAATAAAAAAAAAAACTTACATAAAAAAAACTTGACTCATTTTTACAGGCATTCGAAAATATTTTTTAACATCAAATTTGAGTACTTTGGGAGAGTTCAATTTTATATTGCACATGAGACTACGAAAAAAGATTCAACGAAATAGAACTGAATTTTTTCCAGCATTCATTCCAAAAATACAATTAGTCGCGGTAAAAAACAACAAGAATTTCCATTCAGCCCCAAAAAAAAAAAAAAAAAAATATTTTAAACAAAATCACTCGATTCCCTTCTATACGTTTTAGTGCATTTCAAAAGCATACAGACATTCAATAATTACTGTACGATAAAAATGAGAGAAGGAAAATAGGTTATTAATTACATAACACCATGACTACATTACAAAACACACTAAATATTCTAACACAAGGCGCTTCTCAAAATACACGTTCTGATCGTTTGAAAAGCGCTTTACTATTCTAGAATTTGATCGGTCTAACCAACCGGTAGACCCACCGGTAATAATAAACACTGATTAATATTTAGAAGCAGTATAAAATCGGAACGAAATCATGTCATAAAATTCACTTGTCAAAGAAGAAAGCTAATTACGCGCTTACATTACAAAAAAAGAAACCTGGACGTTTTCTATGTTACCGATTAATCAATTTGTGATAAACTGGTGAGATAAGTTTCCAAAATGACAGGAAGAAAACACGAAACTTTTGGAACGTTTCGTAACGGACAACTGATTTTTAAGACACTATAAAGTTCATTCCTTAGCATATAAATTACTTTAAGTCTGCAGAATCTAAAATCCTAAAAATTAAATAATGATAATTTTTTTTATTAAAAAAAAATGCGTTAACTTTTCATTAGCGCCTAATTATCATCACAGTTTTCCTTGTATTTTCCAATCCGTTATTCTTTTAAGTAAACACATTAAAAAATTTACTAGACTGCAAACGTTAAAAAAAGTAAATGAAAAAAAAATCGAGAAAATCATGAAAGCTTTCCGTATCACAGATATAGTTGTCTAATAAAAAAAGAGTTACTTTTTACTATCTAACAATTTGTAACTTAAATTACAACATTAGTTACAAGTTTCTTAACAGGGAAGTGCAATTGATGTAACTTTTTTTTTTGTATATCGTCTTAAATTTTAAAACTGCAATCGTTACAAGAGGAAAATCAAATGCAATTATATTATAAACCTCTTTTTTGCAAGACATTAAAAAATGGTCCATATTTAATTCATATTATAAAAAATTTCACTTCGATAGTCAAAAAATCAAGTGTTCTCACAAGTGTAGCAAACATTACTCGTTTACAAATGAAACTTTCAGAATTAGTAAAAAGACGTGAACACGAAAACAATCATTCAGGAGTGTAGATTTCGCAGACAATTACACTTAAATATTTATAAGAACGAAAAAAAAAGAATATAATTCTTGTACAAAAATCGGAATGTTGTCTTAACCGATTTTTTTTTAATAATTATTAATATTTCTCCCAACACACACCGATATTCGCATAAAAATTCAATTAAATCAAAAATATATTTCTCGATCCACAAAAGAAAAAATTAAGTCTGGAACATTTACTATAATTTTAATTTTTCGAACATATAACAGATTTCTTAATTACAAACAAAGTGGAATAGGTTTAAACACTTGATAACATTTAAAAACGTAAAAAAAAAAGTGCAGATCGAGAAAACGGTAATAATAATCTAGTGACGTCAAATTTATTGTTGAACAGCCGTTGGCTGTGAATAAGGATAGTACGGCACAGGGGTCGAATATTGGCTGTAGGCACCCATTGACTGATAACCGCACGGATTCTGCTGGGGCTGTGCACGATGACTGAAAAACTTATTGCTCATTATCGATTGCATACCTGCATTCTCCGTCCCTTGAGGTACGACGGCGTAATGATGCTGCTGAGACGTTTGAAGCTGCTGCTGCTGTTGTTGCTGCTGGTGATGGTACTGCTGCTGATTCGGCGAGTAGTTGTTACTGTTTCGATGTTGATTGTAACGGTTGTTACTGTTGTGGTAAGTGCTGCTTTGATACGAACCGCCATTGTAATTGCGATTGTTTTGACCTGCAAACGGTACACCAAAGTTTAGTATCCACTCGTTCGGTTACAGATAAAATAGTAACTGATTTGCTGAAAGTATTGAAACTAAATTACAAAGAAAAAAAATTACCGTAATGTCTGGGTCCGCTATTATAGCCTCCTTGGCCGTAATTGTTTTGGTATCCGTTTTCGGGGTTTTGGTTCTGCTGATAGTGATTTTGATAATTTTTGGGTGACCTTTGTTGTCCGTCTGGTCCCGGATTGCGCATATAATTACCATTAGGATTATTGAATCTGGGCGCAGTGGATCCATTACTGTTAGGTGACGAAGTATTTTCTCGATTGTTGCGACTGTTATTCCATCTATTTCTATTATTTTTTTGTGACATTTGTGCCCTCGCAGCATTGGCTAACTCTCTTAGCAATGGATTTATGGGTTGTTCAGCTTCTTCAAGTACTGCGATCAATTCTCGCGCTTGACGCTGATTTCCCGGAGTGAAAAATGCATATGCTGTACCGGCTTGATCGCACCGTCCGGTACGACCGATTCTGTGGATGTAATCTTCAGATGAATTAGGATAATCAAAGTTGATTACGTATTTAACGTCTTCAACGTCCAACCCTCTGGCCGCGACATCTGTTGCAACCAAAACAGTCGCCTTGCCACATCTGAATTCCTGTAAGACATAATCACGTTCTGGTTGAGACTTGTCACCATGGATACAGATAGCCGGGATACCGTCGCGTTTGATTGCTTTCGTGATATCGTCGACTTTCTTCTTTGTTTCGACAAAGATTATTGCTTTGTTGCCGCGGTCAGTTCCTACGTCGCGCAGTAATTTAGATAATTTCTGTTCTTTTTCATGTTCTTGACATACGTCGATTATCTGACGGATGTTGTGGTTAGCAGCCAAATTCAATGAACCAATATTAATCTGAATATAATCGTGTAAGAAGTCTTCGGCTAACGTTTGTACTTCTTTGGGCCATGTTGCACTCCACATTAGGACCTGTCTATCCGGACGGATTTGTTCAATGATTTTACGGATTTGTGGTTCGAATCCCATGTCGAGCATGCGATCGGCTTCATCCAAAACTAGGTATGTGCAGCGCAATAAATTTGTCGTCCCCTTTTCTAAGAAATCGATTAATCTACCGGGAGTGGCAATCACAATTTCAACGCCTCGTTCCAAATCTCTGGCTTGCGGTCCTTTCGGAGCACCTCCGAAGATGCATGTGTTTCTAATACTGTTGGTCGTACCGAAACCTTTTACAACTTGTTGTATTTGTTGTGCGAGCTCTCTGGTCGGCGCCAAGATTAATACTATAGGCCCCTGGCCGCGAGTAATCTGTGGTTGGTTGTTAATATGTACTGCGGCCGGGAGAATGTAGGCGAGAGTTTTGCCAGATCCAGTCTGTGCAATACCGACCATATCGCGACCGCTCAACGCTATCGGCCAGCCTTGAGCCTGAATAGCTGTCGGTTCGGCGAAACCTTGTTTCCTTATTTCTTGCATTACATAATCAGGGAAACTGCATTCTTCGAACTTCTGATTAGGATTCGGCACATCGTTTCCTTTGACAGTTATTTCTTTATCATTTCGGTAGACTTCGATTTCTTCCGTAGAGCGAGCTATAACATTTGCATGTGGAACATAAAAGTTTTTAGCGAATGGTTGAAGATTACTCCAGTCTGGTTGGATCAAATTACTGCCTGGGTTCTTCGCTTTCATGCTTTGCAATTTTGGATTAGGACCAGCAGTATTTACATTTTTTGTAGTAAAATTATTTTTATTACCTTTTGGATTGGGTCCACCAAAATCTTGAGTTGGTGCCAGTGTGTGTTGGGGTGGACCTCCCCAATAATTGCTCTGCTTACCGAATTGTTCACCGCGGTCAGGGCGTGATCTGTACCTGTGTGTCATTATTAATAAAAGAAAAACAAATTGAATGAAAGCTAATTGACGATTCTTCGGAACCCTATCAATGAAAATCTGTTACAAAACCAATTTAATTTTGAATAATTAGTAATTGAGACTGTAGATTATAAATGTTTGACAGCTGAGGTCATTAAACAATTTGTACATTCAGTGACAAAAGTGTTACAATACAGTTTATGGTCTACTAAAAATTCGCAGATAATCCAAAACTGCAATATTTCTAGGTCATTAAGTAGCAGATGGAAACACTCCATGCATTAAAATCGACAAAAAAAAAATTAGAATGTCTGAAATATTTTTCCACAAAACTGAATTGCCCTATATATCTGTCAAGGTCCTTAACTTCTGTTCTGCGAAAGATTTGAAAACAAGGTATGGACCAATTTTTTTTTTAAGTGAACTATCAACGTCATCACATTCACCGAGAACGGTATGTCGCAAACTTAATACCCGTTCATTATAAAACAAAGAGAAAGCTCAAAATGGCGATTTTAGGTCAAATTCCAATTCCTTCCGTTGCACTTAATTTGTGAGCTAATATATTAGTTTTATTGTATTAAAAACAGAATAATATCAACTTCTTACGTGTTCTGATGCTGATATCCGTTGTTGTACTGCATTTTGTTGTTGAGATGTTCAAGTTACGTTGATTTATTCTTCAATGGCCGTTCAATAAACCTACACAGCGAATTTAGAAAAAAGAAAATTTGTTACTCAAAGAATCTGTATTCTCAATCAAAATATAATTGCAAATCCGTATCTTCGGGAATAGAATTTCTTGAAATATTTGTAAGAACTATTTATTTGCAAATAAATCACAGAAAAATCGGTAAATTCTGCTTACCCTACTGACCAGCCCGGCGAACAAAACGATAATGGACGGAGCTAAAATGGCTAGACAAAATGACATGACAAGACAACATTTTTTCAAATACGCATGCGCCGGAAAAGATCAGCAGTGGTGATGCAATAATTGCAGGTTTTTCAACCAATTAAAAAATAGCTTTCATTTTACATGTCCAATACGAAAATTTGTTCTATTTAATATTTTTCCATATAGTCCAATCAAAATGCCAAAAAAAGAATCAATATTGAAGACTGCCTGTCGGACTCTTTTTAATCGCGTTCGCAGGTTCGCTTCGCGCAGAGAAGCGTAAAAAAATGTAAAAAAAAAACTCAAATTGAAATGAACAGCTTTGCTGTCGATATTTAAATTCTCAATATCTTTTTTTATAATATATACGATTTTGAAATTTTCCCCACAATACCTGAACAATAATTTACTAACTAAATGCCAAAACCCAAGGGGCCCTTAGACGATTCAGGGCTATAATGGAATAATTAGAATTAAAATGGACTAATAATATAGGTCACTAATGATCGGACGTTCCCATTAGCTACCTATTTGCAACTAATTACTTGTAAGTGGATTAGGATGTAAATAATATTAATTTTCAAGGCAAGGATTTACAAAATCAAACCGATAACATGTAAAATAAAATAATTGTAAAGGAAATAATATATTTTCTACAAAACGAAACAACATATTATTATCTTTGTTATTTTATTTATATTTTATATACCATTTTTAACAGTATTTTCGTTTTTAGTACAATCAATATCACTAAATTAAAATCGAACATTTTTTTTTATCTACACAGTACACACATCGTCTAATAAAAATGTTATGAAAATTTTTTAATAGAGTTTCACATTTAAGAAAAAAAAGTAATCTTCATCGTTAAGCTAGTAACGAACGATAACTGTACATTTGAAAACATTTATAAAATAAATAGTTCAACAGTTCTTTTAAATGAATATTATTTCTTTATGTAACATAACGTTAACAACAATTCTCCTCATTATTTCTATACTTTTTAATTATCGATAATAAAACGTACAGAAATAGATCCGTAATACTCAACGATGTTTAAAAAAAGTTATAACGAAACGAAGTCACTCATAATTAAATTCTAAAACCAGCTTCACATAGGTACATGTCACAGCGACTGATTGAAATACGAATTCCAGCGACATGCGCACCGTTAAATTCGACTTTGACAGTATCGGCCGATGTGAAGTAGTGAATTCTGTGAAGCCGATAGGGAATTTGCATGTTTTTTTGGCTGCTCAATACATGGCTAAATATCAAGGTTATTAGAGTACAGGTTGCCTCATTCCATCTGACCAATCAGCGTAAGCGCGGGAATGACGTCAGCTAGAATTTAGTTTAAATCAAGTACAAAAATTGTTGAAGATTATGCTTATTTATATTAGGTGCTTCGTGCAGATTTTTTCTTAAAATTTGGCAGAAGACATTAAATAGAAGAATAGATGTTAAAAAATAGGATAATTTTTATTTTTATTACAAAATTTAGGTTTTAATATCTATAATATAAACAAACAAAAAATTAAATAATGCTCAAGAAATGGCAGATCTTGTTAATTACCTATTTTTTAAATTTAAGAAACGAATAAAATTAACTAACAAATTGATAAATTAATTATTTTATCTTTTATATTCACAAAATATTAAAAATAACCACAAAACACCATAACACTTAGCAGCTATCGCAAAATTGACAATTTATCATATTTTTTTCACTAACAGAAGAATCATGTTTCTATTAGGTATTGAAAAAACATATCACACTACCATGGTTACTGTGATTTTTATTTCCAAAAATTAGCAGCGTCCATCGTCTGATCTTTTCTATTGAAGTGAGCAAGCATGGTATATTCTGAGTGACGTCATCCCCCCACTACTATCTATCGGAATGAGGCAACCTATACTCTACTAACCTTGGCTAAATATATATATTTACTAACATTATTTTGTTGGGGGTCTCTATTCTACAAGATCTATTTCCTAGCATTATTTTCTTGAGTTATGCGCGAAAAACGATTTCTATTTGAATTAGTTTCTCTGCTGTGACGTCAGAGTACACGATTTTAAGGTTATCTACACCGAATGTAGTCACTTAAAAAATCATGCATATTTCCTATTCAGTTCTAAAAAAGGTGATTTTTCTACATATCATTTTAAATATAATCAGTATTTTTACGATCTGGCACTGAGATGCATTCCTGCTTGTCATTTCGAAAGACAAGTTATTTGACAGCCATAACTCGGACACAAAAATCAAATCAACACCGATGTTTTTCAATTGTAAATTGAAAAGTTCGCTTTCAAAACGACATACAAAACTGCGTCTGTGGTCGATCTAATGGACGCTTTAGGACAGTGACATGGAAAAATATACATTTATTTTATAGTACACATGAATTGAAAAAAACAATGATACCAGATATGTAAATATTAGCGATGGGATACATATTTCGAATTAAAATAATCGAACTATTCGATTATTAAAATATCTCGAGAGGTTATTCAAAATCATTCGAAAGATTTTTATACCTACGATTTTCGACTTTTATAATACATATTAATATAATCCCCCCTCTTTCTTTACTCTTTGAAACACTGCATGCAAGTGTCTCCCTCAGATTCTCATCAGCTGCCGTCTGACATACTTGATGCATTTCACAGTATCGATTGCGATTACTTACGTCTTTTATCTTCCTCTGTTCTATGAAACACTGCATGAGGGCGACTCTGAAGTCTCAACAATCGAGATTATATTATTTCGAATGAATTTTGTTTTCACTCGCTCTCGGCTTAGATCGTTCGAATAGCAACTTTTCAATCATTAAAATCATTCGATTATTCCCACCTCTAGTAAATATCAGCAGCACTGTCAGTTGGTAAACTTGTGTCACTATTTTTTTTTTAATATATAATTATATTTAGGTATATAAAAGCCTAAAAACAAAAGCCGACTTAACACCTATGATACTTAATTGTTTTTTAAATAATGTGAAATCGACTTTTGTTCTGAAAGATGTCATGGAAAGTTCCTATAGTCCATCCCATAATTGTAGAAATTAAACAAATGAATAACGTATGACTTTTCTCTATTGTAAAAAAGCTTTGTAAGGTGGTGTATCGTGTAAGTTTTACTTAAATAACTAAATAAATCACTGTCATCATATTCAAGATGTCATAATTTCAAAACGACAAAATTCGTTAAAATTGTCAGAATGTGTTGTTTCATTATATTTTATTAACTAAATTTTAAAAATTTGTGATAAAAAATTAATGTTTTATAGCTGTTTAATTTGTTATATGAAGTTTGAAAAAATTATTATCAAATTGACATTACAATTTTTATCAATCTTTCTGTGTGTGTATCATACTTGTATCATTTAAATTTTAAATTTATACTTTTATTTAAAAACATTGAATTATAAATGACGAAATTGTACAATAAAAAGAAAAATAATTCATAAAAAAATATAGCAAATACATATTTGTTCTATTTTTTTTGCGCCTCTTGTTCAACGAACAATTTACATCAGGTATTTGTGCATAATATTATAATATAAAGATACATAACTGTAAAATGTAGTTTATTAGTGTATTTGCCATATGGCACATACACTATTGGCGTCGGTCGGATGGCGGGACCTAGGGGTCGGACCAAAATTTCTCGACGTTTCATAGCCTCCTGAACACTTTGGCATCATTTTTGGAAATGTTTATATATATATGTATATATATATATATATATGTGTTCGCGGCATAACTCTCGAAAGACTTAATTGATTTGAACGAAATTTAGTAGACACGTTGGAATCCATCACCGCACGGAACCTATTTAAAATGGGCTCAATCGGACCATTTTAAGGGTAGTTTTTAGGGGTTGAAAAAAGTTTTTGGGCCCAAAAATACCGAAAAAAATCTCTGAATTGTTTCAAAATTGGAATTTAACCCTTTAGTAGAGATTAAAATGTGTTGCTAAAATTTTAACAAAATCGGCACGACAGGACCGGACTTACAAATTTTATGAAAACACTAGTTTACGGATAGTGATTTATTTGCTAACGGGTGTATTTAATTTGGTACAGAGGTTGCATTGATAATAATATTGAAATTATAAAAAAAATATTATTTTAAGGGATGTATTAAGGGGTTAAATTTTTCATTTTGTCCAAAAACAAACTTAAGTTCACATAATAAAGCCACAAGGCCTGTATTAGCAAATACACTATATTGTCGGCAGGGTTTTGGCACTGCGACCCGAGTTTTATTATTTATTAAGAATGTTACATTTGTATATTATTTTAAAATTTACATGATACTTGTTCACTTTTCCAAATATTTCTTTCCAGTAAACAGTATGAAGGTTTAAGGAATGACGATTTTTGTAAAATATATTAGGACATCACAACACGAGCTGCAATATTATTGCGTAGAAATGTATTTGAACGTTATAACTGTTCATTGAAGCTATTTCTCTTCTTTTTTTAAAGAATTTAGCATGATTAATTTCCAATTTACTTTTTGAAAAGTCAAATCTAATATTTTGTTATTTAAAAATGACATTATTTTATTTTCCGTTTCCTTGGTTAATTTTTATTTTTATTTAGTAAAACAGTGCTAAAACAGTAAACTTGGAAAATATAAATAATCTAATCATAATTTTGAAATTTTTTACATGTTGCCAACTTAAAATAAACGATATTCATTTGTTTAATTTCTACAATTATGGGATAGACTTTATAATAATAATGATAGCTGCATTTTTTAAAATGAAACAATGTAAATAAATAATAGATTACAGAAAACAATAATTTCTTACAGAAAAAATGTAATCTTCATCTAAATAAATAATACTTTGATGAGTCGTTTAAAAAAAATTATTTTTAAAGGAATGACCGACAAAAAGAAATTAAAAATCTATCGTGAATACGTTTATGACAACGCGCTGTTAGGATGTGAAATCTTTTATCTCGACCGGCGGCTCGATGAGCTCCAGTACGACCGCCCGACGACGTAATCACCACCTAAAATAAAGAAAATCATTCAAACAAAAAAAAACTTGAACCGTATTTTTCTATTTTTTTAAATGTACAGAATTCTTGCCATATTTCAGCGAAAAATTAAACGTTTTGAAAGCCTGCTACATAAATCACAAATTTTGAACAATTTTAAGTACGGTCAAAAATGGCGCTGCAATAGAAAATCAGGTGATTAAGGTTTTCCCATATGTTTGATATAAATTCAAGAACACAAGAGCTGGTAAAATTAGAAAATGAAATACACTATCAATTATTTCTCGACTGGCTGAAAATTAAAACAAAAACAAACTACCATTTATAATGTAAAGCCAGTTTTAAACCGAAACAATTTTAATAAACAAAATCCCCGATAAAAATTTCGCGACTGTGAAAAAGAAATTTCGGTCACAAAAAATTGTTTCTGTTTAAAACAGACTTAACATAATATCTACATTATGAAATTTAATAGTTTCCATGATATGGATGGATGTGATATTTAAATCTGAAGCGAATAAGCCTTAACATCGTCTACATAAAAATAATACGTTAATGTCCGTTCGACACTACGCCAAAACAGCCGCCATTACTTTCTTTTACCACTTTCCAGTTATTTTCTACCAGACTTCCATTTACATCCCGTTAAACTAAAAAGCCATGTTAAAAATATTTTAATTGAGGAAACATTGTATAATTTAGATGATTATTTTAAGTTAGATTTTAATAAATATCCACTGTATTTTTTATACTAAATAACGCATTCTACACTGTATTATTAGTACTTCAGAATAGAGGTACATTATTATTTATCGGAATTATTCAGTGAAAACATGGAACAAGACTTTAATAAGATGCCCGATACAGAAATCACCAATTACAGTAGGAAAAAATCCTAGCCACATCTGCCTCCGGCGGGAGTCGAACCCAGTATCTTCCGCATGTGAGTCTAGGCTACTCACTCGGTCTTGTTTAGACAAACGTGAGTTTAGGCTACTCACTCGGTCTCGTTTAGACAAGAAAGCAAGCATTTGTTCATTTTTTGTGTAGACGAAGCCACGCTCTTTCTTTACAAAGCCGATTCGACTTACCATGGTGAAATGGTTGCTCTATAGCAAGGGGTGACAAACCTACAACACGCTAGCACATGCACGATTCACAGGCTTAGTGTGAGAGAGACAGGACAACTATTCCTGTCTCTCTCACATCCAGCGTCAGCAACAAGAATTATTTTTTTTAATTTTTGGCCAGCGAACATAAAAAGGCTTGCCACTCCTGTTCTATAATCTATAGTATTCTATCCCTAGTGTGTTTTGATATTAAACGAAATTGTCTTTTCTACAGTGTTATATGAAACTATAAGATATTAAATTATGTCCTTGTAAAAAAAAACTCCTTGAATAAAAACAAATGATAATATTTAATAGCTGTCGATCTGCTTCAACCTGCAATCATTGTTTAATAACACACGTAATAAGAAAAAATGTACATTATGTATGGACATATAATATTTATCTATATGTTTGTATGTGATATATTTTGTTCCCATGTCGACAAACCTTATCCGCCGATCGGACATCATCTTCGTTCGAACCTCGTCGGAGCGCTGCTGATGGACAAGGCTCTGTTCATCATGATCTCACCGATGCGGCGGCGGCGGAACTCCGTATGCCGCGTATCCGTTGTTCTGCTGTTGCTGAGCGCTCGGCGGAGCGCGTCCGGGCGGAGGAGGCGGGTAGTACATTCCACCAGGCGGAGGCGCCCCGCTTACGGATTGTTGCGGGGGCGGAGGCGGCGGTGGTGCTTGCGTCGCCGCGAACATCATGTTCGCGTATCGATTCAAATTCGCAGCGAACGCGCTTGCCGCGGCCTGATCAAACTGACCGCTACCGGTGTTTGGAGGCGGCACGTTCAGATTCGGAAACGCCGCCGTAGGAGGAGGCGGCGGCGGCGTGTTATACTTGTTGACGACAGCCTGCTGTCCGTTCTGATACTGCTGACCGTACTGCTGAGATGGCAGTACGTTCTTATTCGGTCGTACGGGAGGCGGGGGCTGTGCCCTATAATGGGGCACTGCACCGGCGGGAGGCGGCGGGGGTTGCGATACCCTGCCGAGCAGCGGCGGGGGAGGTCCACCGTCGGCGGCGCTCGCCATATTCGGTGGCGGGTAATTGTAAGTAGCGGCCGACGACGGCTGCGGTGGCACAGCCATCAAAGGCTGCGGCAGAGGCTGAGGCTGAGAAGGGCCTGTCGCGGTACTGTTGGTGTTGTTGGAGGACGACTTGCCTGATCGGTCTCTGCTGCTGCGAGAATCCCGGCTGCGTGAACTTGATCTCGTGCGCGATCTGCGATTGTTTCGACTGTTGTTGCGTCGACTGCGGTCCCGACTGCGCGACCTCGTTCGACTTCTTCTTCGCCGTTCACGTGCAGGAGGAGTGCGCGAACGGCCACGCGGCGACGAACTACGATTACGACTGCCACGACGTCCTCTCCAACGATTCCTACCCCCTAGAAACATAAGAATGATTTATCTATATTGAAAAAAAAAAGAAAAAATTCGACGTCTTTACATACCTCTGCTATTTCCTCCACCCCAATTTCCGCGTGATTCAGCCATTTCCTGCAGTTTCGGGTTGATCACCTGTTTTGCTTCTTTGAGTACAGCCACAAGATCGGCGGCTTTGTTGGCATTCGATGGCGTGAAGAACGTATATGCCGTACCGGTCCGTTGGGATCGACCCGTTCGTCCAATGCGGTGCACATAATCTTCTGAATTCGAAGGGTAATCGAAGTTAATCACGAATTTTACATCTTCCACATCTGTCGACAGAGACAAGAGTTGCACTCAAACTGAAAATTACGTCTTCGTTTGAATGTAAAATATGGAAGAGCTGCGTTCAATTTCACTAAGAAAAAAACTCAATTTTATCATTACAACCGATCGAACAGATATAAAAAAAATGTATAAACATATTTGACAGTTTAAATAGTCTCAACTCGTCATTAGCGATAATTAGACTTGAGAGCTAGTGACGTTTTACCCTACGTCATTATTTGATTAGATATATTTCCTGTATTAATACATAAGTAATGAAGTTGATAACCACTGAATGCATAGTCTGGCTGAAAAACGGTAATTTTTGTCCTTGCCGTCGAGGTCGATTTCTTATCCAAGATAACGGCTGATGGATTTTCCGGTATCTGTGCTCACAAACACCTACCTTTTTCAAGCACTTCTTAGCTTATATAATGTTATAAACCAAGTTAAAAATAATTTGTTCCGAACTGAACCGAGACAAATCTGTATTCATTCTGTAGTTTCGAAACAACTGTCTTAAAACCTATTCATATTTCTTCCGAACATATATATCCCCATTGTGACACCTGGAGTTATTTTCCTCAATCCATCAATCGTCAGATGAACTCACTTTATAATTTATTTATATACTTGATTATTCACTCAACTGACCTGGTGTATCATTTGCGTTGTCGGGATTGCATAAAAAAGTGTAGGAATGAACCAAAGGCTTGACATTATGCGATGATGCCATTGTCAATCTATTGGTTCATTTCTAAATTGAATACAGGCAATACGAACAAAGCGAGCATTGTATCACAATATGTCGAATAGTCATGGGCATAATTAAATATTTTTAATAACTGGAATGTCGGTATACGGAATATCTGAATAATTCATCCGATTATTTCATATTCTGGAATCGAAATACAATACACCGTCCGGTAACTCGTGATGGACATAATAGGATGTTTTTAATGATTGGAATGTTGTTATTCGGAACATTCAACCGATTATTTAATATTCCGGAATCAAACTACAATACACTGTTCGGTAACTAGCGATGGGCCTAGTCGAAAGAGTGACTTAGTAACACAGTGAGCGTATAAAAGTAATCGAATAGTATGAATCGGAATATTTGAACATAATCGGAATCATTAGTTTATTTTAATAATTGAAAAGTTACCGATTCTCCCATCACTAATGTTGAATAATTTATTGTTATTTTATTAATAGCTAAGTTTGAAATTAAATCATATTAATTATATTATAGTTTTATCAAAATCATAATTATTTGCGTTTCAATAACCTTTTGAAATTGATTTTCGAAATAAATTCGACGTTTAATATACAGTAGACCTCGGTTATAAAGAATCTCAAGATACTGATAAAATTGATTTGTTATATCCGAAGTATTATTGAATTTTCAT
The DNA here is from genome assembly GCA_039654895.1 of Mongoloraphidia duomilia. Lineage (NCBI taxonomy): Eukaryota > Metazoa > Arthropoda > Insecta > Raphidioptera > Raphidiidae > Mongoloraphidia > Mongoloraphidia duomilia. The sequence goes on from CM077527.1 coordinate 14,419,137, forward strand.
AGTTCTCGTGATATTTTAATTGGAAATTAAATCGAGCAGCATGGGAAATGTTCTAAGCGGGATGAATTTAACAACACACAAACATCCAATACTCATTAATCGTCTACATAAATACAAGCACACTCACACGTCCATTTCATCTACCTACTATATAAATCATAAAATTTCGAAATTTAAATCAGTACTCCACAATCCACTACATAATACGCATGTGGTTAATATTATAACGTGTTACGGATACTCAATGTGTAATTTTTAAAAAATTTAACCACACCTGAAGATAGCATCTCGTTGCTGAAACGCGTCGTGTTAAAACACAGGAAGTCACAAGACGGACATCAAAAAATACAAGGTATTTGTAATATTTCATAATATTCATATATTGACTTGGAGACCCAACACTCTAAAATATCATATTAACAAGTCTCTTCATCATGCTCTGGCCTTTGACGATACAACTATGGACTAGCAACGCTAGCTTCACTCTGGACCCGTGTTTTGACAGAACCAACGAAACATGACAAATTACTTACATTAAATTATATCGATACATGGAAATACATTGGACAAAGAGACATGCATGAAAAACGTTGAGTGAGGTGTATTGAAGAAGGTGCTAGAGTACTTGATTCTAGTTGTCCATTTCTTATGGTCTAAGGCTCTGACATTCAGCAGCAACCGTATTTGTTTCGAGTTCAACCCGCTTAGGATTAATTTAACGACTATAGAGGTCAGCCACTTTTAATTTAATCGCGAATTGGTAACTTTTTTTCGCCATCTTTTACGGAATTGCAGTAATTCGTTATACACGACAAAATTTTATCAACTAGCTTTTTTTGGTTCATTATAATATACGAGTTTGGTGTAGACAGTAAATTTTATATTTTAGCGGTGAATTTGTTACATAAAGAAAAATGGTGGAACTTATGTTTGTTATAAATGGCGATTTTATGTATGCTATGCGAGAACATTATAATCGAGGTTTACTGTATAAAGCTAGAATAATATTTGGTGAGTTGTAGAATTCAAAAGGTTAATTGAAATTTTAATATTTGAACACAGCTCTCAGAAAAAAAGTTAATCTCTCAAACAATGAATGAAAATAAATAATTTAACAAAAAATGTTTTCATGTTTTTTTTTTTTAAATGATGTATCAGATATGAAGTGGTATAATAAAATCAATTTATAAATTAACTTGTTGACATTTTAAAAGTTATTAAAAAAAAAACCCTATTACGATAATCATAAATATTGAAACTACAATAATTACAAAACTTCAAAAATTTAATGTTTGAGGAATTAAGCATGTTTATAGAAATATTTTAGTCCAGCATCTTAAAAGGAAAAAAAAACTCAAAACCCTGTAAAGAAAAATAAAAAATATTCCGAAAACACCTGTATAAAAACTAGAATTAAACTCACATTTTCAAATACAACTAAAATGTATAAATAAAAAAAATAATAACAAAAATCGGAAATATTTTTGTCAATGTGACCTTAAAATATTGAAATGATTACAAAACAATAATTTGTCATGTATTTAAAAAATAAAATGAGCGATTCATTGCGAAACAGCAAAACAACGAAGCTATTTACTGAAACTTGCGATTTGAAAAAAGAAAATTTAACACAAAAAATTAAACAAACCGTCATCAATATATTTCAATGTTATTGTGAGTGTGGAGATGCCAACCACAACGGACGGGGCCGAGCCGCCGATCTAAGTTCAGCGAGCATAAGAGAGCCCACCAGCCGAGGAGGTCTCGTAACGACGGAAGGCACCACACCGACACACAAACACACTCGGGCTCGTCTGGTCAGGTGCTATCCGTCGAGTCGTTCGCCGCCAAATGGGGGGAGGCGGGCGGAACACACTCACGCCCGCTCTTGCGGGGGCGTTGGCATTCTAGTGCGCGCACTCTTGCACGCGATGTGCGCAGCGAGCGGACTATGTTAACGCCACTATGGCGCGCTGATACAGCGGTCGACGGGCGGCCGGAGGCCGGAGCGCCCAACCGAAAGAGGCACGGCACAACACACCAGCCAGGTATACGTGTACGTACATGACACGTGTCCCGTCACACGCATGCGTTAGTGCTCTACAACGCACTGCACACCTGTGATTGGCTAGCGCGCAGTCGCCTGTGCCTCTGCAAAAAGAAAATAAATCGTTTACGTTATTATTGATCGGCTCGTTTGACTTTGTCTGACTCTGATTGGTCGTCCACCATTTTGTGTTCATCATACTATTTGTAACATAATGTCACGGTTTCAATGTGACACATTATTAAAGCTATGATAGTTTGCACGGCGGTTAAAACGTTTCTCGGGGGTCAAAATAATAACAACGGATTACAGACATAACAAAAAAAAGCAATATAAATTTTGTTTCGAAAAAAAAAAAAAAACTAAAGTGTCAAAATATAGGTTTAAAAACAAAACAGATATTCAAATAAAACAAAGGATTGACCAGAATATTATTGCTCAATTAAGAAATAACTGACAGTCAAAATAAAAAAGTTTACGAAATTTTCATAGGAAAGAAACTCAAATCTTAAAGGGATAAATCAAATAATTTTACAAAAGGAAAACAACATCAAACAGAACTTACCCAACCCTCGAGCTGCTACGTCTGTCGCAACTAAAATCGGTGCTTTTCCGGATCGGAAATCTGAAAAGATTTATAGTTTTTAGCAGTAAGTATCACAATACGATTGCCAATGAAAAAAAAAAAATAAAACAAACCTTGAAGAACCCAATCACGTTCTTGCTGAGATTTATCACCATGAATGCACACTGCTGGCCACCTAAAGAAAATAAAAAAATATATTTTAGACTATATTTATAGTTGTTTGTAGAAATCTATTGCAGTCAATTTTTAAAGGTCATTCAACTTGAAATTCATATATTAACCTGCAGCATACAGATTGTATCAAATTAAACCTGTGCATAGGGCATTCTGTGTGTAAGACAGAGATTGATACATAAAGCAATAAGTAAGAATGAGATAAATGATCGCTAATAGGATGTTACATGGTTACTGTAAATAAATATGTAATACTGAACAACTGTCATCGTTGTTTTCTACAGTAAAAATAGTCACTACTGAAATTATTGATAAAATGGAAATTTATACTGTTCGGGAAAAAATTCAAATAATTAAATGGTTTTATGGTGGTAATTCAACCGCCGACATAATAAAATTATTTGTAGCTGCCTTTGAAAATAGCATAGAAGGAGCGAAAAAACAAAGATGACGCTATTAGGTTGTATAAATATTATTTATTTACAGTAACCACGTAACATCCTATTAGCGATCATTTATCTCATTCTTACTTATTGCTTTATGTATCAATCTCTGTCTTACACACAGAATGCCCTATGCACAGGTTTAATTTGATACAATCTGTATACAAATGTCATGGAATAATAATTTGAAATAAAAATTTTAATATTTACCCGTCTCTCTTCATCTTCTTTGTAATATCGTCAACTCTTCGTTTTGTTTCAATAAATATAATACTCTTATTTTCTTTTTCAGACATAATTTCTTTAAGCAGTGTACTTAGTTTGGTTTCTTTTTCATATTCCTGACAAACGTCAATAATTTGTAATATGTTATGATTAGCTGCCAGCTGCAATGATCCAACATTGATTTGTATGTAATCTTTCAGAAACTCAGCCGCCAAACTCTGCACTTCTTTGGGCCAAGTAGCAGACCACATAAGAGTCTGTCGGTCCGGTCTAATCTGCTCAATAATCTTACGGATCTGCGGTTCAAAACCCATATCGAGCATTCTGTCAGCTTCGTCGAGTACTAAATACGTGCATCTTTTCAAATTTGTCCTGTTACTCTCTAAGAAATCGATAAGTCTTCCAGGTGTTGCAATTACAATTTCTACGCCGTCTGTCAATGTAGTTGCTTGTGGTCCTTTCGGAGCACCTCCAAACACGCACGTATTTTTAATGTGCGAAGATCTACCGAACTCGTTAGCAACTTGCTGTATTTGTTGTGCAAGTTCTCTTGTAGGTGCTAAGATAAGTACGATCGGACCGTCTCCTCTTTGTAGCTTTGGCTGATTGTTAATATGCACGATTGCAGGTAAGGTATATGAAAGCGTCTTTCCTGAACCTGTCGAAGCGATACCGACCATATCTTTTCCGGACAGTGCGATCGGCCAACCCTGCGCTTGTATAGCTGTCGGTTCCTTGAATCCCATTCTACGGATTTCATGCATTACATAATCGGGAAAACCTGCTTCATCGAATGTAAATACTGGATGAGGTATGTTTCTTCCTTTTATTGTTATTTCTTTACTAACGCGCCATTCTTCGATCTCGTGCATCCCTCTGCCTGCAACCTTTGGGTGCGGGATATAAAAATCTTTCTTGAAAGGTTCTAGACGACTTAAATCCCAACGCGGTTTACGTAAAGTGGAGCCGGCATTATTACGCCTGCCTCCACCACCGCCTCCTCCATAACCACCTCGATCACGGCTTCGTGATCTACGCCGATCTCTGCTACGAGACCTACAATAAAATAAGGTTAACGTTCAACATAAAACCTAATTTGTAATCAAAAAATAATTATGTAAAAGCTTGTAAAAACAAAGTGCAAATTTTTTCGGTAAAATTATTTCTACTTTTAACTGGTTAGAAAAGTAAAACAAATAACAACGAATGAAAAGAATCACCTTCTTCCGGATCTTCCTATTCTCATTTTTATTAACTTATATTTTAATTACTCTAATAACACAAAATATATCCGAAATATAAATATTTCTGACTAAATACACTTTAAATTAATCTCTCATGCATTGAGAAAATTCTGCCTAAACACAAATTTACTCAAGATGGCGGATATTGATTAATCAATTTCAATTGGCTCCACTTGTACAATTTTTTACCTCTTTTTATTTTTTTTTGCCAACACCACTCTCCGGACATCTATAGGGCAAAAGTGTAATTTCTTTAACAGGACCGTATTCAGGTATAAAATAATAAAGACGACCAGTTTTGTACTAAATTTTATTCAGATCAACAAAACCAACATTCGAAAAGTCAAACATTAAAATAAATATTTCTTCCAAACAATTCACTTCTCAATAATAGAGAATATCACCGCATTCGTATACAAAGTAATTTGTGAAAATGTAAAGCTATAAACAATTCGACATTTTTTCAGTAACTAAACATTTAAAAAAAAAAAATAGCAATACATTTCACATAACTCTGTATAAAAAAAAAATAAATTCGTCAGAAGATACACAGCCTAAAATAGATATTTATATCGATCACATCTATGTCGTCATACTTGCCAATTTATTTCAGAAATAATACTGGCTAAATAGACACTAAAAAATACATATCACAATATATTAATAATAATACAGAATGGGTATATCAAGACATCAGCACTTTTAGGAAACAAAGATTAAACCAAAAGCTGTGCACTACATCAAGTCGATTAGATGCAGTGTGTGAGTTTTTGTTTGTTATTGTTTTCTAAGTGCCGATTCTTCAAAGCGCCAAACCGAATCGATTCAATGCTTAAGATTAACAATTCAAAATTAATTTATAAAAAAAAATAGGATTCACATCTACCACAATTTGATTCAATTGTTGTATAAATTAAATAAAATAAAGTTTAATATTAATGGAAAATATTAAATTAAATACTTATCTTAAAAAAGGACACAAAAAATAATTCCCATATTTTGAACGTTTAAAGCTATTTATAAATTCAACAAAACTAAAAATAATAATACGCTTCTTTGGAATGCAAATAATACTGAAAATGTAATTCAATTGATTTACTAAAGTGACTATAGTGTGTTCTAGCTATATTTAAAAAGGTTAATTGACACTTTGTTTTGAAGTACAGTCATCCCACAAGGTGTAGTTATTGATCTCATCAAAGGAAATACTTAAATATACATTAATTTGATAATTTATGAATACATAAAGTGCTACAAGCTTAGTGTTTCTATTTTCAGATTTTCATTTCGATTAGATCTGAAAATTATTAATTAATACTGCTGTTGGTAATTATTGGTGCCATAACCATAACTGGCATATTGTTGTGACGCAGAGGGAGGGGGTGGGACTTGAGGATTGAATCTGGTTGCAGCTTGTCCACCCGACTGCCCATACATTGAGTTATACCCTGAATTATTATAGTTACTTTGAGATCTGTTAAAATCTTGGTACAATCCCATCGATTGCATTGACCCTTGTGAATCATTGCCTTGATATCGCGTCATTCCATTACCATGACCCCTGGGAGAATTTCCACTACCTCTAAAATTGCTTCTGCCGCCCCTAGAAACATTACTATTACCGCCGCCTCTAGAACCACCTCGACCACCTCTCTGACTACCGCGAAAACTTCCAAAATTTCCTTGCGGCGCGCCAGTATTATTTCTTCCGCTATCTCCGAACATTTCACCGCCAGACTGATTTCTAGGTCCGTTTATTTTGTTGTTTCCTCTACCTCTGCTCCCTTGATTTCGATTTCGAGAACCTTTCAATTCATTTCTTGCATAATCGACCATCTCGAGAAGTTTTGGAGACACAACTTGGTTTGCTTCGCGCAAAACTGATATCAATTCTTCAGCATGCCGTGCGTTTGCAGGCGTAAAGAAAGCATATGCAGTACCGGAACGTTTAAGACGACCCGTCCGCCCAATTCGATGAATATAGTCTTCGGACGATTGTGGAAAATCATAATTGATTACAAACTTCACGTCATCCACATCTGTCAAAGATATTTTTTTTCTTAAAGTGGAATTATATTTAAAATTTCTAATTTTTACCAAATTAAACCTAGGACCAATTTTTGTAAATCAAAGTCGATAATAGTCACAATATAGTGAATTGTGTTTCATGATTTCTACTTTCTGATCAAACAAATATTGTAACTAAAAAAAGACATAAATAACAAATAAAAAAAAGAACAAATGGAAAAACACGGAACCCACCTTACAGTAACATGAGATGTGTAGAAAAACTGTAACGTTGGTGGTTCCAATTTGTATAAATAAATTATAGGTTAGTAACGCTATACTAGAGGTATGTAATACTAGAACAGAATCCAAATCACATTACTGAGTCTGTACAATTATTTTGTTTTGAAGACACTGTGGAGTTCTACCACCAGATGTCAGCCGTAACAAGTTAGAAACAGGCAGTTATACTGTCATCTGTTTTGTTCTTCAGCTCGTGATTGAGCTGGAAAAGAAAAACAACACAAAGATTATTTGTCACTGATCAATAATATAAAAATGTGTCAGCTCAAATTTGAGCTGTCTCAACTGAATCGTCTAAATTCGTGAAGAAATAAGAATAAATAATCTTTTAACCGCCGCGATTCAAAACTTATTATCATTCAGCTCAAATCTGAGCTGATGATTGTTAAAAATATACAATTCTATATATTTTGTAACGCAAGCGTTTATATTAAGCAAATACACTGCCTTGTTTCTTTTGTACGAGACTTTTGTAGGTTTCCGATCACGAACAATACATACTTATCAAAACGCAAATATTTAAAAACGGCTTTTCTTATAAAAGCGTAAATGGAAACCTTGTAAAATGGATCCTTATTATGCGGTCCCAGGCAAAAAACTAGCAAATAAAAGACAACTGAGTATAAACATTTGTTTTACCCAAGCCACGAGCGGCAATATCTGTGGCGACAAGTATTGCAATACGTCCGTTACGAAACTCTGCCAAAACATGTTCTCTCTCGCCTTGGTTCTTATCACCGTGAAGTGCAGCGACGGTCCAACTAGTTTGTTTGACAAATAAATTTGTTTACAGATTATGAATTTTAAATGTACGTTTATCATGGTTCATAAAACAAAAAGTTTCAATTTTGTTTTTGTTTTGTGTGAATAAACATAATTAAAAACAACAGAAAGTCTATACAGCAAATCAATTTGAATCATGTTGGTTTCGGACAACGTTTTAATAATAATATTCCATCTCAGTGGAAGCATTTATATTTCAAATATAACAATCGGAATTCAATCTTAAGGAACCGCAACTGGAATTTAAAGCGATTTTTAATATTCTACTTACCCATCATGAGAAATATTTCTAGCAATTTCCTCTACTTTTCGTTTAGTCTTAGCAAAAATAATAGTTTTGCATTCTTTCTCTGCTGCAATCTCTTGCAACAGCTGCTGTAATTTAACATCCTTTTCGTGTTCTTTACAAACATCAACAATCTGTAATATATTATGGTTAGCAGACAATTCCAGCGAGCCAATATTAAGCTGCGTATATTCATGAAGAAAATCTTCGGCTAACGCTTTCACTTCCTTGGGCCAAGTCGCACTCCACATTAATACTTGTCGATCTGGACGGATCTGTTCAATGATCTTACGAATCTGTGGCTCGAATCCCATATCGAGCATTCTATCGGCTTCATCCAAAACTAAATAAGTGCATCGAGCCAGATTAATTGTGCCTCTTTCCAGAAAATCAATTAATCGGCCAGGAGTAGCAATAACAATTTCTACTCCTCGTTCCAAGTCGCGACTCTGTGACTCCTTTGGAGCGCCTCCAAAAATACAAGCATTGCCGATCGATGCAAATTTACCAAAATCGTTTGCAACTTGCTGAATCTGTTGAGCGAGTTCTCGTGTCGGAGCAAGAACTAAAGCGATTGGTCCGTCGCCTGGAGATAATGGAGGCTGATTATTAATATGAACAATTGCTGGTATTATATAAGCTAACGTTTTCCCTGAACCCGTTTGAGCGATTCCAACCAAATTTCCACCGCTTAAAGCTATCGGCCAACCTTGGGCTTGAATCGTGGTAGGAATAGTATATCCCATTTGTGACAACCCTTCTAAAATATATGCTGGAAAGTTCCCTTCTTCAAAATGTTGTATTGGATTAGGCACATTTAATCCTTTTACAGTTATCTCTTGCGAGTTACGATAACTCTCAACATCTTGACTGCTCCGATGCTGTACAGTTGTATGGGGCACATAAAAATTCTTCTTAAAAGGCTGTAGCTTGTTCATATCCCACTGACGTCGTTTCAACTGACTACCTGGTGGTTTCGCAACTCTTCCTCCGTGTACCTTAATTCCCCCACGATTTGAAAAATCTCTACCTCTACTCTGGGGTCCACCTCTTACGTTGCTACCACGACCACCGCGGCTCATTCCTCCTCCTCTGCGAGGTGCTGATCCACCACGGCTCCCACGTTCTCGTCTTGCAAACCTAAAGTACAAATATCATGCATATACCAACTCAATACACCCCTGTGCAAAGAAGATGTCATTTCATAATTTTGATAGTCCTGTGAAGATCTGAGTATCAGATATTTTCCGAAAATATATTAATTAAATTCTGTACGTACTTCAAAAACTGTATTTTAAATTAATGGAAATTTATTCGCTTACTTACATTTTTAAAGCAGTAGTTTTGTGTACCGGTTGTCAGAATACAAGACACGGCGAGCCCAGGGACGTACGTGCTGCAAATTCCAACAAAATCGATTAAGTTTTAGCGGTATTTATGAATTTGTTCTTCGTGAATAGTAATATTTTTTACGACTTTTTGATTAATAAATTTTGTATTTGTTTTGAACTTCATTTGTTAAACCAGTGAATTTAAATATTTTTTTCTAGGTTAGAACTCAAAAATGGTTTTAAAAGATACTTTGCTTATAAAACATTTACCGGTGGAATTTACTGAAAAGGAAAAAGAGGATTTTGTGAAATATTTTGGAGCAACGTCTGTCAAAATAGTTTCGTCAAAAATAAAAAGGAAATGTCTTGTTTTTGCTAAATTTGAATCGGAATCAAAAGCAGAAAATGCGTTAATGAGACTTCATCAATTAGAAATTTTAAATTCAAGATTAGTTGCTGTTTACGCCGACAATGAATTTCAAGTTAATATTGATAATGTCGAAAATGAAGCAATGTTTGAAAATGAATCTTCTAAACATTTTAAAAACTTCATTAACAAATTAAATTCATGGAACAGCGCAGTTAATTTTCAACAACCTCCACCTCCGCATTTGTGTTACAAGTATCCAAAAGCTAACTGTGCCACGATAAACAATATTGCTCATGCTTTAGAAACAGTACCGAAATTTTATACTCAAGTATTACACCTAATGAACAAAATGAATTTACCTCCGCCCTTTTCAAATATTCCAGACACAGTCGTAAATAAAGTTTTTAATGAAAGCAGTTTCATTGAATCAAATCCGAATGATGCTGAAATAAATAAAAGATTATTACCTCAAGAAGATAGAATCGTTAAACGAATGAAACTTATAACCGACGATGAAATTAATGAAACACTGGTAAATGCTAACGAAGAAGTAAAAAGTTCAAGTGAATCCGAATTAGAAAGTGATCCAGAAAATCAAGTAGAGAATCCTACAATTATTCCTGTGATGAGATTATTGCAGAATAAAAAGATAATTAATCGACCAAAATTTATCAGGCCTAATGTAAGTACAAGTAATGTTTCACAAAGAAACTTGCAAAAACCCGATGAAATTTTTGAAAAGGTGGATATTAGTGCTGCTCAGAAAAAAATAGAATTAAGAGTAACCAGTGAATCCGTTTCAAATATCAGTAGTCAAGAAAATGTTCAATTTATAGAACCTATTCGAAAAATTGAATCCAATAAAGATGATAGTGATCAAACCAAAGATACTGAAAATTTAAATGAAGAAAGTGAATGCGTTTATATATCAGAAAAAGAACTCATTGCGAATAGGATATCTTCGAAAGACTATGATCGTTTACCAGTCTTCAAAAATTATCATCCGGGTGCGCCTAACTGCAAACTTTATATTAAAAATTTAGCGAAAAGTGTAGAAGAAAAAGATTTAGTCATGGTATATAAACGATATCTTACCAACAGAGACGTTGTATTAAATGTTAAATTAATGAAAGAAGGTAGAATGAAAGGTCAGGCTTTTGTTACAATGGAAAACGTTGAACAAGCACAAAAAGCTTTACAGGAAACAAATGGCTATATTTTAAAAGGAAAACCAATGGTTGTTGTATATGCTAAATCTAAACCATAAAATATTTTTTATTACTAATGTATCTTGTATATTTCGTTGTAAAATAAATGTAAATTTTAATTTATGTGTATTCCTATGGTGTATTAGTATCCCCTACTTTGAATTTTTTGAAAACAAAAGTTACAAGAAACCATAGAACTGATGACAAGTGTTCGCGCGTAGCTTTTGTTATTTATCCAAATCGTACCTATTCTTTGACGCATGCGTCGAACGTGTTTTGCGCGTGCACAATTCGCAATCGCAATATGTAGCTGAAATGTGTACGTCACAGACGCGTCATCAAAATAATATCATATGTGGATTGTAATTGTGTGATCCGTGGCATTTTGATTCGTATGTGTGTACAGAAACAGTGGTGTTATAATTATTTGTGCAATGGAGCTGATGACAGACTTTGTAGGCAATCAGTTTGCCTTATATATTCCTGTAGCTTTAGTTATAATTGTTGTAGTTTTAGTATTTACGTTCGGTTTTAAAGCGCCTCAACAACCGCCTTTTGATAAATTATCAACAGCTATTAACGATGATCGAAAGTTAACTAACAAAAAGAAGAAAATCAAAGAAAAGGTATGTTATAACACTTCACCTGATTGAGCCTTTTCGTGTCCCATATAAACTTTATAAATAGACTTTTGTGTTAGCTGTAATAGCCTTGTCATCCTTTTGTATTTCATTAATTGATAAATCTACAACATATGGGTTCATTAACACTTTATTGGTACGTAATCATTTTTTTTTGTACAGTCACGCTGAATTTAATTCAGATATATTTAATTTCCATAAATTAATAAAATAGTCGTTTTTGTTAAATTTTTAATAATAATATTATATCAACGTGGCACTTTTATAGACTGATAGTCACACAGATAAATTCTTTTCAAATTATTTTACTTATACAATAGTTGAACAGAAGAAACGAATTACAAAACTTGAGTTTTGGGCTATAATTATGTAATTTTTTTAATACGCTTATTGTTTATGATTGCGTTAGTTATTGATCTAATTTTTTAAATTATAACTGATAATTTTTTTTAAATTTTAATCCAGACATGGTAGAATATTAACATGTTATCTTGATTTTGTATATTTGTAGAAGACAACAGCTAATGGACATGTAACGAATGCAGCGGAAACTAAACAGGAAAAGGGAACCACAAAAGAAAAACGTTCTGTAAAAGAAGGTAATGAATCTGGTACACCGAAGCAATCGAAAGAAAAGAAACAAGAGAATAATGCAATTAAGCAACAAGAAAAGAAACAGCCACAGTCGAAAGTCAAAACAAAAGAAAATATCGAAGAAGTGAAAAATAAGAAAAACCTTAAAAAGAACAGTGAAAAACCAGTTGATTTTGATGAAGGTGACTGGGAAACTGTAATATCAAAGAATGACAAGAAGAAGAAAGTCCAAGATGATGTTAAAAAAGAAGGAACTCCAAAGAAGGAGAAGAAATCTAAAAATACCGATGTCAACGATAGTCCAAAAAAAGAGAAAAAACAGAAATCTGCTGAAGTGATAAGCGATAGTCCCAAAAAAGAAAAGAAACCAAAAGATAAATCAGCTAAAGAAGAAGTCAATAAAGAATTGAAGGAAAAGGCAGATAAAAAGAAACAATTAGATAATAAAGAAAAAGACAATGAAATAGCTATTGAAGAAAATAGCATTGAAGAAAAACCAAAAAAGAAAAATAAAAAACAAAAGAGCAACGATGAGATTTCTGCCGAAAATAATGTTGCGCCTACAAACAAACAGCCACAAGTAAAACAAGAGCAAAAGAAACAGGAGGGAAAACAAAACAAGCAAGCTGAAGAAAAACAGCCGCAGGCTAAAGAAGGTAAACTAAAAACTGAGGGGAAACAAAATCAGAAACAAACAGAAGAGAAACAAGTGCAAGTAAAACAAGAGAATAAACAAAACAAGCAACAGAATGAAGGAAAACAAAATCAGAAACAATCAAATGAAAAAAATGTCCAACCGAAACAAGCTGACGTTAAACAAAATAAACAAACCGAGCCTAAACAACAAAACAAAACAAATGACAAGCCAGCAGCAGGCAAAGAAGCTGAGAAACAGCAAAGCAAATCTACTGAGAAACAGCAAAATGCTAAAGTCGATAAACAACAAAATAAACCGACTGAAAAGCAACCTCAGCAGGCCAAACAACCTGAAGTGAAACAAGAAAAACCAAAGAAAGAAAAAAAACAAGAGAAACCAACTTCAGAACAAGCACCGAAAGCTGCACCTGAAAAAAAAGTTTCAGAACAAAGTAATGTAACTGGAGTCGACGAAACCGGAGGTAAGCGTTTTGATTCCAATATTTTTTATTCGATTTTATTAAACACATTTTATAAAATGTTTTATTTTTGACAGATACCTGGACTGAAGCTAAGGTAGTAAAAAAGAACAAGAAAAAGGCACGCAAAGAGCAGTAGAAAATTTTATATTATTACGATGCAAAAATAGTATTGCATAATCGCATAATACATTAAAAAAACGTGTTATCCCCCTTTTTTTATAAAAAGGGCTTAAAACGTTCATTCGATCTTGAAAATGTGAATGATGAGGGTCACTTTAAGTGAATTTTAATACCAACAAAGAAAAAAAATCGCTGTGATAAGTACATCACAGTGTAAGTACTAAGCGTTCATATGTCCAAATAATGCAGGTTTCTTACCTGAACGTGATATAAATAATTATGTTGTACTAATAATCCATAACAATCAGTGCAGATCTCCTTTTAATAAAAAAAATATATAAATAAATAAATAAAAATATTATATTAAGAAAAAAAACAAAAGACTTAATTTTATATGGCTATATATACATTTCGCTTCAGTATATTATTTTTGGCAAATATACACACTAAATGAGTCGGTGAATTTCAAAAATATTTTTTTCGGCGCTCAATAAGATGAATATTTTCTTATCGGTGGCAATTGTTTAATAATTACGTACTATTATATTCATACATTCAAAGACTTTCATCTGTGATCAGAAGATAGCGCACCAATTATTGTTAAAACAAATGGTGTACCAGTTAACTATCTGAATTGATTGCTAGCGTTGACCATTTGTAGACTATTTTGTTATAAACAGTACTTGCTGCGCTATCTGTCTTTTCCAAAAGAAACCACTTGAGTGTATCTAATAATTGTACGGTATAGTTCGATATTAGTCAGCGCTTTTTCTCATGCACTTTTCCGCTTTCAACGATCGCTGGTTCCTACTTGATCCACCATCTCTGTGATATAACTAACATAGTAACCTAATAGGGAATTCAGATGCGTGTATGTGTGGGATTCGCAATGAGAATGGAGTCTAGAAAGGGGATGTCTGATCTATCTACATCTACAGATTGTATCAAATTAAACCTGTGCATAGGGCATTATGTGTGTAAGACAGAGATCGATACATAAAGCAATAAGTAAGAATGAGATAAATGATCGCTAATAGGATGTTACGTGGTTACTGTAAATAAATAATATTTATACAACCTAATAGCGCCATCTTTGTTTTTTCGCTCCTTCTATGCTGTAAAAATGTAAATCTTTTATCAGTTTAATTTACAGTAACCACGTAACATCCTATTAGCGATCATTTATCTCATTCTTACTTATTGCTTTATGTATCAATCTCTGTCTTACACACAGAATGTCCTGTGCAGAGGTTTAATTTGATACAATCTGTATGTCCCCCTGCACTTTAAGGAATTTATTGTTATATGATGATTATTAAATGATTTTATTATCATCTTTCGAACCTTTCGCGTGTTTTGAATTCGGGAAGAAGGAATGTTGCGATTTTTTTAAAGTACAATTTTGGTTCTCTGAAAAGAAAAGAAAGATATTTGCCATGAATAATACTAAAATAAGTTAGTAACTGATACTACAGTACATATTGTAATCATACATGAGAATTTTTTTATTTTAAGAGCGGTAATCTTTATAATTAAAAAATCTTTAAAAAAATCAAAATAAAAGACATCTGATTTAATAGTTTAGCTCAATAGATTTTTCGTCGTCCATTCGATATTTAATCATTTTTTTTATTTTTTGCCATACCCACTACAAAATAACTACTTCAGATGCATGTATACCGGCCTGTAATGGGTCATTTAACTGGCAGGCGTGCGGAAAGTTTTACTTACCGCACTAGGTAAGTAAACAGTTGCCATAGCAACTTTTGTTTATTCGCTCTATCCACCTGCGTGCGCCTGCCAATACTTATGACCTTCACGGCATACTGTGGAAGTAAAGATGGCGACGCAAATTAACTGTCAAAGTTTTTTGAAAATGAAATGAAAAGTGGGTATTTTGTAGTGGGTATGGCAAAAATTACCATATATATCTCGTGCGTAATGGTATTACGACTCGTGTGACTAAAAACTCGACATCGCTCGTTTTTACATACTGTCATCACTCGTCGTAATATAGTTCATTACACATCTAGATATACAATGTACTATTCTGTCATGAATAATAGGGCTTCCGAGTTAATATTATTAATTTACTATTAAAAAAAAAAAGATGGCAACAGAAACTTTTTTTTCAGTTGAGTGAACATTACAGTAAAAATTCTCATGTTGAATAAAAATGCTGTACGTTATTGACCTCAGTTGTCGAGCGTCTATAATCTACAATAAAAAAAATGCTGTATATTTTAAACAAAAAGAAATTTTAAATAAATTATCTACTGCTATGGTGTATTGTATAAAAATAAAAAAAACCGTGCCAAAATACGAAAAATATAAAAATTAATAAAAAAAACAAACAATTATTAATGTGAAGAGAAGTATTTTCTTATGTATCATATCTGCAAAATAAAAAGGGCCTTAAATTTAATAAAAGAAATAAAGTGTTTGCATGACATTTTAATGAAATAAACTTTCCTAACGATTTATTTTTTTATAAAAAATATATTTTGATTCTTTGTTACAATTTTTCTTTTACGTACAGTAGAATCTCCTTTATTACTGTTTTTGTTAGAAATACAGTGGAATCTTACTGATCCATCACCTTCCGCACCAAAGCCGGATTAAAGGAAAGATGGAAAATCCGCCGGATTATAGAATAGCTTTGCATTTAGAGCGTTAGAAAAGACCTGGACTACCGGTAGTGCCTGACGACTGGATTAGTGAGATTCTACTGTACTCACAATTATTTTAACGGAATAGTTGTACATTTACGCAAAAACATATTATAAAGAGTCATTTTCGTGAGAGTACTTCTTTCAATTATCCACGAGAGGCAGCACTTGTGGTAGGTACAAACATTATTTATTTCCCATTAGTGTCGTCTCATTTCAATGGTATAACTTAATTATTTAATTAATTTAATAATTCAGTTATACCACTAAAATGACACGATACTAATGGGAAATAAATAATGTTTGTATCTACCACAAGTGCTGCCTCTCGTGAATAATTGAAAGAAGTACTCTCAAGAAAATGGCTCATTACTTCAACTTGAAAATAGTGTTCACTCTCCAAAAAAAAGAAGCGAAATGTTTTTGTTTTACTTCTTCATTGGGTAATGTTTTTTATAGGTTAAATAATGTAGCAACGAATTTCTCTTTAATAATAAATAAAAGAGCTTGACTGTTTCTTAATAAATTTCATAGTACAAGACCAAAAAAAAGGTATTTTTTTTGTTGTCAATAACGTAAAAATGTGTGAATGGGATAAACGTAAAAAAAAATGAAAAAACACTATTTTAATGTGTTAATTACTTTATTTAATGTACGATACAATTTCTTTGGGAACTAATTTATTGAAGCCACGACTGGTGTTTTACATCGAATTTCAGTAACATAAACGTTTTTAAAATGGTGTATTTTACGTTGTATATTTGTGGCTTCATGTATTATTATGAAGACATCTTGTCCTTTTTCAACTTAACAGATTATTATCACAATATTATTTCATTTTATAATACTGATTATGATTTTCATTGATAAACAAAAAAACAGTTGATAATTAATCGATCTTGATGCGGAAAAAAACCAAAGGTGATAAATCGTACTCATTACTGATATTGTTTGTATCAGTATACAGATTGTATCAAATTAAAGCTGTGCATAGGGAGTTCTGTGTGTAAGACAGAGATCGATATATAAAGCAGTAAATAAGAACGAGATAAATGATCGCTAATAGGAAGTTTCTGTAGTTACTGTAAATAAATAATACCCATACTAAACCCATACAACCTGATAGCGTCATCTTTGTTTTGTGATTTTATCAATAATTTCTTATTTCAGTAGTCAGTAACTACAGAAACTTCCTATTAGCGATCATTTATCTCGTTCTTACTTATTGCTTTATATCGATCTTTATCTTACACACAGAACGCCCTATGCACAGCTTTAATTTGATACAATCTGTACGAAACTTATTTGACATTTCCGAAACAATTATTTGATTTATGAAAGGTTTGAATAATTTAGAAAGGGTGCTCAAAATATAACAATCATATAGCTAGTTCAATTTTGTAGTTTTGTGTGCGGGTTAATTTTTACGTAGTCTTGTTTACTTTCTGATAATTTAATTTATTATATATTATCGCTTGGCAATTTTTATTTTTTGCTTACATTTTTTTTATTTATTTTTTAAATCATATTTACTTACAAGTGCATGCTCAGAAGGTGCATATTTGAATTTTAGACGTCTTGCCATTTTATTTTTATTTAAATACCAATGGAACAGGTGGTACTACTTATCTAAAATCGTTTGCTTAAAAGTGCCATCGACTAGTTTTTATATTTTTTTACTTCTGCTATATGGAAGTTATTTCAAAAAGCATTGATTTTTTATTATACAAAAATATACTCTAGTTCTAAATGATATTCTGTAATTTATTATTAATATTTTTCAGTCTTGGAATTTTTTTGACTTTTGTTTAAACTTAAAATAAATTGTTAGATTATTTTTTTCTCTTAAAAATAAATGATATGAAAAATAAACATCAATTGTAAAGCCTTATCCAGACCTATGCAAACATTGTTAGCGCAGTCCCTGTTACTTAATCGTAAAAAATGTGCTTTAAATTCAGTGTGTGCCGTTTTCTATAATAATACTGAATTTGAAAATGAAATATGTTCAAAATTTTCGAAAAAATATCCCTCAAGTAGTCCTGTCTATATAACTTTTTTTACTGACGACTGCTGACTAGATCCCAGAACACGGTATGCGTGCGCAACCATATTTTCTCTCTTTTTCTTGCAGAACAAGTAATAACGATCTCTCTCGCTCTTATTACGAGTGATAGATCCAATGCGTTTTTCTGTATCTTAGTCAAATAAGAATTGTTGGGTTGTATTAGAAGCGTGATTTTTAAGTAATCGGGACGGCCCTGTTGTAAAAAGTAATTTTGAGCTTTTCATATGCGATGACAGGTTAAGTTAAGAGGTAAATATTTTGTTTATTTATTGGCAAGTATAATATTCTTAACATAAAAATTAAAATTGATATTATCATACTCTCAAGTGATTTCTTTAAGTTTTAAAACATTTTTGTTCTGTCGTTGTTAAAGGTTGAAAAAAAAAAGAAGAGAACGTTTACGTTCTCGAAAACATTCTTGTAAATATAAAATAATAAAATGTCAGACTAAGTATAGTGTAAAGTTGTATAAAATTATATTGTAATAATATATTAATTATTAAAATAAATGGTCTGTGGAATTTTAAATAAATAGCTGTGTTTTGATTTTTTCCAAAAAGGAATCGTATCGATATTTTCCCTGCGAACAAAATTGACGTTTGTGGAAGCGAAGCCACAGGTTCCGGCTAGGAATTTTATAAAAACAGAAGCCTTTTATCGTGTAGAAAGCTGAACTACAAAATAAGTCATTAATAACAAAAGCATGCAAATTCGTCTTCCAACGCAACAGCGCACTTTCAGTCAAATTACTTCCATTAGTAAACTCTGTTGTCGAGCGTCTATAATTAACTTCCCATTGGAAGTTATTGTAATGGGTCCGAAAACGAAATCAAAATGTAAAACAATTTTTTATGTTTCAAGGTCACTACACTATTTTTAGAAAGATGTCTGTGTGTGTGTATGTATGTGTCCATTTCTTTCTAAGACGAAATCTCGAGAATGAAAAATGATATCGACTACGTTAGGGTGCCAATCGACGCGTATTAACGTAAATATGATCTGAAAGAAATTTTTTCAAAATCGATTCAGCCGTTCTTTTTTCTTAACCAAATAGACTCCAAAAAAGTAGATTTTACACAATATCTCGCGAATAAAAAATTATATCGACTTCGTAAGGGTGTCAATCAAGGCGTGTTAACGTCATTTTGATCCGACATAAATTTTATAAAAATCGGTTCAGCCGTTTTTTTTTTTTTATTATTGTTAAAAATAAATAATAATTATGTTTTAATGATTACTTTTCTGTGTAATATCTAATTTAATTATTATTATTAAATATTTATCAAACTGGGAAGTTCGTCGTGTGGACCTCAAGGGTCGCACTTTACTCCTAATAAACGACCCACCTCACGGCTTGTTTACAATATCTATCCATTAGTAAAAAGAAATTACATTTCACCATCGCTTTTGCTACCACCTTTAGTTTTTTTCTTACTTTTAACTTTACGCCCTTCGCTCTTAGACCTTTGCCTCGACTTGCTACGAGTAGACGTTTTTTGTGCGCCGCGACTCTTTGAACGACTTTTAGAACGTGATGATCGTTTAGTAAAACCTTTTTTCTTTTTACGACCGCGTCGAGGCTTAGCACCTCCAGTTGATAAAGCTGCCATCGCTGCTGCACTAGCTCCTTTTTTAGTTGCAATCACTTGGGGAGCTGCGACGGTTACTCGTGTAAAAGATTCATATGCAAAATCACCACAAGATTTACCTAAAATATAATATAATCTCTCTAGTTTCATATCATCCTAAACTATAATGGGTCGACCCACATTTTTTTTTGAGAATTTTTCGGAAACTTTTTTTATAATAAAAAAATTCCTAAAAGTGCTTTGCTATGGAATTTTAAACATAGAATTATGCCGCTACTAAAATGACGTAGATAGTATTTAGCCTGTAATTGGCTGACAAAATCTACTATGTCACGCCCACTGATCTGTCAAATTGAAATGAAACCACAAGGAAGATCATCTTTTTCTATAGAATATAAAGAAGTGTAACTGTCTTCTATGTCATAATATGGCGATTCATGCTCAGCGTCTAAAATATGTAGTACTCATAGACAAAATTATCGAATATTTTTTGTTATCACGAACATTTAAAAATATTCGTATCCATGAGTGTATATATTTCTTTAATTCTTGTTTGCAATTAAGAGGAAGGATATAAGAACGAAAAAGTTGGTTTACATTATTTTTTTATGTAAAAAATTAAATTGTGTTTTAAAGACCACCAACAGCTAAGGTTATTTGGGCCTAGCACCAATTCATATTTTCAATTCATTATTTTTTTTTTAATAATAAATTGAAAATCCAATTGACACTTTTACCAGCTCTCGGGCTAGAACCCGGGAACTGGGGACTTGTAATAGAGGAACCATAGCAACGCCATGTAAACAACAGCATTGCTACACTCGCATTTGTTTATGTATGAGGAATAATAATTATTATTATTATGCACTGTTCAAAATTATTAAATTTTGATACGTGGGACGACCCTACTCATTGGCGTAACTAGGGATTTTTTCCAGGGAGGGGGCATAGCCCTTTCAATCTGAGAACTGAAAATCACTATTAAGAGATCTTTTATTGTCAGTAATTTAGCATAGCGGTGCATTGACGCAAGCCGGTGCGGTGATGTCCTGCTACAGGGGACGCAGCAACAACAGGGCCACGTGCAGCGCACACAGTGGTCCGCCGGTTGTGCGTCGTGGCGCGAATGAAGTTTTTATTTTGAGTGGCTGCTATTTTTTAAGTATAATAATGAAAATACAAAATTACTGAATATGGCGCTTGGTTCAAGTTTTGGTACCCCCAAACGGTTACTTTCAATAGTTTGTAATAATTTTAAGTCGACTTTCTTTATTCTTACGTGCTGTAATTATTCTAGGGGGGGGGCTGGCCCCCCTTGGCCACCCCCTAGTTACGCCAATGACCCTACTGATCAAAATTGGACATAACAGACCGTTACAGAACTCTTCTCCACACTCTAAACACGAAACAACTCGCGTTTCGACGATACCGGCTTTATTTTTGGTTTTTCGCACAATCGGATTCAAAGTACTCTCGCGTTTTTCGCGAGCTACCGTCCGTAGTTGCGTTTTTCCAAGTTCCACCAATCTGTTAAAAAAGTAATAGTTTACTGTTTACTTTTTTATGCAGACGAAGCCACGCTTTGGCCCCTTCTAAAGGTACGTGCAGTACGCAACTGGGATTCTAGATAGTAGCATGTATGGTAGATGGTGGCTGAAATTATAAGCGCTTATAGGTTTGCACAACGAAGCTTTGATACTAGCATTGATACAAGCTTAAATCGCGTTTGAAATGTCAGATAGCGAAGACGAATATTTGTGTTCTTCTGCTATAAAGTGGTATATTTTAAATACAAATTTGGGTAGGAGCTATCATGTCCACCCTATTAATAGAAAACGATCTAAACATGGCGAATGCCATCATTTATAGCAAGAATTAAAATTTTATCCAAACCGGTTTTTTGAATATTTACGTATGGAACACTTTTCAATACGTCTTAGAAAAAACTCAAAACAAATTAAATAAAAACTGGCAAAATTTCACTTATTAAACTAGTCACATCCATTGCGAAACTTGTAACGGCCATTTGACAGTTGTCACACGTTGATTGTAGTAGTCAGCAGGCTGAAAGAATGGTGAGATACATTCTTGTATCTAGCAGCTCTTGTAACAGCGCTTATACCTGCAACACTCATTGCTTCGTTGTGTACGCTCGCATATATAACAATGCATTAATTTAAGCAAGCCCTGCTATGATCTACGCTACCATCTAGAATCCCAGCTCCATACTGCACGTACCTTAAATTTTTTACCAGCTCTCGGGCTAGAACCCGGGAACTGGGGACTTGTAATAGAGGAACCATAGCAACGCCATGTAAACAACAGTATTGCTACACGCTCGTCTATTCTCAAACCCTGGCCCCTTAAATAGTACTTTACCTGTTAAAATATTCATCGTCCAGTTTCGATTTGGGACGAAGATTCGTCAACATTTTCCAATCAATAGGCACTGGCGCTAAATCTTCAACTTTCAACGACCTCATCTCAGAAGGTACTGGATCGGCCATGGTATATGGTTCTTTTAAATGTTTAATTTCTTTTTTGGTTGTTTTAAAATTAAAATCTTTTTCACGTATTTTAATATCTTCACGACGAGCTTTCTCAGGTCGAGTTTTAAAATCCGGAACCCTATCAAACAATCTTTTAAATTCTTCTTTACTATTAACTGTCGATTTTGATAGATCTAAAATCGGTGTATCGTCCTTCTTTTTTTCAAACAGATCATCAAGACCCGCCATTTTATTCACACTCACAAATACAAGAATACAAAAAGTTTTTTAAGTTACTGTGCAACTCATTCTGAAAATAAACACATTCACGCGTATTTTTTTATAAATTAAAGAGATCATTTTAAAACACAACTATAAAATATTTAAACAATTTTTTAACTGGTAACACTTTGATATACATTAAAATCAAACTAAAACAACACGATAAACAATAAAAATATGATGTATAAAACAATTAAATGGTCAAAATATAATTTACAATTAATTATGCAATAAAAAGTGTTAAACACTTTTCAAAATAAATGAACAAATTAACAAATAAATTATCGTACTAGAAGAGACATTGTGGTATAACTGAGTATTTAAGACTATAAAAAAAATTTTCATCGGCTTCTCTGAAACTTTATAGAATCAAATAAATTATTAAATAACATCGATATCCACATCTGCAGCTTTGGGAGGAGACACGTTACGTTTAGGGCTTAGCTCCCACTGTTTTTGTTTCAACATCAGTCCTCTCTTAAGAGATGATAATTGATTCAACACATCCGATCCACTATCGTTCCATTGTTCAACTTCCTCAATCTCTGTTTTATATATTTTTGTTTCTTCATTTTGACGATTCAATTTACTTTTACGTGCATCGACCGAAAACAAATTTTCGGATCGGCTAGGATAAACTTTATTGTCAAATGATTTATTGTTATTTTCAATCGATTTAAGCATATTATTCTTTTGTTTAGCAACTAGAAACTTTTCACTGATGGACTGTCGTCTCGAAAAGTTTTTCTGACCGACTATAATTCTGCCTTTCGAGTCACTTTCCAAAGGCATTATTTCAGTTTGGTAGACATTCACATTTCTCATATACATTTTTTCGTTACTTTGCCAATGGTTCCTAACAACTTTTTTATAATTTCTATTGCTCGGACTAGAAGATCGACTTTCGTCACTCGAATAATTCTTATCTTCGTACACTTTTACTTTTAACTTTTGTCTCATCTTCTTTTTTTGATAAAGTGGATCTTTTTCACTTTGCGTCAGATATTGCGTTGGAGGTCTATTGACGCCCCATTTGGGTCTTTCTTCTAATGACGTTCGTTCTTCTGAACGCATCCGTCTTTCTCTTCGACTGCGTTCATACCTTTGACGATCTAAACTACCATACTTATAGTCACGTTGCTTCAATTTTCCATCCATCAAAAATTCGATCGGATCAGTTTGCGTACTGTTATCCCGAACATTACTCCTCTGTCTATATTTAGTTGGAGTTAAAATCCTATTTTCGGTTATAACCGAATTATTCCGAGCGCTCAATGGTGCCATAGTAGGGTTTTCTGTCGAAGTACTACTATTCCTCGAAGTCATCAGGTTATTTTCTATAAGCGACTTGTTATTTCTGGAACCCAAGCCTAAATCTGTGCCCACGCTGCTACGAGCACTTAGAGGTATTGCTACGGGTAATGTGTTAGTGGAAGAAGGCATTTGAGGTGTCATTAAAAGTGCGAATTGTACGTTAGATATATTCGAATCCAAAGACGCAGTTTGTAAAACTAAAGCTAATCCGTCCGCAGTTATTAGTTCTGCTTGTCGCGGTGTTTCGTTTACAATTTTTTGATGAACATTTTTCGATATACTTTGAGGATCTGGAGTAACTATTTGGATGCGAGGAGAAGGTTGAACGGATGCTATTTCTTTTTTTGGAGAATACGATTTCATTACATCAATTCCAGTTTGCGATACAGCATCCTCACTGATTGGTGATTCACCTGAAAAAGAACCAGAGTTAGAGTTACATTTTATATTATCTTGTAATAATTTTAGTCAATCGAAAGCATAATATAAAGAGCAGGGTGGGTCAAAAAAATCAATTATTTTTTTTACAAGTGACATGGAAAAATGGGTTGCTAGACACCTTAAAAAAATTCTCACCAAATATGAGCTCTTAATTTTAATAGAAAGATCCTCAGCATCACAGTTTTTTTATTTTTTTCTCAGTCCAATAGAAAAAAATTCATACCTCATCATTAATTGATTGTACAGAAAAATGTTTTAAGAGAATTTTGTAGGAAATTTAATGCTCTACAAAAAAGGTATCTTATATTTTTTCCGCAAACCTCACCATTTGAAAGATATTGAAGATTTATAATAGTCATTTATTGCCGAGTTATAAAATTCATAAACAAAAATGAAATTTGTCTTAAAATAATCAAACTTAAATCTTTAGTATCTTTCAAATGGTGAGGTTTGCGGAAAAAATATAAGATACCTTTTTTGTAGAGCATTAAATTTCCTACAAAATTCTCTTAAAACATTTTCCTGTGCAATCAATTTATGATGAGGTATGAATTTTTTTCTATTGGACTGAGAAAAAAATAAAAAACTGTGATGCGGAGGATCTTCCTATTAAAATTAAGAGCTCATATTTGGTAAGAATTTTTTTAAGGTGTCTAGCAACATATTTTTCCGTCACTTGTAAAAAAAAAATAATTGATATTTTTGACCCACCCTAATAAAGAGACCACTAGTTCAAATTCGTCAAAACTTCTGAAATTAATAAAAAAAGTACACAAAGTAAGATAGACCGAGAGCTAGTGACAATTTTTTGGTGTTTTTATTAAAGGCCTTATTTTTGTGAAGAGGTTGAGGAAGACATATTAAAGTGTCCTGAGTAAGGGATTTTGCTAGATAGCGGTATGGGAGGGATGCAGACCGCCCCCAACATGTAACAAAAAAAATGGTCACATTTATTATTGCTTCAAGGCTGAAATTGTTTGTATAGCTTGTCGGTGACCCAATAATGCCATTACAATATTTGCAGATCGATTGGTCAGTATTAAAGGGGTGGCAGATCACCCTAAACGTGTCATGTACCCGACGAAATATTATATTATTAGTTTAAGGTTCAAATTTTAATATGTTGTTGCGGCGACTGTTTTAAGAATATATTTCAATTTGCAGAACAAAATGTCACCAAAAAATTGTCACTAGCTCTCGGTCGGAGAGTATAATACATACAATGTACTTCGAACTTCCGATTACTTCTGATAACAGCATCATCTATTCTGTTATTATTCTCCACTGCGCTACTCTGATTTCGTTTCAATTTAGCCATTTTCAGTTTTTGTTTTTCGAGTTTGGCCGCATGCTCTGCCTCGTCCATAGCTTGCTTAATCATATCGATCTTTCGTTGTTCACGATCCCGTTTTTCTTTAGCTCTTTTTTCTTCGGCAAGGATTCGCTCACTTTCTTCGCGCAGTTCTCTTTCAACTCTTTCCTCTTCTTCTCTTTCTTCTTGTATGCGAAGCGCTCTCTCTTCTTCACGCTTTCTTTCACGCTCTTCGAGCTGTTCTCTAATAGCGTGTTGATGCTCCAGAGCCCGCTGGCGTCTCAGTTCACGTTCAGCCAACACCATAGCATCTAGGGGTATATTTTGTCCACGCAGATACGTTCTGCAGCATGCATAATTTTCACAATTACAACAATACCTATATAAGACATTTGTACGAAACGTTTAATATCAATCTCGATTAACTCAATCTAAACGTCTGGTCAAAATTAGGCTCATTTCGCACCAAACCAGTCCAGTCCAGTCGCGTCCAGTCAAGTCGGATGCTACTGGATTGGACATATTAACTTATCGTTGAAATAAAGACAATGTGTAAATCTGGTTTCATACTAAGTGCGTCACGTTCAGTCCGATCGCGTCAAGACTTGTCAAGACTGATTGCGACTCAGCCGGTTGAATTTTTAATGCCAGTCTGCCCAGTCTCGAGACTCAGAATGGACGTAGAAACCTTAATTTTATTATTGCAAGCAAAAGAGGGTCATTTAGTAAGTCCTGGTATGGTATGGTAGTAAGTCCTGGTATGTATGGGATGAACCCAAAACAGATTTCTTCATTTCTTCATCCTTCTTCTTCTGTGTAGCCGACGTAAAATTATGCCTTGGAGAAGTACGTCCATCTTGACACAAAATTGTTCACAAAACTGTGCCGCGGCGACCGCATCGTTGCTGTCGCGAACTTCGATCGGAATTTGCGGGACGGCTGACGCGACGTATTCAGTGCGAAAGGAAATATTGACGTGACTTGACTGGACGCGACTGGGCTGGACTGGTTTGGTGCGAAATGAGCCTTAGCGCACCACTTAATTTTTCTGCTACATTTTTAGCGAATAACTGAACTAAAAGCATGTTTTACTTTCTGATGAAACCAGGATAAGTTTGAAAGCATCGGATGGTCGTGAACGAGTATAGCGAAGGACTGGAGAAATATTTGCTGCCTGCAATATCTCTGTAACTCTGTGCGGGCGTCAAAGCAAATTCTTAATCAGAACACCAAATGGTTTCTTTGCAGAGATATTGCAGGTAGCAAATCTCTAGAACTTCGAGCATCTGGTGATTTCAAAGCTAACCCTCGTTTCATCAGAAAACAAAATGTGCTATCAGTCTAAAAAAAGAAATCATTTGGTGGGAAAATGTGGTCTAACGATGGACAATTGATTGAGCCGTTTTCCCACCCAGACCAGATTTTCCGGGCTAACTGCACGCACCTCTAAAATTTCCTTCAATATTAAAAATATAACCGAAAAACCGAGTGGTCCATTAATTTTGTCCAGAATTATTAATGAAGCATTATCCAATTTCATAATAAATTGCTAAACATATACCTCGATCCTGCATTGCTTTCAGTATCTTCCCCACTTTCTTTTTCGCTCGATTGATTACTACTTATAACCAAAACTTCACTATCGCTTCTCAGACCGCGCTGTAACCATCCAGGTGGCGCGCCCCTATCCACAACTTTTTGAAATCCATTTGCACGTTCCGTTCCAATCTCATTGGGTTCCCACAAGTGTCCAACGCCGACACCACGATCACCCCAACGAGGTCGCTCTGACATTACCGAATCGGGAGTTCCGCATTGTGGAGGACGTGCTACGCCAAATGGAGGCTATCACACACAAAAAAAATTCAACAATAAATAATCATAATTTAAATACGCAGAATTTAGATCCGCACCTGTTGTCGCATATCTCCTGAGGAATACCTCCTTCCTACCGATAAAGTATCGTTATTAGCCAAACCACCATCTCCTTCACGCGAATACAACTTCTGTTGATGTCTTCCTCCGTCTTGCTGTTGTTGTTGTTGCCACGTCGACAAATCTACGTTGCTGTACGACTGATGAGTAACATTTACTTCACCGTTCGGTTGTTGTGATTCGCCGTTCGTCGGCCACTGTTTATTGTCAACGAGGACAGCTTCAGTTTCCGTTATCCATTGACCACCGCTGTTAGACCATCGGTTATTGTTATTTACAGGCCACTGTGTGTTATTGTTTGACCAATCGCCGCCAACTCTTGTTTGTCCTTCACCCTGTACAACAGGTGGAGGACCCCCGACGTCGCTAGCATAACCGGAAGTTTCACCGCCACGATCGTAATAATTGTCGTTTACCGAATTTATACTGTGTAGGTGCGGGGTGTAGTCTGATTTGTAGATGGGGGGCAGGGAGTTTCCCCGTTGGTACTGCGAATGGTAACAGTTGGACGCGTCCGACAGGGAATATTGAGATCTGTAAAATCCGACAGTCAACTATTAGATGAGATCTGAGAAGAAATATTGAATTATTATCTCCGAAACTACTGAGTCTAAAATTTTGAAAAAAATAGGGAATATAGGGCCTCACTTATAGTTTACAGGAAAGCCTAAACGAAAGTCCTAAGTCTTGATAGTACGGAACCCTTTTCACGCGAATCCGACTCGCACTTGACCGTTTTTTTTTTTTTGAATAAATATTCTGAACATTATTCACTTTAACAACATGCAAGCTGCTCTATTACCGCGGATAACTATAAAGTATGTCCGACACGGTGCTAGCTTTAGAATATACTGTGTTAATGAATAATAATGATGGAGGGTTGTAGTTTTTACATTCCATTGTATTGTAGGTACCTACTCTATGTATTGTACTTAATATGTTATGGATTCGTCACCCACTGAAATTAGTCACTATAAATGATATCACCTTTTCTAATGATTTAGAGTCACGCATATAAAGGTCGATTTATATTATCCGATCAGACACGGCGCGGGAACGTAGCGTTTCTGTCAAGACAAACATTTTTACATGCATTTCAAATACGAATATTTATATAAAGTAGCGGATCCCGTCTGTTCAGACACGTATCAATCATGTATCAATGCATGTAAAAATGTTTGGCTCTGATGATGCCACAATCTGATGGCGAAATGTTAGATGAATAATAAAAACGCTTATACCTACAGATTGTATCAAATTAAAGCTATGCATAGGGCGGTATGTGTGTAAGATAGAGATCGACATATAAAGCAATAAGTAAGAAAGAGATAAATGATCGCTAATGGGAAGTTTCTGTAGTTACTGTAAATAAATAATACCCATACAACCTGATAGCGTCATTTTTGTTTTGTGATTTTATTAATAATTTCAGTAGTCTTACAGTAACTTCCTATTAGCGATCATTTATCTCTTTCTTACTTATTGCTTTATATCGATCTCTATCTTACACACAGAACGTCCTATGCACAGCTTTAATTTGATACAATCTGTATAACAGTGATGCCTTATCATTTCGATCCTTAAATCACAGAAGAATCTTCATTCAGCTATCATATACTCCAAGGATCTTGTCGAGCGTCTATAATTTACAATTCTTTCATTACTCCAAAGATCAAGAAAAACTACTACATCGTAGAAATTTCACTACATAAATGATTTTAGAACTTGGAAATAATAATAATAAACAGTGGCGCTCTTCAAAAAAGGTAGTCGTCTAGTATTTTTTTATTCAATGGTACAGCGCAATTATGAAGATGCTGCTTGGAAAGTGTAATAATTTAATTAAACCAATTTGTTGTGCTGTTCGTTTATTTAAATTATATCTTAAAAAAAATGGAAAGTTTATAATATGAAGTTGCAATGAATAAATAATAACTGCCTTGCCGCCTTGAATCAACAAAAGCTTTTACAATGCTTTTAACAACTTTAGAAGTTTCCATCAGCAATTATCTGCAAATTTTGAGATCATTTTGAATATTCAATGGTTTATTACATCGAACTTAACATTTCATTTTTTTTGTCCAGTGCTGATAATGAATGATTTGTAAATTATAATTTACAATTCATTCATTCAGCACTATAATTATAGACGCTCGACAACTGGGGTCATTAGCGTCTGATCTGTCCAGTGCTGAATTAGAGAAAGTGTCTGAAATTCAGCGGGGGTGTAGGAAAACGGAAATAATTAGTACATCATAATATCAAGATATAATATTAAAACACCTACCTACGAGAAATGCAACTCTAAATATATAAACCTTCTCACATGCGAGAGCTAATAATTATGGGTGAATACTGAATAATAATGAAATTTTTTAACTTGTAATATTATAAAAATATATGAGCACTGTGGTTGGAAAAAAACAAAAATAAAGTATGTATAGTGTTTGCTGAAGATGAAAGCATAGCTTTCGAAATGTACATCCATCAATAAAACTGTTGTGGTAAGAAGTAACTATCTTTATTTTTGTTTTTTATACTATGTATAGTGTTTGCTCAAGATGAAAGCATAGCTTTCGAAATGTACATCCATCAATAAAACTGTTGTGGTAAGAAGTAACTTTATTTTTGTTTGTAATATTATTGTCGAGAGTCATAGAACTGTTCGACAATAATTAGGCTTAGAAATTTACCTTAAGGTGGCCCTATCATAATTTCTTTTGAGAGGAGGATTTCCAGGCCGATTTCCCCACGGCGCGCAGAGTCTAGCCATTTCTTCTGTGTATCCGCATTTAAAAATCAAAGAAACACACCGTGTTAGCAAATTGACTGACTAAAATATATCACTCTATTTTAAATATCTACAATTTGTATTTATATTTATATTCACTGGACAAAACACATTTTTTTCACAACAAATTTAATCACTTCGCTATCACTTTGAGATAAAAAAAAATATTTTTTTTTTAATTTACCTCTTTCTTTAGCCCACTGTAACTTCTTTTGTTCAACGAGCGACAGTGGTTTGTTTCCAACTATCGAAGTCATATTTTACACCGGTCACTGGAACATGAACCCCCTCTAAAACAAAACAATAACGCAGCGCGAAATTGTAACATTTAAAAGAAAACAGCGGTAGCTTCTTCATTATGCGACTTATGTGTGGTCATTAGAAAACAAAACAACGACGTTTAAGACAACTGAACATCACGAATGTGAATATATGAATGTGCAATATATGTAATTATGATTTGTTAAACGTGTCTGTGGAATAATTAGTGATAAAACTGTTGTTTCTTTTTCTTTCTGAATGCTCATTAAATTTCAAAACATTTATTCCAAACGAATGAATAACTAGGACTAACTGATACTCATTTCTTACACATTTATTATAAACTTCTCGGTTCAAGAACCCTTTATTCAAACAATAAACGCAGCACACCTTCTTAGTAGAGCGTACATACATTCAGTGTCGATTTCTTATGTAGAATGACGTTATCCTCCCCTAACACAACAATGAAATAGTGGATCGAACAATGGAAAACATGAAAGTGCGCTATCGGACGCTACAAGAACTACCGCGCAGACGCAACCGACTATCAATTGTTGTACTAATTATTATGTACCTATTATAATATGAAAAACTACATGTCATAAATACTATTCAGCTATAACCACAATGTCACCTTGTTTTTTTGAATTTACACAATTGTTATACGATTTTTAACAAATCACTCGGATACAATTTTCATGGTGCGTGAAAAAGAACAAAACAATTTGACAATGAAAAATTTTGAATTGAGGAATTTAACTGCACACAGTAAAGAAATTTCGGTTGTTTACAGAACGATCGATTTTACATACTTATATGACATGTTTCGTTGGCATGGTAACGATACATAAACATCCTTGTGGTTGGAAAATTCAAAAGTGTTTCACTAGCCTTGTCATGCGCGTTTCAAGCGGTCTCCAGGATCGGACGTAGTGAAAATTAAATTTTGAAAATTAGTACAGTAAATAGAGACACAAAAATCGCGTTTACTAAAAAAAAATACTTAATGGCTGAAATTTTGAGGTGTTCGGGGGCATGTCCTGAGTCTAAAACCGAGTTTTCGTATTCGAGGGGGTGGAGGAAGTTACATCCCCCGGTCAATATAGGGGTAAGTATGTTTTAATTTTTTATCTTCGTTGTTATTGCCCGTACAGTCAAGTCTAAGAAATCAAACTTGTAGGAAATGAAATTATCTATCCAATGATAATAAAATCAAGGTCATAGGTCGATCGGGTCAATCACAATGGCCGGTAAAAGGTCAAAAGTGAGGGGTAGTTTTATTTATTAATGTTCACAAAATTAGAATGAAAACTTTAGATAAGGCTTGTAATCTAATTCTTTCTATAAAAGTCGATCAATTTTCTGACATTTCAAAATAAAACTTAATAAAAATTTATTTTTTTATTCCAATTTCTCAAGAACACTGTTATTGTATAAATTTTGGACATCTAAATATTTCAAATAATAATATTAAACTAGGTTTTATTTTGAAATGTCAGAAAATTGATCGAATTTTATAGAAAGAATTAGATTACAAGCCTTATCTGAAGTTTTCATTCTAATTTTGTGAACATTAATAAATAAAACTACCCCTCACTTTTGACCTTTTACCGGCCATTGTGATTGACCTGATCGACCTATGACATTGATTTTATTATCATTGGATAGATAATTTCATTTCCTACAAGTTTGATCTCTTGGACTTGACTGTACGGGTAATAGCAACGAAGATAAAAAATTAAAACAATATTACCCCTATATTGACCGGGAGATGTAACTTCCCCCACCCCCTCGAATACGAAAACTCGGTTTTAGACTCAGGACATGCCCCCGAACACCTCCTCAAAATTTCAGCCATTAAGTAATTTTTTTTAGTAAAATATACCGTTTTACTGTAGGTACACTATATTTTCATTCAAATACTTACAGTCTGTTAAATTTATATATGCAGTAGTTTTGTAAGTAATTAAATTGTTTAATTGTCATTCATAGAACATACAATGAAAGAAAAAAGAGTATAGGAAGAACAACTGAAACCTCCAAGACTGAAAGAAAATTCGAAGACCGAAGAAAAAGTGGTGTCGAAAAACATAATCTTCTGATTGAGGAGGACTTTAATAGGAGTACCATTACTTGTGAATTGAAGTGTGAATTATAGACGCTCGACAACAAGGGTCGTTAGCGTCTGTACCATTACTTGTGGATGAATTATGCAATTTCCATCGAAGTTAAGTTCACCGGCTTACACGCTCGTTGAAGTCTCCAATCTACCACACCACCTCTTGGGACTAAAGCACAAAAACGGAGATAATAGATCGTTTTGGCATACTGTTCCAGGAAGCTATCTGCAGTGTAAAGCTAAGGTCCTTCAGTCAACGACTAAGGCCACACTCATGTCAAACCTGGTTCAATAATCATTCGCAAATATTTGCTTCCAATGTTTGCCTCCCCCTGTTGTAATGAAGCACCAGCCGCATAGACTGGTTACACACTGGCCCAATGTTCCTCTGACTTGGAATGGGAACTGGAAGGTCCTGATCGACCAAGCTTTCCAATACCTTCCAGCCTTCTAAGATTTAACGATCATTGCTAATGGTGGAGCGGCCACATTACTCGTCCATGACCAACCTTGGAACGTATTGGGCCAGGCTGGACACGAGTGTGACTTCGGCTTATGAAAAGGGTTCCGTACCTCAAAATAAAAAAAGCGGAACCCTTACAGGATCACTTTGTTGTCCGTCTGTCTGTCCGTCCGTCCGTCAAGACACTTTTTATCAGGAACGGCTAGAGATATTTTTATACCTACTGATAGTTCTGGGGTGAGTATATAATGCAGATCTTATATTATGATGACAAAAAAGACCTGGTATACCACGTCCTTATAAGAATTTAATTATCTAAGAGTCAAGTTTGTTTGGTGTTTATTTATTCACGTTAATCTCACAAACTACTGAACCGATTTGAATTTTTCTTTAACAGTTTAAACGCCTAGTTGTTTTCGAATGTCATAGGTTATGCAATATTACCAATTTATTGAAACATTAACTGGAAATAACTAATAATGACGCGTATAAACAATACAAAGTACTTAAGAGAAGTTCCGAAATCTGCCACTCTGGCGCCTATTGTCATTTTGCTCGTAGTCTATATACAACAAAATGGGGATGAGCAGTAATCAAGTTGGGAATCCCTTGCATGCGATCTCTGAGCGAAATTTTGTGTACGCATGGCTAAACTAGTATATGAGAGATTTGTTGCTTTTATTTCGTTGCCATTTGCCAAACCTAAATAAAGAAAATAATGTTATTATTTAAGTGTAAATTCGACCCTGTCTTAGTTTAGCTATTAGCGTTTTGATATAGATGAGACAGTTTGATATTGCATAGGTAAATACAGACGAGGTCAACGAACCGGCAACTTGACCACGCAAACGTAAGCCGGCGCTTCTGCAAATGTTTTATTGCGACAGATTTAAATATTTTTATCGAAATTTCAATGCAGTTCATGATTGGCAATACTTATACAGCGTGGTGACCGTGACTGCTGCACATAGGGATTTAACCCGTAAAATTAAACTTTCGCGATTTCTTGCTTCCATAATTATTATTTTACGAAAAATATCTGCAAATAAAAGTTTTAGAACATAAAATTCTGCATCTAAATCATTAAACAAAATTAATTTTGCATGCTTTGTAACGGCGGAAATTTGATATGAAAATGTCAAAATTACCTCAAAAATAGATAGCGATAGCCATGGAACTTGAACGAAATGTATTACAATCCGCCAGCCAGCATACACAAACCAACTGCAGTACGAGCTCGGGTCCCTGAGAGCGCTAATTCCCAAAGAATATTGGAATGCAAATTGTGATAGCAACATTCCAATGTCCTTCCCTGGGGGGATTTTTTTTTAAATTTAAATATTGTAATTAAATATCAAATATGCAAATAAATAAAGTAATTCCACAGTTTTGTGTTGGATACATTTTTACTTACAGTGCACAGTAGACGTTCAATTTTTTTCCATTAGGTATAAGTACCTACTGAATACAATAATCAGCTCCAGTAAAGTTTTTATATTAAGATTATTCGATAGCGGAAGTTACCCAATACCCTCTGTAATCTTCATCTCAAATCCTTTCCCCTATAGCCTATAAAACGGTTCCCGCTCTCTCGACGCTTTTTTTAAAGCCAAAGGGTTTAGGTAAATGCCAAATGAAGGACCAAGAATCACACTATAAATCCTACAGGCGAAAAATTGAAAAAAAAAAAATCCTGAAAAAACTTACAACTTTTTAAAAAATTACGTAATCTTTTTCACGTATCCAAAACTTTTTTCAAAAAATTCGCCTGTAGGATCTGTAGTGTGATTTTAGGTCCTTCATTTTGCGTTTATCCGAACCGTTTAGGTTTAAAAAAATAGCGTCGAAAGAGCGGCAATCGTTTTTGGGCGAGGGTATAGGATTTGAGATGAAGCGTGCAAGCTGGTTATTGGTAAGGTATCTAATTTTTTTTACTCATAAACTATTGCACCGATTTTGATCAGACTTCGGCTATAGTGTTTGTAGCCAAAAATTGGTTTAACGCGAGCGAAGCCACGGGGAAAGCCTACTTAATAATAAAGACGGTGTTTCATTAGAACCTTCACAGCATCAATTAAATAATAATTAGCCCACTTTATGAGTAACCTTGTCCATCATTCAAGCCACTTTAAGATGGCGGCCATTGCATTATAAATGCGGCCACAAACATAGCAAAATATTCATTACGCCCTTCCTCTTCATTCAACCCCTTATTGTAAAGGGGATCGTAAGTTTAATGAAAGTATAATTACTAAGGGTACTTTCGTTTTCAACGAAGTAGTACGTCAGTAATTACCAATCTGCAGGGTTGCTTAAATACCTCTAGGGCTTATTGGGGTCCAATGGGACCCCATTGTTTTGTTAATGAAAAAGTATTAAAACTGTATGATAATAATTCAATTTTTGTGGGCTCTAGAGTCTAGACACATGGGAGCCCAGGGCTTAAGCCCTTTTAGTTCCTATGTACCTATATGTTCGCCCTTGATTTAAAATATCTTATCGATCCACTAATCCAAAATTATATTTCCGGAAAAAATACTTTATACTTATAATAATCTATCGAACAAGTCTTTAGGACATCTCTGACCTCTGTTGTCAAGCGTCTATAATTTACAATATCTCTCTATCGGCCAAGTAGAGTAATCATTGACTCGTGTTTACAGTAGGTATTCTGGTATTGGAATCGAATCTCGGCAGGAGCAGACGTGACAAGATTTTTTTTCCTTTTGCCGTTCTTCGAGAAACGATAATTTCTGTACCGGCCACCCTGCTGAAATTTTCGATGGTTTCCTTCATTAATTGCAGTTAAGTCAACATAGTCGATTACCTGCCCAACTTTTAAGATCAGAAAGTTGTCTATCTTACCCTGATTTTCTTTGATTCCTCCACTCGTATTGAATCATTACTAAAGTTGTATAATTAACGGAAAAAACTGGTTTATAATGCAGATGGCGTCTGCCATGGTAGTATTTCATTGATATGCCAAGTACCTAAAGAAAATGATTTATACCTGTATTCCGATATAAGTATAATAGATGATATTTGGAAAACCCTTGGAAAATATTTTCCGTGCAACTTGGAGTTATATAGGACAATATGCAAATAAAATATTAAATGCGGAAATAATTTACATTTTTCATAATCGCTCACGACATGTGACTTGTTTAGCTAATATTTTACTTGAAAATTTATACAGCTGAACAAAAAATTGGAACAGAAATTATATCTAAGTAGGTCTCCTTCTACCTTCGAAAGTTTTTATTTGTTGAAAGCTTGAGGTTACCAGAATTATTTAAGTCTAATAAATATTTTTGTTTCATTTCCACCATCATACGTACACATTTATAAAACAAAGTCCAACGTCGCGTCTGTCTGTCTGTGCCCGATTTTCTGAACGGATTTTGTTCCGGTTTTCACGATTAGATAGATTGATTCACGAGGAACGTTTAGATGTATAATTGAAACTGGCCGGCCTGGATTCGCCCGGGGGTAATCTCAGAAGACCGACTTCAAAAAAAAATTCACTTTTCGATAGGTGATACTTTGCTTTACGACATAGGCTATAATAACTGGCCGGCCCGGCTTCGTTCGGGTGAAAATCGAGGGTTGTCTCAGAAATTACTGAACCGATTTCAAATTTTTTTTCACTGTTCGATAGGTGATACTTTGCTTTAGGACATAGGCTATAATGACTGGCCGGCCCGGCTTCGCTCGGGTGAAAATCGAGGGTTATCTCAGAAATTACTGAACCGAT
This sequence comes from Mongoloraphidia duomilia, assembly GCA_039654895.1. NCBI lineage: Eukaryota > Metazoa > Arthropoda > Insecta > Raphidioptera > Raphidiidae > Mongoloraphidia > Mongoloraphidia duomilia. The sequence goes on from CM077527.1 coordinate 14,456,104, forward strand.
TTCAAATTTTTTTTCACTGTTCGATAGGTGATACTTTGCTTTAGGATATAGGCTATAATGACTGGCCGGCCCGGCTTCGTTCGGGTGAAAATCGAGGGTTATTTCAGAAATTACTGAACCGATTTCAAATTTTTTTCACTGTTCAATAGGTGATTCTTTGCTTTAGGACATAGGCGAGCGAGCGAAGCGAGTGAGTAATGTAGGTATTAATAAATCATAAAATTAGATCACCCGGGCGAAGCCGGAACGAACCGCTAGTTTAATAATAAATTGAAAATCCAGTCGATACTTTCACCAGTTCCTAGATTCCTTGGAACTAGAAATTTGAAACAAACGAACCGCGTGTGAATAAAATTTGAAAAGTATCTGAGAGTCTTTTATTTTCTAGCGACAACAGGGGCGAAGAAAGTCTTGAAATGGCGAAAAAATCGAATTCGATATTTTGACGCATTTAGACGTTTCATGGTTCCTATACAAGCTTTGCAAAAATATATAAAAAAAACTTTTTAACAAAAAAAAAACCTCCTTCAAAAAGGCACTAAAAAGAGGAAAATAATGAAATTTTGAGGAAGATATTAATCACTATACTATACTTTTTAACCGACTTCATATTTTAATTGGCACAGACCTCAAAATTTTATTATTTTCCTTTTTTTAGTGCCTTTCTGAAGAAGGTTTTTTTTTTTTTGTTAAAAAGATTTTTATTTTTTACTTTTTAGTGTCAAAAAGTAACATTTACCTTAAAGAATCACACGCCGTTACTTACTTTTTTATTAAAATCAGCCGAACTACTGATCCGATTTTGATGAAATTTCTATGGGACCAATCAGAAAGTATATCCTTTCAAATAAAATTTTTTTTTTCAAAATCGGTTCATAAACGACGAAGTTATCCGCGAACATACATAAAACATAACCACATAAAAAATATATACGGTCGAATTGAGAAACCTCCTTTTTTTGAAGTCGGTTAAAAAGAAACTAAATTGTGAAAGTATAACAGGCCATCAGAAAATCCGAACCCCATCTAAAAGTAAATCGCCCCGTCTCTCCGCCCGTCTCGTCAAGCTTGAAGGTGAGGCAATGGAATGTGACGACTAGCTGACGACGATATATCTTCGAAGTGCGTTAATTTTATGGCGTTTAACGGTTTTTCGTTTCGCGTATTTGGTGATTCGTTATTGCTTGTAAATATTTATATTTGCTCTAGCAAATCGAGTGCTATTTGCTAGCTCACCTGCAGAAAAGCTTTGCGTGATGTCGGATGACCTCAAAAATGCAGCAAACTGTATACCAATCATATATGCTTAGATCGCGTGATAAGCGTAAGAAATTATAATACAAAATCCACTGATCTCTATTATACGGATTGTGAATGGCAGCCATCGTCTAAAACAGGGATCGGCAACTGACGGACCGCGGTCCAAGTCCGGACCGCGGAAGGTCAAAAACTGGACCACCAAAATTTTTTTGAAATATTTAAAAAATATTTTTTTGTACTTTCCGCTACGAAAGTTTTATTTTCGAGTGCTTTGTAGCGGTAACAAAGAGGCACATTTTGAAGAACCAACATCACTCAAGATTAACGACCGCCCACCTTGAAACACTCTTCGCGTAAGCTGCTCCCCGCGCGAACCTAACTTTAAAAAACTGACTCAAGACCGCAAATGTAATTTCTCTCATTGATTTTTGAATACAATTATGCCTATCTATTGTATTTTATATTATTTTGTGAGTGAAAATTAAAATAAAAAATTAGTAAAGAATATGAGTTGTTTTTTTTTTTTTTTTTTTTTGGACCTCGATAAAAATTTTCAACAGTATCCGGACCCCACGTATATAATTACTTGCCGACCCCTGGTCTAAAACAAGGACTTTAAGAGTATCATTGGCACTCTTCATCTCGAATTCTAAAAATTACTCTTTTGGCACCCTCTTTAAGAGGTCGTATCTCAACAGGAGAAAGGCGAAAGATTTTTTTTCATTTGAAAAACCTCGTTATTTTTCAACAAGAAATCACGACCTAAATTTTTTCGCACTTATTCATTTACACCCTGTATATTAAAAGTCTTCCGGATTCGAACATGGGCTTGGCGTTTGTACCTGTCGATAGACTCGTACTTTACCACAAGGCTACCATGGCTTACTATCTCTGAAACCTTAACATATTATAATTGCCGTTCTGTTTTACATGTCAACCACTTCCGACTATATTCGTTTCATTTAATATTTCTAAAATGCCACCCCAGTATGAAACATTAGACATTATAAAAATTTTTTCGTTGGAGAGCAGTCAATTATATAATTGTTTCGAAACATATTGGAAAAAGTCATTTTACCAACCAGTGGTCACAGTCAGGATTCTAACCTGAACCTTTCCACTTTCGCGGCGGAAGGTTCAGGTTAGAATCCTGACTGTGACCACTGGTTGGTAAAATGATTTTTTCCAATATGTTTCGAAACAATTATATAATTGGCTGCTTTCCAACGAAAAATTTTTCAATTGCATTTCAGCCGTATAAAAACTATTATTTATATTAGACATTATTTACGTCAATATTAGAGATTAGGTAGTGGTTTAGATGTCCTCGGTTTGTTTCTTACAGTTGCTCTACAATCCAGAAAACGTGTATTTATTAGTTGCCTTGTTTTATTGTGAACGTTTAGGTTCTAGGCACCACCAGGTACACAATATAGGCACGTCTTCCATATTATAATAAATTGTTTATACATTTTCCACAGATATATTATCTGAACTGCCTACACGATATTATAATAATGCCATGTCATATCAGTAGCGTCCGTTAAAACCATATTATTGAAAGGTTTAAAAACTTTATTAAACACAATCGGCAATGTTTGTAGTCTTCAATAGTTATTGCTTTTTTCAATGAGGATAGGCAATGCCAAACTTGACCGTTAGAAGCGCCAGCTATATATTATAACCACCTCGGTCTGTGTGCAATTCATAGTAGTGGTGTACAGAATAAGTTTATTTAAAAGTAAAAACAGTAAAACACATGAAAAACACGCATTTATATCAAAAATGACAACTAAACACAATCGGTCGGCAGTATGACCAACTGTTCTAAAGGAAAAAATCATGGAGGTTTACTATAATTCTTCCCTCACTCAAGGAAATGACTATGAAACGCTCCTTTGAATAAGGTGCCCTCAGCACTTAAGTGACCCTCAGCAGAAGGGACCCTTATCACTTACCTTAAGGGTTAACTATGAATATGGATATAAGAGAGGGACATACTTTTTAGTGTTCTGTATCCAAATCGGCATAACGGAGCACTTATGGAATCACCTATATCTGTCTGGCTGGCTGTCACAGGGCTCTATCTAGTTAGTTGATTAATGTCTAAATAATAAATCGTTGACAATGCCGATATAGCAAACTCGTTTGTTATAATAACACGCGTTCTCGATATGAATTTGTCAAAATTATATTTTCTTAGTTACGCTAAAAAATTGAAGTTGGTTTTTGATAACAACAAAAAAAATTGATTTAGAATTAATCAACATTTAATATTGAGAACACTTATTTCATTGATATTTTGTTCAACTGAATTTATTGTGTTTTATTATTTTATTAAAGTAAGAACATAAATTTGTTCTTACACCGATGTGCTGTGTTTACCAAAATCATAGAGGTTTCGTATTTCCAAAAGATCCGGAACTGAAAGAAGGGAAAAAACTTGATTTCTCGCGCGTTTTTCTATGAAAACCAATGATAACTAAGGAGACTATAATAATATATCTTTTGCCATCCATATTATCTACGTATCTCATATGCCCATCTTGATTAAAATAATATATGACGATTTCTAGTAATTTTGCATAATATTTGCGTATTTTACGTAAATCTCAAGCAATTTTGTCTAGACTAGTGAAATTAATAATAGTTTACAGTTTACTAATTACTGCTAACAATTAACTACATATTTTTAGTTAAGTAATATTTCACTGTATCTATTCATAAATTTTAAAAATGGTTGCAGTAATATTAATTATACACTACTCCAAAAAATTAACGCACCACTAAAAAGTAAGCAAAAGTTTAAAGTAATTTTTCGTCAAAACTACTGGTTCGATTTGGACGATTTTTTTTTGAACGACAGGTTGTCTCTTCCAGAAAGTTAGTGTACTACTGTATTCGCATAGAAACCTATTTTTTATAAATAGCGGGTGTATCAATCACGACGTGTTTTTTTCATAAAATTCATAACAACCTGTGGAGTTCAACAGTTACAATATCAAAAAAAATTGAAATCAAACTGTAGCCTTATCTTTTCATAACATTTTGTTTTTTGATTTACTCTATTATCTTTGCTACTACAGGAGAAAAACAATGTTTTTATTTTTTCGACATACTATCCACCCTTAAGGTGAGGGTGATGTAAGAGTCCTTACAGACGTCAATTTTGACTATGAAACGCATATTCGATTTGAGGGTATGAGTAAGTGTCCCTTACTACTTACGACCGTTATCCCCAGAAGTATTAGGTAAAAAAAAATGAAAAATATCAGACATATAAAAGAGGTTGGTAAAGATTACAGGAAAATTGTAGCGAAGGTAAAATTTTCATTAGTTTTTTAGATTTAGAACAGTACTATTCATTTTTAATGGATATAAATAGGCTGCCATAAAGATAATAGGAAAAGCGAATGATGTACGGAACCATTGACGCATGAAGTATGTTCATGCTTGACCGATTTTTATTTTTTACAGATTGTCAAACGCTACTGAAAGCGTACAATTCGCGTGCTAATTAACGTATTGTTCCCAAAAATAAATCTTTTCAGCACAAAACATATCAACAAGAAGTCAATTGTCAGAACTTTTAAAGGAATAATTTATTGTTAACGTCGTTCAATGGGCGTGCTAAATTATGAATGAAGTCCATCAATTCGTTGACAAAAGGTCGGCTTTTGTTTGACAGACAAACAAATTAACGAAATAATTTCACCTTTGATATCGAATTTAGGACAAACGGAATTGATACGCCAGTTTCAATAAAACCAATCAATAAACGGTAAATTCTAAATATGCAGGGTGCGGTAGAGAAATGGTTTCAATAGGGTCGTCCCACATATCAGTATTTGATAATTTTGAACAGTGCATATTATTTATTCCTCATCATACATAAGCAAATAATGTACACCAACTTTTTACTTCCCACCTCTGCTATGGTAGGGAAGTAATGGATTTAGTCCGAAAAAATATTTCGCGATTTTAACAGATCTTCAAGTTTTGAGACCCTAGCAATTGTTTAAGATCATTTTCTGATTGATGTCTGTATGTGTGTGTGTGTGTGTGGTCAATTTTTCGCCTTCGATATCGTAAAAACGGAACAACATACGGCCATGCCGATTGTTCTATTGTGTTTATCAGCCTTTAACTTAGATCTTATTAGATTTTGAGTCAAATCGGTTCAGTGGATTCTGAGATATTAAAAGAAACGTTCTCAATGTCACGTATTAACATAGGTAAAAAAAATATAAATGAATTCTAGATGTTATAATATGAAAAATATGTAAATATTTTTTTTCTCTAAAATGTAGTTTTCGAGAAAAAAAATATTTTACTAAAAAAAATAAAAATTGTACGTAAATCAAGGTAACCATGATTTTTGCTATATTAAGCTAGCCATCCGTGTAGCTGTAGATCACCAAACAAAAAAGAGGGCCATGCTTTTTTTCAAAGAATAAAAAAAGAGTGTTTATTTTTTGCAAATATTTACTAGGTGGGAAGTAGGACTGATCATCAGTCGAATTTTTCGTTCTTATATCCATCCTCCTAATTGCATAAATGAATGAATTGTAAATTATAGACGCGCGACAGCTGAGGTCATAAGCGTCTGACCTCCTAATTGCAAACCGTCATGGGATGACGTAGAAGAGAATCACACTTCTTTATCTACACAAAGAGATGTATATAAACACATATTTTTAAACTGATGTATGACGACCTCTCCAGCCTATGGTTGGTTTTATTAGAGAAATATATTCTATTCTATTATCAGCTTCGTGGTTTGACATGGCATACATGGGTTACCGATTTTTTGGATCGTTGATCATCAAAGTTTGCAAAACTGAATTAAAAAATCAAAATTGTAACCTTTGATGTTAAGATACAAAATGTTAAAAATAACCACAAAATTTTTAAATGGTTTGGTGTTTTGTGGTTATTATTTTTAACATTTTGTTCATGTGATATTTTTGGTCTTCAGTGGACTTGTGGACGAAAATAATGAACCAGTTGTTCCCTACCATGGAAAAATACGGCACTGCCTAGTGATGCGCGATACGAGATGTTTTAGTCGATTGTCTCGATTGTTCAAACATCTCGATGACTCTCGATGGAGACCGAGTCGCATAGTACTGAATCGTACACTGTCGAGAGCCATATAATATATACAATCGTTCATCACTCAACAACTGTGATCGAGTCGATGGTTGATTGTGCAGTAATCGCGTAATACGAATTCAATAGTGAAGAGATCACAGAGTAGTGAGTACCGACTGAACAGTGAACAATCAACGAGTCGCATAAACGTCAGTCGACTAGCATATAACTTTGAATCGCGATTAATGTATTCTCATTCGCTGCTATTGTGTGTTTTAAAGACCACCAACAGCTAAGGTTATTTGGGCCTAGCACCAACTCATATTTTCAATTCATTATTTTTTTTTTTAATAATAAATTGAAAATCTAATTGACACTTTTACCAGCTTTCGGGCTAGAACCCGGGAACTGGGGACTTGTAATAGAGGAACCATAGCAACGCCATGTAAACAACAGCATTGCTAAACCTATGTGGCAAATAATCGACATGAACAATCGAACATTTCGATTGTAAAATCAAACTCCGAGTCGATTGTGGACTCGATTGTTATTATGAACGATTACAATTGTTTCGATTGTAAAAACATCTCGTAAACGCCCATCATTTTTGGCTATTAAACGTGAAACTTGTAGTCGTTTGACTGCTACCAAGTTGCTCCCGTTTGGATAATATCATTGCGATGGCGTCAAAATCCCGTACAACTGGCAGGAGACCGATCTTAACAGTTATAATACAAATTTGCATATTATAATCGATAAACGTGGTTGTTACTAGATGTACAGGTCTCGGCAAATTAGTATGAAGTTATTAAATTGTCAATAAAAGTCTGTTATCGATTATTGATAGAAAACCGCCACTTCATGTCCGAATTTTTGAAATTGTAAGCAAATTAACGAAACTACCTCTTCCGGGATTTATAATTTTTTAACTTCCCATTGGAAGTTATTGTAATGGGTCCGAAAATCGAAATCAAAATGTATAACAAATTTTTATGTTTCAAGGTCACTACACTATTTTTAGAAAGATGTCTGTGTGTGTGTGTACGTACGTACGTATGTGTCCATTTCTTTCTAAGACGAAATCTCGAGAATGAAAAATGATATCGACTACGTAATTAGGGTGCTAATCGACGCGTATTAACGTAAATATGATCTGAAAGAAATTTTTTCAAAATCGGTTCAGCCGTTCTTTTTTCTTAACCAAATAGACTCCAAAAAAGTAGATTTTACACAATATCTCGCGAATAAAAAGTTACATCGACTTCGTAAGGGTGTCAATCGAGGCGTGTTAACGTCATTTTGATCCGACATAAATTTTATAAAAATCGGTTCAGCCGTTTTTTTTTTTTTAATATTGTTAAAAATAAATAATAATTGTGTTTTAATGATTAAAATGATTACTTTTCTATGTAATATCTAATTTAATTATTATTATTAAATATTTATCAAACTGGGAAGTTCGTCGCGTGGACCTCAAGGGTCGCACTTTAGTCCTAACCTCACAGCTTGTTGTCTTTTGTTTTCATAAAGACTAATTTTTGTTTAATTTGTTCAATTATATGCTAAGGATTTATTGATACAAGATAATTACTTTTCCTGTTCTGAAAGAAGGCTTTAATTTATGTTTTATTTCCAAAGAGCTGCCAAGCAATTTAATCACGCTGTTAAATGATGGTTGCATATGGCAAAGATCAACAATTTGCTAAAATGACTACGCAGCAACCAATGGTCACGTAGCAATCAAAATTTAACAGCGTGATTAAAAAAACAGCCCGTTAAAATTGTACGATAAACCTAGCATGATTTTGTTACTTTGTTGATTATTTACTCGACTGCAAAAAGAGGGTTATGTTTTTCGCGCTATATACGTATGTAAGTATAATATAAGTATGTATGTGTGATTCTTTATTCTCCTCATAGTAACTAAACGGCTGGATGGATTTTATTTTTAATAAATGAGGTGTCATTAGATTCGTCTTAATCCCGAGAGTGACATATAGGGTATATGACGTCAATTCAATATGGCGGACGTTAGACGCCATTTAAATTAATTTTCCTTCTAAATACATCGATATGGATATCAAAAGAAAGGTCTCGTTGAGACGATTTAAAAAAACTAAAAAGACGTAAATAACAAAATTTTAAAAATTAAAAAACCCGACTGCGTCAAAAACGAATTAAAGAAATGAAGCAAGATCAAATGATAACATGCAGTTGGAGGCATACATGTAGTAACAAGTTGAACAGAAATATCTGATGCCTCCGACTGCTTGTTATCATTTGATCTTGTTTCCATCTTTTTAGCTCGCTTCTGACGCAGTCGGGTTTTTGATTTTTTTAATTTAATTTTTTTAAAGTAATTAATAGTAGATTGTATGTCTAGATACGTAATGGGGCATATTACGGCGAGTGATGACAGTATGTAAAAACGAGCGAAAGCGAGTTTTTACAGTCACACGAGCCGTAATACCATTACGTACGAGACATTTTTTGCCATACCCACTACAAAATACCTACTTTTTACGTCATTTTCAAAAAATTCTGACAGTTCATTTGCGTCGCCATCTTTTCTTCTAGTGTGCCGCGAAGTTCGTGCAAGTAAGTAATGACAGGCGCACGCAGGCGTATAGAGCGAATTAACAGAAGTTGCCATGGCAACCGTTATTTTCTGCGCTAGTGCAGAAAGTAAACCATTTTGCGCACACCTGTCTGTTAAATGGGTCATTAATGGCCGCTATACATACATCGAAAGTAGCTATTTTATAGTGGGTATGGCAAAAATGATTAAAATCAAATGATACAGTTGAAAAATCAAAAAAATAATTTCGCCTGTCACTAACGATCTTATGTGACATGTACTCTATAACAAGAAGAGATCGACCTCCCAGCCCCACGTTTAAAGTTAACTGTCTTAAGCCAGGTCCCAATGTGTACGTCATAACTTACTTGTAGAATAACAACAATGTCAGAGTCAAGTTTGAGGTCATCGTCACGGCCGCATTGTGCCATTCTCGATCGATTATCGATTTATTTCCTATCGATAAATTAATAATCTGTGACAAACTTAACGCCAAGAAAAATCTAAACCAGCTTTTTAATGGTGTCCAGTGAATTTAACAAGCGTCATAAATAATAAAAAACAAATCGATTGAAATAAAAATGTTTTGCAGGTTCTGTAAAAATTAATAAACAAGATGATTAAATTAACGTTAGTGTTTTGTTTGTTTGTCACTTGTTTTCAAGCAAGGATAATTCTTCCGAATGTTCCCGATTTTCAGAACCCGCCTGTTCCAACGGAAGGTGAGTAAATATTGAAAAATTTATTTATTTATAGCCGTTTACACAAACAGTTGCTTTTATCGTAATTAAAACCACGATAACAGGCAAAATTCACTGAAAATTTTCCATAGTTATTTTAAAACATGGAAGTAATGTATGATTCTCTATACTGATTTTTTAAATTAAAAAAGCTCTTCAAGTGTTTTATTTCAAGATCAAAATAGTCAAATATCTCTTTTAATATCAACTTTCGGAATAGACAAGTTGGGGTCTATCGCAATATTTTTTTGTAAGGAATCAGCTGTTACTCTATGTCCCATTCTTTTTGGGACACGCTGTATAGATTACTTAGAACCTCGATTATAAGTGTTTAATTTTCAGCAAGGATCAGTGCTGAGACGGCTGAATATTTGGCGACATTGGGGGCGCATGATCCCGAAGTGAGACCCGGTCTCTTCCAGGGAGACATGGCGATGGACGATGAACTGTATGATCGATGGAGAGTAGGACTCAGGTGGGACGTGTTTCCCCAACGGATGTGGAAAAATAGAACCGTGCCGTATGTCATCAGTCCACTTTATGGTGAGAAATCAAATAAAATTCGACATTCCAAAATTATACGTTTATTACAAAGAACACGCGAAATAGGTATAAGGTAGGCAACCAAAGTGACACTTGTGTAATGCAGTGCAGGGATTCAGAACTAAATTGCGATAGTTACGTTTTATAATAATCATAGCCATATAGTGGAATCAAGGAGACGGACGGATACCCAACATTTTGCTAGTATTAAAGGGGTGGCAGATCACCCTAAACGTGTCATGTACCCTACGAAATTTATAGTATTAGTTCAAGGTTCAAATTTTAATATGTTGTTACAGCGAATGTTTTAAGCATACATTTCAATTTGCAGAACAAAATGTCGGTAATAACCCCCTATCTTAGAGGGAAACTTGCTCGCCTATGTGTTCATATCGTTCTGCAAGGGGGTTAAAACCGACATTTTGTTCTGCAAATTGAAATGTATGCTTAAAACATTCGCCGTAACAACATATTAAAATTTGAACCTTGAACTAATACTATAAATTTCGTAGGGTACATGACACGTTTAGGGTGATCTGTCACCCCTTTAATACTGACCAATTGATCTGAAAATAATATAATGGCATTATTGGGTCACCGACAAGCTATACAAACAATTTCAGCCTTGAAGCAATAATAATTGTGACCATTTTTTTGTTACATGTTGGGGGCGGTCTGTATCCCTCCCATACCGCTATCTAGCAAAATCCCTTACTCAGGGCACTTTAATATGCCTCCCTCAACATCTTCACAAAAATAAGGCCTTGAATAAATAACACCAAAAAATTGTCACTAGCTCTCGCTGTATATGTTCGGTAAACCATTTACACCCTGTATGTCCACATAATATATAGATTATAGAGCATATGCATATATCACTTGGAGGGGGGTAGCTCCACCAAAAAAGGTATTTGGCCAGTATAATTAAATATCAAAGCTGGATCGAAGCGACATCACAAAATATCCATGAGCAGAAATGGGATTCGAACTCATGGCGCGACAGTCTGACCCAAAGGCCAACACGCTGACCATACCACCACACTGTTCTGAAATCCGTTCTTAAAATGAATAGTTTTTGATTTTAATCTTTCTGCAGAAGCTACAGATTACGTCACAATTTACAAGGCAATCCGTACGATCAATTTGATGACGTGTATAAGATTCGTACCATGGAATGGGAAAGCGCGCGACTTCCTGCTGATCTGGCCGATCAAGTATCCGGCCGGATGTTGGTCTTATGTTGGCCGGTGGGGTGGAGCACAGGTTTTGAGTCTTCAAGCACCGGACGACCGGAGTCCTAACTGTCTCGGCAACGAAGGTCGTGCCGTTCACGAAATGATGCACGCCCTCGGAATATTCCACGAACAGTCGAGAGCTGATCGCGACAAGTTTGTCAAAATACACCTGGAGAATATTATACCTGGTGAGAGAGTTTTCAGGATTTGATTCTTTAAGTCTATTTTTGACGGACATGATTTTTAACCGACTTCCAAAAAAGGAGGAGGTTCTATATTCGGCAGCTATATTTTTTTGTTGAGAATAGGGTCGTCCCACATTTTTTTTAGTGTTGGAAACTACGTTACAAATAGATAATAAAACAATTTCTTTGAGAATTTGGAGGCTTTTCTACAAGAAAAAAATCGACTGATGACCAGTCCTATACTTCCCACCTAGTAAATATTTGCAAAAAATAAACACTCTTTTTTTATTCTTTGAAAAAAAGCATGGCCCTCTTTTTTGTTTGGTGATTTACTGATGGCTAGTAATATAGCAAAAATCATGGTTACCTTGATTTACGTACAATTTTCTTTTTTTAGTAAAATATTTTTTTCTCGAAAACTATACATTTTAGAGAAAAAAAATATTTACATTTTTTTCATATTAAGTATAACATCAAGAATTCATTTATATATTTTTTTACCTATGATAATACGTGACATTGAGAACGTTTTTTTGAATATCTTAGGATCCACTGAACCGATTTGACTCAAAATCTAATCAGATCTAAGTTAAAGGCTGATAAACACAATAGAACAATCGTCATGGCCGTATGTTGTTCCGTTTTTACGATATCGAAGGCGAAAAATTGACCACATACAAACACACACACACACATACAGACATCAGTCAGAAAATGATCTTAAACGATTGCTAGGGTCTCAAAACGTGAATATCTGTTAAAATCTCGAAATATTTTTTTCGGACTAAACTTCCCTACCATAGTAGAGTTGGGAAGTAAAAAGTTGATTTACATTATTTGTTTATGTATGAGAAATGACACACATTGTTCAAACTTCAAAATTATCAAATTTTGATACGAGGGACGACCCGATTGTCGAGCTCGTAGGGATGTCGTTGTTTATATGACGTTTCCCTGGCTCCTCTATTACAAGCCCCTAGTTCCAAAGTTCTAATCTGAGAAGCTGTGAAAATATGAAATAGATTTTTAATTGACTATTAAAAATAACAATAAACTGAAAATATTAATTGACAGTTAATGAGGGCTTGAGAATAGCCGAGCGTGTAGCAATGCTGTTGTTTACATGGCGTTGCTATAATGGTTCTTCTATTACAAGTCCCCAGTTCCCGGGTTCTAGCCCGAGAGCTGGTAAAAGTGTCAATTGGATTATCAATTTATTATTAAAAAAAAATAATGAATTGAAAATATGAATTGGTGCAGGGTGCTAGGCCCAAATAACCTTAGCTTCTGGTGGTCTTTAAAAACACAATTTCGACAGTTAATGATCTTAATTTTTATTTCTATTTTAACAGAGATGCGACCAAATTTCGATAAACAGAGCCGAAAGAATACGACATACAATTTCGAATATGATTACAATTCGATAATGCATTACGGTAGCGATTTCTTCGCGAAAAAACGAGGAAAGCCGACGATAAGTCCGAAGATGAAAGGCATTAAACTCGGGCAGAGGATAGCTATGTCGAAAACGGATTGTTTGAAGCTGAACGATCTGTACGGGTGTTTGGGGGATCCCAAATTCGGCAGGAAATACTACAACATCTGCAATTATCTCGGAATGTAATTCGAAGTGCTTAAACATGCAAATAAAATTAGTGATGGGGAAAATCGCATTATTTCAATAATCGGATTCTTAGGTTATGAATGATTCTAATAATCGGATGTTTCATTCGAATTATATCAAACGATTCTTTTGAATTATGAGTACTGCATTTCATATAGGTAATAGGCAGACCTAAGACTAGTTCACTAGCCAGTATTCAGTAGTGATAGGCAAAATAGCATTATTTCAATAATCGGATTCTTAGGTTATGAGTGATTCCAATAATCGGATGTGTCATTCGAATTATATCAAACGATTTTTTTTTAATTATGAGTACTGCATTTTATATAGGTAATAGGCGGACCTAAGACTAGTTCACTAGCCAGTATTCAGTAGCCAATTCGCTGTTGCATCGATGTCAAATAGTATAGAGAGAGTGAAGTGTAGATAATATGTTTCATTGGAATTTCCAATCATATAACAATCTCTTATCTCTATGTTTCCGATTATTATAATTCAAATTTTATACAATTCAGATTACCTATATATCATTCAAGTTATATATAATTCGAATTATTTCCATAATCGGATGTTACCGATTATTTAAATTATCGATTACTTTTATTTCGAATTATCCCATCACTAATATTGAAATAGTAGATTGTATATCAAGTGGCGTAATGGAGTATATTACTGACGAGTAGTGACAGTATGTTAAAACGAGCGATAGCGAGTTTTAAGACTCGCACGAGTCATAATATCATTACGCATGTGATATATATGCTTTGTTTTCCATAGCCACTGCAAAATAGTTATTTTTCACTTCATTTTAAAAAAATTTTGATATTTCATTTGCGTCGCCATCTTTACATTTACAGTCGGCCGTGAAGTTCGTGAGTATGGAATAGCAGACGGATAGAGCGAATAAACAGAAGTTGCTATGACAACCATTTACTTATCGCACTAGTGTAGTAAGTGAAACACTTTCGGCACGCCTGCTAGTTAATTGATCCATTTAAAGGCCGGTATATATGCATCGAAAATAGCTGTTTTGTAGTGGGTATGGCAAAAAAAAGTTTAAAAAATAGCACAAGAAGAAAAATCATTAATTTATTATTAATATAAAAATTAAAATTATACGACATTAAAATGTATTTATTTTCTGTCATGTGATATTATTTTTTCCCTAAAACGATTTGTTACAGAATCCTAAAAAAAGTAATAAATTACGATATAATATGTACAACACAATTCACGAAACTATCGAAACACGATACGGTTTCGTGAACACAAATCAGGCATGCTGTATGTTGGCACATTTTTTGCGGTCAAGCGGCAAATTTTCTATGACAAATGGGGCCACGACCCTTGTACCACATAAACAAACTACCCCTCTCCCTTTAAGGGTAGTTGTATAATTATACACACATCGTTTCAAAAATATACGAACGCACTCCGTCTTTTACACGACTACGAAAAAAGGAGGGTTATGATTTTAATATTTTATAATGTCATAAAAAGTAAAATAATTATTAAGATTTTTATTTTCTCGAGACGGTGCAGGCGTACGTCAGATAATACAAAAAATTCACAGATTTCGCAATCCTTGCAACCATCGAGGACATTGGAAATGATAACAGCATATATGGAACATAATCTGTTTATTATACACACAATATTTATCAATGCACTGTTTAGTTTCGTCAGGATATTATTCTTCTGTTATATACGCGTTCACTTTTGCTTGATTACTTAACTTTTAAATGGATTTTTCTACAGTATTTATTAACATTTGCTCAAAAATAACACCGAAGATCGTCGCAAATACCTGTCAATTAACTAGACATGATATAAAACACATTTCGAAAAAATTGCACTTGTTCAATTTTGCATGATTGCTCCTCACTTGATCGCGACACCGTTGTCTTTTGGCTTTGAACGAAAACTCGTAACTCTGCCCTCATATACGAACATAAACATTTCCAATGTTAAAAATGTTTCAAAAGTAATTTTTTACCGAGTCACAAATTTTATAATTACGAAGCGATTAATAATTTCAATTGAAAAAATAGTTCAAAAAATGACCAGACTTCAAGGAAGGTTACAATAACTTTTCTGTTCGTTTTACAATCACCTTCTCTACCTACATTCAATCAAAAGTCTCAGTTTTCATAACTTCAAATTGAAAGTCATATAATGACAAGAATATTTTTTCAAAATTCCCTCCACAGTCTGCAAAATTGCTGTTGATACGTTAGTTTAGTTGCCTAAAACCAACTTCTATTAATACAATTGATTGTACGTCGTTCACCTCTATAATTTAGGGCGACGTTCACAAAATGTCAGGTTATCACATTTTGTGAACGACGCCCCAGATAGGGGTGAACGATACTCACAAACAGTTTAACAGTTTACGATAGGTAGTCTTTATTTTTGACCATAACTTTTCAGCCATTTTCGTTCCATTTTTCTTCATCCAAATACATTGTGTTATCCTCTCTCGTGTTTTCCGGGAGGATTCCAAGTTCTGGAAATTGTTCAGAACGTCTTTTGTAACGGTCAGTGTTTACTTATTAGTTTAATAATTATTATATTATAACCACAAAAAACTTAACTCATTGTTGTATTTACCAAAACGGTCTTGTCTGGACTTACGAGTTACTTAATATTTAGTTATGTTTATAACTTAAATAAAATCCGCTCTCGCATGAAGTGTGATTTAGTGTTGGAACATAGCGTATATATATAGCGAAAAGAACAGATCCCACTCTCGGGGCACTGTGTGAGTAAGTGGTAACTCAACCAGCCGGAAACTGGGAATTTCGGGTTCAAGTTCCTGCACAGTGGCTTCTGATTTTTTCCTTGTATATCTTAACTGTTTCGACGTTTAACATCACGATGGCAGGTTGCCGACTGATTACATTAAGAAAAGTATATGCTTGTGGAATGGCTACTGCTCTACTCAATAATTATTAAGAAAAATATACTCTACGCAATACCAAAACATTATTTGAAGAACGTAAATCAGTTTACCGGTAAATCAACAATAGAGCTCTAAGTAAAGATTTTTTTGGAACAAACCGTAAATTCTAGCTCACAGAAATCCCCTGTCGTCAAGTATTATGTATAGCACAACAGATCTAATTTATAATATCGCAAACTAGGCTATGCATATTATTTAAATGTTTCTATATTTAAAAAGTTCAGAGTCGACTTAAGGAGGGCATTTTTAGTTTTATAACCTTTGAATAAAATATATTTTCTCTTATATACGTAGATAATATAGTATAAAGTCCTCGTTTCGTATCTGTCTGTCTGTTTGTTATTTTGAAAACCGCTGGACTAATTTTAATTTAGTTTTCAGACCTGTAAAGTATTCGGAGTGCTTTAAGTATACAGGGTGTATCACAGGAAACAGAACATACGGAAAGGTACACAGTACAAATTAGTCAAAAACAGAGA
The DNA here is from genome assembly GCA_039654895.1 of Mongoloraphidia duomilia. Taxonomy (NCBI): domain Eukaryota; kingdom Metazoa; phylum Arthropoda; class Insecta; order Raphidioptera; family Raphidiidae; genus Mongoloraphidia; species Mongoloraphidia duomilia. Next base: position 14,472,804 of record CM077527.1, read on the forward strand.
TTGCTTTGCCCTCTTTTCATGCAAAAAACCATGATAATTAATTTTGTTAAGTTAGCCATGTGTATTCTATCTTTGTCACGCTACTAATTTTGCTTATGTTTTTCTTGTTGCACTCATTACTTTTCTATGTATTCAATCCTGTGATACACCCTGTATATCAGATAAAAAATATGTTTTCAAAAAAAAAAATAACAAAACACGCTTAAGGCCGGTTTATTGTACATTTTAATCACGGTGTTTTTTTTTAATCACATTGTTAAATAACGGGTTGCTATGGTAACGAAACGCAGCAACCAATGAACACGTAGCTGTCAAAAATTTAACAGTGTGATTAAAAAAACACCGTAATTAAAATGTACGATAAACCGGCCATTTGTGTATCAACGCACTGAAAAGTGGAAAATAAATTTCTTTCTCTTTTATAACGCTTAAAAGCGTGAGACACTCACTGTACCTATATTTCATTTAATTCATCGAGTGCCCCACGCTTTTAAACGTTCTGTAAGAGACAGAAATTTATTTTCTACTTTTTGGTTCGTTGATATAAGCGTTTTTTATTTTCTTAATCATTATACTATTATTATACCTATTATATTTAAATTTTTAACGACTGGAGACACATATTCCCATCATCAACACCGTCACTTCCACCACGTGGTTTTTAGTTCAATTTTTTAAACTTGTTATATGAATATTATTATAGTTAAAATATTAGAATATTGTATTGTCATCAAAACTAAGACGACTGCAAAGTTTCGTGTCAATTAGACATTTGGAAGAGGGTGAAAATCGAGTTGCAAGATTTTTTTTACGCATAACATAAATATGCAAATGAAGGTAATATAAGTGTGTGAAAAAAACTATTATGCTGACGTAATCCTATATACTGCACTGTAACACACGCGGTTGCGGCGTTTGAGCACGCCTGAGCCAGAAACGCAACTAAATACACAGCGAAGTATCTATATTACATACCTACACGTGTATACATATACTTTTGCTTTACGTGCCCGAGCGCGCGGAAGCCGAGAGAGAGAGAGAGAGTGCCGCAGTGGTGGGGAGAACAGCAGCGAAGGAGCGGACCAGAAATTTCGTTGCATATTTCCCCTCACGCGGCTGTTCACTGCCCGACATCAAAAATCACATCAAAAATCTCTACCAATGACAAAAGGAGTGAGACAGTTAATTTATAGTAACAAGTAAAATATATCTTGAATTATGGAATAAATTATAATTTAAAAAAACTAAAAAACACGCTTTGATGAACTAAAAAGTAGAAAATAATTAATTTTATTGTAAAGAAGCGAGGGGTAGTATGAAAATATGATACAAAGCACCCCACGCTTTTTTACAATAAAATTAATTATTTTCTACTTTTTAGTTCATCAAAGCGTGTTTTTTAGTTTTTTTAAATTATAATTTATTTTTGCTTTTTAGTCCTGGAGATCCTGGTCAGGATAATGGGACAAACTTATGGAATTATTGTATTGTAATCGGTCCTTGATAAGTGTGCAAAGTTTCAGTTCAATCTGAAGTTTTTTGCTTTTTTTTTTTAGTCCTGGAGATCCTGGTCAGGATAATGGGACGGAATTATTGTATTGTAATCGGTCCTTGATAAGTGTGCAAAGTTTCAGTTCAATCTGAAGTTTTTTGCTTTTTTTTTTTTAGTCCTGGAGATCCTGGTCAGGATAATGGAACAAACTTATTGCATTATTGTATTGTAGTGGGTCCTTGATAAGTGTGCAAAGTTTAAACTAAATCTGACCGTTCAAAGTTGGTCAAAATCAAGTTCAAAGAAGTCGGTTACAAACATACAAGTGAAGCTAATATAAGCGTGTTAAAAACAAGACGGATTCGCAAGTCACAACGCCGTGTAAAATTGTTTTTGAGCTAGTTCTGGGGTCTGATTCTTGAAAGTGTTAACGAAATAAACGGTAAAAATAAAAATTGAACAAGGAAGAAAATATTATAATCTGGCCAAAGATCTTCAAATAATTAAATATGATGATGAAACCAAATCGTGTTCTACCTGTTCTCCTTAAGTCTGACCTGTTCACATTCGAACGTAGTCATAAATCTGCAACTATAACCTTATAACGTTACTTTTAAGTTTTAGAAATCATTATCATTTATCACAAAATCAATAACCGCACGTTAAAACGATTTACTTAGCTAGTTTTTATCCATTGAAGATTATAACGAAAAAGTTAGGAAGATGAATCGATTTTTTTTTGCAGTGAGCGAAACGAGTGACGTTTTATTTTAACTCGAGTGTTTAGCATTTCGTTCTGTTTGTTTCGCGATTACAGTCAAAAATAAGAACCAATTTCAACGAAATTTGGCACGAAACTTAGATATACATACTAGTTATTAAGTAAAATATAGAGGCTTTCTAGAATTACGTAAATATTTCTTAAATTAAACAGCGAAATGATGACCTAATAGCATTTTGATTAGGCGAGTAATTAGAAAAACGTAGTAATAATGCAACTAAATCTAAATTTATTATAGAGTGGGTGCTTACTTGATGCAAATTAATATTAAACATTTTGAATAATAATAAAACACGAAGTTTTTTAAATTTACACTACAACTTTATTTTATGACAATTGTTTCGTCAACACAGTGACTTCTTCAGAACATATCTAATACTACCAGTAGTATTAGATATTATGTTCTGAAGAAGTCACTGTGTTGACGAAACAATTGTCATAAAATAAAGTTATAGTGTAAATTTAAAAAACTTCGTGTTTTATTATTATTCAAAATGTTTAAATCTAAATTATTTGCTCGGAATCATAAGTGGCAGGTACCGCCAGAGGGGGACAACAATTTTCTTAGAAAATTATCGAAAGGCATCAATTATCATGATAAATCACTGGAAATATATATATCTACTAAATAATTTGCTTTATGCTTGAATATTATTTTTCCCCACACTGGAAAATTTTCTAGCGACGTCCACATGCTCTCAATATTCATAATTCATTGTTTTAATTAACGAGTCAATAATTTTCTGTGGACCTAGCATTAATTGTAATGAAAATAGTTAAGTCAGACCATACTAAGAAATCTAGTTGTAGATAAGTTTATCCTGCAGGAAGCACTCCAGGTGGATCGCATCACATTAGCAAGCGACACGAAGGGGACGTCGTCATTGAAGCTGCAGCAAAGTATTATTAGCGTAATTCAATCCCGACTTTTCGGGATTTGTACAAAAACATATATATATATTAACTTGAGGTCTTCCGGATTTTTTATTTGTTCGAAGACGATCAGATTTAACGTTGTTTTTACCTCATTTTTAGGGTTCCGTAACTCAATAAGAAAAAACGGAACCCTTATACGATCGCTTGTTTGTCCGTCTGGTTGGCTGGGTGTCCGTCTAGTCAAGACCCATTTTCTCAGGAACGGATAGAGATATCAAGTTGAAATTAATATGAAATACTAAGGTCTACGGTCGCTTGGAGGTGTAAAAAATTCAAGCTTCTAAGTCAACGCAATCAAAAGATACGGCCATTTTGTCACATATTTTGATATACTCGCAAACTCACTCATCAAAAACCTATCGGGTACTTCGCGTCAATCTAAAATCAAGAAATTTGGCAAAAAGCAAGGTCTCGCAACACAAGTTAAGGGAAAAATCCTAAAATCGCAAAAAGTGAAAATTAAAGGGGGTTCTATACCTATTTTGATATTCGCAAACTCACTGATCAAAAAACCTAAAGGGGTACTTCCCGTTGATCTAGAATCATGAAATTTGGCAAAAAGCAAAGTCTCGCAGCACAAGTTAAGGGAAAAATCCAAAAATCACAAGAAGTGAAAAGTAAAGGGGGTTCTATACCTACCTATTTTGATATTCGTAAACTCACTCATCAAAAACCTAAAGCGTACCTACTTTCCGTTGACCTAGAATCATGAAATTTGGCAAAAAGCAAGGTCTCACAGCTTACAAATAAAGGGAAAAATCCGAAAATAACCAAAAGTAAAAAATAAAGGGGTCCCGACTCCCGACACAAAAAACGGAAAACCTTTTAAAGGCTGTATCTTTGGAACCGTAACATGTAGCAGGTTGAAATTTTCACAGAATATGTCTACCTAATTTAATTGTTGTAACGGTACGGAACCCTCGTAGCGCGAGTTCCACACGCACTTGACCGCTTTTTTTCAATTTATATTTCTACTAATTTAAGTGAAATGTTATAGTTTGTCTTTTTTTACGGTTAAACGGCTGAACGGATTTCAAAGAAGTTTTGAATAAGGTACATACTCGCATAATAACAATATTATTAGAATTTCAATTATTTGCGAGAAAATTACTTACAGTATCTTATTTAGTTAACAATTAGATTAACAATCAATATTGTTATTACTTCCTATACTGTACAAATTCACTATTTTAGTGAAATTAACATAAGGACATCAGACGATATTAATCGACATAACATGCCCTTATTAATTATTGTAGAAAGGCTACATAAGAAATTAATATCGTCTGATGTCCTTATGTTAATTTCACTAAAATAGTGAATTTGTACAGTATAGGAAGTAATAACAATATTGATTGTTAATCTAATTGTTAACTAAATAAGATACTGTAAGTAATTTTCTCGCAAATAATTGAAATTATTACTAGGCATATCCGGCCTATTTTGAGAAAAGCAACATTCATTGTAGTGTTGTTATAAAAATAAAAAATAATATTAGCTCTCGCAGTTTGTGGACTTGCGGTGTATTTGTGCTATATATAAGAAAAGATTAAGTGTACGCCATGGGCACCGTGGAGTAACTGGAAAACTTGCCCGACGCAATATTGGGTGTTCCGGGTTCGATTCCCGGCGGTGCATTTAAATTCTTCTTATGTAGCCTTTCTACAATAATTAATAAGGGCATGTTATGTCGATTAATATCGTCTGATGTCCTTATGTTAATTTCACTAAAATAGTGAATTTGTACAGTATAGGAAGTAATAACAATATTGATTGTTAATCTAATTGTTAACTAATATTATTAGACTTAAAAAATCAATTAATTTTAATAAATTAATGTTTTCTATTTCTGTGTTTATCTAATATTAAATACCTTGTAACATGTTAAAATGATAATATAATAGGTACCTATAATAATGTTATACCTTTGATTTTCTTAACAATGTATTTCCGAATCTCTTTCTAATTAATCACCATGGGTGATGTTATAACAATATAATTAACTCACAATTTACTAAACAATGCTATACAACAATCCAACTTAAATGTTTAGACCGGAAATAAAGACAAATAATTCGGAAGTGACGCGCTGATTATGGACGAAACATAATTAGCTATCACCTTGCAGGACACAAAAGTGACAATTACTTATATGTGTTATTATTTCAATTATACAGCCATTATTTTATTTGAAAATATAACAACTGCAGAACTGCAACAATTAGTGTTTACCGTTTTCACCAAAATACGAAACGAATTACATTTTTTTAAATAAAAATATAAAATACAGTACCTACCAGTACTTGTACACATTTATTTCATTGTTCTAAATTCTTAAGCCTAGCCTTCAAGGATTAAATAAATTAAAAGCAAGCCGTGAGGTGGGTCGTTTATTAGAACTAAAGTGCGACCCTTGAGGTCCACACGACGAACTTCCCAGTTTGATAAATACTTAATAATAACAAGCCGTGAGGTGGGTCGTTTATTAGGACTAAAGTGCGACCCTTGAGGTCCACACGACGAACTTCCCAGTTTGATAAATATTTAATAATAATAATTAAATTAGATATTACACAGAAAAGTAATCATTTTAATCATTAAAACATCAATAATTAAAAAAAAAAAAAAAAAAAAAAAAAACGGCTGAACCGATTTTTATAAAATTTATGTCGGATCAAAATGACGTTAACACGCCTCGATTGACACCCTTACGAAGTCGATATAATTTTTTATTCGCGAGATATTGTGTAAAATCTACTTTTTTGGAGGTTATTTGGTTAAGAAAAAAGAACGGCTGAACCGATTTTAAAAAAATTCCTTTCAGATCATATTTACGTTAATACGCGTCGATTGGCACCCCAACGTAGTCGATATCATTTTTCGTTCTCGAGATTTCGTCTTAGAAAGAAATTGACACATAACATACGTACGTACATACGTACACACACACACACACACACACACACAGACATCTTTCTAAAAGTAGTGTAAAAATAGTGTAGTGACCTTGAAACATAAAAATTTTTTTTCCTTTTTGATTTCGATTTTCGAACCCATTACAATAACTTCCAATGGGAAGTTAATAATTAAATTAGATATTACACAGAAAAGTAATCATTTTAATCATTAAAACATAATTATTATTTATTTTTAACAATAATTTAAAAAAAAAACGACTGAACCGATTTTTATAAAATTTATGTTGGATCAAAATGACGTTAACACGCCTCGATCGACACCCTTACGAAGTCGATATAATTTTTTATTCGCGAGATATTGTGTAAAATCTACTTTTATGGAGTCTATTTGGTTAAGAAAAAAGAACGGCTGAACCGATTTTGAAAAAATTTCTTTCAGATCATATTTACGTTAATACGCGTCGATTGGCAGCCAAACGTAGTCGATATCATTTTTCATTCTCGAGATTTCGTCTTAGAAAGAAATGGACACATACGTACGTACGTACACACACACACACACACAATCAGACATCTTTCTAAAAATAGTGTAAAAATAGTGTAGTGACCTTGAAACATAAAAATTTGTTATACATTTTGATATCGATTTTCGGACCCATTACAATAACTTCCAATGGGAAGTTAATAATAATTTAGTATCTAAGTATAAGTAATCAGTACAATGAGGTAAATGAGGAGCTAAACATTTGGAAGTTCAAATTATTTGTTTTCATTTCGAAAAATTGCTGTTTTTTCTGTATTTTTCTATACTTATTAATACATAATATCTAAATTAAGATAAGATGATGATAACAAAAAATAGAGGTAGTGCAATCAATGAAAAACACCATAAGCTGGGTAGCAGAAAACATTGTCAGAAAATCTGATTTGACAATGACCTTAGATTGTGTTGTGACCAGTGACCACACATTATCCATAAGAAAGTCATTGTAGAATTTTAAATCGATTCTGCTCAAAAAATAATTGATCGCTTGCAACGATAGCTTTTTAAACTGTGTACAGTTAGTATAGTTTTTTGCACAATTTACACTTCGAAACAAAATTTTTCTACGCATTTTGATCAAAATTTAGCTTGAAAAACGATCTTTTTCTATGTAGATCAATAATTTGTTTTTGTGTGAGTACAATCTAATGTTCTACATGACAGGGAGTTTCATAACGACATTAGACTGCTCCTGCACGTAAGTATAAAAACTGTGAAAATATTCACAATCTTAGATTTTTGTCAAACGAAATTTTTTGACAATGCTTTCTGCAACCCAGCATGAGCCACTCCCTGACCTCTTCAAAATAAAATGTATATAGGACTGTAAATAAAAACTTCAAAATAAGATCAATAAAAAGTGCAAAGAAATACTATTTTATTTCAGATAGTTTCACAAATGTGGATTAGCACTGTCCATAGAAGATTAATGCTGAATTGTCTTTGTTTAATGATATGCGTTAAACAAAGACAGAGAAGGATTCAATATTATATTGTTTGTGAAATCAAGCATGAATGAAGTGTTCGAAAAAGCATCGTAATGATGATCGATTGAAACCAATCAGTGAGCGGCGTCTGACAGATAGCCCCTCCTCCGAGGGATGTTGAGACGTCGGCTCTGGACCAATTCCGACTGCCGTCGGTTCCCCTGGGATGCAAGGGGCGCAGTCTTTACAGTACGGATCATTTCATTTAAATAATTATCAATTAGTTACGCTTAAAGATTGACTGATTAAGATCTGCAATATTTCTTTAATCTTCAAAACATTAATAATTATAAAAAAATTGTTCGAAAGTGTATTAAAAAAAATAATATAAAAAGTTTTCTTTCAGTTTTGAAAACTGAAAAATTAAATGGAAATGTGCAAGTTACTTGATATTGTGGAACAGTTTTGAAAAAATGTGAAATAAATTTTTTTTAAATAAAAACTTAAGTGCATTAAAAGGACACAATTATCGTTTTATTTTATAAAAGTAAGTGAATTCTTTAGAAAGAAATCGTATATTTAATGTAAAATTATGACCTCTATTGTCGAGCGTCTATAATTTACAATACCTATCTAAGTTATATTTGCATTTCTCCGAAAAAATACAAATCATCAATAAAATTATGTAATGCTATATACAGTGTGTAAAGGTTTTACCGAACATACGGGAATAACATTGTGAACATTTACAATTTTGTAGTAGACTATGGGCCATAAGATCTAATGTAAATATGTAGTGGATTACATAGAAAAATAGTACAGTGAATTTTTTAAACAATTTTCCATAGCAACGGTTGACTATTAAGAGTAACTCGGAACCTGCTAAGTAAAAAAACAAAGCATCTATAGACGCGTCGACAACTCAGGTCATTAGCGTCTGTCAACACAACAAATAATCAATTTGTGTATTATAATCCGCCAGCCGGCATACACAAACCGACTGGTACGAGCTCGGGTCCCTGGGAGCGCTAATTCCCACAAAACATTCGAACGCAAACTACATTCCAATGTTTCCCCTGAGGGAATATAGCCCATAGCCTACTACAAAATTGTAAATGTTCTCAATGTTATTTGCCCTGTTCGGTTTACATCCTGTATATAATAAATTAAACTATAGCTTTACCAGCGGCGCTTCTCTAGCGTTAATATCTGTTTTTTGGCTACTTCTAAGGAGTCATCTTTAGTAAAAATTTAAGAAGAATTTTTTAAATAATTATTTTAAACTTCAATTTTTTTAAAAGCGCACCTGGACGCATCCATTATATTTAATTTAAGACCAAAATGAGCTAAGTTCAAAAATAAGGTCGGGAGAGTGTAAATATAGTGACCGTCTGTTTTTCACTTTTTTGCGTAACAAGCGACGCATAATCTTATTTTAGTATAGAACTAAGTCTTTTCCGGCGATATATAGAGGGGTAAAATGATGCGAAATAAAAAAAGTGGGTATGTGCTTATGAAAACTTGTCGAGTGGAGCCGAGTAAACCCGATTCAGCGTCACCGACCCGAACGTGACGGTTCACTTTCGTTCACTATTCAGAAAGAACGCAAAGTGCGCCTAAAGGTACGTGCAGTATGGAGCTGGGATTCTAGATGGTAGCGTAGATCATAGCAGGGCTTGCTTAAATTAATGCATTGTTATATATTATGCGAGCGTACACAACGAAGCAGTGAGTGTAGCAGGTATAAGCGCTGTTACAAGAGCTGGTAGATACAAGAATGTATCTCACCATTCTTTCAGCGCGCTGACTACTACAATCAACGTGTGACAACTGTCAAATGGCCGTTACAAGTTTCGCAATGGATGTGACGTTTAATAAATGAAATTTTGCCAGTTTTTATTTAATTTGTTTTGAGTTTTTTCTAAGACGTATTTAAAAGTGTTTTCCATACGTAAATATTCAAAAAACCGGTTTATGGGTAAAATTTTAATTCTTGGTATAAATGATGAAATTCGCCATGTTTAGATCGTTTTCTATTAATAGGGTGGACATAATAGCTCCTACCCAAATTTGTATTTAAAATATACCACTTTGTAGCAGAAGAACACAAATATTCGTCTTCGCTATTCGACATTTCAAACGCGACTTAAGCTTGTATCAATGCTAGTATCAAAGCTTCGTTGTGCAAATCTATAAGCGCTTATAATTTCAGCCACCATCTACCATACATGCTACCATCTAGAATCCCAGCTGCGTACTGCACGTACCTTAAAGAAGTTTTTACTTCAAAAATGTGTAACAAAAAATGTGTGACGCGAACTACCATAGATACACCATAGTTAGTTAGTATATTATATCATGTATCAAGGTTATTAGAGTACAGGTTGCCTCATTTCATCTGACCAATCAGCGTAAGCGCGGGAATGACGTCAGCTAGAATTTAGTTTAAATCAAGCACAAAAATTGTTGAAGATTATGCTTATTTATATTAGGTGCTTCGTGCAGATTTTTTCTTAAAATTGGCAGGAGACAATAAATAGAAGAATAGATGTTAAAAAATAGGATAATTTTTATTTTTATTACAAAATTTAGGTTTTAATATCTATAATATAAACAAACAAAAAATTAAATAATGCTCAAGAAATGGCAGATCTTGTTAACTACCTATTTTTTTAAATTTAAGAAACGAATAGAATTAACTAACAAATGGATAAATTAATTATTTTATCTTTTATATTCACAAAATATTAAAAATAACCACAAAACACCATAACACTTAACAGCCATCGCAAAATTGACAACTTATCATATTTTTTTCACTAATAGAAGAATCATGTTTCTATTAGGTATTGAAAAAACATATCACACTACCATGGTTACTGTGATTTTTATTTCCAAAAATTAGCAGCGTCCATCGTCTGATCTTTTCTATTGAAGTGAGCAAGCATGGTATATTCTGAGTGACGTCATCCTCCCACTACTATCTATCGTAATGAGGCAACCTATACTCTACTAACCTTGATCATGTATGTCATGTTAATATTTTAAGATAAAACTAAATTGAAGTATGTCTACGTCTTCGATTACGGCCCAACCGTAATTACTGCAGTGCACCCTTGTCAATTTTTGCCATTGTCGGCTGTATATAGACCCCGTTATATTTTATTAGACTAATTTTGTAATCGGTATTTTGTGAACAGTGTTAATTAATCGAAATAATGCATTCGGTCATTAATGCGAGCCCTCTTAACCAACAATTTTAATTTTCGATTCCTCCAGGATAACAATGCCTCGTAGAAGACGTTCAAGTCCACATCGCCATCATTCTCATCACCATCATCATCAGAGCGGCGAACACGGAAGTGACGGCGATCAAAATCCGCCGCAACGTAATGCGGCGAATGCTCGCGAGCGCGCTAGGATGCGAGTTTTATCGCGAGCATTCTGTCGATTAAAAACGACGCTGCCCTGGGTACCAGCCGATACCAAGCTTAGCAAACTCGATACCCTCAGACTGGCTACCAGTTATATAGCTCACCTCAGGGCGGCCCTAGCAGCTGATCAACCTGTCGACGATATCAACGGAACAATAACAAACATGGCGCATCATCCCCTAAACTTGGTAAGTTTGTGTTAATACCGTGAAAAAATGAACGTTCATTGATAAAAATATTCATTGAAAAGAAATCTTCAAAAACTAATTTCATTTTACTGCCTGATCATCTATACTTTAATATTATTAAGAGCAAAAGTTTGTGTGCAAACTTTCACGACCGGCATTGTTCCAAGTCTTCATGGTTTCCGGGCTTGTAGGCCGTGGTCCGGTGGTATTTCTACCTGACGTTTCGTCTACAAATGCGGTAGACATTCTCACCTGTGAGCCGCCAAGGACACTTCGACCGCTGCCACATCGCCTTTGAGAATGTCTACCGTAGTTGTAGACGAAACGTCAGGTAGAAATACCACCGGACCACGGCCTACAAGCCCGGAAACCATGAAGACTTGGAAAAGTTTGTGTGTTTGTTTGTACTCTTAGGAACTACTGAACCGGTTTAAGGGAGGTCAGTGTGGTGTAACGGTTAGCGTAGCCGACCTTTGGATCACACTCATGTCGTGGGTTCGAATCCCCCTTCCGCTCATGGATGTTTTGTGATGTCATTTAGTTTTAAGGAAGTTGTTATTTAATGTAATTAAGACGCTCATAACCGTTGTCGACGCGTCTATAATCTAAAATAAATAATAATGAAACGATTTAAAAAATTAAAGTAACATAAGCTATGTATTAGAGATAAAAGGGGGATGAACAGTGAGCGAAAAATGGAAAACAAGTCGAGGATATAATATGAGAAATGTGTTCCTCAATTGATTATTTGGTTGTCAAATTAAAATCAACCTGGGCGAAGCCTGGCCAGAACGCTAACACAAGTACTTCATAATTTAGTTGTAAACTTATTTTGAAAATAAACTTGTCTGTATATTTTTCATTCAAATTTGAGAACTGGTCAAAAAATCAATAAATAACAATATATGAGTTAGGTAATTGTGAACAACAATATAATAATTATTAATTAATTCAACAATGAATTCATTGTTGAATTAATTGATAATTATTAAAAAATCAATAATTAGATTTTATAATAACATGAATTGGTACCAAGCCTCGATGACTCTGGCAGCTGGTGGCTTTAATAAATTTAAAAAAAAACATGAAAACGCTTCATCGGATGTAATTTATTTACGTCGGGTTCGCAGATCCTTTTGATGGGCTTTGGATATCGTATTTTATTGTCAATTTTACAACAGAATTTGATGTTAATTTTATGTATGAAGAGCAAAAAAAAAACGCGTGTAAAAATATACACCGACAGAAATTTCAGTGAGGCACGAGTCAAAAAGGAATATACAATAACATAATCTGTAATTCATTTTGTATACATAAATACTTACACAAGGCAAGTACGCCTTGTTGGCATTTAAAAGGCAACAGCTGGACACATTTGGCGTTTTAACTAGACGCATGGTACTATAGGTATCCCGTATTCCCGTACCGCGTTCCCGTCGCACATTCTCGATTAGAAAATGAATCGTATTTCAAAATATTTAATTTAAGAAAAAAATCAACCAATCTCCAGGCCCGTCACGTCGTAAATTGGGGCGCCCAGGAGTCAGGACAAACATTAACTCAGACCCCTCTTAATTAATAATAATTTTATATTTTGAGCGATAATGTAAATGGTCAATGGTGTAAATAAACAGCGGTTTCCACTTGACCGATTTTGATAATTTACTCATCATATGCCGCTACATCGGTTAACTACGACACAAAAAGGTTTTAAATATTCAGCACTGAAATTTTTTAATAAGCTTCCTAGTCATTTACAAAACTTGCCTACGAAAAAATTTAACAAACAAATAAAATTGCTTATTAGTAATAAATGTTATTATAACATAGAGGCATTTTTTAATTCTAGATTTTAAATATTGTTTCATTTGATTTTTTCGTATATACAGGGTGTCCCAAAATTGCTGGGACACAGAGCTACCACGTGTAGTAGAGGTCAAAATAAGTCGATTGGACCCAATTTATTTATATACCAAAATGTACCGTTTGCCGGTGAGAAGAGTTCAAAGTTTACATAAAATTTTGTATTACAATTTTATTAAACTTGTACTATAGGAATATCTGTTATAGCATTATTTAAGAAAACATTTTTTTCCTTCGTAACTATGCGGAATACGAAATTTTTACAAGAGTAACAAAATGAAGAAAATTAATCAGTCTTCTCGCTAAAAAAATTTGAGAACCGTATTACCACCCTTAAGAAAGTTCTGAAAAAATGTCAGGGGGTGAGGGTGGTTTTAACCATTCTACAATTTCTTTTGGGTTTCTTTGATTACCGAAAGGAGAGTAATCCTCTAAAATGCACTTTTGTCAAATTTCATTCAATTTTTTTCACTCATTTCTGAACAGCGTACAAAAATGTGTTTTTTTATGTAAACTTTGAACTCTTCTCACGGGCAAACAGTACATTTTGGTATATAAATAAATTGGGTCCAATCGACTTACTTTGACCTCTACTACACGTGGTAGCTCTGTGTCCCAGCAATGTTGGCACACTCTGTATATAGCTCCGAGTGACCGTGTTAAGAACTATTGTTTGAATTACGACGGAGCGTCATAATCATAATTGTGATAATTTGTTTGTAAAACGAGACTTACTTATAAACAACAACATCCTTACGAACGCCCGACTATTCTTATGCCTTTTAAAATCCTAAATTTAGAACCACTCAAATTTTTCAAAATAAAAGAACTGATTTTTAAAATACAAACGAATCGAATCACTTCAGTTTACGAGCTAGTATATAATTGTTAACATAACCCATTGTTTGTTTTGGGGAAATGCCCCATCTTGCACTTCGTAACTCAACAACGAATCGCTTCGTCTTTGTCATTCTAAACACAAACAACGTCTTTTATTTCTAAAGATACATTTACAACAAACAACGACAATCTCACATTAAATTATAACGATGTATCATGAAGTCAACGTAACATTACGTTCACATTGTGGAGCACGCTTTAAATGTCTCATCCAGGTGGATCTTATCTGGATGTAAAATCGGGACTGACGGCATTTTTTATTTTACTTGTGAAATAATTATAGAGGGCATTTAAATCATTTGTTTATTGTAATAACACGAATAAAAAGATTTGTTGAGTCAAATAAACATAAACGGCACTGTAAGAAATGAGAAGGCCGATTACATAGATTATCGATGGTCCATTTGTAGCTAGCGATTAATCTGGTAATAGACACACAAAGAGCTAATGGCGTCGCAAACAGGTATCGCCTGCACATCGCGTAGATTCCATAAAAAACACATTGCGCATGCGTGGTTTCTAATTTTACATTAATTTGTTTTGTATTCATCCATTTTATATATGTATAACTATACATTTTATTTTGTAATTTTTACACGCTTTATTGGAATATTACGCAGATTATGTAATTTTAATTTACTTTATGTAAAATTCACAAATTTGTTTATACCTTTACAGTAAAAGTCCAAGTTTTTATGAAGTTTTCTGTGTAAAAATAAATAATAATGTAAAATCACTTAGAAAATTGAGCGAATTCTACCTTAACTTTCAAAGTATTTTTACATCCATTTTTTACAGTGTATAATGAATATTCTATATTGGTAGATACAATATAATATACGGAAATAAAGAAATATTGGTACATATTTATTTAGATAAGTATTCTGTATTCTTGCAGAGAACCGAATCATTATTAAAATTTATTTTTATTCAGACGTGGCCGTTCACCTTTCAACACGGCGTCAACCACAACGGCAGCTGCCGCGTCGCCGCTCCACCGTCGCCCCAGGGTGGAGGCGCCGAATCAGAATGTTCATCGTCGAGTCCTATTTCAGATCTGGGACCTCTGTGCGCCGAGTCAAACATTGGCCATCCGGATTTTTCGCCTTTCATGTACCATGACGATGGCTACATTAACCACAATCATGATACTTGGCAATGTCGATGACCGATCAAGAATCAAGATTTTACAATTTATATGCCAAAGAAGAAGATATATCTGTTTTATAAGAATCTATATATTATGAAAATAATTGTGGGGATCATAATTGTGATTTTCATTGGTTAAATGTGAAGCGAAACTGGATTTGTGGTTATAGATATTCTTTAAATCTACAATGTGTTCTTTAAACCTAGTACGGAAATTTCTACCGGTTTGGCCTATGTAACTTGCTCCGCATTCACAAAATAACCGATAAACACCGCAATGTTCCAAAATGTCGTCATTATCTTTAATTTTCACTAGAGATTTTTGTAGTGTCTGAGAATTTTTGAAAGAAATCTTAATATTGTAACGTTTAAATATATTCTTTAGACTATAACAATTATTGTTGAAAAACGGTAATGAATAAAATGTGGAATTTAGAGATGTTTCTGAATAAATTAATGTACTGTTTGAACTTATGTGATTTTTAAAAAGAAATCTGTTATATATTTTTTTGATGAAATCAATTGGAAAGTCATTGTCGGTGCCTATCTGGATAATAGTTTTCAATTCAATTAAAAAATTTTGTTTCTTCAAGGGGTAATTAAAGAGTCTATGAAAAGCACTATTAAAAAATGCGTTTTTATGTTCTATTGGATGATTCGAAGAAAATGGTATGCAGTGATTTGTGTGTGTCTGTTTTCGAAAAATTTTAAATTCAATAAAGCCATAGTTATTATGAGAAATAGTTAAATCTAGAAAATTTAAGCTTTTATTTGATTCCACTTCTAAAGTTACAGTTACAGTTACAGTTTACTTTAGAAGTGGAATCAAATAAAAGCTTAAATTTTCTAGATTTAACTATTTCTCATAATAACTATGGCTTTATTGAATTTAAAATTTTTCGAAAACAGACACACACAAATCACTGCATACCATTTTCTTCGAATCATCCAATAGAACATAAAAACGCATTTTTTAATAGTGCTTTTCATAGACTCTTTAATTACCCCTTGAAGAAACAAAATTTTTTAATTGAATTGAAAACTATTATCCAGATAGGCACCGACAATGACTTTCCAATTGATTTCATCAAAAAAATATATAACAGATTTCTTTTTAAAAATCACATAAGTTCAAACAGTACATTAATTTATTCAGAAACATCTCTAAATTCCACATTTTATTCATTACCGTTTTTCAACAATAATTGTTATAGTCTAAAGAATATATTTAAACGTTACAATATTAAGATTTCTTTCAAAAATTCTCAGACACTACAAAAATCTCTAGTGAAAATTAAAGATAATGACGACATTTTGGAACATTGCGGTGTTTATCGGTTATTTTGTGAATGCGGAGCAAGTTACATAGGCCAAACCGGTAGAAATTTCCGTACTAGGTTTAAAGAACACATTGTAGATTTAAAGAATATCTATAACCACAAATCCAGTTTCGCTTCACATTTAACCAATGAAAATCACAATTATGATCCCCACAATTATTTTCAAATTTTAGAAACCAAACATAAATCTAGCCTTTTAAATGAATTAGAAAAATTTCATATAGTTTTAGATGTCATCAAATCAGAGCCACATAAAAATCTTAACATAATTATGGATGATTTAGATAATAACAAATTTTATCGAAATAGTATTAATCACTACAATTTATAAAAAAATTTTTGTTTCCTCAAGGACAATAGAGGTTACATCTGGTTTTATTATTTTTCATTATTTTTTGTCAGTCAGTTCATTGAGGGCAGCAAGCCTGATATTTACTCGGTAATATTATATTTTTTAAAAATTTTTGTTTTAATTTGTGATTATTTTCGAGATTTTTAATATAAAAAAATCTCTTGTTATTCTGAAGATGGACTAAGTTCCGAAAGCGCTTAATAAATGATTTTATAAAAAAATTTTTGGAAAGGATTTCTTCCTATTTTTATTTTTATCGGTAGATTATCTTTTTGTATTAATCTTTGATTGTAGATTAATTATTTATAGTCAAAGATATAAAAATAAGTTTAGAATAAGTTAAAATGTTAAAGTAATATAAATATAATATAGAAAAAATATTTTATTGTGCAAGTTTGTTTTCTTTGCAAATCTGTCATATAAAAAGTGGTTGGTTATTGTAGCAATAAAATGGAAAGGAAGGGTCATAAAGACGAGTAGATTTTATGTGTATATTTTTGTAATGGATACCACCAACGATTTCAAAATAACCCTTGTCAAAAGTTTACATCCTTCACTTGTTTTTGTTTTTGTAATGTCCTAATACAATACACCAATAAAGTTTCGAAAACAAATTATGTAAACAAAAGAAATGCAGTCGGAACAATATAATTATTTATTCTAATAATCACATTTTTTAATTACTCAAAATGCTGATTTTATTTTCCCAATTTTTTTATTATGAGGCACAGTTAGGTTTATATCAGGGAATAGGATAGGCTATATATAGGGTGTATCACATTATTGAGAACAAAGCAAATTAATGAGTGCAACAAGGAAGACATTTAAATACAACGAGTACCGCGACAAAGATAAAATTCAATCATGCACTATCTAAATGATTTTAATAGAATCTGACTTAGTGTCGGGGATTTGCGATCTAGTGTCGGAGATTTGTGATCTAGTGTCGTGGATTTGCGATCTAGTGTCGGGGAATTGCGATAGTGTCGGGGATTTGCGATCTAGTGTCGGGGAATTGCGATCTAGTGTCGGGGATTTGCAATCTAGTGTCGGGGAATTGCGATTCTTAATTAAAGAGACGCAATGTTGCCGGTGGTCGAAATCTATTCAGCGTGATTATTTATACAGGAATATCTTCAGGTGCAAGTTATATTTAAACAGTTGTATCAGTATATCTCATTTAAGTGTGTTGTTATTTAATGTAATCAAGACGCTAATAACCTAAGTTGTCGACGCGTCTATAATTTACAATAAATAAAAATAAAGTAAACAACGGTATCCCTACATGCTCGGCTATTCTCAAACCCAAAAAAAAATAGTTATTGAAGAATTTTTTTAACGCTGACAAAAAATTATAACATATGTTAAAATGTTTTGTAATAAATCTTAATTTGTCGGAAGGGTTAAAAAGACAACATAAAAAGAATTAATTTATAGAATGATATCTTTTGTATAAATATATTTATATATATACTTTTCCGTACAGTTGGACCTCGATAAAACGGACCTCACCTCAAACTTGAAAAGAAAAGAAAAATACTTCGAGTTACAGAGGTCTTATTGCATAATTGCAGATTCGACTAACAGAGGCTAAGTAAAAATTCGTCTTACTGAGATAGGTATATATTGTTATGTGATCATTTTTTTTTCCTCAATAACGGGACACCTCCCAATTTTGTGCTAAAAGTAGGTATATTCTACTAACGATAGTCACGATGGTTACCAAGTGTTTAGCAAGATTCGTTTTGCGAAGCAATATGAATATGCAAACTATATAGACGCTCGACAGCTGAGGCCATCAGCGTCTATACCTACTCTATAGTCTATACCAGGGGTCGGCAACCTGCGGCTCGCGAGCCGCATGCGGCTCTTATGATGTCAAGATGCGGCTCTCCAGTTCCATGCGCAAATATTAATAATTTTCAAAACTCATAAAAAATATTATACTGCAAAAAAAACTTTAAACAGGATAAAAACACTCAACAGAGAACAGTGAGAATAGGTGGAGTAGAGAGTATGCGGACAGCTGACATTTTTTAAATGTGGCAACACTGTTCTGTTTGTTTAGTTATTGGTGCACTGTGTCGTCAACGCGCGGTTGCAGTTAGAACTTTTTTTATATACCTAATCCTAATCAAATACCATAATATTGAAATAAAAATGTTAGTGGCTCTTTAAAAACTGGGAAATTTTGTAAATTGTAACTTTTGGCTCTTCCATCTCAAAAGCTTGCCGACCCCTAGTCGCTATACGAACATCTTGACTTATTGAAGTTTTTCAACTTGAAAGATGTTGATGTTATAGGGGTTCCATTGTAGGTATATTATTTAATATGTTGAATTAGAAGTTTTAAGAGTGTTTATAAAGTGTTGTAACTCGATACAATTGTCGGACAAGACTTGTCTGTCAAAACATCTGTCGGACTATGTTAATGCTCAAATAATCTCATTCATAGCAACATCCATGTGTACGAAGAAGGTGCGATTGGAGTGGATATGAAAGCTACAGTAGTTCCAAACGCCCTTCGGATATTTTGACACTTCAGGAGCGATTATTCCACCCGGTTTTTTTGCTATTTTTATTAAACTTTAAACCGATAAACCTTTTATATCAGAAAAAGTACACATAGGATTCTAAACTAAGCAAATAACTTAATATAGGGTTCCAACTTCCACCTCTATAAGTAGTCAAGTTCCAAAATTTAAGATAGTGAGTCATGCGCTTATACTTCACTATTTATATAATCGGCACAGTTTTTATGCATGGGTCGCGTATGCTTACATTGTTTCATTGCTTTTCCGCTTCATTAACCTTGTTACGAACTATAATGCATGACTCACTATCTTAAATTTTGGAACTTGACAATAGGTACGGAAAAAGATACAGAGCTTTTCTATTGTTTATTTCTACAAGCATGGTTAATAAATCTTAAGTCCAGTACATTTGAAAAATTTGAAATTCTCCCGACCGACCAATCACAAGTCACAACTCAAGAAACAAAGTGACGCGAGTTGATTACGCACATAATATATTATACTTTATCTTGAAAGTGAATAGACTATAAGTTCATGATTTACCGCGGGTAAAAATGTTAAGGATCCCTGATGTTACATTGGTTCAAAATTTAAAATTTGATCAAATCGACTGTGAATCTGTCCCATGGACATAGAAATCTATAGGAACGAAGTATAAAGTACCACTTTAGACGAGGGGGAAGCTATTCAGGGGAGGGTGCATACCTGTCTTATCCATGCTATGCATGTGCCCACGTTCCATTGGCCGCGTCTATGCGCATGCTCAATTGCGTCAGATGCAGTCGTCCGCGTCTTTGCGCATGCTCAATTGCTCGTACAGCGCTTGCGCAACTGAAGCAACCAATGTGGGCACTGCACTTGCTTCCTCATCGTCCACCCCTTAACAGCAACCTCCCCCACTCGCTTGTACTACGTCCCTAGATTTCTATGTCTATGATCTGTCCACTCTTTGAAATCTTCTGGTTTGCGGTCGGTTATTCTTAAAACGGTAGTCAGAAAAGTTACCCACGCATATCTTTACTTGACAGTTGAAGTGACGTATTTGATGTCAAAAATCAACATACGCAGTGCCCCATTTCAACCACCGCTTAGTTGTATTTTCGCAATAAAATAAACACGAGCTCGTGTTACAAAATATTAAAGCAGTGGCGGCGCAAGAGGATGGGCCGGGTGGTCGCATGGTCCACCTTGAACTGCCTTTGGCACAACCTGACGTAGTCCCTCTCTAGGTTAAATTATTAACTTCTCATTGGAAGTTGCTGTAATGGGTCCAGGGCCGTAGCTAGAGCTGAATTCAAGATAGGGCACTGAAAGTTTAAAGTAGGGCTGAAGCAAAAGACTACAATTTTTTAATTGGATTGCCTACCTCATCTGGTGATATCAAATTACAAAAGCAAGAAAACGGTAAATCACAATTTATTAAAAAAAAAAAAAATACAGAACTTGCCATGTTATCAAATTTCCGAAGAACTTCATTTAGTCCAACGAATTTAATCTTGTTTTTCCAAATGCCAGATAGATCAAGTCTGTCATTCTGTCGTGACAGTCTTTGCGGCTTGTTTATAATTCCTTAAAGTAGGGCACTGGATGTTTTAAGGTAGGGCATTGCCCCTTAATGCCCCCCCCCCTATCTACGGCCCTGAATGGGTCCGATTTTTTTATTTATTTTTTAAATACGTTTTTAACCCCCGAAATTTCAACAATTTTTCCTGTAAATTCTATGACAAGTAACCTTAGAATTTTATCGAGCACTGAAATTTTGGGAGTAAATGTTTTTGGTCCACCTTCAGATCACCATTCCTAACACTGGTCCACCCTAACAAAAAAAAAAAAACTCTACCGCCGCCACTGTATTACAGAAAAACGAGGAATTTTAAAAATAAAATCAACTGCAAAAATGAATTAGTCGATAATTGAAGAATTACAATTCTACTTGAAAATTTGAATTTTGTGTTGGTCTTTTCGTAACTGGGTCATTTGAAATCGGTTGAACCGATTTTTACGAAACTTGGTGCACTTTATTCTTTACGAAGGTACTTTCGACTTAAGACACAAAACTTAAAAACCCTTAATTTTTGCATCCGGGGCTAAAAATCAACTGCAAAAATAAATCAGTCGATTTAAGCATATAATTCAAAAATTACAATGCGTTGCTAATTTCTCTTTGAAAATTTAAATTTCGTATTCGTGTATTTGTAGCGATGTTTCTTCAGCGATATTCTTCAGGTTAAGATATAGCAGTAAATATAACTTTAACATATGCAAAATTGACGTTCAGGTAAGCAAAGCCTCGAGCAAAAATCAGTTATCAATAAATCAAGAAGTTTCACTGAAGTATGTAGTAAGAAAAATACATAGCTAACTGACATCTGACACCAATATCTATTCGGCAACAAAAACAAACCGATTTAATCGAGAAATTTCACAAATTTGATTCATTATAGTCTGGCAATGTCCGGTTAAAACGTCGATTTTAAGGAAATTACAAAACGTTCAAAACCTATGCAGTTCTGCAGCGTATAGAAAGAACACAAATATATCTGATATACTGCGTCCAATTCAAACCAAAACTTTAGAATACTTAAAATGGTTAGATCTACAAAATTCAAAAATATTACTATCTTTATGAGAACTCGAGAAGGATTGTGCTTTATCAATTGCAACGCATTAAAAAAACTTTTTAACAAAAAAAAACCTCCTTCAAAAAACCACTAAAAAGATGAAAATAATGAAATTTTGAGGTCTGTGCCAATTTTATAAAATATAAGTCGGTTAAAAAGTACAGTATAGTGATTAATATCTTCTTTTTAACCAACTTCGTATTTTATTAAATTGACACAGACCTCAAAATTTCATTATTTTCCTCTTTTTAGTGGTTTTTTGAAGGAGGTTTTTTTTTGTTAAAAAGTTTTTTATTTTTTACTTTTTAGTGTCAAAAAGTGACATTTACCTTAAAAGAATCACACGCCGTTACTCACTTTTATTAAACCGACTTTCTTACGCTGTCTGATATCTCAAAAAGTGACATTTACCTTAAAGAATCACACGCCGTTACTCACTTTTATTAAAATCAGCCGAACTACTGAACCGATTTTGATGAAATTTCTATGGGACCAATCTGAAAGTATATCCTTTCAAATAAAAAAAATTTCAAAATCGGTTTATAAATGACTGAGTTATGAGGTAACAAGGTAACAAACATAAAAAAAAAATACAACCGAATTGAGAACCACCTCCTTTTTTTGAAGTCGGTTAAAAATTACGATACATTTCAGACTGTCCATGGACATGACACTAGAAATAACACTAATGTAATTTTGCCGAAGTCTTCAATGACATTATTTAATAATAGCGCCGAATATCATGCCTTAAAATGTTTGATATTAAAATTTTGAAATTTAATAAGTTTAAAAAAGTCATAAAGGCAGCTTTGGTCAGTCAATGTCTTTATAACATTGATGATTTCTATATTTAATATGTATTTTATAGTGGACCGATTTGTATTAGGTGTTTTGACGAATCCTCGTGTAATTGTTTTATGAATTAATAAATTTCTATTCTATTCTATTGGTGTATTTCGTCGTATTTTGAAACCATAAAAAGTTTATCCAGGTGTGCAAGCTTTCACGGCCGGCATTGTTCCAAGTCTTCATGGTTTCCGGGCTTGTAGGCCGTGGTCCGGTGGTATTTCTACCACCGGACCACGGCCTACAAACCCGGAAACCATGAAGACTTGGCATAAAAAGTTTCTTGCGAAGATTTTTTGGGATGGATAAACCTGTGTACTAACTGAGTTGGCTGCACTTGAATTAAATGGTTTTTTTAAAATAAATATGAAATATTGTGATAAATTTTTATAACAAAAAAAAAAGTGGGTGTGTACTTATGACCACACGACAGAAGTGAAAACTTCTGATTTTCTAATTTTAAAATACCTATATATATGTTTTAGTGTCATCTATTAGCGCACCTATGAACTGCAAATAACTTATTACCAACACACTACAAAAACCTTTTCAATTAAGTTTTAGTGTCATCTATTAGCGCACTTATGAACTACAAAAACTTATTACCAGCATACTAAAAATATACCTTTTCGTGTTTGATGTCGAGTGGAACCGAGTAAACCCGATTCATGGCGTCACCGACCCGAAGCGTGACGGTTCACTTTCGTTCACTGTTCAGAAAGAACGTAAAGTGCGCCTAAGGAAGTTTTCACTTCAAAAAAAATAATTGGCTACATTTTTCCGATATAAATTAAATGAGACACGTTTCAGAAGTCCAACAATATTTTACATTTAAATAGAACAAGCCATTGTTTCTAGACAAAGATTTTCATATATTTTTTATCATATCAAATTGATCTTAAAATTGATTTTGAAATCAGGCTTTCATCATTTTCAACATTGGAATTAGAACAAACACGTAAGTTCAATAATAAAATTCTAGTCTTTTTTGTTACATAAACACAAAATTAATGCGCTGAATCTATACGGAAAGGAATTAGTGCACAAATTTGCAATTGTAATTTTAACAATATAAAAATACAATGAATCATTTCAACCAGCTTCCTTTCACTAAAGAGATTTAGATCGCTTATATTTAGAAGAAACAAATCGAGTCACCAAGGTGAACGCTGGAGGACAGTTTTCCCAGAAATGTAATTTAATTAGACAAATTCCCTGCGATAATATTTTCAAAATGTAAGAGATTTTTAGTGTATTTGCCATATGGCGCATACACTATTGGCGTCGGTCGGATGGTGGTACCTAGGGGTCGGACCAAAATTTCTCGACGTTATATGTGGTGTGTGTGTGTGTGCACGATAACTCTCGACATACTTAATCGATTAAAACGAAATTTGGCACACACATTGGAATCTATCACCGCACGAAGCCTATTTAAAATGGGTCCGATCGGACCATTTTAAGGGTAGTTTTTAGGGGTTGAAAAAAGTTTTTGGCCCCAAAAATACCGAAAAAAAATCTCAGAAGTGTTTCAAAATTGGAATTTAACCCTTTAGTAGAGATTAAAATGTGTTGCTAAAATTTTAACAAAATCGGAACGACAGGACCGGACTTACAAATTTCATGAAAACACTAGTTTGCAGATAATGATTTATTTGCTGACGGGTGTATTTAATTGGGTACAGAGGTTGCATTGATAATAATATTGAAATCAAGAAAAAAATATTATTTTAAGGGATGTATTAAGGGGTTAAATTTTTTATTTTGTCAAAAAGCAAACTTAAGTTCACTGTTCACATAATAATGCCACAATTATTAGCAAATACTAGGGGTCGCCAAATTCTTGAAAATTTCAAGATCTTGTCTTGATCTTGTCTTGATTTCAAGACAAGATCAAGACAAGAAGTAATTTTAGATTTCAAGACAAGACAAGAAATGTTATGTCAATACCAAGATTTCTTGTCAAAAAAACAAGAAATCTTGAAATATCTTGACTAACAATGAAAACGCTAAAACGTATATTTATTTGTGAAAAAGATAACATATTTTAACATAACATAACGTATTATTTTAATTTATTGAACACATTTTTTGCTAGACCGATTCACAAAAATGTAAATTAAAAACAATAAGTGAAAAAACTCGGGTCGCAGTGCCAAACCCTGCCGACAATAATATAGTGTATTTGCCAATAAGGTCTTGTGGCTTTATTATGTGAACTTAAGTTTGTTTTTGGACAAAATCAAAAAATTTAATCCCTTAATACATCCCTTAAAATAATATTATTTTTCTTAATTTCATTATTAATATCAATGCAACCTCTGTACCAAATTAAATACACCCGTCAGCAAATAAATCACTATCCGCGAACTAGTGTTTTCATAAAATTTGTAAGTCCGGTCCTGTTGTGCCGATTTTGTTAAAATTTTAGCAACACATTTTAATCTCTACCAAAGGGTTAAATTCCAATTTTGAAACAATTCTGAGATTTTTTTCGGTATTTTTGGGCTCAAAAACTTTTTTCAACTCCTAAAAACTACCCTTAAAATGGCCCGATCGGGCCCATTTTAAATAGGCTTCGTGCGGTGATGGGTTCCAATATGTGTACCAAATTTCGTTTAAATCGATTAAGTCTGTCGAGAGTTATCGTGTACACACACACACACACATATATATATAAGCCATGAATTAAGGCACATAAGATTTCTTATGGAGTCAACGCCTAGCCAATTTCTTGGCTTTGTTATTGTTAAAGCTGGTCTTGAAAATAGCCTTTCCGCAGGTACCTACAGATGTAAGATGTTGCTGGCGTTCCGAGAAAATCCTTGGCCATTTTCGATAACGGCGGGTAGACATTTTCGTGTCTTCTCCCCCAATCAAGTATATTCTCAGAATTTTCTGTCCTAGGCTCATTTAAGTATTTTTCAATTTCATACTTCCAAGATTCTGAGTTATTTGCGTTCGTCAGAAAACAAATAAAGATCGGGGAACCACCAGATTGCCGTGTTAGCACGCAACGCAATAAAAAGTTCGCCGGCGAGGAATCACCATGTACGGTGTCACCGGTTAATCAAGAAATTTCAAGATCTTGAAATTTCTTGAGTCAAGACAAGACATAAGATGTCAAGAAAACGTCAAGACAAGATTTTTTAAGATTTCTTGATTTTTTTTCAAGACAAGACAAGAAGTTATTGTCAAGACAAGAATTCTTGTCTTGTCGACCCCTAGCAAATACACTATATTGTCGGCAGGGTTTTGGCACTGCGACCCGAGTTTTTATTTTATTGTAGACTATAGACGCTCGACAACTAAGGTCGTTAGCGTCTAATCATCAAATTATATATAATATACACTAGCGGTGCCGTCAGGCGTCCCGTCCAGCTTCGCCCGGGTGTTAAGAATATATGATTTGTTATCCCCCCCCCCCCGAGAACTCCGCGAATCAAAATCATGCTGGCGATATTTCTAATAATTTGTTTGTAATGGATAAACTCAAAAACTACTTAACTGATTTTAAAAATTCTTTCACCTATAGAAAGCTACATTATCAGAGAGTAACATGGGCTGAATTTTATTTTCAAAAAAATTAGAGGGGGGGTAATAATATTATAAAGAGAATAGATTTGATTTTTGTTTGTTTGTAATGGATAAACTCAAAAACTACTTAACTGATTTTAAAAATTCTTTCACCTATAGAAAGCTACATTATCAGCGAGTAACATGGGCTGCATTTTATTTTCAAAAAAATTAGAGGGGAGGGGGCAATAAATCATAAATTCTTATTTCTGGAACTACTAAATCGATTTTAAAAATTCTTTCACTAATAGAAAGCAACGCAGGGGGGAGACTCTCGCGGGGGGATAACAAATTAACAATATATACTAAATATACGTGAGCGGAGCAATGGGTGACCGCTATTAAATCATAATTGCATACCACCCGGGCGAAGCCGGGACGGGCCGCTAGTATTAAATATAAAACTTAAAAAGGTTATTGTGAAACTGTTTTAAATGCTATAGAGTTAGACACAAAATCCAGCATCGCATTATTTAAGATATACGGAGCTCATTTCAATGATTTAATTAAATAAAAGTCGTTTATGAGTTCATTTCGGCACAATTAATTATTCTTCAAAACCGAATTATTCATTTCGAACGAACTATTCGATTCAAATTCACATGTCTTAGTTCTCACAGACGTGATTTGTTGTACTTTTATTATAGGCAGTTAATTTTTACTGAAGCCCAATTCTCGAGAAGATGCTCTCGGCATACAAACACACATAGATCTTCGAAAAAAAAAATGTAATCTCGCCATTTTAAAACATTTTAATTAACTTAATTTAATTTAAATAATGACTTTATAAATACAGCTACTTCTTTCGTATGAACTTTGTTTCATTATGAGTTGGTCTGATTAACTATGAATTTATAATGTACAGGCATACCCCGTTTAAGGCTGCGTTCCTGGAAACAGGCGCGATCCTACCCTGCAAATTTAAGAGCGGTTATTCGACTAGTCGCTACTCATTTTGTTTATATCTTCCTTATTGCACTCAATAATTTGGTTATATGTTCTGCTGATTTGATTTCGAACAACCTGTATATAGCCTACTAGACCGAGAACTAGTGACAATTTTATGGTGTTATTTATTCAAAGTTCAAATTTTAATATGTTGTCACGGCGACTAGCATATCTTTTAATTTGCAGAACAAAATGTCGGTATTAATTATTAACCCCCTCTCTTAGAGGGAAACATTGCTCGCCTAGGTGTTTATATCGTTCTGCAAGGGGGTTAATACCGACATTTTATTCCGCAAATTGAAATTGAATTTAAAACAGTCGCCGTAACAACATATTAAAATTTGAACATTGAACTAATACTATAAATTTCGTCGGGTACATGACACATTTAGGGTGATCTGCCACCCCTCTAATACTGGCCAATCGATCTGCAAATATTATAATGGCATTATTGGGTCAACGACAAGCTATACAAACAATTTCAGCCTTGAAGCAATAATAATTGTGACCATTTTTTTGTTACATGTTGAGGGCGGTCTGCATCCCTCTCATACTGCTATCTAGCAAAATCCCTTACTCAGGATACTTCAACATGCCTCCCTCAACATCTTCGCAAAAATAAGGCCTTGAATAAATAACACCAAAAAATTGTCACTAGCGCTGAGTCTATAAGGTTGCTTGGGAAAAAGATTTCAGTAAAACTTTTTTCAAATCGGCTCAGTAGTTTCTAAGATTATCGTGGACAAACAAACAAACAAACAAAGTTTACATCTTCATATAGACATAATCAGTATAGATTTCTAAACATTCTTGCACTAATATTTAAGAATTTATTTAGAAATACCGTATTTCTGTGACGACAATATTATTATTATAAAACATAATATACCTACTTAAATAAATTTATATGTACAGTAGACTCTCTTAAAGTACCCGACAACGTTGAATTACCGCTTCTCTAGACTCCATTCATGGGTAAGTTCGGTTTTACGCTCAGATTGATCGGAGTGCTCTAATACGTTCGAATTTAACATTTATATGCTCTGAAAGATCTCTATCCTGCGTTCGGTTTTAAGATCTGGAGCAGATCGAGCGCGCTCGATTTGCTCCGAGGAAAGCGAGCGAGCAAGCAGATTTAACAAACTTCAGAGCATTCATTTTAAAAATGAGCGGAAAACCTTGTTGTGAGAATGGATAAATTTCGAAGTTTATTTATATGAGGTAATTTTTCAATAGGTAAAAATACACGAATAATATTTATTCAAAGAATAAATAACCAATAAGTCTATATCGCACAGAATGATTAAATAAAATATTTATTATATCTATGGGTCGAAAAAATCAACAACCGGTAATACTATTAATTTTAAAATAAAGGAATAAAAACGAAAAAATTGTGAATCATGATTTATTATTATAACAATGTTGAATTAAATTAAAATGAGGAGCAATAAAGAATGTATTTCGGCTTTAGTAATAAGAATTTAACTTGCTGGGGCCATTTTATTCTGACGTTTGGAAAAATCTGCTAGATTACGTTCGGAATTGTTTAGATGGCTCGATTTGCTCGCTTGTCACGTGACCAAAAATCTGTTCGCTCGGCTCGATCAATCGAGCGTAAAACCGAACTTACCCATTGTATACCAGAGAGAACGATCTAGATACCTATGTTCTCTCTAGTGATGTGAGTCGATAATCTGACCATAGTTACGTCACATTGGTTGTGACGGTCATTTTTGTAAAAATGCATCAGATTGGTTGTGACGGTCATTTTGCAAAAATGACGCTATAAATGGCTTGTCATTTTCATAACTGACGGTCACATACTTGTTGAAACTGCAGGTAAACACGCGTGTGTTCTGTGTTATGTAATGGTCAATAATTTTAAAATGACCGTCATAATGATCGTGACGCGGTCATGATTTTAAATGACCGTCATTTTACATCATTAGTTCTCTCTGATGTATACAGTCAAAAATCAGTAAAAAAGACGAGGAGCGCTGACTTATCGAGCATCGACTCAACAGAAGAATACTGTATTTAAATGTATTATACTTGTTATGACGTATAAGTAGGTACACGTGACGTAAAATTATTGTTTTAAAATTAGTTTAATATTATTAGACCCAGACGCGATTTCTCTATGCATCGCAATTTATAAAACAAAAGTGATGCGACGATTCGCATTTGTCATTGTACGGAAACAGGACAGGACTGCCGGTTTTAGAAGTGTCATCATTAATATTATACGTAATTATAATAAAAGTTTTATAATACTAAGTACATGAAAAAAATAATTAAAGTCACTCACCGAAAGATCCATTAAAATCATCATCTGCAATAAAGAAAAAAATATTATTAGATTATTGCAGAATATAGACGCTCGATAACTAAGGTCATTAGCGTCTAACTGAAATTATTTTGAGCAGTAGGTATTTACTTTTATTTATTTATTGTAAATTATAGACGCGTCGAAAGCTTAGGTCATTAGCGTCTTGTTTACATTAAATAACAATTAACTTAAAACTAAATGACATAACAATACATCCATGAGTGGAGGCGGGATTCGAACCCACGACAGTCTGATCCAGAGGCCGCGACGCTAGCCACTGAACCACACTATCCTCAGTAGGTATTTACGAAATGAAGAAAATAATTGAAAATGCATACCTGTAACAATTTCTCAGCATGGCTTTCCGATGACCTCCTGCGCAGCCATCCCATTTTGACGACATAGAAATGTATCTTTTGACGACTGCTCACTTTGAAAACGAATTTTAATAACCGCGCACATCGCAAATTCGAATATTTTAAGCACATTACCGCACTCTCCGATTATTCTTACTGTTTCAAATGTTGAATAAGTATTAATAAGTATTGATTTTATTTGGCTTGCCGATGACCTCCAGGGAACCCATTTTGACGACTGCTCTCTTTTAAAACAAATTTTAAAAACCGCGCACAATTTCGAATAGTTTAGGCACTTGCACGATTATTTTCAGATTTTTTAAAAATGTTGGTAATTGTTTTTCTTTATGTTAAAAAAATGTTAGTTATGAAATGATGTTCTTTGGGTAGGTAATAATTAATTATTATGTAGGTACCTACAAATGTGGTTTGTATAAGAATGGCTTAATAGCTCTCTACGAAGACACAACTGTCGAAAAGCATTTTTCCTACCGTTTCTTTACGTTCCTCAAAAAATTCAAAAATGATCCCGTTCGAAGCAAAAGTGTTAACGGATCTGTTATAACCTTAACAATTTAAATTGACTTTATTTAAGCAACATTAAATAATTTGTATTGTGTTATGTAACCACTTTGTAAAAATTCAATTTTTATTAACTTCCCATTGGAAGTTATTGTAATGGGTTCGAAAATCGAAATCAAAATGTATAACAAATTTTATGTTTCAAGGTCACTACACTATTCTTACACTATTTTTAGAAAGATGTCTGTGTGTATGTGTGTGTGTACGTACGTACGTATGTGTCCATTTCTTTCTAAGACGAAATTTCGAGAATGAAAAATGATATCGACTACGTTAGGGTGCCAATCGACGCGTATTGACGTAAATATGATCTGAAAGAAATTTTTTCAAAATCGGTTCAGCCGTTCTTTTTTCTTAACCAAATAGACTCCAAAAAAGTAGATTTTACACAATATCTCGCGAATAAAAAATTATATCGACATCGTAAGGGTGTCAATCGAGGCGTGTTAACGTCATTTTGATCCGACATAAATTTTATAAAAATCGGTTCAGCCGTTTTTGTTTTTTTTATTATTGTTAAAAATAAATAATAATTATGTTTTAATGATTAAAATGATTACTTTTCTGTGCAATATCTAATTTAATTATTATTATTAAATATTTATCAAACTGGGAAGTTCGTCGTGTGGACCTCAAGGGTCGCACTTTAGTCCTAGATAAACGACCCATCTCACGGCTTGTTGATTTATAATTTGAGATCGAATATAGTGGTAATCCTCTCTGATTCCTTATTTATGAGAACCGACGCATGGAATGCTATGAGCATCTAACATAATTACATCCACTGCGTACGAGAAATGGGGGACTAAATGATCTTAAGACACTGCTTTCTTTCATTTCAAAACTCAAATTTTGAGCTGTATGTCTCAATATTAAAAATCTTGGGAATATTTAAAAGGCTTTATTGAGGGCCTGTCAGGAAAATCATGAATGAGATCTATGAAGCAATAAATAATTTGTTAAATTATTTGTTCAACTTGATTATTGATAATTTAAATTGCGCGCCGTTGCACTCAATAAAAAAGTTGAACAATGCATTAGAAATGTGGAAGTCAGACAAATAATATAAATAAATAAACAATTCAAGAAGAATCTTCCTTTATAAGTATTATTATTATGTTTGATACTTAACTATCCCTAATCAAATTCAATCAGTTAGAGATTTTTTTTTTCAAATAAAGGCGACATCTTTCATTAATTTATCTTCCTCTTGGACAAAATTAATTCACAATTCTGTTATATTTTTAATATTGATAGAATTACTTGACTGGAAGCAGATTCTGTTTTCTGATTAAACCAGAAATCACCAGATGCTCGTGAACGAGTATGACGCAGACCTAGAGATACATTTCCTAGCTGCAAGGAAACAAATTTAGTACTGATGGGCGATACGAGATGTTTTTACAATCGAAACAAATGCAATCGTTCATTATAATAATCGAGTCCACAATCGACTCGGAGTTTGATTTTACAATCGAAATGTTCGATTATTCAAGTCGATTATTTGCCACATAGGTTATAGCAATAGCAGCGAATGAGAATACATATAATCGCGATTCAAGGTTATATACTAGTCGACTGACGTTCACGCGACTCGTTTATTGTTCACTGTTCACACTGTTCAGTCAGTACTCACTACTCTGTGATCTCTTCACTATAGAATTCGTATAACGCGATTACTGCACAATCAACCATCGACTCGACCACAGTTGTTGAGTGATGAACGATTGTATATTATGTGACTCTCGAAGTGTACGATTCAGTACTATGCGACTCGGTCTCGGTGAACTATGAAACAACAACAATCGAATCCCAGTGACAACCATCGAGAGTCATCGAGATGTTTAAACAATCGAGACAATCGACTAAAACATCTCGTATGGCGCATCACTAAAATTTAGTTGTTCTGGAGAGAAATTTGCTTCGACACCCGCGCACAGTTGTAGAGATATTGCAGGGGCAAATGTATCTCCAGGCCTTCGCCATACACCCACATACTCATTCTCAACCATCTGCATGGGTTTTAGACCTACCCCATGGTGTCATCAAAAAACAAAATAATATATCTCCAGATCAATTATCCCCTAACACTAAAAATATGGCAGAAAAACCTGGAGGAACATTAGTTTTCATCAGGGTGTATATTTACACTAAAATGTTTTTTCTCAGATTTTTTTTAAATTTCGATTTGGACAATATGCAGTTCGACACGCACATACCATCCACACGTGTGTATTCTCTCCAACATGCGTGATGTTCAATTGTTCTCTTTGTCACAAGAATTGTAACAATGGGTGGATGTTCAACGACCTGATTTTGTTTTGATTTCGTGTGTGTTATACAGACTGTCTTTGATCAACAAGATTTGCGCAAAATTCGTCGAATATATTTGTTGATAATATAATGTATAATATATAAGGCAACGTCTGTCTGTCTGTCTGCACGCGAAAAATTCGGAAACTAATCAACCGATTTTCATGAACAAATAGAAAAAATAATAATATTTGGACATAACAGGGGACTAGCAACGAGCGAAAGGACAACGTCGGATAAATACAGATAGTTAACAATAAATTGGATTTAAGCAAAACTGTTCTTCAACACTAATAAGAATGGCCCTTGAGGACAGCTTGGTACAATGGTAAGCGTGTTGGACTTTGGAGCAAGCTATCGTGGGTTCGAATCCTATCTCGCTCATGGATGTTGTGTGATGTCATTTAGTTTTAAGTGTGTTGTAATTAAGACGCTAATGACCTAATGACCTAAGTTGTCAAAGTGTCTATAATCTACAATAAATTAACAACAAAATAAAATATAGTTACTTCTTACCACAACAGTTTTATTGATGGATGTACATTTCGAAAACTAAGCTTTCATCTTCAGCGAAGATGAAAGCTTAGCTTTCGAAATGTACATCCATCAATAAAACTGTTGTGGTAAGAAGTAACTATATTTTATTTTGTTTTTATTCCAACCACAGTGCTCATATATATTTTTATTTTTACAATAAATTAATAAATGGCCCTTATCAATGGCGGACTAAGCCCGTCAGAGGCCCGGGGCGGCAGAACTAAATGAGGCCCCCGTTCTGCTTAAAGTAGTGTAAATTTCGTAAAAAATAAATAATATAGATGTAATGGCCGACAAAAAAATCAAATATTTATAATAAACGTAGGTAGGTAGGTAACCTACCTACGTTTATATTTTGTATACGTACGGGGCCTCCAACTCCAAACTGCTTCTTACTTACTAAACATATTTTGGCCTTGATTTGGAATTTGATTAAGAAGGACTTCTCGAGATTTAGAGGCCTCCCAGGATCAGAGGCCCGGGGCGAGCCGCCCCCTCCGCCCCCATCCCCCTTAGCCCGCTACTGGCCCTTATTAACTTCCCATTGGAAGTTATTGCAATGGGTTCGAAAATCGAAATCAAAATGTATAACAAATGTTTATGTTTCAAGGTCACTACAGTATTTTTACACTATTTTTAGAAAGATGCCTGTGTGTGTGTACGTACGTACGTATGTGTCCATTTCTTTCTAAGACGAAATCTCTAGAATGACATCGACTACGTTAGGGTGCCAATCGACGCGTATTAACGTAAATATGATCTAAAAGAAATTTAAATTTTATAAAAATCGGTTCAGCCGTTTTTTTTTTTTTTTAATTATTGTTAAAAATAAATAATAATTATGTTTTAATGAATAAAATGATTACTTTTCTGTGTAATGTCTAATTTAATTATTATTATTAAATATTTATCAAACTGGGAAGTTATAGTCCTAATAAACGACCCACCTCACGGCTTGTTAATCAAATGTATTTAATAGCGGAATTTAATAATTAGAACGTATTGTATAAACTGTCTAGATGAATATATAACTTTGCAATCCGAATTAACAAAATCTCACGGTAAGTAAAGGTGTATACCAAATTGAAAGTTTATAAGAGTTTCACCATATTCAAGAACAAATGCCAGTATGATTGAAACAAGTGAATGAATAACATATGAATGTGCGCGCATTGGCAGTTTTGATCAGACGAAAGCTTTTTTTTTATTAACTGACCAAAGAGTAAAAGTGCTCATAGTATTTCGTTATTTTTTAATTATTAGTTGCAAAACTATTTATTTAAAAGCGAATGTGAATCTTTTTTAATTTTAATTATAATAAACGATTATTTAAAAAAGCAGTGAAATTTTAGTATAATTGTTATTTGTGATATAACTGTGAATAAATTTGTTTTGGATTATAAATTAAAATTTTTATATTTTTAAATAACCGGTAAGTTTTGTGTTTTCAAGTTTAAGTGCAAAAAAGTCACAATCAAAAGACAAAAAAAGACGAGCTTAGTTCTGTAACATTCCGAAAAATGTTTTGATTTGAAAATTTAGTCAAATCGTAAATGAACAATTCTACCGGGCTTAAAAAAAGTCGATCGCATAGTGCAATTTCGTTGTTTATGTAACGTTTTCATTGGTCCTTTATATTACAAGTCTCCAATTCGTGAGTAAGAACTGGCAAAAGAATTAAATTGGATTATCAATTTATTATAAAAAAAAAATATATAAATTGGTAGGTACTAGGCAGTAGGCTCAGATAACCCTGGCAGTTGGTGGTCTTAAAAACAATTCTACCAAACTTATTATCATCTATATAGACTACGTATGCTTAGTAGGTATACGTCTTTAATTATTAAATCTATTTTTAAACTGAATTTCAAAAATAGTTAACTAACAGCAATACACATTTTTTTCCAGGAACACCTAATCTTTAAGTTTTAATATAACAGTTTTGGAGACACTGTTTAAATTTAACGGATGTACAAATAACACAATTTTAATTAAATATCTTGATGCGATATAATCTTAACTTCCTTCAACGCCTTTCTATTGTTGCACTTTCTTTTAAATCTGCAACTAATGCTTTTTTGTTGAATGTTGTTCCTGATTTTTGTTTTAAGCTAGCGACTAATTTTTATTTAAATCTTTAAAGTATAAAATTCAGTCTAAGATAGGATAAAAAAGTCAACCCGGAAGTTATTTTCTAATAATATGTCGTATAACTATATTATTGTTTGTTAGTTATTACATCATAGTGTTGTTACATCTAATATTTGTTTACAGTAGGTACCCAACATTTTTTTTAAAATCGAATATCAACCAGGAAATTTCAAATTTCCAAAATTTTGTTCTTAAATTGAAAGAACACTCCAAATAAACGGTTACACGATTTCAAGTGCATATACAATTTTTGGACGCTGATGACCTCAGTCTATATTATACAAAATTTTTGCGCAAGAAATCAGGTTATCTTCGGGAGTAAAAAAATATCATAATTCCCACTTTTATAATTTTTAGAGAGGATTAAATTATACTAACGGTTTTGGACTTAAGCATGGCCGAGCGTGTAGCAATGGCGTAGCTATGATTTCTTTATTACAAGCCCCCAGTTCCCAGGTTCTAACCCGAGAGCTGCGGTAAAAGTGTCAATTGGAATTTCAATGTATTATTAAAAAAATAATAAATTGAAAATTTAAATTGGTGCTAGGCCCAATTAACCTTAGCTGTTGGTGACCTTCAAAAAAAAAACTAACGGTTTCGGTGGAACATAGACCTAAATAAAAATTATTTTAATGGGCACTGTATTGTATACTGTGACGTCACAATGTAGGTACATATTATAGAGTGAAAAGCATTGAGATGGAGTGTACATCTTAACTAGTGCATATCAGGTACTGCCTGCCACTGCCACATTCAGAAATATAATCATCTTTCATTAGAAAAATATTTTAAATTTCAAGATATTTTTAATTTTGCTGCTTAATAATTCAAATATCTGGATGACCGAGCTTTGCTCGGATGAGTTCAAAAAAAAAATAATACTTAAAGTTCCCATTTCATCAAAATCGTTAGTCGTTTTTAAGAAAAAAAATTACATACCTATAAGTAGATAATATTATTATACGTCAGTATACGTCATACTACATAACGTATGTATCTACATATTTTCAAATAATTACTAATTATTTTAATAAGTTAAAGATTGACTGTCAGTGTAATTTGACATAAATAATGAAAATAGTTTGTTTTTTCCAAAGCCTACTCACCATACGACACTGTTTTATAACGTTAAAAAAACTGTTTTTTAAAATGACAAAATTGATAAGAAAACGAATTTTTCCAGGGATGAGACCTAGCTAGATCGATTTTTTGCTCCCCCAAAACCCCTTTTCAGTAAATTTCATCCAAATCGTTAGAGCCGTTTTCGAGAAAATATTTATATAAGTACATATATACAAGGTTTGCTCGTTTAATAATATAGGGATTATTAGTTTAAAAAGCGGAGGTACTAAATTTAATTGTTACAACTTAAGCGTATAATGAGATAAGACTTTAAATATTACTTATTCCTTTCTTCAATAATTATTTCTATATACAGTGGTTAAAGTAAGCACTAACAATTACGTATACACGAAATAACAAAACAAAAACATATACTGATTGCTATTTGTTTTTGTGCATCACGCGCGAGAACAAAAGAAGTACCTAACTGGTCAACAACACTGTGTTTTGTTTTTTCAGTAAATTACTCTAAACGCGAAATGTTGTTCGTCTAACCCTTTTGAGTTTTGCATAACGTTATTAACTTCCCATTGGAAGTTATTGTAATGGGTCCGAAAATCAAAATCAAAATGTATAACAAATTTTTATGTTTCAAGGTCACCACACTATTTTTAGAAAGATGTCTGTGTGTGTGTATTTCTTTCTAAGACGAAATCTCGAGAATGAAAAATGATATCGACTACTTTAGGGTGCCAATCGACGCGTATTAACGTAAATATGATCTGAAAGAAATTTTTTCAAAATCAGTTCAGCCGTTCTTTTTTCTTAACCAAATAACCTCCAAAAAAGTAGATTTTACACAATATCTCGTGAATAAAAAATTATATCGACTTCGTAAGGGTGTCAATCGAGGCGTGTCAACGTCATTGTGATCCGACATAAATTTTATAAAAATCGGTTCAGCCGTTTTTTTTTTTTAATTATTATTAAAAATAAATAATAATTATGTTTTAATGATTAAAATGATTACTTTTCTGTGTAATATCTAATTTAATTATTATTATTAAATATTTATCAAACTGGGAAGTTCGTTGTGTGGACCTCAAGGGTCGCACTTTAGTCCTAATAAACGACCCACCTCACGGCTTGTTTTTTATGGTTTGCAATATTTTAATTTTCTAGATCACATTTGGAAACACAGTGGCCCTGCAAAATGACTGTTACAACATGGATGCTCTTCGTGTTAACTCTTAAGCTACCAGACGCAGTGTTCGGAATCGTCGCTGAAGATGTTTCCGTATTACATTCAGGTACCTATTTAGAATATATAGTACATTGTGCCACAAGGAGGGAAAGTGCTACATCTCCTCCCGTGTTGCGCATACTATTTTTTCTCCTGCCAGTCCGAAAGTTCGCAAAATTGAAAAAAAAATTATTAAAATTATTATTTTTATTTTATTTTATTATTAAAATTATTAAAAAATAATTTTAAAGGAAATAATTTTAATGTGTAGGAGACAGAAGTAGGTGCGTGAGAGCCGGCATAACTCATAAGTACTATTGCGCACACGCACTTGTCCGTACCACGGGAATAAAGGGCGACTTTGTTCCCGCTTGGAAGGGACGAAAGTACGAACTTTCGGCCTAGGTAGGAGAAAAAATCCTTTCTGTCCATACTTGATTTTTTTTTCAGTTCAATAGTCAGTAGATTTTTTTGTCGAATCGAGAAATTGTGCTGCAATGACAAGAGTACTAGACTGGGGTCAGAAGGTACAGGGTTCGAATCCCGGTGAGGACACATGTGACAGGACTTTTTCCTACTACCTTCCCATGCGTGAAACGGCAATTTTTTGTTCTTTATACAATTATCTTGCTTACCCTTATTTTAATTTTCCATCGAACTTTTG
The DNA here is from genome assembly GCA_039654895.1 of Mongoloraphidia duomilia. NCBI lineage: Eukaryota > Metazoa > Arthropoda > Insecta > Raphidioptera > Raphidiidae > Mongoloraphidia > Mongoloraphidia duomilia. The sequence continues at coordinate 14,511,392 of CM077527.1, forward strand.
CTAGTACTGCGGTATTAACAAATTAAGCCTAACTCAAAAGTAAAGTAACAGAGAAAAATCTGAACCGAACCGAACGCATGATTGTTATAAGTCTCTTGTTAACAGAATTTTTTTTATGTTGCTCTGACTAAATGGCAGGCATGAAAATATTACAGTTTAGTGTTTACTATAAAATTATTTTTTATACAGAATCGAGAAGTCGTCAAAACGATAAATACAGTAAATTCCCACCATACCCTTACGTAAACGGCAACGATTTAACTCCAAACAAGCATGGTGCACCGACGTCAGGTCCCCGATGTTCGATTCGGTTGGAATCGGCGCTTGAAAACATCCGACGTCGACAACAAGCAAAACAGTCACGTCCCGGTCTAGATCTAGACGGTTATTCTCTACATCAGCAGTTGCGAACGATACCCTACGATATGTATGTTACCGATATGAAAGTTCGCCTTCCGGCGACATCTAGTTGGGTTCGGGTGGACCGATGTTTGTTTAACCCTCGTAACGCAAGCTTGGAGACACGCCTACTATTCAATGATTTAACAATAAGTGGTAATGTTAATCTTTATCGAGAAAACGATTTAACACGAGAACCTTACTACAATCCGAAAGCAGCCGATACTTGTTCTATGATTTTAAGACTCCGGAAAGCCGGAATCGGGTTCTATACGGAACCCATAAGACGGGAGAGAGGGCAATTTAATATCAGAACGGATTCATATTTTCTGGAACCGGGATTTATAAGCGTTTATGCTTACGGATGTGAACCAAAGTTAAAAGAACATCGAAGAAGAAGAGTTGATGAGGGCAGACATAGAGATGAGTTGTATGAATTGGATGATGCCAAAGATGATTTGTCAAGGGAAATGGAAGACATTTTTTTAAAAGGAATCAGATCTTTATTAACGACTTATATGCAAAAAGAGCTTCAGCCTGCCATTAAAGAAACTCTGATGACGAATTTAGGTTATACAATTTCGTATGGTCGATGATATTATAATTAAAAACGATTAAAAAGAATCTTTTGTTTAAACAATAGCACTAAATTACATAATGGTTTTACCTTTATTGCACCTTGAATATCAAACACTTTTTTTTTTAATTTTAACAATAATTTTTACCGAAACACTTTTAAAACACCGGTTTAATAGTTCAATTTTATTGTACTGTTAAAACCAGTAAACTTTTCAAACATTTTTTAAATCAAAAAATTGTTACAGATGGCAGCAGAGTGTGGACAAAGATTTTATTTTAAAGAATCAACCTACAAAATTTAATTTGCTTTTTTGTATTTCAATACACTATAAACTCATAACGATGTTGAATTCCGCATGATTTATAATGAGCAAATCAGTATTTTATACAATTAATTCCATTGTATATGAATAATAATACCATTGTCAAAAACAAACCATTGTCAAATTTAAAGACAATTGTTACATACTCAAAGCTGCCAATTCGTAATTTATATTTATATATTTAATTTAAAGGTAAAATATATTATATAAATAAATGCAACGCATTTATGATAAATGTTATCATATATTATTAATATTCTTTATACTATATCAATATTAATTTTTCACCAGAATCACTATGCCACCTTTACCGCTCATTTTTCTCACGTTATGCTACCTGGTGGCAGATGACTGAACTCACAATTAAAACATCGTTTGGCGGGTTATACAAACAATCGAAATAAGAATTTCCAAATTAATATCACCGACTCTGTTTCAACAATTTATAACGTTTTCTGATTTTTTTTTAAATTATAATTACACACGCTCAAAAGGTTCTTTGAATAATGGACGCAAACACAGGGATACTCCTACAACCTAAAATTAGGGGTATAAAATTAATTATTTATAGATATTTAATTAACTATTTACCAAAAATTGTATATTTCAAATAAACTTGTTTATAAATTATATTTTTGTACTATATAATGTAAAATATTTATAACAAAAACTATTTAAAAATACATTCTTGTTAAATTAACAACGAATAAATAAATAACAAAAATACTTTGAATTCTATTTATTGATAGAAATTATTAAAAACTAAAGAATTAATTGGAATTTCTAGCTTAATAAATTGACTATGAAACAAAAGAACTGCCAGATCGATTATAAAACAAATGAGTCAACATAATCACATAAAATATGTTATGTGAATTCTAGTGATAGTTTTTGGATTTAAATTTCCCTCACATCGTATTCAAGAACTAACTTGACGAATTTGTACTGGCTAGTCTTTTTTTTCGTTAAAATATTATTGCATGAGATACTTAAAGCGATTTAAGTATGCGTACAACATTTTCAACCTAATTTCATTTGTCTTTCGATATTTAAATTTTGAAAACAATGTCGATTTTTAAATACCTCGAACAGTTCTCAATAATTTACAAGTTTCTTCGTAAACACTAAAATGCAGTGCGGTTGTACAGGTCGCTTTTATTAAACTCGCCGAGAGACCCTTAAATAATCCTTTGGTACCTTCATGTTTTACAGTCTTAAATATACAATCCCAAAATCCATTACAAACAAAACTTCTCTTTTCGAAACTATGCGATTTCATATCAAAACCTTGAACTTGCATTCGTTTCTTAGCTAAATCTAACGGATAAATAACAACTTTAGCACATAGTCCGGCCAAACTACCACATGTTAAACTCTCAAACATTGGGATTTCGTAACTGTCTTTATTTTCATAATGGGACGAAATATAATCATAGATACTGATGAACAATTTATAAAACATGAATTGGGCGCCGGTGTGAGGTGCAATTTGCATTATACTAGGTAAAAATCCTCTATAAAAACTTTTTGGTCCTTCGGTACGATAAATAGTTATCATAGCATCCGTTACGCCTCTATAAGCTTTGCTTCTTTCACTCTGAGCTACCAATCTTGTTCGAATAACATCAAATGGAAACGAAAACAACGTAGCCACACTACCGGCAGCTGCTCCACAACTAAAATGGACTAGCGGCTTTAATTCACTACGTAAATTAGGTTCAATGCTGTAAGCTTTCCGAGTAAGTACTTCGTAACACCAAAATTGCGATATGCCGTATACGATAGAAAGAAATTGAGCGGGTATATGACCTTTCCATAATGACTGGATACCTTCTTCTCGTATTATCAAACACGATGCTTGAATAACATTACGATATTTAGCATTTTGTTTTTGGGCTGTCTGAAGTTGAAAACGTATCTTTAGAACGTCCAAAGGCTGACAAATCGCTCTTGTTATTATTCCAGAAGTAGCTCCAGCTAGTGCTACATCTAGTTGGGGCAATGCCGCCACCCCTGGATCATAACCGACCATTTTTTCTTCTTTAACAGATCTGAAATGAATGACGCTAATATTACAGTAAAATTTATTCATAGTTGAACAAAACTCTCATAAATACCTCATAATTTAATAACGATTACATCAGATTACATAACCTAAAAATACTACCGCAATTATAATATTTTTAATTTCATTACTTCTTGTCATTGTCTTTAAAATTAGATTGTTGAAAGAAATCGTAATATTATTTACCTATTTGTCGCTAGGGACTACAAATCCATTTTTCTTTATTGTTCAGTGTAGATTTGATACAAAAATAAAAACAAAACTTACTTTTAAACATAACCTATTATTGGTACCGATTGTTTATTATGAAAAAATAACTTTTTGTCGATTCAACAAATAATTTCATTTTAATTATTAATGTTAACTTACATATCACATCGATAAATATTTAATGGTAATTTAAAATATAAAAAAAGAATACTGTCCAATTAAAATAATATTTTTTTGTATAAACATACAATATAATAATAAATACATTAAATACAAATAAAACAATTGACTAGAATATTAAAAAGAGAACTAGAATTTATAATAACATCAATAATATCCTGAATAATGATGGTAGCTTGGATTGTGAGTCGGTGAACCGATATGAGATCGACTGCTTATAGTTGGGGGATGATAGGACGCAGGTGACATTGAATAACCACTATAGCCTCGGTTAGGTAAACGTGACGATTCGGATAATATACGATGCGCATCGGGTGAAACTAAACGTGGTTCGCTTAACTATAAAAAAAACAAGATAATTAATTTTTAGACTTCTACGTTACGTCCCGATACTATATTATTTATTAGCAAGAACACTAATCAAATACTTACTTGATCATTGGATAAAATCCTGTTTGCGGTATGATCAGACAACAACCTCGATTCTGATCCTAAGAGTGCCACAGACAAATTATGTTCACTCGACAACAATCTAGGCGTTTGATCGAGCGATAATCTGTTATGATCAGCCGTCAACAAGCGATTTGTTGTCAAATTGTGTTGTAGAGCACTGTGATCCGATAACAATCTAGTATTAGGTAACTGTGCGTGTAATCCATGTAATCCGTGTCTCGTTTGCGATGTTAAATCGAGAGAAACGACCCGTAATACATCGGCTGAAGATGCGTAAGGTACAGATTCCCTCTCCGGTTCGCTGTAGATGTGATACCTTGGAACGGTCGTTCCCGAATGAAATCCATGATAACTTCTAGCTGACATATCTAAACCTTGGAGTTCAGTCGGATTTAAAATAAGCGGCTCAAATGCACGATCGGTTCTGAATTCACTTTCTAATAACGCATCGTAAGCTTTATTTCGCAATTCATTATTATCTAGTAAATTGTAGGACTTATTCGTTCGCAGTTCTATATCAAGATTCGATTCGTAAAGTGTCTTACTACGCAAATCATCCGCTTCCAAAGCGTCATACGATTTATTTCGTATTTCAAGTTCATATTTTGAATCCAAATCATATTTTAAAGCGCGCAGTGCATCTGAATCCAGCACATCGTAATTCTTGCTCCTCAAATCGTTTTCTTGCTCCAACTGTTTATTTTTCAAATCGGAAATATCTGATACATCCGGATACGGATCTATTATTTGTACAGCATTATCACTACTAAATTGTTTTGTGCGTAATTCTACATTCCGATCATCGGTTACATCAATTGTAATATCGTAATTATCTCGGTCATCAGTATCAATATCAAATTTGTTTCTCAGACTGTCATATTTACGTATCGATAAGTCGGTAGTATCGATATCGTTATAATGCGATTTGTAACAACTAAAATCTAATTCCAGCCTTTCTTTATCTTTCGCATTTATCGTTAAATTTTGAGCTACGACACCATCGCTATCGTTTGAAATGGTATCAGTGTTGAGTGGCTGACTGAAATCGTATCGCGGCGGGCTATGACTCGGCGAATGATCGTTCGGTTGGGTCTGTTCTCCACCGAGAGAGTAATTATTTCTAGATTGATGAGCAATATCGACCGATGGCCTTGTCTCATCGTGACGCGTGTATTCATGTATAAGATGACTAGGTAAAGACGGACTGCTAGGCGTACTGAATTCGTCATGTTGTAAAGAACTATAATCAACATGATTTTCGTGATCTGTTACTGAAATATGATCATTTACGGATGGTGAAATTAAATTAATATCACGTTCCGAAGACGACAAATCATTTTGATTATAATTTACGTCTGTTAAATTATCGTGTTGCGTTAACGGATACAAGTTCGAAACTACTAATCCGTCGCTACAAGTTTGATTCGATTCAGTTGTAATATGAATATCACTAACCGAGTCCAAAGCAGCTTCTACAAGCAAACTTGCGTTCGAACTGTCATGTCTAGAACTATAAACATTCAAACACATATTGAATTTTGTTCGGTTATTCTCGGGTGCCTCGTCAACATCCAACACGACACTAGGAGCTTTATCGTTTGTTTTCCGTTCCTCTTCAAAATTGTAAATATCTTGTTGAGCTTGCTCCATTTGTCGTGACTGTTCTATTTGTTCCGTTTGCTGCGAAATATGGGTTGGCTGTTCGTTTTCATGACTATTACCGAGCCATTTTTTACTTCCTTTACTCATCACCGATGATTTCACACTGCCGATTGTGACACACGCTTCGAGCGTCGGTGGTGTCTGATTCGATTGTGAAGAATGATCACTCGTTAACGGTATCGGTGAATGAAGGGCTGGCGGTTCGTCGTGGTTTTTATCTTCAGAACCTAAAAACAACATTCTGTTAGCCTATCAACTTGAAACATGATACAAGTAATATTGTTAAATATGTTTGGCAGAAACCTGATGCAGAAAAATAATCCTTACTGATATCATCTCCATCAATTCCATTATTAATTTCTGCAAACACGGGTGCGCTTTTTTTGCGAGTTAGTGTAATTTGAGGTTCTTGTTTTGGTACAGTATCAGTTGGTACCACTGTAACTTCTTCAGTCGCAATTCCCCCACTATAAGCAGCGAATGTATATTCTACACTTCTTTCTATTGTAGGCATAAAATCTTCAGCAAAGCCGTGAACTTTTTTATAATGAAATTGCAAACATTGCTTTGTTGTAAATGCGGCCGTACAGTTTTCTTCTTTACATCTGCAAATCAATATTATTGTCAAAATACAAGAAGAAAAAAATGTGTTGTTAACATCCAAATATTTACTTGAATGGTTTAACTCCGCTATGAGTGAGCATATGTATTTTCAGGTTCGATTTATTTTGAAAAAGTTTTCCGCAACGCATGCAAGCCAGAGCTGATCCGTTATTGGTCGAGGCTCGATTACTGGGAATGTTATTTCCACTGAGACCAGCTCCTCGATGTACCTCTCGAGCATGTCTTTGCACGGCTGCTCGTGATCCCAACAGTTTTAAACAAAGTGGGCACTGGAACTCACTCAACGATATATCTGCAACGAGAAAAGTTTAGAAACTGAAATCTGTTTGCAATTAAAAACAAACTAATGATAACTTACCGCTATGCATTCGCTTTATATGAACTTTTAATTTTTGTGGTTGGCAAAACTTTTGACCACAAAAGTCACACAATGGTCTTGAACGATGCGGATTGGCAGCGCAACCATATGTTCGGTGCATTTCCAAATAATTTAAGCGGAGGAAAAACTGTAATTTCAAAATTAATTATTATACCACTTATATTATTTTATAAAGTATAGGTTTGTTCGGTATTTATTACTTTTCTGATTTTGTTAAATTTTTATACTAATCTGCTCTAAAACCTATAAACATCAAAGAGAGATATTAGGTGTGTTTGTTGATAAGTTCTGGACTGCTAAAGCGTCTGTTGGCAAAACAGAACTCTTTGAGCACAACTGCATGTTTTTATTGGTCAAATTCTCGGTCTCTACAGACTGTTCAAATTTGGTTCCAGAAGTTCTAGACTCCTAGAAGACTAGAATTACTAGAACCGGGTTCAAACAGTCCGAGAATTTGATCAACAAACACGCAGTTGTGTCTTGAAGAGTTCTGTATTGCCGATAGACGCTTTGGGAGTTAACAAACATATCTATTATCATTATATTACCTTAATAAAGAGTTTAGTCACGTCTAACCACAATAAATTTATTAATGAATGTACATTTCAAGAGCTATGCTCCCATCTTCAGCAAATTTACTAGTATTTGCTGAAGATGGGAGCATAGCTCTTGAAATGTACATTCATTAATAAAATTATTGTGGTTAGACGTGACTAAACTCTTTATTATTAAATTAAACCACAGTGATCTTAATTATTCTTATTATATTACCTTCTTACAAAATTGGCATTGGTACGCCCCTTGTCCATTATGCAATTCTGCAGCGTGTCGGACAATATTGTCCTTTCCCAAAACCGCCTGACCACACACTTTGCAGTGATATTTCCGTATGGTCAAACTATAACGGGAATCATGAAATACCGAACAATGTGTTCGATAATACAACGTATGTTCGAAAACCTGTAATAGTGAGTAAAAATAATTTAACACTAAAAAAATAATTTAACTTTCGTAAGATAAATAATGATTCTTACTAAATTGCAGCCACCACAATTAGTTTTCTCAGATTTACGCCGATTGACCGATTGAGGCTCATCGATCCAATATCGCAATTCTTCACTAGCTGTTATGTTTTCGATCGTTATAAAGTATAATTCTTTATCGACAATAACGCCGGTTAGAACACGCTTGTCTCTTGTTTCGGCAGGTCTCATGTATCTTATCCAATTTGATATATTCATGTTCTCCGTGTTTATGTACATGTGATGATTATCGGCTCGTACCTCCCAAATATGTTTCATATTGAAATCGTCCGGTATGTCGACTTCTTTAACCAATTTTCCAATGAGAGGACCAAACCTTGTAAATTTTTCAATGTTACATTTGCTAAAGACACCAAGTCCGTGTTGGTCATCCACTTCTTCCAAATATAAGTTTGACGGGAGCGACTGTATAGCATAGCTTTTTTGAGAATCGGAGTCGTCGCAACTGTTTTCTGTTTTTATATCGATGTTTCCGTTAGACTTGTTCCATGCGTCTAAAGTAAGATCGTCGTCAACGATTCTGAGTGGATTTTGTAGTGGACACATATCTTGTAAATGTCTTGTGTTGCATCCATAACATAGCTTTATTTTAATCGCTACTCGAACACTCGGATTATTTTCATGATTTTCTTTCGGTTCATCCACATCTATTTCGTCTTCTTGCTTATTTACACTGTTCGGAGCATCTCCAGAATTAAACTCTAATTGAGGCGCTTTTCGAATATCGTGATTTTTAATTTTCTTTTTATGTTTCGATTCGTTACTGTGCTTTTCTTTTTTTCGTTTGCGTTTAATGATACTATTTGAAATACTTATTCTTTCAGTTTCAACTTCCTTGTCTTTTATATTATCATATTCTATTGCAATATCTTGATTTGGTTTTTTTGTTTTATTACTTTTTTTCAATTCAAGTGTTTCAATATTACTTAAATTACAATTATCACTTAAAATATTATTTTCTAATAACGGTTGAGTAACGTTGGCACATTTACTTATGTCTACCGAATTCCCGTCGTTCAACTTATTTTGAAAATAATTTTGCACATTAATTTTACTTAAATCTAGTTTTTCTATTACTAAATTAGGTACTGTCTGATGATGAATATCATCTAATTCATTTGTACATTTTTGGTCAGAAGAAAATTCGTTACAACTCGTACTACATCGTGAACTATTCAAAACATTGTTATCGATGGAGCCAGAATTGTTCTGAATTCCAGTTTCAACAGATATTTTATTTTGTTCGCTAGATTTTATATCACCGTTGGGGATTTCTAAATTTTCAGATTTCACGAGTTCACAGTTTCCGTCAATTTCGGATTTATCTCCTTGGTTTTCAGATACTGTAACGACAGGAGATTTGTCTATTTTATGGCTTGAATGATTCTTCTCTGTACTGTGTCTTTTTTTATGCGACCGCGAATGATGCGAATTTTTATGCTCTTTTCGATGTCGCTTTGTTTTAAAGCGTACCGAATTATGTTGTAAGCTTTCAGCTTTCTTTTTGTGTCCCTCATCTTTTTCTGTAAAATCTACACTTTTCTCATTTTCATTATTTTCATGTTTATGAGGTATTTTTCTGTGAAAATAAAAAAAATTCAAATTTTAAACAAGGAGAATAGATGACACCCACGTGTGAGTATAGAAAACTAGCTGTCAGATTGACGTTGTTGAAACATGGCGTCATATAAATGAAAGAAATTGATTTTTTAACAATAAAATTAAGATTAAAAAACATACCGAATTTTATTTTCCGCAAGTCTTAATAGGTATTCGGCGAATTCTGCATCTGTTTCAAACGAACATACCACTTTTAAAGCGTTCCATCGTTTGACGTTTTTCACACCAATATCAATGGAAGCCGGAATGTCACTATATTTTCGCGAATGTTTAAATCGCGATTTTCCTTCACGATGTTTACGTTTAGAGCTAACATTTTTTTCTTTACAGATTTTTCTTGGCATCACTTCATATCTGATACAAACTTTTATTTACAACTTTAAGATTTTTTGTAGTTGAATCACGTAATAATAGACTATCGCCTATCCGCTTTATTACCAAGGACGTCATGTGACGTCACAGAATTAAAATTATTGATATTTGATGCATCATGGGATATATGGACCATTGATGCTGCCCTAATTTTTTTTATAAATTTAATTGGAAACAATACTAGGAACAAAATCAATATTACGTAAAATAATTTTATTTACAATAATAAATTTAGTACAATTGTATTTTTTCAATAGAGTACCATTTGGATGCAGGATTTTTTAGTTTATTTAAATTTTTGCCTCTATTAACCACATCTAATATTGGTATAACAGTTTTATAATCATCAATGCATTCTAAATGCGTATTTACTAAAGTCTGAAATTGTCTCAGAAGGCTCAAAACTTTAGGATCTTTCGATAAGAGAAATTCTTGAAAATGTGAATCCAACAACATCGTTCCCCACTCAATAACTTTCTTTTCAGATTCAATTGCTGTACAGTCCGGAAGACATAACTCATTTTCGCTTAACAACAAACAAATATATTGAAGCAGAGTTAATGTTTCTCCGAAATTCAAATTAGTACGTAAATAAGGCAAAAGGAGTGTATCGCTATACGATACATTTAAAATGTTATTCATGAGTTCACAACGTTGTAACGGCTGGAGACATAAAATGAATCCATTTTGATTTAATTTTAGATCGATTGGATTTCTAAAAGCGCTTTTATCGACATTCAAACAAAATGATATTAATTTCACCAAATAATATTCACTTATTTCGTTAAAAAAATCTATACTCCATAAAATAGACTCTATATCTTTCTTCTCCAAAATTTGCGGCAAAATATCTTGACAGATGAGTGAATCTGACAAACCTTCTCTGTAGTGATCTTCAATCTGCTGTTTTAATATCTGTGGAATGTCTGTCAGTTCTGACGTCTTTCCATTAACACAACTATCGGTCCACGATACTGTTTCCATTTCGTTTATGATAGTTACATCATCATCGCTCATTTCATTTCGATGTATAGGCAATCTGTGACTTCCAATCAAACCTGCAAACTGTTCAGTGTCGAGTTCAAACGGTATTACCGCCAAATGGTTGCCGACTGTCAATAATAAATTTCCCAGAACATTCCAAATCTGTGCCCCAACACTGAATAATTTGAAGTGTTGCTGGCATTGTGTCACAGCAACACGCGTATTATAGATTATCAATAAAGCCCCATCTTCTTTGGTATCCGCACCATACATAGCAATGTGATTTGCACTCAAAGCCGATAACAACACATGATGTGAACAATTGATCGATTCAATTGTTGATACAAAACGACCGGGAATCGCGGTTTCCAACAAAAGTGAGAATGAATACAGTTTCTTATCTGACCACAATGTTAAGAGTTCCGGTCCACTGTTACCACATTTCAGAAGATGTGAAATTAAAGTAGCATTCGAATCGGATCTTATCAGTTTGATACTTTTTATATTTTGAGTATCTTCAGTATATGTATCTTTTATCACCGGTATACATACATATTTTTTTGCATTGTCTTCTGTCTTTACGAGTAAACCGACATACATTTGTTCTTGAAAGACGATACAAGAATGATGTTCGATAGTGTCTTTTTTGTCGAGGGCGCTGGGTTGAAGTAACTCTTTTCTTTTGGTTAAGGCGTGGCTGAGCGATGATACTATTCCATTCTTAAACACCACTAGCGCTGGTTTTTCATTTAATTTAATTATTGTATGGATCGGACTTTGGAACTGCAACAAAATAATATATTATAATTTTTCATTTATAATGATCAGTTTTCAAATAGTGGTATCCGTTATCCCTCAAACTGCAATCGTATCATTCTTATTAATTGTATTACTTTCAAACTGAAAAATACTTACGCGTTGTTTTTTTATTCGATCTAAATTATCTCCGTCACTTCCAAACATACGAATAACGTTGTAGTTGAATACGGCAAGATATTGTCCTTCGAATTCATCGTAAATGACTGGTGATGTTAGTCGTTCTTTTGTGCTCCAACTATGAAGTGGCTTTTGATCTGAAAGCTATTTTACACAATAAATACATGTTCTTTTGACAAGTAATTCAAAATTGAAAATTTACCTTATATTTTGTGGCAATATTTTTACTCAAAGTAACAATAACACATTGCTTATTAACATCTTCAGACACCCCAAGTAAACTACGTTGATCAATAAGTGGACACAATCCAAAAAATGGTTTTAATCTTACCATTTTAAGAATTATTAATATGATACAAGCAAACAGTACATGTGGATGTCAATAAAGAATATTTAAACTATTCACACTTTTGTTTAGTAATAACAATTGTTTTCGGTAACTATTTAACTTTTAAACACAAGAAATTAATATACACAGGTCGCCGATTTATAAGCTTTTTATTTTAATAAAAAATACTTTAAATTAAAACAGGTAAAAGAAAAGTATGGTTATGTTCCTAAACCTTGGTAAGTTGGTAACGTTTGACAAGAGTAAGACCCTGCTCATAACCATCTTCCCTAAATGGTCATGGAGGAAGAATAGACCAGAGTGAAAATTTTGTTTACTTCTGATTATAGACGTTTGACAACTGAGTTCATTAGCGTCTACACCAAAATTTGGGTATACATTTCGCAACTCATACAAATAAAGAAACAGTCAGAATTTTATTCATTACCTATTATATTTATTCTTAATTATGCATTTATGGTATAACTTTTTACATCTCCAAAAAACAGTTAAAAATTTTATTGTATACATGTAAAATAACATATCAATGACAAACAAATTAATTTGTTTGATCCGAATCACTGATCTAAATCTAAGTCTTCCAGTTCGTCATCTAATCCGTCTAGGTCTTCATCCATAAACAAATTTTCATTAATTGGAACGGAAGCTTCATCTCTTATTACGTTTGTGCCACTGGCATTCTCTTCTTCACTAGAAGAGCCGTTTGTTTCATTGTTTACACCATTCGATAAATGAAGTCTATCATCTTTCGCTAGAGTACCCGTATCATCGACCTCTTGAGCTTCTAATCCAAGCGCTTCTAGATCAAGTTCACGATATTGCTGAGTGGAATCAGTTTCCGAACCATCGTCTGATCTTGCATACGATACAATCGCTTCATCTCCATCTTCCATATCACCATCGGCAGCCAATTCTGGGTTAAAACTGAACATTTCACGACCAGACAATCCAACTTGTCTTCCAGCTTTAAAGTCACTTCTTTTCTTCTCTTCATCCTTAATAGCAGCATCTTTCTTTTCTTGTATTTTTCGTTTTTTCCAAGCCACGAACGTTTCAAGAGTAATTTTCGTTTGATTTGCTCCTAGAGCGGCGCGTTCCTTTTCGATTAAATCTTCTAGCGAAATATCACTCTTCTTATCGTCTTTTTTACGATCCTTTTTCAAGACAAAACCGGGCGGTAGTGCGTGCCTATAAATACATTTCGCTCCCGCCGGACATTCCCAAAACCAACCATATTTAGATTTTTCGACGGCTTCCAAGAAATGCTTGCAAATCTGCCATAATAAATGTATTTTTGTTAAATATTGTTTCGATACAAATTACATTATCACGGTATACTTACAATGTCAGTCGTTGGCATTTTCTTTTCGCTCATACCGTGCTTCTTTTCAATTACTTCTTTTAATTTGTCTTCGGTCCAATTTTCCATAGTATCTTCCGTATCGCCAGGATCTCTCATATCTACATAGAGAGACCGTTTTTCTGCTTTCCGTTCCACAGTTAAATCGTGAGAAAATTTACATTTGTCACCTTTGCCACACTGGCCTTGTTTGAAAAATGCACATACTACAGACTTTGGATCGGTTCCTGCAATAATAAATCATGTTGTTATCTTTATCTCTTATTGTTAGCAGTTAAAGTCTATTCTATATTTCTATTATTAAACATGCCTTTATCCACTTTTTGCATTTGTACAGGTTTGAATAACATAGCAAGTTCCTTCTGTTCCTGAAGCTTCTTTTCCTTATCAGTCTTTTTTGGATCATTTTTAACAGGATGAACGCCTCCAGACTTTACTTGTTTTTCTACTTGTTGAATAAACCGCTGTTGTTTTGCCCCTTTCTTATTTTTCAACCCGAATGTTTTATCCTAAGAAAAATAAACAATGATTACGATTGTGTCTTATTGATCTTTTAAAGATAAATATTACATACCTCGATTACTTTTTCCTTCTTTTTTTGTTCGGTTTTCTTACTTGGTTGAGCTGTTTTCGCTTTTGGTGGCATATTGCTTATTAATATACGAGTTTCTGAACACTGGAAGGACAATAAATATTTTTATCTATCACAGGAGACAATCCTAATAATTAGAAAGCGAGACATATATTTCACGCACTTATTCTTGAAATGAAAATAATTTAAAGTAACTCTTTCGCCCTCATTTAAAGAAAAATTTGCGTAGATTTCAGACGAAATGAACAGTAAACCAACGTGTTTAGTGACATTTTTTTCTTTGAATTTATCGATGTCAAACTATTGATGACGTTAATATCCAAATTGATTTTTGTGAAAATTTTATTAAAATTTGTTTTCCGGAAATATAAATTACACAAAATGAAAAATACACGATAAATTTTTATATTCTATTTTAATATTCGTTCAAAAAAACTTTAATTAATAAATTTTTGAGTATATTTTAGTAACTTTGTTTTCTTTGTATTGAATGCATTTAGCGTTGAAATTATTATAATGACCGAAAGTTTCATGTGTCAAAAATATTACAACTATATTAAAATTGTTATATTTGTGGGTTTCTATTGAAAAGTGAATACCTAGTTTTCTGATCATTTTTGATATGTGACGTGTAAATATATTTAGAAAATCATATACAATACATAGCACAAATATTTCTATTACAAAATGATAGTAGAAGAACCAGTGCAGGTGAAGTTTTATTTTACTGTTGTTTTATTTTTAATTTATTAATATTTTTTATTCTTATCCAGTTATACACAGTTAAATTATCGTACCTTCATGAAGTAAATTCAATATTTAGAAAAAAATCGTATTACTTATACACATGAATCATCATAAAATTGATGTTTACATTTTTTGCTGTACATCAAATCTGGACAAATAATCAGCTGTGTTTTTGAGTTCTTCATCAAGATAACTTATGTTTGTTTTCATGTGTTAAATATTTGTTTTAGGCTGCTATTTGGCACTGCCTGAATCACTATGCCTATTCGGATGCTGTTTTTTTGGCAGAGAGACTCCACGCAGAAGGTGAGTTTATAGTTAAAATAAACACAGTATACTTCCTTTATGTGCGCGATAACGGGGCTGTATAGGAAGAAAACGTAAACTTTACAAGTGCCTTTTCTCTGGGCTCTGTTTTCATTCCAAATCCAACATACATACACAGTCGAATTGCTTACTCTACTACTGCACTAGAGGGTGGATCGTGGCGCAACAGTACACAATCAGCACAGAAAATGAAAGGCTGATTTATCGAGCATCACTTTAATGGAAGGATACTGTTGTAATTTTTTATTATATAGATAAAAGTCTTCTACAGTAGAACCTTTTTTTTACAGTTGACACTGAGGACAGCTTATTTTTGTTAGCTACTGCATATTATCGTTATGGTAAATCATATCAGGCTTATGCGTTGCTGAAAGATAAAGGTAGTTCATTAAAACATCCACAGTGTCGGTACCTTCTAGCGAAATGTGCCACGGATCTTGACAAGTAAGTAGTTAAAAAAAAATATAATAATTTACAAACTATCGTAAAAATAGCTTGAGCTTTAACTCCGAATTACGTAAACAAATTGATTTATTGGAATTTAAATGACTATTCTGTATAATTTTTAATTTTAGTCAGTGTTTTGAAATACGTCGGGATCGAGTATTAAATTCACAATAAAAAAAAGTTCTTCAAGCTATAATGGCTGAATCGCTTAGTGACTCATGTGAATAATTACAACTTTTGATATTTTAAACTTTCTCATATTTTCCTTTTTAGGGTTCCGTACCTTCGTATAGAACCCTATTACCCTGCCTACGATATCCGTATGTCCGTCCGTCTGTCACAGGCCTCTATCTCACAAGTAATTTGAGAATAGCTGAAACGATTTGAAAAATGCTTTCACTGATTAAAAGCCTACTTCTCGAGTAACATAGCTCTTAAATTATTACGCTACGACAAAAAGAAGATGAAGCGGTAGTGATTTGCACCCAAGCAATTTTTATACGTTGTTAATGTAGATCCTGACGAAATAATGTTTTTCAAAACATCTGAACGACAACTAATTCGAGGGCAGTATAGCCTAGTGGTTAGCGCATGCTTGGCGCCGCAACCTCTAGACTGGACTGCCGTGGGTTCGAATCCCACCTGCGCTTATGGATGTTTTGTGATGTTATTTAGTTTTAAGCTAGTTGTTATTTAGTGTAGTTAAAAAACGCTAATGACCTTAGATGTCGACGCGTCTATAATCTACAATAAATAAATAAAACAAAGACAACTAATTCCTATACCGTAACCTCACTTAATTTTTTTTTTAACAGATATGCTGAAGCAGAATCGGCGATATGCGGTGGCAACTTTCCCCCTCAAATGAATCTCGATGAAATAGTATCCGAATTTGGTGAACACGCTAGTTTCGCGTTGCAGCTATTGGCATTTGTTTTCTGTAAAACGGAGCGCGGCCCGAAAGCGAACGAAGCATTTAAACGAGCTCTCAAACTCAACCCGTTCCTATGGACTTGTTTCGTTGATTTGTGCAATAAAGGCGAAACACCCGATCCTAACAAAACGTTTCAGTTGTCCGGTTTAGAGAATTTCTCGACATGTCACGGTACGGGTGGTATGACTGGTTTTACACAAAATCATAATGTTATAGTGTCAGCCCCTCAAGCTCCCCTAATAATTACACAACAGCACGTGAATTTTGAAAGCGATTTGACGCCTCCGAATACGTTACAAACTCCAATGATGCACACACCAAATCAAATTTTACACGCGTGCAACACTCCGATGAAACCGTTCATCCCGGAAGAGAATCCGTCGTGTTTGCCGTTGCCAGTAACTAGATATAAACCGGAAAGGTAAGTCTTATTTTTTTATGTAAGCTCACAGACTTCCTAGAACAGGGGTCGGCAACCTTTTGACACGGAAGAGCCAAAAGTTACAATTTACAAAATTTCCCAGTTTTTAAAGAGCCACTAACATTTTTATATAAAACATATTAAAGTATTTTAGCTAGCTATGCAGTGCACCAATAACTAAACAAACAGAACAGTGTTGCCACATTTAAAAAATGTCGGCTATCCGTATACTCTCTACTCCACCTATTCTCACTGTTCTCTGTTGAGTGTTTTTATCCTGTTTAAAGTTTTTTTTGCAGTATAATATTTTTTATGAGTTTGGAAAATAAAATAATATAATTATTAATATTTGCGCATGGAACTGGAGAGCCGCATCCTGACATCATAAGAGCCACATGCGGCTCGCGAGCCGCAGGTTGCCGACCCCTGTCCTAGAATAATTCATATAGTATTATTCAATTTGTTATAATTACAATAATATTCTCTCGACTTTGGCTAATTCTCAAAGTCAAATTTTATTTTGATATTTGTATTTGACATGAGTACACGAATAATTAATTGGTTTGAAGGTGTCGAAATATATTTGGAGAGAATCCGACTCAAAGTCCGTTCTCGCCGAGTTTCGGAATTCTTCCACTGGATACGCCTAGTCCTTTGAATGAATCTCTGGAAGTTGTGCCGCTAAGCCAAGTTTCTCAAACGGCATTGACGGAAGCGAACAATGACCAGAAATCGTTTTCTAAACGCGTCAAGGCACACGTAGGACAATTCATCAGTAGACGAGAAGGGCCGTTACAACAAACAAAACCGGTGTTTAGTCAATCTAGTAATATTTCGGTATGTTTCCTTTTTTGTTTAAAACGGACCTGCACTTCACGCATTTCAAAAAATGGCGCCACCATGTATAATTTAACGGGCGACTGGGGATTGCCGTCATTGTCGTTTCTGATTAGTCGAATACCCCACCTTGCTTTTGTTTGACACGCACGCACGCAGTCGAACGTAACAACTAACCAGTTCTATTATTATTATTGTAGATTATAGACGCGTCGACAACTCAAGTCATTAGCGTCTTCAACACAACAATTAATAACCCATTTGTGTATTAAAATCTGCCAGCCGGCATACACAAACCGATTGATACGAGCTCAGGCTCCTGGGAACGCCAATTCCCAAAGAACATTGGAATGCAATTGCGAGAACAACTACATTCCAATGTTCCCCCTGGGGGATAACCAGTTCTATACTTATATTATAGATAGAGTTCAAGCTGTTACTATCCTATATCTCCTATCGCCTTGTTTACCATAGAGATATTTTTTCTGTGTTAAAAGATAGCCTAAAAATAATAATTAAAATATGGGTAAATTTCGAAGTAAATTTATATGTGGGGAGTGTTCCAACACATATTCTTTAAAACAGTCTATATCTAGATAACGCATTAATGCTCAATAATAGTGTTACGGAAATTATTTATACCGTTTTATTATGTCCGTAAAAATACACTTTTATTAGCTACGTGGTTATACACGTGTGGAACGCGCGTCGCCGTTCACCGGAATGCCCCTGACCTCCCCCCATCCACCTGGGGACCATTCACCGTGTGCCGTGTTGGCACAATTAGATATCGCCAGTGCCGCTAGGCTAATACATACGCCTTGTTGTTATTGTCTATGGTTGTGGTAATTGTCTATGGTTATACGCCAGTGAGCCTAAAGGTACGTGCAGTATGGAGCTGGGATTCTAGATGGTAGCGTAGATCATAGCAGGGCTTGCTTAAATTAATGCATTGTTATATAGTCCATCCCATAATTGTAGAAATTAAACAAATGAATAACGTATGACTTTTCTCTATTGTAAAAAAAGCTTTGTAAGGTGGTGTATCGTGTAAGTTTTACTAAATAACTAAATAAATCACTGTCATCATATTCAAGATGTCATAATTTCAAAACGACAAAATTCGTTAAAATTGTCAGAATGTGTTGTTTCATTATATTTTATTAACTAAATTTTAAAAATTTGTGATAAAAAATTAATGTTTTATAGCTGTTTAATTTGTTATATGAAGTTTGAAAAAATTATTATCAAATTGACATTACAATTTTTATCAATCTTTCTGTGTGTGTATCATACTTGTATCAATAAAATTTTAAATTTATACTTTTATTTAAAAACATTGAATTATAAATGACGAAATTGTACAATAAAAAGAAAAATAATTCATAAAAAAATATAGCAAATACATATTTGTTCTATTTTTTTGCGCCTCTTGTTCAACGAACAATTTACATCAGGTATTACTATTTGTGTATAATATTATAATATAAAGATACATAACTGTAAAATGTAGTTTATTATTTATTAAGAATGTTACATTTGTATATTATTATTTTAAAATTTACATGATACTTGTTCACTTTTCCAAATATTTCTTTCCAGTAAACAGTAAGAAGGTTTAAGGAATGACGATTTTTGTAAAATATATTAGGACATCACAACACGAGCTGCAATATTATTGCGTAGAAATGTATTTAAACGTTATAACTGTTCATTGAAGCTATTTCTCTTCTTTTTTTAAAAAATTTAGCATAATTAATTCCAATTTACTTTTTGAAAAGTCAAATCTAATATTTTGTTATTTAAAAATGACATTATTTTATTTTCCGTTTCCTTGGTTAATTTTTATTTTTATTTAGTAAAACAGTGCTAAAACAGTAAACTTGGAAAATATAAATAATCTAATCATAATTTTGAAATTTTTTACATGTTGCCAACTTAAAATAAACGTTATTCATTTGTTTAATTTCTACAATTATGGGATAGACTTTATATGCGAGCGTACACAACGAAGCAGTGAGTGTAGCAGGTATAAGCGCTGTTACAAGAGCTGCTAGATATAACAAGACTGTATCTCACCATTCTTTCAGCGCGCTGAGTACTACAATCAACGTGTGACAACTGTCAAATGGCCGTTACAAGTTTCGCAATGGATGTGACTAGTTTAATAAGTGAAATTTTGCCAGTTTTTATTTAATTTGTTTTGAGTTTTTTCTAAGACGTAGAAGTGTTAGGTTCCGTACTTAAATATTCAAAAAACCGGTTTGGATAAAATTTTAATTCTTGGTATAAATGATGAAATTCGCCATGTTTAGATCGTTTTCTATTAATAGGGTGAACATGACAGCTCCTACCCAAATTTGTATTTAAAATATACCACTTTGTAGCAGAAGAATACAAATATTCGTCTTCGCTATCTGACATTTCAAACGCGATTTAAGCTTGTATCAATGCTAGTATCAAAGCTTCGTTGTGCAAACCTATAAGCGCTTATAATTTCAGCCACCATCTACCATACATGCTACCATCTAGAATCCCAGCTGCGTACTGCACGTACCTTTAGTCGGTAGTACAATAGTCATCAGCCGAACTGAAGCGCCACTGCTCTTGATGCGTGCAACAATAGTTTTGTTTAAAATTTATTTTTCTATTAAAACATATCTTTGTTTAAAATTTATTTTTGCTTTCTAGCCTTTATAAGTTTTTAACGGCAACTGGAAGTGCAGGCCCCTTTTAATAGCGATTTGTGTAATGAATCGAGTTAATCGTATCGTATTTGATTGTAGGTAGTAGCGCCTCAAACACATACAGGTCAAAATGTACGACGTAGTTCAAGATTGTTTAGTAACAGTTATAGCGTTAAAGAAAATAATAAATCACCTAATCAAGGTAAATTTGTAACCCCGAAATTACCTTCGCGTAAAACAAAACAACGTCTTGCTAAAACAAATTTGAACAAAACAAGTTTCAATGAACTGCATGCACATAATTTGAAAGCCGATAAAGAAAAAATTGAAACGATTACTTCGGAACAAAACGTTGCCGTAATGAATAGTACGAATCAAGTATTGAATCAACAAGAGATGTTTAATATTCAAAAACAATGTGCCGAAGGTTTAATGTCATTATTGTGCGATTTGGGGAAAGCCTACCAACACATATCTCAGTACAATTGCCGAAAAGCAATAGAATGTTTAAAAGTACTTCCTTCAAGACAGTACAACACCAGTTGGGTTTTATCTATGCTCGGCTTAGCCCATTTTGAAATGGCCGAATGGCAACAGGCCATACAATATTTTAAAGAAATACACGAGAAGGAACCAAACCGGATAGAGTTAATGGATTATTATTCGACCGCGCTGTGGCATACGCAGAAAGAAGTATCGTTATCGGCACTCGCTCAAGACTTGATGGCTCTCGATAAGAGTTCCGCAATCACTTGGTGTGTTGTTGGCAATTGTTTTTCGTTACAGAAAGAACACGACACGGCTATTAAATTTCTAAAACGCGCTGTACAGGTTTGTATTAAGTCGGCTATAGACAGCACGGCCGGTTTCAAATTGGCTGATGCCCTGTCGTCTGTAACTACTTTTACGCTAGTGTTTTCCGAACTTTTTTGATCGCAACTAGAAATAAATCTTTTTTCAGTTCGGTGTTATTTTGACAGTGTCTGTTTAAAATTGATGTCAGTAAATAACTAGACTTCAATACAGCAGACTCTCCTATGATTTAACCGATTCTTGAACGATCGTCGTAAAGTGACTTGTTTTAAAGTATATCCTCGTTTTGAATCGGAACAGTTATAAATTGGGATTTTGTTTTTAATCACATCTGTATTAAAAAAAATGAAAAAACTTTTATAGAAATTCTTGTGTTGTGTACAAACCAGAAGTTTGGAGGCACTAATATATGTACGTTCGTGTATTATAACCGCAATAATGCAATTTATTATAAATTTTAGATCGATCCTAAATATACTTATGCATACACATTGTTGGGTCACGAGTTCGTAATGACCGAAGAGCTCGACAAGGCAATGAGTTGTTTCCGTAACGCGGTGAGATGCAATCCGAGACATTATAATGCTTGGTTTGGTATCGGGTCGATATATTCGAAACAAGAACGATTCGAATTGGCGGAAATCCACTACAGGCGCGCGCTTGCTATCAATCGACAAAGTCCAGTACTCATGTGTCACATAGGTGTCGTACAGCACGCCCTCAAAAAGACAGATGCCGCATTACAAACGCTTGACAAGTAAGTTGTGTTTACTTTTAACTAGTTACAAATAGTTCGCAACTTTACGATTTAATTCATTTCTAACGCGTGTTCGTAAAGGAGGAATATTTAAAATTAGAGATGTGCCGAATAGTGGTTTCACCGAATAACCGAATACTATTCGGTTTAACTTTTACCGAACCGAATATTCGGCCGAATTATTCGGTTTACCATTTCATTGATTTGCCGCGTAAACAGGTTCTAACATGTACGCTACGTGTCGCTGCTGGCTAGTTGACAAGCAAGCCGTACCTCACCGCCCGCCACCTGCGCTATCACTTTGCTTCAAAACATCGCACGATTACGTTAAAAATACGAACAAAGGTGCTTATTATTACAAAAATACTGAACCGAATATATTTGGCACCAAAACCGAATAATTCGGCCGAATACAAATAGTGAAAAAGATGCCGAATACGCCGAATACCGAATACCAAACGAATATTCGGCGCATCTCTATTTAAAATCATCAAATATCCCGACTTATCCGGTTCTTGCATCAATACATTCATTTTATGTATTCGTAGGGCATTGCAGTTTGCACCGCGTAACGCCATTTGTAAATTTCATCGTGGCTCGATATATTTCGCAGCCGGTCGTCACGCGGAAGCTCTGGCAGAATTGGAAGAACTGAAACGTATCGTACCGAAAGAATCACTTGTTTATTATCTGATCGGTAAAATACATAAGAAGTTAGGCAATACCGATTTGGCATTGATGCATTTCAGTTGGGCCACGGATTTAGATCCGAAAGGCGCGAGTAGTCAGATCAAAGAAGCGTTTGAACCGACTGCTTCAGCCGCTAACCGATCTCAGAACGATAGTTGCGTAGCAGAAGGTGTGGTAGCTTCGCCAAGTACGAGTAACCAATATCAAAATGATATAATGATGCGTGTTGAACGTGAAGAAGAAGTCATTGAGGAAGTAGGAATTAATGAAAGCGATGATAGTCTTTAATTGTTGTAAATTATGGTTTCTTTTAGTTGCGTGCTTAGAATTAAAGTTATATGGGCGTTAAACGAATCTAGATATAAGAGTGTATCGAAAGGTTTGTGTTAAACTTTTGACGATCGTTCTTCGTATTAGTTTCAGCTGGGAATGATGAAAAATCGGTATTACCCGATATCTGATAATGCCCGATTCCCGATAATTACCCAATCCCCGATATTTATCACCTTCTTAGATTCACCCGGGTACTCGATTCTACGTGAATCACTGTCGTAGTTTGAATGTACTTCAATACGATATTCAATTGTTTCGGAGATACAGACAAAAGAAGTTGTCCTTGTCCGCGCAACAGTTGATTTTTGGATGAAAGTGCGTTGTAACTCAAGGAACGCGGCTTAAAAGTTTACCATTAACCTCCCGGTTCACCTCATGTATGAAGTAAAATATATTTTACACTGAAATACGTTTTTTTTACAGTTGTTTTTCAGTCGAAACAAATTTTTTTATCGTTATTGTATAATATTTCAAATCGAATAACTTATTTTAATATAAATATACATATTTTAGAGTATATAAATGTAGATGGTATTTTTATTTAAAAAAAAATTAAATTTAAAATTATTTTTTCAAGTAAATGATTTTAGTGTAAAATAGTCACTGATTCCATGCGAAATGTGATCGATTCGAGAAAAAAAATGGAACATTTTTATCGGAAATAAAACATTGGAATAGAATTTGTATGAAACACTTGTAGCTCTATTGCTGATATGAACTATGTTATTTCACCTCTTTTTTTTGACTATGTATTTCTTTCATCAAAAAAAAATATGTTGATAGAAGCTTGTAAAAAGATACAGTATTTGAACAAGAAGCACATAAATTTGGAAACTTGGTTTTGTTTGTCTATTAATTCGCTTTCAACTGTGTGAATCATAAAATACAGGTTGAATATCATTCTAATAAAGAATTAATTTGTTTTTATTTGGTTTTTTTTTCAACAGCATATCGTAGATTTTTGTCAGTAAGCGCAGTGTTTTTTTTTTCGTGAAAGTGATAGCTTTTAGCTGTTTTAATCTAAATCAAATTATAAGTTTTATAGTTCAGGAGGCAATGATTTTGGCAAGGGTAAATTTGGAGATTGAAATTGTTTTATTTAATGTTTAAACGCATGTGTCGTAAGCTTTCATTTGTTATAAAACAAACTCAAGTAAAAGAAACAAAGAACAAAGGCAGCGGAATATTATTGCGGAAAAGTGAAAAACTCACACGATGTTGATGCTTCAATCTTGCGATGGTTTTAGTAAGTTTCGTAAATCTAAGTCGGAAATTATTGTGTTCATTGTTTAATATCTCAGACTACGGAGACGAAATTTTATTTTATCTTTTGAAAAATTAGAAGTAGTATACGATGAACAAATTTACTATTTCACATACAGTACAGTCTCAATAATTCGAGTCACAACAATCTGAGCACTTAGAAAATCACTCGATACTAATTTTGAGCCAAAAGAAGATTCTAAGTATCACTATTTTCGGATAAAAGTAATGCATTTTTGATCCATTATTAAAGATAGTGAAGTTCGATTTTTGAATGTTTTTATTCAGTGATACCAAAGATACAATGAATTTGAATTGTTGAATTAACACAATTCTCTTCCATTCAAGCTAATAATATAGTGCAGTAAATTCGAAATTTTAACAATATAATTCAGCATTACATTCAATCAGTGTCACAGCTTAAAGAAATATCAGCCGAATCACCTGAAATATTTAATTCGCACACATACATGTTGCGCAAGCGACAGCCATGTTCTTAGGAGGCACAGTTGCCAGTTCTGGATCGAACCGTCGTGCCTGCCATCTAGGGGCGAGCACTTAACACAATTACTGTGTTCAAGGTCTTAGAAATTCGCTGACAAACATCAGTGCCAACAAATTTAGTGAATCTGCTGATATTTCTATATGTTGTTAGTCCCTCAAAACAGCAAATAACCTATAATCTAAACTTAAAATAATTAATTTAATATTTGGTGAAATTAAACATATATATATATAATATATTATTGATGTGCTATCTGAATATATCGTATTGTAAAATTAAAAAAAATGCCTTTATGAGACGTGTATTTTAGTTTCATTTTTAGAAGTCATCGCTTTCATAAATTATAAAATAAATTCCATATAAAGTAATGTATAAATAGTTTAATGTTTAAATTATGGATAATATTGCGTTAAAACTTATATAATTATTTGATTTTTATGTATGAAAAAACAAATTAAATGAGTTCGTAGCAAATGTATCGATTGTAAACAGTTTTGAAAATAATCAGTTGTCAGTTGTGTAAATTGAAGAATTCTTTATGAATAACTGAGAACTGGTTAGTCCTTTTTTATCCGATTGCAGAGGGTACAAGCGCGGATCCACCGTTGTGGGCACGGTGGGCATGCCCACAACCCTAATTGAGGTCGATAGGCTGATGTTATATCCAATGCCTTAATAAAATTAAAAAAAGAAAAGTAAGCTTGAATTTGTTATTTAAGTAAGCGCCTAAACATAATTAAATCTAAAATCTGATATGCTTTCAAGCTGTAAAAGTTTCATCAAAATCGGTTCAGTAGTTGAGTCTAGATGTGATATTGTGGTGTGCAAACAAACACACATTTACTTTTGTAATTTTCGTGAGCAAACAGATTAACATTTTACAGGTTTATTAATTTACTAGTGTTCGCCCCGCGGCTTTGCCCGCTTGGACCTATACTATGATAGTATCATGGATCGTGAGCGAGTCAGTAGTCCGACTTGCACTTGGCCGATTTTCGGAAAGCCGTGACCACAACCTTTTTTGAGGGCTGGATCCGCGCCTGAAAGGGTAATGTGTTCATCAAATTGATGGGTATGCCACTCTAGCCGTAACACTCAAACGGCTGGACGATTTTTCACAAATGAGGTGTTGATTATTATTATTGTAGATTATAGACGCGTCGACAAGTCAGGTCATTAGCGTCTTCAACACAACAATTATTAAGCCATTTGTGTATTAGAATCTGCCAGCCGGCATACACAAACCGACTGGTACGAGCTCGGGCTCCTGAGAACGCCGATTCCCAAAGAACATTGAAATGCAATTGCGAGAACAACTAGATTCCAGTGTTACCCCTGGGGAAAATGAGGTGTTGATAAATTTATGCTAGGTGCTACATAAAAATGCGATAAAAAACATTCCAGCAACTTCTGTGTTATCACATCGAATTTGAATTAACTGTCCCAAACTTCCGTTTCTTACGCATCGTCATAGGCGATGGAACGATGGGGGGGGGGAGCTATAAGCTCATGATCACATGAAAATTTAGATCGTAGTGTATTAAACACGCTAGTTTAAAATTGGGGGGGGGGCTTAATTTTTATTATTTATTATTATTAAAGATAAAATAGTCATCTATTTTAAAAGATTTAATCGTCTGTGATGCAGGCAACCCACTATACGTTGCTGTATGTAGTACTTGCCTGCTTGCAGTAATTAGACGTGTAATTTTTTTATAGTTTGTAAATTTAGAGTTTCATATTAACCGAGTATTATGAATAATAACCATTTATTCACATGGTCCATAACATATGTATAGAAGTATACAGGCGTTTTTAGTTTTTTGAAATTTTCTGGGTTGCAATCTTTCTAAGAAGGCTCCTCAAAGATAACTAAGCAATTCGGTACCCGTTTCACGGTTCTACGATATCTAGAACCCAGGCGCGGACTAGCCAGGGCTACTAGAGCTTCCCGGGCCCCCGGAGCTGGAGACGGCCCGGGCCTTCCAATTTCCCAATCCCATCAAATAACAAATTGCTCAAGTCTCTCCCTCGCCCCTCGGGCCCCTACAAATGTTACCGTCCCTGAAAAAATACAGCCAGTCCGCGCCTGCTAGAATCGAAGTTATGAATTTTTTTAACATTTAAAGGCCCGCCATTTTGAAACAAAATGGCGGATCAAGATCAGACCTACTTAAGAACACTTCTTGGGTGTAGCTGAACATTTTAGTACGTATTTTGTTGTTCTATGTTGCGCAGAACAGGAATAAGGAGGGTACAAGAAAGTAAGTAAGGAAACAAAATCCACGTGAAGCGCATATACAGGTTTTCTGGAAGTCATAAACTTACTTGTTATTTGTACTGAACCTGGCCCTTTTTTTCACATTTATGTTTTTGGTAGGATTATACTTATGCTTATATTCATAGTTAACCCTTAAGGTAAGTACTTAAGTGCTGAGGGTACATTATTCAAAGGAGCGTTTCATAGTCATTTCCTTGAGTGAGGGAAGAATTATAGTAAACCTCCATGATTTTTTCCTTTAGAACAGTTGGTCATACTGCAGACCGATTGTGTTTAGTTGTCATTTTTGATATAAATGCGTGTTTTTCATGTGTTTTACTGTTTTTACTTTTTCGACACTTAAGGGACATACTATCCACCCTTAAGGTGAGGGTGATGTAAGGGCCCTTACAGACGTCAATTTTGACTATGAAACGCATATTCGATTTGAGGGTATGAGTAAGTGTCCCTTACTACTTAAGGGTTAACTATGAATACGGCCGTTATATACGTACATGAGAATGTGATACAAGCAAGATAGTAATTATCGTGTGAGTGAGGGGTCCATTTAATCATTGAAGCTTTCAAAGTTCCATTTCGGTCAATTTCGCAGTTGATCGATATACTACGTCATAACGAGAACATTTAAATTCTTCGTCGAACCATATTTGGTTTTATACAGGCATAAATTGTATTTTGGACATCTTTAATATAGATTAACAAGAAATCTTTAGGTCTGTTAAACAGGTTCATAAATCGTAAGCGCTGCATGCAATCGACTTAATTACGGGTCAATGCTGGATAAACATACTACCTTTGCAGTGGTCTAAAATGTAAGCTTTATAATAGGGTGTTAAACTATCTCACCCAAAGATACTCCTATGAATAATTATCAGTGGCGGACTAAGCCCGTCGGAGGCCCGGGGCGGCAGAACTAAATGAAACCCCCGGTCTGCTTAGAAATTGATGTATTTGTAGTGTAAATTTCGTAAAAAATGAATAATATAGATGTAATGGCTGACAAAAAAATCAAACGTTTATAATAAACGTAGGTAGATAGGTCACCTACCTACGTTTATATTTTGTATACGTACGGGGCCTCCAACTCCAAACTGCCTCTTACTTACTAAACATATTTTGGCCTTGTTTGGGATTTGATTAAGAAGGACTTCTCGAGATTTAGAAACCCCCCAGGATCAGAGGCCCGGGGCGAGCCGCCCCCCTCCCTAGTCCGCCACTGATAATTATATTTCCGGTTCGACTTCGCCCGAGTAGATTTTGGTTTGGCGACGCAATAATCGAAGCAACAAATCTCTCATATACATCGAATGTAACATTACAATGCAACACTGGAAAAATTCATTATCAAACTTAGATGTCACCGTCGGGACTCTAATCGAATCTTCCACTATTTCGGCGGCTGAGATGAATTTTGATAGAATGCACTGTAACATTACGTTACTCGATGGGTGTTCATAACAGTAATTCTAACATAAAAAGCATTAATTTGTTTGTATATATCCAGACAGAAGCTACGAGGGTTCAAAAATGCGCCGAATCGCTTCAAGAAAAGGTAGACCAGGCTGACATGGCGGGTGCATTGTCGTGCACCCAGATATTGATATTGTAACAAAACTGTTTTCCAAGTTGGCGGAATAAATATTTATTTAATATAATTAACAATTCAATAACAATAAACGCAACAACTATATGTCAATTCTAACAATCAACACAATAATAATAACGACACAGTAATTCTTTAACAAAGTGAAACACTTAAATAACACTGAACAAATAACTATATTTATATACTGTATTTATATTCTCAGTTCAACACGACACTGACTCACGACTGACTGACCGTTGACCCACTCGTACTTCGCTTATATAGGTCGAGCAGCCTGGCCCAGCACGCTCGCGCGCTCTCCAGAACATTCCGACGGGTACTCGTATCTTTGATATCATTCCACGCCTCACCACTGTGACCTTTCCTTCTCGACGCTTCTATTGTAGGCAGTGGCGTAACATCTTGGGGTTTGCTACAAATAGAAGTAAGAAAGATTATGCGAAGAGAATTAATGGAAGATCTTCGACTCTCGAGTTAAGGCGCCATTTTTGGTGGCGTACGTTAAAGGAACGTTAAAAAAACCAAACAGAAATCCATATTTATATTTGTTCATGCCATCGGAGATGATTTTTATGTCGGCTCACGCAATGAGACCATATTTTATAAAATTTGATTTCAGTATGCGGTAAAGAGATCGTCGTACATATATGAGTATGTGTAATGGCACCCCGTGGTTCCAACTTTAACAATTACTTTTCCACTATACGTTGTGTTGTAGGTGCAGTATTTCACCGTCTTGGGTGAGAAATATATGGCCGATTTGGTTCATTACCTTTGGGTCGCATATATATCATTTCTTTCTTACGTTTAACGTGCGTTCCTTCGCTTCAAATGATCCATTAAATGCAGAACTTGCTATCGATTCTTTACTTGTTGAAATCCTCTCAAACTTTTTCAATATTTCAACAGATAATCGATATTAGTTTTTACGAAATGTTGCATTAGCAGTGCCGGCTTTGGAGGGGGGCAACCCGGGTAGTCGCCTCGGGTGCCAGGGCTAAGGAGGCGCCGCAAATCAATCAATAGTAGATAATAAAAACTCGGGTCGCAGTGCCAAAACCCTGCCGACAATATAGTGTATTTGCTAATACAGGCATTGTGCTGTTATTATGTGAACATAAGTTGGTTTTTGGAAAAAATAAAAAATTTAACCCCTTAATACATCCCTTAAAATAATATTTTTTTTTCTTAATTTCAATATTATTATCAATGCAACCTCTGTACCAAATTAAATACACCCGTTAGCAAATAAATCACTATCCGTAAACTAGTTTTTTCATAAAATTTGTAAGTCCGGTCCTGTCGTGCCGATTTTGTTAAAATTTTAGCAACACATTTTAATCTCTACTAAAGGGTTAAATTTCAATTTTGAAACAATTCTGAGATTTTTTTCGGTATTTTTGGGCCCAAAAACATTTTTCAACCCCTAAAAACCACCCTTAAAATGGTCCGATTGGGCCCATTTTTAATAGGCTTCGTGCGGTTATGGATTGCAACGTGCCTACCCAATTTCGTCAAAATCAATTAACTCTTTCGAAAGTTATAGCTCGTCACACACACACACACACACACACACACACACACACATATATATATATACATATATATATATAGACATTTCCAAAAATGGTGCCAAAATGTTCAGGAGGTTATGAAACGTCGAGAAATTTTGGTCCGACCCCTAGGTCCCGCCATCCGACCGACGCCAATAGTGTATGTGCCATATGGCAAATACACTAATAACAAAATAAAGGACGCTGTGCATCAGCGTCATTTAGGGCCAACATATACCTACACATGCTGTTTTTTACAAGATTTTATTTAACTTCACTTGTTAGTTAGTTGAGTTAGTTAGTTGAGGGCAGATAGCCTAGTGGTTAGCATGCTTGGTGCCGCAATCTCTAGACTGGACTGCCGTGGGTTCGAATCCCACCTGCGCTCATGGATGTTTTGTGATGTTATTTAGTTTTAAGTTAGTTGTTATTTAGTGTAGTTGAAAGACGCTGATGACCTTAGATGTCGACGCGTCTATAATCTACAATAAATAAAAAAAAATAGTATGTTTGGGTCAAATCTTGCAAGTCAATGTTGAACGACTTCCACATATTCGATTGATTTGAAATTTTGTACACATATGTATTCCCGATGACATTACATGAATAAATCGTTTTTAGAAATAAATTCAACCCCTAAGGGGTTTAAACGGGGGTGTAGATTTTTTTGACTAATCGACGCCCAGGCCAAATCGCTGAAGCTAGAAACTTGAAATTTGCTCAGTAGGTATGATAGGTATTTTACGAACATTAGATTTTATAAGATAAATAAAAGTGGATGTATTTCTTTCCATGACAACGAATACAATTATGTGCGTTTAACGGTATTAGCATAGATCAAGTAATCATTGAGGAAGATACCTTTCCTTATGACGTAATACGTGAGCAGTTTTTGGAGAGACTATTAGGATCGCATGATCGCTCTACACTAGCGACACCCCTATTTCTATCCATGAACTAAACTGCCAAACCCCATAGGTTAAGAAAAATATTAAAGCTACCATACTTCTCTGTTTCTAGGGGTTTGGCAGTTTAGTTTATGGACAGAAATAAGGGTGTCGCTAGTGTAGAGCGCAACGATCATGCGATTCCAGCGGTCAATCCATAAACTGTTTATTTAAATTTATTTAATAAATGACTGTCAATTAATATTTAAAATGTCAAAAATCTGAAAAAAGCTAAATTGTTTAAAAATTTCCAGAATTGTGTTTTTCATTATATTTTTTTGACTAAATTTTAGAAATTTCTGGTACCTATAATAATTTAAATGTTTTATAGCTGTTTTATAATATGTTGTATATTATGAAGTTTGAAGAATTAATATAATTGACATTATGTGCATTTTTTTATAAGTAAATCTTTTTGTGCGTGTGTATTATATTCGTTTCATTGTAGATACCTATTTTTATTATTAAATATAGAGTTTTACTTCAACATATTGAATAAATGATTTGTGAAACTACACAATAAAAAGAAGAATTTATAGCTTATAAAAAAAATTACAGCAAGTCATTGTCATAGTTCTTTTTTGTATGTCCATTTTTGAGCGAACCATAAGCGAACAATTCATATTAGATAATAAATAACCGCAAGAATTAATTTATTTAAAATAATGAACAGCTACGAAAGTTTAATATTGTGATAATAATTCTTAATATTGTATATTGACATTTGTCACGTTTAGATACGATTTTGAAAACTTGTAGGTATAAAAATGGTTTCTGTTACAATGATTTTCATAGTTCTTTATAACTATTTTCTAAAGCAAATTTGTCGTCAAAAAATTAGCACGGTTTCTTTATTATATTATTTAATTTTTGAAAACTCAAATTAAGAATTGGTTATAAAAAAAATTATATTAGTTTTCTGTTACCATGGTTAGTTTCCAATTTTTATTTTGTAAAATTTTAAACCTTAAAATATAACTAAATGTTTGTGGTACCAACTTGAGTCAAACAAATACATTTCTACGGTAAAAAAATAGACTTTATAACACCTCCTTGGACTTTATTTAATTTCTCGTTTACCATGGTTACACAACAATTAATTACGAAATAAATACGAGACCTTGAAAAAATTAAAATATATATAGTCCATCAAAGTGATTCAAATGAATAACGATGACTTTTCTCATTGTAAAAATCTTGTAAGTGTGTATCGTGAGTTTACTTAAATAACTAAATAATCTGCATCTATTAAGATGTCATAATTTTACGACAAAATTCGTTAAAATTGTAGAATGTTTGTCATTATATTTATAACTAAATTTTAAATGTGATAAAAGATTAATGTTTTATACTGTAATTTGTTAATGAAGTTTGAAAATTATTATCAAATTGACATTACAATTTTATCAACTTTCTGTTGTGTATCATACTTGATCATTTAAATTTTAAATTTAACTTGTATTAAAAACATTGAATTATAAATGACAAATTGTACAATAAAAGAAAAATAATTCATAAAAAATATAGCAAATACATATTGTTCTATTTATATTGCTCTTGCTCACGAACAATTCATCAGGTATTACTATTTGTGCTAATATTATAATATAAAGATACATAACTGTAAAATGTAGTTTATTATTTATTAAGAATGTTACATTGTATATTATTATTTCAAAATTGTACATGATACTGTTCACTTTTCCAAATATTCCTTTCCAGTAAACAGTATGAAGGTTTAAGGAATGACGATTTTTGTAAAATATATTAGGACATCACAACACGAGCTGCAATATTATTGCGTAGAAATGTATTTGAACGTTATAACTGTTCGTTGAAGCTATTTCTCTTCTTTTTTTAAAGAATTTAGCATGATTAATTCCAATTTACTTTTTGAAAAGTCAAATCTAATATTTTGTTATTTAAAAATGACATTATTTTATTTTCCGTTTCCTTGGTTAATTTTAATTTTTATTTAGTAAAACAGTGCTAAAACAGTAAACTTGGAAAATTAAATAATCTAATCATAATTTTGAAATTTTTTACATGTTGCCAACTTAAAATAAACGTTATTCATTTGTTAAATTTCTACAATTATGGGATAGACTTTAAAAAAGCTATTTTTTCGGCGTCCTGCATTTCAAGATCTTGGCTATAGTGTCTATGATCTCTTGGCTCTGAAATTTTTAACATAATTTTGAATAACCGTGGTAACGTTTTCTTTGTTAAATCATGTTATTGAGTTGATACTGTTTTTTCTCAATTTGTGTAATATTTTGCATTTTAAAATTTCTGACAAATTACTTTCTATTAATATTTCAAACACGTCCAAATTACCTCGCAATTTTCGCATTCGGAGTAAGGAGGTTGCAGTTGCACTATATATTATATTATATTAAATGCTGAAATACTTTTTCGAATGTATTTTGAATTTCAAGAACAGTTATTATTTTTGGGGTATTTTGTCCACTTTTATATATTCTTACCTGCATAGTCTCAAATTACGATTCTGAATGATTGTGATAAAACTCGTGAAATTTTGAAACAAGCAATATAATATTTTTTTAGAATAAATAGAAATGTTCAGTTTCAGTTTTTTTTTATAAAAAACAGCATATTTTGATAATTTTTTATTTTACTGAAAATAATTCCGTACTAAAATGGTAAAAAACGGAGCCCACAAATGGTGACAAAATTCTTTTGTGCCCAATACGCGATGTCTTTTTTTTGAAAAATATTTAATTAATCCAGTCCCCTATGAACATCAAAAAATAATGTCATAAATTCAAATATAATTCCAAAGCTACTGCACATTCGCCAAGGTTAGCACCATGGAGGTTAGCACATTCGCGATTTGCACGAAAGTCGAAACCATTGCAACAAGGAGGTTTGAAAATATTTTTAATCGGAATGAGTCATTTTTTTACCGCTGATTTTTGTGGCAGCACCGGTCAAGCCTCAACTCAAATAGAGATGCATGATTAGTAAATAAAGCTCTTGAGAGAGATGCACATAGTTAGGCTGTCGGTTCTTTATGAATTGGAGGCTCCACGTTTCAAACAACAGACATTAGATGTCTTACCCATATTACTTAGTCAATGGTATTAGCGCATCTGTCTGTACCCGCGATACAGGCATTACCTATTTTTCTAAAACGCTTCGTATGAATAAAAAAGTGTTCTCGATTGTGATGTGTTAAAAAAGTCACTCTTAGAATCATAACTTTTAGCAAGAAATTCATGAAAGACTGTGTCCAATAATAATTACTAATTAATACAGTATAATATAAGAGCTTAGGTAATATAGACCACTGCGCATCCCGCTGCGTCGTTCATGTGTTTTTAATTAATTTATTGCCCTGCATTAGAACCCAGTATGTGTTGTGATTAATAAGTTGTAAGGTTTTTAATTACAATGACCGGCTAGTAATTAATAAATAATATTGGCTCCAAATCATTCGAATATGTTGATTTAAATTTTCTTTATACGTTCCACAATTAGTGAACCGATTTCTCTTTTTATTAATTTCACACGATCTGTGATTGCATCTTTTTAGTTTGAAATTGCTATGAGGACGTGAAAACGTTTGTATCATACTGGGGTGGCATTTTAGAAATAGTAGATGCAACGGAAATTGTCGGAACTGGTTGACATGTGAAACAAAACAACATGACGTAGGTATACTATGCAAAGGTCTCAGAGACTGTAAGCCATGGTGACCTTGCGGTAAAGTACGAGTCTAACGACAGGTTCAAAGATCAAGTCCAGTTTCTAATCCTGAAGGCTTTTAATATATTTTTTTATATAATGAAAGTATTTGATTTTCGGCAAAATTATGGTTCAACACTAGCAGTGACATCTAGGGACAACAAACTGTCACTGGAAAATAAATTACTAACAGTGTCATCTATGGACATCTTTCCAAAACTTGAAAATCTAGGTCGAAATTTTACGTCTAAAGCTGAATGCAAAATAGATATTTTTGCACATGATCCCCTGATATTTCTAAAGCAGAATGCAGACTAATTATAAATCAACACCGATACCTCTTTAATGCTTATGGGGGCTGGATAACAAATTTTTAAAAACGACATTTTTCAAATGTTTTGCAAAATACCAATTTTAATTTATGAAGACAGAGTTTATTTGTTTGTTTCAGTTTGAAAGAGCTAATTTCGGGATATACTTACTAACTGATTTTGCTAATTTTTTCACCATAGTCAGCTTCTACACCATCCTTATGGTATCGACACTCATAACTACTACACTACGCGTTAAATGAGCATAACAAAATTTTGTGTGCTTTTGTAGTGTTTTAGTGTTTACCTAGATTGTGTGTTTTAAAGACCACCAACAGCTAAGGTCATTTGGGCCTAACACCAATTCATATTTTTAATTCATTATTTTTTTTAATAAATTGAATTGAAAATCCAATTGACACTTTTACCAGCTCTCGGGCTAGAACCCGGGAACTGGGGACTTGTAATAGAGGAACCATATAGCAACGCCATGTAAACAACAGCATTGCTACACGTTCGGCTATTCTCAAGTCCTGTTTGTTTACCTATATAAAGCCTACCCTCAGCTGGGTCAAGCCCCTCCCAAACCAAAATCCTGGATCCGCCACTGTCTGTCAGTGTCCCACCCGTGTCCGTTTTTTTAGCACATCTGGTAAACCTGTTTACATTTCTAGGGACCCGAGGAAGAGACTTGAGTAATTTATTATTTGTTGAGATTGGTAAATAGGAGGCTCTTGACCTTCTCCAACTCCGAGGACCCGGGATGCTCCAGCGCCCCAAGATAATCCGCGCTTGGTTTAAGCTATAAGCTTCTCGTCAAAATCGATATTTATGCTGTGGCGGTGTTAGAATGTGGGGCCATGGCCCACCTTAAACTGTCTTGGCCCACCCTGGAATAATCCCCAATCTCTAGTCTATCTTTTAAATACGTTTTTAACCATCAAAATTTCATCAATTTTTCTTATAAGTTCTATAGCAAGTAATCTGGGTTAAATTTTGACGAGCACTGAAATTTTGGGAACAAATGTTATTAGCCCACCTTCAGAACACCATGCCCAAGTCTGGCCCACCCTAACAAAAAGTCCTAGCGCCACTACTGTATTTATGTGAGCGAATCTGCGGACAAACTTGACGTTCACGGGAGAGAAGCCGCGAAAAGCTAAATAGGTAATATATATAACGTGAGTGAAGTCGCAAGCTCATGCTAGTATAAAATATACAGGGTGAGTTCGACCACCCGTATCAGTCGTTTTTTTCGAAAACGGTTAGTCGTAGAGAGTTGTGTCAAAAATTTGTATTATAAAAGCCCTAATAAAGAATCGAATGGTGATAATTTTTTTTTCCGGGAAGGTCGACTTCCTTATTAGTTTGCTCCAGAATGTCCAGAACTCCGGAATTATAAATGTAACGATAGGTCGAAAGTGGTATTGTTGAAAAGATCTTTAAAAAATAAGCAAGTTTTGTAGGAAAATTTTTTTTATTACTGTCACCCCTGTTAAGTAATATTTGTTTGAAATTACTAAATTAAAATGTCGTAATAACGAACTTTTTAAAAGTCCGCATTTAAAATCTAGTTACCTATCTATCGATCATTAAACACTGAAGAAGTACACTCACAGTATAACCAGAAGAGCTCAGTAGTATCTGTTAAAGAGTAAATGAAAGACAGTTTGAACACTTGAGACAATGTCTAAGGTTGCTAGATTTTTAATGCCGACTTCGATCGTTATTATGAAAATTTGATTTAATAATTTCAAACGATTGTTACTTAACAGGGGTGGCAGTAATTAAATAATTTTTCCTACAAAACTTGCCTATTTTTTAAAGAGCTTTTCAACAGCACCACTTTCAACCTATCGTGTTTTCTAAAATTCCGGAGTTTTGAACATATAATAATTTATATTTATACTTATAGAAATTTACAGGGGTGGCAGTAATAAAAAAAAATTTCCTACAAAACTTGCTTATTTTTTAAAGATCTTTTCAACAATACCACTTTCGACCTATCGTTATATTTATAATTCCGGAGTTCTGGACATTCTGGAGCAAACTAATAGGGAAGCCGACCTTCCCGGGTAAAAAAATTATCACCATTCGATTCTTTATTAGGGCTTTTATAATACAAATTTTTGACACAACTCTCTACGACTAACCGTTTTCGAAAAAAACGACTGATACGGGTGGTCGAACTCACCCTGTATATAATGTGAGTGAAGTCGCAAGCTCAAGCTAGTATAAAATATATATAGATAGTTGGTATCAACCCATAGATAGAATGTGTTTATAATTTTGACATGTATATTATCCAGTGTATAATTTCTTATAAAACTGTTTTTAATATATTTTAATTACGGGTATGGTCAGGTCGGACCATCCTCATACATATAAATATCGCTATGTTATTAAAAAACGTTACAAAAACTAATTTGAGATTTACCGGTACAAGTTTTATTCGTTTCGTTTTATCTGTCTTATATACAGAATGTCTTTTTAGTGTATTTGCCATAATATGGCACATACACTATTGGCGTCGGTCGGATGGCAGGACCTAGGGGTCGGACCAAAATTTCTCGACGTTTCATAGCCTCCTGAACAATTTGGCACCATTTTTGAAAATGTTTATATATATATATGTATGTATATATTTATATATATATATATATTTATATATATATTTATATATATATTTATATATATATATATATGTGTGTACACGATAACTCTCGACAGACTTAATCGATTGAAACGAAATTTGGTACACACATTGGAACCCATCACCGCAAGAAGCCTATTTAAAATGGGCCCGATCAGACCATTTTCAGGGTTGTATTTAGGGGTTCCAAAAAGTTTTTGGGCCCAAAAATACCGAAAAATTTATCAGAATCGTTTCAAAATTGAAATTTAACTCTTTAGTAAAGATTAAAATGTGGTGCTAAAATTTTTATAAAATCGGCCCGACAGGACCGGACTTTCAAATTTTATGAAAACACTAGTTTGTTGATACGGATTTACTTATGGAAGGGTGTATTTAATTGGGTGTACTGATAAAATCCATGTCTAATATTGAAATTTAGAAAAATTTAATTATTTTAAGGGATGTATTAAGGGGTTAAATTTTTTATTTTGTCAAAAAACAAACTTAAGTTCACATAATAATGCCACAGTGCCTGTATTAGCAAATACACTAATTGTCGGCAGGGTTTGGCACTGCGACCCGAGTTTTTTTAATTGCTTCTTAATATTGTTAATTAGAAAATGTATTAGTAGATTGTAAGTATGTATACGTAATGGAACATATTACTTTTTACAGTCACTCGAGCTGTAATACCATTACGTACGAGGAATATATGGTATTTTTTGCCATACCCATTACAAAATACCTACTTTTCACGTAATTTTCAAAAAATTCTGACAGTTCATTTGCGTCGCTATCTTTTCTTCCATAGTGTGCTGCGAAGTTCGTGCAAGTAAGTAATGACAGGCGCACGCAAGCGTATAGAGCGAATAAACAGAAGTTGCTATGTCAACCGTTTACTTACCGCACTTGCTATGTAATGGAAACATTTTTGCACTCCTGCCTGTTAAATGACCCAATACAGGCCGGTGCCCGGTATACATGCATCGAAAGTAGCTATTTTGTAGTGGGTATGGTAAAAACTAGTTTTATTTTTTTAGGTCTATGTCATATACTTATAAAATATATAGGTACCAAGCTTTGTCTACTTACTCAATGTGCGGTGACTGGTGAGTGAAGCCAACAAAGAGAGCAAAAATATATCTGCGTCTCTTTTGACGAAGTAATTCGGCATTTATTCCGATGATGTCATTGGTCGATGTATGGGCGTTCCATCTGAACAAAATGTTGAAATTGAAGATATCTCTCTATTTCATTCGGACAAAATGTCTTTATCTATGACAGTAGGCAAACAGGAACCAGCCAGTTGAGCCCGCGTAAAAAAAAGACACAAATATATACCTGCATCTCGATTTTTGATCTATCAGCAGTACAGGCTTCATATGTACATGGTCTATATGTAATTTACTATCTTGACGTTTTCTACACAAATGTTTTATTTGTCAAAAGAAATAAAATGCATTATTATTATTATTATTATTATTATGAAGGAAGAATTCCTTAAGAATTTTGCATCCACAAGCATCCTAAACTTCAGGTTCGTCACCGTCACACAAGGGATACTTGCGGAGCAAGGTGAAACTATAACCGCGTCTCAAACCATGAAATGGGCGATTACAGTGAGTTTGGGTCGTGCGCACGGAGTACACGGAGCGACCCAATAAGCACAGCCTTTTGCATGCGGCAGACTAGTAACTCAGCATTACGCTGACAAGCCGGGATAGCTTTTATATTTGCCAACAGTGAAGGTTTGACTCCACCAAGAACGCCAATTATAAGGACAATTAATTTAACAGAATAGTCTGGGTACTGCTTCCTAAGCTCAAAGAGAAGATCTTGATATTTTGTCCGCTTCTCAGTCTCCTTCGCGGCTATGTTCGTTTCAGCAGGAGCTGAGAACTCGATGACATACATAAGTCGCGTAGTCTTATCAAGAAGAACTATGTCAGGCTTTGTAGCTGAAAGTTGCCTGGTAGTACTGAATGAATAATTCCAGAAAATCTTACATGATTCATTCTCGACAACGGACTCAATATCGTCAGGAACATAAGGCAGAACAGGAGTTTTATCAATACCGTAACTATGCCTTAGATGGTATTATTATTATTATTATTATTATTATTATATGTACTGAGACCCTAAGCGCGCGATTCTTTCGGACGTGCAGTTCTGTATTGTGGTTCTTTAAACACTGCATATCTAAAACGCTGTATAACTGCGCCAGAATGTAAAGCTTAGCATATACAAAGCGCTTACGTTTTACAAAACTGAAAGATATATTAATAATTTGAGTACCGGTAAGTTATTAAACTTGATGTGTCGTTTTGAAGGTGGCTCCAGGTGTTTGTTTTGTAAGACATTCGGTAAATAGACATCAATTAGTCGTGCTGTACCGGAGTACGAGTGTTGCTTTCCTATATATCGTAAACTCTGAACTTTATTTATGCAACATTTGCTTTTTTCTATTAGTCTAGATCCGGAACATGCTTTTAGTACAGATGTAATTAAAAAAACTATCCCATAAAGAAACGATATGTATGGAAAAATTGTTCTAAGAAATAAGTAATTTATGTACTCTCATGTAGGTGGTTTTAGGTTTATGTGAAAAAAAGAGTAGCGGTGTATCAGAAGGTTTTGAGTTCGATTTTTTATATCATCTGTACTCATTTCGAGTAGATATTTACCGTATAGACGGA
The DNA here is from genome assembly GCA_039654895.1 of Mongoloraphidia duomilia. Lineage (NCBI taxonomy): Eukaryota > Metazoa > Arthropoda > Insecta > Raphidioptera > Raphidiidae > Mongoloraphidia > Mongoloraphidia duomilia. The sequence goes on from CM077527.1 coordinate 14,552,020, forward strand.
GAGCCCACTGTCCAATTTCCTATGTATCGATTATAATCAGACAAATGTATCTTTGTAAGTTATAGAGCCACAATTATTATTATTTTTAACCCCCGACAAAAAAAGGGGTGTTATAAATTTAACGTGTGTATCTGTGTGTGGCATCGTAGCTCCCAAATGGATTAACCGATTTAAAAGCGGTTTTGATTGTTTGAAAGATGGTATTTGTGAGATAGCTTTCTTAGCCATGTTTGATTGACATTGGTTCAGCGGTTTCCAAGATTTTCAGCTTTAATCACAATTTGTAATTTACAAATTGTGATGAAAGCTGAAAATCTTGGAAACGGCTGAACCAATTGTCGTCTTACGTTATCGATTGTATAAATAAAATTGACATCAAAAGGTCGGTATCAACGCGTACTTTCATATCATCATGGCGTGCCAGAGTTCATCGTGCAGCCCCTTGGCAGCTATAATTTTTCAATTTCGGGCAGAATAAAAATAAAAGAACAGTTGTGCCTCCTTATTTATCTGCCCCAATGTTAACTCACACAGACTGTCTTGAATAATATATGTTTATTGTTCCTGTTAAAAAACAAATGATGCGGGATTATGGCTCTTTTCTGGTAAAAACTTATTAATAAGTAGTTGTTAAACACATTTTATTTTAACATTGGAAATGTTTATGTTCGTATATGGGGGCAGAGTTACGAGTTTTCGTTCAAGGCCAAAAGACACCGGTGTCGCGATCAAGTGAGGAGCAATCATGCAAAATTGAACAAGTACAATTTTTTCGAAATGTGTTTTATATCATGTCTAGTTAATTGAAAGGTATTTGCGACGATCTGCGGTGTTATTTTTGAGCAAATGTTAATAAATACTGTAGAAAAATCCATTTTAAAAGTTAAGTAATCAAGCAAAAGTGAACGCGTATATAACAGAAGAATAATAGGGTTATTCCTGACAAAACTAAACAGTGCATTGATAAATATTGTGTGCATAATAAACAGTTAATTATGTTTCATATATGCTGTTATCATTTCCAATGTCCTCGATGGTTGCAAGGATTGCGAAATCTGTGAATTTTTTTATTAAAGAGAATAGAAACTTCCTCTGAAGAATATATTTGCAACTAATTTTATGAACATCAATTGGTTATTATTATTATTATTGTAGATTATAGACGCGTCGACAACAATTAATAATCCATTTGTGTATTAGAATCTTCCAGCCGGCATACACAAACCGACTGGTACGAGTTCAGGCTCCTGGGAACGCCAATTCCCAAAGAACATTGGAATGCAATTGCGAGAACAACTACATTCCAATCCCTTGGGGGAATTAATTGGTTGTTTCTTCTTTTTTTTAATCAACAATGCTCTACTTATCGATATTCATCCTTTTCAAATGTTATTTAAATGATTAATAAAAACAATCCCCTCGTAAGTTCAATTTTTGTATGTCAAATTGTTTTTTTTGTCTAACATTCCGAAAATGATAATATTGTAACGTTTTAGTCTGTATTAAGCATGTAGTAGGCAACCCTTCTAGCACTGAGTACGTTTATTGCCTATGTGTCAGTAATATTGCGATGTTTTTTGACTAGAAAACTGTTTATTTGACACGAAACCGATGATTGTTCTTGTTTGAACTAATTTGAAGACCTCAAATTCTTATCAATTATTTGTTTATTGATTGTATAGTGTTCATAAAAGGATTTTTCAACAAATAACATTTCGATTCGTGTTGAAATCATAAATTCATTTGACTTGTAAACTTCAAATATAATTTATTATATACTTAATAATTTCTATAAACTATGTACCATATTTAAATGGCATGCAAGATTTTTAATTAAAAAAAATTATTTACATTTTTCTTGCGTAGGTCCGGGTTGAATTGAAACCAGTTTCATACCGTAATATAATGACTAATTTTAATGTTTATGAAATCTGCTCATTTTTTAAAATGCTTTACACTATTTGGTTTAATTTATTTTACTATTAATTAATCGTAAAACTTTAAATACTGTTATTTTATATTGAACAACGGTTTAATCCATTTGTTAAGTACTATACATGTTTCATTTGAATTCCAATAAAAAGAATTAATACAGATCAAAGATCAAATCTTTAAACTTTACCGTATGTGGCTATTTTAAATTTTGATCGCATTTTATTAATGTTTTCTAATAAATACACGGTGTCCAAAATAAACCTGAAATGCATCGGGATTTCCTAAACGGTAAGCAGCGCCGGCGTTAGGGGGGGTAAGCGGGGCAAAGGTATCCCGGGTTCGGGCCCTCGAAAAGGGCCCGCCGGCTCTGAGCTTACCTATTATATGTGAGCATTAAAACATTTTCCCAACAAAAAAGACGTTATTTGATTTTTTGCATTAATATTTTCTATTTACAAAAAAAAAAACAAATTTTGGAGTAAACATTTTTTGGGAGGGGACAGGGGCCTGAGATGACGGTAAGAGATAGAGATTTAGTTCAATGAGAGAAAATGTGCAGAGATTTGAAATCTTCATAAAAAGTGAATAAAGTGAAAATATTTTTTGTCTTACTTAATAAGCGAGTTATAAATAAAAAACGAAAATGGGAAAATCTCGTTTTTCAACTGTTTGTCGCAAGCCAAGCAAAATATGGAAAGTTTGACTGCGTAGTAGTACTGGAGATTCTGCACATTTTCTCTCAACCAAATCTCTATCTCTTACCGTTTAGGAAATCCTCATGCATTTCACGTTTATCTTGATTCTTGAACACCCAGTATTTTGAATAAAGTTGGCTTTCTTCAGTCCTGGACTGACAACTTCCTAGTTCCTACCGGATAACTTCTTTAAGATGCCCCAGTTCCCGATCCAATTTCTTAACATTTACTTGTTAGCTTCTACCGACAGCGAAAAATATTACTTTAATAAATAAAACACACACAAACTGGCTATAGCTGTCCAACTTTATTTTTTAATACTACGTTTCGGTCTGTTATAGGAGACCCTTTTCAAGTATAGATCATTAGTGCTTGAAAAGGGTCTCTTATAACAGACCGAAACGTAGTATTTAAAAATAAAGTTGGACAGCTATAGCCAGTTTGTGTGTGTTTTATTTATTAAAGTATTCTTAACACTTACTTTTTGATGTGTAACATCTTTACACTGTACCTCCCCCCCTATTTCTGCTAGAGTAATTCGGTGAAATATTACGGACGTGTGTCGCGGAATTGACGCTGTTGTGAGCAGTTCTACAGGCCCTATCATAATTCCAGCACCTCAAGCAGCTAACAAGTAAATCACGGCGTCAATACGTCAGCTGTTTTAATTCCCCTTGGTCAGCTGCCTATCTCTTCAGACAGTGTTTCGTGTGATTGAATTTCTTTTAATTATATATGGTAGACGCTAATAACCTTAGGCTTCGAGCGTCTAGAATCTACAATCCGTCTATCTTTAAACTTAACGTTTCCTAAATAATATAGCGATGCCATGTGTTATCCCTTGATTGCCGGTACCTAGTCCTATCCGGCTTAATTTTATTTTAAAAACGCGGTTGTAAAAATGATAGATTGCAGATTATAGACGCTCGACAGCTGAGGTCATCAAGGTCAGAGAACGACGTTCCCCTAAATGGCTCTATGAACTGTAAGGATTGGAATAAAATGTTCTGAACTTCAAAGTGGAATAGCTTCAGGATTTTATTAAAAAAAAACTAAAATATTTTTCAAACACAAAAAAATATTTAATAATATTACTCCTTATACACTATTATTTACAAATTTTTTATAATTTTTAACTGGCCGGTTGTCCCTGGCAATAACCAGAAAAATATGTAAACAACATGGTATGATCGTAATTCGGCCATCGCCGTTGTTAAATTAAACAAATTATTTTCGGTGTTATTTCTTGAGTTGCGAGACAACCAAAAATAACACCAAAAATATTTTCGTATCAAGATCATGTTATTTCGTATTTTTTTCGAAAACATAAATAATGAAAAATAATTACAATAGAAACAAATATGTATTTAAAAATGAAGATATAACATTTATAAGCAGAGAGTGTTTATTACGAGAAAAATTGTTTTCTTCTTTTTGATTTTGCAAGTTGTTTTTAATTTTGATTTCATTAGACACACTCACACGTACCACAATACAACGACATTCTGTGGTTACGCTGTCGCAGCAATGGACCACTTTTCAACCACATTTTAGTTGGCGTGCAGACGCACGTGTGAGTAGATCGCTTTGTCGACAATACAAACCAACTTGCAGGGCAGACAGTCAGTCTGCGTTGACACAACACAGACTGCCGCCCTGTTGTTGGTGTGTCGCTGGAAAATCGCACGTGTGAGTTGTGTTGGCTTGCCGACTGCGCTAATTTTGTGGATGATACCGTCAACACATTGCGACTGTCGTCGCATTGTCGGGCAATGTGTCGGACGTGTGAGTGCTGCGACCCAGTTTCCATACTTTTAGGTTACATTTTAGCTACTCTCCACAGACGACGACTTTATTGTGGTTCTGATGTCGTCGGAAAGTGGTACGTGTGAGTTAAGCCTTAAAGCACTTTCTAGGGCCTAGGCCCTAGGCAATAGATATGTTGCTTGCCGTGCTTTACTGCAGCGTCCGAACTACAAGCGTCGAACTTCCATTTTTTTAAATTAACTTTCCAAAGCTTTTTGGATTTTAATACTTGACAATATTTTTTTTTAAATAACGAATGTTTTTTACATCGGCTAGAAATCAGAGATCTCTATAATATTATGCTAGATCTAAATTAAAGATAAAGGTTGCACATTTTTAAAGACTCTCTTCTTATATTTATTATGTATATTTAAATTATAAATTAAAAATACCAAATCCATTGATATATTAAAATTAATTATAAGAACATAAAAATTGCACAATACTTTTATTTAACTGGAGTCTGGAAATGTATTTCCACATTTCACTACTCCATGAGATATGTTTCTTATAAAAATTAACAACAATTTGTGAGATGTGTTTTTATATTACATAAATTATTTAGATTTATCTATTTACAAACGACACAAAAGTCTTTTCATGCCGATACTGGCCATATTGTACGTCTCCATAATTATTAAAAATACACCCCCTTGTTTCCATCGATATAAAATTTGGGTTAAATGATGTGTTATATTTTTTAATTCTTCTCATTTCAAATGATATTTAAGCTCTAAACATGGGATTATGCAGGAAACTAGACCTTGTGTTATTATAAGAAATGAAGACATGTTTTACAAAACAAAAGTTAAAATTATTATTTTCGCATTTCAAAAATTTAAAAATATAAAACATTTCTGCATTCCTAATAATAAAAGAAAAATAGGGTGTATTATAAATATGAACACTCTGTATATTACAATATACAATAATAACAACAAAAATGTCATACAAGTGAAAATGATGGCATAAACAAATCCGTTAGAACATTTTTAACTTATCTGAAAAATTATTTTTGATACGTGTAGATTTTTGATGTCCATAATTTGTTAAAGTAGGTAAGCAATAATATTTTTGATACTTTTTCTACTTGCTATTTGCTAAATGGGTCTATAATTTTGTTTACTTGTTATTTAATAAATTATTTCTTGACGTGTTTACTAGAAGTTCGGAAAAAACGACGAAAATGCATTACGAAAATCAATAAATTTTTTCAAACATTTATAATATCAGTCTAAAACTGGGAAACTGCTTGCTGAATTCACGAGCATACTGAATACTGTAGGATATTTTTCATTTTCAGGGTCCTTTTCAATTAATTTAATTTTTTTTAAAAGGATTGAAGTTAACAAATTATGTATTGATCGGGCATATTATGAACTGAACGTAATTTAATATGTTCCGGCCATCTAACTATTTTTATTTATTGTAAATTATAGGCGCGTCGACAACTTAGGTCATTAGCGTCTTGATTGTACATTAAATAACAACACACTTAAAACTAAATGACATCACAAAACATCCATGAGCGGAGGTGGGATTCGAACCCACGACAGTCTGATTCAGAGGCAGCGACGCTAACCATTGGACCACGACTATCCTCGCCATCTAACTAGCACCATCAAACTGCAGCTGAATCAAAATGACATGACAGCACAAAATATTCATGAGCGGAGGTGGGATTCAAACTTACAACAGTTTAGTCCAGTGACTAGCACGCTAACCACTACACCAGGCTGTCCTCTGATCAAAAGTTAATTTAGTCGCTTGATTAACAAAATATGCAACATTTATCAAACTCGAGATTTTAATCTGTTAATGCAATCATTTTCAAATGTATTTAACTTAAGACGAAACAAAATTCATTTAAATATACAATATATTAAATTAATACAACGTGAAATATTTGAGACATTTATTGGAATTTGTAAAATAATTCAGTGCTGTTTTTAATGAGATATTTTCAGGTGGTTACGCTGTATGGCGTTAGTTCTGAAAAATTGTTTATGCTTAAATTAATGTGATTTAAAATAAAAGTCACGATTCAATACGCAATTTATTTTATCAGAAACAAAACTTGATATTCTCAAACTTTTAGAAGCTATAGACGTTCAAAGAGTTTTTAATTTCTTTGAAACTTTAAACATTTATGGCTTCTAAACAAAAAGAGATACAGAAGTGTCAGTGGCGTAGCTAGGTGACCAAGGACTCCAGGGCAAAAAATAAACTGGGACCCCTAACCAATATTATCGTTATCAAAATATAAAATATAGAAGCTTTAGGGTTGGCCGAGGGGAGTTTTGGGGCCATATGGGGCAGTACCCTACTTTGCCCTGCGGTAGCTATGCCACTGAGAAATGCGTGTGTGCCCATTAGAATCAGCATGTTCTTTTCTATTGTACGATTAATTTGAAAAATAGATTTTTTGTTTTGTAAAAATTGCATTTTTTCTACATACTCACGGCCTGCTGTGAATGTAAAGATGGCGTTGCAAATGAACTGTTAAAATTTTTTGAAAATACTGAAAATTAAGTGAAAAGTAAGTATTTTGTAGTGGGTATGGCAAAAACTATGCGTAATGGTATTATGACGCATGTGACTGTAAAAACTCGCTATCACTCGTCAGTAATAAACCCCATTACGACACTAGAAATACAATCTATTGTTAATTTTTAAAAGCAATTTTCGAACCAAAACGATAAAAAAAACACTTCCTCTTAAAACAAGCGAAGATATTTGCTTTTTACCGAATAAAAGAAAATTTAAATATTGTGATTTCTGTTTAAAATTCGTGTTCTTGTTAAACAGTTTTGTGAAACACTTTGTTGAGTAATATTTAAAACAAATGACTGTTCGTATTTAAATTACATACCGGCCGAGAAGTCGAGTTGCATTCACGGACTGCATCCCCGGTAAGAAATGAGAATCAAATATTTAAAATTTATGGTGTTTAAGACTTTTTTATGTGTCGTTGAAGCAAATTTATTTCGACATTAAAAGCGTTACATGTGGAGTTGTGTAGACCACCCGCGACCCACCATAACTTCTCTGTTTTGCCTACCCTATGCTCGACTTTACCAGTCGGAATTAACACGGGTTAACTGTGTGTTATTAATAGTTTATACATCTATTTCAATTAGGTATAAGACGCTCAGTGTGTTGGCACTCTCGTCTGCCAAACTTCGCACCTCGCGTGTTATACTTAATTTTACGAGATGTATACATTATTTTTTTATCACATATTATTTGAAATGAACAACATTTAACTTTAGAGCTTTAGTGAATTAATGTTAAACACCGTAAATTCACTGACAGCACTACATATTAATATATTGGCCTTGATCTAATATTTATTTATTTCGTTACCATAGTAATGGTCTCCCGTGCAGGGAGACTTTATTTTACCTATATGCCTTAATAGACCGAGAGCTAGTGACAACTTGTTGGTGTTATTATTATATTTGCAGATCGATTGGTCAGTATTAAGGGGGTGGCAGATCACCCTAAACGTGTCATGTACCCAACGAAATGTATATTATTAGTTCAAGGTTCAAATTTTAATATGTTGTTACGGCGACTGCTTTAAGCATATATTTCAACTTGCAGAACAAAATGTCGGTATTGACCCCCTTGCAAAACGATATAAACACCTCGGCGAGCAAGTTTCCCTCTAAGAGAGGGGGTTAATATCGACATTTTGTTCTGCAAATTGAAATATATGCTTAAAACAGTCACCGTAACAACATATTAAAGTTTGAACCTTGAATTAATAATATAAATTTCGTCGGGTACATGACACGTTTAGGGTGATCTGCCACCCCTTTAATATTGACCAATCGATCTGAAAATATTATAATGGCATTATTGGGTCACCGACAAGCTATACAAACAATTTCAGCCTTGAAGCAATAATAATTGTAACCATTTTTTTTGTTACATGTTGGGGGCGGTCTGCATCCCTCCCATACCGCTATCTAGCAAAATCTCTTACTCAGGGCACTTTAATATGCCTCCTTCAACATCTTCACAAAAATAAGGCCTTGAATAATTAACACCAAAAAATTGTCACTAGCTTTCGGTCTATAACGGCAATATACAGACGTGATTTTTTTGTGTGCACATCTATGGAACAGTACCTGTCGAATAATATAAGTTTCATTCCCCTCTTTTTATAATAAATAGTAAAAAAGGTACCACGATTTTCGGTGTTCACGTTATTAACATATAGATAAGTAGTTAATTGATGTTAAATTAAATACTGCACTAATCAAAATACTAATTTGTTCGTTTCACACGACATTCATAATAAAATGACGTCACGAAGACAGAAGACTGTCGGATGATTTGCGATCATCAATCAATCAAAGCGTCAAAATTATTTCAGGAGGTCAATTTAATAATTGTGTCTAGGGTCAACGTGTTGATTAAGTCTTCTGCGCAACTGGAACTTTGTGCTTGTGTTATGCAAGTCAAAAAGAAGAAATGTCAACTTTAACAAAAGTGTTACGTATTTAAATTCTTTAAATGAAGTTTTACCCTTCTTTTAGTTCAGTGGCGGCGCTAGAATTTTTTGTTAGGGTGGGTCAGACTTGGGCATGGTGTTCTGAAGGTGGGCCAATAATATTTGTTCCCAAAATTTCAGTGCTCGTCAAAATTTTAACCCAGATTACTTGCTATAGAATTTACAAGAAAAATTGTTGAAATTTCGAGGGTTAAAAACGTATTTAAAAGATAAACTAGAGATTGGGGATTATTCCAGGGTGGACTAAGACAGTTTAAGGTGGGTCATGGCCCACCCGCTAACGCCGGCACTGTTTTAGTTTTATTCATATTGTGTGTGACTCGAGTAGTCTGTTTTATTATTCACAGAATTCAAATAAATAAAAAAAATTGCAAAATGAATTTTTTAAAAAACTTGAACTTAGCGAAGCTTGTGATTTCATTTTTTTCAATGTTTTATTATTATTCTGTTGTTTATGTTGTCGTCACAACATTCTGTTTTAATGGTATCCTAGGCGACGCGATGTAAAAATTCGGTATTAAACTTTTTTGTGTATTAAACCCATGGTATAATATCGTATTTTTTCAGTATAAAACGGTTTTTTATTTTTTCACACTACGGTTACGGTGCATTATTCAGTATTGCCAACTGCATAATAGGAAAAATTCCTGTTCTCATTTTGGTGTTAAACCGTATTAAACGGTGTTAAACGTTTTATACGTGCTCTATAAAATAGTAAAATACGCAGTATTTATACCTAATATAAAACTGGGGTATAGTATTTTTTTACATACCGTATATTACCGTTTTATACAAACGTTTTATACCAGAGTATTATACGCATTTACATCACTACGCTAATATAAAACGAGTAAGTATATGTGCAGTGACTAGTGAGCGAATCAGGGATCCCGCACACTATTTCTGAGCTAAATTGATGTACGCTGGCTAACTATTAGAGGTTATGAAAGATATTTTGCTCTTGATTATTTCGTTGCCATATCAAAATCTACCCGGCCAAACACCGGGCCGGAAAGCTAGCTAATTAATATTAACAGAATAAAACATTTTTACTTGTTAAGAAAGTTATAACGTCAAATTTTGTTTGCAATAAAGTGGTCACCAAACGACAAACTATTATTGAAATGTGAGAAGATAGCGTTGCATTATGGGTACTCACGCTATAATATTGTGTCAATAGTTTGTTGCGACAACAATGCTTTGTGTTGTGTTGTCCTAATACGGTCAACAATGCACAGGTCTGTCCGTATATTTAATAAATATATACATAATGTACCACGTTATTATTTCTGGTTTATATACCGTATGTCCCAGAGATCACGAAATAACTGCTGTAAGGTGAAACGGTATACCTAATATAAAAATATTAGTAAAAAAAAACTTTTTAGAGACAAGCTTTTATTTAAATGCACTAAAAAGGAAACATTTTTTTTATTAATTTAGGTTCATAATTATAAAAGCATGGGTCGTGACTAATAGACTATCATAGAGTTCACAACCCACGCTTTTATAATTATGAACCTAAATTAATACAATTTTTTTTTCCTTTTTAGTGGGTTGTGAACTCTATGATAGTTTATTAGTCACGACCCATGCTTTTATAATTATGAACCTAAATTATTAAAAATTATTTTTTTTTTTAGTGCATTTAAATAAAAGCTTGTCTCTAAAAAGTTTTTTTTACTAATATTTATTTTGTTCATTTTAGTCTTTCAAAATTTTTCCCCCCTTTAACACCCGTGGGGGTTGAATTTCGAAAAATCCTTTCATAGTGGATGCTTACGTCAGAAAAGGAACCAACTGTCCAAATTTTAAGTTTCTAGTTTCAGCGATTTGGCCTGGGCGTTGATTAGTCAAAAAAACCCTACATCCCCGTTTGAACCCCTAGGGGTTGAATTTATTTCTAAAAATGATTTATTCATGTATTGTCATCGGGAATACATATATGTACAAAATTTCAAATCGATCGGGTACGTGGAAGTCGTTCAAAATTGACTTGCAAGATTTGACCTAAACAAACACACAAACAAACATATAAACTAACATACATTGCAAGTTAAATAAAAACTTGTAAAAATATCTAGCTGAGCTTACCCGTCGAAAATGCATTTTAAACAGACTTAATTGAGTAAGTGTGTGGATCACGGACTAAACTATTTTTCCGTGCAAAAATAACAGGACACCCCCTTTCTGTTTATTGTTTACTTGGTTACAAATCTTTACCCATAAAGTTTCACGCATCCAGTTCTTTCTTATTTCTTATTCCAATAAAAAAAACGTTAATTGAAATTTCCTGCAAACCTAATCAGGTGTTCATTATGTAAATATGTGTCGAATGAAATTGATCCGGAGTCGATATCAGTATTTTTTCTCGAGATATGCGAGCCGAAAAAAAGTTCATCAACGTACGAACGAACAAACGCACGTACATACACACACAGACAGTAGATTTGGACTCTAGGGACTTCATAACATCCAGATATGTCAAAATGAATGAGTAATGACCTTATTTGTCGAGCGTCTATAATCTTTTTGAGTAACAAATTTTTAAGGTATCCGTGATTCCAAAGATTAACAAGTTTTGTTATTATTATTATTGATTCAAAAACATTAGTCTGTTTTAATTGACATAGTAGGTTTAAGAAAATTAAAAGTATGTCGGTGATGAAGTAACCGTATTTTTAAAACGAATCACGTATACAGCGTATTATGTCAGTTTATTATGCAGTATGGCCAATCTATAAAGTCTACATCATATCGATTGGGCAAACGTACAAATGATCGACTCCGCCAGATCTATTTACAATGAGAATTGATACCTAATCGAATTATATTGTGCATATACGCTGTGTCCGATTAAACTAAATTTTTGAAGTGAAAACTTCCTTAGGCGCGTTGTACTCTTTGCCTGGGTAGTGAAATAAAGTGAGGCGTTCACGTTCGCAACCCGACGGTGAGATTCGCTGAATCGGGGTTATTCGGCTGAAACACGAACACGTATTTTTTGCAGTATGCTGTTAATACACGTCTGGGTACTGACTGGTCACTCTCTTACAACTGTGCCCGGCTGACATACTTATATCACAAAAACGGTACGCCGTACAGTTGCACTGATAGCGTAGTGGGCAGCGACTTTGCGTTGTATGCATAGGAACCACGGATCGAAACCTGATGACACTGTAAAATTTTTGACGTTTTTTTTCTAAATTCTACATGATATTTATTTATATATTTTTTAATTTTTGTTATATTCTTTATTTGACAATAATTATAATTTTTTTGAAACCAATTTGGAATAAATTAAAAATATAATTATAATAGATATTAATATATTTATGATTAAACTGTGTCGAAAGCGACAGGAGAAATATTGCTTTTTTGGATGACCGGAGATTCCAACAGGCGGTTAAGTGAGGTCTGTGGCGTCTATGCGTGGTTAATAATTTTTGACAATCGAAAGCAGTAATGTGTAAACTACCTTATCGAGCGGCTTAACGAAATAGTACTGTTTTGGAGATTTCGACAGGTGATTGAGTGGTAGTCCGTGGGGTCCAGGAATGAGGACCGTTCAGAGAAGCAAGGGAAGTGCTGACATATCGAATGATTTAAGGAATGGTACTGTATTCGACAGCCGGTATATAACAGCAGGTTACTATTAAGGTATTATCGGTTGGTACTATCATAGTCACATACAGTCCTCATAATGCGCGAAATCATTGGCGAAGTCATTGATATTATTATGATGACTTGTGAATGTTGTCAGGTCTGGGCATTGTTGCGTCATTGTTCTCTATAGACCAGACATGTTTTGTATGCAATCAGATTATTGGGATTAGAACTTAAGCGAATTCTTTATTAACTACACTTTATTGAATTCAAAAAGGTGCAGTAGGATTATTGATGGAATTATGTAGATCATATTGTAATGCAACGAGCTCTGTCCTCATAAGAAAAATAAACCATAACATCGCAATGTTAAGCAGGCATGATACGTTAATTTAAAATTTTCTAACCTAAATTTTAGAAGTCAGCTGGTAAACAATCGCCATTTTAGTTTGCACTTTTTTTTGTCTGACTTCAAATAAGTCTGAAGGAATTATGTAGATTATATTGTAATGCAACGAGCTCTGTCCTCATAACAAAAATATACCATAACATCGCAATGTTAAGCAGGCATGATACGTTAAGTTAAAATTTTCTAACCTAAATTTTAGAAGTCAGCTGGTAAACAGTCGCCATTTTAGTTTGCACTTATTTTTGTCTGGCTTCAAATAAGTCTGAAGGAATTATGTAGATCACGTTGTAGTTCTGTTCTCAAAATAAAATTTCTCAACATCGTAATTCATTTTTTTTCTAGCCTAAATGCTAGAAATTAGCTGCTAAATAGTCGCCATATTAGTGTGCTTTTTTCTTTGTTTGACTTCGAACAGTGATTTCTCTAACGACGATGGTCTTTTTTTGAAATTAAGTTTTTATCGAGAGATCCCCGCTTATCTACAGTATGTGTATATTCAGCATAAAGGAAAGGATAGATGTATGATAGTCACAATTTTTTTAAAGGTTTTTTTAATGGTTATTGATGGAAATCACAAACTTTCTAAGGATAAATTTATTATTTATTTAATTAAGTCAATGCGATCCAAAATATTCACTTTAAACAACATCGATTGACAGAATTGTATCGAAAATATATGTATCTGTTTAATTTATTTTTTGTCATTTTTTAAAATTGGAAAAAGTTTAAAACTTCTTACATTTGTCAAAATGTAGGTATAAAAAAATTGCAATGATTGATGATGATTTTATTCGTGGAACAATATGTTAAAGTAAGTTGGTTATTTTCCATTAAGTATAGAATATGTGTTAAGATAAATATTTATTTATCAGCACATACAGCAATAAAAAATATAGGTAGGTAACTAGTTTTTCCTCAAAAAAGTCTAAAAACATTTTTTGTCCATATTCCCAGAGTAGGTATTATTATATTATATTATGACTTGTTTTTTTCTTATAACAATTGTTGTTGAGCGTCTATAATCTTCTTTTCCCATAAGAAAAAGGAAACAAATGCACAAACTTTTGTTGACATCGAGTTCAAATGTTCTCGTCATGCATTTGTTTAATTTAATCCAACAATATATTATTGATATTTAGTACAATGGATACTAGCTGTGACTTAATTATTAGCTATTGTTTATTGATTAGGTGCTCATCAGGTGGCGACTCACACAGGGCAAGAAAGTTATTGTTGTTACGCAATAATAGTACAGAAAATAGTTTAACTGTTGGATGTAAATGGTTCTATGAATTCGATTAATAGTTATTATGTTGGCTAATTTTATATCCACGTGATTTGTGAGCGTTTATTTATTTTTTAACAAGGTGGTCATTCATAAAAAAAACGAATTTACGTACAGTAATATTAAAAAGGCTAGACTGGGAAGCACATTACCTGAGGTGAAGAAGGGGCTCTTTTCTAATTGCGGCAAAACACACGCTTGATTTTGCAATTTTTTTTTTTTTTGAAAATGTCACTCGTACGTTTTTAGGCTAACTGAAATAATAACTAACACTGAATACGTAGGATATTTTTATTTATTTTTTATTAACAAACAAGTCAAGAAAAATGACTTGTGACAACAATTAAAATAATATGTGACATAAAATTTAAATTAAAATCTGTCTAAATTACTTGAACTATTAAAAACTAGAAATTGTATCTCATGAGCAAACACCTTAAGTTTCTTTTTAACTGTCAAATGATTTTTAATAGATGCAGTCAATCCTCAACGGTATAAATATTCTTATTTAAACAGAAATTTTATTTAAGAAAGCCCTACATAAACCCTAAATATTTAAACAGAAATCACATAAATTATCAATGCCCATTTTGTTTACAAACATTATATACAGTTATTGAGCATATAGTCTTGTTTGAGTTGTGTACAATAGAAATGGACCAATAGCTTGGCATTATTGATAAAATGATGTCATTAAAACGCTGATCCATTGGTCCATTCCTCCACTGAACTACACAGTACTGGCATTAGATACGCTGATCAATCAATAATAATATTTGAATCGCACCTTTATTAAATTTAAGCTTTCTTTTCATTAAATCCATAAAACGAATTTAATATCATTTAAATTATTTAATTACAGTTCGGAGTATTTGAAACATAATACTATTTCTTAACAAATGCACACTGACTTCGTCCTGTGAACTCTACCTGACAATTATAATGGATGAATTTAAATTTATTGATGTCACTATTAAATCTACCGGACCCAACACAATTACACTTTGGTCGTTAGATCTAAAGGTGTGGGCCTGATAAGTTTGATTCTTTTTAGTTCTCTTTCTTCTGATTCACTACACCTTTCACTATTATTATCATTATCATCGAGTTCCGGTTCTCGGTCACTAATACCACTGACATCTTCTTCATCATCCTCTTCACCTTCGATGGTCGACAAATTAGTAGCCCCTGAGAGTTCGCTATTAATTGGACTCGAACCTCTTTCACTGCATCCTTTCATGCTCAGGTCCATCGGGTCATCTTGAACAGGTGACGGGGTTGCGTGTGGTGGTACGGGAGTGCTATGAACAATATTATCTTCCCTTTCTGGTTCGGGAGATCTTTGTGATTGTAGCACTGCATCTAAGAATACTCGTTTACTGAACACTTCAGCCACACCTTGATTATGGTTTCTTACCAGCCTACTATTGTTATTGCTGACAGCCGGCGCCAACAAACCGGAATATATGTGGGGATATCCGGGTGGAAACAGCATTCCCGGAGGCGGGAGGAAATGTGGAGGGAATAATCCTGGGAATAAAGGTAATGATGCAGCTCTTCTTAATTCATTTTGGGTTGCTTCTATTGAAGAATCTGAATTGTGAGATTCTGGCGAGCTGACCGAAGGACTTGCCGCTGACGCTTTGTAATCATCCAGTCCTAAGAGAAGAAGTTCTTCCTTGCTCCGTGGTAAGTGATGTAATAAATGAGTGTGTTGGAATGCTTGTGGAGGAAGAAGACTTAGACCAGACAGTTGGGATACGTTTTGGTGTACGGAGCTTCCAGGAGGTGAATTAGCACTAGGTACCGGACCTCCTGATGTTGGAAGATGATGATGGCGTTGAGCTGCTGCGGCAGCTTGCTGTTGTTGGGCTTGTTGTTGTTCCTGCAGGAGACAATGGATCTTGAACCAGTTGGAACGACGGCCATAACGGGAACCGCTTTTTGACATCCCGACCATTATACACTTACGCAATCTACACGCTTTGCATGCTGTGCGATTTTTTTTGTTTATAACGCACTCGCCGTTGTTTTTGCATTCTGATATTGAACTCAAATTGTTGTATGAACGTCCGAAGAACGACTGAAACAAAAGAAAAAAATTATTTTATTACTGTGCTATTGATTTGTTATTTCTAAACTTGATTCTAATTAATATGCTTGCATTATCGAACATTAAATGTTTTAATCATGAAATACTGCATCCACAGTTTGTTTAATTTGGATGTTACACATAAAATTTATTAATCGTCTGTGCGATTACTTAATTTTGAACAACGTACGCCACTGGAGTGTAATTCAACAAGATGACCAGTAGCGATAAATTGATACGTCACTGTGCATTGTTGTATAACAATCGCGTGTCGGCGGTAACACGTTTGGCGGTAACAATGGCGCCCGAGCTTAGTTCCGACCTACTGTTCTACATCGGTAATTGGTCGCCATCATGTCACTCTCAAATCTTACGATGCGTTTCTTATTACTCGGGTCAAATTGAATTTATTTCTAATATTGAACTTTTATTCATTATCAGTAGAGATCACTTGTGCGTGTGTTTTATTTTTATTTTTTTATTAAACCCCCCTTGGCTTCAAGGATTTAATCCCATGTGCCAGACACAAAACGATAGGATTAAACAAACAAGGATTAAAGGAACCAACAACTTTTCTCGCCACAGGCTCTAGCAGCATTAAGAACCCAAGACAAACACAGGACTCAGACCTTGGAAAAACACACAAAATGACTACTGTTAGTACGGTTCATACAGTAATACTATGTCTGGCACAAAATTCATTTAAAATTTCATATACCTCGAAGTTAACCGAACTTAGGATGTGAGTTAAATTGAGAGGGAAGGAAAATGCTTTCTCTCGTAGACGTTGCCATAGTTGTTCTGGTGCATAATTTTGGCAGGATAGAATTACATGATTAATCTGCGACAGATGAATTGTCGCAACTACAGATTGGGGAGTTTACTACACTAATTCTAAATAAATAGGACTGGAAACAACCATGATTAAATCTCATACGAATTGTATGCAATATTGTAATAAATAGGGAAGGTTGATAAAACCTTGATAAATAGCCAACTAAAATAATTGCTTTAATGTCAAACTAGGTCACATGTTAAATCCTTCGTTCTGTACTTTGGTGTTCCTGGTTTCACCTGAAGGAAGATGGTTTGCAAGAATATAATATGAACTATGGAACTGTCAAACAGAGGCGTATCAACTCACGGGCTACGCTACTTGTTCTTAAAATCAAATTATATTGCTCTTAAAACTGTATACGTGACTGTGAAAATATGCGTAATGTGCGTTTCATTTGTTTATTGCGGAACAATTGCCGGTCGTTGTAAAGTGTTTTGTTCTAATAGTTAATGATTGTGTTTTGTTTAAACGATTGCCGTTGAAATGAATGTTTATTGGGGTGTGCTAAACATTAAACAATAGATTTATATTATTGCAAATCAAGACATTTAAAAGTTTTCAAAACTTATGACTTTAAAATTCATTTGAATTGTTATGTCCGAATATAAACAATAGAACTTTTCATCGACGAACATATTTTTCTGCGCATGTGCCCAATTCCACCATGTTTTTCAAAGACTTGTCATATTGACAGATGGCAAGTGATTGCTTTTGAAAAATGTAAATAGTAATTAAATAAGATAATAAGAAGTATTAGAAATACCTTGTATTTTGGTGTCCGTCTTGTGACTTCATGTGTTGTTAACACAATGCGTCTCAGCAACGAGTTACCATCTTCAGGTGTGGTTAAGATGGCAACTCGTTGTTGAAAAGCGTCGTGTTAACAACACATGAAGTCACAAGACGGACACCAAAATACAAAGTATTTCTAATACTTCTTATTATTCATATAGTGACTTGGAGCCCTAACACTTTAAAAATGTATCATAAATAAGATATATTATTTAAAGAAGATGGTACAACACCCTAGAAAAATATTTGAGTACTTTTAAAGATATAAACTTTTTACGATAAACAATTTATGACAGGTAGGATTCTAACCTTTTAACCAATTTTCGTTTACTTCCACCAGTTTTCCGGCCGTGGCACTTCAACCACCGTCCCAATTTAGCACAAGTATGTTCTTCCACTGTTTTGTGCACTAATTTAGCACCGTCAGTAACATTTTCATCTAAATTAACATTGAAAAACGGTTCTGACCTAGTTACTGCGTCAAAAAGAGTACGAAAAGCATACGAAACTTTTGAAAGGCGCGATTATAACCATGGCGACGGCGCTTGCTCGTAACTACTGGTGAAAAGGTCTATTAAATAAAAAATTTATTAAAAAAACAAAAAACCCGACTGCGTAAAAATCGAACATAAAAGGTGGAAACAAGATCAAATGATAACATGCTGTCGGAGGCATAGTAGTAACAAATTGAACAGAAATACCTCCGACTGCATGTTATCATTTGATCTTGTTTTCATCTTTTATGTTCGATTTTTACGCAGACGGGTTTTTTGTTTTTTTAATAATCTTTTTATTTCCTTCCTTTTAGTTGAATCTACTCATCAAGCCTTTTCATTTGATACCCCACACACAAGGTTTTACCGATTTTTTGCGTACTGACAAAATGGCGTCTAGCGCCCGCCATATTGAATTTTCCGTGACGTCATGTACCCTATTTGAAATGCCAACGAAACCTTTCTTTTGTTTTGATTTTGGTACCTATATCAATGTATTTAGAAGGAAAATTACTTTTGCATTCTGACAAAATGACGTCTAGTGTCCGCCATATTGAATTTTCCGTGACGTCATATATCCTATGTCACTCTGGGGATTCAGACGAATCTAATGACATCCCATTTTTCAAAATCCGTCAAGCCGTTTAGGCTACAGAGCGTGATAAAGAAATATACATAGATACATACATACATTCGAAAAACATTACCCTCCTTCTGGCACAGTCGGATAAAAAAACGTTGATCGAATGCATGACTCATGTAACAAGAATTTGTACACATGTACCTATAATGTCGTAGTAAAATTAAAGCGGCGTTAAAATAGTAACAAAACAGCAACGAAATGACCGAATTTTCACGCAACACTGAATCGGAAATCGAAACCGAAGCGCCTATTTCCCGCCATGTGAACAGACCGTAACACGCATCGTATTGTTATGTAACAATCGCCGGTAGTACTTGCACATACTCCGAGTATTTAAGTAGTAACTGATGTTAGTTGAATCATACTACAGTTGAATTACATATAATTGTACCGCTAAAGAAGTCATCACCGAAATACGGACAGTTTTGCAATTATTTATTTCTATAGAATCTATTTATTTATTTATTGTAGATTATAGACGCGTCGATAACTTAGGTCATTAGCGTCTTAATTACATTAAATAATAACTCCCTTAAAAAGAATAATTAAGAGCACTGTGGTTTAATTTAATAATAAAGAGTTTAGTCACGTCTAACCACAATATTTTTATTAATGAATGTACATTTCAAGAGCTATGCTCCCATCTTCAGCAAATACTAAACTCCCTTAAAACTAAATGACATCACAAAACATCCATGAGCGGAGGTAGGATTCGAACCCACGACAGTGTGATCCAAAGGTCGGTTACGCTAATCGTTACACCACACTGTCTTCTTCTAGAATCTAGATTCTAGAGCAAGGCGTTGCCTATCTTAGAAATTTAATGCACCAAAGTTCTTGAAAATAGTTGAGATCGTAAATATATAATTTGGAGGCAGGAAAAATTATCCGATGCACTTGGGCTTATTGTGCCTCCCCATCAACTAACAAGATCTCAAACAATTCTGGGCCCTCGTGATAAGCCACTTGTGATGGACTTGATGAATCTTTTTAGAACCCAAACATTTGGTTATAAATATAATATGTATATGCATACAAAAATTTTATTGGTTCGTTGATAGATTAATTTTTAATAATTGTGCTAACAGATGTCGTATTTGTAGTTCTATAGATTGATATTAAATAAGGAGAGGCGCCCTTTTAAAAGATATTTACTTAGGCCCATGAAACAACACTTCTGGTATTTTTTTATTTATTGCTACTTATTTATAAAATAACGTGGATAATGTAAGTTTATTTATTTAATTAAAAATATATAATTTTTGGAACTGGATAAATTTTTTAAGATGCACACCACGTGAGCGCGTCCAATTCCGGAAAATAGTTGAGATCGTAAATATATAATTTGGAGGCAGGAAAAATTATCCGATGCATTTAGGCCTACAAGGGTCCATTATGCCTCTCCATCAACTAACTAGGTCTCAAACAATTCTGGGCCCTCGTGATAAGCCACTTGTGATGGACCTGAAGAATCTTTTTAGGACCCAAACGTTTGGTTATAAATATAATATGTATATGCATACAAAAATTTTATTGGTTCGTTGATAGATTAATTTTTAATAATTGTGCTATCTGATGTCGTATTTGTAGTTCTATAGATTGCAATCAAATAAGGAGAGGCGCCCTTTTAAAAGATATATTTACTTAGGTTCATGAAACAACACTTCTGGTATTTTTTTATTTATTGCTACTTATTTATAAAATAACGTGGATAATGTCAGTTTATTTATTTAATTAAAAATATATAATTTTTGGAACTGGATAAATTATTTAAGATGCACACCACGTGAGTGCGTAAAGAAACATTTGACCATCTGTACGCATATATTTATCAATTGTTTATCAGACCGAATCACTCTTTTGTCAACCAGTGTTTTGTTTCAAATACTTACATGGCATTGTTACGAAATTTTGTAGGTATTATTTTTTTTTTGAAACATTATAAATACGTTAGGAAGTACTTATTTCTTGTGCAATTATTATTTTTAGCATAGTTCCGTTATAGATATTATTTTGGAGGTCAAAACTATGTGGCATTGTTTCTTTTTCTCGTTGGAATTGCATTGCAAAATGCATTTTTAATTGCGCTTATTTTTAATTGACGTTTCCATTTATTTTACTAAATTTGAATATTTGATTGATAGGTATATACTTAGTTTTATTAATAATATTTTTAAGTTTATTTCATTGACTTTATTGCATGATTGTACTGTTATTTTTTTAAGGACGATAGACGCAGAGATTAATGAGTTTGAAATGCAATGCTTGTATCATCTTCCTTTACTTTTATAAATTATTTTCTACAGTGGCGTATTGATTTTTTCTTTTTTATATTTTGTGTTCAAGGTCTAATAACCGTTTTCTCGTAGCCTAAGTAGGGCTTTAGCAAGAACCGAATTTAGGTAGGGCATAAAAAATTTAACAAACACAGTAATGAACAGTCAGATAGACAGACAGACACAAAATTTAATACAGCTTTAGGTAGGTAGGTACCTACTCTATTTATAGTTCTTGATTAGTTTCATTTTTCATGAAGCTAAAATAAATGCCATTTTTTATAAATTATATCACACATTTTTCGAAATACAGTAAATATTTTTGTTGAGTTTTATGTGAGTGGATTACTTTTTTCAACTGTTTGTCGCATTTTTCAAAGGTCACTCGACGCTTTTTTATTGAAATATTTCTAACGCAAGAAAATTCCTAGAATGTCAAACATTTAAATCGGCGGCTTATAAATATAAAGGCGAATAGCGAGTGCATTTTTTTAAGTTGTAAAACATGAATTAAAAAAATTCCAAAACTATCGAGGTTTTAAAGATTCAAAAGTTTGCTTGAACTATGCAAGAAGAAACAACAAGGATCGATAAGTCTTTAAAAGTGACAAGGCAATTTGTATTGTAATTTATGTATGTCTTTTCCTTGTTTATTGAAAATTTAATCTATAGGCGTGAGGCAAAGTGGTTTAAAAAAGTAGTGAATCAAATCATAACCCTACTTTTTCCGTAGTTTGCCACGTTTCAACCTCTTCCAATTTGAATAATTGTAATAACAATTAACAATTGTTTATTAATATTAAAAATAAATCAGCTGGAAGGTTATTTAATGAACAATATCAATATTTATAAACAAAACATAACGTAATTAACCGAAATAAACTGAATAAACAAAAAGATAGGTGCTAAGAGAAGCTGCATAAATGCCTCTTAATATGCAAATGTCGGTAAACAGAAGAAAACAAAATGGTAGCTTTGATATTTTAAGGTCATTTAGACGTGACTTTATAGAATATAAATTTAATTTCTGACGAGACGGTTTCATCAAAAAAACGACTGAAGAAAGATCATAATAATTAATGCTGGAAAAACAAGCCTGTAAAAAGTGATTTAAAAAAATTGAAGATTTGTTTTCTTAGAATAACTTTTTTTAACAGGTGAATCCACGAAGTTTTTCAAACGATTTTGTTTTTTTTTCAAGGCTTGTCAATCTATATAGGAAATTAATTTACAGTAAAATTTCAAAAATTCGGCGCCGAGGGAGAGACTTGAGTAATTTGTTATTTGTTGGAACTGGGAAATGGGAGGACCTGAGCTGTCTCCTGTTCAAGGGACCCGGGACGCTCCAGCGCCCGTGGCCAGTGGTTGACAACCAAGTTTATCATCTATATACAGCGACCATTACAGAATAGATATTGTTATGTTTCTTTTCCTGAGAGTACTTCTTTCAATTATCCACGAGAGACAGCACTTGTGGTAGGTGCAAACATTATTTATTCCTCATTAGTATCGTGTCATCAAAAATTATACCGACTCAAAAATTAATGTAACGCTGACAGGGAGAAAACGACTCTAACGATTTGGATATGATATTTACTGAAAAGGGATTTTGGGTGGCAAAAAATCGATCTAGCTAGGTCTCGTCACAGGAAAAATTCGTTTTCTTATAATTAATTATTAAATTATTATTATTAAATTAATTAAATAATTGCACTAAAATGATGACACTAATGGGGAATAAATAATGTTTGTACCTTCTACAAGTGCTGCCTCTCGTGAATAATTGAAAGAAGTACTGGCTCATTATTAAACTTAAAGCTAAAATTATATAAAAGATAAATTTCAACAGTGACTTCTATGACTATTTTTAATTATTTACGAAAAATTTAATTTACTTTTGCAACAAATTAACACATTGCTGTAAGTTTAAACTATTTGTTCAGTACAAACAAAATATATATAGCAAATGAATCTTTTAAAATCCGACAGGTGCGCCACGGCATTGAAATTTTAAATCGATTTATTGCACTCGTTTGTTTCATGATAATCAATTGTTTCTATGTATGTATAGTTTATTCAGTACGATGCTCAATTTTTTTATAAATCGCATGCACGATGATGCAATTGTCTTGCGTAATTATGTATATTAGCGTACATGAGCACAATACTTATATATATATATACTCCCGAGAAACAAGTGAAGTACTGTTTATTATAAAAAATGAGCATCGATCACGGTCAGTACTTTTTTCTGTATGCAGTATTACGATTTTATCACCTTTGATAATATGATGAATTACTATAATGTTTAATTAATATTCTTGCTAGCCAAACGTCAAATTCGTCTTATAGAGATGATTTAATTACCGATGTGAAAAAACCGTGTTATGTCTTATGGTAATAGGATTTTGTTTGCCTAATTTAAATATTTCTGCGAAGGTCATCTAAATATTGCAATAACTGACAATGAGGTGTTGAAAGTGTCTTCTTACTTTATTTGCAGAGGTTATCCAATTATTGGTTAGACATCATTAGCCGGTTTTAAAGTCGTTGATAAATTGATAAGGTCGATAGATAAGCAAGAAATAAAATAGAAATAAAAAACAGAATTCCCAAAGCTTCTGAGTTAAAACCATTCTAAAAAAATGCAATCAAAATTTATTCCAAGTTTCGTTTAAGTGTTTCTTTGGACAGACTTTTGTGAAATGGATATTTTTTCCTGGTGATACTATAATAATAATAATGCGTTTAACGTCCGTTTCTCGACATTATGTCATTACTATTTTCCATTTTTGCCACTTCCCGTTTTATAAATTTTTATACTTCAACTTAATTAATAGCAATGTGCGAATGGAGGAATTATAGGAAATTAGGATAAGGTAAAGTGCCCGCGGTGAGAGATGAAGCCAGGCACGTCATCAATAATATGCTAGTGAACGCCTGCTTGCCCGCAGACAGTGCCGTGTACACAAAACTGCACATTGGGTTTTATGACGTTAGGTATACAATTTTGACAAACTGCTATTCATGACAATAAATATGCCAATAGCAAGCTAGAAGGCGGGCGCAATGCATTCACGTTACTATGACGCAATGGCTTCATTTTTCGCCGCGCGAGGTCTACGCAATTTTGGGAGCATAAGAGTTTGACAGGTAATGGGCCATGGCCTTGAATAAGGAACCATCTCGATATTTCCTGGTGGTACTTACTGATTTATAAAGTTAAAAAGCGCTTACCTTACAACCCTCGCAAGTAAAAGCTCCGAAATGAAAGCCGGCAGCTGGTTCGCCGCAAACTTTGCATTGCTGATTCATCTGAAATAAAAAATATAGATTTAATTTTTTTTTTCACTCGAATATAGATATTAATTTCAGTCTGGTATATAATTGGCCGTTTCTTATCATTTTTTCACTTACATGTATTCTTAATCGCGGTAATTTAGACATCACGTTTATAGTGTAATAATTATGAAATTATTAAATATTTTTTAAATATCAGTAGCCGTAGTTTTGTACTTTTATCGGGATGATCATAAAATAAATGATTAAAAATTTGCTTTTGTATTAAATATTACATAATTACATGTATAATAGTCTCGTTTACACTGCCTCGCAAAGCGTTGATTTATTATAACACTGAAATCGACCTTTTCTAATGGGGCACTTAGACGATCAATATTATTGCCAATAGGGCACTTGCGTTTTTTTTTCTTTACTACCCATAACGAAAATTTACGACAATTAACGAATTGAAACGGAATCTTATAAACATTTAATGATTCGTTGAAGGGGAATGATTTATTAAAGTTGTTGTGCAAAAATAAAAAAAAAAAACTCGGGTCGCAGTGCCAAACCCTGCCGACAATATAGTGTATTTGCTAATACAGGCCATGTGGCTTTAATACGTGAACTTAAGTTTGTTTTTGGACAAAATAAAAAATTTAACCCCTTAATACATCCCTTAAAATAATATTTTTTTCTTAATTTCAATATTATTATCAATGCAACCTCTGTACCACATTAAATACACCCTTCCATAAGTAAATCCGTATCAACAAACTAGTGTTTTCATAAAATTTGAAAGTCCGGTCCTGTCGGGCCGATTTTATTAAAATTTTAGCAGCACGTTTTAATCTTTACTAAAGAGTTAAATTTCAATTTTGAAACGATTCTGACAATTTTTTCGGTATTTTTGGGCCCAAAAACTTTTTGGAACCCCTAAATACAACCCTGAAAATGGTCTGATCGGGCCCATTTTAAATAGGCTTCTTGCGGTGATGGGTTCCAATGTGTGTACCAAATTTCGTTTCAATCGATTAAGTCTGTCGAGAGTTATCGTGTACACACATATATATATAAATATATATATATATATAAATATATAAATATATAAATATATAAATATATATATATATATAAATATATACATACATATATATATAAACATTTTCAAAAATGGTGCCAAATTGTTCAGGAGGCTATGAAACGTCGAGAAATTTTGGTCCGACCCCTAGGTCCCGCCATCCGACCGACGCCAATAGTGTATGTGCCATATTATGGCAAATACACTAAAAATTCGACTGATGGCCAGTCCTATACTTCCCACCTAGTAAATATTTGCAAAAAATAAACACTTTTTTTTTATTCTTTGACTAGGCCCAAATAACCTAAGCTGTTGGTGGTCTTTAAAACACAATTTAATTTTTATTCTTTGAAAAAAGCATGGCCCTCTTTTTTGTTTGGTGATCTACTGATGGCTAGCTTAATATAGCAAAAATCATGGTTACCTTGATTTACGTACAATTTTCTTTTTTTAGTAAAATATTTTTTTTCTCGAAAACTATACATTTTAGAGAAAAAAAATATTTACATTTTTTTCATATTATAACATCTAGAATTCATTTATATTTTTTTTTTACCTATGTTAATGACATTGAGAACGTTTTTTTTTAATATCTCAGGATCCACTGAACCGATTTGACTCAAAATCTAATCAGATCTAAGTTAAAGACTGATAAACGTACAATAGAACAATCGGCATGGCCATATGTTGTTCCGTTTTTTCGATATCGAAGGCGAAAAATTGACCACATATACACACACACACACACACATATACAGACATCAGTCAGAAAATGGTCCTCAACGATTGCTAGGGTCTCAAAACGTGAAGATCTGTTAAAATCTCGAAATATTTTTTTCGGACTAAATCCATTACTTCCCTACCATAGTAGAGGTGGGAAGTAAAAATAAAAAAAATAATCCCGTAATATATCTCTTAAAATATTGGACATTCTAAAATAATTGTTAATACTTTTTGTACTGAATCATTATAAATAATTATTTCGTATAAATTTGATTAGCTCGTAAGTGTTGTGAAAACTTATTGTGCTGAATTTATTTTATTTTTTTAATGATCGTGAATTTTGGAGCTACACAACAAGGACTTTTAAGGTAAGAATATTTACTTTAAACACAATCTATGGAAGTCACAATACCTATCTCCGTTTTTGAACCTCGGTAGATAATAATATAATGGGTCTATTAACGAAGTACTAAAAATCTACACTAGGCTAAGGGGCGGCAGTCGAGATCTTTGCCCCCCTTAGAAAAAAGTCTAAATACGGGGCTGCAGGCCTAATTTGAAGTTTCAATTCAAAGTTGAATCTAGTTTATTTCTAGACAAGTTTATTAGTTTAAAGAAAGGATCGATCAATTAACAAAGTAATTTGAAGCAATTAAGACCGTAATCAACTTTTAACAATACAGCGGTAAACAATTCAGATAGGATCATTGCACAAACCGTGTTGATAATTGGCTAATTTGAGTTTATTTTTGTGTCTGCGGAAACTTTTCCCTATAATTTGATATGTCCGTAGATTGTTAACATGGATTTAACAAGTCTATTTTCTTAATGGAGCTGTTTTAAATATTGCTTAACTGTTATAAAATAACCGAATTTATACAATAGTTTGAAATAGAAAATAGTACCTAAGTACTTATTCTAATTGGTGCAGAAAACAATACCTATACAAAAATTTGCTCAGCTGATGGTAAATTAAATAAAAAGTTATAATGATAAGTACACAGGTATAGGTACTTATCTCTAAATTTTGGAGATACTAAGTATCTCAGCTATCGAGTGTCTGTAATCTAAAATCTAATCTAGTCTCTATTTTTTTTGTTCGGACTAGAAGTACACTGTAAGAAATCAGAAGGCTGATTACATAGATTATCGATGGTCCATTTGAAGCCAGCGATTAATCTGGTAATAGGCACACAAAGAGACAATGGCGTCGCAAACAGGTATCGCCTGCACATCGCGTAGATTCCATAAAAATACATTGCGCATGCGTGGTTACTAATTTTACATTAATTTGTTTTGTATTCATCCATTTTATATATGTAACTATACATTTTATTTTGTAATTTTTACACACTTTATTGGAATATTACACAAATTATGTAATTTTAATTTACTTTATGTAAAAATCACAAATTTGTTTACCTCTACAGTAAAAGTCCAAGTTTTTATGAAGTTTTCTGTGTAAAAATAAATAATAATGTAAAATCACTTAGAAAATCAAGCGAATTCTACCTTAACTTTCAAAGTATTTTTACATCCATTTTTTACAGTGTAACTTTATTTTGGTTGAATAATGTAAAAAATTTATAATAAACAAGTGGTATATCTGTGAAAGAGGGTAATCGAAAGTAATTAAATTTCACCCTCAAAAATATTTTCATAATTTTTAACAAATGGAGTCGCAACTAATAACAAAAAACACATAAAACTCGATTATCTAAACGGGACGGCATATAGTCAAATTTTAGATTTTTGATTTTCACTAAGTATAGCTATTATGCTTTAAACTAGTGTTCTTCAACCGGTGATCCGCGGACTGCTGCCATTTATCAAATTTCCTAACCAAGAAACACAAATTAAAAATTGTAGTTTTATAACAGCTTATAAATAAAATACAAGCTTGAAGCTACATTGGTTTTTATGTCTGTATTAATCGTCAGCTGGTTCGCGAAATATTTATTTTATTATCGCTGGTCCGTAAGTATGGATGTTAGTTACGGATTGGCCCGAGTGGGCCACGGTCCATGCAATGAAAGTTTTGGTCCATGCGATAACGCAAGACGGAAAATATAAAACCACAATCATTGGTTTTGTATTGTCATTTTTACGAAACTTAAGGCGTCTTGGGTTATTTGGGGTTGAAGATCTAAATCGGTGTGACCCAGTCCTGGCCCATGCAAAAAAAAAATGCTGGCTACGTCGTTGTCCGCAGGTGTAAAAACGTTGAAGAACGCTGATTTAAACTACGATAAAAGTATCAATTAGTGTTTAGACAAATTAAATAAGTGATATAAACATTGACCTAAAAATATCTATTCGTAAAATAATGTTCTGCTTCAATTATGTTAAATAAAAAAAAATGCATAATTCCTACATTGCATAAAATCACCACAAATTATGCCATTTATTTGCGATCATAAACAATAAACAAGTGCAACTAACACAAACAAAAAACAATTAAAGACTGTCACTTATTTTAAACATTTAATTTACGGCTGCGTGGTTTTAAAAGTGACAACAATATAACAAAACACGGTGCATAGAGTATATCACGGACAACAAAGCAATTGTTAGTCAGAGCATAACAGTTGAGTCGGTATTGCAGCATTCTGCATAAATATTATTGTAAAATGTAATGCTCATGCTACAGAAAAGTACTTCTTTAATCTTGAATGGATTTGTCATAGTATCTACATACTTATAACGTAGGTATCTTGTGTTGGAGTACTCGCATGTATTGTTAGTACTGGGTCATGAGAACGAATGCCAACGGACACATTCAACAATTAGAACGATTTTCACTTTTTTTCCTTGATTCTGTTTTGTTTTTATTGCTGCTTATAATTGTCTATAACGTGTCAATCTGAATAATTGCGACAATTGTTGCATGTCTGGCTGATGTTTCAAGCAGACCATGTCTTGGCTATATTACTTAATCGATAATATTGGTAGGGCGTCAGGCTATTTTAACGAAAAACCGATAGATTTGCCACGTGGCAAGAAAACTGCATACAGTGTCTTTAAAGCTATTCAAAAAGCTTTGTTTCATTCCAAAATTGTCAGTGTAAAAACAGGCTAATAAACGTAAAGCCATTAGTTTATTTTTAACCGACTTCAAAAAAAGGAGGTGGTTCTCAATTCGGTTGTATTTTTTTTTATGTTTGTTACCTCATAACTCAGTCATTTATAAACCGATTTTGAAAAACATATTTTTAATTGAAAGGATATACTTTCAGATTGGTCCCATAGAAATTTCATCAAAGTCGGTTCAGTAGTTCGGCTGATTTTAATAAAAGTGAGTAACGGCGTGTGATTCTTTAAGGTAAATGTCACTTTTTGACATATCAGACAGCGTAAGAAAGTCGGTTTAATAAAAGTGAGTAGTGGCGTGTGATTCTTTTAAGGTAAATGCCACTTTTTGACACTAAAAAGTAAAAAATAAAATACTTTTTATCAAAAAAAAAAAACCTCCTTCAAAAAACCACTAAAAAGAGGAAAATAATGAAATTTTGAGGTCTGTGCCAATTTAATAAAATATGAAGTTGGTTAAAAAGAAAATATTAATCACTATACTTTTTAACCGACTTCATATTTTATTAAATTGGCACAGACCTCAAATTTCATTATTTTCCTCTTTTTAGTGGTTTTTTGAAGAAGGTTTTTTTTTGTTAAAAAGTTTTTTTTACTACAATTGTAGTCAAGTATTGTACTTAAAACGACACCTCAGGGTTTGGATATAATAAATTAAAGCACTAATTAAATGAACTTTAAACTCGTCGATAAAAAACTAAAACTGCACGTAAACAAGTTAAATAAAAGTTTGTAAAAAATACTGACGATTTGGAATTTTGAATGGTCTGATGCGTAACGTCTTTTAAAAAATAAAGATCATAAATCAAGATATTTAATTCAATTAATATGACATAACAGATGACAAATTCGTTCTGTTTAAATATTGACTTTTGAAATATGTGCAATGATTATGCGTTATTTTGTTATCGTTATTCAATTGTTGACAAAAGTCCCTCAGCAGCCTACGATCACAAAGCTACGTCCAGTAAGAATATTTAGTGTTATAATTAAAATGCAAGTCATACAGTACCTACTTATGAGTTTAGGTCGATTCTAAACTAACAGACGAATGACATTTTATAAAGGCACGTAGTGCGTAATGCGCACGCGCCGCCTCTTACATAATGTCGTAACTAATTTGAAGATGAAATATCCCATAGATATGGGATACTTATCTCTATGGGATATTTCATCTTCAAATTAGTTACGACATTATGTAAGAGGCGGCGCGTGCGCATTACGCACGTGCCTTTATAAAATTTGAAGATGAAATATATCCCATAGATATGGCATATCTTTATGGGATATTTCATCTACAAATTACCTGAATAAAGATACGCGTAACCACACTGTAAAAAATGGATGTAAAAATACTTTGAAAGTTAAGGTAGAATTCGCTCGATTTTCTAAGTGATTTTACATTATTATTTATTTTTACACAGAAAACTTCACAAAAACTTGGACTTTTACTGTAAAGTTAAACAAATTTGTGATTTTTACATAAAGTAAATTAAAATTACATAATTTGTGTAATATTCCAATAAAGTGTGTAAAAATTACAAAATAAAATGTAAAGCTACATATATAAAATGGATGAATACAAAACAAATTAATGTAAAATTAGTAACCACGCATGCGCAATGTGTTTTTATGGAATCTACGCGATGTGGCGATACCTGTTTGCGACGCCATTGTTTCTTTGTGTGCCTATTACCAGATTAATCGCTGGCTACAAATGGACCATCGATAATCTATGTAATCGGCCTTCTCATTTCTTACAGTGTGTAGCATACTTCCAGGTTGGGTCGTGTGGAGAGTAGCACCCGATTTACATCCGTAGGCCACCCAGTAGATTGTGTCATGTGTAGGGGCTTTATAGAAGCGTTAAGTTGGAAAAGTAATTTGAATTATAAACAAATCAGAACGTGTCATAATATCAATAATATAGTTTAGTTGATTGTAACGATAAAAGCTATCTACGTCTGCAATAACTAATAAGTTGCAACGAGATGCAGTTCTTTGCGCTGATATTTGAACCTACACGTTGTCTTTTTAATCTGCATAAATATGACACTATGATTATAAACTATTTTATCTGGAAGTAGATTATTGTCATGTGTTGTCACATGTCTTGTTGTTGTACTATTTTATGTACAATTTATTTTTGCTAACTGTAATTTATATGTGAATCAACCTTTAGTTAGTTTTATTATAGCATTGATATTAAAAATAGTAACGTCACCCCTGTTTGTCATTTCGTGCAAGGTATTCGGTTATTTTTTACTAGACGAGGGAAGATGTTTACAGATTTTTGGTCTGTCTGACTGTACCATTGAATGATTGAATTGTGAATTATAGACGCTCAACAACAGAGGTCATTAGCGTCTGTTATGTACGATTGAATTGGTTTTGATGAAACTTGGTAGGTACACTGCTATTAATCAGACTCAGAGCAAGGGTCTAGACGCTTATTCCGTGAGTTGTCGAGCGTCTATATAATTTATAATCAATCAATCATGAGGATTCGTTCAGTTTAAGATATAAAGTTCTCGTTGCAAAATCGACGTTCACCTAAGTGAAACTGCATAAAATTGAATACTTTTAGTTATTGATAATTTTATTTTAAAGAAACATTTTTTGTGCACAAAGTTTTTTCACTTGCAAGTTTGACAGGATTAGAAATAAGACTTTTAATAAAAAATTGAAGAATTGATTGAAAAAAGACTAGTTCAACATTCAGATAAAATTGCAAAAGAAACTCGAGCCGCGACCGCTATTGTTAAAACACACTATAGGTACTGTAGATCGTCTGGGCTTTCAAAATGCTAGCAGCAAGATTTTTTGATGTGAAACATCTTATGTCGGGCTGTGCAAACAGCCGCGTGAGGGGAAACATGCAACGAAATTTATGGTCCGCTCCTTCGCTGCTGTTCTTCCCACCACTGCGGCACTCTTTCTCTCTCTCGGTTTCCGCGCGCTCGGGCACGGGAAGACAACCGCGTGTGTTACAGTGCAGTATATAGGATTACGTCAGCATAACAGTTAGTTGCTGCTTTTGAAAAAATATATACTACTACATAGAGAATACCACCGAGTTCAATAACGTTTTCTTTGATGTTTCACATCTGTCGGGGGTCCCGAGACCCACACCCTTTTTTTTAGAAATAAATTAGCCAATGCAAGTTTTCCGAAGTGCGCAGTACTAAGATAATATAAATTGAAAAAATATAAGTACAATAAGAAAACTTAAAAGATTTTTCGTTGGTCCGAGATTAAATAAATTCAGACGCTTTAGTCGAGAACCTGTATTTTAAAAATGTGTCAGCGATTTGAAATTTGTAGTTACATCATTGATTGCGCCATTATAATTAATAATTTTGAACGCATTTTGTTATAAAATTGACATTTTATTACTGCACTTTTGATGATACTGTTAAATTTCTTAGTTTTAGAAGAAGAATAAATTTATAGCTTTTTAATTACGTATTTATAAGTGTAAAGATTTAAAATCTCATTGAATTATTTATCTCGTATGCAATAAATAAACACGTTTTCTTATTAATTAAAATATTTAGAAACGTATCTACAATCTCCTCTTGATTATTTTTTTCTTAGTTTCTATAAGAGCTCTCAGTTTAAAATATTACCAATAATGTCTTGTTTAATAAAACCGGTCATATAAGTCGAGACGTTCAAACACACAGGTAGTAATCTAAATTAGTTGTTAAATGTTAACACTATCGATGCATCGATATATAAACAAACAAGCTATTTGTGCAATTATACATATATTGTATCAATAATAGCAAACTGCAGTTTGCGCAAATGTCATCGATTGCCTCGCAGATTAGTATCTCGCGGTTACAATCTACAAATACTTATCTTTGGTATGTTACTATGTTTACATCATTCAAATCATAACATAGCGTTTTTATTAATCTAAAAATTATTGCGAGTTATACGACCGTCTAGGTACAGATCCCGTAGTTTGATTGAAGCTGCGGAGATGTGTTTCATTGGTTAGAACTAGGTATTCTGCATAGGTGTATCCCAGCGTATGTTTTATTAGTTATAAAAAAAAAATTCCAAGGGCAGCCTAGTGGATAGCGTATTTTGTTCCGCAGCCTCTAGACTAGACTGTCGTTTGTTCGAATCCCACCTGCGCTCAAGGATGTTTTGTGATGTTGTTTAGTTTTAAGAAATTTGTTATTTAATGTAGTTGAAAGACGCTAATGACCGGAGATGTCGACGCGTCTATAATCTACAATAAATTAAAAACAAATCCTATGGTACAGATGGGATTAGAACCAGCGACCTACTGTGCACAAAGCAAACGCTATACCTCTGCGAGCTATCGTATAGCCGCTTGATGTACTACACCTGTTTTCATGGTATACAGCTACAATGTATCGGTTAGCCCACAGCTTTTTAATCAAACAACGGGGTCTGTACCTAAACGCTTTTTTGAGAGCATGTCCCCCACAAGAGTACGCTGACGGCGCTTTAAATTTGGGGCCCGAGGTTATAGGAAGGGCCTGGAGTGACGAGGTGAATCGGTCCAACTTTCACGAAAAACAATTACATATAATTAGTAAATAATCGAAATTTTTAGAAATCATAAACATAAAAAAGGTTCCCATATTATTAGGCTGAACTTTGTAAAAATTTAGAATAGAATTTTAACACCACTAAAATTTTGATTTTTTGTTTTAAAAAAATTACCATTAAATTTGACAAAAGAGTTATTACAAAGGTCATCCCTGATGTTTAAAAATCGAATAACCTTGACGAATAAAAAAATTGGCATATTCATAATAAAATAACGAAGATTATTAATTTGAATATTCAAAAATATTCGATAATAATAAAGAATTATTTACGATTCAAATGTCGTCAACATTTATTGGAAAAATGCATATAAAAGTTTATGTAAAACACTTCGTCGATGTAAACGTAACCAATGACATTTGATACTGTAACAAAACATTGCAATAACAACAAAATCGCATCGTAAATTTGTAACAATCTATCATAAGACAGTTGAATGTCAGTGGTTGTGAGACATAAATGAAACAGCGCGCTGTTTAAACAAACTAAACTTATTCTTTGATGTTGGCTGCACTGACACATGTCAAATTTAATATAATCTTGTAGGTTCAGATATAATATTATAAAAGTTAAGTAAAGGAATGTGGAACAATATTCTTGTTTGATGGAATTTGCGTTCTTTTATATAAAATTAAATGAGTGTGGGTTTTTAAAAAATTATTGCGATATATTAAAAGTTATATTTGAATTTATGTTGAAACATTGTTTAATTTATTGTCAATCTAGCAATTTTATTTCTGTTTTTATTGATAACTATCTAATATCCAATAATGTTCCTGTTAATTAATAAAGCGTAAAGTAAAAACCGTCCATATATTGGTTGAGGTATTTTGGTAGATTTTTTTCTCAGAAAATCATTTAGTTTCGAGGGTAGACAAAAATACGAACGGATTACATAAATAAGATAGATAATTAATAGTTTTATACGGCTGAAATGCAATTGAAAAATTTTTTTCGTTGGAGAGCAGTCAATTATATAATTGTTTCGAAACATATTGGAAAAAATCATTTTACCAACCAATGGTCACAGTCAGGATTCTAACCTGAACCTTTCCACTTTAATTTTAGTAGTGACAGTTGTCCAGTAGATTTTTGTACGGTGGCAGCTCGGATTATCAGTACTTTACAATAATGGTACTAACGAGTGTGCAATTTTATTTGACAGCCGTTACTCTGGGTACTTCATCATGTTGTTGTTTAAGTCATCACCTGTTTAGTAATTGCTAATCACTAATAACTTTTTGATAAATAGCGAAATGATCATATTCTAAGTCGTCATAAAGTCATTTACTCATTTTAAAAGATCCATACGGTGACGGAACGTATCCACTTGTTGACAGAATTCAATTTGCTTATTCACTTAGATTTCAACACTTCACTGTAAGAAATGAGAAGGCCGATTACATAGATTATCGATGGTCCATTTGTAGCCAGCGATTAATCTGGTAATAGCCACACAAAGAGACAATGGCGTCGCAAACAGGTATCGCCTGCACATCGCGTAGATTCCATAAAAACACAATGCGCATGCGTGGTTACTAATTTTACATTAATTTGTTTTGTATTCATCCATTTTATATATGTAACTATACATTTTATTTTGTAATTTTTACACACTTTATTGGAATATTACACAAATTATGTAATTTTAATTTAATTTATGTAAAAATCACAAATTTGTTTAACTTTACAATAAAAGTCCAAGTTTTTATGAAGTTTTCTGTGTAAAAATAAATAATAATGTAAAATCACTTAGAAAATCAAGCGAATTCTATCTTAACTTTCAAAGTATTTTTACATCCATTTTTTACAGTGTTTAGATTTTAATGCAAAAATATTATTTAATAAAACATTTATGCTCGGTTTTCAGTTTAACTCTAGATTTAAGAATGTCATTTGTTTTCAACTAAATGGAGATCTCCATTTAGTTGACAAATAACATTCTTAAATCTAGATTTAAAGCTAAAAGTCGTATCAAAAGTTAAAATCTCGACTCATGTTTTGTTAATGCATCATCAAGATTATTTTTATTGATAAAAATATACCGATGAATTAATTTCCTTGGTGCCAAATGTTACAAAATCTGGTGCTTTGACAGGGATTTTTTTTCAAGCAACTGGCAGTACTGAGAACAGTAAATTTATGACATTCACATGACCTTAACAAAGAATAAAATGGACGCGTGTGTATATAAATGGCTTAACACCTTATGTGTAAAATGCAATGTTGTAATATGTGTGTACACCATCTTTTCTATTTATGTGATTTACAGTTGACAATCGTACTGCATCAAACACCTGACGATCGCAATGATTAATGAGACAGATATGAGTGCTCTGCTGTTTAAAATAGTGCTTCTGCTTTTGTTATTTGTCTCGTCAAATATCAATTTCCGTGTTGATTTTGTCATTTCGAATTTGTTTTCATTATTAAATTAACAAGAGTAACGCTTCTCATTTATTTCAATGATCATTCGTTTGTTTGCCACTAGACCAATCAGATTTCTATAATATTTAAATTACCTCTTTCTCAAACCTAATTGAAATTGACAGTTTAAAAAGATTGTTTAATAATATAATTGGTCTTACAAGATATGATCATCGAACTATTAAAATACTGGAACGTTTTATATTTCAAATTCTTATTAGTGTCCAAGTTCCAATCCAACTATCAATTGAATTTTCAAAAAATATATATGACTTCCTAGTGTGATTTCTGCCTGTCCGAATGTCCGTCTTTCCACGCACTATAAAAATAATAATGAATATTGAAAATCTGTTCAGATAATCCTTGAAATTGATGGCTTGAAAAAAATACTCTGTCCCGAATCTTTCTACTATCGATCCGACGAGGATGACTGTTCAGTGTATTCTCCTTTCTCTCTTTCTATCCTACTCAAAATGCATATATGAGAACTCTGTAGTCTGTACCTACATGTTGGATGCATAACATATGATAATTATCATTCAAGTTGATTTGATTAATATTTTATAATAATCGAATTAAAAGTTGTAAAACGATAAAAACGAAAATGCAGACACGGAGTATGATGTGAATTTATCAGTGTGGCCAACCTCCGCTTGTTATATTATGTTCCTGTTGCACATGTGGGTAGATATCAACAGACACAAGGATGTTAACAATTAATCAACGCACCTGGAACAGCGCCTTATAGGTGTTAATAACGCGTTGGTGATCTAGTGATCACATTTATAATGTTGGGAGATATCAATGCCGGCTGAAAATTGTGCTTTGATTCGAGGGTCGTCCTCGCAACGCTTAAACGTCTAAAGACCTCTTAAGACGTTATGTCTTAAGAGATAGATGGCCACGATATATATATCTAGGTGTAATAAAACCGTAAACGCTTTTTTGTGCATGCTAATCTTCGCAATGGCTGAACCAATTTGGATTTTTTTCATCCTCGCAACGCTTGAACGTCTGAAGATTGCGCGGCGGAATGAGCTTACAATTACTCAACCGTGACATGATTACTAATCTATAACATTCTCCTTAATCATGTCACGGCAGAGTAATTGTAAGCTCATTCCGCCGCGAAAGTGGAAAGGTTCAGGTTAGAATCCTGACTGTGACTATATGGTTGGTAAAATGATTTTTTCCAATATGTTTGGAATCAATTATATAACTGGCTGCTTTCCAACAAAACATTTTCAATTGCAATTCAGCCGTATAAATCTATTAATTTATCTTTTATTTCATGTTTTTTGTAACCGCAGTTTAATTATTAGTGTGTTGATTTTTAAATTATAAATCTGCAAACTATTTTACTTCATCGAACCGGTGAACATCGATGTGGTATTTTCAGGGTCCACCCACCGTCTGGGATGCGTAACACTAGTATTTGAGTTATTCAATAAAAAGATTTGACATGCATTGAATTAATTTAATTTATACACATAAATATTTTCGTTTCGCTATTATAAATACCGTTTCAGTACAGATTTGTGAGCGTTAACTAGCCAGGGTTGTAGTCGTTTTGTAACGATCGGTATCACCGCATTCCTTCACAAATATTTAACAGCCACTCTTATTTTTCACATTTTATGAAATAAAACCTTGTTTTTTTAACAGAACACATTTTTTTACAATGTGAAACAGCTCTGTTTTTTTAATTAAAAAAAAACTCAGAAAAAATTGTTTATCGAATTCAAAGTTCCCTTTCTTACGCATCATTGAAGTCTTTAATTTATTCTTTGTATATCGCTTTATCTTCTGTATTTTTAAAAATACGGTTAATTGACGAGCTACCAAAATTGCAGAATTTTATACGATAAATACTCTGAGACCACCAAATTTATTTTAAAAGATGCGTTTATAAGATACGATGCAAAAATACGCTTTTTTAATTACAATGACTCAAATATTACTTTACAGTTCGAAAGATCAGA
This sequence comes from Mongoloraphidia duomilia, assembly GCA_039654895.1. Lineage (NCBI taxonomy): Eukaryota > Metazoa > Arthropoda > Insecta > Raphidioptera > Raphidiidae > Mongoloraphidia > Mongoloraphidia duomilia. The sequence goes on from CM077527.1 coordinate 14,590,588, forward strand.
GTTTTTTGACAAAAAATCTTCTTTTGAAAAATGTTCAAATCTTGAAAATAGATCAGCTATATAGGCGAATGAATGTAAACTTTCCCTTCTTATGTATAGCGTTGAAGTCTCCAATGGATTTCATGTAAGCTGTTTATATTGTTTAACTTCCCATTGAAAGTTATTGTAATGGGTCCGAAAATCGAAATCAAAATGTATAACAAATTTTTATGTTTCAAGGTCACTACACTATTTTTAGAAAGATGTCTGTGTGTGTATGTGCAGTGTGTACGTATGTACGTGTGTACGTATGTGTTCATTTCTTTCTAAGACGAAATCTCGAGAATGAAAAATGATATCGACTACGTTAGGGTGCTTATCGACGCGTATTAACGTAAATATGATCTGAAAGAAATTTTTTCAAAATCGGTTCAGCCGTTCTATTTTCTTAACCAAATAGACTCCAAAAAAGTAGATTTTACACAATATCTCGCGAATAAAAAATTATATCGACTTCGTAAGGGTGTCAATCGAGGCGTGTTAACGTCACTTTGATCCGACATAAATTTTATAAACATCGGTTCAGCGGTTTTGTTATTGTTAAAAATAAATAATAGTTATGTTTTAATGATTAAAATGATTACTTTTCTGTGTAATATCTAATTTAATTATTATTATTAAATATTTATCAAACTGGGAAGTTCGTCGTGTGGACCTCAAGTGTCGCACTTTAATAACAAGCCGTGAGGTGGGTCGTTTATTATGATAAACGACCCACCTCACGGCTTGTTATTATTATGACTTGGAGGAGGATGGAAAGCAAACAGATTTACATTGAAAATAAGCAAAAAAATACAATTTTTAAGTACATACTTAGATAATGTTGATCCAATAGAATGTAAATCGTTGAGGAAAAGTTTGGTTGAGGATCAATAAAAAAGCATCACCAAAGTTTCCATCTTTATATTATATTTATGGAAACTTTGGTAATGCTTCTTCATTATAGATACCTTACTAACTTATGTAACAATAATAATAATAATAATAATATTTTTTTTATTAGTTAAACACTAAAAGGCAAAGTTCAGCTTATAAAGCTGTTTTACAACTTAACCTAATTTCCTTAACTTAACTTAACTTAACCTAATCTCGTCCGTTCTCAAGCCCTTTTTAAACGGTTTTATTTAGCTTGACCCCGTATATTTGTTTGTTTGTTACTATTTTTATTTATCAGTTGTAAAATTAGAGATCTGCGTAAAACTTTTGCTAGCCTAACAGACAGTTGAATTTTTTGGACTGTAGGTTCGAGTAATTTTGGTAACTTAAATAAATCTATCTATTTCTATTGATAAAATGTCGACGCTGCAACCCTGTATGTATGTGAATATGATTGTTTAAATGTGTTTGTTGTTAATAAACAAACCGGATTGACTTGTCAAATCAACACAACAACCATAAGTATTATTATTTGTTGTTATTGTTGAACACATCAGAACGACCCACACAACCTAGAGAGAGATTTCTAATTGGCTCATTCACAGTCTGATTTGTTAATATTTATAATAAGTATACAATGTGTATCGTTGAATGTGAACTCGCGTTCAAGGAATTCACATTGTAGATTACCTTGTTCAAGAAAAAAAAACACTCATAAACGCCAATGGCGATTAATAAGTGAAAATCTCAAAGCTATATAAGTCAGCGTATTTTGTATTGGATTCATAGACGCTAATGACCTAAGCTGTCGAGCGTCTATAGCTTTGTTCCAACCTGTTATAAATGGATCGTTCTGAAACGGTAACGAAACTGTATGTATCGGTTTTGTGCGCATGCGTCGATTTAGCACAGTTCTGTGACGATACAAACATAGACAATAGACATTGGTTGGAACGCTTTTGTGACCGTTTTATGCATCAAATCATGGCCTCCATGCATCAAACCAATAATTGTCATTTGTCAAATGTAAATTCCTCATTTTAGGCTTTTTTTGTTGTTAAAAACATTTTAAAAAAGTCTAACATTTACTTAGGTATTTAAAATTCTTGAATTACACGAATATAAATATAAGTAAATTTTATTAACTATAATAAGGATTCAAAATATAAATATTTAAATTAATAATTTTGCAAAAACAAAACAAATCTCAAATGAAGAATAAAGAGGTATTTGAACAGAGACGAGACAAAACAAATTACAAATGAATAAACAACTGTCTCCAGTTGGTATTGAACAGTGACAAACGTAACAAAGTGCTTAAGGCGCATGTCAGTTTCCACGAGTTTCATTTTGGCTTCATGTCCAGACCATGTACCGAAATGATCGTTCGAAAATCGTTCACAAACGATTACAAATTCGGTTGGAACGCTTTAAGAATCGTCCACAAACGATCACAAGTTCGGTTGGAACGCATTCTATCCACTGCGCATGAGCGTGACGGTAATATTACGGTTCTCGAGAGTGGCTGGAACAAAGCTTATCCACAATCTACAATCTATTTATCTATACCTATCTCATTGAATTTAGTCTGTTTGAATTCTACCAATTAAAAATAGAAAAAGATCTGAAATATTTTTCGAAATAATTAAAAACATATCCAACTTTGCTTTCGTCTTTTTGTGCTCATTGACTTCAGCGTGATATTTTTTAGAATCTTTTTTAATTTTTTAAAAATACCTAATTAAAAAAAGAGTTAGGTACTTTTAAAAAATTAAAAAAGATTCTAAAAAATATCACGCTGAAGTCAATAAGCACAAAAATACGAAAGCAAATTTGAATATGTTTTTAATTATTTTGAAAAATATTTCAGATCTTTTTCTATTTTTAATTGGTAGAATTTAAACAGACTAAATTCAGTGAGATAGGTTTGATTTTCAAATACTTAAGTATTTGAAAATCAATTTCGCTGCACACTTCGTATAAGCAAAGACAATTTTTTTTTGTGAAGAGGTCTCTGCTTGTCCGTATATAACTACTTCAGAACATCTAAATCATTCTAAAGTTAAAAATGATTCAAAATATTATTTGTGGATTCAAGTAGGCTTTGGACAACAAATGAAGCACGTTACGTGCTGCGCCCAACTTCTCTCGTAAGATGTCGTCAAAAAAAAAATAACAAATTAATTCAGAAGCTATTTCAAACACTTATATCATACCTGTAACTGTTAGGTTAAGAGGTTGGCATCCCTGTAGTGTTTTCATAATTTTTAAGCTCTTGTTTAGGACCTATATATTACGTTATGTTTTAAAAATGTAGAAAATAAGTGGTAAAGTGGACGTCTGTTAAAGGTTAAGACATAATGTCGAGAAACGGCTGTTAAAATAATGCATTATTTTATCTGCAGTAAAGTGAATCTTTTTAGTCGCGTTTTTTCCCGTTTGGTTACGCATGTCGATCGTCACGTTACGTCCAACACTGATCCCATATATCTCCTATTGGGAACTGACGAATTGAGACATGACATCTGGTGGCAAAAAATTAAACTATCATAAAATTGCAACTGTCTAGTTAGTATATGGTGTTAACATTGGCATTTAAATTTAATTAATCCGACAGATAAAATTCGTTCTGCATCATATATATTTTCTTGGTTTGGGTTACCTATCACCAACCTAACTGATATTAATTCACTCAAATTTAATAGCATTTATAATCGTCAACACTACTATCACATAGGTAGGTATGTAATTTTTTGTCGGCCATGTTTTTGAAGCCACACCCACATGTCAGATCCCAATTCAACAACTAGATATACTTATCATATAAACAGCCACACATCAAATGGCTATAAATTATAGCCACACACCAAGCCTTTTTCTGTTTTATTTCATAATCATACTGTATATAAATCACAGCCATTTTTATTGTCAATATAAATAATTGAAATGTGTTGCAATGCTGTTTCCATATGAAGATGATTTGTAAGATTTAGTTTTGTACTAATTGACACGTCTATAATAACTTAACAGTTAATCTGGTTTAATCTGACGGTAACTTTATTTAATTCAAAGATCATTTTTGTTAATTTACCATGCAGTATAGATAATTATTATTTAATTAATTAAATAAATAAAAAACAAATTGTGATAGATATAAATTGTCTGCATGTCTGTTTTCATTAGTAAATAAATAACATGGTAGTTTGGGAAAACTTTCTTTGCGTTCTTTTAAAAAAAAATAATCGATGAACAAGTAATATTATACTAAATGAAGTATTTTATATCAGTTATTTCAAAACACGAAATGTTACACAGGTGAAATGTCGTGTATTTGAATATGCGACAGGGCTGTAGCCAAATTATTACAATACTAAAATAGACGCTAATTATCTCAGTTATCGAGCGTTTATGATCCACAATCTATCTGCAATTCCAAACTCATTTGTATAAAAAAGCAATAATTATTTTATTCAATAATTAATTGTTGTTAAGCAGTTATTTTTCAGAGACAAATAGAACCCGGAAACCTTGACTTTAATCCTTACACCCGATATACGAAATATTTATATTGTGCAACATTTTCTTAAAGATATTCTTCTAAGAATAGTACCAGAATGAGTTCACTGATGCTGGGTTTCTGGTACGACTTCCAAAGCTAAATCTATTTTTAAAGTACCTAGATACTTTTTTAGCACTATGAATTATCATGGAAATTAAGATCTTAAATCTAGTTTCAAAGCGCTTATGACCTAAGTTGTCGACGCGTCTATAATTTACTAGTTTCAAAGATGTACCAGAAATCGAGCATAAATCGTTTCTCAGTTTTCCCAGTCCAAAAATATGTCACTAGAGGTGCACATTATTTATTTAATGGTGGTCTTTTTAAGATGTCATTTTTACTGCAGTCTGAATATTTGTATTTGTTTAGATTTCAGTAATTGAGTATAGCGAAAATTGAGGTTATATATTATGGCATCAACTGAAATAAGTATTATATCGAAACTTGGGATTATGTTACAAGATTATGATATAGCGACAATTGAGGTTATGGTATAGTGACAATTGAATCTATGTTGAAGCGACAATTGAGGTTATTGTATAGTAACAATTGAGGATACTGTATATAGTGACAAATTATTGCTGTTATTGTATGCAACTATTGAGGTTATGGCACAGCGACAATTGAAGTTATAATATAGTTACAAATGACGTTATGTTTTAACCATAATTGGGGTACTGTTACAGCGACAATTGAAGGTATCATGTAGTGATTACTGATGTCATTTTATAGCGAGAACTGATGGCAGATATATAATTAATAATTGAGGTTACAGCGACAGCTGAAGTTTTAGCGACAACTGAGGTTATACCGATAGATGAAGTGAGTTTACAGCGTTACAAGAGACTTCATTTTAGCAACTGTGTTCAGATTAATACGATTTTAATGTTGAGGTTAGGTTGTGGCACCTGTCGCTCCGCTGCAAATGCGACTCGTCGCGGACGGAGATTGAGAAGAAGCGTGATATATGAGGCGTTTACACGACTGCCGAAATCCGATACGGCACGGTGTACGAGCCACATCGGTGGTCATAATTTAACGTTGCCTTAATAATATGTAGTCATGGATGTTAAGTAGCAAACAGTCACAAATATGTAAACGGATAATATGTTATAGACGAAAGTGACTATTTATTATGTCTGCACAAATATCCCACTCCTATATACGGTATATACAGTATGTAAACCGGTAAGGTATACATGGGGTATTTAACATGGGGAAAAAATGATTGGATCAGAATTAGCCATGACTCATAATTTACGTATTTATATAGGATTGCTATGGTTCTTTTAGTGTTTTTCTTTTATCTTGAATTATTTTTAACCGATTTCAAAAAAGGAGGTGGTTCTCAATTCGGTTGTATTTTTTTTTGTTTGTTACCTCAGAACTCCGTCATTTATAAACCGATTTGGAAAATTTTTATTTGAAAGGATATACTTTCAGATTGGTCCCATATAGAAATTTCATCAAAATCGGTTCAGTAGTTCGGCTGATTTTAATAAAAGTTAGTAACGGCGTGTGATTCCTTAAGGTAAATGTCACTTTTTGACACATCAGACAGCGCAAGAAAGTCGGTTTAATAAAAGTGAGTAACGGCGTGTGATTCCTATATAAGGTTAATGTCACTTTTTGACACTAAAAAGTAAAAAATAAAAAACTTTTTAACAAAAAAAAAACCTCCTTTAAAAAGCCACTAAAAAGAGGAAAATAATGAAATTTTAAGGTCTGCGCCAATTTAATAAAATATGAAGTTGGTTAAAAAGAAGATATTAATCACTATACTATACTTTTTAACCGACTTCATATTTTATTAAATTGGCGCAGACCTCAAAATTTCATTATTTTCCTCTTTTTAGTGGCTTTTTGAAGGAGGTTTTTTTTTTTGTTAAAAAGTTTTTTTTATTTTACTTGCCGTAAAATATAAATAATTGAAACTCAAATAAAAATTCTTAAATTACGATAGCAACCCTATATAAATACGTATATTATGATTTTGATCCAATCATTTTTTTCCAATGCTAAATGCCCTATATTTATACCTTACCTGTTTATGTACATACTGTAACTTGTAAGAAATTGCACTACGGCCATATATCGAGTCTGCGGAATTGTAGATTATAGACGCTCGACAGTTGAGGTCATTAGCGTCTAAGAAATTGCGGTTACAAAACGCATGTTCGGCTTTCAAATATCTATTGACTCTGTCGAAATTCAACTTGGAAAAACTATCTTAGAAAAAAAGAAATACTTAGATAATTATTTTATATTAGGTAATTACTTACAAAGAAACAATTCAGAACAAGCGCGGATCCACCGTTGTGGGCACGGTAGACATACCCACAACCCTAATTGAGGTCGATAGGCTGATGTTATATCTGCAATGCCTTAATAAAATTTTAAAAAAACGAACCGTGCGGGTAAGAACGCGAGTGACTTTTTTATTTTGGCTACTAGTCTAGTAGTTTGTACTGTTTGACGTTTCGTGAGCGAGTCCGTAGTTCGACTCGCACTTGGCCGATTTTCGGGTGGCTGTGACCACAACCTTTTTTAAAGGCTGGATCCGCGCCTGATTCCGAACGCTCTTTTTTACAAGCGGTTAGATGAAACCCTGTTCATACATGTATGTTCGGTTGCTCGCTTTGATTTTTTCCGAACAGTGCCGAGGAAACCCGATTCATACACGAGCGTTACAATTTACAAAAGTTATTTATATACACGAGAATAGTGAAATGTAATGTTAAGAACGTTTGATATTTCCAACAGAAAACCGCGGACTGGAGAATCCGCGCTTGAGTCCTGGGTTCGCGGGGGCGTGTCTGATCACACCTGCACGACTTTGCCATACGGTTTAATTAATAATACCTGTACGACTTTTTAGTTATATCGGGTGATCTATTTCAACACGCTATCCACTTTATAGTGTGTTTATTTTATTGCGACCAGTTAAGACTTAAGCAAAATCATTGAATTAAGAGTATTCTCTACCAGAAGTTACCCCCTCAACTCTTCATCTCAAATCCTTTTCCGTCGCCTAAATACGGTTACAGCTCTCCCGACGCTATTTTTAAAGTTAAAGGGTTCGTGTAAACGCCAAATGAAGGATCAAGAATCACACTACTACCGGTAGAGAGGACATTATTTTAGCATTGGGAAAAAATGATTGGATCAGAATGAGCCATGACTCATAATTTATATAGGATTGCCATGATTATTTTAGTGTTTCTCAAATAATTGAAAATAAAATATAAACACTAAAATAACCACAGCAACTCTATATAAATACATAAAAGTCAAGGCTCATTCTGATCCAATTATTTTTTCCCAATGTTAAAAGTCCTTACCTGCTTACATACTGTATACTTATAAAAAACGGAATGCTGAAATCAAGGAGCATACAAAAATACGCAAGCTTATAGTTTTGAGAATTTTTTTCACTTTTCAAAAAAAATCAAATTTAGAAAACGACATGGTGAATTCGATTAAATTACTGAACACCCGGTATATACAGGTATGCGTGTCCGTTGTTAATACTTCTATATGTGTAATATACAGATTCTACGAATTGTTTCTATAGATTATATGTCTGCTATAAAACTGTTCCATAGAAATAAGTACTGCATATTAGTGATTTACTTTGTTACCAACATAAAAAATACTAGGTAAAATAAAATATATACGGGATGCTGTTTTTGACTCTAAAGAGCAAGTTATTAACTTCCCATTGGAAGTTATTGTAATGGGTCCGAAAATCGAAATCAAAATGTATAACAAATTTTTATGTTTCGAGGTCACTACACTATTTTTTCACTATTTTTAGAAAGATGTCTGTGTGTGTGTGTACGTACGTATGTGTCCATTTCTTTCTAAGACGAAATCTCGAGAATGAAAAATGATATCGACTACTTTAGGGTGCTAATCAACGCGTATTAACGTAAATATGATCTGAAAGAAATTTTTTCAAAATCGGTTCAGCCGTTCTTTTTTCTTAACCAAATAGACTCCAAAAAAGTAGATTTTACACAATATCTCGCGAATAAAAAATTATATCGACTTCGTAAAAGTGTCAATTGAAGCGTGTTAACGTCATTTTGATCCAACATAAATTTTATAAAAATCGGTTCAGCCGTTTTTTTTTTTTAATTATTGTTAAAAATAAATAATAATTATGTTTTAATGATTAAAATGTTTACTTTTCTGTGTAATATCTAATTTAATTATTATTATTAAATATTTATCAAACTGGGAAGTTCGTCGTGTAGACCTCAAGGGTCGCACTTTAGTCCTAATAAACGACCCACCTCACGGCTTGTTAAGAATTAAATTTAAAAAAAGCGAACTAAATTAGATTCTTCTGGGGGGGGGGTCTAGATTCCCTGGACCATCCCCATATCTACGTCACTGCTTTCAACTGAACGCAAAATTATAAATTTTCAGTCATATATGTAATAATTATGGCCTAAAGATATAATTTATCAATAATAGAAATAATACGTGTTTAAAATACTGGTCTGAAATGCAATTGGTTTATGTTCCTAGAAAACGATCTATGTTTGTAGGTATAATTTGTTAAACTTTGTGGGAAAATTATTTCACTACGCAATGATGAATAACATACAGTCAAAACATTTCAACTAGGCAATTAGTCACGAATTTCTTGAAGATGAATGTTTTGAGTTAAACAGTAATATAGAGGCGCTATACCGCAGATATACAACTGCCAAGGTACCTACACAAACTTGAAGCTAGTTGTGACGTCTCAAGTCACAACAAACATGGCGGTCAAACAAGGGATGGATATGAATATTATTTTCTTTTTCTTATTATCTATGCTTTCGTATATATTCACAAATAAAATATGGAATAATAAATATGGGTCGTTCCACTGATAATAACAAAAACGAATAATTCGTCTCATATTTACCTAACCTCAAATACCTATAGAGAAACATGTAGAAATATATTTTTTGAAAAACAGTAACTTTTTTTGCAATATATGCCTACGAATTATTGAAGCATATGCACAATTGGGTTTTTAAACGAATTTTTTTTTTACTTAAATGGAAGGACCACATCAAGTTTTATAGCAAAACTGTTTTTATTTAATTTTTTTGCTTACTAATTAAAATGTTATATTTAAATAAAAATTAATTTTTAAACTCAGTTCCGATGACGCGCCGAAAGAATCCGAACGCGTGTGACGTCATTATGTTATCTATGGTCTTTGTATCCATGGTTACCAAGTTAAAAATTTATTATTTTTGATAGTATGTGTAATACATATACACAAATACCAACAAATGCAGACACATTTTAACATAACGACGTCACAAACATTCCTGGCGCGTTTTGAAGTCACGTGATATTTTTTAAATTTTTATAAATTTTAATTAATTTTTAGTAATTTATCTATAGCTTTAAAAAAAATTTTCTTTTCGATTTTCAATATTATTTATGTTAAATTATTAGAAAAAATTAAAAAAAAAATTCACTTAAAAACGCAATTGTGTTGCGACAATCTAAAGGTTATTGTAATCATTTTTTTTGTGAAAAATCTAGCCTTTTACAGTTTTAATACTACTTTATGTGCCATACTTATTTAGTTTCTTCATCAATCTGCCTATCTTCATACATAGTTGAAATGATCCAACTGTAACACAGCTTGTTTAAAGTCAACGGGTCAAATTTAATATAATAAATACTAGTTTTAATATAGTTCATGTTTGAAGTGATACAAAAAACGGTTCGATCGAAGACACCGCTTAAAAAATCAACAAAAAATGCCAGTTAAAATTATAATAATTGTTACAGTGGCGTAGCATTATTATTTAGTTTTTGCGCAATCTGTTTTATTTTTATAAAATCGTATTTTGTTAAAATCTCCGAAATATACTTTTAATTATTGCGAAAAGATTTGGATCCAATTAATAATTACAACAGTTGCCAGAGGACAGTGTGGTCCAGTGGTTAGCGTCGCGGCCTCTAGATCAGACTGTCGTGGGTTCGAATCCCGCCTCCGCTCATGGATGTTTTGTGATGTCATTTACTTTTAAGTGAGTTGTTATTTAATGTAATCAGGACGCTAATGACCTAAGTTGTCGACGCGTCTATAATTTACAATAAATAAAATAAATACAACAGTTGCCGGGCCTCACACAGGTTTTCTCATTTACGAAAATCGCTGTTGAAATTATATTCAAAAAATTGGTCAAGTATATTTTGTACGCAGAGGATTCCGTTGAGGACAGTGTGATCCAGTGGTTAGCGTCGCGGCCTCTAGATCAGATTGTCATGGGTTCGAATCCCGCCTCCGCTCATGGATGATTTGTGATGTCATTTACTTTTAAGTGAGTTGTTATTTAATGTAATCAAGACGCTAATGACCTAAGTTGTCGACGCTTCTATAATTTACAATAAATAAATAAAGGATTCCGTAGTACTTGCAGCCACTAACAGATATTATAGTTATCACGTGAAAAGCAAATGCTTGGCTAGGATGCACAATGCACAGTATTTGATTGGCTGTTTTGTTGTGCTGAGTTTCAAGCGACCAATCAGATGCTCTCAGAAGCTGATCACGCACTTTTATTGCTATATCGGTTCATTGGATAGAGTATAGAAGGCTGTGATAGAGGGACAAACAGATTGAACAAATAATGAAAACAAGTTAAAATAATAGATTTATACGGCTGATTTGCAATTGAAAATTTTTGTTGGAAAGCAGCCCAGTTATATAATTGATTCCAAACATATCTCATTAGGGTGTTTGAAATAATTTTCATTTTTATGATGAGCTCTCGCTAGTACGAAGATTCACATCTACAACCTAGTTATAATGAATTAACACTCGCATGTAGTGAAAATCAATTGATTCCGAAGCATATAAGGAGAATGTTAGATTAGTAATCATGTCACGGTTGAGTAATTGTAAGTTTATTCCGCCGCGAAAGTGGAAAGGTTCAGGTTAGAATCCTGACTGTGACTATATATGGTTGGTAAAATGAAAACAAGTGTTCCACCCTGTAGGAACGGAACCCTTAAAACTAGATACTATGATAAAATCCAAAATAGTGCAAAGCGGCTTTATAAATTCTCTATAGGTACCTAGTCAATTTGTTTACAGAGACATGAAAACAAAAATGAACTGCTAACCTTCTACTTTTTTATCGTCGTCTGTTTATAAGAAAATAAAAGAATAACTTCTTGCGACGTTATTTTATTTGTTCAAAGTTATTTTTATGACCGGTTGTATTTTTTCTTTGACAATAACTAAGATCATTTGTTTCAAATGTGCATCCAGCAGGTATATTAATAAAATTAATGTATATATAAAGTTGTTGTCACATTAAAAACAAATTTGATTCAGGTAAAATAAGGAGATGTTGAATCATTCGGACGAGAATTTATATTTCCTAAATAAACTTTTGATTTTTAGAGTACCATTTTGTTTCGACCGTAGGTGGTAACATTATACAGGGTGGCACATCTTAAACAATGCAGTGAAATATCTCGTAAACGGTACAAATCATAAAAAAATGTTTTATAAAAAAGTTATAAAGTTGTCAAGGAAGACAGAAGACTGTGATATCAGATTTAACATAGGTGGTGCTGTGAAGGTCAGGCGAAGGTCAGCTTAGATTTTTTTAATTGCAACAGTGCATTTTTATTCCAGTATTCCAGTATATTTAATAGTGAACAGTAAGGTACATATCAGCTAAAGTTAATAAATATTGAAATATTTTGAAATTAAATAACGGCCAAAATGAACGATAATTAGATCAATTATGGCATAGCAGATATCCATGATATTATGCACCGGCCTTCTTGGCTTGAATTCAGTTCATAAAAGAATCGAATTGACAAATTAAATTTACTATTTTGTTTGTAAATATCTCAATATTTATTAACTTTAGCTCATATGTATACTGTTCACTATTAAATACTGTATCGCATTCAGAAATAAAAATGCACTGTTGCAATTAAAAAATCGAAATTTTGTAGTGGGCAAAAAATTTGTTTTCTGGATTTCTGCAAATGTATTTTAAAAAATATAACCATTAAGATTCAGATACCAACGTGAAGATAAGAAAATGAAAGCATACGTTCGGTATACGAATATCTGCATTTGTGTTAATTGATTTTTAATTCCATAGGAACCTGGGATGGTATTTGTGAAGGTGTTACAGTTATACAATAAGACATAACCAGTGAACACTACACGTAACTGGAACGGACAAGCTCGATCTTAATTCGAACAACTTAGTGAAGCAGGCGCAGTACGAGTGAGATAGTACTTAGATTACTCTATTCTTGTTGTTCTCGTTAGTACATACGGATGTTTGATATATGCGATAAAATGGAAGTTTATATGAGAAAAATAAATTTCGTACACATAAACACAGAAAAAAAAACCTAATAAAAAATTAAAAAAATATATAAAAATAAATTTTACGGACGACATGAAACGCAATGAGGTAGTTTAATTTAAATTAAAAGCTTGACTTAAAAAAATATTTTTTTATTTCGCTTTAGGGTAACAGCTGCGGTAAATGCCATTCGTACACCTGTAACAATACACGATTTCATTTCGTCACATCTGAAAGAAAGTCTGGATTACCTGTAGAAAAAGACACGAAATCTATACTTCTCTGTAAGAAAGACAGAGAAGCCATTACCAAAGTTTCACGGGTTGCACAGTTTTAAGTCCGGTTTCAAGTTCGCGAGTCCGTTCCAGTTACGTATAGTACAGAGTTCACTGGATATAACGTGAACGTCTGGCTTCACAATTTTGTTCTACTATAAAATAAATAACGGTTATAGAAAAGCAACAAATGTTCGTTTTTTGAAAGGACATGTATGTAACTTCGTGACGCGATGGTACCACTGCTGTTACCATTGCAGTTACAATAGTAATAGAATCGGTACCGTCGTGACGTAACGTATTTGCTCTTTCTAAAAGAACACCAAGCCGCACGGAGGGCAGTGCAGCCTAGTGGATAGCGTACTTGGTACCAGCCTTTAGACTAGACTGTCGTGGGTTCGAATCCCACCTGCACTCATGAATGTCTTGTGATGTTATTTAGTTTTAAGCTAGTTGTTATTTAATGTAATTTAAGACGCTAATTGTTAAATTGTGTTTTAAAGACCGCCAACAGCTATAAGGTTATTTGAGCCTAGCACTAATTCATTTTTTCAATTCATTATTTTTTTTTTAATAATAAATTGAAAATCCAGTTGATATTTTTACCAGCTCTCGGGCTAGAACCCGGAAACTGGGGACTTGTAATAGAGGATCCTTTATTACAAGTCCCCAATCTCTGTCTATACAGGACTACAACGAAGGCTTGAGAATGGCCGAGTGTGTAGCAATGCTGTTGTTTACATGACGTTGCTATGGTTCGAACCATAGCAACGTCATGTAAACAACAGCATTGGTACACACTTGGCTATTCTCAAGTCCAAGATGACCTAAGTTGTCTACAGCAAATAAATAAACCAAGACGCACGCATCCATTTATTTTCATTCGGTTTAGAAACTATACGTAGATTGTTATTCTATAATACGTAGTTGATTATTAATATCTAATCAAGGTGCTCTATTATAAGTAAGTGCAAAATAGCATGATGAATCCACATATTGATACTATGGTTTTAATCGTGATATGGTAAAATTCTTATGTTCGTTTTGTTTTTTAAATGTTTTTATATCAAATTATTCAGGAGACGCAGTAAAAAAGTATACACAAATCATTTATCTATAAAAAGAGAGGAGCGTCTATAATTCACAATTCAAAAAGATCCGTGAAAGTGTAAAATATATTTTTTTTAAACCAGAGTTATTTGGGCTTAGTACCAATTCATATTTTTAATTTATTATTATGTGTGTTCGTTGGCAAGTTCTGAACTGATTCTGAACTGTTAAAGCATGTGTTGGCAATGCAGATCTCTTCGGACACAACTGCGTGTTTGTTAATCAAATTTTCGGATTCTTCGGACTGTTTGAACCTAGTTCTAGCAGTTCTAGGAGTCTGACTGCCAACGAAAGCACACAGTTATGATTTCGAAGAAGAAACTGACAATCTTGTTGATTTTTGAAGTGAAAACTTTCTTAGGCGTGCCCCCCCCCTGGATCCTGGATCCGCTAATGTCTGCAAGGATTCATGAACAAAGTTTTTCATACTTTTTTTACTTCATCCTATTTCGAAGTTGAAGTTTTAGTACAACGGTCATTTCTAAAATGCGCCACCTTAAAAAAGAATCAAAGAAGTGTATATGATTTGAACTCATTAAGGTATATTACCGTAGGTGCTATGAGCTATTTTTAATTATCTACAAAGCCAACCAGATCCGGCATTATTATTATTTTGAAACCAATTAAGTACATCAACATTTTATTGATTTTCAAATTGCTTTTTTGACATAAATTTTACACCGGAAAAAAACACTACTGTGTCCATTTTTTTCCAGTATAACGAGCTTGGTGGCCATTAACAAAGGAAACAAGTTGTGATATATGACTTTAAATAATAATAATTAACAGTCAAAACCGAATTATTTTACTATAATTTATGGTCAGGTGCGTTCGACCACACAACTCAAATTAACAAGATTAACGTCTGTAGCACAAACTGGGTTATACTACTTTTAGAGTCGCCATTTTCTTCAAATTTACCAAGCCTGCTTTGATTTAGCTGTACCTACTATGAAAACAATAATCGATCCAAAATTGTATAAAAATGGGTATGTCTGCATCGCAGGTACAGACAGATGCCATAAATACCGTTAAACACAAATAATTGTATCAATACATCCACTTTCATTTATCAAATATATCAAATACTTAATTGTATTTTTATTTTTTTATATTTTAAATTTTTATCCAATACCCAGATAAGTATATGTATATTTTCATTAGGTAGGTATAAAAAAAAATTAAAAGCCTTCGGGATTCGAACCTGGGTTTGGCGGTTATATATTATGTCGGTATATAGACTCGTGCTTTTCCGCACGGCCACCTGCACCTGGCTTACTGTGTCTGAGATCTTAACATAGTTACATGTGCTGTGTTTTGTTAAACATGTCAATCACTTCCGACTATTTCCGTTTCATCTAATATTTCTAAAATGCCACCCCAGTATGAAACATTAGTCGTTACCACGTCAAAAACGCGGAGTCAAAAATCAAAAATCAAAAAATATACTTGCAGCTTTGTATTTCGTCCCGTCTAGAAGTTTAGAAGATAAACATTCAAATTAATGCAATTTTGAAAACCTTCAATTGCTTGTAGATCAAAATATCGCAAAACGAACCAAACTAAAAATTGCGATTTGCCTCTAGGCATTGATCGGGTTATTTCGGAAATATTTGGTTATATTTAATAATATAACCCTGGTAGTTGGTCTAACAAACAAAATAAAAGATTTCTGTGTTGCCGATGTGCGATATGTAATTCACATGCAGGTATTAAAAACGTAAAAAGAGTTATTAAAAAGTGAGTCGGCATAGAATCAATTTGTTGATCTTCATCAATCAGTGTTGACTTGACTGACGTATTATAATCTTTGCTATCTAATAATAAACAGGGATGGTACAATCAAATTATTATACTAAAATGTTAAGAGTATACTTATTTTGGAATTTCAAAAGCGGGATACAGGATCAACAGATCAAAAACAGTTTATCATTAATTTTAAGTTTTAACTAAATTTCAATTTAGATATTCAGTCTGAAGTCATAAACCAAGAATTGAAACCGAATAAAAATGATGGTTGGATTTTAGTTACGGTTCCGGTTTTAATGATATACTTTTGAAAATTAATAAAGTGCCTCCTGCCCTATACCTCTGGCTTTCCAAGTTGGGCAGGAAATTCTACTATTATGTACAACAACAATAGTAAGTTAAGCTGGTTTATATCCATTTTTTAATAATTAAATAAATAATAGTAGGTAAGGAATAAAAATATTAAGTAATTTAATTTAAACTCAATTATTGAAAATAACAAAAAAAATACATTTCCAAAAGAAAAACGATTTTCCCTTTTTACTTTAAATGCCCTAAAAATCGGGATTTCCCTAAAACTCGAGACATTTCCATCGTAAAAATGAAAAAAATATTATTAAAGAGAGCTGAGCATTCTCAGTTTGTTTAGGGTAAACTTGAAAAACTACCGAACCGATTTTTTATTGAACTTTCACTATAGTTTAAATTGTTGTTGATATCGTCCATGTTCTAATAAATATACTTAATAAGTTATGTTGGAGAGTGAAATAATGAGATATTAAATTTCTATAAAATTTGTAACGTTGATATTTTCCTTGAAGAAATTGAAAAATATCAACGAAACGTTGCAACTTTTAGAAATTTAATATGTGATTATTTCAGTATAGTGTTTGCTATACAAATAGATTTATAAAGAGAGCTGAGCTGTAGCTAAAAAACCGTCATTACCGCGAGCGAAGGAATGAGTAAAGGTTATCTTTCAATAAATTCATCCATCCCTATTTAATCTTGCACGTATTAAACCATATCTGATGTATCAATCAAACTAGATGAACCAGACCGCCCATTATCTCCTATGCACGCACATTAACTATATAATTGCGGTCCAAGTATACGGGCCTTGCGGAACAACGTGTGCAATGAGGTTCTCCAGCGAGAGAGAAGGTGTCTGAGCTGCCGCGAAGCCTCATAATCATCCAGTCTACAAATGATGATCATAATGATAATGATGATGGTGAGTCCGATGACCCGAGGCCAACTCTCAGCAATCTGGATCATTTTATAATATAACACCGGAGCGCGTTGCACCTATATATAAATGTGAGGTGTCGAAAAATATGTACTTTGTTGTTGCTGCGGTATGCTTATGTTGATGGGCTACCAAAACGCCTTGATCTTTTTTACATCTGATGTAATGCTTCAAGGTTTTTCTTCAAAATTTGTATTTTTTCTTTAAGATTAGATGAATATAAAACGCAATTGATTAATCGTTATTTTTTAGGATGACATCGGAAGTAGATTTAAGAAAAGTAAAAGTACTTTTATTTTAAATCTACTTTGAAAGTCGTACCAGGAAATCGAGCATCAGTTTATTATAGGGTTTTTTTTATAGGAAAAGCAGCCAATTACATAATATTACTTTGCATTATTAGAAAAAATCATTTTTTATCAACCTTGTCACCGTCGGGACTCAAAACCGAACCTTCCACTATCACGGCGGATGAGATATTATTTACTCAACATTTAAGTACATGATTAACAAATTAATTTATTTTTAAATACTTAAGCAAATTTTTCAATCAAATCCAGTTCATGTGGGAGCTATTAAATAAGTCTGAACTGAATTTGACTGAATAAAAAAACCCTATAATTATTACAGCCGTGTATATTAAACTCATATTTAGGTAATATCACTTTTCAGTTTTGTTAAATTTGTTATGGAAAAAAATGAAATTATAATTAAACAACCATGTCGCAGAGCTAATGAATATATTAATTGTTCTTGGTTGTTTTTCCCATCACCGATTTCCTTATTAATTGTAAGTTTACTATAGTCTCCCCCTGATGCGTTACCCTTGCACTAAATAATCCGTAGCTGAAACTTAACCAGTGGCGGATCCCTAAGCAGATGCGAGAAACGCACGTACGATATTGATACCCTAGGGTCTCAATATCGCAAAGGCGTCAAAAAACCAAAGGGAAAACAAGGTTTATTTTTTTTTAAATAGGATTATAAATACTTCTTAAACTCTGGCCTTGTAAATTTCATAAGATAAAGTTATTCTATGAAGATTTAAATTAAAAAAAAAGTCAAGGAGTATTTTATAAATATATTTTTAATTTTTTAACTCTCCAAGGGATTATAAATAAGGGACTAAAAAGTACCCACTTTAATCATCTCCTTTTGGACGATAAACTCTATTCCTGAAAAGGACTCGTTTAAAGTTTTTCTAATTTTTTTAATTAAAAAAATATAAAATTTTTAAAGTGGCCTGGTTGTGGTCGGGGGCTTTCAAATGTTTAACCCGCCACTGAAAGATATTAGTTTACAATATTGATCATCACGCGGCAAGTAATTCAGTGCCGTGGAGTTGATATTTATATCTAATATTATAACATGAATATTATTAATTGCTATGTGTATAAAATTGAGATGTAAATACACAATGTTCCATAAATACCGCAGCAATTCTTGTTGTATTACATTATAGAATGCATTGCATTATATATATACAATCATACACTTGCCCTGATGTTGCTGCTTCTACGGCAGTAAAGTTCGTCGTCGTACGTAGCATTGAAGTCTCCCGGCTGCGTATACTGCTTGTGCTTGCGCAAGCACAGTTATCAATAATACGATTGTTATAATATTTTAGATTAGTTTCTAGAGCTAAGAAATTGATACACACGTTTTAATAAATATAGAAGTTGTGATAAGAGGTAGTTTTATTTTGGTCTGTAATGTTGGTAGGTATTTGTATTTTCATTAAGAGTATTCTCTACCGGAAGTTACCCCCTGCACTCTACCTCTTAAATCTTTTCCCTTCGCCTAAAAACGGTTACCGGTCTCCTGATGCTATTTTTAATGCTAAAGGGTTCAAGTTAACGCCAAATGAAAGACTTAGAATCACAGGCAAATTTTTTGAAAAAAAATTCCTAAAAAACTTACAACTTTTTAAAATCTTTCACACGTAGTCAAAATTTTTTTCAAAAAATTCACTTGTAGGATTTGTAGTGTGATTCTTGGTCCTTCATTTGACGTTTACCTGAACCTTTTAGCGTCTGGAGACAGGCGAGGGGAAAGGATTTGAGATGAATAATGCAGGGGCTAACTTCTAGTGGAGAATGCTTCTTAAAGGTATAATTTGCAAAAATATAAATATTTGTGGAGGCCCCAAAATCCGTTACTGGGAGGCATGACATTGGATCCTTGCAGCGGAAGAATTTTTCCTGCCCCCAAAACAACGATATATCTATTTCAATATTTTTTGGTGGACAAATCTATAAGTTCAAGCGTTTTTGTAGATCTTGAGAACGAATAAGTGAGCGCTAAAGACTTTTTAGAAATACATCATCCAATAATAATGTGCTGCGTCGCGAACTGCGCGTCCACCATCATAAAGATGTGTAATAATATCTATGAGAATAAATTTATTTGTATTTTATTGTACAATCGTTTTGTAGTCGGTACAAACGTGTACTCGTTTACCGACATACAACATCAGCTATGCAACTGGATTTCTCATTTTATATGTACAAGCTTTCAGTTCTATAGATTATGATTTTACTATCCGTTAATAATGATTTGCTTTATCGATATTTTATTCTTACTACTTATTTTATTTAAAAAAAACATAATTAGTTTGCCTGCGGCTTCGCTTGCGTTAATGTTAATTCTATCCGCCGGTTTACTCCCTTTAATGTCGGTTCCTCTAGAGGTATCAGAACCGTTAGATATATATCTTAAATTTTGGAACCGAAAAATATCCATTTAATTAATCACTTTTTACGCGATAGAATGCCCAAATTTACCTTATATTTAAGTAACCTTATTCTTAGCGCCCTCCTTAAAAACTATTGTGTAGTTATTAATGTAAAAACTTCAAGAAGTTTCAAGAATATTTTCAATAGTTGAATGGAATGTCCTAAAACCAACTGAAAATATTTGCACTACTTGGTGAATTTGGCAGTGTGAGGGAGGACTAACCCGTACACCTCAACCCCTAGGAACGGCCCTGCAAAACAGTATCATAGATACAAGATATTCCCCAATGTGAGTGAGTTAAAGTTTAAATTTGCCGAATTCCGTTCTCAAACAGGGCTTGTTGGAGGCATAAAAAACTGACCATTTGATTCAACACAAGGACCAGCTGGTCTCAGATACCTATACTTAAGCAGCTTGTATAAACTACATGATACAAAGCTGTTAAACCCATAAAGTACGATAAATAAGACTTAGCATACGCATAGCATCGCTATCACTGTTTAAACATAGTCTTTACATACTTATTATACCAACTGTAAAAATATTTTAACACTGCTGAATTCCTTACATGGTTTTCATTTTTAACATGCTTGTTCAGTTGGCAGATGCCGCGATTATATCAGTAGATTAGAAAGTTAAAAATTAAAAAGTATTAGTCGACGTTGTCAGGATCGGATGTGTAATTTCAAAGCGTTCTGAGCGCAACGTGCGAAATGCAGTTATTTAAGAGTTAAAGCACTATAAGAACGTGAGACAGAAGTTAGAACACCTGTACTGTGTTCGTGTTGTGTGCGTTTTCTCACTCAAAAGCACAAAGAAACAAGCCGTGAGGTGGGTCGTTTATTAGGACTAAAGTGCGACTCTTGAGGTCCACACGACGAACTTCCCAGTTTGATAAATATTTAATAACAATAATTAAATTAGATATTACACAGAAAAGTAATCATTTTAATCATTAAAACATAATTATTATTTATTTGTAAGAACAATTAAAAAAAAAAAAAACGGCTGAACCGATTTTTATAAAATTTATGTCGGATCAAAATGACGTTAACACGCCTCGATTGACACCTTTACGAAGTCGATATAATTTTTTATTCGCGAGATATTGTGTAAAATCTACTTTTTTGGAGTCTATTTGGTTAAGAAAAAGAACGGCTAAACCGATTTTGAAAAAATTTCTTTCAGATCATATTTACGTTAATACGCGTCGATTGGCACCCTAGAACGTAGTCGATATCATTTTTCATTCTCGAGATTTCGTCTTAGAAAGAAATGGACACATACGTACGTACGTAAATACGTACACACACACACATACACACACAGACATCTTTCTAAAAATAGTGTAGTGACCTTGAAACATAAAAATTTGTTATACATTTTGATTTCGATTTTCAGACCCATTACAATAACTTCCAATGGGAAGTTAATAAGAATGAGGGAGATAAAACTTGAGTATGTTCGTGTTACATGCGTCTTCTCACTTCACCTTCAAGCTTTGTTTACTAGGGGCGAGTGAGATGCAAAATTTGTGACTGTGTTCGTGTTGTGTACGTCTTCTCACTCGATCTTAAATCACAAAGAGATAGGAATGAGTGAGATAAAACATTCATGACTGTTCGTGCATAACTTGATCTTAAAGCTTTATTTGTTAAGAGCGAGTGAGACAGGAAAATGTGTGACTGTGTTCGTGTTGTGTGCGTCTTCTCACTCGATCTTAAATGGGAGAAAAGGAGATAAAATGTTTTGTATTATGCTTTAAATTTAAGATAATGTGAGCAATTTTATATTGCAATAACTTTGCAATGTAATTCTGCTATTATAATGCAATTTAGAAAATAAATTTTGGGATTTATTTTTAATCGAGATGCAGCGCCTTCTTGGGGGGTAATGATACTATGTTAGTTTTATTAAATTTATTTACTTTAAAAGTACGTATTTATTTTTGCTTGCATAAAGAACGGATTTAACGGTTTAATGAAATTAATTCACTTTTAAATGTATTACTGCACTTTTATTGATCGTGTTATAAGTTGCACTAATACTTAATAAATAAAGTTTTTATTATTGTTTTAAATTGTAAGAAAAGGGGAATGCATTTTACAAATCCAAGTTGTGAAAATTCCTCGAAAAGAAAAAAACCGATTATTTCTCAGATTTATGTTTCATTGATTGTTTCCAGGAAAATTAAAGATGCATAAAAATTACGAAGGGAAATTTATTTATAGACTATAAAAGTTATGCACATGTAAAATTCACAATAACTTGAACAATAAAATCAAATTTATATTACTAATTAATGAGTGACTCATTTAAAATTATTTGTCACTGTCATTAATATGGGTGATGCTTAGAAAAGTAAACTTATTAAAATAGGTATGTGCAACACAATTACACCAGGGCCTACTGACGTCCTACGAATATTAGATCTATATATTATTTATATAGTTTAGTTTGTTTATTCACTTTAAAAAATATGAGCTTTAGGCCGATGAGTTTGTCAATAACACGTGTAAATAATTTAATATAAATATACATAGTGAATATATAGGTGATTTTTATTTTTTTAAATTGAATCTTTTTATCCACAGATATAGTCATCACTATTTTTCTTTTTTATTACCAATTATTGTTACTATAAAGAAACAATTCTGAACGCTTTTTTTAACACGTTTGTGTAAGGATCGGGCTTCATGGGAACTGCTCGGAGAATTCCAAAGCGAATAGCCGAATGAATGAATTTGGTTAATTCATCTAACCATTCGGAGAAGCCGAAAGCAATCAAACGAGCATGTTAAAAAGGACCGTTTGGAACTGTTTGTAATAATATAAACAATTACAATTATTTCTAAGTCTACCAGAAACCCCCAAAAGTCCACCAGAAACCCCCAATTATTTCTAAGATAATTACGACGCCGAGGTCAGTATAGACTAGTCCAAGAGCTCGTGGTCAAAAATTGCACGACTTTTCTAAAGGTTGATGCTTGATATTTTGAGATAAGCTAATATTTAGGGTGTAAATAAATTAACTAGAGTCAGCAAGTCAGCGGTAAGAACACCAGACGTCGGGGCCTTTTAAAAGATGTAAAAAAAACCTATAGTGATTTGTAATAGCTGAAATTTGGCACAGGATTAATTTATTAAAATAGTCAGATAGAATCGATCTAGTCAGCAGTCTGTAGAAGTTCTACCAACCGTTGACTAGGTTGGTTCAATCTATTCTTTTTTTCAGTCATAATATTCAATAAACTAACCCTGTCAGAAATTTCAGCTCTTACAAATCACTGTTTTTTTTCCATCTTTTAAAGCACCCTGACGTCTGTCCCTACAGCTGACTTGCTGACTATAGTATATTTATTTACACTCTAAATACTACCTAACCTCAAATATTAATCTTCACAAAAATCTTTCAATTTTTGACCGCACGAGCTTTTGGACTATAATTTCTTATTAGAATTTGAATTGAGTTTGAACAGTGCTGGTGTACGATCTATTTTTGACAATGACGCAAATATGAATGAATGGAAGATTGTACACATTTCCCTCGGAGACCCACACGTTATTCGTAGAAATATTCTTGACCACAAAGATCACTTTAGCCATCCTCATGTCCATTGTATATCTTTGCGCACCTTGCGGTTTTTTATTTTAAAATAAATTGTGAGTCGTGTGAAACATCCTTAAGAGAAATGTATCAGTGATTTATCAAATGATTCAAGTTTTGTTTGTTTTAGAAATTATAAGAATTGTTCTCTGAGATCAAATCCATGACTCACAATTTTTTTATGCGAATGTACAAGCGAGTTTTTGACGTGTAATAAATAGTATATTGTGTAACTAGTGTGCATACATCTTTTTATAATTCCTGCTTCTAAAGTTCAATATTCGAGCACTGTGAGGCGGGCGTAAAGAGGCGTATTTTAGTCACTGTGCGTGAAAGTCCAAAGCGTGCGTAAAAGTACCGTCACAGTGCGTAAAAGTCCAAAGCGTGCGTAAAAGTACAAGCTCTACATCTTGTAAATTCGAAATTTCCGCACTGTGTACAATACAAGCACTTACTGGCTATCGATCGATGTGTTCCTATATATAATATCGCGCATACAAAGTCCACATCATGAGAGAGTCATGTTTTTAATGATTTATACAGAAGTTAAGAACTTTAATAAAAATAAACTAAATCGTAACTTAGTCTGTAATTGTAAAGCTCTAAGGACTAGAAGAGCGAATTTTCCGTTTTCATAATTTTTTTCTCTTTATTAAACTTTAGAAGCAGTCGTTATAAAAAATTATGTTCGATACGTCTGCTTAAAGTGAGATATCTATAGTAGGCTTAAATTAAGGCACTCGCTAAAGGGACTGACGCATACACAACGAGATCTCGTGCGCTTACCCCCACTCACCTAACGGCTCGTGGGGGTATCCAGCGCCCTCGATCTGCTTGTGTATGCGTCAGTCCTTTAGCTCGTGTCTCAATTTAAGCCTACTAGAATACCTCACTTTACGCACACGTATCGAAAATAACTATTATGCGTCAGGCTCGATGTTTTAAGCACTCGTATGCGGCTCGCAAATTTGCATTCACCAAAGCTCGTGCGCGCTCGCCTACTACTAGTGCTGAAAACATCGCAAATATACATCTTTTTAATAATTTAGGTTCATAATTATAATTATCTCACAGTTTTACCACAGAAAGTAAATTTAAATGATGACTTGAGTTAATAAACATTTTGATCTTATTATAATATTTAATTTTCGCGGTTATTATAGCATCGATTTTGTTTTATTGAATAGTTAAATTAGAGTATCAAGGAAACCTTTATTAGTCGTGTCCAATTAGCCGGATACGGAGCGCGTTAAAAATTAGTTATCTAATCTTTATGGAGTGGCCAAAACGTTGCTATCTTCAAACGATACGTGGATATTACGACACCATTAAAAATAGTTTTAATCACTTTTATTATATGCGATCTAAATAAAGATAGCATCGTCAATTATAAAAATTGCTTCGATTTCTCTCTATTGATCTGTATTAAGTTTTTAACACGTTTGTGTATAAGAATCGGGCTTCATCGGAACTGCTCGGAAAAGTCCAAAGCGAATAACCGAATGCATGAATCTGGTTTCATCTAACCATTAGGAGAAGCCGAAAGAAATCAAACGGGCATGTTAAAAAGGACCGTTCGGAATTGTTTGTAATAATATAAACAATTACAATTATTTTTAAGTCCACCAGAAACCCCCAAAAGTCCACCAGAAACCCCTAAAATTCCACCAGAAACCCCTAAAAGTCCACCAGGAACCCCCAAAAGTCCACCAGAAACCCCCAAAATTCCACCAGAAACCCTCAAAAGTCCACCAGAAACCCCCAAAAGTCCACCAGAAACCCCCAAAAATCCACCAGAAACCTCCAAAAGTCCACCAGAAACCTCCAAAAGTTCACCAGAAACCTCCAAAATTCCACCAGAAACCCCCAAAAGTCCACCAGAAACCCCCAAAAATCCACCAGAAACAGCAACAATTTCAGCCTTGAAGCAATAATAATTGTAACCATTTTTTTGTTACATGTTGGGGGCGGTCTGCATCCCTCCCATATCGCTATCTAGCAAAATCCCTTACTCAGGGCACTTTAATATGCCTCCCTCAACATCTTCACAAAAATAAGGCCTTGAATAAATAATATCAAAAAATTGTCACTAGCTCTCGGTCAATATGATGTTATATTTGTATTTAGTGGGTACGTAAAGACAATGTTACATCAATTTAAATATATTTAAATAATTAGTAAGAAATTGGTCGAAGAAGTCATCGATTATCTAAGTAAATTATTAGAGAATTTTATAAAAAAAAAACTACATACTTTTCTGTCAAATATTACATCAATTCAAACATATTTAAATAATCAATCGTTTTTCATGATTTCATTTTCCCGATAAAATTTTTAACGTGCAGTGGAATGTCTAAACTTTCGTAAACAGATTTTATCTGCACATTAAATCTAAACATATTTTAACTCATGAAACTAGGTTTTTGCGTGTAAATGTGTTGTATTTTGCCGTTGATGGCATCTCGGTATAGTGATGCGCGATACGAGATGTTCTAGTCAATTGTCTCGATTGTTCAAACATCTCGATGACTCTCGATAGTTGCCACTTGGACTCGATTGTTGTTGTTTCATAATTCACCGAGAATGGATCGTACAATACTGCATACCCGATCCGAATTCAATATTGAAGAGATCACAGAGTATCGACTGAACAGTGGACAATCAACGAGTCGCGTGAACGTCAGTCGACTAGCATATAACCTTGAATCGCGATTATTTATGTATTCTCATTCGCTACTATTGCTATAGCCTATAACCTATGTGGCAAATAATCGACTTGAACAATCGAACATTTCGATTGTAAAATCAAACTCCGAGTCGATTGTGAATTCGATTGTTATTATGAACGATTGTAATTGTTTCGATTGTAAAAACATCTCGCATTCGCTCATCACTATCTCGGTACATCTGTATGTCTATATATTCTGTTTTCTATATATATAATGACACGTATAAAAGATCCTTTTACAAACAAAATTAACAAACCCAGTCACAAATGTTCGCGAAGGTTAAAAGTGACTGATATATTTCACATACATAGACCGAAGTAGGTACATATAGTAAATGTGTATAACATATCAAGTAGATTTAAAGACGCGTTAATAAATTAACGAAATTAAATTATAGCTAGGGTTGCCAACTGTCCCGGATTTTCCGGGACGTCCCGTTTCTAGGGCTATTTCTAACCGTCCCGTTCAAAAACCACGCAGCTCCTACCCAAATTTGTATTTAAAATATTCTACTTTGTAGCAGAAGAACACAAATATTCGTCTTCGCTATCTGACATTTCAAACGCGACTTTAGCTTTTATCAATGTTAGTATCGAAGCTTCGTTGTGCAAACCTATAAGCGCTTATAATTTCAGCCACCATCTATACATGCTACCATCTAGAATCCCAGCTGCGTACTGCACGTACCGTAAGTCTTTATCTGTCAGTGTCTAGATCTAAATAATAATGCAGGAGGGCTGCAAGAGACGATGCAGTACTTAGCAATATGTATTTGCATATTACATTATATTTTATGTATGTGTGTGTAAATATAAGAGATATAATTTAGTGTAGCGCGTGTTTGGAAGTGTGAAAACATCATCCAATATTCATTTTCGATATCAAAACACTTTTGCATGCTAAAATATTATACATATTTACAAGGAAAACCGGTCACCGACACACGCAAACATTGTGTGTCAGTGTGAAGCATGTGTGTTACGATTTTAAATAGAAGATGAGCTGTTTGCTCTTATTTCTATCTTTGTTGATACAATTCGTTCACAGATATTTTTTTAGTTATAACTCTTTAGCGAGAGTATTGAATTGGAATGACCTCGAGTCAAAAATTACCGACACAAAAATTAATGTAACGCTGATAGGGATAAAACGACTTCAACGCTTTGGATGAAATTTACTGATAAGGGATTTTGGTAAAAAATCAAACGTGTTAGGTCTCATCCCAGGCAAATTATTTTTCTTATAGATTTTAAAATATTTGGAAAAAGGTGAAAAAGATCTGACGTACTTTCCACAAAAAGGGAAACCCCTGCATTCTTCATCTCAAGTCATTTCCCGTCGCCTATTTTCGGATAAACGGGTAAACGCCAAATGAAGAACCAAGAATCAGACTACAGATCCTACACACGAATTTTTTGAAAAAAAATTTGGCGAAAGGATCTGTAGTGTTGGTCCCTTATTTGGCGTTTACCCGAATCCTTCACTTTTAAAAATAGGGTCGGAAGAGCCATAACCGTTTTTAGGCGAGCGGAAAGGATTTGATTTTTATTTATTTATTGTAAATTATAGACGCGTCGACAACTTAGGTCATTTGCGTCTTATGTTTACATCAAATAACAACTGATCACTTAAAACTAAATAACATCACAAAACATCCATGAACGCAGGTGGGATTCGAACCCACGACAGTGTGATCCAAAGGTCGCTACGCTAACCGTTACACCACTCTGTCCTCGGAAAGGATTTGAGATGAAGAGTGCAGGGGGTATAGGTATCCAATGCTCTAAAGAGCTGTGCAAACTATACAACGATCTTTTTTTCTTTCTTTAGTTTTACAATAATTGCGTAGAATAAGTACTGAATTTGAAAATGATCTGAGATTTGTAGGAAAAAAATTCAAGGCTAAATATTCGATCAATCATCTTAGTTCATCCTTTTTAGGGTTCTGTATCTCAATAAGAAAAAACGGAACCCTTATAGGATCACTCGTTTGTCCGTCAGGCTGGCTGACTGGGTATCCGTCTTTCAAGACCCATTTTTTAGTATGATTTCAATAATCATCTTAGTTCATCCTTTTTAGGGTTCCATATCTCAATAAGAAAAAACGGAACCCTTATAGGATCACTCGTTTGTCCGTCAGGCTGACTGACTATTATGGGTGTCCGTCTTTCAAGACCCATTTTTGATGTGAAACATCTTATGTCGGGCTGTGAACAGCCGCGTGAGGGGAAATATGCAACGGAAATGACGAAATCATCGGACGAAAAAATGCCACGAAATAATGCCACGCAAACAATACAACGAAGTCATAAGACGATATTATAATGTGACGGAATAATACATGCGACGTAATGTTCTCCTTCAGTGCTGTTCTCCCGACCACTGCGGCATTGGCTAGTTTAAATATGATTTCAATAGAACTATCGCTAGGCACTTGGTAGAACATGATTGAATAAAATAAAAACACAAACACTTGAAAAAAATCTATAATTTATTATTCTCTACGATTGTTTCGGGTTTTTAGCCCATCATCAGGAGTTCACATTTGACACTTAAACTAAATGATGGGCTAGAAATGCAAAACGATCGTAGAGAAAAATGCAGAATTTTTTTAAGTGTTTCTGTAATTATTTTAGTTTTTCTTTAACATTTTACTTTATGTGAATGACTTGTATACAGAACTTGCTACGATATTTTATATTTGATATAAAAAGTGAAGACGATCACTAATTTATAAAAGTTCAAGATCAACAAATAAATATTAGCTATCACTGCGCTGGCTGTTGGCTACAGATCTACATAAGTATAAACGATCCGGCGACACAACTTTTAAGTATTCCACCTGACTGAACCGATCGGTACACCTGAATAAATAGCTGTTATGGACAAAACTTTTTTACTTCCCACCTCTACTATGGTAGGGAAGTAATGGATTTAGTCCGAAAAAAATATTTCGAGATTTTAACAGATCTTCACGTTTTGAGACCCTAGCAATCGTTTAAGATCATTTTCTGACAGATGTCTGTATGTGTGTGTGTGTGTGTGTGGTCAATTTTTCGCCTTCGATATCTTAAGAACGGAACAACATACGGGCATGCCGATTGTTTTATTGTGTTTATCAACCTTTAACTTAGATCTGATTAGATTTTGAGTCAAATCGGTTCAGTGGATCCTGAGATATTCAAAAAAATGTCCTCAATGTCACGTATTAACATAGGTAAAAAAAAATATAAATGAATTCTAGATGTTATAATATGAAAAAAATGTAAATATTTTTTTTCTCTAAAATGTATAGTTTTCGAGAAAAAAAATATTTTACTAAAAAAAATAAAAATTGTACGTAAATCAAGGTAACCATGCTTTTTGCTATATTAAGCTAGCCATCAGTAGATCACCAAACAAAAAAGAGGGCCATGCTTTTTTCAAAGAATAAAAATTAAATTGTGTTTTAAAGACCACCAACAGCTAAGGTTATTTGGGTCTAGTCAAAGAATTAAAAAAAAAGAATGTTTATTTTTTGCAAATATTTACTAGGTGGGAAGTATATAGGACTGGTCATCAGTCGAATTTTTTTTATATATTTTACCTTGGCCCGATAAGCGGGGAGAAGGGGCGGGGTGATATCCCTCGGGCCTGCAGTTTCCGAAGGCTCTTTATCTCGCTCTTATTTATCGAAATTTAGTTTCTTTTTTAAAATATATTTTACCTTGGTCCGATAAGCGGGGAGAAGGGGCGGGGTGATATCCCTCGGGCCCGCAGTTTCTGAAGGCTCTTTATCTCGCTCTTTATTATCGAAATTTAGTTTCATTTTTTTTATATATATATATATTTTACCTTGGCCCGACAAGCGGGGAGAAA
This sequence comes from Mongoloraphidia duomilia, assembly GCA_039654895.1. Lineage (NCBI taxonomy): Eukaryota > Metazoa > Arthropoda > Insecta > Raphidioptera > Raphidiidae > Mongoloraphidia > Mongoloraphidia duomilia. The sequence goes on from CM077527.1 coordinate 14,620,738, forward strand.
GGGCGGGGTGATATCCCTCGGGCCTGCAGTTTCCGAAGGCTCTTTATCTCGCTCTTTATTATCGAAATTTAGTTTTTTTTTATTTTTTTGTAAAACTCGAGGGCAGTATAGCCTAGTGGTTCGCGTGCTTAGTGCCGCAACCTCTGGACTGGACTGGGTTGAAATCCCACCTGCGCTCATGGATGTTTTGTGATGTTATTTAGTTTTAAGATAGTTGCTATTTAGTGTAGTTGAAAGACGCTAATGACCTGAGATGTCGACGCGTCTATAATCTACAATAAATAAATAAATTTGTAAAACTCGACTGAAAAAGTCCCCCCGAGGCCGTATTTTTTTTCACGGCCCTGCTTTTACCCGCGCCTTCACTTGGTTTTGACAGAATTCTAATTAGGCCCCAAGGAGATTTTTTGGAAAACTAACGCCTTCACTCCACGCAAAAGTTCAAAAAATTGAATATCGAGAAAATGTTTAAACGTTTTAAGTAAAGCTTCATCTTTATTTACCAGAACTGTTGAAATTTTCAGATAAAGTTAAAAAAAATATTTTTAGTGATTTAGATAACTCCATTAAAAATATTTTCTGTAAAATACTGACAAATTAATAAATAGAAAGATCAAATTTGATAAATTAAAAATTGGACTTAGTAAGTTTGCTCGAGAACTAATACCTACATATTCGTAAATGTCAGTGTGTGTTTTTAAAGACCACCAACAGCTAAGGTTATTTGGGCCTAGCACCAATTCATATTTTCAATTCATTATTTTTTTTTAAATAATATATTGAAAATCCAATTGACACTTTTATCAGCTCTTGGGCTCTCGGGGACTTGTAATAGAGGAACCATAGCAACGCCATGTGAACAACATCATTGCTACACGCTCGGCTATTCTCAAGCCCCTCGTAAATGTCAGTTCTAGTCGTTGACTGTAACTTATATAACCGACTATATGTATTTGATGTGATCTTGTAATGTGAATCTACTAATCTATAATATAGATTATGTTAATCTATAGAGATTAAGATTATAAGAGCACTTTACACTGTCTATTTGAACCAGCTCTAATATCTAAATGCAGTAATAAAATATACAGATATAGGCTGCGAAGTCCATCAACTACTGGGCGATCAAAAAAATATTATTCAATTCGATAATTTGCCGCCTCACTTCGCATTTGTTTTTAGCATATTAGAGTGATTTCATTCGTCAACATTTATACTTTTAGTCTTAGAGCCAACCGTCGGATTTCCTATCGAATACACGGACGAATTAGTCCGTGCGAGTAAGCATTGAATTTATTTTATTGTAGATTATAGACGCGTCGACATTAGGTCATTAGCGTCTTAAATTACATTAAATAACAACTAACTTAAAACTAAATAACATCACAGAACATCCATGAGCGCAGGTGGGATTCGAACTCACGACAGTCTAGTCTAGAGGCTGGTACCAAGTACGCTATTCACTAGGCTACACTGTCCTCTAAATGTTATTTTTATCTATTTATAGTAAATTATAAACGCGTCGACAGCTTGTCATTAGCGTCTTAGATTACATTAAATAACAACTAGGTAACTTAAAACTAAGTAACATCACAAAACATCCATGAGCGCAGGTGGGAATCGAACTCACGACAGTCTAGTCTAGAGGCTGGTACCAAGTAGGCTATCCACTAGGCTACACTGCTCTCAGTAACGTAAGCATTGAAGCAGACAAATAGGGAGCCACAATTATTATTATTTTTATTCTGACGAAAATGGAAAAATTAGGGTTGCCAAGGGATTGCGGCATGATGAACTCTAGCACTTCAGGATGATATGAAAGACATTTTAGACGCTAATGACCTCAGTTGTCGAGCGTCTATAATTTACAATTCATTCATTCGAGACCGACATTTTGACGGCTATTTATATTTTTGTAGTCAATGACATGAGACAGTAAAAAAATTGAAAAATTACTGTCACAATATTTTGTTTTAATATCCAGAGCTGTTTGGGGTAAACAAATTTGATTACATTTAAAAACTTGTTTATCTCGATGTGTCAATTAATATTTTACAGACGTCACAATGACGTGTTTTAGTATCCAGGAAGCTCGGGATCAACAAATTTTATTTATTAAGACTTATTTTGAGCGTCGTTTTTAATTCTAAAACTAAACGTGATGACAATAAGATATTAATGGTGACATTATTGTAGTGATGCGCGATACGAGATGTTTTAGTTGATTGTCTCGATTGTTCAAACATCTCGATGACTCTCGATGGTTGTCACTTGGACTTGATTGTTGTTGTTTCATAGTTCACCGAAACCGAGTCGCATAGTATCTACTGTCGAGAGCCACATAATATACAATCGTTCATCACTCAACAACTGTGGTCGAGTCGATGGTCGATTGTATATATTATGTGGTTCTCGACAGTGTACGATTTAGTACTATGCGACTCGATCTCGGCGAACTATGAAACAACAACAATCGAGTCCAAGTGACAACCATCGAGAGTCATGGAGATGTTTGAACAATTGAAACAATCGACTAAAACATCTCGTATCGCGCATCACTAGACTACTATGATAAAAGTGGTGAGATATATTATTAGTAGTGTGAAGCGGTTTATTTTTTGAACGCTCAGTACTTGTGTGGCTATTAAACGAACGTGTGCAAGTCTGAAACATCAAACTAAAACCAATAATCATAGGGTTATTTTATATTTGTTTTTATTGACGGTTATTTCAAAGATCTTTTAATATATTACAGGTTTTAATCACGACATATCGTTTATACCTCATCGTGTATCAAAGATACCTCTGTATGATTACTAAAACTACTTCTGCCAACACATAAAAATTGTTACTAAAATCATCTAGGAAAGATATATAATACAGGGATGCAACTATTTCAGCTTTCAAAAAGTTATGCGTGGTCATCCATAAAAAAATATACGCGTCGACTTGAGAACCTCCCTCTTTTTTTTGAAGTCGGTTAAAAAATGCGATTTTTGATAAATTAAAAAAGTCCGCATGTCAGTATATAAAGCTCATGATTCTAAATTATTTTCAACAGGGACTAAAAATTGTTCAGTGTGAAGGTACATCTAGTACGAGGATTCCTTTAGATGTAACCTATTATTTTTTCAGGAATGCACACTCTGCAATGTTGTACTGTTTGTATTTTTTTGTGAAAAATTAAATTCAGTTCAAAATAAAAAAAAACTTCTGTATCTCTCTTGGTTTAGAAGCTTAGAGTTCAAAGATTTTTTTGTTTTTTAGGAGCTTTAAAGACTATGTGTGTTTTTCTATTCTGCAATTTGAATAAAAATGTTTTTTGGAAATTTAAAAAAAAAATAAAAAAAACAATTTTTGACAAAATCTTAGTTTCATACATTCTTTTCAAATTAATTGTATGTACTTGCCGAAAATCTATGCCCGTAGATTCCGAACGCCTATATATTTTAATTAAAAACGAAATAGTTTTAAGTTTCAATTTACTCACAGAGCGTGTGTTTCTACAAACACAGCTAATTTTAAAAATATTTGATTTTTTTTTTAATTTGTCAAAAATCGAATTTTCTGTAGGTATCTCTTTATTTATTTAGAAGATTTTTTTTATTTTTGAGAAACATTAAGGTCAAACGAAACAAGACTTTTTGCCTGTGAAAATTAAAAAATGCGATTTGCACCCGGGTCAGCTAGTTACCATAATATTGTATTGTCACCGAAGCTACACATGTGTGCAAAATTTCAACTCAATCGGACCACGGGAACTGGGTGAAAAATCGGTCGCAAGATTTGAAACAAAGATAGTAACAAACAAACAAACACACATACGGGGTCAAGCTAAATAAAACCGTTTAAAAACAATAATTAATTATGTTAAAATTGTTTCCGGTCAAAAGTGATTTAAAAGAATTGAATTATGTGAGTTATACTATTTTTTTTTCAAACATTGTTTGGATTTCTGTTTACCAATAAAATAGTACCTATAGTATAATAAATAAAACGTTTAATACGAGTAATTTTCAATAATATTGTTCGCATAGATCACACCTGTTTCCAATATTTCAAGTTGTAAACTTTGTCAGTAATTATAGGTTAGACGCCATGACGGTTTGACAGCTATTTGTTGAGACGCTTCCGTAATAAATCTAATAAATTATTGCAGACTTTGTTGCACTGCAAATTTTACTATACAGAATGTACCATTGATTGTCACTACATCAATGATCTTTTATCCATGGGGCAAGTGGGGCAGTCGCCCTAGGCCCTCGAGCTCAGGAGCCCCGTTCGATCCATAAAAAATAACACAAATATCTATACAACAGAAGATGCACGTGATTCTTGAAATGTATTTTTCTGAAAATTTCTTGTGGTTTCGGATATTTTTTTTGAATTTTTCAATAAGATAAGTGGAAAAAATCAGGGGCTCTCGGATAAAGTCTGCCCCAGAGTCTCCGACATTTTTATAACGGCACTGACCTACATATTTCGTGGTTTTCTGTGGGACACGGTATATACAGGGTGTCTAAAAAAGAATGGGACATAAAGTAACAGCTGATTCCTTACAAAAAAATATTGCGATAGACCCCAACATGTCTATTCCGAAAGTTGATATTAAAAGAGATACAGGGTGTCAAAGTTTAATTTTTATTTTTATCATTATGACGCGGCATTTTAATAAGAAACATTGAATTTTTAAATAAAACTGTCAAAATTACCATGATAACGCCGCGCCGGCGTTTTCAAAGCCACCTATGTTCATTTTCAAAATTTGCCATTTAAAACCACATTGCATCGATTGCAAATATCATGAAAAAGGTTACTCCTAACCACTTTTACAAAGTATACCTTTTTTACGTAAAAATGACGGAAAAATCAATTTTTTAATTCAAAAAAATAGTACGAGTGCGTACAAAAAAGTTATGACTATTTGAATGAGTGAAAAGGTTTGTAAGTGGCGCCCCCTACAAGTAAGAGCCATACCAAGGTCAGATTTGAATTACTCATGTCAAAAAATCCCCATATACCAAATTTCATTAAAATGCCTAAATTATTTTAAAAGTTATTTAAGAAAATCAAAAATTAAAATTAAACTTTGACACCCTGTATCTCTTTTAATATAAATTTTCGGAATAGATAAGTTGGGGTCTATCGCAATATTTTTTTGTAAGGAATCAGGTGTTATTTTATGTCCCATTCTTTTTGGGACACCCTATATATGTGATAATAGTATTATACTTAGGACACCGGGATATGAATATTTATTTTACTTTAAGATGAGTTATGAAATTACAAGAAATGCACGTAATCATAGGTTAAATTTTATTTTTCTCTTTACAGTTTTCTAGAATTCAATAATTAGATCATAACTCGGTAAATAGATTGTGGTCTGGTTAACTCATTTGTTTAGTATTTCCATTATTTTAGGGTTGTGTAAAAATTCTCTAACAGGTAAAATTATTAATATTAAAACATTTTATATAAGAAGAGATCGGTTTCCACTCTCGGGCACTGTGGAGAAATCGGTAACTCACCTAGCCGGAAACTGGGGGTTTCGGGTTCAAGTCCCGACAGTGGTCATTTGATTTTTTCTTAGATATAGCTCAAAAATCATGGCAGCCTAGCTGTCTGAGATATTTATTATTTTCACCTCTAATTGTTATGTGAATAATATGGTGTGGATATAAGGGGTTTTAAATCGATTGATTTCATCATATACCATTTAAAACATTTTGTTTTAAGCCCACCAGTGTCATATGGCTATTTGGTACCAATTCGCATTTTCAATCGATTATTATATTTTAATAATAAATTGAAAATCCAGTCGATACTTTCACCAGTTCTCGGATAAGAACGTGATAATTGGCTTGTAACAAAGAGCCATGGAAACGACAACAATTCATTTAATTAAAAACAATAATCATCAAAATCGGTTTACAAAAGTATAGGATATATGAGGTGAAATACATAAAAAGCAGTCGAATTGAGAACCTTCCTCCTTTTTTATACAAGTCGGTTAAAAATAGTCTGGTAATACAAACATTGGAAGTTATTGTAATGGGGCCGATTTTGCGAATGAAACATTTTGATGTATCTGGACGTTTTGAGGTTCCCAGAGTCCGATCTACTGTTTTTAGAGATATGTCTGTGTGTGTACGTACGTTCGTTCTTTCGTACGTTGGTGAACTTTTTTTCGGCTCGCATATCTCGAGAACAATATCGACTCCGGACCAATTTCATTCGACACTGACTTTTACAAATTATAGAGGTCCGATAAGTAAGTTCTTTAGCGTCTAAGATCGAGTCTTTATAGAAGAGCATTTGTATATATTTGAACGTTCGTATTTATTTGAGCATATATCTCATTTTATTGTAGGTACTTACTACTTATTATATATTGTATTATATTATATATTTATTGTATTTGCTGTATTTATTTCAGCAAAAATGTTGATATAAAAATATATAATATTATAATATGTAGTTGTTTATACATCCTTAGGTCAGCTTCAAGATCGTAATATCTTTAGATCCTGGTTCAAAGTCTAAAATAGATCATTAAATGCAAGTGTATACCTTTTTTTAATTATTTTAACACTTATGTAATACCGCAGAAATGCTTAACTGGCGATATAAAAATATACTCTATTAATTCTGAAAATTGTTTACTGAGATTTATCGCACAGTGCTGCAATTAAAAATTTTACTTTTAATTGTTTATAGGTACACTACTATTTTTATTTAAATGTTTAACGCAGGGATGGCGAACCTACGGCACGAGTGCCATCCGTGGCACGCGCCACAATATTGTCGGCACGGCATTGATTGAGGTATACAAAATCGAAATAATTAAAAATTTGTTAGATGTTGTCAAACAAATTTGGCTATCATTCAGATAACAAATACGAAATCGATATGATCAATAATTTTGAATCATTTTTTTGTTCACTTAGGTAAAGTTAAACAAATTTGTGATTTTTACATAAAGTAAATTAAAATTACATAATTTGTGTAATATTCCAATAAAGTGTGTAAAAATTACAAAATAAAATGTATAGTTACATATATAAAATGGATGAATACAAAACAATTTAATGTAAAATTAGTAACCACGCATGCGCAATGTGTTTTTATGGAATCTACGCGATGTGCAGGCGAGACCTGTTTGCGACGCCATAGTCTCTTTGTGTGCCTATTACCAGATTAATCGCTTAATACAAATGGACCATCAATAATCTATGTAATCGACCTTCTTATTTCTTACAGTGTGGTTACTTACATTAAACATTTTTTGAAAAAAAATGGCACGTAGATGTGAAAAGGTTTGCCATCCCTGGTTGAACGTAATATCTGTCATAATTTTTAAAAGTAAAAACTCCTTTTAGAAGTTATGATAGATATTAAAACAACGATGATAATATTTTGTCCATCTCAGGTAAAGACTGACAAAAATTGAAAAAGTGAGATACGCCGCCCTTAAGCCTAACTTTCTTCTCATTAAGTGGAGTAACTGTGGTGGTGTAAATGGCAGATACGTCTTTACATGAGATGACGGACGATTTGTTCGCTCGGGAATATTTAATTTTTTTGTTGACCAATTTTTATGATGTAAAATTTTCAAGTGAAATCGGCAGTCCCTTCTTTCACACGTAAATATTGTTAAACCTAAATAAACAATAAATAAAACAAATACAATAAATATTTTTGAATATATTGATCTTTTTGCAATGCAAATTTCTGCAGTCTGCACGTGCCGTAAAAACATTTAAGGATCCGCCCGTTGTTTTGTTGTCATAAACAAGAAAAATATAGCATGCATTTTATTTTTAAAAGTTCCACAATACTAAAAAATGAAAGTGTGCAAATAATTTTCAAAAAAAAATTATCATTTTTATTATCCTAAAGTAAACAAATGTTTAGCCAAGAGAAAGTTTCCAAGAAATCCATATTTTTTATCCTTCGCTTTTTTTGAGTTTTTTACCACCAACGAAGGATTTAACTAGGTCAAAAATTTGTCACAAAACTAACCGTACTTCTGCATATTAAATAACGGACTGCAAATAATGGTTGCACATATACAATAAAAAAATAAAAATAGATTATTTAAAGATAGTAAAGTACCGTTTCTTTTTGAACTTGCCGACAAACAATTTTAAACTGCAAATTTTTAATAACGTTTTTGTTAAAGTTGTAAAAATTCGCAAAAACACTTAAAGAAAGGTACTTTGTATCCATCTGTGCATTAAAGTAAAAATCTATTAAAATTATTAACACTACAACCAACTGATTAAATAAATAAAATTATAAAAAAATCTTATATCAACATTTTACATTTAATAAAACACAAAATTTTAAATTATATGCCGTCGTCCCATATTTTTTTTGTTGGAATCTACATCACAAATAGATTATGAAACAATTTTTTGAGAAGTTTTTGAAAGCTTTTTCTATAATAAAAATGTGTATTTTCAATGGAATTTTAAACATAGAATTGTGTCGCTATCGAATTGACGTAGATAATATTCAGCCTGTGATTGGCTGACTAGATCTACTGTGTCACGTCCACGACATAATTTATAATATATATTTCTTTCTGTCCCCCAGGGGGGATATTGAGATGTAGTTGTTATCGCAATTGCATTCCAATGTTCTTTGGGAATTAGCGCTCCCAGGGACCGGAGCTCGTACCAGTCGGTTTGTGTATGCCGGCTGGCGGATTTTAATACACAAATATGTTATATTTTGTTGTGTAGAAGACGCTAATGACCTGAGTTGTCGACGCGTCTATAATCTACAATAAATAAAATATTTCTTTCTAAGGTGAATGTGACGCTCTTCTACGCCATTAAATGTCGGTTTATGCTCAGTGTTTAAAATATATTCTTTAATGAGCCATTTTCCTGAGAGTGGTTCTTTCAATTATCCACAAGTGGATGGCATTTTCAAAAGATGTTTCTTTTGAAAATGCCATTCACTCGTGTTGGCGAAACGTCAAGAACAATAAACTTGAACCGACGACAGCTCAAGAAACTTTATGAATTTAAATAGACGGTCGCGAAAGTCTTACATAACTTATTAACCCTATTGTTTTGCATAATAGTGGCTTCGTCAAAATAATTTGGTCTGACGAAGCCACTATGCAGAGCGTAACAATTGTTATAAAATAAAGTTTTTAAGTGTAAATAAATTAAAACGTTGTGTTTCATTAAATTTAAAATGTATATCATTAATTTATAGCAAGTCATGGTCGAATCTGTATTAAAAAATTCTTAATTTAAAGTGCAATTTGCAAAAGAAATATTTAAGTATTATTAATTTTTCTCACGGTTTGTATCAAATCATAATTTATCATTCATATTATTGAGGTTCTTCTAATCGGGATTAACCTATTCATATATCAGCGTAATTATTTCACTCATCGTGACAAGTGAATGATTATACTATTCCGCATTCAATTTTTTTTTCACTTCTTTTGTTTGTGCATGCTCGTTTGTTATTTTTCATATCTAATGATTATTGCGCTATGTTCTTTTATTGTAACGATATTTCTGCTCAATTGTTCATTATCATAGGCTATTATTATTGGTCGGTTTTTATTGTGATAGTGTTCTGTTATATCCAATGAATCGGCCTGTTTTACGCACGAAATCATTTGTTTTTGTTGTGAATTTTAATAATGTATAGTGTGTTTTACTAATAATGCCCACTCTATACATTTTTCTTTTCAACTTACAAACATTGTCAAATAGGTATTCCATAAGAATCAGATGTGTATTTTGGTCAATATAATCTTATTTTATTTATTGTAGATTATAGACGCGCCGACATCTCAGGTCATTAGCGTATTTCAACTACACTAAATAACAACTTTCTTAAAACTAAATAACATCACAAAACATCCATGAGCGCAGGTGGGATTCGAGCACACGACAGTTTAGTTTAAAGGCTGCGGAACCAAATACGTTATCCATTAGGCTACACTGCCCTCTAGGTGGTCAATGATCAAAATACATAATGATTAAGGGCATTATTATTAGGTACTTATGTGTTGTCAAAATATATTATTCGAATCTAATTAAAATTTGTTAACAAAATTATTTTCGTCGCAAATTAGCTTAAGTTCAATTTTCAACCGACCTGTTATCTGCAGATTAAATTAACAAAAGAGCTACTAATAAGAAGTGGCCAAAGCTGAGCACATTTTGACCTTTTTTTTGGGTGAAACATAGAAACCAAAAGAAATACGCATTTTTTATAACTCCTGCTTCAATATTCGAGCACTGTGAGGCGGGCGTGAAGAGGCGTATTTTAGTAAGCGTGCGTAAAAGTATAACAGTCACCGTGCGTGAAAGTCCAAAGCGTTCGCAAAAGTACTGTCACTGTGCGTAAAAGTCCAAAGCGTGCGTAAAAGTACAATCTCTACATCTTATAAATTCGAAATGTCCGCACTTTGTACAATACAAACACTATTTACTGGCTATCGATCGATGTGTTCCTATATATAGTAACGCGCCTACAAAGTCCACATCATGAGAGAGTCATGTTTTTAATGATTTATACAGAAGTTAATAACTTAATAAAAATAAACTAAATCGTAACTTAGAATGTAGGTACACCCGGTATATTCGTTATTAGATATTAATTTAGCGTGTGAGAATCTTCTGCCCGCTTAGTTTAACTAATTACCGACCCACAGTTTGATAAATGCACAGTAACAGATGTTAATTAGTTAATATCATTATCCACTAGATGTAACGTAAATGTGTTCTTCACTTGTTATTCGCGAATGTCATGTGTTTTTGACGTTAAATCGGTTTGATTCACCGCTATAGTCATTTAACTGATTAACGACAAGCTTTTAAATATCAGCGGCAGCTTAAATCAGGTGCCGCGCCGCCTACCCTGTGCTAATTGACAAACAGAACATCAGAAATTTTGAAGTTATACTTTTTTAAAATTTTGAAGTTATACTTTTTTACGGTTCCGTACCTCTGAATGGATTCCTATAATTGAGTTCACGATGTCTGTCTATCCGTCCGTTCGTCTGTCACAAGGCTCTCTCACAAACGGTAAGAGCTTTAGCTTCAGACGCTAATAACCCTGTTGTCGAGCGTCTATAATTTACAATTCATTCAAGAGCTGTAGCTAGTCAAAATTTTAACAGATTGTGTGTTGTTAACTTGTTGTGGCATGAATCCCGGGTCTCGGGTCGCAATGTTTTTGTTTTTTTTTCCAACAAATACTAATAAGTATATTTTTTCTTTAAAAATTAAATTAATTGCACGAAAAAATTTTGAAACACTAAAAAGAACAAAATATAAAACTTTTTAAAACAAGCTTCTTAAATAAATAAATCTGTTAATTTTTTACCCCTACCTAACTCCTTATTTTTATTATTGTACAGAACCCTCGGTGCGCGATTCAAGTATCTTTTGCAACTCTGGTGTTGACAACCTCTTTTCAATTTTCATTAATAAAAATAACGAGACGAAAAAATTGTATTTCGTCGGAGGACGGAGAGCATCATCTCTAGTTATAATAATCGTGTGACACCGTAAATTTACATATTCAGTAGGCAAAGTTTAATGTTGTGTTGTACCATTTGTCATAATGCAATTACCCAACATTTAAATGTAGGCGCACTTCTTAGTCAGGTAATTAATATTAATTAACCTAATGTAAATTAATATTTAAATAATGAAATATAGCATGAAAGCGACAATTATTCAAATTTATTATATTATGATTGCACATTTAATGTCACCTATTTTTGTTGCTCGGTAGAATTTGATTAAAAAAAATTTTGGAGCATGCAAGTAATTCAAGAATTACAAGGCGCGATATTCATGTTAGGTACTGTGTGTAAACGGTTTTATCGAACATAGGGAAAATAATACTGAGAAGATTTGTAATTTTGTAGTAGGCTATGAGCCATAAGACCAAATATAAATAAGTATTGGATTACATAGAAAAAATAGTATAGTGAATTTTTTAAACAATTTTCCATAGCAACGGTTGAGTATTAAGCGTAATTTGGAACTGGCTAAATAAAAACAGTCATGATGTGTCATAAGACACTCGACAGAAGCTATGCTTCTTACGCATTGTATATAAAACCGAATTTATCAAAGATATAAATACAATTAAAAAGTTATTATTTGATCGCCATTTTGAAATCTGACGCCATTTTATTTTTTTGTGTCCTATAAAACTCTCAAATACCGATTTTCAAAACGATCGGATCATTTTTGCAAAAAAGTACATATGGCCGCCATTTTGAAATCTGACGTCATTTTATTTTTTTGTGTTCTATGAAACTCTCAAATATCAATTTTCAAAAGGATCGGATAATTTTTACAAAAAAGTACATACGGCCGCCATTTTTAAATCTGACATCATTTTATTTTTTTGTGTCCTATGAAACTTTCAAATACCGATTTTCAAAAGGATCGGATAATTTTTACAAAAAAGTAAGTACATATGGCCGCCATTTTGAAATCTGACGTCATTTTATTATTTTGTGACCTATGAAACTCTTAAATATCAATTTTCAAAAGGATAGGATAATTTTTACAAAAATGTACATACGGCCGCCATTTTGAAATCTGACGTCATTTAATTTTTTTGTGTCTTATGAAACTCTCAAATATCAATTTCCAAAAGGATCGGAAAATTTTTACGAAGGAGTACTACATATTTCCGCCATTTTGAAATATGACGTCATTTTATTTTTTTGTATCCTATAAAACTCGCAAATATCAATTTTCAAAAGGATTGGATAATTTTTACAAAAAAGTACATATTATGGCCGCCATTTTGAAATCTGACGCCATTTTATTTTTTTGTGTCCTATAAAACTCTCAAATATCAATTTTCAAAAGAATTGGATAATTTAAAAAAAAGTGCATATGGCCGCCATTTTGAAATCTGACGTAATTTTATTTTTTTGTGTCCTGCAAAACTCTCAAATATCAATTTTCAAAAGGATCGGATAATTTTAGCAAAAAAGTACCTACATATGGCCGCCATTTTAAAATTGACGTCATTTTATTTTTTTTTTGTGTCCTATGAAACTCTCAAATACCGATTTTCAAAAAGATCGGATCATTTTCTCAAAAAAGTACATTTGGCCGCCATTTTGAAATCTTTATTTTTTTGTGTCCTATAAAACTCTCAAATATTAATTTTCAAAAGGTATCGGATAATTTTTACAAATGTGACGTTACTCTTTTCATGTAAATCGGATCAGTGGTTCTCGAGTTATAAACGTACAAACGGAAATACAGACAGAGAAAGCTAAGTTGTTTAGGAAGATATGGAACATCGAGAAATTTTGGTCCGATCCCTAGATCCCGCCATCCGACCGACGTCAATAATTAGTTACAGGTCATTTTAACTCAGTAGGCCATGGTTTTTAAACACAAAAATCAAACGTCACCAGTCAAAAAATTGAATGACTATATTATAATGTTGCACCCATTTTTATTATAAGTCAGAGCATACGCTATCTTCCAATATCTATATCACACTGTGCAACAGACAAGGACAACCGAAACAAGTTCGCGATTTATTAGATAAAGTCGCATTTATATAGTTGAAATTAGCAATTAAATTTATATTAGAAATCGTGTCCATCGTGATTATAATAAAATTAAGCAAAATCGCAGGATAGTGGACAAAATAATTTGATTTATTAAATTAAATGTACGACGTTTCGTCTATAGATTTAGACTTTTTCAAGTACAATATTAAAAATAACAATATTTATGAAAATTAATATTAATTACTAACCATAGCAATTAACATAAGATAGGGTACATAAGACAAAAACATGGTAACATGGTAACAAATTATGTTGACTATAAATTTTAACAATCAAATAATAATAATACAAAAATTAGTATAATTTCATAATATAATTGTACTGACTACTTAAATTTTGAGTGTCTGTTCTATAATTGATTGAATTGTTTTTTCTAATAAAACACATTTCACTGATATTGCGTTTCTTCCAATTTGACTCTTTATCTAATATTTGAACTTCATTGAAAAGAAATTTATGCCCAGTGTCGAAATGATGAGATGACAACGCCGTTTTATTATCACTTAATAAGTTTATGTTTCTACAGTCCATTTTGTGCTGATAAATTCTATTTTTTAATAACTGTTTAGTTTGTCCCACATAACACTTATTACATTCACAAGGTATTTTATAAATAATATTAGATTGATGTGAGATAGGCGTCTTATCTTTAAGTCTTGTGAATAACCTATCCAATTTATTTAAGTTATAAAACACCAACTTAATATTTGTGTTCGAAAATAATCTGTTGATCTTATAAGACAAGTTCTTCACAAATGGAAATCTAACATAAATCTTGGTAGACTTAGATCTTTCATCCACAGTATCCGATGTGTTATTTAGGTGATTTTGGTCCTCTATAAACCTATTAACGCATTGATGTATAAAGTTGACAGGGTAATTATTAGCTTTTAAGATATTTTCAACTTTCTTAAAATTGTCCTTATGGTAGTCTTGGTGACTTAATTTTGTTACCCTGTGTAACAAGCTTTTTATAACACTAATTTTCTGCTGCACTGGATGGTTAGATCGAAAATTCAGAAGTCTGCCTGAATGAGAAGGTTTCATATACCAATTCGTTTTTAATTCTCCCGAAGCTGAGCGTGTTACTAAGGTGTCCAAAAATGGAATTGATTTATCAACTTCTTTCTCCATAGTGAATTGAATCTTTTCATTAAACTGGTTGAACCTTTGTAATAAATCATCAATTTTATTTTCGGGAACTGCAATGAAAGTGTCATCCACGTAAACTTTTAGTATCGGAATTTTATATGGTAAGGTTTTTAGTACTTTGGAAACAACGTAATCCATCACAATGTTAGCTAAAACTGGACTTGCTGGGTTTCCCATTGCGCTGCCGTCAAGTTGAAGGTAGAAATTGTTATTGTAGCTAAAATAACTTGTGTCAAAACAAAAACAAATAAGTTCAATGAGCATATCAAAAGTTATGTTGATTTTCTTTGACCACGTGAGCCAATTTTCTTTAACAATTTTTAAGACCAATTCTTTAGGTATATTAGTGAAAAGGGAGGTTACATCTAATGACACCAGATTATAATTCGGATCCAACTTAATTCCTTTTAAAGACTCTACAAAGCAATATGAGTTCTTCACGTTATGTTTAAAGTCTATAGTTAGCGGACTTAATAATTGATGTAAACATTTCGCCAATTTATAACAAGGAGATCCAATGCAATTCACTACAGGTCTTAGTCGTACATTTAATTTAATAAATCAAATTATTTTGTCCACTATCCTGCGATTTTGCTTAATTTTATTAGCAATTAAATGTGTATAAAAAACTGTTTTCACACAATATTATACATAAAATCTATCTAAAATTTTCTCCTCTTTCGTTTAAGACAGGTTTCGAATCGATCTGACTTGAATTGAGCGAACTATAAGCAAAAAACTCCGTTTTTTCTAATTTGCTCCCCTCTGGGGCCAAAATTCAAAAATCGGGCGACGTTAGGATCAAATAGACCCCGAGAGGAATCGAACAAAAAAAAGTTTTTTAAAATCGGTTAACTCGTTTGGGCTGTACGACTGATACAAAAAATCCGTCACAGATTAACAGATTAACAGATTAACAGATTAACAGATTAACAGACGTACAGACAAAGCGAGTGTATATAGGCGCTTCTAGCTTCGCTAAGATCGCGCCTAAAAAACTCTTAATATTTAAATGTGCTTCTGGCCAGTTGCATAAAAATATCTGAATGTATTTCTCAATGTGATTAAACAAATCTTGTTTGATTTATTATAATTATTGTTAGGACTTAGATAAAAGCTTTGATATTTAACTGTGCTTTTGTCCAGTTGCATAAAAATATTTTAATGTATTTCTCAATGTGATTTAAAAAATCTTGTTTGATTTATTGTAATAATTATTATTAGGACTTAGATAAAAGCTTTGATATATATTTAATTGTGCTTTTGCCCAGTTGCATAAAAACATTTGAGTGTATTTCTCAATATTATCTTAAATAAAAGCTCTGATATTTAACTGTTTTGCCCAGTTGCATAAAAATATTTGATGGTATTTCCCAATGTGCAATTTGAAAAATCTTGTTTAATTTATTGTAATTATTGTTAGGACTTAGATAAAAGCTTTGATATTTATTAACTGTGCTTTTGCCCAGTTGCATAAAAATATCTGAATGTATTTCTCAATGTGATTAAACAAATTTTGTTTGATTTATTATAATTATTGTTAGAACTTAAATAAAAGCTTTGATATTTAAATGTGCTTTTGAACAGTTGCTAAAAAATATTTTTATATATTGCACAATGTGATTTAAAAAATACTTGTTGATTATAATAATATCTTAAGGATTTTAGATAAATAAACGCTTTGATATTTTATCTAAGTGACTTGATGTCGAGTTGCATAAAATATTGAAATGCATTTCAATCAGAAATGTAAAGTTAATTTAAATACAAATTTACAAGAACTGTCGATTAGTAAAAGTTTCAATTTTCAGATAAAATGTCGACTGATTGCGAAAAAATGCTGTTTTTTCCAATATTTGAGAATAAAAAATGCAATATTTCAGTCATTTTGTTTGAAACGGGACTTTTAAATGCAGAGCAATTTAAAAATAAATAAAACAACTTATTCTGGTGTTCTTAAAAAAGTAATATAATAAATACATAAATAAAATGTCCAAAAGTTTCCCAATATCTTAACGAATAAATCAACAACGTAAAATAATAATAATTATATACAAATTTATTCATATGAGTTAATTTAATAAACGGTTTATTTTAACATTTGCAAACAAACACCTACAAGTACATCAACGCAGAATTTATTAAGTTTGACAAAGCCCACTACTTTTTAGCACGCTTTTTTTGGAATTTATAGAAACCGATATTTATGTTAATAGACGCCTCTAGACGCCTTTTACTAATTTACTTTTAATTTGGTGTTTACTTTTATTTTTAATTATATTAGTTATAATAATAAAACTTTTTATAAAAAAAATTGAACTGTACCTTTTAAAAACCCATTATAAGCAAAAGGAAAATTATTAAATTTTGAGGTCGACGATTTAATTTAATAGGTAAGTAGGTACCTAACTGAAACTTCTTAATATTAATAATAACAATGGCGAATTATAGACGCTCGACAACAGAGGCCATTATCGTCTGACTAAAAATTCTTATATACCTAGTACCTACCTGTATATTTTATTAAATTGGCCCCGACCTCAAAATATAATTAAGTATAATTCTCTATTTAAAGGCTTTTTTTGAATTAATTAATTTTTGATCTATTTATAACTTTGAAAATTTTTTTAAATAGCACCTGCGAAACTCGAGGAAATTTGTTTTGAGTTAAAAAATAATTCGTGACTAAATTAAATTTGAGAGTCAATAAAGTATAATATTTACATAGTTAATAAAAATATGACCGCATCTTAAGAAAAACTGATGAAACATGGAGAACATTGTCTCTTTTGTTTTGTTACAATAAACCACAATTAATCTGTACAAAATTAGCAATTATCAATTACGTAACAGTCGTTTAACAATTAACATATCGCGATTGTTAAAAGCGACATTCTTTTTAAATAAACGTAATGTGAATAAACTAACGCTTTAAAACAATTGTATAACGAAAACAAAAGCTCGCTACAAAAAGTGACAATGTTAAACAATTTAACTTTACACGCCGATGTGAACAAATGAATGTCAACATGCATGTGCAACAATCATAACGAAAACAAAAACTGGTAGTAGTCAGTCAGTTGTTTCTTTTGTTGAAATAATAACAATTATAATTGCATAAAAGCGTGTGAAAAGTAAATTATGCCGGTGTAATATACAAAAAGTGCACTAACGATTTTTTTTCGTTTTCAAGTGGCTATCAGTTCTGTTAAATATTTAAATTAAAAATTAAATAATATTGACATTTTATTGTTATTCTTTTGAAAACAGACACAACATCATGTAGAAACTATAGCAAGACGCAATATAACCTGTCAAACTGATTAAATAATTAGTGGAAATATGAGCATTTAATGTAACTTGTAAAAAATGAAAAAATTACCAGATTTTTACTATTTTCAGTATCATATAATTTTATTACCTATTGGGACCCGTCAAATGAGCATATGACATCTGGTGGCAGAAAATTGTATCAAAACGGGGGAAAATTTTACATGCTAACAGTGCAAATTTATCGTGAAATTGGTTATTACAAGAATAAAACAAGTAAAATAAACAAAAAGTTTATCGAAAATGGAATTTGCGACGTTTTCTGATATCATGGCATTAAACACTATCAGTTATTGCCTTGTAAAACTTACTTTACAGCGAATTCTTTTTTAATGAAATGTGGAAAAACTGTATTTATGAATTAAAAAAATATTTTATATTAATAATAAGATATACTCATTATCATACTGTACTACAATAGTTAAATCTCTGAATATTGACAAAATTAGGACTAATCATGTGTATACAAATATTTTGAGGTTAGTAACTTACCTACTTATTACAATATAACATATTATGTTGCAGTTATGTGTTTACATTATTCACCTAACACAGCCTTAAAGGAGCATAGAACGGATAATTAATTTCGTGGAGATTTTCTTTTAATTTTGATGTTTTTAAGCAATATGCCGTAAAGATTACTACTTTTGACAGTTCATTTTTCATGTATTTTTCTCGTTATATTTCCGACATTTGATAATATGTTCGGCTTTGAGAATCTGTTTCCTTCAACGAAATTCCTTTGTTTAGGATTCGTACCGGCCCAATCACAAATTGCACTTATATATTTTACCATTTCTTATCACTTTGAAAATCATAAAATTACACGCAAAAGTATACCCCGTATATGAAATTTCCCCCCCTCTGCGCCATGTTTTTTAAACTCCACCTATCTGACGGATCCTAATAAGGATAACTTTTAATACTTACAACAATTTCAACACTTTAAACATTAGAAACACTCGTTTGGGCGACAACTGTCAACTGTACAGGTTATGACAACTGATTAATTTGAGTCATCTGTTTCAACTACGTTTAAAACATGGCCTGATTTGAACAATTTTTGACCTTTAACGTCATTTTGACCACGAATCCGATCATTTTTTATCGGTAACAATCCAAATTTTATTATTTTTTTCATTTTTTTTAAATGTTCATATTATTTATTACACTATTTACATTACTAAGTTTTGCTAATTCAACGCTAGAGAGCTCGACTTTCGGCAGTAGTGCTGCCTCTACAGTTCTTGCGTTGCGCGATTCCTATAGAAGGGTCGGAAGTAAATGTGATATAGACAGTCTGTATACAGAATAAATATCGTACACGCTATATAAAAACGAGCGCAAGGTTCAAGTGTAACCTCCATTTTTATACAGTGTGTGTCGCAATTAGACAACAATTATTCTGTTTTTTATATTAATTAGTAAACCAAGTTAATTAGCACTTAACCAGGTTGACATAGACAATTCCTTTTTGTGCACGTGCGCTTAATTCATATGTTTTTATGACGTAATACAATGTTTCAAAATATATATTTTTTTTAATTTATTAGATATTATTATAGAAAGACATATATGCTAATTTGTTGTCAGAAATGGTATAGGTTTTACAAAATGTGCGGAGTAAAAGCTGATTTTGCATAGCTAAATTTAATATTCTGTTATTTTAAATGTTTATAATATTTGATTTAATTATGATATTATAAAATTATGATGATATCGGTTTTGTCCTTATTTTGAATAATTGAAACGTAATAAGAAATTTAAAATCATTGGTAGTAATATTAAGATCTTCTAAAGTTTGTTCTTGACAACGTCAAATTAATTCACAACTTTATCAATAATTCGAGACATCAAGATAATAAATTATCTGGAATAAAATATCTGGCCATATCAATATCTACTTAGGTAGGTATAAATAAAATTATTACTGGGTTTTATAGAATGCCGTTGTTTATAATATACTAGTGGCCCCGTCCGGCTTCGCCCGGGTGCTAAGAAAGCCCGGGTGCCCCTGATCTCACGTAAACGTATTTGTTATTTACACCAAAACTGAGGACAGTGTGGTTCAGTGGTTAGCGCCTTGGCCTAACTAATAAGCATTTATTTGTATTTAATATATTTGCGAATACTTGATCGTGCAAACATTTAACTGTACAAAATTGTTCATGCAGTGATCCATGAAGAACATGAGGACAGTGTGATCCAGTGGTTTGCGTTGCGGCCTCTGGATCAGACTGTTGTGGGTTCGAATCCCGCCTCCCCTCGTGGATGATTTGTGATGTAATTTAGTTTTAAGTGAGTTGCTATTTAATGTAATCAAGACGCTAATGACCTAAGTTGTTTGCGCGTCTATAAATAAATAAATAAAATACACCAAAATTACGCCACTTCGTGAGAAGAAAGTTAGGCTTAAGAGCGGTTGTTCGGTGCCTGGTGGCGTATTTCATTTTTACAAGCTTTTATTTAAATTGCAATGTTTGTATGTTAGTTAGTTTGTTTGTGTGTTTGTTTGTTTAGGTCAAATCTTGCAAGTCAATTTTGAACGACTTCCGCGTATCCGATCAATTTGAAATTTTGTACACATATGTATTCCCGATGAACAGTTTTTCTTTGAATACTTATAAAACGCAGAAATATTTTTCAAAAATTTTTAAAGATATATTTAAATAAGCGGTCATAAGCCTGAGTTAAGACGGTTCCCAACAAAACCAAAAGTAAAATTGACGTTCATGCGAGTGAAGCCATGGAAAAAGCAATTAAAATATTTTCTTTTGATAAATGCAAACAAGAATACTTTTGAAATATTTTTTTAAGAAAACAACGAGAAAGCAGTTAAATGTTTGAGGTGCTTAGAAACAATTTGAGCGCATATTTAGGCATTAATTTCTACGTCAAACATTATAAATAAACTATAAAATTAACTTTTATGGATTATTTATTTATTATAATAGTGTAAGCGGCACAGAATTATTTATTGCACAGTCAGCACCCATAAAACACCAAGAAAGCCAGCTCGGTGTAACCAAATTCTCGTTTAAACATTCCGATAGAAAATAAATCAGTCATTATGGAAGAAAAATAGATGAGGTGTGCATTATGTCTCTGGGGGAAAGTTGTCTGATTGCGATTTTAAGTTGTTTTTTATAAGCTTTTATTTAATTTAGCTTTTTAGTTATAGGTACTTATAATATATACTTAGGTTCAAATCTTGTAATCCAGTATTGATTCGTTTGACTTGAAAACTTTGTACACATAAGTATAGGTAGTTCCCATGTCAAGACACTTATAACCTCTGCTGGCGAGCGCCTATATTCTACAATATCTATATCTAGTTCCGATGACAATATAATATTTTCAATTTTTTTTTTGTTGGAAAGCAACCAATTAGTATATACTTAATTGATTCCAAACATATCGGAAAAAATCATTTTACCAATTCCCATAGTCACAGTATAGGATTCTAACTTGAACCTTTCCATTTTCGTGGCGGACTGAGCTTACAATTACTCAACCGTGACATGATTACTAATCTAACAATTCTCCTTATATACTTCGAAATCAATAGATTTTCACTACATGTGAGTGTTAATTCATTATAGCTAGGTTGTAGAAGTGAATCTTCGTACAAGCGAGAGCTCATTCCGCCGCGAGAGTGGAAAGATTCAGGTTAGAATCCTGACTGTGACTATGGTTGGTAAAATGATTTTTTCCGATATGTCTGGAATCATATACCTAACTGGCTGCTTTCCAACAAAAAATTTTCAGTTGCATATCAGCCGTATAAATCTACTAATTTATAATATTTTCATATCTCCGTCCTATGATGATGTCAGGAGAAGGGGTCTACCTATCGGAACCTCTCTATATAGTGAACAGTAGGTTCTACCGTGATTATGTTCATTTTGTTTAACTATATATTGGTGAGGAGTTTCAACTTGGAATTATTTCTTTTTTAGTGCATTTTAATTAAAGCTTGTTTTAATTTTTAACTTCCCATTTGAAGTTGTTGTAATGGGTCCGATTTTGCGATTGAAAAATTAGAAGATATTATCTGCACGTTTTGAGGTCCCTAGAGTCCGAATCTACTGTTTTTAGAGTTATGTCTCTCTCTCTGTGTACGTACGTACCTACGTTCGTTCGTTCTTGGGTTCTTTCCTCGACTATAAACACATCTGAGGCATAATTTGAAGGTATATTTAATCGACCCGCGCATTTAACTTTTAATTAGAATTATCCGGCGTATTATTTAAATAGATTTTAATGAGGTTTCTATTATAATTATAAACATGTAATAAAGGTTATAATTAGGTAGTTATAACCAATATTTGTATCTATACAATGAGCCATTTTCCTGAGAGTAGTTCCTTAAATTATCTACGAGAGGCAGCACTTGTGGTAGGTACAAACATTATTTATTTCCCATTAGTGTCGTGTCATTTTAGTGGTAAGTATAACTTAATTATTTAATTAATTTAATAATAATAATAATTTAATAATTAAGTTATACCACTAAAATGACACGACACTAATGAGGAATAAATAATGTTTGTACCTACCACGAGTGCTGCCTCTCGTGGATAATTGAAGGAACTACTCTCAGGAAAATGGCTCATTCGAAATTAGGTACCTATATTTGGTTTTACTTACACTTTTCTGGTTGGCGGATTTTTTTTTCTGATACTTCCAACATTTTTTTTTGTAGGTAAAAGATTGTTCTAAAAAGTGGAATTTACTGCACTGAAGAATATTATTTTAATAATAATAATACAGTGGCTTCGTCAAACTGAAGTGGCTTCTTCAAACAAAGATCTTAAACTATAAAATTTGTGTCACGAAGTTTTTAAGTGTAAATAAATTAAAACACGATTTTATTAAATTTAAGATGTGCAACGAAATTATCCAATGAAAACGTTTTTTTCGAAATCATTGCATAAATATTTTTTCTTACAAATTTAGGAGAAGTGATGGAAGAGTTATTAACTATATCAGAGGAAGAACAACCCAAATACATTTTTTAAATTTAAAGGTCAATTAAACATTTCGATTGGATTTCCAAGAATCATTTCTACACGCCATTTTTTTAAGTATTCGCATAAATACACATTATATTTAATAAATAGTTTTTATATTTATAATGTTTGTTTTTTTCGATAGTCGATATCGCCTAGATAATTTTATGAGAGTGTCACTAAGTACAGGTCTACATTATAGTTACTTGGTTGGAACGTAGGTATTTAACCGTCGCTTGTGCGAGCATTGGAATCTCCACACGTCTGATGTGTCGCGCAGGTCGATCGCTTTTGCAAGCATCGATATCTTTTTGCGCTCCCATTACTTGTTACCGGATAAGCAGAAAGGAGTTTGTCGCCTGTTCGCATTTTAATGGTAAATTTGTTTTTGACTTTATCGATAAAAACAACTATAAAAAATATTGGTAGTAAATAAAATGAGACTGGGTAATGGTCGATCAACCGTCTCTCGCTTTTCAGTTTGGATTCCGCGTTTTTATAAAAAAAAAGATTAGGTATACCTACCCGCGGTTTACTTAATGGTGAAAAGTACCCTAAACTTTAAGTTTATCAAAATAGGTCCAGCCGTTTAGTATTGGTTTTTTTATTGAAATAGACACGGAAAAAAGTTTACTAGGGACTTATATTTATGTATTTGCGTGCGATTCAATTTATTTCACTTGAGTTTATGTTATTTACAAATAATAAACGAGCAAAATTTTTAAAACATAAGGATGCATAAAAGGATTTCCAATTTCAAAATTAAAAAAAAAATATTAATTTCACTTAAAAAACAGTCCATAAGTAATTGCATTTAAAAATAAGTAAGTTCCTACTTATAAAGATTTTTTTGTTTTTTCAGCTTCGACAAAAAACTGACATTTCTACAAAACGTCCTCAAACCTGGTGAGTGTATTAATTAATATTTTTAACATTAATTTAATAAATAATATAGGTAAGTAATAATAATGCATTTAACGTCCGTTTCTCGACATTGTGTCATGATAAGCTCCACTCGTACAATTACTATCTTCCATTCATCACTTTACCGTTATTTTCTACATTACCTACTTACTTAAATTTCAACTTCATAGCAATGTTCGAGTGGAGGAATTTAGAAAATTAGGATAAAGTTTGGTATAATTGGTAGGGATGTTATGGAGCTCCGAAACCGTAACCGAAACTATCGGATATCCGAAATAATTTTATATCCGTATCCATAACCGAAACCGATAAATGACTCCTTAATACTTATATTCACATCCGAAATCTCATATCCCTAACAACCATGTCTCTCCCAGGGGGAACATTGGAATGTAGTTGTTCTCGCAATTGTATTCCAATGTTGTTTGGGACTTGGTGATCCCGGGAGCCCGAGCTCGTACCAGTCGGTTTGTGTATGCCGGCTGACAGATTCTAATACACAAATGGATTATTATAATTGTTGTGTTGAAGACGCTAATGGCCTGAGTTGTCGACGCGTCTATAATCTACAATAATAATAACAACCATGTCGATATAAGTAGGTATTTTTAACAATTGATGGAAATCTCAACAAGATGGCCGGTACCTACATAAAACCGTTTCTCAACGAGATGTGTTAGAAAAATCTGCGCATCGTAACCCGGTTACCCGGTATTACCTTCCGTTAATGCAAGTCTTTTACTCACTCGGTACCTAATTTAGTAAATTATTTTTTGCCATACCCACTACAAAATAGCTACTTTCGATGCATCCTATACCGACCTGTAATGGGTAATTTAACTGGCAGGCGTGCTGAAAGTGTTTTACTTACCGCACTAGTGCGGTAAGTAAACGGTTGCCATAGCAACTTCTGTTTATTAGCTCTAGTATCCGCCTGCGTGCGCCTGGATTACATACGACGTTCACGGCATACTTTAAAAGTAAAGATAGCGACGCAAATGAACTGTCAAATTTTTTGAAAATGAAGTGAAAAGTAGCTATTTTGTAGTGGGTATGGTAAAAATACTATCGGTATACCTATCTCGTGTGTAAATGGTATTATGACTCGTTTTTACATACTGTCATCACTCATCAGTACTATAGCCCATTACACATCTAGATATACAATCTACTAAAGATATTCAGTTTTGATGCGTGAGTTTTAATTAAGATGATATTAATATTAATGTGCACAGCGTTTCAACATTACACACTTGTTTCGAAATTATTTATTGCTTACGCATCATTTTGAAATTCTTATAAATCGTATTGATTTCTTTTTTCGCGTAAGGTTAAAGTTTACATGTCAAATAAACATTCGTGAACATTTGCATATCAATAATAATTAAATAATGTGTTTTTGGCCAACCCATTTTTCCACGCGATTTTCTTATACCTACTTAGATGTAGTTGATATTATAATTCGCATTTTTAATCAAACTCCGACACACTTTTAGAAAAGCGGTATACATTTTAAAGCTGATTTATACCAGTTTAATGAAGTCAATTGCTACTAGGATGGAGGGATGCAATCTTACTAAATTCACCGGACCTCTTTGGTCAAGGAAAACCAAGGACCGATCAGAATGGAGGAGGCTTTTTCCCTGCAGTGGGAATGTTGAGGCCTATACAACTCCGACACACTTTTAGAAAAGCGGTATACATTTTAAAGCTGATTTATACCAGTTTAATGAAGTCAATTGCTACTAGGATGGAGGGATGCAATCTTACTAAATTCACCGGACCTCTTTGGTCAAGGAAAACCAAGGACCGATCAGAATGGAGGAGGCTTTTTCCCTGCAGTGGGAATGTTGAGGCCTATACAACTCCGACACACTTTTAGAAAAGCGGTATACATTTTAAAGCTGATTTATACCAGTTTAATGAAGTCAATTGCTACTAGGATGGAGGGATGCAATCTTACTAAATTCACCGGACCTCTTTGGTCAAGGAAAACCAAGGACCGATCAGAATGGAGGAGGCTTTTTCCCTGCAGTGGGAATGTTGAGGCCTATACAACTCCGACACACTTTTAGAAAAGCGGTATACATTTTAAAGCTGATTTATACCAGTTTAATGAAGTCAATTGCTACTAGGATGGAGGGATGCAATCTTACTAAATTCGCCGGACCTCTTTGGTCAAGGAAAACCAAGAACCGATCCGAATGGAGGAGGCTTTTTCCCTGCAGTGGGAATGTTGAGGCCTATACAAAATATTAAATATAGATATTAAAAGAAATAACGGCTATATCTTGATATAATAAAGTGTGGATAACGGGAAGAAAGCCAGAAGTAAATACAAATTAGTTATTCATATTTTAATAAATCGACGTTTCGTGAAAATTTTTCACATCTTCAGGATCATTAAGTAGAATAACACGTAAAGTAGTAAAAAATTAGTAAAAAATTAAAATATGAATAACTAATTTGTATTTACTTCTGGCTTTCTTCCCGTTATCCACACTTTATTAAATATAGATACGGCAAAAATTTAAGGGGTGATTTCTTGGGTAATTTTAAGAATATTTTGTTCTTTCATGATTTTCGAGAAGCCGCTTTGTTTTGTTTTGCTAATTACGTTTCGATCGTGACTTGTTTTTGGTGTTTTTGAAAGAGTTCGACAGCCAATGACGAGAAGATTTAATTTATGCAGCCGTGCAGAACTAGTGGTGGTAGTCGAATTTTTAGCAGTTCTTGTAGTTTTAAAAGCTTTACTGTATTTATGTAATAAAATATATCGTTTTTGTAGAAAAACTTTTATCGCCCTGTATCTTCGAAACAAAGCGGCTTTTCAAAAATCATCAAAGGACAAAATATTCTTAAAATAGTCCAGGGAATAACCCCATGAATTTTTGCCATATGTTTAATTATTTAATAAACACCCTGTATATACCTAAATATTATTAATTTATTATTTTAAGCAAGCAAGCTATAGGGACTGGAAAGGCCGTCATAATATACGAATTCTGGTTTGACTTTCAACGTTAAATCTACTTGCAAATAGAGTTACCATCCGTCCGGATTTTCGGTCTTCCGTCCGAACTTTGTCCGGCTTTTTAATTTGTCCGGATTTTTTACTTTTTGAATGAATGTTTAATTTTCGCATGAAATCACTTAAAAATAAAACATAATTGTTTTAAAACAGTCTACAATGTCCGGGCTTTATTTGAAATGTCCGGTTTTTTGTCAGGAGTTTTCAAGTTTCGAAATGGTAGATACTTGCAAATCATTTTAGCTGCACTGATAGGGTTCTCCTAAATTCTGACATGTGAGTTAAATCGACGTTCATGCAAACGAAGCCAGAAATTTCAAATCAGTAGAGTCGAATATTTTATAAATTTTATTATGTAACCGGATTTAATTTCGTATAAAATTTAATTCACGATTAAAATATTATTTTTAACATTTATATGTTAATATTTTTTGAATTAGTGTCTATAATTAAAAGATTAAATAAATACAAAACTAAAAAATGGTATATTATATTACTATTAATAACTTGATAAAATATTGACAAAATGGGAATTAAACTACTTTAATGTGATTCAAAATAGGTATTAAAATTCGAAATTATTATTTGCATAAAAAATTCATTTTAATTTGAAAATTGTTATCAAATTTGATGTGCATTTACAAAGATTTTTTCTATAACGCAATGAAAAACATTTCAATGATCAAAATGTTTAAATTTAGCGATTTTTAAAAATATTATTTATTCGAATTTTCAATTTTGTTTAACTTATCTTTTAATACATTTTAATACACAGTGTGCAAGTAAACGGTTTTACCGAACACGGGGAAAATAATGTAAATATATAGTAGATGCTTTGCTTTTTTATTTAGCAGGTTCCGAGTTACTCTTCATAGTCAACCAATTGCTATGGAAAATTGTTTAAAAAATTCACTGTACCTACTATTTTTTCTATGTAATCCACTACATAATATTTATTTTAGGTCGCTTATGACCCATAGCCTACTACAAAATTGTAAATGTTCTCAATGTTATTTGCCCTATGTTCACACCCTGTAGAATTCTCTTTATAATGAAAACGAAGATATTTCTATCAGATCATTTATTCCCCTATTCCGTTTCATTTTCAAAAGTTTACTATGTAATTTCTGAAACCGAATCGAGCTGTTTTTCGCACGAGTGGCACCGCTATTATTAAACTTGTTTTGTTTTCAACAAAAGCTCTCGATTCGGGTATATAGTTCGTGGGTCCATCGCACAGATGGCAATATCAGTACAGTATGCCGTATACCGTAGACATGTTCTCGGGTTTGTACGGACATAATTAAGTAGAATCTCCATCCCGTGTTGTTCAACTATTTATGCTTTACATTAAAGTATGATTTATTGCTCGGATTATATTGTTGTTTCAAAATTGTAATTTATTGCTCAATAAGTTAGCTTACAATAAAGATTATCATTTCTATACAAGTGAGAGCTTCACTTAAACATATGTATGCAATTTTGTTTGAGCTTTATAGTTGTTAGTTTTTCATAGTTCAAGTTATAAAATATAACACTATTTGTGTGAAAACGTTGATCATTAAAGAGTTTAATAAAAAACAGAATTAACCACAAACACCAAACCATAATTTTAATCATCTCCTGATGATGCCAACTTGGTTGGCGAAACGTACGTCGATTATTATATTACTGTGGTTTGGTGTTTGTGGTTAATTCTGTTTTTTATTATATTCACACCAAAGGTTCCAGCAACATTCTTGGATTAAAGTGTTTAGCAAAGGATATTGTCTAATTTTGGTTCAAAAAAGTTGTTAATTATGACAAGATATTGCTATAATATAGGTAATAGGTAGACAATTTGGCTATTGAGCGAATGATTCGTTCTGGATGAACAGAAATATCGCTTCATCAGTAAGTATAAGTATTGATGTTAAGTCTGAAGCATTAAATTGATCATAGCTTAGCTTATGGTTTTATACTAGGATACCTACTGTTAAAATATGAAAATCAAACCCCGGAGACCACCATTTTTATGAATCGGACAAAACTAGAAACATAATGAAATAAAATTCACTTGTGGGGCTAAATCCCCTAATCCTTTGTTTTGTCTAGTATCCCGTTTTTCCTAAAGTGATAGCTTAATCAAACAAGGTGTTTTGAGACAATTAATCTAAAAATTATAGACGCTTGTAACTTCAGTTTCTGAGCGTTTTCGTTCATTCACAAAACATATAAATTAATTTATAATTGAACAAAACTTTCCATTATAAAAATGATATAAAAATTAATAAAATAGGTTTGAAAATATAATTACTTTTCTTGCGCAATAAGTTTTAATATTTCGTTTTGAAGTTCATTTCAAGAAGTTTTATAATTACCCTTCGTTTCGTTGCAAGTAGGTATAGGTACCTATGTTATAATTTAGGTATTAATTTATTTTTATAAAATACGCTTGGTAGAATGTTGACGAAGACGGATAATAATTTTTAGAATTTTTTCAAACGCGCAAAAGATAAGTATTTTGAGTCTAAAAATCAAAATATAATCGGAATTGAGCTAAATTTAAGAATAAACTATTATTCTAGCAGTACCTATAGGTAAGTACCTATACTTAGATGTTAAAAAATGGAAAATATTTAAATATTTGCAGCTCAGGTAACCGAGTAAATATATTCTGTTTAAAGATATAGATATTGTAGATTATAGACGCTCGACTACTGAGATCATAAGTCTTATTTTTAAAGGGAATATAACAGGGATGTTTCCTTTGTAACGACAAATTGTTATGTTGCAGTTTTTTTCGAAAATCAATTGAGGCTGGTATCTTATACGGCCGTTGAAATTACTGCGGCGTAACTTAACTGCTGGGTTTCAATTTCGTTTTTTATAGTACATGCTGTCAATGCAATGATGCGGCTCACTCAAAAACATACCCCATTTTTTTCCTTAACAATTTAGAAATTTCAATAAAAAAATTCACCAAGACATTTTCAGTTTCTTTTTTTTTTTTTGATAATTTTTTTAGTTGTGGACTCAGTTAAGTATGTATTTTTAAAAATAATTAGATATTCTCTATGATTTTTTAAACTTACTTGGAAGAACTACTTAGTAGGTACCTATCTATAGTCTAATCTCAGAATCTGCAATAGATAGATAGATAGATAACGACAAAAATTTGCGTTTAAGAAAGATAAAGGGTTCAGGTAAATGCCAAATGAAGGATCAAGAATCATACTACAGATCCTTTAGTCGGAAAATTGAAAAAAATATTTTTTAGAAAAAATTACAACTTCAAAAAAAATATTATCTACGTAATCTTTCACACGTAGACAAAATTTTTTTTCAAAAAAATTATCTGTAGGATCTGTAGTTTGATTTTTGGTCCTTCACTTGGCGTTTACCAGAACCTTTTAGCTTTAAAAATAGCGTCGGGAGAACCATAACCGTTTTTAGGCCGCGGGAAATGATTTGAAATTAAGAGTGCAGGGGGTAGGTATTTGTAGGTATCGAATGCTCTTCGCGTAGCAAAAATGTTAATTTTCATTTAATTCGAACTAAATTTCTGATTTTTATTCAACAATCATTCATTAATGCAATTTTGAATCCTAACTTTTTAAGACTGGAACTTCCACGGAAAGGTTCGCTGTCTAACTGCGCATTGATATCACTCGTGCTTTATGGAGGTAAACATCGTAGATACACGTTACATCATGGAAATTACTGGATATTTTCCTCATTCTCAAAAAAATAACGATCAAATTTATTTTCTAAAAGTGAGTTTAGTGACTTATCATTAAGGAAATGAGATTTTGGTATTTCGGAATTGCTTTTTGTATGAATTATTTTTCTAATAATTATGTTTTATTTTCGAAATGACTCACCTTTGACGTTTTGTTGTTAATATTTAATCATAAAATGTTTCGAATTTCGTCCAAAATTTGCTATTTCACGTAACTGTTGACAGCATTCCAAAACGTTGAATCATTGTTTTGTCAAATCAGTATATTTTTGTAAAATAAACAATTAATCGCATAGTTTTCTTTAGAAATTCACAAAACAAATACAGAGTTTCGAGTTTATCACAATTACTTTTTTCAAATACTGACTATAATATTATAAATTTTTTAAAAAAGAAACAAAACACTATTTGTACAACAATAATGCAACAACAATCACGTAATCTTACATAGTTGACTGAGTATTGTTAAGATATATTATTATTACTTATTATGTAGATATGGTTGTCACATAGAAATGCGAAATATTGTCAAATAGGTTCTTAGTTTTCCGGTTAGCTTCACATCGGAGAGGACGGATTTCACTAACAATTATTACGAAATTATCGATTTACAAATAATAAAATGTTATTAAAAAAAAATTCAAAATAACTTTCTAATCAGTTTTATCCTTTCTCACAAAAACACCGCTTGTTTTTTATTATCACCAGTTTATTGTCACCGATCACCGACATTCATTTGTCGCTTAACAATAATTTCGAAGCACTTAAATTACGATTACTATTTTAGAATCCAGTTCAGTGTACATTTAGTGCCCCAGTGGTAATTATTGAACACATATACTTAGGCAGAAGAATTCGGTTTAAATATGTACAAATTATTTGTTGTTCTAATTATTTGTACATATTTGTACAATTATGTGTTAGTAGGTATGTTTGTTTGCAAATAAATTGATTCACATTTATTAACACCTCATCTTCTTATTATTGTAACACTTTAACTAACTTATTTAGAGCAATAATTTCACAATATTTGTTCTATTTATCAAAAAACGTGTTAATACACTTGTTCGTACTTCTGACACGCTGTATTTATTTTAATAATAATTACAGTAACGCTCGTTGAAATCCAACGCAACAACAAAAACCGCAACAATCGAGACCGTCGTTTGTTTAACAATGGACAGTCGTTGTCCGTCGCGCGCGCGCTTTACGGATAAATATATGTATATAGAAAGATAACAGGCGTAATCAGCTGTTGGTTGCGTTTAACGACGATACAATACAGAGCGAAGCTGTACCGTAAATGGATGGCTGTCTTTCTGTATCTTGTCTGACGCTTCTCGCGCACACACAAACAAATGAACGTAAGCTACACACACCTTCTTTTCTTTCCTCTTGTCAAAGCCAACTATACATACACACAACGCAATGTGCATGTGTGTTGAAGTCTTCTTACGGTGTGTAGTAGGGAACCGGGTGACAGAGATAGAACTATCCGGATTTGTGTTTTTTTTAGAGAGAGACACGTCGTAGTACGGTGCGGACAGTGTCTTATGGAATATGGTTTTGACGGGTGGGGATTTTGGAATACTATAAACACAGGTATGCCGTGTGCGAGTTATATATAGCTTTTATGCATTAATGTGTTTGTTTTTATTGTTTTTTTACGGAAAAGTGAAGCCCATTGCAACGGAACGGCTGCCACTGGACGTCTGGAAGTTGTAATTATTATACATTATGAAGTATTTGTACTTTAGAAGCTTATTTTTGTTTCTTGCGTTCACTTTCATGCCTTGCACTTTTTAATTTACAGTTTACATTTTTTGTACGCGAGGTTCGTGTTCTATTTGAGCATTGATGTCACCGAGCGGATACACAACACTATCTTTCAGAAAATTAGAGCGATTGGTAAATAATAAGGAAGCATTTAAAAAATGAAAGATTATAAACATTTTTAATATTATTCCAGACCAACTATGATCTTAAAAGAATTATGTAAGGACGCTATTTATGTAGGTTAATATAAATAATATAAAGTATTAGAAATACCTTGTATTTTATTTTTTGATGTCCGTCTTGTGACTTCCTGTGCTTTAACACAACGCGTTTCAGCAACGAGTCGTGTTAAAACACAGGAAGTCACAAGACGGACATCAAAAAATACAAGGTATTTCTAATACTTCATAATATTCATATAGTGACTTGGAGACCCAACACTCTACAGGTAAATACCTATCTATTATAATTACCTAGGTACATTACAATTGTTGAAAATGTTTGTTCTGTCATATAATTTATTGAAGTTACCGTATTGAAAGCTCTTACAAATTAAGTTAAATAAAGCATTAAAACAACATAGGTACCTACCTATAGTAAATGTGAAGTAAAAATTTGTTTGAAGAGAGACTGTCAAATTTTTTATGTTTTTATGCTTTTTTTGAAATGGGGGATCTAGGGGCGGGACCTTAAGATACCGACGTACGAAGTCTGTCCATTATCGGTCCAATTTAGGCAAGTATTTGCAACCTTTTATTTCATTTATTTTCTTAGCCCGAAATAACAAAAAAAAAACTCCTTCAAAAAAGCCACTAAAAAGAGGAAAATAAGAAAATTTTGAGATCCGCGCCAATTTAATTACTTTATTATCTACTTTTATTTTATTGAATTGGCGCCGACCTCAAAATTTCATTACTTTCCTCTTTTAGTGGCTTTTTTGAAAAAAGTTTTTATCATTTTTCACTTTTTAGTGGCTTTGCACATTATTAACCGACTTCTGGCTTGCTGTTTGATTACTAAATAACAAACTGACATTTACCTTAACAGCATTACATTCCGTTACTAACTTTTTATTAAAATCAGTCTAACTACTGAACCGATTGAAGTAAAATTTATATTGGACCACCCCGAAGATTATGCTCTATTTAATAAAACAATAATCTTCAAAATCGGTACACAAATATCTACATCGGCTTGAGAATAGCCGAGAGTGTAGAAATGCTGTTGTTTACATGTCGTTGCTATATGGTTCCTCTAATACAAGTCCCCAGTTCCCGGGTTCTAGCCCGAGAGCTGGTAAATGTGTCAATTGGATTTTCAATTTATTATTAAAAAAAATAATGAATTGAAAATTTGAATTGGTGCTAGGCCCAAATAACCTTAGCTGTTGGTGGTCTTTAAAACACAATTTTACAGTAGACATCGGTGAATATACCTACATTCATTCATGCCTACTTATACGTCATAAAAAAACAGCTGTCGAATGTAGAACCTCCTCCTTTTTTGAAGTCAGTTAAAAAGTATCTACTTATTGAAAAATTATAAAGATTTCTCATAAAGGCGTAGTATCTAATAATTTTAAAAAATATTTGTGTTGCCCTTTAAAAAATATTCCAGCTAAGCACCGCGAATTTAAAAGCCTATAAATGTCTTTATATAAAATACGTATAGGTAATCATCAATCACAACGTTTTATCATTTCCTGAGACAATATATTTGCCAAAACTCCAGGACTCTGTCCTTAATAAAAAAATACCATAGCTACTTAGGTATTAGATATTTTTCTTTTCAAAAATCTAAAAATTATCAAACATTTACTTACGTTTGGTATATTTAACTTCATCATATTTGATTAGAGATGTTGAAATTCTTCACCTATGAGCTAACTTATACACAGTACACTTTATTTTTAATTCACACACGCGTTTACAACTCCTGTTATCGAGCGTCTATAATTTACAATCTTTATCATACACGAGTTGACACTAAAATGAAATCAATTGAAGATGTAGGGCATGTTAGTATAATAAACAATAATGTACCTAGGTAAGTTTGGAATAATTAACCTGGGTAAAACTTAACCTTAAATCAGAACATATCTGATAAATTATCGGAATTGTTACATATAGATTTACCTGTTTTGGATCTGTGCTTTTCAAACAGTGGTCTACGGGTCTATTTTTTATTATGTAAGTATTTACTTACAAATAAAGAGGCAATCATGTAACAGAATGACAAAAGGTCGTATACACGGTTTACCGAAAATATAGGGCAAATAACTTTGAGAACATTTTACAATTTTGTAGTAGGCTATAAGTTTTAAGGTCTAATGTAAATATGTATAGTAGATGCTTTGTTTTTCGAAGTTATACTTCTTTTGGCGCGTTATGAAAAAATGATGAGAGTGAATTTTTACGATGTGCGCGCATCGCGTCACGAATATTTAACAGGATGAAGTTGCAGCATTAATGATTTCCATATAGTTACCAAATAAACAAATATAAATAAATTCACTCCAGTCCTTTTATTATTTTATATTTCAATAAATTATTTGCATGCAAATTAAAAATTAGTTCTTAATCACGCCAAAGAAGTATAACTTCTAACGCGCGTACAAAGTACACGCATTCATTTTTTTTTATTTAACAGGTTCCCAGTTACCTACTCTTAATAGTCAACCGTTGCTATGGAAAATTATTTAAAAATTCACTGTAAGTACTATTTTTTCTATGTATTCCACTACAAAATTGTGTTTTAAAGACCACCAACAGCTAAGGTTATTTGGGCTTAGCACCATGAATTCATATTTTCAATTCATTATTTTTTTTTTAATAATAAATTGAAAATTCAATTGACACTTTTACCAGCTCTCGGGCTAGAACCCGAGAACTGGGGACTCGTAAGAGAGGAACCATAGCAATGCATGTAAACAACAGCATTGCTACACGCTCGGCCATTCTCAAGCCCTCTACATATTTACATTAGGTCTTATGGCCCATAGCCTACTTACAAAGATTATTTTATGTAGGTAATAAAACGGGTATTTCCCATAACACAATGTATGTTAAGACAATATATTTTAATAAAAACCGACTCAGAAATAACACATGGAACAAAATAATATTACGACTATCTACTTAGTCCTAAAAATTACATTCCTATCTAATCAAGTGATAATCAAAATGTCAAGAATTCAAAATCAAATAAAAATCACAGAACAAATTAAAATTATTTGGTATCGACAATTAAAATGAATTTGAATTCTGAATATCTTATATAAGTATCTGCGGTCTATCATCTGATAGCGTCTTTCATAGAATGAAAATAATCGTGATTATAATATATTTTATACATGATTTTTTTTGTATTTCTTTTTATTATAGGTAAATACTGTTATATATTAATGATTGTTTAACCTGGGAACTTATTTTTTTCAAGTTTGAGAACCACAGAAATATTTTCAGTCATAATTTAATAATCTAGTGCCTACTCAAAATGCTTCACCGGAAATTACCTGTATATGGTTATATAACCTTCATAGATTCTGTTGTTGAACGTCTATAATCTACAATATCTTCTATAAATTAGCATTGAATAAACAATTTTATTTGCCACAGACGTATTAAAATTAAAAATGGAGGAGTGAATTTTCTTTTTGTAATGTTGATATATCTAGTACCTAAATAGATATTACAGGTATAAAAAGTATATTCTATCTATAGATTATTTAATACAAGCTTTTATTTAACTTGTAATGTATGTTAGCTTGTTTGTGTAGGTCAAATCTTGCAAATCAATTTTGAACGATTTCCACGTATCCGGTCGATTTGAAATTTTGTACACATGTATTCCCGATGACAATACATGAATAAAACGTTTTTAGAAATAAATTCAACCCCTGAGGGGTTTAAACGGGGATGTAGGGTTTTTTTGACTAATCAACGCCCAGGCCAAATCGCTGAAGCTAGAAACTTGAAATTTAGACAGTTGGTTCTTTTTCTGACGTAAGAATCCACTAAAAAAGGATTTTTTGAATTTCAACCCCTTCGGGTGTCAAAGGGGGGTAAATTTTTGAAAGACTAAAATGAACAGAATAAATATTAGTAAAAAAAACTTTTTAGAGACAAGCTTTTATTTAAATACACTAAAAAGGAAAAATAATTTTTACCTAATTAATTTTCGAGATATTTAAACTTTTTTTTAAATTTTACAAACGCTTGTCCTCGGGTATAAAAAATAATTGGTAATTACTCAAAAATGAGACCCTGTTCAATTTAAATAGCAATATCTTATTATTCCAAAAAATAGTTTAGGTGTTTTATATTCCATTTTGGAATCGGGAAAGCAAAGAATCTTGTTCATATTATAAATTGCTATATATAAGAAAAGATCGGTTTCCACTCTCCGGCACTGTGAAGAAATCGGTAACTCACCTAGCCGGAAACTGGGTTTCAAGTCCCGACAGTGGTCATTTGATTTTTTCTTAAATATAGCTTACAAATCATGGCAGCCTTGCTGTCTGAGATATTTATTATTTTCACCTCTAATTGTTATGTGAATAATATTGTGTGGATATAAGGGGGTTTTTAAAATCGATTGATTTTATCATATACCAATTATTTACATATTATACCTACTTATATTTCAGTTTATATTTTTGCTTGCCGTTAGCAAGCGAGTACTTCTTATACATACCTATATAGATAAAATGATTACCAACTGGTATAATTTATTAATATGATATTGCTACTTATACGTTTAGTCGTAAGCCTTGGAGATATGTATATCATAGAGGTGGCATTGCACGGTGCACCGCCTTTGACAACTCGTACTCTGTCGCACTACAGGCGATTATCATAAGGCTAGAGAGAGTGAAGAATAGATTGCGAAGTGGGGTGAACCCTCGTCTGCTGATATTTGAATTATTGTCACACAATTCTCGACTGTTAAGGTTTGAAATAGTAAACAAGGAGGGAAATAGGTAACACTTAGACAAGGAAAATCTAAGCGGTGACGTACGTAATAGGTGAAAAACAAGTGAACATCGGCTTGCAACCAAGATGCCGGTTTCAGGTAAATAGATCAGAGACTGAAAATTTATTATATTCAGCTACTAGTTGAAATTTGAAAATATAAATAAATAAAGAAAGAAATAACAGAAAATCTGAAATTAACAGTACCTACTTACACAATTCATTTAAATAAAAAATTTTTGTCCCAATTAAATAGCGTCCTTGATATGTATATTTGAAAATTTTTTTTCGTTGGAAAGCAGTCAATTATATAACTGATTCGAAACATATTGGAAAAAATCATTTTACCAATAAAAATGACTGAAAATTTATTATATTCAGCTGCTAGTTGAAATTTGAAAATATAAGTAAATAAAGAAAGAAATAACAGAAAATCTGAAATTAACAGTACCTACTTACACAATTCATTTAAATAAAAATTTTTTCTGTCCCAATTAAATAGCGTCCTTGATATGTATATTTGAAAATTTTTTTTCGTTGGAAAGCAGTCAATTATTAAATTGATTCGAAATATATTGGAAAAAATCATTTTACCAATAAAAATTTTCAATTGCAATTCAGCCGTATAAATCTATTAATTTATCTTGATATGTATTTCGCTTATAAACTTATTTTTTAGTTCTGGACGAATTAAATCAAATGAATTCTATAAACTCTTTCTCAGTAAGATTTAAATACATGTGGGTACTATGTATTAAAACGAACATTTCGTGTAAGATTATCATAATATATAAAAAAATTGTACTTAATGAAATTTACCGAAAAAAATTTTGAAGTTAGTAGAGGTTACTTATTCTGTTGTTTCACGAGATGAAAATACAAATTTTGAATTTATTACCTACCTATAAAAATAATGACTGTTTTATTTATTTTATTTTTTAAGACCGACTCATAATTTTTAACTGCTATTGACCTAGTACGAATTCATATTTTCAATTTTTTATTATATTCGATAGCGGAAGTTACCCCCTGCACTCTTCACCTCAAATTCTCTCCCTTCGCCTATAAACGGTTCCCGCTCTCCCGATGCTATTTTTACACATTATACATGAAATGTACAACATTTTCAATTTTAGAGCTGAATTAATTTTAAACACCGAAATCTCTCTGACCTCTAAAAATATTGGCCTTGATCCAATATTTATTTACTTCGTTACCACAGCAACTATATTCCTATGTTTCTCGTATGGCATAAAATATGCATTATTGTACGCCAACGTCACAGTCTATATTTTACGCACGCCTAGCTATGCTGTCGTATCACATAAAATATATTTTATGTGATACGAATAATACGTAGGTATTATTGTACGCGTGCTATAGGTATATATATTATTTTAAACAACCGACTAGGGAGACGAAATGTTGCACATTTCATATATGTGTTACAAAAAAAATTATAATAAAATAATATAAAAAATGTATTAAAATTATTATTAATATTTTTTTTCTGTTAGAATAAACTATATGGTGGAAGAGAAATGACGATGACGGGTATTGGTATTTGGAGTGCTGACGCATAGATATTTAGCACACGTGTTGCATACTATAGGTACTTTATTCAACACATGCATGGTTTTAGAGCTTTGCGGAATTAATGTCAAACACCGTAGATTCACTGACAGCAGTATCTACATCTCATTCTAAAAACGTTTTATACTTCGATACAGTTATTAATTTATATTAGAAATCGTGTCCATCGTGATTATAATAAAATTAAGAAAAATCGCAGGATAGTGGATAAAATATTTGATATATTTAATTGAATGTACGACGTTTCGTCTATATATTTAGACTTTTTCATAAATATTGTTATTTTTATGTATTTGAAAAAGTCTAAATATATAGACGAAACGTCGTACATTCAATTAAATAAATCAAATATTTTGTCCACTATCCTGCGATTTTTCTTAATTTTACAGTTATTAATATTATAATTATTTATATTATAATAATAATAATCATTTATTATCCATGACATAATAAAATATGTGTGGAATCGTCAATAATTTTAAGTATGTGCATTAAACAAATTGTAGTTTTAAAATAATTTATTTTAATTTACTGCAAAGAACACAAAAACTTAATTAGTAAATAAGTATAATAGAAATACTAGTGGAAACTCATTTAAACATTAATTATAATAAATAATTAAATTATAATAATAATAAAATTTGTTTCAATCAGTCAACTACATACGTTATCAATATTTTGTTTTTAATTTTTATAACAAAGTAAAATACAGTCGACTCTCGTTAATTCGAAACTCGAGGGACTCTTAAAATATTACGAATTATCGAGTGTTTGAAATATCAAATGGTTCGAAACAAAGGCTCAACAAACAAACGTTGATACAAGTTTGAACTTGTCGCAAAATGTATGTATGTATGTACTTACAATCTTTCCGCCTCTTTCTCTCTGCAACTTTGAATTGTCGAGTGTTGGACGCCGATGAGTTCGAATTAACGCGTCGTTTTGTTATATAGCAATGATTTTTTCGTACGAATTACCAAGTGCATAAAAATGTATTGATTTAGTTCGAAATATAAAGAGATTTTGTAGGGAACTCGTGATAACTTTGAATTATAGAGAGGTTCGAATTATCGCAGGTTTGAATTAACAAGAGTCGACTGTATATAGAATTAAAAATTTATATTGTTTACATGGCGTTGCTATGGTTCCTCTATTACAAGTCCCCAGTTCCCGGGTTCTAGCCCGAGAACTGGTAAAAGTGTCAATTGGATTTTCAGTTTATTATAAAAAAAATAATG
Source organism: Mongoloraphidia duomilia (assembly GCA_039654895.1). Lineage (NCBI taxonomy): Eukaryota > Metazoa > Arthropoda > Insecta > Raphidioptera > Raphidiidae > Mongoloraphidia > Mongoloraphidia duomilia. The sequence goes on from CM077527.1 coordinate 14,661,085, forward strand.
AATTGAAAATATGAATTGGTGCTAGGCCCAAATAACCTTAGCTGTTGGTGGTCTTTAATACACAATTTAACAACTTTAACAATAATTTATATATATTTATATATATATTAGGTACCTAATACCTATAAATATAGGTACTTATAATATAGTTCTATGTATAATAATGAACTTATAATTGCAGTTTTATAAATAAAAAAAGGTTAGATTTATTTTTATGGTAACTATGGAAATCAATCTTGTTAATTTTGATGTCAGTTTTTGAAAGATTCACTGCCATCGTTTTTTCATAACGCGCCTAAAGAAGTATAACTTCAAAAAAATGTTTTAATCGATTTAAAATTCTATAATGTTTTTCTTATAAAAATGCAGTCTGGTCACAATTTAAGGTTATTGTCAAGCCAGATTTTCTGACGTGTTCTTTCAGGGCCGGCATCAGTCTAGTCTTCGGTATGTTGTACTAGACACTCGAAAAATTTACGTGTGTCGAATTGAAAAACTTTTCCAATTTCTGGTGGGTAATATTCAGAATCAGTTGACAATTTAGACATTGAACTTATGGACGAATTTGAGTCAGATTTTATGAATCAAAAGCTAATTTGATTTTTTATTTGTATAACTGCATTCAATGATAATTTTTAATTCTCCAAAAACCATACTTAAGAGAAAAACTCTCTCCAACTTCTCCTCCCCCTATTTTTTAACTCGATACTCGAAATTTATCTGTTCTGTCGGCCCTGATTTAATTTAATTTAAAAATAAATGTTCTAACTTGATTCAGTCAGTGACGTTTATTCTAACCTAACTTAACCTCGTTGACGTTTGTCAAGGTATAATATTTTGAGTATGAATGTCATTTGCAGCTTGCTTGTTCCTTAAAACGGACCTGTCAAGATGTTTTTTGTTATGAAAAAAATTTTTAAATGCGTATATTTTGTTATTGTTACATCACAATATTGCTATAGGTATTCTATTTTATGGCAGTTTGACGTATTTTAAATTCATATAGGTGTTGCTATGTGTGTCTAATTGGTAAATTTCCCTAGGGCTGTTTTCCGCAAGTGTTTAGTGGGAGAAGTTTTTACTGTTTTGTTCTAACAAATAAGGATGTCAGATCTACATCAATACCTTAACTATATTGTTACGGAAATTATTACACTTTGTTAATATGGCCGTAAAGTAGGTACACTTCGATTAGATACGTAGTTATACACCGTCTAGAACGCGCGCCCGCCATTCGCCGGATGATGCCCCAAACCTCCCCTCCTTCCTTAAGGAAACCTTTCACAACCAATTGGCACAATTAGTTCTCGCCGGTTCCGCTAGGCTAGTACATACGCCTTGTTGCTATTGTCTACGGTTGTGGTAATTGTCTATATGGTTATATACGCCAGCGAATCTAAATCGGTTGTCCAATAATCGTCAGCCGGACTGAAGTACCACTGTTCTTGATTCGTGTAACAATATAGAATAGAAAGTACTCGTATCTATCCGTCACACAAAAACTCTGCACAGTTTATTGTGCTTGGCAAATTCGGATGAATTTAACTCTCTTTAGCTCGCTACCCGATTTATATGGTAGAGTAAGTTAACTCTACCCGGACGAATCCCCTAGCACTATATTAAAGAATGATGGAACCACTGTCTGTAATTTAGTTTGCTTGTGGGTTTTAATAAGTAGTTATAGATCCCCAGGGGGAACATTGGAATGTAGTTGTTCTCGCAATTGTATTCCAATGTTTTTTAGGAATTGGCGTTCCCAGGAGCCCGAGCTCGTACCAGTCGGTTTGTATATGCTGGCTGGCAGATTCTAATACACAAATGGATTATTAATTAATTATTAATAATTCAACAATGAATTATATCTACAAAGCATTTACTTAATCCGTAGATAGTGAATAGTATTTCTTAACATTATATCAATCAGCAGATTATGCCATCATGATTGTTAAACGTCAAACGATTGTTATAAGATATACAAGGAAAAAATCAGAAGTCACTGTCGGGACTTGAACCTGAAATTCCCAGTTTCCGGATGGTTGAGTTACCACTTACTCACACAGTGCCCCGAAAGTGGAGTCTGTTCCTTCCCTATATATACCTATTTCAATACTAAATCACACCTCATGCGAGAGCCGATTTATTTTTAAGTTACAATCATAACTTAAATAGTAATAACTCAAATGGCCCGAACAAGCCGTTTTGCTTTGTGGATTGAATTCATTGTTGAATTATTAATAATTATTATATTGTTGTCCACAATTACCTAACTCATATATTGTGGATTATTAATTGTTGTGTTGTAGACGCTAATGACCTGAGTTGTTGACGCGTCTATAATCTACAATAATAATAATAGTTATAGATTGTATGTCTATAGACGCGAAAGCTAGTAATTTTGATGACTTGTTTTCCCATCCTTGACGTAATGGAATGACTTGCGCAATGACTACAAGTGAGTATCTATTATTTTTACAGGTTTATTGATGAGCACAATGAATATAATATTATTTTTATTTTATGACATTTACATATTAAATCAAACATTTTACAACGCGCGCAATTATTGCTGTTTGTGAATATATCTGTCTGTCCTTTTCTTTTAAATGTTTATTATCTTATTACTATGTCGATGACGTAATTATATATTCTTCATGTTCCAGATTTATGCCTTTTGTATAAGTATTATTTTTGAACAGATAAACAATCTTTTTGAAGTGAAAACTTCCTTTGGCGCGTTAGGCACTCTTTGCCTGGGTACTGAAAAAATGTAAAGCGTTCGCAACTACTTCCGTAAGATTCTCTGAAATAATTTTTAAAGTGTTTTGTTCAAATTGTCTTTTGTTAATGGGCAGATGAAAAACCAAACATATGTTTGAATACTGCACCTTTTGCTTTTGTAATATGGTCAATAAACATTTATTTATTTATTTAAAATTTACCCCAGGAAACCAGACCTAGTGTTTTTTTAAATATAGCTGATGAATTTAAATATTTCTGTTTTGAAAGTCTCTCATAAATGCCTCATGAATATGGAGGGAGAAAGAAGAACAATTCCGACCTATTTTAAAACTAAAATGGTTTAAATTATTTTCGAAATCTACAATACAGTCGTCTAGATAACGTGAACAGTGTTGTTAAAAGATTAAAAGTACCTACCTACTGTTAAACTAATTAGGATTACTTATAATAGGTTAAAACCAGAGGTTCCCTAACTGTGCGTCACGAGTCACAACGCCCTGGGGCGTCGCGGCGCTATCCTAGGGGAGTCGCAATTTCAGAACTTCAGTTCCGATTTGAGAAGTTATGCTCAGGAAAGCAAGCTTATCCTGCTCATTAATTGTATTGTTTATAGTTTTTTATGATTTCTAATTATTAGAATTAGAATCTAATAAATAATAATTAAGATTCTATATTCTTTGGAGTTTTCTTTGAAAAATAAAGTACTTGTATTGTCTGCTATAGAGCAGGTATCTTCTTTTAGAAAAGCGTCGCAAAAAATGCAACTTGTAAAGGGAGTCGCAGTGAAAAAAAGATTGTGAACCTCTGGGTTGAAACCATTAATGAAAAATTTGCAGACTTTAAACTTTTTGTAAATATACTGGTCTTCTTTTAAAGCAGTGATTTTAAAACAGTTTTATCATAGTGACTTAATGCATACGAATAATTTACAAATGAGAGGTTCCACCAGTTTTTGTATATAAATTAAGCAAATTGCCAGCTATTCGATTATTGAAGTTATACTTCTTTAGTGAATTGGAATGACCTCGACTCAAAAAATACCAACTCAAAAATTAATGAAACGCTGACAGGGATAAAACGGCTCTAACGATTTGGATGAAATTTACTGAAAAGGGGTTTGGGGGGGGGGGGGGTTAACCAATCGATCTAGCTAGGTCTCATCGCAGGAAAAAATCGTTTTCTTATAGATTTTATAATTTTAAAAACTAATTTTTTGATGTTTCAAAATACTGTAATTTTGTTAGATTCTTATGTATAGATGTTATGAAATGGATTTTATTAATAATTATTATTTATTAATTTTAAAAATGCTGAGAGGAGAGAAGCCAAAATGTAAATGCATGAAGTATAACTTCAACCGTGCGATTATGTGGGTGAGGCACATATCTTTTTTTATATTAATTTCCAATTTTTTTTGGGCAATTCTAAATATCTGTCTTCAGAATTTGGAATATTACAATTTTTTTCTTGTGAACAATATTTTTGGGATCGGTATTGAAATTTTATTAATTCATTGTACAGTTTGTTAAGCCTCTGTAATTTGGCCACCTACCTAAGTTGGCACCTTTTGCATGAAATGTCTGCGTTCATGATCTTCTATATGTTGGCCATCTATCTAACTTCGTCACATTTTGGTGGAACCGTAATCTAAAATTTCTGGTCAGCAAATTTGAGACTGCTTTTCTAGGGTCATAAAACCATTGAATAGCTTTACTGAGATTAGTGTGGAAGATATTTTAAGTGAAAGCCTACTTAAATACGTACCACTTCTTTGTCGTTAAAATATTTAAATAATTATTAAAATTAATAAGTTCAGTGTAACATTTCTTCGACGTTTTCCAGAAATAATAAGTATGCTTGCTGATATTTCAGATTAAATAACAGGAATGTTGAAGTCATATTTGCAGTGGCGGACTAAGGGGGCGGCTTGCCCCGGACCTCTGGCCCTGGGGGCCTCCAAATCTCGAGAAGTACTTCTTAATCAAATCCCAAACAAGCCCAAAATATGTTTAGTAAGTAAGAGGCAGTTTGGAGTTGCAGGTCCCGTACGTATACAAAATATAAACGTAGGTAGGTCGTTTATTATAAATATTTGATTTTTTTTGTCAGTCATTACATTTATATTATTAATTTTTTACGAAATTTACACTACAAATACATCAATTTCTAAGCAGACCGGGGGCCTCATTTAATTCTGCCGCCCCGGGGCTCCGACGGGCTTAATCCGCCACTACATATTTGATTATTTTGTGACTTTGATTAGTGATGAGCAAAGCAAGACCAAGACCAAGACTTGGACAGTCTTGGTCTTGGTCTTGCTGATTCAGTGTTGGTCTTGGTCTTGTTCAAATATGTCTGGTCTTGGTCTTGCTTATTTAGTCTTGGTCTTGGTCTTGCGTATCAAGTCTTGGTCTTGCTCATTTTATCTGTCATTCTTTTAGTTATTTACTGGCTCTGAAGTAAGAATTTTTAGTTGTCTTGTGTATTTGGTTTTGGTTTTGCATATTCGGTCTTGGTCTTGGTCTTGCTAGTTTAATGATAGTTTTGGTCTTGGTCTTGCTTTTTCGCAAGACCAAGACCAAGACCAATTTTGCTCATCACTAACTTTGATATTAGGTAATAGGTATAGTCTTCTGCTGAACAGAAACGATATGAAAATTTCATTTAGTTCAAGATACACTATAAAAGATGGATGTAAAAATACTTTGAAAATTAAGATAGAATTCGCTCGATTTTCTAAGTGATTTTACATTATTATTCATTTTTACACAGAAAACTTCATAAAAACTTGGACTTTTACTGTAAAGTTAAACAAATTTGTGATTTTTACATAAAGTAAATTAAAATTACATAATTTGTGTAATATTCCAATAAAGTGTGTAAAAATTACAAAATAAAATGTATAGTTACATATATAAAATGGATGAATACAAAACAAATTAATGAAAAATTAATAACCACGCATGCGCAATGTGTTTTTATGGAATCGACGCGATGTGCAGGCGATACCTGTTTGCGATGCTATTGTCTCTTTGTGTGCCTATTACCAGATTAATCGCTGGCTACAAATGGACCATCGATAATCTATGTAATCGGTCTTCTCATTTCTTACAGTGCAGCTTTACTTTAAAAAAATCTCATTAAAAAAGCTGTCTAGAATTGATTTTTTTTAAAGTTTTTCTATACTAAATAAAATAATTAACTTAATACTTAAGTATTATAGAAACATCATTTTCGATAATGTATTTAATTGGACGTTTTTAGTGTAACGATATGATTATAAATTTTACTAATTTTTTGGGTCATAAATATTTTATGAATTTTCGTGTACAGCGTATTTAGAGATATTCACGAATATAAAATATTACAGTGACATCTTTATTATTGAGCTAACATTTTTTTTCTGTATACGTTTTCTTTTTATATACAATGAATCAAAATTTATCGACTATTTTCTTATACGACTTTGAAAAAACGTGTATGCGTTTCAGATGGATATTTCTTCCTTGTTTACCTACATACTTTCTTTCTTGTACCCTCGTAACTCCTGTTCTACGCAACGTAAAACAAAACAATAGGTATCAAAATTTTCGAGATAATCAAATAAGAGTATAGATATAAAAATAATTTTAGCAATTAAATTGGCGCCAACCTCAAAATGTTTTTATTAACTTCCCATGGGAAGTTATTGTAATGGGTCCGAAAATCGAAATCAAAATGTATAACAAATTTTTATGTTTCAAGGTCACTACACTATTTTTAGAAAGATGTCGTGTGTGTGTGTGTACGTACGTACGTATGTGTCCATTTCTTTCTAAGACGAAATCTCGAGAATGAAAAATGATATCGACTACGTTAGGGTGCCAATCGACGCGTATTAACGTAAGTATGATCTGAAAGAATTTTTTTCAAAATCGGTTCAGCCGTTCTTTTTTCTTAACCAAATAGACTCCAAAAAAGTAGATTTTACACAATATCTCTCGAATAAAAAATTATATCGACATCGTAAGGGTGTCAATTGAGGCGTGTTAACGGCATTTTGATCCGACATAAATTTTATAAAAATCGGTTCAGCCGGTTTTTTTTTTAATTATTGTTAAAAATAAATAATAATTATGTTTTAATGATTACTTTTCTGTGTAATATCTAATTTAATTATTATTATTATTAAATATTTATCAAACTGGGAAGTTCGTCGTGTGGACCTCAAGGGTCGCACTTTAGTCCTAATAAATGACCCACCTCACGGCTTTTTTTCCTCTTTTTTAGTGGCTTTTTTGAAGGAGGTTTTTTATGTTCGAAAGTTTTTTGAACATATCAACACGCTGAAAGAGATCTGAGTAGTTTTACATAATAAGTTAAAGAAAAAAATAATCGAAGCTACACGCTTAAAAAAAATATCGCGGCATTTTCCAGAACACAGGAAAATATCTAAAGGAGAGTGTCGAACTTTTTGTTCCTTTCTGTAAATATATTTGGATAGTTAAATCATAACTTATATATTATATTATACTTGTCATCGGTCATAATTTTACATAAAAATATTTCAAGTGAACTTTTAACATACCTAACTCGTGTTTTAGATCCTCCATAAATTACAAATTAAATTAATCATTCAAATGTTTTGCCGTAGCCATGGAGTTTTTATCTACGCTGTTAAATCACTTGTTTTTTTTTCTATTATTTTTCAAGTCGTCATTTTTATGTATTGCCAACATGAGTTCTTTCACATTTTTTTCTACAGTATCCGAAATTATTTTGTTGTTTTTTTTTGTAATTAAATTATACTTGCTAACATTATCGCTTTTATTTTCATTTCATGGGTTTATTTTTTGAATTAATGCATTCATTCAATCAATAAAAGAAAGTCGAATATACTTAAAGCCCACGGTTCCAAGCTAGTATACCTTGAAATTATGTCCTGTTAAATAAAACAAGAATAATCAAAATCGGTTCACAAATGCAGGAGATATGATGTAACATACAAAAAAAAATGGGTGTGTGCTTATGACCACACGTCAGAAGGGAAAACTTAATTTTCTAATTTTTGGTGTCATCTATTATAGCGCATTTATGAACTAAAAATAATTTATTACTAAAATACTAAAATTGTACTTTTAATTAATTTCACCATGGTTTCAAAAAAATTATAATTATTGTCAAAGAAAGAATATAACAAAAATTAAAAAATATATAAATAAATATCATGTAGAATTTAGAAAAAAAACGCCAAAAATTCTACGCTGCCGTTAGGTCTTGAACCCAGGTTCCCATGCCTAGAACGCAAACACGTTACCAATTGCGCTATGAATGCCAAGTTTACTGCTTACCGTTTTTATAATATAGCTATGTTAGCCGCGTCACATTTTTTCGAACGGTTCCCTTTTTTTAACTACCCAGGAAAAGAGTGTCTAACGCGCCTAAAGGAACGTGCAGTATGGAGCTGGGATTCTAGATGGTAGCGTAGATCATAGCAGAGCTTGCTTAAATTAATGCATTGTTATATATGCGAGCGTACACAACGAAGCAGTGAGTGTAGCAGGTATAAGCGCTGTTACAAGAGCTGCTAGATTCAAGAATGTATCTCACCATTCTTTCAGCGCGCTGACTACTACAATCAACGTGTGACAACTGTCAAATGGCCGTTACAAGTTTCGCAATGGATGTAACTAGTTTAATAAGTGAAATTTTGCCAGTTTTTATTTAATTTGTTTTGAGTTTTTTCTAAGACGTATTTAAAAGTGTTAGGTTCCATACGTAAATATTCAAAAAACCGGTTTGGGTAAAATTTTAATTCTTGGTATATAAGTGATGAAATTCGCCATGTTTAGATCGTTTTCTATTAAAAGGGTGGACATGATAGCTCCTACCCAAATTTGTACTTAAAATATACCACTTGGTAGTAGAAGAACGCAAATATTCGTCTTCGCTATCTGACATTTCAAACGCGATTAAGCTTGTATCAATGCTAGTATCAAAGCTTCGTTGTGCAAACCTATAAGCGCTTATAATTTCAGTCACCATCTACCATACATGCTACCATCTAGAATCCCAGCTGCGTACTGCACGTACCTTAAGGAAGTTTTCACTTTAAAAACGCAGGTAAATTGAGAACTTCATCCTTTTTTTTAAAGTCGGTTAAAAATGTAAAAGTACAAGTAAGTTTTTTTAAAGAAAATGTCACGTGCTATACACGATTCTTACTTATAATGTTTTCTGTAACGAGATACTTGTCCCACTTCTGAAATGATTTCCATTTCATTTTTAAGGACAATTTAACAATGGTACATTGTATTCACGCTCAGTTTGTTCCCATTGAGTAACGAGACCTGTTCATGAATTAAATCCAAGTGCAACTGTGTTGTGTAAATTCACTTGTCTTGCATATAATAGATATAATATTATGTTATAATGTATGTTATGTATTAAATATATGTATATAAGACGTGGTAGTTCCCATGCGTGACAAAACTGTTATTTGTAACACGTAATAGATTAAAATTAGAAATAAAGGTACGTGCAGTACGCAGCTGGGATTCTAGATGGTAGCATGTATGGTAGATGGTGGCTGAAATTATAAGCGCTTACCTATAGGTTTGCACAACGAAGCTTTGATACTAGCATTGATACAAGCTTAAATAGCGTTTGAAATGTCAGATAGCGAAGACGAATATTTATGTTCTTCTTCTACAAAGTGGTACCTATATTTTAAATACAAATTTGGGTAGGAGCTATCATGTCCACCCTATTAATAGAAAACGATCTAAACATGGCGAATTATTCATCATTTATACCAAGAATTAAAATTTTACCCAAACCGATTTTTTGAATATTTACGTATGGAACCTAACACTTTTAAATACGTCTTAGAAAAAATTCAAAAACAAATTAAATAAAAACTGGCAAAATTCCACTTATTAAACTAGTCACATCCATTGCGAAACTTGTAACGGCCATTTGACAGTTGTCACGCGTTGCTTGTAGTAGTCAGCGCGCTGAAAGAATGGTGAGATACATTCTTGTATCTAGCAGCTCCTGTAACAGCGCTTCTACCTGCTACACTCACTGCTTCGTTGTGTACGCTCGCATAAATAACAATGCATTAATTTAAGCAAGCCCTGCTATGATCTACGCTACCATCTAGAATCCCAGCTCCATACTGCACGTACCTTAAGGAATATACAAATATAAATTCCATAGAGTTATCGCTAGGCATTTGGTAGAACATGATTGAATAAAAATTAATAAACTAACACTTGAAAAATTCTAACATTTATTAATCTTAACGATCGTTTCGGGTTTCTAGCCCATCAGTGTTTAAACTAAAACTTAAACTCCTGATTATGGGCTAGAAACCCGAAACGATCGTTGAGATAAGTAAATGTGTAGAATTTTTCAGGTGTTTATTTATTAATTTTTAAGGAATATACCTTCTCGTTGTACCATTATTTATTGAATAGGCGACTGTTCGCCGTTTCGTTTTGTTTGTCAGTTTGTTTGTTTGTTTCGCCAAATTCGTGTACCGAACAGACGCTGGCCTGCAGCTCAAACGTATTTTTAACAGAGCCGCGGTAAGCGCGAGATAACTCGTTCTTTCGCAAAATTATAGAAAGCATCAAGATACTGTAAAGTCTAAGGTCTATTCATTTTCAAGATAGAGTGACATATATGTGCGTGATCAGCACGTGTCCTTTTGTTTTTTGAGTTGTGATTGGTCGACTGAAAGAATTTCAAGTTTTTTTTTTTTATTTTAAGACGCACAGCAACTAAGTAATGTACTGGACCGTATTTACCTCGTTATTTTGTTGTAAGTTGTAGGTAAGTGACACCTTGTTAGGGTTATCTTACGTTGCTGGTACCTAAAATAGGTACCAGAAACGTAAGATAACCCTCACAAGGTACCAGCAACATAAAAGTTGTAGGGATCTGTGGGGAATTTTATAATCGCGGGGGGATAATAAATCATAAATTCATAGCACCCGGGCGAAGCCGGACCGGGCCGCTAGTAATTATATAAAGTTACGATGTTACCTATGTTTGTTTATTTATTTATTATAAATTATAGACGCTTGGTCATTAGTGTCTTAATTACATCAAATAACATAATAAATTAAAAATAAACGACATCACAAAACATCTATAAGCGAGGTACGATTCGACCCCACGACAGCCCTTGATCCAAAGGCCAGCACGTTGACCATTACACCAAGCTGTCCTCATATGCACCTATGCTGATGTAGATATTGATGCATTAGTGGTTTGTCTTGGCGTAAATCTATGATTTGTAATAATGTATGAAATGGTTAATAGGTAATAACTTATAAGATTCCAATAACAATGAAACCTGTCCCTGAATAGTTGAAATAATTGGAACGTGAAGATTCTTATCTGTATGTCAGTGTTTATTACAATGCATAATTTACATTACTTGTTGAATATAATAATTATTGCACATTAAACACTTAAATGGGAAAATTTTAACGCCTAATTAGTTTTATTATTTTATGTAAAACCTTTTAAAACCAGCGCTCTTAAACTAGTTTTGTCATAAAATCCAAAATAAAAACTTTTTTTATTATCAAGCGAAATATGGCCTGTGGAATTTTTTACAATTTATTGTTTTGTTTATTTAACCTCAACCTATATGGCTTCAGGGTTTAACCCATATGCCAGCAATTTATTCCCGTCGTCATCAAATGATTGGAATATAACCAATAGATTCTTGAGGGATAAGATAAGATAAGATAAAATTTTATTAACTTAAAATACAATTTTGTACATGAAAAGACAACATATTAAATTAAAAAAAGCGTTCCACGTGACCTGTTATCTAACAGTAAAAGAAATAAAAAAGTAAAAATAAAACAGTATTGTACAATTTGGGAAAAATTACAAAAAAAAACCCAAACATATTAGTACCTAGTCTAAATTATAATTGGAATTCTTGAGGGATGAATCGTAGAACCCCCTGGCTATACGTTACTATAAGTAGCTCGTTAATACTTAAACCTTTAATTTAATTTACGACCAACAGTAAGATGAAGGAGGATACATTGTGGACTCTTGAAGCATCATTATCTAATACTTGGAAGATCATCAATAGATTCTTGAGGGGTATCGTGGCATCTCCTAGCTTTGTTACTCTACTGTAGTAGCCCATTCATAAACCTTTAATTCGTAATGCAATAGTTCAAACAGTAAGATGCAGGGTACATTATGGACTCTTGAAGCATCGTTATCTAATAATTGGAAGATCACCAATAGATTCTTGAGGGGTATCGTGGCATCAGTAGCGGCGTTAGGGTAGGGCGCGGTTGGACGACCGCCCAGGGCGCCAGATTTGAAGGGGCGCCTGCCGCTTGTTCATTGAGTGAGCTCTACTTACTAGTAAATTCCCTAAATCTAGCTTACAACAACTAGTCCTTCTCAAACTCTATTGTGATCTCCAATTGAAATTAACTGTAGACTCTAAATCAGATATAGATGGTTGTATGTTGTGCGATGAACTCATAAGTCTAAAATCTTTTTTGCCTGATCAGAATGTGGTTACTCCTGTCTTTATTTTAAATTTTATCAAAGATCGCAACTTACAAGAGCAAATGTATGGATAACATTGCGAATATTGATCACTATATACCTGTAACTGTGGCCAGTGGGGAAAGGAGTTTTTCTAAGCTTAAGCTGATAAAAACCTATCTGCGATCGACAATATCTCAATCTAGATTGACAAACTTAGCAACTTTGTCAATCGAAAATGAAATTGCGGAAAACATAGGCTTTGATGTCTTAATAAAAGAGTTTGCCGATAGAAAGGCTAGAAAAGTAAAATTTTATTAGTTTTTTTAATAAATGGTTATTTCATTATATCCCTTGCCTTTTTTTCGTATGGGTTTCAATGGCAGATAGGGGGCGCCGTAGAAATCTCGCCCAGAGCGCTGATAGTGCTAAAACCGGCCACTGCGTGGCATCTCCTAGCTATGCTACTCTATACTGTAGTAGCTCATTAATAAACCTTTAATTCGTAATGCAATAGTTCAAACAGTAAGATGAAGGAAGATACATTGTGGACTCTTGAAGCATCATTATTTAATAATTGGAAGAACACCAATAGATTCTTGAGGGGTGTATCGTGGCACCCTCTGGCTATGCCACTGTATTAGTCCGTTAACAGACGTATTTAATTTTCGTAATGCAATAATTTATTTGTTTGTACGTATAGCTGTTATGATCAAACAGTAGAGTGTGCGTACGATAGATTGTGGACTCAGAGCAACATCATCATCAAATGTCCCGAAGGCAGACAAGGAATAATAGCCGTTTATAAAACACTGTACATATAGTAGGCTATGTAATATGCACGGATTATAATTGATGGGCGTAATGAAAGTCACAACATTTTTAAAGCGTAATGAATTATCGCACCCATAAAAATATATATAAAGAAGGAAGTAATCAAAGCACATTAACAGTTTTCAAGTCGGTAACATTGCGTTGTGTTGGTACGACTTGTACAATGTATGCATAAAGTACGTACGGATGAAAGAATGGAGATTGACGCAAGGATGGAAGATTATCTTCTTTGCTTTTTTTGGGGTTCCGTACCTCCAAACGGAACCCTATTAGACCGAGAGCTAGTGACAATTTTTTGGTGTTATTTATTCAAAGCCTTATTTTTGTGAAGATGTTGTGGGAGGCATATTAAAGTGCCCTGAGTAAGGGATTTTGCTGGATAGCGGTATGGAAGGGATGCAGACCGCCCCCAATATGTAACAAAAAAAATGGTCACAATTATTATTGCTTCAAGGCTGAAATTGTTTGTATAGCTTGTCGGTGACCCAATAATGCCATTATAATATTTTCAGATCGACTGGTCAGTATTAAAGAGGTGGCAGATCACCCTAAACGTGTCATGTACCCGACGAAATTTATAATATTAGTTCAAGGTTCAAATTTTAAAATGTTGTTACGGCGACTATTTTAAGCATATATTTCAATTTGCGTCTATAATTTACAATAAATAAAACTTACTATTACCGAAGCTATTTTGACTCCTTGACCACAACCAAAAATAACTCAATCTTTATTACTCTTTAAGTATAATCGTATTGATTAATTGCTCGCTTAAAATCAATTGAATCTTGGCTTTCCCAGTAAAAAAAAGGTGTGGGTCTTGGGACCCCCGACAGATGTGAAACATCAAAGAAAACGTTATTGAACTCGGTGGTATTCTCTATGTAGTAGTATATATTTTTTTTACCATAAAATTTTAATTTATTCATTATCATCGCATGCAACAATTGAAACTGTAGAATTTTCTGTTTCATTTTCTAGCATAGTAACAATTGGCACCCACTGTAAGATTAAGACAAAGCCTCGCCTCGTGTCATATTTATACGCACTCTCAAAATCAGCAACTAATTGTTATGCTGACGTAATCCTATATACTGCACTGTAACACCGCGTGTGCTATACTGCACTGTAACACCGCGTATGCTACAGTGCATGCCTGAGCCAGTGGCGCAGTGGTGGGGAGAACAGCAGCGAAGGAGCGGACCAAACATTTCGTTGCATATTTCCCCTCACGCGACTGTTCACAGCCCGACATAAGATGTTTCACATCAAAAATCGATTTGAAAATTGTCGGCTTGAATAATTCCCATCCTTGAGCATACATTCTAGTTGTAGAGCCACCTGACACCGAGGTACCTGCTGGATATCGAAGGTGGCTCTCAGTCATAGAAGTAGTAACATCCATACACATATAACTGCGTGATTTGTGCGATATGTTATATTGTTGTTTCTGTTAAATAAGCCACTTTCGTAAGCGCATCAACCATAATTCAGATTCTGTGAGCTTTTACGATACATATTTTTAGCGCTAGCTTAGTCCCGTTTCACATGAGGCGTACCACGCGCCTACGTCCTACGCCGCGAGTAGGACGTAGAACGTCGACTTTCTTTACACGTGGTGTAAGTGAAGTAGTATCAAAATGGACGCGCAAGTGTGTACCTCGGGCGTTGTTGTCGTAGCGCGCCACGTCTCGTGTGAATTGACACATTTGCCACCATGCCCTGACGCCTGGCGTACCTACGTCAGACGCGAGCCCGCGCCGTAAATTTTGCGCGCGCTGAGAGAATCCCGCTTCACGCCCGCATTTGAAAGGTTACGTTTGTTCAGTGCCAACCGAGGCTCAAACGTAGGACGTAGGACGCATCGTACGCCTCATGTGAAACGGGAACACCTGTCATAAACCACTATAATTAAAAAAATATATATCTCCGTGGCGCTATAGCCCATGAAGGGCCTTGACCACTTTTCTCTACTCGGTTACGGTCTAAGCCCTAGGGCAAAGCCACAATAACAGTATGTTAAATTGTCAAACACGGTGAAAAATTCTTTCGGGCTGATGAGCCGTGGTCAAATGGAGTTTTTCCAGACGTTTCGTCTCTAACTGTGACAGACATATAAATATGGGTGGGTCGACACAACCATTGTCAGTTGTACCTGATACTTCACTGTGTCAACGTCGAAGCTCACGTCGCCGCAACTGTGCCATTGAAGATGTCTCTCACAGTTAGAGACGAAACGTCTGGAAAAACTCCATTTGACCACGGCTCATCAGCCCGAAAGAATTTTTCACCGTGTTTGACAATAGAAACCGGCCGTGAAAGTCTACACAAT
Source organism: Mongoloraphidia duomilia (assembly GCA_039654895.1). Taxonomy (NCBI): domain Eukaryota; kingdom Metazoa; phylum Arthropoda; class Insecta; order Raphidioptera; family Raphidiidae; genus Mongoloraphidia; species Mongoloraphidia duomilia. The sequence goes on from CM077527.1 coordinate 14,676,506, forward strand.
TTTATAGTATGTTAAATGTCTTAATCTGCTGTTTTCATTTTCATGAAACTTCTTGGTTGTTTAAAATCTCAGTTCGGCAGATTTAAATTTATAGTTTAAATGTCCGATTTCCAAAGGTGACAAAAAATCAATTTGATTTCTTTGAACCGTGTTAAAATATGTTAAATTTAAATTTCTAATTTTTGGAAAGTGGACAAATTTTGGATTTAAATATTTACGATTAAGCTCTAGCTTAATTGTTAATCGACTTTGACTAAAATCAGTTTTGATTATCGCTATTTATTTATTTATTTATTGTAAATTATAGACGCGTCGACAGCTTAGGTCATTAGCGTCTTGTTCACATCAAATAACAACGATTATCGCTATTACTGCAGTTCTTATCTACTCAAAATACAGAAGATTATTTGTGTTGCAAGCGCTATAGGTATAATCTATATATATAAAACAGTTCCGTTACTGACTGATTGATTGACTGACAGACAACGCCCAGGTCAAACCGCTGAAGATATAAACCTGAAATTTGGACAGTAGGTTCCTTTTGTGACGTAGGCACCCACTAAGAAAGGAATTTTCGAAATTCAACCCCTAAGGGGGTTAAATAGGGGATGAAAGTTTGTATGGAAATTCGTCATTTTTGAAGTTAGAAGCATGAAATTTTGCACAGAAGTTTCTTATATAACGTAGGTGAGCACTAAGAAATTTTTTTTTGAAAATTCAACCCCTAAGGGGGCTAAAAAGGGGATGAAAGTTTGCATGGAAGTTTGTTATTTTTGAAGTTAGAAGCATGACATTTTGCACAGGAGTTCCTTATATTACGTAGGTGAGCAATAAGAAAGGATTTTTCGAAATTCAACCCCCAAGGAGGTTAAATAGGGGATGAAAGTTTGTAATTTTTTAAGTTAGAAGCATGAAATTTTGCATAGGAGTTCCTTATATAACGTAGATGAGTAATAAGAAAGGATTTTTGAAAAGTCATCCCTTAAAGGGGTTAAATAGGGGATGAAAGTTTGTATGGAAGTTCGTAATTTTTTAAGTTAGCATGAAATTTTGCACAGGAGTTCCTTATATAACGTAGGTGAGCAATAATGTATTAATAAAATTCGATCGGACGAGCGAAGCGAGTGAGTAATGTATTATTAATATTCGAGTGAACGAGCGAAACGAGTGAGTAATGTATTAATAAAATTCGAGCGAACGAGCGAAGCGAGTGAGTAATGTACTATTAATATTCAAACGAACGAGCGAAGCGAGTGAGTAATGTATAATTAATATTCAAACGAACGAGCGAAGCAAGTGTGTAATGTATTAATAAAATTCGAGCGAACGAGCGAAGCGAGTGAGTTATGTATTATAAAATTCGAGCGAATAAACATCACCAGCCCGGCTTCGCTTCGCAGGAGGAGAATTTCTCGCGAGGGGGATAATAAATCATAAATCGAAAAATACGTGGGCGAAGCCACGGGTAACGGCTAGTAGACTATATAGGTATTGGATTCCGTGAAGCTGTTGGTCTGCAGGTATATCTAATGCAGGTCAAATGCATTCAAATACAGTGGTATGTGAAAATCTTACTGTATATAACCATCATCACTCATCAGTACCTAAATTAAATTTAAGGTATTTGAGAATGATAGATTGTAAAGAAGATTTTCGATTAAATTCCACAGGGTGGCATCAGTGATGAGCAAAGCAAGGCCAAGACCATAACCGTGGTCGGTGGTAGTCTTGGTTTTGGTCTTGCGTGCTTATCCTGGTCTTGATCTTGCTTTTTTGCAAGACCAAGACTGCCAGAGTAAGACCAATTTTGCTCATCACTAGGTGTCATCTATGATGCAGCAGCAGAGCTCAAAAAATGGAAATTACGACAAGAAAGCTTTGTCTAGGTTACATTGTAAATACGTATCTAAACATATAAGTGACGCTGAGAGAAATGGAAAAAAAACTAAATTGATGTAAAATTAGACAAAAAGTTTTCTAATTAAATCTAAAAGTTCACGCGAACGAAGTCGCGGGCACAGCTAGTTATTTCATATGTGAACTGATTGAGGTTTTCAAACCCGCAGCTCATCTTCTTGTACGCGTATTATTATTATTATAGTACCTGTAGAGTGCATACATATTTGTGTGTGTGCAGGTATGTTAGATATACTATACAGTATGATTATTTAAATTTTAAAGACAATTTAAATACTAATCATATTTAAAACAAATAGCATCTTAAAAGTAAAATTGCTAATAAAACTAAAAAAAATCTTTTTTGCCATACCCACTATAAAATAGCTGCTTTACCTGCATGTGTGTATGCATGTCAAGTGACTTTTAACAGGCTGGTGTGCGGGAACGTATCTTTCCCACACTAGTGCGGAAAAGCAAACCATTTCCATGGTGATATATGTAGGGATGTGACATTGAGTAAAAAAAATCGATTATTTAATAATCGATTTTTCTCTTTTAAATATAAATCGATTATTTAATAATCAATTTTTCTCTTTTCAATATAAATCGATTTGTAAAAAATCGATTTTTGAAGAAATAATCGATTTTTGTGGAAAAATCGATTTTTTCTATTATTCGAAAACAGTCATACAGATGGCGCCATTTTCCGACTGATTAGTTTACGTTTAGTGAATTTATTTTACGTTTTTTCATTCGTCGCACAGATGGCGTTGTTTACAAAAATCGATTAAAACGTGTAATTTGTAAATGTTGGCTGCATTGGGTTTCCCAAAGCCTATATTTTTTCTTAATATTAATATTAATAAAAAAAAATAAAAATAAATAAAAAAAAGTGTAATTTATATAATCGATTTAAGTGTTATAATTTATATAATCGATTTATAAAAAATCGATTATTATTATTAAAAAATTAATCGATTTATAAAAAATCGATTATTATTATTAAAAAAATCGATTGTCAAAAATCGATTATAAGAAAAAAATAATCGATTAATATAAAAATCGATTATTTTTTCACATCCCTGGATATATGCTTATATTCGCCTCGATCCGCCCGCTATTACCTACTGACAGCTACTCTTAGAAGATAAGCTGCTGGCGACACAAAATGAATTGTCAACATTTTTTGAAAATACTGAAAATGAAGTGAAAAGTAGCTATTTTATAGTGGGTATGGCAAAAAATACCATACTTATCTCGTGCGTAATGATATTATGACTCGTTATCGCTATCGCTCGTTTTAACATACTGTCACTACTCGTCAGTAATGTCTCATTACGCCATTTCCCTCAGGGGAAACATTGGAATGTAGTTTGCATCCAATGTTTTAGCGCTCCCAGGGAGCCGAGCTCGAACCAGTCGGTTTGTGTATCCCGGCTGGCGGATTCTAATACACAAATGGATTTTTTGTTGTGTTGAAGACGCTAATGACCTGAGTTGTCGACGCGTCTTTTATCTACAATAAATTATATAAATAAATCATTACGCCATTAGATATTGAATCAACTATTAACATTGTCTCAATTAGACGCTAATAAGGTTTTTTGGAAATTTTTTGCAGCCATTTTAGTTATTTGAAAGAGTTTTATTTATATTAAACGTTTCGCCTTTTTAAGCATCATCAGTAATATTCTGAAATGTTATACATATATCCTACATTAAAATGAATAAGTTATAATACAGTATTTGAAAATAAAGATAAATGAATTAATTAGATTCAAAATACTTACATTTTATAGTGAAATTATGATTTATGAACATTATTTAAACGATGTTGTTATTAGCATGGATTTTAGACAACTGTTTCTATTTTTAAAATGAAAGAAAGTTATGGAAGCTATTGTAAGTGTATAGTTGTATTTGTATGCAAGTGTGTATACTTGTATTCAGGAGTACCAATTGTATAGATGAAGTAATAACTTTAGGAGGTGTAAAGTACTATTAATGTTTTAGGTACTATAGTATAGATGGAGTTTTTTTTTTTAATTTTTAATGAGGGGTGTATTTGTTATATTTTCTTTAATAGGATTTTTTTTCCTTTTAGTGTAAGAGGTTGACGCTAATGACCTCTGTTTTCGAGCGTCCATAATCTACAATTCATTCATTTAACATTGTCTCCCCAAATCCCGCTTATTCATAATGGTGATCAAAATGTAAATATAATCAGCCTGTGTTTAAAGAGCGATGTGCCATTAGCTTACAACGAATGGCCGTGCCTTGGTTCGCCGGTGACACATGTTGTGTCGGACCCGTGCTGTACTTGGTGATGGTACTGACCCTTGACCTCACATATGCATCACCGCAATGTATATTATTATGCATTATAGGACGATATCTAACATGAAATTATGCTACGAATAAAATGTCATTAATTAGAAACTAACTACTTGTCGATTGTGTCTTTTTTGTGGGGCAGACTAAATACGCCGTCTTTGCGTGGTTACGTCACTTCCTGAAACTATATAGTCTTTCCCACCAACAGATATACTTGAACTATAAGATGCACAAAGTATCTGGATTGATACATTTTTAGAGTGTTGGGTCTCCAAGTCACTATATGAATATTATGAAATATTAGACACACCTTGTATTTTTAACCACACCTGAAGATGACAACTCGTTGCTAAAACCCGTAGTGTAAATTCACAAGAAGTCACAACACGGACATAATACAAGGTATTTCTAATGCTTCATAATAATAATATATCTGGATAATTGGTTTTGTTCAAGTGTGTAAGCTATTTTATAGTGGGTATGGCAAAAATATATTAACATAATAGTTAAATTGAAAACAATTAAATATTATCTTTTATTGATGCCCTTATCTAACGGCAAAATTAAATATCAATGATCACAGAAAAGAACTTGAGTTCGCTAGAGTAAATATATATCGAACCGTTTTATTATAAGTAAAGAATTTAACACTTACCTCATCAACCTTGAAGTCTGAAGATATGATGTTAGATTCATTACGGATCTTCTTTTCTTTTGATTCTTCTTTTGATCCTCTGGCCAAGGTCACATTAGGTTTACAAAAAATAATTAAAAATAAGTTTTATGTAATAAAAATAAAGTTTCATTCAAATTGAATTATTCTGATTCCAAAAGAAAAACACACTCACATTTCTGTATCTTTATTTTTTTAAGAACTACTGAACCGATATGAAAATTCACCGTTTAAAAGTTTGACATAGGCTATATATTATTACGCTACGACAAAATGGGGATGAGCAGTGAGCGAGAAATGTAAAGCGAGTCGGAAATTCCGCACACCATTTCTGAGCTAAATTGGTGTACGCTCGCTAAACTATAAGCCAGGGATGGCGAACCTATGGCACGCGACGGAATATTGTCGGTGTATGCCATTGATTGAGGTACACAATCGAAATAATTAAAAATATGTTAGTTGCAGCTGTCGAAACAATTTGACTATCATTCGAATAACATATATTATGAGATCGACACGACAAGTCGACGAAAGTTTCACGGCACTCGATGCATTATCGAAATAATTCGTTTCATCTACGTTTGAATAATTTTTTAACCGACTTCAAATAAAGGAGGTGGTTCTCAATTCGGTTGTATTTTTTTTATGTTTGTTACCTCAGAACTCCGTCATTTATAAACCGCTTTGGAATAAATTTTTTTTATTTGAAAGGATATACTTTCAGATTGGTCCCATAGAAATTTCATCAAAATCGAATCAGCAGTTCGACTGATTTTAATAAAAGTGAGAAACGGCGTGTGATTCCTTAAAGTAAATGTCACTTTTTGACTCATCAGATAGCATAAGAAAGTCGGTTTAATAAAAGTGAGTAACGGCGTGTGATTCCTTTAAGGTAAATGTCACTTTTTGACACTGAAAAGTAAAAAATAAAAAACTTTTTAACAAAAAAAAACCTCCTTCAAAAAGCCACTAAAAAGAGGAAAATAATGAAATTTTGAGGTTTGCGCCAATTTAATAAAATATTAAGTCGGTTAAAAAGTATAGTAGCTCCTATAGTGATTAATATCTTCTTTTTAACCGACTTCATATTTTATTAAATTGGCGCAGTCCTCAAAATTTCATTACTTCCTCTTTTTAGTGGCTTTTTGAAGGAGGTTTTTTGTTTGTTAAAAAATTTCTTTAGGTGCTTGTTGGCACGTCATGGCCACACTAAACATTTTTTGAAGATAATCGGCACGTATAGATGTGAAAATGTTCGCCATCCCTGGCTACAAGTAAAGTGATTATGATTGATTTGTTGCTATTGATTATTATGAAATATTAGAAATACCTCGTATTTTGGTGTCCGTCTTGTGACTTCATGTGTTGTTAACACGACGCGTTTCAGCAACGAGTTGCCATCTTCAGGTGTGGTTAAGTTTTGCTGCTAAAATCTACCTGGGCGAAGCCGGATCGGAAAGCTAGTTTATAAATAAATGTTGTCTTGAAATGTTAGGTAGGCGGTGTTCAAAGTTGGTGGTGTTGAGGTTATGTCTGAACTCATGAGTGCATGTAGTTGGAGACATTTGCCGGTTGTTGTAACATTTGTATGGCAGCACCGTAGTCCTTGTACTACAAGAACAGTCGACTGGGTTTACTTCAGCAGGCTGTCGGCTGTCGAAGTTTAATTAATGTTCCAAGTTCTACTTGCACTTTGCCGTGTGAATATACATGTGCAATTAATGTCCTATTACATTCATGCAGCAAATCCGATTGGTCCAAACAGAATGATCCTTCCAGTTGGATTTGAGATTTTGAAGTGAAAACTTCCTTAGGCGCGTTAGGCACTCTTTGCCTGGGTAGTGAAATAAAGTGAACCATTCGCATTCGCACGTTCGCGTTCGCACGTCCGAATGTGACGCGGCTGACATACTTATATCATAAAAACGGTACGTAGTAGGTACAGTTGCACCGATAGCGTAGTTGGCAACGTCTTTGCGTTCTATGTACCGTAGAATTTTTGGCGTACTTTTTTTTTCTAAATTCTACGTCATGATATTTATCTATATATTTTTTAATTTTTGTTATATTCTAATTCTTTGACAATAATTATATTTTTTTTTAGTATTTTAGTATTTTAGCTGACACGGAATCCCAGGGTTTTATATCGGGATTGTCCAGAGAGAATCGAAAGCTTTTTAAAAATTTAATTTCTGTTTTTTTTTTTAATTTAATCAGACGCACAGCTAACTAGGCTATATGCGTCTTAATTTCTGTTAAAATTCTTTTGTTAAACCAGAAAAAAATAGGTAAAAAAGCTTTTAAGTTAAACGGTTTTATTTTAAATCATCAGCTGTACCAAAAACTAGAAAGTAATTAGGACACAAACCAAGGGGCACTTTGTGTCGCTGCGTCAGCGGAATAAGTAATTGATTCTTAGACTAAAAATTTAAAAAAAAACATTAGGCTTCTGGTAAAATTCCTTGTTGACAGCCGATCCTTCAGAATTGACAACTAATAACATTTCCCCGATCCCAAGTTCTAAATTTTGAAACTGAATAAAGTATAGGTATTAATTGGATTTTGAGGAAGGGTGCCAAACCTGCGGGGGGGGGGGACTCATCAATGCACAGGCAAAATATTTTTGGGATGTTTATCCCTTTTGGCGTAGGCGCTCACTGAAAACGAATTTTGGCAAATTCAACCCAAATTTTCGATATTTCGAGTGATTCAATCACGAAATCGCGCGACAAAAATTTACATGTGTGCGCTGGCCCTTAGAGACTTTTTGAACACTCGTTATATTTCTTGCAAGTTAACCCATAGAAATAGGTTCCTTAACATTCACTTGCTGTGATTTACTGTGGATTCCGTTTGAATAATGTAGATCAAGATTTCTTCCTTATACCTTATATTTTATTAGCTTAGATTCATCAGAAATTTATTTTATTTACTAAATGTAAACTTTATGACTTTGAATTGCTTTAACATGCATATGTGGGAATGTGTAGGTCTAAAATAATGTACAAGGCGATCCGAAACTAAAATAATGAAACAATTCCCCACCATACCTAGGTGTTACAATTTTTAATAAGCTGCCCGATAATATAAAATCAGCTGCACATGTAAATTAATTTAATAGATTCTTAAAAAGCTATCTGCTGGAGGCTGCTTTTTGTGATCCAGATATAATTTGACGCTTGTAATATACTGCAACCAGTGGCGGATTCAGGGGGGGAGAGTTAGGGGGTTTAAACCCCCCCCCCCGAAATTTTTGGCAACGCATAGAACGCATAGTAAAGGACATCCGATTCATATTTTAGCGGCGTTGGGCGTTGCATATTTTCGATATTTTTTTTATATTTTCGCGTGTAAAAAACTGATTTAGTGAGGTAAGTATCGATATAATGTACTTGTATATAAATATTTTGAACCCCCCCCCCCGAAATATTGTTCTGAATCCGCCCCTGACTGCAATGCAGTCTTTTAAAATAAATTGTTTATTTATTTATTAATCTAAAGCTGCAGGAAGGAAATCTAAAACATATTTTATGATATTATTTAATGAACTTTAAATTGTGTAACTTAGTCATTCAAATTTAGAATTTTCAAAGACTAATATATTCATCTAAAATAATTTTTATGAAAAATCCTTAGTAAGATTTATTTAAAATGTAAGCATTTTCAATTTCTCTCGTCTGTTTTCATAAATTTTCATTTTTGAAATTAATTGAAGAGCCTCTTTTGACGTGCCTTTAGATTTTGCCTCAGAGGCCGTCGTTCCCCTAGCCTTCTTTTTTCATTGCGAAACTCCAATTTGAGATACATTTTAATCAATTTATTATTCAATTTTAATTAGGTATTATATAATCATGTATTTTTAATACCTACAATGTGTGACAAATAACAGCTGATTCATCCAATCTCCCAGTTATTCTGCAGCTTGTATAGAGGGCCTATATATTTAAAAAAAATCATATGCATGCTTTGTTTTTGCTTTGAAAACGAAGATTATCGTTTCTTGTAAATGTACTTATAAATCACCTGTATATAAAATAGGAATGCCAACCAACCGTGGTATTTTTATATCTTGTCAACTGATAATATATATTATTATACTTACTTAGGTAAATTACAAACGTCCAGTTGGTAATGCAATGGCGTTATATCGCTTTACAATTTTTCGTTTGTTTGTTTAACTAATTGTATCTAAATATCGATCGATTTTGACAAAATTTGGCAAATTTCTTAAGGCATTATCCTAACATATTTGTTTTAAGTCCATGAATACTTAACCAGAAAAAGGAATGCATATAAAACACTTTGTAACGGGAGTGAGCAATTTCGTTCGTTATAGAGAGTTTTCGCTATAAAGAGTGAGTAGTATTATGGAAAACCAGCCCTGTATGTTCTACTAATGTTTACTTTACAGAGAGTTTTTCGTTATAGAGTTTTAATTGTTATTGTATTGTCGAAGGCATCAATATAATATGTCGTATTAGCGCGACCCTGTCTGTATGATCATTCAAGTCTCCAGTAGAGTAACACTTCTAGCTTAACTCGCTTTGAGAGATATAAGAATCCACTCAGAAATTTATTTTATTTATTTGTTTATTTTATTAACAATACAATTTTGAAAACAATTATAAATAAAAAATCTTTCATATAAATGTTTTTGGGTAGGTAGGTACACCATAAATGATTAAGTACTTAATTTAATTTTTTTGTAACATATTTTTATATTTCTGACTTATTTGATGTTTTAAAGAATTTTTCTGATCTTTATTTGTTTAGAAGACGAGCCCTGATGATTTTTGCATACAAGTGCATAAAATTAAAATATTTAGTTGCAAAATTTCAGATTAATTGTAAGACATTTCTTTTGATAAAGTTTGTGTTCGATATAAAACTATTTTTATAGCTATCAAATGTGGAATTTATTTTCTTCTCGTGCCAAAAAAATATTAATTTTATATGTCTGATTAAATATAAATTAAAATTTTTATCCGATCGTTAAAATCTAACGTTAGATTATTATCTATATGAATAAAATATTTCATAACGTTTTTTTTAAACATAATCGACAAATAAATTATAAAAAAGAGATTTATAAAATTATATCTATTGAATAGAACTTTAATGTACAATTTACCATTTAAAGAAAGGCTCGACTTGAATCAGAAAAGAATTCGATATTTAAATCGTGGAGGTATATTAAATAATGTAAGTAAATATCTTTCGATATCCATAAGAAAAAAACAAGTTGACATTTTTATTGGCCTATCTACTAAATAACATAAAATCGTTGGTGGTACACTCATAAAATATCGTCAATTGACTGACTAATACTTTTCTCAAAGGATGTACTTTTGGTTGAATGTCGGCTTTTGATACAGATCAAAGATTTGAAATTTTGATTTTAGTCCAATTTTTAAAATTAACTATAATTACTTAAACAACAATAAATACCGTCCATTGTGGGACATTTTTAAGTTACTAATGTCAGCACCGCACTATAAGAAATGAGAAGGCCGATTACATAGATTATCGATGGTCCATTTGTAGCCAGCGATTAATCTGGTAATAGGCACACAAAGAGACAATGGCGTCGCAAAGAGGTATCGCCTGCACATCGCGTAGATTCCATAAAAACACATTGCGCATGCGTGGTTACTAATTTTACATTAATTTGTTTTGTATTCATCCATTTTATATATGTAACTATACATTTTATTTTGTAATTTTTACACACTTTATTGGAATATTACACAAACTATGAAATTTTAATTTACTTTATGTAAAAATCACAAATTTGTTTAACTTTACAGTAAAAGTCCAAGTTTTTAGGAAGTTTTCTGTGTAAAAATAAATAATAATGTAAAATCACTTAGAAAATCGAGCGAATTCTACCTTAACTTTCAAAGCATTTTTACATCCATTTTTTACAGTGCGCTTATCGAAGGACGAAATTATTGATTTGAGATCTGTGTGTGTTTTAAAGACCACCAACAGCTAAGGTTATTTGGGCCTAGCACCAATTCATATTTTCAATTCATTATTTTTTTTTAATAATAAATTGAAAATCCAATTGAAACTTTTACCAGCTCTCGGGTTAGAACCCGGGAACTGGGGACTTGTAATAGAGGAACCATAGCAACGCCATGTAAACAACAGCATTGCTACACGCTCGATTTGAAATCTAAGGGTTATTTAAGGCGTCAAAATCTGTGGGGCATTAGGAAACGCCTTATAGATTTCGAGTCCGAAATTCAAAATAGGGGCATTAAATTAGTTCTCAAATAGCCCTTAATTCTCATACCATTAATTTAAGTGACGTGGTATTTTTGAGGTTTTAAAATTGTTCAGTTATACCCAGGGCCGGATTTAGGAGAGGGCAACCGGGGCTACAGCCCCGGGGCCTCCACAAAAGAGGGGCCCCCACAATAGAGACTTCGGAAAAAAAAATTTCTGATTTCTCGGTTATTAAATTTTGTCGTTGAAATTATGCTAAATCGCGTTAATAATTTTAATAAGTAATCATGAACTCGACTGAAAAATTGTCCACTTTATTTGGAAAATAATTTGGGGCCAGGGTGCCTCCACTCCTTTGTTGCCCCGGGTTCTCCAGACCTCTAAATCCGGCATTGTGGTTATACCTACATTAAGGATGAAAAAAAAAATTTATTTCTTATTTTTCGTAGTAAATGTGAAAATTGATTATTTTTCTCATCCATGAATCGATATTTTATGGTCAAATAATTTTTAGTGATTTTTGGGTTGATGATAGACACCGCCAGCTGAGCTAATTGATTGTTAATTAAATAATTACTTGCAATTAATTAACATAAAACATTCTAATTAACAACATTTCGAACGTGTTTCGAATTTTTGATTATTCTGTAAAAAAATAAAACCATTAAATAGACATAAACAGTAAGATTTTAAAGTATTTTAGAAAAGTCATTAAATTTTTGCTCTTCAATTTTATTTGTAAACAACCGATTACAACTTTACTGCTTAGATAAAATCATTTTTATTATTCGTACACGGAAATTTCGAATAAAAACCTTTATTTTTTAATTCCCTGTTCAATGTTGAACAATTAGGTATTTAAGTTTAAAAAAAATTATTAATTTTTTAATTTTTTCTAATAATTTAACATAAATAATATTGAAAATCGAAAAGAAAAATTTTTTTAAAGCTATAGATAAATTACTAAAAATTAATTAAAATGTATAAAAATTTTAAAAATATCACGTGACTTCAAAACGCGCCAGGAATGTTTGTGACGTCGTTATGTTAAAATGTGTCTGCATTTGTTGGTATTTGTGTATATGTATTACACATACTATAAAAAATAATAAATTTTTAACTTGGTAACCATGGATACAAAGACCATAGATAACATAATGACGTCACACGCGTTCGGATTCTTTCGGCGCGTTATCGGAACTGAGTTAAAAAATTAATTTTTATTTAAATATAACTTTTTAATTAGTAAGCAAAAAAAATAAAAAAAAAAGTTTTGCTATAAAACTTGTATGTGGTCCTTCCATTTAAGTAAAAAAAAAAATTCACTTAAAAACCCAATTATATAATTGTTCCGAAACATATTGGAAAAAATCATTTTACCAACCAGTGGTCACAGTCAGGATTCTAACCTGAAACTTTCCACTTTCGCGGCGGAATGAGCTTACAATACTCAACCGTGACAAGATTGCTAAATTAACATTCTCCTTATATGCTTCAGAATCAATAGATTTTCACTACATGCGAGTGTCAATTCATAGATGCTAATTCAATAGCTATAATATGAAGTGAATCCTCGTACCAGCGAGAGCCCAACATGAAAGTGAAAATTACATTTCATATTATAGCTATTGAATTAGCATATATGAATTGACACTCGCATGTAGTGAAAATCTATTGATTCTGAAGCATATAAGGAGAATATTAGTTCAGCAATCTTGTCACGGTTGAGTATTGTAAGCTCATTCCGCCGCGAAAGTGGAAAGGTTCAGGTTAGAATCCTAACTGTGACCACTGGTTGGTAAAATGATTTTTTCCAATATGTTTCGAAACAATTATAAAATTGGCTGCTCTCCAACGAAAAAAAAAATTTTTCAATTGCATTTCAGCCGTATAAAACTATTATTTATCTTTATTTTTTAATTCCCTGTTCAATGTTGAACAATTAAAGTTCATAGTTCTAAATGGTATCATCCAATGATCTTATAGAAATCGGGTAATCAGGCTTAACTGACAGATTAGCGCGCATGTCCCATCTGCTAGTTAGTTATCGGAGAGTTAGAGATGACCACCCACGAAGCCTGTGACATTACAGGTAAGGCATATATCCATACAAGTAGTTTAAGTATCTGTAGATCAGTGTTTCTCAATCGATGTTCAGAGTTTTGGGTTCGAAAAATTTCATGATCTTAAATGCAGGAAATGTTATCAACAAGTAGTGATGTAAATGCGTATAATACTCTAGTACAGGGGTCGGCAACCTGTGGCTCGCGAGCCGCATGCGGCTCTTCAGTTCCATGCACAAATCTTAATAATTATATTATTTTATTTTCAAAACTCATAAAAAATATTATACTGCAAAAAAACTTTAAACAGGATAAAAACACTCAACAGAGAACAGTGAGAATAGGTGGAGTAGAGAGTATACGGACAGCTGACATTTTTTAAATGTGGCAACACTGTTCTGTTTGTTTAGTTATAATCCTGATCGAATACCATGATATTAAAATAAAAATGTTAGTTGCTCTTTAAAAACTGGGAAATTTAGTAAATTGTAACTTTTGGCTCTTCCGTCTCAAAAGGTTGCCGACCCCTGCTCTAGTATAAAACGTTTGTATAAAACGGTCCCTCAGCGGAAACATTGTAATGTAGTTTGCATTCCAATGTTTTGTGGGAATTAGCGCTCCCAGGGACCCGAGCTCGTACCAGTCGGTTTGTGTATGGCGGCTGGCGGATTCTAATACACATCAATGGATTATTTGTTGTGTTGAAGACGCTAATGACCTGAGTTGTCGACGCGTCTATAGTTTAGTTTAGTTTAGTTTATTAATTCTCCAGAGACAATACAAACATTGTATGGATTTGTCAGATATAAAATTACAATAAATCTAAAATTATAATACATTTAAAAATTACGATAAAACTTATGCTAAAAATTCATATATAATCTACAATAAATAAAATAAATGTATAAAACGGTATTATACGGTATATGAAAAAAAAAATAATATATCCCAGTTTTATACTAGGTATAAACACTGCGTATTTTACTATTTTATACAGCACATATAAAACGTTTAATACCGTTTAAAACGCGAAATGAGAACAGGAACTTTTCCTATTATGCAGTTGGCAATACTGAATAATGCACCGTAACCTTAGATTATGGAACGTAACCTTATATTTGAAAAAATAAAAAACCGTTTTATACTGAAAAAATACGGTATTATACATGGGTTTAATACACAAAAAAGTTTAATACCGTATTTTTACATCACTATCAACAAGACATAATAATTTATTTATAAGTCTATTTCCGGCCCAGCTTGATTTTGGTTCCGACTTGCTTTATATTTTCGCTTACTGCTCATTCGTTAAATTCATTAAATGTGCTATCTGACTTATTTCGCTTTTTTAAGCTATTCATGAAACAAATAAATATCCTCTTCTTTTGTCGCAGCATAATATATATCCTGTTACTCGGGACGAACTAAGCGTTTAAGGAATTTTTTTAATTGGTTCAGCAGTTCCAGAGATTACCCCCGACAAGCAAACAAACATAAAACTTTTCCTCTTTATAATATTAGTAAAGATAAAGGACACATTCCTCATCTTACTAGGTAATTTGTTCCAAATGTCGCCCTCACAAGTGAATTTTGTTTCTATTTTCTATTTAAAAAATCATCCCGGGATTTGATTATTGTTCAACAATAGTAATAAACAGAGGACAGTGTGGTCCAGTGGTTAGCGCGGCCTCTGGATCAGACTGTCGTGGGTTCGAATCTCGCCTTCCTACATGGATGTTTTGTGATGTCATTTAGTTTTAAGTGAGTTGTTGTTTAATGTAATCAAGACGCTAATGACCTAAGTTGTCGACGCGTCTATAATCTACAATAAATAAATAAAAATCTAATGAGGTTCAGAGGACAGTGTGGTTAAGTGGTTAGCGTCACGGCCTCTGAATCAGACTGTCGTGGGTTCAAATCCCGCCTCTGCTCATGGATGTTTTGTGATGTATTTTAGTTTTAAGTGAGTTGTTGTTTAATGTAATCAAGACGCTAATGACCTATAAGTTGTCGACGCGTCTATAATTTACAATAAATAAAGTAGTAATAAACTATAATCTGAGTTATTATTAATTAATAATTTAATAGTTTTACTTGTCTAAATTAACATTAATATTGATGAAGCGATATTCCTGTTTACGTAGGATAAATAATTGTGGTGCAATAGAAAAGTTGTTATTTATAATGACTACATCTTTCGATTCCCACTGATGTTTTACTCGGAGAAAAATAATAAAATGGACAATTAAAGCGACCAAGTTGTGTTGGAAAATGTTGGTGAGTACTGGTGTAGGCAAAGGTGTTTGAGATAGTCTGCTAGATAATATGGTATAGTTTACATGACACTCTGTTAGTCTGGATTCTATGTGCTCTTTGCTGTACTGTATCAAAACAGCTTAAAAAAGTACAGTCTCGACTCGTCGATTATTTTCGCTTCTTAAAGTAAATGAAAAATACAGGAAGCACATTGTAAACCTGCTAAGTTTTCTGTGTATTTTTATTTTAATAAAATTGTCCTTTATGCGGTATTACTAAAGTATCTAATATCTATCTATACTTTGTCCCGTATTCATTTTTTAATAAAAGATTTTGCAAAGAATTTAATTTTTGTGAACGTCCGTAACAAGCGTCCTAGCACTATTACTACTTTCTAGTTATTTTTAACCGACTTCAAAAAAGGAGGTGGTTCTCAATTCGGTTGTATTTTTTTATGTTTGTTACCTTAGAATTCCGTCGTTTGTAAACCGATTTGGAAAATTCTTTTTTTATAGGATAGGGTATACCTCGAAGCTGGTCCCATATAAATTTTACTTAAATTGGTTCAGTAGTTCGGCTGATTTTAAGAAAAGTGAGTAGCGGCGTGTGATTCCTTTAAGGTAAATGTCACTTTTTGACACAACACACAACGTAAGAAATCGGTTTAATAAAAGTGAGTAACGGCGTGTGATTCCTTTACCTATAAAAAGTATAAAAAATAAAAAACTCTTTAACAAAAAAAAACCTCCTTCAAAAAGCCACAAAAAAGAGGAAAATCATAAAACTTTGAGGTTTGCGCCATTTTAATAAAATATGAAAAAGTGCCAATTTAATTAATATATCTACTTTTTAACCGACTTCATATTTTATTAAAATGGCGCAGACCTCAAAGTTTTATGATTTTCCTCTTTTTTGTGGCTTTTTGAAGGAAGTTTTTTTCGTTAAACAGTTTTTTCTACATTTTGTGAAGGAAAAAATAATAAGATAGGCAATTTCGTAAGAGCATAATATAAGGAAAAATCTTGATATTTAAGTGGAATTATTGAGGAAGCACTCAACTAGATGGCCGGTACAGGAATTACCGCTTTTCGGAGAGAGACACACAGCAGGAAAAAACCCTAACCACATCAAGGTTAAGGATCCAGGATCTTCCGAACGCGAGACTCGGATTGTGATTAGTGATGGGCAAAATTGGTCTTGGTCTTGCAGTTTTGGTCTTGGTCTTGCGAAAAAGCAAGACCAAGACCAAGACTATCATTAGACTAGCAAGACCAAGACCAAGGTCGAATGAACAAGAACAAGACCAATACCAAGACCGAATATGCAAGACCAAGACCAAATACACAAGACTAAACTAAAAATTCTTACTTCAGAGCCAGTGGCGGCTCGTCTTTAAGTGCGCTTGTGCAGAAGTAAAAAACTAAAAAAAAGACAGATAAAATGAGCAAGACCAAGACTTGATATGCAAGACCAAGACCAAGACCAAGATCAAGACCAGACATATTTGAGCAAGACTAAGACCAAGACTGAATCAGCAAGACCAAGACCAAGACTATCATTAGACTAGCAAGACCAAGACCAAGACCGAATGAACAAGAACAAGACCAATACCAAGACCGAATATGCAAGACCAAGACCAAATACATAAGACTAAACTAAAAATTCTTACTTCAGAGCCAGTGGCGGCTCGTCTTTAAGTGCGCTCGTGCAGAAGTAAAAAACTAAAAAAAAGACAGATAAAATGAGCAAGACCAAGACTTGATATGCAAGACCAAGACCAAGACTAAGATCAAGACCAAGACCAGACATATTTGAGCAAGACCAAGACCAAGACTGAATCAGCAAGACCAAGACCAAGATTGTCCAAGTCTTGGTTTTGGTCTTGCTTTGCTCATCACTAGTTGTGATACAAGGGCTTTTCGATAAGATTAGCCGTTCTGCTGTACGATAAGAAATTTAAACTTTGCTCCGTATTGGTTTTTTTAAATACAGAAGACTTGCTATATGACCGATATAGATCTTGGTACATGTATTTCGTGTCAGGAGGTAATTAGATCAAATCTTGCGCAGGAAACCGTGTACTGTATCCACTGGCTGGCATGTTCCTGTCATTGTGTAGTTCACACTACACCCACCGTGCCAGTTAAAACGATAACTACGCCTACTTCTCTGGCATTTTGATTATCACATAATATTGTAATGCATTTTAGCTTCCCATTGGAAGTTATTGTAAGGGGTCCGAAAATCGAAATCAAAATGTATAACAAATTTTTATGTTTCAAGGTCACTACACTATTTTCACACTATTTTTAGAAAGATGTCTCTGTGTGTGTATGTGTGTGTGTGTGTGTACGTACGTACGTATGTGTCCATTTCTTTCTAAGACGAAATCTCGAGAATGAAAAATGATATCGACTACGTTAGGGTGCCAATCGACGCGTATTAACGTAAATATGATCTGAAAGAAATTTTTTCAAAATCGGTTCAGCCGTTCTTTTTTCTTAACCAAATAGACTCCAAAAAAGTAGATTTTACATAATATCTCGCGAATAAAAAATTATATCGACTTCGTAAGGGTGTCAATCGAGGCGTGTTAACGTCATTTTGATCCGACATAAATTTTATAAAAATCGGTTCAGCCGTTTTTTTTTTTTTAATTATTGTTAAAAATAAATAATAATTATGTTTTAATGATTAAAATGATAACTTTTCTGTGTAATATCTAATTTAATTATTATTATTAAATATTTATCAAACTGGGAAATTCGTCGTGTGGACATTAAGGGTCTCACTTTAGCCCCAATAAACGACCCACCTCACGGCTTGTTTTATAGATTTTTAGCTGTAAACAATAAGTTTAGGTAATAGCAAGCGGATATCAGAGCGAATAATGGAAACTGTTTACTTACTACACTATATCTAGTGTATTTTGAAAACACTTTCAACACGCCTGCCTAGAAACTGATCCATTCCATGCATAATAAATGTATGTAAAGTAGCTATTTTATAGTAGGTATGGCAAAAAAAATTCTTGCTACTTGGAAATAAATATTTTATTTTTTGTTGAAATATCTCACTCAAACGCTAAAATATCACGAAGCTGTTTCCACGTAAACAAACATCAATAAAATTGTACGTTTGCCTTTGATATATCACGGGTCACATATTTGCAGTAGATTGTGAAAAAAGAAAATTATTTATACATACAAAACCTCTCCACATATGAAGTAGCGACTTTATGCCTACGTTATTTACACACATCTAAGATACAGAAGTAATAAAGCTGCATCATAAGCCAAAGAGATGGACCGACACTATATCGGTGGCTGCAAGACAAAGTGGTTCAAGGCGATTTTTAAACAAGCCGTGAGGACTAAAGTTACTTTTAATAGGGACTCACAAGTGCGACCCTTGAGGTCTACACGACGAACTTCCCAGTTTGATGAATATTGAATATTAATAATTAAATTAGAAATTACACAGAAAAGTATAATCATTTTAATCTTTAAAACATAATTATTATTTATTTTTAACAATAAATTTAAAAAAAACGGCTGGACCGATTTTTATAAAATTTATGTCGGATCATAGTGACGTTAACACGCTTTGATAGATACCTCAACGAAGTTGATAACATTTTTTTGGGCGAGATTTCGTATAAAATCTACTTTTTTGTAGTCGATTTATTTAAACAAAAAAAAAACGGACCATCAGCGAATTTTAACAGTCACACTGTATTTTTTGTGGTACCCCAATAAAATAGCTGCTTTTGTCCTCAGTATTTTCAAAAATTTTGACAGTCCACTTGTGTAGCAGAGGCGTAGAAAATTACTATTGAATTGGTTAGCGCTTCTACTTTTGTTTTATTTTAACGCACTAGTGTGTAATGGGTTACATGCATGTAAAGCAGCTATTTTATAGGGGCTATGACAACAAAATCGTTTTTAAATTTATTTACTGAAAATCGGACATATGTCATTGTACCTTGTGACTACAAATATTAGTTTATTTAATTTTTGTGTTGCAAACTACTTGCCTACACGTTCTTAACTTAAATGATTTTTTCTACTGGATGTGACTAAATAAATAGTACCTACCCTTGCAGCATACAGATATATGTAACATATAATATATAAGTGCAATCATGATTACCTAAAGTTGTGCAAAGGTTTTATAAGCGCACTAATCAATGTAGGTTTTATAATTGTTCTCAACGCTACCGTTATATTGCTTGAAATTTATAGTGGTAGCGATGAACACTACAATATAAGTACAGTTATATAACGAAGTGATTGCAACTGTTATATAACCTCTTTATAAAACTTTAAGCTCTCGTTACTTCTAGTAATATAAGAAGGTAACGTAAACTTTTACAACACTAAACTTATATATCTTTTGGTAACCATTTTAGAAGGTAATCCAGGCGTCTGCAATATAACAGTTATAAAACTTAAGTTTTGAGCAATACTATTATAAACCCATTATATAACTTAAGCGTTACTACATAAGTAACCAGAGTCCAGAAATGTGTATTGGGATGCAAGTTAGTAAATAAAAATATATAAGAATGACGCCGACGCAGCGAACCACCGCCTTTCTAATCACAAAATTAATCTAATTTTTATTTCCCCTTGTACTAAGTACAAAGGATCTTGTTATCGTGCAAAAATTCAATTTTGCGTTTTTTGGTGAAAATACACGTCCCCTAAATCCAAAAGATAATTTAAAAAAAAATGGGTGTGTGCTTATGACCTCACGACAGAAGTGAAAACTTCAGATTTTCTAATTTTAAAAAATATATATAATTTTTTAATCACACAGTTTAATCATAAATATATTAAAATCGGCCTATACAATTAAATTTAATGAATATAATATCTTAACGATAGGTAATATTAAGTTTTAGTGTCATCTGTTAGCGCACTTGTAAACTACAAAATATATGTTTTAGTGTCCTCTGTTAGCGCACTTGTGAACTACAAAAGACTTTTTACTCGTATTAAGTTTTCAGTGTCATATATTAGCACACTTATGAACTACACACTATTACCAGCATATTGCAAATACGTGTTCGTGTTCGAGCCGAGTAACCCCGATTGTCACCGTCGGGTGCGTTTCACATCACTGTTGTTAACAGCCCAGGCAAAGCGTGCCTAAGGAAGTTTTCACTTCAAAATTAGTGTCATCTATAGGCACACTTATGAACTACACACTATTACCAGCACATTGCAAATACGTGTTCGTGTTTGAGCCGAGTAACCCTGATTGTCAGCGTCGGGTGCGTTTCACATCACTGTTGTTAACAGCCCAGGCAAAGCGCGCCTAAAGAAGTTTTCACTTGAAAAAAATCGGATATGTAATTTATGATGTATTGAATATGGGAAAATAGACGCTGCTGACGAGCTTAGCTGTTGAGCGTTTATAATCTACAATCTTCTTCTTGAATATGAGAAATAATGAACATGTTAACGCAATGTAACTTCAATAGAGCTATTCGTGTAACTTAGTGTAAATAATTTTAGTTTATCAGCACTTTGAGACAACTAATATAGAATCTGTGGACATGTTATAATAGTATGTTTGCACAAATTGTGTACGTTTGCACAAACCGACTGTCGGTATAATGCTGATGGATTTTTTACTACACAGGTACAGGGTGCACGTAAATGAATCCAATAGAACGTAGGAGGTCTGAATTTAAATAAATTGAAGATTCGAAAACATTTATGCTTGGTTGCAGAAAGCAATGTCAGAATATCTGATTTAACCATTGTGACCACATATATTTCTCCATAAGAAAAGCATTGTAGAATTTCAATTCAATCTTCCTCGAAAAATAATTGATCGATTGAAATGATATTTTGTTAAAACTGTGTATACATCTATTTAACATAGTTTCTATAATTTACAATTCGAAACAACATTTTTCTACGCATTTGGATCAAAATTTAGCTTGAAAAGCGATCTTTTTCTATCTAGATCAATAATTTGTTTTTGTGTGAGCAAAATCTAATATTCTACTTGACAGTTTCACAACGACATTAGACTGTTTCTGCATGTAATTGTCAAATCAGATTCTTTGACAATGCTTTCTGCAATCATTAATATTAAATCAGATATGGAAGAAACATAACCTGAAAGTTTAAGAGAGATCGTTGTCATCGCGTCTCAGCTTTCAAGTTTTGATCTTTTCTCTACTCTGCCACTTCCAGAGATTTGTTTTTCATTGTTTAACTTTTTTACTCGCACGCCAGATACGTCTCGGTCCTTCTCTCTTCTGTTCTCCTAGTTGAATGTTCTATCTACAGAAGGCTTTTGGACAGTTTGGTACCGCTAATTCTCAACTTTCTTTTTTCCAGTCTACCACCTTCAAAGCTTCGTCTTTTATCGCTTCTTCTATATCCTCACGCCAACTATGTCCTTTCTTCCGTTTTTCATTGGAACATAGCCCCCAAACTTTCTTGGCTTAACTTAAAAATAACAAATTAAAAAAAGTGTCAACTCGATCTAAATAGCTCTATTGTGAATAATGACCATATTTATCGGGCGCACTGTAAGAAATGAGAAGGCCGATTACATAGATTATCGATGGTCCATTTGTAGCCAGCGATTAATCTGGTAATAGGTACACAAAGGGACAATGGCGTCGCAAACAGGTATCGCCTGCACATCGCGTAGATTCCATAAAAACACATTGCGCATGCGTGGTTACTAATTTTACATTAATTTGTTTTGTATTCATCCATTTTATATATGTAACTATACATTTTATTTTGTAATTTTTACACACTTTATTGGAATATTACACAAATTATGTAATTTTAATTTACTTTATGTAAAAATCACAAATTTGTTTAACTTTACAGTAAAAGTCCAAGTTTTCACGAAGTTTTCTGTGTAAAAATAAATAATAATGTAAAATCACTTAAAAAATCGAGCGAATTCTATCTTAACTTTCAAAGTATTTTTACATCCATTTTTTACAGTGCGTCTTTAATCTAGAATTGACTGTCGTTTTCAACGAGTAATTATCCAAATTTAATTACAGAAATTCGCCATGCCTACATCCCTACATTTTGTTCCGGAACATCTGTTTATAATGCGGCGGCAACTTCTATGTGCAAGAATTGCTATAGTAATAATATTAGCTGGTATTGCACAGAAGTCAATATTAATGTACAGAACTAGAAGTTATTTACTGTATTTACATAGCCACAAGCTATTCGTTCACTTGTTTATAATGGCCGCCATTGTACGTAGGTACATTATAGGTTAGGTTTGTTGTTAGATGCGACCGTCGTAATTATATTGATAGTATAAAACGTATTTCACTCACTGACTTGTTCTTATTGATTAGCCGTATTTAAAACCGCCGCGTCAAGTCCGAGAGTTAAGTTCAAGCTTTGCAGACGCGTAGTTTTCCCAAACGGGTCTTTTTATTTTTAGGGTTCCGCACCTCCGATGTCCGTCCATCTGTCACAAGGCTCTATCTCACAAACTGTAAGAGGTAGCTAGTTGAAATTTTTGTAGATTGTGTGTTGTTGCGACATGAATCATGGCAAATAATAATCAGAATTAAATAATCAATTAATTTTAATAAATGTGTTTTTATTTTACTGCGATACTAACTAGGTACAGCCCGTACTTCTATACTGTACCATAGATAGGTATAGAGCTGTACCAAGTAAGCTGGTCGAACAATGGTGTTAATTAATATCGTTCGGTTAGCTCAGTGTTAGACCGAAGATCTAAACAGGGCCGGCGCGTCAAAATATGCCGCCTAAGGCGAATACAACTTTTGCCGCCCCCCCACATATTAAAAAAATTAATAAACCGATGATATACTTTATTTAGGTACTTAACAAATAAAAAACAAATGTAATTCTAATAACAACACTTACAAAAAATAATATAGGTATAGACACTTTGAAAAAAATATAATCATTTTTAAAAAGTAGATTACCGCACGAAAAATCGCTGCTACAAAAATATGCCGCCCTAAAAATATGGCGCCGTAAGGCGATCGCCTGTCCGACCAGGCGCACGTGCCGGCCCTGGATCTAAAGGTACCCGGTTCGATCCTGGGTTTCGGATCGCAATATTTTTGTTTTTTTTGTTCATCAAATAATGTTGTTAATACATTTTTTTTACTTTAAAATTTATTTAATTAAATTTGATACAGGAATATTGTGAAGCACTAAGAAGAACAAAATAAAATATACCTACCTGAGTAAAATAAACTTTATAAAAATAAGCTTAAATAAATACTCCTTATTTTTATTATTGCACGGAACCCTCAGTGCGCGAGTCTGACTCGAACTTGGTCGGTACCTACCTGATTAAATTTTTCAAAGATTATTTTTGTAATGGCGGCGTAGTTGCTACAATGTTTTTACTTTAAGCAAGATGGTTGACACGTCAAGAATGTATTGTTTGACCCGAGTATGAAAATAGAAAAAAGCAATAAGACAATATTTAAAAGAGAAATGCGCACGGCTTACAAATCACACAATAATAATAATAATTATTATATTTGTTATCACCGTAAGTAAATCTTTACACATGTGAGCTTTATCCGTTAAATAATATGTGATTATATAATGTGTCCTTGTAAACACAAGACAAAGGAAATATAGAATGAAAATCATTTAGAGGTAAAAAACTTGGCGTCACAAGAAAAGTAATATTTTACGAAAAATAATAAAATATTTGAAAATAATTATACAGAGTAGCCCAATGTAAACAGTCACCCCAAGTTTTAGCCATTTAACATCAGTTTTGCGAAAAAAGCTTGCACACGTCAATTTTAGAATCAAGGGGGACATCTAAATCGATGGGTATTATTTACGTAACTTCAACTCTGAGAACAGGATGAATTGCACCCCAAAAATTTTTAATGGAAAGGGGTGTCAAACGATTCGCAGTTCGAAAGGCCTCTCAATTCTTTTTACAACAGAGTTTTGTTTTTCAAATCCGATCATTAATTGCGGAGAAAATTACATTTTAATTTGTAACAAGTAGTCTTAAACAATTGAACATAGCAAACAAAATCACGTCATCTGTCAAGTAAAAATACAGACAAGAGCTGAAGGATCATTTTATTAAGTGCTCAAAATGACCACCTCCAGCTTTCATACTATAATAAAGATTACTTATACTCAAAGCGTCGTCGTATGTTCTCCAACATTGCTAGAGTACCTAATCTAAGATATTTGATACAATTAAAATGTCATTTTCTCCGCAATTAATGATCGGATTTGAAAAACAAAAAGACTGTTGTAAAAAGAATTGAGAGGCCTTTCGAACTGCGAATCGTTTGACATCCCTTTCCATTAAACATTTTTGGGGTGCAATTCACCCTGCTCTCAGGGTTGAAGCTACGTAAATAATACCCATCGATTTAGATGTCCCCCTTGATTTTAAAATTGACGTGTGCGAGCTTTTTTCGCAAAACTGATGTTAAGTGGCCAAAACTTGGGGCGACTTTTTTAATTGGGCAACTCGTATGTGACGACACGTTAAGTTTTTTTTAAATATTAGGTACCTACAAAAAAAATAACGGAACGATACAAAAGAGTTTTGGCTATGTGTGAAAGACTATATATAGATAATTTATTATTTTTTTAAGTTGTAAGTTTTTCCAGGACATTTTTTTCAATTTTTCGCCCGAAGGATCTGTAGTGTGATTCTTGGTTCTTCATTTAGCGTTTACCCGAGCCCTTTAGTTTTAAAAATAGCGTCGGGAGAGCCATAACCGTTTTAGGCGAGGGGAAAGGATTTAAAATTAAGAGTGCTTTTTAGGTATCGAATGCTCTTAAGGTAAGCGTTTTATTGTTAGATATGTAAAAGGTCAGTCTTAAGAAGAAAATACTGTATAAACGATACCGAATGTATCTACGCATGCGCGTGTATATGTATGGGCGGACTTAAGAGATGTTTCATGCATAAGAAATTGCAGTAAAAAGCTTTTTAATCAACGACATTTTTATCTGCACGCGCGTCGTTTGTTTTTTGCTCCAGGGCACTGTGTCTCTGCGATGCTGTCTTGGGTGTACACCGACAATAATATAATTACTATTATATATTTTTTGCACATCGATATCCGGGTTGCATTCCGGGGTTATGATTTACAAGTTATCATAATAAATCTTGGATCACTTGATTTTACTATGCTATCTTGTCTAAAGATGAAAATGGAATGGACAGCTCTTTGGTGTAATGGTTAGCGTGTTGTTCTTTGAATCAAACTGTCGTTGGTTCGGATCACACTTCCGCTCTTGGATGTTTTGTGATCTCGTTTAATTAATATGTATCTTGACGTCTATTGTCTACAAAAAATAAAATATAGATCGGATTATTTTGCGCGGAAAATTATTTCACTGTTTAAAAATTTACTTTTCTTGATGATTAACGTAGGTTAATTTAATATATTAATACGCTACGATAAAATGGGGATGGGCAGTGAGCGAAATCGAACCGTTTTTCATTAAATATTTGTTGTTTAGTTAATATTTTGAATATTGTTTAGGTAGTCTTAATAATTTTCGAAACGTTGGCCAGTAACAAATTAACCAACATAATATTATTATATTCGCCCAAAAAACATGTTAACAATATTTATAAAAATATTTATCTACTTTAAAACAGTTTTGAGACGTTTTGGTCGTTAATTTTAAAGACCATGCCCTGAATTTCCGTTTAGTTTACCAGCGAATTTAATAATTTCATTATTTTAAGAATCGGTTTACATTTTGAAAATAATCGATTATCGATTATTCGTTATCTCTTGTATGATCGATTGGTAGTTCCTTTATTACCTAATTTCAAGTCAGTCATGCAGACGCAGTTAATGTGCATGTGTGTGTATTTTAAACGTGTAACAACAATGGCGGCGGTTCAGAGGTCACCGAGGTCGAACATACGCGATATGTCGATATATAATAAATGTGATGTAGTTAATGGAGGCTGCCTCTACATGTACAATCTATGTACCTACGTAGTCATTAGATAACAAGTACTATGGCGATACAATATCTGCACATATTTGCTGTCAGGTATTGAACATAACCTCACTTATGCGCCAAGTATCAGCTGTTGAAGTCCGACCATTTTAGTTTTGACGAATCTCTTAATCATTGATGTGTTACAGTCGTTTCTGCCTTATGATTTTTTAAATTTGTGCATCAATTGCTTAGAGTGAAACCACTGAATTAAAAGGTAATAGAGTCACTATATATTGAACATAACCTCACTTGTGCGCCAAGTATCAGCTGTTGAAGTACGGCCATTTTAGTTTTGACAAATCTCTTAATCATTAATGTGTTATAGTCGTTTCCATGCCTTACGATTTTTTAAATTTGTACATCAATTGCTCAGAGTGAAACCACTGAGTTAAAAGGTAATAGAGTCACAATATATGCCATATACATCAGCTTATACAAAGTTGAGGCTAGGTCTGACGTCACAGAAGACAACAAGCATGGCGGCCAAACACGGAATGGATTAGGGAATATTTTCTTCATCTTGTCTGCTGCATTATCGGAATTTTGTGTGTAGTGCTAAGCATCTGGATGTGTCCTAACGATTAAAAAGCGTCCTTCTGATAGAAAAAGATAGCATGAATGTGTGGCCAATATCTATCTCTCTCAAAATAGTACCGGCATCAGGAATACTACGAGCCAATCGCTTGTACAGAAATGAATAGAGATAAGTGACAATCATACTCTAACCTTCTCATTTATGTGAATCCGAAAAATAACTACAACGATATATAGGGTACGTCCAGTAAGTATAGTAGAAATTATTTAAATAGACCAGAACGGTAATAAAACGTGCAACAAAGAAAGCTACATCTTTATAATCATCTTTCTTCGTTCTAAACAAATCATAAGCAAGAAATCCGAAAGTACCCGCCTTTTGTGGGTGGGTACTTTCGGATTTCTGGCCTATAATTTAAAAATATGGACTGGTGCTAAGCCCAAATAGCACTGGCTGAAAAGAAGGATATAATGGTTGGTTTTACTTGGCAAAAATCGTCGAGAATGTTTTCGACGTACTACACCTGCAAGACGAGCTTACGTAAAGTGGGACATAGGTCAGGAATATTGTTTGACATAACAATACAGGTACCTATTAAAAGCAATGATCTTGTTGCGAGAAAAATATGTTGTCCGTATTATGGTTTGTGACGTTGATGGAACTACAAAAAATATGACGTTTAACATCTTTATTGTCTTTCAATTAAATGAACCAATAGAAATGTTTTCTATAATATTATGTCGAAATATCGATTTTTTTTTTGAAGTTATAAACATCTGCCAAGTACCGTTAAATTATATTTATTTATTTAATTTATTGTGGATTATAGACGCGTCGACAACTTAGGTCATTAGCTTCTTAAATACAACAAATATCATAATATATCACTTAAAAACTAAATAACATCACAAAACATCCATGAGCAGAGGTGGGATTCGAACCCACGACAGTCTGATTCAGAGGCCACGACGCTACCAACTGAGCCATACTGTCCTTTAAATTATATTGATTAAGAGTAACCAAATTGGGGACGATTTTAAAAAAGAGAAAATTTTGATCTGGTTTTTGATTTCATTTAAACTTTTCATTAGTCTTATATTTTACCTTGATCTAGCAATTCTCGATAGTTTTTCGAGAATCTTTTTAGTTTCGATATAGAGACGAGATCTCGACAATTTAATCTCGAAAATTGACAATAAATTGCATGTCTGATGCGATAATTTGGAGCGCCTTGCTCTAAAATGTTGAAGTTAGACATACTTATCGGCTTCAGTTGTGTTGCTTGAGAGCTGGAGCAACACAGGAGACTGCATGGGCAACACACCGGACGTCGGCGACAATTTGTCAAAATACATTATCAATGGTTTCTACTTAGTATTTATTTATTTATGAGAGAAAAAATTGTAAAATTGCGTTTGCATAATTGCTGGACACAGAGGCGCTGACTTCTTACTACCTGCACTTACCCGAATAGCTAAATACAGAATACTAATTAAGTTTTTCATTCAATTTCCAACAAACATCCCCCCACTCTAAGGCACTAAGGCATATCTCATGTCGGGTCCTTGATTTGGGTAAAAGCAACACACGGCAAATGATAATTGCCGACCCTGGTTACGATGCAATAATTTTGGGTAATTTTGGTCTAGACCTATAGTGATACATTTTTAGAGTGTTAGGTCTCCAAGTCACTATATGAATAATAAGAAGTATTAGAAATACCTTGTATTTTTGATATTTGAATAAAAAAATAACCACACCTGAAGATGGCAACTCGTTGCTGAAACGCGTCGTGTTAACAACACATGAAGTCACAAGACGGACACCAAAAATACAAGATATTTCTAATACTTCTTATTAGACCTATAGATTTGATAATTTTGCGAAAGAACGGGTTCTGTCAAAAAATGCGTTTGAGTTGCAGATCCCAAGCTTAAAGTGCATAGAGAAAAGCCAAAAGGGCGTAAGGCTCAATTCGTATAGCACATAATATATAAATGGCGTAGCTCTGTTGATTTTATTCCACTGCTCAATACTATACCTACTTGATGATACAGCTTACAGCGAAGTATCAATTATTTACAATATTATCATTGTCTGCCTTGCAAATTTTTTTATACCTGGCAGACCTCTCCAGTTGAATAAAATAATGTTCAATATGAAGTCTGCCAGATATGCAAATAAAAATTGCAAGGCAGACGATGATAATTGTTATATTAGCTTTAGAATTTAATGTTTAATTTTGGTTATATGATTAAGTTGATTAAATTATGAAACGTTTCTCCTTTTGCAATGTCAAGTTGTAACTTTTTGTATTAAAGAATATTATTTTTTAATTTTAAAATAGACTATTAAATATTACTTTGAAAAGTCAACATCTTTTATTTTTACGCGTGTTGACCAACCTCAAATAAAAAAATAAAAATAATATTGTAAATAATTGATACTTCTCTATAATCTGTTTAAATTTCATCAAGTAGTTTTGAGACGTATTCGAGATACAGACAACAAAAAACGGTAAAAAAATTAGATTTGTCTGCTACCGATTTGACGTTTTTCATCATATTATCTGTTAAATTCAGTAATAACATTTCAGTAGTGTTGTCTGAGACTGACCATGAGGGCAAATATGGCCGTGAAAGGGCCAAGTGTATTAAATTATTCATTTGAAGACTATTTCATAGAAACGATTGAAGTTTCACAGATTTTCAGTGAGTGCGTGGTGTTCTTTACAAAACGTTCTTGGAAGTTATTTTTTACGTGTGTCAAAAGTAATAATATTTATTACAAATACTGATGTAATGCGTTTAGCTACTGGAATAACATTGAAATGAACATAAGTCACCGAATAATTTTTCGTAATTTATTGGTTTTTAACTTAAATATGTATACAAATTTCTATTGTGTACAAAATTATTATATTTCTCAAGATTTGCATTTGAAAATTTTTGATTCGATACGTTGCTACCGTGACATTGTTGAACAAGGATGTGGAATTTTTATCCTGGTGAAAACATTTCTCAAAATTTCTCTAAAAAATATTTTTTTAAATTGGAAATTTTTTTCAGAGAAAACCAGAGAATTTTTTGAAATTCTCATAATTTCATAATTTTAAAAATCAGAGAATTTCTTTGAAAATTTTTATTTTATGATTTTCTCTGAAAATGTTTTGAAATTGAAATTTATAGCGCAGAAAATAACGGTTGCCATATAGCAACTTCTGTTTATTCGCTCTATATACGCCTGCGTGCGCCTGTCATTACTTACGTGCACGAACTTTGCGGCACACTGTGAAAGGAAAGATGGCGACGCAAATGAACTGTCAGAATTTTTTGACAATGACGTGAAAAGTAGGTAATTTTGTAGTGCGGGTATGACAAAAAATACCATACTTATATGTCTCGCACGTATTGGTATTACGGCTCGTGTGACTGTAAAAACTCGCTATCGCTCGTTTTTACATACTGTCATCGTCTCGCCGTAATATGCCCTATTACGTATCTAGACATACAATCTACTATTAAGCCCCCCAGGGGGGACATTGGAATGTGGTTGCTATCGCAAATTGCATTCCAATGTTCTTTGGGAATTAGCGCTCCCAGGGACTCGAGTTCGTACCAGTCGGTTTGTGTATGCCGGCTGGCGGATTCTAATACACAAATGGGTTATTTGTTGTGTTGAAGATGCTAATGACCTGACTTGTCGGGCGTCTATAATCTACAATTAATTAATTAATCTACTATTAAGCAGCCGACTAGAGGCATGATTTAATTTATTGTAGATTATAGACGCGTCGACATCTAAGGTCATTAGCGTCTTTCAACTACACTAAATAACAACTAACTTAAAACTAAATAACATCACAAAACATCCATGAGCGCAGGTGGGATTCGAACCCACGGCAGTCCAGTCTAGAGGTTGCGGCACCAAGCATGCTAACCATTAGGCTATACTGCCTTCACTAGAGGCATGAAATGTTGTACGTTTCAAATATGTGTTACAAAGAATAACTTTGTGATTAGAACAGTTGGCCTTGAACGTCGACGTTCACATCCCTGATTCTTTGAACACAATCGCACGGACTAAGTCCGACAGTAATGATATTGAAATAAAACTGACAGCATCAGATATTGAAATACGTAAAATATGATGTACATTGGCTGCATTGAAAATGCACAAATGTTAAAAATGATTTGTGTTTTTTACATAGTATTATTGCACGTCTCTGCAGTGAAAAGAATATTGCTTACGCTTCGGATGAACAAATCAATTCTTTTTGTGTTCCTACTAGGGATAACAAACTATCGATAGACTATCGATAGACTATCGATAGTTTCAAAATACTATCGATAGTTGCTTAAATAATACAAATCCATATATTTTATTAATCCCTATATTATTAAACGAGCAAATCTTGTATATATGTACCTATGTATCTATGTACCTATATAAATATTTTCTCGAAAACGGCTCTAACGATTTTGATCAAATTTACCGAAAAGGGGTTTCGGGGGGCAAAAAATCGATCTAGCTAGGTCTCATCTCTGGAAAAATTCGTTTTCTTATCGATTTTATCATTTTAAAAAACAGTTTTTTTAATGTTATAAAACAATGTCGAATGGTGAGTAGGCTTTGGAAAAAACAAACTGCTTTCATTATTTATGTCAAAATACTCTGACAGTGAATCGTTTCGGAATAATATTCTGAGAAAATAATACAAAATCAATATCTCACAGTAAGTACTATTTTTTTTGAACTCATCCGAGTAAAGCTCGGTCATCCAGATATTGAAAACTAAATTGAAGTCGATCTAGCGTTTTCAAGTAAATCTAGAACACATACAAACAGACGTGAAAGAACTTTAAAAATAGATATTGTAAATTAGAGACGCTCGACAACAGAGACCATAAGCCACTAAGGGTACATACTTTACATACCCAATAAGTTTACTAACAAAATGTTTGTTTTGCAATTATATTTTTACGGTCTCATTTTTATAATGAAAGCATTTAACTTTTCAATTCTATTTTGCAGTATGGACTGATTATATGGGGTGCTGACTCTCATGTCGATAGAGTCTTTAAATTGCAAAAGAAAGCAGTCAGAATAATAACTAAAGCGAAACATAATGCTCACTGCGCTCCTCTCTTCAGGGCTCTAAATATCATGACGCTACCCTCTCTTTTTGTTTTTGTCAATCTTTTGTACGTCAAACGAAATTTATCTAAATTCCAAATTGTTGAGGAAGTACATTCTCACAATACACGTGGTGCGAGAGACATCAGAATGCCTTTTCATTCTGTAAACAAACAGAAATATGGTCCTAATTATTGGTCACTAAAATTATATAATTCTCTACCTTTGGAAACGCTTTCTCTTCCCGAAAATAATTTCAAAAAAGTTGTCAAAAAGCAACTAATGGAAATTTGTCTATACAATTTTAAAGATTTTTTGAATA
Organism: Mongoloraphidia duomilia; assembly: GCA_039654895.1. Taxonomy (NCBI): domain Eukaryota; kingdom Metazoa; phylum Arthropoda; class Insecta; order Raphidioptera; family Raphidiidae; genus Mongoloraphidia; species Mongoloraphidia duomilia. The sequence continues at coordinate 14,708,958 of CM077527.1, forward strand.
TTAATGTAACATGACATATTTTATATATTATCATTGTATTTTGACGTTTTGTCAATCTTTATAGTTGCGAGAAATAAATCTTATATCTATCTATATCTATCTATCTATATCTATTCAAGTTTTTAGTTCCTAGCCTACCTTTTCTTGAAGTGATTCGGCGCATTTTTGAACCCTCGTAACTTTGGTCTGGATTATATACTTCAGGTTTCAAATTTCGATTAATTGTAAGTAAAAAGTAGTTAAATCTAAAATTTGGCTAACCTCAAAGTTTCACTGCGAGGCCGATAGCGCTTTAGTCATTCGTCTTTGATTCTCTTAGCGAACTTTGAATTTAGCCAAGTTTTAAATTTCACAACTTTTCACTTACAAGTAATTGGGCTTAGCTTTATTAGGTCTTATAACTTTTTATTGTTACGCAATCGCGAGACTTGGCCTTATTTTTACACGAATTGTTTTTGGTGGGATAGATCTTCATAGATGATAGTGTTGCCGTCTATATCTAGACTTTCTAGACTTTTGTCTTGTCTTATCTAGATTTTCAAAACAAGACTAGCAAAAGTCTTGTCTAGAAATTTTCAAGACAAGACAAGACTTGCTCTATCTAGATCAAGACTCTTGCCAAAACTCTAGACAATTTTCAAGAGTCTAGATAAACTAAGTAGTAGTAGGTAAAGTAAACCACTCGGTTAATCTAGACTCTTGAAAATAATCTAGAGTCTTGATATTATAGACAAGACAAGAGTTTTTTAATCTAGACTTAGACTTAGTGAAGTCTTGATATTTCAAGACAAGACTTAAGTGAAGTCTTGTCTTGATATTTCAAGACAAGACAAGACTTTGAAAGTCTTGTCTTGTCTAGACGGCAACACTAATAGTTGATCGTTTATCGTTTATAAAGGACTTTTGATAAACGTGAATAGAGCTGATTTATATAAGAGGAAAGATGATCAGTGTTCTAGAAGTGAGTACAAGAGACAACAGTATTTTATAATAACAGTTGTTTGTGATTGGTCAGATTGTGTGCGATGACGACACATGTGTTGTTGTAATGTGGGAGAGGTCAACAGGTCACAGCCGTTCCATAGAGTCACCGCGTAGTAGTTGCGGTCGCTGCGGTTCGTCCCAGTATGTTATGTTTAATGAATAATTTCCATGTACTGAAGAAGAGGATTGTTTTCATTCTCTATAAAGAAGACGAAATCAACCGGAAAACGAGAAAATTTACTTCTTTTTCGATCCAGTGCCGCATTTAAATGTGGTTCTAAGGGCTAAGCTACAAAATGGTACGAGGCCCTTTGTTAAAAAATTACGCCAAAAAGTCTTATGAAAATTAGAAACATGTTATTTTTTATCTGATACAGCAGCTATAAGTAAGTCTGCAGGTTACTTTTCTCCCAGGATAATTATATAACCTTGAAAATCAAATTGAAATAGGTCCAGCATATCATTCTAAATGGAGAAACGGACAACTTTATTTGGATTATAAAAAAAATTAAAAACTGGTTTTACAAAACAACAAACCTACCTATATTTTTCCCAGATTTAGTTAGGTACATATTTTTTATAGGTAGTTAAAACAATCTTAACATCTCTAATATTAATTATTTTCACCCCAGTTTCCGGTACTTACTAAGATTAGCAATTAAAATAATTACACAAACTCTAATTTTGGTCCTCAAGAACCTGAATTCAAGGGCTCTCAAAAAATTTTTTTTTTTAAACGAAATGTATTTTTTATTGCTTTGGTGATACTGAAATCCAAGGCGCGGTGATTGTGCCTGTGCCACTATCATCGGCACGACATTTGCTCTGCAGTGGTTCTTCATTGGACCTCAGACCGTCGTTGTTTGAGAAACACTGTTCGCAATGTATATGAGAGTTACAGTACCTGTTGTCTATGTCTTCACTATAAAATAATTACAGGTTATAGAATATTTAATAAATAGTGTGTTCTGCCCACGCGTTCAGCTTACCAATAAATATACCTGTTTTGTACATTTATGAATATGACCTATGACTTCTTCACATCTATAACAAAACAACGCGATCTTGGCGGTGATACGCAGTACGTAGGTAATTCGCGGATATAGTTTGCGACGGTGAAATATCTAGGTTATGTTCCTCCGCACTAAAATCATGTCTGAGGGTATGGATGCTGCTTTAGGCGCCTACATATAATATCTTGATTTAAGTCACAATTTTTTAAAAATTTATTTAAGACCACCAACTGCTAGAGTTAATTAATTATTATTTTTAATGATTAATTGGAAATGAAGTTACTTTCACCAATTCTCAGACTAGAACTTGGGAACTCGAGGTTTGCATTTTTTTAAGGCCACCAACGCCCAGAGTTATTTAGGCCTAGCACCAATTCATTATTTTAATTTACTTTTTTTTAATGAAAAATTGAAATTGCAGTTGATGCTTTTACCAGTCCTCGTATTGGAACATGTGAACTGGGGGCTTGTAATAGAGAAGCCATGGAGAAATCATATAAACAATGACATTGCTAAAAGCTCGGCTATTCTCAAGCCCCATTTAATGTTTATAAACTCGCTTTTTTCTATTCACTTGCCTTGCCGTTTCCTACATTGAGCTTCGTCAAAACTAAAATGGCCGTACCTGAACAGCTGATACTTTGAGTTCAAGTGAGGTTATGTTCAATACTTTATTGCACATTTCCATGATTCAGCTATGTTAAAACTAAAATGGTCGCACTTGAACAGCTGATATTTCGCGTTCAAGTGAGGTTATGTTCAATACTTTATTGTAGTTTATCATGTATGTATACAGATTCTCGTATCATCATGAAAACGCCATAGTAACGACGGTAAGAAATAAAAATTGGGTTGTGCATTTTATGTAGAGATCGTTTAAGAATTAAATTATGCAAGAGCGTAGAAATGCTAACCAGTAAAAGAATTTCAAAGCGACGAACATTATTTGTCGCCGATTTTTTTGACGGAACTCGTTGGAATGTGGCCTCCTATATGAGTGATGTTTGCTTAAATAGAAATTCGAGTTAATAACTTTTAGCTATGTGTTATTTCTGCGCTATTTGCCAAAGACTAGTACGGTTTATTTTTTACATTAAACTTTAATTAGTGTGAGTTAGGAGTGGGAAAAATATATATTATGCAGATCATTGTGAGCATGTATTTAAGACGAATCAAAAAAGGCAAGTGTGTGCCTCATCCATTTTTCATTTTTTTTTCGGCCGAACCGATTAAGGCGAATTCTTTTGTATATTTATTTATTTATTTATTTATTATGATAGGTAATTTATAATATAATGTAATAATTTATTAGAAGCAGTATATCTTTGGGGCAGGCTCGAACTTAAAGACCCAGGGCTCTACACAATTGACAGTTGGGTCCTCCAAGCCCAAAAAAAGGGAAAAAATGAAATTGAATGGAAATTTAGCAAGAAAAAAAAGTGGTTAGTTGGGTTATCTTACATTTTTGGACTTTTTTTTCTTTAATTTCCATCTCCGCCCTGGCCGGGGCCCCCTCTGCGGTTGGGCCCCTAGGCCGGTGCCTTGTTGGCCTAGGCGGAAATCCGGGCCTGCTTTGGGGCTGTAGTCAAAGATCTTCATCATTTTGGGGCCTTGGGAACTTGAACAAAATTTTATGTTTAAGATTGGTGAGAGTGGCTGGCAAATTCAGGGCTTTAACTTGCATAAATTAGAACAGATTATACGATATGAAAGGAAGACTTAAAGTTTCCTTTGCTATGTTTCTTTGATCAATGATATTTTGTACATTCCTAGCTAAAGGTAGTCGCGCTTGTCTTGATATTTCAGAATCTGTTTGTTTTAATCATTTGTATAGAAGTGGCACTTCGTGACGGATCTTTTGATGTGAGGACCACCGTCGATGACAGATCACTACAGTCTTTATTATCACAACAACAACAAAACACGATCATTGTAATAACGCTAGATTTCAAGTGTCTCAGATCGTATAAGTTTCTTCAAAACATCGCAATACGCGAGATTTTAAGTTTTTTGATGTACATCTAATGTATAGATTTTTAATGGAAGCGCCCTTGACAATATTTATGTGCTGATTTATAAAAATTGTTGTCTACCGCTAACCGCTATAGTAATTATTATCTACCCTTATATAGCAGTTGTTATCTACCGTTTTCTGCTATAGAATTTATCTACCATATACTGACGAATTTTTGATGTGAAACATCTTATGTCGGGCTGTGAACAGCCGCGTGAGGGAAAATATGCAACGAAATTTATGGTTCGCTCCTTCGCTGCTGTTCTCCCCACCACTGCGGCACTCTCTCTCTCTCTCGGCTTCCGCGCGCTCGGGCACGGGAAGAGAGAGAGAGAGAGAGTATACATACGAACGTACTGTAAAGCAAAAGTATATGTATACACGTGTAGATATGTAATATAGATACTTCGCTGTGTATTTAGTTGCGTTTCTGGCTCAGGCGTGATTTAATAATATCGTAGATCTTTATATAAAATTAATAATAAATAAATAAAACACAACAACATTTGATTTAATCAAGACGAGTCTAAAATATGTCTGATCACAACGAAATTATAATTTTGATTAACTTGTTTGTTTCAAAAGCGTAGCTAATAGAAACTGCCAAAACAAAACAATGTTGTGGTCGACAATCTAGAATATTAATATTGACTCAAAAAAACACAACACCATCAAATGAGTATTGTAAAAGTCAGATTTGTGTAAAAGAATCAAGCGTGTTGTCATTTTTTTGGAAGGAATTTATTAACTTATAGGTAAAAGAGTAATGAAACTTTGTGTTAGCAATTATTTTTCGTTAAAGCTCTGTTTTTTACGTTTTTTTTTCATTAGTGCTGACAGAAACCAAAATTTTAAAATGTTTTGGAAAAAAATATTGAAACTATACCTTCGTAATTATTTTAGAAAGGAGAAACAGTTATTTTGCTCATCTGATTTGTTTATCTATCTAATATTTTTAAGTACAAATTTCTAATTGACTATTTGGATTTTGACCAAGCCAATTAGACACGTAGTGAAACAATTAAACTCATTCTTAATGACTTTCAAACCACATTTTAACAACTAAGGTCTAATTAACTAAAAACTAATTGGTTTAAAATAACTATTTCACACGTCAAGTAGCCCCGCTTTAGTAAAAGAGTTAGATTTTCGTTTTTTTCATTACGGAATTGTTAATCATTTTGTACACTTCGGCTATGGTGGTCCGATCTTATTAGATGGGAAGGTAACACTTATGACCTTCTAGAGATTTTTAAAATATAAACAAAATTTATTTTTTAATAAATTATTACTTTTCGAGTGCAGTGAAGAAAGTAGATAATAGTATGTATCCGTTTATATTTTTGTTACAGTACTTGATAAAGTCTCGAAAGAGACGAAACGTCGTACAAAGATAAATAAAAGAGTTATTAATCAATAACAATTTATTTTAATCCAAGAACCCATGATCCGTATTGAATTTATTAAAAAATGGATATGAACCGAGTGAATTGTAGATAATAGTCTTGTAGATAATGACGGAAAAATCGAATTCAAGATTTCGACGGATTTAGACGTTTCATGGTCCCTACATACCGAAAAAGCGAGTTTTAGATGTCCGTTCGTATGTGCAGAGATCTGGCTGACACAGTTCGATGTATTGAAACCAAATTTTAAAGTTAAGATTTTTAGGAGATTCCTTCTACTCTTCTAAATAAAGGTAGTTTTATAAACGAAAATTGAAAATTACGATTTGGTTCGAAAATGGATCCAATGCCACCATTCATTTGTCTCGACAAAATAAGTGGGAGAGTAGGCATGGTTTATTAATATTCTTTTGTACCGTTAACTTATTAGTGATAATAGGGTATATGTATTTATTTATTTTTTTTTCCTTACATTGCACAAGTTATTTAATTACAAAAAATATATATAAAAAGGATACTCCCTCTCACTAGAGCAAGCTCTGTGTCGAAAGGAAGGATATAGTGTTTGTGTTTTGTGTTTAGCGTGTAGATGTGCATGTATTTGTGTTGTGTGAGTGTTATGTGTCATGTATGTATGTGATAGTGAGGAGCTTTCTTGTATTACAATGCAAACTAATCTAAAGAAAGTAATTCGATATGTCATTTTTATTTAAATTATGCAGCCAATTAATGATTTGTTTTTTGAAGCTATTAACAGAAGGTATCGTACGAAGTTCTTTTGGCAGTGTATTGAATATTTTAGGGGCCAAGTAGTAGTAGTGTCTCTGTGCCAGGTCTAGGTTTTGTCTTTGGTACTACTACATGCCCCTGTATTTTGGTTCTTGTGTGTTGTGCGTGCTGTATTGAGTGATGTCTATGTTTATTATTGTGAAAATGTAAAAGTATAGTTTTAATGTATGTCTGTCTCACGTCAAGTACTTTTAGGTCTTTGTATGTATGAAAATTGTTTTTTTGTTATACCTAATAATAGAACAGTAAATTGTGAACAAAATGACACATCAATTATTTCATTCTGATTTCAAATAAGCTCAAAAATAAGTTTTGAAATAAGTATGAAGCCCCGCCCGCTAAAAAGCGGTTTAGCTCGTGACGTACCATGATAAATGCAAGTATATAGAGGACGTGCGTTATATTATCTACTAATACTATCTAAAACTCAAGAAACAAACTGTTGAAAAATACTGTCTTGTATCTATGTGAACAATTTAAACGATATTTCTATGGAAACGTGCACTCGACATATACTTTGACGTCACGCACTGTTTTTGATTTTTAGAAATTGATTCATATTTCAATATAAATTATTGCATTTCAACGAATCGTTCAATTCTTAGATTTTTAAGTTGTGTTCAAATTGACGTATTTTTTCGTGCTACGAAATAAAAATGAGATAAAAAAATCATGCATACCTACCATATAAATTAAATTAACTATACTTATCGGATAAAAAATATGTTAAGATTTTTCTGATCAGAATTTTTTTCTTTATTTCACTATATTGTCAGTCAGTAAGCGATCGATCTGAGACATTCTGTGTATTAGCGTAGTTATATTGTTACGGATCACCCTGTATATAACCGGCAGGCAAGAGTTCTGAGAAATGGGGGTCCGCTTACTGTAACAACTGGTACCTGCACGAAAGTTCTAGAGAAAGCGAGAACACACTAGGCTTATGCTACGCAGCCTATATAAACATCAGTCAACGGTGAGTCACGCATTCAAGTCGACGGTGGAGCAGTAATATAAATAGTGCCATGATATAAATAACCAAATTGATAAAATAAATACTAGTGTAATGACTAGTAGTAATAATTACGAGTTATTGTATATAGTTGTTTTGTTTTGCTTTGTAATTACTGTTTAGTTATTGTTTACTTGTGTTGATTGTTAGAACTGACTTTTCATTGTTGCATGTTGTTAATTATTGTAAATAAATATTTATTCCGCCAACTCAGAAAACAGTTTTGTAACAATATGCTCTATATATTATAGATTCCAAGCCTCTTTCTATTATTTATCAATGACCTCCCGAAGGTTGTTACAGAACAAATGTTTTTATTTGCTGATGACACTGCTGTGATATGTGAGTCAAATGATCCAGCGCTGATCAAAAATAAGTTAGAACTTGTGATGTCCAATCTAAATGAGTGGTTCACGAAAAACGGCTTAAAATTAAATGAAAACAAAACAGAAATTATAAAATTTGGAAATTACTTTAATATGTACGGTCACATAGATATTCTAAGTACAACTGTTGAAATACAAAACAGCGCAAAATTTCTGGGCGTTGTAATTGACAAAAATTTAGATTGGAAATCACATGTTGATAGCATAATACCCAAATTGTCAAAAGCAGCTTACATTATAAGGCTGATGAAATATAATAACCTTAATATCGAGACCCTATTAAAAATTTATTTTGCAATGTTTCACTCCGTAATGCAATATGGGTTAATTTTTTGGGGAGATAGTACAACGGCAAATAAGATTTTTAAATTGCAAAAAAAATGTATTCGAATCATGGCAGGTGCGAGATATCGGGAGCACTGCAAAAATTTGTTTTATTCACTTAAAATTTTAACACTTCAAGATCAATATATTTTAGACTGTGCTTGCTTTATAAAAAAATATTCAAGCCTTTTTGAAATTAATATACAGTCACATAAATATGAAACCAGAAATAAAAAGAACTTAAAAACAAATCAAACACATCTAAGCGTTGCTCGCGATGGTGCTCGCAATGCCATGATTCGAATATATAATAAAGTTCCGGAAGAAATACGTAACATAAAAATGTATGATAAATTTAAAACCCAACTTAAAAATATATTGTTAACAAAAAATTATTATACCGTCGCGTCTTATCTGTACAGTAACCTGTAATTATTGTAAACCTGACACTATTAAATATCCAATAAGGATTTTTTTAATAAAGAATTTTATTATTATTATTATATTATTATTATGTGGACATATTATATAATTTGATGTAGATATCTTTAATAAAAAATAACAATGCTTTTAATGTTTGCTTTTCACAGACTCCATAAGCAAATATTGCATTAATTCACTAAATTATAATTTTCTTCGTAGCTTTTTAAATTAGTTCTATGAATAATTAATAAACCATTCCGAGAAATAATTAATATTATTGATTAGAAATAAACTGGCATACATTATAGTTAAGTAGTTCAAAAAGTAAACACGGTCTCGGTCATAATTAATGCAATAACTGTTAATGCGAACACTAGATTAGCTTTTAAGTGCACTTTTAAAAACCTCACCTTTATTGTCTAACGTCTACAAAAATAAAACACTCTTGATAAAATCATAAACTGGATCTGTGTATTGTTTAAATACCTACAGTACGATTCAGAAATTATAATAATTCGGAAGATACTGGGTTCGAATCCCGGCGGGGGCATGAGTGGCTAGGACTTTTTCCTACTGCCTCACGCCAAGAAACGGTAAACAGGCCATCTTGTTTGAGGTTTTCCATGATTTCTCTCAATAATTCCAGATGAATTTCGAGATTTCCTTATTCAAGGCCATGGCCTTGTTAAACTTCTAAGCTCCCAAAGTTGCTTACCTTATCCTAATTTCTTATCATTCCTCCATTCGCACATGGGCTTGAGAATAGCCGAGCGTGTAGCAGTGCTGTTGTTTACATGGCGTTGCTATGGTTCCTCTATTACAAGTCCCGAGTTCTAGTCCTAGAGCTGGTAAAAGTGTCAATTGGATTTTCAATTTATTATTAAAAAAAAATAATGAATTGAAAATATGAATTGGTGCTAGGCCCAAATAATCTTAGCTGTTGGTGGTCTTTAAAACCATTTCCATTCGCACATTGCTATTAAATAAGTTGAAGTTAAAAAAAATGCAGAAAACAACGGGAAGTGGTAAATTGGAAAATGGTAATGGTGCGAATGGCGTCTGTTATGACATAATGTTGAGAAACGGACGTTAAACGCATTATTATTATTGAACATTTTTATTGGAAGAGCAGCCAATTAATTGATTCCTGCAAATATCGGAAAAATTCATTTTGACAACCATAGTCACAGTCAGGACTCTAACCTGAACCTTTCCACTATCGCGGCGGAATATGGGCTCTAATTTAATGTATCCCTTTTGGGACATCTACAACCTAGTTATAATTAATAACACTCGCATGAAGTGGAAATCTATGGAGAATGTTAGATTGGTAATCATGTCACGGTTGAGTAATGTAAGCTCATTCCGCCGCGATAGTGGAAAGGTTCAGGTTAGAGTCCTGACTGTGACTATGGTTGTCAAAATGATTTTTTCCGATATTTGCAGGAATCAATTATGTAATTGGTTGCTCTTCCAATAAAAATTTTCAATTGCAAAACAGCCGTATAAATATCTATTTAATATATTATTAACTTCCCATTGGAAGTTATTGTAATGGGTCCGAAAATCGAAATCAAAAAGGAAAAAAAAATTTTATATTTCAAGGTCACTACACTATTTTTACACTACTTTTAGAAAGATGTCTGTGTGTGTGTATGTGTGTGTGTGTGTGTGTGTGTGTGTGTGTGTGTGTGTGGGTAGTACGTACGTATGTATGTGTCCATTTCTTTCTAAGACGAAATCTCGAGAATGAAAAATGATATCGACTACGTTGGGGTGCCAATCGACGCGTATTAACGTAAATATGATCTGAAAGAATTTTTTTCAAAATCGGTTCAGCCGTTCTTTTTTCTTAGCCAAATAACCTCCAAAAAAGTAGATTTTATACAATATCTGGTGAATAAAAAATTATATCGACTTCGTAAGGGTGTCAATCGAGGCGTGTTAATGTCATTTTGATTCGACATAAATTTTATAAAAATCGGTTCAGCCGTTTTTTTTTTTTTTTTTTTTTTTTTATTTATTATTGTTAAAAATAAATAATAATTATGTTTTAATGATTAAAATGATTACTTTTTTGTGTAATATCTAATTTAATTATTATTATTAAATATTTATCAAACTGGGAAGTTCGTCGTGTGGACCTCAAGGGTCGCACTTTAGTCCTAATAAACGACCCACCTCACGGCTTGTTATTTTTCGGTTTAGTTTTTGACTAATCGAGGCTATTCAATGGGAAATAATCCTGACTGATGGTTTTGATTTAAAAAGATTTCTAGTTGTCCATATTTTAAAATTAACCTTTATCTAAATACCATGTAATCTTTTTTTAAGTTAAACGCTTTACTAAATTTATAAGTCTAATTTTAATTTGATATAATAAAATGCTTTACATAGGTAGGTATAATTGTTTTGTTCTTCTTTATGCGAATTTAAGTACAGATATTATTTTCAAATTATGCCTATTGTAAAATTATCCTTTATGCTTACAACTGAGTTCTGTATTACAAATATATTATTACATACAAACGCGCCGAACGGGTGGCTTAAAAAAACAGCTTGGGCATATTTCCACTTCCTGATTTACATCATACTAATGAGAGAGCTCACAGGTTGTTCTATCTATAGTACCCAACCGCTAGGGGCGCTAGTGGTAATATTCTATAATATTACCACTAGCGCTATACTGCATACTGCATTAATTATGCGTGGTCATACATAAAACAAATATACGCGTCGACTTGAGAACCTCCCTTCTTTTTTTGAAGTCGGTTAAAAAGAGATATCACAATAGGTGTGTTTGTTGGCAAGTTCTGAACTCCCAAAGCCTCGGTCGGCAATACAGAACTCCTCGTACCCAACTGCGTGTTTGAAGGTCAAATTCTCGGACCATTTGGATTGTTTGAACCTGGTTCTAGCAGTTTTAGGCTTCTAGAACTTCTAGGAGCCTAAAACTGGTTGAACCAAGTACGAACAGTCTGAAGAGGCCGATAATTTGATCAACAAACACGCAGTTGTATCTATAGAGTTCTGTATTGCCGATAGACGTTTTGAGAGCTCAGAACATGCCATTAAACACATCTAGTACAGTAGCAGTTGAATTTTACAGGCACTTCCATCTATCGAATGGTGTTTTATATTAATTTCTAATTTGCAAATTAGCCGTACGTCTTTATCTTGGACACGATTTTTCGACCCTATCCACCTGACTTCAATTTCCTCACGGAACATGGAAGTAAAGAATTTGCCCCTTTTTTCTAGTTGAAATAGTAAGTTAATAATAACGTGTTAATTTTTACATATTTTTTACTCTACTATATATCAACTTCCAGCGTGCTGTGCCCCACGATTTGACAAGAATATTTTTATCATTCGTGGATATATTTTATAGGAATAGACAGTGGCGTATTTAAATTCAGTGCCGCCCCGGGCCACTCGAAATTTCCCGCCCCCCCAATTTGATATTGACTATATATTATAGAAAATAACATGATTCAAACAAAAAAAAATTCTTCTAAGATGCGTGGCATTTTGATACTTATTTATTTCTTATTGAAAATACTGTTTATCAAATTCGGGTTTATGAAAGTCGTGCTTGAATTTTGCCACCCCTATAATATCTACCGCCCCTTATCGGCCCCTACGTAAATATACTTCTAGGAATAATAATGTTTTCTTTTGGCCATCCTGCGCGATCGCTGTGCAATATTATTATGACCATTCTTAGAAACTAACATAAGAATACAATATCTCTCTCATAATGTTGAATGGAGGCAGTACAATTAATAAATTAAGTGTCATCTCTAAGGTGGTAAGACTGCATACATATGGGAACATAACCTAACATATTCTATGTATATTAACCTATTATTGTAGGTCGGTCAAAAAATCAAGATACTGATTTCCTTTAGTACCTACATTTATTCTATCAACAGAGCAACAAAAGAGTTTGGTATAACATTTTATTGTTAGAAGTTATACTCCTTTATGCGACTCCGGGCGAGTTTACGCAAAGCGTTAAATGATGCGCGCGCCGCACTGCAGGTAGTTCTTCAGCTTAGAACTTTAGAAAAAATCCGTTAGATGTCGCGTCAACTCGAGGCTAAATCGCAAACTCGGTTTTACCTCAAATGTGGAAAAAGTCGCTCCGTAAAAACCGGTAAAACCGATTAAAAAACTGGAAAATATGATTTGCTATACCGAAATACCGACCTGTATTGAGTCATTTAACAGGCAGGCGTGCCGAAAGTGTAACTAGTGCGGTAAGTAAACGGTTACCATAGTGACTTATGTTTATTCACTCTATCCGCCTGCTATTACATACTCACGGCCTGTGTAAATGTAAAGATGGCGACGCAAATGAAGTATTAACTGTCAAAATTTTTTGAAAATACTGGAAACATACACACAGACTCTTCAGCTTTATTTTTTTTTTAAATTTATTTATTTCACCAGAGTATACAAAAACACGAAAATTTGCATCAAAATTGTATAATTGAGAAACTAACTAACTTTTTGACCGCATTTAGTAACTTTAGTATGTGTATGGATTTTAACAGTGTGTGATTACTGGGTATTAAATAGATTGCTATAATCTCTTAGGCTGGAACATTGTACTAGCACTTTTTAACTACGAGGTGGTCCTTTTTATACGTGTTAGTTAATTTGTAATGAAAACAACAGATGACACGAGTTGGCGTGTGCTTGTTTTTATTATATCCTGTTGATTAAAAATGAGATTAGTAATCTGTTGTTGATTAGTTCTATTTATTTCTGTCAAAAGTAACAATTTAAGTGATTTTTTCCAACGGTTTTCAGGACCACCGACTGCTAGAAATATTATTCGTGTTAGTCTTCAAATCTCTTTAATGGTGATCAAAAAATCTGCATGATTATTGAAATTTTGTGATCATTAGAACCAATCTAAGTTTTTAATAATTTTTAAACTGAAAACAAATCATTTTTAAACGGGTTTATTTAGCTTGACCACGTATATTTGTTTGTTTGTTACTATCTTTATTTCAAATCTTGCGACAAGTTTTTCAACTACTTCTACTTAACCGATTCTTATGAAACTTTGCACATACATTGAGTTCCCGTGACAATACAATATTATTTTTTTTTTGTCTTTATTGTATGTATTTAAAAATACAGAATTGCGTCAAATAGATACTTTACAGATACTCTGTTAATTTATAAAAATTATTTTCTAAGAGAAAATTTTTTATTTGACATTTAAAGTATTTGACATCGTTTGTGTCCCTTATATTTTTAGGCAACTTATTGTACACTCGAATCATGGCATTGTGTACTCCTCGACGTGCCACTTCTAAAATTATGATAATTTCAACTTGGTAACGAGAAGCTGATGATAGAATCAGGAGGTGGACAGTTGAAAGGATGAGGAGTTTGCATAATGATATGGGCCAGATATCAAACTAAAAACTAGAAAATAAAAATAGGTAAAAAAACTTTTAAGTTAAACGGTTTTATTTTAAATCATCAGCTGTACCAAAAACTAGAAAATAATTAGGACACAAACAAAGGCGTACTTTGTGACGCTGCGTCAGCGGAATAAGTAATAACCTGGGACTTTTAACAGACTAAAATAAAAACGTGGGGCGCATAAAAATCTGTATAACGACTGTATATTTAAATAAGAACGGCTTGTCTAGAAAAATGTGTTTCCAAGTCCACCAACATAAATATTTCAAATACGTCCCACGTTTTTATTTTAGTCTGTTAAAAGTCCCAGATTATTACTTATTCCGCTGACGCAGCGACACAAAGTACCCCTTGGTTTGTGCCCTAACTCCTAATTATTTTCTAGTTTTTGGTACTAACAGCTGATGATTTAAAATAAAACCGTTTAATTTAAAAGTTTTTTTACCTATTTTTATTTTTACCTACACTTAAAATCGACAGAATTCTTGAAAAATTAAATTTTTGAAATTTTTTGCCAGGATAAATTTATGCTAATTTAATTATCACAGGTGTTTAAATTTGAAAAATGAAATTATCTCGAGCACTTAACAGTTAGATAAGAGCAAGTATGTTCTTTGATATTTCTATGTTTAAAACACTTTATCCTTGTCTTGTTTTGCGCCAACTTCGGTAGACACTCTTCAACAGGTGACCATTAATTAATTTTTTTACCTACCTCTTTGCTTGCATTAGCAGCATCATAATAGCCATGAAAAGTGCCACTTACTATAAATATTTTTGTACATTAAGGCGCAAAAGTTGGGGACTTCTTTGGATGACAAACAATAATTATCAAGTTTATATTAGAAATCGTGTCCATCGTGATTATAATAAAATTAAGAAAAATCGCAGGATTGTTGTTATTTTTTTGTGTACTTGAAAAAGTCTAAATATATAGACGAAACGTCGTACATTTAATTAAATAAATTCAATATTTTGTCCACTATCCTGCGATTTTTCTTAATTTTATAATAATTATCAAGGTTACGTTTATATGTGCCACTCAGTTATTAAATTAATATTGACGCCATTGTGCAATTATCCGTTCGAGACGCTAATGACCTCTGTTGTCGAGCGTCTATAATCTACAATTCAATTCAATTTTCAATTATCCGTTCGACCGATCGACGGTGAGCGCACACAGACCTAGTGATGCGCGATTACGAGATATTTTAGTCGATTGTCTCGATTGTTCAAACATCTTGATGACTATAGATAGTTGTCACTTGGATTCGATGTATGAATTATGATTTAGTGTCTGGTATTTACCCAAGTTGGAATAAAGCCGTGTTTGGTTTTCAAAAAATGTTTCTAAATTACTTAAGTCTGATTTTCTTAATAAAAAACTCCGTTTCAAAACAAAGGTTAAAAATGGTTTTTTTTAGTGAAAAAAATAAACAGGTTACTTGCTAAAGCTTTTGGAAATCCTGTGACCTGTCACATTTTCAATTAGTTATTTTTTTGAAGAAATTGTGTTTTAAAGACAACCAACAGCTAAGGTTATTTGGGCCTAACACCAATTCATATTTTCAATTCATTATTTTTTTTTTTTAATAATAAACTGAAAATCCAATTGACACTTTTACCAGCTCTCGGGCTAGAACCCTCCGTTCGACCAATCGACGGTGAGCGCATACAGACCTAGTGATGCGCGATTACGAGATATTTTAATTGATTGTTTCGATTGTTCAAACATCTCGATGACTATCGATGGTTGTCACTTGGATTCGATCTATGAATTATGATTTAGTGTCTGTTATTTACCCAAGTTGGAATAAAGCCGTGTTTGGTTTTCAAAAAATGTTTCTAATATTAAATTACTTAAGTCTGATTTTCTTAATAAAAGACTCCGTTTCAAAACAAAGGTAAAAAATGATTTTTTTTAGTGAAAAAAATGAACAGGTTATTCGCTAAAGCTTTTGGAAATCCTGGGACTTGTCACATTTTCAAATAGTTATTTTTTTGAAGAAATTGTGTTTTAAAGACCACCAACAGCTAAGGTTATTTGGGCCTAGCACCAAATCATATTTTCAATTCATTATTTTTTTTTAATAAATTGAAAATCCAATTGACACTTTTACCAGCTTTCGGGCTAGAATCCGGGAACTGGGGACTTGTAATAGAGGAACCATAGCAACGCCATGTAAACAACAGCACTGCTACATTCTCGGATATTCTCAAGCCCAATTAGTTATTTAAATTTCATTTTGGCCATTGGTGGTCTACCGTCTACACTCTACAGAATATTACTGCCAAACGAAATTATATAATCAGTAGCGTCCTATACTTTTCAAAAAAGTGTATTATAAAGAATAGCTTACTTTTTTAGATAAGTATATCTATGTAAAAGTGTGTGTATGTAAATTAAATTTTTTGCGTTATGTAAAAAAACGTTAAAAATTTATATCTATATATATTTCGACTGATATTTCTAATTACGTATAATTTGGTAGAGGTGTAGCGTCATTGATACTTAGTACTGAAGATTTGTAAATAATTACTAGACATGTTTCAGTGGCGTGCAGTTTCTCAAAAACGTTAATATAGACGTGTGTCAACATTTAATCGTTTGCTGTAAGTACACTGAATTTGCAAAGATCTTTTCCAAAAAAAAGTAAAAAAAAAATATAATCTGAAAACGAATTGAGATATTCTTGAAAACAATTTAAAAAAAACAAGTTGCTTATTTTAAGAGTTATTTGAATTTGTAGTGCTTTTTTTAGATCTGGGATATTTTAAAAAAAAAAGTAAATAAGAAGTTACCTACACTTCAAATAAATTAGCAAAGTTATAGTCGTTCTAATCAAGAGATATAGCTGTTATCACGTAAGCAGCATAGGCTCTGTTGGTATCTAGGGCTAGGATCTGATTGGTTGTTATGCTGTGTTGATTTTCAAGCGACCAATCAGATTCTGATCACGCAGTTTAATCCAAGTGTGCAAGCTTTCACGGCCGGCATTGTTCCAAGTCTTCATGGTTTCCGGGCTTGTAGGCGGTCCGGTGGTATTTCTGCCTGACGTTTCGTCTACAACTGCGGTAGACATTCTCAAAGGTCAGTTGTAGACGAAACGTCAGGTAGAAATACCACCGGACTACGGCCTACAAGCCCGGAAACCATGAAGAGTTGGCACGCAATTTAATGCTACAAGTAATATCCAGGGGGGATAGCCGATAGAGTATATTATAATGCTTGGTTCAGCAATACAAGAAAGATTAAATTGGCATGTCACTGTCCTATGTGCTATATGATATAACGAGGTGGTATATGCAAAATACGTGGCTTAACCTTTTACACAAACACATACGTACGTCTATGTACAATTACATGTGTACATCTTGTATGATATATGTATTGTCATGCGTTATTAATGGTTATGATTTTACGGGTCATTCTCTCCTTGTCATTCTTTCATATTATCTTCTGTCTCACTTACTAACACCCTGTTATCATCGTATATACTATATGACGTACTCCAGTGTCGCGCTGGAATATTTCACAGTTGGGACAAAAATTCTCGATTAATTATACCTACCACCATTATACTTACTTTTTTCAGATTTTAAAAAATTATAACAGTAAAATCTTCTTAGTAGTACCCTGTTATTATAAGTAAAAGTCTGCATGTACTCCAGTGTTGTACTGAAATATTTCACAATTGGGGCTAAAATTCTTGATAAATGTACACTACTATTACTGGTTTTAAAAAACTAGTAGATAGTAGCTTCTTCAATTTCACGAAAATTCATTTTAAATTAACTTTATATGTATTCTGAATTTAGCTGATTTAAGTTTGTTGGAGGCAGCGGTGGATTTAGAAGTGATTTAAGCTTCTACAAAATAGCTCCTAGCTCCGTCCCTGACACAATATCATCGCGGTGATAAGAGAGTGACTTTAATTATAATTTTTCCAATAAAATTTTCTTGATAAAAAATTTTTTTTGAAGCGCAGTTGCGAACAATTTTTTCTGTTCCCTATATAGAGTCATCCAACTACCAACTGATCGCAAATATAATAGCCCAACTTTTATAAAAAAAAGGGTGTGGGTCTTGGGACCCCCGACAGATATGAAACATCAAAGAAAACGTTATTGAACTCGGTGGTATTCTCTATGCAGTAGTATATATTTTTTCAAAAGCAGCAACTAACTATGCTGACGTAATCCTATATACTGCACTGTAACACCGCGTGTGTTACAGTGCAGAGAGAGAGTGCCGCAGTGGTGGGGAGAACAGCAGCGAAGGAGCGGACCAAACATTTCGTTGCATATTTCCCCTCACGCGGCTGTTCGTAGCCCGACATAAGATGTTTCACATCAAAAATAAAAGTAATGAGGTCAATAACCGAATTTAAATAAGTTGAACTGTCAATTATGCGATAATTTTGTAGTGAGTGTAAAAAACTTTTTCTCAATTGCAATTTGCAGTGTTCTTATAATTATTATTAAACCAATGAAGCAAGAAATAAATAATAAAATATACTAAAACAAGCGATACGTTCACTGACTGTGAGTTAACAGTCCGTTAATTTATTGGTTCAAGAACCCCGTCACTGTTAAACAAGGAATCATTAATAATAGCAATAGGTATCAAGGATTGTATAAAATAACGAAGAAAATTACTTTATGCTAGTTTATGTTATAAAACTGATTGTCTCGGTTGATTCAGTCATATACTGACTCACCAACTCCTTAAATTTCGCTTACGTTATTTAAATAAAATTAATTATACTATAATATAAAACTGATTGCCTCGGTTGATTCAGTCATACTGACTCACCAACTCCTTAAATTTCGCTTACGTTATTTAAATAAAATTAATTATTATAACGAATAAAAAACAAAAATATTGAAATCCGAAACCCGCGGAATCGAACTGGGGACCTTTAAATTTTCAGTCGAACGCTTTACCAATTGAGCCAGTGGAACGATGATGGTATACACAGTATAGAAGTGTAAAATAAAAAACGTTAATTTATAAAATTAATTGATTATTTAATTTTAATTATTATTTGTCAGGATTCATGCTACAACAACACATTGTTGTGACAGACGGAAGGACAGATAATGTATTTATACAAAAGTACATATATTATCAGAGTTCAAAATAACTAACAATTTTCAAATATTCCTGTAATTATTATTATTATTGTAGATTATAGACGCGTCGACAACTCAGGTCATTAGCGTCTTCAACACAACAATTAATAATCCATTTGTGTATTAGAATCTGCCAGCCGGCATACACAAACCGATTGGTACGAGCTCGGACTCCTGGGAACGCCAATTCCCAAAGAACATTGGAATGGAATTGCGAGAACATACTACATTCCAATGTTCTCCCTGAGGGAAAATATTCCTGTAGATAATGAAAAAAAAACATTTTCTGATAAGAATTTCTTAGTTTCATATTTAATTTTTTTTATAGGTATTATTTGTATATTTATGATTTTGTGGTAGCTTATTGGAGTACAGAGTAACAAAATTATATTTTGGAGATATACAATATATTTGACTTTATTGTGCTTCGGAATTACCAAGTTTCCGTTGATCGATTTTTTCGCTTGCAGCTTACGAGTTTACAAGCCAAATTAAATATGTATAATTGGTGTTTTATCACAAATGATAGGAAATGTTACTCGACGAAGTGTTCGCAACAATAACTGTAAAATTAATCCGTAATTGATTACATATAATGGATACGCTCGATTTGTTATTTTGTGCCGCTATCCCTCCGTAATCAAGGATAGGCACGTTATGACTATGTGATGCGTATCAAAACTTTTCGTAGCGCAGAAAAAAGTAATTAGATGTATGTTTAAACTTAGTAGACGAGCTCATTGTCGTGATATTTTCAAATCTAATAATATTCTAACTCTACCTTGTCTTGTTATATTTGAGCTTTCAGTATTCGTGAAAAGACATCTGAATCTATTTTCTAAAAATAGTGATTATTACGATAGCAGTCTCTCAATTCCTTATCATAATACGTCATTGTTTGAGAAAAATGTTACTATGGCTGCTATAAAAGTATTTAATCATCTCCCAGATGATATTACTATATTGCAGCCTTTAAGCAAATTTAAGACTGAACTTTTTAAATACCTAATAAACCATTCATTCTATTCTGTTGATGAATATTTTTGCGCATAGTCCTCGAATTGACATGTTCCACACTTTTTAAGTTTATGGAATAAATTTATTATTTATTTATTTATTTATACAGGGTGTAAACGGTTTTACCGAACATAGGGCAAATAACATTGAGAACATTTTCAATTTTGTAGTAAGCTCTATGAGCTACATAGATATAAATATGTAGTAGCATATGCTTTATGTTTTCGAAGTGAAAACTTCTTTAGGCGCACTTTGCGTTCTTTTCTGAACAGTGAACGAAAGTGAACCGTCACGCTCGGGTCGGTGACGTTGAATCGTGTATACTCGGCTCCAGTCGTCATCAGCCACGTTTACTGTCTAACAAGGAGTATATCGTTTCAATAATTACGTTTTTATTTTTACGTATTATAACAATAAAATAATATTATGTATGTTTTGCATATAATCAAGTTTTCACTTCTGTCGTGTGATCATAAGCACACACCCACTTTTTTTTTATTTTGCAGGTTCCGAGTAACTCTTATAAAATAATCAATCGTTGCTATGGAAAATTGTTTAAAAAATTCACTGTACTATTTTTTCTATGTAGGTAATTCACTACTACATATTTACATTTGGCCTTATGGCCCATAGCCTACTACAAAATTGTAATTGTAAAGTATTTATCGGTCACTTGGCATAATGCAAATTGTTTTTGCAAAGCCTGCTTATACTATATCATCTATTTTGTAAGGTTAAAAATCACTTATCGTAATTCTGAAACCTTATTGCACATCGGAACCGCAAGCTCTTTGAAATGACACCTCGTTCGTCAAAATCGGTTCAGAAGTTTAGGAAGAGATAAACGCACAAAAAATTACGCCTGGCCTATTATTATATACTATCTATAGATTTACGAATGAGGAATATTATAATAATATTAACGACCCCAATGCCACAGTCTAGACAAGGATTGTTTGATCACAATTATTAATAATTTATAAGTACGAAAGAAATAAAAATAATAATTTCTACAGATGTAGAGAAAATTAACCTGCAACAGATGGATTATTGGTGATGCAACTGTGTTTTATTACAACAGAATTGATATAAAAAATAAGTAATGTGTCAAATACGATATTAATAATGACAGAAATCAGACACAATAACATTTATTTAAGTCGTCAGTGGAATTATCTTTTTTTTAACACTCAAGGTTTTTCAGTTTAATTAAAAGCTAAAATATTATAGCTTCAATATATATATATAGCTTAAATATATATAGCACATTAATTGATTTAGTATAACCTTTACATAATTGTCTTTGTTAAATCCTATCAAATTGCTGTTTCTCGTTTTTATATTGTCTTTCAGTATAACGGATATTAATTAGAGGTGAACACAGATTTTATTCCCAATTTTATCAGTGATAACTACATCTTTTACTTTTAACAATTTTTATGAGTCTTTATTTAAAAAAAACCAACAATGTCATCACCATGTTGTTCTTTAATTGTTCAAACAAAATACTGAAAGAAATTGACAGCATTTGGTAAGTTAAAAAAAAAACATTTCAATTTTTTGTTAATTTTAACTTTATTTCCACATATTCTTACCCACGTTTGTATCAACATTATAATTATTTTGTAGAATCTGAAGATGGTATGAAGAATACCGAAACGTTAGTAAAATGCAAATTTAAAAAAATCAGTATTGCTTTTTATTGATCCTTCGTGCCACGGAAGTGCTCATTTCCAACAATTCTTAAAACTGTTTTCAAGGATCAAATTGCTCTATTTAAATATAGCAACTTCGAACTTAAATATTATACATTCTATAGCTATACAGCTATTGAAAAATTGTTCTTGCACGGAGTCCACTAGTTATAGTTTAAAACAAACGCCTTATTGTAGAATATCGTTGAACTCCTGATGGACTGTTAATCTTAGAAATGTTAAAAAATCAGTTTTACCTATCATTAAAATAAACTTATTAGGAAGTCGGCAGCCATTAAGTAATGCTAAATATAATGAATCTAGCACAAAAATACGCTTATTTGAGAGAACGCGTCTAATTATTAGTTAAAGCGTATTCTACGCTTAAGTAATTACTTCATATTTATACAGGGTAAAACAGTCATGAACGGACGTTTTTCAACAGTCAAATGTGATTTTACAGACAATAAAATCTCTTCCAAGAAATGTTGAAATTACAACGAAACAAACACAGTAACCAATAGGGGGCTTGAGAATGGCCGAGCGTGTAGCAGTGCTGTTGTTTACGCATGGCGTTGCTATGGTTCCTCTATTACAAGTCCCCAGTTTCTGGGTTCTAGCCCGAGAGCTGGTAAAAGTGTCAATTGTATTTTCAATTTATTATTAAAAAAAAATAATGAATTGAAAATATGAATTGGTGCTAGGCCCAAACAGCCTTAGGGATTAAATAATTTTGCCCTTAGTTTTACAATCACCTTCCCTACCTATATTTATTTTGAAGCCGGAGCAAATAAAAATAGCTATGACTACCTGTAGGTAAAGAAATAATATTTTGCTGAATTCTAATTTTTTGAAAGGCGATTTTAAAATGAAGACAAAATTTTTTTATCCTTTTTAGATTCTGATACCTATCTTTTTTGAACTCTGTTTAATTTTGTACCACTCCAACTCCACAAGTGGGGTCCAAATCCACATAAGTGGGGAACAGTACTAATTTAGGTTCAACTCTATAATAAGTGGGGAATGGTAGATACTAATTATTTCGATCTAAACTCAAAATTCACTTTTCAAAATTTTACAATATCTATAGGTATTTTCGTTTTGAGGTCTCCCGAATCCAAAAAACATATTTTTGGAAAAAGTCTGTTCGTCTGTTAATCTGTTTGTCTTTGAGCACAATACAGGTCAAACGGCTATACCAAGGGTCGGCAACCTTTGAGACGGAAGAGCGAAAGTTACAATTTACAAAATTTCCCAGTTTTTAAAGAGCCACTAACATTTTTAACACGCTTTTATTATAGCTTCACCTGTATGTTTGCTTGCTTGTTTGTCAGTTTGTAACCGACTTCTTTGAACTTGATTTTGACCAATTTTGAACGGTCAGATTTAGTTTAAACGTTGTCGACTTATCAAGGACCGACGACAATACAATAATTCAATAAGTTTGTCCCATTATCCTGACCAGGATCTGCAGGACTAAAAAAAAAAAGCAAAAAACTTCAGATTGAACTGAAACTTTGCACACTTATCAAGGACCGATGACAATACAATAATTCCATAAGTTTGTCCCATTATCCTGACCAGGATCTCCAGGACTAAAAAAAAGCAAAAAACTTAAGATTGAACAGAAACTTTGCACACTTATCAAGGACCGATTACAATACAATAATTCCATAAGTTTGTCCCATTATCCTGACCAGGATCTCCAGGACTAAAAAGCAAAAATAAATTATAATTTAAAAAAACTAAAAAACACGCTTTAATGAACTAAAAAGTAAAAAAATAATTAATTTTATTGTAAAAAAGCGTGGGGTGCTTTGTATCATATTTTCATACTACCCCACGCTTTTTTATAATAAAATTAATTATTTTTTACTTTTTAGTTCATTAAAGCGTGTTTTTTAGTTTTATTAAATTATAATTTATTATTTCATAATAGCTTTAAATATGAAATAATATTTATTCATATAAAAACATACAAATGTTTCGCACAAAACATATTAAAGTATTTTAGCTAGCTATGCAGTGCTACACAGTGCTACACAGTGCACCAATAACTAAACAAACAGAACAGTGTTGCCACATTTAAAAAATGCCAGCTGTCTACCTATTCTCACTGTTCTCTGTTGAGTGTTTTTATCCTGTTTATAGTTTTTTTTGCAGTATAATATTTTTTATGAGTTTTGAAAATAAAATAATATAATTATTAATATTTGCGCATGGAACTGGAGAGCCGCATCATAAGAGCCGCATGCGGCTCGCGAGCCGCAGGTTGCTGACCCCTGGGCTATACGGATCGAAACCAAATTTTGGTAGGATGTTTGACATTTATAAATAAGAAAAGCCCTATTGTTTTTTCCCCAAGAACAATATTGTCCCGGCGTCCGATTGGCTGCAGGCATTTTTAACAATATTTTGACCTTCTGACTGAAAAGTTTGGTTTATCACTGTTAAACCCTGTATTCTTGGACACTTTACTTTAAAATAAATCATATTTCTATAGTAAATAAACAAAGGTAGGTTCAGAGAGATGTAAAAGGTTGTGTATTGATATTTACTGTACATACATTGGCATCTCTCTCGCACTCTTTTTATTTCTCTTTCTCGTGCAAAACAAAGTACCCGTGGCGCAAATCACTTGAAGAAACACTGAAGTCACCTATGAAATTCAATTAACACGAGCATTCTTAAAGGTACGGTCACAGTTTGGGCTATTTCACTGCGGTTAATAGGCGGTGGAAAATTAATTTTTGAAATTAAAACAAACGCGTTTTTACGAGCTTTTACGCAACTTTTAACCCAAATTATCTCGAAAACAGTTAGAAATATCGAAGGAAATGAAGTATTACTACCTTTTGTAAGTACTTAAAAATTACCAGTAGGTATTTCATATTTAAATTTATATTTCATACCAATTTTCAACCCCGTTAGTTATGTAATTAGCTGCTCTTCCAACAAAAATGTTCAATTGCAAAACAGCCGTATAAATCTAGGTAGGTATTTAATATAGCAATGATTTTTTTTCGTTGGAGAGCAGCCAATTATATAATTGTTTCGAAACATATTGGAAAAAATCATTTTACCAACCAGTTATATAATTGGCTGCTCTTCAACAAAAAAAAAATTTTTTTTCAAATGCATTTCAGCCGTATAAAATTATTATTTATAGCAATGATTATGTGGATGGTCTTTTAACCAAGAATCTGTGAACGAAGTATATTCGACCGGTCATGTTGATTCAATGTCATCATAAAGTAAAGCGCAAACAATTTTCCTTTTTCGGTCTGCGTGTTTCTTCTTCAATGGCTGCGCGTTCGGTTTTAAAAATTCTAATTTACTAATTATCAGTGCATACAAAAACTCACTGGTCATCTGTAAATATATAATAATATTTAAAGGGTTGTACAAACGTTACTTGATAAAAATACGATAAATCCAAATAGAGATTTCCGTTAAAAGAGTTTTCTCTTTTAGTTTAGAAGCTATATAGAATTACTTTAATAAATAAAACACACAAAACTGGCTATAGCTGTCGAACTTTATTTTTTAACCGACTTCAAAAAAGGAGGTTTCTCAATTCGACCGTATATATTTTTTATGTTTTATGTGTGTTCGCGGATAACTTCGTCGTTTATGGGCCGATTTTGAAAAAAAAATTTTTATTTGGTATACTTTCAGATTGGTCCCATAGAAATGTCATCAAAATCGGTTCAGTAGTTCGGCTGATTTTAATAAAAGTATTTCGAGATTTTAACAGATTTTCACGTTTTGAGACCCTAGCAATCGTTTAAGATCATTTTCTGACTGATGTCTGTATGTGTGTGTGTGTGTATGTGTGTGTGTATGTGTGTGTGTGTGTGTGTGTGTGTGTATGTGTGTGGTCAATTTTTCGCCTTCGATATCTTAAGAACGGAACAACATACGGGCATGCCGATTGTTCTGTTGTGTTTATCAGCCTTTAACTTAGATCTGATTAGATTTTGAGTCAAATCGGTTCAGTGGATCCTGATATATTCAAAAAAACGTCCTCAATGTCACGTATTAACATAGGTAAAAAAAAATATAAATGAATTCTAGATGTTATAATATGAAAAAAATGTAAATATTTTTTTTCTCTAAAATGTATAGTTTTCGAGAAAAAAAATATTTTACTAAAAAAAATAAAAATTGTACGTAAATCAAGGTAACCATGATTTTTGCTATATTAAGTTAGCCATCAGTAGATCACCAAACAAAAAAGAGGGCCATGCTTTTTTCAAAGAATAAAAATTAAATTGTGTTTTATTGACCACCAACAGGTAAGGTTATTTGGGCCTAGTCAAAGAATAAAAAAAAAAAAGTTTATTTTTTGCAAATATTTACTAGGTGGGAAGTATAGGACTGGTCATCAGTCGAATTTTTTTTTCAAATGCATTTCAGCCGTATAAAATTATTATTTATAGCAATGATTATGTGGATGGTCTTTTAACCAAGAATCTGTGAACGAAGTATATTCGACCGGTCATGTTGATTCAATGTCATCATAAAGTAAAGCGCAAACAATTTTCCTTTTTCGGTCTGCGTGTTTCTTCTTCAATGGCTGCGCGTTCGGTTTTAAAAATTCTAATTTACTAATTATCAGTGCATACAAAAACTCACTGGTCATCTGTAAATATATAATAATATTGAAAGGGTTGTACAAACGTTACTTGATAAAAATACGATAAATCCAAATAGAGATTTCCGTTAAAAGAGTTTTCTCTTTTAGTTTAGAAGCTATATAGAATTACTTTAATAAATAAAACACACAAAACTGGCTATAGCTGTCGAACTTTATTTTTTAACCGACTTCAAAAAAGGAGGTTTCTCAATTCGACCGTATATATTTTTTATGTTTTATGTGTGTTCGCGGATAACTTCGTCGTTTATGGGCCGATTTTGAAAAAAAAATTTTTATTTGGTATACTTTCAGATTGGTCCCATAGAAATGTCATCAAAATCGGTTCAGTAGTTCGGCTGATTTTAATAAAAGTAAGTAACGGCGTGTGATTCTTTAAGGTAAATGTTACTTTTTGACACTAAAAAGTAAAAAATAAAAAACTTTAAAAAAAAAAAACCTCCTTCAAAAAGGCACTAAAAAGAGGAAAATAATGAAATTTTGAGGTCTGTGCCAATTAAAATATGAACTCGGTTAAAAAGTATAGTATATAGTGATTAATATCTTCTTTTTAACCAACTTCATATTTTAATTGGCACAGACCTCAAAATTTCATTATTTTTCTCTTTTTAGTGCCTTTTTGAAGGAGGTTTTTTTTTGTTAAAAAGTTTTTTATATTACTACGTTTCGGTCTGTTATAAGAGACCCTTTTCAAGCACTCCTGATCTATACAGTGTATAGATCAGTGACCCAGCTTAAACTGTCTTGACCCACCCTGGAATAATCCCCAATCTCTAGTTTATCTTTTAAATACGTTTATAACCCTCGAAATTTCAACAATTATTCTTGTAAATTTTACAGCAAGTACCTAATCTGCGTTAAAATTTTAACGAGCACTGAAATTTTAGGAACATAAGTATGTTATTGGCCCACCTTCAGAACACCATGTACAAGTCTGGCTCACTTTAACAAAAAACCCTGGCGCCGCCACTGGGTACACAGCCATCTAGTGTTGCAAAAAATATTTAATCGAATTGCTATTTTGCATAACAATGTCTCTAAGATAGGTACTAAATTAAAAAATATTTGTTTTTAAAATGTAATTTTATGTATTTTTATTGACTTGTCATATTCAAATGTGATTTGACGCCATGACAAAATATCTATCTATCTAATACCGAACAATGATAAATATTAACCAGATCTAATGTGACAGGTGAATACTTATCGATCACGCTGTGGACGCATGTTTTGTATAGTCAATATATTATCGAGTGTATTGACTTTCCCAGACCGTGAGAGACACTGAGGAGACTTCGATGACTGATGTTGATGTATTCCAATAGTCGAACAAATCACCAAGTCAACGAAAAGATTATATCATGATCTATTTCGACGTATCTTTGTTTTACGTGTACCTTCTGTTCTTTCACAGAGGGATGACCAAACTTTCTCAAAAAACTCTGTCTTTTACCTTTGGCAAACCTAAGAATAGACGAGCGTGCAGCGATGTAATGGCGTTTCCAGTTCCCAGGTTCTAATTCGAGAATTGGTAAAAAAAATCAATTGGATTTTCAATTTATTATTAAAAAAAAGCATTTGTCACGGCACACACGACCGAGGTAAAACTTATAATAAACTAATACCCGCATATTTTTCTTTAAGGTCTTGTTATGGAAACAGTAAAAGCAAATCACTAAAATATTTAAAAATATCGAGATTTGTACAAAGTATCAGGGTCGCCCACAGTTAAGAGAATATGAAATATTTGAATTTTTTTTAGTTGCGTTTTTTAGATGCTTTTAATCGAAATTGATTTTTTTTATTTATAAACAATAATTGATTAGTTATCTAATTCATTCAATTTTAGATTTACTTGGTATTTTGTTTTGAATCAGCTGTACCTAATACATGAGTAATTATTTTAAATTGATAAATCAAACAGATCTGTTTCTTTAAAACAAAAAAGATCACCTCAGAACACACAAACATTGTAAAAATAAATGACTAATGACTTCATTAACCAATCAGAACTAACAATTTGTGTTATCCTTGAAAACCCGTCTAATGTCAATATTTATTACTTATTGATCTTTTTGCGTCAAAGTATTTTTATCTAAATAAATAAAGAATAGGTTACATCATTAGAATGCTATTCAAACCAATGTAATTACAAAATTAAAAAAGTAGTTATTATTAAAAAAAAATAGCTTAAAGTACAAATTTTTCAGGTGTAGCTATTTTTTCTCCAAGGAGATTTAAAATTGATACATATTGAAACCAGTTTTGTATTTCCTTCCTGTGAGAGGGCAGTGTAGCCTAGTGGATAGCGTACTTGGTACCAGCCTCTAGACTAGACTGTCGTGGCTTCGAATCCCACGTGCGCTAACGGATGTTTTGTGATGTTATTTATAGTTTTAAGTTAGTTGTTATTTAAAGTGGTTGCAGAACTAAATGAGGCCCCAGGTCTGCTTAGAAAGTGATGTATTTGTAGTGTAAATTTCGCAAAAAATTAATAATATAGATGTAATGGCTGAGAAAAAAAATCAAATATTTATAATAAACGATCTACCTACGTTTATATTTTGAATACGTACGGGGCCTCCAACTCCAAACTGCCTCTTACTTACTAAACATACTTTGGCCTTGTTTGGGATTTGATTAAGAATGACTTCTCGAGATTTGGAGACCCCCAGGATTAGAGACCCGCCGGACGAGCCGCCTCCTCCGCCCCCTCTTAGTCCACCGCTGATTCCATGAAAAATAAACACTTTTGGGAATTTCTTTATTATAGAAAAAGCTTCTCAAAAATTGTTTCATAATCTTTTTGTAAACAAAACGTGATGCATTTTTTACATCCTGTATAATTCGACGAGTTCGATAAATGCAAGATTCGTTTTAAAAAATCTATTTTAAGAGCAATTCATCATGGCGTCAGTCAACTCACGTGTCATCACTTAAATGTCACTTTAACATTGTTGACCATCAATTATCTGTAGTAGTTATTGCAGAAAGGTTATAAAGTGTTATAGTACTTAAAGATTAGCATATTAGTGCCAATAAGTTAATATATATTACTTGATTATATTATCTATATCGCTCACATAATTACATTTTAATTTGTAAACAAACGAAACTTAATTAACGCTAGACTTCAAGGGTTTCATGTCCAAAAGCAGCGTTGCCAATTTGTGAGCTATTCCCCAAACTACACTGTAAAAAATGGATGTAAAAATACTTAAGTTAAGATAAAATTCACCCGATTTTCTAAGTGATTTTACATTATTATATATTTTTACACAGAAAACTTCATAAAAACCTGAACTTTTACTGTAAAGTTAAACAAATTTGTGATTTTTACATAAAGTAAATTAAAATTAGGTACATAATTTGTGTAATATTCCAATAAAGTGTGTAAAAATTATAAAATAAAATGTATAGTTACATATATAAAATGAAAATGGATGAATACAAAACAAATTAATGTAAAATTAGTAACCATGCATGCGCAATGTGTTTTTATGGAATCTACGCGATGTGTAGGCGATACCTGTTTGCGACGCCATTGTCTCTTTGTGTGCCTAATCCTATTAGCAGATTAATCGCTGGCTACAAATGAACCATCGATAATCTATGTAATCGGCCTTCTCATTTCTTACAGTGTATGGGAAATTGGGGAATTTGTGGGAAGAGCCTTAAGATGGTTTTAACATAATATTTATAAAACTTAAAAATTAATTTGTGTATTTGTATCGAGGTTTAAAAGGGCCTTTTATTATTAAAAAATGTACTTGGTTTTTTCGTTTAACAACTTTATACATGATGATGTTATAATAGTTTTAAAATTATCAATGAACTGAAGATGACAAAATTTTATTGTCGAAACGTTTTCAATTAATTTACTTTTACTATTATAATTGAATATATTAAAATCGGGTAAGGTCTAGTTACTGTTGTTTTATTAATTATCATCACCGATTTTTTGGATTTCTAAATAATATTTATATATAATTTTTTTACTTTTGACAATAAATCTCTTATAGTTTATAGTATATAAGCGGCTTTGAAGAATTATGTCATTTTTTTGGTATTTATTTCACTTTCATTTATAATTGACAGATTATAAATACTTACATCTTTTGAAATTAGCATAAACACAATTATCTCCAATCATCTCGTAAGTAATATTGATTTTCTATTTAAATTACAACAGATTAAAAGCTTCGAACTAATAATTAACTGTAAGTGAACTGATCATTATTGATATGTACTCGGGTCGCATTGATCCGGTCAAAGGTCATGCAGCTCAATTGATTCGATACATGTCGAATTACACAAGATGTACTTGCATAAATGCACCATATTGTGTGTCCTAGAGCAAATGCAACATAGGTACTTATCTACCATAACCAACGTTATAAAGTTTTTCGCGTAAGATAAGGTTCTTCTGTAAAGGCAAGATTTTCTTTAGTGTTGCCGTCTAGACAAGACAAGACAAGACTTTCAAAGTCTTGTCTTGTCTTGAAATATCAAGACAAGACTTCACTTAAGTCTTGTCTTGAAATATCAAGACTTCACTACCTAAGTCTAAGTCTAGATTAAAAAACTCTTGTCTTGTCTTGAAAATTTCTAGACAAGACTTTTACAAGTCTTGTCTTGAAAATCTAGACAAGACAAGACAAGAGTCTAAAAAGTCTAGATCTAGACGGCAACACTAATTTTCTTGGTCGCTTTGTCGTTATATTCAACTTTCACAGTACTTATACTTAAAAATATGGTTTTGATGATATTTGTCTGAGTCAGACAGCTTGTTTAATATAGTAATTATTACAGTATGATACTGCGTTTTGTCTGAAACGTTCGACAATCGACATGTTATATTTTAATGTATGTGTCACCTCTATTATTCAGGGTGTCACAGAATAACTATTCCTAATTTTCAGAAATGATAGAGGACACTTAAGATAGTTGTCGTGCTATGGGCATAGTGTCAGAAAATTCTAAATTTTCGTCTACTCATTAAGGATACTATAATACAAATACCATTAAAATTTGAAGTTGATTGACCATCTCTAACTCGAGACAAACTTAATTTAAGTTCGGGTAATTAACACGGAGAGCATAGGAAAGGTTGTGTTTTTGACAAGTTTTTGAATTTAAAAAAAAGTAACAGTCAGAAATTTTCATTGATGTTTTTGTTCTGAGCTTAAAAAAGAAAATCCAAAAATTATTGACCTTTTTATTGTTGAGATATAATAACGCAAAGTTCAACAATTTATGAGAAAAGATTGACATTTTTATATAATCCAAGCGAACAAACTAAGTGAAATATGTGTTACTATGTGAACAGCAGTTTAGGTACAATCTCTAACAAAATTTTTTACCTGTCCGGAAATATTCGTGAACGTCCGCAGTTATTTCGAAAAATTCGGCAGTCGATTACATATCGTTGTAACTTGTGTATCGAAAATGGTGGTCGTAACTTTCAACAATTTTTGTAAAGTTTGATGTAGTATTTTCGGACACTAGTTTGTTAATAAAAAATGTTTATTGAAGTGCCCTCTATCATTTCTAAAAATTAGGAATAGTTATTCTGTGACACTCTGTATAATATAGTATATGGATACCTTATAAAAACATTCTTTATGTGATATTATATTAGTTAATATGCTATTATGTAAAACATATCATATTTAAATTTCATCGAGGCAAACTGACTGCAAAATTGCCATGGTTTTGTGTAGTGGTTGATTTTTTTAAACTTATTTTAGGAGACCTGGATAGTCGATACAATGCTGAAATTTTTAGAAAATATTGGCTATGAGAGCCTAAAAACGGAAGATTGCATTTTAAAACTATTATCTGATTTGGATATTTTTTTTTTTTTTTTTATTTAAAACAGGCGCTCAGCTACAAAGGCTATATGCGCGAGTAGGAGTGTATGAGAATGTAGCGCATCAAGGACCGCAGTGGATGCGCATACTTATGCATACGCGAATGCATACACAAAGAGAGTATACGCATACAGCAGTTATCCGCATAACCACACACTCATATGAATAGTTAAGAATACAAAGTACAGAATATAGAGAACTGATTTGGATATAAATTTGTAAGATTAGAGGACAATCTTATGATATAATCGTGCCTCCAAAATGTCGGAAACAGCGACTTCCAAGCACCCTGCTCCCGCATCCAATCCCCTGTGCAGTTTTTCTTATAAAAAGGGGAGCATTATTATGCACTGTAAAAAATGGATGTAAATATACTTTAAAAGTTAAGGTAGAATTCGCTCGATTTTCTAAGTGATTTTACATTATTATTTATTTTTACACAGAAAACTTCATAATAACTTGGACTTTTACTGTAAAGTTAAACAAATTTGTGATTTTTACATAAAGTAAATTAAAATTACATAATTTGTGTAATATTCCAATAAAGTGTGTAAAAATTACAAAATAAAATGCATAGTTACATATATAAAATGGATGAATACAAAACAAATTAATGTAAAATTAGTAACCACGCATGCGCAATGTGTTTTTATGGAATCTACGTGATGTGCAGGCGATACCTGTTTGCGACGCCATTGTCTCTTTGTGTGTCTATTACCAGATTAATCGCTGGCTACAAATGGACCATCGATAATCTATGTAATCGGCCTTCTCATTTCTTACAGTGTGTTAGTTAGGTAGCCCACGGGCGCCAAATATCTTAGGACGATCCTGAATCCAGCCCTGAATTTATTCACAAATTTGATACCAAAATTTGTATTAAAGAAAATAGAATTTAGACTACGGAAAGTACCTGTCAATGAAATTAAATATCAGATTTTAATTAATAAAATATTTAAAAACGCCATTCAGTTTCGTACTAATATTATTTAGTTACGTTATGAAATATTTCAAGATATTTTTCCAGCTTTCCTCTATTTATAAGCGCGGCATTTTCCATTCAGCTCATTAAACGTCTTTTGTTAAGTAGTGTCATCATTATAAATGCCTGATTGTACACATTATGTATTACATAAAGTCAATATGTATCACGTTATATAGGTCTACAAGGTGATCGATAAAATAAACGTAATTCCTGAATCAATAAATTTTAAAATAAAACCAATTTTTCGGCTTGAGAAAACAATTTAAGGCAGTGTATACTGTTAAAAGACTCATTGTGTACTAACTATATAGATAGTTTGATTTCTTAAAATGTGTATTATTTTTTAAACATCCTGTAAGTATCCATGTCATGGATATCACTTTTCAATCTGATTGAACTTTATAACGAATGTTGAAATCTGTCAAAAGTGAGCAAAAATGATTTACAATAAATGTTATTGTAAGCTCCATGGATTTATAAACATGATGCAGTATTTTTCTCTGATAAAAGTGACAGCAAGTATCTATTTCATATATAGTGAATCCGAAACAGGTAAAAATGCATCGATTACAATATTATAGATTGCTTATAAATTTAATTTACTTAATCGTTACACGATCAATTAAATTATATAGTCTAAGAGCTGACGACCTTCTTCGTCAGATAATTTTATCACTCACCAATTGAGGCTTTAACCTGAAGAGGCCCTTTTCGCTGAACTGTCATCCTGGCAAGCCTCACCCGGGGGGTGGAAGAGATTACGAGGTGGGAAAAAAATAAATTTTAAGATAATAGTATCAACTATCATTCATCTTTTTGGTCACAAATTGTTTATTAATATTTCAAATTTCAAATAACATTTGAACCTATTTTTAATTGAACATACTTTGTATAAAATATATGATTTTTTTAACATGAGTGTCTGAGTTTTTAATGAGCTCATTCAAAATCTATAGTGTTGCCGTCTAGACAAGACAAGACAAGACTTTCAAAGTCTTGTCTTGAAAATCTAGACAAGCACAAGAGTCTAGAAAGTCTAGATCTAGACGGCAACACTAAAAATTTATAAGGAAGATTTGTATCCATATTGTAACAAAACTGTTTTCAATTTGGCGGAATAAAATTATTTATTTCAATAATTACAAATGTGAGCAACAATATACAAAAATTTATTAACAATGACAAGTCAATTACAATAGTCAACACTGTTTACACGATCAGTCTATTTCTCAAACAAAGTGAAAACACTTCAATCGCACTGATTTATTTCAATCCGTCGCTCGCTGTCCGTTGTTCCTCCTTCGCTGTGTGGCTGCTGTACTTATATATCGGAAGCAGTTTGACCCCCCCCACGCTCGCCGCGCTTTCTGGAACATTCTCCTGTCTTCGCGTATCTGCCACGCCTACACATTGTTACAACAAACAGACAATCGCTGCCCTCTCGAATGTTCTGTTGAACACAGTAGCGTAGCATCTGGGATTTTGTTACAATATCAATGGCTAAACAAATAAAAATCATTAAATAGATCTATAAAACGGTTTGCACTACGAATCAAGCAAAGACCTACTAAGAGCTATACCAATAGAAAATCTTTTGGAAACTTCATATAAAGAATAGCGTCTCGAAAATCTCGATCCAGCTCAAAATACTTCATGAACTCTAAAACGGGTTACACAACGAATCAAGCAAAGACCTACTAAAATCTTCCAATATAGCAAATCTTTTGGAAACTTCATATAAAGAGAAGCATCCCGATCATCTCGATCCAGCTCAAAATACTTCATGAACTCTAAAACGGGTTGCACAACGAATCAAGCAAAGACCTGCTTAAGATCTTCCAGTATAAAAAATCTTTTGGAAACTTCATATAAAGAAAAGCATCTCGATGATCTAAATCCAGCTCAAAATATTTCGCAAACAATAAAACGGGTTGTACAAAGCACGGTTAAATCGACTGACACTGGATACTTGCACCATTTATACGTGCAGATGGTTATCATAAGACCGGTGTTAACAGCACATTTTACTGACCAATAGAGGCAATTAGAGGTACGCGTGCTACACAGGTTGCTCTCTGCTGCAGGTTTGGTCTGCGTCATATGAAATATGATAACCTGTCGTTTGATCTAGATCACAGTTGGCCACACACTGTGTCTTGTGCTGTTACAAATGGCCGCTTTGAATTACCATCTCATTATACTAATAAACTTAGAGCTCACCGTCAGATTTTCTATGTATCTATATCGAATACACACTGTAAGAAATGAGAAGGCCGATTACATAGATTATCGCGGATGGTCCATTTGTAGCCAGCGATTAATCTGGCAATAGGCACACAAAGAGACAATGGCGTTGCAAACAGGTATCGCTACATCGCGTAGATTCCATAAAAACACATTGCGCATGCGTGGTTACCAATTTTACATTAATTTGTTTTGTATTCATCCATTTTATATATGTAACTATACATTTTATTTTGTAATTTTTACACACTTTATTGGAATATTACACAAATTATGTAGTTTTAAATTACTTTATGTAAAAATCACAAATTTGTTTAACTTTACAGTAAAAGTTCAAGTTTTTATGAAGTTTCCTGTGTAAAAATAAATAATAATGTAAAAATTATTTAGAAAATCTAGCGAATTCTACCTTCACTTTCAAAGTATTTTTACATCCATTTTTTCTAATTTAATTATTGATATTAAATATTTATCAAACTGGGAAGTTCGTCGTGTGGACCTCAAGGATCGCACTTTAGTTCTAATAAACGACCCGCCTCAGGGTTTGTCTTAGCATATATTGAGTACGACAAGGAATTTCCCAATATCCTCATCACTATTAGTTGTCGAACGTCTATAATTTATTATACTAGTGGAATACATGTCTGGAATCTCGCTATTGTATAAAATGCATGAGGTTACGAGGTCTAAATTTTTGCCCATATTGTTTCACAAAAGAAGATATCATGTTTTTATTTGTTGTGTACCTCAAGAGACGTCGTCACCTCCCTTGGGGTGAAATTTTACCGTATTTCCAAATCCTTTTTTGTAATAATTTCAAGACGTGACTCACTGTAAACGCAGCGATTATATAATTCGCAGTAGCGCTAACTGCTTCCTTTGGCACATCGCTGCAGGACACCAGTCGCTAGACAAAGAACAGTAAACAAGAAGCGTTCTTCTTGCTGCTGGTGCTTTTATACATTGACTGTCAGAGTGTACCTACAATTGCAGTAACCACTGCGGTCAATACCATCATCCAGCTAACCGCATTCATTTGTTACGCATAATTTACAGCCCATTTGTATGAATTATATGCAAAGAATGTCTTTTACAGGGCCGTATTTTTAACTTCCCATTGGAAGTTATTGCAATGGGTCCGAAAATCGAAATCAAAATGTATATCAAATTTTTATGTTTCAAGGTCACTACACTATTTTTACACTATTTTTAGAAAGATGTCTGTGTGTGTATGTGTGTGTACGTATGTATGTGTCCATTTCTTTCTAAGACGAAATCTCGAGAATGAAAAATGATATCGATTACGTTAGGGTGCCAATCGACGCGTATTAACGTAAATATGATCTGAAAGAAATTTTTTCAAAATCGGTTCTGCCGTTCTTTTTTCTTAACCAAATAGACTCCAAACAAGCCGTGAGGTGGGTCGTTTATTAGGACTAAAGTGCGACCCTTGAGGTCCACACGACGAACTTCCCAGTTTGATAAATATTTAATAATAATAATTAAATTAGATATTACACAGAAAAGTAATCATTTCAATCATCAAAACATCAATAATTAAAAAAAAAAAAAAAAAAAAAACGGCTGAACCGATTTTTATAAAATTTATGCCGAATCAAAATGACGTTAACACGCCTCGATTGACACCCTTACGAAGTCGATATAATTTTTTATTCGCGAGATATTGTGTAAAATCTACTTTTTTGGAGGTTATTTAGTTAAGAAAAAAGAACGGCTGAACCGATTTTAAAAAAATTCCTTTCAGATCATATATACGTTAATACGCGTCGATTGGCACCCCAACGTAGTCGATATCATTTTTCGTTCTCGAGATTTCGTCTTAGAAAGAAATGGACACATACATACGTACGTACGTACGTACATACGTACACACACACACACACACAGACATCTTTCTAAAAGTAGTGTAAAAATAGTGTAGCGACCTTGAAACATAAAAATTTTTTTTCCTTTTTAATTTCGATTTTCGGACCCATTACAATAACTTCCAATGGGAAGTTAAAAAGTAGATTTTAGACAATATCTCGCGAATAAAAAATTATATCGACTTCATAAGGGTGTCAATCGAGGCGTGTTAACGTCATTTTGATCCGACATAAGTTTTAAAAAAATCGGTTCAGCCGTTTTTTTTTTAATTATTGTTAAAAATAAATAATAATTATGTTTCATTGATTAAAATGATTACTTTTCTGTGTAATATCTAATTTAATTATTATTATTAAATATTTATCAAACTGGGAAGTTCGTCGTGTGGACCTCAAGGGTCGCACTTTAGTCCTAATAAACGACCCACCTCACGGCTTGTTAATTTCGATTTTCGGACCCATTACAATAACTTCCAATGGGAAGTTAAAAAGTAGATTTTAGACAATATCTCGCGAATAAAAAATTATATCGACTTCATAAGGGTGTCAATCGAGGCGTGTTAACGTCATTTTGATCCGACATAAGTTTTAAAAAAATCGGTTCAGCCGTTTTTTTTTAAATTATTGTTAAAAATAAATAATAATTATGTTTCATTGATTAAAATGATTACTTTTCTGTGTAATATCTAATTTAATTATTATTATTAAATATTTATCAAACAGGGAATTTCGTCGTGTGCACTTTAGTCCTAATATACGACCCACCTCACGGCTGGTTTTTTTTTTAACGGAATGGCCTTTGCTTTGATCAGCAATTAGCCAGTGTTTTTTGTGTGTTTTAAAGACCACCAACAGCTAAGATTATTTGGGCCTAGCACCAATTCATATTTTCAATTCATTATTTTTTTTTAATAATAAATTGAAAATCCAACACTTTTACTACGGGTTTAGAACCCGGGAACTAGGAACTTATAATATAGGAACCATAGCAACGCCATGTAAACAACAGCATTGCTACACGCTCGGCCATTCTCAAGCCCATGAAATTTGATGTCTATATATAGCTAGAATATTGCAGTCCGCAGATATACCAGGAATTGTTTAAAAAAAATGGACCCTTTGTGACCATTAAAATAAAAAAAAACCTACCAGTATATTGTCTCACCGTTGAAATCTGAAAATTATTATTTAAGTTTTCATGAGTCTTGTAATATTTGAATAAATATTATAATTTTAAATAAATTCTTTATTAACTCAAAAATAATTATTTATATTAACCATATAAATGCGGGAATCCAATTAAATTATTTTCTAACAAAAATGTACAATTTTACAGTTTAAGTAATTACATAAATTCAATAACATAATCATTTGTTACAATTACATAAAACAAACTAGGGCTGAACCAAAATACATTACAAGTCTAAACAAGTATTTCGTGCTGTAACTGAAAAGTAATAAGTAAAATTTAAATAAAAATTATTAAGTACGCCTCTGTAGAATTTTCAGCAAATGGAGCAACTCTTTTCAAAGTCAATCTCTGTAGCACTACTTAGAAAAACTTTCTGTGCGGTTTTTGTTTTACAACAGTCTATTTTAAATATGAACTGTCAGAAATATTTGAAATATGACGCTTCTTTTTACAAAAAAGGGGTTAAACACATTTTTAAATTCTTTTAGATATGACTGAGGATTTGACAGTTCTAGAAAATGTTTAAATAGAGTGCTAAATTTGGATCCATTGTATTATAAACCAACAGATTTAGAATATCTAGAGAAAATTTTGTTCTAAATTTTTAGGGTAAATTAGTTTGTTATGATAATAAATTATAATTTAAAAAAACTAAAAAACACGCTTTAATGAACTAAAAAGTAAAAAATAATTAATTTTATTGTAAAAAAGCGTGGGGTAGTATGAAAATATGATACAAAGTACCCCACGCTATTTTACAATAAAATTAATTATTTTTTACTTTTTAGTTCATTAAAGCGTGTTTTTAGTTTTTTTAAATTATAATTTATTTTTGCTTTTTAGTCCTGGAGATCCTGGTCAGGATAATGGGACAAACTTATGGAATTATTGTATTGTAATCGGTCCTTGATAAGTGTGCAAAGTTTCAGTTCAATCTGAAGTTTTTTGCTTTTTTTTTAGTCCTGGAGATCCTGGTCAGGATAATGGGACAAACTTATGGAATTATTGTATTGTCGTCGGTCCTTGATAAGTCGACAAAGTTTAAACTAAATCTGACCGTTCAAAGTTGGTCAAAATCAAGTTCAAAGAAGTCGGTTACAAACTGACAAACAAGCAAGCAAGCACGCAAGCACGCAAACATACAGGTGAAGCTAATATAAGCGTGTTAAAAATATATGAACACTGTAGTTGGAATAAAAACAAAAATAAAGATAGTTACTTCTTACCACAACAGTTCTATAGATGGATATACATTTCGAAAGCTATGTTTTCATCTTCAGCAAACACTATTCCTATTGCTGAAGATGAAAGCATAGCTTTCGAAATGTATGTATGTACATTTCGAAAGCTATGCTTTCATCTTCAGCAAACACTATTCCTATTGCTGAAGATGAAAGCATAGCTTTCGAAATGTACATCCATCAATAAAACTGTTGTGGTAAGAAGTAACTATCTTTATTTTTGTTTTAGTTTGTTATGAGTTATTCTATTAGTGGCCAGTGAAGGATTATTTATTACTAGCCGTTGCCCGCGGCATCGCACGCGTTAACAGAAATTTTATTTTATTTACTATAGATTGTAGATTATAGATGCTCGACAGCCGAGGTCATATTAGAGTTTTATTTTTTATCAACTTTTAAGTTAAACGGTTTTATTTTAAATCATCAGCTGTACCAAAAACTAGAAAATAATTATGACACCAACCAAGGGGCACTTTGTGTCGCTGCGTCAGCGGAATAAGTAATAATCTCGAACTTTTAACAGACTAAAATAATAACGTGGGGCGTTTTGAAAAAGTTATGTTGGTGGGCTTGGAAACACATTTTTCTAGACAAGCCGTTCTTATTTAATAATTGTATAGTCCTTATACAGATTTTTATGCTCCCCAGGTTTTTTTTTAGTCTGTTAAAAGTCCCAGATTATTACTTATTCCGCTCACGCAGCGACACAAAGTGCCCAGCTTGGTTTGTGTCCTAATTATTTTCTAGTTTTTGGTACAGCTGATGATTTAAAATAAAACGGTTTAACTTAAAAGTTTTTTACCTATTTTTATTTTCTAGTTTTTGTCAAAACCAACCAAACGAGCCCAAACTCGAGGGGGTTAAGCTAGTAACGGTTGAAGAGTTCCACTAGCCACCTCCTGATTCCATCATCAGACCCTCGTTACCAAGTTGAAATTATCATAATATTGTATTATCACGGGAACTCAATGTGTGTGTAAAAGTTTCATAAAAAGCGGTTAAGTAGAAGTAGTTGAAAAAGCTGTCGCAAGATTTGAAACAAAGATAGTAACAAACAAATATACGGGGTCATGCTAAATAAAACCGTTTAAAAACAGCGCATTTTCTAAAACAAGAAAAAAAATCGTCAAAATCGAAATAATTGTTTTCGAAAAATATTTTCAGAAAAAAAGAAGTTACAGTTAGCTCTAAAATAAAAGGATTTAAAATGCAATTTCTATTGTCAAATGAAAGGTGTCTTCAAAATATTGTGTACGTACCTACGTTTTTTTCAATAGCCGTGTGTAAATCTTCCCACAGTAGTAAACTGTGTAAGTAATAATTATCGTACTTTTATGTATCAATGGTTAAGGGCTTAACCATTGACAAAGTCACAAAACGACCCTTTGAAGACCTCCCGTAGACACATTTTCTTACATAATATGAAGATTATAATGCCACTGTTAATAAAATAAATGATCTTTTTAAAAATTACTTTTTCTTTCATTCGCCACAAAAAGGTTATAAATTATTACTTTACTGTACTATTTAAATATTTATTTTGCATACAGCTACAGAATAAGTGCCAAATTATTAAGTAAATTGCTTATGAAACGTACGTTTTTGACAAGTGATTTTATATTAATAAAAATTATCTTAAATAAGCATTATTTTAAATTTTGAATCATACCAATTTTTAAAACCGGTTGCCCGTAGCTCCCTCACATATATTTAGTAATTATAAGGACAGTGTAGTGTAACGGTTAGCTTAGCGGCCTTTGGATTACACTGTCGTGGGTTCGAATCCCATCTGCGCTCATGAATGTTTTGTGATGTCATTTAGTTTTAAGAGAATTGTTATTTAATGTATTTAAAACGCTAATGACCTAAGTTGTCGACGCGTCTTTAATTTACAATAAATAAATTTAATATTTATATTGTTAACTTATAAGTTATACTAGCAGCTCGGTCCGGCTTCACCCGGACTGCAATACACTACTCACTCGCTTCGCTCGTTCGCTTGAATATTATAATTACATTACTCACTCGCTTCGCTAGTTCGCTTGAATATTATAATTACATTACTCACTCCCTTCGCTCGTTCGTTCCGGGTGGTACATTACTCACTCGCTTCGCTCGTTCGCTCCCGGGTGAATTTTTCCGATGTTTTAATAGTTATTCTGTTAACCAGGGCGGAGACAAAATCCAAAAAATCAAAGATCATGAAAATCGGTCCAGCCGTTCTCGAGTTATAAATGGTGTAACTAACTAACTAACACGACTTTCTTTTATATACCTATATAGATTAATTAAACTTATGTAATATATTATGTATATAACTTATAATATGTAGATGTATTTTAATTCATTTAAAATTTTTCAGCAGACGCTGGGCTAGAACTTGAGATCTCCACGGTGACTTTTCCAGCTGCGCAACTGGCGGCTCTTTATGTAAGTACTTAGTAATATTTTAAACGTCTAAAAATCGACTTAAATATGCAAGTTAAAGTAATAATAAAATATTATGCGTAATTATTTGTTATTACAGAAATAAATAGAGAGTATACCTATATTAAACCTATTATAATGTGTTTTGTATACTCCTTGAGACGTAAAACTTGAACATTAATAGTTAAAAAACAATTACGCATGCGCATAAAATAATAATAAGTAATATAAATATGGTTATGTAACCAATTGATGTACTGTTTCGGCAAAATCTTATGTAACAAATTAATATTATAAGTAACATATTATAGGTAAGGGTAATAAAATCAAATGTTGAGATGTCCAGTGGTTAGCGTCGTGACCTCTGGATCAGACTATCGTGGGTTTGAATTTCGCCTCCGCTCATGGATGTTTTGTGATGTCATTTAGTTTTAAGGAAGTTGATATTTAATGTAATCAAGACGCTAATGACCTAAATTGTCGATGCGTCTATAATTTACAATAAATAAATAAAAATTTTGAGATGTCAACATGTTGAATTTTTGTACAGATTATATCACACACTAACCTTGTTAAATTTTAATATTTCTGATAGTCCAAGCTCCCACGGTACAAAAGTCTATAACTAGACAACACTACTAAAATTTTATATTAGTGAATTTAACAGATAAAAAGTTGCCAAGTGGCAAGTGCGTGTCGGAGCACGCACAGTGAAGAGTTTCGTATAGTCGGGATGAACGTTCACGATTAAAATTCAAAGTTAATAATGTAATGTACCGGATCACCCTGTATTTAAACGGCAAACAAAGAGTTCCGAGAAACGGGGTCTGCATACTGAACAACGAGTACCGGCCCAAATGTTCTAGAGAACGCGAGAAGCACTGAGCTCCAGTGCACCCAGCCTATATAAATCAGTGAATGGTGAGTCGTGCCATCAAGTGGATCAGTGATATAAATATTGAACGGGAATCAGTCAATCAGTGAAGTACTGGGCGTTTACAAGTACGGGCGATAATAGAGGACAGTATGGCTCAGTTGATAGTGTCGCAGCCTCTGAATCAGACTGTTGTGGGTTCGAATCCCACCTCTGCTCATGGATGTTTTGTGATGTTATTTAGTTTTAAGCTATAAATTATGATATATTTGTTGTATTTAAGACGCTAATGACCTAAGTTGTCGACGCGTCTATAATCCACAATAAATAAATAAAACGGGCGATAATAATAGCGCGAAAATAAATAAGTTGACATAAATCTGTTATAAATACAGTGACATAAATAATCCTTGTATATATACTAGTTATTTGTTAAGTGTTATTTAAGTGTTTCGCTTTGTTTAAGAAATACTGTTTAGTTATTATTATTGTGTTGATTGTTACAACTGACTTTTCGTTGTTGCATCCATTATTATTGTGTTTTTAAATATTGTAAATAAATATTTATTCCGCCAACTCAGAAAACAGTTTTGTAACAGTAATATTACATTTTTACCACCGTTGCAGGGAGGTGTATAGATAAATAAAGTGCAACATGACAGTGGTAATGATAGAGTAATGGTCTACACGAAGAGTGTGTACACTACTCAACACTGACACCGTGTCACGGTGCTAGTGTTACACTCGTGCAAGACTACGCCCCACTCTACACTGTAAAAAATGGATGTAAAAATACTTTGAAAGTTAAGGTAGAATTCGCTCGATTTTCTAAGTGATTTTACATTATTATTTATTTTTACACAGAAAACTTCATAAAAACTTGGACTTTTACTGTAAAGTTAAACAAATTTGTGATTTTTACATAAAATAAATTAAAATTACATAATTTGTGTAATATTCTAATAAAGTGTGTAAAAATTACAAAATAAAATGCATATATAAAATAGATGAATACAAAACAAATTAATGTAAAATTAGTAACCACGTATATGCGCAATGTGTTTTTATGGAATCTACGCGATGTGCAGGCGATACCTGTTTGCGACGCCATTGTCTCTTTGTGTGCCTATTACCAGATTAATTGCTGGCTACAAATGGACCATCGATAAACTTTGTAATTGGCCTTCTTATTTCTTACAGTGTAGTGTCAAAAAGTGCATACCAGCTGAAAACGCTTTTATTTTTTATTGTAGATTATAGACGCGTCGACTTCTCAGGTCATTAGCGTCTTTCAACTACACTAAATAACAACTAACTTAAAACC
The DNA here is from genome assembly GCA_039654895.1 of Mongoloraphidia duomilia. NCBI lineage: Eukaryota > Metazoa > Arthropoda > Insecta > Raphidioptera > Raphidiidae > Mongoloraphidia > Mongoloraphidia duomilia. The sequence goes on from CM077527.1 coordinate 14,753,304, forward strand.
AAATAACACCACAAAACATCCATGAGCGCAGGCGGGATTCGAACCCACGGCAGTCCAGTCTAGATGTTGCGGCACCAAGCATGCTAACCGCCAGGCTATACTGCCCTCCTCTGCTGAAAACGCTATTTGTTTATCCAAAGCAAAGCTCACGAAATATTGTGATGAATAAATGTCGCCAAATGAAATCATTTATCATGTTGAATACCGATGTTCCGTTGTTTAAAACTTCTTCAGAAGTCATGTTTTTAATTTCCATGGCAACAACATTGTAATTGTTATGGAAATGCAGTACTAACTCGCAGGCTTCTTTTTTAAATCAGCAAAGAGAGATTGCTTTAGTGCAATATCGTAGAATGGCTCTGGTTTGTAATTATAGATTTTATGTACGAACATTTTACGTTGTAAAAACAACACTAATTGATATTGACATAAACATTGTAAAATTCATATTCAAGTTGTGAGGAATAATAGATATATTTTTTAGATCGCCATGAATAAACCAACAAACTTTTCTACTGCGCCATTTTTTTATGAAAACTTTGATGAATATTTATTTTCACAACGCCGCTATTGAAAATAAGATTTTCGGTACCTGTTTAGCGGGTTGAAACTGAGCGTTTTTATCCCTAAGGATGAAAATTTTCAGGTCGGTTCTCTCTGTTTTTTAACGTTGTTAAGAGGGAGACAGAGCGATTGGATCCGCATATAATTTTCGAAAACGTCAAATTATAAGGAAGATCGAGCGATATTAAATCCGCATATAATATTCATATAAACGTCAAAATGACAAACATAACCCCACATAAATCTGACATATGTCCACGTTCGGATAAATCCACATAATATCATTACACACGAGATAGGTACTTATATATAGTATTTTTTGCCATACCCACTATAAAATATTATGTAGCTGCTTTAATTCACATCATTGTCAGTATTTTCAAAAATTGTTCATAGTTCATTTTGCGTCGCCAACTTCACTTCTATTGTAGGCCGACAGTATAGCTGTCAGTAAGGTAATAGCGGGAGGATCAGAGCGAATAAACATAAATCACTATGGAAATGGTTTGCTTTCCCACACTAGTGTGGGAAAGATGCGTTCCCGCTGCACATCGGCCTGTCAAAAGTCACTTTACATGCAGACAGAGGGCAGTATAGCCTAGTGGATAGCGTACTTGATACCAGCCTTTAGACTAGACTGTCGTAGGTTCGAATCCCACCTGAGCTCATGAATGTTTTGTGATGTTATTTAGTTTTAAGTTAGTTGTTATTTAATGTAATTAAAGACGCTAATGACCTAAGTTGTCGACACATCTACAGGGTGCTGAATCGTTTTGCGGGTAATATGGATTTAACCCGTAAAATCAAACTTTTGCGATTTCCTGCTTCCCTAATTATTTTAGGAAAAATATATTCGAATAAAAGTTTTAGAACATAAAATTCTGCATCTAATACATTAAACAAAATTAATTTTGCATGCTTTGTAACGGCAGATATTTGATATGAAAATGTCAAAATTACCTCAAAAACAGATAGCGATAGCCATGGAACTTGAACAAAATGATGACGTTTTAGCTGTCAGAATAATTTCTAATCATTTTGTTCAAGTTCCATGGCTATCGCTATCTGTTTTTAAGGTAATTTTGACATTTTCATATCAAATTTCTGCCGTTACAAAGCATGCAAAATTAATTTTGTTTAATGATTTAGATGCAGAATTTTATGTTCTAAGACTTTTATCGAAGATATTTTTCCTAAAATAATTAGGGAAGCAGGAAATCGCTAAAGTTTGATTTTACGGGTTAAATCCCTATTACCCGCAAACGATTCAGCACCCTGTATAATCTACAATAAATAAATAAAATACATGCAGACATACGCATGCATGTAAAGCAGCTAATTTATATAGTGGGTATGGCAAAAAGTACGATTACGTAAAGTGATCGTTTTCAGTATTTAACTATCGGCATAAATAGTCAAAGTAAACCGAACGCAGTAAAACATGTGTGCAATTATTCATTTGTTTAGTAATAAAATAGTTATCTCTGTCTGATGAACTGTAATGAATTCTTATTGCCCATCCATTAAAGTGATCTTCTTTATTTTGTACTCAAGCAAAATTGGTAGCGACTAGCGGCGTTATTAATAACTAATTATAATAAGTTTTGTAGCAGAATTTAATTATAAGTTTTCTTGCAGTTAAATTGAAAATTACAAAGTTGTGTTTCAAGCAGAGTTTATCCTATGTACGTTTAGATTATGCTTTCATTTCAGAGGGCAGTGTAGCCTAATGGATAGCGTACTTCGTACCAGCCTCTAGATTAGACTGTCGTGTGTTCGAATCCCACCTGCGCTCATGGATGTTTTGTGATGTTATTTAGTTTTATGTTAGTTGTTATTTAATGTAATTTAAAACGCTAATGACCTAAGTTGTCGACGCGTCTAAAGTTCCCTTCTTTATCGAGCGTTGAGGTCTCCGATCTAAAATGTTTGTTTAACATTGTTTAAAAAGAAACTAAAACAGTTTTTAATTAAAGCATGTATGTACGACCATGCAAAATATGTTTAATGTAATTAATTTATGACGCTTTGTATCCTTGTTGGCTTAACAAATAAATGTATATTCTATTCTATTCTATATATAGACTATAGAGTCCTCCTACACGTTGAGAAATGTCCAAATTATTTTTTTTTCGCAATCAATAGAGCATATTTTTCTAATAAAAATCCTTTTTTAAAAAATCGATCAAATTAAAAATTCCCTTCTTCACTGAACGTCGAACTCTCCAAACTGAAAGATCGGAATTATATTAGTATTGCTTCGTATTGCTTCGTAAATCGTGGTTTTCGGTGCTGTACAGTTAAACCATGTATTAAAACTGAATTTATTAGGTACTAGCTGTACCCGCGACTTCGTTCGCCCGGCGTTTTGGAATTTAATGGCACGTGCATTCACTCTGATGAAATTTTAACAGCTGTTAGATATTATTGTTTTATACCTACAAGTAATTCAAATTTTAAATAATTATCTCCACTAAAGTTAACTGCGGTTAAGAGTCTACCAGAAACTAGGCTGGAGAATAAACCGCAATTTATGTATGAAGTTTGAGTAAAATGTAATAATTGAATTGTATATAAGTTGTGTTTGTCGTCCGTCATTCATAAACAAATAATGACTTTGGGCTTTGTTGAATGTTCACACGAACGCAATGCGGCGACCAGGCGGCGGCGGTAAATATTGGTGGGCGTCGACATGTTTTAGCACTAATATGTCGTGTTAAATGTCGCTAAATGAAACCATCTGTTCATATGGAACTTTTTAACTAAATCAGAACGTTTTCTCATTTGTGTGACCCATTTAACAGTACACTCAAATACTTTTGTTGTCTCAGTCGCTGTTATGTCGAAGCCCAAATAAATTATGAAACCATGGTGCAAAAAACTTTTTTGGTGAATTTATACGCTTTCTTGTCCCCTAAACTCAATTTTTGATGTGAAACTCTTTAGGCACGGGTGTAAAATCGTTTGAATGAAACGTTGTTTGAATGTTACGTCGTTCAGAACGCACGTCGTTACGCGTTCAATACCTTCGCGGGGTGAAAATTGGGGTAAATTAGAGTAAATTAGGGTCAATTAAGGTAAGTAAATTAGGGTAAATTAGGATAAATTAGAGTAAATTAATATTTAATTGATTATTAATACAAACACAATTTGGGTATAAGTAAGGTCTACAGAAATATATTGCTATAAATTTAATTGACCCAAACTACTTCCTGAAACATCAAAATTAGAGTAAATTAGACTAAACTAAATAAATTAGGGTAAACTACGGTAAATTAGAGAAAATTGGGTAAATTAGGGTAAACTTGGGTATTTCAGGGTAAATAAGAGTAAAATAGGGTAAATTAGTATAAATTAGGATAAACTAGGGTAAACTAGGGCAAATTAGGGTAAATTAGACTAAATTAAGTAAATTAGGGTAAATTAGAGTAAATTGGATAAATTAGTGTAAACTTCGGTATTTTAGGGTAAATTAGGACAAATTAGGGTAAATTAGAGTAAATTAGGGTATATTATGGTAAACTTAGGGTAAACTAGGATAAATTAGGGTATTTAGGGTAAATTAGGGTAAATTGTGGTAATTTAAAAATTCTTATCTCTGGAATTACTGAACCGATTCTAAAAAATTCTTTCACTAATATCTTCGCAGGGGGAGAATTTCTCGCGGGGGGGAGTAATAAATCATAAATTCTTATCTCTGGAACCACTAAACCGATTCTAAAAATTCTTTCACTAATAGAAAGCTACACTATTCCTACCTAAGTGATAAATTTGTCGCTAGAGGTTCAAGCTATAAAAATGTTTCACATCTGCCAGGCGTCCCACGACGCCATTGGCAAGATTCTGATTTCGTGCTCTTTGCTTGAAAGTAATCATATATATCGCATCGTTGATTTCGCTGAATGCGCCCTCTCGGGGTTAGCGCCCTTGTCGCGGACCCCAGTTGCCACGCTCTAGCTACGACGCTGAAATCTGGGGCCTTTTGTCCCACAGTAATTAAATGTTTTTAATTGGTGTACATATTTTTTTGATGTGTTTGCTTTAATGGACCTTGTTTTTGTTGTTAAACTGAAATAAGAATAAACGTGCAAAACTGCACGTGGGCAGTTCTAATAGAAGTGCGGTGTTAATTTTCATTTGCTATATGCATAACACTTTTCATAATAAGATACTAAACGTAGAGATGATAGATTGATATAAAGTTTGCAGTCAGGAAAACTTCTTTTTACAAGCTTTTATTTAACTTGCAATGTATGTTAGTTTGTGTGTTTGTTAGTGTGTTTTCGTACTTAAAATTGCTATATATAAGAAGGGATCAGTTTCCATTCTCGGGCACTGTGGGGAAATTGGTAACTCACCTATCCGGAAACTGGGAGTTTCGGGTTCAAGTCCCGACAGTGGTCATTTGATTTTTTCTTAGATATAGCTTACAAATCATGGCAGTCTTGCTGTCTGAGATATTTATTTATTATTTTCACCTCTAATTTTTATGTAAATAATATTGTGTGGATATAAGGGGGTTTAAAAATCGATTGATTTTATCATATACCTATTATTTTGTTAGTTAGTTTGTGTATTTGTTTAGGTCAAAACTTGCAAGTCAATTTTGAACGACGTTCACGTATCCGATCGATTTAAAATTTTGTACACATATGTATTCCCGATGACAATACATGAATAAATCGTTTTTAGAAATAAATACAACCCCTAAGGAGTTCAAACGGGGATGTAGGGTTTTTTTGACTAATCAACGCCCAGGCCAACTCGCTGAAGCTAATTGCAAAAAATCGGCTTACGTAATACTTGAACGGTCCCTTAAATAACACCCGTATGTACTTATAGATTGCAATTATCTGTATTTTCTTGTCTTCTCCATGATCTGTAAGTAAATCATTCGACAGTAAGTACCCATATTCAGTGGTATGCACATGCGTAGGAGTGTTTATTGGTTGAGATGATACCTAAATGCTCTATGGATAGGTAAATATAATATTTTAAAAAAGTTGATGCAGTATTTTTACAAGTACTGTTATTTTTGTTCATTACAAAAATCGTTGATTTTTTTTCTCATGACCTTCTTAATTATTAGGTATGAGGTCAGGTGTGATAGAATTACATAGTGTTTAAATTTTTTTTTTAGAATTTTAAAATAGAATGAAATAAATTTTCATAGGTCAAATAATCGCATTTTTTTAAATACCATATTTGTACAAGACGGGTCTTAAACAAATTTATATTGTTTTTAACATTTTACAGACATTTACTCAAAAATATGCTTTTTTTGTGATAATATATGATTGAAATAAACGATTTAAAAAATGTCAAGTGATATTTGATACTATAGTAAAAGAAGGTGACAACATTTTGCAATTTTGGACGTCTGCCTTTGTAATATATGCGTTTAATAATTTGTTTTATGAAAAAATTCATTCATTTAAATTTATGTTTTGTTTTAGTCTTATAGGATAGTTCTGAATGGTTCTGAGTGGTTAAAAAATTTCTGAAATACGGGATTCCGTAGAATAGGTACCTAGTATAATCCAGTTAACTTGAAACGCGTTGGTAAAAGATATTTTAGAAGCAATGGGATACAAGGCAAAAGAATAGCATATTTCTTTACTAAACAAATTTTAATATGTTGTTACGGCGACTGTTTTAAGCATATATTTCAATTTGCAGAACAAAATGTCGGTATTAACCCCCTTGCAGAACGATATAAACACCTAGGCGAGCAAGTTTCCCTCTAAGAGAGGGGGTAAAATCGAAAGTTCTGAAAATTGAAATATATGCTTAAAACAGTCGCCGTAGCAACATATTAAAATTTGAACCTTGAACTAATAATATAAGTTTCGTCGGGTAGATGACACGTTTAGGGTGATCTGCCACCCCTTTAATACTGACCAATCGATCTGCAAATATTATAATGTCATTATTGGGTCACTGACAAGATATACAAACAATTTCAGCCTTGACGTAATAATAATTGTGACCATTTTTTTTGTTACATGTTGGGGACGGTCTGCCTCCCTCCTATATCGCTATCTAGCAAAATCACTTACTCAGGACACTTTAATATGCCTCCCTCAACATCTTTACAAAAATAAGGCCTTGAATAAATAACACCAAAAAATTGTCACTAGCTCTCGGTCTATAACTACCAGGTAAACAAAACTCGCATAATACGTTGCGTCAGGGAAGTTCGCTATATAATCATAAACGGCGCTATAACAACAGAAAGAAACCTTTATTTATTTCATATTGAAGCGGTAATGTCAGAGTTTACGAGTGAACGAAGTACAAGGCACTGGGTACTAAACAAGAAGTGAATATCGTTTGCAATAACTCCACCAACAATATCCATAATACTAAACAATATGTACTATTATTACTGTTTGGAATTTAATGTCTATAATTCCAGCAAACTTAGGTACCTACTATAGAACAAGTGCATTATTACTTTACCGGGTTACTTAAAATGCTGTTTAAATCAATCATTAAACAGTTATTGAAGCTATGCTTCTATAGGCGCGTTAGACGATTTCTGGCAGGGGAAAAACTTATAGGTTCGCGTCACGGTGTAAGCCGTCACGCTCATGCTATTAAAAGTATATCTATAGCTATGACCAGCAGTGAAAGTAATATATTGGCCTATATAAAATTAATATCTGAGAGTTTTATAGGACACAAAAAAATAAAATGGCGTCGGATTTCAAAATGGCGGCTATATGTACTTTTGTAAAAATTATCCGATCTTTTTGAAAATTAATATCTGAGAGTTTTATAGGACACAAAAAAATAAAATGGCGTCAGATTTCAAAATGGCGGCTATATGTACTTTTGTAAAAATTATCCGATCTTTTTGAAAATTAATATCTGAGAGTTTTATAGGACACAAAAAAATAAAATGGCGTCAGATTTTAAAATGGCGGCCATATGTAGATACTTTTGTAAAAATTATCCGATCTTTTTGAAAATTGATATTTAAGAGTTTTATAGGACACAAAAAAATAAAATTGCATTAGATTTCAAAATGGCGGTCAAATAATAACTTTTCAATTGTATTGTCTATAGCTTTGATAAATTCGGTTTTATTTATTTATTTATTGTAAATTATAGACGCGTCGACAACTTAGGTCATTAGCGTCCTAATTCGGTTTTATATACAATGCGTAAAAAGCATAGCTTCTGTCGGGTGTCCCATGACACCTCTTGACTTTTTTTTATTAGTAGTCAAGTTGAAAATAGTCGAGAGTGTAGGGTTGTTTATATGGCGATCCCCATAGTCAAACGTGGGTAAGCCACCAAGTAAACCAAATCACCAAGTAAAAATTTTTAAATATTCAAGACGCTAATGACCTCTGTTGTCGAGCGTCTATAATCCACAATTCTTCTTCTTCTTTAAATATTCAATTTCGGAGAATATTGGAGGGCACATAAAAAAATAAAATAAAGTAGTTCATGTTTTTGTGACAGTTTGATTTATTTAAAGGTAAGGTCACATTTTCAAGTATGTTCAAGAGCTTTGACAACAAATATTATGTGATCTTTTCGGTCCGGGGTTTTTTTTTTGTTGTCGTACCGATATTGTGTTACACATAACCTGTATTTATTTTCTGAACTTTTTATTTCCACGTATATTTTGTGTGTATAAATTCTACAGCGCAGCGATCCGATGTTATAAATACGAATTCCAAAGGCAACCGTGATCTGTGGTCAGTATTGTATTGTAACATATTTTGTATATCTGTGACATTTTCGGTTTTGTGTTGTGTCGTTACAATTTTATTTATGTTAACGCTTGTTTATAAACTTACATCTGATCAAAAAAAAAATAATTCCACTTTTGTTGCCGGGGATGCTTTGTTATTGTCGCGAAACTACTAAACCGATTTGAAAAATTATTTTACTGCTGAAAAACATACTTCTTATACCGAGTAACAGGGTTCGAAAATATCATGGTATCTATTTATATAAATATCAAAATATCGGAAATATAGTAGGTACCTATAATCCAAAGGATTTTTAAAATTTTTTTTTCATATATATCCGTGGGAAATGATAAATTGTGGCCACACATAATATTTTTCTCTCTAAGCTGCGGCCGCGCATTAATTTTTCGAAAGTTGCGCAGCCGTTTTTGTATTCTGCGCACAATGGGCTTGTTCCACCATTTTTTTATAATTCATTTTATAGAAGAATTGCAATTCTAAAAATGGCAAAAATCCAAATTTCACAAAAAAAAGTATTTTAGAGGGTCAAAAATTTTTTTGAAACAGCCTGACATTTTCTAGTGTCGGGGGCATAAAATAAAAAACAACCGAATTGAGAACTACCTCCATTTTTTGAAGTTGGTTAAAAATCAGTATATACTTAGATATTTCATAAAAATGCCTTTTTCCCTATTTACCAAAAATATCCCTAGATCTATATAGGAAAAAAGGGTGTGGGTCTCGGGACCCCCGACAGATGTGAAACATCAAAGAAGACGTTATTGAACTCGGTGGTATTCTCTATGTAGTGGTATATATTTTTTTCAAAAGCAGCAACTAACTGTTATGTTGACGTAATCCTATATACTGCACTGTAACATACGCGGTTGCGGCGTTTGAGCAGAGAGAGAGTGCCGCAGTGGTGGGGAGAACAGCAGCGAAGGAGCGGACCATACATTTCGTTGCATATTTCCCCTCACGCGGCTGTTCATTGCCCGACATAAGATGTTTCACATCAAAAATATTTAGCATGGCATCACTGTTTGGTGCTCCAGTATGTGATGAAAATCAGACCGCAGTTTCTTCTGTCAGGTGTATCAGACAATGCTCTGAAGGTATAGAGCAATATTCGGTTCGGGTCCCCGCGTGTGTTGATGGCTACCCCATACTGAGCGGAGATGAGATGAGAACCTGGGGTCCGGTTGACTTGATCCAGTGGGCGGGTTAATTCTTTATATTACCACTATAACTATATACATTATATAAATTGTATTTATTTGTAATGTACACTGCGAAATATGATAAAATGTGCTAATGTAACCGATCCGATTTATGAAATAGTTTTTATTTTATCATTAAATACGTTTCCTGAAACCAATATTAAAATGCAAATGTTTATACTGGGAATTTATTTTTTGAACAATATACAATGTGTCTCTGTAATCACGGACCAAAAATGATATTTTTTTTCGATTTTCAATTTGATGTTAAGCTGCACAAATTGGTTAAATATACGTAGTTAAGTAGAGTTATATTGGTATATCAGCCAAATTACATAATGGATTCTGCACTATGGTTCCATGACATTTGATCCCAGCAATTTTATACCACGACAACTGATCCAACGACAATTGATCCCACGACATTTGATCCCGAAAAATTGTCTATAAACTAACAGAGCCTGATAAGTAATAAAGTTATTAAATTTTATTAATTTATTGATATAATTTAATCGAGGGAAATTTGTTTGAATTAAGTTTGTAGACGTTATGATACCTATATTTGTAATTACATTGTTATTAGATATCTAACGAATGTAATAGTAAATATAATGTGTTTATGAGTTAATAATCAAGCTCTGTTAGTTTATAGACATTTTTTTGGGATCAAATGTCGTGGGATCAATTGACGTTGGGATCAGTTGTCGTGGGATCACTTGTCGTGGTATAAAATTGCTGGGATCAATTAACGGCACACCCTGCACTATTAGGAAAAATTTATCTTATCAACCATTGCTAAAAACCATGCTAAAAACTCTCACATGTAAGATGATTCATAACCAACTCCTAAATAAAAATAACAACTCTCGCATGAAGTGAAATTATGAACGCTGTTCTGCATATATGGGAAATAGATTTATCAATACTTGTTACGGTTGAGTAAATGATAGCTCAATCCGCCGCGATAGTGGAAAAGTTCGGGTTTGAATCCCGACTGTGACAATGGTTGATAAGATAAATTTTTCCTAATAGTGCAGATTCCGTTATGTAATTTGGCTGATATACCAATATAACTCTATACTTATGTGTTTCTACTAACTTCACTCTTAATTAATAATACTTAGTTAATGCATTTGTTTTGTTGAATTTTTGTGGTAATCATGTAATGTCGTTTATTAAGTATCGTTTTCTTTATTTACTTACACTTTGTAGTTAACTTGGTCAAATAAAATTTATTTGTAGATAGCAAAGAATCGTTTCTTTTTCTAAATTCAAATAGTTTTTTGATTAACACTCATGGAATGAAGAAGTGACATATGTCTGATAAGTAACAGAGAATTAAAAGAAGAAGGATTGTGAATATAGACGCTCGACAACAGAGGTCATTAGCATCAGAGAAATAAAAGATGATGATATTTTAGACGAAGTAAATTGTCAATAGAGAACAGGGGTTTTCTAGAATTATTAAACAAAGAAATAAGAAACAATGTCAAGTCGTTCTTGGCATGGATTCCCTGAGAAGTAGGCCAAAAGTAGTGAACATTTTTCTTGAGAAGATCGGCGATATTGAGTACCTATCGATAGACGTTATGAAAATGGAAGAGGATCGATGGTGTTCTGGAATTATTAAACGGACTCTAAGATTAAATCTAAGACCATTGGAGGAATAACAGAAGCAGTAAAAGACATTTTTCACGTCCTAGATTGGTGATTGGGTACCATTAAAGATCGGTTTATTTTAAGCAAATAAATAGATCTTTGAATGAGCAGTCGAAACGATCTTGTTTTGTTTGGGTTATACATTTTTGAACAAGCTGTAGAATATGTTTCGAACAATCGATACATTGTCGACATTGTTTTGAAAGACCACCAACAGCTAAGGTTATTTGGGCCTAGCACCAATTCATATTTTCAATTCATAATTTTTTTTAATAATAAATTGAAAATCCAATTCATACTTTTACCAGCTCTCGGGCTAGAACCCGGAAACTGGGGACTTGTAATAGAGGAACCATAGCAACGCCATGTAAACAACAGCACCGCTACACGCTCGACCATTCTCAAGCCCCATTGTCGTACAGATTTTGTATGAACCGTATAGTGCAGGGGTCGGCAACCTTCTGAGACGGAAGAGCCAAAAGTTACAATTTACAAAAATTCCCAGTTTTTAAAGAGCCACTAATATTTTTATTTCAATATTATGGTATTTGATTAGGATTATAACTAAACAAACAGAACAGTGTTGCCACATTTAAAAAATGTCAGCTGTCCGTATACTTCTCTACTCCACCTATTCTCACTGTTCTCTGTTGAGTGTTTTTATCCTGTTTAAAGTTTTTTTTGCAGTATAATATTTTTTATGAGTTTTGAAAATAAAATAATATAATTATTAATATTTGCGCATGAAACTGGAGAGCCGCATCTTGACATCATAAGAGCCGCATGTGGCTCGCGTACCGCAGGTTGCCGACCCCTGCGGTATAGTGCAATATCACCCGAAACGATATTTTGAGGTTCATTTTTGAACATACTATAGAATATTTTTTGAACACTCGATATACAGAGTCGCATACAGCACGTACTAATATAAAATAATATATTAAAAGAGGACATTATTTTATTGTAGCTGGTTATACAGAGAACTGAAGTTAGAGGGGCTACCTGCTGCGACATCATCAAGTGAAGATGCAGAAGTGGGATATGAGCCCACGACATACACACAGCTACATGCACCTGTGTTCTTTAACATGGTTTTATATGACTATATGTATGATATAAGCGCATAATATAACGCACCTGTACGACCTACAAGGAGGAGAGTGTGAAATAGGGAATATAACAATAATAATGCGTTCAGCGTCCGCTACTCGCACCATTATATTGCTATCATCTATTTACTACTTTCTCGTTACTGAAGTGAAAACTTTCTTAGGGAGGACAGTCGTGGTCCAGTGGTTAGCGTCGCTTGCCTCTGAATCAGACTGTCGTGGGTTCGAATCCCACCTCCGCTCATGGATGTTTTGTGATGTCATTTAGTTTTAAGTGTGTTGTTATTTAATGTATAATCAAGACGCTAATGACCTAAGTTGTCGACGCGTCTATAATTTACAATAAATAAAATAAATAAAACTTCCTTAGGCGCGTTAGGCACTTTTTGCCTGGGTAGATACTGAAAAAATGTGAAGCGTTCGCAACTACTTCCGTAAGAATTCGCAACCCGACCGTAAGAATTCGCAACATACTTATATCATAAAACGGCGATGTACACACTGCCACCCTTAGCGCAGTTGGTTTAGCCTTTGCGTTCTATGCATAGGAACCTGGGTTCGAGACCTGATGGCAGCGTAGAATTTTTGGCGTTTTTTTCCTAAATTCTACATGATAATTATTTATATATTTTTTTATTTTTGTTATATTCTTTCTTTGACAATAATTATAACTTTTTTGAAACCAAGGCGGAATTAATTAAAAATACAATTTTAGTATTTTAGTAATAAATTATTTTTAGTTCATAAATGCGCTGTAAGAGATGACACCAAAAATTAGAAAATCTGAAGTTTTCACTTCTGTCGTGTGGTCATAAGCACACACCCATTTTTTTCTACATTTTTAGTGTTCCGTACGCAAATCGGTAAAATGGAACACTTATGGAATCACATCGGTGCAATGCTCGGCAAAATGGAACACTTATGGAATCACCTCGGTGCAATGCCTGTCTGTCTGTCTATCACAAGCACTTTTTAAACTTCAACTTAGTTGATAGCAATGTAGTGGAGGAATTATAGAAAATTAAAGGTATCCAGCTTTGTTAGCAACTGAATCTAAAATTGTTATGATATTCCACCATTTTATCCAGATTTCTCGAAGCTCGTTTCTCGTCTCGACAATTTAATTTCAATATTTTCCTCAATCTCTCCTAAAAATGTCTTAAAACTTGTAATCGGGTAGACTGTAGAGTTCACGGCTCGCAGCCTTGATTGAATTTTCGTTTTTATAGTTACCCTGAAAAAAATGTCGAGCTAATTTCTCTTCTAGGCTTTGGCTACATTACTTATTCCCTGATTCAAAAATTGTGTGTTCTAAAGACCACCAACAGCTAAAGTTATTTGGGCGTAGCACCAATTCATATTTTCGATTCATTATTTTTTTTTAATAATAAATTGAAAATCCAATTGACACTTCTACCAGCTTTCGGGTTAGAGCCCGGGAACTGGGGACTTGTAATAGAGGAACCATAGCAACGCCATGTAAACAACAGCATCGGCTATTCTCAAACCCAATTCCCTGATTCCAAATTAAAGTGAGTAGACTGTAGTGGTGAGCAAAATTGGTCTTGGTCTTGGTCTTGCAGTCTTGGTCTTGGTCTTGCGAAAAAGCAAAGCAAGACCAAGACCAAGACTATCATTAGACTAGCAAGACCAAGACCGAATGAACAGTTAATAATAGATTGTGAATTATTTTTAATTTATAACTATGATGATCTTCAGAAGAATAAAACTATAAAAAAAGACAGATAAAATGAGCAAGACCAAGACTTTTTACGTCAAGACCAAGACCAAGACTAGACATATTTGAGCAAGACCAAGACCAAGACTGAATCAGCAAAACCAAGATCAGATATATTTGAGCAAGACCAAGATCAAGACTGAATCACCAAGACCAAGACTGTCCAAGTCTTGGTCTTGGTCTTGCTTTGCTCATCACTAGTAGACTGGTGGTGAGCGTCAAAGTTTTGTGCAATATAATTTTCATTCGTTGTCTTCTGTACTCCTGGGCAATAATTTAATTGCATTATGGCCTACCATTTGCAAGCAATATTCACATTGGAATTATAACAACCAATAAAATAACTCGTGTGATTTTACATTCGGACTACAAGTGTTGTGATCGTTTTTGTAATTTATATATTTGCACTAACGTTATTATTACCAGAGTCATATTTAAATTAACGTTAAACTAATTGAATTTAATGCTAAAAACATTCTTACTGGAATGTTATTGCAAAACGCGACGCTTTTATGATCGTCAATTATCATACTCTTTTATAAACCTATATGTTGAATAGCACTGGTTTAATTATTTTAACGAATAAAAACTAGCTATGTTACGTCTAATTATATCAGGGCTTTATTTATATTATTTATGTCTGTTATTTATATTATAGTAGGGGTCAATAATAGATGTTACCTACTACCTATAGCTATGTTCCAACCTGCTATAAATGGATCGTTTTGAAACGGTAACGAAACTGTTTTTATCGGTTTTGTGCGTATGCGTCTAACTTGTACGGTTCTGTGACGGTACAAACGTAGACAATGGTTGGAACGCTTTCGTGACCGTTTTGTGCATCAAATCATGGCCTCCATGTACCATGCATATGATCAAAATATATCAATTGTCATTTGTCAAATGTAAATTTCTAATTTCAGGCTTTTTTTGTCGTTAAAAACATTTTGAAAATGAATAACTTATTTGATATAGATAGTCGTAAGAATAATATAAATAAATAAACGTACCAAATGTTTTAACTGTTAAAAACATTTTTTGGTAAAATCTAGCTACATTTTTTTTTTGGAAATAAAAAATATGCAAATTATTAATTTGTAGTCGTGATGTTTTGAGCGTTTGTCAAAAATTGTATTTTTTACTTATATTTACTTATTTTAAATTTTTAGAATTACATGAATATAAATATAATTAAATAACTAAGAATTCAAATATAAATATTTAAATTAATAATTTTGCAAAAACAAACAAAACGAATAAATGAAGAATAAAGAGATATTTGATTAGAGACGAGACAAAACAAAAATAAAACAAATTACAAATGAATAAACAACTGTCTCAAGTTGGTATTGAACAGAGACAAACGTAACAAAGTGTTTAATGCGCATGTCAGTTTTACAGTTTCATTTTGGTTTCATGTCTAGAGCATGTACCGAAATGATCGTTCGGAAACCGTTCACAAACTATCACAAATTCGGTTGGAACGCTTTAAGAATCGTTCACAAACGATCACAAGTTCGGTTGGAACGCGTTCTATCCACTGTGCATGAGCGTGACGGTAATATTACGGTATTCAGAGTGGTTGGAACAAAGCTTATATCTACATATATTATTTTACTGGATTCATGGCCGGACCGAGGGGGGGGGTGTGGGAATGTGACAACTCCGCAAACCAGTCGGCAAAATCAAGTCACCTCCTTGGCTTCTGGCAAAAATAAGTCAGCCCCACCTTCTTTTTCGATCTTCAACTCTTTTAGTAGGTATAATTTGTAGATCTAAACCCCCTTCGGTCCGGTTCTACTGGATTTTGAGATTTAGAAGTAACTCATGAAAGTCTTTTATGCGTAAACATTTTTAAAACCCTTTGCCTTAAAATTTCTGTTCTGCGAAACATCACGGAAGTCGTGTGTCACGGAAGTGACTAAAAGGTTCACTGTCTTTTACTCTTTTACACATGTCTAGTTATACCGCAGGTTCTAATATGAGAACTGGTAAAACTTAGAGGACAGTTTGGTGTAACGGTTAGCGTAGCCGACCTTTGGATCACACTGTCATGGGTTTGAATCCCACTGTCACTCATGGATGTTTTGTGATGTCATTTAGTTTTAATTAAGTTACTATTTAATGTAATTAAGACGCTAATGACCTAAGTTGTCGACGCGTCTATAATCTATAATAAATAAATAAAATGGTAAAACTTATCAAATAGATTTTTGATTTACCTATAGGTATTACTTATAAAGAAATTGAAAATATGGATTGGAACTAGGTACATATAATCCTGTCAGTTGGTGACCTCAAATAAATAAATAGATAGATAAATAAAAAGAAGATAATAATAATTCATTTTAAAAATAACGATTGCATAAATAGCATGTTTACTTAAAATTTAAAAAATAAATTTAAAAAAATATTAAAAGCTAAAAATAATTTAAACAGTCCACTTTGTCATTGACCATAGACACTTTCGGACCCCATACTGTTTGTATAGGACTGAGTTGATCTAATAAAATTCTTTAGAAATATGTTTGGCATTCTTGAGGACATGTCTACATTTACGGTGCGTCCTCTTCTAGCCGGTTTTTGCTAATTTCCAGTCATAACTACACGTATAGTCCAAGAGCTCGTGATCAAAAATTTAGTAATGGGCGATTACGGGATATTTTTACAATTGAAACAATTGTAATCGTTCATAATAACAATTGAGTTCACAATCGACTCAAAGTTTGATTTTACAATCGAAATGTTCGATTGTTCAAGTCGATTATTATTATATAGATATTATAGCAATACATATAATCGCGATTCAAGGTTATATGCTAGTCGACTGACGTTCACGCGACTCGTTGATTGTTCACTATTCACACTGTTCAGTCGGTACTCACTACTCTGTGATCTCTTCACTATTGAATTCGTATTACGCGATTACTGCACAATCGACCATCGACTCGACCACAGTTGTTGAGTGATGCACGATTGTATATTATGTAGGTAGCTCTGAACAGTGTACGATTCAGTATTATGTGACTCGGTCTCGGTGAACTATGAAACAACAACAATCGAGTCCAATATATATATATATATATATATATATATACGTGACAACCATCGAGAGTCATCGAACTGTTTGAACAATCGAGACAATCAACTAAAACATCTCGTATGGCGCATCACTACAAAAATTGTAAGATTTTTGTGAAGGCTAATATTTTGAGAATAGCTAGTATTATTAAATAGGCAGCAAGTCAGCGATTGGGACACTCGGCGTCGGAGTGCTTTAAAAGATTTAAAAAATACAAGTGTTTTGCCAAAAGCTGAAGTTTGGTGCAAACTACTGAACGGATTTAAATAAAACTTGGCATGTTGGTATAGCTTATGTCCCGGGTCAACATGGAGGATACTTTTTATCCCGGCAAAAAAAGGAAGTTCCCGCAGGGTAATCAAAAAACTATATCTCCAGATATTTCATGGAATAAAATAAAACTTTAGTGTTTCTATTACTCACCGATATATATCGCAAACAATAATATTTCTGCTACTCACCAAAAGATGTCACCATGAGTATTTCATAACGCGCTAAAGTTGTAGTTCACCCATGAGACACTTTTCTTAGGAATTTGATCACATTTGTTGAATATCTTATAGAAAACAGTAATGACAGCTGCTAAGGTTTCAGAGTAATTGCATGTGCCCAGTGGCGGAATAAGGGGTGGGGCTCTACCCGGCAAATGATCGCTGGGTGTGGCTCCAACATCTCGAGAAGTCCATTTAATTTCATCTTCCATCAGGGCCATGATAGATGCAGTAATTAAGAGTCAGTTTCGAAACGTTGGAGGCCACGTACATGCGATATTTAAATGGTAGGAAGCTTCACCTACTCTGACCCTCAACCAAACCTTCCTTCATAATTATTAGACATTCATTGGCAGCCATTACATCTACTATTATTCATTTATACTGAAGACTTTACGCTTCAAATATCATTAATATCGAAGCATACTGAGGGCCTCATATAGTTTACAGCCGCCAAGAGCCTCAGACGGGCTTATTCCGCCACGCACGTGCCATCAATTTCTAAAACGCCGCGTGAACAAAGTCGCGGGTACAGCTAGCTCTATAATATTCTGATTTAAGAAGTACGGTCTGTATATTAATGTCGATGAACATTATGGGGTGCCCGTTAAGTATTTAGGGTGAACAGGTAGTCCTTGACATCGCAGCATCTTCGAGTGTCATGTCAGGTACACTAATGTTTGTATTTCTGCTAGTCACTATTTTAAATTTAGTGTAACGAAGTCACATGAGTTCTTTGTTAGATCTTTATCTTTGAAATTATTCTATAAATTGATCCCAAGTTGATCCAGGCTACCATATATCGTTGTTAACGTAGAAAATTTAGAACATTGCATACTTTGTGGCGGTTAAATTGCGACATTTTTCCATACTTCGCCACTATCACACACTATATTAAATAATAATATGTAAGGATTATTAACTTCCAAATGTAAGTTATTGTAATCAAAATGTATAACAAATTTTTATGTTTCAAGGTCACTACACTATTTTTAAACTATTTTGAGAAAGATGTCTGTGTGTTTGTGTGTGTACGTATGTGTCCATTTCTTTCTAAGACGAAATCTCAAGAATGAAAAATGATATCGACTACGTTAGGGTGCCAATCGACGCGTATTAACGTAAGTATGATCTGAAAGAAAATTTTTTCAAAATCGGTTCAGCCGTTCTTTTTTCTTAACCAAATAGACTCCAAAAAAGTAGATTTTACACAATATCTCGCGAATAAAAAATTATATCGACTTCCTAAGGATGTCGATCGAGGCGTGCTAACGTCATTTTGATCCGACTTAAATTTTTTAAAAATCGGTTCAGCCATTTTTTTTTATTGTTAAAAATAAATAATAATTATGCTTTAATGATTAAAATGATTACTTTTCTGTGTAATATCTAATTTAATTATTATTATTAAATATTTATCAAACTGGGAAGTTCGTCGTGTGGACCTCAATGGTCGCACTTTAGTACTAATAAACGACCCACCTCACGGCTTATTGTTATAGTAATTTTACATCAGAATCTTGAAATAATTTGCCTAGTAAATTTTATAACCGACTATAGGCCCTGCAGTCAGGATCCTTTCTGGTTGGTCGAATACCTCATCTTGATGTCACTCTCTGACACACACACACTTAAACGAACGTAACAAGTAACTAATTATCTCTGTACTAATATATATAGTTGATAGCGATTAAAAAATTGCTAAATTTGTATGTGGAGGATTCACCCGCGTAGATTTTGATTTGGCAACGAAATAATCAAGAGGGACTTTCTCATATTAATACCTATCAGTTCACTGTAATTCAAGAGGACAAAGTGGTCACGTGGCACGTGGCCGTGTAATGGTCAGCATGCTGGCCTTTGGATCACATTGTCGTGGCCCGTGTGTTCTAATCCCACCCCTGCCCATGGATATTTTTTATGTCGTTTAGACCCAGCTATTATTGATATTTGATGATACTGCAGGCCAGAATTTTTTATTTTATTGTAGATTATAGACGCGTTCGACATCTCAGGTCATTAGCGTCTTTCAAGTTTCAACTACACTAAATAACAACTTTCTTAAAACTAAATAACATCACAAAACATCCATGAGCGCAGGTCGGAATCGAACCCACGACAGTCTAGTCTAGAAGCTGCGATACCAAGTACGCTTAACGCTATCCACTAAGCTACACTGCCCTCTTGCAGGCCAGAAGATACCTTATATGGTGGAGCCATCCGCCAAATGATATTCTCTACAATAGACCTATCCAGTTAGAGTAAGCGAGAGAGATAAATACAACGCAGCTGCCACAACAATGCGCAGATCGAAACACTCACCGGTTCACTGTCTCTTTCTATACGAGCTGCGTTTAGCTCTCTATCTAAAATCTACTCGGACGAATCCGGACCGGAAAATTAGTTTTGAATAAACACGAAAATAATTGATAGGGTGTTTTGATATTTTTGAATGTAACCCCACCATAAATATTTTTATGGCCATTAAGATTTAATCAGAAAGTATCACATGCATTTGAAGAAACCTTTTATTACTTATTAGTTTCCTAGGCGTTGCATGTTTCAATGTCTGTATTTTTTCCCTTTTCTCTTCGAAGTGCAGTGCTGTGTGCATCTTTTGCGTGCAAAGAAACGAGGAAGGTGCATTATGCTGGGAGACTGTTGTATGCTAAAAGATAATCATCAGTTTTGATTCTTGAGAATAATTAATTAAAAAATTATTAATTAGTTGTTGTATGTATCGCGCACCAATAAATCGTAAATGTTGCAAAACCTACATGAACCATACGGGTTTTGTGTTGGGTTTGGAGCGTGTATTTTGTTTAGTTTGCTACGTGGACACGTCGTTGAGACAAATAAAATACATAATATAATTTATTTTCAATACCTATATTAGGTAAATGATAAAATCAAACGATTTTTTAACCCCTTATATCCACAACAATATTATTGACATAACAATTAGAGGTGAAAATAATATATCAGACAGCCAAGCTGCCATGATTTGTATAAGCTATATCTAAGAAAAAATCAAATGACCACTGTCGGGACCCGAAACTCCCAGTTTCCGGCTAGGTGAGTTACCAATTTCTCCACAGTGGTCATTTGATTTTTTCTTAGATATAGCTTATACAAATCATGGCAGCTTGGCTGTCTGATATATATTATTTTCCCCTCTATTATTGTTATGTGAATAATATTGTTGTGGATATAAGGGGTTAAAAAATCGTTTGATTTTATCATTTACCTAATATTACTGTCCACAAGAACTGAAACCTTTGTTTATTTCAATAACTATAAAGAAAAAAAAAATTAGTAAAAAAACTTTTTGAAGACACGCTTTTATTTAAATGTATACTAAAAAGGAAAAAAATAAGTTTTAATAATTTAGTTTCATAATTATAAAAGCGTGGGTTGTAAACTCTGCGATATTTTATTAGTCACGACCCACGATTTTATAATTATGAAACTAAATTATTAAAACTTATTTGTTTCCTTTTTAGTAGGTACATTTAAATAAAAGTGTGTCTTTAAAAAGTTTTTTTAAATAATATTTCATTTTGTTCCTTTTAGTCGTTCAAAAGTTTATCCCTTTTTGACTCCCTTAGGGATTGAATTTCGAAAAATACCTTCATATAGTGGGTATGCTTACGTCACAAAAGAAACCTACTGTCCAAATTCCAAGTTTCTAGCTTTAGCAGTTTAGCCTAGGCGTTGAATAGTAAAAAAACCCTACTCCCTCGTTTGACCCCCTTAGGGATTGAATTTAAACCTAAAAACGATTGATTCATGTATTGTCATCGGGAATGCATTTAAATCGATCGGATACGTGGAAGTCGTTCAAAATTGCTTTTTTCAAAATGGACGTTCCGGCTTGACAACTGACGTAATTTTTCAAAATGGAAGCTTGGAATAAACTCTGAAATTATACGATTGTTATGTGAATATGAACATCTTTATCAGATTGGAAAACTTTGAGTTATGGAATTTAGCAGTATGAAACATACATACTCCAATATATCTATATATTGTGTATAGAGTGTGGGAACTACTCACTGACTCACCCACGCGTCCGTCATGTCCATCGTGTCTCTTTTCAATACATACTGCAGTAGCTTTCGTGCTTGCAGTTTAACATGTGACAGGAACATTGTATTGCTGACAGTTGGTAGTGTTGGCACAACTTTTAGTTACCACCCGTACTGTACTTCACTTCATACTGATGCTTTCTGCTGTATAACTTGCTTTTGCTCTTTTTTCCTGCTACCGTTTATTTTTACATTCTAAAAAGCTCAAATCCAGCTTTTCAGTATAGAAAAGAGCTTTGGTTTTAGCTGTAACTTAAATGGAAAGAGACTTTTTGAGTTAACATCGTCTGCTAACCGACTTCAAAATTACGCTTTCTGATGTGTCACAAAGTGACATTTACCTTAAGGAATCACACGCGCGCCGTTACTAACTTTTATTAAAATCAGCCGAACTACTGAACCGATTTTGATGAAATTTCTATGGGACCAATCTGAAAGTATATCCTTTCAAATAAAAAAAAATTCCAAATCGGTTTATAAATGACGGAGTTCTGAGGTAACAAACATAAAAAAAACAAGCCGTGAGGTGGGTCGTTTATTAGGACTAAAGTGCGACCCTTGAGGTCCACACGACGAACTTCCCAGTTTGATAAATATTTAATACTTAATAATAATTAAATTAGATATTACACAGAAAAGTAATCATTTTAATCATTAAAACATCAATAATTAAAAAAAAAAAAAAAAAAAAAACGGCTGAACCGATTTTTATAAAATTTATGTCGGATCAAAATGACGTTAACACGCCTCGATTGACACCCTTACGAAGTCGATATAATTTTTTATTCGCGAGATATTGTGTAAAATCTACTTTTTTGGAGGTTATTTGGTTAAGAAAAAAGAACGGCTGAACCGATTTTAAAAAAATTCCTTTCAGATCATATTTACGTTAATACGCGTCGATTGGCACCCCAACGTAGTCGATATCATTTTTCGTTCTCAAGATTTCGTCTTAGAAAGAAATGGACACATACATACGTACGTACGTACGTACACACACACACACACACACACACACAGACATCTTTCTAAAAGTAGTGTAAAAATAGTGTAGTGACCTTGAAACATAAAATTTTTTTTTCCTTTTTGATTTCGATTTTCGGACCCATTACAATAACTTCCAATGGGAAGTTAAAAATACAACCGAATTGAGAACCACCTCCGTTTTTTGAAGTCGGTTAAAAAAGAGGAGGTTCTCAAATCGACTGTATTTTTTATGTTTGTTACCTTATATCTCATGCATTTGTGAACCGATTTTGATGATTCTTGTTTTATTTAATAGGGCATACCTTCAAGGTGGTTCAACATAAATTCTACTAAAATCGGTTCAGTAGTTTTCTATTTTTTTAATTTAGTAATGAAATATCCAGGCAAAAGTTGGTTAATTACGTGCAAACTACGTATTGTAAAGCCACTGAAAAGTAAAGAAGTAAAATTTTGGGGTCGGCGCCAATTTAATGAAATAAAAGTCGATACCTATTTATATAAAAAGTTTTAGTAATTAAATTGGGCTGACCTCAAAATTATTTTCCTCTTTTTAGTGACTTTTTTGAAGAAGGTTTTTTTAAAGTTATTTTATTACACACATTTTCTAAATTTTGTACCTACTTAATCATAATTTGAAATCTTATTTACAAATTTAATAAAAAAAATTACAGTAAAATTCTAGATACTTATAACCTAAAATAAAGCGGTGTGCCTGCTTAAAATCCTCTTTTCATAATACCTACATAAACTATGCCTTCAATATCCAAGGTCACTCAAGTTTAGTAAAACTTTGGCTCAAATAAGAGCAAATAGTTGTATGAAGCAAAGTATAAATCAGAAAAAAAATAATCCTGTTGTTTTTTGGTTTGTTAATCTCTAGTAGTGAATGTGCGAATTATCAATGAAATAACAGTATTTCGGTCATTCATAAAATTAGTAAATGGAAAGGTATATGGAGTCCATGTAAATACGCCATTCATAAAACTCTACGTGTTTATTTTTTTATAAATGTAGATCATAATCGTATTATTATTTATTTGGAGAATGCAGATCTGGTACTACATTTATTTGTATTATTATCAAATCATAATATCACATCTCCCTAATATTTCTTGTTTATTTCCGTCTTAAGTCTGCCTTAAATGTTGCAGTAATCGGACTAAATTATAAAAAATATCATAGAAAAATAGAATAGAATAGAATAGAAATTTATTAATCCATAATACAATTACCTATACGAGGATTCGTCAAAACACCAAATACAAATCGGTCCACTATAAAATACATATATAGTGTGTTATTACATAATCTTATTTCTATTTAAATTTTGGCTAAGAATTTGATCCTAGCAGTAGTTGGGAGCGACTGCTTCGAGCTATGTGACTCCTGTGTTTAGTAGATAGCTATGGACGCATTTGATTTTTCTGATTGTTAAAATGAAATATAAAACCATATTTTGTTTCCTTTCCTAGGAAGGCATTTGTGAAAGTCAGGCGCTCTGAGAGAACTTCTGGGATGTTTTGTAATAAAACACACTAGGGCCCACTTAACATCATTCTCCCGGTGCGGTCTTTCCGGACCAAGTGTTTTCCCCGTTTTTCCCTTCCGTTTCCTTTCCACAGGTGAGACGCCATTTTACGTCACGATTTCCTTTCCACAGGTGAGACGCCATTTTACGTCACGACAAGTTCCACTGCATAAAAGGAAAATGTTATAATAGATACAGAAATTATTAATGTTATATAAAGACATTGACTGACTAAAGCTGCCTTTATTACTTTTTTAAACTTATTAAAATCCAAAATTTTAATATCATGCGGCAACATATTAACATGTTAATATGTCAACAGATTATACCAAGGTGTTTGCTTTTTGAGCGTCTGTGAGACACAATTTTGCTTCTTTAACAGGTTACCATACGTACTCAGAAACAGAAGCGGCGCTAGGGTTTTTTTGTTAGGATGGGCCAGTGTTGGGCATGGTGATCTGAAGGTGGGTCAGTAACATTTATTTCCAAAATTTCAGTGCTCGGTAAAATTTTAATGGATGGGAACTTTTTAGTACCTACCTTATTTCTAACCCTTTTAAGAATTCATTTTCAAAAAAATCCATCGCACTTTAATTATTTCTTTTATTTACATATTTTTCAACTAATTTTCCTAAACTATATTATTTTCGAACTGAACTATAGACCAGCGTTTCTCAACTTTTTATACGTGCGACCCAACATATTTTTTTGAAATCGTACTGCGACCCCATTGTTTATTTTAAAAAGGTGGCATATCGTCAGCGTATATGTACCTACTCGAATCAACTGATGGTACAATTTAATTCATAATTTAAAAGCATTTTTTTTAAATGAATATCTTTGGTTAATTTTCGAAGTGTTTTCTTTTCAAATAAGATAATTATTTTTTATTTCGGTATTTTACCAGTTTCTTTGCGACCCCTTAATAGTGTTGCCGTTTAGATCTAGACTTTCTAGACTCTTGTCTCGTCTTGTATAGAAATTTTCAAGATAAGACAAGACTTGCTTTATCTAGATCAAGACTCTTGCCAAAACTCTAGACAATTTTCAAGAGTCTAGGTGTCTAGATAAACTAAGTAGTAGTAGGTAAAGTAAACCACTTGATTAATCTAGTCTTGATATTAGACAAGACAAGACAAAAGTTTTTTAATCTAGACTTAGACTTAGTGAAGTCTTGATATTTCAAGACAAGACTTAAGACTTTGAAAGTCTTGTCTAGACGGCAACACTATCCATTAAAAATTTAACGCGACCCAAAGATCGAGAAACATTTTCTTCGATTGTAACCTTCCATTATTTTTAAGTATTCTATGATCGTCAACAAAATACTATATAGGTAGTACGTTACGTGTAGGTGTTTTTTTCTAAAAAGCGCGTGATTTATTTACAGTAGAGCTGACAAATTTCTCACCGTATAGTTGAAAATATAAAACGAAACATAAATTTTAAAGTCGCTTTTAAATAAACCTGTGCACCGTGTGTGGGTTTTGCTAGTTTGTTTCGGTTTTCGCTTGTCAGGTTTGTTTGTGTGTCTGTGTGTGTGTGTACGACACATCGATTTTGTTCAACAGATAATGCCCGTTGATTAATGCTTAATGCTTGAATCAACAATAATGTTACTTAATGCAATTTGTTTTATTGAAACAAACGATTTGTCCAATGACAACTGACGTCTACATAATAATATTGTACTTGCGAATTTTGTGTCTTTTTTTAATAACATAACGGGTACGCGCACGAGATGGCTTTTGGAATCCAGACAACTGTCAAAAAAATATTTTAAAAATGTGGTTATATTTTTCATTGTACTTGAAACACAGTTGACCAGTTGATTTTTTCTATAAACGATCGCTTGGAACCGAAATAACTTTATTAAAAGGTCACCACTTGGTACTGCGATTTAAGGTTAATAACAATTCATATTTTTTTACCATACCCACTACAATCAATTATTATTATTGTAGATTATAGACGCGTCGACAACTCAGGCCATTAGCGTCTTAAACACAACAATTAATAATCCATGTGTGTATTAGAATCTGCCAGCCGGCATACACAAACCGACTGGTACGAGCTCGGGCTCCTGAGAACGCCGCCCAAAGAACATTGGAATGCAATTGCGAGAACAACAGTACATTCCAATGCTCCCCCTGGAGGATACCCACTACAAAATAGCTACAGTCCATGCATTTATACCGGCATGTATTGGGTTATTTAACAGGCAGACGTGCCGAAATTGTTTTCATAACTAGTGCGGTAAGTAAACGGTTGCCATAATAACTTATGTTTATTTGCTCTATCCGCCTGCTATTAAATACCCACGGCCTACTATAAATATAAAGATGGCGACGCAAATGAACTGTCAACATTTTTTTGAAAATGAAGTGAAAAGTAGGTATTTATTGTAGTGGGTATGGCAAAAAATACCATTTATCTCTCGTGTGATGGAGTCAGGAGAGCGGGTACCCATCGGGATCTCTCGATGGTGAACAGTAGTACCATAATTATATTTTTCTTGGTTTGCCGAGAAGTTTTCACATGATTTTTTCCCTTTTGAGTACAATTTAATAAAAACGTGCTTTAAAAATTTTGTACAAGTTTTTATTTACTGTGATAAATCACAAACATATTTAAATTTTGTCAGAAATATTCTGCAAATGAAGTAATAACCAATCACTTCTTTCGGGGTCTTGATCTATTGACGTCTGAACTATTACGGCATTTATTTTTACGTTTAAAAAATGGACACCAGTTTCAACTATGGGTCAAGTCATATTAAGGCAAAGTGACTTATGTTAAATTTTTGATAAAATATAAGATTAACTAGCCGTTACCCGTGGCTTCGCCCACGTATGTTTCGATTTATGATTTATTATCCCCCCGCGAAAAATTCTCCTCCTGCGAAGCGAAGCCGGGCTGGTGGTGTTTATTCGCTCGAATTTTATAATACATAACTCACTCGCTTCGCTCGTTCGCACGGATTTTATTAATACATTACTCACTCGCTTCGCTCGTTCGTTCGAATATTAATAATACATAACTCACTCGCTTCGCTCGTTCGATCGAATTTTATTAATACTTTATTGCTCACCTACGTTATATAAGGAACTCCTGTGCAAAATTTCATGCTTCTAACTTCAAAAATGATGAACTTCCATACAAACTTTCATCCCCTATCTAACCCCTTTAAGGGATGAATTTTCAAAAATCCTTTCTTATTACTCATCTACGTTATATAAGGAACTCCTGTGCAAAATGTCATGCTTCTAACTTTAAAAATGACGAACTTCCATACAAACTTTCATCCCCTTTTTAGCCCTTTTAGGGGATGCATTTTTAAAAAAAAAATTTCTTAGTGCTCTACGTTATATAAGAAACTCCTGCGCAAAATTTCATGCTTCTAACTTCAAAAACGACGAATTTCCATACAAACTTTCATCCCCTATTTAACCCCCTTAGGGGCTTAATTTCGAAAAATCCTTTCTTAGTGGGTGCCTACGTCACAAAAGGAACCTACTGTCCACATTTCAAGTTTATATCTTCAGCGGTTTGACCTGGGCGTTGTCTGTCAGTCAATCAGTCAGTCAGTCAGTCAGTAACGGAACTGTTTTATATATATAGATGACGATTTCTCATTATTTGCCTTGAAACACTTTCTTACGACATATGAACAAAATGTAAGTTTATTAATGATTATTGGTGGACGGTGAATGAATTTAGTTAGTCCAGGGGCGCTGGAAATTTTCAGAAGTGGGTGTTGAGAATAGGCCAGGCCTCTGTTTACCTAGGGAGGATTGAGGGTTCCCCTTTGAAAATGAAAATTTTCAGAATAAGTGATTTGTTACTCTCGCGGATTATTTCGCTGCCAAATCAACCTACCCAGGCGAAACCGGGCCGGAAATCTGGTTATTTATAAAACGAACTCCAAACCGATGATCTTATCAAAATACAAATATAGTTTTGAAATTTAGAATTAAAGTATTTTTATGTAACATCAAACTGAAAGATTGGTATAAAAAATTCGACTGATGACCAGTCCTATACTTCTCACCTAGTTAATATTTGCAAAAAATAAACAATCTTTTTTTATTCTTTGAAAAAAAGCATGGCCATCTTTTTTGTTTAGTGATCTGATGGCTAGCTTAATATAGCAAAAATCATGGTTACCTTGATTTACGTACAATTTTTATTTTTTTTAGGAAAATATTTTTTTTCTAGAAAACTACATTTTAGAGAAAAAAAATATTAACATTTTTTTCATATTATAACATCTAGAATTCATTTATATTTTTTTTTACCTATGTTAATACGTGACATTGAGAACGTTTTTTTTAATATCTCAGGATCCATTGAACCGATTTGACTCAAAATCTAATCAGATCTAAGTTAAAGGCTGATAAACACAATAGAATAATCGTCATGGCCGTATGTTGTTCCGTTTTTACGATATCGAAGGCGAAAAATTGACCACATACAAACACACACACACACATACAGACATCAGTCAGAAAATGATCTTAAACGATTGCTAGGGTCTCAAAACGTGAAGATCTGTTAAAATCTCGAAATATTTTTTTCGGACTAAATCCATTACTTCCCTACCATAGCAGAGGTGGGAAGTAAAAATTACATAGGCCACTTTGCTAAATGAGAATAGATATATTAACTTTGGTAAGAAATTTTAACCTGTGTGTTATAAATTAAGATAGGCTAGAGTAGTTGACAGGTGATGAAAATTATCGTCTATAAATGGCAGTGTTAATTATCAACCTTTGACCCCGCGGGACACAATGTGTATCGCTTTTGTTAATTTTGGTAATAATTTCAAAACTAAAATACTGACATTTTTAAGATACTATTAAAATATATATTATGTAAAGGTTTATTTACTAGCCTTTACCCGTGGCTTCGCTCGAGTTAATGTCGAGGACAGTGCACTGTAAAAAATTCGACTGATGACCAGTCCTATACTTCCCACCTAGTAAATATTTGCAAAAAATAAACACTTTTTTTTTTTATTCTTTGACTAGGCCCAAATAACCTTAGCTGTTGGTGGTCTTTAAAACACAATTTAATTTTTATTCTTTGAAAAAAGCATGGCCCTCTTTTTTGTTTGGTGATCTACTGATGGCTAACATAATATAGCAAAAATCATGGTTACCTTGATTTACGTACAATTTTTATTTTTTTTAGTAAAATATTTTTTTTCTCGAAAACTATACATTTTAGAGAAAAAAAATATTTACATTTTTTTCATATTATAACATCTAGAATTCATTTATATTTTTTTTTACCTATGTTAATACGTGACATTGAGGACGTTTTTTTGAATATCTCAGGATCCACTGAACCGATTTGACTCAAAATCTAATCAGATCTAAGTTAAAGACTGATAAACACAATAGAACAATCGGCATGCCCGTATGTTGTTCCGTTCTTAAGATATCGAAGGCGAAAAATTGACCACATACACACATACACACACACACATACACACACACACACATACAGACATCAGTCAGAAAATGATCTTAAACGATTGCTAGGGTCTTAAAACGTGAAAATCTGTTAAAATCTCGAAATATTTTTTTCGGACTAAATCCATTACTTCCCTACCATAGTAGAGGTGGGAAGTAAAAATACTTTGAAAGTTAAGGTAGAATTCGCTCGATTTTCTATGCGATTTTACATTATTATTTATTTTTACACAGAAAACTTCATAAAAACTTGGACTTTTACTGTAAAGTTAAACAAATTTGTGATTTTTAAAATTACATATTTGTGTAATATTCCAATAAAATGTGTAAAAATTACAAAATAAAATGTATAGTTATATATATAAAATGGATGAATACAAAACAAATTAATGTAAAATTAGTAGTCACGCATGCGCAATGTGTTTTTATGGAATCTATGCGATGTGCAGACGATACCTTTTTGCGACGTCGCATTGTCTCTTTGTGTGCCTATTATCAGATTAATCGCTGGCTACAAATGAACCATCGATAATCTATGTAATCGTCCTTCTCATTTCTTACAGTGTGTGGTCCAATGGTTAGCGTCGCGGCCTCTGTATCAGACTGTCGTGGGTTCGAATCCCGCCTCCGCTCATGGATTTTTTGTGATGTCATTTAGTTTTAAGAGAGTTGTTATTTAAGACGCTAATGACCTAAGTTGTCGAAGCGTCTATAATCTACAATAAATAAATAAATAAATAAATAAATAAATACAGAACTGTGATCCAATTATTTATAGATTTTAATGTTACTGATGCATTTTAGGGGTTAAAATGTATCCTTTACACCTCCTGGTACTGTGAATGATCGACTCTCAGCCACGTGGTTCTGTTTCTTAATTCTTGTTATAAAATTACTGTTGAGTTAATCAAATTCGATCTATTTTAAAACTAACTTTTACTCTAAAGGTGATGACAGCATTGCACTGTGCGATAGTTCAATATATTTTAATTATTATTTTGTTCTTTTAGTTTTACCACCCACTCAAACATATGTATAGTCAAAATAATCGTGATCTAAGATAAATACATGTACACTTTAAATGTACAAGCTCCGACATAAATAATTGACTGTTCATAGTGAGGACAGTGTGGTCCAGTGGTTAGCGTCGCGGCCTCTGAATCAGACTGTCGTGGGTTCGAATATATAAAATGGATGAATACAAAACAAATTAATGTAAAATTAGTATCCACGCATGCGCAATGTGTTTTTATGGAATCTACGCGATGTGGCGATACCTGTTTGCGACGCCATTGTCTCTTTGTGTGCCTATTACCAGATTAATCGCTGGCTATAAATGGACCATCGATAATCTATGTAACCGCGGCCTTCTCATTTCTTACAGTGCGCACAGTACTTATACATAAACATAAATAATTATGGAAAATGTTTACTTACCGCACTAGTGTGCGTATTAAGTTTTTAGTGTCAATTATTAGACCACTTATGAACTACACACTATTATCCAGCATACTGTAAATACGTGTTCGTGTTTGAGCCGAGTAGCCCCGATTGTCACCGTCGGGTGTGTTTCACATCACTAGGTTGTTAACAGTCCAGGCAAAGCGCGCCTAAAAAGTTTTAACTTCAAAAATTCAGCTTGCTAGATCCTAGAACTTAACAGACAAATGCTTAAATGACTGGACTAAAATTTAATTTTATAAATAATTGGTAATTTAATAACTCTTTGTGTCGGGGTCTGTACATTATGTTGTGCTAGGCAAAGTTAAAACTTTACTAGAACCAAACCTATAATCACTGCCCCATAACGGCTTACATACCATGTGTGTCTTATGGGAAAATGTAATACCTGCCGATGTTTGTATAATGAATCAAAATATCTAATTATTTTAGAAGATAAATAAATTGAACAAATAAGTATTACCGTTTACAATGTGTTCACAAACAAACGCTTTGCGAATTTTTAAACTGAACAAAAAATGCACGTTATAGATATTTATGAAAATATTTATATACCTTTAACAGACCGAGAGCTAGTGACAATTTTTTGGTGTTATTTATTCAAGGCCTTATTTTTGTGAAGATGTTGAGGGAGGCATATTAAAGTGCCCTGAGTAAGGAATTTTGCTACATAGCGGTATGGGAGGGATGCAGACCGCCCCCAACATGTAACAAAAAAAATGATCACAATTATTATTGTTTCAAGGCTGAAATTGTTTGTATAGCTTGTTGATGATCCAATAATGCCATTATAATATTTGCAGATCGATTGGTCAGTATTAAAGGGGTAGCAGATCACCCTAAACGTGTCATGTACCCGACGAATTTTATATTATTAGTTCAAGGTTCAAATTTTAATATGTTCCTACGGCGATTGTTTTTTAAACATATATATTTCAATTTGCAGAACAAAATGTCGGTATTAACCCTCTTGCAGAACGATATAAAAACCTAGGCGAGCAAGTTTCCCTCTAAGAGAGTGTCCCTCAGGGGAGACATTGGAATGTAGTTTGCATTCCAATCTTTTGTGGGGATTAGCACTCCCAGGGACCCGAGCTCGTACCAGTCGGTTTGTGTATGCCGGCTGGCGGATTGTAATATACACAAATAGATTTTTTGTTGTGTTGAAGACGCCAATGACCTGAGTTGTCGACGCGTCTATAATCTACAATAAATTAAATTAAATAAATCTAAGAGATTGGCAAGTCATGGTTCGAGTTATCAAAGTTCGACTGTATATTAGGTATTATTGTAAGCTGTATAGGCAAAACCTTCAACCTGGTTTTTTCCGAAGTCGAATGTTTTTAATTTAAGGATTCTAAAATGTAGTCATCTTCCAGGAAGAATAAAAAATTGCCAGTATTGTTTTCATATTTTTTTTGTTATACTAATTTTTTGAACACACTGTATTATAAGTGTGTGAAAATATCGATATATCATCAATACATTTATATTGGTTTATTGATTAAAAATTTGTGTAGTTAATAATCTGTTAGTTATAATTAGATATGTATTTAACTGTTCAAATTGAATTTATTACCGACTGTGTTATCAACGATTCAAATTTTAAAGTTTTAGAAATTCACATAAATAAATAGAGTTCTACTTTATCAACAACATTTTAATTTTACTTCCACATTCCGTAATAAAATGGAAGTATGGTGACAGGGTCAAAAAATCGTAACCGACATAAGGTCAGTTTCTGAGTGTCCTAACCTCAAAACGTAAAGGCAAGTGGTTTTTCGCATGACGGATGGACGTGTGTGTGTCTGTTTGTAGAATTTTCTTTCGTTCACAATAACTTCTGCAAAAATGTACCGATTTGAATGTTTTTTTAAATGTTTCTCTCAGTAAAGAGTAACGACTCCATGTCAATCGAATCTATGGTTTTGGAAATACTTATACAAATTTTTGTACTTGTAACAATATCGACTTTCGACATGTTTTTGAATTCTATTAACAAACGGAAAATAATAATTAGGAATTGTTTTTTAATTTTAATATTTTTTACCTGAAGTGGATATATCACCATATTTAATAGCATATTCTACGAAACAGACAATAGTTCGAGACAAAAATAAAAACACAAAGGAAAAAAATATATTCGTCATATTTTTTACTTTTTTGAGTGATCTGATCTCATCAAAAATTGCATAAAAAACACGTAAAAATAGGCCAGGTACAATAATATTGCAAAATGTTCATTTTCAGTAGGATTTCGTGTCAGTAAATGCATATAAATAAATAAATAACAAGGCAATGATAACCTGAATTCGTCTGTATAATTCTTTTTCTACGACATATAATAACTATGATTATCTGCTAGGAGTTGGCGAAAAAACGGTGCACGATACTATTGTTTGTGGCATACGTGATTCTGACACGGTCCTGAACACTGCTGTCTTCGAATAGAATCGATTAAAACCGCCCCGAAATAAAGCAGCAGCCATTTTTCACAGATATTTAAAAAAAATGCACAAAGATCACGCGAAAAATGCCGAGCGGCGACTGAATACTAATAGACTGAGAGCTGGTGACAATTTTTTGGTGTTATATATTCAAGGCCTTATTTTTGTGAAGATGTTGAGGGAGGCATATTAAAGTGCCTTGAGTAAGGGATTTTGCTAGATAGCGGTATGGGAGGGATGCAGACCGCCCCCAAGATGTAACAAAAAAAATGGTCACAATTATTATTGCTTCAAGGCTGAAATTGTTTGTATAGCTTGTCGGTGAGCCCAATAATGCCATTATAATATTTGCAGATCGATTGGCCAATATTAAAGGAGTGGCAGTTCACCCTAAACGTGTCATGTATCCGACGAATTTTATATTAGGTATAAGTTCAAAGTTCAAATTTTAATATGTTGTTACGGCGACTGTTTTAAGCATATATTTCAATTTGCAGAACAAAATGTCTACAATCGACTCAGTGTTTGATTTTACAATCGAAATGTTCGATTGTTCAAGTCGATTATTTGCCACATGTTATAGGTTATAGCAATAGCAGCGAATGAGAATATACATATAATCGCGAATCAAGGTTATATGCTAGTCGACTGACGTTCACGCAACTCGTTGATTGTTCACTGTTCACACTGTTCAGTCGGTACTCACTATCTCTGTGATCTCACTATTGAATTCGTATTACGCGATTACTGCACAATCTACCATCGACTCGACCACAATTGTTGAGTGATGAACGATTGTATATTATGTGGCTCTCGACAGTGTACGATTCAGTACTATGCGACTCGGTCTCGATGAACTATGAAACAACAACAATCGAGTCCAAGTGACAACCATCGAGAGTCATCGAGATGTTTGAACAATCGAGACTATCGACTAAAACATCTCGTATCTCGCATCACTAAATTTAATTTGAGTTTTGTGTAATTCTGGACCAAACTAACGATAGAATAAATGCTGCTGGTTTTTGTTTTGTTAGAATCGCCACTGTCTGTATAAAATTTTGTGTTGAAATTTTGCACAACGACATATGTAATTGAAGACCTTGTTCAGGTTCTCACGCTCTCGAAATTATAACAATATAATATTGTTTTGTTTTTATATATATTTATTATAAAAAACACTGAAACATTTAATGTAAATAAATTTCAGAAGGTCACTTGTGTTAGCTAACGAATTATTCAAATCATTAATTGTTTTATTCATATTTCACTTGTTTCCAAATGATAATTGTTGGATAAATTTTAACAATTAGAATTTGTTTAATTATTGCATAACGTTACAGCATCCAGTAAATTACTGTTATTATATTCTGAGTGAGGTTTTAACTTACATTAAGACATAGTAATTGTTAAAAAGTGCGTTACTGTACGCATGCGTCATCTATATAATATTTAAAAGATACAAGGCGCTTTTGTTCGAGAACTGTCAGCGACTTTCGATCGATTTTGATAATTTTTACTTCCCATCTCTACTATGGTAGGGAAGTAATGGATTTAGTCCGAAAAAAATATTTCGAGATTTTAACAGATCTTCACGTTTTGAGACCCCAGCAATCGTTTAAGATCATTTTCTGACTGATGTCTTTATGTGTGTTTGGTCAATTTTTCGCCTTCGATATATCAGCCTTTAACTTAGATCTGATTAGATTTTGAGTCAAATCGGTTCAGTGGATCCTGAGATATTAAAAAAAACGTTCTCAATGTCACGTATTAACATAGGTAAAAAAAATATAAATGAATTCTAGATGTTATAATATGAAAAAAATGTAAATATTTTTTTTCTCAAAAATGTATAGTTTCCGAGAAAAAAATATTTTACTATAAAGAGAAAAATGTACGTAAATCCAGGTAACCATGATTTTTGCTATATTACTAGCCATCAGTAGATCACCAAACAAAAAAGAGGGCCATGCTTTTTTCAAAGAATAAAAAAGAGTGTTTATTTTTTGC
Organism: Mongoloraphidia duomilia; assembly: GCA_039654895.1. Lineage (NCBI taxonomy): Eukaryota > Metazoa > Arthropoda > Insecta > Raphidioptera > Raphidiidae > Mongoloraphidia > Mongoloraphidia duomilia. The sequence continues at coordinate 14,788,874 of CM077527.1, forward strand.
AAATATTTACTAGGTGGGAAGTATATAGGACTGGTCATCAGTCGGATTTTTCTTTAATAAATCATAAAACTCTGTAAAGTTCCCAGCTCCGCTTTGTTTTGCTATTTTTAGGGTTCTTTATATCAAAAGGAAAAGACGGAACCCTTATGGAACTTGTTTGTCCGTCTGTCCGTACATCTGTCAAAGTCGAATTTCTTTGGACAAAATAAGGATTTTAAGATAAAATTTGGCATAGTAAAAGCTTACTCGAAGTCAGAACCTAAAAATATTTTATGATTAATTATAACATTTTTAATTTGGGAACCCCTGGTTTAAAAAGATGACTTAATTTGAGCCCCTAATGTCTCTGTTAATTGTGGGAATCAAAGCAGTCAAAAATAGAAGACCGTTTACTAAGAAAAACTGATCGCGGCTCAAAGGTCGATTTCATTTTGCATTAGTTAACATGTTCAAAGATTTATAAATCTTGGAATTGTTTATAGATTGGCAGCCGCTTATAACCTACCGATGTTGTGTAACAATTTAATTTACGGGCAGTTTCACACGAGCGGTTTTTTATAAACTTTAGTTTTAGTTTGAACTCTCCTCTGATGATGGGCTATAGAAACCCGAAACGATCGTTGAGATTAATAAATGAGTAGAATTTTTTTTTATTTTTTTTCTGTTATTTTTTTTCCTTTTCTATAAAACGGCTGTAACCGAAATATAAAAATAAGTGGTAGACCGAGAGCTACTGACAATTTTTTGGTGTTATTTATTTATAGCCTTATTTTTGTGAAGATGTTGAGGGAGGCATATTAAAGTGCCCTGAGTAAGAAATTTTGCTGGATAGAGGTATGGGAGGGATGCAGACCGCCCCCAACACGTAACAAAAAAAATGGTCACAATTATTATTGCTTCAAGGCTGAAATTGTTTGTATAGCTTGTCCGTGACCCAATATAATGCCATTATAATATTTGCACATCGATTGGTCAGTATTAAAGGGGTGGCAGATCACCCTAAACGTGTCATGTACCCGACGAAATATATATATTATTAGTTCAAGGTTCAAATTTTAATATGTTGTTACGGCGACAAACAATTTCAGCCTTGAAGCAATAATAATTGTGACCATTTTTTTTGTTACATGTTGGGGGCGGTCTGCATCCCTCCCATACCGCTATCTAGCAAAATCCCTTACACAGGGCACTTTAATATGCCTCCCTCAACATCTTCACAAAAATAAGGTCTTGAATAAATAACACCAAAAAATTGTCACTAGCTCTCGGTCTATTGTATTCCATCTAGACATTGGAAAACTTAAGGGACAGTGAACTCAGGTGTAGCTATATATACTTACGTTAAAATATCGTTCGTCTGAAAGGTCTGAATTATTATCGTACGATTTATTTTCGGTGCGGTAAAAAAACCGTACGATAAAAAACCACTCTTGTGAAACGGCCCCGTTAACCCTTTAACTGCTCCAGACGTATATATACGATCACCTGGGTTACTGTTCCAGCCGTATATTTACGTTCGGACTGGAAAAAATACTTACAGCGATAAACTGCTACCGTCGTATACAGTGTGTCCACAGACTCATCCTCAACATGGGAATCTCCGTTGTTATGGGAGATAGAGATTTGGTTAAATGAGACAAAATATGCAGAATCTCCAGTACTACTACCCTGCGTAGTCAAACTTTCCATATTTTGCTTGGTTCGCGACCGACAGTTGAAAAACGAGATTTACCCATTTTCGTTTTTTGTTTATAACTCGCTTATTAAGTAAGTTAGAAAAAAAATATTTTTACTTTCTTAAGGCCCTTTTTTATGAAGATTTCAAATCTCTTTTCATATTTTTATTTACTTTTATAGTTTTAGAGATACTTGTATTAACTTTGTTTTTTTAAATACATGTCAAAGATGGCCATGACACCATTCGAAAGAGATTTTTTTTCTCTTTAATTTGATATGAGGGTCGATAGATTTATTTTCAAAAATAACAGAGTTATACGTAAAACACTGATTTTTAATAGTAGGCTATTCTAAATTAATTGATAAAACAACAGAAGGCTTAGCAAACAGTTGAAATTCGCGTTGGCTTAGTAAACGGCTGTTTTGTTTTAGCTGTCAAAGTGTAGTTTGTTGCTAATTTGTCAGTTTACTAAGTGATTTATTAAATTTACTTTTGTTATCATGGAACCATTTTGTAACAATAAAAAATTTGATATGTTATCTTGTTACATTCTATGTCACAAAAATTCGACCAGAGCTGCAGAAATGTACTTCGATCATATCCAGAACGAAGACAACCTCATTCGTCTATTTACAGAAACTTACGAGTAAATTTAATAAACTATGGATCATTTAAAAAGCCGTTTACTAAGTCAACGCGAATTTCAACTGTTTGCTAAGCCCTCTGTTGTTTATCAATTAAATTAGCATGGCCTACTATTAAAAATCAGTGTTTTACGTATAACTCTGTTATTTTTGAAAATAAATCCATCAACCCTCATATCAAATTAAAGAGAAAAAAAATCTCTTTCGAATGGTGTCATGGCCATCTTTGACGTGTATTTAAAAAAACAAAGTTAATACAAGTATCTCTAAAACTATAAAAGTAAATAAAAATATGAAAAGAGATTTGAAATCTTCATAAAAAAGGGCCTTAAGAAAGTGAAAATATTTTTTTTCTAACTTACTTAATAAGCGAGTTATAAACAAAAAACGGAAATGGGTAAATCTCGTTTTTCAACTGTCGGTCGCGAACCAAGCAAAATATGGAAAGTTTGACTACGCAGGGTAGTAGTACTGGAGATTCTGCACAGTTTGTCTCATTTAACCAAATCTCTATCTCCCATAACAACGGAGATCCCCATGTTGAGGATGAGTCTGTGGACACACTGTATACAGGGTGAGTTCGACCACCCGTATCAGTCGTTTTTTTCGAAAACGGTTAGTCGTAGAGAGTTGTGTCAAAAATTTGTATTATAAAAGCCCTATTAAAGAATCGAATGGTGATAATTTTTTTTTCCGGGAAGGTCGGCTTCCCTATTAGTTTGCTCCAGAATGTCCAGAACTCCGGAATTATAAATGTAACGATAGGTCGAAAGTGGTATTGTTGAAAAGATCTTTAAAAAATAAGCAAGTTTTGTAGGAAAATTTTTTTTATTACTGCCACCCCTGTAAATTTCTATAAGTATAAATATAAATTATTATATGTTCAAAACTCCGGAATTTTAGAAAGCACGATAGGTTGAAAGTGGTGCTGTTGAAAAGCTCTTTAAAAAATAGGCAAGTTTTGTAGGAAAAATTATTTAATTACTGCCACCCCTGTAAAGTAACAATCGTTTGAAATTATTAAATCAAATTTTCATAATAACGATCGAAGTCGGCATTAAAAATCTAGCAACCTTAGACATTGTCACAAGTGTTTAAACTGTCTTCCATTTACTCTTTAATACATACTACTGAGCTCTTCTGGTTATGCTGTGAGTGTACTTCTTCAGTATTTAATGATCGATAGATAGGTAACTAGATTTTGAATGCGGACTTTTAAAAAATTCGTTATTATGATTTATGACATTTTAATTTAGTAATTTCAAACAAATATTACTTAACAGGAGTGGCAGTAATAAAAAAAATTTTCCTACAAAACTTGCTTATTTTTTAAAGATCTTTTCAACAATACCACTTTCGACCTATCGTTACATTTATAATTCCGGAGTTCTGGACATTCTGGAGCAAACTAATAGGGAAGCCGACCTTCCCGGAAAAAAAATTATCACCATTCGATTCTTTACTAGGGCTTTTATAATACAAATTTTTGACACAACTCTCTACGACTAACCGTTTTCGAAAAAAACGACTGATACGGGTGGTCGAACTCACCCTGTATATACGAGCAACGCCTACCAGATCATACTGGCCAATCCGGAAGTTTTTTGCGATTTACCGCAGAATTTTTTTACAGCGATAAACTGCTATCGCCGTATATATACGCACAACGCCTATTACAACACCAATTCTGAACTTTATTGTGGTTTTTTTCTTTTAAAGTCAATGTATGTATACACGTGTAAAACACGTGTATACATGCACTGACTGTTCTGTTTTTGATAAAAATATATGTTTTAAACAAAAAAGGCAATAAAAACAATTTGATATGATTTGACGGGATTTAGCTTCATTATTTTACCCCACTGGTAACAACAGTATGGACTGCTCCAGACGTATCTATATTCCATACGGAACGGCCGAAAAAATTGCGCACACAGCATGCACTCTCGTAAAATAAATGCGCAGTGAAAGGCTTAAAAGACGTATGTCCGTTCTATGATACAACGATTCGTTGGTCGTGGTCAGAAATCATTAGCGTTGTAATTAACGTGTACTTCGATGTCGTTCATGCCGAGCGGTCGCGGGTTCATATCCCTGTATAACGAACGCCCGAGGGTGGACACACGTCTGTTCTGTTCGTGTTTGGCATGTTGCATACATTATAAGTACTTCAGGACGTATGTAAATAAGCCATTAATGCTATATACGCCGACCATACTATACTCTTTATTGAGTTGTTACCTTTGACATCTGACATCTTCTGCATGTAATTTTACCTGTAATAAACTAAGACACGACAAAAAGACAGCACAGTTTGTACCCGCATTCTAATAAGTCACTGCTGTTGTGAAAAAACAATATTATATCCGATGGGTTTAATCGCCATTATTATCTCCATTTACCAAGCTGTCCCATTATTTTCTGTATTTTTAAATTTTAACTTAGGTGGTTAAATAGTTTGAGTAAGTAATAATAATAATAATGAAAAATTGTTTTTCGTTGGAGAGCAGTCAATTGTTTCGAAACATATTGGAAAAAATCATTTTACCAACCAGTGACAGGATTCTAACCTGAACCTGAGTGCTGATTAATAATTCACCACTTTCAGCCACTAATCCTGATATAATTCTATTTGATAAAACTACGCTATTTATTGATGTCATCGAATTCTCAGCTCCTGCTGAAACGTAGGAGACATTATAATCAAGACTTTCTTTTTGAGCTCAGGAAGCAGTGTTCAAGGTATTCTGTTAAATTAATTGTCCTTATAATTAGTGTTCTTGGAGGAGCCAAACCGTCACTGTTTTTTTTTTTATGTGAAACATCTTATGTCGGGCTGTGAACAGCCGCGTGAGGGGAAATATACAACGAAATTTATGGTCCGCTCCTTCGCTGCTGTTCTCCCCACCACTGCGGCACTCTCTCTCTCTCTCGGCTTCCACGCGCTCGGGCACGGGAAGAGAGAGAGAGAGTATACATACGAACGTACTGTAAAGCAAAAGTATATGTATACACGTTTAGGTATGTAATATAGATACTTCGCTGTGTATTTAGTTGCGTTTCTGGTTCAGGCGTGCTCAAACGCCGCAGCCGCGTGTGTTACAGTGCAGTATATAGGATTACGTCAGCATAACAGTTAGTTGCTGCTTTTGAAAAAATATATACCTACTACTACATAGAGAATACCACCGAGTTCTATAACGTTTTCTTTGATGTTTCACATCTGTCGGGGGTCCCGAGACCCACACCCTTTTTTTTTAATATGAGGGGGAACATTAATTTAAGGACACCCGCATCTGAGGGTAGTGTGGGACTCGGCCGCAGCAATACCCACTAAAAAACTCCTCCTTTTTCGTCCTGCCAGCCTGGGACCGCTTACGCAATTACTTCGGGCTAAAACCGTCACTGTTGGCAAATATAAAAGCTATCCCGGCATGTCAGCTTAATGTTGAGTCACTAGTCTGCCGCATGCAAAAGGATGTGCTTATTGAGTCGCTCCGTGTACTCCGTGCGCACGACCCAAACTCACTGTAATCGCCTATTTAATGGTTTGAAACGCAGTATCCCTTGTGTGACGGTAACGAACCCGAAGTTTTGGGTGCTTGCAAAATTTTTTATAAGGATTTTTTCCTTCATAATAATAAGGGAAACCATGGATAACATCAACAAGATGGCCGGTATAGGAGTTACCGTTTCACGGCGAGAGCTGCGGTAGGAAAAAGTCTTAGTCACCTACGCCTTCACCGGGATTCGAACCTAGTGCCTTCCGAATCTGTAGTGCTCTCACCACTAGGTTACTCACTAACGTGGAAGGTGCGTGTGAAATTTTAAGGTGTAACAAATTTAATGTTACATTTTATTCCTTGGTACGTAACATAATAGCATTTTAATAACTTTGAACTTTTAGTATATAATAGTGATATAAATTAGGTCTTTGCTATTATAGCATTTACGTATATTACTTAAAGTACACATTAACTGTCTATTAATTATACGTACTAATTTTGATTTGTAGTATTTAACACGCCTATTTCTGCACTAATTGCTTAGTGATTCATGGATGCTCATATTTTTTTGTCAAGTTGGTACATTCACTTTTTAAAAAATTGCTTGTATTTTTTTGTTAGACATATCCGGGAAACGATTTGAGGTAGATATACCTATCTATAATCATTTTATTATTTTCAATTTACATTTTGAGTTCTAATTTTATTTGAATTTATTTTCATACATATAATAAAACACATCGTTTTAATTTAATTACATTATTAGGAACTTTATTTATAACAGTTTATTTATAGCAGTTTATTTATAACAATTGTTTTGCACAGTACACATACACAGTGCTTCGTCAGACAAAGAAACACATTCTTAAAAAAGGCGTGTTGTGGCACACACGGCCGAAGTAAAACCTCTTAATTTCTTAATTATTTAGGGTTGTTAATTGTTATGGGAATTCGCGTCACCACACTCCGTTTTATCCCAGCATTTTACCCTTCAAATCGTCGAAGCAGTACCACCTAAGAAAAACATTAAATTACCAATGAATTATTTTTAAATATCTTGTAGGTAACTATTTACATTAATGGTACCATGCGTCTTGATCCCCGAACAAAATATCCCCGACAAAATATCTCCGACAAAATATCCCTGGACAAAATATTCCCATGACAAAATATCCCCATGATAAAATATCCCCGAACGAAATATCCTAGCGACAAAATATCTCCAATTAAAAAAGACAAAAAACAAATTTATTGATAGAAACAAATTAAATAAGAACAAGTTAATTATTAACAATGAATATTTATTGAAAAATAAATTCGACCCGATTCGTTTGATATTTAGTCTATTTATAGAAAAAATAACGCTGAATCGACTTCAACACCTCGCACTTTTAATTTCAAATAATATAAACAGCATCTGAGAGATTTTTGATTTTTCTTAAAAATTCCAAAAGTAAGAAGACCCTCCTCTTTGTACAAATTTGCGAAATTTTTGAAAAATAAATTCGATCTGACTCGTTTGATATTAAGTCTATTTATAGAAAAAATAACGCTGAATCGACTCCAACACCCCGCACTTTTAATTTCAAAGAATATAAACCGCGACTGAGAGATTTTTGATTTTTCTTAAAAATGCCAAAAGTAAGAAGACCCCCCTCTTTGTACAAATTTGCGAAATTTTTGAAAAATAAATTCGATCTGATTCGTTTGATATTAAATCTATTTATAGAAAAAATAACGCCGAATTGAGTGAACGATTTAAATTGCGAAGCTTGTTTTTCAGGAAAATCCTGGAAATTTTAAATAGTAAACGATTTAAATAATTGAGGGAACCATTAAAATAAATTATTGAGGGAACGATTTAATTTGGGGAACTTGTTTTTCAGGGAAACCGTGATAAAATTGTAAAAATAGTGGAGCTGGGAACGATCTATTGTGAATACATTTAATACGAGGATATTTTGTCATATAGATATTTTATACAGGCTTATTTTGTCAGGGGGGACATTTCGTCCAAGGATATTTCATCCGGGGATATTTTATATCATGAGGATATTTTGTCAATGGGATATTTTGTCCGGGAATATTTTGTCAGGGATATTTTGTCGGGGATATTTTGTTCGGGGATCAAGACGCCTGATAACACATTAATATTGTGTTTTAATTAAAAAAAATTATAACAATTTCCACATTTGAAATAATCAATTACTTAAGTATAGCAATAGTATAAGTTTTACTTCGATCGTATGTGACGTGTCACATGCCTTGTTTTCTGTTTGTTTCAGTAAGGGTTCCAGACTTATTAATTTTGGTGCCAATCGAATCAGTGGTTTTAGAATATGTACTATGGAAGTCATGTATGGAGTTCACAGTAGCGGTGCTAAGGTTTTTTGTTAGGGTGGGCCAGTATTGGACATGGTGAATTGAAGGTGGGCCAATTTCAGTGCTCTGATAAAATTTTAACCCAGGCTACTTGCTGTAGAATTTACAAGAAAAATTGTTGAAAATTCGAAGGGTTAAAAACGTATTTAAAAAATAACCTAGAGATTGGCGATTATGCCAGGGTGGGCCAAGACAGTTTAAGGTGGGTCATGGACTACCCGGCCCACAATCTGGCGCCGCCACTGGAAGTTCGCCGTACCTATTTATGTTGTTTAAGATATGCGCTATAGTATCCCGTGAAAATTTAGACGAATAAGGTCATGTTAATAACATGTTAATAAACTTTCGTATATAGAAAAAATAATCTCTGTCAATAGACGCGATGTACCTATTGAACCTTTAGTATTATTAATGATTTTTTCTACTCTGATTTTTTAATAATTCTGTCAAGAAATATGCTATATATAAGTAATAGACGGTAGATTTTTCGAAGTTAAATATTGTATAGAATGTATAATACTACCAAACTACGTATCTTCTAAAAACTAAAAGAGATGCGACGTTCCCTTTTTTAACCGACTTCAAAAAAAGGAGGTGGTTCTCAATTCGGTTGTATTTTTTTTTATGTTTGTTACCTCAGAACTCCGTCATTTATAAACCGATTTGGAAAAAAAATTTTTATTTGAAAGGATATACTTTCAGATTGGTTCCATAGACATTTCATCAAAATCGGTTCAGTAGTTTGTCTGATTTTAATAAAAGTTAGTAACGGCGTGTGACTCCTTAAGGTAAATGTCACTTTTTGACACATCAGACAGCGTAAGGAAGTCGGTTTAAAAAAAGTTGAGTAATGGCGTGTGATTCCTTTAAGGTAAATGTCATTTTTTGATACTAAAAAGTAAAAAATAAAAAACTTTTTAACAAAAAAAAAAACCTCCTTCAAAGAGCCACTAAAAAGAGGAAAATAATGAAATTTTGAGGTCTGCGCCAATTTAATAAAATATGAAGTTGGTTAAAAAGAAGATATTAATCACTATACTATACTTTTTAACCAACTTCATATTTTATTAAATTGGCGCAGACCTCAAAATTTCATTATTTTTCTCTTTTTAGTGGCTTTTTGAAGGAGGTTTTTTTTTTTTTGTTAAAGTTTTTCTTGTAAAAATAAGCACACTTAATTCGAAAAGTAGGTAATATTTATTTGCACAACAAGTTTCAAAATTGTTTCCTTTTTGAGAAGTTTGTAGTTTTATAAAAGTGAATAGCTCCGAAGGTGCAGTTTGCGCAAAGAGTTTTGCAAAGCGTTAAACGATAGCGCGCACGAGGAGTTCTGTCCGCCGTACCGGTATCGAGTAGTGCAACGCAGGGCCACGTAAAATCAACGTTCTCTCTCTTTCGCTCTTCTACCTCATTTAACTAACTTGAGGTAATAAGTATGCACTTCAGCAGTGCACTGTAAAAAATGGATGTAAAAATACTTTGAAAGTTAAGGTAGAATTCGCTCAATTTTCTAAATGATTTTACATTATTATTTATTTTTACACGGAAAATTTCATAAAAACTTGGACTTTTACTGTAAAGTTAAACAAATTTGTGATTTTTACATAAAGTAAATTAAAATTACATAATTTGTGTAATATTCCAATAAAGTGTGTAAAAATTACAAAATAAAATGTATAGTTACATATATAGAATTGTTCACTTTTATTGAAAATACCCACAGCCATAATACAAGACAGTATCGAGATACTCATCAACCATTTTCAAAAAAAACTTTCATAAATAAAAGTGTATATAGCATGGTAACAAAAAAATACAACAATATACCAAAAAATATAAGAGAACTACCTACACCAAAATTCAAAAAAGAACTAAAGAAAATTCTTATAGACAAAGCTCCGTATAGAATTAATGATTTTATTAAAAATTTTTAGTTTTCATTGCTCTTTTAAATGTATTTCATTGCACTTTTAAATGTATTGTAACATTGTAATTTTTCTGTACCTTTGACTTGTTTCATACACCTTTCTGTGTCACCATGAAATAAAGACGGTTTATTATTATTATTATTATTATAAAATGGATGAATACAAAACAAATTAATGTAAAATTAGTAACCACGCATGCGCAATGTGTTTTTATGGAATCTACGCGATGTGGCGATACCTGTTTGCGACGCCATTGTTTCTTTGTGTGCCTATTACCAGATTAATCGCTGGCTACAAATGAACCATCGATAATCTATGTAATCGGCCTTCTCATTTCTTACAGTGTGTGTAGATAATGACATACACAATATTTTTTTTCTGTACAGCTTTTAAAAAAAGCATATCTACAACTAATTTTGAAAATATTTATGTACCTACTGGTAGATACATAATATCAAATATTGCAATTATTGTTATAAGTCCCAATCAATCAACATAAAGACTTTCGTTTAGGTTTTCCTGTAAACTATGCGTGAGGCCCTATATTCCATATTTTTCAAAATTTTAGGCTCAGTACTTTCGGAGATAAGGGGGGGAGATCAGACAGACAGGCATGAGAGTGATCCTATAAGGGTTCCGTTTTTTCATTCTGATGGTACGGAATCCAAAAAAAATGACGTTTATACAGGCTCATTATCATCTATAACCTTAAGATTACCAAATATGAGTGCAGTAAAGGGTTAAAGCGAATGCCCTAATCGGTTTGAACAGATCGTAAGTAAACTTCAAATGTACCTGCGTCTAAGTTAGACATCAATCAGCTGTAATCTGAACTAATGAACCCATTTATCTAAGTCCGGAGATCTCCTCTAAATAACACAGTCATTTGCGTTTCTCAATTAACCTCACCAATTTGTGCCCCATGGTGCGGCAACGTTGTTACGTGTTGAAGATGTTATACATGTTAATTTAGAAGCCATAACAATATAACATACCATAATAAGTAACTTACTTTAAATAATTTTTCAACAATGGAATATATTCATAAAGATAATCACAGTTATGGAATTTGATAATTTATTGTTGGCCGCATTTTAACAATTTATCATTATTAAAAAAGCCTTCCGAATTATTAGATGGAATTTTTTTTCTAAATGAAAAAAGATAAATTTGATATAATTTAGATTTTAAAGTCACGTTTGAATGTAGCCAAAACAGGTTTGTTTAGTGATGGACGATGCGAGATGTTTTTACAATCGAAACAATAATGCAGGCTAATAACAATCGAGTTCACAATCGACTCGAAGTTTGATTTTACAATCGAAATGTTCGATTGTTCAAGTAGATTATTTGCCACATACTTAGGTTAGGTAGCAATAGTAGCGATTCAAGGTTATATGCTAGTCGACTGACGTTCACGCGACTCGGGGGTGTGATGTGCTCGTCGGGTCCTGTTCAGTCGGTACTCTCTGATCTCTTCACTATTAAATTCGTATCGAGTATGCAGTACTGTACGATTCACTCTCGGTAAATTATGAAACAACAACAATCGAGTCCAAGTGACAACCATCGAGAGTCATCGAGATATTTGAACAATCGAGATAATCGATTAAAACATCTCGTATTCGCGCATCACTATAGTAGGTATATATTATGTTTCTCAGATTTTAAATTTGTATTCAAATTGACGTAGGTAGGTACATTTTCGTGCTACGAAAATTTTTGTGCTACGAAAAATGGGATTAAAAAAAGGGTGTGGGTCTCGGGACCCCCGACAGATGTGAAACATCAAAGAAAACGTTATCGAACTCGGTGGTGTTCTCTATATGTAGTAGTATATATTTTTTCAAAAGCAGCAGCTAACTGTTATGCTGATGTAATCCTATATACTGCACTGTAACACACGCGGTTGCCCGAGCGCGCGGAAGCCAAGAGAGAGAGAGAGAGTGCCGCAGTGGTGGGGAGAACAGCCAGCGAAGGAACGGACCAGAAATTTCGTTGCATATTTCCCCTCACGCGGCTGTTCACTGCCCGACATAAGATGTTTCTCATCAAAAATTCTTGCATATACCCTATTGAGAGGAACACCGTTCTTACGAAGAATCGATTGTAATGTAATTCTGGTTGATCTGCATTTAGTTGAGGTATTTGAAACATTCGCGAGACATGTGCCGTGTACGCGCATTGAAGTCTCTAATAGACGTTTGAAAATACAAATATATTATATAAAAAAGACTTAGGAACGAAGAAGGATTGTGTAATGTAAATTACAGTACCATATGTTTGACCAGCAGTTAATGGCTGGTCAAATTACACAGCTTACAGCACACCACGTGAACTAATATGGCTAAAATACGGTTCATTAGTTGAACAACTTAATTATGTGTTGTCACTTACGTCATAATGGACATTCTGTCCGTATCTGGCATTGAGCTTGCAATATCAGCAGGTGCACATTTGGTCAGTCCTAGCTATCTTCCAAAAAATTAAATTAAAAATTTAATAAAAATAGGTAAAGTTTTTTTTAAGTTAAACGGTTTTATTTTAGATCATCAGCTACGTATCAAAGACTAGAAAATAATTAGGACACAAACCAAGGGACACTTTGTGTCGCTGCGTCAGCGGAATAAGTAATAAAAACGTGAAACGCATTTGAAATATTTCTGTTGGTGGGCTTGGAAACACTTTTTTCTATTTTCTTATTTAATAATTATGCCGTTATACAGATTTTTATGCGCCCCACGTTTTTTTACTTATTCCGCTGACGCAGCGACACAAAGTACCCCTTAGTTTGTGTCCTAATTATTTTTTAGTTTTTGGTACAGCTGATGATTTAAAATAAAACCCTTTAACTTAAAAGTTTTTTTACCTGTTTTTATTTTCTAGTTTTTTTATTGATTTCTGGCCCGTATCATTATGCAAACTCTTCATCCTTTCAACTTTCCACCTCCTGATTCCATCGTCAGACCCTCGTTACCAAGTTGAAATTATCATAATATTGTATTGTCACAGGAACTCAATGTGTGTGCAAAGTTTCATAAGAATCGGTTAAGTAGAAGTAGTTGAAAAAGCTGTCGCAAGATTTGAAACAAATATAGTAACAAACAAACAAATATACGGGGTCAAGCTAAATAAAACCGTTAAAAAATGGAATTTAATATAGGAATCAAAATCATAGACCGAATAAATAAGTGTGTATAAGCTTTAAGATGTCAGTCATTCTTGGACAGCCTGTATTAATTATATCAATACACGAAATATAACCTGTTACATCACGCTATCATCTTTTGTTACGTTAATAAATACGAATGACATTGCTAATGATTGCTATTGATTTTGAAATAATTTTCAGTTCAATTAAATCATTATTGTGGAGTGAATATTTTTTTGTAGTTTATTGAAGTTTTAGTTCTAGTGTTTCTTTTTTATTTGTGGACTTTTTTTCTTGTGGCGGAATCGTGTTATTTATCCCGGATTTTGTAAGTACCTACTTTTTAAATTTTAACATTTAGGACTATAAGTTTACAAAAAATGTATAATTATTAACAAAATTTAATTTTTCATTTATATTTTTTTTTTGCTATATAGGTACCCACTATAAAATAGCTGCTTTGCATGCATATATGGGTGTATCACAGGAAACCGAACATAGAGAAAGTACATAGTACAAATTAGTTAAGACAGCAAGATTTGAAACAAACAAATATACGCGGGTCAAGCTCAATAAAACCAAAAATAAAGATAGTTACTTCTTACCACAACAGTTTTATTGATGGATGTACATTTCGAAAGCTATGCTTTCATCTTCAGCAAACACTATACTATAGATGTATAGTGATTGCTGAAGATGAAAGCATAGCTTTCGAAATGTACATCCATCAATAAAACTGTTGTGGTAAGAAGTAACTATCTTTATTTTTGTTTTTATTCCAACCACAGTGCTCATATATTTTTACTAAATAAAACCGTTTAAAAACCCGACGACGCAAAAAAAAACAAACCTTCAAAAAATGAGATATAATTAATATCTATATCTGGCCCGATGCTTCGTATAGATAAAATATTTAATTCATTAATACGTCAGGGACCACTATATAAAATGACAAACAGACAAATTATAGAATATCAGGAGACATATTATTGTTCTCCTGATATTCTTAGTCGACGATCAGCTTGTCACATTCATAGACACACAGAACAATGACGCCTTTGTTGCCCAGCGGAATAAAACCGAACCATTTAACATCTCATGTCAGTCACTAATTGCAAAAAGGACAACGATACAGTTCAATGTAATTTACATAAATCTATCTTTATTTCTGATCAAACTAGGTACTTATAGTTATCGATGGAGTGCCCAACATGCTAGCGTTTTCATTTCTTACTTAAAAATGGAAAATTAAAGACAGTTTTATAAAATAATTGTAGATTATAGACGATCGACAACTAAGGTTATTGGCATCTTACCTAATTAAAAAATTCGACTGATGACCAGTCCTATACTTCCCACCTAGTAAATATTTGCAAAAAATAAACACTCTTTTTTTATTCTTTGAAAAAAGCATGGCCCTCTTTTTTGTCTAGTGATCTACTGATGGCTAGCTTAATATAGTAAAAATCATGGTTACCTTGATAATTTGATTTACGTACAATTTTTATTTTTTTTAGTAAAATATTTTTTTTCTCGAAAATTATACATTTTAGAGAAAAAAAATATTCACATTTTTTTCATATTATAACATCTATAGGATTCATTTATATTTTTTTTACCTATGTTAATACGTGACATTGAGAACGTTTTTTTTTAGTATCTCAGGATCCATTGAACCGATTTGACTCAAAATCTAATCAGATCTAAGTTTAAGGCTGATTAACACAATACGGCATGGCCGTATGTTCCGTTTTTACGATATCGAAGGCGAAAAATTGACCACACACACAGACACACACATACAGACACACACACACATTGAGACATCAGTCAGAAAATGATCTTAAACGATTGCTAGGGTCTCAAAACGTGAAGATTTGTTAAAATCTCGAAATATTTTTTTCGGAATTAATCCATTAATTCCCTACCATGATAGTAGAGGTGGGAAGTAAAAATACTATTTTAAAACATCACAACACATCCATGAGTTGAGGTTGAATTCGAACCCACAACAGTCTGATCCATAAGACCATAGCACATAGCTGTCCCCAAGCGGAGTACCTAATTTAAAAAATCTGCGGTAAACCGTTTTGTTTCGCTACTAAGTACCCTAATTCGTTATAATTTTGAGTTAAATTTTTTGAAAAATTGTTTTTTTTTTAAACGGTTTAATCGTTTTCGATTACATGATACAATTAAGTGTAAGTAGATATTGTAATCCAAAAATGCTAAACCGTTTTTGAAAAAAGAACAATTAAAAAAAGAACTTTTTTTAAGAGTTACAAACCCCTATACTTAAGTACTCAACATTTTAGAATCAATTAGTAGCCCTGGATTAAACTCATGAATTTTTATCTTAAAGATTTTTTTGCCATACCCACTATAAAATAGCTACTTTACATGTACCTATGCATGGAATGGATCAGTTAATAGGCAGGTGTGTTGAAAGTGTTTTCAAAACACACTAGAGTGGTAAGTAAACATTTTCCATAGTGATTTATGTTTATTTACTGTACGTGTGCACTGTGGCAGCTATAACTCATGGCCTACTAAAAAAGTGAAGTTGGCGACGCAAATGAACTGTCAAAATTTTTGAAAATACTGAAAATGTAGTGAAAAGTATAGCTATTTTATAGCAGGTATGGCAAAACATACCATGTATATTTCTCGTGCGCAATGATATTATGAGTCGTGTGACTGTTAAAACTCGCTATAAATCGCTCGTTGTAACTAAGTATAGGTACTATAGGGTGGGTCAAAAAAATCAATTTTTTTTTACAAGTGACACGGGAAAATGGGTTGCTAGACACCTTAAAAAAATTCTCACCAAATATGAGCTCTTAATTTTAATAGGAAGATCCTCCGCATCACAGTTTTTTATTTTTTTCTCAGTCCAATAGAAAAAAAATCATACCTCATCATTAATTGATTGTACAGAAAAATGTTTTAAGAGAATTTTGTAGGAAATTTAATGCTTTACAAAAAAGGTATCTTATATTTTTTCCGCAAACCTCACCATTTGAAAGATATTGAAGTTTTATAATAGTCATTTATTGTCGAGTTATAAAATTCATAAACAAAAATGAAATTTGTCTTAAAATAATCAAACTTAAATCTTCAATATCTTTCAAATGGTGAGGTTTGCGGAAAAAATATAAGATACCTTTTTTGTAGAGCATTAAATTTCCTACAAAATTCTCTTAAAACATTTTTCTGTACAATCAATTAATGATGAGGTATGAATTTTTTTCTATTGGACTGAGAAAAAAATAAAAAACTGTGATGCGGAGGATCTTTCTATTAAAATTAAGAGCTCATATTTGGTGAGAATTTTTTTAAGGTGTCTAGCAACCTATTTTTCCGTGTCACTTGTAAAAAAAATTAATTGATATTTTCGACCCACCCTAATAAGTACTCGTCAGTAATATATCTCATTACAACACTAGAAATACAATCTACTATTAAAAACTTGCCTCATCGTGAATTACTTGAACAGATTGACTAGTTTCTTAATTATATTTTCACATGTTAATAAGTTTGAACTATAATGTGTTTATTACAATGGCGATTGTCAACTGTTTGAGCAGCGCGTGCGTTATTCTATTGTTGTAAACATCTGAGTATCGCAACCAATAATAATTGGACATGCGCGCATTTAGATGTAATGATTGGCGGAGTTTTTTGACGTTTCGATGTTAATTGTTCTATGTTAATGAACTGTTTGACACTTGAGTGACGGGAACTTATTGAGATATAAACATTAATCTACCTCTTGCATATACCTATAAAGAGCGGTTCACACTCTGTTTTCTTGACATTAAAAATTCAAAATTTATGATATAAGTAATATATACTGTACTATACAGGGTGTCCCAAAATTGCTGGGACACAGAGCTACCACGTATAGTAAAGGTCAAAATAAGTCGATTGGACCCAATTTATTTATATACCAAAATGTACCGTTTGCCCGTGAGAAGAGTTCAAAGTTTACATAAAAAAACACATTTTTATACGCTGTTCAGAAATGAGTGAAACAAATTGAATGAAATTTGACAAAAGTGCATTTTAGAGGATTACTCTCCTTTCGGTTATCAAAGAAACCCAAAAGAAATTGTAGAAGAGTTAAAACCACCCTCACCCCCTGACATTTTTTTCAGGACTTTCTTAGGGGTGGTAATACGGCTCTCAATTTTTTTTAGCGAGAAGGTTGATTAATTATCTTCATTTTGTTACTCTTGTAAAAATTTCGTAATCCACCTAGTTCCGAAGGAAAAAAATGTTTTCTTAAATAATGCTAACAGATATTCCTAGTACAAATTTAATAAAATTCTAATACAAAATTTTATGTAAACTTTGAACTCTTCTCACGGGCAAACGGTACATTTTGGTATATAAATAAATTGGGTCCAATCGACTTATTTTGACCTCTACTACACGTGGTAGCTCTGTGTCCCAGCAATTTTGGGACACCCTGTATATTTAATGATTTCAACGCTAATTACCTCAGTTGTCGAGCGTCTATAATTTACAATCTCTACAGTCTACAGTATGTCGTTTGCTGTTCTGCTTTGTTTATCCGTCTAAATATTGCTTTTTTTCCAAAGCGCAACTAAGAAAGTAATTTAGACAGTCTCATTAGATAAAAGGGAACTAACATTGCAGTAGATTGTTGTTGCGCAGATAACAAAGACCAAGTTTAATAATAAATTGCAGTAGTCAAATAAATCTAAACCACTATACCACAAAAAATGTTTTTAATTCGGACTCAAAATAAATAAGAACGCCTGCGAACCCGGCAAATGTCGAGTCCACTAAAGTTATTTCAATACCTCAGGTATAATGACTTGATTTAGTGTGCCATGACGATAATATTCATATACGAAAAAAAAGGGTTGTAATAGCGGATTATAAAACCGTGTTTGTAGTTATTTCTTACAGCGCCGCATTAACACATTTTCGAAATCTTCAAATATGACATTCTTAACTAAAAGAAATACACGAGCCATTTTCAATATTTATCTATCCTACTACACTGTAAGAAATGAGAAGGCCGATTACATAGATTATCAATGGTCCATTGGTAGCCAGAGATTAATCTGGTAATAGGCACACAAAGAGACAATGACGTCGCAAACAGGTATCGCCACATCGCGTAGATTCCGTAAAAACACATTGCGCATGCGTGGTTACTAATTTTACATTAATTTGTTTTGTATTCATCCATTTTATATATGTAACTATACATTTTATTTTGTAATTTTTACACACTTTATTGGAATATTACACAAATTATCTATATATTTAAAACACAAGCCCTATTTCTCTAGACAATCCGCCAGCAACCCCTGCTCAACCGATTGACATAATTTTTCTTTAAACCGAGGCCTTTAGTCCACAGATATGTTATCGCTATTTTTTTTGGTGAAATTTCTTTAAAAGGGGTGATTTCAAGCGATAATAGTAAAAATGACAAGGGGGGCAGTGGGGTGAAGAGAAACGTAAACAGAGAAAATCCATCGGCGTTCACGATACATGAGTGTGAGAGAAATGCAAATATGTACGCATGTCGTGGATAGGCTATGCAAACAATAAACAATGAAACATCTTGACAGTTGTACATTTTAATTTTTAGAGCCCAGATTTTAATCTAACTAATATAGGGTTATATTGACAAAATTTCCAAAAGTATTTAAAATTAAACAATAAAGATGTATATGTACGTGCAAATTTTTTTTCTCTTTTAAATATAGTACTTAGTTTCTCAAATACCGACAAACTCATCGATTTTTTTCTGAAGATCATTCGTACGTAAGTATTACACTGATAGATACGTTCTATAGCTTCTAAAAAACTACTATTTTACGTACACTTTAAAGTTATGTTTGAATCAAAAATATTTATCAAAAATTATATTAAAAACATATCGTTAAAAGCTAGGTTATGTGTTTTACTCACGCGTTCGTATACACAATGATATTGGGAAAGCTTGAAATATATATTTCTTATTGTTTTCTTAATAAAGTGATTCATATTACATATAAAAAAGGTTTGTGTTGGCAAACATTTTTTTTTGGCGATAGCCTTTACTAAACCATTGTTCTTTGAAGACAGTGTTAAGTCGTCGCAAAAAAGTTTTGCACGGGTACACTAGTGTAATTTTAATTTACTTTATGTAAAAATCACAAATTTGTTTAACTTTACAGTAAAAGTCCAAGTTTTTATGAAGTTTTCTGTGTAAAAATGAATAATAATGTAAAATCACTTAGAAAATCGAGCGAATTCTACCTTAACTTTCAAAGTATTTTTACATCTATTTTTTACAGTGTACCGTACAAAATTGCGAGTATCAAACATTTACGAAAATTCGTTGTGAGCTCTTGGACTATATGAAAAAACGCGCATGAAATCAGCCGATTTTGTGTCGGTTCAGGCGCGCTTTTTCATAGTTTACAGGAAAACCTAAACAAAAATCCTATAAGTCCTTACCACGAGAAACGGAAAATTAGACATAGAGCTATACCAATTAGTGTATCAAATCGTTGCTTGTGCTGTGGTACACTGTGGAGTAGCGGTTAAGGCGTTTGCATGTCACAACGAAGAGCCGGGTTCAAATCTAATTGGCGATACGTGATTTTTTTTTCATTCATGCGCACCTAGCCTTAATGCACGCCTGTTTCATGAACCAGTTTCGGATAAAATAAAGTATTAAAAAGAAAACAGAGCGTTTCTAAAATGAAGTTGTCATAACTCATAGGCTTTGGACACGCTTTTAGACATTATGTCGTTTATGCATAATAAAAAGGGTGCTCTTCTTGCATATACCTGTATCTTATTTACATATCTTATTGTTCATATTGTTGTCATCTATATTGTTGTTCTAATTTATTTACACTGTGTATTGTTTAGTCGTTTAGTCTGTATCTTGTTTACGGATACCGATAAAATTCAAACGCGGGTACTTGAAGAATATTTTGCGTAAATAATTGACATAAAGGTCGAGATTGTTGGGATGACGTTGTTTATACGGTGTTACCGTGATTTTTGCTATAATTAAATTAAACACAAGCGACTAGGTTCTGCAGTCAGGGTCCATTCTAATTAGTCGAATACCCCATCTTGATTTCGTTTGATACACGCACACACGCCTAAACACATGATTAAATCTCTGCAACTCGTTCGCTGCGATACACCAGCAATGACTCTGATAATTTTTTTTTACAAACGAATACCTCTCTTGCATGTAGGGACGGACCCCAGAAGCAAACTGCATTCTTTAATGGCGCGAGTAAATTTGAGAGCGTGATAGAAATTACATAGCTGCTGAAGGGTTAATATATTTTTAAAATTTTTAAATACAAAATAATAGCTAGGTGTGCAAGCTTTCACGGCCGGCATTGTTCCAAGTCTTCATGGTTTCCGGGCTTGCAGGCCGTGGTTCGGTGGTATTTCTACCTGACGTTTCATCTACAACTGCGGTAGACATTCTCAAAGGCGATGTGGCAGCTGTCGAAGTGTCCTCCTTGGCGGCTCACAGGTCAGTGTGTCAACAGTCACTGACACACTGACCTGTGAGCCGCCAAGGAGGACACTTCGACCGCTTCCACATCGCCTTTGAAAATGTATACCGCAGTTGTAGACGAAACGTCAGGTAGAAATACCACCGGACCACGGCCTGCAAGCCCGGAAACCATGAAGACTTGGAAAATTAATAGCTGTTATATTTTATATCGATTTTAAAAGAATCTAAATATGTTCGTAAATATAGTCACGTGACACATAACCCACCTATTGGTTTCGCCGTAGTCGGGTAAAATCTAGTCGCTTCCCTGAATAAATAGAGTTAAAATTTCATTTGTGTCGAATTTAAAGAATTGTTGTACCAACCTATATTTTAAAAAGTGCATGCTGAAGATTAAATTTTTTTCAACTTCCGTCCCGACAGATGTTTATATAAATGTGAAAAATCATTAGCCCGATATTCAAATATTGGGTCAAATCGAGAGATCCATTTATGCGACCAACCACTGCGTAATCTGTTGCATAAAAACCGTAGCATCACTTAGATCTTATTGTTGTAAACATAAGCATATTATCTCTGTAACTGTAAATGGTATACAAAAGTCAAATAATGTTTAGACTGACTGATTTCATTTTTTTATTTTGACGTTTATAAAAGGTTGTTAAGTGTCAAAAAGGATCGCAGGATCATTTATAACATGTCCTTGTTAAATGGAGTCGGTTGGCACCCTGCCATGCAAGGGATGTACTAAATCTAACCGGCCACGTTCTAATATCTTTCTGGTTCGATTTTGACACAATCGGGTTTTATGATTTTTTTTTAAAATTATTTTTTAACATTGGAAATGTTTTTGTTCGTATATGGGGGCAGTGTTACGAGTTTTCGTTCAAGGCCAAAGACAACGGTGTCGCGATCAAGTGAGGAGCAATCATGCAAAATTGAACAAGTGCAATTTTTTTGAAATGTGTTTTATATCATGTCTAGTTTGTTGAGAGGTATTTGCGACGATCTGCGGTGTTATTTTTGAGCAAATGTTAATAAATACTGTAGAAAAATCCATTTAAAAGTTAAGTAATCAAGCAAAAGTGAACGCGTATATAACAGAAGAATAATAGGGTTATTCCTGACAAAACTAAACAGTGCATTGATAAATATTGTGTGTATAATAAACAGTTAATTATGTTTCATATATGCTGTTATCATTTCCAATGTCCTCGATGGTTGCAAGGATTGCGAAATCTGTGAATTTTTTTTATTAACTTCCCATTGGAAGTTATTGTAATGGGTCCGAAAAACGAAATCAAAATGTATAACAAATTTTTATGTTTCAGGGTCACTATACTATTTTTAAACTATTTTTAGAAAGATGTCTGTGTGTGTGTATGTGTGTGTGTGTGTATACGTATGTGTCCATTTCTTTCTAAGACGAAATCCCGAGAATGAAAAATGATATCGACTACGTTAGGGTGCCAATCGACGCGTATTAACGTAAATATGATCTGAAAGAAATTTTTTCAAAATCGGTTCAGCCGTTCTTTTTTCTTAACCAAATAGACTCCAAAAAAGTAGATTTTACACAATATCTCGCGAATAAAAAATTATATCGACTTCGTAAGGGTGTCAATCGAGGCGTGTTAACGTCATTTTGATCCGACATAAATTTTATAAAAATCGGTTCAGCAGTTTTTTTAAATTATTGTTAAAAATAAATAATAATTATGTTTTAATGATTAAAATGATTACTTTTCTGTGTAATATCTAATTTAATTATTATTATGTAATATTTATCAAACTGGGAAGTTCGTCGTGTGGACCTCAAGGGTCGCACTTTAGTCCTAATAAACGACCCACCTCACGGCTTGTTTTTTTATGTTTTATTGATTAAATATTTATTAGGTTAACATACGATTAAGGTTAATTGAATTCTTTGTTAGAAAAAAATCGCAGACCTCGAGTTTCTGGCTATGGATTTTGTCGCATCCTTGCATTGTTGAATTTACCCCAGATCGGTAGAAGCGAAGGGCAATACAATTAAATAACGTGGCATTCGAGTCACCTTTAAGGTGCAATATTTGAACCGGTATTATATAAGTTGACGTGTTTCAAGTTACATCATTTGTCATAGGTTTTCTTACATAAGCCTATACAAACCGCATCTAATTATGTAAGGGATATACAATTACATAAGACATTTTTTTCTCTTATTTTATTTGCTCTTTGAAATGTCAAACATTAAAATTCAAATTTTAATTCGATTTGACAGGCAATAGGTAGATACGTATATTTTTGTGAAAATTTAAAGAAAGGTAATGTAGCGATTACACGAGCTCAGTAAGATGCCATGCTACAGCTACCCAGTCCAGCGCTGCTTGGTACTGAGTTAGAGGGTTGCCTATAGTGTCCGGATTTAGCCGGACATATCCGGTTTTTTACGGTCGTGGCCGGCTAAATTATATATGTTGCAGTCAAAACTCTTAACCAGTCAAAAGTACTATTGACTAGCAAAATCAGTCAAAAGTACTTTTGACCGTATGCTTTAGTCAATAATACTTTTGACTAAAATAACAGTTAAAAGTACTTTTGCCCAATGGAGCTGGTTAAAAGTACTTTTGACTAAGTGATTCCGTCAAAAGTGGTTTTGACTGGTTGTATCAGTCAAAACTCTTAAAAAGTTAAGGTGGTCGATAAAAATAACGACAAACGCACATATAAACTTTTATATTACTCATTATTAGTGGAGAACGTGCTGATATTAGAACAAAAATGAGTGACTACGAAAAGAAAGAACGCTTTTTGCAAAGAATTTTAGCGATAGAAGATATGAAAGATAGTCATTTCAATGTGATGACAAAAGAAAAATTTGAAAAGTTTGCAATGGATGTGGAAGACGCGAAATTTGATGAAAAGAAAACACCATTACAGGACAGTAGACTAAAACGCTTTAACATCATTGAAGTTTGTGGTATAAAAAAATTAGTTACAAACACAGAACCTGTCAAATATTTTTTGCCGGCTGAGGAAATCTACGACATTATTGATGCTGCTCATATTTCTATAGGGCATGGTGGTCGCGATAGACTTAAGAATGAAACGGCAAAAAATTAGAAAAGCGATTAACGATTAACGTAATATAGGTACTGTGTTTTTATAACCTGTGAATTTTCTGATTACCTATTTTAATGACAATTTTTAAGTGTATGTTTTCTTTGTATTGATTGTAATGCCAAATTTTTCTTAATAAACGATTTCACATTTAATAAATATCTTTTTTATTCACATCTAACGAGTTAATAGTGCTTTTGACTGATGCTTTATTGCAGTTAAAAATACTTTTGACGAAGAGCGTCAGTCAAAAGTACTTTTAAGCGCAAATTTGCAGTCAAAAGTACTAATAACCAATAATTTTCAGTCAAAACCACTTTTTACCAACCTGTTCAGTCAAAAGTACTTTTGCCTGATTTTGCTAGTCAATAGTAGGTGCTTTTGACTGGTTAAGAGTTTTGACTGCAACATATACAAATCCGGCCTGTCTGGCTTTTGATAAGCTTTTTAGCGATGAAATAGAGAACGCATAACTAAAGCCAGTTATATTTCTGTTTTGAAATATTTGGTTTTTAAAAAGATTTAATTTTATTTATAAGTTTATTGTTTATTAGTTCTATTACAATAATATGTGTACTTAATATTTAATATGTAAAAGTATGAAGTTATTTGATTAAGCATAGACAACCATGTCCATTGGCTGTTCTACACTTGAATGCCTATATTCTATAATTATATTATAGTTCGTCAAGGTACAGTTTCTAATCTGTACCCTGTACCGGATAGCGTGGGTTTATCTAAAAAGATAAACCATGATTTTCTTCATATAACAGCTCCCTCCTTAAGAAGAAGCTGTCTCAGCTTCTTGAGTTGAAATGAGATCGTTAAGTCTCAATTTCAATGATTCGATAGAAATTGTTTTTCTTGTTTTAATTTTATAGTAATATAAAATAATTGCGATAATAGCAAAAATTATAATGAAATAAACTGGAATGTATGAATATTTATTTACTGTTTCAATAACTGAAACTTTTTGATTTTCTTCTAATTGTTGCAAATTTTTGTAAACGTCTACTAAATTAATTTTGTTTAAATTGACTTGACTCGTTATTGTTGAGTTTGGAAAAATTAAATTAGGTAGTATTATTTCGTTTTTTATTTTATTCGTATTAGAGTTAATAAATGTTAAACCTTTTATAGTAAGGAAACAATTTTTTGGTAGTTCCAGTAAAGATGGATACTTTATGAAATTATTATTTTTACAATTGCTATCGATCGGTAGTGTTTCTGAAGGAATTATTAAATAATGCATATGATCTATTTGTTCAATTTTACTTATAGCTAGATTATTATTATTCTTAACTAAATGGCAAGTGATCTTTTGTTTGTTGATCAGCTGGCCGATACAATCGTCCTTAAGAGCTTCTTGTAGTTTTCGACTGCATATATAGGTTGGTCCAAAACGCTGGCATGCGTCGTCGCTGTACCATATTGTGTCTTGTCCATGTATTAATACATAAGGTTTTGGGTAGTGGATCATGGTATTATTCTTATTAGGAATAGGAACCAGGTAATAATATTTATACGTATGCATTTTTACAATAGGTATATCCAAAATAAAATTGATTGTTGTATCTTGAATATATACATTTACTTTAATTATTTCGTAATATCTCAACAAATCGTCACTCGAAAATGGTAACTGATCTGGTCCATATACTTTAATAACATTTATCAATAGATCGTATAATTGTTGTGGTTGAACGACAGAGGTGTGTAGCGTACCTTGTCTTGAAAAACTTAGTGCTGTTTCTATATCAGTTAACAGGTTGTGTTAGTTTTTCGTGTACATGTTTGTATAGATCTTTTAACGTCTGCCTATGATTTTCAGTATAATTATTATAATATCTACTGGAAAAGTCTATCTCTAATGAGTTTTTTCTGTCGATGTGTCCAAAAACTAATTCTTTGGGTGTAAATTTAGTTGCTGAATGTATAGAATTGTTATAGGCAAGGATAGCGTAAGCCATTTGGTTTTCGGTGGTTAAAATCTTCTTTTCCAAATTAATTATTCTGAGATGTTCGACAAGTGTCGAGTGTAGGCGTTCTATTAAACCGTTGCTTTGGGGGTGTAGGGCTGTCGTATAATGCATGTTAATATTGTGTGTTCTACAATATTCTTTAAATAATGAGTTTGTAAATGTTGATTCATTATCAGAAATGATCGTGTTTGGTATTGGAAATAAAGAAAAATGTTGCATTAATTTATCTATTATCGAAACGGTAGTATTGCTAGGTACAAAATAGGCTGAGGCGAATTTTGAGAAAGCGTCTACAATTGTTAAAAATTTATCTTTACGATACGAAAACAAATCTATATGTATAATTTCGAACGGTCTCGTTGTTGTGGGCGTTATTTCTAAAGGTGGATTCATAGGTTTTCTATCGTATTTACATCTTTGGCATATCACACAATTATTAATAAATCTCGTGATATGATCTAACATTTTTGTCCAATAATAGATTTTTGATAGTCTTAGGTGCGTTTCGCTAATTCCGCGGTGGTTAGTTTTTGATATATGATATGTTGATATGAGATCTTCTTGTTCATCGATTTCATGGACATCTTGTAGAAATGTGTTAGTTTGTTTTAAACGATATGAAGTATTTTTAAACGTGTTTTGTATCAATGTAATGAAACGTGAGTATTGTGCTTGCGGTGCAGAACTGAAGTAAATTCCGTACGTGCTGTTAGGATCTATGTATTCTTTGAATAGCGTTATCACATCGTTTTCAAAATCTTCGTCTGATATGTCAGCTGTTATTCTAATCTTTTTATTATTAAATAAATGTTCTACTTTAGGTTTATGCAATTTGGGGTTAACAAAATTTATAATGATTTGTTTACCAAAATAATTTAGTGCTTTTTCGCCTATAGGTATTTGTAAAATTAAATTTTCATTAGCGTTTGAATGAACTGTTTCGTCAGGATCAGGATCATTATTGGTTTCGGAATTTGGATTGGGAATGATTTTTGTTTGTTTGGCAATTACATCATCTAAATCGTTTAAAAGCTCGTTAAGTTCTTCTTGTGACAAATTCATATCTCCGGGGTTTGGTATTAAAGATAACGTATCGATCGTTAAATCGTCCGTTTCTTTTGTATGTAATTCGATTCGTGAAAGCGCGTCTGCATTGCAATTAATTTTGCCTTTTTTATAAACAATTTCATAATCATATTCTAACAATTTAAGTCTCCATCGCACTAATTTAGAATTCGGATCTTTTAAATTAAATAAGTACTGTAAGGGTTTGTGATCTGTTACTAACGTAAACTTTCGTCCAAAGACGTAAGGTCTAAATTTGTTGACTGACCACACGATTGCAAGCAGTTCCTTTTCTATGGTGGAATAGTTTTGTTCATGAGAATTTAAAGTACGAGAAATATATGAAATTGGTTTATCAGAACCTATGGGTCCTTGTGACAGAACTGCGCCTATAGCAAAGTTAGAGGCGTCTGTAGTAATGAGAAAAGGTCTTGAGAAATCAGGATATTGTAGAAGCGGTTCATTCGTTAACAATTTTTTACAATTTTCAAAACAATTAATGAATTCAGATGTATGTGTAATTTTTGAATCCTTTTTTAGACATGAAGTTAAAGGTTTTGTGATTCTAGCAAAATCTTTGATGAATTTTCGGTAATAACCGATCAATCCTAGGAAAGATTTAATTTCTTTTTGACATTTAGGGATTGGAAATTTTAAGATTGCTTCAATTTTATCAGGGTTGGGTTTTATTCCAGAAGGTGTGATAATGTGTCCTAAAAATGCGACTTCTTTTGTAAGAAATTCTGATTTATCGAGTTGTATTTTTAGATTTGCTTCGTTTAAGCGATGAAATACTTTCTGAAGGTCTGACAAATGTTCTTCTAGTGAGGCAGAATAGACAATAATGTCATCCATAAAAACTAAGCAACAAGAATTTTGGAGTCCTCGGAGCACATTGTCCATGGCTCGCTGAAATGTCGCGGGTGCATTTTTGAGTCCAAAAGGCATTCTAGTATATTCGTAATGACCTTGTTCTGTTGAAAAAGCAGTTTTTGGAATATCGGGTTCTGACATTTCAATTTGGTGGAAACCTTGACTTAAGTCTAAAGTCGTAAAGTATGTGCAGCGTCCTAGTCGATCTAATATATCGTCTATGTTTGGAAGTGGATATTTATCGTCAATAGTTTTATCATTTAATTTTCGAAAATCGATTACCATTCGCCATTTTGAACGACCTGAAGCATCGAGCTTCTTTGGAACGATCCAAATTGGTGATGACCATGGAGAATAAGATGGTCGTATAATACCTTGGTCGAGTAAATTTTTTATTTGATTTTGTACTTCGGCTTTGTGTACGTAAGGATAACGGTAAGATTTTGTGAAAATGGGTAACTCATCCTTTGTTTTTATTTCGTGTTTTATTTGATTTGTAAACGTAAGGTCTTGGCCTTCTTTATGAAATACATTTAAATATTTTGTACAAAGGTTTATAAGTTTTTCTTTTTCTTCGGGATTCAAATGATTTGTTCTAAGTAAATTTTGAGTTTCTAATCTTTTATTTTTATAGGACATATGGTCTGTGTGATAAATTTCAAAGAGTTCGTTTGAAAATGGATGGGCTGAAATGGGTCTTAATAATTTTAAAATTCTGGGTTGGTCTGTGTTATTCGTAAGTTCTACTGTAGCGAATCCGTTTTCTGATTTAGTTATCGAGTTAGGTAGATTAATGACGGGATATTTTTGTTCGTCTATCAGTATATCGCCATTTTGTACGTTGACGGGTATTTTAACTTTTTTGCTTGTAAAAGCAGGAATTGTAGTTTGAAATTTTATATCATGTCCTGTCTTTAAGTAGCAAAGTGAAATTTCGTTAGTGCCATTTATCAATAGGTTATTTTTTGAGTCAATTATTAATTTTAAAAGTCTAATGTTATCTAGACCAAGTAGAGCGTCATATACAGGGTGGAAATCTAATATATGAAAGTCTAGTTTTAAATCTGATTTAAATTCTGGAAATGCAGGTATTGTTATTTTACCTAGCGTGGAAGTAGTTCCATTAATACCGGTTACTAGTGTCGTATGTGGTGTGATAAGGTTTTTAAAATAATTTTGTGTTACATTATTTTTTATAAATGAACGAGTGGAACCTGTGTCTATAAGAATTTTCATTTGTGGTTTTGCAATTTGTATGTATCCGAGTTCGTTGTCATGTGTTACGAATGTATCTATTGATGCATTTAAGTGTTGTTGTTTGGGTTCAGGATCTCGTCTAAAAAATCGCTATCGTTTGGTTCGTTGAGATCTGGGTTAGTATCATCATAATCAATGTTTTCATTATAGGTTTCGTTATATAGTTTAGATGTATCATCGATAGGTAAGATGGAATATGTTTCATCGTTTATAGGTGTTGAATCACATGTTTCGGCATTAAAAAATTCTTGTGATACAAATTTTGGTGGTTCGTTTGATCTGGTTTGATAAGGTTGATTATAACTAAAGTTTGAATTTGGCATGAAATTCCTTCTCTGGGGAATTGTTGTTGTTGTACTCATAGGTGTTGGTTTGTCTAGTATCCTATTTGGTTGAGGTTTAAAAGCATTTTGGTTTGAATTACCAAATACTTGTCTATTAGTTGGGTATTTTTGAATTATTGGTCTCGGGTTCATGTTTGATATTGGTTGGGATGGAAATGTTTGTCTTTGTGTCGGATTATTATATGCGGAGTGTGTTGGTTGGTTCGAATTGTTATAATTCGTTCTGGGTAAATACGTGTTTTGTTGTCTACGTTGTTGAACGTTTTGTTGTATTGGATTATTATATGCGGAGTGTGTTGGTGCGTTCGAATTGTTATAATTCGATATGTTTTGTTGTCTACGTTGTTGAACGTTTTGTTGTGTTGGATATTGTCCAATGTTTTGGCTTTGTGTGAATATAATGTTTTTTGCTTCTGCAAGTGTAGATGGTTTTTGATTGCGAAGGTAATTTGCCATTGGTTCTTGTACGTATTTTAACAATGTAGCGAGAGCTAAATTTGTGTACTCGTTAATTAATAAGTCTCTTTCATTTTCGCTTTGGTGTAAAGTAATGTATTGTGTTAGGATTTCTAGGTGTGATTCTATTTGTTCGAGAAATTGTAGGTATGTTTGCCCCTGTTTGTGTCTGATGTTAAGCAATTGAAATACTAAATCTGTTTTATCTCTTTTATCACCGAAGTTTAAAATTAGTGTTTCTTTGAGGTCTACCCAATTGGATACCGGGTTAATGTTTAAACATCTGGCTGCTTTGCCAGTTACACGAGAAATTATCCCATGAAATATAATTTCATTTTGAAAGTTTGAGAGGTTTATAGTGTCGCCGTAAGTTGCTAATAATTTTTCAGATAAGCTTAGGAATCTATGCAATTGAATTACGTTATCGCCATTGAATTCTGGAATGATTTTTAATAAATTTAGATCGAAATTTGGGGGTGCCATCGTATTTTGATTTTCGGTTGTTGTTTCTAAATTATCTAAACGATCAAGTACCTCAAGGAGATTACTTAAATTTAAAGTGTTGCTATTCGACATTCACTTAGTTAAGTACTTAAGCGTATTGTACAATCAATTTGATTTTTGGTTACAAATTTTCATACAAAAGATAGTTTAGGGTTTAAATATTTTACAATATTGTTAGTTAGGATAAAATGTTAATATAAGACGGAGTAAACGACTTACATTGTTCGTAGTAGCATTGTTGTTGATGTGTTGATTGTTGCTGTATGGGATTCTTCTTTACTTGCGTACGTTGCAAAGGTCTTACCGGCCTTCTGAGCAAAGGGCTCAATATGTTTATAGTTGGTTTCACTTAATGTTAATTATTTGTTGAATTGTTGAATTAATTCATTCGTATTTTATTATTGTGTTTAGTGATTTTCACTCACTTTCACTTAATTTTTGTTTTGTTAGTAGATTACTTTATTTTTTGTATGATTCACTTTTATTTTAATTATTTGTTTATTTTAATTGTTGAACGTTGGTTCGTCTTTAAAAGCTAGAGGTTCGTGATTTGCGCTCACTCTCCCCTTTTTTTAAAAAGTACCGACTGCGCCAGTTATATTTCTGTTTTGAAATATTTGGTTTTTAAAAAGATTTAATTTTATTTATAAGTTTATTGTTTATTAGTTCTATTACAATAATATGTGTACTTAATATTTAATATGTAAAAGTATGAAGTTATTTGATTAAGCATAGACAACCATGTCCATTGGCTGTTCTACACTTGAATGCCTATATTCTATAATTATATTATAGTTCGTCAAGGTACAGTTTCTAATCTGTACCCTGTACCGGATAGCGTGGGTTTATCTAAAAAGATAAACCATGATTTTCTTCATATAACAAGCCCGTTCCAAGCTAATGATGTAAGCGCTAGGAATAAGTATAGGTATAAGGAGACGTAAAGGTTATTTAGTGTTTACTGATTGTTTTTGAAGTGAAAACTTCCTTAGACGCGTTAGGCACTCTTTGCCTGGGTACTGGAAAAATGAGCGTTCGCAATTTTGCGTAAGAATTCGCAACATACTTATATCTTAAAAACGGCCGTCTACACACTGCCACCCATAGCGCAGTTGGTTTAATCTTTGCGTTCAATCAACGGTCTTTGCGTTCTATGCATAGGAACCTGGGTTCGAAACCCGATGGCAGCGTAGAATTTTTGGCGTTTTTTTTTCGAAATTCTACATATTTATTTATACATTTTTTTATTTTTGTTATATTCTTTCTTTGACAATAATTATAATTTTTTTGAAACCAAGGTGGAATTAATTAAAAATACAATTTTAATATTTTAGTAATAAGTTATTTTTAGTTCATAAATGCGCTAATAGATGACACCAAAAATTAGAAAATCTGAAGTTTTCACTTCTGTCGTAAGGTCATAAGCACACACCCATTTTTTTTGAAGTCGGTTAAAAATATGATCAACTTGCCTGTTAACTGACCCATTCCATGCATACATAATATACATGCATGTAAAGTAGCTATTTTATAGTGGGTATGGTAAAAATGTATTAATAAAGAGTTTAATCACGTCTAACCACAATAATTTTATTAATGAATGTACATTTCAAGAGCTATGCTCCCATCTTCAGCAAATACTAAACAGTTTAGTATTTGCTGAAGATGGGAGCATAGCTCTTGAAATGTACATTCATTAATAAAATTATTGTGGTTAGACGTAACTAAACTCTTTATTATTAAATTAAACCACAGTGCTCTTAATTATTCTTATAAAAATGTATTGTTTTTATGTTAACTAAAGCATTCATTTGAAGAAATTCTCCCTTATTTAGATGACCCCCTATTCATAACGCGTAAAAAAATTAAAGCTACGTTGTTACTATTTAAAGCTACGTATTCATATAAAGTTGTGTTTAGTCAACTGTCAGATTCTTTGACGGAACCAGGCGGTTTTGGTTACATAATGGCCATGATTAATTATAGAGAATTAGGTAACAAAACAGATACGATGATGTTGCAACTTCTCATGGCTGCCTTAGATCCTTTCTGTCTCATTTCTATAGCAAATATTATAAAGGATTAAAAATTAAGGTAACTTTTTTATTTATTTTTTCTAATATAAAAACTTATGAGAATTGATTTCTGTTTATACCTATGAAAATAGATATTTGACAAAAAGAATTTAAACTTAAATAGCATGCGATTTATCATTTGAATTCATGAAATTCCCTCTGATTTTTTTTAAAAGGCACTGCGTAAAGAAATCAATTTTTCTTAATAAATTAAAATCTATTTAGTAAAGGCTAAACTTTCCCAGCTGATTGCAAGCTTATTGAAAAAGGTTTAGTGGAAAAGAGCGAGCGAGGGAGAAAGAGAGAACGCTAGACTGACGTTTTTCGTTGTTTCAATTTTTAGGAAATGCATCACAAAATGTGATCTTTCTTATAATAAACTCAATTTTTTATTTTTGTTTATTTTACTTGTTATTTTATTGTTGTAATAAACAATTTCACGATAAACATACACTATTAGCATGTAACCTTATTTGAGTAAAATTTTCCACCACCAGATGTCATATGCCCATTTGACAAATCCCAAGGAAAATGTGATACTAGACCTAATACATAAATTATAAGTATGTTGTGATTTGTGGGAGAGGTCAAGGTCACTTGAAATGGTTAATACTGCGAACAATATACCTACACATAAAGTACATATGGTGACCTGTCCGCGGAACGAGTCAAAGGTCAAATAGCAAGTGACTCGGACATGCGCAATTGGGGGGGAGGGGTAAAAGAACGGGTCGGTTTCCTGTTCTGGCAATTGATAAACGCATTCTCTCTGTACAGTATGTAATGTACATTATTATAATACGTCAGGGTATTTATTTACCGTATATGGTAGTTAAGCTGCAGACTTCAGGACCGAATTTAAATAAAAATCAACAGATACATTTTAAATTAAATAGATTATACACGTTTTAATTTATTTACGCTTAAGAATAAAGGTGCAGGTGGTAAAACGGGGGTGTAGGATTTTTTGACTATCTATACTAATATTATAAACTGTAGGCAAGTACGCGAAGCGAGAACAACGACAGTCGACTTCGCTTCGCAGGAAAAGAATTTCTCGCGGGGGGGGGGGGGGGTAATAAATCATAAATTATCTCAGGAACTACTGAACCGATTCTAAACATTATTTCACTACTAATAGAAAGCTACACTATCCCTGAGTGATATACTCTTTATTTTGGTAAATTTCTCGCGGGGGGATAATTCTTGTGGGATAGTAACAAAACGTATAACTCTGAAATTCTTTTGCATTTTAGCGTATAGGCGGAATCCTACTAATATTATAAACACCACCAGCCCGACTTCGTTACGCAGAGGGGGAATTTCTCGCGAGGGGATAACTACCTAATCATAATTTCTTGACACCCGGGCGAAGCCGGACGGGGACCGCTAGTAAATAATAAAATATAGATAGGTCAGGTAGATACGGTTGCCCAACTCGATATGGAGCTTAACCCGGAGATTTTAAGAGCAGTGGCAAAGCGTGGATATTTCCCGGTTCCCCTAGAAATTTTTTCCTAAAACGCAAATTTCATCACATTATTCCATATACTTATATCTAGTATTTTTCGCCCCCAAAATGTGAATTTATAGAATACAAAAAGTATAATAGTAATACAGGATGCTTCAGGGGCCAGGACCCCCAAGACTTACGGGCCGGGGGCAATTTCTTACTCTGCCCCCCCCCCCCTTTGGTAGTTACGCCACTGTGCAAAATATATATGACCAATCTATATCATTTAAATAGAATGTAAGGTATTGATACCTAGATAGTGACAATATCGTGCGATTGCGATGTGAATATATGCTACATTGTAACTTGTAAGTTGGTTTAATTTTATTGTCTATCGACCAATCAGAAGCAAGCAATTTCAACCACATTTGACAATTATGTTTGTAAACACATCTTGGATAAAATGAATGGGGTAATCATAATACTTTGTGTAAATTCAGGGTAAAATATGTTTCAGAAATATTGAAAATGTAATATTTTCAAGTCAACAACGCAATAATTTTGTTTATAAATATTATTCACCTGCTATTTGTTTATTTATATCAGTGCTTCTCAAACTATTTAATGTGACGAACCGGCATTATCCAGTGCTTCTCAAACTATTTAATATGACGGACTGGTATTATCTTTACTGCAATGTGACGGATCGTTAATTTTTTTCTCTGGAGGCGCGGATGGTGACTATGGACAGAACCAGGTGTAAATTGGCGTTAGCCCTTCGTGTAGCCTACTGGCCGGAGGGTCTTCCCCGGAAAAAAAATTTAAAAAAAATAGGACCCAAAAACTTTTGAAGTAAAATTTATAGAAAGTCAAAGTTTTTTCAGTTATAACAAATGAAACAATGACGAAACGTAAGAATTTAGTATTTTATTTTCATGTGAATTACCATGCGGACCTCTGTTGTCGAGCGTCTATAATCCACAATTCAAAACCATGCGGACCGGCAACATTTTGCTCATGGACCGACATGGGTTCGCGGACCACCACTTTGAGAAGCACTGGTTTAAGCGACAGTTTTATTGAAATCTGGTCAATTTTTAAATTTATTTTACGTTTCAATGTTAAAACAAATTATTGCTATAATAAAACTTAAATAGCAAATAAATATGTTTACACAATTACAATCGTAAAATAAGGTGTTATCAATTACTGTTCAGAAGTACAACTTTGTCAATAATTTTCACCGCTTATTCAACTTATAATGTCGGTTTTACGCCTAAGTTGTGTTCATTTATGTATGTCACATTTTGCAATGTGAAATTCTCTAGATTTAATATCGAACTAAATAATTCTTGTTGACAGGTTTGCTTGGTAATGGATTATTGAACACGTTTGATTTAAGGCTAACCATCAAGGGTCTTAGTTCATACATTTCCTTACTAGATGGCGATGTAATATTTGGGCTTAGAATTTTTAACCGACTTCAAAAAAAAGAGGTTATTAAATTGAAAAGTATATACCTACCTATTTTTTATGTTTGTTCAGTCAAAACTTTTCGCGGGGTTGACCAATTTAAAAAATTTCGACGCCGTTCGGCTCAGAATGTTTGCGGAATGGTCCCGTACAATTTTTATTCAAATCGGTTCGGTGATTTTTTTCTAGTCATCAAATTAATTTTTTAATTATGTTACCTCATATCTCCTGAATTTGTGAACCAATTTTGATTATTCTTTTTTAATCAATAGGACATACCTTCAGGGTGGTCTCACATAAATTTTATTTAAATCGGTACTTACTGGTAGTTTTTTTAAGTTTAGTAATCAAATATCAAGAAAGTTAAGTCGGTAAATACTTAACGTACGAACTAAGTATTGTAAAGTCACTAAAAAGTAAAAAAAATTATAAAAAATAGAACCTCCTTCAAAAAATTCCACTAAAAAGAGGAAAATAATAAAATTTTGAAGTCGGCGCCACTTTAATAAAGTAAAAGTATAGATAATATAAAAAAAGTTTTATAGTATAAATTGTGTTTTAAAGACCACCAACAGCTAAGGTTATTTGGGCCTAGCACCAATTCATGTTTTCAATCCAATATTTTTTTAATAATAAAGTGAAAATCCAATTGACACTTTTACCAGCTCTCGGGCTAGAACCCGGGAACTGGGGACTTGTAATAGAGGAACCATAGCAACGCCATGTAATTTTATAGTATAAGTATATAGGTATCTATACCTATATCTAAATAAATTGGTGCCGACTTCAAAATTTTATTATTTTCCTCTTTTTAGTGGCTTTTTTTGAAGGAGATTCTATTTTTTACACCTACTTAAATCGTTTAGGTAGATACTCTACAATCTACATTTCCAAAAAAAAAAAAACACACTCAATAGATATAGGTAGGTACCAAAATACTATTAATAATAAATATTCATAAACAAAATATTAAATTTATCACGTAAAACATCAATAAGTTTATTATTAATTGATATCATTAACAAACTATATTTAACCGTCATTTTATTAGGACAAAGGTTTCCGTTCGATACATACATTGAAGTTACTCTAATGAATTTATATATTAATTATTATTTTAACATAAAATTATATAGAATTAATTTTAGGCTACAATTATTTCTTGTCTTTGATTATTAAATCTTTCCTTTAATATTTTTTTTATTACCAAAAACCAAAAATTTTAACGTCTGTAGATTCCAAAGAAATTGAGAAGCGAGTGTAGGCTTCTATGAATGAATGTGAAAAAGTTTAATAAAATAATGCTATTTTTTACAAAACTGAATTTTTCTCATAAAAATTGATTTAAGAACGCATTACTTCCAAATAAAGGAATCGGTTTTCACAATATTTTGGCGGACTTTTCAAACCGATTTTTCACAGGTCATTTAAAAATTAGAAACGTACACACATTTTTGCTTTTTAAAGTGTCAAGAAATAAGTTTTCAAATACCGTTTTAAATTGTTTATTGTAAATCTAGAATGATTGTCTATTGAAAAGTTGACTGGGTACCTAGGTATATAAAAATATACTGAATGCCTACTATAATGTAAGGATTTCAGTATATTATATAAATTGCGAATAAAGGACAAAAGAAGAACGGTATGTGTGAAAAGCGATAATTTATAAATTTTCTGATCGAGCGGTCACCGTGCAAAATGGTTGACAATTGACGTTCACACAAACAAATGAATAAACAGACAACATGGAGTACCACCGGTATTGTTATAGACAGCTGGTGTACTTCATTAATGAATGATTTACTATACACCATTGATAATATTGCGTCTCTCAATCGATGGTTTTCGATACATAAATCGTTAAAGGAATATTCATAGGCATTCAAGTATTACGTAAGCACTACAGTGAATTGAATTGAATTATTATAGACACCCGACATAGGCACTACAGTGGGGTGGGGGAATCTTTACTTTGCTTATTTTTGATGACATGGGGGATAGGGGGTCTGGATGGTGATTATACGTCAGCAGTATTTATTGTTTTACTTTTTCGGATTTTCTACAAAATTTAGTCGATTTTGGTTTGAACACATATGGCAACCCTACTTGTCTATGCTTGAAAACGAAACGCATTTTCAGGGATTCCCGAAAATAATGGATACGTTTGTTTTGTTCGTTAATATATTAAGATTATAATAACTGAATACCATGTCAATAAAAATTTCTTAAATAAATATTATGTGCGTTAAACTTTAAAGTCCTCTATACCAAGCCTATTCCTTATTTCTAACTCAACATTAAACCTTTTGAGTGCCGCTGGAATTCTAGTTTTGTGTTTATATTTAATGCAATTTCAATTTACACGTTCCACTGCTTTCAGCATCAATATTTATAGCTTTCGTAATAATGCAAGCTATTATATATTATTGACATTGTAGTAGGTTATGTATTATGTATAAGAACTAAGAAGTTTCGTACATTTATCGAAATGTGTACAGTTCGTCCGTTATAATTAAGATTGGTAAAAAAAATTAGAAGCTATTTTAAATAATGATAAAGGTATAGTATATTATATATAGTATAGTATATTGTGCGACTAGAGGAGATTCCTCGAGTGTGGATTTTGCCGCACGAGCGTAGCGAGTGCGGTAAAACACACGAGTGGAATCTCCTCTTTCGACCAATAGTCGCACACAATATTTTGTTCAACTACCGCAAGAAATATGTCATTTCGTGGCTCTGCTGAGTGTGGGCGAAATAATGGGCGACCTGATTGATTGACGAAACTTGCGTAAACGTTCCCCGTAATGAGCGTGGGCGAAATAGCAGAAGAATAATTGACAAACAACGATCTGGAGGAGGAAAAGCGGAGAAATTGAACCGGGAGGTGATGATCCTTTAAAAATGCTCTGAGAAAAAATAGAACTTGGGAATTGGGAAATGACTACATGTTCAGCTTGTTGTTCCACTCTCCATCTTTCAACATTTACGTGGTTTACTTCTCTTTCTTCGTTCCTTCAGACGCTAATGACCTCTGTTGTCGAGCGTCTATAATCCACAATTCAATTCAATTCAATTCTTCGTTCCTCCAGTATCCAATCCAGCATTGTTTTTTGAAACCTTTCGTCACCCATTATTTCTTGCTTGAGGAATAACATATGCATTATTCAAAATAATCAAATGTTGATGCTTGAGACGGACCCCATTGACTTTTGAAAACGTATATGCGAACGTGGACACCCTGTATTCATATAATCTGTACAACAAATACATGTGGTTTGATTTTGTTGTTAATTTTTCCATTAATAATTACCTTAGCAGAATCGAGCAGTCAATATTCTCAATATAAAAGGTATATTGTATTGTAAGTACATATAATATTAACAGTACATAAATAAAAGGGGAATTGAATAGGGTACCTACGTGGTAATGACAATGGGTCACATAGCTCCCTTGTTGTATAAACAGTATGGGTTCAGACGACAACCCATACTAAACCATCGACAATATGTACTACATTACCACACACTTCGTCTATCGAAACCGACCGTAAAAATATACCGGCTACTGCGAGCGAACCTGCGCAATTACCACTAGTACTGTCTACTAGAGTAGTACGATAATGACCTGAGTTGTCGAGCATCTTTAATCTACTATCTACTACAGTAGTAGAAGATACTTCAAAAAATATGTAGATACAAAAGATAAAAAACTATGAAAGTATCTAAATACACTTTGCATGAAAGTGTCTAAATACAGAAGAAATGTTCGAAATTTCGAGTTATGGGGTTTTCGACTTATCAAGGATCTTAATACTTCGAGTTAGTCTACAGCTTGAGAATCGCCGAGCGTGTCGCAATGCTGTTGTTTACATGGCGTTGCTATGGTTCCTCTATTACAAGTTCCCAAGTTCTAGCCCGAGAGCTGGTAAAAGTGTCAATTGGATTTTCACTTTATTATTAAAAAAAAATAATGAATTGAAAATATGAATTGGTGCTAGGCCCAAATAACCTTAGCTATTGGTGGTCTTTAAAACACAATTTCAATTTTATCGAGTTAGTCTAACAGACTTACGAAGGCTGTAAAGTATTCAAATCGCTTATTTCGAGATATAAAGTTCGCGAGACTGGAAATTCGAGTTACAGAGTGTAATATGTATGCACGCAGAAACCTCATAAAGATATATAGTTCGAGTTATGGAGTTAAAAAATTCGAATTATAGAGTTTTTTGGGTTTCAACGGAAGAGAATGGCTATAAAGAGAGGATTTCGACTGAGGTTTGAGTTATTATAGAGTTTCTACTGTACTATACAAAATACGACATCCCTGCGAGCTCGGCTATTCTTGAGCCCATTTTTAACTGACTTCAAAAAAAGGAGGTGGTCTCAATTCGGTTGTATTTTTTGTTGTTACCTCAGAACTCCGTCATTTATAAACCGATTTGGAAAATTCTTTTTTTGTTTGACAGGATATACTTTCAGATTGGTCCCATAGAAATTTCATCAAAATCAGTTCAGTAGTTCGGCTGATTTTAATAAAAGTTAGTAATGGCGTGTGATTCCTTAAAGTAAATGTCACTTTTTGACACATCAGACAGCGTAAGAAAGTCGGTTTAATAAAAGTGAGCAACGGTGTGTGATTCCTTTAAGGTAAATGTCACTTTTTGACACTAAAAAGTAAAAAATAAAAACTTTTTAACAAAAAAAAATGCCTCCTTCAAAAAGTCACTAAAAAGAGGAAAATAATAAAATTTTTAGGTCTGCGTCAATTTAATAAAATATGAAGTCGGTTAAAAAGAAGATATTAATCACTATACTATACTTACTTTTTAATCGACTTCATATTTTATTAAATTGACGCAGACCTCAAAATTTCATTATTTTTCTCTTTTTAGTGGCTTTTTGAAGGAGGTTTTTTTTGTTATCTTGCGTAAAGTTTCGAGTTGTTCGATTTGTGTTAATTGTTTTACCTTGATCCGTCAACAGAAAATATAAAAGTAAAAACAAGATGAATGTTTGATGGTTCGATGATAGAAATGTCTGGTGGATTTATTTAATTTGTTGTGATTAGATTTGACCATTTGCGGACTTGTTAACTCAGCAGGAACCTAGTTGTGTTGTGTCTTAATGAAAGTCAAAACATCGCATAACATGTTTAAAT
Organism: Mongoloraphidia duomilia; assembly: GCA_039654895.1. Taxonomy (NCBI): domain Eukaryota; kingdom Metazoa; phylum Arthropoda; class Insecta; order Raphidioptera; family Raphidiidae; genus Mongoloraphidia; species Mongoloraphidia duomilia. The sequence goes on from CM077527.1 coordinate 14,829,426, forward strand.
GCTTGATTAATGTAATTTCGACCCACGGAAATAAAGTTTGGTTTATACTGCGATGGCGTTTTTAACGGATTTAAATTATTTTAAACATTTTCAATTTAATAAAACAGCTGGTTTCAATTTCGCACAACACTGCACTGGCTTCATCAAACAAAAATCTAAAGGTGACAGTTCATTAGCTGTTCAATATGTCCCTTTAATATTTACCCGAATAGATCTATCTTACAAAATCTGGAAAACAGTTTCGGAAATCTCTAATTTCAGTGAATAACCTTATTCAGTCTTTGATGCTCTATAATGCTTCCCATATGACTTGAGCGCTATTTTTAACATAAAATTAGGGAAATAAGATGAAAATTGGATTTCAAAGTCAACATTTGATTTTTTTTTTCGATGAAATTCTTTAAAATCCGTTTTATTATTGAGATAAAATATACAGATTACAGACTAATCTTTGTCTATAAGTTAAGTAAAGCTGTAGAACCAGTAGAACTCGAGCGTAAAAGCTAAACATTGTTTAGCTTTTACGCTACATTTTTTCGAGTTGACATCAATGTTTAAATTCTATCACGTGACCGAATTTGACGCTAAAAAACAGCGTCAAGACGCTAGAAACCAGCGTCAAGCGTCACATGAAAATGCACCTTTATGAACTTTATTTTATAAAACAATTGTTTCGCACAAGTTCACAAAACAGTGGCTTCGTCAGAGAAAGGATCTTAGACTTTCAAGTTTAAGACCTTTGACAGCGTTTTAATTTAAGGTAAGTTAATGTAAGTTGGGTTGTCCTGATAGAAAATATTGTAATCTCCTAGAGGAATTTACAAACTGATACCTGTGAAGTATAGCCTTAATGGAAAATAATTATATTGGCAATTCATAAGTTGTAGGAGTTGTTCTTAAAAGATGTACTTAAATGGATTCAAATTGTCCTAGCCTAGGGGAAATCTAGGCTTAGAGGAAAATAATTATATTAGTAAGTAATTCATAAATTATTATAGGGGATGTTCTTAAAAGATGTAAGTTGGATACGTCCTAAATCCTTTTGGCAAGGATACAAAGTATTGTGATCTCCTAGTAGGAGAATTCTAGGATTAGTAATTCATAAATTATAGGAGGTATTATTAAAAGATGTAAGTTGGATACGCCTTATATCCATTTAGAGTTGATACAAAGTATAATACATTTATTTAAGATAGTTTTGTATGTAAATGGATGGGAAATAGATCCAAGGACAAAGGCATCAGCTGTAACCATCTTCATGGGATTAATTATAGTTTCTCAATTGTACCGTTAAGACAAACATTGATTAATTAAAAATTATATAAAAAATAGCCCACGCTTAAAACCAGGATCAAATATGGTTCAAGGATTTTGGTAATTTTGTAATTAGACGTTAAAAAAATACATATTAGTATGATTAATTTTTTATCTGGTGATTAAAATCTAAGCCTTCTTGTGAAACCACTTTTCAAAAATACGCGCAATTACTTTCCCGGAAGTTGATATGTAAAATTTTGGTTAGGTAATAATCTTCAATATTGAACGGAATAGAGAATAGAGATTTATGAAAAACTGTTTTTTTAAAGTAGATTTCAGCTTTCAAAATTTTCTGAGCATATATTAAAATTGTGTTTTTTTTCGTTTATCTATAAGTACCTAGTTTTTTGTACCTTCGTATCGAACCCTATTACCCTGCCTAAGATGTCTGTCTGTCCACCCGTCCGTCTGTCACAAGGCTCTATCTCACAAACCGTAAGAGGTAGCTAATTGACATTTTCACAGATTCATATATTGTTATGGCATAAATCCTGGCAAATAATAATTAGAATTAAATAAATAATCAATTAATTTTAATAAATTGATGTTTTTTATACTAACAAGTCATGGTACTGGTATCATCTTACGCGATTCATAAACTATATTATTTATTATATATAACTGTCAAAGTGGCGTCATCGTACGCGTTGATTATAAACTATAATATTTATATTGGAATCAAACCACATAACTGTCAACCGTGAGATTCGAGATTACACTATGCTTTTTAACATAAACAATTGTTTACACTAATTAAATCGTTGTAACAGCACGAAACCCTCGTAGCGCGAGTTTTACTCATACTTGACCGGTTTTTTTATATTTAAATAGTGTGCTCAAAACTATGTCTTTGACCCACGTTTAAAAACGGAAGGATCAAGGATCTAGATGTTGAGATAATTTGCGTTAAATGCATCGCAATTAATAAAGAAAACCCACGATAGATAAATCTAGATAATGAGGAATATATCTAATACAATTTTACGGATGTTTATAATTTCTGTCGATCAAAAAACTAAGGTTAAATGAATCATTTAACCCACATAGAAATCAGAAATCGACCAAGGACTTTGTTGTGGGTGTAGGTACTACGTTTAATTGCTAATAATTAGGTTTGACAATAAGCTATTGCCATTCGCTCTTGATATTAAGTAAAAGATTTTTTCTTATATGCTTTGAAAATAGCCTAGGGTGTAGCCCACGATCTAGGATTTTTCATGGTTCGTCTATTGCCAATCTCTAATTTAAGAACTGATGTCCCTCAGGGTGAACATTGGAATGTAGTTGTTCTCGCAATTACATTCCAATGTTCTTTGGGAATTGGCATTCCCAGGACGAGCTCGTGCCAGATGGTTTGTGTATGCCGGCTGGCAGATTGTATAATACACAAATGGATTATTAATTGTTGTGTTGAAGACGCTAATGATCTGAGTTGTCGACGCGTCTATAATCTATAATAATAATAATAATAATTTAAAAAAAAGAACTGATGAAAGTATCCTTGAACCTTCAAATTATTTTTAGAAATAATAGTAAATTGAAAATATTAATTAGACCTATAAGTCCAGGGCGGCTCCAGGATTTCATTTTTTGGTGGGAGTTCAATACATTTTTTCTCTAGCTCCAAAGAATATTTTTTACATAAATCAATAACACGAGGTGCCCGAGAGCCTTACGAGACAGGCGTCGTTCTTCCAATGCAACATCTTCAGGCCGAATTAATTAACCCGTAGCAATCAATAAAGATGAGGAAATCCTTTCGGATTGAAATCCCTAACTGCTTGGGGGGGGAGCTGCTAAACCCAGATCTGACGTTACGCTACCGAATCATGCGGCTCACATTAACAAATTTAGGGGCCCCTCTCAGTTTATAAAAATCTTGATAAAATTGCAGATTAAGTACCTTGAATCATATCGAAGGAAAAGTACTGCCTTAAATTAATTTTTTTAACTTCCCATTGGAAGTTATTGTAATGGGTCCGAAAATCGAAATCAAAATGTAAAACAAATTTTTATGTTTCAAGGTGACTACACTATTTTTAGAAAGATGTCTCTGTGTGTGTGTGTATGTGTACGTATGTACGTACGTACGTACGTATGTGTCCATTTCTTTCTAAGACGAAATCTCGAGAATGAAAAATGATATCGACTACGTTAGGGTGCCAATCGACGCGTATTAACGTAAATATGATCTGAAAGAAATTTTTTCAAAATCGGTTCAGCTCCAAAAAAGTAGATTTTACACAATATCTCGCGAATAAAAAATTATATCGACTTCGTAAGGACGTCAATCGAGGCGTGTTAACGTCATTTTGATACGACATAAATTTTATAAAAATCGGTTCAGCCGTTTTTTTTTTCAATTATTAAAAATAAATAATAATTATGTTTTAATGATTAAAATGATTAGGTACTTTTCTGTGTAATATCTAATTTAATTATTGTTATTAAATATTTATCAAACTGGGAAGTTCGTCGGGTGGACCTCAAGGGTCGCACTTTAGTCCTAATAAATGACCCACCTCACGGCTTGTTTTAAAATGTAATCTGCGAAAATTGAAGAAAACTATTGTCGATAGATAAATTGACTGACTGAAATTATATCGGTTTAAATATTCAAATGGCAAACGTTAATAAAAAAAATCCTTGAGAAAATCTACTTTGATATTCAATAGTCTATAGTCTATACAAAATATGGTACTGAGATATAAATCTTTTCCAGGCCAGTAAATATCCTTTTGTTGAAAAAATACGAAATATTGTGTCATCCTTTAGTGAAAAATGATACACAATTTAATATAAAGGTGCACACTTCTTCAAGTCATTGCGATGTTGAAAGGGAGTTTGGATGAGGCGCAGGTCACATTTTTGAATAACCTTTGTTAAATACATTGTAATAAAAGTTTGTATTTCTAGTGTCGTAATGAGATATATTACAGACGAGCGATTTAGCGAATTTTAACAGTCACATGAATCATAATCGAAAAAAGACCACCAACAGCTAAGGTTATTTGGGCCTAGCACCAATTCATATTTTCAATTCATTATTTTTTTTATAATAAATTGAAAATCCAATTGACACTTTTATCAGCTCTCGGGCTAGAACCCGGGAACTGGGGACTTGTAATAAAGGAACCATAGCAACGCCATGTAAACAACAGCATTGCTGCACTCTCGGCTATTCTCAAGTCCACGAGTCATAATCATTACGCACTTAAGATATGATATTTTTTGCCATGCCCACTACAAAATATCTAAGTACTTGTCATTTTATTTTCAGTATTTTCAAAACATTTTAACAGTTTATTTGCGTTGCCAACTTCACATTTATAGCAGGCCGTGAGTAGTAATAGCGGGTGGATCAGAGCAAATAAACATATATATGACTATAGAAATGGCTTTACTTATCACACTAGTGTGTTTTGAAAACATTTTATGAACACACCTGCCTGTATTTTTTTTCATTTTTGTGTACATTGACGATTGTATCCTAAATCAGGCTATGCAATAAATTCTATTCTATTCATTCTATACATACATGTATGTAAAGTAGCTATTTTATAGTGGGTATGGAAAAAAAGTTTTATTTCAATAGTCGCTGCTTTCTCATATTAGATATGGTAAAACTTTATTAAAGTAAAATCATGGCAGCCTAGTTGTCTGAGATATTTATTATTTTCACCTCTAATTGTTATGTGAATAATATGGTGTGGATATAAGGGGTTTTAAATCGATTGATTTTATCATATACCAATTTATTAAAGTAATTGAAAAAAATTGAACTGACTTCAAAAAAGATGTTAGAATGTTTCTAAAAAGTATATAAAATAATTTTTATTTTCGTTTTGCAACCACCTTGGCATCTTCCCTAACCTACATTCAAATGGAAGTCGGCATAAATAAATATTTGGTTGGCCAATAAATAATAATAATTATTATTATATGAATCAGTAGATAGGGTAAATGCGGGAGAGATGCCGCGTTAGGAGAGACGCCGCATGGCTATTAACTTACCTATTTACCATTAATGGATGGTGCTACAAGTACGTATGTTCGTTCATCTTATCTTGTCAAGATAAGATGAACGAACATACGTACTTGTAGCACCATCCATTAATGGTAAATAGGTAAGTTAATAGCCATGCGGCGTCTCTCCTAACGCGGCATCTCTCCCGCATTTACCCTATATATATAATAGAGAAATAATTCCGCCTACTTCCAATTGAATATAGGTTAGGAAAGATGATTGTAAAACGAAGAGAAAACATTATTTTATCCTTTTTGGAGACATTTTGACTCCTTTTTTGAAGTCGGTTTAATTTTTTTTTTGTTTAATTAGGTATTTTTATTGCCCTTATATTTTATTTTATTTTATTTCGGTCCACACAAAATATTACTTTCATTGGGATTCAAGCATAAACAAACTGAAACATTACAATATTGCATATCATATTAAATAAACGGTCGTCATTTTCAAACAAGATAGCGGATTAAGATCAGACCTACTTAAGAACACTCCTTGGGGGTAACTGAAAATTTGGTTGTATTGTTCTACGTTACAGGCCCGGACTTAAAGACCCAGGGCCCCTAGGCACTTGACAGTTGGGCTCCCAAGCCAAAAAAAAAAGGGGGAAAAATGGAATTGGATGGATATTTAGCAAAAAAATAAAGTTTTCAATTGGGTTATCTTACAAAATGTTTCTGCTTTTTTTTTTTAAATTTCCATTTCCGCCCTGGCCGGAGCCCCCTCGACGGCTGGACCCCTAGGCCGATGCCTCGTTGACCTAGGCAGAAATTCGGGCCTGTCTACGTAGCGTAAAGGTACAGGAAAGAAACTAGAAACTAAGAAATATCCGTGCCAAATATATAGGTACGACTATTTTTGAAATCGCATAAAAAATGAAGATTCAAAGAATTGAATTGTAGATTATAGACGCTCGACAACAGAGGTCATTAGCGTCAAATGAAGATTCAAATAAATAAAATTGCAACAATATAATCTATGTCTGTAAGTTTCTAACATTATCGAGAAAAGATTTTTCGAGATTCGCTATCGCTATCCAAAATTTATCGTTTCGAAATTCGAGACAAGACGAGACAGAAAAACTTCTCTTGAAATCTAACTTTAAAATTAGTGCGTTGCTTGGGGGACAGTTTGGTGTAATGGCCAGTGTGATGGCTTTGGAATCTCACCTTTATACTGTTGTGTCTTTTTGAATCAACATTAATACTCTACATAGTCGACCACAACATTGTTTTGTTTTGGAGTTTCTATTAGGTACGCTTTTGAAACAAACAAGTTAATTCAAAATTATAATTTCGTTGTGATCAGACCTATTTTAGACTCGTCTTGATTAAATCAAATTTTGTTGTGTTTTATTTATTTATTATTAATTTTATATAAAGATCTACGATAATATTAAATCACGTCAAAAAGATCTTTATAATACTCATGGTTGTTTTGTGACATCGTTTTAATTTGATGTGATTTGCTAATTAACCGTTTAGTTGTCGAGCGTCTATAATCTACAATGAATGAGTGCGTTGCATATTTTAATCCAAAGTTAGACCAGGTATTGCAAAGCCGCCTTGTATTAAAAATTCGTACACACATGCTACGCTTGACAATGAGGGACAATCTTTTTATAAACAGATATCATATAATGATTTTATGTCATTATTCATAACAGGGGCTTCCAGTTAATCATCTGCAAGGGTCTTCTATAGACACACACAGCTACTTGTCAGTTTATTATTTTCAGGGCATGAATACACTTATTTTTAAGTCATCATATTTAATTTGAACAACCCTCTACAAGAATACCACTTTGGTTTGTACCGATTTGAATATAACAAAAACATTTAATAAGGAAGTCAAAATATGAATAACCGTTTTGTACTGTTTAAAGTGTCAACCTTTTTTTTCGCATGTCGAATTTAAGTTTCTTTTATGTTCAAGTGGTTTGAATATATTTTCGATTTTTTAGTGTTAGTTAATCAATTTGCTGCGAATAAAAAAGTATGTAAAAGTGTAACGGTTAAAATCATTTAATAAATCTTAACTAGAACAGTCTATAATCATCAATTTCTCTCCCCCTTCTCTCCCTTTCTTCTTAACTGGAAATTATATGGTAACCCTAGAACTGCACATTCCAGATCTTGCCAATTTTTCAAACCTTAAAAAAACGCAAAAATAACAATTTTTATCTTTTTTTAGATTTAACAACTTTTGGAAGAAGACGTGCTGATTCCAAATTCCAATAAGGTAAGAAATTCTCTATTTCTATTTTATTTTAGGAATTATTTATAATTTTTGATAAACTTTAAAAACGATTTTTTAAAACTTGTTTTAAACATAATTTTGGAAGAAGCCAAAGAAAACACCTGTGTGTCTTTTAGTTAAAAGTTATAAATGTCCAAAGATTATTTTCAATTTTTGAGAGACTTTGTTATCGAGCGTCTATAATTTACAATTCATTCATTCGAATACTTTTAGCTTCTATTGCGATTTTGTCATAAGATGGCTTCAATGATTTTGATCATATTTCCTAAATCAATATGTCACTAATGACTCTGCATAATGCCAACATTTATTTGTCTCGAAAAAATCCAACGAGGGTAATTTACATATGGAAGAAAATCCGCGAGAAAGTTAGGGCTGTGGAGTCGTGCGATTTATGAGGATCGCACATAAAACCTACAAATAAAAACCATGTAAACTTATGCAACGCTAAAATCTTTCATGAATGAAAACAGTTCTGCTGTAGGCATGAAAGAAAAACAAAAGAAGAAAGAAAAAACAAAAAACGAAAGTATAACAATAGACAAGCAAAACGGATTATTGTAGTAATTTCATGGCAGTTAGTTAATAGACCATTGTTAACGTAAGTCAGATGGGATGTCTTATCCACCTACATTGTGATGCGACCTTGGCGAAATACGTAACACGACCTTGCCATATACCTTAGTACACTTGTATGTTTGTTACGGTCGGTAATTAAGTTCACTACATTATCGATGTGGATCATCTCGACAACACAGAACCTGCGCACTCGACCATTCCATACAATGGCATTATTATTGTAATAATACATATGTATGATCACATCGTGGAATAATTTACCTAATTTATTGTATACGGATGTGATTTTTTAATCTTCAGTTTTTTTTATGCAATTTCAAAAAAACAATATCTACGTGTTTTATCTCAGTCTTGTCTGTTTGTGTTTCAGTTCCGTTGTTTCTTTTTTATTCTTAATGATATAAGTAAGTCTTCCAACTGGAGCAAAAATAGCGACTAGTGGCATCGGACGAAATTTTATCAATTTATTATTCGTGATATTTTCCAGCTGGAGCAAAAATTTAAGCTGTAATATCTATCTTATTACGCTATCATAATTGGCATAACGCATATAAGAAGAGAAACGGGCAGCTGACTTGCCCGCCCTAGGATCTGGAATAATGGAATAAAGTGTGAAAATTCATTAAGCTTATACACTTTATACTAAACCATTTTATTTTCCGTTACTTTGGCGCCTGATTATTCCTCGAATTTAACTGAAAACGTGTGCAAAATCGTAAACAAGACGCAATGGTTTATAAGTTCACTGTTTAGTGGTTACGTTTGTTCACGTGTGTGCGTGTGTCAAACGAAAGTAAGGTGGGGTAATCGACCAATCACGAACGATGATGACTGCTATCCCTATATATATAGTCCCTCGTATCGTTTATGACCTAGTAACTGTGCAGTATGATTTTTTATGATTTTTTTCAGGGGGGAGTTGACAACTCCCCCCTGAAAAAAATTCTGCGTACACCCTCGATAACAGGGGTTATCATTTTCGGACAGTATCGGGTAAATACGTCTGTATATAGAATTAAATATTTTAGTTAAGAGGGGCTATCATTTTCGGGCAGCATCGGGTAAATACGTCTGTATATAGAATTAAATATTTTAGTTAAGAGGGGTTATCATTTTCGGGCAGCATCGGGTAAATACGTCTGTATATAGAATTAAATATTTTAGTTAAGAGGGGTTATCATTTTCGGACAGTATCGGGTAAATACGTCTGTATATAGAATTAAATATTTTAGTTAAGAGGGGTTATCATTTTCTGACAGTATCGGGTAAATACGTCTGTATATAGAATTAAATATTTTAGTTAAGAGGGGTTATCATTTTCGGGCAGCATCGGGTAAATATGTCTGTATATAGAATTAAATATTTTGTACGTAAATCGAAAATTTTGATCTTATACTACCAAAAATAATACCTACTTTATTTATGATAATTAATTAAATTTTTAATATTCTTTTAATGATTCACCAAATGTATAGATAATTAAGTCTATGCAAATATTTTGATAATTTTTCGTGAGAATTTAAGTTTCCTTTTTCCGTGTCCTTGTAACAATGCTTAATTATAAATAAATTTATTTAAATAGAACAACAAATTAGACTGTGCAAGGTTTAAATAGTTCAAGACTATATAACTATGGCATTTAAATAAAATATCGTGTACCGAGTCGAACGATCAAATTGCATCAACAGTGGCGTACTTGAAAATTCAATTTTAATAATAAAATTTAAGCATCTTACTTTATCTGGAGCTTTGCTCTCGTTAAAGTCGGTTTATTTAATTAATCAGTTTTTTTTCAAAGACGATATCACGCAACAGTCTATACAAAATTTAACTTACATCGGCGTTAAAAACACTCTCTGAAAATTTAGTAACAAATCTGCAAAAAAAATAGGACGTCAAATAATACCAATGATCAAAAAATTGTTTTAAACTAGCCTTATTTGTCTGAATTAGTCGACTTTATTTCTGTTAAACTTTTTACCACACGTATGCCTCCGACTGTATGTTGTCATTTGATCTTGTTTCCATCTTTTTAGTTCGCTTTTTATTACGTAGTTGAGTTTTTTGATTTTTTTAATTCAATTTTTTTTAAGTCTTTTTAGTTTTTTTAAATCATCTCAACGGAACCTTTCTTTTGATACCCATATCGATTTAGCAGGAAAATTACTTTTACATACTGACAAAATGGCGTTTAACGTCCTCCATATTCAATTTTCTGTGAAGTAATATACTCTATGCCAGGGATTCTCTAACTGTGCGTCGCGACGCCCTGGGGTGTCGCGGCGCTATCCTAAGGGAGTCGCAATTTCAGAACTTCAGTCCCGATTTAAGAAGTTATGTTCAGAAAAGCAAGCTCATCCTGCTCATTAATTGTATTGTTTGTAGTTTTTTGTTTTCTAATTATTAGAATTAGAATCTATTAAATAATAATTAAGATTCTATATTCTTTGGAGTTTTCTTTGAATAATAAAGTAATTTTAGAGCTACACACAGGTATTTTCTTTTAGAAGAGTGTCGCAAAAAATTGCAACCTGTAATGGGAATCGCAGTAAAGAAAAGATTGGGAACCCCTGCTCTAAGCCACTCTCGGGAATAGGACGAATCTAATGACACCTCATTTATAAAAATCCATCTAGTCGTTTGAATGCTATGAGGGAGTAAAGATTCCCTTCTATACTTCGAAATCTCGAAAAACATTACCCTGCCTTTGCTATCGCGCAGTTGGGTAAAAATTCTTCTGAACAAAAGAGACAAAGTCTTCATGGTTTCCGGGCCTTGTAGGTCGTGATCCGGTGGTATTTCTATCTAACGTTTCGTCTACAACTGCGGTAGACATTCTCAAAGGCGATGTGGCAGCGGTCGAAGTGTCTTCCTTGGCGGCTCACAGGTCAGTGTGTCAGTGACTGGTGTCCTCCCTTCTTTTATGCTCAGTACCAGTGTGTTCTCTGTTCGGTCGTAGTCCGTCTCTCTGCGCAGTGTGTAGTGGTGGGGGGTGAGTTCTCTACTCGGTCGTATTCCGTCCTTGTACAAGGACGGAATACACACCTGGATAAAAGAAACAAATCTTCACGGTTGCTTTATTGCTTTTGTTATTCGCTACGCCACTGAATATCCAACAGGTGTATACGGTAATCGTGATCGGTAAATCACCTAACTGCATTATCGATTAATTTATTGACACGACGCGTACACAAGAAATTAATTCATAAACCGATACCATAATAGGATTTTGTTATAAATGATGTGTACTGAAAAAGAACAGAATATATAAATTTAAACTTAACACAATCTGTTTGATTCTTTTTAACAGATATATTTTAATTGCATGCTAATTACATTAAACAGCGCGTGAATCCGAAAAAGAAATTAAAATTGCTGGAATAGGAATTACGGGTGGCTTTGAATGTGACAAGTGAAGGTTGAATTTGTCATGCTTCTATTATGTGTTGTGTATTATATAGGTTTTTTGCGATATTTTTTCATCCCTTCTTCTAAGATTTATACTTCCTTCAAGTATACCGTTACAGATAAAAAAATTCGACTGATGACCAGTCCTATACTTCCCACCTAGTAAATATTTGCAAAAAATAAACACTCTTTTTTTTATTCTTTGACTAGGCCCAAATAACCTTAGCTGTTGGTGGTCTTTAAAACACAATTTAATTTTTATTCTTTGAAAAAAGCATGGCCCTCTTTTTTGTTTGGTGATCTACTGATGGCTAGCTTAATATAGCAAAAATCATGGTTACCTTGATTTACGTACAATTTTTATTTTTTTTAGTAAAATATTTTTTTTCTCGAAAACTATACATTTTAGAGAAAAAAAATATTTACATTTTTTTCATATTATAACATCTAGAATTCATTTATATATTTTTTTACCTATGTTAATACGTGACATTGAGGACGTTTTTTTGAATATCTCAGGATCCACTGAACCGATTTGACTCAAAATCTAATCAGATCTAAGTTAAAGGCTGATAAACACAATAGAACAATCGGCATGCCCGTATGTTGTTCCGTTCTTAAGATATCGAAGGCGAAAAATTGACCACATACACACACACACACATACACACACACATACACACACACACACACACACATACAGACATCAGTCAGAAAATGATCTTAAACGATTGCTAGGGTCTCAAAACGTGAAAATCTGTTAAAATCTCGAAATATTGTTTTCGGACTGAATCCATTACTTCCCTACCATAGTAGAGGTGGGAAGTAAAAATAGTTTATCTGTACCTTTTAATTACCAATCTATTGTTATCTCTATATTGGGCTTGAGGATAGCCGAGCGTTTAGCAATGCTGTTGTTTACATGGCGTTGCTATGGTTCCTCTATTACAAGTTCCCGGGTTCTAGCCCGAGAGCTGGTAAAAGTGTCAATCGGATTTTCAATTTATTATTAAAAAAAAATAATGAATTGAAAATATGAATTGGTGCTAGTCTCAAATAACCTTAGCTGTTGGTGATCTTTAAAAAAAAAATGTTATCTCTATAATGTTAATTACCTGAATGAATTTTCTTGAAAAGAAAAATCTCTTCGGAAAATATTTTCGCTCAATTGTTATGAGAGATTTTTTTGTGGCAAATGTAATTTTTAGTAAATAGAAACTATGAACTTTTTTCTGCCGATTTTAAATAAATTCCGTATATAAAACAGTTTTCGAATCACAAGTGGTTTTCATTTATTCTGTGCTTGTAGTATCAGCTAACTATGGCGAAAAAAAGAGATTGAAACTTCTTGAATACTTTACTCGCCCGACCATAGATGGCAGTGCCAACCAAACGCGTTGTGTAGTTTATAAATAGTGCGTTAGTTGTTGATCACTTTCTTTCATAATCTATATTCTATACTTATCTCTATCATGTCGATTTTTCGTTTCATATCCTCACGAACTTACCACCACTAAAGAAATTTCACATAAAAATATTATGGTATATTTTTTTTAATAAACTTAAAATTCAGCTAACACTTTTAACAGCGAATAGAACCAAAGATGGGGGCTTGTAATAGACGAACCATCGTATCCTTTAAACGAATAGTGCGTTCCAATAATCTACGACTGTTCTCATTTACTGCAGATATAATTTCCTAATATGTGTCTGTCTGTCCGGATGTCCGTCTTTCCACGCCCTCCAAAAGACCCAATAGGCTCCCGTTAACCTAGGAAACCGAAACTTTGCACACATATATAGCTTATACTGTAGCAGCGTCCACCGGGCCGATAGAACCCATGGGGACAGAAATAGCGGAATTTTTCGAAAGAAACATGCTAACTTCCATATACCTACTTATGTAAGATTGTATACAGGGTGTCACGGAATAACTATTCCTTATTTTCAGAAATGATAGAGGACACTTCAATAAACATTTTTTATTAATAAACTGGTGTCCGAAAATATTCGTGAACGTCCGCAGTTATTTCGAAGAATTCGGCAGTCGATTACATATCGTTATAACTTGTGTATCGAAAATGGTGGTCGTAACTTCGAACAATTTTTGTAAAAGTTGTATTTCCGAACACTAGTTTGTTAATAAAAAATGGGTCTTGAAAGACGGACACCTAGTCAGCCAGCCAGCCGGACAAACGAGTGATCCTATAAGGGTTCCGTTTTTTCTTATTGAGATACGGAACCCTAAAAATGTTTATTTAAGTGTCCTTTATCATTTCTGAAAATTAGGAATAGTTATTCTGTGACACCCTGTAAGTATACATAGAAATAACAATCGATTTATTTGTTGTAAAGATTTTGAATACTAGTACAAATTATAATCTTTATTCTTTATTTAAGCGGAATTCAGTAAAGCGTGGACATGTGAGTAACAAACAGTATTCATAATAAAATTGAGTCATTGAAAAAATAAATTATATTTTACGTCAATGCAAAAAATATGAAGGTAATTTTGGTAATATACTTATTATACTTCAATTTAAGGGTCATATGATTATTAATAATGCACAGTTCTTAGTCATGAATGAAAGGACAGTTGGCCATAATAAAACAAGTGCATGATTGCTACAGTGCATCTATTGTTTTCCGTTGCATAATCATCTTCGCGGAATACCATCTGATAAGAAAATATTTTTTACGTTTTAAGTGATTCTCATTTATTAGGGTTCCGTACCAGAAAGGAACCCTATTGTTATGCCAACGATGTCTGTCTGTCTGTTACAGGCCTCTACCTTAAAAACGAAATGAGATAGAGACTTTAAATTCACACATAATACGTAATAACGCTGCCCAAAAACTGAGAGAATAATAAAAGATTAAAAAGGTTTATTTAAGGGGCATGCCGATACATGCAAACGGGGGTCAAAACATTTTTTTTGTATGGAAAATGTTTTTGAAAAACCATGAAATTAGCTTGGATCGGCTTGGACATTCAATTTAAGCTGAAAAATCGAGAGGTCCCACAAAAATCGGAACGTCTGGCAACGTTGGTCCTGAGAGTAGTTCCTTCAATTATCCACGAGAGGCAGCACTTGTGGTAGGTACAAACATTATTTATTCCCCATTAGTGTCGTGTCATTTTAGTGTTATAACTTAATTTATAAATTATTATTATTATTAAATTAATTAAATAATTAAGTTACCTATGTTTTAATTAAGTTAACTATGTTTTTAAGTACAATAAAATTTATTCTATTCTATTCTATTCTGCATCACTAAAATGAGACGACACTAATGGGGACTAAATAATGTTTGTACCTACCACAAGTGCTGCCTCTCGTGGATAATTGAAGGAACTACACTCAGGAAAATGGCTCATTGTATGACAAGCGTAAGTATTGCATGTATAGCAAGTGCCGGATTCTCACGGCGACTCAACCTTGATCTGTTTCCGCCCGCGCGAGTAACAACTCTTAAGTCAAACGGCGCAGTACCGCTTCTATTCTTCTCTAACAAATACTTACATTGGATTGTAATAAATACATACATGAGAGTATTGTTATAACAAACAAGTAAGTATTATGTAACGACAATAACACGCTATATAAATCTACATTTAAATAAATTCAGTCAATTATTATTTGTTGTCGTCGAATAATGAGTCGAACTCGTTGTATAAATAAAATGTATAACATGCTTTCTTGTAACACTCCCCGATTTTTCATTATTTCAGTACTCTGTACCACATGTCTTTTTTGCCATACCCACTACAAAATAGCTACTTTCCATGTAGGGTATACTGGTCTATATTGGGTCATTTAACGGGCAGGCGTGCGGAAAATGTTTTTAAGGTAGTTGTTGTGCTATGGGCATAGTGTCAGAAAATTCTAAATTTTCGTATACTTATTAAGGATACTATAATACAAATACCATTAAAATTTGAAGTTGATTGACCATCTCTAACTCGAGATAAACTTAATTAAAGTTCGGATAATTAACACGGAGAGCATAGGAAAGGTTGTGTTTTTGACAAGTTTATTAATTAAAAAAAAAAAGTAACAGTCAGAAATTTTCAAAAAACTAACTGTTCATTGATGTTTTTGTTCTGAGTTTAAAAAAGAACATCCAAAAATTATTGACCTTTTTATTGATGGAATATAATAACGCAAAGTTCAACAATTTATGAGAAAAGATTGACATTTTTATATAATCCAAGCGAACAAATTAAATGAAATATGTGTTACTATGTGAACAACAGTTTAGGTACAATCTCTAACAAAATTTTTTTTACATTTAACACTATACTTATTTATTGTTTTACAACGTATTATGAACGAAACTTTTGGATGTTATTGTAGCTCGACAACTACCGAACTGTCAATTTTTTTTGAAAATACTGAAAATGAAGTGAAAAGTAGGTATTTTGTATAGTGGATATGGCAAAAAATAGCATATATTTCTCGTGCATAATAGTATTATGACTCGTATATGACTGTAAAAACTCGCTATCGCTCGTTTTTACATACTGTCATAACTCGTCAGTACCTCATTACGACACTAGAAATACAATCTAGGGTAAATGCGGGAGAGATGCCGCGGTAGGAGAGACGCCGCATGGCTATTAACTTACCTATTTACCAATGGATGGCAGTGGCGGCTCGTGGGGTAGTGCCACAGTGCCATGGCACTACCCCTAATTTTTCAATTTTCTCTAAAAATATTTTTTGTTAATATTTTTATTAATATATATTTTTAATCAATTTATAAAATTATCGATCGTCCGGATAGCAGAGTTCAGTCTAAATCGCACAAATTTCCTAAAACATTTTCACCACGCGATCAGTAACACGTATCCTGTGCCATTTAATAATAGGCACAGTGTAAACAAAGCATACCTTACGGTCCTTATATTATGTGAGCAAGAGAGATAGAACTATGACTCATGATTTCCCTATGCTGTAATGCTAAATCTAAATGAAATGTGTGCCAGGCACATTATTGGCGATATTCTGTTTGGTCATTTTTGGAATTTATACGCATTGTTGTTTCGGTTAAATGTTATTGTTGATAACAATTTTGTTTCATTATTTGACGGTTTGCCAGAAATGTGTAGAGGTCTTGAACTTTATTAAACTGTTTTTTTTTCGGATTTCTATTGTTGCACTTTGTGCCAGTGTGTACTTGTTTAGTCAAACATAGACAGTTGCGTGGATAGTCACTAGGTAAGTTATTTTCTATGTTTTATAGGTACTTCTTTTCTATTTTGACCTTCGTTTTGGCACCACCTGTCTAAACAGGCACGAGCCGCTACTGATGGATGGTGCTACAAGTACCTACGTATGTCCGTTCATCTTATCTTGACACATACCTCGCATGTGTTGAATATGATTTTGTGCGTATTTAAGTTAAAGTTTTTCGAAGGTAACTCTAAATTTTTATGATGAAATTAACTAGATTTGTGTGAATACCTACACTAGATTTGTGTGAATACGAAATAGATCTACTAACTGAGCTATGTGATGTCAGATGACTTTTCTATAACACAGACTTATAGGAACTATACTAAATAATCAATTATTATTCCAATTTCTTATATCTAGTTCCTTTCCTTGGTTTGACAAAATTCAATGTCAACATTTTTAGTTAATATTTTTTGTTAATTAGTTAAATTAATATACTGTAAAACATGGTTCCCACAAAGGGGAGGGGCTAACAGGGCTCTAGCCTGAAGGCCCGGGACTAGAAAGGGCCCGCCGTGGCGGGTCGGATAAGTAAGCGAAAGAGACGAACAGAAGACAAAAATCGAAGCGGAGGTAGGGAGGCCCGCCAAAAATCTTGTCCTGGGTACCCGCTACAAATTGTAAATTGTATTTTAAAGACCACCAACAGCTAAGGTTATTTGGGCCTAGCACCAATTCATATTTTCAATTCATTATTTTTTTTTTTTTCAATAATAAATTGAAAATCTAATTGACACTTTTACCAGCTCTCGGGCTAGAACTCGGGAACTGGGGACTTGTAATAGAGGAACCATAGCAACGCCATGTAAACAACAGCGCCGCTACACTCTCGGCTATTCTCAAGCCCGGTACCCGCTACAGGATGTGGGTCCATGACCGTAGAAAAAATCACGCTGAATAGATTCCGACCAATCGCGCCTTTGTATATCTTTTTTGGTTCACAATTCTATTTTTTTGAAAAATTTGAAAACGCCATATCTTCTAACCTAAAAGAGATACAGGTGTGGGAGTGGTCGGAATCAATTCAGCGTGATTTTTTTTACAAGAATGTCTTCATTTCCAAGTTATATTTTGTATCAATCTTTCTCGCAGTGGAATTATAAAAGAAAGATTGACCATTACCTACACATAAATAAATCTTAATTAAAGTAATTCTAAGTTCAACTATTCCAGAAACGGTGTTTAATTAGGGCCCAATTGATCTGTCCAGAGTTTTCTGGAATAGTAGAAATCTAAAATAAAAAAGAATAAAAAAAATCAAAATTAATATTTACCAACGTTTAATTTAAATAATCAGAAAATATAAATCAATAAATGAATAGTTTCAAATATTAAAACGTTCCTTATAACAGAAATAATAATATTAATAATTAATATACCGTACAGTATAAAATGAATGTTCAATAATTTTAATATAGAAATACGAATTTGATAAATAACTATATTAGGGTGATTAATAATATTAGAACGATACAGAAATTACCAGACTACGACTCAAAACAATCAAGAAATTTACAAAATACAAGACACAAAATTATACTACTGACTCAGACAAATTCCAGACGCAAAGTAAAATTTATTTACATTTTCACGTTCAATTATTTTTCAACTTTTTCTCTCTGTTGAAAAAAAATAATATCAAATCTAGGTATATTATTTATCACCCTGGTAATGAGTGTTCGGGCAAATCCTCGCCAAATACTTGATCGAAATATTATAAATAAATAATAAAATAAGGTTTTTAAACATAATGTTTATAAAATATTGAATCAATTAAAGAAGTCATAAATAATGATTCAATTTATATAGTACTTATACGTATCTGAGAGATTTTTGAGGTTTCTTAAAAATGGCAAAAGTAAGAAGACTCCCACTAATGAGGAAATTGCGAAATTTTTAAAAAATAAATTCGTTCTAATTTAGGTTTGTTTATTTCTCAGAAAGTAGATAGTGAACTTTTCGTCCCTTGGGGAATAATCTTTTCGCGTCGAAAGTAAGCGAAGCTGGCGCCATCCTACAACATCAATTTATGGTGTTTTTAACCAACTCCAGAAAAGGGGGAGGTTCTCAATTTGATACGTATTTTTTATGTTTGGAAGTATTTGATGTTGTTATTTCTAATACCTCGGGTCGACGCCATCCTCGTTCGAATCACCAATTTTCTGCCCTTTTTTATGTTTGGACGTATTTTTGTTCTTTCAATGCACTTATTATTACTCGGGCGAAACAGACAATTGCGACTCGGGTCAACGCAATCCTCATTCGAAATCACCAATTTTTTGTTTTTTATTTTATTTATTGTAGATTATAGACGCGTCGACATCTAAGGTCATTAGCGTCTTTTCAACTACACTAAATAACAACTAACTTAAAACTAAATAACATCACAAAACATCCATGAGCGCAGGTGGGATTCGAACCCACGGCAGTCTAGTCTAGAGGTTGCAGCGCCAAGCACGCTACCATCTAGGCTATACTGCCCTCACCAATTTTTTGCCCTTATAACACAATGTAGGTACTATTGCGGAATACCCTCTTGTAATTAGGTTGTACAGTCCTTTGTTTTAAATGATGTTCCTTGCATATTAGATTGTTCTGAAAAAAACAGTCGATTAATAATTGGCATATAGTTATAAAATCATTTGTCATTTTAATCAGAGATTATCTTTAATCGATAATCAGCAATCACACCAGTGCTTGCCTACGTGAAACCATGACCCGACGTAATACCAACCTATCAGTCCTGAATGTTACTATACAGTGTGTCCCACTGTAACTGAGACATAGCATTTTAACATGGTGTTACGATAATTTGTTAATATTTGCTCCCCGTTAACTGTTTTTGTTATTTTCATTTTAAGATCTGGTTCTAAATGTCCCCAGTGATGATGTTGTAGACTTATTTTTATTTAAATGTCTTTAAAAATTAATAAAATCACATTTTTAAAAAATAAATCACAATCTTTGTTTTGTATACCAGTTTAATGGGCAAGCGCTCAATGTCGCAGATAGCTTAGTCGGTTAGCGCGTTGACCAACATCAGTTCACGCTAAGTCCAGGTTCGAATCCCGAGAGCTCATAATTATTATTTTTTTTTTTAATAATGAAAATACATTGGAGAACAATTAATAATGCTTATTATTTAGAAATAAAAGTATAGCGATTTTATTAATTATTTTACATTTAAATAAAAATAAGTCTACAACATCATTACTGGGGACATTTAGAACCAGATCGTAAAATGAAAATAACAAAAACAGTTAACGGGGAGCAAATATTAACAAATTATCGTAACACCATGTTAAAATGCTATGTCTCAGTTACGGTGGGACACACTGTATATATACATGCATGAACCTCTAATTTGTTACGTCTACAGACGTTTGGAAATTTGTTTAGTGTCAGAGTTGGAATCGTTTATCATTTATTTCATACAAATGATAGATTGGTTCTTTTTTTTTTGTTAAATTATTTCTTATAGTAAATATTTTATTTTATATAGTGTATAATATGTAATCAACAAATTGAAGCTTATTTTAATAATATTATTTCTCTTTCTTCCAAAAACAAAAATTTATCAAAAATTAATGATGGTTTGCTCAGAAAAGAATAATGTTTATTTTTTGTTACAATGAGCCATTTTCCTGAGAATAGTTCTTTCAATTATCCACGAGAGGCAGCACTTGTGGTAGGGACAAACATTATTTATTCCTCATTAGTATTGTGTCATTTTAGTGGTATAACTTAATATAAAGGGTTCGGCAATCAGTACTGGTTGTTTTAAACCACCTCGTACCTATATGGTTATTGTTGAAATGTGAGAAATAACGACTTTCTGCAATTTATTAATTTACGCTATTTTTACTTCCCACCTCTACTATGGTAGGGAAGTAATGGATTCAGTCCGAAAACAATATTTCGAGATTTTAACAGATTTTCACGTTTTGAGACCCTAGCAATCGTTTAAGATCATTTTCTGACTGATGTCTGTATGTGTGTGTGTATGTGTGTATGTGTGTATGTGTGTGTGTGTGTGTATGTGGTCAATTTTTCGCCTTCGATATCTTAAGAACGGAACAACATACGGGCATGCCGATTGTTCTATTGTGTTTATCAGCCTTTAACTTAGATCTGATTAGATTTTGAGTCAAATCGGTTCAGTGGATCCTGAGATATTCAAAAAAACGTCCTCAATGTCACGTATTAACATAGGTAAAAAAAAATATAAATGAATTCTAGATGTTATAATATGAAAAAAATGTAAATATTTTTTTTCTCTAAAATGTATAGTTTTCGAGAAAAAAAATATTTTACTAAAAAAAATAAAAATTGTACGTAAATCAAGGTAACCATGATTTTTGCTATATTAAGCTAGCCATCAATAGATCACCAAACAAAAAATTCGACTGATGACCAGTCCTATACTTCCCACCTAGTAAATATTTGCAAAAAATAAACACTCTTTTTTTTTATTCTTTGACTAGGCCCAAATAACCTTAGCTGTTGGTGGTCTTTAAAACACAATTTAATTTTTATTCTTTGAAAAAAGCATGGCCCTCTTTTTTGTTTGGTGATCTATTGATGGCTAGCTTAATATAGCAAAAATCATGGTTACCTTGATTTACGTACAATTTTTATTTTTTTTAGTAAAATATTTTTTTTCTCGAAAACTATACATTTTAGAGAAAAAAAATATTTACATTTTTTTCATATTATAACATCTAGAATTCATTTATATTTTTTTTTACCTATGTTAATACGTGACATTGAGGACGTTTTTTTGAATATCTCAGGATCCACTGAACCGATTTGACTCAAAATCTAATCAGATCTAAGTTAAAGGCTGATAAACACAATAGAACAATCGGCATGCCCGTATGTTGTTCCGTTCTTAAGATATCGAAGGCGAAAAATTGACCACATACACACACACACACATACACACATACACACACACATACAGACATCAGTCAGAAAATGATCTTAAACGATTGCTAGGGTCTCAAAACGTGAAAATCTGTTAAAATCTCGAAATATTGTTTTCGGACTGAATCCATTACTTCCCTACCATAGTAGAGGTGGGAAGTAAAAAGAGGGCCATGCTTTTTTCAAAGAATAAAAATTAAATTGTGTTTTAAAGACCACCAACAGCTAAGGTTATTTGGGCCTAGTCAAAGAATAAAAAAAAGAGTGTTTATTTTTTGCAAATATTTACTAGGTGGGAAGTATAGGACTGGTCATCAGTCGAATTTTTTGAAAATATAACATCTTTTAAGTGAACGCCATTGCAGTTTAAACATTCTTGGCATCTTTCTAGAAAGTTTTCCATTACTCTTCGTAATAAATCAGGTCCAATATTTCTAATTTCATCTCAAAATGCGTTTTTCAGATCTTGAAGTGTGTGTGGACGCTACCATGCACTCGGAACTGGCCCACCTAAATCAAAATTGTGTCCCGTTTTGGTAATCTTCCGTGCCTGGCAACTTCAAATTCACGCCTAAAATTGAGTACACAATGCTCTGTGTTCGAAGAAAATTTTCAACAACGAAAACACGCTGATTTACTGGAAAATGACCCATAACTGGACAAATTGCATGAAATAAGTTTAACAATTACGAGCAACTGACAGTCGTACATCAATTATTTTTCATTTCATAGGCTACTCGAATCTACCGGTAGTTACTGATTGCCGGACCCTTTATACCTATTAAATTATTATTATTAAATTAATTAAATAAATATCTGGGTGCCGAGCTTTGCTCGGATGAGTTCAATAAAAATAGTACTTGTATGCTGTGAGATGTTATTTTCTCAGAATATTATTCCGAAACGAATTTATTTCTGAAACATAATTTAAAATAATTGTTTCTGTTAAATATTTTAACTACCTATGTGTATTTTTAATCGTAAAAACTAAGTATCAACTTGAATCAAGCATTTTTTCCTGTAAATATTATTTAGGTCGCCATTTGCAAATCTACCGCCGTTATTGTTTTGATGACTGAAGAACTCGCAAAAACCGATTTTCATAGATTGAATATCTTGTAAAAATGTTCGAATCAGATGAAATTTTGCTCGCCCGTTGCCATTTTAACAATCCAATTTTAAGCATTGATACCAAATATCAACTTTATCGAAGTACTTTTTCTCTGTGATGTCATGCCAGTAAATTTCAAATATTTTTTTTGCATAGGTACCTACTAAAAAACTCACAAAAATCGATTCTTTTAATAACAAACGTCAGACTATAACCTGCGCAAAACTTTTTTTGCATGTATCTTCACCATAGTTTTTAAAAATCGATGTGTTTTTACACAGACCCGCGGCGCCAGAAGTGCGGCCCTTCGGGCCGCCGTTTTGTTATTATTTACATATTGTGCAAGACACGTCTTATATTAGTGTTCAATTACAATTTTAACACTTGTGATATATTATATAAAATCTATGTAAAAATGGACTTCGAATCAATCTGACTTTAATTGAGCGAGTTATAATAAATAAAAAACACCTTTTTTTTAATTGCTCCCCTCTGGAACCAAAATTCCTACCTAGATCGATTTCTCGCCCCGAAAAATCCCCATTCTGTAAATTTTATCAGAATCGTTAGTCGTTTTTGAGAAATATAATATAAAAATAACATACCTATTTATTTAAATTTTATCTAAAACTACTTACATAATTATGTTTAGATTTTATTGTTGCTATTTTTTTACTTTTCAAATAATTACTGATTATTTTAATAAGTTAAAGATTGACTGTCAGATTTGACATAAATAATGAAAATAGTTTGTTTTTTCCAAAGCCTACTCACAATACGACACTGTTTTATGACGTTAAAAAAACTGTTTTTTAAAATTATAAAATCGATAAGAAAACGAATTTTTCCAGGGATGAGACCTAGCTAAATCGATTTTTTGCCCCCCGAAACCCATTTTCGGTAAATTTGATCAAAATCGTTAGAGCCGTTTTCGAGAAAATATTTATATAGATACATAGAAACATATATACAAGATTTACTCGTTTAATAATATAGGGATTAAGTTATACCTCTAAAATGACACGACACTAATGAGGAATAATTAATAATGTTTGTACCTACCACAAGTGCTGCCTCTCGTGGATAATTGAAAGAACTACTCTCAGAAAAATGACTCATTGACACTGGTCTCCATTTTAAAATATTTTAAGTGGATAATAAAAAACCACCCCTCGACAACAATGCGTCTGGCGTCCTGTAAATAACACATTTATCTTTATGATAAATTATTAGTAATTTTATATAACGCACGTGGTATGCAAGTATTTATAGAAATAGTTGCAGAGCAATCCTAAAGAACGATTCAAGTTTGACAGGAGTCAATAATTTTGACCCGAATGAGATGATTTATTTAACACTTATAAAAGTGTTGGAAATATTAATCATTGTGTATCGATTATTGAGCCGACACTTGATACTGAAGATATAGGTATTAGGTAGGTATTATTCGTTCTGACATTTTACATATTATAGACGCTAAATTCCCTTAGTTGTCGGGCGTCTACAATCTATATATCAATAGATACGACTAATCTTAGTGAAATATATTTTAGAAATATTTCGGAAACAAATTTATTTATAGGAAAGCTATTAGGTAGTAACCGAAAACATAATTTACCCGTGATACAAACGTACCCATTTTTTATTACAAGCTTTTATTTAACTTGTATTGTGTTAGTTTGTGTGTTTGTTTGTTGAGGTCAAAACTTGCAAGTCAATTTTGAACGACTTCCACGTATCCGATCGATTTGACATTTTGCACACATATGTATTCCCGATGACAATACATGAATAAATCGTTTTTAGAAATAAATTCAACCCCTAAGTGGTTCAAACGGAGATGTAGGGTTTTTTTGACTATAATCAACGCCCAGGCCAAATCGCTGAAGCTAGAAACTTGGACAGTTGGTTCCTTTTCTGACGTAAGCATCCACTAAGAGAGGCTTTTTCGAAATTCAACCTCTACGGCCCTACGGATGTCAAAGGGGGGTAAAATTTTGAAAGACTAAAATGAACAAAATGAAATATTAATAAAAAAAACTTTTTAGAAACAAGCTTTTATTTAAATGCACTAAAAAGAAAAAAATAATTTTTTAGAATTTAAGTTCATAATTATAAAAGCGTGGGTCGTGACTAATAAACTATCATAGAGTTCACGACCCACGCTTTTATAATTATGAACCTAAATTATTAAAAATTATTTTTTCCTTTTTAGTGCATTTAAATAAAAGCTTGTCTCTAAAAAGATTTTTTTACTAATATTTTTTACGCATATTGTAAACTGGTTCCACATTCAGTGTCCGCAATTTTCGAAACACCCGATACAAAATACAAACTGGTACATTAATGATGTGAAAGAATTAGATGATTTATTTTTGGTTCACTGCCACAAAAGTAGTTTTTAGTGGTCAATGTACTATAATAGACAAATAATAAAATTAAATCAAACTTTTCAACGACGGCAGCTGACAAACAGTGGCCATAAAACTGTATATGTATATGTTTATAGAGAGTAGTATTCGTTAGTGATTTAACATACCGATCATTTAAATCATTGTGTTATGGAAGCAGTCATTTCAATCTGCCTATATGGACGAAATAATGACTTAACGCTTATAAGAGTTAGTTTGAAAGTGACCCATTAAAAAATCAACTACCTACCGTTTTTTGAAATGGAATGTCTTAAGGTATACGTGCAGTACGCAGCTGGGATTCTAGATGGTAGCGTAGATCATAACAGGGCTTGCTTAAATTAACGCATTGTTATATATGCGAGCGTACACAACGAAGCAGTGAGTGTAGCAGGTATAAGCGCTGTTACAAGAGCTGCTAGATACAAGAATGTATCTCACCATTCTTTCAGCGCGCTGACTACTACAATCAACGTGTGACAACTGTCAAATGGCCGTTACAAGTTTCGCAAGTGATGTGACTAGTTTAATAAATGAAATTTTGCTAGTTTTTATTTAATTTGTTTTGAGTTTTTTCTAAGACGTGTTTAAAAGTGTTAGGTTCCATACGTAAATATTCAAAAAACCGGTTTGGGTAAAATTTTAATTCTTGGTATAAATGATGAAATTCGCCATGTTTAGATCGTTTTCTATTAATAGGGTGGACATGATAGCTCCTACCCAAATTTGTATTTAAAATATACCACTTTCTAGCAGAAGAACACAAATATTCGTCTTCGCTATCTGACATTTCAAACGCGATTTAAGCTTGTATCAATGCTAGTATCAAAGCTTCGTTGTGCAAACCAATAAGCGCTTATAATTTCAGCCACCATCTACCATACATGCTACCATCTAGAATCCCAGCTGCGTACTGCACGTACCTTTAGGCAGTGTTGCCTCCGCGACGATTTAAAGGGTCAATGGACCTATCTCTCGAAATAAGAGCGAGAGATCGTCATTGTTTGTTGTGCAAGAAAAAGAGAGAAAAAATATGGTTTCGCACGCATACCGTTTTCTGCCACCTAGCCAGCAGCAGTCAGTGACTACCTCATATCCCGGCCGGCAATGAGACAAATGGTAAGAGGTAGCTAGTTGAAATTTTCACAGCTTATATGTGCTGTTAATTGTTATGACATGAATCCTGGAAAACAATAATTAGAATTAAAGAATCAATTAATTTTAATAAATTAATGTTGTTACACGCTCTTAGTGCCTATAGTATATCAGTACAATTTAAGCCGTACTGCTATACTGTACTCTGAGCGTGTAACAACATTAATTTATTGAAATTATTTGATTATTTCATTCTAATTATTGTTTGCCATGATTCATGTCGCAACAACACACAATCGGTGAAAATTTCAACTATGTAGCTACATCACCGTTTGTGAGATAGATCCTTGTGACAGACGGACGGACGGACTCAGTAATAGGGTTGAATAGAATAGAGGTAGATGCGGATCCGTATCTACCTCTATTCCTACCTATATTATATAAGAATATATTTACAGTAGCACATTTAAAACATTTTGAGATGAAATCGATCAAAATAAATAGTCTTATATAGGGTTCGAACCCTATAAGCCTAAAAGATTTATTTTGATCGATTTCATCTCGAAATGTTTTAAATGTGCTACTGTAAATGTATTCTTATATAATATAGGTACAATTGTATTGTACAATTATAAAATTACATTTCTGTTTTTTTTCTTGTGTACGTGTAGTTAGCTAGTAGCAATATTTAGTTAGGGTTTTCATTTTAACCATAAAAATTGTTTTATTTCTTAACTTTCAGGTTATGTAGTTTATTTCTCAAAACACTGGCTATTTAGAGATGAGACAAAAGGTGAAGAAATATGTGAAGCTGAATTCAGCATATTTATTTTGAAATAAGTCTGCGACATTTTCTTTTGCAAAAAAAAAAATACTCAAGGTTATTGCCCAAGAGTTATGCATTTTGATTGCTCATTGAATTTTTAGCAAATAAAAAAAAATTAAAAAACAAACACTTGAAAAATTCTACACAATATTTATTAATCTCAACGATCGTTTCGGGTTCCTAGCCCATCATCAGGAGTTTTAATGTAAACTCCTGATGATGGGCTAGGAACCCGAAACGATCGTTGAGATTAATAAATATTGTGTAGAATTTTTCAAGTGTTTGTTTATTAATTTTTATTCAATCATGTTCTACCAAGTGCCGAGCGATAATTCTATAGAATTTATTTTAGCAAACATATTGAATTGCAAAACGATTTGAGATATTCCCCCAGGGAGGACATTGGAATGTGTTTGCACTAATTCATATTTTCAATTCATTTTTTTTTTAATAATACTTAAATTGAAAATCCAATTGACAGTTTTACCAGCTCTCGGGCTAGAACCCGGAAACTGGGGACTTGTAAAAGAGGAACCATATAGCAACGCCATATGTAAACAACAGCATTGCTACACGCTCGGCTATTCTCAAGCCCTATGCGAATAGTTGGTAGCCCTGTTTTGTAGTGTTCATTATTTGTACGTTGGCAACTACTGTAGCTATCGGCGGATACAGTAGATTTTATTATAACGACTATATTAACTACACTGTATTTAGCTATATTTCGTTCATTATTAAGCGTACCTTTTTATACAGGGTGTAATAGAAAAAAAATATATTATAATCATTTTCTTAAAGCATCTTTATAGGCCTGCAGCTCAAACGTATTTTTTCACAGAACCGACAACCGCGAGATATCAGTTTAGGATACCTAAGTATACTCTGGACCAAAATTTAATTTAAACTTTTTAATGCTGGGTTGCAGAAAGCATTGTCAAAAAATTTAATTTGAGAATGACCTTAGATTGTGACCAAACATATGTGATTTCATTAAAATATTTATGCGTTCTACACTAAATGTGGTTAGTGGGTACTCATTATTATGACCTGCCTGTATGTAAAAAAATGACTAGAGTTACACTGTCACTCGAGTGAAGAAATTGTCACTCGAGTCTTATCTTGACTCGAGTAGCATTCGAGTGACTCGTTTTGTACAGGCGATAGTGACTCGAGTGAAAAAATCTCACTGCACTGTAAAAAATTGATGTAAAAATACTTTGAAAGTTAAGGTAGAATTCGCTCAATTTTCTAAATGATTTTACATTATTATTTATTTTTGCACAGAAAACTTCATAAAAACTTGGACTTTTACTGTAAAGTTAAACAAATTTGTGATTTTTACATAAAGTAAATTAAAATTACATAATTTGTGTAATATTCCAATAAAGTGTGTAAAAATTACAAAATAAAATGTATAGTTACATATATAAAATGGATCAATACAAAACAAATTAATGTAAAATTAGTAACCACGCATGCGCAATGTGTTTTTATGGAATCTACGCGATGTGGCGATACCTGTTTGCGACGCCATTGTCTCTTTGTGTGCCTATTATCAGATTAATCGCTGGCTACAAATGGACCATCGATAATCTATGTAATCGGCCTTCTCATTTCTTACAGTGTGGAATACTCTTAAGTAAATATTTGCCCTTTTTTATAAAAACATCAGGTATATGTGAATGTATCTTTTATATTCATCAGGTACATACAGACTAATAATACAATTGCTTTTTTCAA
Organism: Mongoloraphidia duomilia; assembly: GCA_039654895.1. NCBI lineage: Eukaryota > Metazoa > Arthropoda > Insecta > Raphidioptera > Raphidiidae > Mongoloraphidia > Mongoloraphidia duomilia. Next base: position 14,858,362 of record CM077527.1, read on the forward strand.
TAATGACTTACTTATAATAATTATCAATCATGTATAAAATCTGTAACTGGTTTTACTTCTATTGTAATTCGACATAACAAGAATAATTGGAGCTGTTATTGCATAACGAGAAATATTCCTATTAAATTGGAGGCTGGAAAATTAATTTGGTAATTTCCAGTGTCCATAGCTAATATTTTCTTCAACTCATGATGCCTTCAACTAGAATGGACTAGTGATGGGACTCGAGTGAGATTTTTTCACTCGAGTCACTCGCCTGTACAAAACGAGTCACTCGAATGCCACTCGAGTCAAGATAAGACTCGAATGACAATTTCTTTACTCGTGTGAAGATATGGCAAACTTTAAACTATGTCTTGGCCCACCCTGGCTGCATAAACCCCAATCTCTAGGTTATCTTTTAAATACGTTTTTAACCCTCGAAATTTCAATAATTTTTCTTGTAAATTCTATAGGTAGTAAGAGGACAGTCTGGTCCAGTGGTTAACGTCGCGGCCTCTGGATCAAACTGTCGTGGGTTCGAATCCCGCCTCCGCTTATGGATGTTTTGTGATGTCATTTAGTTTTAAGGGAGTTGATATTTAATGTAATCAAGACGCTAATGACCTAAGTTGTCGACGCGTCTGTAATTTACAATAAATAAAATACATAGGTAGTATAAGTAGCCTGGGTTAAAATTTTATCGAGCATTGAAATTTTGGTAATAATCAAACGAACTCTTAAAAATTTTGAAAATACTGGAAATGTAGTTAAAAGCAGCTATTTTATAGTGGGTATGGCAAACATTACCATAATATATATCTCGTGCGTAATAATATTATATGACTCTCGTTACTGTTAGAACTCGTTATCACTCGTTTTAACATTCTGTCTCTACTTGCCTCATTACGCAAATAGATGTACAATCTATTATTACAGTTGAAATTATTACAATGCAATTTTAATAGGTTTATTGATTACGCAAGTTTTCAGTTTCACATGTCAGTCACAATTGTTAACCCGAAACCAATGGCCTACAACAATAACGATACAGTATTATTATTTGCAATAGATCTTACCTACATACTTTATTTGTAATATGTCCTAGCTTTAACAGTTATAATTTTCTGGTGACTTCCTTTGAAGATTATAAACACTATTTCATGTCAACTATGCACAATCAGTCATGCGCGATTTGTATTGATATACCGGGTGCACGGTAATACTGTGTCTTGGTACCAATTTCTCCAAGAAGTCTCACATAAAAATATAAAATGACAAGGAGTACAGTAATTACGTTTGTGCAGTAACCGAAGAAGAAGCACTACTTATATAATTTTATCCTACAATTAATAATTTTTAATATTATGTATTCACAGTATCAAATGACATTAAATTCTGTCAAAAAAAATTAACATGAGATACCTACATGATACAAAACACAAACTGTGGCTAACTGTGGTATTTCGCGTCACACATTTTTTGTAACGGCGTAACTATGGTAGTTCGTGTCACACATTTCGCCCTTTTGTCATTTTATCCCCCTATATACCGCCGGGAAAAACGTATAGTTCTATGTCAAAAAATTCTTGACCGTAGAAATGACTTCAGGATAAGAAGTAAGTATAAGAATATCTATTGTCCATCCTGAAATAATGTAGAGTAATAAGAGATCCCAATAGGTACCTAGCCTTCTTTTAAATCATTTCCAAATTCAGGTAGAGACTTAATAACCAATATACTTTAAGACAAAAAGAATGACCAAAGAAGAATGGTACAGCAAAGGAAAAAAAGAGGAAAACTTCAGGGAAGCTCTGACCATCGTATGCATATCGACCTACTTTAAAAATTGAATTTTATTTTTTGAAGTGAAAACTTCCTTAGGCGCACTTTGTGTTCTTTTTGAATAGTCAACGAAAGTGAACCGTCACGCTCGGGTCGGTGACGCTGAATCGGATTTACTCGGCTCCAATCGACATCAAGCGCGCTCGGGTCGGTGACTACGTTTACTGTCTAACAAGGCGTGCATCGTTTCAAGAATTACGTTTTTATTAATACGTATTATAATAATAAAATAATATTGACAAATTGGTTGACGCTTTCGCGGCCAGTTGATGAGCTGGTGTTGTCCTGATTCGGGTCTATAGGCCGTCGTTGGTTGGAATTTCTTCCTAACGTTTCGCTAGCACGAGTGGCGAGCTTCTTCAGAGGTCCTTCCATCTCCGATGCTGGATGTATTCATTATAATATTATGTATGTTTTGCATAATATAATCAAGTTTTCATTTCTGACGTGTGGTCATAAGCACACGCCCACTTTTTTTTCTCGTATTTTTTGTGTAAGTATCTGCTTCTTGTGGTAGATAGGTACCTGATATATATGTAACGGTTTTTGTCAAAGGATTGTTTTCTTTTTTCTAAAATATAGATAGGTACCTATGAAAAATAATACATTTATTTTAACCTATATTAGGTATTTTCTACATTTATATATTCAGGGAATATAATGAATAATAAAACAGTCGGTATATTAGGTAATATCTCCATAATATATGTATAGTTAGATATTATTTACACAAACCCAATTTGCGACAACGTTATACATTATTACATAACAGTTTGTTACATAACAATCATAGGATATTGTGTAACACGCGCCTGTGACACGCGATTACCATTACGTCAATGTCAGTTTGTGTAATATTAAATAGATGTCACTTAAGTCGGAGTTTTAACATCGCCTATGGTCATGCATGCGTGTAAACGTGTCTTTATTTAAGTAGCTGTTCGACTGAATTAATCTTTGGGCGGGTTTTTTTCAAACGTTGATGGAAGTAAATTCCTATACTTAGCTGTATAATAAAAAGTCAAATTTTTCAACTTTAACATAAGTACTTAGGTAGTACTTATTATAAAACGAAGAGTATATTTTTAAAATAGTTGTTTTTGAAGTACAACTTCTTACCAGGCCCTAAAAAATGGATGTAAAAATACTTTGAAAGTTACGGTAGAATTCGCTCGATTTTCTAAGTGATTTTACATTATTATTTATTTTTACACAGAAAAGTTCATAAAAACTTGGACTTTTATTGTAAAGTTAAACAAATTTGTGATTTTTACATAAAATAAATTAAAATTACATAATTTGTGTAATATTCCAATAAAATGTGTAAAAATTACAAAATAAAATGTATAGTTACATATATAAAATGGATGAATACAAAACAAATTAATGTAAAATTAGTAACCACGCATGCGCAATATGTTTTTATGGAATCTACGCGATGTGCAGACGATACCTGTTTGCGACTTGAACAAAATGATAAGAAATTATTCTGACAGCTAAAACGCCATCATTTTGTTCAAGTTCCATGGCTATCGCTATCTGTTTTTGAGGTAATTTTGACATTTTCAAATCAAATTTCTGCCGTTACAAAGCATGCAAAATTAATTTTGTTTAATGATTTAGATGCAGAATTTTATGTTCTAAAACTTTTATTCGAAGATATTTTTCCTAAAATAATTAGGGAAGCAGGAAATTGCAAAAGTTTGATTTTACGGGTTTAATCCAGCTATTACCCGCAAAACGATTCAGCACCCTTTAGATTGTGCCGGCTCTTTTGAATTAAAATAATTTTATTATTTTAACGTGGAAACAAATACCTAGGTACCATTGAATTGATACAAAACCTTCAAGAACGCTAGAATTGTACAGCATTTGTTGCAAAATATGGCCATTATGACGAAACAAATGCAAAATAAAAGACTGACGCTTTTAATGATAATGTATGCGTACATACTTATACTGTATGTTCGTAGTTTGTACCGGTATTCTGCAAATGTCGAACATCCTGTATAGTAGGTATGGCCAAACTAATATTATTATAATAATAAAATCACTGGAATTAAACTCCATCGCGATCTCGAAAAATGTAAGAGATACGAAGTATTTTAAATTAGAGAGAAGTTTCATATTTAGAAGCCCAACAAGATACCGGTTTAACATTTAAAAAAATATTCCATGGCCCACTTGAAAATCAATTATTGCTAGTAAGTAGGCTGTTTTATTGAAATGAATGAAATGCGTTTTAAAGACCACCAACAGCTAAGGTTATTTGGGCCTAGCACCAACTCATATTTTCAATTCATTATTTTTTTTTTTAATAATAAATTGAAAATCTAATTGACACTTTTACCAGCTCTCGGGCTAGAACCCGGGAACTGGGGACTTGTAATAGAGGAAGCATAGCGACGCCATGTAAACAACAGCATTGCTACACGCTCGGCTATTCTCAAGCCCGGCTGTATTATTGTATAGGCGTATGTTAGTGCAGGAAATTTTAATGATCCGTCAAGAAGGTTAGCAGAACTCGAGCATTATAGGCAGGTTCCTACATTAATTTTATTATTAATGTATTTGCCATATGGCACATACACTATTGGCGTCGGTCGGATGGCGGGACCTAGGGGTCGGAACAAAATTTCTCGACGTTTCATAACCTCCTGAACACTTTGGCACCATTTTTGGAAAAGTCTGTTTATATATGTATATATATATATATATATATTAAATATATATATATATATATATATATATATATGTGTGGGCTATAACTTTCGAAAGAGTTAATTGATTTTGACGAAATTTGGTAGGCACGTTGAAATCCATCACCGCACGAAGCCTATTTAAAATGGGCCCAATCGGACCATTTTAAGGGTGGTTTTTAGGGGTTGAAAAATGTTTTTGGGCCCAAAAACGCCGAAAAAATTCTCAGAATCGTTTCAAAAATGAAGTTTAACCCTTTAGTAACGATTAAAATGTACTGCTAAAATTTTAATAAAATCGGCCCGACAGGACCGGACTTACAAATTTTATGAAAACACTAGTTTGGGGATAGTGCTTTACTTACTGAAGGGTGTATTTAATTTGGTACCGTGGTTGCATTGATAAAAATATTGAAATTAAGAAAAAAAATATTATTTTAAGGGATGTATTAAGGGGTTAAATTTTTTATTTTGTCCAAAAACAAATTTAAGTTCACATAATAAAGCCACAATGCCAGTATTAGCAAATACACTATATTGTCGGCAGGGTTTTGGCACTGCGACCCGAGTTTTTTTTTCTGTGTGGTCGCTATCATTTTAAAAAAGAAAACAGCTTGTTCGGATGATAATTTCTAGTTGCTATTAACTAATTATTAAAATCATCAACATTACCTAATAATAAAACTGTAGAAAGAAGTTTTTGTAAGCTAAGTACCTACTTACTGTTTTAAAAAAGAAATATCACATTTTTTAAACATTTTGCATTACTTATACCAATTATTAATTAATCATTTTAAGCAGGTGTGCAAGCTTTCACGGCCGGCATTGTTCCAAGTCTTTGGCGGCTCCCAGGTCAGTGACCTGTGAGCCGCCAAGGAGGACACTTCGACCGCTGCCACATCACCTTTGAGAATGTCTACCGCAGTTGTAGACGAAACGTCATGTAGAAATACCACCGGACCACGGCCTACAAACCCGGAAACCATAAAGACTCGAAATCATTTTAAGATTTTTTTTCAGTTTTTCTATATCTGTTCCGTCGTAACTCTTACACTCCTTATCGATTTCAATGAAATTTGGTACGTGCACCTAATATAATCCTTCTCTATCAAAGGATAGGCTACATCATATCCGGCTTCGATCGCGTTGGCTCAACATAAAAATAAAATGAAGTTTCTGTTGATGCATGCGATGCCGCGGGTAACAGCTAAGTAGCTATAAATAATGAAATGAAAATATAAATTGGTCCTAGACCCAGATAACTCTGTACAGTGGATGACCGTAAATAAATTTAAAAAAAAGGGTGTGGGTCTCGGGACCCCCGACAGATGTGAAACATCAAAGAAAACGTTATTGAACTCGGTGGTATTCTCTATGTAGTAGTATATATTTTTTCAAAAGCAGCAACTAACTGTTATGCTGACGTAATCCTATATACTGCACTGTAACACACGCGGTTGTCTTTCCGTGCCTGAGCGTGCGGAAGCCGAAAGAGAGAGAGAGAGAGTGCCGCAGTGGTGGGGATAACAGCAGCGAAGGAGCGGACCAAACATTGCGTTGCATATTTCCCCTCACGCGGCTGTTCACAGCCCGACATAAGATATGTTTCACATCAAAAATGTAAGTATTTTAGTACATCTTCTGGTGACTTTGGAGTAAAAATGTTGGCCACATCTTAATTTTCTAATGTAAGTGCATTATTGTTATCCAAAACGGTGGCGTGCGCTCGTGAGTTAGTGGTTATAAGGGCGTGTAATATGTGACAGGGACATTGCTGATTATTTCTTATTTGTTGTATTAATTATGCTTTTTATTTCTGTTGCTCAAACAATGTGACATATTGTACAAAATGTAGTATTAATTCTGACATAATATCGTAACTGAAAGAAGTCGGTTTTAGAAAAAGAATTTTATTAGTGTATTTGCCATATAAGGCACATACACTATTGGCGTCGGTCGGATGGCGGGACCTAGGGGTCGGACCAAAATTTCTCGACGTTTCATAGCCTCCTGAACAATTTGGCACCATTTTTGGAAATGTCTGTTTATATATATATTTATATATATATGTGTGCGGGCAATAACTTTCGAAAGAGTTAATTGATTTTGACGAAATTTGGTAGGCACGTTGAAATCCATCACCGCACGAAGCCTATTTAAAATGGGCCAAATCGGACTTTTTTAAGGGTGTTTTTTAGGGGTTGAAAAATGTTTTTAGGCCCAAAAATGCCGAAAAAATTCTCAGAATCGTTTCAAAATTGAAATTTAACCCTTTAGTAACGATTAAAATTACTGCTAAAATTTTAATAAAATCGGCCCAACAGGACCGGACTTACAAATTTTATGAAAACACTAGTTTGCGGATAATGCTTTACCTACTGAGGGGTGTATTTAATTTGGTACCGAGGTTCAAGTTGCATTGATAAAAATATTGAAATTAAGAAAAAAAATATTATTTTAAGGGATGTATTAAGGGGTTAAATTCCAAAAACAAACTTAAGTTCACATAATAAAGCCACAATGCCAGTATTAGCAAATACACTATATTGTCGGCAGGGTTTGGCACTGCGACCCGAGTTTTTAGTGTATTTGCCATATGGCACATACACTATTGGCGTCGGTCGGATGGCGGGACCTAGGGGTCGGACCAAAATTTCTCGACGTTTCATAGCCTCCTGAACAATTTGGCACCATTTTTGGAAATGTCTGTTTAATATGTATATATATATATATATATATATATATATATATATATATATATATATATATATATATATGTGTGCGGGCTATAACTTTCGAAAGAGTTAATTGATTTTGACGAAATTTGGTAGGCACGTTAAAATCCATCACCGCACGAAGCCTATTTAAAATGGGCCAAATCGGACTATTTTAAGGGTGGTTTTTAGGGGTTGAAAAATGTTTTTGGGCCCAAAAATGCCGAAAAAATTCTCAGAATCGTTTCAAAATTGAAATTTAACCCTTTAGTAACGATTAAAATGTACTGCTAAAATTTTAATAAAATCGGCCCAACAGGACCGGACTTACAAATTTTATGAAAACACTAGTTTGCGGATAATGCTTTACCTACTGAGGGGTGTATTTAATTTGGTACCGAGGTTCAAGGTTGCATTGATAAAAATATTGAAATTAAGAAAAAAAATATTATTTTAAGGGATGTATTAAGGGGTTAAATTCCAAAAACAAACTTAAGTTCACATAATAAAGCCACAACGCCAGTATTAGCAAATACACTATATTGTCGGCAGGGTTTGGCACTGCGACCCGAGTTTTTTTATTTGTAGCATTACCCACGACATTACAAACATATCAACAGAAACTTTATTTTATTAACTTCCCTATTGGAAGTTATTGTAAGTAGGTATTGGCTGGTCCGATTTTGCGAATAAAAAATTTGGACATATCTGCACGTTTTGAGGTCCCTAGAGTCCGAATCTATTGTTTTTAGAGAGATGTCTCTCTCTCTCTTTCTCTCTGTACGTACGTACGTTCGTTCGTTCGTTCGTACGTACGTTGGTGAATGTTTTTTCGGCTCGCATTTATCACAAGAATAAATAATGATATCGACTACGGACCAATTTCATTCGACACATATTTACATAGTGCGAACACCTGATTAGGTTTGCGGGAAATTTTAATTAGCGGTTTTTTGTTTATAACAAAAAAAACTACTGCAAAATTGTAGTCAAATGTTTCTCGTCTCGCATATCTCGAGAACAAAGAATGATATTGACTCCGGACTAATTTCATTCGACGCATAAAATGAAGTGAAAAGTATAGGTGTTTTGTAATGGGTATGGCAAAAAATACCATATCTCATGCGTAATGATAATACGACTCGTGTGACTGTAAAAACTCGCTATATCGTTCGTTTTTATATTACTGCCATCACTCGTCATTATATAGTCCATTACACACCTAGATATACAATCTACTATTATGGACCAAAATTGGACATAACTGATAAAATCATAACATGTTAGAGTTCTATAGGTCGAATTTCAAAATTCTGACTGAACCACGGGCCCCTCTAAAAAATTCGGGCCCGTAGGGAGTCCCCCGGCTTCAATCCCTCGACTGGTTAGGATATAGGTAACTAGTTTTTAATAAATTATTATTATTATTGTAGATTATAGACGCGTCGATAACTCAGGTCTTTAGCGTCTTCAAAACACAACAATTAATAATCTATTTGTGTATTAGAATCTGCCAGCCGGCACACACAAACCGACTGGTACGAGCTCGGGCTCCTAGGAACGCCAATTCCCAAAGAACTTTGGAATGTAATTGCTAGAACAAGTACAGTCGCGGACTTAAAAAAGTGTACACCTGTATCATCTAGTTACCGGTTTTTTTAATTTTTGCATATTGTAATTTGGCTTTTGATAGTAATGTATCAATTACTAAGGTTACATCCTAAAAATTCAATAAAAAATTATTATCAAAACACCTCAGTTGTTTATTATACAATCCAAATTACTCAATATTATTCAATTTAAATATAAAAAGATTTGATATTTGCTACTAGCAAACTCCTTCCTCCAATCTTGCAATAATTCTTCGTTTTAATAATTTCTAGGCATTTAAACGACAATTATTTCTTTTAATTTTTGGCATTTACATTTACCTATTAAAAACTAAATTTGTTGCTAAGCTACTGACTTTTTGTGAACTTACACTGAAAAACTCAAGTGTAAACTTTATTAAGTCCGCGATTGTTCATTCCAATGTTCCCCCTGGGGGAAGTTTTTAATAAAGGTGTTATAAAATGCTTCATAAATCTGAAAATGATAATAGGTAATAAAAAGTTCACGACAAAATTAAATATCACGTAATGTGCTGACAATATTAGTAATTGTATAATTTTATAACTAAAACTGTATACACGTACATAACAATACTATAATCATACAGTATAACCTGTATAGTTAGACATTAGACAATATCACGACAGCTAGAACAAGTGAAATAATATAATAAAACAGGCTCAAGGCCTACCTCGATCTGATTCCTCGTGTTCCGAATGAGAACACGCTGCTTCCCATGTCAATTACACACTTACGTGCACACGTAAGACGGCCGTTGTTTTGTCTCTGTTCAACGCGCCGGGGTTTCGATGACGCCGTCTTGCTTGCACTCACCCACTTCGCGTTGCATAATATCGCGCCGCGGCATATAAAGATATATCACCGGTTTGATAAATAACTAACGTTCGTCCGAACTGAAGTCACTTGAAGGGATTTGAGGGTAGTATAGCCTAGCGGTTAGCGTGCTTAGTGCCGCAACCTCTGGACTGGATTGCCGTGGGTTCGAATCCCACCTGCGCTCATGGATGTTTTGTGATGTTATTTAGTTTTAAGATAGTTGTTATTTAGTGTAGTTGAAAGACGCTAATGACCTGATATGTCGACGCGTCTATAATCTACAATAAATAAAATTAAATAAAAATCAATTGAAGGGTTGGAAGTATCGCCTATATCTTATTGCATTGGGCCTAGTGTAGCCTTTTTCAGTTATATGAATTGCGATAGTAGGCCCAAATAACAAAAGTCTTTTTGATGTGAAACATCTTATGTCGGGCTGTGAACAGCCGCGTGAGGGGAAATATGCAACGAAATGTTCTCCTTCGCTGCTGTTCTCCCCACCACTGCGGCACTTATATTGTACTGGATAAATAATTTATAAATTAATTGTCCGGGTATATTAAGTTATACATATATCAGTAACAAGGGCTGTCTAGACAAGTTTATCCGCAGAGTAGTGGTACCACATTAGTCTTCTATATGCATGGGGACTTGGGTTCGGAACTCATGGCATCGTACATTTTTTTGCTGGTTAATTTGTCAGTCCATCTTCTTCTGCACTGTAAAAAATGGATGTAAAAATACTTTGAAAGTTAAGGTAGAATTCGCTCGATTTTCTAAGTGATTTTACATTATTATTTATTTTTACACAGAAAACTTCATAAAAACTTGGACTTTTACTGTAAAGTTAAACAAATTTGTGATTTTTACATAAAGAAAATTAAAATTAGATAATTTGTGTAATATTCCAATAAAGTGTGTAAAAATTACAAAATAAAATGTATAGTTACATATATAAAATGGATGAATACAAAACAAATTAATGTAAAATTAGTAACCACGCATGCTCAATGTGTTTTTTATGGAATCTACGCGATGTGCAGGCGATACCTGTTTGCGGCGCCATTGTCTCTTTGTGTGCCTATTACCAGATTAATCGCTGGCTACAAATGGACCATCGATAATCTATGTAATCGGCCTTCTCATTTCTTACAGTGTATAGTGTAGCCTTTTTCAGTTATATGAATTGCGATAGTAGGCCCAAATATAACAAAAGTCTTTTTTGTTAATTTGTCAGTCCATCTTCTTCTGGGTCTGTCTACAGCGTCATAGCTATAGGGTCTGGTAACCGGGGTCCGCGTCAGGGGTGCTGCCCCGGTGAGAGGGCTCAATCAACGATGCGAATATTTTCAAGCAATTAGAAGCGCAAAATTAGAATCTTGCCCTGGGCGCCGATAATTCTAGCTACGATGCTGTTTTTTGGTGTACGATGCTGTCTTTTTGCTTGTATTGGTATCCACTTCGTAACCTAAGAGATCGATTACTTACTATAGATTATAGACGCTTGACAACTGCGTAATCTGTGCTATCCACGGTATCCGTAATAATTTTATCAAGTAGTTTATCATATTACGAAATCGTATCGCATAATATTTCTTTCAGATGTAAATTTTTCGAAAGCTGTCCAGTGTAATTTTTATTTGTTTTTCAAGTGAGCCAATTTTGATTTCTTACATTATTCCAAATCTTTGTTCGCGCATTAATCTGCCAACTTTGGTCAGATTATAGTTAGTAAGTAGGTATAAGCAAATCACTACTGATATTAAAGATTATACTAAACACCTACTAAACATGCATAAAACTATGGATATGGGCACCAACTATGATTTTATATTACCGTGATGATAGCTCAGTCTTAATATTGCTTCATTTTATAATAATAATAATGCCCACATTGCATATAATATGTCTATTATCATTGCACTTTTATAAATCGCCATATTCGATTTTCTTACAGTTACTTATAGGTAAGAAAGTCTTTTATATATAGTTTCGTTTTGATATTTTTTTATATAAACGCGCGTTCATAATCTACAAAAAATATATGCAAATGTCTTCTGCAGCTAACCATTACACCACCCTGTCCTCATTTAAAAAAAAAATTACAGACAAAGTTACAATTTTTATACAGGGTGTTTGGGTAAAGGTATTCAGAAATTCAAAGGCATGTAATACTCATCAAAATAAGCCAAAAAGTTCATATAAACGTATATGGCCTAAAACGAACCCTTATGGAAGTATAGGCCCTTTTAAGAGTGGGGGAGCTAAAGTTTTTTACCCTGTAACTTTTTTTTCATTTTTTTCTATAAATTTAAAATTTGTGGACAAATTTTTACGTAAAAAAGACATTTTTTTTAAATCGATATTGCCAACCGTTTTTAAGTAAATTGGATTTGAAAATTGCCATCTTTTACAAATTATAATTTATTAATATTCTCTGCGTAACGTTAAAACTCGAATTACTCGAAAACTGTAACCGATATCGATTTAAACAAAAAATACCTTTTTGACGTAGAAATATCTAATAATTGACAATTTATGGTAAAAATAGAAAAAAATTTGAACAAAACAAAGTTACAGGGTAAAATGACCCCCCCCCCTTCCGAAAGAGACGGTCCAGATTTTGATAACCAAAAATGAACTGGCCCATCTTATTCAGCCTGAAAAATTAGGTAAATGCCCAGAAATTTGTCTATTTATTTTTACCGTTCTCCAAATAGGTAATAGAAAAAAACCAATTTCATCTGAACCCCTTTAAGGGCCTTTGCTTCCCTAAGGGTGCGTTTTAGGCCATATGTTTATATGAACTTTTTGACTTATTTTGATGAGCACTGTATGCCTTTGCATTTACCTTTACCCGAACACCCTGTATATATGTTATAGGAGCACATCAAATTTCGTTTTCTGCTGACAGAGGGGAAACACTTTTTAACGCGCACTTTATGAAAAATTATTTTTGAGGACTTAGATTAATGACAAAAAAAACGAATAAATGGATCGCGTGTCATATGCAGTCAACAAATTACGTTAATCGTCTTGTCCATGTGTCTAAAAACAGTGTAAAAACTTAAACAATATGTCCTCATTGTTGATAACTTGTGTATTGTTGTAACAGTGATGTGGTTCACACGGAATATTTAACTGTATCAGGGAAAACAGGATTAAATAAACGCCTATATTAACTGTATAATAAAAATAGATATGATTATAAAAACTCGGGTCGCTGTGCAAAATCCTTCCAACAAAATTGTATATTTGGTAATTTATTTATATACCCTACTAACAGACCAAGGCCTAATTATTATGTAGCTTAAACATATAATTAAAAAATACAAAATATCCAATGTCACGGTTGAGTATTGTAAGCTGATTCCGCCGCGAAAGTGGAAAGGTTCAGGTTAGAATCCTGACTGTGACCATGGTTGGTAAAATGATTTGTTATTTAGGCTACTTAGTTGAAAGACGCTAATGACCTAAGATGTCGACGCGTTTATAATCTACAATAAATAAAATAAACAAAATATCCAAAATTCCACACATAATATGAGTACATTATTGCAAATATAACAGAACATGCGTTGTGATTTGTGACATTTTATAAATTTATTATTATATGAATACTCTGTTTGAACAAAACAAAACATTTCACCCTTTATAACATCTTTTAAAATATTCAAATTTTTGTGAGAATATCTGCTATGAAACAGACGCTCACGATCCTGAGAATATTTGAGAAACCATAGTTACTATTCACAAAACAACATTTCCGAAAATTTACGTAGGTATCGGGCAAGATTATTAGAGTACAGGTTGCCTCATTCCATCTGACCAATCAGCGTAAGCGCGGGAATGACGTCAGCTAGAATTTAGTTTAAATCAAGTACAAAAATTGTTGAAGATTATGCTTATTTATATTAGATGCTTCGTGCAGATTTTTTCTTAAAATTGGCAGGAGACAATAAATAGAAGAATAGATGTTAAAAAATAGAATAATTTTTATTTTTATTACAAAATTTAGGTTTTAATATCTGTAATATAAACAAACAAAAAATTAAATAATGCTCAAGAAATGGCAGATCTTGTTAAATACCTATTTTTTTAAATTTAAGAAACGAATAGAATTAACTAACAAATTGATAAATTAATTATTACTTCCCACCTCTACTATGGTAGGGAAGTAATGGATTCAGTCCGAAAACAATATTTCGAGATTTTAACAGATTTTCACGTTTTGAGACCCTAGCAATCGTTTAAAATCATTTTCCGACTGATGTCTGTATGTGTGTGTGTGTGTGTATGTGTGTGTGTATGTGTGTGTGTATGTGGTCAATTTTTCGCCTTCGATATCTTAAGAACGGAACAACATACGGGCATGCCGATTGTTCTATTGTGTTTATCAGCCTTTAACTTAGATCTGATTAGATTTTGAGTCAAATCGGTTCAGTGGATCCTGATATATTCAAAAAAACGACCTCAATGTCACGTATTAAAATAGGTAAAAAAAAATATAAATGAATTATAGATGTTATAATATGAAAAAAATGTAAATATTTTTTTTCTCTAAAATGTATAGTTTTCGAGAAAAAAAATATTTTACTAAAAAAAATAAAAATTGTACGTAAATCAAGGTAACCATGATTTTTGCTATATTAAGTTAGCCATCAGTAGATCACCAAACAAAAAAGAGGGCCATGCTTTCTTCAAAGAATAAAAATTAAATTGTGTTTTAAAGACCACCAACAGCTAAGGTTAATTGGGCCTAGTCAAAGAATAAAAAAAAAGAGTGTTTATTTTTTGCAAATATTTACTAGGTGGGAAGTATAGGACTGATCATCAGTCGAATTTTTTTATCTTTTATATTCACAAAATATTAAAAATAACCACAAAACACCATAACACTTAACAGCTATCGCAAAATTGACAACTTATCCCTATACTGTACTAACCTTGGGTATCGGGGTTCTTTCATAAGAGGCGTCGAGCTGCAGCAATTTATGTTACTCCTTTAGAATAATTGTTCCGTGGGCCACAGTTTTAGTACTTCTCGTTTGAAATGATGTCGGTTTCCCCTACACACGTTCACGTCCACAATTAACAAAGAATCACTCTTGTTTGGGATCTAGAAGGTCAACTAAGTTGCTACATTATGTTTAACCATTTGTCTCTCATTATACACTAATGACTTTTACACCTTTTATTATCGTATCGAAATTATACTGTTTCTTTTCCTTAAATGACTCAATTATAGACAATTACTTGTAAAATTTCTAAGGCATTCATTCTTTGCTCTAAGAATGAAGTGTATCAGTTTTCTTAAAACACCTTGTTTGAAGTTTATTTACTTAGTTTATTTAGGAGAAACGGGATACAAGGCAAAAGAAAAACAATATTTTTGTGCTAAATTCTTTAATGGTCACTGTCTCAACACTATATAATGCTGGGTTGCACGATGGTGGCTGGGTTGCAGAAAGCATTGTCGTAATATCTTCAACGGCTCTTGAAAATAACTAAATATTCGAGTGTATAATATGATCCTTTTTGTGAGCAATAAATGTTATGTCCCATTAAAATTGTCAGTATATTGGACAAGAACACTGATGCCTTTTAAGTTCTGGAAACGACAATAGTTAGAGTACCTTACAGAGTTAGTATACAATTCCTGTGAACAGATTAGAACTACGATTGAGAATTGTTGCATATCCTATTATGCATTTAGTATCTGTCTGTAGTTGTTCATTCTTTATTATCAGAATCTAGATCTAAATAATAGTTGTTCTGATACTTTAGTCATAATACGTAATTATGCTGCTAAGCGTGAAGGCTAACAAGTTGCAACTTGCGGTAGAACAATATTTGATACTTATATATTACTAGCGGCCCCGTCCGGCTTCGCCCGGGTTCTAAGAAAGCCCGGGTGCAATACACTACTCACTTCGCTTCAAGCCTCGTTCGCTTGAATATTATAATTACATTACTCACTCGCTTCGCTCGTTCGCTATATAATATAAACCTTTCGTGAAAAATTATCTAACTGATGGTGCAAACTGCATCAAAATCAGCTGCGTGGTTTAGGAATTACAATACTCACTCGCTACGCTCGTTGGCTATATAAACCTTCCGGGAACAATTCCGTCATACATGATTAATTTTGCGTAACTTTAACCGTTTACGCAGCGCACGCAACGGAAGCTCTCAAAAGAAATAATTTTTCTCGTTTTTGGAACATTTTTCATTGATGCTCCGCTCCTATTGGTCGTAGCGTGATATTATATAGCCTATAGCCTTCCTCGATAAATGGGCTATCTAACAAAAAAAAATTTCAAATCAGACTGAGATTAGCGCGTTCAACCAAACAAATAGATATAGATGGATTGAAATTTGAAAAACAGGAAAAAAATTATGAAAACGGAAAATTCGCTCTTCTAGTCCTTAGAACTTTACAATTACAGACTAAGTTACGATTTAGTTTATTTATATTAAAGTTATTAACTTCTGTATAAATCATTAAAAACGAGATTAAAAACATGACTCTCTCATGATGTGGACTTTGTAGGCGCGTTACTATATATACAAACACATCGATCATTAGCCAGTAGTGCTTCTATTGTACAAAGTGCAGAATTTACCAATTTTATAATATTAGTTTAGATGTAACAGATGAACAAAGAGGCAGTTGCGCATATTGGTATTGGTATTGTATCAACGTAGATAGCATCTCAACTTATATTTCATAAATAATAATAATTAATACTTTTCCTAGTTTTAATTGTTTACCTATATTATTGTTTTATTTATACGTGACACCCCCGACCAACGTCATCAACCGAATTCGGCCGAATTGACATTCGGCAAAATCCACATTCGGTGCATCACTACTATATCGATACCTGTTAGAATCACACCTGTTAATTAACATATATGTAATTGTTTTAAGACATAAATTACATATTCAAAACGCTCCCAAGTTAAGTGTTTAACTATTAACAGTTTACCGCCCCTTGTAACTTGTTTGTTCTGAGGGGGCGAAGCCACTCCCTATTTGTCTCCTGTTATGGATCGACTACAAACTGTCTTGCTTTCAGTTTCTTAACCTTTATGTGTTAACCATACTAATTATTCATGAGTACTATTCACTAAGAACTAAGTTGATTGTCAGCTGTCAAAATACAGTCGGCTCTCACTAAGAACACGCGCTCGCCGGGAACGACGCTTCCCTCAAAATGTTTGTATTTTGATGTACTTAAGATACCTAGATATAGAAAAACATTCTTTACTGAATGTTATTTAATAAACCGCTTTGGAGTAAATGTCAAATTTATTTTTCAAAAAAAAGTCAATATCAGTCTTAAAAACAAAATAAAATATAGTTACTTCTTACCACAACAGTTTTATTGATGGATGTACATTTCGAAAGCTAAGCTTTCATCTTCAGCGAACACTACATGAATCATCATTCATGTAGTGTTCGCTGAAGATGAAAGCTTAGCTTTCGAAATGTACATCCATCAATAAAACTGTTGTGGTAAGAAGTAACTATATTTTATTTTGTTTTTATTCCAACCACAGTGCTCATATATATTTTTAATATCAGTCTTATTTATTATTTGTTGATGACTCCCATGTGTTGACCTTTTCCTAGTCATCAGGATAACAGAAAAAAAACATCGCCAAAGTGAATTAAAACAAAAAGGATAGGTCTTCAGGTCATTCGGTAGGTCAGCAGACATCCGATGGACATCGCATATAATCCTAAAAAATGAAGAAAAGAATATTACATCACTAATTAAATACCTAAAATTAGCAAATAAATATAAAGAAATATAATTGAATTATAATACTTACCTAAATTAGTAAATGTAATCTAATCTATATCTATACTACTTACTTACCTTATAAGTATTTATACTTACCATATTACCTATATGTAATCGCGATAATGGCCTTTGATGCTGATTCGCTTATTTTTTTTCCTCTAAAATATAAAAAAGGGTAGGTATATCTATGTGCCTCATCCACATAAGCACACGATCGAAGTTGTACTTCATACATTAATTACATTTTTGATTTTCCCCTCCCAGATTTTCAAAATTAATAAATAAATTATTACTAAAATCCATGGATATCATAACATTTATAGGCACATAGGTAAGTATCCAAAGGCAAGCCAGCCTATAATATTACGCTATTTTGAAACTTCAAAAAATTACTTTTTAAAATTATAAAGTCTATAAAAAAACGAATTTTTCCAGGGATGGGACCTAGCTAAATCGATTTTTTTGTCCCGCATAAGAAGTATTAAAAAAAAAAACATTAACGAGAGTGAAGTCGCGGGTAAAGACTTGTACCTATTACTTATATAAATCACAGTGAATCATACAGAGTGGCTTTCGGAGTTGGGGGAAGGACAAATGGACTCATTGTTCTATTTTAATAATACGGCTGTCTTTATTATACCGGCTCTAGGTACCTATGACTATATAATATGTGGGTGAAATGTTATTCATATCTATAATAATAATTATACTTACGATTATTGATTTTAAATAATTTTAGAATGGACACTCTTGGTGTATGAAGGTATGTATTGTAGATTATAGACGCTCGACAACTTAGGTCATTAGCGTCTTTGTCACTCTTGGTCGTACACATATTTTTGTTATGAAATAAAATTAACCAATTTACAAATTTACAATTTTACCAATTTGCAAGCTTCCGAAAAATTCTAAAAGAACGTAGATTCCAACCCTAAAAAAATGTGGGACGACCCTATTAATATTAAAAGAAGTCATAAGTACCAATATAACAAATACAAAAAAAAAAAAAAACTTCTACAAGGTACAATGCAAGTTACAATGTCTCTACTGACTCGACTAATTTGCGTTGGATGATCTTCTAAAGTACAATCATCAATGGTCAGGTGTATTCACGAGTGGAAGACGTAAATATTGTTGTATCATTATAATAATACACAGAGATATTTTTATACGTATATTGTGTGGTTTTCCCACGACACCTTTGATCAAATCTGCGCGACCAATAATAATAATTAGACATTAATATAGTTCACGATGCCATACCGACTCGACTTGTTTCTTACTTTTTAGTACGGACATTATATTATGCATTATTCTATATATGGCTAAGACATGTATGGCTGAAAACATCTGAGGTACAATATGTGACCTGTGATACAATTTATATGCCAAGGATGAGACTCAATCAATGAATAAACAAGCCGTGAGGGGGGTCGTTCCCATTGGAAGTTATTGTAATGGGTCCGAAAATCGAAATCAAAATGTATAACAAATTTTTATGTTTCCAGGTCACTACACTATTTTTACACTATTTTTAGAAAAATGTCTGTGTGTGTGTACGTATGTACGTATGTGTCCATTTCTTTCTAAGAAAAAATCTCGAGAATGAAAAATGATATCGACTACGTTATAGGGTGCCAATCGACGCGTATTAACGTAAGTATGATCTGAAAGAAATTTTTTCAAAATCGGTTCAGCCGTTCTTTTTTCTTAACCAAATAGACTCCAAAAAAGTAGATTTTACACAATATCTCGCGAATAAAAAATTATATCGACTTCGTAAGGGTGTCAATCGAGGCGTGTTAACGTCATTTTGATCCGACATAAATTTTATAAAAATCGTTTCAGCCGTTTTTTTTTTAAATTATTGTTAAAAATAAATAATAATTATGTTTTAATGATTAAAATGATTGTTTTTCTGTGTAATATCTAATTTAATTATTATTAATAAATATTTATCAAACTGGGAAGTTCGTCGTGTGGACCTCAAGGGTCGCACTTTAGTCCTAATAAACGACCCACCTCACGGCTTGTTGCACCGTTGGAACGTTTCGTCAGTTACGTACGGATACTCATCCCTGTTCGTGTGATATTGGTAAGCGTCATGCCCAAGCATAAACACACGTGATGCAGGCACTCATGAGTGTACCTGCCCCGAATTAGCATCGAGCCATGACTGCGACCCCTCACGTCCAAAGCCGCCTATTTAATAGTGCATTGTGTTTATTAGTTGTATACCGCGCCGCACTGTGCGAAGTTCGCATCCCAGCTCGTGTCCGCGAGACCGGTCCAGTTGTGTAGAGCTTCGGTCCCACTTCCAACAGACCGACGCGACCGACAATCTTGTACGTCAATCGAGACTTTTAATCTTAATAAGTTAATACAGATATAAAAAAAAAATAGGTACAACCGAATTGAGAACCACCTCCTTTTTTTGAAGTCGGTTAAAAAAGAAATGTCCTGACAGATTGACTGATTCATCAAAAAATCTCAGGAACTATAAAGCTTATACAAACATTAAATTTGGCAGGTAGGTTCCTTATAGAACGTAGGATTTTTCTAAATTCAACCCTTAATGAATGAATGAATTGTAAATTATAGACGCTCGACAACTGAGGTCATTAGCGTCTTTCAACCCTTAAGGAGGTCAAAAGGGTATCTAGACTTTTTTGAAAAATTATTCATAAGTATATCTCACAAATCGTTGTGAGAGGTACTGAATTCAACATATTCTTCTTTAAAAATAAGCAAACCCATATTTCAGATTTTTTTAAATTCAGCCCCTAAGGGGGTAAAGCGGGGCTGTAGGGATTTTTTGACTAATTAACACTCAGGACAAACCGCGGAAGCTATAAAAACTTGACATTTGGAAGTAATGTTTCTTACAAGGTGTAGAGGTGCGCTAAGAAAGAATTTTTCGGAAATCAACCCCTAGGGGGGTGAAATAGGGTGAAATGTTTGTATAAAAAATCGTATTCCCAGCATGTATCAACTTGAAACTTGGTATAAATACTCTTCAAAACAAATAATAAAACACGTATTTTAGAATTTTTTAAGACAACCCACAAACATAAATTCTCATTTTCCAATCAATCGAGGGAGCCGAGAAGTTCCCTTTGTCTGCTACGATAGGTGCTATGGTCTGGTGTTTGTGAATCTCTAATCTTCTCTTTAAATAGTATAAAACAAAGTCGCTATCTGCCTCTGCCTGTTTCTCTGCTTACTTCTTCTAAACCACGCAACGGATTTCGAAACGGTTTTCACTAATAGAATGAGCGATAAACGAGGAAGGTTTGTGTATATAATTTGTAAATATTTTGTACAAAATGGCTGAACTACGACGCTGTTTTGTCAAAAAAACTGTTTTCGTAAATAGTATAAAACAAAGTCGATATCTGCCTCTGTGTTTCTCCGCTTACTTCTTCTAATCATAATTTTATACCACCCGGGCGTAGCCGGGACGGGCCGCCAGTATTATTATAAATAAATCAAGACTTGCTAATGAATGAGTCATTCAGAAGAAAATAAACACAACAATCTAGAATGCGTGGCATCCACATTTTCCACAAAGCATAACACCCATTGTTATATTATATTGTTATATTTGCATACTTGTATATAGCATATATACTTTTATACACCGATGACAGATGTCAGTGTTACATAATCGAGCACTAGTTATGAGTAGGTACTCTCTGATCGATGGTCATTTGTTCTGAGGTGTCGATTAATAGGTTGAATGATTAGTCAATAGTTCAACACACCTTCAGAGACGTGCTGTAGTAATACAAATGTCTCTTGAATGATGATGAATATTCATTAAGAAGATTGATGACCGGTAGCTGTGATCTTATTTTAACTGATCCAGTTATTAATGTTGTTGCAGTCCAGATGTCGCAACTGATCTGAAATTACTTATTATGCTTAACACGTGATTTTTATCGTACAAATTCTTTCATTGAAAATTTTTATTGGAAGAGCAGCCAATTACATGATAGATTCCTGTAAATATCGGAAAAAATCATTTTGACAACCATAGTCACAGTTAGGACTCTAACCTGAACCTTTCCACTAAATAATTTAACCTACATGAATAGCTCTCGCTACTACGATGATTCTACAACCTAGCTATAATTAATAACACTCGCATGTAGTAGAAATCTATCGATTCCTTTGCATAAATGGAGACTAGACTGGTAATCATGTCACTGTTGAGTAATTCTAAGCTCATTCCGCCGTGATAGTAGAAAGGTTCAGGTTAGAGTCCTGACTGTGACTATGGTTGTCAAAATGATTTTTTCTGATATTTGCGGGAGTCAATTATGCAATTGGCTGCTTTTCCAGTAAAAATTTTCAATCGCAAAACAGCCGTATACTTAAATCTATTTAATATAAATTCTTTCATATTTTTGGATTAATTTAATTTTTAAAAAATTCGCTAATAACATCAGCTTTTCTCTTGAAGTAGTGTGGTAGAACTTATGTAGGTAGGTAATATAGTATTTAAAAGTATCATTTTTATTTTCATATTCCGTATAAAAATGGAAGTACTTATGTCGATATAGAATTGGAAAATCGTGTCCGAAATCTACGGGCAAAAAGTTCATAAAATAAATTTTTGAGTTAGTATTGCTGTTAGAAATTACGTAACGTAACAATGAAATACTAAAAAATTTATTTTAAACCCTATATGTCACACCGCCGGGACTCAAACCGAAATCTTCCACTATCCGCTGCGATAAGTACTTAGTGGAAGATTCGGTTATATCATTAGCCCCAACGGTGACATAAGTTTAAAATTATTTTTTCTAGTACCTATTTCATTGTAGCGTTACGTCATTCAATGGGTGTTTCTAACAGTAGGGTAAATGCGGGAGAGATGCCGCGGTAGGAGAGACGCCGCATGGCTATTAACTTACCTATATTTACCAATGGATGGTGCTACAAGTATGTATGTTCTTTCATCTTATCTTGACACAATATACGTCGCATGTGTTGAATATGATTTTGTGCGTATTTAAGTTAAAGGTTTTCGAAGGTATCTCTAAATTTGTATGATGAAATTTTGTTAGTGGTTTTATATACCTACATCTGTAAAAATGCTGGGGTGAAATTTTCGCAGCATTTCATGGTTTCAGAGGCACTTTTAGGGTCTTGTGAACACGTTTTTTTATTATTTTTATTTTAGTATGATTTTTATCAGAATTTTTATTTTGTTTTTGTGTATAATTAAGGCTAAATGAATGTATTAGGCTGTGTTAAAATATAAAATCACAAAATAAAATATTTACAAAATTATGATATTTTTTCGAAACGTGCGGCATCTCTCCCGCATTTACCCTAATTTAATTTATTTCAACAACAGGGTAGACACCCCAATTACAGTTGAAATGCTAATTTAAGCTTTCTTTTTAATAGTTGAAAATACTTGATCGTGTGATCGCTTAAAAAGTTATTTTTAATTTTCTCTAAAACCTAATTGTTTCGACACAAATCATGTCTTCTTCAGGACCTGAGGAAAAGGGTACTATATGTGTCAAAACGTTGATCATTAAAGAGTTTATGGCAAATAAATATATTTATTCTTTTGTTTTACTCTATGCCCATTTCTCCTAAAGTAATAAAAAGTATTAGCAACAATTTCTTGTATTTCTTGTAACACTTTGTATATAATCACGAACAATATTAATTTCCAATAATAATACACGCTTCTCAACAGATTCAATAAAGCATTACAGTATGCTTATCTATCATTTCTCACCTCTTCGGTCTGGTTTTCTAAAACGCATTGCATAAAATACAGTAATTTGAGAAGTTATTTAAATTACTACATTTTTCGATTTAAGCGAATTGGCATTTGAAATGATTTGAATGATACGTGAAACAGGAAAACCGATTATAAAATTACATAGGTACTCTTGTCGATATTATAGAAACGAGTACAGTCAAATCATCTAACAAATCAATTACCTATAACACTTTATTCTCTCTAAGAAAGACGGTATCGTACCGAATTCATTCTTTCCTAAAGAGAGGTGTCCACTTATATCTACACATTTTGGTTTAGGTACCTACACAAATAATACATTTTTATATTATGAAGTATTAGAAATACCTTGTTTTTTTGATGTCCGTCTTGTGACTTCCTGTGTTTTAACACGACGCGTTTCAGCAACGAGTTGCTATCTTCAGGTGTGGTTAAATTTTTTTAAAATTTACACATTGAGTATCCGTAACACGTTATAATATTAAGCACATGCGTATTATGTAGTGGATTGTGAACATAATATACGACACAATAATTAACAACACACAAACACCCAATACTCATTAATCGTCTACATAAATACACACGCACTCACACGTCCATTTCATAGCTACCTACTATATAAATCATAAAATTTCGAAATTTAAATCAGCACGGCCTACAATCCACTACATAATACGCATGTGCTTATAAAATTAGAAAAAAGCTTATAAAAATGAACTGAAGAATCTGTGTAGTTGGACACAGTACTTCCTCTACTTATAGTTCTAAGAGAATTGAGTAGAACGCCGTTCCTTGTTCTTCCGCGGTATAGTTGATGTTTTAAAATTTGAGGTTATAAAAAGCGTTTGGTATTTTGTTTTCTATAGAATTTATTTTTTGCTGCGCTACGTCATGCCATTTTTTTAAAGATGTTTTTATGTTTATAAATATTTTCTTGAATTTTATGAATATTAATTTTTATAATATTTGTTAAACAATATACTTGTTTAAATTTCCAAGTATGGCGAAATAAGTTCTAGTATTCAAATTGAAAAAAGATATTCTATACTTAAAATGTCCGGCATATCTATTTATACATAAATATAGAATTTCAAAATGATAGACAAAAAAAACCATGAACAGTTATTTAGTGTTATGACCAACATTTTGGCATCACTAACCCACATTTTTAAGTCAATTTCAATTTGATACATTCCAGATCTTGCAGGAATGAAATTTCATATAACAGGATTATTATTATAACACAGGTACCTATATTTGTTAACATTGATATTAAAAATTAATTTAGAATCTAAATTTAAAACCTTTTTTTTGCATTCAGCGAAATTTTGTATAGAACTAGTTTTTAAAAACGTTTTTGTAATATTACTATTTATTTTCTTTTATTTTGCAGAATTCTTGATTCTTATAGATTATGATTGCCCTTCTATACTTACTTCAAAAAGCCGTACAAAAGGGGTTCAGAAATGCCAGATACCTAATCTGTAAATCTATAAAAAAACTTCCCAAATAAGAAACGAATTTTGACATAGGTATATCTCTATAAATATAGGTACCTACTACCTAAATAATCCAAGAACACTTCTTTGATGGTTAGGCAAATAATTATGCCAATTACTGCTTTATTGACCTGCGTATAATTTCTGTTTTACTACCAACACACCAGCAAGTTTTCTGTCAGGTTTTTTATATCTATAATGATTATATTTTTTGAAGTGAAAACTTCCTTAGGCGCGTTAGGCACTCTTTGCCTGGGTACTGAAAAAATGTGAAGCGTTCGCAACTACTTCCGTAAGAATTCGTAACATACTTATATCATAAAAACGGCCGTCTACACACTGCCACCCTCGCTGTCACCCATAGCGCAGTTGGTTTAGTCTTTGCGTTCTATGCATGGGAACCTGGGTTCGAGACTTGATGGCAGCGTATAATTTTTGGCTTTTTTTTCTAAATTCTACATGATATTTATTTATATTTTTTTTAAATTTTTGTTATAAGTATTCTTTCGTTGACAATAATTTTTTTGAAACTAAGGTGGAATTAATTAATACTACTAATAATAATAATAAAATTGAATAAAATATACTACATATATCTTACTTAAGTTGTTAGACAACTTGTCTGTAAGAAACAAAATTTTTTAAAAATTAAATTACAATTATAGGTGAATATTAAAAATATGAATAAAATTGTAAAAAACGAAGTAAAAGTAAAATGCTTCAATAAATTTTAAGAAATTTTAAAAATACAATTTTAGTATTTTAGTAATAAATTATTTTTAGTTCATATACTTAAATGCGCTATATAGTAGATGACACCAAAAATTAGAAAATCTGAAGTTTTCACTTCTGTCGTGTGGTCATAAGCACACGACCCATTTTTTTTTATAATGATTGCATTTTTTAAATATTTTAACTTCAACAACATACCCTAATTTTCGGACACACAAATAAATATTCTGCTTTATAGATTATCAATTTTATTTCTGTGTGAAGGTACCTTTAGATAATGACAAAGGGTAAATTTACAAGAAACGTCAACTTTATTAAAACAGGAGTGTTTTTGAGGCGTCGACATCTTAGATGTATTTTAGAAATACGTACAATCAAAGCATACCTTGACATTTAAACAAATATTCAAGGTAACAACAATTTTACCTAATTTGTTATTACCATGTAATAATTATTGTTATATAATAACAATGAAATATAAAAAACAAGTGTAGATTTTTATACGTATTAAGCTCGATTTATATTATCCGGTCAGACACGGCACGGGAACGTAGCGTTCCGGCAAAACAAACATTTTTTCATGCAGCAAAATTTCCGTTAAACTATTTAAGGTCGATTTCTATTATCCGGTTAGACACGGCGCGACAACGTAGCGTTTCCGGCAAAACAAACATTTTTACATGCAGCAAAATTTTCGTTAAACTATTTAAGGTCGATTTCTAGATTTCTATTATTCGGTCAGACACGGCACGGGAACGTAGCGTTTCCGGCAAACCAAACATTTTTACATGCAGCAAAATTTTCGTTAAACTATTTAAGGTCGATTTATATTCTCCGGTCAAACACGGCATGGGAACGTAGCGTTTCCGGCAAGACAAACATTTTTACATGCATTCTAAATACGAATATTTATACTTAGCGAATCCCGTCCGTTTAAACACGTATCAATACTCTTTTTTGAAATGCATGTAAAAATGTTTGTCTTGCCGGAAACGCTACGTTCCTGGTGTCTGACCGGATAATATAAATCGACCTTAAATAGTTTAACGAAAATATTGCTTTTTTCCTGATTAATTACAAAGATTTCGTGAATAATATGGTAATAAAATTGTAACACTTCATGATTGTTTAAATTACGCTATCTAAATTGTTGATAATAGCTTTTATATTATTTATACATTCGTTGCAAATATTTTTGAACTAAACTGTGTCATTTTTTAAAGCCATCAACAGCTAGGATTATTTGGACCTTGCATCAATTCATATTTTCAATGTCAATTATGACACTAAATTGAAAATCCAGGTTTAGATAACTTTACCAGTTCTCGAGTTAGAGGTTAGAACCTGGAATCTGGGAACAATTCCAAGCAGTGAATATTTCCCCAAAGTCGATTTATGAATTATAAAATTTAATTGTGACTTGAGGGTAGCCCAAATCCTGTAAGGGCTATGCAGACCCCTCATACTAAGAAGGACCCCACTGGATATGGGATCTGGGAACAACCAAGCAGTGAATATTTCCCCAAAGTACATTTATGAGTTATAAAATTTAATTGTGATTTGAGGGTAGCCGAAATCCTAGGGTTGTAGTTCTTTATATGCAGACCCCTCATACTAAGATGGACCCACTGGATCTGGGATCTGGGATCTGGGAACAACCAAGCAGTGAATATTTCCCCAAAGTCCATTTATGAGTTATAAAATTTAATTGTGACTTGAGGGTAGCCGAAATTCTAGGGTTGTGGTTATTTATATGCAGACCCCTCATACTGAGACGGACCCCCTGGATATTTTATATGATATAGACGGGAAAACGCCCTGAATCTGTGTCTGTATGTACGGCTGTCTTTTTATGGACCATTTTTGATTTTCTATGTAGGGGGCAGTCTCTGGAACTACTGAACCGATTCTAAAAATTCTTCCACTAATGGAAAGCTACACTATCCCCGAGTGCTATTTTATTTTGATAATTCCTGTGGGATAGTAACAAAACGTAACTCTGAAATTCTTTAGCATTTTAGCGGTATTGGCGGATTCCTACTATAATATTATAAACGCACCACCAGCCCGACTTCGCTTCGCAGGGAGAGAATTTCTCGTGGGAAGGGTGGATAATAAATCATAAATGCATAGCAGCAGGGCAAAGCCAGACGGGACAGCTAGTATATTATATAATATGGTTCAAATCAGTTTTTGATGAATGTATTTATGAGAGAGAAAATAGAGCGAGTGAGAGAAGGAGAGAAGAAGTCGGCGTGACCGACGAGCCCATGAAGAGACCGCAACATGGCTAATATGAGCTATTGCCGGCTATCGCGGACCAAACACAAGCTGATTCCGATAGAGATCACCTGTTATTATTGTAGACCGTATCGGGACTATAATAGCGATTTCGATCTAATAAACTAAAGGGAGAATCAGCATTGCCTATATACCGTGTGTGGCTTAGAAAAGGTAACATAGAGAAAGTAACATTGAGAACATTTAGGCACAATTTTGTAGTAGGTCATGCGCCATATAGTCTAATGTAAATATAGAGTGGATTGCGTAAAAAAAATCCTATATACTGCACTGTAACACCGCGTGTGTTACAGTGCACGCCTGAGCCAAGAGAGAGAGAGAGTGCCGCAGTGGTGGGGAGAACAGCAGCGAAGGAGCGGACCATACATTTCGTTGCATATTTCCCCTCACGCGGCTATTCACAGCCCGACATAAGATGTTTCACATCAATAATAAGTACCTACAGTGAATTTTTTAAATAATTTTCTATAGCAACGGTTGATTATTTAGAGTAGCACCTACCTCGGAACCTGCTAAAAAAACAAAGCATCTACTACATATTTACATTAGACCTTATAGACAATAGCCTACTACAAAATTGTAAATGTTCTCAATGTTATTTTCCCTATGTTACTTTTTCTAAGCCACCACGGTATATTTTTTTAACGCATCAATTGCTAAAATGATATTAGGTGCGTTTGGTATCAAGGTGTAGTGTAAAAAGTGTAAACACTTTTGACACTATTACGTTTGTTATACAAAAGTGTAAAATAACTGTTTGTTAATTCAGTGTAGGACTAAAAGTGTAACAACTATTAGTCCCGGCTCTTGAGCAGGTGCACGTAGTGTAGTGTAGGTCACGTGATATATGTCTGAATTGACAATCGCTTGGACAGATTTGATACTTTTTTCGTACTCTGTTTTTTACATTTTTTGTCTCTTAAAAATGAATGAGCTTCAAAATGTAATGGTACAAGATAAATATGGCAGTGAGTTTAACATTTTTACGACCAAAAAAACTGTAAAAACTAGAAATAATGAACTCAGCCAATCTGTCATTTATTTATTTTGTAATGCGCATGTACAATCTAGTCAGAATGTACACTAGCCCGTTTGTTACAAGTGTACATTTAGTTTACACTTTTGGTGAACTTGTTTACACTTTTCAGTGAAAAATATCTACACTACACTACACTACACCTTGATACCAAACACACCTATTGTGTGAATGGGACCGTCCCACTTTTTGTTTTTGCAGGGTTGGAATTTACATTACAAATAAGTAGATAATACTTAAAACGATTTTTTCTATACGATAAAAAAATTCCCAAAATGTGTATTTTTCAATGTAAATTTAAATAGAATTATATACGGTTACCGAAATACGTTACTCACAGTCAGCCTTCTCTGATTGGCTGGCTGTAGTTGAATGTACTATCACGTCCATTGATCCATACCTATAGCAATTTCAACGATGAAAACGCAACACATGCGAGTGCTAATAATTTTTTAATACAACTATTTGAAAAATCATAATTTGGTAATTTGGCAAAGATTTCTCGCTGCCAAACTAAAATCTATAAAGGCGAAACCGAGCTTGAATTTATTTTATTGTAGATTATAGACGCGTCGACAACTCAGATCATTAGCGTCTTAAATTACATTAAATAACAACTAACTTAAAACTAAATAACATCACAAAACATCCATGAACGCAGGTGAGATTCGAACCCACGACAGTCTAGTCTAGAGGCTGGTACCAAGTACGCTATCCACTAAGCTACACTGCCCTCCACCGAGCTTGAAAGCTGGTATAATTGTTATACATTATCATTTGGTTTTAAAATGGTCGATTACACAGGTGGACATTCTCCATTTTTGAGAATTGACCTTTGTAATGTCGGCGAATTATCTGAAGCAGAGCATTACTCACTTATTGTATTATGTGGTGTGATTTATAAACATGGTATCGCTGGTTCGGGACCCGAAATCGTACATATATGTGGTAATTCATCCGCGCCTTTTTGTTCCGATATCAGAACTCTCATTATACAGCTGATATAAATTGAACTGGTCTATTGCTGCATCAGAGACGTTTTAAGAAATTTGGTAGACGCGTATGATTTCAATTTTCGAGCGTCTATAATCTACATTCACGTATGTATGTCGCCAAGGGCGGATACAGAGTTTTTTTCGGGGGGGGGGGGGGGCACAAGGATTAGATGGACAAGCATAGCCAGTGTCCTCACAGGCTGTTTGGGGAAACCGCGCAAACACAATACTTCTCGCTCACGTTCCGATAATTATAGGGAATTTTAGAACATTATTAATAATTATTTTTCATTTTAACGTGTTCTTTACTTAATTAAAAAATCTAGAGGTAATAATGAAAAAAATATTTGAAAGAACTTGCAGGTGGTTTTTGAGGTTGATTTTTGAAGTGTATTGTTAATTGTTTTGTCTCAAAGTAATTTATTTTTTAAGCCCACCAACTGTGTGGATTATCTGGGCCAATTGCTGGTTCAAATCTTTCTCCGACTAGAGATGGAAACTTGGAGGGGATATACATTTAGGTAAAATCAATTGTTGGTGTAATAAAATGGATATACATTTAGGTAAAATCAATTGTTGGTGTAATAAAATGGACCCTTGGCAAGCTTTTTTTTTTGAAATGTCGAGCCGATTTTTTATTTTATCGAGTGTAGGTACTACATTTTTCGTTTGGGTGTTTCTCGATCGATGTATCGTGTGAGCCTCGTTATTAATAAAATTATTACTGTTATTATATTATATTGTAGTCCGAGGAGTATCGATAAATCGTGCGTTGTTGCAGTGCAGTGCTTTACTTATGACGAAATTGGAACAGTTTAAATTGCTTGTATAATATACAATGTGTCCAAGACACTATTTTTAAAGCTAAAGGGTTCGGCTGAACGTCAAATGAAGGACCAAGAATCACACCACAGATTCTACAGGCGAATTTTTTTTAAAAAAGTAGTTGCTACGTGTAAATGATTACGTAATTTACATTTTTTTTTAAACATGTAAGTTTTTCCAGGATATTTTTTTTTCAATTTTCCACCTGTAGGATCTGTAGTGTGATTCTCAGTCCTTTATTTGACGTTTACCTGAACTCTTTAGCTTTAAAAATAGCTTCGGGAGAGCAGGAACCGTTTTTAGGCGACGGGAAAGGATTTGAGATAGTGTTGTCGTCAAGACAAGACTTCACTTAAGTCTTGTCTTGAAATATCAAGACTTCACTAAGTCTAATCTAGATTAACAAACTCTTCTCTTGTCTAATATCAAGACTCTAGATTATTTTCAAGAGTCTAGATTATGTATAGTAGTAGGTAAAGTAAACCTTTACATACTACTACTTTATAGTTTATCTAGACCAGGGGTCGGCAAGTAATTATAGGTGGGGTCCGGATACCTATTGTTGAAAATTTTTATCGAGGTCCAAAAAAAAAAAAAACAACTCATATTCTTTACCAATTTTTTATTTTAATTTTCACTCACAAAATAATATGAAATACAATAGACAGGCATAATTGTATTCAAAAATCAAGAGAGAAATTACATTTGCGGTCTTGAGTCAGTTTTTTAAAGTTAGGTTCACGCGGGGAGCAGCTTATGCGAAGAGTGTCTTCAAGGTGGGCGGTCGTTAATCTTGAGAGATATTGGTTCTTCAAAATGTGCCTCTTTGTTACCGCCCCAAAGCACTCGAAAATAAATCTTTTTATTGTTTTTTAAATAATTCAAAAACATTTTTTTTGACCTTCCGCGGTCCGGACTTGGACCGCGGTCCGCCAGTTGCCGATCCCTGATCTAGACTCTTGAAAATTGTCTGAGAGTTTTGGCAAGAGTTTTGATCTAAGTAGATAAAGCAAGTCTTGTCCTGTCTTGAAAATCTAGTCAAGACAAGACAAGAGTGTAGAAAGTCTAGATCTAGATGGCAACACTAATTTGAGATGAAGAGGTGCAGGAGGTAACTTCCAATTAACAGTAACAACTACAGACAAGTCTTCATGGTTTCCGGGCTTGTAGACAAAACGTCAGGTAGAAATACCACCGGACCACGCCCTACAAGCCCGGAAACCATGAAGACTTGGAACAATGCCGGCCGTGAAAGCTTGCACACTTGGATAACTACAGACAGTTATGATTTTATTTGTGTGTATTGATGTAATCGATCTCCTAACATGAATTGAAGCAGTCAATAACCCAGCCGATTTGAATATAATAAACAGTGACGGAAAATGTGTGAACAATATGGTTAATTCGAACAAACCATTAATTATTAAACAATAAAGTTTATAAAAGTATTGTCAGTCAGAGGCTGCTATGACAGTTGTTGCTCACCTACTCTTGTCTTAATAAATAATCACCTTTCCTTGAGTATATTACAGAACTATTTGCGGTCTAAATTTATTTTTTGTTAGGCACCTAAAGTGTTTTTTGCCATACCAACTACAAAATAACTACTTTCGATGTATGTTTAGCGGCCTTTAAAGAGTTATTTAACAGGCAGGCGTGCGAAAAGTGTTTTACTTACCGCACTAGGGCGGTAAGTAAACAGTTCCCAAAGTAACTATGTAAGTTATGTTAAACCATAACTTACATAGTACGGAACTCGGTACCCTACTCTTTGCGCACTTGGTCTTTAATTAAATTGTATCTCTCTTATTAGATCAAGTATAAGGCAGATATCTACCCATAGAGATATCATAAATAGAGTAGGGGAGTCATAGGCACAATTGTAGGTGACACTGTCGGGTTGAAAAAGAGAGATAGAAAACGAAACAGTTCTCTTTTCCTTGTCTTCTGAAGTTCTGACGCATTTATGAATTTAAAAATTTATAGTAGATAGATATTGTTAATTTACATTTGTAACCATGGTTATGTATTTGTGATAGAAAAATATAGAATTGCTTTATTCTCCATCTCTATCTTTTACACCGACACTTTTTTGGGTGGCTTTCCTATTCTATCAATGACATTTCTATGAGTAGGACCTACATTATTAGTGATGAGCAAAATTGGTCTTTGTCTTGCGAAAAAGCAAGACCAAGACCAAGACTATCATTAGACTAGCAAGACCAAGACCAAGACCGAATGAACAAGAACAAGACCAATATCAAGACCGAATATGCAAGACCAAAACCAAATACACAAGACTAAACTAAAAATTCTTACTTCAGAGCTAGTGGCGTTAATAATAGATTGTGAATTATTTTTAATTTATAACTAAGGATGATCTTCAGAAGAAAAAAAACTAAAAAAAGACAGATTAAATGAGCAAGACCAAGACTTGATACGCAAGACCAAGACTAAATAAGCAAGACCAAGACCAAGACCAGACATATTTGCGCAAGACCAAGACTGTATCAGCAAGACCAAGACCAAGACTGTCCAAGTCTTGGTCTTGCTTTGCTCATCACTATACATTATGTAAGGATATTCGCATTTACCATACATAATATTTATATTTAATTTGGATATAATATATTTTTGTATCGGTTCGATAATGTGTCAAAGGTTTGTTGGTCGTTAGTCGACTGTTATTATTTTTTGTTGTAAACAAAACAATGGAGGCTATTTGCATATTCAGAAATATGATTTATTTCTGTCAAAGCCAACTACTCTATGCGTGTACGTTTTAATGATATCGTACGTCGCTGTAATAATATAATGAACGTGTGATCTTTAAATACCTACATTAATTGTTCGTTGAAAATGAAACCGATTGTTATGATTTTCATTGTCATAAATGCTATTGTTATATACAGGCTGTTTCAAGAAACATTTTCTAATGTGTAATATAGTAGATCAGCGGTTCCCAACCCATGGGGCACGGGAGCAGCGTGTTACTAGGCCAGGGGTCGGCAACCTGCGGCTCGCGAGCCGAATGCGGCTCTTATGATGTCAAGATGCGGCTCTCCAGTTCCATGCGCAAATATTAATAATTATATTATTTTATTTTCAAAACTCATAAAAAATATCATACTGCAAAAAAAACTTTAAACAGGATAAAAACACTCAACAGAGAACGTAGTGAGAAGAGGTGGAGTAGAGAGTATACGGACAGCTGACATTTTTTAAATGTGGCAACACTGTTGTGTTTGTTTAGTTATTGGTGCACTGTGTAGCACTGCATAGCTATAAGCTAATATTCTTTAATATGTTTTGTGCGAAACATTTGTATGTTTTTTATATGAATAAATATTATTTCATATTTAAAGCTATTATTTTAAATCAAAAATCAAATTTCGATACCTAATCAAATACCATAATATTGAAATAAAAATGTTAGTGGCTCTTTAAAAACTGGGAAATTTTGTAAAATGCAACTTTTGGCTCTTCCGTCTCAAAAGGTTGCCGACCCCTGTACTAGGCCATGGACTAGGGTTACCAGAAGGCCGGGATTTCCGGGAATGTCCCGGAATTTGTTGATTTATCCCGTGTCCCGAAATTTAAGTCTTCTATCCCGGAAATGCATAAGTTCAACGAATTTGTGCTCGCGATCGCGAGAAACGACACTAATTGTTACATATGCTAACCCCTTTAATACTGACCAATCGGTCTGCAAATATTATAATGGCATTATTGCGTCACCGACAAGCTATAAGTACAAACAATTTCAGCCTTGAAGCAATAATAATTGTGACCATTTTTTTGTTACATGTTGGGGGCGGTCTGCATCCCTCCCATACCGCTATCAAGCAAAATTACTTACTCAGGGCACTTTAATATGCCTCCCTCAACATCTTCACAAATATAACACCAAAAATGCCACTAGCTCTCGGTCTACAAGTGCCGAATGGAAAATCTGAAAATTATAAATTAATGGCGTTTTTCGGTTCGGGCCCTTCTAAATTCGTGATCGTAGGCCATAGTTCAGAGGCTCTCAGTGAAAGCTTAAAAAGCTTAACATATTCATTCAATTGGCTTGCTGCTTTATACAGAATTATTTAAACTACAGTCAAGTTGATATAATTTAATATTATTTTCTGTGAAATAACTCTAATCGACTTTCATGGCATAGTCGCCGTAATAATTCTGTATCGGTATTATTCCATAGCATGTACGAATTAGTTCGAAACGGTTCGTTGCATTGTTGATAGGACGTGAATATTGTTTGTCACGTACAACAATACTCTTGCAAACAGTGTAGGTAACATAACAGGCCGTGTTATTGTTGTAAGTATAAAGTCACTAAATGAACAGTGTTGTTGTTGTGGCCAGGTTGGTTATAATGTTAGCGCGTGAATTACTTTTGTACGTGAGATAAATCCAGATACGGTAAACTAGTACGATATTATTACATATATTTGTATTATATACAAGGAGTTCTTCGCATTGTGTCTTTTAATATACAATGAGATCATCGCATTGTGTCTTTTAAACCCATTTCGGATATATGGAAACATTTTACATTTTAACAGTTTTATTTGTAAAAAAACTTTTTAACAAAAAAAAACCTCCTTCAAAAAGGTACTAAAAAGAGGAAAATAATGAAATT
This sequence comes from Mongoloraphidia duomilia, assembly GCA_039654895.1. NCBI lineage: Eukaryota > Metazoa > Arthropoda > Insecta > Raphidioptera > Raphidiidae > Mongoloraphidia > Mongoloraphidia duomilia. The sequence continues at coordinate 14,893,664 of CM077527.1, forward strand.
TTGAGGTCTGTACCAGGGTTGTTACGGATGCAAAAATTTAGACATCCGCGAATACAGATGCGGATGCGGATTATTAGAAGTTCACATCCGCGGATGCGGATTTGATGCAGATGCGGATTTTGGGATTTTAAAAGGATAATTATTTAAATTTTAAGTGCATAAATAACTGAAAATCAATTTAATTTTAACTTTTTATTTATTTAATCATATTTTTAGCACGTGCCACTCTGGCTCCGCCCACTTTCTTTACATGTAGTTACTTGTTGATGTGAATCTGCATCCGTAAAAACTCCGCATTGATTGATGCGGATGTGAATGCGGATGCAGATGTCTGATTTAATGCGAATATTCCGCATTTACGGATGCGGATGCGAATATTCGTAACACCCCTGGTCTGTACCAATTAAAATATGAAATTGGTTAAAAAGAAGATATTAATCACTATACTATACTTTTTTACCGACTTCATATTTTAATTGGCACAGACCTCAAAATTTCATTATTTTCCTCTTTTAGTGCCTTTTTGAAGGAGGTTTTTTTTTGTTAAAAAGTTTTTTATTTTTTACTTTTTAGTGTCAAAAAGTAACATTTACCTTAAAGAATCACACGCCGTTACTTACTTTTTTATTAAAATCAGCCGAACTACTGAACCTATTTTGATGAAATTTCTATGGGACCAATCTGAAAGTATATCCTTTCAAATAAAAAAAAAATTTCAAAATCGGTTCATAAACGACGAAGTTATCCGCGAACATACATAAAACATAACCACAAAAAACATAAAAAATATATACGGTCGAATTGAGTAACCTGATTTTTTTGAAGTCGGTTAAAAATAGCTGTTCTACCAAGTTTCGCGCAAATAGAGTTTTTAAAAAGTTTTTTTTTACTTACCTACCTATATAGGAGAGAATTGGATAAAACGGGATACTTAGTGTTCTAAGTCTCACAACTTTTTGAATGAAGTAATGCAAAGAACTATTTTTTGGCTCCTGTTTCCCTTATAAATGGACTTTTGATTGCCACCATCCTTTATAAGAAAATTGAAGTCACATAAGAGAAAAAAATTTTTTTTTGAAAAAGTAGGAAGTATCCCGTTTTAGCCACCTAGTCGGAGAAAACAGGATACCTATACTTTTACAAGTTCCATAACGTTTATCCTTCAGGAAAAAAGACACAACATGGTAAATTTAAAATATATTGTGAAAAAAAACGTAACAAAACCAACTTATCATAAAAAAAACCATGTAGTTGAATAAAACGGGATACCTCCCGGTATTATATTACCCGCTATTATATTACAACGGGAGGTATCCCGTTTTAAGCAATCACACAGTGTCCGATTTTACCCAACTGTTGATTGCGAAACACGTGACCATATTTTACTAAATAAACAAAGCAAATTCCTAAAAACTATTGTGCATAACTATAGTAAACAAACATAGTATTCTCTAAATCTACTCATTTTCGGTTAAGTTTGCCTTTAAACTGAAAAATCGAATTTTGACAACACGCCAAACATTTTACTTTAACCTAACTTTTTGACTCTTTCACCTGTTACGTCATCTACAGTGAAACTAAAGTAGATAAATCACTTGCCGGGCATAGGTAGACATCGAGGGTTATTAGTTCCGCCCCACCCGATAAATCGTACTACTTGTTTTAAAATAAAACGTGATGTCCCGTTTTACCAGACCATCCTGTTTTATCCAACTCTCCCCTACTATTAGCGGTCCCGCCCGGCTTCGCCCGGGTGCTAAGAATTTATGAACCTACAGAAACCTTCCCCGGATGTGCGCACAACAACTCAGCGAACTTTCATCGCAATCGGATGAATGGTATAGGAACGTATACGGGACAAGCAAACAAAGAAACAAACATATCTTCATTTTTATAATAGGTATACTTTGTTCTTTTTAGTGTTTCAACATTTTTCCATATCAAATTTAATTAAATTAATTTTTAAAGTAAAAAATATATTAACAGAATATTTGATGAATAAAAAATTAAAACAAAAATCTTGCATTCCGAAACCCGGAATCGAACCATCAGGGACCCTTCTGATCTTTAGTTGAACGCTCTACCAACTGAACCAGTACAGTACAGTATATATGTACGGCTGGAGTCAGTGTTGTAGTAAAATGAAAAACATTAATTTATTAAAATTAAGTAATTGATTATTTAATTCTAATTATTATTTGCCAGGATTCATGTCACAACAACGCACAATCTGTGAACATTTCAACTAGCTACCTCTTACCGTTTGTGAGATAGAGCCTTGTGACAGACGGACGGACGGACATTACAGGCTCAGTAATAGTGTTCCGTTCGGAGGTACGGAACCCTAAAAACTAACGTCCGCCAAAAACTCTAAATTATTGCAAACATTTGTGAAATGTTTAGGTGACGTTCTTGACTGTGCCGAAGTTGTGATACAAAAGGAAAATTTCAACTAGCTACCTCTTATACCGTTTGTAAGATAGAGCCTTGTGATAGACGGACAGACGGACATTACAGGCTCAGTAATAGTGTTCCGTTCGGAGGTACGGAACCCTAAAAACTAACGTCCGCCAAAAACTCTAAATTATTGCAAACATTTGTGCAATGTTTAGGTGACGTTTTTGACTGTGCCGAAGTTGTGATACAAAAGGAAAATTTCAACTAGCTACCTCTTATACCGTTTGTAAGATAGAGCCTTGTGATAGACGGACAGACGGATATTACAGGCTCAGTAACAGTGTTCCGTTCGGAGGTACGGAACCCTAAAAACTAACGACCGCCAAAAACTCTAAATTATTGCAAACATTTGTGAAATGTTTAGGTGACGTTCTTGACTGTGCCGAAGTTGTGATACAAAAGGAAAATTTCAACTAGCTACCTCTTATACCGTTTGTAAGATAGAGCCTTGTGATAGACGGACAGACGGATATTACAGGCTCAGTAACAGTGTTCCGTTCGGAGGTACGGAACCCTAAAAACTAACGACCGCCAAAAACTCTAAATTATTGCAAACATTTGTGAAATGTTTAGGTGACGTTCTTGACTGTGCCGAAGTTGTGATACAAAAGGAAAATTTCAACTAGCTACCTCTTATACCGTTTGTAAGATAGAGCCTTGTGATAGACGGACAGACGGATATTACAGGCTCAGTAACAGTGTTCCGTTCGGAGGTACGGAACCCTAAAAACTAACGACCGCCAAAAACTCTAAATTATTGCAAACATTTGTGAAATGTTTAGGTGACGTTCTTGACTGTGCCGAAGTTGTGATACAAAAGGAAAATTTCAACTAGCTACCTCTTATACCGTTTGTAAGATAGAGCCTTGTGATAGACGGACAGACGGATATTACAGGCTCAGTAACAGTGTTCCGTTCGGAGGTACGGAACCCTAAAAACTAACGACCGCCAAAAACTCTAAATTATTGCAAATATATTTGTGAAATGTTTAGGTGACGTTCTTGACTGTACCGAAGTTGTGATATACAAAGATTTCAAACCGCGGATGGTTCGGGGTTAATAAGATAGATGATCTCTGATATAAGTCGACGGATTTTAGTTTCAGTAAATTATACGTTTTATGTTAAGACTGTCGTGATGTACAGAGTACTATATACCGTTTCTGTATGTGTGTGTGTGTTCGTGTGATACGGAGGTGTTTCAGGGCGTGTCAACCCACTGACTTCCTCCTTGTCAAACGAGCCGCAACATTATCGCGGGTGTGATATGCAGTCGTATTGCGTTGCGGTCCGACTACAACTGCTTAAGATGATTATGTTATTGATGGGTGCGCTCTGCATTACCGATATTGGAACAGACAAAGTTAAGGACGATTAGACAACTGTTTAACATCTCTATATTCTTTAGAAAAGAGTTGCGATTGACATGTGAAGATATTTTCTTGTCAATAAAATAGATGCCTACTAAAAAAAACTCGGGTCGCAGTGCCAAAACCCTGCCGACAATATAGTGTATTTGCTAATACTGGCATTGTGGCTTTATTATGTGAACTTAAGTTTGTTTTTGGACAAAATAAAAAATTTAACCCCTTAATACATCCCTTAAAATAATTAAATTTTTCTAAATTTCAATATTAGACATGGATTTTATCAGTACACGCAATTAAATACACCCTTCCATAAGTAAATCCGTATCAACAAACTAGTGTTTTCATAAAATTTGAAAGTCCGGTCCTGTCGGGCCGATTTTATTAAAATTTTAGCAGCACATTTTAATCTTTACTAAAGAGTTAAATTTCAATTTTGAAACGATTCTGACAAATTTTTCGGTATTTTTGGGCCCAAAAACTTTTTGGAACCCCTAAATACAACCCTGAAAATGGTCCGATCGGGCCCATTTTAAATAGGCTTCTTGCGGTGATGGGTTCCAATGTGTGTACCAAATTTCGTTTCAATCGATTAAGTCTGTCGAGAGTTATCGTGTACACACATATATATATATATAAATATATATATAAATATATAAATATATATATAAATATATAAATATATATATAAATATATACATACATATATATATATACATTTTCAAAAATGGTGCCAAAGTGTTCAGGAGGCTATGAAACGTCGAGAAATTTTGGTCCGACCCCTAGGTCCCGCCATCCGACCGACGCCAATAGTGTATGTGCCATATTATGGCAAATACACTAATAATTCGACTGATGACCAGTCCTATACTTCCCACCTAGTAAATATTTGCAAAAAATAAACACTCTTTTTTTTTATTATTCTTTGACTAGGCCCAAATAACCTTAGCTGTTGGTGGTCTTTAAAACACAATTTAATTTTTATTCTTTGAAAAAAGCATGGCCCTCTTTTTTGTTTGGTGATCTACTGATGGCTAACTTAAAAGGTGCGTTTGGTATCAAGGTGTAGTGTAAAAAGTGTAAGCACTTTTGACACTATTACGTTTGTTATACAAAAGTGTAAAATAACTGATCTGTTTGTTATTTCAGTGTGGGACTAAAAGTGTAACAACTATTAGTCCTGACTTTTGAGCAGGTGCACGTAGTGTAGTGTAGGTCACGTGATATATGTCTGAATTGACAATCGCTGTGACAGATTTGATACTTTTTTCGTACTCAATTTTTTACATTTTTTGTCTCTTAAAAATGAATGAGCTTCAAAATGTAATGGTACAAGATAAATATGGCAGTGAATTTAACATTTTTACGACCAAAAAAAACTGTAAAAACTAGAAATAATGAACTCAGCCAATCTGTCATTAATTTATTTTGTAATGCGCATGTACAATCTACTCAGAATGTACACTAGCCCGTTTGTTACAAGTGTACATTTAGTTTACACTTTTGGTGAACTTTTTACACTTTTCAGTGAAAAATTATCTACACTACACTACACTACACCTTGATACCAAACGCACCTTGCCGACAATATAGTGTATTTGCTAATACTGGCATTGTGGCTTCATTATGTGAACTTAAGTTTGTTTTTGAGCAAAATAAAAAATTTAACCCCTTAATACATCCCTTAAAATAATATTTTTTTTCTTAATTTCAATATTTTTATCAATGCACCTCTGTACCAAATTAAATACACCCTTCAGTAAGTAAAGCACTATCCGCAAACTAGTGTTTTCATAAAATTTCTAAGTCCGGTCCTGTCGGGCCGATTTTATTAAAATTTTAGCAGCGCATTTTAATCGTTACTAAAGTGTTAAATTTCAATTTTGAAACGATTCTGAGAATTTTTTCGGCATTTTTGGGCCCAAAAACATTTTTCCACCCCTAAAAACCACCCTTAAAATGGTCCGATTGGGCCCATTTTAAATAGGCTTCTTGCGGTGATTGATTTCAACGTGCCTACAAAATTTCGTCAAAATCAATTAACTCTTTCGAAAGTTATTGCCCACACACACACACATATATATATATAAATAGACATTTCCAGAAATGGTGCCAAAGTGTCAGGAGGCTATGAAACGTCGAGAAATTTTGGTCCGACCCCTAGGTCCCGCCATCTGACCGACGCCAATAGTGTATGTGCCATATGGCAAATACACTAATAATTTTCGAGTGATTTGATAACTACCACTAAAAAGTCACCACAAAATAACATCCGACGCATGTTTCGCTTATAGCAATAGCATCAAGAAGATGATGCTAATAAAGTTACCAAAATATGCGTCGAGAAAAATGTGTTAATGTTTTGATATTTTACTTTTTTAAGGTTCTGTAGATACTAAGAACCCTATATAGTTTCAGTCAGTCCGTGAGTCCGTCTGTTTGTCTGTCTGTCCCATCAACTCATTTATATACCTGTTAAGATAAAATTTGGTATACGGACGTAGACTGATGACCCTAAAAACAGAAATAATGATATTTTTGGCAAAAAATTTTTTGTGGACCCCTCCTATAAAGTTAATTTATTCCAGTAAACTTTCTGTAACACCCAATTTCCCATAAACATTTGTATTCCCCGCATTTTGAGAAAAGTTGAGTCATACAGACATATTTGATATGTCCCAGTTTTACCAACACCTTAATGAGGGTGTAGACAATAGTTGTTGGGCAAGGCAATCCAACGCTGTCTCACGACTGATGAATCAGACGAAGAACTGATTAATTTAAATCTTTCATATCAATTTATTAACACATTAACAATTAGCTGATGTATTTAATGAAAGTATTGTTAGTACAGTCATTTAGATTGTTTGTTTTGTAATGCAATATTACTTACACATAAACTCCCACTTGATCATTTAACGCCTTAACATAAATATTACTATAACTGTCTGAACGTCGGCTTAATTAGTTCATAGTTATAGTTGCAGAAAATCGTAGGTTGAATGATTAAATAAAATGATTTCTATGTTTATCATACCTCATCATCCAGTTTCAAAGACAACTACAAGGAACGTCTAGCGAGCTTGTTCCTAGAAAGAACTGATTGTATATTTTGACAGTCAAGCATATGATTTTTTCCGATTATCCGATAGCGGAAGTTACCCCTTGCACTATTCATCTCAAATCCTTTCCCCTCGCCTATAAAACGGTTTCCGCTCTCTCGACGCTGTTTTTAAAGTTAAAGGGTTTGGGTAAACGCCAATCGTGAATCACACTATAGGCGAAAAATTTAAAAAAAATTCCTGGAAAAATTTAAAACTTTAAAAAAAATTATAAATTACGTAATCTTTCACACGTAGCCAAAACTTTTTTTTTCGAAAAATTCGTCTCTAGGATCTGTAGTGTGATTCTCGGTCCTCCATTTGGCATTTACCCAAACCCTTTAGCTTTAAAAATAGTGTCGGGAGAGCGGGAACCGTTTAGAGGCGAGGGGAAAGAATTTCAGATGAAGAGTGCAGACTGCAGGGGGTAACTTCCGCTATCAAATACTCTTAAACTTACAGATTTTAAACTTACAAAGTAACAATTTTATTTATATGTATTGATCATAATGAAACCAGCATAATTTAGTATTGCTATAGCTAGGCTATTGTCCATTGTATCAAGCATTCATTTGTAGTCATTGCTGTTTGAGTAATTGTCCGATGTAGACAATACTAGCTTCTGGATTTACGAGCTGATCTCCCTTGAATCAGAAATCTAAATTACACTTGAAAACTGTGTGATCAGAATATATATTTACTATAATGTTATGTATACGGAATAAACGACAAAATGTAAATAACTTACTGAAGCAGACGCCATTTCCGCTCTGCTTTTATTAAAACATTGCTTCGCTCGGGGCCAGTAGCAGACTAAGGGGGGGGGGGGTTGCGGAGGGATTGGCTCGCCCCAGGCCTCCAAATCTCGAGAAGTCTTTATTTATTGTAAATTATAGACGCGTCGACAACTTAGGTCATTAGCGTCTCGAGAAGTCATTCTTAATCAAATCCCAAACAAGACCAAAATATATATGTTTATTATAAGTAAGAGGCAGTTTGGAGTTGAAGACCCCATACGTATACAAAATATAAACGTAGATAGCTCGTTTATTATAAATATTTGTTTTTTTTGTCAGCTATTACATCTATATTATTCGTTTTTTACGAAATTTGCACTACAAATACATCAATTTCTAAGCAGACCAGGGGGTTCATTTAGTTCTGCCGCCCCGGGCCTCCGACGGGATTAGTCCGCCACTGCTCAGGGATAAATCACTATTTATAAATTTTATCAATTATTTTTAACACAAAAAAAAGGTAAAAAAACTTTTAAGTTAAACGGTTTTATTTTAAATCCTTAGGACACAAACCAAGGGGCACTTTGTATCGCTGCGTCAGCGAAATAGGTAATAAAAACGTGGGGCGTATTTGAAATATTTCTGTTGGTGGGCTTGGAAACACATTTTCCTACGTTCTTATTTAATAATTATAAGTCGTTATACAGATTTTTATGCGCCCCACGTTTTTATTAAAAAGTCTCAGATTATTACTTATTCCGCTGACGCAGCGACACAAAGTGCCCCTTGGTTTGTGTCCTAATTATTTTCTAGTTTTTGTTACAGCTGATGATTTAAAATAAAACCGTTTAACTTAAAAGTTTTTTACCTATTTTTATTTTATAGTTTTTAGTTTGATTTCTGGTAACGGTTGAAGAGTTCCACTGTCCACCTCCTGATTCCATCATCAAACCCTCGTTACCAAGTTGGAAATTATCATAATATTGTATTGTCACAGGAACTCAATGTGTGTGCAAAGTTTCATAAGAATCGGTTAAGTAGAAGTAGTTGAAAAAGCTGTCGCAAGATTTGCAACAAAGATATAGTAACAAACAAACAAATATACGGGGTCAAGCTAAATAAAACCGTTGAAAAATGGAATTTAATATTGGCATCAAAATCATAGACCGAATAAATAAGTGTGTAAGCTTTAAGAAGTCAGTCATTCTCGGACAGCCTGTATTAATTATATCAATACACGAAATATAACCTGTTACATCACGCTATCATCTTTTGTTACGCTAATAAATACGAATGACATTGCTAATGCCAAAATTTATATTGGTTTTGAAATAATTTTCAGTTCATTTAAATAAATTATTGTGGAGTGAATATTTTTTGCAGTTTATTGAAGTTTTAGTTCTAGTGTTTCTTTTTTATTTGTGGACTTTTTTTCTTGCGGCGGAACCGTGTTATTTATCCCGGAATTTGTAAGTATCTAATTTTTAAGTTTTAACATTTATGACTAAATTTACAAAAAATGTATAATTGTTAACAAAATTTAATTTTTCATTTATATTTTTTTTTGCTATATAGGTACCCACTATAAAATAACTCCTTTACATGCATATATGCAGGGCCGTGTATCACAGGAAACCGAACATAGGGAAAAGTACACAGTACAAATTAGTTAAGATCAGTGATTGCTTTGCCCTCTTTTCATGTAAAAAACCATGATAATTAATTTTGTTAAGTTAGCCATGTGAATTCTATCTTTGTTACGCTACTCATTTTGTTTATGTTTTCCTTGTTGCATTCATTACTTTTCTATGTATTCAATCCTGTGATACACCCTGTATACCGGCCTGTAATGGGTCACAATTAACAGACTGGTGTGTGGAAACGTATATTCCACACTAGTGTGGAAAGTAAGTCTGCATTTCCATAGTGATTTATATTTATTCACCCTATGATCCGCCCGCTATATTACATATACGGACAGCTATACTCTCGGCCTACTATAGACTGAAGTTGGCGACATAAAATGAAGTGTCAACATTTTTTTGAAATACTGAAAATGAAGTGAAAAGGCAGCTATTTTATAGTGGGTATAAGTATGGAAAAAAATACCATAATAAGTACATTTCGTGCGTAATGATATTATGACTAAGGTGACTGTTAAAAATTGTGTTTTAAAGACCACCAACAGCTAAGGTTATTTGGGCCTAGCACCAATTCATATTTTCAATTCGTATTATTTTTTTTTAATAATAAATTGAAAATCCAATTGACCCTTTTACCAGCTCTCGGGCTAGAACCCGGAAACTGGGGACTTGTAATAGACGAACTGCATAGCAACGCCATGTAAACAACAGCATTGCTACACTCTCGACTATTCTCAAGCCCAAGGTGACTGTTAAAACTTGCTGTGCTGGTTTTAACATATACTTATACTGTCACTACCTCTCAGTAATATACCCCATTACAAAACTAGATATACAATCTAATAAGTATTCCGACGTTTTTTATAAAAAACTGTTCTTAGAATATACATATAGATTATAATCAAATAGATCTGTCCAATAAGAATTAAAAAAACTTAAAAATTTTATTCACGCTTAAAAATTTAAAAAATAACTTGATGATATCAATTCACCGAAATAAAAATACTGGTATATTGTTAGTGTTCAATAAATATTGAACGTTATTGTTATTCAGAAACATAAGCTGTTGGCTGGACAATAACTAACAAATTTCATAACCGAACAAAATAAAATCTAAACACGAAATCGTTTAATAAATTCAATGCACGACATGAAATATTTTATCTAAAAATCTGTCCAATGCAATGCTATGACTTGTGCCAAGTAATATAATTCAGTCGCCTTTTTTTATTAGACATGGGATCCTTGACTATCATTTTTAACCGACATTTTGGGAAATTCATTTTGTTTGTTGATTTATCCATCCATTTTTCACTGTTCAAAATATCCTACCTCTTCCCGGGTAACATTACGCTGAGACAAAAGGTGGATGAACAGTGAGCGAAAACGTATAGCAAGTTGGTGATCCTACACGTGATTTTTGAGCTTTTTTATTGAGCTTTTTAATATAAAGCCATATCCAATTGTATATGTCCACATATGAGCCATAACTCATAAATACTTATGTGCGATAAAGTTGGTGTGATGAAGCCGTTCCATTTCCTCAATTTCAATGAGCCATTTTCCTGAAAGTAATTCGAGGGCAGTATAGCCTAGTGGTTAGCATGCTTGGCGCCGCAACCTCTAGACTGGACTGCCGTGGGTTCGAATCCCACCTGCGCTCATGGATGTTTTGTGATGTTATTTAGTTTTAAGTAAGTTGTTTTTTAGTGTAGTTGAAAGACGCTAATGACCTTAGATGTCGACGCGTCTATAATCTACAATAAATAAATAAGAAAGTAATTCGTTCAATTATCCACGAGAAGCAGCACTTGTGGTACGTACAAACATTATTTATTCCCCATTAGTATATGTCGTGTCATTTTAGTGGGATAACTTAATTATTAAATTAATTTAATAATAATGACACGACACTGATGGGGAATAAATGATGTTTGTACCTACCACAAATGCTGCCTATCGTGGATAATTGAAGGAACTACTCTCAGGAAAATGGCTCATTATATATATCCACATATATAGTAGAGCCTTGCGCGAGAAAGTTGATGCAATGAAGCCGTTACATTTCCTCAATTTTAAATCAAATTACACAATTCCGTATACTTATGAGTGACAGTAAGGATTTCCTGAACCAGTGGAGAGCAGTATAGCCTAGTGGTTAGCATGCTTGGCGCCTCAACTTCTAGACTGGACTGCCGTGGGTTCGAATCCCACCTGCGCTCGTGGATGCTTTGTGATGTTATTTAGTTTTAAGTTAGTTGTTATTTAGTGTAGTTGAAAGACGCTAATGACCTTAGATGTCTACGCGTCTATAATCTACAATAAATAAATAAATCCTGAACCAGTGCTAGGGCAGAAGTTTTATTTAACTATTCTTGTAATAAATTTTATGAAATCAAGAAAATTATTATTTTAAGATCAAAATCTTTATGCAATCGGATCTACTTATAATAGTTCATAAATTATCATTTCAATCAATTAGGATTCCTCAATCAATTGACTAATTAGTATGTATGGAGCAATATTAAGATCTGGTCAGGTTGTCTCTACTGTTGTTGTCTCCTTTTAACACATCTTTCTGTGAATGCGTTCGTCTTTGTCAGTTGAAATGAGTCACCCTATTGTATGTAGAGGAGATATACGGACGATATTAGCGCCCTGGTCAGGTCCAGTCACGCGACGCGACCCGCGCCCATCGTGCTATGCCGGGATGTGAATTGATAACCCAACGAATACCAAACCTTTGTTGTAATTTGACTCTAATTTGTGGTATTAACATTAATTCAATCCTTTTTGCAATTGCTCCGTTCAAATCAATTATTTATTAGATACTTACTTAATTTTTTTTAATGATTTAATTCAATTTGTTTTTTAAAACTTTAAATCATTTGTAATTAGAGCAGAAATGTAAATCTTAATAAATGTTGCCAAGGCATAAAAAAAATATCAAAATTTGTCTGTAATTGTACATTTTTAACAAAATAAACATGCAGAATGAACTGCTATAATCGGGAGCATTAAAATTAATAATTAATTAGCAGCCTCGATTTTCGAGCGTCTATATAATATTCAGTACAAATAAATAAAATCGTATACTAACAATCATCGGATTGGTATTTTATCCAGTACCATATTTGAGAGAGGGGACAATAGGGGCTATTATCCCAAGGCCCTTCGTTTTTTGGGCCGCACCAACAGCTTGGGTATATTTTGAATTGAATTGAATTGTGAATTATAGACGCTCGACATCAGAGGTCATTAGCGTCTGTGGTATATTTTGAATCTAGCACCAGTTCATATGGTACTTACACGTGGAGTAGCGGTGCACTAAAAAAACAAAGTAAAATATTGTTACAAAACTGTTTTCTGCGTTGGTGGAATAAATATTTATTTACAATAATTAAAAATACAATAACAATAAATGCAACAACGAAAAGTCAATTCTAACAATAAACGGTAATTATTGAACTAAACGAGCCACTTAAATAACACTTAACAAATAACTATATATACAAGGATTATTTATTTGTAATTATTTATGTCACTGTATTTATATCAGATTTATTTCGCTGCTCAACACTGTCACAGTACAATCTACACTGACTGATTCCCGTTGACTGATCAATATTTATTTCACTGTACTGACTGATCTGATTCAACACGACACACTTCTGTTTATATACCTGCGTGCGGTGTATGCTCAGTGCATCCTCGTATCCTCTAGCGTTGTCTGGAATCTTCGATGTCATTCCACGCTTTACTACTGTGACCTTTCTTTCTCGTGGTTTCTATTGGAGGAAGTGGCGTAACATCTTGGGGTTTGCTACAATAAAAATAAAAAAAAATTTAAAAACAAGCTATTAAATCTGTTAATTTTTTACCCCTGCCTAACTTCTTATTTTTTGTACGGAATCCTCGATGCGCGATTCTGACTCGCACTTGGCCGGTTTTTTGTCAGTATATTATTATACATATTACCGATACCTAGTATATGTATAATAGACTGTCATATTCTCTTACGGAAATCAACTCGAGACATTAAAACAATGTGCCAGCATGTAAAGAAGTGTTTGACTGGAATGTGAACCTAAGGTCATTTGATTACAAAGCTATATTTGCTTCTTATATTCTCTATACATTCTCTGTAATACATTTTTCATCTCAACTCATGCAACTGACTGATTTATCTTATCTAATGAATAGCATTTTTTCGTGCTATTTTTGTAGAATTCTGAACATGCAAAACTTGAATGACCGCAGAATATCAATATTTCTTTTAATTTGGAAGTTATGGACGCTAAATAAATATTTTTTTGGCGTGAATAACGTCTAATATCTTGCACACTGGGGTGGTATTTTAGAAATATTGATGAAACGGAAATAGTCGGAAGTGGTGGACACGTGACATAAAACACACACAAATTATCTAGTAGGTAATCAGAAATTTGGGTGAGACGCTGCTGTTAGAATAACAGCTCTATTGATGTCCATGTACAGATTTGATTTAATGTAGGAACAAAACTAATGAAAGTCAACTGTTTATTGACTTATAGACGGACAGACATCGGGCAATGGACGCTTGGTTACCTTTTGTTATTGCTTGCTAGATCTGCCTATTAGTTACTATGTATGAACGTTTTATTTGCAGGCATGCTTGATAGAACGAATAGCACAAAACGATGATGATGACCCATTGTGTTGCTTCAAATGCTTCTGTCTTATACGATCGTTCGAAGTGCTACCAATCGTCATTGTAATAATTCATAGAACAAATTCATTATTTCATTTGAGCATCTCTATCTTGGGCTGACCAAAATTGATACATCTTCATTCTTGGACACAGACTTTACTACCTTCTTACTTTTTGGACTGTCAAAATTCAAAATATTGTTTTTAATGTATTTGCCATATGGCACATACACTATTGGCGTCGGTCGGATGGCAGGACCTAGGGGTCGGACCAAAATTTCTCGACGTTTCATAGCCTCCTGAACAATTTGGCATCATATTTAGAAATGGTTATATATATATATATATATATATATATATATATATATATATATATATATATGTGTGTGTGTGTGTGTATGTATGTGTGTGTGTGTGTGTGTGTGTGTGTGTTCGCAGCATAACTCTCGAAAGACTTAATTGATTTGAATGAAATTTGGTACACACGTTGGAATCCATCACCGCACGGAACCTATTTAAAATGGGCCCAATCGGACTATTTTAAGGGTGGTTTTTAGGGGTTGAAAAAAGTTTTTGGGCCCGAAAATACCGAAAAAAATTTCAGAATTGTGTCAAAATTGAAATTTACCCTTTTAGTAAAGATCAAAATGTGCTGCTAAAATTTTAATAAAATCGGCCCGACAGGACCGGACTTACAAATCTTATGAAAACACTAGTTTGCGGATAGTGATTTACTTACTGAAGAGTGTATTTAATTTGGTACAGAGGTTGCATTGATAATAATATTGAAATTAAGAAAAAAAATATAATTTTAAGGGATGTATTAAGGGGTTAAATTTTTTATTTTGTCCAAAAACAAACTTATGTTCACATAATAACAGCACTATGCCTGTATTAGCAAATACACTATATTGTCGGCAGGGTTTTGGCACTGCGGCCCGAGTTTTTTTATGTCTTCAGTCTTGGACACAAAGTCTCGTAGATTAAAAACGCTCGAAAACTAAAGTTATTTGCCTTCTGAAAGTCTCTGTGAATATGGATGATTTGATGATTAAATCAAAATACAGAATATCTGTAGGTTTTTTTACGGTATTATAATTAATCAAGAAATTATTAGTCCTATCCGTAAATAAATTCACATATTAGTGATTAACACAATATATCAGACGACATAATATTATCGCCATGATATTTAATAGAAGGCTATAATATAAGAAAAAATGTAAATGCCACTGTCGAGACTTGAACCTGAAACTCCCGATTACGCGTCAGGCAAATTTCCATTTACTCCACAGTGCCAACAGTAGACGATTGAATCTGAAACTACCGATTATGCGTCCATTATCTACTGTTGGCACTGTGGAGTAAATGGAAACTTGCCTGACGCGTAATCGGGAGTTTCAGGTTCAAGTCCCGACAGTGGCATTTACATTTTTCTTATATTATAGCCTTTTATTAAATATCATGGCGATAATATGTCGTCTGATATATTGTGTTATTCACTAATATGTGAATTTATTTACGGATACTACTAGTATAGGTAATTTCTTGATTGATTTGATGAATATTCATTTTTGGATACAATCTAGGTATACTACTAGATACCTTCTTATTTTTTGGAATTTGAACTATCAAAACATTACTTATATAGGTACTACCTATTCAACTCAGCGGAAAGTATCGTAAATTATAAACGCTCAATAACTAAGGTTAGTGTTTTGAAAGTCTGTGTGAATATCGATAAATCGCAGAATTTATTAATGCTGCGAGGACAGTGCGTGGTCCAATGATTAGCGTTGATGCGGCCTTTGGATCAGACTGTCGTGGGTTCGAATCCCGCCTCCACTCATAGATGTTTTGTGATGTAATTTAGTTTTAAGTTAATTTTTATTTAATGTATGCTATCAAGACGCTAATGACCTAAGCTGTCGACGCGTCTATAAATTACAATGAATAAATATTAAGGCTGCAGTTATTAACTCTAAATGCAAATTAAGAGAAAATTACAATCCTTGGAGAAATACGAGTTAAAGTTGAAAATAGAATATCGATTACAGAAAAGCAGTTACCTACCTATTAGTTTTTCAAACGACAAATTTAAGATATTTAGTACCTATGATCTTCATTCCGCTATTTTAAAAACGCCTATGAAAATAATACGATTTTTTTCGATTTTAATTCGAAAATAGTAATTATCATTGGATAAGCAGCTAACCAGACCATATCATAATCAAACCCTGCATTTTTGGAAAGAAAAAATCATTTTACAACATATGTCACAACCTATGTAAAATTATTTTTTCTTTCCAAAAATGCAGGGTTTGATTATGATATGGTCTGGTTGGCTGCTTATCCAATTACCTTCTTTACTAAGAAATTCAGCCGTATAAACAAATTACTTAAAGTAATTATAATGTTTTCTTTTGGTGTTCTTTCCAAATACTTCAAGGTTGATTGATAGATCACAAAATTTGGAAATATATCATGTTTGGACAGCCCTAGAGTACGATATCCATTGTGAGATAAAGCGCAAATTATTTTATTTCATTATAGATGAATGGGATGTCTTAAGAGCACATTTCATTACTGTTTTTCTTTTATGAAGTGTCACAAGCATTTGTTTTTGCTGACGTCCATTTTGTAAAGGTCTCATAGGTCGTCGTCTAACGATAGACATGTATAAAGCAGTATTTCTACTCGGTGGATAATATAAGAAAAAACTTGTAGTCGATCTTTTTAAGAAGAAGAACCAGCGTTTCTCAACTAATTTTCTTCCAGTACAATCTTATCTAAACTTATTACACATGTGGTTTGTTTGTTTCTCTACGCCATACTTACTACAAAACCAATTTTTTTTTTCACTTAAAAAAATGGACAATTTTATGGCAAACATTTTTGATGTGAAACATCTTATGTTGGGCTGTGAACAGCCGCGTGAGGGGAAATATGCAACAAAATGTTTGGTCCGCTCCTTCGCTGCTGTTCTCCAGACCACTGCGGCACACTCTCTCTCTCTCTCTCTCTTGGCTCAGGCGTGCACTGTAACACACGCGGTGGTACAGTGCAGTATATATAGTATTACGTCAGCATAGTTAGTTGCTGCTTTTGAAAAAATATATACTACTATACATAGAGAATACCACCAATAACGTTTTCTTTGATGTTTCACATCTGTCGGGGGGCCCAAGACCCACACCCTTTTTTTTTGTAACATTTTTAAATAGCATATCTCATGATAATTTTCGAGATATTTTCGAAAAATTAGAATTCATCCCCTTTCACCCTCCTTGAAAAACCCACGGTTCAAATTAAGAATATTTTTCAGAATATACTTACCTATAGGACATCAAAATAAATGTCTCCACAAAAAACCAGCTTGGTCGGAATTTTTTCGAAGTCAAAGTCTAATTTTGCTGGGCTACTACAATCTTTTCAATCTTTTACAAACACCTTCCCTACCTACATTCAGTTAGAACTCTACAGGGAAATAATTTCGACTTCAATTAAGTGTAGGTAGGTAAGTACTACCATTGATTAACATATTATATGGGAAGATAGTGATTCCATGTACTGGAAAATATACTATAGCTGCCCGCTTACGTTTCATTCCCCTGGCCCACAAACTCAATGTTGACTTGTGCTTCCACCTATATTATTGTTGAACTAACAGCTCAGATATTGTCAATGCTACCTCTAACTGATCCTAAATAATGATATAAGATATTTACATCACTGCCGCAGCTGACATTATTTTAATGTTTTGAAATTTGTTGAGACTGTATAAAACTTATATAAAGTGAACTTAGTTTAGTTACATAATTTATCTGTAAACGCTATCTGATTTTATATTTCTTTGTCTCTGAATAAAAATTGTTCAAACACTCGTAAAATATATTTTGATGTATTCATAGGGTAAGAGCTGATAACACTTTTTTCATGTGTTTTTATAAGACTTGAAACTTTTTTAAAAGATGAATTTTATATATCTCTACAAGGGGTATATAGTCTGTCATTCCAACCGCGGGGCAAAACCACCCCATATTTTTTTGTTCACTCTTGCGAAAAAAGACTTATGTGTGTTTATCATTAGTAAAGTCTAGAAAAAGTTTTGCCCCGCGTTTGGAATGACAGACTATTTACCCCTTGTAGAGATATTTAAAAGTTATCTTTTAAAAAAAGTACCAAGTCTTCTAAAAACACATAAAAAAGTGTTATCCGCTCTTAGTCTATCATAGCAACTTATACTAATTAGTTAACAAAAGCAAGCAGTTTAAGAGAATTAGATAATCAAATTCATTAAGATTGTAAAATTTGTTGTTAAATAAAAGAATTTAAAATAAATCTTTCACAATTTTTCCAATCGTTAGGGGCCTACACACGATCAGTTTAACTTCGCAGTTTATCTGTGCAGTCAAACTGCACAGTTGTGTGAACTGTACGGTGTGTGGGCTATTTCAGTTTGCTCCTCAATTGTTCTCAGTTTGAAGAGCTGACGTGCGTGGCTAGACACGACTAGAAAGGGAAGTTCGGTTTTGCGCTCAGATTGATCTGAGCGCAAAACCGAACTTACCCAAAGACTACACATGACTGTGCCAACTGTTCAATTAACTGAGCTGACTTCGCAGTTTATCGGTGCAAAGTAGAGTCAAATGCGCAGGCCAAAAGCCTGCGTTAAAATTTGTCGGAACTATGCAGTTATCTCAGTTTATCGCTCAGACATGGCGCCACAAGGGTTAAACTGCGCAGTTAAACTGATCGTGTGTAGGCCCCTTTAATGAATTTGATTATCTAATTTTCTTATGTATGAATATTTTTAGTTTGACATAATAATGATTAACATTATTAAGTTTAAAATTAAATAAAATATCAGAATGGTCCAAAAGTCTTGCCCTAATGTTAAATCCAATTAAATTCAATATAATGTCTATAGAAAGCCGGAATCAGTTGGCTAAAGTGCCGTAACGCAGTCTGGTCATCAAACTAATTCTGTAGACTACTGCAAAAATTTAGGATTATACATAGACAAATACTTAGTGGAATCGCTCATTTTATCATCTAATTATTATTGTGATATTGTGTACGGACCATGTATAAACCAGTCAACATCGCAGCTTATCCAAAAATTTTAAAATATATGCTTCAGATATATTGTATACAACATAAATTTACATATCGCATACTTCGTAGACAACTTGATCACAACCGGGCAGCCAGATTATTTAAATTGCAATTTAAAATATTTATCAGATTATCATAATAATAATAAAAATACGATGTCACAGGATACAACATTGTCAATAAACTTGCATGAAACAAATTTTTATAAAAAATGTTTTACTTATGGTTCTGCCTCTATATACTTATAATAATATTCCTCGTGAATATAAACATCTCAAAAAAGAGGCGTTTCGAAAGAACGTTAGGGGTTGTCTATTAATAGTCACCGCGAAATATTATGCAATATGAACCAATGACGCAAGATTGTCTTAAATAAAATTAAGATGCTAGTCACCAGATGGCCTAACGATTGTCAACACAACTCACTTCTGTAAACTCTACAATTATTCTGTACTCAAAGATTAAATAATAAAACTTAGGATGCTAGTCAACAGATGGCCAATAGTGCGACGTCTAGCTGCCTCTATTAAAAGTGGCCTCATTTACGCTCATAAGGATCAAAATCTTCTAGTAATATGTTAAACAATGGTACTACCTACTTAATACCTTCTAGAGACGAAGGAAAAAATATTTTCTTAGAGAAATTATCTGATACATTTTTGAAGTCGGTTCAATTTTTAAACTACTTTTTTAAATCAAAATACAGATTTTTTTTAAGTCGCGAGTCGATAAAAAAAGTTTTTTTTCAAAACGCATTTATACTTAGAAAAAAAGACTAACTTTATATCTTGTAAACGCAACTTGACACGAAAAATTTATTATGAAAGAAATTTCTCATATTAAATTCTACAATTTCGTTGTAGAATACAAAAACAATTTTATAATATTATGAGAATACCTACTGTATAAGTACTGGAGACATCAACTTTGCGTTACGAAAGGAACCTGCTGGATTAGTTTCATAGTAATTCATCTATTTTTCGAATTTTTGAACGAGAATTTTTTTGTCCAAAAATTCACGTTTAACTATTCTATTTTTAACCGACTTCGAAAAAAGAAGGTGGTTCTCAATTCGGTTGTATTTTTTTTTTATGTTTGTTACCTCAGAACTCCGTCATTTATAAACCGATTTGGAAATTTTTTTTTATTTGAAAGGATATACTTTCAGATTGGTCCCATAGAAATTTCATCAAAATCGGTTCAGTAGTTCGGCTGATTTTAATAAAAGTTAGTAACGGCGTGTGATTCCTTAAGGTAAATGTCTCTTTTTGACACATCAGACAGCGTAAGAAAGTCGGTTTAATAAAAGTCAGTAATGGCGTGTGATATTCCTTTAAGGTAAATGTCACTTTTTGACACTAAAAAGTAAAAAATAAAAAACTTTTTAACAAAAAAAAAACCTCCTTCAAAAAGCCACTAAAAAGAGGAAAATAATGAAATTTTGAGGTCTGCGCCAATTTAATAAAATATGAAGTTGGTTAAAAAGAAGATATTAATAATCACTATACTATACTTTTTAATCGACTTCATATTTTATTAAATTGGCGCAGATCTCAAAATTTCATTATTTTCCTCTTTTTAGTGGCTTTTTGAAGGAGGTTTTTTTTTTGTTAAAAAGTTTTTTTGTACCGCGGTATAATTATTTTTATTATGTAATTCATTCAACGTTATGGAATATTCACTCCCGAGGAATATTCCATTTCATAAACACCATTAAATTAATGTAGACTGCAGTAATTTTAACTCACTGAACTTCGACGAGTCATTCTTCGATTGGATGATATTTTTGGATCACGTATCAATAAAATATGTAATAACCAAGCCATATACGTAACTTTGATTGTTACAATAACAATATTATGTAGGTATGTATATCTATTCTGGTTATTGTTATTGTTGTCAATCAGTACTCCCGACACATAGACGCGTACTGAAATACCGACGTAACCCGACTATCAATAGGCTGGCTGGTATTACAGTGTTCTGTCAGACCCGATCATACGTGAACTGTTTGCTTTATTAACATAAGCTGCCCATTATTTTATTGTTTCATCGCATTATCTATATAAGTCCAGGGTTGCCAGATTGCTACGCTTGCAGTGCAGTTGTGGCTATCCTGAAAACAATCGGTATGTCTGTATCGCGGGTACAGACAAATGACGTGAATACCGTTAAACACGAATAATTAGAAGTATTCTACAGTCTATATCAACTTTTATTTATCTTATAAAATCAAATGTTCGTATAAATAATATTATCTAATAATAAGTAAGTAAAATAATTGTATTTTTATATTTTCATATTTTAAATTGTTATCCAATATAAGTATCTACCTATACCGGGTGTCCGGTCTCAAAGTCGAACATAGGGAATTAACGTTGTTTTTAAGTATTTTGGCTTTTAATTCTACTCGTATAGACTATTATAAGAAAACAAACAGGTACCTATCTAAGTAATGAATATTTTAATTGGTTTTTTATTATTAAACAACGAAAAGTAATTTCAGCCACCATCTACCATACATGCTACCATCTAGAATCCCAGCTGCGTACTGCACGTACCTTTAGGCGCGCTTTGCCTGAGCTGTTAACAACAATGATGTGAAACGCACCCTACGGTGACAATCGGGGCTATTCGGCTCAAACACGAACACGTATTTGCAATATGCTGGTAATAGTGTGTAGTTCGACATAAGTGTTGCTAATAGATGACACTAAAAACTTGATACGAGTAAAAGTAATTTGTAGTTCACAAGTGCGCTAAGAGATGACACTAAAACTTAATATTATCGTTAAGGTGTTATATTTATTAAATTTAATTGTATAGGCCAATTTTAATATTTTTATGATTAAACTGTGTGATTAAGAAATTATATAGATATAAATATTGTATTTTAAAATTAAAAAATCTGAAGTTTTCACTTCTGTCGTGTGGTCATAAGCACACACCCATTTTTTCAAATATAAAACGTATTTTTTTCGTTTAAATGCAAATGTCATATTAAATGAGTAAATACCAATTAGATCTTTTATTGATATGTCAACATTCATCGGTAATAATTAATATCTTTGATTAATGTGGGTCAATACCTACCATTTGTGGATATTATTTTTTATTATGAACATATTAATAATATTTAAATGAAATTTGTTACTGACATTAATTATGAAGTGATTATACAATTAAATTTTATAAATAGAAACACTAGTCACTTTTTTGTCTTGGTATTGGATAATAATTTAAAAAATACTTAAAATACTTAAGTATAAAAAATAAATAAAAATACAATTATTTTATTTATTATATTTTACGAACATTTGACTTTATAGAATAAATAATAGTGGATGTATACAATTATTTGTATTTAACGATATTCACGTCATCTGTCTGTACTCGCGATACTGGCATAGCCATTTTTAAAGTAAATACACTTTCAATCTGTTTTTACCGGTTTTTAGGGGGCCACATTTGACCTAGGACCGATTTTGCATACGTTTTCGGGACGATCACAATCCTGAACATGAATGCAAAATATGAGCTAAATCGATTCAGTGGTTCTAGTTGCAATCACAGACAGAAAGACATTTTTTAGAAACTTTTTTGGGTTCAGGCAACAAAGTGTAAATTCTACACATTTATTAATCTCAAAGATATTGTTAAGGATTTCTAGCCCATCATCAGGAGAGGTCAAACTAAACCTTGAGTTTGAACTCTTCTGATGATGAGATAGAAAACCGAAACGTTCGTTGAGATTAATAAATGTGTAGAAGTGTTTGTCTATATTTAAATTTTATTCAGTCATGTTCTAGACCTCGCGCGGCGAAAGATGAATCCACCGCGTCATAGTAACGTGAATGCATTGCGCCCGCCTTCTAGCTTGCTATTGGCTGTTTATTGTCATGAATAGCAGTTTGCCAAAATTGTACCTAACGTCATAAAACCCAATGTGCAGTTTTGTGTACACGGCACTGTCTGCGGGCAAGCAGGCGTTCACTAGCATATTATTGATGACGTGCCTGGCTTCATCTCTCACCGCGGGTACTCTACCAAGTGCCTATAACGATAATTCTATATAGAAATGGAAATCATACCCATTTTTTTATTTTATCTATAATGGTAATTGACTTACCATAACTCATTCAGAAATCGAATGACATTTTTATAATGATTTATTTTATGGGTGAGTTGTCTTCAAAAGGTAATAAGACGATGTTTTGACCTGTGAACTGAAAGTATTGTGAATAAATGCGCCATATTAACAACCTGATATGCAGCCAGCTAGAAGTAACGTACCTACATTGGATGCATCTTAGATCTTAAGTTGCAACAGGTCGATGTCTAATGCGCTCTCAGGGTCTTCGATTAACACTTTATTAGTTAATTCTCCAGGGACAACACAAACGTATGGATTTGTCGGATACAAAAATTACAATAACAAGCCGTGAGGTGGGTCGTTTATTAGGACTAAAGTGCGACCGTTGAGGTCCACACGACGAACGGAACAGTTTGATAAATATTTAATAACAATAATTAAATTAGATATTACACAGAAAAGTAATCATTTTAATCATTAAAACATAATTATTATTTATTTTTAACAATAATTAAAAAAAAAAAAACGGCTGAACCGATTTTTATAAAATTTATATCGGATCAAAATGACGTTAACACGCCTCGATTGACACCCTTACGATGTCGATATAATTTTTTATTCGCGAGATATTGTGTAAAATCTACTTTTTTGGAGTCTATTTGGTTAAGAAAAAGAACGGCTGAACCGATTTTGAAAAAATTTCTTTCAGATCATATTTACGTTAATTTGCGTCGATTGGCACCCTAACGTAGTTGATATCATTTTTCATTCTCGAGATTTCGTCTTAGAAAGAAATGGACACATACGTACGTACGTACACACACACACACACAGACATCTTTCTAAAAATAGTGTAGTGACCTTGAAACATAAAAATTTGTTATACTGCATTTTGATTTCGATTTTCGGACCCATTACAATAACTTCCAACGGGAAGTTAAAAACTTATATGTTAAATAAAAATTCATTGATACTTATTTTGTATCAATTTCAAAATTGTTCATATTTTTTAAGTAAAGCGGAAGACTATTGAAAAACCTGGAACCTGCGCACAGAGGAGGTCTAAAACCGACATTACCGCAAGCGAACCACAGATAAAGCCGGTTTCAGATAACATGGCAAATGTCGACCAATATGTTGACTTAGGCTTAATGACCTCTATTGTCGAGCGTCTATAATCTACAATTCATTCAATATGTTAACATTTGGGCAATTAAGACACATGTACGCCGTATGAATGACTTACTTTTAATATGGTCAATATTTAACAAACAGTTAACAACGTTGGCATTGGAAGACATTCGCTTTGACGGCGGTTTTTTGAACACACATCAAAGGGATTGGCCAACGCTGGTCTCGACTTGCAAATGTGACTTTGTTTTCATTCAGACAACATGACAGTTGAAGCTGTGTGAACTTGTACCCCGACTTTGAGATAAAATTTTTTTTTTGGTTCAATCTGTAGCTTTTCGTTTGTACTTAGTTGTTTGTAGTGAAAAGATTTTTGTTTTTGTTCAACGGTTTTCGAAAAAAAAAATCAACAAGCCGTGAGGTGGGTCGTTTATTAGGACTAAAGTGCGACCCTTGAGGTTCACACGACGAACTTCCCAGTTTGATAAATATTTAATAATAATAATTAAATTAGATATTACACAGAAAAGTAATCATTTTAATCATTAAAACATCAATAATTAAAAAAAAAAAAAAAACGGCTGAACCGATTTTTATGAAATTTATGTCGGATCAAAATGACGTTAACACGCCTCGATTGACACCCTTACGAAGTCGATATAATTTTTTATTCGCGAGATATTGTGTAAAATCTACTTTTTTGGAGGTTATTTGGTTAAGAAAAAAGAACAGCTGAACCGATTTTGAAAAAATTTCTTTCAGATCATATTTACGTTAATACGCGTCGATTGGCACCCTAACGTAGTCGATATCATTTTTCATTCTCGAGATTTCGTCTTAGAAAGAAATGGACACATACGTACGTACGTACGTACGTACACACACACACACATACACACACACAGACATCTTTCTAAAAGTAGTGTAAAAATAGTGTAGTGACCTTGAAACATAAATTTTTTTTTTCCTTTTTGATTTCGATTTTCGGACCCATTACAATAACTTCCAATGGGAAGTTAAAAATTGCCCCCCCCCCCTACACTTTTGAATTTCGAAAATCCGACTACACAGTCATGTTCGGAATCGTTTGTAGTGATTTTACTTTCGTTTGTAGTAGTAAAATTAAGTGAGCTACGAACAAAAAACCGAATTAATTTATGCATAAAGTCTGGAGCCGGCTTGAAAGCTAATAAATTGACATAATGTGTAGACCCTGCATTTAATCGTTTTAGAGTCATTCATTTACTAAGCACCAATAACTTAAAAGTGAAAGCTTAGGTCTGTGCATATAACAATGACAATATCTGACAATCGGTCATATAACATACGCCATTATTATCGTTATTATATCGACGTTCATTTATTTTCTATACATTGTTGAGCTGTTCGCGTTTGACCAATCATCATCTGTACCTTAACAAACATAAACACTTGATACCACCTGCGTTCGTCAACTGTTTCTCGCATAATTTTTCATTTTAATGTGTGTGAAAATAAATTTATATAGCAGCTGTTTTAAAATAATCGGGTCAATTTTTTGGAGACTTTTCTTCAAAGAAAAAAAGGAAACGAACCTCTATGTATTTGCAACGTAAGGACATGAGAACAATGAGAACAGCCGAGCTTCTAGGGATTGTGTATATTTCCATGGCTCGACTATTATATAAACATCCAGTTCTCATTAGTCGTATTGAAATTAATATTTTTCATATTATAACATCTAGAATTCATTTATATTTTTTACTTCCCACCTCTACTATGGTAGGGAAGTAATGGATTTAGTCCGAAAAAAATATTTCGAGATTTTAACAGATCTTCACGTTTTGAGACCCTAGCAATCGTTTAAGATCATTTTCTGACTGATGTCTGTATGTGTGTGTGTGTGTGTGTGTGTGTGTGTATGTGGTCAATTTTTCGCCTTCGATATCTTAAGAACGGAACAACATACGGGCATGCCGATTGTTCTATTGTGTTTATCAGCCATTAACTTAGATCTGATTAGATTTTGAGTCAAATCGGTTTAGTGGATCCTGAGATATTCAAAAAAACGTTCTCAATGTCACGTATTAACATAGATAAAAAAAAATATAAATGAATTCTAGATGTTATAATATGAAAAAAATGTAAATATTTTTTTTCTCTAAAATGTATAGTTTTCGAGAAAAAAAATATTTTACTAAAAAAATAAAAATTGTACGTAAATCAAGGTAACCATGATTTTTGCTATATTAAGTTAGCCATCAGTAGATCACCAAACAAAAAAGAGGGCCATGCTTTTTTCAAAGAATAAAAATTAAATTGTGTTTAAAAGACCACCAACAGCTAAGGTTATTTGGGCCTAGTCAAAGAATAAAAAAAGAGTGTTTATTTTTTGAAAATATTTACTAGGTGGGAAGTATAGGACTGGTCATCAGTCGATTTTTTTTTATCTATGTTAATACGTGACATTGAGAACGTTTTTTTTTAATATCTCAGGATCCACTGAACCGATTTGACACAAAATCTAATCAGATCTAAGTTAAATGCTGAGAAACACAATAGAACAATTGGCATGGCCGTCTATTATTCCGTTTTTACGATATCGAAGGCGAAAAATTGACCACACATACACACACATACAAACATCAGTCAGAAAATGATCTAAAACGATTGCTAGGGTCTCAAAACGTGAAGATCTGTTAAAATGTCGAAATATTTTTTTCGGACTAAATCCATTACTTCCCTACCATAGTAGAGGTGGGAAGTAATAAACGCGTATTACATTGCTGTCAAAAATCTTATTGTGTAACCATGTAAACGGAAATTTGTATGTTCCATGTTAAAATAAATTCACGGTATTGGGGTCCGTCAAATGAGCATCTGACATCTGGTGGCAGAAAATTGTACTCAAACGAGGGAAAATTTTACATGCTAACAGTGCAAATTAATCATGAAATTGTTTATTACAAAAATAAAACAAGTAAAATAAACAAAAAGTTTATCGAAAATGGAATTCGCGACGTTTTCTAATATCATGGCAATAAACACTGTCAGTTATTGCCTTGTAAAACTTACTTTACAGAGAATTATTTTCTAATGAAATGTGGGAAAACTGTATTTATGAAT
This sequence comes from Mongoloraphidia duomilia, assembly GCA_039654895.1. Taxonomy (NCBI): domain Eukaryota; kingdom Metazoa; phylum Arthropoda; class Insecta; order Raphidioptera; family Raphidiidae; genus Mongoloraphidia; species Mongoloraphidia duomilia. The sequence goes on from CM077527.1 coordinate 14,921,105, forward strand.
TAAAAAAATATTTTATAGTAATAATAAGATGTACTTGTTATCATACTGCACTAAAATAGTTGAATCCCTGATGATTAACAAATTTATAGGATTAACTTCGTATACAAATATTTTGAGGTTAGTAACTTAGCTACTTATTACAATATAACTTATTATGTTGCAGTTATGTGTTTACATTATTCACCTAACCCAGCCTTAAAAGCGCATTGAACGCGGATGATTAATTTCGTGGAGATTTTCTTTTAATTTTGATGTTTTTAAGCAATATGTCGTAAAGATTACTACTTTTGACAGTTCATTTTGCATGCATTTTTCTCGTTATATTTCCGACATTTGATAATATGCCCGGCTTTGAGAATCCGTTCTCCTTCAACGAAATTCCTTGTTTAGGATTCGTACCGGCCCAATCACAAATTGCACTTATATTTATCATTTCTTATCACTTTGAAAATCATAAAATTACACGCAAAAGTATACCCCGTATATGAAATTTCCCTCCGTCTGCGCCATGTTTTTGAAGCTCCACCTATCTGACGGATCCCAATAGGCAATATAATAAAAAAATTTAGCTGCTATGTCTCATATATTATACAAGATATCCCTTCTATACCTATTCGGCACCTATAACCTATATGTAAAAAAAATAGAAAAACTGAAATAGTCTATTTGATGCTTAGCTGTAGATATTGCTGTAGTTTACAGTTATTATTTATGATTTGTTAAAAGCAATTTTATTGATTTGTTAGCTGTGCGTTTTTTATGTATCGCACCTTCTATTAAAATACGACACTAAACATGTACTAAACATTTTAATTTAATAAATTGTTCGCCTACACATTTTACTACATGTCACCCATTTTAAATACGAGAATAATTAAATCACAAATAATAAATGGTACGACTCCACCGCTCGCTTAACTTACGGCCGTATTCATAGTTAGCCCTTAAGTAGTAAGGGACACTTAACTCTACCCTCAAATCGAATATGCGTTTCATAGTCAAAATTGACGTCTGTAAGGGCCCTTACATCACTCTCACCTTAAGGGTGGGTAGTATGTCCCTTAAATGTCGAAAAAGTATGTGCGTCTTTATTTAGACAAATAGACGTAGGTAATAATTATTATTATTCTGCTAACCCTAACCTGCATTCTTTGTGTAAACAGCGTAATATTACGTAAAATAAAGATTATAAAAATGGACGATTTTGACGAATTGTACGATAGTAGTGATGAAAGTAGAACGTTTAAAAAAGAAATATATACGCGATCTTGAAAATCCTTTTGAATTTTACGAAGAAAATAAATTTTCGAATAGATATCGATTCAGCAAAAGAGTTGTAATAGATGTATTGTTAACTGTTGGTATTCCATCGTTTGACAAAAATTAATAATCGTGGCTAATCGTGGCTAAAAGCACGCATTTATATCAAAAATGACAACTAAACACAATCGGTCTGCAGTATGACCAACTGTTCTAAAGGAAAAAATCATGGAGGTTTATTATAATTCTTCCCTCACTCAAGGAAATGACTATGAAACGCTCCTTTGAATAAAGTGCCCTCAGCACTTAAGTGACCCTCAGTGAAGGGACCCTTATTATCACTTACCTTAAGGGTTAACTACGAATATGGGCTGCATTAGAGACCTTGCGCTCAACTATAAATCGATTGCGGTTCGTTCGTCAGTAAACGATAGGTACCTACCTTTTCTGATTTATGAACGTTGAAGCTGTTTTCGAAAAAATCGGGAGGAGTGAAGAGAAAATAAAAATACCCTGAGGAATTGTCCAGAAACGTAAGTTTAAAATTTGGAGTCGATCCGTTGAAAGCTGTATGTCAAACAGAATTCTGCACGTACGATAGACGCTAATGGCCTCAGTTGTCGAGCATCTATAATCTACCATTTCTCTCTCTGTCTCGCTTTTTCGGTATGTATCAAAATATCGAATTCTATTTTTTCGCCATTACTTTCTTCACTCCCTATTACTATCACTTGAAAGTAAAAAATTAAAAACTTTTTTGTAGTTGTAATGTAACCTTTTTGTAGGTGGGTATTTCAAAAATAACAATCTCAAAATTTATTTTTTTAATCAAATTTCAGATTTTTTTTAAATACATTTCGGAATGAATGTCTTTATTTAAATGGGTCTCTGAGGACTTGGTTATAAATTTATGTTAATTTGCAATAAAATAATGCAATTAACAAGTGAAATGAGTCGTCCATATAGCTTGCCCGATCTTAGATTCATTAAAGATACACCTGTTATTATTCGCGATACAAGGTGTTCATGAAAAATGTGACCTTAAACCGACAAAGATTTATTTTTACCCGACTTCAAAAAAGAGAGGTTATTAATTCGACGCGTATATTTATATACTTTTTTCACATTTTTTTTTATTTGTTCAGCCTTTAAAACTTCTCTAGGGGTTAACCAATTAAATAGTTTTGTGAATTATTCAGTCGATCGGTCGACCGAATTATTACGCAATTAAAAATTGTCTGTCAGTGCCGCGTCTAAGGGGCCATTCAATTATTACGTAAGCACTACAGGGGGGCGGGGGGTCTTTGCTTTGCTTATTTTTGATGACATGAGGGATGGGGGGGTCTGGATGGTGATTACGTCAGCAGTATTTATTTTTTTACTTTTTCGAATTTTCTACAAAATTTAGTTGATTTTGGTTTGAACACATATGGCAACCTTACTTGTCTATGCTTGAAAACGAAACGCATTTTCAGGGATTCCCGAAAATAATGGATACGTTTACTCGCTTTGAACCGAGTAAAAGTACCGAGTAGGGGAATTACCGCGCGCAATTCATTGAGCAGCAAACATCCAATGTCATCGAAGACTTAGAGTCATGGATTCGTGTCATGGACTGAAGACTGTTAATTTGAATTAATATACCAACGTTTTAGAAGAAGTTTGTTTTGTTCGTTAAAATATTCAGATTATAATAACTGAATACCATGTCAATAAAATTTGCTTAAATAAATATTATGTGCGTTAAAGTCCTCTACTCCAAGCCTATTCCTTATTTCTAGACTAAAACTGCTGCTCATGAATCAATAAAGAAACCAGAACACATTGAAAAATGCATGTACCAATGTTTACGTAAGCATGGGAGGGGGGGGGGGTTAAGAGCTTTGGTTACTTTTGTTGACGAGGAGAGGGGGGATAATAATTGCAAAAAATCTACTTACGTAATACTTGAACGGCCCCTAATAATTTGTTTTCAAGTGGAATTTATTAATATATGTGTGTCTGAAGATAAATTACGAAAAAATCTACATAGACAGTTTTGTTTTTTGGTCACAGATATTAAATTGTTATCCCAGTATAACTTATGACATCTAAATTATGTAATACTAATATATGTAATAATATTTATGGTGCTCGTAGTACCTGACCTGAAAATATGTACCTATATTCAGAAGAAATAATGCGATGTGTCTTAATGATGATGTAATACAAAAATGACCCAAATGAATGTATGTTGTTGTCACTTGTCGAAGTTACAATTAACGAACGTAAAATTGATCAGCGTCGGATTTGGATATTTTTACAGAATAAGAAAAGTATCACTGGGATCTGTCAAAGGGTAGAGGCTTTAAAAAAATGCCGGAGTTAAGGGAAAAATATCGATACCTAGTAATTATGGCTTAATAGTTGAAAATATAAATACATATTTTTAAATTTAATAATTAAATTTTCTAAGTCCGACCTCTCTCTCCGATTTTGTTAAAATTTTAACACACATTTTAATCATAATAGTTAAGATCCTTCAAAATGATAATTGAATAAAATTTAGGAGGTTTTAGGATCTACACATAAATGTAACACGCTAAAAATAGCGTGTTACATTCATTTGTAGATCTTAAAACCTCCTAAAATTGTATTCAATTAACACATTTTAATCTTTAAGGGTTAAATTGTCGTACAACAAGATGCACAGCCTGTGGGCCCTTTAGGAGTAAAAAAAGCCCTTGAGAGGGGCGCGCCCGCCACTGAGGCCAAGCCGAAATGGGTAACTAGTATTGCATATAACGTTCAGCTATATATAACGCACAGGCACTTGAGCTACCAGAAAATGGCTCTCAAACGTTACCTATAAGAAGAAAACTTATTATGTAATTTCACACAGAAGTGATAAGTACTTCTCATTTAAATATGTAAATTCTTGAAAAACCTGAGTGGTTACGACTTGAGTACAGATTGAAAGGACTCTAAACCCTTATTTCTAGTATGCGTTGTTTATAATTACAATGGAAGTTCATGTTAAAAGCGTCTTATTGCGACATCACTTACCATAAATAAGAGTTTTCAAGGTGTGAATATATTTTGTATTTATCATTTATGTACAAGATGTGGTTTGAATTTATTTATTTATTGTAGATTATAGACGCGTCGACATCTAAGGTCATTAGCGTATTTCAACTATACTAAATAACAACTAACTTAAAACTAAATAACATCACAAAACATCCATGAGTGCAGGTGGGATTCGAACCCACGGCAGTCCAGTCTAGAGGTTGCGGCACCAAGCATGCTAACCACTAGGCTATACTGCCCTCATGTGACTTGAAGCTTTATTGTTGTTCAGGGTTGGCTAGATAAGCTTTTTATTTTTTTTTTATTTATTGTAGATTATAGACACGTCGACATCTCAGGTCATTAGCGTCTTTCAACTACATCAATAACAAATTTCTTAAAACTAAATAACATCACAAAACATCCATGAATGCAGGTGGGATTCGAACCCACGACCGTCTGATCTAGAGGCCAACACGCTAGCCACTAGACCATATGGTTCCTGATAAGCTTTTTAATTTATTATAAAGTTAATACAGTGTCGACCTTCATAAATAAGTATACAGTTAATGAATCATAAGAAATCGGTCAAGTAATCAACTCTGTATTACACACTGAGCTTTCCATACTTCAAAATAGCGTCGCTTTTTACTTGTTTTACACATGCATTTTTTAAACTTATTTAATCTCGCTCATGGATGTTTTTTGATGTCGTTTAGTTTTAATTGATGATGTTATTTATTGTAATTAAGACGTTAATGAGCTAAGTTATCGAACGTCTATAATATACAAAATAAATAAATAAAATTTTCTTTTTGAAAAAGTTTGTTACCTGGAGATGACAGCGTGCTGGCCTTTGGATCGAGCTGTCATGGGTTCGAATCCGGTACCTTGTTCATGGATATTATGTAGCATCGCTCCAGTAGTACCCCGAGAGGGCTGCGTCATCACCTCTTATCTTAATAACTGGCTCAACTATGCCTCGCATGGTACTTGTGCAGTATACGCATACACATATTATGCCTGCACATATCATCTACTCCGGACGCCTAGTGCCCCGAGAGGGCTGCGTCATCACCTCTTATCTTAATAACTGGCTCAGCTATGCCTCGCATGGTACGTATGCAGTACACACACACATATGCCTGCACATATATCATCTACTCCGGACGTCTAGTACCCCGAGAGGACTGCGTCATCACGTCTTATCTTAATAACTGGCTCAACTATGCCTCGCATGGTACTTGTGCAGTATACGCATACACATATTATGCCTGCACATATCATCTACTCCGGACGCCTAGTACCCCGAGAGGGCTGCGTCATCACCTCTTATCTTAATAACTGGCTCAGCTATGCCTCGCATGGTACGTTTGCAGTACACACACACATATGCCTGCACATATATCATCTACTCCGGACGTCTAGTACCCCGAGAGGACTGCGTCATCACGTCTTATCTTAATAACTGGCTCAGCTATGCCTCGCATGGTACGTATGCAGTACGCACACACATATGCCTGCACATATCATCTACTCCGGACGCCTAGTACCCCGAGAGGGCTGCGTCATCACATCTTATCTTAATAACTGGCACAGCTATGCCTCGCATGGTACGTATGCAGTACACACACACATATGCCTGCACATATATCATCTACTCCGGACGTCTAGTACCCCGAGAGGACTGCGTCATCACGTCTTATCTTAATAACTGGCTCAGCTATGCCTCGCATGGTACGTATGCAGTACGCACACACATATGCCTGCACATATCATCTACTCCGGACGCCTAGTACCCCAAGAGGGCTGCGTCATCACCTCTTATCTTAATATAACTGGCTCAACTATGCCTCACATGGTACGTATGCAGTACACACACACATATTATGCCTGCACATATATCATCTACTCCGGACGTCTAGTACCCCGAGACTCGAGAGGACTGCGTCATCACGTTTTATCTTAATAACTGGCTCAAATATGCCTCGCATGGTACGTATGCAGTACGCACACACATATTATATGCTTTTAACTATAAATACGTCCCATATAGTACATAAATATAAAGTTGTTCCAGTCCTGCAGGTAGTCGTTCATGGTAGAGTATTGTTGATTTGAATATTATCGTTCATGTATATATTTTGTCATCATAAGTGCACATAAGTAGGCACTTCTACACACAATCATACTTGCGTATGTTATTTTATGCATTATTATTGTTATTAAGAACTGCACATCGACACCTCTCTCTTTCTCAAACGCATGCATGTTTTCTTTGTTCAATAATGCGACAGTAATGTCCGTTTTCTGAAAAGACAACTTCGCGAAGGTGCCCTAGCGCTGTTAACATAATTTTATGATTAATGGTAACTATGGTAACACAATCGATACCGTCACGAAATTACGTACCATGTTCTTGTAGAGAAGTATTTTGGTCAATGAGACCACATAATAGTAGATTGTATAGGTATCTAGATGTGTAATGGGGTATTTACTGACGAGTGGTGACAGTATGTAAAAACGAGCGATAGCGATATACAGGGTGTTTCATAATATATGCGCAGGACTTCAGGATGTGATAGCTCGTCCAAAAATATGAAAAAAGTTTCTATTAACTTACCCTCTAAAATGCACCATTTTAGAGATACTGGGTGTTGAAATTGAAAAAAAAATTTCGTTTTTTGCGAATATCTCCGGAACCGTTTATCGTACAGAAAACAGCTTTTGTAAGCATTTTCTACTCATAATAAGCTATGTTTTGTGCGGAAATTTTTTTTGCAATTATGAAGTTAACGTTTGGTTTTGTTACTTGTTCTAACGTTTAAATAAATTTTGTTTAATTAGTAAGAAAAAAATTTTATTTAAAAAAATTGACCATGTTTTTCAACAAAAAAGTTGATTTTTCTCGAAAACGATCGACTTTAGAGCTTATGACCAAGAGTACCTTTTATGTGTAGAAAACATTGGCGGTTTCAAAGGGCGTTTCAAAACCGTACTTTTTCCAGTAACGTAGAAGTTGGGGAGTAAAACACCCACTACCCCTTCAAAACCTTCACCAATTATGACTTAAAAAAAAAAAATTCCGCACAGAACATAGCTTATTATGAGTAGAAAATGCATACAAAAGCTGTTTTCTGTACGATAAACGGTTCCGGAGATATTCGCAAAAAATTTTTTTTTTCAATTTCAACACCCTGTATATCTAAAATGGTGCATTTTAGAGGGTAAGTTAATAGAAACTTTTTTTCGTTTTTTTGGACGAGCTATCACATACTGAAGTCCTGCGCATATAGGTATTTTTTGCCATACCTACTACAAAATACCTACTTTCACTTCATTTTCAAAAAATTTTGACAGTTCATTTGCGTCGCTATCTTTACTTTTACAGTAGGCCGTGAAGGTCGTGAGTATGTAATCGCAGGCGGATAGAGCAACAGAAGTTGCTATGGTAGCCGTTTACTTACCGCACTTGTTATGTAATGAAAACACTTAATTTGCACGCCTGCCTGTTAAATGACACAATACAGGCCGGTATATAGGTAGTACATGCATCGAAAGTAGCTATTTTGTAGTAGGTATATAGCAAAAACAATTATATATAGTAGATATTAACATTTTTCCTATATACATTGTACTTAGAGGACCGATATTTTTGATTAGAGAAACTAAATCGTTACTCATTTGTCAGTGTCTATGTTTTTGTTTTCGTATGTCAGTTGTCTGCAATAATTAACCTGCGATTATTGTCGCACTTGTATTGTCGATGATTGGTGACCGGTGTTAGGCTTTATGGTTTATGACCAGGCACGTTTTATGACCACCTACAGGCTTAATATAAACTTAGGGATGGGTTAATATAGCTGATATTAAATTAATACAATTAGTTGTGCCTACCCGTCGATTAAATTTCATGGCCAGTGGCATTCAGGGGGAGTTAGGGGGTTCAAACTCCCCCCTCCGACATTTTTGACAACGCATAGAAAAGGACATCGGATTCATTTCTTAGCGGCGTTTGGCCGTTGGCGTTGCATATTTTCGATATTTTTTTTATATTTTCGCGTGTAAAAACTGATTTGATGAGGTAATTAAGTATCAATATATAATGTACTTGTACATAAATATTTTGAACCCCTCCCCCGAAATATTTTTCTGAATCCTCCCCTGCCCGTGGCCCTTGTGTAAATCACCTAGGGCCACGTTCTAAGACTTTCAAGCGCCCTAGGCTTTTTTGAAATTGGTTTTCTGACTTCTGAGATTACCTACCCTTGATTTTCACCCGTCCGAAACCGGGCCGGCCAGTTTTGATTATACATCTAAAACCTTCCTCGATTATCTATCTATCTAATCATGAAAACCGGAACAAAATCCGTTCAGTAGTTACGGAGAAAATCGGGTGAAAATCAGCGTTCGCCGCGCCATTGCGCCCGCCGGTTCCCCCTTACCTCCCTTTCGCTGTGGAACTTTCCAGAAAGCCAAATCGCACACCGGGTTCGAGACATTCCCGCTTTACGCCTCTAGAGCAATCTCATCAATCAGCGTTCGCCGCGCCATTGCGCCCGCCGGTTCCCCCTTACCTCCCCTTCGCCGTGGAACCTGCCAAAAAGCCGAATCGTTCGCCGAGTTCAAGACATGTCCGTTTTCCGCCTTAAGAGCAATCTTATCAATCAGCGTTCGCCGCGCCATTACTCCCGCCGGTTCCCCCTTACCTCCCTTTCGCTGTGGAACTTTCCAGAAAGCCAAATCGCACGCCGGGTTCGAGACATTCCCGTTTTCCGCCTTACGAGCAATCTTATCAATCAGCGTTCGCCGCGCCATTGCGCCCGCCGGTTCCCCCTTACTCCCCCTTCGCCGTGAAACCTTCCAGAAAGCCGAATCGCACGCCGGGTTCGAGACATTCCCGTTTTCCGCCTTTAGAGCAATCTTATCAATCAGCGTTCGCCGCGCCATTGCGCCCGCCGGTTCCCCCTTACCTCCCCTTCGCCGTGGAACCTGCCAAAAAGGCGAATCGCACGCCGGGTTTGAGACATGCCCGCTTTACGCCTCTAGAGCCATCTCATCAATCAGCGTTCGCCGCGCCATTGCGCCCGCCGGTTCCCCCTTACTCCCCCTTCGCCGTGAAACCTTCCAGAAAGCTAAATCGCACGCCGGGTTCGAGACATTTCCGTTTTCCGCCTTTTATAGAGCAATCTTATCAATCAGCGTTCGCCGCGCCATTGCGAGCGTCGGTTCCCCCTTACCTCCCTTTCGCCGTGGAACCTGCCAAAAAGCCGAATCGCACGCCGGGTTCGAGATATGCCCGCTTTACGCCTTTAGAGCAATCTCAGCGTTCGCCATGCGATATGCGCTCAAGCTATCGCCGCCAGAGCACAGCTCCACCGCTCGAGTAGTACATACCTCTTGTTGTAATGTCAATAGTTCTACGCCAGTGAACCTAAATCGGTAGTACAATAGTCGTCACCCTGACTGAAACGCCACTACATTTTATTCGTGTAACACGTTTGTCCATCCTTGGGAGAAGTTGAGTCGGTGTCACCGACGATTGTAGCCAGCATAGCACAGAACAGCATCAGCATAGCACATGTGTGTGTAAGTAGATTCACAAGGTGCGCAGCGTGGGGTCGGAACATCGCAATCAGTGATACTGATTTATTCTTATAGGTGTTATAATATGCTCTCCTGGCGGACGTGTCCGACGTTTGAGATTGTGTCTTGCGCAGCTTGCTTTTCTGTTGAGAAAGCTCATTGAATTCGGAGTGCCGTTTTGTATAAACAAATATATACCGAATTTCAAGGAATACGGCAAATCAACAGCAGACGTGGTCCGGATTTACGGAGAAAAAAAATGTTTGTTACTTAAATGATAGGCAAATTTTTAATTTTTATTATTTTAATTAATATTTCGATTTTGTACCTCAATCACTGCCGTGCCGACAATACACTGTAAAAAATGGATGTAAAAATACTTTGAAAGTTAAGGTAGAATTCGCTCGATTTTCTAAGTGATTTTACATTATTATATTTATTTTTACACAGAAAATTCATAAAAACTTGGACTTTTACTGTAAAGTTAAACAAATTTGTGATTTTTACATAAAGTAAATTAAAATTACATAATTTGTGTAATATTCCAATAAAGTGTGTAAAAATTACAAAATAAAATGTATAGTTACGTATATAAAATGGATGAATACAAAACAAATTAATGTAAAATTAGTAACCACGCATGCGCAATGTGTTTTTATGGAATCTACGCGATGTGGCGATACCTGTTTGCGACGCCATTGTCTCTTTGTGTGCCTATTACCAGATTAATCGCTGGCTACAAATGGACCATCGATAATCTATGTAATCGGCCTTCTCATTTCTTACTGTGTATTCTGTCGCGTGTGACCAATGGCACGCATGCCATTGGTTCGCCATCCCTGCCCTAGCAAAAAATAATTTAATGTCGAAGGCCCGCACTTTTTATAAGAAACTTTTTGATATAATATACGTAAGTGGAGCCGTCTTTCGGAACATCGATATTATTGCCGATATCGGCCTGAATTAGGTTCGGTAATTTGATTATGATTGTTTTTGATCGTATCGTGCGGTATGCAACTTTCAACTTTCATCTCTCCGCTGTGACCTGCAACAAATTACATATTATTTATTCATTATACATATTATGTTGCATTGATGCACGTTGACATTCTTAAAAAAATGTTTTTGAAGGAGTGTTTTATCTTTTATAAATACGACCCAGAAATTCACGTTCGCGTTAGCTCGTTTCTCTTCATTTTTAATTTAGAATTTGAGAATATGCAATTAATCAGTAAAAGAATATTGTAGATACGTGATTTATCAATTTCAAATACAATTTTAATAAAGTAAAAAGTTCTGTAAAAAAAATGGGTGTGTGCTTATGACCACACGACAGAAGTGGAAACTTCAGATTTTCGAATCTTAAAATATACCTATATATAATTTAATATACAGGGTGCTGAATTGTTTCGCGGGTAATAGGAATTTAATCCGTAAAATCAAACTTTTGCGATTTCCTGCTTCCCTAATTATTTTAGGAAAAATATCTTCGAATAAAAGTTTTAGAACATAAAATTCTGCATCTAAATCATTAAACAAAATTAATTTTTCATGCTTTGTAACGGCAGAAATTTGATATGAAAATGTCAAAATTACCTCAAATAGAGATAGCGATAGCCATGGAACTTGACCAAAATGGTGACGTTTTAGCTGTTAGAATAATTTCTAATCATTTTTTTCAAGTTCCATGGCTATCGCTATCTATTTTTGAGGTAATATTGACATTTTCATATCAAATTTCTGCCGAAACAAAGCATGCAAAATCAATTTTGTTAAATGATTTAGATGCAGAATTGGTATGTTCTAAAACTTTTATTCGAAGATATTTTTCCTAAAATAATTAGGGGAGCAGGAAATCGCAAAAGTTTCATTTTACAGGTTAAATCCCCATTACCCGCAAAACGATTCAGCACCCTGTATATATAATATATATACATATTTTTTTACAAACGTTTAGTACTGGCATGCGGGATAAAATTTTAATGGTGAACGGAAAAACCTAGATAGTTTCCTATTAGGCTGTAATAGCGCAATGGATTATGCTAGACCGGAACAAACTGGTATTTTATTTCACTATATCGTCTCTCAATTAAGTCCAAATGTTATCCACGACGTTAATGTAATTAACCTTAAACATTGGTCACAACTTCAAACTTACCTTAAACGGTATTATAGAACTTTAAAAGATCCATCACACACGCGTGAGGAATTAGAAACAACCAAACAAAAACCAAATGAAACAGTAACCGATTTTTATAAAAGATTAGAAAATGTTAAAACTGAGTGTATACTAGCTGAAAGTTTAGATTTAAACGCAGGTATTGAATTCGATTCAACCAGAAGAAATATAGAATTAACAGCCCTTCGTAGATTTAAATTACATACGTTACCTCATATCTCATTAATGCTCAGAGCAAGAGATGCAGATATAACTACCCTAAACGAAGCCTTCTCTATCGCTCTTCAAGAAGAGAAGATTCATAATTATTTGAAAAATAATACTAATCATCACTCTGATTTGTATTGTAATTTTTGCAAAAAATCGGGACACTCAATAAAAAATTGTCGAAGAAAAAATTATAATAATAATTCTTCCCCAAATAATAATTCAAATTTTAATCGACCATCTACTTCAAATTTTCATCAACCATCAACTTCAAATTTTAATAATCCCGATAGAAATGACAAATTCTGTAGATATTGTAAAACTAAAGGTCATTTAATTGACGAATGTTTTAAAAGAAAGCGGAGAAACCAAAATACGCATAACCATTTAAACGAGATAAGCCCGACGGAGGTGAATGTCCCTCAATCGGAAGCACAAATAGCACAGACATTCGAGCAAGAATGGTAACTCCCGAAAATTGTAATTCCAAAACTAAATTTTTAATTTTAGAATTTTATACTAAATACGCGAAAACCACCGAAAATAAAATCAAATTATTAATAGACACAGGCGCATGTGTGTCAATAATCAAACATAACGTCTTAAACGAAAAAATCACTCGACTAAAAGTATCCGATAAAATCCAATTAAACGGAATTACTGACCAACCTATTTTTACAATTGGTACCGTAAATATTCCCCTACACAGTTTACAAAATGAAAACATATCATTCGGACAAAAATTCCATGTTGTTTGTTCACAGCGCGTAAATTTTGATTTTGACGGAATTTTGGGACTCGATTTCATACGACATCATGATATTTCTATAAATTATGACACAATTAAAATTAATAATGAAACATTAAAAATTTTCAATGAAAATAATACCGTAAATTCACAAAGAATAGACATTAATTCACAAAACTCGCAAAATAAATTGAATTCTCAAATCTTAATAATTCCCCCTAGATGCGAAAAATTTATAAAAGTCAAATTTAATCCTTGTTCTCCTAGTATTGGCTATTTACCATTATTTGAAACAAAAAACGTGATAATTCCCCATTGCATTGTTAAAATAGATTCTGATAATAAAGGTTTAATTTCATGTATAAATAGTACGGAAATAGAACAAACATTAGAATTACCAATCTTCACTTTAGAAGAATTTAAAATTGTAACCGATTCAGAAATTAACCGTAAAACTAATTCTAACTTAATTTGTCAAATAAGAAATAATAATAACTCCAATCGTTTTAAATTGCTAAATGACAATCTAAGAATAGATCACTTAAATTTAGAAGAAAAGTCTTCATTGTTAAATATATGTCAAAGTTATTCTGATATATTCTATCTACCGGGTGATCACTTAACACATACTGACATAATGACACACGAAATTCCTACCTCAGTTAGTCAACCTATTTTTACCAAAACGTACCGTTATCCGAAAATCCATGAACGGGAAGTACAGAAACAAGTCCAACAATTGCTAGATCAGAAAATCATAAAAAATTCATCTTCTCCTTGGTCCTCTCCAGTTTGGATAGTGCCTAAGAAATTAGACGCTTCCGGACAACAAAAATGGCGATTAGTTATTGATTACAGAAAATTAAACGATATCACTATTTCCGATGTATACCCTCTACCGAATATTGATAGTATTTTAGACCAATTAGGACAATCAAAATATTTTTCAACTCTAGATTTAGCATCAGGTTTTCACCAAATCCCTGTAAATTTCAAAGATCAACCAAAAACTGCTTTCACTACTCCCCACGGTCACTACGAATTTCTAAGAATGCCATTTGGATTGAAAAATGCCCCAGCTACCTTTCAGAGACTAATGAATAATGTTTTAACCGGGTTAACTGGAATTAAAGCCTTTGTTTATTTAGACGATATTGTAGTATACGGCACTTCACTGCAAAATCACAATTCAAATTTATCAGATGTATTTCAAAAACTCCGGGAAAATAACCTTAAATTACAACCAGATAAATGTGAATTTTTACGAAAAGAAGTCGCTTATCTAGGACATGTCATAACTTGTGATGGAATATTACCTAATCCTGAAAAAATCGATGCAATAAAAATTTTAAAACCCCCCACGAATCAAAAAGGTATCAAATCATTTTTAGGTTTGGTAGGCTATTATCGAAAATTCATCCCAAACTTTTCTCTACTAAGTAAACCCCTTACAACACTTTTAAAAAAGGATAGAAAATTCAACTGGGACATAAATTGTCAAAATGCTTTCGATACATTGAAGGAAATAATTTCTACACAACCTTTGTTACAATACCCCGATTTTAGTAAACCATTTATATTAACCACTGACGCCTCTAACGAAGCTATAGGTTCTGTGTTATCTCAAGGCATAATAGGACAAGACTTACCGATCGCCTATTACTCTAGAACATTAAACACTGCAGAAACACACTATTCCACCACAGAAAAAGAATTATTAGCTATAATTTCAAGTGTTAAACATTTTCGACCCTATCTCTTTGGACAAAAATTCACTATAGTAACTGATCATAAACCCTTAACATGGCTTATGAATTGTAAAGATCCATCCTCAAGACTCGTACGTTGGCGACTTAAATTACTAGAATATGAATATGACATTCGTTACAAGCCGGGAAAAATTAATAAAAATGCTGACGCACTTTCCCGTCCTATAAATATTGTTACACGAAAACATACTTTTGAAAAATTTCAAGAATTCCATCAAAAACAATTAGAAATATTTGAACCAGAGATCTCTACCGTACCCATTACTAAAGCTCCAATTTTGATTTTACCCCTTAAATGTGATTTATTATCTCCAAATATAAGTATTGATTTTATTCAAAATAATTTTTCGAAAAATGAATTTAAGAACCACTCTGTATCTGACATAGTTATTAAAAAAATCAATAATCAAACTATTTACTTTATTTTCATATCTCAATTCGCTTTAGAATCATGTGATTACGAAGATCTGTATACAGTACTGGAAAAATTAAAAATTCTATTAACAGAAAATTCACATACTAAATTTATAATTCAAGATATACCTTTGCAAAATAACAAAATAAATCCCGATACATTTAATTCATTATTGCACTACTTATTCTATCCAGAATTTAAATATTCCATTTTAAATGAATCGAGAACAGAACTAACTAATAGAGATGAAAAGAAAAAATGCTTATTAGAAAATCACGACTCTCCCTTAGCTGGACACCCAGGTTTTAATCGCACGTATCACAATATAAAAAGATATTTTTACTGGGAAAACATGAAAAATGAAATACGCGACTACATAAAGAATTGTATTATATGTCAAAAATCGAAAACAAACTTTAACCCGACTAAACAACCAATGGAAATCACTACAACGTCTTCAACATTTTTAGAACGTATAGCCTTAGATATTGTAGGTCCTTTACCAGAAACCGAAAATGGAAATAGATTTATCCTAACCCTACAAGATGATTTAACCAAATTTATACAAGCTTTCGCAATTCCGGAACACAATTCTATTATTGTGGCACATAAATTTTTAAATTTTTGTTTAACCTTTGGCTTTCCTAAATCCATATTGTCTGATCAGGGAAGAGAATTTATGTCCGCTACTTTTCAAGAATTTACTAAACTAATTAAGATAAAACACATAAACAGTAGTCCCTATAGACCTCAGACAAACGGCAGTCTGGAAAGAGTTCATTTAACTTTAAAAGATTATTTTAAGTGTTATTGCAACCTTGACAAAAATGATTGGGATGTGTACTTGAAATCAGCTGTTTATTCTTATAACACACACGTTCAAAAATCAACTAAGTTCACACCATATGAATTAGTTTTTGGAATCGACGCAAGGATACCAAATACAGACCACAGACATAACACTTATGAAAATTTCTCAAATCAAATTCAAACAAAGTTATCAAAAATCAGAGAAATCGCTAAATCGAATCAATTGCAAGCTAAAGCTATTTCTAAAACAAATTTTGACAAAACAAATCACAATCCCCACAATTTTCAAATAGGTGATAAAGTTCTTTTAAAAGATTGTTTAGCAAAAGCTCAAAATAAAAAACTAGAACCAACTTATAAAGGTCCTTATGAAATAATTAATATTCATCCTAATAATTCAGTAGACTTAAGAATCACTCAAAACAAGACAAGGACTTACCACCCAAATTTACTTAAAAAATTCTATGAATTTCCAGGTCGTCCACCTGAACCAATCGAATAATAAATCGGAAATGGATACAAATAAAATTAAATTCGCTACTCCCTTCTGGAATCCTTTTAATTTCCTCTATATTATTTTTCTTATTTTATTCATAATTAATACTAGTCAATCAAACAAAATCGAACATATCGAATCCTCTAGTGGATTATTTTATAATGAATTAGGCGATGCCCAATTATCAAACCAAAATTTTAAACTTCTTAATTTTCATAATCTAACTTTTATTAAATACCAACTAGAAATGTGTACAAATCTAATGGAAAGATTGAGAAACTTATGTTTACTCGCCGTTCCTTTATCGACACACTGTAAATTTATTCTCACAGAGACACAAATACAAATAAAAGAATTAAGAGATAACTATAAAATATTGACCCATCATATTTCTAAACGCGGTCTTATAAACGGAATCGGAACAGGTATCAAATGGTTATTCGGTACACCAGATGCCGATGACGCAACTTTCTATACCGATGCAATACAATCCCTAATGAATGGTCAGAAACAAATTGAAACTTTAATGAAAACTCAAGTCAATATAATTTCAGACACAATTGAAAATTATAATAAATCATCTCGAACTTTACAAAAGAATATTAAATCTTTAAATTTAAATTTTGCAATATTGGAAGCAACTACGAATAATATGACATCACAACAACAAACTGATAGAAAATTATTCGAATTAAATATACAACTTTTGGAACTAGTTTCTATTACGCGAAATGTACTTAATACTTACCTCTCTTCATCTACACTTTTATTACACGGAATAATCGATTATAATAGTATCTCTCCGTTAATTTTTCAACAAGAACTTAAATTAATCGCACAAAGATATCAGTTGCCTATTGAAGTAACAAAAGAAAATATTTATTTATTTTATAAACTTATTGATTGTCAAGTATTCATAGTCAACGAACTTATGGTTATTGCATTGCTAATTCCCATAACCTCTATCAACCAATATAATTTATACCAACTATTCAGTCTTCCAGTTCCACATTTAAATACCAAATTATATTCTCTTATCATACCAAAGAAACGATATCTCTTGATATCCAAATCCAAAACTTCCTATACATTTTTAAACGACATAACAAGATGCAAGAACACCGAACAAATCGGATATTTATGCAAGAGTATCACTACCACTACCAAGGTCATCGATTCTACATGTGAAGTAGAGTTATTATCTAATTTAACAACAAAAATTCCTGACGATTGCAACATCAAGAATGTATTTGCTGAAGTTGAAATTTGGCACCCCTTAAATAATAATCAATGGTTATTCGTCATTGACGATCTAACAAAACTTTCAATTATTTGTATCGACAAAGAGATCCAAGAAGAATCCGTAAAAGGAATAGGAATTTTAACACTAGATCCACAGTGTAAGGCTTATACAACTTATACTATTTTAGAAACACAAACAACAATCGCTAATAAAAGTATTCATCACAAAATACCAAAATTAAGCTTAATCGAAGATGATTGTTGTGCAGAACTATATAAGAATTTTTCGAAAAATCAAATTCACTTAAAACCACTTACGCTAACTAACATTGATTTAAACGAACTTAACCTTGCAAAACATCGTTTATCTCAATATGACGAAATTTTACAAGAAGAACTCTCTAAACCATTTATAGTGAAACATTTTTCATATTGGTCACTAATTATAAGCATATCCAGTGTTATTGCAATTGGATATTTCTTATATAAATTTTTACGAAAATTTAATTGTTTCCGAATGATCACAAGTCGGTTTCTACCAAATTCTGAGAGACAATGTTGTGTGAGTCCATGCAACCCATGTACTGTTATCTACAATCAGTGCAATGCACGTTCAAATGAAATAGACGACTTCGAATTCTCGTTCAGAAGATCACCTACTGAAACCGTCGTAATTTCACCACCAGCTCCAAGACCTTCCCTCAGAACGTCGTCCAGAAGATCAACTGGTTCTACTGATTCCCCAGATTCGGAACCTCCAACTTATTTTACAAGAAGTGTTGCTAGACCAATGCGATGTTAAAGAGTTTTTAAAGTGTTGTTTGTCAATTAATTCTGAAATATTCAATAATTTCATAAATAAAGTGTTCTTTAAGTGTTTCTATCTATTAATACCGACATATTCAATGTTTTCGTAAACAAAGTGTTTTATCCTTCACTTTTTGTTTTGTATTTATATTTAAATCCCTGATCTAATTAAGTTCAATTGAATTATAATACTTACTTTACAATCATACAAGTTATGATTCTTATTTTTGTTGTCACGCAAGACGTGATCCTTTATTTTATGATTATATAAAAATATAATCCTTTACAATCATACAAGTTATGATTCTTATTTTTGTTGTCACGCAAGACGTGATTCTTTTATTTTATGATTATATAAAAATATAATCCTTTACAATCATACAAGTTATGATTCTTATTTTTGTTGTCACGCAAGACGTGATTCTTTTATTTTTTGATTATATAAAAATATAATCCTTTACAATCATACAAGTTATGATTCTTATTTTTGTTGTCACGCGAGACGTGATTCAATTATTTTTATGATTATATAAAATTATAATGCTTTTATTTACAATCATACAAGATATGATTCTTTTTCGTAATTATATAAAATCATAATGCTTTTATTTACAATCATACAAGATATGATTCTTTTATTTTATAATTATATAAAATTATAATTCTTTTATTTACATTCCTTATTATATTTTTAGTGTCACGCAAGACGTGATTCATTTATATCTTTTATTCTTTATTGCCATAAAATGCAATTTTGAAAATTAAAGTAAATTAAATTTTAATCTCATAACAAATTGTTTTTAAATCTGATATTAAATAATAATAACGTAAATTAAATTTATTTATCAAACTGGGAAGTTCGTCGTGTCTAACTGGGTATCCGACAATATACATAATTTTTACAAACGTTTAGTACTGGCACGCGGGATAAAATTTTTGGAGTTATTTTTGTTTTGTTACACCAAAGAAGTATAACTTCTGACGTGCGTAGGTACATAAGTACACACACACACTCTTTTTTTTAAGTATCTTCTGCAGCGTTGGTGATTGATACACCTAAACCAATACACCTTGTATATTTATGTATACAAATAATCAGTATAAATCATAAATAGATTGTTCTAATAACTACCGCTGATAGTTAACTCACAAATAATTAGTGTAAATATCGGAGCTCTGAAGAGATGGATATTTTCTCTACGTTTAGTTACTCTACATATTACATGGAGTATCATTAAATATATCGATACGTAAATGACGCCAGACAACTTGTAATTATTGGTAGAAAAAACGCAGTAGGCCGGTCTAAACAATAAATCAATCTAAAATGTTGCAGTAAAATTCAAATTACAACGAAGGAAAAATAAATCAGTAAGCGTGAAGTTTACTACAAATAAGTACCGGTAGAGACGCTGGCAGATAGAGTTTAGACGTTAGAGACACTTTAATAAGAGACTGGACACCTCCGCCATTTTTCTTCAGACGAGCAAATAAAAAAAATTCAGATACTGTTGAAATATAACTTGCAACTAAAGAAGTGCTTGAGACAACCCCCCCCCAGGGAGGACATTGGAATGTGGTTGCTATCGCAAATTGCATTCCAATGTTCTTTGGGAATTAGCGCTCCCAGGGACCCGAGCTCGTACCAGTCGGGTTGTGTATGCCGGCTGGCGGATTCTAATACACAAATGGATTATTTGTTGTGTTGAAGACGCTAATGACCTGAGTTGTCGACGCGTCTATAATCTACAATTAAATAATTAATTGAGAATAGCCGAGCGTGTAGCAATGTTGTTGTTTACATGGCGTTGCTATGCCGGGTTCTAGCCCGAGAGCTGGTAAAAGTGTTAATTGGATTTTTAATTTATTATTAACTAGCCGTTACCCGTGACTTTGCCCACGTATTTTTCGATTTATGATTTATTATCCCCCCCGCGAGAAATTCTCCTCCTGCGAAGCAAAGCCGGGCTGGTGGTGTTTATTCGCTCGAATTTTATAATACATAACTCACTCGCTTCGCTCGTTCGCTCGGATTTTATTACTACATTACTCACTCGCTTCGCTCGAATTTTATTAATACATTACACACCCGCTTCGCTCGTTCGTTTGAATATTAATTATACATTACTCACTCGCTTCGCTCGTTCGTTTGAATATTAATAATACAATTCTCACTCGCTTTGCTCGTTCGCTCGAATTTTATTAATACATTACTCACTCGTTTCGCTCGTTCACTCAAATATTAATAGTACATTACTCATTCGCTTCGCTCGTCCGATCGAATTTTATTAATACATTATTGCTCACCTACGTTATATAAGGAGCTCCTGTGCAAAATTTCATGCTTCTAACTTCAAAAACGACGAATTTCCATACAAACTTTCATCCCCTATTTAACCCCCTTAGGGGCTGAATTTCGAAAAATCCTTTCTTAGTGGGTGCCTACGTCACAAAAGGAACCTACTGTCCAAATTTCAAGTTTATATCTTCAGCGGTTTGACCTGGGCGTTGTCTGTCAGTCAATCAGTCAGTCAGTAACGGAACTGTTTTATATATATAGATAAAAAAATAATGAATTGAAAATATGAATTGGTGCTAGGACCAAATAACCTTAGCTGTTGGTGGTCCTTAAAACATAATCGCAACTGAAGAATTAGACTGAGAGCTCGTAATCAATTTGTAATAAACCTGAAAACATTTTAATAAAAACGGAGTTTTGACATTAGAGATAGTTTAATAAGAGACTGGACACCTCCGCCATTTTTCTTCAGACGAGCAAATAAAAAAAAATGTAAGCCGTCGCGGGACGCCTGGCAGATGTGAAACATTTTTATAACTTTTATAATCTTTTATTTATTGAAGTTGACAAATTTATCAAAATAAAATCTAGCCTATATCACTTAGGGATAGTGTAGCTTTCTATTATAAAAAGAGTTTTTTAAATCGGTTCAATAGTTCCAGATATAATAATTTATGATTTATTACAACGCCGCGAGACATTCTCCCCCTGCGAAGATAATAAGTGAAAGAATTTTTAGAATCGGTTCAATAGTTCGAGAGATAAGAATTTACAATTTAACAGAATTTACCCTAATTTTCCCTCGTTTACCCAAATTTACCCTAGTATACCCTAATTTCTTGAATTTACCCTAGTTTTCCCTAAATACCCTAATTTACTAGCTTATTTAGCCCCCTTTGCCTTAAGTTACCCCAATTTACTCTAATTTGCCCTAATTTACTCTAATTTACCCTAAATACCCTAATTTACCCAAATTTTCGTTTAAAAAAAAAAAAACAAAAAAATTAATTTTTGGCGTCATGAAATTTCAAAAAATTATAATTATTGTCAAAGAAAGAATATAACAAAAATAAAAAAATTTATAAATAAATATCATGTAGAATTTAGAAAAAAAACGTCAAAAATTGTACGATGCCATGAGTTTCCGAACCCAAGTCCCCATGCATAGAAGGCTAAAGTCGTACCTCTACTCTACGGATGAACTTTTCTAGACACCCGTTGTTACTGATATATGTATAACTTAATATACCCGGACGCAGTGGTGGGGAGAACAGCAGCTAAGGAGAACATTTCGTTGCATTATTTCGCTGTATTATTTCGTTGCAAATTTCCTCTCACGCGGCTGTTCACAGCCCGACATAAGATGTTTCACATCAAAAATTCAGATACTGTTGAAATATAACTTGGAACTAAAGAATTAGACTGAGAATTGAGAGTTCGTAATCAATTTGTAAGTAATAAAGCTGAAAACATTTTAATAAAAACGTTATTGCAATATTTATATATTATAAAATAAAATAACTAAATATATAGGTAAGTATAATATAATATTTATAGTCGAGTTGATTGTACAGTGTGAAAGTTTATAAGCAATTTATGAAGTAGTAATTATCGTTTATAAGTGAGAACGACATTTTGAAATATCAATCGATAATCTTTGTGAATATTCAATTAAACGTTAATAAAAAAAATAAACAATGCGAAGACGAAAGTATATAACTGTACGTACATAATATACATGTATAGCTTCCCTTCCTTGTACTAAACACGAAACTTGTTCAAGGTTTGTTTGCACACTTACTGGATGATAAATACCTACTTGTAAAAGAGGATTGGTGTGTGGGTAAAACCATACTGCTAACTTCCCCTTGGATGCCCTTAGTTTTTTTATTAAAAAAAAAATTGCAAACCTAGTGTTCATTATGTAATTATGTGTTGAAGTTTAAAAAAATGTAGAAAACAACGGGAAAGTGGTAAAAATGGAAAAATAGTAATGGTGCGAATGGCGTCTGTTATGACATAATGTCGAGAAACGGACGTTAAACGCATTATTATTATTTTTATATACATCTATTTAACATAATTTTTTGTGCAATTTCCACTCCGAAACAACAGTTTTCCACGCATTGTAATCAAAATATAGCTTGAAAAGCGATCTTTTTCTGTGCAGATCAATAATTTGTTTTTGTGTACAATCTAATGTTCTACATGACAGAGAGTTTTACGACGACATTAGACTGTTCCTGCGTGTATAAAATCTGTATATAATTATATGATCACAATCTAAGATCATTGTCAAATCAGATGTTTGACAATACTTTCTGCAACCCAGCATTATACTAGTAACAGTAGTAAATTTTAATGAACCGACTCCAAAATATTTCGGCAAAATTTAGAGTTCCATCAAACGGGAAAGAGTGGTAATCATTGGTCTAAACAGACCTTGAATTTGTACCGCACACCTCGGCCCGTCCAGAATTATAATTATTATTGTGGCATCGAATACATATATCGATCCCTCGATGAACAAATTACTATCTTAATAATTTGGATCAACTTACCTGCGGCTGATATAAGATAACCAAAATCAGATCGATGTGTGCGGTGAGCATACATGATCAAAAAAAACAAGTGCCGTTTTATGAATGTTTCTTCCAAAAACTTTTTGTCATTTGTTCTGAAATGAAACAAATGAAGAGCTATAGTCAAAATACACACGTGAGAAAGCTTCAAATACGGCATCTAATTAATAATTAACATTGAAAGATAAACAATCAATATGATTAATTTCCCTAGACCGTAACTAAATACATAAGAATATCAGACGCAGGGCCGCAGTAAGGGTAGGGCGGAGGGGGCGACGGCCCCGGGCGCATCAAGTTATGGGGCGCCAAAGGCGCGCCAGTATTTTATGTGCCAGGCTGATTACTACTAGACAAAACATATAAAATATACAATAAACAAAAATATTGCAAAATATAATTATTACTAAAGATTAAAGAAATTATGAAATATTTGGCGATAATTTCTATAGAAATATCTATAGCAAAAGACTTGAATTATGAACGTTTAATAAACCAATTTGCTCAATTGAAGGCCAGAAAAGTGAAGTTTTGATTTTTCGTAGACCGTAGTTAGATAGGTAGTAGTAGGTACCTACCGAAATTTTTTTTATAACGTTTATTTTGCAGTTATTAGTGAACATTTTTTATGTTTTTCAGTTGTTGATGTTGAAATCTCTTATAAAAATCTCGTATCATGCATTTTTTGTTTTGTTGAGGGAGGGGGCGCAAATTAAAATTTTGGCCCCAGGCGCAAGATTACCTTACTGCGGCCCTGATCAGACGACATTATCGCCATGATATTATATAGAAGGCTATACAGTAAAAATGTAAATGCACTGCCGGGATTCGAACCCAGAACTCCCGATTTCGCGAAATCGAGAGTTCTGGGTTCGAATTGGTGGTAGGCCCAAATATCTAATCTTAGCTGTTGGTGGTTTTTAAAACACACAACAACGGTTGATAAAAAATTCGACTGATGACCAGTCCTATACTTCCCACCTAGTAAATATTTGCAAAAAATAAACACTTTTTTTTTTTATTCTTTGACTAGGCCCAAATAACCTTAGCTGTTGGTGGTCTTTAAAACACAATTTAATTTTTATTCTTTGAAAAAAAGCATGGCCCTCTTTTTTGTTTAGTGATCTACTGATGGCAAGCTTAATATAGCAAAAATCATGCTTACCTTGATTTACGTACAATTTTTATTTTTTTTAGTAAAATATTTTTTTTTTCGAAAACTATACATTTTAGAGAAAAAAAATATTTACATTTTTTTCATATTATAACATCTAGAATTCATTTATATTTTTTTTTACCTATGTTAATACGTGACATTGAGGACGTTTTTTTGAATATCTCAGGATCCACTGAATCGATTTGACTCAAAATCTAATCAGATCTAAGTTAAAGGCTGATAAACACAATAGAACAATCGGCATGCCCGTATGTTGTTCCGTTCTTAAGATATCGAAGGCGAAAAATTGACCACACACACACACACACACACACATACACACACACACACACACACACATACAGACATCAGTCAGAAAATGATCTTAAACGATCGCTAGGGTCTCAGAACGTGAAGATCTGTTAAAATCTCGAAATATTTTTTTCGGACTGAATCCATTACTTCCCTACCATAGTAGAGGTGGGAAGTAAAAAATTATTAATTATTATATTTTACGAACAATTGATTGTTAAGATAAATAAAAGTACCCATTTTTTTGTACCATGATCCATCCGATTCATGATCCAGTTTCGCTCATACTCATACTAAAACTGAAGATGTGTCTCGAATGCATTTAACCGTGTCGAATTATCTCGTGTTAAAAATTTCAATTACAGACAGAACAATTAACTTATTGGCTTCTTCTTACCTATAATTATTGGTTTAATGCTTACGCTCAGGTACCCATCGTGTACCGTTATTATTAGTGATTCGGTTACGAAAGTTGTGGGAATTCTTAACTTAAATACTGTCATTAATAAGGGATAACAATTTTTTTTTAATAGCGTTGGCATTTTGAGCCATCAGTTTGTACTTTTTAATTTCATACTCTAGGTCTATATACGTGAACGAATAGAGGGCAGAAAATTATTATGAAATAACATTTATTAATCCATAATACATTACAAGACACCAAACTACAAATAAAACAAGCCGTGAGGTGGGTTGTTTATTAGGACTAAAGTGCGACCCTTGAGATCCACACGACGAACTTCCCAGTTTGATAAATATTTAATAATAATAATTAAATTAGATATTATACAGAAAAGTAATCATTTTAATCATTAAAACATAATTATTATTTATTTTCAACAATAATTTAAAAAAAAAAACGGCTGAACCGATTTTTATAAAATCAAAATGACGTTAACACGCCTCGATTGACACCCTTACGAAGTCGATATAATTTTTTATTCGCGAGATATTGTGTAAAATCTACTTTTTTGGAGTCTATTTGGTTAAGAAAAAAGAACGGCTAAACCGATTTTGAAAAAATTTCTTTCAGATCATATTTACGTTACTACGCGTCGATTGGCACCCTAACGTAATCGATATCATTTTTCATTCTCGAGATCTCGTCTTAGAAAGAAATGGGCACATACGTACACACACACAGACATCTTTCTAAAAATAGTGTAAAAATAGTGTAGTGACCTTGAAACATAAAAATTTGTTATACATTTTGATTTCGATTTTCGGACCCATTATAATAACTTCCAATGGGAAGTTAATAGTAAAATTCAAATAGGTACGCTAATGTAAAATACATACGGATATCATCAATGTATTAAAGACATTGATTGAGTAAAGCTGCCTTTATTTCTTTTTTAAATTTATTAAATTCCAGATTTTTAATATCATACGGTGTTGCTATTTGTTTTGAAGTGCTGAGAGAAAACCGTGGACAATCGGAAATTCCGAATATTCTCCGAATACAAACTCATATTTATGAACTACTAGCAGCCTCAAAATGCCTCTTCAAAAAAAAAAATATTTCAAATTCAATCTCAATTCCTACTTTTATTATAATTTCAATAGATACATGGACCCAAAAATGTTTAATACCAAGAATATCATCTATAGAATCTTACTGATCACACAAATTGACTATACTTTAAATATAAAAGCTGCTATGTTGTGAGAAAGATTGGGTTAAATTACATATCGTGGCTCCATCTTTTGAAATGTGTGAAGTGTAGGCTTCTCTTAAATCATCACTGCAGAAAATTAACGATATACCTAATGGCAATTTTCTGGTACTTGCTTGTGCGTTACGGGTTCCTATATATATATATATAGCGGAAGGTTATATACAACTGTCATCCATCTTTTGAAATGGGTGAAGTGCAGGCCTCATTTAAATAATATCTCATACAGATCAAATCAAAAGTATCCCCCTGTAATTGTTTAGGGACATCACTTAGGTCTTAGAACAACAAAATTTGAGACACTTTTAAAAATCTACTTTTTATTTTTTTGTGTGGGAGTCACACAATTTTGAAAATGTTGGACGGTTATGTTTTTGAGTTTTAATATCTGTAAGTCTCTCAAAAAAATAGCTGAGCGTCTATAATCTACAATTTAATCAAAAAATAGTAGGTAGATACTAAAAATTTCGACGTCATATCTTTAAAAAAAATTCCAAAGGGGACATCTTTGACGAGCACAGTAGGTAAATTATAGTGGTTATAACAAAATGCCAAGTGCAGTTTATTATAGACGTACAATAAAATCTAAATTTGCATATTTTAATAACCACTCTAAATAATATATTTTACTGCAGTTTTATATTATGTAAGTCGACCACTTGTGCAAGCTGCAAACAGGTCAACACTAATGACAGGCGCACATAGGCGTATAGAGCGAATAAACAGAAGTTGCTTTATCCAAGTGTGCAAGCTTTCACAGTCGGCATTGTTCCAAGTCTTCATGGTTTCCGGGCTTGTAGGCCGTGGTCCGGTGGTATTTCTACCTGACCTGTGAGCCGCCAAGGAGGACACTTCGACCGCTGCCACATCGCCTTTGAGAATGTCTACCGCAGTTGTAGACCAAACGTCAGGTAGAAATACCACCGGACAACGGCCTACAAGCCCGGAAACCATGAAGACTTGGGAGAAGTTGCTTTGGCAACCGTTTACTTACTGCCCTATAGTGCGGTAAGTAAATCACTTTTCGCACACCTGCCTGTTAAATGACTCATTAAATAATATTTAATAATTTTGGTTCATAATTATTATAAATGCGGGGGTTGTAATCTCTATGATAGTTTATTAGTCGCTACCCCCGCTTTTATGATAAATTATTAATTTTTTTTTTCCTTTTTAGTACATTTCAATAAAAGCTTGTCTCCAAAAAGTTTTTTTTATTAATATTTTATTTTGTCCATTTTAGTCTTTCAAAATTTTACGCCCCTTTGACACCCGTGGGGGTTGAATTTCGAAAAATCCTTTCTTAGTGGATGCTTACGTCAGAAAAGGAATCAACCGTCCAAATTTCAAGCTTCTAGCTTCAGCGATTTGGCCTGGGCGTTGATTAGTCAAAAAAACCCTAAACCCTCGTTTGAACCCCTTAGGGGTTGAATTTATTTCTAAAAACGATTTATTCATGTATTGTCATCAGGAATACATATGTGTACAAAATTTCAAATCGATCAGATACGTGGAAGTCGTTCAAATTTGACTTGCAAGTTTTGACCTAAACAAACAAACTAACTAATATACATTGCAAGATAAATAAAAGCTTGTAAAAAATTGCGTTTTTTTGCTGTCGAACTATATTGCATATAAAGTGTCGCTATATGTAACGGAGAGGTTACTTTTGCTACCAAAAAATTGATTCAATATCTTATTTTAAATGAATATGTTCAGTATTCGTTAAATACAGCTCTGTACTTTTTTTGTTATAAATGAATTATATATTTTTTTTATGCCTTTAGACTTATGCAAGTACCTATTTATTTATGTAATTTGTCAATTTATTTTATTGAAATGTTTTAAATAAAAATCAGTTGATGTTAAAACACAAAACGTTTAAAAACTACGTCGTAATTTATTATCCTTATTTTGTGCAATTTTATATCAGGAATTCAACAACAGATTCTGAAACATTTTGGTCCTTCGAGCTGAATTATTTAAAACATTAACGCAAAAATAAGAATAATAAGTACGCATTTTCATACAACGGTTGAAAATAATCTCGTTTTTCTACATACTTATACAAGTATAAAGTTATTATTTTCGCCAGCTTATTACTATTGATCATCATGCAAGATCTTTTAAACAAACAAGAGTGGACAGCTGGGCTAATTTCACGGACTATAATTAACCTCAAGAAACTTGGACGAGACAATATCACACGGGGTGCTATACGTTCCCGTATTGATCAACTTGACGCTTACTGGAATAAACTGCAAGAGAATCACTACTCTTTAATCTGTCTTAGAGATCCAACATTTCAAGAAACACAGTATTTCGAAGAACATCATTTTGATAAGGCTGCTGATGATTACGCAACTGTCAAGGGAGAACTACTCGACATGTTATATGAATTTGAAAACACAGTGCCAAATGCAAACTCAACAAACACAGAAGATGGATCAATTGCTACTGCTGGAGGCCATCATAATATGCTACCTCGCATCAATGTGCCTCGGTTTTCTGGCAATTATACTGACTGGACAAGCTTCAACGATCTTTTTACATCACTCGTACATAATAATACGTCATTATCAGATGTACAACGACTGCATTACCTTAAGCTAAGCCTCACTGGTGAAGCCGAACAACTACTGAAAAATCTTGAAGTAACTAGCGCCAACTACAAAATTGCCTGGGATCAACTGGTAGCCCGATATGAGAACAAGCGTTTAATTATTCATAATCATCTACAAAACTTAACAAAGCTTTCTGCTGTAAAAAGTGAATCGGCATCTGAACTGAAACGATTATATGACGGAACAACTGAAGTGATTCGAGCCCTAGAGAATTTAAAACGACCGATTAAGTACTGGGATGACTGGCTCGTTCACATAACAGTCGATCGACTTGACATAGCTTCTCGTCGCGATTGGGAAAAGTCAATCAGCGCAACGACAGATCCAGTAACGTACACACAACTCAAAGAATTCATTGAAGGGCGCATACGAGAACTTGAAGCACTTGACTCATCTACTACTATTCGAGGGAAGACAACTATTCCTAAAGAAGCGCAATTATCACGCTGCAAAACACACACTACTACCACTACAACAGATGAACAAAAGTGTCCAGATTGCACTGGCAAGCATTTTATTATGTTTTGTTCGAGCTTCCGAAAGAAAACTCCTGAACAACGACGAGAGTTGATTTCTCAAAACCAGCTCTGCTACAATTGCCTTAGCAATAAACATTTAAGGAGAAATTGTGTCTCTGTGAAACGATGCCAGAATTGTGGAGCTAACCATCATTCACTACTCCATGGTAGCTCTACTGCTACAGCTATCAAGCAGAATCAGACAGAAAACTCAACTGAGAAAGCGTCAACGTCGGCTATGACATCAAGAATAGAATCTCACACACAAAATACAGCTGTCCTTCTAGCTACCGCCGTAATTAATCTACGCTCGGCGGATGGTCGAATGCTGACTGTACGGGCTCTCTTGGATCAAGGGTCAGAATCGTCTTTTATTACGGAATCTGTCGCACAACAACTCCGTCTGAAAAGAAAACCTGTCAACATCACTGTATATGGACTTGGGAATGCTACATCAGGAACCGTTAAAACAGTTGCCTTCGCACGAATGCATTCTCACATAGATCCAGACAAATCCTATGAGGTCAGAGCTCTCGTACTGCCGAAGCTAACAACGCGGTTGCCAACTGTTCAATGTTCGAGTGAGAAGTGGACTCATCTACAAGGCTTGCAGTTAGCAGATCCAGACTACAATAAACCAGCACGTATTGAATTAGTTCTCGGAGCGGACATCTACAGTCAAATTTTACTTGATGGTGTACGCACAGGGTCACGCAACAGTCCTGTGGCTCAATGCACAACCTTAGGATGGATACTCTCTGGGGTAGTTACGACAGATATGTTATCACCGTCAATGACCAGCAGTTTACACTGTACAACTAACACAGAGTTATCCATGCAACTACAACGCTTCTGGCAAGTGGAAGATGTAGCTACTGTTTCCGCTCAATTGACTGATGATGAAATCAAATGTGAAACTCACTTTACAAATACGCATACCCGAGATGTTCAAGGTCGTTATGTGGTTCGACTACCGTTTAAGACAGATCAAATGCACTTCGTAATAAAGGACTCTTATCAGTCCGCACTACAATTACTACTACACATGGAACGACGCTTCGTGAAAAATTCTGAGCTAGCTGCTTCATACATTGACTTCATGACTGAGTACAGCGCACTAGGCCATATGACTCCTGTATCCAACATTACTACTACAACAGATATACCTGGATTTATTTTACCGCACCATTCGGTGATAAAGACAGCGAGTTCTACAACGAAGTTACGCGTTGTTTTCAACGCTTCACAACCATCATTAAATGGTTTATCACTAAATGATATGCTGCTAATCGGTCCAAAATTACAACCTGACTTATCAGCTATCATTCTAAGATGGAGAATGCATCCAATTGTTTTCGGAGCCGACATAGCCAAAATGTACAGGCAGATATGGGTCCATCCGGAAGATTGCGATTATCAACAGATTTTATGGCGAGCCGCCTCCAATCAACCGATTCAACAATATCGTCTTCTCACGGTGACATATGGAACTGCAAGTGCTCCATTCCTTGCATTGAGAGTTCTACGCCAGCTAGCACATGATGAACAAAATCAATACCCACTCGGAGCAAAAATAATTTTACATGACATGTACATAGATGACGTGCTTACAGGCGCTAATTCCATTCCGGAAGCTGTAGAATACCAACGTCAGTTGACTGAAATATTAAAAGCTGGAGGATTCCACTTACGAAAATGGGTTTCTAATTCGTCTACACTGCTTGAAAAGATCCCGCATAACGAACAGGAACCTCTTGTTGAAATGGAATTGAAACCTGAAACTGGTGCCGTTCCTGTCTTAGGATTGTTTTGGCAACCAGAACTTGATACTTTTAAATTCAGAGTACAACTTTCCGACGACTCATCCAGAGGTACGAAACGTGGGATTCTTTCGGATATTGCAAAATTATTCGACCCACTTGGCTGGCTCAGTCCGGTCACAATAACTGCAAAGATCCTACTTCAATCACTGTGGCTGCTTGGAGTTGACTGGGATACGAATCTTCCTACAGATGTTGAGAAACAGTGGAGAATGTATCGATCACAACTGCAGTCACTAGAAAGAATTTCAATCAGACGATGGACGGGAATTCAGTCCACAACGCGAACTACTTACGAACTTCATGGATTCGCCGACGCATCTGAACGAGCTTACGCTGCTGCGGTTTATCTTCGTGTACAAACTGACCATGATAATGTACAAGTTACTTTACTCTCTGCTAAGACTAAGGTAGCACCTGTTAAAATAGTTTCATTACCACGCCTGGAACTTTGTGCTGCAACCCTACTCGCTCGGTTGACACAATATGTTCAACAAGCTCTAGACAACTCCGTACAATTGACTTACCTGTGGACAGATTCTACCGTCGTCCTTGCATGGATCAAAGGACACGCGTCTCGCTGGAAGACGTTTGTCGCTAACAGAGTGAGTGAAATCCAAACGCTACAGTCAACAGCCACTTGGCATCACGTATCTTCATCAGAAAATCCTGCTGACTGTGCGTCTCGTGGACTACATCCAGCCGAGCTTGAAAGTCATTCTCTGTGGTGGAACGGTCCACAGTGGCTCACAAAACCATCATCGTATTGGCCAACTACGCTACCAAACCTGCCATCTAACGTGGATTTGGAAGATCGAGTGACCAAAAGTCATGCTACACTACTGCTTACTAAAGATAATTTGGATCTTTTACAGCGTTATTCTTCTCTAAACAAGCTCATCCGGGTTACAGGATATTGTAAACGGTTTATTTTCAATTTAAGACACCCTGTAACACATCGACGCAAAGGACACCTGATACCAACAGAGCTACTGGAAGCTCGAAATTTTTGGATTATGTATGTCCAAAAGGAATCATTCGCTGCAGACTACAAGGCTCTTCAATCAAAAGAGCCGCTGACACACACAAGCCACTTGAGTAAATTAAACCCATTTTTGGATGAAACAGGATTACTTCGAGTTGGAGGACGTCTTCAACATTCTTTACTGAATTATGATGAGAAGCATCCTATCATTTTACCTAAACAATCACCATTTACGACTTTAATAATTCTTCAGGCACATCGGACAATCTTGCATGGCGGTACGCAGCTAACTCTCAGCTATCTTCGGAGAATGTACTGGATTCTTGGAGGAAGACAGCGAGTAAGAAGTTTCATTAGACAGTGCCGAAATTGTCTTCCGTACCAGGCTACATCTACTGCTCCACTAATGGCGAATTTACCTGCACAGAGAGTTCAGCCCTCACGCCCTTTTCTGCACTCCGGAGTCGACTATGCTGGTCCAATACGGCTACGAACAACGAAAGGTCGAGGTTACCGGGCCTACAAAGGCTATATTGCCGTTTTCATTTGTATGTCGACACGCGCCATTCACTTAGAAGGCGTGAGCGACTATACCACATCAGCATTTATATCTGCTTATAAACGCTTTGTATCAAGACGTGGTGTTTGCTCCACACTTTGGAGTGATAACGGTACCACATTTGTTGGTGCTGATAATGAGCTAAAGCGATTATTCCAGATGTCTTCACCTCAACGGAGAGAAATTGCTGAAATGCTGTCCAACGATGGTACAGATTGGAGGTTTATTCCTCCAGCCTCGCCACACTTCGGCGGATTGTGGGAAGCCGGAGTCCGTTCCACGAAACATCATTTGCGCCGTGTCATAGGAGAACACACGCTAACCTACGAAGAATTAGCTACATTCCTGGCCGAGGTGGAAGCGTGCTTAAACTCCAGACCGTTACAAGCGCTCTCAGACGACCCTACAGATTTTACAGCGCTGACTCCTGGTCACTTTCTCATAGGATCAGCTCTCACCACAGTTCCTGAACCTAGTTTATTGGACATCAAAACTAGTAGACTCAATAGATGGCAACTATTACGCCAAATGTACGAACATTTTTGGGTTCGCTGGTCGTCGGAATATCTAACGACCCTCCAAGCGCGTCACAAATGGCGAGTAACCAAAAGGGAGATCAAACCGGACGATTTGGCTCTTCTTATTGACGAGCGTCTTCCACCATCAAAATGGGCCCTTTGTAGAGTAATCGCCCTGCATCCTGGACCCGACAATGAAATACGCGTCGTCACAATTCGTTCAGCAGGAACTACTCTGACACGACCAGTGACAAAACTGTGTTTTCTACCACGTCACACTGAAGATAATTGAAGAACCCCCTACTTGAAGAAACATATCCTACATCTGTTCAAGGCGGGCGGTATCATTACCTAACAGAAGAATTTTCGTTTTTTTTTGAAGACAAACGAGACGGGCGGAATGTTCAGTATTCGTTAAATACAGCTCTGTACTTTTTTTGTTATAAATGAATTATATATTTTTTTTATGCCTTTAGACTTATGCAAGTACCTATTTATTTATGTAATTTGTCAATTTATTTTATTGAAATGTTTTAAATAAAAATCAGTTGATGTTAAAACACAAAACGTTTAAAAACTACGTCGTAATTTATTATCCTTATTTTGTGCAATTTTATATCAGGAATTCAACAACAGATTCTGAAACAGAATATTATAACAATTCTATTACCAGTGGCGGCTCGTGGTATTTGAAAGTGGTGAGGCACAGTTGAAAAAAAAAATTTTTTAGTAAGGTTAGATTTTAAAAAATTACTGCCCACTTTTGGAATAAAAAGCAAAACAAAAATCAGTACGAAAAATCACAAAAGTATTTACCGAAAACTATAATAACACACATTAAATGTCGCATTAAATTTACGTAGAGGCTTGCCTCAAAAGAATGTTTTTATGCGCTACTTAAAGCTAGATTCGACTGGACTATTACAGTATCATAAACATCACATTACTCACATTACTAATACGCTAGACAAGGAAGTGCGAGGCGAGCCTCTAACCATACACGACCGCATGCAGAAATGAGATGGATGATATAAGAACAAAAACAGGCAACCGCCAATGAAAGACAAGGAAGCGCGAGGCCGGCCTCTACCATATACGACCGCATGCAGAAATGGGATGGATGATATTTCTAGCGAAGCGCGTTAAGATTGACGGCAGGCCCATATTTTACTGATTTCTATGAAGCCAAATATTAATTCTAATGGATATATTTATGCAAATAGTAAAATAATATAAATTTGTAATTTATTTAATTTGCAAAATTATTGGTGAGGCACTGCCTCATAGGAGAAGCCGCCACTGTCTATTACCAGGTTAACATATTGTTCTTGTTGTTTCAGACACTGGCTGTAAATGGAAGAATTCTTGCTATCTTCAGTACAAATACGGTAGGAGTTTTAATTTAATATACATAATGGTCAATATAAATGATCATAAATATCAGATAGTCCTGGGGTAATTTGAAAGAACTTGCTAGTCATCTGATGGCCAACACAGAGCAATAACCAATAAATCTGGTTATAACATTCATAACAAATGATGAGTATACCTATACCGAATGTAAGACTATATAAGCAAGCGTGGTTATACAGGGTGTATCACAGGAAACCGAACATAGGGAAAAGCACACAGTACAAATTAGTTAAGATCAGTGATTGCTTTGCCCTCTTTTCATGTAAAAAACCATGATAATTAATTTAGTTAAGTTAGCCATGTGTATTCTATCTTTGTCACGCTACTCATATGTTTTCCTTGTTGCACTCATTACTTTTCTATGTATTCAGTCCTGTGATTCACTCTGTATATCGATTTATTTATTTATTGTAGATTATATAGACGCGTCGACAAATCAGGTCATTAGCGTCTTCAACACAACAAATAATCCATTTGTGTATTAGAATCCGCGAGCTGTGCTACACAAACCGACTGGTACGAGTTCGAGTCCCTGGGAGCGCTATAATTCCCAGAAAACATTGGAATGCAAACTACATTCCAATGTTTCTCCTGAGGGAGATTATATCGAGTATACTAATAATAGATTGTATTTCTAGTATCGTAATGAGGTGTAATACTGACAAGTAGAGACAGTATATTAAAACGGGCGATTTAGCGAGTTTTAACAGTCACACGAGTCGTAATATCATTGCGCACGAGAAATATATAATATTTTTTGCCATACCCACTATAAAATAGCTATTCTTTTCACTTCATTTCCCAGTTCCCGGGTTCTACCCCGAGAGCTGGTAAAAGTGTCAATTGGATTTTCAATTTATTATTAAAAAAAAATAATGAATTGAAAATATGAATTGGTGCTAGGCCCAAATAACCTTAGCTGTTGGTGGTCTTTAAAAAAAACACAATTCACTACATTTTCCGTATTTTCAAAAAATTTTGACAGTTCATTTGGGTCGCCAACTTCATGTCTCTAGTAGACCGAGAGTAGCTGTCAGTGGCGGATCAGAGCGAATAAACATAAATCACCATGGAATTTTATTGCTTTTCACACTAGTGTGGGAAACATACGTTCCCGCACACCGGCCTGTCAAAAGTCACTTTACATTATTTATGCGTGTAAAATCGGCTATTTTATAGTATGGGTAAAATTAATTTTCATCTGTGCTTCAACTGCTCTGAATATATAGTTGCATACGTAAACACCTACTGATCATTTCATTATTTTATGCGTTTATATGTTCAAAAGTGCATTCCACTCTCGTCATAGAAATTAAAACGTCATTAAAATTCGTAATGAAAACATTTTATAGGTAGTAGTAAAGCCCGTTTGTCTACATATTGCTCATCTACAAATATTACTATATTACTAGTGGTTCGGCTTCGCCCGAGCACTATGAATTTATGATCATGGTTACACGTTCTTAGCTGCAATTTCAGAGATACAGCGTGTCCTTCATGAAAGCTTCCACCTTTGTTTCCACCCCTTAGAATACGGATTTCGATAATTTGTCGAACACCGATCTTTTCGATTTTAACAAAGCTTACTTAAGTCAAATTTCGAGCAGTTTCGGAAAAAGATTAATTTTATAATTCCCCTTTTTATCCCCTTAATAGTTAATTAAAAAAGTAAAAAAACGATCGAACATTTGCTCATTTTTAAAGAAAACCACCAGAACCCCCAAAAGTCCACCAGAAACCCCCAAAAGTCTACCAGAAACCCCCAAAAGTCCACCAGAAACCCCCAAAAGTCCACCAGAAACCCCCAAAAGTCCACCAGAAACCCCCAAAAGTCCACCAGAAACCTCCTAAAGTCCACCAGAAACCCTCAAAAGTCCACCAGAAACCCCCAAAAATCCACCAGAAACCCTCAAAAGTCCACCAGAAACCCCCAAAAGTCCACCAGAAACCCCCAAAAGACAAATCAATACCTCTCACCTTAACGATTTGTGAGATATGAACATTTTGTCAAAAAAAATCTACACCCCTTTTTGACCCCCTTAGAGGTTGAATTCCGAAAAACTCTTTAGC
Organism: Mongoloraphidia duomilia; assembly: GCA_039654895.1. Taxonomy (NCBI): domain Eukaryota; kingdom Metazoa; phylum Arthropoda; class Insecta; order Raphidioptera; family Raphidiidae; genus Mongoloraphidia; species Mongoloraphidia duomilia. The sequence goes on from CM077527.1 coordinate 14,958,204, forward strand.
GGATGCCTACGTTCTATAAGGAACCTACCTGCCAAATTTCATGTTTGTAGGCTTTATATTCCTGAGATTTCTTGATGAATGAGTCAGTGAGTGAGTGAGTGAGTGAATGGTATTTCGCATTTATATATTAGTAAGATTAAAATTATAGGCAGTAGTAGTTCAGTCAACTGTTTTAACACAAAGGAGTGGGGGCTGATAGGGCTCTAGCCTGGGGATCCGGAATTTTAAGAAGCCAACTAAAAGATTAACAGAAGACAAAAATCGAAGTAGTAGGTAGGGGAGCCCGCCTTAAAGATCATACCCTGGGGGCCTTCTATCAGGATGTGGGGGCCATGTTTTAGAGTAGAGGTTACTCAATACTCATCCTCTGCTCTGTCTTTTCCGTAAATATTCCATCTGTTAAAATAGTCAGCTGTAGCTTTTTTGTGAACTGGATGTAGGAAAATTTCAATAGATATTTGCCCTTATAATTGCGTAAAGTAGAAAAAGCAGTGTATTGGCATTTTATTCTAATTTTTTTAAATGCTTTAGCAGCTCTTTATAAATATCTATTCAATATAAAAAACTTTTTAACAAAAAAAAAACCTCCTTCAAAAAGGCACTAAAAAGAGGAAAATAATGAAATTTTGAGGTCTGTGCCAATTAAAATATGAAGTTGGTTAAAAAGAAGATATTAATCACTATAATATACTTTTTAACCGACTTCATATTTTTATTAAATTGGCACACACCTCAAAATTTCATTATTTTCCTCTTTTTAGTGCCTTTTTGAAGGAGGTTTTTTTTTCTTAAAATTTTTTTATTTTTTACTTATTAGTGTCAAAAAGTAACATTTACCTTAAAGAATCACACGCCGTTACTTACTTTTATTAAAATCAGCCAAACTACTGAACCGATATTGATGAAATTTCTATGGGACCAATCTGAAAGTATATCCTTTCAAATAAAAAAAATTTTTCAAAATCGGTTCATAAACGACGAAGTTATCCGCGAACATACATAAAACATAAAAAATATATACGGTCGAATTGAGAAACCTCCTTTTTTTGAAGTCGGTTAAAAATGGTTCTACAATTGCGGGAAAATATATTGATGTTTCGGGGGTAAAATTATTGTTTATTAGTTTCAAGTATCACCACCGAGTCTGTAATTCTTCTTAAAAACAACTGTTCTTATTTATTAGCGGCCATTGCCATTTTTCCTTTTTTTTTTTTGTAAGGTGCACATAAAGAAATAACGTATTAAACAAGTGAGAAATAAACGATCTTCATTTATTGCCTTTTGTTTAGATTCGCACTTGTTTTCGGTCTCTAACACCGACATGGGATAATGAAACACAGCTACCACTTGTTTTCAATCGTATTATTAATAATCATACTTTGTTACATCGATTCTCATTTGTTTGCTTTTGTATTTTATACTGTTTCGATTCACTGTTGTTTTCGATCACATGTTACAAACAATTAATGGTTGTATATGTATATTGATTGGTTATAGTTATGTTTTTAGTTAGTTTTCAACATCATTTGTTTCGATGTGCACTTGTTAGTTCAATTATAAAATATACAATCCTTACATTAATTATAAATTGCGTATTATGCTAAGATGTCTGATTAACGATGTAATTATTCACTTGTTATTTTGAACTTCATTTGTTATCGTTACTTACGTTTGTTTGTTTTTTGCATGGTGATTCTATTGAAAATCAATGTTGAACGTGATTAGATTTATCATAACGTTTAAGCGTACCGTTTTATTGTTTTTAGGGTTCCGTACATCTGATGAAAAAAAACGGAACCCTTATAGGATCACTTTCGTGTATGTCTGTCTGTCACAGCTTATTTTCTCCGAATCTATTGGATGAAAAAAGTTGAAATTTAGTACATATATAGAGTTAGGTGACCCAATCACGGACATATTATAGCGTAAATAAACGAATTCTGATTTTGGGGGTTAATTTTAAGGGGCAAATTAGAAAATTAAAAAAAAAATTTTCAAGTGCATCATGCAGTGGCGTATCAAATGAAAGAGCTCGTTATGAGAAATACAAATACCTATAAGTATTTTTTTATAATAATTGAATGCATATAGGTACCTATTTAGTTTAAAAGATATTAAAATATACGAAAATCGAGCATCCCCCCTTATCTCCGAAACTGCTGAACCTAAAATTTTGAAAAAATAGGGAATATAGGGCCTCACTCATAGTTTACAGGAAAACCTAAACGAAAATCCTAAGTCTTTAAATTCTCACGGGAAACGGAATAGTACGGAACCTCCACGCGAGTCCGACTCGCACTTGACCATTATACTTTTCATCACCCTCGGTGAAAGAAAAGTAATGTAATCGTGCAAAAAATCGAAATTCAGATTTTGATCAATCTTGACTATTTAGACTCTAAAAAACATTTTGTGATAGATTTTTTCGATCTGTACGGTCTGTCCGTTGTCGCCGTGCAGAATTCATCAATGTGCGAGAGCTTCTTAACTACGAAAATCTGAGAGTTTTATAGGACACAAAAAAATAAAATGGCGTCAGATTTCAAAATGGCGGCCATATGTACTTTTGTAAAAATTATCCGATCCTCGATCCGATCTTTTTGAAAATTGATAGTTTTATAGGATAAAAAAATAAAAATGCATCAGTTTTCAAAATGGCGATTAAATAATAACTTTTCAATTGTATTGTCAATAGCTTTGATAAATTCGGCTTTATATACAATGCGTAAAAAGCATAGCTTCTGTCGGGTGTCCCATGACACCTCTTGACTTTTTTTTAAATCGATGTGAACCCAATAAAGTTCACCTTGGATAATTTTATGTATATTTAAATATATAAATAAATTATATAAGTAGAAAAAAACGTTTCAAAGATTTTATTGACCACACATGTTGTTTGCGCATATGAATAATATAATATGATTTAAAACTAATAAATTATAACAAAATATAAGTTAAATAGACATTTATACCAAAAGTTGTATTTTTCAAACCCAGTCGCTATTTGACAAACGTTACTAACAAATGGTTACAAATAAATAGTATAATAGATGAAATATAGATAAAATAATATTTTTTTAGGCTTTATATTTTTGAGTAGTATTTTATAATAGTTTATGATAAATTTTTACATATCGCAAATAAAAATTATGTTAATCATTAATTTTTCACAGCTGTGGTGATTAATTTTGAAATGTATAATGCTTGTTTAAAAGCAATGGACGTTATATATTTTATCATTTTTTTTCAAAAAAAAAATTTAATTTATTTGACGTTCGCTTTATATTATATCGTTTGAATATCTTATTTTAGAAAAACTAACTTTGTGACATTTAAATTTTAAATTACATCATGTGGATTTTTTGTTTCTAATGTTGCTAGTTTTATTAATGGGACTTGTTTAAGAAAAAACATCTTCATTATCATAATCCGATTTTGACTAAAAGACAATACGTATAATATTTTGCAAACACTGAGCTTATGATTTATTTTTGGCAATTATTTTTAAGAAAGCAACTCAATTAATAATATAAAAGCAGACAAATTGTCGAAACGCCGGTAATAGTAGATTGCCGTACACTGTAAGAAATTAGAAGGTCGATTACATAGATTATCGATGGTCCATTTGTAGCCAGCGATTAATCTGGTAATAGGCACACAAAGAGACAATGTCGTCGCAAACAGGTATCGCCACATCGCGCAGATTCCGTAAAAACACATTGCGTATGCGTGGTTGCTAATTTTACATTAATTTGTTTTTTATCCATCCATTTTATATATGTAACTATACATTTTATTTTGTAATTTTTACACACTTTATTGGAATATTACACAAATTTGTTTAACTTTACAGTAAAAGTCCAAGTTTATATGAAGTTTTCCGTGTAAAAATAAATAATAATGTAATATCACTTAGAAAATCGAGCGAATTCTACCTTAACTATATCAAAGTATTTTTACATCCATTTTTTACAGAGTATATCTAGATGCGTAGTTAATTGGGTATATTACTGACGAGCAGTGACAGTATGTAAAAACGAGCAATAGCGAGCTTTTACAGTCACACGAGTCATAATTAATACTATTATACGTACGAGATATATATTATGGTATTTTTTGCCATACCCACTACAAAATACCTACTTTCACTTAATTTTCAATTTTTTCAAAAAATGTTGACAGTTCATTTGCCTCGCCATCTTTACATTTACAGCACGCCGTGAGTACCTATATAATGGCAGGCGGATAGAGCGAATAAACAGAAGTTACTATGGAAACCGTTTACTTACCGCACTAGTAATGTTATGAAAACACTTTCGACACGCCTGTCTGTTAAATTGCCCAATACAGGCCGGTATACATACATAGAAAGTAGCTATTTTGTATATTGGGTATATCTAGATAGCAAAAAAAATTTTTTTAATGATATAATTTTTTGAACGATATCGAAATTTATTTTGCTGTAGGTAATTTACGAGTAAGAAATAAAAACTCGGGTCGCAGTGCCAAACCCTGCCGACAATATAGTGTATTTGCTAATACAGGCATTGTGGCATTATTATGTGAACATAAGTTTGTTTTTTGACAAAATAAAAAATTTAACCCCTTAATACATCCCTTAAAATAATTAAATTTTTCTAAATTTCAATATTAGACATGGATTTTATCAGTACAACATCTGCACCAAATTAAATACACCCTTCCATAAGTAAATCCGTATCAATAAACTATAGTGTTTTCATAAAATTTGAAAGTCCGGTCCTGTCACGCGGATTTTATTAAAATTTTAGCAGCACATTTTAATCTCTACTAAAGAGTTAAATTTCAATTTTGAAACAATTCTGACAATTTTTTCGGTATTTTTGGGCCCAAAAACTTTTTGAAATCCCTAAATACAACCCTTAAAATGGTCCGATCGGGCCCATTTTAAATAGGCTTCGTGCGGTGATGGATTCCAACGTGCCTACCAAATTTCGTTAAAATCAATTAACTCTTTCGAAAGTTATTGCCCGCACACACACACACACACACACACACACACACACACACACACACACACATATATATATATATATAATATACATACATATATATATATATAAACATTTTCAAAAATGGTGCCAAAGTGTTCAGGAGGCTATGAAACGTCGAGAAATTTTGGTCCGACCTCTAGGTCCCGCCATCCGACCGACGCCAATAGTGTATGTGCCATATGGCAAATACACTAATAATAATAATCGCTAATTGTCCCGTCTGACGTATAGGTATGACTTTTTTGTTCGGTTGTTGCTTTAGTACATTGTTTCCTAATCTGTGGTCCGCGGACCCCTGGGGGTCCGCGAGCATATGTTTGGTGGTCCGCGGTCCCATACGCATCTATCTTACTTAGAGCATTAACAAAAATAAAAAACTCGGGTCGCAGTGCCAAAACCCTGCCGACAATATAGTGTATTTGCTAATACTGGCATTGTGGCTTTATTATGTGAACTTAAGTTTGTTTTTGAACAAAATAAAAAATTTAACCCCTTAATACATCCCTTAAAATAATATTTTTTTTCTTAATTTCAATATTTTTATCAATGCAACCTCGGTACCAAATTAAATACACCCTTCAGTAAGAAAAGCACTATCCGCAAACTAGTGTTTTCATAAAATTTGTAAGTCCGGTCCTGTCGGGCCGATTTTATTAAAATTTTAGCAGCACATTTTGATCTTTATTAAAAGGTTAAATTTCAATTTTGAAACAATTCTGAGAATTTTTTCGGCATTTTTGGGCCCAAAAACATCCTTCAACCCCTAAAAACCACCCTTAAAATAGTCCGATTGGGCCCATTTTAAATAGGCTTCGTGCGGTGATGGATTTCAACGTGCCTACCAAATTTCGTCAAAATCAATTAACTCTTTCGAAAGTTATAGCCCGCACATATATATAGGGGAGGAGGGGGCTAGTTGTCACAAGTACTAGTTGTCTCAAGTATTGAAACTCCATCTTGCGGTATAATAACGACCTACATGAATATGGTCGGTAAACCAGTATGTTAGAAGGGGACACCACAGAAAGTTGAAATGATTTTCGACAGTTATTGTGTATGTGAGAAATATTTCTTCAAAACTGATATAGCTAAGTAAATTTTTAGAAAATGGTAAATCATCATTTATCTTATTTTAACAAAGTCATCCAAACATGACAATGGTATGGTCGTGTAATCAACATTATGCACTACTGAAATATAAGATGATTTTTAGGTTATCTTTTGCCATGTTTTGTAGTTTCACCTCAAAATAAATTATTCGCATCGGGGGCTAGTTGTCACAATGAACAAAAATGGGTGCAGTGCTCAAACTGTCGATTGTGGGCTCATGATAAGTGTGCTGGTGACAATGTGCTGTTCTATTTATGTATTAATTGTAATTCGGACGATGATTTAAAAATCCTACAACTACGATTTTGATTTTTGATTTTACTTTTGTTTTGTTTACATTTTTTCTTTTCAGAATTCAATTCAATTCCTAGAGCTATGTTTTTAACGCTATATTTTCTAATTATCTTTGTATGTTGTTTATTTTTAATTATATCTTTGTTTTTGTACGGTTTAACAAATGAGACAACTAGCCCCCTTGTCGGGGTAAGTTGTCACAACATGCATCGCCTATAAAAAATGTGAATTAAAATTTCTTATTAATGTTTAGTCAACTTTTGTATACAAAATATTGTAAAAGAATGTTACTTCATTTCAATAAAAATTGGAGACTTTATTAAATCCAATAATATCAAAAATATTCCACCTAAAATCAAAATTGTGACAACTAGCCCCCTCCTCCCCTATATATATAAATATATATATATATATATATACATATATAAACAGACTTTTTCAAAAATGGTGCCAAAGTGTTCAGGAGGCTATGAAACGTCGAGAAATTTTGGTCCGACCCCTAGGTCCCGCCATCCGACCGACGCCAATAGTGTATGTGCCATATGGCAAATACACTAATAAATTACCTACGCCAAACATCTCGTAATTATTACGCTTGTTTTTTGTTTTTTAATTTAATGAAGAAATACTAAAATATAATATTGTCCGAAAATTGCACCTTTTTTTCACTCAGGGGTCCTTGGCATTATGCTTGATTTCCTTGGGGATCCGCGGCTAAAAAAGATTAGGAACCGCTGCAGTAGTAGATTTGATTGTATGTGAAATGCCCGCCTCTATAGAAATATGCCACACTGTAAAAATTGATGTAAAAATACTTTGAAAGTTAAGGTAGAATTCGCTCGATTTTCTAAGTGATTTTACATTATTATTTATTTTTACACAGAAAACTTCATAAAAACTTGGACTTTTACTGTAAAGTTAAATAAATTTGTGATTTTTACATAAAGTAAATTAAAATTACATAATTTGTGTAATATTCCAATAAAGTGTGTAAAAATTACAAAATAAAATGTATAGTTACATATATAAAATGGATGAGTACAAAACAAATTAATGTAAAATTAGTAACCACGCATGCGCAATGTGTTTTTATGGAATCTACGCGAAGTGGCGATACCTGTTTGCGACGCCATTGTCTCTCTGTGTGCCTATTACCAGATTAATCGCTGGCTACAAATGGACCATCGATAATCTATGTAATCGGCCTTCTCATTTCTTACAGTGCACCCCAATGACGTGTTTACTCTGCTGGTGTCTTAAGCCGACCCTGATATTAGTATTCCACATTTGTTTTTTATTTAAGTAAGAATAATTGTAACATTCTGAAAAGGTCAAATCTGTGACTACAAAAAATATTCATAATCTTTTTCAGTAATAAAAATCAAGTCATCTTTGTAATAAAACAAATCATCTTGTTAAAATATGGAAGCCGTGCGTGTACGACTTATTCCGAATTAGTCGAATGGTTAGTTGGTAATGTAGAACACCCACCGGTAATAAATGTGGGTAAGTCTTAATGCCATCTAGTAACCACTGATCATTTACTATCGAGGATTAGCATTATTGTAATAATACGAAAATGACAGTGGAGATACATAATATGAAGAACTGCAAAACGTGATCGGTTTATTTAACCCTGCACGACACAAATTGATTCAATTTATCTTTTCATTCAAATTACGCCTACAAAGTGTAATGCAGTAGATTATTTTTAAGACCACCGACTGCTTTAGAGTTATCTTAGTAGGTACCGATTCAAGTTTTCGGTTGATTATTATTTATATTATAAAATAAAAAATTCAATTGATATTTTCTCCAACTCTCAGATTAGTAGTTTATGAAGGTTTTATATGAGTATGAGTGTTTAAATTTGAAAAAATTCTCTTTTTCGCAAAATTTGAAATCTCTTAAATAATATTTTTCTTTATACCTTAGCGCAGGGGTTCCAATCTTTTTTTTACTGTGACTCTCTATATACAGGTTGCAATTTTTTTGCGACGCCCTTCAAAAAGAAAGATACCTGTGTGTAGCTTTAGCAGACAATAAAATTACTTTATTATTCAACGAAAACTCCAAAGAATATAGAATCTTAATTATTAGGTATTTATTAGATTCCATTTCTAAGAATTAGAAAACATAAAAAATTACAAACAATACAATTATTAATGAGAAGGATAGCTTGCTTTTCTGAGCATAATTTCTCAAATCGGGACTGAAGTTTTGAAATTTCTACTCTCATTTCTTTTTCTAAATTTATTTGTGACTTGTACTTCGATTTGATTTCGGTTTGACCTGTGCGACTCACCTAGGATGGCGCCGCGTTGCCCCAGGGCGTCGCGACGCACAGATAGGGAACCTCTGTCTTAGCGAAATTTTTACAAAAAAGAAAATTAGGAAGTATTTTCCTTAAACTAAAAGAGAGACAGTAGACGCTCAACAACAGAGGGCATTATAGTGGTAATTATTGTATATGTATAACTATTCATATAGTGACTTAGAGACCCTAACACTCTAAAAATGAATCATGCTTGTATATAAGTTTGATCTTTGTAACTGAAGACGTTTTGATTTTAATCAGCAAATGAAAAACTGTATCTCTTTTAAAATTCAACGAAATTATTTGACCACTACTCGTCTTTAACATTATAACTTTCCATCGCAACCGATCAAAGGGAAGTGTAGGTACGATGTTTATGATATTGATAAATAACACATATTGTTAATAATAATACTGACAAATTGTCTTCAGTTATATACATTGATTTATTATTTAAAAATTGACTCATATATTATAATAGTCAATTACAATGCTTACGGCTTTACATACATGTGGGTATCTCATATAACATCCATATATAATATAATAATGTATGTATTATTTCAGTTAACCGATTACTAAAGTAAATGAACCATATTCATGAAACGCGAATAGGTTCAATAAGACTGTTAACGAACCATCTTGTGTTGTCTTGCAGTCGCTCAGTTTCAAATGTTGCTTTGTGACTTGCGGGAAATATGTCTGTGGTCGCAAGGCAAATTGATTTTTGGACCGTCGTACGTTTCTAGGCATTCTTACTTGGCAAAGATACAGTTTAACTTGCAGTGGCGGCGTTAGAGGGTGGGCCATGGCCCACCTTAAACTGTCTTGGCCCACCCTGGAATAATTCCCAATCTCTAGTTTATCTTTTAAATACGTTTTTAACTCTCGAAATTTCAACAATTTTTCTTGTAAATTCAATAGCAAGTAATCTGGTCTAAAATTTTGACGAGCACTGAAATTTTGGGAACAAATGTTATTGACCCACCTTCAGAACACCATGCCCATGTCTGGCGTACCCTAACAAAAAATCCTAGCGCCGCCACTGTTAACATGATAAGAATTAGGCAGAAGAAAATCACAATTTCATGTGAGATTAAATTTACCATGTTTAAAATCTTCATAGTTTCCGGGCTTGTAGGCCGTGGTCCGATGGTATTTCTAGTCGTAGTGTTCTCCTTGGCTCACAGGTAATCAAGAATATTTAAAAAAAAATTCAATTTGCCGTTTGTAAGATAGAGTCCTGTGACAGACGGACGGACGAACAGAGTAGTAAAGGGTTCCATACTGAGCTACGGAATTCTAAAAATTATAGTAAATTCGCGTAAGTCACTTAGTCTTGTGCCCTCACATACATCTTCGCATAAAGATTTTTTTTCTTTATCGAAGATTGGAACCTCACAATAATATGTTTCACAGATAGAATTTTTGGATGATTAATGAATTCGACACAAAATCTATACCACTCTAATCTATTTTCTATAATAGGCCATAACTTTTTTCAAATCGATCACACTTGCAAAAAAACTACGCTGTTTTCTTTGTTCAAGGTGGCGTTTGATTTTTAGTGTTCCGTACCAAAATTGCAAAAACGGAACAGTTATGGCCTCACTCCGTCTGTCCTCCCAGAGCTAAACGGTTTAATGGCTAAAGCTAGAGGCTCGAAATTTGGCATATTTAAAGCTTGTTATGGCCCAATGCTGTGGTTTAGGTATGAATAAATTATAATTGGGATAATATCGACTAATAATGGGGGGCCAAACAGATTATGAAAAAATGAACATAATTCATCGAATGGGGTGCCTAAAGAAAACTAGTGACCGATAGAAAATAGTAATATTTAAAAAAAAAATATTTTGTTAAATTTGCTTATGAAAAATAAATTAAAAACCGTGAAAATTGCTTGTTCCCACCCCATTTATTAACTTCCCATTGGAAGCTATTGTAATGGGTCCGAAAATCGAAATCAAAATGTATAACAAACTTTTATGTTTCAAGGTCACAACACTATTTTTACAATATTTTTAGAAAGATGTCTCTGTGTGTATGTGTGTGTACGTATGTACGTACGTACGTATGTGTCCATTTCTTTCTAAGACGAAATCTCGAGAATGAAAAATGATATCGACTACGTTAAGGTGCCAATCGACGCGTATTAACGTAAATATGATATGAAAGAAATTTTTCCAAAATCGGTTCAGCCGTTCTTTTTTCTTAACTAAATAGACTCCAAAAAAGCAAAAAAGTAGACTTTACACAATATCTCGCGAATAAAAAATTATATCGACTTCGTAAGGGTGTCAATCGAGGCGTGTTAACGTCATTTTGATCCGACATAAATTTTATAAAAATCGGTTCATACGTTTTTTTTTCTTTTAATTATTGTTAAAAATAAATAATAATTATGTTTTAATGATTACTTTTCTGTGTAATATCTAATTTAATTATTATTATTAAATATTTATCAAACTGGGAAGTTCGTCGTGTGGACCTCAAGGGTCGCACTTTAGTCCTAATAAACGACCCACCTCACGGCTTGTTTCTAAAGTATTTATCCGAAAAATCTGAAATAAATTTAGCAAGTGTGATAAAAAGTATAGACAACATTGTAAAGTTGAGTATATTTCGAAAAAATTACAGATTTTTGACGCAATGTGCATATCTTACAAGGCTAGCCTATAATGAATATACGAACTCCAGTCCAAAAGCGAAAGTGGGCTATGCAGTTAACTAGAGATACAACGGTGTAACCATGGAAACGAAAAACATCTCATTTATAACATACAATATATAAACGTCAGTTTAAGTATATATATTTTTTTTAAATAAAATAAGCATAGAGATATCATAGATAGAGTAGGGGAGCCATAGTCACAAACTGAAAGTGACAGTGTCACCTTGGAAAAGAAAGATAAAAAACGAATAAGGGTTGTTTTTTCCTCGTTTCTATAGATTCCACCAAAGCGTGATAGAAAAAGATAGAACAACACGTCTATTCTCCCATCTCTATCTTTTGCATCGACACTTTTTTGGATGGCTTCCCTATTCTATCCATGCAATACCTCTATTAAAAGAAGGCTTTTATATTTAACGAATGTACAGAACACTCATTATTCGAGGCCCGACTCGCACTTGACCGCTTTTTTCGTGGATAAATGTATGTCGACTGTCAATGCTTTTAAACGTACGTAACGCAAATATTTTTGCAGTTTTGTAAATTTAATTAATCTTGCTAAACTAAAGATGGGCTAAAATAAATTGCTTCTTAGAATCCAATGACATTTTGTGTGATACTTGATCAATAGTTACTTATTTTATTGCAAACTTATAAATTAAGAATGGTTGTACATAATTTATTTTTACTGATATTAAAGTCATGAATTTACATACTGTCAAACATTTATGGTAATAACTCTTTATGAACCTTTTTTTTAAAGTGTATACATATTTTTATAACAAATACGCAATTTTTTAAAAGTATAATCATTAACTACAGTAGAACTTCATTTCCTCTAAGGAAAATATAGGTACGTATGATTTCCGAAGTGAAACTTCTTGTGCGGCGCCACTGGCTCAACGATTTGAAGGGTAAAATGCTAGCTCGATGAATCAAAGAATGCGCAGGGTACGGGAAAGAAATGCATCATCTCTTCTCCGCGGGGTCTGTGTCATAAGTAATATTTATCAGACAGATAGTGTTTAGGTTTCAGTACAATGAATAATTGTGTTATTTATCCTTAAATTACAGCTTGCCGACGTTTCGACCAGTATATGGTCATAATCATGGCCTATGATTAAAAAATTACATATCAAAAAAATATTACTTTAGGTACAATTATAACTTATGTTGAATTGAATTGAATTGTGTTTTAAAGACCACCAACAGCTAAGGTTATTTGGGCCTAGCACCAATTCATATTTTCAATTCATTATTTTTTTTTTAATAATAAATTGAAAATCCAATTGACACTTTTACCAGCCTCGGGCTAGAACCCGTGAACTGGGGACTTGTAATAGAGGAACCATAGCAACGCCATGTAAACAACAGCGCCGCTACACTCTCGGCTATTCTCAAGCCCTATAACTTATGTTAATCTACTTACACAATTATTATTCATTGTACTGAAACCTAAAAACTATCTGACTGATACATAATATATAGTACACAAATATATCGAACTAGTAATATTTATGTTATAATGGTATCTATATAGTCTGTAATAGATACATTCGAACGGCAGTTGTGACGATTGTGATTGGTCGGACCGTCTACCTCTACTGGTAGTACATAATATATTAAAATAAATAATAGTTTTTATACGGCTGAAATGCAATTGAAAAATTTTTTTCATTGGAGAGCAGCCAATTATATAATTGTTTCGAAACATATTGGAAAAAATCATTTTACCAACCAGTGGTCACCGTCAGGATTCTAGCCTGAACCTTTCCACTTTCGCGGCGGAATGAGCTTACAATACTCAACCGTGACATGTTTGCTAAATTAATATTCTCCTTATATGCTTCAGAATCAATAGATTTTCACTACATGCGAGTGTCAATTGACACTCGCATGTATAGTGAAAATATAAAGAGAATATTAATTTAGCAATCATGTCACGGTTGAGTATTGTAAGCTCATTCCGCCGCGAAAGTGGAAGGGTTCAGGTTAGAATCCTGACTGTGACCACTGGTTGGTAAAATGATTTTTTCCAATATGTTTCGAAACAATTATATAATTGGCTGTTCTCCAACGAAAAAAATAATATATTAAAGTGTCGAAATCGGTTCATTGGTTAAGCCGTGAAGAGGCTACAAACAAAAGTCAAAAAGAATAACACACTTCCGCATTTATAACTCAATTTGGATACTGTCGATGTGTGCGAATAAATGTTGTTCGACTGTAGTGTACAGGTTATCCAGTCTGCCCTTTCACCTGACCGGCGTCCACTCGACATGCGCAGTATGTGTTTGTGAAGATGTGAAATGGACTTCATGTATTACTAAATATCTAGTTGCCGTTATTTGTGATATGTCACTGTGAACAATATTGTATTTTTCAGATAAAAATAATTGTAACCTTTCACTGCGGCTATAATGTACAAACATATGTATGCCGACCCGACTGCTTTTGTAAAAAGTAACAATTAAAGTAGGGATGGGATATAACCTAAGTGTTTTTTTTTTAATCATAAATGTTCAGACATTTGTGCGAGTTTTTACACTTCTTTGAAAAAACACAATTTTTTACGACATTCAAAATCCCTCAGATAGTTTTCAGTCATCCTTGCAAAATAAAAAAAAAATAACAATTAAAAAAAAATACGTACCTAGAACCACTTTCAAAAAAGCCACTAAAAAGGAGAAAAACAAGCCGTGAGGTGGGTCGTTTATTAGGACTAAAGTGCGACCCTTGAAGTCCACACGACGAACTTCCCAGTTTGATAAATATTTAATAATAATTATTAAATGAGATCCCATCAAAAATATTCTTGCAAAAAAAAAAAATGCCAAGTCTCGCAACACTTTCGCCGTAAAAAGTTTTGAGATCCCGAAAAGTACCAAGTCAGCCATTCTATTACCTTTGACTATGAAGTTAGCAAATTACTCGATAGTTGTCTTAAAATTACACAGGTAAAATAAAAAATAATTTATAAATAATATTTTATGACTGTAAACTTGTAGTATCTTTTGAACTTGGCAATCACGTGGTATATGTGCACTGTGATGAGATATTGTTTTTATTAAAACTTTATCTCACGGTATCATATACCCTGATGCCACGTGATTGCCAAGTTCAAAAGGTACTACAAGTTTACAGTCATAAAATATTATTTATAAATTATTTTTTATTTTACCTGTGTAATTTTAAGACAACTATCGAGTAATTTGCTAACTTCATAGTCAAAGGTAATAGAATGGCTGACTTGGTACTTTTCGGGATCTCAAAACTTTTTACGGCGAAAGTGTTGCGAGACTTGGCATTTTTTTTTCTTTGCAAGAATATTTTTGATGGGATCTCAGTTCTTTTTGTAAGGTTGGAAAGGGAAAATCACAAATATTTGAATTTTCTCGTTACTTGTACGTGAAACCCAGCCTGTAAACCAAATTTCAGCTTTCTCTGACTAAGGACCTATAAAAATCTGCAACACCCCCTTTTAGGGGTTGGAGGGGGAAGATCACACATGTTTGAATTTCCTCGTTACTTGTACGCGAAACCTAGCCTGCATTCCAAATTTTAGCTTTCTCTGACTACGGACTTAGCCTATAATAATAGAAATATGCACCACCCCCTTTTAGGGGCTGGAGGGGGAAAAACATAGATTTGTTAATTTTCTAGTTACTTGTACGCGAAGCCCAGCCTGCATAACAAATTTCAGCTTTCTCTGACTAAGGACCTATAGAAATCTGCAACACCCCCTTTTAGGGGTTGGAGGGGGAAGATCAGACATGTTTGAATTTCCTCGTTACTTGTACGCGAAACCTAGCCTGCATACCAAATTTCAGCTTTCTCTGACTACGGACTTAGCCTATAATAATAGAACTATGCACCACCCCCTTTTAGGGGTTGGAGGGGGAAAAACACAAATATTGGAACTTTCTCGTTACTTGTACGTGAAACCCAGCCTGCATACCAAATTTCAGCTTTCTAGGACTACTGGAAGTGCCCTAGCTTTTTGATGATCGCTATGTCAGTGAGTGAGTGAGTGATGACAAAATAGACAATTTTGAGGGTTGAAATTTTCTGAACTATATTTATTAGAAACTTGTAATTTGTGAAATTAGTTAAGACCGTTAGGTACAATCTCTAACGAAATTTTCAGCCTTCTGCTTGCATTTGTAACAGAGATATAGAAAGTTGAAAAGTGCCTTGAGTTGCTTCGAGAAAAGGTATACACTGTAGCGGCCGTCTGTTGTTTGCTCGACTTGGCGGGGGCCACTGCCGTGGCCCCAGATATTACACAGAAATGTAATCATTTTAATCATTAAAACATAATTATTATTTATTTTTAACAATAATTAAAAAAAAAAAAAACTACAAATACCTTTTCAATTAAGTTTTAGTCTCATCTATTAGCGCACTTGTGAACTACAAATGACTTATTACCAGCATACTACAAATACCTTTTAGTATTTTATGTCGAATGGAGCCGAGTAAACCCGATTCAGCGTCACTAACCTGAAGCGTGACGGTTCACTTTCGTTCACTATTCAGAAAGAACGCCAAGTGCGCCTAAAGAAGTTTTCACTTCAAAAAAAAAATATATAGACTGTCCATCCTTAAATTCCCATAGTGTCTTCAGTAACAGCTATTCTTAACGGAATAAGATATAAAAGTACAGATAGCGCGCATGCGTGTGGCAAATTTATTATGTTGTCTCCTCCATCAAATAGCGCATAAATCACATTATTAAATCCTCTTGTTTGCAGATTTTAATTAATGAGCAATTATTTATTTCAGATGATCGCAGATTTGCATTTGTACATTATATATACTTAATTATGGTAAATATTTAATACAACTTGTATTTAGCTATTTTAATTGGACGTGTTTTATTATAGTTTGTTATGTAATTACTTAAATACAATGTATACTTTTTCCAATATATAAAACTGATGTTCCAGAATAGTTTAGGAGATTACGAAAAAAATCGATATCGAATTAAAAGCACTGTTGACTTGAATATGTCTTGCAATTAGGGTTGCCAGGTCCAAAAATAGAAAAGTCGGATTCGGCGTTATATTTAGCTGGACACTTTGCCCTAAAAGCCGGACTACCTATTTTAATTTATTTATTGTAAATTATAGACGCGTCGACAGTTTAGGTCATTAGCGTCTTGATTACATTAAATAACAAGCCGTGAGGTGGATCGTTTATTAGGACTAAAGTGCGACCCTTGAGGTCCACACGACTTCCCAGTTTGATAAATATTTAATAATAATAGTTAAATTAGATATTACACAGAAAAGTAATCATTTTATTAATTAAAACATAATTATTATTTATTTTTAACAATAATTAAAAAAAAAAAAAAAACGGCTGAACCGATTTTTATAAAATTTATGTCGAATCAAAATGACATTAACACGCCTCGATTGACACCCTTACGAAGTCGATATAATTTTTTATTCGCGAGATATTGTGCAAAATCTACTTTTTTGGAGTCTATTTGGTTAAGAAAAAAGAACGGCTGAACCGATTTTGAAAAAATTTCTTTCAGATCATATTTACGTTAATACGCGTCAATTGGCACCCTAACGTAGTCGATATCATTTTTCATTCTCGAGATTTCGTCTTAGAAAGAAATGGACACATACGTACGTACGTACGTACATACGTACACACAAACACGCATACACACACAGACATCTTTCTAAAAATAGTGTAGTGACCTTGAAACATAAAAATTTGTTATACATTTTGATTTCGATTTTCGGACCCCTTACTGCAATAACTTCCAATGGGAAGTTAGCAATTAACTTAAAACTAAGTGACATCATAAAACATCCATGAGCGGAGGCGGGATTCGAAGCCACGACAGTCTAATCCAGAGGCTAACCACCTGGACCACGCTGTCCTCTACTACCTATTTTAAATAGAAATAGAGTCAGTTTGGTATTTTCAATCGTTTATTAATAATCAATTACAATCAGAACTCAGAGGTCTACTCAGGCCCGGACTTAAAGACCCAGGACCCCTAAGCACTTGACAGTTGGGCCCCCCAAGCCCAAAAAAAGGGAAAAAAATAACAAAATGGAATTGGATGGAAATTTAGCAAAAAAAAGTCGCCAATTGGGTTATCTTACAAAATTGTTGGGCTTTTTTTTCTTTAATTTCCATCTCCGCCCTGGGCGGGGCCCCTTCAGCGGCTGGGTCTCTAGGTCGGTGCCTTGTTGGCCGAGGCAGAAATCCAGGCCTGGGTCTACTGTATAATATAGTAATGTTTTCTTATCGTCTATGGCACTTGTTTTTCTTTTTTGCAACTGATTTAAAACGTAACAATAAGTCAGTTGTGAGAGTTGACAGGAAACAGACAAATGACAGTGATATCCGGTGCACGGGTTTTGTTTCGTTCATCCAGATCATGTCAGTTAATGACAGCGCTTTAGTTCTAAATTATATACAGAGAAAGCAATGCACAAATTAGATTGTCACAAAAATAAATAAACATTGCTACAAATGTAAAGAAAAACGTTAAATTTTGTCGGTCATTTTCTTTTATGTGATCTTTTCCCACACTCGTTCTTGCTTAATACAAAATTAATTCGATTTGTTTGTTTTATTTTGAAGTAACCTGAGATGTAACTAGAGTTTGTTTTTGGGATTCCGTACCTCTTAACGGAACCCTATTACCATGAGCCTACGATTTCTGTACGTCTAACTGTCACAGGGCTCTATCTCACAAACGGTAAGATGCAGCTAGTTGAATTTTGAAATTTTCACAGACTGTGTGTGTTGTTGCGACATGAATCATGGCAAATAATAATTAGAATTAAATAATCATTTTTAACATTGGAAATGTTTATGTTCGTATATGGGGGCAGAGTTACGAGTTTTCGTTCAAGGCCAAAAGACAACGGTGTCGCGATCAAGTGAGGAGCAATCATGCAAAATTGAACAAGTGCAATTTTTTCGAAATGTGTTTTATATAATGTCTAGTTAATTGAGAGGTATTTGCGACGATCTGCGGTGTTATTTTTGAGCAAATGTTAATAAATACTGTAGAAAAATCCATTTAAAAGTTAAGTAATCAAGCAAATGTGAACGCGTATATAACAGAAGAATAATAGGGTTATTCCTGACAAAACTAAACAGTGCATTGATAAATTTTGTGTGTATAATAAACAGTTAATTATGTTTCATATATGCTGTTATCATTTCCAATGTCCTCGATGGTTGCAAGGATTGCGAAATCTGTGAATTTTTTTAATTGATTCAAGCCGTAGGTACTAATGCTGGGTTTTTGATACGATTTTTAGCTTTAAATTTAGAGACTTAAGAATGTCATTTGTTTTCAAATAAATGGCGATCTTCATTGTTGAAAACAAAGCTAGATTTAAAAGCTGACATTCGTATCAGAAACCGATAACAGGAGACTGACATTCCCGGATAACGCCGGATAAAAACGGCCAGGTTTGCGGTTTACCATGTTTGTGCAATACAAATCTTGATTCATTACTTGTATGGGATTCAAATCAACATGGCATTCTTGTGCGCTCGAAATTGTAATAAATAATAATTTTAACAATTATCATGGTTGAGTTATTATTGGGTTTACTATATTTGATGGCTAGCAGGTAGGTAACTAATTTATTTTTTAATTTCATTTGATGATTTTTTTCATCTAATTGCAATAACTAAGGTCATGCCGCCAGCTACTGTCTAGCTGTAACTCTTTTATGCTTCCTCAATGCAAGCAAAAATTATTTTTTTAATTGTTTTTCTTTTATCAACATTTTTATTTTATTGTTCTTAGAACGAAATAAATTTTTGTATTCCTGATAATTGTTAGTATATATTTTTGAACTGCAAGTGACAAGGTTTTACCAAGATTAAGTGAGTCAGTGAGTTGTTGCGTTCAGTTTGATTATACATATACATATTTCCGTATTTAATAACTGACTTGAAGATGATTATCAAAAAAACCTGCAGATCTAATTTCTTCTTCACTACGGATAATGTGATATGGCCATCAAAATAATTGTTATATAACCTTAATCTATCCTTAGCTACTGTACATTAAGTATGACGCACAGTTTTTAAACTTTAGCATAGTTTCAAGCGCTTTAAGATCTCATTTAGTTTTAAATATGAAACATACTAGGCTCCGCCAGTGATGGATTTAGGCCTAGGCCCGCGAGGCCCGGGCCTAGGGCGGCAACATTTGCTATTTATTCAAGGCCTTATATTTTTGTGAAGATGTTGAGGGGGGCATATTAAAGTGCCCTGAGTAAGGGATCTTGCTAGATAGCGGTATGGGAGGGATGCAGACCGCCTCCAACATGTAACAAAAAAAAAAATGGTCACAATTATTATTGCTTCGAGGCTGAAATTATTTGTAAAACTTGTCGGTGACCCAATAATGCCATTATAATATTTGCAGATCGATTGGTCAGTATTAAAGGGGCGGCAAATCACGCTAAACGTGTCATGTACCCGACGAAATTTATATTATTAGTTCAAGGTTCAAATTTTAATATGTTGTTACGGCGACTGTTTTAAGCATATATTTCAATTTGCAGAACAAAATGTCGGTATTAACCCACTTGCAGAACGATATAAACACCTAGGCGAACAAGTTTCCCTCTAAGAGAGGAAAAAAAATTGTCACTAGCTCTAGGTCTATAACAGCTTGTCAAACGTTACTATTTGAAATAAACATTTAAAAATATCACATAAAATTGTGATTTTATTCTACCGTATATCCTTATCATGTATCTTGGGTAAGAATGGCTGGGTTATACCCAGTGGCGGCCTCAACGGGGACATGCCCTTCCCCCTTAAAAATCAGTTAGGTATTTCAATCCCAGAAGATTTTCTCAGCTTATTTATTGATTGCGACGGCCGACGAGTCAGATCGGCCTGAAGATGTTGAAGGGGAGAACGACGCCTGTCTAGTAAGGCCTCGGGCACATTGTCAATTGTCATTGATGTATGTTATAATCAATATTCTTTGGAGCTGAAGAAAAAATGTGTTGCAAGGAAAGCCTAAAGCCGCCAATCATGTCTGTACTTATCAGACGTAAATTTTTATGTAGCAGGACGACCCTAATAAAATGTTTAAATAAATGTGAATTATTAATGTCATTTTTAAACTTTTTTTTCGTTAAAAAATTCGTTTTCTCATCAACTTCAATATTTCTAAAATAAGAAGGAATAATGACACATGTCTAAACAAAATTATTCTACTATTTTTTTGTTACTAAAATATCAATTTGTGCATTAAAAATATTTTATGAAAACTGTAGATTGCTGTTTTAATACAATTAAACCATAGAGATACCATATTAGTCTGTGAAGTTTTGCGACCATTTTTTGTTAATTCAATTTTAACAGTTTTTTTATATCGACTCATAGGCGTAGATTAGCTAAAATTACTGTCGAATAAATAAAATTTAAACAAGCCGTGAGGTGGGTCGTTTATTAGGATTTAGGACTAAAGTGCGACCCTTGAGGTCCACACGACGAACTTCCCAGTTTGATAAATATTTAATAATAATAATAATTAAATTAGATATTACAAAGAAAAGCAATCATTTTAATCATTAAAACATAATTATTATTTATTTTTAACAATAATTAAAAAAAAAAACGGCTGAACCAATTTTTATAAAATGTATGTCGGATCAAAATGACGTTAACACGCCTCGATTGACACCCTTACGAAGTCGATATAATTTTTTATTCGTGAAATATTCTGTAAAATCTAGTTTTTTGGAGTCTAAGTATTTGTTTAAGAAAAAAGAACGGCTGAACCGATTTTGAAAAAATTTCTTTCAGATTATATTTACGTTAATACGCGTCGATTGGCACCATAACGTAGTCGATATCATTTTTCATTCTCGAGATTTCGTCTTAGAAAGAAATGGACACATACGTACGTACGTACGTACATACATACGTACACACACACACACACACACACACACACACACACACATACATACACACATACATACACACACACAGAGACGTCTTTGTAAAAATAGTGTTGTGACCTTGAAACATAAAAATTTGTTATACATTTTGATTTCGATTTTCGGACCCATTACAATAACTTCCAATATGAAGATAAAAATCAGGTCCATCACGAATGGACTGAATGTCTTCTCACCGAGGGTCCAGGACTGTTCCAGACCTGGTTTAATGTCGGGGAGGTACAGTGGACCCTTATAGATCTGAGTGCAACGGGAAAAATGTCTCCTGCCCTCTTATAGTTGTTGGACGTTTAATATTTACAATATATATATATATATATATATATATATATATATATATATGTTGAATGTTAGGATAACGAGAGTAAGTATTCTCTACCGGAAGTTACCCCCTGCAATCTTCATCTCAAATCCTTTCCCCTCGCCTAAAAACTGTTATCACTCTTCCGACACTATAGCTAAAAGGTTCGATTAAACAGATTCTACAGGCTAAAATTTGAACAAAAAATTCTTGGAAAAACTTACAACTTTTTAAAAGTTTCGTAATTTTTCACAGGTAGCCAAAAATTGTTTTGAAAAAATTCGCCTGTAGTCTGTAGTCTGGTCCTTCATTTGGCGTTTACCCGAACCCTTTATAGCTGTAAAAATAGTGTTGGAAGAGCGGTAACCGTTTTTAGGCAAGGGCAAAGGATTTGAGATGAAGAGTGGGTGGGGTAACTTTCGGTAGAGAATTTAATACTGTTACGGATCACCCTGTATACAAACGTCAGGCAGGAAGCGGTGTCTGCTTGCTGAACACACAAGTGCCTGCCGGAATGTACTGGCCTGGGCAGCGCAGCTATATAAACGAGTGAGTGAAGCGAACAGTCAGTCATTAATGACTCGTGCAATCAAGTGCGTCTGATATAAATATTAGGCAGTCATTAGTGACTCGTGCATTCAAGTGAGTCTGATATAAATATTAGGCAGTCATTAGTGACTCGTGCAATCAAGTGCGTCTGATATAAATATTAGGCAGTCATTAGTGACTCGTGCAATCAAGTGCGTCTGATATAAATATTAGACAGTCAATGGTGACTCGTGCCGTCAAGTGGATATAAATATTAATCAGTCAATCATTCAGTACAGTGATATTAATAGTGGAGTGGACATAAATAAATAATACTGAAGTAACTGAGCAAATGACTGACATAAATAGACGTTAGAAATAAATCTGATATAAATACAGTGATGTAAATAGTTCTTGTATATAGTTAATTGTTACGAATTATTGTATATAGTTGTTGCGTTCATTGTTATGTATTTTTAATTATTGTAAATAAATATTTATTCCGCCAACAAAGAAAACAGTTCTGTAACAATACTCTTAACGTAAAAGTAAGTAATGAATCGTGTTCTGAACTGCGATAGTGGGATTTTTTGTGCGAGGTGTCATTAAAAAGATTTCGGCGCTTGTGTTCGCATATAAATGACATGGGACCAGAACATAACATACATATTTTCTATTTTTCAATTCTTAATACCTACATGTAGGTATAGAGTAGGGTAATCTAAAAGTTATTAACGGCTAAACAAATGCGCAAATATTCTCTCAGAGCCACCTGTGATTGTTCAGAACGAATCAATTGGCATGTTAATATTATAGTGACATATGAGTTATAATACAGGTAACTGTTTTTTGTGTATTGCGACTTTAGTGATTTATTAGGTATTAAAAAGTTACAAATTTACAATATATATTTCTCATATCTGTAAATGACAGTGACTAATTTTTGACTAATGTATTTTTGACAATTCTAATGTCAAATTTTATGCAACGTGATGATTTCTCATTAATAAGTTTGATAAATCACACGTGAATGTTGAATATTCGATTTTTCTCGATGTATCAATGTTCAATATTTATTAGTTGATTTATTGGTATCTGCAATCACGGTTTTAAAATACCTTGCATCTTGCATAGACTTAGGGTTCCGTATAGGCTACCAACCGTAAAAACTGATTTTCCGGAATTTCTTGGATATTAGATGCGGAGTTCAAAGTTTTCTCGCGGGACGTATGTAATAGTAATTTGTGCAACTAGTGGCTTAAGTGACGGATTATATGACAGTCGCGATTTTGAGATACGAACCTAAGGTTATGAACGAGTGTGTTTACCGCTCGAGCCGAATAACCTTAAGAGAGTATTGTAAAATCGCGACTGTTAGATTCGTCACTTAAGCCACGCATTACATACAATATTTTTTGCAACAACTGCTTCAAAAGTTCAATTTTAGGCAAATAAAACACAATTTGGATAAATATTTTATTAGTGACATTATAGCAAAGTAATCTATAAAGTACTTTATTACGCACTTGTGTTATAAAGTGACACAAAACAGTATTACTTTATAGAACGGAGTGCATTAAAATTTGCTTTAAACACTACCGTTCGAACGCATCAGAAGCTTCCATGAAGAATCACTTTTTAAACAGTACAACGCAGCCATCTAAAATTGTAGTTTTGATGCAAGTGTAGCAAAAAAATATTTTTGCAACTCTTGGATCAAAAGTACAATTTTAGATGACTGTGTACCGTTTGAAAAGTGATTCTTTATGGAAGCCTTCATTGCATTCGAACGGTAGTGTTTAAAGTAAATTTTAACGCACTCCGTTCTATAAAGTACCTAATACTGTTTTATTTTACTTTAAAACACACGTGCGTAATAAAGTACTTTATAGATTACTTTGCTATAATATCACTAATAAAATATTTATCCAAATTGTGTTTTGGTATATGATAAAATCAATCGATTTAAAACTCCTTATATCCACACCATATTATTCACATAACAATTAGAGGTGAAAATAATAAATATCTCAGACAGCTAAGCTGCCATGATTTTTGAGCTATATCTAAGAAAAAATCAAATGACCACTGTCGGGATTTGAACCCGAAACCCCCAGTTTCCGGCTAGGTGAGTTACCGATTTCTCCACAGTGCCCGAGAGTGGAAACCGATCTCTTCTTATATATAGCAATTTCACGTTGAAAACACACTACATGCGAGAGTCGACTGTTTAAATAAACTGCAAAGCATAGTACAGCTATTAAACA
Source organism: Mongoloraphidia duomilia (assembly GCA_039654895.1). Classification (NCBI taxonomy): domain Eukaryota; kingdom Metazoa; phylum Arthropoda; class Insecta; order Raphidioptera; family Raphidiidae; genus Mongoloraphidia; species Mongoloraphidia duomilia. The sequence goes on from CM077527.1 coordinate 14,982,711, forward strand.
GTCGAATCATTATACATGCGAGAGTTAAGATTTTTTATAAGTTTTAACTACTTAATAAACTCGTTAAGCCGGGAAGCCTTAGGTTTTACCTATAGATAAACAACGTTTTGAGTTTCTGTCTGAGATATTTATTATTTTCACCTCTAATTGTTATGTGAATAATATGGTGTGGATATAAGGGGTTTTAAATCGATTGATTTTTTCATATACCAATTAATTACTGTCCACAGAAACTCAAAACGTTGTTTATCCAAATTGTGTTTTGTTTGCTTAAAATTGAACTTTTGAAGTAGTTGTTGCAAAAAATATTGTATGTAACGCGTGGCTTAAGTGACGAATCTGACAGTCGCGATTTTACAATACTCTCTTAAGGTTATGTTGCATTTATACCAGAACGAGTGTGTGTTTACTGCGCGAGTCGAAGGCGAGTGCGGTAATCACACACTCGTTCTGGTATAAATGCAACCTAACCTTAGGCTCGTATCGCAAAATCGCAACTGTCATATAATCCGTCACTTAAGCCACTAGTTGCATAAATTACTATTATAGGTAAGTATATAGATATTTTAATACAGATCTATACAAAAATTTAAGTAATGATGCCGACTAGTGAAAATATATAATATGTTCTGTAAACAGTTTTATTTCCACTCTCGCTAGAGCAGTGACACAATACTATAAACATTCTTAGAATTTATTTTCGTAGGGGGAACATTTACTCTTAAATTTCTGGGATATAAAATAATTGAAATATCCAGGTGTGCAAGCTTTCACGGCCGGCATTGTTCCAAGTCTTCATGGTTTCCGGGCTTGTGGCGGCTCACAGGTCACACTGACCTGTGAGCCGCCAAGGAGGACACTTCGACCGCTGCCACATCGCCTTTGAGAACGTCTACCGCAGTTGTAGACGAAACGTCAGGTAGAAATACCACCGGACCACGGCCTACAAGCCCGGAAACCATGAAGACTTGGAATTGAAATATCAGTCGAAACATAGCTTTGCTAGGTGTCTTGTCTGGGACAAGTGAATTAATAGATTTATCATCAGAAGAACGACTGCATCAAAATGCCACTATGACTGCAGCTCGGAGGCACAAACTGATTTATATTCAATACTGCCAACGGGCCATATCCTGCGTAAATCGCGTCGTATACAGCGCCGGTAAACCTACACAAGCGCACTACGCATGCCCAACAGACCTATAGATAAAGTCAGTGGCACGCGCACTCAGTTTCTCTTTTAAAATAAAAAGCGACTTTTATAATATCTATTTTTACCCGACTGCCGAAGGAGGATTATTAGTGATGGACGTTTACGGGATGTTTTTACAATCGAAACAATTGTAATCGTTCATAATAACAATCGAGTTCACAATCGACTCGAAGTTTGATTTTATAATCGAAATGTTCAAGTCGATTATTTGCCACATAGGTTATAGCAATATATCGAATGAGAATACATATAATCGCGATTCAAGGTTATATGCTAGTCGACTGACGTTCACGTGACACGTTGATTGTTCACTGTTCACATTATTCAGTCGGTACTCACTACTCTGTGATATCTTCACTATTGAATTCATATTACGCGATTACTGCACAATCGACCATCGACTCGACTAGAGTTGTTGAGTGATGAACGATTGTATATTATGTGGCTCTCGACAGTGTACGATTCAGTACTATGCGACTCGGTCTCTGTGAACTATGAAACAACAACAATCGAGTCCAACTGACAACCATCGAGAGTCATCGAGATGTTTGAACAATCGAGATAATCGACTAAGACATCTCGTATCGCGCATCACTAAGAGTAATGTTTTTCGGGTGTATGCATGTTATATCTTTATTCTTTGCAATTTCTTTGGCGCCTTCTGTAGCCTAAACGGCTTGACGAATTTTAAAAAATTGAGTTGAAAATTCAATATGGCGGACGCCAGACGACATTTTGTTAGAATGGAAAAGTAATTTTCCTTCTAAATACACCGATATGGGTAGATATCAAAAGAAAGGTTTCGTTGAGAAGATTTCAAATATGGCGTCAAGTAAAATTCAATATGGCGGACGCTAGACGCCATTTTGTCAATACGCAAAAAATCGGTAATATCTTTTGTGTGGGGTAGCAAATGAAAAGGCTTGATGAGTAGATTCAACTAAAAGGAAAAAAATAAAAATGAATTATTAAAAAAAAAACAAAAAACCCGACTGCGAAAATAGCGAACTTAAAAGATGGAAACAAAATCATACGATAACATGCAGTCGAAGGCATCATACATGTATATAGTATAAAGCTCGATTTATATCATCCGGTCAGACACGGCGCGGGAACGTAGCGTTTCCGGCAAAACAAACATTTTAAATGCATTTCAAATACGAGTATTGATACGTGTCTGAACGGACGGGATCCGCTAAGTATAAATATTCGTATTTGAAATGCATGTAAAAATGTTTGTTCTACCGGAAACGCTACGTTCCCGCGCCGTGTCTGACCGGATAATATAAATCGACCTTAACAAGTTGAATAGACATATTTGATGCCTCCGACTGCATGTTATCTTAAGTTCGCTTTTTACGCAGTCGATTTATTTATTTTTTTAAAATAATTTATTTTTTTGACGAACAGCACTGACAATTGTTTTACTTTGGTGACGAAGTATTCGACATATCACGTAGTACAGATCCTACCGATGGTGATGGGTATAACAGATTTATAGTTCATATGAAAACTTATGTATATTTCAAACTTCATTGTTTCAATTTACCTCCATTGTATATCGAATTAACAGTTGACCGTCTGAACACTCAACTGTTTTCTTTTTCACGCAGTCAACAATATCTCTGAGGTTTGCGTCTTATATGATCGTTGATATCTCCGACAAATACGTTGCATTGTTAGTCAAATAAAAGAAAATTTGCCTCTTTTGACAATTAATTCAAAACAGGGTTCATTTTGTATTGAAGACATAAAATCGCACATTGGTTTGAATAAGATATGTTGTGTAGTTTTTGAGATACCTACGGGATATTTTCGGCCGACTACGGAACCCTTCACAGTGTGCGGTCCGACACGCACATGGCCGCTTTTTGAAATGAAAACTTCTTTAGGCGCACTTTGCGTTCTTTCTGAATAGTAAACGAAAGTGAACCGTCACGCTCGGGTCAGTGACGCTGAATCGTGTATACTCGGCTCCAGCCGTCAGCAGCCACGTTTACTGTCTAACAAGGAATGCATCATTTCAAGAATTACGTTTTTAACCGACTTCAAAAAGGAGGTGGTTCTCAATTCCGTTGTATTTTTTTTTTATGTTTGTTACCTCAGAACTCCCTCATTTATAAACAGATTTGGAAAATTTAATTTTATTTGAAAGGATATACTTTCAGATTGGTCCCATAGAAATTTCATCAAAATCGGTTCAATAGTTCGGCTGATTTTAATAAAAGTTAAGTGATTCCTTAAGGTAAATGTCACTTTTTGACACTAAAAAGTAAAAAATAGAAAACTTTTTAACAAAAAAAGACTCCTTCAAAAAGCCACTAAAAGAGGAAAATAATGAAATTTTGAGGTTTGCGCCAATTTCCTCTTTTTTGTGGCTTTTTGAAGGTTTTTTTTTGTTAAAAAGTTTTTATTATTACGTATTAAGTATAATAATAAAATAATATTATACTTAATATTATATACTTACGCATATAATCAAGTTTCCACTTCTGTCGTGTGGTCATAAGCACACACCCACTTTTTTTTATTTCTGTGAATTTCGTCGGAGTCTCGACATAAAACGAAACAGTAATATGTATTTCCAATAATTTGATTGGCCAGCTGCAATGTCTACAAAACAAAAGAACTATTTTATGCATAAAATTACATATAAGTATATACACGGTAATACATATTCCTTATGGAGACCGTGATTCGTGAACGGAAACAGATCACTAATGTTTATGTCCAGCACGTTGCAGGGCTACCAGCCTTTTACGACCGACGACGTCCCTGCCTCTTGCCGCGACAGTCGCGTCGTACGTTAAACGTATTTCCGTCACCCTAAGCGTGTTTCCGGTGTTGTTTTTTCTATGCGCGCCAGTAAACTATAACTCATCGTGATTCTGAACATCAAACGTGAATTGAGTTCTTATATGACTGGAATACAAGGGGATGCGCCAAAAGTCAGTTAACGCAGTCCGGCAAAAGTCAAATATTCATTTCATCAAAATGCTCATATTACCCTCATGCATGAGGGTAATTTGAGCATTTTGATGAAAAGCGAGAACAGTATGGTTCAGTAGCGTCGCGGTCTCTGGATCAGACTGTCGTAGGTTTGAATCCCGCCTCCGCTCATGGATGTTTTGTGATGTCATTTAGTTTTAAGTTAATTGTTATTTAATGTAAGTAATTAAGACGCTAATGACCTAAGCTGTCGACGCGTCTATAATTTACAATAAATACTTAAATAGATTGATGAAAGGCAGTGATCATTACCTTGGGGTTTGGGGTTTAAAAAATTAGGATTAAAGTGGTAGATTTTAAAACTTTTTGAGAGCAATTTGCGACCACAAAATTTGTTTTTCTTCAAAATAATTTTTGCTATATATTACTAGCCATCAGTAGATCACTAAACAAAAAAGAGGGCCATGCTTTTTTCAAAGAACAAAAAAAGAGTGTTTATTTTTTGCACATATTTACTAGGTGGGAAGTATAGGACTGGTCATCAGTCGAATTTTTTTATATAGATAATATTTGTATAATCAGCTTATCTTAATGTTTTTCATATTGAACAGTTCGAACGATTCATCAAGTTTTTGTAAATAATGAACCTTTCTCAGTGAAGATAAAATACGTGTAATCACAATAATCAACTAACAACAATGGCAGACAGTATAACAAATGAGTTCGCGGCTTTGATAACAGCGAGTGGTGATGACACAAACCTATTCTGTGAGTGTGCAATATCTTATAAATAACATTTGGTATGGTTAATGGTTAGTCATAGTTACAATCATCTAATAAGGATGGGTAAAATTGTAATTAGTTTCAAAAGTTTAAAAAAAATCGTTTCAATCGATCAATTATTTTTCGAGCTGGATCGATTTAAAATTCTAGAATGCTTTTCTTATGGAGAAATATGTGTGGTCACAATCTAAAGTCATTGTCATATCAGATTTTCTGACAATGCTTATTGCAGCTCAGCATTATGACGTATTAACTGATACCTAAAGGTACGTGCAGTTTGCAGCTGAGATTCTAGATGGTAGCATGTATGGTGGCTGAAATTATAAGCGCTTATAGGTTTGCACAACGAATCTTTGATAAGCATTGGTACAATCTTAAGTCGAGTTTGAAATGTCAGATAGCGAAGACGAATATTTGTGTTCTTCTGCTACAAAGTGGTATATTTTAAATACAAATTTGGGTAGGAGCTATCATGTCCACCCTATTAATAGAAAACGATCTAAACATTTCATCATTTATACCAAGAATTAAAATTTTACCCAAACCTATTTTTTGAATATTTACGTATGGAACCTAACACTTTTAAATACGTCTTAGAAAAAACTCAAAACAAATTAAATAAAAACTGGCAAAATTTCACTTATTAAACTAGTCACATCCATTGCGAAACTTGTAACGGCCATTTGACAGTTGTCACACGTTGATTGTAGTAGTCAGCGCGCTGAAAGAATGGTGAGATACATTCTTGTATCTAGCAGCTCTTGTAACAGCGCTTATACCTGCTACACTGACTGCTTCGATGTGTACGCTCGCATATATAACAATGCATTAATTTAAGCAAGCCCTGCTATGATCTACTCTACCATCTAGAATCCCAGCTCCATACTGCACGTACCTTTATACAAAGTCAAACTATAGTTTTTTCTTCCATTTATATTGAAAAAATGTTTCTATTTTTAACCGATTTCAATAAAAAAAAAAACAAGAAGGTTCTCAATTCGTCTTTATTTTTATTTTTTTATTATAATTTTTTTATGTATGTTAACTCATATCTCCTGCATTTGTGAACCGATTTTGATGATTATTTTTTTATTTAATTGTGGAATCACCTGTCCATAGGCCATAATATATTAAGGTGGGTGATTTTCTTAACATTTGAAAATAATCTTCATTAAGCTAAATAATCTCACATCCTTGTCATTATCTAAAGAAGCATGGTATGGAACAGATACTAATATAATATATAAATGTACATTATACATATATATGTAATATATATAAATGTAATATATGTAGTTTCACACGCCCCGTAAACAACGGTGTTACATCTAATAGAAGAAGAAGAAGCAGCTAACAGTTTCTAGTTGCTGATTATAATAGTAGATACCTCTCTGCATAAACTGTATATTGCAGAATGATTGTGCTCATAGTCATCCAGTGATTGTACTCATGGAAACATGCTCTTTTAGTTGATTGTTATTCCGTGATTTACAGCACGTTCTTGAAAAGTAATATTTCTATTTCGCTTGTTGAAAATGAAATCTTATTTTTGCCATAACCACTATAAAATAGCTGCTTTACAAGCATGTATACAGGCCTGTAATATTAGGAAGGTGTGCGGAAAGTAAAATTTAATATCGCAACCCCCGCTTTTATAATAATTATTATGAACCAAAATTTTAAATGTTATTTTTTCCTTTTTAGTACATTTCAATAAACGCTTGTCTCTAAAAAGTTTTTTTTACAAATATTTCATTTTGTTCATTTTAGTCTTTCAAAATTTTATCTCCCCTTTGACAACCGTATAGGAGTTGAATTTCGAAAAATCCTTTCTTAGTGAATGCTTGCGTCAGAAAAGGAACAAACTGTCCAAATTTCAAATTTCTAGCTTCAGCGATTTGGCTTGGGCATTGATTAGTCAAAAAAAACCCTACATCCCCGTTTGAACCCCTTAGGGATTGAATTTATTTCTAAAAACGATTTATTCATGTATCGTCATCGGGAATGCATATGTGTACAAAATTTCAAATCGATCAGATAGGTGGAAATCGTTCAAAACTGACTTGCAAGATTTGACCTAAACAAACAAACACACAAACAAACTAACATACATTGCAAGTTAAATAAAAGCTTTAAAAAATGGTGGAACCTTTGGTGTAAAGATACGAAATGTTACAATTACCACAAAACACCAAACCATAACAAACACTCATCTCCTGATGATGCCAACTTGGTTGGCGAAACGTACGTCGAGAGTGTTTGTTATGGTTTGGTGTTTTGTGGTAATTGTAACATTTCGGAAATAAAAGCTTGTAAAATACTTACATTTTTTTTAGAAATTAAACTTTTGGGAACCGACCATTGTTTACAAATCCCTATTATATAAAAAAAAACAAACACACAAACAAACTAACATACATTGCAAGTAAAATAAAAGCTAATAATAATAAAAATATATGCTCAATGATTTAGTTACTAGCTGTGAACGAGGCTGTATCAACATTTAGCGAGTTAGACTCACACATAGCTGTGTTTGCGCTAATCCATCATGTCACAGCCGACTCTGACAGTTCACCTTGGTAATCATTTCACCTGTCTTCGGTGTACACCACCACATCATTGCTGCATTCTATCTCATCATTAGACCAAACCATCCTAGCCAAGTTTTGTATCATTATGAGAGTTCGTAAATATGGTCAATGTTTTTTAAAAACAGTTAAACAAAACCTAAACTAGTGATGAGCAAAATTGGTATTGGTCTTGCGAAAAAGCAAGACTAAGACCGAGACTATAATCATTAGACTAGCAAGACCAAGACTAGCATTAGACTAGCAAGACCAAGACTAAAACCGAATGAACAAGAACAAGACCAATACCAAAACCGAATATGCAAGACCAAAACCAAAAACCCAAGACTAAACTAAAAATTCTTACTTCAGAAATAATGAGCAAAATGAGCAAGACCAAGACTTGATACGCAAGACCAAGACTAAATAAGCAAGACCAAGACCAGACATATTTGAGCAAGACCAAGACCAAGACTGAATCAGCAAGACCAAGACCAAGACTGTCCAAGTCTTGGTCTTGGTCTTGGTTTGCTCATCACTAACCTAAACATAGAGGCTCCTTTAGAATGAGCCATTTTTCTGAGAGTAGTTATTTCAATTATCTACGAGAGGCACCACTTGTGGTAGAGACAAACATTATTTATTACCCATTATGTCGTGTAATTTTAGAGGTAAGTATAACTTAATTATTTAATTAATTTAAAAATAATAATAATTTAATAATTAAGTTATAGGTACCACTAAAATGGCACGACACTAATGGTACCACTGTAAACCAAAATGATGAGATTGTTTCAAATTTTGTTAATGTTTAGGTATAGAAAATAGGTACGTAGCACGATTAGGCTGAGAGCTAGTGACAATTTTTTAGTGTTATTTATTCAAGGCCTTATTTTTGTGAAGATGTTGAGGGAGGCATATAAAAGTGCCCTGAGTAAAGGATTTTGCTAGATAGCGGTATGGGAGGGATGCAGACCGCATCCAACATGTAACAAAAAAAATTCGACTGATGACCAGTCCTATACTTCCCACCTAGTAAATATTTGCAAAAAATAAACACTCTTTTTTTTTATTGTTTGACTAGGCCCAAATAACCTTAGCTGTTGGTGGTCTTTAAAACACAATTTAATTTTTATTCTTTCAAAAAAAGCATGGCCCTCTTTTTTGGTTGGTGATCTACTGATGGCTAGCTTAATATAGCAAAAATCATGGTTGCCTTGATTTACGTACAATTTTCTTTTTTTAGTAAAATATTTTTTTTCTCGAAAATTATACATTTTAGAGAAAAAAAATATTTACATTTTTTTCATATTATAACATCTAGAATTCATTTATATTTTTTTTTACCTATGTTAATACGTGACGTTGAGGACGTTTTTTTGAATATCTCAGGATCCACTGAACCGATTTGACTCAAAATCTAATCAGATCTAAGTTAAAGGCTGATAAACACAATAGAGCAATCGGCATGCCCGTATGTTGTTCCGTTCTTAAGATATCGAAGGCGAAAAATTGACCACACACACACATACACACACACACACACATACACACACACACACATACACACACACACATACACACACACACACACACATACAGACATCAGTCAGAAAATGATCTTAAACGATTGCTAGGGTCTTAAAACGTGAAAATCTGTTAAAATCTCGAAATATTTTTTTCGGACTAAATCCATTACTTCCCTACCATAGTAGAGGTGGGAAGTAAAAATGGTCACAATTATTATTGCTTCAAGAGGCTGAAATTGTTCATATAGCTTGTCGGTGACCCAATAATTCCATTATAATATTTGCAGATCGATTGGTCAGTATTAAAGGAGTGGCAGATCACCCTAAACGTGTCATGTACCCGACGAAATTTATATTATTAGTTTAAGGTTCAAATTTTAATATGTTGTTGCAGCGACTGTTTTAAGCATATATTTCAATTTGCAGAACAAAATGTCGGTATTAACCCCCTTGCAGAACGATATAAACACCTAGGCGAGCAAGTTTCCTTCTAAGATAAGGGGGCTAATACCAACATTTTGTTCTGCAAATTGAAATATAATTATGTTTAAAACAGTCGCCGTAACAACATATTAAAATTTGAACCTTGAACTAATAATATAAATTTCGTCGGGTACATGACACGTTTAAGGTGATCTGCCACCCCTTTAATACTGAACAATCGATCTGCAAATATTATAATGGCATTATTGGTCACCGACAAGCTATACAAACAATTTCAGCCTTGAAGCAATAATAATTTTGACCATTTTCGGTCTGCATCCCTCCCATACCGCTATCTAGCAAAATCCCTTACTCAGAGCACTTTAATATGCCTCCCTAAACATCTTCACAAAAATGAGCCCTTCAATAAATAGCACCAAAAAATTGTCACTAGCTCGCGGTCTAGATGGATTTAATGCAATTTTAACTACCAAATATTTTTCTTTTGAAGGTCATTGAAAAATAAGTTTACTATAGACAAAAGTAGCCTCACCTACCGGTATCTATGTGAAATATTCGACGATTCTAATGTGTAACAAATTAAATCATTTTAATTTATTTAAGCTTCTATATTATAACAAAATAATACCGTTTTAATGTACTTGTTATTATTTCTTTATAATTTGTGCTACTAAAAAAAGTTAATGAATTGCTGTTAGCAATTGATTTAAAAATTAAATTCAGATTTATTTTTACTTCTCATGACACCGTAAAATTTTAAAATTCGAATAAAAAAATAAATTTAAAGATCGTAGAACAGTTTTAATAAATCTATAATAATAATATCATGTTTTCTTTAACCAAAAATTAAAGAAAATTATGTAAGTACCTATATTTATATTCATCTAAACCCAGTTCCTAAAAAAATATGCCTTCTTGGTGAACTTTTTCAATCAGAAAAAATCTTAGGTAGGTATATTAGTTTTTATTTCACGGCTATTTAGCCATTCATGAAATAAAATACCTATCTATCTGTCTTTTAGTGCGGAAACGGATTTACTTACTAAAGGACGTATTTAATTTGATGCTGAAATTGAAATGATAATTAATATTGCAGTTAAGAAAAAGATTATTAAGTATTTTAAGGGCTTAATTTTTTTATTTTATTAAAGCCAGAATACTTATATAAGAATGTAGGCTTTCACGGCCGGCGTTAATAGAATTAAGATAAGAATCTTTCGGGCTTATGAGCCGTGGTCTACTGGAATGGCTTCTTCTTCTTTCAGACGTTTCGCTTGCAACTGCGGCAAGCATCTTCAGTGGTGTGTTCGACGTGGTCGTAGTGTTCTTCTCGGTGTCCTGCTGTCGTAGTGTTCTTCTCGGTGTCCTGCTGTCGACAGCAGGACACCGAGAAGAACACATCGAACACACCACTGAAGATGCTTGCCGCAGTTGCAAGCGAAACGTCTGGAAGAAGAAGAAGCCATTCCAGTAGACCACGGCTCATAAGCCCGAAAGATTCTTATCTTAATTCCAGAATACTTATATTAGCAAATACACCATAAGTATTGTTGGCAGGGTTTGGCTCTGCGCTCCGAGTTTTAATGTTTGGATTAGAATATATTTTACCATCTATGCCTATATGGGATATTGTAAGCATTATTTATTTTTGGAGCAGAGCGCAGAGATAATGTCGCGGCGTTTCGACGGACATAGCTCGAAGGCGGCAAAGCTTACGCTGGACGTATATAATTTCAGTGTTGTAATTGAATTAAATTGCAGACGAATTAGGTGTGTATTATTAAAATGTATGTATATTCACAATAGCCAGGTATACACACACTTAGAGATCAACCGTCTTTATTTTAATAACTGCTCGAACACAAAACTCGTGTCCTGTGTTTTTATATATACTCTCTCGAACATGCCGTCGCGTTTTTATGCGGCATTTTTAAACCGAGAGAGACCCGTCTTAAAAGCTGACCGAATGCGGAAATGGATTCCGTAATAAACGAAGAGTCCACCATCAGAGTTCCTATTCGGTTTTACCGAATATAGGACAAATAACATTGAGAACATTTACTATTCTGTTTGTTTGTTTGTTTGTTTAGAACACTGTAAGAAATGAGAAGGCCGATTAGATAGATTATCGATGGTCCATTTGTAGTCAGCGATTAATCCGGTAATAGGCACACAAAGAGACTATGGCGTCACAAACAGGTATCGCCTGCACATCGCGTAGATTCCATAGAAACACATTGCGCATGCGTGGTTATTAATTTTAAGTTAATTTGTTTTGTATTCATCAATTTTATATATATGTAACTATACATTTTATTTTGTAATTTTTACACATTTTATATTGGAATATTACACAAATTATGTAATTTTAATTTACTTTATGTAAAAATCACAAATTTGTTTAACGTTACAGTAAAAGTCCAATTTTTTCTGAAGTTTTCTGTGTAAAAATAAATAATAATGTAAAATCACTTAGAAAATTGAGCGAATTCTATCTTAACTTTCAAAGTATTTTTACATCCATTTTTTACAGTGTTGAGAACATTTACTATTCTGTTTGTTTGTTTGTTTGTTTAGAACGAAGAAAGATGATTAAAAGCTGTATCTTTCTTTATTGCACGTTTTACTGCCGTTCTGGTCTATTTCAATAATTTCTACTATAAGTAGGTATACACAGGGTACTTAATTGCTTTGCGGGTAATAGGGATTTAACCCGTAAAATTAAACTTTTGCGATTTCCTGCTTCCCTAATTATTTTAGGAAAAATATCTTCGAATAAAAAGTTTTATAACATAAAATTCTGCATCTAAATCATTAAACAAAATTAATTTTGCATCATGCTTTGTAACGGCAGAAATTTGATATGAAAATATCAAAATTACCTCAAAAACAGTTAGCGATAGCCATGGAACTTGAACAAAATGATGGCGTTTTAGCTGTCAGAATAATTTCTAATCATTTTGTTCAAGTTCCATGGCTATCGCTATCTGTTTTGACATAATTTTGACATTTTCATATCAAAATTTATGCCGTTACAAGGCATGCAAAATTAATTTTGTTTAATGATTTAGATGCAGAATTTTATGTTCTAAAACTTGCGTATTCGAATATATTTTTCCTAAAATAATTAGGGAAGCAGGAAATTGCAAAAGTTTGATTTTACAGGTTAAATCCCTATCACCCGCAAAGCAATTCAGCACCCTGTATGTGAAACGAAAATATGGGTCAATTTGAAAACAGCTCTAAAATCTGAGAAACATTCAACGATTCGTTGCAGCTTATTAATATGTGACATCAAAAGTCATTGTTTTAAACTCAAACTTTTTATTTAAATGATTCACCCTGAAGTTGACGTTTTTTTAAGCAGTTATTTGATTGCTGATGCAGTTTTCAATATTTCACGGTAATAAAAGAAAGTTGGTAACTAATTGGGCTTCTGGCCATCGATCGATTGATCTCGATGAAAGAAGATCTCGGTCAATCTGCAGCAATACTCCATTATTTTACACTTAATTTAATAAATCGATTTAATTTGCGGTTTTGTAATAATAATTTAATACGTATTAATCTTTCGTTTAAAGAGAACAATAATTTTTTTTACCATACCCACTACAAAATACCTACTTTCGATGTATGTATAGCGGACATTAATGACCCATTTGACAGTCAGGTGTGCGGAAAATGGTTTTTTTTCTGCACTAGCGCAGAAAATAACGGTTGCCATAGCAACTTCTGTTTATTCGCTCTATACGCCTGAGTACGTTTGTTACTTGCACATACTTCGCGGCACACTGTGGAAGGAAAGATGGCGACGCAAATGATCTGTCAGAATTTTTTGAAAATGACGTGAAAAGTAGGTATTTTGTAGTGCGTGTATGGCAAAAAATACCATATAAGTATGTCTCGTACGTAATGCTATTACGGCTTGTGTGACTGTCATCACTCGCCGTAATGTGCTCCATTACGTATCTAGACATACAATCTACTATATATTGCATTTTCCAATCATTTTATGACAACGAAAGCTGAGGAGAGAGCACCGGATTCGCATTCAGTGGGTTCGAATCAAGGTGAAAGCAGATGTAGTTTTTTTCCTACAGCCCCCATCGAATAAAAAAACTCGGGTCGCAGTGCCAAAACCCTGCCGACAATATAGTGTATTTGCTAATACAGGCATTGTGGCTTTATTATGTGAACTGTTTGTTTTTGTGTAAAATAAAAAATTTAACCCCTTAATACATCCCTTACACTAATATTTTTTTCTTAATTGCAATATTGTTATCATTACAGCATCTGCGCCAAATTAAATACACCCTTCGGTAAGGAAATCCGTATCCGCAAACTAATGTTTTTATAAAAATCGTAAGTCCGGCCCTATCGGGCCGATTTTATTTAAATTTTAGCATCACGTTTTTATCTTTACTAAAGGGTTAAATTTCAATTTTGAAACGATTCGAACAATTTTTTCGGTATTTTTGGGCCCAAAAACATTTTTCAACCCCTAAAAACCACCCTTAAAATAGTCCGATCAGGTCCATTTTAAATAGGCTTCGTGCGGTGATGGATTGCAACGTGCCTACCAAATTTCATCAAAATCAATTAACTCTTTCGAAAGTTATTGCCCGCACACATATATATATAAATATATAAATATATATATATTATATATACATATATAAACAGACATTTCCAAAAATGGTGCCAAATTGTTCAGGAGGCTATGAAACGTCGAGAAATTTTGGTCCGACCCCTAGGTCCCGCCATCCGACCGACGCCAATAGTGTATGTGCCATATGGCAAATACACTAATAATAAATCATAAATTCTTAGCACCCGGGCGAAGTCGGACGAGATCGTTAGTATAATATATAACTAACATTTATCGTATAGATATATAGTACTTTTTCAAATATCACTGGCACATACCAGAGCTCTGCTAGATTTGCAGTGGCATAATATTATTTTATACTGTTCAGTGGCGTTCGTTTCCATACAATTATGTTGGTTTTTAATTTACGTTTTTTTACCCAATAACTGTATGAACAGTTGCCAGGTCAAAAAATTAGTTAGCCGGTCTTGACGCACATATTTTGAATCCCCAAAATCGGACAAAGAGAAACTATAGAGTGTTTTTTTTTTTAAGACCACCAACAGCTAAGGTTATTTGAGCCTAGCACCAATTCATATTTTCAATTCATTATTTTTTTTAATAATAAATTGAAAATCCAATTATCACTTTTACCAGCTCTCGGGCTAGAATCCGGGAACTGGGGACTTGTAATAAAGGAACCATAGCAACGCCATGTAAACAACAACACCGCTACACGCTCGACCATTCTCAAGCTCGTGAAACTATAGAGAGCAAATATATTTGTCTATAGGACTTTTCATCACTATATAGATGTGAGAGGATATTATTTTTCAATTTACAACGAAAAATGTATTTTATTGTGGATTATAGACGCTCGATAATTAAGGTCATTAGCGTCTAAGTAACAAAATGCCATAAAATTAAAAAAAAACGTCAATGAGCGAAGGTGGGATTCAAACCCACGACACTCTGATCATAAGACCGATGCACGCTGATAACACACACATTTTTCAAAGCCACCTATGTTCATTTTCAAAATTTGCCATTTAAAACCACATTGCATCGATTACTTTAAGTGCAAATATCTTAAAAAAGGCTACTCCTAGCCACTTTTACAAAGTAAAAATGACGGAAAAATCAATTTTTTTATTCAAAAAAATAGTACGAGTGCGTACAAAAAAGTTATGACTATTTGAATGAGTGAAAAGGTGTGTACGTGGCGCCCCCTACAAGTAAGAGCCATACCAAGGTCAGATTTGAATTTCTCATATCAAAAAATCCCCATATACCAAATTTCATTAAAATGCCTAAATTATTTTAAAAGTTATTTAAGAAAATCAAAAATTAAAATTAAACTTTGACACTCTGTATCTCTTTTAATATCTTTCGGATTAGACAAGTTGGGATCTATCGCAATATTTTTTTGTAAGAATTTAAGGAATCAGCTGTTACTCCATGTGCCATTCTTTTTGGGACACGCTGTATATCTAATATACCTGCTGACAGCTACTCTCGGTCTACTATAGAAGTGAAATTGGCGACACAAAATGAACTGTCAAAATTTTTTGAAAATATAGGTACCTATCTACTGAAAATGAAGTGAATTTACAGCTATTTTATAGTAGGTATGGCAAAAAATACCATACATCTATATCTCGTAAAATTTTGTACAGGCCCGTTTTGAGGGGTGCTCAATCTAGTGGCGTGCACAGATTTTTTCGAAAAAAATCGCTAATATGATTTATTAAAATTTTGCTGATACTGTCATAGTAGGCCTTGGATTTTGTATCAGCCAGGCCATTTTTGCTGAAAATGTGCAGTTTATCAAACTCTACAATTAAAAAAAAATCCGGGCTAAATCGCACAATTAATAAACTTTTTACAGACTAACCCCAAAACAAATGGATCACACTGTATATAAACAGATGAAATTATTACGTAAGCCGTTTTAGATTTTTGTTAAAAGATAAAAATTTTAAAATATTTTTATATTATGAATCGATAATCTTGTTACAGCTATGAAATAGATGGATGATTATCTAATGTAGTTTTATATTTTTTTTGAACTTGATATTTCTTGTCAGAGTCTGAATTATTGAAACATGCAGTTTTGTGATAATGAAATTATAGTGTTCTAATAAACTGTATATATTTTGTACTAAATTAGTGTAAAGTTACTTTATTTTTATTTTACGAAGTGATGTGTGGATTGTGTAAATATAATTTGTAATTTGTACAATTTGACTTATTTAGTGATCGTGAATTTTGGGACTACAACAGTGATTTTTAAGGTAAGAATCTTAATATTTGATCCAGTTTGACTACTGTTTTCCATAAAATTTATGAAAATACAACTTGTATTTTTATTAAAATATATCCAACTTTTGCACTGTTTATATATACTTGTAGGTACCCTACATTTAGCTGCGATAAGTACTTAGGTATTATTTTTCAATTAAATACTCGATATAGACGAACTTTAATGTATTTTTTTACTTTGACAAATTAATACAGTGGCGGCGCTAGGATTTTTTGTTAGGGTGGGCCAGACTTAGGGATGATGTTCTAAAGGTGGGCTAATAACAATTTTGTTCCCAAATTTCAGTGCTCGTCAAAATTTTAACCCAGCTTACTTAATTACTTGCTATTGAATTTACAAGAAAAATTATTGAAATTTCGAGGGTTAAAAACTTGTTTAAAAGATAAACTAGAGATTGGGGATTATTCCAGGGTGGGCCAAGGGGTGGTCCAAGAGGTAAGCCAAGACAGTTTAAGGTGGACCATGGAGCACCCGGCTCACCCTCTAACGCCGCCACTGAACTAATATTTACTTATTTTAATTGTACCTATATCTTATGGTTAAATCAATATGTAAATACACTATTTTTTATAATTAAGTATAAAATAACAAAGATAGAAATAGGTACAAAAAAATTTGTTTTAGGGAATATACAGTAAAAGTCCAAGTTTTTATGAAGTTTTCTGTGAAAAAATAAAATAGAAAATCAAGCGAATTATACCTTAACTTTTAAATTATTTTTACATCCATTTTTTACAGTGCGCTCAACAGTGTCTCCGCTCGCGTTAAGCTCGATTTATATTATCCGGTCAGACACGGCGCAGAAACGTAGCGTTTCCGGCAAGACAAACATTTTTACATGCATTTCAAACACGAATATTTATACTTAGCGGCTCTCGTCCGTTCAGACATGTATCAAAACTTGTATTTGAAATGCACGTATAAATGTTTGTCTTGCCAGAAACGCTACGTTCCCGCGCTGTGTCTAACCGGATGATATAAATCGACCTTTAATGTCGATTTTTGAATGATTTTATTATTTTGAATAATGAATGGCTAATATTGATTGTTTGGGGATACAATTATAAATAATGGCTGCATAATTTAAATAAAAATGACATATCGAATTAGTTTCTTTAGATTAAAGTTTGCATTGTAAATTGTAATAGAAGAAAGCTCCTTACTATCACATACATACATGACACATAACACTCACACAACACAAATACATGCACATCTACACGCTAGACACAAAACACAAACACACTATATCATTCCTCTCGACACAGAGCTTGCTCTAGTGAGAGGGAGTATCCTTTTTATATATATTTTTGAAAATAAATAACTTGTGCAATATTAGGAGAATAAATAAATAAATATTTGTCTAAGTCCATCGAACTTATGTTTTGAATAATATTCAAAAAACATTTTAATTTTAAAGTACGCTACTGAACTCTATTGCCGAGCTATGATAGTTGGATCAAACCTAAAACACGTACAGTGCATTTCATGTATATCAGATACACGCATCTTAGAACCATATAGAGCAAGGTGGGTGAAACCCAACGGATCGCAGTAACGGCACGTTCAAGAAGGGGCTACAAATTTTTTTACAGAAAAAAAAACTATTTTTGACGGTTACAACCAACGTATTATAATTTGTACATACCTAAGTATAGTCCTTTTAATTTTAATAATTTTTTGTAAAAAATTGAATATTTTGACTCGGGGAATAAAATATTCAAAATGTGTTGAATTTTTCACGTTAAACCTAAGTTCAAAGAATCCACTCAGTGGAACAAACAGGCGGGTAAATAAACAGATCGAAATACTTAAAGTTCGAAAACGGCTTTATTCGAAGGATCGAAAAGCAATGTTCCCTCTAATTTTTTCGCCATGTATACTACATGTACCTATAGTGTTTGCTGAAGAATAAAGCATAGCTTTCGAAATGTACATCCATCAATAAAACTGTTGTGGTAAGAAGAAACTATCTTTATTTTTTTTTGACATTTTAATGACAAAGGCCGTTTCAAAAAAATTTTTGACCCTCTAAATTTCACTTTTTTTGTGAAATTTGGATTTTTGCCATTTTTAGATGCAATTGTTCTATAAAATGAAATAAAAAAAATGGTGAACAAGCCCATTGTGCGCAGAATACAAAAATGGCTGCGCATCTTTCGAAAAATTAGTGCGCGTTCGCGCACCCGCGCAGCTTAGAGGGAACATTGTCGAAAAGATGCATAGCTAGATATACCTACGCTTATGTATACACAAAATAGACAGAAAGTTGTATACTAAGTTCCAAGTACCAACGGACTGTTCACATAAACTACATAGATTGGTATCTTCACTGCGTCATATAGTAACTAAGTACTAACATACAGTACTACATACTGACTAAGTATTGCGGTAAATCACTATTATGTGCCTGTAATCACATGACGATGCGCTCTGTCCATGCACTTGTTTTTATCTAAATTGCCTAATCGACTTTTAACCCAATTGAATTAAAAAATAAATATACTTATAGAGATATTTGGTAATTGGTGCTGCGACAAAATAACCGACGACAAAATAACCAAACGATAAAATAACCGACGTCAAAATAACCAACGACAAAATAAATTGGTGCGGCGGCGTTTTGTTGCAGGGTAATAAAGGGGGTGGTACAGGTGCGGAGTTCCTCACAAATCCGCGGGGGGTTATTTTGTCGTTTAGTTATTATGTCGCGGTTATTTTATCGTTGGATAAGTACACTGTAAGAAATGAGAAGGCCGATTACATAGATTATCGATGGTTCATTTGTAGCCAGCGATTAATCTGGTAATAGGCACACTGAGACAATGGCGTCGTAAACAGGTACCGCCACATATCGCGTAAATTCCATAAAAACACATTGCGCATGCGTGGTTACTAATTTTACATTAATTTGTTTTGTATTCATCCATTTTATATATGTAACTATATACATTTTATTTTGTAATTTTTATACACTTTATTGGAATATTACACAAATTATGTAATTTTAATTTACTTTATGTAAAAATCACAAATTTGTTTAACTGTACAGTAAAAGTCCAAGTTTTTATGAAGTTTTCTGTGTAAAAATAAATAGTAATGTAAAATCATTTAGAAAATCGAGCGAATTCTACCTTAACCTTCAAAGTATTTTTACATCCATTTTTTACAGTGTAGAGTAAATAATAACTCAGACGTCGCGATAGTGGAAGATTTGGGTTTGAGTCCAGAAGGTGATGTAGGTTTAAAATGAATTTTTCTAATATTGCACGGTAACGTCGCGTCATTCGATGGGTGTTTTTAATGTTAAAAGAATTGTTAACTTAAGCATTCACTTGTATTTACAAACATTTCTTCGTTTCAACTGAATTTTGTTGATAAAAGAATGTTTTTCGATTTTTCCTCAGTGTAGGGGAGCCCGTCAAATTTCTTGGCCTGGGGTCTCACTTCAGGTTGTGGCGGCCCATGTCTGTGACTCAATTATACTGCAATATAAAACTTTAATATAATAATATACGAGTTAACAATCACACTGCAAAAAATGGATGTAAAAATACTTTGAAAGTTAAGGTAAAATTCGCTCGGTTTTCTAAGTGATTTTATATTATTATTTATTTTTACACAAAAAACTTCATAAAAACTTGGACTTTTACTGTAAAGTTAAACAAATTTGTGATTTTTACATAAAGTAAATTAAAATTACATAATTTGTGTAATATTCCAATAAAGTGTGTAAAAATTACAAAATAAAATGTATAGTTACATATATAAAATGGATGAATACAAAACAAATTAATGTAAAATTAGTAACCACGCATGCGCAATGTGTTTTTATGGAATCTACGCGATGTGCAGGCGATACCTGTTTGCGACGCCATTGTCTCTTTGTGTGCCTATTACCAGATTAATCGCTGTCTACAAATGGACCATCGATAATCTATGTAATTGGCCTTCTCATTTCTTACAGTGCAGATTACAACGAAACCTTATTTCGAACCAATGATGTAGAAATGGAGAAACAGTTCCGTCTTGATTTAGTATCATAGCGTCGCATCTCCGCCACATATCGGGAGTAACTAAGGCGTGTAGGAATTTTAACGATATGTCACTGCACAAACCCATATTGCAAACTGAAGCATGCGCCTACATTCGTATCTATTTTAATCTAAGTCATTACCTACCGTTCTTATTTTGTATATAATATCTAATATCTATACCGCTACTATTGCAAATGCAAAATTTCGGGACCAATGCCGTCCTTTATTTAACAAGCCGTGAGTTGGGTCGTTTATTAGGACTAAAGTAGGTCCACACGACGAACTTCCCAGTTTGATAAATATTTAATAATAATAATTAAATTAGATATTACACAGAAAAGTAATCATTTTAATCATTAAAACATAATTATTATTTATTTTTAACAATAATTTAAAAAAAAACGGCTGAACCGATTTTTATAAAATGTATGTCGGATCAAAATGACGTTAACACGCCTCGATTGACACCCTTACGAAGTCGATATAATTTTTTATTCGCGAGATATTGATTAAGAAAAAAGAACGGCTGAACCGATTTTGAAAAAATTTCTTTCAGATCATATTTACGTTAATACGCGTCGGTTGGCACCCTAACGTAGTCGATATCATTTTTCATTCTCGAGATTTCATCTAAGAAAAAAATGGACACATTATATACGTACGTACATACGTATACACATACACACACACACACAGACATCTTTCTAAAAATAGTGTAGTGACCTTGAAACATAAAAATTTGTTATACATTTTGATTTCGATTTTCGGACCCATTACAATAACTTCCAATGGGAAGTTAATAACACTCAATTTTTAAGGCGCTGTGAATTAATACAAAAACGTTATTTTAAATTTCATACAGAGAGTTGTCTCTAAATCAGGTTGCTCTCTGGGACATTAAAATGTTTAAAATCCACCACTGGTGTTGTAATTTATTATTTCGTTCAAAATGGCGACTGGACTTTTGTAGACCGCATGTGCATAATTTAATTTGTTCTTATCAAACGCGCATATAAATAATAATAAATAAATAGATACATTGAGACATGTATATGACTACAAGATTCAAAGAAGTCGACTGTAGATGGGTGCAGAAAGAAGGACACATTTCACACGACCTTTGACACTATCTCCATGTGTATTAGTGTCAGATGTTAGTGCAAGTAGTGTTTGTGTTTGTACGGCCATATTGCACGGTACACTCAAGAGAAAAGATGATTGCCGCACCTACGCGTTAGACCAGAAGAACAAGTGAAGTGTGATATTAAAGACGTGCTTTTGAATCTAGGGCTTCGATTCGTTTTATCTCTGTCGAATTAGATATAGTAGATTTCCATTAAAAAGTGCACTATATTACCCATTTCAAAAGATTTAATCCAATCTTTCTCAAAAAATTCGACTGATGACCAGACCTATACTTCCCACGTAGTAAATATTTGCAAAAAATAAACACTTTTTTATTATTTTTTGAAAAAAAGCATGGCCCTCTTTTTTTTTGGTGATCTACTGATGGCTAGTAATATAGCAAAAATCATGGTTACCTTGATTTACGTACAATTTTCTTTTTTAATAAAACATTTTTTTTTCTCGAAAACTATACATTTTAGAGGAAAAAATGTTTACATTTTTTTCATATTATAACATCTAGAATTCATTTATATTTTTTTTTACCTATGTTAATACGTGACATTGAGAACGTTTCTTTTATTGCCCTGTATCTTCGAAACAAAGCCGCTTTTCGAAACTCGTCAAAGGACAAAATATTAATCTTACAATAACCCAGGGAATAACCCCTTGAATTTTTGCCGTATAATAAGAAGTATTAGAAATACCTTGTATTTCTAATACTTCTTATTATTCATATACTTAGTGACTTGGAGACCTAACACTAAAAAATGTATCATTTTGCCGTATTTTTACCAAACATCCTGTATAATATTAAGAAGGACATTGTAAATAATCACCTGTCCATAATTCAAATATAGTTACATATATTATATTTATTATTTAGCAATGTCTAAAATTAAGACAGTTTTATTGGTTAATACATTAAATGGCGATAGTATTAACTCAACTAGGTATATATAATTCGTGTGGGGTCATTTCAATCCCAACTGTTTTTCTGACTGAAAAATAAGAATGTTACTACAATCTATAGTCTCCTATTGATACTATATTAGAAGATGATGTAAAAATTTTATTGATTTTTTTATAGTTTTTAGTGTTTTCGACACTTTTGTTACCAAAAAAAATTAATTTAATTTATTTTCATCACTTTTATTAAAATTCCAGTCATTTTTATTGGTTTTATGTTTTTAACACTTTTGTTGCCAAAATGTTTTAAAATTTTTGACGTGTTAATTTTCTCACCAACTGTCAATTTAAGAAATGCTAATAGCAATTCTTGTTTTCAATTTATTTCTTTTTAATAACAAATTATAGGTCCTTAAATTCATTTGATACTTTCACCAGTCCTGGGAACTGGGGGTTTGTAATACATGAAACTTAAAAACCCCAAACCGGAATTCTATCGACTTAGCTAATCTTAAGCTCGTGAATACAGATTTTATAACAAGCCGTGAGGTGGGTCGTTTATTAGGACTAAAGTGCGACCCTTGAGGTCCACACGACGAACTTTCCTGCAGTTTGATAAATATTTAATAATAATAATTAAATTAGATGTTACACAGAAAAGTAATCATTTTAATCATTAAAACATAATTATTATTTATTTTTAACAATAAGTAAAAAAAAAAAAACGACTGAACCGATTTTTATAAAATTTATGGCGGATCAAAATGACGTTAACACGCCTCGATTGATACCCTTACGAAGTCGATATAATTTTTTTTTCGCGAGATATTGTGTAAATTCTACTTTTTTGGAGTCTATTTGGTTAAGAAAAAAGAACGCCTGAACCGATTTTGAAAAAATTTTTTTCAGATCATATATACGTTAATACGCGTCGATTGGCACCCTAACGTAGTCGATATCATTTTCCATTCTCGAGATTTCGTCTTAGAAAGAAATGGACACATACGTACGTACATACACACACACACCCACACAGACATCTTTCTAAAAATAGTGTAGTGACCTTGAAACATAAAAATTTGTTATACATTTTGATTTCGATTTTCGGACCCATTACAATAACTTCCAATGGGAAGTTAAAAGACAGTGCAGCGAATGGGTTTATTCATAATATAGAAATTCAATATTTGCACATTCGAAAATTTATGTTTTTTGCATTTGTCAATGTTAATTTATAGTTTATTTTTTTATTTTGACATTTCTTCACATTTTAAGTTGTAAAACAAGTAATAACACAAATTGTTATCTACTAGTAAGTACGTGATTGATTCTAAAAATATTGCAAAATAAAAGCAAGCATAAATTGACACACTTATGTTTATAGAGACCATCCATTTCCAGAGATTTCTGGGCTTAGTACCAATTCATATTTGTAATGCGTTATTTCTTTTTCTCTTTAATTTATGTATAGTAAATAAGAACGGCTTGTCTAGAAAAATGTGTTTTCAAGCTCACCAACAGAAATATTTCAAATGCGCCCTACGTTTTTATTGCTTATTCCGCTGACGCAGCGACACAAAGTGCCCCTTGGTTTGTGTCCTAATTATTTTCTAGTTTTTGGTACAGCTGATGATTTAAAATAAAACCGTTTAACTTAAAAGTTTTTTTACCCATTTTTCAAAATACTTAGGTACCTATGTATGCACCTACTTATCTGTCTATAAGTTATACTAATTAGGTATTAAGCTGTAGATATACAATATACATGTTTCGTCCATATACTTAGGTATAAATCGTTATTTTTCGCTCACTGCTCATCCGTACTGTTTGACATAGCCTATTTATATATAGCCTATGTTATAGGTAAATGAAATAACATTATTGGTAACAGATTTAACAAAAAAAATCAGTTAAGGCGATAAATTGAATAACTTGGGATGCTATAACATGAAATAAAGTTATTTCCTTCATACAATTAACGTCGTATTGTTGAATAAATATACCTATTTGTAAAAGCTTTAGGTAATACTCAATTCCATTTTTGCAATCGTCTAGATAACATCTGTATTATATAAGGCATTTTATATGTAACTTATAACTGGATTGTTAGGTTTTTGTATAGATTTCAAATAATATATCAGTTTCATATTTTCTAAAGGCACACACTCTAAATTTCTTATCGCATCCGAAAAATCATCCAACAACAGACGGATGCATAAAACTGTTTTTGAATAAATTCATATTTTGTGGCTAACCACATGTTCGTACACACTAACAGGGTCGCATTAAGGATCAATTTTTTAGAAAGTACTTAGGTATCATAGAATTGTCTTGATTTTGTTTTGTTGTTTAAGTAGGTAGATAGGTATGTGGTAGGCCTGCATCTCAAAAAGTAAGAGACTTCTAGAAAGGTTTTCGGCAAATGCGAGATAAATAGGTACCTAACTCATTCTTTCGCAATATTATCAAAAATACTCTGGAGCAAAAGTCTCCAAAATTACTGCGCCGGAACTTACCAAAATGACATCTTTACTCGAATTGGCAAAAATTAATGCGATAATTTCGAGCGCCCCATTTTTTTAAACTATTGACTTTATACCTATAGACATAGTATAATAGGTAGACCGACTTTTTTGTAGGAAATTTTATACTTAGATATATCTAGTGGTAACTCTACAAAATTACTGGTAGCTGTTATAAGTATACTTAGGTATAAATAGTATTAATTTTCGTCGTGATCTAGATTCTAAAATCTAATGCCGGTTCTGACCGTTCGCTATAGTTTCTCTAGGTGACATCAACGGTATACATCAGAACAGAAGCCCTATACATAAATAGTGATTTTAATGCAAGATTAGAACACGAACCTGCGCATTTGTGTGTTGTTTGCAGCCAAAAGGGAAAAAGTGGCAAAAGATTTTGTCGTGCGATTACGTAGAAGAAAAGTAGCGGGTAGCAGTCTTGTTGTGAATAAATGCTTACATAATTTTGGTGTTTGTTGTATGAAAAAGGTGATAACATAATGGTGTTAGATACATCGTTGTATTTTTTTTTTATTTATGTTTGTAACTCCATGACAACAGCTGTAGTAATCGATATTACAGTCACTAAAAGTACAGTTTTTTAATAGATATGTCACCTAGGTACATCTAGGTATATCTTAGGTAATAGAGTGCCCTAATATCGGATAGCTTTTGAACAGTGTCCATATTTTTTTAACTCATTACATAAAATGAAATTTCTTAGACATAAGTACAATACACAATATAGTGTCGTTAACAACGTCCAAAAATATGGAAAGTTTTAAGAGAACAAAAATGAACAAAACATTCAAATTTATAAACAGTCTCATTTTTCTGTCATGCCAAAATGTAGTCCTAATATCGTATAGTATATCCGATATTAGGAAAATGTTTTTAATAAGGTTTAAAATATTTTACAAGCTTTTATAATTTTGTTATGCTTTATAATAAATAAATTTTTGTAACAGCGGTGTCCCAAATTAGGCAAATGTCCGATATTAGGACACTTTACTCTATAAGAATCTTATTAATAAGTAAATAGGTATATACCTAGATAGGTAGATATTACTTACGTCTACTCCCCCACCTTTGGTGATATAATTAATTTATATATCTCATTATAATGATCAATTTAATATCTCATTAATGGTACCTACATCGGATCAAAAAAAGGACTTTCCAACCACAGAATTGTTTTCTCTACCTAAGTATTTCTTTGTTGTCCGTGGGCGGTCAATCTGAGACACCCTATATATTTACTATAGTTGTATAAATTATCCAGTTTGGTGTCCTTAATTGTTATTTAAGAGCTGTTTGAAATTGAAAACGTGACCCTAAACTAAAAATCTCCAATCGCGGGTAATTACAAAGACAGAAGAGAAAATCATTAACTCGTATTTTTCTAACATGAAATTAGCAATAATTCACCGTACCTAAAACAATAATATATAAATATAAGTATATGAAATTAAATGATGGGTTTGTTGTATAGTGCACGTAACAAATGACAAATAATTAACGATTTAACGACTTGTTGCACACCTGATGTGATGACACGCTTTGTGTTCACAGTGGCAAAAATATACTAACCAAAGTAGTGATGGGCGATGCGAGATGTTTTTACAATCGAAACAATAGGGTATTTGCCAGTAATCAAAATATAAAATATAAAACTTTGTTATAGTGAAAGTTTATACTCTATTAAATAGTTATTTGAATTTTTATTTTTATTAATTAAGTTTCGCAAACATATTTAAATAAATAAATAAAATCATGATTTTTAATCTATGTGTCACGTGACTTCAAGCACCGTGTGAGAACGTGTGACGTCAATTTTAAGTAAAAAATGAATGTATCCATAGTAACGGAACTTAGATTGTTTACATCATGTTCACATAGGTACAAAACGGTATTTTTCAACACTCTGTTTCTGATAATTAGCATCGAGTTAGTTTATTGTAAATTATAGACGCGTCGACAACTTAGGTCATTAGTGTCCCATCGAGTTAGTAGATATAAACGTACATTCATAAAAATATGACGTCATTGCTTCGTAGAGCAAAAATAATTATTAGCGGGTGGGGCTAACATAAATATTTCAAAAACTATTTTTGAGCTAATTTGAAATCAGAATGAAGTGATTTAGGTGTCATTTTGTTCAGAATTTACTGCTCTATTAATATAACACAAAAAAATGTAGTCAAATACCCTATTACAATCGTTCATAATAACCATCGAGTCCACTAACGACTCGGAGTTTGATTTTACAATCGAAATGTTCGATTGTTCAAGTCGATTATTTGCCATATAGGTTATAGCAATAGCAGCGAATGAGAATACATCTAATCGCGATTCAAGATTATATGCTAGTCGACTGACGTTCACGCGACTCGTTGATTGTTCACTGTTTACTGCACTGTTCAGTCGGTACTCTGTGCAATGTCTTCACTATTGAATTCGTATTTACGCGATTACTGTACAATCGACCATCGACTCGATCACATTTGTTGAGTGATGAACGATTGTATATTATGTGGCTCTCGACAGTGTACTATTTAGTACTATGCGACTCGGTCTCTGAACTATGAAACAACAACAGTCGAGTCCAAATGACAACCATCGAGAGTCATCGAGATGTTTGAACAATCGAGACAATCGACTAAAACATCTCGTATCGCGCATCATTAAACCAAAGTACCTACAGCTACATTCGTTGGACAGCCATTAATATAAGTTTGTTCGTCTTGTTTTAGGTACCTATAATATTATGTGTGCTATTTCTTTCACGCTAATTCGACCACACATACCTTCTCATGGATTGCTCAAATTGTCGCGGACCTCGATTAATATAAATCAAGAGTAATTTTACAAAGGTTCTAGTTTTTTAACTTGGTTTCGTGCTTGTCTGGTCTGTCTATCCAGGACAAATCTGTCAATCGAATTTTCGACCACTTTCCGATATCCAAACATATACAGGGTGTCCCAAAATTACTGGGACACAGAGCTACCACGTGTAGTAGAGGTCAAAATAAGTCGATTGGACCCAATTTATTTATATACCAAAATGTACCGTTTGCCCGTGAGAAGAGTTCAAAGTTTACATAAAATTTTGTATATAAAATTTTGTATATAAAATTTTGTATTACAATTTTATTAAACTTGTACTATAGGAATATCTGTTTGCATTATTTAAGAAAACATTTTTTTCCTTCGGAACTATGCGGAATACAAAATTTTTACAAGAGTAACAGAATGAAGATAATTAATCAGTCTTCTCGCTAAAAAAATTTGAGAACCGTATTACCATCTCTAAGAAAGTTCTGAAAAAAATGTCAGGGGGTGAGGGTGGTTTTAACTCTTCTACAATTTCTTTTCGGTTTCTTTGATTACCGAAAGGAGAGTAATCCTCTAAAATGCACTTTTGTCAAATTTCATTCAATTTGTTTCACTCATTTCTGAACAGCGTACAAAAATGTGTTTTTTTATGTAAATTTTGAACTCTTCTCACGGGAAAACGGTACATTTTGGTATATAAATAAATTGGGTCCAATCGACTTATTTTGACCTCTACTACACGTGGTAGCTCTGTGTCCCAGCAATTTTGGGACACCCTGTATATGATGAAATTTTGCACACATCTTTGGTTCTAAAGATTAATTGTACTTTGAGATGATTTTTTGAAAGAGAAACCTGTCAAATAAACACACCATGTAATATTTCCACCTGCATGGTTTTATCTTACCTATATTCCTTTGAAATCACTTCAACTAAAGAAATTTTACATCAATAACCTAGATTTGTCGAGCGTCTATAATCTACATTTAATAACCTTTATAAATTGATGATCTAATTAAACCTCATTAAGTTAATATGATATAGATTTTGTATTTAAGATTATTACTTTCAGTTTTATGCAGTAAGTACTTAATACTTAGTTGGCATACTAAAATGAATGATTTCCTAAAAACATAACATTTTAATGATAACTTTCCAATATGGCCTCTGGCAGTAGATTGTATGATTGGTTCTTTCTGCGTCTTATAATCATTTGTTAAACAATTATCTAAATGAAATTCATTTACTAGAGGCGCTCAAAACTTTTCAAGTATGCTATGCTTTAATTTCTTTACTACGGCACACCAGTTTAGTTTTCAGAAATTTTCCAAAATTACGCAGGTAATATGGGTTAAATTTTTTTTATTGGTTGTAAAAAAAAATCGAAAACAAAAAAAAATTGTGTTTTAAAGACCACCAACAGCTAATGTTATTCGGGCCTAGCACCAATTCATATTTTCAATTCATTATTTTTTTTTTAATAATAAATTGAAAATCCAATTGACACTTTTACCAGCTCTCGGGCTAGAACCCGGGAACTGGGGACTTGTAATAGAGGAACCATAGCAACGCCATGTAAACAACAGCATTGCTACACTCTCGGTTATTCTCAAGCCCTAAATCGAAAACAGATTCACATGACGTTGGTTTGTAAATATTTTTCAAAATTATTCTCGAGCACTTTTTTATTTTCTTTTAAAGTTTAGAAATGTATAAGATTTCGATAAAATGCATATATCATGTGGTGGAAAGTGATATTCAACGCACTATAAGGGCGGTAAGTAAACGGTTGCCGTATGGCAACTTTTGTTTATTCGCTCTATACGTCTGCGTGCGCCTGCCATTACTTACTCACGAACTTCACGGCATACTGCAGAAGTAAAGATTGCGACGCAAATGAACTGTCAACATTTTTTGAAAATGAAGTGAAAAGTAGATATAAGTATTTTGTAATGGGTATGGCAAAAAATACCATATATATCTACAGTGTAAGAAATGAGAAGGCCGATTACATAGATTATCGATGGTCCATTTGTAGCCAGCGATTAATCTGGTAATAGGCACACAAAGAGACAATGGCGTCGCAAACAGGTATCGCATGCACATCGCGTAGATTCCATAAAAACACACTGGGCATGCGTGGTTACTAATTTTACATTAAATTGTTTTGTAAGTACCTATTCATCCATTTTATATATGTAACTACACATTTTATTTTGTAATTTTTACACACTTTATTGGAATATTACACAAATTATGTAATTTAATTTTACTTTATGTAAAAATCACAAATTTGATTAGTTTTACAGTAAAAGTCCAAGTTTTTATGAAGTTTTCTGTTTAAAAATAAATAATAATGTAAAATCATTTAGAAAATCGAGCGAATTCTACCTTAACTTTCAAAGTATTTTGACATCCATTTTTTACAGTGTAGTGCGAATCTAATGAGTATTACGACTCGTGTGACTGTAAAAACTTGCTATCACTCGTTTTTACATACTGTCATCACTCGTCGTAATATTGTCCATATACCTATTACACATCTAGAGGACAGTATGGCTCAGTTGGGAGCGTCGCGGCCTCTGAATCAGACTGTCGTGGGTTCGAATCCCACCTCTGCTCATGGATGTTTTGTGATGTTATTTAGTTTTAAGTGATATAGTATGATATTTGTTGTATTTAAGACGCTAATGACCTAAGTTGTCGACGCGTCTATAATCCACAATAAATAAATAAATTACACATCTAGATATAAGAACCTAAGCAGTGAGTTGTTATTTGATGTAAACAAGACGCTAAAGACCTAAGTTGTCGACGTGTCTATAATCTACAATAATTAAGAACCTAAGTATACAATCTACTATTGAACGCCCTTCGTACATTTCAATTTCTCATATTGTATCGTTGTTTATTAGTAGTCATGCAGCGGAGAAATTTTCCATAACAACAAAACACGAGAAAACGAACAAAAAATGTTGAAATTTCCTATAATTTCAGCGACAGCCGCGCGATCTAATAAAAACGACTGGAAACACGCGGGAACGATTTACATTGTCTGTCTAAATATCTGATATGATTTTGATATGTCTGATTAAAATAATGCGCGGTCCCACACACGATTCTGATTTTAAAGAAAGAAAAAAAAACTATTCAAATCATTTCAGTTGTGGCTATTATAAAGGTGCGTTCATATTCGAAACAAATTTTTTGTTTGTAACAGTAAGTCAGTAAAGAAATGGAAATATCATAAACTTAAATATGGAAGTATGGTGTGGGGATCGAAAAATCAAATCGGAGAAGAGATCAGATTCGGATTGTATTACCCTTAAAACATAAAATAACAAGCCTTGAGGTGGGTCGTTTATTAGGACTAAAGTGCGACCCTTGAGGTCCACACGACGAACTTCCCAGTTTGATAAATATTTAATAATAATAATTAAATTAGATATTACACAGAAAAGTAATCATTAAAACATAATTATTATTTATTTTTAACAATAATTAAAAAAAAAAAAACGGCTGAACCGATTTTTATAAAATTTATGTCGGATCAAAATGACGTTAACACGCCTCGATTGACATCCTTACGAAGTCGATATAATTTTTTATTCGCGAGATATTGTGTAAAATCTACTTTTTTGGAGTCTAATTGGTTAAGAAAAAAGAACGGCTGAACCGATTTTGAAAAAAAAATTTCAGATCATATTTACGTTAATACGCGTCGATTGGCACCCTAACGTAGTTGATATCATTTTTCATTCTCGAGATTTCGTCTTAGAAAGAAATGGACACATACGTACACACACACACATACACACATACATACATCTTTCTAAAAATAGTCTAAAAATAGTGTAGTGACCTTGAAACATAAAAATTTGTTATACATTTTGATTTCGATTTTCGGACCCATTACAATAACTTCCAATTAGGTATTTAAGTTTAAAAAAAATTATTAATTTTTTCTAATAATTTAACATAAATAATATTGAAAATCGAAAAGAAAAATTTTTTTAAAGCTATAGATAAATTACTAAAAATTAATTAAAATGTATAAAAATTTGAAAAATATCACGTGACTTCAAAACGCGCCAGGAATGTTTGTGACGTCGTTATGTTAAAATGTGTCTGCATTTGTTGGTATTTGTGTATATGTATTACACATACTATCAAAAATAATAAATTTTTAACTTGGTAACCATGGATACAAAGACCATAGATAACATAATGACGTCACACGCGTTCGGATTCTTTCGGCGCGTTTTCGGAACTGAGTTTAAAAATTAATTTTTATTTAAATATAACTTTTTAATTAGTAAGCAAAAAAATTAAATAAAAACAGTTTTGCTATAAAACTTGTATGTGGTCCTTCCATTTAAGTAAAAAAAAAAAATTCATTTAAAGACCCAATGGGAAGTTAACAAGTAATTTTCGAAAATGAACTAGCAGTAATTCACTAAGCAGGCCGCGTGTTTTTTGAGAGCACATTTTATAAAACTCGTGTGAGATATGTGAATATTTTGTATGCGCGGTAAAAAAGTAAGGCATTTCCGACAGGTTAATGGACAGGTATCAGCGGGAGTTAGGTTTTGTTACATACACGCATGCGCTTTAAATCTATTAATATACAGGTCGAGTCCTATCATATTTTTTTTGGGTAACGTACTTTTAAACCATATAAAAGTATATCAACGCCAATCTACATTAAATAATAATTTTTTACTTCCCACCTCTACTATGGTAGGGAAGTAATGGATTCAGTCCGAAAACAATATTTCGAGATTTTAACAGATTTTCACGTTTTGAGACCCTAGCAATCGTTTAAGATCATTTTCTGACTGATGTCTGTATGTGTGTGTGTATGTGTGTATGTGTGTATGTGTGTATGTGTGTGTGTGTATGTGGTCAATTTTTCGCCTTCGATATCTTAAGAACGGAACAACATACGGGCATGCCGATTGTTCTATTGTGTTTATCAGCCTTTAACTTAGATCTGATTAGATTTTGAGTCAAATCGGTTCAGTGGATCCTGAGATATTCAAAAAAACGTCCTCAATGTCACGTATTAACATAGGTAAAAAAAAATATAAATGAATTCTAGATGTTATAATATGAAAAAAATGTAAATATTTTTTTTCTCTAAAATGTATAGTTTTCGAGAAAAAAAATATTTTACTAAAAAAAATAAAAATTGTACGTAAATCAAGGTAACCATGATTTTTGCTATATTAAGCTAGCCATCAGTAGATCACCAAACAAAAAAGAGGGCCATGCTTTTTTCAAAGAATAAAAATTAAATTGTGTTTTAAAGACCACCAACAGCTAAGGTTATTTGGGCCTAGTCAAAGAATAAAAAAAAGAGTGTTTATTTTTTGCAAATATTTACTAGGTGGGAAGTATAGGACTGGTCATCAGTCGAATTTTTTCAAGATTATTTTCGGTTCTTAAATATACTGAAAATTCGTAGATATGTGTCACGTGACATATTTTCCTTAATTATGATATTCGTGTTATCAAATGATTTAAATTATTTAAGTATAACAGGTGTATATACGTCTATGAATCATCCATAGAGCTATATAAATACATAGACATGACCCTGTTTTCACACGGAGCACGGAGCGTATTAAACATTTGAACGACTTAATCTTTCAATATGGTAGATGCGTGGTGTACAATATGATCTAGTATGCGTTGGAAAATTAATGACGTACTCGTATAGACCACCGTACGTTCACGACCGATACGAAGAGGTGCGTTCGGCGATGGATTTTATTCACGACGTATAGACACGTTGCAGCGCTATTTTCGATTCCCTTATATAGCCTTATTTCGTAATCAAAGACATATTTACAGAGGGGATTAGAAGGCTAGCCTAGGGGCTAGGACGGCAAGTTCGTACGGGTGGCAAAAAAATGGAGATAGTGTTTTAGTTACGATATTTTTGATAGTGAATGGAAGGAGGTTTGGGAGAGGAATGTTATTTAATGTAAACAAGACGCGTCTATAATTTACAATAAAAAATAAAACTGTAAAAGTAGGTTTTGGAGTAAAACTTCTTTGGAATGACCTCGACACAAAAAATACCAAATAAAACTTTTATTTAAATGCACTAAAAAGGAAAAAATAATTTTTAATAATTTAGGTTCATAATTATAAAAGCGTGGGTCGTGACTAATAAACTATCATAGAGTTCACGACCCACCCTTTTATAATTATGAACCTAAATTATTAAAAATTATTTTTTCCTTTTTAGTGCATTTAAATAAAAACTTGTCTCTAAAAAGTTTTTTTTGCTAATATTTATTTTGTTCATTTTAGTCTTTCAAAATTTTACCCCCCTTTGATACCCGTAGGGGTTGAAATTCGAGAAATCCTTTCTTAGTGGATACTTACGTCAGAAAAGGAACCAACTGTCCAAATTTCAAGTTTCTAGCTTCAGCGATTTGGCCTGGGCGTTGATTAGTCAAAAAAACTCTACATCCCCGTTTGAACCCCTTAGGAGTTGAATTTATTTCCAAAAACAATTTATTCATGTACTGTCATCGGGAATACATATGTGTACAAAATTTCAAATCGATCGGATACGTGGAAGTCGTTCAAAATTGACTTGCAAGCTTTGACATAAACAAACACACAAACCAACAAACACACAAACGAACACACAAATTAACATACATTTCAAGTTAAATAAAAGCTTGTAAAAATAATAATTGCTGCAGCCTTCTTAAAAGTTTTGTTGTCATTATTCGATCTCGAATAGAACACACTATATAATGCGCAAAGCTTGCGTGATCTACAATCATATAATATTATGATCCTGTAAAAATGTTTGACCTCGCATGGTCCATATGATATATGTGTGTTCATATGTCTAAGAAAAAACAAAACACTACACGACATAAACAAAACACAAACATCACGATGTACGTTCACTTGTTTCAACATTTGACTGTGCCGCGATCATTTCTAATTAATAATATTTCGTACCGTTTCTGAATATTTAATTAATGAGCAAAATATATACACTGTTTTTTATAATTAACGAATTTAAAATCTCTCATGCATTTTAAGTTGACAATACAAATGTAGTTGCAGTGTTTTCCGCAAGAGTGCAGCACTGGTTTGAACGGTTGTTGTGTGAATGATATTACTATATGTGTGTATTAAAACATGATTTATAGTTGATATATAGGATGGTTCATTTTAAACAAACCTGCAGTGAAATATCACGTAAGTGGTAGAAACTATAAAAAAATGTTTTATATAAAAGTTGTAGTGTCAAGGAGGAGAGAAGACTTAGATTTAATATAGGTGGTGCTGTTAAGGTCAGGCGAAGGTCAACTTCGATTTTTTAATTGAAATTATCATATTTTGGAAAAAAATGCACTGTTAGAGCGT
Source organism: Mongoloraphidia duomilia (assembly GCA_039654895.1). Classification (NCBI taxonomy): domain Eukaryota; kingdom Metazoa; phylum Arthropoda; class Insecta; order Raphidioptera; family Raphidiidae; genus Mongoloraphidia; species Mongoloraphidia duomilia. The sequence continues at coordinate 15,017,936 of CM077527.1, forward strand.
TTTTATTCCAGAATACGATACAGTATTTAATTGTGAACAAACAATTATTAAGGTGTGCAAGCTTTCACGGCCGGCATTGTTCCAAGTCTTCATGGTTTCCGGGCTTGTAGGCCGTGGTTCGGTGGTATTTCTACTTGACGTTTCGTCTACAACTGCGGTAGACATTCTCAAAGGCGATGTGACAGCGGTCGAAGTGTCCTCCTTGGCGGCTCACAGGTCAGTGTTCTCACCCCCACCACTACACACTGCGCAGCTGACCAATTACAGAGAGACGGACTATGACCGAACAGAGAACACACTGGCACTAGGCATAAAAGAAGGGGGACACCAGTCACTGACACACTGACCTGTGAGCTGCCAAGGAGGACTTTTCGACCGCTGCCACATCGCCTTTGAGAATGTCTACCGCAGTTGTAGACGAGACGTCAGGTAGAAATACCACCGGACCACGGCCTACAAGCCCGGAAACCATGAAGACTTGGAATTATTAAGGTACCTACATGTGTGCTAAAGCTAATAAATATTGAGATATTTAGAAATTAAATGACAAATTGAATTTCTAAATATCTCAATATTTATTAACTTAAGCTCATATGTGCCTTAATAATTTTTTTTTCTGGAATAAAGATGCGCTGTTACAATTAAGACCTTTGCCTGACCTTGACAGCGCCACCTATTTTAAATTTGATATCAGTCTTCTTTCCCCATATAGATACTATAACTTTTGCATAAAACATTTTTTATAGTTAATTCTACATTTACGAGAATTTTCACTGATTTTTTTAAAATGGGCCACGGAGGACAGTGTAGCCTAGTGGATAGCATATTTGCTTCCGCAGCCTCTAGACTGGATTGTTGCGGGTTCGAATCCCACCTGCGCTCATGGATGTTTTGTGATGAATTATTTAGTTTTAAGAAAGTTTTTATTTAGATAATGTAGTTGAAAGACGCTAATGACCTGAGATGTCGACGCGTCTATAATCAAAAATGGGCCACTCTGTATAAAAAACGAAATGATGCCTGGAAGCGATATTTTCATTAAAAGATTAAATATATTTGCTTAAATTACATATTATGATAAATATATAACACCAAAACGAAATTGGTACGTCTTAAATCCAGTGTTGTACTAGGAATGGACGAATGGTGCCATTCGAACATCAATATCTACAAAAATAGTAGGTACCGGGACATCTGTCTTTGATTTCGTTTTCTTGTGAGTTTTAAATATTGTGTAATGATGTAGGTATATATGTCTGTATGTTTGTAGCAGTTTGACTCACAAACGGCTAAACCGATTTTAATGGAACTTGGTAAGCAATCAATTTATAACAAAACTTAAAGTAGACGCTAATGACCTCTGTTGTCGAGCGTCTTTTTTTTTTTTTTTTTTTAATATAAAAATTTTGGCCTTTGTTTTCACAGTCAGCCAGCGCTAGTGTGATGAATATAAGATTTATAACTTAAGTATTTACGAGTATATAATATACCCCAGAAGAAAAAGTCGTAAACAAAAAGGGTAAAGTGAAAAAAAGAAGAAAAATATTTTTTTTTTTTTAATATATACCTAAATTAAATTTAGAATAAATAAATAATGTGTAGTTCTTTTACATTCTAAATATTAATTAGTTTTATAATATGTTTGAGCTAATACTATTTAATTAGACGTGGACACAAAAGAAGGATGGATCATGGGATAAATGATAATTAGGCCAATGGAAAGCACCGGCCGATAGAACAGGAAGAGACACACAAGACGGCCAATTGAATAATGGATTATCTAACAGGTAAGGTATAACACACAAGGTAAGTACATTTTACTCTATAATATTTATATTCAGATTCTTATTTCAATTTTGCATAAAAATTTATAAATTTCGTTATATATATTTTTGTTTTTACTTTTCAGTACATCAGGAAGCCATACAGGTAGTGGTATTTTTTCTTTTATTATGCTTTCTATCAACGGAATTCGCTGATTTTGAAATTTCTTGCAGGTTAACAATACGTGTACGGAGTCAGCTACACTGGCGTTGTCACAGTCACAAAAAGGTGAGTCAATTTTGTTTATTTTGTATAAATAATTTGGAAATAATGAATGATTAAAGCGTAGTCTACATATAGTTGTAATGTAAGATCTGCTGTAGAAATTGTTATAAAACCAGGGTTTTTCCCGTAAGTTATTTTGTACATAGCTATAAAGTAAGCCTTTCTTTCTTGTTGTATATTTCCATTCTTCTTCCCACTTTTTGAAATAAAGTTCTTTGATAATTATTTTACTATCTCCTAAAGGTATTTTAGCATCTAAATAATTTTCTCCTTCTGATGTGGCTTTTTTGGCTAATAAATCGACTGCGTTATTATTTGTAACATAAGCATGTGCCTTAACCCATACTAGATGTATTTCTGTATATTTAATTTGCCACATAATTTCTAATATGGAGTATATTAAATGGTTTTGACATTTTTCAGGATTTTCCAATGCCTGGAGAACGCTACGCGAGTCCGAGCAGATGGTGACTCTTGGTTCTTTTATGTTTGCCAGCGTATATTCTAAACACTTATAAATTGCGAAGGCTTCCGCCGAAAAAATTGTGAACGAATGAGGTAGTTTGTACAGCTTGCTTAATTTAAGTTGTGAGTCTAAGAAGGCGCAGCCCGTGTCTGTATCTGTTTTGGAAGCATCTGTGAAGATATAATATGATTGAGCCCATCGTTCTATCAACTCGTTATCAGTCATTATTTCTTCTGCGTAGTGAATATTATGTTGAATGGTAATTATATTATATGGTAAAGTATATTGGATTGGATAGTTTTTATTTGAATAAAGATTTATTTGTACAGAACTGATGTCTATATGATTATTTATTAAAATTGGCGTGTTTTTTACCACCCAATATTTATTTGTTAACACCAACTCAGTTAAGTAATTTAGCTTGGTAACAAGCTTATTTTTTGTTTCAGTTTTTCTGTTTAACATGAATCTAGATCCCAGTAGATGCCTCCTTTTGTCTAATGATATTTCCCCACATTCCACTAATAAAGCGTTTGTGGGAGTGGATCTAAGTGCTCCGATACACTGCCTTAAGGCCTTATATTGAATTCTATCAATTTTGATCAGGTTATTAAGACTTGTAGAACCATAAATAAAACACCCAAAATCAATTTTTGATCTTATCAAGCCTTTGTATATAGTTAAACATGTTTTAGGGTCGGCTCCCCAGCTAGTGTGGGCTATCGACCTGATAATATTTAGACTGATCTCGCAATTTTTTGTCAAATAATCAATATAATTTGTCCAGTTTAATTTTGTATCTAGAATTAGTCCTAAGAATTTATGTTCTTTAACTATAGGAATATTAAAATTTTTTGATACCAGAAAATGATTTTTATTAATTTTGCGTTTCCTAGTAAATATCATTCCTTTTGTTTTATTCGCTGAGAGGTTTAATCCATTTAAGCTTAACCAAGCTTGCAAAGTAAATATCGAATCGCCTATATTTTTTTCGCAGGTAACAATATTGGTATCGTTTGTATATATACAAACGTCGTCTGCAAATTGAAGTACTTTGATATTTGGAGATAAACAGAGTTCTAGATCCAACGAATATATTATGTACATTAACGGGCTTAAAATTCCGCCCTGAGGAAGCCCAAGCGATGTCCATCTGGTATCTTTAATTATGTTGTTTATTTTGAAATGAATTTTCCTGTTTGCTACGATACCATATATGAATGAGATTAGTTTGCATGGAATTCCTATTTTGAACAGTTTATCATACAAAATTTCGGGGATAACTGAATCATATGCCCCTTCTATGTCTAGGAAAACCGCGGCGGTGCTTTTATTTTCTGTCATTGCAATTTGTACGTCTGTAGTGAAGATAGTCAGACTATCCATAACGCTATGTCCTTTTCTGAAGCCGTGCTGTGAATTTGGAATTAAATTGTTTCTTTCTATCCAATTATGCAATCTGTTATTTATTAGTCTTTCTTTTGTTTTTAATATGCATGACGAGAGTGAAATGGGTCTATAGGACTTAGCTTCATTTTTATTTTTTCCAGGTTTTAGAATTGGAACAGTTATATAATTTTCCCATTGGCTAGGTATATCTCCACTAGAATAGATAATGTTTAATATTTTTAAAAATATCCTTTTAAAGCTTTTTGGCGAATTTTTTAGCATGTTATATGTTATGAAGTCTAGGCCAGGAGAAGTGTCATGAGATTTTTTCAAAGCATATTCCAATTCTTTTAAACTAAATGGAACTAATAACTCGTGATCTGTTATATTATCTGTTCTAAGTTTAAAATTATCTTTAACGAAAGGTGGGGCTATTTTTTGCATAAATTCGTCAACCCAGGTACTATCTGTAGGAATGTTTTCAGTTATGTCTTGTTTTGATAGATGACCTCTAAATTTTTTAATATTTTGCCAGACTTCGGTCGATGAAGTTTGTCTATTTAAGCCTTCACAAAATTTAATAAACTTGTTTTTTTTCTTTTCCTTAAACTTTAACTTAACTTTGGCGTCAATATTTTTGAAAAGTAAGTAATTTTCTAAATTCGAGTTTTCTTTGTAATTTTTAAAAACATTTTTTCTCTCGTTAATAAGGTCATTACACTCTTGATCTCTCCAAGGAAGATCTTTGTAATTTTTTATTTTAATGTTTTTGAATGTTGGTATTGACTTTTCAGCCGCTTGATTTAAAATGTCAATGATTTTGTTATAGTTTAAATCTTCTAGTGTTGAATTGTGAATATATTTATTTATTTCGTTATTGAACGTCCCCCAATCCGCTTTTTTTGTATTCCATTTATAAAATGGTTTTATTATTTTTTGAAAGGGATAGAATTTATGTTGCAATTTTAGCAGAATTGGTAAATGGTCTGATCCGAATGAATCATTTAAGCAGTACCAGAACAATTTAGTTGCCAAATTTCCCGAGCAGATAGAAACATCTACTGCCGATTTGCGAGTATTCGGACGTGGAATCAGTGTAGCTGATCCATCGTTGAGAATAAAATAATTATTGTTTCCTATGCATGAATTTAAGTTACGACCTTCTTTGTCTTCGTATTCGCAACCCCAAACAAAATGGTGTGCGTTAAAATCGCCCATTATAACGACTGGATAATTTGTTACGTTAAATAATTTATCCCAAAATTCAGCTGAGATATTATGGTTTGGAGAACAATAAATTGAAAACACTATAAACGGTTCATCACAAAATATTTCTGCTGCACATGCCTGTATGATTTTATTATTAAATTGGTTTAAATTTATTTGTTTAAATTTTACATCTTTGTGCAATGCTAATGCCGAGCCTCCTCGGCCATCGTATCTATTTGATTTAATTACATTAAAATTATTTATTCTAAATTTAATCGAGGGACGTAGCCAAGTTTCGGAAATGGCTGCTATTTTTATATTTTGATCTTTCAAAATTATTTCTAAGTTAGCTTTATTTGCTATAATGGACCTACAGTTCCATTGAAGTAGATTGAAGGTATCCATTGTTAAGTTTATTATCTAATATGTCTTTTATTTGATATCTGAGTGAAGTTATAGATTGGTAAGTATCTGAGTGATCTTTTTGATCTATTATATTTTTAACAAATCTTACAATATCGTTGGTAATAATATCCAGAATTTCCCTTTCTTCCGGGGTTGTTTTATATGGATTGGAGGTAATAGGTAAAAAATTATTACTCCGATCCGGATTATAATGTCTAGGTTGTAATTTTTGAAAATCTGGTTTATTTAATTGAAGGGTATTTGTAGACTTTATAAACTTTGGGGTGTATTTATTTGTTAAAGGGCTAGGATTTTTATTAATAACTGACTGACTGTAATTTTTTGTTATTTTATTTAAATGCGTTTTTTCTAAAATATTTGAATCGGGAGTTGTATTCAGTGTATCATATTGTGTTGCATATATTGGATCGTTAACATGTTTGTAACTGGAAATTTCAGCTGATTGCTTGTGATTTAATGGTGGGAATTCTAAAGGATTGTTTACATTTACCATATTTATAACATTTGCTAATGAGTTTTTATGCATATTTGTGGCCTCAATGTATGATATATTTAGATCAGCCATTTTCTGTTTAATCGACTTTTGCTTTTCGTATTCTTTACATAGAGTTTTATCTAACGCTTGGTGAGGTTCCTTACAATATATACACTCAGTAATATCTGATTCGCATAACTGTTTTTTATGGTTTTCACCACAACGAGGACACCGAACTGAGCTGCGACACTGAGATTGTACGTGCCCAAAGCGCAAACAATTAAAACATTGAATTACCCGTGGTACATAAAGATTTACTTCGCATATAGTACTATCCAATTTTATGTATTTCGGTAATAATTGACCTTCAAAGGTAATTATAACCGTTTGGGTTTTAATGTAGGAATCGTCTACTTTTCTTGAAATCCTTTTAACTTTGGCTATATTGTAATGAGAATTTATGTTTTTTATAAGGTAATCCTCACTAAGGACTGTATCAATACCTTTAACTACTCCGGTTCTAAATAATAAGTGATTCGGAATATAGCATTTGATATCTAAGTCTTTTAATATTTGGTTTTCTACTGCATAATTTGCATCATTTTTGTTCCCAAAATGAACTTTAATTCTATTTCTGCCAATTTTAGCAATATTTATAATTGAATTTTTTGAACTTGGCAACTTAGTATGCAAATTACGGCCTATATACATAGGGTGAACATTACCTAAATTTTTTTCATTGCTTTCAAAATACACGTAAAAAGGACCTTCGTCTTCTTCTCTGAATTTTATTTTCAAAGTATTATCTTCTTCATCAGTTTTAGAATCAATCTGATTGGTGGAAACGCTACTTTCATTATTTGATACCTGTAAGGTATGTTGGTCTATTGATATAGAATCATCCATTCTTTCTACCTGTATATTATTTGTTTTAGTAGAATCGTTATCCTTGCTCAATTGAGAACCATTTTTAATAATAACGTTATCAGATATAGAAGGTAAACGAGGTAATACTTTGGAAATAGATTTCAGTGGACTTTGCTTCTGCGACTTAATAATACTAGATTTAAAGGCCTTACCGTCAGTTTTCCTATCTGTTTTAGTTTTCTTTTTGTAATTATCAATTACTACCTCAGTTTCGTTGGTATCAGAATTGTAGACAGTATTCAATGCGTTGTATATGTTCCATGATAATGGTAATCCATGTTCTTCAGATGAAGATGTATGGGGTGGACCAGGCCCACCCCCTCGATCTTTAGACATAAGCCCACTAGCACTAGTATGCACTAATAATTTGTTTAAAACTTTTATTTTTAATTAGAATTTATAAACAACAAACGAAAAATAAATTCTATCGATTATATTCTAACTTGAACAAAAACACGTCTTAACACATAGCCTGTTCAAAACCGAATGTGTCGAGCGTCTATAATTCACAATTCATTCATTCAAAACTTAAAGTATAGGGTAGATACTTTTTACTCGACTACAAAAAAGGAGGGTTATTATTTTTATTCAAATACGTTCGATTTTTATCCAATTACGTTGAGATAATTTTGAGATAATTACGAGATAAGGTTCCTGTCTCAATTGACATTAACGTGAGCGAAGCCGCGGGTAAAACTAGTCTTACATATATGAAATCAGAAACATTTTTTATGCCGAATTGTGCCGCTATTTAAAATAATTTTCCGCTCTGAAATTTCCGTCACCAATTTTTGTGACAGAAAATATTTGCGTTACCGCGAGCTAAGAAGTTTTATTTCTAAAGGTACGTACAGTACGCAGCTGGGATTCTAGATGGTAGCATGTTTGGTAGATGTTGGCTGAAATTATAAGCGCTTATAGGTTTGCACAACGAAGCTTTGATACTAGCATTGATACAAGCTTAAGTCGCGTTTGAAATGTTAGATAGCGAAGACGAATATTTGTGTTCTTAGCTGCTACAAAGTGGTATATTTTAAATACAAATTTGGGTAGGAGCTATCATGTCCATCCTATTAATAGAAAACGATCTAAACATGGCGAATTTCATCATTTATACCAAGAATTAAAATTTTACCTAAACCGGTTTTTTGAATATTAACGTATGGAACTTAACACTTTTAAATACGTCTTAGAAAAAGCTCAAAACAAATTAAATAAAAACTGGCAAAATTTCACTTATTAAACTAGTCACATCCATTGCGAAACTTGTAACGGCCATTTGACAGTTGTCACACGTTAATTGTAGTAGTCAGCGCGCTGAAAGAATGGTGAGATACATTCTTGTATCTACCAGCTCTTGTAACAGCTCTTATACCTGCTACACTCACTGCTTCGTTGTGTACGCTCGCATATATTATAACAATGCATTAATTTAAGCAAACCCTGCTATGATCTATGGTACCATCTAGAATCCCAGCTGCGTACTGCACGTACCTTAAGAAATTGCACTTCAAAAAGTTAAGGTAACAGTTGGGTAGCCGTGTAAAATAAAACTATCAATTAGCGTACTTTCTACTTATGAATCTTGTATTTTATTGTCCGAATGCAGCCCTGTATTCTAGTGACCGTTCCTGAACATGCAATGTCCAAATGACGAACGCATATATGCTTCTGATATAGACAACACGTGAGAAACTATTTTTTAAAAACATTTTGACTGACGGCCACATTATATAAACATCTATTTTTTTTCATCGTAACTAGTTCACGCTTTATTTCTATGAGCTTTTGGAAATTTTTTCCACTGCTGTAATTTATAGGGTCTAACAGAAAGTTTAGAGGATTGATATTTGGTTTTTTCAAGTGCGAGTCGGACTCGCGCCTCGAGGGTTCCGGACAATAATAAAAATAAGGAGTTACCTAGATAGGGCTAAAAAAATAACAAATTTGTTTTTAAAAAGATTTTTTATTTATATTTTATTTTGATCTTTTTTCCGTATCAAATTTAATAAATTAAGTAAAAAAATTATGTTAACAAAATAAAAAATAAAATGAAAAATTCCAAAATGTTTACTACATTATATGGATTATAGGTATATTAAAAAAATAAAGAACAATCACATATCGTCAGTTGGTTTTGAACCCGGCTCTTCGTGGTGGCATGCGAGCGAGTTACCGCTGCTCCACGTGTACCACGGCACAAATAATGGTATATTTAATTCACTCTATATGCCTAATTTTACGTTTTTTGTATGGGGACTTCCCTTAATTTTTACTTTCTGTTTTTAACTTCCCACTGGAAGTTATTGTAATGGGTCCGAAAATCGAAATCAAAAAGGAAAAAAAATTTTAATGTTTCAAGGTCACTACACTATTTTTACACTACTTTTAGAAAGATGTCTGTGTGTGTGTGTGTGTGTGTGTGTGTGTGTGTGTGTGTGTGTGTGTGTGTGTGTGTGTGTGTGTGTGTGTACGTACGTACGTACGTACGTACGTATGTGTCCATTTCTTTCTAAGACGAAATCTCGAGAACGAAAAATGATATCGACTACGTTGGGGTGCCAATCGACGCGTATTAACGTAAATATGATCTGAAAGGAATTTTTTTAAAATCGGTTCAGCCGTTCTTTTTTCTTAACCAAATAACCTCCAAAAAAGTAGATTTTACACAATATCTCGCGAATAAAAAATTATATCGACTTCGTAAGGGTGTCAATCGAGGCGTGTTAACGTCATTTTGATCCGACATAAATTTTATAAAAATCGGTTCAGCCGTTTTTTTTTTTTTTTTTTTTTTTTTTAATTATTGATGTTTTAATGATTAAAATGATTACTTTTCTGTGTAATATCTAATTTAATTATTATTATTAAATATTTATCAAACTGGGAAGTTCGTCGTGTGGACCTCAAGGGTCGCACTTTAGTCCTAATAAACGACCCACCTCACGGCTTGTTTATTATTTGTTAGGATATCCGCCATAATAACACATATTCTGTCAAAATTTCAACTGACTATACAGCTGTTATATGGCTCAAAAGATACAACCTTTTAAAGGTAAGACAGACAGACAGGCAGGCAGGCAGTCGGGGTAGACTTAGTAATAGGGTTCCAGTATACGGAACCCTAAAAACTTCCTCCTCTTTGGTCCTGCCAGCCTATGGGATCGCATGCTCATTACTTCTGGTCGACGCAACAGGTGTTACTCAACACTGTAAGAAATGAGAAGGCCGATACATAGATTATCGATGGTCCATTTGTAGCCAGCGATTAATCTGGTAATAGGCACACAAAGAGACAATGGCGTCGCAAACAGGTATCGCCACATCGCGTAAATTCCATAAAAACACATTGCGCATGCGTGGTTACTAATTTTACATTTATTTGTTTTGTATTCATCCATTTTATATATGTAACTATACATTTTATTTTGTAATTTTTACACACTTTATTGGAATATTACACAAATTATGTAATTTTAATTTACTTTATGTAAAAATCACAAATTTGATTAACTTTACAGTAAAAGTCCAAGTTTTTATGAAGTTTTCTGTGTCAAAATAAATAATAATGTAAAATCACTTAGAAAATCGAGCGAAATCTACATTAGGTAACTTTCAAAGTATTTTTACATCCGTTTTTTACAGTGAAGCTCTTAGAGTCTTTAATTTACAATTAGGTATTGAGCGAGAATTACTTTAACTGTAAGTTTCGGTTGAACCCTGTATAAAATAGATCTAATTGATTAAAGTTGTTGAATATATAATACTCGATGCTATATGGTCAGGTGTTGGATACGTAGATGAGGTGTTATTTTGGCACAACAAATTATAGACCAATCATCATCAGTGATATACATAATGTTTACTTGCCTTAAAATACAGAACTATGATCATTAGCTTCGATCATTCAGGTAGCCAATTTAAAAAATCAATATGGAAAACCGCACTCGATATCCTTATTTCAAAAAACATTTTTGTGCCCGAAACAGACTCGGATTTTTGCGTAGGGGCCCAGCTGCCGAGTAGTGATGAGCAAAGCAGACCAAGACCAAGACTTGGACAGTCTTGGTCTTGGTCTTGCTGATTTAGTCTTGTTCTTGGTCTTGCTCAAATATGTCTGGTCTTGGTCTTGCTTATTTAGTCTTGGTCTTGGTCTTGCGTATCAAGTCTTGGTCTTGCTCATTTTATCTGTCTGCACGAGCGCACTTAAAGACGAGCCGCCACTGGCTCTGAAGTAAAAATTTTTAGTTTAATCTTGTGTATTTGGTCTTGGTCTTGCATATTCGGTCTTGGTATTGGTCTTGTTCATTCGGTCTTGGTCTTGGTCTTGTTAGTCTAATGATAGTCTTGGTCTTGCTTTTTCGCAAGACAAAGACCAATTTTGCTCATCACTACTGCCGAGGGAGCCCTGGCCAGGACGAAGATGGAAATTATAGAAGAAAAAAGTCCAAAAATGTTCTAAGATAGCCAAATCTGGCAACACACACAACACTGTACCGGTAGGCGGTAGCGATACTGACCGCCTTTTTTGGGGTTTGACTAGGGCTCCAACTGTCAAGTGCCTCGGCGCCCAGGGTTTGTAAGTCCGGGTCTGGGCCGAAAGTTTCAAAATAGCCGAACGTGTAGCGATCATAGAGATATCATAGATAGAGTAAGGGAATCAGGCACAACTGTATAGGTGACAATGTCACGGTGGAAAAGAGAGATAGAAAACGAATAGGTTCTCTTTTCTTTGTCTTCTGACGCATTTGTGAATTTAAAAATTTAAAGTAGGTATTGTTAATTTACATTTGTATATATGGTTATGTATCTGTGATAGAAAAAGATAGAAGAGCACGTCTATTCTCATTGCGTTGCTATATGATTCCTCTGTTACAAGTCCCCAGTTCCCGGGTTCTAGCCCGAGAACTTGTAAAACTGTCAATTGGATTTTCAATTTGTTATTAAAAAAATAATAATGAATTGGTACTAGGCCCAAATAACCTTAGCTGTTGGTGGTCTTTAAAACATAATTTACGTCTTTTCTCTATCTCCGTCTTTTGCATCGACACTTTTTTGGGTGGCTACCCTTCTCTATCTATGATATATCTATGGGCGATGTCGTTTCTAGTTTTTTTTTAATGTGCCACCATATTTTTTTCGAGCACAGTCTATTTTTTAGATAAAATTAACTGTACCGTAAATTCGTGTAGTTCCTGAAATAATCATCACCAATCTACTATTATAATTCAAATTAAAGTATTCCACGTTAACTTGTTCTTATATACAGGGTGATATTAAATAAATTTTCAAAAAGAAAATTTTATTGAATATAATGTTGAAGAACTCTATGATATATAGAAATGGTGATCCGTAGATGATGTAGAAATTAGGAGAGAAAAACTCAGTAGCAAAAGGATCAAATAAAATTTGCAATACTGATGATTAAATTTGCATTTATAAGCTTACGTTTCGGTGCTCATTGCACCCTCCTCAGAGCATGAATGCTGTCCAAAATTTCAGTATATTGTACACTGTTAATTTATAATTAAACATCATGCAATTTTTTGTGATTTTTTTAAAAAAGATATAAAATAGTTGGATAAAAATCTTAAATTGGACCTTTTTCCAATGATCGGTTAGAAACATAAGCCAGAACGGGAGTTATTATTATTATTATTATTACATATCCTCGAATTTCGGTATAGGATCAATATAGTCAATTATTAACCAAAGACAAGTTCGTATCAATATTTATTTTAGAAAGAGCACACTAACTGAGACTGTTGACCTAAGATTTGATTCTTCAGTTAATTGTCTTTTCTAATATTACCAAAATTTGAATATAAATGAGTTGTATTTATAATATAAAATTACTTGTAGGTATCAATAAATGCAAACTTTTTTAAGTTAAAAACAGTTTTTGAATCATTAACAAAAGAAGATGAACCGTTAAACGACGCATCACGGTTATATTGGTCTCCGCGTGAGCAGTCTATAGTTAAAAACAAGTAAGGAACGACGACGCGATGCTCAGATATTCATATCTGGCATAACGAGATTCGAATGCGCTATAAATAATGTGCAAATGATAGCTTGTCACTTGTTAAGGTGCGAAAAACGTTAAAACGTTGATTTGTATGCCTTCTTGAACGCGCATGTGCAGTAGACCGCTATTACAATACCTTGTATTTTCTACCATTCATGATTTCTATCCCTGAAAATTTAAAAATAGAATGTCTTTTAGTCCAAAACCGAGTGTACCTACGGTTGCAGCTTGGACTACATTGGACTATAATACCTTGTCTTTTCTCCCATCCATGATTTCTACCCCTGAAAAGTTAAAAAGAAAAATAGAACGTCTATTAGTCCAAACTCCGACCGTACGGTCGAAGCTTGGACTAATTAAAGATAGAATGAATTGTCCTGAATTAAAAGAGAAATTTAAATACCAAGAAAGAAATTACCAACTACGACCACGAGGCTTGTTTCAAGTACCTCATCATGATACGTTATATGGACAAAATTATCCGGTAACAAGAATGTCAATTTTAGGGAATAACCTTGATCCGAATATTTTTACATCTTTAATTGCCATATTTAAAAGATATGTTAAAAATGTGTACCTTCAGGAATTTTCTTAGATTAAGTAATACAAAAACAGCAGCACTAATAATTATAAGACATTTTCATTTAATGAATATTACAATAATACTTACAATGTATTATGAATTGCTTTCTATCACCATTTGTAAAATGTAAAAAATGGGTTATATGCCTGTAGATTCATAATAATAATTTCTTAGCACCCGGGCGAAGCCGGACGAACGGACCGCTAGTAATAAATAATAATAATAAAAAATAATTCAAACCATCTTATATATAGGAAATCGATTCTCGGGAACAATAGACTTTGTAATGCAGTGTATTTGTTTAATACATTTTATTTGCCAACGTTTCGACTTAAATCAAGTCTTTATCAAGGCTCTAAAATATTTTTTATACACAATATTCAATTTTGTAATCATAAAATATATATAAATAATCATAAAATATATACAAAATTATTTTAGAGCCTTTGATTTAAGTCGAAACGTTGGCAAATAAAATGTATTAAACAAATACACTGCATTACAAAGTCTATTGTTCCCGAGAATCGATTTCCTACATTTGAAATTTATAGACCGATCACTCAAGCAGTATTTTATATATATTTTTACTTCCCACCTCTACTATGGTAGGGAAGTAATGGATTTAGTCCGAAAAAAATATTTCGAGATTTTAACAGATTTCACGTTTTGAGACCCTAGCAATCGTTTAAGATCATTTTCTGAATGATGTCTGTATGTGTGTGTATGTGGTCAATTTTTCGCCTTCGATATCGTAAAAACGGAACAACATACGGGCATGCCGATTGTTCTATTGTGTTTATCAGCCTTTAACTTAGATCTGAATAGATTTTGAGTCAAATCGGTTCAGTGGATCCTGAGATATTCAAAAAAACGTTCTCAATGTCACGTATTAACATAGGTAAAAAAAATATAAATGAATTCTAGATGTTATAATATGAAAAAAATGTAATTATTTTTTTTCTCTAAAATGTATAGTTTTCGAGAAAAAAAATATTTTACTAAAAAAAGAAAATTGTACCTAAATCATGGTAACCATGATTTTTGCTATATTAAGCTAGCCATCAGTAGATCACCAAACAAAAAAGAGGGCCATGCTTTTTTCAAAGAATAAAAATTAAATTGTGTTTTGAAGACCACCAACAGCTAAGGTTATTTGGGCCTAGTCAAAGAATAAAAAAAAAGAGTGTTTATTTTTTGCAAATATTTACTAGGTGGGAAGTATAGGACTGGTCATCAGTCGATTTTTTTTTGATAAGCGACTTCCCTTAAAATAATTACAAACAAGGTATTTAAAAGCTGTTTTTTTTGCATCGTTTTTGTGTTCGTATCGGACGTGTTTTACGAATATCGAACTAGCTCTATGAAAACATAATGTAATAGGAGTTATATATAGGTATTATTAGGGATAGAATATACTAATCTATTATTCATTTTATAGAAGTAAAGTTTGTTTGTTCACGCTTAATTTTGGAACCGATTTGAAACTTTTTTACCCGACTGCGCCAGAAGGAGAGTATTGTTTTTCGAGTGTATGTATGTATCTATGTATGTATATTTCTTTATCACGCTCTGTAGCCTAAACGGCTTGACGGATTTTGAAAAATGAGGTGTCATTAGATTCATCTGAATCCCCAGAGTGACATAGGGTATATGACGTCACGGAAAATTTAATATGGCGGACGCTAGACGCCATTTTGTCAGAATGCAAAAGTAATTTTCCTTCTAAATACATTGATATAGGTATCAAATTCAAAACAAAAGAAAGGTTTCGTTGACATTTCAAATAGGGTACATGACGTCACGGAAAATTTAATATGGCGGGCGCTAGACGCCATTTTGTCAGTACGCAAAAAATCGGTTAAACCTTGTGTGTGGGGTATCAAATTGAAAGGCTTGATGAGTAGACCCGCCTCCGCTCATGGATGTTTTGTGATGTTATTTAAGTGAGTTGTTATTTGATGTGAACAAGACGCTAATGACCTAAGTTGTCGACGCGTCTATAATTTACAATAAATAAAAATTGATGAGTAGATTCAACTAAAAGGAAGGAAATAACAAATTTATTAAAAAAACAAAAAACCCGACTGCGTAAAAATCGAACATAAAAGATGGAAACAAGATCAAATGATAACATGCAGTCGGAGGTATTTCTGTTCAATTTGTTACTACTATGGCTCCGACTGCATGTTATCATTTGATCTTGTTTCCATCTTTTATGTTCGATTTTTACGCAATCGGGTTTTTTGTTTTTTTAATAAATTTGTTATTACCGACATTTTGTTCTGCAAATTGAAATATATGCTTAAAACAGTCGCCGTAACAACATATTAAAATTTTAACCTTGAATTAATAATAAACATTTCGTCGGGTACATAACATGTTTAGGGTGATCTGCCACCCCTTAATACTGACCAATCGATCTGCAAATATTATAATGGCATTATTGGGTCACCGACAAGCTACACAAACAATATCAGTCTTGAAGCAATAATAATTGTGACCATTTTTTTTGTTACATTTTGGGGGCGGTCTGCATCCCTCCCATACCGCTATCTATAGCAAAATCCTTTACTCAGGGCACTTTAATATGCCTCCCTCAACATCTTCACAAAAATAAGGCCTTGAATAAATAACACCAAAAATTGTCACTAGCTCTCGGTCTATAAGTACATATAGTAAATTATATTTGGAAAAAAAGTTCAGATAATTTTTTTTTATTTTTCAAACGATTTTACCAATCCCTGAATCATTTAAGTAAAGTTACAATTTTTTTAGCTGTGCCAGTTGTACATACGTGATTTACCTCAAATCTTGATTAATTTTAACGATCAAAAATGTGCTGCATTGCGTCTATTTAATAGCACGCTAGTTTTAGAAACCAATAATTGTTAGCGCATAGCAACATTGAGTTCAGTCTAAACTTGGAATGTTTTCTAATTGTATGGGCGGTTAGGCTAGTTAGTAATTGAAATAATTATTATAAAAATACATCATTCTGACAATATATAGGTATACGTTCATGAATTTAATTAGACAACTGTAATTTTACATTTAAAAACTCACTTTCAAGAATTAGATAAATGCGTTCATATTGAAGTTCTCTAAATGTCCATTTTCTGGTAGCGTAAGTACCTGTGCGTTATACATAGCGGCACGTTACAATATAGACCAGGAGTAATAGTACATTGTGCCACAAGGGAGGAAAGTGCTACACTTCCTCCCGTGTTGCGCATACTATTTTTTCTCCTGCCAGGCCGAAAGTTATTCAAATTGAAAAAAAAAAATTATTAAAATTATTAAAAATTAAAATTATTACTTTTATTTTATTTTATTATTAAAATTATTAAAAAATAATTTTAAATGAAATAATTTTAAATGAAATAATTTTAATGTGTAGGAGACAGAAGTAGGTGCGTGAGAGCCGGCATAAGTACTATTGCGCACGCGCACTTGTCCGTACCACGGGAATAAAGAGCGACTCTGTTCCCGCTTGGCAGGGATGAAAGTACGAACTTTCGGCCTTGGTAGGAGAAAAAAAACTGTACGCTATCATGCAAAATGTCTAAAAAATATGATATTTCTTTTTTGCAATATCCACTATTAAATAGCTACTTTACATGCATTTATGTATGCATGTAATGGATCACTTAACAGGCAGATATATTGAAAGTGTTTCCAAACACACTAGTGTGAAAAGTAAACAATTTACGTAGTGATTTATGTTTATTCGCTTTGATCCGCCCACTATTACTATGCTCACGGCCTACTATAAAAGTGAAGTTGGCGACACGAAATGAACTGTAAAAATTTTTTGAAAATAATGAAAATGAAGTGAAAAGCAGCTATTTTATAATGGATATCTCGTGCGTAATAATAGATATACCCCGTGTCCGATCTCAAAGGTGAACATAGGAATTTAACATGTTATTGTTTATTGTTGCTGATTCGTGTTCGCCAATTCAACCTACAAGAAAGGTAATGGTACCTATCGAAAGATAAAATTATTGCGCATCAAATGATTCTAAAAACAAGCCGTGAGGTGGGTCGTTTATTAGGACTAAAGTGCGACCCTTGAGGTCCACACGACGAACTTCCCAGTTTGATAAATATTTAATAATAATAATTAAATTAGATATTACACAGAAAAGTAATCATTTTAATCATTAAAACATCAATAATTAAAAAAAAAAAAAAAAAAAAAAAAACTGCTGAACCGATTTTTATAAAATTTATGTCGGATCAAAATGACGTTAACACGCCTCGATTGACACCCTTACGAAGTCGATATAATTTTTTATTCGCGAGATATTGTGTAAAATCTACTTTTTTGGAGGTTATTTGGTTAAGAAAAAAGAACGGCTGAACCGATTTAAAAAAAATTCCTTTCAGATCATATTTACGTTAATACGCGTCGATTGGCACCCCAACGTAGTCGATATCATTTTTCGTTCTCGAGATTTCGTCTTAGAAAGAAATGGACACATACATACGTACGTACATACGTACACACACACACACACACACACACATCTTTCTAAAAGTAGTGTAAAAATAGTGTAGTGACCTTGAAACATAAAAATTTTTTTTCCTTTTTGATTTCGATTTTCGGACCCATTACAATAACTTCCAATGGGAAGTTAATAAGAACAAAAATGAAATTTTTACTTTAAAATACCAATTTGAAATGTATCGATTTTGCAGTAATGAATTCAAATTAAGTAGGCGAAAAACAAAACACTGATATACAATCTATATTATAAAAAAATAGTTTACAGGAGAAACTCCTTCTACAGTTTTATTAATGTTAATTATCCTTAATTTATCCAGGTGTGCAAGCTTTCACGGCCGGCATTGTTCCAAGTCTTCATGGTTTCCGGGCTTGTATAGGCCGTGGTCCGGTGGTATTTCTACCTGACGTTTCGTCTACAACTGCGGTAGACATTCTCAAAGGCGATGTGGCAGCGGTCGAAGTGGCTCCTTGGCGGCTCACAGGTCAGTGAGCCGCCATGGAGGACACTTCGACCGCTGCCACATCGCCTTTGAGAATGTCTACCGCAGTTGTAGACGAAACGTCAGGTAGAAATACTACCGGACCATGGCCTAAAAGCCCGGAAATCATGAAGACTATCCTTAATTCGATTAAACAAAATGTCACGGTTGCTAGTTTTTTTTAACCAGTCATCTTTAATTTTTACAACCATTTATTTTTCTACCTATTTAATAATTCTAATTACTTAAATATCAGTTCCTGCTAAGAACAATTTTGCCCCCGCTGTGACTTTTAAGTGATCATAGTTTAGAAATTATCTACAATATTGGTTTTCAAATAGATTAGTGTACTATAGCAGGTATTTTATAGTAACTAATTTTAAATATATTTTTTAAAGATACACAAAACTTAATATAATTTGTAGTAAACTGTGAATTTTATTGTCTAAAAAATATTTAGAAAAGTCATTGGAAATGACAAAAATGTAGATTTGTTTGATATAAATAGATATTATTATTATTTTATGAATAGAATATCAATAAAGTTTGTAACATAATATTAATAAATTGTTTAAACATTTTTGTTTTAAAATATTAAAATTCAGACTGGTATTTTAAAAAATTCGTCGATATTGAGAATTTAAAGTTGAATTAGAAATCCTTGTCGCAAGATTGGCTTACAAATACTATGGTAGACTTTAATTTAATTTCGTCATTTTATGAAAATCCTAGACTCTTCATGAAGCGAAGTTTTTTTTATTAATAATTTATTTATTTATTTTCATTTGTTTTAAACGGTTCTTAAACAAAAGAAACCCCCCAGGAGGAACATTGGAATGTGGTTGCTATCGCAAATTGCATTCCAATATTTTTTGGGAATTAGCGCTCCCAGGAATCCGAGCTCGTAACAGTCGGTTTGTGGGATTCTAATACACGAATGAATTATTTGTTGTGACCTGAGTTGTCGACGCGTCTATAATCTACAATTAATTAATTAACAAAAGAAATGTATCTAATTTGTAGATGTGGCGTAAAAATATAGTCCGTTTTTATTTTAAAAATGCACGAAAGTAAAATTTTTGGAACGACCGCGTATTCTGGACCTTATATAGCTTATACCCGTTTAGTTAGTTAAAATAAATCACCAAAAATTACCGACTATAATTTATCTTGGAACTGACATAGCTGTTAGCAATCGTGGTTAATAAATACACTTATTGACATCTGAGTTAATTTATTGGTTTTTGAAAAACATTCTTTTGATTTTGTAAAGATTCTACAAATATCACCTTTTTTTATTAAAAACAATGCTTCAATAATAATAATTTTTAAATTGTCAAAATAAAAATGACAATTTATGTAATCAGTGATAAATTGTTTATTTAAAATTATGCACTGCATAATTAATTATTTAGTCTTAAATCAACTTTATTATAATAATTATTTATAATCAAAAATTAACAATCAACAATAATAGTATAGTATTACTCATTAAGAGTATTCGATAGCGGAAGTTACCTCCTGCGCTTTTCCGACGCTATTTTTAAAGTTAAAGGGTTCGGGTAAACGCAAAATGAATTGGACCAAGAATTACTATAAAGGTATGCAAGCTTTCACGGCCGGTATTGTTCCAAGTCTTCATGGTCGACCGCTGCCACATCGCCTTTGAGAATGTCTACCGCAGTTGTAGACTAAACGTCAGGTAGAAATACCACCGGACCACGGCCTACAAGCCCGGAAACCATGAAGACTTTGAATCACTACAAATCCTACAGACAAACTTTTTTGAAAAAAACCTTGGCTACGTTTGAAATATTATGTAATTTATAATTTTTTTATTAAAAGTTTAAAGTTTTTCCAGGATTTTTTTTCAATTTTTCGTCTGTAGGATCTGTAGTGTGATTCTCGGTCTTTTATTTCGCGTTTACCCGAATCCTTTAGCTTTAAACATAGCGTCGGGAGAGCGGGAACCTATATGATTAGAAAGAAGTATGTATAATAAGTACCGGATCCGCACTGAAATGAAAATCGTGTCGGATTACAATCCCTAAGTGGTGTAATATTATCTTTACCATTAAACGGAATATCTATTGCACTGTTACAATTATTTACAAGACCGATTACAATTGTTTCAACAGTGTAAGCAATAAAGCTAACACTAAACGTTCGTTGTATGGAATTAATGGTTTCACCTTCTACTTTAAATATACGATGCATTTAGCTGCTTTACAATAATCAGGGTTCAATCTAACACTATATACGAACGCGTCAACTGTAGATAGAAAAAAAAGCTGCATGTGCTTAACTGCGTTGAAGTAGTTATACGATGTTGTTTTTAAACTGGGAAGTTGCTATTGATAGATCGAAGATCAGAAAAGAAAATCAATTTCTCAGAAATACGCTCAATGAGCCTTTTTCTGAGAGTATAAGTCCTTTAAATTAACCACGAGAGGCAGCACTTGTGGTATGGACAAACATTATTTATTCCCCATTTAGTGCCGTGTTATTTTAGTGGTATAACTTAGGTAGGTATTTAAAATTAACAAATAAAAAAAATGGGTGTGTGCTTATGACCATACGACAGAAGTGAAAACTTCAGATTTTCTAATTTTTGGTGCCATCTATTATAGCGCATTTATGAACTAAAAATTATTTAAAAAAACATAAGAAATACAATCAATATGATTGGGAGTTCTGGGTTCGATTCCCGGCGGTGCATTTACATTTTTCCTATATAGCCTTCTATATAAATATCATGGCGATAATTCGTCTGATATTCTTATGTTAATTTCACTAATATAGTGAATTTAGTTACGGTATAGGTGTCTAATCATATTGATTGTATTTCTTATGTTTATATAAAAAACCGTATATAGATTTCTCGTTATAATTTGATTTTAAAAATTATTTATTACTAAAATACTAAAATTGTATTTTTAATTATTTCCAGCTTGGTTTCAAAAAAAGTTATAATTATTGTCAAAGAAAGACTATAACAAAAATTAAAAAAAATATATAAATAAATATCATCTAGAATTTAGAAAAAAAAACGCCAAAAATTCTACGCTGCCATCAGGTCTCGAACCCAGGTTCCTATGCATAGAACGCAAAGACTAAACCATCTGCACTATATACCCTGCACCCAGCGAATAGTATAGTAGTTCTTTTGTTTCACAAGGCGGATCGAAGTATAGTATATTTGTGGTGCACTGTTAACATCAATCAGGTATTGATTGAAAACAAACACACGATCTGGTTAATTGAAAAAAAGCGACAGACAAGAATCTGTTTTATTGCGTCAGTTTGATCTGCCGACACGATCCGGTGATCATCGAATCGAGCGTGCGATGGAAATCAATTCAAATCAACGTCGCTATTTCTAAACAAATGAATCACATCACACGATGATCACTTAGATATTGTTTTAACAAATAAGAGTTGATCATCATCAGTTTAATTTATTATCCAGGTGCGCAAGCTTTCACGGCCAGCATTCTTCCAAATCTTCATGGTTTCCGGGCTTGTAAGCCGTGGTCCAGTGGTATTTCAAAACAAAGTACATTCACGCAAACCAATACAACTTTTTGCTGGTTACCAAAATGGACCCCACTGTGGTTGCGTTGCTGTTGTATGTGAAAATTTTTTTAAAGAACAGAAGGCAGGAAATATTAGTAAAAAAACTTTTTAGAGACAAGCTTTTATTTAAATGCAGTAAAAAGGAAAAAATAATTTTTAATAATTTAGGTTCATAATTAATAAAAGCGTGGTCGTGAACTCTATGATAGTTTAATAGTCACGACCCACGCCTCTCTAAAAAGTTTTTTTTACTAATATTTTATTTTGATCATTTTAGTTTATCAAAATTTTACCTCCCTTTGACACCCGTAGGGGTTGAATTTCTAAAAATTCTTTCTTAGTGGATGCTTACGTCAGGAAAGGAACCAACTGTCCAAATTTCAAATTTCTAGCTTCAGCGATTTGGCCTGGGCGTTGATTAGTCAAAAAAACTCTACATCCCCGTTTGAACCCCTTAGGGGTTGAATTTATTTCTAAAAACGATTTATTCATGTATTATCATCGGGAATACAATATATGTGTACAAAATTTCAAATCGATCGGATACGTGGAAATCGTTCAAAATTGATTTGCAAGTTTTGACCTAAAGAAACAAACACACAAACAAACTAACTAACATACATTGCAAGTTAAATAAAAACTTATAAAAAACGACGTTGGTGGATTCATCCAATATTAATTTAAGACTATCAACAGAATATTTCCTCACACATTTTTTTCCCAGACTGTACATCCATCGGTGATCCGTCGCCTCATCTAGTTTGCCCCGCACTAAACAATGTGATCCGTCGCCTCATCTAGTTTGCCCCGCACTAAACAATGTTTTTTGTTTCTATAGCGTGTTGTGGCCGCGGTGACGTTATCAACGCAATCATGGAAGCGTTGAACTCGCTCACGCCGACGGAATTTAAAAAAAACGCGAGGTACTTGCCGTTCGTCTAGTGTCACTCGTTTGTAGGCACGGTTTTAATTTGGACGTGTAATCCGTCGCGTTAAAAACGCCGCGGAAAATCCGCCCGATACTTTCGCTCTTAGTCATTAAAGAACGCAATAACCTGCCAAAAATTCGATGTAACATGTTTTCGATTTTTAAAAGATTTATGACACACCTGAAATTAAAAAGCGATAGTGATAAGTGAAATGCATTTTTAACAGTGCAATGCGTATTTAAAATTCAAATCACGACAGTTATGACAACATCGCATCGAACTGTCGTAACAATATCGCATCACTGTTTAACAATATAACATCGAAAAAAGTATAGTAGCAGGTTTATGTAGGATTTTATAGTTCATGTCTGTAAAAATTATGAACGTAAAATATTTACATGAGCAAAATTCTCGATTGCATTACAATAATTGATTGACTGCGACTGTACTAACTTTGCTAATAGGTACACTCAGATTAAATTTGTGTTTGTAAGTACTCTCCAGAGTTGTGTAAACATTCATATTAGAATACTAGCTGTACCTGCGACTCCGCTCACGCAGGCCCGGACTTAAAGACCCAGGGCCCCTAGGCACTTTATTAGTTGGGTCCCCCCAAGCCCAAAATAAAGGGGGGGAAATGAAATTGGATGAAAATTTAGCAAAAAAAAAGTCGCCAATTGGGTCAATTTTTGAGCTTTTTTTTCTTTAATTTCCATCTCCGCCCTGGCCGGGCCCTCCTCGGCGGCTGGGCCCCTAGGCCGATGCCTTGTTGGCCTAGGCTGAAATTCGGGCCTGCGCTCACGTGCATTTTGAACTGCTGCTGAGTTATTTTTGAGATATTTTAGCTAAAGAATGTAATTTCCACCCTGATCAGTATGGCGAGGAACGTAAGAATCCTTGTTGCTTTCGTTGTTCTTGAATGCATATTTGATGTGCCGCTCGATTGAATAGTCGCACAATATAGTATTGATTATAACGTTCCTGCTTCTCGATGACTACTGCATTGGTCGACTTTATACAATATTTATTAATCGCTTCATAATGAATTTTTGAAAGCATTAAAATCGCGCATTTCTACTGATTGATGAAATAAAAACTAAATATTACTGAAAGTTGAGTTCTATGTTTTTTTAAAAACTCCATCCGAATTGGGTCAGTAGTTTTTACGTGATGCGTGCACAAACAAACCGAAAAACTGCAGTTTTATTAGGTATATATCTATGTATAAATAATGAGGACTGTGTGGTGTAACGGTTAGCGCAGCCGACCCTTGGATCACACTGTCGTGGGTTCGAATACCGCCTCTGCTCATGAATGTTTCGTGATGTCATTTGGTTTTAATGTAATGTAAGAGGTTATAGATACTAACTTATAGTTGAAATTTTTTTACACTCCAGGGACCTCAAGTAAAGAAAATATTGTAAAATTAAAAAAAATGAATTTTCAGCTAAAATAATGTCTACCATTCCTTACTTGTAGAGTTGAAATGGTAAAGCTTTGACAGCTGACCAAGGAGGTTATAGCTGATAGTGTAGCATTGCGTCACTTCCGCAACACACCAATTCCAATTTTACCGTACCAGAAATAGTAAAAATTTTTATACACATCAGAAAGTAGAAATATGATCTTACCATCGTTTTTTCATGATTTATAAATAATTATTTTTTTTATTGTTTTCTAAAATTATTTTAAATTTTTCGTGTACGCGTGCCGTTGAATTGGTAACGTACGCCACTGGCAGGTTGTGTAGGATTACTGAAACACATTCGCCGCTTCTGGTCTCAACTGTTCATTGTTAACTAGACATTGTTGTTATATTGTGTGCTTAAGTAAACGCATAAGGCACCTACACAGAACATTAAGGCAGGGTCAGTCTTAAAGCGAATTGTTGAAGCGATTTACTCAAATTAATCAGCCAGAGCGTGAAAAATGTTTAAACTCTTTAATAATAAAAACTTTTTAACAAAAAAAAAAACCTCCTTCAAAAAGGCACTAAAAAGAGTAAAATAATGAAAATTTGAGGTCTGTGCCAATTAAAATATGAAGTTGGTTAAAAAAAAGAACATATTAGTCACTATACTATATACTTTTTAACCGACTTCATATTTTAATTGGCACAGACCTCAAATTTTCATTATTTTACTCTTTTTAGTGCCTTTTTGAAGGAGGTTTTTTTTTGTTAAAAAGTTTTTATTTTTTACTTTTTAGTGTCAAAAAGTAACATTTACCTTAAAGAATCACACGCCGTTACTTACTTTTTTATTAAAATCAGCCGAACTACTGAACCGATTTCTATGGGACCAATCTGAAAATATATCCTTTCAAATAAAAAAAAATTTTTCAAAATCGGTTCATAAACGACGAAGTTATCCGCGAACACACATAAAACATAAAACATAGCCACGTAAAAAATATATACGGTCGAATTGAGAAACCTCTTTTTTTTGAAGTCGGTTAAAAATGAATAAAAATGTAAACCGTGAAAATCTTTAAAACTGAATTGTAAATAGATCTCCTTTAAAATAAAATCACAAATAGGTATGGAACCTGTATCAAGTGACTTCTTAAAATTGTTTTCAATTTTCTCTATAATTGTCTCAAGATGTCCTTGAAATTGTATCAAAATCCTCTAAAAATTATTCTAAGTTTTTTTTTTAAATTCTTTCAAGATCTATAACCGCTATAATAGGACCTCAGTTTTCATTGTCTTTTTCTCTCTCTCTCTCTCTTTCAAGATCCATGAAAAATCGCTAAAGCTCCACCTAAAATTGTTCTAAACCATCCCTTTAGTTTTCACAAGTTCCCCTAAAATTGTCTAAAGCGCCCTATAAAATTGCCTCAAGATCTTCCTAAAATTGTCTGAAGTTTTGAAACCTGTTCCAATTTTCTGTTTTTTTTTTATTATAAATTTTTTGGCCTTTACACTTTTATGTAAATTTTCCCCTTAAAAAAGGTAATTGTTCAAGTTCCATTTCTAATTATCCCAACTTCTCCCTAAAATCAGTGGCGGATTTAGGTTCGATGCTGCCCTAGGCCCTTGCCAATGTGCCGCCCTTTTTTCTATGTAAAAGTGATTGTCAAAATTATATTATGAGTTATTTTTTTCCACAGTGTAACATTGAGAGAAAATTATAAATTATAAAATTCAATCTCACAGTTGACGGAAAACTTAATCCATTTTGACTTTCTAGCGCCCGGGAAAAATGTTTATGTTCAGACGCCTTCTTAATGTTCCCGCCCTAGGCCCGGGCCTCGCGGGCCTAGGCCTAAATCCACCACTGCCTGAAATTACTTAAGTTGCGCCTTTAGTTGTCCAAATTCCATCACAGTTTGTCACAGCTTCCCCCTAAAATTTCTTAACGTCTACCAAAAAATACTTCAAATTTCCTCTAAAATTATATTCAATTGAGGGGAAGTTTGAGACAATTTTAAGATAAATGTAAGATAAATGTAGGGGAAACTTGACAAATGAGCCATTTTCCTGAGAGTAGTTCCTTCAATTATCCACGAGAGGCAGCACTTGTGGTAGGTACAAACATTATTTATTCCCCATTAGCGTCGTGTCATTTTAATGGTATAACTTAATTATTAAATGATTATTATTATTAAATTAATTAAATAAATAAGTTATATCACTAAAATGACACGACGCTAATGGGAAATAAATAATGTTTGTACCTACAGGCTACAACAAGTGCTGCCTCTCGTGGATAATTGAAGGAACTACTCTCAGGAAAATGGCTCATTGATCTAAATTTCTGCACGTATGTTTGATCGCAGCGTTTAATCGCTTAAACTGATCGCTCAAGAATTGACTTTACCTTTACATCGTCTTTTGAATACTTATCATACATGGGTGTCACATATACTCAGGGAGGCCATTGTTTTGTGTTCTACGTCCGTCCGTCTGTCTGTCTGTCCATTCATCCGTTCACGTGTGCGTGAACGACTGTCATCTGTCTAGACGTCGTCATCGAACATCAAACGCGAACGGCCTACGTGATTTTTTTTCGTATTATTCTTCTCGTCGGCCGGTGCAACGACTTTATGCAATCGCTTTTAATGACAATTTTATTGTTTTGATTCTTTGTTTAAACATATTAACGCGCGCCAATGCCACAATTAAACTGAAAAGCAATAAACGTTTTTAGAGTAGATTAGGGTCGTCCCTCGTATCAAAACTTCATAATGTTGAACATTCCTCATCTATGCATAAAAAAATAATGTAAACTAACATTTTGTTCTCATATCCTTCCTCTTAATTGCAAACAAGAATTAAAAAAAATATTAGTACGTATACTAATTTGAACTCTATTCCCTTCGTTACCGAACGCTGAAGTCTCCTGTCTGCAATGTAGGTATACTTAGGGGGCATCCATTAATTACGTAAGGTGATTTTGGAAAAAATAGAGAACATAGGACCTCACTCATAGTTTACAGGAAAACCTAAACGAAAAGCAAATCTTGACATTCCCACCGGAAACGGAAAATAATATGTACGAAAATCGAGCATTCCCCCCTTAGTATATCTCCTAAACTATACTGAGCCTGAAATTTTGAAAAAATAGGGAATATAGGGCCTCACTCATAGTTTACAGGAAAACCTAAACGAAAATCCCAAGTCTTTAAAATCCCACGGGAAACGGAAAATAATATGTACGAAAATCGAGCATTCCCCCCTTAGTATATCTCCGAAACTATTGAGCCTAAAATTTTGAAAAAAATAGGGAATATTGGGCCTCACTATAGTTTACAGGAAAACCTAAACGAAAATTCTAAGTTTTTAAATTCCCACAGAAAACGGAATAGTACGGAACACGCGAGTTTTTTATTTTAAATTTTGAACAAAATTCAACCAAATATTCGGTTTGGAGGCTAAAAATTAAAATTTAAGTTATGTGCATCTGTGCTTAAATGGAATAAAACAATATAAATTTTTATTGATAAGTTTTAATTAAAGAGTCGTTTGTAAATTTTATAACTATTTATTATTAGCATTGCGAGTTAATAAAGATAAAGCGGCGCATGCGTTAACGCAACGTTAAGACATGTATAACTTATTATTAATTATCACATTGTCTGAGTGGCGCGAACTATAGATTGGAGCCCCGGCTCTCTAGATCACGGCTGATCTGATTTATAGCATTGGTACGGCCCTCAGTGTTCTCCACTATAGTTTTAGCCAAGTAACGAGTAGTTTACGTCGTATACGATTCCGACTTGTTGATTTTGAAGAGATTTCTGGCTCTTTTTACTTCCCACCTCTACTATGGTAGGGAAGTAATGGATTTAGTCCGAAAAAAATATTTCGAGATTTTAACAGATCTTCACGTTTTGAGACCCTAGCAATCGTTTAAGATCATTTTCTGACTGATGTCTCTCTGTTTGTGTGTGTGTGTGTGTATGTGTGTGTGTGTATGTGTGTGGTCAATTTTTCGCCTTCGATATCTTGAGAACGGAACAACATACGGGCATGCCGATTGTTCTATTGTGTTTATCAGCCTTTAACTTAGATCTGATTAGATTTTGAGTCAAATCGGTTCAGTGGATCCTGAGATATTCAAAAAAACGTCCTCAATGTCACGTATTAACATAGGTAAAAAAAAATATAAATGAATTCTAGATGTTATAATATGAAAAAAATGTAAATATTTTTTTTCTCTAAAATGTGTAGTTTTCGAGAAAAAAAATATTTTACTAAAAAAAATAAAAATTGTACGTAAATCAAGGTAACCATGATTTTTGCTATATCAAGTTAGCCATCAGTAGATCACCAAACAAAAAAGAGGGCGATGCTTTTTTCAAAGAATAAAAATTAAATTGTGTTTTAAAGACCACCAACGGCTAAGGTTATTTGGGCCTAGTCAAAGAATAAAAAGGAAAGTGTTTATTTTTTGCAAATATTTACTAGGTGGGAAGTATAGGACTGGTCATCAGTCGAATTTTTTTTACTGCGACTCCCCTATACAGGTTGCAATTTTTTGCGACGCGCTTCAAAAAGAAAATACCTGTGTATAGCTCTAGCAGACAATAAAATTATATCGACTTCGCAAGACACCCTTACGAAGTCGATATAATTTTATTGTCTGCTGTGTGTGTGTGTACGTATGTGTCCATTTCTTTCTAAGACGAAATCTCGAGAATGAAAAATGATATCGACTACGCTAGGGTGCCAATCTTCCGCTTTACTTAAAAAATATGAACAATTTTGAAATTGATACAAAATAAGTATCAATGAATTTTTATTTATCATATAAGTTTTTAACTTCCCATTGGAAGTTATTGTAATGGGTCCGAAAATCGAAATCAAAATGTATAACAAATTTTTATGTTTCAAGGTCACTACACTATTTTTAGAAAGATGTATGTGTGTGTGTGTGTATGTGTGTGTGTGTACGTACGTACGTATGTGTCCATTTCTTTCTAAGACGAAATCTCGAGAATGAAAAATGATATCGACGCGTATTAACGTAAATATGATCTGAAAGAAATTTTTTCAAAATCGATTCAGCCGTTCTTTTTTCTTAACCAAATAGACTCCAAAAAAGTAGATTTTATACAATATCTCGCGAATTAAAAATTATATCGACTTCGTAAGGGTGTCAATCAAGGCGTGGTAACGTCATTTTGATCCGACATAAATTTTATAAAAATCGGTTCAGCCGTTTTTTTTTTTAATTATTGTTAAAAATAAATAATAATTATGTTTTAATGATTAAAATGATTACTTTTCTGTGTAATATCTAATTTAATTATTATTATTAAATATTTATCAAACTGGGAAGTTCGTCGTGTAGACCTCAAGGGTTGCACTTTAGTCCTAATAAACGACCCACCTCACTACTTGTTTTTTTTTAACCAGCCTTGTATTAGAGCGAACAAAACAAAAAAGCTTATTCAAATCGGTCAATCCGTTTTTGAGTTTTAGCGAGACTAACGAACAGCAATTGATTTTTATTATATAGAATATAGATGTGGCGGACTAGGTATCTGTTCGTTATTCTTTAGAGTTCTTCCAACACACGCTGCTTACTCGGATCTTCTACGTACAAGTAAATCAGTGAGAAGTAGTAAATTGATTTTAACTATTCCCACGACAGTTCTAGTGAAGGGAAGTATGAATCTTAACTGAACCAATATACTTTATGTTCTAGAAACTGACCAATACGTTACTTAACTCTTACACTTGGTACTAAAAATACGTTAAATTACTTAAATATAATCATGGTTAATCCAAGGTCTATGACTCGGAATTCGGATCATTATGTTCCGCGGGTCTTGACCAGGAAAGATTTTGGCAAGATACGTGTATCAATCTTTTTGAGATTGAAACGTGGAATTTTTTCCTCGAAGCCAATTTGGTTTAAAAAAAGTGAATAGTTTATTAAATTGGCGTCGACCTCAAAATTTTATTATTTTCCTCTTTTTTAGTAGCTTTTTTTAAGGAGGCTCTATTTTTTTAAGCTTTTTATTTTTTACTTTTTGGTGACTTTATAATAGGTACGTAGTTTGTACATTATTAACCGACTTCTGTCTTGATATTTGACATTTACTTTAACTGTGTTACAGTCCATTACTCACTTTTTATTAAATTCAGTCGAACTACTGAACCGATTTAAGTAAAATGTATATAAGAACCATCCCTAAGGTAGCCCTATTAAACAAAAAAAGAATCATAAAAATCGGTCGTGTAGTTTCTGAAAAAATCGCTCACATCCTAAACATACAAGGGAAACAGAGAACCTCTTTTTTAAGTCGGTTAAAAATAACATATTAAACAGGGTTACAAGAAGGGCGAACCATCAGGATATAAGGATCAAGACAACGACTATGCTTCGGATCAGAATTTTTAGTTAAAAAAGGGTGTGGGTCTCGGGACCCCCGACAGATGTGAAACATCAAAGAAAACGTTATTGAACTCGGTGGTATTCTCTATGTAGTAGTATATTATATGTTTTCAAAAGCAGCAACTAACTGTTATGCTGACGTAATCCTATATACTACACTGTAACACACGCGGTTGCCCGAGCGCGCGGAAGTCGAGAGAGACAGCGAGTGCCGCAGTGGTGGGGAGAACAGCAGCGAAGGAGGGGGCCAAACATTTCGTTGCATATTTCCCCTCACGCGGCTGTTCACTGTCCGAAATAAGATGTTTCACATCAAAAAGCAATGACAGTTAAAAAACTAATACTTATTTAATAGATAATATTGCGAGCTTTTTTGACACTGAGTGTATTTTTGTACGTAGGTACCTACATAAAAGCAATGCGTCCACACCAATAGGTTTCTACAAATTACGACTTTTTTGTTTGACTTTTGACCCATGACCAATGACCGAGATCATATATTATTTTCAATTGCTTACACCAAATTATTGTAGCAATATTTAATTCTGTGATTTAATTACAGTTTTTATATGTTAACGTTGAAATTTATTGATAGGTACCTACTCCGTACAATATTGTTTATACTGTTGCTGTTTAAAAGGAGCTGCACTTCAAGTTTAAACCTTAAGCGGCGCTGTCGTCGTTATAAATGTATAATATTATTTTTAATTTTTTTTTCGTTGGAGAGCAGCCAATTATATAATTGTTTCGAAACATATTGGAAAAAATCATTTTAACAACCAGTGGTCACAGTCAGGATTCTAACCTGAACCTTTCCACTTTCGCGGCGGAATGAGCTTACAATACTCAACCGTGACAAGATTGCTAAATTAACATTCTCCTTATATGCTTCAGAATCAATAGATTTTCACTACATGCGAGTGTCAATTCATATATGCTAATTCAATAGCTATAATATGAAGTGAAATTATTTTTAATAGTTTAATTTTTTGAATTATTTTGAATAGCTCGACTACTAGCATATAGAGGACTCTGAACGAACAATAAACCAATAATAATAATAATAATAATAATAATGCCTTTTATTTCTTTTGACAAATAAAACATTTGTGTAGAAAACGTCAAAATAGTAAATAGTAATGCACGTTTGACGTCACCCCACGCTTGCACTTTATAGCATCAATACTTGAAACACAATCAATCACAAAACCTTTGAACACACGAACTGCAGAACACGAAATTCAAAACTGACACTAATTATAGCGATGTAGGTAAAGAAAACGAAAGTAGCGCCCTCTCTTAGACAATAGCATAAACTATTCTACTATCTGTCATGAGTAGTGACTTATTATTCAACATTCAGCTGTTATTATTAACAATATTTCATCTTGAATTTCAGCGTAATATCCATTTGTTGTCTTCCAATTTAGGTATTAAATGCTTCAAAATGCCTCTTCATTGAAAAAAATATTTCAAATTCACTTTCAATTCCTACTTTTATTAATTTCAATACCGTGAACCCAAAAATGTTAATCCAAGAATATTCTATAGAATCTTACTGATCACACAAATGGACTGTACTTTCAATATAAAAGCTGCAGCTATGTTGTGAGAAAGATTGGGTTAAATTACATATCGTGGCTCCATCTTTTGAAATGTGTGAAGTGTAGGCTTCTCTTAAATCATCACTGCAGAAAATTAACGATATACCTAATGGCGATTTTCTGGTACCTACTTGTGCGTTACGGGTTCCTATAATATATAGCGGAAGGTTATATACAACTGTCATCCACTGTCATTTACTGACGCTCTTCTTTGTCACCATGAAATATTGAATAAAGAATTTATTATTATTATTATTTCACTCTAACCATTGGGTTAATAGGGGCTGCAGCCCTAGGGCGTCAGGCGCTGGAGGACGAATTCAATTTCAACTTTTTAAATTTTAATTTATGTTAAGATAACCATGGATTTTGTTAATAATAATTATTTATTAATTTAAAAAATGCTGAGAAGGGAAACGCAAAAATGTAAATATATGAAGTGTATAACTTCGACCGTGAGCTTATGTCGGTGAGGCACATATCCTTTTTTTCCTTTTGAGGTTTAAGGAGCCCTAATAACGTTAAACGTTCCTAGTATAAATTATTATTATTAATGTAAACATAAAAAGTTACATATATGAGATGAATAGATTAAAAAAGCTGCACATTGATTGTTTTATTTTTTCGTGACGTCATGTTGGTTCGAGTCATTGTTGTACATTGTATTATTTGGCCATTAAATTATTGCTGCGTAATATTAAATACCGCCCATTACCAACCTAATAAAAGCATTATACGTTGTAATCGTTATATTCAGTTGGGCCAACCTCCAAAAGCATAAGATTACTGTTTGATAAATGTGTAAGTGCCCGTATGAAAAACATTTGTGAAGGGCTGCCAACCGATTATATGTTGCCAAAAATGATTTGCTTATGTAATTTTGGTGGGCTTGAGAATAGCCGAGCGTGTAGCAATGCTGTCGTTTACATAGCGTTGCTATGGTTCCTCTGTTACAATTAATTAATTAATTAATTGTGTTTTAAAGACCACCAACAGCTAAGGTTATTTGGGCCTAGCACCAATTTATATTTTCAATTCATTATTTTTTTTTAATAATAAATTGAAAATCCAATTGACACTTTGACCAGCTCTCGGGCTAGAACCCGGGAACTTGTAATAGAGGAACCATAGCAACGCCATGTAAACAACAGCGTTGATACATTCTCGGCTATTCTCAAGCCCTCCTCTATTACAAGTCCCCAAAGGGCTTGAGAATAGCTGAGCGTGTAGAAATGCTGTTGTTTACATGGCGTAGCTATAGTTCCTCTATTACAAATCCCCAGTTCTCGGGTTCTAGCCCGAGAGCTGGTAAAAGTGTCAATTGGATTTTCAATTTATTATTAAAAAAAAATAATGAATTGAAAATATGAATTGGTGCTAGGCCCAAATAACCTTAGCTGTTGGGGGTCTTTAAAAACACAATTCAAGTCCCCATTTTTTCGGGTTCTAGTCCGAGAGCTGGTAAAAGTGTCAATTGGATTTTCAATTTATTATTAAAAAAAAAATAATGAATTGAAAATATGAATTATTGGTGCTAGTCCCAAATAACCTTAGCTGTTGGTGGTCTTTAAAACACAATTTAACAATTTGCAATTTTGGTTCCGTATAGGTATTTTATAAAATTATATAATTAGTACTATATAGTAACGAAGTAAATAAATATTGTATCAAGGCCAATGTTTTTAGTATGAGATGCACTGCTGTCAGTGAATCTACGGTGTTTGACATTAATTCAATAAAGCACTAAAATCATGTATGTGTTGAATAAAGTATAGCGTGCAACGCGTGTGCTCAATCTTTATGCGTCAGGCGCGATGTTTTTAGCACTATTAGTAGGCGAGATTTATTTCTAAAATCAGTCCTGGAAGTACTATAACTCTAGACTTAGAACTGTTAGAATCAAGTTCAAACAGTTCGAAGCGTCCGAGAATTTAATCAACAAACATGCAGTTCCAACAGTCCAACGAAGTGCCAACAAACTCTTTATAGAAATTAGAACTATATATATAGTTCAGAACTGTCAGAACTGCACATGGAGAGTTCGGGGAGAGTCGACTGTAGTGGATTTTCACAAACAATACGATGTATAGACAAATACAGTGAAACCTCTTGACTTGATTAATTTTCTATGGAACCGGCAAATTACATTTCATTTTATATACGTTCCCTCTGCGCTAATGACAG
Source organism: Mongoloraphidia duomilia (assembly GCA_039654895.1). Lineage (NCBI taxonomy): Eukaryota > Metazoa > Arthropoda > Insecta > Raphidioptera > Raphidiidae > Mongoloraphidia > Mongoloraphidia duomilia. Next base: position 15,052,617 of record CM077527.1, read on the forward strand.
CTGAGTTATCGAGCGTCTACGAGTTGGCTAGCTAATTAACTTGACCGCATTTTTGTGGAACATGAGGTTGTCAATATACAGGGTGCTGAATCGTTTTGCGGGTAATAGGGATTTAACCCGTAAAATCAAACTTTTGCGATTTCCTGCTTCCTTAATTATTTTAGGAAAAATATCTTCGAATAAAAGTTTTAGAACATAATATTTGTAAGACGATGTTATTTTTAATGGTTTGAGAAACTAAGATTTACCCTAAATACAAAATATTCCCAGAACTAAAAATGTAGAATAGTGTGTACTGTAGATAAGGGACGTCGTTGACAGACGATAAACAGAAATGCGTGGAGTTGAACAAAGAAGCGTGGCCAAAAAGTAATAAATTAAACATTACTTAAAAATGTAACCAATAGCTGAACAATATTAACAAAATGCATTGAGACGAAGGGGCAGTTCAGAACTCCAGAGGTTGACGCAGTTTCTGACTAGATTTGAATGTGGAAAGTTATGGAAGTAGTGCTCTGTCTTTTGAATATCTTTTTATTGAAAATGTTGTGTTATATTCCAATAATAATAATAATGGTACTTAATCTGTGTAATAATTGTATTGTGGTGATTGTGTGCCCGCATCTTCAACGATTAGCAATAAACACGTAAGTCATCAGACTTACTGAGTAATTTATAGATTTAAGGATGGTTTGAGTTATCAGTAACGGAATACTAACTGGGATGATGTTACTGATTGAAACTGGAAGTACTTCAGTGGAGTTACTTGTCTTGGGACTTGGCACAGGTCAGACAGCTGTTATAGATGGATTTCTATAGCAGTTGACTTTCGTGAGTCAGGGATGTGAAAAGTTGGAAGAAGTCATGAATAGAGTTTAACGTGAATGTTGATAAGTAATGTAGGTAGCTGATATAAATGGCTCATTTATACAAGCTATCTACTATGGTGAGTTATCACTAAGCATTCTTTCGTAATATAGAAATGGTGAAGTACCACTGATTATACCTTCTTAGTTTAGAAATGGTGTTGTAGCATAATGAATGGCTAATTGATGATAACAGATGATATAATAACACTAGGTCAACAAGGACCGATATATTGTATAGATAACAATTGTTACGACTCGAGTCTAACTGTATGAATTATGGTTACGGGCGCACTTTTCTGTTTTTGCATATTGCACGGGTACTGTCGCGAGTTTGCCCTTCAGTACTACGTGGGCCTCGGGTACTGTCGCGTGTTTGCCCTTCAGTATGCCGTGAGCATGGTTGTGTTATCTTCATAGAGCGTACTAGCTTGGTATGACGAAATACGTCTCTATGGAATGTCGTTTGAGATGCACTTTGAGTGGGTACTTCGCGCGATTCTACCCTTAGCACCCATTGCACACTCAAAGCTGACACTGTTTGTGTGTTCGCCCGCAGTGTTGGGAAACAGAGCCCAGTTTATAAGTTAATACATGGATAACTAATTATGATGGATTGAATAACCAGATAATTATGATGATTTGATGAGTAGTTTGAATCTATGAATACTCATATGCGTTTTATGACAGGAACATGTTGATGACCGCCGGAACCGGACCGCTAACCTCACGTCCTGGCAAACATACGGAATCCTGACAGATCCGCTGGTATGTGACAAACAATTACCTAACTGTACTGCATTGACCGTAAGACCCAATGCAGTATGTGTATGATCTTAATATGTATTTTATATGCAACGAGATCAATATATCAATACCTATTTATATTTATTTAATATCATTATTGGTCAAAACAAAAGAAGACACAAACAAACACAACAAAGAGGTCTTACATATTCTGCATCTAAATCATTAAAAAAAATTATTTTTGCATGCTTTGTGACGGCAGAAATTGGATATGAAAATGCCAAAATTACCTCAAAAACAGATAGCGATAGCCATGGAACTTGAACAAAATAATGACGTTTTAGCTGTCAGAATAATTTCTAATCATTTTGTTCAAGTTCCAAGGCTATCGCTATCTGTTTTGAGGTAATTTTGACATTTTCTTATCAAATTTCTGCCGTCACAAAGCATGCAAAATTAATTTTGTTTAATGATTTAGATGCAGAATATTATGTTCTAAAACTTTTATTCGAAGATATTTGTCCTAAAATAATTAGGGAAGCAGGAAATCGCAAAAGTTTGATTTTACGGGTTAAATCCCTATTACCCGCAAAACGATTCAGCACTCTTTATACACAAGTTTCACTATACTGCATGAATAATATTACTTAATCGGCTTTTCGAAGAAAAAAACGTATTTGAGTCGATATTTGTTTTTGTTTTAAAATAGTAAAATTGGTAGCCCTGTGTTATAGATCGTGAGAGGGTGGAAAACCCATTGAACACATAAATATGCAGTGTCCATATTTTTTATATGAATTCGATGCTCAACTATTATGGGCGTATATTATTTGTTTTAACCTCCCCATACTTCAACTTTATCTGATCAATTTTAAGTTTGAACCATATATAAACTTATTGGAATATTGTAAACAACTCTTTAATGTTTCATTCTTTTTTTCAAGATCATAGCTTTGCAAAATAATTATATTAACTTATATTCTTATTTTGTGTCAATTAATTTAATTTGTTTTATTTTACAATTCATGTGTACAAACTAATTAAAAGTTAATGAAATATACTAGTTTTGATGTGTATAATAGTAGATTAATTAATTAATTAATTGTAAATTATAGACGCGTCGACAACTCAGGTATTAGCGTCTTCAACACAACAAATAATCCATTTGTGTATTAGAATCCGCCATACACAAACCGACTGGTTCGAGCTCGGATCCCTGGGAGCGCTAATTCCCAAAGAACATTGGAGTGCAATTTGCGATTGCAACCACATTCCAATGTCCCCCTGGGGGGAGTATAATAGTAGATACATTGTTTTACAAGGGTAGAAAATTGGCGATTGCGAACGAGGGCGGCAATCATCCGAGTCGCAATTGCCAGTTGCGCCCAAATTTTTTTCTAGTGTTGGCCAGTGTTGGGCATGGTGATCTGAAGGTGGGTCAATAACATTTTTTTTCCCAAAATTTCAGTGCTCGATAAAATTTTAACGCAGGTTACTTGCTATAGAATTTACAAGAAAAATGTTGAAATTTATCGAGGGTTAAAAATGTATTTTGAATACGTTTTTAACCCTCGTTAAATTTCAACAATTTTTCTTGTAAATTCTATAGCAAGTAACCTGCGTTAAAATTTTATCGAGCACTGAAATTTTGGGAATAAATGTTATTGGCCCACCTTCGGATCACCATGCTCAATACTGGCCCACCCTAACAAAAAAACCCTATAGCGCCGCTACTGATAATACGGCATGAATAGATTTGAATAGAAAATAACGTAGTTTTTTAATTTTCTGAGAGGAGAGATTTGTGATTCTTGAAAGTATTTCTTGGTAGGTGAAAAATGTTACAGAATAAAAATTGCTTTATTTTGATCCTACGCTACTTCGAAGAAATTCCCCCATCAATTGAAATAGAATATAACAGTTATAAACTTTTATTACGCTAATGTTAGAATCTCGCCTGTAATTTTTATTTTAATTTATTTTTTGCACAAATTCGAAAACCCACACATTTATATAGAGATTCGTGCATCAAATCAAGAAGATATTATTATAACATATCAAGGTCTTTTTTCGAAAGTAAGTTTTTTCGCTTACTTCCTTGAGAAAATTTTTGCAGGAATTAAAAATAAACAAATGAGTAGGTAATAGGTAAAATTTGGTACACATTACATGAAGTTATATGTTGAGTAAGTATGACTCATAAATATATTGGATATTATTAATATATGAGTTAATATAGTTAATACAAATTTGTTGTGTAATATCTGATATTATATTATCTATAGTAAGCTAAACATTATCAATGTCAAGTCAAATCTTAGGTCAGTTTGAACTAGGGAATGCAATCTCGAGCCGAGATTGGAAATTCGAGATATCGCGAGATCAGTCTGGGTTCGAGATTGGCAATTCGAGATCTCGCGAGATTTCGATAAATCTCGACAATATCGAGATTTCGCCTACTTTCAAAAAGATGTATTATTTTGTATCTAAAATACTTAAACTTAATGAAAACTACTTACTTGGGACAGTGAGACTGTGTCACTGTGTACGTGTTTGATTTATTGCGTAGTGCACTGTGCAGATGATTATTATTCATTACTTTACTTAAATAAACGTTGATTTTTTTGTTCCAAGATTCAATTAAAGTTTTGTTTTATTTTCAAAATATAACAGCAATACCCCAACTTACACAGTACACAATATGTCAATTAATTATTTTGGAAATAACTTCTTAGGAGTTATGAAGCATAGGGTAAGTTACTATTAAGTAGTAACGTTCACGAACATTTGGTTTGAATTGTTCTTGGACATATTCAGTAGTCACTTAACTTTGAAATTTGTTAGCCATCTAATGCTTGTTATAAGTTAAATAACTGTCCATTTTACTCAAGAAAACAATAATTAAAATAATATATGCAGAGAAACAAACAGAACCAGTTAGCACGACTGTCAAAAACTATTACGTATAAGTTTTTTTTTCAAGCGCGTTCGTTCTTGAAATCTCGTTCGAGATCTCGACCATATCGGGTCGAAATCTCAAACGAGATTTCAAAAACGAGATTGCCTGCCCACGAGATTAAATCTCGAAAAATGGCTCGAAATCTCGCGAGATCGAGATTGCATTCCCTAGTTTGAACACTGCAGCTTGGGTGTAAGAGCGATGACTCACACAGCGGTTTGTGACGAGGCGATTGCCGAGTCGGCACGTATGTTAATGTTTTTCAATGATGCAAAACACACACCGCGGCGAGAATTGTCTGCCGACTCTCAGCCGCCTCGACACATCGTTCTCTACAAGAAACGCGGCGTTCAGTTGTTTTGCGGAGACCGCGCGTTTCGGACGTGTGAACAAATACAAACTTCTTCGGCTTTCATCTTTGAAATGAGATGCATGCAACCTCGTCCCTCTTCTGCATATCAGCATGCTCACCGCGGTTGTTTAAACTTGTGATGAGCAATGCAAGACAAGACCAAGACTTGGACAATCTTGGTCTTGGTCTTGCTGATTCAGTCTTGGTCTTGGTCTTGCTCAAATATGTCTGATCTTGGTCTTGGTCTTGCGTATCAAGTCTTGGTCTTGCTCATTTTATCTGTCTGCACGAGCGCACTTAAAGACGAGCCGCCACTGGCTCCGAAGTAAGAATTTTTAGTTTAGTCTTGTGTATTTGGTCTTGGTCTTGCATATTCGGTCTTGGTATTGGTCTTGTTCTTGTTCATTCGGTCTTGGTCTTGGTCTTGCTAGTCTAATGATAGTCTTGGCCTCGGTCTTGCTTTTTCGCAAGACCAAGACCAAGACTTGCTCATCACTAGTTTAAACACAGTATATTTCTCCGCGGTTCGAAACGCGCGGATTCCGCCGTATCTAAACGAGCCCCAAATGTATCGTTCAAATTGTTACGAATATTCAAGAACTTACTGTATAGAAAAGCGATGCCACCCACTATTCCATCTGGTCAGTCGATCTGGTTTTTCATGGTCAACACACACTACAAGTATGTACACATGTTTTATATTAAACCCATGATCTAATTATTGTTTTTGTGTTAACACTTAGTAATCTCGACATGAGATCTAAATATAACAAATTGCATAATAATTGTCTCTAAAGTATTACAATTATCTACACCAATGTAGGTACCTCATCTTTATTTAACGTAAAATAATGTTATAAATTTTCTTGCATGGTCGTCATGCGAGTCGCTCTTCTTTTTCTATTTTTACTTATTTATTTTGTTTTAAAGTTTGGCACCAATAATGCAAAAATAGAACCCTTCTCTTAAACTTTTTTACCAGCAGTTAGGGTTATTTTTTAAATTATTTTTTTAATAATGAATTGAAAATTCAATTGATACTTTTACTCGTCCTCCTGGGAACTGGGGGCTTGTATTAGAGGAGCCATGGAAATGCCATATTAACAACGGCATCGCTACACGCTCGGCTATTCTCATCAAGCCCTGATTTTGTTGGTCTGTCTAACTTAGTCTGTGATGTGATGTGGAACATTGTCGCAAAAGAGTTCACTATAATAAGAGAAATTTTATACCCTCGTTTTTTTTGTTTGGTTACGCATGTCGCGCGTCAATTCTTATCCGTCACGTTCATCTATATAATGTATGACTGCATACAAGTGTGATGGTAATCGACCAGACCACTACTCATCGAAAATCAGCGACGTTTATGTTCATAACTATATTTTACGCCTACATAATTAATATACCTAGTACGAATATTTATTCGAGCAGTACGACTGCATACAATTAGTGCGGTAATCGACCAGACCACTACTCATCGAAAATCAGCGACGGTTATGTTCATAACTAGATTTTACGTCTACATAATTAATATAGTAGGTATGAATATTCATATACGAGCAGTACGACTGTATACAAGTGCGATGGTAATCGACTAGACCACTACTCATCGAAAATCAGCGACGTTTATGTTCATAACTATATTTTACGTCTACATAAATTATTTAGTACGAATATTCAGTCGAGCAGCACATCAAATACCTAATGTTGTGTCTTTTTCAGTCAACATTAATACTCTACATAGTCGACCACAACACCAATGACCATCAACGATAGAATCTGGATTCTTATACGTTCGTCTCCATACTGATCAGAGTTCAAATTACATTACCAAAACCACGTAAACAAAATTATATACTTTCAGCGGTTTTTATTACTCATTTATTAAATAAATAAAATTTCACTTGCACTTTGGTTTCATAAAACCGCAACTAGTTTTTTGTAGATTATTTTATAAAAATATACCAAAGGGCATTTAAATTAAATCTGGTAAAAAAAGTTTTGCGCTGTTATTCTTTGCCATGGGGGGCTTGCTTTTGTTTGCGACAGCCCTGGACAATTTAGTCTATTTTGAAATCGTATAATCAAGCGTACATGCTGCTATTTTTCAATTCTAGTCAACTCAGTCAATGTAAAGGTCCACCCACTCGCTGTTCAGTTTCATTATAGTCACGATTATTTTCTTTTCCTCGCATCTTCTATGAACAGTAATGTACTTTTGACAGACGGTTCATCTTTATAATGTGACGAGTTGTACAAGAATTATTTTCATGTCCGTGCTACTAAACAGTTTAAATCTTAACCGATGAGTCGCCCATTTTTCGTTTATGCCTATAAAATTATTGATAAAATATTAATTAAATTGGAAGTTGTGTGCTAATAATAAATATTAGTAAAAAAACTTTTTAGAGACATTAGCTTTTATAGACATAGTTCAGCCTATAGTGAATTTTAGGAAGAATTTGATTCGGAAAAAGCTGTGAAATAATATTCAGAGATGTTCAAATTTGTTTAATAGCCGACGTTTCGAAAAATTTATTTTCTTCTTCAGGATTTTTAAACCAATGTTAGAACTTGAATATGAGTGGTTGTTAATAGTAGACATCTTGTTATAAATTTTTATATAAAAAGTAGGTAATATCCACACAAAAATATTGCTAATAAGTAAAGAATAAATCAGTTAGTATCAGACACCAAAGAACCTATTGTTAGTTCTTTGGTGTCTGATACTAACTGATTTATTCTTTATACATTGTGTGGATATTACTTTTTGTATAAAAATTTATAACAAGATGTCTACTATTAACAACACATATTATTCAAGTTCTAACATTGGTTTAAAAACCCTGAAGAAGAAAATAAATTTTTCGAAACGTCGGCTATTAAGACAAGCTTTTATTTAAATGCACTAAAAGGAAAAAATAATTTTTAATAATTAAAAGCGTGGGTCGTGAACTCTATAATAGTTTATTAGTCACGATCAACGATTTTATAATTATGAACCTAAATTATAAAAAAATATTTTTTCCTTTTAAATGCATTTAAATAAAAGCTTGTCTCTAAAAAGTTTTTTTTACTAATATTTATTTTTTACTTTTTAGTCTTCTCTTTATCCCTGAGTGATATATTAAAGACATTTGTCAGAGTATTTTTGAAAAATCCCCATAATCCCTTCATATAGTGGGTGCTTACGTCACAAAAGAAACCTACTGTCCAAATTCCCAGTATCTAGCTTTAGCGGTTTGGCCTAGGCGTTGACTAGTCAAAAAAAACCCTACTCCCTCGTTTGACCCATTTAGGGATTGGATTTAATTCTAAAAATGATTAAATTGATTGTATTGTCATCGGGAATGCATATGTGTACCAAATTTTAAATCGATCGGATACGTGGAAGTCGTTCAAAATTGACTTACAAGATTTAACCTAAACAAACTAACATACAAACATTGCAAGTTAAATAAAAGCTTGTAAAAATGTATCGAGGGAAAGAAAGCTTCATTGTTATAAAGTGGCTGTTGGTGTCATTGACAGAAAAAATGTGAGCATCTTCTTTTTAAAGAATTAAAATAGAAACTGTATTCAGATAAAGGGGCATCTGTCCATTGAAAAATTTGCACCTTTACTTATTCATTTTGTTTTCAAAAAATAATTTAACAAAAACGATTTTGTGTTATTCTTGTATGTTCAAATACCTGTAAAATTTAAATCCTCATTATGGAAGGTCAATTGCCCCCATTGCTGCTGCACGCGCCGACACTGAACTCTTAGAGATTAAAAATGCATTGCAATTGGGATTAACTCCAGTACCAGATTAACTTGACCTACAGTTTCTGCAATAAGTGCTAAATTTTTCTAAAACAGTGGCACCTACTATTTTCTAAGGACCTGTTCTATATAAACTAAAGTTAAATTTGACTAGTTGCTAACAAATTTTTAATTTATTTTATTTATGTGTAAACATTTTTTTTGCCTCCTAAGCTTCTAGAGTGATTTGGTAAATGTCACGAAAGTGGTGCGTCACAGAAGTGACGTAAAGCTCCATTACTCCTTGGTCAGCTTTCAAAATTATTTACTGTCGTATTCGAATCTTAATTCCACTAATTTGACACCGCTTTGATACCCTGATGGTATCATAGGACGAGAAGACTATTCGAACTTCGATGAGGAGCTTTAATGAGGAAGACAGATTCATGACAAACATGTTGAGAACGTCTGGTTCCGAGTACCAGATGTTTGATGGCTTATTAGCATTACGGACGGTAGTAATAGAGGCAAATCTTCCGCAGCGTTGCTCTAATAATGATAATAATACCTTTCTGGTATCATTAGTTCTATTTTGAACTGGATTAGTTACCGGTAAATCATCATTTGTAGCATCGGGTCTACAATATACAGTAAACCTAACACAGGTAATAAATGACCTTTGCAGCGTATTTATTGTTATATTATTGGAAGGCCTTTGCTAACTGTTCCTGATGGACCACACATAACTGCGTCCATTTTCTATTCATGTTTTAAAAGATGAAACGCGAAGGCTGCATTCAGCTTAGACACATTTAAAAGACACAGTAAAATCTTCATAGTTTCCGGGCTTGTAGACCGTACACCATGGTTCAATGGTGTTTCTACCTATCGTTTCGTCTACAACTGCGGTATATATTTTTAAAGGCGATGTGGCAACGGTCAACGTGTCCTCATATAGGCGGCTCACAGATAAGTGTATCAACTTCTGGTGTCCTCCCGTCTTTTGTGCTAAGTGTGTTGTGTGTTCTCTGTTCGGTCGTAGTCCTGCCAATCTGTTCTCTGTTCGGTCGTAGTAGGACTACGACCGAACAGAGAACACACTGTCGATAAAGACAAATTGGAAACGATAAAATTAATTATTAAAGATTCACACGAAATTATGCGTGATTTACACACTCATAAACGCGTCTCACATCTCACCGTGTACTGGTGTGTGACAAATGAATAAAATTAGACAAATCTGTTGATATATACAAAAAATAGTAAAATAATAAAACATTTTTTTTCACAATAACTCCCCCCTCCCCCCGGAAATAAAATGCCTTCGTCTTAGAAATGTCCCGAAAATCTTGGTTTTTGATCTGGCAACCCTAGTTGGTGTAGACTATAGAGCATTCGACTGAAGATCTACTGTTAATTTTTTACCCCTACCTAACTCCTTTTTTTTATTATTTTCGGGAGAATATTTTGGGGAGAATATTTTCGGGATAATATTTTCGGAAGAATATTTTCGGGAGAATATTTCTGACTCGCACTTGACCGGTTTTTTATACTTGATATAAAATCTGATTCAACATTTAAAGCACTTTGGTTTTATAACACCAAGATAAATTTTTTTTAAACATTGTAGTGTTGTGGTCTAGATCGTTCTTTGTCGGTATCTTTTTTTAACAAAATGAGTTTTAGCACTTACCAGCTAACAACTTGAATGTTATTGTGTTCCTTATTTAATTGTTGCCGTATTAAAATTAACTCGTAGCTTTAATAAAACGTCGGCAGCGTTTTTGAAAGAATTTTTATTGGTACGATAACAAATAGAAACACATTTATAAGTGTAAAAATTGTTCGTATAGTTATATCAAACATAAAAAAGAACACAATAATAATTCCGAGCAAATCGAATTGAAATTATAGCGCGAACAAAAAAAATTTTCAATTCTTATAATCGTATGGTTTTATGGTAACAATTGCCTTTATCGAAGTATAAATCTTAATAATATTTTATATATCAATTATTTTTAACAAAAATGGGTATGTCTGCAGTGGCGGCTTCTCCTATGAGGCAAATTTATATTATTTTACTATTTGCATAAATATATCCATTAGAATTAATATTTGGCTTCATAGAAATCAGTAAAATATGGGCCTGCCGTCAATCTTAACGCGCTTCGCTAGAAATATCATCCATCCCATTTCTGCATGCGGTCGTATATGGTAGAGGCCGGCCTCGCGCTTCCTTGTCTTTCATTGGCGGTTGCCTGTTTTTGTTCTTATATCATCCATCTCATTTCTGCATGCGGTCGTGTATGGTTAGAGGCTCGCCTCGCACTTCCTTGTCTAGCGTATTAGTAATGTGAGTAATGTGGTGTTTAATGTCTGTATCGCGGATACAGATAGATGCCGATGCGTGAATACCGTTAAACACAAATAATTGTATCCGTTGTCATGGAAAGCATCCACTTTTATTTATCTTATAAAATTAAATGTTCGTAAAATAGGTACCTATTTTATAGTAAATAAAATAAATTGTACCTACTTTTATTTTTTTATATTTTAAATTGTTATCAAATACCTAGATGTATGTTTTCATTATTAAAATAAAATACTAAAAGCCTCCGGGATTCGAATCCGGGCTTGGCGTTTGAACCTATCGGTAGTCTAGTACTGTACCACACAGCCACTTGGTTTATGTCAACATAGACCTTAACATAGGTACTTATATGTGATTTGTTTCACATGATAACTACTCCCTTCTATTTACGTAACATCCAATATTTCTCAAATGCCTCCCCAGTATGATATATTAGACGTTATTGACGTCAAAAAATAAAATTACAAATATTTTATTTATGCATTTTACGAACATTTGAATTTATAAGATAAATAAAAGTGGACTTTAGTAGTAGTGTTGACTCAAGCGATATTTTGGTAAAGCTTCATTATTTTGACCCTCAACCAAACCTTCCTTGAATATTAACAATTATTAGTAAACTATGTTCAAATCATCTGTCTGTACCCGCGATACAGACATACCCATTTTTTTTTGGAATAAATTATTATTAACTTCCCATTGGAAGTTATTGTAATGGGTCCGGAAATCGAAATCAAAATGTATAACAAATTTTTATGTTTCAAAGTCACTACACTATTTTTAGAAAGATGTCTCTGTGTGTGTATGTGTGTGTACGTACGTATGTGTCCATTTCTTTCTAAGACGAAATCTCGAGAATGAAAAATGATATCGACTACGTTAGGTTACCAATCGACGCGTATTAACGTAAATATGATCTGAAAGAAATTTTTTCAAAATCGGTTCAGCCGTTCTTTTTTCTTAACCAAATAGACTCCAAAAAAGTAGATTTTACACAATATCTCGCGAATAAAAAATTATATCGACTTCGTAAGGGTGTCAATCGAGGCGTGTTAATGTCATTTTGATCCGACATAAATTTTATAAAAATCGGTTAAGCCGTTTTTTTTTTTTTAATTATTGTTAAAAATAAATAATAATTATGTTTTAATGATTAAAATGATTACTTTTCTGTGTAATATCTAATTTAATTATTATTATTAAATATTTATCAAACTGGGAAGTTCGTCGTGTGGACCTCAAGGGTCGCAATTTAGTCCTAATAAACGACCCACTTCAGGGCTTGTTTTGGTTTTTGAATTGTCCAGTAACTTTGACCAACCTTTAACACCGCGCCATCATCAACATCTCTGGGCTGTGAGTCATTTTATAACATTGTACTTCAAGAACAACCCACGATGTTCTAATATTACACATATGATTAATCAGTAACATAACTAATTCACTTACTATAAGACCGTCATTCGCGCATGCATACATACTCTATGGTATTGTTTTCAATGGCAAATAGGTATAACGCAAAAGACACATGGGCATATATTATTATTATAAATAATTCATATTCTACAAGTATTATGTTCGTTTAAAACACTGGTACCAAAACATGTTTATTTGAAACATATTATGGAGTAGCTTTCCGACTAAAAATGTCCAACAGACAGATGGACCTATGAGGAACATCTCTCTGAATGGAACCTAGCTTCAGGTAATAGACCGAGAATTAGTGACAATTTTTAGGCCTTATTTTTGTGAAGATGTTAAAGGGAGACATATTAAAGTGCCCTGATAAAGGGATTTTGCTACATAGCGGTATGAGAGGGATGCAAACCGCCCCCAACATGTAACAAAAAAATAGTCACAATTATTACTGCTTCAAGGCTGAAATTGTTTGTATAGCTTGTCGGTGACCCAATAATGCCATTATAATATTTGCAGTTCGATTGGTCAGTATTAAAAGGGTGATAGATCACCCTAAACGTGTCATGTACCCGACGAAGTTTTTAATATTAATTCAAGGTTCAATTTTTAATAATATGTTGTTACGGCGTCTATTTAAGCATAATATGCTTAAAATAGTCGCCGTAACAACATATTAAAATTTGAACCTTGAACTAATAATATAATTTTCGTCGGGTACATGACACGTTTAGGGTGATCTGCCACCCCTTTAATACTGACCAATCAATCTGCAAATATTATAATATTGGGCCACCGACAAGCTATACAAACAATGTCAGTCTTGAAACAACAATAATTGTGACCATTTTTTTTGTTACATGTTGGGGGCGATCTGAATCCCTCCCATACCGCTATCTAGCAAAATCCCTTACTCAGGGCTATTTAATACGCCTCCCTCAACATCTTCACAAAAATAAGGTCTTGAATAAATAACATCTGAAAATTGTCACTAGCTCTCGGTCTATAACAAACATGGGAAGAAAATGATCGTAGGTCCCTCCCCAAGGCTACTGAGAATTTAATCAGACTCAGCAGGCCGCTTCTCTAAGAGAATGGAGGATGAAACAGCCGCCCATATCGTGTTAGAATGTGAGGCATTAGCCTACAGAAGGACAACCATCTTTGGTTACATAGATGAGGACGGAATTATTCCACAGGATAGAATCTAGTGGCCAATCTTTCGGAGTTCATAAGAAGATCCAGGCTATTTGCTGAATAGATTCCGTAAAAAAGGGGGGAAGCACAAGAATCACTTCTGAATATTCTTTGCTACCGTGACATATTTAAATAAAGAGTCTTATTATAATTATATAACTTTTTTGTTTCAGGAGTATTTCGTCATCATCTAATGGCAATGAATTAATTTGTATCGACACCACCTGGTAAGTACCACTATTTTATTAATATTTACAACGAACCCCCATCTCTTTTTCGTTGTTTTAATGGCATAATTAAAACAATTAAGTCAAGTGTTTTTCTAGAGTTTGAGAACCTCTCGTTGCTAGAATAATATGTACAGCTGGTTCATTAATAAAAAAGGTGCGGTCAGAAACACCTTAATGTTTAGAAGTATTGTATAATCAACTACTTACCCTTTATACTGAATGTTTCAAATTTGAAAACTTTGAGACTTATTTTATTGGTAAACCTTTCGAAAAAAATGAAATATGTGAAAAGATTCGCGTAGACACGATGCATAATTGTTGGTAACTAGAAGTAGATATGAATAAAAAAATATCAAGATGATTTTCTTTTTTAACCGACTTCAAAAAAAGGAGGAGGTTCTCTGTTCGACTGGATTTTTTTTTTGTATGTTTGTTACGCGATTTCTCCTGAATTTGTGAACCGATTTTGATGGTTATTGTTTTATTTAATAGGGCATACCTTCAGAGTGTTTCCACATAAATCTTACTAAAACCGGTTCAGTGGTTTTCATTTAGTTTAGTAATCAAATACCATCAAGAGAATAGTTGGTTAATATAATGTGCAAACTACGCGTTTTATTGTAAAGCTACTAAAAATAAAAAATAAAGAACTTTTTAACAAAAAAAACCTTTAAAAAAAGTCACTAAAAAGAGAGAAATAATAAAATTTTGAGGTCGCCGCCAATTTAATAAAATATGAAGTCGGTTAAAAAGTATAATATAGTAGAAATTAATATCTACTTTTTAACCGACTTCATATTTTATTAAATTGGCGGCGACCTCAAAATTTTATTATTTTCCTCTTTTTAGTAGCTTTTTTGAAGGAAGTTTTTTTTTTGTTAAAAAGTTTCAGCTGGGATTTTAAATGGGCGACTTCACCCTCTCTTACGGGTGAAGATGAACCACTTTTTTTGATTTTTTTAAAGTGACATTTGATTTTTTTAAAGTGACAACAGGTAGATATTTTTTCACATAACAAAAATATAAAGAAATGATGAAGGAAAAAACAAATACCTTTTCTATATAGATTATAAAATGAAACACGCTGTATAAAAACAAGAACTTATTATAATATGTATAGACTTAATATAAATGCATATTTTGTTTTACTTACAAACAAAAGCATGTCGCTAGTTTTAAGCCGACTCGATGTGTTAAGTATGATATTTAAGTGCATTTAGATTTTAATTTATTATAAATAGATATTATTTATGCTAGTTTTGTTATGCATTTATACAGACTGTACAATTTTGATTCGAACCGCTACTGCATTTTTGAAGCTATATGCTTCTTAACGCACGTTTGTGATGGGGACCTAACACTCAAAAAGTGTAACGTCACGGAACAGTGTAACGTCACGAACCAATGCAACGCACCTCATTGCCTGGACAGCGCATATTGTTGCTATAGTTTCTATAACTTTTATATGTACCTAAATAAATTCGATTTTATATACAATACAGTAACAAAACTGTTTTCTGCGTGGGCGGAATAAATATTTATTTAATATAATTAACAATCCAATAACAATAAACGCAACAACTATATGTCAATTCTAACAATCAACACAATAATAATAACGAAACAGTAATTCTTAAACAAAGTAAAACATCTAAATAACACTGAACAACTAACTATATTTATATACCCGGATTATTTATTTGTAAGTACTGTTCACCACGACACTGACTCACGGCTAACTCGAACTTCGCTTATATAGGTCGAGCAGCTTGGCCCAGCACGCTCTCGCGCTCTCCAGAACATTCCGACAGGTACTCGTATCTTCGATACCATTCCACGCCTCACCACTGTGACCTTTCCTTCTCGACGCTTCTATTGCAGGCAGTGGCGTAACATCTTTTTTTTTAAATTTGTTTTCATTCAAACACCATCGGTTAAAACGAAAAATGGTAGGTATAAGGGATGTATTAAGGGGTTAAATTTTCTATTTCGTCAAAAAGAAAATTAAGTTCTTACTATAATATACCTTTAAATGCCACAATGCATACATTTTGTCGGTAGGATTTTTCACAGCGAATAGAGTTTTTATTATTTCAATAGTTTAACTTACATACAATTTGAATAAAATTGCAGAACTGAAATTATAAAATAATGAAATTGGACGTAATTCGTTACATAACAGTTTAATAGTGGAGAAAACAGAATTCTCACGCCTTCTATAAACGACCAATAATCATGATGACAGTAATCGTGCTATGCTCAATTGTTTCACTATGGCGATGCTTCATTGTTATAATATGCGCGCGCCGCTATATTATTATCTTTGCTCTCATCAACACCTTCTTGATATCATAATCTGATATTTATCAGAGAGAGACAGAACTACACTTGCGTATAGTCGTGTCTTTATTAAGGACATGTCAGATTATGTAATTGATGATATGTGCGTGATTTTAGATTGTTTCGTATTATTGTTGGAGAAATAACAAGCGAATAACGATAAAAATTTACTGAAAATGTTTGTTGGCTTGTCGTTTTGAAGAGTTATGATACTGTTTCTCGCTATCCAAAAACCGGAAAAAAATTTAAAAAAAAACGCGTAAACACTGTTAGGCCTGCAGGTCAAACAGTAATTAAAGGTCTTCTAGAACACAAATCGTCGGCAAGTGCGAGATAACTCAATCTTTCGCAAAATTATTGAAAGTATATCAAGTTTTTACTTCCCACCTCTACTATGGTAGGGAAGTAATGGATTCAGTCCGAAAACAATATTTCGAGATTTTAACAGATTTTCACGTTTTGAGACCCTAGCAATCGTTTAAGATCATTTTCTGACTGATGTCTGTATGTGTGTGTGTATGTGTGTATGTGTGTATGTGTGTATGTGTGTGTGTGTGTATGTGGTCAATTTTTCGCCTTCGATATCTTAAGAACGGAACAACATACGGGCATGCCGATTGTTCTATTGTGTTTATCAGCCTTTAACTTAGATCTGATTAGATTTTGAGTCAAATCGGTTCAGTGGATCCTGAGATATTCAAAAAAACGTCCTCAATGTCACGTATTAACATAGGTAAAAAAAAATATAAATGAATTCTAGATGTTATAATATGAAAAAAATGTAAATATTTTTTTTCTCTAAAATGTATAGTTTTCGAGAAAAAAAATATTTTACTAAAAAAAATAAAAATTGTACGTAAATCAAGGTAACCATGATTTTTGCTATATTAAGCTAGCCATCAATAGATCACCAAACAAAAAAGAGGGCCATGCTTTTTTCAAAGAATAAAAATTAAATCTTCTATATATTAAAAGGCAAAAATTTAAAAAATTGAAAACGGGACAGTTATAGAAAATTAGAGTTTTGGATGGATTTTTATGAAAAAAATTCGGTGGATGGGGGCATTTTTGCTACGTCTCAACGTCGCATCGGCGATTTTTGCAAATTTAGGGGGGCCTCTCGGCGATTTTTTAAAGGCGCCGAAACGGGCTGCATAAGTATCTTTTAACACGGTGCGGCCGTGTTTCGAACGCTCGGCTAAAATCGAGAAAAAATCGCACGAATGCGCCGTTTATCGGAAACTTTTGGCCTTTTTGCATACTTTTATTGGGGTGTGCGTCGCGACGTTTTCGGCTGAAATTTCGGGCGCCACCGCGGAAATAAAATGAGCCCATTTGATTAACACGGAGCCGCAAATCGCTCATATCTCGGCCGATTTTAAACGTACAGTGTCGGGACGTGTTTTAAACGAACGGGAAGAAAAAACTCTAACTAGAAAGTGCAAAAGATACGCTCAAAACGACTTTTTTTAACGTTTTAATTCGTAGACAAAATTCGGCGTTATTGTTTTTTTCGACGTAGTTTAGACGGTGTCTCACGCGATTTTACTCTGAATTGAGCAAAAAGTGAAAAAGTCACCGTCTAACTTAAGCGAGTGATCAACGCGTAGAAGAGAGACGGAATTGAAAATCCATCGGTGTGTCTGAGACGCAAGTAAATAGTGTGTCCGAACGACGTATGTCATTCTTTAAGTCACCCGTTTACGATAGATGAAAATTCAAAACAAATGCATTGCGAATATAACACTCATTATCGGCTGTCACTTTGAGACTAAAGATGAAAATCGGGCATAAAAACGGATTTAGGGCGGGTACTTTTTGTCAATATTGGATAAATTGTGAATTATAGATTCTTTTTAAAGGTACCCTCGAGCCGCTAGCCATAATTTTAGATTATAAAATCCAATTTTCGATTCCGCCAAGAGCCGCCGTTTGCTTAATGAGTGCGACAGAGAAAAGACAGAGATGCATATAAAAGTCACGTTGCATTATTTTCAGCGGATAATGTCATTTTTAAAAATATATAAACAATACAGCATCGAAATGTCAAACTTTTAATAGCTGTCACTTTGTTACTGCAAATGACAAATTAGATTTAGTTTGGGTTTAGGACCGGTACTTTTTGTCAAATTTATGTAAAATGTGAATTTTAGATTGCATTAGAACGATTGTACGAGCCGGATCGTTTGATATTAGCATAGATATTTGAGTATTAAAACGACCAAGAGCAAAGAGAGAGAAGTCATGATATGTGTTAGAGTCAGACGAAGATGCAAATAAACGGAATGTCCATAGATAATG
The DNA here is from genome assembly GCA_039654895.1 of Mongoloraphidia duomilia. Taxonomy (NCBI): domain Eukaryota; kingdom Metazoa; phylum Arthropoda; class Insecta; order Raphidioptera; family Raphidiidae; genus Mongoloraphidia; species Mongoloraphidia duomilia. Next base: position 15,071,140 of record CM077527.1, read on the forward strand.
CTGTCTCTCGAACTGTCAGTTGGAGACAAAAGAACGAATTATTAGTTTAATTAGCGCTAAAATTCAAAATAATCGTTAGGTATAAAAATCTTATTTTATATAAAAAATAATTAACAAAAGTGTAAATTTACGTTCATTTAAAGCGAAAATAGCGTTTCCATATTTTATGAAGACTGTTTTTAGTATAAAATTTGGTCAGAGATCACGAAAAAATTTACAGTTCAATTTGACGTTATTTAGATAAGGAGTATAATAGTCGAGAATTCCAATTTGACATGTCAGAATATAACTAACCTAACATATACAGACAAACATATATTTTTTAGATGTTTTTAGTCAAATAGCGTGTAAATTTGAGGTGTGCGTAATGTTTGGAGACGGCACTGCCCAATTTTTTTTTTATATTAAAACTATATTATTTTTAAAGAAGAATTTTTCGACAGATTTTTTTAACAGATTACATATTCTTTTCCGATAGTATAATCATAGAGATCGGTTATAAGAAAAATAAAAGTACTATTCGTGTCAAGAAATTAGCATGTGTAGGGGGCAGAGCCTCTTACTGAAGGAATATGGGATTGGCCGACTCTTAACTAGGTACTTTTGTAAAAATTAACCGATTCTTTTGAAAATTGATATTTGAGAGTTTTATAGGACGCAAAAAAATAAAATGACGTCAGATTTCAAAATGGCGGCCGTATGAAATTTTTTTTGTAAAAATTATCCGATCCCTTTGAAAATTGGTATTTGAGACTTTCATAGGACACAAAAAAATATTATGACGTCAAATTTTTCAAAATGGCGGCCATATGGACTCTTTTATAAAAATTATCCGATCCTTTTGAAAATTGATATTTGTGAGTTTCATAGGACACAAAAAAATAAAATGACGTCAGATTTTTCAAAATGGCGGCCATATTAACTGTTTTGTAAAAATTATCCGATCCATTTGAAAATTGATATTTGAGAGTTTCATAGGACACAAAAAAATAAAATGACGTCAGATTTTTCAAAATGACGGACATATAGACTCTTTTGTAAAAATTATCCGATCCTTTTGAAAATTGATATTTGAGTTTCATTGACACAAAAAAATAAAATGACGTCAGATTTTTCAAAATGGCGGCCATATGTACTCTGTTGTAAAAGTCATCAGATCCTTTTAAAAATTGATATTTGAGAGTTTCTTAGGACAAAAAAAAATAAAATGGAGTCAGATTTCAAAATGGCGGCCGTATGTAACTTTTTTGTAAAAATTAACCGATCCTTTTGAAAATTGATATTTGAGACTATCATAGGACACAAAAAAATAAAATGACGTCAGATTTTTCAAAATGGTGGCCATATGGACTCTTTTGTAAAAATTATCCGATCCTTTTAAAAATCGATATTTGAGAGTTTCATAGGACACAAAAAAATAAAATGACTTCAGATTTTTCAAAATGGCGGCCATATTAACTGTTTTGTAAAATTTATCCGATCCATTTGAAAATTGATATTTGAGAGTTTCATAGGACACAAAAAAATAAAATGACGTCAGATTTTTCAAAATGGCGGCCATATTAACTGTTTTGTAAAAATTATCCGATCGATTTGAAAATTGATATTTGAGAGTTTTATAGGACACAAAAAAATATTATGACGTCAGATTTTTCAAAATGGCGGCCATATGGACTCTTTTGTAAAAATTATCCGATCCTTTTGAAAATTGATATTTGAGAGTTTCATAGGACACAAAAAAATAAAATGACGTCAGATTTTTCAAAATGGCGGCCATATGTACTCTGTTGTAAAAGTCATCAGATCCTTTTGAAAAATGATATTTGAGAGTTTCTTAGGACAAAAAAAAATAAAATGGAGTCAGATTTCAAAATGGCGGCCGTATGTAACTTTTTTGTAAAAATTAACCGATCCTCTTGAAAATTGATATTTGAGACTATCATAGGACACAAAAAAATAAAATGACGTCAGATTTTTCAAAATGGCGGCCATATGGACCCTTTTGTAAAAATTATCCGATCCTTTTAAAAATCGATATTTGAGAGTTTCATAGGACACAAAAAAATAAAATGACGTCAGATTTTTCAAAATGGCGGCCATATTAACTGTTTTGTAAAAATTATCCGATCCATTTGAAAATTGATATTTGAGAGTTTCATAGGACCCAAAAAAATAAAATGACGTCAGATTTTTCAAAATGGCGGCCATATTAACTGTTTTGTAAAAATTATCCGATCGATTTGAAAATTGATATTTGAGAGTTTTATAGGACACAAAAAAATATTATGACGTCAGATTTTTCAAAATGGCGGCCATATGGACCCTTTTGTAAAAATTATCCGATCCTTTTGAAAATTGATATTTAAGAGTTTTATAGGACACAAAAAAATAAAATGACGTCAGATTTTTCAACATGACGGACATATAGACTCTTTAGTAAAAATTATCCGATCCTTTTGAAAATTGATATTTGAGAGTTTCGTGGGACACAAAAAAATAAAAAGGCGACAGATTTCAAATTGGCGGCCAAATACTGACTTCATTATAATGAAGGGCTGCATTTCTGGCGAAGCAGACCTATATCTATCTTTGAAAACTATTGCAAAGACACATGAAAAAATGTTTCTATTAAAATAATGGCAGACCGGCGGCCCGAAGGGCCGCCTATCTTGCGCCGCAGGCCTGTGTCAAAACACATCAATCTTTGAAAACTATTGCAAATACACAATTGGGCAAAAAAGTTTAGCATTTGCAAAAAATGGCTGACAGGCGGCCCGAAGGGCCGTATATCTGGCGCCGCAGGCTATACCAAAACACATCCATCTTTGAAAACTATTGCAAAAATTAGAAAAAGTTTTGCATATGCAAAAAATTGCTATCTGGCGGCCCGAAGGGCCGCACATCTGGCGCCGCAGGCCTGTATCACAACACACACCAACTTTTGAAAACTATGGCGAAGATACAATATCCTAATAAAGCTTTGTATATGCAAATAACCTATGGCGCCGCAGGCCCGTATCAAAACACATCAATCTTTGAAAACTATAGCAAAATCACATGCAAAAATATTTTCAATATGCAAATAAATTTTGAAGCCGCAGGCCTGTATCAAAACACATCAATCTTTGAAAACTATTGCAAACACACAATTGGGCAAAAAAGTTTAGCATTTGCAAAAAATGGTTGATAGGCGGCCCGAAGGGCCGTATATCTGGCGCCGCAGGCCTATATCAAAACATATCCATCTTTGAAAACTATTGCAAAAATTCAAAAAAGTTTCGCATATGCAAAAAATCGCGATCTGGCGGCCCGAAGGGCCGCACATCTGGCGCCGCAGGCCTGTATCAAAACACAACAACTTTTGAAAACTATAGCAAAGATACAACATGCTAATAAAGCTTTTTATATGCAAATAACCTATGGCGCCGCAGGCCCGTATCAAAACACATCAATCTTTGAAAACTATTGCAAAATCACATGCAAAAATATTTTCTACATGCAAATAAATTTTGATGCCGCAGGCCTGTATCAAAACACATCAATCTTTGAAAACTATGGCAGAAACACATGCATAAAAGTTTCACGTTGCAAACAAAGTCAGAAGGGCGGCCCGAAGGGCCGCCGGCGCCGCAGGCCTATACCAAAACACTTGGACTTTAAAAAACTGTTTTTGCTTCATGCAAAAAAGTTTTGCGCAGGTAAACTAGTCTTCTATATATTAAAAGGCAAAAATTTAAAAAATTGAAAACGGGACAGTTATAGAAAATTAGAGTTTTGGATGGATTTTTATGAAAAAAATTCGGTGGATGGGGGCATTTTTGCTACGTCTCAACGTCGCATCGGCGATTTTTGCAAATTTAGGGGGGCCTCTCGGCGATTTTTTAAAGGCGACAAAACGGGCCATAAGATTAACGTTGCGGCCGTGTTTGAACGCTCGGCTAAAATCGAGAAAAAATCGCACGAATGCGCCGTTTATCGGAAACTTTTGGCCTTTTTGCATACTTTTATTGGGGTGTGCGTCGCGACGTTTTCGGCTGAAATTTCGGGCGCCATCGCGAAAATAAAAAAAGCCATTTGATTAACACGGAGCCGCAAATCGCTCATATCTCGGCCAATTTTTAACGTACAGTGTCGGGACGTGTTTTAAACGAACGGGAAGAAAAAACTCTAACTAGAAAGTGCAAAAGATACGCTCAAAACGACTTTTTTTAACGTTTTAATTCGTAGACAAAATTCGGCGTTATTGTTTTTTTCGACGTAGTTTAGACGGTGTCTCACGCGATTTTACTCTGAATTGAGCAAAAAGTGAAAAAGTCACCGTCTAACTTAAGCGAGTGATCAACGCGTAGAAGAGAGACGGAATTGAAAATCCATCGGTGTGTCTGAGACGCAAGTAAATAGTGTGTCCGAACGACGTATGTCATTCTTTAAGTCACCCGTTTACGATAGATGAAAATTCAAAACAAATGCATTGCGAATATAACACTCATTATCGGCTGTCACTTTGAGACTAAAGATGAAAATCGGGCATAAAAACGGATTTAGGGCGGGTACTTTTTGTCAATATTGGATAAATTGTGAATTATAGATTCTTTTTAAAGGTACCCTCGAGCCGCTAGCCATAATTTTAGATTATAAAATCCAATTTTCGATTCCGCCAAGAGCCGCCGTTTGCTTAATGAGTGCGACAGAGAAAAGACAGAGATGCATATAAAAGTCACGTTGCATTATTTTCAGCGGATAATGTCATTTTTAAAAATATATAAACAATACAGCATCGAAATGTCAAACTTTTAATAGCTGTCACTTTGTTACTGCAAATGACAAATTAGATTTAGTTTGGGTTTAGGACCGGTACTTTTTGTCAAATTTATGTAAAATGTGAATTTTAGATTGCATTAGAACGATTGTACGAGCCGGATCGTTTGATATTAGCATAGATATTTGAGTATTAAAACGACCAAGAGCAAAGAGAGAGAAGTCATGATATGTGTTAGAGTCAGACGAAGATGCAAATAAACGGAATGTCCATAGATAATGCTGTCTCTCGAACTGTCAGTTGGAGACAAAAGAACGAATTATTAGTTTAATTAGCGCTAAAATTCAAAATAATCGTTAGGTATAAAAATCTTATTTTATATAAAAAATAATTAACAAAAGTGTAAATTTACGTTCATTTAAAGCGAAAATAGCGTTTCCATATTTTATGAAGACTGTTTTTAGTATAAAATTTGGTCAGAGATCACGAAAAAATTTACAGTTCAATTTGACGTTATTTAGATAAGGAGTATAATAGTCGAGAATTCCAATTTGACATGTCAGAATATAACTAACCTAACATATACAGACAAACATATATTTTTTAGATGTTTTTAGTCAAATAGCGTGTAAATTTGAGGTGTGCGTAATGTTTGGAGACGGCACTGCCCAATTTTTTTTTTATATTAAAACTATATTATTTTTAAAGAAGAATTTTTCGACAGATTTTTTTAACAGATTACATATTCTTTTCCGATAGTATAATCATAGAGATCGGTTATAAGAAAAATAAAAGTACTATTCGTGTCAAGAAATTAGCATGTGTAGGGGGCAGAGCCTCTTACTGAAGGAATATGGGATTGGCCGACTCTTAACTAGGTACTTTTGTAAAAATTAACCGATTCTTTTGAAAATTGATATTTGAGAGTTTTATAGGACGCAAAAAAATAAAATGACGTCAGATTTCAAAATGGCGGCCGTATGAAATTTTTTTTGTAAAAATTATCCGATCCCTTTGAAAATTGGTATTTGAGACTTTCATAGGACACAAAAAAATATTATGACGTCAAATTTTTCAAAATGGCGGCCATATGGACTCTTTTATAAAAATTATCCGATCCTTTTGAAAATTGATATTTGTGAGTTTCATAGGACACAAAAAAATAAAATGACGTCAGATTTTTCAAAATGGCGGCCATATTAACTGTTTTGTAAAAATTATCCGATCCATTTGAAAATTGATATTTGAGAGTTTCATAGGACACAAAAAAATAAAATGACGTCAGATTTTTCAAAATGACGGACATATAGACTCTTTTGTAAAAATTATCCGATCCTTTTGAAAATTGATATTTGAGTTTCATTGACACAAAAAAATAAAATGACGTCAGATTTTTCAAAATGGCGGCCATATGTACTCTGTTGTAAAAGTCATCAGATCCTTTTAAAAATTGATATTTGAGAGTTTCTTAGGACAAAAAAAAATAAAATGGAGTCAGATTTCAAAATGGCGGCCGTATGTAACTTTTTTGTAAAAATTAACCGATCCTTTTGAAAATTGATATTTGAGACTATCATAGGACACAAAAAAATAAAATGACGTCAGATTTTTCAAAATGGTGGCCATATGGACTCTTTTGTAAAAATTATCCGATCCTTTTAAAAATCGATATTTGAGAGTTTCATAGGACACAAAAAAATAAAATGACTTCAGATTTTTCAAAATGGCGGCCATATTAACTGTTTTGTAAAATTTATCCGATCCATTTGAAAATTGATATTTGAGAGTTTCATAGGACACAAAAAAATAAAATGATGTCAGATTTTTCAAAATGGCGGCCATATTAACTGTTTTGTAAAAATTATCCGATCGATTTGAAAATTGATATGGACTCTTTTATAAAAATTATCCGATCCTTTTGAAAATTGATTTTTGTGAGTTTCATAGGACACAAAAAAATAAATTGACGTCAGATTTTTCAAAATGGCGGCCATATTAACTGTTTTGTAAAAATTATCCGATCCATTTGAAAATTGATATTTGAGAGTTTCATAGGACACAAAAAAATAAAATGACGTCAGATTTTTCAAAATGGCGGCCATATGGACTCTTTTGTAAAAATTATCCGATCCTTTTGAAAATTGATATTTGAGAGTTTCATAGGACACAAAAAAATAAAATGACGTCAGATTTTTCAAAATGGCGGCCATATGTACTCTGTTGTAAAAGTCATCAGATCCTTTTGAAAAATGATATTTGAGAGTTTCTTAGGACAAAAAAAAATAAAATGGAGTCAGATTTCAAAATGGCGGCCGTATGTAACTTTTTTGTAAAAATTAACCGATCCTCTTGAAAATTGATATTTGAGACTATCATAGGACACAAAAAAATAAAATGACGTCAGATTTTTCAAAATGGCGGCCATATGGACCCTTTTGTAAAAATTATCCGATCCTTTTAAAAATCGATATTTGAGAGTTTCATAGGACACAAAAAAATAAAATGACGTCAGATTTTTCAAAATGGCGGCCATATTAACTGTTTTGTAAAAATTATCCGATCCATTTGAAAATTGATATTTGAGAGTTTCATAGGACCCAAAAAAATAAAATGACGTCAGATTTTTCAAAATGGCGGCCATATTAACTGTTTTGTAAAAATTATCCGATCGATTTGAAAATTGATATTTGAGAGTTTTATAGGACACAAAAAAATATTATGACGTCAGATTTTTCAAAATGGCGGCCATATGGACCCTTTTGTAAAAATTATCCGATCCTTTTGAAAATTGATATTTAAGAGTTTTATAGGACACAAAAAAATAAAATGACGTCAGATTTTTCAACATGACGGACATATAGACTCTTTAGTAAAAATTATCCGATCCTTTTGAAAATTGATATTTGAGAGTTTCGTGGGACACAAAAAAATAAAAAGGCGACAGATTTCAAATTGGCGGCCAAATACTGACTTCATTATAATGAAGGGCTGCATTTCTGGCGAAGCAGACCTATATCTATCTTTGAAAACTATTGCAAAGACACATGAAAAAATGTTTCTATTAAAATAATGGCAGACCGGCGGCCCGAAGGGCCGCCTATCTTGCGCCGCAGGCCTGTGTCAAAACACATCAATCTTTGAAAACTATTGCAAATACACAATTGGGCAAAAAAGTTTAGCATTTGCAAAAAATGGCTGACAGGCGGCCCGAAGGGCCGTATATCTGGCGCCGCAGGCTATACCAAAACACATCCATCTTTGAAAACTATTGCAAAAATTAGAAAAAGTTTTGCATATGCAAAAAATTGCTATCTGGCGGCCCGAAGGGCCGCACATCTGGCGCCGCAGGCCTGTATCACAACACACACCAACTTTTGAAAACTATGGCGAAGATACAATATCCTAATAAAGCTTTGTATATGCAAATAACCTATGGCGCCGCAGGCCCGTATCAAAACACATCAATCTTTGAAAACTATAGCAAAATCACATGCAAAAATATTTTCAATATGCAAATAAATTTTGAAGCCGCAGGCCTGTATCAAAACACATCAATCTTTGAAAACTATTGCAAACACACAATTGGGCAAAAAAGTTTAGCATTTGCAAAAAATGGTTGATAGGCGGCCCGAAGGGCCGTATATCTGGCGCCGCAGGCCTATATCAAAACATATCCATCTTTGAAAACTATTGCAAAAATTCAAAAAAGTTTCGCATATGCAAAAAATCGCGATCTGGCGGCCCGAAGGGCCGCACATCTGGCGCCGCAGGCCTGTATCAAAACACAACAACTTTTGAAAACTATAGCAAAGATACAACATGCTAATAAAGCTTTTTATATGCAAATAACCTATGGCGCCGCAGGCCCGTATCAAAACACATCAATCTTTGAAAACTATTGCAAAATCACATGCAAAAATATTTTCTACATGCAAATAAATTTTGATGCCGCAGGCCTGTATCAAAACACATCAATCTTTGAAAACTATGGCAGAAACACATGCATAAAAGTTTCACGTTGCAAACAAAGTCAGAAGGGCGGCCCGAAGGGCCGCCGGCGCCGCAGGCCTATACCAAAACACTTGGACTTTAAAAAACTGTTTTTGCTTCATGCAAAAAAGTTTTGCGCAGGTAAACTAGTCTTCTATATATTAAAAGCCAAAAATCTAGAAAACTGAAAACGGGGGGTCTATAGAAAATCACAGTTTTTGATGGATTTTTATGAAAAAAATTCAGCAGAGGGGGGCAATATTTGCTACAACCCGGCGTCGTATCGGCGATTTTTGCAAATTTAGGGGGGCCTCTCGGCGATTTTTTTAAGTCGACAAAACCGGCCATAAGATTAACATTACGGCCGTGTTTGAACGCTCGGCTAAAATCGAGAAAAAATCGCACGAATGCGCCGTTTATCGGAAACTTTTGGCCTTTTTGCATACTTTTATCAGGGTGTATGTCGCGACGTTTTCGGCTGAAATTTCGGGCGCCATCGCGGAAATAAAATGAGCCCATTTGATTAACACGGAGCCGCAAATCGCTCATATCTCGGTCAATTTTTAACGTACAGTGTCGGGACGTGTTTTAAACGAACGGGAAGAAAAAACTCTAACTAGAAAGTGCAAAAGATACGCTCAAAACGACATTTTTTAACGTTTTAATTCGTAGACAAATTTCGGCGTTATTGTTTTTTTCGACGTAGTTTAGACGGTGTCTCACGCGATTTTACTCTGAATTGAGCAAAAAGTGAAAAAGACACCGTCTAACTTAAGCGAGTGATCAACGCGTAGAAGAGAGACGGAATTGAAAATCCATCGGTGTGTCTGAGACGCAAGTAAATAGTGTGTCCGAACGACGTATGTCATTCTTTAAGTCAACTGTTTACGATAGATGAAAATTGAAAACAAATGCATTGCGAATATAACACTCATTATCGGCTGTCACTTTGAGACTAAAGATGAAAATCGGGCATAAAAATGGATTTAGGGCGGATACTTTTTGTCAATATTGGATAAATTGTGAATTATAGATTCTTTTTAAATGTATCCTCGAGCCGCTAGCCATAATTTTAGATTATAAAATCCAATTTTCCATTTCGCCAAGAGCCGCCGTTTGCTTAATGAGTGCGACAGAGAAAAGACAGAGATGCATATAAAAGTCACGTTGCATTATTTTCAGCGGATAATGTCATTTTTAAAAATATATAAACAATACAGCATCGAAATGTTAAACTTTTAATAGCTGTCACTTTGTTACTGCAAATGACAAATTAGATTCAGTTTGGGTTTAGGACCGGTACTTTTTGTCAAATTTATGTAAAATGTGAATTTTAGATTGCATTAGAACGATTGTACTAGCCGGATCGTTTGATATTAGCATAGATATTTGAGTATTAAAACGACCAAGAGCAAAGAGAGAGAAGTCATGATATGTGTTAGAGTCAGACGAAGATGCAAATAAACGGAATGTCCATAGATAATGCTGTCTCTCGAACTGTCAGTCGGAGACAAAAGAACGAATTATTAATTTAATTAGCGCTAAAATTCAAAATAATCGTTAGGTATAAAAATCTTATTTTATATAAAAAATAATTAACAAAAGTGTAAATTTACGTTCATTTAAAGCGAAAATAGCGTTTCCATATTTTATGAAGACTGTTTTTAGTATAAAATTTGGTCAGAGATGACGAAAAAATTTGCAGTTCAATTTGACGTTATTTAGATAAGGAGTATAATAGTCGAGAATTCCAATTTGACATGTCAGAATATACTAACCTAACATATACAGACAAACATATATTTTTTAGATGTTTTTAGTCAAATAGCGTGTAAATTTGGGGTGTGCGTAATGTTTGGAGACGGCACTGCCCAATTTTTTTTTTATATTAAAACTATATTATTTTTAAAGAAGAAGAATTTTTCGACAGATTTTTTTGACAGATTACATATTCTTTTCCGATAGTATAATCATAGAGATCGGTTATAAGAAAAATAAAAGTATTATTCGTGTCAAGAAATTAGCATGTGTAGGGGGCAGAGCCTCTTACTGAAGGAATATGGGATTGACCGACTCTTAACTAGGTACTTTTGTAAAAATTAACCGATTCTTTTGAAAATTGATATTTGAGAGTTTAATAGGACGCAAAAAAATAAAATGACGTCAGATTTCAAAATGGCGGCCGTATGAAATTTTTTTTGTAAAAATTATCCGATCCCTTTGAAAATTGGTATTTGAGATTTTTATACGACACAAAAAAATATTATGACGTCAAATTTTTCAAAATAGCGGCCATATGGACTCTTTTATAAAAATTATCCGATCCTTTTGAAAATTGATATTTGTGAGTTTCATAGGACACAAAAAAATATTATGACGTCAAATTTTTCAAAATGGCGGCCATATGGACTCTTTTGTAAAAATTATCCGATCCTTTTGAAAATTGATATTTGAGAGTTTCATAGGACACAAAAAAATAAAACGACGTCAGATTTTTCAAAATGGCGGCCGTATTAACTGTTTTGTAAAAATTATCCGATCCATTTGAAAATTGATATTTGAGAGTTTCTTAGGACAAAAAAAAATAAAATAGAGTCAGATTTCAAAATGGCGGCCGTATGTAACTTTTTTGTAAAAATTAACCGATCCTTTTGAAAATTGATATTTGAGACTATCATAGGACACAAAAAAATAAAATGACGTCAGATTTTTCAAAATGGCGGCCATATGGACTCTTTTGTAAAAATTATCCGATCCTTTTAAAAATCGATATTTGAGAGTTTCATAGGACACAAAAAAATAAAATGACGTCAGATTTTTCAAAATGGCGGCCATATTAACTGTTTTGTAAAAATTATTCGATCCATTTGAAAATTGATATTTGAGAGTTTCATAGGACACAAAAAAATAAAATGACGTCAGATTTTTCAAAATGGCGGCCATATTAACTGTTTTGTAAAAATTATCCGATCGATTTGAAAATTGATATTTGAGAGTTTTATAGGACACAAAAAAATATTATGACGTCAGATTTTTCAAAATGGCGGCCATATGGACTCTTTTGTAAAAATTATCCGATCCTTTTGAAAATTGATATTTAAGAGTTTTATAGGACACAAAAAAATAAAATGACGTCAGATTTTTCAAAATGGCGGCCATATGTACTCTGTTGTAAAAATCATCAGATCGTTTTGAAAATGTATATTTGAGTTTCATAGGACACAAAAAAATAAAATGGCGTCAGATTTTTCAAAATGACGGACATATAGACTCTTTTGTAAAAATTATCCGATCCTTTTGAAAATTGATATTTGAGAGTTTCATGGGACACAAAAAAATAAAAAGGCGACAGATTTCAAATTGGCGGCCAAATACTGACTTCATTGTAATGAAGGGCTGCATTTCTGGCGAAGCAGACCTATATCTATCTTTGAAAACTATTGCAAAGACACATGAAAAAATGTTTCTATTAAAATAATGGCAGACCGGCGGCCCGAAGGGCCGCCTATCTTGCGCCGCAGGCCTGTGTCAAAACACATCAATCTTTGAAAACTATTGCAAATACACTATTGGGCAAAAAAGTTTAGCATTTGCAAAAAATGGCTGACAGGCGGCCCGAAGGGCCGTATATCTGGCGCCGCAGGCTATACCAAAACACATCCATCTTTGAAAACTATTGCAAAAATTAGAAAAAGTTTTGCATATTATGCAAAAAATTGCTATCTGGCATATGGCGCCGCAGGCCTGTATCAAAACACACCAACTTTTGAAAACTATGGCGAAGATACAATATCTTAATATGGCGACGCAGGCCCGTATCAAAACACATCAATCTTTGAAAACTATAGCAAAATCACATGCAAAAATATTTTCAATATGCAAATAAATTTTGAAGCCGCAGGCCTGTATCAAAACACATCAATCTTTGAAAACTATTGCAAACACACAATTGGACAAAAAAGTTTAGCATTTGCAAAAAATGGTTGATAGGCGGCCCGAAGGGCCGTATATCTGGCGCCGCAGGCCTATATCAAAACATATCCATCTTTGAAAACTATTGCAAAAATTCAAAAAAGTTTCGCATATGCAAAAAATCGCTATCTGGCGGCCCGAAGGGCCGCACATCTGACGCCGCAGGCCTGTATCAAAACACAACAACTTTTGAAAACTATGGCAAAGATACAACATGCTAATAAAGCTTTTTATATGCAAATAACCTATGGCGCCGCAGGGTCGTATCAAAACACATCAATCTTTGAAAACTATTGCAAAATCACATGCAAAAATATTTTCTATATGCAAATAAATTTTGATGCCGCAGGCCTGTATCAAAACACATCAATCTTTGAAAACTATGGCAGAAACACATGCATAAAAGTTTCACGTTGCAAACAAAGTCAGAAGGGCGGCCCGAAGGGCCGCCGGCGCCGCAGGCCTATACCAAAACACTTGGACTTTAAAAAACTGTTTTTGCTTCATGCAAAAAAGTTTTGCGCAGGTAAACTAGTTGTGTTTTAAAGACCACCAACAGCTAAGGTTATTTGGGCCTAGTCAAAGAATAAAAAAAAGAGTGTTTATTTTTTGCAAATATTTACTAGGTGGGAAGTATAGGACTGGTCATCAGTCGAATTTTTTCCCTTCTGATAGCATGCAACCATTTCTTTTCAGTTCCGGATCCTTTGGAAATACAAAACCTTTATGATTTGAATATTGGTAAACATAGCACATCAGCATTGTCAACGATTTATTTTTTTAAATAAAGTTATTCTGACCGAGGTAGTTACATAGCTGGCGTCCCTAGCGGCCAAACTTGGCAGTTGTGTGTGTTTTAAAAACCACCAACAGCTAAGGTTATTTGGGCCTAGCACCAATTCATATTTTCAATTCTTATTTTTTTTTAATAATAAATCGAAATTCCAATTGACACTTACCAGCTCTCGGGCTCTCGGACTTGTAATAGAGGAACCATAGCGTACGCCATGTAAACAACAGCATTGCTAAACGCTCGGCCATTCTCAAGCCCCAAACTTGGCTACAGTGCCTATCTTCATTAGAGACGAGCCATATAGGTTCTTAGTAACGACATCCATACTATCTCGACTAGTCTATATACCCTCCAAAAACATGCATGTGAAAAACAGGCCAAGTTCTCGTCAGGACTGCGTTATTATGCAAAAAAATAACTGAAATGTAGAAATTATGCCAAGTTCCTTGCCTACACGTTATTAGCTGTAAAATTGACAAATTTCCAAATAGATCAAACTTGGCAAGATTTCATTGAAGAACTGAGCAATGCTGAGACCCTTGAAAACTTGAAAGTTTGATCTGGAAATTTATCGATTTACTGCTAATAACGTGTAGGCAAGGAACATAAGGTATAATTTCTACATTTCAGTTATTTTTTTGCATATAATAACACAGTCCTGACAAGAATCTGACCTATTTTTTACATGTATGTTTTTGGTGAGATTTCATAACTTTTTTTTCAGTTATATATTAGTAAATAATCCCACTATTCCATGTCATCCCACTATAGTACCTATATACACCGACTGTAAAAAAAATAATTGTGTTTTAAAGACCACCAACAGCTAAGGTTATTTGGGCCTAGCACCAGTTCATATTTTCAATTCATTATTTTTTTTTAATAATAAATTGAAAATCCAATTGACACTTTTACCAGCTCTCGGGCTAGAACCCGGGAACTGGGGACTTGTAATAGAGGAACCATAGCAACGCCATGTAAACAACAGCACTGCTACACGCTCGGCTATTCTCAAGCCTACACCGACTGTACATACACCGTAACTTTCCAAACAAAGCAGAACTCGCTTTTTCGTGTCAGAATTCGCCATGTTGGATTTTTATTGATTTTTGATTTTTCTCATAATTATCACATTAAACACTATCTATGTTCCAAATTTCAATTCTCTAGGTCGATTGGAAATACCCTAGATTTTATTTCGTGTCAGAATCAGCCATTTTGAATTTTTAGTCCGCCATGTTGGATTTTTATTTATTTTCGATTTTTCTCGTAATTATCACCTTAAACACTACCTGTGTTCCAAATTTCAAAGCTTTAGCTCGATTGGAACTAGCCTAGATTTTATTTCGTGTTAGAATCCGCCATGTTATATTTTATCCGCCATGTTGGATTTTCATTAATTTTCGATTTTTCGCGTAATTATTACCTTAAACACTATCTATGTTCCAAATTTAAAAAGTCTAGCTCGATTGGAAGTACTCTAGAATTTTGATGATCTATGAGTCCAGTCAATGAATGCCAAAAATTGTAATTTTTGGATATTCATATCTTGGAAATCATTCCACCTAGACGTATGAAATTTGGTATACTGCATCTTTTTGGTAACCTTAACCACTCTGAAAAAATTCAATCATGTAGCGCAACTAACATCGGAAATAGAGGGGGTCGAAAAGGGTTCGAAATGGTTCGTGTAAATAGTGCACAGTGCGCGCTCGGCTTTGCTTGTTGCGAAAACTTGGCCGGCGCACTCCGTGCGCTTAGATTATAAGAATCTACGATCTATTCTGTTCTATACAAGAAAAGTTCCTTTGCCCACTTTGCCTCCACCGTGATTCAAACCCGCTATCTTTCGACTTCGAATCAATAATATTCTCGCTACTATATGTTATTACTCGATTGATTGTTAGGTACTGCGATAATTTGAGTTATTTTATTTTAAATGTAATTTGAGCTATTTTATTTTAAATTTCGTTATAATTTGATAAATGATATTATTTTCATATGCTGGAAATATATTTCACCAATAAATAACGAAAACTTTTACATTATAATAATTTGAAAAGAAAGAGAAAAAAACTGGAATCACCGTAAATATAATTTCCAATTCCATTATTATTAGGAACTATATGATAAGTCGTTGCTATTTTTTATTTGAAGATACAAAATTATTTGAAAAATCGTAGATGTCATAGGTTAATGGGACATGTATAGCAAATTTATGTTTGTAGCAAAGAATTCGTACTATTGGTATAGTCCGTATTAAAAGTATTTCAAATTCGTTTTTATTAACTTGTTAACATTTTTTAAATATATTTGAACAAAAAAAAATAAATATAATAATTATTAATTAATACTTATTATATTGTTGTCCACAATTACCTAACTCATATATTGTTATTTATTTAAAAAAATAAATTATTTTAAGAGTAGGTACCTACCTATTCGAAAGCGAAAGTGATTCCCTGCACTCTTCACCTCAAATCTTTTGTCCTCGCCTAAAAACGGTTCCCGCCCTCCCGACGCTATTTTTAACGTTAAAAGGTTCGGGTGAACGCCAAATGAAGGACCGAGAATCACGAGAAAAACGTCATCGTCATCACCACTTACATTATATAATACTTTGGTGTGTATTAAACCGTATACAACTCGCTATACCTTAAATATAGCAGCTTGCTGTAAGGTCTGCGTGGCCTAGTGGTTAGAGCGGCGGCTTCATACGGAATACGTCCCGGGTTCGAATCTCCGTGTAGCAACATTAATTATAGTTTTTTTTTTAACTATTCAATATTCCACTTGATATTTATTTATATTTTTTTTAATTTTCTCTATTTATTTTTTATTAACTATGACTTATTTTTCTAACGGGTTTGGGGGCCATAGGCGGCGCCGGGCCCGTATAAAGGCAGTTGCCTACATTGTCTATATATGGATAATCCGGGACTGCAATCGGTGCAATTTTGCAGAAGTTATTGTGAATATTATTTACATTTTGAGGTTAGGACAATCATCATCTAACGGTCTAACCTTACCTTAGACGCGATTTTTTGACCCTGTAACCGTATCTTCCATATCCTTACGGAACATGGAAGTATCCATAGCAACGACTTTCTATAATTTTTGTCTGTACGTCGGTTTGCACCTGCATCATTTTAGAATGACTGGACCATTTTTGATGAAATTTGGTACACTCTCTACTGGTACCCAAACCTAAAGAAAAGTTGACAAAACAGTTAAAAAAATACTCAACTCGCATTTTTTTTCTTCGGAAAATATCTTATTTTTTATAATTAAACGCAATATATGAGTTAATTGTGGACAACAATATAAAAATTATTAAATCAATAATGATCCCAATCCACAAGCATTCACATTAACAATAATTAACAATTATAGTTCGACGTTTAACAATCATGATGGCGTAGTTTGCCGATTGATAATGTTAAGAAAAAATATTATTCACTACCTACTGGTTACGTGAATGCTTGTGAATTGGGATCATTATTGATTTAATATATTTATTAGATATCTTATTTTTCTGCTGATTTCGGTAGGTAAGTAAGTACAAAAGTATGTTGTATTATAATATTGAAAAACATTTTCATATTATGAGAACAATTTGTTAGAAACAGATATTGTAAATATTGCCGGTACGGTCCTGGCATTCGAGTTTCTGTCTATAATATGATCAGACAAAAAGATGCCCATCTTTGTATAATATTATATTGAAATGTCATTTACGCACAGCAGTACGTTTCACTGATGTGTTGTGTGAACAGGGGCGTACTAAATGCAATTCTGAACGGCTAAATTATACACTTTATTCGCTATATCTAGTACAATAGTGTTCATCATAAATCACACCAGTTGTGAAAAATTGGAATTTTCTAAAAAAAAATTTTTTTACAATTTTTCCTTCTATAGGTACCCATAGGTAATAGACGTAAATTAATTTTTTCGAAAATCGTCTTTTGATTCAAAGTTAAAAAATTCGATTTTTGACCAAAATAGAAAAAGTCACTCAAATTATAACTGTGTAGAAAAAATTATGCTGTTTCCAATATCTATCTGTTTTTTTTTAATTTTCTGTAAAATTTAATATCCGTAGCTTCTAAACCAAAAAAGGTACGGAAAGCTTTTCCTGCAAGATTATCGAATTCAATCGCATTTTTCAAATCAATCAAAAAATATATTCGGTTTCCTATACTTAAGTAAAAGAAAACTCCTGTTTCCTTTAGCTTAGAAGAAATTGAAGTTTTTTATTGAAATAAAAACTTCCTTAGGTACGTTAGGCACTCTTTGCCTGGGTAGTGAATTAAAGTGAACCGTTCGCGTTCGCAGTCCGAATGTGACGCGACTGACACTTACATCATAAAAACAGTATGCCGTACAGTTGCACCGATAGCGTAGTAGGCAGCGTCTTTGCGTTGTATGCATAGGAACCTTGTCGTGTAGGTATGTTATGTTAATATTTTTTAACATAAGTATGTAAAAAATAAATAAAAATATTTTCGATTTCAAATTAACTGAAAACTTTGATTACATAATATTAAAAATTATTGATTGTAAGATACAACTATAGAAGTAGTTCAACGTCTTCTGTTGCGACGCAATCGTAATTACTGTGCCCGTTGTTTGTTTTTTTATTGTATTGTTTAAAAGCCGGGCCTGTTTCTTTGTAGTTCTATGGACTGGTTAAATATATTTCGCTGGTATGTTAATACCTTTCCCCGCTCATTCCACCGCCCCCCTTCGGCCAGTACCGACTCGCACATTATCGGCATATGATTCATTTTTACAAGCCCAACTTTTGGCAGACACTAATATTTTTATTCAACACATTATAACGGTTCTTTAAAATACAAATAATATATTTCTAATTTAATACTGAACAGAATGTACCCACGTGTTCTTACGGCAATTAAAGAAGTGACCGTCTCTTTAATTTGTTCACATTATAAATGATTTGTTTATCATTAAATATATACAAATTGTTGCAATACCTGATTCACTTTCCACTAACCTTTGAATAGAATAGAATAAATTTATTGTACAATACATAAGTGAGCAGGATTCGTCAGTAGAAAAGTATTAAGTATTATTATTTAAATTAAATAATTATGAGATGCCACTGTTACTAATATTTTTTATTTCTATTTTGTGTATCTTTGTATGTTATTGTATTCTGTTCACAAATGGTTGTATATATTTTTTTTGGTGTGAGGGTGAGTTGAAAACCAGCATTTTATGCTGAACTCGTTTACCCCTTTTGACCTTGTTTTTTTTTTGTCAATAAATTATTATTATTTAATTAATTAAGTAAATAAAATTCATTGAACAAGTTTTAATTAATAAAGACTTTAGTTCTCTTTTAAGTTCAGAGAATAGTGTCTTTAGGTCAGCAGGAAGACTTTTATAAAAATTGTGGCTTGTTCATGTGCATATTCTAAAATTACTGGAAAGGTCGCAGGAACTATGGACGAAATAATTATAAGGGGTGTCCAAGATAAGCACGAAATGCATGGTGATTTCCTAAACGGTAAGAGATAGAGGTTTGGTTAAATGAGAGAAAATGTGCAGTATCTCCAGTACTACTACCCTGCGCAGTCAAACTTTCCATATGTTTTGCTTGGCTTGCAAGAGACAGTTGAAAAACAAGATTTTCCCATTTTCATTTTTTATTTATAACTCGAGCTTAAGTATTAACTATAAGTTTCTATTCAATTTTATTCAATTCTATTCTATTCTGTATTCTATTCTATATTCTATTCTGTATTCTATTCTGTATTCTATTCTGTATTTTATTCTGTATTCTATTCTGTATTCTATTCTGTATTCTATTCTGTATTCTATTCTGTATTCTATTCTGTATTCTATTCTATATTCTCGTCTATATTCTATTCTATATTCTCTTCTATATTCTATTCTATATTCTATTCTATATTCTATTCTATATTCTATTCTATATTCTATTCTATATTCTATTCTATATTCTATTCTATATTCTATTCTATATTCTATTCTATATTCTATTCTATATTCTATTCTATATTCTATATAAGTTTCTATTCAATTCTATTCAATTCTATTCTATTCTGTATTCTATTCTATATTCTATTCTGTATTCTATTCTGTATTCTATTCTGTATTTTATTCTGTATTCTATTCTGTATTCTATTCTGTATTCTATTCTGTATTCTATTCTATATTCTATTCTATATTCTATTCTATATTCTATTCTATATTCTCTTCTATATTATCTTCCATATTCTATCCTATATTCGATTCTGTATTCTATTCTATATTCTCTTCTATATTCTATTCTATATTCTATTCTATATTCTATTCTATATTCTATTCTATATTCTATTCTATATTCTATTCTATATTCTATTCTATATTCTATTCTATATTCTATTCTATATTCTATTCTATATTCTCTTCTATATTATCTTCCATATTCTATCCTATATTCTATTATATATTCTATTCTATATTCAGTTCTATATTCTATTCTATATTCTAGTCTATATTCTATTCTATATTCTATTCTATGTAAATAAAATTAACGTCAAAATGTCGGTCTCAACGAATGCTTTCATATCATTAAGAGGTGCCAGATTTCATCCTACCACAACATTTTGGCAGAATAAAAATATAATAATAATTGTGACTCCCTATTTGTCTGCCCCAACTCACACAGATAAAGCCTGTATATATTCGATGTACAGGAAATCCGACGGTCGGTTCTTGGACTAGACAGGGTTCAGAAGAAAAGTTAGAACAGCGAAGCTTGTGGATGCGGACAATGCCCTCTCCAACGCAGCCAGGAAGAATCAACGTTACAAAAAAAAACGAGTAAAAGGCCGACGATAACATAAATAAGCTGAGAAACAACGTAGTACAACAAAGATTAATGTCCTTGAGGCTCGCTTTGATAATGAGTGAACATTTTAATATAAACTAAATTATTCTAATTTATTATAAAGGTGTAAAAGAGAACGAAGACAAAACACAAGACCGAAAATGTCACCCATTTAAAATGAGACATTGTACATAGAGTAGACTCATGAAGAAGACCACCAAGAAAGACAATTCATGTTTCAACTAAAATAAAATAAATCAGATGCATTTACATGCTAATATTACTGTGGTGGAATAAAGACCCATAGTATATCTACACACCATATTCATGTGCGTGAGGTGGTCCTGTAGTATTATGTGTTCTGTAACTCTGAATAAGCTAGATACCTTGTACTTGACTGTGAATCAGACACTCTAAAGCCGACGTCAGACGATAATAGTATAATAATTATTAAATAGACAGTAGCCATTCCACAAGCAAATACTTTTTAACCGACTTCAAAAAAAAGAGGTTACTCAATTCGACCGTATATATTTTTTATGTTTTATGTGTGTTCGCGGATAACTTCGTCGTTTATGAACCGATTTTGAAAATTTTTTTTTTTTATTTGAAAAGGTATACTTTCAGATTGGTGCCATAGAAATTTCATCAAAATCGGTTCAGTAGTTCGGCTAATTTTAATAAAAAAGTAAGTAACGGCGTGTGATTCTTTAAGGTAAATGTTACTTTTTGACACTACAAAGTAAAAAATAAAAAACTTTTTAACAAAAAAAACCTCCTTCAAAAAGGCACTAAAAAGAGGAAAATAATGAAATTTTGAGGTCTGTGCCAATTAAAATATGAAGTCGGTTAAAAAGTATAGTATAGTGATTAATATCTTCTTTTTTACCAATTTCATATTTTAATTGGCACAGACCTCAAAATTTCATTATTTTCCTCTTTTTAGTGCCTTTTTGAAGGAGATTCTTTTTTGTTAAAAGGTTTTTTTCTTAACGTTATCAGTCGGCAACCTGCCATCGTAATGTTAAACGTCAAACAATTAAGATATACAAGGAAAAAATCAGAAGCCACTGTCAGGACTTGAACACGAAATTCCCAGTTTCCGGCTGGTTGAGTTACCACTTACTCACACAGTGGCCCGAGAGTGGAATCTGTTCTTTTCCAATATATACCTATTTCAACACTAAATCACACTTCATGCGAGAGCGGTCAGCGGATTTTATTTAAGCTATGTTTATAACTTAAATAAAATCCGCTCTCGCATGAAGTAATTATAGGCCCTTGTCCCACCAAAGCTGCACACAGCGACGCGACAACGAACCAATGTCGCCAGCATGTATCTTTCGTGTTTAATCCATGGTTTATATACACCGTACACCCACAAACGCTCCAGCAAAGAAACATCTAAGTTGCGTGTCGGTTTCTTGTTGCCGAGCGACTCGACAAGTCAGTTATGAAGCAACATTCTTCAAGCTGTGTGTGCGGTGGTAGGCCCTTGTCCCACCAAAGAGGAGCAACAGCGACGCGACAGCGATGCGACAGCAACGCGACAGCGATGCGACAGCAACGCGACAGCGATGCGACAGCGATGCGACAGCGATGCGACAGCCACGCTACAGCGACGCGACAGCGATGCGACAGCGACACAACAGCGACACGGCCAGCGTGTATCTTTCGTATTTAACTCATGGTTTATATACACCGTATGCCCACCAACGCTCCGGCAAAGAAACATCCAAGCAGCGTGTCGGCTTCTTGTTGCCGAGCAACTCGACAAGTCAGTTATGAAGCAACATTCAAGCTGTACGTTGCAATCACATCGTCGTCCTCACTTGACGACATTGTTCACTGAACTGAATGTAGAAAGCACGTTGCTTTGGCGGGACGCAACTCCATGTCGTCTGCTTGTGTCATGTCGAAATCGTGTCGCTGTTGCGCAGCTTTGATGGGACAATGGCCTTAGTAGATCACTCTTCAAATACAATTACAGTTCGATATAAACCGATAATCAATTGGTGTTTGGAAATCGTTCGTGAACTGTTATAGCAACACATATATTATAAACAAAACACTATTTTATTATTCAACCTATTTGTAAAACACTGATTTTAAAATCTGTTTTTTGACGCCTACGTAATCAACGTGTAGACCAGCTTTTATTAACTAAACAAGTAACAAATGCAATAGATAACATATATGAAGGTGAATTTGATCGGTATTTGTTTTCGTGTATTTTAAACAACAGACAATCTCTAACCAATGCCTGTATAGGTAGGTATATTATATGCAAAACTTTAAATAATTAATTCTATCGAAAATAATAAATTAAATACTTATTACATGCTAATAAACCATTCATTAAATTTACAGATGTATAATTATTACTAATTTGAATAGATTGTTTTTCTCATTTATCAATTAAAATATTGATACAACTTATTTTGGTACATGAATTAATTATTGTTTTTATTGGTTTTGACGTACGCCTTTATCATTTTTCTATAATTAATTAACACAACTGCAGAATTTTGCTATCGCTGGAAAACATTAATAAATAGTTATATACTTAGACTTATAGATACCTATGTTTTTGTTTGTTTTATCATTGTAGAACTAGCCCCGTTCGCGTTAATGTTGATTTTTCGGTTACTGCTCAGCCCGTTTTAGCAAAATCACAATGGTATAATATCTCCTATTCTAATATTCCCTGATTTATAATAAATTAGAGATGCAAGTTTTCGTTTCTTCTCGTTACCTGTAACTATTCGTTACTTTAAAGTACACAATTACTAGTTAATTACTATTCATAACAGGTACTCGGAGTAACGATATAAGCCTCCCCCCCTGTAAATTCGCGCCTACACTGGAATTATAGTAGGTATACTTACCTATCACTAGTGATGAGCAAAGCAAGACCAAGACCATGACTTGGACAGTCTTGGTCTTGCTGATTCAGTCTTGGTCTTGGTCTTGCTCAAATATGTCTGGTTTTGGTCTTGGTCTTGCTTATTTAGTCTTAGTCTTGGTCTTGCTCATTTTGATCATTATTTCTGAAGTAAGAATTTTTAGTTTAGTCTTGTGTATTTGGTCTTGGTCTTGCATATTCAGTCTTGGTATTGCAGTCTGGTTCTTGTTCATTCAGTCTTGGTCTTTCTAGTCTAATGATAGTCTTGGTCTTGGTTTTGATCTTGCTTTTTCGCAAGACCAAGACCAAGACTGCAAAACCAAAACCAATTTTGCTCACCACTACCTATCACTAATAATTGTTAATAATTGGTTTCTATATCTAAATACAATCCTGTATTTAAGATTTAATTTTTTACTTTCAGTGATACCAATGTTTATTATATTATAATATCAACACTGGTAAAGATTAGCATCACAATACCTGATGTTATGATTGTGGCACCACTGTAACATGAAGTGAACTGTAAACAGACAACTTGTTACTGTATTCATGTCAAATAATGAAAATATTTTGGTATGTGCTACCGGTATTTAAAAAACAAACTCTGTTTATTTAACGTGGTATAAATAAATTCGATATCCAACTTTAATATCGACTGGGATAATTTATTTAAAGCTTAGTTTAGGTAAAACTTTCAAAGCGCTTAAAAGCAACGAGTCAAATAACAATAATGAGTTCTGGACTTTATGCCTTTTTGAGGACGCTAATTACCTCAATTATCGAGCGTCTATAATTTACAAACTTTCTCTCTTGAGGAAGAAATTAAATAGACATGATTTTAATCTTGTCATGTTTTTTCGTTTTTATAAGTAGGTACTTAAATAGTATAAGTATGTATAGAGGTAATATATGAGGGAAAAAATGATGGAAGAAGTAACGGAAAAAGTGACGGACAAATGATGGAAAAAATAACGGAAAATATGACAGAAAAAATGACGGAAAAAGTGACGGAAAATCTGAAGGAAAAAGGGACGGAAAAAGTGAATGAGAATATGACGGAAAAAATAAAGGAAAAGTGACGGAAAAAATGATGGAAAATAATAAATACTATATAATACTTACTAAGTACTTAGGTAGTAAGTACCTACTATTTAACTACCTATAACCTATGTTAAAATGAATATATATCTCCTAAAAGCATAATAAAAATTAAATAAACAAAGGTTTGAGTTCTTGTGGACAGTAATATTAGGTAAATGATAAAATCAAACGATTTTTTAACCCCTTATATCCACAACAATATTATTCACATAACAATTAGAGGTGAAAATAATATATAATATAATATATATAGTGGAGAAATTGATAACTCACCTAGCCGGAAACTGGGAGTTTCGGGTTCAAATCCCGACAGTGGTCATTTGATTTTTTCTTAGATATAGCTTATACAAATCATGACAGCTTGGCTGTCTGATATATATTATTTTCACCTCTAATTGCTATGTGAATAATATTGTTGTAGATATAAGGGGTTAAAAAATCGTTTGATTTTATCATTTACCTAATAATAAAAATTAAAACAATGACTAAGTACTTAGTTTCATTCACAAGAGAGCCAGAGTTTGCAAATTATGAACGCTCGACAATGAAGCTCAGTATCATCTCCCATGACAGACATTCTAGATATCCAACTTGTAAAAAACATTTTTTGTTTTATCCTTACGTGGCCGGGGGTTAGAAATTCTGTACACCGTAAATAATTCTATCTCTTATACTCACCTACTGTTTTGGATCAAAATAAAACAAAAAAATTCGACTGATGACCAGTCCTATACTTCCCACCTAGTAAATATTTGCAAAAAATAAACACTTTTTTTTTATTCTTTGACTAGGCCCAAATAACCTTAGCTGTTGGTGGTCTTTAAAACACAATTTAATTTTTATTCTTTGAAAAAAGCATGGCCCTCTTTTTTGTTTGGTGATCTACTGATGGCTAACTTAATATAGCAAAAATCATGGTTACCTTGATTTACGTACAATTTTTATTTTTTTTAGTAAAATATTTTTTTTCTCGAAAACTATACATTTTAGAGAAAAAAAATATTTACATTTTTTTCATATTATAACATCTAGAATTCATTTATATTTTTTTTTACCTATGTTAATACGTGACATTGAGGACGTTTTTTTGAATATCTCAGGATCCACTGAACCGATTTGACTCAAAATCTAATCAGATCTAAGTTAAAGGCTGATAAACACAATAGAACAATCGGCATGCCAGTATGCTGTTCCGTTCTTAAGATATCGAAGGCGAAAAATTGACCACACACACACACACACACACATACAGACATCAGTCAGAAAATGATCTTAAACGATTGCTAGGGTCTCAAAACGTGAAAATCTGTTAAAATCTCGAAATATTTTTTTCGGACTAAATCCATTACTTCCCTACCATAGTAGAGGTGGGAAGTAAAAATACAATCCTGCAGTAGGTGCCTATATTTAATCTTCGCTTAGCGTTCGTTAACATATTCCACATGATCTGCAGGCGACACTTCTTCTGGATTAAAGTGATCTCGAATACATGATTGCTTATTACACAAAACACCTCAAGAACTTGACGAGAGCCACAAAGGTGTTTGTAAAAGCAGTGAGTGATCTCAATGCACAGTTATAGGACAGAACAGAGCGGAGATTTCAACGGCCGGTAAGGAGAGAAGCACCACTAAATATACAGACACACACACACACACACGCACGCATCCGTGGTGAGAAGTTAGTCAGCAGTTTCTGGTCCACACGATGTTCACTTGTTGCATGTTCTCTAGTCAAGTGTCATCAGCTGTCTAGATCTGTCATGTCAGTTATAATATACAAGTGGATTTTATCTATGTGTGCTTTGGGAGGTCTGCATAGATCACTACAGACTACTGGCTTTTTGTACACTCTTTGATGTGAAAAATTACTAACACTCGAGAATCCGAATCAGGGTAGCGTTGGGCGAATACAAGATGTTTTTACAATCGAAACAATCGCAATCGTTCATAATAACAATCGAGTCCACAATCGACTCGGAGTTTGATTTTACAATCGAAATGTTCGATTGCTCAAGTCGATTATTTGCCAGCGAATGAGAATACATATAATCGCGATTCAAGGTTATATACTGGTCGAATGAAGTCTGACGTTTACGCTACTCGTTCATCGTTGATTCACTGTTCACACTGTTCAGTCGGTCTCAGAGCACTCGATTACTGCACAATCGACCATCCATCGACTCTACCACAGTTGTTGAGTGATGAACGATTATATATTATGTGGCTCTCGACAGTGGACATCGTCTGTACGATTCAGTACTATGCAACTTGGTGTCGGTGAAATATGAAACAACAACAATCGAGTCCAATGTTTGAACAATCGAGACAATCGACTAAAATATCTCGTAAACGCCCATCACTAAATCAGGGTATGAAACTGGAATTTCGGTTCGATTTCAGACTCCGCTCCGTTCTAAAATTTATAAAAAAGAATACCTAAATATAAGTCTGCTTATTAACTTCCCATTGGAAGTTATTGTAATGGGTCCGAAAATCGAAATCAAAATGTATAACAAATTTTTATGTTTCAAGGTCACTACACTATTTTTTTACACTATTTTTAGAAAGATGTTCTCTGTGTGTATGTGTGTGTACGTACGTACGTATATGTGTCCATTTCTTTCTAAGACGAAATCTCGAGAATGAAAAATGATATCGACTACGTTATAGGGTGCCAATCGACGCGTATTAACGTAAATATGATCTGAAAGAAATTTTTTCAAAATCGGTTCAGCCGTTCTTTTTTCTTAACCAAATAGACTCAAAAAAAGTAGTTTTTACACAATATCTCGCGAATAAAAAATTATATCGACTTCGTAAGGGTGTCAATCGAGGCGTGTTAACGTCATTTTGATCTGACATAAATTTTATAAAAATCGTTTTTTTTAATTATTGTTAAAAATAAATAATAATTATGTTTTAATGATTAAAATGATTACTTTTCTGTGTAATATCTAATTTAATTATTATTATTAAATATTTATCAAACTGGGAAGTTTGTCGTGTGGACCTCAAGGGTCGCACTTTAGTCTTAATAAACGACCCACCTCACGGCTTGTTTTTGTTAACATATTTTTGTTATCGTTACACGACAACCGGTCAGTAACCATAGTTTACCGAACAGTGTAAAAGAATCAATTTTATCGATAACGGGTGTAAAATAGAAATGATCCAACGACCAGATCGTGAGAATTGTTGAATGTATCACAATGTATACGTACAATATGCAGTATTTTTACAATAGTGTCTCTGCTGCATGTTTAATAATTAGTAGTAGATAATATTTGGCGGGGTAGACATATCTATTGAACATAGATTTAGCAAACTCATGCTTGCAAAGTGGTCTCGAGTGTTCCTCCTTTAGGTATTGGTACATGGAAATATCAACTGGATTGATTTTTTTATGAAAGCAACTTAGAAGTCGCTTATTAAAATCGTATTGAATATCGGAATGTAGGTTAGGTGTGTATTTTTATTTTTGTTGAGTGCAATCACAAATATACAGACTGTTTATTTCGTGTGCCGGATTAAAATCCGCCTGAAGTTCAGTTTTTTTGATATGTACCTAAACATCATTACTCGCCACCCCCAAACTTTTGATAGAGTGACTCGATGAAATATCTGCACGTAAATGACTCAAAGATCCAGTATTAGCTATATTTAACCCTCCTTGATCAGTCTATATGTCTTATAAAAGATAGATACCTACACTGTAAGAAATGAGAAGGCCGATTACATAGATTATCGATGGTCCATTTGTAGCCAGCGATTAATCTGGTAATAAGCACACAAAGGGACAGTGGCGTCGCAAACAGGTATCGTCACATCGCGTGGATTCCGAAAAAACACATTGCGCATGCGTGGTTACTAATTTTACATTAATTTGTTTTGTATTCATCCATTTTATAATAATAATAATATATTTAGTTGTAGGAGAGACCGAAGTCTATTACATTAGTCATATATGTAACTGTACATTTTATTGGAATATTACACAAATTATGTAAATTTAATTTACTTTATGCAAGCTGTCGGGGCTTCGAATCCCACCTCGCTCATGGATTTTTTGTGATGTCATTTAGTTTTAAGTGATTTGTTATTTAATGTACGTAATGACCTATAAGTTGTCGATGCGTCTATAATCTACAATAAATAAATAAAAATCGATAAAAATGTGATTATTTGCGATTTTACAGTAGCAATATGATTTGGGCTATCAGAAGGCTAAAAGCAAACGTAACTGTATTGCGGGTTTATTTAAATTTAAAGAAGATATATATTTTGTTGCACACTGTATACTGGAAAGGTATGTACCTCAAAATATATGACCAGCGGTAATCTTTTCATTTAGCTGAAAAATAATATCCTTCACCCTCAGAGAAGTTTTTTCAAGAGTCCTAAAGCCGTATAATCTCTTTAAACAAATAGGAAATATATTTATTTAATTATGTAAATGACCTAATTTGAATTTAAAAAATGGCTCACAAAAATAGAGCTCTTGAAATAAAACAATGGTTCATTAAACTGTATATGATTCATCCATCGAAATAACCTAAGTAAAAAATCAAGGTTGACTTTTTTCACAGAGAAACGAAGCCATCTGAACTTTATTTTATTTTTTTAACCGACTTCTTCTTCTGTCCGTGTGTATGTGACTGAACTCCTCCTATTAATAAACGGCTGGTTTGATTTTGATGAAATTTTGTGTGTGTGATTAAGTTTATTCGAGAATGGTTTAGATTCACAATTTGATCCGAAATGTAGCGAAAGAGCGAATCGAGTGAGTAATGTAATTATAGTATTCAAGCGAATGAAAACCTCTAAAGTCCACTTGAAAACCCCCAAAGTCCACTTGAAAACCCCCAAAATCCACTTGAAAACCCCCAAAGTCCACTTGAAAACCCCCAAAGTGCACTTGAAAACCCCCAAAGTCCACTTGAAAACCCCCAAAATCTACTTGAAAACCCCCAACGTCCACTTGAAAACCCCCAAAATCAACTTGAAAACCCCCAAAGTCCACTTGAAAACCCCCAAAGTCTACTTGAAAATCCCCAAAGTCCTCTTGAAAACCCCCAAAGTCCACTTGAAAACCCCCAAAGTCCACTTGAAAAACCCCAAAGTCCACTTGAAAACCCCCAAAGTCCACTTGAAAACCCCCAAAGTCCACTTGAAAACCCCCAAAGTCCACTTGAAAACCCCCAAAGTCCTCTTGAAAACCCCCAAAGTCCACTTGAAATCCCCCAAAGTCCACTTGAAATCCCCCAAAGTCCACTTGAAAACCCCCAAAGTCCTCTTGAAAACCCCCAAAGTCCTCTTGAAAACCCCCAAAGTTCACTTGAAAACCCCCAAAGTCCACTTGAAAACACCCAAAGTCCACTTGAAAACCCCCAAAGTCCACTTGAAAACCCCCAAAGTTCACTTGAAAACCCCCAAAGTCCACTTGAAAACCCCCAAGGTCCACTTGAAAAGCCCCAAAGTCCACTTGAAAACACCCAAAGTTATAAAATACGAGCGAACGAGCGAAGCGAGTGAGAAGTGTATTAATAAAATGTTATAAAAAATGACAAATAAAATAGGTCAATGAAATCTAAAAATATAAATTGTAAAGAGTGTATGATCGTTAAAAAAGTCTAGATTCAGTGGCGTAACAATAAATTTGGGGCCCCTGGTGCATTTTATGGTGGGCCCTCTGGCATATTGAACATTAATTTGAGCGCGCCGACGTTCTCCTCCATCCTCGAAACCTCCTTTTTTGATGATTAATGGAATGAAAAATTTAAAAAAAAATCCCAATCCTAAGTAGATACGTATCTATTATATGGATAATGGAAAAAACGAAACCTATAGTACGCGCGCTGCACTCCCACTTATTGTTAGCTGCCGCTGGGGCCCCCGAAGCCAGGGGTCCGTGGTTTTTTGCCAGTCCTGCCACCCTGTAGTTACGCCACTTCCTAGATATTATCATTTTAAAAGATGATTTTTTTATAGTTATTTTCTGGTGTATTTTTTGCTTTACTTTAGTGATGAGCAAAGCAAGACCTAGACCAAGACTTGGACGGTCTTGGTCTTGCTCAAATATGTCTTGGTCTTGGTCTCGGTCTTGCTTATTTAGTCTTGGTCTTGGTCTTGCGTATCAAGTCTTGGTCTTGCTCATTTTATCTGTCTTTTTTTTAGTTTTTTACTGGCTCTGAAGTAAGAATTTTTAGTTTAGTCTTGTGTATTTGGTTTTGGTCTTGCATATTCGGTCTTGGTATTGGTCTTGTTCTTGTTGATTCGGTCTTGGTCTTGGTCTTGCTTTTTCGCAAGACCAAGACCAATTTTGCTCATCACTACTTTACTTCTCAATGAACCTAGTAAACACACGCATCAAATACAATAAAATAATCGAATTCATAAATTCAACAATTAAATGTCCGACGTCCCACGTCTTATACGGAAACAAAACAAAAGACTAGCGCCAAGTGGAAGTACTTACATAAATAGTATAACAATGGGCGTCGATCGACTCAATGTACTGGACGCCCTACAGGCCGGCTAATGACTCATAACCTTGTGCGGTTATGTAATAACATAATATTAGTAGTTACATTCACTTTTGTTTATTTTTTCACTAATTAAATATTTTATTTATTAATTTTTCCTACCTATCACGTCTTGTTTTTTACAAGCTTTTATTTAAATTTACTTGTTAGTTAGGAATCTTGCATCATTTGAAACTTGTCAACTTGC
The DNA here is from genome assembly GCA_039654895.1 of Mongoloraphidia duomilia. Lineage (NCBI taxonomy): Eukaryota > Metazoa > Arthropoda > Insecta > Raphidioptera > Raphidiidae > Mongoloraphidia > Mongoloraphidia duomilia. The sequence continues at coordinate 15,102,256 of CM077527.1, forward strand.
GGTGGAAATGCAATATTTTCAAGTTTTGGGAGTAACCCCACGATACGAACATAAAAATATGGAAAAAATATTGTAATTATTTAAAACAAATTTCACATGTCTAGGTGGAATGGTTTCCAAGATACGAATGTTCAAAAATCGCAATTTTTGGCATATTCACTGACTGACTGACTCATAAATCATCAAAAAGCTAGGGTACTTCAAATCGAGTTAGAGCTTTGAAATTTGGAACATGGACAGTGTTTAAGATAATAACTACGAAAAAAATCGAAAATAATGAAAATCCAACATGGCGGATTAAAAATCCAACATGGCGGACTCTGATACGAAATAAAATCTAGGCTACTTCCAATCGAGCTAAAGCTTTGAAATTTGGAACATAGATAGTGTTTAAGGTAATAATTACGAAAAAAATCTAAAATTAATGAAAATCCAACATGGCGGATTAAAAATCTAACATGGTGGATTTTGACACGAAATAAAATCTTACTTCAAATCGAGCTAAAGCTTTGAAATTTGGAACATAGATAGTGTTTAAGGTGATAATTACGAGAAAAATCTAAAATTAATGAAAATTCAACATGGCGGACTCTGACACGAAATAAAATCTAGGCTACTTTCAATCTAACTAAAGCTTTGAAATTTGGAACATAGATAGTGTTTAAGGTGATAATTACAAGAAAAATCGAAAATAAATGAAAATCCAACATAGCGGACTAAAAATCCAACATGGCGGATTTTGACACGAAATAAAATCTAGGCTACTTCCAATCGAGCTGGAGCTTTGAAATTTGAAACATACATAGTGTTTAAGGTGATAATTACGAAAAAATAAGAAATAAATAAAAATCCAACATGGTGGATTCTGACAAGAAATAGCTAGTTCTGCTTTGTTTGGAAAGTTATACGGAGTATGTAGGTACAGTTGGTGTACGTATACTAATATACTAGTGGGATGGCATGGGATAGTGGAATTATTTACTATAATATATAACTGAACAAAAAGTTATGAAATCCCACCAAAAACATACATATATAAAAAAACAGGACAACTTCTCGTCAGTACTGTGTTAATGTAAAAATTATGCCAATAGTTCCTTGCCTACATTTTTTCTGAGATTATTTAAAAAGTGTAAAATCCAACTAACTGAAGTCGGTCTGTCATGCATTAAAGCAATGAAGTGTATAACATTTGTCCAGTTAAAGCCTGTAGGTACTCTATTTACATCGGTTTGATGGTCATTAGAACGTTATGGTTCATAACTCTTCCATGGTTACAAAGGAAAGCCGCCACAAAACATACCACTAAACTACATTACATATATACTGAACTTGTATATGTGCTTATACCCAGTACACTCACGTACAAAATTATACAGGGTCTTCAAAGTTAAGTCGGCACTATTGCTAACTTCGTTATTTTTGGATCTACAAAATCGGTTAAATTAGCAAACTAGAAGTATTTTTTCCGCTGAATGAAACGATGAAAACAGAAAAACAATTGAACATCGCGTTTTCGAGTTATGATTGCCAGAGTCACTAGGAGTGTTTGTAAACGGGCTACAAAATGCTTGGACCAAGAGGATAATGTCTTTGAGAATCTTATTTGAATTTTGTTTTCTTCCAAGTTATAGAATAATTTGAAATAAACGATATTTTTTACCTCATGGATATTCTTCTCACTTTCTATTTTATGGTGAGCCAAAGTTGCCACTAACACAACTACCTTTAATTTGAATTTGAAAAATCATTATTAACTTAGTCATTTTTGACATAAGGATAGAAGACTATGGGACACTTTTTGTTCAGAATTCAACTGTCTATCGATTGTGAATATCGTATACTAGGTGTCTCATTAAAAAAAATAGAAATTTTTGACATAACTCGAAAACGCGATGTTTAATTGTTTTTCTGTTTTCATCGTTTTATTCAGCGGAAAAAATACTTCTAGTTTGCTAATTTAACCGATTTTGTAGATCCAAAAATAACGAAGTTAGCAATAGTGCCGACTTAACTTTGAAGACCCTGTATATTAACCCTTCCAAATACTAGAGGACAGAGTGGTCCAGTGGTTAGCGACGCGGCTTCTGAATCAGATTGTCGTGGGTTCGAATATCACCTCCGCTCATGGATGTTTTGTGATGTTATTTAGTTTTAAGTGTGTTGTTATTTAATGTAATCAAGACGCTAATGACCTAAGTTGTCGACGCGTCTATAATTTACAATAAATAAATAAACCTTCCAAATACATAGACTTCCCTAAGAGCATTCTCTATCGGAAGTTACCCTCTGCATTCTTCATCTCAAATCCTTTTCCGTCGCCTAAAAACGGTTCCCGCTCTCCCGACGCTATTTTTGAAGCTAAGGTGTTCGGGTAAACGCCAAATGAAGGGCCAAGAATCACACTACAGATCCTACAGGTCAATTTTTGAAAAATTTTTGAAAAAAAAATTAAATACATTAGATTTCATAGCCCCTAGCATACTACAAAATTGTAAATGCTCGCAATTGTTTGCCCTATGTTAGGTAAAAGCCTTTACACACTGAATTTATTTTTTATTTATTGTAGATTATAGACGCGTCAACAACTTAGGTCATTAGCACCTTAAATTACATTAAATAACAACTAACTTAAAACTAATTAACATCACAAAACATCCATGAGCGCAGGTGGGATTCGAACCCACGACAGTCTAGTTTAGAGGCTGGTAGTGATGAGCAAAATTGGTCTTGGCGTTGCAGTCTTGGTCTTGCGAAAAAGCAAGACCAAGACCAAGACCAAGACTATCATTAGACTAGCAAGACCAAGACCAAATACACAAGACTAAACTAAAAATTCTTACTTCAGAAATAATGAGCAAGACCAAGACTTGATACGCAAGACCAAGACCAAGACTAAATAAGCAAGACCAAGACCTAGACCAGACATATTTGAGCAAGACCAAGACCTAGATCAGACATATTTGAGCAAGACCAAGACCAAGACCAAGACTGTCCACGGCTGGTACTATACTTGGTACCAGCCTCTAAACAGTGTGGATAGCGTACTTACGCTATCCACTAGGCTACACACTGTATGTTCATTGCTTGATGATGATTTTTAACCGCGACTGTACATTGTTACAAACGAATTCATTTAAGGTGCCATATAAGGTGTGAGCTAGCATCGCACTAGTGGCGTCAGAAAAAACGCTAGGCGCGAAAAAAACGCTTCACTACAAGTAAATACAGTTAAATACCTGCATTCATTTCGATTAATTAAAGAAAAATGTATTAAACGTCCGTGCAAACCACGTCGATATAGGATAATAAAATATGTCAACAGAAGTATTTATTGTTAAGTAAAATAATTGTCACGTTTGAGAATAGCCGAGCGTGTAACGATGCCCGTAGTTTATGTTATTATTATTATTATTATTGTGAAGGAAGGATTCCTTAAGAATTTTGCATCCACAAGCACCCTAAACTTCAGTTTCGTCACCGTCACACAAGGGATACTTGCGGAGCAAGGTGAAACTATAACCGCGTCTGAAACCATGAAATGGGGGATTACAGTGAGTTTGGGTCGTGCGCACGGAGTACACGGAGCGACCCAATAAGCACAGCCTTTTGCGTGCGGCAGACTAGTGACTCAGCATTACGCTGACATGCCGGGATAGCTTTTATATTTGCAAACAGTGACGGTTTGGCTCCACCAAGAACACCAATTATAAGGACAAGTAATTTAACAGAATAGTCTGGGTACTGCTTCCTGAGCTCAAAGAGAAGATCTTGATATTTTGTCCGCTTCTCAGTCTCCTTCGCGACTATGTTCGTTTCAGCTGGAGCTGAGAACTCGATGACATACATAAATCGCGTAGGTTTATCAAGGAGAACTATATCAGGCTTTGTAGCTGAAAGTTGCCTATAATAGTACTGAATGAATAATTCCAGAAAATCTTACACGATTCATTCTCGACAACGGACTCAATATCGCCAGGAACATAAGGCAGAACGGGAGTTTTGTCAATACCGTAATTATGCCTTAGGTGGTAATACATTATTATTATTATAGATTATAGACGCGTCGACAACTCATTAGCGTCTTCAATACAACAATACATGTTGGGGGCGGTCTGCATCCCTCCCATACCGCTATCTAGCAAAATCCCTTAGTCAGGGCACTTTAATATGCCTCCCTCAACATCTTTACAAAATTAAGACCTTGAATAAATAACACCAAAAAATTGTCACTAGTTCTCGGTCTACAGGTAAACCAACAGTTACCTATGTTGCGTCCTAAGTGATATTCACTGTGTCAAATCTACCGAGCGAAGCCAGAGCGGAAAACTAATAAACACTTTTATGCGGTTAAGAAAAAGAATTTGTACTGTAATTAATAAAATATATCGCGCAAGAAGATCAAAAGTAATCTGGTTCATTTTAAATTTGTATTCTATATCCCATCATTTATAATTAATTACCTTAAAGTAATTAGCAATTCGGATTAATATTTAGATCGTGTGTTATATTTTTTATTTCGAATCAATTAGTAACATCGTGTAGGTATATCGCATATGTGCAAATATAATAGATTTCAATTCTATATCGTGATTTGCCAAATATATATTAGTTTTTAAACTATTGATATTGTTTAGCTATAGTCGATAAACTAAACCAATCAAATCAATCATAATATTTTTTTGCCATATCCACTATAAAATAGCTGTTTTACATGCATATATTAAGACGCTAATGACCTCTGTAGTCGAGCGTCTATAATCCATAATTAATTTAATTTTGTATGCATATAAAGTGACTTTTGATAGGCCGGTGTGCGGGAAACGTATCTTTCCCACACTAGCGCACTGTAAGAAATGAGAAGGCCGATTACATAGATTATCGATGGTCCATTTGTAGCCAGCGATTAATCTGGTATAATATAGGCACACAAAGAGACAATGACGTCGCAAGCAAGCATCGCCTGCACATCGCGTAGATTCCATAAAAACACATTGCGCATGCGTGGTTACTAATTTTACATTAATTTTTTTTGTATTCATCCATTTTATATATGTAACTATACATTTTATATTGTAATTTTTACACACTTTATTGGAATATTACACAAATTATGTAATTTTAATTTAATTAAAATAACAAATTTGTTTAACTTTAAGGAGTGTTTCTATTCTGTCAAAGAATTTTTAGATGCAAAAAATGTGCCATCGAAATTGATTTTGTTTATATTTTCCTTTTTGACTTGTTTTTTAACATATTTATATGTACAAAATAAAATATAGTTACTTCTTACCACAACAGTTTTATTGATGGATGTACATTTCGAAAGCTAAGCTTCCATCTTCAGCGAAAATAAATTAAGCTCATTTGGCCGAACAGCCATCTTAATAAAAATATATATGAGCACTATGGTTGGAATAAAAACAAAATAAAATATAGTTACTTCTTACCACAACAGTTTTATTGATGGATGTACATTTCGAAAGCTAAGCTTCCATCTTCAGCGAAAATAAATTAAGCTCATTTGGCCGAACAGCCATCTTAATAAAAATATATATGAGCACTATGGTTGGAATAAAAACAAAATAAAATATAGTTACTTCTTACCACAACAGTTTTATTGATGGATGTACATTTCGAAAGCTAAGCTTCCATCTTCAGCGAAAATAAATTAAGCTCATTTGGCCGAACAGCCATCTTAATAAAAATATATATGAGCACTATGGTTGGAATAAAAACAAAATAAAATATAGTTACTTCTTACCACAACAGTTTTATTGATGGATGTACATTTCGAAAGCTAAGCTTCCAAATGAGCTTAATTTATTTTCGCTGAAGATGGAAGCTTAGCTTTCGAAATGTACATCCATCAATAAAACTGTTGTGGTAAGAAGTAACTATATTTTATTTTGTTTTTATTCCAACCATAGTGCTCATATATATTTTTATATTTATATGTATAACTTGAAACCAATAAAACTCTATCTATCTATCTATCTTTACAGTAAAAGTCTAAGTTTTCATGAATTTTTCTATGTAAAAATAAATAATAATGTAAAATCATTTAGAAAATCAAGCGAATTCTACCTTCACTTTCAAAGTATTTTTACATCCATTTTTTACAGTGCGTGGGAAAGCAAACCATTTCCATAGTGATTTATGTTTATTCGCTCTGATCAGTCCGCTATTACCTACTGACAGCGACTCTCGACACACTGTAAAAAATAGATGTAAAAATACTTTGAAAGTTAAGGTAGAATTCGCTCGATTTTCTAAGTGATTTTACATTATTATTTATTTTTACACAGAAAGCTTCATAAAAACTTGAACTTTTACTGTAAAGTTAAACAAATTTGTGATCTTTACATAAAGTAAATTAAAATTACATACTTTGTGTAATATTCCAATAAAGTGTGTAAAAATTACAAAATAAAATGTATAATTACATATATAAAATGGATTAATACAAAACAAATTAATGTAAAATTAGTAACCACGCATGCGCAATGTGTTTTTGTGGAATCTACGCGATGTGCAGGCGCGATACCTGTTTGCGACGTCATTGTCTCTCTGTGTGCCTATTACTAGATTAATCGCTGGCTACAAATGGACCATCGATAATCTATGTAATCGGCCTTCTCATTTCTTACATACCACATATATCTCGTGCATAATGATATTCTGACTCGTATGACTGTTAAAACTCGAACTATCGCTCGTTTTTATATACGGTCACATTCGTCAGTAACGTACCTCATTACCCTACTGGATATACAATCTACTATTAATTTTTGTCATCATGCGATTTCATTTACAGTTAACTTTTTTGTAATTAACCCAAATGCTTGCGTACCCGACTATAGATAATTAAAACGATATTCATATCGTATCGTGGGTGAGTGCAAGTAAGACAGATTTATGACACCTACATTGAGTTGAACAGAGAAAATGCTATGGACACAGTAAAATAATATGTAATTGACATGAGAAGCCGCATGTTCTCATTCTATATACGAGGAATCAGATCGAGGTAGGCCTTGAGCTTGTTTTATTTCACTTGTTTTGATTTTAATCCGAGTCGGTGCATCATAAATAACATAATGCGCAAGCGTCAAATTCAACTGAATATATTGTATTATAATATTACTTCCTTGTAATTATTTTGATATTAAATAGTTCAACACTTTTGTTGATCGAAAAAACTAAACTGATTGTTTATTTGAAGCACAATAATGCTGGGTTGCAGAAAGAAACGTCAAAAAATTTTGTTTGACAATGACGTTAGATTGTGATTATATAATTACAGTTTTTATACATGCAGAAGCAATCTAATGTCGTCAAATTCCCTGTCATGTAGAACATTAGATTTCTCGCAGAGAGTAATAACTAATAAATCATAAATTTTTATTGGAAAAAATCATTTTACTAACCATAGTCACAGTCAGGATTCTAACCTGAACCTTTCCACTTTCGCGGCGGAATGAGCTTACAATTACTCAACCGTGATATGATTACTAATCTAACATTCTCCTTATATACTTCGGAATTAATAGATTTTCACTACATGCGAGTGTTAATTCAATATAGCTAGGTTGTAGAAGTGAATCTTCGTACTAGCGAGAGCTCATTCCGCCGCGAAAGTGGAAAGGTTCAGGTTAGAATCCTGACAGTGACTATGGTTGGTAAAATGATTTTTTCCTATATGTTTGGAATCAATTATATAATTGGCTGCTTTCCAACAAAATTTTCAATTGCAATTCAGCCGTATAAAAAATATATTGATTTATTAATTTTTATCTTTAGAACTACTGAATCGATTCTAAAAATTCTGTCACTAATAGAAAGCTACACTATCCCTGAGTGATATAGGCTATATTTTATTTTGATAAATTTCTCGCGGGGGGTAATTTCTGTGGGATAGTAACAAAACGTAACTCTGAAATTCTTTTACATTTTAGCGTATAGGCAACCTGCGGCTCTTATGATGTCAAGATGCGGCTCTCCAGTTCCATGCGCAAATATTAATAATTATATTATTTTATTTTCAAAACTCATAAAAAATATTATACTGCAAAAAAAACTTTAAACAGGATAAAAACACTCAACAGAGAACAGTGAGAATAGGTGGAGTAGAGAGTATACAGACAGCTGACATTTTTTAAATGTGGCAACACTGTTCTGTTTGGTTAGTTATTGGTGCACTGTGTCGTCAACGGTCGCAATCAGAACTTTTTTTTTATATACCTAATCCTAATCAAATACCATAATATTAAAATAAAAATGTTAGTGGCTCTTTAAAAACTGGGAAATTTTGTAAATTGTAACTTTTGGCTTTTCCGTCTCAAAAGGTTGCCGACCCCTGGTATAGGCGAAATTCTAACTATAATTTTTTAAACACAATCCGACTTTGCTTCGCACGTGGAGAAGTTCTCGCGGGGTGGGGGGATAATAAATAATAAATTCTTAGCACTCGGGCGAAGCCGGGCGAGAACGCTAGTGAGAATATAAAAGGGCAACTGACCTTAGAGTGTAATTACTCAATCGTTATATGCATAAAAATACTGCAGTGCATAATAATATTTATAATTCGTTACAGCTTTAAGAGTTTCAATGATAGTAAATCAAGCTGTTGACATCTTCCTTGAGACCTAAAGTGTAGGTGTGACAATTTACACATAGTTAAACATCCAGTCTTTAGTAATTAAAATTCAAGTTGACAAATCAATTTAAATTAATTACTGCGCGTACAGTTATTTAGTCGATGACTCATTTCTAAAAATTAATAGTTCATTGTATTATTTTTTTTCAAATTGAATTATCATAAAGTATAAAAGAAAAGAATTAATTATTCAAAGGTTATTTAATTATAAATTCAAAACGCTCCCAAATTAAAGTAGTATAACATCTGGATTGTTTACTGTATAATGCCCACACAATTCGATCATGACTACAGGCACGGAATAGAACATGGATTAATTTTTAGGGTTCCGTATCTCAATAAGAAAAAACGGAACCCTTATAGCCATAGGATCACTCGTTTGTCCGGCTGGCTGGCTGGGTGTCCGTCAGTCAAGACCCATTTTCTCTGCAGGAACGGATAGAGATATCAAGTTGAAATTTATACGAAATACTAAGGTCTACGGTCCCTTAAAGGTGTAAAGAATTTAAACTTCTAGGTCAACGCAATCAAAAGATACGACCATTTTGTTATCTCACAAAAACCTATAGGGTATACTTCCCGTTGACCTAGAATCATGAAATTTGGCAAAAAGCAAGGTCTCGCAGCACAAGTAAAGGGAAAAATCCGAAAATCACAAAAAGTAAAAATTAAAGGGGGTCCCCACACATAAAACGGAAAAACCTTTTAAAGGCTGTATCTTTGGAACCGTAACATGTAGCCAGTTGAAATTTTCACAGAATATGCCTACCTAATATAATTGGTGTAACGGTACGGAACTCTCGTTGCGCGAGTTCCACACGCAATTGACCGCTTTTTTAAAGCGTAACCCGTCTAACTAGGTAAACCGTTTAGCCAGTTAGACGGGAGAGCTACACATTGTTTTTAGGCGAGGGGAAAGGATTTGAGATGAAGAGTGCAGGAGGTATTTTCGGGTATCCAATGCTCTTAAAAAAAACGAATTAGTCTGCCATCGATTTTTCCATCATTAAGTAGGTAGTAGGTACCTATTATTTATCAAAATCGCTAGTAAAATGTAACTATATATAGTTTTAATAAATAAAACACACAAAACTGGCTATAGCTGTCCAACTTTGTTTTTAATACTACATTTCAGTCTGTTATAAGAGACCCTTTTCAAGCACTACTGACTACACACTGTTCATCAAACTTATGAATAACACTTATTCATAAGTTTGATGAACAGTGTATAGTCAGTAGTGCTTAAAAAGGGTCTCTTATAACAGACCGAAACGTAGTATAAAAAATAAAGTTGGACAGCTATAGCCAGTTTTGTGTGTTTTATTTAATAAAGTATTCTTTTTTCGCTGTCGGTAGAAGCTAATAAGTGTATATATAGTTTTGTTCCGTAGACTTTTATACGGTGGGAATTCGGGCCGTCTGTTATATCCCTGATCCTAAACTGCAGTATTTATTTTAATGTTAATAATTGAAATCAATTAATTGCAGTTGATATTTTATGATTCATTCTCTATTGTTGGAATTCCTTCGAACTTGTCTTCCTACATCGATATTGTTATTTATTATTATTTACTGTGAGAAAATAATAGCGACTTAGGCGGTGTTCATTATTAATTAAACAGGATATGAAATTATAAGTCATAAAATGCTTTAAACATTACATAATTAGAAAGTCATAATAATAATCAACCGATTTAAACCTCTATTATCCTTATTGTACTCACTTAATAATCAGTGAAAAACAGAAATATCAGATAGCTATATTGTAACAAAACTCGTTGGTAACTTTGGTAAATATTTTATTTATCTATTCTTTCACAACAGTGACAATCATTTACATGCTTTGGACAATTATTGTTTCTCACTTTATTCACTGTTCGCTCTTCGTCTATTTTCCGTTGGTCAGTTTTTGTTGACCAACACTTCGTCACTACTTGACCACTATGTGTCCACCATATATGTCTGTGGTATGTATATTGTTCACAGGGTCCACTATATGTCTATGGTGGTGGTATTTATTTGCCACCTGCAGATATCTTCCACACTGTCTGTCACTTTGCACCAGAAGATTATCTGCACTTAATCACTCGAAGATCTCGTCTGTCACTCGCAAATATCTTCCACACTGTTTGTCACTTGGTACTGGAAGATTATTTGCACTAGGTCACTCGAAGAACTTTTAACTCGCTGGTGGTATATTTATTTCCCGTTGCACTTTTCACGTCTGTTCTCGTTGAGAATGTATACGTGACTCTGGTGTTTCATTCTTGCTCTTGCTTATATGAACTTCCTTGGTCATTTCACATCCATGGTGGCGGGTTTTCTTATTGTTGTCAACCAGAATATTTCTTCGCGCTCAAGGCTGCGTGATCCATGTTAAGCCAACGAATCAAGGCTGCAACTAGCCTGCCTAGATTCGTTACAATATGCTGCCATGATTGGTTAGGCTATATTTCAAAAAAGGCAAATGCCACTGCCGTGCCTTGAACGGTTGAACCCGAAACTCTCAACTCTCAGATTAGAAAATAGTAACTGGGTGTTTTAATAGACTAGCTATATATAGTAACGTCATGGGTATGGCTTGATATGGCATCCCTTAAATCTCTGCTAGAGTATTCATACTACAATTAATAAAATTTCTTTATTTCAAAATATGGAAGTCTTGAATATTTTTTGCACTTTTTGTGAAAATAATCTCAGATCTTTCAAATTCACTATAAGTAAGTACTTCAGAAAACGGAACACTAAATAAGTACGGATAATTTTTATTGGAAGAGCAACCAATATTACATAATTGATTCCTGCAAATATCGGAAAAAATCATTTTAACAACCATAGTCACAGTCAGGACTCTAACCTGAACTTTTCCACTATCGCGGCGGAATGAGCTTAAATTACTCACCCGTAACATGATTACCAATCGAACATTCTCCATATATGCAAAGGAATCAATAGATTTTCACTACATATACTTTCCACTGCATATATAGAGAATGCTAGATTGGTAGTCATATCGTGGTTGAGTAATGTAAGTAGCTCATTCTGCCGCGATCAGGGCCGGCCCGTCCATATAGACGAATTAGGCGACGGCCTAGGACGCTCAAATTTGGGGGGCGACCAGTCCACGGTTGCGGCGAGTCAAATGCGATGCGACCGAAAAGCCCACCCAAATATGTGTATACACGCCAAATCTGGCCGAACTGTGCCGGCCCGAATATATGTAAAGCAAGCATCCCTTATGGTATATGTGACGCGACGCTTTATTTTATTTTGTTGAGAAAATTTTGATTTAAAGGGGCGCCATCAAAATCATTTGCCTAGGGCGCCAAGTTTGCTCGGGCCGGCGCTGGCTGCGATAATGGAAAGGTTCAGGTTAGAGTCCTGACTGTGACTATGATTGTCAAAATGTTTTTTTCCGATATTTGCAGGAATCAATTTATGTAATAGATTGCTTTGCCAATAAAAATTTTCAATTGCAAAACAGCCGTATAAATCTATTTAATATAACGAAATACGGATATCTTGAGTATTTTTATGAAAAAGGATTATAAAAAAAGAAACGGATTTTTAAATAACAGGTTCGAGGAAAAAAAAACGAATGGAAGCTTTTTATTCAAAATGATCAAGAAGTGTTGATTTAAGTTAGCCGGATGCTAAACCACTATCTTCTTGTTACTGAAGATCATCTAGGCCAAACACAGAGCTGATCTATGATAGATATCGATTAGCATAATCGTGAATTGTTTTTGTTCTGTGAATATCAACAACTTAAACAAACGGACCTTTGCAGAATACATTGTTAGATTGTTCGACGGCGACGCTCTACAAAATTTTAGGTAGGTAGGGAGCAAGAAGGGGCAGTTATCCCCCCTGGAAAATGACCGAACACAGAGCTGATCTATGATAGATATCGATTAGCATAATCGTGAATTGTTTTTGTTCTGTGAATATCAACAACTTAAACAAACGGACCTTTGCAGAATACATTGTTAGATTGTTCGACGGCGACGCTCTACAAAATTTTAGGTAGGTAGGGAGCAAGAAGGGGCAGTTATCCCCCCTGGAAAATGACCGAAAGGTATATCATGATAAATCACTGGAAATATAGTACATTTATAGGTACGTGTCAATGCGAAAATTTTCTACGTGTGTCATTTTTTGACTTTTGAGTTATAAATTGGAAAATTCGCTTGAGGTTATGTAACATTGCTTTGCTCATATCTTGTTGAAATGAAACTTCTTCAGACGCGGTATACTGCAGAGTGGTGATTTTTTCGAATTTCTCCATTGGTAAAGTTGACTATCGCAGTTTGAAATGTAGAATATTTAGAAAATTTCTGTTGACATCAACTCGGAATGGTCAAAAACATAAAGTTTCGAAGGTGCGTTGCATCGCCGCGGTCGTGACAGAATGTCCCCATCCAAATGGACCCGAAATCCTAAAAAAAGGGTGTGGGTCTCGGGACCTTTGACAGATGTGAAACATCAAAGAAAACGTTATTGAACTCGGTGGTATTCTCTATGTAGTAGTATATATTTTTTCAAAAGCAGCAACTAACTGTTATGCTGACGTAATCCTATATATACTGCACTGTAACACACGCGGTTGTCTTCCCGTGCCCGAGCACGCGGAAGCCGAGAGAGAGAGAGAGAGTGCCGCAGTGGTGGGGAGAACAGCAGCGAAGGAGCGGACCATAAATTTCGTTGCATATTTCCCCGACATAAGATGTTTCACATCAAAAAGCTCCCTCAGGGGCGGATTTACATAGGGACCAATAAGTGTCAAGGGCCCACAAAATTGAATTTTTATCATAAATTTTTAATACTTTTTCATTAACAATGCAGTAAAAAATGGGGCCCAAATGGACTTCATTAAACCCTAGGCCCCGAAAAACCTAGATTCGCCCCTGACCTCCCTATTCACGTTTTCAACGTTAAAATATCGAGTTACAGTGGATCTATGTTAATTTTTTTTTATTTGAGGATAATATAACTTTTTTTACATGGACTTCATCAAACCCTAGGCCCCGAAAAACCTAGATTCGCCCCTGAGCTCTCTATTCACGTTTTCAACGTTAAAATATCGAGTTACAGTGGATCTATGTTAATTTTTTTTTGTTTGAAGATAATATCACTTTGTTTACATGGACTTCATTAAACCCTAGGCCCCGAAAAACCTAGATTCGCCCCTGAGCTCCCTATTCACGTTTTCAACGTTAAAATATCGAGTTACAGTGGATCTATGTTAATTTTTTTTTTATTTGAAGATAATATCACTTTGTTTACATAGCACTGTTCTATATGCGATTTATGCAACTAACATTGTATATTCTATCGTGTTTTACTCGCGATCACTGTTTTACATGTGTTTGAACATGAATTAGTTACACAGTAACAGTTTTGTGAATAAATTCGTATTTTGTTTTACAAACTTGTAAACACTTTATAAATATCTAATCCGTTACTTTATTGTAATTTATAATAGATACAGTGTTTTGTTTTCACTTTTTAGAGAAGATTTGTTTTTAACGATAACCTTTTCTCCAGAAATTTAAAATAAACAAGCCGTGAGGTGGGTCGTTTATTAGGACTAAAGTGCGAACCTTGAGGTCCACACGACGAACTTCCCAGTTTGATAAATATTTAATAACAATAATTAAATTAGATATTACACAGAAAAGAAATCATTTTAATCATTAAAACATAATTATTATTTATTTTTAACAATAATTTACAAAAAAAAACGGCTGAACCGATTTTTATAAAATTTATGTCGGATCAAAATGACGTTAACACGCCTCGATTGACACCCTTACGAAGTCGATATAATTTTTTATTCACGAAATATTGTGTAAAATCTACTTTTTTGAAGGTTATTTGGTTAAGAAAAAAGAACGGCTGAATCGATTTTGAAAAAATTTCTTTTAGATCATATTTACGTTAATACGCGTCGATTGGCACCCTAACGTAGTCGATATCATATTTCATTCTCGAGATTTCGTCTTAGAAAGAAATGGACCCATACGTACACACACACACACACACAGACATCTTTCTAAAAATAGTGTAAAAATAGTGTAGTGACCTTGAAACATAAAAAAATTTTCTCCGTTTTGATTTCGATTTTCGGACCCATTACAATAACTTCCAATGGGAAGTTAATAAAACAGCTAAACGGTAAAATGTATTGAAAAGATATTAGCATATGAATGATTTTTTATAGTTTAATTTTTTAGAGTTCCGTACCTCCGTATGGAACCCTATTACTCTGTCGACGATGTTTGTCAGCCCGTCCGTCTGTGTGTCCGTCCGTCTATCTCACAAACGGTAAGAGGTAGCTAGTTGAAATTTTCACATATTGTGTAATGTTATAGCATGAATCCTGGCAAAAAATAATTAGAATTAAATAATCAATTAAATTTTTGCCATACCCACTACAAACTAGCTACTTTGATTGATACAAAAACATTACCCTTCTTCTGGGGCAGTCGGGTAAAAAATATAAAAAAACGTTATCAAATGACAAATAACACTTTCATGTTATAATTATTATTCACTTAACTGTGGTAACATGATATATTCTTTGCTATACCCACTACAAAATAGCTACTTTCGACGTATGTATAGCGACTTTTAATGAGTCATTTAACAGGCAGGTGCATGGAGCGGAAGGTGTTTTACTTACGCACTAGGGCGGTAAGTAAACGATTGCCATAGCAACTTCTGTTTATTCGCTCTATACGCCTGCGTGCGCCTGCCATTACTTACTCACAAACTTCATGGCATACTGTAGAAGTAAAG
Organism: Mongoloraphidia duomilia; assembly: GCA_039654895.1. NCBI lineage: Eukaryota > Metazoa > Arthropoda > Insecta > Raphidioptera > Raphidiidae > Mongoloraphidia > Mongoloraphidia duomilia. The sequence goes on from CM077527.1 coordinate 15,117,716, forward strand.
ATGGCGACGCAAATGAACTGTCAAATTTTTTGAAAATGAGGTGAAAAGTAGGTATTTTGTAGTGAGTATGGTAAAAAAATACCATATATATATCTCGTGCGTAATGGTATTACGACTCGTGTGACTAAAAACTCGCTATCACTCGTTTTTACATAGTGTCATCACTCGTTGTAATATTGTCCATTACACATCTAGATATACAATCTACTATTACGTGTTACATTAGATAAACTGCATATTATACAGGGTGCTGAATCGTTTTGCGGGTAATAATGATTTAACCCGTAAAATCAAACTTTTGCGATTTCCTGCTCCCCTAATTATTTTAGGAAAAATATCTTCGAATAAAAGTTTTAGAACATAAAATTTTGCATCTAAATCATTAAACAAAATTAATTTTGCATGCTTTGTAACGGCAGAAATTTGATATGAAAATGTCAAAATTACCTTAAAAACAGATAGCGATAGCCATGGAACTTGAACAAAATGGTTAGAAATTATTCTGACAGCTAAAACGTCATCATTTTGTTCAAGTTCCATGGCTATCGCTATCTGTTTTTGAGGTAATTTTGACATTTTCATATCAAACTTCTGCCGTTACAAAGCATGCAAGATTAATTTTGTTAAATGATTTAGATGCAAAATTGTAAGTTCTAAAACTTTTATTCGAAGATATTTTTCCTAAAATAATTAGGGGAGCAGGAAATCGTAAAAGTTTGATTTTACGGGTTAAATCCCTATTACCCGCAAAACGATTCAGCACCCTGTATAATAATTCAAATCCGATTGTTTGAATATTCCAGATAATAATTTTATATCAGCCGGATTTCACGAACATAGCTTTTTAATAGCAATGATTCGGCAATAAATTTCTAACAAATGTTTTGCTCTTAAACTAAATTAAATATGACATAATATTATGATCGGATCTGACCTTTGCGTTCAACCCATCTCCATGATCAACATTCTCCTTTATTTATAAACTTCATGTACTCGTTTTAATTTTTTATGCATTCCGGATCTGATTCATCCATTACGGATATTTTAACGTATTTTATTTTAAACTAGCTTTTTCCCGTGGTTTTGCCCGCGTAGACTACGTATTAGGGGCCATTCAAGTATTACGTAAGCACTACAGGGGGGCGGGGGGTCTTTGCTTTGCTTATTTTTGATGACATGGGGGATGGAGGGGTCTGGATGGTGATTACGTCAGCAGTATATTTTATTTTTTTACTTTTTAGGATTTTCTCGAGTTTCTGATATAATTAGCATCGAGTTAGTAGATAGAAACGTACCTTCATAAAAAATATGACGTCATAGATTCGTGGAGCAAAAACGGTTATTAGCGAGCGGGGCTCACATAAATATTTCAAAAAATATTTTTGAGCTAATTTGAAATCATAATTAAGTGATTTAGATGTCATTTTGTACAGAATTTACTGCTCTATTAATATAACAAAAAAAAACTTTTAGTCAAATACCCTATTGTATGTGGTACAATAATGCCAACACGAGATAAATATAATAATAAACTTACCTTGGAACTCACACAAACTTGCATGACACCACCAAAAACAAATTTTATTCACAATGCCGCCGGTTTATGCGGTCGGGCAAATTAAAAAATGTTACGCGCACGTATGTGCTGATTTAATTCTTCTGTAAATCCTCGATAAATCCTCAATAAATCCTCATAAATCCCCATAAATCCTCATAAATCCTTATAAATCCTCATAAATCCTTATAAATCCTCATAAATCCTCGTAATTCCTTCACGCTGTACACCATAAATCCTCAGATATTTACCCCTCGGATTTTCTACAAAATTTAGTCGATTTTGGTTTGAACACATATGGTAACCCTGCTTGTCTATGCTTGAAAACGAAACGCATTTTCAGGGATTCCCGAAAATAATGGATACGTTTACTCGCTTAGAACCGAGTAGGGGAATTACCGCGCGCTATTCATTGAGCAGCAAACATCCAGTGTCATCAAAGACTTAGAGTCATGGATTCGTGTGTCATGGACTTGAGGACTGTTAATTTGAATTATTAAAATACCAACATTTTAAAAGAAGTTTGTTTTGTTCGTTAATATATTTTGTTCAACACCCGCAAGAAATATGTAATTTCGTGGCTCTACTGAGAGTGCAGCGAAATACTGAATTCTCAGACTGTAGACGTACAGAGTGGGCGAAATAGCATTTCGCCCACGCTCCTGTAGATGTAGAGAGTGGGCGAAATAGCATTTCGCCTACGCTCATTACGGGGAACATTTACGCAAGTGTTGATAGTTTCGTCAATAATAATAATAATAATAATAATAATAATTTTTTATTGAAAAGCCACTAATGTGGATACAAACGTCAGGAAAATATAATACATATTAAAAAAGATCCTTTAAATCATAAGGCACAGTATTACAAAAATGTTTTTTTAATTTATTTTTAAAATATTCTGTTTTATTTATGATTTTTATTTCATCTGGCAATTTGTAAAAAATTTTATAGCCTATATAGGTAGGACTTTTTTCAAAAAATGTCGTGTTATGCTTTAAAACAATATTGTGGTTGCGGGTATTATATAGTTTTTGTTTATTATTTTCAAAAAAATACTTATTAGAATGCATAACTGTGAGCAGCTCATGAGCAAAAATTCCATAAAAAGTTAGTAGCTTGTTTTCTTTAAATAGATTTCGACACGAATCTCTATATTTTAAATTGAAGATTAATCTTAAAATTCTTTTTTGCAAAACAAAAATTCTGTGTCTATCTCCTGACATTCCCCAAATAAGAATGGTATATTTGATAGTATTTACAACAAATGCATGATAAAATGTTAGTAATGTGTCTCTGTTATACACAGATCTCATCTGTTTAAGTAAATAATAATAAAAATTCAATTTTTTACATATGTTGTTAATTTGAGTTACCCATTTTAATGTATCATCAATGTGTAGTCCTAAAAATTTGACAGATTGTTTTAATTGTATATCAGCATTGCAATTTGTAGTAAATAAGCCACCAACAGTCACCCATTATTTCGCCCACGCTCAGCAGAGCCACGAAATGACATATTTCTTGCGGTAGTTGAACAAAATATTGTGTGCGACTATTGGTCGAAAGAGGAGATTCCACTCGTGTGTTTTACCGCACTCGCTACGCTCGTGCGGCAAAATCCACACTCGAAGAATCTCCTCTTTCTCCCACTAGTCGCACAATATACTAAAGATTATAATAACTGAATACAATGTCAATAAAATTTGCTTAAATAAATATTATGTGCGTTAAAGTCCTCTATTCCAAGCCTATTCCTTATTTCTAGACTTATAACTGCTGCTCATGAATCAATAATGCATTAACTTTACCAAAAACAGAAAAATAATAACTCAACCAACACTCAAGCTCAACGAAGTACAGCTCGAATTCGTTAAAGAAAAGCGACTTCTAGGAGTAACACTAGACAGCAAACTTACCTGGGCACCTCACTTAAAAATATTAAAAAAGCAAACAAGCAGAAGCCTAGACATACTAAAGATTCTAAACCATCAACAATGGGGAACAAGCCAAGAATCGCTTCTACGCATATTCCAAGCGCTTGTACAATCAAAACTCGACTACGCTAGCTTCGTATACAGTTCAGCAAACAATAATCTCTTGAAAATGATCAGAACACAGTACAACCAAGGTCTAAGGCTCACACTAGGAGCACTACGATCTTCACCACTTGCAAGTCTTTATAGCCTGACGGGCCAACTACCCCCCGAGAAGAGATCTGAAAAACTAGGGGTTGGATATTTAGCATCCATAGCTGCCAATCCAAACCACTTGAACAATCCGATTGTAATGCAACCAAAACACACACTAAAATACAAAATGAAACCAAAAGCTTCGAAACCCTACCCAATAAGACTTAAGAACTCCTTGGAAAAACTCGATTTCAAAATTCCGGACATAATACCAAACGCCTTCCCAGCAAATCCCGCTTGGACACTTCCCCCATTAAATCTAAATACCTCCCTTACCAGATATCAAAAAGAAAACACCCCCCCTACAATATATAAAAGCTGCCTAGCGGAGATAAACAGTAAAATTCTGGACCACACAAAAATATTCACAGACGGCTCCAAACTCAACGGAAAAGTAGGCTTTGCATTTACCACAGAAGACCACACTCAGACAACGAAGCTAAATAACATAAATAGCATATACACAGCCGAACTCTGCGCACTAAAATCGGCACTACAACATGCAATCCATGAAAAGAAATTAGGAAAAATCGCTATATACACAGATTCGCTCAGCGCACTTCTTTCCTTACAAGACACCTACACAATGAACCCAATAATCCAGGAAATACACAACCTACTAAAACTCGCTTCGGACACCAAGAAATCAGCACATTTAATCTGGATACCGTCACACTCCCTCATAACAGGAAACGAAACCGCCGACAAGCTTGCCAAACAAGCAGCCAATTCCAACGCCGAACAGGACAACAGCCACATAACCGCATCCGACCTGAAAACCCACCTGAGAAAACTCATACAGGAAGAATGGAACAAAGAATGGCAAAGCTCGCAGACAAAGCTAAACGAAATAAAACCATGCACAACAAAATGGACATCAGCACTCAAACTGAAAAGACGGGACGAAGTCGTACTAGCCAGACTGAGACTAGGACACACCATGCTGACGCATTCTTACCTTTTTAAAAGAGAACCTCCACCTCAATGCACCATCTGCGAAACGCGCCTAACAGTACAGCACATCATGATAGACTGCCCAATATACGACGTCCACAGGTTAGCCACCGACATGCCGTCCAACATCCGTGACGCCCTAAAAAACGAAGAAGACCAAATTAACAAAACCATAACATACCTAAACTCAATTAACAAATATAATAACATATAAGGGGAAAAAAAAAAAAAAAAAATCAACATAAACTCACCAGACTCAAACTTACCTGACCAAAACTTACCTGACACAAACTTAACTGACGCAAACTTACCTGACGCAAACTTACCTGATGCCAACTTACCTGACAAAAACACTACCGACCTGAACTTACCTGAATTAAACCTTCCCAGCACTAAACACCGAAATAATACGCCCACACAGAAGCAACATTACACACTGAACAAGTAAATATATATCTATTGCAATATCACTGTAAATTTTTTTTGTATGTATATGTATAGTGATAATGGCCAAAGTAGCTGATTCACTGTTTTTTTTGTTATAATAAAAAAAAAAAAAAAATAAAGAAACCAAAACACATTGAAAAATGCATGCACCAATGTTTACGTAAGCATGGGAGGGGGGGTAAGAGCTTTGTTTACTTTTGCTGTCGAGGGGAAGGGGGGGTTAATAATTGCAAAAATCTGCTTACGTAATACTTGAACGGCCCCTTATCCCGAAATTTCAAACCGATTAGCATTTATTATCAACGGAAAAAGTAATTGCAGACTAACCTTAATCTTGTAGTTAATTCAATGGTTTCAACTGGAACATCGAAGTTGAGAAGAGAATAGCTGGTTTTAATATATTCATATATCGATTGTATGTGAGAAATTCAACGTTGCAACTGCAGACGTGTGAATTTGTAATTTGGTGGGTGGACTACATAAGTTCCTCCGATGCAGCTTTTCCATAAAATTACAGCTGACAAAATAAAAACAACATGCCTCCGCTGTTCATAATTTACTCAAAAGTCCTTTTCAACAATACCCCACAAGAATAGATACAAAAAATGGGTGTGTGCTTATGACCACACGACAGAAGTGAAAACTTCAGATTTTCTAATTTTAAAATATATATATATCTATTAGCGCATTTGTGAACTAAAAATAATTTATTACTAAAATAGTAAAATTACATTTTTAATTTAATCCACCTTGGTTTCAAAAACATTAATTATTGTCAAAGAATAATTTAACAAAAATTAAAAAATATAAGTATAAATAAATATCATGTAGAATTTAGAAAAAAAATACGTCAAAAATTCTACGGTGCCATCAGGTTTCGAACCGAGGTTCCTATGCATACAATGCAAAGACGCTGCTAACATCGCTATCGGTGCAACTGTGTGACGTGCCATTTTTATGATATAAGTATGTCAGCCGCATCACTTTCGGGTGCGAATGCGAATGGTTCACGTTCGTTCACTACCCAGGCAAAGCGCGCCTAAGGAAGTTTTCACTTCAAAAAAATGTTTTTTACTCCCCGTTTTCATGTAGGTACTTACGGGCGCTTTTTTTTCTGTTTTTGGTACCTACCTAGGTATGTGTTGGTTAACTAGAGGATATTATATGAGTGATACTTGACGTGAATTATATAGCTTTATAGGTACCTAATGACGTTGTTAAGATAGACTTTGCAACTTTAAAGGTCTCTAAAACCTCCAATTTAAAAAATAAAATTAAATAAACATTCATAATCTACTCAAAAGGTCCTTTTCAACGATACTACACAAGAATAGGCACGAAAAAAAACATTTGACCCCTGTTTGCATTTATGGGCGCCCTCCTTAAATAAACCTTTTTAATCTTTTGTTATCCTCTCCGTCTTTGGGCCGCAGTAATACATAATATTATGTGTGAATTTTAAGTCCCTATCTCGTTTCATTTAGTAGTTAAATTGCCCCCAAAATGCCCTTAAAATGCCCTTAAATTGCCCCCAAAATGCCCCCAAAATGCTCCTAAATTGCCCCTAAAATGTCCTTAAATTGCCCCCCAAATGCCCTTAAATTGCCCCCAAAATGCCCTTAAATTGTCCCCAAAATGCCCTTAAATTGCCCCCGAAATGCCCTTAAATTGCCCCCCAATGCCCTTAAATTGCCCCCAAAATGCCCTTAAAGGCCTGTGACACAACAGTAATGTTCTTTTCTGTTACGGAATCCTAAAAATCGGTGATTTACAATACGAAGCATATTCCTGTCAGTTTGGACTTCAGAAATTATGGAACGAGATCGGTCCGCAATCCACTCATAATTTCTAACTTTGATGAGCATCAGACATCAGTAAATGAGGATTTGTTTTTATTTTGCCAGATGTGCTTTAACACTTTTTGTTTGTATTGCACGTATAATGCAGTTGTGCTCTATAAAACCATACAAGATACATTTTTAAGTCCAGTTCATAATCGTGACTTAATTTTAATAACAAATTCAGTTCTTCTTAATACCCTCTGAGCATTTATTTTTTTATTTCTTTAAATAATACACTTCCACTGTTTTTATTTGAAATTGTGTACTTCACACGTTTTAAACAATATCGAATCGAACAATAAAGCTGTTAACGACCGGCCAACAATGGCTGCAGCCTTCTCGAATTTAATTTTAGGTTAGAATAGCTTTGAGTTTAGATTAATAGTTTGTCGTAGCAGTAGCAATCGTCACATATTTATCGAAATTTCCAAAGTTTTATTTTAAATTTTCATTTTTATATATAAGTTTCCATAATTCGATCCAAAATAGGTAAAATTATAGTAAAAAAAAACTATTTAGAGACAAACTTTTATTGAAATGTTGGTATTAAAAAGGATAAAATTAAATTTAATAATTTATGTTCATAATTTATTATTATAAAAGCATGGGTTGTAAACTCTATGATATAGTTTATTAGTCGCAATAAACCCCGCTTTTATAATAATTATAAACCTAAATTATTAAATATTAATTTTCCTTTTTAGTATACATTTCAATAAAAGCTTGTCTCTAAAAAGTTTTTTTTACTAATATTTTATTTTGTTCATTTTAGCTGTCTTTCAAAATCTTACCCCCTTTTGACACCGGTAGGGGTTGAATTTCAAAAAATCCTTTCTTAGTGGATGCTTACATCAGAAAAGTAACCTAAGTTTCTAGTTTCAGCGATTTGATTAGGCTAAAAAACCCTACACCCCCTTTGAACCCCTTAGGGGTTAAATTTAATTCTAAAAACGATTTATTCATTGATTGTCATCGGGAATACATATGTGTACAAAATTTCAAATCGATCGGATACGTGGAAGTCGTTCAAAATTGACTTGCAAGATTTGACCCAAACATATTAACTAACTAACACACAAACTAAGTAACAGGTTTGTCATAAATAGTCAACCGAAATTTACATACTTATAATTGTTTTAGAAAATGTCAAAAAACAATTTGATCAAAAAATATACCTCTACTTACATAAATTATAATATAGTGTTACATAATATAATAAACTTGTAAATCTATTTGATAGACAAGCACGCATAAATTTATTATTTTGTTATGCAAATAGCATAAAAAAATAGTTGACGGCTTGCTTAAACTACATTGGTTATTAGAATCACAACAAACAACACGTTTTAATAAATGGCACGTTCTGTGGTGACTGTTGATTGGCTACCTGTTACAAGTTTTTTTAACAACTTTTGTGTAATACCTACTTCATGAATAAATGTAAAAGAATATTATCACGTACGGAGAATGTTGAACAAGATAAACTTTTTCTTTGAAATGTCGCTTAAAGATTACTTTGACTGATTTGATTTTTTTTGCCAATTGCAACGCGTGTTGTTTGAAATGAGAACAAAAGAAGAATTTACAGTTTTCTATATAAATGTACTGAATTTGAAAGACATCTAAGATTTTTTGCAAAAAAAATTCAAGGCGCCACTAACAAGTGAAGTATCTGTAAGTATTTCAATAATTTAATCGCTAAATCACAGTTTTGTATTTAATGATTTATTCCTTAATAATGGATAAGGAATACAAACCGGTAATCTCTAAACGTTAGACACATACCTTATTTGCCACTAACGCTACTTATCTGATAAATAAAAATATGGTAGCTCCCCAAATGTTTAATATTTTTCCATGCCTACCAAAAATATCTTTAAAACTAGGAATGAAATCCGTGGCATCACTGGACCCTGACCTGTGCTTTAATAGGGTCATTCCACATTTTTTTTAGGGTTGGATTCTATGTTACAAATAGATAATAAAACAATTTTTTTGAGAATTTTTCGGAAAAAATTTCCAAGAGTGAGTATTTTTCAATAATTTTAAACATAGAATTATACCGCCACGGAATACTGTGTTTATTTTTTGCAAATATTTACTAGGTGGGAAGTATAGGACTGGTCATCAGTCGAATTTTTGTTTAGTGATCTACTTGATGGCTAACTTAATATAGCAAAAATCATGGTTACCTTGATTTACGTACAATTTTTATTTTTTTTAATAAAATATTTTTTTTCTCGAAAACTGTACATTTTAGAGAAAAAAATATTTACATTTTTTACTTCCCACCTCTACTATGGTAGGGAAGTAATGGATTTAGTCCGAAAAAAATATTTCGAGATTTTAACAGATTTTCACGTTTTGAGACCCTAGTAATCGTTTAAGATCATTTTCTGACTGATGTCTGTATGTGTGTGTGTGTGTGTGTGTGTGTGTGTGTGTGGTCAATTTTTCGCCTTCGATATCTTAAGAACGGAACAACATACGGGCATGCCGATTGTTCTATTGTGTTTATCAGCCTTTAACTTAGATCTGATTAGATTTTGAGTCAAATCGGTTCAGTGGATCCTGAGATATTCAAAAAAACGTTCTCAATGTCACGTATTAACATAGGTAAAAAAAAAATATAAATGAATTCTAGATGTTATAATATGAAAAAAATGTAAATATTTTTTTTCTCTAAAATGTATAGTTTTCGAGAAAAAAAATATTTTACTAAAAAAAATAAAAATTGTACGTAAATCAAGGTAACCATGATTTTTGTTATATTAAGTTAGCCATCAGTAGATCACCAAACAAAAAAGAGGGCCATGCTTTTTTTAAAGAATAAAAATGAAATTGTGTTTTGAAGACCACCAACAGCTAAGGTTATTTAGGCCTAGTCAAAGAAAAAAAAAAGTGTTTATTTTTTGCAAATATTTACTAGGTGGGAAGTATAGGACTGGTCATCAGTCGAATTTTTTCATATTATAACATCTAGAATTCATTTATATTCTTTTTACCTATGTTAATGCGTGACATTGAGAACGTTTTTTTTAATATCTCAGGATCCACTGAACCGATTTGACTCAAAATCTAATCAGATCTAAGTTAAAGGCTGATAAACACAATAGATCAATCGGCATGGCCGTATGTTGTTCCGTTTTTACGATATCGAAGGCGAAAAATTGCCCCCACCACACACACACACACATACAGATATCAGTCAGAAAATGATCGTGAAGATCTGTTAAAATCTCGAAATATTTTTTTCGGACTAAATCCATTACTTCCCTACCATAGTAGAGGTGGGAAGTAATAAACACTAGATTTCATTCATTTGAAGTTTGAACGAGCGGTACGAGTGACGGTCAGCGCTAACGCGATTATGGTGTGAAATGTAGCAAAACATAATCGTTTGTAACGCTCGCTTTATAATACCCTGCGCCGACTACACTGCAGAGAGCGATTTTTTCCGGAACCCTTCGCCATGTCCGACATAATATTGTGGCCAATTCAATTTATGCTTATTCACCACACAGCCATCTGCTGCTAATAACTCTGTTTTGGTAAAGATACTTTATTACTTGTAGATTATGGACGCTTGATAACATAGCGTCATATACAGGGTGTCCAAGACTTGCGTTGTCGGCCGATATATTGATTTTGGGTGAAGATAGAAAAAAAGTTTAAATACAAAAGTTGTATAAATTTTAATGGTGTATAACCTAAAAATATTTTCAATTATACAGCCTGTCCCATTTAAGCCTGGCGGATCAAAGCTATGTTTTTTTTAACCTAGCACCCTGTTTTTATTTGTTTTTTCAATTCTGCATCTAAATGTGAATAGAAATTGTAAGGGAAGCCATGCTCGAAAATTCAGTAATTTTTGAGTTATTCAAGTTTTTTAGAAATTTTTGACACGTGCAGACCTTTACCTAAAATTTGACATAGCCAAAACAGTAACCTTTATCAAACTGAAATTTTGAGGATCACTAGATAATGGACGTACAAATCAGTGTCTGTCCTAAAAAAATGAATTTATTATACAGGGTGTTTAAAATAATGTACTTCTTTTACCTAACTTCAATCACGTATAACTTTTGATTGTTAAATACAACGAGGTTATTTTTTTGCTGGAATTGTATTCTTTAGGATATTTACAAACACTTTTATTAAGGGTTGTCCAAACCTAAACCAAATATTTTCGTATTAAAATAATAGGTTTGGGTTTGGACAACCCTTAATAAAAGTGTTAGTAAATATCATAAAGAAGCAAAAAAATAACCTCGTTGTATTTAACAATCAAAAGTTACACGTGATTGAAGTTAGGTAAAAGAAGTACATTATTTTGAACACCCTGTATAATAAATTCATTTTTTTAGGACAGACATTGATTTGTCCGTTCATTATCTAGTGATCCTGAAAATTTCAGTTTGATAAAGGTTACTGTTTTGGCTATGTCAAATTTTAGGTAAAGGTCTGCACGTGTCAAAAATTTCTAAAAAACTTGAATAACTCAAAAATTACTGAATTTTCGAGCATGGCTTCCCTTACAATTTCTATTCACATTAAGATGCAGAATTGAAAAAACAAATAAAAAAATGGTGCTAGGTTAAAAAAACATAGTTTTGATCCGCCATGCTTAAATGGGACAGGCTGTATAATTGAAAATATTTTTAGGTTATACACCATTAAAATTTATACAACTTTTGTATTTAAACTTTTTTTCTATCTTCACCCAAAATCAATATATCGACCGATAACGCAAGTCTTGGACACCCTGTATAGGTAGGCCTAATGCTACCTGTACTTGTCCCGGCAGTGCGAATGTAAAAATAATGGAGCCTTGTTGTCGAGCGTCTACAATGTTTCTCTCTAAAATAATGGCTTGTCATTCTTGATTTCATTTTAGTCGTCTCAGACCGGAACATGGACTGACAGTCTGATGCTCGATTTCTGATACGAATTTCAGTTCTGCATCTAGATTTAAAATTGTCATTTGTTTTCAACTAAATGGAGTTAAATCTATCTTTAAAGCTGAAAGTCATAACAGAAACCGCACATCAGTCCATTAAGTCCCGTCAACTGTTAATGTGTAAGTATATAAAAAAAATAACGCTGAATTGATTTCGACCACCCACGCCCCTCTATCTCTTTTAGTTTAGAAGATATGAGCGTTTATATAAATTTTTATTGAAAAATTTAAAAATTGCCTTCACCTAAACCATAATATCTGACTTAGTGTCGGGGAATTGCGATCTAGTGTCGGGGAATTGCAATCTAGTGTCGGGGAATTGCAATCTAGTGTCGGGGAATTGCAATCTAGTGTCGGGGAATTGCAATCTAGTGTCGGGGAATTGCAATCTAGTGTCGGGGAATTACAATCTAGTGTCGACGATATGCGATCTAGTGTCGGGGAACTGCGATCTAGTGTCAGGGAATGCGATCTAGTGTCGGGGATTTGCGATCTAGTGTCGGGGATTTGTGATCTAGTGTCGGGGAATTGCGATGCTTAATAAAAGAGATGCAATGTTGCCGCGGTGGTCGAAATCTATTCAGCGTGATTTTTTTCTATAGGAATATCTTCAGGTGCAAGTTATATTGTAACAGTATCTGAGAGATTTTTGAGATTTATTAAAAATGGCAAAAGTAAGAAAAAAATCGCAAAATTCTAGAAAAATAAATTTGCTCCGATCTGTTTAATATTAAGTATACTTATAGAAAAAATAACTCTGAATCGATTTCGACCACCCACGCCTCTCTATCTCTTTTAGTTTAGGTGATACGAGCGGTTATATAAATTTTTATAGAAGAATTTAAAACTTGCCTTAACCTAATCTAACCTAAACCATAATCTCTGACTTAGTTTCGGGGATTTGCGATCTAGTGTCGATTCATAATAAAAGAGATGCAATGTTGCGGGTGGTCGAAAACTATTCAGTGTGATTTTTTTCTAAAGGAATATCTTCAGGTGCAAGTTATATTTAAACAGTATCTGAGAAATTTTTGAGGTTTATTAAAAATGGCAACAGTAAGAAGACCTCCTTGTAAAAAATCGCAAAATTGTGTTGTTCTACCAAAAGTGCCTAGCGATCAATCTCTTCTAGTGATATTATTCTTGTAAAGCTTTCTAGTCATCCAAAAGAATTTCTAAATAAAATCACCTGTGGAACTTATATAGTAGAAAATTATTTTGAATCATTCTGTATATACATGATATTCCAGAGGCAGAATGCAATTGAATATGCTCTCGCACAGTTCACGGTGCACACCCTCTATGCAACATCATAATTTTATTCCGTGAAATATCTTGGGTGTCACGATCACTATTATGTAAATAGGTTATATCGTGTTCGAACATTTCTAACCGTTTGCATCACGTGAGACGGATATATCTCTTAATTGTTTAAGGATAAATGCATCCTTGTCTTAAAATGAACTTAACGGTCTGTTAAGCGTTGCATTTATCGTAAATGTACAGTAACGATTTGATGATTGCGTTTTTAACGCTACAAATTATTTTAATGTGCCGGTTAGTAAATCGATAAGTGTAACCATGAAAACGCTGTTAATACAATATGTAAATAAACTATTGTGTCGCTTGAGAATATAGATGAGCGTGTAGCAATGCTGTTGTTTACATGGCGTTGCTATGGTTCCTCTATTACAAGTCCCGAATTCTAGTCCGAGAGTTGGTAAAAGTGTCAATTGGATTTTCAATTTATTATTAAAAAAAAATAAATAATGAATTGAAAATATGAATTGGTGCTGGGCCCAAATAACCTTAGCAGTTGGTGGTCTTTAAAACACACATATTTTGTCGCTTTTAATTTTTTTTTTCTCGATTCTCATACCGTATAAGAAAATGTTGTCACTATATGTTTGTCTGGGTTTGAAAATAGCCGAGAATGTAGCGATGCCGTGATTTGTATGGCGTTTCTATTGCTTCTCTATTACAAGCCCCTAGATGCCAGGTTCTAGTCCGGTAACTGATAAGAGTATAAATATTGAATTTTCAATTGATTATTATTATTAAATAAGCTGTGAGGTGGGTCGTTTATTAGGACTAAAGTGCGACCCTTGAGGTCCACACGACGAACTTCCCAGTTTGATAAATATTTAATAATAATAATTAAATTAGATATTACACAGAAAAGTGATCATTTTAATCATTAAAACATAATTATTATTTATTTTTAACGATAATTAAAAAAAAAAAAAACGGACGAACCGTTTGTTATAGAATTTATGTCGGATCAAAATGACGTTAACACGCCTCGATTGACACCCTTACAAAGTCGATATATTTTTTTATTCGCGAGATATTGTGTAAAATCTACTTTTTTGGAGTCTATTTGGTTAAGAAAAAAGAACGGCTGAACCGATTTTGAAAAAATTTCTTTCAGATCATATACTTACATTAATACGCGTAGATTGGCACCCTAACGCAGTCGATATCATTTTTTATTCTCGAGATTTCGTCTTATAGAAAGAAATGGATACATACGTACACACACACATACACGCACACACAGACATCTTTCTAAAAATAGTGTAGAAATAGTGTAGTGACCTTGAAACATAAAAATTTGTTTTACATTTTGATTTCGATTTTCGGACCCATTACAATAACTTCCAATGGGAAGTTAAAAATAAATTGAAAATATATTAATTAAGGCGCTAGGCCAAAATAACCCTGGCTGTTAGTGCCCTTAAAAAAAATTTCCATACCATTTTTATTTATTTATTTATTTATGCGTCGACCCCTTAGGTCATTAGCGTCTTAACATTAAATAACAAACTACTTAGAACTAAATAACATCACAAAACATCCATGAACGGAGGTGGGATTCGAACCCACGACAGTCTGATCTAATAGGCCTCTACGCTAACCATTAGACTATACACTGTCCTCTTTGTTTGTGTTATATTCAACTATTTTTAACGTCAGCAAAAGTACCTACTTACATTATAATGTAAGTATTTAAAAAAGTTAATTTTAATTGAAATTATGCGATTACAAATTTTTTTTTCTCGTTTTTTTAGTAGATTATACAATTTACATCGTCCATACATTGCTGAGTGTGATAGTTTTGGGTGTGATCATTTTGAATTTTATCAAGTCACGAACATAAACGCTTTTGAACGGGCGGTACCTTACTTACTTAAACAAATTTTTCAAAAATTTATTTTTGACAAAAAAATATCTGATGTTCAAAAATTGGTGCTCTATAAATATAGCACAAAAAATCTAAGCAAATACTCCTATATTGAGGGTTGTAGTACCTATTCTTAAACTTAAAAGTAAACCGGCACTGTGACCGCTGTCGTGATTCATAGATGATGACCATAAAATATCGCAGATCGCTCGATGACTTTGACATAACTGAAATCAATAGGTTCCGTTACCATAGTAACACATCTGAGCAACCTTTTTGTTTTAACAATCGAGCGTTATAATAGCAGTACAAAAAGTGTTTCTTTTATTTAGAATTTTACGCGGCACGTGTTTTTTCTTCATCTATTGACGAAGCAGTTTTTTTTTTTATATTATGTTCGATTGATCTTTCAATATAGTACGTGTGCCAGTACGTTAATACAATATGAACACACGTCTAGTTGATTGTTGTACATATCAGGACCAGATTTTATCGACAATGTCTGAAATAATAGTAGATTGTATTTCTGGTGTCGTAATGGACTATATATTACGACGAGTGATGACAGTATGTAAAAACGAGCGACAGCGAGTTTTTACAATAATAGAATAGAATATATTTATTGTCCAATATAGCAGTGAGCAGGATTCGTCGTACAAAAGTATTTAATAATTATAATTAATTGAATAAAATTCATTAACTGAATACAAACATGATTTAATTAGAAGAGTCTTTAACTCTCTTTTAAATTTAGGGAAAGGAAGTGACTTCAGCTCAGCAGGAAGACTGTTGAAAACTTTTAAAGCTGAATATTCTGGGCTATTGCAAAAGAGACTTAAGTTCGGTTTAGGGAGTAAAATCAAATTATTACGTGTCTGATAACTATGCAGTGTACTGTGAGTGGAGTACTTCCAAAAATATTTCCGAATGTGACAAAGCGAGTAAAAAATGTAGATAGACGGAGCAGTTAAAATGTTATGTCTTATATAAAATAATCTTTGCAGCTGTCACGATATCCAAAATTGAAAATAATCCTTATGGTTTTTTTCTGCATTAAGAAGACTCTATGGAGTTCCGATATGCTACAACCCCAAAACATGATTCCATATTTAATATGCTGGTAGAAGTAGGCATAATAAGTTGTAAGGCTTAAATTAGAATCATAGCAGCTGTGTTGAATTTTCCTCAACGCAAATAAGGATTGTGAAAGTTTAAAACATAAATTTGAAACATGGCTAGTCCAATTTAAAGTGTCAGAGATGGTTAGACCGAGGAAATTAAAAGTAGATGTTTTTTCCAGTGGAACGTTATTAGAGACAAGTGTCAAATTTACACCCTTATTACCACGATTGGTATGAAATACCACATATATAGGTACCTACGGGTCGTAATACCATTACGCACGAGATAGGTATATTATAATATGTTATTTTTTGCCATATTCACTACAAAATAAGTAGGTACCTACTTTTCACTTCATTTACAAAAAAATCGACTGATGACCAGTCCTATACTTCCCACCTAGTAAATATTTGCAAAAAATAAACACTCTTTTTTTTTTATTCTTTGACTAGGCCCAAATAACCTTAGCTGTTGGTGGTCTTTAAAACACAATTTAATTTTTATTCTTTGAAAAAAGCATGGCCCTCTTTTTTGTTTGGTGATCTACTGATGGCTAACAAATATAACAAAAATCATGGTTACCTTGATTTACGTACAATTTTTATTTTTTTTAGTAAAATATTTTTTTTCTCGAAAACTATACATTTTAGAGAAAAAAAATATTTACATTTTTTTCATATTATAACATCTAGAATTCATTTATATTTTTTTTTACCTATGTTAATACGTGACATTGAGAACGTTTTTTTTAATATCTCAGGATCCACTGAACCGATTTGACTCAAAATCTAATCAGATCTAAGTTAAAGGCTGATAAACACAATAGAACAATCGGCATGCCCGTATGTTGTTCCGTTCTTAAGATATCGAAGGCGAAAAATTGACCACACACACACACACACATACACACACATACACACACACACACAGACATCAGTCAGAAAATGATCTTAAACGATTGCTAGGGTCTCAAAACGTGAAAATCTGTTAAAATCTCGAAATATTTTTTTCGGACTAAATCCATTACTTCCCTACCATAGTAGAGGTGGGAAGTAAAAATGTTGACACTTCATTTGCGTCGCCATCTTTCCTTCTACAGTATGCCGTGAAGGTCGTGAGTATAAGTGATGACGCGCACGCAGGCGTATACACTGTAAAAAATAGATGTAAAAATACTTTGAAAGTTAAGGTAGCGTTCGCTCGATTTTCTAAGTGATTTTACATTATTGTTTATTTTTACACAGAAAACTTCATAAAAACTTTTACTGGACTTTTACTGTAAAGTTAAACAAATTTGTGATTTTTACATAAAGTAAATTAAAATTACATAATTTGTGTAATATTCCAATAAAGTGTGTAAAAATTACAAAATAAAATGTATAGTTACATATATAAAATGGATGAATACAAAACAAATTAATGTAAAATTAGTAACCACGTATGCGCAATGTGTTTTTACGGAATCTACGCGATGTGGCGATACCTGTTGGCGACGTCATTTTCTCTTTGTGTGCCTGTTACCAGATTAATCGCTAGCTATAAATGGACCATCGATAATCTATGTAATCGGCCTTCTCATTTCTTACAGTGTAGAGCGAATAAATAGAAGTTGTTATGGGAACCGTTTACTTACCGCACCAGTTTCTGTTTATTCGCTCTATACGCCTGCGTGCGCCTGTCATTACTTACACTCACGATCTTCACGGCATACTGTAGAAGCAAAGATGGCGACGCAAATGAACCGTCAAAATGTTTTGAAAATAAAGTGAAAAGTAGGTATTTTGTAGTGGGTATGGCAAAACGTAAATACAAAGATTAATTGTCTATGAAGTCCGGGGAGGGCAGTACAGCTTAGTGGTTAGCGTGCTTAGTGCCGCAACCTCTGGACGTTCGTTCATAGATTTTTTGTGATGTTATTTAGTTTTAAGAAAGTCGTTATTTAGTGTAGTTGAAAAACGCTAATGACCTGAGATGTCGACGAATCTATAATCTACAATAAATAAATAAATAAAAATATGAAGTCCGGTCCTGGCGGTTCGGACGTGTTGTTTCAGTAAAGTATCATATTATATGTTTCATTTTGTTAAATATATTCAAACAGCTTTCAACCCGTGCTCATGAAATGGCCGATTCAATAAAAGAAGAACTGATGTGTATGACTTTGCGAAATATATAAATAAAAAAATTATTGTCGGAATCTCTTTTCGGTTCAAAATTTTTCGACGGCATCTGTCTGTCTGTCTGTCACAGTGTTGATATCTTAGTCTATTGTCCGTTAATTGATATATTATATGTGTTTTAACTCGCGTGAACACCTATTGATATGATAAATATATCGAATGTTTCATAATATTATATTAATATTATCCCATTCTCGTCCCAATTTTGGTTTGTATTTAAATAAATTTCATATGCTTAGAATTAGTTTTTAATAATAATGATCAGTGGCGGCGCGTGAACATTTTAAATGGGTGTTCTGCAGAGTCAACCTGGAGATTGGAGTAGCCCCCCCTAATGAGGGAACCTCGAAAAAAAATTCAAAAATACATTTGATGCAATTTTTAAGTGTAATTTTTGATCTGAATAATTTGTCTACACATTGATTTCGCTAACGCTAAAATCGTAAATAAGTGATTTTTATAGCAATATTTATTATTGTATTTAAAAAAAGAGTGTGTGTGTGTGTGTACTATGTACGCACGTCAGAAGCTATACTTCTTTTACGTAACAAAACAAAAATAACTCCAAAAATTTTATCCCGCGTGCTAGTACTAAACGTTTGTAAAAGACGATAAAATAATAAAATAAAGATATTAAATAAATTAATTTAATTTAATAAATTAATTTAATTTAATAAATTATTAACTTATTAAATATATTTATTTATGATATTTATATCTAATTATTTATTAAAAAAAAAGTATGCTTGTCTTGAGAATTGAACCCGAAACCTGTTGGTTATAAATCCACTACGTTATCCGTTAGACTACAGATACATCTAATCCCACAGTTATTATAATACATTTACCCTGTGTGCATATGCCAATAGACTAGATATATTAAATAAGAGTTCGTACTGTACCGCGTCCTGCGAACCTAAAAAGCTTGCTTACGCGTACAAATCTGTCTCTTTCTGTACTTTCTTTACTCTATTTAACACATTGATTTTGGTGCAAAATATAATGCAGCACGCGTCACTTGCGTAGTGAAATTAGTACGGCTGCGGACGGTTTATAGAATATAGGCCCCGTGGCATGCCGTCATTTATAATTATGTTATGTGATGGCTTCATAATTAGGCTTCATAATTATGAAATTAAAACATATTATGCAGATTTATAATGCAATTTTTTTTAATTGTGCGTTATTTTCTGGCAGTGCGGCAGCTCCGCAGCTCTAATAGAGGAGCCGCCACTGATAATGATCAAGTTTTTACAATAAACTACAATTTTTGTTACATTGCATAATTATAATAACTCAGTCCGTCGCGATAGTGGAAAGTTTAGGGTTAGAATCCCTACGGTGACATAGGTTTGAATTAATGAAATTTTCCTGATTACAGCATTGTGTTACGTCATTGTTCTTACAATAGGTGTTCATATACTTGTTTGCAGTCATTATGCATTCATTTAATTGTAATTAGAGTTGCGTAACTTAACTAAATATTGTGTGTAAACGGTTTTACCGAACTTAGAGAAAACAACATTGAGAACATTTATAATTTTGTAGTAGGCCATGCACCATAAGACCTAATATAAAATGATTACTCTGAATTTTTTCCAGTCTAACTCTTATAAATCCTGAAGACGAGAAAATATTTAGCTGGTTTTTTCACTAACCTGTAGTAATATCAATTTTATATTTGAAGTTATTATGCAATTGTGAAACATTCTGTAGTAGTTGAAACGCGTTTAATTCTTTTAACTTGCTTCAGCCATTGTTTTAGTAGAACAATTAGAATACATTGGATGGAGTTAATGCTTCGGCATTGTGTTTTCTAACTTCTTTTCCAAATACAACAATGCTTGACAAGTAAAGCTTGCAAAAGTATTTTAATGAATAACTGCAGTGAATACTTTCATTATAAATTATTGCTATATCAAAGTTTTTGTGTCTGAAATTAAAACCTTTAACATTTTTATCGAAAGCTTATGAAAGTTTTTTTGAAGTGAAAACTTCCTCAGGCGCGCTTTGCCTGGGCTGCTAACAACAATGATGTGAAACGCACCCGATGGTGACAATCGGGGCTATACTACTACTTTTTTGGAGTCTATTTGGTTAAGAAAAAAGAACGACTGAACCGATTTTGAAAAAATTTCTTTCAGGTCATATTTACGTTAATACGCGTCGATTGGCACCCTAACGTAGTCGATATTATTTTTCATTCTCGAGATTTCGTCTTAGAAAGAAATGGACACATACGTACACACACACACATACACACACAGACATCTTTCTAAAAATAGTGTCAAAATAGTGTAGTGACCTTGAAACCTAAAAATTTGTTATACATTTTGATTTCGATTTTCGGACCCATTACAATAACTTCCAATGGGAAGTTAATAATAAAAAGAAAATTAAAAACTATTTACATCAGACAAAAATAGATATTTACAGTTTGCCGTTGGATAGATAAAATAGGTAAAGAAATCGACGCAAAAAAAACACCCCAAATTCTCACAAAACCTGCATCTTTTGTCAATTCAAAATGAAATTTATGACTTGAACGTTTTTATATCTTATGAAGAAATCTGTGTTGCTTTAAATTCATGCTATATATAATAACACCAACAACAAAAACGGGTGTTTTGATTAAACCTTAAGATTAGGTCAACAGTTAAAGTATGTAGGTTGCACGAAAAAAATGTCACATAATTTTCATTCATTGTGTGAAAACATACATTATTTTGATTTTATTGCAACACAACTTCTTTTTTAAACAAACGATTTTAAATTTACATTAAGTCATAAATATATTCCATGTGTTACAAAGTGGTTCTGTTATCCATATTAATTTTAACATTATGTTGCAGAAGTGACACTCCGTAAGAAATAGATTTGTTGTGATAGACAACTCGAAGCCAGACTAAAATAACCTAAATTGTGGGGAATTCTTTTTGACGATTCTTTAGCTTACGGCCCTATAGTCAGGACTCAGGAGTATCTACAAAATAAAAAACTTAGGTATAATTAAAAAAAAAACACTATTCAAAGACAAGCTTTTATTGAAATGTACCTACCAAAATGGAAAAAATAATATTTAATAATTAAGGTTTATAATTATAAAAGCGTGGGTCGGGAACACTATGGGTCACAACCCACGCTTTTATATTTATTATGAACTTAAATTATTAAATATTATTTTTTCTTTTTTTAAATTTCAATAAAAGGTTGCCTTTAAAAAGCTTTTTTACAGTTTTTAATATATTTTAAGTTCTTTTTAATATTTCAATTTTTTACTATTAAAACATTAATTTATTATTTCATTCTTAAAACGATTGTGTACAAAATTTCAAATCGATCGGATATGTGGAAGTCGTTCAAAACTAACTTGCAATATTAATTGATTTAAACTGACTGACAAACAAACAAGTGAAGTTGAATAAAGACTTGTAAATACAATTAACAAAGCGCCTAAAGAAGTTTCATTTCAAAAAGTAAATAAAATTTTGATCTTTTCTCATCGCAAAAGAATCCAAGTTAACAAGTCTTCGTTTCTTACGACACGTCGATATCTCGACATAATGTCAATTTTATTCAATGGATAAAATGTGGAACACATAAATATCTATATTTATTACAAAACTAGTAGGCGCTACTGTCAAGTGTTAACAGGGATGACGTAATCCGGTGGCATTTGCATATTGTACATAGGTGTAACATAACAACAATGGAATCTGTAACAATGTAAAGATAGTCTCGACTTTACATATATACAGGACCAGCTTTGAATAGTGTTTTTGTGTTTTTTAAAGACCACCATCAGCTAAGGTTATTTGGGCCTAGCACCAATTCATATTTTCAATTCATTATTTTTTTTTTAATAATCAATTGAAAATCGAATTGACACTTTTACCAGCTCTCGGGCTAGAACACGGAAACTGGGGACTTGTAATAGAGGAACCATAGCAACGCCATGTAAACAACAGCATTGCTACACGCTCGGCCATTCTCAAGTCCACCAGCTTTGAAGATTGTAGATTATAGATGCTCGACAGCTGAGGTCATCAGCGGTCAGCTCTGAACACCAGGCACGAGCTTGTGGCAGTAGGTATATTTTTAGGGATGCCCGAAAGCAGGCCCACCGAGAGGGCGAATGTAGGTACAAGGTGATTTCTCGGACTTTTTTGAGATCTCGGATTTTCCGATGGTCCATTGTTTTCCCAATTTAATTTTATATGACAACTCTCTATTTTATTTATTGTAGATTATAGACGCGTCGACATTTCAGGTCAATAGCGTCTTTTAACTACACTAAATAACAATTCTTTCTTAAAACTAAATAACATCACAAAACATCCACGAGCACGGGTGGGATACGAACCCACGACAGTCTAGTCTAGAGGTAGCGGTACCAAGTACGCTAACCACTAGGCTATATTGCCCTCGACAACTCTCTATGGCTCCTCTTTTATGAAGACCCTAGTTCTCAGGTTCTTATTGGATATTAAAAAAATAATAAATGGAAAATATGAATTAACACTAGGCTCAAGTGCGACCTTGTTGTTTTAAAATAATAGTTTATTTTTTATTTTTGTAAAACTAAATTCAGTTCACCTGAAAAAATTTCCCCGAGTACTGATTTTCTTTTCACCGCCCTGTTAGGACGTGTAATTACCTCTTGTGTACCCGTCTTAATCTTGGGTCATCTGAAATATTTTCTTTTCCTTTTAGAAGCAGTTATGAAAAAACAGATTAGTGGGAAAAAAAGTCTATGTAAGTCTTATCTAAGTAGAGTGGCAAATTATTGTTTGCTTGCGTCTTTAAAAAATCAGAACCGGCCCTGCATATATGTAATTTATAATAAAAAATGTCGGATTTGTTTGCATGACAGTCGTGTCACATATACGTAACACGTTTTGATTGTATAGCAGTTGTGGACAAAGGCTTGTTTTCTTGATGGTGATATACACATGAACTTTTAATACTTTTCTAAAAGCGTGGAAACGATTCACTGTAGGAAAAAAGTTCATAGAATATTTTTTATAGACAATTTTCTGGTTTTTATTTGTGGTATTATAAGTTTAATCGTGAAACCATAAAATATTGGTATTTCCCTGAAAAATTTAATATTTAATAAGAGCTGGCAACTTGTCTCATATTTATAAAAGAATGTAGGCTTTCACGGCCGGCGTTAATAGAATTAAGATAAGAATCTTTCGGGCTTATGAGCCGTGGTCTACTGGAATGGCTTCTTCTTCTTCCAGACGTTTCGCTTGCAGCTGCGGCAAGCATCTTCAGTGGTGTGTTCGACGTGGTCGTAGTGTTCTTCCACGGCTCATAAGCCCGAAAGATTCTTATCTTAATTCTATTGTCTTATATTATTTGTAATGTCAGCCGTTGCAAAATTTTGGTAAAGTTGTATTTTTGTCTTAACTCTTCAATGACTTTGAAAATTAGCTCACGTGAGGTCAAAATTCACATCCTGCACTAACTGATACAGAATGTACCTTACTCTATTTTGTCAGAAAACTCATAATTCACAATTAAAAAATTTCAACTTTTTTCGTCCAGTATAGATTCGGAGAAAATAAGCTGTGACAGACAGACAGACACAATAGTGATCCCATAAGGGTTCCGTTTTTTCATTCTGAGGTACGGAACCCTAAAAACTATATAATTGAACAGCTATCTATTGTAACCGAATGAATTGGAGATTGTAGACGCTCGACAACAGAGGTCATTAGCGTCTATTATTGTAACCGAGATATTATACTTTAAAACTTTTTGTCAAAGCTGTTTCGGCCTTCAAAAAAAGCTTTTCTGAACGAGCCATTTTCCTGAGTGTAGTTCCTTCAATTATCTACGAGAGGTAGCACTTGTGGTAGGTACAAACATTATTTATTCCCCATTAGTGTCGTGTCATTTTAGAGGTACATATATAACTTAATTATTTAATTAATTTAATAATAATAATAATAATTTTTTAATAAATTAAGTTATAACACTAAATTATGACACGACACTAATGGGGAATAAATAATGTTTGTACTTACCACAAGTGCTGCCTCTCGTGGATAATTGATAAAATTACTCTCAGGAAAATGACTCATTCACGATTAAATACTCGGATTTCATCGAATGGCGATCGTCTACATCAAAATGGTCGTTATGTCAACCACCATAGGATATTCGGAACTTGCTCATTACCATTTAAAAGTGGACGTTTCAACATTTGAAGAAGTCATGGTTGTAATAAGGTGATAATCCTCGGAACAATTCAAATTTTCACGAGGTGCGTGCGCATTTGAGAATGCGCAGTTGCTACTTTGATCCATGATCATCCACAGAAACCCACGGAAATCCAGACATCCTGCAGATATCCATCCACCGAAATCCACATGGGTGTACACCAAAAATTCAAAGCTGTTAACCCCTCGGCTTTCTGTCTTATTCTGCTGATTTCACTTCCGAAACAAAATACGCCATATAGACAGGCCCGAACTTAAAGATCCAGGGCCCTTAGGCCAACTGAAGCCCCCAAGCCCAAAAAAGGGGGAAAGATGAAATTTGATGGAAATTTAGCAAAAAAAAAGTCGTCAATTGGGTTATCTTACAAAATGTTTGGCCTTTTTTTTTTAATTTCCATCTCCGCCCTGGCCGGGGCCTCATCGGTGGCTGGGCCTTTTTTCATTAATTTCCATCTCCGCCCTGGCCGGGGCCTCCTCGGCGGCTGGGCCCCTAGGCCGGTGCCTTGTTGGCCTAGGCAGAAATCCAGGCCTGCATATAGATCGAACTATTCGCCACTGACATCT
Organism: Mongoloraphidia duomilia; assembly: GCA_039654895.1. Taxonomy (NCBI): domain Eukaryota; kingdom Metazoa; phylum Arthropoda; class Insecta; order Raphidioptera; family Raphidiidae; genus Mongoloraphidia; species Mongoloraphidia duomilia. The sequence goes on from CM077527.1 coordinate 15,142,945, forward strand.
GCTCATACACATTGCAACTATTCCACATATTGTACAGAGCAGCTGATATCGACGGCCCACCCATGAATCTCGTAGGTACTTCAGAACGCAATGGGCAGACGCTACTAAATACTAATTTATTGTTATTGTAAAATATGAATAATTACACATATACTCCTCCTTCATCTTAACAGAGATAACTACATTGTATATGTACTGTATCCCCTATATTATTAGAACGAGTAAATCTTGTATATATGTTTCTATGTATATATGTATCTATGCTACCTATATAAATATTTTCTGCGAAAACGCCGCTCTAACGATTTTGATCAAATTTACCGCAAAAGGGGTTTCGGGGGGCAAAAAATCGCATTTAGCTAGGTCTCATCCCTGGAAAAATTCGTTTTCCTATCGATTTTATCATTTTGAAAAACGGTTTTTTGAGGCCTCCGTCAACAACATTGTAATGATCGGCTGCCACGTAGGCCTTTGCGAGAAAACAAACTCAGCTTTCACTTATTTCACTATGTCAAAATGACTCGTGACAGAATTTTTAACTTATTGCACAAATAATCCGTGAACTATTTGTATAGTAATAGAATAACAGAAAGTACAGAAACGAGACAGATATGTATGCGTAAGCAAGCTTTTAACTAATATTTAAATAAATAGGTACAGTATGTTATTTTTATATTACCTATATAAAATATAAGTCTATTAGGCACGTATGCACACAGTATGACGTATAATCGTACCTAGACATAACGATTGTGAGGAAATTTACAGAATGATGATCTGTAGGGCTGACGGATAATCGATCTAGGTAGGAATTTATGGACCCACAGGTTTCGGAGTTCAATTCTCAAGACAAGCGTGCTTTTTTGCTTTTAACTCGGTCAATTGTCAGATCGATTCGAAGCCTATATCATACATAAAGATATTTATATAAGTATATCACAAGTGTTATTAAACTGTAAATGAACTTACTAATTAAAGTAAGTGTGTTGCACATATCTGTATTTTATGACTTTATCGGTCTTTTGCGAACGTTCTAGTACTAGTCACGCGGGATAACAATTTCTGGCGGTAGTTTTGATTTTGTCGACGTAAAAGAAGTATAGCTTCTGACGTGCGTACATAATGCTTGACACACAGCACACACTTCGTTTTTACGCTTAAAATACACATAGGTATTAAAATATTGCTATACAGAAATCACTTATTTTACGATTTTAGCGTTCAGCGAAATCAATTCGTGTCGGACATAATTATTCAGAGCAAAATAATACTCTCACAGCATCACAAGTACTGATTTTTATTCGAGACTCATCCGAGCAAAGCTCGGCACCCAGATATTAAGGTGACATCTGCATATTGCACCCATGTAATAATATTCCGCGCCTACACGGGGTGTACAATGTATGTATAGGATACATTTTTAGAGTGTTGGTTCTCCAAGTCACTATATGAATATTATGAAGTATTAGAAATACACCTTGTATTAACGCGTCTTGTGAATTTACACTACGCGTTTCAGCAACGAGTTGCCATCTTCAGGTGTGGTTAATTATTTTTTAAAAAACACACATTAAGTATTCGTAACACTATATAATATTATGATGCTGATCACTGTGTATTATGTCGTGGTTTGTGAAGTACTGATTTAAATTTCGAGATTTTATGATTTATATAGTAGATAGATGGAATGGAAATGTATGTGTGTGTATATGTGTGTAGACGATTCCTGAGTATTGGGTGTTTGTATTATAGCAAACTCGTTTGTTATAATAACACGCGTTCTCGATATGAATTTGTCAAAATTATATTTTCTTAGTTACGCTATAAAATTGAAGTTTGTTTTGGATAATAACAAAAAAATTGATTCAGAATTAATCAACATTTAATATTGAGAACACTTATTTCATTGATATTTTGTTCAACTGAATTTATTGTGTTTTATTATTTTATTAAAGTAAGAACATAAATTTGTTCTTACAGTATGTATAGGGATTCACGGCTTCACTTGATATTCAAGCTGAGGGCAGGATATAGCCTAGTAAATAGCGTACTTGGTACCAGCTTCTAGACTAGACTGTCGTGGGTTCGAATCCCACATGCGCTCATGGATGTTTTGTGATGTTCTTTAGTTTTAAGTTAATTGTTACCTTAATGTAATTTAAGACGTCAATGACCTAAGTTGTCGACGCGTCTATAATCTACAATAAATAAATAAATAAATATAGATTTTCAAGCTACTTGACTTGAAATCCAGTCAAGCTTATGACAGGCCAAGTCGTTATTTTAGAAGTAGCTTGAAAGCTTGAAAAATCAAGTAATTTATCAAGATTATTAAAGTGAAAATTTTTTGGCCTCGCTTTTTTTCGTTCGGTTACTATTAATTGAATACAGAATATCTGTTAGTCGATGCATGCAAAATCTTAATTTCTTCAAATTTATTTTACATAAAAATAATCTTAATACGTCCCTAGTATTCAAAAATCACATTATTTTTAATGGCATACAGTATACACAAATGAATAGGAATCGTTAAAATAACATTCAAATGTACCTATATATGTATAAAACATAGGCCTACACGAAAATAACCTTAATACGCCTCTGACACACCTTATAATTTATATTATTCCAAATTTAGTACCTACGTACCTATCAAAAGTAAAACAATATTATAGTTATCATAATATACCTATATAAAAATAAATGAAGTCAAATCATTCTTGGACAGCCTGTATTATTATTATGTCAATGTATAAAATAACCTGTTACGTAATACAAGCATATTTTGAATGACATTGCAAACACCTAGATTTATATCGACTTTGAAATTATTTTCAGTTCGTATAAAATTATTCTAAAGTGAATAAGTACATATTATTAATTTTGTAGTTCAGTGAAGTTTTAGTGCTTTTTTATTTGTGGACATTTTGTTTCTTGTGGGGGAGCCGTCTTGTATATCAGCTGTCATTTCTGAATTTGTAAGTATCATACTTTTTGAAAATTAATTCAATACCTACATTAACTTAATTTGATATTATGTAATTACGGTTAAGTATATATATTTTTTTGATTATGTTGAATCAGAAAAATATTAATATAATATAGATTTGTGCCGAGTTTTGTAATCGAATTACGTGTTGTCAAGCTACCTGTCGACAGATCAATATTATTTACGATTACGTATGGGCGCAGGCAGGATTGATTACATAGACGTGGTGCACAATACAAAAATTCGAGGTTTCAAGTTTTGTTTCCTGATCTTAATTCATATTGACGTATTCACTTATATAGTATTAACCTCTGATATTTTTCGAGTTTCTCGGATATGATATAAAGGGTGTTCCATGACTCAAGGTCCATAGCTTAAGGGCTATAGACCACGAGTTATGGGACGTATTTATTAATATTTACCGGACACTCTGTATCGTGCCTAGATGGTTACGTCTCAAGTATATTGAAGCCACTTGTAGTAGTGAAGCCTTAAACTCGATTTATATTATCCGGTCAGACACGGCGCCGGAACGTAGTGTTTCCGGCAAGACAAACATTGTTACATGCACTTCAAATACGAGTCTTGATACGTGTCTGAACGGACCGGATCCGCTAAGTATAAATATTCGTATTTGAAATGCATGTGAAAATGTTTGTCTTGCCTAAAACGCTACGTTCCCGCGCCGTGTCTGACCGGATAATATAAATCGACCTTAAATCGTAAAGCCAAGAATGATATGTCTAAAGAGAGAAATTACTTCCGATTTTTACCTCAATTGTAATTGCAACATCAATAATTAATTGTGTGTAAGTCATTACAATTCAAATATCTGACTAATTGAATCGATTCTATGTATGCATTTGCTGAAGAATTTAAAGTATTTTATTTGTACTTGAAGATATTAAACCAATGCAATGTCAGTTTGACATAAAAACTTGGAATCCATTTCTTCGTATAGACAACACTTTATTTAATGGCGGTAAGAATAGAAAATTCATTGATCCATAAAACAAGGTAGGTATATTATAATATTAATAAAAATTAAATTTAAAAAACTCCCGTCGCAAAAAAATAAACCTTTAAAAAAAGAGAAAACGTATGTTCGTTCATCTTATCTTGACAAGATAAGATGAACGAACATACGTACTTGTAGCACCAATGGTAAATAGGTAAGTTAATAGCCATGCGGCGTCTCTCCTACCGCGGCATCTCTCCCGCATTTACGATAGTATCTACTACATCTGGCCCGATGCACCGTCTATTTCTTCTTTAAGATGAAATATTTAATTCATAAATGCGTCGGGGACCGTTGAGACATTGGTATTTTTGCCATTTTACTGTGGTCATATAATGTAAGTATATACAGGGTGTCCCAAAAAGAATGGGGCATAAAGTAACAGCTGATTCCTTACAAAAAAATGTTGCAATAGACGCCAACTTGTCTATTCCGAAAGTTGATATTAAAAGAGATACAGGGTGTCAAAGTTTAATTTTTATTTTTGATTTTTTTAAATAACTTTTAAAATAATTTAGGCATTTTAATGAAATTTGGTATATGGGGATTTTTTGACATGAGAAATTCAAATCTGATTTAGGTATGGCTCTTACTTGTAGGTGGCGCCACTTACACACCTTTTCACTCATTCAAATAGTCATAACTTTTTTGTACGCACTCGTACTATTTTTTTGAATTAAAAAATTGATTTTTCCGTCATTTTTACGTAAAAAAGGTATACTTTGTAAAAGAGGCTAGGAGTAACCTTTTTCAAGATATTTGCACTTAAAGTAATCGATGCAATGTGGTTTTAAATGGCAAATTTTGAAAATGAATTTGAAAACGCCGGCGCGGCGTTATCATGGTAATTTTGACAGTTTTATTTAAAAATTCAATGTTTCTTACTAAAATGCCGCGTCATAATGATAAAAATAAAAATTAAACTTTGACACCCTGTATCTCTTTTAATATCAACTTTCGGACTAGACATGTTGGGGTCTATCGCAATAATTTTTTGTAAGGAATCAGCTGTTACTTTATGTCCCATTCTTTTTGGGACACCCTGTATAATTAATTCCGAATTCAAACACCCAACCACTGGTTTAGCTATTGCTAATCACACAATATTAGTCTTAACAAAATTCTTACAAATTTTGACCATCGTGTTCTTGGACTACTAGTTGCAACCCTGTAAAGAACGTTTTCGACATGGTACTCGAGTTTGTTAGACCTTCAAAACAACACGATTGGTGTAGATCTTTAAGTAAAATCCATTGAGAAATAGTAAATTGATTTTAAGTGAAGGGAAGCCTAAGTCCATCTGAGACTAGCGAAGTACAAATATTATGCCCTTTCACCTTTGAAACTAGTCAAAAGGTTGATTTTAATTAGATATGCATATCGCCGATAATAGATTTTCTAATTTAATTAATTTTCACTCAAACATATTATAATATTTTTAATATTATTTCAATTACATGGATGTACAAATAAATAGTAAAATTGTGTGTTAGAGGACAGTGTGGTCCAGTGATTATCGTCGCGGACTCTGGATCAGACTGTCGCGGGTTCGAATCCCGTCTCCGCTCATGGATGTTTTGTGATGTAATTTAGTTTTAAGTGAGTTGTTATTTAATGTAATCAAGACGCTAATGACCTAAGTTGTCGACGCGTCTATAATTTACAATAAATAAATAAATAAAATTGTGTGTTTTTAAATATCACCAACAGCTAAGGTTATTTGGGCCTAGCACCAATTCATATTTACAATTCATTATTTTGTTTTTAATAATAAATTGAAAATCGAATTGACACTTTTACCAGCTCTCGGGCTAGAACCCGGGAACTGGGGACTTGTAATAGAGGCACCATAGCAACGCCATGTAAACAACAGCATTGCTACACAATAATTTTATTATTGAAGAGTATTCTCTACCGAAAGTTACGCACTCTTCATCTCAAATCCTTTCCTTTCGTCTAAAAACGTTTACAGCTCTCCCAACGCTATTTTTAATGCTAAAGGGTTCGGATAAACGCCAAATGAAGGACCAGTAATCACACTACAGATCCTACCGATGAAAAATTGAAAAACATTTTCTTGGAAAAATTTAACTTTTTAAAAACAACGCAATTTTTCACACGAATCCAAAAAAAAGTGGGTGTGTGCTTATAACCACACGACAGAAGTGAAAACTTGATTATACGCAAAACATACCTACCTAATATTATTTGAAATATTATTATTTACGTAATAATAAAAACGTAATTCTTGAAACGATGCACTCCTTGTTAGACAGTAAACGTGGTCGCCGACCCGAGCGCGCTTGATGGAGTGGAGCCGAGTAAAAACGATTCAGCGTCACCGACCCGAGTGTGACGGTTCACTTTCGTTCACTATATTCAGAAAGAACGCAATGTGCGCCTAAAGAAGTTTTCACTTCAAAAAATCGCCTGTATAGGATCTGTATAGTTTAATTCTTGTCCCTTCATTTGGCGTTAACCCGAACCTTTTAGTTAAGCAAAAGCTAGTCCAGGCGCGGATCCAGCCCTTAAAAAAGGTTGTGGTCACGGCCACCCGAAAATCGGCCAAGTGCGAGTCGAACTACGGACTCGCTCACGAAACGTCAAACAGTACAAACTACTAGACCAGTAGTCAAAATAAAAATGTCACTCGCGTTCTTACCCGCACGGTTGTTTTTTTTTTAATTTGATTAAGGAATTGCAGATATAACATCAGCCTATCGACCTCAATTAGGGTTGTGGGCATGCCCACCGTACCCACAACGGTGGATCCGCACTTAAGCTAGTCTACAATTATATCTCACTCGGTCATTAACGGAGATTGACTGTAAAAAACATTTCTAAATCGAAGTTCGATAACTTCTTCAATTTACTTGGAAACTTGAGATAATTCAATCAGGAATGCGGTTGTGTCATCACAACTAATTGTAACAGCATCATAAACAAGCGAAAAACGCTATCAAATGACACATGTTGGTGCATCATCGCAATGTTACATTTTACTCTAGATTCATTGTACCGCGTCAGCCATAATGTGTAATTACTGAATGACTGCACTTTGATTGGATCGTTCATTCATCGCGTATTCCGTAGCGAATATTGATGTCTGAGCTATTTTATTGCAACAATTAATCACTAAAGATTTCCAACTAAACATTCTTTGGCGTTCGTAAAAAAAACATTGCAACTACTAATTCTTGGATAATTGAATTATCTATAGGTAGGTATAGCCGTATAGGTACCTATATATTTAAATAAAATATTAGCAAAAAAAGCCTTTTATCTCCTTAACCGAGGAGATTCTCAATTCGATCAGTACCTACCTGTATTTTTTAACTTCCCATTGGAAGTTATTGTAATGGGTCCGAAAATCGAAATCAAAAAGGAAAAAAAATGTTTATGTTTCAAGGTCACTACACTATTTTTACACTACTTTTAGAAAGATGTCTGTGTGTGTGTGTGTGTGTACGTATGTACGTACGTACGTACGTACGTATGTATGTGTCCATTTCTTTCTAAGACGAAATCTCGAGAACGAAAAATGATATCGACTACGTTGGGGTGCCAATCGACGCGTATTAACGTATATATGATCTGAAAGGAATTTTTTTAAAATCGGTTCAGCCGTTCTTTTTTCTTAACCAAATAACCTCCAAAAAAGTAGATTTTACACAATATCTCGCGAATAAAAAATTATATCGACTTCGTAAGGGTGTCAATCGAGGCGTGTTGACGTCATTTTGATTCGACATAAATTTTATAAAAATCGGTTCAGCCGTTTTTTTTTTTTTTTTTTTTAACTATTGATGTTTTAATGATTAAAATGATTACTTTTCTGTGTAATATCTAATTTAATTATTATTATTAAATATTTATCAAACTGGGAAGTTCGTCGTGTGGACCTCAAGGGTCGCACTTTAGTCCTAATAAACGACCCACCTCACGGCTTGTTTTATCTAATCGGTTCAGTAGTTTTTTTTTTAGTTCAATAATTAAATATCAAGAACGAAGTCGGTTAATACCGTGCAAACTACGAAACCCACTAAAAAAATAAAAAATAAAAACTTAGAAAAGTCCTTCAAAAAAGCCATTAAAAAGTCAAAAATAATACAACTTTGAGGTCGGCGCCAATTTAATAATTCAATATTTTGATTTGAATAGTTTAGAAACACCCTATGATATTTATTGCAACAATACTATGTTATAAGCATAATTACGTGTATCGGTGTATTATATTATGTAATAAATCGTTGTAAAATTGTTTATTCGTTCGATCAATTATAATCACTTACACAAAACTAATACATGCAGTAAATGTCCATGTAAATACAATAACAATTTGTTACAATTGTAATAATATTCGCAACGTAGACCTAACAGTACTCTAACATACGTTCGCCTTTATATACTGAGTGTTCTAGAATTCCTCGTTTTTATTTCGAATTTCTTAATTTTGTTCATGATTGTTACAAGGTTATAATATTCTCTATCTAAATAGTATAAAACAAAGTCGCTGTCTGCCTCTGTCTGTTTCTCCGCTTACTTCTTCTAAACCACGCAACGGATTTTGAAACGGTTTTCACAAATAGAAAGAGCGATAAACGAGGAAGGTTTTGTATATAATTTGTAAATATTTTGTACAAAATGACTGAACTATGACGGTGTTTTGTCAAAAAAAACTGTTGTGCAAGCTTTCACGGCCGGCATTGTTCCAAGTCTTCATGGATTCCGGGCTTGTAGGCCGTGGTCCGGTGATATTTCTACCTGACGTTTCGTCTACAACTGCGGTAAACATTCTCAAAGGCGATGTGGCAGCGGTCGAAGTGTCCTCCTTGGCGGCTCACAGTCAGTGCGTCAGTGATTGGTGTCCTCCCTTCTTTTATCCCTAGTACCAGTGTGTTCTCTGTCACTAAACACAAACCATAAATCTCTAAACCACTTTAAACCTTTAACATATCTTACCTGCCACTAGCGCCATCTAACGAATAAAAAATTTAACCATTTGACGTATACCTCACTTCCCACTAGCGCCTTCTGATGATTAAAAATTGGTGCCAAAATATTTTGATGATTTTCATAAAAAATAAACGCGTAGGATATTATGAGTGAAAGATATTTTAAGAAGGATAATTTTGAGTAGGGGGTATCTATTTGAAGTAGGAATAATAGGAGTGTGGAATATTACGAGTGGAGGATATTTTAAGTGGGGATATTTTCATTAAGATATTTTAAATGGGGATCATTTAATATGTAACCGCTTAAGAAACTTAATTATTGTGATAAATTATTGTGCACAATTTTTCCAAACATCCAGTATACAGTATACTGAATCTTGTTACGGTTATTGACTATATTATTTTATATGCTTGAAATATATTAGATCAAGTTTGCCAGTGGCTTTTACACAATATTACGATGCTTACTTGTTTCGTATAATATTATGAACAGCTCTTGCTCGATCATAATTTTTAGAATGTAGACATATTTTGTTCCATTTAAGGCGGAGCATCAAAATACAGTTTTTTACCGTTCGCAGAGATATCGTTGTTTATAGTGGCCAAAGTACGGGGTGGGGGGCAGAGCGGGCAATGCCCCTCGGGCTAGGAAGTCTCGGGGGAGTCTAAAGCATCATGTATTACTAAGTATCTACTATTTTTTGTAACTGTCATGAAATCGCATCTCGGGGGCGAAAAATACTTTTAGGGGCTTATTTTTAAAAAAAATTTCCGGAGTTGGGGACTATTCCATACCCTTCAGGATCTCCGGGTGTGTCAGGTGTCTGTCCAAGGACACTGCTTTTAAAATCTCCAGGTTTAGCTCCATATGGAGTTGGCAACCGTATACCTACTACCTACCTATATATTTCATTATTTATTAACCAAAGAATTCTTGACCCCGCTGGTTGTTTATATGGACTTTCCACGGTTAGGTTAACTCCCTGTTTTCAAGTTCTGTTTCGAAAGCTCGAATGTTTTTTTAAATTGCCCCCAAAATGCCCTTAAATTGCCCCCAAAACGCCCTTAAATTGCACCCAAAATTCCCTTAAATTGCTCCCAAAATGCCCTTAAATTTCCCCCAAAATTCCCTTAAATTGCCCCCAAAATGCCCTTAAATTGCCCCAAAATGCCCTTAAATTGCCCCCAAAACGCCCTTAAATTGCCCCTAAAATGTCCTTAAATTGCCCCCAAAATGCCCTTAAATTGCTCCCAAAATGCCCTTAAATTGCCCCCCAAAATGCCCTTAAATTGCCCCCAAAATGCTCTTAAATTGCTCCTAAAATGCCCTTAAATTTCCCCCAAAATGCCCTTAAATTGCCCCCAAAATGCCCTTAAATTGCCCCCAAAATGCTCTTAAATTGCTTCCAAAATGCCCTTAAATTTCCCCCAAAATGCCCTTAAATTGCCCCCAAAATGCCCTTAAATTGCCCCCAAAATGCCCTTAAAACCTAAGTAATTCTGACCATTGATGACCTAAAATAATTAGAAAAGAAATCACGCGATGCCCTTAACTATGTAAGAATATTGATTGAGTACTTAAGTGTTATTGGTTATGGCCGTTATATATGATTCATACAATTTATAATATTTTATAGTATTTGTAAGTAAACTTGCACGCATGCTATTTATGTACAGATGAATTCCAATTTACTGAACTGGGCCAAGTGCATAATTTCAATTTAATTAAAAACAGTTTACTAGGAAATTTTATGCCGTTTTTTACGTCAGCTTTTTTTTGCTTAAAAAGTGCCGTTTTAAAAATAATCTGGATTTTTTGTTTAAATGTCCAGCCATTTTTTCAAAATAGCGACACTCGCAAGTCTAAGGCACTTCCTACTCGCGGGACTGAATAAATCCGCTTGTTAAAAAACAGAATTCTAACAACTAATAATTCTGATTTGATTCAGCTGTCTGAATTCTTCGACTTCTAGGACTTGACCAACCAAACGCGCCTAATTTCTGGTAAATTCGAAGCCCGACGTTGGGTTCGTTCAGTCAGCAAATCGGAACTACACTGCTTTATATATCTGAATTCTCCGACTTCTAGGACTTGACCAACCAAACGCGCCTAATTTCTGGGAATTTCGAAGCCCGACATTGGGTTCGTTCAGTCAGCAAATCGGAACTACACTGCTTTATAATAATAATAATAAATTCCTTTATTAGGGGTCGGACAAGCCAAAGTGGCTATCTCGTCCGCCCTCTACTAACAATTGACAATAATAAAAAATAATACAAGTATACAGATAGCGATTAATATAATAAAAAATATCATTTTAAAAACCATTTTAAAATATTAGCTTAAAACATTTGAAATTAACATATTAAAAACACCAATACGGATAAAACAACATATTAAAATAGTACTTAGTAAAAATGACATAGTAAAACATAATAAACTCTTTTAATCTGTACGAGACAGAATATATTTCTTGCATTCTCTTTTGAATGCACTGGTGCTATACACCAAACGTGCATATATCTGAATTCTCCGACTTCTAGGACTTGACCAACCAAACGCGCCTAATTTCTGGGAATTTCGAAGCCCGACATTGGGTTCGTTCAGTCAGCAAATCGGAACTACACTGCTTTATATATCTGAATTCTCCGACTTCTAGGACTTGACCAACCAAACACGCCTAATTTCTGGTAATTTCGAAGCCCGACGTTGGTTGGGTTCGTTCAGTCAGTAAATCGGAACTACACTGCAGTGCTTTATATACAGATTGTATTAAATTAAACCTGTGCATAGGGCATTCTGTGTGTAAAACAGAGATTGATACATAAAGCAATAAGTAAGAATGAGATAAATGATCGCTAATAGGAAGTTACTGTGGTTACTGTAAATAAATAATACCGAACAACCTGATAGCGTCATTGTTGTTTTCTGCAATAAAAATAGTCACTACTGAAATTATTGATAAAATGGCAATTTAAACTGTTTGGAAAAAAACCAAATAATTAAATGGTTTTATGGTGGTAATTCAACCGCCGACATAATAAAATTATTTGTAGCTGTCCGTTGACCATCAAATGTTAGCCAATGTGAGGGGAAATTTTTGTAATCGATATTGTTTGGCAGAACGTGGAGGTCTTTTCGAACACTTAATAAATTAATTTATAAAATAATTGTTAAAACTTTTGTACCAGATATAAATAATATTACGAATTAATATTGTGGTTAATTAGTTGCTTTAGTTGGTAAACTGGTAAAAGATTTACATTTTTACAGCATAGAAGGAGCGAAAAAAACAAAGATGACGTTATTAGGTTGTATAAATATTATTTATTTACAGCAACCACAGTAACTTCCTTTAGTGATTATTTATCTCATTCTTACTTAATACTTTATATATCGATCTCTGTCTTACACACAGAACGGCCTATGCACAACTTTAATTTGATACAATCTGTATCTGAATTCTCCGACTTCTAGGACTTGATCAATTAAACGCGCCTAATTTCTGGTAATTTCGAAGCCCGACGTTGGGTTCGTTCAGTCAGCAAATCGGAACTACACTGTTTTTTATATTGCATAGCTTTAGAACACTGAAACACATTACTTCTACACAGAGATGTTATCTGTGAATTCAATGTATAATATGTTCCGAGTTGTTACTATTATTTTCCCATGATTGTAATATATGGTATCGGCTTGGTCCAGAGGTGTGTCCGATATGATGAATACCTTTATATAAATGTAACACATTACCTGCCATTGCATTCCAATACGTATTTTATTCATTTTGGAAACGTGATGTCGTCACATTTCGTTTCTTGAAACATTTTAGCCTCTTTTTTAAGATAAATAATAGTTTTATACGGCTGAAAATGCAATTGAAAAAAAAATTTTTTTCGTTGGAGAGCAGCCAATTATATAATTGTTTCGAAACATTGGAAAAAATCATTTTACCAACCAGTGGTCGCAGTCAGGATTCTAACCTGAACCTTTCCACTTTCGCGGCGGAATGAGCTTACAATACTCAATTGACACTCGCATGTAGTGAAAATCTATTGAATCTGAAGCATATAAGGAGAATATTAGTTCAGCAATCTTGTCACGGTTGAGTATTGTAATTGTAAGCTCATTCCGCCGCGAAAGTGGAAAGGTTCAGGTTAGAATCCTGACTGTGACCACTGGTTGGTAAAATGATTTTTTCCAATATGTTTCGAAACATTTATATAATTGGCTGCTCTCCAACGAAAAAAAAAATTTCTCGTTTTTAAGGTTTCGTAGCCAAATGGCAAAAACGGAACCCTTATATAATTTCGTCCTGTCCGTCCGTCTATCCATATGTCACAGAGATTTTACTCGGAGACTATTGGCACGTTATACAGGATGTCCAAGACTTACGTTGTCGGCCGATATATTGATTTTGGGTGAACATAGAAAAGAAGTTTAAATACAAAAGTTGTATAAATTTTAATGGTGTATAACCTAAAAATATTTTCAGTTATACAGCCTGTTCCATTTTAAGCATGGCAGATCAAAGTTATGTTTTTTTTTAACCTAGAACTCTGTTTTGATTTGTTTTTTCAATTCTGCACCTAAATGTGAATAGAAATTTTAAGGGAAGCCATACTCGAAAATTCAGTAATTTTTGAGTTATTCAAGTTTTTTAGAAATTTTTGACACGTGCAGACCTTTACCTAAAATTCGACATAGCCAAAACAGAAACCTTTATCAAACTGAAATTTTGAGGATCACTAGATAATGAACGGACAAATCAATATCTGTCCTAAAAAAATGAATTTATTATACAAGGTGTTCAAAATAATATACTTCTTTTACCTAACTTCAATCACGTGTAACTTTTGATTATTAAAAACAACGAGGTTATTTTTTTGCTGGAATTATATTTTTTAGGATATTTACTAACACTTTTATTAAAGGTTTTCCATACCTTTACCTAATATTTTCGTATTAAAATATTACGTTTAGGTATGGAGAACTCTTACGTTGGTGCAATATTTAAACGAAGATTTAAATTAATCAGTGTCGAAGCTAACAGTCAGTTAAAAATATTAAGTTTAATTTCACACATTTATTACTAGAGTTATTTTTACTGAGAATCTAATAAATTCTTCTAGCGTCTTTTAATCGTAGCTTATAAGAGCGTTGGCAAACTCTCCATGAGACAGTTTATTACGTGTCGCACCAATCTTGTTCTCCGGTTCAATTAGTCCATATCATAGAAACAGGATAGTAACACCACCAACAGAAATCATACGCTTATTATCAGACTTCGCAACAGCTATAGTACCTAGATCTGAGTTAAGGCAAAAAGGATATATTATATAGTGCAGCCGTTCCTAAACCACACTGTACGAAATGAGAAGGCCGATTACATAGATTATCGCTGGTCAGCGATTAATCTGGTAATAGGCACACAAAGAGACAATGGCGTCGCAAACAGGTATCGCCTGCACATCGCGTAGATAGAAACACATTGCGCATGCGTGGTTACTAATTTTACATTAATTTGTTTTGTATTCATCCATTTTATATATGTAACTATACATTTTATTTTGTAATTTTTACACACTTTATTGGAATATTACACAAATTATGTAATTTCAATTTACTTTATGTAAAAATCACAAATTTGTTTAACTTTACAGTTAAAGTCCAAGTTTTTATGAAGTTTTCTGTATAAAAATAAATAATAATGTAAAATCACTTAGAAAATCGAGTGAATTCTACCTTAACTTTCAAAGTATTTTTACATCTATTTTTTACAGTGTGTTGACCCAATGAATGTTAATAATTAAAGGAGGGTTTGGTTGAGGGTCAAAATAATGAAGCTTTACCAAAATATCGCTTGGGGCCAACGTTTCGAAATATTTAAGATGATATTGAAGAAGATATTGAAGATGAAATTAAATATTTCGAAACGTTGGCCACAAGCGATATTTTGGTAAAGCTTCATTATTTCGACCCTCAACCAAACCTTCCTTCAATTATAGTCTACTTAACCCTATTCAGTGCGCATCTTTGAGCACACATGTTTCTTTAACCGATAGCAACGAGTTGCATAAACAGTCTGCTTGCATTCTAGTTTAACATAGACGATTTCTGTGGTTTACACTTGTGGCAATGAGCGTGCCATGCGGTCATAATTTACTCCACCCGCAGGACGGCTCCGCGGTCGCCTGTCTTCACGTAGCGTTTATATTTTGTAAACACGGACGCACGCTTTTTGCAGTTACTCTTGTGGATGTATTTTATAAGGTTATGTCGACTCCAATTAACACAAGTTTCGTAAATTTCTATAAAAGTACTCCCATAAAAGTTGCGCGCCTGATATGATTTGTGTTGTTGCGGAGACGAGTTTAACAATTTTTCTCGTCTCGAATTCCGAGACAAGATCGAGATTGTCGAGGTCTCAACGAGACGAGAATAGCTTCGATAAATTTCGACAAAATTTTAGAATATCGAAATAATTCTAGACTAGTTTTGTATATAATCAGAAGAAAGGAAGTTGTTATTCTTTATTACTTTACAAAATACATAAAACAAGAACTATTAGAATTATCAATTCGATTTTCAAATTATTTATTACTGATTAAAAATATTTTAAAAAATATAAATTTTTAACTTCCCATTGGAAGTTATTGTAATGGGTCCGAAAATCGAAATCAAAAAGGAAAAAAAATTTTTATATTTCAAGGTCACTACACTATTTTTACACTACTTTTAGAAAGATGTCTGTGTGTGTATGTGTGTGTGTGTGTGTGTGTGTGAACGTACGTACGTATGTGTCCATTTCTTTCTAAGACGAAATCTCGAGAATGAAAAATGATATCGACTACGTTAGGGTGCCAATCGACGCGTATTAACGTAAATATGATCTGAAAGAAATTTTTTCAAAATCGGTTCAGCCGTTCTTTTTTCTTAACCAAATAACCTCCAAAAAAGTAAATTTTACACAATATCTCGCGAATAAAAAATTATATCGACTTCGTAAGGGTGTCAATCGAGGCGTGTTAACGTCATTTTGATCCGACATAAATTTTATAAAAATCGGTTCATTTTTCATCGACGATTCTGACACCCTTTTTGGGAGAATGCTAAAGCTGTTGAATAATGACAGATCGCTTGCGTTTTATAAGTACACATTATTCTGGAATCCTATTCCTCAATAAGAAAGTCGAGGAAGTACCGATACGAAAGTCACAAAATTTCTCATTTCGAAATTCGAGAATGGTCATTTCTCATCGACGATTCTGACACCCCTTTTGGGAGAATTCTAAAGCTGTTGAATAACGACAAATCGCTTGCGTTTTATACACGTTCTTCTGGAATCCTATTCCTCAATAAGAAAGTCGAGGAAGTACCGATACGAAAGTCACAAAATTTCTCATTTCGAAATTCGAGAATGGTCATTTCTCATCGACGATTCTGACACCCCTTTTGGGAGAATTCTAAAGCTGTTGAATAACGACAAATCGCTTGCGTTTTATACACGTTCTTCTGGAATCCTATTCCTCAATAAGAAAGTCGAGGAAGTACCGATACGAAAGTCACAAAATTTCTCATTTCGAAATTCGAGAATGATCATTTCTCATCGACGATTCTGACACCCTTTTTGGGAGAATGCCAAAGCTATTGAAAAACGACAGATCGCTTGCGTTTTATAAGTACACATTATTCTGGAATCCTATTCCTCAATAAGAAAGTCGAGGAAGTACCGATACGAAAGTCACAAAATTTCTCATTTCGAAATTCGAGAATGGTCATTTCTCATCGACGATTCTGACACCCCTTTTGGGAGAATTCTAAAGCTGTTGAATAACGACAAATCGCTTGCGTTTTATACACGTTCTTCTGGAATCCTATTCCTCAATAAGAAAGTCGAGGAAGTACCGATACGAAAGTCACAAAATTTCTCATTTCGAAATTCGAGAATGGTCATTTCTCATCGACGATTCTGACACCCCTTTTGGGAGAATTCTAAAGCTGTTGAATAACGACAAATCGCTTGCGTTTTATACACGTTCTTCTGGAATCCTATTCCTCAATAAGAAAGTCGAGGAAGTACCGATACGAAAATCACAAAATTTCTCATTTCGAAATTCGAGAATGGTCATTTCTCATCGACGATTCTGACACCCCTTTTGGGAGAATTCTAAAGCTGTTGAATAACGACAAATCGCTTGCGTTTTATACACGTTCTTCTGGAATCCTATTCCTCAATAAGAAAGTCGAGGAAGTACCGATACGAAAATCACAAAATTTCTCATGTCGAAATTCGAGAACGGTCATTTCTCATCGACGATTCTGGCGCCCTTTTTGGGGGAATGATAAAGCTGTTGAATAACGACAAATCGCTTGCGTTTTATACACGTTCTTCTGGAATCCTATTCCTCAATAAGAAAGTCGAGGAAGTACCGATACGAAAATCACAAAATTTCTCATGTCGAAATTCGAGAACGGTCATTTCTCATCGACGATTCTGGCGCCCTTTTTGGGGGAATGATAAAGCTGTTGAAAAACGACAGATCGCTTGCATTTTATATAGGTACACCTTCTTCTGGAATCCTATTCCTCAATAAGAAAATGCAAAATCAGCGTATGTAAAATATATGATATTTAGTGCTAATATGCAATAGTTTATCGGCCACCCCGCCGCGGCAAAAGCGCTTGATTCTTGTTTCATAAATAACACTCCTAATTATTTATCACGTGGCTCAGTTAAATTGCATCCAACACTGAAATATTATAACTGTTAAGTACTTGCGGAAAATGTTTCCCATAATGTCAGACGTGAATGTTTAAATTTTACTGGTTTTATACTTTATAGATGATAATTTGTTAAAATGTCAGTTAAATTAAGTAGATAGTTACTTTTTGTAAACTAGAGTATTTTTTTCTATAAATGATGTTTATTTAATGAAAACGTAGTTTTATAAGCTTTCGTTTCAAAAATATAAAATTACTAGCCACTACCCGTGGCTTCACCCACGTATATTTCGATTTATGATTTATTATCCCCCCGCGAGAAATTCTTCCCCTGCGAAGCGAAGTCTGGCTGGTGGTGTTTATAATATTACTTACTTAGTAGGATTCCGCCTATACCTATAACCTACGCTAAAATTTCAGAGTTACATTTTGTTACTATCTCACAGGAAGTATCTCCCCCGCTCATCAAAATAAAATATAGCCTATTTCACTCAGAAAGTGTAGCTTATTAGTGAAAGAATTTTTAGAATCGGTTCAGCAGTTTAACATTATAATAATCAGGGCCGGATTTACTCTATGTGTCGCCCTGGGGCGCTGTGAAAAATGCCGCCCCACACTAGTTTTTTTCACAATTTTGTAAATAAAAGTGTTCATAATTTTACACATATTCTTAATAATGAGAAAAGTATTTTATTTATTTAAATTTACGAATGTTTTCACGTTCCAAATTTTGCCGCCCCTGAAAAATTGCCGCCCTGGGCACTAGCCCCTAGTGCCCCTAGTGTAAATCCAGCGCTGATAATAATTATAAATATAGCTAAATAAAGGGTTTTCGAATTTGAGCGGGTCGATGTTGAAATGAAATAAAACAAGTTGTGTGTGAGGTATTAACGAAATTCTTTATTTATTTGAAAGGCCCATGTATGCCATTATGTATGAAATATGACATCGTTCAAATGTCCGCCGTGGCTTCGCACGGTGGCACGGATCCGAGAGGTCCAATTTTCAATGACTCTGCAGTTTACCGCATAGATCCGGCTGAATTTGAGCGATGGCCTGGGTTATGTTGACTTTGAGGGTATCGGTCGATTGCGGCTTATTGGCATAGATCTGCGACTTCAGAAAACCCTACAAGAAAAAGTATAGCGGGGTCAAATCGCACGACCTTGGTGACCAATTCACGTCACCTCTGCCAGAGATAACCATACCCTCAAATCGTTCATGCAGAATGTCCATCAGCGCGGTGGACATTTGAACGATGTCGTATTTCATACATAATGGCATACATGGGCCTTTCAAATAAATAAAGAATTTCGTTAATACCTCACACACAGCTTGTTTTATTCAATTTCAAAATCGACTCGCCCAAATTGGAAACCCCTATATATGTTAGAAAGTTGTTATAATTTAATAACATTTTGAGACAATTAGATTTATCTTGTTCTTCGAAGAAAAACAAACAAGTAATAAAAAAAGGTTTTTAATCTCACAAATAGATCAGAAAAATACTAATAATTACGACGATATTTTCCCAACAATCTATTTTTTAATAGTGAGCCAGGTTTGCGTCAATGTTTGTTCTTGTAATTGTATAGTTGACTTGAGTCAACAAGCAAATGATCGTGCGCTAACCGCCAGTTAAAATCTTGATAACGGGGCGTAAATTGAATTATTGGTCATGAACCACGGGTTCAAATACCGCCCATAGCTATATTGTACTTCCTCTACAGTCGGTCGATTATCAGCTAGCACAGATTTACAATGTGTAATATATTAAGCAAGCTTTACATATTTACCATAGAACATCACACGTGGATTCAGCGAATCCAGGGTTGACCCGAAGAAATTTCGCGCCCCAGGGCGCAAACAGTGTTTGTATCCTCTCACCCCCCCACCTCAACTAATTGTCTTCGACCGGACCGCTAATATCTTTATATATATTATATTTCTTCTGTCCGTGTGTATGTGACTGAACTCCTCCTAAACGGTTGGTTTGATTTTGACGAAATGTTGTGTGTGCAAATAAGTTGATTAGAGAATGGTTTAGATTCACAATTTGATTCGAAATTTTGAAATGTAATATTTGAACGTTAGTCATAATATCATGCAGCTCAAAAAAAACAAAAAATATTTTGCGACAATAAATCCGAACATCACTTGAAGCCTGAAGCTTGCCAACATCCTCTAATACTCTGTTACTTAATAATTATAGGTTACAATAAGCTGCCGGAAAACTTAAAAAACAGAAAAACCTACAAAAAAATTCTATTTCAAATTAAAGAAATATTTAATATCTGAAATACCCTATAGTTTTAATGATCTAATGTAAACATTATGTTATGTAAATTTTGTTGACGTTTTGCATACTTTATTATTTTTTTGGTCGCTGCAAATAAATTACTATCTATCTATCTACCCCTCTGTAGGTCCCATCTTCTTTCCATGATTTTGTTTTATCAAATTTGTATCGGACTCCCAATAACTGTGAAACTGTTCACAGAAATTACTCTAGATATCGGTACAGAATTAAGGCCATTGTTTTCAAAATAAATATTGTTTTTATTTTCAAATTAATATTTGAGTCGATATAATAAATCAATGTATGCACCTATGTCCATGTAGACCGCCTCCAATCACCGCCCATCTCTGATAGCCTATCGGTTTGAGCTTGCACATATCATAAAACTAGAATAGAGTCCTTACTGACTCATTTACTTATCGTGAGTATTGGATGCGCAGTGGTCGAGAAGTTTCCTTTACGCATCGAATACTTGCGATAAGCTCGCTTTATTGTAAGTTAAATTGCGCCAAGTGATCACAAGATTTAACCCAACAAATCTTTTATAAAAAGAATTGAACTGCCTTCAAAAAATTCGACTGATGACCAGTCCTATACTTCCCACCTAGTAAATATTTGCAAAAAATAAACACTCTTTTTTTATTCTTTGAAATAAAGCATGGCCCTCTTTTTCGTTTAGTGATCTACTGATGGCTAGCTTAATATAGCAAAAATCATGGTTATCTTGATTTACGTGCAATTTTTATTTTTTTTAGTAAAATATTTTTTTTCTCGAAAACTGTACATTTTAGAGAAAAAAAATATTTACATTTTTTTCATATTATAACATTTAGAATTCATTTATATTTTTTTTACCTATGTTAATACGTGACATTGAGAACGTTTTTTTTAATATCTCAGGATCCACTAAACCGATTTGACTCAAAATCTAATCAGATCTAAGTTAAAGGCTGATAAACACAATAGAACAATCGGCATGTCCCTATATGTTGTTCCGTTTTTACGATATCGAAGGCGAAAAATTGACCACATACACACACACACACACACATACATACATACACACATATACACACACACATACAGACATCAGTCAGAAAATGATCTTAAACGATTGCTAGGGTCTCAAAACGTGAAGATCTGTTAAAATCTCGAAATATTTTTTTCGGACTAAATCCATTAGTACTTCCCTACCATAGTAGAGGTGGGAAGTAAAAAAGCTACTAAAACATAAAAGTATATAAGAAGTTTTAGTAATTAAATTGACGCCGACCTTAAAGGTTTTTTTTATTATTTTAATGACTTTAATGGCTGTTCAATTTTTTTTATAAAAAGTTTTATTTTTCATTTTGTCAATTTGTCAAAACAGTTTTTTTCTTCAAATAATTTTTTTTTGCATTTCATATTATAAACATCACCAGCTCGGTTTGGCTTCGCAGGGGGAGAATTTCTCGCGGGGGGATTAATAAATCATAAATTCATAACACCCGGGCGAAGCCGAACCGAACCGCTAGTAATCTATAAGACTTTGTGAAAAAAATTTGTTTGGCTTGCAATGTGTAAGCACAAAAAATCAGTATATAAATAAGGAACACAGACTATTATTATACGAATACAAAAATAAACAATGTAATTCAATACAAGGCATCGGTGCCTGCCCCCCATCTACTCTATCTGTAACGTTTATCTACATTATATTAATTTAATTTACAATTACTATTTTTATAGTGGGAAAATCGATCTATGCTTTCATTCATAAACCAATAATGGTCTATTATTTTTTAATTAATGGAATTTTCCATTCTCAAATAAACGACTAATGTAAGCTTACAATATAGAACTGAAATGCTAACTATCAAACGTTTATATAATCTATCTATCTAGAACTGAGTTGAGAGCTTTATAATATGAGAAACGAAAGGTCTCACTATTTCGACTTTTAGAAGAAATATTTAAGTATTTAAATTTAAGACGGTGTCGTCTCTTTTCAACCGACTTCAAAAAAAGGAGGTGGTTCTCAATTCGGTTGTATTTTTTTTTTTTTTTATGTTTGTTACCTCATAACTCAGTCATTTATTAACCGATTTTGAAAATTTTTTATTTATTTGAAAGGATATACTTTCAGATTGGTCCCATAGAAATTTCATCAAAATCGGTTCAGTAGTTCGGCTGATTTTAATAAAAGTGAGTAACGGCGTGTGATTCCCTTAAGGTAAATGTCACTTTTTGACACTAAAAAGTAAAAAATAAAAAACTTTTTAACAAAAAAAAAAACCTCCTTCAAAAAACCACTAAAAAGAGGAAAATAATGAAATTTTGAGGTCTGTGCCAATTTAATAAAATATGAAGTTGGTTAAAAAGAAGATATTAATCACTATACTATAATAAGTACTTTTTAACCGACTTCATATTTTATTAAATTGGCACAGACCTCAAAATTTCATTATTTTCCTCTTTTTAGTGGTTTTTTGAAGGAGGTTTTTTTTTTGTTAAAAAGTTTTTTTTTGTGGCGAAAAATCAACTATTGAATTATTCAATCACCTATATCTACCTATCCCTCAGGGGAAACATTGGAATGTAGTTTGCTGTGCCCACATTCTATTGGCCGCGTCTTTGCGCATGCTCAATTGTGCCAGATGCAGTCGTCTGCGTCTTTGTGCAAGCTCAATTGCTCTTAAAGCGCTTGCGCAACTGAAGCTACCAATAGAATGTGGGCACACTCGCTTCCTCTGCACCGCTCCCTCTCAACAGCAACCTCCCCACTCGCTTGTACTCCGTCCCTAGATTTCTATGTCTATGCTTTCAACACATCTGCCTGTTAAATTGTGTTTTAAAGACTACCAACAGCTAAGGTTATTTGGGCCTAGCACCAATTCATATTTTCAATTCATTATTTTTTTTTAATAATAAATTGAATTGAAAATCCAATTGATACTTTTACCAGCTCTCGAGCTAGAACCAGGGAACTGGGAACTTGTAATAGAGGAACCATAGCAACGCCATGTAAACAACAGCATTGCTACACGCTCGGCTATTTTCAAGCCCTACATCTGCCTGTTAGCTGACCCATTCCACGCATGTAAAGTAGGTATATTTTATAGTGGGTATAGTAAAAACAATGTCGTGGTCGACAATGTAGGGTATTAATGTTGACTCAAGAAAACCCAACAACGTTTGTCTTTTACAGTGTGTTTGATTAAAATCAGGAAGAAGAAGAAGGTATTTTTATGTCATGACAAATTTCATATCGTGAATGTAATATTATTCAAAGCATGAAATGAATATAAATAACGAAGAAAGTGTGCGATATATGAATTGCAAAAATGCGTCCACGACGATAATTCTTATTTAAATAAAAAAAAAGTTACATCGTAGTAGGTCTTGTGGGTCCTCTTTGGTCTTGTCACGCAGCGGGCGTTCGCAGCCACGAAACATGCTATATATGTGTTACATATGTAATATCTACCGGCTGTCTTAGAAAATTATTGTAATAATCTTTTTTAAGTCTGTTAAAATTAACGCATAGTTTTACCTATAAACTATAAAATTGTGTTTTTAAAGACCACCAACAGCTAAGGTTATTTGGGCCCAGCACCAATTCATATTTTCAGTTCATTTTTTTTTTATAATAAATTGAAAATCTAATTGACACTTTTACCAGCTCTCGGGCTAAAACCCGGGAACTGGGGACTTGTAGCATAGCAACGCCATGTAAACAACAGCATTGCTACACGCTCGGTTATTCTCAAGCCCTTGCCTATAAGCTATAGGTATCTTATAGCTACTTTCCCCTCCGCATTGTCCTAGACAGAACTGGAGAGTATAATCATGGCGGTAGGTCCCTCATGAAAATATTTCTGTGGGAAAGTTTACAAAATTTCTTTCGCAAAATCAGAGAATTTCTATGTTTTTCCTGAAATTAAAATCCGTAATTTTTTAGAGAAAATCTGAAAAAAAAGAAATTTCAAAGATATTCTTTGAAGACTTTGAAAAAAGTGTTCTATAATTGCGAGAGAAATTTCTGAAATTAAAGTCTGAAAAGATAAAGAAATTGGTGAGAAATTTTCTGAAAAAACTGTTTCAATTGCGAGAGAAATTTTTCACACTTTTTCACAAGAATATTTTCACCTATAGAGTGACTGAAAAAAGCGATTACAGTCGTAATTAGTGAGAATTTTTCAAATACTTTTGACTGATTTTTCAAAACAGCCGGTAAAATGACGCGTGCAGTTTTGAATGCGAATTCGTGAAATACTAGTACCGAGTCTACCGTGTAGATGTCACCCGCATTACTGAATTATTGTACGCGAAACAAAAAACCAACGACCCGGTTCAAGATGTGGGTCCGTGATAACAATACGTATAAAAAATACCAACTCACGTACAAATATCGTTTTAAAAATTGTTTACTTAAGGGCGCTCTCTTAAGACTTCCAAATTCGATAACATACACTGTAAGAAATGAGAAGGCCGATTACATAGATTATCGATGGTCCATTTGTAGCCTGCGATTAATCTGGTAATAGGCACACAAAGAGACAATGGCGTCGCAAACAGGTATCGCCTGCACATCGCGTAGATTCCATAAAAACACATTGCGCATGCGTGGTTAATAATTTTACATTAATTTGTTTTATATTCATCCATTTTATATATGTAACTATACATTTTATTTTGTAATTTTTACACACTTTATTGGAATATTACACAAATTATGTAATTTTAATTTATTTTATGTAAAAATCACAAATTTGTTTAACTTTACAGTAAAAGTCCAAGTTTTTATGAAGTTTTCTGTGTAAAAATAAATAATAATGTAAAATCACTTAGAAAATCGAACGAATTTTAAAGACCAACAACAGCTAAGGTTATTTGGGCCTAGCAACAATTCACATTTTCAATTCATTATTTTTTTTTAAATCCAATTGACACTTTTACCAGCTCTCGGGTTAGAACCTGGGAACTGGGGACTTGTAATAGAAGAACCATAGCAACGCCATGTAAGCAACAGCATTGCTACAAGCTCGGCCATTCTCTAGCCCAAAATAGCGTGTTAAATATGTACAATAAAGCCGGCATAAGACCGAAAATAATTTCAGTTTTTGATTAAATTTTGAACCCTCCGAATCACGCGGTAAAATATCGATAGAGATAGATAGAGAAGAAGTGTGCCATCTCCTCTTAAACGAGATAAAGTTTCCAAAAACGATTACTGATTTAATATACTATGTCACGATGCTCAGATGTTTTAAATACCACGAGGACAATTAATGACACGCGGTTCTTGGGTGCAGTGTATTTTATGTGAACTATTGAGGTGAAAATCACAAATTATATTTTTTGCTACGTTCAACTCAGTGGCGGGTGGTTTAAAAAAATTACAAGGGCACAGTAATTACGATTGTGGCGCCGCAACCGAAGACGTAGAAGTTAGAACTACCTTTATAGTTTTATAATGACGTCACATCTGTCAAAAAATATTAACATGACATACCTGCTCATGTAAAAAATTATAATAAAAATAATTTTTCTGCATTTAATTATAACAAACTACTGACAGAATAACTGGGATAGTAATTCTTCTTTTATTATATTTTTAATTTTGTAATTTTTTTAATGTATTTTTTTATGGGCTAGGTGGAAGAACAATGTAATTTGAACCGTGCCTTTTGTACGTTTTTAATGTGCAATAAACAATCATTCATTCATATCTACATGATACAAACCACAAACAAACTATGGCGTAACTATGGTAGTTCGCGTCACACTTTTTTTGTAACGCATTTTTCGTCTCGCATCATTTTATCCCCTTATATACCGCCAGGAAAGACGTAGTTCAAACTCAAAATAAACATTTTTGTATTAAAAGAAGAAAAAATAAGATGTGCTTAAAACTTAATATCAACATTTATTATAAATTAAAATTTAAAATATAAACTATAAAATGTGATTAAAAATAGAAAATATAATATTGTATCATTTGGCTTTATAAGAAAAATTTTATAAATTATCATGGGCATCTTTGTCAAAAATAAAAATAAATAATTAAAATCAAAAATGCCAAAAACTTCAACGGAACGTGTTCTAATGACAAATGTATGAAGTATAACTTCGACCGTGCGCCTATGTGGATGGTAGGAAAGTAATGGATTTAGTCCGAAAAAAATATTTCGAGATTTTAACAGAGCTTCACGTTTTGAGACCCTAGCAATCGTTTAAGATCTTTTTCTGACTGATATCTGTATGTGTGTGTGTGTGTATGTGGTCAATTTTTCGCCTTCGATATCGTAAAAACGGAACAACATACGGCCATTCCGATTATTCTATTGTGTTTGTCAGCCTTTAATTTAGATCTGATTAGATTTTGAGTTAAATCGGTTCAGTGGATCCTGAGATATTAAAAAAAACGTTCTCAATGTCACGCATTAACATAGGTAAAAAAAATATAAATGAATTCTAGATGTTATAATATGAAAAAAATGTAAATATTTTTTTTCTCTAAAATGTATAGTTTTCGAGAAAAAAAATATTTTACTAAAAAAAGAAAATTGTACGTAAATCAAGGCAACAATGATTTTTGCTATATTACAAGCCATCAGTAGATCACCAAACAAAAAAAGAGGGCCATGCTTTTTTTTCAAAGAAAAAAAAGAGTATTTATTTTTTGCAAATATTTACTAGGTGGGAAGTATAGATCTGGTCATCAGTCGAATTTTTTTTAAACGAAGTCTTTCAATGTTGATTTTAAACTTGAAATAGGAAACCCTGAACACAGCAATCAATGAATCGATTTACTAATAGAGTCGTTACAATGAAAATTTCCGATCGATCATAATTTACCAATCTAGTCATAAAAAGATCTCTTGGTTTTTAACATCAGTGTAGTAGATGTTACTTTCTTATTTGTATTGTAGTCGGCATATAATATATTTGGTCATTTCAACAAGCCGTAATTGAAGAAGAAGATGAAGATGGCCGACCACAATTGATATATAATTGGTTTGACTCACTACTGTTTAAATTGATTTATATTGGTGATTTTGTTTTACCTACAGCAGTTACGGATCTTCTAATATCACATAATAAACGGCTTTCATTTGTTTGTTTTTCTGTTTTTTTGTTTTTCTTTTATTAACAAACAGTACAGTGGCGAATAAGGGCTGTATACATTCCAAATTAACAAAATATATACAGTGTGTCCCACCGTAACTGAGACATAGAATTTTAACATGGGGTTACGATATTTTGTTAATTATTTGCTCCCCGTTAACCGTTTTTGTTATTTTTATTTTACGATCTGGCTCTAAATGTCCCCAGTAATGATTTTGTAGACTTATTTTTATTTAAATCTCTTTAAAAATTAATAAAATCACATTTTTAAGCCTTTAATGAGCCATTTTACAAGCAGGTATGCGGAAAGTGTTTTACTTACCACACAAGAGCAGTCAAATTTCAATAGATTTTTATAATTAATACTACCTGAAAAAGTTGTCAATAAAAGGTGTAGAGAATTTTATTATCTACAAAATTTCTATTTACAAATTTTTTGTGAAACTCACGGTTACCGAAATACAACAAAAAACTACTTACACCCTTATTTTCAAGATGTCGGCCAAATGGTAGCAGTCCCCATTTTAAACGAAACCTAAAGAAAATCGCTGCCTACTCAGGCCCGGACTTAGAGACACTCTGAAGTGCCTACTTCAGAGTTAGGGGCCCTCTAAGCTTAAAAAAAAAATCGGAAAAAAATGAAAAATGGAATTGGATTAGTTGAAAATTTAGCAAAAAAAAATGCGCTATTATTTACATTTCGACATTACAATATAAAGTAAGTAGATGGAGCGATAAGTCTCCAGTTGGGCTATCTTAGAAAATGTTTGGGCTTTTTCTCTCTATAATTTCCATCTCCACTCTGGTCGCCCTCGGCAGCGAGACCCCTAGGCCGGTGCCTTGTTGGCCTAGGCAGAAATCCGGACCTGTGCCTACCCAAAATGCACCGTTGAATCATGAACGACGAGCTGACAGCACTATATAAATAAATTATATACTTACGTTTTAGGTTACTCTCTTGGTTAACTTTTCTTCTTCAGTCTTTATAACCATGAGTATCATTATAAACGGTTTTTACCGTATAATAAAATTGAAATTTTACGCGCATCAAATATCTGGTGTAAATAAAATCTGCTTTAGAATCACAATATGATGAGCTTATTATTAGAAACAAGTGAACCGCGGAACACACACGTCGATTGTTTTAATGTAACTACAATGTTATTAGTCGGCAACAACGATATCTGCAATTACCGGCATAGTACAAACTTGAACTATTTTATTTTCTTTTGTTTAATACTTGTTTATTTTTTACTGGCGGTAGTTTCTAACTTTGAAGCCGGTTGTACAAATACTTACAGGGTAAAATTTAGTTGTTAACTAACTTTATTTGGATTCGTTTTAACGATTATTAATTTTTGGATACTTATATTTTAATTTTTTGTAGATTCACGAAATAAAATGAATTGATTGTTTTCAATTTTTTTTTGTTTAAGACCAACAACATCTAAGATTATTTTGACTTATACTCTTTATTTACGGGACGCCACCCAGCACTCGAAAATTAAATTTTCTGAGCAAGTGTAACAAAAAATATAATGATTACATTAATTATAATTAAATGAATGCATAATGACTGCAAACAGTATATGAACACCTATTGTAAGAACAATGACGTAACACAATGCTGTAATCAGGAAAAAATTCATTAATTCAAACCTATGTCATCGTAGGGATTCTAACCCTAAACTTTCCACTATCGCAGCGGACTGAGTTGACAATTACTCACGACGTCCGTGTTAAAATTTGTATTTATTAATTATAATATTAACGTGTATTTTTATTTATTTGTTTCAGACGGCAGCCATGTTATATTTTGGAATTAAAAAGAAATGCTTGGGTAAGTTTTTAAACCAAATTAAGCATTATTTATTTTCTATATTCAGACAAAAAATTATCAAAAATGCGTCATGAGCGATTTTGCCTTTTGGCCACAAAAATGTTTAAATCAAAAAACGACCTGAATTTTTCATCACCATATAAAGATAATAGGAATAACAATTGTTATAACAATCAAAGTGTTAGTGCCATAAAAATATTTTAACTATGGTATAACAATCATAAAATATTTTACTAACAGAGGTTTTATAAATAACAGAAACTTTTGATATAATAGATGTATCTTCAGATGTTATTTTCAGTGGGTTCCAAACTGTTTATTTAATGGATTATTAAATAAACGAGATTTCAGATATCAAATCAGCCATCAGGCATTCGGGTCTCTTTTTTTCGGAAAAAACTTCTTGCTAAGGATAATTATAAAAATTCTAATGAAACAAATAAAAAATTTCAATAATAATGCAAAATTCAATCTTAAACACATGTCATTATATCCCGTAACTTATACAGGGTGTCACAGAATAATTATTCCTAATTTTCAGAAATGATAGAGAGCACTTAAATAAACATTTTTTATTAACAAACTAGTGTCCAGAAATGAAGTTACGCGACCACCATTTTCGATACACAAGTTATAACGATGTGTAATCGACTGCCGAATTCTTCGAAATAACTGCGGACGTTCACGAATATTTCCGGACACTAGTTTATTAATAAAAAATGTTTATTTAAGTGCCCTCTATCATTTCTGAAAATTAGGAATAGTTATTCTGTGACATCATGTATAGGTAGGCCATAGAGCAGGTTGTTATAGTACATGTAAAAATAATTAGGCATTTGACTCAAACTTGCTATACCTAATTTAAATGTTGCTCATTTGGGAAATACAGGGTACGTAAAGATAAAATATAAACCATATTTACAAAACCATTTGACATCGGTATGAAAATCGGTTTGAAAAATAAATTTAAATATGAAAGGCTGGACATCTCGCTAACCGTTTTCGGGATAATTTGAGTTGCGCGGCGCAGTTAAACAAGCGCGCTTTTTACGAGCTTGTTTGACTTTGAATAAGCCATTTTCCTGAGAGATTAGTTCCTTTAATTATCCACGAGAGGCAGCACTTTCGGTAGGTACAAACATTATTTATTCTCCATTAGTGTCGTGTCATTTTAGTGGTATAACTTAATTATTAAATTATTACTATTATTAAGTTAATTAAATAATTAAGTTATACCACTAAAATGACACGACACTAATAGGGAATAAATAATGTTTGTACCTACCACATGTGCTGTCTCTCGTGGATAATTGAAGGAACTAGTTTCAGGAAAATGGCTCATTTAAAGATGTGATTTTGGAAACCACTGGATTAATTGTTCGTAATAGACCCCCTAATAAAGTAATTTCGACATTGCGACAAAACCGCACTCTGATAAAATAATAATTGTGTTGTTTTTTCTAAAGAAATAAGGAAGTTGTGTCGGTTTTTTAGAAAATAATACTATTATAAAATAATACGATTTTATAATTATTATTTAGTATATGAACTTGCGAAGTAGGTTTTTATTTTAAAATATTTATAATTGTAGATACCTATACAATTTATTTATGGAAACTTGCAAGGGTCACGGTTATTTCCAATATAACGTCATTACAAAACGTAAACAATTTTTAAATTTTATGGTTAAATATAATAAAAATATTGTTGAGGACAGTGTGGTCCAGTGGTTAGCGTCGCGGCCTCTGGATCAGACTGTCGTGGATTCGATTCCCGCCTCCGCTCATGGATGTTTTGTGATGCCATTTAGCTTAAAGTGAGTTATTATTTAATGTAATCAAGACGCTAATGACCTAAGATGTCTACGTGTCTATAATTTACAATAAATAAATAAAAATATTGTTCTGTTTGTCAGTTCAAAGTTGATACAAAAACGACTGATGCGATTTTAATGAAACATGCATAGTTTTTAACCTACTTCAAAAAAAGGAGGAGATTCTCAATTCGATCAGTATGTTTTTTTTATTAATATATGTCCACCGATTAAATCAGGAATGGTTGCACTGATTTGAAAAATTTTGACTCCGTTGTGTTCAAAAAGATGTCGGATTGGTCCCATATAATTTTTTCTTAAATCGGTTCAGCAGTTTTTTTAGTAAAAAATATTTTTTTGTATGTTACTTTATATCTCTTGGTGTAAATTTATATTTTCAATTTATTTATTTTTTAATAATACTAAATTGAAAATCTAATTTTTATTCTCTGCAGAAACATGGGAAACCTGGGAGTTTAATAATATTAACAAAAGTATGCTTACGATCTTTGCCTTTTTTACCTTATTTGTCGAGGGCGTCTATAATCTAAATTCTAAAATAATCTAATATTTAATTTATCCAACCTCAGATTCTGCTTCGAATATAAATAAATTGTAAACTGTTTAAAAAACAATAATTTACAAGAAATCCACTTTGTGGTTAATTTATTAATCATTACAGTTCTTAAATTAAAAATTCATATTTATGTCATAAAAAATATTGTTTATCACGATCTTAACTAACAAAAGCTTTAGCAAAATTAATGACTAACTAAGTCATTGTACGGCGTTTTCTAAAATAAAAGTCCCAACATATAAACATTAAAAATATAAAAAGACTAAATTTATTTTATTTTCGTTATAATAAAACTAAATCTCAACCACAATTTTTGAGCATCGTTATCTGCCGCCATAGTAAGGCCATAATAAATAGTTATCTAATAACATCTTCTGTAACTGCGCCATATTATCATGTGACATATGAGCATCGCTTACTAACGTTGTTCAACTGTTTAGATACATATATAAAATATATATGCAAATGTCTGTTCACCTCACACTGGCACTGGAGTCATCTGACGTTCAAATGGCGATCTATAGATAATACTGGCTCATCCATAAAATGCTTGACCTCTCTTACGAATACTTTATCTGTTTGTCGCGAGATTTCGTTCACTTCCTCAACAAAACTGCGTTAATATTTTATTTTGTAAAAACACCTGAAGTGATCGGTGGGGACCGTGTGGTGTAGTGGTTAGCGCGTCAGCCTCTAGATCAGAACGTCGTGAGATCGAATCCAACCTGCGCTCATTGATGTCATTTAAGTTTTAAGTGTGTTATTATTTAGGGTAGTTGAATTAAGACGCTAATGACCTGAGATGTCGACGCGTCTATAATCTACAAATAATAAATAAATATGCAGTGATCGATTACTCTTACTTCTAAACGGAAGACCCACTGTCTGATTTCCTAAAAAAACGTTTGCGAAAATTGAAAATAAATGTGTCGTCTAGAGAAAAGTATGTCCTACAATTTTCATCCTAAAATTTTTTTCATCAAACCAGCCGTTTTTCCCCACATTCTATACAATATTTGCACTAATTTAGAGAAAACTTCTGGGTTTCGGTAAAATTTTACCAAAAAACCCAAAAATGAGGCCTGAAAATCGAGGACCCCGACATGAGAATTTCCGAGAACTTTAATATGTTGTTCCGTCACCATACAAAAATTCAGCTTTACACAAAATATTTCGAGGTAAAAACCCGAAAAAACCTTCAATACCTGGCCTAATATGGAGCTACTTCGGAACCACATTTTTTTTTTATTTTGCTACATCATGATCAGATACTGACGTTTCTTCCGACCATTTTTTATTGCCTACTTATTATGTCATCGACTATCATAAATCAAATTATCTGCCTCAGTGAGTACTTCATATCATCATGAAGTGCTAGATTTTATATTGAAAATGATTTTGGGACATAGAAGTCGTGTTTAGTTCTCCACATACCAATGTTTTTTATGGTAGATTGTACACTGTAAGAAATGAGAAGGCCGATTACATAGATTATCGATGGTCCATTTGTAGCTAGTGATTAATCTGGTAATAGGCACACAAAGGGATAATGGCGTCGCAAACATCGCGTAGATTCCATAAAAACACATTGCGCATGCGTGGTTACTAATTTTACATTAATTTGTTTTGTATTCATCCATTTTATATATGTAACTATACATTTTATTTTGTAATTTTTACACACTTTATTGGAAAATTACACAAAATTATGTAATTTTAATTTACTTTATATAAAAATCACAAATTTGTTTAACTTTACAGTAAAAGTCCAAGTTTTTACGAAGTTTTCTGTGTAAAAATAAATAATAATGTAAAATCACTTAAAAAATCGAGCGAATTCTACCTTAACTTTCAAAGTATTTTTACATCCATTTTTTACAGTGTATGTCCAGATGCGTAATTAGGTATATTACTGACGAGTAGTGACAGTATGTTAAAACCAGCATCAGCGAGTTTTAACAGCTTGACACGAGTCATAATATCATTACGCACTAGATACATATGGTGTTTTTTGGCATACCCACTATAAAATAACAATTTTGCACATTATTTTCAGTATGGCTCAGTTGGTAGCGTCGCGGCCTCTGAATCAGACTGTTGTGGGTTCGAATCCCACCTCTGCTCATGGATGTTTTGTGATGTTATTTAGTTTTTAAGTGATATATTATTATATTTGTTGTATTTAAGACGCTAATGACCTAAGTTGTCGACGCGTCTATAATCCACAATAAAATTAAAAAAAATTCAGTATTTCCAAAAAAATTTGACAGTTCATTTGCGTCTTCAATTTCACATTTATAGCAGGCCGTTAGTATTATAGGTAATAGCCGGCGGATCAGAGGGACTAAACATAAATCACTATAGAAACTGTTTATTTTCCACACTAGTGTATTTTGAAAACACTTTCAATACACCTGACTGACTGACTGACTGACATGCATACATGTAAAGTAGCTATTTTATAGTGGGTATGGCAAAAAACATTTTCTTGGTTCAGATAAAGTGACACGCCACTCCAGATATGATTTTGACAAAAGTCGATTCTTTATATGAATCGACTATATTTCAATCTCCATAAAGTTCGTATCTAGTCGGTAATAAACATTGCATAGAGTGGCAGCCATCTTAGGTCATAATTATTATCAAAAAATCTGAACAGTCGTTATAAAAACACGAGATAGGTACCCGGCTGTGAGACCTTCTTTATGTATCAATGCATTCATCAGATACTAGTAGTACATTATTTTCAAAAAATACATCTCTTCGTATACTGGATTTCTTTGAAAGAAAACGTTCAAAAATACAGGGTGTTCCGGGAGGAATCTGCCACACTTTAGAGGCTTGTTATTATTTAAGTAATTTTAAACAAAAAAAAATATCTATATCAACATATAAGTAGGTCCGATTCGAAAAAGTTAGCGACTTACAATTTTGCGACCAGGGTGCACAATTTTTAATGTTTTGGCCTTTCTTCAACAAGTTATAAACTCGATAACTTTTTTGAATCGCACATCTCTACATAGTATAAAATGAAGTCGCTTTCCGCGTCTGTCTGTATAACCGCTAACTCCTCCTAAACCACACAGCGGATTTTTTGCGGTTTTCACCATCAGTTAGATATTTTTTTACGGAAGGTTTATATATGTAGCGAACGAGCGAAGAGAGTGAGTAATGTAATTATAATATTCAAGCGAACGAGCGAAGCGAGTGAATAGTGTATTGCACCCGGGCGAAGCCGGACAGGGCCACTAGTATGTTAATACAACTGTTTTTGTTTAAAATTACTTAAATAACAAGCTTCTAAAGTTTGGGAGATTCCTCCCGGGACACCCTGTATATAGCAAGTAGTATATACAGGGTGTCCAAGTTGACGTTGGCTAACATGGGTAACTTTGTATTAGTGGAGATAGAAAGTCGGTTAAATGGGCAAAGTAGTACAGAATTATGTGCTCATTAACGTCCCGTCGAAAAAACAATTGAATTTTGACACACTATGGATTTATTTAGAAAATAGTGAAAATTGCCGTTTTTGAAAACTGGCCATAACTTTTTTATTTATGAAGATATCTGAAAATTTCTTTAACCATTTTTTGATAACTTTTTATGATCTTTTCAGTGGCGTAGGTTTAATTTTTTTATATCCACTAAATAATGAGATATTGACATGAACTTTGGTTTTTCTTATGGACGCCATTTTGGATTTTTAGATATTCGAATTCTGCTTATTTTTCTGATTAATTTGGTGTATCACATGCCACATTTAAAAAAATGCAATTAACGTCCCATATTAGAGGCACTATAAAAACAACTGACAGTCAAATTTTATTTCAGTTCTGCCAAACTACGATTTATTATTAATTTTACACTTAAAATGTTCGCACTACTTAATTATAACTTGATTGTCAGTTGTTTTTAATGTCTCTTATATGGGACGTTCATTGCAAATTTTTTAAATGAGGCATGTGATACACCAAATTAATCAGAAAAATAAGCAGAATTCGAATATCTAAAAATCCAAAATAGCGTCCATAAGAAAAACCAAAGTTCATGTCAATATCTCATTATGTAGTGGATATAAAAAAATTAAACCTACGCCACTGAAAAGATCATAAAAAGTTATCAAAAAATGGTTAAAGAAATTTTCAGATATCTTCATAAATAAAAAAGTTATGGCCAGTTTTCAAAAACAGCAATTTTCACTATTTTCTAAATAAATCCATAGTGTGTCAAAATTCAATTGTTTTTTCGACGGGACGTTAATGAGCACATAATTCTGCACTACTTTGCCCATTTAACCGACTTTTTATCTCCACTAATAACAAAGTTACCCACGTTAGCCAACGTCAACTTGGACACCCTGTATATAGTATAGTATATAGTAAGTAGATGAAAATCTTGCAAGGAAGCGCAGAAGTTTTCAGGGCATAAGATAATCGTTAATCGTTTGCAAAGTATAAGTAGATGAAAATCGTGCAAGAAAGCTCAAAAGTTTTCAGGAAAATTATGTGTTTATCAAATTTTTCACATCTTAATAACAAAACATTTTTTTATTGAACTGCATTTAATCAATAAAACTACCTCAATATAAATTGCACATACCGCTACAATACACTAGCGGATGTGCTCTATTTATTCTTAAAACATTACTCGACGCATTCTGCGCATTTTGAGCTCACACATTGTAGTCTCTAGGTTTTTATTAAAAATTGATCCAAAAAAGTATATTGTGCAACTACTGTGCTGAATACATCTTTATGCGTTAGCACAGTTTCTCAAATCCTGTATTTAATTTTAAGAACAATAGAGTTGAGGGCAGTGTATTTTTATTTATTTAATTTATTGTAGATTATAGACGTGTCGACAGCTTAGGTCATTAGCGTCTTAATTACATTAAATAATAACTTCCTTAAATCTAAATTACATCACAAAACATCCATGAGCGGAGGTAGGATTCGAACCCACGACAGTGTGATTCAAAGGTCGGCTACGCTAACCGTTATACCACACTGTCCTCGAGGGCAGTGTAGCCTAGTAGATAGCATACTTGGTACCAGCCTCTAGACTAGACTGTCATGGGTGCGAATCCCACCTGCGCTCATGGATGTTTTGTGATGTTATTAAGTTTTAAGTTAGTTGTTATTTAATGTAATTTTAGACGCTAATGACCTAAGTTGTCGACGCGTAACAATTGAGTTCCACCCTTTGCGTATGGAACACTAACAGCTGTGAGTAAAGAAGTTACACTTCAAAATTAATAATAAGAGGACAGTATGGCTCAGTTGGTAGTGTCGCGGCCTCTGAATCAGACTGTCGTGGGTTCGAATCCCACCTCTGCTCATGGATGTTTTGTGATGTTATTTAGTTTTTAAGTGATATATTATGATATTTGTTGTATTTAAGACGTTAATGACCTAAGTTGTCGACGCGTCTATAATCCACAATAAAATAAAATCAAAATTAATAAATTCAGAAATACTCCCGCCTTACCACTTTTTAAGCCAGATGCTATAAATAAAATTGTTGTGTTTTATATTCAATTATTTGCATGTTTATGACATAATTGAAAAACCTTAGAACACGTCCATCAATTATATTATCGTCTGTCCTTTTCTTTCACGATCTCCTTCACGCGGTGTCAAATGGTTGCGTTAGAAAGGTGTCGACTAATAGTAGACCGGCGTACTTATATTATAATAATAACAATGGAGCATCGAACGAAACAACCGAGAATCACTATGAGCGTGATTGCTGTTATCAAAAGCGCGCTATTTGAATTGTATTCGTCATTTATATATGGACATATACAGGGCGTGGGAAAGATTTTCTATAGGTATGAATTTTGTATTTTCTTACCATATTAACTCGATTATGTATTTAGATTCGCTATTAAATATGTTTCACATCTGCATATCAATCGTGCTGTTCAAGTAACGCCATTTAAGAAAAATACAATTTATTATGAAGTATTAGAAATACCTTGTATTATGTCCGTCTTGTGACTTCTTGTGAATTTACACTACGCGTTTCAGCAACGAGTTGCCATCTTCAGGTGTGGTTAATTATTTTTAAAAAACACATATTGAGTATTCGTAACACTATATAATATAATATTGTAACGAATCTAGGCAGGCTGACTGCAGCCTTGATTCGTTGGCTTAAAATGGAGCACGCAGCCTTGAGCGCGAAGAAATATTCTGGGTGACAACAATAGAAAAACCGCCACCATGGATGTAAAATGACCAGGAAAGTTTATATAAACGAGAGCAAGAATGAAACAGGCAGTCAAGTATAAATACTCAACAAGTCAGACGTGAAAAGGGCAACAGGAAATAAATATACCACCAGCGAGTTAAAAGTTCTTTGAGTGACCTAGTGCAAATAATCTTCCAGTACATGAAAGTGACAAACAGTGTGGAAGATATTTGCGAGTGGCAGACGAGATCTTCGAGTGATTAAGTGCAGGTAATCTTCTAGTGCAAAGTGACAGAGAGTGTGGAAGATATCTGCAGGTGGCAAATAAATACTACCACAGACATATAGTGGACACATAGTGGTCAAGTAGTGACGAAGTGTTGGTCAATAAAAACTGACCAACGGTCAAACAAAACTGACCAACGGAAAATAGACAAAAAGAACGCTGGCAACAAAACGAGGTACAACGAACAGTGAATAAAGTGAGGAACAATAATTGTCCAGAGAATGTAAACTGTTGTCACAGTTGTGAAGGAATAAATAAATAAAATATTTACCAAAGTTACCAAACAGTTTTGTTACAATATTATATAGGTAGTGTTACGAATACTCAATGTGTGTTTTTTATGTGTAGCTCTCGACAGTGTACGATTCAGTACTATGCAACAACCAAAATTTAATTCACATTTTTTGGTCGATTTTAGTTTGCTTGTTAGCGCTGTGGTCGTTGTGGCGATTTAATTTATCGATTAATAATACAGAATGGTTATGTTGCCTTTTTAACATTTATCATAATTAACGTAATATCATGTGTATGTTGGATGGGTGCAATCGTGAATAAATGGTTTCATCACTCCCTCTTTAATGGTTATGAAAACTGGCCATTTCAGCTATAGCTTTCCCTTCATTTTAATTACTAAAAATCTATATTTGAAATACCAACCAGTCATTCAAATGCGGCGTACAGCATTTTGGCACCGACTTCATTCTAATAACAAGCGACTCGGTCTCAGTGAACTATGAAACAACAACAATCGAGTCCAAGTGACAACCATCGAGAGTCATCGAGACAATCGACTAAAATATCTCGTGATCGCGCATCACTAGAACAATCTGCTGGCATACAAGTGAGACATAAATGTAGACCAGGCTTCAGAGCACTGGCTGTAATTGGTTGCAGATCGTGCTGATGCTCTATAACAGTGTAACTGTCTGTGATGATTACCTATGCTAATGCAACTGATGATAGCTGGTACCCGACCATTTGTATCGCACTATTGCCAACTTCAGCCACAGTATTAACGCCAACAAATGATACGCCTTTTGTGATGAACTGTTTCACACGATTCGTGCCCTCGGCTTCACTAATGGTGATACGGTTCTTTGAATGATTAAATATCTGCTCCCTGATAAATAAACTCACTTGCAAAGATAAATTAAATTAAAAATTGTATATATACGTCTAATGATCTACCATGATGCCAAATTTCAAGTTTCTAAGTCACCTAGAATAGACCGAGAGCTAGTGACAATTTTTTGGTGTTATTTATTCAAGGCCTTATTTTTGTGAAGATGTTGAGGGAGGCATATTAAAGTGCCCTGAGTAAGGGATTTTGCTAGATAGCGGTATGGGAGGAATGCAGACTGCCCCAACATGTAACAAAAAGAACGGTCACAATTATTATTGCTTCAAGGCTGAAATTGTTTGTATAACTTGTCGGTGACCCAATAATGCCATTGACATATTTGCAGATCGATTGGTCATGTACCCGACTAAATTTATACAGGGTGTATCACAGGATTGCATACATAGGAAAGCAATGAGTGCAACAAGGAAAACATAAGCAAAATGAGTAGCGTGACAAAGATAGAATACACATGGCTAACTTAACTAAATTAATTATCATGGTTTTTTACATGAATAAAGGGCAAAGCAATCTCTGATCTAACTAATTTGTACTGTGTACTTTTCCCTATGTTCGGTTTCCTGTGATACACCCTGTATTATTAGTTCAAAGTTCAAATTTTGATATGTTGTTACGACGACTGTTTTAAGCACATATTTCAATTTGCAAAACAAAATGGCGGTATTAGCCCTCTCTCTTAGAGAGAAACTTGCTCACCTAGGTGTTTATATCGTTCGGCAAGGGGGTTACCTAATACCGACATTTTGCTCTGCAGTCGCCGTAACAATCATATTAAAATTTGAACCTTGAACTAATAATATAAATTTTGTCGGGTACATGACACGTTTAGGGTGATCTACCACCCCTTTAATAATGACAAATCGATTTGCAAATTTTTTAATATGGCATTATTGGGTCACCGACAAGCTGTACAAACAATTTCAACCTTGAAGCAATAATAATTGTGACCATTTTTTTTTGTTATATTTTGGGGGCGATATGCATCTCTCCCATACCGCTATCCAGCAAAATCCCTTACTCAGGTCACTTTAATTTGCCCCCCTCAACATCTTCGCAAAAATAAGGCTTTGAATAAATAACACCAAAAAATTGTCTCTAGCTCTCGGTCTAGAAGTGGTCTAGGTTTTTGATGAGTCAGTGAGTGAGTGATAAAAAAGGCACTTTTCAGATCTTAACTCAAGAACTATAATAGGTTTATTCATGAAATTCGGGATTCTAGGTGTTCAAGAAGGCCTTATTAGACACGCAAAATTGCAAGTGTGTAGGTTTAATATTTTTTTAGTTATGGGGAGGTCGAAAGTAGCTCGAAATGGTTCGTGTAAATATACACACTGTCAGTATTGCCGAACTTGGCTAACACACTGCCTTGTGTATATAGATTCCAATCATGGTTAATCTTTGATCACCTAGTCATGGACTGATAGAAGACTGCATTTTTAGATTTCTTGGGATTCCGTCGCAATTACTAATTTAATGTAATATTTGTTCATTGTATAAAGAAAACTTTAATCCGCTGTAGCTTGCATAAGTATATGAAATAAAAATTTGTTTGTACTTTTAGTGGAATGTCTAAGAATTTGATTATTAAATTTTCAACCTTGAATAAACTAGCAGACAGTAGGTAATAATAGAAATCAAATTAAATTACTTATTACTGACTACTGATTGAGGGTATGTTTAAATGTACACTATTGGAAAAGAAAATAATCTAAAGCTATGAAACCTGTTGTGATGCCCTTCTTCTGAAAGGACAGGTACTGGTGATGTTACCATAGTTACGATTCAAAAAACTACGGTAACATCACCGGCCAGTCTCAAAGTTATGCGTACCTGTCCTTTCAGAAGATCATCAATGTTTTTATTTAAAATAAAAAATACTTTTTATAATGTGAAACTTAATACCTATATATGTCAGGATTTTTCGAAATTCAACCCCTACGGGTGTCAAAGAGGGGTAAAATTTTGTAAGACTAAAATGAACAAAATAAATATTAGTAAAAAAAACTTTTTAGAGACAAGCTTTTATTTAAATGCACTAAAAAGGAAAAAATAATTTATAATAATTTCGGTTCATTATTATAAAAGCGTGGGTCGTGACTAATAAACTATCATAGAATTCACGACCCACGCTTTTATAATTATGAACCTAAATTATTAAAAACTATTTTTTCTTTTTAGTGCATTTAAATAAAAGCTTGTCTCTGAAAAGTTTTTTTTACTAATATTTATTTTAATAAGTATCTATAGGTTTTTTTTTTGGCTTCTACGCTTATATTTACGTAATTAGTCACGTCCTTTTTCTATATATTACTAGCGGACCCGGTCCGGCTTCGCCCGGATGCTGAGAAAGTCCGGGTGCTAGGAATTGCTCAGGTGCAATACACTACTCGCTCGCTTCGCTCGTTCGCTTGAATATTAAAAATACACTACTCACTCGCTTCGCTCGTTCGCTTGAATATTATAATTACATTACTCACTCGCTTCGCTCGTTCGTTTGAATTTTATTAATACACTACTCACTCGCTTTGCTCGTTCGCTTGAATATTATAAATACACTACTCACTCGCTTCGCTCGTTCGCCATATATGTATTTTTTAAAGCTAAATAAAATAAAATCTGTGGATGGAACAGAATAATATAAAAATCGCGATTAAAAATCAGGAGTAGATCGTATAAGGGTGAAAATTTAGGGTTGTATGTATTTTTTAATGCCACATTATAAAAAAATAAAAAAAAAAAATTTTGTCCAAAAAATAAAAAAAAATGTTAGGGGTGGACAACCCTTATCACTTAGGGGTATGAAAAATAGATAGTAGCCGATTCTCAGACCTACTGAATATGCATATAAAATTTCATAAAAATCGGTCAAGCCGTTTCGGAGGAGTATGGTAACTAACATTGTGACACGAGAATTTTATATATAAGACTAGCGGACCCGTCCCGGCTTCGCTCGGGTGGTATGAAATTATGATTTAATAGCGGTCACCCATTACTCCGCTCACGTATATTTAGTATAGCTGATCCGGCAAACGTTGTTAATAATTTCTAGGAATGATTACATTACTCACTCGCTTCGCTCGTTCGTTTGAATTTTATTAATACAGTACTCACTCGCTTCGCTCGTTCGTTTGAATTTTATTGATACAGTACTCACTCGCTTCGCTCGTTCGCTTGAATATTATAAATACACTACTCACTCGCTTCACTCGTTCGCTTGAATATTTTCGCCTACTCACTCGCTTCGCTCGTTCGCTTGAATATTTTCGCCTACTCACTCGCTTCGCTCGTTCGCTTGAATATTTTCGCCTATACTCACTCGCTTCGCTCGTTCGCTTGAATATTTTCGCCTACTCACTCGCTTCGCTCGTTCGCTTGAATATTTTCGCCTACTCACTCGCTTCGCTCGTTCGCTTGAATATTATAAATACACTACTCACTCGCTTCGCTCGTTCGCCATATATGTATTTTTTAAAGCTTAATATAAAAATCGCGATTAAAAATCAGGGGTTGATCGTATAAGGGTGAAAATTTAGAGTTGTATGTATTTTTCAACGCTGAATCATGAAAAAATTAAAAAAAAAAATTTTGTCCAAAAAATAAAAAAAAAAAATTTGGGGTGGACCACCCTTAACATTTAGGGGGATGAAAAATAGATGTTGTCCGATTCTCCACCCTACCCGATAAGCACAAAAAATTTCATCAAAATCGGTCAAGCCGTTTCGGAGGAGTATGGCAACGAAAACTGTGACACGAGAATTTTATATATTAGATTATATTCATTAATTAAACTTATTCTATTTACTATACTAAACTTTTTTTTAAACACTCAAACATTCTTCTTTCATCCTGTTCATAATTACTCAGTTTTAAACGTCGGTGATTCTTTTGTCCGTATCTATAAATTACCTATTCACAATACAACTTTTTCCTGCTTCAGCATCTCTTGATTAGTATTTTGTACATACAATATTGCATCTACTAATAATCCAAACAAACAAAATTATTAGTTCTGAAATAATGTAATCAATCTTTAAAAAATTTGTCTGAGCGGTTACTTTGTAAACATAGCGCAACTAACCGCAAGGCGCCATTTTATGGTATTATTAGAGAGATATTCCGAAAGAGCTACCGAACTGGGTCATTTCTGACTTGTGATTATCTTAACTGCCGCACACGGCGCTGACTGCACAATTGTATCTTCTTTTTATTATAAAATAGATCATAACTTTATTGTACGTGTTGGAATGTTTTGGTTTGTTCAAATTTATTTTGATGTCTGAGAGTTGTGGTCAGTCTGTAGCGTCTGTCTGTAAAGATTTGCGCTAATCAAGTGTTTTAGGTGCCTTTTCACTATCATCAATCTATCAATAGACCGACACGGTAACGATAAATCGTCACCGATACCGATATCGGTGCACCTCAATTAATGTCTAAGAAGTCTATGGATCGCTTTTTGATGTGAAACATCTTATGTCGGGCTGTGAACAGCCGCGTGAGGGGAAATATGCAACGAAATGTTTGGCCCGCTCCTTCGCTGCTGTTCTCCCCACCACTGCGGCACTGGCTCAGGCATGCACTGTAGCACACGCGGTGTTACAGTGCAGTATATAGGATTACGTCCGCAGTTTTCTTTGATGTTTCACATCTATCGGGGGTCCCGAGACCCACACCCTTTTTTACTTGCCGATTTAAGTGCCTTTTCACCAGGGCTGGCGCTATAGGTTTTGCCGCCCTGTGCAAAGTGAACGTTTGCCGCCCTCTATTCGGACATTTGCTCTATGCATGACTAATATCAGGTTTACGAAATTTAATTCAATTTTAAATTTTGCTACTCCTCTCCTATTTCACCGATTCGTAAGTGATTTAGTGATTTTGAATTTTTCATTAATTCATGAGCAAGGAAGAGAAATTGCCGCTTCAAAAAATTTGCCGCCCTGCGCAAATACACCGAATGCAACTATGAACTGAAGCCCTCGAAATTTAAGCTTTACCTAGAATAAAATAAACATGGACGACTATGGAAACGCCAATTTTCATTTTACAAAATAAATAAAAGTTACTTTCGTCGTAAATATTTCGGGAAATTTTAGTTTCAAAATTATATAAAAATGTTTTGTTACAATTGTGTATTAAACTATCGGCAAAACCATTTCGAGACTTGGAGTATATTGAGAATTAACGCAGTAAGCGAATGTGATTTTAACCTAGAGAAAGTCTACAATCTCATAAAGTGACATACGTCAAAAATATTAGTTTTTGTAGGAGTTCAAAAATATTTGGTACCTAAGGGAGCTACAGTGCCTCAAAAAGAAAGTTCTGCAGCCAATTTTTATTTAGAAACAAGTTTTAATTCTTATGACAGCATGTCAAGTGTTAAATTAGAACAATTAAACCTTCTAAATTATTAAAACTTGACATGCTGTCATAAAAATTCTTGTTCCTAATTAAATATTGGCTGCAAAATTTTTTTCCTAAAAATCCTATAATATTCTTCAGCCGTAATAAACTCACTGCGCAAAATTTTTAATTTTTATCCCAGAATTCGCTTAAATATACGAAGGCTAGGGAGCTGTAGAAAAGGTTGTAATTTTATCTAAATCGGTTTTTGAAATATTAGGAAAGAACCATCAATAGAACTTTTTTATTTGAGGGGCTGTAACTCTCTTACGAAATATTTTTCGAAACATGTTTACAGC
This sequence comes from Mongoloraphidia duomilia, assembly GCA_039654895.1. Taxonomy (NCBI): domain Eukaryota; kingdom Metazoa; phylum Arthropoda; class Insecta; order Raphidioptera; family Raphidiidae; genus Mongoloraphidia; species Mongoloraphidia duomilia. The sequence goes on from CM077527.1 coordinate 15,187,586, forward strand.
TGAAACTTTTGTCTTAAAATTCCATGTTCTAGTACCTGTTGCAATTTGTAACAACAAAAGCTGAACATCCTGTATACATAAAACATTTTCTTTTCAAAATACACACGTGAGAAAGCTTCAAATACGGCATCTAATAATAATTAACAATGAAAAATAAACAATCAATATGATTAATTTCCCTAGACCGTAACTAAATACATAAGAATATCAGACGACATCATCGCCATGATATTATATAGAAGGCTATACAGTAAAAATGTAAATGCACCGCCGGGATTCGAACCCAGAACTCCCGATTTCGCGTCAGGAAAGTTTCCACTTACTGCACAGTGGCCGACGGTGAACATTTAATCTTTCCTATATATAGCGACGATGTACCGCAAATCCAGTAACTGCGAGAGCTATTAATTTTATAACAACAATATATGGATGTCCGAGCTTTGCTCGGATGAGTTCAAAAAAAATAGTACTTAAAGTTCCCATTTAATCAAAATCGTTAGTCGTTTTTAAGAAAAAAAATTACATACCTATATAAGTAGATAATATTATTATACGTCAGTATACGTCATACTACATAACGTATGTACCTACATATTTTCAAATAATTACTGATTATTTTAATAAGTTAAAGATTGACTGTCAGAGTAATTTGACATAAATAATGAAAATAGTTTGTTTTTTCCAAAGCCTACTCACCATACGACACTGTTTTATAACGTTAAAAAAACTGTTTTTTAAAATGATAAAATCGATAAGAAAACGAATTTTTCCAGGAATGAGACCTAGCTAGATCCATTGTTTGCCCCCCAAAACCCCTTTTCAGTAAATTTCATCAAAATCGTTAGGGCTGTTTTCGAGAAAATATTTATATAGATACATAGGTAAATATATACAAGATTTGCTCGTTTAATAATATAGGGATTACAATGAATGCTACCTTCCTATAGCCTTCTATATAATATCATGGCGATAATGTCGTCTGATATTCTTATGTATTTAGTTACGGTCTAGGGAAATTAATCATATTAATTGCTTATCTTTCATTGTTAATTATTTTCTTTTCAGTATGTATTAGCTGTGACAATATTAATTTTGGCAATTCTGTCTCTTGTAAGATTCTCTATGAGTGATTTTCTGTGTATAGATGATGACTGTGTAGATTGGAATGAAAGAGTTTTGAAAAGTTTCGATTTAGGAGTTGATCCTTGCGATAACTTCTACAAGTTTGTGTGTGGCAATATGAAAAAACAGTATGCTGAAAGCATTGTGGAATATAACTTCATGGAATTCGCTACTGGAATAATGAAAGGATGGATTAAAACGTTAGAAAATACTAGTAATAAAGATGATGATCAAATACCTGCATTTTCTTTTTTGAAACAAATCTACGGGCAGTGTCTAGATTTTTCAGATTTGACAAACATTAGGTGGGTATTTCTATTTTTTATCCGACTTACAATCAAAAGAAGTGGCATTGCTTTTTGATTAGTTTTATTACTTCTCAAATTGACAATAATCTCCTTATATTTCCCCTATTTTCCCGTAATTTTGGAGTCATAGCGCGTTCGCTGCAAATATTATATACACTATAATCTATACAGATTGTATCAAATTAAAGCTGTGCATAGGACGTTCTGTGTGTAAGACAGAGATCGATATAAAGCAATAAGTAAGAAAGAGATAAATGATCGCTAATAGGAAGTTTCTGTAGTTACTGTAAGACTACTAAAATTATTGATAAAATCACAAAACAAAAATGACGCCATCAGGTTGTATGGGTATTATTTATTTACAGTATAACTACAGAAACTTCCCATTAGCGATCATTTATCTCGTTCTTAGTTATTGCTTTATATATCGATCTCTATCTTACACACATACCGCCCTATGCACAGCTTTAATTTGATACAATCTGTATAACCAAGCCGCCTATATTCCCTACACACTTATCTCGCACTGTCAGAATGTATTAAAATATTTATTAAAACCAACTTCAAAAATGTGGCAGACTAAAAATAATACAGTGTGTCATTTCAAAAATGATAAGAAGAAGGAAGTCTTTATTATTTATTTACAATAATATACACATGCTATATTATATGCAATGTTATAGGGATTTCAGCAAAATTGCTATAACCCATCAACATAAAAAATTTTGACATGCTGTTTGTTAATTATTTAGAAAAAGATTTAGATTGTCAAAAAAAAATTAAAAGAAGAACCAACTGTTTAAAAAAGAACCAACTACGAAAATGACAATAAAGACCCCAAGCTTCTAGGGCTATATTTTCGTCTAATATCTACCAATTCATATATAGGCTTTATAATATATGTACTTACTTAGTTTTATTATTTTCGATACCAAGCTAATAAATTGACAGATTTATGCCCTGTTTCTGGTACGATTTTTAACAGTAAATCTGCTTTCAAAGTACTTTTGGCTCTGCATTATTATAGGTAATTATCTTTAATAAAATTCAGTACCTAGGTAATAATTCAAAATCTTAGTTATACCATAAAACGAGCCCAATGGAGATGGGCCCTGGCCCTGCCAAACTTGACTATTAAGGGCGCCAGCTATATAACTACGGTGGTCTGTTGGCAGTTCATAGTTGGTAGTGTGTACAGCAGTACCCTTTATCCATGAGGCAAGTAAGGCAGCCGCCCCAGGGCCTCCAGAGCTTAGGTGCCCCCGTTAGTTCCATGAAAAAATGAAACAGCGATAAATTGGAAAAAGGGAGAAAATAAAAAACAAGGATTTAACAAGTGACAGAATTCTTCACATTTATTTAAAAATTTACTTCATGTTTAAATATCTCTACAACAGAAGATTCACGTGATTCTTGAATGTTCTGATGTATTTTTCTGAACATTTCTTGTAGTTCCGGGCATTTTTCTTGAATTTTCCAATAAGATAATATTGAGAGAAAAAATTAAGGGCCCCGGATAAAGTCTGCCCCAGGGTCCTCGAAAGTCTTAAAATGGCCCTGCAGGTGTACAGAACAGGGCCGTAGCTAGGGGGGGCATTAAGGGGTAATGCCCTACCTTAAAACATCCAGTGCCCTACGGCCTACTTTAAGGAATTGTAAACAAACCGCAAAGACTGTCACGACAGAATGACAGACTTGATCTATCTGGCATTTGGAAAAACAAGATTAAATTCGTTGGACTAAATGAAGTTCTTCGGAAATTTGATAACATGGCAAGTTCTGTATTTTTTTTTTTGAATAAATTGTCATTTACCGTTTTCTTGCTTTTGTAATTTGATATCACCAGATGAGGTGGGCAATCCAATTAAAAAATTGTAGTCTTTTGCTTCAGCCCTACTTTAAACTTTCAATGCCCTATCTTGAATTCAGCTCTAGCTACGGCCCTAGTACAGAATAAGTTTATTTAAAATAATAAATCATTGACAATGCCGAGGTGCTGTGTTTACCTACCAATGTTTCAAATCATAGAGGTTTTGTATTTCCAAAGGATGCGGAAATGAAAAGAAGTGGTTGCATGTTATCAAAAGGGAAAAACTTGATTTCCCGCGCGTTTTTCAATGAAAACCAATGATAACTTAGGTGGCTATAACTGTTGCCAACTATATTACGTTGCTCATGGGCCCATCTCCATTGATAGGTACTTTTTAGATCAAAAACCTGGACATAGAAGTTTATAGGTAACTAAAATAATATACTGTTACAAAACTGTTTTCTGAGTTGGCGGAATAAATATTTATTTACAATAATTAAAAACACAACAATAATAAATACAACAACCAAAAGTCAGTTCTAACAATCAACACAAGTAATTAACACTTAACTATATACAATTGACTACACTAATATTTATTTTGTCAGGTGAATTTATATCACGGAACTATTTATATCACTGTATTTATATCAGATTTATTTCTAACGTTTATTTATGTCGGTCATTTACTCAGTTACTTCAGTACTATTTATTTATATCCACTCCACTATTTATATCACTGTACTGACTGATTCGACTGTTGATTGACTAATATTTATATCACTGATCCGCTTGGTTGCACGACTCACCATTGACTGCCTGATTTCCTCGCACTCGCTTGCTTATATAGGTCGCTTGGCTTAGGTACAGCTCGTTCTAGCGTTCTCTAGAATGTTCGCGCAGTTACTCGTTGTTCAGCAAGCAGACACCGCTTCTCAGAATTCCTGCCTGACGTTTATATATAGGATGATCCGTAACAATACTTATTTTTGTTTTAAATTTATGAAACGATATAACGTTTTGCACAGAAAAAAATACCTGAAAGTTTAAAAATTAACAATAATTCTACATGAGTTACGTTGCCGCGTGGATGTTTCTTTACGTTTTTTAATTTTTGTTTTTGTATTTACTCTTAGATATTACTGGAAAAAAATAATGAAAGATTTATACCCAGAAAAAATAGATATCAAAACATTCAACTGGATCGAATACGATATTAATTGTTCATTGCGAAGCGGTCAACAACCTGCTTTTTTTCATATCGATATTTTAAAAAATCATAATGGCAATTTATCATGGCATATCAAATTGCCGATTTCTCAAATGAAAAATATTCATTCTTATGATCAGTTTACAGTCGATGTTTGGGCATTACAGACAGTTGAATTCTATGAACCGTCATTAAAATTATGTACCAACTTAAGAAAACTTAATTCATTTTTGGGATTTTTAAATTGGACTGATTATCTAAATAGAGTGACTGGAATAAGGATCGATGAAAATACTGAAATTTGTATCACTTGTCTACTGTATCTGAAAAATCTTCATCACATTATCAAAAAATATAACTCTGATGTCGTGGCTCATTATATTTACAACCAAACTTTTTCTCAAACTTTTACGAATTTCGAGGAAACGAAAATGTCAAGAAAATTTCATTGCTTACATTTTGTGAAAAACCTGTTTGCCGAACCTCTTGTATATTTATATTTTAAGCACAACACATTTACAGACTTAAAACAAGAAATCGAAAATATTACTAACGAAATGAAAACGCTATTAAAATCTACAATTCGAGAATCTGATTGGTTAGACAAAATTACAAAAGAACGTGCTATAAAAAAAATCAATAATCTGGAACAAATTATTTTTTATCCAGACATTATTAATGATATGGCATATTTATATAAAATTTATTCTAAATTGCCTATTAAAACAGAAAATATCGTCGAATCAGTTATCGCTATATCGAAACTGCGATATAAGCGATTGGAATATATTATAAATCATAAAAATCCGAAACACTTAATAAGTTTAAACTTCTTGCCGGATTTTAATTCATTTTATTATTTATATTTTAATATGATTATCGTAACACTACCCTATGCAGTAGCTAATTATGACAAAAGACGTCCGGCATTTTTAAATTATGGTGCCATGGTTTCAACCATTGGACACGAATTGATGCACGTGTTTGATGTTTCCGGAAGTAAATTTAATGAAGATGGAGACATGGTAATTAATTAATTAATATAGTAATTAATAAGAAGATTGTATAAAGCTTCTGTGGCTCACGATCAATGATCGCAATAGTGATGTTTAGAATAATAGACTACAGAAGTATAGGCGGTCCTAATTTGAGCGCGAAATTTAAAGTGGAGTCAAATGACGTTCAAAAATGTATGGAGTTTAACGGAATATTCATAACTATTCTTTTAAAACACATTTCTTATCAAAACAATGGCTGTTTCATAATAGTATATTGTGTGACGAGTGTGCTAAATACATATTTATGCATCAGGCGCGATGTTTTTAGCACTCGTATTCGGCTCGCGATGTTCACTCGCCAGTCGCCAAGGCTCGTGAGCGCTCTCCTACTACTCGTGCTGAAAACATCGCGCCTGACGCATAAATATTTAGCACACGTGTTGCACACTATACTATATAACACATACATGGTTTTAGACTTTATTTGAATAATTTAATGTCACTGACAGAAGTACATCTCATAATAAAAAACATTGGGCTCGATACAATATTTATTCATTTTGTTACCATAGTAACCATATTTCATTTATAACACCGAAAGAGGTACATAAATGTTCATTAGATAACGGGTTTTTCAAATGTTTTTCCATTATTCATCGAAAAGCGTTTCATAATGGATCATGACGTCACTCGTCAATAAACGGTCATTTAAAGTCCGCAAAATTGATATGAAAAAACACTAAAAGCGTGCATGTGTTATATAAAAATAATTAATAAATCCCGTCATTATTAGCTACAAAACTATTATTTAGTGTGAAATATTTTTTTATTTGAAATTAAAAATTTATGAAAAATGAATGTCCTAACTTGATTCAGCCAGTGACGTTTATTCTAACCTAACTTAACCTCGTTGACGTTTGTCAAGGTATAATTTAAGCAATTATAATTAGAAATTGAGTTTGTTCTTTTCATTTGGAATTGAAAAAGTGTTCTGAAGTCGTCTGAGCTACGCTAAATTAAGGGAGGGCAAGCTCAAAGGATAAAAAAAACATACAAGGCGATCCTGAGAATATGTTCGTTGAAGACGATGTCTTCAAAATGGCTGAATTGGATCCAGAATGAAAAATAAATGCGCAATTATTTACAGTATTAATTGTGTTTTTATTCTGGATCATTAAGCCATTTTGAAGATATCGTCTTCAACGAAAATTTTCTAAATTATTATAGATATTAATTTTGAAAAATGTCGTGGAGAACAGTCGAATATTTTTGTTTAAAAAATATATATTTTAACAATAGGAAAATTGGTGGTCAAGCAAATCACTTTTGGAGTATCAAAATCGAACTAAATGTTTTGTAGATCAATACAGCAAATTTCCATTGCCCACATCAGAAGGAACTTTTAAATTGGATGGATTCAACACATTAGGAGAAAATATGGCTGACAATATAGGTGTAAAATTGGCTTACGATATGTACAAAATATTTTTAAAAAAGCAGAAAGAAAAACTAAGAATTAATACATCAATTCAGTATAGTAATACTCAATTATTTTGGATTGGATATGCTTATAGTTGGTGCGCCGTCTGGGATTATGAGGATCGGGATTTTGTTTTTGATAAAAATGATGTGCACGCTCCTCCCATTTACAGGGTTTTTGGAACTCTGCAAAACTCTAAAGATTTTGCTAAAGACTTCTCATGTTCGAATAACAGTTACATGAATCCGTATAAAAAATGTAATTTTTGGTAAAAATAACAATACGTTTTATTTCGATCATTTATTGTTTATTTATTTGGAAGTAGATTTAAATTAAAAGTTGCAATACATATTTTAACCGACTTCAAAAAAAGGAGGTGGTTCTCAATTCGGTTGTATTTTTTTTTTATGTTTGTTACCTCGTTAACTCCGTCATTTATAAACCGATTTCGAAAATTTTTTTTTTATTTGAAAGTATATACTTTCAGATTAGTCCCATAGAAATGTCATCAAAATCGGTTCAGTAGTTCGGCTGATTTTAATAAAAGTTAGTAACGGCGTGTGATTCGTTAAGGTAAATGTCACTTTTTGACACATCAGACAGCGTAAGAAAGTCGGTTTAATAAAAGTGAGTAACGGCGTGTGATTCCTTTAAAGTAAATGTCACTTTTTGACACTAAAAGTAAAAAATAAAAAACTTTTTAACAAAAAAAAAGCCTTCAAAAAGCCACTAAAAAGAGGAAAATAATGAAATTTTCAAGCGAACGAGCGAAGCGAGGAGGAGATTCAAAAAATTCAAACGAACGAGCGAAGCGAGGAGTAATGAAATTCCTGGTCGAGGCTCAACGTGCCGGGTCAGCTAACTAAAATACGTGAGCGGAGTTGGGTGCCGCTATAAATGAAGATATCTACCATCCGAGCTAGCCGTACCGGCCGCTAGTACTTTGTAATGCGAACGTCAGTATCTCGCTTATGTCAAACTGGCGCCACGCACCTCAACAATTTCCATTATTTTCCTCTTCGCGTCTTAGTGGCTTTTTGAAGCGAGGTTCTTCTTTGTTAAAGCAATGTTCTTTTTACTGTACAGAGACAATCTGTGAGGTGGCTACTTCTGCAAGCTTCGGTTTTTGCTCTAGTGTTACGGCAGGCCTGTATGGAACCACTCGTTCGTTCACTGAAGTGTTAGACGCTAAACCATGGAAAACCTCAACAAGATGGCCGGTACAGGAATTACCGTTTCTCGGCGTAAGGCAGTAGGAAAAGTCCCAGCCACATCTGCCCCGCCGGGATTCGAACCAGTACCTTCCTAATGCGAGTCTAGTGCTGTACCACTAAGCTACATCGCTGGGTACCTACTGTTCAATACGAACAGCAATCCTTATGCTGTGCCACGAATACTATGCATTCATAAAGGGACAAATTTGGCACAGTTAAATTTTTTTTATTGTAAATTATAGACGCGTCGGCAACTTAGGTCATTAGCGTCTTAAAATTTTTAGTTGTTTGAACAGAGACCTACATAATGTTCTTATATCAGATTTAATTATTGTTCTTATCGCTCTCTTCTGAATAATAAATGCTCTTTGAAAAGATGACGAATCACCCCAAAAAATAATGCCATATGCGCACACGGATTGAAAGTATTCATGACATTATATTCATTAAAATGTCAATATTTATGACAGATCGGCATTTTTTGAGTATGTACCAAATACTGTGTAATTTTAATTGATTTTCTATTTAAAGGTACCTGACAGTATTAAAATTTTAAGATTATAAATGTAAACAATGATTTTTGTCTCACAGGTAAAGTTTTCTTGGACCGACATTTCGATGTAGGATTATTTAATACCGGGACCTGAGCCTAATTGTTTGCTACCTAATACCTAAATATTTTATGGATCTGGTCATCAATAGTTCAAAATATACATTTATAGAATATAGTTAAGTTTATAGTTAAGCTCATTCATAAGCCAGTGCTTTCTGAAAAGTGATCGGGTACAAATCAGTTCTGAAACATTATTTGGAGAGTAGCTACGTTTTTGAAGTTTTACTGAAATTGTGAATATTTTATCTTTGATTTGTGCGGATTTTCAAAAATGGTGAGTACATTTTTTTTAAATAGCTACTACTTTATGAAAAGTTTATGTTTCTATCTAGAATTTAAGTAGTTTTTTTCAGTGCAAAAATCTAGACAGCAGTTTTGTTTTTAAAATCTGAAAGTCGTAGATGTCCTTTAATAAATTGGAAGTTGTATTCATTTAATTTTTATTAAAATAATAAATCAACTGGTGATCATTAACAAAATTAATTTTAAATTTAGCCAATGGAAATATTTACATCAAAAAATATATTTAGTTTTTTTTTGTACTTGTCGCGTTTTGGACTTTATCCTTCTTTATGCTTGAAAGATATTGGGCTTGAGAATAGCCGAGCGTGTAGCATGTGCGTCACTATGCGGTTCCTCTACTACAAGTTCCCGGGTTCTAGCCCGAGAGCTATGGTAGAAGTGTCAATTGGATTTTCAATTTATTATTAAAAAAAATAATGAATTGAAAATATGAATTGGTGCTACGCCCAAATAACCGTAGCTGTTGGTAGTCTTTAAAACAGAATTTAACAATTTTTTGAATAGATATTTTCATCAGGCGTCACAACATATTATAAATTAAAGTACCCCGCCGTGTCTATATGTCTGTATGTATGTTCGCGCTAATCTCAGAAACTACTGTGGGGATTTTCATTCGGTTTTTACCAATACCTAGAGTATAGACAGACTGATTCACCAGGCAGGTTATGAATTCATAACAAAAGACACGAACTATATTTAAGTTAACTTAAATATAGTTCGTGTCTTTTGTTTTTATTATAGTTCATGTGCTGGTAGTTATATTTTTTTTCATTTTAGGGAATCATTTTTTCCACTCGGTGTTGTGATAGCGATCTTCATTCGATTATAACATATCAATACGAAGTAAGGTCGGAGTACATCAAACAAATAGAAGAATACAAGCAAACTTTTAAATTTTTAAAACAAAAAACTATATCTTTGAAACAACAAGCGCATGTAGTTGCAAAACAAAATCGTAAAAGGCACCTAGTTACTGCCAGGAAATTTCAAACGAAGGCTAATGAAAATTACATCGGCTCCAATATGCAATACCAAGTCGCCGTCGAGTATAAGAATAAATCCAAAGAAAATTACAGAAAATATTGCAGTCTTTTAAATACTTTTTCTCGAAAAGATGTGAAGTTACATGAATTAGTAAACACGACAATAATGTTAAATCTTTTTCAAGATTCTGAAGATATGTGTGATGAGATCACATCTTATAACGGTGAGATTTCAGCTTTAGAAATGGAAATGAAAGAAGATTTAAAAGAGATTCAGACACAATTACGTTTACATAAATTTAATACTTTGAACACACGGAAAGCGGTTAAAAGACATTTAGAACTCGCAGACTATGCTGTCCATTATAGACGGAAAGCCAAAAAACAATATGCGTTATTCGAAAATTCACGTAAAGCAAAAAAACTTTTGGATAAAGCAAAACAATGTAAAGAAAATGCTAGGAAATGCTTAGATAAATGTGTTCAGCAATATGAAAAATATTTGTTTGTGAATATGGCTATCAAACGGAATATGCGAGATGCTTATATAAATGCCACTTGTAACGTAAATCAGGTTTTTTTGTTGTTAAACAACGAGAATTGTCTTGTTTGTAAACGTCTGAAAGAAAGATTAACCGAAAGTACATCAGTGACTGCCATTTACACAAATATGATGGGTTCTCTTTGGGCGCTCATTTGTAATGATCAACGTATAATGAGCTTGTACTAAATTAGAGACATTACTTCACGGCCGGCGTTAATAGAATTAAGATAAGAATCTTTCGGGCTTATGAGCCGTGGTCTACTGGAATGGCTTCTTCTTCTTCCAGACGTTTACTGGTACCTAGTTGTGTAGAGGACTGGTCTGTGATTGGTCTATCAGGTACCTTACCTATAAATACCTCTGCACAACTAGGTAGTAGGGATGTGAAAAAATAATCGATTATGGAAATAATCGATTAAAATCGATTTTTTTAAAAGTAAAAATCGATTTTTATACGCGATTTTAATATTACAAATAATCGATTAATAATCGATTTTTTTTATAATCAAAAATCAATCATAGTCGATTTTTCATCTGCCACCCCTCGACATTAAGTCTGGTCTTTTATAACCCGGAGCGCGACATCTGTATGATGTATGTATGTATTATGTAAAATAGTTTCAAATCGATATCCTTCCAATTGTTTTCATTCATTAAAGAGTAAAAATAATTAGTTTTACTATTATAAAAGTATGCAATTTTTTGAATAATAGAAAAAATCGATTTTTCCACAAAAAATCGATTATTTCTTCAAAAATCGATTTATATTGAAAAGAGAAAAATCGATTATTAAATAATCGATTTTTTTTACTCAATGTCACATCCCTACTAGGTAGTACATCGATTTATATTGAAAAGAGAAAAATCGATTATTAAATAATCGATTTTTTTTACTCAATGTCACATCCCTACTAGGTAGTACCGTAGTAGGTACCAGTACACTCGACAGTAGGAACACTACGACCACGTCGAGCACACCAATGAAGATGCTTGCCGCAGTTGCAAGCGAAACGTCTGGAAGAAGAAGAAGCCATTCCAGTAGACCACGGCTCATAAGCCCGAAAGATTCTTATCCTTAATTCTAGAGACATTATTGTTACACGTGACAAGAGTTGTTCGTTGTTGCAACGACATTTGAATTGTTTAACAAATGAGGAGAAAATTCAACAGGGATGGATCATGGCGAATGATGGGAGCTTGTGTGTTTTTAAAGACCACCAACAGCTAAGGTTATTTGGGCCTAGCACCAATTCATATTTTCATTTCATTATATTTTGTATGGTTGTACATGCGAATCATCGTAATAGCGAGAGCTATTCATGTAGGTGAAAACAGTATAAATCTTTTTAATATATCTAAAATATGATGCTTTTGGGTGTTATTTTTAAATAGAAGAGGAGCAAAATAATTTAAAAAAAACTGGAAAAGCTTTTAAGGGTTATAGACCTTTTTTAGTTTTTGACTTGCATCCTATACTTAAGTTATTTATTTATTATTATATTTTTCTGTGAATTATAACACCGATTTTCAGTGTTATTTGTAATTATTACTTAATAAACTATATTATGTACAATTAATACGATTCATTTTGTTATTAATTACAAGCAATACATTGATTATTTTTACGCTGTTTATTTTATATCTTTGCTAGTCTTAGAATTTTCAATTAATTGATCTTGATCTTTATCCATTTCAATTTCCGATGTAGGTATTAATGAAAAAATATCTGGGTGCCGAGCTTTGCTCGGATGAGTTCAAAAAAATAGTACTTGTATGCTGTGAGATATTATTTTCTCAGAATATTATTCCGAAACGAATTTATTTCTGAAACATAATTTAAATAATTGTTTCAGTTAAATATTTTAAATACCTATGTGTATTTTTAAGCGTAAAAACTAAGTATCAACTTGAATTAAGCATTTTTTCCTGTAAATATTACTTAGGTCGCAATTTTCAAATCTACCGCCGTTATTGTTTTGTTGACTGAAGAACTCGCAAAAACCGATTTTCATAGATCTTGTAAAAATGTTCGAATCAGATGAAATTCTGCTTGCCCGTTGCCGTTTCAATAATCCGTTTTTAAACATTGATGCCAAATATCAACTTTATCGAAGTACTTTTTCTCTGTGATATCATCTTAGCAACTTCCAGTAAATTTCAAATATTTTTTTTGCATAGAAGGTACCTACTGAAAAACTCACAAAAATCGATTTTCGAAGAAATAGAATTCATATTATATCTTTTAATAACAAACGTCAGACTATAAACCTGCAGCGCAAAACATTTTTACATGCATCTTCACCATAGTTTTTAAAAATCGATGTGTTTTGATATACTGCATGCCTGCGTCGCTAGAAGTGCGGCCCTTCGGGCCGCCGTGCAAATTTTTAAACAAAACTTTTTTGTATGTATCTTAACAATAGTTTTCAAAAATCGATGTGTTTTTACACAGACTCGCGGTGCCAGAAGTGCGGCCCTTCGGGCCGCCTGTTTGTCATTGTTTACATATTGTGCAAGACACTTCTTATATTAGTGTTCATTTACAGTTTTAACCCTTGTGATATATTATACAAAATCTATGTAGAAATAGGCTTCGAATCGATCTGACAATTGACCGAGTTATAAATAAAAAAACCCTTTTTTTTAATTGCTCCCCTCTGGGACCAAGATTTCTACCTAGATCGATTTCTCGCCCCGAAAAATCCCCATTCTGTAAATTTCATCAAAATCGTTATTCGTTTTTGAGAAAAAAAAGTCTAGGTAAGATTATACGTCATACTATATTTAACGTACATAATATACATATTTTATATAGGTAATATAAAAATAACATACTTAGGTACCTATTTATTTAAATATTAGTTAAAACTACTTACATAATAATGTTTAGTTTTTATTTCTGTTATTTTTTACTATACAAATAGTTCACGGATTACTTTAATAAGTTAAAAATTCTGTCAGATAATTTTGACATATAAATAATGAAAGTAGTTTGTTTTCTCCAAAGCCTACTCACGATATTACGATGTTTTGACAGGTCAAAAAACCGTTTTTAAAAATGATAAAATCGATAGGAAAACGAATTTTTCCAGGGATGAGACCTAGCTAAATCGATTTTTTGCCCCCCGAAACCCCTTTTTGGTAAATTTGATCAAAATCGTTAGAGCCGTTTTCGAGAAAATATTTATATAGATACATAGAAACATAGATAGGTAGGTATATACAAGATTTACTCGTTTAATAATATAGGGGGATACATCTTAAATGTATTAAAACCCCGTTTTAATTTATTTACATTTAACTACTTTATTTCATAAGAATTGTTTGGTTCAACACTTAACAATCTTAATTCTTAAACTTTATGTTTAATCAATACAGTTCTCAAATTATTAAATTAAAATGTATTTATTCGTGTGTGTTTTTAAAGGCCACCAACAGCTAAGGTTGTTTGGACCTAACATATTTTCAATTCATTTTCATTATTTTTTTTTAATAATAAATTGAAAATCCAATTGATACTTTTACCAGTAAAAGTAATTCCAAATTTATTTATATTTTATTTATTTATTGTAGATTATAGACGCGTCGACATCTCAGGTCATTAGCGTCTTTCAACTACATCAAATAACAACTTTCTTAAAACTAAATGACATCACAAAATATCCATGAGCGCAGGTGGAATTCGAACCCACGACAGTCTAGAGGCTGCGAATTCCAAATTTAGTTACATATTTTCAAACTTTCTAGCATGGAAAACATTTTTTAATTAAAAATTTCAGTACGTTTTTCGCAAATAGATATCTATCAGAATTCGGAAAAATAAGGCCATCAATTTTAAAGACCACCAACAGCTAAGGTTATTTGGGCCTAGCACCAATTCATATTTTCAATTCATTATTTTTTTTAATAATAAATTGAAAATTCAATTGACACTTTTACCAGCTCTCGGACTAGAGCCCGGGAACTGGGGACTTGTAATAGAGGAACCATAGCAACGCCATGTAATCAACAGCATTGCTACACGCTCGGCTATTCACAAGCCAAATGTACTTACTACTTACTAAAAAGAGCTAGAGTGGAATCAGAACATGTTTTATACTTAGATCCGGATATTGATTGTAATTACAAAAAAACTCGGGTCGCAGTGCCAAAACCCTGCCGACAATATAGTGTATTTGCTAATACAGGCATTGTGGCATTATTATGTAAACTTAAGTTTGTTTTTTGACAAAATAAAAAATTTAACCCCTTAATACAGCCCTTAAAATAATTAAATTTTTCTAAATTTCAATATTAGACATGGATTTCATCAATACACCCAATTAAATACACCCTTCCATATCTAAGTAAATCCGTATCAACAAACTAGTGTTTTCATAAAATTTGAAAGTCCGGTCCTGTCGGGCCGATTTTATTAAAATTTTAGCAGCACATTTTAATCTTTACTAAAGAGTTAAATTTCAATTTTGAAACGATTCTGACAAATTTTTCGGTATTTTTGGGCCCAAAAACTTTTTGGAACCCCTAAATACAACCCTGAAAATGGTCCGATCGGGCCCATTTTAAATAGGCTTCTTGCGGTGATGGGTTCCAATGTGTGTACCAAATTTCGTTTCAATCGATTAAGTCTGTCGAGAGTTATCGTGTACACACATATATATATAAATATATATATAAAATATATAAATATATATATAAAAAATACATACATATATATATAAACATTTTTAAAAATGGTGCCAAAGTGTTCAGGAGGCTATGAAACGTCGAGAAATTTTGGTCCGACCCCTAGGTCCCACCATCCGACCGACGCCAATAGTGTATGTGCCATATTATGGCAAATACACTAAAAACGACCTCTAAATTTGAGACATAAATCGCCAATTATTAGTCCATATTCTGAAAATTAAAATTGAACCAGCTACTGGTTGTAATAGATACGTAGGTACCTATGGTATACTCATTAGCCACTGTAATTTCTATTTTATATTTTATACATAATCATATATCTCCGAAGTCACGTTTTTTATTAGGTTTTTTGTGCATTCTTCTGATCTAAGGTAAATCAGTTCTGTTAGATCAAAGACCATAGCACAGTTAATGCTGACAAATAGATGCGTTTATTATTTATCAGCATTTGCCATTGTCTTCGCTCGGGTTAAAGTTAGTTTTTTGGCTGCTCAATCTCCTTAAATAGCAATAAAAAATGGTGGAACCTTTGGTGTAAAGATACGAAATGTTACAATTACCACAAAACACCAAACCATAACAAACACTCTCGACGTACGTTTCGCCAACCAAGTTGGCATCATCAGGAGATGATTAAAACTAAAGACTAAACAAAAATTACTGCCTATTTATAGGCTACCTAATTTTAATTTAATTAAAATTAGGTAGCCTATAAATAGGCAGTAATTTTTGTTTAGTCTTTAGTTTTAATCATCTCCTGATGATGCCAACTTGGTTGGCGAAACGTACGTCGAGAGTGTTTGTTATGGTTTGGTGTTTTGTGGTAATTGTAACATTTCGCTCCTTAAATAGATTTACATGACGTTGCTATGGTTCCTCTATTACAAGTCCCCAGTTCCCGGGTTCTAGCCCGAGAGCTGGTAAAAGTGTCAATTGGATTTTCAATTTATTATTAAAAAAATAATGAATTGAAAATATGAATTAGTGCTAGGCCCAAATAACCTTAGCTGTTGGTGGTCTTTAAAAACATAATTTCACAATTTATCCTTAAATAGAAGCGCTAAATCCGCAGACAACATGATATACCTACGCAACAAACGCAAATATATAGCGTACACGAAAAACAGAGTTAGTGTGGACGTGTTTCTAAACAGTACCACACAGCGCAAACATACGTGTTTTGTGATCGCTATAAGAGCGGTACATCATATGACTACTATTGGACGGGGTTTTTATTGTTTGACCCGATGGAGAAACTGAAAATAAAATTATTTCTATAATCTATCTCTCAGTTGTCAATTTGTCAGTGTATAGTGCATATAGTGGTGTTGCTTTTTTAAGTAAAATAATTATTTTTAAAATGGACATAGGTTCACCGGGAATTTACCTGACTATAAGCCGCTCTTATCTAAGCCCTACGTTGCCGAATGACTTCCGTTCGACTTAAATAGCCGAGCGTGTAGCAATAATAGCTGTTGGCGTTAAAAAAACTCGATCAACGTTCGGGATTGGTTTCTTCAAAATATTTGAGAACACAAATTTAAAAAGTTTTGTAACGCCTCTGAATTTACAGTAGTTCACTTTTAAATCATTAGATGGCTGATTCAGTAGTATACTCAGTTATTTAATTTGGATTCCCACACGTTTTTGATATAATTTCGGCTCAAAACCATTTAGAATCAATCAAGTAGCTGATTTAGTAGCGTATAAAATATTCTATTAAAAGTCGCTCTCTATAATTTGTTATTTATTATGCCAGCTTTCCATATTTCGATTATAAAATTACAGATAATTATATTCTTTCAAGTATTGGCAATACTTTTTTTACTTTTAATCATTGATCTTTTGGCGTTTGAACCTGTCGGTAGACTCGTAGTTTTCCACACGGCCACCATGGCTTGGTGTCTGAGACCTTAACATATTTATGCCTAGTTTTTTGTTTTACTGTATGTCAACCACCTCTGACTATTTCTAAAATGCCACCCCAGTGTGAGACATTGACATATATTCACGTCAAAAAAATTAGAATGATTTTATATTCTAAGATAATTTTTAAACGGTTTTATTTAGCTTGACCCCGTATATTTGTTTGTTACTATATTTGTTTCAAATCTTACGACAACTTTTTCAACTATTTCTACTTAACCGATTCTTATGAAACTTTGCACACACACATTGAGTTCCCGTGACAATACAATATTATGATAGTTTCAACTTGGTAACGACGGTCTGATGATGGAATCAGGAGGTGGACAGTTGAAAGGATGAGGAGATTGCATAATGATATACGGGCCAGAAATCAAATTAAAAACTAGAAAATAAAAATAGGTAAAAAACTTTTAAGTTAAACGGTTTTATTTTAAATCATCAACTGTACCAAAAACTAGAAAATAATTAGGACACAAAGCAAGGGGCACTTTGTGTCGCTGCGTCAGCGGAATAAGTAATAAAAACGTGGAGCGCATAAAAATCTGTATACCGACTGTATAATTATTATTAAATAAGAACGGCTTGTCTAGAAAAATGTGTTTCCAAGTCCACCAACGGAAATATTTCAAATGCGCCCCACGTTTTTATTACTTATTCCGCTGACGCAGCGATACAAAGTGCCCCTTGCGTCCCAATTATTTTCTAGTTTTTGGTACAGCTGATGATTTAAAATAAAACCGATAACTTAAAAGTTTTTTTACCTATTTTTTTAAGACCAAGTTTATTGGATACTATTGCCTCTACTGTACAATGTACATGTATTATTAAATAAAAATCAATTAAATGTATTAGGTGATCTATGAATTTATTGCAATAGACCGCGTTTAATAATAAATTATTTTAATTTAGATAAGTATACGGTAGATTTACGACCTACAAGGACGTTTCTAAATTCTGGTTTAGGAATATCGTCATAGCTTATGATTATTGATTGAAACAGTTATGGAGCGGATCTCGAATATTAAAATTATGAAAAAAAACGTTGCGATTGGAATAGTGTTTTAAATGTTTTCTGAATCCATAATAATTACTCAAAAATGTTCGGTACTTTTTTATGTTTCAAACAGTGTAGGCATTTTAGTTAAAGTTATCAAAACTCTAATTTTATTAACTTCCCACCAGAAACCCCCAAAAGTCCACCAGAAACCCCCCAAAGTCCATCAGAAACCCCCAAAAGTCCACCGGAAACCCCCAAAATTCCACCAGAAACCCCCAAAAGTCTACCAGAAACCCCCAAAAGTTCACCAGAAACCCCCAAAAGTCTACCAGAAACCCCAAAAAGTCCACCAGAAACCCCCAACTTCCGATTTTGCGAGATAAAAATTTGGAAATATCTCCACGTTTGTGTGTGGGTGTACGTACGTTCGTGCGTGCGTACGATGGTGAACGTTTTTTCCGTTCGCATATCTCAAGAACAAATAGTGATACTCCGGACTAATTTCATTCGACGCGTAACTACATAAAGAACACCTGATACGGTTTGCAAAAAAATTTATTTGGCGGTTTGTTTTTTATTACTAAAAAACTACTGTAAAATTGTTGTAAAATATTTCTCGTCTCACATATTATCTGAAGAATAAAGAATGATATCGACTCCGGATTAATTTCATTCGACATAATTGCATAATGAACACCTGATAAGGTTTGAAAAAAATTTAAATTGCCGGTTTGTTTTTTATAACAAAAAACTATACTGTAAAATTGTTGTATAAAATGTTAGCCTGTATTGCAAATAGTTTCTCTACGGTAGGCTGGTCTCTAATCTCTAAGGGCACCCAAATCCAATGGGAAGTTAGCAATGTGGTTTTACCCACACACCAAGCCTATTTTTGTATTACTAGCTGTACCCGCGACTTCGTTTGTCTTTATAAACAGACTGTAGTATAATTCTACTTTTATGCCCAGTTTTATAAAAAAAAGTCTAATAAAATGTTAATTAAGTTTATAGTTAAGTGTGATACCGGAATGTTTTTCATTATTATATAAGGCAATGACCTTAATTGACATTTCAAGTTCATTTAAAATGGTGTTTGTATTTTTATGGCACTAAACACCATAAATCTGATAGACCATTATTATAGTTTATGGGCCAAATTATACAATATGTAGCCCCTGATTCAGTAGGCCGCTTTATACACTATTAAAATTTAAAATACATATCCATGTTGAAGAATATTATTATGCTGGGCTGTAAAACATCACTTGACGGAACTATTGTAACAAAAGAAAAGCGCCGTTTGTTATAAAATAATTATTCAGAAATGTTGTATGTAAAAATAATAAGACTTTTAATAAGCGGTTGAGTTTCTCACGATCTCGAGTATTGTGTGGAATTTTTGACAGTATTTTAAATCGACAGAAAATTCTTGCAGAATTTGGTCTATTTTTCATTTGTATTAATGTCACCGTCGGAACCCGAAACTTCCAATTGAAAATATGAATTGGTGCTAGGTCCAAATAATCTTAGCTATTGGTGGTCTTTTAAACACAATTTTTTTTTGTCATAGAAATATCACTACATGCGAGATATAATAATAATAATCTTTATCCAAGTGTGCAAGCTTTCACGGCCAGCATTGTTCCTAGTCTTCATGGTTTCCGGGTTTGTAGGCCGTGGTCCGGTGGTATTTCTACCTGACGTTTCGTCTACAACTGCGGTAGGCATTCTCAAAGGCGATGTGGCAGCGGTCGAAGTGTCCTCCTTGGCGGCTCACAGGTCATACAAAACATACAAAACCAATGACCAATCGTACAAGGACGGGATACGACCGAGTAGAGAACTCACCCCCACCACTACACACTGCGCAGTTGACCAATTACAGAGAGACGGACTACGACCGAACAGAGAACACACTGATACTAGGCATAAAAGAAGGGAGAACACCAGTCACTGACAAACTGACCTGTGAGCCGCCAAGGAGAACACTTCGACCGCTGCCACATCGCCTTTGAGAATGTTTACCGCAGTTGTAGACGAAACGTCAAATAGAAATACCGCCGGACCACGGCCTACAAGCCCGGAAACCATGAAGACTTGGAATAATAATCTTTATTAGTAGATACTAGTAAAAGCACTAAAAGGCGAGGTTCAGCCACTGGTTGTTTTTCAACCTAACCTTCATGTGATGCGTTAATTTTGACCGGGAGTGTAGTTGGTAAAAGTTAAGGATCTTCATTCTCACGTTGAGAGGGTGAGTTATAGTTGATTTGTAAACGTCAAAACCGATATCAGAACAAGCTCTACGGTGTTAGTTAATTTGTACCTGTCATAGTTGGGATTCGAACCGACATGAATAATTGTCGCTGTCTGTATTAAATTTACATACTGCATTTATCAATTATAATCTGTAACTTTAAAGATAGACGCGCATAGAATCGACTCTGTACCTACGGCACTTTTGGAACACTAAAAAATAAATTAAGATTTAGTTAAACATAAAAAAAATTTAGGCTACATTATGACGTTAAAACGTCTAAAATAACGATTACGAAACACTTTTGTTAATTAATATTATATATTTACTAATGCTGGGCTGCAGAAAGCATTGTCAGAAAATCTGATTAATCTTAGATTGTAACCATACCTATTTCTCCATAAGAAAAGCATTGTAGAATTTTAAATCGATCCTCCTCGAAGAATAATTGATCAATTGAAACGACATTTTTTTAAACTGTGTATACATGTATTTAACATAATTTTTTGTACAATTTCCACTTCGAAATAACATTTTTCTACACATTTTGATCAAAATTTAGCTTGAAAAACGATCTTTTTCTATTTAGATCAATCATTTCTTTTTGTGTTAAAGTACAATCTAATGTTCTACTTGACAAGGAGTTTGACAACGACATTATAGACTGCTCCTGCATCTATAAAAACTAATAATTATATGGTCACTATCTAAGATCATTGGGCTTGAGAATGGTCGAGCGTGTAGCAATGCTGTTGTTCACATGGCGTTGCTATGGTTCCTCTATTACAAGTCCCCAGTTCCCGGGTTCTTATTACCGGAGAACTGGTAAAAGTGTCAATTGGATTTTCAACTTATTATTAAAAAAAAAAATAATGAATTGAAAATATGAAATGGTGCTAGGCCCAAATAACCTAAGCTGTTGGTGGTCTTTAAAACACAATTTCAATTTCTAAGATCTTTGTCGAGTCAAATTTGTTGACAATGCTTCCTGCAACCCAGCGTAGACCTGTTTGAAAGTCCAGCGTATGTAAGGTTACCATACATAAGCGGAGGGATGCCTGTCAAGTTTCCTGGAATACCTGATTTTTCAGAAAAATGTCTGTCTAAAATAAAAAAGCTGTAGGTAGTAGTTCAAAGTGCGACGAAGTCACGAAAGGGCGCGAAATTTTAAAATGCTTGTCTCTGACCAGCGCCGGCCGCACGCCTGCCTAGACCGCAAAATGCCTGTCAAATGCGGCAAACGCCTGTCAGATGGTAACCCTGACACATTTGTCACCATGCCCTGACGCCTGGCGTACTTACGTCAGACGCGCGGGCCAGGCGTGAGCCCGCGTCGTAAATTTTGCGCGCGCTGAGAGAATCCCGCTTCACGCCCGCATCTGAAAGGTTACGTTTGTTCAGTGCCAACCGAGACTCAAGCGTAGGACGTAGGGCGCATCGTACGCCTCATGTGAAACGGGACTAAGCGTAGTGATGCGCGAGTACGAGATGTTTTAGTCGATTGTCTCGATTGTTCAAACATCTCGATGACTCTTGATGGTTGTAACTTGGACTCGATTGTTGTTGTTTCATAGTTCACCGAGACCGAGTCGCATAGTACTGAATCGTACACCGTCGAGAGCCACGTAATATACAATCGTTCATCACTCAACAACTGTGGTCGAGTCGATTAGTCGATTGTGCAGTAATCGCGTAATACGAATTCAATAGTGAAGAGATCACAGAGTACCGACTGAACAGTGTGAACAGTGAACAATCAACGAGTCACGTGAACGTCAGTCGACTAGCATATAACCTTGAATCGCGATTATATGTATTCTTATTCGCTGCTATTGCTATAACCTATGTGGCAAATAATCGACTTGAACAATCGAACATTTCGATTGTAAAATCAAACTCCGAGTCGATTGTGGATTCGATTGTTATTATGAACGATTACAATTGTTTCGATTATAAAAATATCTCGTAATCGCCCATCACTAACTAAGCGTATGCGTTCTTCTCACTTTAGTTGATATCCAAACTGATTCGATGTTTATACGTCTAAATCTAGTCGTACGGAATACAATATTTTTTATTTATATGCTCATTTTCATACGTCTATACGTGAAATATTAATCTATTGTTATTTTTCTCTGTCTGAATTCATTTATTATATCGTCGTGGTTTTTGATCTACAGTACTATAACTGAGTGATTTATAAAAATCAACTATATCAGAACAATTTGTTTATCGATCATAGAATCTTCGCTGGAACATGATATCGATATCATGTGATCACTGATCATTTTCAAAGGATGGGTCAACATCTCGTCTATTTAAATCACAATTAACTTCCCATTGGAAGTTATTGTAATGGGTTCGAAAATCGAAATCAAAATTTTTAACAAATTTTTATGTTTCAAGGTCACTACACTATTTTTAAACTATTTTTGAAAAGATGTCTGTGTGTGTGTGTGTAAATGATATCGACTACGTTAGGGTGCCAATCGACGTGTATTAACGTAAATATGATCTGAAAGAAATTTTTTCAAAATCGGTTCAGCCGTTCTTTTTTCTTAACCAAATAGACTCCAAAAAAGTAGATTTTACACAATATCTCGCGAATAAAAAATTATATCGACTTCGTAAGGGTGTCAATCGAGGCGTGTTAACGTCATTTTGATCCGACATAAATTTTATAAAAATCGGTTCTGCAGCCGTTTTTTTTTTTAATTATTGTTAAAAATAAGTAATAATTATGTTTTAATGATTAAAATGATCACTTTTTTGTGTATAATATCTAATTTAATTATAATTATTAAATATTTATCAAACTGGGAAGTTCGTCGTGTGGACCTCAAGGGTCGCACTTTAGTCCTAATAAACGACCCACCTCACGGCTTGTTTTAAATAAATTCAACCCTGTTCATTATGTTTTTTTAATAATAAATTGAAAATCCAATTGATACTTTTTACCAGTTCTTAAATTAGAACCCATGTAAACTCGAGGTTGGTAATAAGGGAGCCATGGATTTATCTCATCCTTCAAATTATCTACGTTGGTAAACTACATAAGAAAATGATTGATGTTTTTCACAGTCAAATCGATGGCTGTAAAATGTGATTAATTGTGTTCGATTGATGAGTATAAACGATACGGCCCGTTGTCTTGTTGGGTGTTTTGTATGAGTCAGACGAATGTCAAATAAACAACTGAACTCAACAAGAAAAAGAATGTACAATTGACACTTTGCAACAGTCTGCTGTTCATTTTATGAGACTGAAAACCCGGATTTAAAATTAATCAAAATGACTGAATGGAACCTATTTGGTGTGAAAAAAAAATTGTATTTAAAGACCACCAACAGCTAAGGTTATTTTGGGCCTAGCACCAATTCATATTTCAATTCATTATTTTTTTTTAATAATAAATTGAAAATCCAATTGACACTTTTACCAGCTCTCAGGCTAGAACCCGGGACTGGGACTTGTAATAGAGGAACCATAGCAACGCCATGTAAACAACAGCACTGCTACACGCTCGGCTATTCTCAAGCCCGTCATGCTTTCTTATACTCTTGTTTGTACACATGTGAATATTTCTAGATCATGGTATTATAATATTATTGTTTGATTAAAAAAAAGTAGGATTACTGGTTGAATTAATATTATTGTAAGTCAATCCAGACATTTCCAGGGTCACCACATTCAATACCATGGGTCACCAGCATACTATCAATACATGATCAGTTTTGGCAGATCAGTTTCTTCGTACGAGTAGGTCCAACTAATCAATCAGTGAACAATCTAAACTCTTATATACAAAATGAAACATTATTGTTAAACTTTTAAATTATATTATACTTGGCATGTAAAAATGTTTGTCTTACCAAAAACGCTACGTTCCCGCACCGTCTCTAACCGGATAATATAAATCGAGCTTGATACTTTAAGCAGATTTTGGATACTTATGTATATTCGTAAATTATGTTATCCATGGTTATTTATTATTAAAAATAATGAATTGAAAAAATGAAAAATTCCAAAAATAAAAATACCTATAAATAAATAGTTAAAATTAAAAATACCAAAAACTTCAACTGAACATTTTCTAATGAAAAATGTATGAAGTATAACTTCGACCGTGCGCTTGTCTGAGTGAAAGATTGCACATGCTGGGTTTATCGTACAATTTTAGCAGACTTTTTTATCACGCTGTTGATTGCTACGTGTTCATTGGTTGCTGCGTTTTTATTTTGGCAAATTGTTGATTGTTACCATAGCAACCGTCATTTAACAGCGTGATTAAAAATAAAATTGTACGGTAACCTCAGCAACAGTCCATTAATAATAATGTTTTAACAATGTTCGATGGTTCATACGTCAGCTCTGCTATAATGCCTTGTGATCATTGTGATGGGTACAACAACGTACGTATTAACCTCTCCGCAACTAACATGGAAGCTACACGATAGATAATCGATATGTCTAAAGCTCATATCACATGAGATCAAACCACGGTCGTAGATATCTGTAAGTTTGATACGGAAAAATTTGGAAACAAATAGAACAAAATGAAATATAAGTAAATTTAAAAAAAAAAACAAGCTAAATAAATCTATTAATTTTTTACCCCTACCTAACTTTTTTTTATTTATTTCTTATTTTTCTCGTGATTATCACCTTAAACACTATCCATGTTCAAAATTTCAAAGCTCCAGCTCGATTGACAGTACCCTAGATTAATTTATTTCGTGTCAAAATCCGCCATGTTGGATTTTTATTAATTTTTGATTTTTCTCGTAATTATCACCTTAAACACTATTTAAGTATGTTCCAAATTTCAATGGTCTAGATCGATTGGAAGTATCCTAGATTTTATTTCGTGTCAGAATCCGCCATGTTGGATTTTTAGTCCGCCATCTTTGATTTTCAATTATTTTCGATTTTTCTTGTAATTATCACCTTAAACACTATCTGTATTCCAAATTTCAAAGCTTTAGCTTGATTGGAAGTGTTACAATGTTTCTCAAGTAAAAATAATTTATTTAATATAAATGTTCAAATAATAGTTTATTGTCTGAAGTCTGTACATCGAATCCTTTTCTATAAAACGATTTTGACTTACAATTTCTGTTATAAAGATTACATAACAAAATACTATTTAATAATTAAATAATCATAAAGGCGGATACATAACATCTCCCTCTTTAAGTAAATAAACCAAAAAATAAATTCTGAAAAAAACAAATATTTCAAAAGCAATACATCTTCTAAACTAATGTCAAATTAATTTATACTGGCCTAAACCAATCAGGTTGCTTACGTGGCCTTGCAGAACGTCTGGGAATATCTATCTCCTGTGCTGGAAGTAGATGTTCCGAAGATTTACTTAGAAAACTACCATAAACATCAGGTTTATTGTAGTATTTCCTTAGCTGATTTATATGTGCTAATTTAATAAAATTATTCACATTTATCAAATATACATGTTTACTTTTCATTTTTATAACTAATGCTTTAATCCATTTAACATAACTATTGAAATTACTTTTATACCAAACTGTCTCATTTTCACTATACCCTATGATGTCCTTCTCATGATTATTATCATTTATAATTTGATTATCTTTAAATCGTGATTTAGTTTTTTCTTTAAAATTTACAGGATTTGCACTTATTTTTTTTCTCCGTACTAATTTTAATCAAATCGAGAGATATCCTGGGTTTAAATGAAAACAATTGGTGAGATGGAATAATATTATTCTCAGTACATGGTAAATTTCTGTAATTATAAAGGAACTTATTTATTTCGTCAGTTAAATTGAATCTTTTGTTATTACTGTCAATTATAAATTTTTTTAAAACCGACTTAGTTGTCTGAACTGCTCTTTCGACAATTCCGTTACTTGGTGCGTGATAGGGAGGGCTGTGCGTCAAACGTATTCCCTTTTTTCGGCAATACTCTTGGAATAAATAACTTCCAAAAGGTGGACCATTATCACACACACATTCATCACAGTAACCAAACACTCGAAATATAGCTTCCAACTGATTGATTAAATTATATGCGTTTGAATATTTAATTTCTTTAATTTCTAACCATCGACTGTAACAGTCTATCATTATTAAGAATTGTTTTCCGTTAAAATAAAAGAAATCTAAATGCACTCTTTCAAATGGGTAGTTCACTTTAGACCAAGAACCATAATGTTTCTTTACTATATCCTTGTGAGTAGATTGACAACTTTCACACGCCTTAACATATAATTCGATATCTTTATTAATTTTTTCCCAATAAACATATTGTCGTGCTACTTGTTTCATTTTCACGGTTCCAATATGATTCATATGTATTAAATCTAAAATTTCAGGTATTAATTTATTAGGTATTATAACCCTAGAATTATAAAGAATACAACCTTGTTCTATGCTTAGATCGTGACTTTTTGAATAATAATTTTTATAAATTTTTGGAATGTTAACCTGCCACCCTTTTAAGATAAAATTATATAATTTTTTTAAAAATAAATCATTTTGAGTTTCTGTTCTAATTAAATTTAAATTTAATATTAAATCTGATTCAATTGTGTTAATTGAATTAATAGTACTCAATTTTTCTTCAATAATGTCATCCTCTGAATGTTGACCTGCTATAGGCAAACGCGACAAACAGTCTACATGACTAATACATGTACCCTTACGATATTTTAAGGTGTAATCAAAAATTGATAAGCGAATTAAATATCTTTGCAGTCTGTTCGCAATAACCGGCGGTTCTCCTTTCTTTAAATTAATTATGCCCTCTAGAGGTTTATGATCGCTATAAATAGCAACATGGTGCCCAAAAACGTATTTATAAAATTTTTCCATAGCAAACACTATAGCTAACGCTTCGCGATGTAAAATGGGGTATTTTTGTTCTGTTTGAGAAAGAGTACGCGAAATAAAAAAAACTGGCTTTTCTACGTTATCTATTACGTGACATAAAATTCCCGCAATACCTTCATTACTGGCGTCACAAATCACGACTATTGGCTTTTTCGGATCGAAATGTTCTAACATTTTATTTTGTAAAATTTCTTTTTTGCATTTATCAAATGATTGTTTACAATTCTCGTCCCAATTCCAAATCGCGTCTTTTCTTAACAGTTTGTAAAATGGTTGCAGTTTTGAATTTAAATGGGGTATAAACTTTGAATAATAATTGATTAAGCCGACAAACGATTTTAATTGTGATGCATTTTTTGGTTGGGGTGCCTCTACTATAGCTTTTATTTTCTCCTGATTGGGAGAAATCCCCTTATACGAAATTTCATGACCTAAATATGTGACTTTTTCTACGAAAAATTTGCATTTATCCCAATTTACTTTTACATTATACTTTAGCAATCTGTCCAATACTGTACATAATTTATTATTTAGTTTTTCTAAAGAAACGTCTCCTATTAAGATATCGTCAATATAACAAAAAACTTTATCCAACCCTTTTAAAATAATATCCATAATTGATTGAAAAATTGACGCTGCCGATTTAACACCAAACGGTAATCTACAATAAGAAAACAAACCCTTATGCGTATTTATGGTTAATAACTCTTTAGCGCTCTCTGATAATTGTAACTGCTGATAAGCTCCCTTGAGATCCAAAACGCAAAAATATTTAACACCTACTAGACTTGCAAGAACTTCGTCAATAACCGGTAAGGGATAATGCTCCATTTTAATAAATTTATTTATTGTGACGGAACAATCTACACAAATACGAATTCCAGTTTGACCCTTTGGTACAACTACAATTGGAGATGCCCAATCAGATCTCGAAATAGGTTCCAGTATACCTTCAGTGCATAAATTTTCTAACTCTGATGCCACTTTATTTCTTAAATAAAAAGGTAGTGTGTATGCTTTATAAAATATAGGTTTTGCATTCTCAATTAAATGAATATCTATTGTGAATTCTTTTATAGGACATTTTAAATTGTTATCAAATAGACTTTTATATTTATTTTTTATTTTATCCAAAAACGCCTGTGGACTAACTTCAACAGAATTTAAATTATTTATCAAACATAATTTACGCCAATTAGGATACAATACATCCAGCCAATCACGCCCCAATAATGGATGAAATTTTTTTTCAGTTCGAATTATTATCAAATTTAAAATATAAGTATTATTATTAGACAAAACTTTTACTTTTATTTGACCAATTATATTTATAGTTTGCCCAGTTATAACTGATAGTGGCAAATTTGCCTTTTCAAGCTTTAAATGATAAAAATATTTGTAATAATATTCAATTGAGCAAATAGTAACACAAGATCCAGTATCGCATTCCATTTTAATAAATTCATTTTCTATCATAATTTCTACAAAAAGAGATTTGAACTCCTTACGTAACGTGTCGTTATTATTTAATATTTTACTTTCAACCGAAGTAATATTATTCGTTGAGCCTTCTGACTCTGCAATGCTTAAATTTTCAAAATTTGTATTATTCAAAGATTCATCTGTATTCTTTACAAATCCTACTCTATTGTTAGTGTTATTAAATCTAAATCTATTATTATTTCCAAATCTGTCATTTCTATCATACCAATTTCTTCTATCCTGTCGAACTTCTCCATTGTTCCTATCGTTCCTATAATTCCTTCCAAAAGCGGTTCCCTCATTTCCTTGATGATAATTCCTGTAGTTTTTCTTCGATGGACATTGAAGTCGAAAATGTCCGGTTCCTCCGCAATTAAAACACACGATCTCTTGATTTGTCCTGCCTTCTTGGCGCCTTGAACTATACGAATTTTCCGAGCTTCTTCCTCTTCCCTGGTAGCTTCTATTTCTCTCTTCTCTTCTTTTTTGATCCTTGAAACGATGTACTGCGTTGACTTCTCCTTGACCTTGAGCGTGGCTCTGCATGGCTCCGACTTCCTTTCTAACCATTTCTAAACTCAATGCTATCTTTAACAAATTCTCAAATGTAGCCCTTTTATCTTCGTTTAACAGTCTTGACTTTATCTCCTTATTCCTCAAACCCGCAACGAATCTATCCCTCAATGCCATATCTAAGAAACTTTCATTAAACTCGCAATGCTCAGCCAGAGCTTGTAACTCAATTGCAAACTCCGAAACGCTTTCTCCTTCTTGCTGACTCCTATTATTAAATTTATAATGTTCTGCTATACCGATGCGGCCACTGCAAAATATTACTTTGCATTTTGTTATGATCTGGTCGTATGTGTAGTCCTTGGGTTTTCTTGGTTTGCAAGCTTTGGACAATTTTATACTTGCTGCTGGCCCAATTAGATTTAGTAGTAACAAAATTTTAAACTTATTATCAGAAATATTATTCAATTCGAAGTAGTTATCTAGCCGCTCGAGATAATCTTCAAAATTTTCACCCAAAATGTATGGTTCCATTACTCCGATCAGGTTCACCCTCGCTACCGTTTGTTCATCCGTCGCAGGCATTCCTCGTCGCCAAATTGTTACAATGTTTCTCAAGTAAAAATAATTTATTTAATATAAATGTTCAAATAATAGTTTATTGTCTGAAGTCTGTACATCGAATCCTTTTCTATAAAACGATTTTGACTTACAATTTCTGTTATAAAGATTACATAACAAAATACTATTTAATAATTAAATAATCATAAAGGCGGATACATAACAGGAAGTAGCCTGGATTTTATTTCGTGTCAGAATCCGCCATGTTGGATTTTTAATCCGCCATGTTGATTTTTTATTGATTTTTGATTTTTCTCGTAGTTATTACCTTAAACACTATCTATGTTCCAAATTTTAAAGCTCTAGCTCGATTGGAAGTACCCTAGCTTTTTGATGATCTATGAGTCAGTCAGTCAGTGAGTGAATGCCAAAATTTGCGATTTTTGGACATTCGTATCTTGGAAACCATTCCACCTAGACGTATGAAGTTTGGTATATTGCATCCTTTTGGTAACATTAATCCCTCTGAAAAAATTCAGTCATGTAACGCAACTAACCTCGAAAATAGAGGGGGGTCGTAAAGGGCTCGAAATGGTTCGTATAAATATTGCACAGTGCGCGATCGGCTTTGCTTGTTGCGAGAACTTGGCCGGCGCACTCGGTGTGTTTAGGCTTACCTACTGTTATTCAGTTGTATTGATTCTGAATTTAAAATAATATGTTAGATGATTTTTACAATTTAATGCACCAGCAATTTATCTGTTATGTCACACATAAACGATACGTTTGTCGTTATATCGTGACCTGTAAATGACCCCATGTCATTTTCTACGCAAGATGATCTGTAAGCATGGTTTTATATGATAACATATTTTTTTGTAATTTTCAATTTACATACATTTGCAATTTGCCGTTTCTTTATTGACATAGATGTAAAATTAATTCGAGTTCTTTGAAATATTTGTGTAATACAAAAGAGTTATAAATTGGGTATTTTATGAATAAGGTGTGATTTTGTGCATTTTTAAATATGAAAGTAATTTATAAAAGTATTTGTTTGTCCTCACGGCTCACGTATAATTTGTCTTATGAAAGCTAATAGACCGAGAGCTAGTAACAATTTTTTTGTATTATTTATTCAAGGCCTTATTTTTGTGAAGATGTTGAGGGAGGCATATTAAAGGCCCTGAGTAAGAGATTTTGCTAGATAGCGGTATACCGACATTTTGTTCTGCAAATTAAAAAATGTGCTTAAAACAGTTTCCGTAACAACATATTAAAATTTGAACCTTGAACTAATAATATAAATTTCGTTGGGTACATGACACGTTTAGGGTGATCTTCCACCCCTTTAATACCGACCAATCGATCTGCAAATATTATAATGACATTATTGGGTCACCAACAAGCTATAGAAACAATTTCAGCCTTGAAGCAATAATAATTAATGTGACCATTTTTTTTGTTACATGTTGGGGTCGGTCTGCATCCCTCCCATACCGCTATCTAGCAAAATCCCTTATTAAGAGCACTTTAATATGCCTCTCTCAACGTCTTCACAAAAATAAGGCCTTGAATAAATAACACCAAAAAATTGTCACTAGCTCTCGGTTTATAATAGTTATTCATTCAAAAATCTGAGAAAAAAATTGAATAACCATAAACAAACTATAATATCGCATTTGTTTTGCAAACAAAAAGACAATCGTATAAAAAACTAAATCTAAAAGCTATTTAACATAATCAAAGAATCGTAAACTTTTTGATAAATTGTTTATTAAACATCGATAATGACGATAATTCGTTTCAAATGAAATCAAATGCTTTTACATAATGGAAAAAATAAATAATTATATTTCTAAAATTAAAAAATATCAGATAACCAATACTGTTGTATGTAGCACTAACATGATTATGGCTACACTGAATCAGGTGTACCACCTGCTGCCCCCACATATTGTATTTGTACTGTCTCTCACGTTCCACATATTGTACATGTTATTGCCAACTGTGAGTAACTAAATATCACTACGTTAAGTTCAATGATCCATAGATATTGGTATTGCTTATGGATCTATGGTGGGTATTCACAAGAACTTGCAGACCATCAGATACCTTTGCCACTGCACCCCTTACATTAAATAAATAACTGGAATATAAAAAATGGTTGGGATTATTTTTTCTTGGTGATTTTTTTTCCGGTGAGAATTTTTGCTGGTGGTTTTTTTTCAGTGAGATTTTTTCTAATGGAGTTTTTACCGAAATGCTACAAAAGAAGAATTGGCAATAGAAAGACGGAGAAGAAAACGATAATTTTCATCAGTCTTAAATAGATGCTAATTCTATAATTAATGTTAAATCGTGATTTACAATTAAAATGCAAAACAGTGAGAAAGTGGTGAAGATAATAATAGTTAAGCACTGTATCTCACGGCATACAAATATTTTTTTTAAATAAATAACATTAAAAAGAATTTGAACTCCTTTCTATTCAGATATGATATCAGACCAATTAAATTATAAAAACGATTCCAATATTGAAATATTTGAAATAATTTATTGAACAGCTGTAACAGAATCATCTTCTATAATATTTAAAGAATTTAAAATATTTTAAATAAATACAAATTGACATTTTTTGATCGCTCGATATTCGGTTTAGAAATCCATAGAAGTAAACGAACATCTTAAAAATTTGATACTTCGAATAAAATAAAAGAATATAATTCATGTATATATGATATCCCACTCCGACATTAATTACTTGCAATAACATTATTTCACTCGCACTAGTATAAAAAGATTCGCGTATTAGAATTTCGATGTTTGTGAGTAGGCATTGATGTATTCATTCGTTTAATACCATTCTAATAACTTACACTACTTTATTAGAATTGTAACTGTCTCTAAGAATGTACTACAACATACGTTAAGATCAGTCCAAAACTATTTTTACAAGCTTTTATTTAACTTGTAATTTATGTTAGTTAGTTTGTTTGTGTGTTTTTATAAATTCAACCCCTAACCACGTGTTTTAGATTAAATATTTTCTTTTTTTCCGAAATATGCGCTTGGACCATTAAAAATCGATAAAAATTAACAATTTGAAAACTTCATATTATAATTTATTTTGTATTTAAATTGAAAATTCAACCCCTAAGTGGTTCAAACGGGAATGTAGGGTTTATTTGACTAATCAACGGTCAGACCAAATCGCTGAAACTAAAAACTTGAAATTTGGACAGTTGGTTCCTTTTCTGACGTAAGCATCCACTAAGAAAGGATTTTTTGAAATTCAACCCCTAAGTGGCTCCCTTAGGGGGTAAAATTTTGAAAGACTAAAATGAACAAAATAAATATTAGTTAAAAAAACTTTTTAGAGACAAGCTTTTATTTAAATGCACTAAAAAGGAAAAATAATTTTTAATAATTTAGGTTCATAATTATAAAAGCGTTGGTTGTGACTAATAAACTGTCATAGAGTTTAAGACCAACGCTTTTATAATTATGAACTTAAATTATTAAAAATTATTTTTTTCTTTACAGTGCATTTATATAAAAGCTTGTCTCTAAAAAATTTTTTTTACTAATATTTTTTTCTTGTCCACCGCTCCTATATATTTATTTTTTCCTAACATTTACCCATATAATAACAATAAAACCTAATAAGTATTTTAGTATACATAATAATAAATGGCACTGATAATGGGAAAAAGTGTTAACTCGAACTGCAGTGCAAATATATTTGTTAACCAACTGATGAGGGGGGGTCCGAGGATCCCCACTGGATTTTTTTTTAATATGACCCAAAAACGCTTTTTTAAACACGGAGCAGTGGAATCTAACATTACTGAAAACTATTTATTTAAAACGTTTTTAATAAAATTAATGTGGCGAGTGATGTATTTTATTTGGATCGAATTCTTTCGATATTTGCTTTTATTGAAGAGAGCTGTTGTCTCATAATATCTGTGTTTACGAATGGTAATAGGATGGAAACAGCTTTTTTGACACCTCTGAATAAGCTCCTGTTTCAAGTTGCACCGAGGACAGTGTGGTTCAGTGGATAGCGTCGCGGCCTCTGGATCAGACTGTCGTGGGTTCGAATCATGGATGTTTTGTGATGTAATTTAGTTTTAAGTGTGTTGTTATTTAATGTAATCAAAACGCTAATGACCCAAGTTGTCGACGCGTCTATAATTTATAATAAATAGAGACTAGTCGAATCTTTTCTTCGCCATTAGATATTAGCGCCCTTCCTGACCTGACGCCTGGAGCGGTCGTTCCTCTCGCTCTAGATAACAAGGAGTTTGACGACGAAACTAGACTGTTTCTGTATCCCTATATTATTAAACGAGCAAATCTTGTATATATGTACCTATGTACCTATATAAATATTTTCTCGAAAACGGCTCTAACGATTTTGATCAAATTTACCGAAAAGGGGTTTCGGGGGGCAAAAAATCGATCTAGCTAGGTCTCATCCCTGGAAAAATTCGTTTTCTTATCGATTTTATCATTTTAAAAAACAGTTTTTTTAACGTTATAAAACAGTGTCGTATGGTGAGTAGGCTTTGGAAAAAACAAACTATTTTCATTATTTATGTCAAATTACTCTGACAGTCAATCTTTATCTACTTATAGGTATGTAATTTTTACTTCCCACCTCTACTATGGTAGGGAAGTAATGGATTCAGTCCGAAAACAATATTTCGAGATTTTAACAGATTTTCACGTTTTGAGACCCTAGCAATCGTTTAAGATCATTTTCTGACTGATGTCTGTATGTGTGTGTGTGTGTGTATGTATGTGTGTGTGTGTGTATGTGGTCAATTTTTCGCCTTCGATATCTTAAGAACGGAACAACATACGGGCATGCCGATTGTTCTATTGTGTTTATCAGCCTTTAACTTAGATCTGATTAGATTTTGAGTCAAATCGGTTCAGTGGATCCTGAGATATTCAAAAAAACGTCCTCAATGTCACGTATTAACATAGGTAAAAAAAAATATAAATGAATTCTAGATGTTATAATATGAAAAAAATGTAAATATTTTTTTTCTCTAAAATGTATAGTTTTCGAGAAAAAAAATATTTTACTAAAAAAAATAAAAATTGTACGTAAATCAAGGTAACCATGATTTTTGCTATATTAAGTTAGCCATCAGTAGATCACCAAACAAAAAATTCGACTGATGACCAGTCCTATACTTCCCACCTAGTAAATATTTGCAAAAAATAAACACTCTTTTTTTTTATTCTTTGACTAGGCCCAAATAACCTTAGCTGTTGGTGGTCTTTAAAACACAATTTAATTTTTATTCTTTGAAAAAAGCATGGCCCTCTTTTTTGTTTGGTGATCTATTGATGGCTAGCTTAATATAGCAAAAATCATGGTTACCTTGATTTACGTACAATTTTTATTTTTTTTAGTAAAATATTTTTTTCTCGAAAACTATACATTTTAGAGAAAAAAAATATTTACATTTTTTTCATATTATAACATCTAGAATTCATTTATATTTTTTTTTACCTATGTTAATACGTGACATTGAGGACGTTTTTTTGAATATCTCAGGATCCACTGAACCGATTTGACTCAAAATCTAATCAGATCTAAGTTAAAGGCTGATAAACACAATAGAACAATCGGCATGCCCGTATGTTGTTCCGTTCTTAAGATATCGAAGGCGAAAAATTGACCACATACACACACACACATACACACATACACACACACACACATACAGACATCAGTCAGAAAATGATCTTAAACGATTGCTAGGGTCTCAAAACGTGAAAATCTGTTAAAATCTCGAAATATTGTTTTCGGACTGAATCCATTACTTCCCTACCATAGTAGAGGTGGGAAGTAAAAAGAGGGCCATGCTTTTTTCAAAGAATAAAAATTAAATTGTGTTTTAAAGACCACCAACAGTTAAGGTTATTTGGGCCTAGTCAAAGAATAAAAAAAAAAGAGTGTTTATTTTTTGCAAATATTTACTAGGTGGGAAGTATAGGACTGGTCATCAGTCGAATTTTTTTTCTTAAAAACGACTAACGATTTTGATGAAATGGGAACTTTAAGTACTATTTTTTTTGAACTCATCCGAGCAAAGCTCGGTCATCCAGATATTGAATATAAAACGCGTTATATAATCTAAGGTCATTGTCAAATCAGATTTTCTGACAATGCGTTTGGTTCATACGTAGTACGTACTGATCAGACGGTGAATCGAAGTTTATAGTCCATGTCTATTAACTTTTCTGATGTTTTACTAGATAACATACTTGTCTAGTTCTGGTGGTCTCTAGGTTTCGGCAAAGCATATGCCACATAATAGAACGAAAAATATCATGTTTTACTAATTCTAGAAAAATATCGCGGCTATTTTATTCGAATAACTGTACATTAATATCTGCAATCTGTTTACTATGATTTAAATTAAAATGAGATAAAAAAGCATAGATAGAAGTTAATTTTGTTTCATTATTTTTTTTAACGTTCTATTATTAGGTTTCTGCAAACTTCTTTTATCGTTATTATTTTTTTACGTATTTACGTTCAAATTTTTTTTTTTTGACGCTAATGACCTCAGATGTCGAGCGTCTATAATTTACAATTCAATTCAATTCAATTTTTTTCAAACACATTGATAAATAAACAAAGGTTTGAGTTCTTGTGGACAGTAATATTAGGTAAATGATAAAATCAAACGATTTTTTTAACCCCTTATATCCACAACAATATTATTCACATAACAATTAGAGGTGAAAATAATATGGCAGCTTGGCTGTCTGATATATATTATTTTCACCTCTAATTGTTATGTGAATAATATTGTTGTGGATATAAGGGGTTAAAAAAATCATTTGATTTTTTTATACATTTTATTTTGTAATTTTCACACACTTTATTTGAATATTACACAAATTATGTAATTTTAATTTACTTTATGCAAAAATCACAAATTTGTTTAACTTTACAGTAAAAGTCCAAGTTTTAATGAAGTTTTCTGTGTAAAAATAAATAATAATTTAAAATCACTTAGAAAATCGAGTGAATTCTACCTTAACTTTCAAAGTATTTTTACATCCATTTTTTACAGTGTATACAATCGATACGGATCAATATGACCGACCGCCTTTTTGTAAGTAGTTCTGATTTAGTGAGGTGTTTGCGGTAATGATGGACTTGCACCTCATTTCATGTGCTAATTAACTTGACTTCTTATTACAAATAACATGAGTGTGTGTACGCGACAAAAAAGTTGGTCCGAATGCGAATCCTTGCGGTACACCAGTAAATATTGACTGGTTCAAAACAACCAATTATAAGACATTTCAATTAAATAACATCATTTTTTACTAAAAACATACTACCCTCCTTCGGCAGTTGGGTAAAAAACTATATTATAGCATAGAGTATAGGTATCTATACCTATTTAATAGAATTAGATTAGGGCTTGAGAATAGCCGAGAGTCTAGCAATGTTGTTGTTTACATGGCGTTGCTATGGTTCCTCTATTACAAGTCCCCAGTTCCCGGGCTCTAGCCCGAGAGCTGGTAAAAGTGTCAATTGGATTTTCAATTTATTATTAAAAAAAAATAATAAATTGAAAATATGAATTGGTGCTAACCCCAAATAACCTTAGCTGTTGGTGATCTTTAAAACACAATTAGAATTAGATTAGATTAGAATTAGATTTATTGTTCCTGCACAAAATATGAAATACAGCAGATAATAGATAATTATTTTAATGATTAAATTGAATTTTTTTGTGACTTATCCTATTCTGTTGATCTTATGGCCCATAGCCTACTACAAAAATAAAAAACTTTAAAAAAATCTTGAAAAAAGCCATTAAAAAAAGAGGAAAATAGTAAAATTTTGAGGTCGGCGTCAATTTAATTGCTAAAACTTTTTATAGATATATTATCTACTTTCATTTTATGAAATTAGCGCCAACATCAAAAATTTAATATTTTCCTCTTTTTAAGTGGCTTTTTTGAAGTGTTTTTTTTTGTTTTTTTCTTTTTAGTGCCTTTACAATACATAGTTTGCACGTTATTAACCGATTTCTGTCATTGATATTTGATTACTAAACTAAAAAAAGAAAACCACTGAACTGATTTTACTAGAATTTATGTATAACCACTTTGAAGGTATTATTCAATTAAGTAGGTAATTATAATTATTAAATATTTTTGTATAACGAATCCTGCCCACTGCTATATTGGAAAATAAATATATTCTATTCTATTCTATGCTTGATATGCAGTATTAAATAATGTTATTTTGTGCCAGCATGTAGACCACGTGTGTCCAATGTGTGTGCGTGTGTTTGTTTGTCTAAGAGTGCGGCTAAATGCAAATGCGAAATGGTCTTAAAAGCTAAGCAAACACATCAGCAACTAGCGAGTTGTGCCCATGTTTACATACTCGCGGAATGGAATCTTAGTCAAGTACTTCACAACACATTATATAGGATGTAACCAAAATTCACTAGTATACAACGATTGGATTGGATTGTATAAGAGATTAAGAGTTAGCATTAGTGATGAAATAATTCGAAAAAAAAATTATCGATAATCCGCTTTTTTAAATAATCAGTAACATCCGATAATGCAAATAATTCGAATTATATATAATCTGAATTGTATAAAATTTGAATTATAATAATAGGTAAGATAAGAGATTGTTATGTTCGGAAATTCCAATGAAACTGAGTGAAATAATAATATAACATGATATAGATATATAGAAGTAACAACAACGAAATACTTTTTTGATGAATACAGGCTAGTGAACTAGTCTTAGCAATAAAAAATGGTGGAACCTTTGGTGTAAAGATACGAAATGTTACAATTACCACAAAACACCAAACCATAACAAACACTCTCGACGTACGTTTCGCCAACCAAGTTGATGCCAACTTGGTTGGCGAAACGTACGTCGAGAGTGTTTGTTATGGTTTGGTGTTTTGTGGTAATTGTAACATTTCGTAACTAGTCTTAGGTCCGCCTATTACAGATATGAAGTGCAGTACTCATAATTCAAAAGAATCGTTTGATATAATTCGAATGAAACATCCGATTATTGGAATCACTCATAACCTAAGAATCCGATTATTGAAATAATGCTATTTTGCCTATCACTACTGAATACCGGCTAGTGAACTAGTCTTAGGTCCGCCTATTACCTATATGAAATCAGGGCCGGCACGTGCGCCTGGTCGGACAGGCGATCGCCTTACGGCGCCATATTTTTAGGGCGGCATATTTTTGTAGCAGCGAATTTTTCGTGCGGTATTCTACTTTTTAAAAATGATTATATTGTTCGAGTTTTCACCGATTCTTAGTTCTACCTTCTACTACTAGATTAAAGATGTCGCATGTCGCCCAGCCGCTCGGCGCAATTACCATAAGCTGTAAAGGGGGTATTTACAAATTACAGGCAGCGTTTATTCGTGCACTATGTACGTATATATTTCACGTTGTGACGTTTATAAAAGTGTCTATACCTATATTATTTTTGTAAATATCGTTATTATAATTACATTTGTTTTTTATTTGTTAAGTAAATAAAATATATGATCGGTTTATTAATTTTTTTAATGCGTGGGGGGGGGGGCGGCAAAAGTTGTATTCGCCTTAGGCGGCATATTTTGACGCGCCGGCCCTGTATGAAATGCAATACTCATAATTCAAAAGAATCGTCTGATATAATTCGAATGAAACATCCGTTTATTAGAATCACTCATAACCTAAAAATCCGATATTGATATAATGTTATTTTGCCTATCACTACTGAATACTGGCTAGTGAACTAGTCTTAAGTCTGCCTATTACCTATATGAAATGCAGTAGATACTCATAATTCAAAAGAATCGTTTGATATACCTAATTCAAATGAAACATCCGATTATTAGAATCACTCATAACAATTAATATAAGAATCCGATTATTGAAATAATGCTATTTTGCCTATCACTACTGAATACTGGCTAGTGAACTAGTCTTAGGTCTGCCTATTTACCTATACGAAGTGCGGTACTCATAATTCAAAAGATTCGTTTGATATAATTCGAATGAAACATCCGATTATTAGAATCACTCATAAAATATAGGAATCCGATTAGTGAAATAATGCGATTTTGCCCATCAAGTTAACTCATACAACTGAGGCTGCAGTACTTATAATTAATATTATATATGTTAAGGCCTCAGGGGGGTCAGACACAGTAAGCCAGGTGGCCGTGCGGAAAAGTACGAGTCTACTGACAAGTGACAGGTACAAACGCCAAGCCCAGGTTCGAAGGCTTTTAACATATACCTATTATTTTTAATAATGAAAACATTATTGAATAACAATTTAAAATATAAAAAAATTAAATTACAATAATTGTAATTTTATTTTATCTTATAAAACAAATGTTCGTAAAATATAATACCTACTTAATTATTAAGTATTATATTTTACGAACATGTGTTTTTATAAGATAAATAAAAGTGGATGTATTTCTTTCCATGACAAAGAATACAAATATTTGTGTTTAATGGTATTTACTGCATCCACGTCATTTGTCTGAAGGTACCCTATTATTATTTATTAGGTACCCATTTTCTTCGGTATTCTGTTACACCCTGTATATAACTTAAAGCCGGGGACGCGCGAGATTTTATAATATTTATTTCACTTAAGTAATTCATGTTTGTATATCAATGCCTTGAAATGACAATAAAGGTGATGCCAGTATTTTATGTAGGGCGGTAACCTAGCAAGTGCTTGGTAAACTCTGAGCACTTCCCTGTACCCATAGATCTATGGGTTTTGCATCATCATCGTTTGTAATCCATGATGCTAGCGTTTTTAGTGTTCCGTAACTCAAAAGGAAAAAATAAATTAAAAAAATCAAAATTAAGCCCGACTGCGTCAAAAGCGAACTAAAAAAGATGAGAACAAAATCAAATGATATAACATGCGCAGTTCGAGGCCCAGTTGGAATTCGGATACATGTAGTAACAAGTTGACCAGAAATGCCTCCGACTGCATGTTAATATATTTTGAACAACATACTTATAATGACGCATATAGCCTAGTATGCTGCGCGTCTTATTAAAAATAAAAAAAAAAAAATATATTTTGATCTTGTTTCCTTCTATTTAGCTAGTTTTTGACAGAGACGGGTTTTTGATTTTTTTAATTTAATTTTTTATCTCGTTTTTTATTTACGTCTTTCTAGTTTTTTGAAATCCATGACAATACTAAGTGGTTTGTGGATGCTACGATAAGGAAAATAACATTGAGAACATTTACAATTTTGTAGTAGACTATGTGCTATTAGATCTATAGATCTTATAGCACATAGCCTACTACAAAATTGTAAATGTTTTTGTAGTAGGCTATGTTCTATAAGATCTATAGATCTAATA
The DNA here is from genome assembly GCA_039654895.1 of Mongoloraphidia duomilia. Classification (NCBI taxonomy): domain Eukaryota; kingdom Metazoa; phylum Arthropoda; class Insecta; order Raphidioptera; family Raphidiidae; genus Mongoloraphidia; species Mongoloraphidia duomilia. Next base: position 15,228,908 of record CM077527.1, read on the forward strand.
GCACATAGCCTATACTACAAAATTGTAAATGTTCTCAATGTTATTTTCCCTATGTTCGGTAAAACCGTTCACACACTGATATAGGTAACACATATTATATTTGTTAGTACATCATTTTTTTGCAGATATGTGTTCCGTCTGGCAAACAAGTATTACGTAAGTGCTGACAATCAATTAAGTCATTAGCTAGGAGTTAATTAAATGATTGTTAATCAATGTGGAATGCCAACAAGTTATCAGCTTCTCATTGACTAACACTGCGAGTGACGATTTCTCTATATATACAGTGGCCATCAAAAATGTCCTCTGGCTGTGATTTTTTTAACGTGCGTAGGCCATTTTTTTAAAGTGCTTCTGTGGGAATCAAAATACTATTTTGGAAATGCAAACGGTTAACCAGTTCTGAAATATTGTAGTGTGATTCTTGGTCCTTGATGTTTACCCGAATCCTTTAGCTTTGAAAATAGCGTCGGGAGAGGAGAGACACTTTCGGGACGCCTGCCAATTAAATGACACATTACAGGCCGGTATACATGCATCGAAAGTAGCTATTTTGTTGTGGGTATGGCAAAAAGGAAGGTAACTTGTATAATGTAAAAAACAGTTTATATAGTTGAGTACAGCGTGGTGTAATGGTTGGCGTGTTAGCCTTTGAATCGTGGGTTCGAATCCCAACGCCGCTCATCGTAGTTTTGTGATGTCGCGTTTAATTTAATTTGATGGAAATTAGAAGCTAACGATCTTAGTTGTCGAGTGTCTATAATCTACAAAAAAATGGGTGTGCATGCTTATGACCACACGACAGAAGTGAAAACTTCAGATTTTCTAATTTTAAAATATATACAGAGTGTACCACAGAAAACCGAACATAGGGAAAACTCCATTGTGTAAATTAGTTAGGATCAGTGATTCTGTGCCCTTTTTCATGCTTAAAACCATGATAATTAATTTAGTTGAGTTAGCCATGTGTATTCTATCTTTGTCACGCTACCCATTTTGTTTATGTCTTCCTTAAGTTGCACTCATTTATTTTCTATGTTCTCAATCCTGTGATACACCTTGTATATAATTTTTTAATCACCCAGTTTAATCATAAATATATTAAAATCGGCCTATACAATTAAATTTAATGAATATAATACCTTAACGATAATATTAAGTTTTTATAGTGTCATCTGTTAGCGTACTTGTGATCTACAAAATATATGTTTTAGTGTCATCTGTTAGTGCACTTGTAAACTACAAATAACTTATTACTCGTATTCAGTTTTTAGTGTCATCTATTAGCACACTTATGATCAACACACTATTACTAGCATATTGCAAATACGTGTTCGTGTTTGAGCCGAGTAACCCCGATTGTCACCATCGGGTGTGTTTCACAACCCTGTTGTTAACTGCTCAGGCAAAGCGCGCCTAAGGAAGTTTTCACTTGAAAAATAAAACTGTTTATAATGATAGTGTATAGTGTAGACGCGACCTTATTTCAGGGGTCGCATCGGGTGCAAGTCGGTGATTTGTTAAGCCGGTAAAGCATGACAACAGGTGATTGTATGTAAATGAGAAGAACTTCGTACAGAACCTGTAATCATTCTTCGATGGTAGCCGAGTGCTGGCCGGTTGCTGCTTGTCGTTGATGTTGCGTATAACAGCTCATTGTTGCAACTCATTGTTGCTTGTATGTGCATTGTCGTTGTCGTAGTTGTGTCTGCAAAGATCCTCCTGTGCCTTACCGGATTTTATATAACATTGACAGTAAAACAAGCAGTATTTGCGACAGTAACAAAGAGATACATAAATTGGTTTTCGTTTTATCAAGGTTCGCTAATCACTGTACAGTACAATATTTTTTTGAAGTTATACTTCTTATGCGACTTCCAGAAACGTTTCTAATAAGGAGTATAACTTTAACCGTGTGTAACGACACTCTCATGGCTTTTTATAAGAATTTAATTTACATAACTAGTTCCTACGTCATCAAAATTCCCGTAACTATCCCGTTATTTTCACCATAAATGTCCCGTTTCTTACGCCATGAGAAAGTGTCGGTAAGGTATTGTAATGTAATAATTTTGGAACAATTGAGCTCATAGGCTAAAGCCGGCTTCAGACAATATGGCCAACCTATTCAGGAATTTTTTTAACCGACTTCAAAAAAGGAGGAGGTTTTTAATTCGGCGTGTATTTTTATATTTTATGTACGTACTTATGTAAACAGATTTTTTCCTGCATTTGTGAACCGATTTTGATCATAATTGCTTTTTTTAATAGAGCATACCTTCAGGGTGATCAAACATAAATTTTACTTAAATCGGTTCAGTAGTTCGACAGATTTTTTGTTATTATGTATGTTAAGTATGTGTGTCACCTCGTATCTTCTGCGTTTGTGAACCGATTTTGATTATTCTTGTTTTATTTAATAGCGCATGCTTTCAGGGTAGTTCCACATAAATTTTACAAAAATCGGTTCAGTGGTTTTCTTTTTTTTTAGTTAAGTAATCAAATGTCAAGACAGAAGTCTGTTAATAACGTGCAAACTACGTAAGTATTGTAAGGCCACTAAAAAGTAAAAAATAAAAAACTGAAAAAAAAATTTAAAAAACTCACTAAAAAAAGAGAAAAATAATAAAATTTTGATGTCGGTGCCAATTTAATAAAATAAAAGTGGATAGTACAACCTATACAAAAAGTTTTAGCAATTAAATTGGCGCCGATTTCAAAATTTTATTATTTTCCTCGTTTTTAGTGACTTTTTTGAAGGAGGTTTTTTTAAGTTTTTTTTGTAATTAGATATCTATATCATCTCACTTAAGAATCGCCTATGCAAGGCAGTCATCGTTTAGTTATTACAACGAGATACACAAAACTGTCTTGTTATTATAAGAATTTATTGATTTAAGTAGGAATTAACTTCATATTTCTTTACTAAGTCCAATTGTAAACACTCGTAATTCATTATTTTTAATATATATGATATACCATGCGTTCATAAAAAAACGATTTAGGTCTGTACATCTTTAATTACTTACTTTAACCTACATACAGTAAGTACGTACAGAAATTAATCCCATTTTTTATAATGCATTTTTTGATACATATAACAAATATATATAGGCTGGGCCAGTTCAGAAGAATCAAATAAGTAAAATAACAAAATCATTATTTGTGCCTTTCAACTCATACTTCACATATCTAGGTACTCTTTAAATCAAAAATATTCAATTTTGGATTTTTTTATACAAGATCTGCTATTATGACACTTTAAGGAAATGTTCGTTTATGTTATTATAAGTACTTATACATAATCTTTTACTCCACAGTTTTTGTTAGTGCATTGATATCTAATGTTAACCCTGCACTGTACCCGAAAAAATGCGTGGCTACAGTTCTAAGAGAAATTATTTTATTTTGAACATCATCGTCCGTTTAAATAAGATTTTGGTGATTTATATTTACCAGACTGCTGAAGTAAGGTAATGTTTTGCAGGTGTCAGTCATTCCTAAATTAATTTGTCATTTCGCGTTTAGCCTAGGAAATTTATATAATTCCTAGGGACAGGCTTTACGTTTGTCTGGTAACATATTACTATATATCTGTGTTCTAATATATTATCAAACTAAAAATTGACAAAAATTGTTTCTGTTTAAAATTAACTTTGAAAAACTTTTCTATGTTGCGTCCAACTCATAAATTACAATAAAATATTAGTAAAAAAAACTTTTTAGAGACAAGCTTTTATTAAAATGTACTAAAAAGGAAAAAATAATATTTAATAATTTTGGTTCATAATTATCTCGATAATTATTATAAAAGCGGGGGTGGCGACTAATAAACTATCATAGAGATTACAACCCCCGCTTTTATAATAATTATGAACCAAAATTATTAAATATTATTTTTCCCTTTTTAGTACATTTCAATAAAATCTTGTCTCTAAAAAGTTTTTTTCATTAATATTTAATTTTGTTCATTTTAGTCTTTCAAAATTTTACCCCCCTTTGACACCCGTAGGGGTTGAATTTCGAGAAATCCTTTCTTAGTGGATGCTTACGTCAGAAAAGGAACCAACTGTCCAAATTTCAAGTTTCTAGCTTCAGCGATTTGGCCTGGGCGTTGATTAATAAAAAAAAACCTACATCCCCGTTTGAACCCCTTAGGGGTTGAATTTATTTCATGTATTGTCATCGGGAATACATATGTGTACAAAATTTCATATCGATCGGATACGTGGAAATCGTTCAAAATTGATTTACAAGTTTTGACCTAAACAAACAAACACATAAACAAACTAACATACATTGCAAGTTAAATAAAAGTTTGTAATAATATACACGCACTGACAAGTGACAAACACCACGTAGTGAAAACTGTCCAGTTGTCTGGATGAAAACAAAATAATATTTTCAAATCGAGACCAGCCTTGATCAATCCTTTTGATTTTGACTTATTTAGTTCTAAAATAAAAATGATAACATTACAGAACTGTTTTGATGGAATTAATAAATTCTGCGATACACTGTATAACCTTTCTGTATATACGCAAGGAATATAATTTCAATTGATGCGTAAATCAGTAATTCTACAAGTAGATAAAGTTTTGAACTAATAATTTAAGACACAGCGGACATCTTGTATTCTAAGGTAAAAGTCGTAACGGAAAAACAACTGACAGTTGATTCACATTTCTATACATCTATTCAAATACAGATACATACATAATATTATCTTGTTTAATACCAAAAATGGATAGAGGCATATTTGCCAACATAATAGTAGCTAGTCATACAGGGTCGTGTTTAAACAAATTGGAACACCTTTCGAGAAATTGGATAGCACTTTTGTATTCCTTCGAGCTTTTATTAATCTGCAGATGCTGATGACCCCAGCTGTTGAGCGTGTCTATCATCTACAGTCTATATCTATTAATCTGTAATCTTTCTTTTTCTATACCTAAAACTTGACAGCTATTTTCCCGTTTGAAGCAACATAGGAAAACGTCGAAAAGATAGTTTCCTGGCAACGTCGTAGTTGATAGATTATCGGTCTACGAGTTTTGCGTCTCGGTATCTTCGGTGGGAGAAGTTCTGTTTGAAGCAACATGGGAAGACGTCGAAAAGACAGCTTCGTGGTAATAACGTGGTTGTGTGTTATTGATGGGAATCGGTTGCGTTTCGGTATGTGTGGTGGGAGAAGTTCTGTTTGAAGCAACATGGGAAGACGTCGAAAAGACAGCTTCGTGGTAATAACGTGGTTGTGTGTTATTGATGGGAATCGGTTGCGTTTCGGTATGTGTGGTGGGAGAAGTTCTGTTTGAAGCAACATGGGAAGACGTCGAAAAGACAGCTTCGCGGTAATAACGTGGTTGTGTGTTACTGATGGGAATCGGTTGCGTTTCGGTATGTGTGGTGGGAGAAGTTCTGTTTGAAGCAACATGGGAAGACGTCGAAAAGACAGCTTCGTGGTAATAACGTGGTTGTGTGTTATTGATGGGAATCGGTTGCGTTTCGGTATGTGTGGTGGGAGAAGTTCTGTTTGAAGCAACATGGGAAGACGTCGAAAAGACAGCTTCGTGGTAATAACGTGGTTGTGTGTTACTGATGGGAATCGGTTGCGTTTCGGTATGTGTGGTGGGAGAAGTTCTGTTTGAAGCAACATGGGAAGACGTCGAAAAGACAGCTTCGTGGTAATAACGTGGTTGTGTGTTATTGATGGGAATCGGTTGCGTTTCGGTATGTGTGGTGGGAGAAGTTCTGTTTGAAGCAACATGGGAAGACGTCGAAAAGGCAGCTTCGTGGTAATAACGTGGTTGAATGTTACTAATGGGAAATCGGTTTACGAGTTTTGCGTTTCGATATCTGTGATGGGAGGAATTCAGCTTGAAGCAACATGTGAAGTTCTTGAAATGATGATCTTCACCGTGTATTACTAAAGCGAGAGAACGATGTTACTGATTGATTTAACTTGAAGCAACTTGTGAAGATTACGGTAGGACGTATTGAATTTGTTAAGTATTGACTGATACTGGACTGCATTATGTAAAAGATCTATGATATTGTTTTATTTATTGAATAAATAAACTATAGCTTATTTGTCAAAGATAACTTATGAATAAGTTATATGGACTGGTTTTCTATGGCGAATTGGAATTGCACAAACTGAGTGCAGTTGAACAATTTGTTTGTATTCCGTGATATTCTTCTTCTTCTCTAACTTCTATTACCTATTAACCTGTTGGCTGCCACCACATTAAGTTCTATTTATTCAGTAGAGTTCGGAAAGCAAGATTTTCCTATAATCTTTCAGTGAGATTTATTGTCATGAGGTAAAAAAAATAAATGTACATCTGATTACAATTTGAACATAGTGTTCCGTCAACCTACTACATTTGTTTAAATATGCGTACTTTGTACGCAGGGTTCTTGAATTTCTTTGTTGTTTTCTTTTTTGAAATGTATTGGATTTCTGAGAAAAATCTACCAAACGTTGTTAATCTTTCAGATTTCAAAGAGGTAATAGCAGAGGATAGACTCACCTAATTCAACATATCATTCCAAGTCTTCATGGTTTCCGGGTTTGTAGACCGTGGTCCGGTGGTATTTCTACCTGACGTTTCGTCTACAACTGCGGTAGACATTCTCAAACCGTAGTTATAGACGAAACGTCAGGTAGAAATACCACCGGGCCACGGCCTACAAGCCCGGAAACCATGAAGACTTGGAACAATGCCGGCCGTGAAAGCTTGCACACTTGGATACAACATATCATTTTTCATAAATAGAAAAAAGCTTTTCCATAATCTATTCTGGCAAAATATGCAAGGATTTATTAACCTTTATAAGGATGCATGCAAGTACACGGCACGGGACAGAACCCAGGAGAGTCGAATTTTCGATTTTCTTCTAGGCAATATGAACTGCAATTTGGATTTACGCCCACTGTTTAAAATACTAAAAAAGTAACCACAAAACACCAAAGTTCAAAATAATTTAACATTTTTTTCTTGACGTAAGTTTGCTAACAATGTTGCATTATCAGGAGATGATTAAAATTTTTAACTATCTCAGCTGATGATGCAATAATGGTAAGTAAAATGCGCATCAAGAAAAAGTGTTAGATGGTTACTTTTGTAGCAACTATTCAGTGTCTTCTCACCAATTAGGTTCCATCTCTGTTCAAGAGACTCATTGGTGACCCTCTGTTTTATCTTCTGAGAATATATCAAACACATCTTGGATTTTTGGTCTTCGATTTTGCGCCTGGTGACGACAAGCTTAAACACTACAGTATTTAATAATTAATCAAATACAGGAGATTAACTATGGACAACAATATTATAGATACTTAAATAATTAAATCAAATGATTTAAACCCCTAATATCCACAAGGTATTCACTTAACAGTTAGCGAATAACAGAATATATTAGATATGATTGGTTAGGCAGTGGCATTTGATTTTTTCTTAGATATAGATGGCAGCATGATATATTCTGTTATTTGTCAATTGTTAAGTGAATACGTTGTGGATTAGATTAGATTAGATTAGAAAAAGAGGGCGTGAGGCAAGCCTCGTCAACACCGCGACCTTAATAGATCTATTGTGTGGCCCTGACTTGTTTATTCCAATGCGAGGTTAAGGCTCTGGATGAATCCTAGAATCGCTCTGGAATCTGTACTCCATACTTGCTCAGGCGTTGGGAATGGAATGTTAAGGTGACAGAATCTTTGAGTCATGACTGCTTCACATTTGTAAAGCAAATGCTCCGATGTTTCAGGAGCCTCTAAACAGAAGCGGCATGATCCGTTGTCCGTTACACCAATTTTATTAAGGTGATACCTCAATGGGCATTGATCTGAGAAGAGCCCGGAAATAATACGTTGTGGATACTAGGGGTTTAAAATCTAATTTTTAATAAGTTAATTATTATTTGTTTTGTTATCAAAAATATCCTCGTGATTATCTCAGTTATCCTTGGGAGTATCTCAGTATAGGTTCTCTTCTTTGATATGGTTCTCCTATCAGGACATCATCAATGATCTAATTTTCGTCTAGCTGTCAAATGTAGAAGATGCCGACACCCAGTATGGTATATGGTGCAATATAATGCAGTTTAGATATAATATTATTGCATTAATAAATCTAATATTTTTCATTATCACAGATATCCTCGTGATTATCTCAGTTATCCTTGAGAGTATCTCAGTATAGGTTCTCTTCTTTGATGGTTCTCCTATCAGGACATCATCAATGATCTAATTTTCGTCTAGCTGTCAAATATAGAAGATGCACCCAATATGGTATATGATGCAATATAATGCAGTTTAGATATAATATTATTGCATTAACAATAAGATATTGCAACAACAACAACAAGAAGAAATAAGAGAAGTAAGTGACTTTTTATGGTTCAGCACACGCACGCCGCGCTCATGTCATGTCAACTATAACTAATAGTCAAGCCGCTGCTACCATTGCGTGCCGGGCGACATTCTATCTCATACGGACTGACGTATCTAGATTCTCTCCTACTGCAGAAAATAATCCTATTCCTATTTATAAATCATCGGTTCTCAACCTTTGGGTCGCAAGATATTTTTAATGGGTCGCGAAATGTCTCTCGTCATAGAGCTGCCACCATTTGCATCGTCAATGGAGCTGCCACCATTTGCAAGACTCTAAACCCAGAGATCAAGGGAAAAAACGCAAACAAAGCCACGCTTTAGAACGACTTAAATAAAACTTATAGTAGATATCCTTACAGGATTTGTTTATGGAAAGTTTGACTGACAAGAATCAAATTATTACACGAATATACTACCTCAGTTTGCTAGAAATCATCAGTTCTCAACCTTTGGGTCGCGAGATATTTTTAATGGGTCGCGAAATGTCTCTCGTCATAGAGCTGCCACCATTTGCATCGTCAATGGAGCTGCCACCATTTGCAAGACTCTAAACCCAGAGATCAAGGGAAAAAACGCAAACAAAACCACGCTTTAGAACGACTTAAATAAAACTTATAGTAGATATCCTTACAGGATTTGTTTATGAAAAGTTTGACTGACAAGAATCAAATTATTACACGAATATACCTACACGGGTCAATACCCTGACGAGACACCACTGCTATAAATTTAGTCCGTAATGTCTTATAGGCCGATAGCTAGTGACAAATTTTTGGTTTGAACCTAGTGAACTAATAATATAAATTTCGTCGTGTACATGACACGTTTAGGGTGATGCTGCCACCTCTTTAATACTGACCAATCGATCTGCAAATATTATAATGACATTATTGGGTCACCGACAAGCTATACAAACAATTTCAGCCTTGAAGCAATAATAATTGACCATTTTTTTTGTTACATGTTGGGGGCGGTCTGCATCCCTCCCATACCGCTATCTAGCAAAGTCCCTTACTCAGGGCACTTTAATATGCCTCCCTCAACATTTTCACAAAAATAAGGCCTTGAATAAATAACACCAAAAAATTGTCCCTACCTCTCAGCCTATTCTAGGTGACTTAGAAACTTGAAATTTGGCATCATGGTAGATCATTAGGCGTATACATACAATTTTTAATTTAATTTATCTTTATATATCAGGGAGCAGATTGACATTTTGAAAACGGTCATAAAATTACGTATCAATAAAGTCTATGATACATGGATGTTTAGATTTCAATTAAATGTGAAATATTTCAATTGGATCGTTAAAAATATAAAATAAAATTATGCAAAAATGCATAAATTGGTCTACATTGTAAAAATTATTACTAAACATAAAATTGCCGAGTTTGTATGTTAACAATCCACTTAATTTTAAAAATAGACTTTAATTAATTTTTTTTAAATATGTATCAAAGTATTGCCGCGCTTAGTTCAGTGTAAATACTGGTAGCCGCAGTTACTGAGCATTAAAGACAAGTATGTTACATATCTGTGATTACAGCACTGGTAAGATTTTTATAATAAATAACAATATATGAGTTAGGTAATTGGGTTTTTAAGTGAATTTTTTTTTTTACTTAAATGGAAGGACCACATCAAGTTTTATAGCAAAACTGTTTTTATTTAATTTTTTTGCTTACTAATTAAAAAGTTATATTTAAATAAAAATTAATTTTTAAACTCAGTTCCGATAACGCGCCGAAAGAATCCGAACGCGTGTGACGTCATTATGTTATCTATGGTCTTTGTATCCATGGTTACCAAGTTAAAAATTTATTATTTTTGATAGTATGTGTAATACATATACACAAATACCAACAAATGCAGACACATTTTAACATAACGACGTCACAAACATTCCTGGCGCGTTTTGAAGTCACGTGATATTTTTTAAATTTTTATACATTTTAATTAATTTTTAGTAATTTATCTATAGCTTTAAAAAAATTTTTCTTTTCGATTTCCAATATTATTTATGTTAAATTATTAGAAAAAATTAAAAAATTAATAATTTTTTTTAAACTTAAATACCTAATTGTGGACAACAATATAATAATTATTAATTAATTCAACAATGAATTTTAATCCACAAGGCATCCACTAGGTAGTGAATAGTATTTCTTAACATATCAGTCAGCATATTGTTCCATCATGATTTTTTCCTTATATATCTTATAACAATCGTTTGACGTTTAACAATCATGATGGCATAATATGTTGACTGATATGTTAAGAAATACTATTCACTACCTAGTGGATGCCTTGTGGATTAAAATTCATTGTTGAATTAATTAATAATTATTAGATTTTTATAAATTTAAAACTAACGCTGGGTTGCGGAAAGTATTGTCAGAAAATCTTTACCGTTTTGGGCTTTTTAAGAACTTTTCCCAGAAAAATAAGTCAAATTAACATAATGAACAAAGACTGTGTATTAAAATACAAAAACATTATTGTGGTAGATTATAGGAACGCCATATCAAAATCTGTAACAAGATGTACATTATTTTTAACCGACTTCAGAAAAAAGGAGGTGGTTCTCAATTCGGTTGTATTTTTTTTTTATGTTTGTTACCTCAGAACTCCGCCATTTATAAACCGATTTGGAAATTTTTTTTTATTTGAAAGGATATACTTTCAGATTGGTCCCATAGAAATTTAATCAAAATCGGTTCATCAGACAGCGTAAGAAAGTCGGTTTAATAGAAGTAAATAACGGCGTGTGATTCCTTTAAGGTAAATGTCATTTTTTGACACTAAAGAGTAAAAAATAAAAATTTTTTAACAAAAAAAAAACCTCCTTCAAAAAGCCACTAAAAAGAGGAAAATAATGAAATTTTGAGGTCTGCGCCAATTTAATAAAATATGAAGTTGGTTAAAAAGAAGATATTAATCACTATATACTATACTTTTTAACCTACTTCATATTTTATTAAATTGGCGCAGACCTCAAAATTTCATTATTTTCCTCTTTTTAGTGGCTTTTTGAAGGAGGTTTTTTTTTTGTTAAAAAGTTTTTTTGGACTTAACATAGTTTGTTTCTGGGGTACAGATGCACTACATAATTTGTCCGCACCTACAAATCACTCGATCGAAGGTACATAAGAGGCGCGGGTACACACAGAGAAAACTGCGGCATTGGCAGACACGCTGACAGGTGGTCTAAACAGGAGATGTACTAAGGAAGCCGGCTCACTTGATCCGTCCATAAGGACATACGTACACTGCATACCGATCTTGTGCAGCGGGCGGCGGCGTTAAGTCGTTATATAACGTCAAAATATCCCCTTGACACGTCCTGTTGTAATCTATACACGCATTCACCAAACACAGCTGACTCTTTCATACTGTATGTTCATAAAATAACGCCCGTTAACCGTGTAACGCAAAAATTCCGCGAGTATTATTCCTATATCGAACAATTTGATCCACTGGATAAAATATATTATTATTATTATTATTACAAGCATTGTAGTTCTAGGCTTGCGCAAAACACTTCCAAAAATGGAACTTACATGAAACGTTTTCTTTGTTGAACGGATATGTTTCCGAGAAACATGTTCGACATGTACGAGGAACGATCTCGTTTCGCTGGCACTTTACGTTGAAGGTATATAAAGATCTTTTTATTTGATATTTTCAAATAGGATTGGTAGTTCCTGAGATTAGCGCGTTCAACCAAACAAATAGATATATATATAGATTGAAATTTGAAAAACAGGAAAAAATTATGAAAACGGAAAATTCGCTCTTCTAGTCCTTAGAACTTTACAATTACAGACTAAGCAAACGAGCGAAACGAGTGAGTAGTGTATTGCACCCGGGCGAAGCCGGACGGGGCCGCTATAGTATAATATAAAAATGAAACCAATTGTCCATTAATTATGAATATTTTAATTAGTTGAAATACAGTAGAAAGTATACTTAATTAACATATCTACAACAAAAAATTTGTTTCTTTAAAACAAAACAAAAATTGCGCAAATTGTGATGCGCAGCGTGCGCTTGATGAGAACAAAGGGCTTGAGAATGGCCGAGAATGTAGCAATGCTGTTGTTTACATGGCGTTGCTATGGTTCCTCTATTACAAGTCTCCAGTTCCCGAGTTCTAGCCCGAGAGCTAGTAAAAGTGCCAATTGGATTTTCAATTTATTATTAAAAAAAAAAAATAATGAATTGAAAATTTGAATTGGTGCTAGGCCCAAATAACCTTAGCTGTTGGTAGTCTTTAAAACACAATTTTGATGAGAACAAAATAGATTATAGACTAACCAGTGAAGGAACTGGGTCAGAGCAAATTTTCATGACTTTTCTTTGGTTAATTTGACTACTACTTATGTAACGCTGCTGAAGCATTATTTTTCTGCAATAAAAAACTGTTTCTATTTTGTTTTCAGGACAAACTGTGTCGCGCAAGGATTTTGAACCGAACGGCTAAAAATAGCTCTATAGAAACGGTATTCCGGAAAATCTGGGACAGTTGGCAACCCTAGGTTTACCACTTTAATTTTGCTGGTAAGTAAATGAAAAATTATATTTAATCTTTTGAATATTCACATTTCTGTAATCGATGTTGTATTATTTTGTGCTTGAAAGCTTATCTCTATCGCTACTATAAATAAAAGGTACAAACTGCATTATTTTCTTTACCTACATGATTTTGTACAAGAGAAGAGAATATTCAAATCTTCAAAAAATAATAAGTGATAGGAAGGTATACACAAATTCATTATTTTATGCTAAATTTGAAAAAAAAATCTTACCTAAATGGTTTTATAAGTTGAAAAAATATTTATTTATTTATTTTTATGTGCTCCATTGAATTTAGAGTGACGTTTTCTATTATAATTTTCCAAATTTGTGAAAAAAATACGCAAGACGATAAATAAATAATAATAAAAATATTGTTTTTGATTTAAAACGTTAATAAAATTGATTATTCAAAATAGATAATACAGTTATTTGTTCACACGATCAGAGTGTTGATGCGCGAATACGAAATGTTTTAGTCGATTGTCTCGATTGTTCAAACATCTCGATGGCTCTCGATAATTGTCACTTGACTTGATTGTTGTTGTTTCATAGTTCACCGAGACCGAGTCGCATAGTAGATACTGAATCCTACACTGTCGAGAGTCACGTAATATACAATCGTGCATCACTCAACAACTGCGTGGTCGAGTCGATAGTCGATTGTGCAGTAATCGCGTAATACGAATTCAATAGTGAAGAGATCACAGAGTAGCGAGTACCGACTGAACAGTGTGAACAGTGAACAATCAACGAGTCGCGTGAACGTCAGTCGACTAGCATATGACCTTGAATCGCAAATATATGTATTCTCATTAGTGATGGGCGATTACGAGATATTTTAGTCGATTGTCTCGATTGTTCAAACATCTCGATGACTCTCGATAGTTGTCACTTGGACTCGATTGTTGGTGTTTCATAGTTCACCGAGACCGAGTTGCACAGTATTGAATCGTACAGACGATGTACACTGTCGAGAGCCACATCATAATATTATAATCGTTCATCACTCAACAACTGTGGTCGAGTCGATGAATGGTCGATTAAGTGCAGTAATCGAGTGCTCTGAGACCGACTGAACAGTGTGAACAGTGAATCAACGATGAACGAGTCGCATGAACGTCAGACGTCAGTCGACTAGCATATAAAACCTTGAATCGCGATTATATGTATTCTCATTCGCTGGCAAATAATCGACTTGAACAATCGAACATTTCGATTGTAAAATCAAACTCTGAGTCGATTGTGGACTCGATTGTTATTATGAACGATTGCAATTGTTTCGATTGTAAAAACATCTTACAATCGCCCATCACTTTCTCATTCGCTGCTATTGCTATAACCTATGTGGCAAATAATCGACTTGAACAATCGAATATTTCGATTGTAAAATCAAACTCCGAGTCGATTGTGAACTCGATTGTTATTATGAACGATTACAATTGTTTCGATTGTAAAAAGAACTCGTATCGCCCATCACTAAAGAGTAGCAGTTAGCACCCAATTTATGTCCGTCGGTCAGCACCCAATTTATGTCCGTCGGTCACCACCCAGAAGATTGTGTCGTATGTAGGGGCTTTATAACTACTTGTCTATTTGACATTACCTTCTCCTGATTACGGTACCTATCTAACAGAACTAGCCGACTACAATATAAATATTGTTTTATCTGAAGACGCGAAGAGCAAGAGAGATAGATAATAAGACGCGCGCGGCTTTCCGCTTTGTAGTCACTTGTTCGATGCTCACGCAAGCAAACAAGTGCACAACACACTGCCGGTAGTACCGGTGACAGATCCACGCATGATAGGAATATTATTGATGTTCCATTGTTATTGTTACTTTGCAATACGCCTTGCTGATCGCTTAACAGGACATTCTATACTCCTGAATAATTATGTTCGTGTAATGAACTGACTAAACTAATTTAGTTAAAGCTTACTTAAAAATTGCATATAGTTTTAATTCAGTTTTCCAGTTTTTTTAACACTAATGCTGAATATCTAATATACATTGCCGTAGCTAGATTTATTCTCTGGGGGGAACACCCGGTCAACACAACCAACATTATAAAACAATAGTTTATATATTAGATAATTCATAATCATATTATGATATTTTTATTGTTTTTTATTTACCAACAGACATTAATTTCCATTTACCAGTAAAAAATATAATGCGTGCAGACAACATAAAAAACTCGGGTCGCAGTGCCAAACCCTGCCGACAATATAGTGTATTTGCTAATACAGGCATTGTGGCATTATTATGTGAACTTAAGTTTGTTTTTTGACAAAATAAAAAATTTAACCCCTTAATACATCCCTTAAAATAATTAAATTTTTCTAAATTTCAATGTTAGACATGGATTTTATCAGTACACCCAATTAAATACACCCTTTCATAAGTAAATCCCTATCAACAAACTAGTGTTTTCATAAAATTTGAAAGTCCGGTCCTGTCGGGCCGATTTTATTAAAATTTTAGCAGCACATTTTAATCTTTACTAAAGAGTTAAATTTCAATTTTGAAACGATTCTGACAAATTTTTCGATATTTTTGGGCCCAAAAACTTTTTGGAACCCCTAAATACAACCCTGAAAATGGTCCGATCGGGCCCATTTTAAATAGGCTTCTTGCGGTGATGAGTTCCAATGTGTGTACCAAATTTCGTTTCAATCGATTAAGTCTGTCGAGAGTTATCGTGTACACACATATATATATATATATATATATACATATACATATATATATAATATATATAAATATATATATATACATATATATATATATATATAAACATTTTTAAAAATGGTGCCAAAGTGTTCAGGAGGCTATGAAACGTCGAGAAATTTTGGTCCGACCCCTAGGTCCCACCATCCGACCGACGCCAATAGTGTATGTGCCATATGGCAAATACACTAAAAATAAAATAGAGAGAACTGAAGAAAAAAAATTCGACTGATGACCAGTCCTATACTTCCCACCTAGTAAATATTTGCAAAAAATAAACACTCTTTATTTATTTTTTGAAAAAAAGCATGGCCCTCTTTTTCGTTTAGTGATCTACTGATGGCTAGCTTAATATAGCAAAAATCATGGTTACCTTGATTTACGTACAATTTTTATTTTTTTTAGTAAAATATTTTTTTTCACGAAAAATGTACATTTTAGAGAAAAAAAATATTTACATTTTTTTCATATTATAACATCTAGAATTCATTTATATTTTTTTTTACCTATGTTAATACGTGACATTGAGAACGTTTTTTTTAATATCTCAGGATCCACTGAACCGATTTGACTCAAAATTTAATCAGATCTAACTTAAAGACTGATAAACACAATAGAATAATCGGCATGGCCGTATGTTGTTCCGTTTTTAAGATATCGAAGGCGAAAAATTGACCACATACACACACACACATACACATACAGACATCAATCAGAAAATGATCTTAAACGATTGCTAGGGTCTCAAAACGAGAAGATCTGTTAAAATCTCGAAATATTTTTTTCGGACTAAATCCATTACCTACTTCCCTACCATACTGTAGAGGTGGGAAGTAAAAATAATGATAAAGAAGTGCTTAAGCCTAAATATCTTAAGAATCCATATTATGCAATTATAAAATTTGTAATTAATAATTAGATTTAATTTTAGATTTAATTTGTACCTATCTATACAAATGGAAAATAAATAAATAATTAAAATATGTATCAGTTATCACCAAAAAAGTCAATATTATGTTATAGTTCATTATAATATTATGTTACAATTAGGTAGGTACATTATGATCCCATTTTTCTGGGGGGCACCGGACATTCTAGGGGGAAGGGGCGTTCTTCCCCCCTGTTCCACAGTAGCTACTCGGATGCTGATATACGATTTTCGAGCTGTAAATCTAGATTTAATCTTGTGTTCGACTGAATGAAGATCTTCATTTTGTTGAAAACAAATATACTTAAATCTGGCCGTGAAAATACCTATTTTTCAATTAATTATTAAAAAAATATTTAATAGATTGAAAATATAAATTGGCGCTAAGCTCAAAAAACCCTTTCTATTGGTGGATTAAAAAATTTTGAACCGTGCCACTTTTAAAATACCTATACTAAGCAGTTATTTATTTATAATTTATTTTATGATTATTTAAATGGCGGTCATAAAAACCTTAAGGATTAATATTCAGCCTTAAAATGAGTTAAGACGTGATGAAGAATTTTCCAGTGTAAATGTTTTCTATAACCGAGAAATAAATTTACAATTTTTATTTTCTAAACGGAAAAATTATTTAGTTTTATTACCTTGTAGTACTGCACAAATAATGTGCAATATGACTATTTGAATTTTAATTATTTACCATTTTCTAAAATATTCAGAGTTAAGCGTCGTGCTTAAAATTATAAGTATGCTAATTTATGGAACTGCAGCACAGGTTAAATAATTGCTATGGTGCGTTTCATCTAAGAATAGCGGAAATGATTTATTTAAAGCTGAATCATACAAGTTAAATGCAACCAATAGGGTTGCCCCCATTTTTAGGGTTCCGTAGCCAAATGGCAAAAACGGAACCTTTATAATATTTCGTCCTGTCCGTATGTCACAGATATACTGACTGACTGACTGACCGACTGACTGACTGACTGACTGATTGACTGATTGACTGACTGACTGACAGACAGACTGAAAGATCATCATAAATCTAGAGTACTTAGTTACTTACTTCCAATCAAGCTAGAGGTTTGAAATTTGGAACATAGGTAGTGTTTAAGATGATAATAATTTACGAGAGAAGTCGAAAATAAATGAAAATCCAACATGGCGGATTAAAAATCCAACATGGTGGATTCTGATACGAAATAAAATCTAGGGTACTTCCAGTCAAGATGGGCCTTTGAAATTTAAAAGATAGATAGTGCTTAAGGTGATAATTACGAGGAAAAATCATTAAAAATCCAACATGGCGGATACGTTCTTCCCGACTAAGGAACCGTTCACTGTGCGTGGTCTGACACGCACTTGGCCGCTTTCTTTTATTGCATCATCCATGGCTCCCATAAAGAATGGCTGAAAGGGCTCTATAGCCTGGAAGTTCGAGATTAGGAGGAGCCAACTGAAACGGAAAACAAAAATCGAAGCAGAGGGGGGGGCACCAAAGATCCTGCCATGCGGGTACTAAGACCGCGCATATAGAATTACGACCACTCGCACTATTTCTTTAATTTACGAGATCTAAACATTTTTATTTTTTTTTTTGTAGAAAAATTTAAAAACGCCATATTAACTTCTAGACTATGTTTAAACAGTAAATATTTGAAAGATTTTTTTATTACAAAATATCCATACGGCAGAAGTGGGATTCGAACTCACGACAGTTTGATCCAAAGGTCAAGCATGTCATCTCTAGTTAAATTTGTTGTTACGTTTCTTAGATAAACCAGACAACACACAAAACGAAGCAGATGAAAACAGTAGGTGAAGAATACGTGCCGTGCATAATAATGCATTCTACAAGTTTTTATGTCCTTAAGACAAGAATTATGTAATGTGCATAAACACCATGCTGTTGGCTAGACTGGACACAGTACGCCTGCGCGTGCACTATGGTCACATTGATCACGTGTCACCACTAACGGATCACAGATATTTTCTACGGGGAGTGCACTTACCGGTTTTTGTATAAATTTAATATAAGTAATTAATTTTTAAAAAAATATTTCGCGTTTTTGTAAAACTAAAATAGATTTGAAATGAAGAATATCCAAATATATTATAGTGTTAATAGTTCGACTATAATTTTGTTATTATCGAAATATAAGTATAGGTACCTACTGGCATTTGTACCTCGTTTAACACTATTGCATCTAGATTCTAGAGTGATTTTTTTTGCGAGATGTAGAATCTAACTCAATTATTTGATTTATAATCAAATAATTGAGTTAGATTCTACATCTCGCAAAAAACTAACTCAATTATTTGATTATAAATCAAATAATTGAGTTAGATTCTGCATCTTGAAGAAAAATATTTTCCAGCCCAGCTTCGTTCGGGTATAGATTTTTGTTTGACAGCAAATATCATCAAGAGCAACAAATCTGTCACGTCGCTTATCACTTTACTGTATATGCTTGTATCTCTTATAGCTTAGTTAGCGTACACCAATTTAGAAATCGCGTGCATTACATTTTTGCTCACTGCTCATCCCCTGTAGTTTGTGGTTATTTTGAAGTGAAAACTTCCTTAGGTGCACTTTGCCTGAATAGTGAACGAAAGTGAACCGTCACGCTTCGGGTCGGTGATGCTGAATCGGGTTTACTGGGCTCAAACACGAAAAGGTATTTGTTGTACGCTGGTAATAAGTTTTTTGCAGTTCATAGGTGCGCTAATAGTTGACAGTAAAACTTAATTGAAAAGATGTTTGTGGTATATTCGTAATAAGTTATTTGTAGTTCACAAATGCGCTAATAGATGACACTAAAACTTAATTGAAAAGGTATTTGTAGTATTTTGGTAATAAGTTATTTGTAGTTCATAGGTGCGCTAATAGATGACACTAAAACATATATAGATATAAGTACTTATATATATTTTAAAATTAGAAAATCAGAAGTTTTCACTTCTGTCGTGTGGTCATAAGCACACGCCCACTTTTTTTTGATATTCGGTGTCTTCACATCAAAGGTTCCAACTTCCAAACCTCTTCAAGAAATTAATGGAAATTTACTCCTGTTTCTTGGAAGGCATCCTCAATGTTAGATGAGGTATGCCTGTAATTTGTAATCTGACGTAATTTGTTATCTAGTTCGCACGAAACACATAAAATTTTATGGCGCTAATTTGAATTTTGTTTAAACTATAACAATTTAATAAGTATCTAATAATGTTGGGTAAACATATTATGTTCATAAAATAATATTGAAACCATAAAATTACAGGAAATGCATTGGTTCTTTAATATACCCAAATTCTTCAAACTAATTAACACTAAATTTTAATTATTCTACTCGCGGCTTGAATACCAGAAATTGTAAATTTTATATTGCGATCTATCAAATAGGCATATAATTATACTTATCTGGTGGTAGAAAATTTTACTCGAATTGTAAGGGAACAAGCCGTGAGGAGGGTCGTTTATTAGGACTAAAGTGCGACCCTTGAGGTCTACACGACGAACTTCCCAGTTTGGTAAATATTTAATAATAATAATTAAATTAGATATTACACAGAAAAGTAATCATTTTAATCATTAAAACATAATTATTATTTATTTTTAACAATAATTAAAAAAAAAAGGCTGAACCGATTTTTATAAAATTTATGTCGGATCAAAATGACGTTAACACGCCTCGATTGACACTTCTCGAGATTTGGAGGCCCCTCAGGATCAGAGGCCCGCGGCAAGCCGCCCCCTCCGCCCTCCCTTAGTCCGACACTGCTGGCACCAAGTACGCTATCCACTAGGCCTGCACTGCCCTCAAGAAATATGAAAAAAAATACAGGTCAGATGTGTAGTAAATCTGTGTGATAATTACAAATTTAATTAAAAGGTTAAAATTATCATTTAAACTATAAAATATGAGTCATATAAAGTTTTTAGCTAGATAGGCTCTAGTTTTCTCACTCTTACAGTACATCTGTATTCTGTAGTAGATTATAGATATCTATGTTATTTATAGATATAAATACATAGGTCTAATGTTACTACATCTTTCATTTCCATTCAAATTTAACTATGAATTATGACGTCTTTACGTGTGATTTCGGATCTAAATCGCTACTGGTTTATACACTGTTGTATGAAAAAAACATATCACGTTTCATTTTTCTAAAACTTGTCTTAGAAAAATTGCTTCCTTACATTTGCAAATTTGTTTTACTCGTATAACGCATAATCTCGATATTGCAAACAACTAAATTTCGAAACAATATTTTATCACAAAGTGTTTATCAAAAATAACTTTTTTTTATATTCTACTGTTTATACTGCTCCCTAAAATCAGAAGCTTAACTATCATGTGTCTGAATTTAAAAAAATAAGTACTTATAAAAAAACTTTTTAACAAAAATAAAACCTCCTTCAAAAAACCACTAAAAAGAGGAAAATAATGAAATTTTGAGGTCTGTGCCAATTTAATAAAATATGAAGTCGGTTAAAAAGTATAGTACTTATAGTGATTAATATCTCCCAAAAAAGTGTGGATGCAAAAGATGGAGAATAGAGCAGTTCTTCTATCTTTTTTTATCACAAATACATAACCATAAACTGGGGGTTTCGGGTTCGAATCCCGACAGTGGTCATTTGATTTTTTCTTAGATATAGCTCAAAAATCATGGCAGCATAGCTGTCTGAGATATTTATTATTTTCACCTCTAATTGTTATGTGAATAATATGGTGTGGATATAAGGGGTTTTAAATCGTTGATTTTATCATTTACCAATTAATTACTGTCCACAGAAACTCAAAACGTTGTTTATCTATAGGTAAAACCTAAGGCTTCCCGGCCTAACGAGTTTATTAAGTTGTTAAAACTTATAAAATGTTAACTCTCGCATGTATAATGATTCGACTGTTTAATAGCTGTACTGCTTTGCAGTTTATTTAAATAGTCGACTCTCGCATGTAGTGTGTTTTCAACGTGAAATTGCTATATATAAGAAGAGATCGGTTTCCACTCTCGGGCACTGTGGAGAAATCGGTAACTCACCTAGCCGGAAACTGGGGGTTTCGGGTTCGAATCCCGACAGTGGTCATTTGATTTTTTCTTAGATATAGCTCAAAAATCATGGCAGCTTAGCTGTCTGAGATATTTATTATTTTCACCTCTAATTGTTATGTGAATAATATGGTGTGGATATAAGGGGTTTTAAATCGATTGATTTTATCATTTACCAATGGTTATAGATGTAAATTAACAATACCTACTAGCCTATGGCTCCCTTACTTTATCTATTATATATATATGGTTTTTTGACCAGTAGTGTATATTATGTGTGCACTGCTCTTTTACCTCTAATGGAAGGTTTTAATGAGCGGACATATTTTCACGAATCCAATATAATTCCTTTACATTATAAAAATCAGTCTATTGAATAGAACTCGTATTTTGAATATAGGTGAAGAAGAATAGCGGTACATAAATGTGTAATTTAACAATTTATCGTTGAATTTATTGAATTTATCGTTTAAATTTCATAAACAAGATTAGATTAGGTATTCAATCTAATCTTGTTTATGAAATTCAACGATTTCATAATTCCTTCATTCAAAATTATTAGAGGAAATCAGGGAAAACTTCAGGAACAGCTCTCCGACTAGGGTTACTGTAGTGTTGGCCGATTTGCCAACAGAATTTTTAATTATAGTTTATTGTAAGTAAGTACTATTAGGGTAAAACCTGAGACGTGTCTCGACAATACCGTGAAACGCCGCTCATGACTCAACCAATATGGAAGCAATGAAATATTTACGCTAGTGACGCCACTGAACTCTTTATGTGATTATGACCCACTAAAATATATTATAAACAAGGAACTGTTTATGTTAACAGAAAATATTATAAATGTGTCTGGAAGAATGCATATAGTATAGTATAGACTGTACAGTATGAAGTTTGTATTGAACTGTATAAGAAGCAGGCAGTCTAGAATTGTTAATAAACCATATAACATGAAATTATTGTAATCTTTAATAAAAATTATCAAAATCCAAATCAACACCCTTAACAGTACCTAATAGTCGTTTGATAGTTCACAAGATAATAATAAATTTTATTTTAACTCAAAAGAATTTCTCCACAAAAAAAGATATTATATAATAAGTCTTCATGGTTTCCGGGCTTGCAGGCCGTGGTCCGGTGGTATTTCTACCTGACGTTTCGTCTACAACTGCGGTAGACATTCTCAAAGGCGATGTGGCAGCGGTCGAAGTGTCCTCCTTGGCGGCTCACAGGTCAGGTAGAAATACCACCGGACCACGGCCTACAAGCCCGGAAACCATGAAGACTTGGAACAATGCCGGCCGTGAAAGCTTGCACACTTGGATATTATATAATAATTAGAAATTATGAAATGAAAAATAAATTAAAGGTCGATTTACATTACAGTTACCATTTCGAAATTTGAAAAGTCCTGACAAAGCCGGACATTTCAAAAAAATGTCCGGACATTTTAGACTGATTTAATACTTACATATTTATGCCCGGTTTATTATACATTTTAATCACATAGTTTTTTTAATCACACTGTTAAATTTTGATTGCTAAGTGTTCATTGGTTGCTGCGTTTCGACCATAGCAACCCGTCATTTAACAGTGTGTTTAAAAAACATCGTTATTAAAACGTACGATAAACCGGCCATTAATGTTTAATTATTTTTAAGTATTTAATGCCAAAATTAAATAATCATTCGAAATTTTTCCATCTAAGTAAAAAATCCGGACAAATTAAAAAGCCGGGAAAAGTCCGGACGGATGGCCGAAAGTCCGGACATGTTCGTACAAATTCGGACGGATGCGGTAACCGTATCTCCAACGGGAATGAATGAATTGTAGATTATAGACGCTCGACAAGAGAGGTCATTAGCGTCTTATCTCCAACGGGCAGTATCAAATTCCACCAGTTATAACAACGGATTTCTCAGTGGTCCTCCTGCAAGGGATCCATGATGCCTTACTGGAAAAGTCCAACAATGCTTTAGAGAGATTATAGACGCTCGCCAACTGAGGTCATCAACTTTTATAAGTTGAGTTTAATACGACTGTGTAATATATAATTTAATTTGAAAAATTCAGTCATTAAGATTTGTTTAATTTACAAAAAGAAAATTTTTGTAAAAGTTGTCATTGTCAAAATTAGAAATTTAAATATTAAGATGTTTCGCTAATTATAGCATCTAGCGAAACGTCTTATTATTTAAATTTCTAATTTTGACAATGACAACTTTTACAAAAATTTCTTTTTGTAAATTATGTAAATCTTAATTGAAAAATTTTTTTCGTTGGAGAGCAGCCAATTATATAATTGTTTCGAAACATATTGGAAAAAATCATTTTACCAACCAGCGGTCACAGTCAGGATTCTAACCTGAACCTTTCCACTTTCGCGGCGGAATGAGCTTACAATACTCAACCGTGACATGATTGCTAAATTAATATTCTCCTTATATGCTTCAGAATCAATAGATTTTCACTACATGCGAGTGTCAATTCATATATGCTAATTCAATAGCTATAATTTGAAGTGAATCCTCGTACCAGCAAGAGCCCAACATGAAAGTGAAAATTATTTCGAACACCCTTTAATGGGATTATTTAATGGGAATATTAATTTAGCAATCATGTCACGGTTGAGTATTGTAAGCTCATTCCGCCGCGAAAGTGGAAAGGTTCAGGTTAGAATCCTGACTGTGACCACTGGTTGGTAAAATGATATGTTTCGAAACAATTGGGTTTTTAAGTGAATTTTTTTTTTTACTTAAATGGAAGGACCACATACAAGTTTTATAGCAAAACTGTTTTTATTTAATTTTTTTGCTTACTAATTAAAAAGTTATATTTAAATAAAAATTAATTTTTAAACTCAGTTCCGATAACGCGCCGAAAGAATCCGAACGCGTGTGACGTCATTATGTTATCTATGGTCTTTGTATCCATGGTTACCAAGTTAAAAATTTATTATTTTTGATAGTATGTGTAATACATATACACAAATACCAACAAATGCAGACACATTTTAACATAACGACGTCACAAACATTCCTGGCGCGTTTTGAAGTCACGTGATATTTTTTAAATTTTTATACATTTTAATTAATTTTTAGTAATTTATCTATAGCTTTAAAAAAAATTTTCTTTTCGATTTTCAATATTTATTATGTTAAATTATTAGAAAAAATTAAAAAATTAATAATTTTTTTTAAACTTAAATACCTAATTATATAATTGGCTGCTCTCCAACGAAAAAATTTTTCAATTGCATTTCAGCCGTATAAAACTATTATTTATCGTAAATCTTAATGGCTGAATTTTCCAAATTAAATTAGCTTTTATAATGCGATTTTAAACGCTCGTAAGTTAAGGTCATCAGCGGCTGCACCGGTTAAAGTTTTACGGAAGATTTCCTGAACATCCTGTATACCTTTGACAATAAAGTTCTGTTTCGTGAACACGTGCGGTCAGGATCAGTAATTCAACTCCACGACCAAATCCAATCAGACAATTTAAATTCAGTACAATCGAAACGGGTTCATAAAAATATCGGGATACGTGTTACATTTTGCTTGACAAATAAAATTTTGTTTTTGTTATTTTTATTAAACGAAGGAGTGCCTTTAATGTTTTGATCTGAATCGTCTTTTTTGGCGATACGTATTGTATACTAAATATGACGACGAGTACTCAAGTAGGTACTCAATTTTGTAGTACCCGTTAATTAAGAGCAACCCATTTCCCGATAGACCGAGAGCTATAGTGAGAATTTTTTGGTGTTATTTATTCAAGTCCTTATTTTTGTGAACGTGTTGAGAGAGGCATATTAAAGTGCCCTGAGTAAGGGATTTTGCTAGATAGCGGTATACCGACATTTTGTTCTGCAAATTGAAAAATGTGCTTAAAACAGTTTCCGTAACAACATATTAAAATTTGAACCTTGAACTAATAATATAAATTTCGTTGGGTACATGACACGTTTAGGGTGATCTTCCACCCATTTAATACCGACCAATCGATCTGCAAATATTATAATGGCATTATTGGGTCACCGACAAGATTGCCCCCAACATGTAACAAAAAAAATGGTCACAATTATTATTGCTTCAAGGCTGAAATTGTTTGTATAGCTTATCGTTGACCCAGTAATGCCATTATAATATTTGCAGATCGATTGGTCAGTATTAAAGGGGTGGCAGATCACCCTAAACGTGTCATGTATCCGAGGAAATTTATATTATTAGTTCAAGGTTCAAATTTTAATATGTTGTTACGGCGACTGTTTTAAGGATATATTTCAATTTGCAGAACAAAATGTCGGTTATAACCCACCTTTCTTAGAGGGAAACTTGCTCGCCTAGGTGTTTATATCGTTCTGAAAGGGGGTTAATAGCGACATTTTGTTCTGAAAATTGAAATATATCCTTAAAACAATCGCCGTAACAACATATTAAAATTTGAACTTTGATCTAATAATATAAATTTCGTCGGGTACATGACATGTTTAGGGTGATCTGCCACCCCTTTAATACCGACCATTCGATCTAAAATTATTATAATGGCATTATTAGGTCACCGATAAGGTATACAAACAATTTCAGCCTTGAAGCAATAATAATTGTGACCATTTTTTTTTGTCACATGTTGGGTGCGGTCTGCATTCCTCCCATACCGTTATCTAGCAAAATACCTTACTCAGGGCACTTTAATATGCCCCCCTCAACATTTTCACAAAAATATGGCCTTGAATAAATAACACCAAAATATTGTCACTAGCTCTCGGTCTACGATGTTTGGTTTTTTTTTGCGAGTTTTTCTCATATAACTAAAAACAAGTGTTTAGACAAATTGAAGTACCTATTCTGTGTAAATAAAATTAACATTAAATGTCCTGGGTGGTAGGTAAATGGTACCAGCTCTTACAAAAATTATGTAAATACCTGTATATATGTAAGTCTAGTTCAATAAATCTTTTATCTTATCTATTTTTAACCGAATTCAAAAAAAGAAGGTTGTTCTCAATTGTAACCGACTTCATATTTTATTAAATTGGCACAGACCTCTAAAATTTCATTATTTTCCTGTTTTTAGTGGTTTTTTGAAGGAGGTTTTTTTTTTGTTAAAAAGTTTTTTTCCGATCTTTAATTATCAATAATAAAACGATTTTTACTTTTTAATAGAAATGTGCAAATATGTTCGACGTTCGTGTTCTATCTGCTTATTGAAAGCTCCCAATGTTTACTGTCAATAAAACTGTAAGGGAGGATTGACTTGTTCTCTCATAACTGTTAAACCCCTAGTACGATTTCAATTAAATTTGGTACACGTATACAGGACTCATCAACTCAAATGATAAGCTACTTTATATCCGGCTTCGCTCGCGTTAAGGTAGGTCTCCCATACAGATAATAGAATTTTTCGTACATATCAGAAAGTATGGTCGAAGTCTAAGCCGAATTTAGCCAAAGGTAGCCGAACCCGATTTTTTTACCGAAGATGGCCGAAACCGATAAAATTCGGGTATTAAATTCGGGTACCCGATTACAAAAATTACGTACGATATGCATTTACGTGTTATACATCCTCAATTAAACAGGTCATCTCACAAAATCGTTCCATAACTCACGGAATTATTAAATGAATATTTAAATATACATTCATATGTAAATGATATTATCTATATGTATGTATAGTTATATATACAGGATGTTACAAAGCAATATATTAATTTCAGCTGATACCACTGTATGCATCAAATTCTAGTCTAGCATTTCCTTTGGACAACAAATAAATATTTGCTTTGCTTTGGAAGTGTTTAATTCTTTTCAAATAAGATAATTACATATATTTTTACAAGCTTTTATTTAACTTGCAATGTATGTTTGTTTGTGTGTTTGGGTGTGTTGTTTGCATGTTGGTTTGTTTGTGTGTTGGTTTGTTTGTTTGTTTAGGTCAAAACTTGCAAGTCAATTTTGAACGACTTTCACGTATCCGATCGATTTGAAATTTTGTACACATATGTATTCCCGATGACAATGCATTAATAAATCGTTTTTAGAAATAAATTCAACTCCTAAGGGGTTCAAACGGGGATGTAGGTTTTTTTGACTAATTAACGCCAAATTAGGCCTAATCGCTGAAGCGAGAAACTTGAAATTTGGACAGTTGGTTCCTTTTCTGACGTAAGCATACACTAAGAAAGGATTTCTCGAAATTCAACCCCTGCGAGGTGTCAAAGGCGGGTAAAATTTTGAAAGACTAAAACGAACAAAATAAAATATTAGTAAACAAAAACTTTTTAGAGACGAGCTTTTATTGAAATGTACCTACTAAAAAGGAAAAAATATTATTTAATAATTTTGGTTCGTAATTATTATAAAAGCGGGAGTTGCGACTAATAAACTATCATAGAGATTACAGTCCCCGCTTTTATAATAATTATGAACCAAAATTATTAAATATTATTTTTTCCTTTTTAGTACATTTCAATAAAAGCTTGTCTTTAAAAAGTTTTTTTTACTAATATTTTTATTTCGGAGTTTACCAGTTCCGTCGCGACCCATTAAAAATTTTAAGACAAACCAATATTGGGTCGCGACTCGCGATCCGATGGTTAATTAACGCTGCTATACTGTTGAAATATTATAACTTTGATATGTGGAGGAGAGAACCGAACCGATATTATAAAACCAGTTTCTACTATATTAATCTCCGCAATATTAGCCCATACGGTTCTCTTAGTTGCCGGTTCACTCGGTTCCACGTGTTGTGTAATAGCGTGACAATCGCTAACTCTCTAGCCGACCAATGACCAATTATATTTATGGGTTTGGTAAAACGGCTATACGGGTCCATTCCATAGTCCACCACACCACACACACATACACACACTATATACTATGTATATAGTAGACCTTTCTGAACCCATGTGTTGTCACAACAATAAACTAAACAGTGTCGTCTTCAATACAACGGCATTTTATTAAAAAGTTTATAGTTGCAATCAAACAGCGAGTTTTTGTATCTAATTTAAGGGCATTCGAGGACAGTGTGGTCCAGTGGTTAGCGTCGCGGTCTCTGGATTAGACTGTCGTGGGTTCGATTCCCGCCTCCGCTCATGGATGTTTTGTGATGTCATTTAGTTTTAAGTGTGTTGTTATTAACTTCCCATTGGAAATTATTGTAATGGGTCCGAAAATCGAAATGAAAATGTATAACAAATGTTTATGTTTCAAGGGCACTACACTATTTTTACACTATTTTTAGAAAGATGTCTGTGTGTGTATATGTGTGTGTGTACGTATGTACGTACGTACGTATGTGTCCATTTCTTTCTAAGACGAAATCTCGAGAAAGAAAAATGATATCGACTACGCTAGGTTGCCAATCGACGCGTATTAACGTAAATATGATCTGAAAGAAATTTTTTCAAAATCGGTTCAGCCGTTCTTTTTTCTTAACCAAATAGACTCCAAAAAAGTAGATTTTACACAATATCTCGCGAAAAAAAATTATATCGACTTCGTAAGGGTGTCAATCGAGGCGTGCAGTTAACGTCATTTTGATCCGACATAAATTTTATAAAAATCGGTTCAGCCTTTTTTTTTTTTAATTATTGTTAAAAATAAATAATAATTATGTTTTAATGATTAAAATGATTACTTTTCTGTGTAATATCTAATTTAATTATTATTATTAAATGTTTATCAAACTGGGAAGTTCGTCGTGTACCTCAAGGGTCGCACTTTAGTCCTAATAAACGACCCACCTCACGGCTTGTTTAAGCTTGTTTTTAACAAGGTTTTTTTTACTTTGTTCTTTTTAGTGCTTCAAAATTTTTCCATACCAAATTTTATTAAATTAATTTTTAAAATGGAAAATTCCAAATACTTTATAAAAAAAACAATCACGTATCGCCAGTTGGATTTGAACCCGGCTCTTCGTGGTGGCATGCGAACGCCTATCGCGTTACCACTACTCCACGTGTACCCCAGCACAAACAATGTTTGATACACTTGGTGTGTCGAATTTTGACGAGTTCTTCAAATTATCTGAACAATATTATAATTTATTATATTCAACTGTAACACATTATCTGACTTTTTTTGTGTATCAGACGCCGCATTTTTCTTTCTGTCTGATAATTTTATACAGCATCATAATGCAATGTTGATAGATACTCTTATAAAATCATCACAGTTCAAAATTTCATTCATGATCAAATAAAAAGTTCTTAATAATTTTTCAAAATTTTCTTTGAAAAGTGCGTTGGTCTTTTAGAGCGATTTCATAAAAAAATGTTTCAAGAGTATTAATATTTATTTTTATTGTAGTTTTCTTTTTGAAACTAAAAATCTGATTCTTATTTCAGTTGTGAACGGGTCGCAGGTCAGTTTTATTCTGCTATATTTTATGGTAGATTATCACTAAAAATGCATGAGCATTTGGATCAACTTTCGTAATCAAATTTACCAATATACATAAATTAGATAAAGCTGTTGTTCAGGCCCGTACTCAACTTTATTGTAAACTAGCGGTTGCTCGTGGCTCCGCTCACGTATATTTAGTATATTGTTAATTTATTATCCCCCGCGAGAAGTTCTCCCTCTGCGAAGCGAAGTATGATTTATTATCCCCCCCCACGAGAATCTCTCCCCCTGAGAAGCGAAGTCGGGCTTAAAATCACTTGGAAATAGTTTGCATTAACGGTGTCACAAAAATCAACAGTCAACCCAACCTATTTATATGTTTAACCCTACGTTTTGAATGTCAGAAAGAAATAAATGATTTTCTCGTAATATTTTTAAATATTTTTGTGGTTTGTCATATTTTATTAAATTGGCGCCGACCTCAAAATTTTATTATTTTCCTCTTTTTAGTGGCTTTCTTAAATGACTTTTTTAATAGATAGGTACTACCTATATCTTGTCTTATGCGATTCTATACGTTATAAATAAAATGTCATTTTCTCCGCAATTGATGATCGGATTTGAAAAACAAAAAGACTGTTGTAAAAAGAATTGAGAGGCCTTTCGAACTGCGAATTTTTTGTCACCCCTTTCTATTTAAAATTTTTGGGATGCAATTTACCCTGCTCTCAGAGTTGAAGTTACGCAAATAATACTAATCGATTTAAATGTCCCCCTTGATTCTAAAATTGACGTGTGCGAGCTTTATTCGCAAAACTGACCAAAACTTGCGCGGACTGTTTTCATTGGCTCGCTCGGTATAATTTCGATAGTGTTTTAATATTATTGTGACAAAATCAGAATCTGGAAAATATAAATATATAAATACATATCATATATCAAATCCATAGTGGCCAGTTCCAATTCTATATAAATATATAAAAAAATAATAAACATAAATAGTTGGTCATTATGTACATTGTATAACGTATTCATAAATAATTTTATTTATATTATGTTGTATTTAAAAGTTCAGATATGTCAAACATGTACGCATGTTTGTAATAAAAAATGTCGCCGATAAAAAATAATATCAGGTCGACAATAATTTAGGTGCAAATACCTAATATCGTGGTGGCTATGGATGAAAAGATAAAAATCTGAACATCTTCCGTATTTCTAAAAACAAATCGAATTAAAGCGTATCAAAATGGTTTCCATAATTTTTTTAGTGTATTTGCCATATGGCACATACACTATTGGCGTCGGTCGGATGGCGGGACCTAGGGGTCGGACCAAAATTTCTCGACGTTTCATAGCCTCCTGAACACTTTGGCACCATTTTTGGAAATGTCTGTTTATATATGTATATATATATTTATATATTTATATATTTATATATTATATATTTATATATTTATATATTTATATATTTATATAATATATATATATATATGTGTGCGGGCTATAACTTTCGAAAGAGTTAATTGATTTTGACGAAATTTGGTAGGCACGTTAAAATCCATCACCGCACGAAGCCTATTTAAAATGGGCCAAATCGGACTATTTTAAGGGTGGTTTTTAGGGGTTGAAAAATGTTTTTGGGCCCAAAAATGCCGAAAAAATTCTCAGAATCGTTTCAAAATTGAAATTTAACCCTTTAGTAACGTTTAAAATGTTCTGCTAAAATTTTAATAAAATCGGCCCGACAGGACCGGAGTTACAAATTTTATGAAAACACTAGTTTACGGATAGTGCTTTACTTACTGAAGGGTGTATTTAATTTGGTACCGAGGTTGCATTGATAAAAATTTTGAAATTAAAAAAAAAATATTATTTTAAGGGATGTATTAAGGGGTTAAATTTTTTATTTTGTCCAAAAACAAACTTAAGTTCACATAATAAAGCCACAATGCCAATTAGCAAATACACTATATTGTCGGCAGGGTTTTGGCACTGCGACCCGAGTTTTTTTAATATTGTTATCCTTCTTTAATTTCTTGAAATTAAAACAGGTGTATTTAAATACGGGAATGCAAGTTAAAATTTAATTTCTAAAGTCAATATTCCTGGAACTTTCTTATTTAACAGCTACTTAATGAAATCGGGTTTTATTAATTATTATAAAAAATGAAATCAGTATGAAATTGAAAATATGACTAAGGCTACCTCTGGCAATTTATTACCCAACATTTTTTTGTTCAAAAAATGTTTTGACGGCATAAAAAAGCGCAAAGATTAATTTCGAAATTTCAAGCTTTTCACTATTGATTTTTGGCACTATTCGAATCATTGATTTTGGAAATAGATATAGGTACTCAATTTTCTGCTTATTTTGTGCCTATAGGTAACAATATCGTCTAAGTATAGTATAAATGCTTTCTGGTAAATTCCCCTAAAATTTTTAATATAAAAAATGTATTGAAAAAAATTTTTTTTTTAAATGTTTGTTTCAATACGGACTCCAGGTTTATTAATTGTGGTGCCAATCAAATCAGTGATTTTTGTAAATACTCAATTTTATTCATATTTTGTACCTAAAACAATATCGTCTAAGAACTTTCTAACAAATTCCCCTAAAATTTTTCATATAAAAAATTTTTTGAAAAAAAATTTTTTTTTTAAATGTTTATTTCAATAAGGACTCCAGGTTTATTAATTGTGGTGCCAATCAAATCAGTGATTTTTGTAAATACTCAATTTTATTTATATTTTGTACCTAATATTATACCTATACCGTCTAAGAACTTTCCAGCAAATTCCCCTAACATTTTTCATATAAAAAATTTTTTGAAAAAAAAAAATTTTTTTTTAAATGTTTATTTCAATACGGACTCCAGGTTTATTAATTGTGGTGCCAATCAAATCAGTGATTTTTGTAAATACTCAATTTTATTCATATTTTGTACCTAAAACAATATCGTCTAAGAATTTTCTAGCAAATTCCCCCAAAATTTTTCAATTAAAAAATTATTTTGAAAAGTGTTTTTCAAATGTACCTATAAAACTCATGGTTTGTGATATCGATATTTTAAAAACCCAAACCATTTGAAATGGTGTAATGGATAGCGCTCTATGTGTCCCCACCCGCTCTTAACTTGACATGGTCATGTCTATGGGGAACACCACTAGCAGGCCAAACATAGCCGTGAACGGCAATAACCGTAAATTTGTTATATTTATGGTGGTTTGACAAAATATTTCGTGCTGCCCGGTATATCGCTTGGACAATGATACACAACGCCGCACGCTAGCTGCCTATCGCTTTGCTACAAATACCTATAACCGACACTACAGTAAGCTAAAGTTCATCGGACACATTTTATCTCAGGGATCCCTTTTGATTGTTAGCGTGCTTCGGGATCGAGCTTGCATTTCGGTAATATCGAGATCCAAAATTCTTCTGCTCAAAAAAATTTCTGACATTAAAAAAATAGGATGCTTATACGTATTACTTATAAAGGCCCGGTCCGGCTTCGCCCGGGTGCTATGAATTTATGTGTTAAAATACAGCCCATGTTACTCGGTGATAATGTAGCTTTCTATAGGTGAAAGAATTTTTAAAATCAGTTAAATAGTTTTTGTACAAACAAACATACAAAAAATCAAATCTTTTCTCTTTATAATATTAGTTCAGATGTATACGCGCGTTAGAAGTTATACTTCTTTGGCGTGATTAAATAGTCCAGTAATTTTAGATTTCCACTGCAGAAAAATTCC
The DNA here is from genome assembly GCA_039654895.1 of Mongoloraphidia duomilia. Classification (NCBI taxonomy): domain Eukaryota; kingdom Metazoa; phylum Arthropoda; class Insecta; order Raphidioptera; family Raphidiidae; genus Mongoloraphidia; species Mongoloraphidia duomilia. The sequence continues at coordinate 15,262,722 of CM077527.1, forward strand.
CAGTTAGCTGATTTTTTTTTATTTACTTTCGTTATGGTGTTTTAAAAAACGTGTAAAAAGTCCCCATCGATATCGTGCCGGCGTTGCCAGATATTCGAGGTTCAAGTTCACGATAGACGGTTTTTAGCGAATTTCTCGGTTCCGTTCCATTTTTTGTAAAAAATTGTTATTATCAATCTTGTAGAGGACGAAATTATCTACAACTTTTGTATAAATATTTTTTGTCTACGATTTATAGTTTTTCTTATTAAAGTACCCGCGGCTTCCTCCCCCTCGATTTTACATAACGGGATTATGCTGCTTCCCGAAGGGCTAACATAATGATTTGTACCATTATTTTAAGTTGAACTTAAAGTTAACGATTAATTATAATTTTATCGAAATTAATGTAGTAGTTCTCTACTTATAAGCAACCAAACATACAAATCGACAGCGCTCAAACCAGACAGACAGACAGACAATTTTTTTTCGAAAATACGATATTTATACTTGACATCAATTATAAAGACCATTCGTAAAGTAATTTTGTAAAAAAAATTTACAAGGGTTGAGAGAGTGCGGATTAAGTACGAGTATGCATTTGCATACCGTATGACGCACTCTACTAAGAATAGCTCGGAGTAGTCATACTTTTAATTTTTTTTTTTTCAAAATTCCTTTACGAATACTCATTATAATTGTTATAAAGACTATTCGTAAAGGAATGTTGTAAAAAAAATTAAAAATGTGGCTATTATTACTAGAGTGCGTTATACGGTATGCAAATGCATACTCATACTTAATCCGCACTCTCTCAACCCTTGTAAATTTTTTTTACAAAATTACTTTACGAATGGTCTTTATAACTGATGTCAAGTATAAATATCGTATGTTCGAAAAAAAATTGTCTGTCTGTCTGTCTGTTTGAGCGCTGTCGATTTGTATGTTTGGTTGCTTATAAGTAGAGAACTACTGCATTAATTTCGATAAAATTATATTAAAATAATGGTACAAATAATTATATTAGGCCCTCGGGAAGCAGCATAATCCCGTTATGTAAAATCGAGGGGGAGGAAGCCGCGGGTACTTAAATAATAAAAACTATAAATCGTAGACAAAAAATGTTTATACAAAAGTTGTAGATAATTTCGTCCTCTACAAGATTGATAATAACCATTTTTTGCAAAAAATGGAACGGAACCGAGAAATTCGCAAAAAACCATCTATCGTGAACTTGAACCTCGAATATCTGGCAACGCCGGCACGATATCGATGGGGACTTTTTACACGTTTTTTAAAACACCATAACGAAGGTGAATAAAAAAAAATCAGCTAACTAGGAATTTTTCTGCAGGTGGGTGATTTTAATATCTAAAATTACTGGAGTATAAAAACTAATTTTTAATTTGCGTGCAAATTGAAATAAAATAATAAGACAGATTTTATTTATATGGTAACTATGGAAATCAGTCCTGTTAATTTTGATGTCACAGTTTTTGAAAAATTCACTCTCATCATTCTTTCATAACGCTCCTAAAGAAGTATAACTTCAAAAATACACAAACTTTTCCTCGTTACAATAATAATTACCTATATAATCTCAATATATAAACGATGTTCGTTCACGCTAATCTCTGAAACCGCTCATCCGATTTTAATGAAATTTTGTAAATGTGTATATTGTTTGCTCCAATTTGAGAGATAGGACAGTTTTTATCCCGATAAGTGACCCTCAATATTTTTTTAAGGATTTTTTATAGGACAATGTATTAAAAATATTCGAGCGAACGAGCAAAGCGTGTGAATAATGCATTAATAAAATTAGCCCAGCTATTAATATATAAATTCTTAGCACCTGGGCAAATCCGGGCCGGGTCCGCTAGTAATAATTATAAAAAAAACTAACATACACATCAACTTACTATAGATTAGGTATAATGTTATTATAGTATGTGACCATATTTACTCGTACATAAATTTAGGTGATTGTGTGACAAAGAATATTATATCTATGTACATATTTTGTATATTAGATATGTGATCTATAAGAAAATGTGTATAATTCTTTGGAATCCCAGTTATTTTTATGTATATGTTTAATTTCTGTTCTTACAATGCTATTTTAGTGTAATAGCGACCAAGAACACTAAAATACAAAAATATTTACATGGAATTTTTTTCTGTGTTTGTAGTTAATTACAATAATTATTTATTTTCTTGTTTGATTAAAATATTGGATCAGTTCTTTATACCTACTAAATATTTTACCCTTTTAAAGATCGGATTCTACATTTACATTTTTAAAATTTATTACAAAAATTGTTTGTTTATTTTTTAATTTGCGTAATTAACAAGCTTAGCTTTATAATAAGGCCTTATGCTTATTTTTTTCATTATTTCGGAAACTTGATTTTTTCGGCTACTGGCCAAAGACAAGAATCAGACCATAAACTATTCAAAAAAACAGATTTTTTGCCAAAGAAAGCATACAGAAAATTGATTATATTTTTTTTTTACTTTTTTGAAAATTATCTCAGATTTTTTTCAAATTCCTAGTATGCTTACAGAAAATTCAATAAGTAGGTATATACGAGTATCTACACAAAATACGTGAGCCTCAAGCATTTTTTCCTCGGAAAATATCTCAGATCTTTTTCATTTTCATTTTGTTTAAATTAAAATTGTACCACCACTTCCTACAACTATGCCAAATTTCAACTTTTTATATTAAACGGTCTCTGAGAAAAATGCCTGTAACAGACAGACAGATAGATAGATCGGCAGACAGACACCGAGGTGATTCCATAAATGTTCCGTTTTTCCGATTTGGGTACGGAACACTAAAAACGAAATTGTAATTTCATTAAAATCGTATCCACAACGATGTCCTGAACTTTAAAAAAGCTCTTTACTTAATAAGATGTAGAGTAAAGTGCCCTAATATCGGACATTTGCCTAATTTGGGACACCGCTGTTATAAAAGTTCTAAAAGGAATATATTGCAAACAACCATTTAAGGTGTATCCAGCAATCAAACCTTTACTATAGAGTAATTTTTTATTATCATCACTTGCACACAGATGTCATTATAGGCATTTGAAGAAAAATCGAACATCCGAAAATTTGAAGTCTTACTTTGAAGTGCGTATACATTTTCACAGATGAGTCATTTAATTACAAATTTTAGCTTAAGTTCTGCAGAAAGTGTAGTTTGATTACTACTATTCAATTTTTTAAAACTACCTTATCAGTGTTATATTTCAGTTTTTAACCTAGAAATAAACTAATTGCGCAGTATCGAACAGTAATGACGTCGTAATATCGGGTATCCGATATTAAGAAATTTGTTGGTGTTATTATGAAATGATCATTTCTGTTACAGATTTGCTACAGATATTGATAATATTAAAGCATAATAAAATTATAAAAGCTTGTAAAAATATTTTAAACCTTATTAAAAACATTTTCCTAATATAGGATATACTATCCGATATTAGGACTACATTTTGACAATACAGAAAAATGAGATTTTTTATAAATTTGAATTTTTTGTTCATTTTTGTTCCCTTAAAACTTTCCATATTTTTGGACGTTGTTAACGACACTATATTGTGTATTGTATGTCCAAGAAATTTCATTTTATGTAATGAGTTGAAAAAATATGGAAACTTTTCAAAAGCTATCCGATATTAGGGCACTTAACTCTACTATAGTGTAGATAATTATTTTAATGATTAAATTTTAACTGCATGTCGTGACTTATCCTATACTGTATTGTCCTTGGATTAATAAATTTATTATTATTATTCCCTACTGTAAAAAGGACGTGCCCCATACAAGACATACGTGAATGCAACCTCAACAAAATAGATTCCCAAAGCTTTCCAATTTTCGACTGTTACAATAAACAACAAGCGGTTGCGTGAAAGTGGTATAGAGAAATGGTTGCATACACTTATTTATTTAATATTAACAAGTAGATATGCAACTACACTTAAGAGAGAAGTTGGTTTAGTTTTTGTTCCCACATAATTTCAAGCAAAGTGTCCAACACACCTTGTTCCAGTTTTATTACAAGAAAATATAATATTATTGATCTGCCTACATAATAATTGTAATATGTATCATTATTGGATGTTCAAAATAATTTATGCTGACACGTTCGTAACGACAGCCGGGTGAACACCGGCAAACATCTGTTCGCTGCTTTTTAATCTTCTTGTCTGATGATAATCTATAAGTCGTAGACGGAGAGCCCACTGTCAGATTTCCTATGTACAGTCGCGGACATAATAAAATTTCCACTTGAGATTTTCAGTGTAAGTTCACAAGAAGTCAGTATAGTTTGATAGGTAAAGGTAAATGTCAAAAATTAAAAGAAATAAATTGGTTGAGGCTTTCGCGGTCAGTTGATGAGCTGATGTTGTCCTGATTCGGGTCTATAGGTCGTCATTGGTTGGAATTGCTTCCTAACGTTTCGCTAGCACGAGTGACGAGCTTCTTCAGAGGTCCTTCCATCTCCGATGCTGGATGTAGCATCCACCATCAGGACAACATCAGCTTAAAAGAAATAATATTGTCGTTTAAATGCCTCTAAATTATTAAAACGATGACCAAATAAATATTAGTAAAAAAACTTTTTAGAGACAAGCTTTTATTTAAATGCACTAAAAAGGAAAAATAATTTTTAATAATTTAGGTTCATAATTATAAAAGCGTGAGTCGTGAACTCTATGATAGTTTATTAGTCACGACCCACGTTTTTATAATTATGAACCTAAATTACTTATTAAAAATTATTTTTCCTTTTTTTAGTGCATTTAAATAAAAACTTTTTTTTACTAATATTTTATTTTGTTCATTTAAGTCTTTCAAAATTTTACTCCCCTTTGACACCCGTAGGCGTTGAATTTCAAAAAATCCTTTCTTAGTGGATGCTTACGTCAGAAAAGGAACCAACTGTCCAAATTTCAAGTTTCTAGCTTCAGCGATTTGGCATGAGCGTTGATTAGTCAAAAAAACCCTACATCCCCGTTTGAACCCCTTAGGGGTTGAATTTAATTTTAAAAATGGGTTTATTCATGTATATTGTCATCGGGAATACATATGTGCACAAAATTTCAAATCGATCGGATACGTGGAAGTCGTTCAAAATTGACTTGCAAGATTTGACCCAAACAAACTAATATGCAAGTTAAATAAAAGTTTGTTAAAAGAAGAGTTAATGCAAGATTGGAGGAAGATTTTCTAGTAACAAATATTTTTATGTTTTAATCGAATAATTATTTTGAGTAATTTGGATTGTGCGGGTGGATCAGGGTGAATAAATATAAATCACTATGGAAATGGTTTGCTTTCCCACACTACTATGTAAAGCAGCTATTTTATAGTGGGTGAGGTAAAAAAAAAGCGGTCAAGTGCGTGTGGAACTCGCGCTACGATGGTTCCGTACCGTTACAACAATTATGTTAGGTAGACATATTCTGTGAAAATTTCAACCGGCTACATGTTACGGTTCCAAAGATACAGCCTTTAAAAAGTTTTTCCGTTTTATGTGTGGGGACCCCCTTTAATTTTTACTTTTTGTGATTTTTGGGTTTTTCCCTTTACTTGTGCTACGAGACTTTGCTTGTTGCCAAATTTCATAATTCTAGGTCAACGGGAAGTGCCCTATAGGTTTTTGATGAGATGACAAAATGATCGTATCTTTTGATTGCGTTCACCTCGAAGCTTAAATTCTTTACAACTTTAAGGGACCGTAGACCTTAGTATTTTGTATAAATTTCAACTTGATATCTCTATCCGTTCCTGAGAAAATGGGTCTTGACTGACGAACACCCAGCCAGCCGAGCAAACGAGTGATCCTATAAGGGTTCCGTTTTTTCTTATTAAGATACGGAACCCTAAAAATAAACCATTCAGTATTCCGAAACACTTTGTGAAACAGCGATAAAAAGCAATGTTAAAACAATTTGATTTGCCCCAGATAACAAAATCAGATTTTATAATAAAACTTGCCATAAACCTGTAAATACATTAAATGTGTACATTTATGGTTCTTTTAAATCTTCTAAAATCGTATTATTTTTTTTTATTTTATATTTGAAATAAAAATAACAGTTTATGGTTTTAGCAAATCAAACAAATATCACATGTTAGTGTTATTTGTAGAGGAATTTATTCAAAAGCACGTGCGTATTATGTTTCGAAATATTTCATTTTAAGACGAAAAAGGAAATTTCCACCTCCGGAAAATAATTTTGTAAAGCTACATGATTGAAATATTTTTGTGAAAAAGTATTAAAGTATTATCAACGCCACAATGAGAAAAACTCGGGTCGCAATGCCATACCCTGCCGACAATATAGTGTATTTGCTAATACAGGCATTGTGCCTTTATTATGTGAACTTAAGCTTGTTTTTGGACATAATAAAAAAATTGACCCCTTAATACATCCCTTAAAATAACATTTTTGTTCTTAATTGCAATATTATTATTAAACCAACATCTGCACCATATTAAATACACCCTTCAGTAAGTAAATCCGTATCCGCAAATTAGTGTTTTCATAAAATTTGTAAGTCCGGTCCTGTCGGGTCGATTTTATTGAAATTTTAGCAGCACATTTGAATCTGTATTAAATAGTTAAATTTCAATTTTGAAACGATTCTGAGAATTTTTGCGGTATTTTCGAGCTTAAAAAAATTTTCAACCCCTAAAAAGCGCCCTCAATGGTCAGATTGGTATCCATTTTAAATAGGCTTCGTACGGTGATGGATTCTAATGTCATCCTGCCATCCGACCGACGCCAATAGTGTATGTGCCATATGGCAAATATACTAATAATGTTAAACTATAGACCACCTAGTCAGAATTTTACTTACGTATGTAGGAAGGAAAGGTGTCGATGAAAATGGATACAATAGTCGACAAATTTGTCAAACTGAGATTAGTGATGGGCGAATACGAGATATTTTTACAATCGAAATAGTTGTAATCGTTCATAATAACAATCGAGTCCACAATCGATTCGGAGTTTGATTTTACAATCGAAATGTTCGATTGTTCAAGTCGATTATTTGCCACATAGGTTATAGCAATAGCAGCGAATGAGAATACATATAATCGCGATTCAACGTTATATGCTAGTCGACTGACGTTCACGCGACTCGTTGATTGTTCACTGTTCAGTCGGCTCACTACTCTGTGATCTCTTCACTATTGAATTCGTATTACGGGATTACTGCACAATCGACCATTGACTCGACCACAGTTGTTGAGTGATGAACGATTGTATATTATGTGGCTCTCGACAGTGTACGATTCACTACAATGCGACTCGGTCTCGGTGAACTATGAAACAACAACAATCGAGTCCAAGTGACAACTATCGAGAGTCATCGAGATGTTTGAACAATCGAGACAATCGACTACATCTCGTATTCGCGCATCACTAACTGAGATTGTCATTGAAACTTCTTTAATTCAATCATTAGTTAGATATATTGTAGGTTATAGACACTCTAATCATTAGTATTGATTCATCTAAAATATTCAAATAGGTAGGTATCTAGTTATATTGTGCAAAAATAACATATAGGAGGTTTTTTCCTGTGTGAACGTTGAAGTCTCGTTGATGTAAATCACATAATTAGTTGATTAAAGTCTTGTAAAAGGAATATTTAAATGTCTGCGGTCAAATTTATGCTAAAATTAGATTATTAGCGATATTTACTTTTAAAAGTATCTAAGATACATAAAATATCTTCTTATAAGATACTAGCGGCCCGGTCCGGCTTCGCCCGGATGCTATGAATTGATTTGGCCAGCGTTAGCCATGTAAGCTTACGAAAACAGTTTTTTGATGTGAAACATCTTATGTCGGGCTGTGAACAGACGCGTGAGGGGGAATATGCAACGAAATGTTTGGTCCGCTCCTTCGCTGCTGTTCTCCCCACCACTGCGGCACTCTCTCTCTCTTGGCTCAGGCGTGCACTGTAACACACGCGGTGTTACAGTGCAGTATATAGGATTACGTCAGCATAACAGTTAGTTGCTGCTTTTGAAAAAATATATACTACTACATAGAGAATACCACCGAGTTCAATAACGTTTTCTTTGATGTTTCACATCTGTCGGGGTCCCAAAACCCACACCCTTTTTTTCACAAAACACCGTCAGCCATTGTGTATAAAATATTTACAAATTATATACACAAACCTTCCTCGCTTATCGCTCTTTCTATTAGTGAAAACCGTTTCAAAATCCGTTGCGTGGTTTAGAAGAAGTAAGTGGAGAAACAGACAGAGGCAGACAGCGACTTTGTTTTATACTATTTAGAGATTTTCATAAAAAGTAGGCAGGTATCTTGTATATCTTTTGAGGAATTCGACTGTTTAGTATCTTGTATCTAGATGATTTTTAGGGTTCCGTACCTCCGAACGGAATCCTATTACTGAGCCTACGATGTCCGTCCGTCCGTCTGTCACAAGGCTCTATGTCACAAACGGTAAGAGGTAGCTAGTTGAAATTTTCACAGATTGTGTGTGTTGTGGCATGAATCCAGGCAAATAATAATTAAAATTAAATAATCAATTAATTTTAATAAATTGGTGAATTTTATTTTACTACTTCTGTAGGTAGGTACTGTACTATTAGGAATAGAGCTTTATTAAATGAGCTAGTCGAACGATGATGTTAAATATCGTTCGAATAGCTCAGTTGGTAGAATGTTCGACTGAAGATCTAAAGGTAGCCAGTTCGATCCCGGGTTTCGGATCGCAATATTTTTGTTTTTTTTATTCATCGAAATATTCTGTTAATATTTTTTTTACTTTAAAAATCAATTTAATTACCTAAATTTGATAAGAAAAACGACCATAAATAAATAAATCTGTTAATTTTTTACCCTTACTCAACTCCTTTATTTATTATTGTACGGAACCTTCAGTGCGCGAGTCTGACACGCGCACTGAAGGTTTCGTACAATAATAAATAAAGGAGTTGAGTAGGGGTAAAAAATTAACAGATTTATAACACTTAAAGTGGCAATATCCTTGACAAAAGGTCAAACTCAAATATAATTTACATTTAATAAATTGAAATCAGAGCTACAGTAGCTCTGATTTCAATTTATTAAATGTAAATTATATTTGAGTTTGACCTTTTGTCAAGGATATTGCCACTTTAAGTGTTATAAATCTGTTAATTTTTTACCCCTACTCAACTCCTTTATTTATTATTGTACGGAACCTTCATTGCGAGAGTCTGACACGCACTTGGCCGTTTTTTTAAAGTATATATCTTCTGTAGCTCTGATTTCAATTTATTAAATTTATTAAATATTTGAGTTTGACCTCTTGTCAAGGATATAGCCACTAAGTGTTATAATCCGTTATTATTGCAGAAATGACTTTAAATATCACTGAAAATTCGTCCCATTTCTTTAACGACTTACCTAATCCATGAACGCGCACGCTAAGAAATAATTCGCTCTGGCAGTTAAACTATTTAGTACAAATAGGGACACTTAAGGAAATTTACTAAAGAAGTGAACATTTTTCAACTACAAAATTTCATCAAAACAGTGAATGACGATCACTGTATTAAATAAATTTACTTCATTATTATAACAAATAAGTCGTTCACTGCTCTAGTAAAAATAAAATTTGTCATAAGTTAGAATCTTATAACAACTGGCGTAAAATGAAAATACTGACCGAGTCAAAATGTTTAACTAACTCTGTAGAAATAGAAACACTGAATTAGTGATACTTTCCTACTGGAATAAAAATACATTATTAACTAACACAGTGAATTTTAATCACTGGATTTAGTATTTATTTTAACTGTTCCATTTAATATAATTTACTGCAGCGGATCAGCCTATACTAAAAACTTCTACTGGTGATTCTACAAGCCATTTTTTAGAAATAATTTTATATGAAACATGTATCTAATATCAATTTTTTGTATTTTCAAAAATGTTATGATTAATTATTAAGCATGACATTTTTGAAAATACAAAAAATTGATATTACATGTTTCATATAAAATTATTTCTATAAAATGACTTGATAGAATCATCAGTAGAAGTTTTTAATAGGCTAATCCGCTACAGTAAGTTATATTAAATGCCGATGTGCTTTCTTTCTGTACAATTATTGTACAGAAAGAAAGCAAATCGGCTTCTTTACAGTTCTGTAATGCAAGACTGCAGCTGATAAATATAATTCCACATAAAATTTTAATAAAACAACTTTTCCAATTATTTATAGAAATTTTTAATACTAGTTATCAATCATAATAATATAATATAATTTTCAATAAAAACTGAAAATAACAGCAGACAATTGGCAGGGGTTGTAACGTGAGGCTTAACTTTTGCAATGTTTCTTGGCTTGCGGCGATCCTTTTATTCAATGAACTGCTATCCTAAAAAATAAACAAGAAATAGTAAAATATTCTTGCCTCTTGGAAAATAAGACATATTATGTATAATAGCTAATAATTTAATTTACCGTTAAATGAAGCAGGAAACTCTCCTGTACTTCTAATTTGGACCGTCACCAGTTTTTTTTTAATTGATTTTTGTTATACATAGGTTTCGCACGTACTAGTTCCTATAAAAATCCAACGACATTGACAGCATCTACAAAAATAAAATTACATTGGATTTGAAAAAGGAATTATAATTAAGAATTAAATGAAACAATTTTTTTGTCGAAAATGTTTTTTCCAGCTTGCACAATTATAATCAAGTAATGAATTATGCTCATCGTTTGCTTCTAAATTTTTATTTAGCTTTTTTTTATAACTTGTACCATTTTTTTTATCATATTGCTGTAAAAACAGGCCATTCCGAAAATAATGTTAACTCTTTCCCTCATGGGTATAAGTAATTAAAACCCTTGAGTAACTGAAAAATATAAATTATCGTTGTCTGTCGTTACCTGTTTCCATTTTTTTATTATAAATATATAGTCAACTGATACGTAAGAAAAAAACATTTTCGATATTATTTTATTATAGTACCCCTATTACAAGTTGTAAACATAATATTATGCGTACTTACCAAAACAAAACACCTTTATTTATCTCACAGAATATTAATCTGTTAATATTATTAATTTCAATACCCGCTCTATCAGTTTAACACTAACATCGGATTAATAATGTCGGCAGTTGAATGGCGTCTGTAAAATTTATAATTTATATTGCGCAATGTTATGTAAACTAATAAATGATTCCATCGAGAAGCAATTTTTCTCAGTTTCTCTTAAAGCGATTTATATGACACTATCCTTTTCTTCAATCTTTTAATAAAAATAATCGGGTAAGTACAGTTTTACTAGAATAATCAACACTATTCACTAAACCAGTGAATAAATTTAACAAAAGTAATACAATTAGAACGTTTTAACTGGGTTGTTAAACAATGTTTTAATTTTCACTGAAAATACTTAACAGAAACGAAACAAACGAAAAAAATCAACTATTCGAGTTAAAACAAAATCGACTAGCAGAGTATTTCTTGTTTCTCTATCTAACTCAAAGACCAATTCAGTAGTATAGTAATTAAATGTAACTGATCTAGCTAACGACGTCAGTTATTTTTTCTTCACTGTAGGTTTAAATCGTCATTAACTAAGTTGTTAACATTTTATCTAGAGGAGTTAATTTTTCAGCTATTATAGTTAACATTTTGCAGTTAAAATAATTTCGTTTTGAAAGCGAATGCTTTTCTTAGCGTGCGATGCGGTTGGTATCCGGATTGTTGAACAGAGATAGAATATTCTTGTAACTAATATTGTTCAAGTGAGATGACTATATTGTCAAGGTGAAGAACCTTAAGCCGGAACTAAATGGCACAAATAATCCTAACATATAAAATTTAACATGTATTAAGTCAGTACCGATTTAAGGGGATTTCGATTTTTTTGACGCAAAATTAAATTTGTATCTAAATTATAAATCAGTTAGTATGTATTTTGTCCATAAAAATAAGATTTTTTATTTATTTTTCATTTTTAAAAACAAAATAAACAAAAAATATCTCTTATAATTAAATCCCTATTAATTAAAAAAAAATAGAAAAAATCGAGTTATGTATCTACCAAGATTTTAAAATTAAAAAAAATGGATTATCCAAATTTACACAGATGATAAAAGTGAAAAACCCATTTACATAATATTATGTAAACTACTTAGAGGACAGCTTCCTGGTGTATTGGTCAGCGTGATGGCCTTTGGATCGAGTTGTCGTGGATTCGAATTCCACCTCGCTCATGGATGTTTTGTGATGTCGTTTAGTTTTAATTGATAATGTTATTTGATGTAAGGTATGGTCGGCAAATAAGGCCCGGCAGGAAATAAGGCCCACTCTTTGGATTTGCGCCATCTAGTGTTTTATTTAAAAATTTTGTCTTAAAAAGTGTTCTAAAATTTAAAATCTGGTGTACCAACTAATTTCCGAAGGTTCGTTTCTTCAAACATACGCTTTCCGATAGATACTTCGACAGAGACCTGTGAATTCAAGCTGTTTTATAAAAATCACCATAATTATATTAATCGGTAGCTTGGTATTTTGATGTGTATTGTTTTTATTTCTGTTTAGCAGGTAAATATATACCTTATAGCTTACGTATTACATACAAAAACCGTACCAAATTTATTATTTTTTTTTATACATTACCTATCCTTAAACTGTTGCTCAACAGAAATAAGGTCCGGGTAAATTTTTAGTGGGCCTTATTTCTAATCCCGATTTTTTGCTTTGTATTGTTTGATTTAAGAGTAATATGGGAAAGATTTGTAAAAACTTAAGAGCCAATTGGAAAGCAGATGCCATGGCAATAGCGGTAGGTGCAGTACAAGTTGGTAGATTGTCTCAAAGATCGACCTCCCAGCGTTATGGAATTCCTAGGCGAACGTTGAGGAATCATTCAGCGTCAGGATCTTTAGGGCGAAAATTAAGAAGGGGTGGTCTTTTAACAGCTGAACAAGAAAAAGATCTGGTAACTCGCATACTAAGTTTAGCACAAGTCGGTTACCCAATAACAGCAAAAATAGCTATAGACACCAGACTTACGAAAAAAAGCTTGGTTCAAGCTATTTAGGCCAAGAAATCCTGAACTTGTAATAAGAAAAGCTTAAAACATGAATCCAGCAACGGCCCAAAAATTAAATAAATTTATTCAAAATTAAAAACGGTTAGGTATGGATGATTGATGAAATGAATATAAAAAGTAGTCCAGAACGCATTTTTATCACATGGACGAAAAAGGGTGCAGACTCACAATTCACCACCAGCAAAAATGATTAAGTCCGAAAAAATGTCCGCGTATTTTTTCCTAAATTTGTTTCCAAAGACTTTTTTTAACTTTTACTCTTTATGCAATGCCATTAGTTACATAAGTGTGTTTTTTAAATTATTTTTTGTTACAAAAAGAACAAGGGCCTTATTTTTGTACCAGGTAGAAATAAGGCCCAATATTCAAGTTTTTCAAAAATTACTGTATTTTCTGTATGCGATTTTTTAAAGGGATGTTCTATAATTTATCATATAGATAAATATGTGTTTGATTGATTTTGTTATAAGAAATATTGTTATTTTGTTTAGATTAAAAAGAAAAAAATAATATCCCTTAGGTGGGCCTTATTTGCCGACCGTACCTTATTTAAGACGCTATAATGTCCTAAGGTGTCGACCGTCTATATTCTACAAAAAAAAAATTCACGAGTAATTTGAAAAATATCAAATGGTTGTGATGATTATAATGAGGCCCAATATTAATTAATTCATTTCCTTTTCTTATAGGAATCATATTCACGAAATTAGCCTGCAGATACCTAAGTGCATCATTACTAAAGGTGAGTTTAAATTGTATTATACTTATATCTACTATACTTATCAGATTCTATTAGTCAAGGACAGAGTGGTCCAGAAATTAGCGTCGCAGCCTCTGAATCAGACTGTCGTAGGTTCGAATCCCGCCTCCGCTCATGGATGTCTTGTGATGTAATTTAGTTGTTATTTAATATAGTCAAGACACTATAATGACCTAAGTTGTCGACGCGTCTATAATCTACAATAAATAAATAAAAATCTAATGAGATTCAGAGGACAGTGTGGTCCAGTGGTTAGCATCGCGGCCGCTAGATCAGACTGTCATGGGTTCGAATCCCGCCTCCGCTCATGGATGTTTTGTGATGTAACTTAGTTTTTTGTGAGTTGTTATTTAATATAATGAAGACGCTAATGACCTAAGTTGTCGACGCGTCTATAATCTACAATAAATAATAAATAAAAATCTAATGCGGTTCAGAAGACAGTGTGGTCTAGTGGTTAGCATCGCGGCCGCTTGATCAGACTGTCGTGGGTTCGAATCCCGCCTCCGCTCATGGATGTTTTGTGATGTAATATAGTTTTAAGTGAGTTGTTAACTTCCCATTGGAAGTTATTGTAATGGGTCCGAAAATCGAAATCAAAATGTAAGTATAACAAATTTTTATGTTTTAAGGTCACTACACTATTTTTACACTATTTTTAGAAAGATGTCTGTGTGTGTGTGTGTACGTATGTGTCTATTTCTTTCTAAGACGAAATCTCGAGAATGAAAAATGATATCGACTACGTTAGGGTGCCAATCGACGCGTATTAACGTAGATATGATCTGAAAGAAATTTTTTCAAAATCGGTTCAGGCGTTCTTTTTTCTTAACCAAATAGACTCCAAAAAAGTAGATTTTACACAATATCTCGCGAATAAAAAATTATATCGACTTCGTAAGGGTGTCAATCGAGGCGTGTTAACGTCATTTTGATCCGAAATAAATTTTATAAAAATCGGTTCAGCCTTTTTTTTTTAAATTATTGTTAAAAATAAATAATAATTATGTTTTAATGATTAAAATGATTACTTTTCTGTGTAATATCTAATTTAATTATTATTATTAAATATTTATCAAACAGGGAAGTTCGTCGTGTGGACCTCAAGGGTCGCACTTTAGTCCTAATAAACGACCCACCTCCCGGCTTGTTATTTAATATAATCAAGACACTAATGACCTAAGTTGTCGACGCGTCGATAATTTACAATAAACAAGCCGTGAGGTGGGTCGTTTATTAGGACTAAAGTGCGACCCTTGAGGTCCACACGACGAACTTCCCAGTTTGATAAATATTTAATAATAATAATTAAATTAGATATTACACAGAAAAGTAATCATTTTAATCATTAAAACATAATTATTATTTATTTTTAACAATAATGAAAAAAAAAAACGGCTGAACCGATTTTTATAAAATTTATGTCGGATCAAAATGACGTTAACACGCCTCGATTGACACCCTTACGAAGTCGATATAATTTTTTATTCGCGAGATATTGTGTAAAATCTACTTTTTTGGAGGTTATTTGGTTAAGAAAAAAGAACGGCTGAACCGATTTTGAAAAAATTTCTTTCAGATCATATTTACGTTAATACGCGTCGATTGGCACCCTAACGTAGTCGATATCATTTTTCGTTCTCGAGATTTCGTCTTAGAAAGAAATGGACACATACGTACGTACGTACGTACGTACGTACACACACACACACACACACAGACATCTTTCTAAAAGTAGTGTAAAAATAGTGTAGTGACCTTGAAATATAAAAATTTTTTTTCCTTTTTGATTTCGATTTTCGGACCCATTACAATAACTTCCAGTGGGAAGTTAATAAATAAATTCTATTAGTCGATATTTTGGTATAAATTAGCCTTAATAATAAAATTGTATAAAATGTGTAGTAGCTGCGCTAATATGTAGTAAGTAAATAATTAAAATAGTGAATATTTCGCTCAAACGTGTCGGGTTTGAAGATCCGGAAAAGGTCACCAAAACACGTCTAGCGCAAAAGCCCATAGCATCACCAAACTGTAATAATTACGGCTATAAATTCAATATGTGTATAAAATATGCCGCAAATTTATTTTGTCTGATCTTTATTGGTTTGCTTTTACAAGTTTAAATTAGTTTTACAGTTAGTGAAATTCAAAGTAATTTTTTTTAAATTCGTACATGCAATATATTTATTTGCTTAGTGATAAGTAAACATGATTATTTTGGTTTTTGACAATTCCCCCTACTGTTCAATTTATTGCTAGGTTAATAGCTGATTGCACCAATGCAATGTCAAATAACAAATCCCACATAATAATAACCTTATTTAGAACTAGACTTTACCCGCGGATTCGCTTGCGTAAATCGTGTTTTTTTTTAAATTCTTACATGCAATATATTTATTTGCTCAGTGATAAGTAAACATGATTATTTTGGTTTTTGACAATTCCCCCTACTTTTTAATTTATTGCTAGGTTAATAGCTGATTGCACCAATGCAATGTCAAATAACAAATCCCACATAATAATAACCATATAATTTAGAACCAGACTTTACCCGCGGATTCGCTCGCGTAAATCGTGTTTTTTTTTTTTTGACTACTGCTCCAGTAGAAGCGCGAATATCTTATAAAATCAAAAGTTCGTAAAATATAATAATTGTAATTTTATTTTAACTGGGTCCGATTTTGCGTCTACAGTCTACAATAACTATTACAAGCTCCAAGGGGCAGTATAGCTTA
Organism: Mongoloraphidia duomilia; assembly: GCA_039654895.1. Lineage (NCBI taxonomy): Eukaryota > Metazoa > Arthropoda > Insecta > Raphidioptera > Raphidiidae > Mongoloraphidia > Mongoloraphidia duomilia. Next base: position 15,279,330 of record CM077527.1, read on the forward strand.
GTGGTTAGCATGCTTGGCACCGCAACCTCTAGACTGGACTGCCGTGGGTTCGAATCCCACCTGCGCTCATGGATGTTTTGTGATGTTATTTAGTTTTAAGTTAGTTATTATTTAGTGTAGTTGAAAGACGCTAATGACCTTAGATGTCGACGCGTCTATAATCTACAATAAAATTAAAGGGGTGGCAGGTCACCCTAAACGTGTCATGTATACCCGACGAAGTTTATATAGTACCTATTATTAGTTAAGGTGCAAATTTTAATATGTTGTTACTGCGGCTGTTTTAAGCATATATTTAAATTTGCAGAACAAAATGTCGGTAAAACCTTGAGCTAATAATATAAACTTCGTCGGGTACATGACACGTTTAGGGTGATCTGTGGGTTCGAATCCCACCTGCGCTCATGGATGTTTTGTGATGTTATTTAGTTTTAAGTTAGTTGTTATTTAGTGTAGTTGAAAGACGCTAATGACCTTAGATGTCGACGCGTCTATAATCTACAATAAATAAAATACAGGCTCCAAGCTTATTATTTATAATTAAAAATAAAAAATAAATTGAAAATTTAAATTGATACCAAGCTCAGATAATCATAAAAATTGATGGCCTTATTTTTCCGAATTCTGATAGATCAAAATCTATATTTGCGGAAAAACGTACTGAAATTTTTAATAAAAAAATGTTTTCCATGCTAGAAGGTTTGAAAATATGTAACTAAATTTGGAATTACTTTTACAAAATGAGTACTAAATCACATGTAGATTTTGGCTGATACAAGAAATGAAATATTTGTTTTTATTTCGTGACATAAAAATGTACAAAAATTAATATTTTGATGTCAATTGCAGAATTTTACTATTAAATGTGACAATAATTTAAAATTATTTTTCTTGCTTGACATGTTTTTGGTTATATTTTAATTAGAAGAAACAATTAACCCTACAATTTATTAACCTAGTTCTAGTTTCTGGTATGATTACATCTGGAGAAATATATTTTTATATTCAACCCACACTGCCTATAAATATATAGACTGTTTTAAAAAATGGGTATAGACGCAGATGACGTTAATACCCTTAAACACAAATAATTGTATTCGTTGTCATGGAAAGGAATACATTCACTTTTGTTTATCTTTTAAGATCAAATGTTCATAAAATATAATAAATAAAATAATTGTAATTTTATTTTTTTATATTTTATATTGTTATCCAATAGACACCCATTTTTATTATTAAAAAAATAACATCACTGAAATATTTAACCCGCAATCCGTCCATTGTCTAAATTGCTGAGATATGAAATCCGTAATCCATTATCTAAGTCAATGGCGGTCAATTGTATCTACATTGATACCTTTTTTATTCCAAAATAAAAATATATATACAAAAATCGGAAAAGAAAAATATGTCGGAATTTTAATATCAGTTCTAAGGTTGGATTTAAAATTTCTACCGCCAAAAATATCAAAAGTCAAGACACCTAACTCATACCTACTTAAAACTCTTTCCCACCAACAGATATACAATACGCTTATGACCTCTGTTGTCGATCGTCTATAATTAACTAAATCTATTTATACCAACAGATGTAATAATAGTAATCGCTAGTTCTTGAACAAAGGCAGAGGATCATTGGTACATAAATAGATCCTCTATATTCTTGTCCAAGAATATAGCGATTACTCTATATCTGTTAATAGATAGATATTGTAAATTATAGACGCTCGACAACAGAGGTCATAAGTGTTTTGTGTATTTCTCGGTGGGAAAGAGTATTATATTATAGTCATCTGATCGTCCAACAAGTTGAATATCGTCGTTATCGCGTCGAAGTCATGTTTAATTAGTGGGAGTGCGTTCTAAATTTTTCAATCTCGATTTTGTATAACACACTGTACTTATATAAAAAATTAAAAAAGTACGTCTATCTTTAACAAGTAATAAAATGAACGCTCTATAAAAATTATAAAATGCCCATTAAAACAACAAAACACGTTTTTGCTCTTATTAAAAATATCAAAATGACAAAAATAATTTACCTACAGTTAAATAACTAGCTTAAAAATACCTATAAAGCGCGCGCGCGAGCATAATGCTATAAAATAAATTAAAAGAAATATACAATGATACTTATTTTTCCAGTAAAACAACTCATCACTAAAGATTATGATAAATACTACCATAGAAATACAAAATTATATATGTGTCTATGATTCTACACCTACATTAATGCCTTTAATTAAAAAAATATGTTAATATTAGTTTTTATTACAATAAAAGTCGGACGCACAATAATATTGTAACAAAACTGTTTTGAATTTGGCGGAATAAAATTATTTATTTCAATAATCAAAATATGTAAACGACAATATACAATAATTTAATAACAATGAATAATTATAAACTCAAAAAAAGTACACAAAACGAAAATGTCAATTCTTAACAATGACACACTTAACAATACGCAGAATATTTATTTTAACACAGGTATATGTTAATTTATCTGTTATTTATTTCCCGCACTTCGTATGGCGCACCGATTACTCACTAAATCACAGGTTGATTGTAGACTGCCCTGATTGTCGATTCGTCTCCGCTTATATACCTAAAGAACGTTGTCCCTCGATTTTTCTAGTACATTCTTTATTTTTCGCGCGATTACCAACAAACAAACACATTTCTCGGAATTCATTTGTTTCCAGTAAGTTCCGCCCAAGGCAGTGGCGCAACATCTTGGGGTTTCCTACTTATCGTGGCCAGCGGCGCACATCTTGGGGTTTGCTACAATATCTTTGACTATAATAGTATATTGTGCGTAACTAGTGTGCTAAATACATCTTTAAGGTTGATTTATATTATCCGGTCAGACATGGCGCGGGAACGTAGCGTTTCCGGCAAGACAGACATTTTTACATGCATTTCAAATACGAATATTTATAGTTATACCAAGTCTTCATGGTTTCCGGGCAGGTGTCCAGGTTTTACTGTAAAACCTGGACACCAGCACTCCGACATACAAAACCAATGACCAATCCGTACAAGGACGGAATACAACCGAGTAGAGAACTCACCCCCACTACTACACACTGCGTAGTTGACCAATTACAGAGAGACGGACTACGACCGAACAGAGAACACTTTGGTACTAGGCATAGAAGAAGGGAGGACACCAGTCACTGACACACTGACCTGTGAGCCGTCAAGGAGGATACTTCGACCGCTGCCACATCGCCTTTGAGAATGTCTACCGCGTTCTTAGACGATACTTCAGGTATTCCACCTTACCACGTCCTCTTCCTGAACCATTTGCTTGGCAGCCGATCGTGAAGCTGCCACCGGTTAAGATAACTGTCCATTTTAGCTCAAGCCGCAAGCAACAATATATGCAGAAAAACAAACAGGGAACCAGTTAGCGCGACTGTCAAAAACTATGTCCACGTGATAAGTTCGTCTTCTGTTTCCCTTTTAAGCGCGTGTCGTTCTTGAAATGCCTCGCTTCGAGATCTCGACCATGATCGGGTCGAGATTTCAGAAGACACGAGATTGCCTGCCCAGGCGAGATGGTGACAATCTCGAAAACTTCGGCGTCGAGACGTCTCGCGAGATCGAGCACTTGCCCAGTTCCGCTCAATTATAATAATGTAAAACACTCGGACATAAATTGTGTTTTAAATTCTTAAGGAAGTATTCTTTTCTTCGGCATTTGCGTTATCAGTGTGTATCCTGCTTTCTCACAATTCCATAAAGTTTAACTACCAATTTAGTGGTTGACAACAACAGAAAAGAACGTCCAGTATATCCAACATAACGCGACCAAAATATTGTATAAAATATTCATACATTACGTACATATTTCTGTCACATAATTTTTAAAAGTGAAACTTATAATACGAATATACGGGTACATACAGTGTTGTACTTGATAAATATGGGTATTTTGAATTTAACCTTTTATAATAAAAAGAATTAAAAATCGGTGAGTGTCAAAAAATAAAACCTCCTTCAAAAAAAGCCACTAAAAAGAGGAAAATAATAAAATGTTGAGATCGACGCCAATTTAATTTAATTACTAAAACTTTTTATTTATTTTATGCATGTAAAAATGTTTGTCTTGCCAGAAACGCTACGTTCCCGCGCCGTGTCTGACCGGATAATATAAATCGAGCTTAAAAAATCGTTCCGGCATCCGGCTGGTGTGAACGAGCTTCTGAAGCATCAGGTTCTCTGACGTCGAAGAAGTGATGGCGGAGGCCTTGCAGCAAACGCACGCTTTCACACTCTTCGGTTTTCGTCTTCAGGTTTGGTTCAGAAGCTAAATTTTACTTCAACTCTGGCAAGGAACATGCGAATACTAAAGTTTTTTGAATAAACATAAAACCGGACCTGTTGAAAACCTGATCGCATCTAGATATTTAATTTTTACTTCAGGATAGTGTGAAAGGATTCTTTCACAAACTAAATTTTAAATAATAATTATTAATTAATTCAACAATGAATTTAATCCACAAGGCATCCACTAGGTAGTGAATAGTATTTCTTAACATATTGGTCAGCATATTATGCCATCATGATTGTTAAACGTCAAACGATTGTTATAAGATATATAAGGAAAAAATCAGAAGCCACTGTCGGGACATGAACCCGAAATTCCCACTTTCCGGCTGGTTGAGTTGCCACTTACTCACACAGTGCCCCGAAAGTGAAATCTGTTCCTTCCCCATATATACCTATTTCAATACTAAATCACATTTCATGCGAGAGCCGATTTATTTTTAAGTTACAATCGAAACTTAAATATTAATAACTCCTGATTTTTTCCTTATATTATATCTTATAACAATCGTTCGACGTTTAACAATCATGATGGCATAATATGCTGACTGATATGTCAAGAAATACTATTCACTACCTAGTGGATGCCTTGTGGATTAAATTCATTGTTGAATTAATTAATAATTATTATATTTTTGTCCACAATTACCTATAACTCATATATTGTTATTTATAAATTTTAAATGTTATGTAACATGATTTTTGAAACACCGTGTATACGAAGCCTTTATAAAGCGTCTTTATAACACTTTTTATTTATATATTTTTGTTAATCTCATAATATTTAAAATTATATCACACGAATAATGCAGGTACATGTTTTTTTATGAGCTGCATTTAATTCTATAAAATGACTTGTACAATACATTCAGGTTATTTTAAAACCCCTTTTTTCTGTACAAAAATTAAATTTAATAAGCGTTTTTTTTATCAGGTTCCTATATTATTTTTAATTATCTTAATTGGAAGAGATGATATCAAAACTACCTAACTCATTATTAGTGTATTTGCCATATGGCACATGCACTATTGGCGTCGGTCGGATGGTGGGACCTAGGGGTCGGACCAAAATTTCTCGACGTTTCATAGCCTCCTGAACACTTTGGCACCATTTTTAAAAATGTTTATATATATATGTATGTATATATATATATATATATATATTTATATATTTATATATTTATATATATATTTATATATATATGTGTGTACACGATAACTCTCGACAGACTTAATCGATTGAAACGAAATTTGGTACACACATTGGAACCCATCACCGCAAGAAGCCTATTTAAAATGGGCCCGATCGGACCATTTTCAGGGTTGTATTTAGGGGTTCCAAAAAGTTTTTGGGCCCAAAAATACCGAAAAATTTGTCAGAATCGTTTCAAAATTGAAATTTAACTCTTTAGTAAAGATTAAAATGTGCTGCTAAAATTTTAATAAAATCGGCCCGACAGGACCGGACTTTCAAATTTTATGAAAACACTAGTTTGTTGATACGGATTTACTTAGATATGGAAGGGTGTATTTAATTGGGTGTATTGATGAAATCCATGTCTAATATTGAAATTTAGAAAAATTTAATTATTTTAAGGGCTGTATTAAGGGGTTAAATTTTTTATTTTGTCAAAAAACAAACTTAAGTTTACATAATAATGCCACAATGCCTGTATTAGCAAATACACTATATTGTTGGCAGGGTTTTGGCACTGCGACCCGAGTTTTTTTTAGTTGCACCTGTTTTTGAAAAAATGCGAAAAAGATAGATATAGCTTAATAATTAAACGTGGGATTTTTGTAAAAAAATAAATGATTAAAAATAATTAGATTTAATTCATATATGTGATAAAATTCGTTGTATGCGGTCTCTTAAATTAATTAAATAACACTCATTGATTACGTAATAATTTGTCTTTGGAATCTAAACATTTAATTAATAAAGTTTTTGGCACGGATTCCGATTATCGAATTTTATGTTTATTTTTATTAAAAAAAAACTTAAACATGTCTTTTTGGCGCTAATGACCCCAATTGTCAAGCGTCTATGTTTAAAATTACGTTGATATCCCAAAACCTGTTAATCCATCCATCTTTGTGTCCCAGTTATATATGTTATAGTAATAGGAATAAGATGCTGGCACATGGGATAAACCCTGAAGCCATAGGTGCAGGTTAAAAAAAAAAACAAGCCGTGAGGTGGGTCGTATATTAGGACTCAAGTGCGACCCTTGAGGTCCACACGACGAACTTCCCAGTTTGATAAATATTTAATAATAATAATTAAATTAGATATTACACTGAAAAGTAATCATTTTAATCATTAAAACATAATTATAATTTATTTTTAACAATATTTAAAAAAAAAAAAAACGGCTGAAGATTTTTATAAAATTTATGGCGGATCAAAATGACGTTAACACGCCTCGATTGACACCCTTACGAAGTCGATATAATTTTTTATTCGCGAGATATTGTGTAAAATCTACTTTTTTGGAGGTTATTTGGTTAAGAAAAAGAACGGCTGAACCGATTTTGAAAAAATTTCTTTCACATCATATTTACGTTAATACGCGTCGATTGGCACCCTAACGTAGTCGATATCATTTTTCATTCTCGAGATTTCGTCTTAGAAAGAAATGGACACATACGTACGTACGTACATACGTACACACACACACACAGAGACATCTTTCTAAAAATAGTGTAAAAATAGTGTAGTGACCTTGAAACATAAAAATTTTTTCTCCATTTTGATTTCGATTTTCGGACCCATTACAATAACTTCCAATGGGAAGTTAAAAATTACGTTGAAAAATACGTTACTTTGGGAATTTTTTTCTTGTAGAAAAAGCTTCCGAAAATTCTACAAAAAATTGTTTTGTTATCTATTTGTATACCTAACGGAAATTCCAACTCTAAAAAAAATGTGGGTCGACCCTATTCGGTCATTCAGTGTAATTCAATTTAGCTAAAAACACGCTTAAATTTTTTTTTAAATAGTCTACTACGTGATCATGCAGAGATTAACCAATCCAGAAATATATTTCATATTAATGAATATGTCGACTAATTTTTTAATAATTTAGTTAAAATGTTTAAATTTTTTTTTACTAAAAACCATATCCGTTTTTTTCTAAGTATGTATTTAAAAAATTAAATGCGTGTAAATTTGAAATTCAATTTAAAATATAGTAATTGGAAAGCGACAAAGTAAAGTCGTAAATAATTAAACTGTTATTTGCTGCACACATCTCTATAATTAAAATTAATTAAAAATAATACTCATTAAGTTGAGAAGCAGCGGTACAAGTTGACGTTATATATAAAAACGAACCTCGGTGATCCATAAGTTACCCGACAACATACTGTCTGCTAATAAAATACACGCGCTATATCGGCGTTAAGCGACTGGCTCACTGCGGGACCTAATAATGTCGATCATAGAAAAAACCATTCAACTCTTAGACATAGAAGTATCACTTCATAAACGCATAACGCACGGTGCATAATCATAGAAAAAAACAGTAAGACGCAGAAGTGTTAATTAATCCGTTTAAAGTTGAAAAGGGTGTTGGGTTTTTACAAGCTTTTATTTAACATGCAATGTTTGTATGTTAGTTTGTTATTGTTGTATGTTAGTTTGTTTGTTTAGGTCAAAACTTGCAAGTCAATTTTGAACGACTTCCACGTATCCGATCGATTTGAAATTTTGTACACACATGTATTCCCGATGACAATATACATGAATAAATCGTTTTTAGAAATAAATTCAACCCCTAAGGGGTTCAAACGGGGATGTAGGGTTTTTTTGACTAATCAACACCCAGGGCAAATCGCTGAAGCTAGAATCTTGAAATTTGGACAGTTGGTTCTTTTTCTGACGTAAGCATCCACTAAGAAAAGATTTTTCGAAATTCAACCATTACAGGTGTCAAAGGGGGGGGGGGGTAAAATTTTGAGACTAAAATGAACAAAATAAAATATTAATAAAAAAACTTTTTAGAGATAAGCTTTTATTGAAATGTACTAAAAAGGAAAAAATAATATTTAATAATTTAGGTTCATAATTATTATAAAAACAGGGATTGCGACTAATAAACTATCATAGAGTTTACAACCCACGCTTTTATAATAATTATGAACCTAAATTATTAAATATTATTTTTTTCTTTTTAGTACATTTCAATAAAAGCTTGTCTCTAAAAAGTTTTTTTTACTAATATTTTTTATTACTCACGGAGCCTGGACGATGAACGAGTCATTCATTTCAGGTTTAAACACTGTCTATGTTCCAAATTTCAAAGCTCTAATTCGATTGGAAGTACCCTAGATTTTTGATGATCTATGAGTCAATCAGTGAGTGAGTGAATGTAAAAAATTGCGATTATTGGACATTCGTATCTTGGAAACCATTCCACCTAGACGTATGGAATTTGGAATAGTGCTTCTTTTTGGTAACCTTAAACCCTCTGAAAAAAATCAGTCATGTGATGCAACTAACCTCGGAGATAGAGGGGAGTCGAAAAGGACTCGAAATGGTTCGTGTAAATAATTCACAATCGCGAGCGTTCGGTTTTGCTTGTTGCGAGAACTTGGCCGGCGCATTCCGTGCGCTTAGATGAATCAATGTAGAATATCTGATTAATATGTCTTCTGGTCACATCGGTCGGTCGTATCCAGTTTTCTCTATGATATAGAAAATAACAAACGGACATATCGCGTCAGGTCATTCGTTATGCGCGTTATACGGGCCATCTCTGTTTTATCAATATGACCGCTACCAATCACTGCGTTTACATTCACGCCTAAACTTAAGATCGATTTTTAACCGACTTCAAAAAAGGAGGTTTCTCAATTCGACCGTATATATTTTTTATGTGGTTATGTATGTTCGCGGATAACTTCGGCGTTTATGAACCGATTTTGAAAATTTTTTTTTTATTTAAAAGGATATACTTTCAGATTGGTCCCATAGAAATTTCAATAAAATCGGTTCAGTAGTTTTGCTGATTTTAATAAAAAAGTAAGTAACGGCGTGTGATTCTTTGGTAAATGTTACTTTTTGACACTAAAAAGTAAAAAATAAAAAACTTTTTAACAAAAAAAAAAAACCTCCTTCAAAAAGGCACTAAAAAGAGGAAAATAATGAAATTTTGAGGTCTGTGCCAATTAAAATATGAAGTCGGTTAAAAAGTATAGTATAGTGATTAATATCTTCTTTTTAACCAATTTCATATTTTTTAATAATGTTGACATTCAGGCACACCGCACGGTATATAGCAGAGGTGGTCAGACTTTTCGCAGCAAGAACCGTAGTTACCTACCTGATAATATTGGGAGCAGCACCTTAAGTTCTTGGTATAAAAATAAAAAAATAATTCTGAATAAAAATGTATTTTGAAATATTCAAACGTTGAACCGGGTCGAAGTCACAGATAAAAAAAGAAAACCATAGAATCGATTTTAGTAAAATTTATGTGGCAACACCCTGAATCGGTATGCCTTATTAAATAAAATAAGAATAATCAAAATCGGTTCACAAATTCGGAAGATATGAGGTGACATACATAGGTACATAAAAAATATATACCTACCTAAAAAAAAATCAGTCGAACTACTAAACTAATTCAAGTAAAATTTATTTGCGACTACCCCGAAAGTATGTTCTTTTAAATAAAACAACAATTATGAAAATCGGTTCACAAATGCAGGGGAAATCGGCAGGCCCGGACTTAAAGATCCAGGGCCCCTAGGCACTTGACAGTTGGGTCCTCCAAGCCCAAAAACAAGGGAAAAAATGGAATTGGATTGAAATTTATCACAAAAAAGTCGCCAATTGGGTTATCTTACAAAATTTTTGGACTTTTTTTCTTTAATTTCCATCTCCGCCCTGGCCGGGGCCCTCTCGGCGGCTGAGCCCCTAGGCCGGTTCCTTGTAGGCCTAGGCAGATATACGGGCCTGGAAATCGGTGTAGTACATACATAAAAAGGGTGTGGGTCTCGGGACCCCCGACAGATGTGAAACATCAAAGAAAACGTTATTGAACTCGGTGGTATTCTCTATGTAGTAGTATTAATTTTTTCAAAAGCAGCAACTAACTGTTATGCTGACGTAATCCTATATACTGCACTGCCCGAGCGCGCGGAAGCCGAGAGAGAGAGAGTACCGCAGTGGTGGGGAGAACAGCAGCGAAGGAGCGGACCAAACATTTCGTTACATATTTCCCCTCACGCGACTGTTCACAGCCCGACATAAGATGTTTCACATCAAAAATAAAAATACGCAGCAAATTGGGAACCTCCTCCTATTTTTTGAAGTCGGTTAATAATATATGTAAACGTACTATAACAATATCGATTTCGAAGTTTAGTCCAAGTATGGTGTTTGTATGAAATACATGTACGTAAAATGTTATGTAAATGTGTAGTACACATGAGTAGATACCAACACATAGATATCAAAAAGTGTGTATGATGTTCAGCATCATCATAATATCCCAGAGATAGCAGGTCGCACTAGTCGATATCACCCGTGTGTGTATGTGTGTGTGTGAAGGAGTGCCGACCTCAAAGCCTCAACAGTACTACTACGGTGTCATCTTCTTTACTTCAGGTCATATCGCCAGTACCCATATTGAACACGCTTTACTAGGGACGTTCGAACGCGTCAATAATTAAAATTCAACAAAAATAATTAATCTATATACAATTAAGATAAGAATTTTTCGGGCTTATGAGCCGTGGGTCTACTGGATGGCTTCTTCTTCTTCTTCCAGACGTTTCACTTGAAACTGCGGCAAGCATCTTCAGTGGTGTGTTCGACGTGGTCGTAGTGTTCTTCTCGGTGCCCAGCTGTCGACAGCAGGACACCGAGAAAAACACTACGACCACGTCGAATACACCACTGAAGATGCTTGCCGCAATTGCAAGCGAAACGTCTGGAAGAAGAAGAAGTCATTCCAGTAGACCACGGTTCATAAACCCGAAAGATTCTTATCTTAATTCTATTAACGCCGGCCGTAAAAGCCTACATTCTTTTATAAATCTATATACAGGTGTTTATTTAACATACGGCAAAAATTCAAGGGGTTATTCCCTGGACTATTCTAAGAATATTTTGTCTTTTGATGATTTTTGAAAATCAAATCAAAATACAGAAGATCTGTAAGGAAGTTACGGAAATATTATAATTAACCAAGAAATTATTAGTCCTATCCGTAAATAAAATCACATATTAGTAATTAACACAATATATTAGACGACATAATATTTAATAGAAGGCTATAATATAAGAAAAATGTAAATGTCACTGTCGGGACTTGAACCCGAAACTCCCGATTACGCGTCAGGCAAGTTTCCAATTACTTGAAAAGCCGCTTTGTTTCGAAGATACAGGGCGTTAAAAGTTTTTCTACGAAAACAATATTTTATTATATAAATACAGTAAAGCTTCTTAATCACAATTATTATTGCTTCAAGGCTGAAATTGTTTGTATAGCTTGTCGGTGACCCAATAATGCCATTATAATATTTGCAGATCGATTGGTCAGTATTAAAGGGGTGGCAGGTCACCCTAAACGTGTCATGTACCCGACGAAGTTTATATTATTAGTTCAAGGTTCAAATTTTAATATGTTGTTACTGCGACTGTTTTAAGCATATATTTAAATTTGCAGAACAAAATGTCGGTAAAACCTTGAACTAATAATATAAACTTCGTCGGGTACATGACACGTTTAGGATGATCTGCCACCCCTTTAATACTGACCATTCAATTTGCAAATATTATAATGGCATTATTGGATCGCCGACAAGCTATACAATGTCAGCCTTGAAGCAATAATAATTATTACCATTTTTTTGTTACATATTGGGGGCGGTCTGCATCCCTCCCATACCGCTATCTAGCAAAATCCCTTACCCAGGACACTTCATTATGCCTCCCTCAACATCTTCAAAAAATTCGACTGATGACCAGTCCTATACTTCCCACCTAGTAAATATTTGCAAAAAATAAACACTTTTTTTTTTATTCTTTGACTAGGCCCAAATAACCTTAGCTGTTGGTGGTCTTTAAAACACAATTTAATTTTTATTCTTTGAAAAAAGCATGGCCCTCTTTTTTGTTTGGTGATCTACTGATGGCTAACTTAATATAGCAAAAATCATGGTTACCTTGATTTATGTACAATTTTTATTTTTTTTAGTAAAATATTTTTTTTCTCGAAAACTATACATTTTAGAGAAAAAAAATATTTACATTTTTTTCATACTATAAAATCTAGAATTCATTTATATTTTTTTTTACCTATGTTAATACGTGACATTGAGGACGTTTTTTTGAATATCTCAGGATCCACTGAACCGATTTGACTCAAAATCTAATCAGATCTAAGTTAAAGGCTGATAAACACAATAGAACAATCGGCATACCCGTATGTTGTTCCGTTCTTAAGATATCGAAGGCGAAAAATTGACCACACACACATATACACACCTACACACACACACACACACACATACATACAGACATCAGTCAGAAAATGATCTTAAACGATTGCTAGGGTCTCAAAACATGAAAATCTGTTAAAATCTCGAAATATTTTTTTCGGACTAAATCCATTACTTCCCTACCATAGTAGAGGTGGGAAGTAAAAAATAAGACCTTGAATAAATAACACCAAAAAATTGTCACTTGCTCTCGGCTATAGCCCTTAATATAGATTTGTTTGTACAATTTTGATCGAACCTAGTAAATTTTCACATATGCAATAATAAGAGGCCTTAATCTCTTACTTATTATTTGTAATAAATCCTTGGTAATTTATTATGCTTACCAACGATATTATATGCCAGCACGCTGCAAATGCGGTTCTGTAAGACTGTAGGTACCTACAATATTAACATTACAATGTTATTATTAATCTTTTGTTACTCAGTGAAGTACTCTATACGCCTTGTGTTTGAATATTATAGACACACAATTATCATGAAAAATGTATTCACTCCTTTTTAGGAAAGCTCGGCAAATGAAAAGCGCTCACCTGTTACAGTAGCTAGAGCTCCTCGAGTTAGAGTTTAGACATCAGTCGCCATTGATAGAGAAGACGAAACTGGAGTGCGTCGTTTTTTTGATACAAAATCGTTTGTTTATTTATCAAATGGTCGAAACAATAACAAAGGCTTGGTGTGTAGATAAAACCACACTGCTAACTTCCCATTGGATGCTCTTAGTTAAAAAAAATTGCAAATCTAATCAAGTGTTCATTATGTAATTATGTATCGAATGAAATTGGTCCGGAGTCGATATCATTGTTCTCGAGATATGCGAGCCGAAAAACAGTTCACCAACGTACGAACGAACATGCACACACACAGACATCTCTCTAAAAACAGTAGATTCGGACTCTAGGAACCTCAAAACGTCTAGATATGTCAAAATTTTTCAATCGCAAAATCAGACCCATTCCAATGGGAAGTTAATAAACATCTTCCTAGTTAATCATTACTATTATAGAACATTTGTTTCCAGAATTTGTACCTCTGTCTGTCTGTTTGTGGCTAAATTACTCGAAAACGACTGGACTGATTTTGATGATTCTTGGTATATTATCAATTTGTACCCAAACTTAAATCCAGCTAAGCTCGAATAAAGTTAAGGTCCCTAATGAAACTAACAATACCTTGGCCATTGGCCAATTAAGCCAAACGTAAAGGCTAGTGTTACGGAAATTATTTATACCGTTTTATTATGTCCGCAAAAATAGACTTTTATTAGCTACGTAGCTCTACACGTGTGGAACGCGCGTCGCCGTTCGCCGGAATGCCCCTGACCTCCCCCATCCGCCTGGGGACCATTCACCGTGTGCCACGTTGTCACAATTAGTTCTCGCCAGTGCCGCTAGGCTAATACATACGCCTTGTTGTTATTGTCTATGGTTGTGGTAATTGTCTATGGTTATACGCCAGTGAACCTAAGTCGGTAGTACAATGGTCATCAGCCGAACTGAAGCGCCACTACTCTTGATGCGTGTAACACTAGTTATACCTAAATCAATCCCCTCCCCCTGGCGTTTGCCTATTCCATATATGGCGGATCGGATAGACTCGTTACCTGATGTCCCAACTCTTACTTGAGGACCTCTAACAGTAGCTTAACTATATTGTGCTTGGCAAATTTCATTCAATTTGCCAGACAGATGTACAGAAAAGAAAATTAACGGTAACCAAAAAACTTGTTACGCGGTTCCACATATAACATAGACTTATTGTATTCTTTTGAAAACTATTGAAGCTTATAAATAGACGATTCAAAAGACAAATTAGTTCTATCCAGTATTGTTCCAGTCAGTACAATTGGACTAAATTAAGTTCTATTATTCTTTCTTGTCGTGTTTATTATTTAAAGGCCTTATCGTCGCACGTTTTGGCATCCCTGCACTGTAAAAAATGGATGTAAAAATACTTTGAAAGTTAAGGTAGAATTCGCTCGATTTTCTAAGTGATTTTACATTATTATTTATTTTTACACAGAAAACTTCATAAAAACTTGGACTTTTACTGTAAAGTTAAACAAATTTGTGTTTTTTACATAAAGTAAATTAAAATTACATAATTTGTGTAATATTCCAATAAAGTGTGTAAAAATTACAAAATAAAATGTATAGTTACATATATAAAATGGATGAATACAAAACAAATTAATGTAAAATTAGTAACCACGCATGCGCAATGTGTTTTTATGGAATCTACGCGATGTGCAGGCGATACCTGTTTGCGACGCCATTGTCTCTTTGTGTGCCTATTACCAGATTAATCGCTGGCTACAAATGGACCATCGATAATCTATGTAATCGGCCTTCTCATTTCTTACAGTGTACAGTGTGTCACAAATGTTCTCATTTGACAGTTGTAAAGAGTTATATTATGAAACATCTCAACCACGTGTTATTCTTATTAAAACCTTTTATAAAAATGGATCATCAACTGGAGAAAATTAGGTACTTGATTTTTTTGTGGTGTGCCTAACAAGTCGCCGCACTGCGTATAAAAATTTGAAAATATCCCGTATTTCGGGGTACTGCAAATCCTCGACTGATCCATCAACGACCTCTGCTAAGAAGTAACGTCTAGCTGTATGTCTGAACTCGATAATTATTCAACCGATTTTCATACACTTTTTACGATTTGGTATAGAAAATATTTGAGAAGGCTTTAGCCTGAACAATGGACTAAATAGAGTGAAGTAGGCAACATCGGGTAAATATACAGCATGTGTCTATTTTATAAAAATGCCACGTCTATTTACCCGCTAAAGCTCGATTTATATTATCCGGTCAGACACGGCGCGGGAATGTAGCGTTTCCGGCAAGACAAACATTTTTACATGCATTTCAAATACGAGTATTGATACGTGTTTGAACGGACGGGATCCGCTAAGTATAAATATTCGTATTTGAAATGCATGTAAAAATGCTTGTCTTGCCGGAAACGCTACGTTCCCGCGTCGTGTCTGACAGGATAATATAAATCGACCTTTATCTGTTTGTCCGTGATTAACTCGAAAACTCTTCAACCGATTTTCGTACGGTTTCACGATAGAGAAAATATTTTTTAGGTTATATCTTATTATACGCTATCGTAACAGGGGTGGAGCAATGGAGCGCCTGGTAAATACGGCTGGTCAAATATATTTTTACTTTTTTCCCTCGTATCTACACCATTGTGTTTCGGTCACCACATATTACTTTCCACTTTCACCGGTATATCTGTACAGTATGAGATGATTCCTGATGTAACCCATACTTGAAGAAGCACACCTGTATATTGTAATTACAGTAAAACATGCTACAGTTTGAAAAATTACGTCGGGGTCACCAATTGGGTTTTTAAGTAAATTTTTTTTTTACTTAAATGGAAGGACCACATACAAGTTTTATAGCAAAACTGTTTTTTTTAATTTTTTTGCTTACTAATTAAAAAGTTATATTTAAATAAAAATTAATTTTTAAACTCAGTTCCGATAACGCACCGAAAGAATCCGAACGCGTGTGACGTCATTATGTTATCTATGGTCTTTGTATCCATGGTTACCAAGTTAAAAATTTATTATTTTTGATAGTATGTGTAATACATATACACAAATACCAACAAATGCAGACACATTTTAACATAACGACGTCACAAACATTCCTGGCGCGTTTTGAAGTCACCTGATATTTTTTAAATTTTTATACATTTTAATTAATTTTTAGTAATTTATCTATAGCTTTAAAAAATTTTTTCTTTTCGATTTTCAATATTATTTATGTTAAATTATTAGAAAAAATTAAAAAATTAATAATTTTTTTTAAACTTAAATACCTAATTGTAAGAACAAATTTATGTTCTTACTTTTATAAATAAAACACAACAACATTTGATTTAATCAAGACGAGTCTAAAATAGGTCTGATCACAACGAAATTATAATTTTGAATTACTTGTTTGTTTCAAAAGCGTAGCTCATAGAAACTCCAAAACAAAACAATGTTGTGGTCGACTATGTAGAGTATTAATGTTGACTCAAAAAGACACAACACTGTAATACGGTTCTAAAATAATTGGCCGTGAGTAAATACACTTATAATTCACAATATAATATAAGCGGAACAGTTTTTATCTAAAATAATTGGCCGTGAGTGAATCCACTTATAATTCACAATATAATATAAGCGGAACAGTTTTTATGCATGGAACGCGAATGCGACGCGTGTCCTTTACATTGTTTCATTGCTGTGCCGCTTATATTGTGAAGTATAGAGTATTGTCTATCGAAAGTTACCCCATACAAATCCTTTACCTTCGCCTATAAAATGGTTCTCGCGCTCTCCCAACGCTATTTTTAAAGCTAAAGGGTTCGGGTAAACGCCAAGCGAAGGACCAAGAATCATACTACAGATCCTATAGACGAAAAATTGAAAAAAAAATTCTTTGAAAAACCTACAGCTGTTTTAAAATTACGTAATCTTTTCCACGTAACCAAAACTTTTTAAAAAAATTGTCGAGCCCTTTAGCTTTAAAAATAGCGTCGGGAAAGCGGTCACCGTTTTTAGGCGAGGGGAAAGGATTTGAGATGAATTGAGTGCAAGGAGAAAATACTCTTACTGACGCTGATATTACTCATAGTTCACTTGCATTAATTTCGGCTCTGACAGGAGCCCTATTTTATTACCCGATTACGTAAAAAAAGAAAATACACCAAAACATGAAATAATATTTTTTTGTTATGACCAGTAGACTTGTTCGAAATCTGAATCAAAAAAATGCAATATTTGAGTCTCCGACTATTGACGATAACGAAAAATACTATCTCATGTTTTGATTTGTAAATATTTTGCATAATTTAATGGTAAATAATACAAGCTTGTTTTTTTATTTTACGTAATCAGGTTTTAGTTTCAATTTTTGCACCATTTCAGTGACATTTTCATCGAATCACCGAGAAATGTTAGGGGTTAGTAAAGATTGTAATAAACCAAAAAAATGTATACCATATGATTTTTTTGTCAGCAGGATTGTGCACTGCGACCAATGTTTTTGCATTATTAAATTCCGTTGACAATAAATTTCACTGTATATGCAATATAATGAACCTGTATTGCATATGCATTATGTAGGATGTTTGCCTTGTTTGTTCGTCTGAAATATCATTCAGATAAAGTTGATTAAAATATCATTATTCATTAGTCATTACGTTAAAAAATCGAAAGATGATTTTAAAAATCGAAACTGCACATTCATATCTGTTTCCATTTGTCAATGCAACCATACAAAGTATGTCAGCTCAAAATAAACAAGGTGTTTGGAAATAATTACATTTATAAATTTGAGCAGGTGATTTTTACTTTCTTGTTCTTTAAGAATATTTCTCTAACGGAAGTTACTTCCTGCACTCTTCATCTCAAATCCTTTCCCTTCACCTAAAAACGGTTACCGTTCTGCCGACGCTATTTTTAAAACTAAAGGATTCGGGTAAACGCCAAATGAAGAACCAAGAATCACACTACAGATCTAAGAGACAAATTTTCTGAAAAAAAGTTTTGGCTACGTGTGAAAGATTACGTAATTTTTAAAAAGTTTCAAGGAGTTTTTTTTCAATTTTTCGCCTGTAGGATTTGTAGTGTGATTCTTGGTTCTTCATTTGACGTTTACTCGAAACCTTTAGCTTTAAAAATAGCGTCGAGAGAGCGGTAACAATTTTTAGGCGAGGGGAAAGGATTTGAGATGAAGAGTGTAGGAGGGTAGCTTCCGGTAGAAAATATTCTTAAAAGAAAAAGGTCAGATTCGGATTGCGCTACCTTCAAAACGTAACTAAAAATTGCTTTCCGCATGGCAAAGCTTTATGTGCGCGTGTCTATGACGGTCCGGTAGATTTTTTTCGTTCCACCGGCAAATAAAATCTATCTATCTATAACTTCTGCAAAGTACAGCGATTTGGTTAAAAAAAGTGTCTCTCACTATAAACAGCATCTGAGAGATTTTTGAGTTTTCTTAAAAATGCCAAAAGTAAAAAGACCCCCCTCTTTGTACAATTTTGCGAAATTTTTGAAAAATAAATTCGACCCGGTTCGTTTAAAATTAAGTCTATTTATAGAAAAAATAACGCTGAATCGACTCCAACCACACGCGCTTTTAGTTTCAAAGTTATAAACAGCATTTAAAAGATTTTTGAGTTTTCTTAAAAATGCCAAAAGTAAGAAGACCTCTTTGTACAAATTTGCGAAATTTTTGAAAAATAAATTCCACCCGATTCGTTAAAAATTATGTCTATTTATAGAAAAAATAACGCTGAATCGACTCTAACCACCCGCGCTTTTAGTTTCAAAGATATAAACAGCGCATTTGAGAGATTTTTGAGTTTTCTTAAAAATGCCAAAAGTACAAACTTGCGAAATTTTTGAAAAATAAATTCGACCCGATTCGTTTAAAATTAAGTCTATTTATAGAAAAAATAACGCTGAATCGTACATGCATTCTAAATACGAATATTTATATTTAGCGAATCCCGTCCGTTCAAACACGTATCAATACTCGTATTTGAAATGCATGTAAAAATGTCTGTCTTGCCGGAAACGCTACGTTCCCGCGCCATGTCTGACCGGATAATATAAATCGAGCTTAAATAATACGGGATGGCTCTGATTTGTGAAGCACTTTTGTCATTTGATGCATTGTGATTAGGGCATGCAAATATTCGGATGTTTCAGGTATTCGAATATTCGCTCAAATTTTAGCCAATATTCGAATATATTCGAATATATTCGAATAATTGGTAAAAATAATAAAAACGCTCATGGAACTTCAATAAATGACTTTTAATTATTTAAAATCAACACGCCTACTGCACGTCCATAAATCCAATCATTTTAACAACAAAAGCAGCTTACTTCTAATTAAAAAGAGATCAAATAATCATTTTTACTTTACTTAGTTACGTAAAAATTCAGATCAAATCAACTAAATATTAGAGCGCACATAGCTTCCGAGAACCATAGATCAAATGGACATATTTAAGTAATCAAAAAAATTCAAAATTCTTTCTTTCTGTTTTTCCTATTCAAACAAAAATATTAAATGAGCATCTAAGACGCATTTTTATTAATTAGTACCAAAAAAATTATGGGATATTGCTCCCCTATAAAAAAAATACTTCACAAATAAATAATACGTCTATTAGCACCTGCGAAGAGCAAATCAAGCAATTAAGTACACGTACGTAACGTAACGTAAGTAAATAATTATATCAAATAAACATGCAATAATTAACAAAAAAAAACTTTCCTCGCCCCGTTTTGATTCCCCTCCCACGCCCTAGCGCGAACTTAGAGCTAGTGTAGCGTTTGTAAGATGTTTTAGCGCCGCCGTAAACCGTTTTTAAACAATTTTAATTCTTAACAAATAATTCGAATATATTCGAATAATAGGAATTACTATTCGAATAATAAATGCAGCCGAATATTCGCTATATTCGAATATTCGAATATTCGAATTGCATGCCCTAATTGTGATTTTGAATGCACGACTTGCGTGACAGCGTATTGTAAATCTCGAATTATCCATAATAAGCACGGTGCAGATAATCGCCTATTGGTGGTAACCAATTAAAATTAGTGCCCACCAATAAAAGTGGCATTTATTATCCGCGAAATTTGATATACAAGTGCTGTAAAAAAATTAATGTACACCAAACTTGTCGAACGTTCATCGCTTATTTTATCATTTTATATATTGCTATTTATTATTGCTACTTTTATTTTATACCATTTTATTATTATTGATTGAATTTGCATGTCGCATTAAAATATATAGAATGATCATTATGTCTTTGAATCACGAATTATTTCCAACCGATCGAAACAACATTTTAAAGCATTTTTGATGAAGGACTAAGCCACACTGTAAAAAATGGATGTAAAAATACTTTGAAAGTTAAAGTAGAATTCGCTCGATTTTCTAAGGGATTTTACATTATTATTTATTTTTACATACAGAAAACTTCATAAAAATTTGGATTTTTACTGTAAAGTTAAACAAGTTAAAGAAATACATAAAGTAAATTAAAATTACATAATTTGTGTAATATTCCAATAAAGTGTGTAAAAATTACAAAATAAAATGTATAGTTACATATATAAATTGGATGAATACAAAACAAATTAATGTAAAATTAGTAACCACGCATGCGCAATGTATTTTTATGGAATCTACACGATGTGCAGGCGATACCTGTTTGCGACGCCATTGTCTCTTTACCAGATTAATCGCTAACTACAAATGGACCATCGATAATCTATGTAATCGGCCTTCTTATTTCTTACAGTGCACTCACTTCAACTTACTCATTAAACGTTTTCTATGAACAGGCGGAATCGCTTGAGCTTTGATGTGTCATTTTAAAGCGAAAGAATTCTCGTTACATTATTGTTTTAAAAAATTTCACAGTTCAATAGATCATGATACTTAAGCTTTAGGACATAGGCTAATATAACTGGCCAGCCCGGTTTCGTCAGGGTGAACATCGCGGGGGAAAATCTCAGAAATTACTGAACTGATTTCATTTTTTTTCTCTGTTCGATAGGTGACACTTTGCTTTAGGACATAGACTATAATAACTGGCCGGTCCGGCTTCGTCCGGGTGAAAATTGAGGGTAATCTCAGAAATTACTGAACCGATTTCAATTTTTTTTTCACTGTTCGATAGGTGATACTTTGCTTTAGGACTCAGGCTACAATAACTTGAGCGAGCAACCGAAGCGAGTGAATAATATATTATTAAATCATAAATTCATTTCACCTGGGAGCAAACGAGCGAAGCGAGTGAGTAATGTGTTAATAAATCATTAAATCATAGCACTTGGTAGCGAACGAGCGAAGCGACTGATCAGTAATGTATTAATAAATCATGTGATTACCGCACTCGCCTTCGGCTCGCGCGGTAAATACAGTACCATTCTATCAATTAATCGTAAAATCATAGCATCTGGATGAAGCCAAACCGGGGCGCAAGCTATCTATATACAGAGTGTCACAGAATAACTATTCCTAATTTTCAGAAATGATAGAGGGCACTTAAATAAACATTTTTTATTAACAACTAGTGTCCAAAAATGAAGTTACGACCACCATTTTCGATATACAAGTTATAACGATGTGTAATCGACTGCCGAATTCTTCGAAATAACTGCGGACGTTCACGAATATTTTCGGACTCTAGTTTATTAATAAAAAATGTTAGATACATGTACCTAAGTATCAACCATAAAAAACAAAAAAATATTGAACAAAGCTTCTCTAGATGATAGTGCGAAACCGGGGCGGGTTGCTAGTTAATGTATAGAAATATGTTTATGTGATTTTTGGCTCAAAAATGATTTGTTTCGACATAACATCAACAAATCACTGTTAGAGCGTTCTTGAATAGCTATCTCACATCTCTTTAACAAAACGGTATCACACAATATTATAATATATATTATGTAATTCCGATGGGATGTGACTTATGACTCGCCACTGAAATCACATAATGCTTTTTGAAGTGAAAACTTCCTTTGCTATTCTCGACAAACCACTTCTTACTCTCTCTCTCTCTCTCTCTCTCGGCGCCCATCTTAAGACATATCTCTGTAAAACTCGAGGAGTTCTATATTTTTAAGGGAACATTTAATTTTAGACATCTCCACATCTTTGCTATTTTCAAGCCACTCCTAAATCTCTCTCTCGGCACTCATCCTAAGACACATCTCTTGTAAAACTAAAAGAGTTCTATATTTTTTTAAGGGGCACGTTCAAACTCAGCACGAGACAAACACAATCGATCTGGTATTATTTTTCGCTCGTAGCAAAACCTATAAATGTCTAATTTCGTGTGAGATTTATTGCCATTGTATCGTTATTATACTTGTAGGTTCTATAATAATATCTCAAGTACAAGTGAGATATACATATGTTCATCATTGAACACAATCATATATGGTATAATATCTTTCGGACCCATATATCTTATTTACATTTTTATATCATTCAAATATTTCATACGAATGGGTAGGTGGTCTCTATGGACTTTAAACTGTTTTATTATAATCGCGATTGTTATAGCCCAAAGCATTAACCAAAACCAGGGCCGGGACTATCTTTAATAAGGGCCCTCACCGAGATACCACAGCAGCGCAACTGGTTGAGCTGTCATGGTTCTCTAGACTGCCAAACGGCTGCCAACAAAGCAAACAAGCAGTTCTAGCTAGAGCTAGGAATTTATTCGATCATTATTTTTACAAGCTTTTATTTAACTTGCAAATTGCAATGTATGTTAGTTTGTGTGTTTGTTTAGGTCAAATCTTGCAAGTCAATTTTGAACGACCGATTTGAAATTTTATACACATATGTATTCCCGATAACAATACATGAATAAATCGTTTTTCGAAATAAATTCAACCCCTAAGGGGTTTAAACGGGGATGTAGGTTTTTTTTTTTGACTAATTAGCGTCCAGGCCAATTTGCTGAAGCTAGAAACTTGAAATTTGGACAGTTGGTTCCTTTTCTGACGTAAGCATCCACTAAGAAAGGATTTCTCTAAATTCAACCCCTACGGATGTCAAAGGGGGGTAAAATTTTAAAAGACTAAAATGAACAAAAGAAATATTAGTAAAAAATATTTTTAGAGACAAGCTTTTATTTAAATGCACTAAAAAGGAAAAAATAATTTTTAATAATTTAGATTCATAATTATAAAAGCGTGGGTCGTGACTAAAAATCTATATCATAGAGTTCACGACCCTAAATTATTATAAATTATGTAATTAGTTGTCATGTCCATCGTAACTATATATAAGAGATTAATGGGAACTTGGACCGTGGGTTGATTGAAACTCAGTTAAAGTTTTAATTCGCAACGTTTCGTCTATATATAGACGAAACGTTGCGAATTAAAACTTTAACTGAGTTTCAATCAACCCACGGTCCAAGTTCCCATTAATCTCTTATATATTATAAATTATTTTTTCCTTTTTAGTGCAGTAAATAAAAGCTTGTCTCTAAAAAGTTCTTTTTACTAATATTTATTTTTTAAAATAATATTTATTTATAAACGTATAAAATAAAAGCAATTTTGTGCTTTTCATTTTTTCTACAAAACAACTGTAGGTATTCGAAAATTGATTTTGGCAACTTTTTTTGAAGAGCAAGTAAAAGTATAGTTAGCTTTGCTTAGAGAGTAAAATAGCCTGGCTGAATACATTAAAAAAACTTTTTAACAAAAAAAAACCTCCTTCAAAAAGCCACTAAAAAGAGGAAAATAATGAAATTTTGAGGTCTGCGCCAATTTAATAAAATATGAAGTCGATTAAAAAGTATAGTATACTGATTATTATTTTCTTTTTAACCAACTTCATATTTTATTAAATTGGCGCAGACCTCAAAATTTCATTATTTTCCTCTTTTTAGTGGCTTTTTGAAGGAGGTTTTTTTTTTTTGTTAAAAAGTTTTTTATTTTTTACTTTTTAGTGTCAAATAGTGACATTTACCTTAAAGAAATCACACGTCGTTACTCACTTTTATTAAACCGACTTTCTTACGCTGTCTGATGTGTCAAAAAGTGACATTTACCTTAAGGAATCACACGCCGTTACTAACTTTTACTAAAATCAGCCGAACTACTGAACCGATTTTGATGACATTTCTATGGGACCAATCTGAAAGTATATCCTTTCAAATAAAAAAAAATTTCCAAATCGGTTTATAAATGACGGAGTTCTGAGGTAACAAACATAAAAAAAAAATACAACCGAATTGAGAACCACCTCCTTTTTTTGAAGTCGGTTAAAAATACTGAACGTTCGTTTTTTGCCATTAAATAATTAAATCACTTTTGATGGCCTCTTTTAAAACATATAGAGTGTGATTAGCAATAAATCATTAACCATGATCAGTAGCCGTAGATTTTAAGTATGTGGTTAGTAGAAATATGTTCATTAATTGTGAAATAAGAGTCGAGATATTCCCATAACAACAATCTGTGTTATGATTGATATCTAGGATCAAAGGTCAGTCCGTCTGCTTGTGATATGATGCATTCATGTGAGGAAGATGACCTGACCCATGGACCCCTCTGTTGATTGTAACCATATACTCATACCTTGCACATACTATAATGTTTCATTTAATATTTAGGTTACAAAGAACGATCAAAAATTTCGTGCTGCACGGTGAGGAAATGGGAGAGTAGATAACTCAAGCGTTCTTCGGCAATTTTTTTACGTGACGGTATGTCTGTTCGAGGTCACTGCAAACAGACGAAAAAACTAAAAAACCATTGTATTCAGATTCTCCAAATTTAAAGGTCAAATTTCAAGTATCTTAAAAGAGAAATGTTTTTACCAGGTTGCATATTTTTTTGATAGCCCTGTTTGTGTTTGTCCACTTAAATATAATTATTGATAATGTTTTGTTTATGTAATTTGCTTGACGCTATTATACAAACTCATTGTCTATCAAAAATAAAGATTATCTATCTATCTATCTATCGTTGGTAGTCAATGGGTATTTGATATGCTGCTCGAGTCTCGACTCAATATTCGTAAGACATTAGTTATGTAGATGTACAATATAGTTATGAACATTACGTCGCTGCTTTTCGACGAGTACTGGTCTGGTCGATCGCTTCGTTTGGACACGACGTGACGTCGACATGCGTAACCGAACGGGGGAAAAACGAGGCTAAAACATGAATAAATCTAACGATAATCATCCTAATATCCACAACGCATTTACATAACAATTAATTAGTTAATGATATATCAGACAGAAACTAAATTCAATATTAAAATTATCTAATATGATTTACTGAAAACTTCTCATACATTAATAACAAAACGAATCTATTAATTTCAATTATACTTATATTTTTGCGCCTTCAAAACTTATATTAATTTGTCCACGGAAACTCAAAACTTGTGTTTGAGGCTAAGATTTATTTATTGTAGATTATAGACGCGTCGACATCTCAGGTCTTTAGCGTCTTTCAACTACACTAAATAACAACTATCTTAAAACTAAAAAACTCGGGTCGCAGTGCCAAACCCTGCCGACAATATAGTGTATTTGCTATGCTATGCTAATTGTGGCATTATTATGTGAACATAAGTTTGTTTTTTGACAAAATAAAAAATTTAACCCCTTAATACATCCCTTAAAATAATTAAATTTTTCTAAATTTCAATATTAGACATGGATTTTATCAGTACAACATCTACATCAAATTAAATACACCCTTCCATAAGTAAATCCGTATCAATAAACTAGTGTTTTCATAAAATTTGAAAGTCCGGTCCTGTTGGGCCGATTTTATTAAAATTTTAGCAGCACATTTTAATCTCTACTAAAGAGTTAAATTTCAATTTTTAATCAATTCTGAGAACTTTTTCGGTATTTTTGGGCCCAAAAACTTTTTGAAACCCTTAAATACAACCCTTAAAATGGTTCGATCGGGCCCATTTTAAATAGGCTTCGTGCGGTGATGGATTCCAACGTGCCTACCAAATTTCGTTAAAATCAATTAACTCTTTCGAAAGTTATTGCCTGCATATATATATAAATATATACATACATATATATATAAACATTTTCAAAAATGGTGCCAAAGTGTTCAGGAGGCTATGAAACGTCGAGAAATTTTGGTCCGACCCCTAGGTCCCGCCATCCGACCGACGCCAATAGTGTATGTGCCATATGGCAAATACACTAATAACATCACAAAACATCCATGAGCGCAGGTAGGATTCGAACCCACGGCAGTCCAGTCCAGAGGTTGCGGCACTAAGCACGCTAAGCACTAGGCTATACTGCCCTCCTTGAGGCTAAGAAGTTTCGCTTTAAAAATGTTTAAATGACCCTAGTATGTTGTGCGTTATTACGATAGGTATCACGAATTTCGATCGCCTTAATGAGACAACCACAAATATCATGACGCCGGAAAAAAATATATAACCACTCTGATTGCTTCTGGCTGATTGACTGACAACTAGATGGCGAAATTTGTGTAACGAAAGTACACGCTAACGATTTTCTTGTTAATTTGATTGGACACTAGTTCTGATTTTAGTAGGCACAAGGTAAAATGGCATAGGTCATATTTTGACGTGAATAATAATTTTAGGAATATTTGATGTAGTGATGTAAAAATACGGTATTAAACTTTTTTGTGTATTAAACCCATGGTATAATCCGTATTTTTTCAGTATAAAACGTTTTTACTTTTTCACTTGTACGGTTACGGTGCATTACCTATTCAGTATTGCCAACTGCATAATGGGAAAATTTCCTGTTCTCATTTTGGAGTTAAACCGTTTTAAACGGTATTAAACCGTTTTAAACGGTGTTAAACGTTTTATACGTGCTGTATAAAATAACAAAATACGCAGTATTTATATACCTGGTATAAAACTAGGGTATATTATTTTTTTTACATACCGTATAACACCATTTTATACAAACGTTTTATACCAGAATACTATACGCATTTACATCACTAATTAGATGTAACAGAAATAGTCGGAACTCGAAAGTGCCTCTGGATTATTATTTCATATACAGGGTGCTAAATTGCTTTGCGGGCAATAGGGATTTAACCCGTAAAATCAAACTTTTGCAATTTCCTGCTTCCCTAATTATTTTAGGAAAAATATCTTCGAATAAAAGTTTTGGAACATAAAATTCTGCATCTAAATCATTAAACAAAATTAATTTTGCATGCTTTGTAACGGCAGAAATTTGATATGAAAATGTAAAAATTACCTCAAAAACAGATAGCGATAGCCATGGAACTTGAACAAAATGATGACGTTTTAGCTGTCAGAATAATTTCTAATCATTTTGTTGGTAGTAAAATGCAAAGAACATATTTTCATTGTTCGAGTAACTTCTTTTAATTTCAATAGATTTTTCTGCGCATCAAATTTATCAATTTTATCAACATTACCAAAAAACATTTCAATACCAACGGTTCGGAAACATGAAAAATAACATCTAAATCTTTAGCAGACTTACTTTGACAACCGTTTACTACACAAGAAACTCTACCTTTCGATTTTTTACGTTCTGGAAAACGTTAAATTTCCATTTTAACTTTTAATTAATTAAATTTAAATGTCAAAGTAAACATCATATACTAACTAGACAGTTGCAATTTTATGATAGTTTAATTTTTTGCCACCAGATGTCATGTTTCAATTCGTCAGTTTCCAATTCCTCCAAATAATAATAGTTTACTGATGAACAAAAATCC
The DNA here is from genome assembly GCA_039654895.1 of Mongoloraphidia duomilia. Taxonomy (NCBI): domain Eukaryota; kingdom Metazoa; phylum Arthropoda; class Insecta; order Raphidioptera; family Raphidiidae; genus Mongoloraphidia; species Mongoloraphidia duomilia. The sequence goes on from CM077527.1 coordinate 15,307,486, forward strand.
GCGATCAATGCACTGAGCCAAGAAAGTCAGTGCGGTGGAGATTTAGAATTTATTTTAGTTTTGTAAGACCACTACAAATTTGACAATACAAATTTATTTTTAATATCAATTATTGACACTTTGATAAATGTAGTAGCAAAAAGTAATTTTGAAAACTAATTTTATTTAAAGTATCCTGCGCTGTTGTTCGTGTTATACAGATTATAAATTTTTTTAATTAGATAAATAAATAAAAGATAATATGACAATGTATGAATTATTATTCGATATTAATATGCTTTATGGCATCATTATTTAATATTGTAACATATTACAGCTATTATTATTAACAACACAACTCTGAACTCCTCGTCTTGAGCGAACGTAACACGTAACATGTTAAGATAGCCACTATAAAAATGTAACTATCATTATCACAGAGGCCTGTGCAGAAGTTCGTTAAATAAAAAAGCGCTCAAATGCGAGTAAAACTCGCGCCATGAGGGTTCCGTACCGTTATATAACAATTTAATAAAAATTAATAGTAATTCCCAAATATTGTAGTGTATTGTAGTGTAGGATGGCGCTCGGCCGCAAGATCAAAATATGACGGAAAAACTAAAAAGTAACGGAAACAGTGACGGAAAATATGACGGAAACAGTAACGGAAAAAGTACCTAAAGGAAACACTGACGGAAAATATGACAGAAAAAGCGACGGAAAAAATGACGGAAAAAGTAACGGAAAAAGTGACGGAAAATCTGACGGAAAAATTGACGGAAAATATAGACTTTGAAAAATTTTGTGACTTTCCATCATCCGCTGGGGTTATCTGGATTTACTAATGATTCATATTTTCGATTTATTATTGTTTTTATAACAATGAAAATTCAGATTTTGAATCCTTAACGAGATATCTATGTAGGTACAAATCGAATTATGTTATACCTATAGGTTTCTATTGAATTATTATCTGAATATTAAACTAAAAAGAGGATTGGTGTGTGGGTAAAACCACACTGCCAGCTTCCCATTGGATGCACTTAGTTTTTTTAGGTGTTCATTATGTAATTATGTGTCGAATGAAATTGGTCCGAAGTCGATATCATTATTTGTTCTCGAGATATGCGAGCCAACAAAAAGTTCACCAACGTACGAACGAACATGCACACACACAGACATATCTCTAAAAACAGTAGATTCGGACTCCAGGGACCTCAAAACGTCCAGATATGTCAACATTTTTCATTCGCAAAATCGGACCCATATTACAACAATTTGCAATATGGGAAGTTAATAAAGCTGATATTAAACTTACGTACCCATCGTCCTAATGCCATTAAAAACAGAGAGGGACAACTTGAACATGCTTATAATATATGGTAAATGAAAAAATATTTTTGTCTCAGCTATATTAACGATAAAAAAATAAACGTGATCCCATTTTTAAAGATTTGGTTTCATGCAGAGATATTTATTAATTGTATAGATTTTGTTTAAATAGCCAATACTATTACGCCATTTACATCTTATGTTATTTTGTCAGACCCGTCTGCAAATTTTTTGTAAGGCCACTAACAGCCAAGCCAAGAGGACAGTGTGGTGTAACGGTTAGCGGAGCAGCCTTTGGATCACACCTCTGCTCATGGATGTTTTGTGATGTTATTTAGTTTTAAGTTAGTTGTTATTTAGTGTAATTTAAGACGCTAATGACCTAAGTTGTCGACGCGTCTATTATCTACAATAAATAAATAAACTAACAGCCAAGGTTATTTGGGTCTAAGCTTGGTACAAGGTCCAAATAACCCTATAGCTGTTTGGATTTTCAATTTATTTAAAAAAAATAGTTAATCAAAAATATTAATTGGTACTAGGTCAGACCCTAGTAGTATAGCATTTTTTATTTTTTTAATATCATCTGGTTTTATTTATTTATTTATTGTAGATTATAGACGCGTCGACATCTCAGGTCATTAGCGTCTTTCAACTACACTAAACAACAACTATTTTAAAACTAAATAACATCACAAATCATCCATGAGCGCAGGTGGGATTCGAACCCACGGCAGTCCAATCCAGAGGCTGCGGCACTAAGCACGCTAACCACTAGGCTATACTGCCCTCAATATCATCTGGTAATACGGACTGTTAGTGACGCTGCTTTTTGATGGTACTGGTCTGGTCGACTGCCATCACACTCGTATGCTGCAGTGTTAAATACGTAGTATAATTATGAATATAACGTCGCTTCTTTTCGATGAGTACTGGCCTGGTCGATCGCTTCGATTGGGTGTAACGTGACGCTTGACATGCGTAACCAAACGAAAAAAACGGGAAACTTCAATATATTTTTAATGTTAAAATATACCTGCGTTTTAAAATAAATATAATAATTATAGTTTCCTATTGATTTTGAGCTTTGGAAGATCGAAACAGGGCTTGAGAATAGCCGAGAATGTAGCAATGCTGTTGTTTACATGGCGTTGCTATGGTTCCTCTATTACAAGTCCCAGTTCCGGGGTTCTAGCCCGAGAGCTGGTAAAAGTGTCAATTGGATTTTCAATTTATTATTAAAAAAAATTAATGAATTGAAAAAATGAATTGGTGCTGGGCCCAAATAACCTTAGCTGTTGGTGGTCTTTAAAAAAAACATATCACAACGAAGATCGAACCTGACACTACTTTAAAAATAGTGTAGACGGGCCTGTAAAGGCAACTGTATTTGCATCTCCAATTATCAATAAAAAAAATGTGTTTGAAAATTTTATATTTATAAATTTGTCGGATTTAACACGATTCGATCGGCTAATTTCACGTGAAACAGGCTTAAAATTAATATCAAAATTTATTGATAGACTTCTTTAACAAATTCAATAAATTTTTCTTAAATTTTTAAGAATGTAAAAAATGCACACAACTTTAAATTTAATAATATTTTCTGTTATAAATATAAAGGATTTATTAATGTGTGAACTATGCCTACACAAGAAGGTTCGTTTTTTATAAAGTTGCGATTTTGTCATTTAAAAAAATTAAGCAAAATTTATAAAACAATTAATCAATAAAAAATCAAAAAAAATGTTATTACCTTACCTTATTTCAAATTCGTTTCTTTCTGTCAAAAAAATAAAAAAATTTTTTTAGGATCTTCAAATTTTTATTTTCATTTTAATGGCCGCAAATTACACAAACGATTTTTGTGGTAAAGCAACCCTTGAAATATCTGCAGACCCCAATACCTTGTATACCAAATTTCATTTTATTTATTGTAGATTATAGACGCGTCGACAACTTAGGTCATTAACGTCTTAAATACGTTAAATAACAATTCTCTTAAAACTAAATAATATCACAAAACATCCATGAGCGGAGGTGGGATCGAAACTACGACAGTCTAATCCAAAGGCCGCTACGCTAACCGTTACACCACACTGTCCTCATACCAAATTTCAAGTTTCCGGAACTGCCTAAGTCTAATTTAGACCTATTTTGTCTGAACTAATAGACCAAGAGCTAGTGACAATTTTTTGGTGTTATTTATATGAAGATGTTGAGGGAGGCATACTATTAAAGTGCCCTGAGTAAGAGATTTTGCTAGACAGCGGTAAGTGAGGGATGCAGACCGCCCCCAACATGTAACAAAAAAATGGTTACAATTATTATTGCTTCAAGGCTGAAATTGTTTGTATAGCTTGTCGGTGACCCAATAATGCCATTATAATGTTTGCAGATCGATTGGTCAGTATTAAAGGGGTGGCAGATCACCCTAAACGTGTCATGTACCTAACGAAATTTATATTATTAGTTCAATGTTCAAATTTTAATATGTTGTTACGGCGACTGTTTTAAGCATATATTTCAATTTGCAGAACAAAACATTGTCACTATAGTTCTCGGTCTATAATGTTGCACATTGCGTCTTAAAAAGAACACAAGAATTTTCACAGTAGCAGCTATATAAGATTTAATTTTAAATGCTGTTTATCATTTTACAAAACTAGAATCTTATTCATACAAAACGTGATTTAGTTCCTTAATCCGATCAAAGCAAGAAACTATAACTAACCTGTGAATTAAATATTATCTATGCTATGTTATATAACACATGTATGTTATATGTGTGTGTGTTATAATAACATATCTGTATGTTAGAAGTGTTCGTAAATGTATGTATTTATAAATACAACACATGTGTTTATAGATCATGATTCATTTACATACAAATGTACAATTAGGATAAAACTACTGAAGATGTGTCGCTAAAAACGCACCCATTTTTTCTACACTTTTATATATACAACCGATCAGAATTTATAATGTTTCCAGCTAGTTATACACTTCGTTACACTACACTGTAAGAAAGGAGAAGGCCGATTACATAGATTATCGATGGTCCATTTGTAGCCAGCGATTAATCTGGTAATAGGCACACAAAGAGACAATGGCGTCGCAAACATGGTATCGCCACATCGCGTGGATTCAATAAAAAAACCATCACGCATGCGTGGTTACTAATTTTACATTAATTTGTTTTCAATTATTTGCGAGAAATTGTTAACTTAATTTGTTTTGTATTCATCCCCATTTTATATATGTAACTATACATTTTATTTTGTAATTTTTATACACTTTATTGGAATATTGCACAAATTATGTAATTTTAATTTACTTTATGTAAAAATCACAAATTTTTTTAACTTATCTTGATTACACTAAATAACAACTCACTTAAAACTAAATGACATCACAAAACATCCATGAGCTGAGGTGAGATTCGAACCCACGACAGTGTGATCCAAAGGCCGCTACGCTAACCGTTACACCACACTGTCCTCTCTTCTATTACAAATACATATTTATATACAGTATGTAAATAGGTAAGCTGCACATAGGGAAATTAGCATTGGGAAAAAATGAATGGATCAGAGTGAGCCAGGGCTCATAATGTACGTATTTATATAGAATCATGCTATGGTTTTTTAGTGTTTTTATTTCAGTTTCAATAATTTTTATTTTAATAGTTTAAATGTCAAATAAAAAAAAATTGAAACTAAAATAAAAACACTAAAATAACCATAGCAACCCTATATAAATACGTACATTATGAGTCATGGTTCACTCTGATCCATTCATTTTTTCCCAATGCTAATTTCCCTATGTGCAGCTTACCTGTTTACACACTGTATACGATGTTTTCTTGTAAAGTGAACAGAAAAATATGACACCGTCTGTATATAACGAAATATAAGAATATTAAATATTAAACCGTATTAGAAACATATTTAATGAAAATTTATGTTGACATTTGGAATTCGATAGAATCATGAAAAAACTATTTACTCAGCGCGGAAAATTTATATCTGTAAATAAAAATATATCTATTTACCGATGTCATGGAACATCGGTTTTTATGTGTGCAAAGTCCCTTGTAAGCTTTTTAAACCGACTCTTTTTCTGTTTAACACATTGGATATTCAATGTTAAAAAATGTCTCCTTTACAAAATTATATTGTTTAATCGTTGATCTTTTTTATTTAATTTAAAAGCTTTCATTTAACTTCACTTGTATCTATGTATGTCCTGGAATTTTGTAATCAATATTTCACCCGCTTCCACTGAAGCTATCGGTCTGAAATTTTGTACACATATGTATTCCCGATGACAATACATGGATAAATCGTTTTTAGAATTAAATTCAAGCCCTAAGGGGTTCAAACGGGGATGTAGAGTTTTTTTGACTAATCAACGCCCAAGCCAAATCGCTGAAGCTGGAAACTTGAAATTTGGACAGTTGGTTCCTTTTCTGACGTAAGCATCCACTATAAAGGATTTTTCGAAATTCAACCCCTGCGGGTGTCAATGGGGGGTAGACGTTACAAAATGAAGATTTATCATTTCCACAGCAACCCCTGTGATATGAGTATCAAATGAAAGAGATTGATAAGCGAAACACAATAAGTGCATTTGGGGGGAAATTTAAGGGCATTTTGGGGGCAAAATGGCGATTTATCATTTCCACAGCAACCCCTATGATATGGGTATCATATGAAAGGGCTTGATAAGCGAAACACAATAAGTGCATTTTGGGGGCAATTTAAGGGCATTTTGGGGGCAATTTAAGGGGTGTCGAAGGGGGGTAAAATTTTGAAAGACTAAAATGAAAAAATAAATATTTGTAAAGAAAAACTTTTTAGAGACAAGCTTTTATTTAAATGCACTAAAAAGAAAAAAATAATTTTTAAAAATTTAGGTTCATAATTATAAAAGCGTGGGTCGTGAACTCTGTGATAGTTTATTAGTCACGACCAACGCTTTTATAATTATGAACCTATATTATTAAAAATTATTTTTTCCTTTTTAGTGCATTTAAATAAAAGCTTGTCTCTAAAAAGTTTTTTTTTACAAATATTTATTTATGACGAGTTGAATATTTTTCCTGTGTACATTAATTTGTTCTTTCGTTTTTTTTTTGCAGTTTTCATTGTTAAATATTTTTGTTACCATTTTTATGTGTTATTTTTGCAAATAAATTTTGTTTATAATAAAGCTTATTATAACCTTTTGTAAATAAAATGATTACCTACAATACGATTTCGACAAATGTGTCTCGAGTCTCGACCCGAAAGTCCCGGGACACAAGACAATTGGCAAAAGTTCCGGGACTTCGAGACACAAGACGTCCTGGGACCCAAACCCTAGGCAGGGGCCAAAAACAAGTTTTCTTACAATATCATTGACGTTTTCCCTAAATTTTAGACTTTCTCAGATTCTTCAATTTTCAGATGTACCTATTTTTGCATGTTATTATTTTTTTATAATTAGATTCATTTTGAGTTTTAAAAAACCCACACCGTTATTTTTAATATCATTGTTTTTTTCTACATCTAAATTAATTTTTTTCTTTTTTATTCCAGACACACAGACATGGACAACGTAGACAAGGCGACAAAAACGCACCTTAAAATTTAAGGTAAGAAATCAATATTCAAACATATTTCGATTTATAAAGACATATATTGATAATAAATAAATAAGTATATAAATAAATGAATAAATAAATAAATGAATCAATAAATAAATAATATGTTTCTTCTATATGGCAGTATTTTTGTAGACTTTTCACGATATTGGAAGTTCTGAAATTCCAGAACTGAGAACCAAACATCGAAATCAGTTCCGGATTATTCAGATTGCTCCGATATTGTAGATATTTTAGGCCCTACTTAAAGGTACGTGCAGTACGCAGCTGGGATTCTAGATGGTAGCATGTATGGTAGATGGTGGCTGAAATTATAAGCGCTTATAGATTTGCACAACGAAGCTTTGATACTAGCATTGATACAAGCTTAAATCGCGTTTGAAATGTCAGATAGCGAAGACGAATATTTGTGTTCTTCTGCTACAAAGTGGTATATTTTAAATACAAATTTGGGCAGGAGCTATCATGTCCACCCCTATTAATAGAAAACGATCTAAACATGGCGAATTTCATCATTTATACCAAGAATTAAAATTTTACCCAAACCGGTTTTTTGAATATTTACGTATGGAACCTAACACTTTTAAATACGTCTTAGAAAAAACTCAAAACAAATTAAATAAAAACTGGCAAAATTTCATTTATTAAACTAGTCACATCCATTGCGAAACTTGTAACGGCCATTTGACAGTTGTCACACGTTGATCGTAGTAGTCAGCGCGCTGAAAGAATGGTGAGATATACATTCTTATATCTACCAGCTCTTGTAACAGCGCTTATACCTGCTACACTCACTGCTTCGTTGTGTACGCTCGCATATATAACAATGCATTAATTTAAGCAAGCCCTGCTATGATCTACGCTACCATCTAGAATCCCAGCTCCATACTGTACGTACCTTTAGACAGTTGTGTGACTATTTTGAAACATTCGATAGACAATATCAGTTAGGTTGTAAGGCTAGAGAGTATCGGCTACCAGTCTTGTAAGATCGGACTGCACAATGCCAATGAGTGAGTAATTTATAATTGTTACCGACAACAAATGGAAGACGTAACTGCAGGCGGATGTCGCAGAACTCACAGAGTATAGCTCTTGTCCTTTTGTGGTAACGTGCTGCTCCACACAAGCGCCATCTCCAACCCTAGATAGCCGCGATCATCATCCGTGTCAATGGAATCGAGCAAAGACGATTGCATCCGAAACCGATCTCGTCGATTCATTTTTAGGGTTCCGTACCTCCGAATGGAACCCTATTATACTGAGCCTACGGTGTCTGTACGTCCGTCCGTCTGTCACAAGGCTCTATCTCACAAACGGTAAGATGTAGCTAGGGCCGACATTTTTATAGTATGTGTGTTGTTTTGTGACATGAATACTGGCCAGTAATACAAATTTCATCCCTAGGAGTCTCCCCATATATTATCAGTGACGGATTTAGGTTCGATGCCACCCTAGGCCCTTGCCAATGTGCCGCCCTTTTTTTCTATGTAAAAGTGATTGTCAAAATTATATTAAGTATTAGTTATTTTTTTCCACATATTAGTTATTTTTCCACGGTGTAACAGTGAGAGAGAAAATAATAAAATTCAATCTCACAGTTGACGGAAAACTTAATCCATTTTGACTTTCCAGCGCCCGGGGAAAATGTTTAGATTCAGGCGCCTTCTTAATTTTGCCGCCCCTCAAATGTTGCCGCCCTAGGCCTAAATCCATCACTGCATATATTATGGGTGTATCTGATGTTTTCTCTAGAATTGAACGCTTCTACTCAAGTGTACCTTGTTTATGATGTGAATTACTGCAAGTCTGGTATCGCAATGGCTAAGGCGTTCGCATGTCATCCCAAAAGGCCGGGTTCAAATCCGACTAACGACACGTGTTTTTTTAATATCTAATATAAAATATATTTTGGACTTAAAAATTTTTTGAAATGTAATGCTTTAATAATAATTTATGAACTTTAATAGGTAATAAAAAAATATTTTTTCCTTTTTACAGTACATTTCAATAAAAGCTTGTCTTTTAAAAGTTTTTTTTAATAGATAATATTTTAACTCCAATAATATCGTCTTATTAGTGTTTCGTTGAGTTGCGCATATAACGGTACAACCGTTTGTCATTTGTGTTTATTTTTCTATACGGTGTCTTACGTGAAAGACAGTATTCAATGTTACATAATATTTTGTTGCACGCATCAAGAGCAGTGGCGCTTCAGTTCGGCTGATGTTGATTGTACTACCGACTTAGGTTCACTGGCGTATAACCATAGACAATTACCACAACCATAGACAATAACAACAAGGCGTATGTATTAGCCTAGCGGCACTGGCGAGAACTAATTGTGCCAACACGGCACACGGTGAATGGTCCCCAGGCGGATGGGGGGAGGTAAGGGGCATTCCGGCGAACGGCGACGCGCGTTCCACACGTGTATAACTACGTAGCTAATAAAAGTGTATTTTTACGGAGATAATAAAACGGTATAAATAATTTCCGTAACAATTTATTAGAGTAGGGATCTAACGTCACTATTGTATTTTAAAGACTAACTTTCCGGCGCGGCTTGGTCCGGGTAGATTTTGCTTTGAAAACGAAGATCAAGAACAACAAATTTCTCATTATATATTTGGTATATGATTTTACTGCAGTAGGGGAGAGGGGGGCTAGTTGTAACAATTTTCAAATTTTATTTTTTTACACATGTGCAGGATCTTTAATTAAATCCATGTAAACGCTATGTTATATCTTTCCTTTGTACACTTGTAAATTTATATTAGTGAAAAATCAATTATTCAAGTGTGTACATAATTTTTTTTTCAACAATGCAAATTGTAGCAACTTACACAGTCTGGAATAAACTAATTTAAATTGACGGTGTTAAAGTCAAATTATTGATCTGCAGCGGTTGTGCTGCCGTTGGAAATTGGAACGGTGAGTAAAGACACGAACCGTCAGGGCATATACACATCACATTTGACACATTCGACATAGTTGCTTAGCAGTGAGAGAGCTTCTCTCCACTTCTCTCACATATACATATCAAATGGCTGACTATAATAATATATTATTGTTGCATTTGTTCGTCAACCGATTGTGTATAGGCAATCATTTATGCTTCAGAACCTGGACATTATTTTTACAGGTCACCCATTTTTAAACGGTTTTATTTAGCTTGACCCCGTATATCTGTTTGTTTGTTACTATCTTTGTTTCAAATCTTGCGACAGCTTTTTCAACTACTTCTACTTAACCGATTCTTATGAAACTTTGCACACACATTGAGTTCCCGTGACAATACAATATTATGATAATTTCAACTTGGTAACGAGGATCTGATGATGGAATCAGGAGGTGGACAGTTGAAAGGATGAGGAGTTTGCATAATGATACGGGCCAGAAATCAAACTAAAAACTAGAAAATAAAAATAGGTAAAAATACTTTTAAGTTAAACGGCTTTATTTTAAATCATCAGCTGTGCCAAAAACTAGAAAATAATTAGGACACAAACCAAGGGGCAGCACTTTGTGTTGTGTCAGCGGAATAAGTAATAAAAACGTGGGGCTTATAAAAATCTGTATAGTGACTGTATAATTATTAAATAAGAACGGCTTGTCTAGAAAAATGTATTTCCAAGCCCACCAACAGAAAGATTTCAAATGCGCCCCACGTTTTTATTACTAATTCCGCTGACGCAGCGACACAAAGTGCCCCTTGGTTTGTGTCCTAATTATTTTCTAGTTTTTGGTACAGCTGATGATTTAAAATAAAACCGTTTAACTTAAAAGTTTTTTTACCTATTTTTATTATAGCTTGTGTCAACTGAACTTCCTTGTGCTATAATAGAGCAGTAAGTTTTGAAAAAAACTTTTTAACAAAAAAAAACCTCTTTCAAAAAAGCCACTAAAAAGAGAAAAATAATAAAATTTTGAGGTCGACCCCAAATTGATAATTAATCCGGTTAAAAAGTAGATATAGTATAGTAATTAATATCTACTTTTTAGTGACTTCACATTTTATTAAATTGGCGCCGACCTCAATATTTTATTATTTTCCTCTTTTTATTTAAAGGAGGTCGCGGGTACAGCTAGTATTCATATATTTTATGTTAATTCTTTTATAAAAATATGATTGTCAAAAATCATTGATAGTGTAATACCGACCTAATAAAACGAGATAATTACATAAGGAATTGAACCACAGTCAATGTCAATTATAGAACATATTTCATTTATGTGTCATATTTCATCGGTTTTGTTCATTCACAATAGTTTATCGGACGTATAATTTAATTTTGAAGTGAATAATTGGTAAAATGTGTACAAAAGAAATTTAAATATAGTATATTGTTGTCAGTGTTTGCAAATTTAACTAATTTATTTGGGAATTCAAGAACTGATAATTCAATCGTTTTTTGGGTATTAAATTGTTAATGTGATTCGTAAAAGTGGACAGTTGTGTAACTTTATAAATTATACGAGTGAACTCAAATTTAGTGTCTTGAAAATGGCCGCAGATTCGATGTTACATCGACACCATACGTCCATACATTCATTATTCCGGTAAGGTTGAAATTTATTACAGTTATACTTGGAGAGAAAAATAAAATAATAAACTTGATCACTCATACAATTCAAAATTGAAAAATTTATTTATTTCGTGACATTGTCAAGTTATGAAACATGTCATATAATAAAAATTAAAATACATAGATAAAGTACATTTAAAAGTTAAAATATATTAACGTACAGCTTGTATGGAAAAATTAAGAAATGAAATTAATAGTGTTAAAGCAAAGTATTTTTTTTATTTTAAATATATCATGACCTACTTAGCCTCCCGATGTGGATCTAATAAGTTAAGGTAGTTGTCGTGCTACAATAACATCCAAAAGTTTCGTTCACAATACGCTGTAAAACAACAAATAAGTATAGTGTTAAATGTAAAAAAAATTTGTTAGGGATTGTACCTAAACTGTTGTTCACATAGTAACACATATTTCACTTAGTTTGTTCGCTTGGATTATATAAAAATGTCAATCTTTTCTCATAAATTGTTGAACTTTGCGTTATTATATCTCAACAATAAAAAGGTCAATAATTTTTAAATTTTCTTTTTTAAATTCAGAACAAAAACATCAATGAACAGTTAGTTTTTTGAAAATTTCTGACTGTTACTTTTTTTTAAATTAAAAAACTTGTCAAAAACACAACCTTTCCTATGCTCTATGTGTTAATTATCCGAACTTTAATTAAGTTTATCTCGAGTTAGAGATGGTCAAACAACTTCAAATTTTAATGGTATTTGTATTATAGTATCCTTAATGAGTATACGAAAATTTAGAATTTTCTGACACTATGCCCATAGCACGACTACCTTAATAATAATTAAAATTTTATTTTTGCAACACCTGCATCAAAAGATCAATTTAAATAGGTACTTTTTAACCGACTTCATATTTTTAGTGTATTTGCCATAATATGGCACATACACTATTGGCGTCGGTCGGATGGCGGGACCTAGGGGTCGGATCAAAATTTCTCGACGTTTCATAGCCTCCTGAACAATTTGGCACCATTTTTGAAAATGTTTATATATATATTAATGTAAAAATTTATATATATATATATATATATATATATATATATATATATATATATATATATATATATATATATTTATTTATTTATTTATATATATATTTATATATATATATATATGTGTGTACACGATAACTCTCGACAGACTTAATCGATTGAAACGAAATTTGGTACACATATTGGGACCCATCACCGCAAGAAGCCTATTTAAAATGGGCCCGATCGGACCATTTTCAGGGTTGTATTTAGGGGTTCCAAAAAGTTTTTGGGCCCAAAAATACCGAAAAATTTGTCAGAATCGTTTCAAAATTGAAATTTAACTCTTTAGTAAAGATTAAAACGTGCTGCTAAAATTTTAATAAAATCGGCCCGACAGGACCGGACTTTCAAATTTTATGAAAACACTAGTTTGTTGATACGGATTTACTTATGGAAGGGTGTATTTAATGTGGTACAGAGGTTGCATTGATAATAATATTGAAATTAAGAAAAAAATATTATTTTAAGGGATGTATTAAGGGGTTAAATTTTTTATTTTGTCCAAAAACAAACTTAAGTTCACGTATTAAAGCCACAAGGCCTGTATTTGCAAATACACTATATTGTCGGCAGGGTTTGGCACTGCGACCCGAGTTTTTTATTAAATTGGCACCGACCTCAAAATTTTATTATTTTCCTCTTTTTAGTGGCTTTTTTGAAGGAGGTTTTTTTTAGAACAAAAATCTAATTGGTAAAACTGCAAATAGTTTTCTTTTAAATAAGCCACCTTAGAATTTATAAACCATTATTTTTGTATTTACACTGTGCAACCGAAGACAGCAATTTCTTCGTATAATATTCAGTGAAGACTGAAGAGTAAATGCCATAACATTTGTGGAAATATGGTTAGTCTTTATACAGGATGACTCATTTTAACATTGAAAAAAAACAAAATATTCTCCTCGTCGTTCTGCTTCTGAAAAACACAACAAAAATTTTTACACTCTAAGTAAGACACAGGGTGCCAAAGTTTATAAAAATAAATAATTTTTTCATCATATCTTTCCGTATGGTATATTTTTCGATGGCTACCTCGGAAATTTTTTTCGTTAAATAGCTGGTTGCATTCTTCTGAAAATTGATAAAATCATTGGAACTAGGGCCTTTATAGGATCTGTAAAAACCTGTCTTAATCCAAATTAAATGAGGATTTTGAAAAATTGACAAAAAATTCGGGAGAAAACTGTGGCTTGCATTTTTTTTAAATTTATTTAGTCGTAACCTCCTTGCACGTCACTGGTGTGTCACATTTAGATGAAAATATCTGCAGAAAATAGCCAATCATATAGAAGGTAATGCAAATTTGTTCAATTTGCAGCTTTTCCGCGGAAGATATGATAAAAAAGTAATTTATTTTTATAAACTTTGACATTCTGTACCTATCTTACTTAGGAAGCTCGAGTGAGAGGATTTTTGTAGTGTTTTTTAAAATCAGAACAACGAGGTGAATATTTTGTCAAAATATTCAATGTTAAAATTGAATCACCTGTACCTACAATGTAGAACTTTATCTCTATGGCAATTTATTTATTTTTTATTTATTTATTTATTGTAGATTATAGACGCGTCGACATCTAAGGTCATTAGCATCTTTCAACTACACTAAACAACAACTAACTTAAAACTAAATAACATCACAAAACATCTATGAGCGCAGGTGGGATTCGAACCCACGGCAGTCCAGTCTAGAGGTTGCGGCACCAAGCATGCTAACCACTAGGCTATACTGCCCTCTATTTATTTTTTACCCGACTGTGTAGGATATTGACGTGATCATCAAATTTGCGCGTATGTTTGTGCAAACGGCCGGACGTATTTTCACAAATGAGGTGTCAAATAATCTCACAAGTGATGTCACATTAAGTGACGTCACATAAAATTCAGTATGGCGGAAGCTAAATGCAATATTACCCTGTTTTTTATGTACCTACACCATACAATGCATAAATAAAAAACATTTTGAGACTTGAATAATTTGTTATTTGTCGGGATTGGAGCTTTCTCCAACTCCGGGGGGCCGGGACGTTCCATGGCGTCCAGCGCCCTTGGCCAATCCACGCCTGACCTGACCAACGAACATTTATCTATTGTAGGGTTTTTTGGAAGTTTTTTGCAGCCAATTTTTTTATATTGAAAGAATTTTATTTATATTACACGTTTAGCCTTTTTAGGCATCATCAGTAATATTCTGAAATGTTATACATATATTTTACATTAAAATGAACAAGTTATAATACAGTATTTGAAAATAAAGATAAATGAATGAATTAGATTCAAAATACTTACATTTTATAGTGAAATTATGATTTATGAACATTATTTGAACGATGTTGTTATTAACATGGATTTTAGACAACTGTTTCTATTTTTAAAATGACAGAAAGTTATGGAAGCTATTGTAAGTGTTTTGCTGTATTTGTATGCAAGTGTGTATACTTGTATTCAGGAGTACCAATTGTATAGATAAAGGAATATTGTGTGCCAGCCTGTATACGGTGCCAAGCATTAGTTTATATAAATGTGTGTGATTGACAAAGAGACATGGCCATTTGCATACGTTCAACTAACATAACCCAGCTTGATTTACATTGTCTATTATGTCCAGTACACACGTAAAAACATGAGCGCCGGAGTCCGGAGTTGCAATCGAAGCGGCTCTTGCATTTCTCACTATCTATATAGTTATACGATGTAAGGTAAAGCGGCGGATAAGATGAGAACTGTTATATAATTGTGCAATCCATCATTTTGATATTTACTATGTGCACTTATTATTATTCTTATTGATCATAGTCATTGAATGTTTAAGTTAACTATCAATAATCTATAACCTCTAGTTAAGTGATAATGTATTATAACTAGGCTGACGAAACGACCCGTTTTTAACGGGGCAGTACCGTTTTTAGGGTTCCGTAGCCAAATGGCAAAAACGGAACCCTTATATTTTCGTTCTGTCCGTCTGTCCGTATGTCACAACCATTTTACTCGGAGACTATTGGCACTATGATATATACTTATACGTACTTAGATGAAATTTGGAAGGTGTCTTCTATGAACTGCTATATACAATGGTGTAGTGAAATTACGGGAAAAAAAAATTAGGGGTGGTACTACATACCTACATGTAACTGAGGGATGAAAAAAAAATCCGGGGGCAGTATAGCCTAGTGGTTAGCATGCTTGGTGCCGCAACCTCTAGACTGGACTGCCGTGGGTTCGAATCCCACCTGCGCTCATGGATGTTTTGTGATGTTATTTAGTTTTAAGTTAGTTGTTATTTAGTGTACTGAAAGACACTAATGACCTTAGATGTCGACGCATCTATAATCTACAATAAATAAAATAAATAAAGAAAAAAAATTCCAGTGCACATAAGCGTGTGGGGTATCGTTAGATAGGCCTTGAAAAATGATATAGAAGTTTCAAAATTACTTTTTTATTTAAGTGAATAGTTGGTGAGAAATGCGCTTCTATATAAAGTCGTAAAAAGTGTGTCCCCCCTTCTAACTTTTCAACTATGGGGTGGGAAATTCTCAAAAAATTTAGGTGATAGAATTTAAAAAACACTTCCAACGAAAATTGGTTTGAATAAGATACGCGTTGTGTAGTTTTTGAGATATGGGATATTTTCGGACACGCAACCAGACAATTTTAATAGTTGTATTTAGGGGTTGAAAACACCGGAAAAAATGGGTACCTATGTCTGTATCGCGGGCACAGACAAATCACGTGAATAGCGTTAAACACAAATAATTGTATTCGTTGTCACGAAAAAAAATACATAAACTTTTATTTATCTTTAATAATCAAATTTCGTAAAATATAATAAATAAAATAATTTTATTTTTTTTAGATTTTAAATTGGTAAGTAGGTATCTAACACCTAGATATACATTTTTATTAATAAAAAATATGTATATATTAAAAGCCTTCGGTATTCGAACCCGTGTTTGGCGTGTGTACCTGTGAGCCGTAGACTCGTACTTTTCCGCACGGCCACCATGGCTCACTGTGTCAGAGACCTTAAAATAGTTTTAAATGCTGTGTTTTTTTCACATGCCAACCACTTTCGACTATTTCCGTTACATCTATTATTTCTAAAATGCCACCCAGTATGAGACATTAGACGTTAATCGCGTCAAAAATTAGGGGAAATGTTTCTAAATCAAAATTTAACCCTTCAGTAAATATTAAAAAATGTTCCACTAAAATTTTAACAATTTTGTCGTCAGGGTTCTAATAAAACGAACTCGGTTTGTAATATCGAGAAGACGCCATTTTTGAATTAATTAAAATACTTTCGATCGGCAATGAAAATATTCACTTCTAATAAGAATTGAATTGAAAACGGTTAAATACAAAATGATCACCGGTACGGTGATGTTAGATGCTACAGGTTAACAAATTATTGCGCCAAGTTCAAAAACAAACAGCTGTAATGCGGCGTGGTAAGTTTTTAGTTACCACTACAACATAATGAAAACAGTACCAACTTACAGTAGATTCATTACCATGGCGGCAAAATGAATGTGATGGGAAAATACAAACACAACAAGTTAACACAACCGATGTTACAAATAAGGTTAAATTACAAGAAATAGTCGCGGCATTGAAATCACCTATATTAACCACTGTATAGACCACCCATTGTGAAATTGTTACAATATCTATAAATTGTTTAATTGTAACAAATAGTTTAAAGTTGGCTTCGCGAAACTGTGAGAAATAATTCTTTGGCCAGAACCGTTAGACACATATCGCTGTGAACAGATGCATGGTTCTGCCGTCTGGTGACTGATGGCGTAAATCGCCGGTGCTAAAGTTACAATTTAATCATTCAATGGTTCTGTTGGAATCAAAAATAATAACGTGAAAAGTGTTTTTTGTGATATTCTGTGAACAATATAAATCATAAACCTTCTTTTTCATGATTCGCAAAGCAATTTCGATATAAGTACACTTTATCCAATCTACACGCAAAACCGGAATTTCAGCTGTCAAATTAGAAAAATAATGTCAAATATGTAGTTAAATTTCATCCAAAAAATTATTTTATAATTATTGAATAATTTAAAAAAATAATAATAAGTTACACGTTATAATAAATTTAAAAGCAAATGAAAAAATTCAAACTTTATTTTGATTAGAAGTGTCACTTTCATGACCCATTTTATATTTTATTATTTATTATGACGCATTTATGTTTAGCAATTACCATAGAGAAGGGAGATAGCTACACATCGAATGTTTCTTTATTTATCCGTTGTTGCGTGCTAACATCACATCACAACGACAACACGACAGGGCTTGAGAATAGCCGAGCGTGTAGCCGTGCTGTTGTTTACATGAAGTTGCTATGGTTCCTCTATTACAAGTCCCCAGTTCCCGGGTTCTAGCCCGAGAGCTGGTAAAAGTGTCAATTGGATTTTCAATTTATTATTAAAAAAAAATAAATATTTGAAAATATGAATTGGTGCTAGGCCCAAATAACCTTAGCGGTTGGTGGTCTTTAAAACACACAACAACGTTGCCTCAGCCTTATTTCGATACTTTAAAGTCACGCATCTTCTGATTGGCCCTTTAACTAGCGGCAATTTTAAATTACTTACTGCAGTAAAATTAAATTATTTTTAAAAAAAATAATAAACGCTTCAAAATTCCTGCCAAAATGGATACCTACTGATTACAGAGTACACTGATATCTGTGAAAAAAACACTTTAATATAGCGAGTCAACCCCATTCTCAAATAGTTTGTATTTTAATTTTTAAATTTTAAGTTACCATATATATATGCGTTAGGCAGCAGTCCTATGTACACGGAAAACGTACGGAAGACGGAACTCGAAAATGCAAATGGCGGAGATTGACCAATCAGATTCTTTCCGTAAAGTTTGAATATTACGGAAATAATCTGATTGGTCAACCTCCGCCATTTGCATTTCCGAGTTCCGTCTTCCGTGCGTTTTCCGTATGGGACTGCTGCGTTATTCTTCATCAATCTAAACAGTGTACCGTTCAAACGAAACACGTAGGTTTGAGGAAACCTTCATTGAATAATACTAAATAAGAGTTAATTATTGTGACGTCACTACCACAATTTATTGTTAAACTTTAGTTTGCTAAAAACCAGTAGCTGTATTACTAGCAAAAGCTCAACATGATCACCTTAAATATAGCATTAAATAAAGATAAATTCAGCAGTTAAGACCGAGTTGAAATGAGATAGATTTGTAGATAATCTATAGCAATGAAAGGTTTGTTGAAAAAAGACGCATACAACTTGTAATCTATATGAATAAGTGAGAGAAGAGATATAATTGATCCTTTCAATATCAGTGTCGTGATCGAAATGGTGTGGATCATCAAAGGTGCCGCTGGAAATATAAGAATATCGCGCTTTGCGCACGAAGCGCTGGCGCATACGAGTACAACTGCGGACAAACAAACCAAAACTAAGATACATTGTGTTTTAAAGACCGCACTAACAGCTAAGGTGATTTGGGCCTAGCACCAATTCCATATTTTCAATTCATATTTTTTTTCAGCTATACGACAGCTCAGAGGTATAACGCTTGCTTTGTACGCAGATGACCGCTGGTTCGAATCCCGGCGGCACCATTATAATTTTTGTTTTTTTTTCCTCTTCATTGAAAAAAATATTTCAAATTTAATCTCAATTCCTGCTTTTATTGTTGTTTTTTTAAAGACCACTAACAGCTAAGGTTATTTGGGCCCAGCACCAATTCCATATTTTCAGTTCATTATTTTTTTTCATAATAAATTGAAAATCCAATTTACACTTTTAGCAGCTCTCGGGCTAGAACCCGGAAACTGGGGACTTGTAATAGAGGAACCATAGCAACGCCATGTAAACAACAGCATTGCTACACGCTCGGCCATTCTCAAGCCCTCTAACATACATTGTCTAATAGTAGGTTGTATGTCTAGATACCTACGTATAATAGTCCATTTTACGGCGAGTGATGACATTATGTAAAAACGAGCGATAGCGAGTTTATATACAGTCACACGAGCCGTAATATCATTACATACGAGACATATACGGTATTTTTTGCCATACCCACTACAAAATACCTACTTTTCACGTCATTTTCAAAAAATTCCTAACAGTTCATTTGCGTCGCCATCTTTCCTTCCAGTATGCCGCGAAGTTCGTGCAAGTAAGTAATGACAGGCGAACGCAGGCGTATAGAGCGAATAAACAGAAGTTGCTATGGCAACCACTATTTTCTGCGCTAGTGCAGAAAGTCAACCATTTTCCGAACACCCGCCTGTTAAATGGGTCAATAATGGCCGCTATACATACATCGAAAATAGCTATTTTGTAGTGGGTATGGCAAAAACATTTTTACCGAACATAGAGACAATAACATTGAGAACATTTACAATTTTGTAGTAGGCGTGGGCCATAGGACCTAACGTAATTTAGATTTGCAAGCATATTTGAGAGTTCAACGGTTTCAAATTTTGGCTTAAATTGGCAAAATATACCTACCTGCGTAGAATGAAACTTCTTAAAGTCCACCAAATGTTTTTATTATTTAACTCGTGATTTTGTTTCATCCAGTTGTGTACAGATGGCTTTACAGGTCTCTACATTTAATTGTAAAGACGGCAAAGCAACAAATGCAAAGAAGAAATCATATTATGTGGGTAATCTATGGTTTGTAATTTTCTTTTGTTTTGTTCTTCATTTGTATTTTCAGGAGAAATGATTTCACAAAAATACAAATGTACCTAAGTGCAAAAAATTACTGATGAATCTATTCGTGTCGAAACTCAAAAAGATTAATTTTGATGCATATTTTTTTACAAGCTTTTATTTAACTTACAATGTATGTTAGTTTGTGTGTTTGTGGGTTTGTTTAGGTCAAATCTTGCAAGTCAATTTTGAACGACTTCCACGTATCCAATCGATTTGAAATTTTGCACACATATATATTCCCGATGACAATAGATACATGAATAAATCGTTTTTAGAAATAAATTCAACCCCTACACGGGGTTTTTTTGACTAATCAACTTCCAGGCCAAATCGCTGAAGCTAGAAACTTGAAATTTAGTTGGTTCCTTTTCTGACGTAAGCATCTACTAAGAAAGGATTTTTCGAAATTCAACCCCTACGGATGTCAAAAGGGGGTAAAATTTTGAAAGACTAAAATGAACAAAATAAATATTAGTACAAAAAACTTTTTAGTGACAAGCTTTTATTTAAATGCACTAAAAAGGAAAAAATAATTTTAAAAAATTTAGGTTCATAATTTATAAAAGCTTGGGTCGTGACTAATAAACTATCATAGAATTCACGACCCACGCTTTTATAATTATGAATCTAAATTATTAAAAATTATTTTTTCCTTTTTAGTGCATTTAAATAAAAGCTTGTCTCTAAAAAGTTTTTTTTACTAATATTTATTTAAATTTTAACCTGTTAGTAACAAATTGTTAGGACCCAATTATTAAAAGTCATAACGCATTTATCAATTTATTTTTGTGTATCAGCTAATTTTATTCTAGTAAACAAAACCTAGTAAGATGACAATGTAGTAATTATTTAAAGAAATTAAAAAAAAACTGTGTATAAGTTTTTTATATCTTGCTGTCAAGATATAATAAATATTGTTACCTTGAGAGAAACGGCAGTTTCTGTCAAATAAAAAAAAATGTACCGACAACACGTGCCGTCCATACTAAAGAGATAAAACACGAGCTTTTTTTGTTTATTATTTCCAAATGCAGAACTTTACTGTATACTGTAATACTTTCAAGTTGATATTTTATACTAGCTTTTACCCATGGCTTCGCTCGCGTTATTGTCTATTGTCTTAACGCGATCTCAAGCTGATCGTTTGGAATGAAAACCAGCTTTAAGCTGATTTCCACACCAATTGGTAAAAATTCTTACTTTATCAATAAACACATTATTATTATTATTATGAAAAAGTACTCTATATAAACTTTAAGGTTGAGTAGAAAATGTACCAAGTTTGTACACTGATTTGGTTATGTACAGTTGACAGGCCTGTAGTTAGAACTTAGGTTAGGTTCTTCACGAGTTACGACTGACGAGGCAGTATTCCTCTCTTTCCATAGACATATCTCTCTTTATCTATGCGTGGACGTATGTCTGGCTTCATTGGTCTGGCTTTGACGTCATCATACATGGCGGCTAAGCTCAGCCGTTTGAAATCAACACATTTTTTTAATTCTTGTTTGCAATTAAGAGGAAGGATATAAGAACAAAAAAGTTGGTTTACATTATTTGTTTATGTATGAGAAATAACATACACTGTTAAAATTATCAAATTTTGGTACGAGGGAAGACCCCATTCGTATAGTGAAAATTTTCATCGAAATATATTGTTAAAGAAATACAAATAAACTTGCGGTAATTTGTAATATGAGTGTACAAAAGAACTCGAATAAAAGTTCGATAATAATAAATTATTGAATTATTTCTTTTAATCTTTTGACCTCACCACATGATCACGTTATACAATGACTCCAAATACTTATAAATTTAATTTTATATATAGGATCTTTCAAAACTCTGACTTCGACTATTTTAAGTAAAAGATGTTTTACAAAATTAGTCAACTGCTGCGTAACCTAAACGATATACAGGCTGTCCTCTTACGTCTTGTTCAACTTGCTTATTTTAAACACACTGTTTTTTATTACATTTGTGGATTTCTCATAATGTAGACCGCCGGTCTAAATCAGATACTTTACCTATCTGTAAAATCGATCTTTTTTGAATTAATTATAGTAGATTGTATCCCACCAAAAACATACATATGTAAAAAACAGGCCAAGTTCTAGTCAGGACTGTGTTATTATGCAAAAAATATAACTGAAATGTAGAAATTATGCCAAGTTCCTTGCCTACACGTTATTAGAAGTAAATTGGTAAATTTCCAGATCAAACTTGGCAAGTTTTCACTGAAGAACTGAGCAATACTAAGACACTTGAAAATGTGCCAAGTTTGATCTGGAAATTTATCAATTTACTGCTAATACAAGTCAGTAATTTATTGTCAATTTAAAAAAATTAGATATCAAAAACTTTGTTGTTTTAAATTATAGGCTGCTAGGCAACAGATTTTGTTTATACCTATTTTATGCTGTTGAAAAATACTACGGTTTTGAAACAGCCTGTATATAGATATATTTTAAATAATACTAGCATTATATAATATAATTCTTGCAATAAGAGTGACAAAACATGTTTTTTGGACGACAAAATTATGATTTTAAATCAACAATATATTTTTATTCTTTTGCCTTCAATGAAAAGTAACTGTTATTTTTTCGAATTTATTATATACAATAAAAATGTAAATGACCAACAAAAATTGGTATCTATACATATATTTACAAAATTTATTTGTTTTGAATAATAATAAACGCTTTTTGTATAACCATTTTTAATATTTATTACATTTTTAAACAAAGTCCATTAGATTTTATATTTATTATTTAATATCTAGGCTTATCAATTTTCCATATCAAAGTTTTTCGTAAAAATTTATAGCATATTCATATTTTGCTACTTTGCATAATTTGTAAAAACCGGTATGCGATTTTCTCCCACATAAATTCATAAAAAATAACATTTAAATATTTTTTTAAGCTTCCAAAACTTAAAAATAAGTAAATAGTGGTTTTAATATCATATCTAAGCGAATTACTGCTATGATTATCTGCAGAGCTGTTTTACCATTTCCGTGGATCCTGGACATATACCGAGGGCAGTATAGCCTAGTGGTTAGCATGCTTGGTGCCGCAATCTCTAGACTGGACTGCCGTGGGTTCGAATTCCACCTGCGCTCATGGATGTTTTGTGATGTTATTTAGTTTTAAGTTAGTTGTTATTTAATGTAGTTGAAAGACGCTAATGACCCTAGATGTCGACGCGTCTATAATCTACAATAAATAAATAAATGGACATATACCAGCATTAGCACATAAACAGACGCTAATAACATTACCTGTCGATCTTCTATAATCTACAATCTAATTTTTAACATCCCATTGAAGTAATGGGTCCTATTTGCGAATGAAAAATTGGACATATCTAGACGTTTTGAGGTCCGAATCTACTGTTTTAATGTTTTTAGAGAGATGTCTGTGCGTACGTACGTTCGTTCGTTCGTACGTTGGTGAACTTTTTTTCCGCTCGCATATTTCAAGAACAAATTATGATATCGACTCCGGGCAAATTTCATTCGACGCATAATTGCATAATGAACACCTGATAAGGTTTGCAAAAAACTGAATTGGCGATTTTTTTTATAAGTACGTAACAAAAAAACTACTGGAAAACTAAAATGGTTGTAAAATGTTAACCTGTATTGCAAATAGTTTCTCTACGGTAGACTGGTCTCTAATCTCTAAGGGTACCTAATGGGAAGTGGTTTTACCCACACACCAAGCCTGTTTTCATTAAATTCAATAATAATAAAATTCTAATTGCAGTTAAAATTAAATATATTATAACAGAAAATAGTTTAAATAAAATAATAGTTTTGGGAATTCTTATATAAACTGTAAATTTGTAATAAAGCAAACATTAACCAGCTGTAGTTGGAAATATGTTAGATAGTTGATAATAAACAACAATAATTGAGGAACAGTAGGTATATAAATAGTTAGCTAAAACTTTTCGACACCAAAATATAGACATCTAGATTTTAAAATATAATTTTTGTCTATCAATTACGATGCAATCCAAATATCCATACCAAATAATTCTTTCGATAATTTTATATTACATCGATATAAAATGCCAGCAAGGCTCGGTATCTATCTCTCTTTCATCATATTTACCAGTGGCGTCTCACCAAGGTAGGCACCACCCCTGTAAATAGATCGACAGAGTTACATTTAAAAAATATGATACATTTTTAGAGTGTTGGGTCTCCAAGTCACTAAATGAATATTATGAAGTATTAGAAATACCTTGTATTATGTCTGTCTTGTGACTTCTTGTGAATTTACACACAGACATCCAATACTCAGTAATCGTCTACACACATACATTTTAAAAAATAATTAACCACACCTAAAGATGGCAACTCGTTGCTGAAACGCGTAGTGTAAATTCACAAGAAGTCACAAGACGGACATAATACAAGGTATTCCTAATACTTCAAAATAGGACAGTATGGCTCAGTTGGCACCGTCGCGGCCTCTGAATCAGACTGTCGTGGGTTCGAATCCCACCTCTGCTCATGGATGTTTTGTGACGTTTTTTAGTTTTTATGTGATATATTATATTTGTTGTATTTAAGACGCTAGTGACCTAAGTTGTCGACGCGTCTATAATCCACAATAAATAAATAAAAAATACTTCATAATATTAAAAAAATATTTTCTTTTGTAATTAGTTATCATGGGCGTATGTAAACTTCTATATGAGACTCGGGCCTAGAGCGGCAAATTTAAAGGAGTAACGTCGGAGGCAAAAGTGGTAAATTATAGACAAGATGTAGTACCAACTGTCTAATATTTTCTTTGGTTAGTGAAATATGCCAATATTTCCCGATTTTATTGTGTTTAATTTTATTGTAAATTATAAACGCGTCGACAACTTAGGTCATTAGCGTCTTAAATACATTAAATAACAATTCTCTTAAAACTAAATGACATCACAAAACATCCATTAACGGAGGTGGGATTCGAACCCACGACAGTCTGATCCAGAGGTCGCGACGCTAACCACTGAACCACGCTGTCCTCTGATTTTAGTGTGATGACAACAAAAACAAATATGCTAGACGAAAGGAGTTCACATATTCATATTGTAAATTTATTTTAAGTTTTTTTGTTATAAACAAAAAATCACTATTTGAAATTTTCTGCAAACCTAATCAGGTGTTCATTATGTAATTTTGTATCGAATGAAATTGGTCCGGAGTCGATATATTTATTTGCTTTTAAGATATGCGAGCGGAAAAAAAGTTCACCAACGTACGAACGAACGTACGTACGTACACACACAGACTGACATCTCTCTAAAAACTGTAGATTCGGACTCTAGGGACCTCAAAAAGTGCTTGTTAATCATTTAGTTGGGTCTGCCGATTGCCCAATCGAATAATTACGCAATATTTTTTTTTTTCGATTAATTTACGTAATAACGAGCCGCTACTGATACTAAGTACGACCGCGTGTGGTCTGTAGGTGGCAAATTGGTTTTGATTTGTAATCTAGAATATTTGGAACGTTCTGATATGGAAAAGGCAATAGTAAAATATCTAGGTGTATCTAAATATTTCTTGTGAATTAAAAAACAAAATGTAGTACCTACCTATAGAGTAAACTGGCCAAAACGTTACCATAATATTATAACAATGCAAAAAAATTAATACTAGTTTTTTTAATTTGTTATTTTTTATAACTGTAATTTGCTAATGAATTCAGTTGTCGAGCGTCTATAATCTACAATGTAGGTGCATGTCAATCGACCGTGTTTGAGTTAACATTTTTACGAGACATGTTATAAAATTATTAGTAACTTCACAGCAGCGCCCGCTCTAGCAGTTACGTCGCCCCGGATAAAAAGGCAAATTGCCGCCCCTTAAGAATATATATATTTTTTAAATAAAGGTACATAATTTTTATTTTCATTAAAAATCAAATCATTTTGTTTAAATTTTAATGTCTTTTTCGAAATTATAAAAATTTACTAAATTTTTGTACGTTTTGAAAATTTTCTATTAAATGGGTATTGACAGATCGGTGTACGGGAACGTATTTTTCACAAACTAGGAGGGCAGTATAGCCTAGTGGTTAGCACGCTTGGTGCCGCAACCTGTAGATTGGACTGCCATGGGTTCGAATCCCACCTGCGCTCATGGATGTTTTGTGATGTTATTTAGTTTTAAGTTAGTTGTTATTTAGTGTAGTTGAAAGACGCTAATGACCTTAGATGTCGACGTGTCTATAATCTACAATAAATAAATAAAATAAATTCACAGACTAGTGTGGTAAAGCATGCCATTTCCTACTTCTGTGCATGCCAGGCTTACTATAAGAGTGAAGTTGGCAACACAATATGAACTGTCAAAATTTTTCGAAAATATTGAAATTGAAATGAAAAGCAGCTATTTTATAGTGGGTATGGCAAATAATACCATATATATCTCGTGCTTAATGATATTATGACTCGTGTGACGGTCATAAATCGTCAGTAATATGTCTCATTACGCAACTAGATAAGTATATTATAATCTACTATTGTAACAGTCGTCCCTTGAGGTTCGCCTAAAAGCCGGCCTTCAACGTTATTTTTTTAAGGCCACCAACTACCAGGGCCTAGTACCAACTCATATTTTTAATTTTATTATTAAAACGAATTAAAAATTAAATTCGACGTTGGTCAGTTTTTGAATACCTGAGAGCTGGAGGAATATATGAACAGTGGTAACTAGGGTTCATTCCCGGGAATTCCCGAGCCGAGAATTCCCGGGAAATCGTTGGGCTTTATTCCCGGGAAATTAAGCTCGAGAAAAGTCGAGAACTCGAGAAATCATATTTTAGTCTATAAAATTATAAAATAAAACTATTTGCCTTTGATCTAATTGTTTTGTATGTATGTAGTATGTACTATGTTCAGATGTTGTTTTATTGATCTTGCAAAGTTTTAAGTTGATTTTTTTCCTAATTAACCTGCCAAAATGGTGCTGTGATTTAAGTCAGCGTAGTATTAACGTTTTAATGTTTAAATTTTAAATTTTTTTTATTTTGTTTGAGAGAAGCTAATTTTGTTGAAAACTGTCAATTAAAGTTTTATGATTATTTTGATACTTTTATTTGACAGGAAAACCACTTTATTGATTTAAAATAAGATATTTTTTATGATACACATTTTTAATTTTGTGACGACTTTTTTCAATATTTGAACCGAAAAGATATCCAAAAACATACGTAAATGTAAATTTCTCGACAACCCGAGAAGACCCGAGAAATTAGCCTCGAGAATTCTCGAGACCCGAGAAACTGATAAGCTCGAGAAATCATGAACCCTAGTGGTAACGTCGTATAAACAACAACATTCCAACAATCTTGGTTTTCTTCAGCCAAGCATTAAATTTGAAATCATTCTTGCTAATTATAGTTAGATGCCTTTACCCTACTTTAAAATAGCTAGAGTAATAAATGGGTAGAGGGCATATTATTCCATACATGGTCAGTCTGGATAAGGATTGGCAAAGTTACAATATCCGCTCATTCATTAACCCATTACCTAATAATAACTCACTCATCCCTGTAATAGGTGATTGTAACCTGTAACCATTGTTGTGAGTTACGTTATAAAGGAGAGCACCCACAACATCTCAAGGTGTTTCCGATCTATGACGCCTTCGCAATCTTTGTAAATAGCCAACGATTTCGTTCACATGTATAGATTTTTATATGGCATGTGTTTATTTATTTATTTATTGTAGATTATAGACGCGTCGACATCTCAGGTCATTAGCGTCTTTCAACTACACTAAATAACAACTATCTTAAAACTAAATAACATCACAAAACATCCATGAGCGCAGGTGGGATTCGAACCCACGGCAGTCCCTCCAGAGGTTGCGGCACTAAGCACGCTAACCACTAGGCTATACTACCCTCATATGGCATGTGCTGATTCTAGAGAATAAAATATAGTTATAACACATAGTAGGTAACAAATTAAAAATATCAATTATTACTGGATTCTGATAACTCTGATACCTACAAACGATGAAAATTAATGAATATTTTTCGTTGGAAAGCAGCCAATTATATAATTGATTCGAAACATATTGGAAAAATCATTTTACCAACAACAAACAATATCTTCCGTACCCTATTAAATTTATAATTTTTACAATCGGTTGACTTATAAATTACCTGAATGTTTTTCAAAATTTCGAAAATTGTAATTTCCCATTTTAGTTTTGAAGAAATTTTACATCTGAGGGATTTTTAAGGTCGGCAAACATGATTTTGTCATTTTTTTTTTCGAAATTCGTACCAAGTTTTCGATAAATAAGGCTATTATTTTATTTTAAGCGAGCACTAGCTCTCTGGTGAAGACATACGGCTTAAATTCTAACACTATTAAGCTAATCTCAAAAACTACTCATCCGATTTGAAAAGATCTGTTTAAATAAAGAAAAAATTATGAAAAATCTAGCATAATATGAAAGAAATTAATTTTGTTGTTCATAAATTTTTGAAATATTTTGAAAAATCTATTAAGTAGGTACCTACCTATAACAATTTCATATTTATTAGAAACTTAGGTAGATATACCGATAAATAATGAATCGAACCCTCGGCGCATGAAGTACGTTCATAGTTAACCGATTTTTTCTCCACAGTGACTCATTAAATTATAGTTCATTACAAAAATCAACAATGAAAGATAAACAATTAATATGATTAATTTCCCTAGACCGTAATTAAATACATAAGAATATCAGACGACATTATCGCCATGATATTATATAGAAGGTTATATATAGGAAAAATGTAAATGCACCGCCGGGATTCGAACCCAGAACTCCCGATTTCGCGTCAGGAAAGTTTCCACTTACTACACAGTGCCCGACAGTGAACATTTAATCCTTCCTATATAATATAGTGACGATGTACCGCAAATCCAGTAACTGCGAGAGCTATTAATTTTATAACATTACAATGAATGCTGCCTTTCTCAAATGGTTGGGACTGCCTTATAGTCAAAATACACACGTGAGAACGCTTCAAATACGGCATCTAATAATAATTAATCTCACGTGTGTATTTTTTTATAACTCATTACATTGGATGTTTTCATAATTGAGTCAAATCTATGTCATTCTTTCAATGTTCTTGTTATTCTGCAACAGGTTGTGAGCAGAACATCAAGAAATGAATCAGGTTTTTTTTATTGTTATAAAATATAACACACTGGCAACAATCGAACAAACGTTTTAACACCCACAACTGAGATTGCCCTCGGGGTCAGTAAAACCCATACACCTCTCATAACTATAATACAGCTCTCATTGTTTATAACTTTTAACGTGTGACTTATATAACTAAACTATAATAACTCCGGCATAACGTGAACTCTCGAATTCCGTTTTTAAATCGTTTATGATAATGGGGCATAAAACTGCAAGTTTTTGCCACTCGCAACGCCACTAGCGCTTAGGGCAAACACAAATCTTGGAGAATTCACAAAATAATGTGAAATTGTCCAAGGATGTTGTGAATATTTATAAATCCTTTACCTTGACATAAGCGCCAATATTTAAATATGTGATGTGTGGGATTTCCGGTTTGTAATTAATTTAGTCCGGCGTTATTGTATGGATCCGAATTACAATTTTGTAGTTGGCTATGAACCATATATGGCCCATAGCCGACTACAAAATTGTACGACCGCGTGTGTAAATATGTAGTGGATTACGTAGAAAAAATAGTACAGTGAATTTTTTAAATAATTTCTCGTAGCTAATGGTTGACTATTAAAACTAACTTGGAACCTGCTGTAAATAAAAAAAAAAACAAAGCATCTACTTCATATTTACATTAGGTCTTAAGGCTTGAGAATGGCCGAGCGTGTAGCAATGCTGTTGTTTACATGGCGTCGCTATGGTTCGTCTATTACAAGTTGCCAGTTCCCGGGTTCTAGCCCGAGAGCTGGTAAAAATATCAATTGGATTTTCAGTTTATTATTAAAAAAAAAATAATGATTTGAAAATATGAATTGGTGCTAGGCTCAAATAACCTTAGCTGTTGGTGGTGTTTAAAACACAATTTAACTATATTACATTAGGTCTTATGGCCCATTGCCGACTACAAAATTGTAAGTGTTCTCAATGTAATTTTCCGTATGTTACCTGTTCTATGTCACACACGGTATTCAATTTTGTGCATGACCTATAATAGCGTCTATAAGGGCAAAGACAGACACGGTGGTTTTTAACCGAAGCGTTTACCGAGTCCGTATTCAAGTCGATAGGTCGTTTAATATAGCATAATATAATAAAACACACACAGCTGTGCCGTTCGGTGCGTTTCGTGCAGCGGTTTTAAAACAGCTGTGTGTGTTTTACACTATTATGCTATATTAAACGATCTATCGACTTAGAAACCGACTCGGTAAACGCTTCGGTTAAAACCGCCATGCTGTCTTTGCCTCAAGTATCGTACAACGGCTTTCTGGTAAATTCCATTGAAATTTTTCGCATATAAAAAACTTTTTAACAAAAAAAAACCTCCTTCAAAAAGCCACTAAAAAGAGGAAAATAATGAAATGTTGAGGTCTGCGCCAATTTAATGAAATATGAAGTTGATTAAAAAGTATAGTGAATAATATCTTCTTTTTAACCAACTTCATATTTTATTAAATTGGCGCAGACCTCAACATTTCATTATTTTTCTCTTTTTAGTGGCTTTTTGAAGGAGGTTTTTTTTTGTTAAAAAGTTTTTTATTTTTTACTTTTTAGTGTCAAAAAGTGACATTTACCTTACAGGAATCACACACCGTTACTCACTTTTATTAAACCGACTTTCTTATACGCTGTCTGATGTGTCAAAAAGTGACATTTACCTTAAGGAATCACACGCCGTTACTAGCTTTTATTAAAATCAACCGAACTACTGAACCGATTTTGATGAAATTTCTATGGGACCAATCTGAAAGTAGGTATATCTTTTCAAATAAAAAAAAATTTCTAAATCGGTTCATAAATGACGGAGTTCTGAGGTAACAAACATAAAAAAAAAATACAACTGAATTGAGAACCACCTCCTTTTTTTGAAGTCGGTTAATAAAAAAATATTTTCAAACATGTATGGGTTCTAGCGGCCCTTTAGTAAAGAATTTATTCAAAGTGCAATACCAGGTTTTATAGATGTAATGAATTTTTTTTTCAATCGACAATTTAATGAGCGGAAATAAAAACTGAACGATTTATCTTATTATCAAGTAATCTAACATTTGACAAATTGACTTTAATTATTTCAAAAACAGATAATATACTTGCAGATATCTCCATTGGTTTATTTTCAAAGCTCATTATGAGTTTGTTTACTTTCTTCGTATCGTCACTTTTATCTATTTATAGGCGATAATTTTCGCATTTGATGCTCCGAATATTCACAACATGGAACATTACTTAACATGATAAACATTTTGTAATAAATTATGCAACATTGTATTAAATTGGTTTAACATCTCTTGTAGGTACATACTTTACAGCAAAGTTCCTTGGGCTTGAGAATAGCCGAGCGTGTAGCAGTGCTGTTGTTTACATGGCGTTGCTATGGTTCCTCTATTCCAAGTTCCCAGTTCCCGGGTTCTAGCCCGAGAGCTGGTAAAAGTGTCAATTGGATTTTCAATTTATTATTAAAAAAAATAATGAATCGAAAATATGAATTGGTGCTAGGCCCAAATAACCTTAGCTGTTGGTGGTCTTTAAAACACCATTTTAGCAAAGTTCCTTCTTCGCGTCTGTACGTATGTCTATCTGTCATGTATATTCGCGAAAAACTATAAAACCGTCGGACCGATTTGAATTTGGTTTTCTATATTGTAGATTATAGACGCGTCGACATCTAAGGTCATTATCGTCTTTCAACTACACTAAATAACAACTAACTAAAAACTAAATAACATTACGAAACATCCATGAGCGTAGGTGGGATTCGAACCCACGGCAGTCCATTCTAGAGGTTGCGGTGCCAAGCATGCTAACCACTATAGGCTAAATTGCCCCCGAATTTGGTTTTCGCGAGTGTATAGAAAGTTATTCTGGGATTGCTTAAGGCTATATACAGTGTGTAAACGGTTTTACCGAACATAGGAAAATAACATTGAGAGCGTCTACAATTTTGTAGTAGCTATGGGACATAAGATCTAATGTAAATATGTAACGGATTATACATAGAAAAACTAGTTCGATTAGGTGATACTTTACTTTAGGACATGGTCTATAATAACTGGCCGGCCCGGCTTCGTCCGGGTGAAAATCGAGGGTAATCTCAGGAATCACTGAACCGATTTCATTTTTTTTCAGTTCGATAGGTGATACTTTGCTTTAGAGTTTAAGACATAGCGGGCGAGTTAGTGAATAATATATAGCACCCGGGAGCGAACGAGCAAAGCGAGTGAGTAATGTATTAATAAATCATAAATTCAATAGCACCCGGGATTGAGTGAGCGTTCTCCTAGGGGGAACATTG
This sequence comes from Mongoloraphidia duomilia, assembly GCA_039654895.1. Lineage (NCBI taxonomy): Eukaryota > Metazoa > Arthropoda > Insecta > Raphidioptera > Raphidiidae > Mongoloraphidia > Mongoloraphidia duomilia. The sequence continues at coordinate 15,340,326 of CM077527.1, forward strand.
GAATGTAGTTGTTCTCGCAATTGCATTCCAATGGTCTTTGGGAATTGGCGTTCCCAGAAGCCCGAGCTCCTACCAGTCGGTTTGTGTATGCCGGCTGACAGATTCTAACACACAAATGGATTGTTGTGTTGAAGACGCTAATGACCTGAGGTGTCGACGCGTCTATAATCTACAATAATAATAATAATAATTGAGCGAGCGAACGAAGCGAGTGAGTACCACCTTATGTATAAATAAATTGTATACGGAAATTATTTATACCGTTTTATTATGTCTGTAAAAATACACTTTTATTAGCTACGTAGTTATACACGTGTGGAACGCGCGTCGCCGTTCGCCGGGATGCCCCAATCCAATCCCCTTCATTTCCGCCTGGAGACCATTCACCGTGTGCCGTGTTGGCACAATTAGTTCTCGCCAGTGCCGCTAGGCTAATACATACGCCTAATTGTTATTGTCTATGGTTATGGTAATTGTCTATGGTTATACGCCAGTGAACCTAAATCGGTAGTACAATAGTCATCAGCCGAACTGAAGCGCCACTGCTCTTGATGCGTGTAACAAAATCATAAATTCATAACACCCGGGCGAAACCGAACCGGATCGCTAATCTACAATAAATAAAATAAAAAGATATTTGTGCAAATATTTTTCCCGCGTGTCTGAAATTTTTCACTGTATGACTTCTGAATAGACCTGTATATGAACTCTATTAATAGTTTTACTTTACCTTCTGTATTTGCGTTCATCGTAAAGATTTTGTGATGCAAGTGAATAATAAACATTGTGATGTACTCCAAGCATAAGTCATAAGTCCATTGCTCTATATGTTATTAAGAGACACACCTATTAAAAAAGAAAATGTGGGCAGGCCGTCGTTACAATGCACAGACTCTCTTCTTTAATGATTTATGTATTTGTAGCGGTCATACGAACGGAATTGTTGGGGCACGGACTCTTGAGAAAATGTGATCTTCAGTCTGGGCCAATGTTCTCTTTAAACTCCGCGAATGCGCACTAATTTTTCGAAAGTTGCGCAGCCGTTTTTGTATTCTGCGCACAATGGGCTTATTCACCTTTTTTTTTATTTCATTTTATAGAAGAATTGCATTTAAAAATGGCAAAAATCCAAATTTCACAAAAAAAAGTAAAATTTAGACTTTAGAGGGTCAAAATTTTTTTTGAAATCAAATTTGGACTTTAAAATCCAATTTTCATCTTCTTTTTTCCCTAATTTTATCTGTTAAAAATAGCGCTATTTAACCCAAGTGTGTTCGAAGTATAATTAAAAAAAAAGTTTTTGAGATTGAGAAACCAGTTGACCTGTCAAGGTCTTCAAAAAGAAATGTTACTTAAATTCTAATCGTTACTTGATAATATTAAGATTTCTGCAAAACCTAATATTTATTTATTAAATTTAACGCTAAAATTTGAAGCTACATTTTTTCGGGTTGGCGTCCATGTTGAAATTCTATCACATGACAATATTTGACGCTAGAAACCGAGCGTCAAGCGTCACATGAAAATGTACCTTTTCCTCTACACTACAAGTCGAAGTTCCTCGCCGAAGTACTCGTTGAAGTTACCCGAGTACGAGGTGCGTCGCTACACTACTCACTCAACTTCGGGAGCACCTCAATCGCTCGTGTAGGTTAACATGGATGACGTGTTCGCCCTTGCTCGCGCGACTCCGTCCCTTTGACTCGAGCACAAAAACCGACAATGATCGGAAGTCGCCCGAGGCGAGGTGAAGATGCACGAAGTTATTCGAAATGCCTCTCTTATACACTCTCGTCCTCGCCTAACTTCGATCAACTTCGTGAGTAGTGTAGTGGACGCTTATCTCGAAATTGAAGAGTCCATACCATTGTTGAACGCGGCAATATTCACGTTGAGCGAAACTCATGGATTTGTGACAGTTCATTTCTGTTATTGTTATTTTGAATTAGCTCTGTCGGACAAACAGGTGTACCTACATCGACAGTATATTATATTATCGGCAGAGTACGGTCTTCGCACATTCCCTAGATGTTTCGTTATGGCGCGTTATGACCACGTAATAGGATAACAGCACTACAACATTTACACATATTATTATTATATAGTGCCTCTTTTATTATTCTACAGTGTTCTACTTTTCTTTCAGCGGAAAATGTTCATACTTACATGATGAATAATAAAACATCTCACATTGACTCTTCGACACTGTCGTTCTTTTGTCTGAACAAACAATTTCATTCGTTGAATAGTTTATCGACGTGGTAAAATATTAATAATAAATATTAGTAAAAAAAACTTTTTAAAGACAAGCTTTTATTTAAATGCACTAAAAAGAAAAAAATAATTTTTAATAATTTAGGTTCATAATTATAAAAGCGTGGGTCGTGAACTCTATGATAGTTTATTAGTCATGACCCACGCTTTTATAATTATGAACCTAAATCATTAAAAATTATTTTTTTCTTTTTAGTGCATTTAAATAAAAGCTTGTCTCTAAAAAGTTTTTTTACTAATATTTATTTTGTTCATTTTAGACTTTCAAAATTTTACCCCCTTTTGACACCCGTAGGGGTTGAATTTCGAAAAATCCTTTCTTAGGGATGCTTACGTCAGAAAAGAAACCAACTGTCCAAATTTCAAGTTTCTAGCTTCAGCGATTTGGCCTGAGCGTTGATTAGTCAAAAAAACCCTACATCCCTGTTTGAACCCCTTAGGAGTTGAATTTAATTCTAAAAACGATTTATTCATGTATTGCCATCGGGAATACATAGGTATGTGTACAAAATTTCAAATCGATCGGATACGTGGAAGTCATTGAAAATTGACTTGCAAGATTTAACCTAAACAAACACACAAACTAACATACCGTAAAATTGGGTGAGATTGACCACTTTTGGCGTTCTTTAGTTAATAACTTATTTATTGTTGCAGAAAAAAAATTAAAATGACTGATACGTATGAGTCTATAAGCCATGTAACTTTCAGCACCCTCAAAAAACAATTTTTTTTTATTTACGATTGAAAAAAAAAATAAAAACATCCTGGTCAATCTCACCCCAACATTGGGGGTGAGATTGACCGCCTACCTAAAACTCTAGTAATTTTCTATATAATGCTTACTGAGTTGAGAATGACCACAGTTTAATATATAATAAATTGCTTTTTTACTGAAAAATTACATAGAAAAAAATTTACATGTCAAAAAATGAAAAAAATAAATTATTTAGAAACATAAGAAATCAACAAAGGTTGTACTCACAATTCACTTATCTATCTTAGCATAGACAAAGGGTTGGGGTTACCGGTCTCTCTAATCAACACTGAAATCGCGATAATTCACGATAGGAGAATAAATTAGCATATTGTTCCGTAATTCGTGTGATTTCGTCAAACTTGTATTAAATAACTGCATCGTAGAACAAGTTTCCTTATTAGAACTAATTTCTTGTTGATGCATTCGTTTACCAAGAATCGATGTAAAACTAGTCGCGTCGTAACGATCGAATCGTAGCGGTCCGCGCGAACTCAAATTATACGATTCATAAAGTTATCATTCATCATAATAATTTACCTTGCAATGAATGGTGACGAACTGGGTTAAGGCGAACCTATACAGTCAATACAGTAAATACTATATCAATATAAAGTGAGATATCAATTTTTCTATTTATAAAGCATATTAGTACGTTTTTGATGTGAAACATCTTATGTCGGGCTGTGAAAAGCCGTGTGAGGGGAAATATGCAACGAAATTTATGGTCCGCTCCTTCGCTGCTGTCCTCCCCACCACTGCGGCACTCTCTCTCTCACTCTCTCTCTCTCGGCTTCCGCGCGCTCGGGCATGCGGGGAAGACAACCGCGTGTGTTACAGTGCAGTATATAGGAATTGAATTGTGAATTACAGACGCTCGACAACAAGGGTCATTAGCGTCTGTTGCAGTATATAGGATTACGTCAGCATAACAGTTAGTTGCTGCTTTTGAAAAAATATATACTACTACATAGAGAATACCACCGAGTTCAATAACGTTTTCTTTGATGTTTCACATCTGTCGGGGGTCCCGAGACCCACACCCTTTTTTAGTGTTCCGGTATGTCACAACTCACAGGCTCCCAGAGCCAAACGGTACAAGCTAGAGACTCGAAATTTGGATGGGCCTCCCAGGAGGAACATTGGAATGTGGTTGCTATCGCAAATTGCATTCCAATGTTCTTTGGGAATTAGCGCTCCCAGGGACCCGAGCTCGTACCAGTCGGTTTGTGTATGCCGGATGGCGGATTCTAATACACAAATGGATTGTTAATTGTTGTGTTGAAGACGCTAATGACCTGAGTTGTCGACGCGTCTATAATCTACAATTAATTAATTAAATTCGAAATGTGGATACTTAAAGCTTGTTGTGACCCAATACTATATGGTTTACATATGGATTAGTAATTCGGATTATTTCGGGTAATAATGGAGGGTCAAACAGGTTATGAAAAAATGAAAAAATTCAATCCCATCCAATGGGGTGTCTAATGAAAGTTAGTGACCGATAGAAAACAGTAATATTTAAAAAAAATTATTTAGTTAAATTTTCTTAAGAAAAAAAAAATTAAAAACCGCGAAAATCGCTTGTCCCCCCCATTTTATTTTTAAAGTATTTATCGGAAAAATCCGAAACAAAATCAGCAAGTGTATATCAATAAAAAGTGGTGGAACCTTTGGTGTAAAGATACGAAATGTTATAATTATCACAAAACACCAAACCATAACAAACACTCTCGACGTACGTTTCGCCGACCAAGTTGGCATCATCAGGAGATGATTAATCTCCTGATGATGCCAACTTGGTTGGCGAAACGTACGTCGAGAGTTTTTGTTATGGTTTGGTGTTTTGTGGTAATTATAACATTTCGTAAGTGTATATCATATAACGTCAACATTGATAAAAAGTAATCCCTCCCAGGGGGAACATTGGAATGTAGTTGTTCTCGCAATTGCATTCCAATGTTCTTTGGGAATTGGAGACCGAGCTCGTACCAGTCGGTTTGTGTATGCCAGCTGGCAGATTCTAATACACAAATGGATTATTAATTGTTGTGTTGAAGACGCTAAAGACCTGAGTTGTCGACGCGTCTATAATCTACAATAATAATAATGATGGTAATAAGTATAGACAACATAGTAAAGTTTAGTATATTTCGAAGAAATTACAGATTTTTGACGCAATGTGTATGTCTTCCAAGGTTATAATAAATTCAACATACGAAAGTCCTAACGCATGAGTGGGCTATCCAGCTAACTAGAGATACAACGGTGTAACCATGGAAACGAAATTATATTTAGCGATTGTACGGAAAACTCATTGCGCAAGGCACGACTCGCACTTGACCGCTTTTTTTCACATCATGCGAGAGATTTACACGCACTTAGTTTTGTTTAAATTTTAAATTTAATATAGAATTTTTATTTGAACCGATTATTGTCCTGGATAAAACATTTTGAAAGCACTAATTCTATGGCAAAAGAGACAGTGCAAGTTGATGTACAAAGAAGGGTAATAAGTATTTAAGTGACTGTTTGCAAAATCACTTAACGGTCCCAGCGGGGTGTCCGCGCATATCCGTTGCTATATTTATATCAAGACTGCATTGCATTTGCACCGCTTGGTTTTACCTATTAATTACCAATGAATTACTGCATGTTATATCATTTTTTATCTGCCATAATAAATCAACTTGTCACCACATAGTTCTCGATTTAATTCGATATTAGTTTTCATTTTAATAAATTTAATAACTACAGCATATTATAATTATTATCGATTAATATTTGTAATAATCATAACATTTCGTCTCTCTGGTCGGCTGCTTAAAATAATATACAGTATGTAAACAGGTAAGCTGCACATAGGGAAATTAGCATTGAAAAAAAAATGAATGGATCAGCGTGAGCCATGACTCATAATGCACGTATTTATATAGAGTTGCTATGGTTTTGTCAGTGTTTTCATTTTAGTTTCAATTATTTTTATTTTACTTGACATTTAAACGGCAATTAAAATAAAAATAATTGAAATTAAAATAATATCACTAAAATAACCATAGCAACTCTATATAAATACGTGCATTATGAGTCATGGCTCACTCTGATCCATTCATTTTTTCCCAATGCTAATTTCCCTATGTGCAGCTTACCTGTTTACATACTGTATATAGCACGCGTAGATACAATAATACATATTATGTCGTATCACATAAAATATATTTTATGTGATACGATAGCATAGCTAGGCGTGCGTAAAATATAGACTGTGATGTGCAATAATGCATATTTTATGTGCTTAGCGTATGATGCTTTGGTAACGAAGTAAATAAATATTGGATCAAGGCCAATATTTTAGCTGTCAGTGAGATTTCGGTGTTTGAAATTAATTCAATAAAGCTCTAAAGTTGAAAATGTTGTGCTTTTCATAAGTATATGTGTTACAAAAAAATAATGTATACAACTCGTACAATTAAGTATATGCGACGCTCGGGGTGTTGGTACTCTCGCCTGCGGTTCGTGTACCAACTTCACCCCTCGCATCTTATATTTAATTGTACTATATACAATTTATATTTTTACCCGAATGCATTTTCTTTGGAATCTTCTGTAGCCTAAACGACTTGACGGCTTTTGAAACATGAGGTGTCTATAGATTCGTCATAGTCTCACGAGTGCTACTGGGTATATGATGTCACGGAAAATTCAATATGGCGGACGCTAGATGCCATTTTGTCAGAATGCTAAAGTAATTTTCCTTCTAAATACATCGATATAGATATTAAAAAAGGGTTGGGTTGAAAAGGCTTCAAATAGGGTATATGACATCACGGAAAATTCAATATGGCGGACGCTAGACGCCATTTTGTTAATACGCAAAAAATCTTTTGAGTGGGGTATCAAATGAAAAGGCTTGATGAGTATCTAGATTCAACAATAAAAGGAAGAAATTAAAAATAAATTATTTAAAAAAAAACAAAAAACCCGACTGCTTAAAAAGCGAACTTAAAAGATGGAAACAAGATTAAATGATAACATGTAGTCGAAGGCATACATGTAGATAGTAATAAGTCGAACAGAAATATTATCTGATGCCTCCGACTGCATGTTATCATTTGATCTCGTTTCCATCTTTTAAGTTCGATTTTTAGGCAGTGAGGTGTCTTGTTTTTGAAAATAATTTATTTTTAACACGCTTTTATTAGCTTCACTTGTATGTTTGCTTGCTTGCTTGTTTGTCAGTTTGTAACCGACTTCTTTGAACTTGATTTTGACCAACTTTGAACGGTCATTTTTATAATAAACTGTAAATTGAATTGATACATCAGCTCTAAGATTAGAATTTTGTAATAGATATAAGTAAGCAATTGCAACGACATCAATAAACAACGACCTATCAGACTATTCGCAAGTCTTTTCAAATTTTAAATCACGGAATATAATATCAATGAATTCCATAATAGTAAAGAATAGAATAGTAATAATAATAAAACACAGAATAAAGATTAAACCAGCTTAAAGCTTCAGATAATAAGCTATATAAGCTTCTCTGGACTACGCGCGGTGGAATGCATGTGATGACCCTTGTATATTGACCCTGGGTCAGACACACCTACATACATGCTCTGCAGTATTGTGCATTGACCATAGAATAATTTGTGGTTATGAATTTGTAAGAGGATATTTAATTTTAAACGAAGAACTTGGGAGGGCTGCGTGTGTAGCGATGCCTTTGTTTATGTGGAAGTTTTCATTATAAACCCCCAGTTCCTACAGACCGAGAGCTAGTGACAATTTTTTGGTGTTATTTATTCAAGGCCTTATTTTTGTGAAGATATTGAGGGAGGCATATTAAAGTGCCCTGAGTAAGGGATTCTGCTAGATAGCGGTATGGGAGGGATGCAGACCTCCCCCAACATGTAACAAAAAAAATAGTCACAATTATTATTGCTTCAAGGCTGAAATTGTTTGTATAGCTTGTCGGTGACCCAATAATTGATTGGTCAGTATTAAAGGGGAAGCAGATCACCCTAAACGTGTCATGTACCCGACGAAATTTATATTATTAGTTCAAGGTTCAAATTTTAATATGTTGTTACGGCGACTGTTTTAAGCAGAACAAAATGTCGGTATTAACCCCCTCTCTTAGAGTGAAACTTGCTCGCCTGGGGTATTTATATCGTTCTGCAAGGGGGTTAATACCGACATTTTGTTCTGCAGAAATATTTACTAAAACCGTGAGTATTAATAATAACTCAGCCGCCGCGATGATGGAAGATTCCTGACGCTGACATAGGTTTAAAAGTGAATTTTTCTGGTATATGCATTGTCACGTTACATCATTCGATGTTCCTGACAGGAATGCTAACTTAAACATTTATTTGTACTTATTATCTTTATTTATATTTATTGTAAATTATAGACGCGTTGACAGCTTAGGTCATTGGCGTCTTGATTACATTAAATAACAATTAACTTAAAACTAAATGACATCACAAAACATCCATGAGAGGAGGCGAGATTCGCACCCACGACAGTCTGATCCAAAGGCCGCGACGCTAACCATTGAACCATACTCTCCTCCTGTACTTATTACCTAAACATTTTGACGGTATTCTCTTATAAACTTGGTTTGTCTATTGTAAAGCATTCTCTGTCCACTACGGTCTACACAGACACACATTATACGAAGTACCAACTACAAAATAATATATTGTATCTATCAACTAAAGCAAAATTTAAATAGCATACCTACTTATAATAATATAATTTTTAACACCCCGTATCTCGAAAACGAAGCGTTTTTGGACATATGTTTATAAAGCAAAAAATGTTTGTTTTGATGTCCCCTACCACCACTAAAAGTTTGTCGGTATATTTATGAAACATCCTGTATGTGCCATATGGCAAATGCACTAAAAAGGCAAGCTGATTTCAATGGCAAAACGAGCATTTCCATAACTTTAAACTCTAAACAATTTTTAAATTTTTTGAAAAAATTATAAACGTTTCTAAAGAAAAATATAGATACAGAAATGTTCTTTTGCTTATGGGAATTAACTTTTTTTTCTACAAGTCTATTATCAATGATTAATTGCGCAAGTAATTGTTACCAAGATAATTCCTATAAAAAACATTATCATATTGTAAAAATAATGTAAATTTAACGTCCGATGTTGTAAGAATATTTACATGAAAGTTTTAACAATACATTGTTGAAATATTTAAATATTTTAACTATAAAATTGAACTTCATGACGCATAAATAGATTTATAGAGAAAAGTTTAAAGAAAATATCGGAAAAAAATCCAACAAATATCGATTAACATCGGAATAACATGACATTTATAATGAGATTCGAAGCACGGCTCGACAAAACCAATAAAAACAACGGGTTTAAAGAAATCACAATAATTCACCGAACACCTCCATTGATGGAAGTAGGTATTGCACAGTTTCAACAAGATAACTTTTCAGTTTTTAAATTATTAATAGTTCACTAGATTTTACCTGCGGCCTTGCTGTCATTAATCCAATTATTCATTAAAAAAACTGCAGAGAATCGAATAATGTATGCGTGATTTTTTTTTATCACATTTTTATTTCGTACCACGAAAATATATGTTAGGTAATTTGAACGATTTTTAGCGGGTGAAGCTTGCATAAATATTTCAAAACGTATTTTTGTGCTTATTTTAAATCAGAATGAAGTAATCGATGTGTCATTTGATCAAACTTTACTTCTCTATATAATGAAAAATCAATTTTCATGCATATTACCTTATTCAGCACAGTAACATTAATAGTAACAAAAACAATGTTAAAAAGGGTATGTATGTATCGCGGGTACAGACAGATAACATGAATACCGACACGTATACGCTGTAATGTCGATTATGAAACCTGGGAAAACTAAAACTGTTTTCCTCAGATATTTTTGACTATATTGTGCAGTGATTACCTATCTTTGGTTGAGTGACCGTTGCCCCCAGTATTATTATACACCTACGCCACTGTCAGACGGCGATTAGTACGCTTCAATCTCGATAGTGAAAACTATAAAAGTTCGGGATTTTTTTCCTCGGATATTTGTAGCTATACGCGGGTGTCCAAAATAAGCAGAGGGCAGATAGCCTAGTGGTTGGCGTGCTTAGTGCCGCAGCCTCTGGACTGAACTGCCGTGGGTTCGAGTTTCACCTGCGCTCATGGATGTTTTGTGATGTTATTTAGTTTTAGGTAAGTTGTTATTTAGTGTAGTTGAAAGACGCTAATGACCTTAGATGTCGACGAGTCTATAATCTACAATAAATAAATCCAAGATAAGCATAAAATGCATGGGGTTATATCCTAAACGGTAAGAGATACCAGAGATTAAATAAAATATGAATACTTAGTAAATAAAAATGGAAAGAGATTTGAAATCTTGATAAAAAAAGTGCTTTAATAAAGTGAAAATATTTTTATTAACTTACTTAATGAGTTAAAAAACGAAAATGGGAAAATCACGTTTTTCAACTGTCTGTCGCAAGCCAAGCAAAATATGGTAACTTTGACTGCGCAGGGTAGTAGTACTAGAGATTCTGCACATTTTCTCTCATTTAACCAAATCTCTATCTCTTACCGCTTAGGAAATCCCCATGCATTTCACGCTTACCTTGGATATCCTCATGTGAAAATATTTGGTCGAGTGACCGTTGCCCCCGGTGTGATTATACGCGTACGCCACTGTCAGGCGGCGACGAGTGTGCTATAATCTCGTTTATGGAACAGTTTTACTGCATTATCCAGCCTCAACCACGCATCATGTATTTATGTATATTAGATTAGAGCGGTTGTGTAGGGAGATACGGAGACATGATCTTTTTCGTCCATTAGTCGCCGTTTGGAACATCTTACACGTTAAGTGATGCCATATCGATATCAATCACCGTATGGGGACCACACACATTACTTAATAACATGAATAAATTTGTCGTTAACACCTTGCATAACATAGGTGCTTTACTATTCGACCATTCAGACAAATTTTGCATATACATTTCTCTTTTTCTATTGATATTATAATAATACATCTTTTTACACTTTGCTCAATAAATCTGGATTGAAGATCATCCAAACGCACAGAGGCGTGGAAAGAAATTGTGCTTGGGGAGTGAATTTTTTTTTTTTAAATTTGATTAGGTACGCAAAATAGACTTAGTTGTCGAGCTTCTAAATATAAACATACACTTGTCGGCAGGGTTCTGGCACAGTGCTATAATACATCTTTTTACACTTCGCTCAATAAATATACTATACCTACATACTTAGATATTGGATAACAAATTAAAATATAAACAAGCCGTCAGGTGGGTCGTTTATTAGGACTAAAGTGCGACCCTTGAGGTCCACACGACGAACTTCCCAGTTTGATAAATATTTAATAATAATAATTAAATTAGATATTACACAGAAAAGTAATCATTTTAATCATTAAAACATAATTATTATTTATTTTTAACAATAATTAAAAAAAAAAAATGGCTGAGATGATTTTTATAAAATTTATGTCGGATCAAAATGACGTTAACACGCCTCGATTGACACCCTTACGAAGTCGATATAATTTTTTATTCGCGAGATATTGTGTAAAATCTACTTTTTTCGAGTCTATTTGGTTGAGAAAAAAGAACGGCTGAACCGATTTTGAAAAAATTTCTTTCAGATCATATTTACGTTACCTAATACGCGTCGATTGGCACCCTAACGTAGTCAATATCATTTTTCATTGTCGAGATTCGTCTTAGAAAGAAATGGGCACATACGTACACACACACACACATACACACACACACACACACAGAGACATCTTTCTAAAAATAGTGTAAAAATAGTGTAGTGACCTTGAAACATAAAAATTTTGATTTCGATTTTCGGACCCATTACAATAACTTCCAATGGGAAGTTAAAAAATAAAAGTACAATTATTATTTTATTTATTTTATTTTTCGAACATTTGATACAATTATTTGTATTTAGGTAACCGTAACAGTATTTACGCGATACAGACATACCCATTTTCTGCCCCCAAATGCATCTATATCTATACTGGCTTACTGAGGCTTTATGGATTGAATAGTTTAAAATTATTGTATTGGTCTAAATTAATTGGCTTTTTAACTGTTTTGAATAAAATGTTTATATAAATTGTTAAGGCTTGTTAAATGTTGTAATTTGTGGATGCATAACTATTTCAAAGGCATTAGAACTTGTAGCGAAGTCATTAAACAGGTTTTCTGTATTTTCTAGTATTATTATTTTTTGACATTTAGTGTAATTAATACAGTACCTTCTTAATAGCTGGAACTAATTTAATAAGGTAACTAATTTTTATTGTCTTAAAAAATGTTGAAATTTTCTATATATTATGATTGCTTAACTTAAATAATATGATTATCTTAATATTATACATGGCGTTCTTGAAATAGCTAAAAATTTAAATGGAAGATGAACATTTGTAACAATAGATACCGCTTGCGTTATCAAATATAATCTTATTAAATTTGCATAGAAAACGAGACACATTATCGTTATAATGTTCCATAATTTTAACATTTTAGATGAAACAAACTTTGCCTTAGGCTTCGACGCTCGGATTATTGTCGATTTTGGCAGATGCCTTATCTTAGCCCAAAAGTTACCGAATAAACACTAGCCTATATGTTAAGTTTGGCTGGCAAAAGGGCATTTTTAGAGTTCCTTGCCTCAGAATAAAAAACAGAACCCTTATAGGATCACTCTCGTGTCTGTCTGTCTGTCCGGACGAAAAAAGTTTAAATTTGGTACATATATAGAATTCGGTGACCCAATCACGAATGTATAGCATAAATAAACGAATATTGATTTTGGGGAGCAAATTAGAAAATTGAAAAAAAAATTCAAATACTTCATGTGACATAGATAGATACGAGTAGATAGATAGGGCTTGTGAGAAATACAAATATATTTTTTTTTTAATTTTAAAATGCATAGTTTAAAAGATATTAAAGAAAATATATACGAAAACCTCCTTCAAAAAGCCACTAAAAAGAAGAAAATTATGAAATTTTGAAGTCTGCACCAATTTAAAAAAATATGAAGTCGGTTAAAAAGTATAGTATAGTGATTAATATCTTCTTTTTAACCAACTTCATATTTTATTAAATTGGCGCAGACCTCAACATTTCATTATTTTCCTCTTTTTAGTAGCTTTTTGAAGGAGGTTTTTTTTTTTTGTTAAAAAGTTTTTTATTTTTTTTTTTAGTGTCAAAAAATGGCATTTACTTTTAAAGAATCACACGCCGTTACTCACTTTGATTAGGTAAACCGACTTTCTTACGCTGTTTGATGTGTCAAAAAGTGACATTTACCTTAAGGAATCACACGCCGCTACTCACATTTATTAAAATCAGCCGAACTACTGAACCGATTTTGATGACATTTCTATGGGACCAATCTGAAAGTACATCATTTCAAATAAAAAAAAAATATTTCCAAATCGGTTTATAAATGACGGAGTTCTGAGGTAACAAACATAAAAAAAAATACAACCGAATTGAGAACCACCTCTTTTTTTTGAAGTTGGTTAAAAATCGAGCATTCATCCCCCTTAACTTCATCACGCCTATATAGGCAATAAAGGGGACAACCGATTTGAATGAAATGTTGCATGCCGAGAGGGTACGACTAGAAGTAATACATAAGCTCAATTTTATTCTCTCCGCATAATATATAATGCATTTTTGAGGAGCTCCTATGTCCACACGGGCTGCAGAGCCGTGGACAAGAGGTCGTTAATAAACACCGAAAATTATGTTTTCGTTTCTCTATAATACAGTCATTCTTAGGGGAAGTTCAGTGTATTTTAATTACGAATCGTCCTGTATTTTATGAAGACGATTGTTTAATCGCAAGATGGTGCTTGATGCATAGACCGTACGTCAGTTGAGATCAAAATGCGGGTAAAACATTCCCTGTAGTTTGCACTGCAGGGGTTCGAACACATGGCCTCACATACTGCGTGTCCATCGTTACAAAGTCACTTCGCCTGACAGATAACATGAGCCTGTGAGTTCAAATTTTTTAATTCTTCGTTTGATTATGTAACACATATTATGTTAAAGTTAAATAATAATGGGACAACTAGTATTGTTTGTGGTGAGAATACTTTATCTGATTGGTAAATAAAACTGCGGGTCTAAAGATTGTTTCCACACATAGTCAATAAAATATTTGTAAAAAAAACTTTTTAAAGACACGCTTTTATTTAAAAGTACCAACTAAAAAGGAAAAAATAAGTTTTAATAATTAAGTTTCATAATTATAAAACTAAATTATTAAATATTGCCATCTTGCCATATTCAGGTGTGGTTAATTAACCACACCTGAAAATGGCAACTCGTTGCTGAAACGCGTCGTGATAAATCACAAGAAGTCACAAGACGGACATAATACATGGTATTTCTAATACCTACTTCATAATATGCATATAGTGACTTGGAGACCCAACACTCTAAAAATGTATTAAATTATTAAAACTTAACTAGAAAAAAAAAATCTTGTTATTCTGAAGATGGACTAAGTTCCGAAAGCGCTTAATAAATGAATTTAAAAAACTTTTGGAAAGGATTTCTTCCTATTTTTATTTTTATCTTATTTTTATATTAAAACTTATTTTTCCTTTTTAGTCATTTAAATAAAAGCGTGTCTTTAAAAAGTTTTTTTACTAATATTTTATTTTGTTCCTTTTAGTCGTTCAAAAGTTTATCCCCTTTTGACTCCCTTAGGGATTGAATTTCAAAAAATCCCTTCATATAGTGGGTGCTTACGTCCCAAAAGAAACCTACTGTCCAAATTCCAAGTTTCTAGCTTTAGCGGTTTGGCCTAGGCGTTGAATAGTCAAAAAACCCTACTCCCTCGTTTGGCCCCTTTAGGGATTGAATTTAATTCTAAAAACGATTCATTCATGTATTGTCATCGGGAATGCATATGTGTATCAAATTTTAAATCGATCGGATACGTGGAATTCGTTCAAAATTGACGTGACGAACTAACATACAAACATTGTAAGTTAAATAAAAGTTTGTAATAAAAGATAAAAGGTATTTAAGATAGCGGGTGCTTGCTGCCGCCGGCCGCACGCACAGGTTAGCCGCCCCTAATATTTTCCCATAATACACCTACATAGAAAGTTGGGATGACGAATTTTTATTAAGTAATAACTTCAAACAAGGTGTTTTGAGAAAATTAATATTCTATTTTTGAGTTGTTTGAACAAAGTCGTCGTATATTGCAAAGGTGAAAAAGAAAGTTTTTGTTTTAGACAAAACAATAGACAATGACGATACGTCTGAATGTCATTTTCTAAAATAATTATTGCTTTGTATTTGCCATCATATAATATAGGTATACCGTTCTTGGTAGTATAACCGATGGGCATTTGTTTTATGGCACATAAAATAACTTCCATCTTAAGCACTTTTTTTGTTATTAATAGGTGCCTATACACACTCATTCATTGTAATACTTTCGTATTCTATTAAAATATGACTATAACAAAAAAAAATCTTGAAGAAAACTTTCAATTTACATAGCAGCTAACCATTATTCGCGGCTCCACTCGCGTGACCTGATACAAAGTTGTAGACGCTAATGATCTCAGCTGTCGATCTATCTCCCTATCTATATTATACTTTAAAGTTTGATCTAGAGTATACAGCGTCCTACCGACTCACTTGATGACGTACGAAATCGTAATATTGTTATACTTTCAGAACTGCCAGCAGGACAATTTTATAGGTAGACATGTCCAGAAACTTATGAATTATCCGCGCAAATTTTAGGCAAAACTGTACTATATATATGTTTTGTATAAGCAATGGCTCCCCCAGGGGAACATTGGAATGTAGTTTGTTTTTGCAATTGCATTCCAATGTTCTTTGGGAATTGGCGTTCCCAGGAGCCCGAGCTCGTACCAGTCGGTTTGTGTATGCCGGCTGGCAGATTCTAATACACAAATGAATTGTTAATTGTTATGTTGAAGACGTTAATGACTTCAGTTGTTGACTCGTCTATAATGTACAATAATAATAATAGTAAGCAATGGCAACGCAAAATGGTACGTGTAGGAGATCGTGTGTCTGTACTGCCAGCAGGACGAAGGAGTTCTGCTTGAAGGAAACGCTTATGAACGGAAATTTGTCCTTCTAGCAGGACAGTATATCTGTACAAAAATACTTACAGAAGCGCTACTATAGAAGGACAAGCACTTGTAGACTCTATCAAAATTAAGGAGTAATGCCACTATAGCGAACATAAAAAAATAGTAACTTTGACAATTTTTTATAGATAGATAGATAGATAGATATTTATTTTGTCAATAATTGAGATACAGATCTATTTGACACGTCAAAAAAAAAAAAAAAAAAAGTTCACATTAAAAGAAATATAAAATTACTGGCAACATAAAAATTCATCTACACTGTAAAATGCTCGCTCTAATAAGAATTTTTTTATATTTTCCTTGAAAACTGCGTAGGTATTATTTTTTAACTTTTCCGGTAGTTTATTGTAGATGTAGGCTGAATAATTTTCTGGGCAATGCTTGTAAACATCTTTTGTTGCCAATGGTAGTTTTATGGCTTTTTTTCCACGAGTATCATAGCCATGTCCATCCTCTGCCAAGGCATAGCTTGCCATATTTTTGCTAGCGAAAAGTAATAAGTTGAAGAGGAAAATACATGGAACTGTCATAATTTTTTCTCGGGGAAAAACATCTCGACATGACTGTCTTCTATCCATTTTGAACATGGCGCGTATTATCAATTTTTGTTTAATGAAAACGCTTGCGAAAAAGGCACTATGACCCCAAGCTACAATACCATACCGTAGCAAAGGATAGACATGACCATAATATATCGTTTTCAAAATATCAATGCTGGATAAAGCATTAGCCCTTCTCATGACATAAACGAATTTCGATAAGCTTTTACACATGCTAGAAATATGATTGTCCCATTTTAGGTTGCTTTGTATCTGAATGCCCAAAAATTTATTCACCTCAGTCTCACTAATTTTTATAAGAACAATAACAATATAGGTAGGAGTAAATGTAAATAATACAACATTTGTTTAAATTGGCGTTTCCTGTACCTGTTTTGAAGAGTAAGTACTTATATACATACCTACAACTAAAAAAAATGTTTTTTTTAAAAATGGTGGCACTAGAGCTCGTCAAAAAAACTTCTACAGCGGCCGGGAAAATGACTCCTTCATTTTTCGGTCTGGACCAAAAACAAGTTTTTTTCTTCAAAGAGTAGGTAGCGAAATTAAAAAATATCGTTTTTTGTAAAATGACGCCCGATAAAAATAAAATTTCAGTTTTCAAAAACACAAATTTTATTTCGCTCTCGGGCGCCATTTTTACAAAAAACGGTATTTTTTAATTTCGCTTTGTAGGTACCTACTACTAAGCTACCTACTCTTATATAAAGAATTGAAAAAAAATTTTTTAATTCTAGTTTGAAAATTGAGGTACCTACTTAGTAATCTTTAGTCCAAACTAAATTTACTGTGAGATTTAACATGTCGCAGTCTCATCTATACAGGGGTGGGTACAGTCACAGGATAGAAAAAAGGCTAGAGATCTACCTTAACGAACGACGACTTAGAGAGAGGTTACTGTATTTTATTTAAAAAAAATGTCAATCTGTTACATTCGTTATTCAGAATATAAAATAAATAAACAGCTTATAAGCAGTACAACACAATATTATAATCGTAGAAACTGTTAATAAATTCTTACATAACAAAATTAGCATACTACAAATATACTATCCACGTATACAATATTCGTGCAAATATATATTTTATAGTATATTGAGACATTTTGTATTATAGCTAGGCAGTTGGTAGTGCTTGCATGCAGCAAACGATCATCAATTATTGATTAGCTTCAGGCGTAGCGGTGACGCAACAGTGCTAAAATATTTTGCATGTTTATTTACTGACCACAATACAATTTCAATTGTTATTAATTTGTAAAATCTTCTTAAATATTATTATTTAAGTTAAGACTATGTCCAAATAGACTCTTATTAAATTTTTTTCTTTTCGTTTTTAGTATAAACCGAGGCATCCCTTCTTAGCGATTATTGATGTCTCCGGTCTCGATGTAATTAAATATTGTATATTTTTCTGTAGCTCGATTACTATTGAAAGTAAAGTAACAAGTTATCAAAATTGAAGTGTTTTGCATAAGAAGTTTTTAGACTATAACAGATATTCTATATAAAGCTGCGTTTACAAGATAAAATCGAAAATATAAATTTTTAAATTAAACGATTTATTTTCTCCTATCGATAAAGCGCAGTTTTTTTAACAAAAAAGTACCTTTTGAAAAATATCAAAATGTTGATAATAGACGCGTTATGAACGATTGAACGTCGAGCTTCTTCCTTCGCTTAACAAATCATTAAAGTTTCCAGTGTCTCATACGTGTATTGGCTTGCCTTTATAAATGATGATTTGGCGAACTACAAAAAACAAATATTTGACTTGAAAATGGAAAAATAATAAACAAATGATTATTAGTCATTTGTTTATTATTAAGGAGGTACACGCGTATCTAATGGTTAACTTTGAGGCTTGAAATTTTACAGTATTAGATATTGAAAAAATTACCATACATCTAAGTATCCTCAGAATTATTTTTGGATCCACTGTTCATAGTTATTGAGAAAAAAATTGATTAAAATCATATTTTTTAAATCCTTATAGATAGGCTCTTATGGCAAAAACACTCCATTGGCGACAATTTGTATTTTTTTGAGATTGATCTTTCCAACTTTGAATAACCAAAAGCAAACATAAGAAAATAGAATGTTCATAGAACACAATGATGTAAGTATTTACAAACCCTTGTTACCGTTAAAAATAAGTTTAAGTTAAAAATTGTTTTTTTGAGGTTGACAAGTATAATGGCGACATAGAAGACTAATGCCCATATTCATAGTTAACCCTTAGGGTAAGTGATAAGGGTCCCTTCGCTGGGGGTCACTTAAGTGCTGAGGGCACCTATTCAAAGGAGCGTTTCATAGTCATTTCCTTGAGTGAGGGAAGAATTATAGTAAACCTCCATGATTTTTTCCTTTAGAACAGTACTGGTCATACTGCAGACCGATTGTGTTTAGTTGTCATTTTTGATATAAATGCGTGTTTTTCATGTGTTTAACTGTTTTTATTTTTTCGACACTTAAGGGACATACTATCCACCCTTAAGGTGAGGGTGATGTAAGGGCCCTTACAGACGTCAATTTTGACTATGAAACGCATATTCTATTTGAGGGTATGAGTATAGTGTCCCTTACTACTTAAGGGTTAACTATGAATACGGCCGTATGATATAGATACTTATACATAGATTATAATATAGATTATTATATAGATTATAATATGCTACTATCGGAAATATTTTAAATATTGTTATTGTTTTAAACATCAATTAATTTAAACAAATAAGCTACAGATAATTTTAATAATTTAAATAACTAATTTCACCATTTGTTTGACGGTCAAAAGAGTAATAAAGTTCAGTCGCTTTTTTGAGCCAATAGTTACGCGTGAACCTCCTTAACAAGTATAAAAAAAACAATTTTTTTTATCTTGTGACAAGTTCTTTTTAATTACCTATACTTACCTACTTAATCTGCACTGCCTAGAGAACTTATCTACATATTTTAAAATTTGATATTGGCAGGACTTGTGAAGTCGGAATGAAAAAAAGGTTACCGACCCTTGTATTAATCTGAAATATTCAAAACGGGAAATGGCATTTTTATACCTACATCTGGAATTGTGTTAAACTTTAATGATACAATGTGGAATTTATACAACTATATAAAACAGTAAAAATGCGTGCATTTTGTACACAGTGTCCAGTAATGTTCCAGAATTTAAAACGTACATATGTTTTTCGTATCGAATCCATAAGAAGCGATAAACTTGGAATGTAAAAAATAATTATATGTAACGACAGCTATTCCCGGACACCGCGTACATGGAATGTTCCAGTTTGTTGAGAATACTCTGGAATGTGACTTAATGAAGTGAGTCTTTGTTATTTGTTACCGAACGATGGAGCATGTGTCAAAGGGCGGTTGGGGGGTTCGGGGGACGGCGCGGCGGCGCTCCGAAAGAGTGGACACACTAAATATTGTCACAGGCAGAAGAGACAAAACAGTTAACATGCTAATGTGCTGAACGTACAAACATACAGTCAAAAGAATTGTGCCGCTGAGGTGACGCATTTTAAAATAAAACAGATACTTAACCGGATTTGAGAATAGCTGAGATCCGGAAGGACGGTGGAAGGCTAGATTTTTAAAATCTTTTAATATTTTAGGAAAAATATCTTCAAATAAAAGTTTTAGAACATAAAATTCTGCATCTAAATCATTAAACAAAATTAATTTTGCATGCTTTGTAACGGCAGAAATTTGGTATGAAAATGTCAAAAACAGATAGCGATAGCCATGGAACTTGACAAAATGATGACGTTTTAGCTGTCAGAATAATTTCTAATCATTTTGTTCAAGTTCCATGGCTATCGCTATCTGTTTTTGAGGTAATTTTGACATTTTCATATCAAATTTTTGCTGTTACAAAGCATGCAAAATTAATTTTGTTTAATGATTTAGATGCAGAATTTTATGTTCTAAAACTATTATTCGAAGATATTTTTCTTAAAATAATTAGAGAAGCAGGAAATCGCGAAAGTTTGATTTTACGGGTTAAATATATGTGCAGCAGTCACGGTTACCACCCTGTAGGTATAGGTACTTATAAAATTAAATGTCCTGACTGACTGACTGACTGACTGGTTCATAACGAAATCTCAGGAACTATAAAGCCTACAAACATGAAATTTGACATGTAGGTTCGAAAAGAAATGATTTTTCGAATTTCAACCCCTAAGAAGGTCATTCAGTTTTCTGCGTAGCTACGGAAAATAATTTAAACAATATTAAGATTAGAGAAGAGAGAAATAATGTAGCAAATTTTTGCTACAACAAAATTTATGTAAAAATGTTAAGGAAAATATCTATTTTAAGTATAATTAATTGTCTTCATGCTTGTTTCAGATGGTTCCTCCAGACTTAATCCAATCATTGCAACCGACTTACGGTAAGTTTTTTTATTTGACTATTTACTGTGATTTCTGAATTTTAGAGTTCCGTATCTCCGTAAATGGAACCCAATTACCGAGCATATACCGAGCATACGATGTCCGTCCGTACGTCTGTCACAAGGCTCTATCTCACAAACGGAAAGAGTTAGATAGAGCTAGTTGAAATTTTCACAGATTGTGTATTGTTGTGGCATGAATCCTGGCAAATAATAATTAGAATTAAAATAATCAATTAATTTTGTAAACTATATTTTATAACTAAATATTACGTAAATTGCTTTCCGAATTAATAATTTTATATATTAGAATTAAAATTAAAATTAGAATTTGGAATTAGAATCATAGGAATTTTTTATCGCTTCGCTATTCAGTTGGCCGACGTTCAATAATAATAAAAAGCAATTCCATCAATCCATCTAGCGACGATATTTACTTAAAAAATTCGACTGATGACCAGTCCTATACTTCCCACCTAGTAAATATTTGCAAAAAATAAACACTCTTTTTTTTTATTCTTTGACTAGGCCCAAATAACCTTAGCTGTTGGTGGTCTTTAAAACACAATTTAATTTTTATTCTTTGAAAAAAGCATGGCCCTCTTTTTTGTTTGGTGATCTACTGATGGCTAACTTAATATAGCAAAAATCATGGTTACCTTGATTTACGTTAAATTTTTATTTTTTTTAGTAAAATATTTTTTTTCTCGAAAACTATACATTTTAGAGAAAAAAAATATTTACATTTTTTTCATATTATAACATCTAGAATTCATTTATATTTTTTTTTACCTATGTTAATACGTGACTTTGAGGACGTTTTTTTGAATATCTCAGGATCCACTGAACCGATTTGACTCAAAATCTAATCAGATCTAAGTTAAAGGCTGATAAACACAATAGAACAATCGGCATGCCCGTATGTTGTTCCGTTCTTAAGATATCGAAGGCGAAAAATTGACCACATACACACACACACACATACACACATACACACACACATACAGACATCAGTCAGAAAATGATCTTAAACGATTGCTAGGGTCTCAAAACGTGAAAATCTGTTAAAATCTCGAAATATTGTTTTCGGACTGAATCCATTACTTCCCTACCATAGTAGAGGTGGGAAGTAAAAATAAATATGTAATTCGAATGTGCCGCCGTCGGCTTAGCGACAGTGTTTTTTTTCTTTGCACACAGCACGTCACCGCCGACTGCGATACCGATACACGTACGTTATCTGTGCGATCTTCCATGGCTCGCTTAGATAGAGTAGATACAGATCCAATACAGAGCAATGCGAGAATCTTTTTATCTGATTACCTCTTAAGTGTGTACTTAAACATACACATGAAGAACAATCCGTGCTTAAATAAGCTCTTATTTTCACCGCCTATGAAATAAAAATAAGTTTAAAAAATTTAGGCTCCGACAACGCGATAATAAATTTTTAAAGTACAGTAAAAACATCGCGTCCAAAGAGGACTCGAATAAAAAACTTTTAAACAAAAAAAAACTCCCTCAAAAAAGCCATTAAAAAGGAGAAAATAATAAAATTTTGAGGTTGATGCCAATTTAATAAAATATGAAGTCGGTTAAAAAATTGATATTAATTAAATTGGCACTTTTTAACCGGCTTCATATTTTATTAAATTGGCGCCGACCTCCAAATTTTATTATTTTTCTCTTTTTAGTAACTTTTTTGAAGGATATTTTTTTTGAAGAAATAGACGGTGCATCGTGCTAGATATATAGTATCTAGATATTAATTATTTTCTTACTTTTTTAAGGTATGCTTTTTTGCGTCGGGTTTTTTTTTAATTTTAAATTTTTGAAAAAAAATAAAACAATAGTTTAGACTTCTTACCACAATAATTTTATTTCTTTACTATATATATTTACCACCTAGTTATTAATGTGAAAACCAAATTAAATACTCTGAGTTTACATTCTGATTTTCATAATTATAATACCCGTTCTCAAAATAATATTCATTAAGAACGTTTCAGAACTGCCAGGTACAGTAATAGTTCAATTAATAAGGGTAGTTATTTTTATAACAAACTCCCAGAATCAATCAAGGCTAGCACCAGCATAAATATCTTTAAAAACCGTTTAAAATACTTTTTAATAAATGCTTGCCCATATGACTGTTCTTTTTAATTATTGTATTTTATTATTGTATTAATCTGTATTACGTTTTGTATTTTTATGACTTTCGCATCCACTTTGGCTACGCGAAGAAATAAACTATCTATCTATCTATTCGTTAATGTACATTTCAAGAGCTAAGCTCTCATCTTCAGCACATACTAAACTGAAAATTATTGTGGTAAGAAGTGTCTAAACTATTGTTTTATTTTGTTTAAAACCACAGTGCTCTTAATATTCCTATATAAAATTTTTGGTACGGGAACCCTAAAAAGAATACAACACCGATCTTGTCTGTCCGTTAAATGTTTCTAAATTAGTAAGTCACCCTATTTGCAGTGGAATGGTAGAATTGTTAAGAATGTCGAAGTAATTAACTTTACTCATGGGTGTTAAAATAATAGTTCAATTAAAATAATAATATTACAGAAGCTTAACCGTAAGCGACATGACATAAAATTCTAACTTGCTATAAAATCGTGATAGACAGTGCAGCATTTTCTTTGAATTTAATTATATTACATAAAACTAAACCTATTAAACCACGATATTGTGTTGGTGTGAATAAATAAATTAATTAACACGGCTAAAGATTCGGCGTGGCATTTAAGATTGTAGATTATAGACGCTCGGCAACTGAAGCCAATAACGTCTAAATCAATTTGGAAATGAATGAAATATTAATTAAAACAAGCCGTGAGGTGGGTCGTTTATTAGGACTAAAGTGCGGCCCTTGAGGTCCACACGACGAACTTCCCAGTTTGATAAATATTTAATAATAATAATTAAATTAGATATTACACAGAAAAGTAATTATTAAAACATAATTATTATTTATTTTTAACAATAATTTTTAAAAAAACGGCTGAACCGATTTTTATAAAATTTGTGTCGGATCAAAATGACGTTAACACGCCTCGATTGACACCCTTACGAAGTCGATATAATTTTTTATTCGCGAGATATTGTGTAAAATCTACTTTTTTGGAGTCTATTTGGTTAAGAAAAAAGAACGGCTGAACCGATTTTGAAAAAATTTCTTTCAGATCATATTTACGTTAATACGCGCGTCGATTGGCACCCCAACGTAGTCGATATTATTTTTCATTCTCGAGATTTCGTCTTAGAAAGAAATGGACACATACGTACGTACGTACGTACACACACACACAGACATATTTCTAAAAATAGTGTAGTGACCTTGAAACATAAAAATTTGTTATACATTTTGATTTATTTTTTCGGACCCATTACAATAACTTCCAATGGGAAGTTAAAAACGTTTAGACAAGTTTTTATTGAAATGTAGGTATACTAAAAAGGCAAAAATAATATTTAAAAATTTAGGTTCATATACGAGTTCATATATTATTATAAAAGCGTGGGTTGTAAACTCTATGGTAGTTTATTAGTCACATTCCCTGCTTTTATATAATAATAATAAACCTAAATTATTAAATTCCTTTTTATTAGTATTACATTTCAATAAAAGGTTGTCTCTAAAAAGTTACCTATTACTATTTTATTTTGTTCATTTTAGTCTTTCAAAATTTTACCCCCTTATGATCTCCATAGGGGTTGAATTTCGAAAAATCCCTTCTTGGTGAATGATTACGTCAGAAAAGGAATCTACTGTCCAAATTTCAAGTTTCTAGCTTCAACGATTTGGCTTGGGCGTTGATTAGTCAAAAAAAAAAAACTCTACACCCCCGTTTGAACTCCTTAGGAGTTGAATTTAATAATTCTAAAAACGATTTGTTCATGTATTGTCATCAGGAATAAAAATGTGTACAAAATTTCAAATCGATCGGATATACACGTGCTTTTACGCTCATTTTTAAAATGAATACTCTGAATTAAATCTGCTTGCTCACTCGATTTCTTCGGAGCTCATCGAGCGTGCTCGATCTCCTCCAGATTTTAAATCAGTACGCAGGATAGAGATCTTTCAGAGCATATAAATGTTAAATTCGAACGTATTAGAGCACTCGGATTGATCTGAGCGCAAAACCGAAATTACCTAAAGAGTTTTGAATGTAATTATAAAAGACATTTCGAATCCGGACCTGAAATTCGCTATTCTGTAACTAAATTTCTGTATTCTGCATGTAGAAAGAGTGACATCTAGGTAGAAAAAGAGAGAACTAATAAAAATAATAGATTTATTGTTATCTTATATCGAACGATATGGTGAATGCAGTAGCGTTCTTCAGTTGTTTGTATCAGCGATCTAAAGAAGTGCTAAACATGCGCTGCCATATAATAATACCCTCATCTCGAAGATCTCATTCACGCCATGCGCTTTACATTATAACTTTGTCTACACTTCGTACTTCTGAACTGGCGAATTTAAATTTATTTCATGATGAGCTCTCGCTAGAACGAAGATTCACACCAACAACTTAACTATATTGAATTAACTCTCGCATGTAATGAAAATCTATTGATTCCAAAGCATATAAGGGGCATGTTAGATTAGTAATCATATCACGGTTGAATAATAATTTGCAAGCTCCGCGAAAGTGGAAAGGTTCAGGTTATAATCCTGAATGTGACTATGGTTGGTAAAATGGAAATACACTTCGTACTTCTGAACTGGCGAATCTAAGTTTATTTCATGATGAGCTCTCGCTAGAACGAAGATTCACACCTAAAACTTAGCTATATTGAATTAACTCTCGCATGTAATGAAAATCTATTGATTCCGAAGCATATAAGGGGAATCTTAGATTAGTAATCATATCACGGTTGAGTAATAATTTGTAAGCTCATTCCGCCGCGAAGGTTCAGGCTAGAATCCTGACTGTGACTATGGTTGGTAAAATGATTTTTTCCGATATGTTTTGAATCAATTATATAATTGGCTGCTTTCCAACAAAATTTTCAATTGCAAATCAACCGTAAAAAAATCTATTAATTTAAGTTTATTTATTACTAGCGACCCGGTCCGGCTTCGTCCGGGTTCTATGAATTTACGATTTATTATCCCCTCGCGAGAAATTCTTCCCCTGCGAAGCGACGCCGGGCTGGTGTTGTTTATAATATTAATAGGATTTCCCAAATACGCTAAAATGCAAAAAAATTGCAGTTACGTTTCGTTATTATCCCACAGGAATTATACATTTTTTGGGATGGAAAGTACTCTATGTCCTTTTCCAGGACATAAAGTAACCATATACAAAATTTCATGAAAATCCGTTCAGCCGTTACGGAGCTCATGAGTGATAACAAACATTCAAACACACAAACTTTCGCAATTATAATATTAATTCCTGTGACCAGAAATTTAAAAACCGTTTCTCGGATTTTTAGTCGAATAAAATTAGACACGATTTCACTGAACGATCTAGTTTTCAATTTTTTACTGCAAAGAAAATGTAAAGTCCACTTCGAGGTACCTTCCCACCATACGAGCATCACGATATCGCGAACGCTGAATGATATTATTACAAATTCAGCAAAGATTTGCAGTATAAAATATACTTGGATTTAGTGAATCAGAATGGAGAATAAAATCCAACAAAATACGGCCAAACTAACCATAATAAAATTACAATAGTTTATTACGTGTAGTATAAATAGCTACTGTTACATTAATGGTGTAATTTAATTGTGATACGCGTTTCTTATTCGAGTATATTATTTGCATGTCTTTGTTTTGTGGAACAGAAAATTATTACATTATAAATGTAAATATTCAGGATTTATATGTCACCTTAAATACAACTTTCGCGACATTCCAGATCCTACATCGCGATATTTATTGGAGACATCGTGTGTCGCCGCTTATAAAATACGCTTTCTGACAATGTTTTGCAATAAACAATATCATATGAATCGACCACTGTATATAATAATAATAATAAATATACGCGTATAATCTGTGTCAAAATTCATATTATGTACCTACTCTTAACTATCGTAACTATATAATTAAAAAAAATAATTTGATTACCTACTAGAAAAAAAATACCTCCCTTGATAAGCAATATAAATTCTATATGGAATCATGTTTTGGGGTTGTAGTATATCGGAACTCCATAGAGTCTTCTTAATGCAGAAAAAACCCATAAGGATTATTTTCAATCTTGGATATCGTGACAGCTGCAAAGATTATTTTATAAGACATAAAATTTTAACTGCTCCGTCTATCTACATTTTTTACTCGCTTTGTCACATTCGGAAATATTTTTGGAAGTACTCCACTCACAGTACACTGCATAGTTATCAGACACGTAATAACAACTTGATTTTACTCCCTAAACCGAACTTAAGTGTCTTTTGCAATAGCCCAGAATATTCAGCTTTAAAATTTTTCAACAGTCTTCCTGCTGAGCTGAAGTCACTTCCTTTCCCTAAATTTAAAATAGAGAGTTACAGACTCTTCTAATTAAAACATGTTTGTATTCAGTTAATGAATTTTATTCAATTAATGATAATTATTAAATATTTTTGTACGACGAATCCTGCTCACTGCTATATTGGACAATAAATATATTCTATTCTATTCAATTAATTATAAGCGAAGTATCATACGTTAAGTATGCCATGGAAAACAAACATTGAAAAATAACGTATGATACTTTGCTTAATTAATAGAATTTATAGCTGAAAAACTCTATGATATAGAGAGATGGTGATCCGTAGATGATGTAGAAAAAATTTCATATTATATTTGTTACAAAAAATAGTGTATGCAACACGTAAAATTAAGTATAAGACGCGAGGGGTAAAGTAAGATTCGGTGATTGAAATTAATTCAATAAAGCTCTAAAGTTGAAAATGTCTTACATTTCATATATGTGTTACAAAAAATAGTGTACACAACTCGTAAAATTAAGTATAAGACGCGAGGGTAAAGTGAAATTCGATGATTGAAATTAGTTCAATAAAACTCTAAAGTTGAAAATGTCGTACATTTCATATATGTGTTACAAAAAATAGTGTATACAACTCGTAAAATTAAGTATAAGACGCGAGGGATGAAGTCGGAACGCGAGCCGCAGGCGAGAGTACCAACACCCCTCGCGTCTTATACTGAATTTTACGAGTTGTTTAAACTGCTATTAACACGGCAAAATAGGTAAATGTGACTTAAAAGTAGATGTGAATACGGATGTTTATTTGCAATATTGTATATAAATGTAGATTATTTAAACTGAGATAAAATGCGTGGTGTAAGTCCATAGTATTGAATGATCAGTGAAGTGAGATAGGCGGCCGAGGGAATCTTCGTAATGGAATTCACTTGGTCACAATTACACACGATCGCTGTACAACCTGCACTCGCGGTGTTCATAATATAGCCGAGCCATAAGTTTCTGAACAGAAATCAAACCCATAGTGCCGTAGCTATAGGGTCATCGGCGCCCTAAGGCAAGATCATACTTTCGAGCCCTTACACTGTAAAAAATGGATGTAAAAATACTTTGAAAGTTAAGGTAGAATTCGCTCGATTTTCTAAGTGATTTTACATTATTATTTATTTTTACACAAAAAACTTCATAAAAACTTGGACTTTTACTGTAAAGTTGACAAATTTGTGATTTTTACATAAAGTAAATTAAAATTACATAATTTGTGTAATATTCCAATAAAGTGTGTAAAAATTACAAAATAAAATGTATAGTTACATATATAAAATGGACGAATACAAAACAAATTAATGTAAAATTAGTAATCACGCATGCGCAATGTGTTTTTATGGAATCTACGCGATGTGGCGATACCTGTTTGCGACGCCGCATTGTCTCTTTGTGTGCCTATATTACCAGATTAATCGCTGGTTACAAATGGACCATCGATAATCATAAGTAATCGGCCTTCTCATTTCTTACGGTGTACAAATTCTTTGCTTGATCGCTGGATACTGATTGCGCCCCTAGCGTTTCGAATTGATACAATCTCATTTTTGAAGTCGGTTAAAAAATGGATGCGTGTAACTTTTACGCGCAACCGGATATCCTGTATGGATGTATTTTACCCGGATTCCCGTAACGATCTGACTTACTCTACCGTAAAAGTGTGACTATAAAGAAGTTTCACTTCTGTTGTGAATGACCGCGGCAGTTTTTCGAATCGTCCGTAGCCATATCATAAGATTAATCTTAACTCGACTATAGCAATCGGCTAGTGTTTGTTGAAATAACGAGGAATGTCCTATTGGAACGTCAATCTGTTATAACGTTCGGCACCTACATACAGTCAATGATGTTTTCCTGGCTCTATTTACATTTTGCAAAACCGCTCATCGCCTTTATTAATCGCACATGCGCACAAAACATTCAATACTTAAATTATCAAATAACTTAGCATTTGAATTGACGTTAATCTATCGATTATTTAAATCTTCTACGCTTAGGAAATTTATACTACATATATTGAAAATATCAATGGGGAATGTCACCACATGCAACGAGGATAGGGTTGCCGAGGACAGTGTGGTCTAGTGGTTAGCGTCGCGGCCTCTGGATCAGACTGTCGTGGGGTCGAATCCCGCCTCCGCTCATGGATGTTTTGTGATGTCATTTAGTTTTAAGTAAGCTAATATTTAATGTAATCAAGACGCTAATAACCCAAGGGAAACTTAAAACAGCATGTCATGATCATTCCACTCGTTTCAAATCAAATTTTCTAATTGATATACATAGTACATCGGCGTATAAAAAATCTTTTAGTTATGTCGCATCAAATATGTGGAATACCTGCTCATGTAAAAAATTATAATAAAAATAATTTTTCTGCATTTATTTATAATAAACTACTGACAGAACAACTGGGATAGTAATTCTTCTTTTATTATATTTTTAATTTTGTAATTTTTTTTAATGTAATTTTTTATGGGCTAGGTGGAAGAACAATGTAATTTGAACCGTGCCTTTTGTACGTTTTTAATGTGCAATAAACATTCATTCATTCATTCATTCATTCATTCGTCGCGTCTATAATTTACAATAAATAAATAAATAAAATAAATAAGATAGGGTTACCAGAAGGCCGGTATTTTCGGAAAAGTTCTGGTATTCGTCCGTTTGTCCCGTGTCCAGGAATTTTCCAGAATATATACAATTTTCACGAAATCCTATAGGATCCGTGCTCGCGATCCCAAGGATCTACATGTAATTAAATTATTATTACCTACAGATTCGCATAAATTAAAAAGTGTCGTGTTCAGACATTTTATCCCTTTTGAATAGAACCGATGCGCCCAGTGGTTTGTGCCGAGGTGGTTGCCGAGTCGGCACGTATATTAATGTTTTTCAATGATGCAAAACACGAGAATTGCCTGCCGACTGAAAGTCGACTCACAGCCGCCTCTAGACATATTGTTCTCCATAAGAAACGCCTGACTGCCGAGTTGACACCGCTGTATGCGATGGTGATAAATTAACAAAATTAAAGTGCAATATTATAATAAATACAACATATTGTTATAAGAAATCATTAAAATTGATTAATTTTTATTTTAATTTTCCCACAAAATTCACTATAAAATTGAAAATCCAATTGATATTTTTACCGTAGTTCTCAGATTAGAATCTGGGGGTTTACAATTAGGCGCGGATCCAGCCCTCAAAAAAGGTTGAGGTCACGGCTTTCCGAAAATCGGCCAAGTGCGAGTCAGGCTACTGAGTACTGACTCGCTTACGATCTATGGGTACATTGCATTCCTACAAAGGAGACGTGTTTGCACATCAGAATATAACATCTAGACTCCAAACTACTGAACCGATTTTGATGAAACTTTTACAGTTTGAAATCATATCAGATTTTAGATTTAGTTAAAAGTATACATTTTACACTGAATAATTTTATTTAGGCGCTTACTTAAATAACAAATTCAAGCTTACGTTTCTTTTTTTAATTTTATTAAGGCATTGGATATAACATCAGCCTATCGACCTCAATTAGGGTTGTGGGCATGCCTACCGTACCCACAACGGTGGATCCGCGCTTGTTTATAATAGAG
This sequence comes from Mongoloraphidia duomilia, assembly GCA_039654895.1. Taxonomy (NCBI): domain Eukaryota; kingdom Metazoa; phylum Arthropoda; class Insecta; order Raphidioptera; family Raphidiidae; genus Mongoloraphidia; species Mongoloraphidia duomilia. The sequence continues at coordinate 15,371,679 of CM077527.1, forward strand.
GGGACATGAAAGGTCATTTAAATTTTAAACAATGGCATAACTGCGCGAGTCGCAGTCTCGCGTAGCAGGATCGCTAGAATGGGTTGAGTTTGGAACATTCATTCCAACCCATTCTAGCAATCTCGCGTAGAAGGATTGCTAAAATGGGTTGAGTTTGAACATTCATTCCAACCCAGTCCCGTTCTAGGAATCTCGCGTAGCAGGATTGCTAGAATGAGTTGAGTTTGGAACATTCATTCCAACCCATTCTTCGTCAATTACGTACGATACGCATCAAACTCTTGTTGTTTTACAACAGGACATGTTGCTACATTGCAACAACAGAGAACCATTGCATATATATCTACCTTTAACTGTTCACTTGTTATTTATGAATGGATTGTTTTGTACATACTTCGGTTTTGTTTTCGATATTGTATGCCTTAGATTGCGTATATAATTTAGACTGAATACCAGAAACTATCTGATATCTGATTCAAAAGTATTTTGCTGCGTTTTTCAAAGTGTGGAAACTTCTTATGCTAGGTTGCAGAAAATTTGATTTGACAATGACCTTAGATTGTGCTCATATAATCACATTTCATATTTACCTATGCAGGAATAATCTAATTAACAGACTTAAAAATATTAAAAAATATTAAAAATATTAAAATTATTAAAATATTAGTAAAAAAACTTTTTAAAGACAAGCTTTCATTGTATGTCTACTAAAAAGAAAAAAATATTTTTTAATAATTTAGGTTCATAATTTATTATAAAATCGTGGGTTATAAACTCTATGATAGTTTATTAGTCACGACCCACGCTTTTATAATTATGAAAAAAAATATTAGTAAAAAAACTTTTTAAAGACAAGCTTTTATTGTATGTCTACTAAAAAAAAATATTTTTTAATAATTTAGGTTCATAATTTATTATAAAATCGTGGGTTGTAAACTCTGATAGTTTATTAGTCACGACCCACGCTTTTATAATTATGAAAAAAAAAATATTACTAAAAAAACTTTTTAAAGACAAGCTTTTATTAGGTATATGTCTACTAAAAAAAATATTTTTTAATAATTTAGGTTCATAATTTATTATAAAATCGTGGGTTGTAAACTCTATGATAGTTTATTAGTCACGACCCACGCTTTTATAATTATGAAAAAAAAATTTAATTGATAAATAACCCAGCATTAGTAGGTATCTATTAAAATTATTTTGTCTCATATCCATGATTAATAAACAAATAAATGATTCACAGTCTATTTTAATACAAAAACTGACTGTCAGACAAAAATTCTATAAACTGTACAAATTGAAATTTCGATAAAATTTGATTATTACCTATAGACCAGGGGTTCCCAATCTTTTCTTTACTGCGACTCCCTTTACAGGTTGCAATTTTTTGCGACGCCCTTCTAAAAGAAGATACCTGTGTGTAGCTCTAGCAGACAATAAAATTACTTTATTATTCAAAGAAAACTCTAAAAAATAAAGAATCTTAATCATTATTTATTAGATTCTAATTCTAATAATTATAGAAATCATAAAAAACTAAAAACAATACATTTCATGAGCAGGATGAGTTTGCTTTTCTGAGCATAACTTCTCAAATCAGGACTGAAGTTCTGAAATTGCGACTGACCTAGGATAGCGCCGCGACGCCCAGTTAGGGAACATCTACTATAGATTGACATACGATTTTATAAAAATAAGATACCTAATTTGACCTTGAAAGGTGCAAATTAACTTGACCTGGGAAAAGTGTTTTCAATAAGTGCATCCACTTTTGTGCGAACGTGATTGTAGCAATAAGTTCGAGGATACCAACTTAACGACAGTTTACGACTGATAACAGTCAATTTACCACACAGACAGTGTACCAACCTTAATACTCATAACTTAGGAACTTTTTATTTCGTATTATGGTACAGTAAATTCATTTTATAGGCAATTGCATTGATACCAACATCGTGAACGACAAATAAGCTACACATGTTTTGAACCTGTATGATCGTAAATATTATATAGTTATATTTCTTTTTGTTGTGTTTTGTTGCACTGCACTGGTTTAAAATTGTTTACATCATACAGGGATGCAACTATTTCAGAGATTACTATTGCTAACTTTTCTTTATACGGGACATAATAATAAGGGAAGTCGTGCAATTGTGTTTTAAAGACCATACCAACAGCTAAGGTTATTTGGGCCTAGCACCAATTCATATTTTCAATTCATTATATTTTTTTAATAATAAATTGAAAATCCAATTGACACTTTTACCAGCTCTCGGGTTAGAACCCGGGAACTGGGGACTTGTAATAGAGGAACCATAACAACGCCATGTAAACAACAGCATTGCTACACGCCCAGCTATTCTCAAGCCCTGGGCAGTCGTGCAATCATTCAAAAATTCGATTTGGAGTTTTTGGTGAATTTACATATTTTTAAGTCCCCTGAACCCAAATAAATGTCTTCTGTCTGTCGCATCTCAAACCCAAACCATTTTTCTCAAATTTTACATACGTGTTCAGGACGATCATATGTCGAGTAAAACAGGTAAAAAAATGGAAAATATTATTTTTTTGAAAACGGGTGTAAATTTTGTTTAAATTTTACACATGATAGGATAATGAATTGAAAATATGAATTGGTGCTAGGCCCAAATAACGTTAGCTGTTGGTGGTCTTTAAAAAAAAATACACACGATAGGTAACTCTTCTGTTTTAACATCAATATGAGATCTAATGACATGTTAAGCTTTCATCTTAGGAAATGCAGGGAGGCAAGCTGTATAGTTGAGGTTATGATAACGATGTAATATATATGGAACAGGGATACCTTTTCACATCTAAAAAAGGTAGTATATCGTCTGCATGATAACTGTATGTCTCTATGTACTCAGATCAACTTGGTACAATGGACTAATAATTTAAAATTTAAAAGTATTTTTTTTTTAAATTAAACCTCTCTTGTTAATTTATTGAAGTATTTCCTTTTCAAATAAGATATTTGTATTTTGATTTCGCTATTTTATCAGTTCCTTCGCGACCCATTAAAAATTTAACGCGACCCGAAGTTAAGAAACGTTGTACTAAATAACGAAGAGTTTGACATTAGACCGTTTCTGCATACATATAAAATATGATTATATGATCACATTCTAAGGTTATTGTTAAATCAAATGTTCTGACAATGCGTTGTGACCCAGTCCAGCAATCAGGTACTTTTTACCTGGAAAGTATTCCGAAGTTAATGATATTTTGGTATGTTGTTTGTGGGTACTCTGTAGAGGACCCTCTGCTAACGTGGGGGAGCCGAAAAACCACGAAATTTTACCACCTTTTTTGCTTTTTTCGAAATCTCTCAGAAACGGTCGACTTAAGCAATTCTTTCATTATGTAAAGTTTTAAAGAGGATTATATTTCCTACAATTTTCATTCCTGCAACTTTTCTGTGGTACTAATGGTAAGCGCGCTGCAGCTTCTTGAAAATCACCCGCTCCGCTTTTTGTAACCTTGGTAACCAATGGTTGAAATGTAATGTTCTTTTCAATTTATATTAGAAATCGTGTCCATCGTGATTATAATAAAATTAAGAAAAATCGCAGGATAGTGGACAAAATATTTGATTTATTTAATTGAAAAAGTCTAAATATATAGACGAAACGTCGTACATTCAATTAAATAAATCAAATATTTTGTCCACTATCCTTCGATTTTTCTTAATTTTGTGCTTTTCAATAGTTTTATTTATTTTGTTCTTCATCGAACTTTAAATTGAAAATACACACGTTACACATTGGTTACCAAGGTTACAAAAATCGGAGCGGGTGATTTTCAAGAAGCTGCAGTGAGCTTACCATTAGTACCACAGAAAAGTTGTAGGAATGAAAATTGTTGGAAATGTAATCCTCTTTAAAACATTACATAATGAAAGAATTGCTTAAGTCGACCGTTTCTGAAAGATTTCGAAAAAAGCAAAAAAGGTGGTAAAATTTCATGATTTTTCGGCTCACGTTAGCACAGGGTCCTCGAGGTCGAAAACTCAGATTCTACTCCACAGAGTACCCGCAAACAACACACCAAAATATCATTAACTTCGGAATACTTTCCAGGTAACCACCTTCATTTATTACCTGCCGCTTGGACTACATAGCCAATTAAATTGCAGCTAAGACATCTTTTCGTTAACGCGCATATTTCCTACATAAAATAATAATTTATTATTGCAGTACCGGGAAAATTAACAAAAAAAAACAGGAAGCATAATTATAATAATTAATATTATTTATTTAAAATTGACCATTAAAATGTTACTAGAATATGTTATTATTGGCTATTAAATGGTCCATTTAAGCCTATTTAGAGATTATATTATATTCAAATGAGACACACTGATCTGCGTTAACAAGAAGCCGCAATAACAGCACCATTTTCCGGTCTATTGCGCATGACTGAGCATTTAACAACAGTGTATAAACATCTGACTGTCTATCTGTAACCAGAGCAGACCCCGATCTTCTTGTTGTAATATAATAATCTGACAACGAATATTTATACGCATATAAAGTCTGCTTTGTAAGTGGATTTTACACAGAAATTATTAACTCGGTGGGAAGAAATAGTCTAATAAATTAAAGTGAATTACGCATGTCGAGGTCACGTCACGTCCAATCGAAGAGGCTGGCGGGCTAACCGATACATGGTATACCATGAAAACATGTCTATACCTCTACAACAAGCTGCTACGACAGCTTAGATGTATAACGCTTGATTTGTACGCAGATGACCGCTGGTTCGAATCCCGGCGGCACCATTATAATTTTAGTTTTTTTTTCCTCTTCATTGAAAAAAATTCGACTGATGACCAGTCCTATACTTCCCACCTAGTAAATATTTGCAAAAAATAAACACTCTTTTTTTATTCTTTGAAAAAAAGCATGGCCAGCTCTTTTTTGTTTGGTGATCTACTAATAGCTAGTAATATAGCAAAAATCATGATTATCTACCTTGATTTACGTACAATTTTCTTTTTTTAGTAAAATTTTTTTTTTTCTCGAAAACTACATTTTAGAGAAAAAAATATTTACATTTTTTTCATATTATAACATCTAGAATTCATTTATATTTTTTTTTACCTATGTTAATACGTGGCATTGAGAACGTTTTTTTTAATATCTCAGGATCCACTGAACCGATTTGACTCCAAATCTAATCAGATCTAAGTTAAAGGCTGATAAACACAATAGAACAATCGACATGGCCGTATGTTGTTCCGTTTTTACGATATCGAAGGCGAAAAATTGACCACATACACACACACACACACACACACACACATAACACACACACACACACATACATACAGACATCAGTCTGAAAATAATCTTAAACGATTGCTAGGGTCTCAAAACGTGAAGATCTGTTAAAATCTCGAAATATTTTTTCGGACTAAATCCATTACCTCCCTACCATAGTAGAGGTGGGAAGTAAAAATATTTCAAATTTAATCTCAATTCCTACTTTTATTAATTTCAATACATAAACCCAAAAATGTTTAATACCAAGAATATCATCTGTAGAAACTTACTGATTACACAAATTGACTGTACTTTCAATATAAAAGCCGCTATGTTGTGAGAAAGATTGGGTTAAATTACATATGGTGGCGCCATCTTTTGAAATAGGTGAAGTGCAGGCCCCTTTTTATAATGTGATATGCATCGGCAGTAACAAAATTAATGGAGTTGCATAGTGTGGACGCTGATTAATTTGCCTACTGTAAAATAAGATAAACGTCCGATCTGTCTGCCCAACTGGCTGATCAGTGATCAGGTTGATCGTTTTTACACTCGATTTAATCTAATTTAACCGCATATATCAACATGTTTTATAAATAAACGTACAGGTGTAGAACATGAATGATATGTCTATTTATATTTATTTATACAAGCTGAGAATTGATCGATTGCCCGTTGAAATTAGTGAAAGTTATTTTTAATTACGGTCCACTTTCGAACTGATAAGGAACATTTTGATTTTATCCCCTAAATATAGTAGAGGCCGTCTATTATGGCTCGTTTATAACGGCTAACCGTTTTTAGCGACGTAAATGCAAACTCAAGTTAGGTTTCATATAGACGTACTATGAAAGCGTATCCGTATAGTACGAGTCCTGTTTAAGCGACCAACTGCTTTTAGCGACCTAATTTTATAATAGCCGACAAGCTATACAAACAATTTCACCCTTGAATCAATAATAATTGTGACCATTTTTTTGTTACATGTTGGGGGCGGTCTGCATCCCTCCCATACCGCTATCTAGCAAAATACATTACTCAGGGCACTTAAATATATCTCCCTCAACATCTTCACAAAAATAAGGCCTTGAATAAATAACATCAAAAAATTGTCACTAGCTCTCGGTCAATTTACCAGATATCCAATTAAAATAATACGTTATAGTATTGAAGTCTTTTTTGTAGGACTAGCGATACCTACCAATATTTTTGTAGAACACTGCATTATTTGATCAGAGAATACACAGACCTATCCAGTGTTACCTTCGTCCTACAGTTAGTAATCAGTTTAGAATATTCGTGGAACTGACACTTTCAGGGCGTAGGACCGAAAAACCCTACCGGACAATTTGTAGGACAATTTGACCCTTCGATTTCAAAAATATTAATTAAACAATTAACTAAAAATCAGCCCGTTAGTAATAAAATTTCAGACCTCGTTATTTTTACATATTGGGGACGGAGGACTCGCCAGTCCACCCATCGCTTTTGTACGACAAGCGCAGCTTCCTGTTTTTTTATAAATTATCTGGCAATTTAACTGAAAAACAAAGCGTTATGTATAAAATTTAAAAACTCGCCAAATCAACATGTTTAGCGGCTGCGCAGAACTTTGCATACCTCTACCGAGAATTGTCGCAGAGAGAGATTTGGGGGACTCGTCAAAACCAAGCTACTCACGAAAATTCAGCCTGTTAGTAATCACTTTAAAATATTGGCGCTGTACCCCGGACTATGAGGGAAAGAATAATCATGTCTAAGTAAATTTTCACACCAAATTTAAGTAAACATTAAAGTATCCATAGAAATAACTAAATCACAAAGTGAGTATTCACACTTTGTTGCACTCATTAAATATTTATAACTCTCTGTTGCACTCATTAATTTGTTATTATCATATTTGATTTCGAACAATCAGTATAGAATATAGGGTGTGCAAACATTTCACACCCTTTATAAAAAGTAAGCATCTTGAAATAAATGGGAAACAGTGTTCACTGCCAACAATAAAATATCCATTCGAAGTACTCAACTCTGTGCAGAACAGTTTTTTTTATGAATAAACTTTTCGCCATTAAAATTATTATGGAGTCGCTAATTCCCGTCTTTCATACATATTTTAACTTTTATGTAAATGCATGCGGTTAAATAATGTTCATAGTAGGCACTGCATGCCGGCAGTCATCTGTTGTTTATTACAGTTTCTGCTGAGAAACACGTGAACATCTGTTCTAGAGACAACTGAACATCAAATCAGAAACAATCGACGATCGTATAACTATGTATTTTCCCCGTGTATGCTGAGCTTCAAGCATGCTGCACGTCTTTTAATGCTATTTAATGCCTTTGGGTAAATCATTAAAAAAGGAAATGGTCATGAGAAATTGATTCATTTTGTCTGACCGGCATTTTAATCACTTCATCCAGATTAGAAGAACAAAATAGAAATGAAGAAAAACTAAAAAGATGGGAAAGGAAAATATTACGTAAAATTTATGGAGGAGCTAGGCTTAACTCACACGTACCAACTTTCCGACGACATCAGAACCACAATAAAGTCGTCGTCTGTGGAGAGTAGCTAAAATGTAACCTAAAAGTATGGAAAATGGGTCGCAGCACTCACACGTCCGACACATTGCCCGACAATGCGACTACAGTCGCAATGTGTTGACGATGTCATCCACAAAATTGTCGCAGTCGGCAGGCCAACACAACTCACACGTGCGATTCTCCAGCGACACACCAACAACAGGCCGGCAGTCTGTGTTGTGTCAACGCAAACTGACTGTCTGCCGTATAAGTTTGGTGTGTATTGTCCACAAAGCGATCTACTCACACGTGCGATTCTCCAGCGACACACCAACAGGCCGGCAGTCTGTGTTGTGTCAACGCAAACTGACTGTCTGCCGTATAAGTTTGGTGTGTATTGTCCACAAAGCGATCTACTCACACGTGCGATTCTCCAGCGACACACCAACAGGCCGGCAGTCTGTGTTGTGTCAACGCAAACTGACTGTCTGCCGTATAAGTTTGGTGTGTATTGTCCACAAAGCGATCTACTCACACGTGCGATTCTCCAGCGACACACCAACAGGCCGGCAGTCTGTGTTGTGTCAACGCAGACTGACTGTCTGCCCTGCAAATTGGTGTATTGTCGACAAAGCGATCTACTCACACGTGCGTCTGCACGCCAACTAAAATGTAGTTGAAAAGTGGTCCATTGCTGCGACAGCGTAAAAACAGAATGTCGTTGTATTGTGGTACGTGTGAGTTAAACTTTAAAGAAAATGACGTACAGTGGAGTCGCAGGACAAATAGGGAAGTAACAGAACTGTTTTTTTTTTCAAACTTCCAAAATAAGCACAAGTAACCAACACAACTCACACGTGCGATTCTCCAGCGACACACCAACAACAGGCCGGCAGTCTGTGTTGTGTCAACGCAGACTGACTGTTTGCTCTGCAAGTTTGGTGTGTATTGTCGATAAAGCGATCTACTCACACGTGCGTCTGCACGCCAACTAAAATGTGGTTGAAAAGTGGTCCATTGCTGCGACAGCGTAACCACAGAATGTCGTTGTATTGTGGTACGTGTTAGTTAAGCCTTAGGCTGAGGCTACATTGGCGCCGTTTCCGATCAGATCAGATCAGACCAGATCAGATCCGTAATGTCGGATGTGAACAAACACCAGTAACCTTGTTGAAGTGGCTACACTTATCACTCCAGACCGCGCCAGAAGATGTCAGATTGCAACAGACACGTTCCGACCGTCGGACGAAATCAAACATGTTTGAAATTTTCGTCAGACTACGGCCGTACATTTGACAGTTTTTAACAAACAGTGTTGTGTATGCTAGCTATTATTACCAGATTGTCTTATTGTATTGTATTATTATTTAAAAACGTGTTTGAATATCAATTGTGAGTATGGACAAATCACTTTTAATTGACCTTGTACGTGAAAAGCCTCCTATTTGGGACCAAAGAGACAAAAGATACCACAACAGGGACGTGAAAGGTCTTTTGTGGAGAGATATTGGCGAAAAAATGAATCTTTCAGGTATGATTTGAAAATATAATTTATTTATTAATTAATCTATGAGTAGTCCATAAAATGAAAGTAAATTAACTCTGATCGGTTTCAACGCATTGTTGAAGTTTGTTTGTTTTGTTTGTTGTTTATAATAGGGCTCGGTATTTTTCAAATTAAAGTATTCGAATATTCATTTAAACTTCTATTCGAATAGTTAAAATTAATTAAAATTTAGCTGTTTTTTGGATTTTTGACAAAGATCCTGAAGTCTGTCAAGTCACGGCCCTCACAAGTTTCCCAACAATAAAATTTAAATCTAACAATACTGGGCAGTCATAACAGATAGCATAACTGTTAAATGATTAAAAAAATTACATTATATTTCTGAAAAAAATGTTATCTCTATCGCTAATCTAAATCATAAATCGCATATTGAAATCAAAACGTAAACACAGCAATGAGTAATAATTGGCGACAGCCGATACTCATGACAGGGGTCAGGACTCAGGGACGCCAAAAACAAAGAACAGTTGTATAAATGTATAATAAATGTTATTGTTGAACAACGATAAAAAATAATAAAAACAGTGCATTTTGATTTTCATTTGAATCCGGAAAGAAGCTAACTACAGTCAATGACAAATATTTAAATATCCAAATATTCAAAATTTGCACATCAAAAATTATTATTGTTCAACAAAGAAAAACTGTCCGTCGGATATTATCCACTCCCTATGTAGCCACTTCGTCTGAAGTGTCTGATTTGGTCTGGTCTGGTCTGGTCTGATCTGATCGGATCTGGTCTGACACGGATCTAGTGTAGCCTCAGACTTAAAGAAAATGACGTACAGTGGAGTCGCAGGACAAATAGGGAAGTAACAGAACTGTTTTTTTTAAACTTCCAAAATAAACACAAGCAAACAGTTTGCTTGTGCTTATTTTGGAAGTTTGAAAAAGTTCTGAAAGATTTCGATTTTCGTCAGAAAAATTGATCCAAAAAAAAGAAATATCAATATTCTATTACATTTTTTAAAACTATTTGAAGCCATGCAATTAACAGTGCAAGCTGTAAGAAGGTATGGAAATAAGGTGATAAATCTTGAATCTGGTATTTTTGAATAGGTCACGCGTTTTCTGTAACCACTGGTAATGTTATAGTTGGCACGAGATTAATGTCTTTATTATTACTATCGTTCACTAAATATGGTGCAACCGACAATATGTGATATCGGGTCCATATTGGTTTGTTACATGCGGATTTCTTTAATAACTTCTTGCAACACGTACAGCTCATTCACTGATAGTGAACAACAAAATTATTACAGAGTTCTAGTCAGCACTCAGCAGTCGATAGAAGTTCCGTCTACCGACTGCTGACTTAAGTCGGTTCTATCTATTTTTAACCGACTTCAAAAAAAGGAGGTGATTCTCAATTCGGTTGTATTTTTTTTTATGTTTGTTACCTCAGAACTCCGTCATTTATAAATCGATTTGGAATTTTTTTTTATTTGAAAGGATATACTTTCAGATTGCTCCCATAGAAATTTTATCAAAATCGGTTCAGTAGTTCGGCTGATTTTAATGAAAGTTAGTAACGGCGTGTGATTCCTTAAGGTAAATGTCACTTTTTGACACATCAGACAGCGTAAGAAAGTCGGTTTAATAAAAGTGAGTAACGGCGTGTGATTCCTTTAAGGTAAATGTCACTTTTTGACACTAAAAAGTAAAAAATAAAAAACTTTTTAACAAAAAAAAATCTCCTTCAAAAAGCCACTAAGAAAAGGAAAATAATGAAATTTTGAGGTCTGCGCCAATTTAATAAAATATGAAGTTGGTTAAAAAGAAGATATTAATCAATATACTATACTTTTTAACCGACTTCATATTTTATTAAATTGGCACAGACCTCAAAATTTCATTATTTTCCTCTTTTTAGTGGCTTTTTGAAGGAGGTTTTTTTTTTGTTAAAAAGTTTTTTGAGAAAGTTCAGTCAAAATGTCTAATGTCTTGTGGCAAACTGTTATATTGATGAATTGCGTATCCGATTTTTTTAGCCTGTGACGAGGTACTTTGATGTTTATTTTGAATCGCGTTTCATAGCTGTGTGCTTCTTCATTAGTTACAAATTTATCCAAATTACTACGGATATGTATATTAAATAGATTTATACGGCTGTTTTGCAATTGAAAATTTTTATTGGAAGAGCAGCCAATTACATAATTGATTTCTGCAAATATCGAAAAAAATCATTTTGACAACCATAGTCACAATCAGGACTCTAACCTGAACCTTTTCACTATCGCGGCGGAATGAGCTTGTTTGAAATAATTTCACCTAGATACATGATTAGCTCTCGCTACTACGATGATTCACATCTACAACATAGCTATAATTAATAACACTCGCATGTAGTGGAAATCTATTGATTCCTTTGCATATATGGAGAATGTTAGATTGGTAATCATGTCACGGTTGAGTAACTGTAAGCTCATTCCGCCGCGATAGTGGAAAAGTTCAGGTTAGAGTCCTGACTGTGACTATGATTGTCAAAATGATAATTTCAGATATTTGCAGGAATCAATTATCTAATTGACTGCTCTTCCAATAAAAATTTTCGTGGATATGTATACCTATATCAGCTGTTGTTATAGAACGAGTGATTAAGAGGACATAATGGAGGACAGTATGGCTCAGTTGGTAGCGTCGCGGCCTCTGAATCAGACTGTCGTGGGTTCGAATCCCACCTCAGCTCATGAATGTTTTGTGATGTTATTTAGTTTTTAAGTGATACCTATATTATGTATATTTGTTGTATTTAAGACGCTAATGACCCAAGTTGTCGACGCGTCTATAATCCACAATAAATAAAATAAATAAAGAGGACATAATTTTTAAATCGATGAAATGGGGTTTGCAGTGTTTTTTGCTCGTAGCGTTTCACTATAATTCTTATGGCCTTTTTCTATAATATAAAAACCTTTTCGTACATAGAAATCTATAGGAACGTAGTACAAGCGAGTGGGGTGGTTGCTGTTAATTGGGGGCGCGGTGAGGAAGCAAGTGTGCCTACATTCTATTGGTCGCTTCAGTTGCGCAATCGCTGTACGAGCAATTGAGCATGAGCAAAGACGCGGACGACTGCATCTGGCGCAATTAAGCATGCGCAAAGACGAGGACGACTGCATCTGGCGCAATTGAGCATGCATAAAAACGCGACCAATAGAACGTGGGCACATGCATAGCATGTCCATAAGACAGGTATGCATCCTTCCCTGAATGGCTTCCCACCTCATCTAAAGTGGCACTTTATACTACATCCCCAGATATCGATATCTATATGATTTGATAAAAATATATGAGCACTGTGGTTGGAATAAAAACAAAAATAAAGATAGTTACTTCTTACCACAACAGTTTTATTGATGGATGTACATTTCGAAAGCTATGCTTTCATCTTCAGCAAACACTATACATCATAGTGTTTTCTGAAGATGAAACACTATGATGTATAGTGTTTGCTGAAGATGAAAGCATAGCTTTCGAAATGTACATCCATCAATAAAACTATTGTGGTAAGAAGTAACTATCTTTATTTTTGTTTATACAGCGTGTCCACGAAAGTTATGGAATTTTTTTTTATTAATTATTGGTGCAAAATTTTTTTTCTGTGGAAAAGTTCTGCTTCGTCCAAAACCTCTAAAACACCAAAGAAAATTTTTTTCGGCCTAAAGTTATACGAGGGAAATCAAAAAGTTTTATTTTACTAAAAATAAAAATTATCTGTGATATCAAGATTTTCGCAAAATTAGTTACATAATCAAATTTAATTCAAAATTATAACATAACTAACTTCTAAGTAATTATTTATTCAGAATTATAAATCAGAATTCAACATGTCCTCCATCTCTCTCCATACAAAGAGAAAAAATTTCTTTGGTGTTTTAGAGGTTTTGGACGAAGTAGAACTTTTCCACAGAAAAAAAATTTTGCTCCAATAATTAATAAAAAAAAAATCCATTTGTAAAGAACTTTCGTGGACACGCTGTATGATTTGACATTACCCTAGGTCCCCATATGATTCATCTAAACAAAATGCAAGCTTACACTATTCATAAACAATTTATATTTAGCCATATCCTGTTTATATGAGCTCTAATCCTTTATCTGCAGCAATATTTCATGCCCATCATAGTAAATATATTCGTGAGAAACATAAAGTCATGAAAACATGATTGATTTCATTTTACTCCTGATCCAATAAATCAACCTTGTAAATGCAATGTACATATGTAACCTACTCGGATACTAGCTTATGTTATATTAGATAGATGCTTGGCTTTTTTATAAACACGCATACTAACTTAACAAAAAAAATAACACACACACACGAGACATACATTTGCAAAAGATACGGAAAAAAAACAGTGTCTAAATTTAAAGATCCTAAAAACAATTTAATAAGAAAAATAAAAATTAATGTCGCGTGTAGAGAAAAGCCCGCCCTGCAAATAATAATAAATAAATAAAAGTGGAATGTATTTCTTTCCATGACTGCGAATACAATTATTTGTGTTTAACGGTATTCACGGCATCTGTATGTACCCGCGATGCAGACATACTACACTGTAAAAAATGGATGTAAAAATACTTTGAAAGTTAAGGTAGAATTCGTTCGATTTTCTAAGTGATTTTACATTATTATTTATTTTTACACAGAAAAGTTCATAAAAACTTGGACTTTTACTGTAAAGTTAAACAAATTTGTGATTTTTACATAAAATAAATTAAAATTACATAATTTGTGTAATATTCCAATAAAATTTGTAAAAATTACAAAATAAAATGCATAGTTACATATAAAAAATGGATGAATACAAAACACATTAATGTAAAATTAGTAACCACGCATGCGTAATGCGTTTTTATGGAATCTACGCGATGTGCAGACGATACCTGTTTGCGACGCCATTGTTCTTTGTGTGCCTATTACCAGATTAATCGCTGGCTACAAATGGACCATCGATAATCTATGGAATCGACCTTCTCATTTCTTACAGTGTAGTTTATTATTCGTAGCTTATTTGCTGTTTTACTTTTAGGTAGAAAATTGTTTTTTTGCGTTCAAATAATAAATCGAAATATTTAATTATAGATAGAATACTTATATAAATTTAGAAGCTATTAATGTATTATTTTATATCGTGTTCTACGATAGTAAAGCCTTTATGAAAACATTAAATGTCTCCGGCTGAGATGCATATTGTTATAAAGTAACAATAAGCGATTTTTTTACTGTCTTATATTATTGTGCAGCCATTTGATTTATAGTTATTTCTTCAAATGATGTTATTTTACATTTTCTACTTGGTATGACTCACTGACTGGCTCCTATAAATCTTAAATCATGATGAATAGCAGTTCATTAAATTATTGGAAATTATATCTCAGATCTTATCTTATTTTAATCACCCTAAATTTTTGACTTCTTCAGTACCTGAAAAACAAGCCGTGAGGTGGGTCGTTTATTAGAACTAAAGTGCGACCCTTGAGGTCCAGACGACAAACTTCCCAGTTTGATAAATATTTAATAATAATAATTAAATTAGATATTACACAGAAAAGTAATCATTTTAATCATTAAAACATAACTATTATTTATTTTTAACAATAATTAAAAAAAAAAAACGACAAAACCGATTTTTATAAAATTTATGTCGGATCAAAATGACGTTAACACGCCTCGATTGACATCCTTACGAAGTCGATATAATTTTTTATTCGCGAGATATTGTGTAAAATCTACTTTTTTGGAGTCTATTTGGTTAAGAAAAAAGAACGGCTGAACCGATTTTGAAAAAATTTCTTTCAGATCATATTTACGTTAATACGCGTCGATTGGCACCCTAACGTAGTCGATATCATTTTTCATTCTCGAGATTTCGTCTTAGAAAGAAATGGACACATATACGTACGTACGTACACACACATACACACAGAGAGACATCTTTCTAAAAATAGTTTAAAAATAGTGTGGTGACCTTGAAACATAAAAATTTGTTATACATTTTGATTTCGATTTTCGGACCCATTACAATAACTTCCAATGGGAAGTTAAAAAATCGAATAGGTATTTCTATCATTTGAAATTATTGATGCTGGGTTGCACAACACATTGTCAGAAAATCTGACCTTAGAATGACCATATAATTATATTTTTATATACATACTAGCGGCCCGGTCCGGCTTCGCCCGGGTGCTAGGAATTTCCCGGGTGAAATACATTACTCACTCGCTAAGCTCGTTCGCTCGAATTTTATTAATACACTACTCACTCGCTTCGCTCGTTCGCTTGAATATTATAATTACATTACTCACTCTCTTCGTTTGTTCGCTTGAATATTATGATTACTCACTCACTTCGCTCGTTTGCTCCCGGGTGGTATGAATTTATGATGAAATTATGAGTGCTACTTAGTCTTGCTAAAACTCAAAAACGGCTTGACCGATTTTAATTTTTTTAAATATAATCAACTTAATCACACACACAAAATTTCATCAAAATCAAACCAGCCGTTTAAGAGGAGTTCAATCACATACACACGGACAGAAGAAATATATGCAAATTAATTTAGTTGAGTTAGCCATATGTATTCTATCTTTGTCACGCAACCCATTTTGTTTATGTCTTCCCTGTTGCACTCATTTATTTTCTATGTTCTCAATCCTGTGATACACCCTGTATATAAAGATAGGCATAGGAAAGAAATAATTGTTTTTATAGCTAAATTTTGAGAAAAATGCCTATAGAAAAAAGTAGCATCGAAGGGGAAGTCATATAAAAAATTATTTTTGCTATACCCACTATTATTTATTTTTTTGTCCTTGTCGGCTTTATTTAAACCCCGCATAAGGTATTTTTGTAAATTATAGACGCGTCGACAACTTAGGTCATTAGCGTATAAGGTATTTTTTATTAGTCATTTAATAATGGATATTTCGTGTGTATAAGCATTAATCGATATAACAGACGCTAATGACCGCTGTTATCGAGCGTCTATAATTCACAATTCATTCATTCGTTCTAATCGATAGATAGATTGTAGATTATAGACGCTCAACAGCTGAGGTCATCAGCGTCTATTAGAATAAATCGAAATGATATATTTAAGTCTCGGTGAGAGAGCCCTCTTAAAGTTATATTTGCTAAATTATTATAATAACTACTTTATTTGTGAATTAAATGAAAGTATTAACGGGCCAGATAATTATGTATAAAATTGTAGTTTTTCGATTGGTCTATAATTTTTATTTTATCTTTTAAAATGAATAATATATCACATAGGTTCGTATTTACCGGATGTTCTATCGCAATCATTACTTTTTGACTTTGTAACTTCTTATGCGAGTTCGGACCGTTTATCATGCGCTTAAAGGTACGTGTAGTATGGATCTGGGATTCTAGATGGTAGCGTAGATCATAGCAGGGCTTACTTAAATTAATGCATTGTTATATATGCGAGTGTACCCAACGAAGCAGTGAGTGTAGCAGGTATAAACGCTGTTACAAGAGCTGCTAAATTCAAGAATGTATCTCACCATTCTTTCAGCGCGCTGACTACTACAATCAACGTGTGACAACTCAAACTGTCAAATGGCCGTTACAAGTTTCGCAATGGATGTGACTAGTTTAATATGTGAAATTTTGCCAGTTTTTATTTAATTTGTTTTGATTTTTTTCTAAGACATATTTAAAAGTGTTAGGTTTCATACGTAAATATTCAAAAAACCGGTTTGGGTAAAATTTTAATTCTTGGTATAAATGATGAAATTCGCCATGTTTAGATCGTTTTCTATTAATAGGGTGGACATGATAGCTCCTACCAAAATTTGTATTTAAAATATACCACTTTGTAGCAGAAGAACACAAATATTCGTCTTTGCTATCTGACATTTCAAACGCGATTTAAGCTTGTATCAATGCTAGAATCAAAGCTTCGTTGTGCAAACCTATTAGCGCTTATAATTTCAGCCACCATCTATCATACATTCTACCATCTAGAATCCCAGCTGCGTAATGCATGTACCTTTATGCGAGTTCGGGCCGTTTAACATGCGTTTAACGCGTTAAATATAAGTACGAGTAGTTGTAACCATGCCAACGAAAAACAAATCAATAAATTTTTCTACAAATGTCAATTTATAACATGAATGGTCTTACATAACAAAGTTTGACTGTTTTTGCATAAATATAAAATGTGATTATAATATGATCAGAACTGCAAGTTTTTGCCACTGGCGACGCCACTAGTGCATATAAATACCATAGAATGTCTATGGAAAATACAAATCTTAGAGGGTTCACAAATGTGAAATATGTTCTGTCCAATTAGGATGTTGTGAATAGGTATTTATAATTCTTTGACTTTAACAACCGCTAATCAACGAGGTTTGAACTTCGTTGCCGCCAATATTTAAATGTGTGGTTTGTGTGGTTTCCGGTTTGTAATTAATTTAGTGGTTGCTACCATAGAGACATAGAGGATGCTACAACTTTTACGCTAGTGGCGGTATTGAGCTGAGTTTTGAGTTTTCTGCCCTATTTAATTGTATTGTATTGTATTTTAAAGACCACCAACAGCTAAGGTTATTTGGGCCTAGCACCAATTCATATTTTCAATTCATTTTTTTTTTTTAATAATAAATTGAAAATTCAATTGACACTGTTACCAGCTCTCGGGCTAGAACTCGGGAACTGGGGACTTGTAATAGAGGAACCATAGCAACGCCATGTAAACAACAGCGCCGCTACACTCTCGGCTATTCTCAAGCCCTGCCCTATTTAAGGCCACTGCCAAATCAATTTTTTTTGACAGTGCGAATTATGCAAATCAGCATTAAGAAGTAGATTTTTCGTAAGTTTCACTTCTGTAGTGTGTTCATATAATTCGGTCGTCGTTTATTGATAAATATTATAATAAATTAGCAAAGATAACTTTATCGGTAAGCCCTATATTCTAGAAGAATACTACTTTAGCGGCTGGGATAGATTTGAATTTTGTAAATACACCCGGTATACGATTGAACAGTTAATAACATAACATTACAGACATGCGATTGTTTTTTATATGACTGTGTTTTGTTGAAATGATACACAGTAGTGCCAATGTATAAAAAAGGCAAAACTTTCCAATAAACGTTTAGAACCAGAAAGATTTCCCACATATCATGATTTTAGTTTCTTGGTACACTTTAAATCATATAAAACCGACTCGGCTTCTTTGGTATCTAAATTGCCATTTCATATAAGAAGTGATGCGCGATACGAGATGTTTTAGTCGATTGTCTCGATTGTACAAACATCTCGATGTCTCTCGATGGTTGTCACTTGGACTCGATTGTTATTGTTTCATAGTTCACCGAAACCGAGTCACATAGTACTGAATCGTACACTGCCGAGAGCCACACAATATACAATCGTTCATCACTCAACAACTGTGGTCGAGTCTTTATTTATTGTAGATTATAGACGCGTCGACATCTAAGGTCATTAGCGTTTTTCAACTAAGTACACTAAATAACAACTAACTTAAAACTAAATAACATCACAAAACATCCATGAGCGCAGGTGGGAATCGAACCCACGGCAGTCCAGTCATAACAATTTATTTTAATCCAAGAACCCATGAACCGTATTGAATTTAACAATTTAATTTGAGCTGTATTCTAATTTTCTAGATATCGACTTACTGACAACAAAAAATGAAAAAAAAATTGAATAGGTTTGACACCGATTTGATGTTTCCATTATATTATCTTTTAAATTTTCAATAATAAAATTTTAGTAGTGGTTTTCAGTAGACTTTTGTATCTACGGTTAGAGCTTGGACTATGACTTAAATTATACGTAGGTACTGTAGATAATAATTAGGAACACATTCTTAACTGCAGTTCAATTTATTAAAATTTCTGAAAAAAATTTATAAATTTTAATACACATATAATAACTAGTCTGTTTGTTTTTATTTTCATGTCGCTACGCTTTCATTCGGTTTATCAGCTTCATTACTGTCATCTTTAGCTTGTTCATCTTTCTTCTCTTCGCCATCTTGTTGTTTTTCTTCATTTTGACCTTCCGGTTGTTTTTCTCCCGATTGTTCTTCTGTTTTTTCATTGTTTTCATCTCTTTCTTTTTTTTCACCCCCCTCATCTTTCGCTTCATCACCTTTCTCTCCATCTCCTTCTTTTTTCTCATCTCCTTCTTTCGTTGCATCCCCTTCTTTCTTTTCATCGCCGTCTTTTTTATCCTCATCACCTTCTTTCTTTTCTTCCGTAATGGCTTCTTCGACAGCTGTTTTCTTACCCTTTTTCTTTCCTTTCTTCGGTAACGGCTGAGTATCCGGATATAACGACATATATTTTATTAACATAGCACTGAGATCAACACGTTTTCTTAAACCAATAAATTCTTCCGCTAATGCTTTCAATAAATCTCTATCTTTAATAATAGGTTTTAATTTAGCTTTTTTTAACAACGCTTCAAAATCATCTTTCGTAACAAGTACCTCCGTTAAATCAAGCAGAAACTGGCCCATGTTAGGGAGTGGATTTTTTTTTTTAGATTTCTTTGATATTAAATAATCCGCCCTGTCCAGTAGTACCTTCTGGTAATCTGGACCGCGTATTTTATGATTACTCAAAACACCTTGATACTGTACTTTTAATTTTCGCCTTACACTTCTGATAATTGGTAATGAATCTTTTGAGATCCATAAATATTCCAGATTCAAAACTTTAAGTACTTTGTAATTTGGTAATTCCTCAAGAAAATCTTCTAAATCTATTCCTCGTAATGGATTTCCACCTAACCTGAATTCATGTAATCCTTTGTTAACCAATAAAGCATCCATGAGAAATTCCATTTCTTTCCCAGTGATTCTATTATAACTCAAATCCAACGTCTCCAAAGAAGAATTTTCTTTGATAAACTTGCTCACTAAGCTTACACAATCTTTATTAGCAATTCCATTCCATGATAAATTCAAATTTTTCAATCCTTCAGCAGATCCGATAGCTTTGCAAAATGGTTTCAAATTTTCAAAATGATTCAACATATTTCGTGACAAATCCAATTCTTTAATTTTGGAATTCGATTCCAAAAGTAATGCCAATGGTGGTAAAGAGTCTTCATCTAAATTATTATAACTAAGATTTATCTTTTGTATAGACGTATTATCACAAAAACCTTCCACCAGAAAGCCTATTCCAGCATCACCAATTTCATTTCTACTTAAATTTATTTCTTTTATTGTCCTGGTTTTAAGAAGACCATCTTTTATATTTTTCGCACCGGCTGGACCAATCTTACATGCAGAAAGATCAAGTTTTTGAATAGTATGAGTTGTAGTAATTAATTCATTCAGTAATTTAGTTGTTTCTGGTTGTAAAATATTTTCGTGTAATGACAGGTAATTTACTCGATTATTATGCAATAAGGTTTCGATAACTGCTGTCAATTCAGCTGGCTTGAGACCGTGATAACTTAAATCAAGTTTGTTTTTTGGAAGTGATTCAATAATATAATGCAATGGTACTATTTCTAAATATTCACAAAGATCAATATAACGTTCTACACCAATCGTATCATATTGCACTGCAAGTTTCTCTTCCCATAATGCGTTATTTAATCCAGGATCTTTGACTTCTGGAAACTTGAACCACGGATGAAGATATATTGAACTGTGAGATAATTCTACATGAGCCAAACATTTTATTGATTCCCTTTCATAATAATACGAATCTAAGGATGCAATTGGCGTCTCTGATTTTGAATTAACGCTTGTTTCTTCTGATGTTTCAGCGATGGTCGAAGTTTCGGTTGGATTTTCAGATGTCATTTTTATTAATATTTATTTAACGTAAAATGTCAAATAGTTTTCTTCAGTTCCATAGCAACAAAAAGCAAAATTGTGAAAATAGAACATAAATTTTTATCCAAGGGAGTATGCAGATTTTTTTTTTTTTATGAGATGAGAGTAAACATAGACACACTGTTATCATACTGAAATTAGGTCATAAAAGGTAGTCCAAATGTTCGGGGAATTTTCAGGCGCCAAAGTTAAAATAACGGGAAGGGTTTAGCTTCATGAATTTTCACACTTTATTTCAGAACCCAGGGGGTTTATATACAAAATTTTTGTTTTATAAAGGGTGTCTCAGCAAGAATTTGAATTTGGAATCGCGCGCCATTTTCGACTGTTAATTGTTGAGTCAGTCATATTTGGTATTTGTTTAATTAAAACATTGACATTTACGAAAATGGTGAGTTACAGGTCAGAAGAACGTTTGTTAATAGTGAAAACCCATTACAAAGAAATAGCATGCCAAATTCGTGAAATCCAGCAGCCCTTACTGCAAAATGTACTGCAAAGTTTCGTCAAAAGAGTATATTCCTACCATCGGAGCAACGGTGGTCATTTAACCGATATTTTGTTTCATATGTAAATGTATCTACATATGAAGAAAAAAATGTCAATAAATCATTAAATTAACATAATATTTTTTAAGTTTTTAAAATTCAAAATGCTAGGAAAACTCCGTAATTAAATTAAATGAAAGTACAATGGTCACTCGGAGTTAATATTTATATTTAATATTCACTAATTATAAAACATAAATTTACTTACATTAACTTATAAGCTACACAAAATAAACTAACAACTAACTTAAAACTACGAATATACTACAAAAAATCAAGCTTTCGACCTTAATTAGGTCCTCTTCAGGATACTACTGCCTTTTACCAGCTCTCGGGCTAGAACCCGGGAACTGGGAACTTGTTGGTTACAAATTCAGTTATGTCCTTTGAAGCCACCAGCAGGAAGACACCAATTCATATTTTAAATTTAATGTTTTTTAATAATAAATCGAAAATTCAATTGACACTTTAATCAGTTTTCGGATTCGAACTTGGCAACTGGGGGTTTGTAATAGAAAAGCCATAATCATTTGTCATGAGAATGAACCATATAGAAACTTTAAAAATAGGTATATGGTTTTTATAGTTGTTTTGAAAAATCGACTTTTGAGCACACGACAAGAATAAATGGTACCAAATATAAGAAACAAATACATAGAGTCGATGCTTGAGCAATACTCTGTTAGAATAGTTTAAATATTGAAACACAAAAACCGGTGTTGATGTTCCAATAAAACATACATCCTTAGATGTTTGCCGCTGACCGTTGACCAGTTGCGGCAACATTTTTGAAACTTTGAAAAAAGGACAGTGTGGTGTAACGGTTAGCGTAGCAGCCTTTGAATCACACTGTCGTGGGCTCGAATAATCTATGTCCTATAAAGCAAAGTATCACCTATCGAACAGTGAAGAAGATTTGCAATCGGTCTTCTGAGATTATTCCCGTTTTTCACCCGGGCGAAGCCGGGCCGACCAGTTTCAATTATACATCTAAACTTTCCTCGTGAATCAATCTATCTAATCGTGAAAACCGGAATAAAATCCGTTCAGTAACTTCGGAGAAATCGGTGTTCTGACATTACCCCGATTTTCACCCGGGCAAAGCCGGGCCGACCAGTTTCAATTAAACATCTAAACCTTCCTCGTGAATCAATCTAATCGTAAAAACCGGAAAAAAATCCGTTTAGTAGTTACGGAAAAATCGGTGTTCTGAGATTACCCCTGATTCTCACCCGGGGCGAAGCCAGACCGGCTAGTTATTATAGCGTATGTTCATCTCCATTGCGGAAGCTACCCGTGTGCAAAATTTCACAGAGATTGGTTGAGTAGTTGAGACGTGAAAGCGGAACAAATAAACGCAGTTTCGCATTAATTAGAATATTAGTTAGGATTTATTTTTTGGTATGGTTTTCCGCTACTGTACAAAATAAAAAACTGCTCCCATATTTCTACATTTATATGTCGAAACAAATAAAAAATAACTCAAATCCTAAACAGTGTACAAATTTGAACAATTTCACTAAGGTATTCGCCCATTTATTTTTAAATTCTAAACTAGAAATAATATAAATATATTTTTTTACAGTACATTATTTTAAAACAGAAACCATTCGTTCATATCGTCTTCCGATAAAAAACTGTCATGGCTTCCAATAGGTATCACTGCTGTTTATATTATATATTATATAGGGGCAACTAAAGTATAGATAATTTTCGGGGTGTTATATTAACTTTTATTAAAATATCGAGCGTCTATAATGTACAATATCTATCTATCTACAAGAGAACACAGGATTCAGGCAGAATTTTTATTTTCGAGTCACGTAATAGTAGATTGTATTTCTAGTGTCGTAATGGGGTTTATTACTGACGAGTTGTGACGCAGTATGTAAAAACAAGCGATAGCGAGTTTTTACTGTCAAACAAGTTATAATATTGCACGAAAAATATATGATATTTTTTGCCATACCCACTTCAAAATACTTACTTTTCACTTCATTTTCAGTATTTTCAAAAAATTTTGACAGTTCAGTTGCGTTGCAATCTTTACATTTACAGCAGGCCATGAGTATGTAACAGCAGGCAGATATAGCGAATAAACCTTTTGAATTGTGAATTATAGACGCTCGACAACAGAGGTCATTAGCGTCAATAAACCTTTTACTTATCGTACTAGTTATGTTATGAAAACACTTTCGGCACGCCTGCCTATTAAATGACCAGATCAGGGTTGTTACGGATGCAAAAATTTAGACATCCGCGGATGCAGATGCGGATGCGGATTATTAGAAGTTCACATCCGCGGATGCGGATTTGATACGGATACGGATGCGATGCGAATGCGGATGCGGATTTTGGGATTTTAAAAGGATAATTATTTAAATTTTAAGTGCATAAATAACTGAAAATCAATTTAATTTTAACTTTTTATTTATTTAATCATATTTTTAGCACGTGCCACTCTGGCTCCGCCCACTTTCTTTACATGTAGTTACTTGTTGATGTGAATCTGCATCCGTAAAACTCCGCATTGATTGATGCGAATGTGAATGCGGATGCAGATGTCTGAATTAATGCGAATATTCCGCATTTACGGATGCAGATGCGAATATTCGTAACACCCCTGGACCAGATACAGGTCGGTATACATGCATAGAAAGTAGCTATTTTATAGTGGGTATGACAAAAATAAAATAAAGATTCTTTCTACCGACAGATACTTTAAATATGGCATCGAAGATCATACCTGTATTTAAGAATCTTTGAACAAATCTTCGTTTTCAAATACAAATACTTACAGTAAAAATTATTTAAATTGTGTTTTTAAAGACCACCAACAGCTAAGGTTATTTGGGTCTAGCACCAATTCATATTTTCAATTCATTATTTTTTTTTTAATAATAAATTGAAAATCCAGTTGACACTTTTACCAGCCTCGGGCTAGAACCCGGGAACTGGAGACTTGTAATAGAGGAACCATAGCAACGCCATGTAAACAACAGCATTGCTACACGCTCGGCCATTCCTAAGTCCAAAAAAAAATTATTTGAGATAAATAGTATTTTAGATACAAGATTGTCCCCAGCTCTGGTTTTCTTGGTTTGATAAGAATGTTTAATTGTACTAATTTAATTTTTGTGCCGATTCCATTTTCGAACGCATCAACATGACCCATCTTTTTTGGTGACACAATTAATGCATGTGTCAAACTCCCCAGTTGAAAAAAAATATAAAGAGAATAAATTACCAATCTTTTTTCTTTATCTTAACAAATAAAGCGTACTATATTATTTTCTTTTTTTTCTAGAAAGAATGTTTCGATTTGTGAGTTTAAAGTTATTCATTTTAGAACTTATATAATTTTACTTGGGTCACAAAAAGTATCACAGATGGTTAATGACAAAAGCGGGTTTCATTTTTTTACTTGTCATTTATAACATATGGTTAAAAATAAAAGGTTAAATAATCTGATCCTTAAATCAAAATGTGACGACATTCACGATTCTTCATCCTTTTTTCCAAATTTTTAGTGTTTTCAATTTTTATAGTAATTTAAATTAGTTTTTTGTTTAATTCAAACATTTTATTACCTAAAATTAAAACAGCAAAAAAGTTACGAATAAAAAACGGATACATGTCTGTATCGCGGGTACAGACAGATAAGTGAATACCGTTAAACACAAATAATTGTATTCGTTGTCATGGAAAGAAATAATCCACTTTTATGTATCTTATAAAATCAAATGTTCGTAAAATATAAAAAAAATATTTATAATTTTATTTTTTTATATTTTAAACTGTTATCCAATTTATTTTCATTATTAAAACAAATAAATATTAAAAGCCTGCGGGATTCGAACCCGGGCTTGGCGTTTATATCTGTCGGTATATAGACTCGTTCTTTTCCGCACGTCAACTTGGCAACCTAGAGAGTGCAGGGGATAGGTAGCTTCCTCTATCGAATGCTCTTAAGATCTTAAAGAGTATACGATAGCAGAAGTTACCCCCTGCACTCTTCATTTCAAATCCTTTCCCCTCGCTTATTAGGTGGTTCCCGATCTCCCGACGCTATTTTTAAATTTAAAGGGTTCGGCTAAACGCCAAATGAATGACCAAGAATCACACTACAGATCCTGCAGGCAAATTTTTTGAAAAAGTTTTAGATACTTGTGAAAGATAAGGTACGTAATTTTTTAAAAAATTGTAAGTTTTTCAGGGATTTTTTTTCAATTTTTAGGATCTGTAGTGTGATTCTCGGTCCTTCATTTGGCGTTTACCCGAACCCTTTAACTTTAATATAGCGTCAGGAGAGCGGGAACCGTTTTATAGACCAGGGGAAAGGATCTGAGATGAAGGGTGCAGGGGGTAACTTCCGCTATCGAATACCCTTAACATAGTTTTACATGCTGTGTTTTCAGTGGCGGATTTAGGTTCGACGTAGCCCTAGGCCCTTGCCGATGTGCCGCCCTTTTATCTATAAAGTTATTGTCAAAATTATGAATTATTTTTTCCACATATTAGTTATTTTTCCACAGTGTAACAGTGAGAGAGAAAATAATACAATTTATTCTCACAGTTGACAGAAAACTTAATCAATTTTGACTTTCCAGCGCCCGGGAAAAGTGTTTAGGTTCAGGCGCCTTCTTAATTTTGCCGCCCTAGGCCCGGGCCTCGCGGGCCTAGGCCTAAATCCATACTTGTGTGTTTTGTTTCCGACTATTTCTGTTTCACCTAATATTTCTAAAAGCAGTGACTATAGGATATTCCTTCACTCAACGCTAAAAGGTACAACAAGGAAAAAGGATAAAAGTAAAAATATTGAAATAAATATGATTTAATCCGATGATATAAACCAAGATTAGCTTCCAAAGGAAAGCAGCTATTGTAACCTCGTTGTTATTATATTCTAACAAACGATGTGTAGTAATTTTAAACAGAACATCTAGTATTTTGTAATTCTTAACTGAAGCATAATGCAAAGGAAGTCATTTATCTATAGTTTATGTAACAACATGATGGCATTCGGGGACAAGATTCTGATATGTCTAATTTAAATATTTACTGTATCACCGACAAAGAAGCACAGGGTTAAGATAAAAAGCTACTAACTAAAAGTAACTGAGTGCCTAGCCTTAAAAATATGTTTTTTTTTAAATTTTAGATATAAATATCGAGAGACAGCATTTTTTGCGTAACTTATTTCCTATTTTGTTTATCCATCTCTATAATACATATATTATATAAAAGGCACTCGTATGTCTGTCTGTCTGTCTGTCTGTCTGTCTGTCTATCTGTTCGCGATATTTAAACTCAATATGAGGTCTTATGTCCTTCAACCCTTTGTGCAAAAGTAATCTTAGATGTCAATTTTTCCAAAGTGACAGGTGGAAACATAAATAGCCCAAAAGTCGATTTCCCGTGCCGACCGGACTTTGAAGCGCTGTAACTCGGAGATTATTTGCAGCAATCACAAAGCTCAAACCAAGTTTTGTACATTTATTCAAGTTCTACAATTTTTATATTTACACAATGATCCGAAAAAGCAACTCCCACCGAGAGAGAATGGAGAAAAACAAATTTTTGGTTGCTTCGGCGCCCTCTACCGTTCGAAATATCAACTACACGGTATCACGACCATGACCAAAAATGTGTAAAATTTTATTTCCAACATTTTTTATCTAAAACTTTTTTGCGTAGACACAGTAGAAAATGAGAAAAATCGAGTTCAAATTTTTATCAAGGTTTGGTTACCTAGAGGTGCTGGGGGTGGGAATACGCCATTTTGGTTTTTGACTTGTCTTATGTCCCTCAACACTTTGATAAAATAAATAACAATATATGAGTTAGGTATTTGTGGACAACAATATAATAATTATTAATTAATTCAACAATGAATTTTTAATCCACAAGGCATCCACTAGGTAGTGAATAGTATTTCTTAACATATCAGTCAGCATATTATGCCATCATGATTGTTAAACGTCAAACGATTGTTATAAGATATATAAGGAAAAAATCAGAAGCCACTAGTTATTAATAGTTATTAATATTTAAGTTTCGATTGTAACTTAAAAAAAAACTCGGGTCGCAGTGCCAAAACCCTGCCGACAATATAGTGTATTTGCTAATACAGGCATTGTGGCATTATTATGTAAACTTAAGTTTGTTTTTTGACAAAATAAAAAATTTAACCCCTTAATACAGCCCTTACAATAATTAAATTTTTCTAAATTTCAATATTAGACATGGATTTCATCAATACACCCAATTAAATACACCCTTCCATATCTAAGTAAATCCGTATCAACAAACTAGTGTTTTCATAAAATTTGAAAGTCCGGTCCTGTCGGGCCGATTTTATTAAAATTTTAGCAGCACATTTTAATCTTTACTAAAGAGTTAAATTTCAATTTTGAAACGATTCTGACAAATTTTTCGGTATTTTTGGGCCCAAAAACTTTTTGGAACCCCTAAATACAACCCTGAAAATGGTCCGATCGGGCCCATTTTAAATAGGCTTCTTGCGGTGATGGGTTCCAATGTGTGTACCAAATTTCGTTTCAATCGATTAAGTCTGTCGAGAGTTATCGTGTACACACATATATATATAAATATATATATATATATAAATATATAATATATATATATATATATATATATATATTATATATATATATATATATATAAATATATACATACATATATATATAAACATTTTTAAAAATGGTGCCAAAGTGTTCAGGAGGCTATGAAACGTCGAGAAATTTTGGTCCGACCCCTAGGTCCCACCATCCGACCGACGCCAATAGTGTATGTGCCATATGGCAAATACACTAATAAATTGGCTCTCGCATGAGATGTGATTTAGTATTGAAATAGGTATATATGGGAAGGAACAGATTTCACTTTCGGGGCACTGTGTGAGTAAATGGCAACTCAACCAGCCGGAAACTGGGAATTTCAGGTTCAAGTCCTGACAGTGGCTTCTGATTTTTTCCTTATATATCTTATAACAATCGTTTGACGTTTAACAATCATGATGGCATAATATGCTGACTGATATGTTAAGAAATACTATTCACTACCTAGTGGATGCCTTGTGGATTAAAAATTCATTGTTGAATTAATTAATAATTATTACTTTGATAAAAAGAAATCTCAAACTTAAATTTTTTCAAGGTTACACGGATTCTTTCGGTAATTTTACTGTAGATAGTTATCGTAGATTAAAACAATAGACAATTTTATATGCAATTATCTTATTGAACAGACGAAATTTCTAACCTTTTCTGTAATCTGTGGCGCAGTATTTTCTCAGCCCTATTCAAATAGTAAACCAATACGTACGACACACTGTGTACATTAAATATTGTAGTATATTTGGACCGAAATGAAAACGTTTTAATTTAGTTAATTTATTATGGTCATACATCGAAATATCATTCCTAAATTAAATACATTTTTAACTTTATTTTGTATGTTAAAAACCACTAGCTTTTTAAAATATTTACTTTTTTAGATAACTGTTTATTAAGCAGTTAAAAATACTAATTAGCATAAAATTATTCTATATATTCTATATAATCTATAATTATTTGATAATATATGAATACAATTAGATTTTAACTACAAATTTCTGATATTAAGAAGGAGAAAAATCATAATTAAGGGAATGGCAACTTTATATCACATACGGCCGGTTTATTATTTAAAAAATAAATATCTGGGTGGCCGAGCTTTGCTCGGATGAGTTCAATAAAAACAGTACTTAATATGCTGTGAGATCGAGTGTGAGATATTATTTTCTCAGAATATTATTCCGAAACGAATTTATTTCTGTAACATAATTTAAAATAATTGTTTCTGATATTTTAACTACCTATGTGTATTTTTAAGCGTAAAAACTAAGTATCAACTTGAATCAAGCATTTTTTCCTGTAAATATTATTTATGTCGCCATTTTCAAATCTACCGCCGTTATTGTTTTGTTGACTGAAGAACTCGCAAAAACCGATTTTCATAGATTGAATATCTTGTAAAAATGTTCGAATCAGATGAAATTTTGCTCGCCCGTTACCATTTTAACAATCCAATTTTAAGCATTAATACCAAATATCAACTTTATCGAAGTACTTTTTCTCTGTGATGTCATCTTAACAACTTCCAGTAAATTTCAAATACTTTTTTTTTGCATAGGTACCTACTGAAAAACTCACAAAAAACGATTCTTTTAATAACAAACGTCAGACTAACCTGCGCAAAACTTTTTTTGCATGTATCTTCACCATAGTTTTTAAAAATCGATGTGTTTTGATACACATGCCTGCGGCGCTAGAAGTACTAATTTTTAGATACGCAAAACTTTTTTGTACGTATCTTAACAATAGTTTTTAAAAATCGATGTGTTTTTACACAGACCCGCGGCGCCAGAAGTGCGGCCCTTCGGGCCGCCGTTTTGTCATTATTTACATATTGTGCAAGACACTTCTTATATTAGTGTTCATTTACAATTTTAACACTTGTGATATTTTATATAAAATCTATGTAGAAATAGACTTAGAATCAATTTAACTTTAATTGAGCGAGTTATAATAAATAAAAAAACACCTTTTTTATAATTGCTCCCCTCTGGAACCAAAATTCCTACCTAGATCAATTTCGCGCCCCGAAAAATCCTCATTCTGTAAATTTCATCAAATCGTTAGTCGTTTTTGAGAAAAAAAGGTCTAGGTAAGATTATACGTCATACTACATTTAACGTACCTACTTACCTATACTACATATTTTATATAAGTAATATAAAAATAACATACCTATTTATTTAAATATTAGCTAAAACTACTTACATATTTATGTTTAGAATTTATTGTTGTTATTTTTTTACTTTTCAAATAATTACTGATTATTTTAATAAGTTAAAGATTCACTGTCAGAGTAATTTTGACATAAATAATGAAAATAGTTTGTTTTTTCCAAAGCCTACTCACAATACGACACTGTTTTTTGACGTTAAAAAACTGTTTTTTAAAATGATAAAATCGATAAGAAAACGAATTTTTCCAGGGATGAGACCTAGCTAAATCGATTTTTTGCCCCCCGAAACCCCTTTTCGGTAAATTTGATCAAAATCGTTAGAGCCGTTTTCGAGAAAATATTTATATAGATACATAGAAACATATATACAAGATTTACTCGTTTAATAATATAGGGGGATATACCCCAGATTTATACTAGGTATAAATACTGCGTATTTTACTATTTTATACAGTACGTATAAAATGTTTAAAACGGTTTAATACCAAAATGAGAACTGGAACTTTTCCTATTATGCATGTTGGCAATACTGAAAAATGCACCGTAACCGTAGTGTGAAAAAGTAAAAAACCGTTTTATACTGAAAAATACGTTATTATACTGAGTTTAATACACAAAAAAGTTTAATATCCTATTTTTACATATCACTACTCACAATTAAGTACTTACAAATCTTTAATAATTTTTTATCATAGTAATAATAAAATAAATTTTATGTGAGGTTACATAGGTAGGTATCCACCTATATAACCTCACATAAAATTTATATTATATTATTATTGGCCGGTTTATCGTACATTTTAATCACGATGTTTTTTTAATCACACTATTAAATGACGGGTTGCTATGGTAACGAAACGCAGCAACCAATGAACACACAGCTGTCAAAATTTAACAGTGTGATTAAAAAAACATCGTGATTAAAATGTACGATAAACCGGCCAATAATAATATAATATAAATTTTATGTGAGGTTATATAGGTGGATACCTACCTATGTAACCTCACATAAAATTTATTTTATTATTACTATGATAAAAAATTATTAAAGATTTGTAAGTACTTAATTGTGAGTAGTGATATGTAAAAATAGGATATTAAACTTTTTTGTGTATTAAACTCAGTATAATAACGTATTTTTCAGTATAAAACGGTTTTTTACTTTTTCACACTACGGTTACGGTGCATTTTTCAGTATTGCCAACATGCATAATAGGAAAAGTTCCAGTTCTCATTTTGGTATTAAACCGTTTTAAACATTTTATACGTACTGTATAAAATAGTAAAATACGCAGAATTTATACCTAGTATAAATCTGAGGTATATTATTTTTTTTACATACCGTTTTATACAAACGTTTTATACTAGAGTATTATACGCATTTACATCACTAATTGTGAGTCATTTTTCTAATAGAATAAAAAAGCGGAACCCTAGTTTCCACAGCGGATTTTAAACAATAAGAGTTGTACAAAACCAAATTAATGTGAACGTGCATCTAGATAGATAGTGTAATATGGTACTTTTTGGTTGGTAATTTAATATAAAAGGTTCGTATGGTACCTATATCACACCTATAATCCATGATTAATATCGTATAAACATCTATATGGACAGGTGAATAGCTGGCGAAACATTTGAACATCGGATGACATCAGACTAACGCTCTTCTATACAACCCACTATTGGTCCTATACCTGTAAGTTTATATATATAAATATATATACCTACGAATAGATCTTCACTTGTTTTATATTGTTGTAGATAAAAACAAAAGATCGGCGCGTCGCGCATCTTTCTAACCTCTAAAGATATTATATGACTGTAATAAAACGTTATTTTTAAGTAATAAAATTGTTAAAGCCATATTATAATGTTTTAAATTTGGCGCATAGTTCAAACAACATTTTACAATATTTTATTTCTCTTGTTTTCGAAGTATTTTTGGTTAATGGACCTATCTCTAGTAATAAGAGCGAGAGAAATCCGTTATTGCTTGTTCTGCAAGAAAAATTAGAGAGAAAAAATTTGTTGCTCTGTAAAAAATGAACGTAAAAATACTTTGAAAGTTAAGGTAGAATTCGCTCGATTTTTTAAGTGATTTTACATTATTATTTATTTTTACAAAGAAAACTTCATAAAAACTTGGACTTTTACTGTAAAGTCAAACAAATTTGTGATTTTTACATAAAGTAAATTAAAATTACATAATTTGTGTAATATTCCAATAAAGTGTGTAAAAATTACAAAATAAAATGTATAGTTACATATATAAAATGGATGAATACAAAACAAATTAGTGTAAAATTAGTAACCACGCATGCGCAATGTGTTTTTATGGAATCTACGCGCTGTGCAGGCGATACCTGTTTGCGACGCCATTGTCTCTGTGTACCTATTACCAGATTAATCGCTGGCTACAAATGGAGCAGCGATAATCTATGTAATCGGCCTTCTCATTTCTTACAGTGTATCTAGAAAGTAGAAACTGTGTTACACTCTTTCGTGACGTGACATGACGTTTCACTTTTTTTGTGTTAGGTCCCCATCTCAAACGCGCGTTAAAAATATAGCTTCAAAAATCAAAATTCTCGTAAGAGCACAATATTGTATACGATATGAAAGGGTCATCAAGAAATCTGTCACCATCTTGAAAAATCTGTAGATTCAACGGTGGATGTAATAAGAGCTTAAGAATTTCTATGATACTAAAA
This sequence comes from Mongoloraphidia duomilia, assembly GCA_039654895.1. Taxonomy (NCBI): domain Eukaryota; kingdom Metazoa; phylum Arthropoda; class Insecta; order Raphidioptera; family Raphidiidae; genus Mongoloraphidia; species Mongoloraphidia duomilia. Next base: position 15,405,003 of record CM077527.1, read on the forward strand.
ACATATCGTATTTCGACTTATGACCCCTCTAAGGCCACGTTGTAGTCGACAATATTACAACATATACACTGGCGCGGCACCTTAGTCAGTACAATGTAAGTGCTCTATCGATATATCTAAATATAATCGAGATACTAGTACGTCAATCGAATGCTTTGTACAAGAAAAATCCGTAAATAAATAAAACTCTAAAGTCTGAATATACAAGCGACTAAGCCCTGCAGTCAGGGACGTCAAGGTCCATTCTGATTGGTTGAATACCCCATCTTGATGTCGTTTGACACACACACACACACGCACCTAAACGAAAGTAACAACTAACTAGTGAACTCTGTATACTAATATGAATAGTTGATAGCGATTAATAAATGGGTTTTGTACGTGGAGAATGTTCAAACACATATTCTTCAAGACAGGCTTTGTTCACAAAATTAAAATGAAAACTTCAGGTAATGCTTATAATCTAATTCTTTCTACAAAAGTCGATCAATTTTTTTACATTTCAATATAAAACCTAATTTAATTAATATTATTATTTTAGATATTACAGGTTGTCCAAAATTTATACAATAACCAGTGTTCTTGAGAAATTGGAATTGAAAAATAAATTTTAATTAAGTTTTATTTTGAAATGTCAGAAAATTGATCGACACTTATAGAAAGAATTAGATTACAAGCCTTATCTGAAGTTTTCATTCTAATTTTGTGAACATTAATGCCTGTCTTGAAGAATATGTGTTTGAACATTGTTCACATACAAAACCCATTTTTTAATCGCTATCAACTATACATATTAGTATACAGAGTTCACTAGTTGTTACGTTCGTTTAGGTGTGTGTGTGCGTGTGTGTCAAACGACGTCAAGATGGGATATTCGACCAATCAGATTGGACCCTGACTGCAAGGCCTAATCGCTTGTTTAATTTTCAACCCAACATCGTGATACTATAACCGCGATACGCACAATGGTTGACTATGCACTAATATCAATGGTATAAAAGGAGGTTCACACATTAGCCGTCGTTCGCCACGGAGACAAATGGTACACTCCAGAGGATAAGCGTGTAGTCATTTTTATTGTGACCTTATCTGATTCGGCATTCGGTATCAATCAAGAGCGCGTTTGAATTACACTTACCAGTGTATATTTGTAACATCCACCGTCTATACAGCACGACTCTAAAGACATCACCTTACACAATATAATAATATTACCAAATTTAAACTTGAAATTCTTTCTAAGTGTCAATTTTTTCAAAATTCGTTTATAAGTATTGTGTACAAGCTTTTTGGCAAATTTCACTATTTTTTTCATATTTAAAAATTATCTTGGAAGTTGGACATGGGCGTACGCAAGGGGGACCTAGAGAGGGCAACGACCCCCCTCTCTACCCTGACATCTGGAATAATGGAATAAAGTGTGAAAATTCATAAAGCCTACTTATCTATAATAATTGTATAATAATTATAGTGTAATTAACTTTATGTTTATAACTTGGCGTGAACCGAGGACAGTGTGGTATAACGGTTAGCGTAGCGGCTTTAGGATCACACTGTCGTGGATTCGAATCCCACCTCCGCTCATGGATGTTTTGTGGATTCATTTAGTTTTAAGAGAATTGTTATTTAATGTATTTAAGACGCTAATGACCTAAGGTGTCGACGCATTTATAATCTACAATAAATAAATAAAAATTCGCGTGAACCAAGAAGGGATGTTGTCAACTATCTATGGTATTCTCTTGATCCAAAAAAGGTTTAGGTATCAAATATCATCAAAATTTTCGAGTGGCAAACATCTGTTTGTCACTCGAAAATGGTTCGACTAATTTTGATGAAACTTGATACCTCTGTCTAGATAATAACTAGAAAACTATATTATTCTCTTGTATTGTATTACAAAAAATACACAAATAATCCGCAAGAAATTACAGAGGTCAAAAAAAAAAATCAAAATTAGCTTGTTGCTAACCTTGAGGTCTGAAAACAATATTTTTTGACAAGAAAAAATGGTATTGCATAATGTTGCCATTTAAATTATCGAAAGTTAAAAAAAAGAAATGTTAAAAATTCAAAAAAATAGAGTGTTGATTTTATCACATTCGATAATCTGAATTGGAGATTTGTGTAACACGTTTTTTGTGCCATCAATCAAATTGTTTAGATTTAATAAGCCCCTTGTACTAAAATATTATACTTTAAACGTCTATACATAAGACTAGATAACATAAGAAACTTGTGATTTATTTTATTAAAGTTGAGTCTGTGTCACATCCATCGATCTGTCATCTATCTCTTTCTATATATAAAGAAGTGTGACTGTCTTCTACTTCATCATATTATGATGTTTTATGCTCAGTATTTAAAACATATTTCTTTAATTCTTGATTGCAATTAAGCGGAAGGATATAAGAACGGTACACTGTAAGAAATGAGAAGGCCGATTACATAGATTATCGATGTTCCATTTGTAGCCAGCGATTAATCTGGTAATAGGCACACAAAGAGACAATGACGTCGCAAACAGGTATCGCCTGCACATCGCGTAGATTCCATAAAAACACATTGCGCATGCGTGGTTACTAATTTTACATAAATTTGTTTTGTATTCATACATTTTATACATGTAACTATACATTTTATTTTGTTTTATTTATTTTTATTTATTGTGGATTATAGACGCGTCGACAACTTAGGTCATTAGCGTCTTAGATACAACAAATATAATATATCACTTAAAAACTAAATAACATCACAAAACATCCATGAGCAGAGGTGGGATTCGAACCCACGGCAGTCTGATTCAGAGGCCGCGACGCTACCAACTGAGCCACACTGTCCTCTCATTTTATTTTGTAATTTTTACACACTTTATTGGAATATTACACAAAATATGTAATTTTAATTTACTTTATATAAATATCACAAATTTGTTTAACTTTACAGTAAAAGTCCAAATTTTTATGAAGTTTTCTGTGTAAAAATAAATAATAATGTAAAATCACTTAGAAAATAGAGCGAATTCTACCTTAACTTTCAAAGTATTTTTACATCCATTTTTTACAGTGTATGAGGAATAATATGTAGGTCTGGTCAAAATTATCAAATTTTGACACGTGGGACGACCCTATTGCTCGATTTATCGCAAATATTGTGAGACAGAGACGAGAATATCTCGTGATTCCAGTCCCGTATCTTCGAGAATATATTATTATTACTAATGGGCTCTGTCTTGTGAATCCTCCGGGCGGGTGTTGGAGCATCAATGAAATATTTCAATATTGACACATGCACCATGTTGTTTAGTACCAAAACAAATGCACGTTCTCATTCTATTTGACATGCGCGTATATGTACATAAAAATCTTTACATTATTTTCTAAACCTATACAGGTTGATGCTCTTATGTTTAACTACACTCGTTTATTTATTTATTCATTGACTTATATTTATCCGTCGACTTACATTTATCTTTGAAACTGGTTGAATGATATTTATGGTTTTTAAATTTAAATTTTATTAATTTTACTTCAATATTTAATTGAACTCATTTATTTCGAATTTTTTGGGAAACGATTTTTGTTTTTAAATTGCCCACCAACTGCTCAGATATTCGATGTATTTTCAATTTAAAATATCTTATCTATAATACATAAATTAAGTTTGTTTATAATTTGTTTTAGGGTTCCGTACCTCCGAACGGAACCCTATTACTAAGCCTACGATGTCAGAATCAGTCCGTCTGTCACAGGCAAACGTCACAAACGGTGAGAGGTAGCCTGTTGAAATTTTTTTTAAGAAAATTATTCTTTTTTAGGCATTTTACATGATACCAAATCATAATTAATGATTTTCAGATTTTTTCTATCTGTCTGTCTGTCTGTCCGTTCAGCTATAACTCTTAAACCCCTCATCCGATTTCAAAGAAATTTGGTACACGTAGTTTATATATACCGTTAGGGCAGACGCTAACATATAGGTACCTATTTATAAAAAAACTGATACCTACTAAGGAATTAAGTATTAGATAACAAATCAGAAGTGGGATTATTTCTCAAAAACGTCCATAGATAAAGTAAAACTATTGTGCATATGAAAGAACAGAAGTAATCATATTTATTAGCTAACGTAAGGCTCCTTTTTTAATTAATTCATATTGGAATTTCGCTGAAACCTGAAACTGTTAAAGGGCTTGAGAATGGCCGAGCGTGTAGCAATGTTGTTGTTTACATGGCGTTGCTATGGTTCCTCTATTACAAGTCCCCAGTTCCTGAGTTCTATAGTCCCAGAGCTGGTAAAAGTGTCAATTGGATTTTCAATTTATTATTAAAAAAAAATAATGAATTGAAAATATGAATTGGTGCTAGACCCAAATAACCTTAGCTGTTGGTGGTCTTTAAAAACACAATTTAAATAATTTTTACTGTAAGTATTTGTATTTGAAAACGAAGATTTGTTCAAAGATTCTTAAATACAGGTATGATCTTCGATGCCATATTATGCCATATAAAACACAATTTGAAACTGTTAAGACTAAAATTTTTCCCTGATTTGTAAGCTATACTCAATAATTATGATGTGACGACATTCAGTATATATAATGTGTTGGAAGATAAAAATGTTACAATTGCTTTAGCGATTCTAATTATATGATGAATGTTTATGTTAGACGTTGGCTTTTTTTTATAATTCACCTGATTGATCTCGGCCAAGGTTGCTGAAATGAAATGTTCACGAAGGGGGGCGGGTAAATCAGTATCTATAGTTCAATCAGGGTCTGCTCGTCGTTATAAAATGTGGCGACATACATTTTTGATGTGAAACATCGTATGTCGGGCTGTGAACAGCCGCGTGAGGGAAAATATGCAACGAATGTTTGGTCCGCTCCTTCGCTGCTGTTCTCTCCATCACTGCGGCACTGTCTCAGGCATGCACTGTAGCACACGCGGTGTTACAGTGCAGTATCTAGGAGTACGTCAGCATAACAATTAGCTGCTGCTTTTGAGAGTGCGTATAAATATGACACGAGGCGAGGCCTGTCTTAATCTTACAGTGGGTGCCAATTGTTACTATGCTAGAAAATGAAACAGAAAATTCTACAGTTTCAATTGTTGCATGCGATGATAATGAATAAATTAAAATTTTATGGTAAAAAAATATTTATGGTAAAAAAAATATATACTACTACATAGCGAATACCACCGAGTTCAATAACGTTTTCTTTGATGTTTCACATCTGTCGGGGGTCCCGAGACCCACACCCTTTTTTTAAAAGTATCACCACAATGAAAAAAAACATTTGTTCGATCTCACTGAAATTCGATTTCCGGCGGATTTGACTAGCACTTCTAAACAGAACATTGTAATTTTTTCGAAATTTCAGTCAGTACCTATACTTGAATGGTATTCAAAATGTCGAAAAACGTATCCCGTTTAATTTTCCTTTTTGTGGCTCCTTTAAGTTTAGGATTTTGTAATCTCGGGTTCCTAGCAATGTCCATTGTCCATGCAGTGGCGTATCTACCACAGGTGTTCCAGGTGGCAATCACCGGGGCCCCCTAACCTCAAGGGGCCCCCAATTTTTGGGTCTGTATTTTTGGGGTTACTGTAATAAATTTTCTTAGCAATTAATTATGTCAATAATTATGATTTGATGAAGACGACTGGAGGATTTATTTATCCTTGAATATAAAAGAGCGCAATATTATTATCTGAAGAATACCAGTAGAACTTCTTTTAATTACAGAGTCGTTTATATATGACGTAGAACATTTTGAGAATACAATCAAATGTTGATGGGATGATGATGTCATGAATAATTGGAAATTTTTCTTAGTTGGGTAAAATGGGGGGAGGGGGGGCCCCAAAAAAAATTTTACACCTGGGCCCCGCGAAGTAAAGCTACGCCACTGTGTCCATGCCGAAATATAACCTTCTAGCCCATCAGAAAGTGCGACAAAAACCTGGAAGAAAAAACAGGCACGGCACGAATTTTATATTATAGATTTCTACGAGGAACTAAAACATATTTTGGAATAGTGATTCTAATTAAAAGCACAAGGACTGTACAAACTAATAACACATGTTCCAAGTCTTCATGGTTTCCGGGCTTGTAGGCCGTGGCAGCGGTCGAAGTGTCCTCCTTGGCGGCTCACAGTCAGTGTGTCAGTGACTGGTGTCTTCCATTCTTTTATGCCTAGTACCAGTGTGTTCTCTGTTCGGCCGTAGTCCGTCTCTCTGTAATTGGTCAACTGCGCAGTGTGTAGTGGTGGGGGTGAGTTTTCTACTCGGTCGTATTCCGTCCTTGTACGATTGGTCATTGGTTTTGTATGTCAGGGTGCTGGTGTCCAGGTTTTACTGAGATTGAGGCCTTCATCTTTTCGGTTGAAATTCTGTGTGTGTTTATACGGCTTACAAGCCCGGAAACCATGAAGACTTGGAACAATGCCGGCCGTGAAAGCTTGCACACCTGGATAATAACACATGCTTTATAAAACAGCTTTATGCTAATCATCGAATTGTTGTTGGCACATTTGGGTTATAAATAAATTTGAATAGCTTTGAAGTTTTTAAAAATTTAGATCGGATGAAAAGATATAAGAATAGCCGCAGTACAGCGTCTGTCGACAACCGATACACCTATAAATCATTTGATACAGTAAATCGCGGTTATAAGGATAAAGACTTCTGTACAGACCAACGCGAACAACGGGCGGGCTGCTGGAATCAAAGCGACGCGCGGGATCAAATTATATTGCGGGATATCGCTTGAGTGTAAAAGATAACATATCCCGCTATATAATTTGAACCCGCGCCGCTCCCGCTCGCGCTCTCGTGCCGCGTCGTAATTTACATATAATAAAAATGTAACGGGGCCGTGTCTATACATTAAATATTTTTTACTTCCCACCTCTACTATGGTAGGGAAGTAATGGATTCAGTCCGAAAACAATATTTCGAGATTTTAACAGATTTTCACGTTTTGAGACCCTAGCAATCGTTTAAGATCATTTTCTGACTGATGTCTGTATGTGTGTGTGTATGTGTGTATGTGTGTATGTGTGTATGTGTGTGTGTGTGTATGTGGTCAATTTTTCGCCTTCGATATCTTAAGAACGGAACAACATACGGGCATGCCGATTGTTCTATTGTGTTTATCAGCCTTTAACTTAGATCTGATTAGATTTTGAGTCAAATCGGTTCAGTGGATCCTGAGATATTCAAAAAAACGTCCTCAATGTCACGTATTAACATAGGTAAAAAAAAATATAAATGAATTCTAGATGTTATAATATGAAAAAAATGTAAATATTTTTTTTCTCTAAAATGTATAGTTTTCGAGAAAAAAAATATTTTACTAAAAAAAATAAAAATTGTACGTAAATCAAGGTAACCATGATTTTTGCTATATTAAGCTAGCCATCAATAGATCACCAAACAAAAAAGAGGGCCATGCTTTTTTCAAAGAATAAAAATTAAATTGTGTTTTAAAGACCACCAACAGCTAAGGTTATTTGGGCCTAGTCAAAGAATAAAAAAAAGAGTGTTTATTTTTTGCAAATATTTACTAGGTGGGAAGTATAGGACTGGTCATCAGTCGAATTTTTTTTAATTATAATTGCGGTGGATTAATTAATTGTAGATTATAGACACGTCGACAACTCAGGTCATTAGCGTCTTCAACACAACAAATAATCCATTTGTGTATTAGAATCCGCCAGCCGGCATACACAAACCGACTGGTACAAGCTCGGGTCCCTGGGAGCGCTAATTCCCAAAGAACATTGGAATGCAATTTACGATAGCAACCACGTTCCAATGTCCCTCCCTCTGGGGGGATCGCGGTGGACATTATTATCGATATAAAGACCAAAACTTCAATTTTTACAATTTTGTCTGTCTGTGCAACGGATCACGCGAAAACTACTGAACGGATTTAAATGAAACTTGGCATGTTGGTAGCTTATGTCCTGGGTCAATATATAGGATACTTTTTATCCCGGCGAAAAAAGGAGTTCCCGCGGGATAGTCAAGAAATTATTTCTCCAGGTGGCTCATGGAATAAAATAAAACCTTCGTGTTTCTGTTACTCATCCATATATGTCGCAAACATTAATAGTTCTGCTACTCATCGACAGATGAATAGATGATAGAAAACAGATGATAGAAAACAGTAATATCTAATAGCTGTTAAAATTTCAGAGTGTACGTGCCATAAAATTCCAAAACGCACGCGAATGAAGTCACGGGTACAGCTAGTATTCTAATATTTTATAAATATTCTTTTAAAAACATTTTGTCAAAAATCATTGATAGTGTAATACCGACCTAATAAAACGAGATAATTACGTAAGTAAGGAATTGAACTAGTCAATGTCAGTCATAGGACGTTAGTCATTTACTATTTCATTTGTGCTTCATATTTCATCGGTTTTATTCATTCATAATAGTTATCGGACTTATAATTTAATTTTGAAGTGAATAATTGGTAAAATTTATACAAAAGAAAGTTAAATAAAGTGTTGTAGTTAGTGTATGTAAATTTAACTAATTTATTTGGGAATCCAAGAACTGATTTCAATCGTTTTTTGGGTATTAAATTGTTAATGTGATTCGTAAAAGTAGACAGTTATGTAACTTTATAAATTATACGAGTGAACTCAAGTTTAGTGTCTTGAAAATGGCCGCTGATTCGGTGTACAGGAATTAATTCATTGACAGTCGACACCATACATTCATTATCCCGGTAAGGTTGAAAATTTTTATTGTTATACTGGGCTATGTTTTGGCGAGAAAAGATAAAATTATAAACTAGATCACGCATACAATAAAAATATATAAACGTGCAGCTTGTATGGGAAAATTATAAGAAATGAAAGGGCTTTAGAATAGTCGAGCGTGTAGCAATGCTTTTGCTTACATGGCGTTGCTATGGTTCCTCTATTACAAGTCCCCAGTTCCCGGGTTCTAGCCCGAGAGCTGGCAAAAGTGTCAATTGGATTTTCATTTTATTATTAAAAAAAAAATAATGAATTAAAAATATGAATTGATGCTAGGCCAAAATAACCTTAGCTGTTGGTGGTCGTTAAAACAAACACGCACTATAAGAAATGAAATTAATAGTCTTCAGCCATCAAATTCCAAAACGCCAAAACGAAATCGCGGGTACAGCTAGTATAAATCAAAAGTACAAAAATGTGCAGCCTGCAGTTTTTTGTGTTAAGTATTTTTTCAAAAAATAGGGAAATAATTCTTTTTTTTAGTCAATATATTATGCTTGTAGACCAATTTCAGGTACATAGTGTTGAATATTTTTGCTATGGTTTTGGAAAATATATCTTAAGCCGGGTTTATCGTGCATTATTTAACTCGCTGTTTTGTTAATTCCTTGTTATTTGTGTATGTTTTGTATGTATTTTATATGTAAATTCAGTGAATTAACAAAACAGCGTGTTAAATGTACGATAAACCCGGCATAAGTTATATTTTACAAAATCATAGCAAAAATACTCAATACTATGTAACTGAAATTGGTCTACAAGAATAATATACTTATTGATTAAATAAAAAGAAATATTTCCCTATTTTTAACTGACTTCAAAAAAAGGAGAGAGGTTCTCAAGTCGACGCGTATTTTTTTTCCTTTTTGAAAAAATACTTAACAGAAAAAACTGCATGCTGCATATTTTTGGATTCAGCGAGATTTTCCGTATTTCCTAACAGATTTGTAACAATCATACATAGAAGTTGGTAACTTTCATCGTTTGGATTGATATTGTAGAATGTAAATTATAGCTGCTCGACAACTAAGGTCGTTACCGTCTACTTTCATCATTTACATTTACCATCAGCTTATCAAACATCTTTGATTCTGTAATTACTTGACTGCAGATTCACCCTCAGGTACCAGTTATTATAATCAGGTTCTACTGTAGTATATTTACATATTGCAGATTGATTAATATTGTGTTAAACATCACATACACATTTTATATACGCAGGAACACGTGCTTAAATACAGTGTGTCCCAGCAGTAATCAAAGGACGACAAAGTATACATCCTCGTCATTTTACAAGTTCAACTTATTATAATAGTGCTATGCAAGCTAACTAACGAGGACAGTGTGGTGTAACGGTTCGCGTAGCCTACTTTTGGATCACACTGTCGTGGGTTCGAATCCCACCTCCGCTGATGGATGTTTTGTGATGTCATTTAGTTTTAAGAAAGGTGTTATTTAATGTAATTAAGATGCTAATGACCTAAGTTGTAGACGCGTCTATAATCTACAATAAATAAATGTGCAAGCTAATAAAAATAGGGTAACGAAAATTTCGGCATTGGCTACCTATAATCAAGTTTTTCCTTCTGTCGTGTGGTCATAAGTACACACCCTCTTTTTTTGCTTTACCAAGTCCCATTGGCTTCAGCGTGAAAAAAAACCAAAGTTGGGTTTCGGGAAAAAACCAAACTTTGGCTTTGGCTTAACGAGGAAAAAAACCGAAGTTGCTGGAAAAAATTCATAGATTTCGCAATCCTCGCAACCATCGAGGACATTGGAAATGATAACAGCATATATGAAACATAATGAACTGTTTATTATACACACAATATTTATCAATGCACTGTTTAGTTTTGTCAGGAATAACCCTATTATTCTTCTGTTATACACGCGTTCACTTTTGCATGATTACTTAACTTTTAAATGGATTTTTCTACAGTATTTATTAACATTTGCTCAAAAATAACACCGCACATCGTCGCAAATACCTCTCAATTAACTAGACATGATATAAAACACATTTCGAAAAAATTGCACCTGTTCAATTTTGCATGATTGCTCCTCACTTGATCGCGACACCGTTGTCTTTTGGCCTTGAACGAAAACTCGTAGCTCTGCCCCCATATCGAACATAAACATTTCCAATGTTAAAAAACGAAGTTGAACTTCAGTTTCGGGGAAAAAACGAAGTTTTCTTTCGGTTTCGGTCGGACTCTATCGAGAAGCACTTCGTCTGGTCGAAAATATCGACATTAATTTTTGTTTTGTCGTATTAAACCGTTTTTCAGGTTTTATTAGTTGACTGCTACGATACACTGTAAGTACTGTAGTTAAGTAGAACCTGTGTTAGGGACATTTAAAGCAAGTTATACGGTGTGTTGGTAACAGTGTTTATGCAAATGTTACACTGTATAAACTGTATCGACTATCGACACATTAAGCATTGATTATTGCGTACAGAAAATTACTTCGGACGGCTACAGGTACTCGTTGTTTATTTATTCGTTAATCGTTGTGTTGAATCGACTAGAGTGCGGCGTTCGAGCCAATTAATTACTATTAAACGGTACACTAGATTCATTCAAGTGTGTAAGCTTTCACGGCCGGCGTTGTTCCAATTCTTCATAGTTTCCGGGCTTGTAGGCCGTGGTCCGATGGTATTTCTACCTGACGTTACGTCTACAACTGCGGTAGACATTTTCAAAGACGATGTGACAACGATCCTCCTTGGCGAGTCACAGATAAGTCTGGTGTCCTCCCTTCTTTTATGCTAACTGCTAGTGTGCTCTCTGTTCGGTCGTAGTCCTGCCAGTCTGTTCTCTGTTCGGTCGTAGTAGGACTATGACCGAACAGAGAACACACTAACAGTTCGGACAAGAGAAGGGAGGACACCAGACTTATCTGTGGCACAAATAAATGTGGTGTCCTCCCTTCTTTTATGCTAAGTGACAGTGTGTTCTCTGTTCGGTCGTAGTCCTACTACGACCGAACAGAGAACAGATTGGCAGGACTACGACCGAACAGAGAACACACTTGCAGTTAGCATAAAAGAAGGGATGACACCAGACTTATCTGTGACTCGCCAAGGAGAACCGCTGTCACATCGCCTTTGAAAATGTCTACCGCAGTTGTAGACGTAACGTCAGGTAGAAATCCATCGGACCACGGCCTACACTACAAGTCTGGAAGCTATCAAGATTTAGAAGTACACTAGATTTTCAGTAAAGCTTATTTTAGACGCAACCAATTTTACATCAAAAAACGACCGAAAAATTTATATATTTTTCGAACCTTTTCGGGCTCTGAAATTTAGAACCGAACTATGTGTCAAATGATTAGTTATGAAACTATTACGTTGAATATAATAATTAAAAATGTGTGAACTTCCTTGGCAAGAATTGAAATTTTATTAATAAATAAAAGATACCGCTACATGTTTCGGCTAACTTCGATAGGTTGCCATCATCAGGCGACAAGAAATATTTACTTAAGAAAAGCTTGGTCTGTAAATTTAAAGTAATTATTAGTTATAGTAAATTATAAAATTATGTAAAATAACCTTGAAAAATGCAAGAGAAAAATAGAGTCTCCTAATAATATTACGTTGAACATATATGATTGGTTTAGAAATACAGAGCCTAGAGGGTCGGAGTGGTCACCCTTCGTTCAGCAAGTATGACTTGAATTTTTAACCGATTTCAAAAAAAGGAGGAGGTTCCCAATCGGCGTGTATTTTTTTATGTATGAATACCGATTTTCCGCGATCTCTCCCGTGTAGCCCACGGGCGAAAAATATCTTAGGACGGCCTTGCACCTAGACCGATTTATTTTATTGTAGATTATAGACGCGTCGACAACTTAGGTCATTAGCGTCCTAATTACATTAAATAACAACTTTCTAAAAACTAAATGACATCACAAAACATCCATGAGCGGAGGTGGGATTCAAATCCACGACATTGTGTTCCAAAGGTTGGCTACGCTAACCGTTACACCACACTGTCTTCGCACCTAGACCGAACGAAGTCATGCAGTTCGACATTTTATCTTCAATCTTTTTCCATAATTTAGATTTTAGAGTATGAGTACCAAGTACGACGCACTGTAAAAAAATGGATGTAAAAATACTTTGAAAGTTAAGGTAGAATTCGCTCGATTTTCTAAGTGATTTTACATTATTATTTATTTTTACACAGAAAACTTCATAAAAACTTGGACTTTTACTGTAAAGTTAAACAAATTTGTGATTTTTACATAAAGTAAACTAAAATTACATAATTTGTGTAATATTCCAATAAAGTGTGTAAAAATTACAAAATAAAATGTATAGTTACATATATAAAATGGATGAATACAAAACAAATTAATGTAAAATTAGTAATCACGTATGCGCAATGTGTTTTTATGGAATCTACGCGATGTGCAGGCGATACCTGTTTGCGACGCCATTGTCTTTTTGTGTGCCTATTACCAGATTAATCACTGGCTACAAATGGACCATCGATAATCTATGTAATTGGCCTTCTCATTTTTACAGTGCGTTATTCAATTGTTTGGAGCGAAAACACTAGTTGATTTTTCCAATCAAGAGAGATTCGTTGAGCATTTATAAATTAAGTATATACAGCAATAAATCTTATCGAGCCTTGTTTGCGGCCTCAACATTACGCTCAATAATTAATTATCAATGCCGATTTACATTTCCTGTTACATAACAACAATTGCACCAGCTTACGTTTCGCTCTACTAAGCGTCTGCAATCATATAAACATAAAAATAATACTGTATTTTCAATGAGTTTATTACATCTAAATATATATCTATATATAGGTCTTGTTTACTCATTCAGTAAATAATAAAGCATTTATTTAAAATGTCTTTTCACACTACCAGGTTCACCGGTAATACCCTGTTGACATTATGCTAGTTGACTAGCGCTAGTCGACTAGCATGTTACTAGTATAATGTAAACAGGTTACTAGCAATAGTACCGTGCTAGTGCAACTAGTACCAGTAAAGCATTTCTACTTTTGCTGCTAGTCGTGCGATTTCAAAATGGCGCCAACTAACAGATGGACTGAACGTGATACCTTAAAATTTGTTACTTTGTATAATGAGTGCGAAATTTTGTGGAATGTTCGCGATGGAAATTACAAAAATCGTGTTAAGCGGAATAGTGCATTCGAATACATACAGCGTGAAATGAAAATGAAAAATTTGACAGTAAATATGGTAAAGAACAAAATTGAATTTAAAGAGACACATAGTTTGGAGAAAAGTAAAATTAAAAAAAATAACAAATCCGGTACATTACTTATTTTCACTAAACTTCTAAATTAGCAATAAAATGTATTAATTTGTTGGTACCAATATGTAAACAGCGCTAGTAATGCTAGTCGACTAGCGCTAGTCAGCTGGTGCTAGTCAACTAACATAGTGTCAACGGGCTTTGAACCTGACGAAATCCGGAAGTAAAAATTAAATATCCGGATGCGATCAGGTTTGCAGCAGGTCCGGTTTTATGTTTTTTAAAAAAACTTTAGTAGGTATTTGCACTTTCCTTGCCAGAGTTGAAGCAAAACTAAACTAAACTTGAAGGCGAAAACCGTTTGCTGCAAAACCGCACCACACTGTAAGAAATGAGAAGGCCGATTACATATAGATTATCGATGATCCATTTATAGCCAGCGATTAATCTGGTAATAGGCACACAAAAAGACAATGGCGTCGCAAACAGGTATCGCCTGCACATCGCGTAGATTCCATAAAAACACATTGCTCATGCGTGGTTACTAATTTTACATTCATTTATTTTGTATTCATCCATTTTATATATGTAACTATACATTTTATTTTGTAATTTTTACACTCTTTATTGGAATATTACACAAATTATGTAATTTTAATTTACTTTATGTAAAAATCACAAATTTGTTTAACTTTACAGTAAAAGTCCAAGTTTTTATGAAGTTTTCTGTGTAAAAATAAATAATAATGTAAAATCACTTAGAAAATCGAGCGAATTCTACCTTAACTTTCAAAGTATTTTTACATCCATTTTTTACAGTGTATACCAATACTCAGATTAGAACCTGGGAACTGGGGGCTTGTAATAGAGTAGCCATGAAAACGACATATAGGTAAACAACGACATCACCAGCCTGGGGAATCTTTTAATTCAATATATTTGAATTTATTTTTGCTTGAAAACTGCAAGAGAATAATAGTTTATACGATAGTTTAAGTTAATTACCGTGTCACAAAACAAACATGACAGAGTGGAGAAATAATTAGAGTGAAAGAACAACATCAATTAAGCATATGACGATTTTACATGATTTCATTGTAAAATCAATAATATAAATGCCTGTCATTAATGAGTACTTCAGCGGTGCAAAACATTTTACTGAAAATATCGTTTTCACAACGCCGCTATTGAAAATAAGATTTTCGGTACCTGTTTAGCGGCTTGAAACTGAGCGTTTTCATCCCTAGGGATGAAAATTTTTAGGTCTGTTCTCTCTGTTTTTTAACGTTGTTAAGAGGGAGACAAAGCGATTGGATCCGCATATAATTTTCGAAAACGTCAAATCAAGAAGGAAATAGAGCGATATTGAATCCGCATATAATATTCATAAACGTCAAAATGACAGACATAACCTCACATAAATCAGACAGATCTAATATTTTTGCGACTTTTTTGCACGCTCAAATTGTAGATACCTCAAATCGAATTGTCAATAGAGTTGTTGTGAAAAATAATATGCAATTACTCGGTATGAATTTTGGCGTTTGCAACACGTGTGGTTGCATGCCCTCGTACCTCGGACAGCAAAGTAGAAGCTTCATAAAGAATCACTTTTCAAACGGTACATAGCCATCTAAAATTGTACTTTTGATGCAAGTGTTGCGAAAATACACAAATAGACTAATAAAAAAATACATTTTTGATTATGCAATTAGTTTCAAAGATGATTTAAAAAGCGGACAGTTCATTATGCAACTCCAAAAAGTCTCAAAATCCAGTTTGTGATATTTTTTCATACGAAACGGAGTGTTATTTTGTGATTGATACAGTTATTGGAAATATAAGTACCTACAGGTTAAAGATGAATAATAATATTAAATTATTATACACTCGACAACATAATACAGGGTGATTCATAATATGTGCGCAGGACTTCAGGATGTGATAGCTCGTTCAAAAATATGAAAAAAGTTCCTATTAACATAGGTCCGCAAAAGCACCGTTTTCGAGATACAGGGTGTTAAAGTTGAAGAAAAAAATTTCGTTTTTTGCTTATATCTGAAGAACGGTTTGAGGTACAAAGTTAAGCTGCCGCACACATTTTCTACCTTAAAATTGCTTTGTTTTTTTTTGACGAAAAATTTTTTTTTGTTACCAGTGGTGGAGATTTTGAAGGATTGAAGGGTATTTTTCCCCCTAACTTCTACGCCACTGGAAAAAAATTAATTTTGAAACGCGTTTTGGAACCGCCGGGATATTCTACACAAAAAAGGTACTCTTGTCTTGAAGCGCTACAGACAATCGTGACCGAGAAAAAGAGCATTTTAGGATTAAAAACATGATTTTTTTTAAGCACCTATACGTACTTGATTTTATAAGTTGACAAAATGTCAATAAAAAATTACACAAACAAAACAGACCACCTTCAAAATCTCCACCACTGGTAACAAAAAAAAATTTTTCGTGAAAAAAAAACAAAGCAATTTTAAGGTAGAAAATGTGTGTGGCAGCTTAACTTTGTACCTCAAACCGTTCTTCAGTTATAAGCAAAAAACGAAATTTTTTTCTTCAACTTTAACACCCTGTATCTCGAAAACGGTGCTTTTGCGGACCCATGTTAATAGGAAGTCCTGCGCACATATTATGAATCACCCTGTATAGTAGCTAAACAATTTTTTTTTTTTATTGTCGACATTTTGACCAAAATCTGGTTTAATGATTACGTCATTTAAATTACATTTTTTATTTTGATAGTGTGTTATATTTTAGTTTTTTTTAAGTTTTGTTTAAATGTAAAAAACGTATTTAAAGTGACATATTGTGGTGCGTTAAAATTCTTCTATTGCTATTAACTTTTTATGTGATGACATACTGTGGTAGCCATAACTTAGAAGCTTGCGTCTTAAGAAAGGTAAAAAATAGTAATTACATTTTATTTATTATCTCGAGTAAACTGATACATTTTATAGAATAAATAATAAATTATAGTTATTTATTGATCATTAAAATTGATATTCCCCTGCTTAAAATAGGCTTTTTTCCTATTTATTAACTTGGGTACTTGTTTAAAGTTATACAAATTTTAAAACTATAGATAATCTATACCTAAAGTGACCATCCGTCCCGATTTAGGCGGGACAGTCCCGATTTTGAGCCACGAGTCCCGATTCAACAAGCGTCCCGCTTTTGTCCCGTTTTCATTAAATCACGTGCATTAAGAATGTTTATTTTTTGTCATTAGATATTTTTACCCACTCAAAGTATTTTATTTATCAATAATTATATAATTATTATTGATACCTACCTTAAAAAATAAATAATATTTAAAATAAAAATATTAGCGAGTTTTTGGGGGTTTCTAGCGAGTTTTTGGGGGTTTCTAGAGAATTTTTGGGGATTTCTAGCGAGTTTTTGGGGGTTTATGGCGAGTTTTTGGGGGTTTATAGCGAGTTTTTGGGGGTTTCTAGCGAGTTTTAGGAGGTTTCTAGCGAGTTTTTGGAGGTTTCTAGCGAGTTTTTTGGGGTTTCTAGCGCGTTTAAGGCTTTTTTGGGCGTGGAACCCAACGGTTGCCTGCGCCGGGTTTTTATAGACCTTGTCCCGCTTTTTGATATTCAGGATTTGGTCACTTTATCTATACCTCGACCTATACAGGTGGTCCAGTTTATATTATCATGATTTCACCAACCGAAAGTCTAACAAAATATGGTCGAGTTTTGCTTCCTTTTTAAAGTACAGGGTGTTAAAGAAAATAAATGATTTTAAATAATTTACCCCACCTCCGCTCATGGATTTTTTGTGATGTCATTTAGTTTTAAGGAAGTTGTTATTTAATGTAATTAAGACGCTAATGACCTAAGTTGTCGACGCGTCTATAATCTACAATAAATAAAAATTAAATAATTTGCTATAGGTAAATTAATAATAAAAAAAAGTTAGCCTTCTGAAATTCTGCATTGATAATTTTTTTTGTGTTCTATATTAATAGCCTAGACGAGGACAGTGTGATCCAGTGGTTAGCGTCGCGGCCTCTGGATCAGACTGTCGTGGGTTCGAATCCCGCCTCCGTTCATGGATGTTTTGTGATGTAATTTAGTTTAAAGTGAGTTGTTATTTAATGTAATCAAGACGCTAATGACTTAAGTTGTCGACGCGTCTATAATTTACATTAATTAATAAATAAAAATAAAATAGCCTAGACACAAAAATTGCATTTAGAGGAAAAATGTATTAACAAAGGGGATTTTGCGGCAAATTGTCGAGGGTGGTCCCCTTACTAACATACTAAAAATTCACTCCCTCTCAAAAAATTTTATGGCAGTGAAACTACCCCCAAAAGTGTACAAAATACATTTTTGGGAGGCAGTTACACCCCTATCAAAAATTAAGCAGAGGGAGTGAAGGGTGGAATTTTTAGTATGTTAGTAAGGGGACCACCCTCGACAATTTTCGGCAAAATCCTCTTTGTAATACGATTTTCCTCTATATTTTCTAGACTAAGTATAGTGGTTGCAATTATTTTATTTAGAACACAGAGGTGTCTAGTGTACGAGTTTCCTCAAAAGAACTATATTTAAATTAAATAAAAAAATAATTTTTAACCGACTTCAAAAAAAGGAGGTTTCTCAATTCGACCGTATATATTTTTTATGTGGTTATGTATGTTCGCGGATAACTTCGTCGTTTATGAACCGATTTTGAATTTTTTTTATTTAAAAGGATATACTTTCAGATAGGTCCCATAGAAATTTCATCAAAATCGGTTCAGTAGTTCGTCTGATTTTAATAAAAAAGTAAGTAACGGCGTGTGATTCTTTAAGGTAAATGTTATTTTTTGACACTAAAAAGTAAAAAATAAAAAACTTTTTAACAAAAAAAAAACCTCGTTCAAAAAGGCACTAAAAAGAGGAAAATAATGAAATTTTGAGGTCTGTGCCAATTAAAATATGAAGTCGGTTAAAAAGTATAGAATAGTGATTAATATCTTCTGTTTAACCAATTTCATATTTCAATTGGCACAGACCTCAAAATTTCATTATGTTCCTCTTTTTAGTGCCTTTTTGAAGGCGGTTTTTTTTTTGTTAAAAAGTTTTTTTTTAACTTCTATATCATTTTTCAAAACCTATCTAACGGTACCCCACACGCTTGTGTGCACTGGAATTTTTTTTCATCCCTCAGTTACATGTATAGAGTGCCACCCCCAATTTTTTTTTCGTAATTTCACTACACCGTTGTATGGAGGTTCATAGAAAACACCTACCTTCCAAATTTCATCCAACAGTCTCCGATGTGAAATGGCTGTGACATACAGACGGACAGGACGAAATTATAAGAGTTTCGTTTTTGCCATTTGGCTACGGAAACCTAAAAAGAAAACCCCGTATATTTGACGTTTAACTTAAAAGTTTTTTTACCTATTTTTCAACCCAAGTTTGTGATTCTCTGCTACATGTGTTTCTATTTTAAATATCAATGGCGTAATAATTTATGAAAATAAACAGAGCGTGACTTGATTCGTTCAAATGACATATAAAACACTAGGCATACATAGATTTTATCACAATGGCGTGTCCTTCATATATTATGGAAACACAAACGATTGATACACGTTTTAAAAAATACTCCTCCCCTGCTCGTAAATTAGGTCAGTGTCAATGAAACGTAAATAAAAATCACCGTTGCTATTTTTTTTATTTTTTTTTTATTTTCTGTTTTAAAATATTTAGGTCATATCATATTATAATATTTGATAAAAACAACCAGAAACAATGAAACCATTTACAAATTTGTCAGTGATAAAATTAACTCTCGCTAGTGTGACGCTACCGTTGGTAAGAGATGTCTAAGATGAATTGTAATTTATGGTACGATCGTGGTGTGATTATAGCATGGTGTGCTCTTGCGCAGCGAGTGAGTGAGATACGTCCGTCTCGCTCTTGCCGTGTGACGTCATGTAGGGAACAGTAGCTAGTAATTATTTGTTATTTTTGGCGTTTTTTGGGAAAAAATAATGGGAATTTCGACAAAATTTTGTTTACTAAATTGTTTTTAAAGGCTTATGAGAAGTTGGTATAGAAGTATTGTATATCCATTTTCAATATTCATGGTTTTTAATAGGCCTGCAACTTTACCCCTTTAAAAGTCTTTTAGAAATCTAGTTGGTAACTTCGAGATAACCGTTCTTTCGCAAAATTATCGAAAGTGTATCCAGGTCAGGATACTCTGGATCAAAATTACTCAAAATTACTGCGGTAGAACCTCCCCAAATAGCGTTCTCAATTGTTAAAAATGTATTTTTTCAACTCTCACTCAAATTTGTGTGAGAACCATGCTAGATAGGACAAAACTGCATACTAATAATTTTGTAGAGTATAAAATTTCTTACAAAAAAGTCCAAGACGGCATATGTCTAAAGTTAATAGTTTAGAAATACTGGGCGTTCCAAATTTTTGTCAATTCGGTACTGCAACAGTTTGTGATATTTTTTGCAAAATTAATAAAAGTATATTCAAAAAGGATACTCTGGACATATTCCCCAAAACTTTCGGTAATTTTGCGAAATGGCAAACATTTCTGTCAAAAAATACGTTTATAAAATTAATAATCAATTGTTTGTATTTTGTATACATTTACTGACATTTTTACCCGCCAACTAAGTTCAAATTTGCTCCCTACATGACGTCACTGCGGAAAGCAGTCGAAAACTGGTACCCTAGGTAGCACACCATGCTATATTCACACCACGGGTACGATGAAAACGTGGGAAAATGACATGAATTTGTTTTTGTATGAAAACAAATTCATGTCATTTTTCCACGTTTTCATTGTACAAATTCATTGTATTTTTTGACGTTTTCATCGTACAAAAATTATAGTTCAACTTAGATATCTCTTAACAACGGTAACGTCACACTAGCGAGAGTTAATTTTTCACTGACAAATTACATAATTAATGCATGATTCTATTGCATACCCCTCACGTTTTTCGTTTTATAAGTCTGTATGAGGCTAGGACAAATTTTTTTATACTTAAATATTTTTTTTACTTATTTAAATAATTTTATGTTAGAACTTCATTTCAGACAGTTCCGTAACCTAGTGCTGTCACTCTCTACCGCTACCCCGGTCTCTATACCGCTATTCCGACCGTCTGGTTCCACCAGATCCGATCCAAGCAACCGACGTTGGGTGTCGCCATGTACATAATATGAAACCTGAATGAATGAATTGTAAATTATAGACGCTCGACTACTGAGGTCATTAGTGTCTGATTTATGAAACTTGTACTGCTGATAGATCAAAAACCGTGAAGCCAACATAGGTGAAAGTATATATTTCTGTCTTTTTTTATGCGGACTCAGCTGACTGGTTCCTGATTGGCTGCTGTCATAGATAAAGATATTTTGTCCGAATGAAATAGAGAGATATCTTTAATTTCAATATTTTGTTCAGATGGAACGCCCGTACATCGATTAATGACACGTATTAACATAGGTAAAAAAAATATAAATGAATTCTAGATGTTATAATATGAAAAAAATGTAAATATTTTTTTTCTCTAAAATGTATAGTTTTCGAGAAAAAAATATTTTACTAAAAAAAGAAAATTGTACGTAAATCAAGGTAACGATGATTTTTGCTATATTACTAGCCATCAGTAGATCACCAAACAAAAAAGAGGGCCATGCTTTTTTTCAAAGAATAAAAAAGAAGAGTTTATTTTTTGCAAATATTTACTAAGTGGGAAGTACAGGACTGGTCATCAGTCGAATTTTTGCTCTCTTTGTTGGCTTCACTCACCGCGTACATTAAGTAAATAGATATATGCTTGGTATGTATTTTATAAGTAATATGGGTGTCGCTGAACGTCGTTGCTTTTCGATGAGTACTGATCTGGTCGATCGCTTCGAATGAACGTGACGTGACGTGACGTGACGCTCGACATGCGTAACCGAACAAAAAAAATTCTACTGATGACCAGTCCTATACTTCCCACCTAGTAAATATTTGCAAAAAATAAACACTCTTTTTTTTTATTCTTTGACTGGGCCCAAATAACCTCAGCTGTTGGTGGTCTTTAAAACACAATTTAATTTTTATTTTTTGAAAAAAGCATGGCCCTCTTTTTTGTTTGGTGATCTACTGATGGCTAGCTTAATATAGCAAAAATCATGGTTACCTTGATTTACGTACAATTTCTATTTTTTTTAGTAAAATATTTTTTTTCTCGAAAACTATACATTTTAGAGAAAAAAAATATTTACATTTTTTTTCATATTATAACATCCAGAATTCATTTATATTTTTTTTTACCTATGTTAATACGTGACATTGAGAACGTTTTTTTGAATATCTCAGGATCCACTGAACCGATTTGACTCAAAATGTAATCAGATCTAAGTTAAAGGCTGATAAACACAATAGAACAATCGGCATGCCCGTATGTTGTTCCGTTCTTAAGATATCGAAGGCGAAAAATTGACCACATACACACACACACACACATACACACACACACACAACACACACACACAGACATCAGTCAGAAAATGATCTTAAACGATTGCTAGGGTCTCAAAACGTGAAATCTGTCAAAATCTCGAAATATTTTTTTCGGACTGAATCCATTACTTCCCTACCATAGTAGAGGTGGGAAGTAAAAACGAGGCTAATAAAGTTTTACTTTAATAACCTATCTAAACAAATTCAAAAGTTCTCGCGAACGAAGTTGCGGGCACAGCTAGTATGTAATATAATTTTGTAGTTCATTAGGTTAGAAGCATTAGTCTTGTCACGATAAGCTTTAATTTAATGTTGATATTTAACTAATTTTGTTTTAATAATTATCTTAATGATTGCAAGCCAAACAATTTCTGTTTAATCACAAGCATCGAGCGTTACAAAAGCGTGCTAAATCATTTTAAGTACAACATTAAGGATACAGCAAAATAATACATACATATAATAAAATACATATATATCTACAAATAAATAAATAAATATGTTGATATGTATTCATAATATTTCACCTGTTACCTCTGTATAAAGTTTAATAATATTATTATTTAAAAGGTGCGCGCGTTATAAAACGATTGAAGATCGCCTCGAGGGTCACGTTCAGGGGTGCCAACATAATAATAACCTTCAATTTTAAATCTAACGTACTATTAATACTTATTATATTATATAAAACGCAAGCCGTTTTCTTCAATAAAAAACTTTTTAACAAAAAAAAAAACCTCCTTCAAAAAGTCACTAAAAAGAGGAAAATAATGAAATTTTGAGGTCTGCACCAATTTGATAAAATATAAAGTCGGTTAAAAAGTATAGTATAGTGATTAATATCTTCTTTTTAAGCAACTTCTTATTTTTAGTGTATTTGCCATAATATGGCACATACACTATTGGCGTCGGTCGGATGGCGGGACCTAGGGGTCGGACCAAAATTTCTCGACGTTTCGTAGCCTCCTGAACAATTTGGCACCATTTTTGAAAATGTTTATATATATATGTATGTATATATATATATATATATTTATTTATTTATATATATATATATTTATATATATATGTGTGTACACGATAACTCTCGACAGACTTAATCGATTGAAACGAAATTTGGTACACACATTGGAACCCATCACCGCAAGAAGCCTATTTAAAATGGGCCCGATCGGACCATTTTCAGGGTTGTATTTAGGGGTTCCAAAAAGTTTTTGGGCCCAAAAATACCGAAAAATTTGTCAGAATCGTTTCAAAATTGAAATTTAACTCTTTAGTAAAGATTAAAACGTGCTGCTAAAATTTTAATAAAATCGGCCCGACAGGACCGGACTTTCAAATTTTATGAAAACACTGGTTTGTTGATACGGATTTACTTATGAAAGGGTGTATTTAATGTGGTACAGAGGTTGCATTGATAATAATATTGAAATTAAGAAAAAAATATTATTTTAAGGGATGTATTAAGGGGTTAAATTTTTTATTTTGTCCAAAAACAAACTTAAGTTCACGTATTAAAGCCACAAGGCCTGTATTTGCAAATACACTATATTGTCGGCAGGGTTTGGCACTGCGACCCGAGTTTTATTAAATTGGCGCAGACCTCAAAATTTCATTATTTTCCTCTTTTTAGTGGCTTTTTGAAGGAGGCTTTTTTTTTTGTTAAAAAGTTTTTTATTTCTTACTTTTTAGTGTCAAAAAGTGATATTTACCTTAAGGAATCACACGCCGTTATTAACTTTTATTAAAATCAGCCGAACTACTGAACCGATTTTGATGAAATTTTTATGGGACCAATCTGAAAGTATATCCTTTCAAATAAAAAAAAAATTCCAAGTCGGTTTATAAATGACGGAGTTCTGAGGTAACAAACATAAAAAAAAATACAACCGAATTGAGAACCACCTCCATTTTTTGAAGTCGGTTAATAAAAACTATAAAACTAAAGACACCCTACTCAAGGGGGTAAGTAAACAAAATTTTTTGAGTACCTACTATTTCAACATCTATGGAAGGGAGTCCAAAAAATTATTTTTCCAATAATTTCATCATTTCTGTTTTGGATCATCAATCTACATCCGTGTAGTAAATTTCACCTTAAGAGGGGTATAAATAAGAGGATGGAAGGCCTATGACATACGGACGAACAAGACAAAATTATATAAGAGTACCTTAGTTTAGGAATCTTAATTAAAAATATGAAGGCTCAGATAGCCTTGGCATTATTGATGACTATAAAATAGAAATACACCTGGTAACAAAATAGGTCTGAAAATTGCAACTTCGACGGTCTATAAAACCTAAAATTTTGATAAAATAAAAACATTCATAATAATCTACTCAAATGGCTCTTTTCAATTATACCTACCCCACAAGGATAGGTATAAAAAAATGTATTATTTTGACGTCCGTTTGCATGTCTGGGCGCCCCCTTCACATAAACCTTTTTGATTTTTGTTATTCTACCCGCTTTTCAACCGCGGTAATAAATATTATGTGTGAATTTCAAATCCCTATTTAATTTCGTTTAAAAGTTAGAGGCTTGTTACAGACAGACAGACATCGCTGGCACAACAAATATGGTTCCTTTCTGGTACGGAACCGTAAAAACGGGAATCCCGAGTTCTATTTGCGCGGTGAACACGCCGCGTAAAAAAGCGGCAACCCTGCCGATATCACGGCAATCTTAGATCCGCACAGCTAGCGCTTTTGTACACATTGTAATAATAATGTGGCCGATTGCAGTAGACTGTGAGAATACTAGCAAATACCAAGGCCTCACTCGGAGAACAAAATAAAGCGCTTATGATCGGTGCCTAAGTTGATCCCGATATTATAATAATGTGTATTATTATTAATTGCACTCCATTGAATGTCATTTGTTAATATTGTTGTTGCGTTTCTATGGGAACGCGATTGAACTGTGTAAATAGATTTATAATTGAGAATCATTATTCGAGTTGATTTATTGGCATTTAACCAGCTCTCCCTGCAGTCATATGTGACGAAGAATTGCATCGCTAGTCCGCTAATGACCTCTGACGTCGAGCGTCTATAATTCACATTGCATCTCTAGTCACTACGTCTTTTCGAAATCTCTATTCTCTACATTGTGTTAGGTATAGGTGTGTTTGTTGAAGAAATCAGACGCTTATGATCTCTGTTGTCGAACGTCTATAATTTATAATATCTATCTTGTTGATCAAGTTCTTAGACGGTTTGCAATGCAGACCGTTTAGAACTCTTCGGATCATTCGAACTGGACTGCACTGTAAGAAATGAGAAGGCCGATTACACAGATCGATGGTCCATTTGTAGCCAGCGATTAATCTGGTAATAGACACACAAAGAGACAATGGCGTCGCAAACAGGCATCGCCTGCACATCGCGTAGACTCCATAAAACACATTGCGCATGCGTGGTTACTAATTTTACATTAATTTGTTTTGTATTCATCCATTTTATATATGTAACTATACATTTTATTTTGTAATTTTTACACACTTTATTGGAATATTACAAAAATTATGTAATTTTAATTTACTTTATGTAAAAATCACAAATTTGTTTAACTTTACAGTAAAAGTCCAAGTTTTTTTGAAGTTTTCTGTGTAAAAATAAATAATAATGTAAAATCACTTAGACAATCGAGCGAATTCTACCTTAATTTTCAAAGTATTTTTACATCCATTTTTTACAGTGTGTTATAACTTCAAAAATTAATCAATGAATTCTAGCGACTCATATTTTCAGTTATCAGAGATTTAAAAAAATAATTAATGAGTACTAAATCATTGACTCTTGACAACTGAAGTCATAAATGTTTATAAGTAGTCGATAAAATCTTTAATTCTCTGTATTTTTAATATCGAAACGATTTAATAAAATAATAATTATTAATTAATTCAACAATGAATTTTTAATCCACAAGGCATCCACTAGGTAGTGAATAGTATTTCTTAACATATCAGTCAGCATATTATGCCATCATGATTGTTAAACGTCAAACGATTGTTATAAGATATATAAGGAAAAAATCAGAAGCCACTGTCAGGACTTGAACCTAAAATTCCCAGTTTCAGGCTGGTTGAGTTGCCATTTACTCACACAGTTCCCCGAAAGTGAAATCTGTTCCTTAAAAATTCATTGTTGAATTAATTAATAATTATTATATTGTTGTCCACAATTACCTAACTCATATATTGTTATTGATTTAATAAAAATAAAAATAATTCCCTTCATTTTTTACCTCAACGATAAACCAATTTAATTTATAAAAGTAAATCCGATGTTTCAATCCAATATTCCCGTCAATTTATTTCACAAGAAAAAATATAATAATCTTTCCTGTATATAATTTTTCAAGCGTCAGACCTACTTTGAAATCAATGAGACAAAATGTCGGCTTATTATTTAGTAATAGCATTTTTAATGTGACATGATAACTTCTATTGTATTGTATTTCAGAATCTGAAGAACTCCGCTTCGCACCGTCGCGTCCTTTCGAAATTTCTAGAAAAATTACCTTTGCAAGTTGGATATAGAGATATAGCTTAAAAATTATTTAATGCAGCCACAACTCACAAGTCTGAAACGTCAAACAAACTATCTATACCTCTTACCGTTTGTGAGATAAAGCCCTGTGACAGACGGACAGACATCGTAGGCATGGGTAATAGGGTTTCATACGGATGAACAGAACACTAAAAACTTAGTGTTTAAGACCACATGGTAAAAGTGAAACTTCTTGACTAATTTACCTATCGGATCATAGATAGGTATGGCAGTGCCAACCAAACGTGTTGTGTTGTTCCTAAATATAGTGCGTCAGTTGTGGATTGCGCTCTATCTTTTTTCTTTTTCAATCTATCTCTATTAAGTCGCTTTTTTTTGTAAGAAATTTACATTCTCTGTAGATGTTTCACTTAAAAAAATTAAAACTAGGGACCTTAAAATGTGCACAATGTAAAAAATGGATGTAAAAATACTTTGAAAGTTAAAATAGAATTCGCTCGATTTTCTAAGTGATTTTACATTATTATTTATTTTTACACAGAAAACTTCATAAAAACTTGGACTTTTACTGTGAAGTTAAACAAATTTGTGATTTTTACATAAAGTAAATTAAAATTACATAATTTGTGTAATATTCCAATAAAGTGTGTAAAAATTACAAAATAAAATGTATAGTTACATATATAAAATGGATGAATACAAAACAAATTAATGTAAAATTAGTAACCACGCATGCACAATGTGTTTTTATGGAATCTACGCGATGTGCAGGCGATACCTGTTTGCGACGCCATTGTCTCTCTGTGTGCCTATTACCAGATTAATCGCTGGCTACAAATGGACCATCGATAATCTATGTAATCGGCCTTCTCATTTCTTACAGTGCAGATATGTCCATATTTTTCATTCGCAAAATCGGACTCCAAAGGGAGGTTAAAAATATAGAATTTAAACATCGATCTACTGTTAACTATTACGAAGGCTGCAATAATGCAACAATTAGATATTAAAATGATCTAAACATTTAAACGTTTCGTTTTTGCTAACAAAATATAATTAATTACATGTAACGGAGGTACATTAATTATTTATTGCCAACTGACATAATAATTATAATTAAAATACGTAATGACATAACTGCCTAAGTGTCGGGAAGGCAAAGTGCCTATAAGTGAGATACTAATCAAATAAAAAAAACACCTATTGCCTCTAATGGAATCTGAACTTATGACCTGTTGATATCAGAGACCTTGATATACCTGCAGTATTTAATATAATTACGTCTTTTAAAATTGGAATAAACAACCGTGCCAATAATATATTTGTTTATAATATATTATGTGTTATATTCCTATATGAATTCATATGTATAAATACGGTAGATTTTTTTTATAAAAATAATAAATTGGTTTTCTGTGCTCTTCTTTGTAGATTAAAGACGCGTCGACAACTTAGGTCATTAGCGTCTTAAATTACATTAAATAACAACTAACTTAAAACTAAATAACGTCACAAAACATCCATGAGCGCAGGTGGGATTCGAACTCACAACACTCTAGCCTTGAGGCTGGTACCAAGTACGCTATCCACTAAGCTACACTGTCCTCTTGTTTTCTGTGATTGTCGATTTACAGTGTGTAAACAGTAGATCCGAACATAGGGAAAATAAAATGAGATTTTTTTACAAGCTTGCAATGTATGTTAGTTTGTGTGTTTGTTTGTTTAGGTCAAAACTTGCAAGTCAGTTTTGAACTCGACTTCCACGTATCCGATCGACTTGAAATTTTGTACACATAATACATATGTGTACAAAATTTCAAGTCTATGACAATACATGAATAACTCGTTTTTAGAAATAAATTCAACCCCTAAGGGGGTCAAACGGGGATGTAGGGTTTTTTTTTTTGACTAATCAACGCCCAGGCCAAATCGTTGAAGCTAGAAACTTAAAATTTGGACAGTTGGTTCCTTTTCTGACGTAAGCATCCACTAAGAAAAGATTTCTCGAAATTCAACCCCTACGGGTGTCAAAGGGGGGTGAAATTTTGAAAGACTAAAATGAACAAAATAAATATTAGCAAAAAAAACTTTTTAGAGACAAGCTTTTATTTAAATGCACTAAAAAGGAAAAAATAATTTTTAATAAACTAAGGGCAAGAATCGTAGTCAACGTGTTAAATTATCAGACGTGATAAATTTGTTTTTATTATAAAACAAATCTACTATAGTTGGTCGTGTAGCTCGACTTATACCTGTACAGTTTTTTATGCGATTTTTTTTCCACGTATACGAACATTTCCACTTTATAAGTGTCATCATCTAGTTTACCGGCTAAGCAATATGCGACTACCAAGGTCATTTCGCTCTATTTCAGTATCGCATATTATACACGGACCGTTAAAAAAATTAATCAAAATAACAACATATATTTTTTTTAATTATGTTTCTAAAATTATGTTATTAGGTATTGATAATTTACTTTGAAAATCCAAAGCGAAAGCAATATGTAAAATGTAGGTATATGATACATTTTTAGAGTGTTGGGTCTCCAAGTCACTATATGAATATTATGAAGTATTAGAAATACCTTGTATTATGTCCGTCTTGTGACTTCTTGTGAATTTACACTACGCGTTTCAGCAACGAGTTGCCATCTTCAGGTGTGGTTAATTATTTTTTTAAAAACACACATTGAGTATTCGTAACACTATATAATATTATGATGCTAAGCACTGTGTATTATGTCGTGGTTTGTGAAGTACTAATTTAAATGTCGAGATTTTATGATTTATATAGTAGGTAAATGAAATGGAAATGTGAGTGTGTGTGTGTGTGTATGTGTGTAGACGATTACTGAGTATTGGGTGTTTGTGTGTTGTTAATTATTGTGTCGTATATTATGTTCGATTTTAGTGTTAGTTTGTCATTAAGAATGTTGGTATTGTCGAATTTTGTGGCTTTATATATTTCATATATATAAAGTCTACACATTTTTCAACCCTAAGAGTAGATACTACCGGGAGTTACCCTGCCTGCACTCTTCATGTCTCAAATCCTTTCCCCTCGCCTAAAAACGATTACCGCTGTCCCGACGTTATTTTTAAAGCTATAGGGTTCGGGTAAACGCCCAATGATAAACCAAGATTTTATTTTATTTTATTGTAGATTATATAGACGCGTCGACAACTTAGGTCATTAGAGTCTTAAATTACATTAAATAACAACTAACTTAAAACTAAATAACATCACAAGACATCCATGAGCGCAGGTGGGATTCGAACTCACGACAGTGTGATCCAAAGGTCGGCTACGCTAACCGTTACACCACACTGTCCTCTGATGAACCAAGAATTTCACATTACAGATCCTATGGGCGAATTTTTTGAAAAAATTTTGGTTACGTGTGAAAGTCGAAAAATTACGTAATTTTTAAAAAAGTAGGTTTTTTCAGGAATTTTTTTTCAATTTTAGCCTGTAGGATCTGTAGTGTGATACTCGGTCCTTCATTTTGGTGTTTACCCGAGCCCTTCAGCTTTAGAAATAGCGTCGGGAGAGCGGTAACCGTTTTAGGCAAGGGGAAAGGATTGGAGATGAAGAGTGCAGGGGGTAACTTCCGGTAGACAAATACTCTTAAAAACATATCTTTCATACTTTTTCAGTGTTTTTAAATATTTTTCTCTTTTGTTACAGTTACATCTTTAATTCGTGAAGAAGCTGCTAAAAAAGGTGAGTAATCAACATTTTCTATTATTTTTACAACAAAAAAAAATAGTCATTCCGTGTATTAAAATTGGTAAACTCTTTTATAAAAGATCTAGTGATATCATAATAGTAATTTATGCAACTAGTGGCTTAAGTGAGGGATTATATTATGACAATCGCGATTTTGCGATACGAGTCTAAGGTTATGTTGCATTTATACCAGAACTCGTGTGATTACCGCACTTGCCGTCGGCTCGCGCGATAAACACACACTCGTTCTGGTATAAATGCACCATAACTTTAAGAGAGTATTGTAAAATCGCGACTGTCATATTCGTCACTTAAGACACGCGTTACATACAATATTTTTTGCAAGAACTGCTTCAAAAGTTCAATTTTAAGCAAATAAAATACAACTTGGATAAATATTTCATTAGTGACATTATAGCAAAGTAATTTATAAAGTACTTTATTACGCACGTGTGTTATAAAGTAAAACAAAACAGTATTACTTTATAGAACGGAGTTCGTTAATATTTACTTTAAACACTACCGTTCGAATGCAGTAGAAGCTTCCATAAACAATCACTTTTTAAACGGTTCACAGCCATCTAAAATTGTACTTTTGATGCAAGTGTTGCAAAAAAGCTCTTTAATAGTATTTTATCGGCTCTACGAACTGTGACATTCTGTATAACTCCGATTTTATTTGAATAACAATTTTTCTTATCCATTTAAAACAAGCCTCAGAATTACCTCCTCCTCGTCGCTCTTTACTCCGTGGATATTTGCCGCAGATTCATTTCAACTGAATGACTATTATTAATGCTACTCTCCTCCTGTGTTCTTTACTCCTTGTTGATTGGCGTGTTGTGTAATTCGGCAATTATGTTATCAAATCTTTTTTGCTAAAGGCCGGTTCTCACGGGGCGATTTTAGTTGATCAACTTTAGTTGATCAACTAAAATTGAACTTAAATTGAACAACTTTTCGTTCCCACGTTTCAGTGAAAATTGATTGACTGTTTCAACTTCAAAATGGCGCCAAATGCAGTTTTCCGTGCAGGTCTAGGAATAATAGCCACTTTGTTAAGGGACGAACTAAAAAAAATTTAATGAAAATGACGAAACAACGCAAAAAACGTCGTTTTTGTTCTGATGGTTTTAATTTTATTTTTAATGTCCGCTATAGACAGGTCTTCTAACCTCATTTCACTCTTTATAATATGTAATGCATTTTCTCGGCAATCTTTATTTCTGTATGTGTCTAATTTGTGATTCCACAAACAATCGTGTTTTTGATACAACTCTAAGAAATTTAATGTTAATTTTTCTGACCACTTCATTATTATCAATAATAATATAACACTTCGGGACACCAGACAACATTGACAGTACTGACAGACGAATGAAGTGAAGTTGACTGACAATACAATAGTTCGCAGTTCACACGCTTCAAATAGCAGTTTCAACTAGTTTGAAGTTGAATATGACTCATACTTGAACGATAAAGTTAGACTCAGTCCAACTTTTGTGGAACCGACTAAAATTGATCAACAAAAGTTGAAATATAGGTTCTCACGCTCATTTTCATTCGATTTTAGTTGATCAACTAAAGTTGATCAATTAAAATCGCCCCGTGAGAACCGGCCTTAACAAACGTCCAATTATATTTTTTACTTTTTGAATATTTTTTATAACATATTATTTTCTGATCTGAATAACATCCGCTGCACTTTCGCGTTCTTTACTCCTTGTTAAATAACTATGTAGCTATGTTTTTGACGTGAATAAAATGTCTCATACCGGGGTGGTATTTTAGAAATATTAGATGTGACGGAAACAGGGAAAGTGGGTTATATGTGAAACATGTATAACTATTGTAAGTAATTTTCTCGCAAATAATTGAAATGTATAACTATGTTAAGGTATTAGTTTATAAGTGGGGGCAGTATAGCCTAGTGGTTAGCATACTTCGCGCCGCAACCTCTAGACTGAACTACCGTGGGTTCAAATCCCACCTGCGCTCATGGATGTTTTGTGATGTTATTTAGTTTTAAGTTAGTTGTTATTTAGTGTAGTTGAAAGACGCTCATGACCTTAGATGTCGACGCGTCTATAATCTACAATAAATATAAATAGATTATAAGTAGGCCAGTGTGGTTGCATGGTAAAATATGAACTTGGCGACGTAGGTACAACGCCAAACCCGGGTTCGAATCCCGAAAGCTTATGATATATTTTTAAATGCTTTAACAAAAATTAATTCAAACCTTTTTCCCTATCGATTTGAAATTTTGTACACATATGTATTCCCGATGACAATACATGAATAAATCGTTTTTAAAAATAAATTCAACTTCTAAAGGGTTCAAACGTGGATGTAGGGTTTTTGTGACTAATCAACGCCCAGCCCAAATTGCTGAAGCTAGAAACTTGGACAGTTGGTTCCTTTTCTGACGTAAGCATCCACTAAGAAAAGATTTTTCTAAATTCAACCCCTACGGGTATCAAAGGGGGGTAAAATTTTGAAAGACTAAAATGAACAAAATAAACATTAGTAAAAAAAACTTTTTAGAGACAAGCTTGTATTTAAATGCACTAAAAAGGAAAAATTAATTTTTAATAATTTAGGTTCATAATTATAAAAGCTTGGGTCGTAACTAATAAACCAGAGTTCACGACCCACGCTTTTATAATTATGAACCTAAATTACCAAAAATTATTTTTCCCTTTTTAATGCATTTAAATAAAAGCTTGTCTCTAAAAAGTTTTTTTTACTAATATTTATTTTTTATTTTGTGATTACATATTTGTAAAAATGTGATTCATTTCTTGTTGATATGTTATTATCTAAACTAAATGGCTACCGCTACTCTCCTTCTGAGTTCTTTACTCCTTGTTGTTCGACTATAACACGAGAGTCTCATTACGCGGTATCTAAATATACTACTTAATGCAAACTTAATGTACCCAAGTCTGGACCTAGCTTTATCATCTCCGTATCTGACATTTTTACAATTTGTTACATTTGTTATTTGGTTCTTAAATGAACATAAGTTGAAGTAATTTGATATCATTTCAATGTACACATTTACTGAAAACATTTAGAAGTTGATCATTTAGATTTCGATCACAAAAAATAGTTTGGTCTTCTTGAAATTAGAAAGTATAATTTTTAAACTTGATATTTAATTACGAATGTCATTTGTTACAACGAATTTCAAGATTATAGTTTTTATTTCATATCATACTAGCAGTTACCCGTGGTTCTGCTCACGTAGATATATTTAGATTTTTTTACGCCTTCCCATACAAACTTCAACACCCCGTTGCTCTTGCACCCCTATACTTAGAAGTTGTCTTAAAAAATCCTAAAATGCATGTTTCATTTTTTTTTTTTTTTGAGTAGATTTTTATATTCTTATATATTTTCAAGTTGATACACGCAGGGAATACGATTTTCTATACAAACATTTTCACCCCAAGTAGCCTTTTTTGGTTTTGAGCTATCAAAACCTAGAAATTCTACGTTTTAATAACCTAAAAAAAACGTAGAATTAAAGAAATTTATACATCTTATATTTATATTAATTTAATTATTATTTATTTTTTAAGGTAGGTATAAATTATATAATTATTGATAATTAAAATACTTTGAGACTTGAGTAGATTTGTAAAAAAAATATTTAATAACAAAAAATAAACATTCTTAGTGCACGTGATTTAATGAAAGCGAAACAAACGCGGGACGTTTGTTAAATCGGGATTCGTTGCTCAAAATCGGGACTGTCCCGCCTATAAATCGGGACGGATGGCGACTGTAAGCTATATCAAAACCATTAAGTTACATTCCATACAACGTTTAAAATAAGGGTCCAAGGACACAACTATATCACATGACAATCGAAACAGAAGTGTGCGCACAATCAACAATTAACAGAAGAGCAACAACGCGCGATCTTCATTTGTTCGAAAAATCCTTTCTTAGCCCACATCTACACCCTGTAAGGAACATAACTTCCAAATTTCATGTTTCTATCTTCAGTGGTTTAGGCTGTGCATTACACCCCCTTAGAAGTTGAATTTCGAAAAATCCTTTTTTAGCGGATGCTTCCGTCCTATAAGGAACCTACCTGCCAAATTTCACCTTTGCAGGGTTTATATTTCCTGAGATTTCGTGATGAATCATTCAACCGCAGTTAGTCAGTCAGTCAGTCAGTCAGGAGTTCAAGACTTTACTTTTTACTTATAGGTATTAAGATAGAGATCAAAATGAATTTAAAAAAATATTTTTGAAAGACCCATTTGAAAATAATTTTTAATTATTTTGACTAACAATAATAGTGTATTTTACTTCAACTTTCCATAAGAAAATGGTGATAAGTACTAATTATGGTCGAAAAATCGCGTGTACGAGATAAGGTTACATTCTTATTGTCAGTACTACTGTAGGTATCCTCAAAACGTGAAGAAAAGTGATTTTCCGCATATTTTGGTGGAATTTTTTTACGTTTACAATAACTTCTATAAAAATGAAATTGGATTTTTTTTTGCAAAAACTAGACCGCATACTGCGAAAAATGCCTGGAAATATCAACCGTTGTAGAGAACACGAACTAATATAATTGTTGTGAACAATGCTATGAGTAGCCCATGTGTGCTGAACTAGCATAATTTTCAACAAAAAAAAAAAAAAGAAAACGCGAACCCAATACCCCTCATACAAACCATTTTTACAACTAGTTAATTTCGTATTTTTGCAAAAACTAGACCGTGTACGACAGCGAAAAATGCCTGGTAACATCAACAGTTGTAGAGAACACGAACCCGAGCCAATCTTACCGCGATATGAAAAAAACTTGGAATCGTTAAAAGATCCTTTATTTAACAGTGTAACTATGCATCTATTTAATAAACTTGTAGTTGAAGCTGACTATAAGGTGTAAATTGTTTATTTAAGTGCATCGGTAACTAGATATCAATATATAAAACACGATCTTGTGTCGTACAGACGCGGTCATCCACATAATATATAGTCTATTCCATCGTTGAATACATAGAGGGTGCTAATGTACGTGACTGGGATTCCCCCACTTCCCCCTATATCATATTGTGCATCAATTATTTTATTTCATTTTTGAAGTAAAAACTTCTTTAGGCGCACTTTGCGTTCTTTCTGAATAGTGAACGAAAGTGAACCGTCACGCTCGGGTCGGTGACGCTGAATCGGATTTACTCGGCTCCACTCGACATCAAGCGCGCTCAGGTCGGTGACCACGTTTACTGTCTAGCAAGGAGTACATCGTTTCAAGAATTACGTTTTTATTATTACGTATTATAATAATAAAATATTATGTATGTTTTGCATATAATCAAGTTTTCACTTCTGTCGTGTGGTCATAAGCACACACCCACATTTTACTTCCCACCTCTACTATGGTAGGGAAGTAATGGATTTAGCCCGAAAAAAATATTTCGAGATTTTAACACATCTTCACGTTTTGAGACCCTAGCAATCGTTTAAGATCACTTTCTGACTGATGTCTGTTTGTATGTATGTAGTATGTGTGTGTGTGTGTGTGTGTGTGTGTGTGTGTGTGTGTGTGTATGTATGTAAGTATGTGTGTGTGTATGTATGTATGTATGTGTGTGTGTGTATGTGCTCAATTTTTCGCCTTCGATATCTTAAAAACGGAACAACATACTGCCATGCCGATTGTTCTATTGTGTTTATCAGCCTTTAACTTAGATCTGATTAGATTTTGAGTCAAATCTGTTCAGTGGATCCTGAGATATTAAAAAAAACGTTCTCAATGTCACGTATTAACATAGGTAAAAAAAATGTAAATGGATTCTAGATGTTATAATATGAAAAAAATGTAAATATTTTTTTCTCTAAAATGTATAGTTTTCGAGAAAAAAAATATTTTACTAAAAAAAGAAAATTGTACGTAAATCAAGGTAGGTACTTAACCATGATTTTTGCTATATTACTAGCCATCAATAGATCACCAAACAAAAAAGAAGGGCCATGCTTTTTTTCAAAAAGTGTTTATTTTTTGCAAATAATCAAAAAAGTGTGCGATGTCAAAATATATGTCAAGTGTCCGTTGCCATAGAAACACCCTTTAATTTGTTTACATCATGTTTACATAGGTACAAAACAACCTGGATACTGGAGGTTTGTAATTGAAAAAACGTACCTGTCCATTCAAAAGACGGGCATGAATAATTTAACAAGTACACTATTTTGTCAATTGTCGGCAGTGTTCGGCACTGCGACTGCAAGTGCAGTTTTTTAACTTTGAAACCCACTATATCACACCCACCGGTGTAAACGTACTGTAAATGTGTGTCTGTATGTGTGTTTGTGTTCTAATCAGTGCAACAAAGCTGAGTTATGAGCTGTAGATCAACACTAATTAACTGCAACACCACCGCGTGTCCACGGCTCGGCCTAGGCGCAATGCGTCTCTGCTATACCAACTTATAGCGCATACTATGCAAATAAACTGTGCTATACTTTTAAGGCGTCAAGTGTTTGCCAATGGGTGCTCCCCAGTCCCCAGTAAAGATCTTCTTTAAAAAAATAAATTCGACCCGATTCGTTTGATATTAAGTCCATTTATAGAAAAAATAACGCTGAATCGATTCCCACACCCCGCGCTTTTAGTTTCAAAGATATAAACAGCATCTAAGGCCCGTATTCACCGAGCCTAGTTAGTTATTTATTCCGTTGATTTATTCCCCTGGTAACTATATCACTCGGAATAAATAGTGATAACTCAAATCACCAAACATAGTTAAGTTTACTGCAGGTATAAATCGTAAGAATAGTTATTCTGTCTAATTTCAAGGGTATAAATTTTATTCGCCTAGTTAAATAGGGTGTGCACGAAATGCATAAATTACTTAATGGCCTGGCGACATTTTCAGGTAAATATTAATTTTATATATTTCAGGTAAAGGCTTTTGTCAGTAAAATATGTCAATATTCACCATTTTACATTTTCGATCGATGCGCCATCGGTCGGATCTTTGGTAAACGTGCTTTAGAATCAAAATATTTGACAAAATCTCCAAGGCGTATGGTATATAGTAAATTTTTACCTGAGGTTACTTTTCTATCGAATAAATTGCTTGGTGAATAGAAAGTTTATTTTATTCCAAGGAATAAATTTATTCTACGGTTAGTAACTTCTATCCTTAACAGTGTTTGGTGAATACGGGCCTAAGAGATTTTTGAGTTTTCTTAAAAATGCCAAAAGTAAGAAGACACCCCCCTTTGTACAAATTTGCGAAATTTTTGAAAAATAAATTCGACCCGATTCGTTTGATATTAAGTCCATTTATAGAAAAAATAACGCTGAATCGACTCCAACACCCCGCACTTTTAGTTTCAAAGATATAGACAGCATCTGAGAGATTTTTGAGTTTTCTTAACAATGCCGAAAGTAAGAAGACCCCTCTTTGTACAAATTTGCCAAAATTTTGAAAAATAAATTCGACCCGATTCGTTTTATATTAAGTCCATTTATAGAAAAAATAACGCTGAATCGATTCCAACACCCCGCATTTTTAGTTTCAAAGATATAGACAGCATCTGAGAGATTTTTGAGTTTTCTTAAAAATGACATAAGTAAGAAGACCCCCCTCTTTGTAAAAATTTGCCAAATTTTGAAAAATAAATTCGACCCGATTCGTTTTATATTAAGTCCATTTATAGAAAAAATAACGCTGAATCGATTCCAACACCCCGCATTTTTAGTTTCAAAGATATAGACAGCATCTGAGAGATTTTTGAGTTTTCTTAACAATGCCGAAAGTAAGAAGACCCCTCTTTGTACAAATTTGCCAAAATTTTGAAAAATAAATTCGACCCGATTCGTTTGATATTAAGTACACTTATAGAAAAATAACACTAAATCGACTCCAACACCGCGCACTTTTAGTTTCAAAGATATAAACAGCATATGAGAAATTTTTGAGTTGTCTTAAAAATGCCAAAAGTAAGAAGACCCTCCTCTTTGTACAAATTTGCCAAATTTTTGAAAAATAAATTCGACCCTATTCGTTTGATATTATGTCTATTTATAGAAAAAATAACGCTGAATCGACCCCAACACCCCGCACTTTTAGTTTCAAAGATATAAACAGCATCTGAGAGATTTTTGAGTTTTCTTAAAAATGCCAAAAGTAAGAAGACCCCTCTTTATACAAATTTGCTAAATTTTTGAAAAATAAATTCGACCCGATTCGTTTGATATTAAGTCTATTTATAGAAAAAATAACGCTGAATCGACTCCAACACCCCGCACTTTTAGTTTCAAAGATATAAACATTAAACAGCATCTGAGAGATTTTTACGTAGTCAAAACTTTTATTCAAAAAATTCACCTGCTGGATCTGTAGTGTGATTCTTGACCCTTCTTGGCATTTACTTTATTCCTTTAACTTTAAAAACAGCGTCGGATGAGCCATAACCGTTTTAGGCGAAGGGAAATAATTTGAGATAAAGAGTGCAGGGGGTAAATTTCAGTATTGAATACTCGTAAAATGTTTTTTTATTTAGGTACCTAGGAATATTTTATTTAAGAAGTATAAATTATATATGCATCGCGATATTGTTTGAGAACCACTGGGCTCCAAGTATACCTACTTATAAATTAAATCATACAGTGCGATAAGACTACTTTTGCCATTGTATTAAGGCATGTTGGTGCAATAGATAAGCTATGCGTTCGATTTAAAACAAGTCAACGATAAGTTAAACGGGATTTTTTTCTTAAAAAGTTAACTTTTTCTTATCTAATCAACCTGTTAGCTTATACTATGTGTAAATCCATGCAGATGAACACCTTGATATTTCATAACGATTGAAGATCACTTTTCTTGAAATATTTAGTTTCAAATTTTCATTTTTAATAGGTAATATTTGGAGGACAGAGTGGTGTAACGGTTAACGTAGCGGCCTTTCGCTCATGGATGTTTTGTGATGTTATTTAGTTTTAAGTGAGTTGTTATTTGATGTAAACAAGACGCTAATGACCTAAGTTGTCAACGCGTCTATATTTTACAATAAATAAAAAATAAATAGGTCATATTTTTTTTAAAAATTGACCTGATTTCAAATGCCTCTAAAAAGAATAAATTATTTTTCTCTTAGTTTTACAAATTATTTTAAAATGGCGCAATTATTTCTCTGCATTCTTAGTCAAGCCCTCATAACCTGTAGCGGGTCCCCAGGACAAGATCTTTGTGCGAGCTCCCCTACCCGCTTTGATTTTGTCTTCTGTTCATATCTTAGTTGGCCCACTTGCCACGACGGCTCCCTCCTATTCCCGAGTCCCCAGGCTAGAGCACTGTCGGACCCCCACCCGCCCTTGTGGGGGTCATAGTCATACTTTTTTATTTACGCTGACTTCAAAATAAATGTAGGTAGAAAAGGTAATCGTAAAACTAAAAACAAAATTATTTTACCCGTTTTAGAGTCGGTTTAAAACTCGGTTCCATTTTTTTCTTATTATTTTTTTTATTTTATCCGTATTCAAAATTTTTATTTTACACTTTTTGAAATCTTTTTAAACTTTTTTTATTTTACACTTTTTGAAGCGAAAACTTCCTTAGGCGCGTTAGGCACTTTTTGCCTGGGTATTGAAATAACGTGAAGCGTTCGCAAATAACCGTAAAAATTCGCAACCTAACCGTTCGCAATCTGACCGTAAGAATTCGCAACATACTTATATCATAAAAACGGCCGTCTACACATTAATATTATAACGTGTTACGGATACTCAATGTGTAATTTTTAAAAATATTTAACCACACCTGAAGATAGCAACTCGTTGCTGAAACGCGTCGTGTTAAAACACAGGAAGTCACAAGACGGACATCAAAAAATACAAGGTATTTCTAATACTTCATAATATTCATATAGTGACTTGGAGACCCAACACTCTAAAAATGTATCATTTAAAATTTAGTTTTAGCTGATGATGGGTGCATTGCTCTCGGAAATGTCCATCCAATAATAAAATTGTTGTGGTTAAGAAATGGTTGTTTTGACATATTTCACAATCGCTACATCTTAATGACATTAAAATAACTGTAAAAATGAGTCAAGAAATAAAGAATTTTTTTAAGGTTATATAGTTTTGTCGAAAATAAAGATTGATTGAACGTACGCTTCTGGGATTAATGTTGCTCTAGATAAGTCAAGTGGCGGCCAAACTAATCACGATCAAAACTAATACATAGATTAAACATAAACATGCTCAGAGATTGAGATGGCGTGCTGAGAGGATGGACGAGTTAAGGAGAAACAGAAGAAGCACTCGCTGTAAACATTTATATATCATACATAACTATAACTTAACCAAATGTTAAGACATCTTAACAACAGCTCTTTACTCGCCACAAAAATTATTGCTGGGAACTTTTGCACATTAAATCGTGATATAATTCAATCTAACTTTTGAATATTTTAACTCTGATCTACACATGAAAAAAGTAGGTAGGTACCTAAACTAAACTAACAAGCCGTGAGGTGTGTCGTTTATTAGGACTAAAGTGCGACCCTTGAGGTCCACACGACGAACTTCCCAGTTTAATAAATATTTAATAATAATAATTAAATTAGATATTACACAGAAAAGTAATCATTTTAATCATTAAAACATAATTATTATTTATTTTTAACAATAATTAAAAAAGAAAACGGCTGAACCGATTTTTATAAAATTTATTTCGGATCAAAACGACGTTAACACGCCTCGATTGACACCCTTACAAAGTCGATATAATTTTTTATTCGCGAGATATTGTGTAAAATCTACTTTTTTGGAGTCTATTTGGTTAAGAAAAAAGAACGGCTTAATTGATTTTGAAAAAAATTCTTTCAGATCATATTTACGTTAATACGCGTCAATTGGCACCCTAACGTAGTCGATATCATTTTTCATTCTCGAGATTTCGTCTTAGAAAGAAATGGACACATAC
Organism: Mongoloraphidia duomilia; assembly: GCA_039654895.1. Classification (NCBI taxonomy): domain Eukaryota; kingdom Metazoa; phylum Arthropoda; class Insecta; order Raphidioptera; family Raphidiidae; genus Mongoloraphidia; species Mongoloraphidia duomilia. Next base: position 15,446,747 of record CM077527.1, read on the forward strand.
GTACGTATGTGTCCATTTCTTTCTAAGACGAAATCTCGAGAATGAAAAATGATATCGACTACGTACGTACGTACGGACATACGTATACACGTACATATAAAAAATTGCAAAAAATTTAACTACGATCTAAAAAAATATTTGCTGTCAAAAAGTTGCTACAGCCTGAATGAATATTAATTTTACACTTTTATATACTTTTATATGACTAATGTAACAGACGTCGATCTCTCCTACAACTAAAGATATTATTATTAGATATTATTATTATTTGATTGTTCGTTATCACTTAAGCTAAATTATGTTCTAAAGGTGAAATCGTCCATATTAAAAAGGTAGAGCCGTCTAAGAAAACGGTAAGGTGTGTGTGGTGTGTGTACAGAGATGAACATGAGTGATTTGGATCAGCCAACTCACACATCAGCTAAATTTATAAATCGTGAGATCTTAGAGTGAACGGTCATCGCATTATACACTGCACACAATATTTACAACTTATTCACTTCACAAATGTTACGTATTTTGACTCAACTGTAACGAAACTTATGGAATGGCCAAATTTCTCGTTCACTTACGCAAAACTACGCTCTGCTACTGCCAGATTCAACATTAAACAAGCCGTGAGGGGGGTCGTTTATTAGGACTAAAGCTATTTTTAATTGGGACTCACAAGTGCGACCCTTGAGGTCCACACGACGAACTTCCCAGTATGATGAATATTTAATATTAATAATTAAATTAGAAATCAGAAAAGTAATCATTTTAATCATTAAAACATAATTATTATTTATTTTTAACAATAAAAAAAAAACAGCTGGACCGATTTTTATAAAATTTATGTTGGATCATAGTGACGTTAACATGCTTTGATAGACACCTCAACCAAGTTGATAACATTTTTTGGACGAGATTTCATATAAAATATACTTTTTTGCAATCATTTTATTGAAAAAAAACGGCTTGACCGATTTTGATAAAATTTCTTTCGGGTCTTGTTGTATTTAATATGCTTCTATTTGCACCCTAACAAAGTCGATATCATTTTTTATTCGCGAGATTTCGTGTAAAATCTACATTTGGCCGTCTTTTTCTTTAAACAAAAAAAACGGTTGGTGCCGATTTTAATAAAATTTCTTTCGGATCAAAATGACGTTAACACGCCTCGACTGACACCCTTACGAAGTCGATATAATTTTTTATTCGCGAGATATTGTGTAAAATCTTCTTTTTTGGAGTCTATTTGGTTAAGAAAAGAACGGCTGAACCAATTTTCAAAAAATTTCTTTCAGATCATATTTACGTTAATACGCATCGATTGGCATCCTAACGTAGTCGATATCATTTTTCATTCTCGAGATTTCGTCTTAGAAAGAAATGACCACATACGTACGTATGACGTACACACACACACAGACATATTTTTAAAAATAGTGTAAAAATAGTGTAGTGACCTTGAAACATAAAAATTTGTTAACCTACATACTGATTTCAATTTTCGGACCCATTACAATAAACTTCCCATTAACTTCCAATGGGAAGTTAAAAATTGCAAAATAACTTGTAGTTTTGGTAAAGACTTTGAACCGTGGTGGATTCTTCCCCGTTATAAATTTTTTCATCAAGCTTAGCATTTTACCCTTCAAACGCTAAGGCAGTGGCAGCTCACAAGAAGTTTCACTTCAGAAAAATCCGCCGACCTTCCGGGCTTGACGTCGTGGGTCCCTGGTCGTTCACCCAACCTCCCTCGCCTAAGTCGATCTTGCTCCTGATGACGCAATGGCATAATAAAAGGTGCGTTAAATAAATTAAATTCGTTGTAGAACTTATCCAAGTGTCAATTTTGAAAGTGTTTTCGATATAAAAGACATATTCTGTTAGTGTACATTTGTGGAGCATGGTCGTACGTAATATTATAGTAGAATCACAGAACACAGATAGCTATAGAAACAGCATATCACGTCGCTTGTGAAGCCACAACTATACACTGTAGTACGACCTGTTTATTATGCAGATCATTCGTTACTTGTATTCCGTAGTGAATTACTCTTTATTTGATAAATTTGTGTTTAATTGAAAAAAATTGTGTTGTGTTGTGTGCCTGGATGTTACATAAAGGTTCCTAAGCGCTTATGAAAAATCAAGGTGTTTAAGGAATTAAAATCATGTTATCTCATGATTTATTGTTCCCCGCACGTCTTGACTAGCTTCAGTTGTACAATATCTGGATGACCGAGCTTTGCTCGGATGAGTTCAAAAAAAAATAGTACTTAAAGTTCCCATTTCATCAAAATCGTTAGTCGTTTTTAAGAAAAAAAATTACATACCTATAAGTAGATAATATTATTATACGTCATACTACATAACGTATGTACCTACATATTTTCAAATAATTACTGATTATTTTAATAAGTTAAAGATTGACTTATAATTGTAATTATAATAATTGTAATTTGACGTAAATAATGAAAATAGTTAGTTTTTTCCAAAGCCTACTCACCATACGACACTGTTTTATAACGTTAAAAGAACTGTTTTTTAAAATGATAAAATCGATACGAAAACGAATTTTTCCAGGGATGAGACCTAGCTAGATCGATTTTTTGCCCCCCGAAACTCTTTTTCAGTAAATTTGATCAAAATCGTTAAAGCCGTTTTCGAGAAAATATTTATATAGGTACATAGGTACATACCTATATACAAGATTTTGCTCGTTTAATAATATAGGGATTTTGAAGGGCCTTTAAAATATTAGTTGCCCCGAGCTTCGGATTTTGTCTGAAAGACCTTGGCTCCTTCTATAGCTATCTGTGTTCTGAGAATAGAATAGAACAGGCATGAGCGTAGTTATTGTACCTGTTGAATGTGCTTCATATTTCATATTACGTTCGTTTACCATAAACACGATATGTGAATTACCGATTTGTATACGGTCAAATCTAATTACTTTATACTATTTATAGATTACCATGCTTTTGTAATGATACAGGTAACTTATTGCTTGTTTGCTTGGCCCTTCACAATCGTTTCGGCAATTGTATTTCTTTATAAGGCATTAGAAATGTCGAAAATTCAATATAAATGACATTCAAAAAATTGTGCTATAGAACCTTCAATCTGATGTATTTATCTTGCAGAAGAAGATTGTCAGTTGTTTAAGTGGGGTACCTCAGACAAGCTCGTGCAGGAGTATTCAGAAAAAATGGGGTAGATACAGGGCCGGTTTTTGGGGCGGGCAAACTGGGCAGCTGCCCAGGGCACCATCGAAATAGGGGCGGCACTGATGACCCACGAAAAAAAATTAGATTACAAAAAATTGATAAGAAGTTTTGCAGAGAAAAAAGCTCGCAGAATTCATTTCGGAAGCAATTAAATGAACATTTTTTTCTAAAACATCGGTGCAATACTTGGAATAAGGCTCCGAATGTTATAAAAACAAAAAAAGATGAATAAAAAACAATTTACGTAAAACCTTGTGGAATTTTTTTTAATATTAATGATAGGAAATAATTTGTGTACACGTTTTATTGAAACGAAAATATAGGGGGGGGGGTGCAAAGAAATTGTTTGCCCAGGGCGCCAAATAGGCTCGCGCCGGCCCTGGGTAGATACTTATACAGGGTGGCACATCTTAAACAATACAGTGAAATATCTCTTAAACGGTACAAATCATTAAAAAATGTTTTGTACAAAAGTTATAGAATGTCAAGGGGGACAGAAGACTGTAATATCAGATTTAACATAGGTGGTGCTGTGAAGGTCAGGCGAAGGTCAGCTCCGTTTTTTTAATTGTGACAGTGCATTTTTATTCCAGAATACGATACAGTATTTAATAGTGAACAGTAAATTATTAAGGTACATATGAGCTAAAGTTAATAAATATTGAGTTATTTACAAATTAAATTGAAAATCCAATTGACTCTATTACCAGCTCTCGGGTTAGAACCCGGGAACTGGAGACTTGTAATAGAGGAACCATAGCAACGCCATGTAAATAACAGCATTGCTACACGCTCGGCCATTCTCAAGCCCCGCGAATCGCTTGTAGAGGCTATACAGGGTGAGTGCGACCACCCGTATGAGTCGTTTTTTCCGAAAACGGTTAGTCGTAGAGAGTTGTGTCAAAAATTTGTATTATAAAAGCCCTAATAAAGAATCGAATGGTGATAATTTTTTTTCCGGGAAGGTCGGCTTCCCTATTAGTTTGCTCCAGAATGTTCAGAACTCGGGAATTATAAATGTAACGATAGGTCGAAACTGGTATTGTTGAAAAGATCTTTAAAAAAAAGCAAGTTTTGTAGGAAATTTTTTTTTATTCCTGCCACCCTTGTAAATTTCTATAAGTATAAATATAAATTATTATTTGTTCAAAACTCCGGAATTTTAGAAAACACGATCTAGGTTGAAAGTGGTGCTGTTGAAAAGCTCTTTAAGAAATAGGCAAGTTTTGTAGGAAAAATTATTTAATTACTGCCACCCCTGTCAACGTTTGAAATTATTAAATCAAAATTTCATAATAACGATGGAAGTCGGCATTAAAAATCTAGCAACCTTAGACATTGTCACAAGTGTTCAAACTGTCTTCCATTTACTCTTTAATACATACTACTGAGCTCTTCTGGTTATACTGTGAGTGTATCTAAGTACTTCTTCAGTGTTTAATGATCGATAGATAGGTAACTAGATTTTAAATGCGCACTTTTAAAAAGTTCGTTATTATGACATTTTAATTTAGTAATTTCAAACAAATATTACTTAACAGGGGTGGCAGTAATAAAAAAAAATCCGTACAAAACTTGCTAATTTTTTAAAGATCTTTTCAACAATACCACTTTCGACCTATCGTTACATTTATAATTCCAGAGTTCTGGACATTCTGGAGCAAACTGATAGGGAAGCCGACCTTCCCGGAAAAAAAAATTATCACCATTCGATTCTTTATTAGGGCTTTTATAGTACAATTTTTTGACACAGCTCTCTACGACTAACCGTTTTCGAAAAAAACGACTGATACGGGTGGTCGAACTCACCCTGTATATATATCCCATATAACCCACATATTTGAACTTCAGTAATTTATTATACATTTCAGAAAGACTGGATTAAAAATGAAATATTTAAAATACTTGAAATGATCTATCCCCACGTCTAGACATACCGACATACTTGCCATTTCTTGCTATAAATAATAAATAGCCACTTTGATGACGAATATTCAATTAACAGTTTTAATGTGGGATTATAATAACATTATACAGCTTTAAATTATATTCGGATTAAAAAAAACTTGAACTATAAACGGATAATACAATAACTATAAATTTGTAATAATATTATTAATGGTTCTAATGTGAATTTCATAAACCAAGGATGTGTTATTTTTAGCGATGCTGATTGACGTTATTCCTATATATCGAATACACTTATACAAATTGTCCAAGAGGCAGCGACGGATTTTCTTAAGGTAGTTGTCGTGCTATGGGCATAGTATCTGAAAATTCTAAATTTTCGTATACTCATTAAGGATAGGTACTATAATACAAATACCATTAAATTTTGAAGTTGATTGACCATCTCTAACTCGAGATAAACTTAATTAAAGTTCGGATAATTAACACAGAGAGCATAGGAAAGGTTGTGTTTTTGACAAGTTTTTTAATTAAAAAAAAAAGTAACAGCCAGAAATTTTCGAAAAACTAACTGTTCATTGATGTTTTTGTTTTGAGTTTAAAAAAGAAAATCCAAAAATTATTGACCTTTTTATTGTTGAGATATAATAACGCAAAGTTCAACAATTTATGAGAAAAGATTGACATTTTTATATAATCCAAGCGAACAAACTAATTGAAATATGTGTTACTATGTGAACAACAGTTTAGGTACATTCTCTAGCAAAATTTTTTTTATAGATTTAACACTATACTTATTTATTGTTTTACAACGTATTATGAACGAAACTTTTGGATGTAAATGTAGCACGACAACTATCTTAAGTATCTACGGCTTGACCGATCGAATCGCGATTTGCGGTATTCGAAAGGATTCCACTGAACTTAGATTTTCTGAAAATTTGAACCGATTCGGCGTAATAGATTTTGAGAAATTCCAAAAAAAAACCGAAAAAAAAGTAGTTAAAACGATGTTTTTTCAAAATAACTTCTGGAATATTGTACCGATTGATTTCATAATCTAATCAGCTCTTCTCCTCAGAAAACTGCGTCGAATGCCGCTAGGCGGATCAAAATCGGTTAATCCGTTCGAAATATATCGTAGTCAACAGATTTCGCAAAAAGTGTTTTTTCAAAATAACTTCGAGATTTCTCAACCAATCGATTTTGTACCTCTTACAATATTTTTAGAGCTTAAAAAACTGCGTCGAATGCCATTTTAAAGATCAAAATCGAACAACGCGTTCAAAAGTTATAGCTTTTCAAAAATTAAAATAGTGTTGTTATCAGCAATTTTGAGATTTTTGAGCTCTACTTTTGAGTATATTATCAAGTGCTTCGAACTCAAAGCGCTTGAAAATAGCGGCAAGTTCCAGGGATGGCCTGCAGGGTTAACCGATTTACAGATTTTTTTAGAAGTGTTCGCATCAACATTTTGATGGGTCTTTTGATTTTTCTGGCGTACAACTACGGTGTCACATCTAATCCCATAGCCTTTTGACAAACAAATAAACAGTTAAGCGGTTCAAAATTGAATGTATATGGGTCAGGTCTTACTATACATAGCATCCATTGGCGTAACTAGGGGATGGCCAAGGCCCCCCCCCCCTGGAAGATGACGGGACCCCCTCTAGAATAATTACGGCATGTAGCTCAGGGTGCTGACGTAAGAATAAAGAAAGTCAACTTAAAATTATTACAAACTATTGAAAGTATTCGATTGAGGGTACCAAAACTTGAACCAAGCGCCATATTCTGTAATTTTGTATTTTCATTATTATACTTAAAAAATAGCAGCCACTCAAAATAAAAACTTCATACAAGACAAGCAACTTTTACTGTTTTTTTTTAAACAATATAGCATTTAATGACTATTAAATTACTGACAATAAAAGGTCTCATAATAGTAATTTTCAGTTCTCAGATTGAAAGGGCCATGCCCCCCCCCTGGAAAAAATCCCTAGTTACGCCAATGATAGCATCTTAAAGCTACTGGAGCCCCAAATGTTAAGTTGTTTCGGAATGAAATATATAATTAAGTGATTAATTTGTTTGATTTTGTTGATTATTTATTGATTTTTGTATATTATAATAACTGGTTTCGGTAACATCAAGAACTGTAATAACTTTTTTATAACAAGTAGCAAGGAAGGACACGGATGAACTGTTAAATGTGTGAACTTGTGCAAATATTATTTTACATAATGAAGCGGAAATCTTGTGTTCTTATTTATTATGTTGTTTATCGACTAAAGATCAAGTTGGTGAATTATGGAAAATTAACTAACGAAATTTTTTTACAAAACCATTTAAACAAGTCAACAGTCTTTTATTGATAGCTTGAAGATTATAGACGCTCGACAACTGAATTCATTAGCATTTTTCAATATTTTATTAATCTTTTTAAAAATTTTAAATATTTATTCCTGATGATGAATGAATGAATTGTAAATTATAGACGCCCGACATATTCCTGATGATGATTCATGGTTAGAGCATTAAGAATTTTGGCGTTCCATGAAAACTTTTTAATATTCAGTATCTTCACAACAAAGGTTCCACTGTACATTGTAGATGCTCAACAGTTGAGGTCATCAGTGTCTATAAAGGTTCCAAAGTCGAAAGCACTATTTTGACGTTTTGGAAAAATAAATTTACTAGACCACTTGTGCGGTATTTCAGTGAAAAATCCAAAAGAAAATTATCTATAAATGTCATGTGTAACAATTCAGAACAATAATTGTAAGAATACAAGTATAATGACAATCATTAACATTACGTAGACAAAGAAAAAAATACATAAATACATAATATTATATCTATTAATATAAAGCTGGATAGACTCAGCAACTGGCTAATCTTCCAGGAAGAAACAATAATTGTGAACTTCAGCTTCACTGTAGTATGAATTTAAAATTTCAAATGCCTCTAGCATGCTTTATTAATTTTGTATTTGTTTATTTAGTGTATTTAGGGTGCGGTGTTTATTGTCTACTGTTCACAAGATCACGCCCAGCTTGGAGTAATATGACAATATATTAAATTATTGAATTTTTCTTTATTTTGTATGAATATTAATAATTTGAAAAAAAAAATTTTGAATTTTACTTTCGGCGGGCGATAAAGTTTCTTTACCGCTCGCTTCTCGTCATTTTACAACCGATATACATGCATACAAAGCAGCTTTTTTATAGAGGGTAGTACAAAAATGTATTTTTTCGTTGTTCTTAAAGTATGAAGTTTATATTAGAGATTAATTATTGTCAAAAGTGAAATATGAATGTAGGTACATTTGCTTACAAATTTATTGTTCCTCTAGGGCTTTAGAATAGCCGACCGTGTAGAAATGCTGTTGTTTACATGGCGTTGCTATGGTTCCTCTATTACAAATCCCCAGTTCCCGGGTTCTAGCCCGAGAGCTGGTAAAATTGTCAATTGGATTTTCAATTTATTATTAAAAAAAAAATAATATGAATTGGGGCTAGGCCCAAAGAACCTTAGCTGTTGGTGGTCTTTAAAACACAATTTAAGATTGTTCCTCTAACCTACTACATTGTTTCAATATGTTTTACTACTCAGTCCAATGATTTTCTTGAATTCCGTTGTATTTCTAGGAAAAATCGCTACCAAAAAACCCAGACTTTACAATATTAAATATTATCCTTATTTATAAGTTATAGTCTTTTTGGGGGAGCGGTTTACAAATGTCTACGGACAGCACGAATAGTCTGCATTGGTATCTATCTCCAGTGTATTCCTTTACATGTATTGTCTGCGAGGTGAAGAGGGGGGGGGGTGTTTGTGCGACGGTTTTGTCTGCGGGATGAAGAGGGGAGGTGGAGGCGGCGCAGAAAAAATTAACAAATTATTCTTTCACATAGAAACATTAATTGAATATCAGGACCGTGCAATTCTTGCGTTGGCAGAGTTTCCCGCGAGGGGGGTGTTCGTGCGACGGTTTTGTCTACGAGGTGAGGAGGGGGGTGTGTTTGTGCGACGGGTTTGTCTGCGGGGTAGAGGCGGCGCGCGCCGCCTCCACCCCCCTCTTCTTCACCCCGCAGACAAAACCGTCGCACAAACACACCCCCCTCTTCACCTCGCAGACAATACATGAAAAGGAATACACTGGAGATAGATATCAATGCAGACTATTCATGCTGTCCGCAGACGTTTTTGAGCGGTTTTAAAATACAGTTTTCTGGCCGAATAGAAGCACAAAAGTCTATATAGTTTTATCCGTATAAAGTTGATATATTATGGTATCACAGTATATATAGTATGATGAGGAGAGGTGATGGCCTTGACAAATGCAACGTCTTCTTTAGAAAGGCCACGATATTATGTTCATTTGCAAATAATTCCTATATTCAAGTTTGTTACTTTTATTATGGTAAAACAACAATTATCCTGCTGCCGAACTAAATATTCCTTGTGTCAATTCTTCGCAACTCACTTGATTCAAGAATGGCTTAATGTATCTTGTATGCTTGTTGAATTCAGTGTGTCGCTTTCTACATGTACCTATTTGAAAAAGGTCTGAGATTTTTTCCGAAAATTTCAGAAGAATATCCTAAACCCTAGGCCAGGGGTCGGCAACCTTTTGAGACGGAAGATCCAAAAGTTACTATTTACAAAATTTCCCAGTTTTTAAAGAGCCACTAACATTTTTATTTCAATATTATGGTATTTGATTAGGATTATAACTAAACATACAGAACAGTGTTGCCACATTTAAAAAATGTCAGCTGATCGTATACTCTCTACTCCACCTATTCTCACTGTTCTCTGTTGAGTGTTTTTATCCTGTTTAAAGTTTTTTTTGCAGTATAATATTTTTAATGAGTTTTGAAAATAAAATAATATAATTATTAATATTTGCACATGGAACTGGAGAGCCGCATCTTGACATCATAAGAGCCGCATGCGGCTCGCGAGCCGCAGGTTGCCGACCCCTGCCCTAGGCTATAGGCACCGAAAATGCCCTAGGTGACAGGTTGATCGAGTTGCCAACTATAATTCAGAATCTCAACTAATGACCTGAAAAAATACAAATGATTTATGCTGGGTTGCAGAAAACATTATCAGAAAATTTGATTTGACAATGATCTTTAGATTGTAACCACATAAGAAAAGCATTATGTAGAATTTCAAATCGATTAATAGATGCCGCTTCCGTACCAGTCGCGGAGTATGTGTTAAGGAGTATAACTTCCACCACACACACACACACACACAGAGGACAGTATGGCTCAGTTGGTAGCGTCGCAGCCTCTGAATTAGACTGTCGTGGGTTCGAATCCCACCTCTGCTCATGGATGTTTTGTGATGTTATTTAGTTTTAAGTGATATATTATGATATTTGTTGTATTTAAGACGTTAATGACCTAAGTTGTCGACGCGTCTATAATCCACAATAAATAAACACACACACACACATGCATTTTTTTAATTAAATTTTAATGAGCTATATGTCGCACAGAGTTAATGATATTAATGCACACTGTAATGATAAATAAATAACTTGATTGAAGTATATATAAATACTTTAACGTGCAATAAATCTACAAATATGATTAGAGAACAGCGACAGAAGCAATAATGGACAGGCATTACAGCAACTCTACGAGTAGCTTTTAGAGAATTAAAATCTAACCACCGCAACTGCATTGCCTCCAAACATCTGTATGAACTTCCATTATTGTTAACTGCATCCCAGGTGCTGACTAGTTAATAATATATTACCGGTGGCCATTGAAAAATTGACCACCGTTAAATAATGGTGGTAATACATCAGTTCGCAGTAATCAGTTCATAAACAGTCTGTCGGAAATGTATTGGTGAAAATATTGTTAAAATGTTCACGATAATTATTTGAATAAGGCCGTTGTATCACAAGGTTATTAGAGTACAGGTTGCCTCGTTCCATCTGACCAATCAGCGTAAGCGCGGGAATGGCGTCAGCTAGAATTTAGTTTAAATCAAGTACAAAAATTGTTGAAGATTATGCTTATTTATATTAGGTGCTTCGTGCAGATTTTTTTTTAAAATTGGCAGGAGACAATAAATAGAAGAATAGATGTTAAAAAATAGGATAATTTTTATTTTTATTACAAAATTTAGGTTTTAATATCTATAATATAAACAAACAAAAAATTAAATAATGCTCAAGAAATGGCAGATCTTGTTAATTACCTATTTTTTTAAATTTAAGAAACGAATAGAATTAACTAACAAAATGATAAATTAATTATTTTATCTTTTATATTCACAAAATATTAAAAATAACCACAAAACACCATAACACTTAACAGCTATCGCAAAATTGACAACTTATCATATTTTTTCACTAACAGAAGAATCATGTTTCTATTAGGTATTGAAAAAACATATCACACTACCATGGTTACTGTGATTTTTATTTCCAAAAATTAGCAGCGTCCATGGTCTGATCTTTTCTATTGAAGTGAGCAAGCATGGTATATTCTGAGTGACGTCATCCCCCCACTACTATCTATCAGAATGAGGCAACCTATACTCTACTAACCTTGGTTGTATCAAATTAAAATTCACGTTTGTAATATATTCTTAAAAAAATGACGGACGGACATCGTAGGGTCCTGTTTGGAGGTACGGAACCCTAAAAAAAACAACAATTTAGTCTTAGTAAGTAACGTCCCAGTTTCACGCGTTCAGCTAGTAGGTACTTCATTTTCCTACCCGCCGAACATGGTGGTCGGAACAGTGTAGCCCGGACGGTTTCTTAACCGACTTTTTAAATTGATGTTTTTATAGTTTCGAACCGTAGTTCCCTTAGTATTTTTTTCTCAGTAGATGTCGCTTCGAAAAATCAGTAGAAATCAGTAGGTGTGTAGCATTCAGGGGAATTCAAAAATATATGTTTATTTAAGATAAATATATATTTAACATTTTTAAAAAGTAAATACATATTTATTTATATTTAAAACAAGACTTAACTAAATAAACTTTTTGCAGTAACGGAACAAAAACGCAAATCAAAATTAAAAGATTCAGAATCATTTTCACTCTGTCAGCTATGGTAACCAAAATATTAACAATGTGGGATGAAGGTAGAGCTGTGGAAGGTATTTTTTGTGATTTAAGTAAAGCGTTCGATTGTGTATCACATGAAATATTGATAAGTAAATTAGAGCATTATGGAGTTAGGGGTATAGCTCTGCAGTTGTTTAGTTCTTACCTACGTAACAGATGTCAATACGTTTGTAATGATGAAATCTCGTCAGGTAAACAAATTATAAGAAATGGTGTACCCCAAGGGTCAATTTTGGGCCCCATTTTATTTATAATATAATATATAAATGATCTTCCAAATATAATGGCAGATGTCACTACGCTTTTGTTCGCTGATGATACAACGTTTCTGCATGAACTTGGAAATACTTTTGATATTTCGGGTGATATACAATCGAAGGCGTCTGCTTGGTTCGAGCTGCTAATAAGTTGACTTTAAATTTAACTAAGACTGAAATAATAAAATTCCAAGCTAACAGTTTCAACAGAACTAAGCAAGTCAAATTCTTAGGTATTATTCTTGATCCGGCTCTTAAGTGGGATAAGCATATAGACTATTTAAGTAGAAAACTGGCTAAAGCCACTTACGCTATAAGGCGAATAAAAAAATCTATATCAACTGACGCAGCCCGTATAGCTTATTTCAGCCTGTTTCATTCCGTAATGGAATATGGAATATTGATTTGGGGAGGGACATCCGGCGCCAAAAGAATTTTCTTATTACAAAAAGCGGCTGTTCGCATATTGGCTGGAGTTTAAAGGAACGAACATTGCCGGTCCCTATTTATAGAACATAAAATAATGACCTTTCCAAATATCTATATATATCATTGTTTAATATATGCTAAGGAAAACTACAATAGTCTAGAAACTAATTCCACCTTTCACACTTACAACACTAGGAATAAGGATTGCTTAGCCTTGCCGCTGCACAGACTAAATACAGTACAAAATAGCTATAATTATCTAGCAATAAAACTTTTTAATAAGCTTCCTAGACATATGCAAAGCTTGCCTATTGAAAAATTAAAAAAAAAACTGAAAATGTTTTTAACCTGTAATTGTTTTTATGACACAGAGGAATTTTTTAAATTTGTTTTTTAAATCTAATTGATAATTTTTTTAGTCATAACTTGTACAGTAATTTTGTATGACGTCACTTTTCAAAATTGTTTTGTATAGTGCAAAATAAATCTATCTATCTATCTATCTATGTTTACCCAAGTTTGCAACTCTCAAAAAGTTGTGGAAAAATTTTTACACACTAAAAACCGCGAAATTTTTGGACTTGTTTCAGATTCTGCTCTGTATCTCCGAATCCATGCGTTTTTCGTCGAAAGCTATTATATACGTTTTTTAAGAACAATAAATTTGTGACAAATTAAGCCCAACCGGAGCTCTGTAGGTCAATTGGTTACCGAATTACGGCACTTTGAAAATAGGCCAGTTTTTCCAAAAATTGAAAATTTTAGTTTTAGACCTTCTTTAGACCGAAATTGCGTCGAAACCATTGATCCTACGAGTAGAACTTGTAGAATATAATTTGTAGGCAATTTAATTAGTTTTAATTTGAGCACAGAGCGGGGTCTATAAGCCTCGTAGTTCTCTCAAAATGTCCAAAAACCCTACATAAGGTAAAATCGCATTTTTCCAGAAATGTACCTAACCACCTTTTTATTGCATGAAGTGTAATTGAAACATGCAAAACATGTTACGATCATAGGAGGTATGTAAGTTTAATAGATTGTAGGCAGTGTTGGGCATCAATCAATTAAAATTTCAATCGATTAGTTAATTAATTAAAAAGTTAATTGTGATTAATTTAATTGCAGTTAAAATTAATTGCAATTAACCGTTAACCGTACGTTGCAATTAATTTATTTAGATTAATCTATATTAATTGTATCTTGCAATTAAATCAATTGCAATTAACTTTTTTAATTAGTTTAATTTCGACGCAACTACGCTTTTCATGTAATAATAAGTTTTATTTGTTTGTTTTTAATTAAACAGATTACAATGATTAACAAATATTTTATTGTCAATTGCGAGTTTTCACAATTACAATTAATTAATTGTCAATTGCGAGTTTTCACAATTACAACTAATCAATTGTTAATTGCGGGTTTTCACAATTACAGTTAAATAATATTGTTAACTGCAACAAACGTTATTAACAATCCCCTCAAAGGGGTGAACCGAATTATTGGAAAAACTTTTGGGAATGTTACTTTCTCTAGGAAAGAAAAAGTCCTTTCTTTGGCAACGCTTACCACCATCAAGATCCACAAGAAGAGAGTCGAAGTCGATCCACTCATCATCTTCCAGCGAATGTGTATCATGAAACAGTCAGAGTTCAGACCTACAGTTGAAGACCCTCTTCACATACGAGCTCGCTCCATATCCAATGGCCCTAATTTCCGACGAAAGGATGCGTAAAGGCACAAAATCAGCTTTTTACGCTGCCTTCACTCAAGCCACAGAGAACGTCAGTGTGCAGGCAAAAACATTTACAGTCGTCAATGGAGGATACCTCCTCCATAAAGTCGTGTGGCATCTGAATGATTCGGTACGGGCTATCGCAACAAGCTACATAAGCTACATATTTAACCACTTTGGGAGAAATGTGTGTGTAGTCTTCGACGGGTATCCTAAGGATGGCGCCCAAAAGAGCACCAAATTTGCAGAGCGATTACGACGGTATTCTGCAGCATCAGCGGAAATTGTGTTTGACGCATCGACCATCATCACAGTCCCCCAAGAGAAGATGCTCTCGAATGACAAAAACAAGGTTCGTCTCATTGAGCATCTCTGTTCTGCCTTTGCTCTCGAGGAGATTGAGACAAAAATATCAAAAGAAGACGCAGATCGCGATATCATCGTGACTGCTCTGCAAAAAAGTATCTCCAATGACCACGTCATCATCTTTGGAGAGGATGTGGATTTGCTCGTGCTCCTCTGCGGTCTAGGATCCAGTAAAACAAATGTATACTTTCAGAAGAGTGGCAGAGGTGAGGCGGGTTGCGTCCAATTCTCCACCAGCTCATTCAATCAAGGGGAAGTAGAGCTACCACCTGGATTTGAACTTTTCATTCACGCATTTACTGGGTGTGACACCACCTCTGCCCTCTTCTGGCAGGGGAAGATGAAAATGTGGGGCCGCTTCAGAGAAAATCAAGCCCTAGTGGACCAAGCAAGAGTTTTTCTCCAGACAGATGCCACACACCAACAAGTCGCAGCAGCCGGTGACAAATTCTTAGTTGTCTTATATGGAGGAGACGAAACGACAGACACCCTCAACGATGTACGGCTCCGTACTTTTATGAAGACAGCAGCCAACGCCAAAGCGAATCTGGCCCGTTTGCCCCCAACCACAGAGGCTGCGTCGTATCACCACTACCGCACATACCACCAGGTGCAAAAGTGGTTGGGGGTGGAGAAAAAGGTCACCGACTGGGGTTGGGAATTGACCTCGGCTGGACTCATCCCCATTACCAGTCGGCAAGCTCCTGCCCCCGCAGAGCTCCTAAAACTCCTCTCTTGCAAATGCAAGAAGGGGTGCAGAGGTGGCTGCACTTGCCTAAAAGCAGGGCTCAAATGTTCTGTGATGTGTGCTACCTGCTCTGGGAAAACGTGCCAGAACGCTGCCCGTATCATTATTGAAGAGGACGACGACGACGAGCCTCAAGACAACCCTGACGATCCACCAGTAATTGTGAAAAAACGCAGTTGATAATAAATTATTTGTTTATCATTTTAATGTGTTTAATTAAAAACAAACAAATAAAACTTATTATTACATGAAAAGCGTAGTTGCGTCGAAATTAAAGTGTAATGTAAGTTATGAATAAAATAAGTAGGTATGTAACAAATAAAAGACTGCTATTTTTTTGCGTTTAAGTAAATTTAATGGCAGATTATGATAAGTCCAACTATGTCAATAATTTCTAAATTTAGGTTCAATTTTTCAAAAATTTGTTAATTTCGTATTTAAATTTCGTATTGACAATCACAATTTAGTAATCATTTCTTATAATAGTTAAAATTGCATTTTAACACCACCCTCTGCTGAAACATATTGTCTGTCAATATTTATGGCTCTTTGACAGATTATAGTCATTAAGGAAAAAACCCGTCGTTCAACTGCTGCTGATGTATCGAAGCGAGATAATCGTTAATTTTAATTGTTTTTTAAAACAATTAAAGATACAATTAATATAGATTAATCTAAATAAATTAATTGCAACGTACGGTTAACGGTTAATTGCAATTAATTTTAACTGCAATTAAATTAATCACAATTAATTTTTTAATTAATTAACTAATCGATTGAAATTTTAATTGATTGATGCCCAACACTGCCTACAATCTATTAAACTTACATACCTCCTATGATCGTAACATGTTTTGCATGTTTCAATTACACTTCATGAAATAAAAAGGTGGTTAGGTACATTTCTGGAAAAATGCGATTTTACCTTATGTAGGGTTTTTGGACATTTTGAGAGAACTACGAGGCTTACAGACCCCGCTCTGTGCTCAAATTAAAGCTAATTAAATTGCCTACAAATTATATTCTACAAGTTCTACTCGTAGGATCAATGGTTTCGACGTAATTTCGGTCTAAAGAAGGTCTAAAACTAAAATTTTCAATTTTTGGAAAAACTGGCCTATTTTCAAAGTGCCGTAATTCGGTAACCAATTGACCTACAGAGCTCCGGTTGGGCTTAATTTGTCACAAATTTATTGTTCTTAAAAAACTTATAGAATAGCTTTCGACGAAAAACGCATGGATTCGGAGATACAAAGCAGAATCTGAAACAAATCCAAAAATTTCGCGGTTTTTAGTGTGTAAAAATTTTTCCACAACTTTTTGAGAGCTGCAAACTTGGGTAAACATAGCTCTAATGGTCCCAAACAACATACTAAAAAATCAGAGATACATCATGTTTTGTTAATTTATTGTCAATTTTGACTGGCCATATGTAAAAATCACAAATTTGTTTAACTTTACAGTAAAAGTCCAAGTTCTTATGAAGTTTTCTGTGTAAAAATAAATAATAATGTAAAATCACTTAGAAAATCGAGCGAATTCTACCTTAACTTTCAAAGTATTTTTACATCCATTTTTTACAATGTAGATCTTGGAACACTTTTCGTTTCTCGAAGAAAGGTATTAAGTTCTATTCTTTATCTGCCTTGGCCGCGATTCAAACCCAGTACGTTTCGAATTGATTCTAAATTCTATACTATATTATGATGATGCTCGTTCGAGTCACATAATATTGAAAAAAATATTTAATATCTTGTATGATTTACTAGTATGTATTATATTATAGTAACCACTAACCAATGAGTTATTAAAATTATAAATTTTATGTTGTTGTGGAGTGATAACTTAGCGTATTATCTGATGCTTATGGGGAGAATCTAGTTATCATTATACAGTTAACTTTTAATGTATTATTGAACGCAGTGGCTTCTTCTGTCAGTGCTTCGAATAGTGAATTTAAATTAACGACGTTCAATGAAAGCGAGAAAGAGTAGCATTTCCAATCATTTTTAAAGCTAATTACGACATAAAAATAAAATAAAACAAGCCGTGAGGTGGGTCGTTTATTAGAACTAAAGTGCGACCCTTGAGGTCTACACGACGAACTTCCCAGTTTGATAAATATTTAATAATAATAATTAAATTAGATATTACACAGAAAAGTAATCATTTTAATCATTAAAACATAATTATTGTTTATTTTTAACAATAATTAAAAAAAAAAAAACGGCTGAACCGATTTTTATAAAATTTATGTCGGATCAAAATGACGTTAACACGCCTCGATTGACACCCTTACGAAGTCGATATAATTTTTTATTCGCGAGATATTGTGTAAAATCTACTTTTTTGGAGTCTATTTGGTTAAGAAAAAAGAACGGCTGAACCGATTTTGAAAAAATTTCTTTCAGATCATATTTACGTTAATACGCGTCGATTGGCACCCTAACGTAGTCGATATCATTTTTCATTCTCGAGATTTCGTCTTAGAAAGAAATGGACACATACGTACGTACGTACGTACACACACACACACACAGACATCTTTCTAAAAATAGTGTAGTGACCTTGAAACATAAAAATGTGTTATACATTTCGATTTTCGGACCCATTACAATAACTTCCAATGGGAAGTTAACACTGACTAATTACAAGTGAATTTTACAACATACTTAATCGAATTGATGTATGGATAATTTTAAGCTTTTTAGGGTTCCGTAACTCTGAACGGAACCCTATTACTGAGCCTACGATGTCTGTCCGTCCGTCCGTTCATCCGTCCATCTGTCACATATATCTCATAAACAATAACTATAGTAAGAGCTGATGGTAAGAGGTAAATTTTTCCAGATTTTGTTTTTTAATTTTTTGCACAAAGGATCATGTAGTGTGATTCTTGGTCCTTCATTTGGGGTTTACCCGAACCCTTTAGCTTTAAAAAAAGCGTCGGGAGAGCTATAACCGTTTTTAGATGAGGGGAAATGATTTGTGATGAAGAGTGCAGGGAGTATTTGTAGGTATTTAATGCTCTTAAAGAGAGCAAACCTGCAAGCGAAACCGCGAATAAAAAACTTAGTGATTTATTTTGGAAGCCAAAGGCATTATCCAATTACTGTCGATCGTAATTATTGCCACTGTTAGTATAACTATTTGTGACTATTATAACATAACATAGTCGCGAAAGTGACTGAGAAGCGGACAAAATATCAAGACCTTCTTTTTGAGCTCAGGAAGCAGTACCCAGAGTATTCTGTTAAATTAATTGTCCTTATAATTGGTGTTATTGAAGGAGCCAAACCGTCACTGTTGGCAAATATAAAATTCATCCCGGCATGTCAGCGTAATGCTGAGTCACTAGTCTGCCGCATGCAAAAGGCTGTGCTTATTGGGTCGCTCCGTGTACTTCGTGCGCACGACCCAAACTCACTGTAATAGCCCATTTTATGGTCTGAGACGTGGTTACAGTTTCACCTTGCTCCGCAAGTATCCCTTGTGTGACGGTGACGAACCTGAAGTTTAGGGTGCTTGTGGATGCAAAATTCTTTAACGAATTTATCCTTCGCAATAATAATAATAATGTCTTTATTAATAAAATAAGAAGTTTTATCAGTTGATGTGGAAATCAGCTTAAAGCTGGTTTTCATTCCAAACCATCAACAAAGAGAAATACAGTCGTAATGTGAGAGAAAAAATAATGATACAATATTACTTCTAAATAAATAATTTTCACTATAAATTGAAGACGAATCTTGTCCCGTTATTTATAGTCACGTTTGAAATAAAAATTTAGAAGACATAACTTTCCAGTTGTTAAAGTATGAAATAAAGCTTAACATATACCATCTTTATTAATCTATAAAATATGTTTCGCTGAAGTAACCTGAATTATAGATTTTAGCTTGAGGTGAAAAATAAAGTAAATGCGTCATAATAATAATAAAAATTTGTTTTGTAAAATATAGTATATGTTCCCGGATTGCATTTACAAAAGAGAAACTTGAGTAGTAGATTGTATATCTAGTGGCATAATGAGATATATTACTGACGAGTAGTGACAGTAAGTATGTTAAAACGACCGTATTTTTCCACACGGCCACCTGGCTTACTGCAGTGTCTGAAACCTTAACATAGTGTTTTGTTTCATATGGCAACCATTTCCGACTATTTTTTCATCTAATATTCCTAAAATGCCACCTCAGTATGAGACATTATTTACGCGATCAAAATCTTTATTTATTTATTGTAGATTATAGACGCGTCGACATCTCAGGTCATTAGCGTCTTTCAACTACACTAAATAACAACTAACTTAATACTAAATAACATCACAAAACATCCATGAACGCAGGTGGGATTCGAACCCACGGCAGTCCAGTCCAGAGGTTGCGGCGCCAAGCACGCTAACCACTAGGTTGTACTGCCCCCGCGGTTAAAATCAAATAGGTACATACGTAAATATTTAAAATGTAACTTGATACTAATATTTTTGCTTTGAATTTTTAGAGGGGCAGCGTGAACGGAACTGATTAATTCAGAAAGAAACTTTCCCCACATGATCCCCTTTGACTTCGTCACTGAATCTGTTGGCTAGGTATTTCAAAAAGTTGATGTCGAAATTGTTTTCGTTTAAAATGGGTTACATATATATCTAATATTTTTAGTTAATTGTAATTTTTATAGTTCACGTCAGATTATAAATTTGATATGATCGAATCCCAGCAATTAATACATTTGCTGTTAGCAATAATTATCTAGGTGATGTAATAACTTCATTAACTTTATATTTAGCCCAGTTTAATTACAATTTTTAATTAACTTTTCTACAAAGATTTATTAAGGTGAAATTCATCAACTTATTTTTTAAATGTCGACTATTTGAAAAATTGTGCACACGTTCTCTATATAAAATGAGTGAGCATATTTTTTACAAAAAATCTTAATTTATTATGAAGACGTCAATCGAGCTGTTTAGGACAGAGTTTCTCAACAGCTTTCTTTCGGCGATTTTCTTACAGTTACAATTTTAGTTTTTTAGGGTTCCGTGCCTCCGAACGGAACCTTATTACTGGTCCTACGATGTCTCTCCGTCCGTCCGTCTGTCACAAGGCTCACCAAACGGTAAGAGGTCTAGCCATTGACGGAGTAAGCCCGTCAAAGGCCCGGGGCGGCAGAACTAATGAGACCCCTGGGCTGCTTAGAAATTGATGTATTATAAAAATTTTGAAAGACTAAAATGAACAAAATAAATATTAGTAAAAAAAACTTTTTAGAGACAAGCTTTTATTTAAATGCACTAAAAAGGAAAATAATTTTTAATAATTTAGGTTCATAATTATAAAAGCATTGGTCGTGACTATTTAAATAAACTATCATAGAGTTCACGACCCACGCTTTTATAATTATGAACCTAAATTATTAAAAATTATTTTTCCTTTTTAGTGAATTTAAATAAAAGCTTGTCTCTAAAAAGTTTTTTTTACTAATATTTATTTTGTTCATTTTAGTCTTTCAAAATTTTATCCCCCTTTGACACCCATAGGGGTTGAATTTCGAAAAATCCTTTCTTAATGGATGCTTACATCAGAAAAGAAACCAACTGTCCAAACTTCTTGATCTTCCTTGGACAACTAGCTTCTCCTGCATATTATTATTTCTATATTGATATCGCCAAAGAATTTCAAGATACGGCCATATGTCGGAAAAGATGACGTTAAATAAATTTTTTATAATTCAAATGATATAGAGTAGTTAAAATATATCTTTTTGGCCTAGACCACCCGGTATATTAACGATACAGATTGTTTGTACATCAATAAGTCTGACAGAAGTGCGAGAATGATTTGTCATTTATAATTAAATCAAATGCCACAACAAATAAATTGGCAAGCTCACAAGTTAATAAGACTAAATTATTGTACAAGTATTATAATAGCATGATATGCATATTAATCAGTTTGTATTTTAATAATAATTGAATACTAATTAGTGAAATAAATGAAAAAACTAAGCCTTTGTTCAAACATGGTGATCTATCATCGCAAAACCACAGATAAAAAAAAGATATTTATAAAAAAACGAAAAACCCGACTGCGTAAAAATCGAACTTAAAAGATGGAAACAAGATCGAATGATAACAATATGCAGTCGGAGACATCAGATATTTCTGTTCATCTTGTTACTACTATGTCTTCGACTGCATGTTATCGCGGATTATAGACGCTCGACAAAACTGCATGTTATCATTTGATCTTTTTTCCATCTTTTTCGATTTCCGTATATTTTCTTTAATGTCTTTTAAACTATATGCATTTTAAAATTATAAAAAAATATATTTGTGTTTCTCATAACGAGCTCTTTCATTTAATACGTCCCATGATGCACTTGAAATTTTTTTTAATTTTCTAATTTGCCCCCCAAAATCAGAATTCGTTTATTTACATTATACGTCCGTGATTAGGTCACCTAAATCATGTACCAAATTTCAACTTTTTGCGTCCTGTAGATTCGAAGAAAATAAGCTGTGACAGACGGACAGATAGACAGACACAAGAATGATCACATAACGGTTCCGTTTTTACAAGCTTTTATTTAACTTGCAATGTATGTTAGTTTGTGTGTTGGTTTGTTTGTGTGCTGGTTTGTTTGTTTAGGTCAAAACTTGCAAGTCAATTTTGAACGACTTCCACGTATCCGATCGATTGTACTCATATGTATTCCCGATGACAATACATGAATAAATCATTTTTAAAAATAAATTCAACCCCTAAGGGGTTCAAACGGGGATGTAGGGTTTTTTTGACTAATCAACGCCCAGGCCAAATTGCTAAAGCTAGAAACTTGAAATTTGGACAGTTGGTTCCTTTTCTGACGTCAGCATTTTTCGAAATTCAACCCCTACGGGTATCAAAGGGAGGTAAAATTTTGAAAGACTAAAATGAACAAAATAAATATTAGTAAAAAAAACTTTTTAAAGACAAGCTTTTATTGAAATGCACTAAAAAGGAAAAAATAATTTTTAATAATTTAGGTTCATAATTATAAAAGCGTGGGTCGTGACTAATAAACTGTCATAGAGTTCTGGACCCACGCTTTTAAAGGTAATTATGAACCTAAATTATTAAAAATTATGTTTTCCTTTTTAGTGCATTTAAATAAAAGCTTGTCTCTAAAAAGTTTTTTTTACTAATATTTATTTCATCGGATGTATGAAACCCTAACAACGGCGAACGCTAACGACCTAAGTTGTCGATCGTCTATAATTTACAACAATGGCGAAGGCTGTTTTTTTCTGTAATGACTGTTCTTATAAAAATATTAAATAATAATTTCTGTGTCTAATAATTTTTCACTTCATCTGTTTTTTTAAAGACGTTCTTTCCACAAAGAAATAATTACCGGTGCTGACCATGAAACGTTATTACGATTGTAAATATCTTTAATTCTAATTTGATATTCATTCGACTTCAGTAACAATTAATCATTCATACAAAAGCAAATTTTTTACTGAAAAATCATAATAAACTTTATTTATGAATCTGGAAGTAATTTTTAAAGGTTGTTTTGTTTGTAATTGATATCAATTGGGTTTTTAAATGAATTTTTTTTTTTTACTTAAATGGAAGGACCCATACAAGTTTTATAGCAAAACTGTTTTTATTTAATTTTTTTGCTTACTAATTAAAAAGTTATATTTAAATAAAAATTAATTTTTAAACTCAGTTCCGATAACGCGCCGAAAGAATCCGAACGCGTGTGACGTCATTATGTTATCTATGGTCTTTGTATCCATGGTTACCAAGTTAAAAATTTATTATTTTTGATAGTATGTGTAATACATATACACAAATACTAACAAATGCAGACACATTTTAACATAATGACGTCACAAACATTCCTGGCGCGTTTTGAAGTCACGTGATATATTTTAAATTTTTATACATTTTAATTAATTTTTAGTAATTTATCTATTGCTTTAAAAAATGTTTTCTTTTCGATTTTCAATATTATTTATGTTAAATTATCAGAAAAAATTAAAAAATTAATAATTTTTTTTAAACTTAAATACCTAATTCCAAGGTATCTTACTAAGTATAATTTTCAATTTAGGACAAATTCATTGCAACAAGAAAATCCATTAAATTATTCGTTGTCCTTGCGAGCGTTTAATAGTTTATTAAGAATTTTTTTATTTGAAATATAAATAAAATATACATGAAAATGATAAAATCACAATTATAGTAAAAGTAAATACCATTCTCTCCAATTAAACATTCTAATAAAAATGTTGCATCATACAGTATGTTCAAAAAACTCTTTAATAACATAATATGATTTGATAAAACACAAATTGTATGCATATCATCGTTATATTAATTTTTTATTTCAATAATAAATTAGACAAACTAATTCCTGCACCGTACTGTTTTCAACCGTTACGAGCCTCTTTCATGCACGCCGTGATAAGATTGCGGTCTCACAGTATATATTTAGTTTGGAATATTAGGCCATTTTGTAGTTTGGATTAAAAAGAAAAAAAGAGAGGAGGACTCTCCCCCACAGCCATAGGCACTGACTTAATCAATGTCTACCGTATATACAGTATGTAAACAGATAAGTTGCACATAGTGAAATTAGCATTGGGAAAAAATGAATGGATCAGACGGCTTGCTATATGGTTATTTTAGTTTCAATTATTTTTATTTTACTTGACATTTAAATGGCTAAAATAAAAAATGATTGAAACTAAAATAAAAACACTAAAAAAACCATAGCAATTCTATATAAATACGAGCATTATATGAGTCATGGCTCACTCTGATCCATTCATTTTTTCCCAATGCTAATTTCCCTATGTGCAACTTACCTGTTTACATACTGTATATTATTTTAATATAAATAAAGATCTAAAACATTTGCAAAAAAAATCTTGGAACTTTTATACACTGAACGCGATTTTTGTTGCATATTAATTCTTCCACTGCTCCACTCAGAAAATGAAAGATTTTCAGAATTTTGTAGATAGTAATTGTGTAGGTAGTGTCTATTATCAGTGGCCCACCTTAAACTGTCTTGGCCCACCCTGAAATAATCCCAAATCTCTAGTTTATCTTTTAAACACGTTTTTAACCCTCGAAATTTCAACAATTTTTCTTGTAAATTCTATAGCAAGTAATCTGGAACAAATGTTATTGGCCCACCTTCAGAACACCATGCCCAAGTCTGGCCCACCCTAACAAAAAATCCTAGCGCCGCCACTGTCTATTATCACACCGGGGAATATTTTATTTGTGATCCTAATAGTATATTGTGTAACTAGTGTGCTAAATACATCTTTATACGTCAGGCGCGATATTTTCAGCACGAGTAGTAGGAGAGCGCTCACGAGCCTTGGCGAGTGAGCATCGCGAGCCGAATACGAGTGCTGATGTTTTTAGCACGAGTAGTAGGCGAGCGCACACGAGCCTTGGCGAGTGTGCATCGCGAGCCGCATACGAGTGCTGAAAATATCGCGCCTGACGCATAAAGATTTAGCACACGCGTTGCACACTATACTTTATATAACACATGCATTGTTTTAGAATTTAATTGAATTAAAAAAAAAAAAAACAGTTACATAATGGTTCATTATGTAACTAGTTGCATAATGGTTCCTTATGTAACTAGTTATATAATGGTTCATTATGCAACTGTTTTTTCATTATAGCACTGAAAAGCGTTGCATAATGGATCATTATGTAACTAGTTACATAATGAACCATTATAGCACTGAAAAGCGTTACATAATGGTCACTAGTCAATAAACGGCTATTTAAGGTTCGCAAATCAGATACGAAATAACACTAAAAGCGTGCATGTGTTATATAAAAGTTTTTTTAAGTACGTAAGTAAAATATTGTTTTGAACACCCAGTAATTAACGTAGGTAATTATAATTCTAGGTTCATAATACACGTGTACACACTAATTCGTGAATTACACCTGATTTTATATATTTATTTGTTAAATAATAATAACGCAGAACATTTCTTTGTAATATGCAACTGAAAGTGTAATTACAGCTAGAACAAAATAAATTGGCTAATTTTAACTTCTAGAATATTGATCCCTTCTTAGTAAATGCTTACGTCACAAAAGAAACAAACTGTACAAATTTCAAGTTTATAGCTTCAGCGGTTTGGCCTGGACGCTACACCCCCTTTGACCCCCTTAGGGGTTGAATTTCAAAAAATCCCTCCACAGTAATTGCTAACGTCACAAAAGAAGTCTACTGTCCAAATTTCAAGCTTATAGGCTCAGCGGTTTGGCCTGGACGCTACACCCCCTTTGACCCCCTTAGGGGTTGAATTTCAAAAAATCCCTCCACAGTAATTGCTAACGTCACAAAAGAAGTCTACTGTCCAAATTTCAAGCTTATAGGCTCAGCGGTTTGGCCTGGACGCTACACCCCCTTTTGACCTTCTTAGGGGTTGAATTTCAAAAAATCCCTCCACAGTAATTGCTAACGTCACAAAAGAAGTCTACTGTCCAAATTTCAAGCTTATAGGCTCAGCGGTTTGGCCTGGACGCTACACCCCCTTTTGACCTTCTTAAGGGTTGAATTTCAAAAAATCCCTTCTCAGTAGGTGCTAACGTCACAAAAGGAATCTCCTGTCCAAATTTCAAGTTTATAGGCTCAGCGGTTTGACCTGGACGCTACACCCCCTTTGACCTCCTTAGGGGTTGAATTTCAAAAAATCCCTCCACAGTAATTGCTAACGTCACAAAAGAAGTCTACTGTCCAAATTTCAAGCTTATAGGCTCAGCAGTTTGGCCTGGACGCTACACCCCCTTTTGACCTTCTTAGGGGTTGAATTTCAAAAAATCCCTTCTCAGTAGGTGCTAACGTCACAAAAGGAATCTACTGTCCAAATTTTAAGTGTATAGGCTCAGCGGTTTGGCCTGGACGCTACACCCCCTTTGACCCCCTTAGGGGTTGAATTTCAAAAAATCCCTCCACAGTAAATGCTAACGTCACAAAAGAAATCTACTGTCCAAATTTCAAGTTTATAGGCTCAGCGGTTTGGCCTGGACGCTACACCCCCTTTTGACCTTCTTATAGGAGTTGAATTTCAAAAAATCCGTTCTCAGTAGGTGCTAACGTCACAAAAGAAATCTACTGTCCAAATTTCAAGTTCATAGCTTCAGCGGTTTGGCCTGAGCGTTAATTCGTCAAAAAACTCTACATCCCCTTTTGACCCCCTTAGGTTGATTGCGGGAAATCCTTTCTTAGCGAATGCCTACGTCCTATAAGGAACCTACCTGCCAAATTTAATGTTTGTGAGCTTTATAATTTTGTGATAATGAGTGATTGAAGCAGTGAATGAGTCATTGGTATTTCGCTTAAACATTGTATTATGATATATAAGATCAAAATTCATCCACAAGATAATATGCCTTTTTATCAGTTACTTAATGTTTTTACCCGGCATTTCTTGAGCATTACAGTCCCCTGTTATGATATTCTAAATTACAATATCGTAACAGGAAATTTTTGTAATGAGACAAAGCCTAAAAATCTTTCCAACTAGACATCACTGGCTTCGCTCGTTCGGTCTAGTTGTAGCTGAAACTCACTCACTTCGCCTATTCGGTCGAGTGAAAATTGGAATAACAGTTTACTGAAAAAACTGTCGCCCTAGATTTCGATATGGGAAGCTCCAATAGAGACCAAACATTTAAACTGAAGATGAACTGAATTGGAGTTTCATAATTTCACGGCCGGTAGAAATCTTAGTAAAAAGTGTTTCCGGACTAGGTAGCCGTGGTCTAATGGATTTTACTCCGAACGTTTCGCCCAAAGCTCCGTTGGGCATCTTCAGCGGCAGTTGGCAATACGATTCGATCGACCGGCAAGAAGATCGAATCGTATTGCCAACCGCTGCTGAAGATGCTTAACGGGGCTTTGAGCGAACTGTTCGGAGTAAAATCCATTAGACCACGGCTACCTAGCCCGGAAACACTGAATTGGAGTTTCATACTTTCATGGCCGGTATAAATCTTGGTAAAAAGTTATCAGGGCTAGGTAGCCGTGGTCTAATGGATTTTACTCCGAACGTTTCGCCCAAAGCTCCGTTGGGCATCTTCAGCGGCGGTTGGCATTACGATTCGATCGACCGGCAAGAAGATCGAATCGTATTGGTAATTGTGT
Organism: Mongoloraphidia duomilia; assembly: GCA_039654895.1. Classification (NCBI taxonomy): domain Eukaryota; kingdom Metazoa; phylum Arthropoda; class Insecta; order Raphidioptera; family Raphidiidae; genus Mongoloraphidia; species Mongoloraphidia duomilia. The sequence goes on from CM077527.1 coordinate 15,474,698, forward strand.
TTTAAAGACCACCAACAGCTAAGGTTATTTGGGCCTAGCACCAATTCATATTTTCAATTCATTATTTTTTTTTTTTTTAATATTAAATTGAAAATCCAATTGACACTTTTACCAGCTCTCGGGCTAGAACTGGGGACTTGTAATAGAGGAACCATAGCAACGCCATGTAAACAACAGCGCCGCTACACACTCGGCTATTCTCAAGCCCTCGAATCGTATTGCCAACCACTGCTGAAGATGCTTAACGGGACTTTGAGCGAACTGTTCGGAGTAAAATCCATTAGACCACGGCTAGCTAACATGAAGATGAAACTCTTGATCGATTGTGCGCCTACTTAATTTGAGCAAGTCGTAGATATAAAATATACAAAATATATAAATGATTCGATGACTTTAATGTTAACGTTGATTGCGATGACGCGAACGTATTGAAGATGTGTTGCAATAATATAATAGTTATAGTGTCGTGAGTATAGCACGGCACAGTACAAGGTCGCGCCAGCATCATCAGCAGTCAGCACCAACTCTCTGTGCTGATATTAGTGACTGATTTCTGTTGTGTACCCCAACCAGGGATCAGCAGACAGCAAGCTAATTAATGTTGAAATAATTGTAACATCATCGATATTCTGAGGACAGTATGGTCCAGTGGTTAGCGTCGCGGCCTCTGGATCAGAGTGTCGTGGGTTCGAATCCCGTCTCCGCTCATGGATGTTTTGTGATGTCATTTAGTTTTAAGTGTGTTGTTATTTAATGTAATCAAGACGCTAATGACCTAAGTTGTATGTCAGACGCTAATGACCTCAGTTGTCGAGCGTCTATAATTTACAATAAAAATAAATCATCGATGTTCTGCTGATATTGAGAGCTTGTTATAGTCAAAGGTTATTCTTTGATTTAAAAACAAAAACATTGCGATCCGAAACCAACTGGATACCTTTAGAACTTCGGTTTAACACTTTACCAACTGAGCTAGTTGAACGATGTTTAACATCATTGTTCTATCGGCTCACTTGGTACAGCTCTACTATTATATTATTTTAATTATTTTTATAAGTAATATCAGTAGACATGTTTTTTATTTTAATTTAAATTTTAATATTCTTGTATTTTTATGCTACTTTATTAAACTGTTTTTAATGATGTATGTGTTTATTATTGTATATTTATATGTTTTTTAGGACAAGATGAAAACGGCTACGGCCATTCTTGCACCTATAATAAAGATCATTATTATATAGCACAGTATAATCGTACCGATACGGGCTGCAGTCAGTATAGTGATAAAATAAAAACATTAATTTATTAAATTTAGTTGATTATTTGATTATAATTATTATTTGTTAGAATTCATGCCACAACAACACACTATCTGTGAAAATTTCAATTAGTTACCTATTATTTGCATTTCCGTAAATACTTAACGTATTCTCTGGCGCCACAGGAATTCGAACAGGCACCGAACGGACACCGAGCAGACATCGAACAGACACCGAAAGATTCCTGTGGCGCCAGAAGCCTCCTTAACATACTACCTACTAAAAACCATTATATTATCCAAGTGTGCAATCTTTCACGGCCGGCATTGTTCCAAATCTTCATGGTTTCCGGGCTTGTAGGCCGTGGTCCGGTGGTATTTCTAGAAATACCACCGGACCACGGCCTACAAGCCCGGAAACCATGAAGATTTGGAACCATTATATTTCTGGAAACAGTCATATATTAATTTTTTTTTAAATTTTTTACAGCCTCATTCGAGACTGTGAATGTGTTTTCCCATCCTTGACTGTTTGCACAATAATCGTGCAATCATTCGAATCACTTGCTCGACTTGAGAACTCTTGATTATTGTAGGCAATAAATTACATTAATACAAAGTAATCTTTAGCTCTCTGGAATCCTTGATATTTGTACAAAAATACTTCTTATTTGTTTATTTATTAATGCAAACACTGATTAATATTCAGTTTTATTTATGAGATCGCGGATTTGTTCCGTGTTAAAATCACGAGAACTTTTTTGTTTTAACAGGTGTATTTTATTTTGAAACTAGCCGTTACCCGCAGCCTCCTCAGGGGAAACACTGAATTGTAATGTAGGTACATTTCAATGTTTTTTGGGAATTAGCGCTCCCAGCGACCCGAGCTCGTACCAGTCGGTTTGTGTATGCCAGCTGGCAGATCCTTAATTCACAGGTACATAGAATGCAAACATGACCACACAACAAACTCAAATACATAGCTTACACGAGAAACAGAGATAGTGTGGACGTGTTTCCAAACAGCACCACACAGCGCACAGATACGTATTTTATGATCGCTATAAGAGCGGTACATCAAAAAGTTTTATGACTACTATTGGAGGAGGTTTTTCATGTTTTTATTGTTTGATCCGATGGAGATACTGAAAATAAAATTATTTCTTTCATCTATCTTTCAGTTGTCAGTTTTTCAGTGTATATAGTGCACATAGTGGTGTTGCTTTTTTAAATAAAATAATTATTTTCAAAATAGACTTCACAGACGATCAAATTTTTAAAAATTTTGCTGTCCCAAAATCGACGATTATATTAATTTAATTTTCGTTTTTTTTAAACTAAATTATTCATAACAACATCATTTCATCGTCAGTATCGTAAAAAATGTTTAAAATCTCTGGTCTAGATTCACCTTTACTAGCAGGTGTAGCATTTGATATATTATAGGTCAAAGATCACATATTACTAGGTGAGTTATTTTTATTGTTTTATGCGCGCTTCATTTGTTACGAATATTGTTTTACAATTTCAAGGACATATTTTGCCCATTGGTAATAATGACGAGACCTGAAATATATCTACAAATAATAATCAACAAGTTTTTTTCTTGACATTGATACAATTATTTTCAATCGTGAATTAAAAATTACTAGGTTTATGAAGTACTTCCTGTTTTATCATTGAGTAGGTAATATTAAAATTAGAAGAGTGGCTTCGGCTACACAAAAATAACTTCTTTTTTAGATCATCGATGTATAAAAAGTACGTTCGCAAATAAAGCTCAAATTGAAATTATATCTGCAAAATCTTCCAAAATTCAAGTTATTCAAATTGATTTTAAATTTTGAGGAAATATGTTAGTAAGGATGCCAGATGCCCTGACTTTCTCAGGAATTTTGGCCTATTTAATTAATGCCCTAGCATTGACAGGAAAGTTAAAATATTGTAACAAAACTGTTTTCTTACGTGGGTGGAATAAATTATTTATTTACAACAATTAAAAATGTAACAAAAATAGATAACAATAAGATGTAACAATTATATCTCAATTAATAACAGTCAGCACTGTTTATATAATAATAACACGAACAGTAATTCTTAAACGAACTGAAGCACTGAACAATTTATATGCTGTGTTTATTTCAAATCGACACTGTCACACGACTCTCGTTGTTGTTTTTCCGGTGACTGCTCCTGTTTATATAGAGCTAGCAGCTTGACCCCCCCCCACGCTCGCGCGCTTTCCAGAACATTCATGTGTCTTCGATATCATGCCACGCCTCATCATTGTTACTTGTTCTCGATGATTCTATCGTCGCCAGCGGCATAACATCTTGGGTTTTGCTACAATATCTTGATATTATCAGCGCAAATTTTAGGCAAGACTGTAGTACAGTGGCGGACTAAGCCCGTCGGAGGCCCGGGGCGGCAGAACTAAATGAGGCCCCTGGTCTGCTTTAAATTGATGTATTTGTAGTGTAAATTTCGTAAAAAATGAATAATATAGATGTAATGGCCGTCACTGCTATAGTACTATGTTTTGTTGAGCTGATAAAAGAATTTTTATACTAAGTACCTAATTGTACCCCGCAGGAGGGACATTGAAATGTGGTTGCTATCGCAAATTGCATTCCAATCTTCTTTATGAATTAGCGCTCCCAGGGACCCGAACTCGTACCAGTCGGTTTGTGTATGCCGGCTGGCGGATTCTAATACACAAATGGATTATTTGTTGTTTTTTTTTTTTATATTAGAAATCGTGTCCATCGTGATTATAATAAAATTAAGTAAAATCGCAGGATAGTGGACAAAATAAAGTCTAAATCTATAGACGAAACGTCGTACATTTAATTTAATAAATCAAATTATTTTGTCCACTATCCTGCGATTTTACTTAATTTTATTATTTGTTGTGTTAAAGACGCTAATGACCTGACTTGTCGAAGCGTCTATAAATTACTTAATTATATATAATCATGTGACCACTGACCAGTATGAGTATTTTATAAGCAATTGCAACGAAAGAGTCCTGCTTGAAGGACACGCTTATGAGCGGAAGTTTGTCCTTCTAGCAAGATACTGTACCTGTAACCTCTGTACAAAAATACTTATAGAAGCACTTCTTAGCAGGACAAGCACTTGTAGCACTCTATCATTAAAAATACAAATTCACAATCAGTGAAATTAATCTACACGCCTCGAGGTCCTTCTTCTATCGGACCCAGGCAATTAAGTTTGATATTTATATCACAATAACTTGTTATCAGTTTTAAGGCATTCCTGATTTTGTTATAGCTTTTAAGAACGTCTTTTAATTCTATTCTTATCAAATGATGCACAGATAACTTCAATTACATATATTTTCAATAATACTAAATTATTAATAAAATAATATATTTAAGTGTTTTATATATTCTTTGCACGTTGGCGATAGCTGCAATTAGACGCTATTTACCTACAATTTGCATTGCGCGATTAACATAATACTTTTACAAGCTGTTCAAAAAATGACTCCTAGATTTATTGTCCTTGAGTTTAAAAAATTTGAATCTATACCTACATTCAAAACACAAGACTTTTTTAGAGTCCCTACTCAACTGATTTACATGTTATTAATTGAAGGTTTTTATTCACAGATGTGTCATCAGTCATCACGATTTTTAACCGACTTCAAAAGAGGAGGAGGTTCTCATTTCGATCGGTATGTATTTTTTTTCTTTTTTTAATGTACGTCCACCGATTACTCAGGAAGATGTCGGATTGGTCCCATATATTTTTTCCGTAAATCGGTTCAGCAGTTTTTTTAATATGTTTTTTTTTAAGTTTATTATCACCCCATATTTAAAATAACTCGTCTAATATGCAAATATTATGTAAATCAGATTTTCATTATTAAAAATTCTTTTTTAAACGGTTTTATTTAGTTTGACCCCGTATATTTGTTACTATATATTTGTTTCAAATCTTGCAACAGCTTTTTCAACTAGTTCTACTTAACCGATTCTTATGAAACTTTGCACACACATTGAGTTCCCGTGACAATACAATATTATAATAATTTCAACTTAGTAACGAGAGTCTGATGATGGAATCAGGAGGTGGACAGTTGAAAGGATGAGGAGTTTGCATACAAACTAATAACTAGAAAATAAAAATAGGTAAAAAAACTATTAAGTTAAACGGTTTTATTTTAAATCATCAGCTGTACCAAAAACTAGAAAATAATTAGGACACAAACCAAGGGGCACTTTGTGTCCCTGCGTCAGCGAAATAAGTAACAAAAACGGGGCGCATAAAAATCTGTATAACGACTGTATAATTATTAAATAAGAACGGCATGTCTAGAAAAATGTGTTTCAAAGCCCACCAACAGAAATAATTCAAATCGCCCCACGTTTTTATTACTTATTCCGCGGACACAGCGACACAAAGTGCCCCTTGGTTTGTGTCCTAATTATTTTCTAGTTTTTGATACAGCTGATGATTTAAAATAAAACCGTTTAAGAAATTGTCGGAAGTGAGCACTTCCGTGGCACAGAGGATCAATAAAATTATTTCAAATTAAAATTTATTGATCCTCAGTGCCACGGAAGTGCTCACTTCCAACAATTTCTACAACTATTTCCAAGCCTCAATGATCAAATTGCTCTATTTAACTATAGCAGCTTCGAATTCAAAACCGTTTAACTTTAAGGTTTTTTACCTATTTTTATTTTTTAACCGACTTCAAAAAAAGGAGGTTCCTCAATTCGACCGTATATATTTTTTATGTTTTATGTGTGTTCGCGGATAACTTCGTCGTTTATGAACCGATTTTGAAATTTTTTTTTCATTTGAAAGGATAACTTTCAGATTGGTCCCATAGAAATTTCATCAAAATCGGTTCAGTTGTTCGGCTGATTTTAATAAAAGTAAGTAACGGCGTGTGAGTCTTTAAGGTAAATGTTACTTTTTGACACTAAAAAGTAAAAAATAAAAAACTTTTTAACAAAAAAAATCTCCTTCAAAAAGGCACTAAAAAGAGGAAAATAATGAAATTTTGAGGTCTGTGCCAATTAAAATATGAAGTCGGTTAAAAAGTATAGTATAGTGATTAATATCTTCTTTTTAACCAACTTCATATTTTAATTGGCACAGACCCCAAAATTTCATTATTTTCCTCTTTTTAGTACCTTTTTGAAGGAGGTTTTTTTTTTGTTAAAAAGTTTTTTTTTATAATTATTTTAATGAAATATTTTTGAACAGTCGGTACATTTACTCAACTAAATAATTGCAATAGGAATCCTGTATATAATGTATTCAGTGTTTTGTCTGATAACTGGCAACTATATTTTTTACAAGCTCCCGATCATATTTTAATTCATTTCAAATTACAGCATTTCTACTTTTAATTATCAGATTAAATAAAATAAACGGACCAATTTAAATTCTCATATAAAGTTGTTTTACATATCGAATAAACATTTTACGACTTTTTTAACGTTTGAAGTTACTGCAACTGACATTGTCAAATGAGTCAATTATTAAATTTTCTAAAAAAAAAATGGTAGCCCTGAAACATTTAAAGTAAAACTAGAGCTCTTTCTTTATATATAGAACGCTAAGTTTCACGACTTGAATATAAATACGTAATTTATAAAAAAAAAAATTGATGGTTCTTGTGGTACAAAGGGCATCTATAATAATACATAATATACACGGGAATGTGGACGGATTGCAGTTGCAAAACTACAGTTGAACTATCATTGCAGATTTGCTTACTAATTCAATACAGCGCTTAATTCGTGCTTAGGTTATATCTTGGCGCAGTAATGTAGCGCTCACCTTTTAGGTCATTATTTTACAAATAAAGCTCGATTTATATTATCCGGTCAGACACGACGCTGGAACGTAGTGTTTCCGACAAGGCAAACATTTTTAAATGCATTTCAAATACGAGTATTAATGCAGCGCTTAATTCGTGCTTAGGTTATATCTTGGCGCAGTAATGTAGCGCTCACCTTTTAGGTCAGCATTTTACGAATAAATACGGATTTATATTATCCGATCAGACACGACGCGAGAACGTAACATTTCCAACCAGACAAACATTTTTAAATGCATTTCAAATACCAGTATTAATGCAGCGCTTAATTTGTGCTTAGGTTATATGTTGGCGCAGTAATGTAGCGTTCACTTTTTAGGTCGTTATTTTACGAATAAAGCTCGATTTATATTATCCGGTCAGACACGACGCTGGAACGTAGTGTTTCCGACAAGGCAAACATTTTTAAATGCATTTCAAATACGAGTATTAATGCAGCGCTTAATTCGTGCTTAGGTTATATCTTGGCGCAGTAATGTAGCGTTCACTTTTTAGGTCGTTATTTTACGAATAAAACTCAATTTATATTATCCGGTCAGACACGACGCGGGAACGTAGCGTTTCCGACAAAACAAACATTTTTAAATTCATTTCAAATACGAGTATTAATGCAGCGCTTAATTCGTGCTTAGGTTATATCTTGGCGCAGTAATGTAGCGTTCACTTTTTAGGTCGTTATTTTACGAATAAAACTCGATTTATATTATCCGGTCAGACACGACGCGGGAACGTAGCGTTTCCGACAAAACAAACATTTTTAAATTCATTTCAAATACGAGTATTAATGCAGCGCTTAATTCGTGCTTAGGTTATATCTTGGCGCAGTAATGTAGCGTTCACTTTTTAGGTCGTTATTTTACGAATAAAACTCGATTTATATTATCCGGTCAGACACGACGCGGGAACGTAGCGTTTCCGACAAAACAAACATTTTTAAATTCATTTCAAATACGAGTATTAATGCAGCGCTTAATTCGTGCTTAGGTTATATCTTGGCGCAGTAATGTAGCGCTCACCTTTTAGGTCAGTATTTTACGAATATAAATACGGATTTATATTATCCGATCAGACACGACGCGAGAACGTAGCGTTTCCGACAAGACAAACATTTTTAAATGCATTTCAAATACGAGTATTAATGCAGCGCTTAATTCGTGCTTAGGTTATATCTTGGCGCAGTAATGTAGCGCTCACCTTTTAGGTCAGCATTTTACGAATATAAATACGGATTTATATTATCCGATCAGACACGACGCGAGAACGTAGCGTTTCCGACAAGACAAACATTTTTAAATGCATTTCAAATACGAGTATTAATGCAGCGCTTAATTCGTGCTTAGGTTATATCTTGGCGCAGTAATGTAGCGCTCACCTTTTAGGTCAGCATTTTACGAATATAAATACGGATTTATATTATCCGATCAGACACGACGCGAGAACGTAGCGTTTCCGACAAGACAAACATTTTTAAATGCATTTCAAATACGAGTATTAATGCAGCGCTTAATTCGTGCTTAGGTTATATCTTGGCGCAGTAATGTAGCGTTCACTTTTTAGGTCGTTATTTTACGAATAAAACTCGATTTATATTATCCGGTCAGACACGACGCGGGAACGTAGCGTTTCCGACAAAACAAACATTTTTAAATTCATTTCAAATACGAGTATTAATGCAGCGCTTAATTCGTGCTTAGGTTATATCTTGGCGCAGTAATGTAGCGTTCACTTTTTAGGTCGTTATTTTACGAATAAAACTCGATTTATATTATCCGGTCAGACACGACGCGGGAACGTAGCGTTTCCGACAAAACAAACATTTTTAAATTCATTTCAAATACGAGTATTAATGCAGCGCTTAATTCGTGCTTAGGTTATATCTTGGCGCAGTAATGTAGCGTTCACTTTTTAGGTCGTTATTTTACGAATAAAACTCGATTTATATTATCCGGTCAGACACGACGCGGGAACGTAGCGTTTCCGACAAAACAAACATTTTTAAATTCATTTCAAATACGAGTATTAATGCAGCGCTTAATTCGTTGCTTAGGTTATATCTTGACGTAGTAATGTAGCGTTCACTTTTTAGGTCATTATTTTACGAATAAAGCTCGATTTATATTATCCGGTCAGACACGACGCGGGAACGTAGCGTTTCCGACAAAACAAACATTTTTAAATTCATTTCAAATACGAGTATTAATGCAGCGCTTAATTCGTTGCTTAGGTTATATCTTGACGTAGTAATGTAGCGTTCACTTTTTAGGTCATTATTTTACGAATAAAGCTCGATTTATATTATCCGGTCAGACACGACGCTGGAACGTAGTGTTTCCGACAAGGCAAACATTTTTAAATGCATTTCAAATACGAGTATTAATGCAGCGCTTAATTCGTGCTTAGGTTATATCTTGGCGCAGTAATGTAGCGCTCACCTTTTAGGTCAGCATTTTACGAATAAAACTCGATTTATATTATCCGGTCAGACACGACGCGGGAACGTAGCGTTTCCGACAAAACAAACATTTTTAAATTCATTTCAAATACGAGTATTAATGCAGCGCTTAATTCGTTGCTTAGGTTATATCTTGGCGCAGTAATGTAGCGTTCACTTTTTAGGTCGTTATTTTACGAATAAAGCTCGATTTATATTATCCGGTCAGACACGACGCTGGAACGTAGTGTTTCCGACAAGGCAAACATTTTTAAATGCATTTCAAATACGAGTATTAATGCAGCGCTTAATTCGTGCTTAGGTTATATCTTGGCGCAGTAATGTAGCGCTCACCTTTTAGGTCAGCATTTTACGAATAAAACTCGATTTATATTATCCGGTCAGACACGACGCTGGAACGTAGTGTTTCCGACAAAACAAACATTTTTAAATGCATTTCAAATACGAGTATTGATACGTGTCTGAACGGACGGGATTCGCCAAGTATAGAGGACAGTGTGGTGTAACGGTTAGTGTAGCGGCCTTTGGATCACACTGTCGTGGGTTCGAATCCCACTTCCGCTCATGGATGTTTTGTGATTTAAATGTAAGTGATTTGTTATTTAATGTAATTAAGACACTATAATGACCTAAATTGTTGACGCGTCTATAATCCACAATAAATAAAATAAAATCCGCTAAGTATAAATATTCGTATTTGAAATGCATGTAAAAATGTTTGTCTTGCCGGAAGCGCTACGTTCCCGCGCCGTGTCTAACCGGATAATATAAATCGACCTTTAGGCGCTGCATTGAATTAGTAATTTAGAAAAATGTAATAATAGTTCAGCTTAGATCCTGGGGTTTCCTAAAAAACTTCAGAATCTAAGCTGAACTATTATTAAATTTTTTTAAATTACCAATTCAATGCAGCGCTTAATTCGTGCTTAGTTATACCTTGGCGCAGTAATGTAGCGTTAATAATTTAAGTCAAGCATTTTCTTATTATATGCGTTGGATTTTAATTTTTTTGGTCTATTCTAAATTCTAATAAAGTGTGCAGTAATTTTTGTGAGGCGAATTGGATGATTTTTCTCTTATTGTTTTTAATTTATGACAATTCTCTCTGAATGTATAGATCAGAAAATTCGTCTATAAAGTTCTCCCTGGTCTCCACCAAGTTTTTTTTTCAAAAATAACAGACTGTAAAATATTTCATTATTTATCACTATACTTTGGAAACTAATAAATTATTTAGTACAGAAAAATTAGATCAAATTTTGCGAAATGAAGAAAAAAAAATTTGAAACGGTTGAAACTTGACACACATTATTCATGAATCTAAGACCGCCGAAACAAACGTTTTTTCGCGAAAATCTATCCCCAGCGGGGGCACGTCGCGAATTTTTTGCTTGTAGTTACGATTGATCAAACAAGAATAGAAAAAAAATATTTTCCATTTTTAACTAATTAAGTATGTAGACATCTTATTATCCTCAATTTCGACTGCTTGATTTATATTTACAAATTTACCGTGAGTAGGGAGGTTTCACTGTACCATATTTGAACATGTTCACATAACATGAAGGGTTATAGCAACACATAGTTATGTCGTATGTATCACGATGTGACATTCTCTTGTTTTACATGATAGTCGACTGTTTTAACTTTGTTGTGGCGACGATACGATCGCTTGTTATTTCTTCTATAATAACATAACGATTGTCAGTTGTTATGATCTTAAGTATAGAGTTTTATCACGTTAACCAATCACGTGTGCCGCTTTTTTTTCTTTCTCGCAATTCATCATTACATTAATTGACAAATTGGAACGTTTTTTATATAAAACGTTTAAACTACAATATAAATTAGCTATGCATTATGTTTACATATAGATAATTAAAGTCGTATTCTTCGGAATATGTGGAACAGATTGAGATCATTATAAATTATTATACTAAATAACTACATATCAAGCGGTAAATCAAAATAATTCAACGATGCTTTAACGTGAATAATGTGATTAACTGATTTACCGGCAAGCCACGATCTGGGCCACAATATAGGGTCGTCCCAGATGTCAGAATTTGATCATTTTTTGAACAGTGCACATTATTTCTCATTCGTTAACAAATAATGTAAATTAACCATTGAGGATAGTGTGGTCCAGTGGTTACCGTTGCGACCTCTGGATCAGACTGTCGTGGGTTCGAATCCCGCCTCCGCTCATGGATGTTTTGTGATGTCATTTAGTTTTAAGTGAGTTGTTAACTTCCCATTGGAAGTTATTGTAATGGGTCCGAAAATCGAAATCAAAAAGGAAAAAAAATTTTTATGTTTCGAGGTCACTACACTATTTTTACACTACTTTTAGAAAGATGTCTGTGTGTGTGTGTGTGTGTGTGTGTGTGTGTACGTATGTACGTACGTACGTACGTACGTATGTATGTGTCAATTTCTTTCTAAGACGAAATCTCGAGAACGAAAAATGATATCGACTACGTTGGGGTGCCAATCGACGCGTATTAACGTAAATATGATCTGAAAGGAATTTTTTTAAAATCGGTTCAGCCGTTCTTTTTTCTTAACCAAATAACCTCCAAAAAAGTAGATTTTACACAATATCTCGCGAATAAAAAATTATATCGACTTCGTAAGGGTGTCAATCGAGGCGTGTTAACGTCATTTTGATCCGACATAAATTTTATAAAAATCGGTTCAGCCGTTTTTTTTTTTTTTTTTTTTTTTTTAATTATTGATGTTTTAATGATTAAAATGATTACTTTTCTGTGTAATATCTAATTTAATTATTATTATTAAATATTTATCAAACTGGGAAGTTCGTCGTGTGGACCTCAAGGGTCGCACTTTAGTCCTAATAAACGACCCACCTCACGGCTTGTTATTTAATGTAATCAAGACGCTAATGACCTAAGTTGTCGACGCGTTTATAATTTACAATAAATAAAATAAAATAAATCAACCATTTCTCTTAATTGCAAGCAAGAATTAAAAAAATAATAAAACCACGCTGCTAACTTCCCTTTGGGTGCCCTTAGAGATTAGAGATCAGTCTACCGTAGAGAAACAATACAGGTTAACATGATTTTTTTTTTTTTGTTATAAAAAAAACCGCAAATTCAATTTTTTTGCCAACCTTATCAGATTATGTAATTATGCGTCGAATGAAATTGGTCCGGAGTCGATTTATTTATTTATTGTAGATTATAGACGCGTCGACATCTAAGGTCATTAGCGTCTTTCAACTACACTAAATAACAACTAACTTAAAACTAAATAACATCCATGAGCGCAGGTGGGATTCGAACCCACGGCAGTCCAGTCTAGAGGTTGCGGCGCCAAGCATGCTAACCACTAGGCTATACTGCCCTCCGGTCCGGAGTCGATATCATTATTTACGAACGAATGTAGGTACTTGATCTTCAGTTTAACGCTATCACCACTAAGCTAGCCGGGCTATCTTCTTACGCGCGCTTAATGCAATATAGCAGTTACTATAGGTACAACTGCAGTATAACTGCATATATATTTATTTTTTATTGTAGATTATAGACGCGTCGACAACTCAGGTCATTAGCGTCTTCAACACAACAAATAATCCATTTGTGTATTATAGAATCCACCAGCCGGCATACACAAATCGACTAGTACGAGCTCGGGTCCCTAGGAGTGCTAATTCCCACAAAATATTGGAATGCAAACTATATTCCAATGTTTCCCCCGAGAAAAACTGCATAAAGTACATACAAAGTAGGTATATACGGTGTATAATGCAGTCGAGGGCAGTATAGCCTAGTGGTTAGCGTGCTTAGTGCCGCAACCTCTGGACTGGACTGCCGTGCGTTCGAATCCCACCTGCGCTCATGGATGTTTTGTGATGTTATTTAGTTTTAAGATAGTTGTTATTTAGTGTAGTTGAAAGACGCTAATGACCTGGGATGTCGACGCGTCTATAATCTACAATAAATACATAAATAAAATATAGTGCAGTCATATTTTCTGTATACTCTGAAGGTACTGTGAACGTGTAACAACTTTTATTTATTAAAATTAATTAATTATTTATTTAATTATAATTACCCAGCGATGTAGCTCAGTGGTACAGCACTAGACTCGCATTGGGGAGGTACTGGGTTCGAATCCCGGCGGGGGCAGATGTGGCTAGGACTTTTTTCCTACTGCCTCACGCCGAGAAACGGTAATTCCTGTACCGGCCATCTTGTTTGAGGTTTTTCCATGGTTTCCCTCAATAATTCCAGATGAATATCGAGATGGTTCCTTATTTAAGGCCATGGCCGATTACCTGTCAAACTCCTATGCTCCCAAAGTTGCCTACCTTATCCTAATGTCCTATAATTCCTCCATTCGCACATTGCTATTAAATAAGTTGAAGTATAATAAAAATGTATAAAACGGGAAGTGGTAAAAATGAAAAATAGTAATGGTGCGAATGGCGTCTGTTATGACATAATGTCGAGAAACGGACGTTAAACGCATTATTATTATTATTATTATTATTATTTAATTATAATTATTATTTGCCAGGATTCATGCCCTAACAACACACAATCTGTAAAAATTTCAACTAGCTACCTCTTACCGTTTGTTAGATAGAGCCCTGTGACAGACGGGCGGACGGACAGAAGTACGGAACCCTAAAAACCGTAAAATCCGCTCATAGAAAACAGAGTCGCTACGGGCCTGAGTACCTGATTCAGTATTTTATTCGGGTAGCCGGTCGTCATCCCTATGTTCTACGAATCATCTACATTCTACAAGAACTAATTTTCTTTTTCAATTTCTGCACGAATAAATTATTGAATTTGTCAGAGTCAAAGAGAAATTAATTAAATGAAAAACGCATAAGAAGTTCTATGTATAAAAACAGCAATCAGTAATATAATAAATATTATACAGTGTGTCTCATCAACTACTTACCAAGCAGAATAATGTAAGAAAATTAACTTTTCACAAGTTCACTAAGGCATTCCAGCCTAACGAGTTTATTAAGTTGATAAAACTTATAAAATGTTAACTCTCGCATGTATAGTGATTCGACTGTTTAATAGCTGTACTATGCTTTGCAGCTTGTTTGAATAATCGACTCTCGCATGTAGTGTGTTTTCAACTTGAAATTGCTCTAGATAAGAAAGGATCGGTTTCCACTCTCGGAGAAATCGGTGACACACCTAGCCGGAAAATGGGAGTTTCGGGTTCAAGTCCCGACAGTGGTCATTTGATTTTTTCTTAGATAAAGCTTACAAATCATGGCAGCCTTGCTGCCTGAGATATTTAGTATTTTCACCTCTAATTGTTGTGTGAATAATATTGTGTGGATATAAGGGGGTTTTAAAAATCGATTAATTTTATCATATACCAATTAACAAGTTATGGTGACTATAAATAATTTATAAAAGCAACACTTTAAAAGTTTGCTAAAGATATTGTTGGACAGCGGAAATTTAAATAATTTAAAGTAAGCTTATTCGAAAATTTATTTAATTTAGTATAGTCTTACAATAAATAAAATAAATTCAAATCTGTTTATAACAGTTTAATTATTTGAGCAGTTATTCTTTCTCAACAAATAAAAAAATACATTACCCAAACTTGTTTCGGTTTTCACGATTAGATAGATTGAGGACAGTGTGGTCAAGTGCTTAGCGTCGTGGCCTCCGGATTAGACTGTCATAGGTTCGTATCCCGCCTCCGCTCATTGATATCTTGTGATGTCATTTAGTTTTAAGTGAGTTATTATTTAATGTAATCAAGACTCTAATGACCTATGTTGCCGACGCGTCTATAATTTACAATAAATAAATAAAGATTAGATAGATTAACTCACGAGGAAAGTTTAGATGTATAATTGAAACTGCCGGCCCGGATTTGCCCGGGTAAAAATCGGTGGTAATCTCAGAAAACCGATTTCAAACATTTTCTACTGTTAGGTGATACTTTGCTTTAGGACATAGGCTGTAATAACTGGCCGGTCCGGCTTCGCCCGGGTGAAAATCAGAGATAACTGAACCGATTTCAATTTTTTTTCATTGTTTGATAGGTGACACTTTGTTTTAAGATATAAGCTGTAAACAATAACTGGATTGAGAAATATGACACCCGGAAGCGATTGAGCAAAGCAAATGAGTAATGTATAAAAGAATGTAGGCATTCACGGCCGGCGTTAATAGAATTAAAATAAGAATCTTTCGGGCTTATGAGGCGTGGTCTACTGGAATGGATTCTTCTTCTTCCAGACGTTTCGCTTGCAACTGCGGCAAGCATCTTCAGAGGTGTGTTCGACGTGTGACAGCAGGACACCGAGAAGAACACTACGACCACGTCGAACACACCACTGAAGATGCTTGCCGCAGTTGCAAGCGAAACGTCTGGAAGAAGAAGAAGCCATTCCAGTAGACCACGGCTCATAAGCCCGAAAGATTCTTATCTTAATTCTAAGTGAGTAATATGTATTAATTAATCATAAATTTATAGCACCCGGGCGAAGTCGGACCGGGCCTCTAGTAGATATATTTCTGTAAAATCAATGGTTTATGGAACACAGTGTATATAATGCTACTTTGTGCAAGTATCAAGCTATGAATAGATCAGCTACTATGGAAGTTACCATTGAAGTATGCCATAGTAAAGCCGATGCAACTGGCTGCCGAGCTTCTTCAGAGGACAACTTTTACAGGGCACTAAAATGCAAAATTGCATCGCACGATTTCTTCAATCGCTTCAACCAGCGTCGTACTTGCATTTTATAAATATTTAAAATGCACACTGTAAAAAGTGATGTAAACATACTTTGAAAGTTAAGGTAGAATTCGCTCGATTTTCTAAGTGATTTTACATTATTATCGATTTTTACACAGAAAACTTCATAAAAACTTGGACTTTTACTGTAAAGTTAAACAAATTTGTGATTTTTACATAAAGTAAATTAAAATTACATAATTTGTGTAATATTCCAATAAAGTGTGTAAAAATTACAAAATAAAATGTATAGTTACATATATAAAATGGATGAATACAAAACAAATTAATGTAAAATTAGTAACCACGCATGCTTAATGTGTTTTTATGGAATCTACGCGATGTGCAGGCGATACCTGTTTGCGATGCCATTGTCTCTTTGTGTGTCTATTATACCAGATTAATCGCTGGCTACAAATGGACCATCGATAATCTATGTAATCGGCCTTCTCATTTCTTACAGTGCACAAGCAGTTTTCTTTCGACAGTCCCCCCAGGAGGGACGTTGGAATGTGGTTGCTATCGCAAATTGCATTCCAATGTTCTTTGGGAATTAGCGCTCTCAGGGACCCGAGCTCATACCAGTCGGTTTGTGTATGTCGGCTGGCGGATTCTTATACACAAATTGATTATTTGTTGTGTTGAAAACGCTAATGACCTCAGTTGTCGAGCGTCTATAATCCACAATTCTTCTTCTTCTTCATAATAACAACCTCATATTTAAGTTTGTTTTTCATCGTTTATTATTAATTTCTCGAAAACTATATCTATTGGAAGCATCGTAATAGTTTTCCTGTAAAGTAAGTATACCTCTATAACACCAATCGTTTTTCTGAAATTTTAGCGGTACTAGTTTTGGAAACGTAAGAAAGGAGGATCAATTTCCGAGATGCGTTTTCTGAAAAATCTCGAAAACTACGTAACATAACATTCTAATGAAAAAAATAGATTTGAGATCTTTAAGAAAAGCCCTTTCGAATGATACAAAGATATATTTTTTGTATCAAACTTTGACTCCCCAAATTTACGCGAAAATATTTTTTTAGGTTCTGACCATTGGAATATATGCCAAGAGAATTTCGACTGTGACAGACTTACGGACGGGTTCAATTTTTCGTTTTGAGATACAGAACCCTAAAAATAATGTTGTCAAGTAAAAACTAGAAATGTAAATTTGGAGGTACGCCACTGGCAAGTTCATATTATGTAGTCACATATTCACATCAACTTGTTACATATGTCCCGTTCGTCGTTTGTTAATGCAACTTTTTACGTAAATTTATCATCTTCAATCATTATAAATCACTTCTAAAGATGAAATATGGTTGAGCCACGTCATTTAATAACAATAAAAAGTATTTCATTTGATGCATCTAATTATATAGAAAAAGTAGTGTAAATACGTAAACCAGACAAGTTGAATCTTAGCTGTAAAGTCATTTCTGCAAGAAAATAATATATTTTCAAAGAGTTTAATGATCTTTAGATGGAAGCTTTTCAGATCATTTTTGATGCGTTTAACATTTTAACTCTCGCTCCGTTGTACGTGGGACGTAAGCATGTAGACGGAAGTCAGAGCGTCAGACGTAAGTCATGTAGATTTGAGTTCGAGCGTCAAACGTAAGTCATGTAGATATGAGAGCGAACGTCAAACGTAAGTCATGTAGTTGTGAGTGCGTATGCTGTTCGAGCATCAGAGGTGTCATGTAGATGTGAGTGCGAGCGTCAGACGTAAGTCATGTAGATGCGAATCCGAGCGTCAGACGTAAGTCATGTAGATATGAGTTCGAACGTCAGACGTAAGTCATGTGGTTGTGAGTGCGTATGATGTTCGAGCATCAGACGTAAGTCATGTAGCTGTGAGTTCGAGCGTCAGACGTAAGTCATGTAGATGTAAGTACGAACGTCAGACATAAGTCATGTAGCTGTGAATTCAAACGTCAGACGTAAGTCATGTAGATGTAAGTACGAACGTCAGACATAAGTCATGTAGCTGTGAATTCAAACGTCAGACGTAAGTCATGTAGATGTAAGTACGAACGTCAGACATAAGTCATGTAGCTGTGAATTCGAACGTCAGACGTAAGCCATGTAGCTGTGAGTTTGAACGTCATACGTAAGTCATGTAGATGTGAATTCGAACGTCAGACATAAGTAATGTAGCTGTGAGTTCGAGCGTCAGACGTAAGTCATGTAGATGTGAATTCGAGCATCAGACGTAAGTCATATAAATGTGAGTTCGAGCGTCAGACTTAAGTCATGTAGATCATGTACTTATAGATGTGACTTCAGCAGTAAGTTAGAAACGGTTTACAGCTTTGAAAGCTAAAATGTTATCTAGGTTATTAAAAAATTATCTAAAACGTCAAGATTTCATGATCCCGCTATCCAATCAACGCCACAAAAGGCATGTGTCGCGGCATACATGACCGAAGTGAAACTTCTTATGTATATGAAGAGGCCCCCTTTAAGTCAGCATTTTCTTCCTCAGCGGGACACTGACTTAACAAAAGTTTACTGTAATTCGTAATATAATAAACTTAAATAGTTTAGAGGACAGTGTTATCCTGTGTTAAGCGTCGCGGCCTTTAGATCAGACTGTCGTGGGTTCGAATCCCGTCTCCGCTCATAGATGTTTTGTGATGTCATTTAGTTTTAAGTGTGTTGTTACTTAATGTACTTAATCAAGACGCTAATGACCTAAGTTGTCGACACGTCTATAGTTAACAATAAATAAAAATTAAATAATTTAGGTAGGCAGTACTACATAAATGACTTGCAAAAATGTTAAAACGGGAGCAACTTGTCTATTTTATATTTCAGTCATAACTTTTGCAGGTTATGTTATGTGCATATTTCCTCATAATAGTTGTAAAGCCTTGATTATATTACAGCGTGCAGTATTCAATGATTCTACGAGATACAATTTAACATTTGTAAAAAAAATGCTAATTGTTTCTTCTTATAATACACTGCAATGAGTTTGTGCTTGAAGCTTCGTCAATTTAATAATAGAGGTAGCTATTTGTGTTACTTAATATTTATAAATAAAATCGTAATGGACCCTTTATTTATTTATTTCGTTTTCTTGCGGATTTTTCGGATATTTTGTTTGATATCTAAATTCTAGAGACAGAGAAAGAGAGAGGGAGAGTGAAAGAGTAGATTATAGACGCTCAACAACTGAAATCATTAGCGAATAGCGAGTATGATATCTAGACGGATCGCATTTGTTCATATACCGGCATCACTCTAAAACGGCTGGGCCGATTTTAATAAAACGCGGTGCACTATCGTTTGGTATCTAAACTGAACAGGTACTTTTTAGTTACTTTTAGTTACTCGCGAGTTAAAATAGAATTCCAGTTGAAATCGACAGTACCTATAATGCCAATTACCAGTCACTAAGTTACTAAAATCGGTATCAAAAAAAACTCTGCTATTATAGACAACTTGTTTTTATTTTATTTAAAAAGCGTTCATTGAATACAAAAATTAATTGACAGACATTGAAAAAAAATTCTTCTGCTACATGTAGAAGTATTGATTTCTTTATGAAATTTAAAATTTCGACCTCTAGAATATATAATCTGAAACCGTCTCTTGGAGAGAAACCAATTCCGAATCTTAATTTTCGCAATTTTTTTATTGTTTTAATGTCTACCGAATATACTACGTCATTTTTAAAAACTTTCATAGACACTTTGTATAATATGGTTTGTGAATAAAATATTTGACGCAAAATATTTAGATTTCATCAAGACCATTAGACATGGATGTTGTGCATATATTATTATCCTTCTGAACCAGTTACGAACCAATGACCCGTGCATGCTTGGGTCGGGTCGAAGAATCACATGTACATGTTTTAAAGGCACTATATCGGATATAGTGCCTTTAATAGTCGGCGAAGCGTGACATGAAAAATATCGGTAGACAATAAGTAATTGGATAACTTTTTTTTTAATTTGAAAACGAAAAAAAATACTAAGTATGCGACTTGGCTTCTGTGACCATTATCGCTATATATAGAGTGGTATTACATAATTGGATAACTTTAATTGGGTTTTTGAATATTTTTTTATATAAATAGAAATATCACATACCTACAAGTTTAATAGCAAAAATCTATTTTTATTTTACTTTTTTACTTAGGTAATAATTAAGAAATTATAGGTACTTACCTATTTATTTAAAAATTAATTTTTGAACTACCTAAGTGTTTTGTCGAAAAATCTGCTTTACAGTAAGTACAAATTTTTTGTTCTTGTATCCTTCCTCTTAATTGCAAACAAGAATTAAAAAAATGTGTTCACTTCAAACGGATCAGAGAAGGGTGTGTGAATGACGTATTCCGTGGCGGTATAATTCTATGTTTAAAATTACATTGAAAAGTACGCACTTTTGGGATTTTTTTTCTTGAAAAAAAAGCTTCCGAAAAATTCTCAAAAAAATTGTTTTATTCATTTGTAGATTCCAACCCTAAAAAAAGTGGGACGACCCTATTGTATGCACTCTACGATTGACGCTTCACAGTTGGTAGCGTGACATGAAAAATATCGGTAGGCAATAATTGGATAACTTTAATTGGCTTTTTGAATATTTTTTTTTACATAAATAGAAATATCACATACCTACAAGTTTAATAGCAAAAAATTATTTTTATTTTACTTTTTTACTTAGGTAATAATTAAGAAATTATAGGTACTTACCTATTTATTTAAAAATTAATTTTTGAACTAAGTGTTTTGTCGAAAAAATCTGCTTTACAATACCTTACTAAGTAATATTAAACCAAATTTTTTGTTCTTATATCCTTCTTCTTAATTGCAAACAAGAATTTAAAAAATGTGTTCATTTCAAACGGATCAGAGAAGGCTGTGTGAATGACGTATTCCGTGAAAGTATAATTCTATGTTTAAAATTACATTGAAAAACACCCACTTTTGGGATTTTTTTTCTTGTACTTAGAAAAAACTTCCGAAAAATTCTCAAAAAAAACGTTTTATTCATTTGTAACGTTGATTCCAACCCTAAAAAAAGTAGGATGACCATATTGTATGCACTCTACGATTGACGCTTCACAGTTGGTATTGTGGATAAAGAAGAGCGCATCTTAAGAGCGTGTTGTACAGAGAGATAGAGCGCGATGATAATGATGATCATACCGGTGATTATAATGATTATAAGAGTTTAATATAAAGTCGAATTGACCGCCTCAGCCACCATACTAAACACTTTATAATTTGATACGCTGTAATTATAACATTACTGTATGAATACCGACTGTGCTCCGAACTGACAGACGGAAACGTCCAACTTAATGTTGCATAATATACGACATACTAGTGGCAAAACATATTCCTACACAAAACGGCCGGGTTGCGCAGGGTTGAGTTTGGATTGTTTTTTTTAATGTTGATTTTTTCTATCTTCATTCATAAGATTTTTAGCACTATAGCTAAATGTATATTATATTAAATGCATATTTCATTCAGTGACTTCAATAGTCATCTAGACGACGAATCCGAACAGTTTCTATTATTTATGAATTATTTCTTACGTTTATTATTAAAATTCCAAAATGAAATTGTAACAATTCGCAGGCGCAAACCATATTTCATTCGGAGATTTCAATGGTTAGTTAGACGACGAACCTGCACAGTTTTTCGTAATTTTTTAGTCGTTTCTTATGTTTATTAGCAAAATTCAAAAATAAAATTGTAACAATTCGCAAGCGTAACGAGATTTTTGATTCGGAATCCATATCTCATTCGGTGATTTCAATGGTCAGTCATAGCCGACGAACTCGCAACTTTTTTCAGCATTTGTGAATCATTTCTTCGTCCATCGAAGAAATTTCTGAACATGAAAATTAATATTAGACCTGAAAATAAATAAAACGAAGAATTGGAATTGTGAAAACTGTTTGTGTCGAATAACCAACAAAATCAGACAATCTTGTTTCTTGAAAAGATAAGTTTTTAATTTTTAAACTCCCTGTATACAATAATGTACAAAGATGCATGCGTAGATATGTGTGATGTGAAATGGTTTATCGACTGTAAAAAAAACTCTGAAATCACATTGTATAATACTTAAGTACCTATAATGTTAAGAATGGTTCAGTTATATTTCCGAGAGATACTTTGTTATTAGTACTTATAAACTTCCAATCAAACTAAAAAAATCCAGTATCTCATAAATATCTTTTAGATAAATTCATACAAAGTATCTTGTATCTTTTGAGGTATTGACTGTTCAGTATCTTGTAGTATCATACTTACCTACTTTAGGGTTCCGTACCGCCGAACGGAACCCTATGATGTCTGTTACAGGGCTCTATCTCACAAACGATAAGAGATAGCTAGTTGAAATTTTCACAGATTTTGTGTTGTTGTGGCTTGAATAATTTAGAATTAAATAATCAATTGGTTTCAATAAATTAATGTTTTGTACAACACTGAATACAGTCGAACTTCTGTACTGTACTATAGAGCGTCTGTCATCATCGGTCGACTGGCTCAGTTGGTTGAACGTTTGACTGAAGATCTAAAGGTCCTTGGCTCGATCCCGGATTTCGGATCGTAATATTTTTGTTTATTTTTTTTATTCATAAAATATTCTGTTTATAGGTAATAGATATACAGGGTGTATCACAGGAAACTGAACATAGGAAAAAGTACACAGTACAAATTAGTTAAGATCAGAGATTGCTTTGCCCTCTATTCATGTAAAAAACCATGATAATTAGGAAGTTTCCCTTTTTTATTTTTTTGGTCTAAATGATAGTTCTAAAAATTATAAAATTAATGACGGAAGAATTTTTGAAATATCTTTAAAAATAACAAAGTTATGCCACTTCAAAGTTTGAATTGACAATTCTCCAAGAAATTCCGTTTTCAGTCCGGGTGACGTCACGCGGCACGATATTTTTAAAAGTTATTTTCAGTTTGTATGTGTGGTAATTTAACATGGTAACCTCCGATAAATCTCTTTCTATAAACTCGTAAATTGTTATGGAAACACTAAAAACAAACCAGTTGATGACGGAAAATATTGACATATTTAAATTTTTGACAGTTAATTTTAATTTAATATAAATAGAAAAGTCTGTATTACAACAAAATAGTTACTAAGTAACTTAGGTTTTAATGACTCACAAAGCTAAAAAACAGCAAACTTGTACCGCGTGACGTCATATTCAAAAATCAGTTTCGTTTGCGACCCCACGTACAAGAAATTGAATATCTCTGTTGAAATTAAAGATATCAAAATAATTCTTTCAGAATTTTTAAAGTTATCTTTATTATAATGATGTGACATTATCATAATTAGTATTTTCGTCCAATGGAAACTTCCTAATTAATTTAGTTAAGTTAGCCATGTGTATTCTATCTTTGTCACGCTACTCATTTTGCTTATGTTTTCCTTGTTGCACTCATTACTTTTCTATGTATTCAATCCTGTGATACACCCTGTATACTTATCTACATATCTATAGTTTTTTACTTTAAAAATTAATTTAATTTGATTTTATACTAAAAAGAACAAAATAAAATATAAAGTAAATAAATATAGATATAAGTAAAAATAAATCTCTTAATTTTTTACCCCTATACCTAACTCCTTATTTTTTACAAGCTTTTATTTAACTTGCAATGTTATGTTTGTTTAGGTCAAATCTTGCAGGTCAATTTTGAACGACTTCCACGTATCCGATCGATACATATGTATTCCCGATGACAATACATGAATAAATCGTTTTTAGAATTAAAATCAACCCCTAAGAGGTTCAAACGGGGATGTAGGTTTTTTTTTTGACTAATCAACGCCCAGGCCAAATCGCTGAAGCTAGAAACTTGAAATTTGGACAGTTGGTTCCTTTTCTGACGTATGCATCCACTAAGAAAGAAATTTTCGAAATTCAACCCCTACGGGTGTCAAAGGGGGGTAAAATTTTGAAAGACTAAAATGAACAAAATAAAATATTAGTAAAAAAAACTTTTTAGTGACAAGCTTTTATTTAAATGCACTAAAAAGGAAAACATAATTTTTAATAATTTAGGTTCATAATTACTAAAAATTATTTTTTCCTTTTTAGCGCATTTAAATAAAAGCTTGTCTCTAAAAAGTTTTTTTTATTAGTAAGTATTTTATATTATTGTACGGAATCCTCGATGCACGAGTCTAGCTCGCCGGGTTTTTCAAGTATCCTGCGCTCAAGCTGTGTAGCTCGCATTTTTGTCATATTTTCTACAAAAAAAAAACATTTGCATAACATTTAATGTCCAAATTAATTTCTGTTAACCAATGACATGTCTTGTATAAAAGTCAATGTAAATATGTATCGTCAAATCTTAGTTTTTTCCTGTTAAATCGATGTTCACAACCAGTATCACAACATTCTTGATCGTCCCAAATCAAATATCTTTCACTTGTAGCTTCATAACTCGTCAACACGGCCTGTCTGACACAACTTTCAGCGACGGCGACTTATATAAAAATAACTATGTCATACGTTAGCTTGTTTTATGTATATCGCCGGCGAACGCGGCCGCGGTGGTCCTCGCGTGAAGCTCGGTTCACACAAACATTAAAAATATAAGTATTTGTCCTACCCGCGCGGAGGTGGACTAGAAGTCTTGTCTGTTCAGTGCAAGCCGCCTCTTTGTGTAACTTTTCAGCGTAGAAATGTGAAGTTGTATGAAAATTGACATTGCATTCGGTTCAACCCGCTAGAAATATTTTATTTCTGAGTTATTTCTGTATCTGATAGTTATAAGACCATATAGAGTTTTCTCAGTGCACGCCGCCGCGCAGTCTAATATCGTCGTGAAACTGTCATGTAAAACGTTAGATTTTGCTCACGCATAGAAAAAGATGAATAACTATTCATCAAGAATCATATGAAGCTTACCTATATTATTAATATTCATAATTTTTCACTGAACACTTGCCTATTGGCTTTCCGGGGAACACTAATGTTCCGCGGAACATAGATTGGGAAACGCTGGGTTAGACTGTATTGTATTCTTTCTAAAGGTGCATTTTCATGTAACGCTTGACGCTGGTTTCTAGCGTCACATGCGGTCACGTGATAAAATTTCAACATTGACGCCAACTCGAAAAAATGTAGCGTCAAATTTAATAAATAAATATCAGGTTTTGCAGAAATCTAAATATTATTAACAAACGATTAGGATTTAAGTAACATTTCTTTATGAAGACCTTGACAGGTCAACTGGTTTCTCATTGTCAAAAACTTTTTTTTTATTATATTTCGAACACATTTGGATTAAATAGCGCTATTTTTAACAGATAAAATTAGGGAAATAAGATGAAAATTGGATTTCAAAGTCGAAATTTGATTTTTTTTCGATGAAATTCTTCAAAATCCTTTTTATTATTGAG
This sequence comes from Mongoloraphidia duomilia, assembly GCA_039654895.1. NCBI lineage: Eukaryota > Metazoa > Arthropoda > Insecta > Raphidioptera > Raphidiidae > Mongoloraphidia > Mongoloraphidia duomilia. The sequence continues at coordinate 15,500,441 of CM077527.1, forward strand.
ATAAAATATATTAATATATTCATACAGACTAGTCTTTATCTATAGGTTAAGTATAACAGCTGTAAAACCAGTAGAACTCGAGTGTAAAAGCTAAATAATGTTTAGCTTTTACGCTACATTTTTTCGAGTTGGGGTTCATGTTGAAATTTTATCACGTGACCGCATTTGATGCTAGATTGTGTTTTAAAGACCACCAACAGCTAAGGTTATTTGGGCCTAGCACCAATTCATATTTTCAATTCATTATTTTTTTTTTTAATAATAAATTGAAACTCTAATTGACACTTTTACCAGCTCTCGGGCTAGAACCCGGGAACTGGGGACTTGTAATAGAGGAACCATAGCAACGCCATGTAAACAACGGCATTGCTACACGCTCGGCTATTTTCAAGCCCTTTGATGCTAGAAACCAGCGTCAAGCATCATATGAAAATTCACCTTAATATTAGTATAGATTTATGAATGAATGAATTGTAAATTATAGACGCCCGACAACTGAGGTCATTAGCGTCCCTATATAGATTTATGAATTAGTCCTGATTGAATATTGTGAACGCGACTTTAGACAAAAGAATAGCTATTATACCTTTGTGTCGGCTTTGATGACAGTTTTTTTTTGTGTCTATTTGACGTGAGTTGATCAGATAACGGGCGTTATTTCTGATACCTTATTGGTGCATGATCATATTAGACAATGAAGTGTTGAAATTTAAACATGTGTTTCTTTTTTGTCAAATATTTTCGAAAAGTTACAATTGTGTTCACTTGTATTGATTTGCTTCAAGGAATGTAACCGACGATGTTTTATTTCTTTTCATCGCAACGAAAAAATAGACCACCGCGTGATCCACACAGTTTGTGTAAACTTTTTTACTTGATTTTACACAAAATAGTGTTAAAAGCCGGACTTTAAATTACATTGTTACGGATCACCTTGTATATAACCAGCAGGCAAGAGTTCTGAGAAACGGGGGTCCGCTTACTGTAACAACTGGTACCTGCACGAAAGTTCTAGAGAAAGCGAGAACACACTAGGCTTATGCTACGCAGCCTATATAAACAGCAGTACGAATGAGTGAGAGTCAGTCAATGGTGCTTTCAAGTCTACGATGGAGCAGTAATATAAATAGTGCCGTGATAAAAATAAATAACCAAAAAGATAAATAAATACTAAATGGTAATAATTACGAATTATTGTATATAATTGTTTGTTTTGCTTTGTAATTACTGTTTAATTATTGTTTGCTTGTGTTGCTTGTTAGAATTGACTTTTCGTTGTTGCGTTCATTATTATTGTGTTTTTAATTATTGTAAATAAATATTTTTTCCGCCAACTCAGAAAACAGTTCTGTAACAATATTTTATTTTGTTCTTTTTAGTGTTTCAAAACTTTTTCGTATGATCAAATTTAATTAAATAAATTTTTAAAGTAAAAAAATTTGAAATAATTTTCACTTTCATGATGAGCTCTCGCTAGTACGAAGATTCACTTCTACAACCTAGCTATATTGAATTAACACTCGCATGTAGTGAAAGTCTATTGATTCCGAAACATATAAGCAGAATGTTAGATTAGTAATCATGTCACGGTTGAGTAACTGTAAGCTCATTCCGCCGCGAAAGTGGAAAGGTTCAGGTTAGAATCCTGACTGTGACTATGGTTGGTAGAATGATTTTTTCCGATATGTTTGGAATCAATTATATAATTGGTTGCTTTCTTACAAAATGTTCAATTACAATTCAGCCGTATAAAAAATCTATTAATTTATCTAAAAAATATATTAACAGAATATTTGATGAATAAAAAAACACAAATATTGCGATCTGAAACCTGAGATCGAACTGAGTACCTTCATATCTTGGGTCAAACACTTTATCAACTGAGCCAGTAACATCAACGTTCTTACTGGCTTACTGAGTGTTGTGTCTTTTTGAGTCAACATTAATACTCTACATTGTCGACCACAACATTGTTTTTTTGTGACAGTTTCTATGAGCTACGCTTTTGAAACAAACTACTTAATCAAAATTATAATTTCGTTGTGATCAGACATATTTTAGATTCGTCTTGATTAAATGAAATTTTGTTATGTTTTATTTATTAACTTCCCATTGGAAGTTATTGTAATGGGTCCGAAAATCGAAATCAAAATGTATAACAAATTTTTATGTTTCGCGCCTAAGGAAGTTTTCACTTCAAAAATTCACTACCTATGGGTTATACGTGAATGTATTGTGGAAATGGATCATTGTTTGATTTAATAACTATTAAATTTTTACCTCCCACCTCTACTATGGTAGGGAAGTAATAATGGATTTAGTCCGAAAAAAATATTTCGAGATTTTAACAGATTTTCACGTTTTGAGACCCTAGCGATCGTTTAAGATCATTTTCTGACTGATGTCTGTATGTGTGTGTGTGTGTATGTGTGTATGTGGTCAATTTTTCGCCTTCGATATCTTAAGAACGGAACAACATACGGACATGTCGATTGTTCTATTGTGTTTATCAGCCTTTAACTTAGATCTGATTAGATTTTGAGTCAAATCGGTTCAGTGGATCCTGAGATATTCAAAAAAACGTCCTCAATGTCACGTATTAACATAGGTAAAAAAAATTATAAATGTATTCTAGATGTTATAATATGAAAAAAATGTAAATATTTTTTTTCTCTAAACTGTATAGTTTTCGAGAAAAAAAATATTATACAAAAAAAAATAAAAATTGTACGTAAATCAAGGTAACCATGATTTTTGCTATATTAAGCTAGCCATAAGTAGATCACCAAACAAAAAAGAGGGCCATGCTTTTTTCAAAGAATAAAAATTAAATTGTGTTTTAAAGACCACCAACAGCTAAGGTTATTTGGACCTAGTCAAAGAATAAAAAAAAAAGAGTGTTTCTTTTTTGCAAATATTTACTAGGTGGGAAGTATAGGACCGGTCATCAGTCGAATTTTTTTTTTAATTTTCCTGCTTAGCTAAAGAAAATAATTTAAACAATATTACATTAGAAAAAGAAAGAAATAGTGTAGCAAATTGTTGCTACAACGGCACTCGTTTGATTAATGATTTTTTGTCGAGTCGTTCAATCGATAAAACTAGATACGAGAACCTTTCGGTTTTATAATGGCTATTTAGCGTATAATATTAGATATATTAAGATCGGTGTATTGTGAAATCCACTTTTAAAATAATAATCATGTTCTGTATAATTACTAGCGACAAACCCATTATTAAATGAACGTAATTATTAATTAAAAACGTTGAAGTCCTTTCATCATTGAGCGTATAATTAGTTTAATGTATCAATTAAACGGTTTTTTTTATACATATTTGATTTTGAACTTTAACCCTTTATGAACTGATTTCTGTCTATTCTTTCCATATTATACAGGGTCGTGGTTTTTGAAGTTATACTTCTTTTGACGCGTTATGAAAAAATGATGAGAGTGAATTTTTACGATGCGCGCGCATCGCGTCACGAAAATTTAACAGGATGAAGTTGCAGCATCAGTGATTTCCATAGCTACCATGTAAATAAATTCACTCCAGTCCTTTTATTATTTTATATTTCAATAAATTATTTGCATGCAAATTAAAAATTAGTTCTTAATCACGCCAAAGAAGTATAACTTCTAACGCGCGTACAAAGTACACGCATCCATTTTTTTTGAAGTGAAAACTTCCTAAGGCGCGCGACTTTGCCTGGGTAGAGAACGAACGTGAACCGTCACACCCGACGGTGACGCTCGCTGAATCGGGGTTACTCGGCTCAAACTCAAACACGTATTTGCAGTATGGAAATTTATTTAAAAAATTCACTGTACCTACAATTTTGTAGTAGGCTATGTGCTATAAGATGCTTTGTTTTTTTTATTTAGTAGGTTCCGAGTTACTCTTAATAATCAACCGTTGTTATGGAATATTGTTTAAAAAATGCACTGTACTATTTTTTCTATGTAATCCACTACGTATTTACGTTGGAACTTATGGCTCATAACCTACTACAAAATTGTAAATGTTCTCAATGTTATTTTCCCTATATGTTCGGTAAAACCGTTTACACACTGTATAGCTTCTCGTTTTAAATAAAAAGATATGGAAGTTTCAAAAATGAACGGCGGTCATTTTGTGCGGTAGGTACTTAATTAACAAACTTTCTGAAAATCCCTATAATATAACTGTGATCGTAACTCAATTAAAGTAAAGATCATGATGAAAATTAAAGACAAACTAAATACTGTACCTACTTGGTAGGGTAATTGATATATTGATCGGAGAGCTATCGATTTGAACATTTCAATTTTCGAGATATTTTTGATGGATTTAGTTTTCAAATGAACACAGCCTGGCATGATCAAATATTAAAGCTGGGTCTAAACGACATCGCAAAATATCCATAGGCAGACGTGGTATTCGAACCCACGACAGTCTAATCAAAAGGCCAGCACACTAACCATTACACCACACTCACAAATCTTCATAGTTTCCGGGCTTGTAGGCCGTGGTACGATGATATTTTTACCTGACGTTTCGTTCACAACTACGGTAGACATTTTCAAAGGCGATGTGGCTCCGGTCGAAGAGTCCTCCTTTGCGGGGCTCACAGGTAAGGGTGTAGACGACTGGTGTCCTCCCTTCTTTTATGCTAAGTGCCAGTGTGTTCTCTGTTCGGTCGTAGTCCGTCCTCCTGCAGTGATTGGTCAATAGTGTTCTGTGCAGTAGTGTGCGTGAGTTCTCTGCTCGGTCGTATTTCGTCCTCCTGCAGTGATTGGTCAATAGTGTTATGTGCAGTAGTGTGCGTGAGTTCTCTGCTGGGTCGTATTTCGTTCTTTTGCGATTGCTCATTGGTTTTGTATGTCGTAGCTAGTGCTGGTGTCCAGGTTTTACTGAGATTCAGGTCTTCATCTTTTCGGTTGAAATGCTGTTTTTTTTTTGTATTTCTATGGTCCTGCAGTATATTCGTGGGTAGTAACTCGACGTTCTGTCTATAACTAGTGTTGCCATCTAGATCTAGACTTTCTAGACTCTTGTCTTGCCACTCGGTTAATCTAGACTCTTAAAAATAATCTAGAGTCTTGATATTAGACAAGACATGAGTTTTTTATCTAGACTTAGACTTAGTGAAGTCTTGATATTTCAAGACAAGACTTTGAAAGTCTAGACGGCAAAACTATCTATAATTACCATGTTTTTTTCTTATGTACCCTATCTTATGTTAATTGCTATGGTTAGTAATTAATATTAATTTTCATAAATATTGTTATTTTTATGTATGTACTTGAAAAAGTCTACATTTATAGACGAAACGTTGTACATTTAATAAATCAAATATTTTGTTCACTATCCTGCGATTTTTCTTAATTTTACTATCTATAACTTGGGTGGTTGAATGAATGAATTGTGGATTATAGACGCTCGACAACAAAGGTCATTAGCGTCTGTAACTTGGGTGGTTGTCCAGATATAGGTACTTACTGTCGGACCACGACCTATATAAACCCGGAAACTATGAAGATTTAGAACAACGCTGGCCGTGAAGGCTTACACACTTCGATTACACCACTGTCCGAATATTGGAAGCATCACCTTAACTTGCATTTACTGCGTGTGTATATAAATATAATATATAGGCAACAACGTTCCTTGTCCAGTGAAGTGAATCTAATATGATAATGAGTGGTTATGTCGTATTTATGTAATAGCTATTATAAAATCACCAATCTCAAACCAGCTATATAATATGAACATAACTGGTAAATAGAAAATCCACGGATTATATTTTGCCTACCATTCCTAATAATTTCAGATTTGTTTCAAAAGCTCTGCTCTGAAAAAAAATTCAGTTAATGAACGTTCATTGCAAGAAAATATATTTATGGTTCTTCCGGGTTTCAAGCGTCAATGTTTTATTGTAGCCGACGTTTCGTAACTATTGCAGCACACTTCTTCAGAGCGGACCTTGAAATATATACCTACCTATAGTGTTTATGAAAAATTCATTGAGACGAAAAAGTTTATTATGTTATAAAACCAGTTTCATAACTGAAAAAGTGAATTTGGGGATGCAATTTTTTGACGATATTTTACTTAACCTCAACATAATTGAGGTCGTTTCCAGATTAAATTTTGCATCGCTCAATTAAATATAAAAGAAATAGAGCTTACTATCTTTTTATTCACTCATTGAGTAGGTACTAAAGTAAATTTGGGAATGCATTCTTGATGTGAAACATCTTATGTCGGGCTGTGAACAGCCGCGTGAGGGGAAATATGCAACGAAATATCAATGCAACGAAATGCTTCTCCTTCGCTGCTGTTCTCCCCACCACTGCGGCACTTATATTGTACTGGATTAATAATATATAAATTAATTGTCCGGGTATATTAAGTTATACATATATCAGTAACAACGGCTGTCTAGACAAGTTCATCCGTAGAGTAGTGGTACGACTTTAGCCTTCTATGCATGGGGACTTGGGTACGGAAACTCATGGCATCGTACATTTTTTGACGTTTTTTTTTTGTAAATTCTACATGATATTTATTTATAAAATTTTTTATTTTTGTTATATTCTTTCTTTGACAATAATTATAATTTTTTGAAATGTCATGACACCAAAAATTAATTTTTTTTTTTTGAAAATATTTTTCTTAACCTCAGCATCCAAACATTTGACGTCGTTACCAAATTAAATTTTGCGTCGCTCGATCAAAAATTAAAAAAAACTCGGGTCGCAGTGCCAAACCCTGCCGACAATATAGTGTATTTGCTAATACAGGCATTGTGGCATTATTATGTGAACTTAAGTTTGTTTTTTGACAAAATAAAAAATTTAACCCCTTAATACATCCCTTAAAATAATTAAATTTTTCTAAATTTCAATATTAGACATGGATTTTATCAGTACACGCAATTAAATACACCCTTCCATAGTGGGGCCGCCAAGCGACGAATCCAACTTCAACCTTGCATTTTGTGATAGAGAGATGCCACTTGGTACGAATGTTGGTCGGACCCATATCTTCATTTTAAGAGGTGAAGGCATTTTGGGCCCCGCGACCGGGCCCCTAGACAGGGTGGTTGCGTAACTTTCAGGGGCAAAACGCCTGTAACTCAGCAACCGCTCCTCGCACAGCCCTGGGGGTAGTCTCATTGGATTCAGCGCACTCAACTTCATACGAGACGGCCCTCAGACTAACTCCTAAATCTCCACCAGCCCGCGTATAGGGGTGAAATACAAGTAGTTCATTAAAATTTTAAATTTTTTTAGGCTACGTTTGCATTTTGGGTAGGACAAGGTTTTCTTTTTCGTTGCGTGGGGGGGAGCGGTGTAAGTTTAAAAATGAGTTTTCGGGGTCGGCGGCCACCCCATTTGACCGCCACCTTGAAAAGGGGGTGAAGTGGGGCCGTTAAGTGTTTAAACCATGCACGACGTGATAGAGAGATGCCACTCGGTACGAATGTTGGTCAGACCCATATCTTCACTTTAAGATGTGGAGCCATTTTGGGCCTCGCGACCGGGTCCCTAGACAGGTGATGGTAGGGGCCGTAAAGCGCCTATCTTATACAACGTGATAGAGTGATGCCACTCGGTACGAATGTTGGTCAGACCCATATCTTCACTTTAAGATGTGGAGCCATTTTGGGCCCCGCGACCGGGCCCCTAGACAGGTGATGGTAGGGGCCGTAAAGCGCCTAATCTTGCACGACGTGATAGAGAGATGCCACTCGCTACGAATGTTGGTCAGACCCATATCTTCACTTTAAGATGTGGAGCCATTTTGGGCCCCGCGACCGGGCCCCTAGACAGGTGACGGTTGGGGCCGTAAAGCGCCTAATCTTGCACGACATGATAGAGAGATGCCACTCGGTACGAATGTTGGTCAGACCCATATCTTCACTTTAAGATGTGGAGCTATTTTGGGCCCCGCAATCGGGCCCCTAGACAGGTGATGGTTGGGGCCGTAAAGCGCCTAATCTTGCACGACGTGATAGAGAGATGCCACTCTGTACGAATGTTGGTCGGACCCATATCGTCACTTTAAGATGTGGAAGCATTTTGGGCCCCCGACCGGGTGGTTGCGTAACTTTCAGGGGCAAAACGCCTGTAACTCAGGAACCGTTTCTCGCACAGCCCTGGGGGTGGTCTCATTGTATTCAGCACACTCTCTTTTACGCTCTATTTTCATAGCCTGCTACCACGCGTAGCAGGCTAAGGCTTGTAATTTTTTGAAATAATGGAATATTGGAATTATCAAATACTTTCAAAACATATTTATTAAATATTAGAATACTGTCAGAACAGATTTTTTCAAATATTCGAATATTCGACTAATCGAATATTCAAGTATTCAATATCTGAATACTCATATTTTAAAAACTCTAAATAACGGCCCCACTTCACCCCTTTTCAAGGTGGCGGCCAAATGGGGTGGCCGCCGACCACGAAAACTCATTTTTAAACTTACACCGCTCCCCCCCACGCAACGAAAAAGAAAACCTTATCCTATCCAAAATGCAAACGTAGCCTAAAAGAATTTAACATTTCAATGGACTACTTGTATTTCACCCCTATACGCGGGCTGGTGGAGATTTAGGAGTTAGTCTGAGGGCCGTCTCGTATGAAGTTGAGTGCGCTGAATCCAATGAGACTACCCTCAGGGCTGTGCGAGGAACGGTTGCTGAGTTACAGGCGTTTTGTCCCTGAAAGTTACGCAACCACCCTGTCTAGGGGCCCGGTCGCGGGGCTTAAAATGCCTTCACCTCTTAAAATGAAGATATGTGTCCGACCAACATTCGTACCGAGTGGCATCTCTCTATCATGTCGTGCAAGATTAGGCGCTTTACGGCCCCAACCGTCACCTGTCTAGGGGCCCGGTCGCGGGGCCCAAAATGGCTCTACATCTTAAAGTGAAGATATGGGTCTGACCAACATTCGTAGCGAGTGGCATCTCTCTATTACGTCGTGCAAGATTAGGTGCTTTACGGCCCCTACCATCACCTGTCTAGGGGCCCGGTCGCGGGGCCCAAAATGGCTCTACATCTTAAAGTGAAGATATGGGTCTGACCAACATTCGTACCGAGTGGCATCACTCTATCACGTTGTATAAGATAGGCGCTTTACGGCCCCTACCATCACCTGTCTAGGGACCCGGTCGCGAGGCCCAAAATGGCTCCACATCTTAAAGTGAAGATATGGGTCTGACCAACATTCGTAGCGAGTGGCATCTCTCTATCACGTCGTGCAAGATTAGGCGCTTTACGGCCCCTACCATCACCTGTCTAGGGGCCCGCTCGCGGGGCCCAAAATGGCTCCACATCTTAAAGTGAAGATATGGGTCTGACCAACATTCGTACCGAGTGGCATCACTCTATCACGTTGTATAAGATAGGCGCTTTACGGCCCCTACCATCACCTGTCTAGGGACCCGGTCGCGGGGCCCAAAATGGCTCCACATCTTAAAGTGAAGATATGGGTCTGACCAACATTCGTACCGAGTGGCATCTCTCTATCACGTCGTGCATGGTTTAAACACTTAACGGCCCCACTTCACCCCCTTTTCAAGGTGGCGGTCAAATGGGGTGGCCGCCGACCCCGCAAAAACTCATTTTTAAACTTACACCGCTCCCCCCCACGCAACGAAAAAGAAAACCTTGTCCTACCTAAAATGCAAACGTAGCCTAAAAAAATTTAAAATTTTAATGAACTACTTGTATTTCACCCCTATACGCGGGCTGGTGGAGATTTAGGAGTTAGTCTGAGGGCCGTCTCGTATGAAGTTGAGTGCGCTGAATCCAATGAGACTACCCCCAGGGCTGTGCGGGGAGCGGTTGCTGAGTTACAGGCGTTTTGCCCCTGAAAGTTACGCAACCACCCTGTCTAGGGGCCCGGTCGCGGGGCCCAAAATGCCTTCACCTCTTAAAATGAAGATATGGGTCCGACCAACATTCGTACCAAGTGGCATCTCTCTATCACAAAATGCAAGGTTGAAACGCTTAACGGCCCCACTATCCATAAGTAAATTCGTATCAACAAACTAGTGTTTTCATAAAATTTGAAAGTCCGGTCCTGTCGGGCCGATTTTATTAAAATTTTGGCAGCACATTTTAATCTTTACTAAAGAGTTAAATTTCAATTTTGAAACGATTCTGACAAATTTTTCGGTATTTTTGGGCCCAAAAACTTTTTGGAACCTCTAAATACAACCCTGAAAATGGTCCGATCGGGCCCATTTTAAATAGGCTTCTTGCGGTGATGGGTTCCAATGTGTGTACCAAATTTCGTTTCAATCGATTAAGTCTGTCGAGAGTTATCGTGTACACACACACACACACATATATATATATATATATATATATATATATATATATATATATAATATATATTAATATATATATAAATATATATATATATACATACATATATATATAAACATTTTTAAAAATGGTGCCAAAGTGTTCAGGAGGCTATGAAACGTCGAGAAATTTTGGTCCGACCCCTAGGTCCCGCCATCCGAACGACGCCAATAGTGTATGTGCCATATTATGGCAAATACACTAATAAGTATGGGATGCTATACTTCTTCTTTATGGATTACTAATTGAGTTTAGACGTATTGTTGTTCAATTGCGAACTCTTGTTTCTAACTGCCATATTAAGTATCTGAGACGGTTAAAGGAAGATCTTTCTTCACCTGTAACTACTTTCGCACAAACAGTTCAATTCCTCAATTAACTTTACAGTTGAATTCCTCTAAAAAGGTTCATGTTTTTACTAATAATTTAAAGTAAGAAAAAAATCCTTTCCTTTTTTAGTTCAAAGGGACGACGCGGGGCATCGCAAAGTGGCCAATTTTGGTACAATATTGTGTTCCCCGGACACATTGGGAAACTATTTGACCTTAAAACAACAATACAAAAGTCCAAATTTCGAAAGGGTCCATCCATAAATTACGTCACACGTTAAGGGGGGGAGGGTGTCAACAAAATGTGACATCGTGTGACAAGGGCCAGGGGGGGTCATTAGCTTTGTGACGTCACATGTTAAAATTTAAATTTAAAATATTAAAACGCGAAATTTAAAGAAATAAAAAAAAAATTTATTGTTTTATTTTAATTATTTCTAATTATAAAATTAAAAAATATGTAACGTCACACCAAGGGGGAGGGGCTTTAAAAATGTGACCATCTGTGACAAGGATGGAGGGGGGGTTACGAATCGTAAAAATTGTGTAACGTAATTTATGGATGGCCCCAAACATCAATGCTGTTTATCAAAATAAGATCAGGATAAACGAAATAGGTTTTGTTAAATGCTTATTAAGTATTTAAAACGCTCATTAAACATTTAAAAGTGCTCTATATAGCATCGAGCATCTATTTTACAAAGTGCTTTAAGCAAAGTACTTTAAGAACTTTAAGCGCTTTGAGCTTTATTGCAAGGTCTGGTCGTTATCAACCCAGGTTTTCTAACAATGCTTCGCGAATAATTAAACTAAAAAGCGTTGACCTGCAATGTTCACAATTAGTGATAAGCAAAATTGCAAGACCAAGACCAAATACACAAGACTAAACTAAAAATTCTTACTTTTAATTTATCAGAATAAAAAACTAAAAAAAGACAGATAAAATGAGCAAGACCAAGACTTGATACGCAAGACCAAGACCAAGACTAAATAAGCATGACCAAGACCAGACATATTTGAGCAAGACCAAGACTGAATCAGCAAGACCAAGACCAAGACTGTCCAAGTCTTGGTCTTGCTTTGCTCATCACTATTTACAATTTCGGACTTCAATGTACTGCATTTGAACAGATAATAGTTGTTGTCTCTTTAATTGTTAATTGCAACTGTTAATGCAGTGTTTATAATGGTGCTTTTTAAACCGCCTTCGGTGTTTGCTTGTGCCGCCGCAATAATGAACAGACTCCTTGATCGGTAGCTGGTAACTGGTAGCTGGTATAGATGCTCTACTCCAAAGCCATAACATATACCTTACACTTATGCATGTATATATAATATGTATCAATACAGTAGTTGATTATTTATACAAAATAAGTAAAAATATAAACCTGTTAGCTTTCCTATCTATTGATCGGTACTCTTCTTCTTCTTTTTCTTCTTCTTCGGTTATTTTATTTGGTATTTGTTGAATACACACTCTTACTCTATAGCGAAGGAAATTTATAATAGACTAGTGTGAACCCGCGGCTTCGCTCCTGTATAATTTTACCCGAAAATTCGCTAGCATGAATTTCGGTTTTTTACGGGAAACCTACCTTAATCTGTAATCAGTACCGCAGTACGCTATATACTTACTTTAATGCTGGGCTGCAGAAACCGTTGTCAAAAAATGTTTGTCTTGCTGGAAACGCTACGTTCCCGCGCCGTGTCTGACCGGTAATATAAACCGACCTTTAGACGTGCATAAAATTTTAATGAAAATCAGTTCAGTCGTTTGTTGATTTTGTATATGAAAAATATTTTTATTTGTATGGAAGCCTTACCTTAACGCGAGTGAAGTCAGATATAAAGTAGCGTATCCATTGAGTTGATGAGTCCTATATCCGTGTACCAAATTTAATTGAAATCGGTTTAGGGGCTTAAGATTTATGGCCGAACAGACATACAGCTAACCTGTCCAGTTTTAGTGGTTTGAACTGGAAGTCACACATAGAGCAATTACTATCTAAACTATGCAGAGCAATGTACTTAATAAGATACCTAAAAAGAGTTGTAAATTTTGATACACTTCTCAGTATCTACTATGCTTACTTCCATTCAAACTTACAGTTTGCCATTATATTTTGGGGCAATTCCACACTCTCAAAAAAAGTATTCTTACTTCAAAAGAAATGTATCCGAATCATAGCGGGTGCGGCACCTCGACATAGCTGTCGAGAGTTATTTAAAAAATTCAAAATTCTCACCGTTTACGACATTTTTATTTTAGAATGCGTACTTTTTGTAGAAAACAATTCATCTCTTTTTAACGAGAATAATTTTGATCATAACTACTCGACAAGAAACAAAAATAATTTTAAAACGGTAGCATCTTGGCTAGCTGTAGTTCAGAGAGGTGTCCGCAACGTTATGATTCGGATACATAATAAAGTATTTGTGTATCAAATAACTAGCATTTTAATTCATAGTTTTTTAAATTAGCGAAAGCATAGTTTTATATTTTAAATTTTTAAAAAATTTTTAGATTTCAATTTTTAATTAATGAGATATACTCTTAAAAAGTTTTATTTGGACAAAATTAATTTTAAACTAATGCATGTTTTTAAATTTGTGACGGTTCACTAAAATATTTAAGGTAATTAAAAATTATTTATTTGATATCCAAAAAATTTTTAAAAAATTTTAAAATAATTTTTTTCTACATTTAAGATTTAGGTATAGTTTAGAGTAATAATTTCATTGTACTATTTTTGGTTATAGGTCCTAAGGAAGACAAAAAATGTTTGCCGAAACGTTGGCCATTAAAAATGATTAGTGAATAACTGTTTTTAAATTATAAGCCTTGTATCCTGTTGTTACTTTATCCAATCATTATAACCAAGGTGTTCTTATTATTTTATTATAATAAAGTACCTGAAAATATAAAAGCAGGGTTTAATCTGAAAAAGAAATTAAAAGAACTCTTAGTCAAAGAAACAAATTATGACTTAAAAAAATATCTAGGATAATAATATGATACACCTGACGCTGTTGTACTGACAATTCTCCTATACATGTATATTATGTCTTTGGAGCAATAAAATTATTATTATTATTTACTATTATCTAGTACTGATATTAATTGATACTTTGAAGTTGATAACATTTAACGGGAAAGAAAACTCGAGCGACATTTTTGTTAGATCCAATCAATTTCTAAAAATATTTTAGTTATGTTGAACGATGAATACCACGTTTTTATTTTTAATCGACCGATTAAAAACATGTTTAATAGGTTCATTTTATACATAAAATGTTATAATATATAAATATTATAATGTATGTATATGTTACGAGGAACAATATATTTCTCTTAGAATAACTTTGTTATTTCTATAACCAACTTCAAAAAAGAAGGAGGTTCTCAATTCGATCAGTATGTATTTTTTTAATGTATGTTTTTTACAGTCCAATGGTCCCTACTCTAATGATTTACATTTTATTAATTGAAGGTTTTTGTTCACAGATGTGTCATCAGTCATCACGATTTTTAACCGACTTCAAAAAAGGAGGAGGTTCTCATTTCGATCGGTATGTAGTTTTTTTTCTTTTTTTAATGTACGTCCACCGATTACTCAGGAATTGCTGCACCGATTTGAAAAATTATGCCTCCGTTGTGTTATATAATTTTTTCGTAAATCGGTTTGGCAGTTTTTTTAGTAATAATTTTTTGTATGTAACCTCGCATATCTCCTGCATTTGTGAACTGATTTTGAAAATTCTTATTTTATTTAATAGGGCATACCTTCAGGGTGGTCTCACATAAATTTTACTTAAATCGATTCTGTATTTTTTTTGACACGTGGTGTGGAGTCTTCAACAGTGGCGTCATAATCGAATATTACTGGGTGGGGCTGCAGCCTAACATTTTCATGTTTTAGTATCAGACGTTTGAGAGAGACAGCGTAATTGTGCGCATTGGCATACCGTTGTAAGTGTATCATGGTCTAATGTAATGAGCTTTCTGAAGGGCATCCTCGGCCTCTGGGTCAGACTGTCGTGGGTTCGACTCCCGCCTCCGTTCATGGATGTTTTGTGATGCCATTTAATTTTACGTTAATTGTTATTTAATGTAATCAAGACGCTAATGACCTATGTTGTCGACGCGTCTATAATTTACAATAAATAAAAATAAAGGGGATCCTGAAGATATTGTTTGGTTGTCTTTTACTCTATTAAAAAAGGCATGTGTCACGGTACATATGACCGAAGTAAAACTTCAATTGGTACTGCAGGTAATCAGGGGCGGATTCAGAAAAATATTTCGGGGGGGAGTTTTCAAAATATTTATGTACAAGTACATTATATTGATATACTTACCTCATCAAATCAGTTTTTTACACGCGAAAATACAAAAAAAAAATCGAAAATATCCAACGCCCAACGCCGCTATATAAAAATATGAATCGGATGTCTTTTTCTATGCGTTGCCAAAAATTTCGGGAGGGGGTTCGAACCCCCTAACCCCTCCTGAATCCGCCACTGCTGGTAACTGATTATTATATATAATAAAAAAATTGAAAACATAAGTACCTATATAAATAAATAAATATCAAGTGGAATAATATGAAATGGTTCCGTTTTTTTATTCTGAGATACGGAACCCTAACAATTAATGATGTCGGCCGGGATCGAACCGGCGACCTTCTTCGAACAAAGCAAGATTGTTGACCACTACACTACGTAACTCCATGGATGTGTAGCTATTTATCTAAGATTATTATGATTAGCACATTTCCGTTTTAAACCAGCATTTTACCCTTCAAGTCGTCAAAGAAGTTTTACTTCAAAAGAAAATATTGAATGAGAAATTTTCCTGAGAGTAGTTCTTTCAATTATCCATGAGAGGCAGCACTTGTGGTAGGGACAAACATATTTATTAGTGTCGTGTCATTTAGTGGTATAACTTAATTATTAAAATATTATTCTTATTAAATTAATTAGATAATTAAGCTATACCACTAAAATGACACGATACTAGGGCTTGAGAATAGCCGAGAGTGTAGCAATGCTGTTGTTTACATGGCGTTGCTATGTTTCCTCTATTACAAGTCCCCAGTTCCCGGGTTCTAGCCCGAGATCTGGTAAAAGTGTCAACTGGATTTTCAATTTATTATAAAAAAAAAATAATGAATTGAAAATATGAATTGGTGCTAGGTCCAAATAACCTTAGCTGTTAGTGGTCTTTAAAACACGACACGATAGTAATGGGGAATAAATAATGCTTGTCCCTACCACAAGTGCTGCCTCTCGTGGAACTACTCTTAGGAAAATGGCTCATTCAAAATTATTTACTGGTGGATCATAGATCTTCTCTGGCTGATGGCACTTGTTATTATAGAGTAGACACACTATTATAAGTTCCAGCATAGTTGACGGTGCGGTTAGCAAGTTTGATAGATCAGATATTTAATAGCTACTAATTATAAAACTAGCGCTCTATCATATTTCAATTAAAGCTCAAACATCTAATTATAATATTATTTAGTTGAAAAACGGCACATCTTTTAAGAAAATATTAACTCAATGTTGTAATAATCTTTTCGTAACTGTTTTTGAAAAATATCGTGTAAAATTGGAAGATAAAAAAATCAAGTATCTATTTTTGCGAAATGTGATGCAACGTTTCATGCACGTAACTGGAGGTTTCGAGTTCGAATCCCGACAATTAAAAGTTTCCTTTATAATATAAGTAGGACCCAGCGATGTAGCTTAGTGGTACAGCACTAGACTCGCATTGGGAAGGTACTGGGTTCGAATCCCGGCGGGGGCAGACGTGGCTAGGACTTTTTCCTGCCTCACGCCGAGAAACGGTAATTCCTGTACCGGCCATCTTGTTTGAGGTTTTCCATGGTTTCCCTCAATAATTCCAAATGAATATCGAGATGGTTCCTTATTCAAGGCCATGGCCGATTACCTGTCAAACTCCTATGCTCCCAAAGTTGCCTACCTTATCCTAATGTCCTATAATTCCTTCATTCGCACATTGCTATTAATTAAGTTGAATTAGTATAAAAATGTATAAAACGGGAAGTGGTAAAAATGGAAAATAGTAATGATGCGAATGGCGTCTGTTATGACATAATGTCGAGAAACGGACGTTAAACGCATTATTATTATAATATAAGTAGGTACTCCTGGTAAAAAATTAATGAATAACTTCGTTTTTCTGTTATATTTTTAGACTGGAAACATGTTTTGTTTTCTGAATAAATCAGGGTAAGCGATAGTCATGAACGAGTATGCAGGCCCGAACTTAAAGACCCAGGGCCCCTAGGCACTTGACAGTTGGGCCCCCCAAGCCCAAAAAGGGGAAAAATGGAATTGAATGGAAATTTAGCAAAAAAAGTCGCCAATTAGGTTATCTTACAAAATTGTTGGTCTTTTTTTCTTTAATTTCCATCTCCACCCTGGCCGGGGCCCCCTCGTAGGGTTTCAAACTTGAACAATCCAGTTTGGTCCCAGATATTCCATCCATTACATCACAATGTCTTTTCTTAAGGATTTATGTTAAGGAAAATTAAGGAAATTATTATTTTAAAAAACATGTTTTTTAGAACACTTTTTTATTCAAAAAGCTGCAATAAAAATCGTATTCAATATTTTTTATAATAAAAATAACTTTTTTTTCTTTTTTCGTTACTAATATTTTATTTAAAAATATATTCTGGCATTTTATATAAGGCACGTCATTTACTGGCCATTTTTTACATAAAAAATGTAGGTACTATCTACGTACTGACCAAATTGGTAGTTTTTAAAAATGTATAAAATCTTAAAAAAAAATAATTTAAATTTTAATAAGGCACATTTGTTGTAAAATTAAAAATGTCTATTTACACAATGAAAAAAAAAATGGTTGCGTGTAATTACCCGCAGTTGAAGTGAAACTTAAATAGCATGTGACCCATAACGGCCTAACTTACTGTATTGTTGTGCCGCCACGTAGCTACTTTATCGCTATACACTGTAAGAAATGAGATTATCGATGGTCCATTTGTAGCCAGCGATTAATCCGGTAATAGGCACACAAAGAGACAATGGCGTCGCAAACAAGTATCGCCTGCACATCGCGTAGATTCCATAAAAACACACTGCGCATGCGTGGTTACTAATTTTACATTAAATTGTTTTGTATTCATCCATTTTATATATGTAACTATACATTTTATTTTGTAATTTTTACACACTTTATTGGAATATTACACAAATTATGTAATTTTAATTTACTTTATGTAAAAATCACAAATTTGTTTAACTTTACAGTAAAAGTCCAAGTTTTTATGAAGTTTTCTGTATAAAAATAAATAATAATGTAAAATCACTTAGAAAATCGAGCGAATTCTACCTTAACTTTCAAATTTTTTACAGTGTATATGTCATGTGATCCGGTTACATGTGTCACGTAATAGTCTGACTTACTCTACCCTGAAAGTGCAAAACCCGGCTAAAGAAGTTTCACTTAGTGCGACCCGTAACATAAAAAAATAAAATACCACTCAAAAAAATACTATTCTTTCAAATTCAAGACTGCCACAAATAATTTCGAGATTCCGGCTACACAAACTTATTTAATTATGTTACATGCTATATTTCTATTATTTTTTTTTTATAAATATAAAAAATTATTTATGAAAATATATTAATTATTTTTCTTCAAACTATTTTTATGTACAAAAAAATCACTGGCCACTAAGTCCATTTAAAAAACAAATGAGCACAAGTAGTTTAAAAAACACTCAAAATTGCACTTAAAATTATTTTAATCATATAATAACTTCAGTAATTCTAGTTTCAGTGTCGCTGTTAGATTTATTTTCTAAAGTTAAATCTAACGGCGTTGTATGAATATTATTATTCGTTTTGTCACTATCTTCTTCATCATTGTCACTTTCAACACTACACTCATCTTCTTGTTCACTTTCAGTTGTTTTAGACTCATCACTTTGTTTACTTTTAACCGACAAATCAATAGGTTGATCTTGAAGTTCAGCTTGATCAGCAATAGCCGGTGTTGATCTTAACCATAAATCCTTCCAAGCATTTGGATCAATCATTCCAATTCCGTTTTGAGTCAATGCTATTGCAGAAGGATTTGGCCACGAAGTCGTCACACGTTCTAAATTAGGAAAATTGTTTTCTTTAATTCGTTTTTCTTGTAAGAAACTTCCACCGGGATCGCTCGATGGTGATGTTAATGGATTTGTAGTCAATCGTTTATCTCCGCCGAAAAATAAATGACTACCGTTACTGAACGGATGAAACCGATTGTTTTTATTGATCGTATTCCGACTAAAGAAATTTTGATCAGTCGATCTTAAACGATTGAAGACACTCGAACTACGATCTTCATCTTCGGCTGATGATGTTCCACTATCAGATGCGGCCGAACTACGAGTATCCAGACTTTGAAGGCTCTGGAGTTGGGTTAATGATGGAGGATATCCGTAAGGATTTATACTACCTGAAACAAACAAAAACCAATTATAGACGTCTAACTTTATGATACATTTTTAGAGTGTTAGGTCTCCAAGTCACTACATGAATATTATGAAGTATTAGAAATATCTTATATTTTGGTGTCCGTCTTGTGACTTCATGTGTTGTTAACACGACGCGTTTCAGCAACGAGTTGCTATCTTCAGGTGTGGTTAAATTTATAAATGACACATTAAGTATCCGTAACACGTTATAATATTAAGATGCTAAGCAAATGCGTATTATGTTGTGGATTGTGGAGTACTGAAGATAGCAACTCGTTGCTGAAACGCGTCGTGTTAACAACACATGAAGTCACAAGACGGACACTAAAATACAAGGTATTTCTAATACTTTAATTTTTCTAGTACATTAAAATACCCACAAGCAATGGATATTTTTTTTCTACGTGAATGGCTGAGTTTAACTTACCTAGCGATGAAGCAAAAGTAGATGCAAAAAAGCCGGCTAAATCCGCTGGATGCGGCGGCTGTAAAAGTGCTGACGGAGGTGTTGGCGAGGTTGTCTTTTGATGTGCTGAACTTCCGGGAGGCGAACCGGAAGCAGAAACAGGACCTCCTGCAGTCGGATGAAGAGGATGATGGCGCTGAGCCGCTGCGGCTGCTTGTTGTTGAGCAGCCTGTTGCTGTTCCTGCAGGAGACAGTGAATCTTGAACCAATTGGAACGGCGTCCATAACGCGAACCGCTCTTCGACATCCCAACCATCAAACATTTGCGCAGTCTGCACGCTTTGCATGCTGTACGATTCTTTTTGTTTATCACACATTCGCCGTTGTTCTTGCATTCTGATATTGAACTCAAATTGTTGTACGTACGACCGAAAAATGACTGAAACAAATAAATATTTATTGAATTGATGTTTACTTTTATCAATTGAAATGAGGTCTGGATTGAAATATCATAGTAATATCTCTGGCAATGAATCAGCTGACGCATTAGCCAAAGAGGGATCCAATACTATACTAATAGGACCTGAACCAGTATGCGGCATTGCTAAAGCAACTGCCAAGCAGGAAGTAACTAAATGACTTATGGATCAACACAAGTCATATGGGAATAATATTCCAATGCAAACTCACTCAAAGGCCTTTAAGGAACCTTTAAGGAAAAGAACTGTAGAAGCACTCAAGCTTAGCAGGAACAATCTAAGAACAGTGACAGGTCTACTTACGAGACACTGCCTTTTAAATAAACATCTGCATAGAATGGGCGCTGCCGACAACGCCCTGTGTAGCAAATGCAATGAAGCAGAAGAAACTGCAGTACATATTCTCTGTAAGTGTGAAGCCATCGTACAGACAAGATACAAACACTTTAGACCACCCTTGATGCTTCCAAAGGACTTCAAAGACGGCAGTTTAATGAGGATTCTTGACTTTATATATAGTCTAGGAATCCTAAAAAACTGATAAGAAACTAGGGGAACACAATAGATCTTTTAGGTCGCGGTGGCTTCCTTCGGGCCCCTAACTTTTAAATCCTAAATCTTACTTTTATCAATTGAAATGAGGTCTGGATTGAATCTTCTCAAAGGATTTGAGAACAGTTATTGATAGCTACAAACCACTTATGAGCTTAGTTGTCGAGCGTCTGAAATCTCCGATAACTACAATTAATACGATTTCAAAATTTTGTAAAACCACAATTTTCGATTAGCAGAAATCTGATAGGTATACTGGCTAATATCATGGGTTATGATGAACAAATCTTTCAAGTAGGTACATCCGTTTGTACATAGAGACTGAGACATCTCAGAAACCACTGAACCGATTTTGATGAAATATATTTTTTTTTAATTGTAATTGTGAAGACTACATACCTATCAAATATCATATTTCTAGGTCTTTTCAAACAGGGCCGCCGTAAGCGGGCGTGCAAAGCGTGCACCGCACACGGGCGGCACGCCCAGGGGGCGGCAAATCGAGCGACTCATACCTAAATCAAGTCATTGTACCCCTGGCCGGTCAACTCCTACGCAGGGGGCGCGCATAGGATACCAACTTGGGGCGCCTAGCACGCTCCAAGGACTCCTTGGAGCGCGCGAGGCGTGCCCGTTGAGGGGATAAGAAAATATGTCATAGCATAGAAAAAAATCCGACCGAATGACGTTAAAACCGCAATCTATTGGCATCCGTTAAAACTAAGAATCTTAGTTTTAAAATAAATGTTTTATCTTCGTTAAGTTGTTTTTTTCCCCACCATAATGAGAAAACATTAATTATCCTTTTTTTGACAAAACTCAGAACATGAGAAAACATTAATTATCCTTTTTTTGAGAAAACTCAAAGTAAGTAGTCGTAGGGCGGCATAATCGGTATATTGCACGCGGGCGACGAAACAGCTAGCGGCGGGCCTGTTTTCAAAATTATGACCGGAGATCACATTTTGGATCAAAAAAGGAAACAAATTCTTATAGTCTACTCAGTGAGACCTAATCATAGACACCCCACATACCTATATCTTCAAAAAAATAATCATTTACTTAGCCCTTTTTTGAAAAATAGCATTTGTTCGAGTTCGGGGCCATCAAATTATATAATTTAAGGTCTACAATTTCATTATTATAGCTCTTACAAGTGTAGGCGCTAGAACTACAATGTGGTTCCACCAAGTTAGGTACGGAACCCTAAAAAAGATGGATACTGATGGAGGACTTGAGAATAGCCGAGCGTGTAGCAATGCTGTTGTTTACATGTCGTTGCTATGGTTCCTCTATTACAAGTCCCCACTTCCCGGGTTCTAGTCCGTGAGCTGGTAAAAGTGTCAATTGGATTTTCCATTTATTATTAAAAAAAAATAATGATTTGAAAATGTGAATTGGTGCTAGACCCAAATAATCTTAGCTGTTGGTGGTCTTTAAAACGATATACTGATGGAGAATACTTTAATTTGTTTTTAAAAATAGTTTTTGTATATTACTATAGCAGACAATTATATCTAATTATTTTGGATGAAAAAATTAAGAAATACAAAAAACATCGTAATTTTCACATTTTTTTTAATTGCATTTAAAATTTAATCGTGTTTAAATTTAAAAAACTCGGGTCGCAGTGCCAAAACCCTGCCGACAATATAGTGTATTTGCTAATACTGGCATTGTGGCTTTATTATGTGAACTTAAGTTTGTTTTTTGACAAAATAAAAAATTTAACCCCTTAATACATCCCTTAAAATAATATTTTTTTTCTTAATTTCAATATTTTTATCAATGCAACCTCGGTACCAAATTAAATACACCCTTCAGTAAGTAAAGCACTATCCGCAAACTAGTGTTTTCATAAAATTTGTAAGTCCGGTCCTGTCGGGCCGATTTTATTAAAATTTTAGCAGCACGTTTTAATCTTTACTAAAGAGTTAAATTTCAATTTTGAAACGATTCTGACAATTTTTTCGGTATTTTTGGGGCCAAAAACTTTTTGGAACCCCTAAATACAACCCTGAAAATGGTCTGATCGGGCCCATTTTAAATAGGCTTCTTGCGGTGATGGGTTCCAATGTGTGTACCAAATTTCGTTTCAATCGATTAAGTCTGTCGAGAGTTATCGTGTACACACATATATATATAAATATATATATAAATATATAAATATATATATAAATATATACATACATATATATATAAACATTTTCAAAAATGGTGCCAAATTGTTCAGGAGGCTATGAAACGTCGAGAAATTTTGGTCCGACCCCTAGGTCCCGCCATCCGACCGACGCCAATAGTGTATGTGCCATATTATGGCAAATACACTAATAAATATTGATAATAAATCATATTCGAAAATTCTCATTATTTAAAATTCATAGAAATAATGTCTTAATGAAATAAATCAAAATGAAAATTTCTAGTTATTTGAGAATCTATAATAAACTAGATTTTTTTAACAAACAGATAAATCATAAAAATTGAAACCTATAAATTAAAATCTTGTTAAAATATTAATTAGAAAATTGTTAGATATAAGCAACATCCAAATCATAATCATGCAATGTTATGTGAATTTGTTTATTGGAAATCCTATACCATACCAGTGGCGTAGGTTAAAGGAATAAACGAAATTATAAATTAAAACAGATTTTTTACAATTTGAATTCAGTAATATAATTTACTAGTTTTCCGACCTGGCTTCGCGCGAGTAGATTTTGGTTTGGTAACGAAATAATAAAAACCAACAAATTTCTCGTATTATGACTCTGCTGTAATAAAATAACCTATAATAGTTTACCAACGTACGCCAATTCAACTAAGAAATTGTGTTCGGGATCCCCGATTTGCTTTAATTTTCGCTCACTGCTCATACCCCTTTTGTATTAATGTAATTATTTATATAGGGAGGATTGGAGGAAGTAGGATTTTAAACTGTGCAATAATCATAACGCTCCAAAATATGCCACGGATGACAAACGTTTTTTTTTCTAATAATGATAAACAACTTAAAAGAAAAAAATCCTCTAATTCGATGAGGGAAGCATACGTGCTCCGCCGCTCGTACTAATTGTAAGTCCAAACTCCGACCGTAAAAAAGTTTACTGGACATAGGGTTACCATCTGACAGGCGTTTTTCGCATTTTACAGGCATTTTAAGGTCTAGACAGGCGTGCGACCTGCGCTGGTCAGAGACAGGCATTTTAAAATTTCGCGCCCTTTCGTGGCTTCGCACATATATAAATTATTATTTCATATCTTTTACTTATTATTTTATTGCCTGCCTACAGCTTTTTTATTTTAGACAGGCATTTTTCTGAAAAATCAGGCATTCCAGGCACCTTAGACAGGCATCCCTCCGCTTATGTATGGTAACCCTAACTGGACATTACACTACTAAATTTTTACTTCCCACCTCTACTATGGTAGGGAAGTAATGGATTTAGTCCGAAAAAAATATTTCGAGATTTTATCAGATCTTCACGTTTTGAGACTTGAAATTTGGGCAGTTGGTTCCTTTTCTGATGTAAGCATCCATTAAGAAAGGATTTTTCGAAATTCAACCCCTACGGATGTCAAAAAGGGGTAAAATTTTGAAAGACTAAAATGAACAAAATAAATATTAGTAAAAAAAACAAGCTTTTATTTGAATGCACTAAAAAAGAAAAAATAATTTTTAATAATTTAGGTTCATAATTATAAAAGCGTGGGTCGTGACTAATAAACTATCATAGAGTTCACGACCCACGCTTTTATAATAATAATTATGAACCTAAATTATTAAAAATTATTTTTTCTTTTTTAGTTCATTTAAATAAAAGCTTATCTCTAAAAAGTTTTTTTTACTAATATTTATTAATTATTTCGATTGTGTACACTTCAATCAGTGGCGTGTCATAGGTTCGCCATCCCTGATATAGGGTGGTGTTCAAGGTACGGAGCTAAAGCCTAGTTACGCATGGCATTAAGATATAATTTGATTGATGTGAAATTTGCATTGCATGCAGTGCAACGAAACACACCTACCAACGTCGTAGTACCAACATTCACCAATCAAAATCACCAATACCAATAAAATACATACAGATCTGTTTATTATATACTATGATATTACATTTTGTTTACGTTGATCTTTCACTTCTAAACACTATCTTTTTCCCACGACCAACTCCGATACATAATAATAATACGATGACAGAGATAACACTTATCTGATGTAGCTAATGTGAGAGTGAGAAAAAACAATGTTATAATATAAATAAACACCTATTAATTTCTATGTAGGATAGTGACAGATGTTCGATTTTAAAATCGGTTAAAAAAGTTAAGGTTTATTAACTTCCCATTGGAAGTTGTTGTAATGGGTCCCATTTTACGAATGAAAAATTTGGACATTTCTGCACGTTTTGAGGTCCCTAAAGTTCGAATCTGCTATTTTTAGAGATATGTCTGTGTGTGTACGTACGTTCGTTCGTTCGTACGTACGTTAATGAACTTTTTTCGGCTCGCATATCTCGAGAACAAAGAATGATATCGACTCCGGACCAATTTCATTCGAGGTATAATTACATAATTTATATATAGGTTATTATTTATATACTCTCATGTTTCGTAGTTTTCGTTTGTTAGTAAATTTTATTTTATTTATCTTGTCAATATAAATATCTGGGTGACCGAGCTTTGCTCGGATGAGTTCAAAAAAAATAGTAGGTACTTAAAGTTCCCATTTCATCAAAATCGTTAGTCGTTTTTAAGAAAAAAAATTACATACCTATAAGTAGATAATATTATTATACATCAGTTACGTCATACTACGTAACTTATGTACTTACATATTTTCAAATAATTACTGATTATTTTAATAAGTTAAAGATTGACTGTCAGAATAATTTGACATAAATAATGAAAATAGTTTGTTTTTTTCAAAGCCTACTCACCATACGACACTGTTTTATAACGTTAAAAAAACTGTTTTTTAAAATGATAACATCGATAAGAAAACGAATTTTTCCAGGGATGAGACCTAGCTAGATCGATTTTTTGCCCTCCGAAACCTCTTTTCAGTAAATTTCATCCAAATCGTCAGGGCCGTTTTCGAGAAAATATTTATATAGGTACATACGAGTATTATACAGATTGTATCAAATTAAACATCTGCATAGGGCATTCTGTATGTAAGACAGAGATTGATACATAAAGCAATAAGTAAGAATGAGATAAATGATCGCTAATAGGATGTTATGTGGTTACTGTAAATTAAACTGAAAAAAGATTTACATTTTTACATCATAGAAGGAGCGAAAAAACAAAGATGACGCTATTAGGTTGTATAAATATTATTTATTTACAGTAACCACGTAACATCCTATTTGCGATCATTTATCTCATTCTTACTTATTGCTTTATGTATCGATCTCTGTCTTACACACAGAATGCCCTATGCACAGGTTTAATTTTATACAATCTGTATACAAAATTTGGTCGTTTAATAATATAAATTGTTTCTAAAATAAATGTATTCGAATCATCGAGTATTATAATGCTTTCGTAACTTTTTGTGACGACCATAATAATGTAATGTCACAGTGTAGGTAATCTAGTATCGTTGTAGTGTCGAGATTCGAACGCGCGGTACTTTCATTTCACACACATCAACCGCGAATGTTGATGACTAAGCCATTAACCGATGTGTGAGTGTGGTCAGTTAATTTATGACTTGAGACCTTTTACGCGTGCTTCTTCGACTCGCATCGTGGAAATTTAAATAGCATATTATTGTGAATCGAACTTTATGGAATAGGGTCGTCCCGCGTCAGGGTAGTAGCTAGGGCCTGGCAACCGCGGCCCCCGCGCCAGGGTCCAGGGACGCTAACTCCATAAAAGGACGCAATCAGCGAAATCGGCGATTTTCAAGCAAAGAGCGCGAAATCAGAATCTTGCCCAGCGGCAGCGGTGATGCTGTCCCATGTATCAAAATTTGATAATTTTGAACAGTGCATATGTTATTTTCCATACATAAACAAATAATGTAAAACCAACTTTTTTCGTACTTATATCCTTCCTCTTAATTGAAAACAAGAATTTAAAAAATGTGTCCATTTCAAACGTCTGAGCTTCGCCGTCATATATGATGACGTAAAAGCCAGACCAATGAAAATGGTCACAATTATTATTGCTTCAAGTCTGAAATTGTTTGTATAGCTTGTCGGTGATCCAATAATGCCATTGTAATATTTGCAGATCGATTGGTCAGTATTAAAGGGGTGGCAGATCACCCTTAACGTGTCATGGTGTACCTACCCGACGTAATTTATATTATTAGTTTAAGGTTCAACTTTTAATATGTTGTTACGGCGACTGTTTTAAGCTTATATTTCAATTTGCAGAACAAAATGTCGGTATTAACCTCCTTTCAGAACGATATAAACACCTAGACGACCAAGTTTCCCAAGAGGAGGTTAATACCGACATTTTGTTCTGTAAATTGAAATATATAAGTATGCTTAAAACAGTTGCCGTAATAACATATTAAAATTTGAAATTTGAACTAATAATATAAATTTTGTCGGGTACATGACACGTTTAGGGTGATCCGGGGTGATCTGTCACCCCTTTAATACTGACCAATCGATCTGCAAATATTATAATGGCATTTTTGGGTCACCGACAAGCTATACAAACAATTTCAGCCTTGAAGCAATAATAATTGTGACAATTTTTTGTGTAACATGTTGGGGGCGATCTGCATCCCTCTCATACCGCTATCTAGCAAAATCCCTTACTCAGGGCACTTTAATATGCCTCCTTTAACATCTTCACAAAAATAAAGCCTTGCATAAATGACACCAAAAAATTGTCACTATAGCTCTCGGTCTATAAGGCCTATTGATTTTAGTGCCAATTGGATTAGTGATTTTGGAAATATACGCAATGTTTGTATTTTATAAGAATATATCGTCTAAGTATTGTATAAAGGCTTCCTGGAAAATTTCACTAAAATTTTTCATATTCAAAATTATTTTGGAATATGACAGTCATGTATGTTTCCCCATGCCGTTTTTTTTATGCAATCTGATTTTCGTATATTCTATATTTCAACATTTTAATTTATTTACATACTTTAAATCTTTATTTTATAAGTTGTTTCGCACAACATGGTAACTTCGTCAGACAGTTTAAGATCTTTGTCAGACGAAATCACTGTGTTCAGTGTGTTGTGCTATAAAATAGAGTTCTTAAGTGTAAATAAATTATGAAAAACGTTTAGTCCAGTCACGAGAGCTTAAAAAAGTAGGTCCACCTTGCGTTTTGTGCAGCAAATGATTTTATTTTTTTGTGTCCTCAAGCATGTTTAGGAGATGTCAAATCCAAGTTTGCGACCTCTAAAACAGGGTGGGGGAGTTTTGGTGGGCTAAAAACCATGATTTTTGTGCTCTTTTTTCGGTTTTTTGCTTATAACATAAAAACGGCTGGTCCTATCGAAAAAATGGTCCTGTTCAAAATTAAAGGGCACAAAATTTACTTCAAAATCCACTAGTTAAATATGTTTTTGCTCCGATTTTTACCGACTCTACAGAACTTAGAAAAACAAAAAAAAAAAAAATAAACTCTTTTTTTGTTTGAAGGCGCTAATCTCAGGAACTACTAGTCTGTAGAAGAAGCAAACTAGTAAACATTGAGACCCTATACGAGTTTTTTAAAAATTCAATCCCAAAGGGTGAAAACGGGAGTGTAAGATTTATTGTAATAACAAGAAATCCTACACCCACGTTTTACCCCCTTTGAGATTGAATTAAAAAAAAAAATCGAATAGCCCATAACCTTCCTTAATAAACGGGCTATCTAACAAAAAAAAATTTTTCAAATTGGACTGGTAGTTCCTGAGATTAGCGCGTTCAAACAAAAAAAAATAAACTCTTTTTTTGTTTGAACGCGCTAATCTCAGGAACTACCAGTCCAATTTGAAAAATTTTTTTTTGTTAGATAGCCCGTTTATTGAGGAAGATTATAGGATATACGAGTTTTATTTAAATTTAACCCCAAAGGGGGTAAAACGGGGGTGTAAGATTTTTTGTAAAAACAAAAAATCTTACATCCCCGTTTTACCCCCTTTGGGATTGAATTTAAAAAAAACTCGAATAGCCTATAACCTTCCTTAATAAACGGGTTATCTAACAAAAGAAAAATTTTTTAAATCGGACTTGTAGTTCCTGAAATCAGCGCGTTCAAACAAAAAAAGAGTTTTTTTTTTTTTGTTTGAACGCGCTAATCTCAGGAACTACCAAGCCGATTTGAAAATTTTTTTTCTTAGATAGCCCGTTTATTAAGAAAGGTTATAGGCTATTCGAGTTTTTTAATAGTTAAAAGCTTGGAAAAATGCTTTTTTTTCATTTTGGTAAATGTTGGCGATTTTCTAAGTTCTGGAGAGCCGGTAAAAATGGGAACATAAACATATTTGACTAGTGCATTTTGAAGTAAATTTTGTGCTCTTTAATTTTTAATAGGACCATTTTTTCGTTAGGACTAGCCGTTTCCATGTTATAAGCAAGAAACCGAAAAAAGTGCAAAAAAATCGTGGTTTTTAGCCCACCAAAATTCCCCCGCCTTATTTTAGAGGTCGCAAACTTGGATTTGACATCTCCTAAACATGCTTGAGGACACAAAAAAATAAAATCATTTGCTGCACAAAACGCAAGGTGGACTTCCTCTCGTGACTGGACTAGTTGTGTGTTTTATTTAATTTAAAATGCCTATAGAAATACTTAGTTATAAAAACATGAATAATAACTAAACTTTTATTTGTTCATTTTACAATGAATATATCAACCCCTAGTTTCTATTAATTGAGAAGAAATCTAATTATTTTCTTACATTTATGATTTATTGCATATAACTTTAACACTATTGGCTATCATAAATCATTATAATTTATTTTACAAGTATTTATTTAACATTCAAATATAATAAACAGATTAACAAAGAATTATGAGAATGTGATAGAAAACTATAAACAATATTTCATTTCAAAAGATTTTATTATCTAAGTATTATGGCGAGAATTTCATATCTATAAAACAAGCTTCTTTTTAAATTCTGATTGAAAATTTTTAAGGGATGAATGAAAAAACCGGTCAAGTGCGAGTAGAATTCGCGCCACGAGGGTTCCATACCGCTACAACAACTTAAAGCTCGATTAATATTATCCGCTCAGACACGGCGCGGGAACATAGCGTTTCCGGCAAGACAAACATTTTGACATGCATTTCAAATAAGAGTAATTGATACGCGTCTGAATGGACGGCAATCGCTAAGTATACTAATATTTATACTTAGCGAATCCCGTCCGTTCAGAAGCGTATCAATTATTACTCTTATTTGAAATGCATGTCAAAATGTTTGTCTTGCCGGAAACGCTACGTTCCCGCATCGTGTCTGACCGGGTAATACAGAATAGAATAGAAAACACCTTTGCATTCTGATTTACTTCCAGCTATTTCCACATAAAATTCACGATGACTTAAATAACTATTTAACAAATCTTGACATTTCACTCTAATTCCCATTTTGACTAGTTTTTGTATCAAAAATTTATGGTTGACAGTATCGAAAACTGCCGAAAGATCAAAGAATAATCCTAATACAATTTCACCGTTGTCAAGATTTGACGCAATGTAATCATGCAGTTCGAAGCATGCATTAACAGTAGAAAAACCTGCCCTGAATCCATATTGAGAATCATTCAGAATATTATGTTTATTCAGAAATGTGTAAATACGATTATAAATTATTTCTTCAATTATTTTAGAAAATACCGATAATAAAGACACGGGTCTATAATTTTCAACATTTTCTGGATCACCTTTTTTATGTATAGCACATACTTTCTCAATTTTTAAATCGTCCTTAATTAGTGCAAGCTGTGTCTATGTTAAAAAGTTCGAACCTCACGACTGATAGTTATAATTAATATAGTGTATAATTGTCGCGTACGATGACGCCTCTAGTTATATGGTTTGATTCCAATAGAAATAATATAGTTCATAATGCGATAAGGTCACTTCCACTTGTCAGCATAAAAAACATAAATTTATTCAAATTAATTGATTATTTAATTCTAATTATTATTTGCCATGATTCATGTCGCAACAACACACAATCGATGAAAATTTCAACTAGCCCTCACCGTTTGTGAGAAAGAGCCCTGTGACAGACAGACGGATAGACAGACAGACATACATTGTATGCAGGGTAATAGGGTTCCATACGGAGGTACGGAACCCTAATAATAACTGTGTGTGTCTTTACACACGGCAGAAGTGAATACTTCTTAGACTTTATTAGTTGAATGACGTTCAAATATCCCGCGCTTAAAGTTCCGCATCATTATGGCACTGCACGAGTTGTTTTTAGACAATAGTCGCCATCTGTTATCCAGATTCTAAAGGTATATCAATACTGTATATGCAATCAGTGGAGATTTCTCTGTAAGACCGATGACTGGCTAAAAAGATTGATGTCCATTCTTAAAGCCGCAAAACTGAGGAGAAATAATGGTTAAATGAGATAGGTACAGGTAGTTTTAAGACGGGTATAAACTATACACGTAGAAAATGTTGCACAATAAGAAAAAGAAAAGGGCTATTTTATGGCGACAACGCGAACGCAATTTGTCAGACGTTTCTTTTAATACAGGAACAAGCTCACATGCTGTTAAACTTGTGTTGGATTGTAAAGCACAGCCGCACTTTAAAGCTGTATATCAAAATGCATTTGAAGCAATGCAATGAAATGACCTCAGAAAATAAAATAACGAATATAGAAAGCAGTGGCGGCGCCAGAGGTTGGGACGGTTGGTCCATGGCCCATCTTAAACTGTCTTGGCCTACCCTGGCATAAACCCAAATCTCAAGGTTATCTTTTAAATTATACGTTTTTCACTCTCGAAATTTCAACAATGTTTCTTGTAAATTCTATAGCAAGTAATAGACCCGAGAGCTAGTGACAATTTTTTGGTGTTATTTATTCAAGGCTTTATTTTTGTGATGATGTTGAGGGAGGCATATTAAAGTGCCCTGAGTAAGGGATTTTGCTAGATAGCGGTATGGGAGGGATGCAGATCGCCTCCAAGATGTAACAAAAAAAATATTGCTTCAAGGCTGAAATTGTTTGTATAGCTTGTGGGTCACCCAATAATGCCATTATAATATTTGCAGATCGATTGGTCAGTATTAAAGGGGTGGCAGATCACCATAAACGTGTCATGTACCCGACGAAGTTTATATTATTAGTTCAAGGTTCAAATTTTAATATGTTGTTACGGTGACTGTTTTAAGCATATATTTCAGTTTGCAGAACCAAATGTCGGTATTAACCCCCTTGAAGAACGGTATAAACACCTAGGCGAGCAAGTTTCCCTCTAAGAGAGAGTACCGACATTTTGTTCTGCAAATTGAAATATGTGCTTAAAACAGTCGCCGTAACAACATATTAAAATTTGAACCTTGAACTAATAATATAAATTTCGTCGGGCACATGACACGTTTAGGGTGATCTGCCACCCCTATAATACTGACCAATAGATCTGCAATTAATATTATAATGGCATTATTGGGTCACTGACAAGCTATACAAACAATTTCAGCCTTGAAGCAATAATAATTGTGACAATTTTTTTGTTACATGTTGCGGGCGGTCTGCATCCCTCCCATACCGCTATCAAGCAAAATCCCTTACTCAGGGCACTTTAATATGCCTCCCTCAACATCTTCACAAAAATAAGGCCTTGAATAAATAACACAAAAAAATTGTCACTAGCTCTCGGACTATTAGGTTAGACTTAAATCGCTGAAGCTATATTACTGAGTTTGTAAAATTTATAGTTAAGTAAATTTTACAAACTTAAATACCATCCACTAAATCGACTGAGCATTTGACTATGCAGTTAATACATGTCTAGCCGATAAACACGCTGCCCGTTTTAACGACTGTCCACTGCCGACCGTTTGTAACCGTTCAGTTTTAACATCAGCATGCGTTACAATTTACCACTTAACTATATCATTATATGCTAATTATTTTAACACATATAAAATTAACTATATTAAGTTTAGATATAATTGATATATTCAATTAATTTACGATGAGTTTTTGAGATTTTCTACGCTTAAATCAACAGTTTACTAGGATATTTTCTATATGGTTGAAGTTACTGTTTAAGTATTGTTACAAAACTGTTTTCTGAATTGGCGGAATAAATATTTATTTACAATAATTAAAAACAATAATAATGAATGCAACAACGAAAAGTCAGTTCTACCAATCAACTCAAGTAAACAATAACTAAACAGTAATTATTAAACAAAGCAAAACAAAACAATAAATAGCACTTAACTAATAACTCGTAATTATTACCACTACACTAGTATTTATTTTATCAATCTATTTATTTATATTACGGCACTATTTATATCACTGATCCACCGTAGACTTGACTGCGTGACTCACCGTTGACTGATTGATTCACTCACTCGCACTGGCTGTTTATATATGCTGCGTAGCCTAAGCCTAGTGCGTTCTCGCTTTCTCTAGAACTTTCGCGCAGATACTAGTTGTTACAGTAAGCAGACCCCGTTTCTCAGAACTCTTGCCTGCCGTTTATATACAGGGTGATCCGTAACAGTATGAATGTGTTGGAAATTATTAAACTTTAGCTTTGACCACTGTGACGTATGAAAGAAGATTTATCTATTAACCGACTTCAAAAAAAAGTAATTCCCCTGTATGTTTGTATGTACGCGATTTTTTCAGAAACTACACGACCGATTTTTTGCATACCTTGGGGATGGTCCTATATAAATTTTACTTAAATCGGTTCAGTAGTTCGACTGATTTTAAAAAAAAGTGAGTAACGGACTTTAACACCGTTAAAGTACCTAATCAAAAGATCTGAGATTTGTTCCAAAACGTACGTACACACACACACACACACAGACATACTCTAAAATAGTAGATTCAGAGTCTAGGGACCTCAAAACGTGCAGAAATGTCCAAATTTTTCAATCGCAAAATCGGACCCATTGCAACAACTTCTAGGGAAGTTAAAAAAAAGCTTTAGGTAAGCTCGTATATTTTGTGTGATGTTAAAAAAATCGAGAGCGACAGAAAGACATTAGCTTGAGAATAGCCGAGAGTGTAGCAGTGCTGTTGTTTACATGGCGTTGCTATGGTTCCTCTATTACAAGTCCCCAGTTCCCGGGTTCTAGCCCGAGAGCTGGTAAAAGAGTCAATTGGATTTTCAGTTTATTATTAAAAAAAAAATAATGAATTGAAAATATGAATTGGTGCTAGGCCCAAATAACCTTAGCTGTTGGTGGTCTTTAAAACACAAAGACATTATCCGCATTTTTTTGCATGGGTCAGAGCTGGGCCACACTAATGTAGATCTTCAACCCCATATAACCCAAGACGACTTGAGTTCTGTAAAAATGACAACATTTTTTTCCGCCATCAGCGTGAGGTTATGTAAATGCCCTGCGATTTTATTTTTTAAGTCTTGGGTTGGGTATCCCATGGGCCAGGTATAGCGTCGCGGCCTCTGAATCAGACTGTCGTGGGTTCGAATCCCACCTCTGCTCATGGATGTTTTGTGATGTTATTTAGTTTTAAGTGATTAAGTGATATATGATATTTGTTGTATTTAAGACGCTGATGACCTAAGTTGTCGACGCGTCTATAATCCACAATAAATAAAAAACTCGGGTCGCAGTGCCAAAACCCTGCCGACAATATAGTGTATTTGCTAATACAGGCCTTGTGGCTTTAAAACGTAAACTTAGTTTGTTTTTGGACAAAATAAAAAATTTAACCCCTTAATACAACCCTTAAATAATTTTTTTTTCTCAATTTCAATATTATTATCAATGCAACCTCTGTACCAAATTAAATGCAACCTTCAGTAAGTCAATCACTATCCGCAAACTAATGTTTTCATAAAATTTGTAAGTCCGGTCCTGCCGGGCCGATTTTATTAAAATTTTAGCAGCACATTTTAATCGTAACTAAAGGGTTAAATTTCAATTTTGAAACGATTCGGAGAATTTTTTCGGTATTTTTGGGCCCAAAAACATTTTTTAACCCCTAAAAACCACCCTTAAAATGGTCCTATTGGGCCCATTTTAAATAGGCTTCGTGCGGTGATGGATTCCAACGTGCCTACCAAATTTCGTCAAAATCAATTAACTCTTTCGAAAGTTATAGCCCGTACATATATACACATATATATATATATATTAAACATTTCCAAAAATGGTGCCAAAGTGTTCAGGAGGCTATGAAACGTCGAGAAATTTTGGTCCGACCCCTAGGTCCCGCCGTCCGACCGACGCCAATAGTGTATGTGCCATATGGCAAATACACTAATAAATCGCATGGGCCAAAACTTTTATTGCATGGCCCATGGCCCCACCCGGGCCCATCCGTAGCTACGCTGCAAGACGTACAACTAAAGGTCAACAGTTAAAAAGAATTAAATCAGAAAATGTCAGTTTGAAAAAAAAAATTATAACATTCCAAAGTTTTAATAACGTAATCTACTTTCATATTATGTTGGTTAATGCAGTAACAAAATGGACTCCAGCAAAGATACTAATTGCATAAAACATAGATTCATTTTCTTCTCTCACATTTCATTTCATATAGCGATTAGATTCGCTTTATTTTAATGTCTAACTTTTACAAAAACATAAAAGTCACTATTACTCATCTGAAGACTCCCCTTAAAGAACGACAAAAATAATTATCCATCTTTATTTAACCTAATATACAATGCATTTGATTAAAGTGAAACAGCAATAGATGGCTCATATATTGATGTGAGCAATAGTTTTTGATGAATTTATTTTTTATAATATTATTTTAATGACTTTTATATTATAGAAGCGGCATAATCTAGCTGCTTGTATTGAGATAATTGGGGTAATTGTAGATTGGAGAGAATGGACACCCAAAGATTTTATTTATGTAGTCGGGTTTTTTCTTCCTATGTTAAAATTTGATTTCTTAATTTATTTATACGTTTCTTTTGTTCGTTTGGTTTTTTTCCGTCAATTTTAATAATATCATATTTCGTATGTTAATTCGAGTCCTTTAATTCGCTGTTTGATAATCTTAACAAAATAAGTTGTACAATCATTTTATAATAGTTCAGTTGTTTTCAAATAATTTGAATTGATTGAGTTGGTTTCGCGTTTAAGTTTAGTTTTAATCCTCTCCTGATGATGCTAACATTGTTTGCGAAACGTGCGAATAGAAAAATGAGTTCGTGGTTTGTGGTTACTTTTTTAATATTCAGTGTCTTAACAGCAAAGTTTCCATCCCTCTTTTAAACATTTAACTTTAGATAAAAAAAACTTTTTTTTTATTTAAATCAAAAAATACAAAACAAACAAAAACAAAATTGTGCATCAACTCGGGGAAAAAAAAAAAACTTTTGTTTTTATAGTGCATTATAAACTTATTAAGCCATGTTTTCATCGACGAAAAATTAGTGTTAAAAAAACGAAAATTTGTTGATGACACTTCAGCGGATTTCATTAACCCTAATTTTACCCAAGTTTAGTGATCTATACTCTTAAAAAAGTAGAAAACGTGCGGATAATGAAAACATCGCGATTTTACAGTCCAATCCCAAGGTCCCGCCACAAGCCACTACACCCTGCAGTCAGGGTCCATTCTGATTGGCCGAATACCCCATATTGATGTCGTTTGACATTCACAGACACACCTAAACGAACGTATAACAATTAACTAGTGACATCTGTATATACTAATATGGATAGTTGATAGCGATTAAAAAATGGGTTTTGTATGTGGAGAATGTTCAAACACATATTCTTCAAGACAGGCATTAATGTTCACAAAATTAGAATGAAAACTTCAGGTAAGGATTGTAATGTAATTATTTCTATATAAGTCGATGAATGAAAATAAAACCTAATTTAATATTATTATTTGAGATATTAGGATGTCCAAAATTTCTACCAGTGTTCTTGAGAAATTGAAATAGAAAAATAAATTTTAATTAAGTTTTATTTTGAAATCTCAGAAAATTGATCGACTTTTATAGAAAGAATTAGATTACAAGCCTTATCTGAAGTTTTCATTCTAATTTTGTGAACATTAATGCCTGTCTTAAAGAATATGTGTTTGAACATTCTCCATATACAAAACCCATTTTTTAATCGCTATCAACTATCCATATATTAGTATATAGAGTTTACTAGCTAGTTATTACGTTCGTTTAGGTGTGTGTGTGTGTGTGTGTCAAACGACATCAAGATGGGGTTTTCGACCAATCAGAATAGACCTTGACTGCAGGGTCTAGTCGCTTGTGGTCCCGCCATCCGACCAACTCCAATAGTGTAGTATGTGTCATATATCCTATATAAATAGGTATCTCCCAGGGGGGGGACATTGGAACGTGGTTGCTATCACAAATTGCATTCCAATGTTCTTTGGAAATTAGCGCACCCAGGGACCCGAGCTCGTACCAGTCGGTTTGTGTATGCCGGCTGGCGGATTCTAATACACAAATGGATAATTTGTTGTGTTGAAGACGCTAATGACCTGAGTTGTCGACGTGTCTATAATCTACAATTAATTATAAATAGGTAAATTAACGTCTTCAGACGCTAATGACCTTTGTTGTCGAGCATCTATAATTTACAATTAATTCATTCATAAAATAACGTTCATTGAATTTTAAATTAGCGCTCCCAGGGACCCGAGCTCGTACCAGTCGGTTTGTGTATGCCGGCTGGCGGATTCTAATACACAAATGGATCATTTGTTGTGTTGAAGACGCTAATGACGTGAATTGTCGACGCGTCTATAATCTACAATTAATTAATTATAAATAGGTAAATTAATGTCTTCAGACGCTAATAACCTTTGTTGTCGAGCGTCCATAATTTACAATTAATTCATTCATAAAGTAACGTCTATTGATTTTTCTATGCGGCATAGACGAATACACTAATAATAATTTATAGTGTACGTTTACTGTAGTTAATATGTTTCGGCACGGTAACCCAGTTCACATGCCGTCCGAGCACACTATGGACACTTGATGATGTTGATGATGATGGTCACCAGTCACCGCGCATCATCATACGTGGTGAAGAGACGACGACTCACCGCCGCACCGGTACCAACGACCAGACAGGTGGAACGGATTGCTGCAGCTATCGAACGTGGGCCACAGATGCCAGTGTCTTCTTTGACGTTTTATATGCAAATCGTTTCCCGTAATTTAATCGAATTCAAATAAAGCTCGCGTACTTTTTGACACAGGTATTTATTTGTTTTTGTCGAGGACGCTAATGACCTAAGTTGTCGACGCGAAGACAGTGTGGTCCAGTGGTTAGCGTCGAGACCTCTGGATCAGACTATCGTGGGTTCGAATACCACCTCCGCTCATGGATGTTTTGTGATGTCATTTAGTTTTAAGTTAATTGTTATTTAACATAATCAAGACGCTAATGACCTAAGTTGTCGACGCGAGTACAGTGTGGACCAGTGGTTAGCGTCGCGACCTCTGGATCAGACTATCGTGGGTACGAATCCCACCTACGCTCATGGATGTTTTGTGATATCATTTAGTTTTAAGTTAATTGTTATTTAAGGTAATCAAGACGCTAATAACCTAAGTTATCGGCGCGAGGACAGTGTGGTTCAGTGGTTAGCGTCGCGACCTCTGGATCAGACTGTCGTGGGTTCGAATCCCACCTCGGCTCATGGATGTTTTGTGATGTCATTTAGTTTTAAGTTAATTGTTATTTAATGTAATCAAACCGCTAATAACCTAAGTTGTCGACGCGAGGACACTTTGATCCAGTGGTTACCGTCGCGACCTCTGAATCTGACTGTCGTGGGTTCGAATCCCACCTCCGCTCATGGATGTTTTGTGATGTCGTTTAGTTATAAGTTAATTGTTA
Organism: Mongoloraphidia duomilia; assembly: GCA_039654895.1. Lineage (NCBI taxonomy): Eukaryota > Metazoa > Arthropoda > Insecta > Raphidioptera > Raphidiidae > Mongoloraphidia > Mongoloraphidia duomilia. The sequence goes on from CM077527.1 coordinate 15,539,088, forward strand.
TTTAAGGTAATCAAGCCGCTAATAACCTAAGTTGTCGACGCGAGGACAGTGTGGTTCAGTGGTTACCGTCGCGACCTCTGGATCAGACTGTCGTGGATTCGAATACCACCTCCGCTCATGGATGTTTTGTGATATCATTTAGTTTTAAGTTATAATTGTTATTTAAAGTAATCAAGACGCTAATGACCTAAGTTGTCGACGCGTCTATAGTTTATAATAAAAAAATATTTCTTTTTGTCTGCATTTAAAATAACGTTTACAGGCTGTCCTCAAACATTAGGGCATCAAAATAATATATGAACAGTCCATATCAATAATTCAATACTATATAATTTCATGATACAGAGGAAATCAGACGCTAATAACCTCTGTTGTCGAGCGTCTATAATCCACAATTCATTCATTCATACAGAGGAAAAGTCGCAATTTTTGTGCTAAGTCGGTGTAGGTAATTACGCTGGTTAGGAGATACTAGTAAAGTGGTGTTTGAAAGATTTGACAGCTGACCAAGGAGGGTCTTGATGGCATACACTCTGGATATGATAGGGTCTGTAGAACATATCCTGCTATACGTGTCTGTGCCATGTCACCGAGTCACTGTAGCAGAAATGGTGGGGGAGGGGCGCCAGAAAAGTTGTTTATACTATTCATTAAAAATAATTTTAAAAAATAATCTTTTTGAATATACCTTGCATCCTTCGCACGTAAAAGCTCCAAAATGAAATCCGGCTGCTGGTTCGCCGCATACTTTGCATTGTTGGTTCATCTGGAATTAATTAAATTTTATCAGTTAGAAAAATATTAGTGGATACCAATTTAAAGGAAAGAAACTTTCGCACTGTATGTAAACCCTTTTGTTAATCGACTTCAAAAAAAGGAGGTGGTTCTCAATTCGGTTGTATTTTTTTTATGTTTGTTACCTCAGAACTCCGTCATTTATAAACCGATTTGGAAATATTTTTTTTATTTGAAAGGATATACTTTCAGATTGGTCCCATAGAAATTTCATCAAAATCGGTTCAGTAGTTCGGCTGATTTTAATAAAAGTTAGTAACGGCGTGTGTTTCCTTAAGGTAAATGTCACTTTTTGACATTAAAAAGTAAAAAATAAAAAACTTTTTAACAAAAAAAAAACCTCCTTCAAAAAACCATTAAAAAGAGGAAAATAATGAAATTTTGAGGTATGCGCCAATTAAATAAAATATGAAGTTGGTTAAAAAGAAGATATTATTACTATACTATACTTTTTAATCGACTTCATATTTTATTAAATTGGCGCAGACCTCAAAGTTTCATTATTTTCCTCTTTTTAGTGGCTTTTTGAAGGAGGTTTTTTTTTTGTTAAAAAGTTTTTTATTAAATATACTGGAGCCCCTTAATTTTAAGTTCAATAAAATATAACAGAGTTGAGGACTGTTGTCAGTTAGTCTAGGAGGTAGTGACGCATGAGTTCCAAAAACTGTTCGCCCAATTTTTTTTGCGTGATTAAAATAAGGCAGGCTCTGTAGGTAGGTATAATATGATAAATTTTTAGAATGTTAGGTCTCCAAGCCACTATATGAATAATAAGAAGTATTAGAAATACCTTGTATTTTTGCCCGTCTTGTGACTTCATGTGTTGTTAACACGACGCGTTTCAGCAACGAGTTGCCATCTTCAGGTGTGGTTAATTTTTTATATTATAAAACGCACATTGAGCACTCAATGTGCGTTTTATAATATAAAAAATTAACCACACCTGAAGATGGCAACTCGTTGCTGAAACGCGTCGTGTTAACAACACATGAAGTCACAAGACGGACACCAAAAATACTATTTCGCATTCGTTAAGTAGGATTCGTTATAACCCTAGATTGAGTATACGAGGTATTGATCAAGCATTTAACATACTGAGTTAATAATTGACGATATAATTGATTGGTACAGCTGTCATTATATCTATCGTCAGACGAATAGAGAAGACCGGCCGATTTAATCCGCTTGTCGAAAACACATACCAACCTTAGATACTTACATTTACTTACATCTACATTCGATACTTATAGGTATATAAGCATGTATTAACGATGAATCTGCATTCCGAATATAATTAATGCAAGAAATAATTACTACATTATTAAGATGCATTTTTAAATTGCTTTTTTTAAGTCGTTTTAATTAATCTAATTTATTTAGGAAACATTGTTTCAGTTGTTTAATTGTTGATATAGAAAAAATCTAAAAATTGATTTGGAGGTTAGGTTATACAGCTATTAAACCGAGAGCTAGTGACAATTTTTTGATGTTATTTATCCAAGGCCTTATTTTTGTGAAGATGTTGAGGGAAGCATATTAAAGTGCCCTTAGATAGCGGTATGGGAGGGATGCAGACCGCCCCCAACATGTAACAAAAAAAATGGTAACAATTATTATTGCTTCAAGGCTGAAATTGTTTGTATAGCTTGTCGGTGACCCAATAGTGCCATTATAATCACTAGCTCTCGGTCTATTGTTTCACTTGTTTAATTGTTGATATAGAAACAATCTGAAAATTGATTTGGAGGTTTGGTTATACAACTATTAGGCCGAGAGCTAGTGACAATTTTGTGGTGTTATTTATTCAAGGCCTTATTTTTGTGAAGATGTTGAGGGCGGCATATTAAAGTGCCCTGAGTAAAGGGATTTTGCTAGATAGCGGTATGAGAGGGATAGCAATTAAATAAGAAATATTATTTAAAGAAGTGGTATAGAACACACTAGAAAAGTATTTCAGTAATTTTGAAGATAAACTTTTTAGTTTTACGATAAACGATTTATGACAGGATCCTTCAACCAATTTTCGTTTACTTCCGCCAGTTTTCCGACCGTGGCACTTCAAACCGCCATCTCAATTTAGCACAAGTGTGTTCTTCACTGTTTTGTGCACTAATTTAGCACCGTCAGTAAAATTTGCATCTACATTAACGTTGAGAAACGTTGCTGAGCCAGCAATTGCGTCAAAAAGTGCTCGAAACTTTTGACCACCAACCATGGTCCATGGAGACGGCAGTAGTATATATTCCTTACTTCTGTGACACTTTTAACTCCCAACTCAAAAAGAAAAGTCATTTTCCAACATGGCGTCGCTTTTCCGGAAAAAATCAATAAAAAATGTCGACATTATACTCTAAATACGCGGAAATGCGTTGCCTATACGTTTCTGTGATCCTAACATGTTTTAAGATATCCCAATTGTTTCTAAAAGAGCCCAAACAAGTTTTAAGATAGCCCAATTGTTTCTAAGATAGCTCAAACATGTTTTAAGATAGCCCAATTGTTTCTAAAATAGCCCAAACAAGTTTAAAGATAGCCCAATTGTTTCTAAGATAGCCCAAACAAGTTTTAAGATAGCCCAATTGTTTCTAAGATAGCCCAAACAAGTTTTAAGATAGCCCAATTGTTTCTAAGATAGCCCAAACAAGTTTTAAGATAGCCCAATTGTTTCTAAGATAGCCCAAACATGTTTTAAGATAGCCCAATCGGGCTTACTCGAGCTTACTCGACTCACAGTAGCGGTTGACTTTTACGAATCATACTGCTATACTGCTACACACAAAACGGTGAGTCGAGTAAGCCCGAGTAAGCCCGATTGGGCTATCTTAAAACATGTTTGGGCTATCTTAGAAACAATTGGGCTATCTTAAAACTTGTTTGGGCTATCTTAGAAACAATTGGGCTATCTTAAAACTTGTTTGGGCTATCTTAGAAACAATTGGGCTATCTTAAAACTTGTTTGGGCTATCTTAGAAACAATTGGGCTATCTTAAAACTTGTTTGGGCTATTTTAGAAACAATTGGGCTATCTTAAAACATGTTTGAGCTATCTTAGAAACAATTGGGCTATCTTAAAACTTGTTTGGGCTCTTTTAGAAACAATTGGGATATCTTAAAACATGTTAGGATCACAGAAACGTATAGGCAACGCATTTCCGCGTATTTAGAGTATAATGTCGACATTTTTTATTGATTTTTTCCGGAAAAGCGACGCCATGTTGGAAAATGACTTTTCTTTTTGAGTTGGGAGTTAAAAGTGTCACAGAAGTAAGGAATATATACTACTGACGGCGCTTGCGCATGAAAATAATGAAAAGGTCTATTTGTCTTCATACATCAAAGGTTCCATCCCCCTTGAAGAGATCCATGTATTATATATTTGTCAAAAAGTGACCTAGTTATTCATATTGGAAACATACAGAGACCATATTTTAATTATAGACATGAGATAAATGTGTGTATGTGTGTGTTCACCTTTATCAAACATGACAGTCAAATGATGCGTTTCTTTGTATCGAAATGACAAGTTAATAATAGAAGCAACTTTACGAACTTACAGAAAAACTATTCTTTTCTCTCAAATTACTAAATTTATAGCGAATAACTCTATTTCTTTGTTATTCCCCGCTCTTATGATACTGAAAAATTAAATAACTCCTGTAGAATAAGGTTTTCCTGCGTAATATATTCACAGACAGGGCCGGAATTAGGGAAGCTGAATCCTGTGGAATCCACATAAGAAGAACGTCCACAAATTTTTATAGGTTCGCGCAAATTATTTTTTAATGAAAATATAACGAAAAGTTTAGAAACTTAATTTTGAAGTCACGCTTTTTTAAACGGTTTTATTTAGCTTGATCCCATATATTTGTTTGTTTGTTGCTATCTTTGTTTCAAATCTTGCGACAGCTTTTTCAACTACTTCTACTTAACCGATTCTTATGAAACTTTGCACACACATTGAGTTCCCGTGACAATACAATATTATGATAATTTCAACTTGATAACGAGGGTCTGATGATGGAATCAGGAGGTGGACAGTTGAAAGGATGAGGAGTTTGCATAATGATACGGGCCAGAAATCAAACTAAAAACTAGAAAATAAAAATAGGTAAAAAAACTTTTAAGTTAAACGGTTTTATTTTAAATCATCAGCTGTACCAAAAACTAGAAAATAATTAGGGCACAAACCAAGGGGCACTTTGTGTCGCTGCGTCAGCGGAATAGCTAATAAAAACGTGGGGCGCATAAAAATCTGTATAACGACTGTATAATTATTAAATAAGAATGGCTTGTCAAGAAAAATGTGTTTTCAAGCCCACCAACGGAAATATTTCAAATGTGCCCCACGTTTTTATTACTTATTCCGCTGACGTAGCGACACAAAGTGCCCTTTGGTTTGTATCCTAATTATTTTCTAGTTTTTGGTACAGCTCGATGATCTGAAATAAAACCGTTTAACTTAAAAGTTTTTTTACCTATTTTTATTAATTATAAATAATACTTTTTTACATAGTAGCTACTTAAACAGTCTACGCCGTAATGTCAGCTTTTTCTTCCCCGACAGACCTGTATGTAGACCTGCCTAGAAGCCTTCACAAAAATGTTCATAATATTGGGGACGAGTCCCAACCGACTTAACTGCCCAGGGGCCTCCACATCCCTAAATCTGACACTGTTCACATAAACTTTTTTAAACTTTCAACTGGTGGCTTATCTAAATTTTTAGTTTCTGTTGAACCTAGATATTTAATATTATTTTTCAATGAGCTGAAACACGAAATTTTTTTTATATTTATAATAAGCTGAGTCTAACTAAACCCGGATATGACGTCATTCAAAAATCCTCCCATCAACCAATGTTTAGTTGTTTTTTTTTTCTGAGTTGTCAAAATTAACAAATTAGTTAAAACTTCAATAACGTGTTGACAATTAAATAACATTAAAAAAGTAATTAGATGAAAAACAGGTTCTTCAAACCATGAAATATCATAACAATTCTTATATACTTACCTACAGGGTGTAAACGGTTTTACCGACCATAGGGCAAATAACATTGAGAACATTTACAATTTTGTACAATTTTCACTGTAGTATCTACTATTTTTTCTATGTACTCCACGACATATTTACCTACATTAGGTCTTATAGACTTATGGTCTATAGGGAAAATAACATTGTAGTAAGCTATACCTATATAGCCTACTACAATGTTATTTTCCCTATGTTCGGGTTAAGCGATCTAGTGTCCGGGAATTAGCGATCTAGTGTCGGAGATTTGCGATCTAGTGTCGCGGGAATTGCGATCTAGTGTCGGGGATTTGCGATCTAGTGTCGGGGATTTGCGATCTAGTGTCGGGGAAATGCTATTTAGTGTCGGAGATTTGCGATCTAGTGTCGGGGAATTGTGATCTAGTGTCGGGGAATCGCGATCTAGTGTCGGGAATTTGCGATCTAGTGTCGGGGATTTGCGATCTAGTGTCGGGGATTTGCGATCTAGTGTCGGGGAAATGCTATTTAGTGTCGGAGATTTGCGATCTAGTGTCGGGGAATTGTGATCTAGTGTCGGGGAATCGCGATCTAGTGTCGGGAATTTGCGATCTAGTGTCGGGGATTTGCGATCTAGTGTCGGGGATTTGCGATCTAGTGTCGAGGAAATGCGATTTAGTGTGGGAGATTTGCGATCTAGTGTCGGAAATTTGCGATCTAGTGTCGGGGAATTGCGATATAGTGTCGGGGAATTGCGATCTAGTGTCGGGGAATCGCGATCTAGTGTCGGGGATTTGCGATCTAGTGTCGGGGATTTGCGATCTAGTGTCGGGGATTTGCGATCTAGTGTCGAGGAAATGCGATTTAGTGTCGGGGAATTGCGATCTAGTGTCGGGGAATCGCGATCTAGTGTCGGGGATTTGTGATCTAGTGTCGGGGAAATGCGATTTAGTGTCTGGGATTTGCGATCTAGTGTCAGGGAAATGCGATCTAGAGTCGGGGATTTGCGATCTAATGACCTCAGTTGTCGGGCGTCTATAATTTACAATTCAATCATAGTGTCAGGGAAATGCGATCTAATGTCGGGAAATCGCGATCTAGTGTCGGGGAAATGCGATTTAGTGTCTGGGATTTGCGATCTAGTGTCAAGGAAATGCGATCTAGAGTCGGGGATTTGCGATCTAATGACCTCAATTGTCGGGCGTCTATAATATACAATTCATTCATAGTGTCAGGGAAATGCGATCTATAGTGTCGGGAAATCGCGATCTAGTGTCGGGGAAATGCGATTTAGGGTCGGGGATTTGCGATCTAGTGTCAGGGAAATGCGATCTAGTGTCGGGGATTTGCGATCTAATGTAGGGGAATTGCGATCTAGAACTACTTAGTACGCACCGTATATAGGTTCCATAACAGAGTCGTAAAGTCAAAGATTTAACTGTGCTTTATATTTTAAAATTGACATTTTATTATTCGATTAATTGATAGATAGACGCTCGGCAATTTAATTAATCATATCAACCATATACATAAAAAGATTCACATTTAGGTAATTTGAGGCCAAATATTTTTTGCACCAACTGAAAATTTTCTAAGTATTTTTTTAAACACATTTTCACATCATTAACATGCATTTAATTGAGTAGAATTAAAATAATGGATTTTGATCGGAGACAAAAAATTTACCAATCTGGACACCGAGTTTGAGAATAACTGATCGTTTAACCTATGCGGTATTGCCATGTCTTTTCTATTACAAGCCCCCAGTTCGCAGGTTCTAACCCGAGAGCTAGTAAAAGTGTCAATTGAATTTTAACTATAAGTAGGTATTAGACATTAAAAAATAATAAACTGAAAATATATGGATTAGTACTAGGCTCAAATAACGTTAGCTATTGGTGGCCTTAAAGAATGAACTGTGTGCCTCACCCACATAAGCACACGGTCGAAGTTATACTTCATACATTTTGTATTAAAACATGTTCCGTTGAAGTTTTTTGGCATTTTTAATTTTATTTATTTAAGTAGGTAGGTACTTATTTTTATTTTTGACATTTTTCATTTTTTCAATTCATTATTTTTAACAATAAATAACCGTTGATAACATATTTACATAAGTATCCAAAGCCTGCTTACAATAGACATTACACTATTTTGAAACGTCAAAAAATTGATTTTTAAAATTATAAAATCTATAAAAAACGAATTTTTCCTGGGATGAGTTCGATTTTTTGCTCACCAAAATTCTTGTAAATTTAAAGCCGTTTTAATTTTTGAGTCGGTTTATATTTTGTTTTTCCGATTCACTAAAGCAGTATAACTTCAAAAATCTGGACACTAATTTGTGACACTCACCTTTTCAAAAACAAAATCCAGTTAATGTTAAATTCGTGGTTGTAAAGTTGCGACATTCCGGCGGATAATAACAATAATGGTGACAATTGTTGTCATGACCTCTTGTGACCTCTACACTTCTTACTCCCACCACTTGAAGCTTTGAATGCGGAACCGTGCACCGTTTAAAAAAACCCTTCGTTAAAACCACGCCTCTACAAAAAGCTCTCCTACACCGCAAACTTCTTCTAACTGTGATATATGGTACAACCGACAATTTGTACAAATTTTTCGCATTTTCACGTTTCTAGCAATTTTTCATATAATTTCCCACGAAAATATAAATAATAATTTACATTTCTTTGACACGAAAAATATACTAGATATTTAAATTATTTTTTTCATTCAAAAAAGTCACTGATTAAGTAAAATCACAATAAATATAAAAAATTATCACTTTTATTTTGCTTAAATCAGTACCTATCACAGTTAAATATATTCACATCATAAGAAATAAATAAAACAATCGATATAAGCATGTAAAATTATTTTATTAAACGCGATGTGATATTGTTTTTGTAGTGCGCGCCAGTCAGTTGTTTATCCGTTGCGTAGTTTAACTATCGAAGTAACGACACATACTGATCACGATACACCTGATCACGCTTACCCATCACTGATCTCGAGTTTACTTCTTTGTCTATCGTTAACAATAATCAATCGTCCCCTCTTTGTTTGCACAGCATCACCGGTCCATCTCTCACCTGGCTCACCTGGACGGCAGCACTTGTAGTGCGGCATTTCCCGGAATACCATCTGCACCCTCCTTTCTCAATAATTTAACTCCTCCTTTAAACTTCCCATCTCACCGTTAAGCCACGCCTAGCATCCACTTTATTGGTTCGCTTTCGATGCTGTTTTTACTTATTTAATATAAATAAATAATATAAATTTTGCAAATATTGTTAAGGCTTCTATTAAATAATACCGGATTTATCTAGGTGTGCTGTTTTATTGACATTACGGTGATTCAATCGCAGTGATTTCAATGAGAGAAACGTGGAGACTTCAACGCAAGGCTAAGAGACGGCTACTTTAAAGTTTAAACATTACATATATTTGTCTGATGCATTCAATTTACAAACACTACGATTTAATTTAAAAAAATGATATAAAAACACTCCAATATGTAATTAGTAAGATAACTTCGTTAAATAATTTAATTTAACATTCATTAAAGTCTCAAAGTTTTATTATAACAGCATAATTTCAACTTAAGTGCAAGGAGACTTTAATGCGCGATAAGAAAAATAACAAAGTACATTTTATAGTTACATTTGCGGGTTTCGCTACAACAATTTTTATAAACGTGCTGAGAGAATGCAATGCACAATTAGGAAGGTAACTTTTAAAGTTAAAGATTGTAAGTCGTACGATTTCGAGTCAAAATTCCAAAATACGTTAAGTATCTGTCGAGCAGTTTTGCGCATAAATCGTTACCTTATCTAGCATTGACATCTCCAAGTAAAGTATTTGGGTTGTATATAAATATTATATAGTTAGGTATGTACTTACATTCTTCAAATTCTAGTTCCAGCACACTTTTAAATTCTTTTTTAAATTCTTTTCCCTTTTGATAATTATCATACCTATACCTAAAAATCTTAAATACTTAATACGTTCATTTTGAATTTTTTTCATTTTATTTTAAAATTAAATGATATTTTTATTTTGACATTTTTCGATTCGCATCAGACTGGATATGTTTTACAGCTGAATTTTTAATAGAATTTTAAAAACAAGACAACGAAGAATTTTTCCAGGGGCGTACTCTTGGGCCCCGCCAGAGGGGGCAAAAAGAGCAATTGACACCCCCTCTCCGGAAAATGATCGAAAAACATCTGCATTATGCATGCCTTAAGTACATATTATTTTTGCCCCTCCCCGGGAAAATTTTCTAACGGCGCCATGGGTGTAACTTAATTTCATGCGACTGCGCAGGGGGTCCCATATATATTCTCAGTTGCAGAAACCGTTATCAAAAAATTTTTTGACAATGGCCTTAGATTGTGACCACACATAGGGTAGGGGGACCTAAGAGTACGCATGTTCTAAGAGTACGCAATGGTAAAAAATCAACCTTGGTAATGCTGCATGTCGGTGCTTTTTTGGTCACAAGGCTGGCCATTGTTAGTCATCATTATTGGCTGCGTACTCTTGTGATCACAACTGCGTACTCTTGGAATACAGTGTGTCTAAGAGTACGCAGTTGCAAATTTTGAAAAAATTGTGAAATATCAATTTCTCCGTTATTTTTATATACCAAAGAATTTATGTTATGTTTTGTGTAATATTAGACATAAAGAATATATTTATTTTGAAACTGGAAACTAAAAATGTTCTTGTCTATTTCAATTAAAAAATTAAGTGCGTATTCTTAGGACCCCCTACCCTATTTGTAAAAACTGTAATTATATTATCACAATCTAAGGTCCTTGTCAAATCAAATTTTTTGACTGCGCTTTGCGCGACCGAGCAATAGTGAGGGATCTATTTCTAACAATCTGTAGATTTCTGATTCAAAAGGTTATAAACTTGAAAATGATTTTGCGAGTTAAAATATAGGTAAGGACCCACTGCAGAAATTTGAGCAAGGGCTCTTATTTTTCTATTACATTAGTTTTTCTTTCAGTTTCATATGATATTAGTTTTTAAATTATTCAATTCATTGAAAAATAGACGCTGATGACTTCAGCTGTCGAGCGTCTATAATCTGCAATTACTATTTGTCAAGAATCGATATTTTTCCCTTAGTACTTTTAGCAAGGTTCAATTTCACGAACCCACTTGTACAAGACAGATTATTTTTCTATTTTTAAATGTACAGTTAATAATATAAAATGTCAGGGGATTTAAAAAAATCATTATTTTTATTCAAATAATATTTTTCCAACGGTGTTTTTGCATTGAAATATTTTTACGAAAAGTTTTTTAAAACTTGTTAGCCGGGGAACAGAAAGACGGGTCGGTATTGCTGTTTTGTTAGTCACGAATGAAGTAGGTAGGTACTTCTAAACCAAGGCTCTATCGATGTTTATAACATCGCTTGATAGCTCTTATTATAGACTGCAAAAATACTAATAAAATATTTTGGCCATTTTTTTTATTGAGTACTTATGGCATTTTTCTTGTATTTTATTCTAGAAATCAGCTAGTAATGTCTCCTAATTAATCATCTTTACCATAAAACTAATTTTAAAATTAATTATGAAATAGCTGTCAAACCTACAAACTTCGTACAGTTTCCTGTAAAAACTTTTGATTTTTACGACATCGAACGGGAAAACTTTGAAGGTTTAAATTCTCTTAACCAAATATCTTATACAGTTTCCTGTAAAAACTTTTGATTTTTGCGACATCGAACGGGAAAACTTAGAAGCTTTAGATGCTAAATACATCTCTTACCCAAATATCATATACAGTTTCCTGTAAAAAAGCTGGCCCTAACAACTATCAATTTGAGCATATAGTGCAGGTCTGACATGTCATACAGTTTCCTGTAAAAACTTTCGACTTTAGCGACATCGGACAAACAAGTGTTAAAGCTTCTAGTTAGAACGGTTTGTGACCATCAACGGCATAACATTTTACATCTCATTTCCGTTTGGTTTTTGATCGAGGTCGGAGGTAGGTAATAGCATAGATGTAGTAATCTGGTAAACAGCAGCGTCGTAGACTTCTATGTCTATGGTGTTGTATTTCTATGCGACAAAATGTGAAAGACGCTTAAAAAATGGCGTGTTGTGGTCTTTTCTTCAAAGAATATTCTGCGATAATCCGCTGATATTATTATCAATCGAATATAAAGGTAACAAAAAAATGATGTAACACATGTTTATTTTTATTATATAATAATTATTTATAACTCATTATCTGTTTTTATTTTGCTATAGTTAAAAAAGCACTTTCTTGTTCCGTACTTGGATATAATTTCACTGCCTTGTGCCGGTCACAAAAGTGCTAAAATAACGTGTGTATTTTCCGAAATTAAACTTACGTATTTTGTTTAAATTTTTCAAAATCACACAACACAAAAATTGTATGTTTATGTTGTACTAACGTTCTTTTTTATGTTTTACAGGACGTAATCATGCATCTATACAACTTGAGTTTACAACGTGCCACAGGCATAACACATGCCATCCATGGAAACTTTTCTGGCACAAAAATGCAAGAAGTATTAATTTCACGTGGTAAAAGTTTAGAACTTCTAAGACCCGATCCAAATACTGGAAAAATACATACTTTACTAACAGTTGAAATTTTTGGTGTTGTTCGGTCACTAATGCCTGTACGTTTGACTGGAGGAACCAAAGGTAAGAAAATATTCCTGGTTTTAAAAGTCGTAAGAACCAACTCAATCGAACGTGCATGTGTTCAAATATTTGGGAACGTTCTGTTCAGTGTATAAAGCCTGTGGGAACGCATTCCAATTCTGCTATCGTTGGTCTTCGCTCAAAGAGCGATACATCGGAGAAAGTTTTGTTTTGAACAGTTATCAATCAAATGGCATCGAACTCGAATGTGAATTGCAGTGTGAACGATTGTAACGTCCACCTCCAAATTATATTTCTAGCTCAATGGCGTCGGTTTGCATTGGGACTATGGTCTATCTGCAGCCTGAAAGATTAGTTCAAACTTGATTTTCTAGGTTAATGTTTTCATTGGTTTTTTTTCCTTAGATTTCATCGTAGTCGGCTCAGATTCTGGCCGAGTAGTAATTCTTGAATACATTCCTGCCAAAAATCATTTTGAGAAAATACACCAAGAAACTTTTGGCAAATCAGGATGCCGCCGTATTGTTCCAGGTCAATACCTTGCTATCGATCCAAAGGGCCGTGCTATAATGATCGGCGCGGTTGAAAAACAAAAGCTCGTTTATATTCTTAATCGGGATCAACAGACACGGCTTACGATTTCATCGCCCCTGGAGGCACACAAGTCGAACACACTCGTGTATCACATGGTCGGAGTAGATAACGGTTTTGAGAATCCTATGTTTGCTTGTCTCGAAATTGATTACGAAGAAGCTGATTCAGATCCTTCAGGCGAAGCGGCTCAAAAAACACAACAGACGTTGACGTTTTACGAACTCGATTTGGGTTTGAATAACGTAGTACGTAAATATTCGGAACCTTTAGAAGAACATGCAAATTTCTTAGTGTCTGTACCGGGACCTAACGATAAAGATCCAAAAGATCCATCGGCCGTTTTTGGACCGTCTGGTGTATTGATTTGTTCGGAGAATTACTTGACTTACAAGAACTTGGGCGATCAACACGATATTCGGTGTCCGATTCCGAGAAGGAGAAATGATCTGGACGATCCGGAAAGAGGAATGATATTTGTATGTTCCGCTACACATAGGACTAAATCGATGTTTTTCTTTTTGGCTCAAACAGAACAGGGGGATATATTTAAAATTACGCTTGAAACGGATCAGGATGTCGTTACGGAAATTAAATTGAAGTATTTTGACACTGTCCCCGTTGCGACGGCCATGTGCGTTATGAAGACTGGATTCTTGTTTGTCGCCTGTGAATTCGGAAACCAGTAAGTCTTTTTTTTTTTCTTTTGTACCATCCATTGCCATATTATATGACCAAACAAAATTTTTTTGTGTCAGTTTAATAATATGGCAATAATCAGCACTTTGGTATCTCCTATATCTGGAAACTTCGCCACATATAGGTCGTAAAACGGTGCAAGAACAAATGAGTAACGCATCGTTGGACTATAGCTTTTTTGATAGCCTTTAGTCCTGGAAAAAAAAATACTCGACAGATAAAATTACAACTTAAACACTAAGCTGGGAAAAAACAAAACGTTTCTAACCGATCTTTTGTCTTTTTTAGTTATTTGTATCAAATAGCCCATCTCGGAGACGATGACGACGAACCCGAATTCAGTTCAGCGATGCCTTTAGAGGAAGGCGATACGTTTTTCTTCGCGCCGAGACCGTTGCGAAATCTTGTACTCGTCGATGAAATGGATTCATTATCTCCGATTATGGCTTGCCAGGTAATTTTCAATTTTTTGTCGATTTAACTTATCAAATTGGATTCAATGATGATTTTTTTGTTCCGTGTTTCAGCTGAATTATTTTTGATTACAGCAATATTTCTGATCGTTTAACGAATCGGTTTTGTTGGTATCGGTACGTTGAAATATTAAAATTATTCCGTTTAATTTCAGGTTGCCGATTTGGCCAATGAAGATACGCCCCAATTGTACACATTATGTGGTCGAGGATCTCGATCTACGCTTCGCGTTTTGAGACACGGTCTTGAAGTATCGGAAATGGCGGTGTCCGAATTGCCCGGTAATCCAAACGCAGTTTGGACCGTCAAAAAACGCATAGATGGTAAGTGTATATTGTCAATTTGTTAATTGTATTTTAAAGACCACCAACAGCTAAGGTTATTTGGGCCTAGCACCAATTCATATTTTCAATTCATTATTTTTTTTTTTTTAATAATAAATTGAAAATCCAATTGACACTTTTACCAGCTCTCGGGCTAGAACTCGGGAACTGGGGTGTATATTGTCAATTTGTTAATTGTATTTTAAAGACCACCAACAGCTAAGGTTATTTGGGCCTAGCACCAATTCATATTTTCAATTCATTATTTTTTTTTTTTAATAATAAATTGAAAATCCAATAGACACTTTTACCAGCTCTCGGGCTAGAACTCGGGAACTGGGGTGTATATTGTCAATTTGTTAATTGTATTTTAAAGACCACTAACAGCTAAGGTTATTTGGGCCTAGCACCAATTCATATTTTCAATTCATTATTTTTTTTTTTTAATAATAAATTGAAAATCCAATTGACACTTTTACCAGCTCTCGGGCTAGAACTCGGGAACTGGGGTGTATATTGTCAATTTGTTAATTGTATTTTAAAGACCACCAACAGCTAAGGTTATTTGGGCCTAGCACCAATTCATATTTTCAATTCATTATTTTTTTTTTTTAATAATAAATTGAAAATCCAATTGACACTTTTACCAGCTCTCGGGCTAGAACTCGGGAACTGGGGTGTATATTGTCAATTTGAGAAGTTATAAGGCCATAGTTTGCAACATTTTTTTTTTAAATGTTTCAATTGTTCTTTAAGGCTCATTTTTATTCAATTACAGTTCAGCTAAATAGCGGATTTCACGCGTATTTGCACCCCTCGCATATTGATACCCTTCTTATTTATTGTTTTGTGTAATAAAAATTTTATCGGGGAACTGTGCAGGGTGACCACACACCTGGAAAAACAAGAGATTTTTGTTGTCGGCTCGGTCAAGCACTGGTCTTAAGGTAGTTGTCGTGCTAAGGGCATAGTGTCAGAAAATTCTAAATTTTCGTATACTCATTAAGGATACTATAATACAAATACCATTAAAATTTGAAGTTGATCGACCATCTCTAACTCAAGATAAACTTAATTAAAGTTCGGATAATTAACACGGAGAGCATAGGAAAGGTTGTGTTTTTGACAAGTTTTTTAATTTAAAAAAAAAAGTAACAGTCAGAAATTTTCGAAAAACTAACTGTTCATTGATGTTTTTGTTCTGAGTTTAAAAAGAAAATCCAAAAATTGTTGACCTTTTTATTGTTGAGATATAATAACGCAAAGTTCAACAATTTATGAGAAAAGATTGGCATTTTTATATAATCCAAGCGAACAAACTAAGTGAAATATGTGGTACTATGTGAACAACAGTTTAGGTACAATCTCTAACAAAAATTTTTTACATTTAACACTACTTATTTATTGTTTTACAGCGTATTATGAACAAAACTTTTGGATGTTATTGTAGCACGACAACTACCTTAAACTCACATTGTAAAACCGTTCTTAGTGGTTGAAGTTACGGAAACGTTTCATTTCAAGGGAAAACAATTATAACCCCCGCCCCCCCCAAGTTCAGTTTCAGGCAACGTATCTGGCGCATACTGTAATATTAACGTTCTTTCGATTTATTAAAATTTTACAATCTCGGCACTGCTTAATATAAGATTTTTCTCTTCTGTAAATTATCTAAGTTTTTGGTTTCGAAGTGGTAATTTAAATTTACCTAAAGTTAATTCTTTCGACAAAAATAAACAAAAGCTGGTGAATTTGATTTTAATAATCAAACACCAGTTCGTTTTCATTTTCAGACTGGCCAGTTGTTTTTCCAAGATGCCAACTTACTACGCTAAGCAGGTATGTAGTTGCAACCCGATCAACAGAAAATCACTAAAAAATGACCTTCAATCGTTTTTGCCACAAATGATTAATAATTTATCCGTGTTTCAACTGAAATGTATCATTGATTATAAACTTTTTAAATGATGTGGTTATCCGATACATATTTTAATTTTGTCGAACGCTTTTTTGAATTCTGGTGATTTATCGAAAACAAAAAAAATCTAAAACTCGAAGTATTGTTGTTTGTTACAGAGGAATATGATTCATATATCATAGTATCATTCGTGAACGCTACATTGGTTTTGTCCATCGGTGAAACCGTAGAAGAAGTGACAGATAGTGGTTTTCTCGGAACCACTCCGACGCTTTGTTGTGCGGCTCTTGGGGAGGATGCGCTCGTACAGGTTTGTTGCAATTAAAAAATTAATAAGTTCGAAAAACTAGAGTTCACTGTACTAATCATAAGTACCCGGATGACTGAGCTTTGCTTAGAAGATAGATATTGTAAATTATAGACGCTCGACAACTGAGGTCATTAGCGTCTTGCTTTGCTTAGAAGTGTTAGTAGATTGTATATCTAGTTGCGTAATGAGTCGTATTACTGACGAGTTGTGACAGTATGTTGAAACGAGTGATAATGAGTTCGAACAGTCACTCGAGATTTATATGGTATTTTTTGCCATACCCATTATAAAATAGAGCTGCTTTACATGCATATAAATTGACTTTTGATAGGCCGGTGTGCGGGAACGTATTTTTCCCACACGTGTGGGAAAGCAAACCATTTTCATAGTGATTTATGTTTATTCGCCCTGATCCGCTTGCTATTACCTACTGACAGCTGGGGGCAGTATAGCCTAGTGGTTAGCATACTTGGCGCCGCAACCTCTAGACTGGACTGCCGTAGGTTCGAATCCCACCTGCGCTCATGGATGTTTTGTGATGTTATTTAGTTTTAAGTTCGTTGTTATTTAGTGTAGTTGAAAGACACTAATGACCTTAGATGTCGACGCGTCTATAATCTACAATAAATAAATACTGACAGCTACTCTCGGCCTACTATAGAAATTGGCGAAACAAAATGAACTATGAAAAAAAATTTGAAAATAGTAAAAATAAAGTAAAAAATAGCTATTTTATAGTGGGTATGGCAAAAAATACTATATGTATTTCGTGCGTAATGATATTATAACTCGTGTGACTGAAAACTTATCACTGCTCGTTTAACATAATGTCTACTCGTCAGTAATATACCTCATTACGGCAGTAGATATTCAATCTATTATTATAATAGCTGAAATTTGATAAAATGATGATTTTTTATTTCACATGCTAGACTGCTGATGTTTTTGATTGATAATCTTTATACTGATACACATCGAACCGATTACAATAAATATTTGACTTATGAATTTTACTTTTGCGTTAACTCGTGTGCTTTATGTCTTAGGTTTATCCGGACGGTATCCGACACATCCATGCCGATCGGCGTGTAAGCAAATGGCAAGCTCCTGGCAAAAAGAGTATTGTTCGGTGCGCTGTCAACCAAAGACAAGTTGTTATTGCGTTGACGGGTGGTGAACTTGTATATTTTATTATGAATTCGGTAAGTTGAGATTTTTTTTTCAAATTTATAAATAATTCGATTATCGCACAATCTTGCATTCTCGCTTTGTGTTTTATCTTATGAAAGCGAAATAAACTTATGTGCGAAAATTAAATATATTTCAACTTGTCGCCTCCGGAAAGATAAATCATTCTTTCCGGAGTGAATCCAAGATGAAACAGTATTGAAAACCTTATAATTTTTATTTATCCAAAGTTTTTTTTTTTGACGTCGTTTTTTTTTGTTTTTAGCTCGGTGCTTTAGAAGAATATACTCCACGTAAAGCGATGGACGCTGAAGTTGTCTGCATGGCGCTTGGAAGTGTGGCTCCCGGAGAACAGAGGGCTTGGTTTTTGGCTGCTGGTTTGGCCGATCGCACTGTTCGAATCATATCTCTCGATCCATCGGTGAGTTATAATTTTTGTTGAAATTTTTAGACGATAAATGAATCCACATAGCTTTTTTACCTGGATTGCGCGCGCATACCACGTTCACGGATGATCCGGTAACTAACCAATAGCCCTGCCTATAGACTGTGTGCAGGGGGGCGGAGTTATAATAAATATCGACGCGAGCGCTTGTTGTGACATCTGTTGTAAACTCTGAACTGCAATTTTCCGTAACTGTCAGTGAACATTATTGTTCAAAAAGTTAAGTAAGTAAAACCATGATTTTACTTCTAACTTATTTGTAAATTATTACTATAAATCTGATAAATTTGACATTTTTAAACCCGGTCCGCAAGATTACAGGCGCCATGGTTTTAAGTTATATTTCCGTCTATCAATATAAACCATAGACATAGGTGTAGGCACACCTCCATGTCTGATATAAATTAATCAGTTATTTTTTATTATACGTCAAAATTGAAGAAGAAAAAAACTTAAAATCAATAATTTTTACGTACCCTTTTATTCTATGCTATTTATACTATTTACACACAGCTAGATAAAATGGTAAGCGTTTATTAAAAAATTTCCCGATATAAGACAACAATAAAAAATAGTTCAATCGTACACTATTGCCCGCTAGCGGCGCTAGTAGGCTTCGTGCACACAACCTATATCGTTTGTTTTGTTTGTTACTACCTGATAGACGCTAATGACCCTTGTTGTCGAGCGTCTATAATTCACAATTCAATTGTTACTACCTGCTGCTGACTAGGTGGTTGGACACGATATGCGTGCGCAACCAATTTTTTCTCTTTTTCTTGCAGAACAAACTATAATGATCTCTCGCTATTATTTCGGAGAGATAGGTCTAATGAAACAAAACACATAAAATTCATACTTTTCTAACCAAATATGATGACACTCACAATTTCTGATCATAATATGATGAGAAACCTGCAGTGCTGATTTATTTTACTGTAATCTTTAAAAAAGATTTATCTATATGTAAAGGACTACTTTAGTATGTTGATACGTAAATAAAATTAAGATGATCTTTTTTAGACCTTACTGTATTTTTAACTTGTGAAATTGTTTCCTAAAATTCTAGTTTCTTAGTTCCATCAGTAAAACTATTGTATTTTTTGTTGCAGGATTGTTTGGCCCCGCGTTCATCACAATCTCTTCCAGCCATAGCGGAATCTTTGTGTATCGTCGAAATGGGTTGTTCGGAACGCACCGGTCCTGACGCAGACGAAACAGCAACCGGTAGCACGACATCTTTGTATTTAAACGTTGGACTACAAAACGGTTGTTTGCTTCGCGTCGTGTTAGATCCGGTAACCGGAGATTTGCGCGACACTCGGACCCGATATCTTGGTACGCGTCCGGTAAAACTCTTCCGAATCCGTATGCAAGATTCGGAAGCCGTACTGGCCATGTCTAGTAGATCGTGGCTGTCGTACTATTATCAGAACAGATTCTATTTGACGCCTTTGTCATACGAAAGTCTCGAATATGCCTCGGGCTTCTCGTCGGAACAGTGTCCCGAAGGCATTGTTGCAATTTCGACAAATACACTTAGGATTTTGGCGCTCGAAAAGCTCGGCGCCGTTTTTAATCAAGTTTCGTTTCCACTCGAGTACACTCCGCGCCGTTTTGTGATCCATCCCGAAACGAGCCACCTCATAATGATCGAGACGGAACACAACGCTTACACGGAAGAAACGAAACGACAACGCAGAATACAAATGGCGGATGAAATGTGCGAAGCGGCCGGAGAAGAAGAACAGGAACTCGCCAAAGAAATGGCGCAGGCGTTTCTCAATGAAGATTTGCCAGAAAATGTATTTTCTGCTCCGAAAGCTGGACACGGAATGTGGGCGTCGACCGTTAGAATCATGGATCCGGCTCGGGGAACCACCATTTGTATCAATCGGCTGGAGCAGAACGAAGCTGCTGTTTCGATGTGTCTTGTAAGGTGTGTAATTTCAATATGTTTAGTATTTGAATAGATTGTAGACGCTCGATAACTGAGGTTATAAGCGTCTTGTTTAATATTTTTAAAATATTGGCACTATTGTCATTCGAACACAGAGTTCTGATTATCCAGCGTACAATGGGATCACGATTTTTTTTTTTTACAAAAAAAAAAGTGATAATCCGGTTCAGTAAAAACCTAGTAAATTATTCAAACTTATAATAATAATGCGTTTAACGTCCGTTTCTCGACATTATGTCATAACAGACGCCATTCGCACCATTACTATTCAAACTTATATTGGATTTACATCCGATATGCGTTAGTTTTATATTTTTGTTTATCGGATCACGTGTCTGATAATCGAGACTACTATTGTAAGAATGCGATGCCGATTTATAATAAATGATGCAGTGATGTTTTTATCCTTAGGACACCTCTGATAATTGTGATGTTAAACGGATACTGAAGCAATCGAAATTTAAATTTACGATTTGTGAAAGTGTCAATTTTTATACCGATTACATTTAATGTTTCTGTTTAGGTTTAGCAATCAACCCGAATCGACGTTGCATTTGATTGTGGGCGTTGCGAAAGACTTGCAGTTGAATCCTCGCGTTTGTACGGGCGGATTTCTGGACACGTACCGTTTCACCAACGCGTGTACGAACATTGAATTGGTACACCGAACACCAATTGCTGAAGTTCCGGGTGCGTTGTGCGCTCACCAAGGAAAACTGCTTGCGTCCGTCGGGAAAGTTTTACGTTTATATGAACTTGGGAAGAAGAAGCTGCTACGGAAATGCGAAAATAAGGTAATTATAATGTCTTTCTCTAAATACACACTGATTTCAAATCGCGTATGTTCAAATTTGTGCTATAAAAACGTATTATACCCGAGGCCGGACCGAAGGAGGCTGTTATAGACCTACAAATTACTGACTAAATCCGGTTCTGTTCAGTTTACAAGTAAAATATCAGATATTGTTATCGAGCGGCCTCAGAGACACCGGTATCTGTATTGTGTACAAGATCCGAGGTTCGCGCCCAGCTGGAGCTATATAAAATATTAAAATTATTTATCATTGGTGTCGTCCATGATGGATTAAGTATGGTGTATAAAATAGTGGGAACTTGAACAAATATTTGTCCAAGTTCCCACTATTTTATACATCATATTAAAATTATTCAATATTGTTGGTTTCAGCAATTAAAAAAAAAAATAATGAATTGAAAATATGAATTGGTGCTAGGCCCAAATAACCTTAGCTGTTGGTGGTCTTTAAAGCACAATTTAACAATTTTTTTTGGTTTCAGCATGTACCGAATTATATAGTCAATATCCAAGCAATGGGACAGCGCATTTACGTATCGGACGTTCAGGAATCTGTGTACATGGTGCGTTACAGACGCCGAGAGAACCAGCTGATCATTTTTGCCGACGATACGGTTCCTCGTTGGGTAACGACAACGGCCGTATTGGATTACGACACGCTAGCAGTGGCCGATAAATTTGGCAACATCGCTGTCGTTCGACTTGCCAGCGATATATCGGACGAAGTTGACGAAGACCCTACGGGAAATAAAGCTTTGTGGGATCGAGGTAATAATGAAAACAATCTCTTAAATAATTCTCGAACGTTTTTTTCTCGGTTCTTTCAATTTGCAGAAGTTTTATGTTTATTGTTTTATGTTGTTTAAGGTTTACTGAATGGCGCTTCGCAGAAAGCCGATACAATATCCAGTTTTCATGTCGGTGAAGTGGTGACGTCATTACAACGCGCAACACTGATTCCGGGCGGATCGGAAGCTTTGGTGTATTGCACTCTTAGTGGTGGAGTCGGAGCTCTGGTGCCGTTCTCATCGAGAGAAGATCACGATTTCTTCCAGCACCTTGAAATGCATATGCGAAGTGAAAATTCACCTCTGTGCGGAAGAGATCACCTGTCTTATAGAAGTTACTATTATCCGGTGAAAGTAAGTAGAAATTTCTAGAATGTAATTCATAAAAAAGTGCACCCAAGGAACAAACTCAACTGATTTGTTAACTAGTATGGTTTATTCTAACATAATTTTATTTTTTAGAATGTAATCGATGGCGATTTGTGTGAACAGTTCAATTCGTTGGAGCCAACGAAACAAAAGAGTATTGCTGCAGATTTAGAAAGGACGCCGGCAGAAGTGTCAAAGAAATTGGAAGACATTCGTACAAGATATGCATTTTAAATTCCTTTAAGTTTATATTACTGAATTAGAATTAATTGTTATGTTGTCACTTGTAACATTAAATGTATTTATTTAAATAAACATCTAAAAATTTATTATGATTTAAACATTTTTTTGAAAATAAAAGTGATTTAACTGCAGTAGTCCAGTCACGAGAGGAAGTCCACCTTGCGTTTTGTGCAGCAAATGATTTTATTTTTTTGTGTCCTCAAGCATGTTTAGGAGATGTCAAATCCAAGTTTGCGACCTCTAAAACAGGACGGGGGAGTTTTGGTGGGCTAAAAACCACGATTTTTTTGCACTTTTTTCAATTTCTTGCTTATAATATGGAAACGGCTGGTCCTATCGAAAAAATGGTCCTATTCAAAATTAAAGGGCACAAAATTTACTTCAAAATGCACTAGTCAAATATGTTTATGTTCTCATTTTTACCGGCCCTACAGAACTTACAAAATCGCCAAAATTTACCAAAATGAAAAAAAAGCATTTTTTCAAGCTTTAAACTATTGAAAAACTCAAATAGCCTATAACCTTCCTTAATAAACGGGCTATCAAACAAAAAAAATTTTTTCAAATCGGACTGGTAATTCCTGAGATTAGCGCGTTCAAACAAAAAAAAATAAATTCTTTTTTTGTTTGAACGCGCTAATCTCAGGAACTACAAGTCCGATTAAAAAAAAATTTTTTTTGTTAGATAGCCCGTTTATTAAGAAAGGTTTTAGGCAATTCGAGTTTTTTTAAATTCAATCTTAAAGGGGGTAAAACGGGGGTGTAAAATTTTTTGTTATTACAAAAAAATCTTACTCCCACGCTTTACCCCCTTCGGGGTTAAATTTAAAATAAACTCGTATATTCTATAACCTTCCTCAATAAACGGGCTATCTAACAAAAAAATTTTTTTTTTAAATCGGACTTGTAGTTCCTGAGATTAGCGCGTTCAAACAAAAAAAGAATTTATTTTTTTTTGTTTGAACGCGCTAATCTCAGGAATTACCAGTCCGATTTGAAAAAATTTTTTTTGTTTGATAGCCCGTTTATTAAGGAAGGTTATAGGCTATTTGAGTTTTTCAATAGTTTAAAGCTTGAAAAAATGCTTTTTTTTCATTTTGGTAAATTTTGGCGATTTTGTAAGTTCTGTAGGGCCGGTAAAAATGAGAACATAAACATATTTGACTAGTGCATTTTGAAGTAAATTTTGTGCCCTTTAATTTTGAATAGGACCATTTTTTCGATAGGACCAGCCGTTTCCATATTATAAGCAAGAAATTGAAAAAAGTGCAAAAAAATCGTGGTTTTTAGCCCACCAAAACTCCCCCGTCCTGTTTTAGAGGTCGCAAACTTGGATTTGACATCTCCTAAACATGCTTGAGGACACAAAAAAATAAAATCATTTGCTGCGCAAAACGCAAGGTGGACCTACCTTTTTAAGCTCTCGTGACTGGACTATAAGGACCAGAGATCATTAAGAATATGGTCGAGATCTCGAACGAGATTTCAAGAAAAAAAAACTTATAACTTATACGTAATAGTTTGTGACAGTCGCGCTAATTGATTCTGTTTGTTTCTCTGCATATAATGTTTTAATTATTGTTTTCTTGAGTAAAATGGACAGTTATTTAACTTATAACAAGCATTAGATGCCTCACAGATTACAAAGTTAAGTGAATATTGAATATGTCATAACTCCTAAGAAGTTATTTCCAAAATAATTAATTGACATATAGTGTGCTGTGTGAGTTGGGGTATTGCTGTTATATTTTGAAAATAAAACAAAACATTAATTGAATCTTGGAACAAAAAAATCAACGTTTATTTAAGGAAAGTAATGAATAATAATCATCTGCACAGTGCACTACGCAATAAATCACACACGTACACAGTGACACAGTCACACTGTCCCAAGTAAGTAGTTTTGATTAAGTTTTAGATACAAAATAATACGTTCTTTTTAAAAGTAGGCGAAATCTCGATATTGTCGACATTTCTCGAGATCTCGAATTGCCAATCTCGGCTCGAGATTGCATTCCCTAGCCTGAACATAACGAATGATACAATTATTTAATCAAATCTAATGACTGGTGAAAGTATTGGATGTTCGATTTATTATTGGAACTAATAAAAATCAAAAATATTAAAGAAAAACAAATGTTAAAAAATTAAATAAAAGTTGTTTATTTATTTAAGTTGATCACAAATTATCTATACATGTTAAAAATTACAGTTTAATACAAAATGTCATAATATTCAACAAAGTGTTTTGTTGGTCAAGTACTAAAACGGTTTTAGAATTTTCCATAGCAACGGTTGGCTATTAAGGCCGGCCGCACATTTGCAACTATCGGATCCGATTGTCTGAAACGATTGTCGGATTCGGGCGTCTGATGCTCAGATATCTATGAGTTTGTTTGACCATATCTCACACTTATGATCTGATATCGGATCGGACGTCCGACTTGGATGCTTCCTACTATCGGCCCGATAAAAAGTCTGATTCGACTACCGGAAGGCGCGCCATGCATTGCTTTTGCATAGTATACCGCAAACATACGATTATTTTTGTCAGTTTCATCAGTTTTGATGTGTGAGTGTATACGGTGTCTAAACAAATGTCAAATGAAATCGGAAATATTTTGTCGGCAGTGTGCGGTAGTGGTCCGATTTTAAATCGTTTCAGACAATCGGGTCCGATAGTAGCAAATGTGCAGCCGGCTTTCGAGTAGCTCGGAACCTGCTAAATAAAAAAAAAACAAAGCATCTACTACTTATATATATTAGATCTTATAGTCCATAGCCTACTACAAAATTGTAAATGTTCTTAATGTTATTTGCCCTATGTTCGGTAAAACCGTTTACACAGTAGAGACCGTTTTATTACTTTATAAAACAATGTAATTTAAAGCAATATTTAAAAAAACAGTAGAACTTGCTTCATGTGGCAACAAGTTTTGTTTTTTTTTAATTGAAAATAGTTATTAATTCACAGTTGACACGATCCTTAGAAAGGAGTTTCACTATAATTCAGGCACGTAGTATAGGGGGACGGAGGGGATCTTTGGATCCCTCAATAAGAGTGTATTTTTGTTATAATCTCAGCTCCCGAAATTCCATATAAAGGCCAGTTTTTTTCCAGTTCTGTCACCCTATATTTACGCGACTGCGCAAAGATATTTCACACAAAAATAAAACTGCAATCTGGACGGAAACATGATAAAATAAAAAATGACTAATTTTCGAAATAACTCAGAGCAAAACTTCACGGGCGGATTTTCCGCGGCGTGTTTCTTGCGACGGGATTTCCGCTGAATTTTACGTATCAAAACAGAAAGCGTTTTTTCCGTCGAGTACATTCACGCAAAACAATACAACTTTTTGCTAGCTACAAAATGGATCTCACTGTGTTACGTTGCGCAGCTGTTGTATGTGCAAATTTATTTTTAAAGAACAGAAGGAAAAAACGACGTTGGTGGGTTCATCCAATATTAGGAGACAAATTATCAACAGGGTATTTCCACACAATTTTTTTACCCGGACTGTACATCCATCGATGATCCGTCGCCTCGTCTAGTTTGCCCCGTACTAAACAATGTTTTTCGTTTCTAGCGTGTTGTGGCGGTTACGATATCAACGCAAGCAGTAGCGTTGAACTCGCTCACACCGACGGAATTTAAAAAAATGCGACGTATATTCCGTTCGTCTAGTGTCACTCGTTTGTAGGCACGGTTTCGATTTGGACGTTTAATCCGCCGCGTTAAAAACGCCGCGAAAATCCGCTCATGTAGTTTCGCTCTAGATGAGTTGAATTAATTTTAATATTTATTATATATAATTGTTTAATAAATGTTATTGCACAAACAAGTTATTTGTTAACTATTTCAGGTATATACATTATACAGGTATGATAAATTTTTTTTCTTCGATACAAAAATAGGTTCATTATTATATACAATTCATACAGTCCTAGTAAAGTTTTCTTCTACAATTTTCAATAGGAACTAAAGAAGCCAATATCCAGTAGTCTTAAACGTTTTATCAAGGCATTGTATTTAAAAAAATAAAATTTATGGTGGACGAACGGGTATTTGTGGTGTAGGTACGGGTTTCCACCTACATAAAATAATTCTAAGCTGAAATCACATTTACCCGAAAAAATAATCATTTTCTCTAGATTTAAAATATATAAATAAATCAGTCTAAGATTTTCATGATAAGTTGATTTTACAATAGCAAGTTTTGCAAAATCATCTTAAATAAGTATGTCCAAATAGTTCAGCACGATCTTTAAAAAAATAGATAAAGGACATTATTGAACCACGACAGTTTTTTCTTTCGTGTTCAATCCAATTCCTAGTTAACTTGGCTGAACTATTTTACAGGCTACGCTAGGTAAATAATTTTTAAAAATCCAGTGTCATTAGAAGCTAAGTAAATTCTACACATTCGATTGATTGTTAAAGACACATGTATTCAAAAACTAACAACACAGCCTCAATCGTTCCTGAATACTAGAGACCCTTTAATTAAAGATTTGACACGGGATATGTGCACCATATATTTTTTTTTCAAAATGTCAGAAGAAAAACAAAAATGTTTTGATCTATCACAGGTTGCTACAATCTTTTTTTTGATGCCGAACGAACGGGTTGCTGGTTGCTATCTGACACAATGTATGTCCGCCATATATTTTTTTTCAAAATGTCATAAGAGAAAGACAAATGTTTTTGATCACCGGTTGCTATGAGCTTTTTCTTTGATGGAACGAACGGGCTGGTTGCTATCTCATGTCCACTTTTTTACTGAAGAGTCTCTAGTGCACACTATACAACAGTAATTATAAAAAGATTGTAAATATAGTATTATGATGACCTATGCTTGACTTCCAATAGCTGTGGATAATTTTCTACTATATTGAGTAAAATGCCGTCTATGTAAGAGCGTAGTTGAGTATTGACATCCTGTTGTTCCTTTAAAGCTTTCTGCATCTGGAAACAAAAAAACGTAAAAATTTGTTGGTAATTGTCCTACGGTGAGTAGAACAGGAGTTATGAGGGTACAAGAAAGAAAGTAAGAAAAATCCATGCCAGACGCATACACGACTTTTAGTCCATTGAAATATTACATTTTTTTAGGCTAACCTTGCATTTTGGGTAGGACAAGATTTTTTTTACCGTTGTGTAGGAGGGGCGGTGTAAGTTTAAAATTTATCTTTGGGGTCGGCGGTCCCCCCATTTGGCCGTCATCTTGAAAAAGGGGTGCTAACAGGTTTTGCACTATATCTCCGTAACAGTATTTCTTACAGAAAATTAGTAGAGACGTTTTTGTTTAGAATCGAATTCTCTACAACTTTACTAGTGGAAAATACACACCCCGGTGCGTTTGTTTGTATGACAAAAAAAATAGACAGATAAAAAATTGAAAATTATATAAATAAATATCACGGGAAATATGGAATAGTTGTAAACTGGAACCAGCGACTTTCTGCGTACGAAGCAAACGTTATACCACTGAGTTATTTATAACCGTTTGATGATCAAACGGCTATAAATAGTTCAGTGGTATAACGTTTGCTTTTTGAATGAATTAATTGTGAATTATAGACGCTCGACAACAAGGGTCATTAGCGTCTGTCGTTTGCTTTTTGATGATATGCTATGTTGTATAGGAAATATATGGGACTGATGTGACGATCGACATGCGTAATCGAGCGAAAAAAACGAGGCTAAAAAAGTCTCACTTTAAAAGTTTGGATGAATCTTTTGTCTTTTGTACTCCTTATTTTTGAATTCATGGAGTTAACGAAAATTATCTAACTGTAAACATGCAATTAAATAAATAAATAAAATATTAGTAAAAAAAACTTTTTAGAGACAAGCTTTTATTGAAATGTACTAAAAAGGAAAATATAATATTTAATAATTTTGGTTCATAATTATTATAAAAGCGGGGGTTGTAATCTCTATCATAGTTTATTAGTCGCAACCCCCGCTCTTATAATAATTATGAACCAAAATTATTAAATATTATTTTTTCCTTTTTAGTACATTTCAATAAAAGCTTGTCTCTAAAACGTTTTTTTTACTAATATTTTATTTTATTCATTTTAGTCTTTCAAAATTTTACCCCCCTTTGACACCCGTAGGGGTTGAATTTCGAAAAATCCTTCCTTAGTAGATGCTTACATCAGAAAAGGAACCAACTGTCCAAATTTCAAGTTTCTAGCTTCAGCGATTTGGACTGGGCGTTGATTAGTCAAAAAAACCCTACACCCTTGTTTAAACCCCTTAGGGATTGAATCTAATTCTAAAAACGATTTATTCATGTAATGTCATCGGGAATATATATGTGTACACAATTTCAAATCGATCGGATACGTTGAAGTCGTTCAAAATTGACTTGCAAGATTTGACCTAAACAAACAAACACACAAACTAACATACTAACATTGCAAGTTAAATAAAAGCTTGTAAAAAATTAACGTAAGCATGCAGGTGACTGTAAATTAGTGCGTACCTTCGCCACAGTGCTGTGCTGTTCACCTGAAGACTGTAAATAAAAAAAAATGACAAAAAAGGACATCAGAAATAGTCATCAGAAAAATAAATCGATTTGCTGAACATTTTATTATATCAACATTAGATTACTAATGAATCTGTTGAAGAGAAATAAAACCTTTTGTAAAGACACTGAATATTAAAATTTTAAAAATAACCAAAAAAACATCAAATCACTTAACAATTTCTTCTCGGCGTAGGAAATGAATGAATCTTCCAGATTTTCCAGATCTTCTAGATTTTATCAATATTCTAGATTTATCATCTCCTGATCAGTGGCGGCGCTAGGATTTTTTGTTAGGGTGGGCCAATAATATTTGTTCCCAAAATTTCAGTGCTCGTCAAAATTTTAACCCAGATTACTTGCTATAGAATTTACAAGAAAAATTGTTGAAATTTCGAGAGTAAAAAACGTATTTAAAAGATAAACTAGAGATTGGGGATTATTCTAGGGTGGGCCAAGACAGTTTAAGGTGGGCCATAGCCCACCCTCTAACGCCGCCACTGCCCCTGATGATGCTAACATGGTTAGCGAGACGTACGTCGAGAAGATTGTTTAGTAGTTTGGCGTTGTTTCCCTTTTAATATTCAGTATATTCAACATTAGATAAGTTTGTAGATTATTATAATATGACATCATTAGCGCCATTATTATTTATATTTAAATACATACGAAAAAGGGAGAATAAAAATTTTTTTTGGTAATCGAAAATATTATTTTCAAAAAGAATTAACTAAAATTAATAAATATTTGTTAATTTGATAAGAAAACTTTTTACAGCAAATTCAATCCTAGAAGCTTTAGTTCTAATTAGCAAATAGCAATGTATATTAAAAGAACAAGTTATTTTTAATAGATAGCATAGTTATTTGTAATTTGAGCTCTTTTTGAGCAACATATAATGAACCCACCGTAACCCGATCCCCTTTCATCTAAATCATTGATTCCCAAAGTGGTCCAGGTGGACCCCCAGGGGTCCACGGGAGACTCAACGGGGGTCTACGTTGGCGTGACAAAAAAATGGGGGTTCACAATTCGTAAGCGGGGGTTCACGAAAATTTATCTAGTTTCGATAGTGAAGAACTAAATTGTTGGCTTCACTTCACCTATCTATTTTTCTTTTTATTTTTACCACTCCGAATGCGGAGTTTTCTAAATAAAATAAGTGAGAATTGATTGGTTTCTTGTGCTGTGAGTAGATGTCAAAAAAGTAAAGTTAGATGGAATCACTTTTTTGATTGGCCAACTTTACTTTTTTGACATCCACTCACAGCACAATCAATTAATTAATTAACCAATCAATTCTCACTTTTTTTTCGAAAACTGTTAATTCGTGGTTGGAACTCAGTCGCAACGCAAATTTCCATAATTAGATCTAATCTTCACATTTTTTGTCGAGTTTTGGGAATATGGTAGAAATGTAGCTGCAGGGGGTCCACCGGAACCAGCAAAATTTTGAAAGTGGTCTATGAGAAAAAAAGTTTGGAAGTTTGGGAACCTCTGATCCAAATTCTGATATTTTTTAGTAAATGTAACAATTAATTAATGTTAAGCAAAATGATTTTGGTTAAACATTTAAAAACAATGATCAAGCTTTAAAAAACTCAGTGACAAAAACTATGGCACACAAAAAAATGATTTAAAAAATATAATATAAAATTTACCTGATCATGTGACATAGCTTCAAATTCAGCCGCTAAACTTTCTTCAGTTCCTACCAAAAGTGATCTTCCTGCTTCAACACTCCGCGTCAACAAAGCCGCCTGTAATTCTTCATTGGATTCTTTCAAGCTGCGATTATCGTCACGTAACGATTCGAGTTCGTTATGCAACTCCTCGAGTCTTAACGTTTCGGGAGAAGTTGTTGGCAACGCTGGTGTTCGAGATTCGACCCGCAATCTTTCGATTTCTTTACTGAGTTCGTCTATCAACTGAGCAGTCGTTTCACGTTCTTTTCTTTGTCTGGCAAAAGAAATTAGTCACTGGTCAAAAAAATCATATCGTGTTACCAGTACAAGAATCGAAGTGCTAAATTGGTAAAAGAAATTACTATAAAATCATTACTCAAAATTTATCGAAAAAAAGTTTTTATGTAATTTTTTGATGTGAAACATCTTATGTCGGGCAGTGAACAGCCGCGTGAGGGGAAATATGCAACGAAATTTATGGTCTGCTCCTTCGCTGCTGTTCTCCCCACCACCGCGGCACTCTCTCTCGGCTTCCGCGCGCTCGGGCACGGGAAGAGAGAGAGAGAGAGAGTATACATACGAACGTACTGTAAAGCAAAAGTATATGTATACACGTGTAGGTATGTAATATAGATACTTCGCTGTGTATTTAGTTGCGTTTCTGGCTCAGGCGTGCTCAAACGCCGCTACCGCGTGTGTTACAGTGCAGTATATAGGATTACGTCAGCATAACAGTTAGTTGCTGCTTTTGAAAAAATATATACTACTACATAGAGAATACCACCGAGTTCAATAACGTTTTCTTTGATGTTTTACATCTGTCGGGGGTCCCGAGACCCACACCCTTTTTTAAATTAGATTTTCCAGGAAAATGTTTTTCAATTTTTCGTCTGAAGGATCTGTACTCTGTAGTGTGATTCTTGGTCCTTCATTTGGCGTTTACCGAACCCTTTAGCTTTAAAAATAACTTCGGGAGAGCCAGAACAGTCTTTAAGCGAGGGGAAAAGATTTGAGATGAAGAGCGCAGAGGGAAATTTCTGGTATCGAATAGCTCTTAAGACTAACCTTTTTTCACCTTCTCGCATTTCCTTCAACTCTTCCCTGGCATCCTTGAGTTCTCTTTCGACCTCAAAAGATCTATCTTCAATATTTTCTTTCTCCTGCCTCAATCGTTCGACTAACGCCTTTTGTCGTCCGGCTTCTTCTCTGACGCTGGCAACTTCCAGTTCCAACGTCTGAAGACGTATGCTGCAATTTTCAAGCTGGAGTTGTTTTTCTCTTTCAATTCGAGTTATCAACTCTCGATGACGTCTTTGTTCATCTTCGAATCGTTCATCAGCTCGGAGTTCCACCTAGGAAAAAGATAGTTCAACAGTCAGTATAAGTGTTTAAGATTATAAAGGAAAATGAATTTGTCACAAACAGTAGTAATAATAATAATAAATAATTTATTTGTGATGCCATAGTGGATACAAACTACCAAGTTGTGGGTCCATCAAGGACAGTAGTAGATCCATCATGGACACAGTCCATTCATGACTAGCAAAAATTCTTTCAAATAATTTTTTATAATTTTGGCAGTTCACCATATTTTTTAATATTTTGAGGTAGGTAGGTTATTAAAAACTGTAATAGCTAAACTATTTGGAGATATTTAAATGATTAAAATGTATTCTAAGTTTAGATTTTCATCGGGTATTTAAGTCATGAATGATATTTACAATGATTCTTCAAGTTCAAATGTTGATCAACATTTAAAGTCAAGAATTTTAGGAATGATATTGTTAATTTTCATTTTTCATATGAAATTTTTAGCTCTTACAATATTAATTAGGTTTTGTATGACATTTTTAGCCAATAAGCTTTCCCTAATCTGTTTATTTTGTTGCAATTGTTTGTGTAAACAATCTTACAATGAACTGAATCACGTTTCCATTTTTTATCGTTTCTCAGAAATTATTAAGAACAATAAAAGACGGATTCAAAAAATTAAATTAAAAAAATCAAAAAACACGACTGCGTAACAAAAAGCGAACTAAAAATATGGAAACAAGATCAAATATCAGATATTTCCGTTCAACTTGTAACTACATGTATGCCTCCGACTGCATGTTATCATTTGATCTTGTTTCCATTTTTTTAATTCGCTTTTTATTACCCAGTCGGGTTTTTAGTGTTTTTTATTATATTACATATTTGAAATCATCTCAACGAGACCTTTCTTTTGATACCCGTATCGATATATGTAGAAGGTAAATGACTTTTAGATTCTGACAAAATGGCGTCTAGCGTCCACCATATTCAATTTTCCGTGACGTCAAATACCCTATGACCTATGTCACTCCCGGGATTAAGACGAATAATAATACCTACCTCATTTAGTAAAATCCATCCAGCTGTTTGGATGCTACGAGAGAATATAGAATCCCACATACATACATACATAAATGCATTATCATAATCATTATGAAAAGGGAAGGCTGAGGCCTGAGGCAGTGACGATAAAAGTCATGAAAGTCCTTATGTTAGCTTTTCCCGCGAGTTCACCCGCGTGGGCTACCTATTTACGTCGGAATTTCAACGAGTTATTGAAAAAAAAAAACGTCCACGCGGACCAAATGGCGGGCAAAAGCTAGTCACTTATCTATAACGATTGGTAAAACTAAAATTTAAAAACCAAAATGATGATTCAACACTAGCTGTGACATCTAGGGATAACAGACTTACACTGGACAAAAATAAATTACTAACAGTGTCATCTATGGACATCTTTCCAAAACTTGAAAATCTAGGTCGAAATTTTACGTCTAAAGCTGAATGCAGAATAGATATTTTTGCACATGATCCCCTGATATTTCTAAAGCAGAATGCAGACTAATTATAAATCAACACCGATACCTCTTTAATGTTTATGGGGGCTGGATAACAAATTTTTAAAAACGACATTTTTCAAATGTTTTGCAAAATACCAATTTAATTTACGAAGAGCTTTATTTGTTTGTTTCAGTTTGAAAGAGCTTTCGGGATACCTATACTTACTGACTGATTTTGCTAATTTTTTCACCATAGTCAGCTTCTACACCATCCTTATGGTATCGACACTCATATTATACATAGTCCATAGATAGCGCGAAAAACATAACCCTGCCTTTGCAGTCTGATAAAAATTGTCAAAAGGGTTTGGAAAATGTTATTACAGTTTTAGAGGATATTCGGAGTCGAATAAATAATAATTTAAGCTTACTTCTCTAATTTGCTCTTCCAGCATATGAACTCTAGCTTGAAGCGCTGCATTATCAGCTTTTGCTCTTGTATAACGATCATCAGTATTGTTAGCTGAATCGGCTAAAACATTCACTTGTTGCTGAAGCAGCTGTACCTAGAACAAATAAAAAATACGTTCAGCTAATTTGTGTCCACATTTGCGGTGTAAGCTTAGAAGGATTTTCGGGGAAGGTGATTGTAGTCTTACAATCCCTTTCCCAAAAAGAGTTAAATAATAATAAATTAACAATGAAAGATAAACAATCAATATGATCCCATCAAAAATATTCTTGTAAAGAAAAAAAAAATGCCAAGTCTCGCAACACTTTCGCCGTAAAAAGTTTTGAGATCCCGAAAAGTACCAAGTCAGCCATTCTATTACCTTTGACTATGAAGTATGAAGTTAGCAAATTACTCGATAGTTGTCTTAAAATTACACAGGTAAAATAAAGAATAATTTATAAATAATATTTTATGACTGTAAACTTGTAGTACCTTTTGAACTTGGCAATCACGTGGTATATGTGCACTGTGATGAGATATTGTTTTTATTAAAACTTTATCTCACGGTATCATATACCCTGATGCCACGTGATTGCCAAGTTCAAAAGGTACTACAAGTTTACAGTCATAAAATATTATTTATAAATTATTCTTTATTTTACCTGTGTAATTTTAAGACAACTATCGAGTAATTTGCTAACTTCATAGTCAAAGGTAATAGAATGGCTGACTTGGTACTTTTCGGGATCTCAAAACTTTTTACGGCGAAAGTGTTGCGAGACTTGGCGTTTTTTTTTCTTTACAAGAATATTTTTGATGGAATCTCAGTTCTTTTTGTAAGGTTGGAAAGGGAAAATCACAAATATTTGAATTTTCTCGTTACTTGTACGTGAAACCCAGCCTTCATACCAAATTTCAGCTTTCTAGGACTACTGGAAGTGCCCTAGCTTTTTGATGATCGCTATGTCAGTGAGTGAGTGATAGACAATTTTGAGGGTTGAAATTTTCTGAATTATATTTATTAGAAACTTGTAATTTGAGGAATTAGTTAAGACCGTTAGGTACAATCTCTAGCGAAATTTTCAGCCTTCTGCTTGCATTTGTAACAGAGATATAGAAAGTTGAAAAGTGCCTTGAGTTGCTTCGAGAAAAGGTATACAACTGTAGCGGTCGTCTGTTGTTTGCTCGACTTGGCGGGGGCCAATGCCGTGGCCCCAGATTAATTTCCCTAGACCGTAACTAATTACTAAATACATAAGAATCTGATTATCAGACGACATTATCGCCATGATATTACATAGAAGGCCATACTTATAGGAAAAATGTAAATGCACCGCCGGGATACGAACCCAGAACTCCTGATTTCGCGTCAGGAAAGTTTCCACTTACTACACAGTGCCCAACAGTGAACAATCGATGTACCGCAAATCCAGTAACTGCGAGAGCTATTAATTTTATAACAACATTACAATCATATTGACTGTTTATTTTTCATTGTTAATTTATTATTATTAAATACCGTATTTGAAATTTCTCACATGTGTGTTTTGAGTTAAATAATGTTTCCTTACTTTGAAGGAAACACTATTTTATCCTTTTTTTCAGGCAATTTTTAAAAATTTATTTCACACTTTTTATTATCCTTGTATTTTATTTTATTCGGGACAGATAAAGTTTAATTATACTTCCTCATACAACAAAGAATTATTGAGCATACAAAGTTTTACAAAAAAAAAGTCCGCGGACAACATATACAGGGTAAGTTGCTTAGAAAAGGTTACATAGGGAAAATAACACTGATAATATTTACAATTTTGCAGTAAACTATGGGCCATAAGACCTAATGTAATATGTAGTGTATTACATAGAAAAAATATTACAGTGATTTTTTTAAACAATTTTCCATAGCAACGGTTGACTATTAAGAGTATGACTCGGAACCTCCTCAATAAAAAAAATCAAGGCATCTACTACATATTTATACATTAGGTCTTATGGCCCATAGTCGACTACAAAAATTGTAAATGTTTTCAATGCTATTTTTCCTATGTTACCTTTTCTAAGCAACACCCTGTATATACCTATCTTTAAAAGCTAGTCCACAATAACCGTTTTAATGTTACGGTTTAGTAAACAATCAACGTAAAACTTTTAAAAGTATCTAATAATATAATTCTTATCAAAATAAATTCAAAATTGCTCCTGTGCAATGCCGCGGCGGGTCTCTCGTACTGAATATAATATTATGAAACACTTCAAACAGGTGGCAAATTAAATCTAATTATACATATAATATACACTGACTCAATTTTCAAGGTTTCGATTTAAATAGCAGCTTCTACACTGAACAGATTTTATAATTTTGGAATATTTAAATTTAGAACATATTATACACTATTCACAAAACAAATTTTCTACTAAGTTACAAAAACGAATAAATTGTTGAAAAACAAATCCTTTTAAAATGCATTGATATTATTTTAGAGAGTGGCTGAGTGTCAAAATAAGCTCTCTAAAATTCGTCTCCAAATTTTTCTAAAGGCTTCCACACTCTTGTACTCTACGCTATTGTCTACTAGCAGTGATTCTCAATCTTTTTGGTTTTGAGGAAGCCTTGAAATATTTCGTAAAATATATTTAAAACCTATAGTATTAACATTGGAAATGTTTATGTTCGTATATGGAGGCAGAGTTACGAGTTTTCGTTCAAGGCCAAAAGACAACGGTGTCGCGATCAAGTGAGGAGCAATCATGCAAAATTGAACAAGTGCAATTTTTTCGAAATGTGTTTTATATCATGTCTAGTTAATTGACAGGTATTTGCGACGATCTGCGGTGTTATTTTTGAGCAAATGTTAATAAATACTGTAGAAAAATCCATTTAAAAGTTAAGTAACAAAGCAAAAGTGAACGCGTATATAACAGAAGAATAATAGGGTTATTCCTGACAAAACTAAACAGTGCATTGATAAATATTGTGTGTATAATAAACAGTTAATTATGTTTCATATATGCTGTTATCATTTCCAATGTCCTCGATGGTTGCAAGGATTGCGAAATCTGTGAATTTTTTTATTAGAAATGGGAATCTAAAATAATTATAAAATCATTCTCGATACAGTAAATTCTGTGATCAACCTACTTGATCATCCCAATATGGCAACTGTTTCTTGATTCCATTTTTCCCGTACGGGATGTGAACCGGTGACCCTAAAACTAAATCTGGCACATCACCAGAAAGAGGTCTTTTTTTTTCACTGTGCCACTTATTATCAAACACTGCATCATAGTCCCTATCGTCTTCAATAATAGTTCTTTCGTTGGGACCCGAGCCTATAAACTCAAATTGTCCTTCCCACATATCAAAATCAAGTTCAGTGCATTTATCTTCTTCCACAAACTCAGACGAAGTACTCATTTTTATTCAAAACACATTCACAAATTAACCCGATGTTCATTTGTTACACAATTCTTTTTTTTATGTTACTGATCTGGTTACATTTAATTTTTGACACACTTTTAAAAACGCGCTGTAATATAAAAAATATAAACAGTTTAAATAAAATTTCACACATAAATATTTACTCGACTTGTGAAACAACTGACTTACAACCGAATAATGGCTGTTATCAATTATCCAAATGAAAAAACACGAGTTAAATGATAACCCCAAGTCTTATCAGTAACTGACGATATTCAACATATGTATGTCATTTTTTCTATATAATGATTAAAAAAAAATGAATGACGAACAAAACACAAACATTTATGTGACATTCAAATATTCAATTGTTTACATTTGCATGACTGTAATTTTATTCATAACTTGAAGGTGTATTCCCAGTAAATTAAGTAATAATAATTATTGTAGCAATTTATTTTTTCCTATGTAAATAATATATTTTACAGAAAATATGATATTATTTCCGTATTTGATCAATTACTCTAATCTAAATTATGATTTATGCGATAAGAACTAATTGCAGTTTATATGGAAATTCCTTCCTAATATACGAATTTTTAAGTTGATATGAACTCACTAGCCTTTTTCCCCGGTTTTTCTAGAGTTAATCTTGGTTTTATATATGATCATGACGGATAAAAGGACCCTATATTTAAAAAAAAATTATGGTACATCGATGAATGAGAGTTTGTGAAAACTACAAATTGAGCAACAAAATAAATAATTAATTTAAAATGTCGTGTTAAAATATTCATCCGCATAATACAATGTTAAAAACTGTCAATTGCGATCTTACATTATTTTTAAAGGTGTTAACATTAATTGTTATTGGCTTGACATTTGTGGGCAAGTGTTTGTATTAGTAGACAGTGTACCAAATTTCATTAAAACAGGTCCAGCCGTTGTCGAGTGATGATGGTGTAAACAGACAGACAGACAAACAAACATCCTGGAAACACGTTTTCTCGTCTACCCAAAAGCCCGCAAGAAAAAAGTTACTATTTTAAATAGAATATTAATATTGAGAAAGCACAATTTCAAAAAAGTAAATTTAATTTGAGAAGAAACAAAATTTAATACAACGGATTACAAATTTTTTCACCAATTTCGTATTAATTTCGTTATATGCACTCACAACCAGATACCATTTGAAATTAACTAAATAAATTCAGTCAACAGAAACTATATAAAACAGAGGACATTCGATTTTAAAACAAACAAAACACTGTTCTTCACTCCATGTATGAAACAATTGCTTGTATTATTCTTTTGTTTCTGTAATTATCACAGGAAAATTTTAAAACGTAAAAATCCTTGACATTTCTGATAAATTTACGCGACTTTAATAATATTTTGCGCCGGGAAACTCTTTCGAATTGAATTTTAGATTATAGACGCTCGACAACAGCGGTCATTAGCGTCGAAACTCTTTCGAGTATTGTGTTAGGACTGATTGTGATCAGCTGTAGCTCACGGGTACCTCAAAAATAATTAGGACACGAAATTAGTGGAGTTGGCATGATTCGCGAAAGCGCTAGGAACACCGGTGCTCTTGTTTTATTCTATTTTCAGAAATGATGTTTATATCTCGACTACGAATGGTTCATTTTATAAACCAACATTCGGCGTTGTCTTATAATTAGTGATGTAAATGCGTATAGTAATCTGGTATAAAACGTTTGTATAAAACGGTATTATACGGTATGTAAAAAAAATAATATACCCCAGTTTTATACTAGGTATAAATACTACGTATTTTACTATTTTATACAGCACGTATAAAACGTTTAACACCGTTTAAAACGGTTTAACACCAAAATGAGAACAGGAACTTTTCGTATTATGCAGTTGGCAATACTGAATAATGCACCGTAACCGTAGTGTGAAAAAGTAAGAAACCGTTTTATACTGAAAAAATACGGTATTATACCATGGAATAATAAAATATTAGTAAAAAAAAAACTTTTTAGAGACAAGCTTTTATTGAAATGTACTAAAAAGGAAAAAATAATATTTAATAATTTTGGTTCATAATTGTTATAAAAGCGGGGGTTGTAATCTCTATGATAGTTTATTAGTCGCAACCCCCGCTTTTATAATGATTATGAACTAAAATTATTAAATATTATTTTTTCCTTTTTGGTACATTTCAATAAAAGCTTGTCTCTAAAAAGTTTTTTTTTACTAATATTTTATTATCCCGTAAAACTGTTCCCTACGGAGACAATTCG
The DNA here is from genome assembly GCA_039654895.1 of Mongoloraphidia duomilia. Lineage (NCBI taxonomy): Eukaryota > Metazoa > Arthropoda > Insecta > Raphidioptera > Raphidiidae > Mongoloraphidia > Mongoloraphidia duomilia. The sequence goes on from CM077527.1 coordinate 15,578,851, forward strand.
CTTTAACTTTTTAGGGGAAAAGCAGATCTTGTATATTGTAAATAAAAATAAATCGAGCTTGTTTTAAGTGAACGACCGATACAAGCATCAAGCGTCATAGTATGATGAACTACACTAAAAATATTTCTGACAAACGATAAATAAAGTAAAATCCAGCACTTTAAATGAAAACAGAGTTTTTCCGCTTTAAACGTTGAATCTTTTTTATGTACTCATATTATTTATGAATCACTATATCTATAATATCTATTAAACAAAATGGCTTACGCCATATTTTTGATAATTTTTTTTAAACCTGCTCAAGTTCGTATAGGACACGTATAAAGCTCAATTTATATTATCCAGTCAGACACGGTGCGGGATCGTAGCGTTTCCGGCAAAACAAACATTTTTACATGCATTTCAAATACAAGTATTGATACGTGTCTGCAAACGGACGGGATCCGCTAAGTACTATAAATATTCGTATTTGAAATGCACGTAAAAATATTTGTCTTGTCGGAAACGCTACGTTCCCGCGCCGTGTCTGACCGGATAACATAAATCGACCTTAAATTAGGGTTCCGTAGCTGTGCTCTTCATAAAATATTTTCATGTTTTTTTTCAAATTTTTTTTACAAACCGTTGAGAAATTTGACGATTTTCAAATTTATAACAGTTTTTGCTTTATTTCTCTAAAACTTATTATTTTATGGTGACAGTAATTATCTTCAATTAAAGTACTTACTAATCACTACATTCATAATTTTTTTCAGATTTTTGGATAAACGGTTGGAAAGTTAGAAGGAAGAGCACACAACAAAAGACTTTGTATGTCTATAGGTCGTTATTGGGACTCCAAAGTTAAATCATGTGTTAGAAAGTTAGAATTTTAAAAGAACTATACAACACACCTCAGCCTCACTTGATAATGCACTACGTGATTTTTTTTTTAATCATGGGGAGGTGGTTCAAAAATTTTTTGTACAATTTCTCAACACGTCTAGTATTGCGGCAGACACCTCCCTATAAAATTCCATCAAAATCGGCTGTGACAGACGGATATGACGAAATTTTACGGAACCCTAAAAAGGTCTTTTAGAAATGTTATAAAATGTGTAGATTGCCATACTCAGCCCCCTCAGGGGGGAAATTGGAATGTGGTTGCTATTGCAAATTGCATTTCAATGTTCTTTGGGAATTAGCGCTCCCAGGGACCCGAGCTCGTACCAGTCGGTTTGTGTATGCAGGCTGGCGGATTCTAATACACAAATGGATTATTTGTTGTGTTGAAGACGCTAATGACCTGAGTAATAATAATAATAATAATAATAAATCTTTATTTGATTTACCACGAAGTATAAATAGCGTCATAATCATTACATTACAGAATTTCTTTTAACGAATAGCTACAAAGTCCCAACAGGAATGTTTTTAAGTCATTTTTGAATTTATTTTTATTTGGTTCATCTTTCAAATGATTTGGCATTTTATTATAAATCCTAATCATGGCATTTCTGACACCCCTATACGTAACTGTCAGTGCCTAGAAATCTGTTTTCAAATTATTTTTGTCACGAGTAGTATGTGCATGAGTTCTATGGTTTCTATGAAATAAATCTGGATGATATTTTACAAATTTGCTGCATTCAAAAATATATAAATCATACACAGTGAGAATTGATAATTTAATTTGACGACGCGTCTATAATCTACAATTAATTAATTAATGCATTACTCAATTTACTTACTGAATCCATTAATTTGCGAAATTAAAAAAAAAAGTTTAAACTGGTGAAGTACTACATCAACGTTGAGTAAATGAACACAAACTGAATTTGTTTTTAAGAGAGAAAGACATTAAACTATAAAATCATTAAATTGATCTTTTGACACGGCTTCTAACAATTGATTTAGATTAAAAAAATTCGCCCACGGCACAATACTTCTGTATGAATTATTAACGAAGAAAACGTTATTAATTATTCGATCTATTTTAGGACAATTTTTCCAAGTAGGATAAATGGCGGTAGCTCATCGTAAGTTCAAACTTCAAAACAACAATTGATCATTTATTGTTATTTATTTCTTTTAAATCAATTTCTCAGAAAAATGTTAGTCCACGTGCTCATAATTAATTTTCGGTAAGTGTTTGATTTAACTTGCAATTTTGTACGGTAATACCTTTACGACGTTTTTATTACTTATTCCGCTGACCCAGCGACACAAAGTGCCCCTTGGTTTGTGTCCTAATTATTTTCTAGTTTTTGGTACAGCTGATGATTTAAAATTAAACCGCTTAACTTAAAAGTTTTTTTAACTATTTTTATTTTCTATAGTTTTTAGTTTCATTTTTGCCCAGTATCATTATGCAAACTCCTCATCCTTTCAACTGTCCACCTCCTGATTCCATCATCAGACCCCCGTTACCAAGTTGAAATTATCATAATATTGTATTGTCACGGGAACTCAATGTGTGTGCAAAATCGGTTAAGTAGAAGTAGTTGAAAAAGCTGTCGCAAGATTTGAAACAAAGATAGTAACAAACAAATAAATATACGGGGTCAAGCTAAATAAAACCGTTTAAAAAGAAAACTTAATGTTAACAAATTTTTTTAGATTTGTTTATATATAATCCTTAATTGTTATAAAAATTTATGTTTTATATTCAAATTTCAGTAACTTCAACGGGACTGAAAAAATTTATAACCGAAGGCGTTAACTTAGGTGTTTTAATATCTACCATCAACCAAAAACCTGTTATATACATTAGATTAATTAGCATATAATTTATACGTTTTTGAATTACCAAGAGGGTTCTTTTCCCCCTACAGTGTTACAAAAATCAATACAGTCATGCAAAATGTAGATATATTATATAAGCTTATTTTTTAGATATTTGCAACTTTTATTTTATACCCATAAAAAAACCAAAACAGCAATCATTCAATTTGATTTTTGAACACATATTTAAAATATTTTTTATTTTTTTAATATCACAAAAAATGTACACAGCACACTTCGTCACTAAAATAAAACTAAAATAGCGTTCGGAAACAGTTGATGACAGTTCATTTGAACGTCAAATAAACTCATTTTCTCAGCAATTAAATCATTTATAAGTATCACAATTCACAGGAGCCAATCAACACCAAAGAGCGTTTAATAATTTCGCACATATAAATTTTTAACACGAAAGATGACTCAAGTTCTGGAATGTATTTAATTAGCTGTATAACCAATCACACACCACTATTACTGTCATTAATGTTACACGTTTGTCAAAAAAACAACTGACTAACAAACAGTTGACAACGCACAATTTGTTACACTTTTGTCAAAAAAACAATTGACAAATAAACAATTGAGTTATCCATCTACGTCGTACGAAATCTGAAAACTTTTTTCAATAACTTTTAGACTTTTGAAGTTACTTTTTTGATTTATAATTTCACAAAAAAAACTTTTTCAACAGTCGTTCATTCATACAGTAAACAAATGCTAAACACTCGACAAAACACAATCGGTCTTACTCTACCCATCTCTGTTACACAAGTAATTGTTTACTGGCTCCTATTTCTGTTACGCATGACGTCATATGTATTAAATAATATGCATAATATGGGGTGCTGCGCCGAGACTTCGATATAGAAACTAGTATAAATACAGTAAAATCATCCATCTTTAAGAAAAATGGCGTGCAGTGAGTCATTTTTTCGTACAATAGTATATTGTGTAACTGTGTGCTAAATACATCTTTATACGTCAGGCGCGATATTTTCAGCACAAGCAGTAGGCGATCACACATGAGCCTTGGCGAGTGTGCATCGAGAGCCGAATACGAGTGCTGATGTTTTAGCACGAGTAGCAGGCGAGCGCACACGAACTTTGGCGAGTGTGCATCGCGAGCCGCATACGAGTGCTGAAAACATCGCGCCTGGCGCATAAAGATTTAGCACACGCGTTACACACTGTACTTTATATAACACATGCATGGTTTTAGACTTTAATTGAATTAAAGAAACAGTTACATAATGGTTCATTATGTAACTAGTTACATAATGAACCATTATAGCACTGAAAAGCGTTACATAATGGTCACTAGTCAATAAACGGCTATTTAAGGTTCGCAAAACAGATACGAAAAAACACTAAATGCGTGCATGTGTTATATAATAGTATATTGTGTGACTAGTATGCTAAATACATCTTTATGCGTCAGGCGCGATGTTTTCAGCACGAGTAGTAGTTTTCAGCACGAGCCTTGGCGAGTGAGCATCGCGAACCGAATACGAGTGCTGAAAACATCGCGCCTGACGCATAAATATTTAGCATACGTGTTGCACACTATACTTTATATAACACATGCATGGTTTTAGACTTTAATTGAATAATTTTATGTCACTGACAGAAGTAATCTCATAATAAAAACATTGGGCTCGATACAATATTTAATCACTTCGTTACCATAGTAACCATATTTCATTTATAACACCGAAAAGAGGTACAAAATGTTTATTAGATAACGGGTTTTTCAAATGTTTTTCCATTATTCATCGAAAAGCGTTTCATAATGGATCATGACGTCACTTGTCAATAAACGGCCATTTAAAGTCCGCAAAACTGATACGAAAAAACACTAAAAGCGTGCATGTGTTATATAAATTTATTTATGTTTTAATTTTTCGGATTGAGTTTTTTTTAGGATTTCGTAGCTTATGAGGAATAACGGAACCATTATAAGATCACTCTTATGTCCGTCTGTCACAGACGTTTTTCTGGAAAATTGCGTGACGTAGGAATTTGAAATTTGGCATGATGCTAGGTCATTGTAACGCGCACACAGTTCGATAATTAAAGGCTATGAAATATTTTTATTGGGGGTAAGTTTGGCCCACTAAAAAAAAGTTTAATTTATTGTATCGTGTGGGGTATCGTTGGAAAGAGCTACTTTTGTGGATTCCAAACATATTTTTTTCAATGTTTTTGGTGAATTGGTTATTAAGATATATACACAGCTTAAAATGTGCAAAAAACATCATTCCCCCTAATCTTCTAGGTTTCTAAAGTAAAAAAATTGCCGTTATTAGGGTTAGTAGGTTATAGATTACAGAATTTTCGTCAGTATATTAGTTTGCAAAAAAAATGTTTTCTGTAAATTATAAAACCACTAGCGGCCCGGTCCGGATTTGCCCGGGTGCTAAGAAAGCTCGGGTGCTAGGAATTTCCCAGGTGCAATACACTACTCACTCGCTTCTCTTGAATATTATAATTAAATTGCTCATTCGCTTCGCTCGTTCGCTAGAATATTATAATTACATTACTCACTCGCTTCGCTCGTTCGCTCCCGGGTGCTACTTAGTCTCGCTAAAACTCAAAAACGGTTTGACCGATTTTAATTTTTTTTAATCTAAACCATTCTCGAATCAACTTATAATCACACACACAAAAATTCATCTAAATCAAACCAGCCGTTTAGGAGGAGTTCAGTCACATACACAAGGACAAACACGGACAGAAGAATGAATGAATTGTAGATTATGGACGCTCGACAACAGAGGTCATTAGCGTCTAAAATGGACAGAAGAAATATAATATATAAAGAATATATGTCTTTCGGATAAGACGACTAAAGCAATGACAAATTTCGCAGTTGAGAGTCAAAGCGACGGTGGCGTAGTGGTATCTGTAGCGGCCTCACAATCGTAGATAGCTGGTGCGAATAATATACCTAAATATTTTGAAATTTTTAGAATAAGAAATTTACTTTAAAAACGGTTGAAAAAAATTCATAAAAAAAATTAATGAAGTGCATTTTAATTTATACTTTCTTAGTTGTGCGGAACCCGTTTTATGAAACGGCTAGCCGCTTAATAAACAGGCTAAATTTACAATTCGGCTGGATATTATCTGTTCTGAGGGCTAGATCTAATGCATGCAATTTGATGGTCGATTATCTGTCAACAGAATATACACTGGTTTCTATAATAGTGCTATACTGTATGAAGTTCTGATTACATTGTGATATGGTAACACACGCTAAGAAATAATTCGCTCTGGCAGTTAAACTATTTAGTACAAATAGGGACACTTAAGGAAATTTACTAAAGAAGTGAACATTTTTCAACTACAAAATTTCATCAAAACAGTGAATGACGATCACTGTATTAAATAAATTTACTTCATTATTATAACAAATAAGTCGTTCACTGCTCTAGTAAAAATAAAATTTGTCATAAGTTAGAATCTTATAACAACTGGCGTAAAATGAAAATACTGACCGAGTCAAAATGTTTAACTAACTCTGTAGAAATAGAAACACTGAATTAGTGATACTTTCCTACTGGAATAAAAATACATTATTAACTAACACAGTGAATTTTAATCACTGGATTTAGTATTTATTTTAACTGTTCCATTTAATATAATTTACTGTAGCGGATCAGCCTATACTAAAAACTTCTACTGGTGATTCTACAAGCCATTTTTTAGAAATAATTTTATATGAAACATGTATCTAATATCAATTTTTTGTATTTCCAAAAATGTTATGATTAATTATTAATCATGACATTTTTGAAAATACAAAAAATTGATATTACATGTTTCATATAAAATTATTTCTATAAAATGACTTGATAGAATCATCAGTAGAAGTTTTTAATAGGCTAATCCGCTACAGTAAGTCGGCTTCTTTACAGTTCTGTAATGCAAGACTGCAGCTGATAAATATAATTCCACATAAAATTTTAATAAAACAACTTTTCCAATTATTTATAGAAATTTTTAATACTAGTTATCAATCATAATAATATAATATAATTTTCAATAAAAACTGAAAATAACAGCAGACAATTGGCAGGGGTTGTAACGTGAGGCTTAACTTTTGCAATGTTTCTTGGCTTGCGGCGATCCTTTTATTCAATGAACTGCTATCCTAAAAAATAAACAAGAAATAGTAAAATTTTCTTGCCTCTTGGAAAATAAGACATATTATGTATAATAGCTAATAATTTAATTTACCGTTAAATGAAGCAGGAAACTCTCTTGTACTTCTAATTTGGACCGTCACCAGTTTTTTTTTAATTGATTTTTGTTATACATAGGTTTCGCACGTACTAGTTCCTATAAAAATCCAACGACATTGACAGCATCTACAAAAATAAAATTACATTGGATTTGAAAAAGGAATTATAATTAAGAATTAAATGAAACAATTTTTTTGTCGAAAATGTTTTTTCCAGCTTGCACAATTATAATCAAGTAATGAATTATGCTCATCGTTTGCTTCTAAAATTTTATTTAGCTTTTTTTTATAACTTGTACCATTTTTTTTATCATATTGCTGTAAAAACAGGCCATTCCGAAAATAATGTTAACTCTTTCCCTGGGTATAAGTAATTAAAACCCTTGAGTAACTGAAAAATATAAATTATCGTTGTCTGTCGTTACCTGTTTCCATTTTTTTATTATAAATATATAGTCTACAACTGATACGTAAGAAAAAAACATTTTCGATATTATTTTATTATAGTACCCTATTACAAGTTGTAAACATAATATTATGCGTACTTACCAAAACAAAACACCTTTATTTATCTCACAGAATATTAATCTGTTAATATTATTAATTTCAATACCCGCTCTATCAGTTTAACACTAACATCGGATTAATAATGTCGGCAGTTGAATGGCGTCTGTAAAATTTATAATTTATATTGCGCAATGTCATGTAAACTAATAAATGATTCCATCGAGAAGCAATTTTTCTCAGTTTCTCTTAAAGCGATTTATATGACACTATCCTTTTCTTCAATCTTTTAATAAAAATAATCGGGTAAGTACAGTTTTACTAGAATAATCAACACTATTCACTAAACCAGTGAATAAATTTAACAAAAGTAATACAATTAGAACGTTTTAACTGGGTTGTTAAACAATGTTTTAATTTTCACTGAAAATACTTAACAAAAACGAAACAAACGAAAAAAATCAACTATTCGAGTTAAAACAAAATCGACTAGCAGAGTATTTCTTGTTTCTCTATCTAACTCAAAGACCAATTCAGTAGTATAGTAATTAAATGTAACTGATCTAGCTAACGACGTCAGTTATTTTTTCTTCACTGTAGGTTTAAATCGTCATTAACTAAGTTGTTAACATTTTATCTAGAGGAGTTAATTTTTCAGCTATTCTAGTTAACATTTTGCAGTTAAAATAATTTCGTTCTGAAAGCGAATGCTTTTCTTAGCGTGCAGGAAACCCCTCCTAGGCCTGCTATATACAGGCATACAGCTCATATTAACCAGTCAATTAAAATCGCTCAACCACATAATATAAAAAGAACGTCATGAGGAGGCCATGGTATTACACACAGCGGCATTGCCCTGTGCCAATGCCCTTTGTGCACAGGACCTCGCCAATTAATTAAGTACAGTAGTACCCCAGCTTTATAGATGAGTCGTAATTTCTAAAGCACCGTTCAGAATGACCTAATGTTCAATCAAACGAAGAATGTTTTGATCGCAAAACCATCGAGAGTACAGGGGATAAACAATAAAGGTCACGTCATTGCAGTTTTAAGATATTCATAGATTTAATTTTTATATATATATTTTTAAAAAAAAAAGGTATATCCAATTGTATATGTCCACATATATAGAGCATATGCACATATACTAGAGAATATCATTTGGGGGGTGGCTCTACCATATAAGGTATTTGGCCAGTATCTTTAAATATCAAAGCTGGATCTAAACGACGTCACAAAATATCCATGAGCAGAGGCGGGATTCGAACCCGCGTCAGTCGGATCCAGAGGCCACGATGCTAACCACTGGACCACGGCTGTCCCCAATTTTTACTTCCCACCTCTACTATCGTAGGGAAGTAATGGATTTAGTCCGAAAAAAATATTTCGAGATTTTAACAGATTTTCACGTTTTGAGACCCTAGCAATCGTTTAAGATCATTTTCTGACTGATGTCTGTATGTATGCGTGTGTGGTGTGTGTGTGTGTGTGCGTGTGTGTGTGTGTGTATGTGTGTGTGTGTGTGTATGTGTGTGGTCAATTTTTCGCCTTCGATATCTTAAGAATGGAACAACATACGGGCATGCCGATTGTTCTATTGTGTTTGTCACCTTTAACTTAGATCTGATTAGATTTTAAGTCAAATCGGTTCAGTGGATCCTGAGATATTCAAAAAAACGTCCTCAATTTCACGTATTAACATAGGTAAAAAAAATATAAATGAATTTCAGATGTTATAATATGAAAAAAATGTATATATTTTTTTTCTCTAAAATGTACAGTTTTCGAGGGCCATGCTTTTTTCAAAGAATAAAAATTAAATTGTGTTTTAAAGACCACCAGCAGTTAAAGTTATTTGGGCCTAGTCAAAGAATAAAAAAAAAGTGTTTATTTTTTGCAAATATTTACTAGGTGGGAAGTATAGGACTGGTCATCAGTCGAATTTTTATATAAGTAACTAGTAAACGTATCCATCACGAAACTGAGTGACTCGGGCATTGACCATTTTTTTTTTGATGAATAAAAAGTTAATACGTTTACAAACATAAAAACAAAATCTCATTTTCGGTTTTTTTAAGAAAAATAATTTAATAGAGATTAAAAAACTGTCATTCAACTGAACATATTTTAAAACTAACTGTGTCTACCCGGCGATGATTTTTTTCTGCGCGTGCGCCCGATTCCGCCATGTTTATCAGATACTTTTCATATTGACATTTAAAAAAAAGTAAATTATTAAATAAGAAATATTATTTAAAGTAGTGGTATAATACCCTATAGAAAAATACTTGAGTACTTTTGAAGATAATTTTTTTACGATAAACAATTTATGACAAGTAGGATTCTAACCTGTCAACCAATTTTCGTTTACATCCACCAGTTTTCACTGTTTTATGCACTAATTCAGCACCGTCAGTAACATTTTCATCTAAATGCCCAGCCATTGCGTCAAAAAGTGTCCGAAACTTATTATAACTATGAATACGGCGCTTGCGCGTGAAAATGATGAAAAGGTCTATAGATGGTTTTAATATTTTAAAATGGCAAAACAAAGTAGAGCTGGCGTCAAAGTTACACGATTAATAAAAAAAAAAATCAAAATCGGTCAAATAGAAGTCGCTGCGAGTCCTGGGAAAAAAACCGCCTTTTTTTAAAATATATGATAAGTAAAATATTACAAAAAAATTTAAACGTCTATAATGCTATCATTTTTTAATACACATAGTTAACCCAATTTTGAAAATGTTGGACCCTATATTCTTTTATCTCTTTCGCTCTTCATACGTTGTATCGCGTAAAGTTCAATGAACGCACCTACCAAATTTCATTAAAATTGATACACACTTTGGACCGTAATTGCGGAACAAATGGACAGACAGATAAATAACACCAAATCACAAAGTCGATATATGCATGCAAGAACTTGTATTAAGTAACATTTTCCGTTTTCGGTTTTTAATATTAAAAGATGTAAAATCATTTACAATTGAAAATTTTTTTTTCGTTGGAGAGCAGCCAATTATATAATTGTTTCGAAACATATTGGAAAAAATCATTTTACCAACCAGTAGTCACAGTCAGGATTCTAACCTGACCACTGGTTGGTAAAATGATTTTTTCCAATATGTTTCGAAACAATTATATAATTAGGTATTTAAGTTTAAAAAAAATTATTAATTTTTTAATTTTTTCTAATAATTTAACATAAATAATATTGAAAATCGAAAAGAAAAAATTTTTTAAAGCTATAGATAAATTACTAAAAATTAATTAAAATGTATAAAAATTTAAAAAATATCACGTGACTTCAAAACGCGCCAGGAATGTTTGTGACGTCGTTATGTTAAAATGTGTCTGCATTTGTTGGTATTTGTGTATATGTATTACACATACTATCAAAAATAATAAATTTTTAACTTGGTAACCATGGATACAAAGACCATAGATAACATAATGACGTCACACGCGTTCGGATTCTTTCGGCGCGTTATCGGAACTGAGTTTAAAAGTTAATTTTTATTTAAATATAACTTTTTAATTAGTAAGCAAAAAAATTAAAAAAAACAGTTTTGCTATAAAACTTGTATGTGGTCCTTCCATTTAAGTAAAAAAAAAAATTTACTTAAAAACCCAATTGGCTGCTCTTCAACGAAAAAATTTTTTCAATTGCATTTCAGCCGTATAAAACTATTATTTATCATTTACAATATTCTTACATGCACGCATCGATGTGTTGAGTTAAAATTATGTTAAAAAAGTTAAGAAACAAACCTTATGGTTGAGATCTAGAACATCTTCTTCTAGCGAAACATCCGAATACATGTCATCAGCGGTGTCACAGGTTGAACTCCGACCCGAGGAATTGAAACTGGAACTACGATACAATTGACTGTAACAAAAACACATCAATGATGGGAAACTACAGTTATAACCAAGGTTAGTAGAGTATAGGTTGCCTCATTCCAATAGATAGTAGTGGGGGAGATGACGTCACTCAGAATATACCATGCTTGCTCACTTTAATAGAAAAGATCAGACGATGGACGCTGCTAATTTTTGGAAATAAAAATCACAGTAACCATGGTAGTGTGATATGTTTTTTCAATACCTAATAGAAACATGATTCTTCTGTTAGTGAAAAAAATATGATAAGTTGTCAATTTTGCGATAGCTGTTAAGTGTTATAGTGTTTTGTGGTTATTTTTAATATTTTGTGAATATAAAAGATAAAATAATTAATTTATCAATTTGTTAGTTAATTCTATTCGTTTCTTAAATTTAAAAAAATAGGTAGTTAACAAGATCTGCCATTTCTTGAGCATTATTTAATTTTTTGTTTGTTTATATTATAGATATTAAAACCTAAATTTTGTAATAAAAATAAAAATTATCCTATTTTTTAACATCTATTCTTCTATTTATTGTCTCCTGCCAATTTTAAGAAAAAATCTGCATGAAGCACCTAATATAAATAAGCATAATCTTCAACAATTTTTGTACTTGATTTAAACTAAATTCTAGCTGACGTCATTCCCGCGCTTACGCTGATTGGTCAGATGAAATGAGGCAACCTGTACTCTAATAACCTTGAGTTATAACTACATTTTCGACACGTTACATTACGTTACCATAACACGAGATGTAACAGAACCTTTACTTGCATTGCGTTACCATAACTCGCGATGTAACAGCGCCTTTACATTACTGTTGATTCACAGAAACGTTGCGTTACTCATGTCTGCGTTATGTTAATATAAATGTTACGGTCAGTTTTTTTTAATTCAGGGGCAAAGTTTTCTTTGTACAGACTTAAAGTTAAGTAAAAGTAGAAAATAAAAATAAATAAAATAATTCGCACACAGATTGTTATTTCATTAAAAAAGAAATTATAATAATCATTAATAATGTGAAAATGTTTTAACATTTCCATATTCATAATTATTTATAATTAATAAATTAATAATTAAATATAAAAGAATGCAATGTATGTAAATCAAAAAGTTATAATTAAATTGAAAAGTAGGTTGTCTTTTTTATAGCATAATTAATAAAAGTTTATGTTAGTATGTAAATAAATTCATAATAAAAAATCGATAGCTACTAAAAATGCATTTTATAAAATGGTCATAAAAATGAATAAAAAATCAATCCAGACATTTAAAGTCTGTCCACACCTAGATTTAAATCGGAACGGCTGGGAATTACAATTCAGTTAGAGCAAGCGAGAAAGAAAAAAAATAAAAAACCTATTAGTAAAAAAAACTTTTTAAAGACACGCTTTTATTTAAATGTACTAAAAAGGAAAAAAATAATTTTTTATAATTTAGTTTGGTAATTATAAAAGCGTGGGTTGTAAACTCTACGATATTTTATTAGTCACGACCCACGCTTTTATAATTATGAAACTAAATTATTAAAACTTATTTTTTTCCTTTTTAGTACATTTAAATAAAAGCGTGTCTTTAAAAAGCTTTTTTTACTAATATTTTATTTTGTTCCTTTTAGTTGTTCAAAAGTTTATCCCCTTTTGACTCCCTTAGGGATTGAATTTCGAAAAATCCCTTCATATAGTGGGTGATTGCGCCACAAAAGAAACCTACTGTCCAAATTCCAAGTTTCTGGCTTTAGCGGTTTGGCCTAGGCGTTGAATAGTCAAAAAACCCTACTCCCTCGTTTGACCCCTTTAGTGTTTGAATTTAATTCTAAAAACGATTGATTCATGTATTGTCATCGGGAATGCATATGTGTACCAAATTTTAAATCGATCGGATACGTGGAAGTCGTTCAAAATTGACTTGCAAGATTTGACCTAAACAAACAAACATACAAACATTGGAAGTTAAATAAAAGCTTGTAACAACCCAGCTGTCACAACAATGCGCAGAACGAAACACGCACCGGTTCACTGTCTCTTTAAACACGAGCTGAGTTATATTTATCTCTTTGCCTTGCTCTAACTGGATAGCTCTATTGTGTTTCGGCAGCTGGGTTGTTTTTATCTTTCCCACTTGCTCTAACCTGGATAGGTCTAAACTCTAATCCAACCTATTTTTTTTTATTTATTGTAGATGATAGACGCGTCGACATCTCAGGTCATTAGCGTCTTTCAACTATACTAAATAACAACTATTTTAAAACTAAATAACATCACAAAACATCCATGAGCGCAGGTGGGATTCGAACTCACGGCAGTCCAGTCCAGAGGTTGCGGCACTAAACACGCTAACCACTAATCTAACCTAAGGCGTTTTCTCTTCAGTAATACGAGGGTTCCTTTAAGAGCCTATACATGCTAGTTGTTGTAGCGCGGTTTTGCGATTGAGTCGTTTGGAAATCGTTAGGCTACCAATAGCATAACGCCGCAGTGAGATTTATTAATTTTGGTAGCAATCGGGTCAGTGGTTTTGGAAATTATGCAAATTTGTAACGTATTTTGTATCTGTAATTTTTTTAAATCACAATACAGTGTCCCTATCGTATAATTGCTTTCTGACAAATTCAACTGAAATTTATCACATCAAAAATATTTTGAAAAATAATTTTGTAACATTATACAATCTTCATACCGATTTTTTCAAATTAAACTTCCTCCAACAGAGATATCGAACCGCTCTTCCATCGATAATACGAGACTGCGACGCGATTGCAACATTTTTTCGAGTTCTCTACATATTCATTCAATCATAACATCTCCTACTGCTAACAGAGATATCGATACTCGATTAGACGTGTAACTCACAGTCATGTAATTTCCGGTGCTGTAGCTATAGGGTAATCGGCGCAAGATTCTGATTTCGGGCCCTCAAAAATGCTTTGCTTGATATTGTTACACGCATCAAGAGCAGTGGCGTTTCAGTTCGGCTGATGACTATTGCACTACTGATTTAGGTTCACTGGCGTATAACCATAGACAATTACCACAAGCATAGACAATAACAACAAGACGTCTGTATTAGTCTAGCGGCACTGGCGAGAACGAATTGTGCCAACACGGCACACGGTGAATGGTCTCCAGGCGGAAATGGAGGGGATTGGATTGGGGCGCGTTTCACACGTGTATAAGTACGTAGCTAATAAAAGTGTATTTTACGGCCATAATAAAACGGTATAAACAATTTCCGTAACAATATATTTAAATAAAACAAACAATTTCGAATCAATGATTGCGCCCTCCGGAGTTTGCCCCTGGCGCGGCGCGTGCCCCGGTTGCCAGGTTCTAGTTACAGCGCTTGTGATTGCTACAAGTTGCCATTACTTGAATATAATAATAATAATAAAATATTTATTGTCATGAAGTAAAAAATAAATGTAAATACATCTGTTTACAATTTGAATATAGTGTTCCGTTAACCTAACTTACTACTATTTTCGTTTAATATATGTATCTTGTACTTGGAGACCTTGTATTTTTTTGGTTGAATTTCTGGGAATTAAAATCTGCCAAAAAAAACCCAGGTGTTGGAATTACTTGGATGTCGTAATGGTAAAGCCAAAGTAGTTAGTCCAGTTTTATTGGTGGAGTGGAGGAACGACATTATTGAATGCACTGTATCGGACAGAAACAAGTTTTTGTGTTGATATGGCACTAGCAGATATCTACTTCATAATTAATGAATCATAATATAGTTTTTATTGCTGAAAACGTTAATTTTATGTTGTTGAAGAGTAGGTATATATTATAATTAAAGTTTTATGTAACATCAAGATTTATTATAATATAAAATCGTGGTGTGAATATAGCATGGTGTACTACCTAGGGTACCAGTTTTCGACTGCTTTGCGCAGTGACGTCACGTAGGGAGCAGATTTGAACTTAGTTGGCGGGAAAATGTCAGTAATTAATGTATACAAAATACAAACAATTGATTATTAATTTCATTTAAACGTATTTTTTGACAGAAATGTTGCCAGTTCGCAAAATTATCGAAAGTTTTGGAGAATTAATGTCCAGAGTATCCTTTTTGAATGTACTTTTATTAATTTTGCAAAAAATATCACAAGCTGTTGCAGTACCGAATTGACAAAAATTTGGAACGCCCAGTATTTCTAAACTATTAACTTTAGACATATGCCGTCTTGGACTTTTTTGTAAGAAATTTTATACTCTACAAAATTATTAGTATGTAGTTTTGTCCTATCTAGCATGGCTCTCACACTAATTTGAGTGAGAGTTGAAAAAACACATTGTTAACAATTGAGAACGCTATTTGGGGAGGTTCTACCGCAGTAATTTTGAATAATTTTGGTCCAGAGTATCCTGACCTGATACACTTTCGATAATTTTGCGAAAGAACGGTTATCTCGAAGTTATCAGTTACTAGATTTCTAAAAGACTTTTAAGGGGTAAGTTGCAGGCCTATTAAAAACCATGAATATTGAAAATGGATATACAATACTTCTATACCAACTTCTCATAAGCCTTTAAAAACAATTAGTAAACAAATTTTGTCGAAATTCCCATTATTTTTTCCCAAAAAACGCCAAAAATAACAAATAATTACTAGGTACTGTTCCCTACGTGACGTCACACGGCAAGAGCGAGACAGACGTATCTCACTCACTCGCTGCGCAAGAGCACACCATGCTATAGACACACCACGTATAAAATAAAAAAGATAGCATATCGTCAGCATGATACTTATGGTACAATGGACAAATAATTTAAAATTTTAAAGTAGATATTTTTTTAAATTTAACCTCTTTTGTTAATTTCCGAAGTGTTTTTTTTCTTTTCAAATAAGATAATTATATTTACTTCCCACCTCTACTATGGTAGGGAAGTAGGTAATGGATTTAGTCCGAAAAAAATATTTCGAGATTTTAACAGATCCTCACGTTTTGAGACCCTAGCAATCGTTTAAGATCATTTTCTGACTGATGTCTGTATGTGTGCGTGTGTGTTTGTGTGGTCAATTTTTCGCTTTCGATATCGTAAAAACGGAACAACATACGGCCATGCCGATTGTTCTATTGTGTTTATCAGCCTTTAACTTAGATCTGATTAGATTTTGAGTCAAATCGGTTCAGTGGATCATGAGATATTAAAAAAAAACGTTCTCAATGTCACGTATTAACATAGGTAAAAAAATATAAATGAATATAAATGAATGTTATAATATGAAAAAAATGTAAATATTTTTTTTCTCTAAAATGTATAGTTTTCGAGAAAAAAAATATTTTACTAAAAAAAAATAAAAATTGTACGTAAATCAAGGTAACCATGATTTTTGCTATATTAACCTAGCCATCAGTAGATCACCAAACAAAAAAGAGGGCCATGCTTTTTTCAAAGAATAAAAATTAAATTGTGTTTTAAAGACCACCAACAGCTAAGGTTATTTGGGCCTAGTCAAAGAATAAAAAAAAAGAGTGTTTATTTTTTGCAAATATTTACTAGGTGGGAAGTATAGGACTGGTCATCAGTCGAATTTTTTCTTTTCAAATAAGATAATTATATTTACTTCCCACCTCTACTATGGTAGGGAAGTAGGTAATGGATTTAGTCCGAAAAAAATATTTCGAGATTTTAACAGATCCTCACGTTTTGAGACCCTAGCAATCGTTTAAGATCATTTTCTGACTGATGTCTGTATGTGTGCGTGTGTGTTTGTGTGGTCAATTTTTCGCTTTCGATATCGTAAAAACGGAACAACATACGGCCATGCCGATTGTTTTGTTGTGTTTATCAGCCTTTAACTTAGATCTGATTAGATTTTGAGTCAAATCGGTTCAGTGGATCCTGAGATATTAAAAAAAAACGTTCTCAATGTCACGTATTAACATAGGTAAAAAAAATATAAATGAATTCTAGATGTTATAATATGAAAAAAATGTAAATATTTTTTTTCTCTAAAATGTATAGTATTCGAGAAAAAAAATATTTTACTAAAAAAAGAAAATTGTACGTAAATCAAGGTAACCATGATTTTTGCTATACTACTAGCCATCAGTAGATCACCAAACAAAAAAGAGGGCCATGCTTTTTTCAAAGAATAAAAATTAAATTGTGTTTTAAAGACCACCAACAGCTAAGGTTATTTGGGCCTAGTCAAAGAATAAAAAAACGAGTGTTTATTTTTTGAAAATATTTACTAGGTGGGAAGTATAGGACTGGTCATCAGTCGAATTTTTTGTTTGGTGATCTACTGATGGCTAACTTAATATAGCAAAAATCATGGTTACCTTGATTTACGTACAATTTTTATTTTTTTTAGTAAAATATTTTTTTTCTCGAAAACTATACATTTTAGAGAAAAAAAATATTTACATTTTTTTCATATTATAACATCTAGAATTCATTTATATTTTTTTTTACCTATGTTAATACGTGACAATGAGGACGTTTTTTTGAATATCTCAGGATCCACTGAACCGATTTGACTCAAAATCTAATCAGATCTAAGTTAAAGGCTGATAAACACAATAGAACAATCGGCATGCCCGTATGTTGTTCCGTTCTTAAGATATCGAAGGCGAAAAATTGACCACACACACACACACACACATACATACACACATATACACACACACACACACACATACAGACATCAGTCAGAAAATGATCTTAAACGATTGCTAGGGTCTCAAAACGTGAAAATCTGTTAAAATCTCGAAATGTTGTTTTCGGACTAAATCCATTACTTCCCTACCATAGTAGAGGTGGGAAGTAAAAACATATTTGCTTTATAATGCACTAATGATGTGTCTGAAAATAATAAATATAACAATTGTTTGCGAACATTCATAAGAATATAACCTTCTTAAATGTTACGATATAATTATTCAGATTTTTTTCTACTATGTAAAAAATGAAAAAATCACATCTTATAGGTATATTATCTATTATAATACTAATATACGGTGTGTAAAAGATAAGCGTGAAATGCATGGGGATTTCCTAAACGGTAAGAGATAGAGATTTGGTTAAATGAGAGAAAATGTGCAGAATCTCCAGCAATACTATCTTCCGCAGTCAAACTTTTCCATATTTTGCTATTTTCCCAATTTCGTTTTTTATTTATATCACTTATTAAGTAAATTAGAAAAAAAAAATTTTTACAGTGTGTTGGCTACTCTCTGGTATCTTCCCTCCATGTCCATCGTAATAGCCTAGTCCGAATTATCCGAAGAGTTTTAGAATCGTTGTAAGCCTTGACTAACAAGCAAACCCACTGTATTTTTGCAAGCTTTTATTTAACTTGCAATGTTTGTATGTTAGTTTTTACAAGCTTTTATTTTACTTGCAATGTTTGTATTTTAGTTTGTTTGTTTAGGTCAATTTTGAACGACATCCACCGTTCCACGTATCCGATCGATTTAAAATTTGGTACACATATGCATTCGCGATGACAATACATGATCCAATCGTTTTTAGAATTAAATTCAATCCCTAAGGGGGTCAAACGAGAGAGAAGGGTTTTTTGACTATTCAATGCCTAGTCCAAACCGCTAAAGCTAGAAACTTGGAATTTGTACAGTAGGTTTCTTTTGTGACGTAAGCACCCACTATATGAATGGATTTTTCGAAATTCAATCCCTAAGTGAGTCAAAAGGGGATAAACTTTTGAACGACTAAAACGAACAAAATAAAATATTAGTAAAAAAAAACTTTTTGAAGACACGCTTTTATTTAAATGTAGGTACTAAAAAGAAAAAAATAAGTTTTAATAATTTACTTTCATAATTATAAAAGTGTGGGTCGTGACTAATAAAATATCGTAGAGTTTACAATCCACGCTTTTATGATTATGAAACTAAATTATTAAAACTTATTTTTTTCCTTTTTTGTACATTTAAATAAAAGCGTGTCTTTAAAAAGTTTTGTTTACTAATATTTTATTTTTTATTTGTCTAAACAAAGGTCATTACTTTCGGTTATATAAAAATAAATACTCGTAATGCTGCAATATGCATACATAATTTAGGACCGGTCATTCTTGCTATTTTAAAAATATTTCCGGTAGCAAGTTTCGTTTATTATGCATGATACTTTCTAATATTGATGAATTTATGACATACAGAATTATCATGAAGAAAGGTGATTTCGCCTGCATAAATCAAATTTGGACACAAATAATTATTGATTTTTTTAAAGACGTAGCCCTGCGGAAAATACTGCAGTATAACTAGAGCTAAACCCACCCAATTTTTTTTATTTGTCCCACCTGAAAAGATCTAATTTTCTATGATTCCTACACCCAGTTACAAAAAAGACAACGCCCCCCAAGGGGGACATTGGGATGTAGTTGTTATTGCAATTACATTCCAATGTTTTTTGGGAATTAGTGCTCCCAAGGATCCGAGCTCGTACCAGTCGGTTTGTGTATGCCTGCTGGCGGATTTTAATACACAAATATGTTATTTGTTGTACTGAAGACGCTAATGACCTGAGTTGTCGACGCGTCTATAATCTACAATAAATAAATAAAAAAGACAACGGGGAAAATGTGAGATGAAGATCGTAACAGTGCGAGTGGCGTCTGGGTCTGTTATGACGTAATGTCGAAAAACAGGGGTTAAACGCATAATTAAAATTGCATTTAAAAAATGGTGACTTACCTAGCTAAAGCATTGGATCCTAATTGTCTTTTGCCAGGACTGAAACAAAAAAAGGAATAATCAAAACAATATATTAAAACCATATAAATCTATGATGTATGCGGGATTGCAGAAAGCATTGTCAAAAAATTTGTTTCTAATGTCGTTGTAGAATATTAGATTGTATTCACATAAAAACAAATAATTGATTTACATAGAAAAAGATCGCTTTGCAAGCTAAATTTTGATCAAAATGCGTAAAAAAATGTTGTTTCGAAGTGGAAATTGTATAAAAAAAACTATGTTAAATACATGTATACACAGTTCAAAAACAATATCGTTTCAATCGATCAATAATTTTACGAATAGGATCGATTTTAAAATTTTACAATGCTTTTCTTATGGAGAAATATGTGTGGTCACAATCTAAGGTCATTGTTAAATCAAATTTTTTGACAATGCTTTCTGCAACCGACCATATACATATTATCTATTTCTGTCTGAGGATAAATGCATAGTGCGCTTGCCCTAATAATTACACTATGGTGTGCATTTGTCCGCAGAGAGAAATAGAACATAATATTTTATTAGGTAGTACAAATTTTAACACGGACGTCGTGAACAAAATACATAATTAAATGAATGCATAATGACTGCAAACAGTATATGAAACACCTGTTGTAAGAACAATGACGTAACACAATGCTGTAATCAGGAAAAATTCAGTAATTCAAACCTATGGCACCGTAGGGATTTTAACCCTAAGCTTTCCACTATCGCGGCGGACTGAGTTGACATTACTCACACAGTGACACATTTTCAAACGATCGACTTTCTCCCTTCTGTCACTGAAAAACCACTACATGCGAGAGTCAATATTCCAACACCACTGCTAGACTACAGACAACTCAACATGTAAAGATTGTTTGCAGTCATTATGCATTCATTTACTAACATTTTATATCGTTTACGAAAATGTTATATCTTTGTTTCAAATTGTTGGTTACAGATTCAGTGTGTTGTGTCAAAATGTGCCATTAATGTTATTTTCAAAAAACAGGTTATTATAATAGACATTTCATCTTTCTCAAAATAAATAAATGTCCAACGCCCAACGGAATGTTTTTTGAGACAAACATGTATTTCTCTGAAAATCTGGTAAACATGCAGTTTTCAAGTAATAGGTATTATTGTAAAACAATTTTGATAAAATATGTAATTTTAACAAATTTCATTTCTTGTTTTTTTATAAAAATTGACATTCAAAATTCTTGAAAACAGTCGAAACGCCGATTAATTTAATATTTAATATATTTTGAAAATAATTGAGGACGCAGTTTGGTGTAATGGTCAGCGCGCTGACCTTTGAATCAAGCTGTCGCGGTTTCGAATCCCACCTTATTCATGGATGTTTTGTGATGTCGTTTAGTTTTATTTGATGATGATTCTGTTGTAATTAAGACGCTAATGACTTAAGTTGTCGAGCGTCTGTTGGAACTCAATTGTAATTTGCACTGTAGTTTTGCTACTGATTCATAAAATTATTTATTGCATGACGTCACACGCATGCGCAAATTAACTAATCCAAATACACCGTAATAAATCTATGAACATAATTAATTATAAAAAACATATGAAATTATATTGCAGAAAGTGTGTTTTGAAAATAATCATCCATTATTCCATACTTCGACGACTGAATTAACGAACCCAAACGCTTAATTAACATTAAAAAGTTAACGACAACAAATTCTCCATTCGACTTATTATCAAACAAACTTTATACGCGGCGTCACTCGCGTTCATGTCTATTTTTTTGAAGTATAACAAACACTATTTATAGTAGAAGTTTAATCAAAATCGGTTCAGTAGTTTTCGAGTTACCCCGGAACAAACAAATAAAAATTCTGAAGTCGTTTTTATTGTGCTTATTCCGCTGATGCAGCGACACAAAGTGCCTCTTGGTTTATGTCCTAATTATTTTCTAGTTTTTGGTACAGCTGATGACTTAAAATAAAACCGTTTAACTTAGAAGTTTTTTACCTATTTTTATTTTCTAGTTTTGAGTTTGAATTCTGGCCCGTATCATTATGCAAATTCCTCATCCTTTCAACTGTCCACCTCCTGATTCCATCATCAGATCCTCGTTACCAAGTTGAAATTATCATAATATTTTATTGTCACTGGAACTCAATTTGTGTGCAAAGTTTCATAAGAATCGGTTAAGTAGAAGTAGTTGAAAAAGCTGTCGCAAAATTTGAAACAAGGATAGTAACAAACAAACAAATATACGGGATCAAGCTAAATAAAACCGTTTAAAAAAAAATAATAATTCCACCTGGGAACTGGGGTTTTTTATAAAAAGGCATGGGCATATAAACAACGGGATCCCTACGGTCTCGGCTCAGATTTAAATTTTGTCATTTCAATTTTCAATAGTTGATTTTGAAAGCTTTATACCAATGATTATTATCATCAATTATTAAACAAATTTCCGCTCTTATTACTAAAGAATTGAAAGTGACTTAAGAAAGTATGTCATTTACTTTATTTTGTTTATAAAGCGAAACGTACAAGAATATATCAGTTGTTGCAAGACAAAATCGTGTATGTCAGATTATTTGGTATACCTATTGGATTATTTGGTATATTATTTGGAATTATTATATGACCTTAATTAAATCCAGGTTTAGTGAAGCTTAAAAAGAGACGAAAACATGCAGAGTTAGGAAACATAAAACAAATTTTGCATCGGTGGAAACATGATCTTATAACTTTATAAATTTATAGAACTTACAGTAGGTAAGTGTGCTTGTTGGTAAGTTCTGAACTCCCAAAGCGTATGTCGGTAATACAGAACTCTTCGGACGCAACTGCGTGTTTGTAGGTCAAATTCTTGGACTGTTCAGATTGTTCGAACTTATTTCTAGCAGCTGTAGGCTTTTAGAACTGTTAGAAGCGTAGAATTGCTAGAACCAGGTTAAAACAGTTCGAAGAGTCCAAGAATTTGACCAAAACAAACACGCAGTTGTATATGAAGAGTTCTGTATTGCCGACAGACGCTATGGGAATTCAGAACCAGTTTAGAACTTACCAACAAACATACCTAATGTTAAAAATTTAGATGATCTCACATCAGACATAAAATGTGCCTTGAACACTGAGGTTAAATATTTAATTTATTTATTGTAGATTATAGAGACGTCTTAATGACATCACAAAACATCCATGAGCGGAGACGGGATTCGAACCCACGACAGTCTGACAAAGACCGCGACGCTAATCACTAAACCACACTGTACTCACTGAGGTTAAAGCTATAGAGGGAGTATAATTAGTATTTAAAGTGAAGCCAGTCGCCGTTGTAATACTACAATATTTTGAAACAACAAAAAATAGATTTTTAAAATTATAAAATCTATAATATAAGAAAGCGAATTTTTCCTGGGATGAGAGCTAGATAGGTCGATTATTTGCCTCCCAAAACCCCTTTTCAGTAAATTTCATACTTCACGTGTTACAGGACACAAGGGCAAAATAACATGCTCTCAACGTCAAAAATCTTGTCTTCTTCAGGACTTATGAATACAAAAAATATGTGAAGTTTGATTATACATAAAACAAGGTGTAATAAAATAATAAATAGCAAGACTTCACTAAGTCTAGCTCTAGATTAAAAAACTCTTGTCTTGTCTTGAAAATCTAGACAAGACACTACCCTCGCTAATGAAGTATAACTTCAGGAATTCAAATTCAATTGTTATTTTATAATGATCCTATTTCACTAACCTGGTTGAATCCAAAAATTTCGTTTTATAGTGCATATACATTTCCTATAAAATGTGTCGTTCCAAAAGAAAAAAAAAACTATGAGAAAAAGTCACACTTAAGACATTTTGTAAGGAGAGTTTGAATACCACTGCACTTAATTCGCACTAATGTACAAATGATAAACAAATGAAACACACACATAAACTAGAATAGCTTTAAACAAACAAGAGAAAAGCAAAAATAAAATATGAACAAAATCACTTCGTTTAATCAAAGCCATTGTAACAAAAAATGTAGGTATACGATTTCAACTGTCGATTTCCACTACCACTATTAACAAAACACGATCGTCACAATGCTGACAGTCAACTGTTACTGAAACAATTGACTCCAAACAACAAGCATCATCATAACCGGAACGTGGTGGGAAAACCGGAAGACATGGAGCGCGTGTTACGGTGTATAACGCAAGTTTAAAACCTATAACATTTTTAATTAATAACAGATCATGTTTCTCTCTCACGATAGGTGCTTAAAAACTGGTCAAGGATCGGTTAATAATATCGGCAAAATAAAATATAATTATGCACGACGTATTATGTCGCAGCCCGCAGCTATTTATCTGGTGTATTCATTTATACACTTAAAAGACGCACCATGGCGAGTTTTGTTTACCTGGTAGTTATGAAAATAGTTAATGCATTAATGAAAATCGTTTCACTTAAATGCAACATCTACTGAACAAAAACATGTACAAGGTGGTGAACGTAGCTGCTGCACATATAGGGATTTAACCCGTAAAATCAAACTTTCGCGATTTCCTGCTACCCTAATTATTTTAGTAAAAATATCTTCAAATAATAGTTTTAGAACATAAAATTCTGCATTAAACAAAATTAATTTTGCATGCTTTGTAACGGCAGAAATTTGATATGAAAATGTCAAAATTACCTCAAAAACAGATACCGATAGCCATGGAACTTGAACAAAATGATTAGAAATTATTCTGACAGCTAAAACGTCATCATTTTGTTCAAGTTTCATGGCTATCGCTATCTGTTTTTGAGGTAATTTTGACATTTTCGTATCAAATTTCTGCCATTACAAAGCATGTAAAATTAATTTTGTTTAATGATTTAAATGCAGAATTTGATGTTCTAAAACTATATATTTCAAGATATTTTTCCTAAAATAATTAGGGAACTGGGAAGCAGGAAATCGCGAAAGTTTGATTTTACGGGTTAAATCCCTATGTGCAGCAGTTACGTTCACCACCCTGTATATGATGTATGTTTTTGTTCAGTGGATGTTGAATTTTAAGTGAAACGATTTTTTAATGCTTTCCATAACTACCAAGTAAACAAAATCCGCCTATGTTGCGTGTTAAGTGAAACTCACTGTTTTTATTTATTGTAAATTACAGACGCGTCGATAGCTTAAGTCATTAGAGTCTTTATTACATTAAATAACAACACACTTAAAACTAAATGAGAGGGCAGTATAGCCTAGATGTTAGCGTGCTTGGCGCCGCAACCTCTAGACTGGATTGCCGTGGGTTCGAATCCCACCTGCGCTCATGGATGTTTTGTGATGTTATTTAGTTTTAAGTTAGTTGTTATTTAGTGTAGTTTAGATGTCGACGCGTCTATAATCTACAATAAATAAATAAATAAAACTAAATGACATCACAAAACATCCATGAGCGGAGGCGGGATTCGAACCCCACGACAGTCTGATCCAGAGGCCGCGACGCTTAGACCTCGCGCGGCGAAAGATGAAGCCACCGCGTCATAGTAACGTGAATGCATTGCGCCCGCCTTCTAGCTTGCTATTGCAGGCTGTTTATTGTCATGAATAGCAGTTTGCCAAAATTGTGCCTAACGTCATAAAACCCAATGTGCAGTTTTGTGTACACGGCACTGTCTGCGGGCAAGCAGGCGTTCACTAGCATATTATCATGATGACGTGCCTGGCTTCATCTCTCACCGCGCGCACTCTACCACTGGACCACATGGTTCTTGAAATTTACTGTACGCATGATTGAATGGATACAGCATATAAAATTTGACTTTCGCGGTTTAAAATAAAAGTGATCTAATATTAACGGAAATAATAAATTTTTACTACATATAATATAATAAAATCGTTCTTACCATGAGGTACAAGTGAAATTTTTATTTGCCCGATGGGTACTGATTTTATGTTTATTAGGTATTATCACAATATTACTTTCATATACTGCAATCATCTTATTAGAGTCTGTGTTACAAGTCTTTAAGTTAAAAACGCACTGGAGACATTTAGACAATAGAAGAAAACATTTACCATAGAAAAAATAGAAAATAAAAAAAACTAAATTGTAAGGGTTTAAAATGAAATGCATAATGGTTATAGTGTCAAAAACAAACGCAATATATCCACAATTTAATTAGACTTCATAAAACAACAAGTTAACTACTTATGCTTAGTTTTTAAAACCAAAGCAATGTCCACAATTTTACAAAGCGACAAAATTATCTGTTTAGTTTTTGAAATAAAATCAATATTCACAAATTATTTATTTATTCACAAGCCTCGAAACACAAACGAAACACAAAATTGTTCTGAAAGGAAGAATTTAATTTTACTGAAACCGTTACATAATAAGCGCTGAAGGTTTAAAGCTTTGTTTTATGAAGCAAATCGAAACTAGTTAAAAGTCAAAAAAATGCGTTACGTAACTTTGTTAGACTTATAATCAGAAACACGAAACCATGTATTTTTTTTATTATAAGTTTTTTTTTGGCCTTTACACTTTTGTATATTTAGCCCATGCTATGCTCACTTCGTATATTCCCATTAGAATTTCCAAATTAATTTTTACACGATTCGCGGATCTATGATTTAGCCACAATCTAAAATCTTAATTTAATTCTAACTAAGATGGGGGAGAAACCATGAAAAAACATATAAATATTTGAATCGCACACGATTTTTTAACCCTATTCGCAATTAAAAGCGAATGTAGGTGTCAGCACTTCAGACGCAATGATGATTTGAATGGTTTGGTAAGTAAAGTAAATTTTTAGGTTAATGAGGTTAGAATTTTATGTCAACAATATCAGATCATAAATTGACATTTATAAGATTTCAAAAAGTAAATCTAATTGTGCAATCGGATAAGTCGTTCACTGAAGAGTCACAATAGTCGCAGTAAACAAGTAAACGGCGTCAGGCAGGGCGTCGTGTAGAGGATGGCGGCGGAAGAGCAAGCCAACGGCGACATCCTAAGCGCCAGTTAGCAAGAGGGCTCACTGCCTTGGCGTCAGATGGCAACCGGCCGTGAAACTATAAGACATGTAAACGGCGTCAGGCAGGGCGTCATGTAGATGATGGCGGCGGAAGAGCAAGCCAACGGCGACATCCTAAGTCCCAGTTAGCAAGAGGGCTCACTGCCTTGGCGTCAGGTGGTAACCGGCCGTAAAACTATAAGACATGTAAACGGCGTCAGGCAGGGCGTCGTGTAGAAGATGGCGGCGGAAGAGCAAGCCAACGGCGACATTCTAAGCCCCAGTTAGCGAAAGGGCTCACTGTCTTGACGTCAGGTGGCAACCCGCCGTAAAACTATAAGACATGTAAACGGCGTCAGGCAGGGCGTCGTGTAGAGAATGGCGGCGGAAGAGCAAGCCAACGGCGACATCCTAAGCCCCAGTTAGCAAGAGGGCTCACTGCCTTGGCGTCAGGTGGTAACCGGCCGTAAAACTATAAGACATGTAAACGGCGTCAGGCAGGGCGTCGTGTAGAAGATGGCGGCGGAAGAGCAAGCCAACGGCGACATTCTAAGCCCCAGTTAGCGAAAGGGCTCACTGTCTTGACGTCAGGTGGCAACCCGCCGTAAAACTATAAGACATGTAAACGGCGTCAGGCAGGGCGTCGTGTAGAGAATGGCGGCGGAAGAGCAAGCCAACGGCGACATCCTAAGCCCCAGTTAGCAAGAGGGCTCACTGCCTTGGCGTCAGTTGGCAACCGGCCGTAAAACTATAAGCCAAATCAATTACTCTTCATCATGAAAATGACGAGGAGAGCCGATCCCAAATAATGGGATAAGGCTAGGAAAAAGAAGAAGATATTTATAAATACGCAGGGAATGACAAAAACACATTACGAGAGCTGCCATTTTTTTCTCGTAGACCCCACATACGACGATTTCGGATTCGAACACCAGCCACTTTGCTTTTAAATGCGAATTACATGAAAGTTAAAGAGAGCGATCGAAATAGGAAAAAAAATGCAGATAGAAGTAATTGTTAATCAAGGTCATCCTAAAGATGAACACGAAGCGTCGTGATTTAGCGATTTAAAAATCGTAATTTCGACAAAAGATCCCGGAAATTTCATTCACTTTTATTAAGACACGTATTCAACCAGTGGTTCCCAATATTGGGCAACGACTCGAATAAACTTCGTAATAATACACCGGTAGTTTTTGAAAAAATATTTTTTTTTTCTAAAAATCACGAAATATTACAGACATGTGAATAGATTTAGTAAAAAACCGAGTTGATTAATTTATCGTAGTAGCGACGCTAAATTTCTGTATATCGTCAGCCCTGTCAAATCAAAAAACTCAACTGCGTCAAAAGCGAACTAAAAAGATGGAAATATGCAGTCGGAGGCATATTTAGTAACAAGTTGCACAGAAATATCTGATGCCTCCGACTGCATGTTATCATTTGATCTTGTTTCCATCTTTTAAGTTCGCTTTTTACGCAGTCGGGTTTTTTGTTTTTTTTTTTTAATAATTTATTTTCATTTATCGATTTATCATTAATCTGTACAAAAAAGCAACGTTACAATTGTCGAAACATTTCACTACTCAGTGCACAGTTTTTTTTTAATTTAATTTTTCGCTTGGATATAAAATTGCATGCTTATAGGCTTTAGCTTATTTTACTGTTTTATGAGTCATAAACTTATAAAAAAAACAACGAATTGATTATGGAAATCGAGGTTATGTTTCTCCTACTTGACTATGAAACCAATAATCTTTCCAACAATACAAAGTGAACACAAAACTACATTACTGACGAGTAGTGATAGTATGTAAAACCGAAAAAACATTTTTTACTTACATTTTATTTTCTTTTAAGCGTTTCAAAATTTTTCCGTATTAAACTTAGTTAAATTATGAACAATTAGATTAACAATCAATTTTGTTATTACTTCCTTACTATATAAATTCACTATTTTAGTGAAATTAACATAAGGACATCAGACGACATGATTCGCCATAACATGCCCTTATTAATTATTGTAGAAAGGCTACATAAGAAAAATTTAAATGCACCGCCGGGAATTAAAATTTTTCTTATGTAGCCTTTCTACAATAATTAATAAAGGCATGTTATAACGAATCATGTCGTCTGATGTCCTTATGTTAATTTCATTAAAATAGTGAATTTATACAGTAAGGAAGTAATAACAAAATTGATTGTTAATCTAATTGTTCATTATATATAAGACACTGTAAGTAATTTCCTCCCAAATAATTGAAATTAATTAAATTCATTTTTAAAGTAAAAAATTTCAAAATGAATACAATATTATAAAACAAGCCGTGAGGTGGGTCGTTTATTAGGACTAAAGTGCGACCCTTAAGGTCCACACGACGAACTTCCCAGTTTGATAAATATTTAATAACAATAAATAAATTAGATATTACACAGAAAAGTAATCATTTTAATCATTAAAACATAATTATTATTTATTTTTAACAATAAATAATAAAAAAAAACGGCTGAACCTTTACGAAGTCGATATAATTTTTTATTCGCGAGATGTATGTATGTAAAATCTACTTTTTTGGATTCTATTTGGTTAAGAAAAAAGAACGGCTGAACCGATTTTGAAAAAATTTCTTTCAAATCATATTTACGTTAATACGCGTCGATTGGCACCCTAACGTAGTCCACACACACATACACACACACAATTAATCTTTCTAAAAATAGTGTAAAAATAATGTAGTGACCTTGAAACATAAAAATTTGTTATACATTTTGATTTCGACTTTCGGACCCATTACAATAACTTCCAATGGGAAGTTAAAAAAAAAACACAAAAATAAGCACGTATCACCAGTTAAATCGTTAGGATTTATTTTTTTATTTAGTATGATTATTATTTATTTAATGCGCGATAACTAAATTAAAAGTATAGCGTACTGCTAGACTTCTAGTCAAAACCGATATTGAATGTGCGGGAAAAACTGAGCGAAGCCGCGAGCAAAAGTTTCGATTAAAACCACAGGATTTTTTAATCGATCAGGTTTTCAAAAACGGTCGATATACATTTTACAATACGTGACTAAGTTTGCAGATATCGTGTATGTAAATTCCATAGGTCATTTGGCCATTTCAAGGTGTGTTCAGATTACACCTTACTAACAAAGACTTTTATGCGTACTGCGCCCACTACAAAACTGCATCATATTCATCATAGAGCACGAAGTTTAAAGTTCTTAACCGTATATAATCGCCTCTTTCATATTGCACGAGATGTGTAATCGTCACGATACAATATCTGCACATATTTTCCATTATGTATTGAACATAACCTCACTTGTACCACAAGTATCAGCTGTTCAAGAACGACCATTTTAGTTTTGTGTAATTTCGGACACACACTTGTACATGGATACCATTTTCAATTTTTTGTCTATATTTGCGCACCTATTTTGTGGAGGACTTATTTCCTAATCAAAGTAAATAACGTCCCTAAGATTGAGTAAAAATATTTAAAATATTACGCTTAACCTAAATTTCCTTATAAAGATCAATGACATAACAGATTTAGAATCAAACCTAAATAAATATGCATTTGTCACACTCATGACTCAACCCACGAATGCAGACTATATTCTTCATAGTTCATCATTATTTGAACTCGCGAAGGTTTTCAGACAAAATTTCAGAAAAAATAAATGAAACGTACTAAAAAGGGTAAATACAGACAGGCATTGTTACCAACACCTGCAATTAACTGGAACAGGTCAGCTTTAATAAACGTTTTAATAAAATGTGGCACATACAAAACTAACATAATATGGTAATTTTCTACGAACTCATCAGCTACATGATAAATATTTTTATATGCATGATTCAAACCAAAAAGATGACATCATAACAGATCGTTTTGAACAGATGACCTCGCGAACGTGAATTTTTACTGATATTGTTGTTGAATTGTTGACCATTTTGTATTTTTATATAACCTGAATGATGAAACTACTCTTGCAGAAAAAAGTACCTACTAACCGTATGACAAAAATATAATCTATGTGATTAATCGTATGCTGTTTATGGTTAACAAATCTGATTCAAAAATTAAGAACATTAAATTATATTGCCAAATGTTACAGCATGCTAAAAATAATAAGTTTATCTTTATGGAATAAAGTGTCTACTCTTACTTGAGGTACCTATTATATCAGCATTGCAAGAAAATTATTTTTACCAAATCAAGAACTTTAGCATGTGAAATAAAAAAGCACATTAAAAATAATATATTAAATAGATTTATACGGCTGTTTTGCAATTGAAAATTTTTATTAGAAGAGCAGCCAATTACATAATATTGACACCTGCAAATATCGGAAAAAATCATTTTGACAACTAATAGTCACAGTTAGGACCTGAACCTTTCCACTATCGCGGTGGAATGAGCTTACATTACTCACCCGTGACATGATTACCAATCGAACATTCTCCATATATGCATATTATACAGGGTGAGTTCGACCACCCGTATCAGTCGTTTTTTTCGAAAACGGTTAGTCGTAGAGAGTTGTGTCAAAAATTTGTATTATAAAAGCCCTAATAAAGAATCGAATGGTGATAATTTTTTTTCCCGGGAAGGTCGGTTTACCTATTAGTTTGCTCCAGAATGTCCAGAACTCCGGAATTATAAATGTAACGATAGGTCGAAAGTGGTAATGTTGAAAAGATCTTTAAAAAATAAGCAAGTTTTGTAGGAACATTTTTTTTATTACTGCCACCCCTGTAAATTTCTATAAGTATAAATATAAATTATTATGTGTTCAAAACTCCGGAATTTTAGAAAGCACGATAGGTTGAAAGTGGTGCTGTTGAAAAGCTCTTTAAAAAATAGGCAAGTTTTGTAGGAAAAATTATTTAATTACTGCCACCCCTGTTAAGTAACAATCGTTTGAAATTATTAAACTAAAATTTCATAATAACGATCGAAGTCGGCATTAAAAATCTAGCAACCTTAGACATTGTCACAAGTGTTCAAACTGTCTTCCATTTACTCTTTAATACATACTACTGAGCTCTTGTGGTTATACTGTGAGTGTACTTCTTCAGTGTTTAAGGATCGATAGATAGGTAACTAGATTTTAAATGCGGACTTTAAAAAAGTTCGTTATTATGACATTTTAATTTAGTAATTTCAAACAAATATTACTTAACAGGGGTGGTAGTAATAAAAAAAATGTTCCTACAAAACTTGCTTATTTTTTAAAGATCTTTTCAACAATACCACTTTCGACCTATCGTTACATTTATAATTCCGGAGTTCTGGACATTCTGGAGCAAACTAATAGGGAAGCCGACCTTCCCGGAAAAAAAATTATCACCATTTGATTCTTTATTAGGGCTTTTATAATACAAATTTTTGACACAACTCTCTACGACTAACCGTTTTCGAAAAAAACGACTGATACGGGTGGTCGAACTCACCCTGTATAACATTGATGTATTTAGGTTCTTATTTAATGTATCCCCTTTCCCTTAGGGAGTTTGAAATAATTTTCATCTACATGAATAGCTCTCGCTATTACGATGATTCACATCTACAACCTAGCTATAATTAATAACACTCGCATGTAGTGGAAATCTATTGATTCCTTTGCATATAAGGAGAATGTTAGATTGGTAATCATGTCACGGTTGAGTAATTGTAAGCTCATTCCGCCGCGATAGTGGAAAGGTTCAGGTTAGAGTCCTGACTATGACTACGGTTGTCAAAATGATTTTTTCCGATATTTGCAGGAAACAATTATGTAATTGGCTGCTCTTCCAATAAAAATTTTCAATTAAAAATAATGTTATTTAGTAAGAAATCATTTAGATATGAAAATAATAAAACT
This sequence comes from Mongoloraphidia duomilia, assembly GCA_039654895.1. NCBI lineage: Eukaryota > Metazoa > Arthropoda > Insecta > Raphidioptera > Raphidiidae > Mongoloraphidia > Mongoloraphidia duomilia. The sequence goes on from CM077527.1 coordinate 15,611,817, forward strand.
AAGGCATTTATTTTTTGAAGAACTAGTTTACATTTATTGAAGAATCTACCTCTAGGAGAGTTTCTTTCTACATCTTAATGTGTTGAAAAATGTGTTTGAAAAATCGCGAAATTAGCTGCCTTGCGCAGGACTCTCAATTTTAGCTAAACAATCGGGACGTCCCGCAAGAATCGGGACATCTAGCAACGTTAAACTCTATACACGGCTAGTTTCGATCTTTATTTTTTGCGTTTTATTACATTGAAGGTCAAACAAGAATGCTGATTAAAATAAATGGTACATTAATATTCGTATAAAATATTTCTGTATTATTATAAAGGTAAAATATATTAGAATTCATGTCACGAATTCCAGCACAAATAACGGATCACACATTATTTATTGGATGTGAAAGCATAATCTCAATTTTATAATATCTAAGAGAATGATCATTTGTTCTCAATCTGACACGACCATATTTGATTTAAGAGTGTTTTCAAAATGTATAAATAATTCATATCTACAAAAAAATTTAAAATAGCTGTTAAGTCTATAGCATTTCCCATTCCCCTTAAGACTTTAAGCAATTTTTTTGCATACCTGGCAGACCTCGACGATTTTACAATAAAGTATTATGCATTTCTGAAACGTTTTTGAACTCACTGAAAGTGCAGTTAAAATATCAATATTCCTTGAAACATTATTTATAAGCTTACATATCTTATAGAGAGGTTGCATTTGTAAAATGATAAGCTCTAGATGAAGATTATAAAACAACTAATGATTACGGCTAGAAAAAATTGGAACATGGAACAGTAATAGTTCTTTCACACTATCCGGTTCGCTGGTCAGGTTTTGAACCTGACGGAATTCTGAAGTATAAATTAAATATCAGGACGCGATCAGGTTTTCAGCAGATCCAGTTTTATGTTTATTAACATTATGTTTGAAATTATACCCTCGCACCTTTCTTGCCAGAGTTGAATCAAACCTAAAGCAAACCTGAAGACGAAAACCGATTGGGGTGAGGTCTGACATATATGCAAAAAAAATGGCAGAACAATGATAATATTGTAAATAAGTACAAAATGTATAAATTTCATTAGAGCTGACCAGTATACGAGATACTGACCATAAAAAATAATTTTAAGACCGAGATAAGAATTTATGATTTATTACCCCCCCCCCGCGAGAAGTTCTCCTTCTTCGAAGATAATAATTAGTGAAAGAATTTTTAGAATCGGGTCAGTAGTTCCAGAGATAAGAATGTATGATTTATTACATCCCACCCCCCACTCCGCGAGAAACTCTCACCCTGCGAAATTAACAAAACAGCGTGTTAAATTGTACGATAAACCCAACATTATAAAATTATAGTAGTGTTGTTCAGTAGACCTTTGGTATGATGACTATACGATTGAAAAAAATAACAGTATGAGAACATTCTACGTTACTTAAATGAATGCATAATGACTGCAAACAGTATATGAAACACCTGAGTAAGAACAATGACGTAACATAATGCTGTAATCAGGAAAAATTCATTAATTCAAATCTATGTCACCGTAGGGATTTTAACCCTAAAATCGCGGCGGACTGAGTTGACATTACTCATTAATCCCTATACGGTGACATAGGTTTGAATTAATGAATTTTTCCTGATTACAGCATTGTGTTACGTCATTGTTCTTACTCAGGAGTCAGGTGTTTCATATACTGTTTGCAGTCATTATGCATTCATTTAATTATGTATTTGTTCACAGACGTCCGTGTTAAAATTTGTATTCTACGTTACTTTTAATTGGTTGTTAAATCTTTTAGGTAACCGTACATTTCTAGATGCATTCTTCGAGCTATTGTAAAATTATAAATGCAGAGAGGTCATTGCATGTTTGTGATATGAATCATCTTTTAAACATGCAGGTATATTAAGATAAACTATTCTTTATAGTTACACTTATTTTTAAGAGGTGTCACACCTGCGCAGTCTGCATCAAGAAAATCTATATAGACTCATAGAGCTTAGTCAAGTGACCTTATTGAGATGCAAAGGCGCACGCAGAATTTTGTTCAGAGGGGGAGCAAGAGTTATGAGAGTTAACATAGACATCCAGGACCAGTTATTTATCATACCGCAATCAGATTAAATAAACGATAATCGAATTCGAAGAAATTTTAGGCACCAAAGTTCAATAACAGGAAATGAAAAATATTATTCATGAATTTTTACACTTTATTCCATTATTCCTGAGCAGTAAATGATTTTCTAAATATTGCCCTTAAAGATTTGTGCTTCTTAAAAAGTGTAACAGGTTGTAATATATAAATATCACAATTCTTGATACAAAATAGCTAGATTTTTGCGTGTTTAAGTTGGTCACGAAAACATTTATTGTGAACTGTTGATTCATTTGATTATTTGATGTAAATAAAAAAATACATTGTTAAGGACGTTGACTTATTATTGTGTGACAGAAAATATTTATGAGACAAAAAAAACTATTTTTACCTCCGACTGCCAACGAGGGGATATTATATATGGATTTAGACAAAGTATTAATGGAGACGGTTCGTAATGCGCCGCATATACCGAAGATGAGTATCGTAGGCTAATAATATATTGAATAATAAAGTTTTTCAATGATGAAGCATTCCAAAATCTTTTTGAAAAATGTCAGTGAAATTAGCTAAAAAGCCCTTATGCGATACTTAAACGATATTGTTATAGGTACAAAATGTGCACAAAATTGTGTACATTTCTAAACACCACTGATCCGATTGGCATTAAAATCAATAGGTCTGGACTTGAAATCTTCTCAGTCCTCACTAATTTTTCGACCCTGTTCCATTTCCTTGCGTAACATTGACGAGTATTCGATACCTGAAGTTACCCCCTGCATTCTTCATCTCAAATCCTTTCCAGTCGCCTAAAAACGGTCACAGCTCTCCCGATGCTATTTTTAAAGCTAAAGGGTTCGGATAAACGCCAAATGAAGAACCAAGAGGCACACTACAGATTCTACAGACAAATTTTTTGAAAAAAGTTTTGGCTGCTGTATGTCAAAGATAATTTTTAATTGAATTTAATTTTTTAAAAGTTGTAAAGTTTTCCAGGTATTTTTTTTTCAATTTTTCGCCTGAAGGTACCGTAGTGTGAGTCTTGGTTCTTCATTTGGCGTTTACTCGAACCCTTTAGCTTTAAAAATAGCGTCGAGAGAGCTGTAATCAGTCTTCAGGCGAGAGGAAAGGAATTGAGATGAATAGTACAGGGCCGGGGGGTAGCTTCCGGTATTAAGTAAAATTATTTTTCGCACTTAGTTGATTGCAAAACCATTTCGGTCTATGATAAATAAATGTCTCTGCAAATTTCCTTGCAATTAAGCCACGCATTCGGCAGTAATCGCGAAACAAAGACAGACAAACAAACAAAGAGAACGACATGCTAAAGAGTTAAAAATGTGTTCAGATTTAAATCTACGTGAAATATAAATAATTCTAATTCTAATTGCTTGTTTATGGACAACAAAAATAATCAAATTCAAAATTTATTCTATATGTCGGAGATACATAGATATGATAAAATACTTTGATTGTCTTAATTGACGACTTGATTCCTTGCATTTATCTTCCTCTCGAGTGCTTGTTTCTTGCGGCATTCTGCTTTTTTATGCCCTAGGTTTCCACAAAAATGACATTTCGTTTGTGATTCAGATGATTTAAAACGCTTAGTTTCAGAAGCTGAATTTTCTGAAGTACATATTGCTCTCTTCTTTGTGTACGAAAAAGCTCTCATTTCGTTTAAGAATTGGTCTTCTGTATTAATGTCACCAGTATGTGCTGCATGTTCTACACCTTTATCATGGGATATTAAGCGAACAAAAACCACAGCATTAATAACTTCAGCCATGGTTAGGTGTTCCCATCTTGCCTTGAGGAAATATCGGAGACGAGTTCCAAAAGCCCCAGTGCTTTCATCCTTCACTGGCTGCTCGTTAAAAATTTTAATCAACGCTGATGTCGCTGTTTCTTTTCCACCAAAACGTGCAGTGAAAAGTTCTTTAAATCGTGGCCAAGCGATGTCAGGAACAACAACTTGATACAGCCATTGTGCTACAGAGCCCTCCAGAGCGCCACTCAACGCAGAAATTAATGCACTACCTTGTAACGGATTTTCTTCCATAACGAGATTAACAACTAAACACCAAGCAGCTGGATCAGACCCTGCGATTTCAGGATTGAATCGTGGTAAGGATAGAGTCTCTGGTTCAGAATATGATCTCTGCGCGAATGATTGAATAAGCTCTCGCATGGTGGTCATAATATTATTATATTCGTGCATTGATATAGACGCAGTTGATCCCACTTCTGATGTCGGATGACGGGAATTAGCCGGAGCATCAGGCATTTGGTTCTCGGCGTTATTAATGTTTGATAGTTATAATTTATCAAGATCACAGAGTTTATAAGATTAGGTAATATTCACTGCTGGATTACATTAGAGTTGATATTAGCGATTTTGTTCAGATAGCAGCTGATTCGGTGACGAATTCAGTCTGCAGAATCAACGTGTTCACTCTCTGAGTTTACAAACTGAAATACCGTGTGCCTCGCTTTTCTAGCCTCTATGTTGAGTTACTTTTATCAGGTACCTCCGTGAACAGTGAACACCAATCAGAACTCTTGATTATGATTACGTTTGCCCAAAATTCAAGGTTATTGTCATTAAGTAAAATACTTTAGGTTATAAAATCGAAATAGGTATAAATTCTAATCAACATTAAGTAAATTACCATAGGTCATAAAGTCAACCTAAGTATTTTGAAAATTCTAACATATGTGTTCGGGGAATTCCCATCTAAGGTTAGTCGCTATAAGTGTGTGTTTTAAAGACCACCAACAGCTAAGGTTATTTGGGCTTAGCACCAATTCATATTTTCAATTCATTATTATTTTTTTTAAATAATAAATTGAAAATCCAATTGACACTTTCACCAGCTCTCGGGCTAGAACCCGGGAACTGGGACTTATAATAGAGGAACCATAGCAACGTCATGTAAACAACAGCATTGCTACACGCTCGGCTATTCTCAATCCCTAGTCGCTAAGTGATATACAAGAAATCAAGTCGTCAAATTAAGACATAATCAAAGTATTTAGACATGTGATCTGTTTATCTCCAACATATAAATTGTTCATTATTTGGTTATTACAATGTTTCCAGTTTTACCATAACTATTCAAGGAATAAATTAAATTCAAATAATTGTATCATTTAATTAAAACTAATTTTAATTGAAACTAATTTTTAAAACTACAAGGACAAATTTGCAATAAAAATTAACCCACAACCGCTAAACTAAGTTAAAAAAATGTAACTAAAACTTACTGCCTAAATGAACCCCATCTTCGATTCGGAAGACTATCTTGATGGCTATGAAAAAAATACAAATATAAAAAAATCATAAAAACACTAATAAACAATTTCAAAAACATTTAAAAAATACACATTTTAAACCACAATAATTAAACTAAACCTCACATTTCAATCAGTACTCAGTAGTATCTGGTAGTAACTAAATAATGATAGTAAGTAGTAATGCAAAAATAAAAACAAATAGGTAATTTCAATTGCAATGAACTAGATTGTGAAAATAGAAAGTACTATATGTATATATCGGAAAAGGTAAGGTACTGACTTTTTACATAATAAATTGTAATGGTATTAATAGTTCAAGAGCTCGTGGTCAAAAATTGCAAGATTTTTGTAAAGACTAATAGTTAGTTAGTTTAGTTAGTTTATTAATTCTCCATAGACAATACAAACATTGTATGGATTTGTCAGATATAAAATTACAATAAATCTAAAATTATAATACATTTAAAAATTACAATAAAACTTATGCTAAAAATATTTTGAGATAAGCAGGTTTAAATCAAGAGCACGGAGTGCGCCGGCCAAGTTCTCGCAACAAGCAAAGTCGAGCGCGCACTGTGCCATTTCAAGCCCTTTTCGACCCTCCTCTATCTCTGTTTTTTTTCAGAGGGGTTAAGGTTACCAAAAAGAAGCAGTATTCCAAATTTCATGCGTCTAGGTGGAATGGTTTCCAAGATACGAATGCCCAAAAATCGCAATTTTTGGCATTCACTGACTGACATAGATCATAAAAAATCTAGGGTATTTCCAATCGAGATAGAGCTTTGAAATTTGGAATATAGATAGTGTTTAAGGTGATAATTATGAGAAAAATCAATAATCAATAAAAATCGAACATGGCGGATTTTGACACGAAATAAATAAATCTAGGGTACTTCCAACAAAATGAATGGATTCAATGCCGCCAAAGAAGCTTTACTTCAACAAAACAATCAGACTAATTTTGATAAAAACAGTTGGTAAAAGTCTGAAACTTCTACCGACTGCTGACTAGGTCAGGAGTCGCGACCGCTGACTTGCTAACTAGCAGGTTTCGGTGGGGAGGGGGTCAAAATATTTATGTACAATTAGTAAACTCATTATATTGATACTTACCTCACCAAATCAGTTTTTTACACGCTAAAATATAAAAAAAAATATCGAAAATATGCAACTCCCAATGCCGCTAAGATATGAATCGGATATCCTTTTCTATGCGTTCTATGCGTTTCCAAAAATTTTGGGGGATTTGAACACCCTAACCCCCCTCCTGAATCCGCCACTGCTAACTAGTATATTTATTTACACCCTAATTACTGGCTAATCTCAAAATATTAGCCTTTACAAAAGTCTTGCAATTTTTGACCACGAGATCTTGGACTATAAGTGCATTCTACAAGAAATTATGTGATGAACGTACAGAAAGTTTATAAATTACAACGAGGAATTAAGTAAGAAAAACAAAATAATTAGGTATTTTATATAGTACCTACAGGAAAAACAACTACCTCACCGATCAATTGAACCTTTTTATAAACGGTTCGAAACCCAACTGCAGATAGATTAATTACAGAATTGATAAATTAACCAATAATAAAAATGAATACTTACTTATTTGGAGATCTTCTAAGGCTAGTTCTTAACCAGGTATGTCTATTTATTAACGGACCATGAGGAGGACTTCTGCTTCCAACTGATTCCCTGAAAAAAAAGATAATATATTTTCAAATGTTATTCCAGAATTCTGTTATGTTGATTTTCTTCAGTATTTATCCTGCTTTGCCCGGGAATGACAGCCCCGTGTTATGAGATATGCCATTTAATAAGTGCTTATTGCAAAAAATCAATCTCGCACTAGTTGGAAGATTTAAACCACGAATAAATTGATAAATTTCGCTAATGATTCACTCCTTATTTTTGCTCACTGCTCATCTGCATTTTGTCATAACGTAATAATTTAAGAAGTGAGTCATGCACTTATAGTTCACTATTTATGTAAGTGCATTAGTCACTCCTTACATTTTGGTACAACAGTATAGCATATAATATCATTCGAGAAGTACTAAGCTTATAAACAGTGAAAGGATTTTTGAAATCGGTTCAGTAATTTGGGTGTGATTAATTAATAACAGAACAATATTCTTATTTTTATATACATTTTTTTTTAATTACTTATAGACGCGTCAGTGGCTATGACTATTTATTTCATTATATAGATTAAATTTCGCCTAATTTCAAGAATCCGCAAACATTGGCGGACTGCGGTTAAAATTGTGTTTTAAAGACCACCAACAGCTAAGGTTATTTGGGCCTAGCACCAATTCATATTTTCAATTCATTATTTTTTTTTAATAAATTGAAAATCTAATTGACACTTTTACCAGCTCTCGGACTAGAACCCGGAAACTGGGGACTTGTAATAGAGGAACCACAGCAACGCCATGTAAACAACAGCACCGCTACACGCTCGGCTATTCTTAAGCCCCGAACTGCGGTAGAATGGGTGGCGACCAATATTTTTGGCCCCTTATTCCAAAAATGGACCAATATTTTTGGCCCCTTATTATATGTGTTGCCGTACTTTTACTTCAACATATAACATATTTTTATATTTTTTGAGATCATAAAAGTAAATTAAAAGAAAAAATTATTTGTTGAATAATGTGGTCCATTTGGCCACCACTAACGCTGGCCGCGGTGGCTGGAGCCGCCTGGTCCAGTCCGCCCCTAGCCGCAAAAGTGAGCCTTCAATAGGATAATATATTAAAATTAAGGTGATAAAGAACCTTAAGACAACGTGCGTCGTGACAATTAAAAGTCTCAAAATATCGCAGGTTTCGTTTCTTATCGATCATCTATATAAAAAAAATACAACCGAATTGAGCACAACCCCCTTTTTTGAGGACGGTTAAAAAAAATAATGGGACAAGTAATATAAGCCAGACATAAGGGCTGTCTAGTCTCAAGGGGTGTGTAACGTCACTATTTGTAAGACATAACTTCTAACGTTTGCATGTATTATGTTAACACTCAACCCTGATGTAGAAAAAAAGATATACTTATGCGCTTTTCATCAATACGGATTAAATTCGTGAATTGAGAATATAGTAACGTTGAAGTTAAAGAGAAAACTTCATGGCATAGGATTGATTGTAAATCAATATACTGATTATTTAAAATAGTATTACAGCGAAGAAGTATTTTAAAAAACTAGGATGTGGTTTTATGAAACCACAGTGAGAATGAAACTTTTTGCCATAACCCTAAACGCTTTTAACTCGAAATCGCCGAAGGTATATAACTTTGTTTATGTGGTTTCAACTCTGCATACTCCGCTAAGTTTGACACTATGAAAATAAAATATTAAAATAAAAAATATATAGAGAAAATATAAGAATAATTAAGAGCACTGTGGTTTAATTTAATAATAAAGAGTTTAGTCACGTCTAGCCACAATAATTTTATTAATGAATGTACATTTCAAGAGCTATGCTCCCATCTTCAGCAAATACTAAATTATTATTATTAGTATTTGCTGAAGATGGGAGCATAGCTCTTAAAATGTACATTCATTAATAAAATTATTGTGGTTAGACGTGACTAAACTCTTTATTAGAGAAAATATAATCAAAATAGTTGGCAAAACCAAAAGTGCACATCCCGCTAAGTTTTTCACTGTATTATAAAGATAATAAAAAAATATTAGGTAATAATTAATTAATTAAAAAAAATTGAAAAAAAAAAATTAAAATTTTTTTTTTTAAATTTAAATGAAAATATAAATAGATATCAAGTGAAATAAAAATATAATATAGATTATAGACGTAAAAAAAAAAATGTTGATGTCGGTCGGAGTCGAACTGGTAAATAAATATAGAAAGCATTCGAAACTCTGAAGATGACCGAAAGCATGTCGAAACGTTAGAAATAAAATGCAATTTTAAATAATCAGTATTGCTCTTCAGTATTCTCTTCGAATGTTGAATATTAAATCAAATTGGCGTTATCAACTATACTTTACATTTTTTTGTACCATGGTTCTTTCATGTTAAGTCTATCGGGGGTTGCTAAGATGACCTTCAGACAGGGAAAGTTTATAAGGAATCCATACACGTGTAGCATTTTTGTATAATTAGTGACTCTACCACGTGTCAAATATCAGAATATATTAGCTGTGTCGGGTCATATTACTAAGTCTTACACACACTTAAAAATTTCTGAAGTTCTTTTTAAAGACATATTTTTAAGTGATCTAATTCTGGGAAGCAATTAACATTTTAGTACGTTGAAATATCTCATAAATCTTGTTAATAACCTAATTTTTCTATTATATATAGCTTTTTTTATGCGTCGAAGTTAAAAGTTCTGTCTTCATTTAACTGAATTATGCCACCCCTTCAATATACTGACCAATCGATCTGCAAATATTATAATGACATTATTGGGTCACCGGCAAGCTATACAAACAATTTCAGCCTTGAAGCAATAATAATAATTGTGACCATTTTTTTTATTACATGTTGCATCCCTCCCATACCGCTATTTAGCAAAATCCCTTACTCAGGGCACTTTAATATGCCTCCCTCAACATCTTGACAAAAAGGCCTTGAATAAATAACACCAAAAAATTGTCACTAGCTCTCGATTTATTAGTACAGATTAGCTACATACCCTGAGGCTACATCATGTCCCGGAGATCCATTTGGATCCAATTCCAAATCAACACCTTCCCCGTAGCACTCGTAGCTCTCTCCATCCGACATACTTGAGCATTGGCTTTTACTACTGCCTTCCGTAGCCATTCCATTGACTACGTCACTGGGTATCATCGGCGTACTACCTACAGCAGCAGTTACACTATCGGAACTCTGTGAAGGCGTACTTAACACGAAACGTGGAGTCGCTGCCGGAACTTTTTCAGGAGAAAATTCACCAGGAGTAGGTGCCATCATAACGAAGTCGTTAAAATTTCCTGGAAAGAAAAAGTTTTAAAATTAGTTATGCGTAGTGAGTTTAGTACGGCTGAGGATATTATAGGGTTTTTTTTGGAAAATTTTATACAATAGTACCTCTAAAACAATAGTACTTTACACCTCCTAATGTTATTCCTTTATCTATATAATTGGTACGCCTGAATACAAGTATACACACTTGCATACAAATACAACAATACACTTACAATAGCTTCCATAACTTTCCTTCATTTTGAAAATAGAAACACTAGTCTAAAATCCTTGCTAATAACAACATCGTTCAAATAATGTTCATAAATCATAATTTCACTATAAAATGTAAGTATTTTGAATCTAATTCATTCATTTATCTTTATTTTCAAATACTGTATTATAACTTGTTCATTTTAATGTATATATGTATAACATTTCAGAATATTACTGATGATGCCTAAAAGGGCGAAACGTTTATTATAAATATAACTCGTTCAAATAAATAAATTGGCTGCAAAAAATTTTCCAAAAAAACCCTAAAATTAGTTATGTTGACTTCTTTGCTTTCAACGCTAGTTGTATATAAATTAGCACATAACTTTTAGATTTATATGTAATTTAAATATACGATACCTATAGATTAAAATTATGTAAATTTATTTTAAGAAACTTAAATTATACCAGCATAATAGCATTTACAACCCCTTATTCAGGGTTAACGCACTTCCAAATAATAAACACATAGGTAGTTCTTTCAATTTGAAGAAAATAAGGGTATACTCAAGGTCAATGCACTGAATAAATAATAGATGTGACATAAAAAAATAGAATGACTGAAAATTTGTTATCATTTCCGCGATAACATTTCAGATATCGATTAACAATTTACTTCGAATATAAATTCATATTATATACATTTGTAGCATGGTACGATGGAAAGGAACAGGGCGTCGCTGTTTGCACAAAAAAGCAGCAGCTGATCTTTATACGTGGAATATTAACAAATAATCATAGAGATATTAAATAAGTGTATTTATTCAATTGAAGAATTTTTGGAAATTGACATAATATAGTATAAGTATAGTTTAAACTCGATGTAGGTACCTGACGCATTATACCATTGTAATGGTTTTTAATAAAGAAATTTATTATTATTATTATTATCATAGATGGAGTAGGGGAGTCATAGGTACAACACTGTCAGGTTGGAAAAGAGAGATAGAAAACGAATAGGTTCTCTTTTCCTTGCCTTCTGATGCATTTGTGAATTTAAAAAATTATAGTAGGGCTTGCCAAGTTGGGTAGGAAAATTCTAAACATTTTATATTTTTTTGATAAATATGTATCTCTTGAAGGAATAAATAAATAAAATAAAATAAATTGTTAATTTACATCTGTAACCATGGTTATGTATTTGTGATAGAAAAAGATAGAAGTACACTTCTATTCTCCATCTCTATCTTTTGCACCGACACTTTTTTGGGTGGCTTCCCTTGTTTATCTATGATATCTCTATGCAAATAATACTAGCTTTATGCCCCCACGGGGGACATTGGAATGTGGTTGCTATCGCAAATTGCATTCCAATGTTCTTTGGAAATTAGCTCTCCCAGGGACCCGAGCTCGTAGCAGTCGGTTTGTGTATGCCGGCTGGCTGATTTTAATACACAAATGGATTATTAATTGTTTTGTTGAAGACGCTAATGACCTAAGTTGTCGGCGCGTCTATAATCAACAATTAGTTAATTATTACTAGCTTTATGCTCCAGCCAGAATGTCAAATAGATGATGACTGTAAAACAATCTGGCCGCGCGTTGTTTGTCGTTTTATAAAACGCCCAACCATTTTATAAAATGACTATCCACATTGTAAAATAACCGTTAAGTCAACGAAGATTGTTCATTCATCTGGCCACCTTTTTTAAAACGTCTAGGCGTTTTATAAAACGACAGATTTTCCAATCTGGCTACGACATAGACATTTCTCCAAGTCTTCATGGTTTCCGGGCTTGTAGGCCGTGGTCCGGTGGTATTTCTACCTGACGTTTCGTCTACAACTGCGGTAGACATTCTCAAAGGCGATGTGGCAGCGGTCGAAGTGTCCTCCTTGCAAGGAGGACACTTCGACCGCTGCCACATCGCCTTTGAGAATGTCTACCGCAGTTGTAGACGAAACGTCAGGTAGAAATACCACCGGACCACGGCCTACAAGCCCGGAAACCATGAAGACTTGGAACAATGCCGGCCGTGAAAGATTGCACACTTGGATAGACATTTCTGTTGTCGAGCGTCTATAATCTACGATATCTATATATAATTGGCCACTCCTAGTATACGATCTAAGGTTGTGCATGTCATGGAAACGTCAGGGTCGACGTCCTACAGAATTTCTAGATGTACTGGGAACGGACTGTTCTAAGGTTGTAGATTTTAACATGAGATACATTGTTCGTTTTAAACAATAGGTTATGGGTAGAGGCTCGTAGAGTAATGGCGTGGTCAACATTGCGTGTATTGTGACAACAGACACCTTCTAACAATAGATTCGTTGATAAATACCTTTGCACAGAGCTGGCTCAACAAAAAATTTAATAAATTAGTCGGACAATTTTCGTTACATTTCTAATGGCATTTTTTTTTTTTTTTGAAATACCAACAGCTATGGTCATTTGGGCTTAGCAGTTGAACATTTTTTTTTGACAATAATTTGAAAATCCAATTGATATTTTTACCAATTCTCGGATTAGAACCTGAGAACTGGGGGCTTGTAATAGAGGAGTCATAAAAACGCCATATAAACATAATGGTATTGCTACACGCTCGGCTATTCTCCAAACATTTCTAAAAAGCGATCAACCAGACCAGTACTCATCGAAAAGCAGAGACGTTATGTTCATAACTATATTGTAAGTCTACATAACTAATACTAGCGGCCCGGTCCGGCTTCGCCCGGGTGCTATGAATTTATGATTATGATTATGGACCCGGGTGGTATGCTCCGCTCACGTATATTTAGTATATTGTTAATTTTTTATCCCCCCGGAAGAATCTCCCCCCCTGCGTAGCTTTCTATTAGTGAAAGAATTTTTAGAATTGGTTTAGTAGTTCTAGAGATAAGAATTTATGATTTATTACCCCCACTCCCCGCGAGTACCCCCTCGCGAGAATCTCCCCCTGCGTAGCTTTCTATTAATGAAAGAATTTTTAGAATCGGTTTAGTAGTTCCAGAGATAAGAATTTATGATTTATTACCCCCCCCTCCCCACCGGCGAGAATCAAAATAACATATTGCGTATATCACTCAGGGATACTGTAGCTTTCTATTAGTGAAAGAATTTTTAGAATCGGTTCAGTAGTTTCTGAGATTACTTTTTTCACTCGGGCAAAGCCGGACCGATCAATTATTATTATAGCCAATGTCTTAGAGCAAAGAATCACCTATCGGCCAGTGAAAAAAATTTGGAAATCGGTTCACTGAGACCATTTTTCTCACTCGGGCGAAGCCGGTTTTTTTCGAGACAAAAGGTAGCCTAAGTCCTTATCGAATATTCGATATTAGGTCAATATCGAGACTTGCATAAATCGATACTTTTCTCGATTCGGGCATTATCCACTTATAATGTTGGTACGCGTGCCAACGAAACAGGCGGGAAATTCAATTCCCACGAATATAACAAGTTTTCAAAGTTTCCGTCAAAATTTGCCGCCCTTCAATTCTTGCCGCCCTAGGCAACTGCCTACTCTGCCTGCATGGTAAATCCGGGCCTGTTCACATTTATAATATTAGTAAGGATTGTACGAATATTCAGTCGATCAGTACATCAAATACCCATTGACCACCAACGATAACATCTGGATTCTTACGTTCGTCTCCATACTGGTCAGGACTCAGGGTTCAAATTGCATTACCAAAACCACGTAAACCAAATTTTACACTTTCGGCGATTTCAGGTTAAAGGCGTTCAGAGTTTATGGCAACCAAGTTTCACTCGCACTGTTGTTTCATAAAACCGCACCCTAGTTTTTTTAATCTTTTTTATTTCACTATAAAAGTTCTACAATCAGTACCGCTTTGAATTTTCATTGTACTTACATTGTATAAAATATATTGTTGAAAAAAAAAACAATAAAACTAGGAAGTAAAATTATTTAATGTCATTTCATGTTATATGGATTAGGGGTTAACAACCCTTAATGAAAACAAACAATTTATGCACTTACGAGAAAGCTTCGTGAAGTTTATCGACCTTTTGTTAGACTTCTTAATTGTCAATATCGATTATCAACATTCAGGTTTACACCGTAATAAATGCTTTATTTTTTGAGCCCTTAATTTCTATAAACTAAAATCACTGAGCTAAAAGGTAATAGAGGCGCTACAAGCATTTAAAAGGAAAGCTAGTCACCATATTTATTCAGTGATGCGCGATACGAGATGTTTTAGTCGATTGTCTCGATTGTTCAAACATCTCGATGACTCTCGCTGGTTGTCACTTGGACTCGATTGTTGTTGTTTCATAGTTCACCGAGACCGAGTCGCATAGTACTGAATCGTACACTGTCGAGAGCTACATAATATACAATCGTTCATCACTCAACAACTGTGGTCGAGTCGATGGTCGATTGTGCAGTAATCGCGTAAATAGTAAAATACAAATTCAACAGTGAAGAGATCACAGAGTACCGACTGAACAGTGTAAACAGTGAACAATCAACGAGTCGCGTGAACGTCAGTCGACTAGCATATAACCTTGAATCGCAATTATATGTATTCTCATTTGCTGCTATTGCTATAACCTATGTGGCAAATAATCGACTTGAATAATCGAACATTTCGATTGTAAAATCAAACTCCGAGTCGATTGTGGACTCGATTGTTATTATGAACGATTACAATTGTTTCGATTGTAAAAATATCTCGTTTCGGCCATCACTAGCTTCTACTATAAAGAAAGTTGAGAAGTAGCCAAAAAACCGACGTTGACGTGAGCGAAGACGCGGATTAAGGCTAGTAACGAATGTTTTGTCACGTGATTAAAATACCTATTTTACAAAGTTAAATGTTATTTCTATCAAAATTGTTATCGTCAAAAAATAAGTAGGTATAATAGAAAAATGATACTTATATTTATTAAAAAAAAAATGAAAATTGAAAAGCTTTATAACAGGATATTATAAGCTGTTGTGAAGAATTCTGAAAGTCAGAAACTTTTTTAATATTGTCTGTTTTGACAGTGACAAAGTATCTTCTTTATCAGATTATTCACAACAGTGTTGAATGGTTTATTCATAATTTATAATATTAATGTGAGAATGCCAAAGGTTTATTTTTGTATCTACACGGAAAATCCATTAAATTGCAGGTATGATGTAAATAAATTAAGGACAAACAATGCTGATATTAAAACAACCTGTCTTGATCGACCTACGATATTATAAAATTGTAATTGTATTTTTTCAAGGCCATCAGCAGCTAGGGTTATTTGCAGGGCCTATAGCTTTATTAGTCTCGTTTTTTTTCGTTCGGTTACGCATGTCGAGCGTCACGTCCAAACAAAGCGATCTACCAGACCAGTATTCATCGAAAAGTAGCGACGTTATGTTCACAACTATATTTATAGACGTCTACATAACTAATATCGAGCAGCACATCAAATACCCATTGACCACCAACGATAAAATCTGCATTTTACGTTCGTCTCCACACTGTTATTTTTCAATAATACAGGGTGTCCCAAAATTGCTGGGACACAGAGCTACCACGTGTAGTAGAGGTCAAAATAAGTCGATTGGACCCAATTTATTTATATACCAAAATTTACCGTTTGTTCGATAGACGAGTCCAAAGTTTACATAAAATGTTGTATATAAAATTTTGTATTACGATTTTATTAAACTTGTACTAGGAATACCTGTTAGCATTATTTAAGAAAACATTTTTTTCCTTCGGAATACGAAATTTTTACAAGAGTAACAAAATGAAGATAATTAATCAGTCTTCAAGCTAAAAAAATTTGAGAACCGTATTACCACCTCTAAGAAAGTTTTGAAAAAAATGTCAGAGGGTGAGGGTTGTTTTAACCCTTCTATAATTTCTTTTGGGTTTCTTTGATTACCGAAAGGAGAGTAATCCTCTAAAATGAACTTTTGTCAAATTTCATTCAATATGTTTCACTCATTTCTGAACAGCGTACAAAAATGTGTTTTTTTATGTAAACTTTGAACTCTTCTCACAGGCAAACGGTACATTTTGGTATATATAAATAAATTGGGTCCAATCGACTTATTTTTACCTCTACTACACGTGGTAGCTCTGTGTCCCAGCGATTTTGGGACACCCTGTATATTCAAAATCCTATTGATTCTTTTACCAGTTCTCGGATTACAATTCAGGAACTGGGGGCTTGTAACAGAGGAGTCATAGAAACGCCATTATTAACAACGGCATTGCTACACGCAAAGCAGACATTGCAGTTTGGCCAGGCACGGGACGGTATTTTTCAATTTTAAAAATATAACTAAAAAACTAAGTGACGCGTTAATTTTTACCAGGAGTGTATTTATTTTTTAATAATTGTGTGTACTTACGTACTTTTAATTTGCACTGTTTTAAAAATAACTTAAATCAACAAAACTTCTCAAATATTTTGACACTTTTTGTAAGAACAATTCAACCGAATAAATATTTATTGTTTTTGAACAACTTATAACACCTCTTGAAATGTAATTGTTACATAATTATTGTTAAAATTTGATTATTTATATATAACCGTGAATAAAAATTAATTAAATGTAAGGTTTAATAATGGAAATTGTTTGCGGAATAAAATCTATAAACCGTGACATTGTAAAATAAATTGAAGAAATATTTTTGGCACCAGATCACTTAAAACATCACTGCAACGTCCTCAACGCATGTCGTTCCCCGAGTTTAAACTCAACTAAAGTCTAAACACGATGTTAAGTATTGTAATATTATTATTACATTATTACATTTCAACACGTTGTATTAAAAAGGGGGGCGTTTGATATGATAACGAGAAAACGTGTAATATTACAATCAGAAAACAGCAGAGATTTGTTCTGTTATGTTAAGTGATAACAAAAAAATAATAAAATAATTTAAAACAACACAAATAAATGTTTGGTTAGGATCACTGTTAGGGACACCATCGAATGACGTAACGTTTCAATGCAATATTAAAACAAGCCGTGAGGTGGGTCGTTTATTAGGACTAAAGTCCGACCCTTGAGGTCCACACGACGAACTTTCAAGTTTGATAAATATTTAATAACAATAATTAAATTAGATATTACACAGAAAAGTAATCATTTTAATCATTAAAACATAATTATTATTTATTTTTAACAATAATTAAAAAAAAAAAAAACGATTGAACCGACTTTTATAAAATTTATGTCGGATCAAAATGACGTTAACAGCCTCGATTGACACCCTTACGAAGTCGATATAATTTTTTATTCGCGAGATATTGTGTAAAATCTACTTTTTTATGTGGTTAAGAAAAAAGAACGGCTGAACCAATTTTGAAAAAATTTCTTTCAGATATTATTTACGTTAATACGCGTCGATTGGCACCCTAACGTAGTCGATATCATTTTTCATTCTCAAAATTTCGTCTTAGAAAGAAATGGACACATACGTACGTACATACGTACGTACATACGTACACACACACAGACATCTTTCTAAAAATAGTGTAGTGACCTTGAAACATAAAAATTTGTTATACAATTTGATTTCGATTTTCGAACCCATTACAATAACTACCAAGGGGAAGTTAAAAATTCATTTCAAACCTATGTCACCGTCGGGACTCAAACCCCACACTTTCACTATCGCGGTGGCTGAGTTATTTTACTTTACCCGCATGGATAATGGATATGTTGATATTGTTTATTTTTATGTATTCTATGATCAGATCGTTCACAAAGCGTGGTGCTTAAAAATGACAGCGGTAGATTTTATTCCGAACCTCTGGCCACTACAACTGGAGTTCCCCAAGGTAGCAATCTCGGTCCCCTACTGTTCATTTTATTTATTAATGATATTGTAATCAATCTTGGCGCTAACAATTTTACCACACTTTTCGCTGATGACACTTCCGTATCTACCTTTGCACATAATATACCCGAACTTGCACTCAAGCTTAATGATTGTGTAGCTAACATGCAAAAGTTTTGCCACAATAATGGCCTTGTTTTAAATAGCTCCAAGTCATCTTTTCTTCAATTTAGCATTAAGGAGCTGGATCAAAATATTTTATTGAAGTTTAATGGCAAGTCTGTCAAGCAATCATCCGAAGAAAAGTTCTTGGGTATATACATAGACTCTAAACTAAATTGGCATAAACATATAAGTGTTATTACTGACAAGATGGCCTCCTATAGCTATATTATTTACCATCTTCGAACATCTCTAGGTGTTGATATTTTAAAAACATTTTACTTCGGTTGTATCCAATCCACTCTGAGTTATGGTATTGTATGTTGGGGCAACTCAACTCGTATTGGCGATATTTTAATTATACAAAAGAGAATTATTAGACTGATGTCATTCGCAAATTATACAGACTCTTGCCGACCTCTGTTTAAGCGTTATCAGATCTTAACAGTTGTTTCTTTATATATTTACAATTGTACAACATATGTCAAGAAAAATATTGATACATTTGCTAAAGTTAGCGACACCACTTTCCATTACCTTCGGAATAAAGACCAACTGGCTATTCCGAAATATAATTTAAATTTATTTGCTAAAGGTCCTAATATTATGCCTCTGAAACTATATAACCATTTACCGGCAAATGTAAAGTCAATAAATAGTTTGACTCGTTTTAAGCGGATCGTCAAGAGTCTGTTACTTGAGCACTCTTTTTATTCTATTAAGGAATTTTTTTCCACAATAATGTAATTTATTGTATCCTTTTTGACCTATTCCATACATTTATGTCACAGGAATAAATAAATATTATTATTATTATTATTATAATAAAAAACCATAATTTTAATTTCGATTCAACTGATTACAGGTTAAATTATAATTACTTATAAATTATAATCGGCGAATTTTCCACATATATTTATTTATAATTATATATTTAGAGCATGACTAGTTAAAATATAATTTAATATTAAAATAAATACACAGAATATAAACCCCGTTATCAAGTAATAAAATAGAGTTACTGTTCACTGTTCAGAAAGCGTTAATATATTACAATAGGTTTAGAGATCTGTTCGTTTTTTCTAAAAGCAAAAAAAAGTTAACTGAAATATTAGGTTGTTTCCGTGTTTAGTTGTGTCAACTAAAATACTATTTTAAAACACTATACCGTATTTAAAAAAGTTAAGATGAAGATAATTAATCATTGAATGAAACGTTTGTAAAGTTCGTTTTAGACGAAAACAATTTTAACATATACATTAAAAAAAGTATTCGATTGTTTATTTTACAGACGGACAAGAGAAAACAATAAAAATAAATAATTGAAGGGAGGTTTGGTTGAGGGTCAAAATAATGAAACTTTACCAAAATATCGCTTGTGGCCAAAGTTTAGAAATATTTAATTTCATCTTCAGGGCCCAGGCCCGGATTTACCATGCAGGTAGAGGCGTTGCCTAGGGCGGCAAGAATTGAAGGGTGGCAAATTTTGACGGAAACTATGAAAACTTGTTATATTCGTGGGAATTGAATTTCTCGCCTATTTCGTTTGCACGCGTACCAACATTATAAGTGGACAATGCCCGAATCGAGAAAAGCATCGATTTATGCAAGTCTCGATATTGATCTAATATCGAATATTCGATAAGTTTCTGTATCGAAAATCATCTTATTTTCTCCCCTACAGTATATTGTGATAGATAGATAGAGATAGATAGAGTTTTATTGGTTTCAAGTTATACATATAAATATGTTAAAAAACAAGTCAAAAAGGAAAATATAAACAAAATCAATTTCTATGGCACATTTTTTGCATCTAAAAATTCTTTGACAGAATAGAAACACTCCTTAAGTAAGTACTTATAAATAATTTTTTAAAAAAAATCTAGCTTCTTGTTCCTTGTTTCCATGGATATTTTATTAAACAATTGAATGCCTAAGTAATTAGGGCCATATGTGGTATTTTTATTATGGAAAAAAGGAACCAGAAGATTTTCTTTTTTTCTAGTATTATAGTGGTGCAGAGACATGTGATCTTGAAAATTCTCTGAATGTTTTTTATACACATAACCTCCTCTGTCATTATTAAAATATTTGCTCTCTAAGAAAGGTGCAATTTATTTATTGAAAAACTTTTCGTACCACACTTATTCCACCATTGAAGAAGTTTCGAGGGGGGCGGCAATTTTCGCAACTGCCTAGGGGCGGCAAATTTCTAAATCCGGGCCCGTCAGGGCCTATGAACATGTGTATTTAAAATTAGAACATTTCAGTCAGTATGAAACTAGAAGATGAAATTAAATATTTCGAAACGTTGGCCACAAGCGATATTTTAGTAAAGCTTCATTATTTTGACCCTCAACCAAACCTTCCTTCATTTATTAACATTCATTGGGTCAACACTACTATATACTGAATAAAAATAATAAAGGGCAAATAAATCGTAGACAAATTCGGTAAAAAATATACACGAGCTTCAGAAAAAGTTATGGCGTTCTGCTGATGCGTTTATTTTTCATATATAACAATAATACTGGATTTAATGTCCTTTTCTCGATATTATGTCATAACAAACGTCACCCGCACCATTACTATCATCCATTTATCACTTTCCTGTTATTTACTTTATTTTTAAACTTCAACTTAGCAATGAGGGAGTGAAGGAATGAAAGGAAATTAGGATAAGGTAGGAATCGACCCATCATGGCCTTATATAAAGAACTAGCTCGATATTTACCTGGAATGATTGGGGGAAACCATAGAAAATCTCAACAAAATGACCGGTACAGAAATCAACATTTCTCGGCGAGAGGCAGCAGGAAAAAGTCCTAATCACATCTGCTCCTGCTTGGATTCGAACTCAGTACCTTCCTAATATGCTCTCAACAGTTTTATTTTTCATGTATAGAAATGAGAAAACAAAAGAATAAAGAGGGTAAAAGAAAACGGAGATAACGAGATGAAGAGTTATGAATAAAGAAAATATTGAACGTCGTCAATAACGACCAATAAGGAGATGATTTTTGCGGAAAACAAAACAATTGTTATCAGCAGAAATTAAACAAAAAAACTCTCACAACCAACAAAATATTCAAATCTGATTCAATTAAAGATTTTGTTTGTTTCCGAGTTATTTAACGCACTAGTAAATATCTAGTGCAGCCCTTGGCGGCCCAAACAATTACTGGAACTAATTTAACTAATTGACGTTTAATCGCATTAGCAAACAATTGCACATCTACACTCATCAATTGTTTATTCCATTCAGATAAGAATATCTGTTTCAAATCAGAAACAAGTGAAGTCAATTACCAGAAAATTTTGTTTTTAGATTAATTATTTGCGTCTATAATTATTGATTTATGACTAATATCATACGAATAATTACTAATAGTCTAAGAGCTAGCGAACCATCCGACTAACCCGTTTCCCACAAAGCTAGAAAATTTTTAAATGATGTTTTATTATCGGTTAATTAAGGAAGTACCGTTCTGGCAGGCATCTCGCGGTTGCGTCATCATCCCTTAAATTTTTGAAAATGTCAAAAAAACAAAATTTTTTAATCTACTCTGTTCATCTTTAATTTCAGTAATCGTCCATCATATCTTCACAAAATTTTAATATGTTATTACGGCGCGACTGTTTTAAGCATATATTTCATTTTGCAGAACAAAATGTCGGTATTAACCCCCTTGCAGAACGATATAAACACCTAGGCGAGCAAGTTTCCCTCTAAGAGAGGGGGTTAATACCGACTTTCTGTTCTGCAAATTGAAATATATGCTTAAAACAGTCGCCGTAACAACATATTAAAATTTGAACCTTGAACTAATAATATAAATTTCGTCGGGTACATGACACGTTTAGGGTGATCTGCCACCCCTTTAATACTGATCAATCGATCTGCAAACATTATAATGGCATTATTGGGTCACCGACAAGCTATACAAACAATTTCAGCCTTGAAGCAATAATAATTGTGACCATTTTTTTTGTTACATGTTGGGGGCGGTCTGCATCCCTCCCATACCGCTATCTATAAGCAAAATGCCTTACTCAGGGCACTTTAATATGCCTCCCTCAACATCTTCACAAAAATAAGGCCTTGAATAAATAACACCAACAAATTGTCACTAGCTCTCAGCCTAATAGTAGTTATGTGAATATTTAAAACGACTTTGTAAAACCGCAAAAAATATTATGCAAAATAAAGAACAGATCTAAAATATTATGTAGAGTTGTAACACGCCTATATATTTTTATTTATTTAGGTCAATGATAAAATACGTAATGTATAGTTTGCCAGTGATAAACTTGAGATTTTATCACCGCCATCATATTATTATGTACTATGGATTCGGTGACAAGGCAGCAAGGTACGAAGTTTGACAAATGTAGATTGTAGGTATACCTATCATTTCACCGAGTCAGCGATTTTTTTTTACTACCGTACTAGTAGGTCAATAGAATGTATCGTAAACAAAAGACAATCGAAAACAAAAGCGTGCAATTTTCGTTGTCAGTTCAGTATTTACATTATTTATCAACAAAATTAACCTTCAAATTAAACATGTTTTATTTCATTGTTAGCACGTGGGGTATCACTTTTATTAAACTGATTAAAAAAATGGGTATGTCTGTATCGCGGGTACATACAGATGACGTAAATACCGTTAAATACCGATACATCCACTTTTGTTGATTTTATAAAATCAATAATTAATGCTCGTAAAATAAAATAATTGCAATTTTTTTATCATTTAAATTGTTATCCAATGCCTAGATATAGATCTCTTCTCTACATATTATAAATTCGAAATTTCCGCACTTTGTACAATACAAGCACTATTTACCGGCTATCGATCGATGTGTTACTATATATAGCATCGCGCCTACAAAGTTCCAGAGCTAGAATAAGTACTCTCTAGAACTGATTATCAGGGCTTGAGAATGGCCGAGCGTGTAGCTATGCTGTTGTTTACATGGCGTTACTATGGTTCTTCTATTACAAGTCCCCAGTTCCCGGGTTCTAGTTCGAGAGCTGGTAAAAGTGTCAATTGGATTTTCAATTTATTATTAAAAAAAAAATAATGAATTGAAAATATGAATTGGTGCTAGGCCCAAATAACCTTAGCTGTTGGTGATCTTTAAAAAACACAACACAGAACTGATTATCTTCTCCACAAGTATTTAAATGCAATGTTTTGGCTACAGCATTTTAGTAATAAAATTCGCTGGTTAGAGAACAAAATTCTACTTATAACTAACAATTCTGATTTGGTTCTAATAGTCTAGTCCGAATCATCCGAAGATGTCTAGGACTTGACAAAAACGTCTATGCAGGTCGATAAAGTACTATAAATGGTACTAAAATAGTAGATTGTATGTCTAGATGTGTAATGAGGTATATTATTGACGATTAGTAATAGTATTGTAGCAATATTTTTGTTATACTAGTGTGTTTTGAAAACACTTTCAACACACCTGTCACATAACTGACCCATTCCATGCATACATATACGAAAGTAAAGTAGCTATTTTATAGTGGGTATGGCAAAAAAAGTTAAATTATAATTTAGTATCTATTGTAATAGGTACTGCGTAAAAAATCGATTTCTCTAAAACTTTGAAATCAAACTGTCAAGAATTTTAATTAGCATGTAACATTTTCCTATTTTATTTAATAAACTAAACATAAAAATGTAAAATCTCAATCTAACTAGATTATTTTAACCTTGGAATGGGTGAGCAATTATTAAACAAACATTACGTCAAATATCTACAACACAAATCTTTTAAAATGCACCAAATTAGTAACGGTGACGTGAAAACCTTTCCATTAATTGCCATTCATTCTAATTAAATGCTAAATTATTATACTAAGTTACGATTGATTAGATTGTAGATTATAGACGCTCGAAAACAAAGATTTTCTTCGATAGATATGTCCGATAGTTAAATTAAAAATCATGTAGATATGTACATTGCAATAGTGTGATTACCTCTGATGTCGAGCGTCTATAAGTCATAATTCAATTCAATAGTTTGATTAGCTTTTTACTGTAGGGTTTTTATAATAATTTAAAACAATGACAAGAAATATTGCGTTTTTTCAGAGGCTTTCAATTCCTCGTCGCCCCCCCCCCATATTTTCCATTTAACCTCGCTTTTTAAAGGTCGCAGCTAGTGTTATTTAGGTTTCCCATTTGCTATTTTCTAATAATAAATTCAAAATCCAAATTTTAAGAGTATTCCATAGCGGACCCTTCATCTCAAATCCTTTCCTCTCGCCTATAAAACGATTCCCGCTCTCCCGACGCTATTTTTAAAGCTAAAGGGTTCGGGTAGATGCCAAATGAAGGGTCAAGAATCACACTACAGATTCTACAGGCGAATTTTTTGAAAACAGTTTTGGCTACATGAGAAAGATTACGTAATTTATAATTTTTTTTAAAAAAGTTGCAAGTTTTTCCAGGAATTTTTTTTTTCAATTTTTCGCCTATAGGATATCTTTAGTGTGATTCTCGGTCCTTCATTTGGCGTTTACCCAAGCCTTTTAGCTTTAAAAATAGCGCCGGGAGAGCGGGAACCGTTTTATAGGCGAGTGGAAAGGATTTGATTTTATTTATTTATTTTTTGTAGATTATAGACGCGTCGACATCTCAGGTCATTAGCGTCTTTCAACTACACTAAATAACAACTATCTTAAAACTAAATAACATCACAAAACATCCATGAGCGCAGGTGGGATTCGAACCCACGGCAGTCCAGTCTAGAGGTTGCGGCACTAAGCACGCTAACCACTAGGCTATACTGCCCTCGGAAAAGGAAAGGATTTGAGATGAAAAGTGCAGGGGGTAACTTCCGCTATCGAATACTCTTAATAAAATTATATATGATTTGATTCTATAATATTAATTCAAAGAAGCACATTACTTTTTTTAGATTCAGAGAAATGTATATTAACAATGAATAATACGTTGAAATATTTTCTACATAATTTAGTGAAAGCAACCATTATTTTGTATTTTTGTAGAAATTATTACAATAATACTAATGACTGTAGGTACTCGTTTTAAACATACCTAATTATCTATAGTGATTCTACTACCGCCTTGTCAAGCGTCTATTTATTTTATTTACTAACGCTACATAAATGACTTTTTCTATGTAGATAATTATCTTTAATAAGCTATAAATATACACCTGATATTGATTAATATTTCCAGGAGCGACTAAAGTAATAACGCCATAATCGAGTT
The DNA here is from genome assembly GCA_039654895.1 of Mongoloraphidia duomilia. Taxonomy (NCBI): domain Eukaryota; kingdom Metazoa; phylum Arthropoda; class Insecta; order Raphidioptera; family Raphidiidae; genus Mongoloraphidia; species Mongoloraphidia duomilia. The sequence continues at coordinate 15,637,601 of CM077527.1, forward strand.
CCAGGAGAATGAATGATTGTAAACAACAATTATAGACGCTCGACAATTTAGAAATTTACAAACAAAATTGCAACGAGATCTCTGTCTTTAATTTCGATTTCTATCCGGACATCCATATTAATCTACAATCAATCAATCGTTTTCTAGAGAGATTTTTGGTATTTTGTATGATGATGGAAAAGTCATCAGTCAAAAACAGTTAAACCAGTTACATATAATTAAAATTGTAACGGAATTTCTGTCTGTAATTTCATTTTTTGCGGTGTTTTCTGGTACTTATTTTGCATGATAGCTATAGGAAAACTTACCCCAGGGGAACATTGGAATGTAGTTGTTCTCGCAATTGCATTCCAATGTTCTTTGGGAATTGTCTCAAAGAACATTGGAATGCAATTGCGAGAACAACTACATTCCAATGTTCCTCCTGGAGGAGGATTCTGAAGTTAAAAAGCGTATAAAAAACGTCACATTTTGATGAAACAACGTGCAAATATAGGATTTTTCTAGACATAATTTTTTGGCTTCGTCAACAAACACACTTATTTATTATCTTGGTTTGTTCGTCAGCGAAATTGTCTTCTCTATTGTTTCAACTATATTTTGTATCCAATTGAATTGTAAATCCGTGGGAAAATTATGAAAATAAAAGTGCTAGTTCTAGAACAATACAATAATATGTATACAAATTATATTTCGCATGTCTTTGATGAATTTTCATTACTCCTAATGAGAAATCTTACTTTAACAAAACTTTTTAACAAAAAAAAACTTCCTTCAAAAAAGCCACTAAAAAGAGGAAAATACCTCTTTTTAGTGGCTTTTTTGAAGGTTTTTTTTTGTTAAAAAGTTTTTTATTTTTTACTTCTTAGTGACATTACATTTATATGGGACCACCCCGGAGGTATGTTCTATTAAATAAAACAATAATCATCAAAATTATATTTCGCATGTCTTTGATGAGTTTTCATTACTCCTAATAAGAAATCTTACTTTAACAAAACTTTTTAACAAAAAAAAAACTTCCTTCAAAAAAGCCACTAAAAAGAGGAAAATACCTCTTTTTTAGCGGCTATTTTGAAGGCTTTTTTTTGTTAAAAAGTTTTTTATTTTTTACTTCTTAGTGACCTTAACATTTTTGTGAGACCACCCCGGAGTTATATCCCTATTAAATAAAACAATAATCATTAAAATCGGTTCACAAATACAGGAGAAATCGGTGAACATACCTACATTCATACCTACATAAAAAAATAGGTTCCGAATATAGAACGTCCTCATTTTTTGAAGTTGGTTAAAAACTGAGATGAAATTAGATTTTCGAATCAGGTCAAAATCATAATTTCATACAAAAGAAACATATCTTGAAGACAAATATTTAAATAATTTGTATTAAAAAGAAATCATTGAAATTAAATTAAATTGTGTTTTAAAAACCACCAACAGCTAAGGTTATTTGGGCCTAACACCAATTCATAGAAATCATTGAAGCATGTGGCCTTCGTGAAAATGGAATTTGAGCCGCTTAAGTAAATGCGCCATTTATATTTGGTTGTAGTGTCGATAAATAGACATTATAAATTACAGACGCTTGACAACAGAGGTTGTAGTGTCGATATCATTTATGTTTGTTATGTATTTTTTTATGAAAGACGCAATGTACTTTGTAACGGTTTCAAATACTTTCAAAAACTGATTTTACCGACTAATTACTTCGAACACTCCCCCAGGGGAAATATTGGAACGTAGTTGTTGTCGCAATTGCATTTCAATGTTCTTTGCGAATTGGCGTTCCCAGGAGCCCGAGCTCGTACCAGGCGGTTTGTGTATGCCGGCTGGAAGATTCTAATACACAAATGGATTATTAATTGTTGTGTTGAAGACGCTAATGACCTAAGTTGTCGACGCGTCTATAATCTACAATAATAATAATAATACTTCGAACACAACTTAAATCACCTTTTAAAAGTGACACGTGACAGTGATAAAAGCGCATCTAAATATAATACGCTGCAATTTTTTACGCGGCTTAAAATATTGATTTAAGCGCTTGGGACTCTTTTAGTTTCTTAAAAAGCCCCTTAAAGTTAACGCAACTTATTTTGAGCGTCGTAAAATCGAGTCTTAGTATTTCTTTGTTTGTTTAGCAAATTTTAAATACTTATATCCTGGTAAAAATTTCGTGAGTACAGCCCTGTGTTCATGAGAACAGACAAGTGACCCATGCCTACGGTTACCTGTTCGTTATTTTTTTACAGTTTCCGGTTGCTTACCTGTAGATTACTATCGCAAGATCACAGGTGTTGCATACGAATGTACTAACATCAGCTTCCACGAAAACTTAAATTTTATATAAAAATGTCCAATTTTATTAACGTTATACTGCGTCATGCAAGAATAAAATACCGTTATAACTGCAATTTTTATTTAACAATTATCTACATTCTTTTTCAAGCTATTCCACTCAACAAATTTTAAAAAACTCGCAACAATTTTTTTATCAAATTTATTTAGCACCGGTAGATCACAAATTTAAAACACTCAAATCACAAAAAAACATTTGATTTTTGTTTACACCTGTAGTGATCAAAACAAAACACATTCAATAAAATTTTAACTACGATATAAAATATAACTATAAACAAAACAAAACAAAACAAACACAGGTCATGCGACGCTCATATGTTATTTAAACACAGGCATTTGTTTTCACCTGTAAAGAAATGAGCGGACTGATACGACAGTCGCATAGACGCGCCGCGCAGAAATACATTTACAAAAGTGAGGTTATTGTGCAAGATATAGGTGGACAAAGAGGTTGCGGGTGGAGAGACACGGTAACAACACGTTCTTCTAACTAGCGCATGAGCACAACAAAATACCAGTCGGTTACCTGGCACCGTGTCTCTGCGGTGTTTGGATCGCTGCCCGCGGCGTCCGTCGATAGGTTCTATAGTCGGTGTATTTTTTAAATGACTTCGCCTTTAGTTGTGCAACGTCCAAAAACGTGTTTGTTAGACCTCGCGCGGCGAAAGATGAAGCCACCGCGTCATAGTAACGTGAATGCATTGCGCCCGCCTTCTAGCTTGCTATTGGCTGTTCATTGTCATGAATAGCAGTTTGCCAAAATTGTACCTAACGTCATAAAACCCAATGTGCAGTTTTGAGTACACGGCACTGTCTGCGGGCAAGCAGGCGTTCACTAGCATATTATTGATGACGTGCCTGGCTTCATCTCTCACCGCGGGCACTCTAAAACACAATGCAACTGTGTGATTGCAACCGATCGCGAATTCCAATCGCTTCACTGAAAATTGAAATTGTACCTTTAACGCATATATACCTATGCGCGCTTTTACTGTGTCTGTATTGTAAACTCATCAGGCATACAAAGCGCTAAATTCCTGCGCCAAAAAGTAAAGTAATGCAATTAAAGTCATATATAAAAGCGCTTGATTACTGCTGGATGTTGTGGTAAAACTGTGTTCATTTTAGCACCTATTTCACTTAAAGCAGGTCTAGAATCAGTTGATTGGGAGACAAATTTCAAATAAATACTGTATCAAATACTTTGTACAAGATTAAAAAAATAGCACTTAAACGCAGATTTTTCGCTAAGCACTTTGCAGAACATAACTAAATAATAAAATATATAAAAACGCAAACACTTGAAAAATTCTACTTTTCTACCGACACATTTTTTTAATTCACTCAACGATCGTTTCATTAACCCATCTTCAAGAGCGCAATAATAATACTTGAAGTTCAAATATTTGTGTTCCTGAAGATGGGTTAATATTATGCGTCCGCTTTGTGCGTCGTCCGGTTAATACGACATAATGTCGCCGGTCCCTTGAAAGTCGTTTTAATCGGATTCTACTGTACTTATTATATCTCGTGCGTAAGCATTATGACTCGTGTGACCGTCAAAACTAATTTCATACTGTCACTACTCGTCAGAAAAAAAACCCTTAACGCATCTAGATATAACAATCTACATTTGTTCTGCAGCTTTTAGGAACGTTAGCAAATGTCTTTTATCATAGGCACATTTATATAGTATTTAGACTGTACAATACAAATTGTGATCATCATTCAAGGTATAATGTATACATAATAATTAGGTATGTACCTAGATTATACCTATATGTATACATCATGTGACTATACGAAGCTATCTCATACAAATTATACAATTAGATCTGTGGCCAGAAAGCAAAAACGCTTATGTCGAATTTATCATCAATACTAGTATAATAACAAAACTGTAAAGGGTTGTATGTCTGTCTGTTCTCTAATAGACAGAGAGCTGGAGAATTTTTTCTCAAGTGTCTACGTAAGGTAAAATAATACAGTAGATTTCGGATAGAACGACTTTCAAGGGACCGACGACATTATGTCGTATTAACCGGACGACGCACAAAGCGGACGCATAATATATATACAGGGTGAGTTCGACCGCACCCGTATCAGTCGTTTCTTTCGAAAACGGTTAGTCGTAGAGAGTTGTGTCAAAAATTTGTATTATAAAAGTCCCAATAAAGAATCGAATGGTGATAATTTTTTTTCCGGGAAGGTCGGCTTCCCTATTAGTTTGCTCCAGAATGTCCAAAACTCCGGAATTATAAATGTAACGATAGGTCGAAAGTGGTATTGTTGAAAAGATCTTTAAAAAATAAGCAAGTTTTGTAGCAAAATTTTTTTTATTACTGCCACCCCTGTAAATTTCTATAAGTATAAATATAAATTATTATATGTTCAAAACTCCGGAATTTTAGAAAGCACGATAGGTTGAAAGTGGTGCTGTTGAAAAGCTCTTTAAAAATAGGCAAGTTTTGTAGGAAAAATTATTTAATTACTACCACCCCTGTTAAGAATAATCGTTTGAAATTATTAAATCAAAATTATAACGATCGAAGTCGGCATTAAAAATCTAGCAACCTTAGACATTGTCACAAGTGTTCAAACTGTCTTCCATTTACTCTTTAATACATACTACTGAGCTCTTCTGGTTATACTGTGAGTGTACTACTTCAGTGTTTAATGATCGATAGATAGGTAACTAGATTTTAAATGCGGACTTTTAAAAAGTTCGTTATTATGACATTTTAATTTAGTAATTTTAAACAAATATTACTTAACAGGGGTTGCAGTAATAAAAAAAAAATCCGTACAAAACTTGCTAATTTTTTAAAGATCTTTTCAACAATACCACTTTCGACCTATCGTTACATTTATAATTTCGGAGTTCTGGACATTCTGGAGCAAACTAATAGGGAAGCCGACCTTCCCGGAAAAAAAAATTATCACCATTCGATTCTTTATTAGGGCTTTTATAATACAAATTTTTGACACAACTCTCTACGACTAACCGTTTTCGAAAAAAACGACTGATACGGGTGGTCGAACTCATCCTGTATATAATATATATATGACACCTAACTTGAGTTTGCATTTACGTCGCTAAAAACGGATAGTCGTTATAAACGAAGTCGTAATAGACGGACTCCACTGTATTAATAATCAGGTGTTCATTATGCAATATTATGTGTCGAATGAAATTGGTTCGGAGTCGATATCATTATTTGTTTTTGAGATATGCGAGTCGAAAAAAAGTTCACCAACGTACGAACGAACGTACATACGTACATAGTACATACACACAAACATATCTCTAAAAGTAGTAGATTCAGAGTGTAGGGACCTCAAAACGTGCAGATATGTCCAAATTTTTCATTCGCAAAATCGGTGCAAAATTAGTTACAACTTCCAATGGGAAGTTAAACATATCTTTATAAGTGTTCCCGCTGGTAACCTCAGCTGTTGAGAGTCCATAATCTACAATTCGAGGGAAAAAAACAATGCATTGCAGCCCTGGTATAAATATATGACACTTTCCATAGATATAAAATTATTTAACTGGAAAACAGTTTCTGATTGAGGAAAATCCATATCTTTGAACGAGTCGCTATTTGATTAGCAAGTGCCCTCGAGTCCTACACTAAATATAACGAAATATAGCGAGAATTTATAGCGCGGATAGATAAAAAATAGTGACAATTCTTACTAGTATCCCGTTTTTCGGATTCCAACACAAATTTTGTAAAAGGCGTGTTTATTCTGACCTCTGCAAAAATTTCAGGCAGGGAACCATGGTGACAAGGCAACTTTGATTAAATATAGTTACATATTTAAATAAATTATTTATTATTAATACTTTAAAAAAAAACAAATACAAAGCTTATAAATTACATTTGGAAGCCGCAACTTTTTTCAAATAAAGATATATCGAAGTTTTGTCCTGGAGCCATCGTATCCAAATATTTGATAAGTTCGAACCTATTTCGTGCTAGCCTTCTCATTCTTTCAGCAAGAATTTTGTTTTGCGCCATTAATCTGATAAAATTTTTAATATCACATCTCATTATCTCTGAAATTTCAGTTGCTACGCAAGTAACAATTTGATACATTTTTGCTTCTGGTACAAATGCAGAAACGCCGCCAAAATGATTGATTTCACATAAATGGAATGCTTCAATTCCTGATTTGGAATATAGTGCAACGCTTCCACAATTAATAAAATACAAGTAATCATTTCTGGAGTATCTTTTTATAACCACGTCGTTGGGTAGAAAATATTCAAATTCAAGACATTGTATAATTTCGAAGACAAGTGATTTTGGAATATTATCAAAAATGTGTGCACGTTCCAAAAAATGTCTACACGAATAATAATGTATTTCCTGACGCATTTGTGGCGATAACGTGTTCAAAATAATATTTTCTTTGAAATATTTCTGTTGGAAACGATATTTATAAAACGCACACATGCGTGTTCTAAGATTAGTCGGTAATGATTTTTCGAATGTAAATGATTCCAACTGTGTCATCATATCGTTATACTTATTCCTGGGTACAGTGCGCAAACGCATCCATTCAATAACGATAACTGTTGTACAAACATATTGAAAAATGCTTATCAAGTAATAAGCAGAATATAAGATTTTTAGTTTACAAGTACTTGGATAAGTAAAGCCATTTCCCGAACGAAGATTCAAAAATAGAATTAAGTGAAAGGCATCGAAATAGGTTTCCAATCCCTGATTTTTAAAAGTCCCTTCGTCGACATATTTCAGAAAAATTAAGAAACATGCTAACCAATGCCATAATAAACTGTATAAGAAAATTGTGCTGATAATGTCGATTTTGAATTCGCTGATGTCAAATTCTCCAAGATGCAAACGTAGCATCTCTAGCAATGATGTTAATTTCAAAAATCGAACGCAAGACAACAATGCCATGAACCATAAAAATACGGCCTCATTCTGTGCAATACAGAAATTGTGGACTTGTGGAAACTTAAAAATGTAAAATGAATTTGTTATGAAATCGACAGCGAAATACGTTAACAAATAATGGATGGCAATTTGTGGTTGAACCAAAATTATTTCTTTGGTTTCGGGAATCTACGATCAAAAAAAAAATTTAGTTAATTTACGTCATTTATAGAGTGAATGCCGACAATATAAATAAAATGATTTAATACGAGTGTGGTAAAGGGTTTTAAATAGTTTTAAAACGTTATTTGGAAAATTAGGGTTATTTGAACCTAATAGAGTTATTTTTTTAAAAATAAGTTAAAAATCAAATTGATACTTTTACCAGATGTCAGATTCTTGTAATTGAGGAGTCATGCAAGCGTCATATAAAAACCGTCATCGCTAAGCGAGTGCAGGATTCCTCTTAGCCAAAACGAATTGAATTAGGTAGGTACTACTTATTTTGCGAAAAAACGAAGCAAAAAGAATCACCCCAAAAATGGTGGATTTTTAGCCCGTTTGGAGGTTGACAAATTTTTTATTGATTTGTGGTCTCAATGACACCTTACAACAAGACATTAATCAATAAAAAAATCGAGTTTCAGAGGTATGAGGATCGCAGAGCGGATAAAAATTGCTTCACATAGCCCTGCAGTAAGTGAAAATGATAATTAAGCTTTGAAGACACAACTGCAATTTTTTTGAAATTCCGGATTTTTTGTGATTAATGCCTTATCATATTAAGGTATATCAATTAGACCACAAATCAAAAAAAAAATTGCGAACCTTCATACGGGCTATTTTTTGTGTCACTATTTGGAATTTCAGCACCCTGCATTTTCGTTAAGTATTTTAGAACACATATCCAAAAGAATTTATGTAAGTCCACGTCCATCACTTTAAGAAGTTTTTTACACTCTTTTTAAATCATTTTACATAATTGAATGATGGAATTATTGGGAAAAATGTACCAAATAAAGTGTAAACTAATTACTTTGTGTTGTGTTTTAAAGACCACCAACGGCTAAGGTTATTTGGGCCTAGCACCAATTCATATTTTCAATTCATTATTTTTTTTTTTAATAATTAATTGAAATAAAAATATATATGAGCACTGTGGTTGTAATTAATTGAAAATCCAATTGACGCTTTTACCAGCTCTTGGATTAGAACCCGGTAACTGGGGACTTGTAATAGAGAAACCATAGTAACGCCATGTAAACAACAGCATTGCTACGCGCTCGGCCATTCTCAAGCCCAAACTAATTACTTAAAGTACCGTTTATTCAGACCTTTACTGCACCCACGAAATGTGGACGTATATTGTATAAACGCCACACTTATAACCTTGAAAATGTCTGAATAAAAGACCAAACGTCGGTAATTAAGTAATTAGTTTACACTTTATTCGGCACAATTTTCCCAATAATTCCAGCATTCAATAATTATTTTTATACCTGATAACCTGTGATGAAATTTATAAACATATCAATATTCAAGAAAAAATAAATTGAAAGTTCAAATATTTTTTGATTTTTGCAGTCGTCGTCATATAATCCCAAACAGTATGGACTCTCGATAAAAATAACTATGTAAGCACAAAGCACAACTATAGACCACCATTTTGTGAAGGAGCTGAACGGATGAATCGTGTACCATTTGGCTACCTGGATCTGGAATATTTTATCATATTAAATGACATTACGACCTACGTTGTCGAGCGTCTATAATCTACATTTAAATGACGAACCATCTTGTTTGATCACTTTTCATTTCGTCAACAGCCATTAAAATCGTAATTCTAATTTGTTTTATTTTTAATATTAATTTGTAAAATCCAATTGATATAAGTTCATCAGTTCTTGGATTTGAACCTGGGAACTGAACACATGCGATATGGAGTCATGAAAACGCCATATACAGGGTGTTTTTTCAATAGCAACTTTAACGTCAAACGATTCTAAACTTTATTTTTCAAATGCCGCATATAATTCTTTTCTTTTTGTAATATCTAATAAGTTGCTATATTCGTTCGAAAAAATTAATAAAAATATGTTTATCGACATTTAAAGTGACACACAACGCGTTAGCAAATTATTTATAATCTGTAAGCATTTTTTATATGGGGTGTTAATTTATTGTCAAAATTATTTCAGTCTAAAGGTACGTGCAGTACGCAGCGGGGATTCTAGATGGTAGCATGTATGGTAGATGGTTGCTGAAATTATAAGCGCTTATAGGTTTGCACAACGAAGCTTTGATACAAGCTTAAATCGCGTTTGAAATGTCAGATAGCGAAGACGAATATTTGTGTTCTTCTGCTACAAAGTGGTATATTTTAAATACAAATTTGGGTAGGAGCTATCATGTCCACCCTATTAATAGAAAACGATCTAAACATGGCGAATTTCATCATTTATACCAAGAATTAAAATTTTACCCAAACCGGTTTTTTTAATATTTACGTATATGGACCTAACACGTTTTAATACGTCTTAGAAAAAACTCAAAACAAATTAAATAAAAACTGGCAAAATTTCATTTATTAAACTAGTTACTTCCATTGCGAAACTTGTAACGGCCATTTGACAGTTGATTGTAGTAGTCAGCGCGCTGAAAGAATGATGAGATACATTCTTGAATCTAGCAGCTCTTGTAACAGCGCTTATACCTGCTAGTTGCTACACTCACTGCTTCGTTGTGTATGCTCGCATATAATATAACAATGCATTAATTTAAGCAAGCCCTGCTATGATCTGCGCTACCATCTAGAATCCCAGCTCCATACTGCACGTACCTTAAGACAGGCCTTAGTGAAATTACGATATTTTTATTTACTTGTCTTTTACTCTCGGCAAAAACAGCGGCACGGCTTCTATAAAAGTTTTTAGTCAAGGGATTTTTTTCTGAAATGACAAACTGGTTTTGCATTGCGCGTCTCAATCGACTCCAAATACTAGCACCCGGTGCACATTTCGGGACGGCATTGGTTTTCTTTTTAACTAAATCGCAGCTGTGCAGACGATTCTGAATAAAAAGGTTACAAAAAATCAGCTCTCAATCAACAATTGTATGAGAAATTTAAAAAAATGTGATCCTAATTCCGAGATATAACATCATTAAAAATGTGAACAAGTCATTAAAAATACATGAAAAAAATTGAAGTAATTTTGACCACTGGTACAGCAAAAGCTGTAATGGAACATTACTAAAAAATGTCATCAAATTTTGAGTTTATATAAAAAGTTGACATGAATAAAAATTAATAATATTGTAAAATTCCTTACCGGCATTTTATTGTACTTATCTCAGGTGTGTAATTAGAAATAATGCAACACGTTTGAAATTATGCAATTTTATTAGGAGTAATTAAGTTTTCAATACAAACAATTAACAAGTTTTAATTTGTCAAATAAGTTTGTTTACATAAGCTTGTATACTCAGAACAGAGATAGCTATAGAAACAGCATATCATGTCGCTTGTGAAGCCACAACTACACACTAAAGTACGACCCGTCAGGTACATAATGATCATTCGTTGTTTGTATTCCGTAGTGTTAAATACTCTGTATTTGATAATTTGTGTTTTATTGAAAAAATGGTGTTGTGTGCCTGGATGTTCCAATAAAGGTTCCAAAGCGCTTATGATAAATCAAGTTGTTTAAAATGGAGTTGAAATCATGTGACGTCTCGAATGACTTCAGTTGTACATACGTATAAGCTGTGATAATATGCTCCTTCTATAGTTATTTTTGTTCTGAGATTCTATTATGTATAGATTAATAATTACAATGATGTCAACATCTAATAATCACATTCACAGTCGACTGCGGCTAAGTACCATAGACTTGAAGGGTGGACAGAGCGTTCCCCTATGATATTGGCACAAAAATAAGAGAAAGAGATAGCTATTGTAGACGACTATCATTCTTTCTTTATAGAATTGTGATTGGTTTTTCGCCCTAACATGTATGGGTGCTATATGAATATAAAAACATAACTATGGGCAAGTTCGGTTTTGAGCTCAGATCGATTTGAGTCCTCTAATGCGTTCGAATTTAACATTTATATGCTCTGAAAGATCTCTATCCTGCGTTCGGATTTAAAATCTGGAGGAGATCGAGCACGCTCTATGAGTTCCGAGGAAAGCGAGCGAGCAAGCAGATTTAACCATCTTCAGAGCATTCATTTTAAAAATGAGCGGAAACACTATAATTTACAATAAATAAATATTTATATGAGGTAATTTTTCAATAGGTAAAAATACACGAATAATATTTATTCAAAGAATAGTAATAACCAATAAGTCTATATCGCACAGAATGATTAAATAAAATATTTATTATATCTATGGGTCGAAAAAATCAACAACCGGTAATTAATTTTAAAATAGAGGAATAAAACGAAAAAAATTGTGAATCATGATTTATTATTATAACAATGTTGAATTAAATCAAAATGAGGAGCAATAAAGAATATATTTCAGCTTTAGTAATAAGAATTTAACTTACTGGCGCCATTTTATTCTGACGTTTGGAAAACTCTGCTAGATTACGTTCGGAATTGTTTAGATGGCTCGATTTGCTCGCTTGTCACGTGACCAAAAATCTGTTCGCTCGGCTCGATCAATCGAGTGCAAAACCGAACTTACCCTATATAAGAAGCTTAAGATATAGACATGGAGACGAAGAACCAATCACAAATCTAGAAAGAGATAACGACAGTCGTCTACAATAGCTATCTCTTTCTCTCATTTTTGTGTCAATATGTAGTAAGCAGCAATAGTAGAATAGGGAGCGCACTGTCTACGCTAAGAACGACCTCATAGGATGAAGATGATTGTTGCTTAGCAAAATATGATAATATCTTTCATCAAAATTACATTAATAAAGTTTTTAGAGATATTTTATAGAAGTATTTGATCTTTTAGTTGCCCTATTTATGATCTCTAGTTTTTTACGAGCAATTACCCTCATCCTTTCATAAAAAACGTCAGACGATTTAATCAAGCGAACAAAATCTTTGTAGTCAAGTTTAAGAATCTCGCAAATTTCGTTAGCTACCGCATTACAAATAGTTAGATCAATAAGCCCTAGACTAATCAATTCACCGAAAAAATCTCCTTCGGAAAGATGCATAATTTCGTGCCCCGACTGCGTATAAATCCTTACAGATCCTAAATTTATAAAAAATATACCCTTGTGTTCAACATTTGCTTTCATTATCACATCATGCGGTAAAAACACATCCAGTTTTAAACATTTAACAATTTCTAGAACAGTAGATTCAGGAACTTTACTAAAAATGTCTGCACGTTCTAGAAAATATCGACACGAATAGAAAAACAATTTTTGACGCAACTGTGACGATAATGTGCTCAAAATGGCGCCTTCTTTAAAATATTTATACTGAAATCGGTATTCATAATAATTAAGCATACGTTTTCGAAGATAATTCGGGAGCTGCTTGTTGATCATGTAAGTGTTAAGTTGAATAATTGTTGTGTCGTATAAAGTTGCCGACGCATTTTTCGCCGAAATCCAATCCAGCATATTACAAATAGAATATGTATATAATGCTACACCAAAAAGAAGAAAAAACGAATACATCAGTTGATCAGTTGTATGTAATGGATAATAGTATCCGTAACCTGCCAAAAGCAGAAGGAAAATTGTTTCGTGAAGTGCGTAGCAGTACAATTTAAAATTAATAACATAACCTGTCTCAGAATTTAAAAGCAAAATGTGACTGGATCTTCCGTTCAAGTAAAATATCAGTTTCGCCGCAAACAATAAAAAACACGTGCTCCAGTGCCAAGACAATAATAAAATATAAAAAAGTTTTATTCTTTGAGCGGTGTTAGCGGTACACCAATATTCCTCGAAGATTTGCATCAACAGTGTGGTCATCATTTTTAGTTTCAAGAAACGTATGATATTGACAAGGCCCATTATTGCATAACGAGCTGACATAGGTAATTGATAAGTAAGCGGGGATATTTCTTCACATAGAACTGAAGTCGATGACATGTCGATAAGGAAATACGTCTTCAAATAATGTACGGCGATTTTCTTGTGACTCAGAACTACGTCTTTGGTAGCGTGAACCTGAAATTAGGGTTTCGTTTATGTCGTCATCTAATAATTAATTTGGCCTGCCCGATCGATAGAGGCGCCCGCGGCACTGACAGTACAATGATAAATATGTGGAAATATCTGGTGCAATTTCATTAAATGTCTATTTAAATATTTAGACGTTACATCAAAATATGTTCGTTTAATAAAATATTAGATTTTTCATGAAATATTCAATTTGGATACATTAAACTGCTACATTTTAAATTAAATTATATATTAGTAAAAAAAAAACTTTTTAGAGACAAGCTTTTATTTAAATGCACTAAAAAGGAAAAAATAATTTTTAATAATTTAGGTTCATAATTATAAAAGCGTGGGTCGTGACTAATAAACTATTATAGAGTTCATAATTATGAACCTAAATTATTAAAAATTATTTTTTCCTTTTTAGTGCATTTAAATAAAAGCTTGTCTCTTAAAAGTTTTTTTTTACTAATATTTATTTATTTGTGCTTCCAGTAAATGATGAATTTGTTCGGATAATAACAAATATATATTTTTTTTCGTTTATATACGCGTGCCCGAAATTTGGAGTGATTTTATGGGAATCATTTTTGGGAAGTGATCAGTCACTGTATATTTCAAAAAATGCATTTTGAATAATAATTTACCTGATAACCTGTAAAGAAATTAAAAAAAATATCCAAACCAACGACCGAAACAATCAGCACAGCCAACACTTTGTTAAACACTGGTAGTACTTGGTCCTTGGCCTTTCCATCGAAAATTACCGCTTTCCATGGGCCATTAATTAAACTAAGAGTATATATAATAAAAGTAAAATTGTCCCAGTAATGTCGAAATTGACTGAACGGGTGTATTATATACCAGTGACACATGCGAACCTAAAATTAAAAAAAATACTATGAATCACAGTTACCTACGTCTTTCAAAGTTTTATTTTTCGAGCTGATGTTGTCCTGATTCGGGTCTATAGCCCGTCGTTGGTTGGAATTGCTTCCTAACGTTTCGCTAGCACGAGTGGCGAGCTTCTTCAGAGGTCCTTCCATCTCCGATGCTGGATTCGGGTCTATAGGCCGTCGTTGGTTGGAATTGCTTCCTATAACGTTTCGCTAGCACGAGTGGCGAGCTTCTTCAAAGGTCCTTCCATCTCCGATGCTGGATTCGGGTCTATAGGCCGTCGTTGGTTGGAATTGCTTCCTATAACGTTTCGCTAGCACGAGTGGCGAGGTTCTTCAGAGGTCCTTCCATCTCCGATGCTGGATTCGGGTCTATAGGCCGTCGTTGGTTGGAATTGCTTCCATAACGTTTCGCTAGCACGAGTGGCGAGCTTCTTCAGAGGTCCTTCCATCTCCGATGCTGGATTCGGGTCTATAGGCCGTCGTTGGTTGGAATTGCTTCCTAACGTTTCGCTAGCACGAGTAGGCGAGCTTCTTCAAAGGTCCTTCCATCTCCGATGCTGGATTCGGGTCTATAGGCCGTCGTTGGTTGGAATTGCTTCCATAACGTTTCGCTAGCACGAGTGGCGAGCTTCTTCAGAGGTCCTTCCATCTCCGATGCTGGATTCGGGTCTATAGGCCGTCGTTGGTTGGAATTGCTTCCTATAACGTTTCGCTAGCACGAGTGGCGAGCTTCTTCAGAGGTCCTTCCATCTCCGATGCTGGATTCGGGTCTATAGGCCGTCGTTGGTTGGAATTGCTTCCTAACGTTTCGCTAGCACGAGTGGCGAGGTTCTTCAGAGGTCCTTCCATCTCCGATGCTGGATTCGGGTCTATAGGCCGTCGTTGGTTGGAATTGCTTCCTAACGTTTCGCTAGCACGAGTGGCGAGCTTCTTCAGAGGTCCTTCCATCTCCGATGCTGGATTCGGGTCTATAGGCCGTCGTTGGTTGGAATTGCTTCCTATAACGTTTCGCTAGCACGAGTGGCGAGGTTCTTCAGAGGTCCTTCCATCTCCGATGCTGGATTCGGGTCTATAGGCCGTCGTTGGTTGGAATTGCTTCCTATAACGTTTCGCTAGCACGAGTGGCGAGGTTCTTCAGAGGTCCTTCCATCTCCGATGCTGGATTCGGGTCTATAGGCCGTCGTTGGTTGGAATTGCTTCCTATAACGTTTCGCTAGCACGAGTGGCGAGCTTCTTCAGAGGTCCTTCCATCTCCGATGCTGGATTCGGGTCTATAGGCCGTCGTTGGTTGGAATTGCTTCCTATAACGTTTCGATAGCACGAGTGGCGAGCTTCTTCAGAGGTCCTTCCATCTCCGATGCTGGATTCGGGTCTATAGGCCGTCGTTGGTTGGAATTGCTTCCTAACGTTTCGCTAGCACGAGTGGCGAGCTTCTTCAGAGGTCCTTCCATCTCCGATGCTGGATTCGGGTCTATAGGCCGTCGTTGGTTGGAATTGCTTCCTATAACGTTTCGCTAGCACGAGTGGCGAGGTTCTTCAGAGGTCCTTCCATCTCCGATGCTGGATTCGGGTCTATAGGCCGTCGTTGGTTGGAATTGCTTCCTATAACGTTTCGCTAGCACGAGTGGCGAGCTTCTTCAGAGGTCCTTCCATCTCCGATGCTGGATTCGGGTCTATAGGCCGTCGTTGGTTGGAATTGCTTCCTAACGTTTCGATAGCACGAGTGGCGAGCTTCTTCAGAGGTCCTTCCATCTCCGATGCTGGATTCGGGTCTATAGGCCGTCGTTGGTTGGAATTGCTTCCAACGTTTCGATAGCACGAGTAGCGAGCTTCTTCAGAGGTCCTTCCATCTCCGATGCTGGATTCGGGTCTATAGGCCGTCGTTGGTTGGAATTGCTTCCTAACGTTTCGCTAGCACGAGTGGCGAGCTTCTTCAGAGGTCCTTCCATCTCCGATGCTGGATTCGGGTCTATAGGCCGTCGTTGGTTGGAATTGCTTCCTAACGTTTCGCTAGCACGAGTGGCGAGCTTCTTCAGAGGTCCTTCCATCTCCGATGCTGGATTCGGGTCTATAGGCCGTCGTTGGTTGGAATTGCTTCCTAACGTTTCGCTAGCACGAGTGGCGAGCTTCTTCAGAGGTCCTTCCATCTCCGATGCTGGATTCGGGTCTATAGGCCGTCGTTGGTTGGAATTGCTTCCTAACGTTTCGCTAGCACGAGTGGCGAGCTTCTTCAGAGGTCCTTCCATCTCCGATGCTGGATTCGGGTCTATAGGCCGTCGTTGGTTGGAATTGCTTCCAACGTTTCGATAGCACGAGTAGCGAGCTTCTTCAGAGGTCCTTCCATCTCCGATGCTGGATTCGGGTCTATAGGCCGTCGTTGGTTGGAATTGCTTCCTATAACGTTTCGCTAGCACGAGTGGCGAGCTTCTTCAGAGGTCCTTCCATCTCCGATGCTGGATTCGGGTCTATAGGCCGTCGTTGGTTGGAATTGCTTCCAACGTTTCGATAGCACGAGTAGCGAGCTTCTTCAGAGGTCCTTCCATCTCCGATGCTGGATTCGGGTCTATAGGCCGTCGTTGGTTGGAATTGCTTCCTATAACGTTTCGATAGCACGAGTGGCGAGCTTCTTCAGAGGTCCTTCCATCTCCGATGCTGGATTCGGGTCTATAGGCCGTCGTTGGTTGGAATTGCTTCCTATAACGTTTCGCTAGCACGAGTGGCGAGCTTCTTCAGAGGTCCTTCCATCTCCGATGCTGGATTCGGGTCTATAGGCCGTCGTTGGTTGGAATTGCTTCCTAACGTTTCGCTAGCACGAGTGGCGAGCTTCTTCAGAGGTCCTTCCATCTCCGATGCTGGATTCGGGTCTATAGGCCGTCGTTGGTTGGAATTGCTTCCTAACGTTTCGCTAGCACGAGTGGCGAGCTTCTTCAGAGGTCCTTCCATCTCCGATGCTGGATTCGGGTCTATAGGCCGTCGTTGGTTGGAATTGCTTCCTAACGTTTCGCTAGCACGAGTGGCGAGCTTCTTCAGAGGTCCTTCCATCTCCGATGCTGGATTCGGGTCTATAGGCCGTCGTTGGTTGGAATTGCTTCCTAACGTTTCGCTAGCACGAGTGGCGAGCTTCTTCAGAGGTCCTTCCATCTCCGATGCTGGATTCGGGTCTATAGGCCGTCGTTGGTTGGAATTGCTTCCTAACGTTTCGCTAGCACGAGTGGCGAGCTTCTTTAGAGGTCCTTCCATCTCCGATGCTGGATTCGGGTCTATAGGCCGTCGTTGGTTGGAATTGCTTCCTAACGTTTCGCTAGCACGAGTGGCGAGCTTCTTCAGAGGTCCTTCCATCTCCGATGCTGGATTCGGGTCTATAGGCCGTCGTTGGTTGTATAAAGATCTTTTTGACTTGAATTAATAATATAGTAGATCCTTATATAAAATTATAAATAAATAAATAAAACACAATAAAATTTGATTTAATCAAGACGAGTCTAAAATAGGTCTGATCACAACGAAATTACAATTTTTAATTACTTGTTTGTTTCAAAAGCGTAGCTAATAGAAACTGCCAAAACAAAACAATGTTGTGTCGACAATGTAGAGTATTATGTTGACTCAAAATGACACAACATAACACCCCCCTTCGCATGGGAAAATTACAAATGAAAGTGGCCAGTTTTCAAAACTAACTGCAAAACCCACAGGAAGGAACCAAAGAATAGATATATAGTTTATTACGCATTAGTAATTACATACTAGTGTTTGTTATGATAAAAAAAATTAATATATCATGGTGATCTTCGTCTGAGAACCATAGATGGACAGCTAGGCACGTTGTAGAAGGCGTGACAAAAGCAGGAGTCCACTAATGAAGTTCGTGAAGACGTAATGTCAATGAAGTAAAATAAGTCTACGAATTGATGAAAAATAATGGTAAATAATAATTAAATCAGCTGAACATCATTCTGCTTTGAGCTTGCGTAAAAAAAATTGTTGAACATAATTCTGCTGAAAAGACAAAAAGTATCAATTCGAGGCAGATGATCAAACACAGGGAGAACAGGTAATATCCTGGAAGTGTACAAACATATATAGGAGTGTATCGACCTCAGCAGGAGTAACCTGAAAGAATATAACGAATAAGAACTAGTTGTTCGCTTCGTAAAAATGACGGTAGCATGTCGCTAATCCGTTGCACGGAGGAAAATAAGGCAGCAAACCCATGTCTAAATCAAAAAAGTAAATATTTGATAGACAAAATAAAAAATGTTAAATACTGAATAATTATAAATACCAAATATCAAAATTCGTAGTGTTAGTGCAATTAGTGCAAATATAGATTTGAATTGTTTGATTTAATGTTGTGAAATGTAATGTGATAAGATATTAATATATGTTAAGAGCATAAAAAGCATAAAATTATTAAAAAATATAAATGTCAAAATGAAAAATTATCAATAAAGTAAGTTACCATGGATGATAATCTGAAAAAGTAACTTAGGAAAATAAGTAAATAAATTTATTGTACTTAAAAATAAATGAAGCATTTGCAAAAAAAAATTAAAAAATGTCACTTTTTATCCGTTTTTCCAATAAATTTCTCCATTTTAATATATTATTTATGTTTCTTCTAAAGCTTTGTCCATGATACAATATTTTGAAAAAAAATTGTTTAAGTAGTGCTCACTTGTCAGGGGTCACCAATTATAAAGATCTTTTTGATTTGAATTAATAATATAGTAGATCCTTATATAAAATTATAAATAAATAAATAAAACACAATAAAATTTGATTTAATCAAGACGAGTCTAAAATAGGTCTGATCACAACGAAATTACAATTTTTAATTACTTGTTTGTTTCAAAAGCGTAGCTAATAGAAACTGCCAAAACAAAACAATGTTGTGTCGACAATGTAGAGTATTATGTTGACTCAAAATGACACAACAGTTGGAATTGCTTCCTAACGTTTCGCTAGCACGAGTGGCGAGCTTCTTCAGAGGTCCTTCCATCTCCGATGCTGGATTCGGGTCTATAGGCCGTCGTTGGTTGGAATTGCTTCCTAACGTTTCGCTAGCACGAGTGGCGAGCTTCTTCAGAGGTCCTTCCATCTCCGATGCTGGATTCGGGTCTATAGGCCGTCGTTGGTTGGAATTGCTTCCTAACGTTTCGCTAGCACGAGTGGCGAGCTTCTTCAGAGGTCCTTCCATCTCCGATGCTGGATTCGGGTCTATAGGCCGTCGTTGGTTGGAATTGCTTCCTAACGTTTCGCTAGCACGAGTGGCGAGCTTCTTCAGAGGTCCTTCCATCTCCGATGCTGGATTCGGGTCTATAGGCCATCGTTGGTTGGAATTGCTTCCTAACGTTTCGCTAGCACGAGTGGCGAGCTTCTTCAGAGGTCTTTCCATCTCCGATGCTGGATTCGGGTCTATAGGCCGTCGTTGGTTGGAATTGCTTCCTAACGTTTCGCTAGCACGAGTGGCGAGCTTCTTTAGAGGTCCTTCCATCTCCGATGCTGGATTCGGGTCTATAGGCCGTCGTTGGTTGGAATTGCTTCCTAACGTTTCGCTAGCACGAGTGGCGAGCTTCTTCAGAGGTCCTTCCATCTCCGATGCTGGATTCGGGTCTATAGGCCGTCGTTGGTTGGAATTGCTTTCTATAACGTTTCGCTAGCACGAGTGGCGAGCTTCTTCAGAGGTCCTTCCATCTCCGATGCTGGATTCGGGTCTATAGGCCGTCGTTGGTTGGAATTGCTTCCTAACGTTTCGCTAGCACGAGTAGCGAGCTTCTTCAAAGGTCCTTCCATCTCCGATGCTGGATTCGGGTCTATAGGCCGTCGTTGGTTGGAATTGCTTCCTAACGTTTCGCTAGCACGAGTGGCGAGCTTCTTCAGAGGTCCTTCCATCTCCGATGCTGGATTCGGGTCTATAGGCCGTCGTTGGTTGGAATTGCTTCCTAACGTTTCGCTAGCACGAGTGGCGAGCTTCTTCAGAGGTCCTTCCATCTCCGATGCTGGATTCGGGTCTATAGGCCGTCGTTGGTTGGAATTGCTTCCGTAACGTTTCGCTAGCACGAGTGGCGAGCTTCTTCAGAGGTCCTTCCATCTCCGATGCTGGATTCGGGTCTATAGGCCGTCGTTGGTTGGAATTGCTTCCAACGTTTCGATAGCACGAGTAGCGAGCTTCTTCAAAGGTCCTTCCATCTCCGATGCTGGATTCGGGTCTATAGGCCGTCGTTGGTTGGAATTGCTTCCATAACGTTTCGCTAGCACGAGTGGCGAGCTTCTTCAGAGGTCCTTCCATCTCCGATGCTGGATTCGGGTCTATAGGCCGTCGTTGGTTGGAATTGCTTCCTAACGTTTCGCTAGCACGAGTGGCGAGCTTCTTCAAAGGTCCTTCCATCTCCGATGCTGGATTCGGGTCTATAGGCCGTCGTTGGTTGGAATTGCTTCCATAACGTTTCGCTAGCACGAGTGGCGAGCTTCTTCAGAGGTCCTTCCATCTCCGATGCTGGATTCGGGTCTATAGGCCGTCGTTGGTTGGAATTGCTTCCTAACGTTTCGCTAGCACGAGTGGCGAGCTTCTTCAGAGGTCCTTCCATCTCCGATGCTGGATTCGGGTCTATAGGCCGTCGTTGGTTGGAATTGCTTCCATAACGTTTCGCTAGCACGAGTGGCGAGCTTCTTCAAAGGTCCTTCCATCTCCGATGCTGGATTCGGGTCTATAGGCCGTCGTTGGTTGGAATTGCTTCCTATAACGTTTCGCTAGCACGAGTGGCGAGCTTCTTCAGAGGTCCTTCCATCTCCGATGCTGGATTCGGGTCTATAGGCCGTCGTTGGTTGGAATTGCTTCCAACGTTTCGATAGCACGAGTGGCGAGCTTCTTCAGAGGTCCTTCCATCTCCGATGCTGGATTCGGGTCTATAGGCCGTCGTTGGTTGGAATTGCTTCCTAACGTTTCGCTAGCACGAGTGGCGAGCTTCTTCAGAGGTCCTTCCATCTCCGATGCTGGATCCCGCATCGGAGATGGAAGGACCTCTGAAGAAGCTCGCCACTCGTGCTATCGAAACGTTAGGAATCCATTCCAACCAACGGCCTATAGACGCGAATCAGGACAACATCAGCTCATCAACTGGCCGCGAAAGCCTTAACCAATTTGTCTTATTTTTCGATCACTGGTCCACTGTGCATTTTAAATAGTTGAAGAGGTAAATTGATAAATGGGTCAACTAACATTTTTTTAGATTGTTGTTGGTGTCATCCATGTTCAAATAATTAATATACTTAATACCTAAAGGTATTGGGAACTTGAACAGTGAAATAAGTAATCAGATATTAAATTTTTAAAAATTGCAATTTTTAGAAATTTAATATCTGATTATTTCAATGGCGGGAATCTAGTCGCGTCGACTGTACGCATGCGCGCGCGCAAGCATTTCGTCATATCTTTTCGTTAGCCATTTAGCCGCACGAATTCAATTCACTCTAGCTTGCGTTAAGAAGTTGCACTTCAAAAATGCTTCTCACCTGTCTTTTTTGTTCGGCTCTGATGGCTGCCCTACTTCGAAAACAGCTCTTAGTACACGGATGTTTCGTAGACAAAATAAATAGTTTTTGAATTCTGCGTCGGATTTTATACCATATCGCAGCGTCCGGCGCTAATTTAGGAATGGACACACGTTCTTTTCTTAAATTACACTTGTGCATATTTTGAAGGAAGAAATTGTAATCAAACTCCGTATGTATACTGAAAAAGTCCCAGTTATAGAGAGATTGATAGTTAAAAATATGTACGTAAGTATGTTTTTTAAAGATCATATTTAAATAATAAAAAATACAAATGGCAAGAAATGCCATCAAACATATTAAAGCGTATAAATATTTATTGTCTTACATAAATCGTTTTGGTTTTTGATGAAAAGTTCACAAATTGATTAGAAATTATTTCACTTTTCGTTGACGCTTACTGAATAAAACATAATTAGTTTAAAAAACCCTAGTAACAACCAAACATCATAAAAAATTGACATTACGAGGGTCGAATGAATTGTAAATAGGGTAGATGACTAAAATTTTTTTTGTGTTATATTAATAGAGCAGTAAATTATGAACAAAATGACACCTAAATCACTTCATTCTGATTTCAAATAAGCTCAAAAATAATTTTTGAAATATTTATGTTAGCCCCGCCCGCTAAAAATCGTTTTTGCTCTACTCAAATATGACGTCATAATTTTATGAAAGTTCGTTTATATTAGCTACAAATTTATATTAGAAATCGTGTCCATCGTGATTATAATAAAATTAAGAAAAATCGTAGGATAGTGGACAAAATAATTTGATTTATTAAATTAAATGTACGACGTTTCGTCTATAGATTTAGACTTTTTCAGTACTTGAAAAAGTCTAAATCTATAGACGAAACGTCGTACATTTAATTTAATAAATCAAATTATTTTGTCCACTATCCTGCGATTTTTCTTAATTTTATTATTAGCTACAAATATTATTTAAAGACCCAGAAATAGAGTGTTGAAAAATACCGTTTTCTACCTATGTAAACATAATGTAAACAATCTAAGCTTCGTTGCTATGGATACATGTATTTTTTACTTAAAATTGACGTCACGCGGTGTTTTAAGTAACGTGACAAATAGATTAAAAATCATGATTTTATTTATTAATTAAAATATGTGGACGAAACTTAATTAATAAAAATAAAAATTCTAATAAATATTTTAGAGCTTAAACTTTCATTATAACTAAGTTTTATATTGATCACTGGCATATACCCTAGACGCTTGATTACGAGGGTCGAGGGGTAATTTTAAAATCACCAACATAATATTATTAAGATTTGTTAAAAGCACAAAAACTTCAATGATTTTTTTAATTATTATACTTGCATAACTTCTATGGAAATACAGTTGCCTATCTTACCTTAATTAACTGTCTTTCACTTGCACATTGTTATTAGAGAACAGAGTTAAAATGAAGATTAAGTCATATTCTTTCAAACAAAAACAAACCGCATCAAAATCTACCCACACGTTAATAAACTACGATACACACACACACACACACACAATATGCACATATTTACACGTAAACACCGCGTCAAGCGCATAACACCCGCGATTTACGTCAGGGTTAAAAATATTCATAAAAACACTAAAATAATGTTTTGGTATTTTGTGGTTATTTTTTGATGTTATATATTTATAATTAATTTATATTATTGAAGTAAATACTTCCTTAGGCGCGTTATGCACTTTTTGCCAGGGTACTGAAAAAAATGTAAAGTGCCCGAACTACTTCCGTAAGAATTTCAACTACTTCCGTAAGAATTCGCAACATACTTATATCATAAAAACGACCGTGTACACACTGGCCAGCTATAGCTCAGTTGGTTTAGTCGTTACGTTCTATGCATAGGAACCTGGGTTCGAGACCTTTATTTATATATTTTTTTATTTTTGTTATATTCTTTCTTTGACAATAATTATAATTTTTTTGAAACCAAGGTGGAATTAATTAAAAATACAATTTTGGTATTTTAGTAATAAATTATTTTTAGTTCAAAAATGCGCTATAATAGATGACACCAAAAATTAGAAAATCTGAAGTATTTACTTCTGTCGTGTGGTCACAAGCACACACCCATTTTTTTAATTATTATTGTCACACCAAACAGCTGAAGTTTAAAAATAATGGGAATTGAGAAAATATAGTAAACTGAAATTATTTCTCATATAATGTTGAGAAATGGTTAAAATATTTTTAAAGAAAAAATAACAGCTCTAAGATAAAATCGAACGACCGTGTTCTTTTTTTATCAAAAACAAATTTTAAAGCGAAAATAAATGACTCACCATTTTCAAATGCAGCTTTATCACGATGTTGATTTTTGAAAATTGACTGTACACCGCGACAAAAATCTCGAAAACCGAGGGTCCCCAATCCCATGGGATCCATTTGACGAAGAATTTGTTCCACATCCTGTAAAAAAAGTAACAGCGTTAGTTTGGTCTCAAATTTGTTTATCTGTAGAACTTGCATTATTTAAAATAATGTCATTTAATATGCAGTAACAATTCAGCCATGTCCTTCCGGTTAAACAAGGATGGATTTATGTATAAAATTTGATAGTTAAAAGAGAGAGAGAGACATTTGAATAGTACAGGATATATAGCATCCTGATTACGTAAATCAACGATATTTTAATCACGTGTGAGGTAGAGTAATACTGCCCATTCTGTTGTTTTTGAGAAACTTTGAGCAACCATAGCTTGTAAAGAGATATAAGTGCATATTGTAATCGACGTGTCTTTTTTATTACGACCAATTTGAAAAATATCTGAGATTTTGAATTGGTTCAAAAATCGTATTTTTATAACTCCTGCTTCTAAAGTTCAATATTCGAGCACTGTGAGGCGGGCGTAAAGAGGCGTATTTTAGTCACCGTGCGTGAAAGTCCAAAGCGTGCGTAAAAGTACCGTCACAGTGCGTAAAAGTTTAAAGCGTGCGTAAAAGTACAATCTCTACATCTTATAAATTCGAAATTTCCGCACTTTGTACAATACAAGCACTTACTGGCTATCGATCGATGTGTTCCTATATATAGTATCGCGCATACAAAGTCCACATCATGAGAGAGTCATGTTTTTAATGATTTATACAGAAGTTATTAACTTTAATAAAAATAAACTAAATCGTAACTTAGTCTGTAATTGTAAAGTTCTAAGAACTAGAAGAGCGAATTTTCTGTTTTCATAATTTTTTTTTCTCTCTATTAAACTTTAGAAGCAGTTGCTATAAAAAATTATGTTCGATACGTCCGCTTAAAGTAAGATATCTAGTAGGCTTAAATTGAGGCACTCGCTAAAGGGACTGACGCTGCGACGCATACACAACGAGATCTCGTGCGCTTACCCCCACTCGCCTAACGGCTCGTGGGAGTATACAGCGCACTCGATCTGGTTGTGTATGCGTCAGTCCCTTATCTCGAGCTTCAATTTAAGCCTACTAGAATACCTCACTTTACAATAACTATTATATGCCTTAAAAAAAATCAAAAAAAAACAATATTTTTTAAATTTAGCATATTTATTCAAAAAAAAAACACGCTGATTCCAACAACCAAAATAAAACTTCAGTATCTCTTTCACAGTGGCGGACTAAGCCCGTCGGAAGCCCGGGGCGGAAGAACTAAATGAGGTCCCCGTTCTGTTTAGAAATTGATGTAGGTATGTGTAGTGTAAATTTCAAAAAAAATAATAATAATAATGGCTGACAAAAAAAATCAAATATTTATAATAAACGACCTACCTACGTTTATATTTTGTATACATATACGGGGCCTCCAACTCCAAACTGCCTCTTACTTACTAAACATATTTTGGCCTTGTTTGGGATTTGATTAAGAAGGATTTCTCGAGATTTAGAGGCCCGGGGCGAGTCGCCCCTCCGCCCCATTAGTCCGCCACTGCTCTTTCAGTTTGAAAGTTATAAAATTCAACGATTATTTTTGCCACAATAATTGCCATAGACATACAGAAATTCCAGTTTTGTGACAAATTCTAAAATCGATTTTATGCGTTTCACATTGTACAAAATATTTACCTATTCAGTGAAAATACGTTTAGGCTATAAATAAAAGAATCAATAAAAGCTGAATTACTAATGTGATGTTTCGATTTAAAATGATTGTTTGTCATTGCGAGTTGTGACAACGTATTTATGTCAGTATTTACCTAGGTACTGACTTTTTACATAGGTGCATTATTTCTGACTGAAAAAGTCATATAAATCTATACAGGGTGTATCACAGGAAACCGAACATAGGGAAAAGTACACAGTACAAAATAGTTGCCCTCTTTTCATCTAAAAAACCATGATAATTAATTTAATTAAGATTTAAGTTAGCCATGTGTATTGTATCTTTGTCACGCTACTAGTTTTGCTTATGTTTTTCTTGTTGCACTCATTACTTTTTAGTGTATTTGCCATAATATGGCACATACACTATTGGCGTCGGTCGGATGGCGGGACCTAGGGGTCGGACCAAAATTTCTCGACGTTTCATAGCCTCCTGAACACTTTGGCACCATTTTTAAAAATGTTTATATATATATATATGTATGTATAAATCTATATATATATATTTATATTTATATATGTGTGTATACACGATAACTCTCGACAGACTTAATCGATTAAAACGAAATTTGGTACACACATTGGAACCCATCACCGCAAGAAGCCTATTTAAAATGGGCCCGATCGGACCATTTTCAGGGTTGTATTTAGGGGTTCCAAAAAGTTTTTGGGCCCAAAAATACCGAAAAATTTGTCAGAATCGTTTCAAAATTGAAATTTAACTCTTTAGTAAAGATTAAAATGTGCTGCTAAAATTTTAATAAAATCGGCCAGACAGGACCGGACTTTCAAATTTTATGAGAACACTAGTTTGTTGATACGGATTTACTTATGGAAGGGTGTATTTAATTGGGTGTACTGATAAAATCCATGTCTAATATTGAAATTTAGAAAAATTTAATTATTTTAAGGGATGTATTAAGGGGTTAAATTTTTTATTTTGTCAAAAAACAAACTTAAGTTTACATAATAATGCCACAATGCCTGTATTAGCAAATACACTATATTGTCGGCAGGGTTTGGCACTGCGACCCGAGTTTTCTATGTATTCAATCTTGTGATACACCCTGTATATTTAAAACACGAGCTGTTTTCTTTCGACAGTTCGCCAGCGGTCCCTTACACTCAACCCATTTACATGATTTTTTTAATAATAATTGAAGTTTTTTGAACTCAGATGTGTCATCATTATTATTCTTTTTAACACGCTTATATTAGTTCCACCTGTATGTATGTATGTAAGTAACGGATTCTTTGAACGCGATTTTCACCCACTTCAAAACTTCAGATTGAACTGAAACTTTGCACACTTATCAAGGACCGATGACAATACAATAATTCAATAAGTTTGTCCCATTATCCTGACCAGGATCTCCAGGACTAAAAAGCAAAAATAAATTATAATTTAAAATGACTAAAAAACACGCTTTAATGAACTAAAAAGTAAAAAATAATTAATTTTATTGTAAAAAAGCGTGGGGTAGAATGAAAATATGGTACAAAGCACCCCACGCTTTTTTACAATAAAATTAATTATTTTTTACTTTTTAGTTCATTAAAGCGTGTTTTTTAGTTTTTTTAAATTATAATTTTTATTATTATTGTTTACAAAGACAGACTTATGTAGTGTCGTGAGATAAAAAGAGACAAAAATGTTCTTAATCTGAAGACAAGTTCTTTCATTAAGGTCACTTGGCTCTCATGATTATTATCTACCCTATATAGTTGAAGTTTTTTATATTATTCTAATGGAAAGTTTCAATTATTTTTCAATAATACGGGTAAATATAAAAGGTCGAGACAAAGTTTATATACAGGGTGAGTTCGACCACCCGTATCAGTCGTTTTTTTCGAAAACGGTTAGTCGTAGAGAGTTGTGTCAAAAATTTGTATTATAAAAGACCTAATAAAGAATCGAATGGTGATAATTTTTTTTTCCGGGAAGGTCGGCTTCCCTATTAGTTTGCTCCAGAATGTCCAGAACTCCGGAATTATAAATGTAACGATAGGTCGAAAGTGGTATTGTTGAAAAGATCTTTAAAAAATAAGCAAGTTTTGTAGGAAAATTTTTTTTATTACTGCCACCCCTGTTAAGTAATATTTGTTTGAAATTACTAAATTAAAATGTCATAATGAACTTTTTAAAAGTCCGCATTTAAAATCTAGTTACCTTATCTATCGATCATTAAACACTGAAGAAGTACACTCACAGTATAACCAGAAGAGCTCAGTAGTATCTGTTAAAGAGTAAATGGAAGACAGTTTGAACACTTGTGACAATGTCTAAGGTTGCTAGATTTTTAATGCCGACTTCGATCGTTATTATGAAATTTTGATTTAATAATTTCAAACGATTGTTACTTAACAGGGGTGGCAGTAATTAAATAATTTTTCCTACAAAACTTGCCTATTTATTTAAAGAACTTTTCAACAGCACTACTTTCAACCTATCGTGCTTTCTAAAATTCCGGAGTTTTGAACATATAATAATTTATATTTATACTTATAGAAATTTACAGGGGTGGCAGTAATAAAAAAAAATTTCCTACAAAACTTGCTTATTTTTTAAAGATCTTTTCAACAATACCACTTTCGACCTATCGTTACATTTATAATTCCGGAGTTCTGGACATTCTGGAGCAAACTAATAGGGAAGCCGACCTTCCCGGAAAAAAAAATTATCACCATTCGATTCTTTATTAGGGGTTTTATAATACAAATTTTTGACACAACTCTCTACGACTAACCGTTTTCGAAAAAAACGACTGATACGGGTGGTCGAACTCACCCTGTATATCAAATATGGTGGTGACATACTTTACTAACCTAAATTTATTTCAACCAAATGGATTACATGGTGTCTGTCAAAACCCGGCCGTTGAAATTCACAGCTTTGCTAGGTCTTCGATTCTGAATTTTTTCACGTTCAAAATTACGAATATTTACACACAAAAAAAAAAACAATAAAAAACTCGGGTCGCAGTGCCAAACCCTGCCGACAATATAGTGTATTTGCTAATACATCAGGCATTGTGGCATTATTATGTGAACTTAAGTTTGTTTTTTGACAAAATAAAAAATTTAACCCCTTAATACGTCCCTTAAAATAATTAAATTTTTCTAAATTTCAATATTAGACATGAATTTTATCAGTACACGCAATTAAATACACCCTTCCATAAGTAAATCCGTATCAACAAACTAGTGTTTTCATAAAATTTGAAAGTCCGGTCCTGTCAAGCCGATTTTATTAAAATTTTAGCAGCACATTTAAATCTTTACTAAAAAGTTAAATTTCAATTTTGAAACGATTCTGACAAATTTTTCGGTATTTTTGGGCCCAAAAACTTTTTGGAACCCCTAAATACAACCCTGAAAATGGTCCGATCGGGCCCATTTTAAATAGGCTTCTTGCGGTGATGGGTTCCAATGTGTGTACCAAATTTCGTTTCAATCGATTAAGTCTGTCGAGAGTTATCGTGTACACACATATATATATAAATATATATATAAATATATAAATATATATATATATAAATATATATATATATACATACATATATATATAAACATTTTTAAAAATGGTGCCAAAGTGTTCAGGAGGCTATGAAACGTCGAGAAATTTTGGTCCGACCCCTAGGTCCCACCATCCGACCGACGCCAATAGTGTATGTGCCATATGGCAAATACACTAATAAAAAGTTTCGTCTGTAGCGCGCGCAAGTTGAAGTTCGCCATTTTTCGCGAAAAGCGTTCCAGCGGGACGGGTAAAAATTCAAGCCCGAAACTATACTTACCCTACATGAAGGATTTTGGAAGGGCTTGTTTAAAGTACGTAATTCCCGGTTATTTTCTGAAATTCCCTTATTTTTCCCGATTTTCCCAGTTGATAGACACCTGTATTATCTTTTTTTTTTAAAGACCACCAATAGCTAAGGTTATTTGGGCCTAGCACCAATTCATATTTTCAATTCATTATTTTTTAACCTGTATTATCATTTACCAATGGCGTAGGGCGACTTTTCAAAGGGTCATTGTATTTCTAGGACTTTTCTATATAATTTAACAAAAAAAATCATAAAAATTGTTTTTTGAATTGAACTTTAATACAACGGAAAATTATTCAACGAAACGGAAAATGAAAACGGGAATAACTGGAAAAAAAATTAAGATAATGTCGTCAAAGATACTTATTATAAAAAGATCTTTATTTTTTTTAAAGTGTATAAAAAACACTAATTATGTATGATAATGGCGATTTCTTAATTAATAATTAGTGAGTGCATCTCTTGTTTTAGATTAATTTTAAACCTTTCTCATTTATGCAAAAATGTACAAGATACATTTTAATGAATCTTTTAAAATATGATGTTGCACTTTTTAAAATTTTAATTAAAAGTGAAACAATACTTTTAAAATAAAAGTATTTTTTAAATCAAGTCGAATACCTATTAAAACAAACTCTTTAAAAAGATTCAAGTAATAACTTATTTATTTATAGACACCTCATTTTTTAAAATTCGTCAAGCCGCTTATAGACCGAGAGCTAGTGTTAATACCGACATTTTGTTCTACAAATTGAAATATATGCTTAAAACAGTCGCCGTAATAACATATTAAAATTTGAATCTTGAACTAATAATATAAATTTCATCGGGTACGTTTAGGGTGATCTGCCACCCCTTTAATACTGATCAATCGATCTGCAAATATTATAATGGCATTATAGGGTCACCGACAAGCTATACAAACAATTTCAGCCTTGAAGCATTAATAATTGTAACCATTTTTTTTGTTACATTTTGAGGGCGATCTGCATCCCTCCCATACCGCTATCTAGCAAAATCCCTTACTCAGGGCACTTTAATATGCCTCCCTCGAATGAATGAATTGTAAATTATAGACGCTCGAAAACAGAGGTCATTAGCGTTTGTATACATGCCTCCCTCAACATCTTCACAAAAATAACGCCTTGAATAAATAACACCAACAAATTGTCACTAGCTCTCGGTTTATTAGGCTACAGAAGGCGCCGACGAAATTGCAAAGATACGCACAGGTACATGCATACATTCGAAAAACATTACCCTCCTTCGGCACAGTCGGGTAAAAAGTCCATTTTTGGAGTGTACTTACATCTGTATCACCACAATAATGCCTGGCAAGTGTGAGTAAATGATCCAATGAGACCCGTCCTGTAGTTTTTGGGTCCAGTAATGTGAACACCGTTCTTAATTGGGACACAGAATTGGATAGTCCATGACGATGAATTCTGGATGCGTTTGGAGCATCCCGATACGCTCCTGGCATCATAACCTGATTGACGCACATTGGTGCGAGACACTCAATTGTTTTTTTCTAATCTTCACTTGTTTTTATATCCGATTTAGATCACATTATAACTGTTAATTGAAAATTAAATGGTGATGCGGTTTAAATAATTTGTCGTCCTTCACGTAAAGTCCTATAATTCTAAATATCAATACATAGTATAAAAGGACGTCTATAGGTAGATGTCTGTTTGTACCGACTAATCTCGAGAACTACTGAATGGATTTGATTGAACTGGGAGTTTCGGGTTCAAGTCGCGACAGTGGTCATTTGGTTTTTTCTTAGATATAGCTCAAAAATCATGGCAGCCTAGCTGTCTGAGATATTTATTATTTTCACCTCTAATTGTTATGTGAATAATAAGGGGGTTTTAAATCGATTGATTTTATCATATACCAATCGATTTGATTGAGGTTTTCGATGGCTTATTTCTTGGGGAAGATTTAGGTCTATAATATATGTTCAACCCGATTTCGCCCGAGTGAAAATCGGATTAAATCCGCTATACCGAACAGATTTGAATGCGGTTTTTACTGTTCGATAGCTAATTTCTTGAGGAAGGTTTAACCGTTCGACCCGGCTTCGCTCGGGTAAAAATCGAATTGAAAACGAACGAAGCGAGTGCTAATTAATTAAAAATTCGAGCAAAGGAGTGACTAGCGTTTTAAATGATTATAAATTGTTACCCGGGCGAAACCGGGCTGGGCAGTTATAAACGTAAAAATCTTTTTGTGTGTTTGTTACTCAACAGCGCAACGGATCTTAATGAAATTTTGCATGGATATGATTGAATTAGGCTACTTTTTATCCCGGTTGATTCAATAGTTCCTAAGGGATAAGACAACACTTTATTTTCTGTTTGATAATTATTTGAAGTCTACTTCATCACGCGGGACAACCGATTTGAATGAAATGTTACATACATTAACTCAAGATAAGAGATAATAGACTTTTTCAAGGTATTTCTATGTCCACACGGGCGGAGTCCCGGGTAAAATTTAATTATACTTATTATTTACTTATAGGAAGGCTTACAAAAATTCCAATCAATTTTTAAGTTGTTTATTTGTAGTTCTAGTTTCGAAATAGTAGTTTATACAATTAAGTATAAGACGCGAGGGGTGAAGTTAGCACATGAGCTGCAGGCGAGAGTGCTAACACCCCGCGCGTCTTATACTTAATTGTACTAGTTGTATACATTATTTTTTGTAAAATATTTAAAATGTACATTTTCAGCTTTAGAGCTTTATTGAACGTTTGAATAAATAGTTACCATAGCAGCGCACGCTACCTATATTGTCGTATCACATAAAATATTGTATAAATGTACGCGTGCGATACATATTACTTATTTTAGGCAGCCGACTAGAGGCACGAAATGTTGTACATTTCAAATATGTATTACAAAAAAAATATTTAACAATCTTTAAACAATCTGTACTGTGTCATTAAAATTTCTGTAGGCTTGAGAAAAATAAAACAAAAGGCAATTAACATATTTCAAAGTGAAATAAATTCTATTTTGATATTCTCTACTACTAATATTTTAACAACAATACAAAGTGTCGATTAAAACAAATTATCACTTGCATTATAAAAACAAATGAACCAAATAAAACAAAATGTGAGACTTTTTTGTTTTGTCATTCGTATATTATATGACCTGTATGCTTTATGTGGGTAAATTTGAAATTTTCTATGAATATTTATGTTTTAATTGGTGCAAAAACATATAAAATATTACATAATATGTAAATTTAGATTAAACAAAATATATGCAATATTCTGTTTTCTTTGCGTAATATCAATAAAAATAATACCTAAATGGTTTCATCGCACTGCAGTCATGACTTTCTCGTTCAACTGCATCGATTGGAGATTTCCGTTCAAATAAAGTACCCTGTCTGGATTTTTCCGAGACAATTGATTGCTGGCATGTTGTAGGGAAAATATGAACAAAAATCCTCTATAACATTTAAGTTTAAAATTTGGTTTCGATTAGTTGAACGGTGTGTCCATTCTGATTGGTCGAATACCCCATCTTGATGTCGTTTGACACACACAAACACACCCAAACGAACGTAACAACTATAACTAGTAATCTCTGTATACTAATATGGATAGTTGATAGCGATTAAAAAATGGCTTTTGTATGTGGAGAATGTTCAAACACATATTCTTCAAGACAGGCATTAATGTTCACAAAATTAGAATGAAAAATTCAGGTAAGGCTTGTAATCTAATTCTTCCTATACAAGTCGATCAATTTTTTAACATTTCAAAATAAAACCTAATTTAATATTATTATTTAAGATATTAGGATGTCCAAATTTATACCGTAACAGTGTTCTTGAGAAATTGGAATGGAAAAATAAATTTTAATTAAGTTTTATTTTGAAATGTCAGAAAATTGATCGACTTTTATAGAAAGAATTAGATTACAAGCCTTACCTGAATTTTTCATTCTAATTTTGTGAACATTAATGCCTGTCTTGAAGAATATGTGTTTGAACCTTCTCCACATACAAAACCTATTTTTTAATCGCTATCAACTATCCATATTAGTATACAGAGTTCACTAGTTAGTTGTTACGTTCGTTTAGGTGTGTTTGTGTGTGTGTCAAACGACATCAAGATGGGGTATTCGACCCATCAGAATGGACCCTGACTGCAGGGTCTAGTCACTTGTACAAAACACAGCATATATACTAACTATATTAAGGTCTCAGACACAGTAAGTCAGGTGGCACTGCGGAAAAGTACGAGTCTACCGACGGGTATAAACACAAGCACAGGTTCAAATCCCAACGACTTTTAATTTTTTTTTATAATGAAAATGTATAAATATTGGATAACAATTTAGAATATAAAAAAATAAAATTACAATTATTTTATTTATTATATTTTACATTTGAACATTTGATTTTTTAAGATAAATGAAACTGAATGTATTTCTTTCAATGACAATGAATACAATTATTTGTGTTTAACGGTATCTTCATCTGTCTATACCCGCGATACAGACATTTTTCTCCGTTATGTAGAGACTATGAAACGTCTAATCCGTCGAAATCTCGACATTACAAGACTCTTCACTTCTATAGTTGTTTAAATGTAAAAAATGGCTTATAAATGTCAGGAAAAGTTATGATGGTTAAATTTAGTTCTCAGGATATAATTTTGCGTCGTTTCCTTTTTTAAGTTAACAGAGAATTATAAAAACGACTTATTGTGAATTAAAAGTTCATGTGAATAATTATCAAAGATATATCAAATTGTGGGAAATTATGTTATTTCCATGAATATGAATTATTTAAGAACATGAACTTGATCAACTTGAAAAAAAGTTTGACGTCATGTTTCGCCTTTATAGTATGACGTATTTAATATAAGCCTCCGCGTTTTAGAGGCACCGGAAATAATTGGTTCGAAGAAGCGTTTAACTAAAATATATAAGTATAGAAATATTATTATATTTAAAAGGTATCACTTCTTTTTGTTTTTATACGACTTCAAACAGAATACCTAGTACAGAATATTTGATAAGCTTTTAAAAAATTAAAACAGTTCTACTGTCAACTCGCACGTCGAGAGTTCCGTACAACTAACAAACGAATAAATATAACTAATATACAGGGTGAGTTCGACCACCCGTATCAGTCGTTTTTTTCGAAAACGGTTAGTCGTAGAGAGTTGTGTCAAAAATTTGTATTACGAAAGCCCTAATAAAGAATCGAATGGTGATAATTTTTTTTTCCGGGAAGGTCGGCTTCCCTATTAGTTTGCTCCAGAATGTCCAGAACTCCGGAATTATAAATGTAACGATAGGTCGAAAGTGGTATTGTTGAAAAGATCTTTAAAAAATTAGCAAGTTTTGAACGGATTTTTTTTTTAATACTGCCACCCCTGTTAAGTAATATTTGTTTGAAATTACTAAATTAAAATGTCATAATAACGAACTTTTTAAATGTCCGCATTTAAAATCTAGTTACCTATCTAGCGATCATTAAACACTGAAGAAGTACACTCACGGTATAACCAGAAGAGCTCAGTAGTATGTATTAAAGAGTAAATGGAAGACAGTTTGAACACTTGTGACAATGTCTAAGGTTGCTAGATTTTTAATGCTGACTTCGATCGTTATTATGAAATTTTGATTTAATAATTTCAAACGATTGTTACTTAACAGGGATGGAAGTAATTAAATAATTTTTCCTACAAAACTTGCCTATTTTTTAAAGAGCTTTTCAACAGCACCACTTTCAACCTATCGTACTTTCTAAAATTCCGGAAAAAAAATTATCAACATTCGATTCTTTATTAGGGCTTTTATAATACAAATTTTTGACGCAACTCTCTACGACTGACCGTTTTCGAAAAAAACGACTGATACGGGTGGTCGAACTCACCCTGTATATAAAATAAAATTACATTTCAATAAAACTTATCCGTATAATAATACAAATTAGTAGTGATTTCGCCAATCACATTATTTTCTTGGTAATAGGTTTTTTTTTGTCTCGAAAACTATGTGTTAGGGAAATCGTCCTATTTTTATTACAAGCTTTCATTGAACTTGCAATGTATGTTAGTTTGTGTGTTTGTTTGTTTAGGTCAAAACTTGCAAGTCAATTTTGAACGACATCCACGTATCAATCAATTTGAAATTTTGTACGCATATATGTATTCCCGATGACAATACATGAATAAATCGTTTTTAGAAATAAATTCAACCCCTAAGGGGTTCAAACGGGGATGTAGGGTTTTTTTGACTAATCAACGCACAGGCCAAATCGCTGAAGCTAGAAAGTTGACATTTGGACAGTATAGATTCCTTTTCTGACGTAAGTATCGACTATAAGAAAGGATTTCTCGAAATTCAACCCCTACGGGGGTAAAATTTAGAAAGACTAAAATGAACAAAATAAAATATTAGTAAAAAAAATTTTTTTAGAGACAAGCTTTTATTGAAATGTACTAAAAAGGAAAAAATAATATTTAATAATTTTGGTTCATAATTATTATAAAAGCGGGGGTTGCGACTAATAAACTATCATAGAGATTACAACCCCCGCTTTTATAATAATTATGGACAAAAATTATTAAATATTATTTTTTCCTTTTTAGTACATTTCAATAAAAGCTTGTCTCTAAAAAGTTTTTTTTTCTAATATTTTATTCTTGTAATCCTCTATCAGTGTGAATATTTTGAAAATGTTTGGTCTACAAAGTTCGGATATAAGAAGGGGGACATAGTTTCAAGCTGACATTTTCGCTAATATGTCAAAAACTACACGACCTTCCTTATTTTTATTCAAAATTTTAACTAATTATTTGGTAAGAACAAATACCTGTGCAATGCAGTGTAAATACAGTGTGTGAACGCTTTTACCGAACATAGGGCAAATAACATTGAGAATATTTACAATTTTGTAGTAGACTACGGGCCATAAGATCTAATGTAAATATGTAGTGGATTATGCATAGAAAAAATAGTACAGTGAATTTTTTAAACAATTTTCCATAGCAACGGTCGACTATTAAGAGTAAATCGGAACCTGCTAAATAAAAAAAATGGATGCGTGTACTTTGTACGCGCGTTAGAAGTTATACTTCTTTGGCGTGATTAAGAACTAATTTTTAATT
The DNA here is from genome assembly GCA_039654895.1 of Mongoloraphidia duomilia. Taxonomy (NCBI): domain Eukaryota; kingdom Metazoa; phylum Arthropoda; class Insecta; order Raphidioptera; family Raphidiidae; genus Mongoloraphidia; species Mongoloraphidia duomilia. Next base: position 15,674,540 of record CM077527.1, read on the forward strand.
TGCATGCAAATAATGTATTGAAATATAAAATAATAAAAGGACTAGAGTGAATTTATTTATATTTGTTTATATTTAACTATGGAAATCATTAATGCTGTAACTTCATCTTGTTAAATTTTCGTGACGCGATGCGCGCGCATCGTAAAAATTCACTCTCACCATTTTTTCACAACGCGCCAAAAGAAGTATAACTTCAAAACAAAGCATGTACTACATAATATTTACATTTGATCTTATAGTCCATAGCCTACTACAAAATTGTAAATGTTCTCAATGAGATTTGCCCTATGTACGGCAAAACCGTTTACTCCCTGCACAAAGTTCATTGCTGTGCAGGAATAAAAAAACTTGCTTGTTTTGACATTTAATATGGTCTGTTAGACTTATAAATTATAATATATTAATATTAATTATTATTAATAATAATTTAATCAAATTTATATGCAACAAATAATTAGACGACGCGACGCGCGAATAATTCTAATTGCATAAACAACTTCCAGGAATGCTCGCGTATGATAATAATAAAGATTTCCTAACGATGCACGCGATTTGCATATAAATAAATATACGGATTTTGAAATATAAAGTCAACCATCTCATAATTAATAACGCAATACACTGCATTTTCTAAAAATTTTATATGATTTTTGATACTTTAGAAAAAAACGAGATACAAGGCAAAAGAATATAAGAATATTTATTTGCCAAACTCTTTGATGATCAACGTTTCGACATAAATTGTGTTTTCTTCAGGATCTTAAAAATTAACAAGATTCTGAATAAGACAATTTGAGTAAAAATATTGATAAAATTTAAGAGTTTAGCAGTAGCATATTGTTATTCCTTTGCCTAATGTAATAACTTCAAACAAGATGTTTTGCTGAAATTAATATAATTTTTGAAGTTATACTTCTTTAGCGAGGGTAGTGAATTAGAATGACCTCAACTATGAAACGCTGTAATTTAACGCTGACATGGATACAACGGCTCTAAAGATTTGGATGAAACTTCCTGAAAAGGGGTTTTGGGGGGCAAAAAATCGATCTAGCTAGATTTTACGCCAAGAAAAATTCATTTTCTTATAAATTTTTAAAATTATAAAATCTATAAGAAAGCGTTAATACAGTGAAATTTCTTTATAAAGATATGAAAACTTCATATTAACGACTGGAATGAACAATCCAGCTAAGTCTCATCCCAGGAAAAATTCTTTTTCTCAGTATATTATATAGATTTAATAATTCTAGAAACCATTTTTTTTACGTTTCAAAATAGAATATTGTAGGCAGGAATTAGATACTTATATATTATAGATATTGTGATATCCATGAATTTTAGTAATAATTATTTATTAATTTTGAAAAACTTTAAATTCTGAGAGGGGAAAAGCCAAAATGTAAAAGTATAAATTATAAATATGGGTGAGGCACATACCCTTTTTTTTTTATTAGTGACTAGACTATTCGTCAGGGGCAGATTTGGCTCATGGTACCCCTTAGGACTCTGAGATTTACTACTTTTTGCCCGCGAGAACTTCAATTTTGCCTGCAGAACTTCATTTTGATACGAACTCTATTTTAGACATTTAAGAAGTATACTTCAAATTTCGGTTTTGGTGCCAAGTCTCATTAAAATCGGTCCAGTCGTTTTGGAGTAATACCGGTACAAATAGACATAAACAGTACGAATAAATTGAATAGACTGTAGTGATATACAATAAAATAATTTTAGAAATATATTGATTTTTTAAGCGTCAGATATTTAATTTTCACGAATCAATTTTATTAATTAAAATTTGAAATTAATCTTGCAACCTACTTGATAGCTTAAATGAAAAATATTATATGTTATTTTTCAAAATAATATTTTCAACTATTTTTAAAAAGTTACTCTAACTCAATTATTTAAATAATTATATCAAAACACGTTCAACACATTTTTTCAAAAACATTATAGCTTTATTAAAAAACAAATGAATTCCACGAAAATTATTTAATAATTTATAGTTAAGCAACTGTACGTTTACAAAATCAATTGTTTTTTAACAATAAAATAAAGCCACCATTTTCAATTCAAAACAATAACAATACTTTATTATAGCACGCTTATTAATTACGCAAAAAAAGCAGCACGACAGGCACCTGTTTCTATCACAACAACTGAATAACGACTGAACCATATACATACACATATCGGTATACTATTATTATTATTGTACCTGTAATAAAACAAATGACTAGCTTACAGTAAATACAGTGCGTTCTATGTAATGAACAATGAACGCTTTTCATTCAGTCTTCGATTATACTGGATGTGTTGCAAAACAGGAATAAAAATAGGCTTGGTGTGTTGGTAAAACCACACTGCTAACTTCCCATTGGGTGCCCTTAGAGATTAGAAACCAGTCTACCGTAGATAAACTATGTATTTACAATACAGGTTAACATATTTTTTTTGTTATAAAAAAACCGCCTGTTCAAAGTTTTTGCAAACCTTATCAGGTGTTTATTATGCAATTATGCGTCGAATGAAATTGGTCCGGAGTCGATATCATTATCTGTTCTTGAGATATGCGAACGGAAAAAAGTTCATCAACGTACGAATGAACGAACGAACGTACGGTACGTACACACACACAGACATCTCTCTAAAAACAGTAGATATGGATTCTAGAGACCTCAAAACGTGCAGATATGTCCAAATTTTTCATTCGCAAAATCGGACCCATTACAATAACTTCCAATGGGAAGTTAATAATTTGTAGCGCCGGATTTAGGATTGTAGGATTATGTATATAGTCATATTGAAGACCAATCCCAACCGACTGGATTGCCCAAATCAAGTCGGTTGGGTCTTGGGACCGGTCTTCAATATAAATATCATTATTGTGGAGGCACTTACCCAGTTTTGATACGAGAGAATTCAATGAGCAATTAAGCGACGTTGTCCTTTAAAGAATATTTGCTACTTGCATTTTTCTGAGAGTAGTTCTTTCAATAATTATCCACGAGATGCAGCACTTGTGGTAGGAACAAACATTATTTATTCTCTACTAGCCGTCACCCGTGGCTTCGCCCACGTATATTTCGATTTGATTTATTATCCCCCCCCCCTCGAGAAATTCTCCTCCTGGGAAGCCAAGCCGGGCTGGTGGTGTTTATTCGCTCGAATTTTATTAATACATAACTCCCTCGCTTCGCTCGTTCGCTCGAATTTTATTAATACATTACTCACTCGCTTCGCTCGTTCGTTTGAATATTATTAATATATTAATACATTGCTGACTCGCTTCGCCCATTCGCTCGAAATTTATTAATACATTTTTGCTCAGCTACGTTATATAAGGAGCTCCTGTGCAAAATTTCTCACTTCTAACTTCAAAAATGATGGACTTCCATACAAACTTTCATCCCCTATTTAACCCCCTTAAGGGATGAATTTTCAAAAATCCTTTCTTATTACTCATCTACGATATATAAGGAACTCCTGTGCAAAATTTCATGCTTCTAGCTTCAAAAATGACGAACTACCATACAAACTTTCATCCCCTATTGAACCCCCTTAGGGGATGAATTTTCAAAAATACTTCCTTATTGCTCACCTACGTTATATAAGGAACTCCTGTGCAAAATTTCATGCTTCTAACTTCAAACATGACGAACTTCCATACAAACTTCCATCCCATTTTTAACCCCCTTAGGGGATAAATTTAAAAAAAAACATTTCTTAGTGCTCACCTACGTTATATAAGAAACTCCTGTGCAAAATTTCATGCTTCTAACTTCAAAAATGAAAAACATCCTTTTATCCGTTATTTACCCCCCTTAATTGATGAATTTTCAAAAATCCTCTCTCTTAGTGGGTGCCTACATCACAAAAGGAACCTACTGTCCAAATTTCAATTTTATATCTTTAGCGGTTTGACCTGGGCGTTGTCTGTCAGTCAGTCAGTTACGGAACTGTTTTATATATTATATATAGATTAGTGTCGTGTCATTTTAGTGGTATAACTTAATTATTAAATTATTATTATTAAATTAAATAAATAATTAAGTTATACCACTAAAATAACACGACATTTTATGGGGAATAAATAATGTTTGTCTCTACCACAAGTACTGCCTCTCGTGGATAATTGAATGATCTACTCTCAAGAAAATGGCTCATTGCAATTGTTTTCGAACGGATTGTATATTACATACAGTATATTACGGTCGTTTGTCGTCCCTTAACACGTGACAGTCGAAACAATGGAGCGACATTAATAACCGCGAAACACAAATGTATAGAAGTACAGTTATAGATGGATTATTGTGTTAATGATTTAAACAAACGAATAACGAATTCCATTCACCGACTTGAATTAAGGACCAACGTCGTCAATTATATTTTATTATTTGTTCTTGCCATACCCACTATAAAATAGTTACTTTACATGCGTGTATTGAAAGTATTTTCAAAATACACCAGTGTGGAAAATAAACAGTTTCCGCATGGTGATTTACGTTTATTCGCTCTGATCCGCACGCTATTACGTACTGTCAAAATTTTTTTGAAAACACTGAAAATTAAGTTAATTGTAGCCATTTATTACAAGCTTTTATTTAACATGCAATGTATGTTAGTTTGTGTGTGTGTTTAGGTCAAAACTGGCAAGTTAATTTTGAACGACAGCCACGTATCCGATCGATTTGAAATTTTGTACACATATGTATCTATTCCCGATGACAATACATGAATAAATCGTTTTTAGAAATAAATTCAACCCCTAAGGGGTTCAAACGGGGATGTAGGGTTTTTTTGACTAATCAACGCCCAGGCCAAATCACTGAAGCTAGAAACTTGAAATTTGGACAGTTGGTTCCTTTTCTGACGTAAGCATCCACTAAGAAAGGATTTTTCGAAATTCAACCCCTACAGGTGTCAAAGGAGGGTAAAATTTAGAAAGACTAAAATTGACAAAATAAAATATTTGTAAAAAAAACTTTTTAGAGGCAAGCTTTTAATGAAATGTACTTAAAAGGAAAAAATAATATTTAATAATTTTGGTTCATAATTATTATAAAAGCGGGGGTTGCGACAAACTATCATAGAGGTTACAACCCCCGCTTTTATAATAATTATGAACCAAAATTATTAAATATTATTTTTTCCTTTTTAGTACATTTCATTAAAAGCTTGCCTCTAAAAAGTTTTTTTTATAAATATTTTATCTTTTATAGTGGGTATGGCAAATAATTTTTTAAGGATCGCGGTGTTGATTTCAAAATATAAAACATCACAGAGGGTTGAATTATTGAAGTCTCACTGTCCTTTCGTATTGAACGTAAAATTATCGACGTCACCGACGCACGTTCAGAGAGCGTCGCAGGAAGTACATGAAACATAAGGTTCATAGTTATTGCGCTAGATGTCACACATATCGAGTTGCTCACTCTACCATTATATAAAATACGGCGATAGCGACTCCATTTTGTTGGAACTTGATGAGTTGACGCATTTATTGTAGATGGCTCTACGGTATCGCCAGTTAGAAAGAATGGTTGATTTTATATTAAACTAGCCGTTACCCGTGGCTTCGCCCACGTATTTTTCGATTTATGATTTATTATCCCCCCGCGAGAAATTCTCCTCCTGCGAAGCGAAGCCGGGCTGGTGGTGTTTATTCGCTCGAATTTTATAATACATAACTCACTCGCTTCGCTCGGATTTCATTAACACATTACTCACTCGCTTCGCTCGTTCGCTCGAATTTTATTAATACATTACACACTCGCTTCGCTCGTTCGTTTGAATATTAATTATACATTACTCACTCGTTTCGCTCGTTCACTCGAATATTAATAATACATTACTCACTCGCTTCGCTCGTCCGATCGAATTTTATTAATACATTATTGCTCACCTACGTTATATAAGGAACTCCTGTGCAAAATTTCATCCTTCTAACTTCAAAAATTATGAACTTCCATACAAACTTACATCCCCTATTTAACCCCTTTAAGGGATGAATTTTCAAAAATCCTTTTTTATTACTCATCTACGTTATATAAGGAGCTCCAATGCAAAATTTCATGCTTCTAACTTAAAAAATTACAAACTTCCATACTAACTTTCATCCCCTATTTAACCCCTTTAAGGGATGAATTTTCAAAAATCCTTTCTTACTACTCATCTACGTTATATAAGGAACTCCTGTGCAAAATTTCATGCTTCTAACTTCAAAAATGACGAATTTCCATACAAACGTTCATCCCCTATTTAACCCCCTTGGGGGTTGAATTTCGAAAAATCCTTTCTTATTGCTCACCTACGTAATATAAGGAACTCCTGTGCAAAATGTCATGCTTCTAACTTCAAAATAAAGAACTTCCATGCAAACTTTCATCCCCTTTTTAACCCCCTTAGAGGTTGAATTTTCAAAAAAAAATTTCTTAGTGCTCACCTACGTTATATAAGAAACTTCTGTGCAAAATTTCATGCTTCTAGCTTCAAAAATGACGAATTTCCATACAAACTTTCATCCCCTATTTAACCCCCTTAGGAGTTGAATTTCGAAAAATTCTTTCTTAGTGGGTGCCTACGTCACAAAAGGAACCTACTGTCCAAATTTCAAGTTTATATCTTCAGCGGTTTGACCTGGGCGTTGTCTGTCAGTCAATCAATCAGTCAGTAACGGAACTGTTTTATATATATAGATTATTAGAGTTCGTAAAAGAAAAGTTAACTACTTTCTTAAGTACACATTAAGACTGAAGTAAATATTATCATTTGTAAGTAAATAACTCGGTGTCATTTTGAAAGATGCCTTAAGGTAAAACACGGGAGATAAATTAATTTAGAAGTTTTCCAGTTACCTACTTATAACAGAAAATGCAGCCATTTAAACTTCACGATAGAAGATTTACTCAACCAGTTTCCAGTGATGGAATAGAATAGAAAATAACAGAATATATGTCTTACAAAATTAGACAGACGATACACTTTTAGAGTGTTATAAATTTATTTATTAGTGTATTTGCCATATGGCACATACACTATTGGCGTCGGTCGGATGGCGGGACCTAGGGGTCGGACCAAAATTTCTCGACGTTTCATAGCCTCCTGAACACTTTGGCACCATTTTTGGAAATGTTTATATATATATGTATATATATATATATTTATTTATATATATATATATATATATATATACATATATATATATATGTGTTCGCGGCATAACTCTCGAAAGACTTAATTGATTTGAACGAAATTTGGTAGACACGTTGAAATCCATCACCGCACGGAACCTATTTAAAATGGGCTCAATCGGACCATTTTAAGGGTAGTTTTTAGGGGTTGAAAAAAGTTTTTGGGCCCAAAAATACCGAAAAAAATCTCAGAATTGTTTCAAAATTGGAATTTAACCCTTTAGTAGAGATTAAAATGTGTTGCTAAAATTTTAACAAAATCGGCGTGACAGGACAGGACTTACAAATTTTATGAAAACACTAGTTTACGGATAGTGATTTATTTGCTAACGGGTGTATTTAATTTGGTACAGAGGTTGCATTGATAATAATATTGAAATTAGGAAAAAAAATATTATTTTAAGGGATGTATTAAGGGGTTAAATTTTTCATTTTGTCCAAAAACAAACTTAAGTTCACATAATAAAGCCACAAGGCCTGTATTAGCAAATACACTATATTGTCGGCAGGGTTTTGGCACTGCGACCCGAGTTTTTATTTATTTATAACAGATCAGAAATCAGAATGATGATATCACATAAGCAGGGCCGGATTAACCATGTCAAGCCTCCTAGGCAATGCAATTCTCAGGCCCCTTTTCAGCCGTTTGAAGATTATCAGCTGCGTTCCGAATGAATGCTTATAAGTATTTTATAAAAATATCTAGCACTCTTATATCCAAATTCATAAGTTTTAAAACACAGAGCACAGTAAAACTTTTTAAATTAAATTCATTCACGGTCGCAAAACTCACAAATCGCAATTACAGATCAAGCATTTCAAAACTTTTGTTTTTCATACTGTATTTCGACGCATGCTGTCAGTTGATGAAATAAGTACTTCATACTTACAGAACAGAACCATCTAATATCGAGTAGTAGAACTAATAATATGGATGCGTTACGTAGCGTATTGTATGATTCATACAATATGCTACGTTCTTTTCTGTAAGTAAGAAGTATTTCATCAACTGACAGCATCTGCATAAAAAGCAATAATACCTACTGTCATTGAGGATACAAATTTTCCAATTAAATTTTCACTCTATGAAACATTTTTAATTTCTTTTGTGCGCGCGCGGGGCCCTTAGCCGATGTGGGGCCCCTAGGCAGTTGCCTACTCTGCCAAATGGTTAATTCGGCTCTGCACATAAGGTTCACTCTTATAGTAGAGCTCAGGCTGAAAGGTAAATGGCAACCTTTTTGAATAATCTTCGTACGGAAATCACAAACATAATATATTGATATTTCTACCAACATAGTGACAACCATCTGCAGTCAACTGGTTGACAGAATAATGGTTTTAAAGATAAAAATAGGTTCGTACATTGAAATGTAACGATCATTGTGTTTGGGATATTCATGACCTTAGGGGCAGAGCATCCGACGAAGGAGATGTAAGGCAAGGATGATTGCCAATGCCTTCCATTTTAAATTTGTTACATAACATACGCATACGTGATAAGTTACGTCATCTTACAGGGTATCACGTGGAAGTCGTTCGTTGCCTAGAATTACATGAATATAACGCAGTCGATTTGATTACCGGATTTCTTATATTTTTTATACAGGATGTTCAGGAAACCTTTAACCGGTGATAGGCCTGGCAATGGAGGATAAAGAGACAGTAGACTGATCTCGGCAGGCTGCAATGCGAAGCGCTTGTCCCGAAAATCGATGACAGTAAGGGTTTGTAGGCGCCGTAGCTATAAGACCCCTATAGACCGAGAGCTAGTGACAATTTTTTGGTGCCCTGAGTAAGGGATTTTGCTAGATAGTGGTATGGGAGGGATGCAGACAAAAAAAAATTGTCACAATTATTATTGCTTCAAGGCTGAAATTGTTTGTATAGCCTGTCGGTGACCCAATATTGCCATTATAATATTTGCAGATCGATTGGTCAGTATTAAAGGGGTGGCAGATCACCCTAAAAGTTTCATGTACCCGACGGAATTTATATTATTAATTCAAGGTTCAAATTTTAATTTGTTGTTACGGCGACTGTTTTAAGCATATATTTCAATTTGCAGTACAAAATGTCGGTATTAACCCCCTCTCTTAGAGAACTTGCTCGCCTAGGTGTTTATATCGTTCTGCAAGGGGGTTTAATACCGATATTTTGTTCTGCAAATTGAAATATATGCTTATGTAACAACATATTAAAATTTGAACCTTGAAATAATAATGTAAATTTCGTCGGGTACATGACACGTTTAGGGTAATCTGCCACCCCTTTAATACTGACCAATCGATCTGCAAATATTATAATGGCATTATTGGGTCACCGACAAGCTATACAAACAATTTTAGCCTTGAAGCAATAATAAGTGTGACCATTTTTATACAGTTTTCAAAACAACTTGTAGAAATGTAAAATCCCAGTAAATTCTCATTTGTCTGTTCAGTATTGACAACATTCAATATATATTATGTTGGCAGTACTGAATTTTCTTTATATTGTTCATCTGGAAACTCACATTTTTTATTTATATACGTTCCAGCCAATACGGCCGCTATCTTTATTTACTTCATCTGTTTCATAGTCAGTGAACAAAGGAATTTCATTGTTTCATTGAATCTACAAAAACGGAATAAAATTAGACCCAACTCAAAACTATAATGTATTCAATATTCCACCACTTTAATTGAACACACAGACGTTCTTGGTTTTCTCTAGTGAACCAAAGTGATGTTTACATAAATCGAATTTTATCTAAACTTCTAAACCAGAAGAGATAAAGACATTCGCTTGTGCACCATTTGAATCAGCGGGTCATTTTCCATAAACATGTCAATAATCAACGTTTTAATTAAATGGTTTTATTTAGCTTGACCCTGTATATTTGTTTGTTTGTTACTATCTTTGTTTCAAATCTTGCGACAGCTTTTTCAACTACTTCTACTTAACCGATTCTTATGAAACTTTGCACACACACATTGAGTTCCCGTGACAATACAATAGTATGATAATTTCAACTTGGTAACGAGGATCTGATGATGGAATTAGGAGGTGGATAGTTGAAAGGATGAGGAGTTTGCATAATGATACGGGCCAAAAATCAAATTAAAAACTTGAAAATAAAAATAGGTAAAAAAACTTTTAAGTTAAACGGTTTTATTTTAAATTATTAGCTGTATCAAAAACTAGAAAATAATTAAAACACAAACCAAGGAGCACTTTGTGTCGCTGCGTCAGCGGAATAAGTAATAAAAACGTGGGGCGCATAAAAATCGGTATAACGACTGTATAATTATTAAATAAGAACGGTTTGTCTAGAAAAATGTGTTTCCAAGCCCACCAACAGAAATATTTCAAATGCGCCCCACGTTTTTATTACTTATTCCGCTGATGCAGTGACACAAAGTGCCCCTTGGTTTGTGTCCTAATTATTTTCTAGTTTTTGGTAGGTACAGCCGATGATTTTTTAAGGTTTAAGTATGCCTTAAAAAATCGCAAAAATCGAAATCTTTCCATATTTTTGAAATTGAGAATGTTTATAGAAAAAATTCCATTAATCACAAGTAAACGGCTATATCGCTTTTAGCTTAGAAGCTAAGGCCAAGGAGGGTTGAATATAGTTCATAGTTGATTATTTTGCATCATTTCCGTGACACTAGCAGAACTTGGGAGGTTGTAAAGATATTTACACATCAAAAATATGAAACGAGAGTTAAAAATAAAATATGTTTCAAGAACAGTAGGTACTTACGTTGTTATTAAAATTGTGAAATAATTCTGTAATTTTCTTGTAATCTATAAAACCGTGAAAACAACATTGAAATCGGTCAAGCTGTTTTCAAATAAATCGTTAACGTACAGACAGACGCGAAAAGGGATCTTATAACAGACTATAGCGGCCCCGTCCGGTTTCGCCCGGGTGCTAAGAAAGCCCGGAGGCAATACACTACTCCCTCGCTTCGCTCGTTCGCTTTTATATATAATTTTTAGTTTCAAAAAAATTATAATTATTGTCAAAGAAAGAATATAACAAAAATAAAAAAATATATAAATAAATATCATGTAGAATTTAGAAAAAAAAGCCAAAAATCCTACGATGCCATCAGTTTCCTGTGCATAGAGTGCTGCGACGTTACCTCTACGCTATGAGTGGAACAGTTATGTACGGTCGTTTTTATAATATAAGTACGTTGCGTATTCTTACGGTCGGGTTACGAATTTAATTAATTAATAATTATTATTTATTAATTATGCTATATATATATAAATCTTCCGTGAAAAATTATCTAACTGATGGTGAAAACCGCATCAAAATCCGTTGCGTGGTTTAGGAGGAGTCAGCGGTTAAACAGACAGACAGACAGACGCGAAAAGCGACTTCAATTTATACCGTGTAGAGAAGAGATAGAGATTTAATGAAACATTTAAAAGGGCGGTACGGATTCAAGTGCGTCACTGTTTGAAATCCAGGTATAATTTATGATTAAATAAATGACATGAAGTAAATCATATTACGTTTGGCTCCGATTCATAAATGGAATCCTGGTTTAACATATAAATTAAATCTAAATTCATCTTATGTATTGATTAGATTTTGAATCGAATATAACCTCCAGTATTGCCAACTTTAGAACTATATGTATTAGCATAGGTGTAGGTATATTTTGCACTGTCACGTATCTACAAACTTTCTCATTTAATTTTAATGAACAAAACTTCATTCCCTTGATAACTAGTCATAAGTCGGCGGAGGAAAGATGCCTATTATGAGATATAGGTTTCCAAGACTGTATGCTTTACACGAAGTTTAGACTGCGAAATCTAGATTCTGGAAAATTTTCCGGGTATAACTTTAATCAGGTCCGTCTTTAGATATTTTTAAAGGGCTATTAAAATCCGTGGTGTAAGTAACTAGAAATTAAAAAAAACTCGGGTCGCAGTGCCAAACCCTGCCGACAATATAGTGTATTTGCTAATACAGGCATTGTGGCATTATTATGTGAACTTAAGTTTGTTTTTTGACAAAATAAAAAATTTAACCCCTTAATACAGCCCTTAAAATAATTAAATTTTTCTAAATTTCAATATTAGACATGGATTTTATCAGTACACCCAATTAAATACACCCTTCCATATCTAAGTAAATCCGTATCAACAAACTAGTGTTTTCATAAAATTTGAAAGTCCGGTCCTGTCGGGCCGATTTTATTAAAATTTTAGCAGCACATTTTAATCTTTACTAAAGAGTTAAATTTCAATTTTGAAACGATTCTGACAAATTTTTCGGTATTTTTGGGCCCAAAAACTTTTTGAAACCCCTAAATACAACCCTGAAAATGGTCCGATCGGGCCCATTTTAAATAGGCTTCTTGCGGTGATGGGTTCCAATGTCTGTACCAAATTTCGTTTCAATCGATTAAGTCTGTCGAGAGTTATCGTGTACACACATATATATATATATATATATATATATATATAAATATATATATAAATATATACATACATATATATATAAACATTTTCAAAAATGGTGCCAAAGTGTTCAGGAGGCTATGAAACGTCGAGAAATTTTGGTCCGACCCCTAGGTCCCGCCATCCGACCGACGCCAATAGTGTATGTGCCATATTATGGCAAATACACTAATTAGGGGATGTATTTTTATAGGGTGACTAACTTACCATTCGTCTGGATTTCGCCTTCAAGCATTTAATAGTTTATTTATTTATTGTAAATTACAGACGCGTCGACAGCCTAGGTCATTAGCGTCTTGATTACATTAAATAACAAATTCACTTAAAACTAAATGACATCACAAAACATCCATGAGCGGAGGCGGGATTCGAACCCACGATAGTCTGATCTAGAGGCCGCGACGCTAACCACTGGACTACACTGTCCGCTCATTTAATAGTTATGTCAGGCTTAGGCCAGACTTTGAATAATAAACAATCACTAATCAGGCTTTTTACTTAAAAATGTCTGGCATTTTGAAAATTAAATGGTAACCCATACGTTTTAGACATAACTAGAGTACGACCAAAGATTGGGCTTCGGCCACATTCGGAAAAATAATCGGCTTTGAGTAAAAACAAACCGAAGATATCGCTAAACTTATTGTCTATGGGCAGCCCACATCAGACATGACAGATAGATATTTTATTTTATTCAATCAGCCTTACAGCTTAGAATACGTCAAAATACAAATAAATTTAAAAAACAATTACAGTGGTACAATTTAATTTCTAAATATTCTTTTGACGAATAATAAACTTTGCCTAACAATATTTTTTTAATTTATTTTCAAAAGATTTTCTTGGCAATATTTATTGCGTCGCTGCATGTTTCTTTACTTTATTTTAGTATTATAATATTAAAGTACTTAACCCACAATAAATAGATGCCGACCTCAAAATTTAACTATGTTTCTCTTTTCAGTGGATTTTTTTGAAGGCGGTTCAAATTTCTTTACAAAAAAATGTATTTTTTACTTTTTAATTGCTTTGCAATACTTAGCTTGCACGTTATTAACCGACTTCTTTCTTGATAGGAATTGATGCAAAATCTAAAAAAAAGGCCTTGAGGTGTCGTGGGACACCCGACAGAAGCTATGCTTCTTACGCTTTGTATATATTTTTTGTGTTCTTATTATAAATCTCTACATAGTATAAAACAAAGTCGCTGATGTCTGCCTCTGTCTGTTTCTCTGCCTACTTCTTCTAAACCACGCAACGGATTTTGATACGGTTTTCACTAATAGAAACAGCGATAAATGAGGAAGGTTTGTGTATATAATTTGTAAATATTTTGTACAAAATGACTGAACTATGACGGTGTTTTGTCTAAAAAACTGTTTTCGTACGTTTACATGGCTAACGCTGGCCAAATCTTAAGAGATACATCAAAACAATGTAATAAAAATTGTAGGTCTTAAAAACCGCTATTAGACCATAATTTCATACCACCCGGTCGTGGCCGGGATGGGCCGCTAGTATTACAATATAAACATTTTTTACCTGGCAACAATATACGCACTAGTCAGCCAATAAGATGCGTTGCATTATACGTCCATTTTTTTTGTATTTTAGGTCCCCATACCAAACGTGCGTTAAAAAGCATATTTTCAAAAAATCTTACTTGCGTTTATTTTTGGCAACTTTCTCCAAATGATTGAAGAAGCGCTTATCGTTTAACGTATACTCTCAATTTATATGCAAAATTAATTAAACAGTGTTTTAAAAACACGGATACAAGTAGAGAAAATTATAAAAAAATACAGTAAAGTACATCACAAACGATTTACACATTAAAGGAATAATTAATTGACTTAAATACTGGAAAGATATTGTATGAATTCTCTTTGTAGATAGATTTATTGTATTATAAGGTTGTTCCGACAGAATTATTATGAGCTTATTCACGAAGGGTGTCAAATCTACTGATTTAAGAATGTCTGGCACCTATAGGGACAATTTTCAGATGTTATTTATTCAAGACCTTATTTTTGTAAGATGTTGAGGGAGGCATATTAAAGTGCCCTGAGTAAGAGATTTTGCTAGATAGCGGTATGGGGGGGATGCAGACAGCCCCCAACATGTTACAAAAAAAAATTGTCACAATTATTATTGCTTCAAGGCTGAAAATCTTTGTATAGCTTGTCGGTGACCCAATAATACCATTATAATATTTGCAGATCGATTGGTCAGTATTAAAGGGGTGGCAGATCACCCTAAACGTGTCATGTACCCAACGAAATTTATATTATTAGTTCAAGGTTCAAATTTTGACATGTTACGACGACTGTTTTAAGCATAGGTATATTTCAATTTACAGAACAAAATGTCGATATTAAGCCCCTCTCTTGGAGAGAAACTTGCTCGCCTAGGTGTTTATATCGTTCTGCAATACTGCAATATTGACATTTTGTCCTGCAAATTGAAATATATGCTTAAAACAGTCGCCGTAACAACATCCAGTACAATCTGAAACTGTCGATTGTTTTTCATTCATAAATTTCTGGGACACCTATAAAAGTACAAAAGACGCGTTAGAATTAAATTTTTAATTTATTTAAATTTTCGAATTTTTTGTATGTTTGAAAGAAAATATTTGAAATTTATCGCGTTTTCATCCCCTGAAGGAAGATAATAAACGCTTTTTATCTTAAAAAATATGCATTTAATTAAAATCAGAATTAAGTCACGATTATGCAAACGAATTTAAGAACCTGAAATGATTATTTTATGTAAATAAAGAGAGTGAAAGAGACTATCCTTTTTCTTCGTTTTTTTTTTTGTCAACATTTGTCTTAAAGCATAATAATGCAGCACTGTATATTATATAGTAAACTCGCCTTTACCCGCGGATTCCCTCGCGTGAATGTCGTTTTAGGCTACTGATCAGTCCCAGTAAGTAGTCTAGCTATTCGTCATACGACCAACGTCCGCCAATTAAGAAAAACCTTTTTTTTCACAATTTTCAGAAAAATCTTCAAAAACTGCGTTAGGTACGTAATACTTGAACGGTCCGTTTCGTGCCGGTGCAGGTTGGATATATCTGAATCATACTGTATACTAGTTAAAATTTAAGTTGCTTTAAAATAAATCGTTTATTGAATTTTTAAAGAAAGCTTTACGAAACTCTCGTAAGTCATTGAGACTATTGCATTGGTCTAAGACAATATTTTTTTTAAAATCTTTTTCAAACCATGACCCCCCCCCCCTTCGCGCATGAAAAACGAATTTGCCCTTTCGCGACACCCTACCTTGAACTCTTCTAGTAAAATCAATTGAAATAAAAAAAATGTTGGTGGAGTTGGTGGGTAAATAGTAAATACACACTTATAGATAATTATTATTTATTTTACGCTTGAGGACAGTGTGGTTCAGTGGTTAGCGTCTCGGCCTCTGAATCAGACTGTCGTGGGTTCGATTCCCGCTTCCGCTCATGGATGTTTTGTGTTGTCATTTAGTTAGTTAATTGTTATTAATTAATGTAATCAAGACGCTAATGACGTAAACTGTCGACGCGTCTATAATTTACAATAAATAAATAAATATTTTACGCCTTATTTCGTGCGGTGAGCGGAAAAATAGAATACTAAACTATATTAGTCGTTTTTTTTATAGAGCTGGCGACCCCCTTAGAATTGATTCATAACCTCCCAGGGGCTCGCCATCCACACTTTGGGAAACACTGATCTAAGGAATCATCTTGTCAGGAAGTACGGGCCAAAGGAAACAAGATTTTCGAAGGAAGACGGCAGGAAAACGTCCTATGTCACATAATAGCTTTTTTGACGTGTTTATTTTTGACAAAACAACATAGTATACTTACTTACGTAGATGTTCTTTTATTTATTCATTCTGTTTACAGAAAGTATATAATAATTCTATTTGTCTATCAGACAGTGAAAAACTTTCATAACTTCTGTAAATAAATTAATATATTCGAACTTCGAAGTGAAACTTCTATAGTGACGGTAAGTTCGTGAGGTGATGAAACGAAAAAACGACATGACACAGATAGATAGATTGAGAAAAAAAGACTGACGTACTATTTATGAACTATACAACGCGTTTGGATGACACTACCATCTATGGTTTGGTAGGCAAAGTAGTCAAGAAGTTTCACTTCTTCTCTTTTTTTATATGACAGAAAGCACAGGGCCAGATGAATTACATTAAAGAGGTAAAATGACTAAATAAATATACACTGTAAAAAATGGATGTAAAAATACTTTGAAAGTTAAGGTAGAATTCGTTCGATTTTCTAAGTGATTTTACATTATTATTTATTTTTACACAGAAAACTTCATAAAAACTTGGACTTTTACTGTAAAGTTAAACAAATTTGTGATTTTTACATAAAGTAAATTAAAATTACATAATTTGTGTAATATTCCAATAAAGTGTGTAAAAATTACAAAATAAAATGTATAGTTACATATATAAAATGGATGAATACAAAACAAATTAATGTAAAATTAGTACCACGCATGCGCAATGAAATCTACGCGATATGCAGGCGATACCTGTTTGCGACGCCATTGTCTCTTTGTGTGCCTATTACCAGATTAATCGCTGGCTACAAATGGACCATCGATAATCTATGTAATCGGCCTTCTCATTTCTTACAGTGTATATAAAAAATAAATAAATATATAAATAAATATTCAGTCCAGACTTCGACGCGGGGCTCTGCTATATAATCGCGTACTGGACAAATATATAAATATTATTTTCATTATTTACTCCTTTTTTTCTTTAAAGAATTAAAAAAGACAATTTTTGATTTCATTAAAATAAAACAGTACTGGCACGAGTGTAGCTCTTGAGGCGATCTGACAAAAAAATTACCTTAATACAAACATAAGAAAATCAATATGATTAGACACCTATACCGTAACTAAATTCACTATATTAGTGAAATTAACATAAGAATATCAGACGAATTATCGCCATGATATTTATATAGAAGGCTATATAGGAAAAATGTAAATGCACCGCCGGGAATCGAACCCAGAACTCCCAATTTCGCGTCGGGAAAGTTTCCAGTTACTACACAGTGCCCAACAGCGTACATTTAATTCTTCCTATATATGCAACGATGACCACAAATCCATTAACTGTGAGAGCTATTATTTTATAACAACATTAAGAATGAATGCTGGCTTTCTCATGGACGCGTCCGGGCCATGAGAAAGCCAGCATTCATTCGTAATGTTGTTATAAAATAATAGCTCTCGCAGTTAATGGATCTGTGGTCATCGTTGCATATATAGGAAGAATTAAATGTACGCTGTTGGGCACTGTGTAGTAACTGGAAACTTTCCCGACGCGAAATTGGGAGTTCTGGGTTCGATTCCCGGCGGTGCATTTACATTTTTCCTATATAGCCTTCTATATAAATATCATGGCGATAATTCGTCTGATATTCTTATGTTAATTTCGCTAATATAGTGAATTTAGTTACGGTATAGGTGTCTAATCATATTGATTTTCTTATGTTAATATTAAAAACCGTATATTACCTTAATACACCTCTGAAACTATAGCTTGAAAAAACAGTTCATAAACTCTATAGGTTCCATTACATGGCATATGGAGTGACACGCCTGGCGTGTGGAGTGCGGAGTTGACACGCCGATTGCGATTACACGGCGTGTGGAGTGACAAGTTTCGCGCCGCCTGGCGTAGTCCACGTGGTTCAATTCAAAATGGCCAGGCGTTGAGAACGGCCGGTTGTGCAGCAGCTTGTTATATTTTATTGAATAGTGATGATTTCTCACAAATTAGAAGATCTACCATCGTAATTTTTTAAATTCAGTAGTCATTTTGCTTGGCAAGTGTTAACATGTCGTGGTCAAACTGAATTTTGTGTGGAGTGACACGCCTTTACACGGCGTGTGGAGTATCACTTTACACGCCAGGCGTGTCACTCCACACGCCGCGTAATGGCACGTTATCATAGTGTTTTTGAATTGTTTTAACATTGGAAATGTTTATGTTCGTATATGGGGGCAGAGTTACGAGTTTTCGTTCAAGGCCAAAAGACAACGGTGTCGCGATCAAGTGAGGAGCAATCATGCAAAATTGAACAAGTGCAATTTTTTCGAAATGTGTTTTATATCATGTCTAGTTAATTGAGAGGTATTTGCGACGATCTGCGGTGTTATTTTTAAGCAAATGTTAATAAATACTGTAGAAAAATCCATTTAAAAGTTAAGTAATCAAGCAAAAGTCAACGCGTATATAACAGAAGAATTACAGGGTTATTCCTGACAAAACTAATGCATTGATAAATATTGTGTGTATAATAAACAGTTAATTATGTTTCATATATGCTGTTATCATTTCCAATGTCCTCGATGGTTGCAAGGATTGCGAAATCTGTGAATTTTTAACCGGTGAATTCAGAAGTGCATTGAGATAATTTTATATCTTTTATACTGACGATTTGCAGAAGAGCACAAATAAATATTTTACATAGGAAGTTCCGTTTTATAGTAAATGTCTCGCATAAAATGAGTCTCCACTGTACCACTTTCCACCAGTAGATAATAATTATCAAAAAAAAATTTTGGGACGAAAATCCATTTTAAGTTTTTGTCATTTTACCTATAATGTTATTTATTTCTAAATTAATACGTTACAAAGTTTTTTTAATAAATAAGTAATTAATAAACAACACCTATATAACTATTATCTAATTACAATATATAGGTAATATTTCGTACTGTAGGCTTGAAAGCTACACATCACACATAATATGTTTTTCTATACAAAAAAAACACGAAATAAATCAATTTTAAAAAACCCGCCATGGTGACGTAGGAACAGACAACCAATCATAAACACGAACAGAAGGGATTGATTAATATATTAAGACATAGAATACAGTAATTGGTTAATAATTTATCTCTAAATACGTCACAATTTGGCAGTCTCATTGAAATAAAAATAAAAGAAATGTAACTTACATATTATTATATCACCTTAACTTCATGAAACTATATTAATTTCAAGGATTTCTTCATTGTAAATATCCATAAAATTCAAACACTTAAACAGACCATAAAAATTTTAATTATTCTTTCAAGCTCTCAGCGTCTTTCAGCTATTTATGATTTCAATTAAATTCTATGACATGTAGTAATATTTTACGTCATCGATTTTGTTATTTTATACAGGCACAAATAAATTAGTTTTTTTTTAAATTAATTTTATATATTTAATAATAATGCTTATAAAAAATGTAGTAGTGGTGATCTGTGGACGTTTCTAGGCAAATCTGTAACAAAAAGAAAAACAGTGTTAAAATATAATTAATATAAACAATAAAATTAACAATGGTTGCATACATTTTAAACAAATAACATAGGTAACTGAGAACAGTGGAGATCGTTGGTATAGCGATTAGAATTAGCGATGTTTATAAGGCGTTACCGAGTTCTATAATGTGAGAATTTATAAGAAGTATCAATAAATTGCATTTTTAATTTATTCATGATCCAGGAAGTAGTATATTTAGTTAGTGGGCCTCAAATTTTTTTACAAAATTGGTGGTCCGCACAACTAAAAAGGTTGCGAACCGCTGACTTATAGAACAAAAAAAAATCCATGCAACTACCATATTATTTATTTTATTTAACATACTGTATAGTTAATTTAGGCGCTAACTGATTAGACCAAACGAAGAAGACTGGTTGATAACAAATGCTTTGCAATTTTTCAACTTGTCCGTACACAGTAGTAAAATATACGACCGTATTATTTTAACGCGTTCAAATATTTACAAGCAAGATTAAAACGTAGTATCTGTCAGCCGAGTTACCGCCTTAACTAACCTTACTATTGTAGTAACCTTTATTTCCTGTCTGAAGTTAGAAGTTATTTAACATGTCGTAAAACAGCTAGTAACAGTCTTTCAGTACAGTACAACCTTAATAATTCGAATTTCAAGTGAAACGTTAGAAAAAGTCGAAGAATCGAGTTTTCGTGGGTTTTGAGTTATCGAGAGTTTCGAGTTATCGAGGATTTTGAGTTATAGAGGATTTTCAGTTATCGAGGGTTTCGAGTTATCGAGGAATAATAGTTATCGAGGGTTTCGAGTTGGGGAGGGTTTCGAGTTATCGAGCGTTTCGAGTTATCCAGGGTTTTGATTTATCGAGGATGTCGAGTAATTGAGGATTTCAAGTGAAACGTTAGAAAAATTCGAAGTATCGAGTTTTCGTGGGTTTTGAGTTTTCGAGAGTTTTGAGTTATCGAGGATTTTCAGTTATCGAGGGTTTCGAGTTATCGAGGAATAATAGTTATCGAGGGTTTCGAGTTGGCAAGGGTTTCGAGTTGGCGAGGGTTTCGAGTTGGCGAGGGTTTCGAGTTATCGAGGGTTTCGAGTTGTCGAGGGTTTCGAGTTATCGAGGGTTTCGAGTTATCGAGGGTTTCGAGTTATCGAGGGTTTCGATTTATCGTGGATGTCGAGTAATTGAGGATTTCAAGTGAAACGTTAGAAAAATTCGAAGTATCGAGTTTTCGTGGGTTTTGAGTTTTCGAGAGTTTCGAGTTATCGAGGATTTTCAGTTATCGAGGGTTTCGAGTTATCGAGGAATAATAGTTATTGAGGGTTTCGAGTTGGCAAGGGTTTCGAGTTGGCGAGGGTTTCGAGTTATCGAGGGTTTCGAGTTGTCGAGGGTTTCGAGTTATCGAGGGTTTCGAGTTATCGAGGGTTTCGAGTTATCGAGGGTTTCGATTTATCGTGGATGTCGAGTAATTGAGGATTTCAAGTGAAACGTTAGAAAAATTCGAAGTATCGAGTTTTCGTGGGTTTTGAGTTTTCGAGAGTTTCGAGTTATCGAGGATTTTCAGTTATCGAGGGTTTCGAGTTATCGAGGAATAATAGTTATCGAAAGTTTCGAGTTGGCAAGGGTTTCGAGTTGGCGAGGGTTTCGAGTTATCGAGGGTTTCGAGTTGTCGAGGGTTTCGAGTTATCGAGAGTTTCAAGTTTTTGAGGATTTCAAGCTAGAGAGGTATTACTTACCTACTGCGGCAACAGTAAGTACAATACAATCTAGATTCAAGGGAAACGCTAAAAATTCGAGGTTTCGAAGGTTTCGAGTTATCGAGGATTTCGAGTTATTGAGAATTTCAAAGGTTTCGAGTTTTTAAGGATTTCAAGTTATCGATTACTAACAAGCATTCGAGTTACACAGTGCTAAACGTAACCGAAGGAATTTTCACCACTTCGAGTTACAGGAAGACTACGCTGATATAACTTCGAATGTAGGTAGGTACACAAGTTCTGGTAAAGGAACAAACCTAAGTTTGTAAATAAACATGTAATGAATTTTCTTTGTTTTGAAGATTTTGTAATTTGTATTACTAATTTACAAATAAACTATTTTATTCTATTCTATACTAATCTATTATGCAAGCATAGCACGTTCAAAAATGTTTTTAATTTGAATACTAAAATACATTAACAAAAGAAAAACAAAATGTATTTTTGTATGTACGATTTAATAAAATAAACTCTAAAAATAAAATATGTTAAAAAAATACTTTTGATGGATTACACAATCTAGATATTGTTGAAAATTTTAGAATGTGACCATATTATTATAGTTTTTATACACGTAAGAACAGTTTAAGGTCGTTGTCAAACTTTTTATTATAATTTACTTACAGAAAAATAAATGATGGATCTATACAAAACAAGATCATTTTTCAAGCAAAATTTTGATAAAAATGTGTTTCGAAGTAGAAGTATGATAAACACAACATTTAAATTCTACAATGTTTCTCTTATGAAAGAAACAAGATCACAAATTGTCAATCATTTTCAAACATTGTAAAAAACTTGCCCGAACTATAAAACGTAAACAAGCGACAACGTCACAGCGTGCCATGGATATCAAAATGGCGATGTTATAGAGAATGAGAGAAAGTGAAAACAAGAGACTAGTTGTTAGTGACGTCAGTTCCGTAACCAACTTTCGTGAATTAAGAAGTGTCAAAATTCTGCATTAACCGCAAATTAAGAAGTATCACTTCAAAAACTAAACTAAACGAATATTCGAATAACAAATTAAAAATCAAATTTTTACGTTATAGATACGTCTCTTCCACCGTAATGACTGTTACCTCCACCACATAACTATTTTCATGTATAGACATTTCAGAGATGTTTCTACCCTTTCAGCCAACAATACGCCAACAAATAAATAATGATTTTGATTTCCTTATTTAAAATTTAATCCACTTAGGATAGATCAATCGACGTCTAAATATATAATATTATGTATGATCTATCCTGCATTCCAACTTCTATTTTACATTGCAGATATGTGCATCGTCTCGTTTCTGCCACCATATCGACCAGTGCGTCCATCATCTGTTAGTTCATCTATACCAGGCAAGTCAAACACATAGCCGCGGGCCGCATATGGTTTCATTAACAAATCAGCTGCTGTTTATTAATCTTGGAAGTTATACATTTATTTTTTGGTATATATTTGTTAATCTTGAAATTTAAGACTTAGTTTTTGCAACAAATATATGCGATGCTTAAATTAGGGATGAGTGTTATGGCCTCAATGCGGTACCCCGCCATTTTATAGGAACCGGATCGAATTCCGGTAAATTAAATTGTGTTTGAAAGACCACCAACAGTTAAGGTTATTTGGGCCTAGCACCAATTCATATTTTCAATTCATTTTACCAGCTCTCTGACTAGAACCCGGGAACTGAGGAATTGTAATAGAGAAACCATAGCAACGTCATGTAAACAACAGCATTGCTACACGCTCGGCCATTCCCAAGCCCCTCGAATTCCGGTATCCGAACGAATATAGTGAAGCAGGCAACGCCGGGTAAATCCCTACGTAGCACTATGAACGAGCTACCCGTGATTTATCCAACTTTACCCGTCTTTCTATTCCCTTCATTACTTGGTTCCTTATTACGATCACGTGAGATATACTTAGTTTAAGACCTTACTAAACATTTTCTCTGCTTATTTTGAACCCTCATGATGATCTAGAAACCCGAAACGATCGTTGAGGTTAATAAATGTGTAGAATGTTTTATTTTTAACTTCCCAATGGAAGTTATTGTAATGGGTCCGAAAATCGAAATCAAAATGTATAACAAATTTTTATGTTTCAAGGTCACTACACTATTTTTAGAAAGATGTCTGTGTATGTGTGTGTGTGTGTGTACGTACGTATGTGTCCATTTCTTTCTAAGACGAAATATCGAGAATGAAAAATGATATCGACTACGTTAGGGTGCCAATCGACGCATATTGACGTAAATATGATCTGAAAGAAATTTTTTCAAAATCGGTTCAGCCGTTCTTTTTTCTTAACCAAATAGACTCCAAAAAAGTAGATTTTACACAATATCTCGCGAATAAAAAATTATATCGACTTCGTAAGGATGTCAATCGAGGCGTGTTAACGTCATTTTGATCCGACATAAATTTTATAAAAATCGGTTCAGCCGTTTTTTTTTTAATTATTGTTAAAAATAAATAATAATTATGTTTTAATGATAAAAATGATTACTTTTCTGTGTAATATCTAATTTAATTATTATTATTAAATATTTATCAAACTGGGAAGTTCGTCGTGTGGACCTCAAGAGTCGCACTTTAGTCCTAATAAACGACCCACCTCACGGCTTGTTATTTTATTCAATCATGTTCTAGCAAATGCCTAGCGATAATTCTATCGACTAATAAAAGCTTACCACGTATTCATTCACATGTTACACAAATACTTTGTTACATTATTAAATTGCAGATGGAAAGATCAAAAAAATAATCTCTAAAAAAAGATGAAAACGAGTAATCGTGTGCGTTAAAAAACACGTGTCATCTTTTTTTAACAGTTCACCCGTTGCTACCACCATTACGACCCGTCGCCTACGCCGCATTGTGAAAATACCGTGAAATAGCAAAACACGAGATTAAATTTATTCATACATCAACAAGCATGCGTATTTGTATATCTACAGGTTGATTTTAAACTCCTATTGGACAATGGGGTTGACCCACTATGTTGAAAGTAACTGTTTTTTAAGGGTTAATTGTACTCTAGGTGTAATAATCATAAGTACATTTTCGGTAGGAATTTTAAAGCGTTTATTATTATCTTTTTGAAGTGAAAACTTCCTTAGGCGCGTTAGGCACTCTTTGTCTGGGCATTGAAAAAATGTGAAGCGTTCGCAACTCCTTCCGTAAGAATTCGCAACCCGACCGTAAGAATTCGCAACATACTTATATCATAAAAACGACCGTCTACATACTTCCACCCATAGCGCAGTTGGTTACGTCTTTGCCTTCTATGCATAGGAACCTGGGTTCGAGATCTGATGGCAGCGTAGAATTTTTAGGGTTTTCTTTTTCTAAATTCTACATGATATTTATTTAGATATATATTTTTTTATTTTTGTTGTATTCTTTCTTTGACATTAATTATAATTTTTTTGAAACCAAGGTGGAATTAATTAAAAATACAATTTTAGTATTTTAGTAATAAATTATTTTTAGTTCATAAATGCGCTATAATAGATGCCATCAAAAATTAGAAAATCTGAAGTTTTCACTTCTGTCGTGTGGTCATAAGCACACACCCATTTTTTTAATGATTTAATTTTACAGTTATTTAAAATTATCGCTAGTTAAAAGGGCAATCAGAAGAGGCGCGCCACGGAAATGACGAAATATGACTGAGACAGCGTTGTCATGTTGTCAAAAAATTAAATTGTGTTTAAAAGACCACCAACAGCTAAGGATATTTAGGCCTAGCACCAATTCATATTTTCAATTCATTATTATTTTTTTAATAATAAATTGAAAATCTAATTGACACTTTTACCAGCTCTCGGGCTAGAATCCGGGAACTGGGGACTTGTAATAGAGCAACCATAGCAACGCCATGTAAACAACAGCATTGCTACACGCTCGGCTATTCTCAAGGCCTGTCATGTTGTCGTTGTGATGTGAATTGTCAAATTCCGTAAATCTCACTCGTATTAAATTTCTCAGCAAAAATGTCAGAAAATAAGTAATGTATAAAAAATAAATATTTGAACGTATGAAGTAACAAAAACACTAAAACACGCTTCCTGACGCTTGACAGTTATAAATACGACAACAGTGTAT
The DNA here is from genome assembly GCA_039654895.1 of Mongoloraphidia duomilia. Classification (NCBI taxonomy): domain Eukaryota; kingdom Metazoa; phylum Arthropoda; class Insecta; order Raphidioptera; family Raphidiidae; genus Mongoloraphidia; species Mongoloraphidia duomilia. The sequence continues at coordinate 15,700,397 of CM077527.1, forward strand.
TTTCATTTCTGCTGGCTTTATTCTTATTGGTTGTTAGAAAAACGCACGAATATAGTCTCATGACGTCATCCGACTACAACTATAAGTCAACATAGATTTTATCGACACGAAGAGTAAACAGAAAATATTAATTTGCAAATTAGCAACAAATAATTTGAAATAAATAATAGTTTTATAAGGCTGAAATGCAATTGAAAAAATTTTTTTCGTTGGAAAGCAGCCAATTATATAATTGTTTCGAAACATATTGGAAAACGGTTGAGTATAGTAAGCTCATTCCGACGCGAAATTTGAAAGGTTCAGGTTAAAATCCTGACTGTAACCAATGGTTGGTAAAATGATTTTTTCCAATATATTTCGAAACAATTATATAATTGGCTGCTCTCCAACGAAAAAAAATTTTATAAATAATTTGATTCTTAAAATTGATTAGTAAAAATATTTTAGATCAGTTCTTCGTTTCACCTTTTAAAGGATAAAGAGTCATTCTGTATATTCACATGTCACTTATAAAGACAGAAATAGGGACACTCTCTGTCTTTCTTCTGAATGTCTCATGACACTAACTTTGACGTTTCGTAACGACACAAACGTTGCCGCTCAAGAAACAAGCACCTAAAGCTGCTTTACACCACCATTTTTTTTTGTTTCTTTTAAAAATATTCACCGACCTTATGCATTCTTAAAAAAATTAAATTGTGTTTTAAAGACCACCAACAGCTAAGCTTATTTGGGCCTAGCACCAATTCATATTTTCAATTCATTATTTTTATCTTCCCACTGGAAGTTATTGTAATGGGTCCGAAAATCGAAATCAAAAAGGAAAAAAAATTTTAATGTTTCAAGGTCACTACACTATTTTTACACTACTTTTAGAAAGATGTCTCTGTGTGTGTGTGTGTGTGTGTGTGTGTGTGTACGTACGTACGTACGTACGTACGTATGTGTCCATTTCTTTCTAAGACGAAATCTCGAGAACGAAAAATGATATCGACTACGTTGGGGTGCCAATCGACGCGTATTAACGTAAATATGATCTGAAAGGAATTTTTTTAAAATCGGTTCAGCCGTTCTTTTTTCTTAACCAAATAACCTCCAAAAAAGTAGATTTTACACAATATCTCGCGAATAAAAAATTATATCGACTTCGTAAGGGTGTCAATCGAGGCGTGTTAACGTCATTTTGATCCGACATAAATTTTATAAAAATCGGTTCAGCCGTTTTTTTTTTTTTTTTTTTTTTTTTTTTTTTTAATTATTGATGTTTTAATGATTAAAATGATTACTTTTCTGTGTAATATCTAATTTAATTATTATTATTAAATATTTATCAAACTGGGAAGTTCTTCGTGTGGACCTCAAGGGTCGCACTTTAGTCCTAATAAACGACCCACCTCACGGCTTGTTTTTTTTTTTAATAATAAATTGAAAAACAAATTGACACTTTTACCAGCTCTCGGGCGAGAACCCGGGAACTGGGAACTTGTAATAAAGGAATCATAGCAACGCCATGTAAACAATATGCAATCTTAGTTTAAGCATGGATCAAGTAGCATAATATTCTATACTCAATGGTTTAAGTTGATAACCATGAATTTCTACTTACAACCCCCTACCAAAATGTTTGCTAAAGAATGGTAAATCAATAAAAAGATAAGTTAAAGGATTACGTTTTTTTCTGTGGCATTTAGAGTTAATAATAATAATAATAATAATTTTATTCGGCTATACGTAATAAACAATTACAATGCCATTGTCAAACATATTTAGATATCATTCCTAAGGAATGTACAAACTCATGAAAAGTTACAAATAAAAGTTACAATAAAAGTCACAGAACAATTCACTTATATATTTAATAATGTTCAATTAAAACTTAATGTTAAGTACTCCATTCCACAATCTCATCTAATGTGTAAATGCATTTAAGTACCAATATCCTTTTAATTTTTTTCGAGAAACTAGTTAGGTCCAACTTTTTAATATCTTGTGGCAAACTGTTATATTGATGGATTGCGAATATGTATTTTTCCGATTTTTTTAGTCTATGGTGAGGTATTTTGATATCTGATTTGAATCGCGTTTTGATAGCTGTTTCTTCATTAGCAAAATATAGCAACGATAATAATTAATTAATATTTTATTATAAGTAGTTAGTTTTGATAAATGTTGAACATAAACTAATAAAATTATCCATGCCCTAAAATAGATCGTGTAAAACGTGTTTCATGGATATAGTGCATTGCAAACACTATGACACTACTACTACACTATGTACACTATACCAATATAATATGCAAGACTGAATCTAATTGTTTTAGCGGTACATCATCCCGTGTTTGTATTTTGTTACGAAAGGTGAGCCATGACTCCATTAGTGCTCGATTGCAGAAACCATTGTCAGAAAATTTAGTTTGACAATGACCTTAGATTAAATTTTTAAAAATTACTTTTAAATTATAAATTATTATAGTTCAGTCAACGAAGATCCGAAATTGGCAAATAAATGCAATAAATCGTGTAGTCTGGATTATTATTTTAAGTGGTAGGGGTGTCAAATTTTCGTTTACGAAATTTCTTTGTTTGTTTTTAAAAACTTTAACCAGTTTGTCACGAATGGCGATTACCATTCTTATAATACGCGTTTTAGAAATGATCTGAGTTCCCCCTTTAGCAAACTTGAGGTTAGTAAAAATTCTTCTTTAAACATAGGTGTAAAAATCTTTAATAATCTTCCAAATCACATTAAGAATTGTAAGAATCTAAATATTTTCTCTCGTTTTTTAAAAGCGTTTCTTCTGGGGAACACATTTTATAATTTGTCCGAATTTTTTAATTTGTAATTTCGATTGTTCTATTGTATTCGTATCTGTATGACGTTTTCTATATGAGTTTTCTCATCGAATGAAATAAAGAGTTTATTATTATTATTATTATATTATTATTACCCCCAGGTATAACATAGTAAAAGTCCCCAGCCGGGGGATGCGAGCTTTGGGCGGGAGAGGGGTGAAAATGTCCCATTTTTTGGTTTTTCGTAAATATCTTGAAAACTAAGCGTCCTAGAAAAAAAATTCGTCATAAATAATGAAGTTGATTAAATTTCCTACAAAATGGTATATTATTTTTTTTAGAAGCAATACAAAGGGAGAGGCGGGGGGTGGAAAATTCAAAAATTAATGTTTATTGTCCATTTTAGCTATAGTAGGGAACCTAAGGGGTCTAGCCTTGCAATTTTTCCTTCTGGGATGAAACTTGACACGATTCAAGTACATTCCTATAGGTAATATTTAAGAAGTGGTGCCCCCCGACCGGACGTGCAGGAGCCGGTTGCCTACTGTTCAGGGGCAAATTATTGCAACAGTGTATATCTCTGGAAGAAATCGTCCGAGAACAAAAATGAGGATACCGTTGGACTCGGCAAAAACAGAGCAACCTTTTTGGACCAGAATTTTTTTCTATCCCAACCCCTGAACTCAGGAGGCGTTCGTAGGCTGGTATATTCAGAGAAAAAACCACTGAAGATAGAAACGTGAAATTTGGACAAGAGGTTTCTTTTGTGACAAAAATAGCCACTAAGAAAGGATTTTTCGAAATTCAACTCCTGAGGGGGTCAAAAGCGGGCGTAGAGTTATTTGGCAAAATGTTCATATCTCACGTCTCGTTAAGGCGAGAGGTATTTGTATTGCTCCTAAAAAAATTAATATACCATTTTGTAGGAAATTTAGTCAGCTTTATTATTTATGAAAAGTTTATTTTTATAGGACGCTTAGTTTTCGAGATATTTACGAAAAACCAAAAAATGGGACCTTTTCACCCCCCTCCCGCCCATGTTATACCTAGGGGTCACCCCTACCACTTAAAATAATAATCCAGACTACACGATTTAGGTATTGCATTTATTTTTGCTTCGTTGACTGGGCTATTAAATCCATTATACCAAGTTGATTCGAGTACACACCTATAGTATCATGCTGACGATATACTACCTTTTTTATTTTATATTATAAAATAAACAATTGGGTCGCAGTACGACTTCAAAAAAAAATACGTTGGGTTGCGCGTCACAAAGGTTGAGAATCGTGCCTCTAATACTACACAACTATGTTTGTGTAAAAAGAAAAAAACAGCATAATAGGTACATGTTTGTCTTTCCAAGAGCTTATCTTAATACACCACAGATGGGGGAAATTGTACAATTCCACTAGGATGAAATGTCAGAGATTTTACGATTAGACGTTCATACAATTTCCATTTAACGATAAGTACTTGTTTCCGGCAACAAAATAAAATACTTGGTTTGAAAAAAAAATAACAAATTAAAAAAAATATAATTATTAAATAGACAGTTCCACAAGCAAACTTTTCTTAACGTAATCAGTCGGCAACCTGCCATCATGATGTTAAACGTCAAACAATTAAGATTTTTTTTTTCTTGTATATCTCAATTGTTTGACGTTTAACATCACGATGGCAGGTTGCCGACTGATTACGTTAAGAAAAGTATTTGCTTGTGGAATGGCTATTATCTATTTAATAATTATTATATTATAACCACAAAAAAATTAACTCATTGTTGTATTTAAAAAAAATTAGATTAAAATTTGCAAATATAGTATCCATTCTTTTATTTCCACTACTTGTTCATCAAAATTCTTCTAGTACTTAATAGACATCATCTATACACTAATAAAATATAAGCGAAGAAGTGTCGGTTTGTGTATGCCGGCTGGCAGATTCTAATACACAAATGGATTATTAATTGTGTTGAAGACTCTAATGACCTGAATTGTCGACGCGTCTATAATCTACAGTAATAATAAGAGAAGAAGTTTGTATCGAGAACGACTGGACCGATTTGGCAAATTCTTTCGTTTGGACTGGGATCAAAATTATATAATAAATTACCTAATGATTGGAAGATTTTGTCCCTCAATAATTTTAAAATTATTTTTTAAAATTTTTAATAACTGAAGCGTTTTAATTCCATGGATGACTTTTTAGACTACGCATTTTAATTACCTAATTTTAATTATTGTTAATTTTAATCTATTTATTATCAGTTTTTTATGTATTTTTTTTACCCGACTGCGAAGCAAAAGAGGGTATTGTTTATATCTTTTGTATATCTAATATGTCGGACGTGTCAGGATATATTTTATCCATTTATAGACAAAATAAATTATTATAATTATTATTATTTATTAACTGTACCTATACTTTAATTTTTTCAAATATTCACACGTATAAAATAAAAAATATAGAATAAAAATATACAGGTTGTTTTTTTGTAAGAAATTTCATTTGCAAAAAATAAAGATTCTATTATCTCACTGCTCATCCGCCTTTCATCGTAGTGTAATAACATTTAACCTATGTCAAATAATATTTCAAATAGGTTCAATAGTTTAAGAGATCAGTGTGTCCAAACAAATTAACTTTACCTTTTTATAATATTAGTATTAATTGAAGGAATGCCCTTGAATAGCCCCCAAAATGCCCTTGAATTGTTCCCAAAACGCCCTTGAATTGCCCCAAAAATGCCCTTGAATTGCCCCTAAAATGCCCTTGAATGCCCTTGAATTGCCCCAAAAATGCCCTTGAATTGCCCCCAAAATGCCCTTGAATTGCCCCCAAAATGCCCTTGAATTGCCCCCAACATTTCGAAATATTTAATTTCATCTTCAGGGCTTATGAACATGTGTATCAAAAATTAGAACAATTCAGTCCGTATGAAACGTTGGCCACAAGCGATATTTTGTAAAGCTTGACCCTCAACCAAACCTTCCTACAATTATTAACATTCATTGGGTCAACACTACTATATACTGAAGACAATATTAGTATTGATTTACACCCAGTATATATTAATAGATGTTATTAAAATCAAAACGAAACCTAATTATAAATAACCTTCTTCATTCCAGACACAAATCCATGACCGTGAACTAAAAGATTCGCGCAACAATCGTCGTCGCCCATTGAATTTATACATTTCAAATTATTCTCCGTCATCATAAATCACTTTGAACTTATAATTTTCCGAACGTGTCTTCAATGTGTTGCAAATATTGTTAAGCGACAATATTCAACATTCTGCAGACCAGAAAATGAGGTTGGGACATTCGGTTAAAGTGCTTCGTAGTTATACATGCGACTTTTGTGAAGACTACCGGCAAGTAAAATTAAAAAAACTTCGACTGGATAGCCAGTCCCCATACTTCCCACTTAGTAAACAATCGCTCGTAACTGAAAATTTTCCCTGACAAAACAATTCTCTTTTCATATTTTTATGTCGGGTTTATCGTACATTTTAATGACGCTGTTAAATTTTCATTATTACGTGTTCATTGGTTGTTGCGTTTTTATTTTGGCAAATTGTTGGTCGTTACCATAGCAACCCGTCATTTAACAGCATGATTAAAATGTACAATAAAGCAGACATTAATATTATAAAAAAAGAACCCAGCGATGTAGCTTAGTGGTACAGCACTAGACTCGCATTGGGGAGGTACTGGGTTCGAATCCCGGCGGGGGCAGATGTAATTAGGACTTTTTTCCTACTGCCTCACGCCGAGAAACGGTAATTCCTATACCGGCCATCTTGTTTGAGGTTTTCCATGGTTTCCGTCAATAATTCCAGATGAATATCGAGATGGTTCCTTATTCAAGGCCATGGCCAATTACCTGTCAAACTCCTATGCTTCCAAAGTTGCCTACCTTATCCTAATGTCCTATAATTCCTCCATTCGCACATTGCTATTAAATAAGTTGAATGTATAAAACGGGAAGTGGTAAAAATGGAAAACAGTAATGGGCGAATGGCATCTGTTATGACATAATGTCGAGAAACGGACGTTAAACGCATTATTATTATTATTAATATTATAAAAATAACGGGCATCTCATTTGTTTGTTGATCTACCAAAATCATAGACATCTTGATTAGGCAACTATTCGGCGCAATTTTTTTAGGAAACTACGGATGATAATTTATCAGTAGGTCCTCTCTAGCGTCTATTCTTATCCCAGTTCAAAATCAGAAAGCAAAAGAACATGGGTTTTTGATATATTTGACTGGTACTTTTGGCGTGGTATTGGTCGTGCCCTTCATCCAAGCGTAGCCGGAAACAAAGCACCATATATTTTAAGTTTTAGCAGTTTACCAAAAGATCTATAATAATCTAGAACTTCAGAATAGAATAGAATAGAATAGAATAGAATAGAATAGAATAGAATAGAATAGAATAGAATAGAATAGAATAGAATAGAATAGAATAAAATAGAATATAATATAGAATATAGAAGAGAGAATAAAATATTTATTTTTTCTGTTTTGTACATATAGATATACCTACGTAGAAAATCGTCAATACAAAAAATGTTACAGGAAATCTTTAATCCAATTTTTGATCCCACAGCATGTCCTTTAATTTTTTCTTTGAAAATACCCAGCGGTTGGTTTTTTTATTTCTGATGGTATTCTATTATAAATTTTGATAATCGAATTTCTTACTCCTTTCTGAACCTATCATTCAGTGACGTATTATTGAAAAATACATTCGGCTACGTTAATTGTTAAAGATCTAGATCTTTGATGGATCATTTAGTCAGTAAGATTTATTGGATAGTAATTTGAGAAACAGTTTATGCGCCCGCATACAAACAGACACACAGACAAACAGACACACAGACACAGACAGAGTTTCGATATTGTTTTAGAATTTAATTACTTCAGTACTGAAAGACGTAAGGCTCAAAGGGGGCCAAAGGACGCTCTGTTTAGTTTGATCCTCGCTTGTACACACACAAACACACTCATTTAAAATACAGGGCGTATCAGACAGTCGATCATTCAATTAAAAAAAATTCGACTGATGACCAGTCCTATACTTCACACCTAGTAAATATTTGCAAAAAAAAAATCGACTGATGACCAGTCCTATACTTCCCACCTAGTAAATATTTGCAAAAAATAAACACTCTTTCTTTATTCTTTGAAAAAAAGCATGGCCCTCTTTTTTGTTTAGTGATCTACTGATGGCTAGCTTAATATAGCAAAAATCATGGTTACCTTGATTTACGTACAATTTTTATTTTTTTTTAGTAAAATATTTTTTTTCTCGAAAACTGTACATTTTAGAGAAAAAAATATTTACATTTTTTTTATATTATAACATCTAGAATTCATTTATATTTTTTTTACCTATGTTAATACGTGACATTGAGAACGTTTTTTTTAATATCTCAGGATCCACTGAACCGATTTGACTCAAAATCTAATCAGATCTAAGTTAAAGGATGATAAACACAATAGAACAATCGGCATGGCCGTATGTTTTTCCGTTTTTACGATATCGAAGGCGAAACACATACAGACATCAGTCAGAAAATGATCTTAAACGATTGCTAGGGTCTCAAAACGTGAAGATCTGTTAAAATCTCGAAATATTTTTTTCGGACTAAATCCATTACTTCCCAACCATAGTAGAGGTGGGAAGTAAAAATTTCTGGTTCACCGTGTATAAACGAAGACATGTGCATTGTGCACATTTACACTTTACACAACAACTGTCAACCAAGTTGTATTGCAGAATAATTTAATTATATACTAGCTTTTGCCTGCGACTTCGCCCACATGATGTTTCTACTTCCTTAAGGAAAATATGGAATTCATATTAATCGCAAAAATTGTTATAACTCTGGAATCACTGTACCGATTTCAAAAAAGCTTTCAGTTCCAATTAGCGTTTAAATAATGTATCAAAAAAATGACTTTGTGCCTCACCCACATAAACGCACAGTCGAAGTTATACTTCATACATATTGTATTAGAACACGTTCCGTTGAAAATTTTGGCATTTTTAATTGTAACTATTCACTAAGTTTTATTTTTGACATATCACGATAATCTATAAAATTTCCTTTAAGGCATGGAAATATACTTATCCAAAGCCTGCTTACAATAATTTAAGGAAGGTTTGGTTCAGGGTCAAAATAATGAAGCTTTACCAAAATATCGCTTGTGGCCAACGTTTCGAAATATTTAATTTCATCTTCAATATCTTCTTCAATATCATCTTAAATATTTCGAAACGTTGGCCACAAGTGATATTTTGGTAAAGCTTCATTATTTTGACTCTCAACCAAACCTTCCTTCAATTATTAACATTCATTGGGTCAACACTACTATATACTGAAGACCTGCTTACAATAATATTACACTATTTTGAAACGTTAAAATATTGACTTTTTTAAACTTACAAAATCTATAAGAAAACGAATTTTTCCTGGGATGGCACCTAGCTTATAGATCGGTGTTTTGCCGTCCAAAACCCCTTTTCAATTAAATTCATCCAATCGTTTTATCAAAGTCAGCGTTTCATTAATTTGTGAGTCGGTAATTTAACTAATTTAAATCAAACGTAGCCTAAAACCTGGCCACATAATGTAAACCTACATGAGAAAGAAAACCGCAAAAATTAAATTAACTAAATTGTTACGGCGAGACTAGAAATTCTGTTACTAAAGAATTTTTACCTCAAAAATTAAATTAACAAAAATGTCAAGGCGAGACGTTAAAATATGAACTAGATCTAATTTATTCACAGAACAACTATTTGCGGCTTAATAAAGTGAGATATTATGTCGGATTTTCTTGTTAACATTTATTTCTTAGGTTCCCTAGAATATGTCATAAACAGATCTATATAAATGAGTGGGCAACATCGGGAAAGGGGGAGTAAAGCTGGAAGAACACGTACACATTCATACACATTATATATTATAGTATTTTGTCATTTGAAATCCACATGTATTCAGCTGTTCAGCTTGAAGAGATTTGCTTGACAGATTTAAACAGAGAAACGCTTTATTCTCGTCACGCATAGCCGAAGTGTAACCATGAAAATCTGCGATCATAAAACACAAGAGCTCATGTCAAATTTTTATTACCCGACTGCGGAGGGTAATGTCATAGGGTGTGCCGTTAATTGATCCCAGCAATTTTATACCACGACAACTGATCCCACGACAACTGATCCCAACGACAAATGATCCCAACGACAATTGATCCCACGACATTTGATCCCATTTGATCAATTATCGTTGGGATCAAATGTCGTTGGGATCAGTTGTCGTGGGATCACTTGTCGTGGTATATAATTGCTGGGATCAAATGTCATGGAACCGGTGTGCCGTTAATTGATCCCAGCAATTTTATACCACGACAAGTGATCCCACGACAACTGATCCCAACGACAAATGATCCCAACGACAATTGATCCCACGACATTTGATCCCATTTGATCAATTGTCATTGGGATCAAATGTCGTTGGGATCAGTTATCGTGGGATCACTTGTCGTGGTATATAATTGCTGGGATCAAATGTCATGGAACCGGTGTGCCGTTAATTGATCCCAGCAATTTTATACCACGACAAGTGATCCCACGACAACTAATCCCAACGACAAATGATCCCAACGACAATTGATCCCACGACATTTGATCCCATTTGATCAATTGTCATTGGGATCAAATGTCGTTGGGATCAGTTGTCATGGAACCATGTCATAGCATAGCTATAGAGAATATAATAGTAAAATTGTTCTTCTGTCGGCACTTTGATGTTTGTATTACAATTTCTATCACCTTGAGACAGGCAATCACAGTCGTGTATGGAGTACGCAACTGTCGTCTCTTCCTTTCAATGTATGTAAACACGAACTTATTAGAAAAATGTTTTTAAATGCTCTAATTTTGTTGCGTTAGGTAATAAAACAAAAGTTATTGCATTTTGTGGGATTTATTAAAAATAACACTGACATATTTAGCTACATTATATATTATGATACAAAATAAACACAATGAGGATTATGAAACTAAATAAAAAAACAATACAGCACTGTGCGGCCTTGTTCGTCGTCCTAAAGCCACACTGACTAGTATGTAGGAAACACCAATAAAGGTACGTGCAGTACGCAGCTGGGATTCTAGATGGTAGCGTAGATCATAGCAGGGCTTGCTTAAATAAATGCATTGTTATACATGCGAGCGTACACAACGAAGCACTGAGTGTAGCAGGTATAAGCGCTGTTACAAGAGCTGGTAGATACAAGAATGTATCTCACCATTCTTTCAGCGCGCTGACTACTACAATCAACGTGTGACAACTGTCAAATGGCCGTTACAAATTTCGCAATGAATGTGACTAGTTTAATAAGTGAAATTTTGCCAATTTTTATTTAATTTATTTTGAGTTTTTTCTAAGACGTATTTAAAAGTGTTAGGTTCCATACGTAAATATTCAAAAAATAGGTTTGGGTAAAATTTTAATTCTTGGTATAAATGATGACATTCGCCATGTTTAGATCGTTTTCTATTAATAGGGTGGACATGATAGCTCCTGCCCAAATTTGTATTTAAAATATACCACTTTGTAGCAGAAGAACACAAATATTCGTCTTCGCTATCTGACATTTCAAACGCGACTTAAGCTTGTATCAATGCTAGTATCAAAGCTTCGTTGTGCAAACCTATAAGCGCTTATAATTTCAGCCACCATCTACCATACATGCTACCATCTAGAATCCCAGCTGCGTACTGCACGTACCTTTAGAAAACAGTATGAAGGCGTGCCTGATCGCTCTGCAAGCTAACACAACCTGCGCAGCTCGTCTGCACGATTTAGGTACTGACAGACGAGCAATTCTACTACATTATTCTCTATGATGGTACAAATAACTCTAACAATTTAGAGTAATTGTGATCCTTAGATTATATTTTGCAGATTGAAGAGGAAACACCTCGATGGCATAGGATCAATAAATTGCAATACTGTGTTCAAGTTATTAATTGTATTTAATACACTAACGTTTTGGCACACTTTGTGCCATCTTCAAAGTATATTTAGAATTTACAGTCAGATATTATAAATTTGCGGTTTTCGTACCAACTTCACCCCTCGCGTCTTATACTTAATTGTATAAACTACTATTATGCAAGACTAACGAAAATAAAAGCTTTTTACTTAAACACATTTTTATATTTAATTTATTTTAATTAATGTATTGTTCTTATTAGAACGTTTGATTCAAAAAAATTATAAGCTTCTGCCTTTATATTTCAAATTCAGTAAGCTTGGCCTTTAACTAATATTTGACGTAAACTGCTTTGCTTTGAGGTCAAAGATTTTGTGTATTTAGATGCACAATGACTTCATTCGTCATTTAGTCGGATTTGTATCGCTTTATCACGTTCAGTTTTGGTTTAAACTTAATCGGAACGTTAATCAAGAAATTCGCTAACCATATACATATAGTATATTAAGTGCTTAAAGCATTGTTGCGAGAACCAGTGTTTTTTTTAAAGACCACCAACAGCTAAGGTTATTTGGGCTAGCACCAATCTATATTTTCAATTCCTTATTTTTTTTTTAATAATAAATTGAAAATCTAATTGACATTTTTATCAGCTCTCGGGCTAGAACCCGGGAACTGGGGACTTGTAATAGAGGAACCATAGCAACGCCATGTAAACAACAGCATTGCAACACTCTCGGCCATTCTCAAGCCTATTGCGAGAACCAATTTCTCAACACTGTCCAATGCCCACAACTCAGTTGAGGATTTTACACTTTCAGAGAGTTTGAAATTTTATTATGAAAATATTGTTATTGTTGTTTGTCCTTCTTCCAGAAAAAATTCTGCCGACGCCAATGGCGACTGTGACCTGTCATCATTAGATAATAGGTTCCGTATGAAGTGAGGGAGTCCCGGTATAAATGACACGTGCCGGGACAAGACACGTGGATAATGGGTGTCCTCACGGTTCAACTTTCTTTGACTCATTCATTCTCCAGCTTTCATAAGAGACTCTCTCTCTCTCTCTTGAATACGACACAGTATGAACATTTATTTGATATCTGTCCAGGGTTGCCAGATCGATAAGTTTAGATATACATATAGGAATTGTCTAAAGTCGTCATTAAATTTCGTTGGACATTAGACAGTATTTACAAGTATCTAAATTTCTTTTCATCATTTAATTAACTTCCCATTGGAAGTTATTGTAATGGGTCCGAAAATCGAAATCAAAATGTATAACAAATTTGTATGTTTCAAGGTCACTACACTATTTTTAGAAAGATGTCTGTGTGTGTATGTGTGTGTGTGTGTGTACGTACGTACGTACTTATGTATCCATTTCTTTCTAAGACGAAATCTCGAGAATGAAAAATGATATCGACTACGTTAGGGTGCCAATCGACGCGTATTAACGTAAATATGATCTGAAAGAAATTTTTTCAAAATCGGTTCAGCCGTTCTTTTTTCTTAACCAAATAGACTCCAAAAAAGTAGATTTTACACAATATCTCGCGAATAAAAAAATATATCGACTTCGTAAGGGTGTCAATCGAGGCGTGTTAACGTCATTTTGATCCGACATAAATTTTATAAAAATCGGTTCAACCGTTTTTTTTTAAATTATTGTTAAAAATAAATAATAATTATGTTTATTAATGATTAAAATGATTGCTTTTCTGTGTAATATCTAATTTAATTATTATTATTAAATATTTATCAAACTGGGAAGTTCGTCGTGTGGACCTCAAGGGTCGCACTTTAGTCCTAATAAACGACCCACCTCACGGCTTGTTAGTGTATTTGCCATATGGCACATACACTATTGGCGTCGGTCGGATGGCGGGACCTAGGGGTCGGACCAAAATTTCTCGACGTTTCATAGCCTCCTGAACACTTTGGCACCATTTTTGGAAATGTCTGTTTATATATGTATATATATATTTATATATTTATATATATATATACATATATATATATATGTGTACGGGCAATAACTTTCGAAAGAGTTAAATGATTTTGACGAAATTTGGTACGCACGTTGAAATCCATCACCGCACATAGCCTATTTAAAATGGGCCCAATCGAACCATTTTAAGGGTGGTTTTTAGGGGTTAAAAAATGTTTTTGGGCCCAAAAATGCCGAAAAAATTCTCAGAATCGTATCAAAATTGAAATTTAACCCTTTAGTAATCATTAAAATGTGCTGCTAAAATTTTAATAAAATCGGCCGGACAGGACCGGACTTACAAATTTTATGAAAACACTAGTTTGCGGATAGTGCTTTACTTACTGAAGGGTGTATTTAATTTGGTACCGAGGTTGCATTGATAACAATATTGAAATTAAGAAAAAAAATATTATTTTAAGGGATGTATTAAGGGGTTAAATTTTTTATTTTGTTCAAAATCAAACTTAAGTTCACATAATAAAGCCACAATGCCAGTATTAGCAAATACACTATATTGTCGGCAGGGTTTTGGCACTGCGACCCGAGTTTTTTAGTTTTAAGTTAGTTGTTATTTAATGTAATTTAAGACGTTAATGGCGTAAGTTGTCGTCGCGTCTATAATATAAAATATAAAAAAATAAAAAGGACGTATCTTGATATAAGCCCCTTTTAAATATAACTCCTCAATATTATTGTACATCTGACAACCATTATATATTTGTGTTATAAAGCCAGCAGTATTGTAAGTTTTCATTTCTCTGTGCCTATACATAAAATGTTTTGTGTACAAAGGACGTTCTAAATAACATCGTATAGGTATGAAGTTAAAATAGGTCAATGTTTCTAATTAGTATATCTACAGATTTATATCACGCCAGTACAGGTGCAAAAAAATATTTGTTATCGAATATTAAAAAATATTGTTAATAAAATAAATGCATGTTCTAAAATATTAATTTATTAACTTCCCATTGGAAGTTATTGTAATGGGTCCGAAAATCGAAATCAAAAAGGAAAAAAAATTTTTATATTTCAAGGTCACTACACTATTTTTACACTACTTTTAGAAATATGTCTGTGTGTGTGTATGTGTGTGTGTGTGTGTGTGTGTGTGTGTGTGTGTGTACGTACGTACGTACGTACGTATGTGTCCATTTCTTTCTAAGACGAAATCTCGAGAATGAAAAATGATATCGACTACGTTAGGGTGCCAATCGACGCGTATTAACGTAAATATGATCTGAAAGAAATTTTTTCAAAATCGGTTCAGCCGTTCTTTTTTCTTAACCAAATAACCTCCAAAAAAGTAGATTTTACACAATATCTCGCGAATAAAAGATTATATCGACTTCGTAAGATTGTCAATCGAGGCGTGTTAACGTCATTTTGATCCGACATAAATTTTATAAAAATCGGTTCAGCCGTTTTTTTTTTTTTTTTTTTAATTATTGTTAAAAATAAATAATAATTATGTTTTAATGATTAAAATGATTACTTTTCTGTGTAATATCTAATTTAATTACTATTATTAAATATTTATCAAACTGGGAAGCTCGTCGTGTGGACCTCAAGGGTCGCACTTTAGTCCTAATAAACGACCCACCTCACGGCTTGTTTATAGGTTGATCTGATTCATATTTCCAATTTATTATTTTTATAATAAATGAAAAATCAATTGACCTTGAGAATAGCCGAGCGTGTAGCTCCTATTATAGAAATATCATAGAGTAGGGGAGCCATAGGCACAACTGTAAGTGACAGTGTCACCTTGTAAAAGAGAGATACAAAACGAATATGTTGTCTTTTCCTTGTCTTCTGACGCATTTGTGGATTTAAAAATGTATACTAAAATATCGCTTATTTAGATTTATTTATTACAAGCTTTTATTTAACTTGCAGTGTATGTTAGTTAGTTTGTTTGTGTCAAAACTTGCAAGTCAATTTTGAACGACTTCCACGTATCCGATCGATTTGAAATTTTGTACACATATGTATTCCTGATGACAATACATGAATAAATTATTTTTAGAAATAAATTCAACCCCTAAGGGGTTCAAACGGGGATGTAGGGTTTTTTTTGACTAATAAACGCCCAGACCAAATCGCTGAAGCTAGAAACTTGAAATTTGGACAATTGGTTCTTTTCTGACGTAGGTAAGTCGTAAGCATCCACTAAGAAAGGATTTCTCGAAATTCAACCCCTACGGGTGTCAAAGGGGGATAAAATTTTGGAACACTAAAATGAATAAAAATAAAATATTAGTAAAAAAAAACTTTTTAGAGACAAACTTTTATTAAAATGTACAAAAAAGAAAAAAATAATATTTAATAATTTTGGTTCATAATTATTATAAAAGCGGAGGTTGCGACTAATAAACTATCATGGAGATTACAACTCCCGCTTTTATAATAATTATGAACCAAAATTATTAAATATTATTTTTTCCTTTTTAGTACATTTCAATAAAAGCTTGTCTCTAAAAAGTTTTTTTTACTAATATTTTTTTAGATTTATTTAGATTTAATACAATTTATCTTGTATAAATTTTATTTTTTTGTGGTATTGACCATTTGGAATCTTGTATCTAGCTACTTTTTTCAAGTGCCTTCTACAGCTGCTATGGTGAGGAAGGTACGTTTGAGGCTGAAGTTTTGATATCTGAAGGACATTCATGTCAACAAGAAGACGTGAACATCGATAGCATGAATAAAAAAGCGCGTACGAATCTAGGAGTTCCCGAGGGACAAATAAAGCCGCAAGCAACGTTAAACGAATAAAGTATTACTTTTAAATTCCGTTTTGAACATGACATTTTTTTCTCTTACGATTTAATAAACGCATCAAGTATTTTTCATTTTAAAATCTAGATTAATAATAATCAACAAAAACTAGAAGATTTACTCAAAATTAATAATGTTTTTACGATCGACCGGATGGTTCGCATTCAGGAAGCACTGATATTTGACTTCCACCGCAGGAAATTGCACGAATTTTGATGTGTTAAATAAAATACGCGATTTTTCGCAAAATTCGAAATCGCTGATATTATTCAATAAGGCTTGAAAATAGCAGACCGTATAGCAATATACCGCTGCTTATATGGCATTTCCATGGCTCCTCTATTACAAGCCCCCAGTCTCCACGTTTTAATTCAAACTAAGATTTTCATAATAAGAAGTATAGGAATACCTTGTATTTTGATGTCCGTCTTGTGACTTCATGGGTTATTAACACGACGCGTTTCAGCAACGAGTTGCCATTTTCAGGTGTGGTTAATTTTTTATATTATAAAACACACATTGAGTATTCGTAACACGTTACAATATTATGATGCTAAGCACATGTCTATTATGTTGTGGATTGTGAAGTACTGTTTTAAATTTCGTGTTAACAACACATGAAGTCACAAGACAGACACCAAAATACAAGGTATTTCCAATATCTACTTCTTATTATTCATGTAGTGGCTTGGAAACCTAACACTCTAAAAGTGTATCCTAAGATTTTCAGTTTTTATTTTTTATAAGCTTTTATTTAACTTTACTTGTTAGCTAGGATCAAATCTTGTTATATTATAATTTAATTGCACCAATTTCTATTTAATTTAGGTAGTGAAGGTGATTGTAAAACGAACGGAAAAATGATTTTACCCTTTTTGATGTCGGTTCAATTTTTTAAAAATTAATCGAATTATGTTTTCAGCACATCAAAGAATATAATATTAAATATTTTATTTCGATATTTAAACCCTGCATTTTACTCCTAAGGGTGGTACCACTGCGTGGTAGATTATATAATATTACGTTTGCAACCGTTAGTTGCATCAGTTAGCAGTGAAGCAGAAAGATATCGCCATCGGGATTCGAACTAGTTATTACAGTGTATACTGCATGTTTCATAAACAATCTTCCAGCACAAATATTATTTACTATACTTACGTTAATGGTAATGAAATATACGAGAACATCCTTTATTTTCAGAAGAAAGTTGAAGTTTGCGACGAGTTATAGAATTTGTGACCGAGTGAAACGAGGGTGGCAAACACACGAGAAACGCAAACTTTCTGCCCGACAAAATTTCTCGTACGATGGCGTTTTTTCGCGGTGAAAAGGAGGAGTCAGGGGGGTTCCCCAAAAAACGTAGGCGTGATGAAGATCCAATGATTTATTCTAAGACACCGTGCGACCAATCGTGTACTTTTAACTTTCCATTGGAAGTTATTATAATGGGTCCGAAAATCGAAACCAAAACGTATAACACATTTTTATGTTTCAAGGTCACCACACTATTTTTACACTATTTTTAGAAAGATGTCTATGTGTGTGTGTGTGTACGTACGTACGTACGTACGCATGTGTCCATTTCTTTCTAAGATGAAATCTCGAGAATGAAAAATTATATCGACTACGTTAGGGTGCTAATCGACGCGTATTAACGTAAATATGATCTGAAAGACATTTTTTCGAAATCGGTTCAGCCGTTCTTTTTTCTTAACCAAATAGACTCCAAAAAAGTAGATTTTACACAATATCTCGCGAATAAAAAATTAAATCGATTTCGTAAGGGTGTCAATCGAGGCGTACGTTAACGTCATTTTGATCCGAAATAAATTTTATAAAAATCGGTTCAGCCGTTTTTTTTTTATTATTGTTAAAAATAAATAATAATTATGTTTTAATGATTAAAATGATTACTTTTCTGTGTAATATCTAATTTAATTATTATTAATAAATATTTATCAAACTGGGAAGTTCGTCGTGTGGACCTCAAGGGTCGCACTTTAGTCCTAATAAATGACCCACCTCACGACTTGTTGATAGATATCTTATTGTACATTATAGACGCTCAACAGCTAACGCTACGCTAGAAAATTGGAGGTTGTTGATAACAATAAAAAATTTGGTTTCAATTAATTAAAGATCAATTTGCCTTCGGAATGTTGAAGTGAAAATGGTACCGCGCATGCTAGAACAGCAAGTATATGTAAATAAGGAAAGGGGATTGTTGTATGCCCAGCGGACAAACTGGATACACACAACTGGCGTTAGTTTTATTTTACTGTTATAACAGTTCGACGGTTCCCGGACGCCCTCTCAAGCGTGATCGAAATCGACCCAGTACACATAACGCAAACTGCATTTGTGTTTTTTATCTCTTTCTCCTACGTATCATAATTTAACAAAAAAAATATATAAATCATGTCCATACGTACGCAGTTTGTTATAACGGCAAATTTACACGACCGCTTGCACCAACGGCCATCTTTATTGGATTTTAGACGTACCTAATTGAAGTCAGCATCTCGAAAGGAAAAGAGAGCAGTATAGCCTAATGGTTAGCGTGCTTAGTGCCGCACCCTCTGAACTGCCCTGGGTTCGAATCCCACCTGCGCTTATGGATGTTTTGTGATGTTATTTAGTTTTAAGATACCTAGTTGTTATTTAGTGTAGTTGAAAGACGCGAATGACCTGAGATGTCGACGCGTCTATCTACAATAAATAAAATAAATCGAAAGGAAAAATAGAAGTTTGATCTATTAAAAAAAATTTCAAAAATTCATTGTGAAGCCGCTAGACAAAAAAAATCCAACAGCATTATTTAAGAATTACATGGAGTTCATTCCAACGCTTTAAATAAATATTAGTAAAAAAAACTTTTTAGAGACAAACTTTTATTTAAATGTATTAAAAAGGAAAAAATAATTTTTAATAAATTTATTAAAAATTTATTAAAAATTATTTTTTCCTTTTTAGGGCATTTAAATAAAAGCTGGTCTCTAAAAAATTTTTTTTACGAATATTTATTTTGTTCATTTTAGTCTTTCAAAATTTTACCCCCCTTTGACACCCGTAGCGGTTGAATTTCTAAAAACCTTTCTTAGTGGATGCTTACGTCAGAAAAGGATCCAACTGTCCAAATTTCAAGTTTCTAGCTTCAGCGGTTTGGCCATGGGCGTTGATTAGTCAAAAAACCCTACATCCCCGTTTGAACCCCTTAGGGGTTGAATTTATATCTAAAAACGATTTATTCATGTATTGTCATCGGGAATACATGCGTGTACAAAATTTCAGATCGATCGGATACGTGGAAGTTGTTCAAAATTGACTTGCAAAATTTGAACTAAACAAACACACAAACTAACTAACATACATTGCAAGTTAAATAAAAGCTTGTAAAAAAGTCATTAATCAACTTAACGAAATTATAGAGGTCCCGTTACAATTTAATTTATTAATATTTGTTAATTAAAAACCATTACAATAATTTATAGACCAAAGTTTTCAGTCTAATTTAGTATCTATATAGATTTTCAATTAACTAAATAGGGTTTGGTATTTTTAAGCAACTATGCGATGCTGCACCCCTGTCATCTGTTATAATTAAGCCAATTTGTGTCAGTCGAGGGGTTTTGTTCTGTGTATCTGGCAAGACAAGGAAATCAATACGAACAACGACCTAAGATAACACCAAAAACAGGTATTCTTAGTGTAGTTGTACTACAATAATGGGGTGGATTATAAAGCACTAAGCGAAGTAAGGATACCTTTGTAGGGCATCTGTTTGAAACACAATATCTTTTAAATAGTCGACTCTCGCATGTAGTGTGTTTTCAACGTGAAATTGCTATATACAGGGTGAGTTCGACCACCCGTATCAGTCGTTTTTTTCGAAAACGGTTAGTCGTAGAGAGTTGTGTCAAAAATTTGTATTATAAAAGCCCTAATAAAGAATCGAATGGTGATAATTTTTTTTTCCGGAAAGGTCGGCTTCCCTATTAGTTTGCTCCAGAATGTCCAGAACTCCGGAATTATAAATGTAACGATAGGTCGAAAGTGGTATTGTTGAAAAGATCTTTAAAAAATAAGCAAGTTTTGTAGGAAATTTTTTTTTATTACTGCCACCCCTGTAAATTTCTATAAGTATAAATATAAATTATTATATGTTCAAAACTCCGGAATTTTAGAAAGCACGATAGGTTGAAAGTGGTGCTGTTGAAAAGCTCTTTAAAAAATAGGCAAGTTTTGTAGGAACAATTATTTAATTACTGCCACCCCTGTAAAGTAACAATCGTTTGAAATTATTAAATTAAATTTTCATAATAACGATCGAAGTCGGCATTAAAAATCTAGCAACCTTAGACATTGTCACAAGTGTTCAAACTGTCTTCCATTTACTCTTTAATACATACTACTGAGCTCTTCTGGTTATGCTGTGAGTGTACTTCTTCAGTATTTAATGATCGATAGATAGGTAACTAGATTTTAAATGCGGACTTTTAAAAAATTCGTTATTATGATTTATGACATTTTAATTTAGTAATTTCAAACAAATATTACTTAACAGGAGTGGCAGTAATAAAAAAAATTTTCCTACAAAACTTGCTTATTTTTTAAAGATCTTTTCAACAATACCACTTTCGACCTATCGTTACATTTATAATTCCGGAGTTCTGGACATTCTGGAGCAAACTAATAGGGAAGCCGACCTTCCCGGAAAAAAAAATTATCACCATTAGATTCTTTAATAGGGCTTTTATAATACAAATTTTTGACACAACTCTCTACGACTAACCGTTTTCGAAAAAAACGACTGATACGGGTGGTCGAACTCACCCTGTATAAGAAGAGATCGGTTTCCACTCTCGGGCACTGTGGAGAAATCGGTAACTCACCTAGCCGGAAACTGGGGGTTTCGGGTTCAAGTCCCGACAGTGGTCATTTGATTTTTTCTTAGCTATAGCTCAAAAATCATGGCAGCTTAGCTGTCTGAGATATTTATTATTTTCACCTCTAATTGTTATGTGAATAATATGGTGTGGATATAAGGGGTTTTAAATCGATTGATTTTATCATATACCAACAATATCTTTTGTAGATAACAATATTTTTACAAACTAGTCTTAACCCACGAATTCACTTACGTTAATGTCAGCTCTATACCAGAAACCTTACCTTAACCTGGTAGATAAAAAAATCAGTAAAAAAAAACTTTTTAGAGATAAGCATTTATTGAAATGTACTAAAAAGGAAAAAATAATATTTAATAATTTTGGTTCACAATTATTACAAAAGCGGGGGTTGTAATCTCTATGATAGTTTATTAGTCGCAACCCCCGCTTTTATAATAATTATGAACCAAAATTATTAAATATTATATATAAGAGATTAATGGGAACTTGGACCGTGGGTTGATTGAAACTCAGTTAAAGTTTCAATCAACCCACGGTCCAAATTCCCATTAATCTCTTATATATAGTTACGATGGACATGACAACTAATTACATTAAATATTATTTTTTCCTTTTTAGTACATTTCACTAAAAGCTTGTCTCTAAAAGTTTTTTTTACTAATATTTTATTTTGTTCATTTAAGTCTTTCTAAATTTACCTCCCTTTGACATCCGTAGGAGTTGAATTTTGATAAATCCTTTCTTAGTGGATGCTTACGTCAGAAAAGGAATCAACTGTCCAAATTTCAAATTTCTAGTTTCAGCGATTTGGCCTGGGCGTTGATTAGTCAAAACCCTACATCTCCGTTTGAACCCCTTAGGGGTTGAAATTATTTCTAAAAACGATTTATTCATGTATTGTCATCGGGAATACATATGTGTACAAAATTTCAAATCGATCGAATACGTGGAAGTCGTTCAAAATTGACTTGCAAGTTTTGACCCAAACAAACTAACATACATTGCAAGTAAAATAAAAGCTTGTAAAAATATAGTGTAGGTCTGGCTTTGACAGATAATTTTTTGTCGGCCGACTGTTGATTTACATGAGTGTCCACCAAGCGTTCAGGAATCTTGTGAAAAGATGGTTGACTGAGGCTGGTCTTTATAAAGTGGAAGATTTTTCGTTTATGTAATGTCTTAAACTTGTTAGTGTATTTGCCATATGGCACATACACTATTGGCGTCGGTCGGATGGTGGGACCTAGGGGTCGGACCAAAATTTCTCGACGTTTCATAGCCTCCTGAACACTTTGGCACCATTTTTAAAAATGTTTATATATATATGTATATATATATATTTTTATATATATTTATATATATATGTGTGTACACGATAACTCTCGACAGACTTAATCGATTGAAACGAAATTTGGTACACACATTGGAACCCATCACCGCAAGAAGCCTATTTAAAATGGGCCCGATCGGACCATTTTCAGGGTTGTATTTAGGGGTTCCAAAAAGTTTTTGGGCCCAAAAATACCGAAAAATTTGTCAGAATCGTTTCAAAATTGAAATTTAACTCTTTAGTAAAGATTAAAATGTGCTGCTAAAATTTTAATAAAATCGGCCCGACAGGACCGGACTTTCAAATTTTATGAAAACACTAGTTTGTTGATACGGATTTACTTAGATATGGAAGGGTGTATTTAATTGGGTGTATTGATGAAATCCATGTCTAATATTGAAATTTAGAAAAATTTAATTATTTTAAGGGCTGTATTAAGGGGTTAAATTTTTTATTTTGTCAAAAAACAAACTTAAGTTTACATAATAATGCCACAATGCCTGTATTAGCAAATACACTATATTGTCGGCAGGGTTTTGGCACTGCGACCCGAGTTTTTTATTATTTGACGATGTTATGCCTCGTAGCTGTGGTGCTTAAACAAATAAATATCATCTATCTATAAACATGCGCTCACCTGCAATTGTTAAATCGGCTGATTAAATAATCTGTAAATCACTTTAAAATCTAAGAGTACTGACCGTCAGTTGATCAGTTGACCGAATAATTGCACAATTAAAAATAACAGCGTATTTAATTTTTCTGAAGTGAAACTTCTTATGCGACGTGATTGCCTTGACGACTTGAAGGGTAAATTCTAGCATCCCCTTTTCTCCGCGAGATATAGTCTGCAGATACATATATTGGGGGTATTTTGGGGGTATTTTAGGGGTATTTTGGGGGTATTTTGGAGGTATTTTGGGGGTATTTTGGGGGTATTTCGGGGGTATTTTCCGGCTTCGTCTACCGATACATATATCCCGTGAAAATTGAAATAGCAAGTGGCAAGTCATTCGACTTCTGAACTTCACACGACGCACAGTCCTGAGGCACACTGTATAAGTTTCGGTTGTCTGTTTTTACAGAATTATTAGAGACTGAAGCAAGGTAAAAAATGTGTTGGTTGTGTTCTACTGATTATCTTCGATTCATTTGGTGTTTCTTCCTTACACTTGTTTATCTAAAGGCGACATAGGCGCCGGATTCCTGAAATGTTAATAGGGGCAGAAAAAAATTTTACTTTACCGCGTGTGCTACAGATCAATATTAGCGCAGTGTAAACGCATTTCATTTTCGCTGCTCGAAAAATAAAAAACATTCTTGTACATTTGAAGAATTTTGTTTCTACTTGACACTCAATGATTTAAATATTTAAAACTATTTTTTTGTTCGAATTGAGGCAGCGTCTTCATTGAAAAAAATGGGTGCGTGCTTATGACCGCACGACAGAAGTGAAAACTTCAGATTTTCTAATTTTTGGTGTCATCTATTACTTATAGCGCATTTATGAACTAAAAATAATTTATTACTAAAATACTAAAATTGTATTTTTAATTAATTCCACCTTGGTTTCAAAAAAATTATAATTATTGTCAAAGAAAGAATATAACAAAAATAAAAAAATATATAAATAAATATCATGTAGAATTTAGAAAAAAAACGCCAAAAATTCTACGCTGGCATCAGGTCTCGAATCTAGGTTCATATGCATAGAACGCAAAGCCTTAACCAACTGCGCTATGGGTGGAAGTGTGTAGACGGCCGTTTTTATGATATAAGAATGTTGCGAATTCTTACGAAAGTAGTTGCGAACACTTCACATTTTTTCAGTACCTAGGCAAAGAGTGCCTAACGCGTCTAAAGAAGTTTTCACTTCAAAAATTTCAATGGGTGCCCGAACCCCGGTGTTCTCACGTATTCGGCGCGACTGAAAGGCGTACATAACAGTGGGATCTTTCTGAGAAATGTTCATTAAGAAAGATATTCCCTTTAATTCTCTATGGATTTCAAGTATAAATGCTGTATATTTTCTAAAAAAATATCAACTATTGATTACAACTTGCTAGAAACAAACCAAGCTTGTGAATATAGCCAGAGTTTGTAATGATATTTTTGTTTATTACCTATATACATTCATGGACAAAATTATTGAATATTTTTAAATATTCGTAATTTCTTTTTGAAGAAATAAATTCGTTTAAAATTATTTTCAAATAATATCTAGTAATAACAAAAAATATTCGATAATATTATTTTGTCCATGAGTGTATTTTCATTATACCGGGTGGTGAACTGCTCAGGTGTATATAGGGATTTAACATGTAAAACCATAAATATGCAGTTTCCTGCTCTCCTGATTTTTTTAGAGCAAAAATTCATTTAACTAAAAATGATCACTGTTAAATTATCTACATGATATGTCACTTAGTTACAACGAAAATAAATTTTATACAGCGTGGTTACAAAAAATGCATATTTTTGACCTTTTGACTAGTATTAATTTGTCAGAAAAAATTATTCTTGATAAAAATTTATTTATGCTCTAAAACCTAAAAGGAGATAATTAGAATCGATATAACTCTTCTCGTGTACAGGGAGGATCTGAAAGTTTGATTTGGTCTAAGAATAGAAAGACCTAGTAGACACACCTTTAAACGGATTGAAACCAAATTTAAAACTTAAGGTTTTTAGGAGATTTCTCAAGTAGATTTTTCTTATTTCCTCCCTACTCCCTTAAACAGGGGTAGTTTATTGATGTACAAAAATAGAAAATTGCGATATTCACCCATTCTGAATTTTTACAAAACAAATGAATGAAGGCATATTATACAGTTATAAATGACGTAACGATTTATGAAATATGATGGAAATCGTTTGAGCCGTTTTCGAGAATATTGCAATTTTCTATTTTTGTTCGTCAATAAACTATCCTTATTTAGGGGAGTAGAAAAGAAATAAGAAAAATCTACTTGAGGAATCCCCTAAAAACCTTAAGTTTTAAATTTGGTTTAAATCCGTTTAAAGGTGTGTCAACTAGGTATTTCTATTCTTAAACCAAATCAAACTTTCAGATCCTTCCTGTACACGAGAAGAGTTATATCGATTCTAATTATCTGCTTTTAGGTTTTAGAGCATAAATAAACTTTTATCAAGAATAATTTTTTCTGACAAATTAATAATAGTCAAAAGGTCAAAAATATGCATTTTTTGTAACCACGCAGTATAAAAATTATTTTCGTTGTAACTAAGTGACATATCATGTAGATAATTTAACAGTGATCATTTTTAGTTTAATGAATTTATGCTCTAAAAAAATCAGGAGAGCAGGAAACTGCATATTTATGGTTTTACATGTTAAATCCCTATATACACCTGAGCAGTTCACCACCCGGTATACCCCGAGTTTTTTTTAGCATTTCTAAACACTTAGACATATCCCGATGAAATTTAATCAAAATCGGATGTAAGAGTTATGGGGCTGTGACAGACGGGCGAACAGATAGACAGATAGACAGACATAACGAAATTATAAGGGTTCCTAGTAGATACGGAACCCTAAAAATACAACTTATTAAAAAATACCAGTTTCGTCCTGCACTATTTTTTCCATCAAATAACCGACTGCCCCATATTGGAATACCTTTTTCGATCTTCGTTCGGCTTCGAATATTTTACACATATTTGTAAGTCTACTCCACCTCGGTCAAGTTTGCCAGACTACAGAAATCCAGGCATACCAACACGCGCTATGTTTGACACGCGTGAATTTCGCGCCAAACCAAACTTCAATAAAGCGCATCTCAAACTTTGCACAACACTATAACAATACAAATTCTTGTATTTAACTTGAATTCTTCACGTTAGAGACATTCTTAGACAAGGGCAGCTATTGTGTAACTTTTGTGAATGTGTTCATTTTCACATTTTCATGTCATGTGAAAATTTTCACTCAATTGTGTAACATATGGATTCACCCGTGAAATCACTAGGCCACAAAGTAGGGATTTTATTTTTTGTTGGATATTTTCACTTTAAAAATACAAATTAATGCGGATATGAGGTTATATTATGCGGTATTTGACAGATAAATAACAATGAACGTAAAGAGAATCAAAAATTGATGAAGTATATAAATAAAGTGAACTTTGTAATTTAATTTATCGATCTTTTATATTATATATTCATGTGTTTTTGGGTATAATTATGTTTAAAAAATTAAAGAGAAATTTATTTTCAAATTTATGTATTATAAATAAATATATAAATTCATAATGTGTCTTTGCCTATATTATGTTTAAAAAATTAAGATATTTCAAAATTTTGTATTATCGTTTATTGCATTTCTTTTATTATCTATCTATAAGAACAAAGCTGTCATGTTAAGGTATTTTTATATGTGTCCTTTTTCAATTTATTCTCTGTCTCACTCTTATTTCACGTTTCACTGACAAATTCGATGGTGAATAATGTCACGTGAAAAAGTTCACTTTTCACTTGTGTGAAAATACACAATCGCGTGAGCAATCTCACATGAGTGAAATCACTAAAAACGAGTTACACAATAGGTACCCAGAATGTAATACAGTTGTATTAAATTCAATTCATGCAATTAAGCTGTAAATGTATTCACTAAAATATTATATAATAAAAAAGGCTTGGTGTGTGGATTAAACCACACTGCTAACTTCCCATAGGGTGCTTTTAGAGATTAGAGACCAGTCTACCGTAGAGAAACTATTTGCAAGTACAGGTTAACATGTTTTATAAAAAAAAAACGCCAATTCAAATTTCTTGCAAACCTAATCAGGTATTCATTATGCAATTATCCGTCGAATGAAATTGGTCCGGAGTCGATATCATTCTTCGTTCTCGAGATATGCGATATGAGAAACATTTTACAACAATTTTACAGTAGTTTTTTTGTTATAAATAAAAAACCGCTAATTGAAATTTCGTGCAAACCTAATCAGGTGTTCATTATGTAATAATGTGTCGAATGAAATTGGTCCGGAGTCGACATCATTCTTCGTTCTCGAGATATGCGAGACAAGAAACATTTTACAACCATTTTACAGTAGTTTTTTTATTATAAACAAACAATCGCTAATTAGGTATTTAAGTTTAAAAAAAATTATTAATTTTTTAATTTTTTCTAATAATTTAACATAAATAATATTGAAAATCGAAAAGAAAATTTTTTTTAAAGCTATAGATAAATTACTAAAAATTATTTAAAATGTATAAAAATTTAAAAAATATCACGTGACTTCAAAACGCGCCAGGAATGTTTGTGACGTCGTTATGTTAAAATGTGTCTGCACTTGTTGGTATTTGTGTATATGTATTACACATACTATCAAAAATAATAAATTTTTAACTTGGTAACCATGGATACAAAGACCATAGATAACATAATGACGTCACACGCGTTCGGATTCTTTCGGCGCGTTATCGGAATTGAGTTTAAAAATTAATTTTTATTTAAATATAACTTTTTAATTAATAAGCAAAAAAATTAAATAAAAACAGTTTTGCTATAAAACTTGATGTGGTCCTTCTATTTAAGTAAAAAAAAAAATTCGTTTAAAAACCCAATTGAAATTTCCTGCAAACTTAAACAGGTGTTCATTATGTAATTATGTGTCGAATGAAATTGGTCGGAGTCGATATCATTACACGTTTTTGAGATATGCGAGCGGAAAAAAAATTCACCTACGTACGAACGAACGAAAAAAATTGTGAAATTGTGTTTTAAAGACCACCAACAGCTAAGGTTATTTGGTCCTAGCACCCATTCATATTTTCAATTCATTATTATTTTTTTTTAATGTAATTAGTTGTCATGTCCATCGTAACTATATATAAGAGATTAATGGGAAGTTGGACCGTGGGTTGATTGAAACTCAGTTAAAGTTTTAATTCGCAACGTTTCGTCTATATTTTAGACTTCTTCAGGCTCTTAAAACATAACACGAGTATGTCAGTAATAATCTGTAGTCATCATTCATTTACAGCGATAATATAATATTCAAAATTCTTTTGAAAGAATTGATCATAATAATTTCATTAAAATTCATTTGTTCAACAGACACAATTTTTTCTTTTTTAAAAAAAAAAAAAATAATAATAGATTGAAAATCCAATTGACACTTTTACCAGCTCTCGGGCTAGAACCCGGGAACAGGGGAGTTGTAATAGAGGAACCATAGCAACGCCATATAAACAACAGCAAAGACGAACGAACAAATGAACGTACATACGTACACACACACATACAGACATCTCTCTAAAAACAGTAGATTCGGACTCCAGGGATCTCAAAACGTGCACAAATGTCAATTTTTTTTGATAAAAAATTGATTGTATGCACCGGCCTTAAATTTACGAAGAGTTTTTTAGAGTCACTTGTACCTGAAATTCCACTGTGGTGTAATAATAAAGCTTCGTGTCGTTCAAGCAAACAATGTAGAGATATTGCAAGACCGCTATCACAACAGAACTCAAGTGCTAGTCCAATCAAGCCGGCTCATTTATCTCGCTGGTTTCTCATTAAACTCTGCCATCAACAGACAACACTATACTGTCTCAAATTGAAGGAATACACCTCACGCCTTTGAGCCGTTTTCTGCTCCAATACTGTGTCATTCAGGTTGCCAGTAAATCTGTACAGAGACCAATATCATTTGACTCTTGTCGTTGCCTGGATTTCATTCATCAAATACAGAGTGTTCTGCGCACGAATTGAGTCCAAAACTTGCCACACATCGGATGCAACGTTGGATGTTTTGAGTGAAAAGTTTCCCGGTCGCTATATTACTGTTAGAAACACTCATCGAATGACGTAACGTTAGAGTGCAACACTAGAAAAATTCATTTTAAACCTATGTCACCGTCGGGACTCAAATCCGAATCTTACACTATCATGGCTGCTGAGTTATCATTTACTCTACAATACAAGCACTATTTACTGGCTAACGATCGATGTGTTCCTATATATAGTAACGCGCCTACAAAGTCCACAGCGTCTATAACCTACAATTCATTCATTCATACAAAGTCCACATCATGAGAGAGTCATGTTTTTAATGATTTATACAGAAGCTAATAACTTTAATAAAAATAAACTAAATCGATACTTAGTCTGTAACTGTAAAGTTTTAAGGACTCGAAGAGCGAATTTTCCTTTTTCATAATTTTTTTTTCTCTCTATTAAACTTTAGAAGCAGTCGTTACAAAAAATTATGTTCGATACGTCCGCTTAAAGTGAGATATCTAGTAGGCTTAAATTGAGGCACGAGCTGACAACGAGATCGAGTGCGCTGTATACCCCCACGAGCCGTTGATCTCGTTGTGTATGCGTCAGTCCCTTAGCTCGTGCCTCAATTTAATAGAATACCTCACTTCACGCACATGTATCGAAAATAACTATTTTGTGCATCCTATGATGCACAAAAGATCTCTTATTATTACAGCATCAATGTGCCATAAAGGTCATAAATCCTTATTTGGAAAAATGATGTTTTATGACTATGTAATACAAAGTTGCAAAAATGTTGTACTTCATAGCGTAGTTCCATTCATATTTTACGATTTTACGATCAATAAATATCGAACACTAGTCGTACTGTGATGTACCTACTGTAGATTCCACACCGCGTACATGGTGTCCTAGACTTCGTGCTATGTAATTGAAAAATGCTTCTACCTTTTTTTATTCACTATAGTACAGAGGTTCCCAATCTTTTCTTTACTGCGACTCCCTTTACAGGTTGCAATATTTTGCGACGCCCTTCTAAAAGAAGGTACCTGTGTATATGTACAATAAAATCACTTTATTATTCAAAGGAAACTCCAAAGAAAAAGAACTCCTATAGAATCTTAATTATTATTTATTAGATTCTAATTCTAATAATTATAAAACATAAAAAACTACAAACAATACAATTAATGAGCAGGAAGAGCTTGCTTTTCTCAGCATAACTTCACAAATCGGGACTGAAGTTTTGAAATTGCCGTTCCCCTAGAATAGCGCCGCGACGCCCCAGAGCGTCGTGACGTACAGTTACGGAACCTCTGCTATAGTAAAAGAAAATATGTATTACTAGCGGCTAACCGTGGCACCGCTCACGTATTTTAGTATATTGCTAATTTATCTCCCCCTCGCGAGAAATTCTTCCCCTGTGAACACATGCACGATTTAAGTCCTTTCCCGTGTCAAAGCAGATCTTAAATGACCGTCTATCGACTGTTGACGACATCGTGATCCATTATGAAACGCTTTTCGATGCTATGATTAAAAACATTTGAAAAGCCCGTTACATAATGAACCATTGAAAATTTTTGTTGGAAAGCAGCCAATTATATAATTGATTTCAAACATATCGGAAAAAATCATTTTACCAACCATAGTCACAGTCAGGATTCTAACCTATAAACCTTTCCACTTTCGCGGCGGAATGAGCTTACAATTACTCAACCGTAACATGATTGAGTAATTGTAAGCTCATTCCGCCGCGAAAGTGGAAAGGCTTAGGTTGGAATCCTGACTGTGACTATGGTTGGTAAAATGATTTTTTCCGATATGTTTGGAATCAATTATATAATTAGCTGCTTTCCAACAAAAACTTTCAATTGCAATTCAGCCGTATAAATCTATTAATTTATAATGAACCATTATGTACCTCTTTTTGATGCTATAATGAAATATGGTTACTATGGCAACGAAGTAAATAAATATTGTATTAAGGGCAATGTTTTTATTATGTCTGTGAATCTAAGATGCTTGACATTAATTCAATAATTTAAAGGTTACAACCCATGCATGTGTTGAATAATGTATAGTGTGGAACACGTGTGCTAAAACTTTATGCGTCAGGCGCGATGTTTTCAGCACAAGTAATAGACGAGCGCACACGAGCCTTGGCGAGTGCGCATTGCGAGCCGTATACGAGTGCTATAACCTTCGCACCTGACGTACAAAGATTTATTTAACAGATACTAGTTTTTACTATTATGTGTATAAAACTGAACCTAAAAAGAAAATATGTAGGAAACTATGCCCAGTATGTTAATTTTGGATAATTTAATGAAAAAATAATTGCCTACGCCAGTGTATTAACTAATTTCATTAGTAAGTTGATTATTGGTTTTTCAGTGCAGATAGATATGGAGTCTGGAAAGTAATACACATTTTCCACACACAAAAAAAAAAAAATAAAACTTGTTCCATTTTATGAGTAATAATTTCCCTGGATACTACATAATGAATCAGTTTTTTTTTTACGACAAAGTAGTAATATTAAAACATACGTTCGCAATACGCCGAGCGAGAAATGTAGTTGTGAAATAACTACATTCGGAATCAAAAGGTTTTCAAATTATCGCTACCAATTGCTAGTAGACATGTTCACGAATAAATATAATGGGGTCATTCGACAGCTTTTTTTTCTACGTTACCAATAGATAGAATCGTATATACAATTTTTTTAAGAATTTTTCGGAAACTTTTTCTACAAGAAAAAAATTCCCAAAGATATGTATTTTTACAAACTTTTGTTTAACTTGCAATGTATGTTAGTTAATTTGTTTGTGGGTTTGTTTGTTTAGGTAAAAATTTGCAAGTCAATTTTGAACGGCTTCCACGTATCCGATCGATTTGAAATTTTGCACACATATGTTTTCCGGATGACAATATTTGTAACGTAGATTCCAATTCTAAAGAAAGCGGGACGACACCATTTTCGGATTAGAACCTCACGCTCAGCTCATGCTTTAAAATATTATTGCAGTATAAAATGAAGCTGCCTAATTATTTTTGTTATTAAAAACTTTATAATTATGAGGTATTTATAGTCGTAATTTATTTTTCCAAAAATACACGCACTTTATAAATTTAAACTGCTTGTTATTATTAATTATGTTTGCTATGTCCAGTATGAACTAATTAATTAAAACATAACACATAAATCCCCTTTTATTATGTAGATAAATGGAATCATTTTGCAAATCAATTACGTAGGAAGATTCAAAACGGATAATTATTGTTTACAAGTGTTTATTTAAAATTTATGTTGATCATTGTCAGGGGTTATACGATATCTAAACATCACAAATCATGATATTGTGGACGTTAAATAGATGTATACCTACAGTCTATACACACAGTTTAAAAAAAATATCGTTCCAATCGGGCAATTATTTTTTTATAAATTAATAGATTTTTTATACGGCTGATTGAAAATTTTGTTGGAAAGCAGCAAATTATATAATTGATTCCAAACATATCGGAAAAAATCATTTTACCAACCATAGTCACAGTCAGGATTCTAACCTGAACCTTTTCACTTTCGCGGCGGAATGAGCTTACAATTACTCAACCGTGACATGATTACTAATCTAACATTCTCCTTATATGCTTCGGAATCAATAGATTTTCATTAGATGCGAGAGTTAATTCAATATAAGCTAGGTTGGAGATGTGAATCTTCGTACTAGCGAGAGCTCATCATGAAAGTGAACAGAAGAATGTTAGATTAGTAATCATGTCACGGTTGAGTAATTTTAAGCTCATTCCGTCGCGAAAGTGGAAAGGTTCAGGTTAGAATCCTGACTGTGACTATGGTTGGTAAAATGATTTTTTCCGATATGTTTGGAATCAATTATATAATTGGCTGCTTTCCAACAAGATTTTCAATTATTTTTTTAGTAAGATCGATTTGAAATTCTACAATGCTTTTCTATTGAAAAAATATATGTGGTCACAGTCTAAGGTCATCGTCAAATCAATTCTTCTGACAATGCTTTCTGCAGCAACGTGAAGTTTTCGGGTTGACCCGCAAAATCAAACGGTTTCCACATTTTTATTACAAACATTTTCAGTTTTACAGAAAATCCCGATCGCAAATTAATCACAATCCCGAGACTGTCCTCTCTAATCTCTCAGTTGTATCAAATTTTACGACTTCCGGTATAACTTCAATAACTCGAACGTTGTTTGTGGATGCCAAATTAATTTTCAGATAATCTAGCAATTAATGAGCAGCATACGGAAACTGTAGTTCACGATTACTGTCAGATAGTTTATGTATATTTAAATATTTTGGAAAGATACAAGGTCGTTTGATACAAATTGATCTTGTCCTTAGACTATACACTCGCCATGGACTGCTCAAGCCCCATACATAACGCTTAACAAACATAACAATACACACCGTTCTAATCCTGACACGAACAAGCACAACTACTTATTTTGATAAAATATTTAATTTTCAGCACGTTATTTCTTGAGAATACTAGAAAAATACTATTGACTGGATTTAAGTAAAATTTATATTGGACTACCTCAATATCTTCCTGAACATAACGGAGTCAAAAATATTCAAATCGGTGCAGTCATTCCTGAGTAATCGGCGAACATACATAAAAAATACATACTGCACACTGTAAAAAATGGATGTAAAAATACTGTGAAAGTTAAGGTAGAATTCGCTCGATTTTCTAAGTGATTTTACATTATTATTTATTTTTACCCAGAAAACTTCATAAAAACTTGGACTTTTACTGTAAAGTTAAACAAATTTGTGATTTTTACATAAAGTAAATTAAAATTACATAATTTGTGTAATATTCCAATAAAGTGTGTAAAAATTATAAAATAAAATGTATAGTTACATATATAAAATGGATGAATACAAAACAAATTAATGTAAAATTAGTAACCACGCATGCGCAATGTGTTTTTACGGAATCTACGCGATGTGGCGATACCTGTTTGCTACACTATTGTCTCTTTGTGTGCCTATTACCAGATTAATCGCTGGCTACAAATGGACCATCGATAATCTATGAAATCGGCCTTCTCATTTCTTACAGTGCAGGTCGAATTAACAACGTCCTGCTTTTAAGTCGGTTAAAAAGAGTAATGAGGTTGTTCTAACATTTGGTCGACCTAATTTAGTGTGAAAACGTGTTTCTAGAATAGGGTCGTCCCACGTATCAAAATTTGATAATTTTGAACAATTCAAATTATTTCTCATATACATAAACAAATAAAGTAGTAAACCAACTTTTTCGTTCTTATATCCTTCCTCTTAATTGCAAACAAGAATTAATAATAGATATGTATATTTTTTAAACGCTAAGCATAAACCATCATATGAGGACGTAGAAGATTAGTCACATTTCTTTATCTATAGGAAGAGGCGCATATAAATTATCTGCCTCGTAGTTTGACAGTAAGTGGGCGTAGATCTAGTCAGGCTCAATCTTATCTAAGACATTTCTATGTTTAAAATTCCATTGAAAATACACACTATTAGAAAGAAAAATTCTCAAAAAAATTGTTTCGTAATCTATTTGTAATGTAGATTAAAAAAAAAAAATTTGGGAAGACCCCATTGTCTATTTTACATTTATTCATAATATTATATAAGAGATTTATTGTCAAAAGTAAAAAATAAATGTAGGTAAGTACATATTGTGTTTACAAATTGCATATATCCTTTAACCTACTACATTGCTTTAATATGTTTTATTACTCGAATTTCAATGATTTTCTTGAACTCCGTTGTATTTCTAGGAAAAATCTGCCAAAAAACCCAGACGTTGTTCTTCATAATATTTGAAATAATGAAGAAATGCTAACTTGCACTGCAGACTATAATATGAATAAATTACCCGTGTCAGGCTGTCAGCAGTTCTTTCTTCTCGCATAAAACTGATAATTGATCATCGAGCCATTGTCAATGACATAAGAGACAGTGGCGGCGCCAGACGGTGGGCATTATCCCCAATCTAGGTTAAATTATTTTAAAAATTAAATAATATAAACATATATAAATCATAATTCATCAGTCAACTCACTATTTATAAACTGATTAATAACACATTTGAACCTTAAAGATTTATTCAAATATACAGTGTGTCCACAGACTCATCCTCAACATGGGGATCTCCGTTGTTACGGGAGATAGAGATTTGGTTAAATGAGACAAAATGTGCAGAATCTCCACTACTACTACCCTGCGTAGTCAAACTTTCCATATTTTGCTTGGTTCGCGACCGACAGTTGAAAAACGAGATTTACCCATTTTCGTTTTTTGTTTATAACTCGCTTATTAAGTAAGTTAGAAAAAAAATATTTTCAGTTTCTTAAGGCTCTTTTTTATGAAGATTTCAAATCTCTTTTCATATTTTTATTTACTTTTATAGTTTTAGAGATACTTGTATTAACTTTGTTTATTTAAATACACGTCAAAGATGGCCATGACGCCATTCGAAAGAGATTTTTTTTCTCTTTAATTTGATATGAGGGTTGATGGATTTATTTTCAAAAATAACAGAGTTATACGTAAAACACTGATTTTTGATAGTAGGCTATGCTAAATTTATTGTTAAAACAACAGAAAGCTTAGCAAACAGTTGAAATTCGCGTTGGCTTATAAACGGCTGTTTTGTTTTAGCTGTCAAAGTGTAGTTTGTTGCTTATTTGTCAGTTTACTAAGTGATTTATTAAATTTACTTTTGTTATCATGGAACCATTTTGTAACAATCTCGTTTTTCAACTGTCGGTCGCGAACCAAGCAAAATATGGAAAGTTTGACTACGCAGGGTAGTAGTAGTGGAGATTCTGCACATTTTGTCTCATTTAACCAAATCTCTATCTCCCATAACAACGGAGATCCCCATGTTGAGGATGAGTCTGTGGACACACTGTATACATGTCTTTATATGCATAATTATGTGTAATTAATATCCAATATTATGTCTAATTTTTTAAATACGTTTTTAACCCCCGAAATTTCCGCAATTTTTCCTATAAATTCTATAGTAATTAACTTGGATTAAAATTTTAGCGAGCACTGAATTTTTGGGGATGTTATTGGTCCACCTTCAGATCACCATGCCCAACACTGCAGGCCCACCCTGACAAAAAATCCTAGCGCCGCCACTGGTAAGAGATATTACGTATTCGTTGTTTGCCTCTTTTTGACAATCAATATTTAAATATTACAGACTGATGCTTTGTATTATTGACAATTATTTTATTTTTGAAATGTATAAATAAATATGTTTTATACTTCAAAGTAAATTAAAAATTCCAATTTTCTTACGTAACTAATGAATATTAAATCAGTTATACAACATTGTATTTGAAGTAAGTAGGTCAATCAATTTAATACATTCAAAATACCTATATTTACAATTCAAAAAAGCAAGTGTTAATTAGGTATATTCCTATACATATACAGTGCACACCAAAAGTATACTTGGCTGAACTCGTCACAATATTCCATAAGTACAAAAAAATTAATTGATTATATTTAATTATAACTAGTACCTACCTATCGCCTATGGTCGAATTTCGACCAATTGTCGTATTCTCCCATCCAGGGAAGGCAGTATTTTTTTTATTTTACCTGCCTTAACGGCAACATTCACACATGATTATTTTTGTGCACATCTATGGCACAGTACGTTCCGAATGTTATGTTTCGTTCCCATCATTTCATAATAAATAGTAAAAAAAGTACCAGAATTTTCGGTGTTCACGTATTAATGTATAAATTATTATTTGCCAGGATTCATGCCATAACAGCACACAATCTGTGAAAATTTCATCTAGCTACCTCTTACCGTTTGTGAGATAAAGCCTTGTGACAGACGGACGAACATACAGACGGACGGATGGACCGACAGACATTGTAGAGGGTTCCATACGGAGGTACGAAATCTTAAAAAAGCACAAGTTTTTAGCCTACTATTTTAGCTGTTTATTTTTTTTGAAGTTTTTTGGCGCGTTATGAAAAAATGATGAGAGTGAATTTTTACGATGCGCGCGCATCGCGTCACGAAAATTTAACAGGATGAAGTTGCAGCATTAATGATTTCCATAGTTAAATATAAACAAATATAAATAAATTCACTTCAGTCCTTTTATTACTTTTTATTATTTTATATTTCAATAAATTATTTGCATGCAAATTAAAAATTAGTTCTTAATCACGCCAAAGAAATAACTTCTAACGCGCGTACAAAGTACACGCATCCATTTTTTTTATCTATTTATTTTTACACAAAAAACAAACATAGTACCTAATGGTGGGGCCATCCCGATTTTTTTATTCACTCCCAAATTTAAATATAAGTAAAAGTTATGTGCTCACCAAATTCTTATTTTGTGAGATGTTATC
Source organism: Mongoloraphidia duomilia (assembly GCA_039654895.1). Lineage (NCBI taxonomy): Eukaryota > Metazoa > Arthropoda > Insecta > Raphidioptera > Raphidiidae > Mongoloraphidia > Mongoloraphidia duomilia. Next base: position 15,738,423 of record CM077527.1, read on the forward strand.
ACTAATCAGATTATAATAAGACTAATTTTTATTTATTTTACAATGTTCCATCGAAATCCAGTGGGAATAATTAGATCAAAGTATAAAGTTCTACACTGTAAGAAATGAGAAGGCCGATTACATAGATTATCGATAGTCCATTTGTAGCCAGCGATTAATCTGGTAATAGGCACACAAAGAGATAATGCGGCGTCGCAAACAGGTATCGCCACATCGCGTAGATTCCATAAAAACACATTGCGCATGTGTGGTTACTAATTTTACATTAATTTGTTTTGTATTCATCAATTTTATATATGTAACTATACATTTTATTTTGTAATTTTTACACACTTTATTGGAATATTACACAAATTATGTAATTTTAATTTACTTTATGTAAAAATCACAAATTTGTTTAACTTTACAGTAAAAGTCCAAGTTTTTATGAAGTTTTCTGTGTAAAAATAAATAATAATGTAAAATCACTTAGAAAATCGAGCGAATTCTGACTTAATTTTCAAAGTATTTTTACATCTAATTTTTACAGTGTACCGTTTGAGTATATGGAAGCCCCATAAGATGTGCACAGAATTTTACCGAAAAACAATTAAGTCGTTTTGTATAAAAAAATATTTTAATTTGTATGAGAGCCCTACCTTAACGCGAGTGAAGCCTGATATAAAGCGTCCTATCCTTTGAATTGAACAGCGTGTATCAAATTTAATTAAAATCGGATTAGGGGTTTAACTCACAACCTCCCTTAACCCTTTACAGTGTTTTTAATAGTATTGATCTTGTTTCCATCTTTTAAGTTCCCTTTTTACGCAGACGGGTGTATTATTTAAAATAAATATTTTTTATTAAAATACATCAGGCGTTAATTCCAAGAATCTTTACACTTACTCGTGATACATAATTTGCAGCGGCATGATGTTAACAAACAAAGGGCGTTAGACGAAAGGGCTGCAGAAGATGTTTTAGGATTATCTAATGACGTAAGACGAACATTCGACTTATTTCGTTGAAGGCTCGGTAAACACGACACAAACACTGAGTGATTAATGAGCGCATTCAAATTAATTGCGTATTGTTTACACTAATTGAGTGTTTACTCTATACTCCTTGTGCTTTCTTGAGATTCTATATATTATATACATCTCTTGTCTATGATCACTTTTTTTTACCTCACCTACTTAAGATTACTGTGAACACTACTTCTATTTTTAGAGCTAATAAATTAAATTTAGAAATTTAATGTTGATTTTATTCAGTTACCAAACATAACCTAGAAAAATTTAAAACTGGTGCAAACAGCTGCAAGTTATCGGCCATTTTTATTTTACTTGACGTACAATACAGAACAAAATTAAAATAAAAAAAAATAGGCAGGTACCTACTGTCCTTTTTACAAACAAAGCAATTCATATTTTCTTTTTTCAGTATACCATTTTGTAATCCAGCAAATTAACTTAAAAATAATATTGATTTCATTCAAATAGTAAACATAACCTAAAAATCTAAAATTGGTTATTAGTCATTTTGTTTCGTACACTTGATGCCCTGTACACAAATATTTGTTAATACAATTATATTAAATATGAAAATTAAATTAAATAATGAACATTTCTTTTAGTACCTAATGAAATTCTAACCTAAAAAGTGAGAGTGAATGTTTATTTTACACAAACAGCTGTAAGCTGTCAGCCATATTTAATAGTTTCAATTGTTATCCTTACCGTATAATGAATGAGTTACACGAATACCAGCACAAAAGACACATTTGTCATTGACAAGATGAAATGCTTGTCTTGTTGAATAGACATTGAGAATGCTGGTGTTAGTTATATAGTACATAATATGTTCCTATATTATTGTCTCTATGCAAGTAAACAAACATACAGTCTGACTTAATAATAATAGGGTCGTCCCACGTATCAAAATTTAATAATTTTGAAAGGTGCATATTGTACTTCATATACATAAACAAATAATGTAAACCAACGTTTTCGTTCTAATAATATATCCTTACTCTTAATAATTTGCAAACAAGAATTAAAAAAATAAATACATTTTAAATGCTAAGCATAAACAGCCATAATACAATGACGTAGAAGATAGTCACACTTCTTTATTTTTACACTTATAATGGAAAACGTTTATTTTAAAGGGTTCGTTGTTAAGGTTTCTTGTATAAATTCCTACTATCAGAGATCTAGGTTGTAGATTATAGACGCTACACAACTGAAGTCATTATAGACGGAGAGCTGGCGACGTTTTTTTCTATTTTTATTTATTTAATGTAGCTTATAGACGCGTCGACAACTCAGGTCAATAGCGTCTTCACGTTTTTTATCAAGACTGTCTACGTAAGGCAAAATAATATTAAATATACCTGTATCTGTAAGTTTAGCAGCCTTACACCCTTGCGTTTTACGTGGCAAGTAAAAATTAGACAGGTAAAATATGAATTTTTCATGTATCTAATAATGCAACGCTTTTTTTATTCTATATTAATGAGTAATAATATTAATTTAGATAACAAAAAAAAATTGCCTGCCCGATTGGTCATTTTTATCGTCATTAGACTTTTTCATAATTTAAAAAAAATGTCATGTATCTACGTAAGGTCTGGCATATTTTTTTACATAAAGGGTGACATACATCTTGTGATTCTAAAATACCAGACCAAAATGTTGATGCGAACACTTCAAAAACAATTATTGAAAATCCACTATTTCTAATAATAAAAAACGAAATTTAGATAGAGACCGTGGTGACTAAATTGTTTAAAGATTACAACATTGACTCAATAATACGTTTTAATAATTAAAAAATAGTGTTACACTATTACATGAAATTTGTCTAATTTTTACCTGCCACCTAAAACGCAAGGGAAAAAGACTGCCAGACTTATAGATTCTAAAATGGGTAGTATTGCCGTCTAGATCTAGACTTTCTAGACTCTTGTCTTGTCTTGTCTAGATTTTCAAGACAAGACTTGCAAAATTTTCAAGACAAGACAAGACTTGCTTTATCTAGACCAAGACTCTTGCCAAAACTCTAGACAATTTTCAAGAGTCTAGATAAACTAAGTAGTAGTACGTAAAGTAAACCACTCAATTAATCTAGACTCTTGAAAATAATTTAGAGTCTTGATATTGGACAAGACAAGAGTTTTTTAATCTAGACCATTTCAAGACACTTAAGAAAATCCGTCGCAGCCTCTTAGACTATTAGCGTTTCCTACTATCAGAAATAACATACACCCGGTATATTAGCAATCTAGGCAGTAGTGCCAACACGTAATTGATATCCACGTTATTAATGGCACTATTATTCAACTAGAAATGGATATGACGGATTTAGATTTTCCCTTAATGAAATATTTATCATATATTTACATATTGTAATAATTATTATAAATAGAGATAGTATTTTAATAAGAATCATTCATCGAGCTTAACTGCCGATTTCTTCGCAATGTCAATTAATAAAGTCAACTAGAATATCATACACTAATGCAGACCTTAGCTATTGAGCGTCTATAATCTACAATCTCTCTGTCTCTCTCCCTCTCTCTCCTTCATCAGAGCACCAAAAAATTATAAATAAAAAAAATTGTGTTTAAAGACCACCAACAGCTAGGGTTATTTGGGCCTAGCACCAATTCATATTTTCAATTCATTATTATTTTTTAACATTGGAAATGTTTATGTTCGTATATGGGGGCAGAGTTACCAGTTTTCGTTCAAGGCCAAAAGACAACGGTGTCGCGATCAAGTGAGGAGCAATCATGCAAAATTGAACAAGTGCAATTTTTTCGAAATGTGTTTTATATCATGTCTAGTTAATTGAGAGGTATTTGCGACGATCTGCGGTGTTATTTTTGAGCAAATGTTAATAAATACTGTAGAAAAATCCATTTAAAAGTTAAGTAATCAAGCAAAAGTGAACGCGTATATAACAGAAGAATAATAGGGTTATTCCTGACAAAACTAAACAGTGCATTGATAAATATTGTGTGTATAATAAACAGTTAATTATGTTTCATATATGCTGTTATCATTTCCAATGTCCTCGATGGTTGCAAGGATTGCAAAATCAGTGAATTTTTTTTTTTTAATAATAAATTGAAAATCCAATTGACGGATTTAGATTTTCCCTTAATGAAATATTTATCATATATTTACATATTGTAATAATTATTATAAATAGAGATAGTATTTTAATAAGAATCATTCATCGAGCTTAACTGCCGATTTCTTCGCAATGTCAATTAATAAAGTCAACTAGAATATCATACACTAATGCAGACCTTAGCTATTGAGCGTCTATAATCTACAATCTCTCTGTCTCTCTCCCTCTCTCTCCTTCATCCGAGCACCAAAAAATTATAAATAAATATACATAAATCATTAATTAATCATACAAATATGAAGCCTTGAAATAAAAAATATAGCGAGTTTTCCACTGTTTAAAAAAAAATTGAAGGCTTTCCTTGTTGAAAAATGTTTTTATTGTTTAAATGATTATTTTAACATGTAACCATGTATAATGTTTCTGTATGTATATTATGTATTTATATTAATTGTAATTGTATCTGACTTCTCCTATGCAATTTTTCTTTTGCCGCTGCAGGAGTAATAAACAATTTGAATTTGAATTTAATAATTCATTTTAAGTTTGAAACATTACATTTAAATTTACATATTTTCCTGTAAAAAGCGTATACAGTGTGTAAACGGTTTTGCCGAACATAGGAAAAATAACATTGAGAACATTTAGATACAATTTTGTGGATTATAGACGCGTCGACAACTTAGGTCATTAGCGTCTTAATTAACATAAAATAACAATTCACTTAAATCTAAATGACATCACAAAACATTCATGAGCGAATGTGGGATTCGAACCCACGACAGTGTGATCTAAAGGCCGCTACGCTAACCGTTACAGCTCACTGTCCTCTGTCCTACTATTATATTAGCCCATAGCCTACTACAAAATTGCAAATGTTCTCAATATTATTTTCCCTATGTTTAGGTTAACCATTTACACACTGTATACGAAATTGAACGATAATTTGAATTTGATAATATTGTGCTATGAAACTAACAAAAAAGCGTGCTAAAAATCTTTAAAAAAGGTATTAAAAATTTAATTTAAAATAGGCGATAATACGCGGGAATGTGAAGATAAAAAAAACTGAAGATTTTAAGCGTTTTTGCTCTAAAAACACGTCGAGTTCTGATTGCGAAAATATCTCATTATTTAAATATTATATTCCGCCATTCGTGTATAAAATAAAGGAATTTCAATAGCTTCTTGTGAAGGCATTTTTTCCTTTTCTTCAGGCAGAATACGTAGCATCACTGATGATATAATAATTGTCTTTCAGTTCCAATGAGAGAATTTGATATCAACCAGTGCTACTAAACATCTTATAACAAACATTTTATTGCTTTAGGAGAAACGGCATACGAGGTAAAAGAATAACTTTGATAAACTCTTTAATGACCAAATACATTTTACCTATAGATAAACAACGTTTTGAGTTCCTGTGGACAGTAATTAATTGGTATATGATAATGATCGGTTTCCACTCTCGGTCACCGTGGATAAATCGGTAACTCGCCTAGTCGGAAACTGGGAGTTTCGGGTTCAAGTCCCGACAGTGGTCATTTGATTTTTTCTTAGATATAGCTCAAAAATCATGGCGGCTAGCTGTCTGAGATATTTATTATTTTCACCTCTAATTGTTATGTGAATAATATGGTGTGGATATAAGGGGTTTTAAATCGATTGATTTTATCATATACCAACCAAATACATTATAAAATTTTTTATATAAACCCAGTTAAACTCCAAAACAATGGACAGATACATGTCCCAGGTACATTTGATATTATAAAGTAGGTACAAATTATTATTGCATAATGTTGTATGTAAAAATTAATTCAGTTTACCTCGAAAATTTTATGGTATTTAATTTAGCACGTAACTCTTCTATGCATGCGCCGATTTTCCCCAAAAACAATAGGGCTCTTCCTATTTATATGTAAAACATCCTACCAAAATTTGGTTTCGATCAATTCAGGCGTTTGGCCTGTATCGTGCTCACAGCCCAACAGACAAGCAGACGAACAGACATTTCAAAAAATATGTTTTTTTTATTCAGAGGGCCTCAAAACGAAAAAATATTGTAGAATTTTTAAAAGAGAATTTTGACCCAAATTAGTAGGTACCATTCCCCACTCATGTAGAGTTAGAATGACCATTCCCCACTTGTGAAGTTGGAATGACCATTCCCCACTGGTGGAGTTGGAATGACTATTCCCCACTTGTGGACTTGGAATGGTAATACCTATAGTTTTATTTAAGAAAAAAAAAGTTGAATGTTGACCCTCTGGCCTATACAGATATTGTATATTATCAAAAACAAATTTTTGCTAATTTTTTAAGATCCTGAAGAAGACACTATTTGTTGTCGAAACGTTGATCACTAAAGAGTTTAGCAAAGAAATATTGTCAATCTTTTGCCTTATATGATTGTATCCCGTTTTTTCTGAAGTAATAACATCACACAAGGTAGGTAATTTTTTTCATAAACAGTATGTATTTCTTTTAATGAACTCTATTCATTGGCTAACGAATGAATTTTTACAGGTGATCCCGCAGTCTAAGTATAATAAATCTCGTTTGATTCAGAGGTTCTGACATCAGAAAATCCTAAAGAAGAGAAATGTTCAAGAAAATTAATTGTTTTACAGAGTTGAAGCACTTTCTGTGTTCAATTGTTAAATTTAAATCGAAATTTGTCTCTTCAAATTTACATTGTGACAAGCGAGACAAAACAAATTTTCTCAAAATACTAAGCGTATTAAAAATACACGAATTGTGACGAATCGAATATAAATTTGTATTCTAGATGTCCTTTCATTGTACTAAATTTAATTATGAACTTCAGTAAGTAGATTTATTACATAATAAACAGAAATAAGAATATGGTTTCTACTTTCTATTGAATGTTTTCAACAATTTAATGACATAATAAAGAATATTATTAATTAAAGTTTTAAAAGATAAAGTGAATGCTTTATTAAATTAGACGCAAAATAAAATAAAAAAAGTTATGAGGTGTCGTGGGACACCCGACAGAAGCTATGCTTCTTACGCATTGTATAACATCGCATTTATTTAAATATATAAAGTTACTTATAGAAAATATAGCAACAATACGCGCTGCCCGGCCAATGAGGTGCGTTGCATCGCCTCGTTTCAAGGCCACGTTCGATTCAATTGCCAATAAGTGACTACCTTAGAACTTTCATGGCAGATATAGATAGTACAACATACTTATGTATTTTGTTTTATAATTTATTTATCCAAAAAGAAGTGGAGAAAAAATTAGATTAATTTTAGAATCTAGCAAAATTTCTCCTGTTCCACTACACCGAAAATTTATCCTGTAAACGAGGATCGCGATTTACTAAATTTAGTAGAAATTCTACTTGGCAACCCTGTTTAGGTAATTTGGTAAGGAAAGTTTTATTTGAAACAATATACAGATAATTCTGAAAGTGGTCGCGTCGCGGTTCAGTCTTAGTCGCATATTACTGGTGGGAAAACAGTCTGAGATCTTAGTATCTCGGCATCTCTGTAAGGAAATAGTAGATTGCATATCTAGATGCGTAATGGGGTATATTACTGACGAATGGTGACAGTATGTAAAAACGAGCGAGTCATAATACCATTGCGCACGAGATATATATGGTATTTTTTGCCATACCCACTACCAAATACCTACATTTCACATCAGAGAGCAGTATAGACTAATGGATAGCGTACTTTGTACCGCAGCCTCTAGACTAGACTGTCGTGGGTTCGAAACTCACCTGCGCTCATGGATGTTTTGTGATGTTATTTAGTTTTAAGAAAGTTGTTATTTAGTGTAGTTGAAAGAAGCTAATGACCTGAGATACTGATGCGTCTATAATCTACAACAAATAAATAAATACATTTCACATCATTTTCAAAAAATTTTGATAGTTTATTTGCGTCGCCATCTTTACTTTTACAGTATGCCATAAAGGTCGTGAGTATGTAATTATCGCATGCGGATAGAGCGAATAAATGCAGAAGTTGATATGTCAACCGTTTAGTTACCGCACTTGATATGTAATGGAAACACGTTTGCACGCCTGCCTGTTATTTGACCCAATACAGGCCGGTATATACATGCATCGAAAGTAGCTATTTTGTAGTTGGTATGGCAAAAAGTTACATTTGAAACAATGTGAGAGCGCGAAAGGAAGTCGCGTTGCGGTAGCATCGTAGTCGCGTATTAGTGACTTAGAGGCTATTTTGTATTATAATTTTAGACAACTAACCTACATACATACACACACACTCACATTTCTATTTCATTTACCTACTATATAAATCATAAAATCTCGAAATTTAAATCAGTACTTCACAAACCATGACATAATACACAGTGCTTAGCATCATAATATTATATAGTGTTACGAATACTCAATGTGTGTTTTTAAAAAAATAATTAACCACACCTGAAGATGGCAACTCGTTACTGAAACGCGTAGTGATAAATCACAAGAAGTCACAAGATGGACATATATTTCTGTGTTACGAATACTCAATGTGTGTTTTTTTTTTAATAATTAACCACACCTGAAGATGGCAACTCGTTGCTGAAACGCGTAGTGATAAATCACAAGACGTCACAAGATGGACATAATACAAGATATTTCTAATACTTCATAATAATTAACCTCACATTATAAAACTTACACTTGAGTTAAAATAAAAATACAACGTTTCAATTAACGAATGTAACGAAGAGATCTGAAAAACTAATCGACAATTTCAGATGTAGATTACATTGTAAATGGGTGTTTTATTACTAAACTTAGTTTAGCGATTAACGATTTAACGATTTTATACGCAACAATTAAATTCAGTGAACTTTGCACTTTGGAACGGTAATGTCGAAAGTTTTATTAGTTATAAATACATTGTAATGTTAAAGCTTTGCTCAATGCGTTTTGGAATGAAAATTCATAGTAGAAATATAAATAAAGCTTTTGAACAGTTTTCTAAAAATAGGTACCAAACTGTAATTTAAAAAAATATTGTTTGCAGATTTCGGTTACTGAAAAAATAAATAAAAAATGTATATGTGCCTGGTTCCATGACATTTGATCCCAGCAAATTGATCCCATGACATTTGATCCCACGACAATTGATCCCAACGACATTTGATCCCAACGACAATTGATCCCACGACATTTGATCCCAAAAAATTGTCTATAAACTAATAGCGTTTGATAAGTAATAAAATTATTAAATTTTATTAATTTAATGAAATAATTTAATCGATTATTCCCTTTGTCGGAAAATTTGTTTGAATTAAATTTGTAGACGTTATGATTTATTTGTAATTACATTGTTATTAGAATTCTAACGGATGTAATAGTATAATGTGTTTATTATTTAATAATCTTTTAGAGATTATGTAATGATCAAGTTGAATAATTCACTTTTATTTATCATTGCCCGGGATACGTCGTAATTTTGTCAAATATCATATTTTATGAATTAACAACAAATTATCACGTTGACTTTTCATAAACTTTAATGGCATATTTAACAATTCGTTATAATGTGAAAAGCACGAAAGACCAAATTGACTGCACATCTGATGTTTCGAAGTTTTTATGTACAATAGGCAATTTTTCAACAAAATTTATAAAATACAATATTTGACAAAATTACGACGTATCCCGGGAAATGATAAATAAAAGTGGATTATTCAACTTGATCTTTACATAATCTTTAAAGGATTATTAACTCATAAACACATTATATTATTTACTATTACATTCGTTAGAATTCGAATATCAATGTAATTACAAATATATCATAATGTCTACAAATTTAATTCAAACAAAGTTCCCTCTATTAAATTATTTCATTAAATTAATAAAATTTAATAACTTTATTACTTATCAGACGCTGTTAGTTTATAGACAATTTTTTGGGATCAAATGTCGTGGGATCAATTGTCGTTGGGATCAAATGTCGTTGGGATCAGTTGTCGTGGGATCAAATGTTGTGGTATCAAATTGCTGGGATCAACTGACGGCACACCTATGTGCCTCACCCACATAAGCGCACGGTCGGAGTTATACTTCATACATTTACATTTTTGCTTTTCCCCTCTCAGAATTTTTAAAATTAATAAATAATAATTAATAATAAAATTCATGGATATCATAACATCTATACATAAGTATTCAAAGCCTGCTTATACAATATTACACTATATTTTGGAACATAAAAAAACTGATTTCTAGAATTATAAAATCTATGAGAAAACGAACTTTTCCTTGGGATGAGACCTAGTTAGATCGATTTTTGCCCCTCCAACCCCTTTTTAGTAAATTTCACCCAAATCGTTAGAGCAGTTTCATCCCCGTTTCATTAATTTTCGGGTAGGTTTATTAAAAAAAAAATGGACGTCGTTAACCAAAAAGGAACCAAGGGACAAATTTTGCGGGGTTTGAGAATGGCCGAGCGTGTAGCAGTGCTGTTGTTTACATGGCGTTGCTATGGTTCCTCTATTACAAGTCCCCAGTTCCCGGTTCTAGTCCGAGAGCTGGTAAAAGTGTCAATTGAATTTCAATTTATTATTAAAAAAAAAATTATGAATTGAAAATTTGAAGCTAGGCCCAAATAACCCTAGCTGTTGGTGGTCTTTAAAACACACACACACAAATTTTGCGAACATTGTACCAAAAATACAGATTTTTATTGTTCTCTGAATTTACTCATAATCATTTTTACTTCCCACCTCTACTATGGTAGGGAAGTAATGGATTCAGTCCGAAAACAATATTTCGAGATTTTAACAGATTTTCACGTTTTGAGACCCTAGCAATCGTTTAAGATCATTTTCTGACTGATGTCTGTATGTGTGTGTGTGTGTATGTGTGTATGTGTGTATGTGTGTGTGTGTGTATGTGGTCAATTTTTCGCCTTCGATATCTTAAGAACGGAACAACATACGGGCATGCCGATTGTTCTATTGTGTTTATCAGCCTTTAACTTAGATCTGATTAGATTTTGAGTCAAATCGGTTCAGTGGATCCTGAGATATTCAAAAAAACGTCCTCAATGTCACGTATTAACATAGGTAAAAAAAAATATAAATGAATTCTAGATGTTATAATATGAAAAAAATGTAAATATTTTTTTTCTCTAAAATGTATAGTTTTCGAGAAAAAAAATATTTTACTAAAAAAAATAAAAATTGTACGTAAATCAAGGTAACCATGATTTTTGCTATATTAAGCTAGCCATCAATAGATCACCAAACAAAAAAGAGGGCCATGCTTTTTTCAAAGAATAAAAATTAAATTGTGTTTTAAAGACCACCAACAGCTAAGGTTATTTGGGCCTAGTCAAAGAATAAAAAAAAGAGTGTTTATTTTTTGCAAATATTTACTAGGTGGGAAGTATAGGACTGGTCATCAGTCGAATTTTTTGGTTAATATGTTCCAATTGTTCATTCCAGTCAATATGAAGATTTCGTATCTTTATAAAGAAATTCCACTGTATTTTCAAGTATAGAAATTTTAAAAGAACTTCTTTCATGCCTTAAGGTATTTACTGAATGCAGACACGAACAAGGACCGTCGTCGATATTGTGTCTGTACATGGAAATGGAATCGGAAGAACGAAGTTCGAGGTCAGCCTTCATCGACATCCTATCCCCCCACCGAAGATATCTAGATGTTGACTTTGCATCCGGATCGGAAGGAAATGTAACAACTAACAGCGTGGGACGCGATTTACCCTGCTCTGATTACGCGTTGCATAAATATTCATACAAACATTCTAAATTTAATTAAAATTAATTATAGGCAAGCATCTAGACTTTTATCGACTTAAGCTTACTTTATATTAAGCCCGTTTTACACGAGAAGAATTCGTTAAAAATTAATTAAAAATAAATAATAGTTTTATACGGCTGAAATGCAATTGAAAAATGTTTTCGTTGGAGAGCAGCCAATTATAAATAATAAATAATAGAATACTCAACACTGACATGTCACGATTGAGTATTGTAAGCTTATTCCGCCGCGAAAGTGAAAAGGTTCAGGTTAGAATCCTGACTGTGACCACTGGTTGGTAAAATGATTTTTTCCAGTATGTTTCGAAACAATTATATAATTTTATTAATTAATAATGTTTTTCCCATTTAGGACAATTCTTAATTTTTAGATAAGTTACCATCGGTGTATTTTTTTATGCTAAATTTAAAAAAAAATCTAAAAATGCAGTTTTTTGTGAACGAAAGAAAATTGAGAATAGAAAAATCAGAATCTCGGACACGCTTTTCCACTGTACTTATGGAACTGAAAGTACTAACACTATAAATAAAACAGGTAGAAAAAATTTTAAAATACAAGTTTTATTAAAATGTACTAAAAAGAAAAAAAATATATTTAATTTAGGTTCATAATTTATAAAAGGGTGGGTCGTAAACTCTATGATGGTTTATTACAGTCGCGACCCACACTTTTAATATTATGAACATCAATTAAATATTATTTTTTTCTTTTTAGTGGGTACATTTTAATAGATGCTTATTTTTAATTTTATTTTTTTATCATTTTGTTTCCATTTTTATTCATTATATTATTCTATATTCCCAGGGTATCAAAATGTGAAAATCTATTCATAGCCCGAAATTTTTTTTCGAACTGAATCCAAACTTCCCTACCATAAAAAGGAATAAAAAGCTTGAAAAAACGACTGGAAATGCGTTCTCCCACCACCAACACTTTTCCTTCCACCACATGTTATTATTTAAATTTTTTAAACTTATAATAGTATATTGTGTGACAAGTGTGCTAAATACATCTTTATGCGTCGTATTCGGCTCGCGATGCTCACTCGCCAAGGCTCGTGAGCGCTCTCCTACTACTCGTGCTGAAAACATTTAGCACACGTGTTGGACACTATACTTTATATAACACATGTATGGTTTTAGACTTTAATTGAATAATTTAATGTCACTGACAGAAGTACATCTCATAATAAAAACATTGGGCTCGATGCAATATTTATTCACTTTGTTACCATAGTAACCATATTTCATTTATAACACCGAAAAGAGGTACATAATAGGTGCGTTTGGTATCAAGGTGTAGTGTAGTGTAGTGTAGATAATTTTTCACTGAAAAGTGTAAAAAGTTCACCAAAAGTGTAAACTAAATGTACACTTGTAACAAACGGGCTAGTGTACATTCTGAGTAGATTGTACATGCGCATAACAAAATAAATAAATGACAGATTGGCAGAGTTCATTATTTCTAGTTTTTACAGTTTTTTTTGGTCATAAAAATGTTAAACTCACTGCCATATTTATCTTGTACCGTTACATTTTGAAGCTCATTCATTTTTAAGAGACAAAAAATGTAAAAAATTGAGTACGAAAAAAGTATCAAATCTGTCAAAGCGATTGTCAATTCAGACATATATCACGTGACCTACACTACACTACGTGCACCTGCTCAAAAGTCAGGACTAATAGTTGTTACACTTTTAGTCCCACACTGAAATAACAAACAGATCAGTTATTTTACACTTTTGTATAACAAACGTAATAGTGTCAAAAGTGCTTACACTTTTTACACTACACCTTGATACCAAACGCACCTAATGTTCATTAGATAACGGATTTTTCAAATGTTTTTCCATTATTCATCGAAAAGCGTTTCATAATGGATCATGACGTCACTCGTCAATAAACTGTCATTTAAGGTACGCAAAACTGACACGAAAAAACACTAATAGCGTGTATGTGTTATATAAAAATTATTATTATCGAGCGTCTATAATTGTTATAAAAAATTAGACTGGGTCAAAGAAGTCATCCGGTAGTAAAATGATTGCGGGTTTGGTAACAGATGTTTCTCTAACTATCTAATTATCTTTGGATAAAAACGCAGACAAAGTTCAGGACTTGTAACATTTCAAATAATAGCCATTTATGAACATCTGTGCAAATTTTCATAATTTTAGCAATTAGTTATACTATTTATATAATAGATTCGAGCGTTTCTTGATGCAAATTTTACATTTTAAAATTAACAAAACACAGCGTTTAATTTATTTACACATATAGGCCCATATTCACCGTGCCTAGTTAGTTATTTATTCCGTTGATTTATTCCCCTGGTAACTATTACTCAGAATAAATAGCGATAATTCAATTCGCCAAACGTAGTTAAGTTTACTGCAGGTATAAATCGTAAGAATAACTATTCTGTCCAATTTCAAGGGTATAATTAATATTTATTTGCCTAGTAAAATAGGATGGACACGAAATGCACAAATTACTTTATGGCCTGGCGACCTTTTCAGGTAAATATTAATTCCATATCTTTCAGGTAAAGGCTTTTGTAGTAAAATAAAATAAATTTACATTTTCGACCAATGCGCCATCGGATCTTTGATAAACGTGCTTTAGAATCAAAATATTTGACAAAATGTACAAGGTGTATGGTATAAAGTAAATTTGTACCTGAAGTTACTATTCTATCGAATGAATAAATTGCTTGGTGAATTGAAAGTTAATTTTATTCCAAGGAATAAATTTATTCTAAGATTACTAACTTCTAAATTTAACAGTAGTGTTTGGTGAATAAGGGCCTTAAGCATTTTAATCTACAATTGCCATGTTTCCACGAAAGCGTTAAGAGTTTTATCGTCAATGCTAGTAATAGATTTTAACAGCGTTTATGCGCATTCAGATTTTTTGAACAGGTTAGCCATTGTCACCTGTCAAGTGTCAAAACACATTTGGCGTTTGTCATACCCGTTCTTCTAATAACAAGTAAGTAAATAATCTGATTTGGTTCAGACCAGTTTTATTCACAGAATTTCTTCCCGACATGCGCCGTAACATTGATTAAAGCATTTACGCGTAGTTCTATACTCAGTTTGCTTAGTTAGATGTCTTAACTTGACACTTTTACTAAAGCTTAACAACACTAATGACCGGTTTATCGTACATTTTAATCACGATGTTTTTCTAATCACACTGTTAAATTTTGAATCGGTTTCCAAATCGATAGGTCGTTTAATATAGCATAATAGTGTAAAACACACACAGCTGTGCCATTCGGTGCGTTTCGTGCGGCGGTTTTGAAACAGCTGTATGTGTTTTATACTATTATGCTATATTAAACGACCTATCAACTTGGGAACCGACTCGGTAAAGGCTTCGGTTATAACCGCCGTGTCTGTCTTTACTCTTATTAAGGAAATAAAAAAGACAAAAAAGAAATGCCTTCGCAGAGTGAATTACAACAGACTTAGATTTGCATATTTTTAATTTACTATCAATTGGAGCTGTGCATAGATTAAACTGTTCCTGGAAATAACACTGTTCAACTATATGTTAATAATCTACAGAGTGGCTAAAAAGTTTTATAATAATCCTGTCGGCAGACATTTTTTTTTTCTGCAACAGAATCCAACAGCAAATTTATAATTGAGATTTGCTAGTGCATCGGTCCTGAATACAAAAAAAGTAGGCGCGGCGGGAGGGGCTATGCGTCACCAGTCATCTAGACAAACACGTTTTTGCTGATATCTCGAAAACGAATAGTCCTACGAAGAAAACAATAGAAATCCTTTTTGTAGAAAAATTAATTATTTATAAAACATGTTTTTCGTAAAATCAATATTTTAAGAGTTATTGCGTTGAAAAGTTTTCAGTTCAGTTTGGCCCGGTTCTGACAAACATAAAAGAAACTGCAGTCGCGTGAATGTGCTGATATTTCTATATGCTGTAGCAATGGCAAAGTAATAAAAACGGTTGACTGTACTCGGTACACTCAAAAGGAAGACATGGCGGACGTTGCTTTACCGCTACACGCAATGTATTTTGGCCACGGCGATCATCTGTGCACGCGACCTGACACCTTAGTGCGCGGAAGGTCTTTGTGGTTTAAAGACCACCAACAGCAAATGTCATTTGGGCCTAGCACCAATTCATATTTTCAATTCATTATTTTTTTTTAATATTAAATTGAAAATTCATTTGACACTTTTACCAGCTCTCGGGCTAGAACCCGGGAACTGGGCACTTGTAATAGAAGAACCATAGCAACGTCATATAAACAACAGCATTGCTACACGCTCGGCTATTATTAAGCCCGCGCGGGAGGTCTAAATGGCTTTAAATAAATAATAAAAAAAAATATATTCTTTGATACGCAAATAATGAAACAACCTATGCCGAGATTGGGGACGTTTATGTGTGTGATGCTCGGCTTTGTAGGTATTGGTTTGTTGAAAAGATGCGAGACGAGGCATCCAATAAGCGGACTAAATATGCAAATTGATCAGGTTTATTGTCGTATACTCACAATCTCACAATCAGCGTCAGGATCTACTACATACGGTTGTTAGTATAGGTATTGAGTTGAAGACAATCTTCGCCTCAAGGCAGGACCGGAACTACCCACTAGGCGGCAAAATTTTTGGGTCAGCAAATTTCTGCTCTTTGCTCATTAAGTAACGAAAAATTCAAAATCACTTACGAAACTGTGAAACAGTAGAGAAGCGGCAAAATTTTAAAAAGAATTATTTCGATGTAGAAAAAATGTGTGTATAAAATTCAAGCGCGAAGTAATTTTGTTGCTTTTCGAATTGCTGCGTTCGTTCAAAACAACATAAAATAATGTTAATAATTGAAGGAAGGTTTGGTTGAGGGTAAAAATAATGAAGTTTTATCAAAATATCTCTTGTGGCCAACATTTCGATATTTTGGTAAAGTTTCATTATTTTGACCCTCAACCAAACCTTCCTTCAATTATTAACATTCATTGGGTCAATACTACTATATACTGAAGATACAATAATGTATCAGGGTGCTATGAATTATTGCTGGTGACTAAAATTTGACACTGTAATGTCCGAACATTTATTGCGAATTAATACAGCCTCTCATTATCTTGAATATACAAAATGAATTAATACATTTACTAGCAAATGCAATATTTAGAGGAAAATGATTTCAGTGACAAAAATGGCAAAATATTAGGTATAGTATATCTGTCGACTGTACACCTGATATTACTCATACTTATAGAGAGTAAATGTCCGAATTGAGGGCGGCAAACGCACACTTTGCACAGAGCGGCAAAACCTATAGCGCCGGCCCTCGGCTTGGTATCTGTTTTCCAAGAGCTTAGTATCTGCTTTCCAAGGGCTTGGTATCTTTCTAAGGGATTGGTATCTGCTTTCCAAAGGCTTGGTATCTGTTTTCCAAGGGCTTGGTATCTCCTTTCCAAGGGTTTGATATATATTTTCCAAGGGCTTGGTATCTGCTTTCCAAGGGCTTGGTATCTATTTTCCAAGGGCTTGATATCTGCTTTCCAACGGCTTGGTATCAGCTTTCGAAGGGTTTGATATCTATTTTCCAAGGGCTTGGTATCTTTCCAAGGGCTTGGTATCTGCTTTCCAAGGGCTTGGTATCTGCTTTCCAAAGGCTTGGTATCTGTTTTCCAAGGGCTTGGTATCTGCTTTTCAAGGGCTTGGTATCTATTTTCCAAGGGCTTGGTATCTGTTTTCCAAGGACTTGGTATCTGCTTTCCAACGGCTTGGTATCAGCTTTCGAAGGGTTTGATATCTATTTTCCAAGGGCTTGGTATCTGTTTTCCAAGGGCTTGGTATCTTTCCAAGGGCTTGGTATCTGCTTTCCAAGGGCTTGATATCTGCTTTCCAAAGGCTTGGTATCTGTTTTCCAAGGGCTTGGTAACTTTCCAAGGGCTTGGTATCTGCTTTCCAAGGGCTTGGTATCTGCTCTCCAAAGGCTTGGTATCTGTTTTCCAAGGGCTTGGTATCTGCTTTTCAAGGGCTTGGTATCTATTTTCCAAGGGCTTGGTATCAGTTTTCCAAGGACTTGGTATCTGCTTTCCAACGGCTTGGTATCAGCTTTCGAAGGGTTTGATATCTATTTTCCAAGGGCTTGGTATCTGTTTTCCAAGGGCTTGGTATCTTTCCAAGGGCTTGGTATCTGCTTTCCAAGGGCTTGGTATCTGCTTTCCAAAGACTTGGTATCTGTTTTCCAAGGGCTTGGTATCTTTCCAAGGGCTTGGTATCTGCTTTCCAAGGGCTTGGTATCTGCTTTCCAAAGGCTTGGTATCTGTTTTCCAAGGGCTTGGTATCTGCTTTTCAAGGGCTTGGTATCTATTTTCCAAGGGCTTGGTATCTGTTTTCCAAAGACTTGGTATCTGCTTTCCAAGGGCTTGGTATCTGTTTCCCAAGTGTTTGGTATTATTAAAGAGAGATACACCGGCGTTATGAGCACACAATATTTCCAACATGGTTTTCGATTGGCATTCTGTCATGTTAGTTGTCAAGTTTCAATCAAGTGAAATGAATTCAGTTCTAAAGCTTTAAAGCTACCGTAAATTAAGCGGTTTAAACAGAATGAAACGTGAGCCATGTATGTTTCATTTTAATTCCTCTCTGATTTTCTCGTCTCTTATAAAGGAATCGTTTTTTTTCGTACATCGCTGCTAATTCGAATGGAAATACGTAGGTATGTTTTTTTCTGTTGTTTACATTCGTGTAATGGGTAAATGTCACATGCGATCTTCATCACAAAATGAACTCGTAATTATAAGAAAACATTTTCATCTTTCTATGAAAATGAACGATAACAACGCTGCCTGAGTTTCGGAAACAAAAAAATAATATAACATGGCATAGCCACGTGAGCTGTTTAAAATTTCATTAAAAAACGTAAGTATATACCATATAAAGGTACGTGCAGTATGGAGCTGGGATTCTAGATGGTAGGCGTAGATCATAGCCGGGCTTGCTTAAATTAATGCATTAATTGTTATATATGCGAGCGTACACAACGAAGCAGTGAGTGTAGCAGGTATAAGCGCTGTTACAAGAGCTGCTAGATATAACAAGAATGTATCTCACCATTCTTTCAGCGCGCTGACTACTACAATCAACGTGTGACAACTGTCAAATGGCCGTTACAAGTTTCGCAATGTGAACAGTTTAATAAATTAAATTTTGCCAGTTTTTATTTAATTTCTTTTGAGTTTTTTCTAAGACGTATTTAAAAGTGTTAGGTTCCATATGTAAATATTCAAAAAACCGGTCTGGGTAAAATTTAATTCTTGGTATAAATGATGAAATTCGCAATGTTTAGATCGTTTCCTATTAATAGGGTGGACATGATAGCTCCTACCCAAATTTGTATTTAAAATATACCACTTTGTAGCAGAAGAACACAAATATTCGTCTTCGCTATCTGACATTTCAAACGCGACTTAAGCTTGTATCAATAGTATCAAAGCTTCGTTGTGCAAACCTATAAGCGCTTATAATTTCAACCACCATTTACATTACATGCTACCATCTAGAATCCCAGCTGCGTACTGCACGTACCTTAAGAAATAAGGTCGTACCGCGTATCAAAATTTGATAATTTTGAATAGTGTATTATAATATTATTCCTCAATCCTCATACATAAACAAATATTGTATACCGAAATTTTTTTTCTTATATCCTTCCTCTTAATTGCAAGCAAGAGTTAAACAAAATGTGTTCATTTCAAACGGCTAAGCTTGCCCCCAAAATGCCCTTGACTTGCCCCCAAAATGCCCTTGACTTGCCCCAGATATACGTCCACGCATAGATAAAGAGAGGTATGTCTATGGAAAGAGAGGAATACTTCCTCGTCAGTCGTAACTCGTGAAGAACCTAACCTAAGTTCTAACTGCCGGTCTGTCAACTGTACATAAACAAGTCAGTGTACTATATTCTCTTCATATTCTCTCTTTATCTATTGAATAAGTGGACGTAATTAAACTACAGCAGCCAATCAAAGAAGACTCGCTGTGAATGACGTATTCCGTGACGGTATAATTCTATGTTTAAAATTACATTGAAAAATACGCACTTTTGGGAATTTTTTTCTTGTAGAAAAGCTTCCGAAAAATTCTCAAATAAATTGTTTTATTATCTATTTTTAAAATATTTTTAAAATTGTACTTACAATTGGTGACCCCGACTGAACGGAACACAATTTTTATATCTAAGAAAAAGTAATTTGAAAAAAATCATATCGAGAAAGCGTGTTAATATATAAAAAAAATTTTGCTACATTATGACGTCAACAAGATGGCCGTTACAAGAATATGATAATTTCTCACTGCGCTACTCGCTCTATTGGTAAACAAAAACTCGTTGAAATAAAGGTTTCACCATAATTATTATTCCCAACTTCTTTTATAAAAGCTTCTAGTGTTAGCTTTTTAAAACGGAATGTCACATATATTATTCGATGTCCCGATAGTATTTTGTTTCCGTTGAGAATACAAAATGGAGCGATTAATTGAGACACCGTATGAATTATTGAATGGGTTGTAATGTACCTAATGTGCTTAGTGTCCTGAAGCATTAAAATTTCATTGTTATAACCAGCCTAGAGTGTTTTCATAATGTAAATTCATTGTATATACAGCTAGTTTCCGCTTTTCTAATTTCCGAGAATTTCACGTCCTGCCATGCTCTGGATGTTTCTGCAACTAATGCAGAATGCATTCTCTGAAAATCTAGTTTAACAAAGACCTTAGATTGCCACCAACAGCTAGGGTTATTTAGCCTAGTACCAAATTCATATTTACAATTTATTACTTTTTTATATTGTATCTTGAGCACAACGCTACTTCAAACTTTAACTTTTTTAGTCCCTCTAACTGACACCGGAAGCTTTGGAACACCTTACCTCAAACAATGCAGACCATTGATGATTTACACTTGTTTAATTTCGCTGTTAAGGCTTCGTACAAACAAATTTAGAATAGCAATGTTTAGACTTTAGTCATGAAAATAGATGTAGTCACTATATCTCAGAATATAATATAAATAATTAGTTTTATAATTTGCTGTTATATATAATTGTAATTTACTGTGTATTTTATAGAAACTTACTAACATTCCCAATCCAATCTACTTATGTAAAGGGTTTTTACCCGCTGAACTCATAAATAAATAAATAAATAAATAAATAAATAAAAAATAAATAAATAAATAAATAAATAAATTATATGATCACAACCTAGGTCATTGTCAAATAAGGTTTTTTGAAAATGCGTTTTGCAACAAAAGTATTTCCACATCTAGGAAAATTTCTCCAGATTTAGGTTTTCGTCTGTTTCGATGAAAAAGGGATATATAGGTAGACATTTTTACAGATATCAAAGAATATTTCTCGAAACTCGTAAAAATTTAAAAAATTAATCCAAGCGTTTTGGCGACTTCAAAAAACATTCTTTTTAATAGACAGAAAAATAAAGTATAGGTACATTTTTTATGTTAGCATAACGGCATAAATTTGAATCTCGCGATATATAGGAACTTGTAACTTGCGGTAGGGAAGCGTATATCCTGCCGAGTTTAGATCATAATAAAAATGCGATAAAAAAAATCATGCAACTTCCCTATTGAGATTTTCCCTCCGAAAATTTGTGAGCGATTTTCGCTCTATTCTTTGTTCGTACTTTTATTTACTTGTAGTCTTAACTTTAAAAAAAGACTTGGAAGGGATGAATATTATGTTTGGTTCGAAAAGTAAATGTCAATAAAAATTCTTATATTAAAAAAGAACTCACGTTTGCTGCTAAATATTTGGAATTGGAATTAGTTGCTTACCTGAAACAAAAAAAAAAATATTTTTAATTACATTTCATGAATCGTAAAAACTAAACAGAAAAATTAGATGTCTAATAACTGGAAACACAAAAAATGTGTCTAATTTATTTTTGTGTACCTACAGGACTTATGGGATTATCAAAACATCTTACTGCAAGCTGTTTATCTACCCAGAGGGAATAAAAAATTAAAAAAACACACGCTCTTATATATTGCTGCAATATTTTTTGCTTAAAATGTTTCACCCAACATTCTCCCGAAGTTTATCCCTAAGGATATAAAACGTAAAAACATATATTCGATTTGTTATCATAAAAAGAAGGTCCATTTTATTATCAAGTTGTGGAACGAAAGTATTTTCGACATACATACAAGGTGCATCAGAAAGTTCCTGTCAAAAATTATTAATCAAATGAAAACAGAGTTAGCAATCATTTCACCTACGTTCAACGATAACAATTTTGTTACCAAATTTTTGTTCAAAATTATTCATACACATTTTTAGAAATGATTGATGTATTTTGGTTTTAAATATATTATAGAGTGGGTGCTTACTTGATGTAAATTAATATTAAACATTTTGATAATAATAAAACACGAAGTTTTTTAAAAAACTTCGTGTTTTATTGTTATTCAAAATGTTTTTTATTTTGGTTTTACACAAAATAAATTGAAATAAAAAGAATAGAAAATCCGATTCAATTTCTCAATCCGAAACCGTAACCGTAGACGCGTGTAAAGAGTCATATTTCAGTTATATGCATAGTGGTTGTCGTTTGCACCCTTGCTCAGTGGCCTTGTGAATTACTGTAGCGGCGAAACTGTTTTTTGTAGAGCAAAACATAGACGCTTGGAAAGAGTCATATTTCAGTTATATGCGTAGTGGTTGTCGTTTGCATCTTGCCCAATGACCTTGTGAATTGTTGTAGCGAAACTGTTTCTAGTACAGCACTGCCGACACAGGGCATGTGGGACTCTCCGACAATCACGTCGGGGACACCAGTTGTGGACGGTGTCATATTTCAGTTACAATATGTATAGTGGTTGTCGTTTGCACCTTGCCCAGTGACCTTGTGAATTGTTGTAGCGAAACTGTTTCTAGTACAGCACTGCCGACACAGGGCATGTCGGACTCTCCGACAATCACGTCGGGGACACCAGTTGTGGACGGTGTCATATTTCAGTTACAATATGCATAGTGGTTGTCGTTTGAACCTTGCTCAGTGGTCTTGTGAATTGCTGTAGCGGCGAAACTGTTTTTTGTACAGCGCTGACGACACAGAGCATGTGGGACTCTCCGACAATCACGTCGGGGTCACTAGTTGTGGTCGGTGTCAGACTTCAGTTACATGCATAGTGGTTGTCGTTTGCACCCTGCCCAGTGACCTTGTGAATTGCCATAGCGGCGAAACTTTTTCTTGTACACAACGTCAACAAATTCGAGACCGAAAACCGAACGTTCTTTTGATTCGGTTTCAATCCACGATTTTTATATTACGTTGATATTATAACAAAACTGTTTTCTTACGTGGGTGGAATAAGTTATTTATTTCAATAATTAAAAATGTAAACAACAATATACAATAATTCGTAACAATGAAAAGTCAATTTCAACAGTCAACACTGTTTATATAATAATAACACGAACAGTATTTCTCAAACAAAGTGAAAACACTTCAATAGCACTGTACAATTTATAAGCTGTATTTATTTCAAATCGACACACGCCACCGATTCATGACTTTCGTTGTTGTTTCTCTCGGTGACTGCTCTACTTATATAGAGCTAGCAGCTTGACCCCTCCACGCTCGCGCGCTTTCGAGAACATTCTTGTGTCATCGATATAATGCCACGCCTCACCATTGTTACTTGTTCTGTATGCTTCGATTGTCGCCAGTGGCGTAACATCTGGGTTTTTTATATACAATGTTAATTGTTCTCGATGCTTCTATTGTCGCCAGTGGCGTATCATCTGGGGTTTTGTTACAATATATTTATTTTTTAATGTCTCAAAAACTACAGAACTGATTTGGATCGGACTTTCACTGTAGTTATACATCAGGGAATAGGACAATGCGAGTGAATCCGCGGGTAAAGACTACTTTCTTATATGATTGAAACTTGCCTGTACAATATATAGGTAGATACTATTAAAATGGTGCAAAAGCATTTCTTTTAAAACTTCCATATATTTCATTGAATAGAAAACATGTCCTATAAAATACGGGAAGCCATATTATATTCGCAAAATATAAATCATTGTGATGAACGTTCAACTGTTCGCGTTTCATCTGTTTTGACGGTAAAACATTTATTATTATGTGACAGTTGACTTCTTAAGGTCTGGGGATGGCGTGTTACATCCCAGCTTACAACGAACAAATATATACCGGGTGTATGTGTACGTGTCTTGGAGAAAGCGAAAGTCAATCAAATATTTAACGAATTAGTGTTCCGACAGCAATTTGTATCGTGTCCCGTTTCTTCCACCACGAATACCCGTTTCTCACACCAGAACTACATGTTTCTTTCGTCAGAGTTTGAAGATTATAGAGGGTAGGTTCAATGACGACATAACGCTAATAACTGATAGCTAAAAACAATATTGCATACATTCTGCATTTATAAAATTTATTTGAGTTTATGAAAATCTTAATAGCAAACGCAAAGCGTTTATTTAGCTGTTATAAAATATTCAAATGCTTTTATCGCATCTTTTTGTACGTACATCTAAAGCCAGGGTCTTTCAGAGAAAATTCGAGGCACGGTGCAACTGATATGTTAGAGGCCCATTAAAATTTAAAATAAAATTGTGAACAAGGCTGAACTGTAATAGACCGAGAGCTAGTGACAATTTTTTGGTGTTATTTATTCAAGGACTTATTTTTGTGAAGATGTTGAGGGAGGCATATTAAAGTCCCCTGAGTAAGAGATTTTGTTGGATAGTGGTATGGGAGAGATGCAGACCGCCCCCAACATGTACAAAAAAAATGGTCACAATTATTATTGCTTCAAGGCTGAAATTGTTTATATAGCTTGTCGGTGACCCAATAATGCCATTATAACATTTGCAGATCGAATGGTTAGTATTAAAGGGGTGGCAGATCACGCTAAACGTGTCATGTACCCGACGAGATTTATATTATTAGTTCAAGGTTCAAATTTTAATATGTTGTTACGGCGACTGTTTTAAGCATATATTTCAATTTGCAGAACAAGATGTCGGTATTAACCTTCTTGCAGAACGATATAAACACCTAGGCGAGCAAGTTTCCCTCTAAGAGAGGGGGTTAATACCGACATTTTGTTCTGCAAATTGAAATATATGCTTAAAACAGTCGCCATAACAACATATTAAAATTTGAACCTTGAACTAACAATATAAATTTCGTCGGGTACATGACACGTTTAGGGTAATCTGCCACCCCTTTAATACTGACCAATCGATCTACAAATATTATAATGGCATTATTGGGCCACCAGCAAGCGATACAAATAGTTTCAGCCTTGAAGCAATAATAATTGTGACCATTTTTTTTGTTACATATTGGGGGCGGTCTGCATCCCTCCCATACCTCTATCTAGCAAAATCCCTTACTCAAGGCACTTTAATACGCCTCCCTCAAAATCTTCACAAAAATAAGGCCTTGAATAAATAACACCAAAAAATTGTCACTAGCTCTCGGTCTATAAGAGAGACGGCCGTAAACAAGGGTGACTAAAGGGGGATAAAGGGAGCTAAATCCTCTAAAAATTTCGAGACCACATTTATACTATTTATACTTATATGCATGTGCATTGTGCTTATATACGAGCCTCTCCAACAGGGCCGGCGCGTCAAAATATGCCGCCTAAGGCAAATACAACTTTTGCCGCCCCCCCACATATTAAAAAAATTAATAAACCGATGATATATTTTATTTACTTAACAAATAAAAAAACAAATGTAATTCTAATAACAATATTTACAAAAAATAATATAGGTATAGACACTGAATAAAATATATAAAAATATTACTTATACAAAGACAATAACTTATAAATAAAAAAAAAATTTAAATTTACTCTTCTGGCTTTCTCCTTTGCAAGAAGATCGCAAATAATTTTTAATTATTTTTAATTTAGAGACATCTTTTATCTAGTAGTAGAAGGTAGAACTAAGAATCGGTGAAAACTCGAACAGTATAATCATTTTTAAAAAGTAGAATACCGCACGAAAAATTCGCTGCTACAAAAATATGCCGCCCTAAAAATATGGCGCCGTAAGGCGATCGCCTGCCCGACCAGGCGCACGTGCCGGCCCTATCTCCAAAGCCCTCCCTGGGATTTAGTTCTAGTTATACGATCCTGGTAAGAGATACCTACTGTAAACTGATATACGAGAAAAGGTTGATTTATATTATCCGGTCAGACACGGCGCGGGAACGTAGCGTTTCCAACAAGACAAATATTTTTACATGCATTTCAAATACGAATATTTATACTTAGCGGTTCCCGTCCGTTCAGACACGTATTTGAAATGCATGTAAAAATGTTTGTTCTGCCGAATTATTTTATTTATTGTGGATTATAGACGCGTCGACAGCTTAGGTCATTAGCGTCTTAAATACAACAAATATCACATATTACTTAAAACTAAATAACATCACAAAACACCCATGAGCAGAGGTGGGATTCAAACCCACGACAGTCTGATTCAGAGGCCGCGACGCTACCAACTGAGCCTTGTCCTGCCGAAAACGCTACGTTCCCGCGCCGTGTCTGACCGGATAATATAAATCGAGCTAAATTTGTTGCTCTTGATTATTTCATTGCCAAATCAATCTACTCGGGCGAAGCCGGATCGGAACTCTAGTAAAATACACAATGAAAATTAATATACTTGAAATTGTATACAATATTAGATTAACATAGTAATGCCAAACATAATGAAACTTTATTATGAAATTTATAATTAGGTAATACAATAGTGTTATTATTCAGCGCCAATATATTGCTTTTGAAATTGCAAAACGAACTTAAGGATAATGGCGCGTATAGTCACAGGTACAAAATTATGTATCATAAGATACACGCATACTGGATTTATAGCTAAAACTTTTACTTCGGTACAGGTTGTCACACCAACACACAAATGTAAATTATAATACAAATGTATTATAATAGTAATGTATTATAATAATTATAATACAAATGTCAGAAAATTGATCGACTTTTAGAAAAAGAATTAGATTACAAGCCTTATCTGAAGTTTTCAATCTAATTTTGTGAACATTAATGCCTGTCTTGAAGAATATGTATTTGAACTTTCTCCACATACAAAACCCATTTTTTAATCGCTATCAACTATCCATATTAGTATACAGAGTTCATTAGTTAGTTGTTACGTTCGTTTAGGTGTGTCTGTGTATGTCAAACTACATCAAGATAGGGTATTCGACCAATCAGAATGAATCCTGACTGCAGAGACTAGTCGCTTGTCATTTCATCTGCTATTTTAAAAAGATTTACTTCAAAAATTAGCAAAAATATTCAGTAGATAAAATAATAAAACAGGAATGTCTAAGTTAAATTAAAAGTACAGTTAAGCCTTAAAGAGGCAAGTTAAATATAAGTTGCAATTTATTATTATATAAGAAAGTAAACATATGCTTTAAAACATCTGGCGTCTTCTTTAGTGTAAATTCGCTAATTAAGTCTGAATTCATAATGAAATAACACTAATTGAGGCATCTTATAGAACAAGAAAACATAACCTTCGTAACTGTTGCGTCATAAGTTGTATAGATGTGTTTTAAGGCTGTGGAATTTCATTCGCAATTTTTTTCCCATTTATTAAAGTGTAAAATTTTTTGACAAAACAATTGGAACAAAGAAAAAAAATTGAAATCTCTTCAGTAATTTCTGAGATTACTCCTAATTTTCACCCGGGCGAAGCCGGGTCCGCCAGTTATTATAGTCTATATGTTCTAAAGCAAAGTATCACATATCTAATATTAAAAAAAAATTGAAATCGGTACTGTAATTTCTGAGATTAGCCCCGATTTTCACTCGGCCGAAGTCGGGCTGACTAGTTATTACAGCCTTTGTTCATCTCCATTGTGCAAAATTTCACAGAGATTGGTTGAGTAGTTCTGGCATGAAAGTGGAACAAACAAACAAACTCACTTTCGCATATATAATATTAGTTATAATAAAAAGAAAAATAGTGATGATATCTGTATACAAAAACGTCAATAAAAAAATGCAAATTAGGGACCGCTGGAGAACTCTCAAAAGAAAATAGCCTGTGTTTTAAGTATGTAGATTTTTAAGAAGTTAAACTTTTCCGTTAATTTTATACCAGGAAAGAAAATATATACTGTCCGTAATTTATCGTTTAAAAAATGGTTTAACGAGAACAAATTTTCCAGAACAATGAAGTATAAAATTATAATAAAGAAGTCATTAATTTCTCCCACGCATTCATTTTCTATTATTTATTTCAAACATTATGACATTTTAAAAAGCGCTAGCAATTTTAAACAGTGGAAAAAGTAATTTGTCAATTTTTTATAACTGAAAAACAACTGAAGCATTAAATAAATACGTCATCAATAATAAATTCTTTCAAATCAATAAACATCTATAATTCCATTGAACTAAAATACTAATTATGATACTGTCACATCATTGT
This sequence comes from Mongoloraphidia duomilia, assembly GCA_039654895.1. NCBI lineage: Eukaryota > Metazoa > Arthropoda > Insecta > Raphidioptera > Raphidiidae > Mongoloraphidia > Mongoloraphidia duomilia. The sequence continues at coordinate 15,766,865 of CM077527.1, forward strand.
AATAAAGATAACTTTAAAAATGCTGAAAGAATTATTTTGATATCTTTAATTTCAACGGAGATATTCAATTTCTTGTACGATGGTGTCGCAAACGAAACTGATTTTTGAATGTGACGTCACGCGGTACAAGTTTGCTATTTTTTAGCTTTGCGAGTAATTAGAATCTAAGTTACTTAGTAACTATTTTGTTGTAATACAGACTTTTCTATTTATATTAAATTAAAATTATCTGTCAAAAATTTAGATATGTCAATATTTTCCGTCATCAACTGGTTTGTTTTTAGTGTTTCCATAACATTTTACGAGTTTAAAGAAAGAGATTTATCGGAAGTTACCATGTTAAATTACCACACATACAAAACGAAAATAACTTTTAAAAATATCGTGCCGCGTGACGTCACCCGGACTGAAAACTGAATTTCTTGGAGAATTGTCAAATTCAAACTTTGAAGTAGCATAACTTTGTTGTTTTTAAAGATATTTCAAAAATTCTTTCGCCATTAATTTTGTAATTTTTAGAACTACGATTAGGACTAAAAAAATAAAAAAGGGGAACTTCCTAATTAAACAATACTAATGCCTATATAAAATACTAATAATTGAAGGAAGGTTTGGTTGAGGGTCAAAATAATAATAATAATAATATAAAATACTACTAACGAGACCTCTGTCTGTAATTTCAGTTTTTTGAGCTTTTTTTTGGAATTTTTGGGCATGTATGATACCGCAAAAACTTATTTTCAGAATTTTTGAAGTTATACTTCTTTAGTGGGGGTATTGAATTGGAATGACCTCGCGTCAAATATTACCGACTCAAAAATTAAACACTGTAATGTAACGCTGACAGGGTTAAAACGGCTTTAACGATTTGGATGAAATTGACTGAAAATGGGTTTTGGAGGGGCAAAAAGATCTACTTTGGTCTGATTCATTCAACATTCGTCTCTGAAAACAAGCAATGTATTGATGTACGTATTAAAAAAATACAATTACCTATACCTACATTTTAAAAACAAATATTCTAAAAAAAAAAATAAATTAAAAAATCAAAAAACCCGACTGCGTAAAAAAACTAAAAAGAAAAAAACAAGTTCAGTATTAAAAAAATAAATTCTATTGTGGAACATAGCGATTTTAAACAGTCGGGACCCATAAGAAATCTAGATCGGCGCAAATCTTCTCAATAATGGGCCCCGACTGTTTAAAATCGCTATGTGCCACATTAGAATTATTTTTTTTTTGAGTACTGAACTTGTTTTTTTCTTTTTAGTTTTTTTTACGCAGTCGGGTATTTTGATTTTTTAATTTATTTTTGATTTTTTTATTTTTAGTTTTTTTTACGCAGTCGGGTTTTTTAATTTTTTTTAAATTTCATTTATTTTTTTATTTTTTACATACTGTCATGTCTTTAGTGACATTCGGACAGTAAAGACAAATCGATTGACGTAAAAATCATCAAAATCGGCCCACGCGTTTGGTCTCTAGAGTGCCACAAAGGAACAAACATGCATACATCCATACGCAGTCGGGTAAAGAATACATGACATTTCCAAGTATCAATGAATTTTCTATAAAATGTGTCGCACGTCATACGGAACTTCTAAAAACATTTTTACGCACGTTTTGTCAGTTCGATAAATTCATGAATTATTGTGACGCGCACCCGAATTTAAATATTCCATGTTGCACAAAATAGAGACGGGGAGAGATATAATGTATGAAAATCACAGCTCGGCACTATGAAATAATTTTATTTGAATAATTCATCCGTTTATTCCACACGATCTAGTGCCTTTTACATCCAACACTATACGCTGTATGAAAACAAATGAAATGCAGTTAATGCAACAATAAAGGACCGACTGTGTTTTGTTTACACAGAATAATATTATATTATTTACTTTGTAATGCTCTTGTAAAGCCCTTATACAGTATGTAAACTAGTGATGGGCAATACGAGATATTTTTACAATCGAGACAATTATAGTCGTTCATAATCGAGTTCACAATCGACTCTGAGTTTAATTTTACAATCGAAATGTTCGATGGTTCAAGTCGATTATTTGCCACATAGGTTATAGCAATAGCAGCGAATGAGAATACATATAATCGCGATTCAAGGTTATATGCTAGTCGACTTACGTTCACGCGACACGTTGATTGTTCACTGTTCATATTGTTCAGTCGGTACTCACTACTCTGTGATCTCTTCACTATTGAATTCGTATTACGCGATTACTGCACAATCGACTATCGACTCGACCACGCAGTTTAAATCCTTTAAACTGTCCACCTTCTGATTCCATCATCAGACCCTCGTTACCAAGTTGAAATTATCATATTATTTAATTGTCAGGGGAACTTAATGTGTGTGCAAAGTTTCATAAGAATCGGTTAAGTAGAAGTAGTTGAAAAAGCTGTCGCAAGATTTGAAACAAAGATAGTAACAAACAAATATACGGGGTCGAGTTTGAATAAAAACTTTTTAACAAAAAAAAAAACCTCCTTCAAAAAGCCACTAAAAAGAGGAAAATAACGAAATTTTGAGGTCTGCGCCAATTTAATAAAAAATTAAGTCGATTAAAAAGTATAGTATAGGCAGTGATTAATATCTTCTTTTTAACCAACTTCATATTTTATTAAATTGGCGCAGACCTCAAAATTTCATTGTTTTCCTCTTTTTAGTGACTTTTTGAAGGAAGTTTTTTTTTGTTAAAAAGTTTTTTATTTTTTACTTTTCAGTGTCAAAAAGTGACATTTACCTTAAAGGAATCACACACCGTTACTAACTTTTATTAAAATCAGCCGAGCTACTGAATCGATTTTGATGGAATTTCTATCGGACCAATCTGAAAGTATATCCTTTCAAATTAAAAAAAAAATTCCAAATCGGTTCATAAATGACGGAGTTCTGAGGTAACAAACATAAAAGAATACAACCGAATTGAGAACCACCTCCTTTTTTTGAAGTCGGTTAAAAAACCGTTTAAAAATATCTAATAAAACCATTCGTAGATCAAGCTCATCTAATAGATATATACTATGCTGTAGTTTACTCAACCATAAAATATGGCATTATCAATTGGGGAAGAAGTGTTGACAGCAAAAGAATATTTATTATTCAAAAGAAAATTATAAGACTTATATTTAATATAAAACAGCCAATGTCCTGTAAAACTTACTTTAAAGATTACAACATTCTGACAATGTGGGGAATATATGTTTATACACTATTAACTTACATGTATGATCAAGGGTATTTTAAAACCAATAAGCTGTCACATTATGATATAAGGCAAAATAGTTACAGCATCAAGCACAGGTTCACGTTCTACGAACGATGCCCCATGTATAGTGGATTAATAATTTTTAACAAAGTGTCTAGACATGTCAGCGGCACTAATTTTAATGATTTTAAGAAGGCCTTAAAAAAATATTTGATGGATTTAAATTTATATAGTCTGGATACATTATTATGATGTGAATTTTTTTATATTGATATTTTTACTTTGTAGGTACTGTATGTTTTATTGACCTTTTGTATCCAATTTTTGGCCATGCAAATAAACTTATATCTATAGTGGAAACTTAATTTTGAACAACCTGTATAATTTTCATCTAAACTGTCATCGGACATAATTAACTGCAACTACGTTTCCAATTTCAACCTTACATTAAATGCATCGTGTAAAATTCGTATACTGAAAATAAAGAAAATAAATAACAAAACACTCCCACACTCCATTATCTAGAGGTGTTAATTTACATGGTTGTTAGTTGAGGCGCTTGAAAGCACTGTTTTTTTAACTTTTAATCAAAGCTTTGTACTTTTAGTATCCATAAGATGTTGGTGAAAAACAAAAAGAGTTTTAAACGAAATGCATCTCATAGTTGGACCAAGCGTAAAATAAAACCGAGAAGTGTGAAATGTCGTCGCTTTCATTACAGACGCTCTGTTGTTTCTGTACACGTCATTTCCGTAGAAAAGACTGTTTAATTATAATGCAAAAGTCACGACAGTCGACGCTATATCTTATATTTTTGTTAGCGACATCAAAATAATATTATTTTTGCAACACTTGCATCAAAAGTACAATTTTAGATGGCTGTGTACCGTTTCAAAAGTGATTGTTTATGGAAACTTCTACTGCATTCGAACGGTAGTGTTTAAAGTAAATTTTAACGCACTCCGTTCTATAAAGTAATACTGTTTTGTTTTACTTTATAACACACGTGCGTAATAAAGTACTTTATAGATTACTTTGCTATAATGTCACTTATCCAAACTATGTTTTATTTGCTTAAAATTGAACTTTTGAAGCTGTTGACGGGAAAAATATTGTATGTAACGCGTGGCTAAAGTGACGAATCTGCGACAGTCGCAATTTTGCAATACTCTCTTAAGGTTATGTTGCATTTATACCAGAACGAGTGTGCAGTATTCACCGTGCGAGCCTAAGGCGAGTGCGGGGATCACACACTCGTTCTGGTATAAATGCAACATAACCTTAGGCTCGTACCGCAAAATCGCGACTGTCATATAATCCGTCACTTAAGCCACTAGTTGCATAAATTACTATTTTGACGTCAAATGTCTCATACTGGGGTGACATTTTAGAAATATTATATGTAACGGATCTAGTCGGAAGTAGTTGACATGTAAAACAAAACAACTAAGTTACGGTCTCAGCCATGGTGGCCGTGTGGAAAAGTACGAGTCTGCTGACAGACACAAACTCCAATCCCAGGTTTGAATCCCGAAAGTTTTCAATATTTTTATTTTTTTTTAATAATGAAAATATATAGGTATTGGTGAACAATTTAAAATATAAAAAAATAAATATATAACATAATATGATTTTATACCTATATGTATTTCTTTCAATGACAACGAATATGATTATTTGTGTTTAACGGTATTCACGTCATCTCTCTGTACCCCCGATACAAACATACCTATATTTTTTCTACTTAAATTAGGACTTAAAGTTTTTAATTGTTCAATTGAAGGGTCATGACTCTCCCTCCCCTAAACATGTCAATGACAATGTCACGGATGATTAATACGCACCCTTATCTTATTTTCTCATTTAGAACAACATGTGCCGCTTAAATTAATCAATCCACAAAGTTAGAGAAAATAAGAGCAGACAAACTAAAGCCAGACTCATTTCCTATTGGCTGTGAGTAGGGTATTTGTTGCGATGTGGTATTGTTTATTAATATGCCGCAAGCGTTTCCGTTAACTCTCACGAGACAAATTGGCGTGGCGTGAAACGAAATGTGTTTCAACCTTTAATCAAACTTATTATTACTCCGTACACACACGAACACCGCTTCAGACAAAATATATAAATATTCCAACATTCGGTTCTAATTTCCTTCACCTAGGTACACTGAATATAACCTATATAGAACTTTTAGGAAATTTTAGGTTAAATAGTATTTTTATTCTAGTTTTACTTAAAAAAATGCGCATGTCTGTATCGCGGGTACAGACAGATGACGTGAATACCATTAAACACAAATAATTGTATTAGTTGTCTTGGAAAGAAATACTATAAAACCGCTATAAAACTACTATAAAAGCAAATGTTTATAAAATACAACAAATAAATTAATTGTAATTTTATTTTTTAATATTTTAAATTGTTATCCAATATCACTATATTTTTCATTATTGAAAAAAAATGAAAAAATATTAAAAGCCTTCGGGATTCGAACATAGGCTTGGCTTTTGTATCTGTCGGCAGTGTCGTACGTTACCATACAGCAACATTTATTTATTTATTGTAAATTATAGACACGTCGACAACTTAGCTCAATAGCGTCTTGATTATATTAAATAACTATTAACTTAAAACTAAATGACATCACAAAACATCCATGAGCGGGGGCGGGATTCGAACCCACGACAGTCTGATACAGAGGCCGCGACGCTAACCACTGGACCACCTGTCCTCTCATATACAGCTACACTTGTTTACTATATCTGAGACCTTGACATAGTTGTACATGGTGTGTTTTGTTTCACATGTCAACCACTTCCGACTATTTCCGTTACATCTAATATTTCTAAAATGCCACCCCAGTAAGAGGCATTAGACGTTACTCACGTCAAAAACGCTGCCTATAATAAAAAAAGTAGGTATTGAATTGCTAGTCGAAGCAAAGGCCATTTCGTTAAAAAAAATTTTTTTTTGAGCTTTGGTCTTCGCTTATTTGAAACTTTTTTATGTACCAAATCTAACTTTCATGGAGAATATGAACTATTTTTCAGTTCTTAGAATGAAATAGCGAGACAGAGAGAGAAAATTAAAGAAGGGATACCAATTAACGCTGATTTCCGTCGAGTGTTTTTCTTTTGACGCGTGTTTTATAATTAACTGTCTATTATTTACGGTTTTGTTCACTCGCAAAGACCGCTTTGTTTCTCACGTCATATTAAAACATGTCATAAATTTATACATAATTATCCATCTAACTGCGTAGAAGAATAAATGGCAGCTGCAAAGTGATCGTTGTATTATAATTTATAAATGTTGAGACATATTAATTAATAAAAATACTAGTTTTTCATACATGCGTTTATGTAATATGCCCAAAGATCTTACAATACATATAGATGTAGTTCCCCTCCATAATTTTGAAGCTAAGCATAAGGCTAAGCTCTGTCCCAACTGTCATTTTAGTCACAGTCGTTTGTCAATCGTCGTGGCATACACAATACACATCTAGTGTTTTCATTAATAAAAATTAGTTTTTTGAAGTGAAAATGGTGAATTGAGCTATAAAAACGTACAAAAACAGAATGCAAATTTTTCAAAAGTCCGTGGATAGTTTTAATAAATTATAATTTAAAAAAACTAAAAAACACGCTTTAATGGTAAACTGAACTAAAAAGTAAAAAATAATTTTTATTGTAAAGAAGCGTGGGGTGCTCGATATCAGTTGTTATAAAGTATAAAAATATGGTACAAAGCACCCCACGCTTTTTTACAATAAAAATTATTTTTTACTTTTTAGTTCAGTTTACCATTAAAGCGTGTTTTTTAGTTTTTTTAAATTATAATTTATTTTTGCTTTTTAGTCCTGGAGATTCTGGTCAGGATAATGGGACAAACTTATTGAATTATTGTATTGTCATCGATCCTTGATAAGTGTGCAAAGTTTCAGTTCAATCTGAAGTTTTGACGTGGGTGAAAATCGCGTTCAAAGAATCCGTAACTTACATACATACACGTGGAACTAATATAAGCGTGTTAAAAAGTACGTGGGTAGTTTAAAAAAGTCCGTGGGCAGTTTTAAAAAGTCCGTGGGTAGTTTTAAAAAGTCCGTGGGTAGTTTTAAAAAGTCCATACTCCGTGGGTCTGCAGATAGGTGTATTAAAAAAAAATTGATCCGAAATCCAAGATCGAACCAGGGACCTTTTGAACTACTGTCAAACGAATTACCACTAAGCCATGTGAATGATGCTATAACTCGCGCATATAGTACAGTGTAACTGCAATACAACTCCAACCATCTGCTATAGAGTGCCCGCGGTGAGACATGAAGCCAGGCACGTCATCAATAATATGCTAGTGAACGCCTTATTGTTTAAAATTCCACCTATCGACGCTCATGGATCTCCAAAACAGCCAATAGCAAGCTAGAAGGCGGGCGCAATGCATTCACGTTACTATCACGCGGTGGCTTCATCTTTCGCCGCGCGAGGTCTACTGCACATCATAGTATAAAGAACTCTCTACTATGAATGTAGTGTGAGCGTGTAACAACATTAATTTATTAAAATTAATTAATTATTTATTTACCTAATTCTAATTATCATTTGCCAGGATTCATGCCACAACAACACAGTCTGTGAAAATTTCAACTAGGTACCTCTTACCGTTTGTCCGATAGAGCTTTGCGACAGACGTACGGACGGGCGGACAGACAGACATCGTAGGTTCGGTAATAGAATTCCGTTCAAAGGTACTGAACCCTAAAAAAGGTGTTTTTGAAAATACTTCCGCAAAACTGAAATTGTATTTTTTTTAAATAAAACTGTGTTTTGTTTTCTCGGTTCTGTAACATATGTATGGTAAATCAGGTTGAATAACAAGAGATATAAATACATCCAGTGTAGAGCTGATAGGTCGGATTATGGGTACAGTACGAGTTGTTGGCACATGTTAACCATTAAGGTCGATTTATATTATCCGGTCAGACACGGCGCGGGAACGTAGCATTTCCGGCAAGACAAATATTTTTACATGCATTTCAAATACGAATATTTATGCTTAGCGGAGCCCGTCCGTTCAGACACGTATCAATACTCGTATTTGAAATGCATGTAAAAATGTTTGTCTTGCCGGAAACGCTACGTTCCCGCGCCGTGTCTGACCGGATATTATAAATCAAGCTTTACATTTCAGGTAGGCTTTGCATAACAGAAAACGTTTTCAGTGTCGTATTAGAATGCAGAATACTTCCAGCCCTTCTCATTTGGCGCCTTACACCTTTCGACCATTATATGTCCTGATTCTTGTATGCACAATACCTTTTAAACTACATATGTATTATAAAAGCGTGCGTCGTGATTGTAATAAATTATCATAGAGTTTACGACCTACGATTTTATAATTATGAACCTAAATTAAATATCATTTTTTTTCTTTCTTGTATATTTATGCAAAACTTTATTGAAAATTTATCTATATATATAAATATATTAATATTATTGAGAAGTATATAAAACATCCATTGGCAAGATAAAATTGTTTATTAAAAACAAATAAATGGCGACATGTTTCGACAACTTATGTTGTCATCATCAGGCCTATTAAAATTTTATTTAACAAGAAGACGTAATCTAGAAATGTATAGAAACATGATAAAAATATGACAGACTATTTATAAAAAATAATAAATACAACGTACTTTGAATATGGAACCAAAATTGATTGGAAAGGAAGAACATGAAGATATGGCACTATGCAAGATGCAAGTCAAAAATTATATCAAATAAGAGAGGGCACAGTTAAATTGATCTACGCCATGTTTTTTGTCAAAATGAGAGATAAATCGAAACTATTGAGATAACGTACAGGATACAGTCAAGAAATGGCTGATTCAAAAATGAAATCAAACACACAAACCTCACCGGTGTCGATCGAGGAATTTAAACAATAGATGGAATTATCAGAACAAAATGCTTGCTTGATTTCGAATATTTCATACGCATCAATAAGGATGTCTCTGTTAATACTGTGTAATATTTTAAAACCTGACTCAATATTAAAGTTGTGCTTATTTGTAAATAAATGTTTCCCAAAATTAGATTTAGTATTTTGTAAGTTCGAAATGTGTTCCTTTATTCTATCTTGGAATTTTCTTAAAGTTTTACCTATGTAAAATGAAGGACAATTATCACAAGATAATTGTCCTTCATTTTACATAGGTAAAACTTTAAGAAAATTCCAAGATTTTTTATAAATAGTCTGTCATATTTTTATCATGTTTCTATACATTTCTAGATTACGTCTTCTTGTTAAATAAAATTTTAATAGGCCTGATGATGACAACATAAGTTGTCGAAACATGTCGCCATTTATTTGTTTTTAATAAACAATTTTATCTTGCCAATGGATGTTTTATATACTTCTCAATAATATTATATACTGTGCAAGAGATAAAGGAGTTTTTTCTATCAAATATATTAATGTTTTGTTTGTCTGTTTGTTCCGTATGCGTTCCGATTGCGATGAAATGTTATAGGTGAGTTGTTGTGCTTACTACTGGGAGGTTTCTGTAAGTTCATAAATTCTTAGCACATGGTGGAAGTACGTGTATATATGGCGGAGGGGCAGGTGTTTGATTTTTATTATCGAAGCCGGGCGGAACCGCTATAAATCATAAATTCATAGCACCCGGTCGATCCGGACCGGGCCGCTAGTTGAAAATAAAAGCATTTTACTTAAAAACATTTTTTAGGGTTCCGTATCTCAATAAGAAAAAACGGAACCCTTATAGGATCACTCGTTTGTCCGGCTGGCTGGCTGGGTGTCCGTCAGTCAAGACCCATTTTCTCAGGAACGGGTAGAGATATCAAGTTGAAATTTATACGAAATACTAAGGTCTACGGTCCCTTAAAGTTGTAAAGAATTTAAGCTTCTAGGTGAACGCAATCAAAAGATACGGCCATTTTGTCATCTCATCAAAAACCTATAGGGCACTTCCCGTTGACCTAGAATCATGAAATTTGGCAAAAAGCAAGGTCTCGCAGCACAAGTAAAGGGAAAAATCCAAAAATCACAAAAAGTAATAAATAAAGGGGGTTCTATACCTATTTTGATATTCGCAAAATCACTCATCAAAAACTTAAAGAGTACTTTCCGTTGACCTAGAATCATGAAATTTGGCAAAAAGCAAGGTCTCGCAGCACAAGTAAAGGGAAAAATCCAAAAATCACAAAAAGTAATAATTAAAGGGGGTTCTATACCTATTTTGATATTCGCAAAATCACTCATCAAAAACTTAAAGAGTACTTTCCGTTGACCTAGAATCATGAAATTTGGCAAAAAGCAAAGTCTCGCAGCACAAGTAAAGGGAAAAATCCGAAAATCACAAAATGTAAAAATTAAAGGGGGTCACCAACCATAAAGCGGAAAAACCTTTTAAAAGCTATATCTTTGGAACCGTAACATGTAGCCGGTTGACATTTTCACAGAATATGTCTATCTAATGTTGTAACGGTACGGAACCCTCGTAGCGCGAGTTCCACACGCACCTGACTGCTTTTTTTAATTTTTTATACTTCTCTTGTCAAATAAGTTTCAACAGTTGAATCATGTACCCTAAACTTACTAGATCCCACATAAAATCCTACAGATTTCAAACGAGTGAACACAATATATGTTTTATCTGGATATACATTTAAATTGTTTACCGCAGAAAACTTTTTCTTTCCAGTCTGGGGATCTGTCATCAAATTTACGTGTTATCCTTTATTCTGCAATACAAAATAAAGGCTGTTTCAGAAGTAGATAGAAACATTTTGGACTGAATTCGAGATTTTAGTCTTTTCAATGGTAATAAATTATAATTTAAAAAAACTAAAAAACACGCTTTAATGAACTAAAAAGTAAAAAATAATTAATTTTATTGTAAAAAAGCGTGGGGTGCTTTGTATCATATTTTCATACTACCCCACGCTTTTTTACAATAAAATTAATTATTTTTTACTTTTTAGTTCATTAAAGCGTGTTTTTTAGTTTTTTAAATTATAATTTATTTTTGCTTTTTAGTCCTGGAGATCCTGGTCAGGATAATGGGACAAACTTATGGAATTATTGTATTGTAATCGGTCCTTGATAAGTGTGCAAAATTTCAGTTCAATCTGAAGTTTTTTGCTTTTTTTTTTAGTCCTGGAGATCCTGGTCAGGATAATGGGACAAACTTATAGAATTATTGTATTGTAATCGGTCCTTGATAAGTGTGCAAAATTTCAGTTCAATCTGAAGTTTTTTGCTTTTTTTTTTAGTCCTGGAGATCCTGGTCAGGATAATGGGACAAACTTATAGAATTATTGTATTGTAATCGGTCCTTGATAAGTGTGCAAAATTTCAGTTCAATCTGAAGTTTTTTGCTTTTTTTTTAGTCCTGGAGATCCTGGTCAGGATAATGCAAACTTATGGAATTATTGTATTGTAATCGGTCCTTGATAAGTGTGCAAAATTTCAGTTCAATCTGAAGTTTTTTGCTTTTTTTTTAGTCCTGGAGATCCTGGTCAGGATAATGGGACAAACTTATGGAATTATTGTATTGCCATCGGTCCTTGATAAGTGTGCAATGTTTAAACTAAATCTGACCGTTCAAAGTTGGTCAAAATCAAGTTCAAAGAAGTCGGTTACAAACTGACAAACAAGCAAGCAAGCAAGCATACAGGTGAAGCTAATATATAAGCGTGTTAAAAAAGACAAAAAAGAAGCAGCTTCAGGAATTTCCGTAGCTCCTGCGATGCAAATTAAAACTATTAATTTGGTTATTTCTTCAAATTTGACCTCAGATATTCCAAAAACTATTCACTTTATTATCCTTCTGAATCCGTCAAAAACAAAGTAGGACGTGTACTTTTATACGCGCGTTAGAAGTTATGGGGATCCGTCAAATAAGAGGGGATTTAAAACATGGCGGAATTAAGGGAAAAACTTCAATAGCTGCTATGGTGTTATAGTTTTAAAAAATATAAATACATAATTTTTTAATTCTTCACATTTCATTAGAAAATAATTTGCTGTAAAGTAAGTTTTACAGGGCAATAACTGATAGTGTTTAATGTCATGATATTAAAAAACGTCACGAATTCCATTTTCGATAAACTTTATGTTTATGTTACTTGTTTTATTTTTGTAATAAACAATTTCACGATAAATTTACACTGTTACAGCATGTAAATTTTTCCCTTATTCGAGTAAAATTTTCTACCACCAGATGTCATATACCCATTTGACAGATCATCACAATATTTCTTTGGCGTGATTAAAAACTAATTTTTACTTTGCATGCAAATAATTTAGTGAAATAAAATAACACACGATTTGTTTATATGGTAACTATAGAAATCAATCCTGTTATTTTTGATGTACAGTGTTTGTGTCACAGTTTTTTGAAAAATTCACTCTCATCATTTTTCATAACGCGACTAAAGAAATATAACTTCAACAAAGTCACTACTGATCTCTGATGACTAGCGTCTATAATCTACAAAGTACAGTCGCGGACTTAAAAAAGTTTACACCTGTATCATCTAGTTACCGGTTTTTTTAATCTTTGCATATTGTAATTTGGCTTTTGATAGTAATGTATCAATTACTAAGGTTGCATTCTAAAAATTCAATAAGAAATTATTATCAAAACACCTCAGTTGTTTCTTATACAATCCAAATTAGTCAATATTATTCAATTAAAACATAAAAAGATTTGATACTAGCAAATTCCTTCCTCCAATCTTGCAATAATTCTTCTTTTTTGTTCATCGTTTTAATAATTTCGAGGCATTTAAATGACAATTATTTCTTTTAATTTTTGACATTTACATTTACCTATTAAAAACTAAATTTGTTGCTAAGCTACTGACTTTTTGTGAACATACACTTACACTGAAAAACTCAAGTGTAAACTTTATTAAGTCCGCGACTGTACATCCCGAAAAAAAGATAGCGTGTTACTTAAAATATCAAAGTTGTATGCGCCGGGGAAGGTTGGAGGCAATCGCCATCTAGATTGTGTCCCTCTATTGATTACCCAACCCCCAAAAGTTTCCAGTCTTTAATTCAAAAGGCAAGAAAATCAAATGCCCTCCAAATTCCCGTTGTTACTTCTGGGATACTTCGTGTCAGCTTTTAATTGATAAAAAATACAACCAGTTCAACTGAACAGATAAAATTATTAACTGTCAATACGAAAGTCTGGACGTTTAAAGATAACTGATGTAAATCTCTTTAAAAGGTTTTTCAAATTCAAATAATATTTCATGTAAATATGACTAATGGCAATTAAAAAAAGCTTATTTTAATCTGGAATATGATCGTTGATGTATAACAAATTTATTTCAAATATCCAAAGCGGAGTATTCACAGAGGATATAGCTAATCAATTAAAACAAATAATTCCAATGGTCAGAATACAACGTGACCTCATTAATCCGAAGGAAAATCAACCGTATGTTGTAATGATTCGAATTATACCTACAGAAAGGTTTTAATAATTAATAATAATGAGGGTTGCACAACGCACTGCCAATAATATTCTTAGCTGGTAATGATCCGCTTTTAGGGTTCCGCACCTCAAAAGAAAAAAAAAGGCTGTGGGTCTTGGGACCCCCGACAGATGTGAAACATCAAAGAAAACGTTATTGAACTCGGTGGTATTCTCTATGTAGTAGTATATATTTTTTCAAAAGCAGCAACTAACTGTTATGCTGACGTAATCCTATATACTGCACTGTAACACCGCGTGTGTTAAAGTGCACGCCTGAGCTAAGAGAGAGAGAGAGAGAGAGCCGCAGTGGTGGGGAGAACAGCAGCGAAGGAGCGGACCAAACATTTCGTTGCATATTTCCCCTCACACGACTGTTCACAGCCCGATATAAGATGTTTCACATCAAAAATTCGGTGAAAATTTCAACCGGGTACCTGTTAATATTATTCTGTAATGTTCTACCAAGTGCCTAGCGAAGAATGTGTTCAATAGAAACAAATAAGCTTTACCTTTTTATATATTAGTATATTTTTTTTATTTATTGTAGATTATAGACGCGTCGACAACAATTAGGTCATTTGCGTCTTTCAACTACACTAAAAAACAACTTTCTTAAAACTAAATAACATCACAAAACATCCATTTAATATCAACTCACTGAAAACTAAATGATATCACAAAACATCCATGAGCGGAGGCGGGATTCGAATCCACGACAGTCAGATCCAGAGGCCGCGACACTCACCACACTGTCCTCTCTCTTTTTATTTTTTTTTATTGTAGATTATAGACACATCGGCAACTTAGGGTCCTTAGCGTCTTAAATTACATTAAATAACAACTAACTTAAAACTAAACAACATCACAAAACATCCATGAGTGCAGGTGGGATTCGAACCCACGACAGTCTAGTCTAGAGGCTGGTACCAAGTACGCTATCCACTAGTGACTAGACTATACTGCCCCTTATACACTACAGACAAAATGATTGCATATTTTTTTATGTTTATTTCTTTTCATTTAACAAATCTGTTGTAAGGCTGCTAATGTAAATTATTTGACCATTAGTACACAAAGGTGGACTAGCAGTTTAGGCCGGTCAGTACCAGCCACCCCTTTCTGCGAAATGTGAAGTTGTTTGTACAACTTCACATTTCGCAGAAAGGGGCGGCTGGTACGAAAATCAGCATTGCGTTCGGGTCAATCCGCTAGAGATATATTATGTCTGAGTTATTTCTGTCTCTGATAGTTATAAGACCATATAGAGTTTTCTCAGTGCACGCCGCCGCACCGCGCTCGCCGCGTCCCGCACGTGCTTCAGCTAGATAGCGGCGCAGATTGCTCGCCCTATGCCTGGACCTAGTCGGCCTTATGAAAAGTTCGCTACAGTTAGTACCTATACGTAAAACACCCTAGGATAAGACATTTTGCAAAAAAAAGTACATAAAAAAAGAAATAAGCAAAATAAAATTATGCAATATTTTTGTCTGTGAGTATATTAGTATAGATTTTTTTTGTTATAGATTTTCATTAACTTCAAAAAAAGCTAAAACATCTACTAAATATTTATTACAAAATTACCTAATTTATGTTTTTTATGCATGCAAAAATACTAAAACTTTCTTCTCAATTTTGCGAGAAACTTAAATAATTCGATCGATATAAACATAGCTGTAAAATGAAGATGGGTAATTCACATCAAGTTTTATTAAACTTTATTTCATGATCGTTAAATGAAATGGAAAAAAGGTCATACATTTTTTAACAGAGTAACAAAATACAGGGGGGCGCTAAATTCGTAAATAAACATTAATTCCTTTAGCTACAGCACACCTTAATGAGGTTTTGTCTTAATAATTTCAAACTATTTTGTACTAACTTTATTTGAAGTGAAAACTTTCTTAGGCGCGCTTTGCCTGGGCTGTTAACAACAGTGATGTGAAACGCACCCGGCGGTGACAATCGGGGCTACTCGACTCAAACACGAACACGTATTTGCAATATGCTGGTAATAGTGTGTAATTCATAAGTGTGCTATTAGATGACACTAAAAACTTAATACGAGTAAAAAGTCATTTGTAGTTCAAAAGTGCGCTAACAGATGACAATAAAACTTAATATTATCGTTAAGTTTTATATTCATTAAATTTAATTGTATAGGCTGATTTTTAACCGACTTCAAAAAAAGGAGGTGGTTCTTAATTCGATTGTATTTTTTTTTTATGTTTGTTACCTCATAACTCAGTCATTTAAAAACCGATTTTGAAAAATTTTTTTTATATTGAAAGGATATACTTTCAGATTGGTCCCATAGAAATTTCATCAAAATCGGTTTAGTAGTTCGGCTGATTTTAATAAAAGTGAGTAACGGCGTGTGATTCTTCAAGGTAAATGTCACTTTTTGACATATCGGACAGCGTAAGAAAGTCGGTTTAATAAAAGTGAGTAACGGCGTGTGATTCTTTTAAGGTAAATGTCACTTTTTGACACTAAAAATTAAAAATATAGAACTTTTAAACAAAAAAAAACCTCCTTCAAAAAACCACTAAAAAGAGGAAAATAATGAAATTTTGAGGTCTGCGCCAATTTAATAAAATATGAAGTTGGTTAAAAAGAAGATATTAATCACTATACTATACTTTTTAACGGACTTCATATTTTATTAAATTGGCACAGACCTCAAAATTTCATTATTTTCCTCTTTTTAGTGGTTTTTTGAAGGAGGTTTTTTTTTGTTAAAAAGTTTTTAATATATTTATGATTAAACTGTGTGATTAAAAAGTTATATATATATTAAAATTAGAAAATCTGAAGTTTTCACTTCGTCGTGTGGTCATATTAGCACACACCCAGTTTTTAACAGAGTGATAAAAAATGACCCAGTATATTTTTACGATTGTTCCGCAACCGAAGACGTAGAACAACTTCTATAGTTTTATCTCCTAACTATATTTACATGACACAAAACACAAACTATAACTATGGCGTAACTACGGTAGATCGCGTGATATATTTTTTGTCACACCTTTTTTGTAACGCAACGCACTTTTCGTCTCGCGTCAAAATATTTATGTGAGTGTACATTTCAGACTGATTTATTTACGATACTGTACCAAAAATTACTTTTTATGAGGAAAATATTTCAGGTAGGTACTTCAGTGTTTATTACCGATTCCTCGTCCATTTACTCAGTTAATTAGCGACCTTTTAAATCAACAAAATGTAAAATGCAACTAAAACATCCGACCGTCCATTAAAAACGGCCTTTCAATTTAAATCGATTAAAAAACTGTAGTAACTCTTTTAGAAATAAATCACACAAAACATCCGGTTGTATATCAAAAAGTTATGTACAGACTGATTATTATTTAGGTCACAATTTTTCCACAGAATGTTCCAATCAAAGAATCATTGTCTATATCAGAGCATCCCAACATTTTCTTTACTGCGACTCCCTTTACAGGTTGCAATTTTTTGCGACGCCCTTCTAAAAGAAGATATCTCTCTCTCTCTCTAGCAGACAATAAAAATACTTTATTATTAAAAGAAAACTCCAAAGAATATAGAATCTTAATTATTATTTATTAGATTCTAATTGTATAATTAGAAAACATAAAAAACTACAAATAATACAATTTATGAGTAGGGTGAGCTTGCTTTTCTGAGCATAACTTCTCAAATCGGGACTGAAATTCTGAAATTGCTTGGATAAGCCGCGACGCCCCAGGGCGTCGCGACGCACAGTTAGGGAACCTCTGGTCTATATTATATATAAAATGAATGTTTTTTTCTTTGTTTGTCCCGTATACGTTCCTATACCATTCATCCGATTGCGATGAAATTTTGGTGAGTTGTTGTGATCACTACCGGGAAGGTTTCTGTAGATTCATAAATTTTTAGAACCGGGAGAAGCCGGGCGTGTCCGCTACTTATAATAAAATAAAAAATGATTAAATTCACAGGCAAGTAGATATATTATATAATATTAAAATATAATCAACGTTTCGGCCAAGATGTTGGTCTTTTTCAAGATCTGAATAAATTATGAATAAAATAAAAATAAAAAAATGTATTGACATTTGAAAATTCTTAGAAAGGACCGAGGAAAGGACCAACATCTTGGCCGAAACGTTGATCATCTTTTAATATTATATACTTGTCTGTGAATTTGGTCATTTTCTATTTTATTATGAATATTGTTTATTGTTATTCTTTTGTCTTCTTCTCCTAAAGTAAATAAAGTTCTAACGAGTTTCATATGTTTATGAACATCGAATCATAAATTCTTTTTTTATCATGAAACAAAAATATTTTTGATGACAGAAAACTATAAAATCGTTTACGACCCATATTTTTACGCAAAATTTACTTTTCATTTTGTTCGTAAAATGTTTCATCTATTTGTGTAGGTCATTAAAATATTTGACGTCAATTTTTTAACGGCTAGTTACAAATCGTCTACAAAATTTTTAATAAAAAACCAGATATTTAAAAAATAATTACCATAAAACAACAATATTATTATGACCACAGAATGATTTATTAACTTTAATAATTATATTAACCCCAAGCTTTATATTCTCCGAGTTATATAAATATTTTTTTTATATTTATACGTATTATATTCAACAAATTCTCCAACTCACAAAGAAATATCGGTATGGAGAAGTACCTATATAACTTACTGTTCCAAAATTATTTTTCAAAATAATTTTGTAATATGAAAAATGTCAGTGGAATTTGTTAGAAAACCCTCATATACGATACATAGACGATACTATTCTAGGCACAAACGAGTTAGGGAAAAGACAGAAACGACGGTTTTAACCTCGGTTTTAACCGAAGCGTTTACCGAGTCAGTTTCCAAGTTGATAGATCGTTTAATATAGCATAATAGCGTAAAACACACACAGCTGTTTCAAAACCGCCGCACGAAACGCATCGAACGGCACAGCTGTGTGTGTTTTACACTATTATGCTATATTAAACGACCTATCGACTTGGAAACCGACTCGGTAATCGCTTCGGTTAAAACCGTAAAAGCGTTTGTTTTACGTATTTTTCTTGAAAAATTAATTAAAAACGTCATAACTTCTTACAGTTTATTTCAAATTATTCCTTTGTTCATAGTTCAGTTCGGAAATTGTAAGCAGTGACTAGTACTTAGTTACTAATAAGCTAAATGAGGGCGGCAAAACAATAAAACAATATGAAGAATACTATGGCACGCCGTTTTACTATTTAATCGTAAAATATTTTTACATAAAATAATAAATATCTTATAATTTTTGATAAAAAAACAAATTTCTTAAGTCAATTTTATTTATGTATCAACATAATAAAAATGCAATATTATTATGTTCCGACATAAAATTAAATGCTTAAATAATATTATGTACATAATATTATTTCTTGAATTTTTATTGTTGAATTAAAATTATGTACCTACATAATTTTAATTCTGCATCTCTTTCTACAGCATAGTGTAACATACTGTAGAAAGAGATGGAGAATTAAAATTATGTACATAATTTTAAATCGAGAATAAAAATTCAAGAAATAAAATTATGTACATAATAATAACTCGGAAAAAACGACGAATTATAATTATGTTGCGACATAATTATAATTATTTAGGATTCTTCTCTTGGAAAAATAAAAATAATTTTATTATGTATAGAAATAACAAATATTTTTTTAACTAAAAATATCCTGACGAAAAATAATAAAATTATGCCCCTACATAATAATAAATTGTTGAAGTGAATATTTTTTATGTACTGACAGAATAAAAATACAATTTTATTATGTCCTGACATAAAATTAAATTCTTAAATAATATTATGTACATAATTTTATTTCTTTGAATTTTTATTCTAGATTTAAAATTATGTACATAATTTTAATTCTCCATCTCTTTCTACAGTATGTTACACTATGCTGTAGAAAGAGATGTAGAATTAAAATTATGTAGGTACATAATTTTAATTCAACAATAAAAATTCAAGAAATAATATTATGTACATAATATTATTTAAGCATTTAATTTTATGTCGGAACATAATAATATTGCATTTTTATTATGTTGATACATAAATAAAATTGACTTCAGAAATTTGTTTTTTTATCAAAAATTATAAGATATTTATTATTTTATGTAAAAATATTTTACGATTAAATAGTAAAACGGCGTGCCATAGAATACCACTCCTTAGATTTTCCCATGCATAAAAAATGAGCCGCTTATATTGCATTATGAAACTATAAGTAGTCACTGCCCATAATTTCCGAACTAAACTATGGTTCGTTTATTTTTAGGGTTCCGTACCTCAGAAAGAAAAAACGGAACCCTTATAGAATCACATTCGCGTCTGTCCGATCTCCCCCCCATGATCTCCGAAACTACTGAGCCTAAAATTTTGAAAAAATAGGGCCTCACTCATAGTTTACAGGTAAACCTAAACGAAAGTCCTAAGTCTTAATAATACGGAACCCTCTCCAGGCGAGTCCGACTCGCACTTGACCGGTTTTTTTGAAGTGAAAACTTCCTTAGGCGCACTTTGCACTGAACAGTAAACGAAAGTGAACCGTCACGCTCGGGTCGGTGAGGTTGAATCGGGTTTACTCGGCTCCACTCGACATCAAGCGCGCTTGGGTCGGTGACCATGTTTAGTGTCTAACAAGAAGTGCATTGTTTCAAGAATTACGTTTTTATTATTACGTATTATAATAATAAAATAATATTATAATATTATGTATGTTTTGCATATAATCAAGTTTTCACTTCTATCGTGTACACATCCACTTTTTTATATTACTTTTAACATATTATTTCGCCTTCATCCAGTATTCAGTCTCTTTGTTTCTATTCCTTTTATTTTCAAAGTTCGATATTAAAAACCTTGTCGTTTAATAAAAGGTCGCCATTTTCTGTTTCACTGATTTTTTATAACGTACAAATATAAAATACGTTTGCAAAATATGCAATTCAATAAAGTATATATTATTTGTCAATAATATCCTTTCGCCGATACCAACGTCGCCATGTTTTGTTGTTTTTTAATATTTTGAAGTTATTCGATCAGACTATACATATAAATTGCATTGCCAGTCACAAAAAAATCATAATACAGTGAAACCCTCTAATACAGATACTTCTGGGATCAAGAAAGTCCATAATAAAAAAATGTCCACATATAAAAGGTTCGAAAGTATTTAAAAAATAACTAAATAAGTTTGTTTTATTATAAACAAGAAATATTGCATGTAGCATGGCGAGAGAAACGGAACATTTATGGTGGAAGCGAAGGGACAGAATATAAATATATTATTGTTTTAATTATTTTCTACTAGCGGCTTGTCCCGGATACGCCCGGGTGGTATGAAATTATGATTTAATAGCGGTTTTTAAGACCTACATTTTTTTCGTACATTGTTTTGATGTATGTCTAAAGATTTGGCCAGCGTTAGCCATGTAAGCGTACGATAAAAACACCATCATAGTTCAGCCATTTTGTACAAAATATTTACAAATTATATACACAAACCTTCCTCGTTTATCGCTCTTTCTATTAGTGAAAACCGTTTCAAAATCCGTTGCGTGGTTTAGAAGAAGTAAGCGGAGAAACAGACAGCCGCAGACAGCGACTTTGTTTTATACTATGCAGAGATAGAAATTTGTTGATAGAGTGCTCGCGGTGAGAGATGAAGCCAGGCACGTCATCAATAATATGCTAGTGAACGCCTGCTTGCCCGCAGACAGTGCCGTGTACACAAAACTGCACATTGGGTTTTATGACGTTAGGTACAATTTTGGCAAACCGCTCATGAATCTCCAAAACAGCCAATAGCTAGAAGGCGGGCGCAATGCATTCACGTTACTATGACGCGGTGGCTTCATCTTTCGTCGTGCGAGGTCTAATATGTGTGTCAAAAAAAGTCAATTGAAGAATGAGAAAAAATTGAACGTAACTCATTGTTAAGTTTAGATAAAAAGTTTTCACAATAGAAAATATGGGTCAATAAAAATGCTTCATTAGATATAATTATAGCAACTTTCAACAACAAAAGAATCCATTTATATTCGAAATATGAAAAATGAAAATGTAATGAATATATTATTTAAATTTTAAACGAAGTGTCATTAACACATGTTCCTGCGTTTAATATGAATATGTTTGATACAAAAGAGCAATTATTTTTTTACGAACTAAAATTGAAAAAAAAAACATTAAAAATGACATGGTATTATAATTTTTAATTGGGCGTCAAATTTATCAGCGCAAGCAAGTTTCAGCACAGTAAAAATAAATTTAAAATAGTAGATTGTATATCTAGTTGCGTAATGAGACATATATTACCGATGAGTAGTGACAGTATGTTAAAACGAGCGATATAGAGTTTTAACAATCACACGAGTCATAATATCATTACGCACGAGATAAATATGATATTTGTTGCTATACCCACTATAAAATAGCTGCTTTTAACTTCATTTTCAATATTTAAAAAAAAATTTAACAGTTCGTTAGTGTTGCCAACTTCACTTCTATAGTAGGCCGAGAATAGCTGTCCGTATAGGTAATGGCAAGCGGATCAGGACGAATTAGCATAAATCACTATGGAAATAATGGTTTGCTTTCTCACACTAGGGTGGGAAAGACACGTTCCCGCACACCGGCACACAGGATATTTTGAGAAAATGACTGTTTGATATCTTGTATCTACAGGATGTCCAAGACTTGCGTTGTCGGATGATATATTGATTTTGGGTGAAAATAGAAAAAAAGTTTAAATACAAAAGTTGTGTAAATTTTAATGGTGTAAAACCTAAAAATATTTTCAATTATACAGCCTGTCCCATTTAAGCGTGGCAGATCAAAGTTATGTTTTTGTTAACCGTAGCACTCTGTTTTTATTTGTTTTTTCAATTTTGCACCCAAATGTGAATAGAAATTGTAAGGGAAGTCATGCTCGAAAATTCAGTAATTTTTGAGTTATTCAAGTTTTTTAGAAATTTTTGACACGTGCACTGTGCAGACCTTTACGTAAAATAAAACCTTTATCAAACTGAAATTTTGAGGATTACTAGATAATGGCCGGACAAATCAATGTCTGTCCTAAAAAAAATGAATTTATTATACAGGGTGTTCAAAATAATGTACTTCTTTTACCTAACTTCAATCACGTGTAACTTTTGATTGTTAAATACGAGGTTATTTTTTTGCTGGAATTATATTCTTTAGGATATTTACTAACACTTTTATTAAGGGTTCTGCATACCTAAATCTAATATTTTATTACGAAAATATTAGGTTTAGGTAACTCTGGAGTGCAGTATGCAACGTGGGTCAGCAGAATATTACCACCGCAGCGCTCCTAGCGGTTGGCTTGCTATAGATAGAACAACTAGCAAGATCTCTTATTATTAATTACTCGTATATGTCAATGGACCAAGAAAACATGGTTTGTCCACAATATTATAATTTGTTCAAACACATTTATGTAATACGATGTTGTCTAAAGTTTCATGCATTTAGGGCTGTCATTTCAAGTACGTTATGGTATGTTTAAATAATGTAAACAGTTGAGGAACGTTATAACATATTTCACATTAATATGTTTACTCTACAACGTGTAGTATAAT
Organism: Mongoloraphidia duomilia; assembly: GCA_039654895.1. NCBI lineage: Eukaryota > Metazoa > Arthropoda > Insecta > Raphidioptera > Raphidiidae > Mongoloraphidia > Mongoloraphidia duomilia. The sequence goes on from CM077527.1 coordinate 15,790,257, forward strand.
AAAGATTGGGAGAGCAGTATAGCCTAGTGGTTAGCGTGCTTAGTACCGCAACCTCTGGATTGGACTGCCGTGGGTTCGACTCCCACCTGCGCTCATGGTTGTTTTGTGATGTTATTTAGTTTTAAGTTGTTATTTAGTGTAGTTGAAAGACGCTAATGACCTGAGATGTCAACGCGTCTATAATCTACAATACATAAATAAATAATAAAGATTGGAGGTAACCATTAAATTTCATAATATATTGGCAATTACTTTAGGGCAGTGTTTGTTAAACTAAATTTTGACAGTTCGCCTACAGATCGTTTCTTTTCTTCAAAACAATGCTACCAGACTAGCTTCTAATGATGCTTTATAGTAATATCAAATCCCGTCTGATGTCGCTAGTACTAATAAATGCACTATTTTTGCTCACTGCTGATCCCCCATGAGGAAAATCGTGACAATTCTGATTGCAGATAAAGATCCAGCCTATAAGATATATAGATCTGCAAAGTTTCATTAAAATCTGTCCAGTGGTTTTTGTGTGATGCGCTAACAACACGTACACTAGTTATCATTTTATTATGTGTATAATATTTTATAGATAGATAGATAGGTAGACAGATAGATAGATAGGCAATAAGCAATAATTATAAAAAGAAAAACAGTCATCTGTGGACAAAAAACTTTCATTAAAAAAAATGGGTGTGTGCTTATATCCACACGACAGAAGTGAAAACTTCAGATTTTCTAATTTTTGGTGTCATATATTATAGAGCATTTATGAACTAAAAATAATTTATTACTAAAATACTAAATATGTAATTTTAATTAATTCCACCTTGGTTTAAAAAAAATATAATTATTGTCAAAGAAAGAATATAACAAAAATAAAAAATATATAAATAAATATCGTATAGAATTTAGAAAAAAAAAACGCCAACAATTCTACGCTGCTATCAGGTTTCGAACCCACGTTCCTATGCATAGAACGCAAAGACGTAACCAACTGTGCTATGGGTGGAAGTTTGTAGACGGCCGTTTTTATGATATAAGTACATATCTATGTTGCAAATTCTTACGGAAGGAGTTGCGAACGCTTCACATTTTTTCAGTACCCAGGCAAAGAGCGCCTAACGCGCCTAAGGAAGTTTTCACTTCAAAAAAATGTAAATCGATTAAGCAGGGCCGCTGGTGGAAAGAAAACGGCTGATGTTTTAAATATATAGATTATATTTTTTTTATTTGTGAAGTGAAAATGACATTCAAGTACTTAATGTTTGTCTTTCTTAGCTCTATTTTTAAAACAAGTCTTTATTCATTTTTTATGTCGAATTTAAAACAAGAAATAAATTATATTAGATACTACGTATATAACATGCTTTCGTATGTAGTTACAAATATAAAATTTGAAAACATTTTAACATAAAAAAGCTATACTAACTGAATATGCATACATCAAGAAACAATTTACATAATATTTTAATTAAAAATAAACAGAAGTGAAAAAAATGATGATATAGCTGCAACAGTCCCGTAATAAGTGTCTAAAAGTAAACAGAAAATATATTTGTGTTGTGCCTCGAAGAAGAACGTCAACGGATCAGGCAACGAGATAGGGAGGGACAATTTTTGCGTTTTACAGACACAATTGGTCCAATTTCGACCACAGGCGATACTAGTTATTATTAATTAAGTATTAATATACATTAAATAGATTTATACGGCTTTTTTGCAAATAAAAATTTTTATTGGAAGAGCAGCTAATTACATAATTGATTCCTGCAAATATCGGAAAAAATCATTTTGACAACCATAGTCACAGTCAGGACTCTAACCTGAACTTTTCCACTATCGCGGCGGAATGAACTTACAATTACTCAACCATGACATGACTACCAATCTAACATTCTCCATAGATTTCCACTAATTGTAGCTTATAGGTTTGTTTGAAATAATTTCACCTACATGAATAGCTCTCGCTACTACGATGATTCACATCTACAACCTAGCTATAATTAATAACACGCACGCATGTAGTGGAAATCTATTGATTCCTTTGCATATATGGAGAATGTTAGATTGATAATCATGTCACGGTTGAATAATTGTAAGCTCATTCCGCCGCGATAGTAGAAAGGTTCAGGTTAGAGTCCTGACTAGGGAATTCAATCTCGGGCCGAGATTGGCAATTCGAGACCTCGCGAGATCTCGATTAATGTCGACAATATCGAGATTTCGCCTACTTTTGAAAAGAACGTATTATTTTGTATCTAAAATACTTAAAAATGAAAACTACTTACTTGGGACAGTGTGACTGTGTCACTGTGTTCGTGTGTGATTTATTGCGTAGTGCACTGTGCAGATGATTATTATTCATTATTTTCCTTAAATAAACGTTGATTTTTTTGTCCAAGATTCAATCAATGTTTTGTTTATTTTCAAAATATAACAGCATTACCCCAACTCACACAGCATACTATATGTCAATTAATTATTTTGGAAATAACTTCTTAGGAATTAGGAAGCATAGGGTAAGTTACTATTAGTAACGTTAACGAACATTTGGTTTGAATTGTTCTTAGATATATTCAGTATTCACTTCACTTTGTAATTTGTTAGCCATCTAATGCTTGTTATAAGTTCTGTCAATTTCACTCAAGAAAACAATAATTAAAACAATATATGCAGAGAAACAAACAGAATCAATTAGCGAGACTGTCAACAACTATTACGTATAAGTTATAAGATTTTTTTTCAAGCGCGTTCGTTCTTGAAATCTCGTTCGAGATCTCGACCATGTCGGGTCGAGATCTCGAACGAGATTTCAAAAACGAGATTGCCTGCCCACGAGAATAAATCTCGAAAAATGGCTCGAGATCTCGCGAGATCAATATTGCATTCCCTAGTCCTGACCTGTGACTATGGTTATCAAAATGGTTTTTTCTGATATTTGCAGGAATCAATTATGTAATTGACTGCTCTTCCAATAAAAATGTTCATGAATCAACGATTTCAACGAACTCGGTATATTACGAAATGCTCCACACGTATCAAATTTACATCTTGTAGAGAACTGTTTTATAGGTTTGCATATATACTCAGTTGTTTATGAAAGGTCCCTTTGTAAGGTGAAACGTTCAAACGACACAAGTAAATGGATAGGAAACATAATAGTTTATGTTTTGAACAAAGGTAGCCGTAGCTATTACGTAAGAAAGCAAGAGATCGTAATAATAATAATAATAAATAATTACGATGAGTATGCAACGTTCAAAACAGGGCTTCAGACAAAACAAAAATAAAAACATTGACTGATGACCAGTCCTATACATCCTATACCTAGTAAATATATTTACAAAAAATAAACACTCTTTTTTTATTCTTTGAAAAAAAACATGGCCCTCTTTTTTGTTCAGTGATCTACTGATGGCTAGCTTAATATAGCAAAAATCATGGTTACCTTGATTTACGTACAATTTTTATTTTTTTTAGTAAAATATTTTTTTCTCGAAAACTGTACATTTTAGAGAAAAAAATTTTTACATTTTTTTCATATTATAACATCTAGAATTCATTTATATTTTTTTTACCTATGTTAATACGTGACATTGAGAACGTTTTTTTTAATATCTCGGGATCCACTGAACCGATTTGACTCAAAATCTAATCAGATCTAAGTTAAAGACTGATAAACACAATATAACAATCGGCATGGCCGTATGGTTTTCCGTTTTTACGATATCGAAGGCGAAAAATTGACCACATACACACACACACACACACATACAGACATCAGTCAGAAAATGATCTTAAACGATTGCTAGGGTCTCAAAACGTGAAGATCTGTTAAAATCTCGAAATATTTTTTTCGGACTAAATCCATTACTTCCCTGCCATAGTAGAGGTGGGAAGTAAAAAATCATTCACAACTATGCATAAGTATAAAGAAGTATGGCACAAATATGTATCTAAGTAACTATACTAAAGGATACCAACAAACTGGATTTTTTAGCTAAAACTTCTACCGCGATACAGATTGTTATCACCAACACATATAATAAATTATGACATAATAAATATCTATCTATCTATCCATAATACATATGACTTGATACTAATATAGCAGAGACATAGGCACCGTCACAGTTGAAAGGGAAAAAAATCTATCAATTTCATTGGTTAATTCTTAAAAGTGGGCTGTAATAATATGTCAAAAATGTTTATGTATGAGAGCGCCATTGCCAAGTATAAACAATCATTTTATAAAGTACGCTATTTGTTTAAAACTTTTCTACAATAATTTTTTTTCTCGTGTTTGACATCGGTGACCATAGATAAAATTTTGACCAAAGCTTGTTAGATATGTAACGAGCATATTCTAAAAATTAAAAATTTTTCTAGGTTATATTATTATGTGATTTACTGGTATTAAACTATGAAATCATTAAAGTAAAATTAGAATAAGGACTGACAGTATAGTGTAGTGGTAAGTGTGCTGGCCTCTCTACCAGACTATTATGGGTTCGAATACTTTTAAAAATTCAAGTATCCATATTTGCTTATGGTATAGGTATCGCATATCCCTAAATACAAGAGACGCGAAGAGTCCCTGACGAATGTGTTCTTTTCATTTGTAATGACAGATGCAAAGCTGATACTGTTTAATGTTTTGTTATATAATCATTTTGCGCCGTTCATATTCTGTCTGAGATAAAATGAATATTATGTGCATAAATAATGCATGCAAACATAATGAAACTTTTCTTCACAATATTCTAATATTTCATCTGCATTCAAAAGAAACCAGCATTGGACGTGTTTTCTTTCTTTATATTTTACCCATTTTGTAGGTTAAGTATATCTTTTATAAATATACTAACGGTCCCGCCCGGCTTCGTCCGGGCGCTAAGAATTTATATATAATAAAGATTAAAATACCCGCCCTTCCGCCATATATACACGGACTTACACGGAGAATTACAATATTTGACCTTATTGTGTTTCGGTATTGATGAATGAATTAACAATTTATATAGACACTTGACAACTAAATATAATATCAACGATAACGAAAAAAAGACGAAAAAAACATCTTTTAAATGTTATATTTATTCCAATCTGAGGACAATACAAATAATAATTCTGAGAATTTAACCCCGAGCAAAACAGCGTTACGTCTATATAATATTACAAGCACAAGTAATAGATACTTTAAAAAGATGATTTGTACAGCTTCTCCGTTCTAGGTATCTGGCATGGCATGAATTATTGCAAAACTATCCGTATTTACCCGACGTTGCCCGAGAATGAACATTCGTGTATAATGACTGCAACCTTCACAGATATTTTTTCTATCCATTCATGAAAATCGCATGAAAATCGGTTGAATGAGTTTATCGCGTTAAAACAGACGTTGCCTTTTATAGATTACTAGTTGTCCAGTCCGGGCGAAGGGTACAAATCTGTATTTTCGCTCAATGCTCATCCCCATTTTGTCGTAGCGTAATGATAGGTACCTTCAAAGGTGGACTTTTCATAAGGCCCATAAGACCCATTACAACAACTTCCGAGGACAGTGTGGTGTAACGGTTAGCGCAGCGGACCATTATTTATTTATTTATTGTAAATTATAGACGCGTCGACAACTTAGATCATTAGCGTCTTGATTACATTAAATAACAACACACTTAAAACTAAATGACATCACAAAACATCCATGAGCGGAGGCGGGATTCGAACCCACGTCAGTCTGATTCAGAGGCCGCGACGCTAACCACTGGATCACCTGTCGTAGGTTCGAATCCCACCTCCGCTCATTGATGTTTTGTGATGTAATTTAGTTTTAAGGAAGTTGTTATTTAATATAATTAAGACGCTAATGACCTAAGTTGTCGACGCGTCTATAATCTACAATAAATAAATAAATAAATATACAACTTCCAATGGGAAGTTAAAAATTATAAATTACAAATAATAAAATTGTATTGAAAAAAAAGTTTCACTTCTATGGAGTTTGACCACGACACAACTGGTTTTTTCCTTTGTATATTTTCAGATAAGATTTTTAACTTCCCATTGGAAGTTATTGTCCGAAAATCGAAATCAAAATGTATAACAAATTTGTATGTTTCAAGGTCACTACACTATTTTTACACTATTTTTAGAAAAATGTGTGTGTGTGTGTACGTACATACGTATGTGTCCATTTATTTCTAAGACGAAATCTCGAGAATGAAAAATGATATCGACTACGTTAGGGTGCCAATCGACGCGTATTAACGTAAATATGATCTGAAAGAAATTTTTTCAAAATCGGTTCAGCCGTTCTTTTTTCTTAACCAAATAGACTCCAAAAAAAAGTAAATTTTAGACAATATCTCGCAAATAAAAAATTATATCGGCATCGTAAGGGTGTCAATCGAGGCGTGTTAACGTCATTTTGATCCAACATAAATTTTATAAAAATCGGTTCAGCCGTTTTTTAGTGTATTTGCCATAATATGGCACATACACTATTGGCGTCGGTCGAATGGCGGGACCTAGGGGTCGGACCAAAATTTCTCGACGTTTCATACCCTCCTGAACAGTTTGCCACCATTTTTGAAAATGTTTATGTAGGTATATAATATGTATATATATATATGTTTGTACACGATAACTCTCGACAGACTTAATCGATTTAAACGAAATTTGGTACACACATTGGAACCCATTACCGCACGAAGCCTATTTAAAAACTTTTTTCAACCCCTAAAAACTACCCTTAAGGGTAGTTTTTAGGGGTTGAAAAAAGTTTTTGGGCCCAAAAATACCGAAAAAATTCTCAGAATCGTTTCAAAATTGAAATTTAACCCTTAAGTGAAGATTAAAATGTGCTGCTAAAATTTTAATAAAATCGGCCAGACAGGACCGGACTTACAAATTTTATGAAAACACTGGTTTGCGGATAGAGATTTACTTACTGAAGGGTGTATTTAATTTGGTACAGAGGTTGCATTGATAATATTATTGAAATTAAGAAAAAAAATATTATTTTAAGGGATGTATTAAGGGGTTAAATTTTTTATTTTGTCCAAAAACAAACTTAAGTTTACCTAATTATAGAGCCACAAGGCCTGCATTAGCAAATACACTATATTGTCGGCAGGGTTTGGCACTGCGACCCGAGTTTTTTTTTTTAAATTATTGTTAAAAATAAATAATAATTATGTTTTAATGATTACTTTTCTGTGTAATATCTATTTTAATTATTATTATTAAATATTTATCTAACTAGGAAGTTCGTCGCGTGAACCTCAAGGGTCGCACTTTAGTCCTAATAAACGACCCACCTCACGGCTTGTTGAACTCTATTTTTGTGCAGACATTTCATCTAGTGTTCCTTGACTAGAAATATAAAAATAAAAAACTTGAAAAAGTTTTATAAGGCAGGCTTTATTCTCAAACGAATTGAGGTCAAAACATTTCAAAACTAATAGCTAAATAATAAACAGCATACATTCGATTCGAGTGAAAAATGGGGGGATGGGGAGTATCATTTTCAAAGTACACCTACCTACGTAATAATGCACATGTCTGTATAGTAAAAGTCAATGGAGCACAAATATTCAACGACCAGAACAAATCGTACCCTTGCTGATGCTTTTTAGTCAGTAGAGCTCTTTTATCAACTCTACTCGGCTCATAACAAACAATTTACATGCTTTTTTTACCTCTACAATAAGGACGGGCAATGCCAAACTTGACCACTAGTGGCGCCAGCTACATAACTACCGTGGTATGTAGGGCAGTTCATAGTAATGTGTACAGAATAAGTTTATTTGAAATAAATAAATAGTTGACAATATCGATGTGCTGTATTTACCAATGTTTAAATCATAGAGGTTTTGTATTTCTAAAGAATCTGGAACTGAAAAGAAGTGGTTAAATGCTATCAAAATGGAAAAAACTTGATTCCTCGCGTGTTTTTCTGTGAGAACCAATGATAACTTAGGTAGTTATATACCTGCTGCCATCTATATTACGTTTCTCGTGTGCAGCCATGCATCCACACTCAACTGTGCATACCTATGGTGTTGAGGCTTGAGAATAACCGAGCGTGTAGCAATGCTGTTGTTTATATGGCGTTGCTATGGTTCCTCTATTACAAGTTCCCAGTTCCCGGGTTCTAGCCCGAGAGCTGGTAAAAGTGTCATTTGGATTTTCAATTTATTATTAAAAAAAATAATGAATTGAAAATATGAATTGGTGCTAGACCCAAATAACCTTAGCTGTTGGTGGTCTTTAAAACACACACACTATGGTGCTAGAAAGACAGGAGGTCATAAATTAAAGATGTTCTACGTTTCCATAGTTACACATCATATAGTTGTGTATTTTGGAAAACAGATTATTGCATTTTTTACTGTCAAAATACAAGGTTAGTAGAGCATAGGTTGCCTCATTCCGATAGATAGTAATGGGGGGATGACGTCACTCAGAATATACCATGCTTGCTCACTTCAATAGAAAAGATCAGACCATGGACGCTGCTAATTTTTGGAAATAAAAATCACAGTAACCATGGTAGTGTGATATGTTTTTTCAATACCTAATAGAAACATGATTCTTCTGTTAGTGAAAAAAATATGATAAGTTGTCAATTTTGTGACAGCTGTTAAGTGTTATGGTGTTTTGTGGTTATTTTTAATATTTTGTGAATATAAAAGATAAAATAATTAATTTATCAATTTGTTAGTTAATTCTATTCGTTTCTTAAATTTAAAAAAATAGGTAATTAACAAGATCTGCCATTTCTTGAGCATTATTTAATTTTTTGTTTGTTTATATTATAGATATTAAAACCTAAATTTTGTAATAAAAATAAAAATTATCCTATTTTTTAACATCTATTCTTGTATTTATTGTCTCCTGCCAATTTTAAGAAAAAATCTGCACGAAGCAACTAATATAAATAAGCATAATCTTCAACAATTTTTGTACTTGATTTAAACTAAATTCTAGCTGACGTCATTCCCGCGCTTATGCTGATTGGTCAGATGGAATGAGGCAACCTGTACTCTAATAACCTTGGTCAAAATAGGCATTAAATTCATAGTACCCCGACGAAGCCGGACCGGGCAGCAAATTTTCTACAAACATGAAATAATATTCTACGAAGTAAAAAATAAATTATATAGGTTATTCTAAATTATTTGCGTATTAAATTATAAAAGGACTCTTGATAATAAAACACAAATAAAGTATCTGCTTTTAAAGATCTTCAACCTTCGTTTTCAAAAGGATGGTATTTTTTTTCAATTGGAGTTTAATCTCGCTTGAATCAAACCAAAGATTAAATTCTATTTAAACTACAAGATTAATATTCGAAAATGAAAATAAATTCAAAATTACAATTAGCAACCAGTTCTATAGGAAATAACAAAATGTTGCAAATTCCATTGTGAATTAAACTTCAACACGAAGTTCCTAACTTTTTCCAATTAATTTGATATTTTCAAAATTTCACCAACATAAAACCTAATTAGTAAGAGATAAAACACAACTCCATTGGGATTTTAACTTGAAGTGACGCTCGTTACTAAACTGGCTATTCGAAACTCTAGGTAATCCTAAAGCTTCGTTTCCACTAACGGCGGTTTTGCCAATCGACTTTGCCCTTGTGGTAACGCCGAATAATAATAACACACAACTATTTGTATGATGATGAGGATGTGATGATGGTAATGATATAATAATGATGTTGTGATGATGATGATGATGGTATAATGAATATGATGATGAGAATATCATGATGGTGATGATGTTATGATGATGGTATAATGAAGATGATGATGAGGATATGACTATGGTGATGATGTTATGATGATGATGGTGGTATAATGAAGATGATGATGAAGGTGTGATAATGGTGATGATATAATGATGATTTTATGATGATGATGGTATAGTAAAGGTGATGCTGATGTGATTATGGTGATGATATAATGATAATGATGAGTCTCATGGAAGGAACAGGAAAAATGTAGATGCACTTAGGCCTACAAATGGACACCGGTAGTTTATCTACGTCCCCCAACAGTTTCTTATATTCATCGAAAGCAATCAGTTATTTCAAGATACTACTCTACACGTAAAAGTCAAAGGTTTCTGTCTGATGATCACTAAAACAACTCCTTGCTAACATCATTTACAGGTAGCAAGATTTTTACAAAATTTCTTTAAAAGTAAAGATACGTTAATATTATTGACAATGATTCGTAGGTATATGTGGACAAATATTTCCAGATTCTTACGAATAAACCATCATTATTTACTAATGTGGACACGAGATCTAATAATTATTACTGTGTACATTACTGGCATCCAAAAAGTATAATTTTATCTGCGGCAACGATAGAGTTAAAATAATGTTTTTGTTAAAACTGACATTAGCGCGATTAAAGCTGTAGGTAAACAACAGTTTATCATACATCTAGGTATAGCAACTCTTTGTTGAATATCCAAAAAGTACACCAGACATTAGTGCGATAAAATCTGCAGGTAAACACTAGTATATCATACATTTGACAACTCTTCGTTGAATATCCAAAAAGAAAATGGCACATTGTCAGTGGCGTAACTGTCGGTGTACGATGCGTGCGACTGCACAAGGGGCGCAGCCCTCCAAGTGACGCCAAAAAATATACAGAGTGGCCCAATGAAAACAGTCCACGCAAGTTTTAGCCACTTAATATCAGTTTTGCGAAAAAAGCTCGCACACGTCAATTTTAGAATCAAGGGGGACATCTAAATCGATTGGTATTATTTACGTAACTTCAACCCTGAGAGCAGGGTGATTTGCACCCCAAAAATTTTAAATGGAAAGGGGTGTCAAACGATTCGCAGTTCGAAAGGCCTCTCAATTCTTTTTACAACAGTCTTTTTGTTTTTCAAATCCGATCATTAATTGCGGAGAAAATGACATTTTAATTTGTATCAAGTATCTTAGTCAGATTACTCCAGCAATATTGGAAAACGTACGACGACGCTTTGATGATAATCTTTATTATTGTATGATGGAGGTGGTCATTTTGAGCACTTAATAAAATGATCCTTGAGTTCTTGTCTGTATTTTTACTTGACAGATGACGTTCTTTTGTTTGCTATGTTCAATTGTTTAAGACTATTGATACAATTTAAAATGTCATTTTCTCCGCAATTAATGATCGGATTTAAAAAACAAAAAGACTGTTGTAAAAAGAATTGAGAGGCCTTTCGAACTGCGAATCGTTTGACACCCCTTTCTATTTATAATTTTTGGGGTGCAAATCACCCTGCTCTCAGGGTTGAAGTTGCATAAATAATACTAATCGATTTAGATGTCCCCCTTGATTCTAAAATTGACGTGTGCGAGTTTTTTTCGCAAAACTGATGTTAAGTGGCCAAAACTTGCGCGGATTGTTTTCATTGGGCCACTCTGTATAAGTAATCTAAAGATATAAAATAAAGATCTTTTTCAAAACTAAAAGTATTTAAGTCCTATTTACGAAATAGAATGGCATAATCGCGTTTAAAAAGTTTGGCCTTAATAAGTATTGAGAATTCCAGAGCTAGACGTTTCAATTTTAATAAAGTAACAGGCGCAAAAATTTATTCATATACGGGCGCCAAGTCGTCTAGTTACACCACTGCGCATTGTTTAACTTTGCATGCGAATGAAATAGATTGAACATTGGTAGAATTTATTGAATACTGAAAATAATATTATAAAGTTAGTTGAATTCGAAGAAGTAAATATTTGAAATCAGTTGACAAACACGTCATCATAATATGAGTAAGTAATGATATAAATATTTTTCTTCATATATAAACAACGGTATACACAATTTTAATATAAAACTCGTCTACATTTTCTTTTTTAAAATGAATAGCGACGTTGTAGTATTCCCTATAATAATTTAATAAAAATGTTTGACACACACAAATAAAGTCTACAGGATGTATTCGTTTAATATAAAAGATAAAGAGAAAAATTGTTTTAGTCATCTCTTTCTGATTGCAGTATAGTAGATTGTATATTTTGTAGTGTCGTAATGACAAATATTGACAGTATGTTAAATCGAGCGATTTAGCGAGTTTTAGCCGTCACACGAGTCATAATATCAATACGCACGGAAAATATATAGTATTTTTTGCCATACCCATTCAGTGGCGACGCTAGAATTTTTTGTTAGGGTGGACCAGACTTGCGCTTGATGTTCTGAAGGTGGGCCATTAACATTTGTTGCCAAAATTTCAGTGCTCGTCAAAATTTTAACCCAAATTACTTCCTATAGAATTTACAAGAAAAATTGTTGAAATTTCGAGGATTAAAAACGTGTTTAAAAGATAAACTAGAGATTGAGGATTATTTCAGGGTTGGTCAAGACAGTTTAAGGTGGGCCATTATAGTTTAGGAGCTTGAAGACTGTGGCAGACAGACAGACAAACAGGCAGACAAGTGAGAACAATAATTATTAGGATCTCACCCTTTGGTTATGAAACCCTAAAAGTGTCTAATTTAACCGAAATCGATTTTACACATTAAAAAAAAATATTTATCAATGTTCTAAAAGGGAATTATCCATGAAAATTAAACTTTAAAAACTCATTCCGTTATAAGTTTGGCAATAAAATTCAAAATAAAGTAATAAATTCAGTTATATGAGTACAGCGAAGCTGTTATAAAACTGAACCCAAAAACATTAATCATAAAATGATAAGCGTTCAATATTGTATGTCAGTGGTTTTGTCTCTGACATCTCTTGGCATAAAATATAAATTACTTTATTAGCTATACATGACACCATCCAGATACAGATTGTTGTCAAAATAGTGACTACACTGTAAGAAATAAAAAGGCCGATTATACAGAGATTATCGATGGTCCATTTGTTGCCAGCGATTAATCTGGTAATAGGCACACAAAGAGGCAATGGCGTCGCAAACTCGCCACATCGCGTAGATTCCATAAAAACACATTGCGCATGCGTGGTTACTAATTTTACATTAATTTGTTTTGTATTCATCCATTTTATATATTATGTAACTATACATTTTATTTTGTAATTTTTACACACTTTATTGGAATATTACACAAATTATGTAATTTTAATTTACTTTATGTAAAAATCACAAATTTGTTTAACTTTACAGTAAAAGTTCAAGTTTTTTTGAAGTTTTCTGTGTAAAAATAAATAATAATGTAAAATCACTTAGAAAATCGAGCGAATTCTACCTTAACTTTCAAAGTATATTTACATCCATTTTTTACAGTGTTAGTTTAAGCATGGATCAAGTAGCATAATATTCTATACTGAATGGTTTAAGTTGATAACCATTAATTTCTATTTACAACTCCCTCCCAAAAGTATTTTTACATCCATTTTTTTACAGTATAAAGACTAAGTAGATGGTGATCTGGCGATGGTGTTTCTCAAGTGTTTATGTAAGACAAACTAATATTAAAAATATGTGTTCCCCATTTGAGAATCTGTAAGTCTGGCAGCCTTTCTCCCTTGTGTTTTAGGTGGCAGGTAGAAATTAGACAGACAAAATATGAATTTTTTTGTATCTAATAATGCAACACTTTTTTTTATTCTATATTAATGAGTAATAATTTAGAACATTGCCTGCTCAATTGGTCTTTCTTATCATATCATTAGACTTATTCATAATTTTAAAAAAAATGTCATGTATCTACGTAAGGTCTGGCATATTTTTTTACATAAAGAGTGACATATATATTGTAATTCTATAATGCCAGACCAAAATGTTGATGCGAACACTTCGAAAAAAATTATTGAAAATTCGCTATTTCTAATAATAAAAAAATATGTAAAAAAAATTTTAAGTTAAACGGTTTTATTTTAAATCATCAGCTGTACCAAAAACTGGAAAATAATTAGGACACAAACCAAGGGGCACTTTGTGTCGCTTTGTCAGCAGAATAAGTAATACAAACTTGGGACGCATTTGAAATATTTCTGTTGGTGGGCTTGGCAACACATTTTTCTAGACAAGCCGTTCTTATTTAATAATTACACAGTCGTTTTACAGATTTTTATGCGCCCAACGTTTTTATTACTTATTCCGCTGACACAGCGACACAAAGTGTCCCTTGATTTGTGTCCTAATTATTTTCTAGTTTTTGGTACATCTGATGATTTAAAATAAAATCGTTTAACTTAAAAGTTTTTTTACCTATTTTTATTTTCTAGTATTTTTAGTTTGATTTCTGGCCCGTATCATTATGCAAACTCCTCATCCTTTCAACTGTCCACCTCCTGATTCCATCATCAGATCCTCGTTACCAAGTTGAAATTATCATAATATTGTATTGTCACGGGAACTCAATGTGTGTGCAAAGTTTCATAAGAATCGGTTAAGTAGAAGTAGTTGAAAAAACTGTCGCAAGATTTGAAACAAAGATAGTAACAAACAATTAATATACGGGGTCAAGCTAAATAAAACCATTTAAAAATATAACAAATGAAATTTAGATGGATACCGTGATGACGGAATTGTTTAAAAATTGCAACATTGACTCAATAATACAATTAAATAATTAAAAAATAGTGTTACATTATTACATGAAAAATTTGTCTAATTTCTAACCTGTCATCTAAAACGCAAGGGAGAAAGGCTGCCAGATTTACAGATTCTGAAAAAGGGAACACTTATAGAGGAATTATTGAGGTTACTTTATAAAAATATATGAGCACTGAGGTTGGAATAAAAACAAAAATAAACATAGTTACTTCTTACCACAACAGTTTTATTGATGGATGTACATTTCGAAAGCTATGCTTTCATCTTCAGCAAGCACTATACATCATAATGTTTGCTAAAGATAGTTACTTCTTACCACAACAGTTTTATTGATGGATGTACATTTCGAAAGCTATGCTTTCATCTTCAGCAAACACTATACATCATAATGTTTGCTAAAGATAGTTACTTCTTACCACAACAGTTTTATTGATGGATGTACATTTCGAAAGTTATGCTTTCATCTTCAGCAAACACTATACATGTACTATACTATAGTGATTGCTGAAGATGAAAGCATAGCTTTCGAAATGTACATCCATCAATAAAACTGTTGTGGTAAGAAGTAACTATCTTTATTTTTGAGATTACTTTGCCCTATGTAGACACTTAAGAAGATCCGTCGTGTATGCAATCATAATTTCACGCCCTGTATGGAGCTTCAGTAACGACTGTCTAATCGATCCTTCCTTGGATACCATTCGACACTTGTCTTGGACGTTATTCAATTTTTTATAAGCGTCACTTTTATAAATGATAGGCACGTATTTTAATTCATAACGGGTGAATAGTTTACTATTTTACTATACCGTCTGCAATAAATATGAACATTTTAATTTGAGAAAAGCTATTGTTATTAGACTGTTAATTAATCTGCACGACCTTTTTTATGAGGAAGCACTGTGTATTTTTTACGTGACTTGCATAATTATTAGTTGTTCAAACGGCCGTTGTAGCGCTAAATATAATTATTAAACGACAAAAAACCCGACTACGTCTAACATAAAAGTACAAAACAGGCTTCCAATATGAAAAGTAGTCGGGTAAAAAGATGTTAGCTTTAGTGCCATCCCACTATATATATTTTTGAAATCTACTCATCAAGATCCTCTATTACAAGTCTCCAGTTCCCGGGTTCTAACCCGAGAGCTGGTAAAAGTATCAATTGAATTTTCAATTTATTACAAAAAAAAAATAATAATGAATTGAAAATATGAATTGGTGCTAGGCCCAAATAACCTTAGCTGTTGGTGGTCTTTAAAACACCATTTTTTTTACTCATCAAGACCTTTAGTTTGATAACCATCTCAATAGGATTTTTGAAATTTTTTTTCACGTTGGACAATTAGCCGCCATATGGGATTATTCATGACGTCGTATATCCTAGGATACTCGAAGGGTCAAGACTATTCTTAGTATTATATTCAAATTCACACAAATATTTTTGATATAATGTAAACGTCGTAACTGCGGCGCCCCCCCCCCCCCGTCGAAAAAATTTATACTAGAGTGACTCTGTGAAATGTTATGGAAGTGGTCTGTCGCGAAAATGTCGTAAAGTTCCACAATTCTAGTAAAATAGCTAAAAAATTATTTAAGAAAAAAGTTGAATGTTGCCTTTCTGGCTTATACAGAGATACTGTCAACAATTTACCGCCATCTTGTAGAGAATTAATTCATATCATTTACGAATATACAGGGTTTAATGGGGTAATCTTCAAAAATATTCGAGATACAGGTTTGTTGAGTGCTGTCTGGGACATCCTGTATGAATGAATGAATTGTAAATTTTAGACGCTCGAGAGACATCCTGTAGGCTGTATATTAACGAATAACGAGTGTCAAAATACCTAAGTAATTTATTAATACCGTTTATAATTTATTATCGTTTCATTATGATTTTAAAACAAAAACCATTTTAATTTTTAAATCAGTTTAATTTTTTTATTGCTGACATGCTTTATGTTTGCACGGAAACAGAAAAATGTCATTTTCCATGTTTGTATAACAAAGTGTTAGTAAATAAAATTCTAAATGGTGAAACTGATACAATGCGGGACGTCCATATTTTTGCAGTAATATTTTATCGGTGTTATTACCAGTGGCAAATTTACATATAGGTCGCTGGCCGAGTAGCCTCGAGCCCAGGGCGTCAAATTTAAGGGACTACAACACAAAAAGGCGTGTTCAGAATTGTCCCTTTATAACAATATACTTAAACAAATATTGAAGTTCGAAATACTGATGTGAAACACACCCGACGGTGACGATCGGGGTTACTCGTCTCAAACACGAATACGTGTTTGAAAAATGCTGGTAATAATTTGTAGTTCATAAGTGTGCTAATAGATGACACTAAAAACTTAATACGAGTAATAAGTTATTTCACAAGTGCGCTAACAGATGACACTAAAACATATATATTTTAATTTTAGTTCATAAGTGCGCTATCAGATGACACTAAAACATATATGTTTTAATTTTAGTTCATAAGTGTGCTATCAGATGACACTAAAACATATATGTTTTAATTTTAGTTCATAAGTGTGCTAATAGATGACACTAAAAACTTAATATGAGTAATAATTTATTTCACAAGTGCGCTAACAGATGACAATAAAAATTAGTATGAGTATTTTTTTTTAATTTCTAAGATACTTTTCCAAAATATTCTAGCCTCGTCGAATTTCGAGTATCAGACTAAATTTTATATTATTGTAATTAAACTTAATAATTTATATTATAGATCGTATTATAGATCGTTGGCGTCTGAACAAATAATAATAAATCACTAAGTAAGTTTCTGCTACTATGATATGATTACCTATATAGTTTGCATTATGCACGTTAGTTTTTTCACGGTAAATTTAGTACACTCTTGTTAAAAAAAACCTTTCAGAACTCGGTGACCGTGAAACCTTTTGCCACTAAAATGGCTGAATGATTCGGCATGACATTGATCTAAACTGCGTACCCAGAAACGAAAGTGTAACATAAAAAATATGATATTCAGTTCATGTAGTTATTAAAAAGCGTTCAGTTGGAAGAAATAGCAGGTCACTACGATTTGATATCTACTGATTCTATGACAGTAAATCGATCATCGGAATATAAAAAGTCCCAATAGGATTGTTGCATGAAAAATTTGATTGCAGTTTTATTATGTAAAGAGAAAATATAAATCTAAGAAAAATTGATCGGTTCGTCGATGCGTAATAATTTATTAAATTTGTTTGATATAATGATATAAGACGTCAGTAATAATTAATTAATAATATATCATCAAAAGTGCTTTTTATGTAGTACGTGAGAGAGATCCTTGCATGGCGGGAGTACATGTATATTATATGGCGGAGGGGCAGGTGTTTAATCTTTATTATAATATATAAATTCTTAGCATCCGGGCGACGCCTGGCCGGGCCGCAAGTGCACAATAAATTTATTTAGCTTTTTTTATAAAACATAACCATAATATTGTTTTTTTGACGCGATAATAGTAGCCATGTTTGTTGTCTCCCAAAAGCCGTTCCAACCAAACTTTTCGTCCACAACGTTGGTAAGCTAGTGGAATGACAAAATGTGCGGTCCTGAGCGCGAGCGTTGCGGGCGCCAAGTGGAACGCACCCAGTAAACAAAAATTGTAATAATATATTATCAGTATACTGAATAACTTATTTATTTTATATTTATTGTAGATTATAGACTCGTCGACAACTTAGGTCACTAGCGTCTTAAATTACATTAAATAACAACTAACTTATAACTAAATAACATCACAAAACATCCATGAGCGCAGGTGGGATTCGAACCCACGACAGTCTAGTCTAGAGGCTAGTACCAAGTACGCTATCCACAAGGCTACACTGCCCTCCTACTGAATAACAATAAACTATTATTTCAAAGGGTAGGTACACGTTATATCGAGAATGAAAACAATTAGAATATATCGTCATAGAGAAATGTTTATTCGAAGGGCGAGTCTGCCATTTATACCATAGACAAACATATTAATAGACGCTTTATTAATAACTACCTCGGGAAAAATCGTTATTATCATTCACTGATCATTTTTTTTGTCGATTCAGTTGTTCTCGTATATACAAATTTATTCTTTTATATTTTATAATATATACTAGCGGTCCCGTTCGGCTTCGCCCGGGTGCAAAGAATTTATAATTTATTATCCCCCCGCGAGAAATTCTCCCCCTGCGAAGCGAAGCCGGGCTAGTGGTGTTTATAATATTTTTTTGGATTCCGCTAATACGCTAAAATACACAATAATTTCAGAGTTACGTTTTGTTACTATCCTACAGGAATTATCCTCCCGCAAAAATTCTTAAAATAAAGTATAGCCTAGATATAGCACTCAGGGATAGTGTAGCTTTCTATTTGTGAAAGAATTTTTAGAATCGGTTCAGTAGTTCCAGAGCTTACCTACCCCTTACATACAAACAAACAAATTTTTATCACTTTATAATATTAGTATAGATATAGACGGACAAGAATTCTGGAAAAAAAATTCTAGATCACATAGATTTTTTTTTATTGTAAATATAGACGCGTCGACAACTTAGGTCATTAGCGTCTTGATTAAATTAATTAATAGCAACTTACTTAAAACTAAATGACATCACACCACATCCATGAGCGGAGGCGGGATTTAAACCCACGACAGTCTGATCCAGAGGCCGCGACGCTAACCACTGGACCACACTGTCCTCTAAATCACATAGATGTCCATAATAGAGATTAGAGAGGTTTCATTCTCACTACTATAATGGCGTCGGTATAACGATATCTATTTTGTGCTTAGTCTTAATGAACAATGTCTATGAATTATATTAACATAGGTTAAAATTGTTTGCTATCCAATTAAAGAAAACATCGTAACTGTCAGGCAGTATTCTGTATTACCAACACATATTTTATTCACAGTTCGGCATAATTATTTCTGTTTACATAGGTTCAATTATAAACACAATTATGTTATATTATGAAGTATTAGAAATACCTTGTAATTTTTAAGTGCGTCTTGTGACTTCCTGTGTTTTAACACGACGCGTTTCAGCAACGAGTTGCTATCTTCAGGTGTGGTTAAATTTTTTTTTGAATTACACATTGAGTATCCGTAACACGATATAATATTAAGTACATGCGTAATTACGTTAACTACGTTTCACCTATTTTCATCAAAATTAGTTTTCCTTTTAAATTTTTGAAAAAAACTTAATTTCCATTTAAAAAAAAACGTCAAAAATTGTACGATGCCATGAGTTTCCGAACCGAAGTCCCCATGCATAGGAGGCTAAAGTCGTACCTCTGGTCTACAGAATATACTCGCTAGAAAGCCGTTGTTACTGGTATATGTATAACTTATTATCCAATGCCGCAATGGTGGGGAGAACAGTACTGAAGGAGAACATTACGTCGCATGATTTCGTCTTATGATTTCGTTGCATTATTTCGTCTTATGACTTCGTTGTATTGTTTCGTTGCATTATTTCGTCTTATGACTTCGTTGTATTGTTTCGTTGCATTATTTCGTTGCATTATTTCGTCTTATGATTTCGTTGTATCATTTCCGTTGCGGCTGTTCACAACCCGACATAAGATGTTTCACATC
Organism: Mongoloraphidia duomilia; assembly: GCA_039654895.1. Taxonomy (NCBI): domain Eukaryota; kingdom Metazoa; phylum Arthropoda; class Insecta; order Raphidioptera; family Raphidiidae; genus Mongoloraphidia; species Mongoloraphidia duomilia. The sequence continues at coordinate 15,810,433 of CM077527.1, forward strand.
AAAAATCATTTACAGTAGATACCCGAAAAGTGCACGACCACCAAGTTGTAGTAGAATAAAATACTGACTTAACGAATTCTCCTTCTCTAAACTCCATTCTCATTAACATTTTAATTGTCCACTAGGTCGGTAATGCATAAACTGTTTGTGTTCTCCCCCTTTAAATTTATTTATTGTAGATTATAGACGCGTCGATAACTTAGGTCATTAGCGTCTTAATTACATTAAATAACAACTTCCTTAAAACTAAATCACATCACAAAACATCCATGAGCGGAGGTGGGATTCGAACCCACGACAGTGTGATCCAAAGGTCGGCTACGCTAACCTCCCTCTTTAAAGTTACTTCAATACTTGCACCCCCTTTTAAGAGTTAATCAGTCGCGCCCCTCATATGTGAATAAGAAAAATAGCAAAAAAATTTTTTTTAAATTCATAAGTTCATTGATGTCTGTTACCGTACCTAACTCATTTCCAAAAAAATTTTAAATTAAGTGATTTTTGTAAAATTCACGTTGATATACAAAATTAAACAAATGAGGTGTTTTGGAAATAACTTTTTATTGAATTTTTAGGATGTAACCTTAATAATTGATACATTATTATAAAAAGCCAAGTTAAAATATGCAAAAATTAAAAAAAACCGGTAACTAGATGATACAGGTGTAAAATTTTTAAGTCCGCGACTGTACATTATAATGTAAAAGAATGTGCACAGTAAAATAGGGGCTCTTATTTAGGGTAAGCGGCTCGAAAACAGACGAACGACTTGTAGCTAATTCTGACAATATATATTAAAACGCTAGTGTCAAATTGTGAACACCTTCGCCTAGTCCCTTATGCATACAGAAAATAGTTGTGGAACGCATTTATGGCAATAGAAAGCAGTAAAATGCAACTAAAGGAAGCTCTGACTTATCGAGCATCGATTAAAAACTAAGAGAACTGTATATATTAAATTCAATTTACAATCAATTCCATTTTAATTGAAAACTTGAAGAAGTAAACTTCTAAGTGAAAATTAAATGCATTTTTCTTTCAAGAAAATTTGTATTGAATAACTTCGAACATTTGCTAAATACTTATATCTCTTATAGACCGAGAGCTAGTGACATTTTTTTGGTGTTATTTATGCAAGGCCTTATTTTTGTGAATATGTTGAGGGAGGCATATTAAAGTGCCCTGTGTAAGGGATTTTGCTAGACAGCGGTATGGGAGGGATGCATACCGCCCCCAACATGTAATAAAACAAAATGGTCACAATTATTAACTTCCCATTGAAAGTTATTGTAATGGGTCCGAAAATCGAAATCAAAAAGGAAAAAAAAATTTTATGTTTCAAGGTCACTAGACTATTTTTACACTACTTTTAGAAAGATGTCTGTGTGTGTGTACGTATGTACGTACGTATGTATGTGTCCATTTCTTTCTAAGACGAAATTTCGAGAATGAAAAATGATATCGACTACGTTAGGGTGCCAATCGACGCGTATTAACGTAAATATGATCTGAAAAAAATTTTTTCAAAATCGGTTCAGCCGTTCTTTTTTCTTAACCAAATAACCTCCAAAAAAGTAGATTTTACACAATATCTCGCGAATAAAAAATTATATTGACTTCGTAAGGGTGTCAATCGAGGCGTGTTAACGTCATTTTGATCCGACATAAATTTTATAAAAATCGGTTCAGCCGTTTTTTTTTTTTTTTAATTATTGTTAAAAATAAATAATAATTATGTTTTAATGATTAAAATGATTACTTTTCTGTGTAATATCTAATTTAATTATTATTATTAAATATTTATCAAACTGGGAAGTTCGTCGTGTGGACCTCAAGGGTCGCACTTTAGTCCTAACAAACGACCCACCTCACGGCTTGTTATTATTATTATTATTGCTTCAAGGCTGAAATTGTTTGTATAGTTTGCCGGTGACCCAATAATGTCATTATAATATTTGCAGATCGATTGGTCGTCTGCAAATTGAAATATATACTTAAAAACAGTCGCCGTAACAACATATTAAAATTTGAACCTTGAACTAATTATATAAATTTCGTCGAGTACATGACACACCCCTTTAATACTGACCAATCGATCTGCAAATATTATAATGGAATTATTGGGTCACCGACAAGCTACACAAACAATTTCAGCCTTGAAGCAATTATAATTGTGACCATTTTTCAACCGACTTCAAAAAAAGGAGGTGGTTCTCAATTCGGTTGTATTTTTTTTTTTTTTTTATTTTTTTTATGTTTGTTACCTCATAACTCAGTCATTTATACACCGATTTTGAAAGGATATACTTTCAGCCATAGAAATTTCGTCAAAATCGGTTCAGTAGTTCAACTGATTTTAATAAAAGTAAAAGTGAGTAGCGGCGTGTGATTTTTTAAGGTAAATGTCACTTTTTGACATATCAGACAGCGTAAGAAAGTCGGTTTAATAAAAGTGAGTAACGGCGTGTGATTCTTTTAAGGTAAATGTCACTTTTTGGCACTAAAAAGTAAAAAATAAAAAACTTTTTAACAAAAAAAAAAACCTCCTTCAAAAAACCACTAAAAAGAGGAAAATAATGAAATTTTGAGGTCTGTGCCAATTTAATAAAATATGAAATTGGTTAAAAAGAAGATATTAATCACTATACTATACTTTTTAACCGACTTTCTATTTTATTAAATTGGCACAGACCTCAAAATTTCATTATTTTCTTCTTTTTAGTGGTTTTTTGAAGGAGGTTTTTTTTTTGTTAAAAAGTTTTTTTTGTTACATGTTGGGGGCGGTCTGCATCCCTCCCATACCGCTGTCCAGCATTTATCCACCTCCCTACGGCCACACTATGCTCCTCGCACTGCTCTTCGCTCTGCTCATCGCGTTGCCGCGATGTTGCCCTAAGCGGCCACACACTGCTCTACTCGAGCTACTCATCGCGACGCTCCGCACTCGGCTTTCGCCTTTCGACAATGGAAGTTAATACTGTAGCAGCGTGCGCACTATGTCTTTATAGCATAGCAAATTTTATAAATGTTATAAAACGAAACAATATTATAATTAAACGTCGTAGTCGTCGTTCTCGCCAACGGAGATGGTGGATGACATCGATTCATTTATTTGAGCGCTTGATGCGTACTGCGTGGCGCGGGAGTATGTGGCCGGCTTATTCGTGCTCTATTGCCGGTCCTTTGACTCGCGCACAAAAAACCGACAATAAAGGGAGCACTGGGCATGACGAGCAGCATGACGTGCGGCATGGCGAGTAATGCGGCCACACTACGTTCCTGCCTCCTTTCCTCTCCACTTCCCATGCCACTCGTCGAGTGTGTGGCCGTAGCACACACAGGGCACTTTAATATGCCTCCCTCAACATCTTCACAAAAATAAGGCCTTGAATAAATAACACCAAAAAAATGTCACTAGCTCTCGGTCTATTATGCTCTTACATTGTATGTTGTATTGTAGTACAAATTCTCTCATCTCTTCATTCTACGCATTTATCATCATCAGTGTCACAGTCATTAGCGCACCAGTGTCATGTTGGCAACGCCGTATAGATCTGATTAAAAACATTTGACATGCGTCTCTGTTTATTTTCCAAACCTTTCCATCTTTCATATATTGATAATATATGCTGATTCAAAATTCTACAATGTAACGTCCATAATAGCTATATCAAGGCTCAACATTGAATTTGAATTGTGTTTTAAAGACCACCAACAGCTAAGGTTATTTGATTTGAGCCTAGTACCAATTAGGCTTGAGAATAGCCGAGAATGTAGCGACGCTGTTGTTTACACGGCGTTGCTATGGTTCCTCTATTACAAGTCCCCAGTTCCCTGGTTCTTATAGCCCGAGAGCTGGTAAAAGTGTCAATTGGATTTTCAATTTATTGTTAAAAAAAAAAGATAATGAATTGAAAATATGAATTGGTGCTAGGCCCAAATAACCTTAGCTGTTGGTGGTCTTTAAAACACAATTAAACAATTAACCTAGCACCAATTCATATTTTCAATTCATTATATTTTTTTTTAATAATAAATTGAAAATCCAATTGACACTTTTACCAGCTCTTGGGCTAGAACCCGGGAACTGGGGACTTGTAATAGAGGAACCATAGCAACGCCATGTAAACAACAGCATTGCTACACTCTTGGCTATTCTCAAACCCTCAAGGCTCAAAAAATTTTGTAAAAAATATAGAACCTCCTTCAAAAAAATCTACTAAAAAGAGGAACCAATTTAATTATTAAAACTTTTTATATATCTACTTCTATTTACTAAATTGGCGCCGACCTCAAAATGTTATTATTGTCTTCTTTTTGGATGAGGTTTTAGTAAAATGTATGTGGGATCACCCTAAAGGTATGTTCAATTAGGTATTTAAGTTTAAAAAAAATTATTAATTTTTTAATTTTTTCTAATAATTTAACATAAATAATATTGAAAATCGAAAAGAAAAAATTTTTTAAAGCTATAGATAAATTACTAAAAATTAATTAAAATGTATAAAAATTTAAAAAATATCACGTGACTTCAAAACGCGCCAGGAATGTTTGTGACGTCGTTATGTTAAAATGTGTCTGCATTTGTTGGTATTTGTGTATATATATACTATCAAAAATAATAAATTTTTAACTTGGTAACCATGGATACAAAGACCATAGATAACATAATGACGTCACACGCGTTCGGATTCTTTCGGCGCGTTATCGGAACTGAGTTTAAAAATTATTTTTTATTTAAATATAACTTTTTAATTAGTAAGCAAAAAAATTAAAAAAAACAGTTTTGCTATAAAACTTGTATGTGGTCCTTCCATTTAAGTAAAAAAAAAATTTACTTAAAAACCCAATTAAACAGAAAAAGAATTATCAAATTCGATTTACAAATGCAGAAGATATAAACTACTGAACCGATTAAATTAAAATTTATGTGAAATCACAGTGAAGGTATGCCCTATCGATTAGAAAAAGAATAATTAAAATTGGTTCCCAAATACAGGAGTGAGATAACTTAAATAGCTACATAAAAAAATAATTTGACTACTAGTAAAAAAACACTTCTGAACCGATTCCAATAAAAAATATATGGGATCATTCCGTAAACATTCTGAAGCCAACGGAATCAAAATCATGGCAATCGATTAACCCTTCGAGAAGTTATGGTTGAACAAACATAAAAAAATATATAAACATAGTACATGTCGAATTGATAACCTCCGCTTTTTTAAGTCCATTAAAAACGCTATCTTAAGTCCACACACACACATGCTACTTTTTGTATCACGATTGTGCAATTAAGTCGCTTGTCGATCGTCAGATGCAGCAACCAACAGCGTAAGCCCGCACACTACTCGCTGAAATACACAATTACTGATGTATCGCGAACGCGCGATTGTCGAAAACACATGACATACTGTCTAAGGTTCGCGCGACGCCATACCATGAATTATGTGCTATTATAGACGCGTGATAACGGAGGTCATTAGCGTCTATGCGAATTTTATAAATTAATAAGCCAATGAAAAATGAATATCTGATTTATAATTTTATAAATGCAACTTGTGAACTGAGATGATAGCGAAATCCTAAAAAACATCGACACAATATTTTAATAGAAAACATAATAACAAAAAAAATGGAATCAATAGACAATATAAGATTTTGAATTGTAATTGTATTTTAAAGACCACCAACAGCTAAGGTTATTTGGGCCTAGCACCAATTCATATTTTCAATTCATTATTTTTTTTTTTTTTTTTAATAATAAATTGAAAATCCAATTGACACTTTTACCAGCTCTCGGGCTAGAACTCGGGAACTGGGGACTTGTAATAGAGGAACCATAGCAACGCCATGTAAACAACAGCGCCGCTACACTCTCGGCTATTCTCAAGCCCAAGATTTTGAAACAGCTTGTACACTCAGTGCAAAAGTAAGTACCATGGTGACATCACCGCTTGTATATTTTTCACGATTATAAATTTCTATAGCGACTGGAATTTTTTTATTATGTGTCCCTATAAAACGAAAAAGTTATTTAAAGTTTATGCTTCATTTACGGATCATATTATTAAAAACCAAATAAACTGCATAGTCAAGAGTAAAATTTAAATATTTTGTACGAGGTTAAAAAACAAGATGGTTTTCGAAGATCGTAAAATCTTAAACATCTTCCTTTTTGCAAACCGTATTATTATTTTTTATTACATAACTCTTACAAAAAGATATAGATAGATTTTTTTTAATGCTAGATAGATATTGAATTTATTTTTATTGTAAACTAGCGGTACCCGTCCGGCTTCGCCCGGGTGCTAAGAAATCCCGGGTGCAATACACTACTCACTCGCTTCGCTCGTTCGCTTGAATATTATAAATCCATTACTCACTCGCTTCGCTCGTTCGCTTGAATATTATAAATACACTACGCACTCGCTTCGCTCGTTTGCTTGAATATTATAATTACGAACAAATTTGATTACCACAAAAAAAGTTATAGTGAGTCAACCTTAAAAGATAGACTTTTTTTAGAAGTTTTAAAGGGGAACAATTCCGTCATACATGATTTTTGCGTAACTTTAACCGTTTAGGCAGCGCACGCAACGGAAGCTCTCAGAAGGAATAATTTTTCCCGTTTTTTGCAAACATGTTTCAATGATGCTCCGCTCCTATTGGTCGTAGCGTGATATTATATAGCCTATAGTTTTCCTTAATAAATGGGCTATCTAACAAAAAAAAAATTTCAAATCGGACTGGTAGTTCCTGAGATTAGCGCGTTCAACCAAACAAACAAACAAACTCTTCAGTTTTATAATATTAATATAGATTATAAACGCGTCGACAACTTAGGTCAATATAGCGTCTTGATTACATTATAAATAACAACTCACTTAAAACTAAATTACATCAAAAAGCATCCATGGGCGGAGGCGGAATTCGAACCCACGACAGTCTTATCCAGAGGCCGCGACGCTAACCACTGGACCACACTGTCCTCTAGAATTTAATCGCGAATATATAATCGAAGCTTAGCTTATCGAAAACATGAAAAAATTGCTTTCCCCATGTTACGACTTCAAAATCTATTTTTAAATACAAACAAATATTTTAGGTGGGTCACTGCTGACTATGTGGTTGGAATTTCAATTATTTTAATTGTCAAAAATATCGACAGTTTGTAAAAAAACAATTTTACTGATTTTTGATTATACTAAACATTTATCCGTGTAAAATGCGACAAAAATTCAATTTAGCTTTTCCTTTTTACTATAAAGTGACAGAAGACAGTGTAGCCTAGTGGATAGCGTATACTTGGTACCAGCCTCTAGATTAGACTGTCATGGGTTCGAATCCCACCGGCACTCATGCATGTTTTGTGATGTTATTTAGTTTTAAGTTAATTGTTATTTAATGTAATTTAAGACGCTAATAACCTAAGTTGTCGACGCGTCTATAATCTACAATAAATAAATAAATAAATATAAAGTGACAGACAACTTGAGAAGCGTCATTGTAAACGGAGCTTTATTTAAAAAAAAATTAAAAAATTACTTAGTCGATCATTCATTTTCTATGCAAATAATGTATCAAAAGTGGACATTTTTTTCTTAATAAGAAAGTCATTGACGTTCAATCTATAGTCTGACTCCAAAATTTAAGACAGTGAGTCATGCATATAGTTCGTAACAAGGTTAATAGAGCGGCAAACCAATGAAATATAAGCATAGGCGTTCCAGGCGTAAAAACTGTGCCGCTTATATAAATAGTGAAATATGCGCATGACTTACTATCTTAAATTTTGGAACACATTGCATAATAAAGCATTTATATAGGAAACTAGTTTATGTAAGTAGATATAACCGTAAATTCTATGCGAGATTTATTTTATTAAAAAACTTACCAGATTTACTGCCTTATTGAAAATTCACATCATATAGATGGATTGCAAATTATAGACGCTCTACAACTCAGGTCATTAGCATCATCGGTCCACATTCTAGAATGTTCTTACTATGTAACAAATAGATTTCACGTGGCTTTATTATAAAAATGTTCGTAAAATAAATTGTTCACGTATTCACAACTAACCGCACAAAACTGAATTTTATTAATAAAATGTACCAAAAAGATTAATAATTTATAAGCTTTAACACAGAGAAAAGGTTTTTTTCTAACACTGACGCCGCAAAATGCATCATAACTATGAGAGATTGATTAACTTGTAAAAATTAAAATATCCAAAATGACATTGCAATCCTGTAGTAACTTGCGTAATCATACTATTATGAACTCGTCAATGTATTAAATAAAAAACATAAGTCGCAATGCAGACCCGTGCCGACAATTTTACTAAATGTATTATGGCATTTAAAAGTATTGAATTTTAATTTAATTTAATTAATTTAACCTTAATCTAAGTCTCTTAAAATAATTAATTTTTTCTCAACTTCTATATTTAGTAAGCAGTTTGTCAATTCAATATCGGCACCAAATTATATACCTACACTTTTCCGTAAGTAATGCACTATCCGCAATGACCGTTTTTATAAAGTACGGCCCTGATTTTCTTTTAAATTTTAGGAGCATTTTAATTTTTACTAAAGGATTAAATTTCAAAATGGAAACAATTACACTATAATTTTTTCGATCCTTTTTTCAACCCCTAAATACAACCCTTAAAATGGTCTGATGACGCTCATTTTGAACAAACTCCGTGCAAAGATATATATACCAATGAGTGTACCAAATTTCGTTTAAATCAATGAAGTTTTTCATTTTGAAAATGTTTATTTAAATACCTACCTATATAGGCAGGTTTACGGAATTTACTTATTTATTGTAGATTATAGACGCTCGATAACTAATGCCATTAAACGACATCACAAAATATCCATGAGCGGGGGTGGAATTCGAATCCACGACAGTTTGATCCAAAGGCCAGCACACTTACCATTACACCAAGCTGTCCTCAAAACCACTTAATATACATATAAAATATATACATACAAACATTTTTAAAAATCGTAGCAAGATAGTTAGAATGATGTGAAACGTCGAGATATTATAATCCAATACCTAGGTCCCGCCATCCGACCAACGCCAATAGTGTATGTATCACAAAACTACGTACAGGCAAATACTTACACTTAAAACTGTACGACTGTGACGGCGTGAATTACATAATAAATATCTCTTATTTTGTCTCGTTCAAAAAAATATGAAGCCTGTCTTTATATGCGAAATATTTTCAAAATTCTATATTTGTAGCAAACTGCTTATTACTTCCGGTTAATTTACTTAACGTCTGCTTATCTCATTCAGAAGGATTATTTGTAACGCTACATTTCGTTTATTCTCTCAACTGTACGACATAATATTATTCTGTGATGGTCTTGGAACCAGAAGGATAAAATATACAATTTATTTTTGAAGTGAAACTTTCTTTAGGCGCGTTGAGCGATTTTTGGTAGGAGAAAATCTTATGTGTTCGCGTCATCGACATGCTATGGGCTAGAATGCCTCTGTCACAACAATACACAATAAAAATGGCGCGTCATTCAGTTGTACCGATGGCAACGACAGCAGCGTTTATGCTTCGTATGCATAACGTCCCCGGTTCGAAACCCACTGGCACCGGGAAATTTTTTTGTTTTTTTTTTGTTCTAAATTCTACATGATATTTATTTGTATATTTTTATTTTTTTATATTCTTGCTTTGACATTAATTATAATTTTTGAAGTGAAAACTTCTTTAGGCGCGTTAAATAAACCATATAAAAATGTATATAATTGTTGCTCGGAGTACCGATAGATGTGAAAATCAAACTACTGATAATAATTTTTCACTTCTGTCGGCAGTCCCCATGACTGCCTAATTTTTTTCTCTCATAGTTGAGAAAAAATAAACAGTTATTTCATTTTCATATGACAATACAAATTATTATTTGTGTTTAACGATATTCACGTCATCTATCTGCATCCGCGATACAGACATACCCATTTTTTAGTAGATATAGATATACAATATTCACATTATTAAAATAATAATAATAATAAACTATTGAATTTAATTTAATATAGTATTCAGTCACGATTGTAATCAACTGCCCTATAGGTTGACTTAAAAAAGTTTACTGTTTTGAATTTTTGTATAATATTTGTGATTACTCTAACGCCGGCCCTGTTCTTACCTCAAGCTTGCATATATTTTTTTTAAATAACCAAGCTAAAAACCACGCCATACGGTATAATACGGGAGGGGGGTACCATATTGAAAAAGTTCTAGTGGCGGCATTTACCGTACATTTAACGCCTAATAATAACATTATATTTAAAAAAAATGTCAATAAAATCGTCACTATAAACTATTTACGATTAAAGTTTTCAAAACCTCTATAAAATGTTTTATAGCCTTGCAATGCTTAGAAACCATTTAGTAGGTAGTATTCTTTACGCCTTACGCCTCACTATTATTGGCTCGTTATTTATCAGAAACGTTCGAAAAGTAACTGTTTTGTATAAAGAGTACTATTATTTTATTTTATTTATTGTAGATTATAGACGCGTCGACATCTCAGGTCATTAGCGTCTTTCAACTGCACTAAATAACAACTTTCTTAAAACTAAATGACATCACAAAACATCCACAAAAACCCACAACCGTCTGATTTAGAGGCCGACGCGCTAAGCACTAGACCACACGGTCCCCTACTATACTATTATAATTGTTTTTTTTTTTTTTTGTTTATCTTTGGAAAAATTATAGGTATTAGTCCGCTCCCCTGTCAAAACATGTAAATAAAATTACATATAGGAGTCATTGTCCATAACTTCATTTTCTTGCAGATTATCCTGAGTTTTTGAATATTATAATATAAATTTGATAATTTTGAAAAGTGTACAGGCCCAGATTAAGACCACTGGAGGCTCTGGAGCTTGAAAAAACATGGGGCCCCATTAAAAAAAAATGTAAGGTTTAGTTATTAAAAGTCTTTGTGGGACCCCCTTGGTCGCGGGGCCCTGGAGCGATTGATCCAACCGCTCCGCCCTTAAGCCGGGCCTGACAGTGTATGTTATTCCTCATACATAAACAAATAATGTAAACCAACTTTTTCGTTCTTATATCATTCTTCTTAATTGGAAAACAAGAATTTAAAAAATGTGCTCATTTCAAACGGCTGAGCTTAGCCGCGACGTCAAAGCCAGAACAATGATGCCTGACATACGTCCACGCATAAATAAAGAGAGGTATCTCTATGGAAAGAGAGGAATACTTCCTCGTCAGTCGTAACTCGTGAAGAACCTAACCTAAGTTCTAACTGCCGGCCTGTCAACTGCGTATAACCATATCAGTGCTCTTTATCTATGAATCAGTGGGCGTGATTCAACTACAGCAGCCAATCAAAGAAGCCTGGCTGTGAATGACGTATTTCGTGGCGGTATAATTCTATGAGAACGCGATTTCTGTCTGTCTGTCTGTCTGCCTGCTTTTATCGGCATCACTCGAAAACGGTTGGACCGATTTCAATATTATTTAACTCGGAACGATATTAATAGGAACACAAACACATTTCAGTTAAAATAGAATTCTTGATAGATAGGTTGATTATAGACGTTCAACAGGTGAGGTAATCACCGTCTTTATTTCTTAAATTAAAATTTGTCAAAGCGATGGTATTTAAGGACGTTTTTCGAACAAAGTCGCGGACAAAAACTATTTTTTTGAAGTGAAAACTTCCTTAGGCGCGCTTTACCTGGGCTGTTAACAACAGTGATGTGAAACGCACCCGACGGTGACAATCGGGGCTACTCGGCTCAAACACGAACACGTATTTGCAATATGCTGGCAATAGTGTGTAGTTCATAAGATGACACTAAAAACTTAATACGAGTAAAAAGTCATTTGCAGTTCACAAGTGCGCTAACAGATGACACTAAAACTTAATATTATCGTTAAGGTATTATATTCATTAAATTTAATTGTATAGGCAGATTTTAATATATTTATGATTAAACTGCGTGATTAAAAAACTATATATATATTTTAAAATTAGAAAATCTGAAGTTTTTACTTCTGTCGTGTGGTTATAAGCACACACCCATTTTTTTGTAACAATTATTTTACTTACTAACAAATAGAGGAACCTTTCTTTTGGAATACTGTATAATCATTAGATTTATAGAATGCACTGTACTTATCCGTTAAGAATGCTTTTTATAGGTTATATAATTTATACGATATTTGAAGGTTATAGGTCGTCATTGTTATTAAATAACATTTTATTATTAGACGTCATAACAATATCATAAACTAACGCTATAATAATATATCGACTATGGTCTACATGTTCATATTTTATGTGCATAACTATCAGCTTCAGTCCGTGGCTTCGTTCGCGTGAACGTCAATTTTGTATACAGATTTGTTGGTTGAAAGTATTATACTCGGACATCTGGGTTTTTTTGTAAATGTTTTGACGAATCAACTGCTATAGAACAGTAGATAATTAAAGAATTCATTTTTCATGAACTGCTGGATCGATTTTGAATAAACTTTAACTGTATCTATAAGTAACAGCGTTGTTAAGATAGACCTGGTAACAAATTAGGTCTAAAAATTGCAACTTTGATAGTCTCTAAAACCTACAATTTTGACAAAATAAATATAAATAATTACACATTCATAATCTACTTAAAAGGCCTTTTTCAGCGATACCCCACAAGAATAAAATTTTTTTGGACCCCTGTTTGCATGTATGGGCGCCCTTTAATAAACCTTTTTAATCTTTTGTTATTCTCTCCGTCTTTGGGCCTCAGTAATACATATTATGTGTGAATTACAAGTCCTTATCTCATTTCGTTTAGAAGTTAGAGGTCTGTAACAGACAGACAAACAGACATCGTTGGTACAACAATAGGGTTCGGGCGGTTCCTTTCTGGTACGGAACCATTAAAAGGATAGAATAAATTTTAACATTCCAACTCCACAGTGGGGAATGGGTACTAATTTAGGTCAAAAATCACTTTTCAAAATGTGGCTATATTTTTTCGTCTTGACGCCCTTGAACTCCAAAAACTATTTTTTTTTTTTTTTTTGAAAAAGTTTGTTCGTCTGTTGGTTTGTGATACAAGCCAAACGGCTGGTCAGATCGAATCCAAATTTTCTTCATTTTACAATCATTTTCCCTACCTGCGTTGAACTATTATAGATCAGCGTAAATATAGAAATAATTAAGATAAATTAATAAGATTTATACGGCTGAATTGCAATTGAAAATTTTTCGTTGGAAAGCAGCCAATTATATAATTGATACGAAACATATTGGAAAACCGTGACTATGGTTGGTAAAATGATTTTTTCCAATATGTTTCGAATCAATTATATAATTGGCTGCTTTCCAACGAAAAATTTTCAATAGAAATAATTGCGCCAACTTCTAAATGATTGTGATTTTAAAACAAAAAGAAAAGTATTTAAAACATTGCATAGTGTAAAAATTGCTAAGTCGAGCGTTTCTGAGATATTCCGAAAAAAACAAAAATGTGGTAAAATTTCGCGGTTTTTCTGCCGCTAAAAGTTGTTTTTCAGAAATCCCAGAGGGGTCCTAGGCTAACATTTTTTAGTGTACCCTAAGGTACCATCATACCAAATTTGGTGCTTTTATCTGACAGGTATCGATAATTTCACTAACGGCCGTATTCATAGTTAACCCTTAAGGAGTAAGGGACACTTACTCATACCCTCAAATCGAATATGCGTTTCATAGTCAAAATTGACGCCCTTTCATCACCCTCACCTTAAGGGTGAATAGTATGTCTCTTAAGTGTCGAAAAAGAAAAAAAACAGTAAAACACATGAAAAACACGCATTTATATCAAAAATGGCAACTAAACACAATCGGTCTGCAGTATGACCAACTGTTCTAAAGGAAAAAATCATGGAGGTTACTATAATTATTCCCTCACTCAAGGAAATGACTATGAAACGCTCCTTTGAATAAGGTGCCCTCAGCACTTAAGTGACTCTCAGCGAAGGGACCCTTATCACTCACCTTAAGGGTTAACTATGAATATGGGCATAAGCCACCTCACTATAATTAAACTCGGTGCAAGTAGGTAATTACAAATATATTTTTCTGTATTCAATTCTAGAAAAGTTGTCTGCTCTCATGATTTTCAAATATTACTTAGTTCCTAAAAGGATCAGCTAACACACAATACATATGTAGAGATGTTTCATGTTGCTTAACAATAGATACTAATGACTCCATCAGTAACGCCCTAAACCCTTTTAGCGCGCAGTTGTTATATCAACGAGACGATGAGAAACGGGTATCTATCTAATGCAACGTTTCCCAAACTGGGGTCCCTACGTGTCCGAGGGGATCCGCGGACTGTATAGCGTTTAAAGCAAAACTACACGGGCGGATTTTCAGCGGTGTTTTTACCTCGGCGTTTTACACGTCACAAAGAAATTGTTTTATTATTTTTGAAGCTATGCTTCTATAGGCGCATTGGACGATTTCTGGCGGGGGAAAAACTTATAGGTTAGCGTCACGGTGTAAGCCGTCACACTCATTGTTATTAAAAGTATATCTATAGCTATCGTATATGGCCAGCGGTGAAAGTAATATACTGGCGCACGCGCAGTGGCCTATGTAAAATTAATATTAATTATAGGACACAAAAAAATTAAGTGGCGTCAGATTTCAAAATGGCGGCCATATGTACTTTTGTAAAAATTATCTGATCTTTTTGAAAATTGATATTTAAGAATTTTATTAGGACACAAAAAAATAAAATGGCGTCAGATTTCAAAATGGCGTCAGATCTCAAAATGGCGGCCATATGTACCTACTTTTGTAAAAATTATCTGATCTTTTTGAAAATTGATATTTAAAAGTTTTATAGGACACAAAAAAATAAAATTGCATCAGATATCAAAATGGCGGTCAAATAATAACTGTTCAATTGTATTGTCTATAGCTTTGATAAATTCGGTTTTATATACAATGCGTAAAAAGCATAGCTTCTGTCGGGTGTCCCATGACACCTCTTGACTTTTTTTTGTAACGTAGATTCCAACCCTAAAAAAACCTATTTTTCTTATCTCTAAGGGGTTCGTAGGCGGAACAGTTTAGGAAACGCTGACCTACACTGACCTACATCTGATTTTCACGATTCATGTAAACACTTTATCGTTACCAGCATGTCTTCGAGTTAATAAAATGTGTTCAGATTCCTTGAATTTATTGAATTACCTCCGACTTCCTTTTTGACATTTTTATCTTAAAGTAATGAGTTTGTTTGCCGTTTTCAAAACATATAAAATACACTTCTTTTATTATAAAGTTGCATCACGCGAAACTTCTGTTTGTAATCCATTCAATCGTTGAAATCTATTTTCATTGGTTATTATTATTATTACAAACATAAGGTCCAATGACAAATTTATATATATACAGTATGTTAATTTATTAATAATCAAAATACGGATTATTTGTATATTATTATTATACCAACAATGAAAATTATAAATCACTTTAAAAATCTGAAACTTAGCAAATTTCTTACACATGGTAATAGATACCTATTTGAGAGAAATTTTAGGAATTTTTAACGATATAATATTTGAACGAAATTTTTCAGCAATTGAAGAAGTAGGTAAATTATCGAAATTTATGTCGTTAAAAATCTTTAATTTTTTTGTAAATATGTAAGAATGCCAAGTTCTAGATTTTTTAGCGTAACCGCAAAGTACCAAAAATCTTGTATTATTCAAATGGGAAAATTCGAAGGATTTTGGGGTAAAAGTTAGAATTGAAATAGAGACCTGTAATTTGGGTTAAATTTTTTTATTTAATTAATCTGGTAATAGGCACACAAAGAGACAATGGCGTCGCAAACAGGTATCGCCTGCACATCGCGTAGATTCCATAAAAACACATTGCGTATGCGTGGTTACTAATTTTACATTAATTTGTTTTGTATTCATCCATTTTATATATGTAACTATACATTTTATTTTGTAATTTTTACACATTTTATTGGAATATTACACAAATTATGTAATTTTAATTTACTTTATGTAAAAATCACAAATTTGTTTAACTTTACAGTAAAAGTCCAAATTTTTATGAAGTTTTATGTGTAAAAATAAATAATAATGTAAAATCACTTAGAAAATCGAGCGAATTCTACCTTAACTTTCAAAGTATTTTTACATCCATTTTTTACAGTGCACCCTAAATCATGGTTATGTGACAGATAATTAAAAAAATATATTTTAAACAACACAATAAATTATTCCTTTAAAAGAGATAAAATATTTGTTTTGTACCATTGACTGGTTAATGGGTGCGATTAATCAAACACTTTTTACATTAAGTAGGAAGACCCGAACCCACGAACCCACTTGTATTCGTCAGCATAATAGAAAACAAGCCGTGAGGTGGGTCGTTTATTAGGACTAAAGTGCGACCCTTGAGGTCCACACGACGAACTTCCCAGTTTGATAAATATTTAATAACAATAATTAAATTAGATATTACACAGAAAAAAAATCATTTTAATCATTAAAACTAATATTATTTATTTTTAACAATAATTTTAAAAAAACGGCTGAACCGATTTTTATAAAATTTATGTCGGATCAAAATGACGTTAACACGCCTCGATTGACACCCTTACGAAGTCGATATAATTTTTTATTCGCGAGATATTGTGTAAAATCTACTTTTTTGGAGTTTATTTGGTTAAGAAAAAAGAACGGCTGAACCGATTTTGAAAAAATTTCTTTCAGATCATATTTACGTTAATACGCGTCAATTGGCATCCTAACGTAGTCGATATCATTTTTCATTCTCGAGATTTCGTCTTAGAAAGAAATGGTCACATACATACGTACGTACGTACACACACACACACAGAGTCATCTTTCTAAAAATAGTGTAAAAATAGTGTAGTGACCTTGAAACATAAAATTTTGTTATACATTTTGATTTCAATTTTCGGACCCATTACAATAACTTCCAATGGGAAGTTAAAAATTGAAAGTTTAATTTTGTGCACTGTGGTGTAAATGAGCGAAACTGTGTAATGACGACTTTATTTATTTGTAAATTAAGAAAAATCAATTTATATTAATTATCATCTTGTTACTTGTATACATTATTATTCTAGATTAACTATTTCATATATTTCAATCAATAGTTATTAATAAAAGGTATTCTCTAGCGATTGTTCTTAGTATTAGTTTAGATAAATGCATGTTAGTAATATTGTTTGAAACTTTGCTATAGCATAGCTTAAATGTTTCGTCATAGTTATTCTAATTAATATCTAACAATCTATATTCATTGACTTTATTGAATTTAATCTATATAGAACGTCGAACTTTACTAATACGTTGAGTTCATTGGTGCTGGCATCTAGGTGCTGGGTAGGGATTGTGACGACATATTTATAGTATTTATAGGCATCAGAATAGTTCTTGTCAAACTTTTTACTCTGGGTTATGTTTTTTGCACTTTCAATGTACCCATAAATTTTTGAAGTGAAAACTTCCTTAGGCGCGCTTTGCCTGGGCTGTTAACAGCATTAATGTGAAACGCACCCGACGGTGACAATCGGGGCTACTCAACTCAAACACGAACACGTATTTGCAATATGCTGGTAATAGTGTGTAGTTCATAAGATGACACTAAAAACTTAATACGAGTAAAAAGTCTTTTGTAATTCACAAGTGCGCTAACAGATGACACTAAAACATATATTTTGTAGTTCACAAGTGCGCTAACAGATGACACTAAAACTCAATATTATCGTGTAATATATTCATTAAATTTAATTATATAGGCCGATTTTAATATATTTATGATTAAACTGAGTGATAAAAAATTATATACTAATATACAACATATTTATTTATTTCTATTCATGTTTTAGTAACTTTACTTCATTTTGTAAAAATTATTGCTAATTATTAAAATACAAATTTCTCAAAAACCATGAGAGTAATCGAGTCTTATTAAGAGTAGCTTTTTTATAGCAAATAAGTTACTGAATCTAAATTTTATACTTAAACCCCTTTTCTTCCATTGGTGTAGAAATTTGAAACGTTCAAATATTAAAAAACCCGAGTTCTACGCCTATGGATTAATATTAAACATAATTTTGATACGGGTTTTTTTGTTCCATAAAACTGTGTCAACGTGCCAAATTTTAGCAAAATCGCACAAGCCGTTTTAAATTTATAACAAAAAAAACGATTTCAAAATTGTAACTTTAGGGCCGTATAGCGCCCAAACTAGGCAATTTTGCAAGAAGGTAAGTTTGCTTAAATCGACTTATTTTGGTCTCAGAAACATGTGGCAGGCGTGTGTTAAGTGTCTGAGGGCACCCTGTATATATATATGTATATAAAAAGTAGAAAAACTGGTTTTCACTTCTGTCGTGTGGTCATAAGCACACACCCATTTTTTTAATAGGATGTCTCCCTTTTAAATCGATAAATAATACAGTCAACTATATCGTTCGAATCAGCATCCGCAATCACGGAGCATTCGCATCATATTTGACATCTGCATTCGCATCCGCAACAATCGTTGCTGAGCTTTAGCGGATGCGAATGTGTTGCAAGTCATGAAAATATTATCTGAAATTTGATTATCATAAGTAATGAAAATAATAAACTTTCTTAATATAAAGATGATAATAGATAACAATCTCTTTTACTTAATTTCACGAATAAGGTAGGTACCAATCAGAAGTCACACTTATTGTTAAAAATATTATTTCCGCATCTGCAGATGTCAGTAAAACCCACATTTGTAACATCCCTGGTTCGAGTATTCGTTCTATTAAGCTAATTTATTTATAAAAATAGGAAATAATATAATTAACAAGTTGATGAGAGCCGACGACGCTATAGAAGCGTCGTGATGGAGAATGCAGTTAGCAAGATGATTGCTTGAGGATGTGGTGTCGATTTTACGGTCGTACAAAATGCTGGTTTACATTACATGGCATGTTTTAAAACTAAAGCGCACACTCATCGTTTAATTGAAAATGTGTTTGCTTTAAGAATACAAAATATATGTTTTAGTGTCACCTGTTAGCGCACTTGTGAACTACAAAATATAATCTGTTAGCGCACTTGTGAACTACAAATGACTTTTTACTCGTATTAAGTTTTTAGTGCCATCTATTAGCACACTTATGAACTATACACTATTACCAGCATATTGCAAATACGTGTTCGTGTTTGAGCCGAGTATAGGGGGCGATTGTCACCGTCGGGTGCGTTTCACACCACTGTTGTTAACAGCCCAGGCAAAGCGCGCTGGCAATTGTGTGTAGTTCATAAGTGTGCTAATAGATGACACTAAAAACTTATTACGAGTAAAAAGTCATTTGTAGTTCACAAGTGCGCTAACAAATGACACTAAAACTTAATATTATCGTGAAGGTATTATAATATTCATTAAATTTAATTATATAGGTTGATTTTAATATATTAATGATTAAACTGTGTGATTAAAAAATTATATATATATTTTAAAATTAGAAAATCTGAAGTTTTCACTTCTGTCGTGTGGTCACTGGTCATAAGCACACACCTATTTTTTTATTGTTGTAGTTCTTGCTTTCAGGAGCTAAAATGTTAATTTTAACAATGATTGCAGCCATTTTTTCACTTGAAAGAATAAAAAAATTAGGATTCTTTAGAAGAGAAATTGCTTTTTAAAGAATAGTGTAGACATTTGAATTTTAGGAATCTCGCTTTTATAAAAATATGACTACATGTTGAAAGAAGGTGTGGGTGGGAAAATACCATCAGAGCCGTACGACGTGCTAACGACATTGATGGTCATAAAGCGTGCGTCATTACCGACTCTCCCTTACGTCACAGCGTCACGATGCCTAATTGAAACGTTCACAAGCCGTCGAGATGTTGGTTACATCATCTGGCGGGTAATGGTCGACCTATTGCTCGAAATGACTGGAAGGAAAACTAAAAATAGTTTTACAATGTTTGAATTAGGATCTTAAAACTATATTTGTCTTCGTTTAGTTCTTCAGGAAAAACGTATGACGTAGATTACCTAGTTTCTATGAAAATGATACCTAAATACTGAACCGGATTGAGGAGGAAGCTCAAACTGTCTGTTATTCCTTTTATTAACCCGAATTGTCCCGGCGTTGCCATCTGGCAACACCATAACGCTCACATAAAAACAAATTTGCAGAAACAAGCCGTGAGTTGGGTCGTTTATTAGGACTAAAGTGCGACCCTTGAGGTCTACACGACGAACTTCCCAGTTTGATAAATATTTAATAACAATAATTAAATTAGATATTACACAGAAAAGTAATCATTTTAATCATTAAAACATAATTATTATTTATTTTTAACAATAACTAAAAAAAGAAAAAAAAAACGGCTGAACCGATTTTTATAAAATTTATGTCGGATCAAAATGACGTTAACACGCCTCGATTGACACCCTTACGATGTCGATATAATTTTTTATTCGCAAGATATTGTGTAAAGTCTACTTTTTTGGAGTCTATTTGGTTAAGAAAAAAGAACGGCTGAACCGATTTTGAAAAAATTTCTTTCAGATCATATTTACGTTAATACACGTCGATTGGCACCCTAACGTAGTCGATATCACTTTTCATTCTCGATATTTCGTCTTAGAAAGAAATGGACACATACGTACGTACACTTACACACACATACACACACACAGACATCTTTCTAAAAATAGTGTAGTGACCTTGAAACATAAAAATTTGTTATACATTTTGATTTCGATTTTCGGACCCATTACAATAACTTCCAATGGGAAGTTAATAAAAAAATTGTGGAGATCTCAGGGCTTCAGCCCTGTTGCCCCTCGACCCTGCCTATCACCATACTTCTATTTTCTTACGGAACATAATAAATCTAAGAAGTCAGTAAAGTCATTGAGTAGGAACGTACAGTTTTATGTATAAGTTGATATATTATTTGAATAACTCAATAAAACTTCATTATAACTTTAAAGTTTTATAATTGACTATCGAGTTTTGTAAACATAGACAGTAGCGTTAAATTCATTTTTAGATGACGTGAATATTTTCCTAAAAGACTTTTTTACATATAAATAGCAATTGAAACATAATATGCAAACTTCAGTGTAGGCGTTTTGAAGCTATGAAAAAATGTATTATACCGAATATTTTTTTAAATTAACATCAGACTTTAATTACTTAGATTTCGTCAAGATATCGCTTTAGTTCGATATTTTTTATTTATTGTAAATTATAGGCGCGTCGCCAACTTAGGTCATTAGCGTCTTGATTACATTAAATAACAATTAACTTAAAACTAAATGACATCACAAAACATCCATGAACGAAGGCGGGATTCGAACCCACGACAGTCTGATCCAGAGGCCGCGACGCTAACCACTGGACCACACTGTCCTCTTAAGCTCGATATGACATCATATTAATAATATAACATAACGAATCGTAGGAAGCAGGACAAGCAATTAAATGAATTAAAATAAATAAATTGAACATTTCGTCTTTTATTTATGACTTCATCAACAACTTATTACTGTAATAAAAATATCACATGACAATTCAAATAGTTTTTGTATATGTTAGACAATTGATTTATAAAATAAGTTGCTGATGAAGTCATAAATAAATGACAAAACGTTTAATTTATCTAATTTAATCATTTAAGTTCTTGTCCTACTTCCTACGATTCATTTTATTATATTATATAACTGTACTAATTTAGCACCGTCAGTAACATTTTCATCTAAATTAACATTGAAAAACGTTGCTGAACCAGCAATTGCTTCAAAAAGTGCCCGAAACATTTGATTATCGCGATCATAACCGTGGCGTACAAAAGCCAACTTTCTTCGCCGAAATCAAGTCATTTTGAAACTTCTACATCATTTTTAAAAACCTATCTTATAAAGATACCCTACACGCACTGGAATTTTTTTTCATCCCTCAGTTACGTGTATGGAGTGTCACCCCAAATTTTTTTTTTTTTTAAATTTCACTAAGTACCGACCTCATTGTATAGAGGTTTATGGAAAACACCTACCTTCCAAATTTCATCTATATATTGTAGCAAACTCCAAGATGTTACGCCACTGCCTGCAATAGAAGCGTCGAGAAGGGAAGGTCACAGTGGTTAGGCGTGGAATGGTATCGAAGATACGAGTACCTGCTAGACGTTTTGTAAAGTGCTAGAACGCGCTGTGTTTAAGCCACGTAGCTCTATATAAGCAGGGAGCCGACGGGAATGAGTCAGTCAGTCGTGAGCCAGTGTCGTGTTGAACAGCGAAAATAAATACAGTATATAAATCTAGTTATTTGTTCAGTGTTATTGAAGTGTTTCACTTTGTTTAAGAATTACTATTGTGTTGATTGTTAGAATTGCATATATTTGTTGCGTTTATTGTTATTGAATTGTTAATTATAATAAATAAATATTTATTCCGTCCACGCAGAAAACAGTTTTGTTACAATATTATAGTTCCAATAGTCTCCAAGTGAAATGGCTGTGACATACGGACAGGACGAAATTATAAGGGTTCCGTTTTTGCCATTAGGCTACGGAACCCTAAAAAATAGTTCTATACGTATTGACTCTAGTACTTTCACCACTCCTAGGTATTTTTGTAAATTATTGCCCAGTAGGTACTTTCCGAACAGGGCCGGATTAACCATTAGGCAGAGTAGGCAACTGCCTAGGGGCCCTGCAACGGCTAGGGGCCCTGCGCGCGCACAATAGAAATTGGAAATGTTTCAGAGTGAAAATTTAATTGGAAAATGTGTATCCTCAATGACAATAGGTAGTATTGCTTTTTTCGGCGCATGCAATCAG
The DNA here is from genome assembly GCA_039654895.1 of Mongoloraphidia duomilia. Classification (NCBI taxonomy): domain Eukaryota; kingdom Metazoa; phylum Arthropoda; class Insecta; order Raphidioptera; family Raphidiidae; genus Mongoloraphidia; species Mongoloraphidia duomilia. Next base: position 15,833,333 of record CM077527.1, read on the forward strand.
TTGATGAAATACTTCATACTTACAGAACAGAACCATCTAGTATCGAGTAGTAGAACTAATAATATGGATGCGTTACGTAGCGTATTGTATGAATCATACAATACGCTACCTTCATCAACTTGAAAAGAGCTGATCATCTTCAAACGGCTGAAAAGGGGCCCCGAGAATTGAATTGCCTAGGAGCCCCGACATGGTTAATCCGGCCCTGTTTCCGAATCTGAATCTATAGTCCTCTCATCCCATCACTCGTACTATATCAGCTTCTTGACCGTCTGTTATTTAATATAATCAGCTGAAATTTTGTTATACAGAAACAACTGAAGCATGTAAATCTTCAGCTTACAACATCCGCCTGGCTTAGAACGGATTTGTTAAGTTTGTAACTTGTGACTAAATTAAATTTCAAAGGTTGGTCACTTGGGATATTTAACGCCATTCGATCCTATGATCCCGTTTGGTGAATTTGAATTGTAAATTTATTTAATAAAGTACTGTGCGCATACGTTGATTTCAGTTTCGTGTTAAACGGTTCACCGTGCAATGTGTGTCGAACAGTGACGTACGTATCAAAGGACACAATTATATATATTTACATATAAATTCTATAGGATTATCGCTAGGCACTTGGTAGAACATGATTGAATAAAAATTAATAAACAAACACTCTATGTATTACTTACTCAGGTAATAATTTGTCACTACTTCAAATAATTTCTAATTAGTTTTAAGCTTAGTCTGTGGATTAGTTACTCAGGCAATAATTTGTCACTTCCACTTCAAATAATTAGTTTAAAGTTTGGTCTATGGATTTGTTATTTAGGTAATAATTGACACCCCAGTCTTCCCTGGGTTACTACCTATACAGATTCAAGATTGTATCAAATTAAAGCTTTGCATAGGCCGTTCTGTGTGTAAGACAGAGATCGATATATAAAGTATCAAGTAAGAATGAGATAAATAATCGCTAATAGAAAGTTACTGTGGTTACTGTAAATAAATAATATTTATACAACCTAATAGCGTCATCTTTGTTTTTTCGCTCCTTTTATGTTGTAAAAATGTAAATCTTTGACCAGTTTACCAACTAAAGCAACTAAACCATAATATTACGGAGATAGGCAACCATTTGATCAAATTCTGCTATGACATTGCGAATTGTTGTGACAGAAGGAGACGGTCTATTTTCAAAGGCAGCTATAAATAATTTTGTTAGGTCGGCGGTTGAATTACCACCATAAAACCATTTAATTATTTGGATTTTTTCCCGAACAGTATAAATTGCCATTTTATCAATAATTTCAGTAGTGACTATTTTTACTTTAGAAAACAACGATGACGCTATCAGGTTGTTCGGTATTATTTATTTACAGTAACCACAGTAACTTCCTATTAGCGATCATTTATCTTATTCTTTCTTATTGCTTTATGTATCAATTTGAAGTTGCTATAATTAAATACAGCAGTGTGATCCTTGAAAACAGTGTAGAAATTGTCGGAAGTGAGCACTTCCTTGGCACATAGGATCAATAAAAGCAATACTGATTAATTCAAAATTTGCATTTAATAACTAACGTTTCGGTATTCTTCATACCATCTTCAGAGTCTACAAGAAAAATTATAATGTTGATACAATGGTTGTATGTAAACGTGGATGAGAATATTTATATGGTGAAAAACAATTATTTTGTGGAAATAAAGTTAAAATTAACAAAAATTGAAATATGTTTTTATCTTACCAAAATGCTGTCAATTTCTTTCAGTATTTTGTTTGATCGGTTAATGAACATGGTGTTGACATTGTTGGTTTTTTTTAAATAAAAACTCATAAAAATTGTTAAAAGTAAAATGTAGTTTCACTGATAAAATTGGAAATAAAATCTATGTTCACCTCTAATTAATATCCGTTATACTGAAAGTTGAGAGTAGTGAAAACGAAAAAACAGCAATTTGATAGGATTTAACAGAGACAATTATGTAAAAGGTTATAATAAATCGATTAAGTTACTATATATATGGGACAAATTCTCAATATCTGTACGTTTGCTGACGCTATTTTTAAATTTTTTAATAAATACCATTTCTAAGAATATCCGTTTGAAATAGTTGGATTCTTTAATTAATATGCTCGTATTGTTGAAATCAAACTCATGATTGTTGTTGTAACTATGTTGTACTAGCGATGTTAGATTGGAATTGGGATAAAAGTATTTTTTAAATTTTTTTAGGTCATAATTATATTGTTTTAATCGTAAGGACAGATATTGAGAAGTTTGACCAACATATGTAGCATCACAATTCTTGCAATCGATTTTATAGACTAATTCCGAGTTTTGTAGTTTTTCATTTTTGTTTTTAAGTTTGGAAAAGAAGTTTTTATTTATAGAGTTATGATTTTTACAAGAAATTTGAACATCCTCTGATTTGAATATATTTTTTATTTTCTCGGATAATATAGGGATGTATGGAATAGAGTAGTAGGTGTGTAGTTTATTTTTATTATTGTTAGTGTTACCATTGTTAGTGTTATTATTGTTGTTGTTGATGTTACGAATCTTAGTTTTATTAGTAATTGTATTGATTAATGAGGACGGATAGTTATTTTTTAATAGAAATTGTTTTATTGTTTCAAGGTTTTTTTTGTGAAATTGTGGACTTATGTATGTGAATTATGTATCAATCTCTGTCTTACACACAGAATGCCCTATGCACAGGTTTAATTTGATACAATCTGTATATAATGTTTGTAGACTTTTTAGATTTTAGTTTTAGTTTAAACTCCTAAGGATGGGTTAGAAACACGAAACGATCGTTGAGATGAATAAATGTGTAGAATTTTTAAGTGTTTGTATATTTTTATATATATTTACTGCTAGGGGACAGCTTGGTGCTGGCCTTTGAATCAGACGTCGTGAGTTCCGCTCATGGATGTTTTGTGATGTCGTTTCAATTAAATGTAATTTTTTTATTAGACGCTAATGGGATTAGTTGTCAAGGGTCTGTAATCTACAATATTTTAACAATTTGTTAAAAAATAAAACTTTTCAGAGACAAGCTTTTATTGAAATGTACTAAAAAGGAAAAAATAATATTTAATAATTTTGGTTCATAATTATTATAAAAGCGGGGGTTGCGACTAATAAACTATATCATGTAGAGTTTACATACCCCCGCTTTTATAATAATTATGAACCTAAATTATTAAATAGGTATTATTTTTTCCTTTTTAGTACATTTAAATAAAAGCTTGTCTCTAAAAAGTTTTTTTTTACTAATATTTTTATTGACTATCTTTGTCAGGAGTACGAAATTGAAGAGATATAATAAAAATGTATGTTTATAAAAATGTTTAAACGTCAACAAAAATGATTTCAGAATTTGTAAGTAAGTATATTTTCATGCAAATATAAATACAAAATACGAAGAATAGACTTCATTTTTCAGGTACAAAATGACAATACAAACATTGATAAAGGAATATTGTCAAAAAAGAAACACTCGAAGTATACACGAACAGAATATTATAAAAGAAGGTAGATACTTCTCCTATGCTGTGTGCATATGCAAGTTTACTTATATCAAAGAGGATATTATATTATAGAGTCACCATACAATGTTAAAAAGTATGACTATACTCGGGCCGCTTAACAGATGGAGTGATCACGTGAAAAGTACATAATAGCTTGCGCCGCAAGTGTGGCCTTCGCATATAGTTTCGTTCCCAAACGTTAGAGTCTGCTTTACACTAGATATGCGATAGTAGAATTCTACACTATGAAAGTACAGAAATAGGCAGAATTGAAAGTTAAACGCGAGCTGTTGTATAGATGGAGCCACACGGAATGGCTCCATCTGTTAAGCGGCCCGATTAATGCTAGCGGACAATTCTAGAACTATTATAGAGCCCGATAACTCTTAGAACGACACAATGACGTAATCAGTCTATTGCAAATTGCGGCAAAGCAACCAAAAACCACTAGATTGACAATCGTTACCCTCTCTGCTGTTCACTAATGGTTTTTACCATGAGTTGAAGTAGGCGGAGACCGGAACAATAGCCGTTGTCGAGTGATGACGTCTCGGTGTCATTCTTATAGTATTATGTCTACACCTTAGACAGGAATCTAGAGACGAAGTACAAGTGAGTAGAGTGGTTCCTGTTCCGGTCTCCACCCATATTCAAGGGTGGAGACCGGAACAATAGCCGTTGTCGAGTGATGACGTCTCGGTGTAATTCTTATAGTATTATGTCTACACCTTAGACAGGAATCTAGAGACGAAGTACAAGTGAGTGGAGTGGTTCCTGTTCCGGTCTCCACCCATACTCAAGCCGTTGTTCGAGTGATGATGTCTCGACGTCATTCTTATAATATTGTGTCTCTATAGTAAAACCCTGAACACACACTTTTACATAGTGCATAAAGTTCTCGACCAATAACAGGCCTCAATTTCAATCCCACTCCTTGCTTTCGGTTCTTGCACAAGAATAGTGCATAAGGCTTCGAAAAATCCACAAGATCGAACTTCTTATACTATGCACCATTATGCACGCTACGTTGGACGTCTGTTCGAAGTTTTTGTAGTGTTTTCTAACCTCAAATAAACGTCTTTAACCTCAAATAAACGTCATATAATATACAGCCGTGTGCGTTGAAGCGTACTTTCTTATGCGTTATGTATTATGCTTATGCGCTATGCAAAAGTGTGTGCTTAGGGCTTAAATATCTATAAGTTTAATAACAACAAAAATAAAGATAGTTACTTCTTACCACAACAGTTCATCCATCCATCAATAAAACTGTTGTGGTAAGAAGTAACTATCTTTATTTTTGTTTTTATTCCAACCACAGTGCTCATATATTTTTATTTTTAATATGTTCAATAGTTTATTGGGATCTGATGTCTGGGAGAAGTTTACTTGTGACGTCATCAATATGGCGACATGATTATTATATTTGTAAAATCATTGCAATAGGAATTTATTATGAGCGTTCACGCGAAAGATTTCTACGCGTTGCATTGTTTTGCCTTGTGAGTTGAAAATTGGAAACTTTGGGGTGTTTGATAATCGGTAGGGGAACACAACTTGGCATAGGTGTCGAATTGTTGCGCCACCCCAACCACCCCCTTATAGCACACTCAACTTTGATAAGTTCAGTTTTAGGTTCAGATCGATCCGAGCGCTCTAATGCGTTCGCATTTGCCTACATTAATTTAATATTGTTTTAAACATTAAATCGAGTTTACTACGGCTGAAATTTTTATAGTAAATTTTATTGAAAAGAGCAGCCAAATTACATTTACATGCTTTCAACTCTGAAAGATCTCTGTCCTGCGCTTGGATCGATTTGAGCGCATACCGAATTTACCTTTTGTTATTTTAAGTAGCACCCTATATTTTTTTCGCTGAAATAAAATGGCGACGAGCAGTGAACGAAAATGTAAAGCAAGTTTTTTACAAGAGAGTTTTGCAAAAAAGTTTTTTTCTAAACTTTATACAGTTTCGTAAATATTTTAACTGTAGGTATATTTGTGTTATTATATTATGTTAAAATATATCAGTATTTTTGGAATTGAAATGACAATATTGAAATAACAATATTTATGAAAATTAATTTTCATAAATTAATATTCATAAATATTGTTGTTTTTATGTATGTACTTGAAAAAGTCTAAATCTATAGACGAAACGTCGTACATTTAATTTAATAAATCAAATATTTTGTCCCCCAAATAATATTCTTATTATAAATGAAAACAATTGAACTGTGTTTCCAGCGAAAACATTTTATTTGTGAACTTTTCAAATATCTTAAAGCAACTTAGAACAGTTAAGCCACAAATCAGCCTATGTTCTTATACGTGTGTTTTACAAAAGAGTCTTATTTAGTAAACAAATTCAGATGTTTTTCTTTGATAAGTTTGAACTCCATAAGCTCTTGTTGAGAATAAACACTCAAAGCAAAATCGAGGGTGTTGTCAGATCAAAATAAAAAAATAACAATTGAGATTCTGTGACCACGAGGCCAAGTGGATTATATAAATTTATTAAAGGATTCAGGATTACTTGAGCCTAGTAATAAATTTCATTTTCGATTGTTGTTGTTTCATAGTTCACCGAGACCGAGTCGCATAATACTGAATCGTACACTGTCGAGAGCCACATAATATACAATCGTTCATCACTCAACAATTGTGGTCGAGTCGATGGTCGATTGTGCAGTAATCGCGTAACACGAATTCAGTAGTGAAGAGATCACAGAGTAGTGAGTACCGACTGAACAGTGAACAATCAACGAATCGCGTGAACGTCAGTCAACTAGCATATAACCTTGAATCGCGATTATATGTATTCTCATTCGCTGCTGTTGCTATAACCTATGTGGCAAATAATCGACTTGAACAATCGAACATTTCGATTGTAAAATTAAACTCCAAGTCGGTTGTGGCCTCGATTGTTATTATGAACGTTTGCAATTGTTTCGATTGTAAAAACATCTCGTAATCGTTCATCAGAAACATACACGACAAATTGGTAAACAGTTTTTTTTTAAGTCGGTTAAAAAAGTACCGTATATTTTTGTTAACAAACGAAGAACGTTATCAAGAACGAACAGACGAATGAAATTGCAGCTTGTTTTGTAAATAGGGTTTTGTAAATACTGATGTTGGTATTTCCTATCAAACTATTCACACTGTCGAGTGTAGACAAAAAAAATCAATTGTAATAATAAACGCACTTTTATTGAATTTCGAAAATCATTCGGTAAATGTATCTTGACAAACGCTTTTCTAGAAGGAAAAACAAAGATTTATTTTAAGTTCGGAAATCCGATTAATAAAACAATAGCTCAAAGAAAGTACGAAATACAAAAATAAAAAACGGAAAACATTTTCTATATAAAGTTCTGTGAAAATAAAAAAATAAGTAGATACAAGAAATGAACTTTGACATATTTGTTTATGTTCTAGGGGTTTCTTTTTATTATAAAACACCAAATGTTAACATAACAGGTATCTAGTAGCAAATAATATTTTTAGAAATGTATTTGTTCTCGTTGATTTTAAAAAATAATGAAAACTTTTTAACAATAAAATTATTGTAGAAATTGTCGGAAGTGAGCACTTCCGTGGCACGTAGGATCAATAAAAAGCAATACTGATTAATTCAATAAAATTATTAATAGATAATAATCAATAAGTTAGACTCCTTACTGCAACTTATTTTACTATATTAGTGAATTAACATTTCAGACGATACTGTCGCCATGATAAAAACAATAACAATATAGAAGTTTTATATATTTATTGTAGATTATAGACGCGTCGACAACTTAGGTCATTAGCGTCTTTAATACATTAAATAACAATTCTCTAAAAACGAAATGAAATTACAAAACATGCATGAGCGGAGGTAGGATTCAAACCCACGACAGTGTGACCCAAAGACCCCTACGCTAACAGTTACACCTCACTGTCCTCAATAGGTACCGAAGTTCACAATAATGTGGTGTTTTAATTAACTTTTTGTTACACGGAAAAATACTGTAATAAATATACAGGATGCTTTAGGTGAAATGGTACAAATTTTAATATGTTATTATATCGTTCATTTTGAGCAAAAAAGTTTACATAAACATGTGGTCAATTCCGAGTTAAAAATGCCACGTCACATCGAATACGCTGATAAGGTGTTTATGCAGTAATTTAATTGACTGTATCTCCGTAAACACTGTTCACGTGTTATATGAACTTTTTTGCTCAAAATCAGGGCCGTCTTAGGCCATGCAGGGTCCTTGGGCACACAGAGTTGGGTGACCCTTTTAGAAAGCAAAAAAAACGTGAAAAATAGCATCAGAATGTACTTTTGTTTAGTGACTTTATTGGTTTTGGCATTTCGGGGCCCCCATCAGGCCGGGGGCCCTGGGCTTGTGCCCCACATGCCGTTATGGTAAAGACGGCACTACTCAAAATGAACGATACTATACAACATACCCAAAATATGTACCATTCCTCCTGAAACACCCTGTATTTAAGGATGTCTATACGTTTATGTGACGATTACTTCTTTATTACAAGCCCCCAGTTCCCAGGTTCTAATACCAGAACGGGTAAAAGTATCAATTAGAATTTCTATTCAGGTGTGCAAGGTTTCATGGCCGGCATTGTTCTAAGTCTTCATGGTTTCCGGGCTTGTAGGCCGTGGTCCGGTGGTATTTCTACCTGACGTTTCGTCTACAACTGCGGTAGACATTCTCAAAGGCGATGTGGCAGCGGTCGAAGTGTCCTCCTTGGCGGCTCACAGGTGACCTGTTAGCTGCCAAGGAGGACACTTCGACCGCTGTCACATCGCCTTTGAGAATGTCTACCGCAGTTGTAGACGAAACGTCAGGTAGAAATACCACCGGACCACGGCCTACAAGCCCGGAAACCATGAAGAATTAGAATTTCTATTTATAATAATATTATTAGAATAATCTATAGGTCTATACTCATCCGATTTTTAAATTTACCATTATTTTTGATAATAAATTAAAAATCTTATAAGAACTCGGATAAGACTCGAATCTAGAAACTGTGGACTTGTAACAGACGAAGCGTATAAACAACAGTATCCCAACGACCTCGGTTATTTTCAAGCATCATTTCCTTTTTTAAATGTGAACACCGAACATCGATCTTGAAAAAAGGAACATCTTCTTAGATTGAGATACTGCAATGGTAGCCGAGAAATGGGTAAGAAAAGGAATCAGACAAGTTGTAAATAACAAAAAAAAAGATCTCTTGTCCATGCGTGGACGATCGACGCACACCGTTGCGGTCGAACAGACAAAAGGACACATCTACTTCTGTCTAGCGCATGCCTTGTACATAGTTCACTTTTGTTATCTCTCTATGGCCGGTTCACTGAATGTATACTTGATAACTATTGTTTAGCTTCAAGCTTTCATATATAAAAACATTTCAGCCAAAATGTTTCAATGACCTTGTCCTTTCTTTTAAGGTCAAAAAAATTGTTTTAAAGGCCACCAACAGCTAAGGTTATTTGGGCCTAGCACTATTTCACATTTTCAATTCATTATTTTTTTTTTTAATAATAAATTGAAAATCCAATTGACACTTTTACCAGCTCTCGGGCTAGAACCCAGAAACTGGGGACTTGTAATAGCGGAACCATAGCAACGCCATGTAAATAACAGCATTGCTAAACTGTCGGTTATTCTCAACCGTGATTCCACAAAATTACTTCCTTAAAAAAATATATCAGCAGGATGCTGATCAATTTGAGAGCTAGACTTGAAACAAAAGCTATCGAAGCTTACTATTTTACCCAGTCAATTTCAACTTTATCATAATTTAATTTCAGAATATTTGAAGATCAAAGAATCGGTAGGTTAGTAGGTATATTCCGAAATCCGATTATCAGCTTATTAATATATTTATATAAAGGTATTATAAGAAATATTGACGAAAGAAAAAACCGGTCAAAATCGCATAGAGAGGGTTCCGTACTATTCCATTTCCCGTGGGACTTATAGGATTTTCGTTTAGGTTTTCCTGTAAACTATGAGTGAGGCCCTATATTCCCTATTTATTTCAAAATTTTAGGTTCAGTAGTTTCGAAGATACGAGGAGGGGGGTGCTCGATTTTCGTATATTTTCTTTAATAGCTTTTAAACTATGCATTTTAAAATTATAAAAAAAATATATTTGTACCTATTTCTCATAAGAGTCCTTTCATTTGATGCGTCACATGATGCACATGAAAAATTTTTGTTTAATTTTCTAATTTGCACCCACAAATCATAATTCGATAATTTACGCTAAACACTGTAAAAATGCTTTGAAAGTTAAGGTAGAATTCGCTCGATTTTCTAAGTGGTTTTACATTATTATTTATTTTTACACAGAAAACTTCATAAAAACTTGGACTTTTACTGTAAAGTTAAACAAATTTGTGATTTTTACATAAAGTAAATTAAAATTACATAATTTGTGTAATATTCCAATAAAGTGTGTAAAAATTACAAAATAAAATGTATAGTTACATATATAAAATGGATGAATACAAAACAAATTATTGTAAAATTAGTAACCACGCATGCGCAATGTGTTTTTATGGAATCTACGCGATGTGCAGGCGATACCTGTTTGCGACGCCATTGTCTCTTTGTGTGCTTATTACCAGATTAATCGCTGGCTACAAATGGACCCATCGATAATCTATGTAATCGGCATTCTCATTTCTTATAGTGTACGTCCGTGATTGGGTCACCTAACTCTGTATATATTATATGTACCAAATTTTAACTTTTTTCGTCCAGTAGGTTCGGAGAAAATAGGCTGTGACAGACGGACGGACAGACGGACAGACAGACAGATAGACAGACAGACACGAGAGTGATACTATAAGGGTTACGTTGTTTCATCGGATGTACAGAGCCCTAAAACACAAAAGAAAATACGCGTTTCGTATTATTAACTATACAGTAGCTTTGAAGATAATTTTAACTTGTTTGTTGTCTCCGTTTTGTGTAGGCCACATGATTTAATATATAAATAGCCTACGTGAAACCGGATGTCAAAACATCTACCGGAAATATAATGCTCTAATGAATAGATAGAAAAAGAACAGGAAACTCAGCGTTATATAAAGGTGCATTTTCATATAACGCTTGGCGCTGGTTTTTAGCGTCAAATACGGTCACGTGATAAAATTTCAACATGAACGCCAACTCGAAAAAATGTAGCATAAAAGCTAAACATTTTAGCTTTTACGCTCGAGTTCTACTGGTTCTAAAGCTGTACTTAACCTATAGACAAAGATTAATCTGTATGAATATATTAATAAATTTTAGCTAAAACGGATTTTGAAGAATTTCATCGAAAAAAAATTAAATTTTGACTTGGAAATCCAATTTTCATCTTATTTTCCTAATTTTATCTGTTAAAAATAGCACTATTTAACCCAAATGTGTTCGAAATACAATTAAAAAAAAAGTTTTTGACAATGAGAAACCAGTTGACCTGATAAGGTCTTCATAAAGAAATATTACTTAAATACTAATCGATTGTTAATAATATTTAGATTTCTGCAAAACCTGATACTTATTTATTTATTAAATTTAACGCTACATTTTTTCGAGTTGGGGTCCATGTTTAAATTCTATCACGTGACTGTATTTGTCGCTAGACCTAGAAACCAGCGTCAAGCGTCGGATGAAAATGCACCTTAAAAGTGTTTACAAAATCTATTATCGGTATCATTAAATTTTTGACAAACCCTCTACAAAATAGCTTTGTCTGTTTGTCCCGTATGCGGTTCTACATCATTCATCCGAATGCGATGAAACTTTGGTGAGTAGTTGTGCTCACTACCGGGAAGGTTTCTGTAGGTTCATAAATTCTTAGCGCCCGGGCAAAGCCGGGCGGGACTGCTAAATTACCGTGTATGGTGGAAGAACGTGTATATATGGCGGAGAACGGGTATTTAATCTTTATTTAATATATAAATTCTTAGCAGCCGGATGAAGCCGGGCGGTACCGCTAGATGTCAATAAAAGACACTTTCCACAGCAATAATGCAGCTCTAAATATAAATATAATAATATATAAATATAAATTTATCATTAATTAGCTGCCAGAGGCATACAAAATCTATACATTTGAAACACAAGCTGTTCTTTTTAAATAGTTCGTCAGAAATCAGGATCACATCCGATCGGGTCAGTTCCGATCACTTTGCTTTCTGGGTCAGTTACGACAACCTTGATTTCTGGGTCAGTTACGACCACCTTGATTTCTGGGTGTTATGACCACCTTGATTTCTGGGTCAATTCCGACCACATTGATTTCTAAGTCCCCGAATATTTTTTTATTTCATAAATAATTCAAATGTCTATACCTACGTTTTTATTTTACTTATATTTTGTTTTTTCTCTTGTTGAGCTCACCTCCATTTTTACATTCCCTCAACGTTTAAAATTCGAGGAAATTTGAAAGTTCACAAATAACGACTACTTTTTGAAAAGTTGAAGGTCCAATTTACCCCGGATCACTTTTCTCGCGTTTATTTAGTAAGATTTTGTTGCGCTCGATACCTCGAACGTCTGTATCGATTGAGTTCTCACGCATAAAATGACCGCCGGAATGCAATTTTCTATGCATATTTTGCCCCAAAATTTGACCTCAAAATTTCAATATTTTCCTCTTTTTAGTGGCTTTTTTAAGGAGGTTTTTTTTTTTGTTAAAAAGTTTTTTACTTTTTAGTGTCAAAAAGTGACATTTACCAGGAATCACACGCCGTTACTCACTTTTATTAAACCGACTTTCTTACGCTGTCTGATGTGTCAAAAAGTTACATTTACCTTAACGCCGTTACTAACTTTTATTAAAATCAGCCGAACTTTTGATGAAATTTCTATGGGACCAATCTGAAAGTATATCCTTTAAAATAAAAAAAAAATTCCAAATCGGTTTATAAATGACGGAGTTCTGAGGTAACAAACATAAAAAAAAAATACAACCGAATTGAGAACCACCTCCTTTTTTAAAGTCGGTTAAAAATAAAACCGGCCAAGTGTGCACAATAAAAAAAAATAAAAAAATTAACAGATTTATTTAATTAAGCTTGCTTGTAAAAAGTTTTTTTCTATACTTATATTTCAATTTGTTCTTTTCAGTGTTTCAAAATTTTTCCGTATCAAATTTAATTAAATTAAATTTTAAAGGAAAAAAAATATATACACGTCGACTTGAGAACCTTCCTCCTTTTTTTGAAGTCGGTTAAAAAAATATGTTAACAGAATATTTGATGATTAAAAAAAAACAAAAATATTGCGACCCGAAACCCGGGACCGAACCAGGGACTTTTAAATCTTCAGTCGAACTGAGGCAGTCGAACGATGATGTTAGACGCTCTATATTAGGTACGGATCACCCTGTATATAAACTACAGGCAAGAGTTCTGAGAAACGGGGTCCGCTTACTGTAACAACTGGTCCCTACACGAAAGTTCTAGAGAAATCGAGAACACACTAGGCTTATGCCACGCAGCCTATTTAAACAGCAGTGCGAGTGAGTGAAGTAATCAGTCAATGGCGAGTCACGCCTTCAAGTCTACGTGGGATCAGTAATATAAATAGTGCCGTGATATAAATAACCAAATTGATAAATAAATACTAGTGTAGTGGTAATAATTACGAATTATTGTATATAGTTGTTTTGTTTTGCTTTGTAATTACTGTTTAGTTATTGTTTACTTGTGTTGATTGTTAGAATTGACTTTTCGTTGTTGCGTTCATTATTATTGTGTTTTTAATTATTGTAAATAAATATTTATTCCGCCAATTCTGAAAACAGTTTTGTAACAGTATAAATAAGTACGGCTGAAGTCAATATTGTAGTCAAATAAAAACACATTAATTGATTAAAATTAATTGATTATTTATTTTTAATTATTATTTGTCAAGATTCATGCCACAACAACACACAATCTGTGAAAATTTCAACTAGCTACCTCTTACCGTTTGTCACAAACGGACGGACGGACAGGCATCGTAGGACTCAGTAATAAGATTTCATTCGGAGGTACAAATCCCTAAAAATGATAGTTTTGGATCACGCTGTTAAGTCGACAGCTTGGAACTACATTATACACAAAGAGACGATGTAGCTCTCTGAGAAAACGTGTAAGCTTCAAACACCCTACGAGGGCATGCATGTCAATCCCATACATGTATAATAAAATCATTCCACATGTGTAAAGGAACGTTCACATTTACAGTAAAAGAATATAAGACAAAACTCAAATCGACTTAAATTATCCGTTGTAACAAACTAATTCATAAGAATTAGTTCACACGTCAAAAAAAAAACGGTACCTATGTCTGTATCGCGAGTACAGATAGATATGACGTGAATATCTTTAAAAGCAAATAATTATTGTATTTGTTGTCATAGAAAGAAATATATTCACTTTTATTTATCTGAGAGCTAGTGACAATTTGTTTGGTGTTATTTATTCAAGGTCTTATTTTTGTGAAGCATATTAAAGTGCCCTGAGTAAGGGATTTTGCTAGATAGTGGTATGGGAGGGATGCAGTCCGCCCCCAACATGTAACAAAAAATGGTCACAATTATTATTGCTTCAAGGCTGAAATTGTTTGTATAGCTTGTCGTTGACCCAATAATGCCATTATAATATTTGCAGATCGATTTGTCAGTATTAAAGGGGTGACAGATCACCCTAAACGTGTCATGTACCCGACGAAATTTATATTATTAGTTCAAGGTTCAAATTTTAATATGTTGTTACGGCGACTGTTTTAAGCATATCACATCCGATCGAATCAGTTCCTATCACTTTGCTTTCTGGGTCAGTTACGACAACCTTGATTTCTGGGTCAGTTACGACCACCTTGATTTCGGGGTGTTATGACCTCCTTGACTTCTGGGTCAGTTCCGACAACCTTGATTTCTGAGTCAATTCCGACCACATTGATTTCTAAGTCAGTTCCGACCCAATAATGCCATTATAATATTTGCAGATCGATTGGTCAGTATTAAAGGGGTGACAGATCACCCTAAACGTGTCATGTACCCGACAAAATTTATATTATTAGTTCAAGGTTCAAATTTTAATATGTTGTTACGGCGACTGTTTTAAGCATATATTTCAATTTGCAGAACAAAATGTCGGTATTAACCCCCTCTCTTAGAGGGAAACTTGCTCGACTAGGTGTTTATATCGTTCTGCAAGGGGTTAATACCGACATTTTGTTCTGCAAATTGAAACGTATGCTTAAAGCAGTCGCCCTAACAACATATTAAAATTTGAACCTTGAACTAATAATAAAAATTTCAGGTACATGTTTAGGGTGATCTGCCACCCTTTTAATACCGACCAGTCGATCTGCAAATATTATAATGGCATTATTGGGTTCACCGATCAGCTATACAAACAATTTCAGTCTTGAGACAATAATAATTGTGACCATTTTTTTGTTCCATGTTGGGGGCGGTCTGCATTCCTCTCATACCGCTATCTAGCAAAATCCCTTACTCAGGGCAATTTAATATGCCTCCCTCAAATCTTCACAAAAATAAAGCCTTGAATAAATAACACCTGAAAATTGTCACTAGCTCTCGGTCTATAACCTTTGTGTAAAGCGGCTAAATTTACAATTTGACTTTGACATGAATATATTTTCTCAAAGGAGACTTTAAGATAATACCTGGAACGATCCTGAATTGAATACTGAGTTACGTTATGTCTTCTATAACCAACGTTAATTGAGACGTAAAGACAAAAGATGCATGTATATGACATGTCTTTTGTTTATAGAGACATATTGTGACTTAGAGTGTGTAAGTGGGCACCATTTATATACAGAGTGATCATAAAGTAGTCATTTTTTAATTAATTGTAGATTAGAGACGCGTCGATAACTCAGGTCATTAACGTCTTCAACACAACAAATAATCCATTTTTGTATTAGAATCCGCCAACCGGCACACTGAAACGGACTGGTACGAGCTCGGGTCCCTGGGAGCGCTAATTCCCAAAGAACATTGGAATGCAATTTGCTATAGCAACCACAAGCTAACACGATCAAAAACAATGACGTAAATTAAAGTTGGAGAAACTTGTTTGTCATTAGGTAGAAGTTTCCAAGAATTTTTCTCTATCTGTTCGTACCAGCATCATTCGACTGGAATGATTTTGATTAAAACTTGGAATGTTATCAATCGGTACCAAAACTTATGCTGGGTTGCAGAATGCATTGTCAGAATATCTGATTTGACAATAACCTTAGAATATGATCATATATTCACATAAATTCATGCTGTAACAGTCTAATGTCGTTGTCAAACTAGGGTAAATGCGGGAGAGATGCCGCGGTAGGAGAGACGGCACATGGCTAATTATCTATTTACCATTAATGGATGGTGCTACAAGTACGTATGTTAGTTCATCTTATCTTGACAAGATAAGATGAACGAACATACGTACTTGTAGCACCATCCATTAATGGTAAATAGCTAAGTTAATAGCCATGCGGCGTCTCTCCTACCGCGGCATCTCTCCCGCATTTACCCTATTTGTTATGTAGAATATTGTACTCACAGAAAAACAAATGACTGATCTAGATAAAAAAGATCACTTTTCAAGCTAAATTTTGATCAAAATGCGTAGAAAAATGTTGTTTCGAAATGGAAATTGTACAAAAACTATGTTGAATGCATGTATGCACAGTTTAAAAAAAATATCGTCTCAATCGATCAATTATTTTCCGAGGAAGTTCGATTTGAAATTCCAATGCTTCTCTTATGGAGAAATATGGGTGCGGTCATAAGCTAAGGTCATTGTCAAATCAGATTTTCTGACAATGCTTTCTGCAACCCAGCATTAGACTACTTTTTATCCGACTAAAGGCCAATTTATATCATCCGGTCAGACAAGGCGCGGGAACGAAGCGTTTCCGGCAAGACACATTTTTACAAGCATTTCAAATACGAATATTTATACTTAGCGGATCCCGTCCGTTCAGACACGTTTCAATACTCGTATTTGAAATGTATGTAAAAATGTTTGTCTTGCCGGAAACGCTACGTTCCCGTGCCGTGTCTGACCGGATAATATAAATCGAGCTTTATACAATCGCGTTAAAAGACGTGGGAAAAGGCTAGTTATAAATATTAGCCTTGAGACTCCTGGTCTCTAATGATCAGCTATTTACAAAAACGCCCTGTTTACATTTTATGATAATTTTTTGCAAATACCACATTTTGTATTTTTAACCATAAAGTCATTATTACATTGCTCTCCGAGGGCTTTTATTCTTTTATAACACAGCATTTTTTACCGCATATTATTTGAGACAAAACATTAAAGTATATTTTATATTACAATATTATATGACGACATATAGTTTATACTTTTATAAGGCATCATATTTTAGATTTATATCGTTTTTTATATGAAAAACTAAAGAGGCTTTGAAAATATTACCTCATAAATATGTTTTCAGTAGTACAGAAATATGTTTTGATGCCTGTTTCACAAATAAATATACAGACGACTCAACAGTCGTTGCACGCAGTTCGCATTTTTGAAAATTGGCAATTAAATTGAACTATAGGTGGCAGCATGGGCAATGCTCTCAGCGGGATGAACTTGTAATTTTAGCAAGTCAATGGAGTTCTCCACCTGCTCTGACCTTTGACGATGAACTATGAACTATCAACGCTAGCTTCACTCTAGATCCATGTTTTGACAGAATCACAAAAACATAACAAATTCTCTGCATTAAAATATATCGATATATAGAAATACATTGGACTAAATGAAAGTGACATGCATAAAAAACGATAAGTGATGTGTATTGAAGAAGGTGCTAAAGTATTTGATTCTAATTGTCCATTTTTATATCTATGGTTTTTTTCTCTATTTAGGTATTTATTTTTTTTATCATACAGTGGCAAACTTAGCGGGGTGTGCACTTTTGGGGTTGCTAACGATTTTTGAAGTGAAATCTTCTTTAGGCGCACTTTGTGTTTTTTCTGAATAGTGAACGAAAATGAACCGTCACGCTCGGGTCGGTGACGCTGAATTGGGTTTACTCGGCTCCACTTGACATCAAGCGCGCTCGGGTCGGTGACCACATTTACTGTCTAACGAGTGCATCGTTTCAAGAATTAGGTTTTTATTATTACGTATTATAATAATAAAATAATATTATAATATTTTTACATCCCACCTCTACTATGGTAGGGAAGTAATGGATTTAGTCCGAAAAAAATAATTCGAGATTTTAACAGATCTTCATGTTTTGAGACCCTAGCAATCGTTTAAGATCATTTTCTGACTTATGTCTGTATGTGTGTGTGTGTGTGTGTGTGTGTGTGTGGTCAATTTTTCGCCTTCGATATCGTAAAAACGGAACAACATACGGCCGCATGCCGATTGTTTATCAGCCTTTAACTTAGATCTGATTAGATTTTGAGTCAAATCGGTTCAGTGGATCCTGAGATATTAAAAAAAACGTTCTCAATGTGACGTATTAACATAGGTAAAAAAAATATAAATGAATTCTAGATGTTATAATATGAAAAAAATGTGAATTTTTTTCTCTAAAATGTAGTTTTCGAGAAAAAAAATATTTTACTAAAAAAAATAAAAATTGTACGTAAATCAAGGTAACCATGATTTTTGCTATATTAAGCTAGCCATCCTAATAGATCACTAAACAAAAAAGAGGGCCATGCTTTTTTTCAAAGAATAAAAAAAGAGTGTTTTTGCAAATATTTACTAGGTGGGAAGTATAGGACTAGTCATCAGTCGAATTTTTTTCTTTTCTACGCACTCCACTGCTTATCAATGACATTCTAGCGGCAGAAATAATTACGTAACATATGTGACCGTTTATTGGAAAGATTATAATTTATTATCGTTGCGTCATTGGTTATTGTATTGTCAGGCGTGTCATCTCCGATCGTTAATGGCGTTATAGTGCTATTGATTTCGTGTTATTTTTAATCCGGAGCTCATAATTAATCTCCATTTACTGCCCTGTCGGATCCTTTCTTGTTAGAGCAACGCCAGACACAGACCACCATTCCATCCCCAGTTTGATGATAAATCCTTCTAATCCATTAGCAATAGTGATGGAATGAAATAACAGTATATGTAACTCTTTTAGTTGAGACTAGCTATTACCAGCGACTTCGTTCCCGTGGATAAATAAATAAATAAAAGGGTTTTTTTCAAAAATATTGTAAATAATTATTATAGTAAAAAAATTTTTTTAGAGACTAGCTTTTATTTAAATGCACTTAAAAGGAAAAAAATAATGTTTAATAATTTAGTTTCATAATTATAAAAGCCTGGGTCGTGAACTCTATGATAGTTTATTAGTCACGACCCACGCTTTTATAAATTATTATGAACCTAAATTATTAAACATTACTTTTTCCTTTTTAGTGCATTTAAATAAAAGCTTGTCGCTTATAAGTTTTTTTACTAATATTTATTTTGTTCATTTTATAGTTGTTCAAAATTTTACCCCCCTTTGACACCCGTAGAGGTTGAATTTCGAAAAATCCTTTCTTAGTCAGAAAAGGAACCAACTGTCCAAATTTCAAGTTTCTAGCATCAGCGATTTGGCCTGGGCGTTGATTAGTCAAAAAAACCCTACATCCCCGTTTGAACCAATTAGGGGTTGAATTTATTTCTAAAAACGATTTATTCATGTATTGTCATCGGGAATACATATGTGTACAAAATTTCAAATCGATCGGATACGTGAAAGTCGTTCAAAATTGACTTGCAAGATTTGATCTAAACAAACACACAAACATGCATTGCAAGTTAAATAAAAGCTTGTAAAAATACACAGAATTCAAAGATTTCATCCACATTTTTGTATCTATTTTGGTTTAGAAGCTAAGCGTGTTTAAAATTTCTCAAAAATAAAAAACAACTCTTTAAAAACTAACTTCTGCACCAAAAAATATAGAGAAGTTTTCTGTTGATCATTAATTGCACCAAAAAGTATATACTTATATATTATATAGGTAGTCGCTAATGACTTTAGTTGTCGAACGTCTGTAATCTACAATATCAATAATCTTTCAATAGCCTTTCTCTCTCTCTCTTTTTCCATCTCTCTGTCTCTATCTCTCTTTTTTTAATTTAAAGATAATTTTACACATATTTTCACATGGCAACGTCCGGTCACTTGAGCACCGGACACATTGTATACAATCTAAAAAAAAATCAAAATTGTGTTTTAAAGATCACCAACAGCTAAGGTTATTTGGCCCTAGCACCAATTCATATTTTCAATTCATTATTTTTATTTATTAATAATAAATTGAAAATCTAGTTGACACTTTTACCAGCTATCGGGCTAGAACCCGGGAACTGGGGACTTGTAATAGAGGAACCATAATACTGCCACACAGAGGGCAGTATAGCCTAGTGGTTACCGTGCTTAGTGCCGCAACCTCTGGACTGGCCTGCTTTGGGTTCGAATCCCACCTGTGCTCATGGATGTTTTGTGATGTTATTTAGTTTTAAGATAGTTGTTATTTAGTGTAGTTGAAAGACGAGAATGACCTGAGATGTCGACGCGTCTATAATCTACAATAAATAAATAAAGCACTGCTACATGCTCGGCTATTCTCAAGCCCCTGTATACAATCTACTATTACAATACAATATTGTGACATTTTGTGAGTAATAAAAGTCTATTACATAAACCTACTGTAACAAAATTTCAAAAACAGATTTCTGAGAATTTTATCGTAAACAATCAAATCAGGAATTTTACAAATTTAACAGATGAGCAAAAAGCATCCCAGTAGTGCTAAACATGAGAGTCTCATAGAAAATAAAATTTAGCCTGTGGCATTGTTTAAAATATCAAAGGCTATAATTATTTAAATTGCTCTTTGTCGTCATTTGTACTTATATTCATCTTCAAAGAGTCCCTCTTGTCCTATTGTAAGTGCCTATCAGAATACATATTACCAACTTTGTAACAAACTCTGTAGTGAAGCCAGTAGCGTAACTACAAATTTGGGGCTCCTGGCACATTTTATGTTGGAGTCTAGTTGAAAATTAATTTGAGCTCTCCGGTCGAATTTTAAACATCCCATTTCTAGGGAATATTCTCAATTTTTTTGAAAATTTTTAGTCACTAAGCATATCACAAAAAACTATAAGTATTTAAATATAATTTTCAAACATGTTTTTGAAGTGAAAACTTTTTTAGGCGCACTTTGAGTTTTTTCTGAATAGTGACCGAAAGTGAACCGTCACGCTCGGGTCGGTGACGCTGAATGGGGTTTACTCGGCTCTACTCGACATCAAGCGCGCTCGGATCGGTGACCACGTTTACTGTCTAACAAGGAGCGCATCGTTTCAAGAATTACGTTTTTGTTATTACGTATTATAATAATGAAATAATATTATGTACCTATGTTTTGCATATAATCAAGTTTTCACTTCTGTCGTGTGATCATAAGCACGCATCCACTTTTTTTTATTTTTATAAAATATACTTTTCTGGGACGACACATTTTAAATCTCAAACTCAGTTGTAAACTTTTATTTTGCGTAATTTTTAACATTTTGTTTTTTATTAAGTTATAAACGGTGGGTGCAGTATAATTAAAAGAAATAATCATTAAAAATTTAAAATTAAAATTTTATAAATTATAAACTCAACGCCTGCGAGCAACACAGCTGTAATCAATTAAAGATTTGTTTCCTGCATTCTGTGTAAGTATAGGTAATATCTGTTACCGAAGGGAAAAACCGCTTATGACTAGTTTTTCATAAAATTTATTTTCGAAATAATCAAAAATAAAAAATAATTTGTTGTCAGTAACGTAACTGTAAAAAAATCCCTTTATATTTTCCCTATGTTCGATAATCGATACTACGTGACACACTGTATCGATTGTGTGCACGAAGCCTACTAGCGCCGCTAGCGAGTAGCGGGCAATAGTGCACGATTGAACTCATTTTTATTGTTGTCTATACCGGGAAATTATTTTTAATAAACGAATACCATTTTATCTAGCTGTTAAATAAATTGCATAGCATAAAAGGTACATGAAAATTATTTATTGTAAGTTTTTTTCTTCTACAATTTTGACGTATAATAAAAAATAACTAATTAATTTATATCAGACATGGAGATGTCTATGGTTTATATTGACAGAATGGAGAATTGTATTATTCAATCGACAAAAACATTTCAGCAATTTGACATAAGCGTTTTTGAATTTTGGCCACTGAATTAATAAAAGACAGTTGACTCATTTCTTCATTTCGTTCTTTTAATTGTTCCAGGGAAAAGCGTTAATTATAATTAAAGAGATTTCCTGTTTGAAAATATATTTCACAATATTTCATCTTTAAAATTTTAAATATATTTTTGTACGTAAAGAATTAAAAAACATTTTCTAAGTACCGAAAATATAATTTTGTATAATTACTGCATAAAAATGATTCTACGGTTTCTGCGCAGAAAATAAATAATAAATCTTAACCGATTTTGATCTTTCTTTA
Organism: Mongoloraphidia duomilia; assembly: GCA_039654895.1. Classification (NCBI taxonomy): domain Eukaryota; kingdom Metazoa; phylum Arthropoda; class Insecta; order Raphidioptera; family Raphidiidae; genus Mongoloraphidia; species Mongoloraphidia duomilia. Next base: position 15,855,414 of record CM077527.1, read on the forward strand.
TTTAATTAATAGAACTCAAGTATTGTGAGTGATGAGTGATGACATAAATAAAATACTTTTCAAGTAGCGGCAATCTTCTTATTGCAGACCAGTGATACTCAACCTGCGGAGTGTGGTATGCATACCTCTAGACTCTAGAGCAGTGGTTCCCTTATTTTTGTGAAGATGTTGAGGGAGGCATATTTAAAGTACCCTGAGTAAGGGATTTTACTAGATAGCGGTATGGAAAGGATGCAGACCGCCCCCAACATGTTACAAAAAAAATGGTCACAATTATTATTGCTTCAAGACTAAAATATGTTTGTGACCCAATAATGCCATTATAATATTTGCAGATCAATTGGTCAGCATTCAAGGGGTGGCAGATCATCCTAAACTTGTCATGTACCCGACAAAATTTATATTATTAGTTCAAGGTTCAAATTTTAATATGTTGTTACGGCGACTGTTTTAAGCATATATTTCAAATTGCAAACAAAATGTCGGTATTAACTCCCTTGCAGAACGATATAAACACCTAGGCGAGCAAGTTTCCCTCTAAGAGAGGGGGTTAATATCGACATTTTGTTCTGTAAATTGAAATATATGCTTAAAACAGCCGCCGTAACAACATAAAATTTGAACCTTGAATAATATAAATTTCGTCGGGTACACGACAAGTTTAGGGTGATCTGCCACCCCTTGAATGCTGACCAATCGATCTGCAAATATTATAATGGCATTATTGGGTGACCGAAAAGCTATACAAACATATTTCAGTCTTGAAGCAATTATAATTGTGATCATTTTTTTGTTACATGTTGGGGGCGGTCTACATCCCTCCCATACCGCTATTTAGCAAAATTCCTTACACAGGGTACTTTAATATGCCTCCCTCAACATTTTCACAAAAATAAGGCCTTGAATAAATAACACCAAAAAATTGTCACTAGCTCTCGGACTAATAGTTGAAAATAACGTAATTAGTTGTCATGTCCATCGTAACTATATATAAGAGATTAATGGGAACTTGGACCGTGGGTTGATTGAAACTCAGTTAAAATATAGACGAAACGTTGCGAATTAAAACTTTAACTGAGTTTCAATCAACCCACGGTCCAAGTTCCCATTAATCTCTTATATATGTTGAAAATAACATTTTGCTAGTAATGCATGACTTGCCTTCAGTTTGATAGATATTGTAAATTATAGACAACAGAAGTCATAAGCATCTGAATCTTAAGTTTGACATGCCTATTGGAAAAAGTCAAGAGGTGCGAAAGAACATCGCGATAAATTGACCGATCTTAGCTAGGAGAGGAAAACTAGCGTATACTTGCTCTCACTTAACAACTTTCTCGTACCATCACAATAAATCTCTTACAGACCTCCCGTCATGCGATTTAGAGACCCTCTTTTGCCATTGGTCTAGCAGCACGACTCGTATTTATAAATGACCCACGGTTCAGTAAAGAAATAAACTAACATCGTGTGCGATTGTTTTTAATTTACTTCACAGCTTAATTGCGGCTTAAGAAAAGCCGAACTCATAATAATGCCGTTCTTTATATAACGAGAGAGAGAGATAGTATATTATAGACGCTCGACAGTTGTTATATACTAGCGTTTTTATGACTCGTCTTTTACAAACACCCAAGTTTTAATCTGTAAGAACTCGTGAAAATGTAAAGGGTATCGTCCGCGTGTCAAAATTTGATAACTTTGAAGTGTGATATTTATTTTATTTACTGTAAATTATAGACGCGTCGACAACTTAAGCCATTAGCGTCTTGATTACATTAAATATCGCAATTCACTTAAAACTAAATGACATCACAAAATATCATTGAGCGGAGGCGGGATTCGAACCAACAACAGTCTGATCTAGAAGTCGCGACGCTAACCACTGGACCACACTCTCCTCTGGAGTGTGTTATTTCTCATACATAAACAAATAATGTAAACCCACTTTTTAGTTCTTATACATCCATCTTAATTGCAAAAGAATTAGAAAAATGTGTTAATTTCAAACGATTGAGCTTAACCGCCATATGATGACGTCAAAGCCAGACCAGAGTACCAACCTTGAGCCAGACACACTTCCGCGGATAGATAAAGAGATGTATTTATGGCAGATCAGTGTACTATCTCTCTTTATCTATATGGTTCAGTAGGCTTGAGAGTACATTTAACTACAGCCAGCCATTCAGAGAAGGCTTACTGTGATTGACGTAATTTTCGTAGCGGTATAATTCTATGTTTAAAATTACATTGAAAAATACATATTTTGGGAATTTTTTTGTTGTAGAAAAAGCTTCCGAAAAATTATCAAAAAAATGTTATATTATTATCTATTTGTAACGTACCTTCCATTTCTAAAAAAAAAGTGCTGGATGACACCACTGAATTTTCAATTATGTATTTTGTAAAGTACTAAAAATACAAATATTGTTGTCGAGCGTATATAATTCACAATTCAATTCACAAATACGAATTGGTAATAGATCTACATAACCCTGACAGCTGGTGGTCTTTAAATATGTAAAAGTAAATTTAAGATTCAAAAAATGACTAAAAATAATTATTTGTTAAAAAAATAGTTTATTTTTATTACCTAAGTTAAAGTATTTAAATTACAGATAAGAAGAGATCTATTTATAAAATGAGTGGAAATCTGTGTCTGCATTTTAATATACAATCGGATGCTTGAAACAAGTTTTCACGCCGGCCGGAAAAGTGATCATTCATTCCAGATTCCTAAACCTGTTAAAAGACCCTTAAGTCCGTTTTAGACGAAAGTAATTTTGACATCAAACAGGGCTTGATAATAGCCAAGCGTGTAGCAGTCATAGAGATATCATAAATAGAGTAGTGGAGTTATTTAGACCGAGAGCTAGTGACAATTTTTTGGTGTTATTTATTCAAGACCTTATTTTTGTAAAGATGTTGAGGGAGGCATATTAAAGTGCCCTGAGTAAGGGATTTTGCTAGATAGCGGTATGGGAGGGATGCAGACCCCCCACAACATATAACAAAAAAAAATTGTCATAATTATTATTGCTTCAAGGCTGAAATTGTTTGTGTAGCTTGTCGGTGACCCAATAATGCCATTATAATATTTTCAGATCGATTGGTCAGTATTAAAGGGGTGGCAGATCATCCTAAACGTGTCATGTACCCGACGAAATTTATATTATTAGTTCAAGGGTCAAATTTTAATATGTTGTTGCAGCGACTTTTTTAAGCATGATATATTTCAATTTGCAGAACAAAATGTCTTAGGACTTAGAGGGAAACTTGCTCGCCTAGGTGTTTATATCGTTCTGCAAGGGGGTTAATACCGACATTTTGTTCTGCAAATTGAAATATACGCTTAAAAAAATCGCCGTAACAACATATTAAAATTTGAACCTTGAACTAATAATATAAATTTCGTCGGGTACATGACACGTTTAGGGTGATCTGCTATCCCTTTAATACTGACCAATCGATCTGTAAATATTATAATGGCATTATTGTCTGAAATTATCGAGGGAAAAAACTGATTATTTAAATTTTAATGTCAAAATAATGTTTCCATCTAAAATGGGCTTTAAGGGTAGGGGAGATATGAAAGAGAAGGAGAGCCTGTATGAGAGAGATGAAACAAGTTGTAATTACCACATTTTCAAGATTATGCTATAATAGGTACGGTACACGCACTTTCACTAATTAGTAAGAACTTGGTATACATCGGTGGAACTTTATAGGTTAACAATTTAAAAATATCTAAATAAAACGCTTTAAAACAACAATTTTCAATATTTTGTAAATTGAGGACGGCTTACACTTATAAATCCAAAATACGCAATAGATTCAAATTCATACTTTCACCAGCTCTTTTTTTAAGCCACTAACTACCAAATATATCTGGGCATAGCACTAACTCATATTTTCAATTTGCTATTAATTTAAATAAACAATTTAAAATTCACACTGTGATTGAAATCGCGAGGCTAATTTGAAGGTCATGAATTGCAATACTTATATTCTCCTCCTAAAAAGCGAAGCCGGGCTGTGGATGTTTATAATTATTATAGTGGGATTCCACCAATACGTTAAAAAATGCAAAAGTAATTCAGAGCTACGTTTTGTTACTATTCTACAAGGAATTATCCCCCCCCCCGCGAGAAATTTATCAAAAAAAAACTTTTTAACAAAAAAAAACTTCCTTCAAAAAGCCACTAAAAAGAGGAAAATAATAAAATTTTGAGGTCTGCGCCAATTTAATAAAATATTAAGTCGATTAAAAAGTATAGTATAGTGATTAATATCTTCTTTTTAACCAACTTCATATTTTATTAAATTGGCGCAGACCTCAAAATTTCATTATTCTCCTCTTTTTAGTGGCTTTTTGAAGGAGGTTTTTTTTTTGTTAAAAAGTTTTTTATTTTTTACTTTTTAGTGTCAAAAAGTGACATTTACCTTAAAAGAATCACACGCCGTTACTCACTTTTATTAAACCGACTTTCTTACGCTGTCTGATGTGTCAAAAAGTGACATTTACCTTAAGGAATCACACGCCGTTACTAACTTTTATTAAAATCAGCCGAACTACTGAACCGATTTTGACGACATTTCTATGGAACCAATCTGAAAGTAGGTATATCCTTTCAAATAAAAAAAAATGTTACCAAATCGGTTTATAAATGACGGAGTTCTGAGGTAACAAACATAAAAAAAAAAAAAAATACAACCGAATTGAGAACCACCTCCTTTTTTTGAAGTCGGTTAATAAAATATAGCCTATATCACTCAGGGATAGTGTAGCTTTCTATTAGTGAAAGAATTTTTAGAATCGATTCAGTAGTTCAAGAAATAAGAATTTATGATTTATTATCCCTCCTGCGAAGCAAAGTCGGGATGGTGGTGTTTATAATATAAGTAGGATTCCGCCAAAATGCAAAAGAATTTCAGAGTTAAGTTTTGTTACTATCCCACAGGAATTATCCTCCTCCGCGAGAAATTTATCAAAATAAAATATAGCCTATAGGTTATAGCACTCAAAGATAGTGTAGTTTTCTATTAGTGAAAGAATTTTTAGAATCGGTTCAGTAGTTTCAGAGATTACTCCCTATACATACATACAAACAAACAAACTTTTCCTCTTTATAATATTAGTATAAATAAAAATACGTCGCTTTAACAATATTAATTTGATTTCTTAATTTTCCCATACAAGCTGTACGTTTATATATTTTTATTGTATGCGTGATTTAGTTTATAATTTTATTTTTTCTCGCCAAAACATAGCCCAGTATAACAATAAAAATTTTCAACCTTACCGGGATAATGAGTGTATGGTGTCGACTGTCAATGAATTAATTCCTGTACACCGAATCAGCGGCCATTTTCAAGACACTAAACTTGAGTTCACTCATATAATTTATAAAGTTACACAACTGTCCACTTTTACGAATCACATTAACAATTTAATAATCAAAAAACTATTGAAATCAGTTCTTGGATTCCCAAATAAATTAGTTAAATTTACATACACTAACTACAACACTTTATTTAACATTCTTTTGTATAAATTCTATCAATTATTCACATCAAAATTAAATTATAAGTCCGATAACTATTGTGAATGAACAAAACCGATGAAATATTACACACAAATGAAATATTAAATGCTAATGTCCTATAACTGACATTGACTGTGGTTCAGTTCCTTACGTAACTATCTCGCTTTATTAGGTCGGCGTTAGGTGCACTATATCAAAGATTTTTGATAATGATGTTTTTACAAGCTATATTTAACTTGCAATATTTGTATGTTAGTTTGTTTGTTTAGGTCAAATCTTGCACGACTTCCACGTATCCGATCGATTTATAATTTGGTACACATATGCATTCCCGATGACAATACATGAATCAATCGTTTTTAGAATTAAATTCAATCCCTAAGGGGGTCAAACGAGGGAGTAGAGTTTTTTTACTATTCAACGCCTAGGCCCAACCGCTAAAGCTAGAAACTTGGAATTTGGACAGTAGGTTTCTTTTGTGAAGTAAGCACCCACTATATGAAGAGATTTTTCGAAATGAAAGCGTGTCTTTAAAAAGTATTTTTACTAATATTTTTATAAAATAACTTTTATAAATAATTATTAGAATATATACAGTAGTATCTTTTCACCTAGCTTGTTGTAATTATTATCGATTAAAACTGAAAAATTCATCCGATGTAGGTTATTAATTAAATTAGGTATAACTGTTATTGGCTTATTAGTGTATATTTGCCATATGGCACATACACTATTGACGTCGGTCGGATGGCGGGACCTAGGGGTCGGACCAAAATTTCTCGACGTTTCATAGCCTCCTGAACACTTTGGCACCATTTTTGGAAATGTCTGTTTATATTTTTATATATGTGTGTGTGTGTGTGTGTGTGTGTGTGTGTGTGTGTGTACGGGCTATAACTTTCGAAAGAGTTAATTGATTTTGACGAAATTTGGTAGGCACGTTGCAATCTTCCATCGCAAGAAGCCTATTTAAAATGGACCCGATTGAACTATTTTAAGGGTGGTTTTTAGGGGTTGAAAAATGTTTTTGGGCCCAAAAATACCGAAAAAATTGTCCGAATCGTTTCAAAATTGGAATTTAACCCTTTAGTAAAGATTAAAACGTGGTGCAAAAATTTAAATAAAATCGGCCCGATAGGACCGGACTTATGATTTTTTTAAAAACATTAGTTTGCGGATACGGATTTCCTTACCGAAGGGTGTATTTAATTTGGTACAGATGCTGTAATGATAACAATATTGCAATTAAGAAAAAATTATTATTGTAAGGGGTGTATTAAGGGGTTAAATTTTTTATTTTATACAAAAACAAACAGTTCACATATAATAAAGCCACAATGCCTGTATTAGCAAATACACTATATTGTCGGCTGGGTTTTGGCACTGCGACCCGAGTTTTTTTTATTTTATTTTATGAACATTTGATTTTATAGAAGATAAATAAAAGTGGATGTATTCATTTATATGACAACGAATACAATTATTTGTGTTTAACGGTAATCACGTTATCTGTCTGTACCCCGCGATACAAACATACCTATTTTTTAACATGGCTCGACATGAAATTGCCAAGATTATAGAGATATACCTTTGTTTATACGGCCTTAAATTTGCAATTACTTCCGTATCCTTAAATCCACCCCTGTAAACGTTATTGTCGGTGCGTTGTATGCAGTAAATCAAAATGCCGTTATACGAAACCGTTTAAAACAAGCAACACTAGCGCATTCTGGTGACGATCATATGAAACGCGATAGCCATTTCAAGACAGTGTCGTGTTGCAACGGAAATAAGAAAATATTTGTCATGGAAAAAGGACTCTTGATAAATAGCTCGAAGGAACTTGAACACGTGCAGAATTTGAAACAAGACCTTTCCTTATATTTCAAGAAAAACTAGAACTGTACAACGGGTCGTTAATTAACGATTTTCGGTGTTATTTTTCAAAATTGGAATTTCAAGTAAAATGCACTTCAAAACATAACGAATTGTTAGGTTAAATACGAGTGCTGAATTGCAATTGAAAATTCTTGTTGGAAAGCAGCCAATTATATAATTGATTCCAAATATATTGGAAAAAATAATTTTACCAACCATAGTCACAGTCAGGATTCTACCCTGAACCTTTCTACTTTCGCGGCGGAATGAGCTTACAAATACTCAACCGTGACATGATTACTAATCTAACGTTCTCCTTATATGCTTTTGAATCAATTGATTTTCACTACATGCGAGTGTTAATTCATAATAGCTAGGTTGTAGGTGTGAATCTTCATACTAGCGATTGTCATACGGCCGATTTAAAATAGGACCCAATAAATCCAATTTTCAATTGAAATAAATAGCTTTACCAGTTAGACTGTGAGGCGACAGTAAATTTTATGGATATTGGGAAGTCATTTGACGTAATAAAAAATGTTAATTAATTATTTTTAAGCCTGAAACTAATTTTGCAGCCCGTGAAAGTTATGGTTTAACGGGACGCATTAAAATTATTTTCCGCTGCAAACAATGGAGGGAATTTAAAATAACAAATTTTAATTACAACATGCAATATATTATATTCCTATTCATCGAATCAAGACGGACACGGTAGTGAATCAAGCTATCCAGTTAGAGCAAGTAAGAGAAATAAAAACAATGCAGTTCTTTCTTTTCGTTTTCACTCATAATAATTTATCTTGTAGTAGGATCCACCAATTTTATTAACAGATAAAATCAACAGATTAAATTAACAGATAAAATCAAATTATTGTAATGGGTCCGAAAATCGAAATCAAAAAGGAAAAAAAATTTTTATATTTCAAGGTCACTACACTATTTTTACACCACTTTTAGAAAGATGTCTGTGTGTGTGTGTGTGTGTGTGTGTACGTACGTACGTATGTATGTGTCCATTTCTTTCTAAGACGAAATCTCGAGAATAAAAAATGATATCGACTACGTTGGGGTGCCTATCGACGCGTATTAATGTAAATATGATCTGAAAGAAATTTTTTCAAAATCGGTTCAGCCGTTCTTTTTTCTTAACCAAATAACCTCCAAAAAAGTAGAATTTATACTATATCTCGCGAATAAAAAATTATATCGACTTCGTAAGGGTGTCAATCGAGGCGTGTTAACGTCATTTTGATCCGACATAAATTTTATAAAAATCGGTTCAGCCGTTTTTTTTTTTTTTTTTAATTATTGTTAAAAATAAATAATAATTATGTTTTAATGATTAAAATGATTACTTTTCTGTATAATATCTAATTTAATTATTATTATTAAATATTTATCAAACTGGGAAGTTCGTCGTGTGGACCTCAAGGATCGCACTTTAGTCCTAATAAACGACCCACCTCACGGCTTGTTAAAAAATTATCTTTGCGTCACCTTGAGGTTATCACTAACCTACGTTAACTTTAAATTTTAAAACAGTAGGTATTAACTAATAATTGACATATTTAGTCAAAAGTAGTTTTAAGATAAATTAATAGATTTGCTAATTTGCAATTGAAAATTTTTGTTCGAAAGCAGCCAATTATATAATTTTTTTTTTTTATTTCAAAACAAAACAAAATGTGCTTTGACTACTATGGTCAATTATATAATTGATTTCAAACATATCGGAAAAAATCATTTTACCAACCATAGTCACAGTCAGGATTCTAACCTGAACCTTTCCACTTTCGTGGCAGAATGAGCTTACAATTACTCAATCGTGACATGATTACTAATCTAACATTCTCCTTATAATCATATCACGGTTGAGTAATTGTAAGCTCATTCCGCCGCGAAAGTGGAAAGGTTCAAGTTAGAATCCTGACTGCGACTATGGTTGGTAAAATGATTTTTTCCGATATGTTTGGAATCAATTATATAACTGGCTGCTTTCCAACAAACATTTTCAAAAGTAGTTTTTATCGCGGTTAAGAGTTCTGACTGTAACATATATAACAGTTTAGGAAAAATTTCGCGGTTTTAATCGATCAGTTATTTTTTGTACAACTGATATCGATTTAAAATCCTACAATGCTTTTCTTATGAAGAAATAAGTGTAGTCACAGTCTAAGGAGATCGTTAAACCTAATTTTCTGCAGATAACGAGTTGAATATCTTAAATAAGCATCAAACACTTTAATTGAAGACGGAAGTCGTAACCTCTCTAAGTAGAAATGAAATAGGCAGTAAAATAATAAACCACACATTTACTAGTCTCATTTTAGCTTCGTGTTAAATTCGTATTTACAAGCATCTTCCTAATTTTCTTTGCTCATAAAATGCACATCATAAATGTGTGTAATTTTACGTACAATACTTCTGTTTACCTCGTACGTTAGTTTTCACAAGAAATCTATACTAATATTATAAAGCTGAAGAGTTTGTTTGTTTGGACGCGCTAATCTCAAAAACTACCAGTCCGATTTGAAAAAAAATTTTTTTTTGTTAGATAGCCCATTTATTGAGGAAAACTATAGGCTATATAATATCACGCTACGACCAATAGGAGCGGAGCATCAACGCAAAAACGGCAAAAATTATTCCTTTTGAGAGCTTCCGTTGCGTGCGCTGCGTAAACGGTTAAAGTTACGCAAAAATCATGTATGACGGAATTGTTCCTCTTTAAAAGTTCTAAAAAAAAGTCCGCGACAGCATATGTCTATCTTTTAAGGTTGACTCACTATAACTTTTTTATGGTAATCAAATTTGTACGTAATTATAATATTCAAACGAACGAGCGAAACGAGTGAGTAGTGTATTTATAATATTCAAGCGAACGAGCGAAGCGAGTGAGTAGTGTATTTATAATATTCAAGCTAACGAGCGAAGCGAGTGACTAATATATTGCACTCGGGCTTTCTTAGCACCCGCTCATGGATGTTTGGTGATGTCATTTAGTTTTAAGTGAGTTGTTATGTAACGTAATCAAGATGCTAATGACCTAAGTTGTCGACGCGTCTATACTTTACAATAAAAAATAAAGACCGTCGGAACTGGGAATTTGTAATAGGCAACCCATGGAAATACCATATATAACCTACATCATTCCTATAAATCTCAATCCATCCAGATTTCTTGTTATACGACATTTATTCCAGAATTATCTGGAACTAGTGTACCAATTAATTTTTTCAATTTCAATTATTCGATTGATACATTCACCAATTCTGGGTTAAAATATGAGAGCTAGGGGTTTGTAAAAAACAAGCCATGGAAACATAAGCAACGGCATCACAAGTAGTCTCAGGTCCTTCTTCATTTATGAAAATAAACGCACTATTAAAAATATGTCATGTTGTGTTAGAGAAATGTATGCCCACTCAAATCTCACAGTTGGAACTTGTCCCATTTACTTGTTTTCCTTTTTCGAGTACCCACTTTCCAGTGGAAAATGGGAATTATACTATGTATACCTGTAAAGCGGTTTCAGAGATTTATGTGCTTTAAGAATATGCAGTTGAGGTTTTGGAAAAGCACTTATTTTAAGTGCAAATACCTAAAATAGTTGAACGCAGGTGGAAACAAAACATTCTTTTTGAAATGTTACAAGAGATTAAAGCACTCCAGATTAAAAACAAAAAGATATAAAATTTTACCACGCAGACAAAAAGAATTTATTGAACCAAGGGGTCTTGCCTTACGGGAGAAAACGACCGTCTTATGAGCGCCTTTATTGAATGATTTGTGTCATTTTATGGAACTAAAACCATAAACAAAATAAATTACTCAACAAAATTAAGAAAAATCGCAGGATAGTGGACAAAATATTTGATTTATTAAATGTACAACGTTTCGTCTATAGATTTAGACTTTTTCAAGTACATACATAAAAATAACAATATTTATGAAAATTAATATTAATTACTAACATTTAATTTAATTTGTACATTTAATAAATCAAATATTTTGTCCACTATTCTGCGATTTTTCTTAATTTTATTATAATCACGATGGACTAAACCTTTGGTATTTATAGTTATTATCCATGCCTGGCACTTAGTGGCAAAAATGGTAGGTAACTAATAAAATGATGCGTCAACAAAATGTTTTAGTAGTTAAAAAAAATGAAACCTTCAAAAGAGTCACCGAAAACATAAAAATAATTGAAAGATTTTTTCGTTGGAGAGCAGCCAATTATATAATTGTTTCGAAACATATTGAAAAAAATCATTTTACCAAAGCTCATTCCGCCGCGAAAGTGGAAAGGTTCAGGTTAGAATCCTGATTGTGACCACTGGTTGGTAAAATGATTTTTTTCTATAATTGTAAGCTCATTCCGCCGCGAAAGTGGAAAGGTTCAGGTTAGAATCCTGATTGTGACCACTGGTTGGTAAAATGATTTTTTTTCCTATATGTTTCGAAACAATTATATAATTGGCTGCTCTCCAACGAAAAAATCTTTCAATAGCATTTCAGCCGTATAAAAAAACTATTATTATAAAAATAATTTAATTTTGAGGTCGGCGATAATTTAATAAAAGTACCTATAAAAAAATTGTTAGTAGGTAATTAAATTGACGTCAACCTCAAAATTCAATTATTTTTCTCCTTTTAGGGAGGTTTAATTTTTTTTTTATTCGCGATTAAATTCAAAGCGGCTGACCTCTATAGTCGTTAACTGAAATTTATACTAATATTATAAAGATGAAAGATTTGTATTTTTGTGTGTGTGTATGTTTGTAATGAATAAACTCAAAAACTACTGTGCCGATTTCAAAAATTCTTTCCCCTATAGAAAGCTACATTATCAGCGAGTAACATGGGCTGTATTTTATTTTCAAAAAAATTAGAGGGGGTGGGGGTAATAAATCATAAATTCTATCTCTGCAACTACTAAACCGATTCTAAAAATTCTTTCACTAATAGAAAGCTACGCAGGGGGAGAGATTCTCGCGAGGGGGTACTCGCGGGGGGGTAATAAATCATAAATTCTTATCTCTGAAACTACTAAACAGATTCTAAACATTCTTTCACTAATAGAAAGTTACGCAGGGGGAGAGATTTTCGCGAGAGGGTACTCGCGGGTGGGGGGGGTAATAAATCATAAATTCTTATCTCTGGAACTACTAAGCCGATTCTAAAAATCCTTTCACTAATAGAAAGCTACGCGGGGGGGGGAGATTCTCGCGGGGGGATAACAAATTAACAATATACTAAATATACGTGAGCGGAGCAATGGATGACCGCTATTAAATCATAATTACATACCACCCGGGCGAAGCCGGGACGGGCCGCTAGTTAATTATAAGCGAGATGAACTCGAACCAAATATGGCCGCTACTGAATGCCAGATCCTTAGACCATAGATATAGAACTGGTCGACAGCTAGAATCAAGTACTCTAGCACCTTCTTCAATCTTTCACTTAGTCTAATGTATTTCTATAAATCGATATAATTTAATGCATATTATTGTCATGTTTTGTTGATTCTGTCAAAACACAGATCCAGAGTAAAACTAACGTTGCTAGTCCATAGTTGCATCGTCAAAGGTCAGATTAGGTGGAGAACTCCAGTGATTTGCTGCCCTATAATTCGATTTAATTGTCAACAAAAAGTATTAAAGTTAGGCCTCCAGCAAGCCGTATTTTTGACATCCTATTCTGGGAGTTTCGGGTTCAAGTCCCGACAGTGGTCATTTGATTTTTTCTTAGATATAGCTCAAAAATCATGGCAGCCTAGCTGTCTGAGATATTTATTATTTTCACCTCTAATTGTTATGTGAATAATATTGTGTGGATATAAGGGGGTTTTAAATCGATTGATTTTATCATATACCAATCCTATTCTTTGGCTATATTTTTTTCGGTGAAAAAGAATATAATTTTTGACGCCCCCCGCAGAATATTAGAAGTTATACTGTCATAATTTTGTTATTCCAACGTATAGCTGTTGAAATTTATACATAAATCGTTTTTACAACTCAAGGATTTTTATGTTCTTCGCGTTTTAGCGTACTCATGTGAAATGCAAATTATAGTTTCAAGTGAACACGGAATGTGAAATGAACAATCCGAAAATATTTCATCGTGGATTTAAAAAATGCCATTATCTTTTGATTCATTTTACTGCGCTTATAGAAAAGTTTAAAACAATGTACATAAAAATCTCTCTAATACTACGTAGTAAAATTATAACAAAAATAAAACGTAATAATAAAGAACAAATTTTTGAAGTTGAATACATAATAGTAATTTTTATAACTCCTGCTTCTAAAGTTCAATATTCGAGCACTGTGAGGCGGGCATGAAGAGGCGTATTTTAGTAAGCGTGCGTAAAAGTACAGTCACCGTGCGTGAAAGTACAAAGCGTGCGTAAAAGTCCAAAACGTGCATAAAAGTACAATCGCTACATCTTATAAATTCGAAATTTCTGCACTTTGTACAATACAAGCACTATTTACTGACTATCGATCGATGTGTTACTATAAATAGCGACGCGCCTACAAAGTCCACATCATGAGAGAGTCATGTTTTTAATGATTTATACAGAAGTTAATAACTTTAATAAAAATAAACTAAATCGTAACTTAGTCTGTAATTGTAAAGTTTTAAGGACTCGAAGAGCGAATTTTCCGTTTTCATAATTTTTTTCCTGTTTTTCATAAACTTTAGAAGCAGTCGTTATAAAAAATTATGTTCGATACGTACGCTTAAAGTGAGGTATCTAGTAGGCTTAAATTGAGGCACTCGCTAAAGGGACTGACACATACACAACGAGATCTCGTTGTGTATGCGTCAGTCCCTTAGCTCGTGTCTCAATTTAAGCCTACTAGAATACCTCACTTCACGCACACGTATCGAAAATAACTATTATGCAACTAGTGTCTTAAGTGATGGATTATATGACAGTCGAGATTTTGCAATACGAGCCTAACGTTATGTTGCATTTTTACCAGAACGAGTGTGTGTTTACCGCGCGAGCCAAAGGCGAGTGCGGTAATCACACGAGTTAAACGCTATTGTGTTTGTGGCAATGATTTCTAATAGGAAACAGCCATATATTAATTTTTTTTATTTTTTACAGCTTCATTGTAAATCATGAAAGTGTCCTATTTAAACAAACGATAAAAAATGATCTATTGATAGAATTAGTTTTACACCCTCACTCTTCGAAATAAATCAAACTCATATTAGATATAATAACTTTGATCCACTCTATAAAGTGGATGTTGAACTTTTCTAACATCAATTTTTCTTCGTTATATTTACGATTTGATTTCCGAGATTACAAGCAATCTTATTATATTTATTTAGTAACCAGGAACAATACGCTTGTTATATAAATATAAAAGAAATCTCCTGTGGCTCACAAAATGGGCCTTAAATAAACTTGTAATTGAAATAATTCTCGTGGAATGTTATACGATATTTGAAACTTTTCTCATATATCTTACCTAAAATAATTAATTACGGAAATAATAATTGATTAGTTCATTTATGTTTTATATAAAGATTCTACCAGAGGAGAATCTAAAAGCTATTTTAAGACATACAATCTATACATTTTTCTGTACAAGCATTATTAAAAAAAATCGACTGATGACCAGTCCTATACTTCCCACCTAGTAAATATTTGCAAAAAATAAACACTTATTTTTATATTCTTTGAAAAAAAAGCATGGCCCTCTTTTTTGTTTGGTGATCTACTGATGACTAGTAATATAGCAAAAATCATGGTTACCTAAATTTACGTACAATTTTCTTTTTTTAGTATAATATTTTTCATATTATTACATCTAGAATTAATTTATATTTTTTTTTACCTATGTTAATACGTGACATTGAGAACGTTTTTTTTAATATCTCAGGATCCACGGAACCGATTTGACTCAAAATCTAATCAGATCTAAGTTAAAGGCTGATAAACACAATAGAACAATCGGCGTGGCTGTATGTTGTTCCGTTTTTACGATATCGAAGGCGAAAAATTGACCACACACACTACAGACATCAGTCAGAAAATAATCTTAAACGATTGCTAGGGTCTCAAAACGTGAAGATCTGTTAAAATTTCGAAATATTTTTTTCGGACTAAATCCATTAGGTACTTCCCTACCATAGTAGAGGTGGGAAGTAAAAATTGTAGCAGAGCGTAGTTCATTCATACATACGTTACTAGCTTACCGTCTATTTAGTTTTGAGGATGGTACAATCAGAATCTGAGTCTGAACTTCTCTCAGACACAATTTTTCGACCTCGTCACAATACTTCCATTTTCGCAAGGAAGTAAAAAAATATTGGTTTATTGAGACTCAAAATGTTTACCTATAATATTACATTGATATATTTATAGATAAATTGAATTCATATATAATGTATTTCTCATTATATATTTATTTATTCCTTTAACGGCAAAATAAAATAAATCTGCACGGTTTTTATATAATATAATTCATAAATATTTATCAATCTTAAAAGAAATGAAAAACAGAGCATCAAAAAGCCAACGATATTTATTTTTATCATAACCATTTCGCAATCTTTTTTTAATGGAAGTTTTCATTTGACAAACTTATATACCTGATACAAATTCTTATTAAGATCACATTTTGTTTAATGAAAAATAATTGAATAAATTCAAGAGAAAGTCAGGATCAATTGTTTCCGCTAACCTATATAAAACAAAGTTTAAATAGATATTGTTCAAGTTTTAACTAAGAAATCCTATCAGCTAAGACATTATTAAATTGTAAACCAGAGACGGCGATATATTTTAAACCTTGAAGAAAAGCACTGTTATAATTATGTAAATCGGTTTAGTGCTTCTCAAAGTCAAGTCTTGAGGTAACATACATGTTGCGACATACTTCCTTTATGTAGTTAGCAGAAATAAAAAATTTTATTCTATAAAGATTGCATCTTTTTGCAAGGGAGATGTTTATATTAGATGTCTATATATTCCAGATTATTATGATGTTTATGATGATATTAATGAAGCGATATTTTCAAATCTTTGCATTACCAATCTGTTAAGAAATAAACTGAAAATAGTAGCAATGTTTAGAGAAGATAGTAGCGTCATTTCTGCTCACAAACGAGTTTCGGACCTGACGGATCTATGTTTTCTATAATAAGGGGTGGTCAATGGTGCGTCTCGACTGGTGACGAACAACTAAAAGACAATATTCATAGGACCACTCCTTGTTAGAAAACATAGACCCATCCGAACCGAAATGACTATCTTCTCTATTTATTTATTTATTGTAAATTATAGACGCGTCGACAACTTAGGTCATTAGCGTCTTGATTACATTAAATAACAACACACTTAAAACTAAATGACATCACAAACATCCATGAGGCGGGATTCGAACCCACGATATTCTGATCCAGAGGCCGCGACGCTAACCACTGGACCACACTGTCCTCATTATCTTCTCTAAATGATACTACTCTACCTATATCAGTTGTAAAATCAAAATGTAGTCATTTCTAGGTATTTGAAAAAAAACTGTTAACTGAATCCATGTAATTAGTTCAGCAAATGAAAAGCCACAAAAAGAAAAAGAAAATGAACTTAGAAGACTTCATGAGACGTCACTGCCAGTTAAAGAAGAGGGCGTTGTTTCTTAACAGCCATTCGATTTCATGGTTGGTATAACGAGAAACACATTCCGTTATTTCACAAGTAACAAGGTTCATGTCTTCTAGCGCATCTATAGTCAATAGTGGAACTAAATATAGGGTGACACTTGAAGATTTACATTATTTTAAATTTATGTGATTTCAGATTGTAATCACGTGTTGTTAATGTGTCAATCTACAAACTAAAAGTATATCCGATTTTATATACACCTACATAAAATTATAATAAAGACAATTAGGTAAATGATAAAATCAAACGATTTTTTAACCCCTTATATCCACAACAATATTATTCACATAACATAATCATGGCAGCTTGGCTGTCTGATATATATTATTTTCACCTCTAATTGTTATGTGAATAATATTATTGTGGATATAAGGGGTTAAAAAAAATCGTTTGATTTTATCATTTACCTAATATTACTGTCCACAAGAACTCAAACCTTTGTTTATTAATAAAGACAATATCATGTCAACAGAATTTTCTGCCCAACTTAACTATAGGTATTGTTTTCAAATATACAAATTTAGTCGATGGCGTTGGAATATTGTTGTTTGGCTATTGGCGGCGGAAGGGGATGGTCTGGGGGAGCTAGCCTCCTAAAATTGTTAACTAGCATGTTTAATATACTTAATATTCTTTAAGATATAAGCTTTCATAAGTGATCATGAGTCCATAGACCCCATATTACCCCAACTCGTTCCGCCGCTGAGAACTTGTGAGCGCATAATTGAATTTTCTATTTGCTATAACAAATAATAAATTAAATATATGAATATTATTGATACAAAGCCCACTGAAACTTAGGAATCATTAAAAATAGATAAGAACTTCTGAATATCGGTTACATCCGCAATTATTTATTTTAAGCACGTTTAATTGATAAATTATTTAAAGCAAGATTTTCAATATTAACTTAAAACACATTGCAGACATTGTTTAAAAACAATCGTATTAATTCATAGTAAATTATTTGTTTTTCACATTGATTGGTTACCTTTCTAAAGTTTGCATTTTAT
Source organism: Mongoloraphidia duomilia (assembly GCA_039654895.1). Taxonomy (NCBI): domain Eukaryota; kingdom Metazoa; phylum Arthropoda; class Insecta; order Raphidioptera; family Raphidiidae; genus Mongoloraphidia; species Mongoloraphidia duomilia. Next base: position 15,873,554 of record CM077527.1, read on the forward strand.
TCTCAATGTAAGAAAATAAATATTTAGGTTATCTTTACCATTTATTCTGCTATAAGTAGAAAAGTTAAAGATTAAAATATGTTATGAATTCGTATAAATAGAGTCTTAAATCTTGCTAAACATGCATTATTGCAGTCCTGACGTTTACCAAACAATAAAATTCTCATTTCATTTAATTTATCGTTTTTAACCGACTACAGTGAACCTAAATTAGAGGGTAATGTGTTTCACATATCTGTAAATATGTTGATGTGTTACTTTCAAGAGTCTAAACGGCTTGATCGATTTTGATAAATGAAGTGTTAAGATTCTCATTTACGAGAAAGGTAATTGGCATATGAAAATTTTGAAAAAAAAAACAAAATTGCAAATTTAGGGCGTATATAATATGACATACATAATACACACAGCGCTAAAGTTTTTTGGCAAAATTTCGTCTGATATCAAATGACAGCAAATAGATTATCTAGATTTAAATGTCAATTTTCTTGTCTCATTTATCGCGATTTGTAATAATTTGACAAGTAAAAAAAAAGATAAATCTTCTAGTTACATTTTTAAAGCAGTCCTAACCATTTTGACCCGGCTATTTTTCATATTACAGCAGATTCAGACTCTAGGGACCTCAAAACGTCCAGATATATCAAAATTTTTCAATCGGACCCATTACAATAACTTCCAAAGGGAAGTTAATAATGTGTGCATCTATCAATGCAATAATTCAATTTATTTGTATAAATAACTAATGAAATAAACATCAAACTTACCATCAATTCTTCTGTAAGATTTACTGATCACCGGCATTCGGTGGATTGGAGATGGGCGTTGATTCTTCCGAGATGAGATGAAGCTTGACGGCTTCCCCTTGGCAATGATATGATGCAACTCCGGTAGGTCCAATAGGAACGTAGATGTTCTCAACTTCAACGCTGTCGGCCTTGAGAGGATGATGATGCAACATATTCTTAACGGCATGATTAGAAGTCTCGCTTACAGATGATTTGATAACAGTCGAATTAGTTGATTCAAACAAACTGCCACCTTTCAAAGATGCAGTACGGTTTACGCTTGACTGAAGTAACGATTCTTGTCCAGTTTCATTATTTCCATTGCATGTTCTTTCAGATCTCCAATTGCCCATACGATTACTTAATTGGATTGCATGAGCTCCAGAAGGATCAAAACAAGGCAATACTTGTTTGAACTCCTTTCTGAAGTTCTCATTGAGCCATGCATAAATGAACGGATTGTAACACGTCGACGACATTGCAACCGAATGAACCATAAAGAAACATAAATAAAAATAATTCCAGTCACTGAATCCGATATAAAAATCATTTACTACATTAACGGCATTCAGTGGCAACCAGCTGATACCAAACACAGCTACCATTGCTATTAGCATTCGGTTCGTACGTCGTTTGCGTTCACGATCAGCTTCTTCTTTACGTGAATTCTTAGAACCAGGTTTAGCTTTGGCACGGTCGTTTAGTTTGAGTGAAACACAAATGTAACAAATCGCAATCATAAAGAACGGTATGACGAATTGTAGTATAGCGGTTAGTGTGCCGAAGATCTCACGGAATTTCTCAGATGGCCATGCTTCATCACAGTAATATAAATAATTAGAACCTAGTTTATGGTTCATAAATATTCCGTAAGGAACGCTGACTATAATTGAAAATAGCCAGATGAAAATTATGATTGCTATGCAGGTGCAGAGTTTCATCCGAGGATGAAATGGGTAGATGATGACGAAGAAACGATCTATTGCGATTGATGTTAAAGTCAATGTTGAAATGTAGACCGATGCAGCTTGTGCGTAGGATACAAGATGGCAGATGATTCTTCCGAAGACCCAACGACCCAGAAATGTGTAAAGTGGTGTAAACGGTACGGCCAGAGCGCACAGAAGAATGTCGGAGAGTGCTAGATTGGTGATGAAGAGATTTGTTACTGTTTGCATTGCTTTATTTCGGAACACCACGTAACATACGAGGACGTTGCCGAAGATCCCGAGGATGAAGATCGTTGTGTAGAGAATACAAAACACTACTTGGACGACCATATTATCGATAATATCGATATGCACCATGGTCGAGTTATTGAAGGTGTCGTTGTTCGTCGAAAATATCGAATTCAGTTCGTCGTAAAATTGGGTTGAATTCTCCATGATGTCGTGTATTTTATACTTTACACATATTTAGTTAAATGTTGACGTTGTTTTCATGTTGTTTCACATTAATTAAATACAGATATAATTTCCACAGTACACTAATTTTTTTATACACATTTTGTTATAGTTTTGTTTAAATAATTTAAAACAATTCACTATTTAAGCCATATTTTTTAATACAATACAGTACAGTTGTATAATTTAAAAGCTTCTGCAGCATGTTTAGTAGATTAACACGGTACACAGATGCAAATTTTTTACTATAAATAATTTATAATTTATACAGAAATAGCAGATATGTATATTATATAAAATATAAACATTTATAACAAAAATACACATTGGATATTAAAATGATGTTTATATTTTTAAACCTAGTTAAGTTTTAATTAGCTTCAATATATTTATCAAAAAGTCATATTATTAAAATGTTTTACTGATATAATTACGTTTATCAGTATTTTTAACGTCGTTTACAAAAATGTTGGCACAACATTTTGAAGTATCTTGTTGGTATAAGAAACTGATTTGTGAATTAAATTATCTATAGTACCGCAAAACTGTTTATTTTGCAATGTAAAAATAGCTTTAGTACGAATCTGCACTTAAATTTATCCAACAAAACAAATTGAAACGCATTGAAACTGCATTTTCAGTTAGTTATATTCTTCTTCAATTAAAATGCCTTTGAACTGAACGTTTTATTTTTACCCCGTGACCCAAAAAATAATTAACTGCTCTTGAAACACATCAATTAACTACATTTTATATACTTTTTATTATACTCACTAATTGTTTTAATTAAATGTGCAACATTTAATTGTTTTTGAGTCAGATAACAATTTTTACATTTACTAAAAAAATAAACATGTTTAATTAATCTTTTGGCCACCAATTTTTAAGACTTTAAAAGTACATTTTTCATAGTCTGTTATTTATTTTTCTAACAATAAACACAATCACAACTACGATTTACAAATTTTTACGACACATTTTAAGAGAATTTATTTTCACATAAATAATAAAATTGATGTAATATTTCTTTAAATTATTGTTCAGGTTATTTATTAATGAAATATCGGCGAGTAGCCCGTATGGAAAAATAAATGCCAGCAATATTTGTCATTGACAGTCGATAAAATGATGTTGAATGGACTGATTTCTGCAGTTTGTAAATGTTCAGCAATTCGAATACAAAGTTTTTAAATTGAGAACCGGAACTCAGCGGTATGTTGAAATACAGTAAACATTTTCCATTCCAAATAATGTTCGGACAAATCAATAACTTCCAGTCATCTGTAAAAAAAAAAGAATTTATTAACCATAGTTTATTTTAACTAACCTTTTATTTTAAACGTCGAATAAATATAATCGTCTCTTACAGATTGCAAAAAATCAAAACCGGATATGTAATTTCTTCAAAAGCGCAATATATAGGACATTTAAGTTACAAGTTCGTTAAAAAAATATTTTTCGAAAACTGCATATTATGTTTAATTTCCTCTCGCCTAAAAACGGTACCGCTCTCTCAACGCTATTTTTAAAGTTAAAGGGTTCGGGTAAACGCCAAATGAAGAACCGAGAATCACACTACAGATCCTGCAGGTGAAAAATTGAAAAAAAAATCCTGGAAAAACATACAACTTTTTAAAAATTTCGTTATTTTTCACACGTATCTAAAACTTTTTTCAAAAAATTCGTATGATCAGTAATTTGATTCTTGGTCCTTTATTTGGATTTACTAGAACCTTTAGCTTTAAAATAGCGTCGGGAGAGCGGTGGCCTTTTTTAAGCGAGGGGAAAGGATTTGAGATGAAGAGTGCAGAGGGTAACTTCCGGCAGAGAAACTCTTAAAATTAGGAACTTGGTATGTTAATTTATTTGAATTAGGTATCTGGCAATATGTTGACATTTTATTATCAGTTTGATTTGAATAAAGAGGATCCAAAAATTTAGGAGTGTATATCACTAATGTTGACCAACATATTGTCAGAAACTCTGGTTTGACAATGACGTTAGAATAATTAGAATGTGAGTATATGTTTACAATTTTGATATGTACAGGAACAGTCTAGTGTCGTCAAACATTTTCTTATGTTAAACACAAATAAAAATAGGTAATAAACTTTTACGTTAAACGGTTTTATTTTAAATCACCAGCTGTACCAAAAACTAGAAAATAATTAGGGCACAAACCAAAGGGCACTTTACGTCGATGCGTCAACGGAATAAGTAATAATCTGGGACTTTTAACAGACTAAAATAAAAACGTGGGGCGCATTTGAAATATTTCTGCTAGTTGGCTCGGAAACACATTTTTCAAGACAAGCCGTTCTTATTTAATAATTATACAGTCGTTATACAGATTTTTATGCGCCCCACGTTTTTATTACTTATTCCGATGACGCAGCGACACAAAGTGCTCCTTGGTTTGTGTCCTAATTATTTTCTAGTTTTTGGTACAGCTGATGATTTAAAATAAAACCGTTTAACTTAAAAGTTTTTTTACCTATTTTTATTTTCTAGTTTTTAGTTTGATTTCTGGCCCGTATCATTATTCAAACTCCTCATCCTTTCATCTGTCCACCTCCTGATTCCATCATCAGACCCTCGTTACCAAGATGAAATTATCATTATCATGGGAACTCAATGTGTGTGCAAAGTTTCATAAGACTCTGTTAAATAGAAGTAGTTAAAAAAGCTGTCGCAAGATTTGAAACAAAGATAGTAACAAACAAACAATCAAATATACGGGGGTACAAATGAGTGATCTGCTTAGAAAAAGATAGTTTTTCAAGCTTTATGTTGGTCAAAATGCGTGTAAAAATGCTGTTTCCAGAGGCAAATTGTACCAAAAAGTATGTTAAACAATTGTATACACAGTTTAAAAAAATTTTAAAAAATAGTTTTATTCGGTCAGTTATTTTTTGTGCAGGATCGATTTAAAATTCGCTACAATGCTTTTTTTGTGAAAAAATATACCTATGTGGTGCCAATCTGAGGTCATTGTCATACCAGCATAAGACAAAGGTCAGTGAACTCGGTCAGAGATGAAATTAAACAATAAAAGTGTGAATTACAACAAATATTGAGGTTTAAAAATTTTCTATTAAAAAATGTCTAGTATAGTAAGAAAGAGTAAATAATTTTTAAAAATAATATATAAGCTTAGATATAATCTTAAATATTTTCAGGAAAAAAAATAACTAGTGTTTATTTTCAATTTTTACATAAAAAGTGCAATAAAAAATCAAAACTGTTGTGTTGTTGACTTATTAAAACTATAAGTTTTCGTGATTATTTTGTTTTGTAATAATTTTGTGTTAAAAAAGTTGTGTAAAACACGATTTTTATTAAAAATTGTTAGCTAAAGTTTTAGAATAACATTTAAAAAAAGTTTAAAAATTCTTTTAAAAATACAATTTATTTTTTAAAAGCCGCCATTCATAAAAAATATATTAAAAAATACCAACAAAAAACCATGCTTAAAAAGCAACAAAATATGAAAACTTAAAATTCTAAACAGAATAATTAAAATTATAAAAGAAACGGTGAAAAAAGTAGGAAAATGTGCGCAAGACAAACGTGAAAAAACAAAATAAACTTACCAAAATAAAAACAAAACATGCGGTATAGGGGTACATCAAATCCATTATTTAAGTATAAATAATTCAGTTTCTTTGTTCGTTGTATGATGGCACATTTGATAGATAAATCGTTTCTTCCTTCACACCATTTCGTCTATCAATAATATTCGTCGGTGGTGATTTCATGCAAATCGGTTCAGCAGTAGGTTCTCTCGGTTCTAGCCGAACCGGACTATCACCATTAACAATCGAATTCAACAATGTCTCTTGAACGGTTTCAGTATAATTCATAGTTCTTTCACCGAAGCGTCTGCCCCCAAACACATCTAACCTCTCAAAATATCTAAAACAGGGCAGTACTTGTTTAAATTCCTTCCGAAAATTCTCATTCAACCACGCGTACAAGAACGGATTATAGCAGGTAGACGACATGGCCATACAATGACCCATAAAAAAGAATAAATGGACGTAATCCCATCTATTGGTCGGTTCATAAAAGTCGGCTACAATATTGATCACATTCATCGGCAGCCATGATATTCCAAATATGGCAACCATCGCTATCAACATCCGATTGGTACGTTTCTTCCTTTCGCGATCAATTTCCTCCTTGCGGGCATTTTTCGTTCCCGGTTTCATTCGGGCGCGATCGTTCAATCGTAGCGAAACGCAAACGTAACAATAGGTGATGATGAAGAATGGTAAGATGAATTGCATCACGACGGTGAAAGCTCCGAAGATCAATTGCAAATCGCCTTCATTAGGCCAATCTTCCTCGCAATAGCAACAACCGTTGTTTTCCTTGTAGTTCATGTAGATACCGTAAGGTAGTGTTAGCAGCATCGAGATTATCCAAATGCTGATGATGATGATGATGCAAGTGGTTAATTTCATTCTTGGACGTAGTGGGTAAATGATAACGAAGAATCGATCGATGGCTATTGAGGTTAGGGTTAAAGTTGAAATATAGATGCTTATTCCTTGGGTGTAAGGAACCAGATGACAGATGATGCGGCCGAAAATCCATTCGCCGAGGAACGAATATAATGGAGTAAACGGTACGGCCAGAACACAGAGCATTATATCCGATAGAGCTAGGTTGGTGATGAAAATGTTGGTAACCGTTTGCATAGCCTTGTTTCGAAAAACCACGTAACATACCAAAGCGTTGCCGAATATTCCTAGAGTAAAGATGCATATGTATAGGATGCAGAAACCTGCTTTGACGGCGATGTTTTGAATTATTACAGTTGAATTTAAGCTGTTACATTGAGCGCCGGTTGATGTTGTGATGTTTGATAATTCCATTTCAATTAATTTTTCATAATTATTGTGCAAATAATTTAAGTTCACTGGATTTCAAAATCATCCATTATTTTATAATTTATTATAATTTACTATATTTGTTATTTTATTTAGATATTAACAATGATTGACATCGAATCAAAATAAAATAAAACGTCACTGTGAAAGAAAGTTCTTGATTATAATTAAAATTTAATTATTTTTTTCTATAATTAGTTAACATTTTTTAAAACGTAGAACACAGTTTTAGCACTACAAAATCCATTAAAAAACTAATTATTTTTCACTTTTAATTAAATGTTTATATAGTAGAGTAGGTACTACAATTTTTAGTGCCTGCTGTATAGTACTTGAAAAATCAAACCCCAAGCTTATACAAACTGTCCCTGATTACGAGCTACCGAATTTACTAATTCATTTTTCAAATATCAAATTTGAAAAAAAATCGAAAATACCTATAAACATTAATTAATAGTGGATTGTATATTTAGATGCGTTTTGAGTCGTAATATCATTACGCACGAGATATATATGATATTTTTTCCATACCCACTATAAAATAGCTACTTTATTTTCATTATTTTCAAAAAAATTTGAGTTCATTTGCATCGCTAACTTCACATTTATAGCAGGCCGAGAGTAGGTAATAGCTAGCAGATCAGAACGAATAAACATGAATCACTATGGACACTGTTTACTTACCACATTAGTGTGTTTTGAAAACACTTTCAACGCATCTGCCTATTAAAATTAATTTAAATTGTGTTTTAAAGACCACCAACAGCTAAGGTTATTTGAGCCTAGCACCAATTCATATTGTCAATTCATTATTTTTTTTTTAATAATAAATTGAAAATCCAATTGACACTTTTACCAGCTCTCGGGTTAGAACCCGGGAACTGGGAACTTGTAATAGAGAAACCATAGCAACGCCATGCAAACAACAGCATTGCTACACTCTCGGCTATTCTCAAGGCCTACTTTGACAGTAGATTTATATTTTGTTTTTAAAGAGCACCAACAGCTAAGGTTATTTGGGCCTAGCACCAATTCATATTGTCAATTCATTATTTTTTTTTTAATAATAAATTGAAAATCCAATTGACACTTTTACCAGCTCTCGGGTTAGAACCCGGGAACTGGGAACTTGTAATAGAGGAACCATAGCAACGCCATGCAAACAACAGCATTGCTACACTCTCGGCTATTCTCAAGGCCTACTTTGACAGTAGATTTATATTTTGTTTTTAAAGAGCACCAACAGCTAAGGTTATTTGGGCCTAGCACCAATTCATATTTTCAATTCATTATTTTTTTTTTTAATAATAAATTGAAAATCCAATTGACACTTTTACCCTAGCTCTCGGTCTAGAACCCGGGAACTCGGGACTTGTAATAGAGGAACCATAGCAACGCCATGTAAACAACAGCATTGCTACACGCTCGGCCAACCTGCCTATTAACTGACCCATTCCATGCATACATATACACGCATGTAAAGTAGCTATTTTATAGTGGGTTTGGCAGAATAGTAGATTGTATATGTCTAGATACGTATAATGGGGCATATTACTGCGAATGAGGACAGTATGTGAAAACGAGCGATAGCGAGTTTTTACAGTCACACGAGCCGTGATACCATTACGTACGAGACATATATGGTATTTTTTGCCATACCCACTACAAAATACCTACGTTTCACGTAATTTTCAAAAAACTTTGACAGTTCATTTGCGCCGCCATATTTTTCTTCCAGTGTGCCTCGAAGTTCGTGCAAGTAAATAATGACAGGCGCACGCAAGCGTACGCAGGCGTATAGAGTGAATAAACAGAAGTTGCTATGGCAACCGTTGTTTTCTGAACTAGTGCAGAAAATAAACCATTTTCCTCACAACTGTCTGTTAAATGGGTCATTAATGGCCGCTATACATACATAGAAAGTAGCTATTTTGTAGTGGGTATGGCAAAAAATAAATTAATGCCAAATGAATATTCTCCCTTTACGAATTAACTCGTAATCAGATACTTTCTGTAAACTAAAGGAATGAAACACTGTGCAAAATAATAGGTACCTAGTTTTGATAAATAATATGAAATTCTAAATGTTAAAGTTCGTGAAATGGGATACCGCAGAGAAGTCTGTTCAGCGTAGATGAATGCATATATAAATTTAGATGGTTTACCATAACACGAAGTTTATACAACTAGGATTACCTTTCATCTGTTACCTAATTACATTTATATGCGGAGTTTGTGTTTCAAAATAAAGGAAAGAAAAAAGAAATATGGCATCGGTTTCCGACCACCCACCAGTAGGGTTACCAGATGGCCGGAATTTCCGGGAATGTCCCGGAATTCATTGGTTTGTCCCGTGTCCCGGAATTTAAGTCTTCTATCCCGGAAATGAATAAGTTCAACGAATTCGTGCTCGCGATCGCAAGAAACGACACTAAGTTACATGCTACTTATTTATTTAGCACTATCTGCAATTTCTGTACATATTATATATATTTTTACTTGTATTTAATTGTATTCTTCGGACTTACTCTATGTCGGTAAAGACAAATTGGGAACAATAAAATGAATTATTAAAGATTCACACAAAATTATGTGTGATTTACACACTCAGAAGCGCGTCCCACATCTCACCGTGTACTGGTGTGTGATAAATGAATAAAATTAGACAAGTCTAATGATAAAAACAAGCAATAGTAAAATAATAAAACATTTTTTTTACAATAACTTCCCCCCCTGAAATAAATTTTCTTCGCCTTAGAAATGTCCCGAAAATCTTGGTTATTGATCTGGCAACCCGACCATTTTTATATTTATGTAAGTATAGTTGACAGAATAAAAATTGATTTATTACATAACACATTACAGTCGAAACTCTATAACTCAAACTTCTCCTTAGGCCTATGGCATACACACAATTTTATTACTTCGAGTTAGGGGGTCTAACAGACTTTGACTTACGAGGCTGTTAAGTGTACACGTCACTTACTTCGAGATATAGATCTCGCGAGATTAGAACTTCGAGTTACAGAGTGTAATATGTATCCACTGCAGTACCTCGTAGGTAAATCATTTTTAGTTCGAGTTTATAGATTTTGAATAATTCGAGTTATAGGGTCTTTCGGTTTCAGCGGAAAAGAATGACTAATTTTTTCGCCTTCGAAACAAAGGCCGGGCGCATACACACAATAATTGTTTAGTCGAGTTGTGTACGTGTCGCGATTTCAACTCGACTAAACTGTTTAGTTGTTAGAGGTACGCATATAATAAATCAGTTGTGCCCTAATTTCACTATTAAACTAATAGTCCGCCGAACAACTATTTAGTTGAGCGTATGCTAGCGTCAATACACATCTGTGGATACAAGCTGCGCCGACGATAGTTGTTCAACAGAAAAGACGATCGATGCGGTTTTATGATTTTTTGTTGTACAACTATCGTGTCGATAGTATGCGCCGTCCCATTTAAGATCCGCAAATCTGACACGTAAAAACACTAAAAGCGTGCATGTGTTGAATAAAAATTTATAGAATGCGGCCCTTGAAATTTAGCTTCAATCAAACGCAATTATAAATAGATTAACACCATTAGTTTTATAAGAAACACTAAATTTTTTGCACAAACAAATTAATCAATCAAATTCGAATCACAACTATCACTATTCGTTTAAATCGAAGAGTGCACTTTTTCAAAAAATAAATAAATCGATCAGATTATTATTAACTAGTAACTGTTATAAGAAAAGTTGATATTATAAACAATGAAGTAGAAACACATAATACGTACTCACAACTGTCTTTAAAAATAACTTGTTAATTTGCAGTGTAAACATTTCCCATGTTAATGAAAGAAGATCGTCTTAAGGTCATTTCTATCATTACCAGACGTAAAACTAAGAGAAATAATTTGTATATGATTTATGATGAAATAAAATACACTTATCAACAAAAAAACTACACCCCCCCCTCAAACTCTTCATCAATAGACCAAGAGCTAGTGACAATTTTTTGGTGTTATTTATTCAAGGTCTTATTTTTGTGAAGACGTTGAAGGAGGCATATTAAAGTGCCCTGAGTAAGGGGTTTTGTTAGATAGCGGTATGGGAGGGATGCATATACCGCTCCCAACTTATCAACAAAAAAACTACACCCCCCTCAAACCCTTCATCAATTAGACCGAGAGCTAGTGACAATTTTTTGGTGTTATTTATACAAGGTCTTATTTTTGTGAAGACGTTGAAGAAGGTATATTAAAGTGCCCTGAGTAAGGGATTTTGTTAGATAGCGGTATGGGAGGGATACATACCGCTCCCAACATGTAACAAAAAAATTGTCACAATTATTATTGCTTCAAGGCTGAAATTGTTTGTATAGCTTGTCGGTGACCCAATAATGCCATTATAATCAAACACACATGTGAGAAATTTCAAATACGGTATATTAACAATGAGATAAACAATCAATATGATTAATTAATGATGGGCGATTACGAGATATTTTAGTCGATTGTCTCGATTGTTCAAACATCTCATTGACTATCGATGGTTTTCACTTGGACTCGATTGTTGTTGTTTCATAGTTTCATAGTTTACCGAGACCGAGTTGCATAGTACTGAATCATACAGACGATGTACACTGTCGAGAGCCACATAATATATAAATTATTGTTCATTACTCAACAACTGTGGTCGAGTCGATGGATAGTCGATTGTGCAGTAATCGAGTGCTCTGAGACCGACTGAACAGTGTGAACAGTGAATCAACGATGAACGAGTAGCGTGAACGTCAGACTTCAATCGACTATAGCAGCGGTTCTCAATCTTTTTTGGTGACGGAACCCTTTTGGAAAGCGAAAGACTTGACGGAACCCTACAATAAAACAATAGTTTTTAAAAGTGTATTCTTTATTAATAAGCATAATAAAAGTACAATGTAACAGTTACTTATTACTTACTTACATAACAAGTATAATAATAGAAGATATTGAAAAAGAAAAAAATCTAACTAATGGGAGGTATGAAACTGTTTTTTATTTTTCATCAATTGGTTGATATCAGGTTTGATAGAGGACAGTTGAAGTCTCATATCAGGTTCAGCGTCCAGTCTATTGCGGTATTTTGTTTTCGTGGCTGCATAGGTTGAGAATCCTGTTTCGCACAAATATGTTGTTGGGAACGGGATAAGAATATTCAGAGCCATTTTGGCAATCATTGGATATTCATCACGGATTCTGCACTAAAAATCGTTAAGAGGCGTCGTTTTAAACAGTGACTCCATACTTGTGTCTGATGACATTTCTAAAAGAGATTCATATATCTCGTTTGACATATATGTCAAACGAGATATATGAATCTTTCGGGTTTTTGTAAGTTGGGTAAAAAAGGATTATGAATCCATGAATTCAGTTTCATTTTTGTATTCTTTTCTTCTGGAAAATACTTCTCAAAAGATGCGCGCATCGAAGTGAGATATTTGACCAATTCTTCAAATACATCATCTTATATAATAAGTTCGACTGCGCCTCGTGAATCGTGCTACGCCTCGTCAAAAGTCAGAACGGTCGACCAGGGAGAGGTGTGTTTTAATTTTTTTTCTAAATTCTTGCGGAACCCCTACAGAAGTATCGCGGAACCCTAGGGTTCCGCGGAACACACTTTGAGTATGGCTGGACTATAGCATATAACCTTGAATCGCGATTATATGTATTCTCATTCGCTGGCAAATAATCGACTTGAACAATCGAACATTTCGATTGTAAAATCAAACTCCGAGTCGATTGTGGACTCGATTGTTATTATTAACGATTGCAATTGTTTCGATTGTAAAAATATCTTACAATCGCCCATCACTATGATTAATTCCCTAGACCGTAACTAAATACATAAGAATATCAGACGACATTATCGCCATGATATTTATATAGAAGGCTGTATAGGAAAAATGTAAATGCACCGCCGGGATTCGAACCCAGAACTCCCGATTTCGCGACGGGAAAGTTTCCACTTAGGTACTACACAGTGCCCGACAGTGAACATTTAATCTTTCCTATATATCAGGGCACGATGTACCGCAAATCCACTAACTGCGAGAGCACTGTGTAGTAGGTTGGAGGGAGCCAACGTTTCACATTTCATATAAATAGAGATAGGGTCTACTATATAGTCAAACTTTTTTACTTTCCACCTCTACTATGGTAGGGAAGTAATGGATTTAGTCCGAAAAAATTTTTTCGAGATCTTCACGTTTTGAGACCCTAGCAATCGTTTAAGACCATTTTCTGACTGATGTCTGTATGTGTGTGTGTGTGTGTGTGTGTGTGTATGGTCAATTTTTCGCCTTCGATATCTTAAGAACGGAACAACATACGGGAATGCCGATTGTTCTATTGTGTTTATCAGCCTTTAACTTAGATCTGATTAGATTTTGAGTCAAATCGGTTCAGTGGATCCTGAGATATTCAAAAAAACGTCCTCAATGTCACGTATTAACATAGGTAAAAAAAAATATAAATGAATTCTAAATGTTATAATATGAAAAAAATGTAAATATTTTTTTCTCTAAAATGTATAGTTTTCGAGAAAAAAAATATTTTATAAAAAAAAATAAAAATTGTACGTAAATCAAGGTAACCATTATTTTTGCTATATTAAGTTAGCCATCAGTAGATCACCAAACAAAAAAGAGGGCCATGCTTTTTTCAAAGAAAAAAAATTAAATTGTGTTTTAAAGACCGCCAACAGCTAAGGTTACTTGGGCCTAGTCAAAGAATAAAAAAAAAAAGTGTTTATTCTTTGCAAATATTTACTAGGTGGGAAGTATAGGACTGGTCATCAGTCGAATTTTTTTAAATGGCAAACTGTCATTTTTTAACGTTTAACTATTTTTATTGGAGAAATCTAATATTATAGAGATGAAACGACCTAACTCACAAAATCCATTTTAAAATGGAGCTAACTATTTTCAAAAACAAAATGTCGGTATACTTCACCTCGCATCGCCACATATTAGTGTATTTTGTAGACGAAGCCTACCCTGGACGCTTTCAATTTTAATGATTTAGTCTTTAAACAATAAATAGTTTTGATTGCTATATATACTTCTTGTTTCCAATTTGCGGTTATAAGTTATGACCACATCTACTAATACATATATGTGTGTGTGATTTATTTGACCGAATGCTCAGATGTTATTTCATCATTGAGTTAAAATTAAACATTCCATCTAAATAGTAACTTTACATATTCTCAAAATAGACAATGTAGTTAGTTAAATATAATTTCATAGTCTTTTTTCGCGGATTTTTCGCGACGAGATTTCCGTTGAATTTTACGCAGTGGCAGACTAAAAAGGAGAGCGGAGGGGGGGTTGTTTAATTTTCCGTGATACTTCCCTATGTCCCTATTTCGGACACTTTGTATATAAAAGGCACTATCAAGTCTGTATGTCTGAACGTGTTTAACCCGAAAACTAGTCAACTGATTTTCATGCGGTTTTCACGAGTAGGTGGAGAAAATATTTGGGAAGATTAATTATTCAAGGCCTTATTTTTGTGAGGATGTTCAGGGAGGCATATTAAAGTGCCCTGAGTAAGGGATTTTGCTAGATAGCGGTATGGGAGGGATACAGACCGCCCCCAACATGTAACAAAAAAAATGGTCACATTTATTATTGCTGCAAAGCTGAAATTGTTTGTATAGCTTGTCGGTGACCCAATAATGCAATTATAATATTTGCAGATCGATTGGTCAGTATTAAAGGGATGGTAGATCACCCTAAACGTGTCATGTACCCGACGAAATTTATATTATTAGTTCAAGGTTCAAATTTTAATATGTTGTTACGGCGACTGTTTTAAGCATATATTTCAATTTGCAGAACAAAATATCGATATTAACCCCCTTGCAGAACGATATAAACACCTAGGCGAGCAAGTTTCCCTTTAAGAGATGGGGTTAATATCGACATTTATTTCTGCAAATTGAATTATATGCTTAAAACAGTCGCCGTAATAACATAAAATTTGAACCTTGAACTAATAATATAAATTTCGTCGGGTACATGACTCGTTTAGGGTTTAATACTGACCAATCGATCTGCAAATATTATAATGGCATTATTGGGTCACCGACAAGCTATACAAACAATTTCAGCCTTGAAGCAATAATAATTGTGAGGATTTTTTTTGTTACATGTTGGGGGCGGCCTGCATCCCTTCCATACCGCTATCTGGCAAAATCCCTGACTCAGAGTACTTTAATATGCCTCCATCAACATCTTCTCAAAAATAAGGCCTTGAATAAATAACACCAAAAAATTGTCACTAGCTCTCGCTCTATTTGAATGACATCAAAGTGACATATACCTCTCTTGCTAGTGGCGCCATCAGGTGCTAAAAAAGAAGTCCGATAGCCCTCATTGATATCGAATGAATGAATGAATTGTGAATTATAGACGCTCGACAACTGAGGTCATTAGCGTCTGTGTCATTGATATCAATTGGTGCTAGATCCAAATAATCCTAGTTCTGTTGCTGACCAAAAAAATAATGTTAATAAAAAGGTAGTAAAAATACGTCTATGGTAAATAAATTTTCGCTTTACGAGCGCGTGTTAGGAACGAATTAATTCCAAAGACAGGAACAACATATATTGAGAATGTCTGGTTTTTTTATGAACGCAAATTTTTACTTGAATTGTAACATTTTTCTCTGCCTCGTTGCTACGTCAAGACGCTTTATAAATTCGTAGTTTTCATTGATATAAAAACATAGCTAATTTTTTATAATATAAGAAATCAATAAACGGTGAAAGCAATACGTTGTAAACAGAGCGAATAAAAATATTTTCTTTTATCAACAAATATAAAAAACAAATAAAAGATAAAAACATTTTTAATCGAACAAATATACATTATAATATATGATTTGAAATTATTTGTGAATTTTCTTCAAAATACCTATTTTCTCAGTTGTTGACATAATTAAAACAACAATGAAAATCCATTAGCATTGGTAAGCTTAAAAGTGTAATGTTAGTAAACGATATAATTTAAGATAAATTAATAGATTTATACGGCTGAATTGCAATTGAAAATTTTTCGTTGGAAAGCAGCCAATTATATAATTGATTCCAAACATATTGGAAAAAATCATTTTACCAACCATAGTCACAGTCAGGATTCTAACCTGAACCTTTCCACTTTCGCGGCGGAATGAGCTTACATTTACTCAAATGTGACATGATTAGAACCCTGACTGTGACTATGGTTGGTAAAATGATTTTTTTCAATATGTTTGGAATCAATTATATAATTGGCTGCTTTCCAACGAAAAATGTTCGATATAATTTAATTTTCCGACGACAAAATTATTGAATAAGTCTTACCCGGGCCCGAACTCGATAGCAAAAATTGGCTACTTATGACAATTTAATTTAGGTATCGATTATTGGAAAAGATATACCTAGTCTAAAAGGCAGTAACGGATTTTCTTAAGTATCTACGTAAGGCAAAATAAATATTGACAATCCCTGTATAAGTGTATGAGAATCTGTAAATCTGGCACTTTCTCCCTTACATTTTAGGTGGATGGTAGAAATTAGACAATTTTTTCATATACCTAATAATGTACCACTATTTCTTAATTATTAAATAATAGGTAAATTATATTATTGAGTCAGTGTTGTAATCTGTAAACAGTTTCGTCTCCAAGGTAAACCTAAATTTCGTTTGTTATATTTTTTATTATTAAAAAAAACTTATTATTTGCCAGGATTTATGCCAGAGCAACACAATCTGTGCAAATTTCAACTAGCTACCCTCTTACCATTTGTGAGATAGAGTCCTGTGACAGACGGACGGACGAACAGACAGACAGACGTCGTAGGCAGGGTAATAGGGTTCCGGAACCCTAAAATATAAACAAAAAGTGTTTAATTTATTATCTCGAATTATATAACGATTAGCGGCCCCGTCCGGCTTCGCCCGGGTGCTAAGAAAACCGGGTGCAATACACTACTCACTCGCTTCGCTCGTTCGCTTTAATATTATAAATACACTACTCACTCGCTTCGCTCGTTCGCTTTAATATTATAAATACATTACTCACTCGCTTCGCTCGTTCGCTTGAATATAATAAATACACTACTCACTCGCTTCGCTCGTTTGCTTGAATATTATTAACTTCTGTATAAATCATTAAAAACATGACTCTCTCATGATGTGGACTTTGTAGGCGCGTTAAACTATATATTATACGAACACATCGATCGATACCCAGTAGTGCTTCTATTGTACAAAGTGCAGAATTTACCAATTTTATAATATTAGTTTAGATAGGTGGTCGCACAGTTTGCTTTTCTGCCACCATGAACGCAATCTGTCAACTATCCCTACATTTCCCTTCCGTACACATAGGGCTTGAGAATGGCCGAGCGTGTAGCAATGCTGTTGTTTAGATGATGTTGCTATGGTTCCTCTATTACAAGTCCCCAGTTCCCGGGTTCCAGCCCGAGAGCTGGTAAAAGTGTCAATTGGATTTTCAATTTATTATTAAAAAAAAAATTTGAAAATATGAATTGGTGCTAGGAACAAATAACCTTAGCTGTTGGGGGTCTTTAAAACACAATTTTGCAATTTCCGTACACATAGGTTTTATTCTCATGTTAACGAAAATTATTATTATTATTAATTTTAATTATAATAAAAACAGCAAGTAAATAAATTCTGTGTTCTTTTGATAAACACTGTTTTAAACAACGACCTCTGCATTTTCTTTTAGCATCAATTAGTGCCACAAGTTTTTTGCTACGTTAAGGTTTTTTGTCCGCAACGCTCGACTTCGGTAATTAGCGACTATGTAACATTTTCTTTTTACGTCGTTAATTGTTTACAGGAAAAAGTATTAGTTTTTTACTATACGTACAAACAAACGGATTGATTCGAATTTTCTCTGTCCTAAAAATCACGATAGACATCTGACCACGCTTTTCATTATTCCGATTCAATCAAAACCTATGCAATATCATATGTCGCATCCATCGATAATAGATTAGGAAAGGAAGGCGTGGCGGAGTCGCAACTGTCTCCTTCTAACTAGAATCTGCGTTAAACGTACGTTTACCCATTGACCCGACACAACTGTCAAATTTCATTCATTCTACTGACATAACCTCGTTTTTTTAAATACGTCGTCGGTAATAATTAAAGCAATTTTTTAGGGGATGGTGTCTTATACTTGACTAAAGTTATAATGAAAATTATGACTGAAAAAAGTTTAAATTTCCGATTGAGGAAAAAGCTAAAATAATACTTAGATATCCAAAATGTTTTTTTATCCTTTTAGCTCAGACGACTTTAGAACATTTTTTCAACTCCAAATGGAAAGAACAAACTCAATTTCTAATTATAATTGCTTAAAATATACCTCGACAAACGTCAACGAGGTTAAGTTAGGTTAGAATAAACGTCACTGGCTGAATCAAGTTAGGACATTCATTTTTCATAAATTTTTAATTTTTCAGTTCTCAAATTAGAACCTGAATGTTTGACGTATCTACGGTAAATGTATGACGTTCCCATATAATTTTGGCACAGAAATGAGAGAAAGAGATAGCTATTGTAGACAACTAACATTCTCTTTTTCTAGAATTGTGATTGGTTTTTCGCGCTAACATGTATGGTTGCTATATGAATATGAATATTCAATTTTTACCGTAGATACGACATGGCAGATGTTGACTATCCTAGTCGAGATTTAAATTCTGTGTAAATACGAACTGTAGGTACCTACTACGTACTTTATGAAATAAGCCCTAATGCAAATAATGGATACGACAGCAATAATGCCAGCCTCTGGATAACCTCAATTTAACATGATTGATGTCAAAAACAAATCCTCGGGCTTTAAGAAGATTCTGATAATAAGCGAACGTTATTATTAAAACGTGCCTGATTTATAAAACGAAGTCACAGGCCTATAATTTTAGTTATAAAGTAAGGTTGCAAAAGTTTTAAATTTGCTCGCGGCGTTTTTAAGAAACTCTGTATAAGAAATGAATAAAATTATTAATATAAAAATAACGTTTATAAATTACTAATTACAATTGTTTTGCATTGTAAAATGGCGGATGAAATAATGAAGTAAGAATTTTGTGCGTGCAAAAATAATAGTAGATTGTATTTCTATTGTCGTAATGGGGTGTATTATTGACGCGCTGTAACAGTATGTAAAAACGAGCGATAGAGAATTTTTAGTCACGCACGAGTCATTATACCATTACGCACGAGAAATATATAGTATTTTTGCCATACCCATTACAAAATACGTACTTTTCACTTCATTTTCAGTATTTCCAAAAATATAAAATATAAACATGATGGCGAAATATCAATCAATTCTAGAAATAGATAATTATGTTCGTCTACAATAGCTATCTTTTTCTCTCATTTTTGTGCCAATTTATTTATTTATTGTAAATTACAGACGCGTCGACAACTTAGGTCATTAGCGTCTTGATTACGTATTAAATAAGAATTCACTTAAAATTAAATGACATCACCTTTTCTTAAAAATGCCAAAAGTAAGAAAACCCCCCTCTTTGTACAAATTTGCGAAATTTTTGAAAAATAAATTCGACCCGATTTGTTTAATACCAAGTTTATTTATAGAAAAAATAACGCTGAATCGACTCCAACCACCCGCACTTCTAGTTTCAAAGATATAAACAGCATCTGGGAGATTTTTGAGTTTTCTTAAAAATGCCAAAAATAAGAAGACCCCCTCTTTGTACAAATTTGCGAAATTCTTGAAAAATAAATTCGACCCGATTCGTTTAATATCAAGTTTATTTATAGAAAAAATTACGCTGAATCGACTCCAACCACCCGCACTTTTAGTTTCAAAGATATAAACAGCATCTGAGAGATTTTTGAGTTTTCATGATCACAAAACGTCCATGAGCGGAGGCGGGATTCGAACCCACGACAGTCAAATCCAGAGGCCGCGACGCTAACCACTAGACCACACTGTCGTCTTTTTCTGCCAATAGTAAGCTTTATAGTAGGATAGGGAATGCTCTGTCCACCCTCCATGTCTATATATGGTTTGTAGTGAAGTTTTAATAAAACTGTCAGCTTACATGGAATAAAAAGAAACAGAAATAGTAACAAAAGCTTCACATTTTAATAACTAGCAGTATTTTATACCTGAACATCTATAAATCCTCGCCAGATCTGGACAGGATTAATTTGAGAGCTTTATATAAAAGCCGTATACGCTTGACGACAAAAGAATCGTTTGTCGTCTGTGCGAGCTTTAAAAATATAGAGCTGGAGTTGATTAGAAAACTTGACAACAGTACAATGTATCGGTCACTGACTGAACAACAAGTAATTTGTACTAGTGAATCCCGTGCACGAATCTTAGTCAAATTTAATACCACACAAAACTATCGCCTTCCGACCTGACTTCGCATGTCGATTTTGATTTGGCAGCAAAAGTCGGGCAACAAATCTCTCGTATAGACTGTGTGCAGGGGGGCGGAGTTATAATAATATCGATGCAAGCGCTTGTTGTGAGATCCATTGTAAACTCGGAACTCTAATTTTCCGTAATTGTCAGTGAGTATTGCTGTTTAAATATTCAAGTAAGTAAAACCATGATTTTACTTCTAACTTATTTGGAAATATTACTATAAATCTGATAAATTTGACACTTTTAAAACCAGTCAGCAAGATTACAGGCGCCATGGTTTGAGATTATGCTGTCATCTGTCAATATAAACCATAGACATAGATGTAGGCACACCTCCGTGTTTGATATAAATTAATTAGTTATTTTTTATTATACGTCAAAATTAAAGAAGAAAAAAACTTAAAATAAATAATTTTCATGAACCTTTTATGATATGCGATTTATACTATATGCACGCAGCTAAATTAAATTATAAAAAAATTTCGCGGTCTAAAACAACAATAAAAATGAGTTCAATCGTGTACTATTGCCCGCTAGCGGCGCTAGTAGGCTTCGTGCACACAACCTATAGGCGTGGAAAAATAGTATTGTTTCAAAGTGCAAATTTATGTGCACAAAACTATGCTCAATGGTCAGTACACAGTTTAAAAAAATATCGTTTCAATCGATCAATTTCGAACAGAATCAATTTAAAATGCTTTTCTTATAGAGAAATATGTGTGGTCACAATCTAAGTTCAATGTCAAATCAGATTTTCTGACAATGCTTTCTGCAACCCAACATTACACGACAAAACGCATTTTCAAAATTATTGTTTTGGGTTCATAACTCTAAAAAAACAGCATAATTTACTATTCTGATAATTTATAAATGTCAACGAAATATTATTATCTATAAGAGATTAAAGACAATTGAATTTTAAGACAGTCCATTGTTTTCTGTTTTTGTTTTGAATGTACTTGCATTCCAGACGGTTTAAAAACACAGTATTGTTTCTATGTCGGGCATTTTAACCGATAACAAGGGAAACTTTTTCAATTATATACAAAGGAAAGGTCGTGTTCAACGTGTAATCAAATAAACCTGAATTCAAATTTAAAGAAAGGCATGCAAATTATTCAACAACCGTCGACGAATACAACCGACAAAAAACAATTTCAATATAGTATTCTGAACTTCGTAAAAACGTTTTTGCCATACCCACTACAAAATAGCTGCTTTCCATGCATGTATATCGTCCTGTAATATGTCATTTAACACGCAGGCGTGCCGAAAAGTTTTACTTACCGCACTAGTTCGGTAAGTAAACAGTTGCCATAGTAGCTTCTGTTTATTTGCTCTATCCGCCTGCCTGCGCCTGCGATTACTCACGACCTTCACGGCATACTGTAAAAGTAAAGATGGCGACACAAATGAACTATGTCAAATTGTTTTGAAATTGAAGTAAAAAGTAGGTATTTTGTAGTGGGTATGACAAAAAATACCATGTATATCTCGCGCGTAATGATATATTATGACTCGTGTGAGTATGAAAACTCGCTATCGCTCGTTTTTACATACTGTCATCACTTGTCAGTAATATATTTTTATTTATTTTATTCTAGATTATAGACACGTCGACAACTTAGGTCATTAGCGTCTTAATTACATTAAATAGCAAATCACTTAAAACTAAATGACATCACAAAACATCCATGAACAGAGATGGGCTTCGAACCCACGACAGTGTGATCCAAAGGCCGCTACGCTAACCGTTACACCACACTGTCCTCTGTCAGTAATATGGCTCATTACACATCTATATTATATACAATCTACTATAAATTATGTTAGAGTTTTTTGCCGTTATGAATTTTCGAAACGCGAGCTAATTCCACGGGAGTGTTTTATAATGTAGAAATTGTCGGAAGTGAGCACTTCCTTGGCACGTAGGATCAATAAAAGCAATACTGATTAATTCAAAATTTGCATTTAATACTAACGTTTCGGTATTCTTCATACCATCTTCAGAGTCTACAAGAATAATTATAATGTTGATACAATGGTTGTATGTAAACGTGGGTGAGAATATTTATATGGTGAAGAACTATTATTTTGTGGAAATAAAGTTAAAATTAACAAAAATTGAAATATGTTTTTATCTTACCAAAATGCTGTTAATTTCTTTCAGTATTTTGTTTGATCGAATAATGAACATGATGTTGACATTGTTGATTTTTTTTTAAGTAAAAACTCATAAAAATTGTTATAAGTAAAATGTAGTTTCACTGATAAAATTGGAAAAAAATATGTTCACCTCTAATTAATATCCGTTATACTGAATGTTGAGAGCAGTTAAAACGAAAAAACAGCAATTTGATAGGATTTAACAGAGACAATTATGTAAAAGGTTATACTAAATAGATTAAGTTGCTATATATATAATCTCAAAACCACTTAGATACGTCGATCTGCCTAGATTTAAAGGATGTCTCTGGCAAATTTTTCTAAAATTTGTTTATGAAGTTGACTGTAATCGCGGAACAAATATACAAACAAACAAATGCCGAGTAGTCTACTTAAAACAGATGAAAGTTTTTTTTTTATAAAAGATTTATTGGCTTTTACATAATATTATAAAATCATATAATCATCTGTTTTAACTAGGCTGCTCGGCTTTTGTTTGTTTGTATAGAAAATCCGTTTTTACAATGGCCTTAGATTGTGACCAGACATAATATTTTTAAAAGCGTTTTGATCAAAATTAGCTAACGATTTTTTTCTATGTAGATCAGTCATTTGCTACAAGCTTTTATTTAACTTGCAATGTGCGTTGTTTGTTTAGGTCAAATCTTGCAAGTCAATTTTGAACGATTTCCACGGATCCGATCGATTTGAAATTTTGTACACATATGTATTCCTGATGAAAATACATGAATAAATCGTTTTTAGGATTAAATTCAACCCCTAAGGGGTTCAAACGAGGGTGTAGGCCGTAGGGTATTTTTGAATTTTGACTAATTAACGCCCAGGCCAAATCACTGAAGCTAGAAACTTGAAATTTGGACAGTAGATTCCCTTTCTAACGTAAGTATCCACTAAGAAGGGATTTCTCGAAACTCAGAACCGAGGGGG
This sequence comes from Mongoloraphidia duomilia, assembly GCA_039654895.1. Lineage (NCBI taxonomy): Eukaryota > Metazoa > Arthropoda > Insecta > Raphidioptera > Raphidiidae > Mongoloraphidia > Mongoloraphidia duomilia. The sequence goes on from CM077527.1 coordinate 15,897,221, forward strand.
ATCAAAAGGGGTAAAATTTTGAAAGTCTAAAATGAACAAAATAAAATATTAGTAAAAAAAAACTTTTTAGAGACAAGCTTTTATTGAAATGTACTAAAAGGGAAAAAATAATATTTAATAATTTTGGTTCATAATAATTATTATAAAAGCGGGAGTTGCTACTAATAAACTACCATAGAGATTACAACCCCCGCTTTTATAATAATTATGAACCAAAATTATTAAATATTATTTATTCCTTTTTAGTACATTTCAATAAAAGCTTGTCTCTAAAAAGTTTTTTACTAATATTTTATTTTTTCTGTACGAACAAATTTAACGTTCTTGCATTTATAAAAACAGAAAAAATTTGTATAATCAGATTCTAAAATCAATGTCAACTCGAGATTTTCTAACAATACGTTCTGCAATCCAGCAACAATCTATCCTTTCTATATAGTCTAAGTTTTAGTCGATATTTTTGTTTTTCAAAACATCACGCCACAACGTCCTTAATTTCATTTGAAACCGCCACACGTAACAATTTATTTTATATGTTTCGGTTAGCTTTGTAGAAACGTTTGTATGTGCTGTTAATTTTTAACAAAAAGCGAAAATCCTCTGGGGCGAGTTGCAAGCTTTTATCCGCCATTCTCTTGGCTGTTTCTCGTGTATTTATATAAAACCGTATGATGCAGTAATAATAACATTGGAACAATTGTATTTGGAAGTCGCGTAATATCAAACAGTATATCCAGTATCCGCAGGATAATACAAGAGTGAATAAGAAGCCCGTTTTACACAGTAACAATTCGGTATCTATGTGAATATCAATTTTTTATGGGGCTTTAACTGCTAAGGTTATTTGGGCCTAGCATCAAATTCATTTTCACTTTATTATTTTTAACGTTCCGTAGCCAAATGGCAAAAACGAAATTTTTATAATTTCGTCCTGTCTGCGTGTGTCTGTCCGTATGTCATCACAGTTATTTTACTCGGAGACTATTGGCACTATATAGATGAAATTTGGAAGGTAGGTGTCTTCTATGAACCGCTATACAATTAGGATTGGGCCAATCCTAATTGTATAGCGGTTCCACGGGGCCCTGGGCTGCAGCCCAAAAAGCCTATATTTATAGATCCGGCCCTGGGATTGGCACTCCTGAAGGAGATCATCATAAATACTGACTGACTGACAGATCATCATAAATCTAGGGTACTTCCAATCGAGCTAGATGTTTGATATTTGGAACATAGATAGTGTTTAAAGTGATAATTACGAGAAAAATCAAAATTCAACATGGCGGACTAAAAATCCAACATAGCGGATTCTGACACGAAATAAAACCTAGGGTACTTCCAATCGAGCTAAAGCATTGAAATTTGGAACATAGATAGTGTTGAAGGTGATAATTACGAGAACAATCAAAATTCAACATGGCGGACTAAAAATCCAACATAGCGGATTCTGACACGAAATAAAACCTAGGGTACTTCCAATCGAGCTAAAGCATTGAAATTTGGAACATAGATAGTGTTGAAGGTGATAATTACGAGAACAATCAAAATTCAACATGGCGGACTAAAAATCCAACATGGCGGATTCTGACACGAAATAAAACCTAGGGTACTTCCAATCGAGCTAAAGCATTGAAATTTGGAACATAGATAGTGTTGAAGGTGATAATTACGAGAACAATCAAAATTCAACATGGCGGACTAAAAATCCAACATGGCGGATTCTGACACGAAATAAAACCTAGGGTACTTCCAATCGAGCTAAAGCATTGAAATTTGGAACATAGATAGTGTTGAAGGTGATAATTACGAGAACAATCAAAATTCAACATGGCGGACTAAAAATCCAACATGGCGGATTCTGACACGAAATAAAACCTAGGGTACTTCCAATCGAGCTAAAGCATTGAAATTTGGAACATAGATAGTGTTTAAAGTGATAATTACGAGAAAAATCAAAATTCAACATGGCGGACTAAAAATCCAACATAGCGGATTCTGACACGAAATAAAACCTAGGGTACTTCCAATCGAGCTAGAGCATTGAAATTTGGAACATAGATAGTGTTGAAGGTGATAATTACGAGAACAATCAAAATTCAACATGGCGGACTAAAAATCCAACATAGCGGATTCTGACACGAAATAAAACCTAGGGTACTTCCAATCGAGCTAAAGCATTGAAATTTGGAACATAGATAGTGTTGAAGGTGATAATTACGAGAACAATCAAAATTCAACATGGCGGACTAAAAATCCAACATGGCGGATTCTGACACGAAATAAAACCTAGGGTACTTCCAATCGAGCTAGAGCATTGAAATTTGGAACATAGATAATGTTGAAGGTGATAATTACGAGAACAATCAAAATTCAACATGGCGGACTAAAAATCCAACATGGCGGACTAAAAATCCAACATGGCGGATTCTGACACGAAATAAAACCTAGGGTACTTCCAATCGAGCTAAAGCATTGAAATTTGGAACATAGATAGTGTTGAAGGTGATAATTACGAGAACAATCAAAATTCAACATGGCGGACTAAAAATCCAACATGGCGGATTCTGACACGAAATAAAACCTAGGGTACTTCCAATCGAGCTAAAGCATTGAAATTTGGAACATAGATAGTGTTGAAGGTGATAATTACGAGAACAATCAAAATTCAACATGGCGGACTAAAAATCCAACATAGCGGATTCTGACACGAAATAAAACCTAGGGTACTTCCAATCGAGCTAAAGCATTGAAATTTGGAACATAGATAGTGTTGAAGGTGATAATTACGAGAACAATCAAAATTCAACATGGCGGACTAAAAATCCAACATGGCGGATTCTGACACGAAATAAAACCTAGGGTACTTCCAATCGAGCTAAAGCATTGAAATTTGGAACATAGATAGTGTTGAAGGTGATAATTACGAGAAAAATCAAAATTCAACATGGCGGACTAAAAATCCAACATGGCGGATTCTGACACGAAATAAAACCTAGGGTACTTCCAATCGAGCTAAAGCATTGAAATTTGGAACATAGATAGTGTTCAAGGTGATAATTACGCGAAAAATCAAAAATCATTAAAAATCGAACATGGCGGATACGTTCTTCCCGATTACGGAACCCTTCACTGTGCGTGGTCCGGCAAGCACTTAGTCGCTTTTTTTAATAATAATGAAAATCCAATTAACACTTTTTACCAGTTTTCGGGTTTCAACCTGGGAGCTGGAGGCTTGTAATGGAGAAGCCATGGCAACACCATATAAACAACGCAGTTCACGGTCAAACCCAAAAAGAGGACAGTATGGCTCAGTTGGTAGCGTCGCGGCCTCTGAATCAGACTGTCGTGGGTTCGAATCCCACCTCTGCTCATGGATGTTTTGTGATGTAATTTAGTTTTTAAGTGATATATTATAATATTTGTTGTATTTAAGACGCTAATGACCTAAGTTGTCGACGCGTCTATAATCCACTATAAAATAAATCAAACCCAAAATATAATAATAACTGTAATTACTTTTTTTAAGAAATTTTATATTTTTAGGATTTTGCATATTACCAAGTCATTTTCAGATTTTTTTCTCTCTGTTTCACCATAACTTTTAAATCCCTAATCCGATTTCAATGAAATTTGGTACACGTATATATGACTCCTCAACTCAAATGATAGGCTTCACTTGCATTAAATCAATACTAATAAAAAAAAATGAAAAGGGAGGTTGTATCTGTATGTCTGTCTGTTCTGTTCCCAGAGTGTTTTTGTGTCTGAGGACCGCCAAGGCAGCACACTAGCTGATTATATGATAGGACGATATATTTAGTTTTTGTCTAAAACGGGCTTCACATTTTCTGTTTGCTGAAACAATATTTCATGCATATGCTCCATAGACAAGTCATCCAAAGTAGATACTGTAGTTTAAAGTTTTCTTTTATAATCGAAACAGAGTGTTCCCATATCTCTAAGCGTAAAATAAAAAAAATCTATTGATGACCAGTCCTATACTTCCCACCTAGTAAATATTTGCAAAAAATAAACACTCTTTTTTTATTCCTTTGAAAAAAGCATGGCCCTATTTTTTGTTTGGTGATCTACTAATGACTAGTAATATAGCAAAAATAATGGTTACCTTGATTTACGTACAAATTTCTTTTTTTAGTAAAATATTTTTTTCTCGAAAACTATACATTTTAGAGAAGAAAAATATTTACAATTTTTCATATTATAACATCTAGAATTCATTTATATTTTTTTTTACCTATGTTAATACGTGACATTAAGAACGTTTTTTTAATATCTCAGGATCCACTGAACCGATTTGACTCAAAATCTAATCAGATCTAAGTTAAAGGCTGATAAACACAATAGAACAATCGGCATGGCCGTATGTTGTTCCGTTTTTACGATATCGAAGGCGAAACATTGACCACATACACACACACATACAGACATCAGTCAGAAAATGATCTTAAACGATTGCTAGGGTCTCAAAACGTGAAGATCTGTTAAAATCTCGAAATATTTTTTTCGGACTAAATCCATTACTTCCCTAGCATAGTAGAGGTGGGAAGTAAAAATTGATTTTAATAAAAGAAAAAATAAGTTTACTGGTTTTTGGATATTTCAAAAACTTTACGATAAAATTGATGCGACAATTATTTTTAAATATGTGCGAATACATACTAACAGATGTGTTAACACGGTCAGCGACTGCTTTTTTGTTAAGCTACAGTAACTTTCAATTTGATTACAGCAATATTAAGTTAATATATGACACTGAGATAACCTCAAGCTATTAAAACAAATGATCCTGCACTGCTGAAAATTAATGAAAACCTCAAATTTTATTGGTAATAAAATGATGTAATTTACACAGTCTGTGACGTAATGCAATCAAATAACAATGGGTTATCGGAGCTTAAAATTATAGTAGAAGTGAACAGAAAATATTTAATGAAAATACAACTTTAATAATAAGCCTGTCAGTGTCAGCCTTTAACCGTTAAAATAATGGCTTCCATTCAGAGCATATTTTAAGCAATTTTTACTGGGCGGCACTAGAGTTCGAGAGCTAGGTCTATTAAAAAAATGTGGCGAAGCGTCAAGGATAATTAAAAAATACGCAATTTTAAAGCATAGTATGAAATTGAAATTTATTTATTTATTTATTTATTTATTTATTTATTAACCAACAGACATTGTTGTCCATTTTATTATTATAGGTATTTTTAATGAATAAAAAACTAAAAACTATAGTTGGTGTCTTTTGAATTTTAACCTCCAAAACAGTAAAAAAGCAAAACACTACAAAAAGGACATGAATGAATGTAATCATACTGTAGTTGCAGATAGGTACGATATACACCGAAAAATTAAAATTCTAATTCTTGTGCCGTCGGCACAACCGACTTTCACTAGGCGGCACAAACTCGTCACTAGGCGGCACTAGTGCCGCCTACTATATACGTTATTTTATGTTTTGTTTCCATTGAAATCAGAGATTGGAACATATTATTAATATCACACGTTTGCCTGACAAGTTTAATGCTGGGTTGAAGAAAGCATTGTCAAAAAATTTGATTTAACAGTGACCTTAGATTGTGATCATATGATTACAGTTTTTATACATGCAGGAGCAGTCTAATGTCGTTGTGAAACTCCCTGTCATGTAAAAAACGGATCGCTTTAATGATCCATTTTCCTGAGGGCACTTCTTTCAATTATCCACGAGAGGCAGCATTTGTGGTAGGTACAAACAATATTTATTCCCAATTAGTGACGTGCTATTTTAGTGGTATAACTTAATTATTTAATTAATTTAATAATAATAATAATTTAATAATTAAGTTATACCGCTAAAATGACACGACACTAATGGGAAATAAATAATGTTTGTACCTACCACAAGTGCTGCCTCTCGTGGATAATTGAAAGAAGTACTCTCAGGAAAATGGCTCATTCTACAATGCTTTTCTTAGGGAGAAATATGTGTCAAATCAAACATGAGAAAATATACGATATCTATCTGTCTGTCGGTCCGTCCGTCTGTCTGTCACAAGCCTCTAACTTCTAAACAAAATGAGATAGAGACTTGCCGCGGCTCAATTAAAGACGGTGAGAATAACAAAAGATCAAAAAGGTTTATTTTAGGGGGGGGGGCTATACATGCAAACGGGAGTCAAAAACATTTTTTTTGTACCTATTCTTGTGGGGAATCGTTGAAAAGGGCCTTTTGAGTAAATTATGAATGTGTATTTATTTTTATTTATCTTATCAAAATTGTAGGTTTTAGAGACCGTCAAAGTTGTCATTTTTAAAACTATTTTGTTACCAGGTCTATCTTAACCACGCCATTACCTATAAAGCTGTAATTCACGTCAAGTATCACTCATATCCTCTAGTTAATCAACAAATACTAAAAACAAAAAAAAGATAGCGTCCATACATGCAAACGGGGGACAAACAAAAATTTTTCTTGTACCTATAATAATAATTGTGGGGTATCATTGAAAAGGGCCTTTTGAGTAGATCATGAATGTGTTTTTAATTTATTTATATTATCAAAATTGTAGGTTTAGCATAACTTACATAGTACGGAACAACTCTTTGCGTGGCTCGACACGCACTTGACCTGTTAAAATATTTGAAAAAATATATAAATTTCTCAGATATACTTGTCATTGTGTCTTATATAGAAAAAAGCACGCTGAATCCTTTAGGCCCAAGCGCAAGTTCATATCTCTTTTGGTTTAGGAGCTATCGAGGAGCTATGACAGTTTGAAATGTATAAAAATCAAAATAACTTAAAACGCCTATATCTCTGTAAGTAAAAGAGATATATGATATCAAAATAAGAAAATTTGCACAAAGATTCTCCTAGATAGTTTAGAGATATGCAATACTATGTTAACAAGTTTTGAACTAGTTCAAAGAAGTTCCTTGAAGCATAAAACACGCTGTATACACCTTGAAGGACTACCATCATTATGTAATTACAATTTCAAACTATGAGTAAGTGAAACTTAATAGAAACACTTATAGAAGTTTGACTTAAAATAACTTTTCATAAATGTATAATTAGGAATATTAGCATTGCCTCTACATAAAGGTTAGACATATTCCTTATTAATATAGACGGATAAATTAATATGTCGACGGCTCGTATCCGCAAAACGACCTTTTAATAATCCCCCACGGTACGAGTTTCGACCGTTTAGGGTTCTTCCAGTGGGATACATAAATTCGTATATCTAAAACGCGTTCTCAAACCCTCTAGAATCGGCTTTTCAAGCATCCGACAAATATTTTTACTTCCCACCTCTACTATGGTAGGGAAGTAATGGATTTCGTCCGAAAAAAATATATCGAGATTTTAACAGATCTTCACGTTTTGAGACCCTAGCAATCGTTTAAGATCATTTTCTGACAGATGTCTGTATGTGTGTGTGTGTGTATGTGGTCAATTTTTCGCCTTCGATATCGTAAAAACGGAACAACATACGACCATGCCGATTATTCTATTGTGTTTATCAGCCTTTAACTTAGATCTGATTAGATTTTGAGTCAAATCGGTTCAGTGGATCCTGAGATATTAAAAAAAAAACGTTCTCAATGTCACGTATTAACATAGGTAAAAAAAATATAAATGAATTCTAGATGTTATAATATGAAAAAAATGTAAATATTTTTTTTTCTCTAAAATGTACAGTTTTCGATAAAAAAAATATTTTTCTAAAAAAAATAAAAATTGTCCGTAAATCAAGGTAACCATGATTTTTGCTAGCCATCAGTAGATCACTAAACAAAAAATTCGACTGATGACCAGTCCTATACTTCCCACCTAGTAAATATTTGCAAAAAATAAACACTCTTTTTTTTATTCTTTGACTAGGCCCAAATAACCTTAGCTGTTGGTGGTCTTTAAAACACAATTTAATTTTTATTCTTTGAAAAAAGCATGGCCCTCTTTTTTGTTTGGTGATCTATTGATGGCTAGCTTAATATAGCAAAAATCATGGTTACCTTGATTTACGTACAATTTTTATTTTTTTTAGTAAAATATTTTTTTTCTCGAAAACTATACATTTTAGAGAAAAAAAATATTTACATTTTTTTCATATTATAACATCTAGAATTCATTTATATTTTTTTTTACCTATGTTAATACGTGACATTGAGGACGTTTTTTTGAATATCTCAGGATCCACTGAACCGATTTGACTCAAAATCTAATCAGATCTAAGTTAAAGGCTGATAAACACAATAGAACAATCGGCATGCCCGTATGTTGTTCCGTTCTTAAGATATCGAAGGCGAAAAATTGACCACATACACACACACACACATACACACATACACACACACATACAGACATCAGTCAGAAAATGATCTTAAACGATTGCTAGGGTCTCAAAACGTGAAAATCTGTTAAAATCTCGAAATATTGTTTTCGGACTGAATCCATTACTTCCCTACCATAGTAGAGGTGGGAAGTAAAAAGAGGGCCATGCTTTTTTTCAAAGAATAAAAAAAGAGTGTTTATTTTTTGCAAATATTTACTAGGTGGGAAGTATAGGACTGGTCATCAGTCGAATTTTTTGTTTTAGTTTTCAATTATGAATGGTAATATTTATTTTTATTTATTGTAAATTATAGACGCGTCGACAACTTAGATCATTAGCGTCTTGAGGGCTTGAGAATAGCCGAGCGTATATCAATGCTGTTGTTTACATGGCGTTGCTATATGATTCCTCTATTACAAGTCCCCAGTTCCCGGGTTCTAGCCCGAGAACTGGTAAAAGTGTCAACTGGATTTTCAATTTATTATTAAAAAAAAATATTGAATTGAAAATATGAATTGGTGCTAAGCCCAAATAACCCTAGCTGTTGGTGGTCTTTAAAACACAATTTAACAATTTTTAATTAGCGTCTTGATTACATTAAATAACAATTCACTTAAAACTAAATGACATCATAAAAGATCCATGAGCGGAGGCGGAATTCGAACCCACGACAGTCTGATCCAGAGGCCGCGACACTAACCACTAGACCACACTGTCCTCAAGAATGGTAATAGTAGATTGTATGTCTAGATGCGTAATGGGGTATGTTACTGACGAGTTATGACGGTATGTAAAAACCGGTCAAGTGCAGCGAATCGGACTCGCGTAGAGAGGGTTCCATAGTATTCCGTTTCCCGTGGGAAATTAAAGACTTGGAATTTTCTTTTAGGTTTTCCTGTAAACTAGGAGTGAAGTTCTATTTTCTCTATTTTTAGGCTCAGTAGTTTTGGAGATAAGGGGATGCATGCTCGATTTTCATTTTTTTTTTTAATATCTTTTAAACTATGCATTTTAAAATTATGAAAAAATATATGTGTATTTCTCATGTACAGGGTATGCTGCGCGACAGCTGGCGCATGTAAGTATGTATGTTTGCCTACTTTAAGGAGTAAACTCCAGTCGTGCGTCGGAGCTGACACACACACTTTTTTTTAGTGGCTTTTTTGAAGGTTTTTTTTATAAAAAGTTTTTTTTGTAGTCAGCTAACGAAAATGAGTTTAATTTTAACGCCTTTATATTTCTCTTGGAAACTTTTGCGTTAAATCTTGCAGATACATTGTTCTAAGAGAAATAATTAAATATTTAAACAATAAGAACAATTCGTCATTCTAACAAACGGGAACTCTGTAAAGCGAGATATAGTTACGTTTTACGGTTAAAATACAAATGAAAGGAAGACGTCAAACGGTGACTACTATCGTTTCAAATGGTCAAAGTACCTATTTATCACACATGAATAATATGACGTAAGCATTAAATGCTACATATACCGGGTGTAGAGTTTAGTTGTTTTTCGCGACTAGCGTCTAGCCCCCAGTACATACTCAATACTTTTTATTTTCCATAAGCAGACAGATGTCTAGGAATAAGTCACATATAAAAAAATACACATTGAAATACAAGAATACACATTAAAATTTAGAAGACAAAAAGTCATCAACACTATAAAAATATTTCTCTAATAAAAATATTTTAATTTATTTTTAAAATTTGTGAACGTTTTGGCATCTTTGATCGTACCTGGTAATTTATTGTAAATAACACTGCACATATATTTCGGGCTTTTTTTTAAATAGACTAAGTCTGTGCTTGTCAGTATGAATACTGTCCTTGCATCTAGTGTCATAATGATGTATATTATAGTTTTTTTCAAAAATCAATATGTGCTTTCGAGCATACAATGCGACCTCAAGTATAAATACGCAAGGAAACGTAAGAATCCGTTGTTTTAAAAATGTCGACTTGCAAGAGTCTCTGGGTTTCAAATCAAAAATTAATCTTATAACTCTTTTTTGGCTAACAAATAGTCTGTGCCAGTCTACAAATTGACCCCAAATCCCAACATTATATCTCATGACTGAATAAACAAGTACATAATATACTAATAACTAACAATCCTAAATTATGACATACGCAATAGCAAATTTGAGATCTGTCTTGGAATAATTGATTAGATCTTCACCCCGCAAAATACACCATCGCACAAACACCCCACCGCGTACGTTTTATGGGGAACTCCCCGTTTACATCCTTCCACGTACGTTTTATGGAAAATTCCCTCTATGCACCACCCCCCATCCCTGGGGCGTCGCAGCGCTATCCTAGAGGACTCGCAATTTCAGAACTTCAGTCCCGATTTGAGAAGTTATGCTGAGAAAAGCAAGCTCATCCTACTCATTAATTGTATTGTTTGTAGTGTTTTATGCTTTCTAATTATATAAATAAAATTAAAAAAACTCTGACTGAAGCGTGTCTATACAATATCAAAGATTTTAACATGTAATTTTATTTGTAATCTGATCCGTCATATAGATACTTGTATCTCCAATATGACTAAATAAACTATCTATCTATCTATTAGAATTAGAATCTAATAAATAATAATTAAGGTTCTATAAGTATTCTTTTTCTTTGGAGTTTTCTTTGAATAATAAAGTATTTTATTGTCTGCTAGAGCTACACACAGGTATCTTCTTTTAGAAGGGCGTCGCAAAAAATTACAACCTGCAAAGGGAGTCGCAGTAAAGAAAAGATTGCGAACCTCTGACCTAAGGAATAACCCCTTAAATGTTTGCCGTATGCAGTATGCTTAGTAAACACCCTGTATATCGTTCGGGTTTAATATTTTCATAAAGCTTACAAGTTTGTTCTGCACAAACAGAAATCGCTTGACTGCGGCACAATTTTCTCTAAAATACGTAGGTACCTACCTATATAATATTATATTAGTATTAAGATATGTATAGAATGTATCTAAACTTCGAACTGTCAACTCCAAATACAATAATTTCTCTGTTGTGGTTCGCTGAATCATATAATTTGTTAAGATATATATTGAAATTCTAAACTATATTAATATAGTGTATATTTGTGAACTGACAGTGTTTTTGTTTGATTTCTGTTCAGACGTAATCATTTCAGCATCTCAATATTAATTCTGAAGTTTGTCTTAACTTAAAATGAACTTTTAAGACTGCTGTCAAAACTAATAAGCTTTTGAAGTGAAAACTTCTTTAGGCGCGCTTTGCCTGAGTAGTGAATGAAAGTGAACCGTCACGCTTCGGGTCGGTGACGCTGAATCGGGTTTACTCGGCTCAAACACGAAAACTTATTTGTAGTATGCTGGTAATAAGTTTTTTGTAGTTCATAAGTGCGCTAATAGATTTTTACACACTTTATTGGAATATTACACAAAATATGTAATTTTAATTTACTTTATGTAAAAATCACAAATTTGCTTAACTTTACACTAAAGTCCAAGTTTTTATGAAGTTTTCTGTGTAAAAATAAATAATATAATGTAAAATCACTTAGAAATTCGAGCGAATTCTACCTTCACTTTCAAAGTATTTTTACATCAATTTTTTACAGTGTATACTAAAGAGTGAAGTTGGTGACGCAACGCATGTGAACAATCAAAAATTTTTGAAAATACTGAAATTAAGTGAAAATCAGCTATTTAAGAGTGAGTGTGGAAAAAACATCATATCTATCTCATCAGTAATGATATGACTCGTGTGACTGTTAAAACTCGCTAATGCTCGTTTTAACATACTGTCACTACTCGTCAGTAATATACCTCATTTCACATTTAGACATATTACAATCTACTAAAATAAATGTAAAAAAATCATACATTTTTGTACTCTTTAACTAATTTTCATATAATCACAATTCTCAAATTTTTGATAAAGGTAGTCTACCTGCTTATAATTGTTGCATCAGAGAAATTATTGCGCCAACTTTTAAGTGATTTGAGGGCAGTGTAGCCTAGTGGATAACGTATTTGGTACCGCAGCCTCTAGACTAGACTGCCGTGGGTTCGAATCCCACCTGCCTTCATGGATGTTTTGTGATGTTATTTAGTTTTAAGAAAGTTGTTATTTAGTGTAGTTGAAAGACGCTAATGACCTGAGATGTCGACGCGTCTATAATCTACTATAAATAAATAAAATTTAATTGATTTAAAAATTATGTTTTGTAACACGATCTTTGCAAATTTTTACATTATTTTATGACGCAAGCCGTAATCAATTGTGGTGAAATAAATAGTGGATTATTAAACAAGCTTGAATAAGAAATAATGCTAGCTTTGAACTTCTGTGACAACAGATGAAAATTGGATTTATTATGATTTACTCTCAAACATCTGAAGGTTCCACAGGTTTCATTGAGCTCCATATCCCGCAGCGATGCTATTGACGTACTAACACACAATATGTATACAGGATGTACGTGAAATAACGATATACTCGTTCCTTTACTTAAAATAATGAATTTAAATCCTGCATTTTCGACATTATAAATAAAATTGTAACGATACAGCGCCGGACTAACACTAACTGAGGCCCGGGCGAGTTTCCATTTCGACGTACCTTTAAAAAAAAGTTTGATTCGGGAGAATATTTTCGGGAGAATATTTTTGGGGAGAATATTTTCGGGAGAATATTTTCGGGAGAATATTTTTGGGGAGAATATTTTCGGGAGAATATTTTTGGGGAGAATATTTTCGGGAGAATATTTTTGAGAGAATATTTTCGGGAGAATATTTTCGGGAGAATATTTTCGAGAGAATATTTTCGGGAGAATATTTCCGGGAGAATATTTCCGGGAGAATATTTTCGGGAGAATATTTCCGGGAGAATATTTTCGGGAGAATATTTCCGGGAGAATATTTTCGGCAGATATATTGATTTTGGGTGAAGAAAAAGAAATTTTAATACAAAAGTTGTATAAATGTTAATGGTGTAAAACCTAAAAAAATATTTTCAATTATACAGCGTGGCAGATCAAAGTTATGTTTTTTTTAACCTAGCACCCTGTTTTTATTTATTATTTCAATTCTACACCTAAATGTGAATAGAAATTGTAAGGGAAGCAATGCTCAAAAATTCAGTAATTTTTGAGTTATTCAAGTTTTTTAGAAATGTTTGACACGTGCAGACCTTTACCTAAAACAGAAACAGAAACTTTTATTTTGAAGATCACTAGATAATGGACGGACAAATCAATGGCCAATCGGGCCATTTTAAGTGTGGTTTTTAGAGGTTAAAAAATGTTTTTGGGCCCAAAAATGCCGAAAAAATTCTCAGAATCGTTTCAAAATTGAAATTTAACCCTTTAGTAACGATTAAAATGTGCTGCAAAAATTTTAATAAAATCGGCCCGACAGGACCGGACTTACAAATTTTATGAAAACACTAGTTTGCGGATAGTGCTTTACTTACTGAAGGGTGTATTTAATTTGGTACCGAGGTTGCATTGATAAAAATATTGAAATTAAGAAAAAAAATATTATTTTAAGGGATGTATTACGGGGTTAAATTTTTTATTTTGTTCAAAAACAAACTTAACTTCACATAATAAAGCCACAAGGCCTGTATTAGCAAATACACTATATTGTCGGCAGGGTTTTGGCACTGCGACCCGAGTTTTTATATGTAACAATGATAAATGATGATATACAACCATGAACCAGCATCTTAGTGTTAAAACGAACGTTCTGGAACACCTCACTCCCCCCTGATCATTGTTTATGTGAAGATTATATAAAAGGAGAAATATCCAGTTTCCCGATTCCGAGGAAACAAAAGCAGGTCAACGCACTGCGCGTGCATCGAACGCGAACCAGCGACGGCTGCGTGTCAATAAAATACAAAGAAAGAAAAGCCGGGAAAAGTACTTAAAGGTCGGCTGTGGAAAATAAAGTACAAGATAAACTCCCGGTTCACTGTTGTGGGTGGATTTTGTACTATTTATTATTTCCTATCCATTGAATAAACAAGTTGAAAATGGCAGCGCCTGCCATTGTCGTAATCTTCAATTGTTTCAGTGGTTTCTTTGTTTACGTCACGAAATAGGAATCGGTTAGTTCCAATGCTGAACAATTAGACATAACCTAATACCATCATTTACAAAGCTATTGTTTTCTATAATTAACTAAGTATTTAAATCTGTCTTCGCCAGGTAGCTATGGTTATTTGAAATAGCTATTGGTATTACAACACAGAAGTGATCAATTATTGTTGTTTTTAGGGTTCCGTACCTCAGAATTTAAAATGGGTGTGTGCTTATGACCACACAACAGAAGTAGGTAATTTTAAAATTTTTTTTTTTAATCACACAGTTAATCATAAATATATTAAAATCGGCCTATACAATTAAATTTGATGAATGTAATACCTTAACGATAATATTACGTTTTAGTTCCATCTGTTAGCGCACTTGTGAACTACAAAATAGACGTTTTAGTGTCATCTGTTAGCGCATTTGTGAACTACAAATGACTTTTTACTCGTATTAAGTTTTCAGTGCTATCTATTAGCACACTTATGAACTACACACTATAACGCCAATAAATAAACAAAACAATAATCTGCAGTGTATTTTTATTATAATCGCAAAGATAGGTAGTAAATCAAGTATAATTCTTTCCCAATAATATCGAAGAACGGTTATCGCTTCGTTAAAATTTTGTGATATTAAAGTAATTGTTTTTTATACACTGTTTGCATACTGATTAATTTTCTCTGCGGATTTTGTAGATACCGATATTTATCGGTGTAGGCTTTGGATATTATTTATGTTGAATAATAATGCTCCGCTAATTAAATTTGTTTCCAAATTAATTTAAAAGTCTCTCGCTTACTGAAACAGATTTAATATTGGAAGTGTTTACATTACATTACCAAAACAATATCAGATCAAATATGTTATTAAAAATAATTCACAAAGAGAGATCAGAGCTGCTGAAGGATCGCTGAATTCGACTTTTTTTCTTTGAAATTAGATCCTTAAAGATAAATACTTTTTGCACTATTCAGCAGTTTCATTGGCCTTGTCTTTTGAGATTTTAAATGAGGTTATTCGACATTAGAATGATAGTCACGTTATCTCTTGGCACCGCCCTCACTGGCAACGAACTGTTTGATTGACAACCGTTACCCTCTCTGGTGCTCTCTTATAGTTTTTACCATAGACGGCGTATATGAGTCATAGATATAGAAATCTGGGATACAAGCGAGTGGGGTTGTTTCTGTTGAGAGAGGGCGGTGAGGAACAAGTGTGTCCCATTCTATCGGTCGCTTCAATTGCGCAAGCGCTGTACGAGCAATTGAGCATGCGCAAAGACGCGAACGACTGCATCTCTTGCAACTGAGCATGCGCAAAGACGCGGCCAATAGAACGTGTGCACATGCATAGCATAGACATGTCCATAAGACATCAGGCATGCATCCTCCCCTGAATGGCTTCCCCCCCTCGTCTAAAATGGCACTTTATACTACATCCTCGGATTTCTATATCTATGGTATGAGTTCAAATAGGTGGAGATAAATTGACGTTCACGAGAACGGACACACTATAGGCAAAAGCTATACTTAATATTGTTACGGATCACCCTGGATATGAACGACAGGCAACCTAGTCCCGAGAAAGCGGTGTCTGCTTACTGAAGTAACTGAGTAAATGACGGACATAAATAAACGTAAGAAATAAATCTGAAATAAATACAGTGATGTAAATAGTCCTTGTATATAGTTGATTGTTACGAATTATTGTATATAGTTAATTGTTACGAAGTATTATATATAGTTTATTGTTACGAATTATTGTATATAGTTAATTGTTACGAATTATTGTATATAGTTGTTGCGTTCATTGTTATGTATTTTTAATTATTGTAAATAAATATTTATTCCGCCAACTCAGAAAATAGTTTTGTAACAAGATATACAGCGAGCGAAGCCGCGGATTCAGGTTAGTATAGTATATAACAAATTGCACAGTAAACGTCTGATTCTTAATTTGTTACAGGTAAACAACCAACAAACAAGAAATTACGTTTTACTTTAAGCAGTTTTAGTTGCCAAACGAAATACAAGTTGTAGAGCATGAAAAATGAATTAGTAGATGGATTACTAAGACAGGAAAATTCAATTAAAAAATGTACATTTTATGACGGTAAAAACAGCGCTCGTAAATCATAATTTTCGCAAATAGAGAATATAATAAATCAAAGTGAAGCATTGCGTCTTCAGAATGACTTGTCAAAATTAGTGTAACAGAATGATTCTTAACATTTAAGAATTTTTATTTTTGGAAAAAAGAATGTGCTTCAATCTTAAGATTATTAGCGTTCCAAAAGAGCTCGATGGTCAAAAATTATAGGATTTTTGTAAAGGCTAATATTTTGCGATTAGCTAGTATTTAGTATATAAATAAATAATATACAGATTGTATCAAATTAAAGCTGTGCATAGGGCGTTCTGTGTGTTAGATAGAGATCGATATAAAGCAATAAGTAAGAACGAGATAAATGATCGCTAATAGGAAGTTTCTGTAGTTACTGACTACTGAAATAAGAAATTATTGATAAAATCACCAAACAAAGATGACGCTATCAGGTTGTATGGGTTAGTATGGGTATTATTTATTTACAGTGACTACAGAAACTTCCTATTAGCGATCATTTATCTCGTTCTTATTTACTGCTTTATATATCGATCTCCGTCTTACACACAGAATGCCCTATGCAAAGCTTTAATTTGATACAATCTGTATTAAAATCAGCTATATGTCAGCGGTCGGGACCATTGACGTCGAATCGCTTTAAAAAACAGTCAGATCTCATTTTGATAAAATTTTAACTTCGATATTTTTAGCTAAAACCCATCAAAATCAAATATTTTTGGAACGAAGTACACTTTAAATGGGTGTGTGCTTATGACCACACGACAGAAGTGAAAACTTCAGTTTTTCTAATTTTAATATATATACATACTTATATAATTTTTTAAACACACAGTTTAATCATAAATATATTAAAATCGGCCTGTACAATTAAACTTAATGAATATAATACCTTAACGATAATATTAAGTTTAGTGTCATCTGTTAACGCACTTGTGAACTACAAATGACTTTTTAGTCGTATTAAGTTTTTAGTGTCATCTATTAGCACACTTATGAACTACACACTATTACCAGATATTGCAAATATGTGTTCGTGTTTGAGCCGAGTAGCCCCGATTGTCACCGTCGGGTGCGTTTCACATCATTGTTGTTAACAGCCCAGGCAAAGCGCGCCTAAGGAAGTTTTCACTTCAAAAATTTGAAAAAAAAATGTGCAGATGTTTGGCAACCATAAATAGAACTTAATCAACTTTTCACAACTTATAGGTGAGATATACATAATAACAAATAATTGCAAGTATCAACAAAAGTATTTTTATGAATAATATAAGTTTATTCACAACAATAAAATGTCTATTTTTATTTGCGTCATAGAATATTGAATTATATTAAGTAAGATTATTGTAACATCAAAAATACCAACAAATAGCTATAAAGTTCGTAGAGAATCACTCACTTACAAGCGACATCTAAAAAAAATTCAGAATTGTAGTAAATAAATTTTAGCTGTGTTGTCTATATTGAAGCTATATCCAGTGGCGTAGCTACCGGAAGACTAGACGGTGCCGTGCACCGGGGCCCCCAAGCTTAGGGGGCCTTCGGACACTGACCATCAAACCTCATGTTGAACTAGCGAAAAATTTTCCCATTTTTAGAATGTAAATAAAATAGGTTGCAACACGACTTTAGTCATCACAACTCATTTGAAAGAATACAGGGGAATTCTCAACAAGTTCCGACTTCTGTTCGAAACTTGTGGGGAATTCCCCTGTATTCTGTCTGTTGTTTGTGCAGTGTTGCCAACTTGAAAGATTCACCGTCACATTTAGCGGGTTGGCAATAAGGAAACGGTCTATAAAAATAATCCGTTAAATAAATTAAACAGTTAAGTTAGGGCCCCAGTTTTTTTTTTTTGCACCAGGGCCTTTGGTTACCTAGCTACGTATCTGGCTATATCAATGCAACAAGCCGTGAGGTGGGTCGTTTATTAGAACTAAAGTGTGACCCTTGAGGTCCACACGACGAACTTCCCAATTTGATAAATATTTAATAACAATAATTAAATTAGATATTACACAGAAAAGTAATCATTTTAATCATCAAAACATAATTATTATTTATATTTTTAACAATAATTTAAAAAAAAACTATTATTTATTTTTAACAATAATTTAAAAAAAACGGCTGAACCGATTTTTATAAAATTTATGTCGGATCAAAATGACGTTCGCACGCCTCGATTGACACCCTTACGATGTCGATATAATTTTTTATTCGCGAGATATTGTGTAAAATCTACTTTTTTGGAGTCTACTTGGTTAAAAAAAAAGAACGGCTGAACCGATTTTGAAAAAATTTCTTTCAGATCATATTTACGTTAATACGCGTCGATTGGCACCCTAACGTAGTCGATATTATTTTTCATTCTCGAGATTTCGTCTTAGAAAGAAATTGACACATACGTACGTACGTACGTACATTATACGTACACACACACACAGACATCTTTCTAAAAATAGTGTAGTGACCTTGAAATATAAAAATTTGTTATACATTTTGATTTCGATTTTCGGACCCATTACAATAACTTCCAATGGGAAGTTAAAAAACTAATAATTTTTTTATAAATAATGTATTCACTTAATTAACCTTGTACCAAATTTCAGCTTTTACAAATCACTAGTTTTTTTTACATCTTTTAAAGCTCTCCGACCGCTAACTGTAGACACTGTAGTATCTATATATTTATTTACCACCCTTAATACTAGCAAACCTCAAAATATTAAGCTTTACAAAATTCTGGCAATTCTTGACCTCGAGCTCTTGGACTAATGGGACATCTTTAAAAAGTATTTTGACAGTCTAGTTGAAGGCAAGCATACAATTCCGAACTACAATACTTTTTCATTTCGTTTGGTTTTTATATGTGTGCGGCAATATCCGTACTATAATAAAAGAAAATTGATAACATTAGTTTTGTTTTGCTCGCGACGTTGGTAATCGGTGTTTTAGTATTTTGCTTATAACGTTGGTAATAATAATATTATTGACTTTCGCGTAGACTTATTCATAACTCAATTGAGGCCGTGACTGTTATTAACTTATTTTTTTACATCGCACATTTTTATAGAGTCAAATACAATTGACAATTTATGTCTGCTTTCTCTTTCCTTCAGGAAATAATCCCTAGTGATGCGCGATGACGAGATGTTTTAATCGATTGTTCAAACATCTCGATGACTCTAGATGGTTGTTACTTGGACTCGATTGTTGTTGTTGTTTCATAGTTCACCGAGACCGAGTCGCATAGTACTGAATCGTACACTGTCGAGAGCCACATAATATACAATCGTTCATCACTCAACAACTGTGGTCGAGTCGATGGTCGATTGTGTAGTAATCGCGTAATACGAATTCAACAGTGAAGAGATCACAGAATACCGACTGAACAGTGTAAACAGTGAACAACCAACGAGTCGCGTGAACATCAGTCGACTAGCATATATCCTTGAATCGCGATTATATGTATTTTCATTCGCTGCTATTGCTATAACCTATGTAGCAAATAATCGACTAGAACAATCGAACATTCCGACTGTAAAATCAAACTCCGAGTCGATTGTCGACTCGATTGTTTTTATGAACGATTGCAATTGTTTCGATTGTAAAAACATCTCCTAATCGCCCATCACTAATAATCCTATGTGTCAAGCATAAAATATAAGGATAAGACGAACAAGAGTAGAGAAATTCCTGTTGTTTAAATTTAAATTATATTACACAACTTCTGAAGTTTCGTGAATTTTATTATACTTTAGGTACGTTGTTATTTATGTGGCTCGAATAGAAATAATTTCCCCTCATCTGTAACTACTTCATAAGCTGGCAGTTTCAACTATAGTTCAAACATTTCAAATGGATGTCTTGACTAGCTAAGCATAATTTAAATATTAATTTGTGTATTTGTATCGAGGTTTAAAAGGGCCTTTTATTAAAAAATGTACTTGGTTTTTTCGTTTAACAACTTTACACATGATGATGTTATAATAGTTTTAAAATTATCAATGAACTGAAGATGACAAAATTTTATTGTCGAAACGTTTTCAATTAATTTACTTCTACTATTATAATTGAATATATTAAAATCGGGTAAGGTCTAGTTACTGTTGTTTTATTAATTATCATTACCGATTTTTTGGATTTCTAAATTTCAAAGATATTTTTACATTAAAAATAATAATAATTAAAAACTACTGTTAATATATATAAAAGAACTCAGAAGCTACTGAAGTCTGCCTAATTACTGCTGCTCGAATCAAATAGCTTTTTCCATTTTGTCTTAATTCTTCAACATCAATTCCATGATTAGCCTCAGGCCTCAGCTAAAGCTTTACCCTTTGACACAGTTTGAGGTTGAAAGTTTATAGTATGATTTATTTTTTCAAAACCCGTTTTTAATATGGCATTCATACTTTTTACTTTTACCATTAATTTTAATTTTAATTCACTTATTACTAGTTGTCCCATTTGACATAATGTATAAAAATGGCAGTAGGTTCGCCGATTAATGCCGCTAGATGTCTCGACTTTGATGTAGTACGGATAGTCAATGTTGTATTAAAATAAAAAACATTAATGTATTAAAATTAATAATTGATTATTCAATTCTAATTATTATTTGCCAAGAATCATGCTATATCAACACACAATCTGTGAAAATTTCAACTAGCTACCTCTATACGTTTGTGAGACAGAACCTTGTGACAGATGCACGGACGAACATCGGTGGCTCAGTAATAGGGTTCCGTTCGAAAGTACGGAACCCTAAAAACTGTTTCCTGTCTAAATTGTAGATGCAGTAAGAAGTTCATGAAAGTTGAACACCCTTATAACACCCTTGTTATAAGCTACATATAACAAGTTGAAAAGGGGAGGTGATGATGTAACGAGTAAGTGAGAAACCGTTGAAAATACTTGATCCATAATAGGACATGGAACGACCGTTCAAATGATGATAGAGGCACGTGAAGATGATTTAATTAAGGACGTATGTTTATTTTGAATTTGCTCATCTTCAATATTAGTCTTCGTGCATATTTCAATGTACATGCGGCAATTATCTGTCCGATACTCAAACATTTCCATAGATTAGATTAAATTAGATTAGAAAAGAGGGCATGAGGCAAGCCTCGTCAACACCGCGATCTATTGTGTGGCCCTGACTTGTTTATTCCAATGCGAGGTTAGCTCTGGATGAATCCTAGAATCTCTCTGGAATCTGTATCCCATACTTGCTCAAGCGTTGGGAATGGAATGTTAAGGTGACGGAATCTTTGAGTCATAACTGCTTCACATTTGCAAAGCAAATGCTCCGATGTTTCAGGAGCCTCTAAACAGAAGCGACATGATCCGTTGTCCGTTACACCAATTTTATTAAGGTGATACATCAATGGGCAGTGACCTGAGAAGAGCCCGGAAATAATTTTTAGCTCAGTTTTCTTTTCCATAACAGCGAATCAAAATTGGTATCAGAAGCCGTTGTAACGAATAACTCCTATTGATGCCTTTCCGAAGAATCAAATGTACAATATGACCTCAATAATTCTAAAGCCGCTTTTGAATTATTCAGTAATCCGATCCACAAAAGTTTAACATTTAAGTATTCCCATAATTCGCATTAGCAAACGAATTGATAATCCGAATCAATCAATACATATTATCAAGTCCCCCGCCGCGTCTGTCTGTCTGTGCCCGATTTTCTCCGTAACTAGGTCTGGACTGATTTTGTTCCGGTTTTCGCCATTAGATAGATTGCTTCACAAGCAAGGTTTAGATGTATAACTGAAACTGGCTGGCCCGGCTTCGCCCGGGCGAAAATCAGAAAACCGATTTCTCCGTAACTACGGATTTTGTTCCAGTTTTCAGGATTAGTAGATTGATTTACAAGGAAGGTTTAGATGTATTATTGAAACTGGCCGACCCGGCTTCGCCCGAGTGAAAATCGGAGGTAATCTCAGAAGACCTATTTCGAAATTGTTTTCACTGTTTTCAACAGAAATTAGAAGTGATTTCTCCAACCGCATAATTAAGTTTATTAGTAAGTAATAGGTTTTTTTTGGCATAATTTTTTGTTACACCCTTTACTTCTGTCCGACTAAGGTTAACTCTGTTTGAAAAGATAGACTCTCCCGCGGAGTTATTTTTCACAGCGTGCTTGTGTTGTTAGCATTTTGCAATATACCCACAAAAACTGTTCTTGACAAGCAATACATTTCCAGCTATCGTCAATATTAACCAATTGAAAACGTTCACGTATATACATTTCGTTTTCTCTATCAACACTCCAGAGAAATGCCTATACCAGGGATGGCGAACCTATGGCACGGGTGCCATAGGTGATGCGCGACAGAATATTGTCGGCACGGCATTGATTGTAAGCAGGTATACAATCGAAATAATTAAAAATATGTTAGATTATCTAACATATTTTTAATGACAGTCAAATAGCATGAAATCTACACGACAAGTCAACGAAAGTTAAATGGCGGTCCATCCATTATCGAAATAATTCTTTTCATCTACGTTTGAATAATTTTTTTCCACTAAATTTCTTTAGGTGCTTGTTGACACGTCATAGCCAAATTAAACATTTTTTGAAAAAAAAAATTGGCACGTAGATATGAAAAGGTTCGCCATCCCTGGCCTATACTCTCCTTCTGAGATGATTCAATTTTAACATGAAAAGAATGTAATTTAAACTTTTAATTTCATTTTTGAAAATTCAGTTTCTTACAAAAAATTGATACCAAAAGATACTTGTTACTACAATTAATGTCAACAATAAAGGCTGGCGCATATAAAGGGTGTCTCAGCAAGAACTTGAATTTTGAATCGCGCGCCATTTTCGACTGTTAATTGTTGAGTCAGCCATATTTGGTATTTGTTTAATTAAAACATTGACATTTACGAAAATGGTGAGTTACAGGTCAGAAGAACGTTTGTTAATAGTGAAAACCCATTACAAAGAAATTGCACGCCAAATTCGTAAAATCCAGCAGCCCTTACTGCAAAATGTACTGCAAAGTTTCGTGAAAAGAGTATATTCCTACCATCGAAGCAACGGTGGTCATTTAACCGATATTTTGTTTCAGCAAGAAATTGAATTTTAAAAACTTAAAAAATATTAGTATATTAATTTAATGATTTATTTACATTTTTTTCTGCATATATAGATACATTTACACATGAAACAAAATATCGGTTAAATAACCACCGTTGCTCCGATGGTAGGAATATACTCTTTTGACGAAACTTTGCAGTACATTTTGCAGTAAGGGCTGCTGGATTTTACGAATTTGGCGTGCAATTTCTTTGTAATGGGTTTTCACTATTAACAAACGTTCTTCTGGCCTGTAACTTACCATTTTCGTAAATGTCAATGTTTTAATTAAACAAATACCAAATATGACTGACTCAACAATTAACTGTCAAAAATGGCGCGCGATTCAAAATTCAAGTTCTTGCTGAGACACTCTTTACAATCAATTTTTAATCGCACAACTGTTTAGTTGTTTGTCAAAAGGCTATGAGATTAGATGGGACTGCGCATACTATCAACACGATAGTTGTACAACAAAAAAATCATAAAACCGCAAAAACCGCATCAATCGCCTTGCAGAACGATATAAACACCTATGCGAGCAAGTTTCCCTCTAAGAGAGGGGTTTAATACCGACCTTTTGTTCTGCAAATTGAAATATATGCTTAAAACAGTCGCCGTAACAACATATTAAAATTTGAAACTTGAACTAATAATATAAATTTTAGGGTGATCTGCCACCCCTTTAAAACTGACCAATCGATCTGCAAATATTATAATGGCATTACTGGGTCACCGACAAGCCATACAAACAATTTCAGCATTGAAAAAATAATTGTTATCATTTTTTTTACATCTTGGGGGTGGTCTGCATCCCTCCCATACCGCTATCTAGCAAAATCCCTTAGTCAGGGCACTTTAATATGCCTCCCTCAACATCTTCACAAAAAAATTTATTAAAAAACAAAAAACCCGACTGCGTAAAAATCGAACTTAAAATAGATGGAAACAAGATCAAATGATAACATGCAGTCGGAAGCATAGTAATAACAAATTGAACAGAAATACCTCCGACTGCATGTTATCATTTGATCTTGTTTCCATCTTTTAAGTTCGATTTTTACGCAGTCGGGTTTTTTGTTTTTTAATAAATTTTTTATTTCAAATGTTTTTAGTTAAAAATAAATCGATATAGATCCTAAACGGTCAGTCGAATCGAAAAATGTTGAGGGAAAACTAAAAATGATTTTTAAATACCTATTCAACGAATCCCCACTAGACATAGTTTGTTGACTTTCATTTTTTTCATTTTCACAATATGGCGTCCTGTAGTCGCCATATTGAATTTTCACTAACGTCATGTCTTCAGTGACACTCGCCGGACTAAGGGGAATCGATTGACGTGTGAATCATAAAAATCGGCCCAGGCGTTTGGTCTGTATAGTGCTTCAAAGGAACATACATAAATACATACATAGACTGTTAAACACATTACCACTCCTTTGCTTCGCAGCCGGGTAAAAAATAAGGCCTTGAATAAATAACAAAAAAAATTGTCACTAGCTCTCGGCCTATTACGTGAATTAGTTAAACTCGCCAGTCTCGTTTTTCAAAACACTCTGTATGTTGCATATATATATAATTGTTCAATATGCAAAATACATCTGTACTATACTGAATAGATTGCGACGCCTATTATTCACTAATTAAAACCACGCTGTACAATTCCTGAAAAACGGGGACAAAATACGTACGTACGTTCATAGTTTCTAGAGGACAGTGTGATCCAGTGGTTAGCGTCGCGGCCTCTGGATCAGACTGCCGTGGGTTGAAATCCCACCTCCGCTCATGGATGTTTTGTGATGTAATTTAGTTTTAAGTGAGAATTGTTATTTAATGTAATCAAGACGCTAATGACCTAAGTTGTCGACGCGTCTATAATTTACAATAAATAAAAATAAA
Organism: Mongoloraphidia duomilia; assembly: GCA_039654895.1. Lineage (NCBI taxonomy): Eukaryota > Metazoa > Arthropoda > Insecta > Raphidioptera > Raphidiidae > Mongoloraphidia > Mongoloraphidia duomilia. The sequence continues at coordinate 15,922,754 of CM077527.1, forward strand.
ATTCATAGTTTCTAGCTACTGGAATTTCTTCAAAAAAGGCAGAGCCATATTTAGTTTTTATTTTATTTATTGCAGATTATAGACGCGTCGACAACTCAGGTCATTAGCGTCTTAAATTACAATAAATAACAACTAACTTAAAACTAAATGACATCACAAAACATCCATGAGCGCAGGTGGAATTCTAGAGGCTAGTACCAAGTACGCTATCCACTAGGCTATACTGCCCTCTGCCATATTTAGAATTCTTAAAAAAATATTATCTGCTTGCGTGAGTATTTCGATTGCAATACCACGAGCTCTTGTATTAAGACTAGTCTTGCCATGTGTCCCAGTTTGCGCGGGACGTCCCGATTTTCAGGGGTCTGTGGACACGTCCCTATTCACTCTTGATCGGGACCCCGAATGTTCCGATTTAGGGTCAAAAACGTTGATTTATAAAAATGTTGTTGTTCTTTAGTTGTCCCGATTTCAAAATCAAAATCCCAATTTTTTTAACCTTCTGCCTCGAAATTTGGCAAACTGCACCTGGCAACACTAACTAAAGGTACGTGCAGTATGGAGCTGGGATTCTAGATGGTAGCGTAGATCATAGCAGGGATTTCTTAATTTAATGCATTGTTATATATGCGAGCGTACACAATGAAGCAGTGAGTGTAGCAGGTATAAGCGCTGATAGATTCAAGAATGTATCTCATCATTCTTTCAGCGCGCTGACTACTACAATCAACGTGTGACAACTGTCAAATGGCCGTTACAAGTTTCGCAATGGATGTGAAAAGTTTAATAAGTGAAATTTTGCCAGTTTTTATTTAATTTGTTTTGAGTTTTTTCTAAGACGTATTTAAAAGTGTTAGGTTCCATACGTAAATATTCAAAAAACTGGTTTGGGTAAAATTTTAATTCTTGGTATAAATGATGAAATTCGCCATGTATAGATCGTTTTCTATTAATAGGGTGGACATGATAGCTCCTACCCAAATTTGTATTTAAAATATACCACTTTGTAGCAGAAGAACACAAATATTCGTCTTCACTATTTGACATTTCAAACGCGATTTAAGCTTGTATCAATGCTAGTATCAAAGCTTCGTTGTGCAAACCTATAAGCGCTTATAATTTCTGCCACCATCTACCATACATGCTACCATCTAGAATCCCAGCTGCGTACTGCACTTACCTTAAGACACCCAGTTTTTTTTATTTATTGTAGATTATAGACGCGTCGACATCTCAGGTCATTAGCGTCTTTCAACTACACTAAATAACAACTATCTTAAAACTAAATAACATCACAAAACATCCATGAGCGCAGGTGGGATTCGAACCCACGGCAGTCCAGTCCAGAGGTTGCGGCACTAAGCACGCTAACCACTAGGCTATAGTGCCCTCTAAGACATCCAGTCAATGTTATATTAGTATGCCAAGGCGCGAGCATTGCATATATTTTCTAGATCGGTCATTTGATTCCAGTTTTGTTCCTTACTGTACAAACGGTACAAGTTATACTAATAATTGCTAGACGTGACAACTTTGTATAGAGGTTCAACCATTTTGCTTTTATTTATTCTGCAAACTGATCGTAAACAAGTTGCCAGACAAGATAATTTTGTTTGATTAGCATAATTCAAACATAAATATAGAAGCCATACATCTGGGATTAGCCTTCAGCCCCCTATTATTCACAGCATGTCCTCAAATCTTTCTATAAGAATAATTTGTTTATTTGGAATGTAATTTAATGCATTAAAAAATTAATTTTGGTTCTACAATCTACAAACGAAACATTAAATAAAAAAAATATCCCTATATTATTAAACGAGCAAATCTGGTATATATGTACCTACTAGCCGTTACCCGTGGCTTCGCCCACGTATTTTACGATTTATAATTTTATTTATCGATCGAGATTGAGATTGCTTGGAATCGAGGGTTTTTAAAAAAATTTTATTATACAATACAATGTACCTACTTCAACCTATAAGAAAACAAAAAATATAACTAACTTAACTACAAATATCTGGGTGACCGAGCTTTGCTCGGATGAGATCAATAAAAATAGTACTTACAAGATATTGATTTTGTATTATTTTCTCAGAATATTATTCCGAAACGATTAACTGTCAGAATATTTTGACACAAAGTAGTTTGTTTTTTCCAAAGCCTACTGAGAGCTGGTAAAAGTGTCAATTGGATTTTCAATTTATTATTAAAAAAAAAAAAAAATAATGAATTGAAAATATGAATTGGTGCTAGGCCCAAATAACCTTAGCTGTTGGTGGTCTTTAAAATACAATTTACAATCCAAAGCCTACTCACCATACGACACTGTTTTATAACGTCAAAAAACTGTTTTTTAAAATTTTATTAATACCTACATTACTCACTCGCTTCGCTGGAATATTAATAATACATTACATTTGTTATCCCCCGCGAGAATCTCCCCCCCCCCTAATTTGTTATCCCCCCGCGAGAATGTCCCCACCTAATTTGTTATCATCCCGCGAGAATCACCCCCCTAATTTGTTATCCTCCCGCGAGAATCTTCCCCCCTAATTTTTTATCCCCCCGCGACAAATTTCCCCCCTAATTTGTTATCCTTTGCTCGTACGCTCGAATTTTATAAATACATTACTCACTCACTTCGCTCGTTCGCTCGAATATTAATAATACATTACTCACTCGCTTCGCTCGTTCGCTTGAATATTATTAATATATTACTCACTCGCTCCGCTCGTTCGCTTGAATGTTATTAATACGTTACTCACTCGCTTCGCTCGTTCGCTCGAATTTTATTAATACATTTTCACTCGCTTCGCTCGTTCGCTCGAATATTTATAATACATTACTCCCCCGCTTCGCTCGTTCGCTCGAATTTTATTAATACATTATTGCTCATCTACGATACCTATATAAGGATCTCCTGTGCAAAATTTGTTTCGCCCCGCGAGAACCTTCCCCCCTAATTTGTTATCCCACCGCGAGAATCCCCCCTAACTTATAATCCCCCCGCGAGAAACTTACCTCCTAATTTGTTACCCCCCGCGAGAATTTTCCCCCCTAATTTGTTATCCCCCCGCGAGAACCTTCCCCCCTATTTTGCTATCCCACCGCGAGAAACTCCCCACCTAATTTGTTATCCCACCGCGAGATTCTCCCCCCTAATTTGTTATCCCAGCGCAAGAATCTCCCCCCCTAATTTTTTATCCCAGCGCGAGAATCTACCCCCCTAATTTTTTATCCCACCGCGAGAATCTCCCCCCTAATTTGTTATCCCCCCAGAGAGAATATCCCCCCTAATTTGTTATCCCCCCGCGAGAATCTCCACCCCTAATTTGTTATCCCCGCAAAAATCTTCCCCCCCTAATTTATTATCCCCCCGCGAAAATCTTCCCCCCTAATTTGTTATCCCCCCTCGATATTTCCCCCCCCACGTAGCTTTCTATTAGTGAAAGAATTTTTAGAAACGGTTTAGTAGTTCCAGAGATAAAACAAAAACAAATCTATCCCACGGGAACCGTACATTTTTCCGGGATAAAAATTAGCCTATAACATTCTCTGACCCCTAAACTACCACTATGCAAAAAATCATGTCGATCCCTTGCTCAATGAAAAAAAAAACAAAACTATCCCACGGGAACCGTACATTTTTCCGGGATAAAAAGTAGCCTATGTGCTATTCCAGGCTATAATCTATCTCTGTACCAAATTTCATCCAGATCCGTTCAGCCGTTCTGGCGTGATTGAGTAACAAACATCCATCCATCCATCCATCCATCCATCCATCCAAACTTTCACATTTATAATATTAGTTAGATGTACCTATATAAATATTTTCTCGAAAACGGCCCTAACGATTTGGATGAAATTTATTGAAAAGGGGTTTTGGGGGGCAACAAATCGATCTAGCTAGGTCTCATCCCTGGAAAAATTCGTTTTCTTATCGATTTTATCATTTTAAAAAACAGTTTTTTTAATAAAATTAAGAATAATCGCAGGATAGTGGACAAAATATTTGGTTTATTTAATTGAATGTCGACGTTTCGTTTATATATTTAGACTTTTTCAAGTACAAAAAATAACAATATTTATGAAAATTAATATTAATAACTAACCATAGCATGGTTAGTAATTAATATTAATTTTCATAAATATTGTTATTTTTTGTACTTGAAAAAGTCTAAATATATAGACGAAACGTCGTACATTCAATTAAATAAACCAAATATTTTGTCCACTATGCTGCGATTATTCTTAATTTTATTATAATCACGATGGACACGATTTCTAATATAAGTTTTTTTAATATTATAAAACAGTGTCGTATGGTGAGTAGGCTTTGGAAAAAACAAACTATTTTCATTATTTATGTTAAATTACTCTGACAGTCAATCTTTAACTTATTAAAATAATCAGTAATTATTTGAAAATATGTAGGTACATATGTTATCTAGTATGACTTATACTGACGTATAATAATATTATCTACTTATAGGTATGTAATTTTTTTTCTCAAAAACGACTAACGATTTTGATGAAATGGGAACTTTAAGTACTATTTTTTTTAACTTATCCGAGCAAAGCTCGGTCATCCAGATATTATTAGTTAAATCTGTACTAACATTATAAAGAGGGCATATTATATAAGTTTTCGATTGTTAAAAATGTTTTTGGGTGTTTTTAGAATTCCGTGCCTTTGAATGAAAAAAACTGAACCCTTATAGAATCACTTTTTTGTCCGTCTGTCTGTCTATCTGTATGTCTGTGTTTTGTTGAGAAAACTCATTAACTTTTTTTATACATTAAAAAAATAAAAACTTGATTTTAAAATAAAAATTCTAGCAGATCCTCTATTTATTTTATTCAAATGTTAAGAAATTATTTTATACGAGTTAACTTCTCTTTTTAAAGTACAAAAAAGTACCTCCTTTGGGACGGTCCGTTAAAGTTTAAAAGTGAAAAACTGTAACAAGTGTTATTAAACTGTAAGAAAAAAAATAATAAAAACAAATAAACTATGATGTAGTTTCAAAACGTCCAAAGTTACAGGAAAGTTAAAGAAAAAAAACAATAAGTGAGTTATGACTTTCGAAGAAAGTTAGACGAATTCGCGGTATTTAGTTAACTACAAATATTCAAGGGATATTTTTACAGTATGTGGCAGATGTTATATAACCAAGTATTATAGTGATATTTAAAATTGGGAGAGGCAAAGGCGTGGCTTCGTTTACGTTAAAAAAGACGGACAACTGCGAATAGAACTACGAAACGTACCAATATAAAAAAAATTGTATTTTAAAGACCACCAACAGCTAAGGTTATTTGGGTCTAGCACCAATTCATATTTTCAATTCACTATTTTTTTTTAATAATAAATTGAAAATCCAATTGACACTTTTACCAGCTCTCGGGCTAGAACCCGGGAACTGGGGACTTGTAATAGAGGAACCATAGCAACGCCATGTAAACAACAGCATTGCTACACTCTCGGCTATTCTCAAGCCCCCGTACCAATGTAACAATTTAACAGTTACTTACTTATACTTTGTTGAGATTGACAATTGACAAACTTAAAAATAAAGTTTATCACATAATAATCTATCTAATCTAATCTAACTAATCTAACTAATATTATAAATGCGAAAGTTTGGATGTATGGATGGATGGATGTATGTATGGATGTTTGTTACTCAATCACGCCAGAACGGCTGAACGGATCTGGATGAAATTTGGCACAGAGATAGACTATAGTCTGGAATAGCACATAGGCTACTTTTTATCCCGGAAAAATGTACAGTTCCCGTGAGATAGTTTTGTTTTTGTTTTTCACAGAGCAAGAAATCGACATGATTTTTTTCATAGTGGTAGTTTAGGGGTCAGGGAATGTTATAGACTACTTTTTATGCCAGAAAAATGTACGGTTCCCGTGGAATAGATTTGTTTTTGTTTTATCTCTGAAACTACTAAACCGATTCTAAAAATTCTTTCACTCTTAGAAAGCTACGCAGGGGGGGGGGGAGATTCTCGCGGGAGATAACAAATTAGGGGGGAAAAATTCTTGCGGGGGATTAACAAATTAGGGGGGAGATTCTCGCGGGGTGATAACAAATTTTGCACAGGAATTCCTTATATAGGTATCGTAGGCGAGCTATAATGTATTAATAAAATTCGAGCGAATGAGTGAGTATTGTATTATTAATATTCAAACGAACGAGCGAAGCGAGTGAGTAATGTATAATTAATATTCAAACGAACGAGCGAAGCGAGTGTGTAATGTATTCATAATATTCGAGCGAACGAGCGAAGCGAGTGAGTAATGTATTAATAAAATCCGAGCGAAAGAACGAAGCGAGTGAGTTATGTATTATAAAATTCGAGCGAATAAACACTACCAGCCCGGCTTCGCTTCGCAGGAGGAGAATTTCTCGCGGGGGGGGATAATAAATTATTAATCGTAAAATACGTGGGCGAAGCCACGGGTAACGGCTAGTTCCACATAAAATTAGAAATCATTGATTTTCGAGTTTTATATCTTTACTTATGCTATAAGACCTTCCTTTGTGACAAATTTCAAGATTTCGTTTATTTATTGTAGATTATAGATGCGTCGAGGAACAATATGTATTGTAATTTCGTTCTGACCGGACGATTATTATAAAATTAGGTCGTTAAAAGCAGTTGGTCGCTTAAACCGGAGTCGTGCTATACAGATACGCTTTCATAGTACGTCTATATGAAACCTAACTTGAGTTTGCATTTACGTCGCTAAAAACGGTTATCCGTTATTAACGAAGTCGTAATAGACGGACTCATACTGTATCTATCCCGGCCCCCTTCCAATTTTGATATTGCTATAAATATTGTAAGAGATGATCGATAAATATTTTTCTTTCTAATAAATTATCCTGCCAATTTTGTCGTATAAGTATAAGAATGTAATTACAACAGGTTTGGAAAGATCATTTGTCCATATTAAATTCACGCCTCTAACGATTTGTTTGAAATTTACTAAAAAGGTGTTTTACGGGGCAAAAAAAGTGATCTAGCTATAGGCCGAGAGCTAGTGACAATTTTTTGGTGTTATTTATTCAAGGCCTTATATTTGTGAAGATGTTGAGGGAGGCATATTAAAGTGCCCTGAGTAAGGCATAAGATAGCGGTATGGGAGGGATGCAGACCACCCCCAACATGCAACAAGAAAAATTGCCACAATTATTATTGCTTTAAGGTTGAAATTGTTTTTATAGCTTGTCGGTGACCCAATAATGCATTATAATATTTGCAGATCGATTGGTCAGTATTAAAGGAGTGACAGATCACCCCAAACGTGTCATGTACCCGACGATATTTATATTATTAGTTCAAGGTTCAAATTTAAATATGTTGTTACAGCGACTGTTTTAAGCATATACTTCAATTTGCAGAACAAAATGTCGGTATTAACCCCCTCTCTTAGAGGGAATCTTGCTCGCCTAGGTGTTTATATCGTTCTCCAAGGGGCTTAATACCAACATTTTGATCTGCAAATTGAAATATATGCTTAAAACAGTCGCCGTAACAACATATTAAAATTTGAACCTTGAACTAATAATATAAATTTTGTCGGGTACATGACACGTTTAGGGTGATCTGTCACCCCTTTAATACTGACCAATCGATCTGCAAATATTATAATGGCATTATTGGGTCGGAACTGACTTAGAAATCAATGTGGTCGGAATTGACTCAGAAATCAAGGTTGTCGGAACTGACCCAGAAGTCAAGGAGGTCATAACACCCCGAAATCAAGGTGGTCGTAACTGACCCAGAAATCAAGGTTGTCGTAACTGACCCAGAAAGCAAAGTGATAGGAACTGATTCGATCGGATGTGATATGCTTAAAACAGTCGCCGTAACAACATATTAAAATTTGAACCTTGAACTAATAATATAAATTTCGTCGGGTACATGACACGTTTAGGGTGATCTGTCACCCCTTTAATACTGACCAATCGATCTGAAAATGGCATTATTGGGTCACCGACAAGCTATACAAACAATTTCAGCCGTCAAGCAATAATAATTGTGACCATTTTTCTTGTTGCATGTTGGAGGCGGTCTGCATCCCTCTCATACCGCTATCTAGCAAAATCCCTTACTCAGGGCACTTTAATATGCCTCCCTCAACATCTTCATAAATATAAGGCCTTGAATAAATAACACCAAAAAATTGTCACCAGCTCTCGGTCTACTAGGTCTTATCCCAAGAAAAATTCGTTTACTTATATATTTTATAATTTTAAAAATCAATTTTTTGACGTTTCAAAATAGTGTAATATTATAAGCAGGCTTTGGATACATACAAAAATTGATTTTTAAAATTATAAAATATATAAGTAAACGAATTTTTCTTGGGATAAGACCTAGTAGACCGAGAGCTGGTGACAATTTTTTGGTGTTATTTATTCAAGGCCTTATATTTATGAAGATGTTGAGGGAGGCATATTAAAGTGCCCTGAGTAAGGGATTTTGCTAGATAGCGGTATGAGAGGGATGCAGACCGCCTCCAACATGCAACAAGAAAAATGGTCACAATTATTATTGCTTGAAGGCTGAAATTGCTTGTTTTTTTTTAATTCAAATGTTCGATAGTTATGGACCAAACAATCTTAAGGAAAAAATACTACGGTCCAAAAATAATTTTCCGATCCCACTGAGTGTTCGAAGAAAAACAAGAATTCCATATCTGTGTCATATCTTTTAGAAGACACCTGTCAGAGTAAATACCACAGCTTGAAAAGAGATAATTAACTTTATCGATTGCAATTCCGCCATTTTATATATATATATAATATTATGTATGTTGTTCTTAGGAAAAAACTGCAAATTGAGTTCTCGTCGTAGGCGTTTCTTTTCAATTCATTTTTAATTATGAAAGTCAAGTTAACAATAATAAGGCTAGCTGAGAATGACGTATTTCGTGGCGGTATAATTCTATGTTTAAAATTTCATTGAAAATACTAGTGATGCACCGAAATTTGGTTCGCATTCGGTAACTTCGAATTTCAGCAGGTTTTACTAAACTTTGGATTCGGCCGAATATCAGTAACAAATTTTACCGAACTTCGGATTCGGCCGAATTTCAGTTAGGTACTGTAATTACTAATTAAATAATAAATAAAAATTACCTTTAGTAGTATTTAGAATACGCACTTTTGGAAATATTATTCTTGTAAAAAAAGCTCCTTAAAAAGTCTCAAAAAATTATTATATAAGGTACCTACCTATCTATTTGTAACGCAGATTCCAATTCTAAAGAAAAACTCAGGACGGATTCATCGAGAGAAAGTGGAGCGCAGTGAAATTTTTTGATGGTTGTTTGTGAATTGTGATTAATTGAAATTTGTATTAATTTTTAATAAAATGGTTTATTATAAAATAATAGTTATAATATTTGCACCAATGTAAACTTTTAATTGTAATTAGTTCTATTACAAGATTATTATTTTAATCTGGCGACGACTGGTCAGAATAATATTTAATTAATCTTGTTGGGTTGAATATTATATTTGAACTGAATATAATTTCTTATGATTTTTAAAATTGACGAGATATGAAAATAAGGATGCCAGCGACCTTGCATAATAGTCTATTTAATAAATCTTTATAAAAATGGCGTTATGTCACTGTACAGGACCGGCATCGTTACAAAAGAAAACACTGTAATTAAAATGAATTTCATGTAGGTACTTACTTAGTATTTTTAACATTGGAAATGTTTATGTTCGTATATGGGGGCAGAGTTACGAGTTTTCGTTCAAGACCAAAAGACAACGGTGTCGCGATCAAGTGAGGAGCAATCATGCAAAATTGAACAAGTGCAATTTTTTCGAAATGTGTTTTATATCATGTCTAGTTAATTGAGAGGTATTTGCGACGATCTGCGGTTTTATTTTTGAGCAAATGTTAATAAATACTGTAGAAAAATCCATTTAAAAGTTAAGTAATCAAGCAAAAGTGAACGCGTATATAACAGAAGAATAATAGGGTTATTCCTGACAAAACTAAACAGTGCATTGATAAATATTGTGTGTATAATAAACAGTTAATTATGTTTCATATATGCTGTTATCATTTCCAATGTCCTCGATGGTTGCAAGGATTGCGAAATCTGTGAATTTTTTTCTCAGACGAAGGAAACTTGTGATCCTTGAATGTATTACAAATAACAATCAAGCAATACTGATTGTTAAAATAGCATTTATGGTACTGACGTTTCGACAATTTTTTTTGTACTTCGAAGATGAAAAAAAAATTGTCGAAACAGTACAAAAACGCATTTTAACAATCAGTATCGATTTATTTTGATTCTACTAGATACTTAATTGTAAAATGAATTTCATTGTATGAAAAAAATTATTATCTAAAAAAATATCAATATAAATAACGACCTTCCATCAAGGTCAGCTATTCTCAAGTCGTAACCTATAATTCTTAATGCTACCCGAGCCTGTGGCAAAAAATATCATGTTTTTTATCCGTCGTATTTTTTTTTCTTCTTTAACTGCATATTTTATGAGTGCAACACAAGGGAATATCCCCTTGGAGCCAAAGAGGAAGTCAAAAAGATAAATTCAATTATTAATCGAAAAAAAATGTTCTAAGTATACCATATTATACATAAACAAACATCAAAGTAGAATAAATAAATAATTTCTGAGCATTTTTACAGCAATGTCATATTACTTACTGTCTAAAATTTTAAAGCACTTTTAGACGCGAATGAAAATCAGTGTAGGGTAATGGTACCAATTCCGTACCACCTACCTAGTGAACGATCACTTTTATTACAAGCTTCTATTTAACTTGCTGTGTTAGTTTGTTAGTATTTTTGGATCAATTTTGAACGACGTCGACGTATCCGATCGATTTGAAGTTTTGTACACATATGTATTCTCGATGACAAACCATGAATAAATCGTTTTTAGAATTAAATTCAACCCCTAAGGGATTCTAACGGGAGTGTAGGGTTTTTTTTGACTAATCAACGCCCAGGCCAAATCGCTGAAGCTAGAAACTTGAAATATGGACAGCATAGATTCCTTTTCTGACGTAAGCATCCACTAAAAAGGGATTTTTCGAAATTCTACTCCTACGGGGGGGTCAAAAGGGGGTAAAATTTTGAAAGACTAAAATGAACAAAATAAAATATTAGTAAATAAAAACTTTTTAGAGACAAGTTTTTATTGAAATGTACTGAAAAGGAAAAAAATAATATTTAATAATTTAGGTTCATAATTATCATAAAAGCGGGGGTTGCGACTAATAAGCCATCATAGAGTTTACAAACCCACGCTTTTACAATAATTATGAACCTATAAAATTATTAAATATTATTTTTTTCTTTATTTAAGCATGTTTAATTTTTGGCATTTTTTCCGCCTCTCTTTTTGATTCACCTTGTAAACTGATACATAAAAGAGGAAGTTTGTATTTATGTTACCTCAAAACTCGAGAACCACTGAACGGATTTGAAAAATGCATGTACTGTTTAAAAGTCTCTTTCTTGAGGAGTAACGTAGGCTATACTTATATATTTTTACGCTACGACAAAAGGGGGATGAACAGTGAGCAAAAATAATGATTTGCACCCGAGCAACCAGTTGCATAATATACTACGCTATGTAATCATCTATATTCTGATATCTTTATAAAATCTCTAAATAGTATAAAACAAAGTCACTGTCTGCCTCTGTCTGTTTCTCCGCTTACTTCTTCTAAACCACGCAACGGATTTTGAAACGGTTTTCACTAATAGAAAGAACAATAAACGAGGAAGGTTTGTGTATATAATTTGTAAATATATTTGTACAAAATGGCTGAACTATGACGGTGTTGTGTCAAAAAATACAGCTCTGTAACACTACGTGTGCTATACTGCCACAGAACACACAGTGCACGCCTAGCCAGTGCCGCAGTGGTGGGGAGAACAGCAGCGAAGGAGTGGACGAAACATTTCGTTGCATTGATCTTTCGTTGCATATTTCCCCTCACGTGGCTGTTCACTGCCCGACATAAGATGTTTCACATCAAAAACTGTTTTCGTACGCTTACATGGCTAGCACTGGCCAAATCAATTCATAGCACCCGGGCGAAGCCGGACCGGGCCGCTAGTATATTATAGTATAGAAGTGAACGCCCAAGGGTCGGAAACCAGTGACTTTACCCCAGCGTTTCTATATTTAAAATTGTTATTATGAGCAACCGTTCTCAATTACATTGGTACATTTCCAGTCTAGAAAAGGACAGCAATATATTTTTATAAAAGTCCAACGGAATCGAGAACGAAAAAAGACTGTATGATGATAATAATATGTGAACGTAAAAAGCTATATCATCGCCTTGCTCTACTATATTACACCCGAATGGTGTTGCATATCACATAGAGATATACTGGATGTTCAAATAATACAATATACAGGGTGAGTTCGACCACCCGTATCAGTCGTTTTTTTCGAAAACGGTTAGTCGTAAAGAGTTGTGTCAAAAATTTGTATTATAAAAGTCCTAATAAAGAATCGAATGGTGATAATTTTTTTTTCCGGGAAGGTCGGTTTCCCTATTAGTTTGCTCCAGAATGTCCAGAACTCCGGAATTATAAATATAACGATAGGTCGAAAGTGATATTGTTGAAAAGATCTTTAAAAAATAAGCAAGTTTTGTAGGAAAATTTTTTTTATTACTGCCACCCCTGTAAATTTCTATAAGTATAAATATAAATTATTATATGTTCAAAACTCCGGAATTTTAGAAAGCACGATAGGTTGAAAGTGGTGCTGTTGAAAAACTCTTTAAAAAATAGGCAAGTTTTGTAGGAAAAATTATTTAATTACTGCCACCCCTGTTAAGTAACAATCGTTTGAAGTTATTAAATCAAAATTTCATAATAAAATTACAAATCTAGCAACCTTAGACATTGTCGCAAGTGTTCAAACTGTCTTCCATTTACTCTTTAATACATACTACTGAGCTCTTCTGGTTATATTGTGAGTGTACGTACTTCTTCAGTGTTTAATGATCGATAGATAGGTAACTAGATTTTAAATGCGGACTTTTAAAAAGTTCGTTATTATGACATTTTAATTTAGTAATTTCAAACAAATATTACGTAACAGGGGTGGCAGTAATAAAAAAAAATCCGTACAAAACTTGCTAATTTTTTAAAGATCTTTTCAACAATACCACTTTCGACCTATCGTTACATTTATAATTCCGGAGTTCTGGACATTCTGGAGCAAACTAATAGGGAAGCCGACCTTCCCGGAAAAAAAAATTTTCACCATTCGATTCTTTATTAGGGCTTTTATAATACAAATTTTTGACACAACTCTCTACGACTAACCGTTTCCGAAAAAAACGACTGATACGGGTGGTCGAACTCACCCTGTATACAGCTGCTAAAATTTTTAAATGGACTCGCCTCGATATTTGAGTCATTTTTCAACGGATAAATTTAAGATTTTTGACTGGATTGATGATCGATTATTTTTAAAACGCTCGAAAAATATTTTGGCAATTGTTTGAAAATCATTTTGAAGTATTTACTTATTTGCACTTAAATCCCGTTTTTTTACAAGCTTTTATTTAACTTGCAATGTTTGTATGTTAGTTTGTTTGTTTAGGTCAAAACTTACAAGTCAATTTTGAACGACTTCCACGTATCCGATCGATTTGAAATTTTGTACACATATGTATTCCCGATGACAACACATGAATAAATCGTTTTTAGAAATAAATTCAACCCCTAAGGGGTTCAAACGGGGATGTAGGGTTTTTTTGACTAATCAACGCCCAGGCCAAATCGCTGAAGTTAGAAACTTGAAATTTGGACAGTTGGTTCCTTTTCTGACGTAAGCATCCACTAAGAAAGGATTTTTCGAAATTCAACCCCTACGGGTGTCAAAAGGAGTAAAATTTTGAAAGACTAAAATGAATAAAACAAAAACTTTTTAGAGACAAGCTTTTTTTGAAATATACTAAAAAAGAGAAAATAGTATTTAATAATTTAGGTTTATAATTATTATAGAAGCGAGGGTTGCGACTAATTAACTATCATAGAGTTTACAACCCACGCTTTTATAATAATTATGAACCTAAATTATTAAATATTATTTTTTCCTTTTTTGTACATTTCAATAAAAGTTTGTATCTAAAAAGTTTTTTTTACTAATATTTTATTATTTCACATATACTAAAATGGAAAACCAACCCTATATGATTGAATCTGATCCAATTGCTTCAACAATAAATAATTCTTATTATTAAATGTCCCGATTTGGCAAAATAATTATCTGGCAACACAATACGATATAACGATTAGTACTGGAACCCACTCGACACCAAGATTAACGACTGCACAATAACTTCTTGATCAGTCTGTAGTAAACATCTATATAGCAGTATCGCGTGGTTCTCAGTTTGTCTTCGTTATTTTTCCATTTGCAGTTATTTGTTTTTATGGACAGCTCTTTTTGTATGTAACTGACACTTCAACTATGGAAGCTTTAAGCTCTTACCAGTTGCCATAATAACTTACGTTGCACTTGTTAAAGTAGCAACTACAAGGTAGCTATAAAAAGTACTTTGAACTTTGTAAATGTGCCATTTTTGTCAAGTCAAACATTTTACAGAGATTTAAGTTTTCATTTCGTATTAAGTTCAAAGTTAGTCTTACAAATGTTCAGACACTTGACATGTCCAAAGCTTTTACTACAAAAATGTTTATTTAACAAACGACATTTTTCTCAAAGAACTAGATAGAAATATATGGCCCCCAAGGGGTCTTAGACCAGGGTCGATAATTTTTGAAACCAAAAAAAATTATAGTAGGATGAAACCCATTGGAAAAGAAAGAGAATAGAACAAAAATGAAAGGAAAAATAATTTACGGGCGATCTGAGGTCGGGAAGTGGTAGGGGGTGGGTTTTTAAGGGTAAAAAACGGTTTATATCGATTTCCGGCAAAAATACAAGTCCTATGGAAAAAAGTTTAATCGCAAAGTTGTAGGTAATAAAAAGATCTACAACTTTTGTATCATACTTTTTTCACATAACCTCAAAATTTATGTAAAAAATTCAAATAACCAAGTTTTTGGTTTTTTATTTTTATCTTTTACAAAAAACATTTTTTTTTCACGAAATTTGGTGAAAACTTACCTTTTTATGTCCCAAACACACTGTAATTTTTTTGATTTAAAATATTTATTTTTTCACCTTATTTTGACTTAATATCGAAAAAGCACCCTAATTTTCAATCGAAAATTCTCACGTCAAAATATCTGCTTTTTTAAAAAAGTCGGTGGGCTTTTTGTTCGTTGAAATATCTACTTTATGATGGTGTAAAAAAAAATATACATTACTACGGTAAATGTTCTCAGAAAATGCAAATAAACGAGTAATTAAAGTGTAAATTTTAATAAATACCTCAAAATTGTACATAATGATAAAAAAAAAATTTCGGATACGAGTTTTTTTCTCGTTTCTTTGCATTTTCTGAGAACATTTACCGTAGTAATGTATATTTTTTTTACACCATCATAAAGTAGATATTTCAACGAACAAAAAGTCCACCGACTTTTTTAAAAAAGCAGATATTTTGACGTGAGAATTTTCGATTGAAAATTAGGGTGCTTTTTCGATATTAAGTCAAAATAAGGTGAAAAAATAAATATTTTAAATCAAAAAAATTACAGTGTGTTTGGGACATAAAAAGGTACGTTTTCACCAAATTTCGTGAAAAAAAAATGTTTTTTGTAAAAGATACAAATAAAAAACCAAAAACTTGGTTATTTGAATTTTTTACATAAATTTTGAGGTTATGTGAAAAAAGTGTGATACAAAAGTTGTAGATCTTTTTATTACCTACAACTTTGCGATTAAACTTTTTTCCATAGGACT
The DNA here is from genome assembly GCA_039654895.1 of Mongoloraphidia duomilia. Lineage (NCBI taxonomy): Eukaryota > Metazoa > Arthropoda > Insecta > Raphidioptera > Raphidiidae > Mongoloraphidia > Mongoloraphidia duomilia. The sequence continues at coordinate 15,938,689 of CM077527.1, forward strand.
TGTAGTTTTGCCGGAAATCGAGATAAACCGTTTTTTACCCTTAAAACCTCACCCCCTACCACTTCCCGGCCTCAGATCGCCCGTAAATTATTTTTCCTTTCATTTTTATTCTATTCTCTTCCTTTTCCAATGGGTTTCATCCTACTATAATTTTTTTTCACTTTTTACCATTTTCAAAGGCTTCAGCTCTAGTCTATCTTGAGAATAGCTGATCGTGTAGAGATGCAGTTGTTTATGTAGGGTGTGTCTCGTCTATCACAAACCCCCAGTTCCCAAGTTCTATTCTGAGAAGTTGGGAGATAGTCGCAGACAATCCGACGTTAAAAAATGAGCAACCGTGCATTTTGGGTTGTTAGCGATTTTTGAAGCTATGCTTCTATAGGCGCGTTAGACGATTTCTGGCAGGGGAAAAACTTATAGGTTCGCGTCACGGTGTGTAAGCCGTCACGCTCACGTTATTAAAAGTATAACTATAGCTATGGCCAGCGGTGAAAGTAATATACTGGCGCACGCGCAGTGGCCTATGTAAAATTAATATTTGAGAGTTTTATAGGACACAAAAAAATAAAATGGCGTCAGGTTTCAAAATGGCGGCCATATGTACTTTTGTAAAAATTATCCGATCTTTTTGAAAATTGATATCTGAGAGTTTTATAGGATACAAAAAAAATAAAATGGCGTCAGATTTCAAAATGGCGGTCATATGTACTTTTGTAAAAATTATCCGATCTTTTTGAAAATTGATATTTAAGAGTTTTATAGGATACAAAAAAATGAAATTGCAACAGATTTCAAAATGGCGGTCAAATAATAACTTTTCAATTGTATTATCTATAGCTTTGATAAATTCGGTTTTATATACAACGTGTAAAAAGCATAGCTTCTGTCGGGTGTCCCATGACACCTCTTGACTTTTTTTTTGAGTTTTATAAGAGAATCGGCCGAGTGTAAAACTAAATTTCTGGGACTAAAAGTCTTGTCTTTAATTTTTTCAAGGTCATCAACAACTAAGGCTATTTGGACGTAATAGATATTACAATTCATATTTTCAATTTATTATTTTTAGGGTTCTGTACCTCAGAATGAAAAAACGGAACCCTTATAGGATCACTCTCGTGTCTGTCAGACGGACGGACGGAGAGTCTGTCACAGTTTATTTTCTCCGAATCTACTGGACGAAAAAAGTTGAAATTTGGTACATATATAGAGATCGGTGGCTCAATCACCAACGTATAGCGTAAATAAACGAATTCTGATTTTTGAGGTTAATTTTGGGGGTCAAATTAGAAAATTAAAAAAAAATTACAAATGCATCATATGTGACATATCAAATGAAAGGGATCACAATGAGAAATACAAATACAAAACCACTCGCACTTGACCGATTTTATTTTTTGTAACTGTGAGCTTGTAAACGATGCTTAAAATTCGTTTGCAGAAAAATTGTTTTGAAGAGTTTTGATAAAAAACGATTTAATTTTATCTGATTCGCTTCTTCTCTTTTTCATCATTAATACAGCATCGCTTTTCAACGATATAGTATAGATCATTATATCATGATTAGCAATTTAAAACAACTTATCTGTTTTTATACACAAAATAAATAGCACAATAATAAACCGATTTACCTTCCTGACTTCACGATTTCATTTTTATCTCCTGATGCCTAGTCTGCGATAATAGTAGAGCAGAAAAAAGATCATTGTATTGTCTAATTACCATTAGTTTCATTTTTTACACAAAAAAAAGAAAGTACAAAAATAATATCTCGTAAAAAAAACAATTTCACTTCGTAACCACAACTATTTTATTACTGGATGTACATTTTTAAAGCAATCATCAGCAAAAATAGGGTCGTCCCGCCTATCAAAATTTGATAATTTTGGACAGTGTATGTTATTCCTCATAGATAAACAAATAATGTAAACCAATTTTTTTCTTCTTATATACTTCCTCTTAATTGCAAACAAGAATTTAAAAAATGTGTTCATTTCGAACGGCTTAGCTTAGCCACCATTTTAATATATTTATGATTAAACTGTGTGATTAAAAACTTATATACCTATATATTTTAAAATTAGAAAATCAGAAGTTTTCACTTCTGTCGTGTGGTCATAAGCACACACCCATTTTTTTATTTCACTTTATCAACCGCAAATTGCAACAACCTACGACTAGACAGACTATAAATTATAGACGCTCTGTAGCTGAGTTCATTAGCGTCTATATTTCCTACGATTAATTGTTTAGAGGCTACAGTGTGGCAAACAGTTATAAAACGAAACCTTAAGTAATAAAAGAAAACGAAGAAATTGAACGTTACAATTTCAATAATTTAGAAAAGTTTAATTTGTGATCGGCCTTTATGACCCGGAACGTACTCAATTACAATTCCCGTTAATTTTCCTCCCCATTTGGTTGATGACAGTTGAACGTGGCATCAGTTTGTTTGGATTGGAAAACAATGGCTTTTAGTTTCTAATTGTTGATTCCCCAGCAATCTGTGAAAAGCCGCTTTTAAACTTTGACTCTACCGTTCCCACATCACCGATGTGATTTTATCTGAAATTGCATTAAACTTCGTGCGGCAAACATTTAATTGTTTCCAATTTCAATGTAATTGCGGTTAACGCGCTGTTCTTTTTATTAGTGGCCCGGTTCGCATTCGCCCGAGGGCTATTAATTTATAATTTATTAATACACTAGCGGTCCCGCCCCGCTTCGCCCGGGTGCTAAGAATCTATACTAATATTATAAAACTGAAGAGTTTGTTTGTTTGTTTGGTTGAACGCGCTAATCTCAGGACCTACGGTTCGAATTGAAAAATTATTTTTGTGTTGGATAATCCATTTATCGAGGAAGACTATAGGCTATATAATATCACGCTACGACCAATAGGAGCGGAACATCAATGAAAAATGTTGCAAAAACGGGAAAAATTATTCCTTTTAAGAGCTTCTGTTGCGTTACGCAAAAATCATGTATGACGGAATTGTTCCCGGAAGATTTATATATATGACGAACGAGCGAAGCGAGTGGTAATGTAATTCCTAAACTACGCAACGGATTTTGATGCGGTTTTCACAATCAGTTAGATAATTTTTCACGGAAGGTTTATATATAATATAGCAAACGAGCGTAGCGAGTGAGAAAGCGAACAAGCGAAGCGAGTGAGTAATGTAATTATAATATTCAAGCGAACGAACGAAGCGATTGAGTAGTGTATTTATAATATTCAAGTGAACAAGCCCTATGCACAGGTTTAATTTGATACAATCTGTATAAAGATTACTCACTCGCTTCGCTCCTTTGTACCCGAGTACCTACCTACTATGAATTTATGATTTATTAATACACTAGCGGTTCCGTCCGGCTTCGCCCGGGTGCTATGAATTTATGATAAGTTACACGTTTTTAGCTTAAACAATTTCAGAGATACAGCGTGTCCTTCATGAAGGTTTCCACCCCCATTTTCACCCCTTAGGAAACGAATTTCGATAATAATTTATCGAACATCGATCTCTTCGATTTTAACAAAGAATACTTAAGTATAATTGCAACAGTTTCGAAAAAAGACCATTTATATACCTAATTCCCCTTTTCACCCCCTTCAGGGTTAATTAATTCGCTTATTTTTTATGAAGAGTTCGTATGTTGAATGCAATACCTCTCACTAACGATTTTTGAGATATAAGCAATTTGTCAAAAAACAATACATCCCCCTTTTGACCTCCTTAGGGGTTGAATTTCGAAAAATCTCTTCTTATAGTGGGTGCTTACTCTGTATAATTTTGAAAAAGATCACGCTACCGTTAAATGGGGTATGCCTAATGTGACCATACGTCCCGTTTTGAACGGGACAGTCCCGTTTTTAGGTTATGTGTCCCGTTGTCCCGAACTGAAGCTTCGGAATGCAAAAATGCCCTTTTTTCATGAAACAAGCCACCCGCAGTAAATACTGACTCCATGAATCGAAAATGCGGTCTGTGTTATAATATGTTATATACTTACAGACTATATTCATTTCCAAGACGTTCGAATGCCCCAACCGACCAATCACAATTCAAGAAGAAAAGGGACACACACAAACGAACGCAAAGGACGCACATATTGTATTACTTCGTTTTGAAAATGAATAGAGTATAGTCTGTATAGATGCATTTGCAGTTGACAAGAATTTTATCATTATCTAAAAGCACAACCAAATACTTTGAAGTGAAACTTCTTAATTCCTATGCCTTTTTTAATATAAGTAAGTACTTACTTTCACCAAAAAATTGGGAGGTGTCCCATTATGTAGGAAAAAAAATTATTACATTAAAAGCGACTAATTAAATTTTCCTATTAATTAAAAACGAATTAAACCGTGTATAATTCGTTTATACGTATTTGATTGCATCGATATGCAAAAATTAAATTTGGACACAGAGAAGGTATGCATCATGTTTGACCAGGGGTCTCCTATTTAGGGGAACCACAAGACAAGTGAATGAATACGCACTGTTTGATGAAATTAAAACTATCAAATGGGCGCTAATGAAATTTGCTCACTGATATGTGACGTAATTACATGTACCGGGATAAATCACCGTTCAGTTGGTATAATCCTGCGGTTACAATTTATACACACATCACTAGACTTTAAACTTTGACGCGCATGCGCAAACGCATCAAATATTAATTGAACGTTGCAGAGCTAATGTTGTAACCGGTCACTACGCCATCGGTTATAAACAGTGATTTCAAAACAAAACTGCTGTCAACAAAAAAATATTTCCCGATTATAGAGTAAACTTGGGCAGCTCCGGACAACAAGCGACTAGAACCTGCAGTCAGGGTTCATTCTAATTGGTCGAATACCCCATCTTGATGTCGTTTGACACAAACACCTAAACGAACGTAACAACTAACTAGTGAACTCTGTATACTAATATGGATAGTTGATAGCGATTAAAAAATGGGTTTTGTATGTGGAGAATGTTCAAACACATATTCTTCAAGACAGGCATTAATGTTCACAAAATTAGAATGAAAACTTCACGTAAGACTTGTAGTCTAATTCTTTTTATAAAAGTCGATTAATTTTTTGATATTTCAAAATAAAACCTAATTTAAAATTATTATTTGAGATATTATGATGTCCAAAATTTATACAATAACAGTGTTGTTAAGAAATTTAAATAGAAGAATAAATTTTAATTAAGATTTATTTTGAAATGAAGTGTTCATTCTAATTTAGTGAACATTAATGCCTGTCTTGAAGAATAGGTAATTGAACATTCTATCACATGCAAAACCCATTTTTTAATCGTTATCAACTATCTATAGTAGTATAGAGAGTTCATGTGTGTGTGTGTGTGTGTGTCAAACGACATCAAGATGGGGTATTCGACCAATTAGAATGGACCCTGACTGCAGGGCCTAGTCGCTTGTCTCAGGAGTCAGGACATGTATAGCTGCAGAAACACATCTTAACATCAAAACACACATGTGAGAAATTTCAAATACGGTAGGTATCTAATCCCCCTATATTATTAAACGAGTAAATCTTGTATATATATATGTTTCTATGTATCTATATAAATATTTTCTCGAAAACGGCTCTAACGATTTTGATCAAATTTACCGAAAAGGGGTTTCGGGGGGGCAAAAAATCGATTTAGCTAGGTCTCATCCCTGGAAAAATTCGTTTTCCTATCGATTTTATCATTTTTAAAAACGGTTTTTTGACCTGTCAAAACATTGTAATATCGTGAGTAGGCTTTGGAGAAAACAAACTACTTTCATTATTTATATGTCAAAATACTCTGACAGAATTTTTAACTTATTTTAAAATAATCCGTGAACTATTTGTATAGTAAAGAATAACAGAAATAAAAACTAAACGTAATTATGTAAGTAGTTTTAACTAATATTTAAATAAATAGATACCTAAGTATGTTATTTTTATATTACCTATATAAAATATGTATATTATGTACGTTAGTATGACGTATAATCTTACCTAGACTTTTTTTTCTCAAAAAAGAATAACGATTTTGATGAAATTTACAGAATGGGGATTTTTCGGGGCGAGAAATCGATCTAGGTAGGAATCTTGGTCCCAGGGGGAGCAATTAAAAAAAAGAGTTTTTTTATTTATAACTCGGTCAATTGTCAGATCGATTCGAAGCCTATTTCTACATAGATTTTGTATAATATATCACAAGGGTGAAAACTGTAAATGAACACTAATATAAGAAGTGTCTTGCACAATATGTAAATAATGACAAATAGGCGGCCCGAAGCGCCGCACTTCTGGCACCGCGAGTCTGTGTAAAAACACATCGATTTTTGAAAACTATTGTTAAGATACATACAAAAAAGTTTTGTTTAAAAATTTGCACGGCGGCCCGAAGGGCCGCACTTCTAGCGACGCAGGCATGCAGTATATCAAAACACATCGATTTTTAAAAACTATGGTGAAGATGCATGCAAAAAAGTTTTGCGCTGCAGGTTTATAGTCTGACGTTTGTTATTAAAAGATATAATATGAATTCTATTTCTTCGAAAATCGATTTTTGTGAGTTTTTCAGTAGGTACCTTCTATGCAAAAAAAATATTTGAAATTTACTGAAAGTTGCTAAGATGACATCACAGAGAAAAAGTACTTCGATAAAGTTGATATTTGGTATCAATGTTTAAAAATGGATTATTGAAACGGCAACGGGCAAGCAGAATTTCATCTGATTCGAACATTTTTACAAGATATTCAATCTATGAAAATCGGTTTTTGCGAGCTCTTCAGTCAACAAAACAATAACGGCGGTAGATTTGAAAATGGCGACCTAAGTAATATTTACAGGAAAAAATGCTTGATTCAAGTTGATACTTAGTTTTTACGCTTAAAAATACACATAGGTATTTAAAATATTTAACAGAAACAATTATTTAAATTATGTTTCAGAAATAAATTCGTTCCGGAATAATATTTTGAGAAAATAATATCTCACAGCATACAAGTACCATTTTTTTGAACTCATCCGAGCAAAGCTCGGCACCCAGATATTAATAATAAATTAACAATGAAAGATAAACAATCAATATATTTAATTTCCCTAGACCGTAACTAAATATATAAGAATATCAGACGACACTATCGCCATGATATTATATAGAAGGCTATACTTATAGGAAAAATGTAAATGCACCGCCGGGATTCGAACCCAGAACTCCCGATTTCGCTTCAGGAAAGTTTCCACTTACTATACACAGTGTAGTAAGTGGAAACTTTCCTGACTTTCCTGGGTTCAAATCCCGACGGTGCATTTACATTTTTCCTATAGATAGATAGATAGAGCATTTATTTGTCGCAGCTATATAAAGATTGACAAAACGTCAAAATACAATGATAATATAAAATATGTCATGTTACATTAATATTCAAAAAATCTTTAAAATTGTATAGACAAATCTCCATTAGTTGCTTTTTGACAACTTTTTTGAAATTATTTTCGGGAAGAGAACGCGTTTCCAAAGGTAGAGAATTATATAATCTTAGTGACCAATAATTAGGTCCATATTTCTGTTTGTTTACAGAATGAAAAGGCACTCTGATGTCTCTCGCACCACGTGTATTGTGAGAATAAGGCCGGTGTGCCAGTAAAATCATACCCCCGGATAATCTTACCGGGGGGGGTAAAATTATTCTAGTATAATTTTACCCCCCGGTAAAATTATCCTAGAATAATTTTACCCCCGGTAAGATAATACTAGGATTATTATACCCCCCGTATGGGGGTAAAATTTTCCTGGGAAGATTTTACCGGGGGTATCATTTTCCTAGTAAAATCTTACCGGGGGTATCATTTTCCTAGTAAAATCTTACCGGGGGTATCATTTTCCTAGTAAAATCTTACCGCGGGGTATAATATTCCTGGGAAAATTTTACCTCCCACCGGTAAAATCTTCCCAGGAAAATGATACCCCCCCGGTAAGATTTTACTAGGAAAACGAAACCCCTCCTGTAAAGATATCCTGATCATATTATTATAGCAACCTCTATATTATAGTTAAAGCTCTATACAGGGTGAATTACTAATAATGTCTCGGGCGATATCTTAATTATTATGTGCTTTAGAAAAAAAATTTTAAATAAAAGTCGGATTGGAATAAGAGCACTACACTTTAAAATTATTTTTAGCTATACAGGGTGTACGATGTAGTCATGGTACAACCGACTTGTATTTTTATAAATTGAACACCATGTACCTATAATTTCAGACCATCTCATTGTCCATTCGGAGACCTACATAAACTGGTGCCATTTTTGAAATTCGGTTAGTGGGTAATTCGTTCAGTGGGTAAAAATTTTTGAACTGGTGGAGTAGTAAAAATTCTAGTTTCCTCACTTTTTACAGTCACTTTAAGAGACAGAATTGTCGGCGTGTCACCATCTATGATCCACAATCAATTATAGAGATCATTGTGCTTGAGAATAGCCGAGAGTGTAGCGGCGCTGTTGTTTACATGGCGTTGCTATGGTTCCTCTATTACAAGTCCCCAGTTCCCGAGTTCTAGCCCGAGAGCTGGTAAAAGTGTCAATTGGATTTTCAATTTATTATTAAAAAAAAAAAAAATTATAATGAATTGAAAATATGAATTGGTGCTAGGCCCAAATAACCTTAGCTGTTGGTGGTCTTTAAAATACAATACAATACTATAGAGATCGTTGTGTGATTGTTTGATTTTATAATTGAAATTTGTAAATAGTGATTGTTAAGTGGGTACAATATTCCTAGTGTTATTTTACCGGGGGTAAGATTATCCTAGGATATTTTTACCCCCCGGTAAGATAATCCGGGCATTGTTTGACTTTATTATTGTAAATAGTGATTGTTAAGGGGGTACGATATTCCTAGTTTTATTTTACCGGGGGTAAAATTATTCTAGGATATTTTTACCCCCCCCCCCTGTAAGATTATCCGGAAGTATGATTTTACTGGCACACCGGTGTGCTAGGAATATTGTATCCTCCTGGGGGGGGTAAAATTTTCCTGGTAAGATTTTACCGGGGGTATCATTTTGCTAGTAAAATCTTTTTGTTTTCTTTGGTAGAATTGCATTTTATATTGTTATGAATTATATTTCTGTTGAGAATAGACGTAAATTAAGTATACTAACTTTATTGTGCGAATAAATGTTGCTGTAAATCTGAAATTCCTCGCACGAATTTAATGAAAATAAAGAGCGGGGAAAGTTATATATCATCAATCCTGATGATATTTACTAACGATTTATATTTGTTTTTGAATAATTTGTCATAATAATTAAAGTATAAGTATAATGTATTGTAACGGTTACTTTATAAATGATAACATATTTCAAATAACTTCCTTCATAATAGATTTTTGTATATAAATTTTTTGGGGTCGGGGGAGTAGTGGATGTTTGTACCTAGCAATATTATAAAGACAAAAAAATATCACTGTTTGGTTCCTTCGCAAATGTCAAATGATAACATATTTTAAACGATTTCCTTTGTACTGGATTTTTGTATATAATATATGTTTTGGGTTCTGGCCATCTATTCAGACCTACTAGGTCTGGCTACCTACCTACTCATAGCTCTTACGCACGTTGAAAAAATTCTGAGGACAGAACAAAATGTTTTTACAAAACAAAATGTACGTCCTTTCCACGGCATCGGTAATGCATTTGATCACCATTAATGAAAACATCACTCAAAAATCTTTGATATTGATATTGCAGCACAAAAACCGATAGTACATTATTATCAGTGCCTTTACAAATGCCCAAATTATAGAAAATAAAAAATCTTACAATCCATAGAATGTTTAGAATTATACCCCCCCCCCCCCGGTAAGATTTTACAAGAAAAATTATACCCCCGGTAAAATCTTCCCAGGAAAATGATACCCCCGGTAAAATCTTCCCAGGAAAATGATACCCCCGGTAAAATCTTCCCAGGAAAATTTTACCCCCATTCGGGGGGTATAATAATCCTAGTATTATCTTACCGGGGGTAAAATTATTCTAGGATAATTTTACCGGGGGGTAAAATTATACTAGGATAATTTTACCCCCCCGGTAAGATTATCCCGGGGGTATGATTTGACTGTTACACCGGCACTGCAAGCAAGTCATGCATTACATATACTTGTTACTAGAGAAATCAAATAAAAATAGACACTAAGTTCAAATGTGTTCGATGAATACAAGCTTAATCCAAATTTCTTCTTACAAGCACTTTTTGGATCAATATCTTCCGTCAATTTCTAGTTTTGTCAGATATCGCTTTTTTTGCCGAGGAAAGCAAAAAAGGTGGAGTTTATTGAAGTGTATATAACTGGTTACAAATATATCTTTTTTACAGATCGACATTTTGTGATAGCATTTTAACATTATTAAATAGCTTTATGATTGTATTCTTTGTGATTAAATAACTTGATCGTGTTTATAAAAGGAGCAGAACTGATTTTCAGACGAAAAAATGTATTTTTTTTTCGTACAAAGAAACACAAACAGTCCCTATACACAATAATTATTGATAAACAGCCCGAAGACAGTAAAACGAACCGATTTAAAATGTTTATCAAACAGATTCCAAAATACTCTTGAATAAACAGTCGTCTGCCATATTTCAATATTTACGAGGGTAAGTCCATTTTCGTGCTTTGCAAAAAAAAACAAATTTGCTATTTTATTAATGCAAATTGACACAGAGACAGAGTCGTAGATATAAAACGGCAATATCTGTTTACCATCGATTTTATTTACATTTTTCGTGAATTTTGGCTACATTTTGTTTGATTTATTTGGAAACATTTAAGTCCATGGGAGTTTAATATTCGGAAATTTTAAGAACCACTTATTATATGCACATTCCATCATAACACTTAACAGAAGCATTGTAGAATAGGGTATTTGACTAAATTTTTTTTTTGTGTTATATTAACAGAGCAGTAAATTCTGAACAAAATGACACCTAAATCACTTCATTCTAATTTCAAATTAGCTCAAGAATAATGTTTGAAATATTTATGTAAGCCCCGCCCGCTAATAATCGTTTTTGCTCTACGAACCTATTTTTTTTTAATCACACAGTTAATCATAAATATATTAAAATCGGCCTATACAATTAAATTTAATGAATATAATACCTTAGCGATGATATTAAGTTTTAGTGTCATCTGTTAGCGCACTTGTGAACTACTTACAAAATATATGTTTTAGTGTCATCTGTTAGCGCAAATGTGAACTACAAATAATTTTTTATTCGTATTAAGTTTTAGTGTCATTTATTAGCACCCTTATGAACTACACATTATTACCAGCATATTGCAAATACGTGTTCGTGTTTGAGTCGAATAGCCCCGATTGTCACCGTCGGGTGCGTTTCACATCATTTTTATTAACCCAAGCAAAGCGCGCCTAAGGAAGTTTTCACTTCAAAAAGAATTGACAACGACCTTAGACTGTTCCTACGTATATAGAAACTAAATATAATATCCAGGTTTGCAAGCTTTCACGGCCGGCATTGTTTCAAGTCTTCATGGTTTCCGGGCTTGTAGGCCGTAGTCCGGTGGTATTTCTACCTGACGTGAGCCGCCAAGGAGGACACTTCGACCGCTGCCACATCGCCTTTGAGAATGTCTACCGCAGTTGTAGACGAAACGTCAGGTAGAAATACCACAGAACCACGGCCTACAAGCCCAGAAACCATGAAGACTTAAATATAAAATAATTATTATTAAATAGACAATATTAGCCAAACCACAAATAAATACTTTTCTTATCTTAACGTAATCAGTCGGCGAACATGCCATCGTGATGTTAATCGTCAAACAATTAAGATATACAAGGAAAAAATCAAAGACCACTGTCAGGACTTGAACCCGAAATTCCCAGTTTCCGGCTGGTTGAGTTACCTCTTACTCACACAGTGTTCCGAGAGTGGGATCTGTTCTCCTCCTATATATATATATCTATTTCAACACTAAATCACACTTCATGCACGATGGCATGTTCGCCGACTGATTACGTTAAGATAAGAAAAGTATTTATTTGTGGTTTGGCTAATATTGTCTATTTAATAATAATTATTATATTATAACCACAAAAAACTCAACTCTCATTGTTGTACTTAAATATAATATGGTCACAATCTAATGACACTGCCAACTCAAACTTTGTAACAATGCGTTGTGCAACCCAAAGCTAAGCTCTGTCATTTAAATAATACCTCCTAGGTCTTGTAATTTCAACTGTCAAACTGCAGAGTTTTCAGTTTAAAACGGCAAAGACCGCTCAAATAAGTCTTCTAATTTACGTAGACAAATAGCAATTCAATATGCAAATAGACTAAGTTAAAACGTATGACTTCAATATATAACAAATATGATTGCATAGTTATTAGAATGATCAAAACCTGCGGTTTAATAATATATTCATGAAGTTATTCATAGTTATTTATGCGTTACTAATTACTAATTTATTAGTTCATTAATTATTCGTAGGCTGGTTAAGTGTTCCGTCTGTTAATAACTAATAGAATGCAACTATATTATTATGATTAGACTTTGTATACACCGTATACAGTGCGCGTTTAAAATAGAGTCTTATCGACGCTTCGGCTACATTCGGCTAATAATTGAACCTTCGGCAAAACATTCGATTTCGACCAAAATCAGACCGAAGGTTTTACCGAAGCCGAAGGCTGAATTTACTGAACAATTGAATGAGTATTATTTTATTTAAATCACACACACAACATAAGAAATGAAAAAATACTTCATATATTATTAATAATAAAAGCCTTCGGGATTCGAACCTGGGTATGGCGTTTGAACCTGTTGGTACTCTAGTACTTTACCACACAGCTGCCCGTAACCCGGCTTATATCAACATAGACCTTAACTATATGTGTTTTGTTTCACATATTACAACTACTTCCTTCTATTTCCGCAACATCCAATATTTCTCAAATGCCACCCCAGTATGACACATTATTCACGTCAAAACTCTGCAAGGAAAAACGAACAGGCAAGGTTTAGAGTTACAAAACTTTTTTTAATTGTCCTTTAGATGCTGTTTTTGCTCCGTAAACACGCGGCCGAATTATTATTATAGTAGATTTTCAAGGTCACAAAGTTCACTCTGCATTTAGTTTCTGTCATAATGATGAAGGGAGAACTATTAGATTCATTTACAATAGTCAATTAATAATAGAACGGTACCAGGTCAATAATAATTATTAGGCATCTCGTTGAATAAACGTACTTCACTATTTACATAAGCAGCCTCAGAACAGAGATATAGCTATAGAAACAGCATATCAGGTCGCTTGTGAAGCCACAATTATACACTAAAATACGATCTGTCAGATATATTAGAATCATTCATTGGTTGTATTCAATAGTGTTAATTAGATATTCTATATATGATAAATGTGTTTTAGTGAAAAAAATTGTGTCGTGTTGTGTGCCTGAATGTTACAATAAAGGTTACAAAGCGCTTATGAAAAATCAAGGTGTTTTAGAATAGAATAGAATAATAACTTTATTCAGTAAAATGTCACAATGAAAAGAATTCGTCGGTCAAGAATGTACAATTAAATGTGATAGGCACAATTTTAAAAAATGGAGTTGAAATCATGTAACCTCAAGGTAACTTATTGTTCCCCGCACGTCTCGACTAACTTACTACAAGCTGTGATATGCTCCTTCTATATCTTTCTCTGTTCTGAGTAAACGGCACAGTTTTTATACATAGGACACCTTTGCATGATTGATTCATTGCTTTCCGTTCCATTAACTTTGTTATACGCACTATGCATGACTCACTATCTTAAATTTTGGAACTTTCCAATAGTTTCATCTAAAAGTAGCCACTCCGAAGAAAATAAAAATCGGTTTCACTTACCAACTCTTTGAAACTACTCGTATATAAAAATTGAAGGGGCAAGTGGAAGAAGGGGTTATGTTACAAAAACACTTTTATAGAGATAATTAAGTTTTAGTGAAATTAGTTGGCATTTTTTAACAAATGCTTGTAGTAAAACTTGGCTTGTTCAATTAGTAGGAATAGTTTATGAATTGTTTTTAGGAGTTAGGGAATTTTAGATTTCATTTATTTTTTTGACATTTTTTTTGATTTAATTGTACTTAACCCCTTTTTCCATTTACTGACATGCTGATAATAGGTAAAATAAAAACGAAATAAGGGTCAAATACTTTATATTTCATTTAAATCCTTTTGAAAAACCACAACACCCTTTAGAACTCTCTGAGTTCTAACGCGATCTATATCGAGAACTGTCCAGAACTCACTAGAACTCCGTTATTTTTTGGGAAAATGGAAAAAATCACGGTGTTGGCGCGTTTTTTTCGATTTCTTTGAGTTTGCCATTTAAATTCTTTTGAAAAACTACAGCACCCTTTAGAACTCTTTTAGTTATAACGCGATCTCTACTGTGTCGGCGCGGCATTTTTGATTTCTTTGAGTTTACCTTTTAAATCCTTTTGAAAAACTACTCAACCTTTTAGAACTCTTTTAGTTATAACGCGATCTCTATCGAAAACTGCAGCCCGTAACTCACTAGAAGTTCGTTATTTTTGGGGAAAATGGAAAAAATCACGGTGTCGGCGCGTTTTTTCGATTTCTTTGAGTTTACCTTCTAAATCCTTTTGAAAAACTACAGCACCCTTTAGAACTCTTTTAGTTATAACGCGATCTCTATCGAGAACTGCCCGGAACTCACTAGAACTCTGTTATTTTTGGGTAAAATGGAAAAAAATCACGGTGTAGGCGCGTTTTTTTCGATTTCTTTGAGTTTACCTTTTAAATACTTTTGAACAACTACGGCACTCTTTGGAACTCTCTTAGTTCTAACGCGATCTCTTTCGAGAACTGCCCAGAACTCACTAGAACTCCGTTATTTTTGGGGAAAATGGAAAAAAATCACGGTGTAGGCACGTTTTTTTCGATTTCTTTGAGTTTGCCATTTAAATCCTTTTGAAAAACCACAGTACCCTTTAAAATTCTCTTAGTTCTAATGTGATCTCAATCTAAAATTGCCCAGAACTCACTTGTTCTCCGGTATTTTGGGGAAAGTGTGAGATATCACCATATATATAAATTATTTTTTACTCGGAAGTTTACCCGGAACTATTCAAATTTTTGTCAGAGAACTCTAGAACTATCGTTTCTCTATCGAAATAACTGCTCAAAACTCTTTTTTGGTGAAAAAAGAGTGCTGCGTGAAGTTAGCACCCCCAAAACGTTTTTTTTTAATTTTTGCACTTAAATCGATAGAACTATTTTTAATTTTATTTAGGAACTCCTAAAACTTTACAGAACTCCATAAATTTAACTGTTTTTCCCAAAAAAGAGTGCCCTGTTATGCCAATATGATAATAAAAAGCCATGTTTTGGAGCGGATGAAGGGGTTATATGGGCACATAGCTCCTTCTACCATAGCAGTCTTGTTAATGAGGGTGACATGACTCCTTCTACTACTCTGTATCTCAGTAAATATAATAAACAGAGCCAAATTGGTGATGGGGCAAGTTACATATGCACAAAACTCTTTCATTCATAGCAAAATTGGACTTTTTAAAAAAATGTAACATAACCCCTTCTTCCACTTGCCCCTTCAATTGTTTCCGAATTTTTGACGTACCGACTGCGCAAAAGAAGAAATTGTTAAGTTTTTTACTCTTTTAGTAATTTTTTTAACAGGCTTTTAAAACCCTAAGCACTAACTAATCTAATTAAATTTTAAAAGTATAAAGTTTCATAATTAATTTTAAAATGTAAAAAATAATGAAGAAAAATTTGTATCAAATTGACCGTTAAAAAATGTAAAACACTCTTTTTTTACACTTTAATAATTTAGAGAATTTAACAAACTTTTGCTTATATTTTGACTGCTCATTTAACACGAAATTAAACTCAGAATGCAAAACTTCATAAACTTAAAAAGTTTAATTATAAATGTTTTTACTTGGGTATAAAAGTTCAGCTAAGATATTATTAATTAATTATTACCATCATAAAGATTTTAGTTAAAAGATGCTGTGTTTAAAAACTTGTATTTTTATAATTCAATGAACAAGAAAAACAACAAAGAATGTCAATATGCCAACGCACAGTGGTCCAAATTTGAATGAAAATGGAACTTTTTTTCATTTAAATGAAAATTATTTTTTAAGATAGTTAAATAACCCTAACACTATAGAGCAGTGGTTCCCAAAGTTGACTGGACCGCGACTCACCTAACAATAAATTCTAAATTCGGGTTGTCATGAAGAAAAAAGGGGCATAACTATATGAATGAAGGACTGTTCAAATAAGAAAAAAAACATTCAGTTACAATCGAAAATTTTAATACTTAATTAAATACGTGGCCGGTCGGTCAAGTATCGTCCTATTTTTCAGAGCCCACCCAATATTCGCTCGCGACCAGGGCCGCGCCGCCCCTGTATGCGAAGTGTGCGGCGCACACAGGCGCCAAGACAATAGGGGTGCCGTTATCGAAATTATTTTTGTTACACTTACACAACAACATATTTCTTTGTAGTGGAGTATCGACAAGTAAGTAGGTATAATAGGCGCAACAAATGCCTCGTAAACAACAAAACATAATATTGCGCTTATTGTACAAGTCTCCCAAGATAATATTCTCTAGAGAATTTATTTCGGTCAAAATTAACAAATAAGAAATAAAAATAAGTTGAAACATTAAGATTCGTGAAAAAAAGAGGCGCTTCATAGGTTTCGCACACAGGCGCTGTGGGAGGTCGGCGCGGCCCTGCTCGCGACCCACCAGTGGGTCACGACCCATAGTTTGGTGGCTATTAGATAGATTTTAAATAGATGGAGAGATAGATAAATTAAAATAGATAGGTAGACATTGCTGTCATTCGACACAAAACTGAAACTACATTAAATTGTCTCGATTTACTCAACTTTTGATAAAATTGTATATTTAAAATTTATAATTTCAAAGCTCATCTACAAAATAAAATCAGTGTTCTAATACAAATAATTTTAACAAAACAAACTTTTTTGATAAGCCACAACAAAAGCGAAATATTTTTTATCCTACAAAAATCACCGAACATATTTCTACCTCCAACAAAACATATACTTTTAACAAGAGAAAAATCCATTATACGTGGTTTCAAAAATTTATTAACAAAAAAAAACTTCCCTCTAACATAAATGTCGAAACCGAATGTACATAATATAGGTAGTATATACCCACAAATAATGAACTTGTTAGCAAAAGTAGGTACATGTATGTGTTTAGTATTTGTGGTTTTATCAGACTTAACGAAGCAAATTCCAAAAATCTGCGAGACGTGTCCCGCCGCCAAGCAAACTTATATTATCTGTATTCTGTATGATAAAACCATTGAGTTCAAATATATAAGACTAGTGGCCCCGTCCGGCTTCGCCCGGGTGCAATACACTACTCACTCGCTTCGCTCGCTCGCTTGAATATTATAAATACACTACTCACTCGCTTCACTCGTTCGCTTGAATATTATAATTACATTAATCACTCGCTTCCCTCGTTCGCTTGAATATTATAAATACACTACTCAACAAGTTGTGCCTGACCCCCACCGCATCATAGAACTTTGCACCAGAACGCTCTAACGCTGACAAACAGCGACATAATATATGCGCGTGTCAATTTGTTTATTAGTGTTGCGTTCAAACGCCACCTCCACCGCTATTGCCAACGCGCTAATGTGCTCAGGCTATTGTAACATTCAGGCACACAACACGTAACCATTTTTACTTCCCACCTCTACTATGGTAGGGAAGTAATGGATCTAGTCCGAAAAAAATATTTCAAGATTTTAACAGATCTTCACGTTTTGAGACCCTGCAATCGTTTAAAATCATTTTCTGACTGATGTCTGTATATGTGTGTGTGTGTGTGTGTGTATGTGGTCAATTTTTCGCCTTCGATATCTTAAAAACGAAATAACATACGGCCATGCCGATTGTTCTATTGTGTTTATCAGCCTTTAACTTAGATCTGAGTAGATTTTGAGTCAAATCGGTTCAGTGGATCCTGAGATATTAAAAAAAACGTTCTCAATGTCACATATTAACATTATAGGTAAAAAAAAATATAAATGAATTCTAGATGTTATAATATGAAAAAAATGTAAATATTTTTTTTCTCTAAAATGTACAGTTTTCGAGAAAAAAAAATATTTTACTGAAAAAAATAAAAATTGTACGTAAATCAAGGTAACCATGATTTTTGCTATATTAAGTTAGCCATCAGTAGATCACCAAACAAAAAAGAGGGCCATGCTTTTTTTCAAAGAATAAAAAAAGAGTGTTTATTTTTTGCAAATATTTACTAGGTGGGAAGTATAGAACTGGTCATCAGTCGAATTTTTTTTTATAAAACCCTTCATCAGATAAAGATTACGGAATACAAGTAACGAATGATACTTTAGTGTATATTTGTGGCTTCACAAACGGCATGATTTGCTGTTTCTATAGCTATCTCTATTCTGAGGTCTTGTCCAATAAAAATGCCCTTTATATTCAGTACCGGTCCGAATCTGATCGATAATCTACGAGGTTGTATTTAATTTGGTAGGAACGTCTATCTTCTTGTTAAATATTATGGCGTTTTACAGAAATAACCCTTGACATGAGGGTAAATATCTCTACCCGTGTAATAATAAAATTCAATGAACGAACACAAACTAAGCGAACTCTGTCAGTATTCTGTGGTTCCTTTCCACTCGAGTTAAATATTCAAAGCGTCTTTTAAACTTCCCGCTGCTTTCTTAATTTTAATTTTACCGCTTGTTGGCTGAAAGTAAATAAGTGTATGATTATAATGAGAAAGTTCCTTGTCGTCTCTAAGTGGAAAACAGATAAGAATCAACTAGCACGTGACAGGGCTGGCAAATTACGTATTTAACATTGAAACAACCGAAATTATAGGGATGTCTACTTAATATATTTTCAGTGATTAGATGATATTAGATATTGAATTAAGTGATTCCAGATTGGTAGACACTATTTTTAAAAATTTAAATAAGGAATAAAAAAGATTTATGGACACAATTATTAAGAACCAGCGTATCTACATAAGATATTATTTTTATATCAAGATTGTGCAATTCACTCGCTTGTAGATCGCCAGATGCGGTAGCTCCTACCCTAATTTGTATTTAAAATATACCACTTTGTAGCAGAAGAACACAAATATTCGTCTTCGCTATCTGACATTTCAAACGCGACTTAAGCTTGTATAAATGCTAGTATCAAAGCTTCGTTGTGAAAACCTATAAGCTCTTATAATTTCAGCCACCATCTACCATACATGCTACCATCTAGAATCCCAGCTGCGTACTGCACGTACCTAAAAGAAGTTTTCACTTCAAAAACGTAATTCTTGAAACGATGCACTCCTTGTTAGACAGTAAACGTGGTCACCGACCCGAGCGCGCTTGATGTCGAGTGGAATCGAGTAAATCCGATTCAGCGTCACCGACCTGAGCGTGACGGTTCACTTTCGTTCACTATTCAGAAAAAACGCAAAGTGCGCCTAAAGAAGTTTTCACTTAATGTGCAAACCCTATCTTTTGTAATCAGAAAGCGAAACCAAATCAAAACATTGTCGCCTCCTCGACCTATACGACGTAAATATATACGACCACCAAAGAACAACATTCTCGCTTTTATTGAGATCGGTAATGTAGGGTGCAAAGTATACCTACATGTATAGCTATACAACGTGTTTTGTTCTAGAAAAAAAAACATGTACGATGTTGTGTTTAAACAAGAGACAAAAACACATCGTAAATGTTATTAAAGCAATGTTTTTATACACTGATACCTTACTTGCAAAACAGATTAAACAAAAAACGGTTTGTTAAAATCCATGAGTTGATATTATTTCGACTTTAAATTTTGTTAAAATATATTCGTAATAATTAAGTACTTATAAAAAAAATATTTCTCAATCAAATTTTGATATGCGGGACGACCCTATATCTACCTGTAACACTATTATTGCCGTTTTAGAATTCTTCGAGCAGTTCCGATCAAACTCGATTCATGTTAAAAAGAGCGCTCAAAATTGTTTTTTATATACTTAAGTAATAATAGAAACACTACTAATGGAAAGAAAAACGGTGATTACACATCTGTGGATAAAAAAAAATTGGGTGTGTGCTTATGACCACACGACAGAAGTGAAAACTTGATTATATGCAAAACATACATAATATTATAATATTATTTTATTATTATACTACATAATAATAAAAACGTAATTCTTGAAACGATGCACTCCTTGTTAGACAGTAAACGTGGTTACCGACCCGAGCGCGCTTGATGTCGAGTGGAGCCGAGTAAACCCGATTCAGCGTCACCGACCTGAGCGTGATGGTTCACTTTCGTTCACTATTCAGAAAGAACGCAAAGTGCGCCTAAAGAAGTTTTCACTTCAAAAAAATATGTAAATCGGTTGATTGGCGTACTGTCAAAAAAACCGGCTTGTATTTTTAACTATACAGTATACAATGTGTAAACGGTTTTACCGGACATAGGGACAATAACATTGAGAACATTTACAATTTTGTAGGCCATAAGATCTGTGAATTGTTTAAACAATTTTCCATAGCAACGGTTGACTATTAAGAGTAACTCGGGACCTGCTAAATAAAAAAACAAAGCATTTACTACATATTTACATTGGATCTTATAAAGGGTTTTTCAATAAGGACATAACAATTTTGTATTTAAATAAAACACAGAATTTATATTAGAAATCGTGTCCATCGTGATTATATAATAAAATTAAGCAAAATCGCAGGATAGTGGACAAAATAATTTGATTTATTAAATTAAATGTACGACGTTTCGTCTATAGATTTAGACTTTTTCAAGTACATACATAAAAATAACAATATTTATAAATTTATATTAGAAATCGTGTCCATCGTGATTATAATAAAATTAAGCAAAATCTTGTGTTAATTGCTATGGTTAGTAATTAATATTAATTTTCATAAATATTGTTATTTTTATGTATGTACTTGAAAAAGTCTAAATCTATAGACGAAACGTCGTACATTTAATTTAATAAATCAAATTATATTGTCCACTATCCTGCGATTTTGCTTAATTTTAATATTTATAAATATTGTTATTTTTTTAACAATATTTATAAATATAACAAAATATAACAAAATAACAATATTTATAAATATTGTTATTTTTATGTATGTACTTGAAAAAGTCTAAATCTATAGACGAAACGTCGTACATTTAATTTAATAAATCAAATTATTTTGTCCACTATCCTGCGATTTTACTTAATTTTATTAAAACACAGAATAATTGAGATATTGGGCTGAAATTTATTCCAGGTGTAGTACACATGTTACAATTATGTATGGAATTGGACGTCGCTCATAAACCACCACGAGCACGACGACAGCGATCGATTCTTTGGATCCAATTTTCAATCACTCTTTCACACATATCAGCTGGAATATTGGCAATTTCGCGTTCAATATTGTTTCTGAGCTCCTCTAACGTTGTTGGAATGTTGGCATAAACCTTCGACTTAAGGTAACCCCATAAGAAAAAATCCAACAGCGTCAAATCGCATGAGCGAGGTGGCCATTCGACTGGACCATTTCTCGAGATTAAACGAAAAGTTGCGACTACCGACTCAGAATTTCGGTAGTAAGTTTTAACGATTTCCAAACGTTGCTCGTCCGTGAACTTCACCATGATAAAAATGTAAGCATTGACTGACGTTTTGACTTTGACAGATCATAAAAAAGTTTGTAGGTTATGTTTCGTATTATAAAACAAAATTGTTATGTCCCTATTGAAAAACCCTTTAGAAGATTAATTCTATCAATAGAAACGTGTTAGTTCTGGGACACACCGTGCAGCCTAAAAGGAGATGTTGTTTGGAAACGTGTTATCAACCGAGGGCGTTATTTACACTTTGTAATTTAATGTCAACGCGGTACATTTTGATTACGTGTAGATAATAATTATATGTATAGTACTATGGGCGCCATATTTTTATACGCACTCTATCTGTTAACCGCTGCTTAAATATTTGATTAGCGTTACATAATAATATATTATACGTATAAGGTAAAAGCATTACGCTATCAACATTAAAGCTCGGGAATGCACAGAGACTGACTTGAAACAAAATATTTAGAGACAAGCTTTTATTGAAATGTACTAAAAAGGAAAAAATATGTTTTAATAATTTAGGTTAATAATTATTAAAAATTAATAAACAAACACTTGAAAAATTATTCTACACATTTATTTATCTCGACGATCGTTTCGGGTTCCTAACCCATCTTCAGGAGTTTAAACTAAACTAAACTAAACTAAACTAAAAAGTTTTAAATCAAATTATAACGAGAAATCTATATACGGTTTTTAATATAAACATAAGAAATACAATCAATATGATTAGACACCTATACCGTAACTAAATTCACTATATTAGTGAAATTAACATAAGAATATCAGACGAATTATCGCCATCATATTTATATAGAAGGCTATATAGGAAAAATGTAAATGCGCCGCCGGGAATCGAACCCAGAAGGAAGAATTAAATGTACGCTGTTGGGCACTGTGTAGTAACTGGAAACTTACCCGACGCGAAATTGGGAGTTCTGGGTTCGATTCCCGGCGGCGCATTTACATTTTTCCTATATAGCCTTCTATATAAATATCATGGCGATAATTCGTCTGATATTCTTATGTTAATTTCACTAATATAGTGAATTTAGTTACGGTATAGGTGTCTAATCATATTGATTGTATTTCTTATGTTTATAAAAAGTTTTAGTTTAAACTCCTGAAGATGGGTTAGGAACCCGAAACGATCGTCGAGATAAATAAATGTGTAGAATTTTTCAAGTGTTTGTTTTTTAATTTTTATTCAATCATGTTCTACCAAGTGTCTAGCGATAATTCTATAGAATTTATAATAATTATTAAGTATAAAAGCGTGGGTTGTAATTGTAAACTCTATGAGTTTATTAGTCGCAACTCCCGCTTTTATAATAATTATGAACCTAAATTATTAAATATTATTTTTTCCTCTTTAGTACATTTCAATAAAAGCTTGTCTCTAAAAAGTTTTTTTTACTAATATTTTATTTTGTTCATTTAAGTCTTTCAAAATTTTACCCCCTCGTGACCACCGTAATGGTTGAATTTCAAAAAATCTCTTCTTGGTGGATGCTTACGTCATAAAAGGAACCTACTGTCCAAATTTCAAGTTTCTAGCTTCAGCGATTTGGCCTAGGCATTGATTAGTCAAAAAAAAACCTACACCTCCATTTAAAGTCCTTAGGGGTTGAATTTAATTCGAAAAACGATTTATTTATCACTATGGAAATGGCTTGCTTTCCCACACTAGTGTGAGAAATATATGTCCCCGTACACCGGCCTGCCAAAAGTTACTTTACATGAATATAGAAACACGCATGTAAAGCAGCTATTTTATAGTGGGTATAAAGGTATGGTAAAAAAACTTAACAATCGATGTGCAAACGGAATTCTAAGGAGGCTTGGAATGGTCTTAATTTACGTCAAGAATATTCAGAGCTCCGATTCTGATTCCGAAACTACGGATATTCCGATACTTTTTCGCATCCGATTCCGTATTCGAAATAATTATAACGGATGTCAAAACAGATGTTAAACTTCGAAACCGTCGATCGTTGCTTGCGGTGATTCCCGCTCGCAGCGCGTACTTCCCTCCCCCCCGCATGATTATACCTACTGGATAATGCTAAAAAAGGTAATAATATTTTTGTAAGCTGAACGCGATGAATTCTGAAAATGGAATTTGAAAATTTATAGAGTATATTCTGAGGCAGAATGTTATGATTTAAATTTTAAAGCCACTTTACTTTGACAAAAAAAGGCTATTGAAAATTGGCTCCCCGTTTAGACCAAAATTTAAAAAAAAATAATAAAACGCAGTTTTTAATACTTACAATCCTACGTATCTTTTTTACCTGGACTGCTCGCGCACACAGTATTCCCAGTGGTATTTACAGGCAATAATCTGTCTATATCGGTTGTGACTGACTGCTGCTGACTAGGTGCCAGGACACGGTATGCGTGCGCAACCATATTTTCTCTCTCTTTTTCTTGCAGAACAAGCAATAAACTCTCGCACTTATTTCGAGAGATAAGTCCATTATATTTATGTAACATTGAAAATTAAAAATTTTAAATATATATCAGTACTGCTCTGGACATTTATTTTCTTTATCAGTGTTTCTCAATCGATGAGTCGCGTCAAAATTTTTAACGAGAAAAATCGTAATCAGTCGAATGTACCTTCCGAGCGCAAATCTAGTGCTCTACCGCTAGCACTTACACGTTGTCGTTCGGCTGAAACGCGTCATAATTTATACATAAACAATAAAATCATAACCCTCCTTTTTTCGTAGTCGGGTCACAAGACTGTCACAAGCCGGAACAAAGGTATTTATCTAGTTATTTACTAATTAGTACTCATAACGTGACAGAAACCTAACACACAAAATGTATTTAATTCATTAGTCTTCCGTGCCTCAGAACGGAACCCTTATAGTATCATTTTGTTGTCTGTCTGTCTGTCTGTCTGTCCGTCAAGACCCTTTTTCTCAGGAACGACTGAGGGACCCCCAGGGCCGGCGCTAGAATTTTCGAACCCCGGGTAAGCGATCACAGGCCCCTGTCCCCTTAAAAAAAAATTTTTTTTTCTCCAAAATGTTCTTTCTTTTTTGGAAATAGAAAATTTTAATGCAAAAAATCAATAAACGTCTTTTTTGTTGGGAAAATGTTTTAATGCTCACATATAATAGGTAATAGCCCCGGGCCGGCGGGCCCCCTTCGGGGACCCGGACCCAGGATAACTTTGCCCCGCGTACCCCCCCTAATGCTGGCCCTGGGGACCCCATAATCCTGTAAAAAATTTAAGCTTCTAACTTATTGCAATAAAAATATTTTTTTAAAAATGCATTTTTTGGTAGTGACTCACTCATCAAAACCTTAGAGTACTTCACATGGAACTAGAATCTTGAAATTTGGCACGAAGGAAGGTCTGATAGCATAACTAAAGGAAAAAATCCGAAAATCATTAATTTATAATTCTATCTGGAATTATCACGTGACAAACTTAATTTTTAGGGCTCCGTCAAGATTCTTTTTCTCAGAAACAGCTAGGTATTGTTACGGATCACCCTGTATATAACCGGCAGGCAAGAGTTCTGAGAAACGGGGGTCCGCTTACTGTAACAACTGGTAGCTGCACGAAAGTTCTAGAGAAAGCGAGAACGCACTAGGCTTACGGCACGCAGCATATAAGTATAAACAGCGGTACGAGTGAGTTAGGGGAGTCAGTCAATGGAAAATACTGAGCGACAAATAGTGCATCTGATATAAATACAGTGAATATAAATATTTGAGACATAAATAACTAGAAATAAATACTCCTGGTATATAGTTAATAATTACGAATTATTGTATATAGTTGTTTTGTTTTGCTTTGTAATTACTGTTTAGTTATTGTTGATTGTTAGAATTGACTTTTCGTTGTTGCATTCATTATCATTGTGTTTTTTAATTATTGTAAATAAATATTTATTCCGCCAACTCAGAAAACAGTTTTGTAACAATATATCAAGTTGAAATTAATATCAAATACTAAGATCTACAACCCCATAATCCTGTAAAAAAGTTAAGCTTCTAATGCTATGCAATAGTGTTTACGACCTCACGTATGCAGAAACCATCTAGACTAGTGAACAAGTTAAAAACATATAGCTATGGACGCAAACCAATCTTGCGGTCAACCGAAGAGCCAACGTATGCGATGGTTGTTAACTATATATGACAATTATTACGTGACAAACTTAATTTTGATTAAATTATTATAACGGAACCCTCATTGCGCGAATTTTACTTGCACATAACCGCTTTTTTTCTATTTTATGGTTCGCAAGCTTGAATTAATGATACATCACGTAAAAAAGTTGAGAAACACTGTCCTATTCATTATCATCATCAGATTTTTATACGATCACAAGTGATTGGTACACAAATAATTACCGCGTTCTATAAAATTTAGTACATACACAGTTGTATTGATTAGCAAATCGACATGAAGGATAATATGATTGATTTATTGTTGGAATTGTGCTGAAAGAAAGCGCGGATTACGTGATTATCAAACTCGGCAAATGACATAATAAATGCATAAATTGCATACTGCTCGTTCACTTACGATATTATTGTAATTTATAACACATATCAGATTTACCCTTTTTTTGTTACGTATCGTCCACCAAGCCCGAACTAGGCTAGACGGCAAACCGACAAATTCCCAGTGATTCGCGACAAAAAATTTAAAAAATCTGTTATTCATGGAAAACATTAATGCATAATAGATTGTGTGCACGAAGCCTACTAGCGCCGCTAGCGGGCAATAGTGTACGATTGAACTCATTTTTATTGTTGTTTTAGACCGCGAAATTTTTTAATAAACGAATATCATTTAATTTCGCTGCGTGCATATATAATATAAATAGCATAGCGTAAAAGGTACATGAAAATTATTTATTTTAAGTTTTTACCCGACTGCGCACGCAAAGGAGTGGTAATGTGTTTAACAGCCTATGTATGTATGTTTGTATGTTCCTTTGAAGCACTATACAGACCAAACGCCTGGGCCGATTTTTATGATTCACACGTCAATCGATTTCCCTTAGTCCGGCGAGTGTCACGAAAGACATGACGTCACGGAAAATTCAATATGGCGGACGCTAGACGACATTTTGTCAGAATGTAAAAGTAATTTTCCTTCTAAATACATTGATATAGGTATCAAAATCAAAACAAAAGAAAGGTTTCGTTGACATTTCAAATAGGATACATGACGTCACGGAAAATTCAATGTGGCGGGCGCTAGACGCCATTTTGTCAGTCCGCAAAAAATCGGTAAAACCTTGTGTGTGGGGTATCAAATTAAAAGGCTTGATGAGTAGATTCAACTAAAAGGAAGGAAATAAAAAATTTATTAAAAAAACAAAAAACCCGACTGCGTAAAAATCGAACATAAAAGATGGAAACAAGATCAAATGATAACATGCAGTCGGAGGCATAGTAGTAACATCAGGTATTTCTGTTCAATTTGTTACTACTATGCCTCCGACTGCATGTTATCATTTGATCTTGTTTCCATCTTTTATGTTCGATTTTTACGCAGTCGGGTTTTTTGTTTTTTTAATAATTTTTTTTTCTTCTTCAATGTTGACGTATAATAAAAAATAACTGATTAATTTATATCATACATGGAGGTGTACCTACATCTATGTCTATGGTTTATATTGACAGACGACAGCATAACCTAAAACCATGGCACCTGTAGTTTAAAAGGTGTTTAAAGGGATTAAAAGTGTCAAATTTATCAGATTTATAGTATATAATAATTTCCAAATAAGCTAGAAGTAAAATCATTACTTACTTGACTTTTTAAACAACAATTCTCACTGACAATTACGGAAAATTAGAGTTCCGAGTTTACAATGGATGTCACAACGAGCGCTCGCGTAGATAATACGTGCGGGTATATATTTGTCTTTTTTATGGGGGCTCAGCTGGCAAGTTCCTGATTGGCTACTTCCATAGACAAAACAGAATTTTTAAAAGAGAGCAGGTATACTACTGACCACTGAGGCACTGAGGTTTTACGTCAATGGCATCCAAAACATATTTCTTTGTCTTTATATATTACGTTTCAAGTGTTGTTTATACTTCAGTTGATAGTGATATTATTATGCCCAAAAAGATCCGAAACCTATGTTTACTTCTTATATCACTATGAATTTCAAGGAATATGAGTAAAAAAACTGTTTTTAACCAAATTAAACTAGGTTACGTTATAATGACAACAGCTGTCAAGCGTTTTGTTTACATTTTGTTCGAAATGAAAGATATCTTTATTTCAACATTTTGTTCAGATGGAACGTCCGTACATCGACCAATGACATCATCGGAATAAATGCGGAATTACTTCGTCAAAAGAGACACAGATATATTTTTGCTCTCTTTGTGGACTTCACTCACCGCACATTGAGTAAATGGACAATGCGTGGTATATAATTTAAAGTATATGATTGATGCAATCGCACTCCAAAATACCCTTAACTTTGAGCGTCTATTGTAACAGGTTAACCTACAAAACCGCTACAAAACGAAATTATAAATAGAGGTTCTGTTACAAATTAATTTGTTTGTATGTTTCTATTTTAAGAGTACATATTCGGTGCAATCTGATAGAGTTGATGCTCGGCTACTTTGAAATATTGTTACCAAAGTGCTATAAAATTGCTATAAATTTGCTCCAAGATTACACTTTTATAGTATAATCTGACAAAGTTGACTCTATTTATGATTACATTGAAAAATTATTATCAAGGCGTTGTAATAATAGTTTTATAGAGATATTCTGAAAAGTGATAAAGATGCACCGTATAATAATTGAAAATATGTAAATTCGCCGGTGCAGCTGACGTGATTTCGCATAATTAGTTTGCAAAATATCGTCAGGCGTTGTTTGTTTACATTATCTGGATTCCATATAGCGATTAACCTAACGTTGAAGTGATGCGCGACTACGAGATATTTTAGTCGCTTGTCTCGATTGTTCAGATATCTCGATGACTCTCGATGGTTGTCACTTAGACTCGATTGTTGTTGTTTCATAGTTCACCGAGACCGAGTCGCATAGTACTGAATCGTACACTGTCGAGAGCCACATAATATACAATCGTTCATCACTCAACAACTGCGTGGTCGAGTCGATGGTCGATTGTGCAATAATCGCGTAATACGAATTCAATAGCGAAGAGATTATAAAGTAGTGAGTACCGACTGAACAGTGAACAATCAACGAGTCGCGTGAACGTCAGTCGACTAGCATATAACCTTGAATCGCGATTATATGTATTCTCATTCGCTGCTATTGCTATAACCTATGTGGCAAATAATCGACTTAAACAATCGAACATTTCGATTGTAAAATCAAACTCTGAGTCGATTGTGGACTCGATTGTTATTATGAACGATTACAATTGTTTTGATTGTAAAAACATTTCGTAACCGCCCATCACTATGAAATATTATCATCAATGTATTGATTTCGTTTTGTAATAGTTCATCATTTAAAAAAAGCTTTTTTTAATGTCTGCACATTAAAAATTTTATAGCTTGGGTATAATATACAGGTTATTTTATTTACGACTGACCAGCTGACTGCAAGTGTTGATATAAAATAACTGCCATTATTATTTTGCAGTGGCGGCTCGTGGGGTAGTGCCACAGTGCCATGGCACTACCCCTAATTTTTCAATTTTCTCTAAAAATATTTTTTGTTAATATTTTTATTAATATATTTTTTTTAATCATATATATAAAATTCTCGTGTCACGGTGTACGTTATTGAATTCCTCCGAAACGGCTGGACCGATTTTGATGAAATTTTGTGTGCTTATCGGGTAGGGTGGAGAATCGGACAACGTCTATTTTTCATCCCCCTAAATGTTAAGGGTGGTCCACCCCAATTTTTTTTTTTTTATTTTTTGGACAAAATTTTTTGTTTTAATTTTTTCATGATTCAGCATTGAAAAATACATACAACTCTAAATTTTCACCCTTATACGATCAACCCCTGTCTAATATAAAAAATTCTCATGTCACGGTGTATGTTATTGAACTCCTCCGAAACGGCTGGACCGATTTTGATGAAATTTTGTGTGCCTATCGGGTAGGGTGGAGACACGGACAACATCTATTTTTCATCCCCCTAAATGTTAAGGGTGGTCCACCCCAAAATTTTTTTTTTTAAGTTTTTAGACAAAATTTTTTGTTTTTAATTTTTTCATGATTCAGCATTGAAAAATACATACAACTCTAAATTTTCACCCTTATACGATCAACCTCTGATTTTTAATCGCGATTTTTATATTAAGCTTTAAAAAATACATATATGGCGAACGAGCGAAGCGAGTGAGTAGTGTATTTACAATATTCAAGCGAACGAGCGAAGCGAGTGAGTAGTGTATTCATAATATTCAAGCGAACGAGCGAAGCGAGTGAGTAGTGTATTTATTATATTCAAGCGAACGAGCGAAGCGAGTGAGTAGTGTATTTATTATATTCAAGCGAACGAGCGAAGCGAGTGAGTAGTATATCAATAAAATTCAAACGAACGAGCGAAGCGAGTGAGTAATGTAATTATTCCTGGAAATAACGTATATGGCTAAACAACGTTTGCCGGGTCAGCTATACTAAATATACGTGAGCGGAGTAATGGGTGACCGCTATTAAATCATAATTTCATACCATCCGAGCGAAGCCGGACCGGGTCCGCTAGTCAATTTATAAAATTATCGATCGTCCGGACAGCAGAGTTCAGCCTAAATCGCACAAATTTTCTAAAACATTTTCACCACGCGATCAGTAACACGTATCCTGTGCCATTTAATAATAGGCACAGTGTAAACAAAGCATACCTTACGGTCCTTATATGTGAGCAAGAGAGATAGAACTATGACTCATGATTTCCCTATGCTGTAATGCTAAATCTAAATGAAATGTGTGCCAGGCACATTATTGGCGATATTCTGTTTGGTCATTGTTGGAATTTACAACACATTGTTGTTTCGGTTAAATGTTATTGTTGATAACAATTTTGTTTTATTATTTGACGGTTTGCTTTGTCAAATTTTTTTTTTAGTTTGTGTAGCTTTGTAGTATCTGATTAGTGTGACTACTGACAGTATCGTCTTAACTCTTAATTTCCTTAGTTTGTTTTGTATATCTATTTGACATTATTGATAACTAGCCGCTATGACCACAAACAAAGTGAATTTTTTAAAAATCTCCTTTATTGCGCTCTCTTTAGAGGAAAAACTTCAAATAAAAGAATTAGGGCGGCCATTACCTGATTTAAAAATTGAAAAACAAAGTGGAAGTGGACAACAAAAATCTCGCTGTCACAAATTCAATAAAAATATTTATGATAAAAACAATTGGTTGTGCAGGTGTGAGGAAGAAAAAAAAATTTTGGCACCACCTGTCTAAACAGACACGAGCCGCCACTGTTATTTTGTAACTCGCCATTTTCATAAAAATTTCAACAATTTCCGCATGGCAGTTGTAAGTACATGTGTCTGTCTGTAGAATTGTATTTCTTTCAAATGACGTCTGCAAAATTGCATCGATTTGAATAATTTTTTAAAGTTTGTCTCATTGAAGTGCCAATCGAGTACAGCGAGTACTTTGAAGAATCGAGTACTGATTCGATTCTTGCAACTCGAGTACCCCATCACTACAATAAACCTTTTTCAGGTGGGTGCAATGGAATTTTCCTCGCGGTCCCCTACATTATTATCAGGATTCCAGCAGCTACATGCAGCGTATAAATGCTAGAAAAGAGAAATTCGTAGATTTTATTATCTAAGGTCTAGTAATTATACAACTGGCGAATAATAGAAATGAGAAACTAGGAAACCGTCATCACAATAATTTTGTTAAAATGTTGCAAGTCACTGACAGACCAGTTTAATTCAAACCGACATTGTGCCAGTTGTTTTAGTGCAGCTACGTAATTACGTTGTTGCATTAAAGTGGAAATTCAATATGCGAAATAGAGTGGTGACATGCGCGACACAGCAAAGGGATTATAGTAGTAGTAAATTCTTAATGTGCAATTATTTGCTTCCCTAATTATGTTTCTTGTAGTGAAAAAAGACTACATCAGTACACTGTAAAAAATGGATGTAAAAATACTTTGAAAGTTAAGGTAGAATTCGCTCGATTTTCTAAGTGATTTTACATTATTATTTATTTTTACACAGAAAACTTCATAAAAACTTGGACTTTTATTGTAAAGTTAAACAAATTTGTGATTTTTACAAAAAGTAAATTAAAATTACATAATTTGTGTAATATTCCAATAAAGTGTATAAAAATTACAAAATAAAATGTATAGTTACATATATAAAATGAATGAATACAAAACAAATTAATGTAAAATTAGTAACCACGCATGCGCAATGTGTTTTTATGAAATCTACGCGATGTGCAGGCGATACCTGTTTGCGACGCCATTGTCTCTTTGTGTGCATATTACCAGATTAATCGCTGGCTACAAATGGACCATCGATAATCTATGTAATCGGCCTTCTCATTTCTTACAGTGTACACACTATAGTTAACAGTTTTCCATTTTTCGTAGTAATGGGCGAATGCGAGATGTTTTTACAATCGAAATAATTGCAAATGAGGCCACAATCGACTCGGAGTTCAATTTTACAATCGAAATGTTCGATTGTTCAAGTCGATTATTTGCCACATAGGTTATAGCAATAGCAGCGAATGAGAATACATATAATCGCGATTCAAGGTTATATGCTAGTCGACTGACGTTCACGCGACTCGTTGATTGTTTACTGTTTACTGCACTGTTCAGTCGGTACTCTGTGATCCCTTCACTATTGAATTCGTATCGGGTATGCAGTATGCAGTACTACACGATTCAGTCTCGGTGAACTACGAAACAACAACAATCGAGTCCAAGTGACAACCATCGAGAGTCATCAAGATGTTTAATCAATTGAGACAATCGACTAAAACATCTCGTAACCGCGCATCACTAATTTTTCGGAACCGCAATATTCTATCAAAGTAAAATTCAATTTTTTTTTAAATGATGCCATGGAATTATAAAGTCAATGGCATCGTTTATTTTTGTTTCCATTTTCCGGGATCATAAATTCTGACGAAAATAAAATTCCATTTTTACAAAAGTGTCATGGAATTAATGACATGTTAAATTTTTCAAAAAGGAATTTTAACTTTGTCGATTTTTAAACTTTCAGAAAATAGAAAATTTCATCATCCCAGCATTTTACTCCTCAAATCGTCAATACACTGTCGCCTTAGATGTTTTACTTCAAAAATTTTTGCAAAACCAGTTACTTCGTCCTAGAATATTCCATAACTATCCCTTCATTTCCACCAAATTAACTAAAAACTTATTTTTC
Organism: Mongoloraphidia duomilia; assembly: GCA_039654895.1. NCBI lineage: Eukaryota > Metazoa > Arthropoda > Insecta > Raphidioptera > Raphidiidae > Mongoloraphidia > Mongoloraphidia duomilia. The sequence continues at coordinate 15,971,838 of CM077527.1, forward strand.
TCTATACGAAAATCCTACATTAGCTCTAGCATAATTAAGGAAGGAAACGATTGCACATTACGAATTGCGCAAGTCACCACCCTGTATATATGTACACCCACTAGTTCAATCAAAATGTAACAAGCCGTGAGGTGGGTCGTTTATTAGGACTAAAGTGCGACCCTTGAGGTCCACACGACGAACTTCCCAGTTTGATAAATATTTAATAATAATAATTAAATTAGATATTACACAGAAAAGTAATCATTTCAATCATTAAAACATCAATAATTTAAAAAAAAAAAAAAAAAAAACGGCTGAACCGATTTTTATAAAATTTATGTCGGATCAAAATGACGTTAACACGCCTCGATTGACACCCTTACGAAGTCGATATAATTTTTTATTCGCGAGATATTGTGTAAAATCTACTTTTTTGGAGGTTATTTGGTTAAGAAAAAAGAACGGCTGAACCGATTTTGAAAAAATTTCTTTCAGATCATATTTACGTTAATACGCGTCGATTGGCACCCTAACGTAGTCGATATCATTTTTCGTTCTCGAGATTTCGTCTTTGAAAGAAATGTACACATACGTACGTACGTACGTACGTACACACACACACACAGACATCTTTCTAAAAGTAGTGTAAAAATAGTGTAGTGACCTTGAAACATAAAATTTTTTTTTCCTTTTTGATTTCGATTTTCGGACCCATTACAATAACTTCCAGTGGGAAGTTAATAATTATTAATTAATTCAACAATGTGATTTAATCCACAAGGCATCCACTAGGTAGTGAATAGTATTTCTTAACATATCAGACAGCTTATTATGCCATCATGATTGTTAAACGTCAAACGATTGTTATAAGATATATAAGGAAAAAATCAGAAGCCACTGTCGCGACTTGAACCCAAAATTTAGTATTGAAATAGGTATATATGGGGAAAGAACAGATTTCACTTTCGGGGCACTGTGTGAATAAGTGGCAACTCAACCAGCCAGAAACTGGGAATTTCGGGTTCGGTTTTTCCTTATATATCTTATAACAATCGTTTGACGTTTAACAATCATGATGGCATAATATGCTGACTGATATGTTAAGAAATACTATTCACTACCTAGTGGACGCCTTGTGGATTAAATTCATTGTTGAATTAATTAATAATTATTATATTGTTGTCCACAATTACCTAACTCAAATATTGTTATTAATCAATCAAATTGTATTCAACTAGCCGTAAATGGGGACAGTTGCATCTAACAATAATTTATTGATTTTATATTAGTTTCATTCACCGTTAAAGTAGCTCCCATTCACTGTATAAAATATAATCGAATGAACGACCTGTTTCAGTTCTAATTGCATTTGGCCAAGCTCATTCAAATAATTTATAATAGCCTATAATAGTTAAGTTCTAAAATGTAAGATAGTGAGTCATGCACTGATATTTCACTATTTATATAAGCGGTACAGTTTATTTGCATGGGACGCTTATGCGAACGCGTCTGCTTATACGTTGTTTCATTGCTTCTCCATTAACCTTGTTACGAACTAATGACTCACTATCTTAAATTTTGGAACTTGACTTATAACTTGTGTTTGTTTGTAAATGAAACGCATGAATATGGTTGCAGCTTAATTGTAAAGTAACCGTAAAAACGAAAATAAATGTTTTTCCTGTAGACTTCGTGTATTTTTGAAAATAAATATATATTCTATTCATAAATATATACCTAAATATATATTCTACATTAGTCATAAATCTTATATAGTTCCTTTTTCAGTTGTTCCCCCACCACACATAGGGAAAAAAACATTGAGACAATTTCGTAGTAGGATATGGGTCATAAGATCTATTTTTATTTTATTTATTGTAGACTATAGACGCGTCGACAACTTAGGTCATTAGCGTCTTAATTACATAAAATAACAAGCCGTGAGGTGGGTCGTTTATTAGGACTAAAGTGCGACCCTTGAGGTCCACACGACGAACTTCCCAGTTTGATAAATATTTAATAATAATAATTAAATTAGATATTACACAGAAAAGTAATCATTTCAATCATTAAAACATCAATAATTTAAAAAAAAAAAAAAAAAAAAAAAAAACGGCTGAACCGATTTTTATAAAATTTATGTCGGATCAAAATGACGTTAACACGCCTCGATTGACACCCTTACGAAGTCGATATAATTTTTTATTCGCGAGATATTGTGTAAAATCTACTTTTTTGGAGGTTATTTGGTTAAGAAAAAAGAACGGCTGAACCGATTTTGAAAAAATTTCTTTCAGATCATATTTACGTTAATACGCGTCGATTGGCACCCTAACGTAGTCGATATCATTTTTCGTTCTCGAGATTTCGTCTTTGAAAGAAATGTACACATACGTACGTACGTACGTACGTACGTACACACACACACACACACACACACACACACACACACAGACATCTTTCTAAAAGTAGTGTAAAAATAGTGTAGTGACCTTGAAACATAAAAATTTTTTTTCCTTTTTGATTTCGATTTTCGGACCCATTACAATAACTTCCAGTGGGAAGTTAACAAGCCGTGAGATGGGTCGTTTATTAGGACCAAAGTGCGACCCTGGCGGTCCACACGACGAACTTCCCAGTTTGATAAATATTCAATAATAATCATTAAATTAGATTTAACACAGAAAAGTAATCATTTTAATCATTAAAATATAATTATTATTTATTTTTAACAATAATTAAAAAAAAAAACGGCTGAACCGATTTTTATAAGATTTATTTCGGATCAAAATGACGTTAACACGCCTCGATTGACACCCTCGATATAATTTTTTATTCGCGAGATATTGTGTAAAATCTACTTTTTTGGAGTCTATTTGGTTAAGAAAAAAGAACGGCTGAACCGATTTTGAAAAAATTTCTTTCAGATCATATTTACGTTAATACGCGTCGATTGGCACCCTAACGTAGTCGATATCATTTTCCATTCTCGAGATTTCGTTTTAGAAAGAAATGGACACATACGTACACACACACACACACACACATAGACATCTTTCTAAAAATAGTGTAGTGACCTTGAAACATAAAAATTTGCTATACATTTTAATTTTGATTTTCGGACCCATTACAATAACTTCCAATGGGAAGTTAACAACTTTCTTAAAACTAAATGACATCACAAAACATTCATGAGCGGAAGTGGGATTCGAACCCACGACAGTGTGATCCAAAGGTCGGTTACGCTAACCGTTACAGAAAATAATGTATTTTTTGTTACCGGATAAAATCCGACAACAATAGATCACCTTTATGTACGAGTTATAAAAGATAAAACTAAAAAGTTTTCTCTGAGAAAATTTCAGTTTCTCTGCAACAAGTTAAGATTGTAAGATTTATATGATTCTCTAGCTCTTATTATTGCACAGCTATCTAATTCTTTTGTAATTTGTGATTAATTTTATACACGTAAAAAACTGAAGCATCAAAGTAAAAATGGCTATTATATTATTTTATTAAAGATTCCTTCTTGTAATAAATTTAGTTGGTTTTTTGAACAAATAATTGTGAAAATTGAGTACACAATTGTGAAAATATATTTGTCCTTTGCTAAAAATAAAGAAATGTTAGCGTGATGAAAATTTCTTTAACACAAAAGGTACGAATTTCTTTAGTTGGCAATATAAGATTATCGTCTCTAGAGAATGTTTTCTTAGACTTAGATTGATTAACTGAATTCTAGAATATGGCAGATAGCGACATCAAAGGAAAACACATAAAATCAAATTTTCTTTCGGCTTTGAGAAATATTCATGTATAAAAAAAACCACATTAGATATTTAAGTATTGATATTTCACAAAATAAGAAATGTGACTGCTATAAAAATTTAAAAATTAAGTTTTAATAAAAAAACTGGTCAAACATTCGTCCATAAACGACACATCGATACCGCTGTCCTAGTAGTGACTTATTTAGTGCTAAATTTCGAAAGCTATTAAAATCTTACTTTTGGTACAGATTTCTCGTAATTTTTACCATTTAGGTAATTTAATTTTAGGCCTAATATTTTCGGAGATAAGAGGAACTATACTTTTTTTGGTGTATTTTTATAAAAGGAACTATAAAAAACTCATCAAAAAACCTTTTAGTATCTTTAAAATGAGCCCTTCCAATGATATGCGACATGCTAAATTAATTTTAAAAAATTTAATTTTCTCACTATTGACCGCACAGAGATTTCAAAAAACATAACATTTTTGGAGAGGGCCCTCGAAAATTTGGTTGTGCATGAAGCCTCCCAAATGCTTAATCCACCACTGTCGCTATCTAACAAGGAAATTCGTCGAAATCATGTAATGTTCGTACTCGAGATTTCCGGCCGTATTTACGGCTTGTTCTAGAATCTAGACGGTCGACTTCTACTTATTTATGTTACATCAGTAAACACGTCCAGTTATGCAACACCGCACGCTTGTTGACGAACCAATATGTGCGTGAAAATAGGGAAGGTATGTGCTTAAAGAAGGTGAGATGAGTCGCGCTAATGGAATCTATAGAGCTGATGTCAAACTAGACACAACAGTACAGCCAAAGCTGCAGAAGACACTTAAAAAAATAGGTAAAAAATTTTTAAGTTAAACGGTTTTATAAATATACTAAAAAGAAAAAATAATATTTAATTTAGGTTCATAAGTATAAAAGCGTGGGTCGTAAGCTCTATGATAATTTATTACAGTCATGACCCACGCTTTTATACTTATGTTAACCCAAATTAAATATTATTTTTTTCTTTTTAGTACATTTATAAAACCGTTTAACTTAAAAGTTTTTTGCCTACTTTTATTTTTAATTTTTTAGTGTGCTTTATTAGCTTAGTTTGATTTTATTACATTTATCCGATCCACTGAAATGTTACCGTAGCAAGACCTTTTGCCTGTAAAAATCCAAAAATGCGATTTGCACCCGGACGGGAGCCGGGTCGGTCAGCTAGTTACCATAATATTGTATTGTCACCGGAACTACATATGTGTGCAAAATTTCAACTCAATCGGATCACGGGAAGTGGGTGAAAATTCAAAAGTACGATTTACACCCGGACGAAAGCCGGGCCGGTCAGTTACCATAAAATTGTATTGTCACCGGAGGTACACATGTGTGCAAAATTTCAATTCAATCGGATAATGGGATTGGGTGAAAAATCGGTCGCAAGATTTGAAACAAATATATAAACAAACATACAAATATACGGATCACACTAATATTAAAAATAAAACCGTTTAAAAAAAGGCATGTGTCGCAGTACACACGACAGAACTGAAACTACTTATGTATAAATAATAGAAAAATCAGTTAGGGCTAGGAACACTTGTACACAGTTATCAGATGACTACAACACACAGTAGTCGTCCCATCTCTTACACCATGGTATATGGCCTTTAACACAGTGGTGGTGTAAGAGACGGGATGTTATTCTATTGTTGTAGTAACTAGTAACTACGACTGTTTGTTAGAAGTATTCGCTTAGTGCTTTTTATGATTCTATAAACAATTGGTATTAAATTCAAATCAAATATTTGTGAATTTCACTGTTTTTTCATTTCCGTAATTTGAAATTTTAAAGAGTATTGTTGGTTATATGACTACTTTTTTCGACGATTATCTTTTTAGTTTTGGGGGGAGGCACTTGTTTAACGCTTACCGGTAGTGTGAACGCCGCCTATTATATCCATTTGTAACCCTAACAGCGCGCTAAAGTTGACAGATATAACCTATCGATTGAAAGTGTCGCCTTTTCATTTACCTTCACAAAGTTGCAGTACATGTACAGAATGATTTAAAATAAAAAAATACGTATACAGCATTTTTTTTTTATTTACCACCAACTACCAAAGACATTTGGCCCTAGTGCCAATTAATATTTTCAATTTGTTATCGTCTTTGCTACTTTGACCAAATTAGAACCTAGGAGCAAGCGGTTCCCAATAGACGGACCATAGAAACGACATGTTAACATCCCTACAAGCTCGGCTTTCTCAAGTCCAGTAAAAAAATGTTACTAAATCGATGTGTCGGAATATAAAGGCTGTACAAAGTTATGCCGCCGGGGTTATTTGAGCGTAATATCTGTATAGGTACCTAATAATGAATTGGAAATCCATATTATAATTTTACCAATTTCGAACCTAGAACCTAGGAACTGGAGCTTGTAATAGAGGAGTCATGAAAGTTCCATACAAACAAGGCCTCACTACACGCCGGCTATTCTCAAGCGCAACTGCAAGCCCATCACAGAAATATGAAATGTATAAATTTGGACTATTGAAAGCTATAGCAAGGACTGTTGTAAAATCTGTCTTTTTTGATCACTGTGTACGGTATTGTCTGTTTACACTGTCTACGGCCGACAAGAAATGATCGCGCAGCATGTTGGAAAATTTACTATTCATTGATATTGTTCATTCATTATTATTGCTTAACAAGACGTGAAAATATTGAAAATTACACTAATCAATTATTACTCATTGTGAAAATTACAACAAAAAAACAGAAAATCAGAAGCGCACAGAAAAAATAAAAAAAGTAATTAATAGATGTAGGTAGAATTTATTACGACTGTATTTTTATGCATTTGATGTCGAAGAATCAGTCATTTGTTAAGCGGTATTACAAAAGGAAAAGAAAAAAAAATTCTTTTCTTTTGTAATACCGCTTAACAAATGGCTGATTCTTCCACATCAAAAGCAAAAATATAAAAAGTAATTAATATATTATTGTTTCCTATTATAAATCATAGCCACAAACACAATGGCGTTTATTTTAGTTCAGTATGTTACGAGAAAGAGATAAAAAAAATTAAATTTTTATACATTCGTACGTCACAACACCCGTCTCGTTGACTTTGTAACCACGCCACCTAACACTGCTCGCAACGTTGCTGGGCTTGAGAATGGCCGAGCGTGTAGCAATGCTGTTGTTTACATAGCGTTGCTATGGTTCCTCTATTACAAGTTCCCGGGTTCTAGCCCGAGAGCTGGTAAAAGTGTCAATTGGATTTTCAATTTATTATTAAAAAAAAATAATGAATTGAAAATATGAATTGGTGCTAGGCCCAAATAACCTTAGCTGTTGATGGTCTTTAAAAACACACGCACCGTTGCTATTAATAAACTATCAATATGGGACACGTAATAAATATATGGCTGTAGAAGTAGGCCGTGATATTCGGAGCATGTGACGTCAGCCGGTCGAAAGGAAAAATAGAAGTTTGGTCTATTTTAACCAACTTAATTTATTGTGAAGGGGGTAAAACGGGGGTGTAGACTTTTTTGACTAAGCCACGCTAAGGCCAAACCGCTGAAACATAGAAACTTGAAATTTCAGCGTTTTTGGAAAATCAACTAAATGTAATGTCTAACGTGTTATATAAATGTGTTAAGTAGGGTAAATGCGGGAGAGATGCCGCGGTAGGAGAGACGCCGCGTGGCTATTAACTTACCTATTTACCGTTCATCTTATCTTGTCAAGATAAGATGAACGAACATACGTACTTGTAGCACCATCCATTAATGGTAAATAGGTAAGTTAATAGCCATGCGGCGTCTCTCCTACCGCGGCATCTCTCCCGCATTTACCCTATAATCAGTAAAGGAATAATAAAGTACGCCGATGTGTTTTATTAACAAATCAAAACGAAATCCAATCTATTTGAAAACGCTACTTATGTATTAATAAATCATAAATTCATGGCACCCGGGCGAAGCCGGACGGGCTCGTTAGTATAGTTATAAAATGCCATTGTAGTAGAAATTTTAATATGGAAAACGTGTTCTCATTTGAACGTTTTGTCACATCCTCGAAAAACTGGACCCAGGGGGAAAATTCTCAAGCTCCTGAAAGTAACTTTCCTATTGGAAAGTAGTGAATATTCTCATAGGAATTACTCAACTGTCTTCGTGACTATTACAGTCAGGAAATATTCCTACAAATGATATTGAAATGCCAAATGAGTTTCCTATAGAATGGGAAATTATTCGGAACACTTTCACACACCAATGAAAGTTTGTGATCTGTTATCAATAAACAAATTTGCGATTCAGTGGCCTTTTCAGTCGAACTTTATTAATGTTTTAAGATAGACATGGGCAACCTTTTTTGACTCATGAGATTTAGATTTATTTATTGATGAAGCAATTGCAACACAATCAATCCTAGGAATGGTTTTCAATCTTAATACAAACTAGTCGTTCTGTTGCTCTAAATCGAGCAAATTTAATTTATCAACTTTTTAAACGCTTTGCCCGTTTAAATTTTATCTAAAACTACTCACTGAAACTAATATTTTCTTCCTTTTTCCTTTGTATTCAAAATATTTACAGATAATTTTAATAACCTAAACTCGAAAGTATTTAACTGTCTCTTGATATAATGCAAATTGTTTTTCCAAAGCATATCATCCCGCGTCAAATGGGATGATCGAACGGTGGCACCGATCATTAAAACCAATTCACAAACATTATTTTTCTTAACATAATTAATCGACAACCTGCCATCATGATTGATTATGTTAAGAAAAGTAATGCTTGTGGAATGATTTCATTGTTGATTCAATAATTATTATTGGTAAATTAAGCATTCTTAAAAGAATATACGCAACGATCTCGGTTCGGCCTGCAGGATTTAGGTTTCCTATGCCTGTTTTTAAGCTTTTTGTACCATTATACACGTTTTATCCATATAGCGTATGCGGAAAATGACAAATCAAAACTGAACAATATTACTTTGCAAATAAACAAAGCACCCCTGTTTAACAAATATTGTTAGCATTGGCGCCGGGGACGTGGAGCCTACATGGTTTTTTTTTTCTGAATAGAAAATAGAAAAATCCTAGTAATTTTACCCAAAAACCAAAACCCGATATTCGTATCCATCCGCGGATGATCCACAAAAAATAAAAAAAATAAATAAAAATGTCTGATACTTCGAAGACGAAACTCTAACGGATATAACATTGATTTTTTTAAATTATTATAACAAAAAAAATGTGAGCCGTCGCAGGACGCCTGGCAGATGTGAAACATTTTTATTTATTGAACTTGACAAATTTATCAAAATAAAATCTAGCCTATATTACTTAGGGATAGTGTAGCTTTCTATTAGTAAAAGAATTTTTTAAATCGGTTCAGTAGTTCCAGATATAATAAATTATGATTTATTACAACGCCGCGAGACATTCTCCCCCTGCGAAGATAATAAGTGAAAGAATTTTTAGAATCGGTTCAGTAGTTCAAGAGATAAGAATTTACAATTTAACACAATTTACCCTAATTTTCCCTCGTTTACCCAAATTTACCCTAGTATACCCTAATTTCTTGAATTTATCCTAGTTTTCCCTAAATACCCTAATTTACTCTTATTTAGCCCCCTTTGCCTTCCAGTACAATATAAGTGCCGCAGTGGTGGGGAGAACAGCAGCGAAGGAGAACATTTCGTTGCATTATTTCGTTGTATTATTTCGTTGCATATTTCCCCTCACGCGGCTGTTCACAACCCGACATAAGATGTTTCACATCAAAAAAACTAAGAGAATAGGCTGCTGTGTAACACGTTTTTCTGTTCTATTTTTAATATTGAAGGAATTTTTAAACTGGAAGCATATTTTGATTGATCTTCTAATGAAACCAGGTTAAGTTTGAAATCACTCGATGCTCGTGAAATGAAAACCTGGCTGGAGATGCATTTGCTGCCTGCAATATCTCTGCAAGACTATTTGGTTTTCTAGGGAGGATTTGCTTCGACGCCCGCACAGAAATATTGCAGACAACTGATGGTTTCAAACTTACCCTGGGTTGAATTGAAATTGGGAAATATTTTTTTTCAATTCTTGTTAATTTTTTAATATTCTTTGTTTGCGGAGTTGTGTGCGTGATTTAAATAAAATAATACAACCACATTTATTCAGTAAATTCATCATTCAAACTGGTTTTGACCGAACTTGACTCTTTTATCAAAGGTTAAATTTTTGGACAAAAGTAGCCGAAGCCGAAACTTCCGTCCCAAATTTTGTGGTTGCGTAATTTTTGTATTTTTACCGAAAACCAAACTTGATCGGCTTCCAATATTTTGGCCATATTTCATATCTACGTATCAAGACTAGTCAAATAATTAGGTATGTAAATATTTTCGTAAATGTTCGATGTTTTCACTTTTTTGTGCATAGCTGCATTGGCAGTCATACTATCATCAGTTGTTCATAATATTGACGATATCGATTCTATTGATTCAAAATTAGATCGTGAAGAATTCACTTGGTGAAATTATGTAATTTTTCATAATTTATTTTTTGCAACACTTGCGCATTAAAAGTACAATTTTAGATGGCTGTATACCGTTTGAAAAGTGATTCTTTATGGAAGCTTCTACTGCGTTCGAACGGTAGTGTTTAAAGTAAATTTTAAAGCACTCCGTTCTATAAAGTAATACTGTTTTGTTTTACTTTATAACACACGTGCGTAATAAAGTACTTTATAGATTACTTTGCTATAATGTCACTAATAAAATATTTATCCAAATTGTGTTTTATTTGCTTAAAATTGAACTTTTGAAGCAGTTGTTGCAAAAAATATTGTATGAAACGCATGTCTAAGGTGACGAATCCGACAGTCGCGATTTTACAATACTCTCTTAAGGTTATGTTGCATTTATACCAGAACAAGTGTGTGTTTAACCTTAGGATCGTATCGCAAAATCTCGACTGTCATATAATCCGTCACTTAAGCCACTAGTTGCATAAATTACTATTATACTATACTTACTAGGACTATGACATAGGTATATATTTATAAAACACCGATCTGAAGATAACTACATAAAGTCGAAAGCGCTCATTAACTTTTTAATAAAATTTAATTTCAATTCATTTCAGTATTTTCAAAAAATTTTAACAGTTCATTTGTGTCGCCAGCTTCACTCCTCTAGTAGGCCGAAACACGCACAAGAGTATATAATAGCGGGCGAGTCAGGTAAATAAACATAAATCACCATGGAAATAGCTTGCTTTCGCACACTAGTATGGGAAAGATACGTTTCCGTACATACCGGACCAGTCAAAAGTAGTGTTGCCGTCTAGACAAGACAAGACAAGGCTTTCAAAGTCTTGTCTTGTCTTGAAATATCAAGACAAGACTTCACTTAAGTCTTGTCTTGAAATATCAAGACAAAACTTCACTTAAGTCTTGTCTTGAAATATCAAGACTTCATTAAGTCTAAGTCTAGATTAACAAACTCTTGTCTTGTCTAATATCAAGACTCTAGATTATTTTCAAGAGTCTAGATTAGTAGTATGTAGTAGGTAAAGTAAACCTTTACATACTACTACTTAGTTTATTTAGACTCTTGAAAATTGTCTAGAGTTTTGGCAAGAGTCTTGATCTAGATAAAGCAAGTCTTGTCTTGTCTTGAAAATTTCTAGACAAGACTTGTGCAAGACTTGTCTTGAAAATCTACACAAGACAAGACAAGAGTCTAGAAATTCTAGATCTAGACGGCAACACTAGTCAAAAGTCACTTTACATGCAAACATACATGCATGTAAAGCAGCTATTTTATAGTGGGTATGGCAAAAAAATCACACATTAAAAAAATTTTCAATTAAAAATCTGAATTGGTGCTAAGCACAAATAAATCTTAGTGTTGCTGACCAACAAAACGGCACAACAGACAAAGAACTTGCAGTAGGTAAATCGCTCTCTTATTAACTCAATTTCAATTGATGAGGAGTTGATAAAGATGGAAATTAACACATATTATCTAATAAATATAATATAAACATAAAATACATATAAGTACAAAAAAACTAACAGAAAAGAAGCCATGAGAAAACAAAAAATATTGTGTTACCTACTCGTATTTTGAAATCAAACTTACATACGTTTCAATTTTGTCACATTCTTTATATTCGGAAACTCTTCTTATATGTCAACATTTTAGAAACCGTAAATTTAATTTTAGTTTCTCTGATTCGATTTATTTTATTTTTTTATGTTCAAGGTGCAGAAGACACTTGTTGCACACGTTTGAAAAAAAAGAATGCCGTAAGAAACAAAAACGTGCTAAAAATAAAATATATAAATGTGAAGCATATGTCTCCAATTTTCTCAGAACATTTTTTTCAGGAAAAGCAATTTATGTCAAACAGTTTTTCGTGTATTTCAGGTATGGAAAAGTAACTTCTGCAAATAATAGTAAACCCGTTTTTAACCGTTTTTTCTTATTTGTTAATAACGTATTTATATTTTTTAATTAGGTCGTCAAATTTTTCAAAAATTACGCTGAAAATTAATTTGTATTTTCAATTTATTTTTTCATTTTACCAAATTTTATAATTAAATAAAGTCTATTAAAAACTAGAATTAATTATTTCAAATTAAAACTGCTACGTTTAATAATTCGATTTTTTGTTATGCATAATTCAAAATAAATATTTCTGACAGTTTGAAAAATAATTATGTATATTAAAATGTATGTTTTAAGTTCCCGTCGAATTTATATAGGTAAAATAAATAAATATTGGGGATATTTTATTATTAACAACAATTATAAATGTGAATATTGCTATTTTGAGAGCAATCAGTTCAAACATAAGGTGTCTATGGCAGTACCTAATGATAACTGTACGTATATGACGTCTTTGACCACTACAAAGTAAACAGTTCACTGTTGCACGTCTGCCACGATACTGAACACAGGCAAGTGTCGCGCTTTGTAGAAGACGTCTCGACGCTACACGACGCCGGTTGCCATGCGACGCGCATACGCATGCTGTCAGAAAAGCTCTGCGAAAATTCGTTCCAACAATACGATTTTTAACCGGTTTTTTTGCTTGCTACAAACAAATAGTTCCAACAATACGATTTTTAATCGGTTTTTTTTTGTTTGCCACAAACAAATAGTTCCAACAATACAATTTTTAACCGGTTTTTTTTTGCTTGCCACAAACAAATAGTTCCAACAATACGATTTTTAATCGGTTTTTTTTTATTTGCCACAAACAAATAGTTCCAACAATACAATTTTTAACCGGTTTTTTTTTGCTTGCCACAAACAAATAGTTCCAACAATACGATTTTTAATCGATTTTTTTTTTGTTTGCCACAAACAAATAGTTCCAACAATATAATTTTTAACCGGTTTTTTTTTGCTTGCCACAAACAAATAGTTCCAACAATACGATTTTTAACCGGTTTTTTTTTTGCTTGCCACAAACAAATACTTTCAACAATACGATTTTAATCAGTTTTTTGCCCACTACAAAATAGTTACTTTCGATTCATGTATAGCGGTCTGTATTGGGCCATTTAACAGGCAGGCGTGCAAAAGTGTTTCCATTACATCACAAGTGCCATAACTAAACGGTTGACAGAGCAACTTTTGCGTTTACCTCACGACCTTCACGGCATACTGTAAAAGTAAAGATGGCGATGCAAATGAACTGTTATAATTTTTTTTAAATGAAGTAAAAAGTAATTTTTTTGCGGTGGGTAAGGCAAAACATACCATATTATATATCTCGTGCATATAATGGTATTAGGACTCGTGTGACTGTAAAAACTCGCTGTCACCACTCGTCAGTAATATACCCCATTGCCAGGGGCGGATTCAGAAAAATATTTCGGGGGGATTTTCAAAATATTTATGTACAATTACATTATAGTTACATTATAGTAACCTCACCAAATCAGTTTTTTAGACGCGAAAATATAAAAAAAATATCGAAAATATGCAACGCCCAACGCCGCTATAAGATATGACTCGTATGTCCTTGTCTATGCGTTCTATGCGTTTCCAAAAAATTCGGGGGGGGGGGGTGAACCCCTAACCCCCCCCCTGAATCCGCCACTGCCCATTGCGCATCTAGATATTATACAGTCTACTATTTGCGGGTCCAACTGACCCTTAAAAAGTGACCCTTGTGTAGCCTATTGACAAATAGTTTCAAAAATACTGTTTTAACCGGTTTTATTTTCGTATTAAACAAATAGTTCCAACAATACGATTTGTAACCAGTTTCATTTACGTGCTACAAACTTACGGGTACAATAATTTGATCCTTAAAAAGTAACCGTTCAAAAAATTACTCTTGCAAGGCTAATTGATCCTTAAAAAAGTGACTCTTGCGGGGCCAATTAACACTTAAATTGACAAATAGTTCCCTCGTATTGTCCAACAGAGAAAAATAAGAAAATCCCAGTAAAACATCTATCAAATTAAAGGTCTTGACGTATAGTTTATAAAAATATATAATAAGCTATACACATGTGTACAAGCTTCAATAAAAAATCGTTCAAAAAACTAAAAAGCGTAAAATAAAAAAATTATTGAAAAACAAAAAACCCGACTACGTCTCACAGGGCTTGAGAATAGCCGAGCTTGTAGCAATGCTGTTGTTTACATGGCGTTGCTATGGTTTCTCCATTACAAGTCCCCAGTTCCCGAGAGCCCGAGAGCTGATAAAAGTGTCAATTGGATTTTCAATTTATTATTAAAAAAAAATAATGAATTGAAAATATGAATTGGTGCTAGGCCCAAATAACCTTAACTGTTGGTGGTCTTTAAAAACACGTCTAACACAAAATTAAAGTACAAAACCCCCCCAGGGGGGACATTGGAATGTGGTTGCTATCGCAAATTGCATTTCAATGTTCTTTGGGAATTAGCGCTCCCAGGGACCCGAGCTCGTACCAGTCGGTTTGTGTATGCCGGATGGCGGATTCTAATACACAAATGGTTTATTTGTTGTGTTGAAGACGCTAATGACCTGAGTTGTCGACGCGTCTATAACCTATACAATTAATTAATTAAAGTACAAAACAAGCTTCTAACCTGAAAAGTAGTCGAGTAAAAAGATATTACCTAATTTTTTAGTCTGTTAGTTAGAAGTAATTATTATTATTATTGTAGATTATAGACGCGTCGACAACTTAGGTCATTAGCGTCTTCAACACAACAATTAATAATCCAGTTAGAAGTGAGATGATAATATACTTAGTCCAGTGGCGGCTCGTGGTATTTGAAAGTGGTGAGGCACAGTTGAAAAAAATTTAAACTAATAAGTAATGAAAGTAATTTAATATTTTAGAAAAATCACTGCCCACTGTTGGAAAAAAAGCAAAACAAAAATCAGTACGAAAAACCACAAAAGTATTTACCGAAAACTATAATAACACACAATATTAAATGTCGCATTAAATTTACGTAGAGGCTTGCCTCAAAAGAATGTTTTTAAGCGCTACTTAAAGCTAGATTCGACTGGACTATTACGGTATCATAAACACCACATTACTAATACGCTAGACAAGGAAGCGCGAGGCGAGCCTCTAAACATATACGACCGCATGCAGAAATGAGATGGATGATATAAGAACAAAAACAGGCAACCGCCAATGAAAGACAAGGAAGCGCGAGGCCGGCCTCTACCATATACGACCGCATGCAGAAATGGGATGGATGATATTTCTAGCGAAGTGCGTTAAAATTGACGGCAGGCCCATATTTTACTGATTTCTATGAAGCCAAATATTAATTCTAATGGATATATTTATGCAAATAGTAAAATAATATAAATTTGTAATTTATTTAATTTGCAAAATTATTGGTGAGGCACTGCCTCATAGGAGAAGCCGCCACTGATACTTACTAATACTAATATCTTTGTACCAGACTTTTTCCCATATTGAAAAATTGTTTTGTACTATTGTGTTAGACGCAGTTGGGTTTTTTGTTGGTTTTTTTAACAAAAAACCCCGACTTTTAATAATTTTTTTTATTTGTACCATCAAAATGAAAACAACACAATGAAGCTCTCTACAGTGACTCGAAAGCTCTCCATCCATAGAGTTATTTTGGAACTAATAAATTAATATCATAGATACAAACCACATCATACATGATAAGACAAGCAAGTGAAATTATTAACTGTGAAACACGATACTAGCACACTCTACTTTTAAAGACGTGAAGTTTGATATCGTTTCATTGTTGCGATTCTCAGGGATGTGTCAAGTTGAATTGAAATTGAAATCATAAAAAAACTTCTTAAGACACATAACAACACACTTAAAACTAAATGACATCACAAAACAGCTATGAGCGGCGGCGGAATTCGAACCAACGACAGTCTGATCCAAAGGCCTGCTACGCTAACCGTTACGCCACACTGTCCTCTAGTAGGTTGTCTATAAAAAAACAACGTCCTTTTTGACAATAAATAATAGTAAAAACAATTTATTTTTTCAACATAACAACTTCTTCCGTTACCATGCTTTTGGATAGATTTAAGAGTTAACCTACTATTTTTCTTTAATCTGAATCCAATATAACAAAATTATAGTCCAAGCGGCAGGTAATAAATGAAGGGGGTTACCTGGAAAGTATTCCGAAGTTAATGATATTTTGGTGTGTTGTTTGTGGGTACTCTGTGGAGTAGAATCTGAGTTTTCGACCTCGAGGACCCTGTGCTAACGTGGGGGGAGCCGAAAAACCAAGAAATTTTACCACATTTTTTGCTTTTTTCGAAATCTTTCAGAAACGGTCGACTTAAGCGATTCTTTCATAATGCAATGTTTTAAAGAGGATTACATTTCCTACAATTTTCATTCCCACAAATTTTCTGTGGTACTAATGGTAAGCGCGCTGCAGCTTCTTGAAAATCACCCGCTCCACTTTTTGTAACCTTGGTAACCAATGTGTAACATGTGTATTTTCAATTTAAAGTTCGATGAAGAACAAAGTAAATAAAACTATTGAAAAGAACATTACATTTTAACCATTGGTTACCAAGGTTACAAAAAGCGGAGCGGGTGATTTTCAAGAAGCTGCAGCGCGCTTACCATTAGTACCACAGAAAAGTTGCAGGAATGAAAATTGTAGGAAATATAATCCTCTTTAAAACATTACATAATGAAAGAATTGCTTAAGTCGACCGTTTCTGAGAGATTTCGAAAAAAGCAAAAAAGGTGGTAAAATTTCGTGGTTTTTCGGCTCCCCCCACGTTAGCACAGGGTCCTCGAGGTCGAAAACTCAGATTCTACTCCACAGAGTACCCACAAACAACATACCAAAATATCATTAACTTCGGAATACTTTCCAGGTAAAAAGTACCTGACTGCTGGACTAATAGAGGTATTTAAGTTAGCTTAATATAATTTGATATAACTTGAATCCAATGTAAATCAAATGGAGAAATTTAATAAACATGTAAAGTCAATATGTTGGTTGAAATCAAACGCACTGTTGTGTTTTTCCAATACTTTTATACGAATATTTTTTTTAAAGTTAAAATGTCAACAGCTTTGATTCCAATGAGATAGTCACATCTCCCTAATCATTTTAAATTAAGATCATATTACGTCTAATTTAACTTGTCGTCTCCCTTATTTACTCTTCATTTTAAGTGCAATTTGTGAACCAAATAACATTTGAACTGTCACTCAGATGCTTCGCTCTAAAAAAAATGGTCAAGTGCGAGTCAGGCTCGCGTGGAGAGGATTCCGTACCATTCCGTTTCCCGTGGTAATTTAAAGACTTATGATTTTCGTTTAGGTTTTCCTGTAAACTATATGTGAGGCCCTATATTCCTTATTTTTTGGCTCAGTAGTTTCGGAGATAAGGGGGGAAATACTCAATTTTCGTATATTTTCTTTAATATCTTTTAAACTATGCATTTTCTCTTAACGAGCCCTTTCATTTGATACATCACATGATGCACTTGAAATTTTTTTTTTTTAATTTTCTAATTTGCCCCCCAAAATTAACCCCCAAAATCAAAATTCGTTTATTTACGCTATACGTCCGTAATTGGGTCAGTTAACTCTACCTATATGTGTACCAAATTTCAACTTTTTTCGTCCAATAAATTCGAAGAAGGTAAGCTATGATAGACGGACAGACGGACTGACAAACAAACAGATAGACAGACCGACAGACAGACAGACAGACACTAGAGTGATCCTGTAAGGGTTCCGTTTTTCATTCTGAAGTACAGAACCCTAAAGACTAGTCGAAACAAGATTCTCGTTTACCGGAGCTCGTACCAGTCGGTTTGTGTATGCCGGTTAGCAGATTCTAATACACACTTAGACGCTGATGATCTCAGCTGTTGAGCGTCTGGTATAGAGTAATTGTTAAATCTTATAGAGTCTAAAAATTTTGTTTAGAATTTTTCCCGGAATTTTTGGAGCGAAGTATATTAACATTTAGTTGCTTACTAGTGTACTGAATATCATTCAGTAATGAATTAATTTTCGTAAAATACACAGCTCTTAGAAACAAACGATAAAAAATAAATGTAAAGATAGTTGTTTTTAATTATCATAAAATATAAATAAGTAAATAAACATTACTGATAACAATTTCACAGAACAAGTAAACATCGTTTTAATAGTTTGAAAGGTACGTTATTTAATATTAATGATTTGCATAGCATTATTTAAATATTGAGACATTATAAGGTCAAAAATTTAGATAAATAGATAGATAGATAGACAGTTCGTCTCGACTCGCGAGGCTTACTATACGATAAATGTTCATTGTTAATGAAATAGTATTAAAAATGTATGACGATAATTCAATTTTTGTGGGCCTTGACACTTGGGGGTCTCGGGATTAAGCCCTATTAGTCCTTAAGTAGATACGCCCCTGCCAGAGCATATTTTAAGCAGTTTTTACTGCCACTGTAAAAAATGGATGTAAAAATACTTTGAAAGTTAAGGTAGAATTCGCTCGATTTTCTAAGTGATTTTACATTATTATTTATTTTTAGACAGAAAACTTCATAAAAACTTGGACTTTTACTGTAAAATTAAACAAATTTGTGATTTTTACATAAAGTAAATTAAAATTAGATAATTTGTGTAATATTCCAAAAAATTGTGTAAAAATTACAAAATAAAATGTATAGTTACATATATAAAATGGATTGTAATTTTTACACACATTATTGGAATATTACACAAATTATATAATTTTAATTTACTTTATGTAAAAATCACAAATTTGTTTAACTTCACTGTAAAAGTCCAAGTTTTTTTAAAGTTTTCTGTGTAAAAATAAATAATAATGTAAAATCACTTAGAAAATCGAACGAATTCTACCTTAACTTTCGAAGTATTTTTACATCCATTTTTTACAGTCATAGTACATTTCTGAAAATAGCTCATATCTTTGAAACAGTTAGTTTGCGAACCCATATTTATTACGCTTTTTTCACTTATTTTGGTTTATACTATACGCTCTTAAAATTCCCGAACACCCTGTACCTATATATATAATGCGAAGTCACGGGTTCAGGCTAGTATAATATAATCAAACACAAATGCGTTTAATAAACAAAAGAAAGGAATCTTTGTTATATGAATTATTTGTTTGAAATTACTTTTCAAAAACTTCAACAGTAGTATGACGTATACTTAAAATCAATAGAACCGCGCAGAAAACAGAAGCATTTCCTTTTTAAGAACGTACTGTTTTCATCTCACTCTGATCTGTACAAAATTGCATTAACAGAACAAAGAAAGAAAATCGCTGTGCTTAAAAGGATCGGTCACTATATATACATATGAAAATGTATGATTTTCCATGCATTTATCCGCAGTCGAAGTTGGGCCGTAACGAAAATATCAACTCAAAAAAGAAAAACTAATAAAATGTGATCAGTTAAAATATTTTAATAATACTTTGAGAAATAAATTGATTAGTTTGAAAATAAGATCGTTATTCAATTATTATTTGCAAACAAATTCGGCTGTGAAAATCGGTTTTTGAGGTTATGCCGGTTAATGGAAACTTCGCGGAAACACTAAATTTTGCAAGGTCAATGCGTCATTTAATTTTTAATCATTATAATGAAAGACCAATAGGTTAATTCTATTTAATTTTATAGTAATGTCAAATGGGCTTATTAATACTATTTACCAAAGAGTTATAACATAGAATATTGTTTGTAAGTATTTAACAAGCAAATATTATAATAAAAAAAAAAACTCGGGTCGCAGTGCCAAAACCCTGTCGACAATATAGTGTATTTGCTAATACAGGCCTTGTGGCTTTAATACGTGAACTTAAGTTTGTTTTTGGACAAAATAAAAAATTCAACCCCTTAATACATCCCTTAAAATAATATTTTTTTTTTAATTTCAATATTATTATCATTGCAACCTCTGTACCAAATTAAATACACCCTTCAGTAAGTAAATCACTATCCGCAAAACTAGTGTTTTCATAAAATTTGTAAGTCCGGTCCTATCGGGCCGATTTTATTAAAATTTTAGCAGCACATTTTGATCTTTACTAAAAGGTTAAATTTCAATTTTGAAACAATTCTGAAATTTTTTTCGGTATTTTCGGGCCCAAAAACTTTTTTCAACCCCTAAAAACTACCCTTAAAATAGTCCGATTGGGCCCATTTTAAATAGGTTCCGTGCGGTGATAGATTCCAACGTGTGTACCAAATTTCTTTCAAATCAATTAAGTCTTTCGAGAGTTATGCCGCGAACACATATATATATATATATATATATATATATATATAAATATATAAATATATATATATATATACATATATATATATAAACATTTCCAAAAATGGTGCCAAAGTGTTCAGGAGGCTATGAAACGTCGAGAAATTTTGGTCCGACCCCTAGGTCCCGCCATCCGACCGACGCCAATAGTGTATGTGCCATATGGCAAATACACTAATAAATAGATTGTTTTTTTTAATAAATAAAAAAAATACTTTATTTACTTGACGACCAAATTTATTTATATCAATTTATAAATCAATTTCTTTTTCAAAACAACAATATGTTTTATTTGTAACTTTGGTGAGTTATTTATACATAATAATGAAAAATTATTGCAAAAAAAATGTACCTAAAACTTTTCCAAAATATACAGTATTTTTCGAAACACAGTGTAAAACAGTACTGGTTCATAGTGTGAATACTAAACTCTTCAACGAGCGAAGCTGTGTTGTGCCGCTAGTAATGGAGCCAATAAATTATCTGCATTTTTTTGTTTAACCATATCTGTACGTAATGTTTATAGTTTGCTCCATTAACGACAGCACAACACTACTTCACTCGTGATGGACGGCAAACTAAAATTTAAAAATTAAAGTCATAGTTAAACATAAACCTAGTGTTATAAATAGATTGCAGATTGTAGACGCTCGTCAACAGAGTTAAGAAACGTCTACATCAGTGAGTAATTGGAGCAATGATAGTTGAAAAAGAGCTATAATAATTATATACGCATAGATAATTGCAGGAAACATTTACGACAATTTCTTTCTATGTGAACTTTAAAAGCTTTACAACTTTCTGATATTATCTAGAGCCGGATTAAGGTCAAAGAGATAAGAGATATAGAGGAGACATACAGTGTACAACTGCTTATACAAAATTGAAGCCAGGTTTGACGTCACAGGGCCGAGCAAACATGGCGACAAAACACGGGATGGATTGGAAATATTATTCTCTTTTTCTTCTTCTTCTCACATATAAAATAAGGGCCAAATGCTTATAATCCCTCTATATCTTTTACCTCAGTGATTAAATACTGTCAACTCGAACAGTAGGATACACTTAAATGGAATTATTAGGCAAAACAAAAATATACGTCAATTTAGAAAAAATCCAAAATCTGAGAAATATTGAACGATTTATTGAAGAGCAAAAATGTATCAACGTGTGGTAAATACATTTTTGCGCTTCAATAAATCGTTGAATGTTGCCACAAAGCGCCTTAATGCGGCCTCGTCCGTAAACCGAGGTTACCGCGTGGCAAGCCAATTTTTGTCGGTTTCTCATTGCGCTCAGAGGTACCTCAGTCCGTTAACTGTTGTTTGTGCCTCGCGTTGCCTCTTTTTCATTCAATAAATAACCTCAGTTGTCGAGCGTCAATAATTTATAATCTTCGATAATACTCATTGAACGATCTGAAGATGACTACATTAAGTCGAAAGCGCTCATTAATTTTTTAATAAAATTTAATAACTTTGAAATTGTTTTTCTTAAAATGGCCATCGTGCCTCGCAGTAAAATTGGCTCGAACTACCTCTTTAGATTGTCTCGCTCGATTTTTTTTTTCAACAAATACTTAAGCCTCGGCCACGAGACAGGCTCAAGTACATAGCGGCTTAAAATAGGCCCTGGTTTCATCAAAAATCAGAAAATGAAAAATATTCTGAATAAAAAATTCTGCCGTAATATTCATAAAAACAAAAATAAAGATAGTTACTTCTTACCACAACAGTTATATTGATGTATGATCAGATGTATAGTGTTTGCTGAAGATGAAAGCATAGCTTTCGAAATGTACATCCATCAATATAACTGTTGTGGTAAGAAGTAACTCTCTTTATTTTTGTTTTTATTCCAACCACAGTGCTCATATATTTTTACCTACTATTCATCATTTATTTGTATATTTTTTAATTTCAGGTAAAAGTCGTTCGATTTTTACATCAGTTGACCCTAATTAAATATAGAAAATGGCACGATTATTAGGTCTACTAAAAAATGCATTACACAAATATCCTTTGGCATCAAACAGTATTATTTATGGGACCCTATATGTGGCAGCGGAGTTTTCCCAACAAACTTTTACAAAAAAAGTTATGGTGAGTATTAAAAAAATAATAAATAACACTAGATGTGCCTTCCCGTTGATGACGGAGTAAAGTCTATAAGTTGGATTCAACATTAAAAAATAGCAAAACAAACTTGAACTGGCAGTTGTACAGAGTTATACGATTAATTGGAAAAAATATATATCAAATCGGTCAAGTGGAAGCCGCTAAAAATTTTCGGATAAAAAAAAACACGTTATACAGGTGGCACATCTTAAACAATGCAATGAAATATCTCGTAACCGGTACAAACCATAAAAAATGTTTTATACAAAAGTTATAGAGTGTCAAGGGGGACAGAAGACTGTGATATCAGATTTAACATAGGTGGTGCTGTGAAGGTCAGGCGAAGGTCAGCTTCGATTTTTTAATTGTAACAGTGAATTTTTATTCCAGAATACGATACAGTATTTAATAGTGAACAGTAAATTATTAAGGTTCATATGAGCTAAAGTTAATAAATATTGAGATATTTAGAAATTAAAAAACAGCAAAAATGAACGACAATTAGATAAATTATGGCATAGCAGATAGCCATGATATTACGCACCGGCCTTCTTAGCTTGAATTCAATTCATAAAAGAACCGAATTGACAATTTAAATTTGGTATTTAATTTCGAAATATCTCAATATTTATTAACTTTAGCCCATATGTACCTTAATAATTTACTGTATCGTATTCTGGAATAAAAATGCACTGTTACAATTAAAAAATCGAAGCTGACCTTCGCCTGACCTTCACAGCACCACCTATGTTAAATCTGATATCAGTCTTCTGTCCCCCTTGATACTCTATAACTTTCGCATAAAACATTTTTTTATGGTTTGTACAGGTTACGAGATATTTCACTGCATTGTTTAAGATGTGCCACCCTGTATAGGCACTGTACGATGTGCACCATTTTCTACCGCCACATTTATTTTTGTTTTTATTTATTATTTAATTTTTATTTATGTTTTATTTCATGTAATTTTTAGCCAGAAACACCAAGACCCTATGATTTTGCACAAATTGCTAGATTTGGACTACTTGGCGTTTGCTACTACGGTCCTTGTTTAAGTACTTGGTATATTTTTTTATTTTGTTTTTATTTTTTGTTTTTAAGTTTTGGTTCTTTTATTTAATTTTTAATTGAAATAATAACCGTCCTACAAATTTGTAGAAACGCGGGGAGCATCTCGGCTATGACCCTCATATGATGACCAGATTTGGGATTCTGGGAGTTGCAGTTTATCCCCAAGTTTATTTTTATTGGTGAGTTATAATCATATTAATCGATTGATTGATTGCAGATTATATAAGGTCATCAGCGTCTATTCATATTATTAATCAATAACTATCATAGTATTATTGTTTTCAAAAAAAATATAAAAAAATAAAATAAAAAAACCAAGACTTGAAAACAGTTCACCAAATTCTGTAAAACTTTTTTTGTTGCACAATTCTAGAAAGAGAGAATGATAGTCGTCTGCAATAGCTTTAGCTATCTCTTTCTCTCATTTCGATGTGCCAATATTATAGAGAAATACTCTGGGCCACCCTCCATGTCTATGCTTGGAACCCGCTGATTAAAAATAACAATTGGCACCCACTGTAAGATTAAGACAGAGCCTCGCCTCGTGTCATATTTATATACGCACTCTCAAAAGCAGCAACTAATTGTTATGCTGACGTAATCCTAGGTATATACTGCACTGTAACACCGCGTGTGCTATACTGCACTGTAA
The DNA here is from genome assembly GCA_039654895.1 of Mongoloraphidia duomilia. Taxonomy (NCBI): domain Eukaryota; kingdom Metazoa; phylum Arthropoda; class Insecta; order Raphidioptera; family Raphidiidae; genus Mongoloraphidia; species Mongoloraphidia duomilia. The sequence goes on from CM077527.1 coordinate 15,996,231, forward strand.
CACCGCGTGTGCTACAGTTCATGCCTGAGCCAGTGCCGCAGTGGTGGGGAGAACAGCAGCGAAGGAGCGGACCAAACATTTCGTTGCATATTTCCCCTCACGCGGCTGTTCACAGCCCGACATAAGATGTTTCACATCAAAAACAAAACATCTACTACATATTTACATAGCCTGCTACAAAATTGTAAATGTTCTCAATGTTATTATCCCTATGTTCAGTAACCCTGGATATTATAATATATAGTTTATATATTTTAATTTATTGATCCTAGGTACAAATGGTTAGACAAAAAGTTTGTTGGAACAGCTCCAAAAACAATCGCTACAAAAATGCTTCTTGATCAATTGGTATTAACGCCACCGATGTTAGGTCTATTTTTTATAAGTAAGTATCAAAACTTACCAGAAACAAGACGATGGTAATATTCTCACATAAGGAAGTTCTCGGATAACATTATAAATTCACATAGAAAAACGTGACTGTATAATATGATTTCTAAAAATGAAAAATCTATTAAAATATCACAAATAGCATTTCTAGTTGGCTTGTTAATCGATTAAAGCAGCTGTTCACAACCTTTTTAGTTGTGCGGACCACTAATTTTTTTAAAAGAAAAATTTGAGGCCCACTAACTAAATATACAAGTAAAAACTATAAACACACAAACACAAATAGACACTATATACTCGATTGTTCTCATCTCGACCCCTGAAGCTCCGATAATATTTATCTTGACTTAGACTCTCGACCAGCGTCCGCACGGCCCAATATCACGCTGCCCGCGACCCACAAGTAGGCCGCGGCCCATGGGTTGGGATCCGCTGGATTAAAGGTTTCTGAGAACTTTCTCCGATCATATTTACCGTCTCTATTCGTCACAAATGCATGATCATTTTTAAACATCGTTAATAAAAAATTATTCTAACTTTAACTTTATTTTTAGTAATGAGCGTATTAGAAGGTAAAAAGGATTTACTAGAAGAATGCCGCGACAAAGTAATTCCAACGTATCAGAAAAGTTGTGTATTTTGGTTACCGGCCCAAGCTCTCAATTTCTTAATAGTTCCACCGACTTATCGCGTTGTGTACGTTGCCACGTGTGCATTCGTTTGGGTCAATATATTATGCTACGTTAAACGACAGGACATAAGAGAAACGAAAGAAGAGTAAAGTAACATCAAAAATATTACCACAAAACGAAAATAGGAACTATTTTAATCCGTTATTGCCCTCATTGCCCTTTTGTGCCCTGAATATCTATCCCAAGGAGTAATTACCCCATGATCTATCCTTTATCAACATCGGATAACAAACGATGGAAATACATTTAATGCATAAAAGTGTAATGGATCAAAGACGCAAGAAGAACAACACGACCACTGAATCGGCTCGGTTCAGTCCTGCGCGTCACGAAACTATTCTGTGCACACACCCTGTGTAATGCGTGGACCCTCGTTTATTCTTTTGTTTCCTGTGACGAACCGAACCGAATCGATTCGGCGAAAATCGTGCTTGCATTGTCAACTTCCGTTCCAAATCTAAATATTTTCTACGTTCCCTTGTCAAATAAGGTCTTTTTTACATTCCATAGTTTAAAGCAGTAGCGGCGCTTTTTTCTACACTGTAAAAAATGGATGTAAAAATACTTTAAAAGTTAAGGTAGAATTCGCTCGATTTTCTAAGTGATTTTACATTATTATTTTTTTTACACAGAAAACTTTATAAAAACTTGAACTTTTACTGCAAAGTTAAACAAATTTCTGATTTTTACATAAAGTAAATTGAAATTATATAATTTGTGTAATATTCCAATAAAGAGTGTAAAAATTACAAAATAAAATGTATAGTTACATATATAAAATGGATGAATATAAAACAAATTAATGTAAAATTAGTAACTACGCATGCGCAATGTGTTTTTATGGAATCTATGCGATGTGCAAGCGATACCTGTTTGCGACGCCATTGTCTCTTTGTGTGCCTATTACCAGATTAATCGCTGGCTATAAATGGACCATCGATAATCTATGTAATCGGCCTTCTCATTTCTTACAGTGTAGAGTGGGCCAGTGTTGGGCATGGTGATCTGAAGGTGGACCAATAACATTTATTCCCAAAAAATGTCAGTACTCGACCAAATTTTAACCCAGGTTACTTGCTATAGAGTTTACAAGAAAAATTATTGAAATATAGAGGGTTATAAAAACGTATTTAAAAGATAACCTAGAGATTAGCGATTATGCCAGAATGGGCAAAGATAGTTTAAGGTGGGCCATGGTCCACCCTTTGGCGCCGCCACTGGTTTAAAGTTATGTAGAACTGTTGATGAGACTTGTGATTTTTTTATAACGTGATAATTTCGTATTGATAAGGAGTAGCGATAAAAATTGGAAAAAATAAATATATCGATTTTGAAATGAAAAAATAAAAGACATTTTTTCGAATATAATGTTTTTCATGGCTGCAGTATTAGTGCTAATTAATAGTAGATTGTGTATCTAGTGGCGTAACGAGGTATAATACTGACGAGTAGTGGCAGTATGTAAAAACAAGCGCTAGCGAGTCATTATATCATTACGCACGAGATATATATGGTATTTTTGCCATACCCACTATAAAATTGCTGCTTTTCACTTCATTTTCAGTATTTTCAAAAATGTTTGACAGTTCATTTGCGTCGCCAACTTCACATTTATAGCAGGCCGTTAGTAGTATAATAGCCAGCGGGTCAGAGTGAAAAAACATAAATCACTACGGAAAAGAATTTATTTTCCACACTAGTGTGTTTTGAAAACACTTTTAACACACCTCCCTGTTAACTGACATATTTCATGAGTACGTACACGCATGTAAAGTAGCTATTTTATAGTGGGTATGGCAAAAAAATATAAAAATGTTGTTTTATGAAATTTGCTCATTAGCTATATTACTGTTAATAAGTATTTTGAAAGTTTCCAAATAAAATAATCAACTTTAGACATAAGAAATTTCGTAACTTTAAAGCTCATTGCTTTAAAAATCACGAGCTTCCAGAACTTACTAATAATTATACTATTTTTTTAAATTTAAACAAAAAGTTTTTTGTGACAATCTAAAATACGTTGTTCTGAATGGTACAACTGTGTTGTTTCCTCGGTTGGAGCAATGGGGTCTTTCCCTATTATTTTATTGGAGCTTACTCCTTAAGAATCGATTTTCATATAAGACCCCCGGTATGAAAATTTTATGAGGAGTAAAATTTATACAAGCGTTAACTAAAAAGCGTTACGTTTTTCTGCGCAACGTACATTGCGCACATGTACAGGGTATGCTGCGCGACAGCATAAGTATGTATGTTTGCTTACTGCATAGTCAAAAACAATCGTACTTAAGGAGTAAACTCCAGTCGTGCATCGGAGCTGACATACACACACACTTTTTTGCAGAATCAGGTTTTTACACGCGAAAATATAAAAGAAAAATATCGAAAATATGCAACGCCCAACGCCGCTAAGATATCCTTTTCTATGCGTTCTATGCGTTGCCAAAAATTTCAGGAAGGGTTTGAACCCCCTAACCCCCCCCCCCTGAATCCGACACTGAAGAGACTGCTTGAGACCACAGTTTTACCATCCAGAAGGTCGTTTATATAAAATCATATCATATAAACTTTTAAGCACAAATTTTCTAGAAAAATTGAAAAAATCGCAGAATTATACTTGAAAATAATATGATGGTTAATAGATTTCCCAGATCTAAGCTTACAAAATTTGTGCACGTTTTTAAAAAGCTTTAACTAATTCAAATAGGAAAAGACAGTAATTTATTGTCTGACTATATAGTCCATTTTATGAAACAATTTTTATATTTATTATTTAGAAGCTTGAAAATATATCATCGCCAAAAAAAATATTAAATCCTATAAAAAAAACTTTAATATAGTTTTATTTATTTACTCTTAAAAACCTTAGACGCTAATGACCTCAATTGTCGAGCGTCTATGATTTACAATTCTTCTTCTTAAAAACCTTAAAAACGCATATCTTTGAAAATCTTAAACTAGAAACGTGAAACTCGAGAGTTTTTTTCCCGAGTAAAATAAAGAAATTTAAAGAAGTTTTTCTAGAAAACTACCCGAATCTGTGAACGAGGTTTTTCGAGTTATCACTAGGTATTTAAAAAAAGCGTAACGTTGGCTTTCTAAACTTCACCTGGGTGCAGTCGGGCAAAATTTGCAGACGGGGTGAGGGACTGCCTACCGCTTTAAAAGGCCAGCGTAAGATTATAGTCCATTTTGCCCGATAACAACATAATATGTAGGTATGTGAAAATAAATTATCAACAAATTTTTAAAACTTAATATGAATCAATATTAAAATAATGAATTATCTTAAAACAGTTTTTCCAAAATCCGACTATTTTGAAAATTATTTTTTTTTTTGGAACTGAAATCATTTAACCAAATTGAAAATTGAAAAAATTCGTATTCGTTGTTCTTCAAAAATTCTGCATGGAACTGTATAAAACATATCTAATGATTAAAACAAAGTATTTTTTGGAAAAATAATATTAAGAAGACAATATATTTTTCACAAAACAAAAAAAAAACGAATTGTAATACTTATAATCTATATATTTGTATTAAAAGTACTGTTTTATCGCTTCCTTTTGACAATATTGTAAGGAAATTTTGTGAGATTCAAATAAATTTATTAAAATGTAAATAAATGTATTTTTTTGAGGCGAGCATAACATAAAACATGCTATTGCACCTATATCCACTTGTTAATGACCTCAACTGTCAACCGTCTGGCGTCTATAATCCACACTCTGTCTATCAATCTATCTTTCAGTATATCTCTCAATCTATCTATCAATCTATCTATATTCTATCTGCTTCTGGAAAATACGTGAAATGGACATAATAGGAATTTTTTGAACATTTTTGTATACATGTTTAACTTATTGATTTGATTTTTGAATAAAAAAATGGCTGCGTCGATTTTGATTTTTTGTATTGTTTGTTTTCTTTCGGGGTCACCACGTTTTTTTTTATTTTTTGAAAAATTTTCGAAATTATTTTTTTATAAATGTAAAATGACTAGCTCATGGTTTAACATAATATTGATCTAATTAGTTTTGTGAATATTAATTTTTATTATAACTTATGAATATAATGAGATTTACAGCCTGAAAAAATAAACTCTAGAATCCGTATTTATGTAAGTATACAAAATATACAGTGAGTTCTACGAGTGTTAAGGTGTAGAGATGCCATTTTTTTACAAAACATATAAAAACTCTGCTACATCATATTTTTAAAAGGCTTTCACGCAAATAGTGAGGCTTTATTTTTAATTTTAAAATTAACGAGGGATATTGCAACAAAAATTTTCAAATACAACAACCTTTACTCCCACCATCGACAAATTCAGTATCTTTGTACTGATTTATGCATTCATTATTACAAAAAAAAACTAGATCAACACGTGGCCACATTTCTTTCAAACACTAAAAAAAATTAAATCTAATAACACAGCTTTCAAATAGTTTTTCCAAGTTTTGAATTTACGATATAATTTTATCGACCCAACGCCTCCACCATATATACAGCCGCGTAGTAGGGAACCTAAGACTCTATGCACCCTTGCATTTTTTTTCTGCTCGGATGAAACTTGGCACGATTCAAGTATATACCTATAGGTAACATTTAAGAAGTGATGCCTCCAGGCCGGACGTGCAGGAGGCGATTTCCTACTGTTCAGGGGCAAATTATAGCATTTTTTCAAATAACAGTCTATATCTCTGGAAGAAATCGTTCGAGAACAAAAATGAGGATACCGGCAAACACAGGTCAATCCTTTTGAACCAGAATTTTTTTTCTATCTCCACTCCTGGACTTAGGGAGTGTCCGTAGGTTGGTATATTCAAAGAAAAAACCACTGAAGATAGAAAAGTAAAATTTGGACAAGAGGTTTCTTTTGTGACAAAAATACCCACTAAGAAATGATTTTTTGAAATTTAACCCCTGAAGAGGTTAAAATGGGGTGTAGAGTTTTTTGGCAAAATGTTCAACATACTAACTCTTCTTTAAAAAAAGCAAATTCGTTTGCGAGCATTTATTTTAATTCAACCCCTACAGGGTCAAAAGGGGGTGTATTGCACAGTTTAAACCACTGAAGATATCAACGTGAAATTTGGAAGTTATGTTCCTTACAGGGAGTAGAGGCGTACTAAGAAAGGATTTTTCGGAAATGTAAACTTAGTAATTGATACATTACTACCAAAAACCAAATAACAATATGCAAAAATTAAAAAAACCGGTAACTAGTTGATACAGGTGGAAATTTTTTTAAGTCCGCGACGTACCTACAGTACTTATTGACTAATCAATCAAATTTTATATTTTTATTTTTAAGTTAAAGTTAAAGTTAAAATTTATTTAAGTTTCTAATTGTTTATTTGTATATGATAACCCAATTTTTATAATATAATTCTTTATTTTGTGTCTATAATATACACTATAAAAATTGATGTAAAAATAGTTTGAAAGTTAAGGTAGAATTCGCTCGATTTTCTAAGTGATTTTACATTATTATTTATTTTTACACAGAAAACTTCATAAAAACTTGTACTTTTACTGTAAAGTTAAACAAATTTGTGATTTTAACATAAAGTAAATTAAAGTTACATAATTTGTGTATAATATTCCAATAAAATGTGTAAAAATTACAAAATAAAATGTATAGTTACATATATAAAATGGATGAATACAAAACAAATTAATCTAAAATTAGTAGCCACGCATGCGCAATGTGTTTTTATGGAATCTACGCGATATGCAGGCGATACCTGTTTGTGTGCCTATTACCAGATTAATCGCTGGACCATCGATAATCTATGCAATCGGCCTTCTTATTTCTTACAGTGTAGAAGTATCAACCATTTTATCGATCTAACGTTTATAATTAATATACGATTCAGGAAATCTTAATCAAGATGGCCAACCAAAAATTATCGGTTTTCGATAGGCCACAAAAAAGGTATCATACTCTGACTTCCGCCGGGATTGACATCCAAATTCAATACTTTCCGAGTCTATAAGTGGTCTCACAATTATGCTACATTGTCGGGCGTCATTAGGGAAAAGCATTTTGCCTCACACAATATATTGTTAAAGACGATGTTTAAATATCGATACGGCTTCTTGTGTGTGTGTTTTTTCCATGTGTGTTTAATTTAATATGCAAAAACAATAAGATTTAAGCATTCTAGTGTTTGCTGCGATCCAACAGCAAAATGGATAACTTTTTTTAAAGGTACGTTACTCCAAATGAAAACTATTTTCTATAGATTTATGTAAAACCAAAACTTGGTGATATTTAAATTATTAAATTATATTAGTATTCTAATTTAGTAAAGAAAATAATTATAACTTCTATTCATTTCCAAAATAGAGTAATTTTAAAAAATGCCTTCCAACAGTGTCACTTACCTACAGCTTACAACAAAATAAATAGGTAAATACGGTCAAGTACATTAGCAAAATTTGAAATTCTCCCAACCGACCAATCACAACTCAAGAAACAAAGGGACACGAGCCGATCACGCACACAGGTCACTCTATCTGATGAATAAAAATATGGTAGCCCTCATTAAATAAAAAAAATTCGACTGATGACCAGTCCTATACTTCCCACCTAGTAAATATTTGCAAAAAATAAACACTCTTTTTTTATTCTTTGAAAAAAAGCATGGCCCTCTTTTTTGTTTGGTGATCTACTGATGACTAATAATATAGCAAAAATCATGGTTACCTTGATTTACGTACAATTTTTATTTTTTTTAGTAAAATATTTTTTTTCTCGAAAACTGTACATTTTAGAGGAAAAAAATATTTACATTTTTTTCATATTAAAACATCTAGAATTCATTTATATTTTTTTTTTACCTATGTTAATACGTGACATTGAGAACGTTTTTATATCTCAGGATCCACTGAACCGAATTGACTCAAAATCTAATCAGATCTAAGTTAAAGGCTGATAAACACAATAGAACAATCGGCATGGCCGTATGTCGTTCCGATTTTACGATATCGAAGGCGAAAAATTGACCACATACACACATACAGACATAAGTCAGAAAATGATCTTAAACGATTGCTAGGGTCTCAAAACGTGAAGATCTGTTAAAATCTCGAAATATTTTTTTCGAACTAAATCCATTACTTCCCTACCATAGTAGAGGTGGGAAGTAAAAATTGTTTAAAACTAGAAAAGTATTAAAAAAATAGAAAATAGTAAGATAGCTTTTTATGCACAGATATTTCGTCACAAACCAAAAACTGAACTAATAGATTAAAAGAAATTAAGAAATGAAGAATTGGGTAATCGAGTTGTTTCGATGGGTTTCCGAAATAACGTCTGTAGAAGTAACGAATATATCTTCCAAAGATATTCCATTAAACTGGACAAGAGTTTCATTAAGAAATTTTAAAACTGGTTTTTTCAACATCACGGTATTAGATGAAGAACTTCATCAGAAATTTGAGTTTTATAATCCAATTTTTCCGAAAATTCATATATATATTTTATTCGGAATACTATGTTCAACTTTATTAAAATCAAGAATGATTAACAATAAGGTAAAAACGTATAATATGTCAATAATATTAATTATTAAATAAATACAAATTTTAACACGGACGTCGTGAACAAATACATAATTAAATGAATGTATAATGACTGCAAACAGTATATGAAACACCTGTTGCAAAGAACAATGACGTAACACAATGCTGTAATCAGGAAAAATTCATTAATTCAAATCTATGTCACCGTAGGGATTTTAACCCTAAACTAAAGTTTAGGGTTTACGGTGACATAGGTTTGAATTAATGAACTTTTCCTGATTACAGCATTGTGTTACGTCATTGTTCTTTGCAACAGGTGTTTCATATACTGTTTGCAGTCATTATGCATTCATTTAATTAAATATTAATTATTATTAACTAATAACTAGGTTTAAATTAACGCACCTAGTAACACTCGGTTTTTCTGCTATATTTTTAGTGTTTACGGAATATTTGGACCGAAAATATGTTTTGTTCTTGATTAAATCAGGATAAGCATAAAACTCATTCGATGGCCGCCCACGAGTATAGCGAAAGCTTGGAGGAAGATTTGCTACCTTTGTTTGGGCGTTGAAGCAAATTCCCCGGTACACCAAATGGGGTCCTTTGCAGTGATATTGAGATATTTTGACTTCTGGGAAGGCATTTCCACTCAACGCCCGCACAAAATTACTGAGATATCACAGGCAGTAAATCTTTCTTCTGCAGGCCCTCGCTATACTCATTCACATCCATCTGATGGTTGCAAACTTAATCTGCAATTTCACCAAAAAAAAATGGTTCCACTAAAATTATTCCTCCACTAAAAATATAGGAGAAAAGCTGGGTATATTAGTTTTGAGTAGGAGTTTTGAAAAATATATATTTCAGAATGTTCAGACAACAATAAACAAATGCGAAGAAAATGAAGAAAAACCGTACCGTTCTCTCGAAGAATGGTCCGAATATAGACACGTTCGGATTTTGTTTTCAATCACGTGTTTAATTGTTACAATTCTACTTGCACCGGTCATAATAATTGTTTTGCTTATTTTCAAAGCGTATCGAAAATTAATTCAACTCATTTTACGAGTTCGCTTTGGAGATAAGTTTGTTGGACTTTTGGAAGGCACTGATGCCATTTGGGCTTTAGAAGACATGAACACTAGCGTTATTAACGCTTTGGGAATTATTCAGGTAAATTATTTATTTATTAAGAAATGATATAAAAACTTCATCCATTGACAAGATATATTTTTATTAAATAAAAATTGGCGACATGTTTCGACAACTAAGTTGTCATCATCAGGCCTTAAAATATAGTTTTACAAGAAAAGATGTTATTCTAAAAAATATACAGAAAACAAAATAATAAGTATGAACATAAGATAAAATGAATTATAAAATTGAACAAAACATATCTTGGAGTGTGCTAAAAAATGCAATCATAACCAAATTTGAAAACGTGGAAAGAACTGTAATGTGACAACTATACACAAAACCCCCCGACATATCTACATATATCGTAGAGAACTAAATTGATACTAAAACATGTTTTGAAAAAAAAATTGGCACGTAGATGTCAAAAAGGTTCGACATCCGTGGTATAGCGTCTCTATTACCTTTTAACTCAGTGATCTTAATAGCCTTTCACTTTCAGGTGAATAGCTCAGTAACAAAACAATATCTTCTAAATAAAATTAGGAATACATTTTCAAAAAATTTATTTAGAAACCCGCTATTATATCCAAAAATATTCTATAACAGAAAATATTTCTGTGGATACAGTTACTGGAAGATGCATGATTCAGTTCGAGTTGAGGATTATATAAATGTGTTACCAGAAGTTGGAGAAAGTAACGATTATGTAACAGAAAGTGTTTTAAGAGGACTTATAAGCAGCTTGAGTAATCAAAAACTGCCGAACAATCATCAAATGTCTTGGCAGGTTTTAGTAGGATCTCAAATATTAACAGACGATAAAGTTTTAATTGAAGAAAATGAAGACGAAACAGTCAAATTTCCGATCCTTTTTAGAATTCATCATTCATTGGGTGATGGAGTAGCTCTGATCAAATTACTCCTTGAAACTGTAGCAGATGATGACCTGGATTTCAAAAAAAATTCGCATCCAGAAAAATGTGACATAAACCCGATTCAAAAAGAATTGACGATCAACAGCTTTTCGGGAGTTACCGCTACTAATAGTATTCGTATGATTGATAGTTTAGACGAAATGACGGCAGTATCTTCCGAAGCTAATGATGATAATTTAATTCCTTGTCAAACTAATAAAAATGTTACGAAAAGCTATTCTTTGCCTTTAAAAATGAACAATTTACAACGTTTTAAAAGTTTTGATTCAACATATTCAATTTCAAAAAAGTATGAACGTTACCAAAGCTTACAAGAAATTTTTAAAATAGAAGAACATCATGAACTTGACATTTTTACGTCAAAATATTCAATTAGCATTAATGATAATTCAAGAAAAGTTTCACACACTATCAGTAATAACGCACATGGTTCACAAACAGACGAAAATAATATCCAATCGTATGGAAAAATCGGTCGCAGCATTTTCAAGTTCTTCGAAAAAGTTTTCGTTATATTTTTGGCACCGGCGTCGCTTATAAATCAAGCTTTACTAAAATCAATCGATAGAAATGAGCTACACAATTCGACTTTGACAACTGAAAAAGTCGTAGCATGGATTTCAGAAAAAGAAAATGATGAGTTTAAAATGTTGAGTAAATTAAAAGCTATAAAAAATCGGATACCCGGAGCAAGATTTTCTGATGTAATTTTGACTGCACTTTCAGCCGGGTTTTACAGTTATTTTGAAAAGGTAATTCACATTATATCAAAAAAGTAACACGTATCGGCAATTATTAAAAAAAAAATGGTTTAATAAAATGGAAAAAATGATAGAATCTTTGGTGGTGTACAAAAATAATAAATAACAACAATTTTATCCGCCTTAAAATGGTATTCTAAGGGCAAAATTATTGTTCGTTATTTAAAAAAATATCTGAAATGTTTATTTTCAGATGGGAAAAGGAATTCCTTCAGCTATAACAGCAGTTATTCCTGCAAGAATGGACACAACATTTTCAAATCAATCTAAAGATAATAACTTAGCTCAAAAAGAGACTGTTTCGGGAATTGGTGGTTATGTTTCTGTACCAACAAATGATGTTATCGAACTTACAAATCGCTTTTCGGTAGGTTTGTTGACCATTCCAATTGCACGAGACACTAACCTTATAGAAAGGATGACAGATATCAAACAGCATTCAGAAATGCTAAGACATTCCCCTGACTTTTTGGTAAGTACAATCCATGTAAGAATCACCTTACTGTTAGAAATCCGAATCATAGGCTAGTAAAGGCATTACACAAGACCGATTAGTCCAGCAGTCAGGTACTTTTTACCTGGAAAGTATTCCGAAGTTAATGATATTTTAGTATGTTGTTTGTGGGTACTCTGTGGAGTAGAATCTGAGTTTTCGACCTCGAGGACCCTGTACTAACGTGGGAGGAGCCGAAAAACTACGAAATTTTACCACCTTTTTTGCTTTTTTCGAAATCTCTCAGAAACGGTCGACTTAAGCGATTCTTTCATTATGTAATGTTTTAAAGAGGATTACATTTCCCACAATTTTCATTCCCACAACTTTTCTGTGGTATTAATGAAACACTGGCGCTGCAGTTCTTGAAAATCACCCGCTCCGCTTTTTGTAACCTTGGTAACCATTGGTTAAAATGTAATGTTCTTTTCAATAGTTTTATTTATTTTCTTCTTCATCGAAATTTAAATTGAAAATACACATGTTACACATTGGTTACCAAGGTTACAAAAAGCGGAGCGGGTGATTTTCAAGAAGCTGCAGCGCGCTTACCATTAGTACCACAGAAAAGTTGTGGGAATGAAAATTGTAGAAAAAGTAATCCTCTTTAAAACATTACATAATGAAAGAATTGCTTAAGTCGGCCGTTTCTGAGAGATTTCGAAAAAAGCAAAAAAGGTGGTAAAATATCGTGGTTTTTCGGCTCCCCCCACGTTAGCACAGGGTCCTCGAGGTCGAAAACTCAGATTCTACTCCACAGAGTACCCGCAAACAACACACCAAAATATCATTAACTTCGGAATAATTTCCAGGTAACCCCTTCATTTATTACCTGCCGCTTGGACTAGATCTTAGAACTTTGAAAACGATTGCATCTAAATAATATTTGATGATAATGATGATAGTTTTATCTCAGTGCTGTTCAATTTAATATTAGTAACATAAATAATTTGATTACATTTCAGGTAAACTATTGGATTATGCGTAAGTTATCATCTACTTTACCAGAACCATTACTGAAACCAGTTGTTTTTAGTTCCCACAGTACAATAGTAGTAAGCAATTTACCAGGACCATCACAAGTAACCGTTTGCGGTGGTTACTTGCTTGATGATCTTATTTTCTGGATACCAAATCGAGGATCTACTGGTAATTTTCCACATCTTATATGAACGTTCTTAAAATAGGTGTTCAAGAATTAAGAGATCTAAAGTACTCACTGAAAGGTTCGGCCTAATCTTAAGGAGTACCGGGAGAATTCCCGGTGAGCTGGTCTTCCGATGGGTCATTTTAAAAAATTAATAATATTCAAACGTCGTGTCAGGCGCCGCTCGATTCGTTTTTCACAGTAACTTTTTGTGTCCCAGGCCAACCGTGCTTACTAAAATAAGTCGTGAAAATCCTATATTATTTTAATTTATGTTTACTTCTTCGAAGGAATCGGAATATCAATTCTAAGTTATGCTGGACGACTACAGTTAGGTATTCAAGCAGATCGAGGCATATTGAAATGTCCCCAGGACGCTCATTTGCTCCTGGAAGAAATCGTTAAAGAATTACAACGCATGGATCAAATTACGACAAACACCATTACTTGAAGTTACTTCTGAAGATTTCAAAACGGGGTCGCACCACATTTTTTTGTTGGAGTCTGCATTACAAAATATAGATTACAAAACAATTTTTTTGACAATTTCTTGGAAGCTTTCTCTATAATAAAATTCCTACAAAAAAGTGTGCATTTTCAATGGAATTTCAAACATTAGATAGACAAGAGATATTTAAAAGAAAAAAACGTAAAATTCATAACTTTTATTTGCCCATTCATGGAAAACAGAGTTGCTATGGGTCTGCATTAGCGTCCCACTACTACTTCATTCATATTTACTTGGTAAAAAATAAGCTAATTTGTAAATAGTCATCGAAAAAGAATTGACAGATTTGAAATTTAATTTATTATTACACAACATTCACTTGTTATTTCGTATGTATTTTGTTTATAATATGGAAATAATAAAATGTATTCTTATTCTATTTGGGTAACCCTAGAAAGAAAATATGCACCCTAAAATAAAATTTCTGGAGAGCTTATGATTTGACATTGACTAAAGGTACGTGCAGTACGCAGCTGGGATTCTAGATGGTAGCATGTATGGTAGATGGTGGCTGAAATTATAAGCGCTTATAGGTTTGCACAACGAAGCTTTGATACTAGCATTGATACAAGCTTAAATCGCGTTTGAAATGTCAGATAGCGAAGACGAATATTTGTGTTCTTCTGCTACAAAGTGGTATATTTTAAATACAAATTTGGGTAGGAGCTATCATGTCCACCCTATTAATAGAAAACGATCTAAACATGGCGAATTTCATCATTTATATCAAGAATTAAAATTTTACCCAAACCGGTTTTTTGAATATTTACGTATGGAACCTAACACTTTTAAATACGTCTTAGAAAAAACTCAAAACAAATTAAATAAAAATTGGCAAAATTTCATTTATTTAACTAGTCACATCCATTGCGAAACTTGTAACGGCCATTTGACAGTTGTGACACGTTGATTGTAGTAGTCAGCGCGCTGAAAGAATGGTGAGATACATTCTTGTATCTACCAGCTCTTGTAACAGCGCTTATACCTGCTACACTCACTGCTTCGTTGTGTACGCTCGCATAAATATAACAATGCATTAATTTAAGCAAGCCCTGCTATGATCTACGCTACCATCTAGAATCCCAGCTCCATACGCAGTTTTTTCTTCAAGAATAAACGGGGCATTTTTAAATACTTAAAAAAATAATTTATTCATCGCTATATTTATTTTATTGAATAAAAGATTATCTCGATTTCAAAACATACACTTGATATTTAAAATTAAATTTAAAAAATTGACTTTCCAAATTTTATCTATAGGAATTTTCTACAAGGTAAACACTTTTGACTAAATCGTGAATAGAGACCATTGATTTCATGCTTCAAGGAAGCATTTTCATGTAAAAGATTATTCGTTCGACGCACCTACAAGCACAATAATATAAAATTTTAATTGTTTTACATAGTTTCTTTTTTTACCCGACTGCAAAGGCAGGATTAATGTTTTTCGCGCTATCTATGTATGTATGATAAGTATATATCTTTATATACAGGGTGTATCACAGGAAACCGAACATAGGGAAAAGTACACAGTACAAATTAGTTAAGATCAGAGATTGCTTTGCCCTCTATTCATGTAAAAAACTATGATAATTAATTTAGTTAAGTTAGCCATGTGTATTTTATCTTTGTCACGTTACTCATTTTGCTTATGTTTTCCTTGTTGCACTCATTACTTTTCTATCTATTCAATCCTGTGATACACCCTGTATATATTGGGAAATAGTGTACATGACGTCACGGAACATGACGTACACTAGATGCCATTTTGTCAGAATGTAAAAGTAATTCTCCCTTCTTAACACATCGACATGGGTATCAAAAGAAAGGTCTCTTTGAGACGATTTCAAATATGTATACATTTACTAATACAATACAAACAGCACTAAAAAGACTTAAATAAAAAATCAAATTAAAAAAATCAAAAAACACGACTGCGTAATAAAAAGCGAACTATAAAGATGGAAACAAGATCAAATGATAACATGCAGTCGGAGGCATCAGATGCCTCCGACTGCATGTTAGTTCGCTTTTTATTACGGAAGTCAGATTATTTGATTTTTTTATTTTAACTTTTTATTAGCGTATCTTTTTTTATAAGTACCTACCTAAAGGGTTTTCCAATTTGGGCGGGTCGATGTTGAAATGTAATAAAACAAGCTATGTGTGTGAGGTATTAACGAAATTCTTTGTTTATTTGAAAGCCCCATGTATGCCATTATGTATGATATATGACATCGTTCAAATGTCCGCCGCGGTTTCGCACGGTGGCACGGATCCGAGAGGTCCAATTTTCTATGACTCTGCCACATAGATCCGGGTGAATTTGAGTGATGACCTGGGTTATGTTGACTTTGAGGGCATCGGTCGATGGCGACTTATTGGCATAGACCTGCGACTTCAGAAAACCCCACAAGAAAAAGTATAGCGAGGTCAAATCGCACGACCTTGGTGGCCAATTCACGTCACCTCTGCCAGAGATAACCATACCCTCAAATAGTTCATGCAGAATGTCCATCGGCGCGGCGGACATTTAAACGATATCATATTTCATACATAATGGCATACATGGGCCTTTCAAATAGATAAAGAATTTCGTTAATACCTCACACACAGCTTGTTTTATTCAATTTCAAAATCGACCCACCCAGATTGGAAAACCCTATACATTTAATTCAAAAATTATCCGATAAATTTCAAATGTTGGTATTTTACCTCTTGCAAAAGCAATGCGTCCTTGGAATCTTTCACATTGTGTAATTTATTTGTAAGAATCACTTCTCTTTCAGCACAACTTTCGTGAAGCATCGATATGGCTTGCTGTAAAGATGTCTGCAGAGAATTTATTTCATTGCGCAGATGTTCTTCCTTGAGGAAATAAAAACAATCACTTATTTTTACTCGCCTTTTATTTCAAATAATTATTTTTTTTCTACTTCCATATAGATATACCTATGACATTCACAAGTTTAATAAATGACCTCAGTTTCACCTCGGCCATCTAAAAATCTCCTTGCACAATTAATGTAATGTAATAGTAGATTGTATATCTAGACTGCGTAAAGGCAAACTGGATGTAAACGAGGAACCTACGTTTGAACAGTTACACGCCATAGACATTCGCTCGATTTTCTAAGTGATTTTACATTATGGTAGGTTCTATTTTTACACAGAAAGCTTCATAAACAAGCGTGTGGACTTTTACTGTAAAGTTAGTGATTTTTGACATACCAAGTACACATTAAGAATTACATAGATTTCGTGTCAATATGTCCAATAAAGCCGTGTAAAAATCTACAGAACGATAAAATGTATAATTACATATATAAAATGGACGTGAATGGCCGCCAATGAGTGTTTTATGACCCCACATCTCAGGGCGCGATGTCGCAGGCGCCATTGTCTCTTTCGTCCGTGCCTCATTACCAGATTAACTCGGCCTGGCTACAAATCCGCCGGACCATGCGGTAACTGCGTCATGTAATCGGCCTTCTCGGATTTCTTACATGTAGTTGCGTAATAAGGCATATTGACTGTATGTCTAAAACGAGTGGCATACCTCAACACAGCTGTTTAACAGTCACACGACCCTCCCATAATATGCATTACGCACGAGATATATATGGTATTTTTTGCCATATACCCACTATAAAATAGCTGCTGTTCAAATCATTTTCAGTATTTTCAAAAAATTTTGACAATTCATTTTGTGTCGCCAACCTCACTTCTATAGTTGGCCGAGGCATGCACAGGAGTATTTTATTTATTTATTGTAAATAATAGACGCGTCGACAACTTAGGTCATTAGCGTCTTCTAATTACATCAAATCAAATAACAAATAACTTAAAACTAAATGACATCACAAAACATCCATGAGCGGAGGTGGCATTCAAAATCACGACAGTGTGGTCCAAAGGCCTGCTACGCTAACCGTTACACCACACCTCCGCACAGAAGTATGTAATAGCGGGCGGATCAGGCGAATAAACATTAATCACTATGGAAATGGCTTGCTTTCCCACACTAGTGTCGGAAAGATGCGTTCCCGCATACCGGCCTGTCACATGCATACATACATGCATTAAAAGCAGCTATTTTATAGTAGGTATGGCAAAGATAACTATTTACAGAACTTTGACAGTCACAAAAATGTGTTCGTTACGACGATTGTTGTGAGCAAACTGAGAATGAGATATTCCAAAAAAGTTAAGAACAGTACTCAAAAATATTGGGTTAATTCCAAAGGCGGACTAGCCGTCTTGGCCGCCCTAGGTCGTTCAGTACCAGCCGCCCCTAGCTCTGATGAATGGAATAATATGGTTAGATGGCGTGGCTATAGTATATAATAATAATTAACAGATATAACTAACTATAGCCAACTGGTTACTACTATAGTTTGCCATAGGTCTCCAACTAAGGGCCACAAACGAATGTCTCCCCGACAGTGGCGAACTAAGCCCGTCAGAGGCCCGGGGCGGCAGACACTAAATGAGGTCCCCGGTCTGCTTAGAAATTGATGCTATCTGTAGTGCTAAATTCGCCAAAAATTAATAATATAGATGTAATAGCTGACAAACAAAATCAAATATCTATAATAAACGACCTACCTACGGTTATATCTTGTATACACACGGGGCCGTCCAACTCCAGAGGCTGCGGCTCTTACTTACGCTAAACACTATACTTTGGCTTCGTCTGGAATTTGATTAAGAAGGATCTCTCGAGACTTGAAGGCCCCCCAGGATCAGAGACCCGGGTCGAGCCGCCCTCTTAGTTCGCTACTGCTCCCCGAGCCAAATGATTGTCATAGTTACATTTTTTTATTGTCAGTGTCAGAGACAAAGTAAGGCAGCTGTATATTCATATACGCTAGAGGAACTACGAATTTTGTCTCTGATAGTTATAAGACCATAAACTTTATATTATAAAGTTTTCTCAGAGCACGCCGCCGCGCCCCCAAGTGCCTGCGAGCCAGATGGCGGGCGTTTGTTCCCGCCGGCCGCGGGCGCAGATTGACCGCCCCTAATATTTGGCCGCCCTATGCCTGGACCTAATCGGTCTTATGGAAACTCCGCCACTGAATAATTCATTTTGTATTCTCACTGTAATGAGCGTGCAATTTTCTATAAGCATTTATAAACATCTCATCTTACCAAAGAGTCTCTGCGCTTCTTAAGATTCATATATTTCAAACACAGATCATGAATGATGCCATCTTTTTTCAATAAAACGTTTTTCAAATAATGGACGTCGTTTTGTAATCGCGCGCAGAGATTTATTCGTTTTCTATAGTCGCGGTCACGTGCTACCAGTGACTGGAGCAAATTCTGATGAGTTTCCCATAATTCATCATACCTAACAACAATAAAAATAGAAGTTGCAAATTTCGTGTGTTTTTAAAGACCACCAACAGCTAAGGTTATTTCATATTTGGGCCTAGCACCAATTCATATTTTCAATTCATTATTTTTTTTTAATAATAAATTGAAAATCCAATTGACACTTTTACCAGCTCTCGGGCTAGAACCAGGGAACTGGGGACTTGTAATAGAGGAACCATAGCAACGCCATGTAAACAACAGCATTGCTACACGCTCGGCTATTCTCAGGCCCTTGCAACTTGCAAATTGTCAGATTGGTTTCGCGATCGTATCATATTTAATCCTTCCCGTGCAACCCTGCAAAATTCCGGTGGCAAATTTCAAAGTTAGAAAAAAAAACCGCATCAAAATCCAATATTGAGGAAATCATAAATACCACTTCAAAACCATATTCTACTGTCAAAAGATTTTTCTGAGATTACAAGATGGTGGCGTTTTTCTATTTTATTTGTATTCTATAACCTTCCCGCAAAAATATTATCGAATGAAGGAAACCGTATCAAAATCGGTTCACCCACTGAAAAACCACAGACACACAACCCTAAGGGCGGCCGCACACAGATAAATCAAAAACGTTTTTGACAAAAACAGTTCCATGTAGATGTTTCAATACAAAATAAATGGACCGTCGCACACTAATCAATCGCGTGTCTTAAATCACATTTAGGTTCATTTAGGCACAGTCAGGCGTTTCGATGTCGGGCCCTGGATTCTGTTTTATGTTTTATGTCAGATATTAGTTCCAATATATAATCAAAAGAAGCAGTGCTCATTCGTGTAAAATTCTTGAACTTACTTTCATTTGCTCTTATTTCTAGCAGAAAAGATTGAAGAGATTTTTCAGCAGTTCGTTTTTCATTTATAGGATGCACCCACAATTGTCTATTATGTGCTTTATTACTATTCTCATCCTGAAGTAACAACCACTCCCACAAAACTAATACAATCTCAACCGATTCATGTCAGACGACATCTTTTTTAATACTGACAAAATAATAACGTTTTTGACTGAACTGAAACAGATTTGCTTTTTCTGTGTACCGACCGGCAATAAAATGTTTTGTTTTATAACAAAAACGTTTTTGACTAAAACAGTTTTGATCTTTCTGTGTGCGGCCACCATAACAGTCCACTTTTTGGATAAGGAGTCAATTAATATATTTTTTGTACTCATAGTAAAAAAAATTGAACTGAGCTGATTAAAGCAACTGCTCAGTAGAAAAATGGTTGACAATCCCACCTGACCCAAAAGAAAAAACGTACTTGTATTGAAGATGGACTATGCTTAAGGTGCATCTATTATTATTTTCGTTAAAAAGTGTAGGCCTCAAAACATCATTCGTGCTCCAACTTCGATGACCGTCGTCACGCTCAACGTGTTGTACGAGGGCGGCGCTCGGCACCTGAGTATGCTGAAGCGTTGTTTTGTTATACTTCGAATCTTTCCTCAATAATCGAAGCTCATTTTCTAAACGCTGATTTTCAGCTTCGAGAACAGCTGTTCTCATCCTGTCCTGATTATCGTATTGTCTTGTATTTCTTATTGATAACTCTAGTTTTTGTACTATAGCAGATATTTCATGAAAGTATTCATTCACAACGCTATACTCTGGACTTTTTTGTGATACTATTAAACTGTCTTTCTGAAAGACAGTGCAACTTGTTTGCGAAAATAATTAAAAAATATAAAATCAAAACTACACTCCTAATCAAAATTAACAAGCCACTCAGTTTCTCTATTATATTTTTAATATTGAAGCAATATTGTTGAACTAGAATCATATTAACAAAAAATAAAGATAGTTACTTCTTACCACAACAGTTTTATTGATGGATGTACATTTCGAAATGTACATCCATCAATAAAACTGTTGTGGTAAGAAGTAACTATCTTTATTTTTTGTTTTTATTCCAACCACAGTGCTCATATATATTTTTATTTAGAATCATATTGTTTTCTGATGAAACCAAGGAAGTCCTGAAATCACCAGGTGCTCTCGTGAACAAGTATGGCGAAGGCCTGGAGACGATGTGCTACCTGCAATATCTCTGCAATGGAACCATTTAGTATTCCATGGAGAGTTTCAGAGATATTTCAGGTAGACCTCGCGCGGCGAAAGATGAAGCCACCGCGTCATAGTAACGTGAATGCATTGCACCCGCCCTCTAGCTTGCTATTGACTGTTTTGGAGATCCATGAGCGGTTTGCCAAAATTGTACCTAACGTCATAAAACCCAATGTACAGTTTTGTGTACACGGCACTGTCGGCGGGCAAGCAGGCGTTCACTAGCATATTATTGATGACGTGCCTGG
Source organism: Mongoloraphidia duomilia (assembly GCA_039654895.1). Taxonomy (NCBI): domain Eukaryota; kingdom Metazoa; phylum Arthropoda; class Insecta; order Raphidioptera; family Raphidiidae; genus Mongoloraphidia; species Mongoloraphidia duomilia. Next base: position 16,017,526 of record CM077527.1, read on the forward strand.
CTTCATCTCTCACCGCGGGCACTCTAGCAAATCTTTCTCCAGGCCTTCACCAGGGCCAGCAGAACACATTTCGAAGCTCGAGTAAAAAAGTGGGGGGGGAGTTGAAGAGGGTTTTTTTTCTTAAATTTAATATGGTTTTTGGAACATTAAAAATTACTATAATGAATGCAGTTATACAAAATATGAAAATTCAAATTAGCTTTTTATTTATAAAATCTTGCTCAATTATATCAAAGTACATTAATTCTTAGAAGTTTTATTGGATGAGCAGCCAAATTATATAATTGATTCCTGCATTACCGAAAAAAACCATTTTACTAACCACAGTCACAGCCAGGAATCTAACCTGAAACTTTCCACTATTACGGCAGAATGAGTTTACAGTACTCAACCGTGACATGATTACCAATCTAACAGTCTCCTTATATTTAAGGAATCAATTGACTTTCACTACATGCGAGTGTTAAATAAAGCTTATAGGTTGTAGATATGAATCATCGGTATAGCGAGAGCTAACCAACGCCGATGATTCATATCTACAACCTAGCTTTATTTAACACTCGCATGTAGTGAAATTCAATTGATTCCTTACATATAATGTTAGATTGGTAACCATGTCACGGTTGAGCACTGTAAACTCATTCCGCCGCGATAGTGGAAATGTTCAGGTTAGATTCCTGACTGTGACTATGGTTAGTAAAATGATTTTTTTCGGTATTGCAGGAATCAATTATATAATTTGGCTGCTCATCCAATAAAACTCTTATTAATTAATTCTTAGATAAGGCGAAAACAGTAGCACGCTTATTATTTTTAATGATAAATTCGTCTATAAGTTGTTCAATGTCTAAATTGTCAAATGATTCTGGTGAGTAATTCAACACACACAAATTTTTCGAGTGTGTAGTATAACATACCGAAGATTAGACTAATGCCGGCCCTGGCCTTCATACTCATTCACGTCTATCGGAACGCTAATGACCTCAGTTGTCGAGCGTCTATAATTTACAATACGTCTATCAGGTAGTTTCGAATGAATTGTAAATTATAGACGCTCGACATCGGATAGTTTCAAACGTACCCTGGTTTCATCAGAAAACAAGCATACTTCCAGGTCTTAACACTAAACATACAGCAGAAAAACCGACTGGTGCGTTAACTTTGTCAAATACCTACAGTATAATCTATCTATGAACAACGGTATGGGACCACACTCTTCTAAGACCGCATTTACACTTCCAGACGACCTATGATGTGAGACAAGCGTTGGGTGATGCGGTGTTTATACTTTACCAGGCTATGCACCCGCAGCCAAAGGACGAGACCTCAGGTTTTCTGTTCTAGAAGCAGACATATTAACATCTTTGATAAAAATGCATCAAGTCAATGTGACCCAGATTTTGACTTTGGCATCTTCACCAGCTCCTTTCACATCTTGTCTCATAAATTACTTCCACTTGCTCTTGTTACGGAAATTGTTTATACCGTTTTATTATGGCCGTAAAAGACACTTTTATTAGCTACGTTGTTATACACGTGTGGAACGCGCGTCGCCGTTCGCCGGGATGCCCCAATCCAATCCCCTCCATTTCCGCCTGGAGACCATTCACCGTGTGCCGTGTTGGCACAATTAGTTCTCGCCAGTGCCGCTAGGCTAATACATACGCCTTATTGTTATTGTCTATGGTTATGGTAATTGTCTATGGTTATACGCCAGTGAACCTAAATCGGTGATACAATAGTCATCAGCCGAACTGAAGCGCCACTGTTCTTGATGCGTGTAACACTCTTTTTTGATATTTGCATGCGTACGTTCAACACGAAAAATGCACAAGAACTGACGAAAACGGAGAATTATAGGCGATGTCGCTGAAATTTTTCGCATGCCACAGATACGAGTGATGGCCAGGTGACGCTGCCGTGGTGTCTCCTGCCTCCTATTTAAAGTGGTCTAGTCCAAAACAATGTGTCACGGCCAAAAATTACATCGCCTGTCGCTTATCACCCGTCGCATGAATGAATGAATTGTAGATTATAGACGCTCGACAACAGAGGTCATTAGCGTCGCATGGAAGTGTAAGCGCGACCTTATGCAGAGAAATCATTTAGACTTCAAACTAGGCACGGTTTAATATAAAGGATGTTGAAAAACAGAACCGACTTCTAGAAGTGATTGAAGATATTGTTACAAAACTGACACTGACTGTCTTGATTGCACGCCTCACCATGGACTGCGTATTCGACACTACACTGCCTCCCGTTGACTGCCTACGGTGACTGACTCAATTCCCGTCGGCTCCCTGCTTATATAGAGCTGCGTGGCTTAAACACAGCGCGTTCTAGCACTTTCCAGAACGTCTAGCATCTTCGCTCGGTTACTAACTGTTCGGTACGCAGACCCCCGTTTCTCGGAACTGTTGCCTGTCGTTCATATACAGGGTGATCCGTAACACTTCCCCCCTCTTAGACCTGTTCTGTCCCAGGACAGGTTCTTAGCCCGGAAGAAAGGGTCATGCCGATAGCGGCAACCTTCGCCCCGGCGGCACGTTCCGTTGCGGTAGAAGTAGCAGTCCACGCCCTTTTCTGTACCGTAAGCAGTCAACGGGAGGCAGTGTAATGTCGAATACGCAGTCCATGGTGAGGCGTGCAATCAAGACAGTCAGTGTCAATTTTGTAACAATATCAAAAGGAGATTTTTGAATTAGAAACCGTGGATTGGAAATGCGTCGCGAACACTGAATATTTTTATATTTCTAATGAAAATGTATCCTATATCGAGCGTGTTCTTAGAAAGAATTCACTGTACCTACTCGGTACTATTAAGACATACCTTAAAACCATCGGCTTCAAATTTACAGCTACCATTAATACTGTCAGTTAATTTCGGTTTCTTTTTGTTGGCGATTTGAATTTTTTTATTTTCAATACTGTCTTTTTTTAAATCGCCACTTGAATCCATAATTTTAAACAAGAAATATGCCAATACAAAAAAAATATTGGGAAGTTATTATTAACCTTAAATGTATCAAAAAATATCAGTCGGTTTTCATGGTCCTTGACAAATGTAATCGGTTGACAAGGTGATCATTTTTTATTACCTACGTTATAAAGCAGCTAGCGTGATATACACATTTGATTTTTTTAAATTTTTTTAGAATAGATTTATTTATTAGTGTATTTGCCATAATATGGCACATACACTATTGGCGTCGGTCGGATGGCGGGACCTAGGGGTCGGACCAAAATTTCTCGACGTTTCATACCCTCCTGAACAGTTTGGCACCATTTTTAAAAATGTTTATATATATATATATATGTATGTATATATTTATATATATATATATTTATATATATATATATTTATATATATATGTGTGTACACGATAACTCTCGACAGACTTAATCGATTGAAACGAAATTTGGTACACACATTGGAACCCATCACCGCAAGAAGCCTATTTAAAATGGGTCCGATCGGACCATTTTCAGGGTTGTATTTAGGGGTTCCAAAAAGTTTTTGGGCCCAAAAATACCGAAAAATTTGTCAGAATCGTTTCAAAATGGAAATTTAACTCTTTAGTAAAGATTAAAATGTGCTGCTAAAATTTTAATAAAATCGGCCCGACAGGACCGGACTTTCAAATTTTATGAAAGCACTAGTTTGTTGATACGGATTTACTTATGGAAGGGTGTATTTAATTGCGTGTACTGATAAAATCCATGTCTAATATTGAAATTTAGAAAAATTTAATTATTTTAAGGGATGTATTAAGGGGTTAAATTTTTTATTTTGTCAAAAAACAAACTTAAGTTTACATAATAATGCCACAATGCCTGTATTAGCAAATACACTATATGTCGGCAGGGTTTTGGCACTGCGACCCGAGTTTTTGTGGATTATAGACGCGTCGGCAACTTAGGTCATTAGCGTCTTAAATACAACAAATATCATAATATATCACTTAAAAACTAAATAACATCACAAAACATCCATGAGCAGAGGTGGGATTCGAACCCACGATAGTCTGATTCAGAGGCCGCGACGCTACCAACTGAGCCATACCGTTGAGTCATACTGTCCTCTTTTTAGAATAACGGCGAATATAGTTATCAATAATTTGCCTTCAATAGATATACAAAACAAGCTAAAATGAAATTAAGACGACACATTCAGTAGTCACACACTACAAAGCAACACAAACTAAAAAAAATGTTGACAAAGCAAAAGATTAAATAATAAAACATCAACAATAACATTTAACCGAAACAACAATCTGAGCAATGCGTAATCAGATCTGTTACAAATTATTATGAACTTATGATTATAAACTGTAAATTTTTGTCACTTTCTAACAAATTTGACAGTACATAAGGGTAAAGTGAGACAGAAATTTTACAGTGCTGTTAATTCCAACATTGACCATACAGAATATCGCCACTTAGATGCTTGGCACAAATTTCGTTTGGATTTAGCATTACTGCATACGGAAATCATGAGTACGTAGTTCCATCTTTCTTGCTCTCATATAAGGACCGTAAGGTATGCTTTGTTTCACTTGTGTCTATTATTAAATGGCACAGGATAAGTGTTGCTGATCGCGTGGTGAATGTTTTAGGAAATTTGTGCGATTTAGGTTGAACTCTGCTGTCCAGACAATCAATAATTTAATAGATTGATTAAAAAAAAAATATTAATAAAAATAGATACATATTAGCAAAAAATATTTTCAGAGAAAATTGAAAAATTGGGGGTAGTGCCATGGCACTGTGGCACTACCCCACGAGCCGCCACTGCTTGACATCTGCAGTCAAAAATTCCTCAACAGAGTAAAAGGACTCATTTGTGAGATATTTCTTTATCACGCTTTTGAATTTTTTTGTATTTAGGTTGCGAACCGAGCAAGGTAACTTATTGAATAGTTTTATGCATAGCCAGTTAGGACCGTATGTACTTTTTTTACACCTACGTTGTGGTAGACAAATATCATTTTTATTTCTAGTGTTGTGACTATGCATGTGACTATTAAATTTTTCATCGTTTTCTTTTACGAAAACTAAACAATTCAAAATAAACTGAGAGTAGATTGACTAACATGTAGCCCAGGCAAAATATGTAGGTATCTTAAAAAAGGATTTTTTTGGTACCTTGGTACCCTAGGAGCTTTTTCCTCGAAAGTCCTCGCCTCTGGTGTGCCGGCGTCATCCCATTTTTCGCGAAAAACCATCCCCAACGGGAACATGGCGCTAGTTTATCGTGTGTAATTTTCAAATGGTTAATCGAACAATAAAAATGAACAGGTAAAAATATTTCCCATTATACATAAAAATGACTCGTTTATGTTTCAAAAAGGCAGCTTTAGTCAGTCAATGTCTTTATAACATTGATGATTTCTGTATTTAATATGTATTTATAGTGGATCCAGGCCCGGATTTACCATGCAGGCAGAGTAGGCAGTTGCCTAGGGCGGCAAGAATTGAAGGGCGGCAAATTTTGACGGAAACTTTGAATTTTAACTAATAAGCAATAATTTCTCTACAAAAAACAATCGCATACATAATGGTAATTGTTGAATGATATCATATACTTCATGATTATAAGGATACTGACCATATAGGCTTGAGAATAGCCGAGAGTGTAGCGGCGCTGTTGTTTACATGGCGTTGCTATGGTTCCTCTATTACAAGTCCCCAATTCTCGGGTTCTAGCCCGAGAGCTGGTAAAAGTGTCAATTGGATTTTCAATTTATTATTAAAAAAAAAAAATAATGAATTGAAAATATGAATTGGTGCTAGGCCCAAATAACCTTAGCTGTTGGTGGTCTTTAAAACACACACACAGATACTGACCATAATAAAATAAAATATTTGCTCTCAGAAAGGTGCATTTTATTTATTGAAAAACTTTTCGTACCAAACTTATTCCACCATTGAAGAAGTTTCGAGGGGGTGGGGAAGGGGTTATTTTCGCAACTGCCTATGGGCGGCAAATTTCTAAATCCGGGCCTGAATGGACCTATTTGTATATTTTGGTGTTTTGACCAATCCTCGTGTAATTGTATTATGGATTAATAAATTTCTATTCTATTTTATTCAATTTATTGTATTCCGTTTCGATGAAAAAGGGGATGAAAAAGGGCAACAATTAATGAGAAATAATTTAAGTTTACTACCAATCATTTATTTTTAATATTATCAGACCTTTTCTATTTTCACCCCTAAAAATAATAACAACCAGGGGTTCTCAAAAATAGTATCGATTCCATAACAAAATTCATTAACAGTTTTTTTTTTCAATATTAACTATAATAGTTCTACAAAAAATACCTAAATGCAAAAACACAACAACAATAATTATAATATTTTACAATAATTATTAAACTGACCATTTAAATCATTGTAATGGTAACTTTAGAATTTCGCAGCAATACTGCAAACTCAAGAATTATTAAATGGAAAATTAAATGCTAAATATAATCTATAAAAAATGTGATCTTCATACACTTTATTATATATTAAATTGAAATACTATATATTCGAGAAAACTATCGAACACGAAATTTGAAATTATATCCAACAATTAATCGATAGCATAATTTACTATTACAAAATTAATTCGTTCAAAGATTACTAGCTTCATCCGCGAAGATAAAACGGATTACCAGTTTACTGGCGTCGGTGTGCCGTTAATTGATCCCAGCAATTTTATACCACGACAACTGATCCCACGACAACTGATCCCACGACAACTGATCCCAACGACAACTGATCCCAACGACAACTGATCCCACGACATTTGGTCCCAAAAAATTGTCTATAAACTGATAGCGTCTGATAAGTAATAAAGTTATTAAATTTTATTAATTTAATGAAACAATTTAATCGATTATTCCCTTAGACAATTTTTTGAGATCAAATGTCGTGAGACAATTGTCGTTGGGACCAAATGTCGTTGGGATCAGTTGTCGTGGGATCACTTGTCGTGGTGTAAAATTGTTGGGATCAAATGTCATGGAACCACTGGCCGCCTGGAATCATCTGGCATTGTAATATGTTCAACGCCAGCTCATTAAACAATAACCTCTATCCGCAAACGTCAGATGGTCCAACATGTACTGATTTAAACAAAACTAATTATTTACTTCAAATGTTTGTCAGCGCCGTGCCTAGGGTATGATAAAGATTACATTTTACACAGGCGCGCGAATTCTAGGGGCGAAAGTTTATTTGAAAAACACTAGAAACAGACAACAGCGCCGGCCTTAGCCAGTCGGGCGCCTCGGGCGAGATGTTCTTCAACGCCCTTAATGTCTTATTAATTTGCATTTTACTTTTTTTAACTGATTGTCCTCCCCCTCAAAGCCAGCACTATGTCAACAGTGAGGCCAGCAGTCCCATGTACACGGAAAACGCACGGAAGACGGAACTCGGAAATGCAAATGGCGGAGGTTGACCAATCAGATTCTTTCCGTAATATTTAAACTTTACGGAAAGAATCTGATTGGTCAACCTCCGGCATTTGCATTTCCGAGTTCCGTCTTCCGTGCGTTTTCCGTGTACATGGGACTGCTGCATTATAGACATGTCAGTACGGCGGGAGCACGACGATCGCGCTTTTTCGGTGCTCTTCGCCTTTATAAATTTGTTATGTGGGGGTTAGGGCGATTTGCCACAACCGCCAGCAAGTCTAAGCTACGGATCTGACGCTTGTTGGCGTTGCGACGCGTGCGCAATTAAAAACTGACACCCATAAAATACATGACAATCGCGCATTTTCGCCATTTCTCGCTGCGCTTGCCTCGCCTTTAGTATCTGTAATTTTTAGGATTCCGTACCTCGGAATGAAAAAACGGAATCCTTATAGGATCACTTTAATGTCCGTGTGTCTGTCCGTCCGTCGAGACCCTTTTTTGCGGAAGGATTGATGATTTTCCAGACGCGCAAGCACTGATGCTTGTTGGCGTTGTGATGTCTTCAAGGACGGTAAACTAGTAGTGTTTGAGGATAAAACCAACCTATTTTGACAGTCTTTATGTATATTGTAAAGAAATTAGTAATAAAACGACGAATCAATGCAATAAATAATAAAGTGTACATAAACGATGCAGCTTCAATTTTCATTATAAATTCTAATCAGTCTAAATAGTCAACTAATCTTATTTACAAAATATTAATAAATTTCAATAATAAAATATTCACAAAATACAGTCAATAGACATCTAGTTAGCAGCAGACTGAGCACATTAGCGCGGTGGCGGTGGCGTTTGAACGCAACACTAATAAACAAATTGACACGCGCATATATGTCGCTGCTTGTCAGCGTTAAAGCGTTCTGGTGCAGCGTTCTATGGCGCGATGGCGGTCAGACACAACTTGTTGAGTTTGACCGCTGACCGCGTGTACCGAAGTATAGTAAACGTTATTGTATTGTCGAGATGGCGAATGACGAAGACAATTTTACTGAAAAACTAATTAAAAGTCACCGTAAACACCACCGCAACAGTGTGGCCACCGCCACCGCGCTAATGTGCTCACGGCTTTAGCCCTATTAGTCATTATGTAGATTCGCCCCTGGAGCTGAGACACTTGCTTGACTTTAAATATACTTCTTTAGGTAAAGTATTCTGTGAATTTCTTATTTAAATTATTTCCTTTCTAGACATTTCTTAATAGGCACATTAAATTGCCAATTATTTGTTGATGTTTTCAATACACCTTTATTATGTCAACAATTCACATATAAAAACGCAGCATAACTTTTCCAAAAGACATCAGACATTATTTTATACGCATTTAAATTTAAAAAACAATTTTGTTAGAATTTGTATTGTTTACAAAAGTATGTTTCAAAAAAGATTACTTTTAGTCTTAATACATAAGCGATCAAAGAAAAATAAAGGCTCAGACAGACAAACGCGGGAGAGCGGGAGCGGGAGCGGGAGCGGGAGCAAACGCGGCGCGGAATTGTGTATGGCGGGATATGTTAGCATTTACCTTTAGAGTGAAACTACACGGGTGCTGTTTTTAACGCGGCGGATAGCACGTCCAAATCGAACTTGTCTACAAACGACGAACGGAATATACGTTCGTCTAGTTACACTCGTTTGTAGACACGGTTTCGATTTGGACGTGCAATCCGCCGAGTTAAAAACGCCGCGGAAAATCAGCTCATGGTTTCGCTCTTGTGATGTATACAAATTGATAGTACGATGTGTCCGCTCCCCTTCCCGCTATCTCGTGTTGCTCTGTGGGAGCCTTAATATTAAAAAATAAATTTAGTATAGTATGGGTTTTCCAATTTGGGCGGGTCGATTTTGAAATTGAATAAAACAAGCTGTGTGTGAGGTATTAACGAAATTCTTTATTTATTTGAAAGGCCCATATATGCCATTATGTATGAAATATGACATCGTTAAAATGTCCGCCGCACCGATGGACATTCTGCATGAACGATTTGCGGGTATGGTTATCTCTGGCAGAGGTGACGTGAATTGGCCACCAAGATCGTGCGATTTGACCCCGCTAGACTTTTTCTTGTACGGTTTTCTGAAGTCGCAGGTCTATGCCAATCGACCGATGCCCTCAAAGTCAACATAACCCAGGCCATCGCTCAAATTCAGCCGGATCTATGCGGCAGAGTCATTGAAAATTGAACCTCTCAGATCCGTGCCAACATGCGAAGCCGCGGCGGACATTTGAACGATGTCATATTTCATACATAATGGCATACATGGACCTTTCAAATAAATAAAGAATTTCGTTAATACCTCACACACAGCTTGTTTTATTCCATTTCAACATCGACCCGGCCAAATTGGAAAACCCTTTACAAAAGCCTTGGTCTACTTTTTGTTTTCACGTACATTATAACCGTTATACTATAATAAATAGCATTTTATTCATTTTCTCATTATTATATTAATTCTGCTGATGTCAGTCAGCGCTGCGCTTATTTGAAGTTCACAACGATTTAGTTATATTGTTATATAACCGTTTTCCCCACCACGATTCCAGATCAAACGGTTTAAAATCTTGTAGCTGCGCACTTGGTTCCCCATCGTTGTAGTAAACAACAGAATCCGATGAACCTTTAAAAATTAATATTATTATATCAATAAAAATCTTTAGTTTTGCATGGTTTATAATTTAAATATATATTCCATGATGTGGTACTCAAAATTTTGACCATAACCAGTCCTAAACTATTTTATATTTATTTTTTTACTTGTTAAAAATTAGTAAAATGACAGTCGTGAAAAGTGTAGTTCAATTGTTTATATAAACCAAAATGAAGCAATATTTTAATGAGTCCAGCAGTGAGGTACTTTTTACCTGGAAACTATTCCGAAGTTAATGATATTTTGGTATGTTGTTTGTGGGTACTCTGTCGAGTAGAATCTGAGTTTTCGACGTCGAGGACCCTGTGCTAACGTGGGGGGAGCCAAAAAACCACGAAATTTTACCACCTTTTTTGTTTTTTTCGAAATCTCTTAGGAACGGTCGACTTAAGCAATTCTTTCATTAGGTAATGTTTTAAAGAGGATTACATTTCCTACAATTTTCATTCCCACAACTTTTCTGTGGTACTAATAGTAAGCGCGCTGCAGCTTCTTGAAAATTACCCGCTCGGCTTTTTGTAACCTTGGTAACCAATGGTTAAAATGTAATGTTCTTTTCAATAGTTTTATTTATTTTGTTCTTCGTCGAACTTTAAATTAAAAATACACATGTTACACATTGGTTACCAAGGTTACAAAAAGCCGAGCGGGTGATTTTCAAGAAGCAGTCGGAAAAAGTAGTTCAGTTGTTTATGTACACAAAAAAAAAGATGTTTTAACCACGCGACTGTTTTGGCCTCACGCCAATTGAATGAAAGCCAAGAAAAAATAAATATTTTTGTTTTGAATAAAAACGTAGGTATTCAAATTTTTCACACATTCAATTTTAATATTTACATTTACACAAAAATTAAACACTTTATTACGACACTTTTTTTACCAAGCCCGAAATTATCAAGCACATAACAAAATATATAAAAAGCATTTTTTACTTTTTTGTAACTAACATTTATTTTTATTGGAATATTAATTCTAATTCTCGCAATAGCTTTAAAATACTTTTTAAAATAACTTACCTTAATTATAAAGAAAGTCATATTTTTTAGTTTGTTCAAAATTTTGTTAAAATGGGAAACAAATGATCATTTATTAATTTCTTTACATTTTCTGTCAATTTTATATACAGGGTGGGCCAACGAAAACAAAACGGCCGCGCTTTTGGTCAGTTAAAATAAGATTATGAAAAAAACGTTCGAACAGGTCGATTTTGCTTTCAAGGAGGACATCTTTTGCAATAAAATGTTTGCAAGAATCTTCAACCCTCTGCGCTATAAGCACAACCTTAAAATTTTAAAGGGCTAGTGATACTTCATTTGAAATGTTTTTTCATTCTAAAAAAGGTGCCTTTTATTTTTTTAAATCTGTTTAATTTTAGTCAAAATTCCATGAATGCATTTATTTTCTGATCAACAAAACAAACATTTACAACTAAAATTCAAAACAAAGTAGACTTATTTTTCAGTTAAAGTAGCACAATAATTATTTTTCAGCCCACGCTGTATACTAGAAAAAATGGACAACTATTTTTTATCACAAAAAGGAAAAATTACAGAAAGTACCAACACATAAACCCTACGCCACACATTTTTTCAAGCTATTAACGAACTATTATACACAACAGGGCAAGGCCGCAAGCGACATATTTACCAATGTTAAACAAAGCTAGCAATATAAAATAATAGACAGAGAGCTAGTGACAATTTTTTGCTGTTATTTATTCAAGGTCTTATTTTTGTGAAGATGTTGAGGGAGGCATATTAAAGTTCCCTGAGTAAGGGATTTTGCTAGATAGCGGTATGAGAGAGATGCAGACCGCCCCCAACATGTAACAAAAAAATGGTCACAATTATTATTGCTTCAAGGCTGAAATTGTTTGTATAGCTTGTCGGTGACCCAATAATGCCATTATAATATTTGCAGATCGATTGGTCAGTATTAAAGGGGTGGCAGATCACCCTAAACGTGTCATGTACCCGATGAAGTTTATATTATTAGTTTAAGGTTCAGATTTTAATAGGTTGTTATGGCGACTGTTTTAAGCATATATTTCAATTTGCAGTAAAAAATGTCGGTATTAACCCCCTCTTTTAGAGGGAAACTTCCTCACCTATGTGTTTATATCGTTCTGCAAGAGGGTTAATACCGACATTTTGTTCTGCACATTGAAATATATGCTTAAAACAATCGCCGTAACAACATATTAAAATTTGAACCTTGAACTAATAATATAAACTACGTCGAGTACATGAGACGTTTAGGGTGATCTGCCACCCTTTTAATACTGACCAATCGATCTGCAAATATTATAATGGCATTATTGGGTCACCGACAAGCTATACAAACAATTTCAGCCTTGAAGCAATAATAATTGTGACCATTTTTTTTGTTACATATTGGGGGCGGTCTGCATCCCTCCCATACCGCTATCTAGCAAAATTCCTTACTCAGGGCACTTTGATATGCCTCCCTCAACATCTTCACAAAAATAAGGCCTTGAATAACTAACACCAAAAAAATGCCACTAGCTTTCGATCTATACGGAAAATTTATTAAAAATTCTGAACTATTAAACTATTAAAACATCCACCGAAATGTCTTTTATAACCATTAAGTTTTGGAGCATTCTATTTTGAACGTGTAACCAACACATTGAGATAGAAAACCGTAAGTAATGTAGAAGTGCGGTACAAATTTGTCCGCAGATAGAAATAGAGCACATATCTGTCTCAAATTGCAGGTTACAGATTCGGTGCATTGTCAAATGGGAATGAGCCGCACAGGAACTTTAATAGATATATGGTTTACCCAAATTGATTTTAAAATTTTACTCAAATTGCTGCTTTATTTAACAATTCCAAAATGAGTCACACTTTTATTAGTCCCAATCATATTAATAGTACAAACAAAATGAGGTCTTTCAGATTAATGAGGTTAAATCAGTCTTTGAGAAAAAGACTTGTTGAAATTTTTTTACATACCATTAATTACTGTAACTATCAATGATGCTATTAATGCAAATTAGAAAAACAAAAGGCAATAGATACACCGATGAGGAAAGATTATTTAAAACGAAATAAAACTGTGAAAAGAAACAAAAGAGATACAGGCTAGAATCTAAATGCATTTACATTACTTATATTACAGTAATCAAATGTATGGCTGTAGAGGCATGTTATGGATAGCACCAAAATGGACACCGGAACCATTTTGAACCAAAATAAGCACCGGGACTATTTCGAATCAAAAAGGATACATTAATCATTTTAAACCAAAATAGATATTCGAATCATGTTGGATCAAAATAGATCTCGCACTATTTTGAACCAAAATGGACGACCATTTAGAACTAAAATGAACACTGGACCACATTTTGAATCAAAATGGACACCGGAACTATTTTGGACCAAAATAAGCACCGGGACTATTTCGAATCAAAAAAGATACATTAATCATTTTAAACTAAAATAGATATTAGAATCATGTTGAATCAAAATAGATCTCGAACTATTTTGAACCAAAATGGACACGACCATTTAGAACTAAAATGAACACGACCACATTTTGAATCAAAATGGACACCGGAACCATTTTGGTGTCATCCAATATTTGTTTTATTGTTACATGCACACATTATATGAGTAAAACAAACGATTATGAAAAAAATGTTTAATGTACAAAAAATATATACTACATATTTATATTGGAATTAAAAAGTAAACTAAAAAAGAAAAACAATAAAAAAAATCATTTAAATCACAGCACTTAAAAACTGAGTTGAATATTTAATTTTTTTATCGAAACACAAAACAAATAAAATATTGTTCTATAAATTATGAAAAAATAAGACATTCATTTTCCAGTTATAATTGTTTAAAAACAGCAAATATTATTAAATAAATTCTAATATATTGCACAAAACAGACAAAATATTTGTAAGTGCATTCCAAAAGATCATGCTATTGTTATCTTTTATTTTTATAGAGATTAAGTACCTTTAAGTAAAAATAATATTCAAAATGATTAATTTCATTATTTCTGTCAATGGAATACTTAATGAGATATCATAATATATACATAGGTATTATCTTAAATGCCCAAGTATATTATTTTTGGCATAAATAAATTATCACTGGCCTTTTTACACTAACAAAGCACCCGAGAAAAGCAGACTATTGCGTGTGTATACATCGGCCATTTTGTTAAAACAGCAATCACACAAGATGGCGATGGGTTCCATTTTAAACTCTACAGGCTTATGTGAAACAGAATCTATTATTTTACTCTTAAAAAAATGTGTGGTGCAAAGTTAAAAACAGATATATTTGGGCTTTTAAAGTAAGATATTTATATACAAAATACAATCTATTATTATATAGTATGCGAAATTACATCAAAAGTATTCTAAAGAACATTGGTTTGGTGCCTGGTAATAAAGACTAATGAAAAATGAGCATTTGACTTAAAACTTCACGTAATCACTATAAAAATAATTATTATACTTCGCTTGAAATAGATTAAGTTAGTATAAACAAGCACTACTTAATAATTTTAAAAATTATGTACATTGCACATGTAACGCAAACAGATTTTAGAACTAACAAGAAGAGACTGTACTGTTATAATGTGTTTAAATTAGTGTTCAATAAATATAAAATAAATAACCGAATTAAAAATTCGATAATACTGCGCATTAGTAAAATGATAAATCCGCCGGCGGAGTATAGTTCAAGTCAGTATTTTTACTTTCGATGAATTAAAATACTGTTTTGACTACAACGTACTTTGGTAATAATTTTTAGCTGGCCGATTTAATTTCGAATCACTGCTTGACAACTATCTCGTTAGAAGCGAAGTTAATACAAAAATTGTAAGTCAATGTTCTTAAAAAAACAAACAAAAGACTTGAATAAATTGGAAACATTAAAAACAAACAAAAAAATTAACTGGAAATTTCATTAATATAAAATAACGTAATATAAAATATAAAGTGTGACTGGTTTAAAAAACAAAAAAATAAATAGAGAAATAACATTTTAAAATATGTTTCGACACTGTCATTATTCATTCATAAATTTATTGGTTCCATTTTGGCGGCGGCACTGACAAATCGACTTTGATATCTTCGACAGTTATTTCATTTGAATCAGAATTATGCCGTTGTGAAAATTGCTGCGGTGAATTCTTTTGATTCACATTATTATTGTTTTGAGGTGAATAATATGGCACAGAAAAACGCCCTTTCGGAGGCAAGCGTTTAAAATTAGATTGCATTTGGTGACCGTACGCATCGGCAATCGATCTCGGAGTAGGAGGTCTATGAAGATTATAGTGAGGTTGTGGAGGTGGCATATTGTAAAGTGTTCTAGGAGGCGGACCGACGGCAGCTTTTAAAGGAGCTGAAGAATTCATGTTTGGAGGAGGTACCTGCATTGACGGCACCTGAACACAATTGTATTGTTGAGGCGGCGTTTGCGCCGAAACGTGATGGGAAACCGTCGGTGCCATCATTGAAAAAAATTGTTGCGGAGTTATTGGCGCCGTTTGTTGACCAGACAATTGTGCATGCTGAGGTCCAGAAGGCATGCCATAGTGTGTTTGAGACGGTACCTGACCCGAAGTGTAGTGGTGATTCGGTGAATCGACTTGGACCAGAACGTAAGAACCATTTTGAGCAGATTGCATAAGGCAATGTTGTAACGGCATACAGTGCATTCCATTTTGCTGAGGAGTGTGCTGGAATACGACATTTTGCGGCATGTATGGAGAACCATATTGGGCATTTTGAAGAGGAATATTTTGTTCAGGATACTGAACAGGAGCCAGTTCATTTTGAGGCTTCAAATCGGACTCGTTAGGTGGTGAACTGATTTTCTTTGATGGTGTAAAAAATCGAGGCCCTTGAGTTGTTTTACGAGGGCTTGACTTAATGTTATTCTGATCTAAATTATTAGTTCTGCGTACGAATTGTCGGTAATGAGGCGCGTTCTTTTTGACAAGCAATTGCTTTTTGTTATCGTTTTTGTCATATTGTGTGTTATTTGTTGATTTACTATTGTCAAAAGACGGTTTATTTTTTTGAATGTTATTATTCTGTTGCAATTCTGACTCGTGATAATTGGGAGATGATGACTGAGAATCGGACGATTTAGCATAATATTTAGTCATGGTTGCTACGTCCGATAATGAATCATCTTTTATTTCATTTTGATCTCTTTCAAATACTGGGATGCTTACAGATTCTTCATCAGAAACTAAATCGATATCTGATTTTTTTGAAATTTTTACTGGTTTGTCTTCTTCAGGTCTCTGATTATTGTTAAATTCAACAGATTTTGGATCTACATTTTTAGTATCCGAATACACAATAATCATTTTTTTAACAGCTAATAATTCATTCGTACATTTGTCTCTATTTTCAGGTTTTAAATTAAATTTTTTCTTTGGCAAGTCTGATAAACACACTCCCTCTAATTCATTTGCAACTCTTTGTACATCATCAGTGACTTCGGGAGATATTTTATTAGATTCAATTGGTTTAAAATTTTTGGTTTCTTTAGCTACACTATCTAAATATCTTTCGGCTTCATCTAAATACATAATGTTACATTTCTTGGCAGGAACAGAACCATCTTTTGAAATCGAATCATCACTCGATGACAATGTTTCATTAGGAACAATTTCTAATTGCACGGTAACATTTTTAGAAGGCACACTATTTTTTACATTTGCACCCTGCATTTTATTATTTTTATTTATTTTTAAATTCACATTAGGCTCATTATAATTATTGTTAGCGGAAGGTGAAGAATGATTATCGTGCCGTAATGATGAAGCATTAACTATTTTATACTCACATGATGAATTATTAGACCCCGGTGACGATGGGGATATTTGCTCATATTCCGTTGATATATTCGACCACGCTAAAACAATTTCAGCTCGTTCAATATGACAGTTTTGCAATAGTCTCACATTTTAAAGAATTTCAACTTACAGTCAGAGATGAATCGTATAATTGCCTCGTGTTGCGGGCTGATTCTCACCTCCTGATGGTAACGATTCGGCTGATTGTGATAGTTCCGTTTATTGCTTGCATTATTGTGGAAGACGGGTCTTGGAACGCTACACATTATAGTATTGGTATTAGCAAGGGCTTAAGGAATAAAATTTTACCCAACAACCCAAATACAAAGTGCCGTTTGTGGACAATAATGCGTCTTTACCAAACGCAAAAATAGTAAAAAATAGCTTTTGCAGCACCTAAATTATTCTAATAATAATTGCCTTGAAATGTGTCGTTTCTGATTAAATTATGATTCAAAAAGTACAATAATCGTAGGTAATAAATGATAAAAGAAAGCTCATAGAAATTGTAAACTTTAGTTTTGTAAATTAATAATTAACTTAAAGTAAAAAAAGGTTGTAACCCCATCTCAAAATAATGAGAGCTACACAAACTTTTAATTTAAATTATTTCCGAGAATGTATTTAAAGAGGGTGCGAGCGGCTTAATTTTCAATAAATAATAACAATAGATAAAATAAAGCCGACTAAAGAAAAGTAGAGCATATTATTTAAAATATCAAGGATTAAGATATCGCTGACCTTTAGTCTGTTTATTTTTTATACCTTGTATCAAAATGCTGACTAATTCAAACCAAACAAAATAATGCATCTATCAAACATTTTTTCAGGAACTACAATCGTTAGTGATTGGTGATAAAATATACAACATTTTCTTTTTCAGAAAGATTAATACCTAAAATCTCAATTTATTTTGACAAAATATACAAAAAATATAACGCGATTATGTTTTGTTATTTTACGAACGTCAAATGTTTACTGAATTCTAAACTGATTAATACATAATATTACAATTTTGAATATATCAATACAGGTACCTGCTCGCTATGAAAAGCCGACATAACAAAAAAAAACTTTGTTTATTTAGATTTTAGATAACACTTGAGCAAATATAAGAAATGAATAAATATTAAGATTCACTTTACACTTATAAACCAAAAAATAAATGAGCATAGATACAACTACTATATTATAAAATATGATGAAAAACAAAGTAATGTCGGGAAGAACAAATTTAAGCTTAATTAAAAAGCGATTTAATAATTAATTTATTCCTATTCATAAATCAATATTCTGTTATGTTAAAAGCTGAAAAATGTCCATAACTTTGCTCTGAAATAATAAAAATTATGTATGTAGTCTCCATTTTCAGTCAATTTGACTCTGATTTATGAACTCAAAAATGCAGTTATGGAAAAAAGTATTATATAATAAGTATACGACAAAGGCAAGACTTATCTGACTGAAAATTTTTTATTGCATAGTGCCTATGCATTTATAAAAATAAATTACTTTAATAATATCTAAATTTTAATAAGTACTTCGCTAACCTAAATCAAAATTACCATTTTATTGAACATATTTCGTTACCCCCAATTTTATCATCGGTACCTATCCATTTTTGTTTTAAGTATATAGAACAAAAGCAAAATTGATACCTGTAAATATTAACAAAAACAAAAGACTTACTTTGATACATCTTCATTTGTTTCGTTTGATGACTTTCTTGACAGATGATCCAAGTTTTGAGTTACACCTAGATTACAATAAACAATTAATCATGGAACTAAAATTCACGAGAATAAAAGATGGAAAAATCACTTTAACCTACCTCGCCGGGTCTTCGCAACAATTTTGCTGGGACCTTTTGTGATTGTATACATTGTTATTAATCAAAGAATGGTGATTACTTCAATTTAAAAAAAATCCGACAGCATGTTTACAGCAAAATACGGAAAAAATCACTTTAAACGTTATCTGATTTTAATACTTCTGTGTCTTTCTAACAAATGGAACCAATAAAAAAAGGAAACAGGACAGGAACCCTTATCATGTGCGCATGGCCGCGAAAACTGACTGCCATCTATAGATTAAAAATTAAGAAATTTTACAGAAGCTCTCAAACATTTCTTGTAAGTAATTTATGTCGATAAAAAATAGCTGCCTCAGGGTTGGACTGGAAAATACACTTGCTTAAGAATTTAAGAAATACTAACGATTTATTACGTTCCCGCTATAAGGTCAATTTTCGTAAGTTTTAGCCAAGGCGTCTATTGAAAAATTCCCAGTATCCTGGCGGGTTTAAAAAATAAATGCACTGTAAAATCATAATAATCACACAATATATTTGATAATTACGTACAATTTGTACAAAAAAGGCAAAATACAAATTTTTCAAATAATCTTTTTACATTATGCTATTACATCAAACCAATATAAAATCATATTTTAATGACACAAGTTCACAACCAACTTTTAAATATCAATTTAGAGTTTTTAATGAACATATTAATTTCTTCTTCCGTACAAAAGAAACTAATTTTCAGTGAAATATTATATTGAACTAATTGAAGTTCCATATACAGGGTGGCACATCTTAAACAATGCATTGAAATATCTCGTAAACGGCACAAACCATAAAAAACCATACAAAACTTATAGAGTGTCAAGGGGGACAGAAGACTGTGATATCAAATTTAACTATGCCATATAATTTATCTAATTGTCGTTCATTTTGGCCGTTATTTAATTTCTAAATATCTGAATATTTATTAACTTTAGCTGATATGTACCTTAATAATTTACTGTTCACTATTAAATGCTGCATCGTATTCTGGAATAAAAATGCACTGTTGCAAATAAAAAATCAAAGCTGACCTTCGCCTGACCTTCACAGCACCACCTATGTTAAACAGTGGCGTATCTACCACAGGTGTTCCAGGTGGCAATCACCGGGGCCCCCTAACCTCGAGGGGCCCCCAATTTTTGGGTCAACTACTGATTGATTAATCCTTACACTCGATTTTTTTCTCAGTCCAATTATATATGATCTAAGCGCAGATTGCATTTACTTTCTAGATTCAAATACTATTGTTTCAATTTATTATTTATTTATCCTTAAATATAAAAGAGCGCAATATTATTATCTGAAGAATACCAGTAGAACTTCTTTTAATTAGAGTCGTTTATATATGACGTAAAACATTTTGAGAATACAATCAAATGTTGATGGGATGATGATGTCATGAATAATTGGAAATTTTTCTTAGTTGGGTAAAGTGGGGGAGGGGGGCCCCAAAAAAATTTTACACCTGGGCCCCGCGAAGTAAAGTTACGCCACTGATGTTAAATCTGATATCACAGTCTTCTGACCCCCTTGACACTCTATAACTTTTGTATAAAACATTAATTGTTTATGGTTTGTACCGTTTACGAGATATTTCACTGCATTGTTTAAGATGTGCCACCCTGTATAATTTCTAAAAATTGACAAATATAATATAAAATCGCATTTTACGAAAAAGAAATAACTGCTCCATGTAAAAATCCAGTTGAGTAAAAATTTGTATTAAAAATATACCTATTAACGTTTTCATTAATTTCACAGACGCATTAGCATTTTGATAGATTTTCAAAACTAATAAGACAAAATTCATATTTTCTAATAATTAAAGATAGGTACACAAACTGTTTGACTTATTTTCTTTTCAAATAAACTTAAATTATACTAAAGTAATTTTCAATCGTGAATTAAAATCAGTTATTAATATTAATCTTTAAAAATTTAGAAACAAAAGGATTAGGTACTTTTCAACTAGAGCAAGATTTGCTCACCTGACAGCTATATTATGTCAATTCCAGTGTAGTTTTGTTTGACAATCACTGGCATATAAGAATTACTGAATTTTTTTCATCAAATTATTATTCACCAAATATTTATAGCGTAATTACATTCTGAGTAATTTATTACAGCGTAATCAAATTTTTGATTTTTTCTTAGCGTTAAAAAACAATTTTTAAAATACCTACTGTTGAAATATTCAATTTTAAAAAAATCAATTTTACTAGTTAACTAAGGCCGCTTATAATCTATAATATGAGTATTTATCAGGATTAATTTATTTAAATAACTTAAATTAGAAGCTGGGAAAAAGAACGTTTGTGAGGAGATACTAATATTATCATTTATCATGATAAAATTTTGATGTAGTAATATATTAAGAATCTTATAAAATACAAATTGGAATCTAATATTCCGAAATACATATAAAAACTATATACATACATACATTCAAACATGGGATAATATTTAAATTCATCAATTAGTTACAAGTGAATCTTAGTTTAACTCTAATGCCCGACGCCCATTTTCTAAAAGAACGACGGTATCAGTGCTGTTACAGTAGTTACAATTCATAAAACTATGATAGCAGCACCGGTACAATCGCCAAATATAGGACGTTTTCACATCTACCGACCCCGACACCAGCACAACACTGACACCAACACGCCAGCAGAATTTTATATTCACATTTGCCGGCAGTGTTGTTTGAACGGGCAAAAAATATTTATAAAATTTATATTATTTTGACATATGTGTCGTTGAGTGTGACAGGATTCCCAATTTTACATTAGATTTGCGTCCATCAGCGTCGTTATCATTGTCGTGCCGGTAAAATATGACCATCGAAATTACGTGTACCTGTCCTTTCAGAAGACAGACATAAGTCTTTCAATGTGAGTTAAAAAAAAAACATTCTAATCACCTTTCAAACTTTTACTCACAAAATTCTACGTTGATTCAAATACAGTCATAAAAATAAAACAAAAATAATTTGTTGCAATTAAATCAATCTATTTTACACTCATTTGTAAAAATAATACAAATATAGAGTTTAGTTTTAAGTCATTCAATATCATTGTATTTATCATATCTTTATAAAGTTTTTACATGGCTCATTCCAATTTAACGCAATGCACTGAATTTGTAACCAACAACATTATGTTCTATTTCTATCTGCGGACGACTGAGTACTAGCGCAAGCGCTTTACTAGCGCAAGCGCATTTGCCTGCAAATAAAAATAGATATAGTTTTTTCCATATGAAACGTACAGTTTTCTATCTCAATATATTGGATACACTTCAGAAACAGGATGCGCCATATAGACCTTTATAGAAATATGAATTTTATAAACAAAACTCCTCAAAATAAGAAAACAAGTAACAACAGTTCGACTGACAATTAATAATCAAACTGAATATCTGTTCAAATCTTGAATAAATTAATATGTTATAAATTATTTTTCACATAACTGACCATAAAAACAATCGTAAAATGTAAAAAAACTGAAATTAACTTCATTTCGTAAGTTGTATTTAAGATATTTCAAATAGTTACTTGTATGACCTTGGATACATGGTCATGGATAAACTATACACTGAAAAATATACAGAGTAGTACATTAAATATAGACTAGAGGGCCGGACCAGGTTCGTCCTCAAAATCAGACAAGTATGATGGTTGATCCCGATGTTCCTCAATACGATGGAAGTTCTCTAAAGAATCTGCCACAATCCTTAAGCTGTCTAAACCACCCAACAAATGCCTGGAAAACAATGTAGGCCGTTTTAAAGAATTTGTAAAACCACCAAAGACCTAATAATAGGTGCGTTTGGTATCAAGGTGTAGTGTAAAAAGTGTAAACACTTTTGACACTATTACGTTTGTTATACAAAAGTGTAAAATAACTGACCTGTTTGTTATTTCAGTGTGGGACTAAAAGTGTAACAACTATTAGTCCCGGCTCTTGAGCAGGTGCACGTAGTGTAGTGTAGGTCAAGTGATATATGTCTGAATTGACAATCGCTTTGACAGATTTGATACTTTTTTCGTACTCTGTTTTTTACATTTTTGTCTCTTAAAAATGAATGAGCTTCAAAATGTAATGGTACAAGATAAATATGGCAGTGAGTTTAACATTTTTTCGACCAAAAAAAACTGTAAAAACTAGAAATAATGAACTCAGCTAATCTGTCATTTATTTATTTTGTAATGCGCATGTACAATCTAGTCAGAATGCACACTAACCCGTTTGTTACAAGTGTACATTTAGCTTACACTTTTGGTGAACTTGTTTACACTTTTCAGTGGAAAATATCTACACTACACTACACTACACCTTGATACCAAACACACCTAATACTAGTTATCATATTTTGTTTATAAAACAACTGATTGTTGCACAAACCTCAATGATTGTTCTGCAGTTCTAACAGCACCTCTCAACTCCTGAGCAAGCCTTTGAGACCGCTGTTGAATTTCAACTTGTGAAGGTGAATCTGGCACTGTTGAAGGACCGCCTACTGCACCACCATTCTGATTTCTTAACATCCTATTTTCTCTCCTCAAATCGCCAAGTTCAGCCTTAGGAGCAATAAAAAAAAAATGAATGTACAGAAACAAAAACAAAAAAAGGGTGTAGGTCTCGGGACCCCCGACAGATGTGAAACATCAAAGAAAACGTTATTGAACTCGGTGGTATTCTCTATGTAGAAGTATATATTTTTTCAAAAGCAGCAACTAACTGTTATGCTGACGTAATCCTATATACTGCACTGTAACACACGCGGTTGCGGCGTTTGAGCACGCCTGAGCCAGAAACGCAACTAAATACACAGCGAAGTATCTATATTACATACCTACACGTGTATACATATACTTTTGCTTTACAGTACGTTCGTATGTATACTCTCTCTCTCTCTCTTCCTGTGCCCGAGCGCGCGGAAGCCGAGAGAGAGAGTGCCGCAATGGTGGGGAGAACAGCAGCGAAGGAGCGGACCAGAAATTTCATTGCATATTTCCCCTCACGCGGCTGTTCACTGCCCGACATAAGATGTTTCACATCAAAAACGTATAAAAAAAATAATGTGACTCACCGCAAGTTTTTTGTTTTCCTGTTTTAATTTAACAGCGATTGATTCCGCCAAAACAGCTCTTTCCTAAAAGAAATTTATAAAATATTTGTATTATGTACAGAATGTAACTAAAATCAATGAACAAGCATATAAACCATAGGGCATAGACATAGAAATCTAGCGACGTAGTACAAGCGAGTGGGAGTGCTGTTAAGGGGGGGGGATGAGGAAGCAAGTGTGCCTACATTCTATTGGTCGCTTCAGTTGCGCAAGCGCAGTACGAGCAATTGAGCATGCGCAAAGATGCGGACGACTGCATCTGGCGCCATTGAGCATGCATTCTAAGGAACTGTGTTCATGTTTTGGTGTGGGAAGCTCGTCCCTGAAGCTTGTCCACTTATTTTAAGTAGGGGAGGAGGGGGCTAGTTGTCACAAGTACTAGTTGTCTCAAGTATCGAAACTCCATCTTGCGGTGTAATAACGACCTACATGAATATGGTCGGTAAACCAGTATGTTAGAAGGGGACACCACAGAAAGTTTAAATGATTTTCGACAGTTATTGTGTATGTGAGAAATCTTTCTTCAAAACTGATATAGCTAAGTAAATTTTTAGAAAATGGTTAATCATCATTTATCTTATTTTAACAAAGTCATCCAAACATGACAATGGTATGGTCGTGTAAACAACATTATGCACTACTGAAATATAAGATGATTTTTAGGTTATCTTTTGCCATGTTTTGTAGTTTCACCTCAAAATAAATTATTCGCATCGGGGGCTAGTTGTCACAATGAACAAAAATGGGTGCAGTGCACAAACTGTCGATTGTGGGCTCATGATAAGTATGCTGGTGACAATGGGCTGTTCTATTTATGTATTAATTGTAATTCGGACGATGATTTATAAATCCTACAACTACGATTTTGATTTTTTGATTTTACTTTTGTTTTGTTTACATTTTTTCTTTTCAGAATTCAATTCAATTCCTAGAGCTATGTTTTTAACGCTATATTTTCTAATTATCTTTGTATGTTGTTTATTTTTAATTATATCTTTGTTTTTGTACGGTTTAACAAATGAGACAACTAGCCCCCTTGTCGGGGTAAGTTGTCACACATGCATCGCCTATAAAAAATGTGAATTAAAATTTCTTATTAATGTTTAGTCAACTTTTATATACAAAATATTGTAAAAGAATGTTACTTCATTTCAATAAAAATTGGAGACTTTATTAAATCCAGTAATATCAAAAATATTCCACCTAAAATCAAAATTGTGACAACTAGCCCCCTCCTCCCCTACTCCCAGTACGAAAAGTCAATAGGCTTATACTTACATTACTCTTATTTAAGTTTCCTTCAACTTGTTCCATCGATTTAGCAAGCGCTTGCATATAATTTTGTTCTTTGCGTTGCATTAAAACTATATCCCTTTCTAAATTTTCTACTCTTCTATTTTGTTCAGTCAATTGCCTTCTTGCATTTTCCAGTTCCTCTCGGAGTCGTCCATTTTCACTAATAATATCTTCGTTTCTATGTGTTGAATTTGAAAGATTTTCGTCGGTATTATTTTGCACAGTATGAAGATTTGAATGTATTGGGCCGTCAGAAAGGAAATCTGGTAAACTTTTTGACACAGCAACCTATCAAAATATTATAAGATTGTGCACTATAAAAGCTACATCACAGTATTATATAAACTTTGTATATCAATTCAAAATCAACAGTCGTATTAAATTTATCGATTTATTAACTACAATATTTTATTATATTCTGCATTCGGAGTTTCTTTTCTGCGTCATCAGAACAATAATAATAAATGAATACCATTCAAATTTAAATGATAATCAAAATAACAAACCTCTCCAGATGGCGGGCAACTTCTAGTCGACGAGCCACTTCCCATACCATCCTGATTATCGATTAAAGGCAAATCAAGAGGGAAACCGATACGGGGAGATCTTCGCATTCCCTTGGCATTGTTTGTTGTTCCCGTTAAATCAAAAGTTAAATCGCTAACTCTTGATTCAGGCCACTGCCTTTGATTCTCAGTTGGTCTAAAATAATATTACAATGACAATACACCGTCGATAATGATTTTAATAGTCGAATCTCTATAATTTAAACTCCTGGTGAAAATAAAACACCGGTTAGTTTTTTTTACTATAGTTGTAGTGTTAAAGGAATAATTGAACTGAAAGCATGATTCGTTTTCTGATAAATAATACAAGAAACGATTACTGGCTATAGCTGTATAATTTATTAGTGTATTTGCCATATGGCACATACACTATTGGCGTCGGTCGGATGGCGGGACCTAGGGGTCGGACCAAAATTTCTCGACGTTTCATAGCCTCCTGAACACTTTGGCACCATTTTTGGAAATGTCTATTTATATATGTATATATATATATATATATATATATATATATATATATATATATATATATATATATATATATATATATATATATATATATATATATATATATATATATATATATATATATATATATATATATATATATATATGCGGGCAATAACTTTCGAAAGAGTTAATTGATTTTGACGAAATTTGGTAGGCACGTTGAAATCCATCACCGCACGAAGCCTATTTAAAATGGGCTCAATCGGACCATTTTAAGGGTGGTTTTTAGGGGTTGAAAAATGTTTTTGGGCCCAAAAATGCCGAAAAAATTCTCAAAATCGTTTCAAAATTGAAATTTAACCTTTTAGTAACGATTAAAATGTGCTGCCAAAATTTTAATAAAATCGGCCCGACAGGACCGGACTTACAAATTTTATGAAAACACTAGTTTGCGGATAGTGCTTTACTTACTGAAGGGTGTATTTAATTTGGTACCGAGGTTGCATTGATAAAAATATTGAAATTAAGAAAAAAAATATAATTTTAAGGGATGTATTAAGGGGTTAAATTTTTTATTTTGTCCAAAAACAAACATAATAAAGCCAGAATGCCAGTATTAGCAAATACACTATATTGTCGGCAGGGTTTTGGCACTGCGACCCGAGTTTTTTTATTATTATGCTGTCAGTAGAAGCTAATAAGGATTACAGGGTAAGTTCAAAACCATCAGATGATCGTGAACGAGTATAGTGAAGACCTCGAGAAAGATTTGCTACCTGCAATATCACAACTAATATATGATGGCGACAGATGGCGTTGAAGTAAATGTCTTGCCAGAACACCCTTTGCAAGGGAACCAATTTGATGTTCTGGTAATTTTTACCAGGAGTTTATTAGTACGACAACGTACCTATTTAATGTGAAATCCGGTAAATTATCTATTTCGACATTATTAGTAGAATCGCTTCCTAAATAACACTGTTCTATAACTAAATGATCTTGAACGAAATCCGGTAAAGCGGATGGAAATTCTGCTGATGCAATTCTTCCTTCGTCCAAAGATGAACCGCGTCCAGTATTTTCCAACGGTGGTGGTATATGGTGTATGTTAGACGCTGAAGAATGTTCCCTATTCGTATAAACTTTAGGCCTAGCACCTTTATTTTGATAAGGTGTGTTTGACAATGACACATCGCGATTTAAAAAATGTTTAAACGAAAATGGATTTTCTTCACGTCTAACTGGTGTTTCGTTTGTTACTGGAAAAGTATACATTGCTCTTTTTATTTTATCAACATCAATCCTATAATTATTTGTACAGCTCATTGAAGTAAAAAATAATTATTATAATCGCATATTGACAAAAACCTGTTGACGGTAAATTTTGAGGTTATGGCACACAAACATAAATAATAGAAATATTGATGTGTTCTAAGCGACCGAATGTAATGTTTTGCATTTGAAATATTGAAAAATTAAGTTTAGAAAGCTAAATAACGTACAAAACTTTAAAATAATATTAAAATCACGAACCTGGATTAGAATTATTTGTTGATGACTTGCGTTCTATATTTCTAATATTTTCATTAAATAAGTCCGGTGGAGCACTGACAGACGAATCTTCACCGCCTGAGTCACTATTATCAATTTCCTTTACATTTTTATTCTGTAAATAACTTGAAAACGGTGAAGGTGTATTATTTTCATCACCCCCTCCTTCAGCCATAATATAATTATTTTTGACGTTCAATGACAATTAAACATTACTGCACTAATCTTAACATTTTGCGTGACTTTCTAATATTTGAAACATTGCTAAGTACTACAAACAACAATTTTCTATTTCTCCAATAAATTACTTGCCACTAATTGACATTTGTGACACTTGTAACACAGCTGTCATCTTTTGAGTTTCGCTTTAAACAATGTTTTATCCACTGAGGTTAAAGCTACCTCAGTGGTTTTATCTAAGATAAACAAGGAGGGTAAAATTTTACATTTGAAAAATGTCCGTTAATAGCCATTTTTAATTTAACAATGATACTGTTCTGTAACAAAATTGTTAAAAATGACAGCTCTGTTAAAATTGTCTCTTTGTAGCTTTTCGAGTCAGTTCAAAAATCAACGCTTTCTCTTTCACGCTCTTTCTAAGAATCTTAAACTTTGAAATAAAGTCAGTTCGGCAGGATCGAACTTACTCTCTCAACAATACAATGATTATTGCTTGCACTAGTTTAGTAGATAATATTTGTGGATCATAGACGCTCAAGATTCACAAAAGATCTTTTTTAGGTCGCAGTGATTGTGAGGTAAATTTTCCCACCGCCCCATGTAAAATTTAATCTAATATCTAATCTAATCTAGTCGTTCAACAACTGAGGTCATATCTCATAAGCTGTCTACAGTATAATTAATTAATTGTAGATTATAGACGCGTCGACAACTCAGGTCATTAGCGTCTTCAACACAACAAATAATCCATTTGTGTATTAGAATCCGCTAGTCGGCACACACAAACCGACTGGTACGAGCTCGGGTCCCTGGGAGCGCTAAGTCCCAAAGAACATTGGAATGCAATTTGCGATAGCAACCACATTCCAATGTCTCCCCTGGGGTGGGGGGGGGGGGTTACAATATATAGTAAGTAAAACTTCTAAGTTCTAGGTGTCATCTGAATTAAGATTTATTTCACGATTCTGAACGTGTAATTATATCTATATTTTGTTTTATATTTAATTATTTTTTTATAGATAGTACAAATACAACGTATTTCTGCTGTTTCTAATCAAAATCCGTAATTAAAAATGATAGTAAAATCTACAACATGTGAACAAAGATTTCATGAAAAAATAGAAGTTAAATACATATATATGACCTTTTTATCTTTTCTGTTATAAAGATAAATATTTCTTGTTTAACTTTATAATTACATAGTGATAGTTTATAAGATGATATTTGTTCATAAATTAATGTATTTCAAACAATTATATGCATAACAATGCTATATTCTGCTAGCATGCCTGCATCTATACAATAGATAAATAACTGACTTTATTATCATCATTTACTGCTACTTATTAACATAAATCTTTACTGAACACGCTGTACCTACGTATTGTTTTATATTATGATAATGTGACAATAAATTTGAAATTTAAATATGCGAGTTTATCATAGTTAGTGTCACCAAAGCTACCAGGGGACAAACATGTCTCACATTAAAACAATTCAGAAATTAAATAAATGTTTGATTTTTGATTTTAAAAATCGTACGTAAATATTCTTGACTCTGTTCTAAATAGAATTGATTTGTGTGCATTAAAGTTTTTCAATTGTTTTAGAAACAAAAACATGGAAGAGTTACTTGGAAAAAAATTATTCATCAATGCCAAAAATGCCGGAATGCCAATTTGTGCCACCAAAATATACGGTATTGTGTATTGTAGATTTATTTCAAAACTTTACCGCGGCTTAGCTCGCGCGAATGACTGTTTTTAGTATTTGCCATATGGCACATACACTATTGGCGTCGGTCGGATGGCGGGACCTAGAGGTCGGACCAAAATTTCTCGACGTTTCATACCCTCCTGAACAGTTTGCCACCATTTTTGAAAATGTTTATGTGTATATATATATGTGTGTGTGTACACGATAACTCTCGATAGACTTAATTGATTTAAACGAAATTTGGTACACACATTGGAACCCATTACCGCACGAAGCCTATTTAAAATGGGCCCGATCGAACCATTTTAAGGGTAGGTTTTAGGGGTTGAAAAAGTTTTTGGGCCCAAAAATACCGAAAAAATTCTCAGAATCGTTTCCAAACTGAAATTTAACCCTTTAGTGAAGATTAAAATGTGCTGCTAAAATTTTAATAAAATCGGCCCGACAGGACCGGACTAACAAATTTTATGAAAACACTGGTTTGCGGATAGTGATTTACTTACTGAAGGATGCGTGTATTTAATTTGGTATAGAGGTTGTATTGATAATATTATCGAAATTAAGAAAAAAAATATTATTTTAAACGTTTCCTGGTCTCCCGACGCTATTTTTAAAGCTAAAGGGTTCGGGTAAACGCCAAATGATGTCCATCGTTCTGTTGAGCACGTTTACGGCCGTGATCCACACGTTGTACGAAAAACTTGCTTGTACAAAAACTGTTGGGAAATGAGTCCTCTACAACTTTGTCATTTAAATGTGTCACTTATTTTCAATAAAAATGGTCCAAAAGTTGAAAAAACTGCGCCACTCTCCTAATTTTTTACACTGTTTGCTTATTATCAGCAATAAATAATTTTTTTAAAACATATGAGGATTGTAGAGAATTAAATTGTCTACACATTTGTTACTTAACTTTTTTATCGAGAAATGCAAAATACGCGTGCAAATCGACAAAAACACTAAATCCAAGATGGCGAACAGTTCCCATAATTAATTTCTTCATCTACTTTGCGGGGGACACTTAACTGCGTCAAAAGTTTTAATCCGACAGTTTTCTCGCTTCTTATATCGAATTTGATCTAAAATTATTGGGTTATTAGATCTTGTTCAAATTATGCTTATCGTTTGTTATATATGTTTTCTATTTTTTGTTTAATGTTTAATCACCTCACGATATTATAATAATTGAAAAAATATGATATAAAGATACTACGCTACGCATGGACATGGCACATGCATTTAATAACAAAAAAAACATCTTATCGTTGTAATTAGTATTATCTTTGTATACCAATAAAACTAATTAGTAGTAGATAATTAGTAGTGGACAATTTATTAATAAATTATAAACTTTTTTTTCTAAACATAATATTATACTAATTTATACCATTGGCAGCGGAACGATTTTTTGAAGGAAGGGGCTATTATAAGCCAAGATCACTTACGGAAACTTACATTGTAAAGAGTATTAAAAAATTTAGAGTAGACCGTGCGTTATTTTGGAGAGAGCTTAGCCCATGCATCCTAGTCTCTCCTTTCGCCGCCAATAATTTATACTGACAACAAAAAAATCACAAACTGTGATCGTATTTATTTTCAGGGTCCCGACTACAGTAAATTAGTCAAAATACGTGAAAATAATTTAAATCCATGCTTAAAAACATATTATCGAAAACCAATAATGATTTGCTCTGGTCATATGCAATGGTTATTTGATCAAAATAGTAAAAGATATCTGGATATGTTCGGAGGTATTGTAACAGTATCTGTCGGCCATTGCCATCCGTAAGTTTTCTCATTTGTTTCTTTTTGTTCTTCGAACTGCTGGCAGGGCCGCCTTAAGGTACGTGCAGTACGCAGCTGGGATTCTAGATGGTAGCGTAGATCATAGCAGGGCTTGCTTAAATTAATGCATTGTTATATATGCGAGCGTACACAGCGAAGCAGTGAGTAGTGTAGCAGGTATAAACGCTGTTACAAGAGCTGCTTATAGATTTAAGAATGTATCTCACCATTCTTTACTACAATCAACGTGTGACAACTGTCAAATGGCCGTTATAAGTTTCGCAATGGATGTGACTAGTTTAATAAGTGAAATTTTGCCAGTTTTTATTTAATTTGTTTTGAGTTTTTTCTAAGACGTATTTAAAAGTGTTAGGTTCCATACGTAAATATTCAAAAAACCGCTTTGGGTAAAATTTTAATTCTTGGTATAAATGATGAAATTCGCCATGTTTAGATCGTTTACTAGTAATAGGGTGGACATGATAGATCCTACCCAAATTTGTATTTAAAATATACCACTTTGTAGCAGAAGAACACAAATATTCGTCTTCGCTATCTGACATTTCAAACGCGACTTAAGCTTGTATCAAAGCTTCGTTGTGCAAACCTATAAGCGCTTATAATTTCAGCCACCATCTGCCATACATGCTACCATTAGAATCCCAGCTGCGTACTGCACGTACCTTTAAACACTGGGCTAAATAACTACTGTAGCGAAAAAAATTTTCATACTTTTTTGACTGTTTAGAGCGGCCCTCAGATTTGTAACAAAAGAAAGTCTTTGTTATATAGTTTCAAAGTTCATTGTCTCCTCCGTCTGTGAGAGGGTCATATTTATGCTCAGCGCCGACCTTAGCCTTGGGGCGCCCCGGTCGAGATATTCTACAGCGCCCTTTATTTATTATTATTAACTAGCGCGGCGCCCCCTTGACCCTACCGTCCAGGCCTTTGTCATACTAATTATTGTTGACGAGCATCTGGTGATTTTAAAGCTTAGCCCGGTTTCATCAAAAAACAAAATGTGCTTCCAGTCCAATATTGAAATATAACAGAAAAACTGAACGGCGAGTTAATTTTGATCAGAAGTTTAATAGAATTATTATTTTTTTATATAGAAAAGTTACCGAAGCCGCTACAAAACAACTCAGCACATTGTGGCACACTACGAATATTTATTTACATCCAAAAATACACGAATATGCCGAAAAACTCACCAATAAATTACCAGGAGATTTGAAAGTAAGTCATGCAATAATTGGAAACTTTGTATTCGATTTCACAGTAACTATAGTATATTGTGCGACTAGTGGGAGAAAGAGGAGATTCCTCGAGTGTGGATTTTGCCTCACGAGCGTAGCGAGTGCGGTAAAACACACGAGTGGAATCTTCTCTTTCGATCAATAGTCGCACACAATATTTTGTTCAACTACCACAAGAAATATGTCATTTCGTGGCTCTGCTGAGCGTGGGAGAAATAATGGGTGACTTGATTGATTGACGAAACTATCAACACTTGCGTAAACGTTCCCCGTAATGAGCGTGGGCGAAATGCTATTTCGCCCACTCTCTACGTCTACAGTCAGAGAATTCATTATTTCGCCCACTCTCAGTAGAGCCACGAAATTACATATTTCTTGCGGGTGTTGAACAAAATATATTTTTGAAGCTATGCTTCTATAGGCGCGTTAGACGATTTCTGGCAGGGGGGAAAACTTATGTGGTCGTGTCACGTCACCGACATGCTCATGTTAAAAGTATATCTATAGCTACACTCATAGCTATAGATATACGCACGCGCAGTGGCCTATGTACATGTATATGTACCAACACAAAGATAACGTGTTGTACAACATTTATAGTACTGTGTGTACCTATCTATACTTGACGTAAAAAGCATAGCTTCTGTCGCGTGTCCCATAACACCTCTTGACTTTTTTTTAGGTTGCTTTCTTAGTAAATAGCGGTTCAGAAGCAACTGATTTCGCAGCATTATTGGCTCGAACTTATACACAACGGAACGAAATAATTTCCTTGAGGAATGGCTATCATGGTTTAACACATTTAGATATGGGTATCACTGGTCAAAGTCATTACAAATATCCCACGGTGTTGCCTTCGGGAATCGAACATGTAAGTGTTTATCATATTCAAAACTAGATATGACTGTATGCCTCGCGTTATTGCCGATTTTGAAGAGAATCTCATTTTAACCCGAGCGTATAGCCGGGTAAAAATAGCCTCTTGGCTCTTAATTAAAAATCGGCCAAGCCGTTCTCGAGTGATGCACAACAAAAATCTGTTAATACTAGTGTTGCCGTCTAGACAAGACAAGACAAGACTTTCAAAGTCTTGTCTTGTCTTAAGTCTAGATTAACAAACTCTTGTCTTGTCTAATATCAAGACTCTAGATTATTTTCAAGAGTCTAGATTAACCGAGTGGTTTACTTTACCTACTACTACTTAGTTTATCTAGACTCTTGAAAATTGTCTAGAGTTTTGGCAAGAGTCTTGATCTAGATAAAGCAAGCCTTGTCTTGTCTTCAAAATTTCTAGACAAGACTTTTGCAAGTCTTGTCTTGAAAATCTAGACAAGACAAGACAAGAGTCTAGAAAGTCTAGATCTAGACGGCAACACTAGTAAACACGTTCTTCTGTCGTATCATACAAAACAGTCGAATGACCCACAACAAAACTAACTTACAGACAAAGGTTTCGACCTATAGATAAACAACGTTTTGAGTTTCTGTGGACAGTAATTAATTGGTAAATGATAAAATCAATCGATTTAAAACCCCTTATATCCACACCATATTATTCACATAACAATTAGAGGTGAAAATAATAAATATCTCAGACAGCTATGCTGCCATGATTTTTGAGCTATATCTAAGAAAAAATCAAATGACCACTGTCGGGATTTGAACCTGAAACCCCCAGTTTCCGGCTAGGTGAGTTACCGATTTCTCCACAGTGCCCGAGAGTGGAAACCGATCTCTTCTTATATATAGCAATTTCACGTTGAAAACACACTACATGCGAGAGTCGACTATTTAAATAAACTGCAAAGCATAGTACAGCTATTAAACAGTCGAATCATTATACATGCGAGAGTTAACATTTTATAAGTTTTAACAACTTAATAAACTCGTTTGGCCGGGAAGCCTTAGGTTTTACCTATAGATAAACAACGTTTTGAGTTTCTGTGGACAGTAATTAATTGGTAAATGATAAAATCAATCGATTTAAAACCCCTTATATCCACACCATATTATTCACATAACAATTAGAGGTGAAAATAATAAATATCTCAGACAGCTATGCTGCCATGATTTTTGAGCTATATCTAAGAAAAAATCAAATGACCACTGTCGGGATTTGAACCCGAAACCCCCAGTTTCCGGCTAGGTGAGTTACCGATTTCTCCACAGTGCCCGAGAGTGGAAACCGATCTCTTCTTATATATAGCAATTTCACGTTGAAAACACACTACATGCGAGAGATATTTATTATTTTCACCTCTAATTGTTATGTGAATAATATGGTGTGGATATAAGGGGTTTTAAATCGATTGATTTTATCATTTCGTGAGCTGACAATTATATTGTTCTATGTACAAAATTCATAATTTTACAGGAGAGCAGTTTTAAAATATGCCAATATGTAAAATCTCTAATATATGCTTGATTTACAGATAGTATTTTTTTTCTGATGCGTAAAGATATAAATACCATTATTCCAGAGTTTGAAGTCATTCAAGAATTAGTAACTTTCCAAAATAATTATTGTTTAAAAAAAGGCGGTAACAGATGGAACATTTGAAAAAAAAATTGCTAATAATATTAAAAAAATGTTCTATCTGACGTGGTGTACCAAGAAAAACAATAAGATACAGATAGCAGAAACAAAACTTTTATTTTCTTTTCAATATAATAATTATTAGAATTCAATACAAAATTAGTAATTTATGAAAATAGGATTCTTTATAACGATTTCTTTGTATTCTCTTTTTTTTCTTTCTTTTTTAGATTATTTCCTTCTTCTCTGTTTTTATTCTTAGTCTTTTTTGTTGGAATTTTGTTTTTATGTTCGTAAAATAGGGTTTCAATGAATTGTTTGTCAACATCAGGCATGTATTTAAATAATTTGTACAGGTGATGAACCTTATCTTCAGTAAGCAAGCATTTGGTTGTTTGAGGACAACGTTCTATTTTAGGTAAAATAAAGAAACCTTTCTTATTTCTTGTGACTGTTGCGAAATTTAAAGTGACTTCTACAAATTCTGCGTCATGGTGTAGTTTTTTATAATATATTTTCGTTGGTTGATCACGAATGTATTTTAACTGTTTTACAGATGCATAAGGTATAGATTTAAAGTCAATAGTTTTAGAAGCTTTTTCATAGTCCTTAAAATCCGTATTCTGCATGTGGAAAACAATCAGAGGTTTTCTCTGGTTAACAGAACGCAAAGTTCTTAATAGACCAAGGGGACTAAATATTTCCATTCCTTTTATTCTTTTTTCTATTTGACTGTGTAAATTATCTACTTCCTGAACTAAGCCATGGCCAGGTTCAGAAAATTTTTGGGTTATTTGTTTAATTTGTGGAAATTCAAACATAAAATTTTTCAAAGCCAGCGACATTATTGAATTTTTGTTCTGGGGAACACAAGAGTCGGACCACAGGACTATTTCCGAGACATTGGGAAAGTTTTGGACAATTTTCGTCAAGATTTTTATTAATGCAGAAGCTATATCTAGACCTTTTCGCCCATGCATACCTTCCGACCATATTGCACAGTAACCGTTCTTATTTAGATTACAATGCCCGGTTAAATTGTATGTGTTCAGTTTCTTGCTATAAAAAAAACAAGAAATGTTCGATATGGGAAGGGCAAATACATTCTCTAGATCGAAGCATACTATGGCAACTGATTCATCATTATTTTGACGGTCAGCATCTCGGTATTGCTTGGAAATTTCTTTTGACTTCGCATGCTCCAGAAATTTAACATCGGGTTCGTAGTTTTCTTCATTTCGTTCCCGAATTTTGTTCTCCTCGCACAGGTCGCACCTATCCGATTTTGGTTTTTGAAACGCAATGTTAAAATCGTTGTTAAATACTGCCCTATAGTAACTTTTTTTAACTGGTATTTCTTGTTGTTGTTCACACCACTCTCTGTACAACTCATACAGCCTTGAAAAATTCAATGTTGACTCAAAATACTCTTTGTTTGTTCTCTTTCTGCAATAATGTGATGCTATACGAGGAATTGAATTAATATGCTCTTTCACTTTGTTTTTGTTCTCTTCACTAATCTTCTTTTTAATATGTTTCCCTTGCATTATATCGGTCGGGTTTCCAGTTACCTCCTGTCTTTTGTTTTCAAAAAAATATGAAATTCTTCTTTGACTCACATCAAGTGTGTTTAAAAAGAAGTTTTTACAAACTCGAATAGCTGTTTCAGACACCAAATCATCACTTATATGGAAAAAATATTTATATGAATATAATCGGCTAGAATCCTTTCCTTTCACGGTTAAACGTCTTTTAAATTGTCGTTTCACATTTTTATTGTAAAAGTGAAGCTTGCCCTGGTTACTCAATTTCCAAAAATGTTCATGAATTATTATTCTTTGGGTGTCTGATATTTTATTTGAGCATTTAAATTTGCATTGACAATTTTTTAAATTAGGCTGTCTCCTTTTTTTTAACTTGCCACTAACGTCTCTATATTCTTCTCCGTGTTCGCACAGATTTTTGTTAATGTTTCTCTTCCAATTCATGCTATTTCTTTTCTTCTTTTTGCTTAATCTAAAAGAATACAACTCCACTAAGTAATTTAAATTTAAAACAGACAGACCATTTTTGATAAAAAAACTTATACCCACTTTTTTTCACCATGTTCAGCAATAATGACATCCTGTTGTTCTGGTGCTGGCTGTATGATAATATCTGATAAAATATTTATTTTGTTCGTATTATCTTTCATTAAATTTACATGTTCAGTTGAAGAATTGCTCGGCACAATATTTTGGTCATCTAATTTACAATAATAATTATTACTATTATTGTTTGTTTCCTCATTTGATTCTAATATAATGTCAGTTAAATCGGGCCGTAATATCTTCGTTTTTATTATTTCTGGAAGATATGGAGGATCTTTGATAGAATCATCCGAATCAAGATAAAATTCTTCCATGGATTCTTCAGATTCTAAACTGAAAAATAATATTATCGCTTAAAATCTAGCTTTTTTACACACCAAAATATCTGTAATATCAAGATGTAATGAAATGTGTGGTTATGTTTAAACCTGTCATAATTAATTTGTATTGTTTGGGTTGTTTTTTTATTAATGCTAAGTTGTTTAGTATTACAATAAAAACTTACTCGTCATTGGCGTTATTATCCATAATAAATTCACACGTACATTCACTTGAAAACACTAGAATTATTGTTAAATCGGACAGCTTCAATCGCAAATTGACAGCGGATACTCGTTGGCACGTTGATGCTATAATGTTCCATATGCAGGAATTGAAGCTATCTCATTGGTTAAGCAGATGAAACATTATAGCACCAGCGGCTACCTAGTTTCAGCAGATGGAACAAAATAATAATGCGTTTTATGGAGTTATCGTTATAGAAACTACAAGAAATCAAATTCAGATAGAACAATATGATTCTGCTACACAAACACAATTACAAACCGCAAAAAAAAAAAAAAGTTCAGATAGAACAATATAATTCTCAGGTCACGATTTACCAAAGGTTTCGAGTTACTGTTTTCGGTATTTCCACTAAAAATATTGTCTTTTAAATTAAATAATTTTCACCTACATGAATAGCTCTCGCTATTACGATGATTCACATCTACAACCTAGCTATAATTAATAACACTCACATGTAGTGGAAATCTATTGATTCCTTTGCATATATGGAGAATGTTAGATTGATAATCATGTCACGATTGAGTAATTGTAAGCTCATTCCGCCGAGATAGTGGAAAGGTTCAGGTCCTGACTGTGACTATGGTTGTCAAAATATTTTTTTCCGATATTTGCAGAAATCAATTACGTAATTGGCTGCTCTTCCAATAAAAATTTCCATTGTGTTTTAGGCGATGAATCCGGATGTATTCAAAGGTCTGTGGGGAGGTTCGAAATGTCGAGATTCGCCTGTTCAAACATTACGGACATGTTCGTGTTTAGACGATAAATGCGAAGCTGCTGACAAGTATTATGAACAATTGAAAGAATTGTATTCGTATTCGCTGCCTAAAAGAGGAGCTGCTGCTTTTATAGTCGAAGCAATTCAGGGTATTGGAGGAACGGTCCAATATCCAAAAGGATATATTAAAAAAGCGGTAGATCTTGTTCGAGCTAACGGGGGACTGTATATTGCTGATGAGGTTTGGAATATTCTATATAATTTCCTAATGTGTGTATGTCTGTCTGTCCACGCCCTCCAGAAGGACACCGTTGGAAGTTGAAGCTTTGCACACTGAGCACGGGACAGATCCTAAGGGAGCCGGATTTTCGATTTTCTCTCCGGAAGCAGAAAACGTTAACTTCCATAAAATCTATAAGTAAAAATGTATTTAGAAACAATAAAATATAGTCAACCATAACTACCTGGCGAATATAGGTGTCAATACTAATATAAAAAATTCGACTGATGACCAGTCCTATACTTCCCACCTAGTAAATATTTGCAAAAAATAAACACTCTTTTTTTTATTCTTTGACTAGGCCCAAATAACCTTAGCTGTTGGTGGTCTTTAAAACACAATTTAATTTTTATTCTTTGAAAAAAGCATGGCCCTCTTTTTTGTTTGGCGATCTACTGATGGCTAACTTAATATAGCAAAAATCATGGTTACCTTGATTTACGTACAATTTTTATTTTTTTTAGTAAAATATTTTTTTTCTCGAAAACTATACATTTTAGAGAAAAAAAATATTTACATTTTTTTCATATTATAACATCTAGAATTCATTTATATTTTTTTTTACCTATGTTAATACGTAACATTGAGGACGTTTTTTTGAATATCTCAGGATCCACTGAACCGATTTGACTCAAAATCTAATCAGATCTAAGTTAAAGGCTGATAAACACAATAGAACAATCGGCATGCCCGTATGTTGTTCCGTTCTTAAGATATCGAAGGCGAAAAATTGACCACATACACACACACACACATACACACACATACAGACATCAGTCGGAAAATGATCTTAAACGATTGCTAGGGTCTCAAAACGTGAAAATCTGTTAAAATCTCGAAATATTGTTTTCGGACTGAATCCATTACTTCCCTACCATAGTAGAGGTGGGAAGTAAAAAACTTTTTAACAAAAAAAAAACCTCCTTCAAAAAACCACTAAAAAGAGGAAAATAATGAAATTTTGAGATCTGTGCCAATTTAATAAAATATGAAGTCGGTTAAAAAGTATAGTATATAGTGATTAATATCTTCTTTTTAACCAACTTCATATTTTATTAAATTGGCACAGACCTCAAAATTTCATTATTTTCCACTTTTTAGTGGTTTTTTGAAGGAGGTTTTTTTTTTGTTAAAAAGTTTTTTATTTTTTACTTTTTAGTGTCAAAAAGTGACATTTACCTTAAATGAATCACACGTCGTTACTCACTTTTATTAAAACCGACTTGCTTACGCTGTCTGATATGTCAAAAAGTGACATTTACCTTAAAAAATCACATGCCGTTACTCACTTTTATTAAAATCAGCCGAACTACTGAACCGATTTTAATGAAATTTCTTGACCAATCTGAAAGTATATTCTTTCAAATAAAAAAAAATTTCAAATTTGGTTAATAAATGACTGAGTTATGAGGTAACGAACATAAAAAAAAAATACAACCGAATTGAGAACCACCTCCTTTTTTTGAAGTCGGTTAAAAATAATGTTATAAGAATACACAAACAAAATTTAAGTATTCTTCCCTTGAAATTTTCAAAATGCTTCATTTTGTACGAGTATTAAAAAAATCGATTTTAGTAACTTCAATGCAAGCGCAGAACGGAAACCTCAATGCTTAGACGTAACATTTTAAATATTATGTAGTTTTGAGACTCGGTACATTTTAGGTTCAAACTGGATTCGGACGAACGGGAGAACATTTTTGGGGTTTTGAAATGCACGGAATAATACCAGATATAGTAACGATGGCTAAGGGAATTGCAAATGGTTTCCCAATGGGAGCTGTAGTTACAACTCCTGAAATTGCGAAATGTATGGATGAAGCAGCGTTTTTCAATACGTTTGGAGGAAATCCTGTCGGATGTGCCATCGGTTCAAGTGTTTTAGATGTAATGTCATTATAATAAAAGATGGCGGAACAATGGTTACAAAAATAATTATTTCAAAATGACATTATTTGACTGAAAAACAAATGAATTAGTAACATCTAAAGCTTTTTTAAGCTTCATGAACTTGCATTTGGCATTTTTGCAACCAAAATACCGCAGTCTAGTGATAAAAACAAAGAATTATGCACTAAATTAAAATCGTTATTATAGGTAATAGAAGAAGAAAAATGTCAACAAAACTGCCACGAGTTAGGAACGTATATGTTACTCGAGCTTGAAAAATTACGAAACGAATTTGATTGCGTTGGCGACGTAAGAGGGAAAGGGTTAATGATTGGCGTGGAAATGGTTGAATCCAAAAAAACGAACGAATCGATGAGCAATGAAAAATTTATGAATATTTGGGAAGATGCCAGAAACATGGGTGTACTTTTTGGACGTGGAAGTATGTCTGGAAATGTAAGTACATATACTTTTTTTATCAAAATTCTTTGCACCTAATATTAATTTGTATCTGTATTTTTTGATAATTGAGAATCTAATTAATATAAAAACTTAGAATTATTAGATATCTATGATAAATTAATAGATTTAAACGGCTGAATTGCAATTGAAAATTTTCGTTGGAAAGCAGCCAATTATATAATTGATTCCAAACATATTAGAAAAAATCATTTTACCAACCATAGTCACAGTCAAGATTCTAACCTGTACCATTCCACTTTCGTGGCGGAATGAGCTTGCTTTTGCTCAACCGTGACATGATTACTAATCTAATATTTTCCTTATATGCTTCGGAATTAATAGATTTTCACCACATGCGAGTGTTAATTCAATATAGCTATATTGTAGAAGTGAATCTTCGTACTAGCGAGAGCTCATCATGAAAGTGAAAATTATTTCAAATACCCCTTAATGGGATACACTTCTACAACATAGCTATATTGAATTAACACTCGCATGTGGTGAAAATCTATTGATTCCGAAGCATATAAGGAGAATATTAGATCAGTTGAGATATCTATGTTCCTGCAATTTTCCAATCCAAACTTGGCTATGGCTCCAGAATAAAATAAACGTCCGTAACTTCTAAACTAAAAATGGCACAAATGTTTTAGTTGAGTTTTTGAATTCAGCGTATTGTTTTCTATAAGTGTACCCAATTTGAAAAAGAACGATCGGTGTTATTTCTCATTATTAAACACACAGTGTACGCAGGATTTTTGCACTTTTTCGCAAATGCAGAAATCAGAATTACGCGTAAATTGTTTATTATAACTAATGTTGGTATTAAATAGCGTGTTAATTAGCATGATCAGAAGAACTCGTAAAAATAAAATAGCCCCTGAAACACTTTAATCGCCTGTGATGCAGGCAATCCATCGTGCGTTGGTGTACGTAATGCTTGCCTGCTTACAGGCGTATTCAGTATAAAGCGTGGGCAAATGTCGTAATTGTATTTTAAAGACCACCAACAGCTAAGGTTATTTGGGCCTAGCAACAATTCATATTTTCAATTCATTATTTTTTTTTTAATAATAAATTGAAAATCCAATTGACACTTTTACCAGCTCTCGGGCTAGAACTCGGGAACTGGGGACTTGTAATAGAGGAACCATAGCAACGCCATGTAAACAACAGCGCCGCTACACTCTCGGCTATTCTCAAGCCCGTGGGCAAATGTCAAATCAATAGATTTTTGAATTTATCTGCTAAATATATTCAAATCTTTTCCAAATTAAGTACACACATCGAAAAAAAACACGCTGATTCCAAAAACTCAAAGAAAACTTGTCTATCTCTCTTGGTTTAGAAATTACAAGTCCCCAGTTCCCGGGTTCTAGCCCGAGAGCTGGCAAAAGTGTCAATTGAATTTTCAATTTATTATTAAAAAAATAAATAATGGATTCAAAATATGAATTGGTGCTAGGCCCAAATAACCTTAGCTTTTGGTGGTCTTTAAAACACAATTCAATTTTGGTTTAGAAACTTCGCATGTTTTAAGTTTTCGAAGACAAACGCCCCTAGCTATTAAACAAACAAACTAACACAAAAAGCGTGTCATTTTCTGTAAGCGTACTAAATTTGAAAAAGCTCGGAGACATTTTTATAAACGTGCAAAAAAAATCATAGATAAGGTTATAACTTTTTCACACTTTTTTGGAAAATCTCTCCGATCATTTTCAAATTATTCATAGTCCACTTGTTCCTCTATTACAAGTCCCCAGTTCCTGAGTTCTAGCCCGAGAGCTGGTAAAAGTATCAATTGGATTTTCAATTTATTATTAAAAAAAATAATGAATAGAAAATATGAATCGGTGCTAGGCCCAAATAACCTTAGCTGTTGGTGGTCTTTAAAGCACAATTTTTTTTTTGTTCTGTTTACAGACTTTCAGAATAAAGCCTCCAATGTGTATAACAAAAGAAGATGTAAATTATGCAGTTGCCGTTTTAAGGAAAGCAATAGAAAATAATTGTAACTAGCAAGGAATTTAAATAAAACGCTTGTGTTTTAACTATATTTTTATTTCAATACACTTTTTCAGACATTTTTAAAAAT
Organism: Mongoloraphidia duomilia; assembly: GCA_039654895.1. Taxonomy (NCBI): domain Eukaryota; kingdom Metazoa; phylum Arthropoda; class Insecta; order Raphidioptera; family Raphidiidae; genus Mongoloraphidia; species Mongoloraphidia duomilia. The sequence goes on from CM077527.1 coordinate 16,060,919, forward strand.
AAACAACAAACATTATTATATAAATCAAACAATACTTGTACAGCATTTTCTATTTTTAAAGACTTCGATTATTGGAAATTGAGATTAAAATTATTTTTTTCTTCTATAATGGCACAGTTCTGTTTTTCAAAAATATTTTAAATCTACATAGGTACAATTTAGCACCTAAATAAAAGTCTAAATATATCTAAAAAAAATTTCAATCAAATCGGTTTCCATAAAAAAACATTAACGAATGTTTTTGACCTATTTGACTAAAATTTTGTAACAGTGATGTCTATAATAATGGTCTATAACTATGATTCAAAATATTATATTGTCATGTTATGAAGTAGGATTAAAAACTAATTTTCATTTCAAATAAAAATTTATGATATACCTACTATTACAAATGTACAAATTAAATATAAAATAATGCCTATCTTTTCTCCCAACATAATTTAGTTTCTTTTTTCAGTAACAAAAGGTAGAAACTTATTAATATATTTCTCCATGTTAAAATATATGAAGTGAATTTTGAAGTAGAAAAAATACTTTATTGCATAATTTGAAAATCAAAATTAGTTCCCTAACCTTTTAATTTTTGATATGTAAGAGAAAGTTAGACCTCATTTTAAATTACATTATTAGATCTTTGGTCTTTTGAAGTCCTAGGACTACATTAAATTATACATTTAAAAATATGGAATGTTATTGGCACAAAAATTACTTTTCCATGGTGAAAAATAACAACAAAGAATAAAGTTACACTGAAAATATTTCCGTTGTAAGTACTTTTTAAGCCGCCTCTACACGTTGGGCCAAAGTGCCAACGTGTGAACACTACGCGCCAAGATCCTTTGATGTGTGCACGAAAGCCGACATTATTCGGCTAGCGGCTAGCCGACCAGTGTTGGCCGCCAACGACCAAAATACGCCAAGTGCGCCTGTACACGTTGACCCCAACAGGCTGGCCCAACGTGTAGAGGCGGCTTTAAATAAATAAATATTGCTTAGATTATTGTATCACAAATTAAATTCTCGTTGAAAGACTTTCCTGTCAAAAAGAAAGCAGGAGACACTACAGGCGCGGATCCAGCCCTCAAAAAAGGTTGTGGTCACGGCCACCCGAAAATCGGCTAAGTGCGAGTCGGACTACGGACTCGCTCACGAAACGTCAAACAGTACAAACTACTAGACTAGTAGCCAAAATAAAAGTCACTCGCGTTCTTACCCGCACGGTTTGTTTTTTTTTTAATTTTATTAAGGCATTTCAGATATAACATCAGCCTACCGACCTCAATTAGGGTTGTGGGCATGCCCACCGTGTCCACAACGGTGGATCCGCGCTTGAGACACTAACAATTTTGAAATTGGTAAAATGACTTAAAAACAAATAAAAACACAAGTCATTTTCGGTTCTTTTCAACTCCACTGTTCCACAGGATCCAACTTAATATCCCCGTTAGACCTGATACCAAAAAGATATTGATATCTTTGCAACTGGACACAAATAAGAATTGTTTGCGAATGGAACAGGGAAGCCAATTTGGCAAATAAACTTTTAACGTGATGCTAGCTCGGAAGATAACCGTTTATCACAATTCCTGAATCTGAAAGGGAAGAACTCGAGCTGCTTCTACTGCAATCATGAGCAGCAAGTTCAGCTTGAAACAATGCTTGGGTCAATTCAGATCTTGCTTTGACAATGACCCACATCATTAATGAAATGCCAATTATTAACTAAAATCAATAGCATAATCTTAATCAATCAAATTAAAAACAAATTTAAAAGATCTTATGATAAGGTGACCAGAATTTTAAAATTGCTCACGAGGACACCACCTGGACTCAAAAAAAACTACTTTTGTAGTCTATTTATTATCTAGATTCTAGACCTAATAATGTAAGAGTGAAACACACAGGAGTGGCGCCATCTAACAATCCATAGCCGTATTCGTATTTGTTGTATAACAATATAAATAATATAATCATTTTAAGAATGCCGTGACTACTCTACCGGTTGTGAGATTGTCTACAGAACCACAAAAACATTTGTTGAAATCGTTAAAAAGTACGACAAATTGGGTCGTTATGACGTTATCATTCGAAAAGAGGACACTATCACTGGAAAGGAGGACATAGAAGGACACTACCACTGATGAGGACAAATCTCACCAAAGGAGGACTGTCCTCCTCAAAGAAGGACGTCTGGTCACCTTACTTATGACGAATTTTCGACGATATATATTACTCAAATGTTTTTAGAGTGGCCTCATTAACATTACTAACGTATTTATATCGAAAATTCTTAATTCATTGATACGTTTGGGGAATTGATAATATATTACCTGGAAAGCGAAGACAATGTAACCTGTAGTAGCTGTATGTTTACTGGATAAGACATCGTGCATGGAGCGTAAAGTGGAGCCCAGATAAACGTTAATAGTTTGGGCAGGCAAAAGTCCTAGAAACGTTGCCACGTGGAAGCGTCGTCCAGAAACGCTACTCAGCTATAAAAAAACATTTAACGAAATATTTTACCAGTTTACTAGTCGATTTAATTAATCAAAGATTATTTATAACTTTAATTATAATTACAAAAAATATAACAGTATTAATTGTGAGTTTGTGCTGTCGCTCTTTTTGCCAACAATAATTTGTCGACGCGTAGTGATTAGGGTTACCAGATTGCTGGGATTTCCGGGAATGTCCCGAAATTCGTTGGTTTGTCCCGTTTTCTATCCCGGAAATGCATAAGTTCAACGAATTCGTGCTCGCGATCGCAAGAAACGACACTAAGTTACATGCTAAGTCGTATTTATTTAGCACTATCTGCAATTTCTGTACATATTTTATATATTTTTACTTGTATTTAAATGTATTCTTCGGACTTACCCTATGTCGGTAAAGACAAATTGGGAACAATAAAATGAATTATTTTATTTACACATTTGCAGAAACGCGTCGCACATCTCACCGTGTACTGGTGTGTGATAAATGAATAAAATTAGACAAGTCTAAAATAATAAAACATTTTTTTCACAATAGCTTCCCCCCTGAAATAAATTGCCTTCGCCTTAGAAATGTCCCGAAAATCTTGGTTTTTGATCTGGCAACCCTAGTAGTGGTATAGACTATAGGATATACTCGTACTTGGCATTGAAAGTGTGAATATTAAAATAGCATTTTGTTTTAAGTAATAAACCAAATTTTTGATAAAAATAATAAATGACGCAGAAGATGTACTCACCGCAAAAATGGTATTCTGTAGTCCAAAAGGTATTGGTGTTAATCTGGCAAACAGAACGACTTTGAAAGATTGTGGTCCTGAAATTACTCTTAAAATAGCACGAGCCGTTTCATTTTTTGATATAATTTTAACAGGATATTTTGAATGCACTAAGCGAATTGTGTAATGTGCAATAGCGACGCCTACGTTCGCGGAAACCACAACAGTTAAAAAACCACGACCGACTCCAAAAAGATAACCACTTGCTATTATTAAAAACAAATACCCGATTGTAATTGGAAACGAAACTATCGTAAATAATAGAATGAATATTAAAAATATCACAAAGGGATTTTGATTTTCAATCCAAAATAATAAAGCTCGGATATAGTCTTTACTAAAATATAAAATGCTCAGAATTATAAGGATTGCACATAGTGTTGCCAGAACATTAAAAATTGTGGTATAATTCAGGAAACTGTGAAGTTTATTACACAATGTTAATTTTGGTCTATAATCAGTAAAATCGTCGTCACTTATTGTAATTATTTCCATTGTTCCCAAATTTCATTATAACAATATTAAAGGCTGACAGGTAATTCTAAATCATCTATAATCTATATAATTTTAAAACTGTTTATTCAGATGGTTAATTATTTTATTTGACATTTCCACATAACCTCGATAATTTTCTTTTTTTTAAATATTTATCGCATTTTCTCTTTCACTGCAGTTTTGTTTTCGGAAACGAAACACTATTTAAAACTCATATAGACATCACATAATAATAATCTAAATTAACACTCATTTAACAAATTAAGTAGGTTAATACAACTTACAAAGGTACCGTTCATTGAATTGACAGATGTTTGTCAATGTTTAAATATACAATATGTCCAAAAAATAAAAATCGCTGGTGCAAGTACTTATTTTTTTTTTAAATTGCTTTGCGCTTGGTAGTGAAATAACCGGTTAATTTTAGAAACGATATAAATAATGAATACATTATAGATACCGGGGTCAAGATCTCGTGGAGTGTATTGATTGTCAGAGATAATAATTGCTTGCGTCTATCGAAAGGTATTACCATGGGTATTACGTTTGCCGATGTGTTCTTATTCTCATGGAAAAGAACCGATAGTTTTTAAAAAGTGCGTCTCTGTTCATGTAAGCTATACAAAATTGATTTTCATTTTGCGTGTATAATATTGACATTATGAATTTTTTTCAGATAAATAAATATCTGTACATTATGCTTTTATCAACTAATAATTATACGTCAGTTTCGAATACAGACTCCACAGAGTGACAAAAAACTGCGGAGCTATCTACAGCAGCTACGCACTTTCGAAAAGAATTCTGCATCAACAAGAGCGCCCTCCAAGGCGATGAAGGTGGTGTTATTAATTCTGCTAGCTCTTAAGAAAATTATTTTGCTGTGATGTCTAGCACCAAAGACAATATTTCGGTGATCGAAGAAAAGTGTCGTCGACAAACTGGAATTGATTTTGCAGATGACGACCTTAATTATGAGGGTACGGAAATTAATTATTTGCACACCGCAGCCAACTATGAAAAATCGAAGGCTGGTCTTCAAGATAATCCTTGTCTTCTAGACACTGTTATCAAACATGAGGAAACGGATTTAACAGATACTACTGCAACGGAGATTAATCTTAGAGATACCACTAGCAACTTCAAAGAAAGTAACTTAGGTTTTATCGATAATAAAATCGATTCCTGTACAGTTACATCTACTCAATATTCGAATTTAAATGTTTCGACTATAAAATGTGCTGTTTTTGTTAAAGGAAACCACATAAAACAAGAGAACGATGTAGATGATGACACCTTAGTGTCAACCATGGATTGCTACGGCAGCTATTCCAGTGCAGATTACTGTATTCAGTCAATTAATAAAAAACAATTACACTGCAAAGGAACCAATCAAAGATTGCGTGACAGAAACCATAAAAATTGCACTTTTACAACTCACAAAACAGATACCAATAAGAAACCATATCAGTGTGACGCTTGTGATAAGTGTTTTACTAAATTAAGTACTTTAAAACAACATACATTAGTACGTCATACTGGTGAAGAACTGTATCAGTGTGACATTCAGAAACTGTTACATACTGGTGAGAAACCGTATCAGTGTGACATTCAGAAACTGTTACATACTGGTGAGAAGCCGTATCAGTGTGATTTATGCTATAAGCGTTTTACTCAGCTAACAGCTTTAAAACAACAAACTGTTACATACTGGTAAAAACCCGTATTTAACTATACTAAAACGACTGTGTCACAGCGGTGAGAAACCCTATCAGTGCAATGTTTGTATAAACAAAGAACTTTGATAATAGTAAATATCAGTAAAAGACACCTGTTGCACTCTGTTGCGAAATCAACTAGTTATAATGTTCTTATGGCATTCATAATAATGTTCTTTCAATGTTTTATATTGACAGTTAACACGAAGTTTAATAATTAGTGACAAATCTGTGAAGTGATTAAAATAATTGTTATGATCGATTTACAGTGTTCTTCTGTTAAAGGAAAATGTTACTATCAGCGTGCCGGAATACATAAATATTTATATACATGCTATAGAAATGTTATAAATGAATATTGTATGAGTGCAATTGATATTGCTATAAAAAATTTGACGTAACAACGTCAAGTATTTCTTATGTACACAAAAGTCGAGCTAATAATTGCGCATACACGTGTCCAAGTACATCAAAACAAATGATCAACAAGCTGTTATGTAGTTTCTTGAGCAGCATTGAAGCCTTGAAAATGGCAGAAATTATATCTCTTACCGTTTTATGGAATGGAATAAGCACTAACAGCGAAACGCTAAAGTTACAGATTCGAGCAGTGTAACTAAATATGGGTGTTACAATTATCTACCCATTTTCCGATCACTTTGAATGTGCTCATTGCGATCGGAAATATCTCCAGCACAGTAGCTTGAAAAAACATTTGACCGATACGCACGGAATCATCGTTACATTTACTTGTCGACTGTGTGGATTTCAGGATAAAACCCTGGACTCAGTTAAAAGCCATTACGATTTTCGACATCGGTCAAAGAAATCTTCAAAACAATCGGTATATTCGAACAAAAGAAAACCTGTAACTACATCAAAGGCTGCGGAAGTGTCGTCGGGTGTGAGGAAAACTTCAATACCGATTGATGTATCCCGTCGAAATTTCCCGGAGAGGTCAACGTCAAATGAGGCGCCTGTCGTACCTCTACTACTTCCGGTGGCCTCAAGAGGGCCGGGAAACTTGTTGACAAAATCATCTAAACTTATTTCACCAATTAAGAGTCAATTAACCAATAGGGGTCTCGGAGTGTGCTCGAAACTGACCCCTAATCGATCCAAGGTTGATACTAAATCGACTGTGAGAATGTCACCTAGCAAAACAATGGCCTCTTCAACTGATACCCAGAATATAGTAAACCAAAAGATCACCAGAGTAACGACGGCTAGAGAGATATGTAAGCTGCAATCGTCTGCAAAAAATGGCAAGGTAAAATTCTCAGCTATTTGATATTGATTTGGCAGAGTTTGTTAACATCTGCATTATTCTAAGATGTCTCTTTTCTAAAAAAAATATTAATTTATGTTAAAAGTGGCGCAATTTTTTTTTGCATTGATTTAATGCTCTGAAATTTTAGGGTTGTTTTCAGATAGAAAAGATCTTCCAGATAAACCATCCCGCGTGACATTCAAAATTTTTGACCAAGGTGAGCGCCATTTTTGATTACTCAGTTTTGAATTTAGATCTCAAAAAGGAGTAAGTATATTAGTTCCCATAAAAGCCCCCTTTTTCTATGTAATGAACGCGCCCTATATTAAGTAAAATTATTAATTTTCATTTTCTATCTGGGAACAGATATCAGCGGACATCAAGGCATCGAGTATATCAATTTCAAAACGGCAAGGCAGCTCGTTAAAGACAGTAGAAGTACTTCAGAGAACTTCACCGACTAAGAGTCGACCTATAGAGAATGTTCCCGAAACCACCATACCAAAGCCTTCGACGCCGATAGCGACTGAGGAGATGTCAACACAGTTTAAACGGGCGACGTCTTTGGTTCAGTCAATTAGTACAGAAACCACTTCGAGTGTTAACAGTGAAGGGGGTTCTGAAGAAACAAGAAGTCCCATTACAGAAGGTTGTCCTTGTATAAAAAAATATTCTAATGCAGTAAAAAACCTTGGAAAAGTTTCGTGTGCAGGAAAAGGCTCTGGTGCAGGTTTTGAGTATGAAGAGGAAATGGCAGGATTGCTTGCTCTAAGACTGTGCACCGAATCAAATGTTATAAACTTCAAGATATGGATGAACCATCCTCAAGTCCCGGCACTCGATGATGTTATTTTTGCATACAGAATGTCCAGTGGTGAAACTACAACGGTGTACATTCAACTCAAACATAAAGACTCCAATGGAAAAAAGATTCAGAAAACAGCACTTGAAAGAGAAAAAGATGATTACAGTTTATATAAATACTTGGAAGCATACAAAATCATTAAAAGTAAAACAACGATCTGTAACGAAATCGACAGAAGTCGAGAAATTTTTGTGATATTCACAAACGCAATGATTAATCCTGCAGAATGCCAGAATCTAGAAGTGCATTCAGAAGAAAAAAAGTCGCCGATTTATGTGAGGGTTGAAGAACAAAGCGATGAGCTGTCACATTATCAAAGAATAATATTTTCAGAAAATACAAAGGAGAAATTTGAAGGTAAAATATACAGGTTTGTTGTAACAAGTGAAGGTGGCAGTGAAGAAGAACTGAATTATTTTAAGAACTTATTTTTGTTTGTCAATCAAAGTAATGTAGGTCAGTTGAGACATACAATTACTAAAAATTGTATGGAACATCTGTTGGGAGATCAGTGTGATAAAACTAAACTAGATGACACTGTAACTAAATATAGAGAATATATTAAACATAGAAAGGATTCAACGGTTAAGAAACCGTTTACAAAAGATGAGATATTGTGTAAAGTGACATGGTTATACACTAAATCGTTGCACGTAGCTCCAAAAAACATAGTTGATTTTAATAAAGATGCGAGGTTATGGAACGAGGCGACTGTTGAGAAAAGACTCGTTGTCGTCAGCGAACACAACACAAGTTATGTTGACTTTCTGCAACACTGTCTCGAAGAAGACAGTACTCAGAAATATTTGAGGTTAAATTTAAAACACCTAACCTTAAAATTGATTCAAAAATATTTACCTATATCGTGGAAATCAGAATCACTTAGTCAATATCAAACCCTACTTCTGGAATCTGAACAAAATGTTGATGAAGGAGAAAAAGAATTGCTGGAAGAAATCGTTAAAGTGTTAATTGATAGATCGAATTTTAAGTTAATAATGATTTTTAATTTAAAACAAAATATTTTTGAATACATTGCCGATGTGCCAATTTTATTTGGTTTGAAAGATTTAGAAGATGGTAATGTACTAATGAAAATGTCGTTAACATACTACGGTGTTTCAGTAACAGTTGAAGAACTTCTGAATAAACATAAGGGAATAGAGAAATGTTTTCAAACTCATCATATTTTGATTCTTTTGTTATTCGGTCTTAAAATAGGATTTGCATGCGATAAAAATTTAGATTTCTTTATAGAAAGAAAATTGACGGTAACTGCTGTCAAATCGCAAATTTTTAATTGCACAGATTTAAAAAGTAATGTAATCTGCTTGTGTGGCAATTTTCAAAGAATTAATTTTCACAATTTTTCATATATTGAGTCTACAAAGGTAACCGATCCGGCGTCATTGAAAAACTATCATATAATAAAACTGAACTCCGAAATGTCTGGACTAAATGAATTTCGGTGTTTAAAAGATAAATTATATGGATTGAACCTTTTACTTATCCATATTAAAGAAGAAAGTAACAGAACGATTCTTGAGTTGATTGGATCATCAGTGAATTCAGAAGCATTTCTTCGTGAGAAGGGATTTTTGTATGAAGAAGTTATTTTTTGGGATAATAATTTTGATATTAATATCATAACAGGAGAGCCAGGGATGGGTAAAAGCGTCTTGTGCAATCATCTTCCGCAAACTGAACATCTTGTTTTACAAATAACTCAAGAACAATTAGAAAAAACGAGACGAATAGAAGAAATATTTGAAATCCATGCAGACCAGTACATAGAAATATCTAAGGAAATATTTAAGTATCACTGCGACAAGAAAAATGTATTATTGGTCATAGATGCCTTTGATGAGCTTACAGAGAAAACAAAAGAAAATGCTTTGGAGGTGATCGAACAAGGTGTGTCCAATAATTATAAGATATTAGTCACAACAAGGCCGGCCAGTGCTGAGGTGCTGGAAAAAAGAATGGGTGTCATTTCACAGAAGCTTAAAGCATTTGGTTTAGAGGAACAAGGAAAGTTTTTTGTCAAATATTGGACAGCGGCTCTAAAATTATCGGAAGAACATACTGAAAAAGTCTTCGAGTTCGTTTGTAAACTGATGGAACGCGTTGAAGTCTCGGTGAATGATCGAGAACGTTCTATCACTGGAATACCATTGCAATGCAGAATGCTTGCGGAAATCTACCAGGAGCAGTGTAAGGAATATATTGCGGAGAAAACGTCTAAACCTCCCGAGTCGACTAAACTAGATGTTGTCGATTTATATGATAAATGTATACAAAAAAAAATTAATATATTCTGTTCGGAAAAAATGGAACTAAAACAAACGGCGATCGAACTGTTCAAGGATAGAGTGATCAAACCGGATACAGAAATATATCAAATGTATGCGCTTTTAACAATATTCAGCGAATTGGACAGCGTAATTTGTAAATTTAATACAGATAATGGTAAAAGTGATTATGATAAATTACATTCAACTGGACTATTTACATCGCTTGAACAAAGAACTATGATGAATAAAATCATCCAGTTACCGATGTTTGTTCATCGGACGTACGCTGAATATTTCGCAGCACTTTATTTGTTTCAACACTGGGAGATCGAAAAGGAACTCATTTGTTTGTTGTTGAGTGACAGAAAGTATGATACAGTCAGATATTTCTTTGACTTGCTTATGGCTCGTGGTTGCCCGCTGATCACCGCCACAATTCGCAATGACATTGGACAAATAACAAATGAATTGGACGTTAATGAGACTGACAAAGGAGGTCGCACTGCTTTACACTTAGCTACCATGTGGGGAATTCGTGACGCCGATATGGATAAATACGGTGAATATAACGGATACAACAACATACAAGTCTTCAAATATCTTATGCAATTAGACGTCAGCAAAATTATTAATAGATACGACAGCGTCAATAAATGGACCCCGATTAAGTATGCTGATTACACTAGATCATTACATGCAATGAACGAACTAATCAGCGAAGCCACTGTTAGCGATAATGACATTTCGACTTTATTAAACGACTTGCAAGAGCCACAATTCTATATTAACAAATACACTGTACGTTATGGCCATACGTTACTGCATCACATTGCTATTCAAGGTTTATCTGAAGTATTACGCTATTTAATTAATAAAAAGTCAAACTTGATAGATTTAAATTGTAATAATCACAGAGAATTTACACCGTTGATCGTAGCAGCTGAGAAAGGACAGTTAGACATTGTCAACGTATTAATAAAAGCTGGGGCCAATTTAAATGCTGCTGAGACGAGAGGTAATACGGCACTTCATTGTGCAGCCGGGAAAGGACATGTAAACGTAGTCAGTACACTTATAACAGCTGGTGCAAATGTAAACGCAGTGGAGCGAAGGCGTTATACAGCCTTACATCGAGCAGCTTTGGGAGGCCATTTGGAAGTTGTCAATACGCTAATAAAAGCTCAAGCTGATGTTAATGCCCGTAACTATTTTGGTTATACTCCAATGTACGGACCAGCTGGCGAAGGTGATAAAGAAATTGTCGATGCACTGATAATAGCTGGTGCCAATATACATATACCTGACAATAACGGTTATACGCCATTGCACCGGGCAGCTGAGTATGGACGAACAGACGTTGTCAAGACATTGATAACAGCTGGCGCCAATATAAATACAGCTGGCGTGGACGGTACAACAGCACTGCATTTGGCGACTAGAAAAGGGCAGGTGGATGTTGTCGACGTATTGATAAAAGCAGGTACTGAGATTGAAGCAGTTGATAAAAATGATAAAATGGCACAACACATAGCAGTTATTGGAGAGTGTCAGCCTCACGAAATGAATAAAAATTGCAAATGTGAATCGACCCTCTGTGATATAGTAGCTCTACTGGTGCAACACGGCGCTAACTTAAATACAATGGACGGTGATGGGAATACCCCGATGCAGATGGCACAACATGTAGGTCACGATAAAATCGTTCAACAGTTAATCAAAATGGATGCTGCAGCTTTTCCAATTTATGAAGGAGATACCGAAATTAAATTGAGTAGTAAAAGAATGCAATAAGTGGAATAATTTTGAGAGCAGATTAAAATTTCTAATTTAAATGGTCACAAAATTTAGGCAACGAAATTATTGTTTCCGTTTAAAATGAATATATATATTCATGTTTAAGATGACGGCTTGTTTTGATTAACGTTGGAATAGATTGACGGGAAAGAAGCCAGTGTATTATTTTTTTAAAAAATGTTCTTTATAAAAAAGTCGACAGTTTCGTAAGAATTTCTTACATCCTCAGGACCCTTAATGTGAACAGAATTACAGTTATAAACAAATACAAATATATATATTACAAATACAAATATATATATTACAAATACAAATATATATATTATTGTAGATTATAGATGCGTCGACAACTCAGGTCATTAGCGTCTTCAACACAACAATTAATAGCATATTTGTGTATTAAAATCCGCCAGCCGACATACACAAATCGACTGGAACGAGCTCGGGTCCCTGGGAGCGCTAATTCCCAAAGAACATTGGAATGGAATTGCGATAACAACTACATACGTTTAAAATGAGTTTAAAGTAGAGATTATGCTTAGATACACAGAGAATGGACTGCATAACAAGTTAGAAAATGTGTTGATCAGTAGAAATAGATAATATATCAGCCAATCACAGACTGAATATTATCTGCGTCATTTCGATAGCGGCATAATTCTATGTTTAAAATTCCATTGCAAAATACACACTTTTGGGAATTTTTTTATTATAAAAAAAGCGTCGGAAAAATTCTCAAAAAAATTGTTTCATAATCTATATTTTGCAATGTAGATTCCAACAAAAAAGTGGAACGACCCCATTAAAGACAATATAAAAATATTTATAATAAAGAAAACAGAGATATTCTATTACATATATGGAAAATAATGTTCAAAAATGATGAATTGTTATTTTAAATTAGTACAAAGTGTATATTTTACATAATATAATAAATAATTCGTTATAACATTGATTAACATATTATATGGGAAGATAGTGATTCCATGTACTGGAAAATATACTATAGCTGCCCGCTTACGTTTCATTCCCCTGGCCCACAAACTCAATATTGACTTGTGCTTCCACCTATATTATTGTTGAACTAACAGCTCAGATATTGTCAATGCTACCTCTAACTGATCCTAAATAATGATATAAGATATTTACATCACTGCCGCAGCTGACATTATTTTAATGTTTTGAAATTTGTTGAGACTGTATAAAACTTATATAAAGTGAACTTAGTTTAGTTACATAATTTATCTGTAAACGCTATCTGATTTTATATTTCTTTGTCTCTGAATAAAAATTGTTCAAACACTCGTAAAATATATTTTGATGTATTCATAGGGTAAGAGCTGATAACACTTTTTTCATGTGTTTTTATAAGACTTGGAACTTTTTTAAAAGATGAATTTTATATATCTCTACAAGGGGTATATAGTCTGTCATTCCAACCGCGGGGCAAAACCACCCCATATTTTTTTGTTCACTCTTGCGAAAAAAGACTTATGTGTGTTTATCATTAGTAAAGTCTAGAAAAAGTTTTGCCCCGCGTTTGGAATGACAGACTATTTACCCCTTGTAGAGATATTTAAAAGTTATCTTTTAAAAAAAGTTCCAAGTCTTCTAAAAACACATAAAAAAGTGTTATCCGCTCTTAGTCTATCATAGCAACTTATACTAATTAGTTAACAAAAGCAAGCAGTTTAAGAGAATTAGATAATCAAATTCATTAAGATTGTAAAATTTGTTGTTAAATAAAAGAATTTAAAATAAATCTTTCACAATTTTTCCAATCGTTAGGGGCCTACACACGATCAGTTTAACTTCGCAGTTTATCTGTGCAGTCAAACTGCACAGTTGTGTGAACTGTACGGTGTGTGGGCTATTTCAGTTTGCTCCTCAATTGTTCTCAGTTTGAAGAGCTGACGTGCGTGGCTAGACACGACTAGAAAGGGAAGTTCGGTTTTGCGCTCAGATTGATCTGAGCGCAAAACCGAACTTACCCAAAGACTACACATGACTGTGCCAACTGTTCAATTAACTGAGCTGACTTCGCAGTTTATCGGTGCAAAGTAGAGTCAAATGCGCAGGCCAAAAGCCTGCGTTAAAATTTGTCGGAACTATGCAGTTATCTCAGTTTATCGCTCAGACATGGCGCCACAAGGGTTAAACTGCGCAGTTAAACTGATCGTGTGTAGGCCCCTTTAATGAATTTGATTATCTAATTTTCTTATGTATGAATATTTTTAGTTTGACATAATAATGATTAACATTATTAAGTTTAAAATTAAATAAAATATCAGAATGGTCCAAAAGTCTTGCCCTAATGTTAAATCCAATTAAATTCAATATAATGTCTATAGAAAGCCGGAATCAGTTGGCTAAAGTGCCGTAACGCTGTCTGGTCATCAAACTAATTCTGTAGACTACTGCAAAAATTTAGGATTATACATAGACAAATACTTAGTGGAATCGCTCATTTTATTATCTAATTATTATTGTGATATTGTGTACGGACCATGTATAAACCAGTCAACATCGCAGCTTATCCAAAAATTTTAAAATATATGCTTCAGATATATTGTATACAACATAAATTTACATATCGCATACTTCGTAGACAACTTGATCACAACCGGGCAGCCAGATTATTTAAATTGCAATTTAAAATATTTATCAGATTATCATAATAATAATAAAAATACGATGTCACAGGATACAACATTGTCAATAAACTTGCATGAAACAAATTTTTATAAAAAATTTTTTACTTATGGTTCTGCCTCTATATACTTATAATAATATTCCTCGTGAATATAAACATCTCAAAAAAGAGGCGTTTCGAAAGAACGTTAGGGGTTGTCTATTAATAGTCACCGCGAAATATTATGCAATATGAACCAATGACGCAAGATTGTCTTAAATAAAATTAAGATGCTAGTCACCAGATGGCCTAACGATTGTCAACACAACTCACTTCTGTAAACTCTACAATTATTCTGTACTCAAAGATTAAATAATAAAACTTAGGATGCTAGTCAACAGATGGCCAATAGTGCGACGTCTAGCTGCCTCTATTAAAAGTGGCCTCATTTACGCTCATAAGGATCAAAATCTTCTAGTAATATGTTAAACAATGGTTATAATCATAATGTTTCATTTATTTTATATTTATAATTATATATATATATATATAAGACTAATAGAAAATGACATACTAAATCCAAAAATAAGCTTTCAAAATTTTGTTTCATCTTCTCTATCTTTGCAACGGTAGTAGATACCACTGAAATATGCCTAGTGGTTAGCGTGCTTAGTGCCGCAACCTCTGGACTGGACTGCCGTGGGTTCGAATCCCACCTGCGCTCATGGATGTTTTGTGATGTTATTTAGTTTTAAGATAGTTGTTATTTAGTGTAGTTGAAAGACGCTAATGACCTGAGATGTCGACGCGTCTATAATCTACAATAAATAAAAATAACCACTGAAATATAGAAATTTCGGAACGTAAACTGACGCGCTGCTAACGAGTAAAGACAGACATAGTTAATTGGGCCACCTGTCTTTGTTATACAGTCTATTAAGACTGTAGTGGAACAAGGACAGCTGGTCCTATTAACTATGTCTGCCTTTATTCGCTTTCCACGCACAGATAGGGAGTAACCTTCCCAGCGTTACTATATTTTGGTGGTAGATACAAACTTCTGGGTGTGCTCATTGAATTTAGAATGTCGTTTTTTGTCAGTAGACCAAATTTGAAAAATATCACGTGAAAAAAGAACGACGATCATTTGCCATGAAAATCATGAACACACTTAACTGAGCCTTGAATAATATCCTGGTATCAAAGGGAAGTCAATAAATTAACTGCAATATTGCATCGTCTTAATAATTGTTGCACAAACTTTGATAAATAAAACTATTTCCATATTTCCTCGTGATATTGGGTAATCAGGTAAATTTGTTTGTAAGTTAAGATTTGGATTTACGTATTTCTTATTTCTGAAAAAAAAACTTGAATACCTATATGCATTACTCATCAATAAATATTATTTATAGTAGGTATATTTGTACCTTTGTGACACGTATAATATACGCCCGCGCACCTCGACATTCAACTGTTTGAACACTTGTTTTTGCACAAGCGTGGCATTTGTTTGGATATCTGATTATAAACGTACAAATTGAGTGTAAAGATAAATCATTTTTAGATTGCCTTTTTTTCATTAAGAAAAATAGGAATACAATAATAAAACAAAAGTTGTCAATGAAACGATAATTTATAAATAAACAAGCGAGGTTATCATTAAGCGATAAATACGTGATTAAAAAAACATTTCATATGGTCAATATATATAACAATGAATTCTGATATGTTTTTTGTGAATGTTTTAATATTCATAATAATTGTGATCTTATTCAAGTGTACAAAAACTGATGGTGAATTATCGGAAAAAGAAATGAACGATTTAGTAATGGAACATTTTAATAGAGTTAAACAGTTCAACAATCGTAAAGAACCACAGTTAAGAACCATTGATACGATAGAACTTGTTGATAAAAAATTATCGGAAACTATAATTCCGCCATTAGGTTTGACCGTTTTGCATAGGTAAGTTTAAATTTCAAGAAATCTTAAGCAATTATGTGCGAGCGGTGCTGTCATACAGGGCACCGCGCCAGGGCCGGATTAAGCAATGTAAATCTCAGGGCCCCTCTCCCTTTACGTACAGTTTAACGTGGTATAGCATAAAAATAACAACTTACCGTAATGTTTGCGAGACGTAGTGGTTAGAACGGCTGCTTCATAGGCGATACGTCGCGGGTTCGAATCCCATGCAGCACCATTAATTTTAGATTTTTTAACCAAGTATTCCATATTCCACTTGATATTTATTTATATTTTTTCTATTAATTTTTTATTAACTACTAGCGGTACGCCCCGGATGGTATGAAATTATGATATACATAAACCCTCCTCGTTTATCGCTCTTTCTATTAGTGAAAACCGTTTCGAAATCCGTTGGGTGGTTTAGAAGAAGTAAGCGGAAAAACAGACAGAGGCAGATAGCGACTTTGCATTATACTATTTAGAGATATGTATGTCACGTTGTATGGACCAACTTGCATTTTGTCAAATTTTTCAACGCAAATCGTTTGTTCTGGACGCCTACAAAATTTCAGCGTTTGTTCCAAAAAAATAAAAAAATTATTAACAATAATAGATGGCCAGCCAACTTGACGTCAAGTTGTATGGACCACGTCTTAATAACAACATTTTGAGAATTTTTATTGTCAGTCGTTTGTTCTCGGTTTGTTCCGGACGTCTACAAAATTTCAGCGTTTGTTCTGAAAAAATAATAGAGCACATACCGTTGGCGGTGTGCGCAATAACTTTTCGCTCTCCCATACTGTACGAAGTTTTGTAAACGTGTAAAAATTCGATTAATTTAGTAAATGGTGAATTTAGACGTTTTCCCGTCACTTGAACCTAAAAAAGTAATTTTAAAAAATGTCTGTCTGTTCACTCTGTAGAGCCCAAAACACTGGAACTAAATGTAACAAATAGATTTAAAAAAAGAGGAAATTGTATTCCCTTGATAGTAAAGATCGGAGGTGCCAAGCCCCAGGTGAAATTTGATCTAGATCCGGCACTGCTTTAAACCTCCCCAAATATTTTCTACATATTCGTGAAAACCGATTGAATGGTTTCTGAGTTGATCGCGCGTCTATAATGGACTTATCTCTCGAATAAGAGCGAAAAATAATTGTTCTGCAAGAAAGAGAAAACATATGGTTGCGCATGCATACCGTGAACTGCCACCTAGCCAGTAGCAGTCAGTGACAACCGATATAGTCAAACTATTGTCTAGTTACCGGATCATCTGTGAACACGGTATGCGCGCGCAATTCGGGTAAAAAAGATACAAGGATTTACAATACCTAACCACATTTATAATATAATAGGATTAAGATTACGCTTTAAGTCCATCTTTACAATAAAATAAACGATAATTATTGTAATGCAAATTTAAAAAAAACGATTTTTTTTTTGTAGATGCAGTGAAGATGGAGGTTACTGCAAAGCAGGCAGATACACCAATGTAACAACTGAACTAGTAACATTGCAATATCTTCTAGTTAATGGAGTGAACAGAACAAGCAATGACACCCCTAGAATTGTAGAAATAACAGCGTACGACCATGTCGAATGCGCATGCATTGAACCGTAACCATCCGATCATTTGGTATAAAGTTTAATCCGTTTCGAAACTTGTGTTCATATTATCTTTGAACATGATTGATTGTAGATTATAGACGCTCAACAGCTGAAGTCATCAGCGTCTATTGTTTGAACATGAAGAAATGTAAACTAGTAAGAATCTACAAATCCTGGAAAGTAGGGATTTCCAAAGTATGGATCGCTGCCCACTCGGAAAATCTCGTTTTTTTTTTTTCAAACTGGGGATGTAGAGAACATTTTTACTTCAAGGAGCACACTTTTTTTGGAAATTAAGATCTTTTTCAAATTTAATATGCTTGCAGAAAATAGCATGCTGAATTCAGCGAGCATATAAAATATACGTCATGGATATTTTTTAAACTTTTTTTTTGAAAATAATATCGATCTTTTGCAAGTTCAGTCACACAAGCCTAATCTACAGTATTTTTTTCATCAAGATCGGGAGAAGCAGATAAAGGACACAAGACGGGTAGCTTTTTTGGAAATGAATCAAATTATTAATTTTACATACATTTATTTATATACGAACTGTATTTAACAGTATTAAAATTACCATAGCTGAGGTTTTACTAATTAGGTAGCTAAACTTAAAACACCATATTGTATGTAGTTATAATATTAATATATCTATAATGAGTGTTTCGTATTCCATTTATTTAAAATATTAATAATTGGTCAATAATTTTAAATAAATAAGTATATGAAATACCGGGATAGCAACATATAGATAGTGGAGGGAAGTCACTCAAAAACGCGTCGGTGCAAAAGATAGAGATGGAGAATAGAAGTGTATTTCTATCTTCTATCACAAATACATAATCATAGTTAGCGATTAACAATACCTACTATAAATTTTTAAATTTACAAATGCGTCAGAAGACAAGAAAAAGAGAAACTCTCTGTTTTCTAACTCTCTTTTCCAAACTTGACAGTCACCTACAGTTGTGCCTATGACTCCCCTACTCTATCTATAATATCTCTATGGATAGCATATCTAATAATCGCAAGAGCGATAGATGTGTTCTGTTTTTTCATCGTTAATGTCAAAATGACATTTTTTTAGTATACTTCAAACTCACTTTTTTTCAAAACATTTTAACTATCTCATTCACTGATGTTTTAAATTTCATAACTTTCAAACAAAAATTCCATAGTTCGAGTTTAAGAGCGATGACCCACACAGCGATTTGTGACGAGGCGGTTGCCGAGTCGGCACGTATGTTAATGTTTTTCAATGACGCAAAACACACACCGCGGCCAGATTTACCTGCCGACTGAAAGCTGACTCTCAGCCGCCTCGACACATCCTTTTCCACAAGAAACGCCTGATTGCCGAGTTTAACATACAACTGTTTTTGCCGAGGCGGTTGCCGAGTCGGCACGTATGTTAATGTTTTTCAATGACGCAAAACACACACCGCGGCGAGATTTACCTGCCGACTGAAAGCCGACTCTCAGCCGCCTCGACACATCCTTTTCCACAAGAAACGCCCGACTGCTGAGTTTAACACACAGCTGTTTGTGACGAGGCAGTTGCCGAGTCGGCACGTATGTTAATATTTTTCAATGACGCAAAACACATACCGCGGCGAGATTTACCTGCCGACTGAAAGCCGACTCTCAGCCGCCTCGACACATCGTTCTCCACAAGAAACGTCTGATTGCCGACTTGACACCCTGTGTGTGTCATCGTCGAGTCGGCAATCGCCTCGGCACAAACCTCCGTGTGTCATCGCTCTAAGAGCCCAAAACTTGGGTTCTTTTGTGGCTTGAAACTACAGAATTTACCATATCACAAAATTTGGCATAATTATTCTTCTTTTCTAGTCAACAAAAGTTGTTTTTTCCAAAGCTTTAATTAAGAGGATAAGAAACTATCATCTACATTTTTAAATTTTTAAAACAGCTCAGTTTTTTTTTAAATGTTGATTTTATTTATTTAACCTGTTCACAGTCTTTTTAATCCTAGCGAAAATATATTTTGGAATTTTAAACACATTTACAATTATTAAAAATATTCAAAAACTTATGCATACAAAAACAAAAAAATATTTAATGTCAAATGAATCTTAGAAATACAGTTCACCAACGAACCAGTCAATTGTTTCAAGTGGTATTAAGCAAATAAAAGAAAATCGAAGTCTACGCAAATTTTCAATAAAAAGAAAAAGCTCCGACAGTGAACTGTAAAACAATAGAATACTATGCAGTACATTTACTAATGATGGTTTTTTAATACTTACAATAAAAAAAAACATTAACTGTAAAAATAATTCACTTCTAGTAAAAAAAAATAATAAGACTTTACGACTTAAAATAAGTTTAACGTCTACGCATACGTCGAGCACGCGGAGGACCACCTCGCTGGAACATCGCAGCTCTCGGAGGACCTCCCATATGACCGCCGGCTCTGTTACCTGGTAAAAAGTAGCCACCACCTTTTGAATAAACAAAAAAAAACACCTCTGAATATTTATCTTCGACAATAATAGGACTTTTTTTTGTTGGAATCTACATTACAAATAGATTATGAAACAATTTTTTGAAGCATTTTTAAACATAGAATTATGCCGCTATCGAAATGACGTTGATAATATTCAGTCTGTGATTGGATGACCATATCTAATGCCCACTGATCTGTCAGCGAATCACGATGAAGATAATTTATATACATCCCTTTCTATAGATAAAGAAGTGTGACTGTCTTCAACGTTATGGCGGTTAAAATTAACTAGTGAAGACGGTGATTATTAATAGGCTTTAATTGTCGTATAGTCTGACTGATTTATTACCTTGCTGATCGTTCCACACAATGGGCGTCGGTCGTCCCGGTCCGCCTCGCCCTCCCATTCGAGCATAGTGCTGTGTGGTGCGCGTTCTAATACGAGACGCGGGACCTGCCAAACTTCTCCTCGCACTCGCACGAGTATTACAACTCGGAGAACTGGTCGCTTCAGCTTCTCGACCTTCTTCCATCTGCAACAAAATGGCCATAAAATTTAACAAATCCAGTTTAAGCTTACAAAAATTCTAGTTGATTTGCTTTTACTTATTTTTTTTAAGTGAAAGTAAGCGACGGCTTAAGGTACGTGCAGTATGGAGCTGGGATTCTAGATGGTAGCGTAGAGCATAGCAGGGCTTGCTTAAATTAATGCATTGTTATATATGCGAGCATACACAACGAAGCAGTGAGTGTAGCAGGTATAAGCGCTGTTACAAGAACTGCTAGATACAAGAATTTATCTCACCATTCTTTCAGCGCGCTGACTACTACAATCAACGTGTGACAACTGTCAAATGGTCGTTACAAGTTTCGCAATGGATGTGACTAGTTTAATAAGTGAAATTTTGCCAGTTTTTATTTAATTTGTTTTGAGTTTTTTCTAAGACGTATTTAAAAGTGTTAGGTTCCATACGTAAATATTCAAAAAACCGGTTTGGGTAAAATTTTAATTCTTGGTATAAATGATGAAATTCGCCATGTTTAGATCGTTTTCTATTAATAGGGTGGACATGACAGCTCCTACCCAAATTTGTATTTAAAATATACCACTTTGTAGCAGAAGAACACAAATATTCGTCTTCGCTATCTGACATTTCAAACGCGATTTAAGCTTGTATCAATGCTAGTATCAAAGCTTCGTTGTGCAAACCTATAAGCGCTCATAATTTCAGCCATCATCTACCCTACATGCTACCATCTAGAATCCCAGCTGCGTACTGCACGTACCTTTAGTGTAAACATGAAGTATTAGTTCAACATCTGTGTAGAAATATTTTTCAAAATTTTTTTGAAAAATGGATTGTAATTAATTACATCGCAAGCTAAACTGATTGAGATGTTTCAGCTTCAAAGAATGTAAATAGAAATTCGAAGGTAAGAGAATAAAAATTATTAATTACTCGTTATAGCTAGAAAAAATCGAAACGTACACAAAATCAACGGCACTGCGTTTTATAGACCGTACATATTGTTTTATACGACAACTACTTCCTTCTATTTCCGTAATATCTAATTTCTCAAATGCTACCCCAGTATGAGAAATTAGACGTTATTCACATCATTGCTTCATTTTTTCATTCAATCAAAATACACCAGCCACATAAAATACCATTACATAAAATATAACTTACTTTTCTGGCATTTCAAAGTGTTATTATTTTACTCCATGACTAGTGTCTCGCGTGTCAATCACTCACAGACGCGTACATTTTTTTTGAGTATTTTTCTAGTCGTAATACAACTATTCCAGAAATAATAAGCTTTTCCCACCAACTTCTTGTACACTCGTAAGGGGCCGTCCATAAATTACGTCACACAAATTTTACGATTTTTAACCCCCCCCTCCGTCCTTGTCACAGATGGTCACATTTTTAAAGCCCCCTCCCCCTTGGTGTGACGTCACATATTTTTTAATTTTATAATTAGAAATAATTAAAATACAACAGCAGTTAAAATTTTTTTCTTATTTCTTTAAATTTCTTACTAATTTAAATAATAGACAGAACAAAATAGTAATTAATTTCGCGTTTTAATATTTTAAATTTTAATTTTAACATGTGACGTCACAAAGCTTATGACCCCCCCTGGCCCTTGTCACACGATGTCACATTTTGTTGACTCCCTCCTCCCCCCTTAACGTGTGACGTAATTTATGGATGGCCCCTAAAGTGAAATAAATATTCGTAAATCTACACAAATTGATTTTTAAAGTATTTGAAATCGACAAAAAGTACTCACTTCAGTATCTTCGACCGCACTACTTTTTTCCCCTTCACTTGTTATTCCATCGTTTTGTTCTTCAATTTCGGCTACATCGTCCTGTTCCTCGCCTTCCGATCTAACCCCGCCGACATCACCCTGTGCATTTACGTCGCTTCCGGTTGCTCTACCCTCGCTAGATGGACCGGCCTGTTCATTGTCATCGGCCGTCACAGAAATCGTCGGTATGATGGCACCCGCCGCTGTCGAGACATCGCCGCCTGATTCTGCCCGATCACCGGCAGCGCCGATATCGACCGCGTCCGACGGAACTTGATCACCTCCTTGTGGAGACACTTGTAACGGAGTTGTCGGAACACTGCGACCTGTTCCTATAATCAATCAAAATGCATCAATGACAGAAAAAAATCAGTTTAAAAGCGGCCTGCACTTCAAGTTGCGGTTAAAAATCTTTAGAGGCGCTGTCATCGTTATAAATGTAATGTTTAATTTTTTTAAATATTTTGAATAGTTCGATTACTAGCATATAGAGGACTCTGACCCCACGCTTACACTTTACAGCATCGATACTTGAAACACAATCAATCACAAAACCTTTGAAAAACACGAACTGAACACGAAATTCAAAACTGACATTTATACCGATGTAAACAAAACGAAAGTAGCGTCCTCTCTTGGACAATAGCTACGGTTTTTTAGGTGTTGATAGCAGCCACAGTTACAGTATCTGTCATGAGTGACTTATTCAACATTCTGCTATTATTATTAACAATTTTGTCTTGAACTTCAGTATATCCATTCGTTGTCTTCCAATTTAGGTATTAAATGCCTCAAAATGCCTCTTCATTGAAAAAAATATTTCAAATTCAATCTCAGTTCCTACTTTTATTAATTTCAATACATGAACCCAAACATGTTTAATACCAAGAATATCATCTATAGAACCTTAATAACCACACAAATTGACTGTACCTTCAATATAAAAGCTGCTATGTTGCGAGAAAAATTGGGTTAAATTACATATGGTGGCGCCATCTTTTGAAATGGGTGAAGTGCAGGCATATTTTAATAAATTTTCAGTTTATTATGTATTACACACAGAAAATACGAGTTAATATGACTAACCGGTTTCGTCGAGCGGTTCGGCACCCCTCTGATCGTCGGTGCACTCGCTCTGGCCAGTCTGACTCGCCGTGGCACTGCTCGTGGATGCAGAACCTCTCTGCTGTACTATCGGAGGATCGTTAAATGTAAACCTGCCTCCGGTCGGAACGTGCGGCGAACTGACAGCTTCGCTAAAACCATCCGTGCGGCGCGGTACGTACAACGTAGGTGTGCTAGGAACTATGCCTATCAAAGAAACAAGCACTGTATTAATGTAAACCTCTTTCACGGAAGTCTTGTCAGAAACATTTTTTATCCGAGAGATTTTTAAATTCATTACTTTTCAATTAATGCAAATCGAGACAGTCGCACACTTTTCATAACATGGGTTACATATTATTATGCTAACACAAAAGAGGGATGAGCAATGAGCGAAAATTTTAAAGCAAGTCAGGGGTCCCACGCGCTGTTTTCAAACTAAATTGTGCTGGCTAAACTAAGAGATACAGTAAAATGTTACATGAGAAATTTGCTCGATTGTTTCGTTGGAAAACTAAAACTTACCCGGGCGAAGCCAGGCTGGAAAACATATTATTATATATAAACACATGAATAGCACGATAAAAATCAATGGGAATTTGTTGAATGATAATGATTAATATGATAATAAATATTAGGATGGGTCAAAAATATCAATTATTTTTTTTTACAAGTGACACGGAAAAATAGGTTGCTAGACACCTTAAAAAAATTTTCACCAAATGCTCTTAATTTTAATAGGAAGATCCTCCGCATCACAGTTTTTTATTTTTTTCTCAGTCCAATAGAAAAAAATTCATACCTCATCATTAATTGATTGTACAGAAAAATGTTTTAAGAGAATTTTGTAGGAAATTTAATGCTCTACAAAAAAGGTATCTTATATTTTTTCCGCAAACCTCACCATTTGAAAGATATTGAAGATTTAAGTTTGATTATTTTAAGACAAATTTCATTTTTGTTTATAAATTTTATAACTCGACAATAAATGACTATTATAAATCTTCAATATCTTTCAAATGGAGAGGTTCGCGGAAAAAATATAAGATACCTTTTTTGTAGAGCATTAAATTTCCTACAAAATTCTCTTAAAACATTTTTCTGTACAATCAATTAATGATGAGGTATGAATTTTTTCTATTGGACTGAGAAAAAAATAAAAACCTGTGATGCGAAGGATCTTTCTATTAAAATTAAGAGCTCATATTTGGTGAGAATTTTTTTAAGGTGTCTAGCAACCCATTTTTCCGTGTCACTTGTAAAAAAAATAATTGATTTTTTTGACCCACCCTAATAAACATGCTTTCTGCTAGTTGACACATTCTACGTACTCAATACTTAATTGAATAGATTTATATTATGTTGTTATTACGTCCTGTCGAAGCAGTTATCAAAAATTTATAAAATGTGCAACAGTATTTTTTTCGCCCTGTACTAGGTTCTCTTTTGAATAAGATAAAAAGATTCCTCGATCGATGTTTATGCAAAGCTATAATTCAAATTCGTAAAAAAGGAATATGCAAGAGGATGACAAATGACTAATGCAGTTAAATTTTCAAATAATTTATTCATAGCTTTCATAGAAAAAACGAAAAGAATACTGTTACAAAACTATACATGTATTTTAAAAAAAACTAGATATTGATACAAGTTTTCAACTGTTCTATGAAACGCAAGACTCTGGAAGACGCTAACAGAAGTCGTGCGCATGCGCATTGAACGTAGACTATAGATTGTTATAAGCATATATGTAATACTACTATACCGCCAGCTTGAGAGAGAGACACGTCGCCGACAGTAGAGCGTAGACGATTGTTTCTCTGTCGCACAGCCTTGGATATGTAATAAGGGCATATAACATAGTATGCGTGCGGTAACACAAGTAAACGACACGTCGGTGTCTCGCCGCACATGCGCGTTAGCACTCAATTCCAATCGGACATGCGCGTTAGCACTCAATTCCAATCTAGCATCTCTATCTCTCGGCGCGCTTTCCTCTTACAGGCGAGGATAGGATACTGGCGATATAGGAGTATTACATATAGTCTACACTCTTAGTCAAAAATAACGTATCAGTTTTTCTGTTATATTTTTACTGGAAGCACATATTGTTTTCTGATGAAACAAAGGGTAGTCTCTAAAATCACCAGATGCTTATGAACGAGTAGGACGAAGACTTCGATTTTATTTATTGTAGATTATAGACGCGTCGACAACTTAGATCATTAGCGTTTATGAAGACTTCGAGATTAGATATCTCTGCAAGTGAATCATTTGGTGTTCTTGTGAGGAATTTGCTTCGACGTTCGCACAGAGTTGCAGAAATATTACAAGCAGCAAATCTTTCTCTAGGCCATTATCGTACTCTAGTTTCATCAGAAAACCAAACATGCTCTCAGTCCAATGAGGGCTACCAGGCTTTTTTCTACCGCCAGATGGCGCCACTAGCAAGTGAAGTATTTGCATTCAATCATTTAACGGCTAAATAGTACTTTTGTATTTATTTATTCCTTAATAATGGATAAATGAAGAATCACAAAACACAAACCGTTAATCTCAAAACGTTTAGCATACCTTCCTTGTCAGTTGCCACTAGCGCCATCTGATGAATAAAAAATGTAAACGTTTGACGTATATCTTACTTAGGAATAAAAATATGGTAGCCTTCATTATTCCTTTAATACTAAAAATATAGCAGAAAAACCGAGCGGTGCCTTAATTTTGGTCAGAAATTTATAATCAAGCATTGGAAATATTTTTATATAAAGTTTATTAGAACAACACTTAATAAAAATACAGCGCGCTTGTTTTTTACACTTCAGTTCATGTAATCTTGAACTTAAGACAAAAACAAAACCATCCAACTTCCTAAAACGTTTCACTTAAAAAGGAGTAGGTTGGTTCACTATTACTTGAGTCTATAACCACAAAACTATTAACAACAAAAATAAAGATAGTTACTTCTTACCACAACAGTTTTATTGATGGATGTACTTTTCGAAAGCTATGCTTTAATCTTCAACAAACGCTATACATGTATGGCGTTTGTTGAAGATGAAAACATAGCTTTCGAAATTGTACATCCATCAATAAAACTGTTGTGGTAAGAAGTAACTATCTTTATTTTTGTTTTTATTCCAACCACAGTGCTCATATATTTTTATCACAAAACTATTGGATAAAGTAATTTAAAGATTATAATAAAATATGTTAGACCAAAATTATATAATCTTCTAAAGCTCTTCAAGTTGTATTTGACATACAAAATCGAAATCGACTTACACCTGCGCTGATCAATTTATGACTTTTTGATGCGACTTGCTCAAGTAATAGTCAACTTATGAGGACCGGTTTTGTTATTAGCATTCGTAGAGCGCCCTGTTACCCGGTAATTAATCAATCATTAATGAGATCGTAATTATTTTTAAATTAAAAAATAAAATAGAATCGTATGTATTTGTTTTACATCAACGTATTCAAGAAGTACTGTCTTTTGACGATAATAATAAAGCGTAAATATGTCTCGAAAGCAACGATAAGAAATTATTCTAAAAAAACAAAACAGTATCGTATACATTTGTTTTACACTAAATCGAGGTATTCAAGAAGTACTGTCTTTTAACCTTTTCACTGCGCATTTATTTTACGAGAGTGCATGCTGTGTGCGCAATTTTTTCGGCCATTCCGTATAGATACGTCTGGAGCAGTCCACTGTTGTTATCAGTGGGGTAAAATAATGAAGCTAAATCCCGTCAAATCATATCAAATTGTTTTTTTGCCTTTTTTGTTTAAAACATATATTTTTATCAAAAAGAGAACAGTCAGTGCATGTATACACGTGTAAAACACGTGTATATACGCATTGACTTTAAAAGAAAAAAAACCACAACAAAGTTCAGAATTGGTGCTCTAATAGACGTTGAGCGTATATATACGGCGGTAGCAGTTTATCGCTGTAAAAAAATTCTGCGCTAAATCGCAAAAAACTTCCGGATTGGCCAGTATGATCTGGTAGGCGTTGCTCGTATATATACGACGGTAGCAGTCAAAGGGTTAATAATAAAATAACGGAAAGTCCAAATGTTAGTAGAAGGTGATGAGAAATTGCAATGTTAGTTATGGAATTGATTTAAATTCTAAATCAAAGTACCATCGTCTCCTGCATCTTCATAGCCGTGAGGCTGCAACATAAGTTGTTGTTGTCTTTGGGTCAATGGTGTCACGTTACGTCTCTGCGAATACGAAGTACCGCTTCCATCATTTCCAGCGCTACTTATAGCCTCAGACTGGCCCCCTATTGATTCAGTTTTCAATTAATATTACGACAGAATATGCAATTACCATTAGACAGGACCGGCCTTAATAAATGTAGGGTTCGCTTTGGATGAATAAAAAAAAATGGAGCGCGTAATTTACACTATACACAGAAGTGAAACTTCTAGAAACAACTACAAACTGAAACGCAGCTTATGTTTTCAGCACGATTAATGATTGAATAATTCAAACATAATACTGGTTTTCGTATGTAGCTGTAGACACACAGACACACATCCATAAAATGTTAGCTTTTCGTCCGTCTCGTTATTGAATTCAATTCACTCTACCGTCTCGCCATCTACCATACGTTAAGAAGTTCCACTTCAAAAATATATCTAATGAGATTAAGAAAAATCGCAGGATAGGGGACAAAATTTTTGATTTATTAAATGTACAACGTACAACTTTTTCAAAGTCTAAATCTATAGACGAAACGTTGTATATTTAATAAATCAAAATTTTTGTCCACTATCCTGCGATTTTTCTTAATTTTATTATAATCATGATGGACACGATTTCTAATATAAATATCTAATGAGTTTGATTTGGCTAAATCGGAAGACCGGCCCTGCTATTAGATCTTCAACTTTTTCAAATACAAATCAAGGGTCGTTTACAGAAAAAACAATAATTTCATTAAATGTTTATTAGAGAAATTAATTAAAATACAAATTCACATTGGAAATTAATCGCAAGTCAAACCGAGTTATTTTTAATAAAAATTCAACTTTTTTTTTAACAGACTGTCTAGGAACCATAATATTAATATTTTCAATTTAATAACTGTGTTCTTTTTTTGAAGATTTCCATCAAAATGATGGCGCCCATAATTTCGATAGAAATTTTAAACACCAACGAACAGAGCCATTACTAATAATGTACTTAAAATCACATTGATATTTTCACCAGTTCTTAAACTGAGTGTTCTGTAACAGATGAACCTCGGTAACTGAATTTTTTATTTATAAAATAACTTAATTGATGTTTGAATCAATCAACAACGATGTCTCTCTTTTTGATATTAAGCATCGTACCTGTATTCTGCTGTTGTTGTCCGGTGCCATCTGCCGATCCGCTCTGCGACGCTCCGTCGGATTGTGTTGATGTTCCGGCCACAACAGGCGGAATGTGCGCCGTCGACCCGCTACTATTCCCGGTCGTCGAGCTCGTGTTGCCGCTTTGATTTGGCGCGTCCGGGACGACGTCATCGTCCTCATCCTCTTCGTCTTCTTCTTCCTCTTCTTCATCATCTATAATTTCTACTTCATTGTTGTCTTCGTCGTCACCGCGCGGTCGCCTGCGGCGTCGTACAGGTGATTCGCTCTCACCATCTTCTTCTTCTTCGTCCATTTCTTCATCGTAACCGGCCAATTCTTGTTCCTGAATTACAAAAAAAATGACACCTTAGTTTATCATAATAAATACAAAGCGAATATGACGCTCATTTGTTTGACTTTAATGGCCGATTGGCTGCTCAGTCAATAGGAATATTAAGAGCACTGTGGTTTTAAACAAAATAAAACAATAGTTTAGACACTTCTAACCACAATAATTTTATTCATGAATGTACATTTCAAGAGCTAAGCTCTCATCTTCAGCACATACTAAACTGTTTAGTATGTGCTGAAGATGAGAGCTTAGCTCTTGAAATGTACATTCATGAATAAAATTATTGTGGTTAGAAGTGTCTAAACTATTGTTTTATTTTGCTCAGTCAATACAACATGGCGTCGTCAAATAAAATTCCATCAAGATCTATGATAAAATCTCATAAAGAAATGCAATGCATACAATTAGGTATTTAAGTTTAAAAAAATTATTAATTTTTTAATTTTTTCTAATAATTTAACATAAATAATATTGAAAATCGAAAAGAAAAATTTTTTTAAAGCTATAGATAAATTACTAAAAATTAATTAAAATATATAAAAATTTAAAAAATATCACGTGACTTCAAAACGCGCCAGGAATGTTTGTGACGTCGTTATGTTAAAATGTGTCTGCATTTGTTGGTATTTGTGTATATGTATTACACATACTATCAAAAATAATAAATTTTTAACTTGGTAACCATGGATACAAAGACCATAGATAACATAATGACGTCACACGCGTTCGGATTCTTTCGGCGCGTTATCGGAACTGAGTTTAAAAATTAATTTTTATTTAAATATAACTTTTTAATTAGTAAGCAAAAAAATTAAATAAAAACAGTTTTGCTATAAAACTTGTATGTGGTCCTTCCATTTAAGTAAAAAAAAAATTCATTTAAAAACCCAATTAAATGATCTAACCTGATCAAAACCCTCCTCCTCATAGCCCTCTTCACCATTGTCAGTATCTTCAAACGCATTTTCATCCGGTTCATCCAATGCATCGCCCTCGTCGGGTCCTTCCTCTTCCTCTTCTTCTTCTTCTTCCGCGTCATCTTCACTGTCCACAACTATTACATCATCTTCTTGATCTCGCTGTGAACTGGTCGGAACTTGATATTCTACTTCTATACCCGATTCTGTCACGCCCTGAAACACGTCCTGAACTCCGGGCTGAAATGAAAAAAATTCGACTGATGACCAGTCCTATACTTCCCACCTAGTAAATATTTTCAAAAAATAAACACTCGTTTTTTTATTCTTTGACTAGGCCCAAATAACCTTAGCTGTTGGTGGTCTTTAAAACACAATTTAATTTTTATTCTTTGAAAAAAGCATGGCCCTCTTTTTTATTTGGTGATCTACTGATGGCTAACTTAATATAGCAAAAATCATGGTTACCTTGATTTACGTACAATTTTTATTTTTTTTAGTAAAATATTTTTTTTCTTGAAAACTATACATTTTAGAGAAAAAAAATATTTACATTTTTTTCATATTATAACATCTAGAATTCATTTATATTTTTTTTTACCTATGTTAATACGTGACATTGAGGACGTTTTTTAAAATATCTCAGGATCCACTGAACCGATTTGACTCAAAATCTAATCAGATCTAAGTTAAAGGCTGATAAACACAATAGAACAATCGGCATGCCCGTATGTTGTTCCGTTCTTAAGATATCGAAGGCGAAAAATTGACCACATCACACACACCCCACACACACACATACAGACATCAGTCAGAAAATGATCTTAAACGATTGCTAGGGTCTCAAAACGTGAAAATCTGTTAAAATCTCGAAATATTTTTTTCGGACTAAATCCATTACTTCCCTACCATAGTAGAGGTGGGAAGTAATAATCATTGGTTGTTTGAAAACATCACGTAAGTTTCTTTAGTTTTTCATTCTGTTTAATGGAGCAATATATTTTCAAGATGTTATAATAATTATTCTTGCTTCTTAAGATATTATACTTTGACAATTAACTTTAGTTTGCTTAATGTATTCATCAAGTTTCAAGTTTTTCTTCTTTCTTTTGTAATGTTATTAATATTTTAGACCTGAAGATGACCTTATAGGCTGAAACATGTTGTCAACGATTGTATAAGTTGATTTTATAAATATATCCTGTTTATGATCTTGTGTGGATTCTATCATAGTTTTCTTAATATAAAAATTGTTTTCATTGAAAGTTCAAAAACAATTGCCTTACCTGTAACCGGGTGCGTTTGGCCTGCGGCTGAACATCGCTGCGCGGTTCGTCTTGTCCACCGCCCGTAGAGGAGTCGCCTTCATTGTCTCGCATCCTCTTAAGACCGGCTTGAGTTGTGGTCACAGTGTTACTACTGCTGGCTGCCTGACTGCTAGCAATGGCCGCCTGTTGAAGACCGTTAGATGTCTATAGAAAAATAAACCGATATTTCCTACCATCGAACCATACATAAACAGACTGCCTTCAAAAGATCAACAGCCAGCGGGAACGAACGCGGCATAGGAACAAATTATATGACGAAGTATATTAGCAGGATATTGCTTCAGTGTAAATGCTAACATATCCCGGCATATATCGGTCCCGCACCACGTTCGCTTCCGTTCCCGCTGTCACGCGAGAGCCTTTTTAACCGATTTCAAAAAAAAACAGAGCTTATCAATTCGACATGTATACAGGGTGTCCCAAAATTTCTGGGACACAGAGCTACCACGTGTAGTAGAGGTCAAAATAAGTCGATTGGACCCAATTTATTTATATACCAAAATGTACCGTTTGCCCGTGAGAAGAGTTCAAAGTTTACATAAAAAACACATTTTTGTACGCTGTTCAGAAATGAGTGAAACAAATTGAATGAAATTTGACAAAATAGCATTTTGGAGGATTACTCTCTTTTCGGTAATCAAAGAAACCCAAAAGAAATTGTAGAAGGGTTAAAACCACCCTCACCCCCTGACATTTTTTTCAGAACTTTCTTAGGGGTGGTAATACGTTTCTCAAATTTTTTAGCGAGAAGACTGATTAATTATTTTCATTTTGTTACTCTTGTAAAAATTTCGTATTCCGCATAGTTCTGAAGGAAAAAAATGTTTTCTTAAATAATGCTAACCGATAATAATTCCTAGTACAAGTTTAATAAAATTGTAATACAAAATTTTATGTAAACTTTGAACTCTTCTCACGGGCAAACGGTACATTTTGGTATATAAATAAATTGGGTCCAATCGACTTATTTTGACCTCTACTACACGTGATAGCTCTGTGTCCCAGCAATTTTGGGACATCCTGTATATCTTTTTTTGTTTGTTCAGCCAGAACTTCTCGAGGGGTTGACCGAATTGAAAAATCTTGACGCTGTCAGTTTCAGAATGTTTACAGAATGGTCCCAAATAATTTTTATTTAAATCGGTTCAGCAGTTTATTTTTTTCTAGTAATTAAATTATTTTTTGTCAAACAGAAAAAAAACTTACCGAACTCTGCTCAGCAGTTTGCTGTGTTTCTACTCGTGGCAAAACCATCGCGACAGCTTGCTGGCACTGCTGTTGTTGTTGCTGTGGCGACTGTCTCTGTTCACCTTCGGTAACGTCCGCTTCGGTGTCTTGTGTCGATTCAGCCGGCGACGGATGTTCGTCGCCACGGCTTACAATACCGATGGATTGTTGCGTAGGCGGAACTGCTACTTGTCTGATTGGAGCTACAGTCGGACTAGCGGCGGAGCTAGTAGCGGGCATGTAATCAGTGTGTGAGCTTGTAGGGCTTGCACTTATGGTATCGCTACCCGTTGTATGCACGATTTGTTGTTGTTGGGGTACAAGGATGGCAGTGCTTGGACCAGCCGCCGAACTGACGTTCTGTGGAAATACCGCCGCGGCAGCTCGAGATGGTACCGACATCGGTCGGATCCGAATTACATTCTGTTGCGCCGATTGACCAGAATGACCTAAAAACATAGATTTTTTACATCAATGCAAATAAATAAAATCTCAACAGGACCCGTGTAATTTCAATTTCGGGGTTTTTCATTTTGATTAAAACTTGGCATACTATCAACAAATCCCCAAACTTAAAGTAAAAGTTGCTTTATGCCCGGCTATCCGGGAAAAAATGATCATAAATGTCCATATCTCTATATTATTAAACGAGCAAATCTTGTATATATGTACCTATATAAATATTTTCTCGAAAACGGCCCTAACGATTTGGATGAAATTTACTGTAAAGGGGTTTTGGGGGGCAAAAAATCGATCTAGCTAGGTCTCATCCCTGGAAAAATTCGTTTTCTTATCGATTTTATCATTTTAAAAAACAGTTTTTTTAACGTTATAAAACAGTGTCGTATGGTGAGTAGGCTTTGGAAAAAACAAACTATTTTCATTATTTATGTCAAATTACTCTGACAGTCAATCTTTAAATTATTAAAATAATCAGTGATTATTTGAAAATATGTAGGTACATACGTTATGTAGTATGACGTATACAGACGTATAATAATATTATCTTATAGGTATGTAATTTTTTTTCTTAAAAACGACTAACGATTTTGATGAAATGGGAACTTTAAGTACTATTTTTTTTGAACTCATCCGAGCAAACCTCGGTCATCCAGATATTTTAGTCATATAAGATCATGTATGGATATTCATACGGGATGTTAAACAATATCCACAAACTATGGGGAATGATTCCTTAGTTGATTTTAAGAAAAAAAGTTCCTATGGACGGGATCCGAAAAAGCTTTGTTACAGAGTTGCAATACATTGAAAATTTGTATTTTTTATGCATGAAAATTAAAAAATCAAAATTTTCTGAGGGCTGCAACTCTGTAACAAAGCGTTTTAAAAACCACTAAGAAATAGTTTCCCTTAGGTCATCGGTATCATTTTTAAACACTCTGTATACATATCCATATATGATCATGTATGGCCACATATATTATGATCAGGGGGGCAGTATAGCCTAGTGGTTAGCGTGCTTAGTGCCGCACCTCTGGACTGGACTGCCGTGGGTTCGAATTCCACCTGCGCTCATGGATGTTTGTGATGTTATTTAGTTTTAAGATAGTTGTTATTTAGTGTAGTTGAAAGACGCTAATGACCTGAGATGTCGACGCGTCTATAATCTACAATAAATAAATATATATTATGATTATATATGGCCAAATTTTCTTGTATGAACATTATGATCATTTTTTCCAGAGTACACTCGGATTAAGATAGCATTTCTGTTAAAACCGGCAGCGTGAATTAATCCACGGGCAAAATACAATGACATACCTGGTAAAGGTTTGATGTTAGCGGTGGGTGGTTCGCTTGTTCCTTTTTCAACGGGACCGCTGCTGGCCGACGGCTTCTGTTGTACTTGTCTCTGCAACTGAGCCAACCGTTGATTCAACGATTCCAATTCACGGGTGTGTCTTTCACGTTCCTGTTTCTTTTCGGCTAACAGTTCGGACTTTTCTTTTTCGAGTTGGATTATTTTATTTCTTAATTCAACTGTTCTATCATCTGAACTGTCTTCGGTACCGCCTCGGCTACGCAATTCAGCCAATTCTTTGTTCAGTTCATTGTTCTTTTCGCTGAGATTTTGTATTTTAGCTTTGGCGTTTCTCAATACTGTTTGTGACCGTTCATATTTAGTAGCAGCTTCCTGTTTTAATTGTTCGTTTTCTTTTTTCAAATTGTTATTTTCTTCCTGTGACGATGTTACTTGGGCTGATATTTCATCCATCTATAATTAAAAACAAGCATTACAATGATTTCAATTATTAAAATCAAACATCGATAACTATAATCCTAACTAATATGGGTAAGTTCGGTTTTGCGTTCAGATCGATCTGACGAGTTTGAATTTACATTAATTTAACATTGCACTATATCTATCTCTATCCCTCGCTCAAGCGAGGGATAGAGATAGATATAGAGCAATGTTAAATTTATGCAAATTCAAACGCATTAGATCGATCTGAGCGCAAAACCGAACTTACCCATAATGTTAGAGCAGGGGTCGGCAACCTTTAGAGTCGGAAGAGCCAAAAGTTACAATTTACAAAATTTCCCAGTTTTTAAAGAGCCACTAACATTTTTATTTCAATATTATGGTATTTGATTAGAATTAGGTATATAAAAAAAAAGTTCTGACTGCGACCATTGACGACACAGTGCACCAATAACTAAACAAACAGAACAGTGTTGCCACATTTAAAAAATGTCAGCTGTCCGTATACTCTCTACTCCACCTATTTTCACTGTACTCTGTTGAGTGTTTTTATCCTGTTTAAAGTTTTTTGCAGTATAATATTTTTTATGAGTTTTAAAAATAAAATTATATAATTATTAATATTTGCGCATAGAACTGGAGAGCCGCATCTTGACATCATAAGAGCCGCAGGTTGCCGACCCCTGATATAGAGCAATGTTTAATTTATGCAAATTCAAACGCATCAGATCGATCTGAGCGCAAAACCGAACTTACTCATTATAAAAGCGAAAGAGTTTGTTTGTTTGTTCCGCTTTGACGCCTCAACTACTCAACCAATCTCTGTGAAATTTTGCACACGGGTAGCTTCAGCAATGGAGATAAACATATGCTATAATAACTAGCCGGCCCGGATTCGCCCGGGTGAAAATTGATAGTAATCTCAAAAGACCGATTTGTTCGTAACTACTGAACGAATTTTGTTCCAGTTTTCAAGATTAGATAGATTAATTCACGAGAAAGGTTTAGCTGTATAATTGAAACTTTACAGTTAAGCCATTGAAATAAAAAATATTGCATTACCTTTTCTTTGTGAGTTTTCTCCAAAGTTGAAATTCGTTCATTGATCTCCTTTCGACCTTCCTCGCGGTACTGTTCTTGAACCTCGTTTGGAACCGGCGGCGGTGGAGCATTAGTTAATTCAGCAATCTTATCTTCATATGTTTTTTTATCAGTAACAACCATCGTTTTATATTTTTGCGCAATTTTTCTTATATCGATTTCCTTACTCTTAAGTATATTAAATGCTTCCTCTTTAGTTTCCAACTCTTTTTTGAGGTTATTATTTTCTTCTGTCAATTTATTAGCTTGCGCTTTCGACTCGTTCAACTCTTGAGCAACCTTAGTAATCTGTTGTTTAATCGTAACCAATTCTTCATTTTTCTTCTTCAACAATTCAGTTTGAAGTTGTTGTTGCTTTTGTAAAATTTGAAGTTGGTTAACGACTTTCTGTTTCTCCTGGTTAGCTACCCTAACATTTTCTTTTTCAGTCATTAACATTTTAGCAAGATTCTCGCGTTCTTGTTGCAATCTTCTCCAATCTTCTGGACCAGTCTTGTTAGCTTTTTCGACCAACTGATTGGCACGTTGTCGCCATTTTGTACATTCACCTCTAAGAGCCGCATTGTCTGACTGCAATGTATTCAATTTCTGTTGCATCTCCTGGTTCTTTTCTTGTAACGGTGCAATGTCTTCTTCTAGCTTAGTTGTTCGATTACTCAAATCATTAATTCTACTCAACAAAGTATCGCGTTCCTCACGTAAAATTC
This sequence comes from Mongoloraphidia duomilia, assembly GCA_039654895.1. Taxonomy (NCBI): domain Eukaryota; kingdom Metazoa; phylum Arthropoda; class Insecta; order Raphidioptera; family Raphidiidae; genus Mongoloraphidia; species Mongoloraphidia duomilia. The sequence continues at coordinate 16,097,934 of CM077527.1, forward strand.
TATTGCTATCCGTAATTGCGTTAAGCGTTTCAACTTTACGTAAAACTTCCGAATGTTTGTTGCTCGTCACAACAGCAACGTCGGATTTCTCTCGTTCGGTGTTCAATGCTTGTTTTGCTTCGTTGAATTGTTTTTGCATCGATTCTATTTCTGATTTAAGTCTAGCATTTTCAGCTGTAATTATATCGAATCTAGCAACAGCAATGTCTTTTTCGCGTCTCAAATATTTTATGACTTGCAATAATTGGTCACTAGATTTGACATCATCTTCTGTTAATGATCTATTCATCGATGAATCGCCTATCGATTGATTTAGCGGCGTTTCGCTACCAGTCTGCGCATGCGCTACTGACAACTGAGTACTCAAAGCCTCAATCTGATTGTGCAACACCGAATTCTGTTTATCCAAATCGGCTATTCTATTTTCTATCTCGGTTCTTTCTGATTTTATCGATTCGATCTGTTTTTCCCAACTTTCCTTACCAAGCTTCAAAGCCTCTATGGCTTCTTCTTTAGCTTGAACAAGTTCGTTTCTCTCGTTGACGATTTTATTCAATTCTTCTTTCAAATTACCCAACGCCTGAATATCGGCCGAATGAAGCAACATTTCTCGTGCGTATTTCTCCTCAGTTTGCTGAATGTTTGCATTCAAAGATTTATTTTCACTTATTAATTTATCGAATTCCGATTTGGTTTTCTCTAATTCTTGACGTATATTTTCTAGTTCAGTTTCTGATTTGGTCAACCGATTTCTTAGATCGATTGTAGTTTCACGCTGATCGTTTGATTCTAAAGTCAGCTCGGCTTCGAGGCATTTAATTTTTTCGTTCAGCTGTTTTTCCGCATCTACATATGCTTGTATTTTTGCATCAGTGGCTTTTTTATACGAAGTATGAACATCGTGCAATTGTTTCAATTCTTTTTCAGCGCTTTCAGAAACATTAGAGTACTGCGATACTTGTTCTTTTGCAAATATCAGTTGTTGTTTCAAAGTTTTTATTTCCATCTGACTTTCGTTCAATTTATTTTCCAAATCTTTAATTTTCTTACTTTCAACGCTCGGCTCCGTTCCGCCCAAAATCATAGCTCCTTTAAGTTTTCTCGTTAAATCTTCAATATGATTCGATTTGCTTACAACTTCCTCTCGTACCGAGTCCAATTCTTTTCTCAGCTGCATAGCCAAAGATCTTTCTTCCTCCATGCGTTCTTTTGCAACATTCGTTTGTCTCTCCAAATGAGTTGCCAACTCTCTGAACCTATCCTGCTCTTCCTGTAATCGTCTCCTCAAAGCAGAACATTCGCGCGTTGCCTCATCGAACCGAGTCTCCAATCGTATTTTTCCTTCGGCCTCGCTACGTTCCAAACTCGCTTTAATCGATTCCAAATTGTTCAACAAGATACTCTGACTACGAGTTTCTCTGTTCAACGAATCGCGTTCACGCATAAGTCTCGCTTCTGAATCTTTTAAAAGTTTATTCTCCTGTTGAAGATTCTCCAACATTACTTCGGCACGAGACAATTTACTGTGTGCATTTAGGATTTCATCTTTCAGATGCATAATTGTTTGTTCGTGTTTGACTATAGTCGTATTATAAATATCATTTTTCTTTTCCAAGCTTTCAATTTGATTTTTGTAAATACCAGTATTGCTTTTCAATATCTTAAACCGTTCTTCGTTATATTCTTGCAGCGAAACAAGCTTACAGTTGCTCTGCGTCAAAGCCAAATGCTCCGTTCTCAAATTATCCAGCTGTTCATTGAGCATACTTTCATTTGTGTTCCGTTCCTTTCGATAATTATCATATTCTTCGCGCAAGACCCTATACTGTCTCTCGATATCCGACAGTTTCGCTTGAACTTCTTCCAGTTCTTTAGTATTCTGTACGATAACTGGACTCGTTTCCTTTCGAGGGGTTGTCGTCTTTACAGTTTCAACAGATATGTCACCCGGTTCTCCGCTGGTCTGGTCTACCTCCATGGTGATGTCGACGGATTGCCGCATGGCTTCACTATATAATTTCTTATACGTGTCACGCTGTCTGATAACGGTGTTTAGCATCTTTGTTTGGCGATCTTGAGATTCGAGTAACTCGGTTTGAGTTTCCCGCATCGATTCGAGCTTCTCTTGAAGTTCGGCGATTTCAGCAGGATTCATTGTTTCAGCTTCTTCTTGCTTGTTGCTCAATTCGCGAACCAACGCTAACAATTTCTGATTGTTTTGTTGAAGTTCTTCGATGTCGGAGAACGTCACTAAACGTTTTGAAATTATATCAGAGGAACTGTGGTAATCGGACGTATTCGTGTCATTGTCGTGACTCGAAATAGACGAGGATCGAAGATCTTCTAGCTCTTTGAGTAAATAGCAAACTTGTCGACTCAAATCGGCTCTTTCCTGCTTGAGTCGTTCATTTTCGCGTTGGAACAGAGAAGCGTTTTTATTCGCTTCGGCATTATTTTCTCTCAAGTTTTGATTCTCCATTACAAGTGCATCGTATTGTTTCGTCAGTACATTTAAGTTATTCAAAGCTATCTCGTAATCTTCGCGTTGTTTTTTAAGAATAGGAGCTTTTTCTTCCAATTCCGAAACAATAGTATCGATGTACGTGTTGAGCCTTCGATTCTCAGACTCTTTGAGTAGCAATTCTTCAGAAGTCGACATGTACTGTGAATAGATCTGAGTAATGGTCGTACCAGATTTGAATAATTTACTTCCCGTAGGCGTGTCAATCATGCTTTCCAATTTTTGATCTTTAGTCAGATTAAGCAAATCGTTGGCTTCTTCCAATTCTTTTTTAAGAATCTCAATGCATTCATTCTTCTTCACCAGGATTTCTTCGAGTTCTGTTTTTTCAGCGTTATATTTAGTTTCCAAATCGCCATACTGTTCCGTAGCCTCATTCAACAATTTTTGAAGTTCGCCAATTCCATTGGTCAACTGTTCGGACTGTCCTTTATTATCGTCCAGCATTCCTTTATAAAGTTCAGCTAATTTAGTTTGAGCTTGCAGTTCTTGTGAAAATGATTCGTGATATTTTGCCTCGTCATCGCGCTGTTCTTTGAGTTTCTCAGTTAATTTTTCAGCATTCGCCGTGATGTCGTTATTAATTTCCGTAAGTGATTTAATAGTTTCCTGAGCCACGCGCAGTTCTTCAGTCTTCTCGTCTAAACTTGTCTGCAAGGTTATCAATCGGGTTGTATGTTCTCTACGAATGTTCATCAATTCTTCGACGCGTTTATTTAAATCTTCGTTCAAGTTTTGGATTTGATTGTTGAGTAAAATTCGTTCTTTTTCCATTCGTTTTTCTCTGTATTCGAGGGACATTTTCATGCTCTCCACTTCGTCACACTTCGCCAACGCCTCACATTTAGAATTAACGGCAGTTTGCAATTGTTCGGTAAGTGTCGTAACATCCATTTGCAGTCGAGCAACTTCAGTAGTTCGCCTTTCCACCATTTTGAGCAAATTGTCGCGTTCGTCAACGGCTGCATCGCGCTGACGTTTAAATTCAGCACTATCATGTTCAGCGCGTGCGCAAGTTTCATGAAGCTTAGTTACCTCGCCACGATACGATTCCACTTGTTTTTCTAGTTCATTGATGTTTTGCGAGGCAATTTCTAAATTTTTTTTGTCAGTTTCATGCTGTTCTTCAACTGTGCTAAGTTTGTTTTCTAATTCAGAAATTTTTTCATCTGGAATATCAAATTAAATGGTACTGCATAAATAAATAATTAACGCTAAGACAGTGGCGATTTACACAATTTATATTTTCATTTGTAGTTTGGTATTTGGTTTTCGATTAAAGAGAACGAAATTATTCAAAATCTATGGTACAGAGAAAAATTTCCAACAAAAGAACAATGACCCAAATTGTTTGGAATTTCTTTTATATAAAAAGAAATAGTGTAAGAAAAATGATGAATCTAACTTTGCAAGTCTTGAATAGAGGGCACTTGGGCATAATGTTTAGTTCTTGCAGTGTAATCAGTTAATAATGAATTTTATAACCAAATTTTTTGATAAATTGAGAACGTGCACGTAAAAAATCAGAAAGCAACAAAGGTAACAATTCAATTAACTGGAAATCAAACTACAATTTACTTCCATTTAAAATAATAATTTTACCATAATTCTTCCGGCCGCTTTCGAAGACCGCTTTAGATGTTAAGAGTTCCTCTAAGCGTTCCTCAAAAAATTTATCTAACTTGTTTTTGACTTCTCCCGGTAGACCATCTCGTTCTTCTTCTGATAATATTTTATTTAAAATACCGTGTGAATCCACTTCCATGATGCATTTGTAGGATAACGCTTAAAAATTGAGGGAAAACGGTATGTAACAAAAACTTTCCCAGACTTTTTACGTAGACTCCGAATCAACTATATGCTACAAATCACAGGCTACAACACAAACTTCACAAAGCAGCATAGCCAACATAAGGATACTACATAGCGTCGGCAAAAAATAGCCCCATTCCGTCTGTGACGATCTACGGTTTAAAACTTGAATATACGAGCGCAGCGACACACCGTCACCGTCACAAAACACGGTGGGTGTTTGTTGGTCACCGTCTGACATTGACGTAGACGTGGACGCCTTGCGTCTGTTTTTATTGAACACAAAATATTTTTAGCTGTAATTTCGTACACAAATATTCTATTCATGTTTTTTGGTGATATATATAAAATGCAAGATTATGAAGAGGATTTCTTTTTAGAAGAAGATAAAATGTAAGTATTAATATTTGTAGATACCTAAATTGATATTTTTTATTATAGAGCTAATCAACTTATCAAAACAAAATATTGAATAGGTACTGTGCTATTAGATTTACAGTTTAAATAATTTTATGGTGTAATTTTGTTAATTTTTTTTCATAATTTGTTTATTTTTTATTTTGTTTGTTTTTCTAGTTTGTTATGATTTTATTTTGCCACCGTTTGGAAGAAGACAGATTTGTGTAGTTTTTACAATCTTCTGTAGCAATATGTATCCCTTAGGAGTTCCGCCTTATGTAGACATGCAAGGATTCTTGTATGGGTACAACGCTTGGTCCAGTTATGAATTTGAAGACAAAATGTAATTATTTTTATTTTCTTTTAGCTTTTAATATGTATTTCGGAACATTTTTGTACGTAGTTTCTTGTTTTCTATAATTCATATTTGATACGAAACGATGTTGTTTTATTTAGGGAAAAGAAAGAAACTCCAATTACATCATATTCATTGCATCGCGATATCGAACATTCTAATCCGTTACATTTAAGTGTTGATCTCGAATCGATGTGAGTATCGTAATCAGTGCTAGACCCTGGCTTCTAAATAAATCTCATAAGAAAATTTGAATTCCGTTTTAAGTATGTTCATATCGCTTCTACCATACATCGTATCTTATAGCCTACGGATCATTTTACTTGCTCAGAAGAAAACCTAGCAATTAGTCATTAATTGCCAATTATCCAGTAGGCGCGTAGATTACAATAGTAACCCATTTGTCGCTGTAAAGGAAAGATACAGCACTGCTGGACATTTATTTTGAGATACCGCCGCACGAGCGTCGGGAATGATGCAATGAACAAAATTCATTAACCAGCATACATTACAAATAAAAATAGTTCCGTTTTTGTGAATCTGTTTAGATTTATGTGAATGAATTTTGTTAGATTCGTCATCCATTACGCTTATGCAATGAGTTAAAAGATACTTCAAAGTATAAAAAGTAAAAACTGCAAGACTGTCTCTTTCCATTAAAGCGATAAATAAGCATCCTTGAGAATGCGTTATAACCGTAATAATTTTACATTAAATATTTTGCCACATGTTTACATGTTGTTCAGTCTGCCGGAAACAGGAAGTAGTTCTACTGATAAAACAGAAACAAGTGCAATTGATAAGGATAAACATTCGAATGATACGTAAGTCAAGTTATTATATTACCTACATAATATGATATGATAACGACTGTAATATAACACTGTTTAATTATTTTAATCGGCACATATGTAATTAAATTCGAATATATTATCAATTGAATTGTCGCGGTGAGGAAAAAAATCGATATAAATAAATATTATGCATATTCTTTTATAAATTAAAGACATATGATATTGTTTTTGTTTTTTTATACAAACGATTTGAGATTGCTGTGAAATCGATTGTTTTGTTTTAAGGGAGCGCAATGAAATCGGAGACAAGAGTTCATTGGACGAGAACGAAGAAAAAGAATCTTTAGTATTTAACATATCGCTCGAAAGGTCTCCATTGGCTTATGAGAATACACTGTAAGTAGCGTTTCGATTATAATTTCAAAGCACACTCACTACATTCGACTGACTATATCAGTAGTCAGTGATTATAGACGCTCAACAGCTGAGGTCATAAGCGCATCAGTATTCAGTACATATTGTTACAGTTTCGATGCGTTTTAAAAAGCGCCCAGCAAATGTAATTGAAATAATTTAAGATCTGATAATATTTAATGGCACTTTCAAGCATAATACATACACGCACGCACCCTGCTATCTATCAAAAATCTGTCAAACCATCAAACACAATTTTATCCTGTAAATAATGTAGTTGATAATATGCAACCTAGCCAATGTAACTCCATAAACAATAATATAATAATATGTAGGTACTAAAAAGCAAAAATACGTGTAAATCAGTGTTGTAATTTGGGTTGCATAATTTGTCATTACATGGTTTACCCGATACAATAAGTACGTATCGATATTTGATTTTGATAAATGCCGGTGTGTTATATAAATACAAACACGCACAAAGCACTAAGCACCGTCATCACAGAAGCCTCTGTGCTGCCACTGTTATTATAATTGGTATAAATGATTTTTGCAGGTTATGTTCCATACACATTAACACACTTATATTGTATTGACGTAGCATGTAGCAGTTGAGACAAGTGGAGAAATATATTCGTAGGAGATAGGATAGCACTCGTAGCACGCTAGCGTAACGTAGAGATGGACCCCCAAGCATGACTGTTCGGGCTGTTGGCTTTATTTATTATTAGGCTTTAAGCTAGGCTAGGCTGTTGCGACTTTCATTATTCGTTTAGAAACAGTTGAATCGCGACGTTCAATTGTTGACAATTGAATGCTGCTATCATTAGGGATGCACGATATTTATCGCGTATTTGATATATCGATACATTCGATATATCGCACAGAAAATATTGATGTATCGATATGTAGTATAAAATTTATTGTTTTAAGTAATAACGTTAAAAATGAGATTTAAAAAAAATTACTTCAAATTCTCTGTCATAAATCAAAGAGTTTCATTAGAATATTAATGGCGAAACAAACTGCTGTGTATCTTTAAATTTTAACTTAAATTAATTGGTTTCGATAATCGGTGTTTACATATCGATATGTATATCAAATTTCAAAATATCAATGTTAATATAAATATGAATTTAGTACGGCTGGGAAGATATATATAAAGCAATTTTTATAGGTTATGCAGCCAAATTACATAATAGATATTGCAAAATCAATTATGTAATTTGGCTGCATAACCTATAAAAATTGCTTTATATCAATATTAATATAACATAGACACTTCCAATATATCGATGGTTACAATTTATCGCGATATCATGCATCGCTAGCTATCTTTACATTAAAATGTTTTTGTTAATTTTAATGTTTCTATGCATTGAAGCGAGTTAAGACAAATTAAATTTAAATCATTAGTACCCAGTTAATTATTAATATCGTCAGTTTCCGCTTTACGAGCTCGTAAAATTCGAAACTACCTGTAACTGTTACTGTAAGGGCACAAATGGCTTGAGTATTTGAACGTCGCAACTTTGTATATTATAAATATATATTATATTGTTTTTTGTTTACTGTGTAAATAAATAATTTAAAACGATATTTTTTGTGTTTTTATCCATGTGTAATAATATTCCTCCATAGATAAAACCGTGTAGCTTATGAATGAAGTCCGTAAGGTGAAGTTTTGCGTAGATGTAACGTAAATGTTTGATATTTTAGTGTAAATATCAGGTAAAATGACGCTCTGTTTAAAGTTGACTGGTTGGCTTTTCGGTTATTGATTATGGATTGATTCTAGGGGAATGACGGTAACGTCCGGGAGTGTGACGATTCAAAAGGACAGCGGCAATTTAATAGGAATCAGCATAGGAGGTGGCGCTCCTTTATGTCCCTGCCTGTACATAGTACAGGTGTTTGATAATACACCGGCAGCGCGTGATGGGACTCTACAAGCCGGAGATGAACTGACAGGCATCGATGGAACTTCCGTTAAAGGAAAAACTAAAGTCGAAGTGGCTAAAATGATACAAGCCGCTAAGGTTAGAATGAAACAGGAAATTTTATTATTACCGAAAAACTAAATTTCTTGTTAGTCATAAAAGATTAGATAAATCGAACCAGTTTTTTACTTCCCACCTCTACTATGATAGGGAAGTAATGGATTTAGTCCGAAAAAAATATTTCGAGATTTTAACAGATTTTCACGTTTTGAGACCCTAGTAATCGTTTAAGATCATTTTCTGACTGATGTCTGTATGTGTATGTGTGTATGTGGTCAATTTTTCGCCTTCGATATCTTAAGAACGGAACAACATACGTGCATGCCGATTGTTCTATTGTGTTTACCAGCCTTTAACTTAGATCTGATTAGATTTTGAGTCAAATCGGTTCAGTGGATCCTGAGATATTCAAAAAAACGTCCTCAAAGTCACGTATTAACATAGGTAAAAAAAAATATAAATGAATTCTAGATGTTATAATATGAAAAAAATGTAAATATTTTTTTTCTCTAAAATGTATAGTTTTCGAGAAAAATAATATTTTACTAAAAAAAATAAAAATTGTACGTAAATCAAGGTAACCATGATTTTTGCTATAATTATAAGCTAGCCATCAGTAAATCACCAAACAAAAAAGAGGGCCATGCTTTTTTCAAAGAATAAAAATTAAATTGTGTTTTAAAGACCACCAACAGCTAAGGTTATTTGGGCCTAGTCAAAGAATAAAAAAAAAAGAGTGTTTATTTTTTGCAAATATTTACTAGGTGGGAAGTATAGGACTGGTCATCAGTCGAATTTTTTATTTCTGTATCGCAAAAGAATTTCTTAACATTTAAGAGTACTTTAGCAAGCAGTTTACCATTTTTTGTTACGAAATTCTGTTATTTGAAAATTTGGAAAGAATAAATATTTAATTTCAGTTAATGTTGGGACAACTTTAAGTAAAACAAAGTCATTTATAAAAAGTTGAAATTTTAGGATGAAGTGCACATTAATTATAACAAACTGCACGCGGATCCACGCCAAGGCAAGTCACTCGACATTGTTTTGAAGAAGGTGAAACATCGCTTGGTTGAGAACATGTCGACGGCTACAGCCGACGCGCTTGGTTTGTCTCGCGCCATCCTCTGCAACGATACGCTCGTCAAGAAACTCGAGGAGTTACATGGCACCGAACTGATGTATAAAGGACTGGTTGAGCATTCGAAGCGCGTTTTGCAGGCGTATGCTGACGTTATGACGTCGCACAAGGCCTTTGGAGATGCGTTCGCCTCGATAGGAGTGCGTGAGCCGCAGCCACGAGCCAGCGAAGCCTTTAGGAAATTCGGTGAACAGCACAGACAGATGGAAAAGGAGGGACAGAAAATGTTGCAAGCTGTCAAACCTGTAAGGTTTTATTTAGAACTAGTTTTTACCTCCAGCTTCGCTTGCGTGAATGTTGATTTTGCTTGCAAATTCGCTTGTGTTTTATCAAAATTAGTCCCGCCGTTTTCGAATTATACAAAATAAACAGAAATGCTGGAAGCGTGTTCTATTGTCTAGGTATTACGCAAAATACCATAAAAATTCGCAAAAAAAATTACAAGTAGGGGTCCGGTAAATGGAAGTCCAGTTACTATTTTATTTATAATATTGTAACAAAACTGTTTTCTTACGTGGGTGGAATAAATTATTTATTTACAATAATTAAAAATGTAACAACAATTCCAATACAATAACTGTATGTCAATGCTAACAATCAAACGATAATAATAACGAACAGTAATTCTTAAACGAACTGAAGCACTTTAATGACACTGAACAATTTATATGCAGTATTTATTTCAAATCGACACTGACTCACTACGGTGACTGCCCCTGCTTATATAGAGCTACGTGGCTTAAACACCGCGCGTTCTAGCATTTTCTAGACGTCTAGCAGGTACGCGTATCTTCAATATCGTTCCACGCCTCACCACTGTGACCTATCTAGATGCTTCTATTGTTGCCAGCGGCGTATCATCTTGGGGTTTTCTACAATATGTATTGATAGAACAGAATTCGTTTATCAACTGAATCCCCGTCAGGTTCGCAAAGTATTGACCAATTGCAGCGTTTTATACAACCTAGCTGTTTATCAGTGACTCAACGTTGTTAGTGTAGATGGGCACTGCCAAACTTGACCTCTAGGAGCGCCAGCTAAATAACTACCGTGGTCTGTGAGCAGTTTATAGTACAGAATAAGTTTATTTAAAATAATATGTCGTTGACAATGCCGATATGCTGTATTTACCAATGTTCAAATCATAGAGGTTTTGTATTTCCAAAGGATCCAGAACTGAAAAGAAGTGGTCGCATGCTATCAGAAGGGAAAAAACGTGATTACTCGCGCGTTTTTTTATGAACACCCATGATAACTTAGGTGGTTATAAACCTGCTGCCATCTACATGTAACATTACGTTTCTCATGTGCCCATGTCCATTGAAAGAATAAAAAGCTGCCAAATGCGTGTCGGACCACGCACAGTGAAGGGTTCCGTAGTCGGGAATAACGTATCCGCCATGTTGGATTTTTAATGACTTGGTTTTTATCGTAATTATCACCTTAAACACTATCTATGTTCCAAATTTCAAACCTCTACCGCGATTGGAAGTACCCTAGATTTATGATGATCTATCTATCAGTCAGTCAGTGAGTTAGTCAGTGAGTCAGTCAGTCAGTATATCTGTGACATACGGACAGGACGAAATTATAAGGGTTCCGTTTTTGCCACTTGGGTATGGAACCCTAAAAACTCATTTAACATTACAGGTGCTATCTGATATGGGAACATATTTACATAAAGCTATACCGGATACAAGGCTCACAATTAAAAAATACGCTGACGCAAAATTCGAGTATCTGTCATATTGTCTGAAAGTAAAAGAAATGGACGATGAGGAAAGCAGTTACGCCGCTCTCCAAGAACCGTTGTATCGGGTGGATACCGGAAACTACGAGTATCGGTATGCAAAGCTACACGGCAATATGGAATGTCATTTGCCATGACTTTATATACGTTTTTGCCATACCTACTATAAAATAGCTGCTTTACATGCATGCACGTAAAGTGACTTTTGACAGACCGGTGTACGGGAACGTATCTTTCCCACACTAGTGTGGGAAAAGCAAGCCATTTCCATAGTGATTTATGTTTTTTCGCCTGATCCGTCCGCTATTACATATTCCTGTGCGTGTCTCGGCCTACTATAGAAGTAAAAGTTGGCGACAAATGAACTGTCAAAAATTTTTGAAAATACTGAAAATGAAGTGAAAGCAGCAATTTTATTGTGGGTATGGCAAAAATTACTATTATATTCTCGTGCGTAATGATATTATGACTCGTGTGACTGTTAAAACTCGCTAAATCGCTCGTTTTAACATACTGTCACCACTCGTCATTAATATGCCTTATTACACAACTAGATATACAATCTACTGTGTGTTTTAAAGACCACCAACAGCTAAGGTTATTTGGGCCTAGCACCAATTCATCTTTTCAGTTCATTATTTTATTTTTTTTATAATAAATTGAAAATCCAATTGACACTTTTACCAGCTCTCGGGTTAGAACCCGGGAACTGGAAACTTGTAATAGAGGAACCATAGCAACGTCATGTAAACAACAGCATTGCTAAACGCTCGGTATACAATCTACTATTATTTCATAGGTTAATATTGCGATGTCGCCAAGAGGCTCGCTCTAAATTCGCGAAGCTACGGTCGGACGTTCTAGTCAAAATGGAACTGTTGGACAACAAACACGCAGAAGCCGTCGGTCAACACCTTGGCAAGCTTCTTACTGGTCTTCAAAAGTTGCACGCTGATGTGTTGATCGCAGTTGAAGGACCGAAACTGTTTCCCGTCGAAGTTGATTTGACTCAGAACGCGTTTCAGTACAAGAGTACGACGCCTGTTGTTCCATTCCAAGTGAGACTTAAAATCTTTTATTATTATTATTGTAGATTATAGACGCGTCGATAACTCATGTCATTAGCGTCTTCAAAACAACAATTAATAATCCATTTGTGTATTAGAATCTGTCAGCCGGCATACACAAACTAACTGGTACGAGCTCGGACTCCTGGGAACGCCAATTCCCAAAGAACATTCGAATGCAATTGCGAGAACAACTACATTCCAATGTTCCCCCTGGGGGTAAAATCTTTTATGATCAAGATTGTAAATAATGCGAATTGCCTTTTTTTACTTAAGCTTTGATAAACATTTATTTATAATTAATTTTTTGACCCATTAATGGAATAGGCTGTTCATATTTTAAGGTAGTTGTCCAGTGACCGTCTGATACAAAAGTATAGCTTATTAGTGCACTACGAATATAAAATAGCTCCAGCGGTTAGTCCCCTATCGTCAGTTGTGAAAGTACAGTCTCACTGCTTTCACACACGACAAAATAGCATCCATAGTAATCGAGAAATGATCGTGGCAACTACGCTGACTGTTAGTGTACATCTTTTTTCGTAGCAATATGAAAGCGCTGTTGGCACATCACTACTACTGTTTCGATCCATCTCTCGAATTAATAATAATATGTCGGTAACGATGTGGTCAATAATTTTCATTTTTTTTATGAGGTCTATGACTACGATTATTATAGCATATCAAATTTGCATTACGTTTGGAATTTAAACAAAAAAATTCTCATAAAAATTTGTATTCTCCATAAGAGCCCGTGTTAAAATTACAAAATTTTGATTTCGTTTTTTATAAAAACGGCGCGGTCAATTTTAAAATAATTGGGCTCATATGATTTGTATTCAATCAAGGAATAATTAAGCAAAGTTTTATTAAAATCTTGCATTAAATGCATCCACTGGACAACTACCTTAAGTCCTTGTTAAGTTTATCATGGACTTGTTTAAAACAGTGTATTTTTTAAAGGACGAAGATGACGACATATCTGAAGGACACGAAGCTCAGGAAGATGACGACGTTCTGTTGTCGTCAAAAAATTCCGACGAAGTCGCGTCTACACAGTTTCTATTGGACATCGAACCACAATCGGGTTCCGTTGTGGAAGCTCCCGTAGAAAACACAACGGGTTTACCGAGCGATCTATTCGATGGTTTAAACAACGGCGATGATCAGTTGTTAAACAATTGCATTCCTCAAACTACGCCTAACATAACCCTAAACAGTTTGAACCTCGAACAGCAATGTCGTTCCGATAACACTTCCAATGTATCGTGGCTCGATTCAAATATCATTCCGTTTAATCAAACGTCCAGTTCTAATAACCTTTCATCCGACGCGCAGACGCCGAATCCAAATTCGTTGTCGCCGTCAGTTTTTAGTCCTCCTCGTTCCTCGTCAAGTGATTATACCAGTAATTCCGTATCCCCGGTTGTACAGAACGCGACCACGGATAGCCAGAAACCGGTCGATGTACTTCTACCAGGTCTTGAAGATTTGAGCGTCGGTGGACAAGTTGAACCTGACTATTCAATGATGGATAACGCTACGTTGTTAGCCGGTTTGAATTTAACTTCTTCAATTACTATAAATCAAGCATTACTGTCAGGTTTTAAATAATATTGTAATAATTGAACCCGTTTATTGTGAAGAAATATATTTATTTTATAAATAAAATAATAAAAAGATTTCGTGTTGAGTAATGAAAATATAGTATTTTTAAAAAAAATTCTAATTATTAGTCGATTTTGTTTTGAAATCGCAAAAAAGTATAGGTATTAATTTAAAAATTTTCAACAATAATATTTCCAAATAACTTCCCTGTTACATCAATGGTTCCATCTTGTTTTGTATTGTTTTGTTGCAACTCGCATCATCGCATGTTTCAACTTTCAAAATGGCGATTAAATGTTTTTTGGCGCACTCCACATATAATTATATTTTTTTTGAGTTTGAACATTTGTGCTCCAGTTAAATGTATTATTTTCTCGAAATGTAAGTAATTCTCGTCATTTTGATATATTTTTTATGTAATATCAAATAAAATCTTGTTTATTATGCGAACTTGAAATATTTGCATGTAAAAAGATAGGTTCAATTTTTAACGAATATTTTTATTATCATAAAAGTTTTATCGATTATCGTTTACCTCGAAAACCTGTGTTAATCTAAATTTTCTGCGCTTGTAACGGTGTAAATTAAATTTTTATTTAATTTCAATACTTATAGATTTCAAAAATTTGTTGTCTAATGTGTAATGGAGGGCTAGGTGCATATTGTTCATGCGAGATCATTCACATTGTATTGTTAGAATCATGTTAACACGTATTGTTGGCAACTATTCACTTTGTAAATGATAAATTTGCATAAATCACTTGCAAAAACTTGAGTTTTTCAATAGTGTATTGTTTTTTTGTAAGTTTAATCTTTAAAATCGAAAAAAGCAAATTTCCAACCATATCCAATTATTGTTTTACAGTTAATGAGCCACTCAAGAATTCAGAAGTGCCAAAATAATCCAGTTACTCAAATGATTAGAAGGCGAATCACTTGTCGACTTTTTCGATTTTTTTTTATAATCATTAAAATCGCTAATTTTGAGCGCTTATAAAATTAATAACCATGGTGAGGCAGTGTTTGTATTCATGGGGGATAAAAAGCCGCCCCAGAGCGAGATGTTTGCCATCATCAGCCATTTATTTATTGAAACTGAAAAAAGAATCGAAACAACGCTGACCAAACAGACATCCGGGAAACTAATCTCTCGAGTTTTGATTTCCAAACGACAATTTGTCTTGCTCAAAACTAATCCACCGGAGAAGCTTTGGCATGAGAATATTGAAACCTGAAGACAGTTACATGCTGGTTCCGTTGTAATTGTAATAAAATATCGATTGAATTAAAATCGTAGAAAAAGAAGCGATGGTGTTTGACACGTGAGTTATAACTATAACAAATAATGATGGGTGGTCATCTTTGTGTGTTGGTGTTGGTATTTTATTTTCAGCCTGCACGTGACAGTAAGGGACCTCGAAAATATTATTTTTGTTATCTAAGGTCGAGGAAAGGCCGTGGTAGATTGATGCTGATAAGTTTAGCCTTGGAGTCTGTATCTTTATGATCTTTATCGCAGGTGCAGAGTCCATCGTTAACCCTTTATTTTTTGAATTTTAATTTCGAAACTGGTTTGAAATTATAATTAATCAGAAATACAGCATTAAATCGAGCCCACATGCCTAACGGTTGTTTTAGTTTAATAAAAAATAATTTGTATTTATTTTTTTTATGTATTATAAATGTTTTATAATATGGTTGGTGTTATCAAATAAATATCCTACCAAACTCCAGCGTATTCTCCAGTTATCCTTTGAATATAAGGCTAAATTAACTGAAATCAAAACAACTTCGATTAATGTTTAATATGAATTGGTACTATGCTCAAGTAATCGTAGCTTTTAGCAAAGTTGAACGAAGCATCGAGCACTTTAATAAATGCTCGATGTATTCAAACAACGGACTTAAAACCATCGAGCAGTCACTAAGTGCTTGAAAGAATTAAACATGAAGCATTTTAAAGCAATTTCTAAACTTCCACCATTACAGTACAAAAATCCAAAGTTCAAAACATACATTTTATCAAAATAAGACAAGAATAAACGAAATATGTTTTATTAAAAATGCTTATTAAGCATTTAAAACGCTCGTTAAGCATTCCTAATATTCCCAAATCTTCATGGTTTCCGGGCTTGTAGGCCGTGGTCCGGTGGTATTTTTACCTGACGTTTCGTCTACAACTGGGGTAGACATTCTCAAAGGCGATGTGGCAGCGGTCGAAGTGTCCTCCTTGGCGGCTCACACTGACCTGTGAGCCGCCAAGGAGGACACATCGCCTTTGAGAATGTCTACCGCAGTTGTAGACGAAACGTCAGATAAAAATACCACGGTCTACAAGCCCGAAAACCATGAAGACTTGGAGCAATGCCGGTCGTGAAAGCTTGCACACCTGGATAATTCCTAATATTTAATAAGCTTGTTGAATGCTTATCAAGCAATTTATAACGCTTACGCCCTCAATAATTAGCAGGTACCCTAAGCATCGAACATCTGTTTTACAAAGTATTTTAAGCATTATAAGTGCATAAAGCATTATTGTAAGGCGCAAGCAAAGTTCTCAGCACTGCCTAACTCTGTTAGTGGCTGAAAAAAAGATGTCAGCATGACATTTCTCTGGGCCGTATGGATGTTAGCTTGGTCCCTTGGATGTAGGCAACTAAATTTACGACAGTTAAAAAAATTGAAATATCTTGAATTTGAATTTATGAAATACAGTTTGATATTGAATTTTATAGCATTATCTCATAATTTTTAATTTTTATAATAATGATTATAGCATTGATTGAATATTCAATGAATTGTCAATGACTGTTTCTAAGATGGTTTACGTCCAGAAAATGTAGATGGCGCAGCGTGTATTTTTTTAAAGAACAAAAATATACTGTCAATGCCCTAGTTCATTAGTCTATTTAACATTTACTTACATATAAATCATTTTAAATCAATTTATTTTTACTAATGGCACTTTTTACTCTGTTTAAATTTTGTATTCGATTCCCAAACTAGTAATTGATAAATTCTGCGACAACATTAAAAATTAAACTAAAGATGTCACTACTGATATTAGTATTAATGCTCGGTTGCAGAAAGCATTGTAGAATTTTAAATCGATCTTGCTCGAAAAATAATTGATCGATTGAACCGATATTTTTTTAAAACTGTGTGTACATATATTTAACATAATTTTTTGTACAATTTCCACATCGAAACAACATTTTTCTACGTATTTTGATTAAAAAAAAGGTCTAGGGGTCGCAAAAAATATTAATTTCTTCTTTATCATTTTTCAGGCAACGCTTAGACGACATACCAGATCACAGTGAATGGTCTAAAATGATCTAAATTTAAAAAAATAGAGCAGTGAAAGTGTTAAAACCGGTATTTAAAGAATAGTTCGCGATTTTAAATCCGTATTAAAATGAGATATTTAAACGATCATTCAATGCAGTGTTTAAATAAATAAAATAAAAGTAATTATTTTCGCGAATTTACTTCTCGTTTTCAGAACTGGGACAGGAATGAGCTACGGGCGCTACAGAGATTCATCACATGGTACGTAGTATTTTTTTTGTCTTTCTTTAATTATTAGTTAGCGGCTTAAGTCGAGATACCATGGCTCTTCTATTACAAGCCCTCAGTTCCCAGTATAAATTTTCATTTGGGAGATCCCCCAGGGGGAACATTGGATTCTAGTTGTTCTCGCAATTGCATTCCAATGTTCTTTGGGAATTGGCGTTCCCAGGAGCCCGAGCTCATACCAGTCTGTTTGTGTATGCCGGCTGGCCGATTCTAATACACAAATGGATTAATTGTTGTATTGAAGACGCTAATGACCTGAGTTGTAGACGCGTCTATAATCTACAATAATAATAATAATTCATTTGGGGGAGGGAAGTCCGGCGGTCACACAAATTTTTATAAGGAAAAATAGAAATAGGAGTTTAAAGATAAATCAACAATACACTGTTTTTCAATGGCGATGTGGCAGCGGTCGACCGCTGCCACATCCACAAGCCCGGAAACCATGAAGACTTGGAACAATGCCGGCCATGAAAGCTTGCATACCTAGATATTTTCTTTTTCGTAAAACATTTACGAAAGACGTCGTGTGAATCATCAGTACCTAGATTGGACTGAAAAAAAGCATTTATATTTTTTATTTTTAAATTTTATCACGTTCGCGACGTGATTTTTGAAGTGAAAACTTCCTTAGGCGCGCTTTGCCTGAGTAGTGAATGAAAGTAAACCGTCACGCTTCGGGTCGGTGACGCTGAATCGGGTTTACTCGGCTCAAACACGAAAAGGTATTTGTATGTAGTTCATAGGTGCGCTAATAGATGACACTAAAACTTAATTGAAAAAAATGCTACAATAAAAAGACACATACTCTTACATAACATTTTTTATTATTATTTATTATTATATAATTTATTATTTTACACAGCTCTCTCGCTCTATATATTATAATTATTTACAGTTTGTATACAGAGTGATCTATACGAAAGGACACAGTAGGTCAATACAGTGTGTCCGACAAAATCAAATATTAAACACAGATTTTCACATTCTTTATATAACTGAACTTGTCCGAGTAGAGATATCGAAACTCGAAATCCGTAGTCGTCTACAAGTTGGTCTCATTTGAATATCGTCGCGGTCGCGTCGTAATCGCTTATTACTAGTGGAAGAGCAGATTTACTAATTAAGCCGCTCGTCTCTCAGTAATATGCACTTTTTCAAACTTTCTACACTGTGCCACTATCCCCAGACCAAAAATATGTTGTAGAGTAGGATTGTTTAGAGAAGACACTAACAAGATGGCCGATCTGCGCGGTACATAGAATTCTCTATCTCTATGGCGCGGTAGAAGTAGTGAGGAGAGCTATCAGTGGTAGAATATGGACTCGTCCGGCACGAAATACGCGTGTCAAGTCTGTTGTGTGTCACGTGCGACCCCTTTAAACACAATATGGACTCGTCCGGCACTAAACTCGTTTGTGAACATGTGTGACACTGGTGTCTTCCCTAAACAATAGACCTTTTCACCAGTAGTTACGCGCATGCGCCGTCGCCATGGTAATAATCGCGCCTTTCAAAAGTTTCGTACGCTTTTCGTACTCTTTTGGTCAGAACCGTTTTTCAATGTTAATTTAGATGAAAATGTTACTGCCGGTGCTAAATAAGTGCACAAAACAGTGGAAGAACATACTTGTGCTAAATTGGGACGGTGGTTGAAGTGGTTAAAAGGTTAGAATCCTACCTGTCATAAATTGTTTATCGTGAAAAGTTTATCTTTGAAAGTACTCAAATATTTTTGTAGGGTATTGTACCACTTCTTTAAATGATATGTCTTATTTAATTACTATTTACTTTTTACTTCTCACCTCTACTATGGTAGGGAAGTAATGGATTTAGTCCGAAAAAAATATTTCGAGATTTTAACAGATTTCACGTTTTGAGACCCTAGCAATCGTTTAAGATCATTTTCTGACTGATGTCTGTATGTGTGTGTGAATGTGGTCAATTTTTCGCCTTCGATATCGTAAAAACGGAACAACATACGGGCATGCCGATTGTTCTATTCCTTTAACTCAGATCTGATTAGATTTTGAGTCAAATCGGTTCGGTGGATCCTGAGATATTCAAAAAAACGTTCTCAATGTCACGTATTAACATAGGTAAAAAAAAATATAAATGAATTGTAGATGTTATTCCTAATATGAAAAAAATGTAAATATTTTTTTTCTCTAAAATGTATAGTTTTCGAGAAAAAAAATATTTTACTAAAAAAAGAAAATTGTACGTAAATCAAGGTAACCATGATTTTTGCTATATTAAGCTAGCCATCAGTAGATCACTAAACAAAAAATAGGGCCATGCTTTTTTCAAAGAATAAAAATTAAATTGTGTTTTAAGGACCACCAACAACTAAGGTTATTTGGGCTTAGTCAAGGAATAAAAAAAAAAGAGTGTTTATTTTTTGCAAATATTTACTAGGTGGGAAGTATAGGACTGATCATCAGTCGAATTTTTTCAAATTCGATCACTTGCCGTATGTCAAATGTCAATATGACAAGTCTTTGAAAAATATGGCGGAATCGGGCACATGCGCAGAAAAAAATGTTCGTCGATGAAAAGGTCTATACTACTCTACTATCGAATAAATGTTGGCGGAAATGAAAAACACTTCAAATCAATTTTTAAAACGATATACAAATACAAATGATTTTGAGTTGACATTAGTAACAAAGTTAACGACTACACAGCGCCAGGGTTCGTTTAATTTTTACACAACGCGACGTTTAAATAGCTTTGTGTATAAAGACCGCGTTGGCCGTTCATTTAGATCACATCTTCGGCATACATAAAAGACAGAAAGTCTTTATCGGCGTCATGTTACGTTAATTTCTATATCGGACTCGCTATCGTAATCGTCATCATTGGCGGCAGCGGCGTATGATTGAAGTTTTGCCGCCAAACAAACGGGATCGAAAGATGTCGCACCGCCGCTTCCCTGTTGCCGATGGTGGTGGTGGTGCGGCGAACCACCGGCCGGCGGCGAAACATCTTGCAGATCGAGTTTCGGTCTATCGCCGTCGGCGTCGCTTAAGTCTGGATGTGGATTGTTCTTGTTCGGCAAAGTCTGTTCGCGGGATCCACCGCTAGCGAGCAGTTCTCGTTCTTTTGAATTGCGCCATTTCATGCGTCGGTTCTGGAACCAGATTTTCACCTGCAACAGACAAACAAACGAACGCGTTAATTATAGACGGTTGATAATAAATAATAATTATATATAAGTTTAACACGAGGAGTCGTGACTAAATACACACTGTAAGAGATGAGAAGGTCGATTACATAGATTATCGATGGTCCATTTGTAGCCAGCGATTAATCTGGTAATAGGCACACAAAGAGACAATGGCGTCGCAAAAAGGTATCGCCTGCACATCGCGTAGATTCCATAAAGTCGATATTTTAACACAGATGCTAGATTACCGAAACATCTCACATGCGAGAGTTAAACACAAACAGGTGTTATTCCTTGTTGGGTTTTACATACAATGTATACATATTTCAATAGTTACAGAAGGATTTCCTGCCCAACTTGGTGAACCAGTGCTAGGGCAGGAACTCAATTACATCCTAAATCCTAAAAATTTGGGTGCGGTTTTATGAAACCACGGTGCAAGTGATACTTTGCCATAACCCTAAACGCTTTTAACATGAAATCACCGAAAGCGTACAATTTGGTTTACGTGGTTTTGGTAATGTTATTTGAACCCTGATCAGTATGGATCTAGTTCGGGGGGGAGGGCTGAATTTGCCCTTGGCCTGTACACTGTAAAAAATGGATGTAAAAATACTTCGAAAGTTAAGGTAGAATTCGCTCGATTTTCTAAATGATTTTACATTATTATTTATTTTTACACAGAAAACTTCATAAAAACTTGGACTTTTACTGTAAAGTTAAACAAATTTGTGATTTTTACATAAAGTAAATTAAAATTACAGAATTTGTGTAATATTCCAATAAAGTGTGTAAAAATTACAAAATAAAATGTATAGTTACATATATAAAATGGATGAATACAAAACAGATTAATGTAAAATTAGTAACCACGCATGCGCAATGTGTTTTTATGGAATCTACGCGATGTGGCGCGATACCTGTTTGCGTTGCCATTGTCGCTTTGTGTACCTATTACTAGATTAATCGCTGGCTACAAATGGACCATCGATAATCTATGTGATCGGCCTTCTCATTTCTTACAGTGTACGATGCATTTTTGAATGGTGCTTCTATGTCCATGCGTGCAGTACCGAAAGCAAAAGCTTTAGAGTTTTTTTTGCAGGGACAAAAACTTTAATTAGCAAAATTTTAATGTTTGCAAACATATTTACTTTTATAAGAGTTTGAGAGTGTTTCTGCGATGATTCTCTCGTTTGTACATAAAATAAGGGTTGTACTTTAGTGTTACTGTTGTCCGAAATTCAATACTTCACAGAAAACGTTGCAAATTGATTTGCCAATAATTGTATCGAATAACATCGAACGGCTCTTTGAAACGAGGGGTTGAACAAGCTAGTAGAATTGTACAGGATGTCTTATTTTATTTATCCCCGACGAAACAAGTTTGAAGCCTTTATCTGTCTGTCTGTCTGTCTGTCTGTCTGTCTGTCTGTCTGTCTGTCTGTCCGTCCGTCTGTCTGTCTGTCTGTCTGTCTGTCTGTTTGTTTGTCTGTCTGTGTATCTGTCTGTGCAGCATTGTAGCTCCCAAACGGATGGACCGATTTCAATGTTTGTTTTTTTTTGAAAGCCGGTATTTTCTAGGATAAAACTCATTTTTTTAAAGGTATCGCTTCGAAAAACGCTTGCATTGTCTGACACCAATATCTTCGGTGGCCCGTAAGCACACCAGAGATGGATGAGCTTTTTACAGGTAACACTTGCTGTGGCACGGCGACAAGGAACGAGTTCTATCCACTTCGAAAAGGCATCCAGGACAACCAGAACGTAACGACTCCCATTCGAAGACGTCAATAGGGGGCCACAAAAGTCAATATAGACTTTGTCGAAAACGTTGGTTGGCACAGAAGAGGACATCGGTACCCCGACTTTTTGATTATGCGGCTTAAATACTTGACAAGCCTCGCAGGAACGAACATAATTTCGTACTTCGGCAAACATATTGTTCCACCAGAAACGCTGTGCGAGTGCTCGATATGTCTTCGTTATCCCCGGATGACCTGCATCCAGGTCGTGGAAATAATAAAGTAGCATTTTTCTTACTACTTCTGGCGCAACCACTCTTCTCAGATTCCGTCTTCCGACCATTCGCATCAGGACACCGTCTCGCTCCACGAACCTTTTGACATTTTCGCCCTCGCGTATGCGCTGCAAAATGAGACTCGTGTCCGGATCGGATTCCTGGTGGCGTCGAATGTTGACAAAGGTCTGAGGTACCTCTTGCAAGTGGTTTATGATCGACGCGGTCATTTTTGGCGATTCTTCTGTCGACTCAGGCGGAGGGATCAGACGACTGAGGGAATCTGCGATAGTATTGGATGATCCCCGAATGTGCTGTACTTCGAAGTCGTACTTAGTCAATTTGAGTACCCACCGGCCAACCTTTCCTAACTGCTGCGGGTGGCGCATCATCCACGTTAGGGCCTGATTGTCCACCTGAAGAATGAAGCGTCTGCCTATTAGGTAGTCGTGGAATTTTTCCAACGCGAACATTATCCCTAAGGCTTCTCGCTCAAAAATAATATATCTTTTTTCCGCTTCAGATAAGGTTCTCGATGCGTAGGCGACAGGATGCATTTCATCCTCGTGGTGCTGTTGTAACAATACAGCCCCTAAAGCGACATCAGAGGCGTCACAGCGGACTAGAAATGGCCTGTCGAAATCCGGAAACTTCAGTACCGGTGCCGAAGATAACGCGTCCTTGAGCTGACGTACCGCTTCCATTTGCGACTGACCCATTTGAAATTTGATATTTTTTTTCTTAAGTGTATTTAGCGGAGCGGCTATCTCACTGTACCCTGGAATGAACCTTGCGAAATAGGCGGTCATCCCCAAAAAGGTTCTAACTTCCTTCAAGGAACTGGGGATCGGTAGTTCTTGAATAGCCCTTACTTTGTCTTCGTCAATGTGACATCCTCGCTCTGAGACAACATGACCCAGACATCGGACCTTCCGCATACACAAGTTTGCCTTATCAGGATTCACTGTAAAGCCGGCTGCACGCAATCGCTCAAAAACGATTTCTAGGTGTTGGAGATGTTCATCTGTAGAAGTAGAATAAATTAATAAATCATCAAAATAATTTATTACAAACCGAAAATGCAAATCTCCAAACAAGCTATTCATAACTCTGTTGAGTGCTGCCGCCGATACCGCTAGTCCGAAGGGCAAAAAATTATACTGATAAGATCCAAATGCAGTGCTGAAGGCCGTAATATGCTTGGAATCTTCAGTGAGTGGTAATTGATGATAAGCCATGTTTAAGTCAAGCTTGCTGAATATCTTGGCTCCTTGCAGACATTGGAAAATTGATTCCGGCCTTGGGACAGGAAAGGCATCGTATATAACACGTTGATTAATCTTACGATAATCCACGACCAGCCTGTTTCCACCATCCTTTTTTGGCACCAAAAAGCATGGGCTAGAGTAAGGTGAGGAAGACTCCGTGATGACCCCGAGGTCCAAAAGTTTCTTTATGTGCTCCCGCATGATCACTGCTTTAGGAGGACTTAAGGGATAAGGTGCTTGATGCACAGTCGTTTGATCGTGTAGCCTTATCTTGTACGCAAAATTTTTGACCTGACCCAATTTCAATGTAACCGTTTCCCTGTGTTTATTCATTAATTCTTGGAGTACCGCTTTTTGTCTCTTGCTTAATTCTGCGGGACACTCCGTTGTCGCATCCAAGGATTGACGAGCGTTTGCAGGATCAATCATAAAGGGAATGTGCTTTTCCGGACAAAAGGAGAAAAACAAATAATGATCATAAAAATTCATGATAATTCGCATATCCCTAAGGCTCTTAAAGCCTAAAATAAATTCAAAAGGAAGGTTAGGCATAATTAAAAAGGATAGCTTCCAAGAAAATTGATGGATGTGAATCGTAGTAACTAGGATAGACTGTACTTGCACCATACGGTCATCGGGAAGACGAACTGAGGTTTCTAAATGCTGGAGCTGCCCCGATTTGTTCTGAATAATCTTGTTTGCAACGTCCGGACTGCAGAAATTCACACTTGCTCCAGAATCCAGAAGCATACGAAAAGACAAATCATTTATTTTTATTTCAATCATCGGTATATTCGACTCTCCAGGTTTTCCGCTAAAATCCTTGTCAGTCTTTGTTTCCTTCCAAAGGTTTTTTCGTACTTCCCAGTGAGCTAGAAGGATTTTTTGTGATGTCATTTAGTTTTAAGCAACTTGTTATTTAATATAATTATTAAGACGCTAATGACTTAAGTTGTCGACGCGTCTATAATCTACAATAAAAATATAAATGTACGTCGAGATGCTTGTCTTAAATACGTGCTCCGGTGTGAAGCCTCGCGAAGCCAAAGAGCCACCGCGGCCCATATATCATCTATAGGTACTAATATTATAAAATTGGTAAATTCTGCACTTTGTGGAGCGGAGCATCAATGAAAAATGTTGCAAAAACGGGAAAAAGTATTCCTTTTGAGAGCTTCCGTTGCGTGCGCTGCGTAAACGATTAAAGTTGCGCAAAAATCATGTATGACGGAATTGTTCCCGGAAGGTTTATATATATAGCGAACGAGCGTAGCGAATGAGTAATGTAATTCCTAAACCACGCAACGGATTTTGATGCGGTTTTCACCATCAGTTAGATATTTTTTCACGGAAGGTTCATATATATAGCGAACGAGCGTAGCGAGTGAAAAAGTGAACGAGCGAAGCGAGTGAATAATGTAATTATAATATTCAAGCGAACGAGCGAAGCGAGTGAGTAAGTAATGTATTTATAATATTCAAGCGAACGAGCGAAGCGAGTGAGTAGTGTATTGCACTTGGGCTTTCTTAGCACCCGGGCGAAGCCGGACGGGGCCGCTAGTATATTATAAGCTCCGTGAAAGCTGTAAACTTTCGATAGCTTATATAATATTATACACTATTATTGTATAAGAGAGAAAAGCACACGCATTCTGTGATTTATTGATTACC
Source organism: Mongoloraphidia duomilia (assembly GCA_039654895.1). Classification (NCBI taxonomy): domain Eukaryota; kingdom Metazoa; phylum Arthropoda; class Insecta; order Raphidioptera; family Raphidiidae; genus Mongoloraphidia; species Mongoloraphidia duomilia. The sequence continues at coordinate 16,123,502 of CM077527.1, forward strand.
ATTCTCCATGTTTATTTGTCAATCGTTTAGCTGTCAAGACCAACTGTTAACTGCTCGCTACCGCTCTCTTTCTCTCTCCTCTCTCTCTCTCTCTTTCTTCCTTCCTTGCTTGCTTGTTGTGTCTGTTCAAACTAAATGTGCTCGGGCACGAATTTATTTGAAAAATATCGGAGAGAATTTAAATGTTGTCAAAAAAAATCGCATTTTTATTTCCATGTTCCATAATGAAATGAAATGGAAGTATGGTGAGGACAGTGTGGTCCAGTGGTTAGTGTTGCGGCCTCTGGATGGGTTCGAATCGCCTTCGCTCATGGATGTTTTGTGATGTCATTTAGTTTTAAGTGAGTTGTTGTTTAATGTAATCAAGACGCTAATGACCTAAGTTGTCGACGCGTCTATAATTTACAATAAATAAGTAAATAAAATTTCCGTAAGTATGGTCGAGGGTTTGAGAATATCTGAGCTGCCACCGTACAAAAGTCTATTGGACAACAATTTTATTAGTGCACTTAATAGACTAATTCGATTTGACGTGAATACTATGGTAGATGTAACGGAAATAGTTAGAAGTGATTGACATGTGAAACAAAACAAACCATGTATATCTATGCGTTAAGGTCTCAAATACAGTAAGCCAGGTGGCCGTGCGGAAAAGTACGTGTCTACCGACATATAAGTACAAACGCCAAGCCCAGGTTTGAATACCGAAGGCTTTTAATATTTTTATTACTTCCCACCTCTACTATGGTAGGGAAGTAATGGATTTAGTCCGAAAAAAATATTTCGAGATTTTAACAGATTTTCACGTTTTGAGACCCTAGCAATCGTTTAAGATCATTTTCTGACTGATGTCTGTATGTGTGTATGTGTGTGTGTGTGTGTATGTGGTCAATTTTTCGCCTTCGATATCTTAAAAACGGACAACATACGGCCATGCCGATTGTTCTATTGTGTTTATCAGCCTTTAACTTAGATCTGATTAGATTTTGAGTCAAATTGGTTCAGTGGATTCTGAGATATTAAAAAAAAACGTTCTTAATGTCACGTATTAACATAGGTAAAAAAAAATATAAATGAATTCTAGATGTTATAATATGAAAAAAATGTAAATATTTTTTTCTCTAAATTGTACAGTTTTCGAGAAAAAAAATATTTTACTAAAAAAAATAAAAATTGTACGTAAATCAAGGTAACCATGATTTTTGCTATATCACTCGCCCTCAGTAGATCACCAAACAAAAAAGAGGGCCATGCTTTTTTTTCAAAGAATAAAAAAAGAGTGTTTATTTTTTGCAAATATTTACTAGGTGGAAAGTATAGGACTGGTCATCAGTCGAATTTTTTTTTTTAATAATGAAAAAATAAACTGACTTCCAAAAAAAACACATAAACGTTTAATAATTTAACCATACTTAGATTGGCATTAGGTTGAAGAACCATTAGTTTTTGATGTGGGCTGTACAATTTAGTTAATAAATAATGACAAATAAACAATCTATAGTTAAATTATTAAACGTTTATGTGTTTTTTAAACATATTTCAAGGTGCTCGGTTTTTTTTTGGAGGTTAGTTTATATACCTAAGTATTGGATAAAAATTTAAAATATAAAATAAAATTGCAATAATTTAATTTATTGGGTATATTTTAGAAACAATTGATTTTATAAGATAAATATATTTCTTTTCGTGACAACGAATACAATTATTTGTGTACAATTATTTGTGTATTTACGTCATCTGTCTATATCCGCGAAACAGACATACAAATTTTTTTAAAAGGAAGACCGAAGAATATAAATAACTTGGAAGGTTACTAAAGTCGGTAGTTGGTACTGCATGGTTGGTCACACAAACGAGTGGTGCCAACATAACAAACACACAATATGCATGAGGTCGGACCCTGTTTACCACACATTTAAATACAAATGGTCTCCTCCGAGGCTCCGTGGAATGAGGTTCAGTAAAATGAAAGCACTTATGTATTATGTTTGCCACCTAGCGGCTGGTTCAAAAGTTTCCGAATAGTTATAGGTACCAATGCCCTACATTCTGCTGTTAACGTTTTCAGGCACAATCATATTATCACTGAAAATCTCTTGTTCCAAAATATAAGAAGAGGCTTGGTATGTGGGTAAAACCACACTGCTAACCTCCCATTGGGAGCCCTTAGAGATTAGAGACCAGTCTACCGTAGAGAAACTATTTGCAATACAGGTTAACATTTTAGTAGTTTTTTTTATAAAAAAAAACCGCCAATTCAAATTTTTTCCAAACCTTACCAGGTGATTATTATGCAATTATGTGTCGAATGAAATTGGTCCGGAGTTGATATCATTATTTGTTCTTGAGATATGCGAGCGGAAAAAAGGTCAACAACGTACGAACGAACGAACGTACGTACACACAGACATCTCTCTAAAAACATCTGGAGACCTGGAGACCTCAAAACGTTCAGATATATCCAAATTTTTCATTCGCAAAAGCGGACCCATTACAACAATTCATATTTTTATTTTATTTTTATTTTTAATAATAAATTGAACATTGATACTTTCACTAGTTCTAGATAGATTGTAGATTATAGACGCTCAACAGCTAAGGTTATCAGCGTTTATTTTCACTAGTTCTAAAATTATAATCTGTGAACTAGGAGTTTGCAACGGATGAGAAATGAAAATACAAATAACGGCATCTCTGCGAGCTCGGCTGTTCTCAAGCCAAAGAGATTCGTTGTTCATTGGAACGGTATAAACAGGATCGGCGCTAGGATTTTCGGGCCCCGGGTAAGCGTTCTTCGGCCCCTGTCCTCAAAAAAAAATTTCTCCAAAATTTGTTTTTTTTTTGAAAATAGAAAATTTTAATGCAAAAAATCAAATAACGCCTTTTTTGTTGGGTATAAATGAATAATAAGAAGTATTAGAAATACCTTGTGTCCGTCTTGTGACTTCATGTGTTGTTAACACGACGCGTTTCAGCAACGAGTTGCCATCTTCAGGTGTGGTTAATTTTTTATATTATAAAACACGCATTGAGTATTCGTAACACGTTATAATATTATAATGCTAAGCACATGTCTATTATGTTGTGAATTGTGAATAATAGACATATGCTTCATCATAATATTATAACGTGTTACGAATACTCCAATGTGTGTTTTATAATATAAAAAATTAACCTCACCTGAAGATGGCAACTCGTTGCTGAAACGCGTCGTGTTAACAACACATGAAGTCACAAGACGGACACCAAAAATACAAGGTATTTCTAATACTTCTTATTATTCATATAGTGACTTGGAGATCTAACACTCTATAAATGTATCAGGTATAAATGGGCCTGCCTGTATATAGGGTGAATAATTAAATAATATAAAACGACAAACAAAGACAGAATGCGAGAGAAAGATGCTGTCGAATTAAATTCATAATTAAAGAGCACAATAAGCGATAATCTGATGAAGGCGATGACGTCATGTGTACGCAAAACAAAAGATCGTTACCTAAAAACAAGCGACTGTCTTAACAAACAAACTCAACTCTAGACGACGGCTGGTATAAAGTTGTTTTTCGTTTCTGGCGAAAGAAGACGTGTATAATATTTTATATAACGAATGTTTAAATGGGGCGGGGTTTATATTGTCCAATAATAAAATAGATATCCCCACCGCTCACTTTTCTACTTGGAGAGCATTAAAGCTCTTGTAAAGCTCCCATTGTATGTTATATAATATGTACTTATATAGTTACAGCCGGGTTCATCCAAACGGAATGATTCTTTATTTCTTTATTTCTGATTCTTTAATGTCAGCCCACATAGTATTATTGCTCTGACCATTCACTGAAATAATAAACTATTAATTTGAATTGAAGCCAATTGTAAGTTCAGAAATCATTTTTATGGTAATACGTTGTAACCCGTTCCTCCGCCACATTTATACCCGCACCTCTACCATATTTATTTTCTACTTTTTTAAGCCGCAGACACATAGAATGCAAACATGACACGCAACAAACGCAAATACATTGCATACACGAAAAATAGAGTTAGTGTGGACGTGTTTACAAACAGTAGATACCACACAGCGCACACACATCGTATTTTGTGATCGCTATAAGAGCGGTACATCAAAGAGATGTATGACTACTACTGGACGGACTTTTTCCTGTTTTTATTGTTTGGCCCGATTGAGATACTGAAAATAAGATTATTTCTTTAATCTATAAGTTTATCAGTGTTATAGTTCTTCCACTATGCAAACTCATTCTTCGACCATACCCGTTCTTCCACCATGAAAACCCGTACTTTCACCATATCGATGCGTTTAATTCGATGTAATTGAATGCGACCTGACAATGACAGTGCTCTGTCAACTCACCAAGCAAATGTAAACTTATCTGTGCCATCAAGTTTGTTTGTCTTGTGCACACGCGCGACAAACAAATGTTAGACGCGCGTCGAAAACAGCTGATGAGCGCTAATCGTGTAATCTGAAATGCATACATTATCTATTGCACTTGCACCGTTTGTGATTGACCGAGCGCCGCCACTGAGTCAAGAGAGAAAGACATAGATAGTCAAGAGTCAGAGAGAAAGAGAGAAGGGGATGGAGTCGTTATTCTATCCGTCTGCACTATACACAAGAAGAGCGCGCGATTATGGCGCAAGGAACAAAAGTCTTTGTGAAATACGCTATTCGAATGAAAAATGTTGTAGAAAATGCGCGGGGACATTCGAGAGTTTTCATTTCTTTTTGACGAATCAATTATTTCAGAACAAAAGAACAAATAACAATATATGAGTTAGGTAATTGTGGACAACAATATAATAATTATTAATTAATTCAACAATGAATTTTTAATCCACAAGGCATCCATTAGGTAGTGAATAGTATTTCTTAACATATCAGTCAGCATATTATGCTATCATGATTGTTAAACGTCAAACGATTGTTATAAGATATATAAGGGAAAAAATCAGAAGCCACTGTCGGGACTTAAACCCGAAATTCCCAGTTTCCGGCTGGTTGAGTTGCTACTTACTCACACTGTGCCCCGAAAGTGAAATCTGTTCCTTCCCAATATATATAAGGAACAGATTTCATTTTCGGGGCACTGTGTGAATAAGTGGCAACTCAACCAGCCGGAAACTGGGAATTTTGGGTTCAAGTCCCGACAGTGGCTTCTGATTTTTTCCTTATATATCTTATAACAATCGTTTGACGTTTAACAATCATGATGGCATAATATGCTGACATATGTTAAGAAATACTATTCACTACCTAGTGGATGCCTTGTGGATTAAAAATTCATTGTTGAATTAATTAATAATTATTACAAAAGAACAGCTGACTTTTGAAATGAATAACGTCTGTTACGTACCTGAGGTGGCATTTTTGTAATATTATATGTAACGGAAATGATCGGAAGTGGTTGACATGTGAAACAAAACACAGCATGCATAACTATGTTAACTCAAATATACTAAGCCAGTGAGGGCTTGAGAATAGCTGAGCGTGTAGCAATGCTGTTGTTTACATGGCGTTGCTATGACTCCTCTATTACAAATCCCCAGTTGTTTTTGGGTTCTAGCCCGAGAGGTGGTAAAAGTGTCAATTGGATTTTCAATTTATTATTAAAAAAAAAATAATGAATTGAAAATATGAATTGGTGCTAGACCCCATAATAACCTTAGCTGTTGATGGTCTTTAAAACACAACACACTAAGCCAGTTTAGCTGTATGGTAAAGTACGAGTCTGGCGACAGGTACAAACACCAAACCCAGGTTCGATTCCCCAATGCTTTTAATATTTTTTTTTATGAAAATATATAGGTATAGTATTGGATAACAATTTAAAATATAAAAAATTAAATTACGATTCTTTTATTTATTATATTTTACGAACATTTGTATGAGATAAATAAAAGTGGATGAATTTCTTTCCATGGCACCGAGTAGATACAATTATTAATTGTGTATAACGGTATTGACGTCATATGTCTGTACCCGCGATACAGATATACCCTTTTTAAACTTCCCATTGGAAGTTATTGTAATGGGTCCGAAAATCGAAATCAAAATGTATAACAAATTTTTATGTTTCAAGGTCACTACACTATTTTTAGAAAGATGTCTCTCTGTGTGTGTGTGTACGTATGTGTCCATTTCTTTCTAAGACGAAATCTCGAGAATGGAAAATGATATCGACTACGTTAGGGTGCCAATCGACGCGTATTAATGTAAATATGATCTGAAAGAAATTTTTTCAAAATCGGTTCAGCCGTTCTTTTTTTCTTAACCAAATAGACTCCAAAGATTTTACACAATATCTCGCGAATAAAAAATTATATCGACTTCGTAAGGGTGTCAATCGAGGCGTGTTAACGTCATTTTGATCCGACATAAATTTTATAAAAATCGGTTCAGCCGTTTTTTTTAAATTATTGTTAAAAATAAATAATAATTATGTTCTAATGATTAAAATGATTACTTTTCTGTGTAATATCTAATTTTATTATTATTATTAAATATTTATCAAACTGGGAAGTTCGTCGTGTGGACCTCAAGGGTCGGACTTTAGTCCTAAGAAACGACCCACCTCACGGCTTGTTTCAAAATAATTACGAAACTGCAAGGTTTAGAAAAAAACTATTTACAAAATGTTAGCTGCTTGTGATTAGAATCCGTGCATTTTTGAAGTGTCCCCCGGCATTATTGTACACAATTCGTATTAAGCTAGCGAGACACCGCCGTCGGATAAAAGATTAGACATCAAAAACATATGTTGTCTTAATCGGTATGTCACTCTATTATTAAATAGAGGGGAGTCGAAGAACGAGGGTGCTCCTCTACTCACAGCGCGCCGCCTGAACCTGCCGACGCTCGCAGTATGTACAAGTTGTCGTCAAACACTAAACCCGTCCGATATAAGGTACGTGCACTACGCAGCTGGTATTCTAGATGGTAGCGTGTATGGTAGATGGTGGCTGAAATTATAAGCGCTTATAGGTTTGCACAACGAAGCTTTGATACTGGCATTGATACAAGCTTAAGTCGCGTTTGAAATGTCAGATAGCGAAGACGAATATTTGTGTTCTTCTGCTACAAAGTGGTATATTTTAAATACAAATTTGGGTAGGAGCTATCATGTCCACCCTATTAATAGAAAACGATCTAAACATGGCGAATTTCATCGTTTATACCAAGAATTAAAATTTTACCCAAACCGGTTTTTTGAATATTTATGTATGGAACCTAACACTTTTCAATACGTCTTAGAAAAAAGTCAAAACAAATTAAATAAAAACTGGCAACATTTCACTTATTAAACTAGTCACATCCATTGCGAAACTTGTAACGGCCATTTGACAGTTGTCACACGTTGATTGTAGTAGTCAGCGCGCTGAAAGAATGGTGGGATACATTCTTGTATCTACCAGCTCTTGTAACAGCGCTTATACCTGCTACACTCACTGCTTCGTTGTGTACGCTCGCATATATAACAATGCATTAATTTAAGCCAGTCCTGCTATGATCTACGCTACCATCTAGAATCCCAGCTCCATACTGCACGTACCTATACTCGTATATAGTGTATTATGAAGTATTAGAAATACCTTATATTTTTTGATGTCCGTCTTGTGACTTCCTGTGTTTTAACACGACGCGTTTCAGCAACGAGTCGCTATCTTCAGGTGTGGTTAAATTTTTTTAAAAATTACACATTGAGTATCCATAACACGTTATAATATTAAGCACATGCGTATTATGTAGTGGATTGTGGAGTACATATTGAAGCTAGTCAAGCAAAGCTGGTCTATAAATACATATATTAGGTGCGTTTGGTATCAAGGTGTAGTGTAGTGTAGTGTTGATAATTTTTCACTGAAAAGTGTAAAAAGTTCACCAAAAGTGTAAACTAAATGTACACTTGTAGCAAACGGGCTAGTGTACATTCTGAGTAGATTGTACATGCGCATTACAAAATAAATTAATGACAGATTGGCTGAGTTCATGATTTCTAGTTTTTACAGTTTTTTTTGGTCGTAAAAATGTTAAACTCACTGCCATATTTATTTTGTACCATTACATTTTGAAGCTCATTCATTTTTAAGAGACAAAAAATGTAAAAAATTGAGTACGAAAAAAGTATCAAATCTGTCAAAGTGATTGTCAATTCAGACATATATCACGTGACATACACTACACTACGTGCACCTGCTCAAAAGTCAGGACTAATAGTTGTTACACTTTTAGTCCCACACTGAAATAACAAACAGATCAGTTATTTTACACTTTTGTATAACAAACGTAATCGTGTCAAAAGTGCTTACACTTTTTACACTACACCTTGATACTAAACGCATCTATAGTGTGTCTGAACTCATAACTATATTTTTTGACGTCGCATGACTCTCGATGGTTGTCACTTGGACTCGATTGTTGTTGTTTCATAGTTCACCGAGACCGAGTCGCGTAGTACTGAATCATACACTGTCAAGAACCACATAATATATACAATCGTTCATCACTCAACAACTGTGGTCGAGTCGATGGTCGATTGTGCAGTAATCGCGTAAAAACGAATTCAACAGTGACGAGATCACAGAGTAACGTCACTAAACCGACTGAACAGTAAACAATCAACGAGTCGCGTGAACGTCAGTCGACTAGCATATAACCTTGAATCGCGATTATATGTATTCTCATTCGCTGCTATTGATATAACCTATGTGGCAAATAATCGACTTGAACAATCGAACATTTCGATTGTAAAATCAAACTCCGAGTCGATTGTGGACACGATTGTTATTATGAACGATTGTGATTGTTTCGGCTCTAAAAACATCTCGTATTCGCCAATCATTAGTATAAGTTCAATAAACATCCTGTATATGGAAGAACACAACAATATTATTGTCACCCCCGTGGCATAAAAGCTCTGATTCGAGCACAAATCTTCTTTAACTAACTGATGTGTCTGTCCTTTGCACGAATAACTATTTATTATTGTAATTGATTATGCAATTCTTGCACTGAGTTCTATACGCCAGCAGTTGTCAAACTGTGCAACCAAAACTACAGTAATTTAACACAGTTCGTTTCGCGCTGTTTACAATTTTATTGACGATTGATTAACGGTTTTATTTATTTAGGTTACAAAGTCATCTGAAGTAAGAATTAAAAACACTACGTATATACCGGGTGGTGACCATGACTGACGGAACATAGGACTTTAACATGTAAAATCAAACTTTCGTTATTTCCTGCTTCCCTAATTATTTTAGGCAAAAAAATTTCAAATAAATTTTTTAAACATGAAATTCTGCATCTAAATCAGTAAACAAAATTAATTTTGCATACTTTGTAAGGCAGAAATTTGATACGAAAATGTCAAAAATTACCTCAAAAAAAAATACAGATGGAATTTAATTAATGATATATATGTAGTAATTTAGAAAGATGCAGCCAATGAGCCATTTTCCTGAGAGTTACTTCCTTCAATTATCCACGAGAGGTAGGTACAAACATTATTTTTCCCCATTAGTGTCGTGTCATTTTAGCGGTATAATTCTTAATTATTAAATAATTAAGTTATACCACTAAAATGACACGACACTAATGAGGAATAAATAATGTTTGTACCTACCACAAGTGCTGCCTCTCGTGGATAATTGAAGGAACTACTCTCAGGAAAATGGGTCATTAGAATTAAAACTTTCATGGCTATTGCTATCAATTTCTGAGATCATTTTCGACATTTTCATATCAAACTTCTGTCTTACAAAGCATGCAAGATTAATATCGTTTATATTGATTTAGATGCAGAATTTCCTGTTCTAAAATTTTTATTTGAAGATTTTTTTGCCTAAAATAATTTGGGAAGTAGGAAATGACGAAAGTTTGATTTTACATGTTCAAGTCCTTCTTTCAATGTAATAATCTACCTAAATATACCGACCTGACTATCCTTAAGACCGAGTTTGTCGGCCAGCTTCTTCCTATCCGGTTTGCTAATGTATTTTTGCAGTTGAAAGCGTCGCTCGAGGCCTTTCCTCTGCAGGTCACTAAAAACGGCTCGTCGCATCATGCCACGTCGCGGTTTTCCTCTAGGTCCATGCGCCCACGGGAAAACGGCGGCAAGCGGTTGGCCACCGGCGACGGCTGCTGCGGCTGCCGCAGCCGCTGCCGCTGGATGAACGTGCATCAAAGCCGCACCACCGCCGCCATGTTGCTGCTGGTGATGCACTCCATGCGGTGGTTGAACTAAACAAAATATAAATTCAAATTTTGAGGTTATGTGCTACTAAACAGATCGTTTACTTATAGGACCGCGCTGTCCAATACCAAGTAGCAAATGTATGATATTTGCAGGTCCGGATTTCTGCCTAGGCCAACAAGACACCAACCTAGGGGCCCAGTCACCGAGGGGGCCCCGGCCAGGGCGAATGGAAATTATAAAAAAAGTTCAAACATGTTCTAGTTAATTTTTTTCATTCTTTTCACATTTTTTTTTTGGCTTGCCTCCCCAACTCTCAAGTGCCTAGGGGCCCTAGGCCTCTAACTCCGGGCCTGGATATTTGGCAAATTTCTTGTAGTCTAAATCTGAAAGAATTGACAAATGTTTGCTATTTGCCAAGCATCAAATGTTTCTCATCTGTTGTCGATAAATTATCACACATCAAAGTGAGCCAATTATTGTAAAATAAAGAATGAGCCATTTTCCTGGAGTAGTTCCTTCAATTATCCACCAGAGGCAGCACTTGCAGTAGGTACAAACATTATTTATTCGCCATTAATGTCGTGTCATTTTAATGGTAGATATAACCTAATTAATTAATTAATTAATTTAATAATTAAGTTATACCACTAAAATGACACGATATACAAATGGGGAACAAATAATGTTTGTACCTACCACAAGTGCTATCTCTCGTGGATAATTGAAGGAACTGCTCTCAGGAAAATGACTCATTCGTACCAAATATACACAAGTTTGCCAAATAGACACATGTGTACACATACAGTATGTAAACAGGTAAGCTGCACATAAGGAAATTAGCATTGGGAAAAAATGAATGGATCAGAGTGAGCAATGACTTATAATATACGTATTTATATAGGATTGCTATGGTTATTTTAATGTTTTTATTTTAGTTTCAATTATTTTTATTTTATTTGACATTTAAACGGCAATTAAAATAAAAATAATTGAAACTAAAATAAAAACACTAAAAAAACCATAGAAACCCTATATAAATACGTACATTATGAGTCATGGCTCAATCTGATCCATTCATTTTTTCCCAATGCTAATTTCCCTATGTGCATGCTGTTTACATACTGTGTATCTACCATGTTCAAATGCCAAACATTTGGTATTTGTCACAATGCCACATGTGTAACGCCGCCTTAACACAGAACACAAATAAGTATTAGGCAGGGCCGGCGCGTCAAAATATGCCGCCTAAGGCGAATACAACTTTTACCGCCCCCCCCACATATTAAAAAAATTTGTAAATACCCCCTTTACAACTTATGGTATTTGCGCCGAGCGGCTGGGCGGCATGCGACATCTTTTATCTAGTAGTAGAAGGTAGAACTAAGAATCGGTGAAAACTCGAACAATATAATCATTTTTAAAAAGTAGAATACCGCACGAAAAATTCGCTGCTACAAAAATATGCCGCCCTAAAAATATGGCGCCGTAAGGCGATCGCCTGTCCGACCAGGCGCACGTGCCGGCTCTGGTATTAGGAAACATTGAGGTTAGATCGACTTACCTGTGAAATAAGGCGCGGGTCTACAGTGTGCCATTAACGTATGAAGGTGGGCGTGAAAGGCATTCGGTTGTTGGTGGGGTCGACTGGCGACCGGTTTCGCTATGCCCCCCATGACGCCGCCTATGTATCCAGCGCTCGTTAGGAACGGTGAACCGGCCAACGCGCCGCCGTACTGTTCCGGACCTGCGAACCAATGTACTATGATCTATATTATAATATATTATTGTAGACGTATAAATACTATAGGAATGCTGGGTCGCTAAAATAGAATAATATTCCTCCGGGAGACCGAAGACGGGTACACTGTAAGAAATGAGAAGGCCGATTACATAGATTATCGATGGTCCATTTTTAGCCAGCGATTAATCTGGTAATAGGCACACAAAGAGACAATGGCGTCGCAAACAGGTATCGCCACATCGCGTAAATTCCATAAAACACATTGCGCTTGCGTGATTACTAATTTTACATTAATTTGTTTTGTATTCATCCATTTTATATATGTAACTATACATTTTATTTTGTAATTTTTACACACTTTATTGGAATATTACACAAATTATGTAATTTTAATTTACTTTATGTAAAAATCACAAATTTGCTTAACTTTACAGTAAAAGTCCAAGTTTTAAGGTTTCTGTGTAAAAATAAATAATAATGTAAAATCACTTAGAAAATCGAGCGAATTCTACCTAAACTTTCAAAGTATTTTTACATTCATTTTTTACAGTGTAGTGTTGCCGTCTATAGACAAGACAAGATCATAAATCAATAGGATCTGATATATGGGACGAATTTACTTGTGGGGGTTATTAATTCAAATTTCAAACTAATACTATAAATGCGAAAATCTGTTTGTATTATAGTGTTGCCGTCTAGACAAGACAAGACTTTCAAAGTCTTGTCTTGTCTTGCAATATCAAGACAAGACTTCACTTAAGTCGTGTCTTGAAATATCAAGACTTCACTAAGTCTAAGTCTAGATTAAACAAGCCGTGAGGTGGGTCGTTTATTAGGACTAAAGTGCGACCCTTGAGGTCCACACGATGAACTTCCCAGTTTGATAAATATTTAATAATAATAATTAAATTAGATATTACACAGAAAAGTAATCATTTTAATCATTAAAACATAATTATTATTTATTTTTAACAATAATTAAAAAAAAAAACGGCTGAACCGATTTTTATAAAATTTATGTCGGATCAAAATGACGTTAACACGCCTCGATTGACACCCTTACGAAGTCGATTTAATTTTTTAATCGCGAGATATTGTGTAAAATCTACTTTTACTACTTTTAAGAAAAAAGAACGGCTGAACCGATTTTGAAAAAATTTCTTTCAGATCATATTTACGTTAATATACGCGTCGATTGGCACCCTAACGTAGTCGATATCATTTTTCATTCTCTAGATTTCGTCTTAGAAAGAATCACATACGTACGTACGTATGTACATACGTACACACACACACACACACACATCTTTCTAAAAATAGTGTAAAAATAGTGTAGTGACCTTGAAACAAAAATTTGTTATACATTTTGATTTCGATTTTCGGACTCATTACAATAACTTCCAATGGGAAGTTAAAAACTCTTGTCTTGTCTAATATCAAGACTCTAGATTATTTTCAAGAGTCTAGATTAGTAGTAGTAGGTAAAGTAAACCTTTACATACTACTACTTAGTTTATCTAGACTCTTGAAAATTGTCTAGAGTTTTGGCAAGAGTCTTGATCTAGATAAAGCAAGTCTTGTCTTGTCTTGAAAATTTCTAGACAAGACTTTTGCCCAGGTGCTAAGAAAGCCCGGATGCAATACACTACTCACTCGCTTCGCACGTTCGCTTGAATATTATAATTGCATTACTCACTCGCTACGCTCGTTCGCTATATATAAATCTTCCGGGAACAATTCCGCCTGCATACATGATTTTTGCGTAGCTTTAACCGTTTACGCAGCGCACGCAACGGAAGCTCTCAAAAGGAAGAATTTTTCCAGTTTTTGCAACATTTTTCATTGATGCTCCGCTCCTATTGGTCGTAGCGTGATATTATATAGCCTATAGCCTTCCTCGATAAATGGACTATCCAACACAAAAATAATTTTTCAATTCGAACTAGTAGTTCCTGAGATTAGCGCGTTCAACCAAACAAACAAACAAATTCTTCAACTTTATAATATTAGTATAGATTATTATTATTTTTTATTTATTTTATAACTAACGGATAATAAAAATAAATATATACCTATATAAATGGTTAGCGTGCTGGCTTTGGATCAAATTGTCGTGGGTTCGAAAAATAAACAAGTACCTATAGATTCAACGTGAAGTATAATAAACGTTTATTTAGAAAACTAAATAGTTAAATAAAAATCATCGCAATCGATTGTCAAGTATACTAATTTAAGAACATCATCGAGTTTTATTAGACCTGCCATCTGTGGGTAACAACCGAACCATCGGATTATCACTATTATTCTTTTGGGTGTATTTAACAGTTGAAATTGCATTCGATTCATGTCTATTATAGCTGCTGTAGACACTTTAATGTAAGCTTTTAAAGCTGAGGGCGCGTTGACGCGTGTGTGGCGTAGCCCGCGGCTAGATGTTACACGGACGGAGTGAGCTCCCGTCGTAGTAACGTTTCTCTTTCTCTAACACACACACGCGTTTACTTGACGTGCTAACGGTCGCTATAAAGTCTGTCAAGCTCCAACAGCTCCGAAGCACAGCTCTTGCAGGGCGCGAAGCTCCGACACTCGCTCTATGTCGTCTGTGCCGCTGCACCGAGTAACTACACTCGTTATACACTCAGTCTGCACTCGACACATATCTCACGGCCGAGAGCGTGTTTCAAGTCAACACTCTACTAACGTGTTTTATGCACCGATGCTCGTAAATTTGCACTAAGTGGGATGGAAAAATTATAAGTAATTAATAAGGAATGACTAAACAGAAAAATACATTATTTCATAGTCATATACGATTCGTGTTGGGCAACCTTTCAAAGTCCGGGAAACTATCTCATGGGGCTTTGTAATAGTAAGGATGAAATTTCGTAACGCATTTTTGACCCGCGACGCTTCGATTGGTTAACTTCCCATTGGAAGTTGTTGTCATGGGTCCGATTTTGCGAATGAAAAATTTGGACATATCTGCACGTTGTGAGGTCCCTAGAGTCTGAATCTACTGTTTTTAGAGAGATGTCTGTGTGTATGTACGTACGTACGTTCCTTCGTACGTTGGTGAACTTTTTTTTCTTCTCGCATATCTCAAGAACAAATTATGATATCGAGTCCGGACTAATTTAATTCGACACATAAAATTGTATAATGAACACCTGATTACGGAAATTTCAATTAGCGGTTTTTTTTATAACAAAAAAACTACTGTTAAATTTTTGTAAAATGTTTATTGCAAATAGTTTCTCTACCGCGGTAGACTGGTCTCCTAATCTGTAAGGGCACCCAATAGGAAGTTAGCAATGTGGTTTTACCCACACACCAAGCCTATTTTTCAATTGCACTCGTCCGATGACAATGCAATATTATGATAGTTTATAATAATTAAATAACAAGTTAAAAAAAATTGTAAAAATAACATAATATGGTGGAAGTCTCGGTGTTGATGGTGGGAGAACGTGACTCCGGTCGTTTTTACAAACAAGATTTTTGAAATAACGTAGATAAAAGCTTTTATTAAAACGTAGGTATCAACTTAAAAATAATTTTTAATTTAGGTTCATAATTACATGGGTCGTGACCAGGTCCATAACCAGTAATTTTTTCGGGGGGAGTTTAAAAGTGAAAAAGTAGATAAAGTCTCTCACAAACTTTCAGCAGCTTAATTATTACTATAAATAAAAAAATTTTGATTTATAAAAACATAAGTGAAATACCACATGTAATAAACACATTTATTGATTTGATCTATAAAATATTTATTAAGAAAATAACTATAAACTAAGAACAATAATTTACAACATCGAATATTATCTGACAGCATTACGTTCTCACAGTCTGTTCATATTAAGTTCCCACTGCCATCTAGTGGACAGTGGACATAGATACATAACACATTCGAAATAAAATGTATTTTATATTTATTAAAATTTTTTATACTTAATTTTTTTCAACGCAATACGTAATATTTATTAACCCCTTTCAGATGTGGTATTGCACTTATATTTTTTGGCGATCTGAATTTTTTTATTTATAAAAATTTGTCATTCCTTCAACGGATATAGAGTGTGATTTAGTGCGACCATCAGATGTCGTATTCGTCGCGCACCCAGCCAATACATGTCTAGTTTACGCAGTCCTGGATTTATAAATAGGCCGTATAGGCCGCGGCCTAGGGGCGGCAGGGTCCTAGGGGCGGCAGATTTCAGAGGACGGTCACTTGATTTCAGAGGATAAAAGTCAAACACGTCCACTGGTTTTCTCATGGTTTTTTATACTTTCAATAAATCCCTATATAGAAAGAAACTTATTCCTATCGAAACCTATATTATCGCGTGAGTGATAGATGAGAGCAGCGCGAGGCCCCTTTACTACAAATGAAAAATTATTATTTTAGAAAGGTATGTACATGGGGCGGCGGAAATAAAGTGGCCTACACTCATAAAAAATATAAATCCGGCACTGGTTCTACGTAATAAAATGGTAAAAGTTTTAGCTAAAAAATCTAGTATGCTGGCATCTTTTAGTATAGTTAGTACTTAGATACATTTTTACTTCCCACCTCTACTATGGTAGGGAAGTAATGGATTCAGTCCGAAAACAATATTTCGAGATTTTAACAGATTTTCACGTTTTGAGACCCTAGCAATCGTTTAAGATCATTTTCTGACTGATGTCTGTATGTGTGTGTGTGTGTATGTGGTCAATTTTTCGCCTTCGATATCTTAAGAACGGAACAACATACGGGCATGCCAATTGTTCTATTGTGTTTATCAGCCTTTAACTTAGATCTGATTAGATTTTGAGTCAAATCGGTTCAGTGGATCCTGAGATATTCAAAAAAACGTCCTCAATGTCACGTATTAACATAGGTAAAAAAATATATAAATGAATTCTAGATGTTATAATATGAAAAAAATGTAAATATTTTTTTTCTCTAAAATGTATAGTTTTCGAGAAAAAAAATATTTTACTAAAAAAAATAAAAATTGTACGTAAATCAAGGTAACCATGATTTTTGCTATATTAAGCTAGCCATCAGTAGACCACCAAACAAAAAAGAGGGCCATGCTTTTTTCAAAGAATAAAAATTAAATTGTGTTTTAAAGACCACCAACAGCTAAGGTTATTTGGGCCTAGTCAAAGAATAAAAAAAAAGAGTGTTTATTTTTTGCAAATATTTACTAGGTGGGAAGTATAGGACTGGTCATCAGTCGAATTTTTTTTATTTAGAAATAACGAAAGAAAAAAACAAAACAACATACACTGTAAAAAATGGTTGTAAAAATACTTTGAAAGTTAAGGTAGAATTCGTTCGATTTTCTAAGTGATTTTTCATTATTATTTATTTTTCCACAGAAAACTTCATAAAAGCTTAGACTTTTACTGTGAAGTTAAACAAATTTGTGATTTTTACATAAAGTAAATTAAAATTACATAATATGTGCAATATTCCAATAAAGTGTGTAAAAATTACAAAATAAAATGTATAGTTACATATATAAAATGGATGAATACAAAACAAATTAATGTAAAATTAGTAACCACGCATGTGCAATGTGTTTTTATGGAATCTACGCGATGTGCAGGCGATACCTATTTGCGACGCCATTGGCTCTTTGTGTGCCTATTACCAGATTAATCGCTGGCTACAAATGAACCACCGATAATCTCTATAATCGGCCTGCTCATTTCTTACAGTGTAAAGACAAATGAATATAAACTTAGTGCATCAACTTAGCGTTATTAGCACTTACAGTAAGTACAAACATGTGACTATACGTGCCACTGTCATACATCCTTAACAAATCACTCTGTATTTTAGTATATAAACCTACCTAGTACCTACCTACACGATAATTCGACCCTCTGGTTAATATTCATTCAATACAGTATTTACTTTGTGTTGTTGTTTCAGCGGTTCGTGTTTTTATACATATGTATGATATGTTGCATTGTTAAACAACATAATATTGTTAGTTGTATATTATTAGTCTATCCACCAATTGTTGTTGTAATTGTTGTTGCCTCAAACACATCGTTATAGGTATCTATTTTATATTATTTTAGTCCAGGCATTTTAAGTAAAATATAAATAACTATGAAACCTTCAAGTCAACCGTTTCTATATGGAAAATTGTTTAAAAAATTCACTGTACAATTTTTTCTATGTAAACCACTACATATTATTTACATTAGATCTTCCCCCAGGGGGAACATTGGAATGTAGTTGTTCTCACTGTTGTGTCTTTTTGAGTCAACATTTATACGCTACATAGTCGACCACAACATTGTTTTGTTTTGGCAGTTTCTATTAGCTACGCTTTTGAAACAAACAAGTTAATTCAAAATTTATAATTTCGTTGTGATCAAACCTATTTTAGACTCGTCTTGATTAAATCAAATTTTGTTGTGTTTTATTTATTTATTATTAATTTTATATAAAGATCTACGATATTATTAAATCACGTCAAAAAGATCTTTATATCACATTATTGCATTCCAATGTTCTTTGGGAATTGGCGTTCTCAGGAGTCCGAGCTCGTACCAGTCGGTTTGTGTATGCCGGCTGGCAGATTCTAATACACAAATGGATTGTTAATTGTTGTGTTGAAGACGCTAATGACCTGAGTTGTCGACACGTCTATAATCTACAATAATAATAATCAAGTTTATCTATTCGCTGTGGGCAGGTGCATAGGCCTGCCGTCTAGTGAGTGATAGTGTAAATCGGCGGTGTTAAAGTTACAATTTTACATACATAGATAGTGCGAAAAACATAACCCTGCTTTGCCATCGCGCAGTCGGGTAAAAATATTGGTCAATAAATTTAAAATAAATCTCCTATTCATCAATCAAGTGTATCTTTAATTAATGTAAGTAGTCTTGACATTTTTTGAGACATTCAATTAGAAGAGCGTAATAAACCACTATAAATAAAAGAGATAAATAATTGTGCCGACTTCTAATTTAATGTAGATAGGGAAGGTGATTGTAAAACGTGGAGAAAAATTATTTTATCCTTTTTAAAGGCATTCTGGTTTCTAATTTTTACTTCCCACCTGTACTATGGTAGGGAAGTAATGGATTTAGTCCGAAAAAAAACAATTCGAGATTTTAATAGATCTTCACGTTTTGAGACCCTAGCAATCGTTTAAGATCATTTTCTGACTTATGTCTGTATGTGTGTGCAGTGTGTGTGTGTGTGTGTGTGTGTGTGTGGTCAATTTTTCGCCTTCGATATCGTAAAAACGGAACAATATACGGCCATGCCGATTATTTTATTGTGTTTATCAGCCTTTAACTTAGATCTGATTAGATTTTGAGTCAAATCGGTTCAGTGGATCCTGAGATATTAAAAAAAACGTTCTCAATGTCACGTAGTAAAAAAAAAATATGAATGAATTTTAGATGTTATAAAATGAAAAAAATGTAAATATTTTTTTCTCTAAAATGTATAGTTTTCGAGAAAAAAAATATTTTACTAAAAAAAGAAAAATGTACGTAAATCAAGGTAACCATGATTTTTGCTATATTATGAGTCATCAGTACATCACCAAACAAAAAAGAGGGCCATGCTTTTTTTCAAAGAATAAAAAAAGAGTGTTTATTTTTTGCAAATATTTATTAGGTGGGAAGTATAGGACTGGTCATCAGTCGAATTTATTCTATGGAGGTTTAAATCAGTATCGCTAATTTCGCATTTAGGTCCACACTGTATTTTTATTTGGCATTCACTCTCGTGGGGTACAGATTTCGTTGCCATCTACCGAAATCTACTCAACTGACGAGAACCCGTTCTTATTTGAATATTATATTCGGACGAGTCTGTTGTCTATATCTCCGCATTCGCAAGAAGGTGCTCCGCCAACGGCCACCTCTGCTATGCGTCGGACATCCGCACCCCCCCCCCTCTTCGTGCGATGTACGCAAGAGTTGAATATCAATGCCCTGTGCAGGAATATTATACACGCATTTGCACATCATAATGTGCGAACGTTGGATCAGGGATGTGACACACGTGGTCTATCGTGTCTCCGGTCGACTACGTGTGCTAGCAATTTATTGCGGCTTTTAGTGTGCAAATATTATTTTCACCTAAAATGCACTGTAAAAAATGGATGTAAAAACACTTTGAAAGGTAGAATTCGCTCGATTTTCTAAGTGATTTTACATTATTATTTATTTTTACACAGAAAACTTCATAAAAACTTGAACTTTTACTGTAAAGTTAGTGATTTTTACATAAAGTAAATTAAAATTACATAATTTGTGTAATATTCCAATAAAGTGTATAAAAATTACAAAATAAAATGTATAGTTACATATATAAAATGGATGAATACAAAACAAGTTAATGTAAAATTAGTAACCACGCATGCATAATGTGTTTTTTATGGAACCTACTCGATGTGCAAGCGATACCTGTTTGCGACGCCATTGTCTCTTTGTGTGTCAATTACCAGATTAATCGCTGGCTACAAATGGACCATCGATAATCTATGCAATCGACCTTCTCATTTCTTACAGTGTGTGCTGTTTCTTTATTTTTGATATAATATTTGAAATCAAATAAAATGTTAAAAGTTGAATTTTGTCCTGTTTGAAGCTGTTAGAGTTTCCTGAATTTTTAAACTCGGATCAGTGGCATAACTAGCAATTTTTGACCCTTACGGCTTACGCAGACATTTTTTAGGGTCCCGTACGCGGGAAATTTTTTCGGAGTACCTAAGTATTAATAATACCTACTAGGTAATAATGATTGAAATTAGGAGAGGAAATTTAACAGTAAAAAAATAAATATTTATTTTTTAACTTCCCATTGGAAGTTATTGTAATAGGTCCGAAAACCGAAATCAAAATGTATAACAAATTTTTATGTTTCAAGTCACTACACTATTTTTACACTATTTTTAGAAAGATGTGTATGTATGTGTGTGTGTGTGTGTACGTATGCACGTACGTACGTATGTGTCCATTTCTTTCTAAGACGAAATCTCGAGAATGAAAAATGATAACGACTACGTTAGGGTGCCAATGGACGCGTATTAACGTAAATATGATCTGAAAGAATTTTTTTCAAAATCGGTTCAGCCGGTCTTTTTTCTTAATCAAATAGACTCCAAAAAAGTAGATTTTACACAATATCTCGCGCATAAAAAATTATATCGACTTCGTAAATGTGTCAATCGAGGCGTGTTAACGTCATTTAGATCCGACATAAATTTTATAAAAATCGGTTCAGCCGTTTTTTTTTTTTTAATTATTGTTAAAAATAAATAATAATTATGTTTTAATGATTAAAATGATTAAGTATAGGAAGTTTAGAATGGAATATACCTAATTGTTTTCGTTAGAACTTTTTTCACTTTGGGTCATGAACAAAATTGACCACAGCCCTTGCTGTGAATGTTGTTGGCGGGAAATCTATGTATGCGTGTGCGTGTTGGCCCCCTGGGGACGGCGGATCGTCCTTAACAAGGATTCCGAGAGGCCCTGTCGCCATTATGCATACAGCCTGTTCGTCGAACTGACACCTCTAGACTATTATTATAACTCCGACATGCGCTCTTCCGATTCCCACCTGTGTATCCAAACAAATGTTATAGACGCTCGATAACTAAGATCAGTACCGGTTCCTGTGCGAGCCGACTGGGTTAAAATCACTTGGAAATAGTTTGCATTAACGGTGTCACATAAATAAACAGTTTATATGACTGGCAACAAAAGATGTATACAAGCATTGCCCAGAAAATTATTCAGCCTACATTTACAATAAACTACCTGAAAAGATAAAAAATGTTACCTACTCAGTTTTCAAGGAAAATATAAAAAAATAATATTAGAGCGAGCATTTCACAGTGTAGATGAATTTTTATGTTACCAGTAATTTTATATGTCTTATATTTTAATGTGAACTTTTTTTTGACGTGTCAAATAGATTTATATCTCAATTATTGACAAAATAAATATCTATCTATCTAACCCTACGTTTTGATATTTACATTAACGGTGTCACATAAATAAATAGTCAACACAACCCCTACTTTTCGACATTTGCATTAACGGTGTCACATAAATAAACAGTCGCATTTTAAAATTGACATATCTTTTTTATTTATCAACCGATTTAAATGAAACAAATACTAAATGTTAGCCCAAGTTTATCTCAAACATCACTGAAAACCACATCCAAATTGGTTCAGCCATTGTGGAGATTATCGTGCACAAACAGACAGATAAACAGACAAAAAAGCGTCTACGATTTTATTATAAATTTACGATATTGGTTGGTTATTGAAAAGTCGATTAAAAATTGTGAACTTAATCAATCAGACATAAAATTCAAAATCCAGCGTGCTTTAAGGCGACGTTATAAATTATTTTAACAATGAAACGATTGTCTTTTATTTACTACGAGTACATAAAACATTATAGCAGTTTGTAAATCACTTAGCGATGTCAATAGATGCCGTAAATAACAGGGGAGAGACCGTTGAACGATACAGTTATTGCTTTCTTTCTCTTACATACAATCTTTGCGTCGCCTTTTTCACTCACACACATGCACTCTGAATCTCTAAAATCTTTCAATTAGCAGGGAACTGTGCGGGATATTGCTTTTTAAACGGGTTAATGATTACGTAATTGTTATTCTTTCAAGTTGATCAAACGGCCACTCGGGGGAGCTAATTCTCGTCATTCAGTAAATCAAATTGAGGATCGACTTTTGAGTAAGGTTGAGAAACAAACAACATTAATTGACGTGAATTTATTTAATGTTCGTTTTTAACTGACATCAAAAAAAGGAAGAGGTTCTCAATTCGGTTGCATTTTTGATGTGAAACAGCTTATGTCGGACTGTGAACAGCCGCGTGAGGGGAAATATGCAACGAAATGTTTGGTCCGCTCCTTCGCTGCTGTTCTCCCCACCACTGCGGCACTGGCTCAGGCATGCACTGTAGCACACGCGGTGTTACAGTGCAGTATATCGGATTACGTCAGCATAACAATTAGTTGCTGCTTTTGAGAGTGCGTATAAATATGACACGAGGCGAGGCTCTGTCTTAATCTTACAGTGGGTGCCAATTGTTACTATGCTAGAAAATGAAACAGAAAATTCTACAGTTTCAATTGTTGCATGCGATGATAATGAATAAATTAAAATTTTATGGTAAAAAAAATATATACTACTACATAGAGAATACCACCGAGTTCAATAACGTTTTCTTTGATGTTTCGCATCTGTCGGGGGTGCCGAGACCCACACCTTTTTTTTATGTTTGTTACCTCAGAAATCCTTCATTTATAAACCGATTTGGAAAATTCTTTTTTTATTGGATAGGGTATATCTCGAAGTTGGTCCCATATAAATTTTAGTAGTTCGGCTGATTTTAATAAAAGTGAGTAACGGCGTGTGATTCCTTAAGGTAAATGTCACTTTTTGACACATCACACAGCGTAAGAATAATGCAGATTAATGTTCCAAAGTATGCTTATAATATATCATCTATTTTGTAACGTTAAAAATCGATTTTTGAAACTCTTTTTTTAACCCTTAAAATTCATTTAACGCAATTTTGAGACCTTATTATGTGCTGCACTTCGGACCCTTTCAAATGACACCTCGATCGTCAAAATCGGTCCAGTAATTTAGGAGGAAATAGTCGCACAAAAAAACGCCGGGCCTAGCTGTGATATGGCTGCCAGGTACTCTAAATTTGCTGACAATCAAATTTCGCTGCTCACAGTAAAAAATGGATGTAAAATTACTTTGAAAGTTAAGGTAGAATTCGCTCTATTTTCTAAGTGATTTTACATTATTATTTATTTTTACACAGAAAACTTCATAAAAACTTGGACTTTTACTGTAAAGTTAAACAAATTTGTGATTTTTACATAAAGTAAATTAAAATTAGATAATTTGTGTAATATTCCAATAAAGTGTGTAAAAATTACAAAATAAAATGTATAGTTACATATATAAAATGGATGAATACAAAACAAATTAATGTAAAATTAGTAACCACGCATGCGTAATGTGTTTTTATGGAATTACGCGATGTGCAGGCGATACCTGTTTGCGACGCCATCGTCTCTTTGTGTGCCTATTACCAAATTAATCGCTGGCTACAAATGGACCATCGATAATCTATGTAATCGACCTTCTTATTTCTTACAGTGCTTAACCAGAATCTACTCGGGCAAAGCCGGGGCGGGAAGCTAGTAACATATACACAGAAGCCAAACATCTACGTATCTACAAGATACGTAGATGTCTGAAGCCAAACATCTACGTACCTACAAGATACGTAGATGTTTGAAGCCAAACATCTACGTATCTACAAGATACGTAGATGTTTGAAGACAAACATCTACGTATCTACAAGATACGTAGATGTTTGAAGCCAAACATCTACATATCTGCAAGATACGTAGATGTTTGAAGCCAAACATCTACGTATCTACAAGATACGTAGATGTTTGAAGCCAAACATCTACGTATCTACAAGATACGTAGATGTTTGAAGCCAAACATCTACAAGATACGTAGATGTTCGAAGCCAAACATGTACGTATCTACAAGATACGTAGATGTTTGGCTTTTGTCATGTCAGATAAGCAAACAATTCGTCGGAATAAATAGATTTCAAACGGCGTGAAAAGAACGTTTAGAATAAAGTTAAGATACGAAGTGTTGAACGACTATAAAAATGATCATTGCCTTGTGAATCGATCGGAATGGGTGGAGGAGCAGAGGCGCCGATAACATTCGACAACGAGAGAAATGCTCAAAGTGAAAAATATATTATTCCGGGCGACGCATTCAAGTAGACAGAATAATAATAATAATAGTAATAGCGACGGCGATATCGGGAATCGAGGGCGGGAATCGAGCCGCTTTGTGTAACGCCTCGATGTGAAAAGTTGTGAAAAAGATATCGGAAAACTGTCAGAGCCGTCTCTCGGTTCAAAGTAGAACTGCTACAACATGAAAAAGAATGATAAGTATACAATAATAAAAAAAATCGGTCAAGTGCGAGTCGGATACGCGTGAAGAGGGTTCTGTACTATTCCATTTCCTGTGGGAATTTAAAGACTTAGATTTTCTATTTTATATTCCCTATTTTTTTCAAAATGTTAGGCTCAGTAGTTTCGGAGATAAGGGGGAGGGAATAATGCTCGATTTTTGTATATTTTCTTTAATATATTTTAAACTTAAATTATATATAAAAATTAAATTATATATAAAAAAAATATATTTGTATTTCTCATAGTGAGCCCTTTCATTTGATATGTCACATGATGCTTTTGAAAAAAAATTATTTTTAAATTTTCTAATTTGCCCCCCAAATAGACAGGATTTTCGATTAGGTTTTTTTGTAAACTATGCGTGAAAAAACAAATATTTTGGTGGTCAAAATTTTTATAAACTTTTAAAATGATTTTTTAAAATTTATAAATTATAAAAATTTTTAAAACCTAAAAAATTTTTTAAATTTTTAACATGATTTTTTAAAAAGTTTAGGATGTTTAAAATCTTTAAAATTTTTAAAATTATTTTTTAAAAATTTTAAAAATTCATATATTAATACGAAATTTTTTTTTGAAAAATTACATGTCAAACGTAAAAATCATTTTTTAACCGTATTTAAACGTAATTTGCTGTAAATAACTTTGAAATAAAATTTCATTATTGAACCATATTTAACGGTGCCAAAATGCTTCAAAGTTGATTTTTTTAGTGTAAATCGATTGGAAAACGCAAAATAAAGCTGATTTGATTAAAAAACAAATATTTTGCTAGGCAATATTTTTTAAATTTTTAAAATGATTTTTTAAAATTTATAAATTATTAAAATTTTTAAATCCTATAAAAATTTTTTAATTTTTAATTTGCCTATTTTTTTCAAAATTTTAGGCACAGTAGTTTCAGGGGAGATCAGACAGACAGACAGACACGAGAGTGATATATAAAGGTTCCGTTTTTTCATTTTGAGGTACGGAACCCTAAAAATGCATGATTTCTGTATATAATGACGCAGTCAAGTGTTTTTTTTTTAAGCAAAACTTCTTAGGCGGCACTGGCTGGTCGATTTAAGGACTAAAATGCTGGGAATGCAACGGAAGTGATTGTGCGCGTAACCAATAGCAACGCTATAAATAAACTGTTGTCAAGGCCGGAAGTGATGTCAGAGCGTACAAAATGTCTACAGTTCTTTGGCTAATGCGGTCCTGAAACGGCAGGACAGATTTTTCTGACAACATGTTACTTTAGTCAGAAGTTCAACAGATATACGATATTACATTACAATATATATATGTACCTACACATATGTATGCACGCGTTTTGTTTGTACAGCTCGTCCATCACGACTCACCAATATTGCACTGCGCTCGTCCATTCATTCACTCTTTTATAAATGCCATCAACTACTAGGATTATTTTAGTCTAGTATTAACCAATTCCATATAATATATTGTATTTTATTATTATCCCTATATACATATTATAACAAACATAATAAAAAAAATACAACCGAATTGAGAACCACCTCTTTTTTTCGAAGTCGGTTAAAAAGCGTTTGCAGTCTGTTTGAACTCGATAAAATCGAAAACTATTTAACCGATTTTCGAGCGGTTTTCACGAGTAGATAGTGAAAATATTTGGGAAGTTTTCAGGCTATATTCCATTACGCTATCATAACAAGGGGGTTTTTGAACTCTTTGCCTGGGTACTGAAAAAATGTGAAGCGTTCGCAACTACTTCCGTAAGAATTCGCAACATATTTATATCATTAAAACGGCCGTCTACACACTGTCACCCATAGCGCAGTTGGTTACATCTTTGCGTTCTGTGCATAGGAACCTGGGTTCAAGACCTGATGGCAGCGTAGAATTTTTGGCGTTTTTTTTTCTAAATTCGACATGATGTTTATTTATATATTTTTTTATTTTTGTTATATTCTTTCTTTGACAATAATAATTATAATTTTTTTGAAACCAAGGTGGAATTAATTAAAAATACAATTTTAGTATTTTAGTAATAAATTATTTTTAGTTCATAAATGCGCTATAAGTAATAGATGACACCAAAAATTAGAAAATCTGA
Source organism: Mongoloraphidia duomilia (assembly GCA_039654895.1). Lineage (NCBI taxonomy): Eukaryota > Metazoa > Arthropoda > Insecta > Raphidioptera > Raphidiidae > Mongoloraphidia > Mongoloraphidia duomilia. Next base: position 16,150,584 of record CM077527.1, read on the forward strand.
AGTTTTCACTTCTGTCGTGTGGTCATAAGCACACACCCATTTTTAACTTCCCATTGGAAGTTATTGTAATGGGTCCGAAAATCGAAATCAAAATGTATAACAAATTTTTATGTTCCAAGGTCACTGCAATATTTTAAGAAAAATGTCTGTGTGTGTGTGTGTGTGTACGTATGTACGTACGTCGTATGTGTCCATTTCTTTCTAAGACGAAATCTCGAGAATGAAAAATGATATCGACTACGTTAGGGTGCCAATCGACGCGTATTAACGTAAATATGATCAGAAAGAATTTTTTCAAAATCGGTTCAGCCGTTCTTTTTTCTTAACCAAATAGACTCCAAAAAAGTAGATTTTACACAATATCTCGCGAATAAAAAATTATATCGACTTCGTAAGGGTGTCAATCGAGGCGTGTTAACGTCATTTTGATCCGACATAAATTTTACAAAAATCGGTTCAGCCGTTTTTTTTTTAATTTTTTAATTATTGTTAAAAATAAATAATAATTATGTTTTAATGATAAAAATGATTACTTTTCTGTGTAATATCTAATTTAATTATTATTATTAAATATTTATCAAACTGGGAAGTTCGTCGTGCGTGGACCTAAAGGGTCGCACTTTAGTCCTAATAAACGACCTACCTCACGGCTTGTTTTTTTTTATAACCGAATTTTGAAAATGGTGAAAACACGTTGCTGCCAGAATGCAATCGCAAACCACAATTGCAACACCGTCACAATACATATTAGTATGTGTGTCTCTATGTGTGTGTGTATGTTGGACGGCAAGCGGTTCCGATCTTTATTATAGAATGAAGTTAAGGGCGAATCTCTCGCGAGCACCGCTAAGTGTCGCCACAGCTGACGCCGTTTCAAATCAACCCCTTATATAATGCTGACCACGTTCACGTGCGAGCGGAGAATCGTTACTATATTGCTTGTATGTTTCACGACCGATATTAGATATTATGTTATGTTCGAATAAGGTGTACGAGTATTGTTATAATGAAATTTTTTTAGACAGGATCTTGGACTAAGAAAACGCTCTTTTGTCGCTATTGGTCGATCGCTATTTCGATTTATTTATTTATTTTTTTGATGTGAAACATCTTATGTGGGGCTGTGAACAGCCGCGTGAGGGGAAATATGCAACGAAATTTATGGTCCGCTCCTTCGCTGCTGTTCTCCCCACAACTGCGGCACTCTCTCTCTCTCAGCTTTCGCGCGCTCGGGCACGGGAACCGCGTGTGTTATAGTGCAGTATATAGGATTACGTCAGCATAACAGTTAGTTGCTGCTTTTGAAAAAATATATACCACTACATAGAGAATACCACCGAGTTCAATAACATTTTCTTTGATGTTTCACATCTGTCGGGGGTCCCGAGACCCACACCCTTTTTTTTATTTATTGTAGATTATAGACGTGTCGACAACTTAGGTCATTAGCGTCTAAATTACATTAAATAACAACTTCCTTAAAACTAAATGACATCACAAAACATCCATGAGCGGAGGTGGGATTCGAACCCACGACAGGTCGGCTACGCTAACCGTCCTCTGGTCGCTATTTCGAACCGATTTGTTGTTTTAACGTGAATAACTTCGAAAGTCTCATATACTGAGGTGGCAAAATATTAGATGAAACGGAAATTGTCTTGACTTGTGAAACAAAACACGGCATGTAGGTACTTATAACTGTGTTAAGATCTCAGAAACAATAAGCCATGGTGACCGTGTGGTAAAGTATGAATCTACCGACTTTTTTTCATATATTAATCAGTTCAATTCAATAATAAAATTTTAGCACTGTTGTCAAAAATTGTGTGTGTTTTTAAAGACCACCAACAGCTAAGGTTATTTGGGTCTAGCACCAATTCATTTTTTTTTTAATAATAAATTAAATATCCAATTGACACTTTTACCAGCTCTCGGGTTAAAACCCGGGAACTGGGAACTCGTAATAGAGGAACCATAGCAACGCCATGTAAACAACAGCATTGCTATACACGCTCGGCTATTCTCAAGCCACTGTTGTCCAGTAACTTTTGTACGGTCGGAGCTTGAATTATAACTTAATGGCCTATATTGAGGTGATCAAATCGCATAAGGTAGATTTACACGATGCCTCCCTTTCTAACGGCAAATCATGCGTATTTGCATGCATTTTTGCATGCAATCGGAGACAAAAAACGTTGCATCATTAGTATTTACATGTAGAGGTTGTTGCATATGAAAATTGTCTAAGTATATGAATTAATAAATTCAACAACTTTTTCATTATTTTCCATTTTACTAAACAAAACAACAAAAGGTGCTTTCAAGATGCAAGAAAGTCCCGACTGACTCGGGACACACTTGCGTCGTCTTGCCTCTCAGTAAAATGTCTCGTGCGTTATAAATTGACGCAGTCAGACAGACATGTCTTTCACTGCGCTTAAGCTCATGAATTAAGATGCACGAAAAGAAAAAAGACTTTGTGTAAAGCTAGCGTGACTCGGAACACACTTGCGTCATCTTGCCTCTCAGTAAAATGTCTAATGCGTTATAAATTGACGCATTCAGACAAGCATGTCATTCAATGCGTTTAAGCTCATGAATTAAGATGCATGAAAGGAAAAAAGACTTCGTGTAAAGCTAGCGTGACTCAAGACACACTTTCGTCGTCTTGCCTCTCAGTAAAATGTCTCGTGCGTTATAAATTGACGCAGTCAGACAGACATGCCTTTCACTGCATCAAGGTGCACGAAAAGATGCATTGTGTAAAGCTATAGCACTATGGATAGTATACGTTCGCAGTTCATATGTTTACGGTGGAGGTGACGGGTCTACCTTTATCGGGATACGAACTAGCGTTGCAAACGCAACCTGTCAATACGATAGTGAAGCGTTTATTGTGGTTTATTGGAACGGTTTGATTTATTGGAAGATCCAGCCGGTGCTGTGTTTCTTATTTTCTTTACGAGCTCTGATTGAACCGGGTGCTGACCGTTCGCTTTATTGACATGTCTCGATTAATTATTGGAGCGCGTTCAAGTTTATCTTGCTGCGGCTACGATTTATAGCGCTAGGCAATGTTGTTAATAAATATTGCTCGAATCAAGACGAAACAGTCGACATCTACTAAGAAATGAGAGCTACCAAACTTTTTTCTGTCCAGAGGTGCCGTCCCTAGCGCTCAAGTTTGGAAATGCTTATCCACATAAAATAAATGCTACTACACTGACCCGGTCGAAATTCGACGAAACTTTGGAAAAGGATCTTAGAAACAAAAGAAAAAATGGTAATTGTTAACTTCCCATTGGAAGTTATTGTAATGGGTCCGAAAATCGAAATCAAAATGTATAACAAATTTTTATGTTTCAAGGTCACTACACTATTTTTAGAAAGATGTCTGTGTGTGTGTGTATGTGTGTGTACGTACGTACGTATGTGTCCTTTTCTTTCTAAGACGAAATCTCGAGAATGAAAAATGATATCGACTACGTTAGGGTGCCAATCGACGCGTATTAACGTAAATATGATTTGAAAGAAATTTTTTCAAAATCGGTTCAGCCGTTCTTTTTTCTTAACTAAATAGACTCCAAAAAAGTAGATTTTACACAATATCTCGCGAATAAAAAATTATATCGACTTCGTAAGGGTGTCAATCGAGGCGTGTTAACGTCATTTTGATCCGACATAAATTTTATAAAAATCGGTTCAGCCATTTTTTTTTTTTTAATTATTGTTAAAAATAAATAATAATTATGTTTTAATGTGTAATATCTAATTTAATTATTATTATTAAATATTTATCAAACTGGGAAGTTCGTCGTGTGGACCTCAAAGGTCGCACTTTAGTCCTAATAAACGACCCGCCTCACGGCTTGTTTGTTATTATAAAGAAACAATTATTCTGAACGCTACTTTTTGTTTCCTAAATAAAACACGGATAACTGCATGTATGTTCGGTTGCCCGCTTTCGACTTCTCCGAACAGACCCGATGAAATCCTATTCATACACTGTATCAATAGTTAGAGCCAAATAAAAGGCAGAATATTTCCCTGATTTTTTGAGAAAGTGTTGGGAGATATGTAGCGAGTATAAATTCGATTTGTTGAGCTCCTAGCTATCGAGCTAACGCCGCCATCTTGAAACAAGAAAAGAAGTGTATTTAAGTAGTTTATTTGCTGTGGCATTATAGCTCTCCAATGGATGAACCGATTTTGATGCGGTTTTTTTATATGACAAAACATTTTACAGGAAGGTTATAAGAAACAAACAACCCGTCCATTACTTCGCTGCAGTCGGGTAAAAAAAGTTATTAAAAAACAAATAACACATTCAATATGAAATGATAAAATATTGCTCTCACTTATAGGTAATAATAAAATATAGGTTCATTTAAAAAGTTATAAATTAAAAATGTTAATAATTTTTGTATTATTAATTGCTACGTCAAAAAGCTTTTATTAAAAGTTGTAGAAAATTTTATTATCTACAAAATCGCTGTCTACAAATTTTTTGCGAAACTCACGATTACAGAGATACAGTAAAATAACTTATACACCCTTTTTTCAACATGTGGGTGTTAGCTAGACAGCTAGGGCTCAACAAATCGAATTTATACTCACTAAATACACCCAGACTCCCTTAAAAAAATCAAGGATCGGAATTCACTTTCAATATTTAAATCTCTGTCTATACAGGACTACAACGAAGACTTGAGAATGGCCGAGTGTGTAGCAATGCTGTTGTTTACATGGCGTTGCTATGGTTCTAGCCCAAGAGCTGGTAAAAGTGTCAACTGAATTTTCAATTTATTATTAAAAAAAAAATAATGAATTGAAAATATGAATTGGTGCTAGGCCTAAATAGCCTTAGCTGTTGGTGGTCTTTAAAATTAAATTGTGTTTTAAAAACCACCAACAACTAAGGTTATTTGGCCTAGCACCAATTCATATTTTCAATTCATTATTTTTTTTTTAATAATAAATTGAAAATCCAATTGACACTTTTACCAGCTCTCGGGCTAGAACCCGGGAACTGGGGACTTGTAATAGAGGAACCATAGCAACGCCATATAAACAACAGCATTGCTACACTCTCGGCCATTCTCAAGCCCTGGTGGTCTTTGAAACACATTATATTACAGGACTACAACGAGGATAAATATTTAAAAGTCTGCCTATACAGGGTGTTTCATAATATATGCGCAGGACTTCAGGATGTGATAGCTCGTCCAAAAATATGAAAAAGAGTTTTTATTAACTTACCCTCTAAAATTCACCATAAAAACACCCACTACCCCTTCAAAACCTTCACCAATATACTTTAAAAAACAAAATTTCCGCACAAAACATAGCTTATTATTAGTAGAAAATACTTACAAAAGCCGTTTTCTGTACGATAAACGGTTCCGGAGATAGTCGCAAAAAACGAAATTTTTTTTTCAATTTCAACACCCTGTATCTCTAAAATGGTGCATTTTAAAGGGTAAGTTAATAGAAACTTGTTTTCATATTTTTGGACGAGCTATCACATCCTGAAGTCCTGCGCATATATTATGAAACACCCTGTATATGCATACAGTACTACAAAGAGGGTCTTACATGCGTTTCTTACCATTCGTTATCGTCTTGCCGGGATGATCCGACCCTAATATCGCACTGACACTGAACTTTAACACCGGTTTATTGTGTCCGGCAACAACGTTTCTGCCACCACAGTCACCACCGTCACTACTAGCACAGTCATTGGCTGCCGTTATCGCCTTACACTCTTTTGGATAACAGTCCATACTCCCGCAGTTCGAACACAGCTGTTGATTTCTATTCTGAATTTGTTCGACCTGCTGCTGTTGCTGATGCTGCGGCGGCGATAGACGATCCGAAGCCGACATGCTAGTGCTACTTCTTGTGTAGTCGCGCGGACTACCGCCGGGACTTCCGGGCGGAACGCCTCCACCGCCCGCAGCGTCCGGTGGACTGCTAGGCGGTCGCTGATGCTGCGGTTGTTCCCTTTGGCTCATCCGCGACAGCAAGTTTTCCATAGCGAACGCCGAACTGCCACCGGTTAACGACTTCAACATCGTCGTGTTCTCGGCCAGCAGGGGGTACATGGTTATCATTCGTCGTCGTCGAGAGGATGAAAACGTCGCGACGGAGCGAATGCTAAGTCATTTTGTCTCATCCATATTTTTAAAAGTGTTGTCGGACCCCCGCCGCCTTCGACACCTAGAAATTTATTTATTTATTTATTCTAGATTATATAGATAATGAGCTATTAGGATCTAATTAAATCAAATTAATTTAAACGACATGACAAAACATCCATGAGCGGAGGTGGGATTCGAACCCATGTCAGTTTGATCTAAACTCCAAAGGCACGCTAACCGTTACACCAAGCTATCCTCTGACTATTTATTTATTGTAGATAATAGACTCTCGACAACTATAAGGCTATTAGAGTCTAATTAAATCAAATTAAATTAAACGACTTCACAAAACATCCATGAGCGGAGGTGGGATTCAAACCCATGACAGTTAAATAAATAAATTTAATAAAATCATGCAGTCGCAGGAAGGGTCGCCATAATTTGAATTCGCAATAAAAGTTAGAATGTCGAGTTCTGTCAGTATAGGTTATACCAAATTTGAAAGTTTGATCCAAACTCAAGTCCCCGGTCCCCGGGCTCTAGCCCAAGAGCTGGTAAAAGTGTCAATTGGATTTTCAATTTATTATTAAAAAAAAAATAATGAATTGAAAATATGAATTGGTGCTAGGCCTAAATAACCTTAGCTGTTGGTGGTCTTTAAAACATAATTCCAATTTCAATTTGATTCAAACTCCAATAATTAGGCACTCTAACCGTTACACCAAGCTGTCCTCTGACATCTAGAAATTAACCGATATAGGTACCTATGTTAGAGTATTTATTCTTTAGGTCCGCCGCAAGTACAGGGTATAGACGCTAATAAACGCAGTTGTCGAACGTCTATAATATATAATTTCTCTCTGTCATTTCGTCAAAAAATGTATTTTAAATTCCGCTCTTTTAAAAGACATTCACATACATTCAAATTTTCTTGTTTTTTTTTGGCACATTTAAACATTTTGTGTTGTTATGAAACTAGAGGGCAGTGTAGGCTAGTGAATAGCGTACTTGGTACCAACCTCTAGACTAGACTGTCGTGGGTTCGAATCCCACCTGCGCTCATGGATGTTTTGTGATGTTATTTAGTTTTAAGAATTAGTTGTTATTTAATGTAATTTAAGACGTTAATGACCTAAGTTGTCGACGCGTCTATAATCTACAATAAATAAAATAAAAAGTTATGAAACTAATAACAAAACAATTGAGCGCTCCAACTAAAACACCTCTAAAAATTTACCACAAACAGCATAAAAGTAGTTTAATCCTCATTTTTTGGCACATAATTCAGCTTATTTATTCTCAAAACTGCCCCTAGTGGGAAAGTTTTGGGGTAGTTCTGATTTCTTTCATTCTGTCTGTATTTTCGGGTCCTGAATCCGAATCTGAGGTTTGCTAACAAAATATCGTGACGCAACATTGATAAAATCGCAAAAAAAGTGAAAAATTTCTGCTTTTCTCTGAAGTTTTGCGTAAAACTCGAAAACTATTTACTTTTAGTAAATGGCCTGTTTACAGCAATTAAAGTACGTAAAATTCTCTACAAATATTACTATTTATTTTTTCTTTCAGAAGAACCGTTCGGTCTTAAGTGACAGTCGAAATTTGGCGTATTTTGGCGGTCTCTGCAAACCCACTTTTTCGATCCAAAACTTTACTTTTTTTATTAAAAGGCTGTCAGATAGTGATTTTCACCTATAGATTTGAGGTGTTAAAAATGGCTTCTGGCGTGTGTTTTATTTGTGATAAAGTACTGGATAATGATGTAGAAAAGGTGACGACGGTGCGGGAAAAAGGTTTGAAAACATTTATTGACTCTAGCAAGAAGAGGAAGGATGATCATCATGTTCAGCTAAGTAAAAAATCTACAGTTGAGGTTCATGAGCGATGTCGTAAAAACTACAACAATGTAAGAATGATTACCGCTCATTTGAAGAAAGTTGAGGAGGGTAGGGAGCAAGTCCAAAGACGTTCTACTGAACCACCTTTCAATTTCAAAACTCAATGTTTTATGTGTGGTCTCGTCATAACACCTGAGTTCATAGAACAGCAAAGAAAAAAGAAAACTAATCGCAATATGGTGTATCAGGTTCGAGTTTTAAAAGTCAAAGAAACTGTTATGAAAGAAAAACTAAATAGCAATATTTGTAGAGAATTTTACTTATTTTAATTTCTGTAAACAGGCCATTTACTAAAAGTAAATAGTTTTCGAGTTTTACGCAAAACTTCAGAAAAAAACAGAAATATTTCACTTTTTTGTGATTTTGTCAATGTTGCGTCACGAAATTTTGTTCGCAAACCTCAGATTCTGATTCAGCACTCCAAAATACATATAGAATAGAAGAAATCGGAACTACCCCAAAACTTTCCTAGTGAAAACACAATATTACTGAATTAACATTTAAGCTGCATTTTGCGTTTTTATTAAAAAAAATCAAATGAGCATTTGAACTTAAAACACTCAAAAAAACAACATCCCAAAAAACGCCTAAAAGTGGTCTAATTCTCAGTTCTCATTTTAGCACATCGGGAGGGCAGTATAGCCTAGTGGTTAGCGTGCTTAGTGCCGCAACCTTTGGACTGGACTGCCGTGGGTTCGAATCCCACCTGCGCTCATGGATGTTTTGTGATGTTATTTAGTTTTAAGATAGTTGTTATTTAGTGTAGTTGAAAGACGCTAATGACCTGAGATGTCGACGCGTCTGTAATCTACAATAAATTAAATAAAATTTTAACGCATCTATGCTCGGTTGCAGAAAGCATTGTCAGAAACTCTGATTTGACAATGACGTTAGATTGTGATTATATAATTACAGTTTTTATACATGCAGCTGAGCAGTCTAATGTTGTCATTCTTTCTGTCATTGATTGTACTCACAAAAACAAATTATTGATCTACATAGAAAAAGATCGCTTTTGATCAAAATGCGTATAAAAAAATGTTTCGAAAAAGAAATTGTACAAAAAACTGTGTTAAATACACATAGTTATATTTTGAATCACGTCCAGGAAAAATTAAATATAATAAAAATAATCACAGGTAGTCAGGACATTTAATAAAACAGAACTCTGTTTTGATTTGAACTCGTATGATTGAGGTATGATTATAAGTTTATAGTTTTATGTATTATGTATATTAAGGTTATAATTTTACGTTTATATTTTGTAGTTGCTGAGGAAGTCCTAATAAAAGGATGAAACGTTCAACTAAAATCAAAACAGAGTTCTGTTTTATTAAATATCCTGACTAACTGTGATTATTTTTATTATGTTAAATACACAGTTTTAAAAAAACATCGTTCCAATCGATCAATTATTTTTCGGGCAGGATCGATTTAAAATTCTACAAAACCTCTCTTAATATGGAGAAATATGTGTGGTCACAATCTAAAGTCAGTGTCGAATCAGATTTTCTGGCAATGTTTATTAAGTTTTTCGTGAAAAAACATAAAAATCAGTAAATATTTTAACATTCCACTCTGCAAAGGTTCTATAATATAAATTCACTCCACAAAATGCTAGTGGTTTAAATCCACATGTTTTTATTTAGAATACGCATCAAATTGAGAACCTCCTCCTTTTTTGAAGTCGGTTAATAGTAATTTATGCAACTAGTGGCTTAAGTGACGGATTATATGACAGTCGCAATTTTGCGATACGAGCCTAAGGTTATGCTGCATTTATACCAGAACTCATGTAATTACCGCACTCGCCTTCGGCTCGCGCGGTAGACACACACTCGTTCTGGTATAAATGCAACATAGCCTTAAAAGAGTATTGTAAAATCGCGACTGTCAGATTCGTCACTTTAGACACGCGTTACATACAATATTTTTTGCAACAACTGCTTCAAAAGTTCAATTTTAAGCAAATAAAACACAATTTGGATAAATATTTTATTTGTGACATTATAGCAAAGTAATCTATAAAGTACTTTATTACGCACGTGTGTTATAAAGTAAAACAAAACAGTATTACTTTATAGAATGGAGTGCGTTAAAATTTATTTTAAACACTACCGTTCGAACGCATCAGAAGCTTCCATAAAGAATCACTTTTTAAATGGTTCACAGCCATCTAAAATTGTACTTTTGATGCAAGTGTTGCAAAAAAACTTAAACAACATTTGAGCGCTCCGTTCGAAAGACTTAAAAATCAACACTGTATACAAAATGCTCAAAAGTACACGTAAATAATACTTGAAACTAACCGTTTACGTGTTCAATAAAAAGCACATATCATATATATATAAATAAACGGTGTATTTTGATTTGTCGATTGTCAGTTTTTTTTATAAACAAACGAACGGCGCACGTAAATAAACAAATGAAGCACGGCACAGCCCGGAGGACCGAATCGAGAGCGCGTTATACGAAACAAAACACAGGCGCGAGCGTGTGATCGTTGTTTTCACGCGCACATCATTATTAACTAACCTATAATGATATGATTATGTAACAGGCGGGCGCTTGTTTGCTGTTCAGTGCGGTGCGGTTAAATCGTAACTGAAAGACGTATGACGCGCCGGGGTTAACTACGTTATTGTATGTTATGTAACAACACTGGCCAGGAGAACATACCTCTCTCTGTCTCCCTTTTTGTATATCCGTCTCTTTCTTCTTTGCTATTTTACCTACGTACATTATAGCGTTATGTTCTTACACGACTGATCGACATAACATTAATTTTTTTTTGTATGTCATCGTTTAAATAATTTACTAGACTGAAGCTGGGTTGCAAAAAGTATTGTCGAAAAATCTGTTTAATTTTATTTATTGCAGATTATAGACGCGTCGACATCTCAGGTCATTAGCGTCTTTCAACTACACTAAATATAACAACTATCTTAAAACTAAATAACATCACAAAACATTCATGAGCGCAGGTGGGTTCGAACCTACGGCAGTCCAGTCCAGAGGTTGCGGCACTAAGCACGCTAACCACTAGGCTATACTGCCCTCTCGAAAAATCTGATTTGACAATTGTACTCCCACAATAATAAATGGTTGGATCTACATAGAATAAAATATTAGTAAAAAAAAACTTGACTTTTTAGAGACAAGTTTTTATTGAAATGTAATAAAAAGGAAAAAATAATCAAAATACAGAATAACTGTAGGTTTTTTACGGTATACCGTTATTCTGTATTTTGATTTAATAAGGCGTCCAGTCATTAAAAATAGCTCTCGCAGTATGTGCTTTTCTGCGGTACACTGTGCATATATAAGAGAAATTAAAATTGTTATTGTTGGCACTGTGGAGTAAATGGAAACTTGCCTGACGCGTAATCGGGAGTTTCGGGTTCAAGTCCCGACAGTGGCATTTACATTTTTCTTATATTATAGCCTTCTATTAAATATCATGGCGATAATATGTCGTCTGATATATTGTGTTATTCACTAATATGTGAATTTATTTACGGATAGGACTAATAATTTCTTGGAAAAAATAATATTTAATAATTTTGGTTCATAATTACCTATTATAAAAGCGGAGGTTGTAATCTCTATGGTAGTTTATTAGTCGCAATCCCCGCTTTTATAATAATTATGAACCAAAATTATTAAATATTATTTTTTCCTTTTTAGTACATTTCAATAAAAGCTTGTCTCTAAAAAGTTTTTTTTACTAATATTTTATTTTGTTCATTTTAGTCTTTCAAAATTTTACCCTCCTTTGACACCCGTAGGGGTTGAATTTCGAGAAATCCTTTCTTAGTGGATGCTTACGGCAGAAAAGGAACCAACCGTCCAAATTTCAAGTTTCTAACTTCAGCGATTTGGACTGGGCGTTGATTAGTAAAAAAAAAACCTACATCCCCGTTTGAACCCCTTAGGGGATGAATTTATTTCTAAAAATGATTCAGTCATGTATTGTCATCGGGAATACATATGTGTACTAAATTTCAAATCGATCGGATACGTAGAAGTCGTTCAAAATTGACTTTCAAGATTTGACCTAAACAAACACACAAACAAACTAACATACATTGTAAGTTAAATAAAAGCTTGTAAAAAGATAGCTAAATTTGTATCAAAATGCGTAGAAAAATGTTGTTTCGAAGTGAAAATTGTACAAAAAACCATGTTAAAGTATAAACAGTTTAAAAAAATATCTTTTCAATCGATCAGTTCTTTTTCTACATTGCTTTTCTTATGAAGAAATATGTGCGGTTACAATCTATAAGTCGTTGTCAAATCTATTTTTTTTGACAATGCTTTTTGCAACCCAGCATGATCCCGTCGAAATTTGACGGAGTGTCGAATGTTTTGTCGAAGATGGTCGAAACCGAAGCTTCGGTTGGACTCGACATAATTTGACTTGAAAATTTGAAACCAACAGAGCGAGGCCTATATATTTATTTATTTATTGTAGATTATAGACGCGTCGACATCTAAGGTCATTGGCGTCTTTCAACTACACTAAATAACGACTAACTTAAAACTAAATAACATCACAAAACATCCATGAGCGCAGGTGGGATTCGAACCCAGTGCAGTCCAGTCTAGAGGTTGCGGCACCGAGCATGCTAACCACTAGGCTATACTGCCCTCGAGGCTTATATAGCCTACTGCCAGATTGGATCGTGTGGAGAGTAACATCGGCTACTTTCCAGATCAGATCCATCAGATTGTGTCGTCCGTGGGAAGTTCTTAAGACAAAATAGTCGGGTTTAATAGTATAGTCAGCCGTCTTGTACGAGCATTCAAGTCTGCGAACGAGACAGAGACAGCTGTGTTTTTCTTTCTCCATTATTGAATGTAATGAGATTATATCTTATTATTATGAACAGAAAGTCTGAATGCCGTATTATATAATATAAATTCGCTATCTCCTTCTATTTTAAACGTTTCGCCGTCGACTTTTCAACACGTTGACTGCCAAGGAAACGCAACCAATGCTGCGGATCTTTATATCAGCGGTGACCCGTTAACTCCACCATATGACCCGCTTTTTTCACCATATTATGCATTGGTGACCCGTCACTTCGACCACATTTACATGAATGTCTCCGTTCTTTAGACCAGATCGTTGTTTATTCAGTGATGACTGGTCTTTTTAAGGACGCGTTTTGTTATGAATAAATTGAAAAATATCCATATATGTGAAATTTTTTTTCAAAATATCTGTTGAATGATGTTTCTTTAATATTGCAGTTGAGATGAGTTAATGATTTGATTTTTTAATTCTTTATTTAGTCTTAAAATATGTTTTTTTATTAATTTAATGATTTCAAAGAATGATTAACAAAAGAAAAACGTGTAAAATTGTTCCTCAAGATCGATTTTTTTTTAATTTTTATGTAATTATATCGTATAACGATGTGTCTTTTTCGTGATTTTTGTTATTTCTCTGTAAAATTTGCAATCAAGGAATTACAATTTTAAATCCTTATAAAAAATTAGGTTTTTTAACCTGCGTCTTCGCTCACGTTAACGTCGATTTTGACAGAGCCTGCGTGGTATAGCTTGATAAAAAGTACCCCATAGTTTATGTTTCGATATTAAGTTAATTCATCATAATTTTTGAGTAAGTATAAACAAACAAAAAGACAGATAGACAAAAAATTAGGAAACGCGATATTCCGTCTGTCCAAAAATCCCGCAAGAAAATTAATTTAAGTACGTACTTATAGTCTATACATAAAATCACAGAGAGATGTCCCTTTACTATTTTATAATAGACACTAATTACCTCAGTTATCGAGCGTCTATCATCTACCATCTCTGTACGATTTCTTATATACTAGCGATCCGGTCCGGGTTCGCCCGGGTGCTATGAATTTATGATATTATTAATAAATTATACACTCGCTTCGCTCGTTCGCTCGATTTTATGATTTAAGTAAGATAAATACATTATCTACTCAGTCGCTTCACTCGTTCGCTCTAATTTATAATTAAATTATACATTTTACACTCGCTTCGCTCGTTCGTTCGAATTTATGATTTATTAATACATTACCTACTCACTTGCTTCGCTCATTCGCTTGAATTTATAATTTAAGTATAAATACAGTACCTACTCAATCGCTTCACTCGTTCGCTCTAATTTATAATTAAATTATACATTACTCACTCGCTTTGCTCGTTCGTTCGAATTTATGATTTATTAATACATTACCTACTCACTTGCTTCGCTCATTCGCTCGAATTTATAATTTAAGTATAAATACATTACCTACTCAATCGCTTCACTCGTTCGCTCTAATTTATAATTAAATTATACATTACTCACTCGCTTCGCTCATTCGTTCGAATTTATGATTTATTAATACATTACCTACTCCCTTGCTTCACTCGTTCACTCTAATTTATAATTAAATTATACATGACTCACACGCTTCGCTCGTTCGCTCGAATTTATGATTTATTAATACATTACTCACTCAATCGCTTCACTCGTTCGCTGTAATTTATAATTAAATTATACATTACTCACCCGCTTCGCTCGTTCGTTCGAATTTATGATTTATCAATACATTACCTACTCAGTCGCTTCACTCGTTCGCTCTAATTTATAATTAAATTATACATTATTCACTCGCTTCGCTCGTTCGCTCGAATTTATGATTTATTAATACATTACTCACTCGATTCGCTCTCTCATTATAGTTATTACAGCCTATATGTCCTAAAGCAAAGTATCATCTATCGAACAGTGAAAAAAAATTTGAAATCTTACAAACAAACAAACTCAAACGCTCTCTTTACCTATAATAATGTTAGTATATAGATATGTATTGAGAAACCATAACATTTTTACTTCCCACCTCTACTATGGTAGGGAAGTAATGGATTTAGTCCGAAAAAAATATTTCGAGATTTTAACAGATTTTCACGTTTTGAGACCCTAGCAATCGTTTAAGATCATTTTCTGACTGATGTCTGTATGTGTGTGTGTGTGTGTGTATGTGTGTGGTCAATTTTTCGCCTTCGATATCTTAAGAACGGAACCACATACGGGCATGCCGATTATTCTATTGTGTTTGTCAGCCTTTAACTTAGATCTGATTAGATTTTGAGTCAAATCGGTTCAGTGGATCCTGAGATATTCAGAAAAACGTCCTCAATGTCACGTATTAACATAGGTAAAAAAAAATATAAATGAATTCTAGATGTTATAATATGAAAAAAATATTTTACTAAAAAAAATAAAAATTGTACGTAAATCAAGGTAACCATGATTTTTGCTATATTAAGTTAGCCATCAGTAGATCACCAAACAAAAAAGAGGGCCATGCTTTTTTCAAAGAATAAAAATTAAATTGTGTTTTAAAGACCACCAACAGCTAAGGTTATTTGGGCCTAGTCAAAGAATAAAAAAAAAAAAGTGTTGATTTTTTGCAAATATTTACTAGGTGGGAAGTATAGGACTGGTCATCAGTCGAATTTTTTACAAGGTGAACAATTCGCCTCGAAGGATTACCACATTCGAATAATACTTATTTAAGAATAACAAACCGTGCACTAAAAATAAAACGGGGTCCCATAAAATATTTTTTGCTCGTTCACAATAATAAAATATTGAAAGGCGTATAGAGTTTAGTAGTGACAAAAGAATAATAATAATAATAAAAAACAATCGAGAATTTAAAAGAGCCAATAATCATGCAGTTATAAATTTATGTACGACTAAAAACGATTCTCTTTTTTATTATCCATAATAATAATATGATAGATACATAGCAGGGGATGAAATCATTATTATTATATAGAAGTAAAAGTAAAAAGAATACGACATACCGTAAGGGTAGGTCGGAGTAGCGGGCAGAAGGGGTGAACGTCGTTCCATCCCTGTTAGCGGTCGTATATTCCGGGTAGGTTGGTTAAAGAAACGTGCGCCGTGCCAGCTATTGGTCGACGAAACGGGTGCAATGACCAATGGAGTGGCGCGCGTCGTTACGCCCAGCGCTCTACCCCTGCCAAAGTGACGTGCTGTGGCGGCCGCGACGTTCTTCTTCTTTATCTGCTAACACGCACGGAAAACAAGTGACTACTCCACTGGTCGCTAAATGTAGGGTTGGGTTACACTCTTTACCTAATTCTTATACAGATACGTATCGATGACGAAGTTAACCCATCCTTTACGAATGCATAATACAGTGCGCGTAAAAATTGTCCCATTTCTTCTGAAAAACAAACAGGGCTACGAAATTTTTGAAAATGTCTTGGTTTCGTAAGAAATAGTAAATTGTATATCTAGATGTGTAATGGACTATATTATGACGAGTGATGACAGTATGTAAAAGCGAGCGATAGCGAGTTTTTACAGTCACACGAGTCGTAATACCATGATTACGCACGAGATATATATGGTATAGCCATAGCCACTACAAAATAGGTACCTATTTTTCACTTAATTTTTAAAAAATTTTGACAGTTCCTTTGCGTCGCCATCTTTACTTCTACAGTATGCCGCGAAGTTCGTGAGTAAGTATAATGGCAGGCGCACGCAGACGTATAGAGCGAATAAACAGAAGTTGCTATGGCAACCGTTTACTTACCGCCCTAGTGCGGTAAGTAAAACACTTTCCGCAAACCTGCCTGCAGTTAAATGACTCATTAAATGTCGCTATACATACATCGAAAGT
Source organism: Mongoloraphidia duomilia (assembly GCA_039654895.1). Taxonomy (NCBI): domain Eukaryota; kingdom Metazoa; phylum Arthropoda; class Insecta; order Raphidioptera; family Raphidiidae; genus Mongoloraphidia; species Mongoloraphidia duomilia. The sequence goes on from CM077527.1 coordinate 16,167,315, forward strand.
AGCTATTTTGTAGTGGGTATGGCAAAAAATAAATAAAATAACAATACAAATTACCCGCAATTAGGTATTTAAGTTTAAAAAAAATTATTAATTTTTTATTTTTTTCTAATAATTTAACATAAATAATATTGAAAATCGAAAAGAAAATTTTTTTTAAAGCTATAGATAAATTACTAAAAATTAATTAAAATGTATAAAAATTTAAAAAATATCACGTGACTTCAAAACGCGCCAGGAATGTTTGTGACGTCGTTATGTTAAAATGTGTCTGCATTTGTTGGTATTTGTGTATATGTATTACACATACTATCAAAAATAATAAATTTTTAACTTGGTAACCATGGATACAAAGACCATATAGATAACATAATGACGTCACACGCGTTCGGATTCTTTCGGCGCGTTATCGGAACTGAGTTTAAAAATTAATTTTTATTTAAATATAACTTTTTAATTAGTAAGCAAAAAAATTAAATAAAAACAGTTTTGCTATAAAACTTGATGTGGTCCTTCCATTTAAGTAAAAAAAAAATTCGTTTAAAAACCCAATTGCACGCAAGAAAATGCAAATATAACCAGACACAGGTCTCGTTACCATTTTATTTATATGAATTGATGACATAAGACTAAGGTACTTGATAGTAGATTGTATTTCTATCTAGTTGCGTAATGAGGTATATTACTGACGAGTAGTGACAGTATGTTAAAACGAGCGATTTAGCTAGTTTTAACAGTCACACAAGTCATAAATATCATTACGCACGAGATATAGGTATACTTAAATGGTATTTTTTGCCATACCCACTATAAAATAGCTATACTTTTCACCTCATTTTCAGTATTTTCAAAAATTTTTGACAGTTCATTTGTGTCGCCAACTTCACATTTATAGCTATATAGGTAATTATAGCGGGCGGATCAGAGCGAATAAACATAAATCATTATGGAACTGTCTACTTACCACACTAGTGTGTTTTGAAAAACACTTTCAACACACCTGTCTGTTAACTAACCCATTCCATGCATATATACGTACTCGCATGTATACAAGCTATTTTATAGTGGGTATGGCAAAAAATAATTTTCGATAGATTTATTATTTCACGCAATTTATCGCAAATAAAGAAAGTATAGAGTTATCTAAGAAATAAAAAATACAATACAAATAATAATGTAATAACACGTTATTTCTATGGCCTATTCAAACACTATCTAACATATACGCCTTATTAAATACAAGACCACCATGCAGCTTGTTTATTTTACAATAAAAAAACGATCAAAAAAAAACTGCGACAGAACATCGTCGACTTAATCCCGTACTTGTAAAAATAAATCATTTAAATGCTAAAGTTTATATAGGCGGATAATCCAAAATAAAAACTGTGTTGCATCTGTAAATCCGTAATGGAAACATTCTTGGTTCTGTGTGTTGGCTGCACTGGATAATATTGTGCGCAAAACCGACCCTAATCGGTCTCACAGCGATACGGTTAGGTTTGTGTCCCTGCCCTAACGGAAAGGCGAACGACCCCATTCTCTACGATAGGCGCACTGAGCGAGCTGCAGCATCTACTTATATTTTATATGATACTAGCGGCCCGGCCCGGTTCGCCCGGACTGCAATACAATACTCACTAGCTTCTATCGTTCGCTTCCGGGTGGTACATTACTCACTCGCTTCGCTCGTTCGCTTTAATATTATATATGCATTACTCACACGCTTCGCCCGTTCGCTCCCGGGTGAATTTTTCCGATGTTTTAATAGTTATTCTGTTAACCAGGGCAGAGACAAATCCAAAAAATAAAAGATAATGAAAATCGGTCCAGCCGTTCTCGAGTTATAAATGGTGTAATTAACTAACACGACTTTCTTTTATATATTATACTAGCGGCCCGGCCCGGCTTTGCCCGGACTGCAGTACACTACTCACTCGCTTCGCTCGTTCGCTCCCGGGTGGTATATTACTCACTCGTTCGCTTGAATATTATAATTACATTACTCACTCGCTTCGCTCGTTCGCTACCGGGTGAACTTTTTCGATGTTTTAATAGTTATTCTGTTAACTAGGGCGGAGACAAATCCAAAAAATCAAAGATCATGAAAATCGGTCCAGTCGTTCTCGAGTTATAAACGGTGAAACTAACTAACTAACTAGACTTTCTTTTAACTATATAGATATATATAGATATACGAAATACAAAAGGGAGATGAGCAATAAGCGAAAATGTAAAGCACGTCGGGAATCCCGCACGCGATTTCTACTATAAGAGATAGGTACGTATAAAGTGATACATATATGAGAAATTCATTGTTTTTGATTAAACCAAAATCTACCCGGGCGAAAGCTGTATTTGGATAGAGCGAAAGGTTCACAATTGGGTGCGTCTAATGTTGTGAGTGGTGACTAAAGAGGGCAATCTATTCAATCACATTTATCTATTATGTTAGCTGACTATTCAATGTTTATATTCAGTTTTTATATTTTTTTAACAACATATTTCTAAATAATAAAACATAAACCTGTATTATAATGGGAACAATATGCATACAATGTTATCTTTTATGTTTTCAATAAATTTTCGATAATCTGCGGTGGATTTAAGGGCCTTAATATATATCTGACATTTAATTTTTAGCGAGATATGCTTCTTATCTAACTAATAGATATCCAAGTGTGCAAGCTTTCACAGCCGGCATTGTTCCAAGTCTTCATGGTTTCCGGGCTTGTAGGCCGTGGTCCGGTGGTATTTCTACCTGACGTTTCGTCTACAACTGCGGTAGACATTCTCAAAGGCGATGTGGCAGCGGTCAAAGTGTCCTCCTTGGCGGCTCACAGATCAGTGAGCCGCCAAGGAGGACACTTCGACCGCTGCTGCATCGCCTTTGAGAATGTCTACCGCAGTTGTAGACGAAACGTCAGGTAGAAATACCACCGGACCACGGCCTACAAGCCCGGAAACCATGAAGACTTGTAACTAATAGATAATTAATACATAATAAAAAAAATCGTAAATTTGTCTGTAATGAGCCATTTTCCCGAGATTTTCCTGAGAGTAGTTCCTTCAATTATCCACGAGAGGCAGCATTTGTGGTAGGTACAAACATTATTCATTTCCCTTTAGTGTCGTGCCAGTTTAGTGGTATAACTTAATTATTTAATTAATTTAATAATTAAGTTATATCAATAAAATGACACGACACTATAATGGAGAATAAAATAATAATGTTTGTACCTACCACAAGTGCTGCCTCTCGTGGATAATTGAAAGAACTACTCTCAGGAAAATGGCTCATTGTAAGTTTTTAACGAAATGAAAGAAAGAATAGCCGATCGTGTAGCAATGCTGTTGTTTACATGGCTTATAGCTATGGTTCATCTATTACAAGTTCCCAGTTCCCGGGTTCTTCTCCGAGAGCTGGTAAAAGTGTCTAATGGATTTTCAATTTATTATTAAAAAAAAATAATGAATTGAAAATATGAATTGGTGCTAGGCCCAAATAGCTTTAGCTGTTCGTGGTCTCTAAAACACAATTTTTAACCAGCGTTACAGCAAGTTTGACTTCAGAATATCCCCCTCGCCCTTCATTCAAATCGAAACCAAAACATGGACTGGGCAGTCCAGTTCCAAAATTTTAATTAAATACGATCCCAAAAAAATTATATATGTATTGTAAAAGTCCAGGCATATACAGTCCCCAGGGAAAACATTGGAATGCAAACTACATTCCAATGTTTTATGGGATTTGCGCTCCCAGGTACCAGAGCTCGTACCAGTCGGTTTTATGTATGCCGGCTGGCAGATTCTAATACACATGAAGAATGGCCGAGCATGTAGCAATGCTGTTGTTTACATGGCGTTCCTCTATTACAAGTCCCCAGTTCCCGGGTTCTAGCCCGAGAGCTGGTAAAAGTGTCAATTGGATTTTCAATTTGTTATTAAAAAAAAAAATGAATTGAAAATATGAATTGGTGCTAGGCCCAAATAGCCTTAGCTGTTGGTGGTCTTTAAAAACACACACACCTATGCCCGTTAAAATAATTCGTAAAGCGAAAACTGAGGAAAATTAAAAATTGCAAAGATTTGAAATATTTAAAATTGAAAGGAAGAGAGTTTAAAAATTATGTACAGTTGCATAATTTCGTATGTCGAGGAAGTGTCGAAAGTCGAGGAACCCTTTATTAGACTGAGTTTAGAGTTTAGAGGCCAGACAAATGATTAATGTTATATTTTGATTTGAATCGTACGAATTGTGACAATTGTATCTGGCAAACAAGGTGGAAATAACTGTTCCATCTGCGATGAGTTACGTTTTTAAAATTTTAAACTTGATTTACGATCATTGCTCTACCATAGCCAACTCGATTGCTGATTTTTAAAATTAAAACCCAATAAAAGAAAGTCGTGTTAGTTAGTTAGTTACACCATTTTATAACTCGAGAACGGTTGGACCGATTTTCATGATCTTTGATTTTTTGGATTTGTCTCCCCCCTAAAAGAATAACTATTAAAACATCGGAAAAATTCACCTGGGAGCGAAGCGAGTGAGTAATGTACCACCCGGGAGCGAAGCGAGTGAGTAATGTACCACCCGGGAGCGAAGCGAGTGAGTAATGTACCACCCGGGAGCGAACGGACGATGCGAGTGAGTAATGTAATTATAAAATTCAAGAGAGCGAGCGAAGCGAGTGAGTAGTGTGTTGCAGTCCGGACGAAGTCGGACGGGGCCGCTAGTTATTAATATTTACAAGTTTAACACGGACGTCGTGACTAAATACACAATTAAATGAATGCATAATGACTGCAAACAGTATATATGAAACACCTATTGTAAGAACAATATGACGTAACACAATGCTGTAATCAGGAAAAATTCATTAATTCAAACGTATGTCACCGCAGGGATTCTAACCCTAAACTTTCCACTATCGCAGCGGACTGAGCTCTTATAATAGGTGTTTCATATATATTGATTGCAGTCATTATGCATTCATTTAATTATTATTAATAGAAATGTCTGTCTGTCTGAACGCGATAAACTCGAAAAAATTCAACCGATTTTCATGCGGTTTTCACGAATAGATAAAGAAAATATTTGGGAATGTTTTAGGTTATTTCTCATTATATATCAATACTAATCTTTACTCGATAACCCCCAGGGGGAATATTGGAATGTAGTTGTTCTCGCAATTGCATTCAAATATTCTTTGGGAATTGGCATTCCCAGGAGCCCGAACTCGTACCAGTCGGTTTGTGTATGCCGGCTGGCAGATTCTAATTAAGTTTACTTTGGAAATTTTTTTCTTGTAGGAAAAGCTTCCGAAAAATTTTGAAAAAAATTGTTTTATTATGTATTTGTAAAAAAAAATGTGGGACGACTCTATCGGTACCCAAACTTAAAATATTGAGATTAAATATTATTAACTTCCCACTGGAAGTTATTGTAATGGGTCCGAAAATCGAAATCAAAAAGGAAAAAAAATTTTTATGTTTCAAGGTCACTACACTATTTTTACACTACTTTTAGAAAGATGTCTGTGTGTGTGTGTGTGTGTGTGTGTGTGTACGTACGTACGTACCTATGTGTACATTTCTTTCAAAGACGAAATCTCGAGAACGAAAAATGATATCGACTACGTTAGGGTGCCAATCGACGCGTATTAACGTAAATATGATCTGAAAGAAATTTTTTCAAAATCGGTTCAGCCGTTCTTTTTTCTTAACCAAATAACCTCCAAAAAAGTAGATTTTACACAATATCTCGCGAATAAAAAATTATATCGACTTCGTAAGGATGTCAATCGAGGCGTGTTAACGTCATTTTGATCCGACATAAATTTTATAAAAATCGGTTCAGCCGTTTTTTTTTTTTTTTTTTTTATTTTTTAATTATTGATGTTTTAATGATTGAAATGATTACTTTTCTGTGTAATATCTAATTTAATTATTATTATTAAATATTTATCAAACTGGGAAGTTCGTCGTGTGGACCTCAAGGGTCGCACTTTAGTCCTAATAAACGACCCACCTCACGGCTTGTTATTATTTTATTTCGTTCAAAAGACTACAAGGAGTCGAATTTGTCAGACATGGTAAATATAAAAATAATAGCAGATATGAAAATAAAGTATAAACAATACAATAAATTATTTCATAGTAAAGTCATCAACGATATACAAACATTGTGCAATCAATGATTTCTTAAGTTTCTTTTGAAATGTATTGAAAGGCAAGTCTTTAAAGTCATTAGGCAAATCATTAAAAAGCTCCAGGGCAGCATAATGCGGACTGTTTTTAAAGAGAGAGAGATTACATTTAGGTAATAAGATATTGCCACAGTTACGAGTTAAATAAGAATGTTCCTGTTAAAACCGGCGTTCACGCGAGCGCAGCGGACAAAGGCTCGTAATGAAATAAGGTTCAGTTAGTTGATCTTGGTTATGCAATCGTTAAACTTCGAGTTGAAGAGGGAGTAAGGGGAGAGTTATAACAAAAGGAGGCATTGAATGGAAGCACGGAGGCAGGTAGAACTGTTCACACTGCACTGAATGCTGTAAACTAGACGGCGCGTTTAAAAAGTCATGTATTGGCGTCATTAATCACATTAAAAAACGATATTTGTCATCGATATAGCTGATCGGGTCGGCTACGGAAACAGTTGCCTGAGTGTGACGTCACAAAGATCGAATAATGCTATACTTATAATATTATCCTAATAGGTAGATATTAGACATCTATAGAATTAAAAGTGTTCTGAAAAACATTTTTTTCTCCTACCTACGCCGAAAGTTCGTACTTTCGTCCCTGCCAAGCGGGAACAAAGTCTCTCTTTATTCCCGTGGTACGGACACTAGTGCGCGTGCGCAATAGTACTTATGCCGGCTCTCACGCACCTACTTCTGTCTCCTTCTCCTACACATTAAAATTATATCCCTTAAAATTATTTCTTAATAATTTTAATAATAAAATAAAAATAATAATAATAATTTTTTTTTTTCAATTTTGCGAACTTTCGGCCTGGCAGGAGAAAAAATAGTATGCGCAACACGGGAGGAAATTACTACATCTCCTCCCGCGTATTTGCCACCCTCGCCTTTGGGTCGGGTGGCAATTTTATACGCGAGAGGAAATGTAGCACTTTCATCCCTTGTGGCACAATGTACTATTTTTTCACTAACCCTTTAAGTGGGGTGTCTTTATAGATAGGTTTCCTATAAAAATTGACATTTACGCGAGCGAAGCCACTGATAGAAGCTATTGTTTATATACATTTCTCTTTATTTATTTATTGTAGATTATAGACCCGTCGACATCTAAGGTCATTAGCGTCTTTCAACTACACTAAATAACAACTAACTTAAAACTAAATAACATCACAAAACATCTATGAGCGCAGGTGGGATTCGAACCCACGGCAGTCCAGTCTAGAGGCTGCGGCACCAAGCATGCTAACCACTAGGCTATACTGCCCTCTATACATTTCTCGATTTGTTGAGAACTACTGTGTATCAGGAAGTAGAAGCAGATGCAGTGATTATATTATATGAAAGTGCCGATTGACAATAACACAAAGTTGATTTGAGCTGTGCATCTCATGTCTGCCGGTGTCGCGGCGCTCCGCGGGGCTTCGCCACCCTCGCCAAAGGCCTGTCATCTGCAGTCATATAGCGCGCGGGTAAACAAACGACGCACTCAAGCCGCTCTATCTATCGCTTGTAGTGTCCGACGTTTCCGTTAATCCACACGCATCAATGTCTTGTTCTCGGAAAATCCATTCTTTGAACTCTTCAACTATACGACGGGATCATTTCACAAAATAGTCCTAAACACGGATCAGAATAGTGCAGTGGCGGACTAAGGGGGGGGGGGCTCGCCCCGGGCCTCTGATCCTGGGTGGTCTCCAAATCTCGAGAAGTCCTTCTTAATCAAATCCCAAACAAAACCAAAATATGTTTAGTAAGTAACAGGCAGTTTGGAGTTTATTATATACGTTTATTATAAATATTTAATTGTTTTTGTCAGCCAATATATCTATATTATTCATTTTTTACGAAATTTACACTACAAATACATCAATTTTTAAGCAGACCGGGGGCCTCATTTAGTTCTGCCGCCCCGGGCCTCCGACGGGGTTAGTCCGCCACTGGAATAGTGATCTAGTTGCTACTTCGCTACAGTGGAGAGAAACTGTATTGCAGGTCACACATTAATTTGACGTGAATAACATTTAATGTTTCATACTGGGGTGGCATTTTAGAAATATTAGATGAAACGGAAATAGTCGAAACTGGTTGACATGTGAAACAAAACACAGCGTGTATATATAAACTATGTTAAAGTCTCAGACACAGTAAATCAGGTGGCCGTGCGGAAAAGTACAAGTCTATACCGACAAGTACAAACGCCAAACCCAGGTTCGAATCCCGAAGGCTTTAAATTTTTTTAATAATGAAAATATATAGATAGGGCGATAACAATTTAAAATATAAAAAAATAAAATTACAATTATTTTATTTATTACCTATATATTTTACGAACATTTGATTTTATAAGATAAATAAAAGTGGGTGTATTCCTTTCCATGACAACGAATACAATTATTTGTGTTTAACGGTATTAAAGCCATCTGTCTGTACCGGCTATACAGACACCCATTTTTTGTACACACTGTACCTATTTAATAGATTGTAGACGCTCAACAGCTGAGGTCATCAGCGTTTAGGTGTGTATTAGAATCTGCCAGCCGGCAAACACAAAACCTACTGGTACAATCCCATAAAACATTGGAATGTAGTTTGCATTCCAATGTTTCCCCTGGGAGGACTGTACCTATTAATAGGAAAATAAATAAATAAATACCCGTGTACAGGTGTCTGAGATACCTCCCTCCTACGGCCGATAATCATCATTAATTATTGTAGTTTATGTATCTGGTAAATAAATTATTATATTTTTACAAGCTTTTATTTAACTTACAGTGTATGTTAGTTTGTTTGTGTGTTTGTTTAGGTCAAATTTTGCAAGTCAATTTTGAACGACTTCCACGTATCCGATCGATTTGAAATTGTGTAACCTATGTATTCCCAATGACAGTACATGAATAAATCGTTTTTAGAAATAAATTCAACTCCTAAGGGGTTCAAACGGTGATATGTAGGGTTTTTTTGACTAATCAACGCCCAGGCCAATTCGCTGAAGCTAGAAACTTGAAATTTGGACAGTTGCTTCCTTTTCTGACGTAAGCATCCACTAAGAAAGGATTTTTCGAAATTCAACCCTTACGGGTGTCAAAGGGGGGTAAAATTTTGAAAGACTAAAATGAACAAAATAAATATTAAAAAAAACTTTTTAGAGACAAGCTTTTATTTAAATGCACTAAAAAGGAAAAAATAATTTTCAATAATTTAGGTTCATAATTATAAAAGCGTGGGTCGTGACTAATAAACTATCATAGAGTTCACGACCCATGCTTTTATAATTATGAACCTAAATTATTAAAAATTATTTTTTCCTTTTTAGTGCATTTAAATAAAAGCTTGTCTCTAAAAAGTTTTTTTTACTAATATTTACTAATTATTATTATTATGCACAAAATCAAAAGGCCTAGTATACCGTCTGCCTGGAATTATCCTTATAGTGACATTTAAAATGTTACTGTTAAAAATATCGTCTAAACTCTAAGAGCTTTTCCTTTACATAATTTCATTTTTAATTGTTAATGTTCTAGTGAATGGTGCTCCCATACGTCTAACACGTATTGAAGCATATCGGTTACATAATTCGGACCTCGGACCTACCCTCTTCACATTCAGCGCCTTAATGCCAAATAGGCATAACGACATAACAATAGTCGCCCATAACAATAGAACTTATTGACAAATTATTATTTGTTAAGTGATTGATTGTGTGCAAGTGTTGCCAACACCGAACACAGAAAACGATCGTTTTATACAAAAATGACATTGGCAATATTCAATAACGCATAACGATTTTTTACAATTTGTCTCACTTTCGAAATATTGCTCACTGAAATATTTAAGACTCTTGTTATATAATATTGCAAATGATTTGTCATTTTAATTTGCAATTTGAAACGGCATGAATGAATGATGGATAAAGGTGTAAACCCGAATGCGTCAAAAATAAACGTCAAATGCGTTATTGTTAATAAATGATCGATAATCGAAAGAACGTTAACCTTCTAGTAGGCGCGTGAATTATCGAACAGATAGAAATATATATTCTTTCTACACGAAGCGAACATCATGAACGACACGTCGAACGCGAGGCGTAAAGTTGCTCTAGTAAGACTAAATATGACAAAGACGCCATATTTAGCCAAAACAATGGAAGGGAGTGTGTAGTGAAAATACCACAGAAATATCATAGATAGAATAGGGAAGCCATCCAAAAAAGTGTGTATACAAAAGATAGAGATGAAGAATAGAGCAGTTCTTCTATCTTCTTTTATCGCACAAATACATAACCATGGTTACAGATGTAAATTAACAATACCCACTACACATTTTTAACTTCCCATTGGAAGTTATTGTAATGGGTCCGAAAATCGAAATCAAAATGTATAACAAATTTTTATGTTTCAAGGTCACTACACTATTTTCACACTATTTTTAGAAAGATGTATGTGTGTGTGTGTACGTACGTACGTATGTGTCCATTTCTTTCTAAGACGAAATCTCGAGAATGAAAAATGATATCGACTACGTCAGGGTGCCAATCGACACGTATTAACGTAAATATGATCTGAAGAAATTTTTTCAAAATCGGTTCAGTCGTTCTTTTTTCTTAACCAAATAGACTCCAAAAAAGTAGATTTTATACAATATTTCACTAATAAAAAATTATATCGACTTCGTAAGGGTGTCAATCTAGGCGTGTTAACGTTATTTTGATTCGACATAAATTTTATAAAAATCGGTTTTTTTAATTATTGTTAAAAAAAAATAATAATTATGTTTTAATGATTAAAATGATTCCTTTTCTGTGTAATATCTAATTTAATTATTGTTATAAAATATTTATCAAACTGGGAAGTTCGTCGTGTGGACAAGGGTCGCACTTTAGTCCTAATAAACGACCCACCTCAGGTGGCTATATACCTGCTGCCATCTATATTATAGGTTTCTCATGTGGCAATATCCCATATAGTGAAACGAACTCGCAAAAACGATTCCAAAATTACAGTCAACAAAACAAAATCAAATATGACTTATTCACCCATGGATTAAAAAAATATGTACAGACGAAATTATAATAATTATTATTTGTTTGCACAAATGTCAAACTATTTAAATAGGGTTCATTTACATATACTGTTAAAAATGACATGCGGTTTGACTTTTGTACAGGGCCGCATTTGCCAGGGGGATTATAGTTCTGTAATTGTAACGAAGTAATAGTAGATTCCAAATCTTCATGGTTTCCGAGCTTGTAGGCCGTGGTCCGGTGGTATTTCTACCTGAAGTTTCGTCTACAACTGCGATAGACATTCCCAAAGGCGATGTGGCAGCGGTCGAAGTGTTCTCCTTGGCGGCTCACAGGTCAGTGTCAGTGAAGATTTGGAACAATGCCGTCCGTGAAAGCTTGCACACCTGGATAATAGTAGATTGTATATTTAGTGGCGTAATGAGGTATATTACTGACGAGTAGTAACAGTATGTTAAAACGAGCACTGCACGAGTTATAATATCATTACGCACGAGATATATATGGTACTTTTTGCCATATAGGTACCCACTATTTTCAGTATTTTCAAAAAATGTTGACAGTTCATTTTGTATCGCCAACTTCACTTCTATAGTAGGCCGAGAGTAGCTGTCAGTATAGGTAATAGCGGGCGGATCAGGCAATGTGGAAATATTATATTATATGGTGTGCTTATCTGGTAGGGTTCTCTCTCTAAAAATCGTCTCAAAGTTGAAACGATTTTTAGAGAGAGAAACCTGCCGGATAAGCACACCATGCAATATTTCCACCATGCAGGGATTAGGGCAAATAAACATAAAATCACTATGAAAAAAACTTTTTAACAAAAAAAAAACCTCCTTCAAAAAGCCACTAAAAAGAGAAAAATAATGAAATTTTGAGGTCTGCGCCAAATTAATAAAATATGAAGTCGTTTAAAAAGTATAGTATAGTGATTAATATCTTCTTTTTAACCAACTTCATATTTTATTAAATTGGCGCAGACCTCAAAATTTCATTATTTTTCTTTTTAGTGGCTTTTTGAAGGAGGTTTTTTTTTGTTAAAAAGTTTTTTATTTTTTACTTTTTAGTGTCAAAAAGTGACATTTACCTTAAAGGAATCACACGCCGTTACTAATTTTTATTAAACCGACTTTCTTACGCTGTCTGATGTGTCAAAAAGTGACATTTACCTTAAGGAATCACACGCCGTTACTAACTTTTATTAAAATCAGCCGAACTACTGAACCGATTTTGATGAAATTTCTATGGGACTAATCTGAAAGTATATCCTTTCAAATAAAAAAAATTTCCAAATCGGTTTATAAATGACGGAGTTCTGAGGTAACAAACATAAAAAAACTCGGGTCGCAGTGCCAAACCCTGCCGACAATGTGTATTTGCTAATACAGGCCTTGTGGCTTTAATACGTGAACTTAGGTTTGTTTATGGACAAAATAAAAAATTTAACCCCTTAATACATCCCTTAAAATAATTAAATTTTTCTAAATTTCAATATTAGACATGGATTTTATCAGTACACCCAATTAAATACACCCTTCCATAAGTAAATCCGTATCAACAAACTAGTGTTTTCATAAAATTTGAAAGTCCGGTCCTGTCGGGCCGATTTTATTAAAATTTTAGCGGCACATTTTAATCTTTACTAAAGAGTTAAATTTCAATTTTGAAACGATTCTGACAAATTTTTCGGTATTTTTGGGCCCAAAAACTTTTTGGAACCCCTAAATACAACCCTGAAAATGGTCCGATCGGGCCCATTTTAAATAGGCTTCTTGCGGTGATGGGTTCCAATGTGTGTACCAAATTTCGTTTCAATCGATTAAGTCTGTCGAGAGTTATCGTGTACTCACATATATATATATATATATATATAAATATATATATATATAAATATATATATATATAAATATATATATAAATATATACATACATATATATATAAACATTTTCAAAAATGGTGCCAAAGTGTTCAGGAGGCTATGAAACGTCGAAAAATTTTGGTCCGACCCCTAGGTCCCGCCATCCGACCGACGCCAATAGTGTATGTGCCATATTATGGCAAATACACTAAAAACAACCGAATTGAGAACCACCTCCTTTTTTTGATGTCGGTTAAAAATGGTTTGCTTTTTAACAGTTATCGGTTGGCACATGGTCATAATATAAGAACGCTTGATAGTCACTCATGCAACTATACATTCGGCCGACTAAAAATTGTCTGTCAGCGCTTTATGCGAAATAGTTATCAATACAGAATGTGCCTAGTTCGGTCCTGCATCAGCCCTGATTTGAATACCTGGGTTGCAGTTGCAGTGAAGGGGTTGTCAATGTTTACATTTTAAACATATAAAAGATAAAATAAATTATAAAAACCGCATTTTGCACGACGGCGGACATTCTAAACATTCAGAAGCTATTCCAGATACAGAGTGATGGAAAATATGCATGAAAACTGTCACAATGTTGACATTTGATTTAAATATCTGCATAAATAAAATTGTAATTTTGTTTGTTTGGACATCACGCAAAAATGGATGCACGGAATTTTTTAGACTTAAGCACGATTTATATTATCCGGTCAGACACGGCGCGGGAACGTAGCGTTTCCGGCAAGACAAACATTTTTACATGCACAAATACAAGTAATGATACGTGTCTGAACGGACGGGATCCGCTAAGTATAAATATTCGTATTTGAAATGTATGTAAAAATGTTTGCCTTGCCGGAAACGCTACGTTCCCACGCCGTGTCTGACAGGATAATATACTCGTAAATCGACCTTTACGGGTTAACGCGGACGTATTGTAATCTCGAACTAATTTTATGTAATTCTTCGCGAACTTTTTTTTTTTGTTTGAAAAATAAGATAGCAAACTTCTTTGTAGTTATACTATACACTGTAAAAAATGGATGTAAAAATACTTTGAAAGTTAATTCTAAGTGATTTTACATTATTATTTATTTTTACCCAGAAAACTTCATAAAAACTTGGACTTTTACTGTAAAGTTAAACAAATTTGTGATTTTTACATAAAGTAAATTAAAATTATACATAATTTGTGTAATATTCCAATAAAGTGTGTAAAAATTACAAAATAAAATGTATAGTTACATATATAAAATGGATGAATACAAAACAAATTAATGTAAAATTAGTAACCACGCATGCGTAATGTGTTTTTATGGAATCTATAATGCGATGTGGCGATACCTGTTTGCGACGTCATTGTCTCTTTGTGTGCCTATTACCGGAATAATCACTGGCTACAAATGGATCATCGATAATCTATGTAATCGGCCTTCATTTCTTACAGTGTATACTTAATAACTAATGAAATTAGATTGTAGATTATAGACGCTCGACAACTGAGATCAATAGCTTCTATGATAACTAATGGATAATTTGCCACCCGGTATTATACAGTGTGTTCATTATTTGCATATAATCCACATATGCGTGCTCCGTTATGTAAACAGGGTGATTACTGTTGAATGTTTAATTTAATATACCAATATGGATGCCTAAAAGATGTTAGGGATGGGCCGTTTGTATTTTAAGCTAAGCTTATTCTAATTATAAGTTTTTGGCTATTTTTTAAATGTTTTTTCGGAGTTATAAAAATATTGTATTTTGTATGGCGAGAGAAACTGAGCATTTATGGTGGGAATGACGGGTAGATAGTATATAACACTTTACCAACACAGGTTAGGTTAATAGGTATACTATACTGCTTTATTTTAAATTTAAATCTGAATTAAAGAAACGTTTGCTTTCTCTTTGTTTATATTCAGTAATTGATTTTAAATATTAATTTATACAGGGTGTCCCAAAAAGAATGGGACATAAAGTAACAGCTGATTCCTTACAAAAAAATATTACGATAGACCCCAACATGTCTATTCCGAAAGTTGATATTAAAAGAGATACAGGGTGTCAAAGTTTAATTTTTATTTTTATAATTATGACGCGGCATTTTAATAAGAAACACTGAATTTTTAAATAAAACTGTCAAAATTACCATGATAACGCCGCGCCGGAGTTTTCAAAGACACCTATGTTCATTTTCAAAATTTTCCATTTAAAACCACATTGCATCGATTACTTTAAGTGCAAATATCTTGAAAAAGGTTACTCCTAGCCACTTTTACAAAGTATACCTTTTTTTCGTAAAAATGCCGGAAAAACCAATTTTTTAATTCAAAAAAATAGTACGAGTGCGTACAAAAAAGTTATGACTATTGGAATGAGTGAAAAGGTGTGTAAGTGGCGCCCCCTACAAGTAAGAGCCATACCAAGGTCAGATTTGAATTTCTCATATCAAAAAATCCCCATTTACCAAATTTCATTAAAATTATTTTAAAAGTTATTTAAGAAAATCAAAAATAAAAATTAAACTTTGACACCCTGTATCTTTTTTAATATCAACTTTCGGAATAGACAAGTTGGGGTCTATCGCAATATTTTTTTGTAAGGAATCAGCTGTTACTTTATGTCCCATTCTTTTTGGGACACCCTGTGTATTTGTATTGGCAAGTCAGATGAAATGTTTTTTTCTTATTGACAAATAAATATATCTATCTATCTATCTATTTCCCATCCCTCAAATCAATGTTTGTACAGATGGACAATTGCTCACTTTTCTACATAATTAATATGCAATAAATTCACTGGCGTAAATCGAAGAGGGGGAACCTTTTTAAACAAATAGAATATCAGGGTTTAATCATTGGATTAATCAGTAAGTCAATAATTTTTTGGCAAATACTTTGCTATAGCATCTTAAACAACGTACTGAATGTCTACGCCAGGGGTCGGCAAGTAATTATAAGTGGGGTCCGGATACTGTTGAAAATTTTTATCGAGGTCCAAAAAAAAAACATATTCTTTACTAATTTTTTATTTTAATTTTCACTCACAAAATAATATGAAATACAATAGATAGGCATAATTTTATTCAAAAATCAATGGGAGAAATTACATTTGCGGTCTTGAGTCAGTTTTTTAAAGTTAGGTTCACGTGGGGAGCAACTTATGCGAAGAGTGTCTTCAAGGTGGGCGGTCGTTAATCTTGAGTGATATTGGTTCTTCAAAATGTGCCTCTTTGTTACCGCCACAAAGCACTCGTAAATAAAACTTTCGTAGCGGAAAGTACAAAAAAATATTTTTTAAATAATTCAAAAAAATTTTGGTGGTCCAGTTTTTGACTTTCCGCGGTCCGGACTTGGACCGCGGTCCGCCAGTTGCCGATCCCTGGTCCACGCTATAGCGCTATTATTTTGAAAAAGTAGTTACAATATCACACTGAGATATTTTCGAAACGGTCGAAATTACAACGTTTTTGACTATAATCCAAGATAGAGTAATTTGAAAAAATACATTCCAACAATGTGTCACTTACCTACAGCCTACAACAAAATAAATACGGTCAAGTACATTTGCAAAATTTGAAATTATCCCGACCGACCAATCACAACTCAAGAAACAAAGGGACACGAGCTGATCACGCACACAGGTCACTCTATCTTGGAAATGAATAGACTACAGAAATTATCGTTTTACAATTAATGTATTATACTTAATCAAAGTTGATCTAATACATCAATTACTGATATTAATCGTTAATTTTTTTTTTTTTTTTTGCCAATATACCCAACACCTTACCTAATTCGATGGAAGATATACTGCAAGACGAAGACGATAGCACCACCAAACTTCTACAGTTTCTCAAATTCATAAACCTGGAAAATAAAATCTAAATTTAGTAACCCATTTTAATCTGTCTTAAACAATTAATTAGTACTTACCCATTTATTACATTTATACTTACCTGTATTGTATATGAGATTTTTTTATTAACTGTATCGTGCATAAAGCCATAGTTGTTGAGCACGTAATTAAATTAAAAAAAAAAAAAATATACCAACACATACAAGTATATAAAATTATAACTGGATCTCTGTAAATAGATAGATAGATAGGTATATTTTAGATTATAGACGCTCATCAGCTAAGGAGATCTCTGTATATTATTCAAATTCAAATTTATTCCTCAGTAAAAAAAATTCGACTGATGACCAGTCCTATACTTCCCACCTAGTAAATATTTGCAAAAAATAAACACTCTTTTTTTTATTCTTTGACTAGGCCCAAATAACCTTAGCTGTTGGTGGTCTTTAAAACACATTTTAATTTTTATTCTTTGAAAAAAGCATGGCCCTCTTTTTTGTTTGGTGATCTACTGATGGCTAACTTAATATAGCAAAAATCATGGTTACCTTGATTTACGTACAATTTTTATTTTTTTTAGTAAAATATTTTTTTTCTCGAAAACTATACATGTTAGAGAAAAAAAATATTTACATTTTTTTCATATTATAATATCTAGAATTCATTTATATTTTTACTTCCCACCTCTACTATGGTAGGGAAGTAATGGATTCAGTCCGAAAACAATATTTCGAGATTTTAACAGATTTTCACGTTTTGAGACCCTAGCAATCGTTTAAGATCATTTTCTGACTGATGTCTGTATGTGTGTGTGTATGTGTGTATGTGTGTGTGTGTGTATGTGGTCAATTTTTCGCCTTCGATATCTTAAGAACGGAACAACATACGGGCATGCCGATTGTTCTATTGTGTTTATCAGCCTTTAACTTAGATCTGATTAGATTTTGAGTCAAATCGGTTCAGTGGATCCTGAGATATTCAAAAAAACGTCCTCAATGTCACGTATTAACATAGGTAAAAAAAAATATAAATGAATTCTAGATGTTATAATATGAAAAAAATGTAAATATTTTTTTTCTCTAAAATGTATAGTTTTCGAGAAAAAAAATATTTTACTAAAAAAAATAAAAATTGTACGTAAATCAAGGTAACCATGATTTTTGCTATATTAAGCTAGCCATCAGTAGACCACCAAACAAAAAAGAGGGCCATGCTTTTTTCAAAGAATAAAAATTAAATTGTGTTTTAAAGACCACCAACAGCTAAGGTTATTTGGGCCTAGTCAAAGAATAAAAAAAAAGAGTGTTTATTTTTTGCAAATATTTACTAGGTGGGAAGTATAGGACTGGTCATCAGTCGAATTTTTTTTTACCTATGTTAATACGTGACATTGAGGACGTTTTTTTGAATATCTCAGGATCCACTGAACCGATTTGACTCAAAATCTAATCAGATCTAAGTTAAAGGCTGATAAACACAATAGAACAATCGGCATGCCCGTATGTTGTTCCGTTCTTAAGATATCGAAGGCGAAAAATTGACCACATACACACACACACACACACACACACATACAGACATCAGTCAGAAAAAATCTTAAACGATTGCTAGGATCTCAAAACGTGAAAATCTGTTAAAATCTCGAAATATTTTTTTCGGACTAAATCCATTACTTCCCTACCATAGTAGAGGTGGGAAGTAAAAATATACAAAATATACAACTGTTTTACAAAAAAAGGATTTCCTGTCCAACTTGGAAGACCAGTGCTAGGGCAGGACAGGACAGGATTATAGCTTCGTTGTCTTGAGGGTTCTTTGTATGCTATATCTAGACGGGAACACGTGTAACCAGAATTTTTGTCTGTTTGTTTATTTGTACCGGCATCACTCGAGAACGGTTAAAATTATTTTGATAGAGTACTTTTTAACCGGTTAAGTTTGGGCCAGATAAGGTTACTGTCAAAACAGACTTTAACCAGTGGCGGACTAAGCCCGTCGGAGGCCCGGGGCGGCAGAATTAAATGAGGCCCCCGGTCTGCTTAGAAATTGATGTATTTGTAATGTAAATTTCGTAAAAAATGAATAATATAGATGTAATGGCTGACAAAAAAAATCAAATATTTATAATAAACGACCTACCTACATTTATATTTTGTAGATAAATAATAGTTTTATACGGCTGAAATGCAATTGAAAAATTTTTCGTTGGAAAGCAGTCAATTATATAATTGTTTCGAAACATATTGGAAAAAATCATTTTACCAACCAATGGTCACAGTCAGGATTCCAACCTGAACCTTTCATTTATATTTTTATATTTTGTATACGTACGGGGCCTCCAACTCCAAACTGCCGCTTACTTACTAAACATATTTTGGCCTTGTTAGGGATTAAGATTAAGAAGGACTTATCGAGATTTGGAGGCTCCCCAGGATCAGAGGGGACGGGCGAGCCGCTCCCCCCCTTAATCCGGCACTGACTTTAACGCAAGCGAAAATGCGAATAAAACGTATTCAGATTATAAATAGTAATTTTTTTCCATTTTCGACATAAACGCGGTTTTGTCAGATCGTTCGCAATATACCTGTACGAGCGTGGCGCCACGTGATGGCTCTTTTTTCAATGAATATTAAAATTCATAACGCAACCGTCCATACATATATTCATCGGCGAATTTAAACTGTTCGAACAGAATCAGTTGAATAATTGTTGGCGATTGATAAAGTGAGAACAATGTGGTGTAACGGTTAGCGTAGCCGACCTTTGGATCGAAACCCACCTCCGCTCATGGATGTTTTGTGATGTCATTTAGTTTTAAGGATGTTGTTATTTAATGTAATTAAGACGCTATAATGACCTAAGTTCACTGTAAGAAATGAGAAGGCCGATTACATAGATTATCGATGGTCCATTTGTAGCTAGCGATTAATCTGGTAATAGGCACACAAAGAGACAATGGCGTCGCAAACAGGTATCGCCTGCACATCGCGTAGATTCCATAAAAACACATTACGCATGCGTGGTTACTAATTTTACATTAATTTGTTTTGTATTCATCCATTTTATATATGTAACTATACATTTTATTTTGTAATTTTTACACATTTTATTGGAATATTACACAAAGTATGTAATTTTAATTTACTTTATGTAAAAATCACAAATTTATTTAATTTTATAGTAAAAGTCCATGTTTTTATGAAGTTTTCTGTGTAAAAATAAATAATAATGTAAAATCACATAGAAAATCGAGCGAATTCTACCTTAACTTTCAAAGCATTTTTACATCCATTTTTTACAGTGTTGTCTATAATCTACAATAAATAAATAAAAAAAAGATTGATAAAGTAACCACTGACGTCACTTGACGTGTCTTCAACGACCTTTGGTATCGCCAATATGGAATTAAGGTAAATGTGAGTTTGTTTTCAATTTCAGTCCCGCGTAAAAAGTTTCCACTTCATTAAGAGTAATTTTTTTTTATTTTTTTTTTGAGACGTGAGGTCAAAATTAGGACGCACTATAAATTGCGGCTGAGTTTCTCAATTGTCAGATTAAAATATAATCGATGTTTATTCGGCATTCGTTATGTTGCGGACTGTACGTCGGGCGGCGGCGCGGCTACACCTGTGCGAGTGGAGCATTTTTAAATATAAAATGATCAACCGTCGCGGGGGCGGAGAGCGGCGGATGGCGGTGACAGCTGCCAATCAGTAGATAATTGAAACAGCGAAACTGTTGCCGCCGTTTAAAACGACACTCGGAGCACTGCATTACAAAACTGGCCGCGCGCTTCCTCCCCCTCCCCACCCTCATATCACCCACATCGTGTACACTTCCGGACAGAAACTTGATAAACTTGATCTTTTTCACAATGCGCTTTTATTAATTAACTGTCTTTCTCTGTTGGGTTAATTGTATTCCGGGAAAAATGTTGTAATCAAATTTCGGCCATTTTTTATTTATTTATTGTAGATTATAGACGCGTCGACAACTTAAATCATTAGCGTCTTAATTACATTAAATAACAACTTCCTTAAAACTAACTGACATCACAAAATATCCATGAGCGGAGGTGAGATTCGAACCCACGACAGTGTGATCCAAAGGTCGACTACGCTAACCGTTACACCATACTGTCCTCTCGACCATTTTAGATATTTTTTATGTAATTATATAAAGAAGCTGATACCTTGTTTTAATTAAATTTGTAAATAATTTTTAAACAGGTTACAAGGCAAGTAACAAATAATATTTGCCAAAATTTATTGAAATCAACGTTTCGACGGTAATTGTCTCTTCTTCAGGATCCAAATAATATTAGCAATTATTGCAATAAATTGGGTCGTTTATTAGGACTAAAGTGCGACCCTTGAGGTCCACACGACGAACTTCCCAGTTTGATAAATATTTTATTTTTTTTTTAATAATAATAATTAAATTAGATATTACACAGAAAAGTAATCATTTTAATCATTAAAACATAATTATTATTTATTTTTAACAATAATTAAAAAAAAAAAAACGGCTGAACCGATTTTTATAAAATGTATGTCGGATCAAAATGACGTTAACACGCCTCGATTGACACCTTTACGAAGTCGATATAATTTTTTATTCGGGAGATATTGTGTAAAATCTACTTTTTTGGAGTCTATTTGGTTAAGAAAAAGAACGACTGAACCGATTTTGAAAAAATTTCTTTCAGATCATATTTACGTTAATACGCGTCGATTGGCACCCTAATGTAGTCGATATCATTTTTCATTCTCAAGATTTCGTCTTAGAAAGAAATTGACACATACGTACGTACGTACGTACATTATACGTACACACACACACAGACATCTTTTTAAAAATAGTGTAGTGACCTTGAAATATAAAAATTTGTTATACATTTTGATTTCGATTTTCGAACTCATTACAATAACTTCCAATGGGAAGTTAAAATTTTTTTTTTCAAAAATCAAAATTTTTAACAAAGGAACGACCCTCGTGTTCCCTCAAAACGTGACATGTTTTTACCAATCTTATTAACTAATTGTGTACAACAGCATGCTTAGTAGATGTTAGCCCTTGTCTGCGCCTTAATCCCTCGCGCCCCCTGCCGAGTGTTGGCAAATATTTGCGCGTGTGATGTTTGTTCACTTTAAGTATCGGATGACTTTCACAGCTACGCATGCGTACAAACGAAACGACAATTTAATGAATTGATGAAGTCACGACTTTGCAAAGGAACGCGGATTATTTTGCACACTGTTGTACCAAAAACGATATTTCCGTCGGAGTTGTAAAGTTTGCGATTGTTTCAACAGATCGGATGATTATCTCCCGATTAACTAATAGAATGCGATATGATAGTATAATATATCTAGGGAAACAAGGAAAGAAACGTATGTCGAAATTACAATATTTTTAACTTCCCATTGGAAGTTTTTGTAATGGGTCCGAAAATCGAAATCAAAATGTATAACAAATTTTTATGTTTCAAGGTCACTACATTATTTTTAGAAAGATGTCTGTGTGTGTACGTATGTACGTACGTACGTATGTGTCCATTTCTTTCTAAGACGAAATCTCGAGAATGAAAAATGATATCGACTACGTCGGGGTGCCAATCGACGCATATTAACGTAAATATGATCTGAAAGAAATCGCTTCAGCTGTTTTTTTTTTTTTTAATTATTGTTAAAAATAAATAATAATTATGTTTTAATGATTAAAATGATTACTTTTCTGTGTAATATCTAATTTAATTATTATTATTATATATTTATCAAACTGGGAAGTTCGTCGTGTGGACCTCAAGGGTCGCACTTTAGTCCTAATAAACGACCCACCTCACGGCTTGTTTACCTTACTACGGCCAAGCCACGGGCGGTAAAATTTTTCGTCGTAATTTAAATTTTGTAAAATAACGCCTTGCTCGATGGTTAATAATTCACTTGTTTTCTTGAAATTTGTTATTTTGGTCTTTTTCAGTGTATATTAAAATACGATTCTAAGTACTAGGTACCTGTCTTATTATGGGGTAGCTCAACGCTTAATCATAGCGCTTTTAAAATACAAAAAAATGGCTCGAGCTGCACCTCGTGAGCACTGCAAACCATTTTTCCGAAATTGTTGAGAAATAATATGTGTACCTAATTTTGATGTCAAAGTGTTTACTGTTTATCTTCAATTTGATGTATAATTTGTTGGGTTTTTCGAAAAGTATTGCATTCAAATGACGTAAAATATTTCCGGGATAACACGATGTAATTTTTTTTCAACACTAAACATTGGTAAACTAATGTTTGTTACATTTATGCGCATTGTGACCGGGGGGACCCAAAAAAATAGCTTAGCAACGATTATACAGGCTGTCCCAAAAAGAATGGGACATAAAGTAACAGCTGATTCCTTACAAAAAAATATTGCGATAGACCCCAACTTGTCTATTCCGAAAGTTGATATTTAAAGAGATACAGGGTGTCAAAGTTTAATTTTTATTTTTATCATTATGACGCGGCATTTTAATAAGAAACATTGTATTTTTAAATAAAACTGTCAAAATTACCATGATAACACCGCGCCGGCGTTTTCAAAGCCACCTATGTTCATTTTCAAAATTTGCAATTTAAAACCACATTACATCGATTACTTTAAGTGCAAATATCTTGAAAAAGGTTTCTCCTAGTCACTTTTACAAAGTATACCTTTTTTACGCCAAATGACGGAAAAATCAATTTTTTGATTCAAAAAAATAGTACGAGTGCGTACAAAAAAGTTATGACTATTTGATTGAGTGAAAAGGTGTGTAAGTGGCGCCCCCTACAAGTAAGAGCCATACCAAGGTCAGATTTGAATTTCTCATGTCAAAAAATCCCCATAAACCAAATTTCATTAAAATGCCTAAATTATTATAAAAGTTATTTAAGAAAATCAAAAATTAAAATTAAAATTTGACACCCTGTATCTCTTTTAATACCCATCAACTTTCGGAATAGACAATTTGGCGTCTATCGCAATATTTTTTTGTAAGGAATCAGCTGTTACTTTATGTCCCATTCTTTTTGGGACACCCTGTATATAAATCTCGTCAAAAATGTTTGCTTTTTGTATAATATTTTCAGTTGTTCGCTCACAGATTCTCTGATGTTTTGCGTAAAGGGTATATATTTTTTTGTAAATTTGGGCTATTTTCAATTTCAGATAAATACAACTTTAATGGATACGTCTGCTTTGACTGCTGACAAAGACACAACATGGGTCCAACAGTCCCAGACTGAAATCAGAGTTCCAATGGCCATATATGGTGCTGCATTTCTTCAGCTCCAGGAAACAACGTGGAGCCGCCATGGAAGCCGGGGAATTTTTCAAGGTTTTAGAGGTTTTGATTTCGGTTACGATCGTTGAATTTGCTTATTTATTCCAAATAATTTAAATTCAAATTCAAATTCAAATTTATTTCAATCCATTGATGCTTCTGCATGTGGAGTCGTCATAAAAACATAAAATGTACAAAATATACAAAGTATCATATACAATATACAAAACAACTTACAGTAATTATATAATGACTGAATTATTGTCCTCAAGAAATTCCTGGCAATCATAATAGCATTTTCCTAGTAACATTTTTTTGCAGGCTTTTTTAAAGGCAATGGCGCTTTTTATATTTTTAATAGTGTCTGGTAACTTGTTATACAATTTGTGACCCCAATATCTGGGTCCTTTTTCAAACAGTGCTAGTTTGTGTTTGGGCGTTTTTAAATCCGAGCCAAATCTTGTGCTATAATTGTGCGTTGTGTTGTTACGTTCATATTCTGTTAATTTATTCCTCGTGTCTATTAAGCATTGTAAAAGTCTATGTATTGTTAATTTGATTTCTTTTATTTTTGGAAATTAAAATCAGTTTTTGCATTTTTTTATGATTCAAATTCGTCATTGTAATAATTAATTTTCTGAAAACACTATAAATATCTTACAAATTAAATTAAATTCCAATGTAAGTTTCGGGTTTGAGTCCCGACAGTGTTTTTTTCTCTCTTGTTATCGGACATTGGTGGGGTGATGGGGATGTCATTGTAGGACTCATCACGGTGTAAAGAGAGGGCGGCGACTTTACACACAGGGCTCAATGGTATGATTTGTTATGGCAACACGATCTGCGCTCATTTCAAATGATATTATTGAGCCCTATTCCTCCCTTATGGCCTGAATGCTGTATAAAATGTGACATTTATGGAAAAAATGTGTCGCCTCGGCCCACGTGACGCTTCTTTTCTCATGGTGTTGCTTTTGTTTTATTACAGTGCATAATTTTAATGATTTCTAGGATTCCGTATCTTAGAATGAAAAAACGAAACCCTTATAGGATGACTTTGTTGTCTCTATGTGTGTTGCTTTTTGTTTGAATTTAAGTAGGCTAGCGCATTAGACTGAAAGGATCTGCAGACATTTTTAAAATGTATGTCTTTGTATCTTTATCTTAACAGGGATGGGTTTAAATTTTTACAGATAATTTGCTATGAGTTTATTTACTATTGTGGACTAAAAGCTTCAAAATTCAATCAATTCGTTTCTATAAAAATTAAAGTATATATTATATTATATATTATATTATATTATATTATACATTTTACAAATGAATGGCTGCATTGGCAAATTAAAGTAAGATGTCAACAAGTATTTCTATAGTAGATTAATACTATAAGTGATCTAAGACTAGATACAACATTCCCAACGGAACTTTGCGGGGCCTCATAGGGTGGAAGGGTTCGTTCAGTGGGCCAGGCAACCGAAACAGTTTGAGGTCGGGTTCTCGGCCCCGTCCCTGAGTTGCTTCATTGTTTGTACTGCTGTGCGTCTGACGGTGTTCCGAAAGAACTTGAAGGGTCGCCTTAAGCGGCGCTTCTTCCCGAATCCTGCATGCCACTTTAATGTGGTGCGAGCTGTCGTACCGCAGTGAGGTGTTCATTGGGTGTGGTTTTGGAAAAGTGGACGTTGCTGACAGTCGATCCGACACTTCCGTTTGGTCCCATTTTCGGATACTCTGCATTGATGAGTGTTCACTTGCTCCCTGTGAATTACCTCGCTGAGGAACGTTGTGGAATAGAGTTCTGTTGCAATATTAGAACAGGTTGGGGCGCCCTTAGGTGTTGTATTTGATAATGTTAATATTACGATTTGTTATTATACTTCGAGATGTGACATCGAGATGTGTATTAATGATATTATATATGCAATAGTTTATATAATATGGTTATTGTTTTATTAATATTATTTAGAGTTACTATCGTGCTACCGGTACAGTGCCTAAGAAGTCATTTAATAAGCTGGCGTAATGCGATCGCAATTTATAGCCCTTCTACTTGAAGATACTTAACATCATTTGAAACTAATTGTCTGACCAGCTTTTCTTTGTCGAATGAATTATGTGGGTTCAACATCCACCTGAAGTGAGATTTTTATTTCAAATTTTAAATTTGTTTGAACGACAACTCGGTTCATCCCTGAAAATAATATCAACACTGAAGGAATCGACTAGAAGATGTTGTATAGGTACTGTAATTTCAGTACTTGCAAGTTTTTTGTTTAAATTGGATTCGTTTTCCAATTGAAAATTAAACGATTAATTTTTCTAACGCATGACAAAAACAGCATTTCAATTTTCACATTTTTGCTATTCATTTTATAATATCATTTTCCACGTGTTTCTTGCGCTGTTGGAACTGTCAGACTCTCCTAAATTGCACTTTCAGTCTAATGTGAAATCAAAAATATGTATAGGTTAATCTTAATATATAATTATTAATAAACGAAGCGTCCATTTTTCGTTTGGGGAAAGATAGTGTTCCGCTGTACTGTTCTTCCTGTGATGATTTTGTGCTCGCTTTGTATTTCATTTTCACAGAGATGAGAAATCTATTCAATTTGCAGCTTAAGTTAAATTCAATTAATTCGTTTCTATAAAATCTAGAGTATAGATTTTATATAATTTTATCGATCTTCGTATTCTTTCAATTTTGGCTAGTTTGACACTTTTTTCGTGGTGAGGAAAGGATGGCACAGAGGGGTGGTTCCTCCATTCTGATAAAATCGCATGGGAGGGTGGTCCCCCATGCGATGATATAAAAATGGAGATAACCAGAACGGAGGTCGGTGCCAGAGGTTCACTTTACTTTGAAGTGAACCTATTTAGTATTCAATAAAAATGAAAGTTAAACTATAACTATTCTATTACGCACATAAATTTGGAATAATCAAGATAAAAATAAAAATAGGAAGAAATCCTTTCCAAAAATTTTTTAAAATCATTTATTAAGCGCTTTCGGAACTTAGTCCATCTTCAGAATAACAAGAGATTTTTTTATATTAAAAATCTCGAAAATAATCACAAATTAAAACAAAAATTTTTAAAAAATATAATATTACCGAGTAAATATCAGGCTTGCTGCCCTCAATGAACTGACTGACAAAAAATAATGAAAAATAATAAAAAAAACCAGATGTAACCTCTATTGTCCTTGAGGAAACAAAATTTTTTATAAATTGTAGTGATTAATACTATTTCGATAAAATTTGTTATTATCTAAATCATCCATAATTATGTTAAGATTTTTATGTGGCTCTGATTTGATGACATCTAAAACTATATGAACTTATGTGATTTTTAAAAAGAAAAAAAAATATATAACAGATTTCTTTTTAAAAATCACATAAGTTCAAACAGTACATTAATTTATTCAGAAACATCTCTAAATTCCACATTTTATTCATTACCGTTTTTCAACAATAATTGTTATAGTCTAAAGAATATATTTAAACGTTACAATATTAAGATTTCTTTCAAAAATTCTCAGACACTACAAAAATCTCTAGTGAAAATTAAAGATAATGACGACATTTTGGAACATTGCGGTGTTTATCGGTTATTTTGTGAATGCGGAGCAAGTTACATAGGCCAAACCGGTAGAAATTTCCGTACTAGGTTTAAAGAACACATTGTAGATTTAAAGAATATCTATAACCACAAATCCAGTTTCGCTTCACATTTAACCAATGAAAATCACAATTATGATCCCCACAATTATTTTCAAATTTTAGAAACCAAACATAAATCTAGCCTTTTAAATGAATTAGAAAAATTTCATATAGTTTTAGATGTCATCAAATCAGAGCCACATAAAAATCTTAACATAATTATGGATGATTTAGATAATAACAAATTTTATCGAAATAGTATTAATCACTACAATTTATAAAAAATTTTGTTTCCTCAAGGACAATAGAGGTTACATCTGGTTTTTTTTTATTATTTTTCATTATTTTTTGTCAGTCAGTTCATTGAGGGCAGCAAGCCTGATATTTACTCGGTAATATTATATTTTTTAAAAATTTTTGTTTTAATTTGTGATTATTTTCGAGATTTTTAATATAAAAAAATCTCTTGTTATTCTGAAGATGGACTAAGTTCCGAAAGCGCTTAATAAATGATTTTAAAAAATTTTTGGAAAGGATTTCTTCCTATTTTTATTTTTATCTTAAAATGAAAGTTGTCTCAAAAAAGTCAATAGAATATTAATTCAAAAAGTAATTGCAATTTTTTTAGATTGTGTAAATTTTGGGTGACTCTCCCAAATTGCACTTTCTGCCTAACGTGAAATGAAACTAAGTATAGGTTAATCTTAATATAATTATTAATAAACGAAACGTCCATTTTTCGTTTCGGGAAAGATAGTGTTCCGCTATACTATTCTTCCTGTGATGATTGTGTGCTCGCTTTGTATTTTATTTTCACAGAGGTCAGAAATCTGTTCAATTTGCAGCTCAAGTTCAGTTTCTTATTTCAAAAATAGCACTTAACGTAACGGAAAACCCTCGCTCTTTGTTTTTGCTTCAGAATATTTACTTTGGGGTAATTTAATGGGACAGTTGACATGTTTTCTCAAGTGTGTCGACAAGTCGCTTATGACGTCTGTTGTCGAGCTTCTATAATTTGCAATTTCTATGAATGTGTCACATATCATTGCAAATTGAACGATGACCGATCGTAACGCGTAGTGAGCCGCAGTTCGCCGGTGCAGGCTCTCGGGTTTCTTTTTTCAAGTGCGGTAGTGTCGATATTGATGCATCTCGCAGATATTTTTGAAGGGTTGTCGCTTTCGACGGCGGTTATAGATAATGGTAAATATAATGGGTAATTTGAACAGCGAGGTGCTGCTGTGTCTTGGAAACTAGACGGTGCTATGACGCAAAAGGAAAGTTGCAATTCTTTGAAATATTTGCGAAAGTCTTGACGGGGAGCAGACTTTGTTTTTGTCTCTCTAAGATGACGGATGTTCATATC
Source organism: Mongoloraphidia duomilia (assembly GCA_039654895.1). NCBI lineage: Eukaryota > Metazoa > Arthropoda > Insecta > Raphidioptera > Raphidiidae > Mongoloraphidia > Mongoloraphidia duomilia. Next base: position 16,196,610 of record CM077527.1, read on the forward strand.
AAAACTCGATGAAGGCGATTTGTGACTTTATTATTAAAATAATTAAACGAAATAAAAATACTGTAGAAAAAATCGAAAACACGTTAAAATTCAGCACCAGTGGCAGCCAACCGTTGGATCGATGGCAAATCTAAATCAAAGATTTATTTAATAAAATGTTCCGTAACAGTAGTGCGCGCTTTAAACACGTATTCGTATAACTAAATTATCTCCAAGGATGAAATTTAAAAATAAGTGTCAAAAGTAGTGCGCGCTTTTACTTCTCGTTTTCAGGCATCGTTGGACAACTTCTTCCGCTCTGCAAATAACTGTCATAGGTATGCTAACCTCTTTTCATATTTTTTATTACGTTTAATGGAAATTTTATAATAAGTATAAAAAAATATCAACTCTCAACTGATCACCAACTCACTATGTAATTATGTATTTTGATTTAAATGTTAGAAAAAATGAGAAGTAAAAAAAATGTGAGCCGTCGCGGGACGCCTGGCAGATGTGAAACATTTTTATAGCTTGAATCTTTTATTTATTGAACTTGACAAATTTATCAAAATAAAATCTAGCCTATATCACTTAGGGATAGTGTAGCTTTCTATTAGTGAAAGAATTTTTTAAATCAGTTCAATAGTTCCAGATATATTAATTTATGATTTATTACAAGGCCGCGAGACATTCTCCCCCTGCGAAGATAATAAGTGAAAGAATGTTTAGAATCGGTTCAGTAGTTCGAGGGATAAGAATTTACAATTTAACACAATTTACCCTAATTTTCCCTCGTTTACCCAAATTTACCCTAGTATACCCTAATTTCTTAAATTTACCCTAGTTTTCCCTAAATACCCTAATTTACTTTAATTTGCCCTAATTTACTCTAATTTACCCTAATTTACCCAAATTCTCATTTTAAAAAAAAAAAACAAAAAATTAATTTTTGGTGTCATGAAATTTCAAAAAATTATAATTATTGTCAAAGAAAGAATATAACAAAAATAAAAAATGTTATAAATAAATATCATGTAGAATTTAGAAAAAAAACGTCAAAAATTGTACGATGCCATGAGTTTCCGAACCCAAGTCCCCATGCATAGAAGGCTAAAGTCGTACCACTACTCTACGGGTGAACTTGTCTAGACGGCCCGTTGTTACTGTATAACTTAATTTACCCGGACAATTAATTTATATATTATTTATCCAGTACAATATAAGTGCCGCAGTGGTGGGGAGAACAGAAGCGAAGGAGAACATTTCGTTGCATTATTTCGTTGTATTATTTCGTTGCATATTTCCCCTCACGCGGCTGTTCACAGCCCGACATAAGATGTTTCAACTCAATTAGAAATTAAAGAATTGTATTTCTTATCAATATGCAAATATTAACCGCTTTTTCTTTTTTCCAGGTTCTGATATATTTGCCAGTCGTCAATCGGTGAGCGTTTTTTTTATTATTATTTAAATTGTCCGCCGTTATGAGCTCGGGTCAACAAATCCTCCGTGTTTATAAAAGTTGTCTGTTGAAATATTATATATTTTAACGGCTCAATGTCTCTTGGAGTTGACCCGGTTAGGGGTTTTGGGATTCGAGATTTTCTTAAGCTCAATCGGTAGAAAAGTGATCACTGATATCTACACTCTGTCAATTTTTTTTAAATATTATAAAAATAATGATAATCAAATGACAAAATAATGTAAGTTTTTTATTGGATAGTGGGTACCTACTATATTAATCAATTCGTATTAATTTTTTTGACTTTCAAAAAATCAGTGAACATTTAAATTTTTAATATTTGTGCAAAGTGCATTTTTAGAATGAACTAAAACAACGGACACCCCTCTTTTTGAAAATTATTTTTTTCTATATTTTTGTTCCAAGAAATTCAAAATTTCTTCTTGAGTTTAAAGTAAACTTATTTGTAAATCCTTATAAATTTTTGTAACGTTGTTGTAGTACTTTTCTGGAAATGCTTCGTCGGGATCACCCCTTCGGTTCGCGTCGCGTTTTTTAAAAAGATTTAAACTGAATATAAAATATGTTTTTTTTCTCATTGTTAAAGTTTTTAATTAGAGATAAAATAACCCATTAATTCCCTGCAATTTAATTTTCTATAAATATTTAAGTGTATAAAATCATTGTAAAACACAAGGTTCTTTTTCATTTTACATCAATTATAAAAATTCAGTAATTTTAGAACGTTGTGTAATGCATTGCCCGATATATTATTTTGTTTTAATACATATTTTTCACGTTATCTTTTTGTATCGCATCTAAAGTTCAGTGTACTAAAAAAAAATTACTGAAAAAAAATTAAGAACAATTTTTCATTCTAACTTATTGAATTTTGAAATGCGGTACAGAATAGGTGACTTCACCACACATTGAAGTGTTTTTCGTTTTTAGCTTAAGGGCTATTGCAGCAGTTTAACTATTGTAACTTTTAGACGTCGATGTACATATGTAGGGAGGGCCTTTTGATTGCTTGCACTGCTGTGTTTATAGGGTTTCTTTTCACAGAGGTTCCATTTGGGGACGTTAGATGTTAGGGCAGCTGTAGGGCGCCGTTCAGCCAACTTTGTCCTTACGCGTGTAGGTCGGACAGGACTGCGCGTTCAGGGACCACCTACTGTGATGTCCGCCCTCAAATCTTAGGTCTTGGCTCGGTCGAGACTGCCTTAGCTTCCAAGCGAAAGTCAATAGCTGTATCGTCCACCGTGAAAATCGTGTTAACTGTATTTTCGAAAATGAAAATCACACTTGTCGTGTTTTCTACGAAAATCGAAGTGTTGTATTTTCTGTAGTGAAAATCGGTTGTGTTTTCCAAAAGCGAAGATCTCTGTGCTTTCTTTGGGTTAAGGTCTAGCCTCAATCGCGCTAGGAGCGTAAAGGTGGTCAAATTTCCCCAGTGGATTTCTGCATTTCGCGACTTTAGGGACACACATAACACTTGTATATTATTTGTTATTGGATTCTAGTGTACGGCGTACTGTCTGTTTTTGCATACGATGTTGCGAAGACACCAGGTATGTCGTGCGAATTTTTGTATTCTTTAGCTAGCTGCGCATTCCGCGGTCTCTAGTATTGCCGAACAGGACATCCGCGTTGGACCGCACATAGGGTACTAGACCTCGGGCAGTTTTTGTGGATTTAGGCTTTTCACAGACAAATAGTCTAACTAATTCTCATTGAATATTTATTTTTTCAGATTTTTGACGTTGTTTTTCAGTCTTTTTCCTATCTAAAATATTCTCTAACATGTTTTTCTTTTACTGAAAGCTTTCCTTTAAAATAATTGTTTAAATTATAATAAACAATTTTTCAGGAACCATTGTGGGCCAGGTGGTTCTTTCAATACTAATTATTGTCAAATATTTATAGATCTAAATTTTTCAAAGAGAAAATAGTGTATATAATTTTTTTTAATGGGTAATTCATTCAGCAATTACATCCTGTTCATTTATAGACCAATTTATGGTGCATAAGTTTTAAGTTTTAAAGTTAAAGACGCGGAAACAACGTCCAACGATGGCAGATTTGACCTGCCCAACGATGGACAAAAATAACAACTAAAGCCCCTTAATTCATTTTTAAACCTGTAATAAACTTTCAATTTTTTAAAGTGATTTTTTATTAGCTATTTTTTTAAACAACGATAATTTGCTTGTTCTTTAATATTTGAAATTTGCTTTTTGAAAGTTAAAATTAATTTGAATTTAGTAGATAGATTTTTATATTTTTTTTCCGTAATCCGTTGATTAATATTACTTCATTCGTTCGTAGCCCATGCCCACATTTCTTTTAAAATGATCCCGACTATATTATAATATTGTCTTCGTATTTTTTGGTGGTGGTAAATAATAAATATTTCTCTCCCAGGTTACAGTTGCCTAGTTGTAACTCCTGGGGGCGCAGGGCTATGCATGTTAGACTGTAAGCTGGAATTAAATTTAATTATTTGAAATATAATGTTTAGTATGTATGACACTATTATACCTACTCAGGTTTTCAATAAAGATACTATTCTATTCTATTCTATTCTTCTAATATTGTTTATTTAATATAATATTGTCGGTTTGAAATTTGATCGGTTTGAAATTTTATTGTTGATTCGGTTTATAAGTTCAGTTTCGCGTTTTCCAAGTTAATTTTTAATAACGAAGAATGATTGATTTTGCAAGTATTTAATTTTCTCATTTTCATAAAACGTATTTCTGTTAAGTATATTTTCTTTTACTTAAATTCATTTTTTTTACGAAAACAAATAATTAAAGAGAATTGCTACATCGCTACGACAGACATAAAAGAGAAACAAAAATTATTTTAAATATTAACGAAAAATAAGTTGATTTTATTATTTTATAGTAAGTTTTTTATGAAAATAATGTTCTTATAAAAATACGTTGGCCAAGAGTCCATCCAAAATAAGATCCTTGCTGTTCTTTTCTGCGTACACTTTTGACTATATATAGCTACATAATATTATATTATATAATTAGTTGTCATGTCCATCGTAACTATATATAAGAGATTAATGGGAACTTGGACCGTGGGTTGATTGAAACTCAGTTAAAGTTTTAATTCGCAACGTTTCGTCTATATTTTAGACTTCTTCAGAGCCTGAAGAAGTCTAAAATATAGACGAAACGTTGCGAATTAAAACTTTAACTGAGTTTCAATCAACCCACGGTCCAAGTTCCCATTAATCTCTTATATATTATATTATATATCTATATTTATATAGTCAAAGGTGTACACATTTTCAAAAATTGTTATCAAAAATGTAATAGCTTGTATTTTATTGCAACCGGCCCTCCTGGCAGGGGATTTTTTTTGTATTACTTTTTAACATTTGATGTCGTTTAATTCACACAGCGTCACAAAACCATAGAGATATCATAAATAGAGTAGGGGAGTCATAGGCACTTATAGATTATAGGCACAACTGTAAGTGACAGTGTCAGGTTGGAAAAGAGAGATAGAAAACAAAGCAGTTCTCTTTTCCTTGGTGGTAGAAGTTAAAAAACACTTCCAACGAAAATTTGTTTGAATAATTAGATATTGTTACAAAACTGTTTTCTGAGTTGGCGGAATAAATGTTTATTTACAATAATTAAAAACAATGAACAGACAACAATAATTCGAAATAATTAACTATATACAAGGACTATTTACATCACTGTATTTATTTCAGATTTATTTCTAACGTTTATTTATGTCAGTCATTTACTCAGTTACTTCAGTACTATTTATTTATATCCACTCCACTATTTATATCACTGTACTGACTGATTGACTGATTAATATTTATATCCACTTGACGGCACGAGTCACTAATGACTGCCTAATATTTATATCAAACGCACTTGATTGCACGAGTCACTAATGACTGCATAATCTCCGATGAACTGATTACGTGCGTGAGTCACCGTAGACTGACTGACTTTCGTCGACTCGCTGCTTATATAGAGGCTGCGTGGCTTAAGCACAGCGCTTCTAGCGTTTTCCAGAACGTCTAGAATCTTCGCGCGGTTACTAGTTGTTCGGTAAGCAGACACCGCTTTCTCGGAACTATTGCCTGTTGTTCATATACAGGGTGATCCGTAACAATATGGTGTGTAGTTTTTGAGAAATGGGATCTTTTCGGTTACATGCTATTTTTTAGCGACCGCAGGAATAACTTTGTTTTTTTTTCACAGTGTCTTGAAAAATACTATGAAATACAAACTTATTTTTCGAAAATTATGTTCAACTTAAAATGAAACACTACTTATAAATTATTATTAACTTTGAATTTTAATCGTGAACATTCTCCCCGACTACGGAACCCTTCACTGTGCGTGATCCGACACGCACTTGGCCGCTTTTTTAATTGTAAATTAACCGAAAACTCAAAATCAATTTTTTGCACGATCACAAATTCACAAAACTTCCCCTATATATATTCCGCATATGCGAAAGTAAAAAGTATTAGTTTTATTATTATTACGAAAAACAATTTTTTTCCATAAAAACACATTATCATCATTTTTAACGTTTTATGATAAAATATTGGGAAATATTCAAAGAAATCGCCACGCCCAGGTTTATTTGAATTACATGAAAACACGTTTTTTATATTTTGTAAAAAAAAAAGGAAGAATAATAATGCAGCGACTTTGTGACCCCTCAATTGATGTGCATACATTATAAATGTAATAAAATAGTTGTTATTATGGATTGTTGCTTTTGTTGTCGACGCAATTTTTTTTTTGTATGTTTCTCCCATATTTTTACAGATTATAGTGCATTAGGTTATTTACTCAGGCTTTACAGCTCTCGCGGGGAAGATTGTAGTACATAAGCGGTGACAGCTTCGCAAATAATTGTGCAGTTTTAGTACAGGATTTATAATATAGGTACATCGGTATCTTATTACATCCTACCTTCTACCGAGAGCTATAGTGACAATTTTTTGGTGTTATTTATTCAGGGCCTTATTTTTGTGAAGATGTTGAGAGAGGCATATTAAAGTGCCCTGAGTAAGAGATTTTGCTAGATAGCGGTATGGGAGGGATGCAGACCGCCCCCAACATGTAACAAAAAAATGGTTACAATTATTATTGCTTCAAGGCTGAAATTGTTTGTATAGCTTGTCGGTGACCCAATAATACCACTATAATATTTGCAGATCGATTGGTCAGTTTTAAAGAGGTGGCAGATCACCCTAAACGTGTCATGTACCCGACGAAGTTTATATTATTAGTTCAAGGTTCAAATTTTAATATGTTGTTACGAATGTCTCATTGAAACCGACTATACATTTAGCACTGAATTTTATCTCCATGCTTAGTGAATGAATGAATTGTAAATTTTAGACGCTCGACAACTGACCCATGCTTAGTGGTTAACATGACATTTCAATACCTATTTTGAAAGTAGATCAGCGTTGAAAGTCGTACCAGAAAACTAGCGTTAAAGAATTTTGAAAAAATTTATTGATAAAAAAAATTAAAAAATACATACGAGTAGATAGGTAGGTACCTTACCTAGTGTACTTTCAGATCAAGAATTAAATTTTGGAGCAAATTCATATTTCTGTCGCAAATACAAATTTTTTGACTCAACGAATGTTTAAATTTTAAGTAAACTTAATCTTAGAGAGAAGGACTCAATAAAAACTTCACTGTAAGAAATGAGAAGGCCGATTACATAGATTATCGATGGTCCATTTATAGCCAGCGATTAATCTGGTAATTGGCACACAAAGAGACAATGGCGTCGCAAACAGGTATCGCCTGCACTTCGCGTAGATTCCATAAAAACACATTGCGCATGCGTGGCTACTAATTTTACATTGATTTGTTTTGTATTCATCCATTTTATATATGTAACTATACATTTGATTTTGTAATTTTTACACACTTTATTGGAATATTACACAAATTATGTAATTTTAATTTACTTTATTTAAAAATCACAAATTTGTTTAACTTTACAGTAAAAGTCCAAGTGTTTATGAAGTTTTCTGTGTAAAAATAAATAATAATGTAAAATCACTTAGAAAATCGAGCGAATTCTGCCTTAACTTTCAAAGTATTTTTACGTCCATTTTTTACAGTGTTTTAGAAAATAAGTAAAATTCTAGAAGTTTTTATCGAGTCCTTCTCCCTAAGATAAAGTTTACATATATTTGAAAAATGGACACGAAAAGTGATTTAATAGTTTAAATTTTAATTTTCAAAAACAAGCAATTATTTCTCAAGTTTTAAATATCAAAATGATATAAATAAATTGAACTATATTGCATAATATTCTAAACACGGCATTCATTACAAACAAATTCTTTTGTAAAGGATTCGTAATACATATGGAATATAATATAAAGTAATGCATTTAATACAAGGATTGAATGCATTTAACCCCAAATAAAATAACTCTAAACAAGCCCAACACCCATTCAATGGAGCGAGCTCAGTCATGCGGAAAATAGCGTACATTGAAACCCTATATACGTGTTCTGTACCTCTGTCTGTTAACAGAAATAGAAACGTACAAAAGACCAAAATTATTGACTTCGGTTTCTGGTAAGACTTTTCACTTTTAAATCTAGATTTTATTATAATGTCAATTGGATTTTCAATTTATTATTAAAAAAAAGGGTGTGGGTCTCGGAACCCCCGACAGATGTCAAACATCAAAGAAAACGTTATTGAACTCGGTGGTATTCTCTATGTAGTAGTATATATTTTTTCAAAATCAGCAACTAATTGTTATGCTGACATAATCCTATATACTGCACTGTAACACACGCGGTTGCCCGAGCGCGCGGAAGCCGAGAGAGAGTGCCGCAGTGGTGGGGAGAACAGCACCGAAGGAGCGGACCAAACATTTCGTTGCATATTTTCCCTCACGCGGCTGTTCACAGCCCGACATAAGATGTTTCACATCAAAAACGCGACGTATATTCCGTTCGTCTAGTTTCATTCGTTTGTAGGCACGGCTTCCATTTGGACGCGCAATCCGCCGCGTTAAAAAGGTAGCGGAAAATCCGCCCGTATAGTTTCGCTCTTAGGCATTGAACTCACCGCAGCGAGCGACGCTTGTTGATAGAGGATAGCGAATGTCGTCACATCTTTTTAGAGGGCCTCGACTTTAGAGCTGTGTGTTACAGTTGTGTGTGAAGTCAGAGCCACCTAATCGATGATTAATTGATACTCAGAACATTGTCTCTGAACTTCTCCATTTGCTAATGGTTAACGAATATAAAATAACAATAATAATATTGCATAATAACGGTTCCTTGCAGAGGGCCTACAAACAGAGCCTGTTTATAAACACAGTCGCAATAATAATATGTAAATAGTGTATGAGTTTTTCTTTGTTTATGCAATTGTTATTTATCGTCGCGTTATAACTTTACAAACCATTAACCCGTTGAAAAAGTTAAAATAATACCGTAAATAAATGTTTAATGCTAATTGCTATAAATTAGGAGGGATCGTTTAATGGACCGTGTAGTGTGAACTACATAAAGTGAAATTTACGCAAAATTTACATAATACATAACATGAAAAAATCTTATAAATTGACATTTACAGAATAAATATTTTAGTCCAGTGAAATGTTACATTACGTTTGCATTTTAAGTAGGACAAGGTTTTTTTAGTCGTTGCGTAGGGGGGATGTTCAAAATTGAGATTTCGGGGTCGGCGGCCACCCCATTTGGCCGCCATCTTGAAAAAGGGCTGCTAACAGGTTTTAAATTATATCTCCGTAACGATATCTACATCTCACAGGAGGGCAGTGTAGCCTAGTGGATAGCGTACTTTGACCAGTCTCTAGACTAGACTGTCGTAGGTTCGAATCCTACCTGCGCTCATGGATGTTTTGTGATGTTATTAACTTAACCCATTGGAAGCTATTGTAATGGGTTCGAAAATCGAAATCAAAATGTATAACAAATTTTTATATTTCAAGGTCACTACACTATTTTTAAAAAGATGTCTGTGTGTGTGTACGTATGTACGTACGTACGTATGTGTCCATTTCTTTCTAAGACGAAATCTCGAGAATGAAAAATGATATCGACTACGTTAGGGTTCCAATCGACGCGTATTAACGTAAATATGATCTGAAAGAAATTTTTTCAAAATCGGTTCAGCCGTTCTTTTTTCTTAACCAAATAGACTTCAAAAAAGTAGATTTTACACAATATCTCGCGAATAAAAAATTATATCGACTTCGTAAGGGTGTCAACCAAGGCGTGTTAATGTCATTTTGATCCGACATAAATGTTATAAAAATCGGTTCAGCCGTTCTTTTTACTCCAAAAAAGTAGATTTTACACAATATCTCGCGAATAAAAAATTATATCGACTTCGTAAGGGTGTCAATCGAGACGTGTTAACGTCATTTTGATCCGACATAAATTTTATAAAAATCGGTTCAGCCCGTTCAGCCGTTTTTTTTTTTTTTTAATTGTTAAAAATAAATAATAATTATGTTTTAATGATTAAAATGATTACTTTTCTGTGTAATATCTAATTTAATTATTATTATTAAATATTTATCAAACTGGGAAGTTCGTCGTGTGGACCTCAAGAGTCGCACTTTAGTCCTAATAAACGACCCACCTCACGGCTTGTTTAATTACCTAAGTTGTCGACGCGTCTTTAATATACAATAAATAAATAAATAATTAAATACATCTGAAAGGAAATTTGTAGAGAGGTTTTTTTGCAATGGATAGAGATTAGGGAATAGGGATACCGTTATCCGATCTGTAATTATAATTTTAATAAATCATCTTTTTTTTTAAACTAAATAAATTTGCGACAATCGTATGATTTAATAATAACAAACCGTGGTGCGAAACTAACAGTATTAAAATTATCGAAATGTCCGTGAAATCAGTATTTTGGCCGCAGTCATTATATTAAATTAGTTTTAGAGTTAAACGGTGGCTTATATATTTTTTTTATTATCGTTTCGCTTGACTAATGCATTCATTCCGTTTGAAAGAGACGCACGCGTATGATTCTCCATTTTAAAATTTATTAATTTTATTGTCACTGCGCGATTAGTTCCGGGTGTCTTCACTAAAACCATTGTTCTCTATACAAGGTGTCTATTTATCTGGGTTCGAAGGATATACACCACAGATAAATATCATGATATAATATATATCACGATATATACAAGATGTTTCTATAAACAAAATGATTAGAAATTATTCTGACAGCTAAAACGTCATCATTTTGTTCAAGTTCCATGGCTATCGCTATCTGTTTTTGAGGTAATTTTGACATTTTCATACCAAATTTCTGCCGTCACAAAGCATGAAAAATTAATTTTGTTTAATTATTTAGATGCAGAATTTTATGTTCTACAACTTTTATTCGAAGATATTTTTCCTGAAATAATTAGGGGAGCAGGAAATCGCAAAAGTTTGATTTTACGGGTTAAATCCCTATTACCCGCAAAATGATTCAGCACCCTGTATAGGTATCTTGGATATTTATTTAAAAAAACCCTAAGATTTTTTAGTGTCTCAAGTAAGATTGTAACGACTCTAATATGGTATACAGACGTCAGAAAATATCGACACAGACCAGTTTGTGACAAATTTACCTATTATTAGGTATCTGTTTTTCATTTTTAGTGTGATTTTTAGCTCTAAAGTTAAAAACGGTCCCAAGTATACCTACCTAATTTATCTTTTTTTCGTTGGCTATTATTTTTATAATAAAAATATATCATAATACCTCAATATTATCTCTTTTAATTTTGATAAAACCTTTCCCAAATATTTTCTCTGTTCGTGAAAATCGCACGAAAATCGGCTGAATAGTTTTCGAGTTTATCGCGTTCAGACAGACAGACGTTATCTTTTATGTTTGCCTCTATTTGACTTGACAGTATAAGGAGGTTACGCGGTTTAGCAAACAGCCTATATACATTAGATAGGGCGTACGCTCTTAGGGAGCTGCTAATCTGCACCGTCGATAATCATTATTTATGACATGTTTGTGTCATATGTTCCGCGTTTCAACCCTTGCACATTAATAATTAGTTATTATATCATAGCTACATCGTCAAGTTCATATCTAGTAGACTATTATGCCCTCATATATGTTTTGTTTTCAAAAAAAAAAATATTAAGTAAATGAAAAAAATCAAAAAATCCGACCGCGTAATAAAAAGCGAACAAAAAAAATTGAAACAATTGATCAAATGATAACAAGCAGCTGCCCCCCCCCTCCCCCCTCGGTACACTCATGCTCATATCGATGTATTTAGAAAAAAAATTACTTTTACATTCTGAAAAAATAGTTAACTTCCCATTGGAAGTTATTGTAATGGGTCCGAAAATCGAAGTCAAAATTTATAACAAATTTTTATGTTTCAAGGTCACTACACTATTTTTAAACTATTTTTGAAAAGATGTCTCTCTCTCTCTCTGTGTGTGTGTGTATGTGCACGTACGTACGTATGTGTCCATTTCTTTCTAAGACGAAATCTCGAGAATGAAAAATGATATCGACTACGTTAGGGTGCCGATCGACGCGTATTAACGTAAATATGATCTGAAAGAAACTTTTTCAAAATCGGTTCAGCCGTTCTTTTTTCTTAACCAAATAGACTCCAAAAAAGTATATTTTACACAATATTTCGCGAATAAAAAATTATATCGACTTCGTAAGGGTGTCAATCGAGGCGTGTTACCGTCATTTTGATCCGACATAAATTTTATAAAAATCGATTCAGCCGTTTTTTTTTCTTTTTTTTTAATTATTGTTAGAAATAAATAATAATTATGTTTTAATGATTTCTGTGTAATATCTAATTTAATTATTATTATTAAATATCTAACAAACTGGGAAGTTCGTCGTGTGGACCTCAAGGGTCGCACTAGTTAGTCCTAATAAACGACCCACCTCACGGCTTGTTTTTAGTAGTTACAGTACAGTTCTATTGATAATACAAAAATACTTTTCTTGAAAGATCCTCAGTGAGTAGAACTTCAATTGTTTAGATGATGTTTTGTCGTGCTGGAACAGTTGACGGTAGACGCTGCGTCGTTATTTTCAAACGAACGTCGGCATACCATTGAAACAGAGCGAGACAAAATATAATAATATAAAGTAAACCTAACAAATGTCAATTGTTATCATCGTCAGTAACGCAGTGTTTTTGTTTTCAACTAGCAAAACAGTTGACGATAGACGCAAATGAACATCGGTCTTCAGACTCTCGATCGAGCGACCAACGCGGGAGAGAAAGAACTAAACAGAGAGAGAGAGCGAAGAATGAGGAGAAGTAGCGGGAAGAGAGGGAGGAGGTGGCAGGAAAGCTTCCGATGAAGCCAGAATACCGCTGCGGGCAGATATATATTATATTTAAACATAATCATTTATTTTATTTCATATGCTTTATACACTATACATACACACACAGCCGACTACTATTCAATTTCTGTTTGTGACAGATTTGCTCCAACTTTTATACACCGTATAATATAATGGTTTTAACTTATTCCGCGCTGCTTTCACAATCGACCAGGTGGACTGAGCCGTCGGAGTCGCGCGTCACACGATCACCACTCGAGCTGGCCCGTTGTACAATGCATATATAATGTTCTCTTTCAGTATATTGCAAAAAATACATACGCTCTCTTCTCGATATGGCGCTTTCTCACTCACTCACTCGCGGTGTGTGTGTTATTTTATTATATTGTACCAACTGGGAATTAGTGGTGTAATCTTTAAACTCATCCTTAGTACTAAAAGATCTGACAACGCGAAATTACACATCCTTTATATGATAAACAAAATAGTGAGCTGGTGTTGTCCTGATTCGGGTCTATAGGCCGTCGTTGGTTGGAATTGCTTCCTATAACGTTTCGCTAGCACGAGTGGCGAGCTTCTTCAGAGGTCCTTCCATCTCCGAATTTTACATCCAGCATCGGAGATGGAAGGACCTCTGAAGAAGCTCGCCACTCGTGCTAGCGAAACGTTATAGGAAGCAATTCCAACCAACGACGGCCTATAGAGCCCAAATCAGGACAACACCAGTTCATCAACGGACCGCGAAAGCCTCAACCAATTTGTCAAACAAAATAGTATCGTGTGAGAGTAAAATGGGCTTGAGAATGGCCGAGCGTGTAGCAGTGCTGTTGATTATATGGCGTTGCTATTGTTCCTCTATTACAAGTTCCCAGTTTCCGGGTTCTAGCCCGAGAGCTGGTAAAAGTGTCAATTGGATTTTCAATTTATTATTAAAAAAAAAATAATAAATTGAAAATATGAATTGGTGCTAGGCCCAAATAACCTTAGCTGTTGGTGGTCTTTAAAACACAATTTCAATATTTATATCGGGGTTTTTTAAATTTTATTAGTTTCTAACCGGAATATTTTTTGTAGTATCCTGCGTCGAATTATAATAGAGGTAAAAGAGTAAAAAATAACAGCTTTTCAATTTTTGCAGTAACCCAGCCCCGACTTGTAGCTCCTCTAAAGTAGGTCTGCGCTATAGCACCGCATATAGGAATTATATGTAATATAGCTCCGAGATCCGTATTTATACCGGAGCCGCACTCACATATGTAGCTCTGCTGTATAATACCGGATGTCGGTTAAAATGTGGTCTTCGGGTATCGCTGTATTTTCAAATGTTTCGACATAGGTCCATTGTAAGCTTTAAGGTACGTGCAGTACGCAGCTGGGATTCTAGATGATAGCATGTATGGTAGATGGTGGCTGAAATTATAAGCGCTTATAGGTTTACACAACGAAGCTTTGATACTAGCATTGATACAAGCTTAAGTCGCATTTGAAATGTCAGATAGCGAAGACGAATATTTGTGTTCTTCTTCTACAAAGTGGTATATTTTAAATACAAATTTGGGTAGGAGCTATCATGTCCACCCTATTAATAGAAAACGATCTAAACATGGCGAATTTCATCATTTATACCGCAAGAATTAAAATTTTACCCAAACCGGTTTTTGAATATTTACGTATAGAACCTAACTACCAACATAAAGGTAAATTAGACATTGATATAAATATTAATGATAGCATCATTTCAAGAACTGAAACTACTAAATTCTTGGGTCTAAATGTCGATCAACATTTAAACTTCAAAAATCACTGCAAATACTTGGCCTCTAAACTCTGTAGTTATCATTATATGTTTATTAATTTAAAACAAATATTAACTCAACAGCAATTATTAAATATCTATTATGCACAAGTCTACTCAAGGTTAAAATACACCATTTGCTTTTGGGGTATGTCTTCTCAAGCAAATAGTGTATTTATATGTCAAAAGAAGATTGTCAGATGTATTGCTGGTGTGTCTCAGCGAGCGAGTTGCAGAGATTTATTTAAAAAATATCGAATACCTACTTACATTAGTTTCTATACTAATTTATGAATTGTCTGTTTATGTCTATAAGAATCATAGTAGGTTCATTAAGAACTCGGACATTCATAACTTAAATCCTAGATCAAAATCTGAACTCAGAGCTCCTTTTAACCGTTTAACCATTTCATTAAAATCCCCAAATAGTCTCGGTATAACTGTCTTTAATAAACTTCCCCAAAACATTAAAAAATCCGATAAACTGTCTAAGTTTAAAAAATACTTGAAAGAATTCCTACTTACAACCGCTTTTTATAAATTGGATGACTTTTTAAGTTATGGATGATTGAGTCCTTGATGGACCTACTAAAAATGACGATTGTACCCACTATTCTGGCACCACAAATAAATATTATTATTATTATTATTATTAACACTTTTAAATACGTCTTAGAAAAAATTTAAAACAAATTAAATAAAAACTGGCAAAATTTCACTTATTAAACTAGTCACATCCATTGCGAAACTTGTAGCGGCCATTTGACAGTTGTCACACGTTGATTGTAGTAGTCAGCGCGCTGAAAGAATGGTGAGATACATTCTTGTATCTAGCAGCTCTTGTAACAGCGCTTATACCTGCTACACTCACTGCTTCGTTGTGTACGCTCGCATATATAACAATGCATTAATTTAAGCAAGCCCTGCTATGATCTACGCTACCATCTCGAATCCCAGCTCCATACTGCACGTACCTTTAGTTGGTCGAGTTTGGACTGGGAAATTTATATAGAAATAATTTTTAAGTGTTATAATGTTAAGGCTATACTTCAGGGATTTTAGTTTATAAGTTTCCTTAAGAGATGGCAGATAATTTTTAATGTAAATTTGACATTTACTTGGCTTATTAAATTACAAAAAAAATATGCAATTCCCTAGTGAAAGTTTTATTAAAATTATACTTCTTTAGTCACGTTATGAAAAAATGATGAAAGTGAATTTTTCAAAAATTGTGATAAAAAACAGAATTAACCACAAACACCAAACTATAGTAATTTAATACTCGACGTACGTTTCGCCAACCAAGTTGGCATCATCAGGAGATGATTTGGTGTTTGTGGTTAATTCTGTTTTTTATTATATTCGCACCAAAACGTTCCAGCAACATTCTTGAAAAATTGTGACACAAAAACTGTGTTTTTTAAACATATTTCAAGGTGTCCGATTTTTTTTGGAGGTCAGTGTATATAAAAGTGATTAGAGGACAGCTCAACGTGCTGGCCTTTGGAGCAAGCTGTCGTGGGTTCGAATTCCATCTCGCTCATGGATGTTTTGTGATGTCATTTAGTTTTGAGTGATATGTTATTTGATGTAATAATAATAATGCCTTTATTGATAAAATAAAAAGTTTTACCAATTGAGACACAAGTTGTCAACGCGTCTATAATCTACATTAAATAAATAATTAAAATGTGAAAGTGATTCAGAATGTAGATCACAGATTTCATAATGATCTCTTGTAAAATGGCCGGCATGGGTCTTGGTGAAAGATCATATTATGCCGGCCAAGTTAGCGTGTAAGTGTAAAAGACACCCTGTATACGGGTAACAAACGTAACGGGCGAGGCACGAGTCAGCGGGTATATCGAATTAATCTTCCAGCATAAGGCTGTTCCTGATGTATATTATATTGGATATTATATAAACAGAAATATGTATAACATCCATTCGCCGACCGCCGCCGCCGTTCTCTGTGCTTCGGCATGTTGTACTATGTTCTTTCTTTATCGCTCTTTGTCTCTCGATCTCTGTCTGTACACGTAAGGACCAGGGTCGACGACTGGGGATTGTGGAAGTGACGGGTTCTGATGTCGAATACAGAGAAAGTACTCTAAAGTAAAGATGCTGGCTCTCAGAAAAGAGACGCCGCTCCTGGGACCTAACATCTTCAAGGGAACTTCCCTGTATTCGATATGCAAACCCGTCTCTTCCACCATACCCTGTCGTACCCCATAATGTGTGGAGTCGCGGCTATACTACTGAAGATGGTGGACGAGATGGGTTTGATATTGAAAACACGAGAACTTCTCTAGAAGACGCTTCCTAGGAAAGATATGTCATTTAAAACTTTATGTGTAAGAGATATTTTTGAAGGAGATCTCTTTCCTAGAAAGCGTCTTTTAAAGAACTTCTCGTGTCTTCGATATCCAACTCGTCTCTTCCACCATCTCCAGTCATATAGTCGTGAAGGTCTATGTACGCCTGGAGAAGGTGGAAGAGACAGGTTTGATATCGAATACAGGAAGGTTCTCTAGAAGATGCTATATACCAGGAAGAGACGCCAAGCTCAAAATTTTATATAATAAGAGATAGTTTTGAGGGGCATCTCTTAGCTCTTTCCTGGGATCTAGCATCTTCTAGAGAAGTTTCCTGTAATCGATATCAAACCCGTCTCTTTCACCGTCTCCAATCGTACCTTCGCGACTATACCTACGATTAGAGATGGTGGAAGAGACGAGTTTGGTAATGAAGACAAGGAAAGTTCTCTAAAACACGCTTCCTAGGAAAGAGATGCCATCTAAAATTTTATGTCATAAGAAATAGTTCTGAAGGACATCTCTTCCTAGGAAGCCTCTTCTAGAAAACTTCCCGTGTCTCCGATATCAAACTCGTCTCTTCCACCATCTCCAGTCGTAGGTATAGTCGTGAAGGTACGACTGGAGATGGGGGAAGAGACGAGTTTGATATTGAAGACAAGGAAAATTCTCTAGAACAGGCTTCTTAGGAAAGAGATGCCATCTAAAACTGTATGTCATAAGAGATAGCTTTGAAGGACATCTCATCCTAGGAAGCGTCTTCTAGAAAACTTCCCGTGTCTCCGATATAAAACTCGTCTCTTCCACCATCTCCAGTCGTATATATGTGGATACATCTGGTGTATAGACACATACGGTGTAGATTTTGTAAATGGAGGACGAAACAGCCACCCATTCCTTGTTCTAATGCGAGGTCTTAACCTACAGGAGTTAACAACCAATTTTGAACACATAGATGAAGACGAAGTAATTCCACGGAAAAATTTAGTCGCCAATCTGCTGGAGCTCATCAGAAGATCCAGATTACTGGAAGATTAGTTCCAGTAAAAGGGGGAGCACAAAAATCCTTATAGGATGACGGGCATCTCGTTTCCATCTTCTGTCAAACGTTTGAGCTGGTTGAAAATACGGTGGAAGAAACGGGTCGCGTGAACCCTGGACGTGTTGCCGTCGCCTCAGAGCGATTGTAACACAACACATCTTGTTGTAGCTGCGCTATTTTACAGACAAGCGAAGCGTCTCTCCGCCGCTCCTCTCGCCGCCCGGCCGTTTAACAACACACACACGTTGAACAAATCAACTCTCTCTCTGTGATATACGTACCTATATGTGTTGTACGTACGTTCGTACGTAGGCAGAGTATGTGTTGATTAGATTATGTTATCTGATCGACGCCATATACCGGATGTACGACAAAATACATGTAAATACTTCAATCAATTACCGACACTTAAATAATAAGAAAAGTTTATTGCTAAAAAAGAAACAAATGGATCAAGCATAGGATTGGTCTTCCATCTGTCCTTATATTTTTTTAGCGTAAAAATCGCATACTAAACATACTACATCGCAGTAGGGATTTGATATGGAGGCGTGGCCTAATTACGAAATCACATTTTTTTATACTTTCATTTTCTGCCACCAGATGTTACAGCGTCAGATGTCAAATTCGTGTAAACTGATTTATCCTGCCGTCTGTAGATGTCGACCGAATTAACAATGTGTTTATTTTTTCTCTCGGCCTCTTTTTAACTTTTTAAGGTCAGTAAGTATATGACGTATAATCAAATATATGAAAAATATTACCTTAAAATATGTCATTATTGATACATGCCCTGCCATCTATCGGTGTCGATCGAATTAACAATGTGTTTATTTTTTCTCTCGGTCTCTTTTTAACTTTTTAAGGTCAGTAAGTATATGACGTATAATCAAATATATGAAAAATATTACCTTAAAATATGTCATTATTGATACATGCCCTGCCATCTATCGGTGTCGACCGAATTAACGGTATGTTTTGATCGATGTGTGATGAAGTCAGTACTTTGATATAAATGATGGTGGGAAAGTTACCAACAATTAATAATAATAATAATAGAAACTGATAAAAAAAACAATTGCTAAAGAAGAGCTCGCATTGGTTACGGTTCACGCCCTGTTATAACGAACCGCTCTATATTTAAATAACAGACGAATTGTAACATTCCCCTTTAGAGACGCTAAACACTGTTATATGTATATACACAGTATGTTGTGAGTTCCATTGTCAGTGGCAGCACGTTATTTTGGGAGCCCTGATATAGTTTAACCGTTGTATCGAACGTCTTCAGTTAAAACAGTATGTTATCAAAAACATAATTAATGTAAAAAATTAGCCAAGTTCTCTTCCATCACTTTGTTCGACTACCAAAAGTATAGCAATTTAAAACGGTGCGACACTTTTACATGCAATCAGTCAGTTTATGAAATTCCCTTATCTCACTCTAACATGTGCAAATCATTATTCAAACATGCTCGCTCTCGTTATATTCGTATGGACAAGTCGTAGATTTCCAAGCTGTACATATATTAATATAGGGATATTTAATTCCATTGCGAAATGTGGTTTAAACTAAATTAAAAAAGAGACTTGGTGTGTGGGTAAAACCACACTGCTAACTTCCCATTTGATGCCCTTAGTTTTTTTTAAGAAAAAAAAATTTCGCAAATCTAATCAGGTGTTCTGTATGTAATTATGTATCGAATGAAATTGGTTTGAAGTCGATATCATTATTTGTTTTCGAGATATACGAGACGAAAAAAAGTTTACCAACGTACGAACGAACGTACGTACGTACTAGTGATGTGCCGGATCGTTAAAAATGTATATCCGCGGATACGGATCTGAATACGGATATTTGGTCTCAAGATCCGCGAATACAGATACGGATACGGATCTTAACTTTCTTAGAGTACGCGGCGGTAAATACTAAATATTGCACATCGACCTTTGGAAAGAGACTATCTGTTATAGGAAAAAGTTATTGACCACTTTAAGAGTTAACTCTCATAACAGATTGTCTCTTTCCAAAGATCGATGTGCAATATTTACCACCTATATATATATAAAATTTTAACTATGAATTGAAAATTGATAAGGTAAAAGATCCGTAAAAGATCCGCCAAAAAACTAACGGATACGGATACGGATCTTTCTTTTCCCTCGGATATCCGCGGATACGGATCGAATACGGATATCCGGCACATCACTAGTACGTACAGAGAGAGAGACATCCTTCTAAAAACAGTAGATTCGAACTCTAGGGACCTCAAATCGTCCTGATATTTCAAAATTGTTCATTCGCAAAATCGGACCCATTACAATAACTTCCGATGGGAAAATATGACGGAAAAAGTGATGGAAAATATGACGGAAAAATGACTGAAAAAAGACGGAAAAAGTAATGTAAAATATGACGGAGAAGTGACAGAAAATCTGGCGGAAAATGTGACGGAAAAGTAACAGAAGAAGTGACGAAAAAATTAACGGAAAAAATTACGGAAAATCTGGTGGAAAAAGTGACGGAAAATCTGGCGGAAAAAGTGACGGAAAAATTAACAGAAAAAGTGACGGAATATCTGACGGAAAAAGTGACGGAAAAATTAATGGAAAAAGTGACGGGAAATCTGGCGGAGAAGTGACAGAAAATCTAGCGGAAAAAGTGACGGAAAAATTAACAGAAAAAGTGACGGAATATCTGGCGGAAAAATTAATGGAAAAAGTGACGGAAAATCTGGCGGAGAAGTGACAGAAAATCTAGCGGAAAAAGTGATGGAAAAATTAACGGAAAAAGTGACGGAATATCTGGCGGAAAAATTAATGGAAAAAGTGACGGAAAATCTGGCGGAAAAAGTGACGGAAAATATGACGGAAAAGTGACGGAAAATATGACGGAAAAAGTAAGGGAGAATATGACGGAAAATAATTAAAAATAAGAAAGTTTTTCAAGTGCTACCTTTTCGTCTTATGTTAGTGCCCCTTGTTGATTTCCGAAACGCATGTCACTGATATAGGCTTTGTTAAAGTTACGGTAGGTATAGACAGAACATTATATAATAATAGATAGATAGCTAGAACGAAGTAAGTGAAAAGCACACCAATGTGCAGGGCTGGCTTTATTACTATAAACCTTCTGCCAAAGCTATACGCAACATGAAAATTGCAATTATACAGGGTGTTAATAAAAAAACATTCTACGCTTTGACAGATGCTTGTAGAGAGACCTGAATTTATTAGATTGTTTTTCTTGTTTTGATCTCTTAATCACCTGTCAGAGCGTTGAAAGTTTTTTATTGACATTAAGAGTAACTCGGAAGCCGCTAAATAAAAAAAAAACAAAGCATCAACTACATATTTACATTAGATCTTATGGCCCATAGCCTACCACAAAATTGTAAATGTTCTCAATGTTATTTGCCCTATATATTCGGTAAAACCGGTTACATCCTGTATTTAAACTTTAGCTTCGAATTATTCTGATTATTTTTTCTGTAGAACGGAAAAAAATTCTGTGCATTTCAAAAATCACCATTAGTCTGTTCTTTCTTCAAATAAAACAAAAATATGCGGTACTAATTTCTAAAGAAGACAGTGTGGTCCAGTGGTTGGCGTCGCGGCCTCTGGATCGGTCGTGGGTTGGAATCCCGCCTGCGCTCATGGATGTTTTGTGATGTCATTTGGTTTTAAGTGTGTTGTTATTTAACCTTTTCACTGCGCATTTATTTTACGAGAGTGCATGCTGTGTGCGCAATTTTTTCGGCCGTTCCGTATAGATACGTCTGGAGCAGTCCACTATTGTTATTAGTGGGGTAAAATAATGAAGCTAAAGCCCGTCAAATCATATCAAATTGTTTTTTTGCCTTTTTTGTTTAAAACATATATTTTTATCAAAAACAGAACAGTCAGTGAATGTATACACGTGTAAAACACGTGTACATACGCATTGACTTTAAGAGAAAAAAACCACAACAAAGTTTAGAATTGGTGTACTAATAGGCGTTGTGCGTATATATACGGCGGTAGCAGTTTATCGCTGTAAAAAAGTAAATATACGGCTGGAGCAGTAACCCGGTAATCGTATATATACGTACGTCTGGAGCAGTCAAAAGGTTAATGTAATCAAGACACTAATGACCTAAGTTGTCGACGAGTTTATTAATTTACAATAAATAAAAAAATAAACAAAATTCTTAAAATATAATTTTATGGTTACATCGAGAGGCCGGTCCTGCTAACTCAGTGGCAGATCATCCCATTATTACTGAACAAAGATGTGTATTTGTCATCGGTTGTAACTTATAGCCGGCTTGAAGGCGACGCCCCCGGACCATATGACGCCTTTTTATACACACACACACACACCGATATACACGCATAAAGGAGCGCCGCCGCTTCAACCCCTCGGCCTGTTTTAAACGACTGTCGTTAAATGTTTCGATTTAACGCTCTCTTTAATTACTCACGGCTTTATGCATTTGACTCAGCTTCTGATTTTTACTCCTGTCGAAGAAGACTTTGATTTAAATACATAATTTGTTTTTTGCCATACCCACTACAAAATAGCTACTTTCCATGCATGTATAACCGGCCCGTATCAGGTCATTTAACAGACATCAGGCGTGCCGAAAGTGTTTTCATAACATATCTAGTGCGGTAAGTAAACGGTTGCCATAGTGACTTATGTTTATTCGCTCTATTCGCCTGCAGCTATTACATACTCACGGCCTGCTGTAAATGTAAAGATGGCGACGCAAATGAACTGTCAAATTTTTTTGAAAATACTGAAAATTAAGTGAAAAGCAGCTATTTTATAGTGAGTATGGCAAAAAATATCGCATATATATTATCTAGTACGTAATGATAGCGGAAAAGTACGGGTCTTCCGACAGGTACAAGTACGACAAGTCCAGGTTCGAGTCCCGTTGGCTTTTAATTTTTTTTACTTCCCACCTCTACTATGGTAGGGAAGTAATGGATTTACTCCGAAAAAAATATTTCGAGATTTTAACAGATCTTCACGTTTTGAGACCCTAGCAATCGTTTAAGATCATTTTCTGACTAATGTCTGTATGTGTGTGTGTGTGTGGTCAATTTTTCGCCTTCGATATCGTAAAAACGGAACAACATACGGTCATGCCGATTGTTCTATTGTGTTTATCAGCCTTTAAGTTAGATCAGATTAGATTTTGAGTCGAATCGGTTCAGTGGATCCTGAGATATTAAAAAAAAACGTTTTCAATGTCACGTATTAACATAAGTAAAAAAAAATATAAATGAATTCTAGATGTTATAATATGAAAAAAATGTAAATATTTTTTTTCTCTAAAATGTACAGTTTTCGAGAAAAAAAATATTTTACTAAAAAAAATAAAAATTCTACGTAAATCGAGGTAACCATGATTTTTGTTATATTAAGCTAGCCATCAGTAAACAAAAAAGAGGACCATTCTTTTTTTCAAAGAATAAAAAAGAGTGTTTATTTTTTGCAAATATTTACTAGGTGGGAAGTATAGAACTGGTCATCAGTCGAATTTTTTTTATAATGAACATTATACGGGTATATATTATATAGGTATTGGATGACAATTTAAAACATAAAAAAATAAAAGTACAATTATTTTATTCATTATATTTTACAAAATAAAATAATAGTGGATCTATTCCTTTTCCATATCAACGACTACAATAATTATTTGTGTTTAACGATATTCACGTCATTTGTCTGTACCCGCGATACAAACAAACCCGTTTTTTCGTCAATAAAACAAAAAGAAAGCTATCGATAATATTTAACGTGTAAATTTTCTACATCGTTAAATCGTATACCGACTTATTAATGAAATTTTCAAATAATACCGAATAAAAAAAGAGATATATAAAGAAGACGTCTTTCGGTTCTCAATAAGATGAAAGTAATATGATATCTTTAATAATAACTCGCCGCAACTGCCCCCCTCCCCCCACTCCCCACCGGCGCCCGGTCGATGTGATATAAGAGAACGAAGAGAAATATATCTTTCTGTTGAACAAAGAACTATCTTAATTGACTTATTTTCAGAGGAGTTTCCACACCTCGCGAATGCCGGGAAATGTGCACCGCGAACGCCTCGCTGAAGCTGTTCAAACCGAATTTACCCGAATGCCGTCGTTATAATATATAGGCTCTGTCGTAGTATTAACGAAATTTTAAAACCTTGGAGGGTTCAAAAGGTCACGCAGAGTTCTCAAAATACGAATAAAGAAACAAATGCATTTGAGTAGATATAGAGATTTCTACAATTTAGATCCCCCAGGGAGGACATTGGAATGTGGTTGCTATCGCAAATTGCATTCCAGTGTTCTTTGGGAATTAGCGCTCCCAGAGACCCGAGCTCGTACCAGTCGGTTTGTGTATGTCGGCTGGCGGATTCTAATACACAAATGGATTATTTGTTGTGTTGAAGACGCTAATGACCTGAATTGTCGACGCCTCTATAATCTACAATTAATTAATTACAATAATTTAGATTCAGAATAATGCAGGTGCGGATTGGCTAGCATTTGTAAGGGAGACTTGAATAATCTGTTATTTGTGGGAATTGAGAAATGCAGGGAGGGCCTAGGCCTTTTCCAACTCCGGAAGTCGGAACCCGGGACACTGCAGCCCCCAGCGCCCCTGGCCAGTCTCCGCGTGGAATAATGATATTGTTATCTATACTAATATATAGACGATGGCTGTATAATTATACGTTATTTCAAAACTGGAAAACCGCTGAACCGATTTGAAAAAATTGTTTCGCTGTTTAAAAGCCTATATACCTACGCTACGAAAATAGTGATTTTCATCCGGGCAAAACCGGACCGAGCACTTGTTGATAAGATTAAAATTTTGTCAATGTATTTTATTAACGTCTAACATTTCTGAACTCAACCTGTTTTTTTTTAATCGCGATCTATTAAATAATGCATTATATAACATTTTTAACAAATATTTGTTCAAATATCAGCTCAAACTTACTTTGAGTTCAGGGTCATTAATTACAATAAATATGCGAGCCAAAAAAAGTTCACCAACGTACGAGCGAACGAACGAACGTACATACACACACAGAGCGAGAGAAAGAGAGAGAGATTTCTCTAAAAACAGTGGATTCGGACTCAAGGGACCTTAAAACGTCCAGATATGTCAAAATTTTTCATTCGCAAAATCGGACGCATTACAATAGCTTCCAATGGAAAATTAAAAATAGGACCAATATCCCTATATCTTGTCCAAATTATAGCGGATTTGGCGTCGCGACGTGTTCTTCTCTTAGCGTGGTCGATCGGCGTTACGCGGCCGCGGCTGAAGGGGGCGGCGGCGGCGGAGTCAGGAGGGATGCCATCTGTTACCAACGACTTCGGTGCTGCACCCCCCCGTCCCCGGCGCCTTATAACTGCGATGACAATAAGCTCTGTCCACAGCCGTTCCACATCGCTTTATATAATATATCTTTGTCTCGCTTTCTCTCTATATTTAAGTACATCGACGCGGATGATCGAATGTTCACGCCGCAAGGAAGACGTTTTCCTAATGCCCGCTCTTACTATTGTCCGCTGGGTAAACGAAACAAAACGACTTACTTACGACCCAGACAGGCCTATTCATCATATTTTTAATTTGTTATTTTGACGTAAATAAAGTCTAATGAAATTTTTTGTTGGAAATCAGCCAATTATATAATTGATTCCAAACATATTGGAAAAAATCATTTTGCCAACCATAGTCACAATCAGGATTCTAACCTGAATCTTGCCACTTTCGCGGCGGAATGAGCTTACAATTACTCAACCGTGACATGATTACTAATCTAACATTCTCCTTATATGCTTCGGAATCAATTGATTTTCACTGTATGTGAGTGTTAATTCATTATAGATAGGTTGTAGGTGCGAATCTTCTTACTAGCGAGAGCTCATCATGAAAACCTAGCTATAATGAATTAACACTCGCATGTAGTGAAAATCAATTGATTCCGAAGCATATAAGGAGAATGTTAGATTAGTAATCATGTCACGGTTGAGTAATTGTAAGCTCATTCCGCCGCGAAAGTGGAAAGGTTCAGGTTATAGAATCCTAACTGTGACTATATGGTTGGTAAAATGATTTTTTTCAATATATTTGGAATCAATTATATAATTGGCTGCTTTCCAACAAAAATTTTCAATTGCAATTCAGCCGTATAAATCTATTAATTTATAATATAAAGTCTAATGTCTCATACTGGGGTGGCATTGTAGAAATATTAGATGAAACGTACTGCATAGTCAGAAGTGGTTGACATGTGAATCAAAACAGCAATGTATATCGATGTTAGGTCTCAGACGTAGTAAGCCAAGTGGCCGTGCGGAAAAGTACGAGTCTACCGCTAAACCCAGGTTCGAATCCCGGACTTAACTTTGAATTATGCAATGCGGTCTTCCATTTCTTTGTCACTCTTAGGAGGACGCAAAAGAGATAGAGCTAGAGATTGTAGATTAACCCTTGAGAACTATAAGTTGACTATAGTGCTCTGAAACTGTATAATACTTTACCGGATCCTTTATAAGATATCTGCCTTTAAATAAATTCAAAAAAGAACTAAGGCAATTATTATTTACGCAATGTTTGTATCGTGTTGATGATTTTATAATCTAGATGAATTTTATTTTTATTAAGTATAACATGTTTTGATCTTTTGTAATTTATTAATCTTATTGACAATTTCGACTCTTTGTAATCATTTAAATGATTAGTAAATTAAATGCAATTAATGTCTATTTGCCCGCAATATGTTTCTATTTTTACTTCCCACCTCTACTATGGTAGGGAAGTAATGGATTTAGTCCGAAAAAAACATTTCGATTGTTCTATTGTGTTTATCAGCCTTTAACTTAGATCTGATTAGATTTTGAGTCAAATCGGTTCAGTGGATCCTGAGATATTGAAAAAAACGTATTAACATAGATAAAAAAAATATAAATTAATTCTAGATGTTATAATATGAAAAAAATGTAAATATTTTTTTTCTCTAAAATGTATAGTTTTCGAGAAAAAAAATATTTTACTAAAAAAAATAAAAATTGTATGTAAATCAAGCTAACCATTATTTTTGCTATATTAAGTTAGCCATCAGTAGATCACCAAACAAAAAAGAGAGCCATGCTTTTTTCAAAGAATAAAAATCAAATTGTGTTTTAAAGACCACCAACAGATAAGGTTATTTGGACCTAGTCAAAGAATAAAAAAAAGAAGAGTGTTTATTTTTTGCAAATATTTACTAGGTGGGAAGTATAGGACTGGTCATCAGTCGAATTTTTATATTAATATTTAGGCCTCGAATGGGAATGACATAGAGTCTATCTATTCTAATGCCTATATATTTTGAAGCTTAGATATTAATGCCCTGATAGGTTAAAAGTGGAGCTTTCTTAAAAGTTTAATTTATTTTTTTCCATCTCTTATAAAGTCACATGAAAGAGCTTAGAAGTAAAAAGTGTTACTTTTGTCCCCGGTCTCCCCTATATTTTGTTAGAATTTTTTCACCACAATTCTGGATTCGTTTTTGGATATTTTAACATTTGACTGTGACCGTTTAACGTAAATATGGATCCAAAGAAGTCACATTCTTTGGATCCAATGTCGCTTAAGCCAACAACAACAATTGTTGATTCTTCGGTTCAGCAGCTGCACCCGCGCAGATGGCGCGTTGTTTCCTCTGCCTCCCGCGCGATCAGTCTGTCTTTGTCCAACGCACATCGATACAAGGCATTAGTAGAAAGAGAAAAAGAGAGGACGACAGAATGGTAGCGAGCGTCTTATAATATATTTTATGGCGTATTACTTTATTACTATAATAGAGGCGTCGCCCGGGCGTCGCGGCGTCTCATATTGAATTATTAATATTATATTAAATTGCTGGCAACAGCCTGCCAATAAACCGTCCTCGTTCCATTGACTAACTCGTCGCTGTAGACTATCCAACGTAAACATCACAGATTTCTAAAATAATGAGGGTTGTCATTTTTTTATTCGTCAAATGGCGCTATAGTGGCTAGTAAGGTATGTGTCAAACGTTTATTCAACACACTCCGAGGACCTCCTGGGTCGCTCTATCAGAGGTATCGCTAACTTTGGGAAACAATGATCTAACCGCTCGGCGAAGCCGGAAGCAAGCAAGCATGTTAAAATGGAGCGTTTAGCACTGTTTCTTTATAATAATTTAAACAATTACAATTATTTCTATAAAATACTTTTCCATATCTTCGCTAAGCCGATTTTCAACGAATCAGTATTCAGTCTAGTTACTTCCCACCTCTACTATGGTAGGAAAGTAATGGATTTAGTCTGAAAAAAATAATTCGAGATTTTAACAGATCTTCACGTTTTGAAACCCTAGCAATCGTTTAAGATCATTTTCTGACTGATGTCTGTATGTATGTGTGTGTGTGTATGTGGTGTGTGTGTGTGTGTGTGTGTGTGTGGTCAATTTTTCGCCTTCGATATCGTAAAAACGGAACAACATACGGCCATGCCGATTGTTCTATTGTGTTTATCAGCCTTTAACTGATTAGATTTTCAGTCAAATCGGTTCAGTGGATCCTGAGATATTCAAAAAACGTTCTCAATGTCACGTATTAACATAGGTAAAAAAAATATAAATGAATTCTAGATGTTATAATATGAAAAAAATGTAAATATTTTTTTTCTCTAAAATGTACAATTTTCGAGAAAAAAAATATTTTACTAAAAAAAATAAAAATTGTACGTAAATCAAGATAACCATGATTTTTGCTATATTAAGCTAGCCATTAGTAAATCACTAAACAAAAAAGAGGGCCATGCTTTTTTTCAAAGAATAAAAAAAGAGTGTTTATTTTTTGCAAATATTATACTAGGTGGGAAGTATAGGACTGGTCATCAGTCGATTTTTTTATAATTAATTAAGCCTAGTCAAGGACGATCAGGCCTATATACACTGTGTGCAGAGGGGCGGAGTTATAATAATATCGACGCGAGCGCTCGTAGTGAGTTCCATAATTGTCAGTGAGCATTGTTGTTTAAAAAGTCAAGTAAGTAAAACTTCTAAGTTATTTGGAAATTATTGCTATAAATCTGATAAATTAGACACTTTTAAACCCGCTTCGCAAGATTACCGGCGCCATGGTTTTAGGTTATGCTGTCGTCTGTCAATATAAACCATAGGGCATAGACATTGATGTAGGTATACACCTCCATGTCTGCATGATATAAATTAATTAGTTATTTTTTATTATACGTCAAAATTGAAGAAGAAAAAACTTAAAATAAATAATTTTCATGTAGGTATTTTTTATGCTATGCTACAGCGAAATTAAATGGTATTCGTTTATAAACAAAAATTCGCGGTCTAAAACAACAATAAAAATGAGGTCAATCGTGCACTATTGTCCGCTAGCGGCGCTAGTAGACTTCGTGCACACAACCTATATACAAACATTTGCCCACAAACTTTTAAACGTCTGTTTAAGAAACTATTTAAAAAGTGTTTGCATACATTTGTTTAAAAACATTTAAAGAATGCAACTCTGTTTTCCGTCGAGGATGGAAAACACGGGCAAATGTTTGTATACAAACATTTGTTTGCGCGGGCAGTGTACGCAAGTCTGGACGGAACACCCTGTATATAACCGGCAGGCAAGAGTTCTGAGAAACGGGGGTCCGCTTACTGTAACAACTGGGCTTACGGCACGCAGAATATATAACATCAGTACGAGTGAGTGAGGATATCAGTCAACGGTGAGTCGCGAATCAGTCAATGGAGAATACTGAGCGACAAATAGTGCGTCTGATACAAATACAGTGAATATAAATATTTGAAACATAAATAACTAGAAATAAATAGTCCTGGTATATAGTTAATAATTACGAATTATTATATATACTTAGTTGTTTTGTTTTGCTTTGAAATTACTGTTTAGTTATTGTTGATTGTTAGAATTGACTTTTCGTTGTTGCGTTCATTATCATTGTGTTTTTAATTATTGTAAATAAATATTTATTCCGCCAACTCAGAAAACAGTTTTGTAACACTACAAATAATTGTTAACCAGCCCTTGTGTATAATTATAATACAAATGTTAACTTTGTTTTTTAAAAAAATGAAAAAAAGAATCAATTTCACAAACAGAACGTCCGCACCATCCCCCCTCCCACTTCCTTCGCCTCGCCAGCTTGTATAAAATTAATAAACGCTTTTTAATATTTCAATTAACGCGCCTGCACGAGAATATAAAGTAATTACAATTTATAAACGTCGACGCGAAAGCTTTTAAAATCAAATAGGAGCTTTCAAAGTCCGTTCTGTGTTCAGTTTAATGTTCCGGTTTTGATCGGAGCTATATAGCTCCGAGTCTCCTCGGCTGACCGGACGTTTAGAGTTTCGTTAACTCACTCGGTCCACCCATAGCTCCGGACTCTTCGCAACTGACATTTTTAATGACCAGTAGCGTAACCTGAGGAAGCTATATAGGGGCTTGATCTCTCCAAATACAGTATGGAATCAATTTGTAACGAGATCCGGATATAGCGAGATTTCGGCTATAACGAGAAAAACCTTTATTCGCTTTACGTATAACTACCATTAAAATGTGTATAGTGTAGCGGACATAACGGATATAGCAAGATTTCGGTTATAACGAAAAAAACATTAATTATTCCTTCAAGTTAAACATTAAACATGCGTGAATAAATCTTTCTGTAACGAGCAACATTTTGCTTATAACGAGCATTTCTTCAGATTGGGATGTTTTTACAAATACAAAATAAATCTGATCTATTTATTTTTATTTTATTTATTGTAAATTATAGACGCGTCGACAACTTAGGTCATTAGTGTCTTGATAACCTACATCAAATAACAACTCATTTACATCATAATATTAAATACACTCAGCAGTATCACAATTACCAAACTAGACATATTGAGATACCGTTATGTAAAACAGCTATAGGAGCTACCTCGTTTTTTATCACTGGGCCACGTTTGTGGAACGAGTTACCTGTGAATGCACGTTTGGTGCATAGCACCAGTGCATTCAAAAGAGAATGCAAGAAATATATTCTGTCTCGTACAGGTTAAAAGAGTTTATTATGTTTTACTATGTCATTTTTACTAAGTACTATTTTAATATGTTGTTTTTTCCGTATTGGTGTTTTTAATATGTTAATTTTAAAATGTTTTAAACTAATATTTTGAAATGTTTTTTAAAATGATATTTTTTATTATATTAATCGCTATCTGTATACTTGTATTATTTTTTTTATTATTGTCAATTGTTAGTAGAGGGCGGACGAGATAGCCACTTCGGCTTGTCCGAACCCTAATAAAGGAATTTATTATTATTATTATTATTTAAAACTAAATTACATCACAAAACATCCATGAGCGGAGGCGGGATTCGAACCCACGACAGTCTGATCCAGAGGCCGTGACGCTAACCACTGAATCACACTGTCCTCTAAATCTGATGATTAACTGATTAACTAAATTAGAGAAAGGTATACAGAAAAAAAAATTAACAGGCGATCTAAAGCAGACAAAATTAACCAACTTTTTTTGTTAAATTTTGTTCTTTAATTTTTTTAAATTATTTATTGACATTGTACAGATTCAAATTAAATGTAGGTAGGGAAGGTGATCGTAAAATTAAGAGTAAAATTATTTTATTCTTTTTAGAGGCATTCGTATTTTTTTAAGGTTCCGTACCTTAAAAGATACAAAAAGAACCAGCTTATGGTGATTGGTAAGAGTTCGTTGTGTCTATCTGTATGTGCGTATGTCACAGTCGATTTTCTCAGGAACTACCTATTAAGTTATCGACTTGAAATTTAGCATAGTTATAAAACTTGTGTGACGGCACCTAGCCCAAAAATCAGAATCACAGAAATATTTTCTGGTCTATGGGGATAAATATTGAGGGATTTTTTATCTATCAAGTGGAATATGCAAGACAGGGCACTTGTTACAGATTCCATAGCGGTATTTCTTTTTATTTTAAGGTCGTACCGGAATTTTTGCATTTCGTTAGTTATTTCGTCACAAAGTCTTGTAATCTTGACTTTATATTATGGTTGTTATATTTTCATCCCTTTATACATATTTCGTGTCTGGAGAAAGAATTACTGGACCATACAATATTGTATCCCAGTGACGTGGTTTCGATTTAAATTCTTTTCAAAATATTAAAAAGAAAAATGTTAAAATTTAATTGTATATTCTAAAGCTGAAATTACATCGAACGTTTACTGTCTAACAAGGAGTGCATCATTTCAAGAATTACGTTTTTATTATTACGTATATTATAATAATAAAAAATTATTATGTATGTTTTGCATATAATCAAGTGTTCACTTCTGTCGTGTGATCATAAGCACACACCCATTTTTTTATTACATTTTTGAGTTTGAATTAAATTAAATAGGAATTGATGAAACAAAACAATACTGATCATTTTGTTTCGTCGGTGTTTTTTAATCAAAATCGGTACATTTATCTATACCACAAAAAGCTATGAATTTTTTTTAGATCTAACGCGATTTCAAAAAATTAAGGATCGAAATAAATCGTAAACGGTCGGCTACTTTATATAGAACGAACAGAGGTCAGTATAGCCTAGTGGATAGTGTACTTGAGTACCAGCCTCTAGACTAGACTGTCGTGGGTTCGAATCCTACCAGCGCTCATGGATGTTTTGTGATGTTATTTAGTATAGTTGAAAGACGCTAATGGTCTGAGATGTCGACGCGTCTATAATCTACAATAAATAAATAAATATAGAACGAACACAAAACGAGACCTGCTGTGCTGTGTCCGGTAATTCCCCGCTACTGTTGTCCGGAGAACAGAGGGGCGAAACTCTGCGCGCAGCACATCGAAACCGAACCCCAAACGTACAGACGATGTGATATGCCTTTGGGGTGATTTTTCAAACTTGATATTTTGACACTATACACATCCCCGGCCGTTGGCTAACCTGTCAACAGCAGATGTTTTAGAATAGACTGTGTACCAACACATAGAAATTGAAATACATCAACGCGTGTTGTATTATATTCTCGCGCGTGTATTTAAAAATGCAAGATTGTGTTGTCTCTCTGTCGAGAGATTCGCTTGGAAACATCAAATCTATTACAGAATGCATTTGAAGTGTGTGAACCATAGATCTTGTAGTGTGAACGCACCTTACTTTCAGCCCCCATATTCAGTATTAAGTGAATTACTTTATTGCAAGCGTTGCTATCGTTCCTCTATTACAAGCCCCCAGTTGTCAGGTTCTAACCGAGAGCTTGTAAAAGTGTCGATTGAATTTTCAATTTATTATTAAATAAGCCGTGAGATGGGTCATTTATTAGGACTAAAGTGCGACCCTTGAGGTCCACACGACGAACTTCCCAGTTTGATAAGTATTTAATAACAATAATTAAATTAGATATTATACAAAAAGGTAATCATTTTAATCATTAAAACATAATTATTATTTATTTTTAACAATAATTAAAAAAAAAAACGACTAAACCGATTTTTATAAAATTTATGTCGGATCAAAATGACGTTAACACGCCTCGATTGACACCCTTACGAAGTCGAATAATTTTTTATTCGCGAAATATTGTGTAGAATCTACTTTTTTGGAGTCTATTTGGTTAAGAAAAAAGAACGGCTGAACCGGTTTTGAAAAAATTTCTTTCAGATCATATTTACGTTAATACGCGTCGATTGGCACCCTAACGTAGTCGATATCATTTTTCATTCTCGAGATTTCGTCTTAGAAAGAAATGGACACATACGTACGTACGTACGTACATACGTACACACACACACAGACATCTTTCTAAAAATAGTGCAGTGACCTTGAAACATAAAAATTTGCTATACATTTTGATTTCGATTTTCGGACCCATTACAATAACTTCCAATGGGAAGTTAAAAATATGAATTGGTGTTAGGCCCAATTAACCTTAGCTGTTGGTAACCTTAAAAAATACTTTATGCATGAATATTATTTTTGACCCCACCCTCCGAATTTTTTCTAGCGACGTCCTAACATCATCTTCTTAGTGACCGACTTGGGCTTAGTTTTCTGTTTATCCAAAAAACTAAAATTGTTTCCGTGGCAACTTTTCGTCGTACTTTTGAAGAGAAAATTTTAAGTAATCAAATTCTGACACTTCATAAAGACAGATGCGTGTTTAACAATGCCTCAGCATGCCCGGGATCTGTCCCAGATGCTGTAGGGAGGTATACCATGCCGAGGAAAAGCAGGCGCTCGGGTCCGTGTGGCACAATTTCTGCTTCAGCTGCGGTGAGTAGTGTCACTAAATATTTTAACTCATTCCTATTAGACATTTATCCGATCCACTGAAACGTTACCGAAAGCAAGACCTTTTGCCTGTGAAAATTCAAAAATGCGATTTGCACCCGGACGGGAGCCGGGTCGGTCAGCTAGTTACTCATAATATAGTATTGTCACCGGAGCTACACATGTGTGCAAAATTTCAACTCGATCGGATAACGGGAACTGGGTGAAAAATCGGTCGCAAGATTTGAAACAAATAAACAAATATACGGAGTCAAGCTAATTAATAAAACTGTTTAAAAATATGGTAGTTTAAAAATCTGTCCCAGGGTTTGATTGTCATATTTCAACAGTATACTTAATAATAAACCGTATAAGATGAGCTATTTATTAATTAAATAGTTTTATACTTATTTACTAACATCAACATATTGATGAAACTGTATTTCTGTAAGATAAATAATTATTAGGGTGCAATAGAAAAAGACAAGATCTTTCGATTTCCATTCATGTTTACTCTAGGCCCTACACTGTAAGAAATGAGAAGGCCGATTACATAGATTATCGATGGTCCATTTGTAGCCAGCGATTAATCTGGTAATAGGCACACAAAGAGACAAAGGCGTCGCAAACAGGTATCGCCTGCACATCGCGTAGATTCCATAAAAACACATTGCGCATGCGTGGTTACTAATTTTACATTAATTTGTTTTGTATTCATCCATTTTATATATGTAACTATACATTTTATTTTGTAATTTTTACACACTTTATTGGAATATTACACACATTATGTAATTTTAATTTACTTTATGTAAAAATCACAAATTTGTTTAACTTCACAGTAAAAGTCCAAGTTCTTATGAAGTTTTCTGTGTAAAAATAAATAATAATGTAAAATCACTTACAAAATCGAGCGAATTCTACCTTAACTTTCAAAGTATTTTTACATCTATTTTTTACAGTGTTGAGTAAACATGAATGGGAATCGAAAGATCTTGCCTTTTCCCATTGCACCAAAATAATTTATCCTACAGAAATATCGTTGTTGTTTTATCGCAGTCATCTGCAGGAAGCTGTTGGACTCCTGCACGGTTAATACACACAACGGCGAACTGTTCTGCAACTATTGCTACACCAAGAGAGACGCTCTTATGACGCACGGTAATATAGAGGATAACGCCTGCCCCTGTAAGGTATATATTACCTTTATATTTGTAGCCGCACAAACCCCTTATGTCGATTTTTTGGCTTTTTTTTATGTGAAACATCTTATGTCGAGCTGTGAACAGCCATGTGAGGGGAAATATGCAACGAAATTTATGGTCCGCTCCTTCGCTGCTGTTCTCCCCACAACTGCGGCACTCTCTCTCTCTCTCGGCTTCCGCGCGCTCGGGCACGGGAAGACAACCGCGTATGTTACAGTGCAGTATATAGGATTACGTCAGCATAACAGTTAGTTGCTGCTTTTGAAAAAATATATACTACTACATAGAGAATACCATCGAGTTCAATAACGTTTTCTTTGATGTTTCACATCTGTCGGGGTCCCGAGACCCACACCCTTTTTTTTCAATATCTTCAGGCGTTTTGAATTCAAAAATAACTTAACAAAATTTTAAAATAAATGAGTGAGTCGTACAGTAGTCGCCAGTGATACATAACATCTATAACCTCGTATTTTAATAGCATAACGAACAGTTCACAGCTGTGTCATCTTTCTCTCTTTTCAAAAAACGCTATTAAAATGTATGCGCTCGCTGACACGCTGTAGCACAAGCGCCAACTATAGGCCACACCGCAGAATCATGAAATTGAATAACGCGCGCTTCTCTTTAGTTCCTGTTACACATTTCCGTCGCATTCACGAAATTAGTTCCACCAAATGCCGCATACCGAGAGCTAAGATGTTACACATCAAAAAATCCTAAGGCTCATTTCGCACCAAACCAGTCCAGTCCAGTCGCGTCCAGTCAAGTTTTGTCCAGTCAAGTCACGTCAATATTTCCTTTCGCACTGAATACGTCGCGTCAGCCGTCCCGCAAATTCCGATCGAAGATGCGGTCGCCGCGGCACAGTTTTGTGAAAATTTTTGTGTCAAGATGGACGTACTTCTCCAAGGCATAATTTTGCGTCGGCTATACAGAAGAAGAAGGATGAAGAAACGACAACATCTGTTTTGGGTTCATCCCATGACCAGGACTTACTACCATACCATTACCAGGACTTACTAAATGACCCTCTTTTGCTTGCAATAATAAAATTAAGGTTTCTACGTCCATTCTGAGTCTTAAGACTGGGCAGACTGGCATTAAAAATTCAACCGGCTGAGTCGCAATCAGTCTTGACAAGTCTTGACGCGATTGGACTGGATGTGACGCACTTAGTATGAAACCAAATTTACACATTGTCTTTATTTCAACGATAAGTTAATATCTCCAATCCAGTAGCGTCCGACTTGACTGGACTGGACTGGTTTGGTGCGAAATGAGCCTAACGTTTTTAACGATCTGCCATTTTGAAGTCTGTAACGCATTTCCACCATTTTATAGAGCAACAGTCGCGAATCGTTGAATTCCGCTAGACTCTGCTGTGTATGTAGTAGTCCCCCTAGAAGATTGCTCTGTCAAAGATGCTCCGAATTATCACCGAATGTCGGTGTGCATCAGTGCCCAAGCTTGCACAACTGTTCTCAAAGATGTCCCAGCCTCCCAAGATGCCCTAGCCTTCGAAGATGTCCCAGCCTTCCAAGATGTCCCAGCCTTCCAAGATGCCCTAGCCTCTCGAGATGCCCTAGCGTTCAAAGGTGTTTGAGTCTTCCAAGATGTCCAAGTGTCCAGAGATGTCCGAGCATCCAAAAATGTCCCAGCGTTCAAAAGTGCCCTAGTATTCAAGGAAGTCCCACTTGCACTAGGAGAGTCGGTATCACCGCATGGTAATCTATATTTTTATCGAGTTATTTTAAAAACCGGCCACGGGCAACTAAATTACTGCGAGTAATAAAGAGTTAGAAAAAATGTTATCTCCGTATAATTTCTAATTCCACGAGTAATATGATCGCTAAAATGCTCAAATCCATTGACAAATTTTAATTGACTTTGAAAATAATTGAATGATTCTATAGTAAATTATTAAAGTTGTAAGAATCAAGCGTTTGGCAATGTTTTTCTTGTATATAGTACACCGTGTCCCAGCGGACGCTTCTCATGCGGCACACCAAGCCCCAGAGACACCCAGAACTACTACAACAGACAGCATAGGTCAAGATCACTGTCTCGGATGTGCAGGTAATTCTGAAACATTGTACTGTTCGATTATCTTATTGGTTCCACTATTATCAGTGCGCGGGCCACTACCAAGCAGGGTTGTTCTGGAACATAAAAAGTTACCGGGAAAAACGAATCAAGCAATCCACGTTGCACTATCTTTTTTAATGAGGGAATGGCAAGGATAAGATCCAGGGGAAACAAGAGGGACGCCCTTTACTCAACTAGAAAAATTAAGATAATAAGACAAGAAAATCAGAGTGAGCAACCTTCCCGCGGTGCACATCGGGTAACGGCGTAACCCTAATGTCGCCGGTGTCAAGTATCTTGATTTTTTAGGCTAGGCTAGTTCGGATAATTTGCCCCCCCCCCCCCCTCGAATAAACGCTGGATCCGACCTTGGGGAACAGGACCGGATTAACCATTACCCAGAGTAGGCAACTGCCTAGGGGCCCCGCGTCAGCTAGGGGCCCCGAGCGCGCCCAAAAGAAATTGAAAATGTTTCATAGAGCGAAAATTTAATTGGAAAATTTGTATCCTCAATGACAATGGGTATTATTGCTTTTTTTCGACGCATGCTGTCAGTTGATGAAATACTTCATACTTGCAGAACAGAACCATCTAGTATCGAGTAGTAGAACTAATAATATGGATGTGTTCGTAGCGTATTGTATGAATCATACAATACGCTACGTAACGCATCCATATTATTAGAACAGGACAGGATACCAAATTTAGAGTCGATCAGACCTCTGGAAGTTCCTTCATCAACTTGAAATGAGCTGATCATCTTCAAACGGCTGAAAAGGGGCCTCGAGAATTGCATTGCCTAGGGACCCCGACATGGTTAATCCGGCCCTGTTGGGGAATGGTCATTAGAGCGCTCCACCCGGAATTCTTCCGGTACTCTCTATGGCCCGGCCGAGCCTGACCTTGAGACAATTTTGATCGTATTTTTTCTCAAATCCGTCAATAGTTATTCTTCACCAAATTGCAAGTGTTCGGAAGCAACATCAATTGGTAAATGTCGCAATTGTCAATGTCAAAGTCCACCGGAACGACCGTGCTCTTCTGACGCTACGTGCAGACCCTGTGGAAAGACGCTCGGAGGAGGCGTCGCGTGCCGAAGGTGTTCGAGAGCTGTAAGTGATGACATAATACGCATCGTTTATCTATCGAACGAATAGTAGAAAACAATAGTATATTGTGCGACTAGTGGGAGAAAGAGGAGATCCTTCGAGTGTGGATTTTGCCGCACGAGCGAATGGAATCTCCTCTTTCGACCAATATAGTCGCACACAATATTTTGTTCAACACCCGTAAGAAATATGTAATTTCGTGGCTCTACTGAGAGTGGGCGAAATAATGAATTCTCTGACTGTAGACGTAGAGAGTGGGCGAAATAGCATTTCGCCCACGCTCATTACGGGGAACGTTTACGCAAGCGTTGATAGTATCGTGAATCAATCAGGTCACTCATTATTTCGCCCACGCTCAGCAGAGCCACGAAATGACATATTTCTTGCGGTAGTTGAACAAAATATTATGTGCGACTATTGGTCGAAAGAGGAGATTCCACTCGTGTGTTTTACCGCACTCGCTACGCTCGTGCGGCAAAATCCACACTCAAGGAATCTCCTCTTTCTCCCACTAGTCGCACAATATACTATTGTTCAACTACCGCAAGAAATATGTCATTTCGTGGCTCTGCTGAGCGTGAGCGAAATAATGAGTGACCTGATTGATTCACGAAACTATCAACACTTGCGTAAACGTTCCCCGTAATGAGCGTGGGCGAAATGCTATTTCGCCCACTCTCTACGTCTACAGTCAGAGAATTCATTATTTCGCCCACTCTCAGTAGAGCCACGAAATTACATATTTCTTGCGAACAAAAATCGATTGTTTATATTATACTGATTTTTTTTCCGTTAAGGTTTATCATGCTGAAATGATGATGGCTTCGAGATCGATTTTCCACAACACATGTTTTTCTTGTTTTACCTGTAGAAAACCGTTGGAAGTTACAAACTTCTATGAAAATGCTTGTGAAATCTACTGCAAACGTAAGTCGACCCTCCTAGAGCCGGCTCCAGCCGACATGGCAAAATATGTCAAGCAATGTTGACAATCGGGCAATAATTGCCATGCCGTGTGGATGGTTTTCCTGTGCCCAATATTTAACAGTCACCAACGTTGACATTAGACCATGTGGATGGTTTTCCTGTGCCCTATATTTAACAGTCACCAACGTTCGCATTGGAAGACATTCGCTTCGAGGACGGTTTTTTGAACACACATCAAATGGATTGGCCAACGCTGGTCTCGACTTGCAAATAATATGACTTTGTTTTCATCCAGACGACTGGACAGTTTTCACTACGCGGTGTTTGTCAGTGTGTGTGTGTATATTATTGTGATTTCTGAGTTGCATGAAACTAAGAGCTGGGCACAAGAAATTATTACCGCTGAAGCACGTGCAATAATTGCCTCATCTTCGCTATCCATTTTGTTTAATGTTGGTGTATATTCGCTAAACACTGGGTGGTCAAACAGAATCCTATTGTGTGGCATACTGGACATATCACACATGTCCAACCATACCCAACATTAGTCACCAATACATTTGCCAACATTGGCATACGTTGGCCATGTCGTCTAGAGCTTAAGCACGATGGTTCTTCTTATTAGAGCGTGCTGTTCTCGATTAAAATAGGTATTTTCGATACGTGTGCGTGAAGTGAGGTATTCTAGTATGCTTAAATTGAGACACGAGCTAAAGGACTGACGCATACACAACGAGATCTCGTTGTGTATGCGTCAGTCCCTTTAGCGAGTGCCTCAATTTAAGCCTACTAGATATCTCACTTTGAGCGAACGTATCGAACATAATTTTTTATAACGACTGCTTCTAAAGTTTAATAGAGAGAAAAAAAATTATGAAAACGGAAAATTCGCTCTTCTAGTCCTTAGAACTTTACAATTACAGACTAAGTTACGATTTAGTTTATTTTTATTAAAGTTATTAGCTTCTGTATAAATCATTAAAAACATGACTCTCTCATGATGTGGACTTTGTACGCGCGATACTATATATAGGAACACATCGATCGATAGCCAGTAAGTGCTTGTATTGTACAAAGTGCGGAGATTTCGAATTTATAAGATGTAGAGATTGTACTTTTACGCACGCTTTGGACTTTTACGCACTGTGACGGTACTTTTACGCGCGCTTTGGACTTTCACGCACAGTGACTAAAATACGCCTCTTTACACCCGCCTCACAGTGCTCGAATATTGAACTTTAGAACCAGGAGTTATAAAAAATAAATAAAATAACGGAAATGATATGTTCTTCGCAGATTGTTATATTTCAAACTTCGGACCTCAAGGCTACGGATACGGGATAAAGCCGGCGCTGTCGACGCCGAAATGATTCTGTTGTTTAAAAAATAATGTATTATTATGTTTACCTTACCAACTCTTTTATACTGAAGCGAATTAATAAAATTCAAAACAAATTAAAACAGCTATCTAAGTGAAAATAATTTTACGTTTTGTACCTATATCAGATTCAGACAGGCATAAATACATATTATATTATGTACTAGCGGTCCTGTCCGGCTTCGCCCGAGTGCTAAGAATTTATGATTTATTATTCCCCACGTCCGCGAGAAATTCTCCCCCTGCGAAGCGAAGTCGGGCTGGTGGTGTTTATAATTTAATAGGATTTCGCCTATAAGTTAAAATGTAAAAGATTTTCAGAGTTACGTTGTATTACTATCCCACAGGAATTATCCCACCCGCGAGAAATTTATCAAAAATACTCAGGATAGTGTAGTTTTCTATTAGTGAAAGAATTTTTAGAATCGGTTCAGTAGTTCCAGAGATAAACATTTTATTTATTATCCCCCCCCCGGAGAAATTCTTCCCCTACGAAGCGAAGTTGCCTGTTGTAGTTCTCGCTTAGCGTACTTGCCTACAGTTTATAATATTAGTGTAGTATATAAGTATAGATAGTCAAAAAATCCTACAACCCCGTTTACCCCTTTTGGGATTGAATTTAAAAAAAAACTCGAATAGCCTTCCTTCCTCAACAAACGGGCTATCTAACAAAAAATGTTTTTTTTCAAATCGGACTGGTAGTTCCTGAGATTAGCGCGTTCAAACATACATACACACAAACAAACAAACTCTTCAGCTATATTATATTAGTACATATTATATACCTAGGCACACAGAAAATATAGAGCTCTGAAGATATTATAGATTGAGAATGGTAAGCGCATTTTATCGCATCCAAAAGACGTACCTATAAATTCATTGGCGGCGAAATGGGAGCTGAGATCGTTTAAGCCCCCTCCAAAATATTTAAACTAGCATGTTTTTGCATCAAGTCGTCGACACGAGTAGTTACAAATAACGTCGACCGCACGACGACGCGAAAAACAATGTTATTTTATAAAAACTCGGGTCGCAGTGCCAAACCCTGCCGACAATATAGTGTATTTGCTAATACAGAACTTGTGGCTTTAATACGTAAACTTAGTTTGTTTTTGGACAAAATAAAAAATTTAACCCCTTAATACATCCCTTAAAATATTATTTTTTTTTCTAATTTCAATATTATTATCAATGCAACCTCTGTACCAAATTAAATACACCCTTCAGTAAGTAAATCACTATCCGCAAACTAGTGTTTTCATAAAATTTGTAAGTCCGGTCCTGTCGGGCCGATTTTATTAAAATTTTAGCAGCACATTTTGATCTTTACTAAATGGTTAAATTTCAATTTTGAAACATTTCTGAAAATTTTTTCGGTATTTTCGGGCCCAAAAACTTTTTTCAACCCCTAAAAACCACCCTTAAAATAGTCCAATTGGGCCCATTTTAAATAGGTTCCGTGCGGTGATGGATTCCAACGTGTGTACCAAATTTCGTTCAAATCAGTTAAGTCTTTCGAGAGTTATGCTGCGAACACATATATATATAAATATATATATATATAATATATATATATATACATATATATATAAACATTTCCAAAAATGGTGCCAAATTGTTCAGGAGGCTATGAAACGTCGAGAAATTTTGGTCCGACCCCTAGGTCCCGCCATCCGACCGACGCCAATAGTGTATGTGCCATATGGCAAATACACTAAAAATGGAGGTGGACGGCGCCGGACGCGAGGAGGCGCCGCCGCGGTACATAATGTGAGAGAGAGGGGGGCTGTGTGTATATAACGTATATAATATACTACAATCGCTTGGGGTTAAAATTATGAATTCCTTTTTACAGCTGGGCATTAAATTAAAATATTAATTAAGACTGACGTCCCGAAAGAACCGGCGGCTAAAATTAAATGACTATGAAATACGCTTATCAACTTTAATTAAAGAAAAATTAATACTTTACTCTTGCACTGAAGCAATTGATTGCATTTTTAAGCCGGAATCTCACGACTGGTGTACTTGACAAATATGTGTCACTTGTCGTGGAAATGGCTGTGCTTGTTAGTACAATAATATTAATGTTTGCCACTGGTCCTTTCCCGCAACTCATTATTAAAAGACGGCAAATGGTAATAAACAGTACATTTGTACCGAAATGATCGTTCGGAACCGTTCACAAACTATCACAAATTTGGTTGGAACACTTTAAGAATCGTTCACAAACGATCACAAGTTCGGTTGGAACGCGTTCTATCCACTGCGTCATGAGCGTGACAGTAATATTACGGTATTCAGAGTGGTTGAAACAAAGCTATTGTTACACGCAAGC
The DNA here is from genome assembly GCA_039654895.1 of Mongoloraphidia duomilia. Taxonomy (NCBI): domain Eukaryota; kingdom Metazoa; phylum Arthropoda; class Insecta; order Raphidioptera; family Raphidiidae; genus Mongoloraphidia; species Mongoloraphidia duomilia. The sequence continues at coordinate 16,239,964 of CM077527.1, forward strand.
GCCAACTTTCTGCCCGACCAGTACACAGTACCTTTTGTAAAAAGTGCATTAAAAACAAAAAAACGTTAATGGATATTGTAGGTTAGGCGAACTGTCAAAAACAGTTTACAGTTATCGCATAGGATGGCGTTACTTTCGGTCCGAAAAAAATTTTCCTAGGGATAAAAACACTTTACTCTAGATTTGCGCATGCGCGACTTTTATTTTACGTAATTGGCATGCAAAAGCCAACTTCTGTCCCCGAAAACAATAAGCGGACTTGCATTGCACGCGGGTGGCAAATCATGTATGCAACAGACGCTAATGACCTCTGTTGTCGAGCGTCTATAATTCACAATTCAATTCAAATCTGTATATGGCCGAGCGTGTAGCAATGCTGTTGTTTACATGGCGTTCCTCTATTACAAGTCCCCAGTTCCCGCGGGTTCTAACCCGAGAGCTGGTAAAAGTGTCAATTGGATTTTCAATTTATCATTAAAAAAAAATAATGAATTGAAAATATGAATTGGTGCTAGGCCCGAATAATTAGCTGTTTTTTAAAACACACACAATCTAGATGCTGATGACCTCAGCTGTTGAGCGTCTATAATCTTTCCCGGCATATAAGGCCGTGGATTTTAAAAACGTTCGGTATACAATTTTTTTAAAACGTGAGACTAGAGACCTCTCCCGTGGAATCAACTGAAGCTGTTTGAGTGTTTGACTCAGTTGAATCTTATGTCTAAACTAGCCGTTACCCGTGGCTTCGCCCACGTATTTTTAATTTATGATTTATTATCCCCCCGCGAGAAATTCTCCTCCTGCGAAGCGAAGCCGGGCTGGTGGTGTTTATTCTCTCGAATTTTATAATACATAACTCACTCGCTTCGCTCGTTCGCTCGAATTTTATTAATACATTTATCACTCGCTTCGCTCGTATATTAATTATACATTACTCACTCGTTTCGCTCGTTCGTTTGAATATTAATAATACAACACTCACTCGCTTCGCTCGAATTTTATTAAAACATTATTCATTCGTTTCGCTCGTTCACTCGAATATTAATAATACATTTCTCACTCGCTTCGCTCGTCCGATCGAACTTTATTAATACATTATTGCTCACCTACGTTATATACGGAACTTCTGTGCAAAATTTTATGCTTCTAACTTCAAAAATGATGAACTTCCATACAAATTTTCATCCCCTATTTAACCCCTTTAAGGGATGAATTTTCAAAAAACCTTTCTTATTACTCATCTACGTTATATAAGGAACTCCTGTGCAAAATTTCAAGCTTCTAACTTAAAAAATTACGAACTTCCATACAAACTTTCATCCCCTATTTAACCCCCTTAGGGGATGAATTTTTAAAAATCTTTTCTTACTGCTCACCTACGTAATATAAGGAACTCTTGTGCAAAATGTCATGCTTCTAACTTCAAAAATGACGAACTTCCATGCAAACTTTCATCCCCTTTTAGCCCCCTTAGGGGTTGAATTTTCAAAAAAAATTTCTTAGTACTCACCTACGTTATATAAGAAACTTCTGTGCAAAATTTCATGCTTCTAACTTCAAAAATGACGAATTTCCATACAAAATTTCATCCCCTATTTAACCCCCTTAGGGGTCGAATTTCGAAAAATCCTTTCTTAGTGGGTGCCTACGTCACAAAAGGAACCTACTGTCCAAATTTCAAGTTTATATCTTCAGCGGTTTGACCTGGGCGTTGTCTGTCAGTCAATCAGTCAGTCAGTAACGGAACTGTTTTATATATATAGATAGATAAGGTTCGAAACAAAAACGCAACACAGTACAATAATAATTATTTTATTTTTTTTCTATCTGAGATATTATAATACTGGTAAACAGCAGTGTTAAATTCCTTAGTTAATAGACTTTAGTATTTTATTGTTTTTAAAACAAAAGAATGCACAACACAAATTGTTTTATCACTTATTTAAATAAAATTATTACGATTTATTATCAAATAGAAATCGTCGGAATTATTTTGATAACCAACTGAAAGTCGAGTTAATTAAAGAAATATAAATTATTTACAATTTTTGATGTAAAACATCTTATGTCGGACTGTGAACAGCCGCGTGAGGGGAAATATGCAACGAAATGTTTGATCCGCTCCTTCGCTGCTGTTCTACCCACCACTGCGGCATTCCCTCTCCTGGCTCAGGCGTGCACTGTAACACACGCGGTGTTACAGTGCAGTATATAGGATTACGTCAGCATAACAGTTAGTTGCTGCTTTTGAAAAAATATATACTACTACATAGAGAATACCACCGAGTTCAATAACGTTTTCTTTGATGTTTCACATCTGTCGGGGATTCCGAGACCCACACCCTTTTTTTTGCATACCTGGCAGACCTCTCCCCAAATGGATAAATGTTCAGTATGAGGTCTGTCAGGTATGCAAAAAAAATTGCAAAGCAGACAATGATAATATTATAAATAATTGATATTTCTCTATAGTCTATATAAATTTCATCAAGTAGTATTGAGCAGTCTACGAAATACTGAGAATAAAAAATGACTTACAAAAATCGAATTAGTTTGCCAACGATTTGGTGTTTTCCATCGTATTATTTGTTGAATTCACTAATAAAATTTTAGTAGTGTTGTCCTGTAGAGTTTTGTACTGTGGGAGCTTAGCTTATGACATAAATTTGATAATAAATCGCGTAGAAATAAATATACAAAAATCTTCTATACATAAATGCAATATACGTTATTTTTTATTATCGCGTGTCGCATGCAAAAATTAGTTCTAACGGTGAAACTAAAAATAATTGCAATACTCGTGTTTCATGAGGGTCGCTCAACATATATTTTTGATGTGAAACATCTTATGTCGGGCTGTGAACAGCCGCGTGAGGGGAAATATGCAACGAAATTTATGGTCCGCTCCTTCGCTGCTGTTCTCCCCACCACTGCGGCACTCTCTCTCTCTCTCTCTCTCTCTCTCTCTCGGCTTCCGCGCGCTGGAAGACAACCGCGTGTGTTACAGTGCAGTATATAGGATTACGTCAGCATAACAGTTAGCTGCTGCTTTTGAAAAAATATATACTACTACATAGAGAATACCACCGAGTTCAATAACGTTTTCTTTGATGTTTCACATCTGTCGGGGGTCCCGAGACCCACACCATTTTTTTTTTTAACTGAAATTTTACACCCAATTACTTCAAATATTTAGGTCGTGTAGAGGTGAAATGGAGTAACCAAAAAAATGGTCATTTTAAAGTATGACAGATTGAAGTTTTATTTCGATTATGTCAATTTAGCTTAGCCCTGATTCGTTATTTTTCAATATTCTATTTTTTCATAATATTTTCATATCCCAGTTTACTTATTCTTTGGCATCTTTGCAGTCATGACGTAGCTAAGTTATTTTTGAAAAAATGTTTCACTTCTGAATGACCCTGTTCAAGAATTTTATTTATTTTTCGTTTGTAGCGGTTAAGGGTGGTCGATATTTAATTATTATCGAAATTATCAATGTTTAAAAAAATATAGACAAAATATAGATGAACCCATATATCGATAAACTGATGCTATTTATACTATATACAGACGCTAATGACCCTTGTTGTCGAGCGTCTATAATTCACAATTCATTTTATACTATATGCACCCAGCGACATTAAATGGTATTCGTTTTAAAAAATTTCGCGATCTAAAACAACAATAAAAATGAGTTCAATCTTGCACTATTGCCCGCTAGCGGCGCTAGTAGGCTTTGTGCACACAACCTATAGGTTTACATTTTTTATGTAATGGTTACTAAATAAATAAATATCTCGCAGAAAATGCCCAGCCCAGTTCCGACACAGTAGTTACTTTTATTGCTGCATTAAATGTTGTGCGGCCATCTTGAAACACTTGCAACAGTTGTGGTCCATTTTGTTTTTATCATTCACAAGCCGACATGTGTCAAACGGCGCTCTGTAACTTAATACTTGCCTTCATCTAAATTGCAACTCAAACCAAATAAAATTTAATAAAAATTTCAGTCACAGAACGCCGGCTTTTTACATACAAAAAAACTCTGTTTACTTTCCAGTGCTTCCATTTTACACAAAATATTAGTGGAATTTTATTTTTCATATTAGTAGATAAATAAATATAAAAAATCACAAAATATAAATAAAATATACATAATTATATAATGTTAAATTATACAGAGCGAGGTCATTCATTTATTAAACATATGAATAAACGTTCTTTGTTTATTAAAAAGAACAAATGCCAAAAAGAACAAATGCCAAACAAACGACTCTCGCTCTGATTATTATAAACATTGTTCTTTTCTTTAATAATATTACACATTTAGGACATTTGTTTTCCTTCATTATATTGACTTTTTTAAATCTTTAGTTATCTGCAACAACATTTCACTTTACAATGTGCATATGTGACTAGCTTTTGTACAACTTTTCGAAACATAACCTGAAAATCGTCCGTCAAATTTATGGCACGACCCAAACTTGTAAACTTTTTTTTTTCGTTTGTACAAAATGCAAATTGGGAAGTGAAATTTAAAAAATTACAACTAGTTAGGCTTATTACTACGAGTTATTACGTAAACTTATTTTTCAAAACGGGAAGGTAAATAAAAATATCGGAACGGTGAGATCAGTACGTTAAAAATTATTTAAATATTGGACACGGTAACCTTATTGCAAATAAATATCGTAAAAATAAAAATACTCTTAAATTATTGACCGAACAAAAAACAACTGAATCGGTAACGACGCTGCTGTCAAGTGTCATTTCAGTAACATAAACAGCGTTTCATTTGTTATTGCACTTTTGTTTCGATGCTCGGCCATTTTGAAAACGCATTATAAGTAGTCTAGTTTTTTATAGTTCAATAAAAAACGTTTAATATAAAAATTAGATTTCGGTAGTGTGTTGCTTAGGCCAAATTAATACAAAAACTATACTCTAAGTAGATTCAACTAGACACGAATGCTGGAGCGAAAACAATTGAATGACGTCGCAAACAACAGACAGTCTAAAGCTAAAAATTGCTCCAGCGTTTCTGTACAGTTCATTGTAACATCAGGTGTATTTGTTAGTAAATTCTCTCCCAAAGCACATGTCGGCAATACAGAACTCTTCGGACATAACTGCGTGTTTGCTGGTCAAATTCTAGAACTCTTCGGAATGTTTGAACCTGGTTCTAGAACTGCTAAAACAAAAAATCCGAAAATTTGACCAGCAAACACGCAGTTGTGTCCGAATAGTTCTGTATTATCGACAGACGCTTTGGGAGTTCACAAATTACTAACAAACACAACTATTATTTAGCGCGTTAGACTGCTGTTTAAGAATTTATATTAAAAGTCAGTCTAACTCATAACTTTGCGAGCAAATAAATGCCAAATTCAATGGAAATTCATTTGTTCGCAACAAACAAAAGTACACCACTGTCATGGCTTCCTCTTTCAGTTCTCGAGTTTTACTAATCTCGGGTAAAAAATCTCAGCTTTTCAATTGAGTACAAATTGAAAAAATATTGTATGGCATCCCGCAGCAATTCGATGGCTTAAAATAAAATAGTTTTATGCCAAAATAAAAAAATAAAGTATATTATAGTTTAACTGCGATTATAAGAATCTCAACTAATTATTTTCTAAATTTTTTAAATCTACGATAAATTTATATAACGATGTCCTAATAAAGTAGGCCTACTGTAGTAGTTGGTTTTTGTTTAATAAAATCTTCAATACAATGAGAATGAAGCTGCGTAAATGTGAAATTGTGGACAGTACTATTGCATCTCAAACTACAGAAATTTGCGATAGAAATGTGGAAACAGTATGACTACACAATTTGTATTAATAACTAACTGACGTTCCTTCGATTTAAATAAATTGAAAGTTTTACGATTAGCGCAGTCTGCCGGACTCGTTTAGCTCCCGGGTGTTCTAAAGGGCTCCGTCGAGCAGCGTACAAACACTTTTAAATTATAACGCAGCGTGCTCATTAGTTATTCACCAATAAATATCGTTTTTTTTTACATTTGCTATTTACAAAGAAGTACAATAAAAAAACGTTTGCATCAGTGCATAAAAAACAAATTAATCTAACAAAAATAAAAAAAGGCATGAATGATTCAATACGATATTTTCGATCAAGAGAATCGTCTAATAATTTTTTTCATCTCAGTAATTCCACGTTACTGTCAAAATTCACGTCGAAAACACGCGGGCAGTTCTTAAAAAAATATTTTTTTGTTTTAGAGAAGAAGTATAAATTACTAAGGCCCATATTCACCAAACACTGTTAAAGATAAAATCTTAGAACAAATTTATTCCTTGGAATAAAATTAACTTCCAATTCACCAAGCGATTCATTCGATAGAATTAACTTCAGGTGCAAATTTACTTTATACCATATACCTTTAGGGATGTGACATTGAGTAAAAAAAATCGATTATTTAATAATCGATTTTTCTCTTTTCAATATAAATCGATTTGTAAAAATCGATTTTTGAAGAAATAATCGATTTTTGTGGAAAAATCGATTTTTTCTATTATTCGAAAAATTGCGTACTTTTATAATAGTAAAACTAAGAGATTAATATTAACAATTTATTAGAATAAAAATTTCCAACTGATTAGTTTACGTCTAGTGAACTTAATTTACATTTTTTCATCCGTCGCACAGATGGAGTTGTTTACAAAAATCGATTAAAACGTGTAATTTGTAAATGTTGGCTGCATTGGGTTTCCTAAAGCCTATATTCTTTCTTAATATTAATATTAATAAAATAAAAATAAATAAAAAAAGGTGTAATTTATATAATCGATTTATAAAAAATCGATTATTATTATTAAAAAATAAATCGATTTATAAAAAATCGATTATTATTAAAAATATCGATTGTTAAAAATCGATTATTTTTTCACATCCCTATATACCTTGGACATTTTGTCAAATATTTTGATTCTAAAGCACGTTTACCAAAGATCCGACCGATGGCGCATCGATCGAAAATGTAAATTTAATTTATTTTACTACAAAAGCCTTTACCTGAAAGATATGGATTAATATTACCTGAAAGATCGCCAGGTCATAAAGTAATTTGTGCATTTCGTGCCCTTCCTATTTTACTAGGCGAATAAATATTTATACCCATTGAAATTGGACACAATAGTTATTCTTACGATTTATACCTGCAGTAAACTTAACTACGTTTGGTGAATTTGAATTATCGCTATTTATTCCGTGTGATAGTTACCATGGGAATAAATCAACGGAATAAATAACTAACTAGGCTCGGTGAATATAGGCCTAAAAGATTTTCTTGATCGAATATCCGACTAGTAAATAAAAAATTCTAATATTTACGATCTGGGTGTGTCATCAAAATAAATTAATCACAAACTTTACAATATTCCATCGCTTTCATCTTGAGAGTCCAATGTATTATAATACTTACAAGTTTCGATTGACTAGCAAATTTAACAAAGTTCACTTCAACAACAGAACGCTTCACAATGGCGTTTCCTTGCGCCACTGAAAGCTGTGCGTCTTAGTCGCCGGGTTCGACGAGCCGCCGCCGCTGGCGCTTTTGCGCAAGTTAGCCGCCGCAGAGTCGAGACCGTTCCTAACACCGGCGACAAGCCGCATCGCCGGGTTCGTCACAATACCATTCCTGCGCGGCTTCGAACCACTACAAAAAAAAAATACGCTCGATCAAAGAACACGATAACAACTATAAATTTTGCACGCTCCACAATGGAGACGATAATTGCACAGTGGAGTATATGAATCGACCAGTTTGTTAAAATTATTTTGACTGCATAATGGTCATTTTCTGATAGAATTATTGAATTTTTTTATGGACTTATATGCATTTCCATAGCAACAGTATTGTAGGTACTTCAATTTCAAACAAAATTTATAGATCGAGAGCTAGTGACAATTTTTTGGTGTTATTTATTCAAAGCCTTATTTTTGTGAAGATGTTGAGGGAGGCATATTAAAGTGCCCTGAGTAAGGGATTTTGGTAGAATGCGGTATGGGAGGGATGCAGACCGCCCCCAACATGTAACAAAAAAAAATGGTCACAATTATTATTGCTTCAAGGCTGAAATTGTTTGTATAGCTTGTCGGTGACCCAATAATGCCATTATAATATTTGCAGATTGATTGGTCAGTTTTAAAGAAGTGGCAGATCACCCTAAACGTGTTATGTACCCGACGAAATTTATATTATTAGTTCAAGGTTCAAATTTTAATATGTTGTTACGGCGACTGTTTTAAGCATATATTTCAATTTGCAGAACAAAATGTCGGTATTAACCCCCTTGCAGAACGATATAAACACCTAGGTGAGCAAGTTTCCCTCTAAGAGACGGGGTTAATACCGACATTTTGTTCTGCAAATTGAAATATATGCTTAAAACAGTCGCCGTAACAACATATTAAAATATGAAATACATTATCTAATAAAAAATTATAGAAGAGGAATTTTTAACTGTAAATCTACAATTTCGCACAATTTAAACGTCCATTTCGCGTGTTTTTTGTTTTGTTAAAGTCAAAGTGTTCCACTTTTCGCCACCATGGGCGCTGTTAAGTCCTATTCTGCTACTCAAGGTCATGCGTTACAATGCCTCATTACAATATGCAATGAGACCGGCAACAAAAAACCGTGTTTTCCTGCATTTACCACGTTCCTTTTTAATATGTTCCACTGGACTTGAGAATGGCCGAGCGTGTTGTTTACATGGCGTTGCTATGGTTCCTCTATTACAAGTCTCCAGTTCCCGGGTTCTAACCCGAGAGCTGGTAAAAGTGTCAATTGGATTTTCAATTTATTATTAAAAAATAAATAATGAATTGAAAATATGAATTGGTGCTAGGCCCAAATAACCATAGCTGTTGGTGATCTTTTAAACACACACATAATATGTCCTCAGGGTTCAATTCTTGGCCCACTCTTATTTTTAGTGTATGTAAATAATCTGCCAATCGCCATTAATAATAATATGATTCAATTTGCAGACGACACATCTGTTTTCTGCCGAAGTCCTACCCTACAAGAAATAATAGATAATCTAAGTCACACCTTTAGTACTCTAAAACAATGGTTTGCCGATAATAGCTTAAAACTAAATATTGAAAAAACTCAGGCTCTATGCTTTTCTGATACTTCCCTTCAAAGTGTAAATACTGCAGACAATGATATCATTACTGTTGCAGACAAAGCAAAATTCCTTGGAATTATCATTGACAATAAATTAAACTGGAAAGAGCAAATCAACCACGTAATCAAGAAAACATCGAAATTTGTCTTTGCTTTAAGAAGCTTAAAAAAATCTGTTACGAAGGACGCGTTACTTATGGTTTATCAAGCGCATGTCCAATCTGTAATTGGCTTCGGTATAATTTTCTGGGGGCACTGTGCAGAGGTAGACAAAATATTAAAATTTCAAAAAAAATGTCTACGCATTATTGAAGGGGTACATATTAGAGAACACTGTCGACCATTATTTAAGAAGTTTAAGGTATTAACCATTATAGACCTCTATATTTTTAACTGCTGCGTCTTTGTACATAAAAACCCCGAGATTTTCAGTAAATTTTTAACAGAGCATTCGCACCATACACGGCACAAAAATAATTATGTGAAAACATTAACTTCAAAATCGATAGTACATAAAGGTGTTATAAACAACTGCATAGATCTATATAACAAACTTCCCACTTCTTTGAGGGAGTTGCCCACTATTAAATTTAAAATTAAATTAAAATTATTACTGATTGAAAGTTGTCATTACTCTTTAAAGGATTTTACCTCAATGTAAATTTTATCTATATGTAATTTTATGACTTGTTCTACGCTATATGGCATTATGGAATAAAACTATTATTATTATTATTATTATGTTCCACTGTGCATCGGAATGATCGATCAATACTAACCTAGTAACGATTCCGGTAGTTTCCGGCGTTATGGGCGACGTGCTTTTGAACCTATTCCCGACGCCTGCACTCGAACTACCTAATATGATCGCCATGTGGGAATTCCTTGCGAAATGAGTGTCTGCCGTTGTCGTCAAATTTGTTTTGTGTTGGCTCAGCGGGTACAGGACACCACCTATGATGAAAGAATAAAAAAAGATCGTAATGTACCACGTCACGACTGTAACCACTTCGTTTGCAAAAGTTTGCTCTTACCAAAACCGGAAGTGTAATCCTCTACCGTTGGACTTAGAGGCGGCGACGCGTATATTGGAGACTGTGGTTCCGATTGAAGTGGAGACAACAGCTTGGTACTCGGCGGCCGTTTGTTCGCCCTTGTACACTGCTGTAACTGTTGTGTGAATGACAGCGGCTGTTAAAACAAAACACACACGCTGCTATTAAAGACGATAATATCGATACTTATTGTTATTTTGTATATTTTGTATGTATCACGATATATTATCATATTTATAGACAAAACTAGATGCCCCGTCCGGCTTCGCCCGAGTGCACTAATCTACAATTAATACGTGCTTCATTTGTTCCTTCATATTTTATATTTCACATCGCTTTTGACATAGGTAAACTTGATTTCATTCTAACTTGAAATCAATCCGATTTACATCCGGGCGAAGCCTGGACAGGCAGCTAAACATTCCTCAAGGAATAAGCTATCGAATGGTTAAAAACCGTCGGTGGATTCAATCCAGTTCCCACCAGGGCGAAGCCAAGCCAAACAGTTATTATAGATCTAAACTTTCTCCAAGAAATAAGTATAAGTATTTTTATTATGATGAATGCGTTTATACTTTATAGAAATATTTATAATTACGAATATTTGCAGATTTGCAAATAACTTTGTCACAGCAAAATGGATTGTTTACTTAGAACTGACGTCACACGCTGTGATTGGTGTTTGAAGTCACGTGACACATAGGTTAAAAATCATGATTTTATTTATTTATTTATTTAAATATTGGGGTCCGTCAAATGAGCATCTGACATCTGGTGGCAGAAAATTGTACTCAAACGAGGGAAAATTTTACATGCTAACAGTGCAAATTAATCATGAAATTGTTTATTACAAAAATAAAACAAGTAAAATAAACAAAAAGTTTATCGAAAATGGAATTCCCGACGTTTTCTAATATCATGGCAACAAACACTGTCAGTTATTGCCTTGTAAAACTTACTTTACAGAGAATTATTTTCTAATGAAATGTGGAAAAACTGTATTTATGAATTAAAAAAATATTTTATAGTAATAATAAGATGTACTTGTTATCATACTGCACTAAAATAGTTGAATCCCTGATGATTAACAAATTTATAGGATTAGCTTCGTATACAAATATTTTGAGGTTAGTAACTTGCCTACTTATTACAATATAACTTATTATGTTGCAGTTATGTGTTTACATTATTCACCTAACCCAGCCTTAAAAGCGCATTGAACGCGGATGATTAATTTCGTGGAGATTTTCTTTTAATTTTGATGTTTTTAAGCAATATGTCGTAAAGATTACTACTTTTGACAGTTCATTTTGCATGCAATTTTCTCGTTATATTTCCGACATTTGATAATATGTCCTGCTTTGAGAATCCGTTCTCCTTCAACGAAATTCCTTTGTTTAGGATTCGTACCGGCCTAATCACAAATTGCACTTATATTTATCATTTCTTATCACTTTGAAAATCATAAAATTACACGCAAAAGTATACCCCGTATATGAAATTTCCCTCCGTCTGCGCCATGTTTTTGAAGCTCCACCTATCTGACGGATCGCAATATGTATATAGGAAACTTATTTAATAAAAATAAAAGTTCTAAAAAATATTTTTTAGCATAAACTTTCATTATAACAAAGTTTTATATTTTATTTTGATCACTGGCAAATACCCTATTCCATTCAGTAATTATCGAGATTAGCCGGTACAGACAAACAGACACCTACCAAGACTTCGTTTTATATTATATGTAATATGTGTAGACAAAATTATGCGTATTATTACCTGTTGAATTGCGGCAGCCGCAGCGGCGGCAGCAGTGACATTGTCGGGTCCACCTCGATGACTGCTATGACTCGAACCCGTCATGTTACTGCTACTCTTACTGTTGCTGCTATGGTTACCGAGCGAGACGCACGATCGCCTCTGTTGACCGGATGACGCGCCGATACCACCTCCGCCGCAATCGCTGCCCCATTCCACCCCTGGACACAGTACTGCCATCGACGGCTTCGTCTCGGCTGTAGAACCTGAGTAAATAATGCACAGTTCGTTACTAAATTTATTTTATATTAAGATTTGTCAATTGGGCATATGACATCTGGTGGTAGAAAATTTTACTCGAATAAGGGAAAAATTTGCATGATAATTGTGTAAATTTATCGTGAAATTGTTTATTACAAAAATAAGACAAATAAAATAAACAAAAAGTTTATCGAAAATGGAACTTGCGACTTTTTCTAATATCATGGCATTAAACACTATCAGTTATTGCCCTGTAAAACTTACTTTACAGCAAATTATTTTCTAATGAAATATGAAGAAACTGTATTATGAATGAGCCATTTTCTTTAGAGTACTTCTTTCAATTATCCACGAGAGGCAGCACTTTTGGTAGATACAAATATTATTTATTCCCCATTAGTGTCGTGTCATTTAAGCGGTATAACTTAATAATTTAATAATAATAATAATAATTTAATAATTAAGTTATACCACGAAATGTTACAATTACCACAAAACACCAAACCATAACAAACACTCTCGACGTACGTTTCGCCAACCAAGTTGGCATCATCAGGAGATGATTAATCATCTCCTGATGATGCCAACTTGGTTGGCGAAACGTACGTCGAGAGTGTTTGTTATGGTTTGGTGTTTTGTGGTAATTGTAACATTTCGTATCTTTACACCAAAGGTTCCACCATTTTTTATTGTTAAGTTATACCACTAAAATGACACGACGCTAATGGGGAATAAATAATGTTTGTACCTACCACAAGTGCTGCCTCGCGTGGATAATTTAAAGAAGTACTCTCAGGAAAATGGCTCATTAAATGTTTTTAAAGCCCCTCCCATTTGACAGATTCCATTAGGGCAGGGGTCGGCAACCTTTTAAGACGAAAGAGCCAAAAGTTACAATTTACAAAATTTCCCAGTTTTTAAAGAGCCACTAACATTTTTATTTCAATATTATGGTATTTGATTAGGATTAGGTATATAAAAAAAAAGTTCTGACTGCGACCGTTGACGACACAGTGCACCAATAACTAAACAAACAGAACAGTGTTGCCACATTTAAAAAATGTCAGCTGTCCGTATACTCTCTACTCCACCTATTCTCACTGTTCTCTGTTGAGTGTTTTTATCCTGATTAAAGTTTTTTTTTGCAGTATAATATTTTTTATGAGTTTTGAAAATAAAATAATATAATTATTAATATTTGCGCATGGAACTGGAGAGCCGCATCTTGACATCATAAGAGCCGCATGCGGCTCGCGAGCCGCAGGTTGCCGACCCCTGCATTAGGCTGATAAATATAAAATCGTATTTTTGTCGGCCCTGTAGACCTATGATAAGCTAAATAAATATATTTGTGGACTAACCCGAAGTGACGCTGGTATTAGAGCCGCTGTTTCCGACAACGGAAGACGTCCCGGCGGCAGCAGTATGTGGTTGGTGTCCGGAAACCGTTCTGTTGGCAGCGTATTCCTGCAACAGACGGACGACGCCAAGGTGTCCCGATTTATGCGCAACGCGCAGCGCGTTTCGTCCACAAACGTCCGACACCGTTGGATCGGCACCGTGTTGTAAAAGCGCCAGCACGCACTGCTCGTGGCCTTGTTGACCGGAAATACCTGGTGACGCGAAAACATAACGATTAAATATCAACACTATCTATAGATAGAGATGCAGGCGCGGACTAGCCTGGGGCGCTGGAGCGTCCCGGGCCCCCGGAGTTGGAGAAAGCGCGGGCCGTCCCATTTCTCAATCCCAACAAATTACTTAAGTATCTCCCTCGGGCTCCTACAAATGTTGCGTCCCTGAAAAAATAGATAGATAGCAACATTTTCTCTAGCATTGGTTCGTAACAAGTTGGGAAGATACAGCAAAACAAACTTACGATAGTTAAATTGACGGAGTCTTCGTGTGGCGTAAGGATCAAAATTTAAACGCAACACTGATGTTCAGTTTTGCTACTTATATTTTTGGCAGTGGTTTGCATAATCTACGTATCTCTTTTACCTGGATTACGCGCGCACACCGTGTTTACAGATGATCCGGTAACTAGACTGACTGCTGCTGGCTACGTAGCAGGACAGTATGCGTGCGCAACCATATTTTTTCTCTCTTTTGCTTGGAGAATAAGCAATAACGATTTCTCGCTCTTATTTCAAGAGATAGGTCCATTAAAGATAATATAAAACATGAATCTTAATAATTGTTTAGTGAATAATAACCATGTAGAAAAATTAAATAATTAAACAAATTTGAAAATCATTTCGGTACAATCAACCTAACTTGTTATTACACGTACCGAGAGCGGTGGCGCCTTGATTACAAGCGTGGTCGGGCGCTGCCCCGTGTTCCAGTAATAGCCTGACAATATCGGCGTGTCCTTGCCAGCTGGCCGAATGTAGTGCCGACCGTCTTTCCAAATCGCAAGCGTTAACGTCGGCGCCTCCTGTAGTCAACAGTAACTGCACCATGTCATAGTGACCTTGCCAACAGCTCACGTGCAACGGCGTCCGTCCCTATGCCAAACACAAAAAATAAAAATGTTCTACGATGTGCAAGTAGTGTATTTTCTTTATCGAAGCAAGCGAATAAATACTCGATTTTTAATAGTTTTTAATAAACTTTCGCCTGGTATCACATTTTACGTTGCGCCGGCCCTGTCAATATTACATGAATAAATAGTCTCACTCACTTCCGAATCTCTGGTTTCGACATCGGCGTGACCGTGTTCGATCAGGTATCTCGCCATCGGCAATCGGTTATCTAATGCTAGAACGTACAGTGTACTTCTTCCGTCGGCGTCTTTATAATCTACATCGGCGCCATGCGCTAACAAAACTCTCACCACATCGTAATGGCCTTCCAATGCAGCCAATCTACAAAAAACAAAAATAATTACTTACGTTTCTATAGAAAAAATTTTGTAGACCAAATCCAAAATTAAGTACATATTTATTTCATAACGATCGTTTCGATTTTATTTAAAGTCATCATCAGAAGTAGAACTAATGTCTAATCGGACACATCATAATCAAAAATTTCTATACAGATTGTGCCGAGAGCAATAGGGTCGTTCCACATTTATTTTTTTAGGGCAGGAATCTACATTAGAATTAATGATAATAAAACAATTTCTTTGTGAATTTTTCGGAAGCTTTTTCTACAAGAAACAAATTCCCAAAAGTGCGTCTTTTTCAATATAATTTTAAACATAGAATTATACCGCAATGGAATACATCATTCACAGCCAGCCTTCTCTTATTGGCTGCTTTAGTTGAATCACGCCCACTTATCCATCGATAAAGAGAGCATATGGAGAGAATATAGTACACTGATTTGTTTATGTACAGTTGACAGGTCGGCAGTTAGAACTTGGGTTAGGCTCTTTACGAGTTACGACTGCCAAGGAAGTATTCCTCTCTTTCCATAGACATACCTCTCTTTATCTATGCGTGGACGTATGTCTGGCTTCATTGCTCTGTAATTGTAAATTATAGACGCGTCGACAATTTCATTGCTTTGGCTTTTACGTCATCATACAGCGAGCAAAGCTCATTCGTTTGAAATGAACACATTTTTTTTTTTTTAAAGGATATAAGAACAAAAAAAAAGTTGGTTTACATTATTCATTTATGTATGAGGAATAATGAAATTTTGATACGCGGGACGACCCTACTCTGAACATAGTAAATTAATGAGTGCAACAAGGAAGAAATAAACAAAATGAGTAGCGCGACAAAGATAGAATCATTCAGTAAACATGTAAGCAAACCTCAGTGCAGTTTTTCCATCATGCGAATGCTGGTTAGGATTCGCTCCGTACTGAGTTAGGAACATTTCGACTAGATCCAAATGTCCTTCCTGAGCTGCTAGCATCAACGCCATTTTACCGTCATTGTCAACTTCGTCCGTTTTGGCGCCGGCTTCCAAAAGCGCTTCGCAAACTTCTCGGTGACCTTCGAACGAAGCGTAATGCAACGGTGTCCAACCGGCGTTGTCTCTGTGTTGCTCGTCCAATCCTCTGTCCAGCAGCTGACGGACCACCTCAATACATCCTGAAATGATACGTAAAAATTGTTTTCCAGCTTTCTTCGCTTGGTTAACTGAGGTATTAACCTCAGGAAAAGGCTCATTTGGTGTAAAATAGCGATAAAGTGCTTCCATCTATCTATGAAAATATTAGTACTATCACGAAACAAAAGAGAAACAGGATCTACCGTTTTTTTTTTCAAACGATAATAGTAATTATAATTATGTATACCTTGAGCGGCCGCCATACTGAGTACAGTTCGCCCTGTCGGTTCTATGGTATCGACGCAACAGCCCCAAAATAAAAGAAGGCCAACTACCGGTGCGTGGCCCATGCTAGCGGCGGCCCATAGAGGTGTACGGCCCGTACTGTCTGCATGCTCAATGTCCGCCTCATATTCGAGTAACAGTTCGCAAACGTCTCTGAAAAGCAATTCAATGTTGAATTTCTGTATTAAGAAAGTGTTCCAAGAAACTTTACTGTATTTATTTCTGATGCTATTATTAGTTCAACTCGCTGGTAACACTTCTACAGAAACTTGTCATGCAAACAACATTCATCGTTGACCTACTTGTGTCCTTCGAAAGCGGCAACCAGGAGAGGCGTCATTCCATCTTTGTCCTGATGATCAACTTCGGCTCCGCGCTCTAACAGAACGCTAACCACCTGCAAACGACACGTTTTATAGATTTCGAAACATTTGAAGTACATTTTGAATTTCAAGGTAATAAATCTAAGCATTGGATAAAGTGCGGGTAATATTTTCGGTCAAATTTCAATGTAATGTTGCCCTTACTTTGGCGTATCCGTGGTTTGAAGGAACGCATAAAGCAGCGACCGACAGAGCTGTCCTACCATCGACATCCGCCTGGTTGATATCGGCTCCCGAGTCTAGCAAATGTTCGACAATCTCCGAATGTCCCATGTAAGCGGCGGCTATCAAGGCCGTCCTACCTTCGAGGTCCGTTTTGTTTACATCGGCACCATGCTCGAGTAACGCTCTTACGATCTCGTCGTGGCCCGACCAGCAAGCAGCCCTTAACGCCGTTCTGTGATCAGCATCGACGCTATCTACCGTGCAACCGTGTTTCAATAAAATGTCCACCACCTAACGGATAATCAAAAACGCACAATTTTAATTGATTAAATGTAAAAATAACACTTTTTGACGTGAAACATCTTATGTCGGGCTGTGAACAGCCGCGTGAGGGGAAATATGCAACGAAATTTATGGTCCGCTCCTTCGCTGCTGTTCTCCCCACCACTGCGGCACTCTCTCTCTCTCTCTCGGCTTCCGCGCGCTCGGGCACGGGAAGAGAGAGAGAGAGTATACATATGAACGTACTGTAAAGCAAAA
The DNA here is from genome assembly GCA_039654895.1 of Mongoloraphidia duomilia. NCBI lineage: Eukaryota > Metazoa > Arthropoda > Insecta > Raphidioptera > Raphidiidae > Mongoloraphidia > Mongoloraphidia duomilia. Next base: position 16,257,582 of record CM077527.1, read on the forward strand.
GTATATGTATACACGTTTAGGTATGTAATATAGATATACTTCGCTGTGTATTTAGTTGCGTTTCTGGCTCAGGCGTGCTCAAACGCCGCAACCGCGTTTGTTACAGTGCAATATATAGGATTACGTCAGCATAACAGTTAGTTGCTGCTTTTGAAAAATATATACTACTACATAGATAATACCACCGAGTTCAATAACGTTTTCTTTGATGTTTCACATCTGTCGGGGGTCCCGAGACCCACACCCTTTTTTTTGTTTGTACTTTCTTTACTGTGCCTCAATTTAAGACAATGTCCTGTCGAAGGTGAATAAAATATAAACGTTCAAACTTGTTCACAATGTATAGTTAAATAATTATGTAAATACTTGCCTCGACGTGACCTCCCCACGCCGCCGCCCTCAAAGCGGTCCAACCATCAGCGTCCGCGTGATCGACATTAGCTCCAGCTGCCAGCAATACTTGTACGACTTGGGTATGTCCGTGACTCGCGGCTACATTCAGCGGCGTCTGTCCATGTCCGTTCTCCGTTGCCTCCAGGTCGACTGGTTCAGTGCTGGCCTGGAGCGCCAGCGCTAGCAGACCGGCATTGCCCTCGGCAGCCAGACAATGGAGTAACGTGCGGCCGGCACAATCACGTTGCCACAGGGATGTTGCATTTCCGCCGCCCGACATCAAATCGTAGAGCAGTGGTTCGCTCGCATCCGATTGTGACGTCGAGTGTGATACTTGACTCGAGCATCGATTGTTAGCCGTGTCTTCATCGTCGTCGGCCTCGTACCTCGCACCCGCTTCAAGCAACAGTTTGATGACTTTCGGATCCTGCGGAAGTCGCCTTTCAAATATGAAATCACACTCGGGAGAATCCTCGAACAGACACGTTTCGACGTTTGCGCCGCTCACAACTAGCCACAGCAATATTGCATGGTGAAGTTCCTCCGCGTTTTGCACTTTTAGTTGGCTATTGTTTTTCATGTTCGCTACCTGTTGCGATAGCGACACGTTGTTACTCGTATTGACAGTTTCGGACGCGTCCGTTTTCTGGCTCAAAGGCGGCGGTGGTTCCGCTAGGTTGTTCGTCGCGCAAGCCGTATCGACATCGTCTTTTTTCGCGGTAGCTTCGCTTTTCGATTCGGCCGTGTTCGTATTTCCGATTGCGTTTTGAAGTTCTTGGAGGTTCGCGTAGTGGCCACCGCCAACGCCTCCTGTCGACAAATTCATCGCGTCGGTCGGTGGTGGTGGCGACTTTTGCGCCGCTAGGTGATGCTCCACTTTAGTTAGATGAAAAGCAAAATTATAAATCTCGCTTTTGTTGAGTCGTTTGCCGTTTAATATATAGAACATGGTCCACATTATGTGACCTTCGTTTACGTTGCATAAATATTTCTGTGTGCAATGTTTCACGTCGAGAAGCCATTCGGCGAACGAATGATGGAAGAATGAGATGATGCCGTGTCGATTGACGTTCAAAACACGTCTGATTAAGTTGAATCGCTTGCCGAAATCGTCAACGCTCATGCTGAGGTGCTGCGTTTTGACCACGTCCTGTAGCAACTCCTTGTTCATGAGACACTTGGACGCGAGAAGGACGTTCAACAAAGGCTTCACCTTACAAAATTGCTTTCTGTTGAATAGTCGCTGACACAGCCACAAATACAGGCCGTTTAATGTACCCGGTATTTCCTTGATCTCCCGTAGAATTATGAAGTTCTCAGAAACTCCGTCGAGAACCTGCATAAGAAATAACATAAAAGATTATTCGCAATTAAATTGAACTATAGATGGCAACATGGGTAATGTTCTAAAGGTACCATTACACGGCGCGTGGAGTGACACGCCTGGCGTGTGAAGTGTCACTCCGCACGCCGTGTAATGGGGTCGGCGCGACGAACTTCACGCGGCGTGCCGAGTTCCGTGAGCTGGCGGTAAATTTTGCACAGTTCAAAGGAAACACGCCGCGCGCGGAGTGGGGAGACTCGGGTAGGCAATCACACGGCGTGTGGAGTGACGCGCCTGGCGCGAGATTATTGTGTTTAATTCAGTAGTGATTTAGCTTTGGAAGTGTCAACATGTCGTGGTCAAACGAATTAATAACATGGACCGACTTTTGTTGTGCGACCCCATCCACCACCGTCTTTTTCTTTTCTTCTTTTGTGAAAAAATCATCACTGTTCAACAAAATATAACAAGCTGCTGCACAACCGAGCATCCGTTCTCGACGCCTGGTCATTTTGAACTGAACCACCGCACGCGGCGCGGACTGGTGCGAAACTTGTCACTCCACACGCCGTGTAATCGTTATCGGCGTGTCCACGCGTCGGCGTGTCACTCCGCACTCCACACGCGTCGGCGTGTCACTCCACACGCCAGGCGTGTCACTCCACGCACCGTGTAATGGTACCTTAAGCAGGATGATATTGTAATTTTAACACGTCAATGGAATTTCTATCCTGCTTAGTATTTAAAGTTATATCACTGCTGTACCAAAATTTAAGGTGTGAGTCAGGCACAGTTAATGATGCATGTAAACCACACGCGTCCCATGCATACAAACTGTGCATGTGTACGTGCACGAGTCACTCCTTAAATTTCGGTACACCAGTATAGATTATAGAGGGTTAATTAAACTGACCTTCTCGAGATAGAGGAAGCACCCGTTGCTCTTGATATGCAGTTGATTCAGCATCTCGGCCGTGTCCCTGCTGATGTGTTGCCTGAGAGCGTTCTCCTGGTCAAGACGTGCCAAAATATATTGCTGAACATCACGGATAACGCATGTCTTTCTCAAATCGTCGAGGCTAAGCTTTCTGAATCCGGTGAACATCTTCGATATCGTCTTACTTTGCTTCCTCGCTGTGCAAACGAGAAGCAACCATTGCGGGAAGAGATGATGATGGTTTGACAACAACTCGGCGATAGTACGAGAATTTTTACTGCTGCGTTCTCTAGTTTTTTGTTTGGTGAGTGTCGAATTAGATTCGGCGGCAGCGAAACCAGTCTCGTCTATCGAATCTATGATGAGGAATAGACATTGCTTCGGAGGATCGATCTCAAGTAATGGAAATAATAACGCGCGTTTCAGACAATCGTCCGGATTCTTTTCTATATTGTCCGGCTGCAATGCCTGCTGAATCTCCTGATCATTGAGCAGTTTTTCATAGTAGGCGTCGGCAACAAGTTGTCGTGCACTGATCGGAAGCGCTGGCACGGCCGGAGCCGCGGCGTTCGAAGGACTGTTCTCTCCGGATAACGACCGCTTCAATAATTTTCGACCGGTGATATTTTCCTCGCTAGTTTTGCTTATTGTCGTCACACCGGGTGGGGACTTCTCTTGCAGAGAATCTTCAACGGCAGGTTCAATGTTCGGAGCAGTCGGTCTACAAGGTGACTCGTTTGCGTCGAGCGATTCCGGTGTGTTTATGTTGTCGACGGTGACGACGTTATCGCTGGAAGCGAACAGCTCATCAGAGTCCTTTTTCCTCGTCGGACTGGTGTGCGACGGTGGCGCCGTCGCTTCAAGACTCGTGCATTTAACTAACTTTGCGCGACGCCTGATACTCTTTTCGCGCAGTCCCTCGGTACTAAAACTCAATATTTGTCCGACGAGGTTTCTCAAGAATTCGCTTAGAAGTGATGTGTGCTCGTGTTGACCGACTAGGAAGTGATAGCCGAGCAGTCTTCGGTTGAGCGCCCTCTGTTGTCTGCCGCTCGGACCCTGCGTCGGCCAGACTAGCTCAGCACAGAAGGTAGTCTTGCCGGAACCAGGGCCGCCGAGGATTAGAGCGCCGCATGCCTTCGATATAGGCCTCTGATCCAGACAGTGCGACAGTTTTTGAAATGCCCATTCGCGGCAGAAGAATTTTTTCTTCTCTTCATAAGCCATGTTTAGATAGCTTTTGTTTTTTTTTATTCACATCGCTGACGATTTGTGGTTTTGCTAGTGGCGCTGATTGCAGATCTGCCGATTTTTATCCATTGTTAATATGAATCAAATGATAACTGACCAGGCTTTCAACTGCAAAACGACAGTACCTTACGATTTTTCAAAAAATTAAAAAGATACGAAAAGTATAAAGGTTTTATAAGTCGATTTTTTTATAACTCGGCCATTTGGTATAGGTTTGGAAAATAAAAATGATTTGCATCTAAAACTATCATATTTCTGGAATAAATTAATGTTCATCCTTGAAAAATAGCTCCAATTGTTGAAAACAGGAACTTGAATAAACAATGACATCAGAATTAATTACGCGAATGCCGAATATATTAAATTATCTATAAACTAATATGCAAGGTTGAGATTAATATCTCTAGAGGTTAATTAAAGGTTAATATCAAAATGTTATTGAATAGACAGTTTCGGGTTATTCATTTCCAATTATTATAAAAATTAACTTGTTAATATTGCGACAATTGACAGATTCTATTGCTTTTCTTGCAACCAAATGAGTTGCAGAATACTCAATTTTAAATTCGGTAAACTCGGTTCATACTTCAAAAACAGGAACTTAAAAGTTTTAAATAAACAAATGTATTAAATAACATTCTAAAAATATAAAAAACAGTAGTTGTTAATTGATAAAAACATGAAAATGTCTTAATTGGTTTAGTGATACATTTTTTATAATGTTTCGATTTTACCGATAAAAAAATAATAACACATCAAACTACCATTTATTAAATAGAGAATAAATTCCTGAATAAACTAGTGGAAATAATGATATATTGTCAATTTACAGAAATACTTACGTTTTAATTTACTTTTTCATTCACTAATGTCACTTGACATTTATCACTCTATAGTTACAAAAGCCACCGCAGGTTCCGCTGGCAAGCACTAGTGCTCCATGCAGAGACAGCTCCATGGTAGAATTTAAATTCCCGCGCGGTAAACTATCAAACTATTCGAAACCGATAATCAATTAAATTATTATTTTGTAATTTTTTTTAAACTTAAAACAAAGCTTTTTGTTTTAAAATTCGATTCTTTCATTAGTGACTGTTTCGTATAACATTTCATATTTGCAATTTTGAAATGCTGGTATTCGATCATATTAATAATAATTTATTATGATGTTCAGAATAAACCCCTAAATTCAGAAAATCGTAAAAAATCTGTTACTAAAGTTCAAAGATTAGAATTTCAATTTTCGGCATATATAAGTAATAATAAATTCAGCCTTGAACCCTAACTATCAACAATAAAAAATAACAATAGTCGATAACCCACCACGTCATCAATGTATAAATAAAACTACATTGTAAAAGAAAAAAACTCGGGTCGCAGTGCCAAACCCTGCCGACAATATAGTGTATTTGCTAATACAGGCATTGTGGCATTATTATGTAAACTTAAGTTTGTTTTTTGAGAAAATAAAAAATTTAACCCCTTAATACATCCCTTAAAATAATTAAATTTTTCTAATTTTCAATATTAGACATGGATTTTATCAGTACACCCAATTAAATACATACTTCCATAAGTAAATTCGTATCAACAAACTAGTGTTTTCATAAAATTTGAAAGTCCGGTCCTGTCGGGCCGATTTTATTAAAATTTTAGCAGCACATTTTAATCTTTACTAAAGAGTTAAATTTCAATTTTGAAACGATTCTGACAAATTTTTCGGTATTTTTGGGCCCAAAAACTTTTTGGAACCCCTAAATACAACCCTGAAAATGGTCCGATCGGGCCCATTTTAAATAGGCTTCTTGCGGTGATAAGTTCCAATGTGTGTACCAAATTTCGTTTCAATCGATTAAGTCTGTCGAGAGTTATCGTGTACACACACACACACACACACACACACACACATATATATATAAATATATATATAAAATCCATATATACAGGGTGAGTTCGACCACCCGTATCAGTCGTTTTTTTCGAAAACGGTTAGTCGTAGAGAGTTGTGTCAAAAATTTGTATTATAAAAGCCCTAATAAAGAATCGAATGGTGATAATTTTTTTTTCCGGAAAGGTCGGCTTCCTTATTAGTTTGCTCCAGAATGTCCAGAACTCCGGAATTATAAATGTAACGATAGGTCGAAAGTGGTATTGTTGAAAAGATCTTTAAAAAATAAGCAAGTTTTGTAGGAAAATTTTTTTTATTACTGCCACCCCTGTAAATTTCTATAAGTATAAATATAAATTATTATATGTTCAAAACTCCGGAATTTTAGAAAGCACGATAGGTTGAAAGTGGTGCTGTTGAAAAGCTCTTTAAAAAATAGGCAAGTTTTGTAGGAAAAATTATTTAATTACTGCCATCCCTGTTAAGTAACAATCGTTTGAAATTATTAAATCAAAATTTCATAATAACGATCGAAGTCGGCATTAAAAATCTAGCAACCTTAGACATTGTCACAAGTGTTCAAACTGTCTTCCATTTACTCTTTAATACATACTACTGAGCTCTTCTGGTTATGCTGTGAGTGTACTTCTTCAGTATTTAATGATCGATAGATAGGTAACTAGATTTTAAATGCGGACTTTTAAAAAATTCGTTATTATGATTTATGACATTTTAATTTAGTAATTTCAAACAAATATTACTTAACAGGAGTGGCAGTAATAAAAAAAATTTTCCTACAAAACTTGCTTATTTTTTAAAGATCTTTTCAACAATACCACTTTCGACCTATCGTTACATTTATAATTCCGGAGTTCTGGACATTCTGGAGCAAACTAATAGGGAAGCCGACCTTCCCGGAAAAAAAAATTATCACCATTCGATTCTTTAATAGGGCTTTTATAATACAAATTTTTGACACAACTCTCTACGACTAACCGTTTTCGAAAAAAACGACTGATACGGGTGGTCGAACTCACCCTGTATATAAACATTTTTAAAAATGGTGCCAAAGTGTTCAGGAGGCTATGAAACGTCGAGAAATTTTGGTCCGACCCCTAGGTCCCGCCATCCGACCGACGCCAATAGTGTATGTGCCATATTATGGCAAATACATTAAAAAGATTAAGAGCCCGTTTGTCGATCTCCAAGGGGAAATTGTGTTTTGCGGTGTGTGGTGAGGAAACATTTTGAAACATTTGTAGTGATGGTCAAGAATAAAACGAATGACGCAAATATAGACAGTACAGTATCAAAAGTACGTCGGTAAGCAACAACCATGCGCTGTTCGTTACTGCAGATTAGTATCGGGTTGTTACTGTTCGCAGTTCCAAACATACCAAGTCAACAATATGAAATACCCCCGCTAGTGTTGGAGGCGTTCAGCCCAAAAGGCTTCAGAGCTTCAATCCCAGGTATGTGCTTAAAAAGCATGTCTTTACTTATTTGCATATAAATTAAATATAGGTATATAGATAGATTGAATATGGCGGTCTAAACTTACCGATGCTAGCGTAAAACACAGCTCCGTATTCAGGTAAAATTTTATGTTTTAAGACGTACCCGGTTTATCGCTCTTTGCTTTCAACGGACGCAAGAATGTTCCATTCACCAAAACGGACGAGGGACAATTTTCACAGGAAGTGACAGAAGGAATTAACGGATATTGGTCGTATGAGAACAAGGACCTTGAGCTGAAACCGGGAGACATTATTCATTACTGGGTGTTTGTCCAGCATAAAACTCTCGGCTATATACGTGATAATTTACAATGGATGGTCAATGGTAAGCTGCTTTTTTTTGACTATAATCAAAAATAAAATTCCATATTCAATTGTTAAAACGTTATAATAGAATAAGTCTTAATTTAGATAGATTTAGCTTCGAAGGTGGTATGTTAGTGTAGTGTTTGATGGTGTGTAAGCTTTCACGGCCGGCATTGTTCCAAGTCTTCATGGTTTCCGGGCTTGTAGGCCGTGGTCCGGTGGTATTTCTACCTGCCGTTTCGTCTACAACTGCGGTAGACATTCTCAAAGACGATGTGGCAGCGGTTGAAGTGTCCTCCTTTGCGGCTCACAGGTCAGTGTGTCAGTGACTGGTGTTCTCCCTTCTTTTATGCCTAGTACCAGTGTGTTCTCTGTTCGGTCGTAGTCCGTCTCTCTGTAATTGGTCAACTGCGCTGTGTGTAGTGATGGGGGTGAGTTCTCTACTCGGTCGTTTCCGTCCTTGTACGATTGTACAAGGACGGAATACTAGGCATAAAAGAAGGGAGGACACCAGTCACTGACACACTGACCTGTGAGCCGCCAAGGAGGACACTTCGACCGCTGCCACATCGCCTTTGAGAATGTCTACCGCAGTTGTAGACGAAACGTCAGGTAGAAATACCACCGGACCACGACCTACAAGCCCGGAAACCATGAAGACTTGAAATATAACGATCTGTGTGTACAGTTTGGGATCACAGACAGTTGATTTTAAATCATGTATAATTATAGCATTAGTACCGTACTCCAGTACTATATCAGCCACGTCTTTGCCAAATGTTAGCCAGTGTAAGGAACTAAGTACAACCATCGTGAAGGGCAAGCAGGCGTGCAAAGGAGCGCTAATATTTGTAGACGACTTCAGCTCCCCGAACATCGACAGGACAAAATGGACACCACAACACGTAATTGCCGGAAAACCTGTACGTTATAATCGTCGCGTCCCAAAAGTCAACTAGAGCGCGGCTAAGAACATTTTATGGGGTCCGTTACTAAGTTTATTTTTACCCGACTACAAAAAAGGAAGATTATGATTTTAATCGCCTACATAAATTCACTGCAGTTTCTTTGCCACGCTCTAGAAGTGCGCTTTGCTCTTAACGATCTTTTGTAATTATTGACCCGTTATTGTTTTTTTTCAGGATTATGAATTCGTATCTTATCAAAATAATCCGAAGAACATTTACATCAAAGACAAAAGTCTATATTTGCGACCCACATTGCTAGAAGATGAACACGACAGAAACTTTATCCTGACTGGAACTTTAGATTTAAGCAATGGGTGTGTAACTTTACAATAATATCAAAGTAAAACATTTTTGATGTGAAACATCTTATGTCGGGCTGTGAACAGCCGCGTGAGGGGAAATATGCAACGAAATTTATGGTCCGCTCCTTCGCTGCTGTTATCCCCACGACTGCGGCACTCTCTCTCGGCTTCAGCGCGCTCGGGCACGGGAAGAGAGAGAGAGAGTATACATACGAACGTACTGTAAAGCAAAAGTATATGTATACACGTTTAGGTATGTATATAGATACTTCGCTGTGTATTTAGTTGCGTTTCTGGCTCAGGCGTGCTCAAACGCCGCAACCGCGTGTGTTACAGTGCAGTATATAGGATTACGTCAGCATAACAGTTAGTTGCTGCTTTTGAAAAATATATACTACTACATAGAGAATACTACCGGGTTCAATAACGTTTTCTTTGATGTTTCACATCTGTCGGGGGTCCCGAGACCCACACTCTTTTTTACCATAGGGAATTATCGATTGTTCAGGTGTACAGGAAAGGCTGGAACGGCGGCTTGCCAAAAAACTGGCGAAACGTTCAATATCCTTCCACCAATCGTATCTGCAAAATTGAAAACAAAGGAACAGTTCAGTTTTCGCTACGGAATTGTTGAAATAAGTGCAAGGCTACCAGCTGGAGATTGGATTTATCCACGTAAATAAATTATAAATCAAAGCTGTCAGTTTACACACATTTCAAATCAAATATAATAATCTATGAGGATACAATATGTGAGCCACAGTTGTTATACAAGAACTGTAGAACACTTTCCAATACACAAAAGACTTAACTTCATGAAAATTACGTTACAACTCTTACGCGAAAATACAATCGGTGTACGTGTACAGATCAACGCGGTCACTTGTGTGTAAACCCACAGCTTTAACTACAATAGTAATATCCGCTCTTACAAATATTTGCAAAACCATGCTCCTTGTTTTCCAGAGCTGTATTTGGAAGCGAAAGACGAATTCTACGGTTCAGATTACGAGTCGGGAAGGATTTGTCTCGGTTTATCGAGAGGCAACGAAAATCTGGTGGGTCCTAAAGGCGAAAAATTAAACTCCAATCAACTGTACGGTGGCGTAATGCTCAGTCAATCAGATCCTGTCAGATCGCTTGGACTTCACGTTAGGGAATTAACGTATGAGCCGTGGCACTCCGGAACACACACGTTCACTTTAGTTTGGGCGCCCGGTATGTCTGTCCACCATTTAATAATTTATTGTTGGTTACCACGCAGTTTTGTAGCAAGAGCTTTAGTTACAGGAGGTACTGGGTTAAAATCCTAGAGAAAGCAAATGTGACAATAGAACTTTTTCCTATTTCTTTACCCCGGGTAATGGCAATTCCTGTATCAGCCTTCTTATTTTTTGATTCAAGTTTCCCATGGCTCCCCTAATAAATTACATGTAGCGAAAACAATGACGGCTACCAGGCTTTTTTCTACCACCTGATAGCGCCACTGGCAAGTAAGGTATACGTCACTTTGATGTCATTCAAAGGTCAGTACTGTTTATATTTTCCGCCCACCTGATGACGCTACTAGCAAGTGAAGTATCTGCATTAAATCATTTAGCGACCAAATCGCAGTTTTGTATTTATTTAATTATTCAAATTTATTCCTTAATAATCAATAAATGAAGAATCACTGAACACAAACCGTTAATCTCTTAACGTTTGACATACCTTACTTGCCACTAGCGCCACGTGACAAAAAATGTAAGCGTTTGACGTATGTCTTACTTGCCACTAGCGCTATCTGACGAAAAAAAATGTAAGCGTTTGACTTATACCTTACTTGCCACTAGCGCATCTGACGAAAAAAAAATATGGTAGTCCTCATTTCTGATGGTGATCACCCTTCCAGCTCCTGTTTTCGTGAAGTTTCAACTTAAAATGTAGGTACCTAATATTGCTAGGAAAATATGACAAAGTATGTCTGATTTTTTCATCTGATAGATCATTTAACGGTAGCTGTCGACAATGTTGTATATAGCGAGATATCAATGCCACCCTCTGGATTCTCTCACATACTGGCACAGTATGACTTACCCTATTCCAGAAAATGGACCGAAAAAAACGCACCTTTTGATAAGGAGGTTTGTCATCCAAGTATATTAATACAGCGAACTCCCATTACATTATTACATTGTTTTTTCCGATTATTCGTTTGTTTTTTAGTTCTACATAACGCTCGGAGTAGGTGTTGGAGGCATAAGCGATTTCCCAAATAAAGCGGTGTCAGGCCAAACAGAAAAGCCGTGGTCAAACCGAGATCCTAAGGCGATGCTCAACTTTTGGGAAAATAAAAACAATTGGTATCCAAGTTGGACTGGCGATGCAGTTGCTCTTAAAGTCAAACATGTTAAAGTATGGGCTTTATAAAGCCTTCAATAAAATTTTTTAAATAATTATGCACTTCTTTATTTAATTATGATAAATTTATATCCTTGATTCAATTTATAAATGTGTTATTTAATACGGATTTTACTGTATTGGTAGGTATTTTTTAATTCAGATATTTTGTAGATAGATATTGTAAATTATAGACGCTCAGATATTTTATGAGAAGGTTTATGTTTCCAAATATCAATATATATTTAATTTTAGTCCGGCCCTGATTGAATAATTATTTCAAGTTTTGATGTTTTTCGATCTTTTGATATCTAATTATAACCATTTCTACAAAATGTTCCAATAAATCAGTTTCAATATCTAAATATTAAATTTATGACAGAATTTTTCACCGGGTGATGAGTGACCATGTATTTTGTGACCCAAAGACATCTTTAAAAAAATATGTACGATTCATAACATTCACTGCAAATGTTTAAACAAATTTATGAAGTTGTATATTTCTTTAGGACATAACGGTAAGTATTTTGCGGAACAGCTCGTATAACAACTGGGAAAACCCGTCACATTATCAGTTGTTTAACTGGTAACTTAGGTCAAGTCAAGACCCAAGGTCAAAGACATGTCTCAAGACAAGGAAAATGATGACAGAACTTTGGAATGCTAGCGCAATAAAAATAATGTAAATAACCTCGTTTTTACTAATCCATTTGAATAACAAACACGTCTTCAATTTGTTTCAAACAAGTACAACAATGAACAGTGTTAGAACCGACGTAATTGTGATTTGTTTAATTGTTGCCGTGAAATGTCAATATGAGCCTCCAACTCCAACGGTCGAACTGCTGAGCCCCAAAGGATTCAAAGTATGGATTCCAGGCAAGTTCATATTAAGATGATATATATTAATATAAGTACATCTATTGGATCCCTCAGGGGAAACATTAGAATCTAGTTTGCATTCCAATGTTCTTTGGGAATTAGCGCTCCCAGGGACCCGAGCTCGTGCCAGTCAGTTTGTGTATGCCGACTGGTGGATTCTAATACACAAATGGATTATTTGTTGTGTTGAAGACGCTAATAAACTGAGTTGTCGACGCGTCTATAATCTACAATAAATTAAATAAATACATCTTGGACTGTCCACAATATTTTGAATGGATAACTAGTAACTACATGGTAGCGAATAGGGATGCTCACAATTTTCAAAACATCGATGTTAATTGAAATAACTTAATAACAAAATCGATGTCGTAAAAATATCGAAACAAAAACATCGATGTCTTTTAATAACGACTATATATTTAAATATAATTTAAGAGAACCATAATTTTAGGAACATCGCAGGTCGGAAAGAGACTTAATAGCATTTGATTTTAAGTACTACCGAGTCGAGGTTTTTTTAAATTTACAAAATAGTTAATCAAAAAAATAATATAAACTTTTCATTTTTAAACTTAAGTTGTTATAAGAACAGAAAACATCGACGTTAACTGATAAATCAAAAAAATAACATCGAAGTATCGAAAGCTTAAAATCGATGTTTTTAAACATCGATGTATCATGCGCATCCCTAATGCAAGGTGATAGGAAGAAGGGGAGATCACGCTGCACTTAATCCTACAAAAAGTTCATTGTATTGTCCCAACAAAAAATTAAGTTACTGAACAGTTGCGTCTTAATGGAAGGCAGATTTAAGTACCTATTTTACTCCTCGAGGGCCAGTAAAGCCACCTACTTGATAGATACGCACGAATAGTGTACATCGATACATCGGTTACCTATCTTATAGATGCAAATGGCATAAAGTTGTTTGCGTTCCACGGCAAACTTAACGAAGAATTCGACGGTCGCGAGGCAGGAACCTGGGCTAGGGATATCATAAAAGCCAAAGAAGGCCGATGGACGTTTACCGACAAAATTACCAAACTCAAGCCCGGAGACATTCTCTATTATTGGACATACGTCGATTACTTCGATGGAGAAAGGAAGCTTGGATACCCACTGGACGATCTGAGTTATGTCGTTCCTGGTAAGTAATCGTTTAATATCGTTAAATTCCTACATTTTCTTTTATCAATAATAATAATAACGCCCGTGTAATATTCTTTCACTCAACGCTTCAACATAATTAATACCGATGTGCGAAAGGAGGAATTATGGGAAATTAGGATACGGTAGGCAACTTTGGGAGCATATGAGTTTGACAGGTAATCGACCATGGCCTTGAATAATAAGAAACCATTTGGAATTATTGAGAGAAACCATGGAAAACCTCAACAAGATGGCCGGTACAGGAATTACTGTTTCTTAGCATAAGGCAGTAGGAAAAAGGCCTGGTCCCGCCGGGATTCGAACCCAGTACCTTCCGAATGCGAGTCTAGTGCTCTACCACTAAGCTACATCGCTCGATTTCTTTTAACAATCTATTATTGTATTCAGCTAACTATACTGGAGGAGGTCAGACACAAGAACGGCCACCATCAAATCAAATTACAACACCGACAAGCATTCCGTCTCAGGAGCCGGCGGCTTGCACTGCTAGTTTAACCAGAATCAACGGAGGAGAACCGACCTGTTCGGGACAGCTGTTATTCGAAGATAATTTTGACAGAATCGATCTTGGAAAGTGGCACTATGATGTAACGTTCATAAATGAGCCCGTAAGTAAAACAAGTAACAATTGAAGGTCGCTGTTTCCACAAAGAAGTTATATTAAGCAAATTCTTCGGTTTATTTTATAGGACTATGAATTTGTCGTATACCAAAATGATGCGAATAATATTAAAACAAAAAATGGATATTTGGAAATCAAACCTTCACTTCTGGAAGACAAATATGGCGACGGGTTTATTTATAGCACGTTGGATTTGCAAAGAAGGTATACACGATTAATAATAGTTTAGTCACGTCTAACCACAATAACTTTATTAATGAATGTACATTTCAAGAGCTATGCTCCCATCTTCAGCAAATACTAAACTTTCAGTTTAGTATTTGCTGAAGATGGAAGCATAGCTCTTGAAATGTACATTCATTAATAAAATGATTGTGGTTAGACGTGACTAAACTCTTTATTATTAAATTAAACCACAGTGCTCTTAATTATTCTTATATACACGATTAGTTAATTATTAATTAGTAAATATTGATGCATTGTCTCATTTTAGCTGTACCGGTAAAATTGGTACGACAGATTGCTATCGCAAAGCAATCGGATTTAATATTTTACCACCGATCATTTCCGCAAGAATTAATACATTGGGAAAGTTTAATTTCCTTTACGGTAGGATGGAAATACGAGCGAAGATGCCAAAAGGAAATTGGATATATCCACGTATGAATTTTTTTTTTGCCATACCTACTATAAAGATCTTGTTGTTGTTGGGTCTTTTTGAGTCAACATTAATACTCTACATTGTCGACCACAACATTGTTTTATTTTGGCAGATTCTAAGCGCTACGCTTTTGAAACAAAACAATGTTGTAGTCGACAATGTAGAGTATTAATGTTGACTCAAAAAGACACAACACTACTATAAAATAGCTGCTTCACATACATGTAGAGTGACTTTTGACAGACCAGTGTGCGGGAAAGTAGGTATCTTTCCCACACTAGTGTGGGAAAGTAAACCATTTTCATAGTGATTTATGTTTATTCGCCCTGATCCACCCGCTATTACATACTGACAGCTACTTTCGGCCTACTATAGAAGTGAAGTTGGCGACACAAAATGAACTGTCAAACAATTTTGAAAATACTGAAAATGCAGTGAAAAGTAGCTGTTTTGTAGTGGGTATGGCAAAACATACCATATATTTCTCGTGCGTAATGACTTGTGTGACTGTAATGATATTATGACTTGAGAATAGCCGAGCGTGTAGCAATGCTGTTGTTTACATGGCGTTGCTATGGTTCCTCTATTACAAGTCCCAAGTTCCCGGGTTCTAGCCCGAGAGCTTGTAAAAGTGTCAGTTGGATTCTCAATTTATTATCAAAAAAAAAAATAATGAATTGAAAATATGAATTGGTGCTAGGCCTAAATAACCTTAGCTGTTGGTGGTCTTTAAAACACAATTTATTTTTTTTGTGTGATTATTAAAACTCGCTATCGCTCGTTTTAGACCTCGCGCGGCGAAAAATGAAGCCACCGCGTCATAGTAACGTGAATGCATTGCGCCCGCCTTCTAGCTTGCTATTGGCTGTTTATTGTCATGAATAGCAGTTTGCCAAAATTGTACCTAATGTCATAAAACCCAATGTGCAGTTTTGTGTACACGGCACTGTCTGCGGGCAAGCAGGCGTTCACTGGCATATTATTGATGACGTGCCTGGCTTCATCTCTCACCGCGGGCACTCTACTATCACTACTCGTCTGAAATATACCTCATTACGTCACTAGATATACAATCTACACTGTTATAAATTTTCGACCGTGTTTATGGACTCATTTTGGTTTTCAGAAATTATTCTTAAGCCTGTTAGTCAGGCGTACGGACCGCACTATGATTCGGGTGCGATAAAAATAACCGGTTTCCACGGAAATGGCGATACGTTGCGTGAACTAAACGGCGGAGTCGTCATAGGCAAAGACGTCTGTGGAAGGACTGCACTGACCAAGCGTTATCTAAAATCTGAATCTCTAAGCGACGATTTCCACATTTACGCTGTTCAATGGACGCCAGGTTAGTGGAATGGCCGAGCGTTCAGCAATGCTGTTGTTTACATGGCGTTGCTATGGTTCCTCTATTACGAGTTCCCGGGTTCTAGCCCGAGAGCTGGTAAAAGTGTCAATTGGATTTTCAATTTATTAATAAAAAAAAGGGTGTGGGTCTCGGGACCCCCGACAGATGTGAAACATCAAAGAAAACGTTATTGAACTCGGTGGTATTCTCTATGTAGTAGTATATATTTTTTCAAAAGCAGCAACTAACTGTTATGCTGACGTAATCCTATCAACTGCAATGTAACACACGCGGTTGTCCGAGCGCGCGGAAGCCGAGAGAGAGAGAGAGAGAGAGTGCCGCAGTGGTGGGGAGAACAGCAGCGAAGGGGCAGACCAGAAATTTCGTTGCATATTTCCCCTCACGCGGCTGTTCACAGCCCGACATAAGATGTTTCACATCAAAAAAAATAATGAATTGAAAATATGAATTGATGCTAGGCCCAAATAACCTTAGTTGTTGGTGGTCTTTAAAACACAGCACGCCAGATTAGTGGAAATCATAGATATCGAAATCTGGGGATGTAGTATAAAGTGCCAGTTTAGACGAGGGTGCATGCCTGTTTTATGGACATGTCCATGCTATGCATGTGCCCACGTTCTATTGGCCGCGTCTTTGAGCATGGTCAATAGCTTGTATAGCGCTTACGCAACTGAAGCGATCAATAGAATGTAGGCACACTTGCTTCCTCATCGCCGCCCCCCCTAAACAGCAACCACCCCACTCGCTTGTACTACGTCCCTAGATATATCAAAAATGGTACATTTTGTTTAGAGAACATAACGTTCAGTATTGATGGAACAACATATAACACAGTCGTACCACCGAAGGGAGGATTCGGTAACACACCAAACTTAGTACAACCGGCGGCAGATAGATGGAGGTCAGGCACACCTTTAGCTCCATTTGATAAAGAGGTGACTATTTCGTTTTGATACGACTAGTTGGTACCGATAATGTAATGTGTATGATTATTCCAGTTTTACTTGACACTCGGTTTGGGGGTTGGAGGACAAGATTTTCAGGATGACATCAATGGAAAACCGTGGCGTAATAAAGATCCAAAAGGACCTTTAAATTTTTGGTTTGACAAAAATAACTGGTATCCAACTTGGAATGGAGACCAAGCAGCGTTATCAGTCGATTACGTTAAGTTCTGGGCACTGTAAATTGTAAAGAATTAACAGTTCTGAAATTATAAATTATGTATTACCAATATATTATAAAAAAAATTGTTGATAACAGTGGAGAGGGCTTGAGAATAGCCGAGCGTGTAGCAAGTCCCCAGTTCCAGGTTCTACAAACTGGTAATAATATGAATTGAATTTTCAATTATTAAAAAATAATAAATTTGAAAATATGAATTCGTACTGGGTTTAATTAACCCTATTTCGAAAAAAAGCTTTCTAAAGAATCGTTGTATAAATTTTTATTTTATAAATAATAATCACATAAATTACAAAATTTACTTTAAATACAAAAAAAATTATAACAAAAAAATATAATTTATATCAAGGTACAAAATGTAGATTGTTAGACTAGCTGAAGACCAGGTTAGTTTATTAAAAATGATATAAAAAGCTAAAGAAAAATAATAATACTCGTTTTTATTTAGTGGAAAATAGCTTATTTGGAATGAAGACAATATTGAAACAAAATAAATAGCTACTAAACAATTGATAAATGAAATTAATGAGATTAACACCACTGTAATGAGACTCACTGTTATCATTTAAAAATGCAAAAATGAATTCCACAAAGTTAAAGACGGAACTACCATTGGCAGAATTATTTCAAAGTAACTTATTACAGACTTTTTCACAATCGAAAATAATTGCATAGCGAGTTACTCCTGGTATTATGTCACCCGTACAATTTGAACCCCTGAAAAATGTATTTTTCAAATCTGCTATTTGATTGATGAAAAATTTAATCGATAAACTATAAATGATTTTGGTTAAAGGAACTCCCCGTTTAAAAAAAACTGCATCGCTTCCCAAGTTCAGTCCCTAATTCACGCCACCCGATTGTTCCGTCCCTTTTGAAAGCCTCTATTTTTATCTACGTTAAACAATAACGTAAGTTAAAAAAGTATTCTATTCTGATTTTTTATTATTAGTAAGCGTCTAAAAACAAAACGGTAACTTGGCTCTAAGGCACATTAATATTATAAAAATATACAATTATATTATAATTATACACAGCACCGTTAAATACAAAAAATTAAAAAATTCCGTGACTGTTTGTTCGCTTAAATTTCAACAATACAATTTAATAATAAAGGAAATATTACCCGACTGTCATTTATTGTACGACTTAAAACAAATTTGTTCTGATTAATACGAGATTTATATGACTTTGACGCGAACATGGGAATTTAATTATGAAATATAAGTACCCTCAGCAAAAATAGTT
The DNA here is from genome assembly GCA_039654895.1 of Mongoloraphidia duomilia. Classification (NCBI taxonomy): domain Eukaryota; kingdom Metazoa; phylum Arthropoda; class Insecta; order Raphidioptera; family Raphidiidae; genus Mongoloraphidia; species Mongoloraphidia duomilia. The sequence goes on from CM077527.1 coordinate 16,275,987, forward strand.
AAAAAGTAAATTGGTAACCAATTATTTTCATTAAACAAGCCATTTTCCTGAGAGTAGTTCCTTCAATTATCCACGAGAGGCAGCACTTGTGGTAGGTACAAGCAATATTAATTCCCCATTAGTGCCATGTCATTTTAGTGGTATAACTTATTTAATTTAATAATTCAGTTATACCACTAAAATGACACGACAATGAGGAATAAATAATGTTTATACTTACCACAAGTGCTGCCTCTCGTGGATAATTGAAAGAACTACTCTCAGGAAAATGGCTTATTACATAAAATTGCTTTGTAAAAAACAAAAATAAATAAACAAAAACAAGCACAACTTAAGAAAGCAAGTTTTAGGTTTATGGTGACGTCCGTCACATTACGCTGCTATCCTTATTCAAAAGATCACAATAAAAAGAAACATGTATTTTTAGGTTATCAGAAATAAACATAAATATTGAATAAGGCACAACAGAAACTGACATTATGATTTAATTCTTCAGTAGGCACGTGGATTACGAAGTAGTCTATTTTAAGAGCTCCGTGTGTCGCAAGCCGCGCGAATATTTCGCCCGGTTGTACTTGCTTTCACAGTTCTGCGTGAGCAGTCGACGAGAATAGATCAAGCACTCAAAATCAACCGACTTGGCTGTAGCGCGCGCGTGCGCATCACACACTTCGGTCTGTACGTTATGTAAGACGTAAAAGGCCCGCGCGTCGGTTGGCGCTCTTAATTTCAAGTGAAGGAAGCATATTGAGGGCTACCATATTTTTATTCGTCAGATGGCGCTAGTGGCAAGTAAGGTATACGTCAAACGCTTACATTTTTTATTCGTCAGACGGCGCTAGTGGCAAGTGAGGTATGTCAAACGTTTAGAGATTAACGGTTTGTGTTTCTTCATTTATCCATTATTAAGGAGTAAATAATGAAATAAATACAAAACTGCGATTTAGTCGTTAAATGATTGAATGCAAATACTTCACTTGTTAGTGGCGCCATCAGATGGGCGGAAAATATAAACAGTACTGACATTTGAATGACATCAAAGTGATGTATACCTCATTTACTAGTGGTGCCATCAGGTGGTAAAAAAGAAGTCTGGTCACCCTCATTGCTGGTTGCATGTCTCACACAAACAGTTAAAAAGACGCGGTGAACGAAAAAAAACCAGTGCAGCTCTTTATGTACGTTAAAAATATAAGAAATTTTGTTCGAGATGATCATGAGAATATTTTGATTAGAAAAAAGACAATTAATATGCCTTCACACTATCAGCAGCATTGGCTCTTTCTATTGAAGCAAAAAACTAATCTACGTACCCACCTGAATGTTAATTGGAAAATGGTTAATTAAAGTTATAGCAGCGAACCTAAGACAGTAGATAAATCTTTTCACAACCTGACCGCACAGATTATATAATGCGGATTAATCTACCTTGAGAACGCCTTCTGTCATCTGGTATAGCGATTACTTTGATTGCGTTTCTACACCCAACACTCGCCGATTTTTTAGTCTCTACATCTTGTAGTTGCACGTCAACCGGCTCGATCTCATCTTCTGACAAATCTTGAAAGTAGCTCGGACTGTTCACATATGACATTATGTCCCTCGTAACAGTTTCTATTCTTTCTAAATGTAGGAACATGCTTATCGTGTGCCGCAACTGCTTCGCATCTTTCCGAGACATTTTTCTATGATAAAAAGAATCAAAAATAAAGATAGTTACTTCTTACCACAACAGTTTTATTGATGGATGTACATTTCGAAAGCTATGCTTTCATCTTCAGCAAACACTATACATTGTATACATGTATAGTGTTTGCTGAAGATGAAAGCATAGCTTTCGAAATGTACATCCACCAATAAAACTGTTGTGGTAAGAAGTAACTATCTTTATTTTTGTTTTTATTCCAACCACAGTGCTCATATATTTTTATTATATATGATAAAAAGAATGTTTAACCTAACGAAATATTTTTATTTTACTGAATATAGCTAAAGGAGAAAATTGTTACCCGTTGTTGACGACGGTGACTGGAGGCAAAGAGCGAAGCACCAGATGCAGTCCGTCGCGTTTGTTGATTCTCACATCGATTATGTCATCCAAGGGGACTATAATTGTATTGTTTTCAGGCACTTTTGATAACAGTCTTCCGATCCAACTAGACTTGGATAATATAACGCGATTAAGTTGGGGTTCAAACACGCAATCCTGAAATATCACAGTTTGGTTACTCGGTCTTCATTCTCTTAATAGTAACACCGTTTGTCGGCAATACAGATTAAACAACTCTTCGGAAGCAAACATTGCTAAAATTATTTGTCATTCCCTTATTTTTCCGAACTATGAGTAGCGTGTTCAAATGCTTCCACACGCTTCTACATCTGAAACGTTGCATGCCATTAAGAAGAAGTCCATCTGGGCGGTAACAAAAGAACGATTAAAAGCAAACGCATCGATGGTAGAAGGTCGTTCCAAAGTACAATCGAATAAAATACCTCCCGAAGGCAGTTCTTTCACTAATTTTTTACGAAATTAAACAATTTACTTATTATAAAATAAAATACATTAATTCTTACCTCCCAGTTTCCCATTATGGTTAAACCAGCAACAACACTGCAAAACACGGATGCGCCTTGCAAAAGAGGATTCGCCGTCAAACTTGTTATTATTAACGTACAGCAAAAGAAGCATCCTGCAAAATGTTAATTAAAATATCTTAGCTCGATATTTTGTTTTAAAAAATATGTTAGATTAGATTTATATTTAATGTTATTTAAATATTTCGCATATAACGAAACTTAATTTTTGCAATTACCTACCTAGTAAAATAATCCAAGATAATATTTCTGGTTTTTGTGAGACTCTCAAACGATCTCCGATAATTTTATCGCTGACCGTCATTTTACATTTCACTGAAAGAAAGTCGTTGGTAAAACAGTATTGCAAAACTCTTCTGTAAATAAACTGACAGTTGACATATTCATATGCTATCTTTAGGTTATGACATCATCAGATAAACATAACTTTTTATATCCTGCGGGTGTAGCATGGGTAGTATGTCTCTTTTTTCATGTATAAAATTGTATATATCTCCCTCTATTTTAAATTTTCAGAACACCTTTCTAGCTCAATCCGAAATCTGTCAGAACAAAAGAGAAAATATACGTTTTTACCCGACTTTTTATCAATTACGTATTATTCATTTGATTTGGAACAGTAAATTTGAGTTCAATATAAAAATTTGATTTATAATAATTATTTTTCTTGTATCAAAAAAAATGTTTATTTATTTGTCATTAAAATCCATAGTTTAAAAAAAAACAACAACGACATGAAACATCAATACATGGAATAATATGCAACTCCATGGTTTCAGTCATTCTCTTGCCTGTTATAGATATTCTAGCAATTTTTACAACTTTTTAAAGATGTATTTATATTTTAAAAGGATCTTCAATAATTAATTTTAAAAATGTTGCTAATAATGGACTTATATAAGACTGAAAATGTTAGAGATTCGGTCTTTTGTAGTTCTAAAATCATAATATTGTCCAATTAAGAAAAATTATGCATTCATAAACAATATTTTCAAAACAATTTTCTGTAAATACATAGCCCGTAGGTAAACCATTTTAATTAATGTTCTACATTGTCCTTTATATTTTTTTGTCAAATCGCTCACGAAAATTCGGAACATAAAATAAAATTATATTTACTTTGATACATTTAAAATTTAAATTGACTCGGGAATACAGAAGTATGAATACGTTTGTCATGATTGCAATACTTTATTCTACTTTGTTGAAAAAGAAAATAGGTATCAAATAGATAAATTTCTTGCTTCACAAAGTTACATTGGCGGAATTACATTAGAAGTTTTAAGCTAACGTAGGCTGTTCTACATTTTTGAATTCGTTCTTTGAGGATCAGCGAAGGGGATCAGTCTCACTTCCCAGTGGTTTTAAAACTGTGTTGTTCTTATTGTGAGGCATTTTTAAAGACGAAACCTAACAAATGCGCGATGAAAAAAGAGTTAAAGGTGTCTTTATCTGGTTTACGTAGCATGTGCAGGGTCTGCTTAACTACAAACGGTCGTCTAGCCAATGTTTTCTGCGGATCGTTATCGCTAAAATCGACTATTGCCGTAGCGTTAATGGAATGTGCTTCCGTTAAGGTATATATGATCGTTTTTATAATTTTAAATCAATTGTGTTCTTTTAAAGTTCTAAACGCAAGTTTCAGTTTGATTTGGTATTTTCTTTCATAATTTAAAAACTGTTGCTCTTTTAATTAATCAAGAGTTGTTTTCTGCTGAAAAAATATGTACTCCAGTTAGTTGACCCAGATATAAAATACCGTTTGTTTTTTTGTTCAATAGAGGTTAGATCACAGTACTATGATGATGCCGAAATCAGAACTGGTTGGTTTTATTTTGGAGGAAAATATTTATGTTTGTTTGTATGAAGAGAGTCTGGAAGAAGTCTTTGCTTATGCCGAAAACGTTTAATAAATAAAAAATCCGTATGTATTTTTGTTTCAACCACCAAATTGAACTCTAGATCCTTTGAACCCATTTCACACAAAAGTACAAATTGGCGAAATTCAGATGCCGTTCCGTACGTAGATATTATTATTTTCTTTTTACACGATATACTAATATTTGTATGGTGAATTTGTTCAAGTTGTGCTTTTGTAATATGTGGTTTCTGTTTCTAACCCACTTTACAAAATGGCATGAACCAGTTGTATATTTAACTTGCACTGCAGCTACTTTGAAGACATTATTGTATTATCATGTGCATTAGTTACAATTTTAGTCTTTGCTATGAATAACGCGCCGCCAGTTACTTAATGCAACTCATTTTTTTTTTGTTCAAGAATGCAAAACTAGTTGGTTTATTCCTTCACATTCATTTGTATAATATAAATGCAAAGTTGTTATAAATACTATTATTAGTGTCGAACATAACATCCAGCAATGAAATTTTGCGTAGTGAATCACTCACTTGTTCTGTATTTTGTTTTATGGAACAGTTGACACATGTGACATGTCATATAATAAACAAATATCGTGCAATGTTGAATGGTTACATGTTCTTTCCTGTGTTTTTTGCTTATACAAAAATTATTTAGTATCATCCAATGGTGCAAAACACGATCTGTTTTCAATTGCAATTAATACCATTCAACTTGCACGCAATTCATATGATATATTTGCCGTTCTATTTTAACTAAGGTATGCCTTCTGCGCAGATAGTGCGTGGAGACGGAGCGTCGCCTTTGATATGCAGCAAATGTTACGGGAAGCTCAAAGAAGTCCACCAGTTCAGGGCCCAGTGCAAACGCGCCGATACATTCATTCACCATTACGTTCAACAGTTGAACATCTCGAAACCCGTCAAACAAGAAGAAAAAAGCAACGTCCATCATTTAACCAAACTAAACCTACTGAGCACAGGTCCTTCGAAAACAGTAAAGCGTTCGAAGAAAGAAAAATCGTCGAAGAAAGAAATGAATTTACAAGTCGCTCTCGATAAAACTGACTGTCATAAAAACTATAACGTCGCTTCGACAGTTGTGTGTTCTCCAATGTTTCAGAACAATAATTCTCAAAATAATTTATTTCCTGCCGCGTCGCAGCCAACCACGACGGATTACTGCGATACGAACGGCTTACAATCACAAAAGGTGCCAACTACCGTCGATTCTGGAATGACCAACGAAACTCAGTCGACCGTTTATAGCTCCCCGACGACCGTTTACGGCGTCGCTCCAAGCTACGAACCACCCGTTCAGACCGACTACATGCAACTGAACGCAAATAATTTTAATTACAATTCCAGAAATCAATACCCAAGTACCCCTGATACCAATACGAAACCAATTCATTTCCAGCAAACCAGAACCGTTGAAGAAAACAACAAGCCTGAAGTTAAAATGGAGTATGTCAAAGTTGAGCAGTATCAGTTGGCGAATTCAGAAAACGAAGAATACTTAGATGAAAGCGTGGAAAGGATTTTAAACGGTATTATTAGATGTTCTGATTCCCAGACCGACCATTCTGAGCCGCTATATCCACAACCTGAGCCAGAGACGGCAAACAATGTTCCGAAGAACAGTGACGGTGTTGCATATGCCGGTGCAGACTTGCAAACCAGTTACTTAAATAAAGGCAGTGCCGTTCCATACGCCGGCGTTGACGGCAGCATGTTTCCTTATACTGGCCCCGTTCCCTACAATGGACAGGAATATGGCGGCTATCCAAGGACGCCTCAGTATGATCAGCGGACTGATTATCATCCCCAATACAACAGTACGACGTACGGCAACTCGCAGCAGTACCTTGGTGAGAATTATGGCAACAACTTCCAACAGTACACACCCAATAATCAACAACAATACATAGATTATAACGCCGACAACAGCAACTATTCTTTCGATAATGCGACGGCCGGCCAATACGTGCCCAGCGGCGAGTACTCGCCGTACTCCGGAACTAGCAATTACGTAAGCAACGGACCGGAGAACAGCAGCTGGTTACCGGGACAGTTTGATAACGCTGTCCAGAGAAATACCGATGGGAACAATGTGGAAGAAAAGAAGGACGACGGCGACGAAGTTAAGAAGAAACGACCCCGCGCGACTGTTAAGCGGCCGAGAAAACGTCAAGAAGATGCCGCGGAAACAACGGAGTCCGGCAATCCGGAGGAGCGACCTTTTGTTTGTGATGTATGTAATAAGACGTTTAAGCACAGCTCGAATCTTCTGCAGCATAAAAAGATCCATTCGGGAATCAGAGTCGAGTGCGACGTATGTAAGAAGTATTTCTCGAGGAAAACGACATTAAAGATTCATTATCAGAAGTTCCATTCCGGGCCAGAGGTGGCGACGCCGGCCGAATAGCTCGAAGGTTAGCTCGACGTAAACGTCGGTGCATCGAAACAATAATTACTGCAATAACATGTTCGCGGCAAACGATTAAACAATACTCCAACACTACAGTAATCTCTCTTTCTATCACTACTATCGTGTCACTCTCTATCTCTCTTTATATCGAGTTTTTTCTTCTTCAAACAAACAGTGAGAAATCATCGACCTTCTTGTGTATATTTCTTAAAAAATAAATTCTAAAAAATTGATATCTTTGTCTAGTTAAACTAAATAAATTATGAAAAGTTCCTATTTGAGAAAACTATTTTAAGCAATTTTTTATAATGTACCGTATATGAAAATGTGCATTTATTTGTCTTTACTCGTTTCTGTTTTCTTTTGTTTCGGTGCATTAACTTTACAATAATAAAGTATTAACAGTTGAATGTCTGAAGAGAACAGTAAAAACAATAAATGTGTGAAAAGTGATAGTTACGTTCGCGATGTATTTAAAAACAAAACGTTTTTTGTTTTTATTCCGCACTTTGTGACAAGTTAAAAACGCATATATTTATTTTTTATCGGATAATTAGCGACTAAAAATATCCAAGTGAACTGGACTAGTCTGTCGAGATGAAAACTTTTTTTACTGAAAAAAAAAAAAAAACTAGACTGATCTGAAAGATTTTTTTTAATTTTGCCGTTTTAATTTGTGAATCGCAGAGTTTATCAACATAAGAAAAATGCATTTTACTAATTATTTATTGTATATTAAACTCAATTCTGAGCAATAACAATTGAATAACGATTTTTCTCTCTTTACAAGGTTTTCTTATTTTGATAAATATCTAATGATGTCGTTTTATAATTATTATTAAAGTTATTTATTATTTCACCCTTGTATTATGCCAACATTAATTATCGATATCGATGATGGGAGGACGGGTGTCAAAACAAAACACGCTCTATGCTATACTTTTGTTTTTAATTGAATGCATTTCGTAGTACCCAAAGAGATGTGTTCCATTATTAGTTTATCGTTTCATGCAAATAATTCACCCGATCATTCATATCGATTCTTGTAGCCGATTTAGATAGGATACATAAATTATATTTGAATTTGATTAAAAAAAAAAACAGATTAATTTTAAAATAGGTCACCTTATTTTAGTTAGAATGAAATCTATGTATTCTGATTTTTAGTTGCATTAGATAATTTTTTTAATGATCTTTTTTATATGGAACTGAATTATTTAAATGAATTATCAAGTATTACTGATTAATTATTTAAATTCAATGAAATTGATCTTGATTTGTGCTCTCTCCTGGACAAAGAGAGATCGCAATACATCATTGGTGACAGAGAATTTGAAAAACTATGCATCTATACATATTATATTTATATATTAAAAAATACATTGTATAATTTTTTTTTTATTTGACAATAAAATACATTTATACTTAATTCTAGGTGTATTATCTTATAGGGTATTTGTCACTCAAGTAACGAATATTGGGTAAGTTCGGTTTTACGCTCGATTGATCGAGCCGAGCGAACAGATTTTTGGTCACGTGACAAGCGAGCAAATCGAGCCATCTAAACAATTCCGAACGTAATCTAGCAGATTTTTCCAAACATCAGAATAAAATGGCCCCAGCAAGTTAAATTCTTATTACTAAAGCCGAAATATATTCTTTATTGCTCCTTATTTTGATTTAATTCAACATTGTTATAATAATGAATCATGATTCACAATTTTTTTCGTTTTATTCCTTTATTTTAAAATTAATAGTACTACCGGTTGTTAATTTTTTCGACCCATAGATATAATAAATATTTTATTTAATCATTCTGTGCGATATAGACTTATTGGTTATTACTATTCTTTGAATAAGTATTATTCGTGTATTTTTACCTATTGAAAAATTACCTCATATAAATAAACTTCGAAATTTATCCATTCTCACAAGTGTTTCCGCTCATTTTTAAAATGAGTGCTCTGAAGATGGTTAAATCTGCTTGCTCGCTCGCTTTCCTCGGAGCTCATAGAGCGTGCTCGATCTCCTCCAGATTTTAAATTCGAACGCAGGATAGAGATCTTTCAGAGCATATAAATGTTAAATTCGAACGCATTGGAGCACTCAGATCGATCTGAGCTCAAATCCGAACTTACCCATTGTTTAAGCTTGATAGCTGAAAATGGCAATCTCTTGCTATCGGCAACTTCTTTGACTGACCTGTCCTTGTCCAGGCTCAGACTGGACATACGGGCATATTCCTGGTGGGCCTGTGTCAACCGTGGGCTGGTCTGAAGTCACCTATATATTGTAAACATACATGATTGATATAATATATTGCAATAACTGAAATATCGTTTGTTGGAACTACAGAACTCCTTGGGCGTGTTTGTTGGTCAAATTCTCGAACTATTTGAACTTGCTTCTATCAGTTCCGGGTCTAAAGACAGTACACTCAGAACTTTGTGTTTTAAAGACCACCAACAGCTAAGGTTATTTGGGCCTAGCACCAATTCATATTTTCAATTAATTATTTTTTTTTTAATAATAAATTGAAAATCCAATTGACACTTTTACCAGCTCTCTAGCTAGAACCTGGGAACTTGTAATAGAGGAACCATAGCAACGCCATGTAAACAACAGCATTGCTACACGCTCGGCTATTCTCAAGCCCTACACTCAGAACTGATTCTGATCCTCTCTACAAGTAAATTTGTTATATTGTGACAAGTGACAACAGAACAGAATGCACACTCGGGACTGATTTTAGTAACAAATCAGTTTGTTGGAAAACAGAATTCTAACCACAACTGACAATTCCGATTTCTAATAGTCCATTCCAAATTGTCTAAAAGTTCTAGAACTAACAAACACGCCTATTGAGTACAAAACATTTTTATATTGGTAGTTTTTTTACTTTTTCGCGACCTCAAGGCATCAGCCCCCCATACCTATTGGTCCCATCCGAACTGATATACTTGTTTTGATATTATAGTAAAAATTCTCATATTGTGAACTCTGCAAAGCATAATGTTAGAACCTTATTATCTCAAATTGTGCGTGTTTTAAAGACCACCAACAGCTAAGGTTATTTGGGCCTAACACCAATTCATATTTTCAGTTCAATATTTTTTTTTTAATAATAAATTGAAAATCCAATGGACACTTTTACCAGCTCTCCGGCTAGAACCCGGGAACTTGTAATAGAGGAACCATAGCGACGCCATGTAAACAACAGCATTGCTACACGCTCGGCTATTCTCAAGCCTGATCTCTTCATGTTTGCCTCGGTAAATAGATATTTGAGCTCTCTTGATTTTGGTGCTAATCAGAGCAATGGGTTTGGAATGAATTGTGAATTATAGACGCTCGACAACAGAGCTCAAATGGGTTTGGAAATATGCGCAATTTAGCCCCTCTTTAATAGATTACATTAACTTTTCTGGAAATGTTATCAAGTGTTCAAAATTTACTGTATCTAATTGAAAAATTTATTTTTCATACCATTTTGGAACTGATGGCTTTTCATGTTTTTGCTTTTTTTTACTTAGATTCTATAAACTTTCTAACAAAAAAAACGAAAATTTAAGACTTAAATACTTCAGATTTTTTGACATGTTTTGCTAAGCAAACCATTCAACTTATTACTTCGTCATATGGCCAGGTAATTCGAAGAACAAAAATAAAGCATAATTTCATTTTAATTATTTATTAATTCCAACATAATAAAAACAATTTTTATAACATAATAAAAATAAACATCTTAAGAACATTTTCATTATCTTCCTGAACTTGTCGACGAAACATCTGAAAAAAGACATATGAACTATAGTGAGAACATTAATAGCGTTAAAACAATTATTGTGTAACCTCAAATTGTTCAGTAATTGAAATTATAATCATATAAAAAAATAATAGCGTATATTAAAACAAAAAACATCACAACATACAATTTGTTAGAAAGGTAAATAATATGAAAATATGTTTACCTTAATTTAGTCAAACTCTCTCAACAGTCACAAACGCAATCTGTAAAAATAATACAAAACTATTTTCAAAGCACTAGCAGCAAACGAACAATTCAAAGCTTTTTCGTAACTTAACTCAGTGAGGGCAAGTAAGTTATCACAAAAACTGTCATAATAGCGTATATATTTATGCAATCATCATCAAAATGGATTTGGTTAGTTAATATTAGTTTTAATATATTCAAAATTGAAAACCAAACAACGTGCAAAAAATCGATTAGTAGAAAAAAACAAGCATTAATTACCTTATTTCAATCGACATACAAGCGAGTTCAGGTGTAACAATCAATGACGATCTGAAAAAGAAAACATCATATAGCAATTCTGTTTGATTTCTATAAAAACAAATGATTTCGAGTCAAAAAAATTCAGATACTTAAAAAAAAGCAGCCAAAGGTTAAAATCACAAAGATTCAGACGGTAATTTTTTTCATCATTAAAGTTATTTGCGGAATATAAAAACAGCATACAACTTACCTACAACAAGCGACAGTCGGCGGGACCAAAACAAATGAATATCGGCAACCATAATCCTAAAAACAAAGCACACGTAAGAATAGTTGATAAAACAAAAAAGATCGATCAAACTTTAAGTACTGCAATGTATCCATGTTCTTCGGCACAGTACAGTTTATTAAAAGAAATCGCACTGCTTCCTGACTGGATAGTTTTAATCTGCCCCAAATAATATAAAATTTGGCACTTGTAAAGAGACAATACTCTTAAGCAAGCGTGGCGATGGGGCAATGAAAGTAATTTAAGCACGAAACAAAAAAATTACCGTTTTATTCTTGAGCGTAACAGAAGTACCACATCATTTCAGCTTGTCGAGGCCAACACTAAAAGAAAAAAAAAACAGTTTAACAAAAATCCATCAAATAAAAAAAGACTTGTTCCGTTCAAATTTCAGAAACAACAAGAAATCACGAGTTGTCATATTGACTGGAGCGTTGTTTAAATCATCATATTCAATATTGAAAGGAAAAAAAAAACTCATCGTGAAAAAAAAACACTCACATCGAATCGTTGGCCATGGCATCCACGTTGTAACAATCTTACCAGACAATCTGTAAAAAAACGTTTTGAATTAAAAACAAATGACTATAAAGAGGATGGAAATTAATATTGTAAAAAACGTCAGAATAACCAATCAATCACAAAAATCAGCCTGGGGCGGTAAACTATTAATCATCACAGTAACAAATTGAAAAACGAATTCGCAAACGTACATACCTTACGTTTGTTAGCCATGGCGACGCAGTAACAAAATCACCGACAATCTGTAACAATTGTTTCAATTTAACAACACGTGGCAACAAACAAACTGAACATTTAAATTTTAATGAAGTCAGAATAACCAATCATTCACGAAATTCAGCCTGGGGCGGTAAACTATTAATCATCATATTAAATTAAAGGTTAAAAACGAATTCCAAGAGTACATACCATTACATATCAAAGATATTAGCGGTGCTGTATCGATCAGTCGAAGCTGGTCATATTTTCAGCAGATCCTGAAAACAAACACATTCAAAATTAAAAACGGGCATTTTGTCGCAGTCAATGAACTTTGTCTCAATTAATCATCAGAGATCACAAAGATTTTCCCCACGGTTTTTCGTAAGACAGGGATAACTAAAATTCATCATTTAAACAATCGAGGTTTAGTCCGAAATTTAAAAAATTCCTACCATTTCGTATTCGGCATGATTGACCGAACTGGACATGCTCAATGAAGATTAAATTCATCATTAAGCCGATTTGAGTAATCTTGTATTCTGCAAATTCTCAGTGAGTTCATGTGAAGCCACGTGGTCTGAAAATAAAATAGTACATTGATCAGTTTTCAGAAAACAAAAAGGCGTTTCAAAATGTAATAATGTATAATATCAGAATAAGTTATCAACATTATATAAAATCTGTCATATGCTTGTATAAAACATCATTGGAATTAAAATTACATTAAAGAAAAGTCGTTAGTTTCTTACTTACAATTCGCAAAATAATTCGGGAGTAGATTTACACCTGCATTTCACGTACTGAAAAAAAGATTCCCATTTCAATAAAACTTCAAAAACTGGAATGATTCTTATAAAATCTATCGGAAAATAATAATAAATATCAGGAAGACTAATCAAGTAATCACGTGTTCATACGAACGAGACAAAATAATCATCATTATACATTAAATTACAATAATATTATAAAGACAAATTAATGAATAATATATTAACGATAAACATTAATAAACTGTAAAATAGAAAGTGATTAATAAGATATTTACCGATGACATTCTTGCTACTGAATCCTGGTCTTCGCTCTGCAAATGTCGAACAACAAATAAAAATAAAAGTTGAATCGAAGACAACGCCAGCTATTCCTAGATTTGCAGCTATTCACTAATCACTAGGCCTGCGTGACTATGCACTACGAATAGCGTCGTAGTAAATTTGTAGCTACTGCCAAGAAATTGTAATCCTCCTTTACAAAATTAATTTTTACGCACTGAGATCTAGTGGAATTCTACCAAAGCTTGTAGTTTAACAAAAGTTGCGCTGCTATCGGGAAAAATTTAATCAGTCAAACACACGGAATACATAAAAGTAGAGAACGAGAAGCTCCGTTATAAGTTTTGAACACGTTTTGCGCCATCTCTGTTCACCCGGGAACCCTATTAAGTGAGGACACAAACCGTTCATATATATATATATATATAATCTATATATATAGGGTTAATATATATATATAGGGTTTATATATTTATATATATATATATGTGTGTTAATTATTTGAATATAAAACTAATTGTAACCATTTATCTAATTTGAATCGAAATGCGCTCTATTTTAAGAAATACAAGTGACGCATTTCTCCTGTGGCATTAAATTCAAACTGATAAATAAATTACAATTACTTTTAAGTAAAATAAGTAAAAGGAGAATTTCAATGAAAAAACGTGTTTATTGTATTTTGCAGCTCGATATGACTTTTTTTATTTGCTTAGCAACTAGGTATACAAAAATAGTAATTCTATAATACTCTAATCAAAACCCTCGGTCGACAGTTGTACCCAAGTACAGGAAAAGCCGGCACGGCACAGCCCAATTTAGTTGAAAGAAAATCTACATGTTCATAAGTTATAGTGCTTTTTCTAAATAATAATAATCGCTCTGTCAAAGGTTACAGTTATAAATTGCATCTTCATAGAGTGGCGTAATTAGTAAACTGTCAATTTTTATTTCTCTTCGAGCATTTTGTAATGAATGAATTTCATTCCGTAATTAGTGGTTTTATTAATTATTATTATTATTTTATTTTGTTCAAAAGACCACAAGGAGTCGAATTTGTCAGATAAATATAAAAACAATAGCAGATATGAAAATAAAGTATAAACAATATAATAAATTATTTCATAGTAAAGTCATCAACGATATACAAACATTGTGCAATCAATGATTTCTTAAGTTTCTTTTTAAATGAATTAAAATTCGGTGACGATAGTGAATGATGTTGTACTAGAATGGTGTTTATTTTCACACATACAAAGTGTACAGGAAAACGTCAAAAAATATAAAAAATCACAAAGCTCAAAAATAAGCGATATACGACATCTCGTAAAAAAAAATGTTTATAAGAATAAAAATATTTATTAATTAAAAATTCACGGATAGTCTTTTTACACTTGACTGGATTTAAATTTCTATTGTCAGTCGGCAGTTTATTAAAAAAATTTATTCCTAGATAATTGACGCCGTATGTGAAATTTTCTGTTCTATGAAACGGTAAACATAGTTTCTCTTTGTTTCTGATAATTTGTGTATTGACATATGAAATGTTTTATGTCATTCGGTGACACTAGTCAATAATTTTGTAATAAATTAATAGTGTCAGTTTTCATTTGATAGCGCCCATCTCTACAATTACGGTGCATTTTTGCAAAAGTTATCATAAACGAAAGAAAATTCCATAAACAAACACATGCACAGACGCCATGTGGAAAAACATTTTAATGCTATACCCACTACAAAATAGCTACTTTCGATGCATGTATACCGGCCTGCAATAGGTCATTTAACTGGCAGGCGTGCCGAAAGTGTTTTACTCCCTATATCCGCCTATTCCATACTCACGAACTTCAAGACTAACTGTAAATGTAAAGATGGCGACGCAAATGAACAGTCAAAGTTTTTGGAAAATTGAAGTGAAAAGTAGCTGTTTTGCAGTGGGTATGGCAAAAAATGCCATAATATATATCTTCTGCGAAATGGTATTATAACTCATGTGACTGTAAAAACTCGCTTTCGCTCGTTTTTACATACTGTCATAACTCGTCAGAAATATACCCCATTACGCATCTATATATACAATCTACTATAACATGACATAATATTTATTTTCCATATTGTGCCCCTCGGTACTTGCTAAATTGCATAAATCTAGTTTCAAATGGTGTTGGATTTTCAGGAACTAACTTTCCTCGCATTATTCCCGACAGCCTTTTGACATATGCATATAAATACAGCTTAATAAAATTATTACACAAACGATCTTTTACAATATCTGAATGATTACATGTAATCAGGTCAAAATCTATATGAAGCCGCACGAAACTTGTCAATCTTTCAAATAATTTGTTGATATGCAAACAGGTTGGTAACAAAATTTCTAATAATTTATACAATTTTACCATTGTTTTTATGATTGTAACTTTTACGTATACCAACCTGCTTACGTCTTCATCAAATTCTTTTAATTTAATTAATAGATGATGATAATCGTCAGGGTCGCCTTGGTGAATTAAATTTGTTTTACACACATCACAATCTGGAATTGGTAAAATATGTTTTACTAAATAGCCAGCTATATATGATAACGCTGCTAATTCTATTTGCGATGTGTCATCGCTCAAATCTGCAATAATAGGAGGGTGCCAACGATCGGTACCTTCTTCATTTGTTTCGGTTTGAAGTAAAAACTCTCTTAAATTAACCAACGGCCCATCAGATTCATCATCTTCACAATTTGAATTACGGGAATGAAACGTAGAAAAATTGCGGACTAATAGAGACTTATAATACGGAACAAACGCAGCACATGTAGGATTTGTGTTCCTTACACCGTACTGCCGTATTTGGCAAAAGAAATTCTCTAAACTATCTTGATTAAACGATCTACTAGCAAAAATTGTATATCCGAGTGATTGTAAAGTTTCTTTTATTAAAATTAACCCTTTTAGGCTTTTTACCCAACCATCTAAAACTGGTGGGTGCCGACGATCGCCAGGTTTGCGGGGTACAAACTCCATAGTCTGAATTACGCGGATAGCATTGATCCACCTTTTGACATGGTCTGAATTTCTTGTTACTAACCTCCTAGAAAACTTATCTTTTCTACTCCGATAGCCAGCTCCATTTGCAGAATCAAAAAGTTGATCAAAGAATTCTAGGAGGTCAGCGGTATCAAGCGCTTCAGAACCTATTTTGCGAGATCCATCTTTTGAAGAGCATTTAAATGTAGCACAATATCTAATACCAGCAGTAGTTGACTGACTGAATACCTGTGCACAGAGCGAAACTTTCATTTTTTTTATTTTACGTGCTATCACATGGTAATCAGTCAGTTTTCGCATAACACGGATATTATGCGATTTGTCGATTACATATGCATCTTCAATGTGCTGCCATTTAGCTGTCTTTTTCTGTTCGTTCATTGTGAACTGAAGATCTTTATTTAACATATTATTTCTAACACTCTTCAAAAGATGAGGGATGTCAAAAAGAGGAACAATATTACAACTGTCAATTGTAATTATACCATCCACGTAATTTCTACCCTCTAAACTAGCAGCCCGTTTTGAATCGTCTAAAAGCATTTGAATTGCTTTTGAATTAGTGGATCCTTGATCGCAAACTGACGAAATTATTTTTAGTCCTGCTGCGTTTGCCTCCTTAACAATGTCCTTATAAAAACGAACAATTGAAGCAGCATCCATTGAGGATTTATTAAAAGTAAATGCAATGGGCTGTTTCCATCTATGGAATATTCCCTTTAACATGAAAACCATTGCGTGATCTGCCACTTCACTTGTTCGTTTAAAGCCATCGTCCTCGAAGCCTACAACTCTGTCCTCGTGTACTAAATATTCGAGGTGCGGTTGTAGGGCAACTTCATCAAACAAAAGGATACACAATTTTTCGCGCTCTTTAAATGATCGTTTAGTCAAAACATTCATAATTTCCTTAGAAATGCCGGGAGAAATTTTAACAGAATTTAAGATTTTTCTTAAGTTTGATACCGATGGTAACATGTACAATTTAGAAAATATTTTATAAAAACCAGGGCTAGCTTTCCACAAAGCAATGGAATCCGCTTTGTCTTCAAACGTGTATGTCCTAGCCTTTGGTTTTCGTGAAATATTTCTAAACTGACTTAAAAAAAACCTGCGCTGAAAAGGAGTAAAATTTTCTGAGTACTCTTGAAATTTTGCCGACAATGACTTATTTCGCGCACTCCTCAGGAGAACCTTATTACTACAATTTTTGTTTATTAGTCTTTGTACTGAAGTCTTCAATCGCCGAGCTTCTCTATATAGCTGTTTTGCTTTTGGAGTCATCAGTTTACTACTTGAAACCCCAATTGTCTGTAGCAAATTACCTGAAAAAGAAAATTAAATTTGTAGTGAGGACATCAGACAACTATATAAGTTAGACACAACTTCTGATCAGAAAACTAAACCGTCAGGTAGTGGAGACATGGTGGAGACTCCATACCATTTTTTAAACATGGAAACGAAATTCGAATAATTGCTTGAACAAATAATAATCTACTAATTTCAAACAACTTTGATTTGACCTGTTTATAATTTAAATTATAGGATATATTAATGGCTCACCCTGCATAAAATAATTAAATTAATATACATAATATAAATATAACTTACGTCTCACATTTCGCTTGGTCTTATGGGCTGAAGATGAGATGGATTCTGGTTGAACTGAAGCTATTTTTATCGTACTTCCCATAATATCTCTTTCAGATGCAGATGGTACAGGAATGTTTTCTGCAAAATACAAAAATACAGTAGTAACTAGTAACATGAATCACAATAATTTATTGTAAGAAAACCATAAACTTACCTTCAGAACTGAATGATTCTAAAACACTGACACCTAAATCAGCAAATGATGAATGTTTATCCCGAAGAGGCGTACACTGAGAAACATTTTTGATTTTTGATTCTAAAAGAATTCAATTTATAATTAATAATTAATATTATATATATTCAACAAGCTAGTTTGTAATCAACCTATTACTCCTGTAATTTTAGATATTAAAATGACACACCTGCAGAAAAATTCCCAGTTAGCTGATTTTTTTATTTACCTTCATTATAGTGTTTTAAAAAACGTGTAAAAAGTCCCTATCGATATCGTGCCGGCGTTGCCAGATATTCTATTTATTTATTGTAGATTATAGACGCGTCGACATCTAAGGTCATTAGCGTCGCCAGATATTCGAGGTTCAAGTTCACGATAGACGGTTTTTTTGCGAATTTTTCGTTCCGTTCCATTTTTTGTAAAAAAAAAAAAAATGGTTACGTTATTATCAATCTTGTAGAGGACGAAATTATCTACAACTTTTGTATAAGCATTGTTTGTCTACGATTTATAGTTTTTCTTATTTAAGAACCCGCGGCTTCCTCCCCCTCGATTTTACATAACGGGATTATGTTGCTTCTCGAGGGCCTAACAAAATGATTTGTAACTTTATTTTAAGTTGAACTTTAAGCTAACGATTAACTATAATTTTTATCGAACTTAATGCAGTAGTTCTCTACTTATAAGCAACCAAACATACAAATCGACACCGCTCAAACAGACAGACAATTTTTTTTCGAAAATACGATATTTATACTTGACATCAATTATAAAGACCATTCATAAAGTAATTTTGTAAAAAAAAAAATTTACAAGGGTTGAGAGAGTGCGGATAAAGTATGAGTATGCATTTGCATACCGTATAACGCACTCTAGTAATAGTAGCCACATTTTTAATTTTTTTTTACAAAATTCCTTTACGAATAGTCTTTATAACAATTATAATGAGTATTCGTACAGGAATTTTGAAAAAAAAAATTAAAAATGTGGCTACTATTACTAGAGTGCGTTATACGGTATGCGAATGCATACTCGTACTTAATCCGCACTCTCTCAACCCTTGTAAATTTTTTTTATAAAATTACTTTACGAACGGTCTTTATAATTGATGTCAAGTATAAATATCGTATTTTCGAAAAGAATTGTTTGTCTGTCTGTTTGTTTGAGCGCTGTCGATTTGTATGTTTACTTGCTTATAAGTACAGAACTACTGCATTAATTTCGATAAAATTATAATTAATCGTTAGCTTTAAGTTCAACCTAAAATAATGGTACAAATCATTATGTTAGGCCCTCGGGAAGCAGCATAATCCCGTTATGTAAAATCGAGGGGGAGGAAGCCGCGGGTACTTTAATAAGAAAAACTATAAATCGTAGACAAAAAATGTTTATACAAAAGTTGTAGATAATTTCGTCCTCTACAAGATTGATAATAACCAATTTTATAATTTATTATTATTTATAATTTACAAAAAATGGAACGGAACCGAGAAATTCGCTAAAAACCGTTTATCGTGAACTTGAACCTCGAATATCTGGCAACGCCGGCACGATATCGATGGGGACTTTTTACACGTTTTTTAAAACACCAATACGAAGGTAAATAAAAAAAAATCAGCTAACTGGGAATTTTTCTGCAGTGGAAATCTAAAATTACTGGACTATATGTACAGGTACCTCTATAGGTTTACATTTTATGTAATGGTTACTTAAAATAAATAAATTCTAAAGTACTTGTCAAAATAATCAAAATATAATGCCTTACTTTTTACAAGAGGCTCTGTTGACAAAGGGTCATCTTTCTTTGGAGTCGGACGCTTTCTCGGTGATCTTATCTCGGTATCGTCGACACGAGAAAGTTCGGCTTCAAGTAAGTCCATCGAAGAGATAGAAAAGGTTTCTCTTTTAGACTGAGTGTCTTTCCTTGGAGTACGCTTTCTCGGTGATTTTCTTATTTGTATATCTTCGACATGAGACGGTCCGGCTTCCATTAAATCAGTCGAAGAGACAGTGAAGGTTTCTCTTTTAGACTGAGTATCTTTCCTTGGAGTACGCTTTCTCGGTGACTTTCTTATTTGTATATCTTCGACATGAGAAGGTCCGGCTTCCATTAAATCAGTCGAAGAGATAGTGAAGGTTTCTCTTTTAGACTGAGTATCTTTCCTTGGAGTACGCTTTCTCGGTGATTTTCTTATTTGTATATCTTCGACACGAGAAGGTCCGGCTTCCATTAAATCAGTCGAAGAGATAATAAAGGTTTCTCTTTTAGACTGAGTATCTTTTCTTGGAGTTATACGCTTTCTCGGCGATTTTCTTATTTGTATATCCTCGACATAAGAAGGTCCAGCTTCCATTAAATCAGTCGAAGAGAAAGTAATGGTTTCTCTTATAGATTCATCATCCAAATCCAACTTTTGTGCGGATTCCAATAATGCTGCAAATACATATTGCAATATTAGTAAACGGTTATATATGCAATAAAAACTTATATCAATACTATACAGAAAAATAAATAAAAAAACTTTAAATTTGCAACATTCTTGTCCACGAGTGTGTATTTATAGGTTTCATTTTAGTGATGGAAATAATCGAATGATTTTAACAATAGAAAGGTTGCTACTCGAGTGATTTTGACAATCGAATGATTCATTCGAGATTTTTTATTATATTGACTCTTGAGTAAATATAAATTGAAAGGTTGCTATTCGAACGATTTTGATAGCTGAGTGATTAATTTGAAATGATTCCTTTTAATGATGATGTATCATTACACTACATGAAGTTATGCTTACAGACTGTAAGTGTAAATAAACTATAAAGTGTAGTGTGTACATGTATTTCTCGTAAACGCAATACGCTCAACACTGCAATAAAACCAATCGAGAGATTGGACAAAATTCTCTCGGGGACAAAATTCACTCATTCTATAATAGCTTGAAAGGTATATTTCGAGCGGTTTAGGTACTCGAACGATGTTACTACAAGCTAGCCGTGAGCAGTGAATACAAAATGAAACTTCATTCGACCTAAAATATTACTTCGATTGAATTATAACGTTATCTTATAAACACACAAACTCCATTCGCAGTATAAACACATTCTGAATGAAGTTTGCAGTCGTCTGGCACACGTTGTCATTTCTCGGCTCCCGCTTCGCAGTACGTATGACTATAAAAATCATTCGAGTGATTTTGAATAACCTCTCGAGATATCTCGAGATATTTTAACAATCGAATGATTCTGTATTTTATTTCGAGATATTCCAATCACTATTTCATTTTAAATAATCGGTTTGGAGAACCACATATACACAAAATTGAGAACCATAAAAACTACGTTTTGAGGCTAAGACAATTACTATCACGAACCCGATTCTTAAGAAAATGACTCCAGGTCTCATATCAAATGGGTACAACCGTACAACCCATTCGATATGCAAATTGGGTACAATATAGTACCAAACGCGATTTTTGACGAAAGTGAGGTTATCTGACATCAGTGGAGTAATTTATAGTCTTTGCAATGGATAAGGCATACAATGCTATTCTGTATACGATATTTACCGCATAACTGCAGGAATGATGGAATCGGTCCCATGACTACATCTCGGATAAGATTTTTCAACCTAATCACCATATTTCAATTTCTTTACGAAAGTAATGCTTTAATTACCTGGTATGTGTAGGGTAGGGACGCTGTCATTCTTCAAACGATTTTTTCTTATAAAACAATCCTCGTCAAAATGTCGACTGCAAATATAGTGTTTCTGTCGCTCGGATGAAGGCAAATTTTTCAACTTTATGTCTCCAGTTGCAACACACCATGCATTGAACCTATCAATGCCTTTTTTTGAATCCGGAAATACAAAAAATGATGGCCTCGACTCTTCCCTTCCACACGTAATTACCGAACATTTCGTTCGCGATCCTGACATAATGTTGAACACTTGTAGAATGTAGATGAAACTATAATTAAAGTAAAATAATACATATATTAAAAATAAATGTTGGATAGTCTACTAACTTATAGAATCTAGGTATAACACATACCTGTTAATTTTT
Source organism: Mongoloraphidia duomilia (assembly GCA_039654895.1). Classification (NCBI taxonomy): domain Eukaryota; kingdom Metazoa; phylum Arthropoda; class Insecta; order Raphidioptera; family Raphidiidae; genus Mongoloraphidia; species Mongoloraphidia duomilia. The sequence continues at coordinate 16,298,119 of CM077527.1, forward strand.
CACTTTTTTGCTTCACCGCAACACTTTAGTTAAATTATAAAACAATTAACTGTAGCTAAAGACAAGTACTTTCTTCACTTCACTAACGTTCACAAATGTATGATAAGTTTCACAAACATTTCACGAAACGTGGAAATTGGAAATGTTTACCAGAGAGAACGTTTAAACTTTAAATTACTGACTCGAATTTACGGAACCATAGACATTACGTATACGTCTATAAACAGAACTAATTTAAATTTTTACCGGTACACCAGTGAAGTTGTCAAAAATGATATCTGTACTACCAGCTAAGTAGTTTGAAAATAAAGTATTGTAAGCCTGGCGGGCCCTGAGTCAAACAACAAACGTCTTTATGTCAAAAAGCGTTAAAAAAGTATTAAAATGTTTCACACAGTGTTCGGATACTATCATACTAGGAAAAAAGATTGATTCTTTATTACAAAAAACGTGTAGTCGATAAAAATTATAAGTATTTATTGATTTAATAATATTATAATTTAGAACATTATCATAACTAATTAATAACTAGATTGCGTCGTTGACTGTTGAGTGATTATGTTTGTTGTCAGAACTTCTGTAGGGGCGCCTATTTCTGTTTGCTGGCGACTCAAATACAGCGGCAGCAAAGCGGAAAAAGACAATCCCACAGTCGAAGAAATCATTCTTGCATATTAACTTTACAAAACCAGACATTAAACTAGCTTTGTTCTTTTGTCACTGCATCGATAGATTACAATTTTATTAAATTTGTAATTTAGTCATAGGCACATTATTAAGGAGAACCAATAATAGATAAGTTATTAAATTATTAAGTTGATATATTTTCAGAAATCAAAGTTGAAAATTAAACATGTTATTAAATCGAATAGTCAAATAAATTGTTTAGTTCGTGATAAAAATTAGTTTTATGTTTATTACATTTTTGGATTGGATTAATTTCGATAAAAATATCATAAATTGCTAATAGAAAATAATTAAAAACTGGCAGCTTTTGTAATTAACTCATGTCTTATCTTACCGTCGGTTTCAGAACAATGCTAGGTTCAAATTGAAACATGCATTACTTTTAATTTCTTCGATTAATACTGCGTTGTACTTGTATCATTCCGGGAGTCCGGAGTCTGGAATTCTGGAAATCTGTGTAAACTAAAAATTTGTTATTCATTCCAAATAATAACTCATAATAAATTAATAATTACTTGACAATTTATTTAATTAAACAAAATATTTAAAATAAATCGGTACTTTATAATTATTATGAATTTAATGTCGACTTTTGACCCGGTTCCTGCAATTTATTTGCATTCTAAAAGGTCTGTATTGCCTGATATTAATAATAATTTAACACACAAGACTCAACAAATTATTATAAGTACTAATAATTTAGGTAAATGATAAAATAAAACGATTTTTTAACCCCTTATATCCACAACAATATTATTCACATAACAATTAGAGGTGAAAATAATATATATCAGACAGCCAAGCTGCCATGATTTGTATAAGCTATATCTAAGAAAACATCAAATGACCACTGTCGGGACTTGAACCCGAAACTCCCAGTTTCCGGCTAGGTGAGTTGCCAATTTCTCCACAGTGCCCGATCCCCTCTTTTTCTTAGATATAGCTTATACAAATCATGGCAGTTTGGCTGTCTGATATATATTATTTTCACCTCTAATTGTTATGTGAATAATATTGTTGTGGATATAAGGGGTTAAAAAATCGTTTGATTTTATCATTTACCTAATATTACTGTCCACAAGAACTCAAACCTTTGTTTATTTACTAATAATTTGTGTAAAATACTTAGATAGGTACTCCTTAATAAATGACAATTATCAGTTATCACAAAATAAATAAACCTATTATTCCCAAAAAAATAAAAAAGTCAGGAGGTGTCGTGGAACACCCGACAGAAACTATGCTTCTTACGCATTGTATAATATAAAATAGAATTTATTTACATGTAAAAGCTAAGCAACAATACGCGCTGCCCAGCCAATGAGGTGCGTTACATCGCCGCGTTCGTGACGTTTTTTTGTGATTTAGATTCGTATTCAAACGTGCGTTAAGAAGCATAGCTTCACGAAAAAATTTAATTAAAAGTTATTTTGTTTCATTAAAAATAGTAGATAATTATTAACCACCATAAAAAGTCAAAAATAGTTACCTATACAATCAAAAAACTAATTCGGATTCATAACTTAGTTTGATGAAACGAATAATCCAAGAAATTATTAGTCAGTTTTGCAGTTTGCATAAACTAAATAAAACCAGAAGTTATTTGCCAACGTATTAAAATCTATATTTTATGTTGATGTATTTTTACATTTTACAGTCAACAAACAAATAAAACAATAAAGAATAAATTTAACAACAATGTAGGTTTAGGAATTCGAAATAACTTACGCAGTGGCGCTCCATTTTAGTTATTGATACCGGTGATAATATTAAAACGCTTGCATAATTTTATGTAATGTATATATAATATATAAAGCGATGCTATAATGTTAATAGTAGCTATTTATAAAGTAACTTCTTCACTCTTTAACAAATGAATGTTGTCGTGTACGCGATTGTCAACTGTCATTCACAACAAAAGCTTTTAAGTTACACACCAAAAATAACAATAAAAATATCAATGTCGTAGATCAGTATTGTTTTCTCGAAATTGAAAGCATCAAAGACATTCGTTAAAATGAGATAAACTATAATATTACAGTGATAAAATAAAGTGTGATGCTCATTTATTAGACTAAATTACAATTATGTAATATAAAACAAAAAAAAGTTACCGTGTTTTGTTTCATCGTGTTGATTAACCGTTAGTGCGAATGTACTTCGGTATCGTGTGGGAAGTAACTCAAGATATGGTGGCAGTCTTAACATCCCGTGTTGTGCGTGTCCGACGCACGACTGTATCGGCGGAGCCCGCATCTCAATGAATTCGACGGCACCGCTGTCGTGACGTCATCGGGGTACGGGGGCGGCGACGCTTACAGCTGCTGCGCGAAACTTGCCTGTCCAAATACAAGGAGCGGCTAGCAAGGTAAGTCATACCGCAACAAATTATTTTGAACAAATACAGGATTTGATTTACTGTGGACAACAATATTAGATAAATACCACCTTGTTTGAGGTTTTCCATGGTTTCCCTCAATAATTCCAGATGAATATCGAGATGGTTCCTTATTCAAGGCCATGGCCGATTACCTGTCAAGCTCTTATGCTTCCAAAGTTGACTACCTTATCCTAATTTTTTATAATAGAGTGTGTATTTTTAAAGACCACCAACAGCTAAGGTTATTTGGGCCTAGCATCAATTCATATTTTCAATTCATTATTTTTTTTTAATAATAAATTGAAAATCCAATTGACACTTTTACCAGCTCTCGGACTAGAACCCGAGAACTGGGGACTTGTAATAGAGGAACCATAGCAACGCCATATAAACAACAGCACTGCTACACGCTCGGCTATTCTCAAGCCCTAATACAGATAGAGGCAGAGCCCATTAATTTTATATAGTGATGTGCCGGATATCCGTATCCGCGGATATCCGAGGGAAAAGAAAGATCCGTATCCGTATCCGTTAGTTTTTTGGCGGATCTTTTACGGATCTTTTACCTTATCAATTTTCAATTCATAGATAAAATTTTATATATATAGGTAATTAGGTAATAATGAAAAACAGTTAAATTCCATTCAGATTATTTTTTATTTTTTAATATCATGGTCAATAACTTTTTCCCATAACAGATAGTCTCTTTCCAAAGGTCGATGTGCAATATTTAGTATTTACCGCCGCGTACTCTAAGAAAGTTAAGATCCGTATCCGTATTCGCGGATCTTGAGACCAAATATCCGTATTCAGATCCGTATCCGCGGATATACATTTTTAACGATCCGGCACATCACTAAATTTTTATACACTATGACTATCTCAACGCTTGAGCTGAGGGTGCTTGAATTTGTTAGTGCAGCACTATGGACGAGTATATACTTACAGTTTAATTCATCAGTTTATCAATTGTTTTTATACCATGGCCGAGTGCAAAACAAGTGCATCACAGATCACTTCCGGAACGTACACTGAACGCCCTACCAACCTCACCTCTGCCTTATTAATGCACCAACTAGCCAACCCCCGCCCCTACAAACAGGATAATATGTTCCTGTGTTGTCGTTATCAATCATAGACATAGAAATCTATAGGGACGTCGTACAAGCGAGTGGGGAGCTTGCTATTAAGGGGGGGGGGGACGGTGAGGAAGCAAGTGTGCCCACATTCTATTGGTCGCTTCAGTTGCGCAAGCGCAGTACGAGCAATTGAGTATGCGCAAATACGCGGACGACTGCATCTGGCGCAATTGAGCATGCGCAAAGACGCGGCCAATAGAGCGTGGACACATGCATAGCATGGACATGTCCATAAGACAGGCATGCATTGTCCCCTGAGTGGCTACCCCCCCCACGTCTAAAGTGACACTTTATACTACATCCCCAGATTTCGATATCTATGGTTTATCTGCACTAGAATGTTCCTTAAAATCTCAGGAGTGCTATATAGGGTAACGCTGTGATTCGAGAGAAATGGACAATAAAACAAAATCTCGAAAATGCGTGTAACGCATGACGCACTATCCCGTGATCGCGCGTGGGAACCTGGCAATTCACACGAGAAATGGGGCTACATTATAGCTGCAACGTTGGTGTTGCCACGGGTAACGGCTAGTATAATTTAATTAAAAGACTAACAAAAAGTGAAAATAAACACGTAATAAATATGTCTATAACTATATAAATGACTGAAAATTTTCATTTATCAGTGGGGCGCCATAAATGAATGGGAATATTATAGTAGGACCCCATGTACGCAAATCCGCCTCTGATGGTTATTATTAAAACATACAAATGAATGCAAAGTTGCATTTGTGTTAGAAACACCCATCGAAAATGACGTAACAATATGATGCAACAATGGAAAAATTCATTTTTCAAACCTATGTCACCGTCGGGACTCTAACCCGAAACTTCCACTTTCGCGGTGGCTGAGTTATTAAACTTATTACCTACTTATTACTGATGTCACATAAGTATTATTTAAATCGCAAACAACTTTAATAAATTATATCATAAAGTTATAAGAAGAGTCGCACGAAATTAATAAATATTAAATACAAAGTAATACTTAATAAATTCATAGGTTTAACAAATACATTTTTCTAGTATTGCAGGACTCGAGAATGGCCGAGCGTGTAGCAGTGCTGTTGTTTACATGGCGTTGCTATGGTTCCTCTGTTACAAGTTCTCAGTTCCCGGGTTCTAGCCCGAGAGCTGGTAAAAGCGTCAATTGGATTTTCAATTTATTATTAAAAAAAAAAATAATGAATTGAATATATGATTTGGTTGCAGGCCCAAATAATCTTAGCTGTTGGTGGTCTTCAAAGCACACAATTCTAATATTGCATTGTAACGTTACTTCATCCGATGGGAGTTGCTTAACTTAATTAAACATTTCTCTGTATTTTTTAATAAATTATTGCGCTTCAGTTACTAATAAGATTTCTCAGGTTTTAGAGTTTTGTTCAAATTGATGATTTTCGTTCTAATAAAAAACATGCAAATGCCCAATTGAAGCAGGTGACTCTCATTCCAAGTTTTTATTTAACTTGCAATGTATGTTAGTTAGTTTGTGTGTTTGTTGGTTTGTGTTTGTTTAAGTCAAATCTTGCAAGTCAATTTTGAACGACTTCCACGTATCCGATCGATGTGAAATTTTGTACACATATGTATTCCCGATGACAATACATGAATAAATCATTTTTAGAAATAAATTCAACCCCTAAGGGGTTCAAACGGTGATGTAGGGTTTTTTTGACTAATCAACGCCCAGGCCAAATCGCTGAAGCTAGAAACTTGATATTTGGATTGGTTCTTTTCTGACGTAAGCATCCACTAAGAAATGATTTTTCGAAATTCAACCCCTACGGGTGTCAAAGGGTGGTGAAATTTTGAAAGACTAAAATGAACAAAATAAATATTAGTAAAAAAACTTTTTAGAGACAAGCTTTTATTTAAATGCAATAAAAAGGAAAAAATAATTTTTAATAAATTAGGTTCATATTTATAAAAGCGTGTGTCGTTACTAATAAACTATAATAGAGTTCACGACCCACGCTTTTATAATTATTTAATTTATTAAAAATTATTTTTTCCTTTTTAGTGCATTTAAATAAAAGCTTGTATCTAAAAAGTTTTTTTTTACTATAGGTAATATTTTTTGTTCCATAATATGGTGTAGATTTCAAAATGCGAATCGATTTTCGTTTTATATGAAATTTAAACATCTGCTCTCGAGAAATAAGTAAACGTTAAACTCAAACGAAATAGACGAGGGAGTATGGCTATTTCTGTATTATACTAAAATTATCCTGCGCGTTTGTTTCCGCACTATGGTCGTGACATAATCAATCATAAAGACTTATTTTGAACCGATCGAATCGTTGCATACTTTCGTGGTGAAATCAGGTGAATGAAAGAAATTATTAAATAGGCTCGTCCGGCGTATCAAAATTTGATAATTTTGAACAGTGTATGTTATTCCTCATACATAAACAAATTATGTAAGCCAGCTTTTTTGTTCTTGTATCCTTTTTTTTAATTGTAAACAAGAATGAAAAAAATGTGTTCATTTCAAATGGATGAGCTTAGCCGCCATATTATGATGACGTAAAAGCCAGAGCAATGAAGCCAGACATATCGTCCACGCATAGATAAAGAGAGGTATGTCTATGGAAAGAGAGGAATACTTCCTCGTCAGTCGTAACTCGTGAAGAACCTAACCTAAGTTCTAACTGCCGGTCTGTCAACTGTACATAAGCCAATCAGTGTACTATATTCTCTCTTTATTTATAGATCAGTGGGCGTGATTCAATCACAGCAGCCAATCAAAAAAGGCTGGCTTAAAATTACATTGAAAATACGCACTTTTGGGAATTTTTTTCTTGTAGAAAAAGCTTCCGAAAAAAATTCTCAAACAAATAGTTTTATTATCTGTAGATTCCGACCCTAAAAATGTGGGACGGCCCCATTATAATATATTGAGGACAGTGGAAGAATTTTTCGAATTTCAAATATAGGTTCAGTACTTCCTGAGATTACCAGCGACAAACAAACATATAAACTTCCCCTATCTAGATATTGTGAATTATAGACGCTCGACAACAGAGGTGAGAAGCGCCTGACTTCCCTTCTCTATATTATTAGTATAGATACAAATACAGCAAAAACGTTCCAGAAGATTTGAATTGAATACTGTATTTTGGTATGTTAAATGAATTGTTATAAAAATTAAGAAAAAATATCAGGGCTTTAGGCTGCCCTTTACCTCGGGAGTCGGGAGTTTTTGGGTTGCAGTCCACAAAGCTCATGTCTCAATCCGGCCCCACAGCTAATGACCAGGGGCGAATTTACATAGGGACTAATAAACCCTATTAGTCCCTAGGCCCCCAAGTGTCAAGAGTCCACAAAAATTGAATTATTATCATAAATTTTTAAATATATACAAGTTTAACACGAGGCGTTGTGACTAAATACACAATTAAATGAATGCATAACGACTGCATTAGTATATATGAAACGCCCATTTTGACAATGACGTAACATGATGCTGTAGTCAGGAAAAATGCATTATTTCAAAGCTGTGTCACCGTAGGGATTCTAACCCTAAACTTTCCACTATCGCGGCGGACTGAGTTGACAATTACTCACACAGGGACACATTTTCAAACGATCAACTCTTTCCCTTTAAAGCATTCTGTCACTGAAAAACCACCACATGCGAGAGTCGATATTTTAACACAGGTGCTAGATTACCGAAACATCTCACATGCGAGAGTTAAGTTTTAACACAAACAGGTGAATCAAAGATGAAATATCCATTTTTAATACTTTTCATTACCAATGAGCACTTAACGTAGGTATAGTAAAAAATAGTTGATGTTATTAAAAATAAATTTTAAACCACAATTTAAAGATTTTTAATCTAACAAAAAAATGCGGCGCCATTCGACTTCAGTAAGCGCTAGGTCCTAGATCCACCCCAGCTGATGACTTTAAATAAAAGCTTTGCTCGGATGAGTTAAAAAAATAGTACTTAAAGTTCCCATTTCATCAAAATCGTTAGTCGTTTTTAAGAAAAAAAATTACATACCTATAAGTAGATAATATTATTATACGTCAGTATACGTCATACTACATAACGTATGTATCTACATATTTTCAAATAATTACTGATTATTTTAATAAGTTAAAGATTGACTGTCAGAGTAATTTGACATAAATAATGAAAATAGTTTGTTTTTTCCAAAGCCTACTCACCATATACGACACTGTTTTATAACGTTAAAAAAACTGTTTTTTAAAATGATAAAATCGATAAGAAAACGAATTTTTCCAGGGATGAGACCTAGCTAGATCGATTTTTTGCCCCCCAAAACCCCTTTTCAGTAAATTTCATCCAAATCGTTAGGGCCGTTTTCGAGAAAATATTTATATATAGGTACATATATACAAGATTTGCTCGTTTAATAATATAGGGATAAATAAATAAAATATGAAAACCAAACTTACAATGCACATGGATGAAATGGATAATCCTTTTGGGGCCGAGGCGCCTTCGCAATCGCTTCCAACCCGGATAACACAACATAATAACCGACGTCTCCGTCTCATTGCGCTTCAACATTTTCACATTTTTTCTCGCCTTAACAAAGTATTTAAGGTCGTTACTTGCAATACTAACGCACCGTCAGCGTCCCATTGCGAAGCTGAGTGCGTTGTGTCATAACACTGCGTGAGGGACATCGTCCCCCCTGGGGACCCTCGCCCACTGTGCACCCAATAATCGAAAGACTCTCGACTTCTCGTTTTCCTCTCCGACGATAATTAATATTTTCTTTAACGAAACCGTTATAAAATCTGCGGTAAACGGAAACACTTAAATGTTTGTTCAGACTAAAAATAGCGTCGAAAATTGCAATTGAAGTAAAAACATTCACAGGCCAGCGTTGTTTATTATTTCACATCTTTCAAGTGTAAACATTCGATCGCGTGCGTTGTGGAATGAGCATAAACAGTTGACGACGACGACGACGCTTACAAACTTCAACTGTTTCAAAATAACTGAACGTTTTTCTATATGGCTGGATATTACTATTGAAGTATATTTTTTAATTTGAATGAATAAACGCATTGTCAAGTCGACGGTGAATACGTGTAATTGTCACCCAATGTTTCATTAATAACGCGACATGTTAGTGTTATAATAATTCATGCAACTTACTAACTCGGTGACCACAAATCACCCAAACATTCCAACTTGTACGTAGATCTCTACTTTCAAAACTGTAAAGTATTCCGGTGCCAAACGTCTGATCAGTGTCGCGCGTAACTATAGGGTCGGATCTAATCATCTAGAAAAAAATTTGACTGATGACCAGTCCTATACTTCCCACCTAGTAAATATTTGCAAAAAATAAACACTCTTTTTTTTTTTATTCTTTGACTAGGCCCAAATAACCTTAGCTGTTGGTGGTCTTTAAAACACAATTTAATTTTTATTCTTTGAAAAAAAGCATGCCCCTCTTTTTTGTTTGGTGATCTACTGATGGCTTGTAATATAGCAAAAATCATGGTTACCTTGATTTACGTACAATTTTCTTTTTTTAGTAAAATATTTTTTTCGTTGAAAACTGTACATTTTAGAGAAAAAAAATATTTACATTTTTTTCATATTATAACATCTAGAATTCATTTATATTTTTTTTTTACCTATGTTAATACGTGACATTGAGGACGTTTTTTTGAATATCTCAGGATCCACTGAACCGATTTGACTCAAAATCTAATCAGATCTAAGTTAAAGGCTGATAAACACAATAGAACAATCGGCATGCCCGTATGTTGTTCCGTTCTTAAGATATCGAAGGCGAAAAATTGACCACATACACACACACACACACACACATACACATACACACACACACACATACAGACATCAGTCAGAAAATGATCTTAAACGATTGCTATAGGGTCTCAAAACATGAAAATCTGTTAAAATCTCGAAATATTTTTTTCGGACTAAATCCATGATTACTTCCCTACCATAGTAGAGATGGGAAGTAAAAATGTGTTTTCAAGATCACCAACAGCTAAGGTTATTGAGCCTAGCACCAATTCATATTTTCAGTTCATTATTTTTTTTTAATAATAAATTGAAAATCCAATTGACTTTTAGGGGGCGTCCATAAATTACGTGAGGCATTTTTGAGAATTGTGACAATTTTTTTTTGTTACATGTTGGGGGCGGTCTGCATCCCTCTCATACCGCTATCTAGCAAAATCCATTACTCAGGGCACTTTAATATGCCTCCTTGAACATCTTCACAAAAATAAGGTCTTGAATAAATAACACCAAAAAATTGTCACTAGCTCTCGGTCTATAAGTTGTCGACGTGTCTATAATCTACAATAAATAAATAAAATAATCATCTAGGGACGTTGAACACTAACCAAAATATAGAGGTGTGATTGTTGGTCGAGTCTTAGAGCGGTTCTAGAACAATTCGGATTGGGCTATTAGAACCAAATCAGAATTGTTAGTAGTGCAGTTAGTACTTAGTCGCGTCCTAATGGGTGAAAATGAGGGTGGAAACTTTTTAAAACTTTTTTTAAGACTTTTAAGACAATATAATAGCCTAATATTATGAAGTAATTAATTCACATCAAGAAATGTGAATTCGAGCGGTATGTCTTCGGTGAATTTATGAACTGCTAGTCTTTAAAAAAACTTTTTAACAAAAAAAAAAACCTCCTTCAAAAAGGCACTAAAAAGAGGAAAATAATGAAATTTTGAGGTCTGTGCCAACTAAAATATGAAGTTGGTTAAAAAGAAGATATATTAATCACTATATACTATACTTTTTAACCGACTTCATATTTTAATTGGCACAGACCTCAAAATTTCATTATTTTCCTCCTTTTTGTGCCTTTTTGAAGGAGGTTTTTTTTTTTGTTAAAAAGTTTTTTATTTTTTACTTTTTAGTGTCAAAAAGTAACATTTACCTTAAAAAATCACACGCCGTTACTTACTTTTATTAAAATCAGCCGAACTACTGAACCGATTTTGGTGAAATTTCTATGGGACCAATCTAAAAGTATATCCTTTCAAATAAAAAAAAAATTTTCAAAATCGGTTCATAAACGACGAAGTTATCCGCGAACATACATAACCACATAACCACATAAAAAATATATACGGTCGAATTGAGAAACCTCCTTTTTTTGAAGTCTGTTAAAAATACGAATGCAATGTTATGCTATCCACTGGAAATAAAGACATTGACTTATTGCGATAGGGTCTACGCCACTGATCGGGTGGAGTCACTCTCCTCACTTCTTACGTCAATCGACGGCACGGCACTGTGCCCTCGCCCCGCTGCTGTTTACATTCCGGCGTCGTTACCGCGTCCCGATGCCACCCGCGGCCATCTTGTGCGCCAGACGTTGGCTTTATTATGTTATGGATGCCCTTATAGGATTTTATCCGCACTGGAGGCAAACGTACAAGATCTACGAATGTCGGTATAAAATATAAATCGCCGTTACTGTTGACACGTGTGAACGCGGTATATAAGCCAGTCTTCGGAAGCAATCGCATGCGATGTCGGTGCATGTAAACGCAGAGTTTCACAGAAAGGCGAGAGCTTTAAATAATTTATTAAAGTGTTTATATTATTTCAATGTGTGACCTACATAATGTATATAGCATGTTGCTGCCCGACGCCCTGAAAGCTGCGCCGAACTATGAGCTGTCCGACGCTAATATATAGCTGAAAATGTTTGTTTGTACCGTGTGTGTACGTTATCTCAAAACTCGAGAACTACTGAACCGATTGAAATGAATTTACAACCCGAAAACTGTTCAATTGTGACAAACGATGCGACATATTGGCATCTTTACAAATTTTAACATGCTAAAATCTTCTAAGTTGTAAGAACCAGCCACACACATAGTGAACTTATTTTTAAAAATTATAACACGATTTACATAATTCTTTCACTGACAAATTGCCATACTTCTAAAAGTAATACAGGCTATATATTATGACGCTACTATAAATAAAAAATTTATTAAAAAAACAAAAAACCCGACTGCGTAAAAATCGAACATAAAAGATGGAAACAAGATCAAATGATAACATGCAGTCGGAGGTATAGTAGTAACAAATTGAACAGAAATACCACCGACTGCATGTTATCATTTGATCTTGTTTCCATCTTTTATGTTCGATTTTTACGCAGTCGGTTTTTTTGTTTTTTTAATAATTTTTTTAATTCCTGCCTTTTAGTTGAATCTACTCATCAAGCCTTTTCATTTGACACCCCACACACAAGGTTTTACCGATTTTTTGCGTACTGACAAAATGGCGTCTAGCGCCCGCCATATTGAATTTTCCGTGACGTCATGTACCCTATTTGAAATATCAACGAAACCTTTCTTTTGTTTTGATTTTGATACCTATATCAATGTATTTAGAAGGAAAATTACTTTTGCATTCTGACAAAATGGCGTCTAGCGTCCGCCATATTGAATTTTCCGTGACTTCATATACCCTATGTCACTCTCGGAATTCAGACGAATCTAATGACACCTCATTTTTCAAAATCCGTCAAGCCGTTTAAGCTACAGAGCGTGACAAAGAAATATACATACATACATACACTCGAAAAACAATACCCTCCTTCTGGCGCAGTTGGGTAATAACACACGCTTTAAGTCCCCAGTTCGAAGCCGAGAGCAGGTAAAAGTGTCAATTGGGGATTTTCAATTTATTATTAAAAATAATAAAACTGGCAGCGTCGTGGCTAGGATCATCGCGCCCCCTGGTAAGATTCTGATTTTGCGCTCTTTGCTTGAAAATAATCATATTTGCATCGCTGATTAACTGATTGCGCTCTCTCGGGGCTAGGGCCCCTGGCGCGGGCCCCGGTTACCAGGCCCTACTTACGACGCTGTTAGTTGATGCTAGGTCCAAACTCCAAATAGCCTTATCTGTTCGTGCGGTCTTAAAAAAAACACGCTTCATTAATTCAATTAGGACAGATGCGAATTCCGAATCGAGCCGGCTGTGTTTTTTCCATTGAACACTTTTATCTGTTAACGCGCAGTGCGCGTGTATTTTAAAATTTTAAATATTTATGAAAAGTGGCCGTCTATAGTCTGGCCTTTTATATCGAAAGTTTAAAAAAAAGCTCGCACTAACCGCGCCTACATATTTATTATAACTGTTTAAGTTGAGCTGAACATCGCACTCTGTTGATTGAGGGGCGATCTGTTGTATTTTCCATTCCGAAACAGAATGAATGAATAATGTGTAACAAAACTGTGATTGCGACAAATTTATGACTACTTATTTTTTTTACTTGGAATTATCAACGGAATAAATCTCATTCAATATTAAACAAGCCGAGAGGTGGGTAGTTTATTAGGACTAAAGTGCGACCCTTGAGGTCCACACGACGAACTTCCCAGTTTGATAAATATTTAATAATAATAATTAAATTAGATATTACACAGAAATGTAATCATTAAAAAACGACTGAACCGATTTTTATAAAATTTATGTCGGATCAAAATGACGTTAACACGCCTCGATTGACACCCTTACGAAGTCGATATAATTTTTTATTTGCGAGATATTGTGTAAAATCTACTTTTTTGGAGTCTATTTGGTTAAGAAAAAAGAACGGCTGAACCAATTTTGAAAAAATTTCTTTCAGATCATATTTACGTTAATACGCGTCGATTGGCACCCTAACGTAGTCGATATTATTTTTCTTTCTCGAGATTTCGTCTTGGAAAGAAATGGACACATATGTACGTACGTACTTACGTACATACGTACACACACACACAGAGACATCTTTCTAAAAATAGTGTAGTGACCTTGAAACATAAAAATTTGTTATACATTTTGATTTCGATTTTCGGACCCATTACAATAACTTCCAATGGGAAGTTAAAAATCATTCTCCCTCAGGGGAAACACTGAAATGTAGTTTTGTGGGATTTAGCGCTCCCAGGGACCCGAGCTCGTACCAGTCGGTTTGTGTATGCCGGCTGGCGGATTCTAATACACAAATGGATGATTTGTTGTGTTGAAGACGCTAATGATCTGAGTTTTTTTTTTTTTTTTAATATATATAATTGGCTTCTACGCTTATTTGCGTAATTAGCCACGTCCTTTTTCTATATTTATTATTATTCATTAATTAAATGATCTGAGTTGTCGACGCGTCTATAATCTACAATAAATAAAAAATCATTCATCTTTTAAGAGAATAATTTACCATAATATCAAATTAAAAAACGGTTCACAAATGCAGGTGATATGAGGTGACATACATAAAAAAATACAGTCGAATTGAGAACCTTCCTCCTTTTATTAAGTCGGTTAAAAATTCAAAATAAGCTAAGATAAGATAAATTTATTCCACAAAGTATTACATTTTCAGAAAAAAACAAAAAAAAAAATAAATATTTTGGAATTTTCCAATCCAACTTAACTGTTGCCAGTTCTTCCGGATCATTTTTGGGAAACTTATGCTTTTAAGTAAGTGGCGAAATTATAAGAAGTAGGGCTCCAGGTTGAACTGAAAAGAATCCCTCGAACGATCTTCTCTAACCCAAAAAACTTTTATTCATAAAAATTAATCGTGTTCGATATAGGAAGTTACCCCCTGCACTCTTTATCAAAAATCCTTTCCCGTCGCCTAAAAACGGTTATGGCTGTTCAGACGCAATTTTTAAAGCTAAGGGGTTCGGATAAACGCCAAGTGAAGGACCAAGAATCACTACAGATCTCACAAGCGAATTTGTTGAAAAAAAGTGTTGGCTACATGTGAAAGATTACGTAATTATTAAAAAGTTATAAGTTTTTCCAGGATTTTTTTCTCAATTTTTCGCCTAAGGGATCTGTCGTGTGATTCTTGATCCTTAATTTGTCGTTTACCCGAATGCTTCAGCTTTAAGAATAACGTCGGAAAACCTACAGGGGGTAACTTGCTGTATCGAATACACTTAAATTGTAAATAAATTGTATTTTAAAGACCACCAACAGCTAAGGTTATTTGGGCCTAGCACCAATTCATATTTTCAATTTGAATTGGTGCTAGGCCCAATAGTGTACTGCACGTACACTTAAAGGTACGTGCAGTAGGCAGCTGGGATTCTAGATGGTAGCATGTATGGTAGATGGTGGCTGAAATTATAAGCGCTTATAGATTTGCACAACGAAGCTTTGATACTAGCATTGATACAAGCTTAAATCACGTTTGAAATGTCAGATAGCGAAGACGAATATTTGTGTTCTTCTGCTACAAAGTGGTATATTTTAAATACAAATTTGGGTAGCAGCTATCATGTCCACCCTATTAATAGAAAACGATCTAAACATGGCGAATTTCATCATTTATACCAAGAATTAAAATTTTACCCAAACCGGTTTTTTGAATATTTACGTATGGAACCTAACACTTTTAAATACGTCTTAAAAAAACTCAAAACAAATTAAATAAAAACTGGCAAAATTTCACTTATTAAACTAGTCACATCCATTACGAAACTTGTAACTGCCATTTGACAGTTGTCACACGTTGATTGTAGTAGTCAGACGCTGAAAGAATGATGAGATACATTCTTGTATCTAGTGCTCTTGTAACAGCGCTTATACCTGCTACATTCACTGCTTTGTTGTGTACGCTCGCATATATAACAATGCATTAATTTAAGCAAGCCCTGCTATGATCTACGCTACCATCTAGAATCCAAGCTGCGTACTGCACGTACCTTAAGGTCTTAAATATTGAAGAGTTTATAATTCAGATGTTAGGATAAAAATTAATGACGCATGTAATGTACTAGATATTGATGAATATTCATAATTAGTTTAAGTAATTTTCAAATTCACCCATTCACAGATTTAATCGTCTGATTTTAGGGGGCTATAAATTTGGCGGGGCCCCGGGAATTGGGCATGTCGAACTTGCCTGTAGTTACGCCACTGTTTTTTAAGTTCGTTCGTTATATAGAAAACGCGTTGCATTCTTTCAAATACGCCTCTAAGCAAACAATGTATGGTACAGTAATGTATATTGGGTTGCCTAACTCACAGATAATTAATAATATTCTATGAACGCTTGCAACTTACAACAACTTTTTAATCATCTTCTGACAGTAGCGGCGCTAGGGTTTTTTTTCTAGGGTGGGCCAGTGTTGGGCATGGTGGGCCAACAACATTTATTCCCAAAACTTCAGTGCTCAATAAAATTTTAACCCAGGTTACTTGCTATAGAATTTACAAGAAAAATTGTTGAAATTTCGAGGGTTAAAAACGTATTTAAAAGATAATCTAGAGATTGGGGTTTATGCCAGGGTGGGCCAAGACAGTTTACGATGAGCCATGCCTAAAGTGACCAAATTCTAAATATCAAAAAGCGGGACAAGGTCTATAAAAACCCGGTGCAGGCAACCGTTGGGTTCCACGCCCAAAAAGTCTTAAACTCGCTAGCAACCCCCAAAAACTCGCTATAAACCCCTAAAAACTCGCTAGAAACCCCCAAAAACTCGCTTGAAACCCCCAAAAACTCGCTGGAAATTCCCAAACACTCGCTAGAAACCGCCAAAAACTCGCTAGAAACTACCAAAAACTCGTTAAAAACCCCCAAAAACTCGCTAGAAACCCCCAAAAACTCGCTAGAAACCCCAAAAACTCACTAGAAACACCCAAAAACTCGCTAGAAACCCCCAAAAGCTCGCTAAAAACCCCCAAAAACTCTCTAGAAACCCCCAAAAACTCGTTAGAAACCCCCAAAAACTCGCTAGAAACCCCCAAAAAATCGCAAGGAACCCCCAAAAACTCGCTAAAACACCCCAAAAATTCGCTAGAAATCCCCAAAAACTCGTTAGAAACCCCCAAAAACTCGCTAGAAACACCCAAAAACTCGCTAATATTTTTATTTTAAATATTATTTATTTTTTAAGGTAGGTATAAATTATATAATTATTGATAAATAAAATACTTTGATTGGGTCAAAATCCCTAATGACAAAAAATAAACATTCTTAATGCACGTGATTTAATGAAAACGGGACAAAAGCGGGACGCTTGTTGAATCGGGACTCGTGGCTCAAAATCGGGACTGTCCCGCCTAAATCGGGACGGATAGTCACTTTAGCCATGCCCCAACCTCTGGCACCTCCACTGAGTAATAACTGGATCTTTGTGAAATAATTGTACTTCTGTTTTTGGGCGGGATTTTCATATCACGTATGTAAACGATAACACGTATTTTTTTTTTGTCAATCTGGACTGATTACGGTATTCAAATTTTAATTACATTGTACTGTTTATCCGGTTAGGAACGGGTAAAGATAAAATGTTAAAATCGACAGACAGATATTGTAAATTATAGACACTCGACAACAGTGTTAAAATCGATATTCACGTGGTCAAAGTCGTGATTAAAGTCTAATCACTTATTAATTAACTTCAAAAAAAAAAGGAATTATCAATTCGATCGGTATGTATTTTTTTTTAATGTATGTCTACCAATTACTCAGGAATGGCTGTACCAATTAAAAAAATTCGACTGATGACCAGTCCTATATTTCCCACCTAGTAAATATTTGTAAAAAATAAACACTTTTTTTGTTTATTCTTTGACTAGGCCCAAATAACCTTAGCTGTTGGTGGTCTTTAAAACACAATTTAATTTTTATTCTTTGAAAAAAGCATGGCCCTCTTTTTTGTTTGGTGATCTACTGATGGCTAACTTAATATAGCAAAAATCATGGTTACCTTGATTTACGTACAATTTTTATTTTTTTTAGTAAAATATTTTTTTTCTCGAAAACTATACATTTTAGAGAAAAAAAATATTTACATTTTTTTCATATTATAACATCTAGAATTCATTTATATTTTTTTTACCTATGTTAATACGTGACATTGAGAACGTTTTTTTGAATATCTCAGGACCCACTGAACCGATTTGACTCAAAATCTAATCAGATCTAAGTTAAAGGCTGATAAACACAATAGAACAATCGGCATGCCCGTATGTTGTTCCGTTCTTAAGATATCGAAGGCGAAAAATTGACCACACACATACAGACATCAGTTAGAAAATGATCTTAAACGATTGCTAGGGTCTCAAAACGTGAAAATCTGTTAAAATCTCGAAATATTTTTTTCGGACTAAATCCATTACTTTCCTACCATAGTAGAGGTGGGAAGTAAAAATGTTGACTCTGTTGTGTTCAGTAAGATGTCGGATTGGTCCCATATAATTTTTTTTTAATCGGTTCCGCAGTTTTTACTATTAATAAAATTGTAGCGTTGTGGTAATGTATGTACACGATGAACTCAAGAACTGTTCAACTGGTGAACCGATTTTGATAAGATAGGAAATTGATTTTAGGCTTACGTTTTAATCAAAATCGGTTCATTAGTTATTTCAGTTTTAACTGAAGCGAATCAACTATTATTCATACATGTTTCTGTCTGCTGTTTAGTCTGACAGAACGCAATAGACTCGCGGAAAGTATTCAACCGTAGTGATGCGCGATACGAGATGTTTTAGTCGATTGTTCAAAAATCTTGATGACTCTCGATGGTTGTCACTTGGACTCGATTGTTGTTGTTTCATAGTTCACCGAGACCGAGTCACATAGTACTGAATCGTACACTGTCAAGAGCCACATAATATACAATCGTTCATCACTCAAATACTGTGGTCGAGTCGATTCAATAGCGAAGAGATCACAAAGTAGTGGGTACCGACTGAGCAGTGAACAATCTACAAGTCGCGTGAACTTCAGTCGACTAGCATATAACCTTGAATTGCGACTATATGTATTCTGATTCGTTGCTATTGCTATAACCTATGTGGCAAATAATCGACTTGAACAACCGAACATTTCAATTGTAAAATCAAAGTCCGAGTCGATTGTGGATTCGATTGTTATTATGAACGGTTACAATTGTTTCGACTGTAAAAACATCTCGTAATCGCCCAACACTATTCAACCGATTTTCATGCGGCTTCCACGAATAGGTACAGAAAATATTTGGGAAGGTTTCAGATTATTATTTCATTATGGTATCGGTATTTCCGGGCGACGTCAGGTAAAATACAGCTAGTAGATATATAAAAAAACAAACGCAATGTTGAAATTGATTTATTTTGTTTATCGATCATATTATTTATAAATCACATTGATCTACATTACACAAG
Source organism: Mongoloraphidia duomilia (assembly GCA_039654895.1). Classification (NCBI taxonomy): domain Eukaryota; kingdom Metazoa; phylum Arthropoda; class Insecta; order Raphidioptera; family Raphidiidae; genus Mongoloraphidia; species Mongoloraphidia duomilia. Next base: position 16,317,486 of record CM077527.1, read on the forward strand.
TCCCTTCAGCAAGGAAACAAACCAAAAAAATAAAAGTTTAAAAATAATACTCTCTTCGTTTTTTTCTCTCTTTAAGGATTTCGCTAATACAAAAACATTGACTCATCATCTGCTTAGTTATTATAATATAAACTTTATATTATTAATAGTAAATTTCTCGTTTAACATTATAATAAGTTTTTAAATCACATTTTCTTGTTGTTACGTAGATAATTTAAATATAACTATTGTAGAGCAAGAAATGGCGGCTTAAATATTTAAAACTTCAACCGACTCAGTCATTGTCGGTACAAGACGTCTTTCTGATTGGCCGAGCAACCAATATTCAAGCCGTTTAATTTAAAATCTGAATGCACAGAAAACAAGACATGTGAAAAACAGTTGACACATGACGGTTTTATAGAAAACAACGGACATGTGAAACAATTGACACGTGGCGATTTTACAGACATCTGTGACATTACGTCAAAATCCAAACACGTCAATGAATTATTAGGCGTATTTGTTGGCAAGTCCTAGAACGCGTTGGACAATCCGAACTGAACAAACGCTTTGGAACTGTCGTCAGAACCAGTTCAGAGCTTATCCATTCGGCTACTGGCATAAGACAAGAGTCAAGTCATCATCTATTAATAATTAAAAAAAAACAGTTCAGAACTGCACCAACAAATACACCTATTGTTCAATTAATATGTGTCTCTTATGTAAAATATCTCTCTAGAGGTCACGTGGAACCACATGTCGCTACAATGGAAAGATAGCATTACTGATCACATCTGTGTCACAAACGTGACAAATGCAATTTATTCATCAATGTACATTTTAAATCTAATTAAACTTGCAAAGACGGTGTGGCCAGTCAGAGGCATGTTCCATTTCAAAATTAATAGGCATACGACCAGCAATACTTTTCAATTTAATAAAAAAAAATATATTACTGTATGATTCAGCAAAATGCAGTAGGCAAAATTGTAAACTGTAAACATTTTCATAACGGCACATACTATTCTAACTATTAATACGTCTAAAGATTTGTGGTTTCATCCATAAACGGCAGATAGCGCAGCATGTACTGTTTAAGACGAAACAACAGTTCACTATTATATGTGTTTGTTGGCGTTGAACAAATACATTACAACGCCAGCAAGCAGATAAATTAGTTAATGAGAGCTACCATATTTTTATTTGTCAGATAGCGCTAGTGGCAAGTAAGATATACGTCAAACGTTTACATTTTTTATTCGTCAGATGGCGCTAGTGGCAAATAAGGTATACGTCAAACGTTTACATTTTTTATTCGTCAGATGGCGCTAGTGACAAATAAGGTATACGTCAAACGTTTACATTTTTTATTCGTCAGATGGCGCTAGTGACAAGTACGGTATGTCAAACGTTACGAGATAACGGGTTGTGTTTAGTGATTCTACATTTATCCATTATTAAGGAATAAATACAAAACTGCGATTTAGCCGTTATATGATTGAATGACACATACTTCACTTGCTAGTGCCGCCATCAGGTGGGCGGAAAATATAAACAGTACTGACATCTGAATGAGATCAAAGTGACGTATACCTCACTTGCCAGTGACGCTATCAGGTGGTAGATAAAAGCCTGGTAGTCCTCATTGGAAAATTGTTGCATGGACAAAGTCACAGGCTTAGAACGTGTGTATATTGTTATATAATATCAATGGGGTTACATGTCGTTTTCTGTGCAATCGTGATTCATTCATAAAAACGGAACGGTGCGTACGGAAACTCAACGACAAACTATGAATTGGTAGGAGTGCCGATGTGATTTTCGGTACGCACAATGCCGATATCCGATATCGAAAGTCCTAATGTATAAACGAAGTGATGATTATAAGATTTCCTTATTAGAGCAGTCTGCTAGACTGACAGCTGAACACCTTGTTTAAATAATTGAACAAAGAATATTATTTATTTATTTAGTCCCTTCTTATACACATAATATAATATAACAAATCCGCAACGCGGCGTCTTTGTCTATCACTATATCACTCGCACACTCTCTCTCTCACTTTTACGTCACCATAACGAGTCTCTGTGCTTGCTTCGTTTCATTCACAACTTCGATGAAAGACAGAAGAAAAAGGATAATAAAATAATAATGTTGATATCTCCTCGATAAATTTATATATACGGTACTATAATATATATATATATATGTTATTTTCATGATTAAATACATAATATATTTATATACCCGTTGTATTGTTGAAGAAGCGCTAGTACGCGCGCTGGGCGTCAGCGTCGCTCCTTCAACAAGCCAAGGGACATTTATTTTATTTTTATATTCAGTCTTAATTCGCATGTTTATACAAAGACGGCCGTCGATTGTTTCCGACGGACCGTTTTCATGTTCCTCGCTTTCCGAGTGATTTTTGTTGTATTTTTGCTCGCGGACTAGTGTTTTTTTTTTTGTGTTCTTGTCTACTGAAAATTTATTCTTCTTCGTCAAAGCAAAAACGTCATCTAAAAGTTAATTTTTCTTTTCCGTATGTATCTACTATGTTAATACTCGCACGAGTGACAGGAGGCATGTTAAAAATCACATATAGGTCAATAAGTTAACATTAAATTCGTTTAATTAATAACTCTTTTCAAAGGTAATTCATTTTTAACAGTCATTTTTAACTCTCCTGTCGAACATCTATTATTAACATTCAATTTTCAACTTGTTTTAATTTTTTTAAACAGTTGTGTTGATTTGACGAAAAAATCTTTTTTTTATAATCGAGCAAAAATTTCTGATAAAAGAAATCACAGAACGCATGCTCACTGTGGCAGCCAACCGGATCTTTCTCTGTTCGATACAAGAAACAAACAAAAGAAAAGGGAAGAGTAACGTTCAAATGTTTTGTAACAATTGAAAGCAAAGTTGTATCTTTTTTTAATTTCAAAACCAAATAACATTCGTTTGGGTCACAACATAAATAATGCAGTATATATTATTGAGTATTGAACAATCAATGTATCAAATAGGAACCCATCAATTATTATAAATTTGACTAAATTATCAATAAATATTACACTTTCCTTTTCGATTAACAGTTAACTGGAAGAAAAATCAGTAATAATTATTGCATAAATAACAATCTATTTTTTGTTAGCAACAATAATTATATTAACAATATTTGTGAAAAGTGAGACTGCATGACGATCGGCGGAAATGCATCGTTCGAAACGACGTCTCGAGCCGTCGCCCCGATTCGAATACATAATTGAACGCGCGAAGCTAAGCAGGGTTTGTTGCCGACCGTCCGTCAAACAATCTCGCCTTTCAGAAACCGCATTTCACTAATAAAAAAATAGAACAGAAAAATATCGACGAACGACGAACAAAAATAAAATGTAAAAACGTACGGCCGACGGGGCGGCGGCGCGCACCTATGGAATTATGTCGACGAATTACACAATAATAAATAATCGGACCTAGCAGCATCGAACAACGGTCAGACAGGCTTCTGTAAGTCCGGTTGCAGTTGTTGTGCTGCGTCCGGCGGCCTGCGCGGTCTGTGCAACGGCACCACGATGCACGGCAACTGTTGTTGTTGTTGCTGTTGTTGTTGTTGTGACGTCGTAGTCGAAGACGACGATGACTGCGTAAACTTGCTGAGCATCTTGACAGTCCGCTGCAGGAAATCCGACGACTTGGAGGACGCAGCGGCGCCCGTAACCGCCGGCTGCTGTCGACTGCCGTTAGATGTCGACGACATCGAATGACTGCGCACGACAGTGCCTGCAGCCGCTGAACCCGTCGAACTCCATTCACCGCCACCGCAGCCGCCGATCGTAGAACTCGAGGCTGATGACAGCACGCCGGCTGAACTAGATCTGTATGGGGGCGGTGACTCGGATTCGAACACGGTGCGGTTAGGCGGAGGCCGAATACATTTCTGATATATCTCACTTTCCTGAAACAAACATTTATCGATTAAGTATAGGTTTGTTTCTCATACAAATGTACAGTTTGACAAATGAAAAAACGCCGGTCGAGAGAGAAGGGGGTGGAATTGTACATTGAGCGGCTATAATCTACAATCTCTCTCTCTTGACCGGCGTTTTTTTCGTTGGTCAAGCAATAGTCTACTACAGTATAGAAATTAGAAATGGAACAATGTTTAATTTTGGATTTCCCATACGACTTTCCGGTTTAGATCTAGTTTTATGCTAGGTTTCTGATACGATTTCGACTAAATGGAGATCTTCATTTATTTGAAAACAAATGACATTCTTAAATAATACTCAGTTCATGAGGATTTATCGTATTCCGGAGAAACGTTTATACAACCAACAGTGCTAAATAGAAAGGAGATGGTGGCGGGGGCGTAGGACCGGGAACAAAACTAGCAACGACCGGTGTAAGCTTTTCGCGAAATCAGCTAGCTGCGCCTAACAGGCACCTGGGGGACCTGCTAGCAACCACTTCCATGCAGATCGAACACCGTTTGTCGCCATCACGTTCCGTTGCTACGCTCACCCTTGCCGCTAACGGACATTCGTTGCCTACAGGTCAGAGATAATTTTATTCCACTCGCTACCTACCTATACCTAAAGACGAAATTTTAATGTTATTTCTCGCAATTACGAAAGATATTGAAAAAAAAGTAAATTTGGAATAGGCTATATTTTTTTAGGGAAGCTAACCTTCGTAGGGGCCTGAGGGAGAGACTAGAGTAGTGTATTTCTTGGGATTGGAAAATGGCAGAGCCCGGGCCTTTTTCAACTTCGGGGGGCATTCCGGGACGCTCCAACGTCCCTGGCCAGTCCGAGCCTGATTTGGAAAATAAATAAATGTCATATCACTGAACTGAAAGTGGTAATTCAATGTCTGATAGACAAGTGATAAAAATCTTTACCTGTTCGGCGTCCCTGAGCTTGAGGTGCGCCGCGCTTCCGCCATACGCGTGCTCCTCGCCATCACTAAGTTCGATGCGCGGAGGCAGGTCGAGTTCCATGTCAGTGTACACCGACCGCAATCTGACCTGTCTGTCGCGTTCAGCAGCCGCGGCTCGTTCGTCGCCGGTCACATTTGACGTCGTAACGGCCGCCGTTTCCGTCTCGTGGTGCAGGTGCAGATGGTGGTGATGCAGGTGATGGTGGTGTAGGTGATGGTGATGATGATGCAAGTGGTGGTGATGATGATGGTGGTGGTGATGGCCGCCGCCGCCGCGCAGCCGGTCCATGGCGTTGGCCGCCGCAGCGTTGCCGCTCACTACCGACAGCATCTGTTAAAGAACAAAAAAAAACACGCTACAGCTATCGAAATTGTTAAATTGTGTTTTAAAGACTGCACCAACAGCTAAGGTTATTTGGGCCTAGCACCAATTCATATTTTCAATTTATTATTTTTTGATAAAATTAAGAAAAATCGCAGGATAGTGGACAAAATATTTTGTCCACTATCCTGCGATTTTTCTTAATTTTATTATAATCACGATGGACACGATTTCTAATATAAATTATTTTTTGATGTGAAACATTTTATGTCGGGCTGTGGACAGCCGCGTGAGGGGAAATATGCAACGAAATTTCTAGTCCGCTCCTTCGCTGCTGTTCTCCCCACTACTGCGGCACTTCTCTCTCGGCTTCCGCGCGCTCGAGCACGGGATGAGAGAGAGAGAGAGAGTATACATACGAACGTACTGTAAAACAAAAGCATATGTACGTAATATAGATAATTCGTTGTATATTTAGTTGCGTTTCTGGCTCAGGCGTGCTCAAACGCCGCAATTGCGTGTGTTACAGTGCAGTATATAGGATTACGTCAGCATAACTGTTATAGTTGTTGCTTTTGAAAAAATATTTACTATTACATAGAGAAAATACCACCGAGTTCAATAACGTTTTCTTTGATGTTTCACATCTGTCGGGGGTCCCGAGACCCACACCCCTTTTTTTTTTAATAATAAATTGAAAATCCAATTGACACTTTTACCAACTCTCGGGCTAGAACCCGCGAACTGGGGACTTGTAAAAGAGAAACCATAGCAACGCCATGTAAACAACAGCATTGCTACACTCTCGGCTATTTTCAAGCCCTACAGCTGTCGATCTGGAAGATAATTGAAATATCCATAGGGTTTACAATAATGAATGGGACGAATCTATTTGTGGGGGTTTTTAATTCAAACTAATATTATAAATGCGAAAATCTGTTTGTATGTCTGTCTGTTCGTTTGTTATCTCTTCACGGCTTAATCACTGAACCGATTTCGACGAAAATTGGCAAAGAGATTCCTTGAAGCCCGACAAAGGACATAGGCTACTTTTTATCCCGGAAAACTGCTCCTGAGGGAGAGCATTCAAGCCATATGATGTTGGAAAGACAGGAGTCATGAATTAATGATACGTGTATTTTGGAAAACATGGATTATTACATTTTTAACTGTCAAAATAAGTATTAAATTCATAGCACCCGGGCGAAGCCGGACCGGGCAGCTAGTTATTAAAATAAGCTTAAAATTAATCAGCGACCCAAAAAACCTTTTACATACTATCCAGACGTTTGTTCAGCATGAGTATTAGTGGCATTAGTGCAGTAAAAATATAAAATAAACCAAAGCGATTTGTCAAAAATTGCAATCTGTAGAGCTTGGACGTACGTACGTACAGATCAACCGACAACTGCTGTTCGCGATTTTCAGTTACAATTTTAGGAGTAATTGTGAACTCGAATCAACCTAAAAATGGTTCCGTTTTATAAAACAGAATCTCCCCTTTTCAAAACGCTACAATTTGAATGTCCCCCAGGGGGAACATTGGAATGTAGTTGTTCTCGCAATTGCATTCCAATGTTCTTTGGGAATTGGCGTTCCCAAGAGCCCGAGCTCGTGCCCGTCGGTTTGTGTATGCCGGCTCAGGCTCGGATTTAAAGACCCAGGCCCCCTAGGCACTTGACAGTTGGACCCCCAAGCCCAAAAAAAGGGAAAAAATGGAATTAAATGGAAATTTATATACTACTGATTTGTCATTTCTTAAGGGGGAACATTGGAATGTTGTTCTCGGAATTGCATTCCAATGTTCTTTGGGAATTGGCGTTACTAGGAGCCCGAGCTCGTACCAGTCGGTTTGTGTATGCCGGCTGGCAGATTCTAATACACAAATGTATTATTAATTGTTGTGTTGAAGACGCTAATGAGCTGAGTTGTCGACGCGTCTATAATCTACAGACTACAATAATATTAATATGTATATAATATTGAATGGATTTCGTGCGAATTAACCTAGATATAACTTCTTGTATGAACGAAGCTCAACTCTGAGGCGCAAAGCCATAATAGAGCACATCCGTTAGTAATGTAGCGGTATGTGCAATATTTATAAAACCTATCATAAAATATGCCCAACATAAATTTTTTTTTTGCTATTAATTATCTCGTAACATTCATAACTAAATATCATTTGACATATAATACAGGGCTTGGGAATAGCCGAGCGTGTAGCAAAGCTGTTGTTTACACGGCGTTGCTATAGTTCCTCTATTACAAGTCCCCAGTTCCCGCGTTCTAGCGCGAGAGTTGGTAAAAGTGTCAATTGGATTTTCAATTTATTATTAAAAAAAATAATAATAATAATGAATTGAAAATATGAATAGGTGCTAGGCCCAAATAACCTTAGCTGTTGGTGGTCATAAAAATAATAATAAAAAAAAGACATATAATACAGTTTAAAATTCGAGACGCTAACGACCTCTGTTGTCGAGCGTCTATAATTTAAAATTCATTTATTCAAAATTCGAGGGCCTGAAAACGGACAGTTTTTCGGTCGTTCTTTAGAATTTATGTATACAAAATATTAATATTTGAAACAAACAAAAGAATAGCCGAGCGTGTAGCAGTGCTGTTGTTTACACAGGGCCGGCACGTGCGCCTGGTCGGACAGGCGATCGCCTTACGGCGCCATATTTTTAGGGCGGCATATTTTTGTAGCAGCGAATTTTTCGTGCGGTATTCTACTTTTTAAAAATGATTATACTGTTCGAGTTTTCACCGATTCTTAGTTCTACCTTCTACTACTAGATAAAAGATGTCGCATTTCGCCCAGCCGCTTTTATTTGTTAAGTAAATAAAATATATCATCGGTAATCGGTTTATTGATTTTTTTAATATGTGGGGGGGGGGCAAAAGTTGTATTCGCCTTAGGCGGCATATTTTGACGCGCCGGCCCTGTGTTTACATGGCGTCGCTATGGTTCCTCTGTTACAAGTCCCCAGTTCCCGGGCTCTAGCCCGAGAGCTGGTAAAAGTGTCAATTGGATTTTCACTTTATTATTAAAAAAAAAAAAAAAATAATGAATTGAAAATATGAATTGGTGCTAGGCCCAAATAACCTTAGCTGTTGGTGGTCTTTAAAACACAATTTATTGAAACAAACAAAAGAAAAAAATAGAACGAATTTAATGAGCACCGTCCCACCTCGTGGGCAATATAATGTACTACACAGCATATACGTTTTGTCTATACTCTATAATATGGTTAAGGTCGCAGAAAGGTTATCAGCTATACGCTTCTTAACCGAGCGTCCCATTTATCATACAATATACAAGCTGTCCGAATTAGCGAAGATTTCACAACACAATTTTATGCTTTAAAGGGAACAATAAAAAATGGTGGAACCTTTGGTGTAAAGATACGAAATGTTATAATTACCACAAAACACCAAACCATAACAAACACTTTCGACGTACGTTTCGCCAACCAAGTTGGCATCATCAGGAGATGATTAAAAATTTTAATCATCTCCTGATGATGCCAACTTGATTGGCGAAACGTACGTCGAGAGTGTTTGTTATGGTTTGGTGTTTTGTGGTAATTATAGCTTTAAAGGGAGAAAATCGATCGTTTGAAAATGTGTCACTGTGTTACTAATGTCAACTCAGTCCACCGCGATATTGGAAAGTTTAGGGTTAGAATCCCTACGGTGACATAGGTTTGAATTAATGAATTTTACCTGATTATAACAGCATTGTGTTACGTCATTGATCTTACTCAGGTGTTTCATATACTGTTTGCAGTCATTATGCATTCATTTAATTACAATTTTTAAGGTTTTGGGAATAGCCGAGCGTGTATTTTTTTATTTATTGTAAATTATAGACGCGTCGACAACTTAGATCATTAGCGTCTTGATTACATTATAAATAACAATTAACTTAAAACTAAATGACATCCTGAGACATCCATGAGCGGGAACCCACTACAGTCTGATCCAGAGGCCGCGACGCTAACCACTGAACCACCTGTCCTCGCCGAGCGTGTAGCGACGCCGTTGTTTATTTCGATGACTCGTCTATCGCAAACCTCCAGTTTCTACGTTCTAGTTGAAAGTGTCAAATAGATTTTCATTTTTTTAAGGCCACCAACAGCTAGGGTTGTTTGGGCCTAGTACCAATTTGTATTTTCAATAACAAATTGAAAATCCAATTGATATTTTCACCAGTTTTCAGATTATAACCTGGAAACCGAGGGCTTGTAATAAAGGGAACTAACATGTACTATAGAAGTCCGAATTTTCAATTTATTATTTCAATTTAACAAAAATAAAAACGTCCTTCAAAAAAGCCACTAAAAAGAGGAAAATGATAACATTTTGAGGTCGGCGCCAGTTTAATAAAATATGAAGTCGGTTAAAAAGTAGACATTAATTAAATTGGCGCCGACGTCAAAATGTTATTATTTTCCTCTTTTTAGTGGCTTTTTTGAGGAAGGTTTTTTTTTTTTTGTTAAAAAGTTTATTTTTTACTTTTTAGTGGCTTTACAATACGTAGTTTGCACGTTTTTAACCAACTTCTGTCTTGATATTTGATTACTAAATAACTAAAAAAAAAAAAGAAAAACCTATATTTTCTTTAACTGTGTCACCAGCTATTATATTAGGTATACGTCACGATAGCTCACTTCTACAAACTTTTTACGCTGTGTCAAAACTGACATTTACCTTAATGGTATTACAGTCCGTTATACTCATATTTTATTAAAATCAGTCGAACTACTGAACCGATTTAAGCAAAATTTATATGGGATCACCTCGAAGGTATGCCCTATTAAATAAAACAATAATCATCAAAATCGGTTCACAAATACAGGAGAAATCGGTGAATATACATAAAAAAAACATAGGTCTCGAATATAGAACCTCCTCCTTTTTTGAAGTCGGTTAACAATAATAAGTAGTAAAATGAGGGAGTGAGAATAACTGTTGTTTATGTGCCCCCCCCCCATGTTCCCAAGCTCCGATTTGAGAACTGGTTAAAGTATTTACAAGCTTTTATTTAACTTGCAATGTATGTTAGTTAGTTTGTTTGTGTGTTTTGTTTGTTTAGGTCAAAATTTGCAAGTCAATTTTGAACGACTTCCACGTATCCGATCGATTTGAAATTTTGTACACATATGTATTCCCGATGACATTAATACATGAATAAACCGTTTTTAGAAATAAATTCAACCCCTAAGGGTTTCAGACGGGGATGTAGGGTTTTTTTGACTAATCAACGCCCAGGCCAAATCGCTGAAGCTAGAAACTTGAAATTTGGACTGTTGGTTTCTTTTCTGACGTAAGCATCCACTACGAAAGGATTTTTTGAAATTCAACCCCTACGGGTCTCAAAGGGGGGTAAAATTTTGAAAGACTAAAATGAACAAAATAAAATATTAGTAAAAAAAACTTTTTAAAGACAAGATTTTATTTAAATGCACTAAAAAGGAAAAAATAATTTTTAATAAATTATAGGTTCATATTTATAAAAGCGTGGATCGTGACTAACAAACCACCATAGAGTTCACGACCCACGCTTTTATAATTATGAACCTAAATTATTAAAAATTATTTTTTCCTTTTTAGTATCTACATTTCAATAAAAGCTTGCCTCTAAAGTTTTTTTTTCCTAATATTAACTTCCCATTGGAAGTTATTGTAATGGGTCCGAAAATCGAAATCAAAATGTATAACAAATTTTTATGTTTCAAGGTCACTAAACTATTTTTAGAAAGATATCTGTGTGTGTATGTGTGTGTGTACGTACGTACGTATGTGTCCATTTCTTTCTAAGACGAAATCTCGAGAATGAAAAATGATATCGACAACGTTAGGGTGCCAATCGAAGCGTAATTAACGTAAATATGATCTGAAAGAAATTTTTTCAAAATCGGTTCAGCCGTTCTTCTTTCTTAACCAAATAGACTCCAAAAAAGTAGATTTTACACAATATCTCGCGAATAAAAAATTATATCGACTTCGTAAGGGTGTCAATCGAGGCGTGTTAACGTCATTTTGATCCGACATAAATTTTATAAAAATCGGTTCAGCCGTTTTTTTTTTTTTTTAATTATTGTTAAAAATGTTTTAATGATTAAAATGATCACTTTTCTGTGTAATATCTAATTTAATTATTATTATTAAATATTTATCAAACTGGGAAGTTCGTCGTGTGGACCTCAAGGGTCGCACTTTAGTCCTAATAAACGACCCACCTCACGGCTTGTTTATTAATTAATTGTTACAAAAAAAATGGTACCAGGCCCAGATAATCCTAACAGTTGGCGGCATAAAAAATAAATTAAAAACTACACGATTATAACGCGGTGCAAGTGAAATAGTGAACAGGTCTATCCAGTGATCAGACCGCGACCTTAAATCTAACCTTGACTAAAGCAACGTAAGTACTTACGTTTGTGTTGTTAGTTGCACCTCCGCCAGTTGGTATGAGACTGAACTCTGAACGGCTCGACTTGCGCTACTACTAAATTACTATACACTACCGGGTGATTTGTAACGCGACGGCCGGATGGCGACGAGGTGAGGGGGCGCGCTTCGCCCTACACCTGCTATACAAACATATACACGCTGACGTACTTACATGTTTTAAAACGCGTCCTTGCAACCAGCAGCCGTCTAGACGGCACATAAACAGACGGACTAAACATGAATTGTGACGCCTGGTTTTCCTCGTTCGACGTTGGTATTAACCTTTTACGTAATAAATATTGCGTGTTAGTCCTAGAGCCGACCGACGGATATCCTATATATGTCACGTATACACAGACACTAACCCCAAGGGGAACATTGGAATGTAGTTGTTCTCGCAATTGCATTTGTGGGGGTTTTTAATTCAAACTAATATTATAAATGCGAAAATCTGTTTGTATGTTTGTCTGTTCGTTTGTTATCTCTTCACGGCTTAATCACCGAACCGATTTCGACGAAAATTGGCTAAGAGATTCCTTGAAGCCCGACAAAGGACATAGGCTACTTTTTATCCCGGAAAACTGCTCCTGAGGGAGAGCATTCAAGCCATATGATGTTGGAAAGACAGGAGTCATGAATTAATGATACGTGTATTTTGGAAATCATGGATTATTACATTTTTAACTGTCAAAATAAGCATTAAATTCATAGCACCCGGGCGAAGCCGGACCGGGCAGCTAGTTATTAAAATAAGCTTAAAATTAATCAGCGACTTAAAAAACCTTTTATACATACTATCCAGACGTTTGTTCAGCATGAGTATTAGTGCAGTAAAAATATAAAATAAACCAAAGCGATTTGTCAAAAATTGCAATCTGTAGAGCTTGGACGTACGTACGTACAGATCAACCGACAACTGCTGTTCGCGATTTTCAGTTACAATTTTAGGAGTAATTATGAACTCGAATCAACCTAAAAATGGTTCCATTTTATAAAACAGAATCTCCCCTTTTCAAAACGCTACAATTTGAATGTCCCCCAGAGGGAATATTTGGAATGTAGTTGTTCTCGCAATTGCATTCCAATGTTCTTTGGGAATTGGCGTTCCCAGGAGCCCGAGCTCGTACCAGTCGGTTCGTGTATGTCGGCTGGCCGATTCTATAATACACAAATGAATTATTAATTGTTGTGTTAAAGACGCTTATAATGACCTAAGTTGTCGACGCGTCTATAATCTACAATTAATTAATTTCACAGTCACACGAGTCGTGATACCATTAAATACGAGACAAATATGGTATTTTTTGCCATACCCACTACAAAATACCTACTTTTCACGTCATTTTCAAAAAATTCAGACAGTTCAGTTGCGTCGCCATCTTTCCTTCCAGTGTGCCGCGAAGTTCGTGCAAGTAAGTAATGACAGGCGCACGCAAGCGCATTATAGAACAAATAAACAGAAGTTGCTATGGCAACCGTTATTTTCTGCGCTAGTGCAGAAATTAAATCATTTTCCGCACACCTGCCTGTTAAATGGGTCATTAATGACCGCTATACATATATCGAAAGTAGCTATTTTGTAGTGGGTATGGCAAAAAATAATAATAATATGTGGCTCTCGTGCGTTATGATATTATGACTCGTGCGACTGTTAAAACTCGCTATCGCTCGTTTTAACATACTGTCACTACTCGTCAGTGATATGCCTCATTACTACACTAGAAATACAATCTATTAAAACTGCATATTATATTTATAGATTAATAGAAAATCGACACGTTATAAAATATTAGATATGTATATTAAGTTTCATAACTGTGTAGGCTTTCAAATAAAGGTCTGAGCACATTAGAGCGGTGGCGATGGCGTTTTTTGAAAAGGCCCTGTTGCGGTGGTGTTTGCGGTGACTTCGTGCAGTTTTTCACTTTCTAGATAAATTTTGTATTTCTGTATGATCACAATAACGTTTGCTATACGTCGGTACACGCGGTCAAACTCAACAAAGTTGTGTCTGACCGCCACCGCGCCATAGAACGCTGCACCAGAACGCTCTTAACGCTGACAAGCAGCGACATACATGCGCGTGTCAATTTGTTTTTTAGTGTTGCGTTCAAACGCTACCGCCACCGCGCTAATGTGCACTGTAAGAAATGAGAAGGCCGATTACATAGATTATCGATGGTCCATTTGTAGCCAGCGATTAATCTGGTAATAGGCACACAAAGAGACAATGGCGTCGCAAACAGGTATCGCCTGCACATCGCGTAGATTCCATAAAAACACATTGCGCATGCGTGGTTACTAATTTTACATTAATTTGTTTTGTATTCATCCATTTTATATATGTAAACTATACATTTTATTTTGTAATTTTTACACACTTTATAGAAATATTACACAAATTATGTAATTTTAATTTACTTTATGTAAAAATCACTAACTTTACAGTAAAAGTCCAAGTTTTTATGAAGTTTTCTGTGTAATAATAATGTAAAATCACTTAGAAAATCGAGCGAATTCTACCTTAACTTTCAAAGTATTTTTACATCCATTTTTACTTCCCACCTCTACTATGGTAGGGAAGTAATGGATTTAGTCCGAAAAAAATATTTCGAGATGTTAACAGATTTTCACGTTTTGAAACGGAACAACATACGGCCATGCCGATTGTTCTATTGTGTTTATCAGCCTTAGATATGATTAGATTTTGAGTCAAATCGGTTCAGTGGATCCTGAGATATTAAAAAAAAACGTTCTCAATGTCACGTATTAACATAGGTAGGTAAAAAAAAATATAAATGAATTCTAGATGTTATAATATGAAAAAAATGTAAATATTTTTTTTCTCTAAAATGTACAGTTTTCGAGAAAAAAATAATTTACTAAAAAAAAATAAAAATTGTACGTAAATCAAGGTAACCATGATTTTTGCTATATTAAGCTAGCCATCAGTAGATCACCAAACAAAAAAGAGGGCCATGATTTTTTTTCAAAGAATAAAAAAAAGAGTGTTTATTTTTTGCAAATATTTGCTAGGTGGGAAGTATAGAACTGGTCCATCAGTCGAATTTTTAGTGTTGCGTTCAAACGCTACTGCCACCGCGCTAATGTGCTCAGGCCTTAAAGATGTTTTCTTTCCTAACGACAACGCGCCGGCTGCTAGACAAAATAAAATCAGAAATATGATATCATATACAATACGATATCTGGAAAACGGATAATAAAATATCTTTAATTAACTACTTTATATCAATAAGTTATAGACATAACAAATTGGTGGTGTGTTTTCGAGTCAATAACTCACCGTGATTTAACTATAAGAACTTGAGGGCGTAGCACTGACTCAACAGCCGCTGTTGTCTCTCCAGGAAGTGCAAATAGTAAAAACTGTCCACTCAGCGTTTTAGATTTTACAATATGCAACGACAGCAAAATCGGTTTAATTTCAACACAATAGTAATTACTGCACGTACAAAACAAATGAACAGCCGTTGCTCAACTGTTTCACAAAACAGACTAGACATGATTGCGAAAACATAATAGAAAAAATGCAGACGGACACGTTATTGCGATATGAATTTTTAAGTAATATTGTTATCGCTTATTTACACAAAAAAACGTACATAAGGAAAAATCCAGTTTCGTTCTGGTTTATCAACTGTTTTAACGGGGCTATGATTGGATTGTGATAAGAACTTCACACATAACTGTCAAATATTACATCCATGGTGTTAACCAAACAAGAGTCTAGTCGTATTCAATAGAGGATAGCCGAACAACCACGAAGTATCTTTTGAAACTATAGCTTGTAGAGCGTAGACATCGTACTATATAATAATACAGTTTAATGACGAAACTGTAACTGCAGACGTTCTAGACAAGTTGGTTAAAACTCTGTTTTCTGTCAATTTTCTTTTAAAATTATTTTTTTCATTTTTACTTCCCACCTCTACTATGGTAGGGAAGTAATGGATTTAGTCCGAAAAAAATATTTCGAGATTTTAACAGATCTTCACGTTTTGAGACTCTCGCAATCGTTTAAGATAATTTTCTGACTGATGTCTGTATGTGTGTGTGTGCATGTGGTCAATTTTTCGCCTTCGATATCGTAACAACATACCGGCCATGCTGATTGTTCTATTGTGTTTATCAGCCTTTAACTTAGATCTGATTAGATTTTGAGTCAAATCGGTTCAGTGGATTAAAAAAAACGTTCTCAATGTCACGTATTAACATAAGTAAAAAAATATATAAATGAATTCTAGATGTTATAATATGAAAAAAATGTAAATATTTTTTTTCTCTAAAATGTATAGTTTTCGACGAAAAAAATATTTTACTAAAAAAAGAAAATTGTACGTAAATCAAGGTAACCATGATTTTTGCTATATTACTAGTCATCAGTAGATCACCAAACAAAAAAGAGGGCCATGCTTTTTTTCAAAGAATAAAAAAAGAGTGTTTATTTTTTGCAAATATTTACTAGGTGGGAAGTATAGGACTGGTCATCAGTCGAATTTTTTTACTTTAAAGAAGTACCTACCTTTAAGCAACACAACATAAACTTTAAAACACATACGAGCATAGGTACGCAGTTTTTGTATGTATTGTATACAATACCAGAGAACAGTACGCAGTCGCACAATCGCTCGCCTGTCTTCGTGGTACTTCGTAGTTGTTCGGATATCCTCATTGAATACGACTAGACTCTTGTGTTAACCAACAGTCAGTCCAGTACACGGAATACATGTCCAGTAATCACAGCCGCAGGTGGATCAAAGGTTATCGAAATCTGCTACACTTGTTTTTCAAGGCCACTAACTGTTATCTGGTTCCAGTATCAATTCATATAATTTTCATTTAGTATTATTATTTTTCCCGGCTGTCAAGTCAAGGACCAGAATGAAACCGAGACGACATCTATTGTTCCGGTCTCAGTGGCGTCTGTGATGCCGTCTATGATAAAAACCATTAGAGAGCAGCAGAGACGGTAACGGTTGTCAAGGAGACACAGTCCGTTGCTATAAGTGAGGGCGGTGTTTTTCCGCTAATAGACTGATGACGTCACTCTGTCATTCTAAACTTTTATTATTGTTGACTTGTATTAAAAAAAAATAGGTAAAAAAACTTTTATGTTAAACGGTTTTATTTTAAATCATCAGCTGTACCAAAAACTAGAAAATAATTAGGACACAAACCAAGGGGTACTTTGTCTCGCTGCGTCAGCGGAATAAGTACTAAAAACGTGGGGCGCATTTGAAATAATTCAGTTGGTTGGCTTGGAAACACATTTTTCTAGACAAGCCGTTCTTATTTAATAAGTATACAGGTGTTATACAGATTTTTTGCGCCCCACGTTTTTATTACTTATTCCGCTGACGCAGCGACACAAAGTGCCCCTTGGTTTGTGTCCTAATTATTTTCTAGTTTTTGGTACAGCTGATGATTTAAAATAAAACCGTTTAACTTAAAAGTTCTTATAGCTTCTCATGGTGATCATTTGAAAGATGTTATTTAAAAAAAATAGAATTAGATAGTGAAATTGCATATTTCAAGTTAATAAATTTCATTAATAAACATGTCAAAATATTTCCTTTTGTCGATTCAATCGCCTACTGAAAACCATCCACACCTATTGACTAATCCTATATAAATAATAAAAGTATCAGCGCCTGACTCACTATCTTAAATTTTGAAACTTGACTATAGTTATCGCAACACCGTCTCGTTTTTGGTAACGCCACGATTTCTCATGGACGGAGACTATGAACTTTTTGTATTGATTCTTTTTACTTTGTAAGTACTTATTGTATGTTTTTATTTTTGACTTTTTTTTATACGTATCCAAATTTTGGCAATGCAAATAAGCTAATCTATCTAATCTATATGTGGGGGCAAAATTCGCCGAATATATCGAGCAGTAGGCATGGGCGCCGCTAAAAAAATTTCCAAGGGCGGTAGAAATAATACGCAGTCATTAAAGCAATATGTACGTTATTTATCATGATATTATACCTTTCGGTCAATTTCGAATTTTTCTTTATTTATTATCAAAAATAATAAATTGAAAAACATTAAATTACTATTGATTGTTAAATTGTGTTTTAAAAAAATTAAAAAATTATGTTTTGAAGACCACAAACAGCTACAGTTATTTGGGCCTAGCACCAATTCATATTTTCAATTCATTATTTTTTTTTTTAATAATAAATTGAAAATCCAATTGACACTTTTACCAGCTCTCGGGCTAGAACCCGGGAACTGGGGACTTGTAATAGAGGAACGGATCGCTTTAAATTAAATTGTGTTTTAAAGACCACCAACAGCTAAGGTTATTTGGGCCTAGCACCAATTCATATTTTCAATTCATTATTTTTTTTTTTTTTTTAATAATAAATTGAAAATCCAATTGACACTTTTACCAGCTCTCGGGCTAGAACCCGGGAACTGGGAACTTGTAATAGAGGAACCATAGCAACGCCATGTAAACAACAGCATTGCTACACGCTCGGCCATTCTCAAGTCCAAATTAAATTACTATTGAATTTACTATCACAATAGTGTATTTAAAAACACTTTCAGCACGCCTGTTTGTTAAATGACCTATTACAGGCCTGTTGGCAAAAAAAATGTTCGTCTATCCGGTTGTAATGGCACAATGGCGGGCCCCAACGACTCGTGAAGTTATAATCACGACGGCACTGAATGTCAATAATGATTATTACAGACTGATATCATTATTCTAGCATATTATAATAAATACACAGTAATTTATTATCGCACAAGGGTCTGAAGTCCGGCAGACTTGTGTGTAATTCATATTTATACTCGTGATTCGTGGAAACGCAACGAAAACACACACACACATGTATAGAGAGATACTTATGACACCGTCTGCTTCAGATAAGACGACACATTGCTCATTACATTCCATAAATCTGGTTATTGCCATTGCGCTTTTCAAAGAACACTTCCATGTCAAAGTGGCAAAGGCTTAGGGGCGTATAATTCCAAATTACAGTAGAATTCCGATTAACAGTCACTCGATTATTACTCACTTTTTATTAGAGAGTAGAGACACATTACTAGGTATAAGAATGATATCGAGACATCATCACTTGACATTACTGTTATTGTTGCAGTCTCCATCTATACAGTATACTAAGTTGAACTCGTACACGCCGTTCATGGTAAAAACCAATAGAGAGCACAGGGCCGGCACGTGCGCCTGGTTGGACAGGCGATCGCCTTACGGCGCCATATTTTTAGGGCGGCATATTTTTGTAGCAGCGAATTTTTCGTGCGGTATTCTATTTTTTAAAAATTCGACTGATGACCAGTCCTATACTTCCCACCTAGTAAATATTTGCAAAAAAAAATTCGACTGATGACCAGTCCTATACTTCCCACCTAGTAAATATTTGCAAAAAATAAACACTCTTTTTTTTTGTTCTTTGACTAGGCCCAAATAACCTTAGCTGTTGGTGGTCTTTAAAACACAATTTAATTTTTATTCTTTGAAAAAAGCATGGCCCTCTTTTTTGTTTGGTGATCTACTGATGGCTAACTTAATATAGCAAAAATCATGGTTACCTTGATTTACGTACAATTTTTATTTTTTTTAGTAAAATATTTTTTTTCTCGAAAACTATACATTTTAGAGAAAAAAAATATTTACATTTTTTTCATATTATAACATCTAGAATTCATTTGTATTTTTTTTTACCTATGTTAATACGTGACATTGAGGACGTTTTTTTGAATATCTCAGGAACCACTGAACCGATTTGACTCAAAATCTAATCAGATCTAAGTTAAAGGCTGATAAACACAATAGAACAATCGGCATGCTCGTATGTTGTTCCGTTCTTAAGATATCGAAGGCGAAAAATTGACCACATACACACATACACACACACACACATACACACACACATACACACACACACACACACACACACACACATACAGACATCAGTCAGAAAATGATCTTAAACGATTGCTAGGGTCTCAAAACGTCAAAATCTGTTAAAATCTCGAAATATTGTTTTCGGACTGAATCCATTACTTCCCTACCATAGTAGAGGTGGGAAGTAAAAATGATTATATTGTTCAAGTTTTCACCAATTCTTAGTTCTACCTTCTACTACTAGATAAAAGATGTCGCATGTCGCCCAGCCGCTCGGCGCAAATACCATGAGTTGTAAAGGGGGTATTTACAAATTACAGGCAGTCAGGCAGCGTTTATTCGTGCACTGTGTACGTATATATTTCACGTTGTGACGTTTATAAAAAGGAACGTAAGTAATAAGTATCTATGTCATTGTATTTTGTTAGAAGTCATATACCACAATAATATTAACTTTTAATATTGTCTAGCCTAAAAATAATTTATATTTACAGAATGAGGGAGTTAAAACGAAAGAAGTTATCCGGGAGTGCATACAAAAAGAAAAAGTTGGCAAAAGAGGCTGAACAAAAAAAACTTTTTTAATATGTGGGGGGGGGGGGACAAAAGTTGTATTCGCCTTAGGCGGCATATTTTGACGCGGCCGGCCCTGAGAGAGCAGCAAAAAGGGTAACGGTTGTCAAGCAGACAGTCTGTTGTTAGAGGTTGCTAGTGAGGGCGGTGCTTTGCCGTCAATAGGCTGATGACGTCACTGTATCATTCTAAAGAGTAAAGGTACGTGCAGTACGCAGCCGGGATTCTAGATGGTAGCATGTAAGATGGTGGCTGAAATTATAAGCATTTATAGGTTTGCACAACGAAGCTTTGATACTAGCATTGATACAAGCTTAAGTCGCGTTTGAAATGTCAGATAGCGAAGACGAATATTTGTGTTCTTCTGCTACAAAGTGGTATATTTTAAATACAAATTTGGGTTAGTTAAATCAGCGATGCGAATATGATTTATTTTCAAGCAAAGAGCGCGAAATCAGAATCTTGCCCTGGGCGTCGATGATCCTAGCTACGACGCTGCCAAGTATCGTGAAAATCGGTTCAGCCGCTCTCAAGTGCACAAACCGACAAATAGATGAACAGACGACAATTCTGGAATCAGGTATAATTTTATCATGGTGTTACATATACAGGGTGTATCACAAGAAACCAAGCATAAGGAAAAGTACACAGTACAAATTAGTTAAGATCAAAGATCGCTTTGCCCTCTATATTCATGTAAAAAAAACCATGATAATTAATTTAGTTAAGGAGGGCACTATAGCCTAGTGGTTAGCATGCTTGGCGCCGCAACCTCTAGACTGGACTGCCGTGAGTTCGAATCCCACCCGCGCTCATGGATGTTTTATGATGTTATTTAGTTTTAAGTTAGTTGTTATTTAGTGTAGTTGAAAGACGCTAATGACCTTAGATGTCGACGCGTCTATAATCTACGATAAATAAAATAAATTTAGTTAAGTTAGCCATGTGTATTCTATCTTTGTCACGCTACTCATTTTGCTTATGCTTTCCTTGTTGCATTCATTACTTTTCTATGTATTCAATCCTGTGATTCAGCCTGTATATCGTTCGGATCGACATTTGTCAAATTTAGTATGCGGTAGTCCAGAGTTTGTGTTCGGAGAAAGGGATATGGCGATGGAGGACACGTCCTTTGTCTAGCCACCCGCCCACGCCAGACGGCGGCGATGCGACCTCAGGCGACGCACGCGGCGGCGTCTGAATCCGCGTGACGTCATGCGCCTGCCGCCTGGCAGTCCTGCGGCAAGCAGACGTCTGTCTATCGCACGTGTTTCTATCTCTCTCTCGCTTTGCCTCCTCTGCACTCCTGGTCCTGTCCCGTTATTGCGGAAAGGGAAACTGCGACAGAGTGAAAGTGCGTGACGTCATCGCGCGCAGAATGACGCCAGAAACAATCGATAGTCGACCGCCGTCGTCGCTTCTCGCTGACCCGAAATTTTGTTTTATTCAAGTCACGTCGCTTATTTTTAAAATTCCAACCAGCTTACAGGTCGAATAAGGTTCAAATTAATAAACAAACACTTGAAAAATTCTACACATTTATTTATCTCGACGATCGTTTCGGGTTCCTAACCCATCTTCAGGAGTTTAAACTAAAACTTTATTTATTATTCAATCATGTTCTATCAAGTGCCTAGCGATAATTCTATAGAATTTATATCGAATAAGGCTAGTTAAGTTAGAATGTGTCAATATTTACAAATATGCAATCACACGCAAATAGGTAAATATTAAAAATATATTGTGTAATAGACCGAGAGCTAGTGACAATTTTTTGGTGTTATTTATTCAAGACCTTATTTTTGTGAAGATGTTGAGGGAGGCATATTAAAGTGTCCTGTGTAAGGGATTTTGCTAGATAGCGGTATGGGAGGGGTGCAGACCGCCCCCAACATGTGACAAAAAAATGGTCACAATTATTATTGCTTCAAGGATGAAATTGTTTGTATAGCTTGTCGGTGACCCAATAATGTCATTATAATATTTGCAGATCGATTGGTCAGTATTAAAGGGGTGGAAAATCACCCTAAACGTGTCATGTACCCGACGAAATTTATATTATTAGTTCAAGGTTCAAATTTTAATATGTTGTTACGGCGACTGTTTTAAGCATATATTTCAATTTGCAGAACAAAATGTCGGTATTAACCCCGGCTTGCAGAACGATATAAACACCTAGGCGAGCAAGTTTCCCTCTAAGAGAGGGGGTTAGTACCGACATTTTGTTCTACAAATTGAAATATATGCTTAAAACAGTCGCCGTAACAACATATTAAAATTTGAACCTTAAACTGATAATATAAACTTCGTCGGGTACATGACACGTTTAGGGTGATCTGCCACCCCTTTAAAACTGACCAATCGATCTGCAAATATTATAATGGCATTAGTTGGTCACCGACAAGCTATACAACGAATTTCAGCCTGGAAGCAATAATAATTGTGACCAATTTTTTTCTTACATGTTGGGGGCGGTCTGCATCCCTCCCATACCGCTATCTAGCAAAATCCCTTACTCAGGGCACTTTAATATACCTCCCTCAACATCTTCACAAAAATAAGGCCTTGAATAAATAACACCAAAAAATTGTCGCTAGCTCTCGCTCTATAACATAGTGTGCTAAATACATCTTTATGTGTCAGGCGCGATGTTTTCTCGTATTCGGCTCGTGTGCGCTCGAAACAAGCGAAGCGTCGTTCCGAGGTCTTTTAATACCTTAGCAGGGGGAGAATTTCTCGCGCGGGGGGGGGTAATAAATCATACATTCTTATCTCTGGACATACTGAACCGATTCTAAAAATTCGTTCAGTAATAGAAAGCTACACTATCCTTGAGTGATATATAGGCTGTTTTATTTTGATACATTTCTCGCGGGGGGGGGGGGGAGATAATTAATGTGCGATAGTAACAGAACGTAACCATTGTATTAAAAGCTATGAAATTGTTTCACATCTGCCAGGCATCCCACGACGGCTCACATTTTTTTTAATTATTATTATTAACTCCCCATTGGAAGTTATTGTAATGGGTCCGAAAATCGAAATCAAAATGTATAACAAATTTTTACGTTCCAAGGTCACTACACTATTTTTAGAAAGATGTCTCTGTGTGTATGTGTTCGTATTAACATAAATATGATCTGAAAGAAATTTTTTCAAAATCGGTTCAGCCGTTCTTTTTTCTTAACCAAAAAGACTCCAAAAAAGTAGATTTTACACAATATCTCGAGAATAAAAAATTATATCGACTTCGTAAGGGTGTCAATCGAGGCGTGTCAACGTCATTTTGATCCGACATAAATTTTATAAAAATCGGTTCAGCCGTTTTTTTTTTTTTTTAATTATTGTTAAAAATAAATAATAATTATGTTTTAATGATTAAAATGATTACTTTTCTGTGTAATATCTAATTTAATTATTGTTATTAAATATTTATTAAACTGGGAAGTTCGTCGTGTGGATCTCAAGGGTCGCACTTTAGTCCTAATAAACGACCTACCTCACCAGGGGCGGATTTACTTAGGGGCTAATTGGGCTTAAGCCCTGGGTCCCCAAGTGTTAAGGGCCCACAAGTATCAAGAGCCCACAATTAGTGTCAAGGGCTCACAAGTATCAAGGGCCCACAATTAGTGTAAAGGGCCCACAAATGTCATGAATTTTTTATACTTTTTCATTAACAATGAGCACTTATCGTGTAGCAAAAAATAGGGCCCCCTTGAATTTAAATAAGCCCTAGGCTCCGAAAAACCTAGATCCGCCCCTGCACCTCACGGCTTGTTTTGTTTTAGATAGGTAATAAGTAATATAGATAAATAAAAATCGTACCATATTTTTTTAAGACTTTAGAGGAAAGTTTTCAAAGATTGGAATTACCAAAAAAATGCATCACTTAATTGTGAAGTTATGCTAATTACTTGTTTAAAAAATGATTTAAAAAGTAAAAAAAATGTGATAAATTCCAATTATAAACACGACTCTGACGTCAACATTTTGTTTTATCTTTTACAGGCGCCATTGCAATTTTACAATTACTGCTTGCAACTGACCATTTAAACCACCTCAATATACACTAAATTTAATTTGTTATATACAAGCAGGTACATTTTTAAAGTGAATTTTTTTAACCTCATTACGCATGTCGATCGTCACGTCACACCCAACACCGATCCCATAATATACAGGATGTATCACAGGATTGAATACATAGAAAAGTAATGAGTGCAAAAAGGAAAACATAAGCAAAATGAGTAGCGTGACAAAGATAGAATACACATGGCTAACTTAACTAAATTAATTATCATGGTTTTTTACATAAATAGAGGGCAAAGCAATCTCTGATCTTAACTAATTTGTATACTGTGTACTTTTCCCTATGTTCGGTTTCCTGTGATACGCCCTGTATATCCTATATTTACAACAATCAGATATAGCATTTAAACAGCATCAAACAACTATAAATAGCTCATTGGTATAACGCTTACTTCGTATGCAGAAAGTCGCTGGTTCCGCGATCGATTCCCGTCGGCACCATTACTGTTTATATGTCTTTTTTACAACTATTCTGTATTTTTTAAATGTAACTTCTTATGCGAATTCGCACCGTTTAAATTTTGCGTTAAATATTTAACGCTATAATGGTGTAACCATAGCAACGAAAAACAAGCAACATGATATTATTCTGTAAACGTCAATTAGATGTAGATTTTGCATAAGTAAGTTTCACTTCTGCAGTACTTGTAGTCTAAATTACACGGTTTCAGGTTCCAGGTGGAACATTGGAATGTAGTTGTTCTCGTCATTACATTCCATATGTTCTTTGGGAATTGGCGTTCCCAGGAGCCCGAGTTTGTACCAGTCGGTTTGTGTATGCCGGCTGGCAGATTCTAATACATAAATGGATTATTAATTGTTGTGTTGAAGACGCTAATGACTTGAGTTGTCGACGCATCTATAATCTACAATAATATCTAATAATAACAATAATAATAAATTTTGCTGAGTTCCTTTGAATATTGCATGAGAAGTTACACTTCGTCCGAGTGTTGCGACATAAAGTGAAACTTTATTATCCTCGTTTTTTTTTCGTTCGGTTACGCGTTTAGCGTCACGTCACGTCCAATCGAAGCAATCGACCAGACCAAAAGCAGCGACGTTATGTTCATAACTATATTGTAGGTACGTTTACATAACTAATATATCGCACGAATATTTAGTCGAGCAGCACATCAAATACCCAATGACCGCCAACGATAGAATCTAGATTCTTACGTTCGTCTCCGTACTAATCAGGATTCAGATTAAATTACCAAAACCACGTAAACAAAATTATAGTATACTTTCTGCGATTTTGGGTTATGTCAAGAAAGTTTTATTTGCACCGTGGTTTCATAAAACCACACCCTAGTTTTTTAATTTTTATAAGGTTTAATAACAAAATATCAAAAATGTCTCGTATCGTTCAATCATCAAAGAACCGCCAGAAAAAATATAGGTTATGCAAATAGTAATTAATGCGTTCAAAAATAGCTTATTATTTAAAAATTTATAAGCAAAACACATTTTTAAATCTTCATTTAAAATTATAATGCTTTTTGTTAATAAACATTAATGCAAATCATTATTTTTTTCAAATTTTGCATATACTAAAAATCGAGTGGCGATCCTTTGGATCCCGTCTACTTCCAGCTATTAGGTATACATCTGACGAGTTTTTGAGGCGCTTATCTCAGAAAGTCCTGGACCTATTTAAATTAAACTTGTTTTTTTGTTAATTATTGAAATAGTGAAGGTAGGGTATTATATAGTTTGACCAACGAAAGAATGCCGATTAAGAGAGAGAGAGATTGGAAAACATTAAATTACTATTGATTGTTAAATTGTGTTTTAAAGACCACCAACAGCTAAGGTTAGATATTTGGGCCTAGCACCAATTCATATTTTCAATTCATTATTTTTTTATTTTTAATAATAAATTGAAAATCCAATTGACACTTTTACCAGCTCTCGGGCTAGAACCCGGGAACTGAGGACTTGTAATAGAGGAACCCATAGCAACGCCATGTAAACAACA
The DNA here is from genome assembly GCA_039654895.1 of Mongoloraphidia duomilia. Classification (NCBI taxonomy): domain Eukaryota; kingdom Metazoa; phylum Arthropoda; class Insecta; order Raphidioptera; family Raphidiidae; genus Mongoloraphidia; species Mongoloraphidia duomilia. The sequence continues at coordinate 16,343,748 of CM077527.1, forward strand.
GCATTGCTATACGTTCGGCCATTCTCAAGTCCCCATCGGGTATCCGGTGAAAATGTAGTAAATGATATACAAAATTAAATTTCACGATAAATGTCAGGATAAATAAATTATAATTTAAAAAAACTAAAAAACACGCTTTAATGAACTAAAAAGTAAAAAATAATTAATTTTATTGTAAAAAAGCGTGGGGTAGTATGAAAATATGATACAAAGCACCCCACGCTTTTTTACAATAAAATTAATTATTTTTTACTTTTTAGTTCATTAAAGCGTGTTTTTTAGTTTTTTTAAATTATAATTTATTTTTTTTTTAGTCCTGGAGATCCTGATCAGGTAATAGGACAAACCTATTGAATTATTGTATTGTCATCGGCCCTTGATAAGTGTGCAAAGTTTCAGTTCAATCTGAAGTTTTTTGCTTTTTTTTTAGTCCTGGAGATCCTGGTCAGGATAATGGGACAAACTTATTGAATTATTGTATTGTCGTCGGTCCTTGATAAGTCGACAACGTTTAAACTAAATCTGACCATTCAAAGTTGGTCAAAATGAAGTTCAAAGAAGTCGGTTACAAACTGACAAACAAGCAAGCAAGCAAGCAAACATACAGGTGAAGCTAATATAAGCGTGTTAAAAAGAAAACACGACGGTATGTCATGGCTACATGGCGTTGCTATGGTTCCTCTATTACAAGTCCCCAGTTCCCGGGTTCTAGCCCGAGAGCTGGTAAAAGTGTCAATTGGATTTTCAATTTATTATTAAAAAAAAAATAATGAATTGAAAATATGAATTAATGCTAGGCCCAAATAACCTTAGCTGTTGGTGGTCTTTAAAAACACAATTTAACAAATTATTTTTGACGGTATGCGGCAATAAAATAATTGTCACGTAAAACAAACGCAAAACTGTAATCTACATTCAAAAAACATTTGCGCGTTTTTAAAATCCATTCGAATAACATTTTCCCTGAGTTCGGTCTGATTTTCCGGGACAGGAAATGGACTATGTTCGTGCGCGCCTTCCGCTTAGTTGTACGGTGGAGGTGACGAGACTGCCGGCGGTGGAAGCGACGGGTTCGACACTGAATTTGTTTAGTCTCAAATCGATTGCGTTTATTTAAAACCATGAAGGTATTAAAACGAAAAGTTTTGGCGACAAAAATAATTTTTAGGTTTTATTATAAAACATAATATAGTATATGTCACAATAACTTGCCTTAAAATATAAAAAACATAGATAGTAAAAAAGAAGCCTCTTTTAAAATAGAAATTAAAAAGTTCTTATTGCAAAAAACTTGTTATAGTATTAAAAAATACCTACTTTAACAATTGTTACATGTTTGACGCCGTTGATGTGTTTTTAAAAAATTCGATTGATGACCAGTCCTATACTATATTTGCAAAAAATAAACACTCTTTTTTTATTCTTTGAAAAAAAGCATGGCCCTCTTTTTTGGTTTGGTGATCTACTGATGGCTAGTAATATAGCAAAAATCATGGTTACCTTGATTTACGTACAATTTTCTTTTTTTAGTAAAATATTTTTTTTCTCGAAAACTATACATTTTAGAGAAAAAAAATATTTACATTTTTTTCTTATTATAACATCTAGAATTCATTTATATTTTTACTTCCCACCTCTACTATGGTAGGGAAGTAATGGATTCAGTCCGAAAACAATATTTCGAGATTTTAACAGATTTTCACGTTTTGAGACCCTAGCAATCGTTTAAGATCATTTTCTGACTGATGTCTGTATGTGTGTGTGTATGTGTGTATGTGTGTGTGTGTGTATGTGGTCAATTTTTCGCCTTCGATATCTTAAGAACGGAACAACATACGGGCATGCCGATTGTTCTATTGTGTTTATCAGCCTTTAACTTAGATCTGATTAGATTTTGAGTCAAATCGGTTCAGTGGATCCTGAGATATTCAAAAAAACGTCCTCAATGTCACGTATTAACATAGGTAAAAAAAAATATAAATGAATTCTAGATGTTATAATATGAAAAAAATGTAAATATTTTTTTTCTCTAAAATGTATAGTTTTCGAGAAAAAAAATATTTTACTAAAAAAAATAAAAATTGTACGTAAATCAAGGTAACCATGATTTTTGCTATATTAAGCTAGCCATCAATAGATCACTAAACAAAAAAGAGGGCCATGCTTTTTTCAAAGAATAAAAATTAAATTGTGTTTTAAAGACCACCAACAGCTAAGGTTATTTGGGCCTAGTCAAAGAATAAAAAAAGAGTGTTTATTTTTTGCAAATATTTACTAGGTGGGAAGTATAGGACTGGTCATCAGTCGAATTTTTTTACCTATGTTAATACGTGACATTAAGAACATTTTTTTTAATATCTCAGGATCCACTGAACCGATTTGACTCAAAATCTAATCAGATCTAAGTTAAAGGCTGATAAACACAATAGAACAATCGGCATGGCCGTATGTTGTTCCGTTTCTACGATATCGAAGGCGAAAAATTGACCACATACACACACACCTGCCATTACTTACTCACAAACTTCACGGCATACTGTAGAAGTAAACACGATGACACAAATGAACTGTCAACATTTTTTGAAAAATGAAATGAAAACTAGGCATTTTGTAGTGGCTATGGCAAAAAATACCATATATATCTCGTGCATAATGGTATTATGACTCGTATGACTGTAAAAACTTGCTATCGCTCCTTTTTACATACCGTCATTACTCGTCGTAATATAGTCCATTATACATCTAGATATATACAATTTACTATTTCATCATGGATACTTTGGAAGTTTGCCTATTTAGTTCTATATCTTTGTCGCGCTACTCATTTTGTTTACTTCTTCATTCTTGCACCCCCAGGACATTGGAATGTGGTTGCTATCGCAAATTGCATTCCAATGTTCTTTGGGAATTAGCGCTCCCAGGGAACCGAGCTCGTGCCAGTCGGTTTGTGTATGTCGGCTAGCGGATTCTAATACACAAATTGATTATTTGTTTTGTTGAAGACGCTAATGACCTGAATTGTCGACGCGTCTATAATCTACAATTAATTAATTAAGAACAATTCATGGATATGATCGATTATTAATTTGGTTTATTGTCTATTGTATATAACATTTAAGAACAATTCACCCCCCAGGGGAGACATTGGAATGTGGTTGCTATCGTAAATTGCATTCCAATATTCTTTGGGAATTAATGCTCCCAGGGAACCGAGCTCGTACCAGTCGGTTTGTGTATGCCGGCTAGCGGATTTTAATACACAAATTGATTATCTGTTATGTTGAAGACATTAACGACCTGAATTGTCGACGCATCTATAATCTACAATTAATTAATTAAAAATTCATTCTTGCACTCATAATTTTTCTATGTTCAGAATTATTGCTTTCGAAGAATCTGTATATTATTAATTGTATAGGCGAAGAGTCGATTAAGACACGGTATAGTTAGGGATCGCGCCGACGTGTCGGCAAGGCCGTACGTGAGTTGTGTGTGTGAGTCAGATGGAGAGACGGAGGCAGCGTCTCGCCAGCGTCGCGCCGCCAGGCCAGACGCCGTGACCCGCGACGACCGACAGACGGATCTGACCTCGCCGCCGCCGACACCGCCTCTGTCTCCCCCCATCCGTCGCGATGATCAACCCCTGCGTCTCCGCCCCCAACTACACGCGTATGTATAAACTGTATTGATGATGCACAGGCCGCCATATTGCACAGATAGACTGCCTATAAAGTGAGAATATTGACACCGTTAGTTCCGATTTCCGACACCTGTATGTTTGGGCGTTTTTTATTCGCAATCATGGGTACTTGCATGGAATTTTTAATCGTGTTTTTATATTAGGTATACAGAACGAAAATATACATATTAATTTAAACTATGTATCTCTAAAATCTGAGAAACATTGAACGATTCTTGAAGCGTAGGTAATTGATATATACGTATTTAAAACGTAGTAGTTTTCTGACAGTCCGTCAGCGTTCCCTCTACCGATTTACATATTTTTTTTATCGAAACTTTTTGTCCGCAAATGTATCATCACAATTTTTCATTTTATTATTATAAAGAGACTATTCTGAACGCTCATTTTTAACACGTTTGTGTAAGAATCAGGTTTCATCGGAAAATATATCTTTTTTTTTTAATTCTTGTTTCCAATTATTTTTTTAATGAACGAGAGATAGTGTGGTCAAAATAATCAATTTCTGATATGTAGGACGATCGTATTGTAGTTAGGCATAATGCGCAAACGGGATGACCATTCTCTGCGGGATAAGGTACGCCGTTTAAAATATATCTATTTTTTAAATAGTTCGTCTCACATTTTTTAAGGTTGGAATTACGTTACAATTTACAAATAGATACCTATAATAAAACAATTTTTTCAAGAATTTGTCGGAAGCTTTTTCAACAAGAAAAGAATTCCCAAAAGTGCGTATTTTTCAATGTAATTTTAAACATATAATTATACCGCCATGGAATACGTCATCTACAGTCAGCCTTCTCTGATATGCTGCTGTAGTTGAATCACGCCCATTCATCCATATAGATAAAGAGAGAATATAGAGACAGAGTACACAAATTTGTTTATGTACAGTTGACAACTCTGTTGTCGAGCGTCTATAATTTACAATTCAATGCAGTTGACAGGCATTGCCGGCTTTGACGTCATTATATAGCGGCTAAGCCCACCAGTTTGAAATGAACGAATTTTTTTAATTCTTGTTTGCAATTAAGGATTTTAGAACAAAAAAGTTGGTTTACATTATTTGATTATGTATGAGAAATAACATACACTGTTCAAAATTATCAAATTTTGATACGCAGGACGACCCTATTCTTGTTTGCAATGATTGGTTTGCATTCAGTGGCGGACTACGCCCGTCGGAGGCCCGGGGCGGCAGAACTAAATGAGGTCCCCCTGTTTGCTTAGAAATTGATGTATTTGTAGTGTAAATTTCGTAAAAAATGAATAATATAGATGTAATGGCTGACAAAAAAAATCAAATATTTATAATAAACGACCTACCTACGTTTATATTTTGTATACGTACGGGGCCTCCAACTTCAAACTGCCTCTTACTTACTAAACATATTTTGGCCTTGTTTGGGATTTGATTAAGAAGGACTTCTTGAGATTTGGAGGTCCCCCAGGATTGGAGGCACGGGGCGAGCCGCCCCATCCCCCCCCCTTAGTCCGCCACTGTTTGCATTATTAACTTCCCGTTGGAAGTTATTGTAATGGGTCCGAAAATCGAAATCAAAATGTATAACAAATTTTTATGTTTCAAGGTCACTACACTATTTTTACACTATTTTTAGAAAGATGCCTGTGTGTATGTGTGTGTGTGTGTACGTATGTACGTACGTATATGTGTCCATTTCTTTCTAAGACGAAATCTCGAGAATGAAAAATGATATCGACTACGTTAGGGTGCCAATCGACGCGTATTAACGTAAATATGATCTGAAAGAAATTTTTTCAAAATCGGTTCAGCCGTTCTTTTTTCTTAACCAAATAGACTCCAAAAAAGTAGATTTTACACAATATCTCGCGAATAAAAAATTATATCGACTTCGTAAGGGTGTCAATCGAGGCGTGTTAACGTCATTTTGATCCGACATAAATTTTATAAAAATCGCTTCAGCCGTTTTTTTTTTTTTAATTATTGTTAAAAATATATAATAATTATGTTTTAATGATTAAAATGATTACTTTTCTGTGTAATATCTAATTTAATTATTATTATTAAATATTTATCAAACTGGGAAGTTCGTCGTGTGGACATCAAGGGTCGCACTTTAGTCCTAATAAACGACCCACCACCTCACGGCTTGTTCAATGTAATTTTAAACATATAATTATACTGCCACGGAATACGTCATCTACAGTCAGCCTTTTCTGATGGGCTGCTGTAGTTAAATCACGCCCACTCATCCATCGATAAAGAGAGAATATAGAGACAGAGTACACGGATTTGTTTATGTACAGTTGGCAACTCTGTTGTCGACCGTCTATAATTTACAATTCAATACAGTTGACAGGCCAGCAGCTACGTTTATATTTTGTATACGTACGGAGCCTCTAACTCCAAACTGCCTCTTACTTACTAAACATATTTTGACCTTGTTTGGGATTTGATTAAGAAAGATTTCTTGAGATTTGGAGGCCCCCCAGGATTGGAGGCCCGGGGCGAGCCGCCCCATCCCCCCCCCTTTAGTCCGCCACTGTTTGGATTATTTGTTGTAAGAATGAGGAATACCTAATAAAAAAGGGTGTGGGTCTGGACCCCCGACAGATATGAAACATCAAAGAAAACGTTATTGAACTCGGTGGTATTCTCTATGTATAAGTAGTATATATCTCTTTTACCATAAATATTTGTTTTACCATAAAATTTTAATTTATTCATTATCATCGCATGCAACAATTGAAACTGTAGAATTTTCTGTTTCATTTTCTAGCATAGTAACAATTGACACCCACTGTAAGATTAAGACAGAGCCTCGCCTCGTGTCATATTTATACGCACTCTCAAAAGCAGCAACTAATTGTTATGCTGACGTAATCCTATATACTGCACTGTAACACCGCGTGTGCTATACAGTGCATGCCTGAGCCAGTGTCGCAGTGGTGGAGAGAACAGCAGTGAAGGAGCGGACCAAACATTTCGTTGCATATTTCCCCTCACGCGCAGGGGCGGACCGTGAGTTTGTGGGGCCCTGGGCTAATACAACTTGGGGGCCTGCCTAATTAATCAACTAATTGCCATTTTGTCAAAAAACTGTTTTCGATAATGATGTTCTAGGGGAAAAAAGAGGACAACAAAATGTTTTATTTATTTAATATGACAGACACACAAACAGCAACTTTAAGACATTTCTACTAGGGTGCCCATTGTCTTCAATGGGGACTGGGGGCCCTTTATATCCACGGGGCCCTGGGCTGCAGCCCAAAAAACCCTTATATAGATCCGGCCCTGCTCACGCGGCTGTTCATAGCCCGACATAAGATATTTACCATCAAAAAAGTTTTGACATCAGACATGTGGAACGACCCATTGTGGACGATGTATCGATGTAAGAATGCTGACGAAGGAAGAAGGCACTGCGCCAAGAGACTGTCGTTCATTAAACAATTCTTTACACCGATTCCTGTACAACAGAGCGTGATTATTTAGGTTAAGATTATATACTTACGGGTGCAGTGGCGCCGCGCTGGGAGTCCTGGCCAGCCGGGCTCGAATCGTTGCCGCCGCTGCTGATACTGTTATGTAGATGGTGCTGTTGTTGGTGGTGTTGGTTATTGTTGTCGTGGTGTTGATGGGGTGGCGACGGCGCCGGAGGCCGCTTGGCCACGCACGTGAATACAACTAGTGCTGCGCTGAAAACTACTGCGCACACCACCAGCAGCAATACACTAGACTCTTCGGTCACTGAAACAAGACACGATCAACTTCACAGAATTTGAAAATCCAATTAATTGTGCTGTCCCTAACGCTACTTTCATACACACAACGGTTTTGTACGTACGCAAAAAATACTACATAATTTAACGTATAGGCTGTGTGCAAGGGGGCGGAGTTATCGATGCGAGCGCTCGTTGTGAGTTCCATTGTAAACTCGGAACTCTAATTTTCCGTGATTGTCAGTGAGCATTGTTGTTTAAAAAGTCAAATAAGTAAAACCATGATTTTACTTCTAACTTATTTGGAAATTATTGCTATAAATCTGATAAATCTGACACTTTTAAACCCGGTTCGCAAGATTACCGGCGCCATGGTTTGAGGTTATACAGTCGCCTGTCAATATAAACCATAAACGTAGGGGTAGGTACACCTCCATGTCTGATATAAATTAATCAGTTATTTTTTATTATACGTCAAAATTGAAGAAGAAAAGAACCTAAAATAAATAATTCTCACGTACCTTTTATGCTATGCTATTTATACTATTTGCACACAGCTAGATAAAATGGTATTCGTTTATTAAAAAATTTCCCGGTATAATCAACAATAAAAAAATGAGTTCAATCGTGCACTATTGCCCGCTAGCGGCGCTAGTAGGCTTCGTGCACGCACAACCTATATAGCGTCTTGTTTTCACACACAATGATTGTTTGCCGTTGGTTGAGCTCATTAATGACAGTGTATTGCAATGAATCGGGCAAAAATGCTATGCGTTTTTAGATAATTAATCAGTATTTCAGGCAGTTGACGTACGACTAAAATTCGTTGTATATGTGAAAACCTGCATTTAACCACGTAGGCCACTGGCTGCAGGCGAAAAAAGAGGTTTTGGCTACGCGGGAAAGATTACATAATTTTTAAAAAGAAGTTTTTCCACTAGGTAATTTTTTTCCAAATTTTCTCCTGAGGGATGCGTGTATAGTGTTATTCTTGGTCCTTCATTAATTGGCGTTTATGTCTAGCTTTAAACCCCCCAGGGGGGACATTGGAATGTGGTTGCTATCGCAAATTGCATTCCAATGTTCTTTGGAAATTAGCGCTCCCAGGGACCTGAGCTCGTACCAGTCGGTTTGTGTATGCCGGCTGGCGGATTCTAATACACAAATGGATTATTTGTTGTGTTGAAGACGCTAACGACCTGAGTTGTCGACGCGTCTATAATCTACAATTAATTAATTAATCTAACTTTAAAAATAGCGTCGGGAGAGCCATAACCGTTTTTAGGCGAGGGGAAAGGATTTGATATAAAGAGTGCATGCAGGGAGTAACTTCTGCTATCGAATAATCTTAATGCCAGTATAAGAGAGGAAATCGTGTGACGTAACAATAATAACCCATCATCCCCCTTGTAACGCCATGTAGACTTTAGGGGTTATCCCCCTTCCTCCCTCTCAAAAGCGTTACGTGGCTTGTGGTCGACCCCTAACCATTTACTGTTGATGCTAACGTGGTTAGTGAAACGTGCGTGGAGAAAAACGTGTTTTTCGAGGGGGGCAGCGAACTCATCTATTGGATATGTTGAAAAAAAATTGGGCAGATTGGGTTCTTTACTATACCTACCATATTATGATATAACATTATTATAATCTAAACCCCGCGGAGAAGAGGGGATGCATTCCAAACATTCTTTCCTGGTTCTGCATTCTTTGTTTCATCAAGCTAGCATTTTATCCTTCAAATCGTCTAAGCAGTGGCGCCGCACAAGAAGTTTCACTTAAAAAATACTTCAAATTTTTGTTGTCCTACCCAAAGTTTGGTTCTATAGCTACGGCCCTGTTACAGTAAGCTTACAAGTTAAGGGGCTTGAGAATAGCCGAGCGTATAGCAATGCTGTTGTTTACATGGCGTTGCTATGGTTCCTCTATTACAAGTTCCCAGTTCCTGGGTTCTAGCCCGAGAGCTGGTAAAAGTGTCAATTAGATTTTCAATTTATTATTTAAAAAAATAATGAATTGAAAATATGAATTGGTGCTAGGCCCAAATAACCTTAGCTGTTTGTGGTCTTTAAAACAAAATTTAACAATTTACAAGTTAAGCACGTTCTATAAGCAAATTGTTTCTTCTAGGTACAGGGTCTTTGGCCCTAGTGAGGAGAAAAATATTTCTAAAATTTCATTATAAATAACCCAGCGATGTAGCTTAGTGGTACAGCACTAGACTCGCATTGAGAAGGTGCTGGGTTCGAATCCCGACGGAGGCAGATGTGACTAGGACTTTTTCCTACTGCCTCACGTCGAGAAACGGTAATTCCTGTATACCGGCCATCTTATTTGAGGTTTTCCATGGTTTCCCTCAATTATTCCAGATGAATATCGAGATGGTTCCTAAGCAAGGCCATGGCCTATTACCTGTCAAACTCCTATAATGCTCCCAAAATTTCCTACCTTATCCTAAATTCCTATAATTAATAAAATTTAATAAAATTAATTCCGTATAATTCCTCCATTCGCACAATGCTATTAAAAAAAAATTCGACTGATGACCAGTCCTTATATACTTCCCACCTAGTAAATATTTGCAAAAAATAAACACTCTTTTTTTTTATTCTTTGACTAGGCCCAAATAACCTTAGCTGTTGGTGGTCTTTAAAACACAATTTAATTTTTATTCTTTGAAAAAAGCATGGCCCTCTTTTTTGTTTGGTAATCTACTGATGGCTAACTTAATATAGCAAAAATCATGGTTACCTTGATTTACGTACAATTTTTATTTTTTTTAGTAAAATATTTTTTTTCTCGAAAACTATACATTTTAGAGAAAAAAAATATTTACATTTTTTTCATATTATAACATCTAGAATTCATTTATATTTTTTTTTACCTATGTTAATACGTGACATTGAGGACGTTTTTTTGAATATCTCAGGATCCACTGAACCGATTTGACTCAAAATCTAATCAGATCTAAGTTAAAGGCTGATAAACACAATAGAATAATCGGCATGCCCGTATGTTGTTCCGTTCTTAAGATATCGAAGGCGAAAAATTGACCACATACACACATACACACACATACACACACACACACATACAGACATCAGTCAGAAAATTGTCTTAAACGATTGCTAGGGTCTCAAAACGTGAAAATCTGTTAAAATCTCGAAATATTGTTTTCGGACTGAATCCATTACTTCCCTACCATAGTAGAGGTGGGAAGTAAAAAGTTGAAGTTTAAAAATGTAGAAAACAACGGGAAGTGGTAAAATGGATAATAGTAATGGTGCGAATGGCGTCTGTTGTGACATAATGTCGAGAAACGGACGTTAAACGCATTATCATTATTATTATTATTATTAAAATTTTATTATAAATATTGTAAATAATTGCAAAAAAAAATATTATTATCTATTATTAGTCCCGTATTCAGACATTCGCTTTATAGGTCCTTTATATAGCCCGGTCCTGTAAGTGGGTCGCCCCGGCACCATTGCAGTATATGCATCACAGTGCAACGGTATGCATGGGTCAGACTGTCTGACCGGAATTAGCGGTCCGCTGCCGCCACCTTATGCAGTCGCGTGCCGAAAAAACGAGGTCATATCGCAGCCCGCAAGCCAGCCGGCCCTGTGTAGTGGACCTGTTGCATGCAAGGAGGATAAAAACATGCATTTTATACCGTGTCCCATTTGGAGGTATACATACGATTTACATGTAAATTGTGTTTTAAAGATCACCAACAGCTAAGGTTATTTGGGCCTAGCACCAATTCATATTTTCAATTCATTATTTTTTTTTTAGATTTACATGTTAATGCTTAAGGATGTATGGCAAGTATAGTCGCAGGCAAAAATATGTATCTAAGTAACTATACTATAAGATACACACATACTGGATTTTTTAGCTAAAACTTTTACCCCGGTACAGGTTGTCACATCAACACACAGATATGAATTATAATACATATGACTGCATACTATTATAGCAGAGACATAGACACCGTCGCATTTGAAAGGGAAAAAATCTATCAATTTCATTGATTAGTTTACAAAAGTGGGCGGTAATAATATGTTAAAAATGTTTATGTATGAAAGCGCTGTTGCCAAGTATAAACACGCATTTTATAAAATACGCCATTTGTTTGATATACTTTTCAGCAATAATTATTTTTTTCTCGTGATTGATATCGGTGACCATAGATAAAATTTTGACCAAAGCTTATTACATATATGTAATGAACATATTCTAAAAATTACAAAATTTTCTCGGTGGTATTACTAATTATGGGTTTTACCGGTATTAAACTATGAAAGCGCGATTTTTTCATAAGAGTTCATGTTAATTTTATAATTATATATCCTTCTGAACTATTCGGTAAGCCGTTCTGAAATTTTGTGTACTAATTTCAGATATATTAAGAAGTAAGTTTACAAAATTTCATTCATTTCTCGGTGATTTGATATAGGTGCCATATATACATCCTTAATATTGTTTTTCAGGACTTGAGAATAGCCAAGCGTGTAGCAGTGCTGTTGTGTACATGGCGTTGCTATGGTTCCTCTATTACAAGTTCCCGGGTTCTAGCCCGAGAGCTGGTAAAAGTGTCAATTGGATTTTCAATTTATTATTAAAAAAAATTAATGAATTGAAAATATGAATTGGTGCTAGGCCCAAATAACCTTAGCTGTTGGTGGTCTTTAAAACAAAATATTGTTTTTCCACAAGAAGAAAGTTTGGTCACAAGTAGGCTTTGGTAAATAAGAATATCATTTCCATAGTTATAATCAATTCATTTCCAAGATAGCGTAATGTTAACAAATGCATGCGGAGAGCACGTGATCACTGCACAGGGTCGTCATCAGCTGTTGAATTTTTACTTATTTTATTAATAACTAGCAGCCCTGTCCGGCTTCGCCCGGGTGTTAAGAAAGCCCGGGTGCAATACACTACTCACACGCTTCGCTCGTTCGCTCGAATATTATAATTACATTACTCATTCGCTTCGCTCGTTCGCTATATATATAAACCTTTCGTTAAAAATTATCTAACTGATGGTAAAAACCGCATCAAAATCCGTTGTGTGGTTTAGGAGGAGTTAGCGGTAAACAGACAGACACGAAAAGCGACTTCAATTTATACTATATGTAGAGATATTATACATTTATTTATTTATTATAAATTATAGACGCGTCGACAACTTAGGTTATTAGCGTCTTGATTACATTAAATAACAACTCTCACTTAAAACTAAATTACATCACAAAATATCCATGAGCGCAGGCGGAATTCGAACCCACGACAGTCTGATCCAGAGGCCGCGACGCTAACCACTGGACCACACTGTCCTCTGATATTACATTAAATGGCTATAAAATAATTTGACATTTGTTAGAGAAGATAATTCATTTATTATATGGACAAGCGATGTTAACAATATTTATAATATGTAAATCGTATGTATACATCGAAATGGAACACCCTGTATATTAGGGTGGGTCAAAAAAAATCAATTTTTTTTTTACAAGTGACACGGAAAAATTGGTTGCTAGACACCTTAAAAAAATTCTCACCAAATATGAACTCTTAATTTTAATAGGAAGATCCTCCGCATCACAGTTTTTTATTTTTTTCTCAGTCCAATAGAAAAAAATTCATACTTCATCATTAATTGATTGTACAGAAAAATGTTTTAAGAGAATTTTGTAGGAAATTTAATGCTTTACAAAAATATATTTTTTCCGCAAACCTCACCATTTGAAAGATATTGAAGATTTATATAATAGTCATTTATTGTCGAGTTATAAAATTCATAAACAAAAATGAAATTTGTCTTAAAATAATCAAACTTAAATCTTCAATATCTTTCAAATGGTGAGGTTTGCGGAAAAAATATAAGATACCTTTTTTGTAGAGCATTAAATTTCCTACAAAATTCTCTTAAAACATTTTTCTGTACAATCAATTAATGATGAAGTATGAATTTTTTTCTATTGGACTGAGAAAAAAATAATAAACTGTGATGCGGAGGATCTTCCTATTAAAATTAAGAGCTCATATTTGGTGAGAATTTTTTTAAGGTGTCTAGCAACCTATTTTTCCATGTCACTTGTAAAAAAAAATTATTGATATTTTTGACCCACCCTACGGTATATTCTGTTTTGTTTATCACTTGTTTTAAAATGACATTATTCGTTTATTTCTATTGACAATTTTTAACAGCCGTACAGAATTATTTCATGAATGACAGCTGACTCGACCACATTAATTCCTAAACTATGTCAGTAGCGGCGTTAGAGGGTTGGCCGGGTGTACCATGGCCCACCTTAAACTGTCTTGGCTCACTCCTTGGCCCACCCTGAAATAACCCCCAATCTCTAGTTTATCTTTTAAACATGTTTTTAACCCTCGAAATTTCAACAATTTTTCTTGTAAATTCTATAGCAAGTAAACTGGGTTAAAATTTTGACGAGCCCTGAAATTTTGGGAACAAATGTTATTGGGCCACCTTCAGAACATCGTGGCTCACTCTAACAAAAAATCCTAGCGCCGCCACTGAACTATGTAATAATACTTTTTAATAAATAATACTTTTTAATAAATGCTTGCCCATAGACTGTTCTTTTTAATTATTGTATTTTATTATTGTATTAATCTGTATTACGTTTTGTATTTTTATGACTTTCGCATCCACTTTGGCTACGCGAAGAAATAAACTATCTATCTATCTATGGCGCCCTTACCGAGAGATATGATTTCTTATGTGATATAACAATGTTGGCAACGAATAAATAATTCGGACACTTTTAATTAGATCTGTTTTAAGTCAACTTAAAAAAAAATATTTTATAAAATTTTAACATTGTAAACAGTAATTATAAAATCGGATTTAAAATACAGTACGGTCCGTAAGTTTGCACACCGTTTAAACGATCTACGCTCCTTCATTGACAGCCGCCATCGCCGACCGCATAATATGTTTTGTTTTAACAATCGACGATCTCTCCGAGACATGCTATTTATAAAACATATAACGTTCACTGTATACCCGTTCGTTCAGTTGTTTGCGCGACTGTGTTTTGTCTCCGTGCATCGCTGTCTGGATTATATTATTATTGTTGTAAAACAACAAATGACGATCGAACGACTTTTTCAATGTCACGGATACAGGAGAGTTTTTTACGTGTGAATATAGGTGAATTTTTCTCGAGGTCAAACGCTATTTGCAGGTGTGTGTCGAAGTTACCGTTTCATTCAGACGTCGCGACGCCGGATCAATAACTGATAAATGATACAAACAGGACCCGACGTCAGATCCTTTTTAGACTGTCGTCGCGACGCACTATATTAAGTATGTATAAAACAAAACACTCCTGCGGATGACAGATAGAACTACTGACGCGCTAGCGAAACATCGACAGGTTATCTATTGTGTAAACTGTCCGACAGACTGACATCGGAGCGCCCGGATTCCTGGAGCTCCCCGGAACTGACGCGTATCATCTATATTTGTGCTATGATGCCGGGTTTACATTATTTTACCGAGCAAACGCTTGTATGAATGAATGAATTGAAGATTATAGACGCTCGACAACAGAGGTCATTAGCGTCTAAGCAAACGCTTGTACGCCTCGGCCTAGGATATATTAATTATACGAGAAATTAATCGTCACCAGCCCAAAACGTTTTAAATTCCAATAATGAGTTGCATTTTCCTGAGAGTATAGTTACTTCAATTACCCACGAGAGGCAGCACTTGTGGTAGGTACAAACATTATTTATTCCCCATTAGTGTCGTGTCATTGTAGTGGTATAACTTAATTATTTAATTAATTTAATGATAATAATAATTTAATATAATAATTATTAATTAATTCAACAATGAATTTTTAATCCACTAGGTAGTGAATAGTATTTCTTAACATATCAGTCAGCATATTATGCCATCATGATTGTTAAACGTCAAACGATTGTTATAAGATTTATAAGGAAAAAATCAGAAGCCACTGTCGGGACTTGAACCCGAAATTCCCAGTCCCGACAGTGGCTTCTGATTTTTTTCCTTATATATCTTATAACAATCGTTTGACGTTTAACAATCTTGATGGCATAATATGCTGACTGATATGTTAAGAAATACTATTCACTACCTAGTGGATGCCTTGTGGATTAAAAATTCATTGTTGAATTAATTAATAATTATTATATTGTTGTCCACAATTACCTAACTCATATATTGTTATTAGTGTATTTGCCATATGGCACATACACTATTGGCGTCGGTCGGATGGCGGGACCTAGGGGTCGGACCAAAATTTCTCGACGTTTCATAGCCTCCTGAACATTTTGGCACCATTTTTGGAAATGTCTATTTATATATGTATATATATATATATATATATTTATATATATATTTATATATAATATATATATGTGTGCGGGCAATAACTTTCGAAAGAGTTAATTGATTTTGACGAAATTTGGTAGGCACGTTGAAATCCATCACCGCACGAAGCCTATTTAAAATGGGCCCAATCGGACCATTTTAAGGGTAGTTTTTAGGGGTTGAAAAATGTTTTTGGGCCCGAAAATGCCGAAAAAATTCTCAGAATCGTTTCAAAATTGAAATTTAACCTTTTAGTTACAATTAAAATGTGCTGCCAAAATTTTAATAAAATCGGCCCGACAGGACCGGACTTACAAATTTTATGAAAACACTAGTTTGCGCATAGTGCTTTACTTACTGAAGGGTGTATTTAATTTGGTACCGAGGTTGCATTGATAAAAATATTGAAATTAAGAAAAAAAATATTTTTTAAGGGATGTATTAAGGGGTTAAATTTTTTATTTTGTCCAAAAACAAACTTAAGTTCATATAATAAAGCCACAATGCCAGTATTAGCAAATACACTATATTGTCGGCAGGGTTTTGGCACTGCGACCCGAGTTATTTAATAATTAAGTTATACCACTAAAATGACACGACACTATGGAGAATAAATAATGTTTGTACCTACCACAAGTGCTGTCTCTCGTGAATAATTGAAAGAACTACTCTCAGGAAAATGGTTCATTTAGTGTCTATTATAATAGTCCAATGTTAAATTCCTTGAAAAAAAGTTTTGGCTACGTATAATGAAAGATTACATAATTTTTAATATTTCTTTAAGTTGTAGGTAAGTTTTCTAGGAAAATGTTTTCGCCTGTAGGATGTAGTGTGATTTTTGGTCCTTCATTTGACAATTGAAACTGTGTTTTAAAGACCACCAACAGCTAAGGTTATTTAGACCTAGCACCAATTCATATTTTCAATTCATTATTATTTTTTTTTAATAATAAATTGAAAATCCAATTGACACTTTTACCAGCTCTCGGGCTAGAACCCGGGAACTGGGGACTTGTATAATAGAGGAACCATAGCAACGCCATCTAAACAACAGCACTGCTATACACACTCGGCTATTCTCAAGGCCTCCTTTATTTGGCGTTTACCCGAACCCTTTAGCTTTAAAAATAGCATCGGGAAAGCTGTAAGCGTTTTTAGTCGAGGGGTAAGGATTTGCGAGATGAAGAGTGCAGGCGTCAATTTTGAAACACCCTGTACTATATAATATCTGTCTATATACTTATACGTTTCACATTATTTTTTTTAAATTCTTTTAAAAAATAAAAATTCGGACTTTTATAAAAGTCAATTAAATATCTCTGAAGACATTTTAATAGAAAACCCCTCGCCTTAAATAAATCTATCCGTTTCTACGATTTTCGAGTTTTGAAAAACGTTGTTGCTTCTGAGAGCGTTGTACCGCAATGACGTCACGAAGTATAGGACGTGTGAACTGGGCTCTAGCGTCGCCGCCGGTGAAAGCAAGAGCGGGACAGACGCAGGAAGGAATGCGTGCGTGCATGTGAAAGGGAGAGAGAACACAATACTCCATGTGTCCTCCCCTAGGCGAACGTGCGTGCGAGAGAGATAGATAGACGGGGCTCCTGCATGCTGATAAGGCAGATAAGATAATAATACTATACGTATAAGAGCTGCTGTCACCGATGCGAGAAGACGATTAAACAACGGATCGCGGCGAGTGAATTCAATGCCCGATAAGAACATTAAAAATGAACTGTTTACATTGTACTCCAGACAGACCTTTTGCAGCTAGTTGGACAGGAAACATTATTATTATTATATTATTTGTATATAACTGATAATATGAAACAAAATACTAATTATTGTCTGACCAGTGAAAGAACGTTTAAAAAATGTGCATAGCATGCATAGGGGCTCCTATTTAGGGTAAGCGGCATGAAAACAAGCAAACGACTTGTAGCTAATTGTAGTGATGAGCAAAATTGGTCTTGGTCTTTCAGTCTTGGTCTTGCGAAAAAGCAAGACCAAGACTATCATTAGACTAGCAAGACCAAGACCAAGACCGAATGAACAAGAACAAGACCAATACCAAGACCGAATATGCAAGACCAAGACCAAACAAGTCCTATGGAAAAAAGTTTAATCGCAAAGTTGTAGATAATAAAAAGATCTACAACTTTTGTATCACATAACCTCAAAATTTATGTAAAAAATTCAAATAACCAAGTTTTTGGTTTTTTATTTTTATCTTTTACAAAAACATTTTTTTTACACGAAATTTGGTGAAAACTTACCTTTTTATGTCCCAAACACATTGTAATTTTTTTGATTTAAAATATTTATTTTTTATATTAGAAATCGTGTCCATCGTGATTATAATAAAATTAAGCAAAATCTTGATTTATTAAATTATGTATGACGTTTCGTCTATAGATTTAGACTTTTTCAAGTACATACATGTATGTACATAGATGTATGTACTTGAAAAAGTCTAAATCTATAGACGAAACGTCGTACATAATTTAATAAATCAAATTATTTTGTCCACTATCCTGCGATTTTGCTTAATTTTATTTATTTTTTCACCTTATTTTGACATAATATCGAAAAAGCACCTTAATTTTCAATCGAAAATTCTCACGTCAAAATATCTGCTTTTTTAAAAAAGTCGGTGGGCTTTTTGTTCGTTGAAATATCTACTTTATGATGGTGTAAAAAAAATATACATTACTATGGTAAATGTTCTCAGAAAATGCAAAGAAACGAGAAAAAAACTCGTATCCTAAATTTTTTTTTTAATCATTATGTACAATTTTGAGGTATTTATCAAAATTTACACTTTAATTACTCGTTTATTTGCATTTTCTGAGAACATTTACCGTAGTAATGTATATTTTTTTTACACCATCATAAAGTAGATATTTCAACGAACAAAAAGCCCACCGACTTTTTTAAAAAAGCAGATATTTTGACGTGAGAATTTTCGATTGAAAATTAGGGTGCTTTTTCGATATTAAGTCAAAATAAGGTGAAAAAATAAATATTTTAAATCAAAAAAATTACAGTGTGTTTGGGACATAAAAAGGTAAGTTTTCACCAAATTTCGTGAAAAAAAAATGTTTTTTGTAAAAGATAAAAATAAAAAACCAAAAACTTGGTTATTTGAATTTTTTACATAAATTTTGAGGTTATGTGAAAAAAGTGTGATACAAAAGTTGTAGATCTTTTTATTACCTACAACTTTGCGATTAAACTTTTTTCCATAGAATTAACTTGTAGTTTTGCCGGAAATCGAGATAAACCGTTTTTTACCCTTAAAAACCCACCCCCTACCACTTCCCGGCCTCAGATCGCCCGTAAATTATTTTTCCTTTCATTTTTGTTCTATTCTCTTCCTTTTCCAATGGGTTTCATCCTACTATAATTTTTTTTGGTTTCAAAAATTATCGACCCTGGTCTATATAGTAACTTCGAATTCTAATCTGATCAAATGCATTTCCTTACTTTATACCTGATGCCGATCATGTAGAGTGATCACGTGGAGAGCGCGTGATCAGGGCTGGCGCTATAGGATTTTCGGGCCCCGGGTAAGCGTTCTCAGGCCCCTGTCCCCTCCAAAAAAAATGTTACTCCAAAATTTGTTTTATTTTTTGGAAATAGAAAATTTTAATGCAAAAAATCAAATAACATTTTTTATGTTGGGAAAATGTTTTAATATGCTCGCAGTTTTAAACACGGTAGTCACAGATATTAGGTAAGCCCCGGGCCGGCGGGCCCCCTTCGGGGCTCCGGACCCGGGGTACCTTTGACCTGCTTACCCCCCCTGCCGGCCCTGCGCGTGATAACTCTATCTTGGAAATGAATAGACTATCTATCTATCTATTTAACCTTTCAATTGGTATTTTATTGAAACAAAATTTATTTGGTCGTCAGATATATTTAGGTAGTTGTTAAAGAAACAAATTGTACAAAAAAAAATGGGTGTGTGCTTATGAACACACGACAGAAGTGAAAACTTCAGATTTTCTAATTTTAAAATATAGGTATATAGGGTGGACCAATTTATAGTAGCAATAATTCAGCATTCGATGGTCCATCGAAAAATAAATAGACATGGATAATTTTATTTTTTTTCCAAAACGCTTCCTAAGGGAGATACAGCCCTTCAAAGTCCAGTTTTAAAAATCAATACTGACAAGTGTCATAAATTATCTCAAAACCAAGTATCGACTACTTTGTTGGTTATTTTCATATAAGTTATTTATTTGTTGTTTTTAATTTAATTAATGAATTATTTATTTAAATTCGTCAAACAGTAAAAAGTTTACAATTGTTGTACAAGATTCCAGACCTATTATTTTCATAGGTGGCTATTTTAGAAGTGTTCTAAACTTTCAACTCTAATTATCTCGTAAACGAAGCCTCAAATCGAAATTTTGCAAGAGTGACTCTTTTTCTCTAAATTGAACAGGGGATTCGAAAAAAATGTTATTCTTTAAAAATATCCAGTGGCGCAGAAAATAGGGTGGGAAAAGTGAAACAACCCCCCTGTATCTACGCCACTTGACAATTTTGACAAAAGTTACTTACGTCAAGTAATGAGTATCTATTGCATAAATACTTGTACCAAATTTGGTCAAAAACGCATTAATGACCTGAGAGTTAGGACAAAAAAAAGAATTTTAAAACTGAACTTTGAGGGGGTGTATCTCCCTTAGGAAGCGTTTTGGAAAAAAATAAAATTATGCATGTCGATTTATTTTTCGATGGACCATCGAATGGTGAATTATTGCTACTATAACCTGGTCCACCCTGTAAATAATTTTTAATAACACAGTTTAATCATAAATATATTAAAATCGGCCTATACCTATACATTTAAATTTAATGAATAAAAATATATATATATAAATATGTAAAAATTATATTTTTAATTTATTCCATTATTATTTAGTTCCAAAAAAATTATAATTATCGTCAAAGAAAGAATACTTATAACAAAAATAAAAATAGAAAAAAAAAACGCCAAAAATTCTACGATGCCATCAGGTTTCGAACCGAGGTTCCTATGCATACAACGCAAAGACGTTGCTAACTACGCTATCGGTGCAACTGTACTGCGTACCGTTTTTATGATATAAGTATGTCAGCCGCGTCACATTTGGACTGCGAACGCAAACGTGCGAATGCGAACGAAACACTTTATTTCACTACTCAGGCAAAGAGTGCCTAACGCGCCTAAGGAAGTTTTCACTTCAAAAATCACCCCTAAATTATAATTTCTGACTACGCCTTTATAAAAATGATTGTTAATCTTACCGGTTAAAAAAGACGGTTATGCAACCGCAAATCCTGCACAAAAACACAACCCGTCGCAAATGCGTGCGTTCGCCACGGCGCTCGTAACTCAACTGCACTCAGCGTATGTGTAGCCGACAGCCGGTAAATATGTCTGGTTGAATGATAACCAGCTGTTGATAACAGACAGACAGATAGACATAATGCCGAGGGACAGATGACAGGTGTATCGCATAATTTAATAACTGGTAAAAGTGACATAACCGTTTTTGTTTATGCTTAAAAGGGCCGCAGTAAGGGTAGGGCGGAGGGGGCGACGGCCCCGGGCGTATCAAGTTATGGGGCGCCAAAGGCACGCCGCAGTATTTTATGTGCCAGGCTGATTACTACTAGACAAAACATAAAATATACAATAAATAAAAGTATTGCCAAATATAATTACTAAAGATAGAAATTATGAAATATTTGGCGATAATTTCTATAGAAATATCTATAGCAAAAGACTTGAATTATGAACGTTTAATAAACCAATTTACTCAATTGAAGGCAAGAAAAGTGAAGTTTTGATTTTTCGTAGACCGTAGTTAGGTAATTTTTTTTATAACGTTTATTTTGCAGTTATTAGTGAACATTTTTTATGTTTTTTAATTATTTATGTTGAAATCTCTTATAAAAATCTCGTATCATGCATTTTTTGTTTTTTTGAGGGAGGGGGCGCAAATTAAAATTTTGGCCCCAGGCGCAAGATTTCCTTACTGCGGCCCTGATTTTACATATTCGGATTAAGCTCAGTTTAACTGTTGAACTTAGCTTAAAATATTGTGTTATACATTCTGCGTTTAGTTGATAAGCAGCTTATAAATATATTACTGTGTAACAGACAAGGATAATCGAAACAAGTTGCTTATAAATGTGTATAAAAAAACTGTTTTGACACATTCTAATGTATACGAAATCTATGTACAAATTTCTCCTCTTTCGTTTAAGACAGTTTTCGAAGCGATCTGACTTCAGTTGAGCGAACTATAAGCAAATCTGTTTTGACACATTCTTATATATTATGCTAAATCTATGTAGAAATTTCTCCTCTTTCGTTTAAGACAGTTTTCGAAGCGATCTGACTTCAGCTGAGCGAACTATAAGCAAAACTGTTTTGACACATTCTTATATATGCTAAATCTATGTAGAAATTTCTCCACTTTCGTTTAAGACAATTTTCGAAGCGATCTGACTTCAGTTGAGCGAACTATAAGCAAATCTGTTTTGACACATTTTATAATATATAGATACTAAATCTATGTAGAAATTTCTCCTCTTTCGTTTAAGACAATTTTCGAAGCGATCTGACTTCAGTTGAGCGAACTATAAGCAAAACTGTTTTGACACATTCTTATATATGCTAAATCTATGTAGAAATTTCTCCTCTTTCGTTTATGACAGGACAATTTTCTGAAAAAGTCCTGTGCTGACGAAACAATTGTCAAAAAATAAAATATAAGTGTAAATAATTAAAAAACAGTGTTTTTTATTTTTTAAGAAAAATTTTAAATGTATTAATTTTCACAACGCCGCTATTCGATTTTCCGTACCTGTTTAGTGGGTTGAAACTGCGAGTTTCAACCGTAGGGATGTCGGTTTTCTCTGTTTTTAACGTTGTTAAGAGGGAGATAGAGCGATTGAGTCGCGCCAACTTCAGTTCGCATATAATATTCGAAAACGTCAAAATGACAGACATAACCCCACCTAATTTCTGACAGATCTAATATTTTTGTGGCTTTTTGTGCACCCTAATCGCAGGTACCTACCTCAAATCGAATTGTCAATAGAGTTGTTGTGAAAAATAATATGCAATTACTCGGAACGACATAGCGTTTGCAATGCGTGTGATTGCTGCCCGAGGTACACACTGGTTGCAAACTATGTTTCGACCCTTGTAATGCAATATATACTATTACATCAAGCACCCATTCTATCATATATAAAAAATGGGTGCGTTTTGATATAAAAATATCAAAAATAAAAAATAAATAGGGAAAATTAAAATGTTGTGCATTTATGTAAAAAAAACTTTTTAACAAAAAAAAAACCTCCATCAAAAAGGCACTAAAAAGAGGAAAATAATGAAATTTTGAGGTCTGTGCCAATTAAAATATGAAATTGGTTAAAAAGAAGATATTAATCACTATACTACTTATATACTTTTTAACCGACTTCATATTTTAATTGGCACAGACCTCAAAATTTTATTATTTTCCTCTTTTAAGTGCCTTTTTGAAGATATTTTTTTTTTTGTTAATAAGTTTTTATTTTTTACTTTTTAGTGTCAAAAAGTAACATTTACCTTAAAGAATTACACGCCGTTACTTACTTGTTATTAAAATCAGCCGAACTACTGAACCGATTTTGATGAAATTTCTATGGGACCTATCTGAAAGTATATCCTTTCAAATAAAAAAAAATTTTCAAAATCGGTTCATAAACGACGAAGTTATCCGCGAACATACATAACCACATAAAAAATATATACGGTCGAATTGAGAAACCTCCTTTTTTTGAAGTCTGTTAAAAATACGAATGCAATGTTATGCTATCCACTGGAAATAAAGACATTAACTTATTGCGAGCAAAGCCGCGGGTAAAGGCTAGTAAATAAATAAAAACAAAAATTGATTGCGGAGCATATTAATGGGGCCTCTCCGTCGTGCGATAAGGCCCCCAAGTGTCGGAGGTCGGTCGTTTGTTTACGCGGCTATCATGAATGGAAGGAATGATGATCCGATTGTTGTGTATAGTCTACATCTACATGTTAACGTCAGTAAACACTGGTTTATCGCTCTTATCACGCACGGGGTGACGGATATAATTATAATACACCATAACCGCAAATTTGATATCTACGGACCGGGTGCATTTTTTCATTCCTTACACTTTCTTCCATCGCCTGATTTTGAATTAGAGATTAGACAGTGCTCGCTTTTACGCGACAGGTTACGGTCCAGAGAAATATGTGACGTAATAGACAGAGAGCTATAGTGACAATTTTTTGGTGTTATTTATTCAAGGCCTTATTTTTGTGAAGATGTTGAGGGAGGCATATTAAAGTGCCCTGCTGCACTGTAAGAAATGAGAAGGCCGATTACATAGATTATCGATGGTCCATTTGTAGCCAGCGATTAATCTGGTAATAGGCACACAAAGAGACAATGGCGTCGCAAACAGGCATCGCTTGCACATCGCGTAGATTCCATAAAAACACATTGCGCATGCGTGGTTACTAATTTTACATTAATTTGTTTTGTATTCATCCATTTTATATATGTAACTATACATTTTATATATGTAACTATACATTTTATTTTGTAATTTTTACACACTTTATTGGAATATATTACACAAATTATGTAATTTTAATTTACTTTATGTAAAAATCACAAATTTGTTTAACTTTACAGTAAAAGTTCAAGTTTTTATGAAGTTTTTTGTGTAAAAATAAATAATAATGTAAAATCACTTAGAAAATCGAGCGAATTCTACCTTAACTTTCAAAGTATTTTTACATCCATTTTTTACAGTGTGAGTAAGGGATTTTGCTAGATAGTTGTATGGGAGGGATGCAGACCGCCCCCAACATGTAACAAAAAAAATGGTCACAATTGTTATTGCTTCAAGGCTGAAATTGTTTGTATAGCTTGTCGGTGACCCAATAATGCCATTATATTTGCAGATCGATTGGCCGGTATTAAAAGGGTGGAAGATCGCCTTAAACGTGTCATGTACCCGACGAAATTTATATTATTAGTTCAAGGTTAAAATTTTAATATGTTCTTACGGCGACTGTTTTAAGCATATATTTCAATTTGCAATATTTCTTTTTCAGAATAAACTCATTTTATTAATAATAATATTAATTGATAATTTAATTCTAATTATTATTTTCCAGGATTCATGCAACAACACACAATCTATGAAAATTTCAACTAGCTACCATTACTGTTTGTGAGATAGAGCCTTGTGACAGACGGACGGACGGACATCGTAGTCTCAGTAATCAGAAAATAGCGGTAACGTAATCATTACAATTACATTTTTTAACCGACTTCAAAAAAAGGAGGTGGTTCTCAATTCGGTTGTATTTTTTTTTATGTTTGTTACCTCAGAACTCCGTCGTTTATAAACCGATTTGGAAAAAAAAAAATTATTTGAAAGGATATACTTTCAGATTGGTCCCATACAAATTTCATCAAAATCGGTTCAGTAGTTCGGCTGATTTTAATAAAAGTTAGTAACGGCGTGTGACTCCTTAAGGTAAATGTAACTTTTTGACACATCAGACAGCGTAAGAAAGTCGGTTTAATGAAAGTAAGTAACGGCGCGTGATTCAAGATAAATGTCACTTTTTGACACTAAAAAGTAAAAAATAAAAAACTTTTTAACAAAAAAAAAACCTCCTTCAAAAAGCCACTAAAAAGGGGAAAATAATGAAATTTTGAGGTCTGCGCCAATTTAATAAAATATGAAGTTGGTTAAAAAGAAGATATTAATCACTATACTATACTTTTTAACCGACTTCATATTTTATTAAATTGGCGCAGACCTCAAAATTTCATTATTTAATAATTATTAAAATAGACAATATTAGCCAAACCACAAATAAATACTTTTCTTATCTTAACGTAATCAGTCGGCGAACATTCCATCGTGATGTTAATCGTCAAACAATTAAGATATACAAGGAAAAAATCAAAGACCACTGTCAGGACTTGAACCCGAAATTCCCAGTTTCCGGCTGGTTGAGTTACCTTACTCACACAGTGCCCCGAGAGTGGGATCTGTTCTCTTCCTATTTTTTTTATTTTCCTATTTTTAGTGGCTTTTTGAAGGAGGTTTTTTTTTTATTAAAAAGTTTTTTTAGTTATCTAAATGTCTGTTTGGCAGCTTTGATATTTTATTTTCATGTAGTATTTCACTGCATTTATACCTATAGGAAGGAAAAATGTTATTTGTTGACCTCGAACTCCGTTCAAAGTTAGAATCATTTTTCTCAAATATTTCCATTGTCGTGTGTAGGTGGTCAAAAGTTTCAAATAATTTTTTCAAAGGCAGTTGCATTGCCCCGTTTCTGAAAGTGGAAACCGCCTCTTGATTGTCTTTCAGTGGCAAGTCAGCTGTGCATACATTGTGACGTAAAAATGACTAATGCGGGTGTCAAAATGTTGCTTGACGTAAAACGAAACAACGTTAAACGAGCTACTGTCTGATATTTCTCATTTCTAACTTCCCCTAGGGGGAACATTGGAATGTAGTTATTCTCGCAATTACATTCCATATGTTCTTTGGAAATTTACGTTCCCATGGATCCCGAGCTCGTACCAGTCGGTTTGTGTATGCCGGCTGTCAGATTTTATTGTAAATTTTATTGTAACTTTTATTTGTAACTTTTTATTGTAACTTTTTCTTGAGTTTGTACATTCCTTAGGAATGATCTCTGTATTGACAATGGCATTGTAATTTTTTTATTTACGTATAGCCAAATAAAATTATTATTATTATTATTATTATTCTAATACACAAATGGATTGTTAACTTCCCATTGGAAGTTATTGTAATACGTCCGAAAATCGAAATCAAAATGTACAACAAATTTTTATGTTTCAAGGTCACTACACTATTTTTAGAAAGATGTATGTGTGTGTGTACGTACGTTATACGTGACCATTTCTTTCTAAGACGAAATCTCGAGAATGAAAAATGATATCGACTACGTTAGGGTGCCAATCGACGCGTATATTAACGTAAATATGATCTGAAAGAAATTTTTTCAAAATCGGTTCAGCCGTTCTTTTTTCTTAACCAAATAGACTCCAAAAAAGTAGATTTTACACAATATCTCGCGAATAAAAAATTATATCGACTTCGTAAGGGTGTCAATCGCGGCGTGTTAACGTCTTTTTAATCCGACATAAATTTTATAAAAATCGGTTCAGCCGTTTTTTTTTTTTTTAATTTTGTTAAAAATAAATATAATATTAATAATGTTTTAATGATTAAAATGATTACTTTTCTGTGTAATATCTAATTTAATTATTATTATTAAATATTTATCAAACTGGGAAGTTCGTCGTGTGGACCTCAAGGGTCGCACTTTAGTCCTAATAAACGACCCATCTCACGGCTTGTTAATTGTTGTGTTGAAGACGCTAATGACCTGAGTTGTAGACGCGTCTATAATCTACAATAATAATAATAATAATTGGAAATGAATAGACTTTAGAATCTCTTATCGCATATACGTGCACGACTGTGCGGTTGGTCTATCTAAAGTTTAGATAGACCAACCGCGCAGTCGAGCACGTATATATGCGATATGGTAAGAGTGTAGTTCAGCGCCGGACACTCATCGTCGGTTGCGTCGTCGCGCATTGCACGCCGCTAGCCGTCTTGCCTTGGAATATTACACACATTATTAGAAAGGCAATGATTGTTTTCACCTTGTGTGCAATTTGCTTCATAATGTGGCCGGTTGGGGAGACCTACTGCACATTGTTAATTATTATGTACGTATAGTAAAATGTAAGTCAGGGCCGTACTTATCTAATCCTTTGGAATCTTTGTTTTAAACCTCCATATAGCTTTTACCCTTGCCTTCGCTCGCGTTAAAGTTCACATGCACTGAATCGATTCGGAAAGCTACAATCAGCACGTTTTGTTATGCATGAAATTAAACTCCACGTACTGTCTTCGGCTCGGCAACGGACAAAAATTACCGAATGTTTAGACGGTTTTTAACTATACTTACACACTGTAAAAAATTGATGTTAAAATACTTTGAAAGTTAAGGTAGAATTCGCTCGATTTTCTAAGCGATTTTACATTATTATTTATTTTTACACAGAAAACTTCATAAAAACAGGGCCGGCACGTGCGCCTGGTCGGACAGGCGATCGCCTTACGGCGCCATATTTTTAGGGCGGCATATTTTTGTAGCAGCAAATTTTTCGTGCGGTATTCTACTTTTTAAAAATGATTATATTGTTCGAGTTTTCACCGATTCTTAGTTCTACCTTCTACTACTAGATAAAAGATGTCGCATGTCGCCCAGCCGCTGGACGCAAATACCATAAGTTGTAAAGGGGGTATTTACAAATTACAGGCAGCCAGGCAGCGTTTATTAGAATTACATTTGTTTTTTATTTGTTAAGTAAATAAAATATATCATCGGTTTATTAATTTTTTTAATATGTGGGGGGGGGGGCAAAAGTTGTATTCGCCTTAGGCGGCATATTTTGACGCGCCGGCTCTGCATAAAAACTTGGACTTTTACTGTGAAGTTAAACAAATTTGTGATTTTTACATAAAGTAAATTAAAATTACATAATTTTGTGTAATATTCCAATAAAGTGTGTAAAAATTACAAAATAAAATGTATAGTTAAAATGGATGAATACAAAACAAATTAATGTAAAATTAGTAACCACGCATGCGCAATGTGTTTTTATGGAATCTATGCGATGTGCAGCCGATACCTGTTTGCGACGCCATTGTCTCTTTGTGTGCCTATTACCAGATTAATCGCTGACTACAAATGGACCATCGATAATCTGTGTAATCGGCATTCTCATTTCTTACGCATGCCGTCGAAGGCATACATGTAGTAACAAATTGAATAGAAATATCTGATGTCTCCGACTGCATGTTATCATTTGATCTTACGTCCATCTTTTTAAGTTCGCTTTTTACGCAGTCGGGTTTTTTGTTTTTTTAAAATAATCTATTTTTTGAGTAGGTATAGTAATGTATTCCTGATCATCTGTGTAACACTGTATTGTATTGTTCACTGAGCTCAAACGGAATATCAAGCATTGTCGTTCCAGCAGCCATAGAAACAAAGCTGGAGCTCTCCATTTAGGGGGCAGCCGGTTAGTTAGAGATTCTACGCCGTGTAAGAGAGCTGGCATTAAACAAGGGGTGTTCAATATATACATCGAGTGTATTATATCATCATCCTTCCCCCTTCGTCTCTTCCACTCACCGACTGTCCTGCTGTGATTCAATGGCGTGCAAAAATTGTATTTCGATTTGAAAAAAAAAACGATAGACTGAAGTTCTGTCGGAACGAACTGTTTTTGAAGTGAAAACTTCCTTATAGGCGCGTTAGGCACTCTTTGCCTAGGTACTGAAAAAATGTGAAGCGTTCGCAACTACTTCCGTAAGAATTCGCAACATACTTATATCATAAAAACGGCCGTCTACACAGTTACACCCATAGCGCAGTTGGTTACGTCTTTGCGTTCTGTCCATAGGAACCTGGGTTCGAGACCTGATGGCAGCGGAGAATTTTTGGCGCTTTTTTTTTCTAAATTCTGCATGATATTTATTTATATATTTTTTTATTTTTGTTATATTCTTTCTTTGACAATAATTATAATTTTTTTGAAACCAAGGTGGAATTAATTAAAAATACAATTTTAGTATTTTAGTAATAAATTATTTTTAGTTCATAAATGCGCTATAATAGATGACACCAAAAATTAGAAAATCTGAAGTTTTCATTTCTGTCGTGTGGTCATAACCACACACCCATTTTTTTATCCGACTGTTTGTTCCACTATTATGACCAAACGCATCGGCCGGTTTCGTTCAAATTTGGTTGGGATAATCTCTGAACCTGGGCTGGTCGACACGTCATCCTGTTTTAAGAGATACTAGTGGATCCCATGCACAAATTACTTACAATCGTTCTAGTTAAAGGAAAAAATTCATCAAAGATCAATATTATTGAATTCTGTGCATATACAGGGTGTTTCATAATATATGCGCAGAACTTCAGGATGTGATAGCTCGTCCAAAAATATGAAAAAAAGTTTCTATTAACTTACCCTCTAAAATCCACCACTTTAGAGATAGGTACAGGGTGTTAAAATTGAAAAAAAAATTTCGTTTTTTGCGAATATCTCCGGAACCGTTTATCATACAGAAAACAGCTTTTGTAAGCATTTTCTACTCATAATAAGCTATGTTTTGTGCGGAATTTTTTTTTTTAAGTCATAATTGGTGAAGGTTTTGAAGGGGGAGTGGGTGTTTTTCTCCCCAACTTCTACGCTACTGGAAAAAGTACGGTTTTGAGACGCCCACTTGAACCGCCAATGTTTTCTACACAAAAAATGTACTCTTGGTCATATAAGCTCTAAAGTCGATTGTTTTCGATAAAAATCAACTTTTATGTTGAAAAACATGGTCATTTTTTTAAATAAAATTTTTTCTTACTAATTAAACAAAATTTATTTAAACGTTAGAACAAGTAACAAAACCAAACGTTAACTTCATAATTGCAAAATTAAAAAAAAATGAAAAAATGATACAAAAGTTGTTTTTTCAAAATTTCCCAAACACCCTGTATCTCTAAAATGGTGCATTTTAGAGGGTAAGTTAATAGAAACTTTTTTTCATATTTTTGGACGAGCTATCACATCCTGAAATCCTGCGCATATATTATAAAACACCCTGTATAATATAATGAAAATAGGTGGTGGAAGTGACGGTGCTGATGGTGGGAGAACGTGTCTCTAATCGTTTAAAATTAAGATATAACATAGGAGGATATTATTTTCCTGGCTGTTATGGAAAACGTTAATGCATTAGTGAAAATCGTTTCACTTAAAATGCAACATCCACTGAACAAAAACAATACATCACTAATAATATTTTGATTTAAAAAAAAGTTAAATTCAAATCTCGCCTATGGTGCGTCTTAAGAGAGTCTGCACAATGCTCTGTGTTCGAATAAAATTTTCAACAACGAAAACACGCTGATTTACTGAAAAATGACCCATAACTGGACAAATTGCATGAAATAAGTTTATAACAATTACGAGCAACTGAAAGTCGTACATCAATTATTTTTCATTTCATAGGCTACTAAAATCTTGCCGGACCGCTACTGGGTCTCTACCTGCATGCATCATGCAAAACACATACACGTCGGCGCGGCCACAGTTTAGAGAATAAGCCAGTAAGATTACTCTACCGTTAGAGCCTAAATCAGTCAAACGAGCTGCGCAGATTGTGTTAGCTTGCAGAGCGTTCAGGCACGCCCACAGTATTTTCTAATTGGCGCTTCCTACATACTAGTCAGTGCGACCGTAGGACGACGAGCAAATCCGCACAGTGCTGTATTATATTTTTTTTGCTTCATAATACTCATTGTGTTTATATTATTTAATATTTATTTGTGCGTACTTTGTGTCCATTTTATAAACAACCCCAAGACAAAATCTGTGTGATACTCAAAATGAGTATAGTAAATCGTTGTGCAGCTTTAAAGTGTATCAGAAACTCTAAACATTCTTTTTTACAACGCTGTCAAAATATACATGTTTTACGTAGGTGGAAAGTTTGTCGCCGGCAATTTACCGCCAGCAGTTTAGCGCCGCGTCAGTTTATCGCATAAATAATAATTTTGTCACATCTGGCCAAATTGTTTAACATCCCATATTATAATCATATGTAAGTTTAGAAACAACAATTGATTTGTTTGTTGTAATTGTTTCACAACAATCATTTTTGATAGATCTTTCGTTCTTTGTATGTGTTATTTTTAATAAAAGTCACAAAATGTAATCATTTTTGTTCTATTACCCAACGGAAACACAATGGCAGCATTTAAAAACATTTTTCTAATACGGTCCTGTTACACTACATGTATTGAAAGGAAGAAACGGACGTCGCTTGCTCCAAACACGGCTGTGATTGGCTGTCTCAAGGTCAAAGAAATTGTAGTACAAACATCAAAGTGCCGACAGTACAGTGCATGTACTGTATTATACTGTGGCGCGGCGTTAGACGCATGACGTATTATATCAAATAGGCGCGTGTAACCAAGGCGAACCGGTCACTCCGGCTGCTGCAAATCGAACAAAGGTTAGTCGCTGCTGCAACATCGTCGTCGCGTCTTTCTCTCCGCAAAACCCGCATACGTCCACTCAACACAATTGCATGATACACTGTAAAAAATGGATGTAAAAATACTTTGAAAGTTAAGGTAGAATTCGCTCGATTTTCTAAGTGATTTTACATTATTATTTATTTTTACACAGAAAACTTCATAAAAACTTGGACTTTTACTGTAAAGTTAATGATTTTTACATAAAGTAAATTAAAATTACTTAATTTGTGTAATATTCCAATAAAGTGTGTAAAAATTACAAAATAAAATGTATAGTTACATATATAAAATGGATGATTACAAAACAAATTAATGAACAATTAGTAACCACACATGCGCAATGTGTTTCTATGGAATCTACGCGATGTGCAGGCGATACCTGCTTGCGACGCCATTGACTCTTTGTGTGCCTATTACCAGATTAATCGCTGGCTACAAATGGACCATCGATAATCTATGTAATCGGCGTTCTCATTTCTTACAGTGTAACGTCGAACTAAGGACACCCTATAGATTCGAACAGTCTGTATGTACGCAGGCAGTACGCACGTACGCGCAGTGCGTGGCTCGCGGGGAGGTTGGCGGGAAGGGGGCAGCCAAGGCCGTAGCCCGGTTATTGCTCCTGTCGTACATTTCTTTATTCTTAAGCGTAGATACGCTGTGTAAACGGTTTCACCGAACATATATAGGGAAAATAACAATGAGGAACATTTACAATTTTGTAGGAGGCTATGGGCCATAAGACCTAATTGAAAATGTTTATTGGAAGAGCAGCCAATTACATAATTGATTCCTGCAAATATCGAAAAAAATCATGTTGACAACCATAGTCACTGTCAGGACTCTAACCTGAACCTTTCCACTATCGCGGTGGAATGAATTTACATCACTCACCCGTGACAAGATCTTGTCACGGGTGAGTAATGTAAGCTCCAATAAAAATTTTCAATTGATGTATAGTTGACAGAAAAAATAGTAAGGTAGGGGAACAGAGGGTAATGGGAGCCAGAGGGTAATGGGAGCGGTGCGCCTAGCGACAAAACTATAGCTCGATATTGATCATATAGCAGGTCCATCTAATACCGTACCATCCACATTAGATGATTTTGCGAGCATTTTATCAGTTGTGAGTCCAGTACCTAATATAAGTAACAAAAATAAGACTACTAGACAAAAACAACATTCAGTCATTTTATCTAGCACACCAATGAAAACAGCATTTGAAGAGAAGGAGAAGAAACGTTTAGAGAAAAAAGATAAAACTGTCATCACTACAAAGAAAAAGAGAGAAACTAGCAACAAAAATAGAAAATGTACCGCAGAAAAAGGAAAAAAACGAAAGGTGGCCACTAACATTAAGAAAAAAGTTAAAAGACTAAAAAGGAGACTTTTTGAGGATGAAACTGACACGTCTGAAGAAGAAGACGTTGAGAATCTTTGCGACGATGAGTCAGAATACTCAGAAGAAGATACATTGTGTGCTATTTGCTGTGACACAGGACACAATAATGAGATATGGTACCGTTGTAGAAGTTGCGGTAAATGGGCACATAAACAATGTTCTGGTTCTGAGAACCCAGCTGATTATATTTGCGATTTTTGTTTAGCTGATTAAATAAACTGTAACACTGTTACGTTTATATTTAAATTAATAAGTGAGATTTCAGACTGATGAAGATTTTTTTGAGACTGATAATTAAGTAGCTCCCATTAGACATACGGGAATTTATAGGCTCTCATTTCCCGCAAAGTGGGGTAATGGGAGCGATTCTGTTTTTTTCTTTAAAGTTTATTTGTGGCCAAATGCCTAATTATGTAATAGTAACGCTGTGATTGAACGATAGTCAAATGAATAAGGATTTAATTTCTAATAAAAAGTTCCTAAAGTAGCTATAAATCTGCTTTTTATTGAACTTTTTCCTTAGTAGGCTCCAATTCCCCCCGTCTCCCCTACTGGCGGCAAATATGGCCCAACATTTGTCCTGCGCAAACTAAAATATCTGCCGACGATCTGACAACGTCATAAAGTTGCTTATGTTACTCACTACTGACGGTTTTATTTCCCGCAGCCCCCCGCTTCAAAACTTTCGACAATAGTTCAATCGTTTGTTTTTGCGGGTGTATTGACATGCTGTTGTTATTTGTTTAAGTTTTTTGTCAATTTTTTTATTCGTTGTTACGTCTGAAGTGGAAGCTGTGAAAAGTCAGGCGTAACTGTCATTTTGTTAGGAATCTGTGCATGAAATATTTAATTGATATTGCACTCGCTCGCCTTATTTATCATGATAATTTTGTTCAATTACCCTTTCGGATAATATGGCCCAATGCGTTGGCGGGTTATATGGACCGCTGGTCATATAATCCAACAGTGGGTCATAGTAACCAACTTCACTAAATAACATTCATAAAATAGATTTGCGAATTCTTCCTGTTTGTTTTAGGTTTGCGATGGGAAAAATATGCAAAAATTTGATGAGTTTGAGTGCTGTTAATTTTAGACCCTAAAAATATTCAATGTTATGTTGTTTTTAGTGCCCATGGCAGGATTTGTTTTCGTTTTTATTTTATTTTATGTGAGTTGTGTGCACTGTGCGGAATTAGTTTATTAAAATTAAAAAAAAATAATGTAAAAGCTATATTCATTTTATAGGTTTTAAGATATTTTTTGTTGTGGGCCATATAATCCGAACAGATGGATAATATGGCCCAAGTGTAAGGCTGATTATTTTTACACTTATTTCCGAAAAAAATCTTTTTTTACAAAATAAAATTATATCCCCATGACAAGTTCATAGTTACCTGTTATTTTGATATAAAAAATGTGCCATAAAAAATCAGGGTTAAAAGTAAAAATCATTTTAAATTAAGGTGGGCCATATTTGCCGCCAGTAGGTACCTTATAGTGAATTTTTTTAACAATTTTCCATAGCAACGGTTGAAACTTGAACAAAATGATTAGAAATTATTCTGACAGCTAAAACGTCATCATTTTGTTCAAGTTCCATGGCTATCGCTATCTGTTTTTGAGGTAATTTTGACATTTTCATATCAAATTTCTGCCGTTACAAAGCATGCAAAATTAATTTTGTTTAATGATTAAGATGCAGAATTTTATGTTCTAAAACTTTTATTCGAAGATATTTTTCCTAAAATAATTAGGGAAGCAGGAAATCGCAAAAGTTTGATTTTACGGGTTAAATCCCTATTAGAGTGCCCGCGGTGAGAGATGAAGCCACGCACGTCATCAATAATATGCTAGTGAACGCCTGCTTGCCCGCAGACAGTGCCGTCACCCGTGTACACAAAACTGCACATTGGGTTTTATGACGTTAGGTACAATTTTGGCAAACCGCTCATGGATCTCCAAAACAGCCAATAGCACGCTAGAAGGCGGGCGCAATGCATTCACGTTACTATGCCGCGGTGGCTTCATCTTTCGCCGCGCGAGGTCTACCCGCAAAACGATTCAGCATCCTGTATATTTAACCAACAGGGCAGGAAATAAGAAACGAATGACTAATTACATTCCGGTAATAATTATCAGTTGAATGGTAGATAATTATTGTCTGCAATTCTTGGCTATCTGTTATTTATCAATTTGCATGGAAAATACGATCGCCCATTGAGAGACAAATATAAAAGTCTTTCCGGAGATGAGTAAATTGGAGAAACTAAAAAGCACCCAAACAACATTGATCCTTCTGTTCTAAGATCTTATTCTTAAATCTTATTAGGACTTATTTTAAGCTTTTGGAATCGAGTACCTGTATACCCAAATCTCCTAAGGTACCTGTCGTCATCCCTTAACACACATCGCAATGGCGGCGGACGTAACATCAAGGATCGACTCTCCGCGTCATTGGATGGAGTTGGGCCGCACCAGGAGGAGGGGAGGGCGGCGGTAATACGAGCGCGCGCGCGCTAGGTGCACGTGTCGTCCACCCGCAGAGGTCAGTGGTCGTCGCGTCGACCGCGGAAACGAGCGAGGTTTGACGAAGTGAGATACGAATACAGTTAATCAGTACGGCGCTAAGATTAGACTTATTCGGACTTCTCCTAAAGCCGAAGAAGTGCTTAAATCGAATATAGGTCCAATAATGTGAGAAACATAGCAGATACTGTATATTCTTTTCATTATTAATTAACGGAGGCTCTGCAATCTGTATGTGACGACAGAACTACATATTTAACTACGATGAGTGTTGTGTGTGTTTTAAAGACCACCAACAGCTAAGGTTATTTGGGCCTAGCACCAATTCATATTTTCAATTCATTAATTTTTTTTTTAATAATAAATTGAAAATTCAATTGACACTTTTACCAGCTCACGGACTAGAACCCGGGAACTGGGGACTTGTAATAGAGGAACGGATCGCTTTAAATTAAATTGTGTTTTAAAGACCACCAACAGCTAAGGTTATTTAGGCCTAGCACCAATTCACATTTTCAATTCATTTTTTTTTTTTAATAATAAATTGAAAATCCAATTGACACTTTTACCAGCTCTCGGACTAGAACCCGGGAACTTGCAATAGAGGAACCATAGCAACGCCATGTAAACAACAGCATTGCTACACGCTCGGTCATTCTCAAGCGCTCACGATGAGTGTTAAATTGTTATTAAATGTATGGATTTTGACGATTAGTATAGGTACTACGTAAGGTGATCCAAATCTCGCTATCCTTTGATTAGATTAATATAGATTAACAGGTTTTTATTTGAATTTTTAGAAAAGGCGTGCTAAATGGAGAAGGTTTTTCAAATGTCTCGTCATAGTAAAAACAATAAAAATAAAATATTCCCAATATAATTTCAACAAAAGCGGACTTTCAGGTAAAAGAGCCACAATAACACTTTTTTCAAGATGTTAAAATCTAG
Source organism: Mongoloraphidia duomilia (assembly GCA_039654895.1). Taxonomy (NCBI): domain Eukaryota; kingdom Metazoa; phylum Arthropoda; class Insecta; order Raphidioptera; family Raphidiidae; genus Mongoloraphidia; species Mongoloraphidia duomilia. Next base: position 16,380,637 of record CM077527.1, read on the forward strand.
TTCATAATTTATATTAGAAATCGTGTCCATTGTGATTATAATAAAATTAAGAAAAATCGCAGGATAGTGGACAAAATATTTGATTTATTAAATGTACAACGTTTCGTCTATAGATTTAGACTTTTTCAAGTACATACATAAAAATAACAATCTATAGACGAAACGTTGTACATTTAATAAATCAAATATTTTGTCCACTATCCTGCGATTTTTCTTAATTTTACTAGTTCATAATGATTTTTTTTTCATTTTAATGTGAAATGTTGCATAGCGAAGAAGGCCTTTTAGACCCGCGGCATTTTGTTCACGATTCAGGAATTAACACCTGCAGCTGAAAATACAAGTGATTACCCAGCGTGGGTTGTCTATTATTTTTTGCGTCTAGCTAAGGGTTGACTGTAAGTCTCAAGGTGGATTTATATTATCCGGTTAGATACGGCGCGGGAACGTATCGTTTCCGGCAAGACTAACATTTTTACATGCATTTCAAATGCGAATATTTATACTTAGCTGATCTCGTCCGTTCAAACACGTATCAATACTCGTATTTGAAATGCAAGTAAAAATGTTTGTCTTGCCGGAAATGCTACGTTCCCGCGCCGTGTCTGACCGGATAATATAAATCGAGCTTTACTCGACTGACGTTCGAATTCTCATATCCGTATCGTGGGGGCGAGAGCTAAGATGTTAACACATTAAAAAAATCGCACATCGTTCGTGTCAAGTGGTACTGTATGCGACGATACACGATTATAACCGACTAGGTACATTCAGAGTTTGCGAGTTTCACCTCTCGGCTCTGTCTGCCTGCCGCTCTCCAGCCAGACTCCTCTGGTTTCATATTGATTTCAAAGAGGTGAAGATAGACATGGACAACACCATCGCCACAACGACAATCGACATCGATAAAATATAACCATTGAACAATCGAAACGTCGCTAACCAAACCCGCTAAAGATACGTGCAGTATGGAGCTGGGATTCTAGATGGTAGCGTAGATCATAGCTGGGCTTGCTTAAATTAATGCATTGTTATATATGCGAGCGTACACAACGAAGCAGTGAGTGTAGCAGGTATAAGCGCTGTTACAAGAGCTGCTAGATACAAGAATGTATCTCACCATTCTTTCAGCGCGCTGACTACTACAATCAACGTGTGACAACTGTCAAATGGCCGTTACAAATTTCGGAATGGATGTGACTAGTTTATTAAATGAAATTTTGCCAGTTTTTATTTAATTTGTTTTGAGTTTTTTCTAAGACGTATTTAAAAGTGTTATGTTCCATACGTAAATATTCAAAAAATCGGTTTGGGTAAAATTTTAATTCTTGATATAAATTATGAAATTCGCCATGTTTAGATCGTTCTCTATTAATAGGGTGGACATGATAGCTCCTACCCAAATCTGTATTTAAAATATACCACTTTATAGCAGAAGAACACAAATATTCGTCTTCGCTATCTGACATTTCAAACGCGACTTAAGCTTGTATCAAAGCTTCGTTGTGCAAACCTATAAGCGCTTATAATTTCAGCCACCATCTACTGCATACATGCTACTATCTAGAATCCCAGCTGCGTACTGCACGTACCTTTACGAACACATTCATGATGATTTAAGTTTCATAACAACCCGCTGCACGATTGTTTTTGTTAGATACTCAATGTGCGTCAGTTCTGCGACGTCCCTTTCGATGACGTTACGGGATAAAGTTTTAGAAATAATAATAACAAAACTAGGTTATGTTGAGAAATAAAAAGTGAAGATAAATAGGGCTTTAATTAGTTGAGTCTACGAGCCCTGTCTCGATAGCGTCGTCTCCAGGTGCTTGATGGATTTCAATCAATAAGTAAGTCTATCGAATGAACAGTTCACTATCAAGAATGGATAATATATCGACCTTGTGATTGTATACGGTTACATGTTTGAGTTAAGATTCAAATTGGACGAGGGTTAGTTCCAACAACGGTCCAGGTCACTGACTTCACACGTGGCATAACACAGGCCGTCTGCAACAACAACAACATACTCTTTTCCACTTTATATATACAGCGTGTTTGCTGTCGCCGTTGTAAAGCAAATGATTGCAGAGTCCAATTCTTATCAATAATGAGAAAAATGAAAAATAATACTTTGTTTACCAAATAAATAACTTACATGTTTCCATAGACTGGTCATGCGCCGGAGTCATAGGCTGCGCCGTGGTCGAGGAAGACGATTTGTGCGCACCACCGTTTTTCTGTTGTTGTTGTTGTTGGTGTCGGTGGGTTGTTGGAATTTCGGCAACTATCGTGTTATCCGAACTGTTGTCGTTATTATTATTATTATTATCACTATTGAACAACAATGATGCACGTTCACTGTTGTCAACAATGTAGTTGTCACTGCTGTAAACAATCACTGTACTGTTATTGTTGTTAACTAGATTAACTAACTCTAAATTGACTATATTATTATTATTATCTGTTGCTGAATGAACGGCGGAATTATTCAGTTGAATTGGAGGAGGCGGCGCCTCGGGGGGTATGTTTCTCTTACGTCGTCTCGCGCTCTCAAGGTTATATAAATGTCTGTGGCCGGCATCGTCCTTGCCATTTAATAAACTAATATCACGACCCTTACGATAGTTATAATAATAATAATAGTAGTAGTAGTAATAGCGATGGTTGTGCCGAAGACGATAGTGCGTCGACGATTCGGTCTTCCGGTACGTTACGTCCGGAGGAACGGCCGCAGTCGGGGGGTTTGGGGCACGGTCACCGGAGCCGCCACACAGGTCGCCGCTTGTTGCTGTTGCGGCGGTTGCGCTGCCGCCGCCGTTATACGTCGACTTTCGCTGTACGGCGAACGTGGCGAAACACACTAGGCTCAGGAACCACGCTGCGAGCAGGACAGCTCTGCGCAGCCTGCTTGCGCCAGTGGGCGTGGCCGTGATCAGAGCGCGTGCGCACAACACTGTACTATGATCGGCGAGGCGCGAACTATGCGAACTGCCGACCGTTACAATGATAAGAGTCAACAATAGGAGCGGTATCAACAATAATCGGAACTGACTGAAGAAGAAGATGAAGAAAGTGCCGGAGGACAGGTGCTGATGCTGTGGCGTCTGAAAATGCACGGTCGAAGGATCTTCATCCTCGTAATAGGTGTAACGATAACACCGCTTAAAATTATTATAGTTGCAGCACAACACCGAAGGACGGCGTTGTTCACCTGCTGCGCGCTGTTCGCTTCGATCGGTGATGTTGTTGATATTGTTGTTGATGTTGTGCCGCACCGCAATGACACTGAACTGCACTAGATGACCGCTCTTCTTCTGCACCTTGTTCTGCTGTTGCTGCATTACCATAGCATTGTAATCTCCCGACACGACTAGAAAACATCATCTTGTTGTTGCCAGCCTGCTGCAGCCGCCGCCGCTCCTTACAGCTTGTGCTCGCTACTATTTACACACAACCGTCTCTTTACTATATTATTCGAACGTCACTTCGACCGGCTACCGACAACATATCGTTACAAATACTCTTTTCCGCACACTACCGACAACGGTACGCACTACTCACAAACACACACTGAGATTTTAGGATTATTATTTGATTGTTACTCTTGTTTATTGTTAAACTTTAGTTGTGCAAATTTTTGGTTTGGTAGATCGGCACTACGTCGGGCGACAATTAAATGATCAACAGTTCGTCCCTCGTAACAGCTCCTGACACCGCGGCGTCGTCGTAGAACTGCAACAATAAAAGTCAGTTTGCGTTAATTACATCAAACAACTTTACTGAGCATCGTTATGTTAACGTGACGTGCACGTGTTGTGACGTCATCGCACATCATACGCAGCGCCAAACCTTGCCACTTTAATACATTGTTGTTTATTATTATTACAAGTTATAAGAAACAAATATTTGGTGTTTTTTGCGTATTGTTGATCTATTTATAGGAGAATGATACAACCGTTTTTTGGCAAGTCGGCAAGAGATGACTATTTTAATCTCCCTCTGGCTTTACATTAAAGCGAACTTAAAAACTTCACCTGTATAGTGTACCCTCCAACCGGTATACGCGCTCAACTCAATAAGGGTCCGTTCAAAACTTCTCTTACATTCAACTAGGTTTAATAAAAATTAACCCCTTTGCAGAGTATTTCGAAACATGCATAATAATACTATAATAAGAAATTTCTGTATAATAGTCTTGTTCAACGGGTTAACAATGCGAATAATACGGACCTTCGGGACAGATATATAGGGGAGATGTTGATTTCCAACTGTATTATTATAATCAGTCGTTATAAACACTGCATAGAGAAAAAAAAGTTAAGGTAAACTAGTAAAACATCTCGACTATGACGTGTTCGAAAGATGCTGGCTCTAGGCCAGTCTCGAACCAGGCTTGTATATTTAGAATGACCGTCTCACGCATTTACGCACGAGCTACATGTGCGTATTTACTTGATATTTTGTAAACCCCTTAATTAAGTACAGATCAAACGAAAATACTATAGACGTCTCATTGGGTTAATTAGGTAAAAATCGTTTTGCAACAATGTATTTGCACAAACAACAATTGAAAAGAATCGTGCTTCGAGCTTTTTTTCCCTTTGCCAGTTATGTTGCCAAGCTATCTAGTATACGATAGCTGTAGTATTGTATCTGACGGCACAGCAAGCAAAGCGGTCTCGTCGATCCCGGCCAAAGCAAAATTAGACTTACTAGGTGGTGGCGACCACATAGTCAGAGAGCATCGGCTGTTCTCTATCTTTAATTGGGAATAAGGTGAATAAACAACTCAACAAATAATAAACAATATATTAAAGTTATACGTACTGTTTTACTGATGAAATATCTGTCATACGGTTAGTGCCAAACACTACATGCACTACACACACAAGCACTGCACTATACGGTATACCCTATACGTACACTATAAATACATACACATAAGCCTTGTATGTACATCTATCTACTGTATTCAGTAATAAGCTACACGCTTTGAATGTCCTATCCCCTCAAACCTTGTCCGCTCTACACTTCGATTTGCGAATAATAAAAAAAACACGTGCAATAATAACATCTTTTATTTCACTGTGTATGGTTCGATTTTTGTTATTGTGATTAAACAATAACGTCCAACACTATCCTGGTATGCTATTGTATTGTTTATGATTTGATTATTAATGATGGGACGGTAGGACGTGACGCGACTCTACGACGTTGCGAACGACACAATGTTATTAACAAAAACAGACGGACACTCTACTAGCAGCGGTCGCGGACTGCAGCAGGGATCATACCGCCGCGATCCAAGCCACCACAGCCGCGTACGTCCTCGCGATGTCGAGGTGACGCGACGACACGAGTCGAATATACACGAACGCCACATTCGAGCGGCATTGCTGCCAACGACGTGTGACTATCATCAGACCGTTGCTATGTTCGTAACGGACGTGTATTTTACATTCCTGCTGCAAACCTAAGTCTCGTGTGCATGATTTATGTATTTGCAGGAAACAGTTCCTGCTGCATCGCAGGACACACGAGGCTCCAATCAGGGTCTACAATGTAATATAGCATACGATTGATATATCCGGGCGCAAGAGAAATCTTTTAGACTGACGCAAATTATACAATCCAATTGGCGTCTTTCAAAACCAAACTCTCGTGCAGTTAAAAATCAAAACTGTATAAAGTTGCTTTACAAGTTAATAGGTTAGTACCGACACATTAAGTACATGCAAGGGACAGACATGTCTGTCTGTCTGTGTCTGTATGCGTCGACAATTAACATTGACTCAAAGAATGGACTGTGCAACAGACCAGAAAGTCGTTTAAAAAAAGATTAGCAGATCTTGTCTGAATCAGAGTCGAACTAGGATCTATTTTCCTTTGTAACAGCATAGTTAACTTATAGACACTTAGAGGACAGTGTGGTCAAGTGGTTAGCGTCGCGACCTCTGGATCAGATTGTCGTGAGTTCAAATCCCGCCTCCACTCATGGATGTTTTGTGACGTCATTTAGTTTTAAGTGTGTTGTTATTTAATGCAATCAAGACGCTAATGACCTGAGTTGTCGACGCGTCTATAATTTACAATAAAATAAATATAGACACTTATGAACCTGCGCATTATTTAAATCATTGTTTGGAAGTTAACAGCCATAACCGAGCGCTTTCTATATTACGCCCCACCGATATGATAACACGTAGAGTTACAGAAAAAGTGAAATTTGGTGATTATGATGAGACCAGTGGTGGACTAACACTAACTAAGGCCCGGGGCGACTTTTCATTTCGAAAAAAAAATTTATATCCCCGGAGGTTTTTATATATATGCAGTGTTACTGCAGTCATATTTCTTCTAAGTTTTAGTTTTTTTTTTGAGGTCAAAATTGTATGATAATGGGGCGGAGCCCTCCCTCTCCCCGCTAGTCCGCCACTGAATAAGACCACTTGAAATAATCGTTCAAATAAAGCATGATCTAAATTTTAAAGCAAGACACACCGAGTACCGTGTATTATGAACGTTATAACCTCAATACTCGAGAACCACTAAACCGATTTACATAATTCTTTCGGTGGCAAATAGCTCATACTCTCAACCTTATATTATAACGTTACTAGAAAAGGGGGATGAGTAGTGAGTAGAGATTTACACCGCGGGCGAAATTAAACAGGGCTGCGAATACACATATTGTATAATATTCATATTTCATAATCTATATAATTATTATACTTATAGCTATTTTATATTTGTTTTTAAAATACAAACGTTTTTCCATATACATAAAGAAAAGTTATGGTTGTAATATTATCTCTTTTTTATTTGTTTAATACTGTATAAAAGTTTGTTAATTATTTTTGAATAAAAAACTCATTTGCCATTCACGACTCACGTCCAGGAACTTATCTTCTGAGTAGCTACTAGTCTTGGGTAAATCGAAAACAAATGACAAAACGACCAATAGCGTTCAGTGCTCCCCAAAAATAAGAATAAATAACCAGCCGAATGGCATTTATTATGAAGAAACCGGTGGAGGGAGTCAATGTAATACTTCAATGGGCGCAGTACCATCGCTATATAAGAGGACAGTGTGGTGTAATGGTTAGCGTAGCGGCCTTTGGATCACGCTGTCGTAGGTTCGAATCCCACCTCCGCTCATGGGTGTTTTGTGATGTCATTTAGTTAAAGTTTTATGTTAGTTATTATTTAATGTAATTAAGACGCTAATGACCTAAGTTGTCGACGCGTCTATAATTTACAATAAATAAATACAACAAATAAAATAAATAAACCATCGCTATATTTCAGCTAGATGCTGCACCTGTTCGATGATAGGCGAGAACACTGCCGTTTTTAGAAAGAGACAGGAATTGACAGCCACCTTATTTCATCTCGCTCGCACAATAATTGACATTTTCATCGCATTGCTATAAGGAATGCGCAATCCATTCTCTGAGTCAATGGTATAAGCAGTAAGGTCGCGACAATCGCGAGACTGCAATGCTACTCCCCCCCGGGGCCGTCAGGTGCAACGGCCAGTCGCCGACGCCGGTAGCAGACGCTATAACAGACGCGACACCGCCGCGGTCCGTCTCACCCCGATCTCCACCTCTGCACGCTCTCCTTTCACAACAGCTCTCTGCTCTGTCTGATGTCTGTACTTTATATCCAACTCAAATATATACAGTCTTAATGTGTTTGCCGTAATTTGAATAAAAATACGCGTCATTGTTATATATTTGAAATTGTTGCAAAGAATGCAGGCACTACACTACTAGAGCTATGAGAAGAACGAGTGAGGCTTGACTTTTATACATTCTACTGTAATATATTATGAATTTCAAATAGCAGCGGACTCTCTTCCATTCCATTGCAATAGGAGTGATTAGTGATTCAGATCGACTGCACTATAAGGAAAAAGTGTAGCGGAAGTCTAGTGTGGTGGGAGTAATGAGAAAAGAATACAACCGCGGTACTAGTAAAGATCAGGAATTGCAGTTAACTCGTTCTGTTCCAATAAATTGTCTTATAAGATGGCGCTTAGCTTACTCAGGGCCGGATTAACCATGATTAGGCAGAGTAGGCAACTGCCTAGCGGCCCCGCATCGGCTAGGGGCCCGAGCGCACAAAAGAAATTGAAAATGTTTCATAGAGTGAAAATTTAATTGGAAAATTTGTATCCTCAATGACAATAGGTATTATTGCTATTTTTCGACGCTGCATGCTGTCAGTTGATGAAATACTTCATACTTACAGAACAGGACCATCTAGTATCGAGTAGTAGAACTAATAATATGGATGCGTTACGTAGCGTATTCTATGAATCATTCTCGGGGCCCCTTTTCAGCCGTTTGAAGATAATAAGCTCTTTTCAAGTTGATGAAGGTAGCGTATTGTATGATTCATACAATACGCTTATACCTTCATCAACTTGAAAAGAGCTGATTATCTTCAAACGGCTGAAAAGGGGCCCCGAGAATTGCATTGCCTTATAGGGGCCCCGACATGGTTAATCCGGCCCTGAGCTTACTTGCATTGTTTTCAGGGCCGGCGCTAGGATTTTCGGGCCCCGGGTAAACGTTCGCAGGCCCCTGTACCCTCAAAAAAATTTGTTTTTTTTTTTGGAAATAGAAAATTTTAATGCAAAAAATCAAATAATGCCTTTTTTGTTGGGAAAATGTTTTAATGCTCGCAGTTTTAAACACGGTGGTCACATAGGTAAGCCCCGGGCCGGCGGGCCCCCTTTGGGGGCCCGGACCCAGGGTACCTTTACCCCGCTTACCCCCCCTAACGCCGGCCCTGATTGTTTTTATAAAGAAGATGCGAAAGCATATACCGTTGAGTGAGTAATTAGAGAGAATTTCAGTTACAGAAACAGAATTTATACAAATCTAGGCCAACATTATACTAGCCTGATTTTGCAAGCGTAAAAATCGGTTTTGACGGAAATGTGTGTGTGTTTTTTAAAGACCACCAACAGCTAAGGTTATTTGGGCCTAGCACCAATTCATATTTTTAATTCATTATTTTTTTTTTAATAATAAATTGAAAATCCAACTGACACTTTTATCAGCTCTCGGGCTAGAACCCGGGAACTGGGGACTTGGTATAATAGAGGAACCATAGCAACGCCACCCCCCAGGGGGGACATTGGAATGTGGTTGCAATCGCAAATTGCACTCCAATGTTCTTTGGGAATTAGCGCTCCCAGGGACCCGAGCTCGTACCAGTCGGTTTGTGTATGCCGGCTGGCGGATTCTAATACACAAATGGATTATTTGTTGTGTTGAAGACGCTAATGACCTGAGTTGTCGACCCGTCTATAATTTACAATTATTTAATTAAAAATCATAGCAAAGCCATGTAAACAACAGCATTGCTACACACTCGGCCAAATCTTATTTTACCGAGCATAGCATATTATATGTGGGTATTTTAAGTTTCATCAAAATCGTTCTATATAGTGATGCTGACAGACAGACAAAAATTCTAATAACGCATTCTCCGGTCTAAAATTGTAAATTGTATTTTAAAGACCACCAACAGCTAAGGTTATTTGGGCCTAGCACCAATTCATATTTTCAATTCATTATTTTTTTTTTAATAATTCTCCGGTCTAGCTATCATAATACAGATAATGATTTTAGCATATTGATAGATAGAAATCATAAATTATAGACGCTCGACAAGATATGTCGTAAACGATTATAAATCACACTATAATGTGCGACTTCTTCCAGCCGGTGAATCCGCTATCGGCCGCCGCCACCCCAGGCCGTCGCCCCGCTCGCCTCCCAATCACCGTCTGTCGTCTCTTGGTGCAATGCAACTGCAGTCTGCACCGTCGAATGCAACAACTGACGTTCAATTGTTATACGGTGCTACAGTCTACTATACGCTGTTTGCTTGCAGTGCAGTGCATTTTCTGTCTGTCTGTCTGTAGTCTGTGCTAGTAAGAGTAGAACAGGAGGCACAGTGTACAGGCAGCAGTCTCTCTGTCTAGTCTAGACTGTATACTCTCCAGCCAACCAACCACCCGCCGTGTTTTGTCTGCCGACATTGCTTTTCGTTTGTTTTTCATTATACTCTCTTGTTTATACCACGTCTATCTGTTTTTTGTATTGCCTTGCCAACGTAAATCAGTGCGAATCGAACCCTCCGACGCCGCTACGTCGTGTGGCTGCATTTTATCGCACGGTACAGAAGCGAGAAAACGACTTTTAGACATCTAGATCCTGTAGATGTACAATTAAAAATGTCGGTGCGATAATCAGTCCTGGATTTATAAATAGGCCGTATATGCCGCGGCCTAGGGGCGGCAGCGTCCTAGGGGCGGCAGATTTCAGAGGACGGTCACTTGATTTCAGAGGATAAAAGTCAAACACGTCCACTGGTTTTCTCATGGTTTTTTATACTTTCAATAAATCCCTATAGAAAGAAACTTATTCCTATCGAAACCTATATTATCGCGTGAGTGATAGATGAGAGCAGCGCGAGGCCCCTTTACTACAAATGAAAAATTATTATTTTAGAAAGGTATGTACATGGGGCGGCGGAAATAAAGTGGCCTACACTCATAAAAAATATAAATCCGGCACTGGCGATAATACGTAAAAATATTGTAGTACCACATAATATAAGCGTTGATAATCAGTTTACTATATTCATTGAAAATAGGTACCACCGAAACAATTCGAGTGTATCAGTATTTTTACTATAATAAAACTCCACAATGGTCTAAAGTAGCGATTTGTCGCGACACACTAGTGTGTTCCGAGCACACGTTAAGGTACGTGCAGCACAGAGCTGGGATTCTAGATGGTAGCATAGATCATAGCAGGGCTTGCTTAAATTAATGCATTGTCATATATGCGAGCGTACACAACGAAGCAGTGAGTGTACCAGGTATAAGCGCTGTTATAAGAGCTGGTAGATTCCAGAATGTATCTCACCATTCTTTCAGCGCGCTGACTACTACAATCAACGTGTGACAACTGTCAAATGGCCATTACAAGTTTCGCAATGGATATGACTGTAAATGAAATTTTGTTAGTTTTTATTTAATTTGTTTTGAGTTTTGACGTATTTAAAAGTGTTAGGTTCCATACGTAAATATTCAAAAAACCGGTTTGGGTAAAATTTTAATTCTTGGTATAAATGATGAAATTCGCCATGTTTAGATCGTTTTCTATTAATAGGGTGGACATGATAGCTCTTACCCAAATTTTTATTTAAAATATATCATTTTGTAGCAGAAGAACACAAATATTCGTCTTCGCTATCTGACATTTCAAACGCGACTTAAGCTTGTATCAATGCTAGTATCAAAGCTTCGTTGTGCAAACCTATAAGCGCTTATAATTTCAGCCACCATCTACCATACATGCTACCATCTAGAATCCCAGCTGCGTACTGCGCGTACCTTTAGACGCGGTTGCGAAAAATTACAAATTTAGCGCGTTCTGGTTTAAATGGTATTTGGGCGGCACATACATCTCAAGACCCGTATTCACCGAACATTATTAAAGGTAGAAGCTACTAATCTTAGAATAAATTTATTCATTGGAATAAAATTAACTTTCAATTCACCAAACAATTCACTCGATTAAATAGTAACTTCAGGTACAAATTTACTTTATACCATACACCTTGAACATTTTGTCAAATATTTTGATTCTAAAGCACGTTTACCAAAGATCCGAAAATGTAAATTTATTTTATTTTACTGCAAAAGCCTTTACCTGAAAGATATGAAATTAATATTTACTTGAAAAGATCGCCAGGTCATAAAGTAATTTGTGCATTTCGTGCCCGTCCTATTTTACTAGGCGAATAAATATTTATATCCTTGAAATTGGACAGAATATAGTTATTCTTACGATTTATACCTGCAGTAAACTTAACTACGTTTGGTGAATTGAATTATCGCTATTTATTCCGAGTAATAGTTACCAGGGGAATAATTCAACGGAATAAATAACTAACTAGGCTTGGTGAATACAGGCCTTAATAATTAAAAGATGTACTTACTTATACAATGTGTCAATGTCGCCAGTGGTTAAAAGTTCGTTAGGTGTGTTGCGGAGGAAAAAAGATTGAGAACCCGATCGTGGTCTAAAAAGCATCACATTCTGCTATGAAGGTCTTTAAAAAAATTCAGCAACTAATTGCATAAATATAAATTCATTTATAAAGAAGAGATCAGAGATTTAAATATCATTGCTGGGGGAGAGAACAATATGACATCTGCATTATGGCGGATGTTCGTAACAAGTATAAGGTTTCAAATTAATTATTACAAGTGTTTCATCACTCAAAACGTTTCACCCACGTCTTAAATCTGCAATGGCGGTGCCAGAGGGTGGGCCGGGTGGTCCATGGCCTATACCTTAAACTGTCTTGGACTTGGCCTACCCTGGCATTATCCCCAATCTAGGTTAAATTATTTTAAAAATTGAATAATAAAAACATATACAGGGTGGGACACAGAACTACCATGTGTAGTAGAGGTCAAAATAAGTCGATTGGACCCAATTTATTTATATACCAAAATGTACCGTTTGCCCGTGAGAAGAGTTCAAAGTTTACATAAAATTTTGTATTACAATTTTATTAAACTTGTACTAGGAATATCTGTTAGCATTATTTAAGAAAACATGTTTTTCCTTCAGAACTATGTGGAATACGAAATTTTTACAAGAGTAACAAAATGAAGATAATTAATCAGTCTTCTCGCTAAAAAAATTTGAGAACCGTATTACCACCTCTAAGAAAGTTCTGAAAAAATGTCAGGGGGTGAGGGTGGTTTTAACCCTTCTACAATTTCTTTTGGGTTTCTTTGATTATCGAAAGGAGAGTAATCCTCTAAAATGCACTTTTGTCAAATTTTATTCAATTTGTTTCACTCATTTCTGAACAGCGTACAAAAATGTGTTTTTTTATGTAAACTTTGAACTCTTCTCACGGGCAAACGGTACATTTTGGTATATAAATAAATTGGGTCCAATCGACTTATTTTGACCGTGGTAGCTCTGTGTTCCAGCAATTTCGGGACACCCTGTATAAATCATCATTCATCAGTAAACTCATGAATTATAAACTGATTATTAACACATTTGAACAGATTTATTCAAATATATCAATACTTGTCTTTATGTGCATAATTATGTAGTAATTAATATCCTGCAATATTATTTCTAATTTTTTAAATACGTTTTTAACCCCCGCCGCATTTTTTCTATAAATTCTATAGCAAGTAACTTGGGTTAAAATTTTACCGAGCACAGAAATTTTGGGGATGTTATTGGCCCACCTTCAGATCACCATGCCCAACACTGCGGTCCACCCTAACAAAAAATCCTAGCGCCGCCACTGTAAATCTGATTCCTTTCAGAAAGTAGAATCATTTTTAAAGATGAATATATATATATATGTCTGTTTAATTTATATTAATATGTCCTGATTCCAAAGGCGGATCCAGGATTTATTCAAGAGGGGGACGCAAAACCATCCGAACTAGCCTATAATCTAACAAAAACAAGAAGCTTAATACTTGACACCGCGGCGACATTAGCGTTACCCGATGTGCACCGCGGGGAGGTTGCACGCAGGGATTACGCACATCACGGCCCTGAAAAGGGCTGATTTAAGAGCTTAATGTGTGTTTTTTCTAGTTGAACCGCCCCTCCCCCCCCCCCAACTGAATCCGTCCTTGCCTGATTCGCCGCTGACCTTTATTATTTACGCGCAATAATATGTGTTTATTTTATTTATTGTAGATTATAGACGCGTCGACAACTTAGGTCATTAGCGTCTTAAATTATATTAAACTAGCCGTTACCCGTGGCTTTGCCCACGTATATTTCGATTTATGTTTTATTGTCCTCCCGCGATAAATTCTCCTCCTGCGAAGCGATGCCGGGCTGGTGGTGTTTACACACACAAATTTTATTAATACATTACTCACTCGCTTCAAAAATGACTTCCATACAAACTTTCATCCCCTATTTAATCCCCTTAGGGGATGAACTTTTAAAAATCCTTTCTTATTGCTCACCTATACGTTATATAAGGAACTCCTGTGCAAAATTTCATTCTTCTAACTTCAAAAATGACTAACTTCCATACAAATTTTCATCTCCTATTTAACCCCCTTAGGGGATGATTTTTAAAAAATCCTTTCTTATTGCTCACCTACGTTATATAAGGAACTCCTGTGCAAAATTTCATGCTTCTAACTTCAAAAATGACGAACTTCCATACAAACTTTCATCCCCTTTTTAACCCCCTCAGGGGATGAATTTTCAAAAAAAAAATTCTTAGTGCTCACCTACGTTATATAAGACACTCGTGTGCAAAATTTCATGCTTCTAACTTAAAAAATGACGAATTTCCATACCAACTTCCATCCCCTATTTAACCCCTTTAGGGGTTGAATTTCGAAAAATCCTTTCTTAGTGGGTGCTTACGTCACAAAAGGAACCTACTGTCCAAATTTCAAGTTTATATCTTCAGCGGTTTGACCTAGGCGTTGTCTGTCAGTCAATCAGTCAGTCAGTAACGGAACTGTTTTATATATATAGATAACAACTAATTTAAAACTAAACAACATCATAAAACATCCATGAGCGCAGGTGGGATTCGAACCCACAACAGTCTAGTCTAGAGGCTGGTACCAAGTACGCTATCCACTAGGCTACACTGCCCTCGAATATAATATGTGAAGTTGTAAATAATTCCTTCATTACTAAAAAATGACAGTTAAGTATTTATGAATGGTGGCATTAATTTTGTCCAGAATGTATTTTGATAAATAATTTTGGAACTATGAAGTTACGTATGGCTCCCCATACCGATATGGGCTTGAGAATAGCCGAGCGTGTAGCAATTCTGCTGTTTACATGGTGTTGCTATAGTTCCTCTATTACAAGTCCCCAGTTCCCGGGTTCTAGCCCGAGAGCTGGTAAAAGTGTCAATTGGATTTTCAATTTATTATTAAAAAAAAAATTATGAATTGAAAATATGAATTGGTGCTAGGCCCAAATAACCTTAGCTGTTGGTGGTCTTTAAAACACACACACCATACCGATATGCGCAGTCCGAACTCTATGTCAATGGTTCTTATTTCCAGTACAATCTCTTATTAAGGGGTTTCTATAGTCTATACAGAGTGTTTGATAAATATACGGCAAAAATTAAAGCGGTTATTTCCTGGATTATTTTAAAAATATTCTGTCTTTTGATGATTTTCGAATAGCCGCTTTGTTTCGAAGATATACAGGGCAATAAAACTCCTGAAAATGAGTACCGCCGCAGCTAGGATGCATGAATGATGAATCCAATCTCCTCCTCATTGACTGTCGAACTCTTTCAAAAACACAAGGGTTGTTTCTTATTGCATTACATCCATCAGCTATCCAATTTCTCAAATCAATGTTTTCCAAAAAAAAGCGGCTTTCCGAAAATCATCATTTTTATCATCATGGAGTCCTCAGTCTTAAGACTGGTTGGACGTGCATCTCCACCCTTTTCTATTCTGAGCTAGCCTACTCATCTCCCTGAAAGTTGAGCACCCTACATTCCTATTATTGAAATTAGGAGAGGAAATCTCCGTGGCAAAGGATCAAAAAAATTGCAATATACTGATGATTAAAAAAGTGCATATCTTTGCTAACATTTCGGTGCTCTGAAGATGGTGTAAAGAGCACCGAAACGTTAGTAAAGATATGCAATTTTAATCATCAGTATTACAATTTATTTGATCCTTTGCCACTGAGATTTCCTCTCCTAATTTCAATCATTATCTACGGATCATCATATCTCTATATCATAGAGTTTTTTAACATTCCTATTATTGACCAATAGTCTAAGCTAGGCCTGCCTCTATATACTCTTCTTTTTCCCTGTTTCCGCTTCTAATATGTCGCGTTCGAGTTCCTCGTGTCTCATAATGTGCCCTACCATCCTATCTCTCCTCTCTTTTATTGTCTTCCACAAGCATATTTCTTCTACTCTTTCTAGTACCTCCTTATTGCTGACCTTATCTACCCACGGAATCTTCATCATGCGCCTGTAACACCACATTTCGAACGCTTCTATTTTCTTCGTATCCGTTTCTCTTATATCGTCCATCATCAAAGGACAAAATATTCTTAAAATAACCCAGGGAATAACCCCTTGAATTTTTGACGTATGTTTACCAAACACCCTGTATATTGTGCACAGCTAGTAGACAATTAAATGCACTAACAATTTAGTTCCGCAATTCACAACACCACTTGTACGCAGTGACTGAAAGACCTTCAACTCAATTAGTCATTTGCGTTGCATTATTACCCCGCAATACATGATTCAATAAGGCTCAATATTCATGAATCCCGAGAAATTTTGTTTGAGACACTCAATATAACAAGCCATAGAAATATTTGTAACAAAACAGAAGAAGATAGATATTTTGGGGCCGGCAAATGTCCGCTCCACTCAGGCCTACAAGGGGGCCCATTGTGTATAGGGGCCATCCAAGTATTACGTAAGCAGATTTTTTGCAATTATTAACCCCCTCCCCCTCGTCAGCAAAACTAAGCAAAGCTCTTACCCTCCCTCCCATGCTTACGTAAACATTGGTACATGCATTTTTCAATGTGTTCTGGTTTCTTTATTGATTCATGAGCAGCAGTTATAAGTCTAGAAATAAGGAATAGGCTTGGAATAGAGGACTTTAACGCACATAATATTTATTTAAGCAAATTTTATTGACATGGTATTCAGTTATTATAATCTTAATATATTAACGAACAAAACAAACTTCTTTTAAAATGTTGGTATATTAATTTAAATTAACAGTCCTCAGTCCATGACACACGAATCCATGATTCTAAGTCTTCGATGACATTGGATGTTTGTTGCTCAATGAATAGCACGCGGTAATTCCCCTACTCGGTTCTTTTGCTCGGTTCTAAGCGAGTAAACGTATCCATTATTTTCGGGAATCCCTGAAAATGTGTTTCGTTTTCAAGCATAGACAAGTAGGGTTGCCATATGTGTTCAAACCAAAATCGACATCGAGAGACATCGACATCCAGACCCCTCCATCTCCCATGTCATCAAAAATAAGCAAAGCAAAGAACCCCCCGCCACCCTGTAGTGCTTACGTAATACTTGAATGGCCCCATATCCCCGATAATTCACTAGGTCTTAAATAGTACTATGGCCCCTCGTGATGAACTTGATAAATCTCTTGGTAGATACTCAAATATTTGGTTCCCAAGGGATGAGTCTGAGGCGCTTGAGAAGCATTGCAGGCGGCTTCAGGATTCTCTCGGGATTGACATTCCTAACTGCTGGGGGACATGGCTCTCAGGGCTCCCCTGGAGCCGAAACTGTTGAGCAGCACCTCGTTATTTGTTATTAGTGTATTTGCCATAATATGGCACATACACTATTGGCGTCGGTCGGATGGCGGGACCTAGGGATCGGACCAAAATTTCTCGACGTTTCATAACCTCCTGAACACTTTGGCACCATTTTTTAAAATGTTTATATATATATATGTACACGGTAACTCTCGACAGACTTAATCGATTGAAACGAAATTTGGTACACACATTGGAACCCATCACCGCAAGAAGCCTATTTAAAATGGGCCCGATCGGACCATTTTCAGGGTTGCATTTAGGGGTTCCAAAAAGTTTTTGGGCCCAAAAATACCGAAAAATTTGTCAGAATCGTTTCAAAATTGAAATTTAACTCTTTAGTAAAGATTAAAATGTGCTGCTAAAATTTTAATAAAATCGGCCTGACAGGACCGGACTTTCAAATTTTATGAAAACACTAGTTTGTTGATACGGATTTACTTATGGAAGGGTGTATTTAATTGGGTGTACTGATAAAATCCATGTCTAATATTGAAATTTAGAAAAATTTAATTATTTTAACGGATGTATTAAGGGGTTAAATTTTTTATTTTGTCAAAAAACAAACTTAAGTTCACATAATAATGCCACAATGCCTGTATTAGCAAATACACTATATATTGTCGGCAGGGTTTGGCACTGCGACCCGAGTTTTTTGTTAATAGGAAAGGAAGAAAAAGATTTAAAAACTTATACGAATACCAATAATAGAATGAATGGTCCGTACTCTACGTAAGTTTGACACGCCTATTGCTCTCTTTACAGTCTAGTGTCTAGAGTCTAGACTCTCTAGATTGCAGTTATTAATAGGTCCCGATGCAGCATGCATTCTGTCATCGTCACACAGTTATCGGTGGATGTTTAGTTTCTTTCTTAGCACACACACAGTTCTCTTAATTCGGTCTATAGTAAATCTGCCCCATTCAGACGACCCAACACTGAAATTGATTACATTAACTGTTATGGCGTTGGCATACTTTTTTAAAACCGATGCGAAATTGTTATTGTTTTCAGTATTCTTTTTTACTTCCCACCTCTACTATGGTAGGGAAGTAATGGATTCAGTCCGAAAACAATATTTCGAGATTTTAACAGATTTTCACGTTTTGAGACCCTAGCAATCGTTTAAAATCATTTTCCGACTGATGTCTGTATGTGTGTGTGTGTGTGTGTGTGTGTATGTGTGTGTGTATGTGGTCAATTTTTCGCCTTCGATATCTTAAGAACGGAACAACATACGGGCATGCCGATTGTTCTATTGTGTTTGTCAGCCTTTAACTTAGATCTGATTAGATTTGGAGTCAAATCGGTTCAGTGGATCCTGATATATTCAAAAAAACGACCTCAATGTCACGTATTAACATAGGTAAAAAAAAATATAAATGAATTATAGATGTTATAATATGAAAAAAATGTAAATATTTTTTTTCTCTAAAATGTATAGTTTTCGAGAAAAAAAATATTTTACTAAAAAAAAATAAAAATTGTACGTAAATCAAGGTAACCATGATTTTTGCTATATTAAGTTAGCCATCAGTAGATCACCAAACAAAAAAGAGGGCCATGCTTTTTTCAAAGAATAAAAATTAAATTGTGTTTTAAAGACCACCAACAGCTAAGGTTATTTGGGCCTAGTCAAAGAATAAAAAAAAGAGTGTTTATTTTTTGCAAATATTTACTAGGTGGGAAGTATAGGACTGGTCATCAGTCGAATTTTTTTTTGTTGAATCTCGGAAAACAGTTGAAATAGGCCAAAAGGTAACACTGATTGAAGAAAAATGACGATGAATCCTTTGAGGGAATAGAATTGTATTGTATTTTAAAGACCACCAACAGCTAAGGTTATTTGGGCCTAGCACCATTTCATATTTTCAATTCATTATTATTTTTTTTTTTTAATAATAAATTGAAAATCCAATTGACACTTTTACCAGCTCTCGGGCTAGAACCCGAGAGCTGGGGACTTGTAATAGAGGAACCATAGCAACGCCATGTAAACAACAGCGCTGCTACACTCTCGGCTATTCTCAAGCCCTTGAGGGAATAGAAATAGATTACATCAGCTATTATGACGCTGGCATACTTTTTCAAAACCGATGCGAAATTGTTATTGTTTTCAGCGTTCTTTTTTTTTTTGTTGAATCTCGGAAAACAGTTGAAAAAAGGCCAAAAGGTAACACTGATTGAAGAAAAATGGCGATGAATGAGGGAATAGAAATGGATTACATTAGCTATTATGTGGCATACTTTTTTTTAAACCGATGCGAAATTGTTTTCGTTATTCTTTTTTTTATTTTGGTTGGATTTGTTTATATTATCTCAGAAAACAGTTGAATTAGGCCAGAAGGTAAAACTGATTGAAGAAAATTAAGTATTATTGGCGATGAATGTTTTGAGGAAATAACCAGTGCATCGTGAGCCATCAAACTGCGGGTTTCGGTAGAATAAAATCACTTCCTGATCTCCGCGATTTGCTTCTCTACTCTGACATATGTTTGAATGTTTTGTTAAATAGTTCTACAACAATAATAATACATTGTATTTTTGTGTACTGCATTCGACCGGGACTATAAATTACATCGAACATTTAGAGAGAGTAATTGGTTAAAGTTGCATTGTAGGTACAAGGTACAATACTAATAGGTGTGGTAAGTTCTGAACTGTTTTTACTTCCACCTCTCTATGGTGGGGAAGTATTGGATTCAGTCCGAAATTTTTTTTCCGGAATAATAAGTAACAGACCACAGTTCAGGAGTTCTTACGCTTATGCATCTTATTGAATTCAGCGTTCCGTTTTCTATAAACATACTGTTACGGATCACCCTGTATATAAACGTCAGGCAAGAATTCCGAGAAGCGGTGTCTACTTACTGAACAACGAGTAACTGCACGAATATTCTGGAAAACGCTAGAACGCGCTGGGCTTCAGCCACGCAGCGTATATAAACGAGTGAGTGAGGCGAACAGTCAATCAGTCGACGGTGTCACGCAATCGGTAATCAGTCAATGTTGAGTCATGCAACCAAGCGGATCAGTGATATAAATATTAGTCAATCAACGGTCGAATCAGTCAGTACAGTGATATTAATAGTGGAGTGTATTGCAAATAGTTTCTCTATGGTATAGACAGGTCTCTAATCTCAAGGGCACCCAATGGGAAATTAGCAGTGCAGTGGTTTTACCCACACACCAAGCCTCTTTTTTTAAATTGTTATTATATGAAGATAAATTCTTTAAAGAATTTTGCATCCACAAGCACCCTAAACTTCAGGTTCGTCACCGTCACACAAGGGATACTTGCGGAGCAAGGTGAAACTATAACCGCGTCTCAAACCATGAAATGGGCGATTACAGTGAGTTTGAGTCGTGCGCACGGAGTACACGGAGCCACCCAATAAGCACAGACTTTTGCATGCGGTAGACTAGTGACTCAGCATTACGCTGACATACCGGGATAGCATTTATGTTTGCCAACAGTGACGGTTTGGCTCCACCAAGAACACCAATTATAAGGACAATTAATTTAACAGAATAGTCTGGGTACTGCTTCCTAAGCTCAAAGAGAAGATCTTGATATTTTGTCCGCTTCTCAGTCTTCTTCGCGATTATGTTCGTTTCAGCAGGAGCTGAGAACTCGATGACATACATAAATCGCGTAGTTTTATCAAGGAGAAACTATATCAGGCTCTGTAGCTGAAAGTTGCCTGGTAGTACTGAATGAATAATTCCAGAAAATCTGATTCATTCTCGATAACGGACTCAATATCACCAGGAACATAAGGCAGAACGGGAGTTTTATCAATACCGTAATTATGCCTTAGGTGGTAATATAGGACTCTTAGAGCAGCATTGTGGCGATGGATGTAGGCGCAACTTGCATAATAAGTAATAACTGCATGCCGACAAGAGATGCATGAGAATTATTATTATTATTACAATCATAATATCTTGATTTATTTTCTTATAAACACAATTAAAGGTTTATTCAAATTGGTAATCATGCTTGTATAAAACGATACGCTGAATTCTATAAACTCATTCGCACTTCTGCATCATCCATTAGAGGTTTAAGAAAATTAAATTTGGATGGACTTCTGATACTATATTATCTTGTGTACTCTGATATTTGGTATTCTGAACTTTGCTTCTGAATTTAGTTCATTTTGAAAAATTAAAAAAAAAATTGTTTACAACCGCGCCTGGAGATAATTTTTTCTCTATTTAAACATTTGTGGTAATTTTTGATTTGCTATAATAAATTATGTATTTATTTACATTGACTGCGCGTGTATGTGTGTTGGCTGTGACGTAGTGTCTAGACATGCCCCCCGCACCGCACCACGGCTAGAGCGGACCATCGTCGCGGCTACAATATGTCGAACTGCTGTTTGCTGCTATACGACCAATAACTCTACCATGTCCGAACGTTACCGGAGGCGCTAAAGTCACCCTCCTTTCGACAGGGTGAAAAATCCGGTCGTTAATTAAACATTTTTAAAGTATAGAAAAACATTTTTTTTATCATAACCATTTGAAATACTTTTTACCTTAAAGCCTATAGAACTAAATAATGTAAATAACATGAAACTGTTAACATTTTTTATATCGAGTTTTGTGAGGGTAACCGTTCAATATAAATTAACATATTCAAAATTCCGATAATGACTATCGAATCTTGAGAATATTTCATCTCAGACACCATACTTAAGTATGCAGCGCTAAATCTCCTGAACTATGAAGTTCTAAATATTTACAGCCGATGTCGCCACATAACATTACCATAATAGTTTAAAATAATTCCGTTTGGTGTCGCTACTTACAGTTTCTTGTGTGTTTTTCACAAACTGAACAAAATGGTTGTCTGACAGTTGGTTAATGTTTAGCTATTTTCAATGAAATTTTCAAATCAAATCAAAATTAGTCGATAAGGATTAAACTGTGAGGTGTTATTTGATATTATAGTATTTCAGTATTATGTATTGTCTTCAATGGCTCATTCCCGTCCTCCTGATACCGAAACCGATGAATCCGGCCCTTATACAGACGCACGTCATGTTCATGGTACTGTATTTGATCGGGTTCTTTCTGGAGAGGAAGCCTTGCACAATTTGCAGTCTCGTCTTCCTGGTTGCGGTCTTTCTAATATGTTACAGCGGCGTCGGCAACTGTCTATTCTGGGGCGTTAGCTGTGACACGTTACGATGCGACAACGGGTGACACCCTTTCGGCGCTCCGCTTTCATCTCGTTATTGCTGACTGAATGAACAATGAATGCTACCGTTTATGAAGAAATCGGATATGTCGAACGGTTTGCAGTATCGAGTCAAAATATTTACTGGTGATCAACGAACTTTTACGATACGATGCATCGTGACTACAAAAGCAATAATATGAGATGTAAATGTTGTATAATTGAGACGAACGCAACGATTTTTTTAAATATGTGATAACAGTGTGGTAAAGTTCAGTTTCATTCAGTTCAGAACTTAATTTAACGATGAAACAGGGTCGGGGTATTTGCTCGAACAGTAGCGATCGAGTCTAATTTCTTTTTAAGTCAAATAAATAATATATTGTTATGGTCTATAAGATGAATTATTTATAATTCGTCGTCCAATTAATTATGATTTTGTTCAGAATACACAGAACAGGCGTCTGTTAAACAAATTATTTATAATGTATTTTCTGATATTATACTTATCAATAGTTATATTGTTAGATAATCCGTTTTATTTTGTAAGTAGGTTTGTTATAAGATGTTATTAAATAATATTAATAATCGTTTTGTAACAGATGTGTTTATTTGTTGTAAAAATTGTTTTGAAATGCCTGTTTAATAAGAATATTTATAAAAATGATTTCCGTTGTTTCTTTTCTTTAATTTTTGCGAAATATAAGTGGACATAAACACCTTTATAAATATAATACTTATAAATTGAAATATTCCATAGAAAAATCACTTAAATCTGAATGAAAAACTATCACAATTTTCCAATTTAAATTAAATTTTAACAGTGATTTCAAGTATTTCATTGTAATTTTGTATTGCGATTTTCAAACCGGTTTTTCTTAATTGTGCCCATGTGCCGCCATATTTAGGTTGACAGATGCTGATCGTAATTTTGTTACCTATCTTTTTATAAAAAAATGCTGTAAACCCATAAAAAGGTAACTTTTCATTTTATTCAAATGATTGGTGTTTAGTTTAAAATTTAAGATTTCTAAGATTTATCTTCGAAAAAACGGTATTTTTAATTTTGAGTTCAGCTTTGAATCAATAACTCTAACCTATCTTTTGATATAGATTTTCATTATTAATTGTATTCTGCCTTGGTTTTATTTATTTTTTTGTTATTATTTATATTATAATAAAGAGTTAATAAATTATATAAGTATATAATTTTTTTTCATAATAGTACTTTTGGTTTGATATACTTTTCCAGTATGGTTAGTGGAGTACACCAATACCATGTCTTCGGAGGAAATTTTGGAAGATTCTGCGTCGTTCCCGATGCTCGCGTATACACTGAATAGTATGAACGTCCTTCAAAGTAATCTTGGAGATGATACATTGTACTACCAAGACTTAGAGGATGGCAGCACGGGCTGGACTCTCGGCGGTCTTCCGGTGCTGTTCACTAACGGTAAATTAAACCTTTTTTATCGATACTGACTCGTAATCGACTGACCATACATTAAATCGTTTACAGATGGACAGCCGATTCTTCCTAACGGTTTCAGCGAAAAAGAAACCGCCGATGGAGATTCCGATATGCCTTTCGAATCTCCATCAATTGAAACAACGGATGTCCCGACCAATCGACTTCTACCGCAGTCAGAAATCAACGCGCTAGATGATGTGTCCGTGACTTTGAAACCGTCGAATTCAACGACTTCTGGCGAAACACCAAATGCAAACAAACCTAGCTTCGAATTAAATGATGGTACTGATTTATCATTTGATTTAATCGATGACCCAGACCTTAGTTTACCTTTGGAGGTGATTTTTTTTTTCTTTTTAATTGAAATTATTGACACTTATAATATCTGTCAGCGATTTTAGATTATAATAAAAAAAAAATAGCTATAATTAATGCCTTTTTGACAGATTGCTAATAAAAATGCCATCTCGACGGGTGGCAGCGTGATCTTCTGGCCTCAAGAACAGGACAAATCGAACACAAGAACAGATGTTGGAGTGGAAACAAATGAGTGTGGTGTTCAAACAAGTGAAAGTGATATGGACGCGCTTCTTGCACAGTGGGCCGATGTAACATACAAATGTAAGAGATGTACGTTTCAAATAGAAAACAAACAGAAGTTCCTTAGCCATGTGAACAGTAAACACGCACAGGTAATGACGAAAAAGAAAGGCAGCTCAAGCCTAAGGGCCAGCGAACACATGCTACTTTTTGTATCAAGATTGTGCGATTGTGCTTGTAGATCGTCAAATGCAGCAACCATCATTGTAGATTATAGACGCGTCGACAACTCAGGTCATTAGCGTCTTCAACACCAAAAATTAATAATCCATGTGTGTATTAGAATCTGCCAGCCGGCATACACAAACCGATTGGTACGAGCTCGGGCTCCTGGGAACGTCAATTCCCAAATAACATTGGAATGCAATTGCGAGAACAACTACATTCCAATGTTCCCCGTGGGGGAAGATGCAGCAACCAACAGCGTAAACCCGCGCAATACACAACTGATGTCATGGATTCCTATAAGGCTGTACTCTTTACGCGCAAGTGCAAAACAAATGCTAAATTGCGCGAAAGAGTCTCCATGTTGTTGCCAAATCACGCGACCGAATGAGAAATTTCGTGTAGCTGAGTAATCGTCAAATCGCGATCCAGTTGCTAAATCGCACTTTTTCGCTACAAAAAGTAGAATGTCTGTTCTAGCCCTACGATGTGTTTTGACTCAACGGTCGTTTTTTTCAGAAATTTAAAAGTTTGCTGTCTACAAAAATACGCTCGTCAAATACACTTGCGAACGACACAGAAAGAGAAACGGCGCCTCGTAGTTTTCTAGTGCAAACTGACAATGGCACGATTGAAATTGAGACCGACTTTGAGCAGATTGTAAAAATGGATGCTGATGGCGCCGGGAGTGATAGCGAAGTTTTGACGAATTCAATCAGTAAGTATTGAAGTTAATTAAAAACGGGATGAATCTTTATTTGTATGTTCCTTAAAATGTATATTGGTCAAAAACTTTGCATTGTGAGTATTCTCTGGCGGAAATCACCCCCTGCACGCTTCATCTCAAAACCTTTCCCCTCGCCAAAAAACTGTTACCGGTCTCCCGAGGCTATTTTTAAAACTAAAGGATTTGGGTAAAAATCAAATGAAGATCAACTACAGATCCTACAGGTGAGTTTTTTGAAAAAAGTTTTGGCTACGTGTGAAAGGTAACTTAATTTTTAAAAAGTTGTAAGTTTTTCCAAGAATTTTTTTTTTTTTTTATTAATTTTTCGCCAGTAGAATCTGTAGTGTGCTTCTCGATTCTTAATTTGGCGTTTACCAGAACCCCTTAGCTTTAAAAATAGCGGTGGGAGAGCGGTAACCGTTTTTGGGCGAGGTGAAAGAATTTGAGATGAAGACTGCAGGGGCTAACCTCCGGTAGAGAATACTCTTAAAATGTGTATCTTTCATGACATTAGAAAAAGACCCACTAGACGCAAATGCAGAGAACTTCAGTGGAGAATTAGTTGTAGCTGCCGATGCGACGTCAACTTCCCCGCTGTGTCAATACGTGTGCAGCGAGTGCTCTGAACTGTTCACCACCCTAGCAGACTGCCGCCACCACATGATCAAAGTATGTCCATTTTTTTTATACAGATTTTCCAGGACAGATATACCAAACAGCTAATACAGGCTTCGGCAAAATTTATTGCCGATGATGGCGTTCTCAACCTTATAGTTTCATACAGGCCCGGATTTCTGCCTAAGCCAACAAGGCACCGGCCTAGGGGCCCAACCGCCGATGGGGCCCTGGCCAGGGCGGAGATGGAAATTAAAGAAAAAAAGCCCAAAAATTTTGTAAGATAACCCAATTGGCGACTTTTTTTTTTTGCTAAATTTCCATCCAATTCCATTTTTTCCCCTTTTTTTGTGCTTGGGGGGGCCAACTGTCAAGTGCCTAGGGGCCCTGGGTTTTTAAGTCCGGGCCTGGTTTCATAATATGTATTTCTTTTTTATTTATTTTTTAATTTTAGTTCAAGTTTTATAAGCTGTTTAAAATGAGTAACGCAAATTGCTGGACCCCATATTATAAAAATAATTTTAATTAAAAAAAGAGTTGTAAATAGTTTTATTTTCATTTGTTTATTTTGTCAGGTGCATCGTTTAAAAATTGTAGATAAATGGGAACAGGACAATTGTGAGAAGATGTTTGATCAGCCTGTGAATTCTGCGAACGCAGTTTTTGTCAACATTTTATCGGCAGACAAATCGGATGTGGAAGATGACGATCGAAATAATGGATCGGGTGACGTCATTGAATCTCAGAACGAACTGAATGACAAAAGGTCGAAGGGAAGTCTACAGTTCAAGTAAGTTTACTGTAGAAAAATGAAACGGATATTTTTTATTACAGCTTGTGAATTTCATAATGGACCTATCTCTCATAATAAGAGCGAGAGATCGTTATTGCTTGTTCTGCAAGAAAAAGAGAGAAAAAATATGGTTGCGCACGCATACCGTGTTCTGCCACCTACCTAGCAGCAGTCAGTAACCAACGATATAGACAAGACTATTGCCTAGTTACAGCTTGTAGTTACCGGATCATATTCTGTGAACACGGATGCGCGCGCATCCAGATAAAAAAGATACGTGGATTGCGCATGCTTTGAACAGGACCTTGTGACGTCATACATGCACAAATTTTAAACATTGTTTTAAAGTACTAAACAATTGATAACATATTTATTTTTTCGGTTTTTCATAATAATATTCTTACATGTACCTATAACTCCATTAAAAATGTCATTGCAGCTGCGTGAGGTTATACAATCACTTGCCCGCAAATTTCAGGTTAATAACAAATTTTAATCCCTTTAAAAATAAAGTAAGATCGCTATTGACACTTTTAGCATTGTATTCTTGGATTAATATTTTAATATGATTTTTTAAATTTATATTATTTTATTTTTTTTTACCTTGTTTAATTTCTTGTAATTTTGACAAACTTTCATCTCATCGATGTGCTGTGGTGTAAATAAAATTATTATTACTTGAATCAGAATTTCAAAATCGCAGTATGCGAGATGACCCACTAGATTCGTAAGAGAATACATTAAAAGGCTTACTCGTTTACAGCTGGTGTACAGTTCGCGGTTGCACGTTCCGATTTTCAACAAAAGAAACTCAAAATATTCACGAGCGCTGCCATGCGTCTGTTGCTTTGCCAAAAGATGAAGACAAAACCAAATGCAATTACATTTGTTGTGAATGTAGGAAACCGCAGCGCTCATGGCGATCTTGTTCACTACACTTGTGGAGGACACACAAGATAGACACGGACTTGTTGACGTGTCCAATTTGTCAGACGCATAAGTCGACTACACACGGTAAATATTAAGACAAACAATTCGGTATAGCATTCATGTCAACCCGACGACATTAAATTATTGTGCATTTGTAGCGACACTGGACGATCACATGAAGATCCACAGCAACGTTAGAGAACACGTATGCCCCGAGTGCCGCAAAACGTTTAAGCAACCGTCGCAGTTACGAAATCATCGGATCACTCATCTAGACAAGGAAGCCGTGAGTGTATTTCTCTGATGCAATATTAAGTTTATACAAGATGCTGCCGAAATATGTAGCCAAATTTCAAGAACAAATTCCACACGAATAAATCAAAATATACGTTTTTAGATTGAAACTTTAGTAAAAGAGTTATAGCCAAGAGCTAGTGATAATTTTTTGGTGTTATTTATTCAAGGCCTTATTTTTGTGAAGATGTTGAGGGAGGCATATTGAAGTGGCCTGAGTAAGGGATATTGCTAGATAGCGGTATGGGAGGGATGCAGCCCGCCCCCAACATGTAACAAAAAAAATGGTCACAATTATTATTGCTTCAAGGCTGAAATTGTTTGTTTGTGACCCAATAATTCCATTATAATATTTGCAGATCGATTGGTCGGTATTAAAGGGGTGGCAGATCACCCTAAACGTGTCATGTACCCGACGAAATTTATATTATTAGTTTAAGGTTGAAATTTTAATATGTTGTTACGGTGACTGTTTTAAGCATATATTTCAATTTGTAGAACAAAATGTCGGTATTAACCCCCTCTCTTAGAGGGAAACTTGCTCGCCTAGGTGTTTATATCGTTCTGCAAGGGGGTTAATACCGACATTTTGTTCTGCAAATGCGAAGGGGGGTGTTATGTTGTGTCATTTTGAGTCAACATAATACTCCACATTGTCGACACAACATTGTTTTGTTTTGGCAGTTTCTATTAGCTACGCTTTTAAAAAAAACAAGAATTAAAAATTATAATTTCGTTGTGATCAGACATATTTTAGACTCGTCTTGATTAAATCAAATTTTATTGTGTTTTATTTATTTATTATTAATTTTATATGAAGATCTACGATATTATTAAATCAGATCAAAAAGATCTTTATAATTGGTGACCCTTGACAAGTGAGCATTACTTATATTTATTTCAAAATATTATATCATGGACAGAAGCTTTAGAAGAAACATAAATTATATATTAAAATGGAGAATTTGATTGGAAAAACGGATAAAAAGTGACATTTTTAATTATTTTTCGCAAACGCTTCATTTATTTTTAAGTACAATAAATTTATTTACTTATTTTCCTAAGTTACTTTTTCAGATTATCATCCATGGTAATTTACTTTATTGATAATTTTTTCATTTTGACATTTATATTTTTTAATATTTTTATGCTTTTTTTTGCTCTTTTATCATATATTTATATCTATTCACATTACATTTCACAACATTATATCAAACAACTCAAATCTATATTTGCACTAATTGCACTACACTGCGAATTTTGATATTTGGTATTTATAATTATTCAGTATTTAACATTTTTTATTTTGTCTATCAAATATTTACTTTTTTGATTTAGACATGGGTTTGCTGCCTTATTTTCCTCCGTGCAACGGATTAGCGACATGCTACCGTCATTTTTTACGAAGTGAACAACTAGTTCTTATTCGTTATATTCTTTCAGGTTACTCCTGCTGAGGTCGATACACTCCTATATATGTTTGTACACTTCCAGGATATTACCTGTTCTCCCTGTGTTTGATCATCTGCCTCGAATTGATACTTTTTGTCTTTTCAGCAGAATTATGTTCAACAATTTTTTTTTACGCAAGCTCAAAGCAGAATCATGTTCAGCTGATTTAATTATTATTTACCATTATTTTTCGTCAATTTTTCGTCAATTTTTCGTCAATTCATAGACTTATTTTACTTCATTGACATTACGTCTTCACGAACTTCATTAGTGGACTCCTGCTTTTGTCACGCCTTCTACAACGTGCCTAGCTGTCCATCTATGGTTCTCAGACGAAAATCATCATGATATATTAATTTTTTTATCATAACCAACACTAGTATGTAATTACTAATGCGTAATAAACTATATATCTATTCTTTGGTTCCTTCCTGTGGGTTTTGCAGTTAGTTTTGAAAACTGGCCACTTTCATTTGTAATTTTCCCATGCGAAGGGGGGTGTTATGTTGTGTCATTTTGAGTCAACATAATACTCCACATTGTCGACACAACATTGTTTTGTTTTGGCAGTTTCTATTAGCTACGCTTTTGAAAAAAACAAGAATTAAAAATTATAATTTCGTTGTGATCAGACATATTTTAGACTCGTCTTGATTAAATCAAATTTTATTGTGTTTTATTTATTATTTATAATTTTATATAAGGATCTACAATATTATTAAATCAAGTCAAATAGATCTTTACAATATGCTTAAAACAGTCGCCATAACGACATATTAAAATTTGAACCTTGAACTAATAATATAAATTTCGTCGGGTACATGACACGTTTAGGGTGATCTGCTTGATTAGAATTTGTGTCTGAAGGTTTGGTATCCATAGATCGGTTGATGCTTAAATAATGTTTTTTTGTTGCAGCGGCCAAAGTGGTATAAACAAAAGGAGTGCACTCAGTGCAACAAGGTGTTTTCCGATTCAAAGTGCTTGAAGAAACATATACAGGCGGTGCACAGTAAGCTGAAACCGTTTATTTGCAATGTTTGTGGACACAGCTGTGCCAGAAAAGCGATGCTACAGGTAGCTAAAAATACATTATAGAATAGCATTGTATTAGAGTGGACCTCGGTTATAATGAACCTCTAGGGACTGTCATCTTTTTTTGAAGCTATGCTTCTATAGGCGCGTTAGACCATTTCTGGGAGGGGAAAAACTTATGGTTTCGCGTCACGTCACCGACATGGTCATGTTAAAAGTATATCTACTGTGCGATCCTTTTGAAAATTAATATCTGAGAGTTTTATAGGACACAAAAAAATATAATGGAGTCAGATTTCAAAATGGCGGCCATATGTACTTTTGTAAAAATTATCCGATCTTTTTGAAAATTGATATTTAAGAGTTTTATAGGACACAAAAAAATAAAATTGCACCAGATTTCAAAATGGCGGTCAAATAATAACTTTTCAATTGTATTGTCTATAGCTTTGATAACTTCGGTTTTATATACAATGCGTAAAAAGCATAGCTTCTGTCGGCTGTCCCATAACACCTCTTAACTTTTTTTTTTGCTTTTTCGTTGTACCAATAGTTTTTTATACAGCTTGGAAATTTACGAGTTGCCCATACGATTATAACGAGAGTGAGCATGTTCGAATAATGTTTTGCATGTGATAATAAAATTCCCTTATCTCACTCTAACGTATGCAAATCATAATTCGAACATGCTTACTCTCGTTATATTCATATGAGCGAGTCGTAGATTTCCAAGCTGTAATGATGGAATTGATGACGTCATATCTTAAAGATAGACAGTTCACGGTCAAATACGCTGGTAAGATTTCTCCTGTATATACTGCCCGTTCCGGTATTCCGCAAGGTTCAAATTTAGGTCCTTTGTTTTTCTTATTATTTATAAATGACTTGCCAGACGTATTGAAAAATGCCAAATGTTTGTTATTTGCTGATGATCTGAAGATATACCATCCAATTACTTCACAATTGGATTCTGTGAACTTGCAACAGGACATTAATAGATTATGTTTATGGAGTTCTCTTAATAACCTAGAATTTAATATTTCTAAATGTTTTGCAGCAAAGTTCACTAGGAAAACAACGCCATATACATATGATTATAGTATGGACGGTGTAATTTTGGACAAACATTGTATAATTAAGGATCTGGGTGTGACATATGACGTTAATTTATCGTTTAAGGTGCATGTCCAAAATGTTATAAATAACTCACAACGGCTTCTGGGATTTATTATTAGAAATTCTTTATATTTTCAAAATATCAGTACCGTTATTAAACTTTACAAAACGTTATTGAGACCGAAATTAGAGTATGCATCCATAATATGGTCTCCTTATCAAAACTACTTGACGGAGGGTATTGAAAAGGTGCAAAATAAGTTTTTGCGGTTTTTATACTTGAAAAAATATTCTTCGTATCCTGACTTTCGTAATGTAAGTACAAACTCTTTAAGGGAAGAGTTTAAAATTGTTAAGTTGTCTCTAAGGAGAGATTATTATGGCATTCTATTTATTTTTAAAATTTTCAATGGGCTAACTGGCGTAACTGATTTAAGAAGTAGACTGCAACTAAGAGTACCACGCATTTGTGCGCGTTCACATGAATGGTTTATTGTTCCTAAGGCTAACACCACGCATTATGCTAACTCACCTCTATTGAGAATGCTTAAACTCGCCAACACACTACTTTCATCTCCTCATATTGACTTGAATATGAGTTTGAGTAAATTTAAAAAATTTCTTAAAGATGCATTATATCCTAACTATTCTGATACGTAAGCTCACACAGTGTATCCATATACACAATATAATAGTTATTTATGTTAAGTTAGAGTATGAATATTTTGGATTTGTAATTATATTTTACCTACATATAATTAGGCCTTGGCCTGTTTGTAGGTTATTTATATAAATAAATAAATAAAAAATTCGACTGATGACCAGTCCTATACTTCCCACCTAGTAAATATTCGCAAAAAATAAACACTTTTTTTTTTATTCTTTGACTAGGCCCAAATAACCTTAGCTGTTGGTGGTCTTTAAAACACAATTTAATTTTTATTCTTTGAAAAAAGCATGGCCCTCTTTTTTGTTTGGTGATCTATTGATGGCTAACTTAATATAGCAAAAATCATGGTTACCTTGATTTACGTACAATTTTTATTTTTTTTAGTAAAATATTTTTTTTCTCGAAAACTATACATTTTAGAGAAAAAAAATATTTACATTTTTTTCATATTATAACATCTAGAATTCATTTATATTTTTTTTTACCTATGTTAATACGTGACATTGAGGACGTTTTTTTGAATATCTCAGGATCCACTGAACCGATTTGACTCAAAATCTAATCAGATCTAAGTTAAAGGCTGATAAACACAATAGAACAATCGGCATGCCCGTATGTTGTTCCGTTCTTAAGATATCGAAGGCGAAAAATTGACCACACACACACACACACACACACACACACACACACATACAGACATCAGTCAGAAAATGATCTTAAACGATTGCTAGGGTCTCAAAACGTGAAAATCTGTTAAAATGTCGAAATATTGTTTTCGGACTGAATCCATTACTTCCCTACCATAGTAGAGGTGGGAAGTAATAAATAAATATAAGTATAAACGGTGGTTTGCTATATGTGAGGGCATTATAATCGAGGCAGTCTTTGAAAGTATGTATATTGTCAATAGTAAACTCGTGAATAAATGAACGATTGGTTATTATACAGTTGCATCTGCGTCAACACACCGGGGAGAAGCCTTACGCTTGCCCGACGTGCAACTACCGAACCGGCGACCATAATTCGCTTCGTCGACATCGGATGAAACATACTGGCGTAAGTATTGCTTTAAGGTTATGATTACAGTTTTAGTTTCGGATGAATAACTTAATAACTGAAGTGTTGTGTTTAGGTTCGCCCTTACAAGTGCCCGTATTGCAACTACTCGTCGATTCAGAGCAGCTCGTACAAAATCCATTTGCAAACAAAGCATCCCGATAGAGAGGGCGTTCACACATGCGTACAATGCCCGTTCACAACTGTCAATTATGACGCTTTCATTGGACACTGCAATGACCACAAAACTGGTTTGCTACCAACCATTGAAAAGGAACAAAACATAGGTTAGTACCTACTTTAATTAATTGTGACAGTTGATTGTTTTTTTTTTCTTTACAGTTGTTTATTTTTATTAGGTTATTGTATTTTTTGTAGAGATGCGCCGAATATTCGTTTGGTATTCGGCATCTTTTTCACTATTTGTATTCGGCTGAATTATTCGGTTTTGGTGCCAAATATATTCGGTTCAATATTTTTGTAATAATAAGCACCTTTGTTCGTATTTTTAACGTAATCGTGCGATGTTTTGAAGCAAAGTGATAGCGCAGGTGGCGGGCGGTGAGGTACGGCTTGCTTGTCAACTAGCCAGCAGCGACACGTAGCGTACATGTTAGAACCTGTTTGCGCGGCAAAACAATGAAATGATAAACCGAATAATTCGGCCGAATATCCGGTTCGGTAAAGGTTAAACCAAATAGTATTCGGTTATTCGGTGAAACCACTATTCGGCGCATCTCTAATTTTTTGTAAAGTGTTTGTTAATCATTTTCAACTTATTTTTTCCCGCAGATAATGACAGTAATTCGCAGAGTAACGAAAATGACTTGCGCTATTTGCTTTTTACAACCGACAGAAATAATGAAAAGACCGAGATTTATACTGTACAGGTCGGTATTATTTATTTCTGTTGACACGTTTAAAGTCTTTATGAACTGAATTGAGCTTAAATTTTTGTGTAGATATCGGGACACAAGTCACCGGCGTTAAGCGATAACGATGGGCCTTGCTACCTCCGAATTGACGCGCCCGAAGAACAGTGTATCGATACGGGTGGATACACCATTCCGGCTGATCCTGTGGACGCGGCTTTCGTCGATTCAACGTGAATCTTTTTATTTTTAATTAGGATTTTATTGTATAAGTTTCTAATTATTGTGTTACTCTCCATCTGTGATATCTAAAATAACTTCATTTTAATACTGTTTTGTATCATCGCATTTAAAATAATAATTCTCGACATTTGAAGTCTTTTTTTTTAGTTAATTTAAAGACATGTCCGCCGTTAACTAATGAAATACAAACTTCAGATAGATTACAAAAGATGCCACCAGTAACTTTGAATTTAACTACAATCAATGTCAAATGTAGTTACCATGGTATTTGTTTTTTTGTTTATAGTGATGAAAATGAATCTAATCAATTCTTTGGATGATAATGCCGCTTTTTATAAAAGATTATTTGTGGAAACAATCTGCTGACACGGTCGTTGTTTACGTACCGTTGAAAGGGGTTCATCATTCAAAAGCTGACATCTTCACTTCAGATAAATATATAAAGGCGCATTATCCACCATTTCTCTTCGAAGTGTTTCTGTTACATCCGATCAAGCGATCCGAAAGTAAGTGCACTTTATCTGAAGGACAGATCGTATTTGAATTAATCAAAGAGTCTGACGAAACATGGGAAACATTAGACGACCCAAACATAACGAAAGAACAGAAAATAGATGTAAAGAAAAAGATATTGGAAGAAACGCATGAAGAACAACAAAATGAACATGAACGTCAGATAAAGATGAAATCAGATCTTAAAAGATTCGCTGTACGGCAGCAGATCGAGTTGGAATCGCAACGAATTGAAGACATCAATACAATCAAGAAGAGCGAACGTGAAGTAGCAATTTGTGAACTTGAAACATGGAAAAAAAATGAATGTCGTGCCATTAAAGATAAACCAGCCAACGAAGAAAATATCGCAATCACAAATGAAGAGTCACCGAAAAATAAAGAAATGCTTTTAACGAAATCAAAAGGACCGATAAAATACAAGAAATCTTCTGTTAAGAAGACCGCGACAGGTACTATAAAAACAATAAATCCAGTTCCACTGCCTCGTCAACCGGCAAATATTACTGTATCGTTTTCGGAACGAGTTTTTCCAACGCCAAGCCGTGAATCGAAAGCTCCTGAAGAAGAGGAATGGTTGAAAAAACAGTTGGATGCGCGCAGAGCGACTGGGTTTGTAGCTGAAGATTTGAAACCGGAAGAACTAGATCCTCAATGGCTTAAAGAAAAGGGTGATACGTTCTTTAAGCAAAACAATTACCTTGGTGCTATTAGCGCTTACACTCATGGCATTAAACTAAATGACAAAATGGCCGAACTATACATAAACAGGTCAGCCGCTCATTTCGCAATCGGAAATTTACACAAAACCATCGAAGATTGCTCGTCGGCTATAGAACTGTTGACGCCTCCAGTCCAAGCAAACTCAAAAGCTAGAGCACAGTGTTACGCTAGAAGGGGTGCTGCATTATGTAAACTCAATCTCCCCGATAAAGGCTTGACCGAGTTCGCGGCTGCTTTGAGACTTCAACCCGACAACGAAACGTTAAAAAAAGATATCGAAGGTATTAAAAATACAATTTACAGTTCTACGGCTGCAATGGAATAGAATATTGAAAAAAACAAAATCAGATTGTTGTAACAATTACTTTTAATTTTTTACAATATTATTGTATACATTAAAATAATGTTTCTAGCCTATGTAATAACATTTACGTTTGTTTCAATTTTTTGCACTTTTTTAAGTCCCAAACTACGTAATAACGCTTTCGGCGATGGGTCTCTTCCTCGAAATCTGCGAAATACTTCATTTGGATGACATGATCCTCCCAGCGCTAAAAACGTGTCTCTGAAACGTTTTCCCGTTTCAAGCGTCAACTGTCTGTCTCCTTTTATTTCATGAAAAGCGCTGTAGACGTCTGCGGCGATCATCCGAGACCAGATGTGACTGTAATACGCCGCTCCCCATTCGTCCGAGAATATTGCACTGAAGGAACATGGATGCGAGTCCATTTTATTGTAGGGTAAAACGAAAAATTGTGGCCATAAACGCTTAACGATTTCCAACCAAAATTCTTTACTCGTGTGCAATTCCAGATCTAACATTGATAGATAAAGCTCTTGGCAAAGATCATAGCCAGCCATGTGAGTATGTATCCTCTCAATGTTGGTGAGTAACGTTCCTGGTAATGGTTGCTCGGTTTCATAGTGACTGCTTATCGATCGTACTGTAGCTGCGTCGTACAGCCAATGTGACAAAACGTGGCCGCAAATGCCGACTGCGTCCCATTCTATGTTAGACAAACCGGCGACATCGGAATATGTCGTTCGTGTAAGTAAGTGCTGTAAGGCGTGGCCAAAACGTTGGAATAAAATGTGCACGTCTCTAAAACTTAAAAGCGACGGAGCCGTTCCTTTTGGTGATTGGAAGTTGAATATCAATGCTGCTAATGGTACCGTATCGGTGATTTGGCTACGGTTCTTGATTCCTACCATATAACCGCTGTCTTCGGATAAACGCACTTTTTCGTCGTCTCTTGAGTAAGGATCGACATAAAATCCGGAAATTGGTGTTTCGTTACCTCTTTCAAAAATATCGTAAAATTTAACATCTTCGTGCCATGTATTCGCATTAGCTCGTTGTTCGATTTTAAGGCCAAACAAGGTTTCGCATAACCCAAACATTCCTTTCAATACTTTAGGTAAAGGAAAGTATTCACGTATTTTGTCTTCTTCGTATTCGTAATTTGATCTGCACTGTTTACGTTTCCAGTATGGTATGTCCCATATTTGTAATGTGTCTCCGAATCCTCTTTCTGTAACGAACTCTTCCAGATTCTTTAATTCTTCTTCCTGAGCTGGTTTCGCGTGTTCAACCAACTCGTTAATTATTTTTTTGACTGCATCGACACTACTGGCCATTTTTGTTTCCATAGACATGTCTGCGTAACTTTTGTAACCCAACAAATTTGCTTGTCGATGTCTCAAGTTGCGAATGGTCTCGAGAATCGCGGAAGTTGCTAAGGATTTGTCGGAATATCCTGAACATCTGCTAGCGTTGGCCTGCCAAACATTCCAACGTATTTCGTTATCAGGGCAGTATTCCATAAATGAGTTATAGATGTAAGGCTGCAACGTTGCAATCCAAGGACCTTTGTTGGGATTATCGATATCGACCGCCATGGACTTGAGCAGATCTGGTGGAAAATCACGCACGACTTGTATATCTGTGATAGTATGTTTAAATCTTTTAGTGGCGCTTTCAACTTTGCTTTTAAAATCAGCTCGTTCTTTATTGAGTTTCTGTAAAATTTCAAGGAATATAGCTGCTTGTTTCTCTTGTAAGTCTAAGCCATACAGTTTCCCCTCTAGAACGAATTTATTAACGACTCTGCTTTCTTCTTCGGAAAAGTTTGTTATGTCTTGTTTAGCGCTCTTCAAAGCAGAATAGAGCGTAGGGTTATTGAATTTCATACTGCGAGCCCGTCTTGCTCTGTCATGTATTGACATGTAAGATTTAGTTGGCATTAATGTTTGATTACCTAAGTACATAGTTTTTGCTATGCCCCACGTCGTCTCTAACGGAGAACCCATTATTTCTATAGGTTCAATAATGAATTTAAATACTTTGTGTGGCGGTTCTTTCAGATTTAATATATTGTGTTCTAAATTTCGTATTCCACACTCAAATTCTCCGGTTTGTTTTGCAATCGCAGCGACGCATTTTTCTATGGTGAGATTACTAAATTCCGGTAACCCATCCTCGTGTATCAATGGATTTTTATCGGGTAAGTCTTCGCCTATTTCTGGTACGCTGTGTAAAAGAATTTTTATATAAATTGTTGAATTAAAAAAGTGTAATTGACGTAATGTATTACTTACAGAACTATGTACCCATTGTTTCTTTTAGATGTACAAAAATAGTTTGGACGAATTTTAAAAATTCGTTTTCCACAGAACGATACAGCCATTTTAGACGGTAAAAATTCGATTTCACAAAACAATAATATTTATAAAGTGCATTTTCATTTTTAGGTTATTTTGTAACCAAGATCGTCTATTACTTCCAGTTCCGATTTTGCTGTCAGAACTCGTATTTCTGCATTCTATACTCCTAATGTAAGTAATAAATTATTTTTTTTAAATTCTTAATTTTGTGAAATAATAAAAGAGGAACTAGTGCTTACTGCTTAAAGGAATAGGAATAACAATAAAAAATATTTTAAAATAGGCCATTGAATTAGGTTTTAATTAAAAAGCATATATTATTGATAATTGTTGATAAAACGTTTTGACTGTCTTGACAACAAAAAACTTCGGCAAGAATATGCGCAATAATAAAGTATAATTAAATTATTTTATAAAATGTTTACAAGCTACCTTATAAAAATGTTACAAACTAAATTTTAATGTATTTGTAATTTTCTCTTCTTTGCATCGTAACATTAGATTACAAAACATTTTGATGTAAAGAAAACACTAAAATTGCACTTTTTATAAACGAAAATAAAATTATATTAAGTATGAGAGTCCTTAATAATACATTTAGCACATGTAATTTACTTACTTGTTATCTATTAGAGATCTTAATTGTGAGCATCCAAACATAATATTATGTTAAGATCTCTGCTTTCAAACATATTAAATGCAAGACTTTTAACGGCGTAAAATTACATCAGTAACAATTTACCGTTAAATATTATATAAAATAAATACTACGGTGATATCAATTAATATTATTTCAAATATTTAAGAATAAAAAACATTGATTGTAAAGTATGCAATAATGAACACATAGGGATGATATCGATAGTGTTAGTCGTCATCGGGACTCGAAACGACAGATGGCACGCATTCCTTGTCCAGTAGCATTCCGAATTCAACTAAGTAGCTCTGCAATTCATCATAATAAAAATTGTCACCCAATT
Source organism: Mongoloraphidia duomilia (assembly GCA_039654895.1). Classification (NCBI taxonomy): domain Eukaryota; kingdom Metazoa; phylum Arthropoda; class Insecta; order Raphidioptera; family Raphidiidae; genus Mongoloraphidia; species Mongoloraphidia duomilia. The sequence continues at coordinate 16,420,161 of CM077527.1, forward strand.
CGTCGGATACGCGGATGAAATTACCTATCAGTTGACCGCCTTTGTAAATCAACAGGGCTGGCACCCCAGACACTTTAAAATGCCTACTCAGTCCGGCGACAGAACTAAGAATCCTACAACACTTGACGTCAGGATATTCCTTGCACAGTTTGAGCAGACAGTCGTTCATTTTTCGGCAAGCGGGGACATAGTCTTCATATATGTGTATGATGATTTTGACGTTTTTGTTTTCTTTATCAATGGCATCTAAGAATTCATCACCAGACTTTAAAGTTATTATACTACCGAATTTAGGCGAAGCATTTTGTTTCGATAGCATTTCTTGCATGCGTTGTTTCTGGTAATCGAGTAAAAACTTATCGTTTAACAGTTCCGCGAGATCGGGGTCCTCCTCGGCAGCTTTTTCACGTTCCTCATCGAGAGTTGACTTACATGTCATTGAAAGTTTTTTGGCCAGTTCTATCTGTTCTCTTTCAGCTTCCGCGCGTTTTTCAGATTCGAGTTGTTTAAAGCGTTGCCAATCTTTAATCACACCTTTAGGACCTGTGTTTGTAGATGTACCTTCCCATTTGTTTACATCGGGCGCTGAAGCTGTGCTTGTCTTTTTGCACGCGCCTTCGCCCTCTTCTCCTGATCCTGACTCATCATCACTTTCACTACTGCTGCAGTAATTGTGAAGTTTCTCACCCAATAACTTATCGTCCAAAGTAGCCATATTAAAATGTTTTGTTTGTTTGACGTTCAGAAGTGCTAACCTCAATAACTTAAATTACAAATGCGTTCAAATAATTACAGCATTTTCTTACTGAAAATATAGATTATGATAAATTGTGATCTCTACAATTATATTATTATAAAATATCACCGAAATTTGTAGAAATGAATTTTATTTTATATCATGTATAAAATGTTCTATACTCCATGAAGTTGAGTTCAACTTCATGCTTATGTGTCAAAAAAAGGAGCGAAAAGCTAAAGTTCAAATAAAATGTTTAAGCATTGTTAAAGAGTTTTAAATATTCTATAGCGCGTAAAAGTTCAGTGGGAAAACTAATAAATTGTGAACAAATTGTAAGTGTAAATTTTTTATTTTAATTTAAGCTAACATCATCAATTTCTTTTAATTTTTCTGTTGTCGAAGATTCAGAATGTTGACTCTTGTTATTATTTTTTTCAGTCAATTTCTCGGATCCGTCAGCTGTAGGTTCTTCAGGCGGTATGACATCGGCCGCACGTATCTCACCCAAACCTTCGATTTGTTCACCCTTACCAGGATCATCGTATGTTTCTACATATAACTGGGGTTTGTACTGATTTTTCGATTTTTTAATATTTTCACTCCAGGCGGCTAACCATTTACCTCCTTCACTATCGGATATCTGTAAAAACAAAATAACGTTAATATATTTAGAAATTAACGATTGGTTTTGTAATCACTTACATTGTCTTCTTCTTCTTTTTGTACGCTATTTTCTCTGTTCTTTTGATTCTGTGCCCATAACTGTGTCAGTCCATTTGTCGGTGCTTGTCGTTTGTTACTACCAGTGCCTTGGTTTCGCAATGGTTTCGTTTCAGTTTGTGGACCAAGTTCTACTAAAAACTGAACATCGGCGTGCTCTCCAAGACGAAAACCTAAGCCGATCCTCGAATCCGTTCCTTCAAATAAAATATGGTCACTGTTACTACGTTATACATTTTATTTATATTGTTGTATGGCGTTTGCCTCATCAAACAGAATTACAAGAAGTACGCAAATTTACAAAAACCCAATATGAACTCGCGGAAAAGTTTTTACTTACTTATAACACGATCACTAAAAGTACTATTGTAACAATTAAATATAAATTAGCCGATTGTCAGGAATATTTATTTATCAATGAAAATAAAAAACTGATCAAAATTGAACTCAAATTTCAGAAAATCTAGTTGTACGACTGGTTGCCTATAATTTGAATTTGTAATGTTCAAATTTATCCATGATTTATCAAAGTTAAAAGAAATAATAAACCAAATTCAAATTTCAAATATATAAAATAATTACGATAATTTCTTGCGGATTTTTCGGAAGAACACGTTTTCAGAAATGTTGGTTGCTTATTTGTACTAGGGATGTGACATTGAGTAAAAAAAATCGATTATTTAATAATCGATTTTTCTCTATTAAATATAAATCGATTATTTAATAATCGATTTTTCTCTTTACAATATAAATCGATTTGTAAAAAATCGATTTTTGAAGAAATAATCGATTTTTGTGGAAAAATTGATTTTTTCTATTATTCGAAAACAGTCATACCAGATGGCGCCATTTTCCGACTGATTAGTTTACGTTTAGTGAATTTATTTTACGTTTTTTCATTCGTCGCACAGATGGCGTTGTTTACAAAAATCGATTAAAACGTGTAATTTGTAAATGTTGGCTGCATTGGGTTTCCCAAAGCCTATATTTTTTCTTAATATTAATATTAATAAAAAAAAATAAAAACAAATAAAAAAAAAGTGTAATTTATATAATCGATTTATAAAAAATCGATTTTTATTATTAAAAAATTAATCGATTTATAAAAAATCGATTATTATTATTAAAAAAATCGATTGTCAAAAATCGATTATAAGAAAAAAATAATCAATTAATATAAAAATCGATTATTTTTTCACATCCCTGATTTGTACCGATGTACTCGAAAACGGCTGGACCAATTTTAATGAAATTTAAGAAGTACACCCAAAATTGGTATCCAAACTTAAAAAGTATAGAGTAAGTTTTGTCTGGCTACGCTCGGATTAAAATAAAGTTCCCATCAATACCAAAATTAACTCAAGTGATATTGCGGGCAAAAGTTAGATAAGCTTAAGAATGGCCGAGCGTGTAGCAATGCTGTTGTTTACGTGGCGTTGCTATGGTTCCTCTATTACAAGTCCCCAGTTCCCGGGTTCTAACCCGAGAGCTGGTAAAAGTGTCAATTGAATTTTCATTTTATTATTAAAACAAAATAATGAATTGAAAATATGGATTGGTACTAAGCCCAAATAACCTTAACTGTTGGTGGTCTTTAAAAAACAATTTAACAATTTTTAACATAAGTTAGAAGAAAATTTATATACACACGTGAGAAAGCTTCAAATACGGCATCTAATAATAATTAACAATGAAAGATAAACAATCAATATGATTAATTTCCCTAGACCGTAACTAAATACATAAGAATATCAGACGACATTATCGCCATGATATTATATAGAAGGCTATATAGGAAAAATATAAATATACCGCCGGGGATTCGAACCCAGAACTCCCGATTTCGCGTCAGGAAAGTCTCCACTTACTACACAGTGCCCGACAGTGAACATTTAATCCTTCCTATATATAGTGACGATGTACCGCAAATCCAGTAACTGCGAGAGCGATTAATTTTATAACATTACAATGAATGCTGCCTTTCTCAAATGGCTTTATAAGGCAGTCCCAGCCATTAATCATATTGATTGTTTATCTTTCATTGTTAATTAAAAGTTAGAAGGGTTAGAAAAGTAGTTTTATAATTTTTGATTTACAATATTTACTGCAGCCGGTTCTGAATAATTGCAATGCAGCATATCTTCAACTAAAATCGAGGATAGAAAGTAAAAGTATTTTTAGATCACGCGACGTCAGCTGATAGAAGCAGATGAAATGCAATATTAAAATGCGATAATTTTCTTCTTTGTAATGCAGTGCTGTCATCATTTGTATTATTATAAACTTACCTTTTTTTATTATCGGAATACTCGAATAAATAATTGATAAAATCGATGGCAATTCTTCAGGTATTATAAGTGGTTGCACAACTAAAATAAAATTTCTTGTTAATTAATGTTGTATCAACAATTAATTTTAATTTATTGGTATTAATTTAATAATTAATTTACGGTGCGTAACATAAATTTGATTAATTTATTTACTTTACAAGGGCGTTTGTTTTTTATAGGATATTTGTTTTTACCGGTAACCTTGTTTTAAAATATTTCAACGAACTATTTTACTAAATTATTCGAATACTTATGGTTCAGATAAAATATATTTTTATTTTGTCAATCATTCAATTTTGTTCAAAAATACCTTTAAAAGATATTTTAGAAAAAATAAAATCATTTTTATTAAAATTTCACAAATTACAAAAGTCGCTGCTTGATAATTTCCACTTTAAAAATATAAAATTTATAATACGATATTCGTTTAATAAGCGGTATGTTATTTTCAAATTTGAAATTTGAACTAAAAAAGCTTAAAAAAATAGTAGAGATATATTTTTGAATGTCAACAACTTACATGGTGATAAATACACTAAAAAAATAAATAAACCACTATAAAATAACATATTGATAATTAAATTTAAATAATTTTCTTGTTTTAAAGATTTTTTTCACTTTTCTACTCTCCTTAAATAAACATAACTAATCGTTTCTTCTAAACACTAATTCAATACTATAATAGAATTAACAAAAGAAAATCACTGTTAAACTTTGCTAAGTATTTTAAAAATCGCTCAGCCAATAGTTATTTAGCGTTATTGTCGATTACTATTTACTGATTAACTGATTGCTTGATTACTAACGATGGCACCAGCTCTTTAAGACTGCATATCGCATACTATGTTGACCTACGGGGGTATTGTTTAAGACGGCCACTCGCCTTTCTCAGAAACTGTATTAATTAAACTGTATAATATTTAGACGTTATTGTTGCAAATGATTATCAGAGAAGCGCGCACGAGCTATATTATTTTGGGGTAAATCTTTCATGGACAACATCAATAGATTGGCAAATAGTACAACCTGTATTAATCTTATTTTTTCATGGCTAAATCAGGTACAATAAAACTGTGGTCTATGAAAAGTATTAAAAGTACAACCAAAATAAAGAACTGTTGAGTCTAAATTCGGATATTTTGTGGTGTTTTTTATATGGGCAGTTTTGATGCTTCGTAATAAACTGGGTAGAAAAACTGCTTTTTACCTAATTTAAAAACCTTGAAAGGTCCTTGACATGCCACCTGTTAAGTATTATTATGCCACATTGCCACCTATTAAGTACCACTCCTTCACATGAAAGAGAAACACTACATAACATATTGTATGCAGAAGGTATTTGTAAGTAGGTCAACACTTTCTCTATTTTATACATTTTAAAAATTGATGTATGCAGTCGTTTATAATATCTTTATTGCGTTTAAGCTATTTGCTTGGGAATTCTTAGAAATCATTATTTGTCAAGTTATTTACTAATGGGATACATTTTGTTTCAGTATTATATTTGCAATGGAACTGCTCATAATATAACTGAAAAAGTATAAATAACTAATAAATATTTGTTACGTTTATAAACAAATAAATAAAATAGAAAAAATATATTAGCTGTAATAAACATAATGCAGCCTTCGGTAGCTGCAACCCGCTTTACACTTGTGTTTACCGTAGAGCCTACTGTAAAGGGATATGCATACGTTGCGTCTTGACCAACATCAATGTTAGTTGTATGATACGGGAACAGATGGCACTGGTAATACAAGTAAGTTTCCGAGACACAATTAGTTCACGGTACAAAAAACAGATGTCATTACTTCTGCAACTTTGACAGGTCGAGGATATTCTTCATTTTTGGGACTGTCAGCGACATACAGTTGATATTTTTGCAGTGATGCGACAAGTTCGTCGTTATAATTTTAATATTATTGTGAAATAAACGATCAATTTTAATAACAGTCCATTCGTCAAACTGATTCTTTGTTAAGTTTTTAATTTACAGTGTGACGTATGAAAGTGATTTTAGAAGACTGTTTTTATCACGTAACCAACTTGGATGATGGCGATTTGTCAGTTGTGTTTTGTGTTTACAGTGTAGTGGATGCGTTTTTAAAGCGATAAAAATAAGTTTCGTCTCAACACACTACAACTTCGGATTAGAAATACGTAAGTTGAAATATTAATCTTACAAGTTTACTGTATTTTTATTATATATTTTTGAATTACGTTCTCTTTTTGTTGTTTTCATGCCTGGTACATGTCTTATTTACTGAAATGGCTTTAGACCGACTAATTTTTGTTTATCATATTTGAATCGATTTGTAAAAACTTACAACAAATGCGAAGTTAAGAAATTATAGCATGAACGTATTTAATTAATCAATAATTATAACAGATGTTTTTGTTTGTGGGGGTGAGATATGAATGTCAACATTTCGGACAGCTGTGCTGTCACGCAATGTGCTTCAGTTTCACAAATTCGATTTGTTACGTGAGTCATAAAAAATCGATAATATTTATAGCGACGATATTGTTTCTTTGAAATTTACATCAGTCATTTTTCTAAATAAGGAATATGGTTTCGTAGCCTTTGTTTTAAAATATCTTTGTGTCGCTTTCCTTGGAGTTGCAAAAAAAGTCTCTTTGTGCCTGCATTCTTATGCAATACTAAATGACAAGGAATATTTATTCTTACTGATTACAATGTGTGACTAAATCAGACTGTTTATATTGCACATTGCTTTTTTGTGCACTTACTTTGTAAAAAGTTAAAAACTCGTTGTCATGTTCCGTAAGGATATGGAAGTATGTAGGTATAACGAAAATCGAATACAAGTAACTAGACAAGGCCTCAAAACATAATGAACAAGCCGTGAGGTGGGTCGTTTATTAGGACTAAAGTGCGACCCTTGAGGTCCACACAACGAACTTCCCAGTTTGATAAATATTTAATAACAATAATTAAATTAGATATTACACAGAAAAGTAATCATTTTAATCATTAAAACATAATTATTATTTATTTTTAACAATAATTAAAAAAAAAAAAACGGCTGAACCGATTTTTATACAATTTATGTCGGATCAAAATGACGTTAACACGCCTCGATTGACACCCTTACGAAGTCGATATAATTTTTTATTCACGAGATATTGTGTAAAATCTACTTTTTTGGAGTCTATTTGGTTAAGAAAAAAGAACGGCTGAACCGATTTTGAAAAAATTTCTTTCAGATCATATTTACGTTAATACGCGTCGATTGGCACCCTAAAGTAGTCGATATCATTTTTCATTCTCGAGATTTCGTCTTAGAAAGAAATGGACACATATATTACGAACATACGTACACACACATACACACACAGGCATCTTTCTAAAAATAGTGTAGTGACCTTGAAACATAAAAATTTGTTATACATTTTGATTTCGATTTTCGGACCCATTACAATAACTTCCAATGGGAAGTTAATAACAATTAACTTAAAACTAAATGGGAAGTTAAAAATGGTTTTCCGCGTGTTTATGTGTCTGTTTGTAGAATTTTCTTACGTTCACAATATACTTTCTTAAAAATACACACTTTTGAATGATTAGGTAAGAACTCCAGGCATTTTGATTTTGCAGCCAATCTGATTAGTCGTTTTGAAAATATACGCAATTTTGTGAGTATTTATACAACAATATCATATATGGGTTTTCTGGGTTATTCCATTTTAAAAATTGTTTCAAAAAATGGTTTTAGAACATGGAAGTAATATATGGTTTTCCATACCGATTTTACGAGCTTATCGAGAAAAAGGTACTCCATAAAAATTAATAAACAAACACTTGAAAAATTCTACACATTTATTCATCTCAACGATCGTTTCGGGATTCTAACCCATCATCAGGAGTTTACTTTAAAACTGATGATGGGTTAGAAGCCTGAAACGATCGTTGAGATGAATAAATGTGTAGAATTTTTCAAGTGTTTGTTTATTAATTTTTATTCAATCATGTTAGCTACCAAGTGCCTAGCGATAATTCTATAGAATTTATAAGGTACTCCATACTTATAGATTGAGTAGGTACCAATAGCTAATGTACCAAGTCTCATCAAAATCGGTCCAGTCATTTTCGAGTAAATCCATAAACACACAAACATTCTGGGAATACGTTCTCCAGTCTAGGTACTATTCAAAATACCCGAAGAGCTCCGTAAGAAAACGAAATGACAGACAGATATCTCGTTTTTATACTTACCTGTAAATTAGTACCTAATGATACGCAATAGAAAATTTAAAAAGAACAATAACTAAAAGTTTAAATATGTTGTTTGCCACGATAATCCGTCCGTATGCTTATTGATAAGCGATTAGACATTGGTATGATTAGACGCAAGTTGTAAAGGCCGATTTAAAAATGTTTTCATGGTGTAGTCGGTGTTTATCAAAGGCAAGGTTTATTGTTAATTTTGTCATTAACATCGTTTCATACAAAAATTGCTAAACAGTTGTTCAAATGTATTTATTCTATCATATGCGTACAAGGTCACGAATCTCATCTTTGCAATATTTAATGGTTCAACAATAAACTAACAGGTAGCCGAGAATGGAAAATGAAGTGGTTTATTTTGTTATTGAATGTGTTCACCATAGCTGCTATTTTTTTCAAGGATAGGTACCTATGCATTCCAGTGGCGGCTCGTGGTATTTGAAAGTGGTGAGGCACAGTTTTAGTAAGGTTAGATTTTAAAGTTAGTCTAGTAGACTAATGGGGAAAAAAAGCAAAACAAAAATCAGTACGAAAAACCACAAAAGTATTTACCGAAAACTATAATAACACACATTAATTGTCGCATTAAATTTACGTAGAGGCTTGCCTCAAAAGAATGTTTTTATGCGCTACTTAAAGCTAGATTCGACTGGACTATTACGGTATCATAAACACCACATTACTCACACGCTAGACAAGGAAGCGCGAGGCGAGCCTCTAACCATATACGACCGCATGCAGAAATGGGATGGATGATATAAGAACAAAAACAGGCAACCGCCAATGAAAGAAAAGGAAGCGCGAGGCCGGCCTCTATACCATATACGACCGCATTCAGAAATGGGATGGATGATATTTCTAGCGAAGCGCGTTAAGATTGACGGCAGGCCCATATTTTACTGATTTCTATGATGCCAAATATTAATTCTAATGGATATATTTATGCAAATAGTAAAATAATATAAATTTGTAATTTATTTAATTTGCAAAATTATTGGTGAGGCACTGCCTCACCTGCCTCATAGGAGAAGCCGCTACTGATGCATTCTTTGAGCTAATTTCAATTTTGCAAGTTCTAGAAATATATTTGGTATGTTGATACGAAATACTTGATGTCTGTGACCTAAAGGCAAAGCCGCTCATGTCGAATTAATAACGATTGAATCATCCATTTTATTTATGCTCGGTTTCTGGTACCTCTTTCAGCCGTAAATCTAGATTTAAGAATGTCATTTGTCTTCAACTGTATATGCAATTCAACGCATTTAGTTGAAAATTAGTGTTATTGAAAATCCACGTATCTTTTTTTACTTGGATGCGCGCGCATTATAGCGTGTGTTGACAGATGATTCGGTAACTATAGGCAGTAGTCCTGTCTATATCGGTTGTTACTGACTGCTGCTGGCTAGGTGACAAAACACGGTATGCGTGCGCAACCATATTTTTTTCTCTTTTTCTTACGAGGGATAGGTTCATTGACCCAGCATAAATCTACTGTCAAAGTAGACTTCGTATACCAGAAACCGAGCATAAATGTCGACCACATGCGCATCGAGGTACCTTCCTTTCGTGGCGTTTCCATGGCTTTTCTATTACAAGCTCCCATGTTCTATTCCGCGAACTGGTAAAAGTAGCAATTGGATTTTTAATTTGTCATTAAAAAATAATAAATTGAAAATGCGAATTGGCGCTAGACCCAGATAACCCTGGATGTTGGTTGCCGTGGCCTTTAAAAAAAGAGGTACCTTTCTATCACACGAAAATCGCGTGCGACGAATCAAGCGAAATCCATTTTTCAGTGTACATTACGTATAATGAAAATTTTTTTTTTTCGTTGGAGAGCAGCCAATTATATAATTGTGTCGAAACATATTGGAAAAAATCATTTTACCAACCAGTGGTTAGTCAGGATTCTAACCTGAACTTTTCCACTTTCGCGGCGGAATGAGCTTACAATACTCAACCGTGACATGATTGCTAAATTAATATTCTCCTTATATGCTTCAGAATCAATAGATTTTCACTACATGCGAGTGTCAATTCATATATGCTAATTCAATAGCTATGATATGAATCCTGACTTTGACCACTGGTTGGTAAAATGATGTTTTCCAATATGTTTCGAAACAATTATATAATTGGCTGCTCTCCAACGAAAAAATGTTTCAATTGCATTTCAGCCGTATAAAACTATTATTTAAATTACGTATAAGAAACTCGAAATGGCGAGGCCCCCTGTTTTTAAATAATTACAAATTGTGATGAAAGCTGAAAATCTTGGAAACGGCTGAACCGATTTTAATCAAACATGGCTAAAAACCATCTCGCAAATACCATCTTTTAAATAAATAAAACCGCTTTTAAATCGGTTGATCCGTTTGGGAGCTACGATGCCACAGACAGACACACACACGTTAAACTTATAAGACCCTTTTTTTGTCGGGGGTTAAAAAATGTACGTTGATAATGAATTTCATCCAACTCGGCGTTCGTGATGTTTGTGTGGTGGGAAGGTACCTAGAGACATGCGATCGACGGTACCGTTACTTTTCATTGCAGGGCTTGAGAATAGCCGAGAGTGTAGCAATGCTGTTGTTTACATGGCGTTGCTATGGTTCCTCTATTGCAAGTCCCCAGTTCCCGGGTTCTATAGTCCGAGAGCTGGTAAAAGTGTCAATTGGATTTTCAATTTATTATTAAAAAAAAAATAATGAATTGAAAATATGAATTGGTGCTAGGCCCAAATAACCTTAGCTGTTGGTAGTCTTTAAAACACAATTATTTTTTTATTTTTCATTGCAGCGAAAAATTGAGAACTAAATCAGATAACCGGATGATGCAGTCGTTATTAATTTAATTATTCAACATAAGTGGTTTTGTCCCGAGGACAATGATTTGGATCTCGGTTTTGCGGTTCGCGAGTAGCGTTGACAAAATTCTGACCAATCACAGTTTATTGTTTATAATATTTTATTTATGCAGTTTTAAATGCACATTGTTCTAATAACAAATAGGGAAGTTATTTTTAGAGTTGTTATTTTTGAAAAAAAAGTAATGAAATAGTTCAATTAAAACTAAAACGTATTGTTGAAATAGAAAGTTAATTAATCAGAATTTATCCAATAGACATACATAGCAGTTCTTACATATATGCATAGTTGTGCTATATTATGTGGTGTTTTGTTTTAATTGGTTTTTAACATACACCTAATATATTCATGTGTAAAACACGCCTATAACAAGAATGAAGAACGTGCAGATATCGGCTCCCTTTATCAATTTACTAATGTACATAAAAATAGTAACGGAACGTCTGCAATTTCGTTTTCTGGGCGGATTTTTCTCGGTATCTTCTCTATCTCTTCTCTTCTCTAAACAGGCCCGGATTTCTGCCTAGGCCAACAAGGCACCGGCCTAGGGGCCCAGTCGCCGAGGGGGCCCCGGCCAGGGCGGAGATGGAAATTAAAGAAAAAGAAGCCCAAACATTTTGTAGGATAACCCAATTGGCGACTTTTTTTTGTGCTAAATTTCCATCCAATTCAATTTTTCCCTATTTTTTTGGGCCTGGGGGCCCAACTGTTAAGTGCCAAGGGGCCCTAGGTCTTTAAGTCCGGGTCTGTCTTAAAAAGTCGTTAGTTGCTGTCTGCCTCTGTCTGTTTCCCCGCTTACTTCTTCTAAACCACGCAACGGATTTTGAAACGGTTTTCACTAATAGAAAGAGCGATAAACGAGAAAGGTTTGTGTATATAATTTGTAAATATTTTATACAAAATGGCTAAACTATGACGGTGTTTTGTCAAAAAAATGTTTTCGTACGCTAAATTATAATTTCATACCACCCGGGCGTATCCCCGAGACGGGCCGCTAGTTTTGTATAAAACCTAGACACAGGAAAACGTGTATCCGAAATTTTTTGACGTAAATAACGTACCTAGTTCCCTCGGTTTGCAGAAATGTAATCACGATCCCTAAGCACGTTTAAAATCAATCAGGATCCCGAAATTGAGATGGGCACTGCCAAACTTGACCACTAGAGGCGCCAGCTATGTAGCCACCTCGGTCTGTGGACAGTTCATAATATAGTAGTTTGTACAGAATAAGTTTATTTAAACTAATAAATGACAATGCCGATGTGCTTTAAACTAATAAATCGTTGACAATGCCGATGTGCTGCGTTTACCAATTAGTGTTGCCGTCTAGACAAGACTTCACTTAAGTCTTGTCTAATATCAAGACTCTAGATTATTTTCAAGAATCTAGATTAACCGAGTGGTTTAATTTACCTACTACTATACTTAGTTTATCTAGACTCTTGAAAATTGTGAGTTTTGGCAAGAGTCTTGATCTAGATAAAGCAAGTCCTGTCTTGTCTTGAAAATTTCTGTAGGCAAGACTTTTGCAAGTCTTGTCTTGAAAATCTGGACAAGACAAGACAAGAGTCTAGAATAAAGTGACCACACGTCCCGATTTTGGCGGGACAGTCCCGCTTTTTGGTGGACTGTCCCGCGTCCCGCCGATTTTTAAAAATGTCCCGCTTTTTAGAAAATATCTGCATTTCTTATTTTAAATGTACTGTAAAAATATATTACCTATTATTTATTAAGTATTATGGTGAATATAAAGAAATAAAAAATACATAAAAAAACACATATAATGCATGCAGAGTAAACTAAATTAGGCAATGCACCGAGTTAGATTTACTCGGTGGTGTTCGATCATTGTCGTTACGTCTCGGCTTAATTTTTTTTAAATAAAAAATTGATTTTGATTAAAAATCATGATGTTCAAATTATTATTTTTTACAAATATTTTTATAGTTACCAATAATTAATAATAAATACATTTTTGTACAAGTATACGAATGTATACAATAAAATATATATAACTAAATTGTAATTCTCATTTCATCCCATTTGTCCCGCTTTGTCTCAATGAAAATGTGGTCACTTTAGTCTAGAAAGTCTAGATCTAGACGGCAATACTATTATCAATGTTCAAATCATAGAGATTTTGTATTTCCAAAGGATCCGGAACTGAAAAGAAGTTGTTGCATGCTATCCAGCGACTTCATGATTCCGTCTGGATGGAAACATTTCAGGGGATAACTGTTACAAAATTGTACCCTCCATGTTCAATTTCTGGTTACGACTTACGCCACTTGGTAGCTCAGTAGAAATATCTATTAGGGAATATTAGTTTCCGAGGACCGAGAGGCTGCATACAGATGCAAGGAATTATTGGGGGTGCAGGCGGCCGCCCACTGATAAATAGCAATATGAATAATAATGCAATATGTTCCGGTTTTGATCAGGAGGCATTGTCTTCCCAGAACAGAAGCACATCTTGCAACAATAATACAATGTATAATATAATAATTGAACATTGTACCTATTGTCTATTGTTTTAGAATTTTAGATGAACACGTCGTGAATTTTACAGGCTGCGCGCCATGACACAATAGTCTTAAGAAACGACAACCCACCACCGCCTTCGCGTTCATTGTTAGAAAGATGAGACATTGGCAATATAAATAGCAACAATATAGCTTAAAAGAAACGACCTTCACAAGGCTACATTAACCCGACATCCTATTCTATTTTGTTCATGTGAATGAATTTTTATTTACTTAAGATGATCCTAAAATTTATTCATTGTTTTATGACGTATTTTTCGGGTGTTTTCAAGGTTAAAAATGGGCAGCAGGTCAAAGAAATTTCTGACTACCTGACGGCTGACATTCCTAGCCTATAGCACAGCATGTGCCCTGAACTCACGCTGAACTGTAATAACAATAATATTTCCACCAATCCTGACGGTGTCACTGTGACTGAAGAAATTCTGCTTAAAAAATCTATTTTTTTGTCTTGTCTGGACTTACGAGTTATTAATATTTAGTTATGTTTATAAATAAAATCCGCTCTCGTATGAATTGTGTGATTTAGTGTTGAAATAGGTATATATAGGAAAGGAACAGATCCCACTCTCGGGGCACTGTGTGAGTAAGTGGCAGCTCAACCAGCCGGAAACTGGGAATTTCGGGTTCAAGTCCTAACAGTGGCTTCTGATTTTTTCCTTGTATATATCTTAATTGTTTGACGTTTAACATCACGATGGCAGGTTGCCGACTGATTACGTTAAGAAAAGTATTTGCTTGTGGAATGGCTACTGTCTATTTAATAATAATTATTTTTTTTGTTAAGTAATTTCAGACACATGTTGCTTTTAAAATTCAAAAAAATGTGTGCAGTATGCTTATTCTGAGATGATTACCTCATTACTGTCCTCTATTGATACAACAAAGAAAAAAACAAAAGAATGCGGCGTGCCTCGTTTGTTTTTGAATCGTAAATTAAAACAACGGAAACCGAAGACTTCTTCCATTGGCGGCCTTGCAATGTTTGTTGTAAATAAATATCTACATATTTTTGTATAACGTATTTTTTTTCTAATTGCATATTTCGAATGTATGTACACATGTAATGAAAATAGAATTTGTATAATTATTGTAACTATTAGGTTGGAAATACACACATCAGACGGTGTAGTCAATGAAAGGAAGGAAACATCGTTGTTCAGTTTAATTCCGGAGTCCATCGACCAGGTCTGTTGGAACTTTGGCTCTCGCGTACCAACAGCTGGTACTTGCATGGAATTTTTACTTCCCCGTATTTTTTATTGATTTGTAAACATTATAGCAACATTTTTGTTAAATTAACACACTTTCTTGATATGATATTTTCCAAATTACTTTTTCTTAGCGACACTAGAAAATTGATAGTTGTTGATATCAATAACAATTTTCGTTTTAGAATTAATCAAAGATCATATCGAGTAAACATATTTCATTGCGAAATTATTTCAATTCAATTGAATATATTGTGTTTTATTTATTTAAAGTATAAGAACATAAAATTGTTCTTACAATTGGAATCACGTCGGAGTCACCAATTGTAAGAACAATTTTAGTTTGGACGTGGCTAACTGTTCTACGTAACAAAGGCCAACAAATCATATATTAAAAAAAAAAAGAACAATTTTATGTTCTTACTTTTAAAAAAGCCACTAAAAAGAGGAAAATAATGAAATGTTGAGGTCTGCGCCAATTTAATAAAATATGAAGTCGATTAAAAAGCATAGTATAGTGATTAATATCTTCTTTTTAACCAACTTCATATTTTATTAAATTGGCGCAGACCTCAAAATTTCATTATTTTCCTCTTTTTAGTGGCTTTTTGAAGGAGTTTTTTTTTTTGTTAAAAAGTTTTTTATTTTTTACTTTTTAGTGTCAAAAAGTGACATTTACCTTAAATGAATCACACGCCGTTACTCACTTTTATTAAACCGATTTTCTTACGCTGTCTGATGTGTCAAAAAGTGACAATTACCTTAAAGAATCACAAGCCGTTACTAACTTTTATTCGACGCGTCTATAATTTACAATAAACTAACTTTTATTAAAATCAGCCGAATTACTATTGAACCGATTTTGATGAAATTTCTATGAGACCAATCTGAAAGTATATCCTTTCAAATAAAAAAAAAATTTCCAAATCGGTTTATAAATGACGGAGTTCTAAGGTAACAAACATAAAAAAAAATACAACCGAATTGAGAACCACCTCCTTTTTTTGAAGTCGGTTCATAAATATAGAAAAGAGATAGAGATTATTACGCTCCGGGCGAGGTCGGGTCTGGCAGCTAGTGTATAGACTATAGAGAATATATAGACGGCTGTTTTATAAGAATAGGTTGGCCACTCCTATACACGACTGCAGATTGAGGTACACGTTTTAATTTTCCGGTATTGTAGTTCCGACAAACGTGATTGCAATCATAGTTATTATAATCACTTGATGTGGGTGTAGAATGTGCCGACTTGAGCGTGTCGGACGTACTTTATGCCAGACCGTGTGTTCATTCTGTCGTATCGATACATCATTAATATCAATCAATCAGCATCATATAGATCGATAAGTTTGGAGTTTCCTTCCTTTATGTTCGCTTTAAACGACCTTTGCATAATGAGGAGGGCACGATTAAGGCCTCTTTTCCACGAGACGCTGGTGTCCGGACACCGGTGTCCGACACCGGTGTTCGATGGAGAATATACCGTACACCAGTGTGGGACACAGCGTTTGCCAAAAGAATTTTTAGTAGTATTTTGAATGCCGAGATGGATGCACTAGACGACAACGCGTTAATTTTGCTCGGTCTCTTGTTAATAAGAAAAAGGCGGCAAAAAAAGGCGAAATGTATGAAGAAACGAAGATTTTGGGTACGCCGAAAGGCATGAAAAAGGGCTTTACCCATTCTTATATTTGAATTTACGAAATCATTCAGATAAATTCTTTCAATATTTCCGCATGTCCGTCAAATCTTCCGTGTTTTCTTCCATTTCGCGACAATCACAAATCACATGCAACTGCTACGGAAACTGTGAGATACTGGCGTGTCCCGTGGGTAGAGCACGCTTTATCTCAATGTTTTGCTAAACAGAAACAGGTGTCTGTGTTTTCAAAAAGTGGCGGAGCAGAAACACTACGAGACACAGTCGCCGTGTCGGAAACCGAGTGTCCGATAGATGTGTTCCGTGGGTAAACATGCATATATTTGTATGATCGGCTAGAATGAGACACCGGTGTCCGGACACCAGCGTCTCGTGGAAAAGAGGCCTTAGATCGGGTTTAGAGATAGAATTCAAGAGAAATACATCAATGATTATATTTTGAACTGGCCTTTACCTGCGACATCGCTAGCAAAGTAGCCGATTAAAAAGTACTTAAAGTTTTATAGATTGGTTTAGGCTTTCGCGGCCAGTTGATGAGCTGGTGTTGTCCTGATTCGCGTCTATAGGCCGTCGTTGGTTGGAATTGCTTCCTAACGTTTCGCCACTCGTGCTAGCGAAACGTTAGGAAGCAATTCCAACCAACCATAAACCCGAATCAGGACAACACCAGCTCACTTAAAGTTTTGTTATAAACCGAGAGCTATAGTGATAATTTTTTGGTTATTTATTCAAGGCCTTATTTTTGTGAAGATGTTGAGGGAGGCATATTAAAGTGTCCTGAGTAAGGGATTTTGTTGGATAGCGGTATGGGAGGGATGCAGACCGCCCCCAACATGTAACAAAAAAATGGTCACAATTATTATTGCTTCAATGCTGAAATTGTTTGTATAGCTTGCCGGTGACCCAATAATGCCATTATAATATTTGCAGATCGATTGGTCAGTATTAAAGGGGTGGCAGATCACCCTAAACGTGTCATGTACCCGACGAAATTTGTATTATTAGTTCAAGGTTCAAATTTTAATATGTTGGTACGGTCACTGTTTTAAGCATATATTTCAATTTGCAGAACAAAATGTCGGTTTTAACCCCCTCTCTTAGAGGGAAACTTGCTCGCCTAGGTTTTTATATATTGGGGCGCCATTTATGTAACCACCTCGATTTGTGTGCAGTTCATAGTAGTGTGTACAGAATAAGTTTATTCAAAATAATAAATCGTTGATAATATGCCAATGCCCTGTGTTTACCAATGTTTAAATCGTAGAAGTTTTGTATTTCCAAAGGATCTGGAACTGAAAAGAAGTGTTTCATGCTATCAGAAAAGAAAAAAATTTGATTTTTCGTGCGTTTTGCTATGAAAACCAATAACTTAGGTGGCTTTAAACCTGCTGCCATTTATATTATACGCTTCTCATGTGCCCATCTCCATTTTACTAGAAACACTTTTTTTTGGATCTTAAACCAATGGCTCATCCTTCGATTTAAGATGTAACAACGATTAAATATACTTTATAGACAGAAATAAGAATAATCAGTAATAGAATCGTGACGATGTTCTTTTATTATAAAAATAGTTAAAATGAACAAATGAACCTCGAGTGAAGAAACGACAGTCACTTTTTTCCGTCCGATTGCCTCGCGCAATGTTAATAATAGTGCCATCTCGGATTCCTAAACGCATTTCACGGCGACTAGTTTTAGAAGCATTGCTATTTGCTGTTATGTTTTATTTGCATAATACTGTTCGATTGTCCATTGAACCAGGACTGGCGTAATTAAACTATTTTTGCCATACCCACTGCAAAATAGCTACTTTCGATGCATGCGTATACCGGCCTGTCATTTGACAGGCAGGCATGCAAAAGTGTTTCCATTACATAGCCAGTGCGGTAAGTAAACGGTTGCCATAGCAACTTTTGTTTATTCGCTCTATTCGCCTGCGAATACATACTCACGACCTTCACGGCAAAGTAAAGATGCATGATGACGCAAATGAACTGTCAAATTTTTTTGAAAATGAAGTGAAAAATAGGTATTTTGTAGTGGGTATGGCAAAAAATACCACATATATCTAGTGCGTAATGGTATTATGACTCTTGTGACTGTAAAAACTCGCTATCGCTCGCTTTTACGTACTGTCATCACTCGTCTGTAGTATACCCCATTACGCATGTAGATCAATCTACTATTTCAAGAGTCTTCATGTTCGATTTCTGGCATAACTTTAATGTAGATTTAAAATGGTCCTCAAAAAGGGGTGGTATGCGTTTGTGTATCTGTCTGTGGCAACGTAGGTCTGGAATGGGTGGACCGATTTTGATGCGGTTTTCTTTAAAATTAAAATCGTTGAAAATCGTGCCAGAATCCGAGCAACTAGTCCCTTAGTTTCCTCAAGGAATCAAAACTAATATTATAAATGCGAAAGTCAATTTGTTTGTTCTGCTATTACCTACACCTTAATTACTCAATCAGTCTCTGTGAAATTTTGAACACGGGTAGCTTCCGTAAAGGAGATGAACATATAGGCTATAATAAATAGAAGACTCTAATGACCCAAGTTGTCGACGCGTCTATAATCTACAATAAATAAAAATTAAATATAATAAATAGCCGGCCCGGGTTAAAATCGGAGGTTATCTCAAAAATTTCTGATGCCCATATTCATAGTTAACCCTTAAGGTAAGTGATAAGGGTCCCTTCGCTGAGGGTCATTTAAGTGCTGAAGGCACCTTATTCAAAGCAGCGTTTCATAGTCATTTCCTTGAGTGAGGGAAGATTTATAGTAAACCTCCATGATTTTTTCCTTTAGAACAGTTTATCATACTGCAGACCGATTCTGTTTAGTTGTCATTTTTGATATAAATGCGTGTTTTTCATGTGTTTTACTGTTTTTACTTTTTCGACACTTATACTATCCACCCTTAATGTGAGGGTGATGTAAGACAGTAAGGGCCCTTACAGGAGTCAGTTTTGACTATGAAACGCATATTCGATTTGAGGGTATGAGTAAGTGTCCCTTACTACTTAAGGGTTAACTATGAATACGACCGTGAACCAATTTCATTTTGTTTTTCACTGTTCGATAGGTGATACTTTGTTTTGACATAGGCTATAATAACTGAAGCGAACGGGCCGTTAGAATATAAATAAGTCAAATGCGACGTATAAATGTCTGATTAGTATCTGAAAATATATTGCCATCTCGCGAGGGAACTTACGGACTTGGAGTCTAGCCTAAAAGGCATTAGGTCAAGACGCTCCAAAAACCGAGCCGTGCCCACCGGCGTCCTGTCAACTTTTTCACGCGATGTTTCGATTATAATGAAGTGTTATAAATGAACGCTTTTGCTGAAGTCCGCGCGACTAGAGAATTGCTCGGTTCGTTGACTTCTTCGCGGTCGGTCGTTCGACTTACATTTTGCTACTATCTATGTGCATTATATCTGCGGTCACAAGACAGAGCGGCTTACGTCAGATTTTTTTTAACTCGAATACTCATAATCCCAGAGCCGACCGTCGAATTTCCTTATGTAAATGCACAGGCAAATTTGACCGGTGGACCATATTCGTCTATGAGATCAGGAGGCCAGAATACAAGAGGAGAGTTTTTCTCATCGCAATAATCTGTTTTCAAAGTCGACTGTCGGCTTTCCTAGTATCGAATGCACAGGCAAAAATATGTCTGTGTATTCAATACATAGGGAAATTTGACGGTGAACTTTTCGTTTATGAGATCAGGAGGCCAAATACAGGAGGAGAGTTTTTCTCATCGCAATAATCTGTTCCCCGAGTCGACCGTCGGCTTTCCTAGTATCGAATGCACAGACAAAAATCTGCCTGTGTATTCAATACATAGGGAAATCTGACGGTGGACTTTTCGTTTATGAGATCAGGAAGCCAGAATACAGGAGGAGAGTTTTTCTCATCGCAATAATCTGTTCTCAGAGTCGACCGTCGGCTTTCCTAGTATCGAATGCACAGACAAAAATATGTCTGTGTATTCAGTACATAGGGAAATCTGACGGTGGACTTTTCGTTTATGAGATCAGGAGGCCAGAATACAGGAGGAGAGTTTTTCTCATCGCAATAATCTGTTCCCCGAGACGATCGTCGGCTTTCCTAGTATCGAATGCACAGACAAATATGGCTGTGTATTCAATACATAGGGAAATCTGACGGTGGACTTTTCGTTTATGAGATCAGGAGGCCAGAATACATGAGAGTTTTTCTCATCGCAATAATCTGTTCCCAGATATTTCCTAAATATCGAATGCACAGACAAATTTACGGTGGGGCTATTCGTCTATGAGATCAGGAGGTCAGAATACAGGAAGGAAAGATTTTCTCATCATGATAATCTGTTCCCAGAGCCGACCATTTGCGAGAAATTTATCAAAATAAAATATAGCCTATATAACTCAGGGATAATGTAGCTTTCTATTAGTGAAAGAATTTTTAGAATCGGTTCAGTAGTTCCAGAGATAAGAATTTATGATTTATTACCCCACCCCTCGAGAAATTCTCTCCCTACGAAGGTATTAAAACAGCTCGGAACAACACTCCGCTTGTTTAAATTCGTTCCAATACACATATATTCACGAGTATAGTGCTGACAGAGTAACACACGTAAAGTAGCGAGTGTGTATAGTGTAGTAGAGTGGGAAGCGCGTCGGAAAAGAGCCGACGAGACGCGAAGCTGGCCGAATGTCACGACGCGACATGCCATCAAAATGTTTTCACTGCCTTCCAAGCGCACTATTAGATTTTATTTATTGTAAATTATAGACGCGTCGACAACTTAGGTCATTAGCGACACACTATTAGATGTTTCACATAAAAAAAAAAAATAAACATTAAAAATCTTCAGGATTCGAATCTGGGCTTAGCGTTTGTGACTCATACTTTTCCGCACGGCCATCTGGCTACTGTGTCTGAGACCTTAACATGCTATGTTTTGATTCACATGTCATTGTCAACCACTTCCGACTATTTCCGTTTCATCTAATATTACAAAAATGCCACCCCAGTATGATTAGACGTTATTCACGTCAAAGTACTAAAAAATTCGACATATAAGCAACGTTGTCTCGTGGTTATAGATATTTATGTGCTCGACTATACGTTACACGGTTACAAGATACCAACAACCATGTATGTGTCCAGCAAGTGATTGTGTACAAACATTATTATCATAAATACAGTATTGAGTAAGCACAGATACTATTATTCCTGCCAGATGGCCGGTTACATAAAACTTTTAACTATGTTGAATAATCAAGGAACAAAACATATCATCAGACTACCGCGTGTACTGGCTGCAAATTATGCCCTATTGAACACATTTCAATAACATTTCACCGAGTCGTTATTGCAAACATTTGTGGAAAGGATTAGTAAAGATGTTTTTGCCATACCCACTATAAAATAGCTCCTAATTAGTGCGTTACATGCATGTAAAGTGACTTTTGACAGGCCGGTGTACTGTAACGTATATCTTTACCACATTAGTGTGGGAAAACAAACCATTTCCATAGTGATTTATGTTTATTTGCCCTAATCCGCCCGCTATTATACCAAGGTGGTACACTCCAACCGACTAGCGCCCTATGAAGGGGGCGTCGACACAGACGTGGAGACGAGGCGAGAATTACCATCGGCCGAACTACTCTGGCAGAAAACCGGCCTACTTTTGAAGATTTTAAGGCCGAATTCTCCGGGGCCAGAAAGGCCCGTTACGGCGTGACAACAGAGGAAGGGCGCAATCTTTTTGGTGTCCCTCACGAGTATTCGCTTGCTCACTGCGTCTCCCGAGACCTTCGAATGTCCAGAGGCATAGCGGCTGAGTTCTGTCGACGATTCGGCCACCGAGAAGAGGCAGGGGCCTCGGGTCGGGAGGGTCCTACGATTGCCGGATCAACATCGCTTCATTTACTACCTGGTGACGAAGCAACTGTTCCATCAGAAGCCCACCTACGCTATTTTGTGGAACACCCTAAGTGTAATATAGACAGCTACTCTCGACCTACTATAGAGGTGAAGTTTGTTACACAAGTGAACTGTCAAAAAATTTTGAAAATAAAGTGAAGAACAGCTATTTTATAGGGAATATGGCAAAAAATACCATATATATCTCGTGCATAATAAAATTATGACTCGTGTGACTGTTAAAACTCGCTGTCGCTCGTTTTATAATATACTGTCACTATAATACTCGTCAGTAATAAGCCTCATTACGCAACTAGATATACAATCTACTATTATGTTACCGACGACGACAGACGCAGTCCGCAGAGCCCTTCTGTTCCTATATATGAATGAGCCATTTTCCTGAGAGTAGTTCCTTCAATTATCCACGAAAGGCATCACTTGTAGTAGGTAAAAACACTATTTATTCCCCATTAGTGTCGTGTCATTTTAGTGGTATAACTTAATTATTATTATTTTTAAATTAATTAAATAAGTAATTAAGTTATACCACTAAAATGACACGACACTAATGCACTGTAAGAAATGAGAATGCCGATTACACAGATTATCGATGGTCCATTTGTAGCCAGCGATTAATCTGGTAATAGGCACACAAAGAGACAATGGCGTCGCAAAGAGGTATCGCCTGCACATCGCGTATATTCCATAAAAACACATTGCGCATGCGTGGTTACTAATTTTACTTTAATTTGTTTTGTATTCATCCATTTTATATATGTAACTATACATTTTATTTTGTAATTTTTACACACTTTATTGGAATATTACACAAATTATGTAATTTTAATTTACTTTATGTAAAAATCACAAATTTGTTTAACTTTACAGTAAAAGTCCAAGTTTTTATGAAGTTTTCTGTGTAAAAATAAATAATAATGTAAAATCACTTAGAAAATCGAGCGAATTCTACCTTAACTTTCAAAGCATTTTTACATCCATTTTTTACAGTGTGGGGAATAAGTAATGTTTGTAATGAGTGGTGCCTCTCATGGATGATTGAAGGCAGTGGCGGCTCGTGGGGTAGTGCCACAGTGCCATGGCACTACCCCTAATTTTTCAATTTTCTCTAAAAATATTTTTTGTTAATATTTTTTTTAATATATTTTTTTTAATCAATTTATAAAATTATCGATCGTCCGGACAGCAGAGTTCAGCCTAAATCGCACAAATTTCCTAAAACATTTTCACCACGCGATCAGTAACACGTATCCTGTGCCATTTAATAATAGGCACAGTGTAAACAAAGCATACCTTACGGTCCTTATATGTGAGCAAGAGAGATAGAACTATGACTCATGATTTCCCTATGCTGTAATGCTAAATCTAAATGAAATGTGTGCCAGGCACATTATTGGCGATATTCTGTTTGGTCATTGTTGGAATTTACAACACATTGTTGTTTCGGTTAAATGTTATTGTTGATAGCAATTTTGTTTTATTATTTGACGGTTTGCTTTGTCAACATTTTTTTTTAGTTTGTGTAGCTTTGTAGTGTGTGATTTGTGTGACTACTGACAGTATCGTCTTAACTCTTAATTTCCTTAGTTTGTTTTGTATATAATAAAATAATTGAAAAATTTACAAGAAATAAGGAAAGAAGGATGGACTTTATTTATCGGAAACTTTACGTCATAATTTATGTGTTGCGTAAAATATATTTTTTATTTTATTATTTTGCCAGAAATGTGTAGAGGTCTTGAACTTTATTAAACTGTTTTTTTTCGGATTTCTATTGTTGCACTTTGTGCCAGTGTGTACTTGTTTAGTCAAACATAGACAGTTGCGTGGATAGTCACTAGGTAAGTTATTTTGTATGTTTTATAGGTACTCCTTTTCTATTTTGACTTTCGTTTTGGCACCACCTGTCTAAACAGGCACGAGCCGCCACTGATTGAAGGAACTACTCTCAGGAAAATGGCTCATTGACGTGTCATAAACGATTTATTAATATTTTAATTAATGCACTGCTTAATTATTAATGAAGTCAACGAGTTCGCTTTAGTATGGGAAGATTGTGCTGCTGTTTTTCTTTGGTTTAATAATTGAAAACTGGAACGAGTGACTTTGTTTCGCTGTGAACTTTAAATTAATTACAATAATAAGATTACGGTTAATTATGTAACAATGCTATATGATAAAAAAAGACAGATGTGTGATTTGGAATTGTTGAGTTTTGACTTATTTAATTCGTACGTCTGAGAACAGTCGAATTATTTGATGTTGTAATATTCGTATTCTTGCCATATTTAACAAACAAACGCTAATGACCTCAGCTGGAACGCTTGAGAATAGCCGAGAGTGTAGCGGCGCTGTTGTTTACATGGCGTTGCTATGGTTCCTCTATTACAAGTCCCCAGTTCTCGGGTTCTAGCCCGAGAGCTGGTAAAAGTGTCAATTGGATTTTCAATTTATTATTAAAAAAATAAAAAAATAATGAATTGAAAATATGAATTGGTGCTAGGCCCAAATAACCTTAGCTGTTGGTGGTCTTTAAAACACAATTTCACATTTTTTCAGCTGTCGAGCCCCCCCCCAGGGGGGACATTGGAATGTGGTTGCTATCGCAAATTGCATTCCAATGTTCTTTGGGAATTGGCGCTCCCAGGGACCCGAGCTCGTACCTGTCGGTTTGTGTATGCTGGCTGGCGGATTCTAATTTCTAATTAGTGTTGCCGTCTAGATCCAGACTTTCTAGACTCTTGTCTTGTCTTGTCTAGATTTTCAAGACAAGACTTACAAAAGTCTTGTCTAGAAATTTTCAAGACAAGACAAGTGTTTTTTAATCTAGACTAGACTTAGTGAAGTCTTGATATTTCAAGACATGACTTCAGTGAAGTCTTGTCTTGATATTTCAACACTAATTCTAATACACAAATGGATTATTTGCTGTGTTGAAGACGCTAATGACCTGAGTTGTCGACGCGTCTATAATCTACAATTAATTAATCAGCTGTCGAGCGTCTATAATTTACTATCTCTCTATTTGTCAAATACACCTAAAGATTTCGGATATGTCGAAATAATAGTAAAAACAGTGTCTCTAATGTCTGTAGTTTTGTATTCTTGCAGTCCCCCCCCCGCAGTTTTGGGGCATTTTGTCACTTTATGTGACACCTGTAAGGCGGGATAATTAATGTTCCCAGAATTTTTGTCTGTATCTATATCAGCTGTCTGTAGTCTGTAATCTTTACTAAACATCACTAGAGAACGTATATGAAACTTGATAGAGTGTAACAAGACGTACTTACATTAGGTACAAGTAATGTATACGTACTTATTCTGAAAGGACTCCAGGTACGTAACGTAACTTTTCCAAGTTACCAAATATCGGTAACGTATTGGTATCGGTAACGTTTTTCCAAGTTGCGAAGCGTGCACCGCAAGAACTTTACCGAGAAAGTCTTATCGAGACTGTGCCCCCATGCTGTGTGCGATGGTGTTTTAAATGCCAATTAACAAATTTTTAAGTGTTGAAGAGAATTAATAATTAATAGAAGCGTGACTGTAAAGTATCAAGTGTTTATTATTGGCGGCGTTTGCAACATTTTGTCGGCGTCGGCATTTATAAAATTAAAAACTAACATCAATCGGGTGAAAGTCTTGTTAATAAATATACGCATATCGGTTGTTCTTTCTCTGGAACAACAATTGACTGTGCGATCGTTGCCGTTTTGTTATTTTGATATTGCAGTTCTCTTTTGTTTTCTTGCCGGTTCAACAGCAAGCCTGTAAACGTCATATTTTTATTATGTCATTGGAAAAAGCCTTCGTCTAACTGAAATAATGCGGTTGGGCACTCAGAAACTGCGCTAAGAGAAAAGAATATCTAAAACAAATAGATTTTTTTGACTCCAGAAATTATTTTATTAAAAAATATGTACGCACACATTTGCACTACGCGTGCGCAGTGCATATTTAGCGCCGAAGCATTTAAACGAGCTGAGTGACATTATTAAACAAAATATCCGTAAATCTAGTTTAAAAACTTTATCTTCAACTATAATCAAGCTTGAAATTAGGAGAGGAAATCTCAGTGGCAAAGGATCAAATAAATTGCATTACTGATGATTTTAAATTGCATGATTGAAATTAGGAGAGGAAATCTCAGTGGCAAATGATCAAATAAATTGCAATACTGATGAATTAAAATTGCAATGATTGAAATTAGGAGACGCAACCTCAGTGGCAAAGGATCAAATAAATTGCAATACTGATGAATTAAAATTGCATTGTTAGCTAACGTTTCGGTGATCCTTTGCCACTGAGATTTCTTTTCCTAATTTCAATCATGCAATTTTAATTTATCAGTATTGAAATTTATTTGATCCTTTGCCACTGAGATTTCCTCTCCTAATTTCAATCATCATCTACGGATCACCATTTCTCTATATCATAGAGTTTTTTAACATTATAATCAAGCTGTTAATTGATCGTAGAAGGCTTCAAAGCATTAACTAATCTCGGATTATTTGTAAAAAAAATTTATTTAAGTGTTTTTGTTTAAATATTTTTAAAGTGTCTGTATATGTCTTTTGTAAATGGGCGGGTGGAAAAACAAACATTATGTTTGAATCCCGCACCTTTTGTTTCGTAAAAGGAACAATAAACATATATTTATTTATATACTAATGATTTTTTTTATTTTTACAGCCTCATTCACGTCATCGTTCCATTCGGCGTCGTCTTCCTTCTGGATCTTGCAAGTTTAACAATTGACTGTGCGCGGATCAGTTGCCATTTTATATTATTTTGATATCGTCGGTCCGAAAAGTCGCAGCGTCTTTCGACCGGCGTCGTCTTCCTTCTAATTTACGCTTGTCCGCGGTCCAGCGCTTTTTTATCGGTTTGAGGTGACTTTTGAGTCACGACTGTGCGGAAGATGTGATCGTTTTAAGTGAATAGGTTTTTGTGCGAAGTCAGTTTTTTTAGTGTGAATCGGTTGTGGATTTCGGGATTGAAAATGGATTCGCATCAGAGCAAGGTCATGAGAGCGCCTTCGTTGAAGCGTGGCAAGCAGGATGAACGAGCCGCAGACAGGGTGAGTTTACTTTTATTATCGATTAGCTTTCCGGTCCGGAATCACTCGGGTAGATTTTGGTTTAACACTAGGAGCGTCAGCTATATAGATCATAGAGCTATAGTGACAATTTTTTGGTGTTATTTATTCAAGGCCTTATTTTTGTGAAGATGTTGATAAGATAAGATAAGATATGAAGGAGGCATATTAAAGTGCCTTGAGTAAGGGATTTTGCTAGATAGCGATATGGGAGGGATGCAGACCGCTCCCAACATGTAACAAAAAAAATGATCACAATTATTATTGCTTCAAGGCTGAAATTGTTTGTATAGCTTGTCGGTGACCCAATAATGCCATTATAATATTTGCAAATCGATTGGCCGGTATTAAAAGGGTGGAAGATCACCCTAAACGTGTCATGTACCCGACGAAATTTATATTATTAGTTCAAGGTTCAAATTTTGATATGTTGTTACGGAAACCGTTTTAAGCATATACTTATTTCAATTTGCAGTACAAAATGTCGCGGTATTAACCCCACCAATTCATATTTTCAATTCATTATTTTTTTTCTTAATAATAAATTGAAAATCCAATTGACACTTTTACCAGCTCTTGGGCTAGAACCTGGGAACTGGGGACTTGTAATCTAGAGGAACCCTAGCAACGCCATGTAAACAACAGCATTGCTACACGCTCGGCCATTCTCAAGCCCTCTTTTTTGCCGGTCTGTCATCGTTCATCCGTATATACTTTTAGAAATCCGTACTGCTTTTCTTACGAAGAAATGTGTCTGATTAGTGTGTTTTTTAACCGACTTCAAAAAAAGGAGGTGGTTCTCAATTCGGTTGTATTTTTTTTTTTATGTTTGTTACCTCATAACTAAGTCATTTATAAACCAATTTTGAAATTTTTTTTTATTTGAAAGGATATACATTCAGATTGGTCCCATAGAAATTTCATCAAAATCGGTTCAGTAGCTCGGCTGATTTTAATAAAAGTGAGTAACGGCGTGTGACTCCTTAAGGTAAATGTCACTTTTTGACACATCAGACAGCGCAAGAAAGTCGGTTTAATAAAAGTGAGTAACGACGTGTGATTCTTTTAAGGTAAATGTCACTTTTTGACACTAAAAAGTAAAAAATAAAAACTTTTTAACAAAAAAAAAGCCTCCTTCAAAAAACCACTAAAAAGAGGAAAATAATGAAATTTTGAGGTCTGTGCCAATTTAATAAAATATGAAGTTGGTTAAAAAGAAGATATTAATCACTATAATATACTTTTTAACCGACTTCATATTTTATTAAATTGGCACAGACCTCAAAATTTCATTATTTTCCTCTTTTTAGTGGTTTTTTGAAGGAGGTTTTTTTTTGTTAAAAAGTTTTTATTTATTATAAATTTTTTGACTTTTACACTTTTGTGTATTTAGCCACTATCTATGGTTAGTGTTACAATATTATTTAAGGTCAACGTCAAATCAGATTTTCTGACAATGCGCTCTGCAACCCAGCACTAATTTTTTGATATTATATTATTGCATTGGTTAATGATTATTTGCCATTTAACTTCGTGATCGCGTAAAATATGTTAATGGCGTATTGTTCGAAACTTTTTAGAAGTATTAAACAGAGTTATTTCGCGCATTCAATTGTCAAACAAATAACAATGAAAACCCTGTTACAGTTAAATCGTAAAGGTCGCGTGATCGTCTCCAGTTACATATTATGTAGGTGGTTTCTCTCGCTCACAGTTAACGAGCTGGAAACGGGGACGGTGTTGTTCTCTTTTGTTTTTAATTAAACAGTCGAATGTCGGAACAGTTGATACTTTGAACTGTTGGGTTCATCGCTGTACCGAGCGTTGAACATAGCTCGAAAAGAAAACTTTATCAAAAGTTGATTCGACGCCGAAAATGGAACGTTTTCTTCGTTGTGAAGTGAAAATTGATAAAACAGATCGAATGAAATATTTTTTGAGGCCACCAATGGTTATTTGAACTTAAAAGTACCTATAATTTGAATTTTCAATTTATAATTTTTTAAATTATAAATTGAAAGGGTACTTCCCGTTGACCCTAGAATCATGAAATTTGGCAAAAAGCAAGGTCTCGCAGCACAAGTAAAGAGGGAAAAATCACAAAAAGTAAAAATTAAAGGGGGTCCCACACATATAAAGCGGAAAAACCTTTTAAAGGATCTTTGAAACCGTAACATGTAGCCGGTTGAAATTTTCACAGAATAAGTATGTCTACCTAATATAATTATTGTTGTAACGGTACGGAACCCTCGTAGCGCGAGTTCCACACGCACTTGACCGCTTTTTACGAGTATATTATGTCACTATCCTGCAGAGATTCACAAGAATCTGTGTTCAAAATTATTAAATTTTGACGTGTGGAGTTTCAATTTATTCTTATAAACATTTTAAATTATGAAGCCTCGAGTAAATGTTAGTAACTGTATTTTTCTATAAACAAATTAAAATATTAAATTGTATGTATGCAATTCTTTGCCTTGTTTGGAGGTCTAGCGGATGGATAATGATTTAAATGTATATGATGAATGTCGTTAACAATTCCCTATTGGCTAGAATCAACAATTAAAACGTTTTTTCTTTTATTTTATTTATATGTGATCGCATGTGCAATTAAATATCCTACCATGTTAATTCACGGTCATCGTTTATCGATGCGTCTTTTGGACTTTGATTCTCATTTATACCTATTTAAACATAAAGTTGTGTTTATACAGTAGGGCCCCGTTTTCGCGACTAAATCCATGTACGGCGCTTGATCCGTTTTTTTTTTTTTTGGCGTTTTTCAACCGACAGTTAAGAGTAAGGCTCATTTCGCACCAAACCAGTCCAGTTAGGGAATGCAATCTTGATCTCGCGAGATCTCGAGCCATTTTTCGAGATTTAATCTCGTGGACAGGCATGAATCTCGTTTTTGAAATGAACGCGCTTGAAAAAAAACTTATACGTTTATTGACAGTCGCGCTAATTGATTCCGTTTGTTTCTCTGCGTATATTGTTTTAATTATTGTTTTCTTGAGTAAAATGGACAGTTATTTAACTTATAACAAGCATTAGATGGATAACAAATTTCAAATTTAAGTGAATACTGAATATGTCTAAGAACAATTCAAACCAAATGTTCGTGAACGTTACTAATAGTAACTTACCCTATGCTTCATAACTCCTAATAAGTTATTTCCAAAATAATTAATTGGCATATAGTGTGCTGTGTGAGTTGGGGTATTGCTGTTATATTTTAAAAATAAAACAAAACTTTAATTGAATCTTGGAACAAAAAAATCAACGTTTATTTAAGGAAAGTAATGAATAATAATCATCTGCACAGTGCACTACGCAATAAATTACACACGTACACAGTGACACAGTCACACTGTCCCAAGTAAGTAGTTTTCATTAAGTTTAAGTATTTTAGACACAAAATAATACTTTCTTTTTAAAAGTAGGCGAAATCTTGATATTGTCGAGATTTATCGAGATCTCGCCAGACAATCTCGCGAGATCTCGAATTGCCAATCTCGAACCTAGGACTGATCTCGCGAGATCTCGAATTGCCAATCTCGGCTCGAGATTACATTCCCTACTTGTAACTCGATGATGAAGGTTCAACATTTCAACTTATCTAAAATTTTAGATGTTTTGGAAAAAAAATACTTAATACGATTTTGCTCGGGAATGTTGATGATGTTTTGAATGGTCGAAAATTAACGAGGTTTTACTTATCGAGGTTCGACTGTATTATGCAGGATCTTCGTGTCGTTATGTAACAAAAGCATGACTATAATGAAAGAGATATAAATATCATGTTACATCTTCAGGTTAACTTTTAGTAACCTTGTATATAAATTGGACATATAAATTCGATATTTGTATTTTTTCTTTATTTGCGAGATGGAATGGAAAATTTTTAAGTAAACAGCCAAATCATATATCTAGACTTTACGTCCTTGATCATGAATTTATTTTTCATATGCGCTTGCGCAACACTATAGTTAATTATTTTTGGACTTGCTATGAGTTCTGATTCTCAGAGGAGGTTTATAGATAAAAATAAAACAAAGAAACGAATTATTATAATATGCCTATATACGGGTTCTTTTAGAGTATTGTAGACTTTTATAAAATTATAGCTTTTAATCGGCTGTTTCGGGCGCGTAATGTCGTTTTTTTTGCTACTAGAACCAAAGTTTCCTCTAAGCTGCGCGGGTGCGCGGCCTCGCACTAATTTTTCGAAAGCTGCGCAGCCGTTTTTGTATTCTGCGCACAATGGGCTTGTTCACCATTTTTTTTTATTTCATGTTGATATAATGAAAGCATATACAACGTGACTCTGTAATGAGTACCATAAATGATACAGGGTGTACCTACTGTCAAAATAATACGAAAACCAAGAATAACTTTTTTTCCAAAAGTGCTTCCCTAACAAGATACAGGATGTTAAAGGGTCGATTTGGAGAACACTTATTTGATCGTATCTTTTAACTGGGTTGAACAATTTAATTCATTTTTGGTAGACATCTACTACATAATAAGGACCGTAAACGGACAAAATTTTGTTACATTTGAACAACCCAGTGGCGTAGAATTGGGGGTCATGTGCCAATGGAGGACACTTTAAAAACTTACTTTAATTTTATTTTTTTGTTAATTAAACTTTATTACCTAGGTGTATTCGACTTTAAGTATTTTATTTGTTTGTTAATAAAATTTTTTCTGTGTTAACTTTGCAGCCTGGTATTTCACATAGTGACATACGCAAGTCAGAATATATCTCGGAAACGGACGCTTCTGGACAAATGGAACAAGTGTACCTTTTTTGTTGTATTTGAACCAATAATAATAAAAAACCAAAGAAAAATGGAAAAAACCCAACAGCAACTTTTTTTGGGGGGAAAAAGTGTCACATGACCCCCAATTCTACGCCACTGGGTTGTTCAAATGCAACAAAATTTTGTCCGTTTACGGTCCTTATTATGTAGTAGATGTCTACCAAAAATGAATTAAATTGTTCAACCCAGTTAAAAGATACAATCAAATAAGTGTTTTCCAAATCGACCCTTTAACACCCTGTATCTTGTTAGGGAAGCACTTTTGGAAAAAAAGTTATTCTTGGTTTTCGACTTTCGTATTATTTTGACAGTAGGTACAACCTGTATCATTCATGGTACTCATTACAGAGTCACGTTGAGATATCGAAATCTGGGGATGTAGTACAAGACTCGTTTTTTACCACGAGTTACAATAAATTGTCTATTTGCTGAAAGAATAAATTCGTCTCGCAGAAAAATAGAAACAACCTACGTCAGATTATTTTATTGCTGTGCAGAATGCGTTCCTTTTTATGGTTCACAGGACGTCCACCGACCGACGTCACTGCATCTCGCCAAGGAATTATACAACTTGTCACCGTGACTTTAAATACATTAGTTAACCCTTCAGTGACCACGTGGAAAAAGATTCAAGACAGTGGGTCATGTTTGATTGTAATAATAGTACCCACAACCTAACCTCAAAATATATTGCGCAAAAAACTACGCGCAAGCATGATACTGTCGATTCTAAGAAAAAATCCTGAGACATCTTCAGGACATCCCCGAAAATCCTCATACATCCCCGGAAATCCCTGGAATTCCTCGGACATCCTCAGATACCACAAGACATTCCCAAACCTGTAAAGTGTACACCAGAAATCCCTAGCGGTTTACACCTCGATTTTAACGTTCCTTTTAAAATAAATTTTGTTCGAGTCGCCGTCGTCCACGGCTCTTGAGAGATTTGTGACTAAATTTTTGGTTCTCAGTTTTTACCATTTTGCTATTCCCTTACAGTGTCGGGCTTGAGAATAGCCGAGCGTGTAGCAATGCTGTTGTTTACATGGCGTTGCTATGGTTCCTCTATTACAAGTCCCCAGTTCCCGGGTTCTAGCCCGGGAGCTGGTAAAAATGTCAATTGGATTTTCAATTTATTATTAAAAAAAAATAATAATGAATTGAAAATATGAATTGGTACTAGGCTCCAATAACCTTAACTGTTGGTCTTTAAAAACACAGTCCCTTACCGTGTCATATTTTCATTTAGAAAAACTCCTACCTATTTGACTATAAGACGAGACGATGGGTTGGTGGGGACTGGGGTCAGTTGAAAAACAGTATTGCAAGGTAGTTCCGGAATGATTAAAAAAGTAGTACAAAAAGCGTAGTTTTGATTAAATCAAATTTTATTCTTTTATTTATTTATTATATTTGTATAATATAAAGATAAATTATATTAATTATCACCAAATTTATCTTTATAGTGCCTATTTTGGTCTGTGTACATTACCTACATTTAAATCGAAATTTCTTAAAAAACTTACCATTGTTACAAATAAAGTTAGAATTTTATTTATTTGTTTTGATATTTATAGACGCCAATGACTTCAGTTATCGAGCGTCTATAAACTACAATCTCTCATTATTGATATTTTGTTGGGAAGAACATAAACTTGCGGAAAATTGTATAAAAACAATATTTTTTGCGAGGATTATAGTGTGGTCCTCTGAATCAGACTGTCGTGGGTTCGAATCCCGCCTCCGCTCATGGATGTTTTGTGATGTAATTTAGTTTTAAGTGTGTTGGTATTTAATGTAATCAAGACGCTAATGACCTAAGTGGTCGACGCGTCTATAATTTACAATAAATAAATAAATATTTTTTGCTTAATTTGTTTACTCGGGACGGTCGCTCACTACTCATATAGTTCGCGGATCCCCGGGGCGTTTGGAATTAAGACTACTCAAGTGATCCACGTGCGGCCGCTGAAGGGTTAAAATTTTCTACCTGTAAAGCACGTACTGGAATATTATAATGTGATGTTTTGACTAAATATGCACGATGGACGACCTTGGCTGGAGCAGCTGCTTGTACATCGATGTACATTTAACTGTTTACAATTTGGATTTCTTCCGACAGAAATTCAAAATCGTCCGTAGACGTCAAGAGTAGTCTCCAATGTCGGATCAACCTCAATTCCGGAACATGATTTCGATATTTAGTTCCCAGTTACGAAATTCCGGAATATGCAGTGGCGGATTAGGGGGGCGGGGCGGAGTTGGCGGCTCGCCCTGGGCCTCTGATCTTGGGGGTCCTCCAAATATCGAAAAGTACTTCTTAATCAAATCCCAAACAAGGCCAAAATATGTTCAGTAAGTAAGAGGCAGTTTGGAGTTGGAGGCCCCGTACATATATAAAATATAAATGTAGATAGGTCGTTTATTATAAATATTTGATTTTTTTTATCAGCCGTTAAATCTATATTATTAATTTTTTACGAAATTTACACTACAAATACATCAATTTCTAAGCAGACCGGGGGCCTCATTTAGTTCTGCCACCCCGGGCCTCCGACGGGCTTAGTCCGACACTGGGGATATGTTTCAAAATTTTGTGCGAAATTTCAGAATTGCCAAATGTCGAAATTCCAGTATGGAAGCCTTAGTCAAGACTCAAGAGTGTGTACGGTTAAATTTCTATACTGTTTGAACGGCCATCTCACCCACCCAAATCCCTGATTACCTTTGATTAGTAGTCAGTTGTTTCAACATATTTGAAAACCGTTTCCTGACTATCAGAAAAAATTGCAGATGGTACGCGAACTTCTAATCAGAGGCATGCGCAATAGGTAATCCTGCGATCGTGTTACGTCGTAACCACATGTTGCAGTAGAACTTTGAGGTTATCTGTTCTTTTTTGCGTCAGCTGTTCCAATAAACAAGCTTGAGACTAGTTTATAATTAGTTATATTTAGCTCATACGCAATGAAAGAGTCAGGCATAAATCTACAGTGATTAAATATAAATAAAGATAAATAAATAATAAACAAAGATAGTATGTGTGTATGAACAAACCGATACTGATGCCACCGTGTTTAGAACCTTCAATGTTTGATCACCCTCAATTCCGGAAGGGCTTGAGAATAGCCGAGAGTGTAGCAATGCTGCTGTTTACATGGCGTTGTTATGGTTCCTCTATTACAAGTTCCCGGGTTCTAGCCCGAGAGCTGGTAAAAGTGTCAATTGGATTTTCAATTTATTATTAAAAAAAAAATAATGAATTGAAAATATGAATTGACGCTAGGCCCAAATAACCTTAGCTGTTGGTGGTCTTTAAAACACAATTTAATTTTTCAATTCCGGAACTAGTTTTGATATTTGGTTCCCAGTCCGGATTGATGTTTAAAATTTTGTCAGAGGACAGCTTGGAGCAAGCTGTCGTGGGTTCGAATCTCACCTGGCTCATGGATGTTTTGTGATGTCATTTAATTTAAAGTTTATATGTTATTTGATGTAATTAAGACGCTAATGACCTAAGTTGTCGACGCGTCTATAATCTACAATAAATAAATAAAATAAAATTTTGTCCGAAATTTCGGTGTCAATTCGTGATGTGCGCGACTTTAGCCGATCAGTTGCACGACCTACAATACGTTACCTTTGGATCGGTGTACGTGGCGGAGCCCCACCTGTAGTGCCGTCACCTGTGCGCTATTGCGTAATAATCCAACATATAAATTAACACCGACACGGCAATGTCTGATGGTCTTTTCTAACGTTGTTAGCATAAAGTCTTAACTCTTATTGCAAACAGACGATCCTGTTCTATTTCATAACGACTTTCATTTGTTTTGACACCGTTCAAGATGGCAATTGTTTAAGAGTCTTGTATAGCACGTGACATTTACAAGCACAAATCCACTCAATGTATTTTGAGTTGTAACTGTAGACAGAGTTTGTGCACACTTTCAACACCGCCTAAATGAGGTGGTGTTGACACGTTAATCCTGTTCTTTTTGATCTTCCATTTTCATTCAAAATAGATTTAATAGTTAAACAAGCATTTCTTTATCCATAGTCATAAGAATTATTAACGGTTTTGGAAAGTTAATGAAACTGTATTTTTTGTTAAAAAATAGGAACTTTCCAGAATTATACAAATGTTTCTTAAGGTACGTGCAGTATGGAGCTGGGATTCTAGATGGTAGCGTAGATCATAGCAGGGCTTGCTTAAATTAATGCATTGTTATATATGCGAGCGTACACAACGAAGCAGTGAGTGTAGCAGGTATAAGCGCTGTTACAAGAGCTGCTAGATTCAAGAATGTATCTCACCATTCTTTCAGCGCGCTGACTACTACAATCAACGTGTGACAACTGTCAAATGGCCGTTACAAGTTTCGCACTGGACGTGACTAGTTTAATAAGTGAAATTTTGCCAGTTTTTATTTAATTTGTTTTGAGTTTTGACGTATTTAAAAGTGTTAGGTTCCATACGTAAATATTCAAAAAACCGGTTTGGGTAAAATTGTAATTCTTGGTATAAACGATGAAATTCGCCATGTTTAGATCGTTTTCTATTAATAGGGTGGATATGATAGCTCCTACCCAAATTTTTATTTAAAGTATACCACTTTGTAGTAGAAGAACACAAATATTCGTCTTCGCTATGTGACATTTCAAACGCGATTTAAGCCTGTATCAATGCTAGTATCAAAGCTTCGTTGTGCAAACCTATAAGCGCTTATAATTTCAGCCACCATCTACCATACATGCTATCATCTAGAATCCCAGCTGCGTACTGCACGTACCTTTATTAGGTTCAGGTTGCACCGTCCCAAAAAGATGCAGTGCTCCCAGAATAATGTATCGACTTTTTTTCTACCATAGATTGAAATGATTTAATAATTAGTTTCGTTTCTACAATTTTTATGTTTTCAATGATCTATGGCAATATATTATATAAATAAAAGTTTCCAAGTATAAACAAACTTTTTCGAAAATAATAGTTAAATAGATACAACATTTAAATATTTGGTATAACCAGGTCGAGTTCGTTGGCTTGTTTTTGGGGAGTACTATTGACCAGATTATTGAACATTCGAATGCACGATTGACCGATCGTTTCACCAATCAGGACACACGGATTAAATTCCTGGGACGTTTCGACCGTTCGCAATGGCTGCATGGTAGACTGTTTTTTATCGGTGATAATTTTTTGATCGTTGTATTTTGTCTTTGTTAATTCCGTTTCGACGACAACATCATGATCCTTCAATTTGTTTTGCTTCTTGTTTTCGAATGCTTGATTGTAATCGATTTTAATTTCGCCCCAATAGGGATTGCCGAACTTCTTCGCGATCGGAGCTAATCTTCTGCTCTTTTTATTGGATCCAGGATCGTTTTGAGTCAATTCTGGATGCAGTGCTGGATCGAAAGCTTTTATGCTCACAACATGATTTTCTTCGTTAATTTCAGCAGACTTGAATGCCTTTTCGTGATTCTTATTGGCGTATTTTGTTGATTGTTTTTGGTGGGGCGGCGGTTTGGCATTTTCGAGTGTGTTTGTAAATTTTTCAAATTCATTTGTTGGGCAATCTTTTGTAGGACGATTGTACATCAATGTAGAATCGATTGCGTCGTTCGACTTGCGCAAATTTGGCGTTCTTCGATTTCTTCGCGATTTGGGCCTTTTTTTCAATTTGTCGGGAATGTAAGCTACTTTTGGAGGTTTAGCAGACGCCTTTAGGGATGACAGAAAATCGTGAAAATCGCGTTTGATGACTTTCGGTAATGTCTGGAAAAAAGCGGAAAATTATTTATACTTTATTGAAAAATCCATGTAGAAAACAGTCATTTTTTTAAATGAATTGGAGGACAGTATGGTCCAGTGGTTAGCGTCGCCGCCTCTGAATCATACTGTCGTGGGTTCGAATCCCGCCTCCGCTCATGGATGTTTTGTGATGTAATTTAGTTTTAAGTTGATTGTTATTTGATGTAATCAAGACGCTAATGACCTAAGTTGTCGACGCGTCTATAATTCACAATAAATAAATAAATTTAAATGAATTAATAATGAGTATACTCTAGAGCAGGGGTCGGCAACCAAACTAATAGGTGAGCTACTCTAAGCTTGCTGATTACCAAAAATCTGCCTCGATGTATGATGCGAGCCTCTACTAAATAGGGTTGCAACCTTTTTTAAATTGAAATATAGTATTTTTTCCATATAATGCCAAAAAATATAGCATTTTCAGGAAAAAGTACGGATTAATTTTTTTTATTTTTCCAAATAAGTATATTTGTCATTTTTACAAGCTTTTATTTAACTTGCAATGTATGTTAGTTTGTGTGTTTGTTAAGGTAAAATCTTGCAAGTCAATTTTGAACGATTTCCACGTATCCGATCGATTTGAAATTTTGTACACATGTATTCTCGTTGATAATACAGGAATAAATCGTTTTTAGAAATAAATTCAACCCCTAAAGGGTTTAAACGGGGATGTAGGTTTTTTTTGACTAATCAACGCCCAGGCCAAATCACTGAAGCTAGAAACTTGAAATTTGAACAGTAGATTCCTTTTCTGATGTAAGCATCCACTAAGAAAGAATTTCTCGAAATTCAACCTCTACGGGTGTCAAAGGGGGGTAAAATTTTGAAAAACTAAAATGAACAAAATAAAATATTTGTAAAGAAAAACTTTTTAGAGACAAGTTTTTATTGAAATGTGCTCAGCCCTCAGGTGATTAAAATATGGAAATAGTAGCCGTGATTTGTAAAAAATCAGCATTAGTTCTTGAAAAGAACAATCATAGTTCAAAATATTTCGTTTTCAATTTTTATAATGACATTTCTCGGTATTCTAAATTCTTATACATGGGCAGCGAAGGAATTTGGCGTGGGCCTTTCATAAGATATTATAACAAGTGTACAACTACTGCAGAATAGTTATTTAAATAAATAAAATGTTAATAAATTAGGTTACGATTTTTTTGAAGTCAGTTTGGGAAGAAATCGTAAATTTACGTTTTTGAAGTTTTCTATAATTTTTTGTTTTTATATTCTATTAACCATGCAACGTGGATTTATTTTTTAATAAAATGGGTGTTTTTTTGTTGATAAAATGACAAATATTGGTATCAGCAAAACAATGCAGTTTAAACGTCATTATATTGATTGTTGTACGTACCACCGAAAAATGTTTCAATGTAACTTTTGAAATATTGGTTTGTGCCATTTTCAGAAATTTTCTCTTTCACAACAAATACTTTTTAAAACACAAATTGAAAATGAAAAATTGAGACGAAAATTTTACACAAAATCACAGAAAAGACATCCAGTTTTCGAAATACTTCTAAACTTGTAAATAAAATAATCTTTTGTTTTATATTATATATTATTACTATAATATAATGGATATTATTTGATTTTTGCCATTTATTACAAAAAAAACAAGACAAAATTGAAATTTTCGTTTGATTCTGTTCATAATCGAACATACTGATTAACTGTATCGAAATTCGTATATATATTTTTTTGATCGCGGTTTGGATATTTGATTAATAATAATAAAATGTTTGTTGCAGCATCAACAAACAAAAAAAACATTTTAAACTGTTGTCCGAGCACTGGATTTTTTATTATTGTCTAATGCATTGTTTTCTAATCTGTGGTCCGCGGACCCCTGGGGGTCCGCGAGCATATTATGTTTGGTGGTCCGCGGTCCCAAACGCATCTATCTTACTTAGAGCATTAACAAAAATAAATAAATTACCTACGCCAAACATCTCGTAATTATTACGCTTGTTTTTTGTTTTTTAATTTAATGAAAGACTACTAAAATATAATGTTGTCCGAAAATTGCACCTTTTTTTCACTCAGGGGTCCTTGGCATTATGCTTGATTTCCTTGGGGGTCCGCGGGTGAAAAAGGTTAGGAACCGCTGGTCTAATGAATTGAATTCAAAACATCCTGCGTGATTGCATTCTTATCTTCACTAAATGTTACTGAATATGCTTTTGTTTTTTAAAAAAGACATCAAAATATTGTATTTCTTATACCTAACTTCTATTGTTTATATTTTCAAACTTCATTTCATAATTTATTTTAATATATAGGTATTGTAGTCAGTGGCGGATTTACACATTTGCCGCCAGTAGGCTATTCAAATTTTGCCGCCCCTACCGACCTCTAATAACATTTAGATACCTATATAAATATGAATCTTTTTAATTTCTGCAAGATAAAAAAAAATTTTGGCCCCAAATTTGCCGCCCCTAAAATCTGCCGCCCTAGGATCCAACCTACTCAGCCTGCTGGTAAATCCGCCACTGATTGTAGTTCTTGTAAGCCTATATAGTTTTCAAATTTATAAATATTATTTAAACAAAACTGTTTTCTACGTGGGCGGAATAAATATTTATTTATTTTAATTAACAATTCAATAACAATAAACGCAACAACTATGTGTCAATTCTAATAATCAACACGATAATAATAACGACACAGTAATTCTTAAACAAAGTGAAACACTTAAAAAACACTGAAGAAATAACTAGATTTATATACTGTATTTATTTTCGTTGTTCAACACGACACTGATTCACGACACGACTGCTTAATTCCCGTCGGCTCCGTGCTTATATAGAGCTACGTGGCTTAAACACAGCGCGTTCTAGTACTTTCCAGACGTCTAGCAGGTACTCGTATCTTCGATACCATTCCACGCCTCACCACTGTGACCTTCCCTTCTCGACGCTTCTATTGCAGGCAGTGGCGTAACATCTTGGGATTTGCTACATTATTATTTATCTATATTTTTTATCAGTTGTAAATATTCTGCCACCTAACAAATGTGTCCCCATAGTTCGCACATAGGGCTTGAAATGGCCGAGCGTTTAGCAATGCTGTTGTTTACATGGCGTTGCTATGGGTTCCTCTATTACAAGTCCCCAGTTCCCGGGTTCTAGCCCGAAAACTGGTAAAAGTGTCAATTGGATTTTCAATTTATTATTAAAAAAAAATAATGAATTGGTGTTAGACCCAAATAACCTTAGCTGTTGGTGGTCTTTAAAACACAATTTCACATAGTTCGCACCATAGTACCTACATATATATTTACATATTAGTTATTACACAATATTACTAATTATGTCCAACGTGTTGATAATTCAATGTAAACAATATTAGCGTGGGGCCCCGACCTTGTCTTAAGGCAAGGTAATTAATGTATATCTCTCTGTATTCGATTTATAATATTCTATGAATAATTAAAACGTTTATACATTGTTTTCAATTTCGCATTTTCAGTTTTTAATTGTAATAAACATACAAATATAAATTACTGGAGATTCAAATTTCTATGTACTTGACGTACACGCATCAGAGATGTGAACCATGCGTATGCAACGCCAAAATGCTTGAACTACAGCGTCCAGAGCCATTTTCCTGAGAGTAGTTCTTTCAATTATCCACGAGAGGCAGCACTTGTGGTAGGCACAAACATTATTTTATTCACCATTAGCAAACTGTGCCATTAGTGTCGTGTCATTTTATAATGACATAAATAGGTATAATAATATATTTGTTTAATTAATTTTAAATAATTAAGTTATACCACTAAAACGACACGACACTAATGGGGAATAAATAATGTTTGTCCCTACCATCTCGTGAATAATTGAAAGGACTACTCTCAGGAAAATGGCTCATTATGTCAAGATTTCAGAGCAGGGTCAAATTTAAACGGTCGCCAGTTCAAACATGTTGGCGCTAGTTACTAACATCAAATACTATAAAAATAAATAATTTTAATAATTTTTTTATCGTTGTTTATTGTGATAAAATGGTAGGTAACTAATTTAAATAATAATAATAGATATTTTGAAGGTAAAAGCGCACTGAATGGTAGAAATTATAAAACTGATTGTTATTAGTGATGCGTGATACGAGATGTTTTAGTTGATTGTTCAAACATCTCGATGGTTGTCACTTGGACTCGATTGTCGTTGTTTCATACTTCACCGTGACCGAGTCGCATAGTACTGAGTCGTACACTGTCGAGAGCCACATAATATACAATCGTTCATCACTCAACAACTATGGTCGAGTCGATGGTCGAGTCGATGGTCGATTGTGCAGTAATCGCGCAATACGAATTCAATAGTGAAGAGATCACAGAGTAGTAAGTACCGACTGAACAGTGAACAATCAACGAGTCGCGTGAACGTCAGTCGACTAGCATACAACCTTGAATCGCGATTATATGTAATAATTCTCATTCGCTGCTATTGCTGTAACCTATGTGGCAAATAATCGACTGGAACAATCCAACATTTCGATTGTAAAATCAAACTTAGAGTCGATTGTGGCTTGATTGTTATTATGAACAATTACAATTGTTTCGATTGTAAAAACATCTCGTAATCGCCCATCACTAATTGTTATGGCGCAACGTAAGTCCTTGCACTTTAATTGTTTGATATACAGAGTAATAAACTTATTCCTAGTCAGACGCTAATGACCTCAGCTGTCGAGCGTCTATAATTAACTTCCCATTGGAAGTTATTGTAATGGGTCCGAAAATCGAAATCAAAATGTATA
This sequence comes from Mongoloraphidia duomilia, assembly GCA_039654895.1. Lineage (NCBI taxonomy): Eukaryota > Metazoa > Arthropoda > Insecta > Raphidioptera > Raphidiidae > Mongoloraphidia > Mongoloraphidia duomilia. The sequence continues at coordinate 16,462,941 of CM077527.1, forward strand.
ACAAATTTTTATGTTTCAAGGTCACTACACTATTTTTAGAAAGATGTATGTATGTGTGTGTGTGTACGTATGTACGTACGTACGTATGTGTCCATTTCTTTCTAAGACGAAATCTCGAGAATGAGAAATGATATCGACTACGTTAGGGTGCCAATCGACGCGTATTAACGTAAATATGATCTGAAAGAAATTTTTTCAAAATCGGTTTAGCCGTTCTTTTTTCTTAACCAAATAGACTCCAAAAAAGTAGATTTTACACAACATCTCGCGAATAAAAATTTATATCGACTTCGTAAGGGTGTATATTGAGGCGTGTTAACGTCATTTTGATCCGACATAAATTTTATAAAAATCGGTTCAGCTGTTTTTTTTTTTAATGTTAAAAATAAATAATAATTATGTTTTAATGATTAAAATGATTACTTTTCTGTGTAATATCTAATTTAATTATTATTATTAAATATTTATCAAACTGGGAAGTTCGTCGTGTGGACCTCAAGGGTCGCACTTAAGTCCTCATAAACGACCCACCTCACGGCTTGTTTACAATTCATTAATTCTTATTCCCAGTGTAATTGATAATATTCCAAGCTCTTCGTTCATTTTTTGCGTTAATTTTCAGGAGAAAATACGCCAAACTAAATATATGAATTTTTATTTCGTTCATTGCTGTCGGTGTATTTTTACAAAAAATCGTTATCTGCTGTTTCTAATCATGATATAATTATTGTCTTTCTAGTTTAAACTTGAACACGTGCTGGGAGTGACGGTGACCAGTAATTCGGCACTGACGTGCGACCCCGGAACGCACTTGGTCGCCTATCCATCAGGGTAAGTAGTTTTTGCTTATTTTTGTTTGTGAAGAAATATTCAATTTTTAGACAAATTGCAATTTAAAACTGTGTACTCTGTTCTCGAACCTTTATAACTTAAACGAACCATTCAGACGCTAATGACCTATGTTGTCGAGCGTCTATAATTTACAATTCATTAAACGAACCATTTGTCTTGAAACAATCGCAGTTATATACAAGAATTTTTATTTCGATTGACGACCCTATTGGAGTTGACATGAAGACGTGGCAACCACATTTTGCTATATACTTTTGTTTTCTGCCACCAGATGTCATAGCGTCAAATGTCAAATCAGAATAATTGTGTCGTTGATGACCCTATTGGAGTTGACATGGAGGCGTGGCAACCACATTTTGCTATATACTTTTATTTTCTGCCACCAGATGTCATAGCGTCAAATGTCAAATCAGAATAATTGTGTCGTTGATGACCCTATTGGAGTTGACATGGAGACATAGCAACCACATTTTGCTATACTTTTATTTTCTGCCACCAGATGTCAGCGTGAAATGTCAAATCAGAATAATTGTGTCGTTTCTGTATTAACGATCGTTGCATTGATTCCACAGATGTACCATTGTTTTATTCAACACTCGCACCGGGAAACAGCACGGCCACTTCGTGAATGCTTGCCGTAAGACGATTACCGCTTGTTCGTTCAGCAGCGATGGACGATACCTGGTAACAGGCGAATGCGGTCACATGCCGTATGTCCGCATTTGGGACTTGCAGCATGAAGCTACCACTACAACCGGCTCGGCAGCTATACAGATCGCCGAATTTCAAGGACATCAGTATGGCGTCAATTGTGTGGTAATAATAATTTTTGTAAAAATAGTTTTTACAATGTCATATTTTCAATAATAGATATCTTTGCTTCAGTAGCCTTGAATTTCATTTGACATATTGTGTCACTTTGCCACTTATATTATGACTTTTTTTTAACCAATACATTTTTTAATATAGTATAGTCTTAGCCGAGAAGACTAGAGACTCGGGAGAACTAACTCAAGCGATGAGGGTGAAACAAAATACGTCGCACACAGGTCTAACATCATGGCGTCCCTCGATAACGTACGTTATGTGACACTGCACATGCATATTTTGTTGTCTAGTTTTCTCTGTCTGTGAATTACAAAATAAAACCTAACCGGTGTTTATTTTCACTTTGGTTAACATGAAATACGGCGAAACCGCCCGATGCTAGATCATCGACAGATGACAGCGGCACCTGGCATGCGACGTATCTCGTTGCATAGCTCGGAGTAGCAAGTTTCACCTGCTGTCTGTAGTCTTCTTTGTCTTGGCTTTATCCTTTCAATTCATATATGTAATACTACTATATCGCCAGCTTGAGAGAGAGGCACGTTGTCAACAGTAGAGCGTAGACGATCGTTTCTCTGTCGCACAGCCCTGGATATGTAATACGGGCATATAAACATAGTATGCGTGCGGTAACACAAGTAAACGATACGTCAGTGTCTCGCCGCACATGCGCGTTAGCATCCAATTCCAATCTAGCATCTCTATCTCTCGGCTCGCTCTCCTCTTACAGGTGAGGATAGGACGCTGGCGATATATGAGTATTACATATATGTTTCAACTAATGATGATGCTGCCATCTATGTGCGGATAGTATGGTCTTATGATATTGCGAATGAGGTTTATAACTTGGATATTGTTGGATAAAACATTCTGATTTATTGTTTTAGGCATTTTCTCCGTCCAACAAATACGTTGTGAGTGTAGGTTCGCAACACGACATGATCGTGAACGTGTGGGACTGGAAGGCGAACGTAAAAGTCGCCAGCAACAAAGTTAGTACCAAAGTAAAGGCGGTTGCGTTCGCCGAGAACGGCAGTTACTTCGTGACCGTCGGCAATCGACACGTCAAATTCTGGTACCTCGAGTACAGCCGAGGCAGTTCGCGCATCAAGGAGGCCGTGCCACTCGTCGGCCGCGCAGCAATTCTCGGCTCGCAACGCGGCCAACATTTTGTAGCGGTGGCGTGTGGTCGCGGCGAAGCTGCCGATAATACTTATGCCGTAACGCGATCCGGTTTATTGTGTCAACTGAACAACAGACGGCTGCTCGAAAAGTGGCTCGAACTGAGAACGACGAGCGCCAACTGCATGACAGTCAGTGAGACGTTCATATTCGTCGGTTGCGCTGATGGTATAGTCCGATGTTTTGATCCGGTATCGTTACATTTCATCACGACGTTGCCTCGAACCCATCATCTCGGTGTCGATGTAAGTCTCGGTCTGAGCATAGCGCATATGTCGTCACATCCGAACAATGCGCGATATCCGGACACTGTTGCAGTCGCCTACGATAACAATTACAAGTTGATCTGCGTTTACAACGATCATTCTGTTTATGTTTGGGACGTACGGGACATTAAGCGCGTAAGTTGTAAACAATTAATACAATTCACGTTAAAATCGAACCAAATCAATTATTGTTAAATTATTGTTATCGATAGTTTCAAAATTTTGTAAAAAAAAGGCTTTTATAACTCTAAATTTAAGTACCTGGAAAGAAATTACCAACTACGACCACGAGGCTTGTTTCAAGTAACTCACCACAATACGTCATATGGACAAAATTCTCCGGTAACAAGAATGTCAATTTTAGGGAATAACCTTGACCCGAATATCTTTACAACTTCGATTGCCATATTTAAAAGATATGCTAAAAATGTGTACCTTAAGGACTTTTCATAGATTAATTTATACAAAAATATCAGAACATGAACTAAAGATTATAAGACATTTTCATTTAATGAATATTACAATTACAATGTATAATAATTATTTTCTATCACCATTTGTAAAATGTATAATAATGGGTTTATGCCTGTTGATTCTTTAAATAATAATAATAAATTTGTTATGACAACTAAAACACATGTACTTTGCTAAATTCGGGGTCTGGGGAGCTGTATGCCTCCGATTATATTTTGTTTTGTGTAGTCGTATGATAGTTGACATTATTTTAAAGGTTATGTTAGTTTAATTTGCAACAGACAGATAACCTTGATCACAGACTAAGAAACCAACAGTTAAATTTAAAGCCCCAAGAAGGCAAATTAAACATTTTTTCATTAAATATTTAAAAAAAAGAATATCGAACGCTATCGATTGTACTATCGATGTTTATAATCAATAGTACAGTTAATGTTTCTAATCATCAATAGCTATCGATGTTTATAATCATTGATAGTACAATAATTGATGTCTATAATCATCGATAGTACAATTTGATGTTTCTAATCATCGGTAGTACTATTGATAGTTCTCTGCCACTTTCGTATATGTGATTTAACAAACATCTTTTACTGCAGGTTGGCAAATCGCAATCATTCCTCTATCATTCCGCGTGCATCTGGGGCATCGAAATGTATCCAACGCGCGATCAGATCGCCCAATACAGAACGCCGGCACCTGAACTGTTACCGGAGGGTAGCTTCATAACCTGCAGCTCGGATGATACAATCAGGATATGGAATCTAACAGGCGATCCGATTCCATCGACGCATCCGATACAGAGGAACATCTACAGCAACGTCAGTATGCATGACTCTCGTACGGCCGACGGTTCGAAATCTAAACTGTTTAATTTTTTCAGGAATTACTTAAAATTATCTACGTTGATCCCGAACTGAACTACATAAAGGATCAAGACTTGACGCTGACTGGTGACAATAAAGACAGTTCATACGATGGTAAAAATGGCGTCAGGAGCATTAGAATCAGCCCGGACGGTTTACATTTAGCTTCCGGCGATAGAGCAGGTATTTTGATATCAAACGTTTGTTTTTAAAATCTTGCTAATTTTAACCAAGAAATTATTAGTCCTATCCGTAAATAAAAGCACATATTAGTGAATAACACAATATATCACTAATATGTGATTTTATTTACGGATAGGACTAATAATTTCTTGTTGAATTATAATATTTCCGTAACTACTATACAGATTCTGTATTTTGATTTCATTGCTAATTTTAGGTTAACTCTGCTGTCACTGTTACAGATTTGTACTTTCGCACTTTAACTTTTTAACAACAGTCGGCGCTGTGCTCGCCATTCTCAGTACTTATAGATAACAGTGTTGGAAACAAGTGAAATAAACTAATAGTAATGGTGCGAATGGCGTCTGTTATGACATAATGTCGAGAAACGGACGTTAAACGCATTATCCCTATATTATTAAACGAGCAAATCTTGTATATATGTACCTATATAAATATTTTCACGAAAACGGCCCTAACGATTTGGATGAAACTATTTTCATTATTTATGTCAAATTACTCTGACAGTCAATCTTTAACTTATTAAAATAATCAGTAATTATTTGAAAATATGTAGGTACATACGTTATGTAGTATGATGTATACTGACGTATAATAATATTATCTACTTATTGGGATCCGTCAGATAGGTGGAGCTTCAAAAACATGGCGCAGACGGAGGGAAATTTCATATACGGGGTATACTTTTGCGTGTAATTTTATGATTTTCAAAGTGATAAGAAATGATAAATATAAGTGCAATTTGTGATTGGGCCGGTACGAATCCTAAACAAGGAATTTTGTTGAAGGAGAACGGATTCTCAAAGCCGGGCATATTATCAAATGTCGGAAATATAACGAGAAAAATGCATGCAAAATGAACTGTCAAAAGTAGTAATCTTTACGACATATTGCTTAAAAACATCAAAATTAAAAGAAAATCTCCACGAAATTAATCATCCGCGTTCAATGCGCTTTTAAGGCTGGGTTAGGTGAATAATGTAAACACATAACTGCAACATAATAAGTTATATTGTAATAAGTAGCTAAGTTACTAACCTCAAAATATTTGTATACGAAGTTAATCCTATAAATTTGTTAATCATCAGGGATTCAACTATTTTAGTGCAGTATGATAACAAGTTCATCTTATTATTACTATAAAATATTTTTTTAATTCATAAATACAGTTTTCCCACATTTCATTAGAAAATAATTCTATGTAAAGTAAGTTTTACAAGGCAATAACTGACTTTTTATTGCCATGATATTAGAAAACGTCGCGAATTCCATTTTCGATAAACTTTTTGTTTATTTTACTTGTTTTATTTTTGTAATAAACAATTTCATGATTAATTTGCACTGTTAGCATGTAAAATTTTCCCTCGTTTGAGTACAATTTTCTGCCACCAGATGTCAGATGCTCATTTGACGGACCCCAATAGGTATGTAATTTTTTTTCTTAAAAACGACTAACGATTTTGATGAAATGGGAACTTTAAGTACTATTTATTTTGAACTCATCTGAGCAAAGCTCGGTCATCCAGATATTTATTATTAAGTGAAATAAACTGGTGATTTTTTTCAACAGGTAACATAAGAATCTACGATATGAGAACGATGCGCGAACTGATCAAAATCGAAGCGCACGATGCGGAAGTTCTGTGTCTGGAATATTCGCAGAACTCGCCCGAACAGACAGGTTATCCTCGACTACTCGCTTCTGCTTCTCGAGACAGACTCATTCACGTGTTCAACGTCGATGATGTAAGTTTGAATGAAATGTTTTGAATTATTATATTATAGCTTTTATCTGTGAATTCGCTCGCGTTTTAATAAACCTTTTATCATAACCCGATCATAGCCAAATAAAAATGTAACCTATACTTTAACCTTGGGTGGCAGTAGACAGTGTACCAAGTTTCATCGAAATCAGTTTAACTGTTACAAACAGACACGGAGACAAAATTACGAAAACGGCGTTTTCTCATCTAGGCATCGTACAAAATACGCGGAAAACCCGCACGACAGATGTCTTGTTACTTAATTTGTATTATTTTAACTGATATTTAAACCTCTTCGTCAGGTAGCTATTATTTGAAATATTAGAATTACAACAATCTCAAGTGATTGCTGTGAAACAATTTAGTACGACAAATAAATCAATTATTGTTGTGCAAGCTTTCACGGCCGGCATTGTTCCAAGTCTTCATGGTTTCCGGGCTTGTGGTATTTCTACCTGACGTTTCGTCTACAACTGTGGTAGACATTCTCAAAGGCGATGTGGCAGCGGTGGAAGTGTCCTCCTTAGCGGCTCACAGGTCAGGACACTTTGACCGCTGCCACATCGCCTTTGAGAATGTCTACCGCAGTTGTAGACGAAACGTCAGGTAGAAATACCACCGAACTACGGCCTACAAGCCGGGAAATCATGAAGACTTGGATCAATTATTGTTGCTTCTAAATACATTCTTAAACAAAAATTAATAAACAAACACTAGAAAAATTCTACACATTTATTAATCTCAACGATAGTTTCGGGTTCCTAGCCCATCATCAGGAGTTTACATTAAAAGTTTTAATGTAAACTCCTGATGATGGGCTAGGAACCCGAAACGATCGTTGAGATTAATAAATGTGTAGAATTTTTCAATCATGTTCTACCAAGTGCCTAGCGATAATTCTATAGAATTTACATTCTTAAACATAATTTTTTTCGAAATCCCGCCCATTTCTGTCCCCCGAGAGAAAATCGAAAATCTGGCTTCATTAGGTTCTGTGTCTGATACTAGTTTCAGCTTTCTAGGTCAACGGATGCTTCCTAGAGGGCATGGAAAGACGGACAGACAGGCACACATTAGGAAATTATATATTATGTAGCTTAATAACGCTGTTAATTTGTTTTTGCAGGATTATAGCATACTACAGAGTATCGATGACCATTCTTCTTCGATAACGGCCGTTCGGTTCATTAGTTCAGGTCGCCAACTACAGATGATATCATGCGGAGCCGATAAGAGTATCATTTTCAGACAACTCGGCGGAGTACGTATACATTATCGCTAAAAATTAGAAGTTCTTGGGAATTTAAAACTAAAGGGAATTTTTAGAAAATTTCAGTTTGTTGAAGTTATACTTTTTTAGCGAATAACCTCGAGTTAAAAATTACCAACTCAAAAATTAATGTAACCCTGACAGGGATATAACGGCTCTAACGATTTGAATGCAATTCACTAAAATGGGGTTTTGGGGGGGCAAAAAATCTCGATCTCATCGTAGGAAAAATTCGTTTTCTATTTTATAATTTTAAAAATAAATTTCTTGACGTTTCAAAATAGTGTAATATTATAAGTAGACTTTGGATACCTACTTAAAAATATTATGATATCTAAATTAAAATACAAAATATTCTAATATTTATAGGTTCTTAATTTATTAATTTTAAAAAAGCTGAGAGGGAAAAAAATGTAATAAAGTATAACTTCAAGCGTGCGCTTATGTAGGGGAAACACTTACCCTTTTTTTATTTTATACTCAGGTGACGTTTTCAATTGTTTTTAGAGTGCCGGCGAAACTGAATTGACATTCCAGCGCGGTCACAACGTAGCTTGTCGGACGACGCTCTACGATATGGAGGTCGAAGCTAGCGGACGACACATTCTGACCGCCTGTCAGGACAGAAGCGTACGCGTGTACAGTTCAAGATCTGGAAGGCACGCGCGTTCGCTAAGAGGCTCGCCATCTGACGATGGCAGTCTTATCAAGGTTAGTACATCGTTAATTAATCGCGTACCGCAGTTTATTTTATTTAACTTCTGACCAGGTAGATTTTTTTTACACCGAAATAATCAAATAATAAATTTATTTCTTTACTGCAATATATAATAGGTAGGTACCGTGAGTTATTTTGAAATATTTTGGAAGTATAAATTTCCTTAGGCGCGCTTTGCCTGGGCTGTTAACAACAGTGATGTGAAACGCACCCGATGGTGACAATCGGAGCTACTCGGCTCAAACACGAACACGTATTTGCAATATGCTGGTAATAGTGTGTAGTTCATAAGTGTGCTAATAGATGACACTAAAAACTTAATACGAGTAAAAAGTCATTTTTAGTTCACAAGTGCGCTAACAGATGGCACTAAAACTTAATATTATCGTTAAGGTATTATATTCATTAAATTTAATTGTATAGGCCGATTTTAATATATTTATGATTAAACTGTGTGATAAAAAAATTATGTATATATTTTAAAATTAGAAAATCTGAAGTTTTCACTTCTGTCGTGTGGTCGTAAGCACACACGCATTTTTTTTTCTCGTCATTTCATTGTTTCAAATAAATGTAGGGTACTACTGCTTCAATAAAAAAAAAACCTTTGTTATAGATCACGCTTGATTCGGGAGGTCGATACATGGCGACATCCTGCACAGACAAAACACTCTCGGTTTACTGCGCATGGTCGGGCCAGCTGCTCGGCACGATGAGCGGACATTCAGAACTCGCTACTGGCCTCAGGTTTATGACTGGCGGAAGACGACTGGTCTCGGCCAGTGGCGACGCCAGCGTCCTTGTCTGGAAACAGGCCCAGTGAGTGTCAATTGTTTTATGCGAAATAATAATAAACTCCTTTATTAGGGTTTGGACAAGCCAATGTGGCAATCTCGTCCGCCCTCTACTAACAATTGACAATCAATGTCTTGTGATTTTTTACCCGACTACAAAAAGAGTAGAGTTATGATTTTAAAAGTGTATGTATGTATATATGAATGTGTGTATGTTAGTTTGTTACCTCGTAGGGCCAAATATACTGGGCCGATTTTCATAATCGAGGTGTCATTCGATTTGTCTTAATGACGCAAATGTTCTAGGCTATAAAATATTTTTCTGAATTCAAAATGGCGGCCGTGAGGTGGAAAAAATTTTGGTCTAAAAAAAGTGTTTTCTTCTTTTACGTAGTCGGGTTTTAGTTTTTTAAACTTTTTTTTATTTGTTATTTTCTATTGTGACTCAGGAAAAAAGCAGACACAGGTCTCGGAGACATTGATTTGGACAGCGAGTTTGGTATTTCGACACCGGATATTTTCGATCCAAGCGTAAACAACACGGACGTTCCGGATTACAGGTAATGTGATTTAATAAACGTCAAATTGAGATCGTTAAATTGAAATGTAATTTTTGCGTTTAGATTTAGCGTAGGACCGCTGCCTCTTTGGGCCAAAAAGCAAATAACGGACGATTCCAGTCCACCGTCGAGTCTGACAAGAAATGTTGATATGCCGAGAGGCCGATGGGCCCAACGAGTCGATTCGACAGGCATCGCTGTCAAATCGATCTATGATAGTGACAGCATCATTCAATTTCCTGGTCTTCAAGGTACGTAATCGTCGATAACCGTTACAATGTTGAAATTATAATTGCGAAACACGAAAGACTCGGGCAGCAGTCGTGTGTACACGGAAAACGCACGGAAGACGGAACTCAGAAATGCAAATGGCGGAGGTTGACCAATCAGATTCTTTCCGTAATATTCAAACTTTACGGAGAGAATCTGATTGGTCAACCTCCGCCATTTGCATTTCCGAGTTCCGTTTTCCGTGTACATTGGACTGCTGCCTAAGGCAGCAGTCCCATGTACAAGGAAAACGCACGGAAGACGGAATTCGGAAATGCAAATGGCGGAGGTTGACCAATCAGATTCTTTCCGTAATATTCAAACTTTACGGAGAGAATCTGATTGGTCAGCCACCGCCATTTGTATTTCTGAGTTCCGTCTTCCGTGTACATTGGATTGCTGCCTAAGGCAGCAGTCCCATGTTCACGGAAAGCGCACGGAAGACGGAAGTCGGAAATGCAAATGGCGGAGGTTGACCAATCAGATTCTTTCCGTAAAGTTTGAATATTACGGAAAGAATCTGATTGGTCAACCTCCGCCATTTGCATTTCCGAATTCCGTCTTCCGTGCGTTTTCCTTGTACATGGGACTGCTGCCTCAAAGTAGTACATAATCTGAAAAAGTCAACTTTCTGTCTTATCCTGTTGGCAAGCTAGAAGCCTCTGACAGACGAACAATCAGAGCTTTCATAACAATACTGTTGAGGTACGAAACAAGCAGTGTATCGTTTAACGAGAGGGCAGTGTAGCCTAATGGATAGCGTACTTGGTACCGTAGCCTCTAGACTAGACTGTCGTGGGTTCGAATCCCACTTGCGCTCATGGATGTTTTGTGATGTTATTTAGTTTTAAGAAAGCTGTTATTTCGTGTAGTTGAAAGACGCTAATGACCTGAGATGTTGGCGCGTCTATAATCTACAATAAATAAATAAGTATCGTTTAACGAATTTGAAAAATTAAATAATTCCCCAGAAAAAATGGTGTTTATTTATAGTTGTAATCCTGTAAGAGACTTGACATCAATTAATAAAATTAATTTTGTTTGGATTTAGACAAACGACAAGATTCAGATGGGTCTAAAGAAAGTTCGATGGACAGTGGAAATGAATCGAGGAATCATTCTGATCACCGCCGAGAAAACGTGTCGTTGTCGAAACAGGTTCGAATCAGATAAAATCGTATTTGTTTTATTTATCGCGGTGCTGAATAAAATTGATTCATTTTTTTTCAATGTATAGAAATTAAGCGAGAATTTGAGAAGGATTGACGGTCCGTCAATTGGAAACAAAACTGGCATAATTCATCACACAGACGACAGCTCGCTCGGCAGTCTATTGGGGAGTAGCGCCCCCGGCGGAGACACCGGCGAAAGCGCGGCCGAACACGATGGAGATGTCGAGGATTGTAGCGATGCAGAACCACCTCTTGTCGCTACCAAATATTATCCCAACATCGCTGCCATCGACTCTCCTAGGTAATCTTATGCCTTTGTATTTATCAAACAAAGTGAAGTCGCCGTGTGTAGACATGCACGATATCTGTATTGATTCGATAGATCGCGTATTTGATGTATCGAAACAATAATATCGATATATCCATGTACATAAGAAATCTGTACTGCTGATAGATCAAAAATCGTGAAGCCAACATACGTGCGGGTATATATTTCTGTCTTTTTTTATGGGAACCCAGCTGGCAGGTTCCTGATTGGCTACTTCCATAGACAAAAACAGAATTTTTAAAAGAGAGCAGGTATACTATTGACCACTGGGGCACTGAGGTTTTACGTCAATGGCATCCATGACATATTTCTTTGTCTTTATATTTTTAATATTATTATGCCCAAAAAGATCCGAAACCTGTGTTTACTTCTTATATCACTATGAATTTCAAGGAATATGAGTAAAAAAACAGTTTTTAAACAAAATTAAACTAGGTTACGTTATAATGACAACAGTTGTCAAGCGTTTTGTTTACATTTTGTTCGAAATGAAAGATATCTTTATTTCAACATTTTGTTCAGATGGAACGTTCATACATTGACCAATGACATCATCGGAATAAATGCGGAATAACTTCGTCAAAAGAGACACAGATATATTTTTGCTCTCTTTGTGGACTTCACTCACCACACATTGAGTAAATGGACAATCCGCGGTATATAATTAAAGTATATGGATATATCAAATAGAAAATATCGATATATCACATAAAAATTATTTTAATTATCAGCGTTTGAAATCAAATTAAAAAAAATAATTACAAAAAAAAATATTTCAAATTCTCAGTATCAATATTACAAGTTCGAAAAATCAAAAAGTTTAATTAGAATATTAATGGCTAAACAAACTGCTGTACCTTAAATTAATTGGTTTCGATAAACGGTGTTTACATATTGATATATGTGATATATCGAATATCAAAATATCGATATTAATATCGAATAGGCATTTCCAATATATCGTGCATTCCTAAGCGTGGCTCTCTCTGTATAGCGGGTGGTTGTAAAGTGGAGGTTTACGATTGTATTTCTTGTTTCAGTGAATTCACCGTCAATGCTATGGACGTTGAAGAGCTAAGAAAATCCCAAAGAAAAAACAAGAACAGACCCGATATTATTTCTATATCGACGACTTCGGTTTCGGGGAGTCAAGAGTCTGATTTTGATGACGATGACGTAAGTATCATCAGACTGAACAGAACTGTATGATTTTTATTCTGTTCGATATATACTGTAATTGTAAAAAATGACGTACCAACCCCGGACTACCGCCAAAGTGGATCAACTATTCACTCATCGCCTCGTCCATAATACGGGTACTAAGATAGTGATTCTAATGTTCTATTGTTTTGATTTGCAGGCTTCCACTCCGAGCGGCGACAATGGAGACAAAAATTTAATGTCGCTGTTTTCAGCAAGCACCGAATCTATCGATAAAATCGGACAGAGAGAGAAGTACATTCAATCGGCGTTCGATTCACTCAGCGGCGTCGAACAAGATTCTTCTCAAAGTAAGTGTTTTATAAATTTGAAGTACAGTAATACCCCGAAGTTGCACGATTGGTGGAACCGACAAAGATCGCGTAAATCGAATGAGGACTACCAAATTTTTATTTGTTAGATAGCGCAAGTAAGGTATACATCAATCGTTTACATTTTTTATTCATCAGATGGCGCTAGTGGCAAGTAAGGTATGTGTCAAACGTTTACATTTTTTATTCGTCAGATGGCAAGTAAGGAATGTCAAACGTTTAGAGATTAACGGTTTGTATTCAGTGATTCTTCATTTATCCATTATTAAGGAATAAATAATTAAATTAATACAAAACTCCGATTTTTGCCGTTAAATGATTGAATGCTGATATTTCACTTGCTAGTGGCGCCATCAGGTGGGCGGAAAATATAAACAGTACTGACATTTGAATGACATCAAAGTGACGTGTACCTCACTTGCCAGTGGCGCTGTCAAGCGGTAGAGAAAAAAAACTGGTAGCCCTCGTTTATACACCTAGGGGTACAATTGAAATGCGGGCGGAGTGGTTTAGGCGGAAGATAAGGGGCGGAATACTCCGAGTGGGCCCGCCAGGGGGGACTTTGGAATGTGGTTGCTATCGCAAATTGCATTCCAATGTTCTTTGGGAATTAGCGCTCCCAGGGACCCGAGCTCGTACCAGTCGGTTTGTGTGCCGGCTGGCGGATTCTAATACACAAATGGATTATTTGTTGTGTTGACCTGAGTTGTCGACGCGTCTATAATCTACAATTAATTAATTAAACTAATTACTTCGAGTGGGTGATGAGATGCGAAACGGGAGGGGAAAATAAGCAATCGCGTAAAGCTCGATTTATATTATCCGGTCAGACACGGCGCGGGAACGTAGCGTTTCCGGCAAGACAAACATTTTTACATGCATATCAAATACGAGTGTTGGTACGTGTCTGAACGGACGGGAAACGCCAAGTATAAATATTCGTATTTGAAATCCGTGTAAAAATGTTCGTCTTGCCGAAAACGCTACGTTCCCGCGCCGTATCTGACCGGATAATATAAATCGACCTTAAGTTGGGGTAGCGTAAGCTTAGGTATTACTGTACTAATTAAAATGTGAGAATCTTCATTTTAAATTTATTGAATGTTCATAATTTTAAATCGATTATGTTCTGCAGATAAGTCGTCGTTGTCGGCGCAACACTACATAACGAGACTGAATTGGAGCAACATTCCGGCCAGAAATGTCGACGTGGTCAAAGAAGTCAAACAGGCCAAAATCGAGAACGACAGCAAGCGAGACGAACTCAAACGGAGAATCGAGGAAACGAAGAGGAAGTTACAGAGCGTGAGTTTTATTATTAACAAGCCTTTTTTCGCAGCTTCTTTCGCGTGAATGCTGATTTTTTTACTATTACTCATCTCTCTTTAGTATAAATGCGATGATAGCAGAGGTGCCGATAACGTTGATCACGATTTATCGATTGATCGTGTATTGATTTTTTGATTGATTGTCATCAATTCAAGTGATAATTAAATATTTTGAAATTTATTCATTGAAAAGTTCTCTTTTGCCTTGAAAAAGTAAATCTTACACTCTTGATTCTACACCCTTATTCCCTGATGTATAACAATATGTAGTTATAGATCCGAGAGCTATTGACAGTTTTTTGGTGTTATTTATTCAAGGCCTTATTTTTGTGAAGAAGTTGAGGTAGGCATAATAAAGTGCCCTGAGTAAGGGATTTTACTAGATAGCGGTATGGGAGGGATGCAGACCGCCCCCAATATGTAATAAAAAAAAATTGTCACAATTATTATTGCTTCAAGGCTGAAATTGTTTGTATAGCTTGTCGGTGACCCAATAATGCCATTATAATATTTGCAGATCGATTGGTCAGTATTAAAGGGGTGACAGATCACCCTAAACGTATCATGTACCCGACGAAATTTATATTATTATGTCAAGGGTCAAATTTTAATATGTTGTTACGGCGACTGTTTTAAGCATATATTTCAATTTGCAGAACAAAATGTCCATCTTATTTATCAGTAATATGTGTTTTCAGGTCGGTTATAAATCCAACTTGAAATTGAGTCAGTCGATGTTGGACCTGAGTCCGATTCCAGAAAGAGACAGGAGACCCACATCGAAACATAAAATACCAGGTAAATAAACGAAATGTGTTAGTGTTCAATTTTTTAATGGTTCGTTTATAAACGTAGTATTGAGGACGCATTCACTTGTCAACCTACTGTCAATTGTTTAAATGAAACAGCGTGTGAAAGCGATCACAGTACGTTAAACGTATCTCCGTTAACAAGGTGTATACGTCTCACACGCTGGCTCGAAGTTTGTATGGTTGTCATTCTGTTTGGTATACTTTAATTGTAAAAAAGGAACTAATCATGTCATCGGTTTGTGTGTTCGGAAATTCTAACTAACTTCTATAATCAGAATTAATGAATTGTAAATTATAGACGCTCGACAACTGAGGTCATTAGCGTCTGTTTCTATAATCGGGTCGCTTAACAGATGGAGCAATGAAAACGCATGATCACCGCGTGCAAAGTACCTGGTTGGCTGCTTGAACGTTCGGGAACGAAACTATATGCGAAGGCTACGCCTGCGGCGCAAGCTATTTATGTGCTTTTCACGTGATCACTCCATCTGTTAGCGGCCCGACTATAGATGAACTTGAAAATTGAAATTTTATAGATAATACCCTTTAATTAACAAAGTGGAACTTCGCAAATTTTTAACCCAATCGCAGATTTTCAAATGAAGAAGTGGTGTTTTTTTCTAGCTTAATAATTCGAAAATAACTCGTACAGTCAATTTGTCATTGAACTGTACATTTTGGGTATGCAATTTTTTTTTTTTTAATCGTAGGGTGTTGGTGGTGAGTTTAAAAAGTTTTCTGGATGGGGAATGCCCCCATTTGGCCGCCATCTTGAAGTGAAGGATATCATAGTTTTTTGCTGTATCTCCGTAACCGTGAGTCTCACAAAAATTTTGTAGAAAGCAATTTTGTGGATGATAAAATTCTCTACCTTTTATTAATTACTTTGTGACTTAGTATTAATAATAAAAAAAATTATTAAAATTTTTATTTCAATACTTTTTAAATGAACTACCCCCCCTACAGCGTCCGCTCTAGGGATGGGCAACCCAGACATTTGTCCAAGGCGCCAAAATTTGGGAACGGAATTTTGACTAAGTGTGCGAAAAATATTGATGTGTTAAATACGCAATTAATAGAAAATTTACAAAACTTACAAAAATCTAATAAATTTTTATAATTTCGAAAAAGACATTAAAATATAAAATGATATGATTTTTATTAAAAATAAAAAATATGTACCTTAATTAAAATATACAGTGTGTCCCAGTGGGACAGTCCCACCGTAACTGAGACATAGCATTTTAACATGGTGTTACGATAATTTGTTAATATTTGCTCCCCGTTAACTGTTATTGTTATTTTTATTTTACGATCTGGTTCTAAATGTCCCCAGTAATGATGTTGTAGACTTATTTTTATTTAAATGTCTTTAAAAATTAATAAAATCACATTTTTAAAAAATAAATCACAATCTTTGCTTTGTATACCAGTTTAATGGACAAGTGCTCAACGCCGCAAATAGCTTAGTTGGCTAGCGCGTTGACCAACATCAATTACCGTCACGCCAAACCCATGTTCGAATCCCGAGAGCTCATAATAATGAAAATACATTGGAGAACAATTAATAAATAAAAGTATAGCGATTTTATTAATTATTATTTCCATTAAAACAGATTTGTACGTTTTAATGAAAATAATTAATAAAATCGCTATACTTTTATTTGTAAATAATAAGCATTATTAATTGTTCTCCAATGTATTTTCATTAATAAAAAAAAAATTAATTATGAGCTCTCGGGATTCGAACTTGGGCTTGACGTGAAGGTAACTGATGTTGGTCAACACACTAGCCAACTAAGCTATTTGCGGCGTTGAGCATTTGTCCATTAAACTGGTATACAAAGCAAAGATTGTGATTTATTTTTTAAAAATGTGATTTTATTAATTTTTAAAGACATTTAAATAAAAATAAGTCTACAACATCATTACTGGGGACATTTAGAACCAGATCGTAAAATAAAAATAACAAAAACAGTTAACGGGGAGCAAATATTAACAAATTATCGTAACACCATGTTAAAATGCTATGTCTCAGTTACGGTGGGACACACTGTATATAGGTATATATTTTAAGGGGCTGCAATTTGTCTTTTTGTTCGGGGCGACGTAACCTCTAGAGCGGGCGCTGCCCCCTACGAATTAAAAAAAAAATTGCTGCCTACCCAAAATGCACGGTTGGCTCTTTTTTCTCGCCCATTTGACTGCACTATCTGGTCTTAAAATATGATGACGTGGTATTGATCTATTTGTACCCCGACATTGTGGGGGCTAGTCACTGAACTGAACCCAATAAATGGAATGCTATTCGCTATTACAATCTGCGCATGTGGGCTCGAGAACCTGCGCAGCACAAATCCAAACAGTCCAACACGCAACGAACACAAGGTCAGGTTAAATTCGAACTTACATACATTTGGAGATATAAAAGAATGTAGGCTTTCACGGCCGGCGTTAATAGAATTAAGATAAGAATCTTTCGGGCTTATGAGCCGTGGTCTACTGGAATGGCTTCTTCTTCTTCCACTCGACAGCAGGACACCGAGAAAAACACTACGACCACGTCGAACACACCACTGAAGATGCTTGCTGCAGTTGCAAGCGAAACGTCTGGAAGAAGAAGAAGCCATTCCAGTAGACCACGGCTCATAAGCCCGAAAGATTCTTATCTTAATTCTATTTGGAGGTATGATTCCCCTTATGTAGTTCCCGTTTATTTGATGGCGCTTCTTAGTGCCCGAACGGCCACTGTAATATAATAGAGGATAATATAATTTATTCCACTTCTATGTTTGCATATTTGGCACCTTCGAAAACTCATTATTTAACAAAAAAGTTAAAATTAATAAAAGAAAAACTTTTATGAGTTCTCCATATTAATATGAATCCTCTATGGTTGTTTCTACTAAAATTTGTCAGCTTAAACATACTGAATTTTATTTTATTTGTTGTAAATTATAGACGCGTCGACAGCTTAGGTCATTAGCGTCTTGATTACATTAAATAACAATTAACTTAAAACTAAATGACATCACAAAACATCCATGAGCGGAGGCGGGATTGGAACCCATGACAGTCTGATCCAGAGGCCGCGACGCTAACCACTGGACCATACTGTCCTCTTAAACATACTGAAACGAAAACTGCTGATCATAACTGACGATGACGAACGAAATATTTACACCGCAACAGTGCGCAGGCCCGACAGCCCCATGATCTAGCGAATATCGGCCATATTGAATTGTTCAAATGTGAGCAAATTTTTTCGCGCATGTCAACTTGTTTAGTATTCCATTTATTGAGTGCCGTTCAGTGGGTCTAGTATACCAAACAGAGGTTGTAATACTGGATGATTTCCAGGTGAAACTCTAACGTCCTCCTCTTCGAACGAATCGTCTTCCACCTCTTCTACTAACAACTTACCATCTTTTAATATAAGTGACTATAACATCCCTGCTAACATCAAAATCCCAGACAGCTTAAAGTCGCTTCCGTTCTTTAACAATGTAAAAAATGAACATACGAGCGACGGCCTCGACAGCAGTTCCATCACTATCGATAAATTTAACAAAGACATGGAACATTTAGTATCGGAGACTGAAAATTTCGATAATAAATTTTTAACGTACGACAAACGCGCTAAAAAAACGAACGACAAATCCGGATGTTCGATCAAAGATCGGAACGACGATTCCCACGCGATAAAGAAAAAACCTGCGGTGCCCGTTAAACCGGCGACGTTGAACCGTCCGAAACGATTGAATTTAGAATCGGACACGTACCGAACGACTGACGCCAAACTGGGCGTTCTAAAGTTACACAAGAGTTTACCGGTTTCGCCCGTAAGCGAGGAGGTCGTCTGGGCGGACTGTATTAAACAAAAGGACATTCGGACTTTGGATGACCGACGCGATCGTCAAGCGAACGACGATGCCAGTTTCAAACGTAAGAGTTACAGTTTCTTTATCGATATGAAACACGATCGATCGAAAATCAGTCCCACTTGCGCTGACGAAGGCAAACTGTATGACGAGAGGCTCAAACGTTTTGTAGAAAACAGATCCGATAATCCATTAGATTTTATCAATGAGCCGAAGAAACCGAGCGAGAATTCGGATAACGAAAGCAATTTTAGTTCGGATTCACTCGAAGATTTCAACGATAAGACTTTTGCGCAGAATGAACCGAGACGATGTTTCTCCAATCACGAAATATCGGCTTGCAATTTCCAACGTTGTGATGACGCGGGTTCGTTTAATAATTCCTTGTCAACGTCCAACCGGAGTTCGAGCGTTTTATTAAAGAAAGTGACGGCCGAATGTCAGATCAGTAATGATTACGAGGCTTCGTTTCCTAACGAGCAATATCGTAACAGTTTTCAGATGTTGAGAGATTTCTGGACCCAAGCTCAGACGTCCGATTTCAATCAGTTCGAACTCTCACGATCGCAGGAGCTGATCCTCAATGAATCTGTCCAGCGACCGCAGCAGTTCGAACAGCAACCGGAGACTGACATTTATCCGGAATATGAACGTCATAGTTCGGCTAGTTTTTATTTGTCGCGGAAAACTGTCCGTAATTCCAATTCCCAGGAAAGTATTCTGTCAGACGCTTCCGATTTTAGTTTTTACAATGAAAACATATCGAATACCAATTGCAACAGCTTGGAAAGTGTCTTGTCTGACGAATCTTTGGAAACTCGTAGCGCTCCGTTAGAAATTCTGTTCGAAACTCATCGGAGACGTAAATATTCCGAAACCGAAAATGGAAGCGGTGATAAATCGGCCGTTGCGAGGATGATGCAGCCATTTGTAACATCGCCGAATGAAAATACAGGCGTGGCAAGTGCGTGCTGTCAAAATAACGATTTCCAACAGAAATTGTCGAAATTCGAATCGAATAAATTTATCACGAGAAGCAAAAGTTTTCAGGAACCAAAAAAGAAAAATATCGCGTATTTCTTTACCGGTAATTTTGATTGTTCGGAAAATACGATTGTTGAGAAACAACAAGAAACGTTCGCGCCGTTAAAGAAATATGTCCAACGTCCGGATACGGTCGCTGCCACCTCCAGCCGTACAATGTTTGACGGGAAAGTCGACGTAGAAAAACAGAAAATGGATCGATCAAAGATGCAGGAAATACCAACCTTAAAATATAAAAACGAAGAATATAGGAAAAAGTCGTGTGATTTATTGCGTACAAACATTGTAGCGAAAAGCAAAAGTTGCAGCTTTGAAGTACTACTTGAAAAAGAAGCGGTTTCAAAACAGATCGTAAGACGCGATTACAGTAACGCAACCCTCCTAAAACAAACGAAGAAATCGACCACCTGCACTAAATGGAGTTACGACGGTCGGTTTGGAAAAACAGATAAAACAAAATCAGGGAAAGGTCCAAATACCAACAATAACATGGTGACGAGAAGTTTAGATCGAACGAATAGAAGTTCAGTTTCGGAGAACGCGTCCAAATCAAATTTTGGATTCGAATCGCTGATGGGAAACATTGTCGCTCACAAACCTCCGAAAGGCATTCGAAGAACTGTTTCGGCCAAAGTTAAACGTAACGCTCAACTATCGGAGAGTAGATTGACGGAGAGACGCTGCAGCGACACTGCTAAAGCTTGTGACGATATCATGAACTGCAATAACTTTTCTAGAGGCTTCAAAACAAGACTCCCGATATCGAAAACAGGTCACAGGGACATCGGAAGCTTTGAATTGTCATATCGTGAAAACAGTTCCAAAACGGGTATTTGCGAAAACGAAAACATTATGATGTCCAAACGTAATTTTAACGTAGCCGAACGCGATTTTGATCGAATGTTCACAAAGACCGAGAAAAAATATCAAGCTGAAAACGATGCGTTCGCAGACAAAGTTGAACGAATTTGTTCGCCACGCGATGAAGAATTCGATGAACCGAGCGATTTGATTTCGACAATATCTAACTGTAAGTATTTATCCAATGAAGATATGAACAAATTCAAGGATATTGGTCGCAAAATTGAAATTATAAATAAGTTGGTGGAAATCGAAGAACAGAAAATATGTCTCGGCAAAGTGAAACGACTGTCTTTGAATTTCGAAAAATTGGCGTTACAGAATGCGAACGATTTCCGTTCGCTCAAAAAAACGGAACCGGATAAATACGATATAAAACGTAACTTAAGTTTACCGAATTTTTTAATTGAAAATTCGACCGTAAACATAAATGTACAAGAAAACGTGGACAATGGAAATGAATATAGCGATACAAGAATTCATGATAATACGCCGAAAATAAAATCTTTACTGACAGTTTTCGATCCTGAAGCAACGAAGCCGGTTTGGCCTCCGGCTACTAGATGTCAGCGTGAAACAAATGCATCACAATGCAAGAGAGTAAAATATTATAACAATGAACAAAAAACAAAAGACGTCAAACAATTATCGGTTAAACAGAAAAGATCGGAAGAAGAAAATAAACAGATAAAATGCTCAGTGAATCAGATACAAAACAATAAATTAACGGAACCGGATAATTTGGAAAGGACTCCGATTAAAGTCTACGAAGTGAAAACCGATCATAATTTGAAAAAAGGTATTAAAAAAAAAGTTTATTTCGAAGGAGCATGACCGTCGTTTATTTTTTTATAGTCAAACATTTTCTGTTTATTTATTTTACGTTGAAGTTATCGTTCTCTTATGTTCATTTTTTTATTCGTTTTATTTTGCATGTTTTGCTATCTAGTGTTTCAGTTTTAATGGACGAACAGGAACAAATGTTGGGTTGTGTAGAGATGACATAATAATGCAAAGTATAAAAACGTACATAATTAAATATTGAAAGATTTTTTCGTTGGAGAGCAGCCAATTATATAATTGTTTCGAAACATATAGGAAAAAATCATTTTGCCAACCAGTGGTCACAGTCAGGATTCTAACCTGAACCTTTCCGACGCGAAATTGGAAAGGTTCAGGTTAGAATCCTGACTGTGACCACTGGTTGGTAAAATGATTTTTTCCTATATGTTTCGAAACAATTATATAATTGGCTGCTCTCCAACGAAAAAATCTTTCAATTGCATACAGCCGTATAAAAAAACTATTATTATAATTAAATATGTTGAAGACGCCATATTGGAAAAATTTAACTTGTCCTTCCAATATGGCGTATTCAACATATTTGTTTTTTTGTTTACAAGATTTTTTCTCTTGTAATTTTGAATTCTACTAATACAGATATGAACCCCGCAAAAAATCACGACAAAAAATAATGTACTTTGTTAAAACGGCGAAATTATAATTTCAATATGGCCGAACGGTGTACTCTGTTTTGAAGGTTATGTTATGTGATTCTGTATTGCAGAAAGCATTGTCAAAAAATTTGTTTTGACAATAACCTTATATTGTGATCATATAATTAAAGTTTTTATACATGCTGGAACAGTTTAATGTCGTTGTCAAATGTTCTGTCATGTAGAACATTAGTCTGTACTTACACAAAAAACAAATGAATGATCTACGTAGAAAAGATCGCTTTTTAAGCTAAATGATTAAAATGCATAGAAAAATATTGTTTCGGAGTGGAATTTCAATCCATCAATTATTTTTCGAGCTGGATCGATTTAAAATTCTATAATGTTTTTTTTATGGAGAAATATGTGTAGCCACAATCTAAGATCATTGTAGAATATCGGATTTTCTGACAACGCTTTCTGCAATCGAGTATTAATATCTCTAGTAATGAGGAGTTAGGAAATATTACTATCCTGACCCTCTAATGACTCAATATTTAAAAGATGGTACACCTGTTTAATGCGTGGTGTATAATGATAGATTAGCTTTTTTTTTTTGAAAGTTTACAAAATTGAAGAGAAAGCATTGATAAAACGTCACGAATGCCATTTTTTCTGTTTAATTTGAAAAACAAAATTTGACACAAATTGCAAATCTCTAAAATAATAAGTCTTCATCCAGGTGTGCAAGCTTTCACGGCCGGCATTGTTCCAAGTCTTCATGGTTTCCGGACTTGTAGGCCGTGGTTCGGTGGTATTTCTACCTGACGTTTCGTCTACAACTGCGGTAGACATTCTCAAAGGCGATGTGGCAGCGGTTGAAGTGTCCTCCTTGGCGGCTCACAGGTCCACTCCGACCGCTGCCACATCGCCTTTGAGAATGTTGTAGACGAAACGTCAGGTAGAAATACCACCGGACCACGGCCTACAAGCCCGGAAACCATGAAGACTTGTAATAAGTCTTTGATACACCTCGTGAACCCCTTTTCCCAAATTCTAGAAGGATGCATGTTTAGATTTATATAAAAACAATAAACACATTTCTTTTTTGTTTTATGCATGACGTGTTTGTTTTGTTTTTTTTTATTTTGAAGTAGTGCCTGTGGACGATGAATTGGAGAACAGCTTACGAAGGGCATGCTCTCTGAGCGACCTAGCCAATCCCGCACCCGTTAAAACAAAACACTCTCCAGGTATTGCACACACGTTTTCTATCCGTATTTTTTTTTATAAACTTCTCTGCTTGACGATATGACAGCCAGTTGTGCGTTTGAGTGCACAGAGACGAGACAATATTTTCTGAGGAAATTTTTGCTGCTGACATGAATGGAGTTGGGCACTTCCAAACTTGACCGCTAGGGGCGCCAGCTATATAACCACCTCGGTCTGTGGGCAGTTCATAGTAGTGTGTACAGAATAAGTTTATTTAGGCCCGTGTTCACCAAACACTGTTAAAGATAGAAGTTACTAACCTTAGAATAAATTTATTCCTTGGAATAAAATTAACTTTCTATTCACCAAGCAATTCATTCGATAGAATAATAACTTCAGGTAAAAATTTACTATATACCATACACCTTGGAGATTTTGTCAAATATTTTGATTCTAATGCACGTTTACCAAAGATCCGACCGATGGCTCATCGATCGAAAATGTAAAATTGTGAATATTGACATATTTTACTGACAAAAGCCTTTACCTGAAAAGGTCGCCAGGCCATAAAGTATTAAGTAATTTGTGCATTTCGTGCACACCCTATTTTACTAGGCGAATAAATATTTATACCCTTAAAATTGGACAGAATAACTATTCTTACGATATATACATGCAGTAAACTTAACTACGTTTGGTGATTTGAATTATCACTATTTATTCCGAGTAATAGTTACCAGGGGAATAAATCAACGGAATAAATAACTAACTAGGCTCGGTGAATACGGGCCTTAAAATAATAAATCGTTGACAATGTAGATGTGTGTTGTGTTTAGTGATGTAAATGCGTATATTACTCTGGTATAAAACGGTATTATACGGTATGTAAAAAAAATAATATACCCTAGTTTTATACTAGGTATAAATACTGCGTATTTTGCTATTTTATATAGCACGTATAAAACGTTTAACACCGTTTAAAACGGTTTAATACCAAAATGAGAACAGGAACTTTTCCTATTATGCAGTTGGCAATACTGAAAAATGCACCGTAACCGTAGTGTGAAAAAGTAAAAAACCGTTTTATACTGAAAAAATACGGTATTATGCCATGGGTTTAATACACAAAAAAGTTTAATACCGTATTTTTACATCACTAACAGCCAGGCAAATACGGCTCATAGGCGCATACATTCTCGGAAGACTTTCTCGTATCATAATTTTTGTATATCGTGAAGCGGAGGAGTTTTATTGGAGGTTATTTTTTATTTTATTTTTATATTTTGGTTTTTTTCATTGTTACGTGACTGAATGGGGTCGTCCCACTTGTCAAAGTTTGATAATTTTGAACATTCCTTATTCGTAAACAGATAATGTGAAACGACTTGCTTATTCTTATATCCTTTCTCTTAATTGCAAACAAAAATTTATAAATGTATACACAGCTTCGCTTAACACACCTATGATGACGCGGTGAATGGTCATCCGCGCTTGCGCATTATGTTTACTGTTTTGACTGTCATTGCCGGCATGCATCCATTGGGTATCCCGTATCAGCCATGCAAAAGGGCAAGATAACAAAACGGTCATCACGAGATTGCTTTCAATATGGTGAGAGGGCGTGTCAGCTGTTATTTTTATTTATTGTAGATTATAGACGCGCCGACAACTTAGGTCATTAGCGTCTTAATTACATTAAATAACAACTTCCTAAAAACTAAATGACATCACAAAACATCCATGAACGGAGGTGGGGTTCGAACCCACGACAGTGTGATCTAAAGGCCGGCTACGCTAACCGTTACACCACACTGTCCTTCCGGCCTGTTATTGGCTAACCGTAGTTCGCGTCACTTTCGTAGCGGCATTTTCTCTATGTTTAAAATTACATTGAAAAACCCACATTTATGCGTTTTATTGCAGAATAAGCTTCCGAAATATTCTCCAAAAATTTTGTTTTTATTAGATTCTATTTATTCTTAAAAGAAAAAAATAAATATGGGACGACCCCATTGTGTTGTTCTTTTCATCCGATTTCAGCAAATGTGATGTAATATTCGATTGTAGGTAAACACGTGAACCCACCGCGTACAAACCAACGCTACACCAAATCGGCGAACATGACGCGCAGTTCGTCGGTCGACGTTCTGAACGCATCGGACAGCGAAACCGAATCGGGTCAACAAAACGGTGGAGCTCCGAGACCCGCACTTAGGACCAGTCTTATGAGACCCACCATCAGTTCGCAGAATAAAGTTACTGTCAACAAGAACACGGCGAGGCGAAGAACGATTCAATCGTCGTATTCAACTGGTACAGTGTTTATATTTTATTGAAATTTTAGGTTAATAATAATTTTAGTTAATAAACAAAAGAAATTATGGTCTGCCGTTTCTGATATTTTGTTAATTAGATTTTTTTTTATTCATTTTAGTTAATTTGAGCACCGTCGGTCAGGAGGACAGTTCTAGTGAAGAACTGCCCTCGTCAGGGAAACCAAACGGTGCGCCACGACCTAGGACAGCAAATGGTAATGGTACCGAACAGTCGGCGCCGCAACCCCCACAACGCAGGCCAAAAGACGCGTCGTATAAAATCAAAGGTTTGTTGTTGTCGATTATTCACTTATCTTTGACAATATCTGGATGACCGAGCTTTGCTCGGATGAGTTAAAAAAAAATAGTACTTAAGTTAAAGATTGACTGTCAGAGTATTTGACATAAATAATGAAAATAGTTTGTTTTTTCCAAAGCCTACTTACCATACGACACTGTTTTATAACGTTAAAAAAACTGTTTTTTAAAATGATAAAATCGATAAGAAAACGAATTTCTCCAGGGATGAGACCTAGCTAGATCGATTTTTTGCCCCCCCAAAACCCCTTTTCAGTAAATTTCATCCAAATCGTTAGGGCCGTTTTCGAGAAAATATTTATATAGGTACATATATACGAGATTTGCTCGTTTAATAATATAGGGATATAAGGATAATCGCGAATTAATATAATTGAGAGTCTTCGATGGGATGGGGCTGTTCAATTGTCATATTAAAGGTAACTTCATTTCGGGTCAGTTTTTATTAGAATTTAATTTTAAAAGTAAATCAACAAAAAAGCTATGGTATTCGTTCTAACTTAATTAATGCTACCAGACTTCATTTTTACCACCTGATGGCACCACTAGCAAGTAAGGTATATGTCACTTTGATGTCATTAAAATGTCAGTACTGTTTATATTTTCCGTCACCTGATGGCGGCACTAGCAAGTAAAGTATCTGTTATTCAATCATTAAACAACTAAATCGCAGTTTTTATTTTTTTTATTCCTTAATAATAAATAAATGAAGAATGACTAAACACAAACTGTTATCTAAACGTTTGACATACCTTACTTGCCATCTGAAGAATACAAAAATGTACACGTTTGACACATACCTTACTTACTTGCCACTAGCGCTATCTGACGAATAAAAATAAGGTAGCTCTCATTAACGGCTATGTTGTGTGTTAAAGGGAGCCGAAGTACTTCTAACCTGGAGAGATTTCCCATGGATGTTCCTGTTAAAGACGGCACGTTCGATATATCCACTTCGCAGTGTAAGTATCGAGTTGTCATTACAAAGTCCCACCGTAAACACAAAAGACGATTTATAGACTGTGAGCAGAAAGGCGGAGCTTACTGGATTCAGTGGCGTAGCTAGGCGTGGGCGAAGCGGGCCATTGCCCACGGCCTCGGACAATAGCAATTTCAATATTCAAATTCAAATTGTTTATTAATGATACTGTTACAAAACTGTTTTCTGAGGTGGCGGAATAAATATTTATTTACAATAATTAAAAATACAATAACAATAAATGCAACAACGAAAAGTCAATTCTAACAATAAAAAAACTTCTATGGTAATTATTGAATTAAACGAGCCACTTAAATAACACTTAACGAATAACTATATATACAAGGATTATTTATTTGTAATTATTTATGTAACTGTATTTATATCAGATTTATTTCGCTGTTCAACACTGTCACAGTACAATCTATCACTGACTGATTCCCGTTGACTGATCAATATTTATATCACTGTACTGACTGATGGCACGACTCACCATTCACTGATTCGATTGCGTGACACCGTTGACTGCCTGCTTCACTCGTACCGGCTTGTTTATATACGCTACGCAGCCCAGCCTAGTACGTTCTCGTTGGCTCTAGCGTTGTCTAGAATCTTTGATACAATTCCACGCTTTACTACTGTGACCTTTCTTTCTCGTGGTTTCTATTGGAGGCAGTGGCGTAACATCTTGGGGTTTGTTACAATACGATATGTTGAAAAATTATTTAAACTGGAAATAATTAATAATGACGCGTATAAACAATACAAAGTATCAGATTGAAAAATTCCGGAATCTGCCACGCTGGCGCCTATTGCCATTCTGCTCGTAGTCTATAGCTATCTTTATTCTGAGGTACTGACGCTTTTGTAGGTCCATGTCTGTATCATTATAGTGTTGTATGTCGTTACAAATGTTTGTTTTGCAGTGTCGACGCAACTGTGCAATCAGATAGCGGAGCAACTCATGAAGACTGCGGATAACGTCGTTCAATTGTATAAAAGATTAACACTGAATGACAGCGCCTCCGATGACAGCAGTTCGCAAGACAAGGGAACGACCGCTGCGGAAAAATCAGATATGTTGAAGAACCTCGAAGGCGCGATAGTCGAAACGCAACGAACGCTTCAGATGGCCATCAAACAGCAGCAGCTGAACAACGACAGCGCCTTAACAGTGAACCACAATCAAACCGTGAATCAGTTGAAGGAACTCGTGTCTCTTAACTCGTCCGAAGCCGACGATTCGAAAATTATGCTCATGATGCAACAATACAGTGATATTCTGTTGAAAATGATGCAGGAGAAAATGTTATCGAAAAACTGACCTTAGCGACGCGAGGCGTTCGTTTTAACAGGGACTGAGAAATGAACGAACGTCTTGTCAATGCCGAACGCTCATAACGCATTATTTGCTGTTCGGCTCGTATTTTGACATTGTAAACCTAACCAAATATGGAATATATGTATTGAAGATGAATGGCTGCAGCGATATAAAAAGACATTGTTGATTTAATGGAAATTTTACTTTAAATGTACTGTTTTATTTATTTTTTATTAATTAATTAAGTACTTTGAATGAACACAAATCAATGTGCTGTAAAAAAAAAACTTAACTGTGCCTAAGAGTGTTAAATCTGCAACAGACGTTTTATGGATGCGAGAATGTTTTTTTGTTTTTAATTACGAATGATAATATTATTATTAAATAAATACAAATTTAACACGTAAGCCGTGACCAAATACATAATTAGATGAATGCATAATGACTGCAAACAGTATATGAAGACACCTGCTGTAAGAACAATGACGTAACACAACACTGTAGTCAGGAAAAATTCATTAATTCAAACCTATGTCACCGTAGGGATTTTAACCCTAAACTTTCCACTATCGCGGCGGACTGAGTTGACATTACTCACACAGTGACACATTTTCAAACATCGACTTTCTCCCTTTAAAGCATTCTGTCACGAAAAACCACTACATGCGAGAGTCAATATTCCAACACCACTGCTAGACTACAAACACTCAACATGTAAAGTAAATACAACAGGTGAATACAAAAATGAAGTATCCATTTTTAATAACACCAAGACAAGATAGAATTTCTATCAAATATCGAGGCAAATTAATTGGAACAACACATAATCTGAGGTTGGATTATAACACATATACACAATAAATACAAATTTAACACGTAAGCCGTGACCAAATACATAATTAGATGAATGCATAATGACTGCAAACAGTATATGAAGACACCTGCTGTAAGAACAATGACGTAACACAACACTGTAGTCAGGAAAAATTCATTAATTCAAACCTATGTCACCGTAGGGATTTTAACCCTAAACTTTCCACTATCGCGGCGGACTGAGTTGACATTACTCACACAGTGACACATTTTCAAACATCGACTTTCTCCCTTTAAAGCATTCTGTCACGAAAAACCACTACATGCGAGAGTCAATATTCCAACACCACTGCTAGACTACAAACACTCAACATGTAAAGTAAATACAACAGGTGAATACAAAGATGAAGTATCCATTTTTAATAACACCAAGACAAGATAGAATTTCTATCAAATATCGAGGCAAATTAATTGGAACAACACATAATCTGAGGTTGGATTATAACACATATACACAATAAATACAAATTTAACACGTAAGCCGTGACCAAATACATAATTAGATGAATGCATAATGACTGCAAACAGTATATGAAGACACCTGCTGTAAGAACAATGACGTAACACAACACTGTAGTCAGGAAAAATTCATTAATTCAAACCTATGTCACCGTAGGGATTTTAACCCTAAACTTTCCACTATCGTTATTAAAAATGGATACTTCATCTTTGTATTCACCTGTTGTATTTACTTTACATGTTGAGTGTTTGTAGTCTAGCAGTGGTGTTGGAATATTGACTCTCGCATGTAGTGGTTTTTCGTGACAGAATGCTTTAAAGGGAGAAAGTCGATGTTTGAAAATGTGTCACTGTGTGAGTAATGTCAACTCAGTCCGCCGCGATTAGTGGAAAGTTTAGGGTTAAAATCCCTACGGTGACATAGGTTTGAATTAATGAATTTTTCCTGACTACAGTGTTGTGTTACGTCATTGTTCTTACAGCAGGTGTCTTCATATACTGTTTGCAGTCATTATGCATTCATCTAATTATGTATTTGGTCACGGCTTACGTGTTAAATTTGTATTTATTGTGTATATGTGTTATAATCCAACCTCAGATTATGTGTTGTTCCAATTAATTTGCCTCGATATTTGATAGAAATTCTATCTTGTCTTGGTGTTATTAAAAATGGATACTTCATCTTTGTATTCACCTGTTGTATTTACTTTACATGTTGAGTGTTTGTAGTCTAGCAGTGGTGTTGGAATATTGACTCTCGCATGTAGTGGTTTTTCGTGACAGAATGCTTTAAAGGGAGAAAGTCGATGTTTGAAAATGTGTCACTGTGTGAGTAATGTCAACTCAGTCCGCCGCGATAGTGGAAAGTTTAGGGTTAAAATCCCTACGGTGACATAGGTTTGAATTAATGAATTTTTCCTGACTACAGTGTTGTGTTACGTCATTGTTCTTACAGCAGGTGTCTTCATATACTGTTTGCAGTCATTATGCATTCATCTAATTATTATTAAAGTTGCCATCGTGAGTATTTGTTTGAGAAGGAATGTTTATGTACACTCGTTTAAGTCATTTGTTATATTTTTATCGAATTGTTTTTAATTAATGTTTGTTAAATCAATTTTTCTAAATCGATAATCGATTCTTGTGAAAACATTGTTTTTTATCGTCACTAGAAATAAGTGTATATTAATAGTAGATTGTATGTCTAGATACGTAATGGGGCATATTACGGCGAGTGATGACAGTATGTAAAAACGAGCGATAGCGAGTTTTTACAGTCACACGAGCCGTAATACCATTACGTATGAGACATATATGGTATTTTTTGCCATACCCACTACAAAATACCTACTTTTTACGTCATTTTCAAAAAATTCTGACAATTTATATTAGAAATCGTGTCCATCATGATTATAATAAAATTAAGAAAAATCGCAGGATAGTGGACAAAATATTTGATTAAATTAAATTAAATCAAATATTTTGTTCACTATCCTGCGATTTTTCTTAATTTTATTAAAATTCTGACAGTTCTTTTGCGTCGCCATCTTTCCTTCCAGTGTGCCGCGAAGTTCGTGCAAGTAAGTAATGACAGGCGCACGCAGGCGTATAGAGCGAATAAACAGGAGTTGCTAAGGCAACCGTTATTTTCTGCGCTAGTGCAGAAAGTAAACCATTTTCCGCACACCTGCCTGTTAAATGGGTCATTAATGGCCGCTATACATACATCGAAAATAGCTATTTTGTAGTGAGTATGGCAAAAATGTTTTTTTAACAGTTGATTGTAATTAGCGTCTCTAAATTCGGACCAGATGTTTCTTTTCTCAGCAACTTATGTCTCTTGGTGTATTGATTTATTTAACTGAAGATGTTTAAAAAATGTGGGAAATTTTACGATTTTTTTTTCTTTTTTCTCAAGTTCATTCAGCTTAGAATTTGTTGGTTCTATTATGATCGACTGTTATTTAAAATTGAGACGTAAAATAATTTTAGACGGTTAGCATTTATCGATTAACTTTTTGCAGTCGGTTCCGTTTGACTCAATGTCTTTAACGAACGAGAATTTTACACGATTTTACACATCGGAATGGTTTGTAAGATGTTGTGAATTTGGAGTTTGAAACGGCGTTATGCATTTGTGTATCTCGATTTTTTTATGTCCAAGAAAAGGTGTTGGAGAATTACTTGCCAAATAAGTCGAACGACTTAAGAACTGACACGTTCCATCCAAAATGTTTTTTATTATAAATCTTATTTTAAGAAAATTAATGTTCCAATAGAAATCGCCATTGTCTCGATGTTTTAGAATTTTAGATTATTAACTTTGCACATTTTTATTATTTGTGATTTAAGGTTTCAAGTGCCATTTTAAACATATTTCTTTCATTGGATATAAAATTTGGAGATACAAAGTAAATTTCTGTTATTCTAAATTAATCATTATAAGAAATCTCATGAAAACCAAATAAAATTTTATTGAAATTTTTTTTTTTTATATTTTGCTTCATAATCTATATGAATATATTGTACTTCTGGAATTAGAATTGCCTAAGATGTAGCCAACATATGCGAGAAAAGGATAGATACAAGTGTACAATCATCGCCTATAGTCTCCCATAAAGCGTCCTCTACACTACAAGTCGAAGTTCCTCGCCGAAGTACTCGTTGAAGTTACCCGAGTACGAGGTGCGTCGCTCAACTTCGGGAGGACCTCAATCGCTCGTGTAGGTTAACATGGATGACGTATTCGCCCTTGCTCGCGCGACTCCGTCCCTTTGACTCAAGCACAAAAACCGACAATGATCGGAAGTCGCCCGAGGCGAGGTGAAGATGCACGAAGTTATTCGAAGTGCCTCTGTACACTTTCGCCCTTGCCCAACTTCGTGAGTAGTGTAGTGGACGCTTAAGGCATAACAATGAATTTTTCATTCACATGCGTCATTTGTGTGTTTTTAAAGACCATCAACAGCTAAGGTTATTTGGGTCTAGCACCAATTCATATTTTCAATTCATTATTATTTTTTGTTAATAATAAACTGAAAATCCAATTGACACTTTTACCAGCTCTCGGGCTAGAACCCGGGAACTTGGGACTTGTAATAGAGGAACCATAGCAATGCCATGTAAACAACAGCATGCGTCATCTACTTTGACATCGCGTTTTGGTCAGATCCTAAATACTTCGACTACCGCTCAACAACTTCTCTTGTCCGTTTTCTAAAAAAAATTCGGTAAAAATGTTTGAGCCATTTGGCAGGTCTCGCTCTCCATTGGAAATTCTATATTCAAAATTGTGCAGTTGGAACAACCCTTAATTAACCATAGAGCTAATTCGCCTCTTGAAGAAAATACCGCAGTACTGCCAACGTGAAATAGTTTCGGGTGGAGTTAGTGGATATTTTTCAAAGTTACCAGTCGTTCCTAACATCTTGCTTTTGTAATAGATTTCAGATATGTCAAATGTGTGACTTTTTAGAATTGGCTGAGAAAATAAATATATTTTTAATAAATTAGTTACGAATAACGTTTACGAGAAATTATGTCGAATTATAATTATTACTTTGTTTGAAATAACCGTGTGTTCGTATTAGTTTTTTTTTTGTGTCTGAAGAGTAAATCGATTTCATTCCTGTCGCAATGCCTGATGAAAAACAGCCTCTTCTAAAACAAAATCATGATACGGCTACATATGCAGGCACAAACGGAGGGGATTATACACCAGGTAATGTTACATAAAATAAAATTAATCTACAAATTATTTGTCGTTACTTGTATTCTTCTTTTGGGTAATTACAAAGACTTTCTTTGTTTGTGTACGATAAGACAGCTGATGACTCATTCATTGCTTATTGACAAGTTGAATATTAAGTACTCAACAGTCAGCTGATTTTGATATGAACAATCATTACCTTTAATAATTCTATGCAGATTTATTATTTTTTTCTATCAAGATAATTGCTGCGAATATTTCCATAAACGAATTATTTTTTAACCTTATGAACTTTAGATAACAAACGTTACCTACTGATAACAAAATTATGTTTTTTGATATTTCCTTCTTAATGGTACATATTATGCTTTTAGTGAAATAATGTAAAACATCAATTTAAAATAATGAATGTTTTTTCATAGTTGGCCAACAGACAACGGTGTCTCCCATCGGTCCCGATGAATTACCACCACCGTATCAGGCAGCCGCTACGGGCGGAGTTCCTATGGTGACATGTCGAGTCTGTCAGGCTATGATTGATATTTCGGGCAAAAGAGATCAACATGTTGTCAAATGTTGCCAATGCAATGAAGCTACGGTATGTTTAGTTACTATTGTCGTTATATTGCCGACCTAACTACAAAGAATTCTAGATAAGCGTTGAGCTAATTTTTTATTTAAACCACCCAAAGGCACTAGATTATAAACCCTCGTTCAACAAGTAGCCTGACACTATTTTGTAATAACAAACTTCAAAAAATTGTAACCTAAAATTAGTAATGGTGCGAGTGGCATCTGTTATAACATAAACGGACTGTAAATGAATTATATTATTGTTAAAATATTAACAACAGAAACGACAGAAATATTTTTAATGTGCATAGAACTGGCCCCCTAGATTTACGTGCAATTTTTTTTGATGTAAGTCGATTCTTCCTTCGCTTTAAAATAACTTTATCTCTTAATTAAAAGTTTTTACAAACACATGGAGAAATTTTATAAAATTGTCTTCTCTATAGATACATTTTAAAAAAATATCAAATCGCGTAGACCGATTTGACCAAATCGATCCAATTGGATTAAGATTTGTCCAGAATGTGCGTTTGATATGTTTTTAGCCGATAAGGAATGCGCCGCCTGGCAAGAAATACGTTCGATGCCCTTGCAACTGTTTACTGATCTGCAAGAGTTCATCGCAGCGTATAGCATGTCCTCGACCAAATTGTAAGCGAATCATAAACTTGGCACCGAGTCCCGTGACACCGCCCGTGCCATCTATGCCGGGTATGTGCCGCGTTACCTGCGGACATTGCCATGACACGTTCCTGGTAAGTGTGAAGATCAGTGTTTTCTGTCAGCGATTTGTTAATTATATTGGTTGGAAAAACAACTAGGCCCGGATTTCTACCTAGGCCAACAAGGCACCGGCCTAGGGGCCCAGCCGCCGAGGGGGCCCCGGCCAGGGAGGAGATGGAAATTAAAGAAAAAAAAGCCCAAAAATTTTGTAAGATAACCGAATTGGCGACTTTTTTTTTTGCTAAATTTCCATTCAATTTCATTTTTTCCCTTTTTTTGGGCTTGGGGAGCCCAACTGTCAAGTGCCTAAGGGCCCTGGGTCTTTAAGTTTGGGCCTGAAAACAGCCTTGCCATAGCGACAGATCCAGGAAAGTAGTGGAATTTTTATCACGGCAGGGTGGCCACTTTTTGGAAAATCTGAAAAAATCAGAAATTTTACTTGTCAGGGAAAAGCCAAAGAATTTTTCTGGAAGTCAGGGATTTTTGTAAAAAAAAAAACGGGTCACATGCAGTCGAAGTCACAAAAAAAAACGGGTCATATGCAGTCGAAGTCACGCATCAAAGGTTCCGTTCCTACATTAAACAAATTTTGTCAAACAACTAAACTTCGGTACCTGGCGCCATACGAAGTCATTTCTCAAAAGCGTAAACATAAATCGTTTGTTTCCGTATTTGTTGTTTGTAGTTACGTACGTAAAGTCAGAGAAATAATTAAAAAAATCACCTAGAAAACCGAGAAAAGTCTGGGAAATTTGTTCTGGAGAAAAAGTGACCACCCTGAAGGTGTACGATTTTTCCTATAGATCGTAATTGCATCTTCTCTGCACTGAATAGCTCATGGCCAGTTTATCGTACATTTTAATCACGATGTTTTTTTAATCACACTGTAAAATTTTGACAGCTACGTGTTCATTGGTTGCTGCGTTTCGTTACCATAGCAACCTATCATTTAACAGTGCGATTAAAAAAACATCGTGATTAAAATGTACGATAAACCGGTCATGGTGTTTTTCTCAGAAACAACATATCACGTCACTTTTGAAGCCACAACTATATATTAAAGTATGACCTGTTAGGTACATTCAGGCCGGGATTTAGAAATTTGCCGCCCCTAGACAGTTGCGAAAATTGCCGCCCCCCCACCTTTCTCTTCAATGGTGGAATAAGTTTGGTACAGAAACTTACCGAATATTCGATATTAGGCCAATATCGAGACTTGCATAAATCGATGCTTTTCTCGATTCGGGCATTGTCCACTTATAATATTGGTACGCGTGCCAACGAAATGGCGGGCAATTCAATTCCCACGAATATAACAAGTTTTTCAAAGTTTCCGTCAAAATTTGCCGCCCTTCAATTCTTGCCGCCCTAGGCAACTGCCTACTCTGCCTGCATGGTAAATCCGGGCCTGGGTACATTATGATCATTCGTTGCTTGTATTCTGTAGTGTTAATTACTCTGTATTTGATAAATTTGTATTTTATTGAGAAAAAAAAAATGGTTGTGTTGTGTGCCTGGATGTTACAATAAAGGTTCTAAAAGGCTTATGAATCAAGGTGTTTTAAATGGAGTTGAAATCATGTGACCTCAATGTGACTTATTGTTCCCCGCACGTCTCGGCTGGCTTCAGTTGTGCATATCTACAATCTGTGATATGCTCCTTCTATAGCTATCTCTGTTCTGAGGTGTTTTTGAAGTAAAATAACATTCCAAATCTTCATGGTTTCCGGGCTTGTAGGCCGTGGTCCGGTGGTATTTCTACCTGACGTTTCGTCTACAACTGCGGTAGACATTCTCAAAGGCGATGTGGCAGCGGTCGAAGTGTCCTCCTTGGCGGCTCACAGATCAGTGTGTCGGTGACTGGTGTTCTCCCTTCTTTTATACCTAGTGCCAGTGTGTTCTCTGTTCGGGTCGTAGTCCGTCTCTCTGACATTGGTCAACTCACTACACACTGCGCAGTTGACCAATGGCAGAGAGACGGACTACGACCGAACAGAGAACACACTGGCACTAGGTATAAAAGAAGGGAGAACACCAGTCACCGACACACTGATCTGTGAGCCGCCAAGGAGGACACTTCGACCGCTGCCACATCGCCTTTGAGAATGTCTACCGCAGTTGTAGACGAAACGTCAGGTAGAAATACCACCGGACCACGGCCTACAAGCCCGGAAACCATGAAGATTTGGAACAATGCCGGCCGTGAAAGCTTGCACACTTGGATAAAATAACATTTTCATTGTTATGATTTCAGTTCAATACTCTGAACAATGCGTTGGCGCGCTGCCCTCACTGTCGCAAGGTGTCGTCGGTAGGACCGGAATTTGCGCGGACGCGTGGAATACTGTTTCTAGTAATTGGATTTATATTTCTCATTATCGGAATAGGAGTAACAGTCGGCACTTATACGTTGGTCCGAGGTCATGGCGGTATTTTTATCGCTTACGTTGGTGCGTTTTTAATAGCGTTGGTGATGTTTGCTCGTAGCATTTATTATTGTTCAATGAAAGTAAGCATTATCGAGGGGCCTATGTAAATACATTTAACGTATACATTTGACAATATATCTATTGAAAGTTGCTAAAGTTGTCGCCGGACGAGCGAAAGCGACGAGGTCCGTCCGATGATCGATTTATTCGTCGATCTTTGAACGGACCTGTCAAAGGCATGCCTATATATTTAATAATATTCTTTATATGGTATCAGCATTTAAATATTTATACAGAGTTGTGCTTGGCAACTTTTATAAGAACACAATGAATCATACTTTAACTGTATTACGAAAGGTCAAAGAGCGATCGGACGGGAATTGTCAGTGTCGTTTCAATGGAACAATGGAAACTCGACTCTTCTTTTGTTTTCGGACGTTTCGCCAGTTACAATTACCGTCAATTCGCCAGAGCACGGGTTATTTGTGTATTTGTGTTTTGTTATTTTTAGTATCGTTCCCATTAATATAATATGGTTCGTTTGTACAGATACTAAATAAATAATCTTTCTACTGTTATTCAAAGCTCGACTGGTGTTTACTTCTTTTCAAAACTTGATCTGGATCGTTACAAAAAATTAATGATTTTAATGTTTGTACAGCATTAATGCAAGACTAGAATCTCGACTATGACATTTTTTTTTTTTTTGTACATCCCAGTTGACGTTGGTTAACATTGCTATCTTTGTTTTTAGTAGACATTGACAGTCGATTAAATGGGCAAAGTTACAAAATGGTGCAGAATTGTGTACTCATTAACACGCCGCCGTTACAAAAACAATTGCCAACATCTTCATCTTTAAATATTACACTTTTTTCTGATTCATTTGAAGTTTTAAATTATACTGTATCT
This sequence comes from Mongoloraphidia duomilia, assembly GCA_039654895.1. Lineage (NCBI taxonomy): Eukaryota > Metazoa > Arthropoda > Insecta > Raphidioptera > Raphidiidae > Mongoloraphidia > Mongoloraphidia duomilia. The sequence goes on from CM077527.1 coordinate 16,501,205, forward strand.
AAAGTTCTAAACGATAGAAGAAAACAAAATGGTCAAGTGCGAGTAGAACTCGCGCCCTGAGAGTTCGTGCCGTTATAACAATTTAATATAAATTAAGTTCCCTAAAAAAACCGTTCAAAGGATATTGTAGGTTGAACTGTCAGATATAGTAAGAGGCGCCACTCGCTTACTTTCAACCATAGACAGAAATCTAGGAACGTTGTACAAGCGAGTGGGCTGGTTGCTGTTAAAGGGGGGGGGGATGAGAAAGCAAGTGTGCTCACATTCTATTGGTCGCTTCAGTTGCGCAAGCGCTGTACGAGCAATTGAAAGCATGCGCAAAGACGCAGACGACTGCATCTGGCACAATTGAGCATGCGCAAAGACGCGGCCAATAGAACGTGAGCACATGCATATAGCATGAACATCTTCATAAGACAGGCATGCACCCTCCTCTGAATGGCTTTCCAGCCTCGTCTAAAGTGGTACTTTAAAGTACATTACCAGATTTCTATACCTATGCTTTCAACACTCGATGCACATATTTCAAAGAAGTTGTATCTTTTTATTACATTGAGTTAGAAGCTTGAGTTTTTTACAGGACTATGGGGTTGTTGACCTTAGTATTTGGTATTAATTTCAACTTGATACCTCTGTGTGTTTTGTGAGAAAATGGGTCTTGACGGACAGACAGACGAACATGTCATGAATGCTGACTATTAATAAGATTCTAGTATTTGGTATTAATTTCAACTTGATACCTCTGTGTGTTTTGTGAGAAAATGGGTCTTGACGGACAGACAGACGAACATGTCATGAATGCTGACTATTAATGAGATTCTGCACTACTTTACCCATTAATCGAATTTCTAGATTAGATTAGGTAGATTATAGACGCTCAACAACTAAGATCATTAACAAAGATAGCAATGTTAACCAAAATAAATTTTATAGTTCAGACTCCAGTTCATTGGCACTGCATCAACTAAATTTATAACTATTACTATTATCTCATTTTGTTAACCCTTTATCAAGTTGCATATAGCTGTAAATTTTGGTATCATTTCATGCACTGAAATAATTTTTTTCAGTTAATTTTTAGATACGAATTGCTAAGGTAAGTTAGACAGATCTTTTAGCCGAAATGAACACATAATATGGTTGTTTTTAGAGTGATAAATAATTCTGATTTTTTTTATGTTTCGATAGTAATTTAATATTGTCGATGGTGAAGAACAGCAAACTCTTAGGTATCCGTTTGCAGCAAAACAATAACCTTCTATGTCAATTTCTGCAGATTTGAAAATTATGAATTAAACGATTTACAAACTAGCCTTCTTTTTGCTGGCAAAATCTCCCATGTCAATGAAGAATAAATACGCACTTATACAACCAAACTCCTATAGTGAAGAACGACAACCTCCTATGTCAGGCATAGGAGTTTGTTACAACATCCTGTCAGTGTATTAATTTTTATTCAATCATGTTCTACCAAGTGCCTAGCGATAATTCTATAGAATTTGTATTAATTTAATCTAATATGAAAGAAAATGTTAGAACATCATCATGGTTCAAAACATTGTTATCTTTCCCCTGAAAAGTGTCTGTTTTTGACATAGAAGCTTGCTGAATTTCTGCAAATCATGACATGGAAGGGTTGCTATTCTTCACCATCGAATGTATTGCTTATGTAAAACCAAAATTCTAAGGGAGTAAAATCAATAATATTTTAGTGATATATCGAATCATTGATTATTTTTAAAAATAAACAAGTGATATTTTTTTTGTGTGGTGAATCTTTGTGATACTTCTAGGTAATTTTGATTTATTATTATTGTTTTATACATCGTTATAAGAAACCCAATGGGAAAAAATAGGACGGCGAAGTTTTTAAAAACAGTTTTTTTAGGTTTTGATTAGTAAAGATACCGCGTTTTATCAAAATATTTTAATAAAATTTATTATTTTTTCAGAAGAGTAACGAAAAGATGTATTTAATTGAATTGAAAATTTGTATGCATACATTCCAATTTATTTGCTTGAAAAAATATAAATAAAGGAATTTTTATTGTAATAGGTTAACACTGATGCTGGAATTCCCAAAGCGTTGTCAGAAAACCTAAGTTGACGAAAATATAGGTAGAGTGCCCGCGATGAGAGATGAAGCCAGGCACGTCATCAATAATATGCTAGTGAACGCCTGCTTGCCCGCAGACAGTACCGTATACACAAAACTGCACATTGGGTTTTATGACGTTAGGTACAATTTTGGCAAACTGCTATTGGATATCCAAAACAGCCAATAGCAAGCTAGAAAGCGGGCGCAATGCATTTACGTTACTATGACGCGGTGGCTTCATCTTTCGCCGCGCGAGGTCTACATCGTACCGTTATACAAGCATACTGGCAGCTCTCTTACCATTTCGAAAATAGACCCATTCCAAATGTTTTTCTTTTTATCTGGAAAATTTATGGGATTATTTTCAAATTCTATATGCTTATAGAAAACGGCACTCTGAGATTGACTTTAGATTGCAACTAAAATAGGGTCCTTTCATGGACATTCTTCTAGTCCAAGGTCTGACTGTACAAGTCCACTGAACAACACTAGGGCTTGAGAATGGCTGAGCGTGTAACAATGCTGTTGTTTACATGGCGTTGCTATGGTTCCTCTATTACAAGTCCCCAGTTCCCGAATTCTAACCCGAGAGCTGGTAAAAGTGTCAATTGGATTTTCAATTTATTAAAAAAAATAATGAATTGAAAATATGAATTGGTGCTAGGCCCAAATAACCTTAGCTGTTGGTAGTCTTTAAAAACAATTAAAATTGAACAACACTACTAAAATTTTATTATTGAATTTAACAGGTAATAACATGATGAAAAATATCAAATCGGGAGCAGACTAATTAATTTTTTTTAATCATTTTTTGGTGTCATTATCTTGAATTCGGCAATTGTATTTCATGAAATTTATACAGATTATAGAGAAGTATCAATTATTTACAATTATCATTGTCTGCCTTGCGATTTTTTTTTACATACCTGGCAGACCTTATGTTGAACATTTATCCATTTGGAGAGAGGTCAGCCGGTATGCAAAAAAAATTGCAAAGCTGACGATGATAATTGATACTTCTCTATCTGTATAAATTTCATCAAGTAGTGTTGAGCCATATTCGAGATACTGACAACAAAATATGATAAAAAAAAGGGTGTAGGTCTCGGGACCCCCGACAGATGTGAAACATCAAAGAAAACGTTATTGAACTCGGTGGTATTCTCTATGTAGTAGTATATATTTTTTCAAAAGCAGCAACCAAGTGTTATGCTGACGTAATCCTATATACTGCACTGTAACACACGCGGTTGCGGCGTTTGAGCACGCCTGAGCCAGAAACGCAACTAAATACACAGCGAAGTATCTATATTACATACCTAAATGTGTATACATATACTTTTGCTTTACAGTACGTTCGTATGTATACTCTCTCTCTCTCTCTTCTCGTGCCCGAGCGCGCGGAAGCCGAGAGAGAGAGAGAGTGCCGCAGTGGTGGGGAGAACAGCAGCGAAGGGGCGGACCATAAATTTCGTTGCATATTTCCCCTCACGCGGCTGTTCAGTGCCCGACATAAGATGTTTCACATTAAAAATTGAATTAGTCTGCCACCGATTTGATATTTTTCCATCCATCTGTTAAATTCATTAATAAAATTTTAGTAGTATTGTACAGTAGACTTTTGTACGATCAGAGTTTGGATTATTATTTAAAATTCTATAATATTTATTAAGGAATATTTGTCAACCCAAATTTTCTGATGACATTTTTTGAAACCTAGAATGAATAATATAAAAAAAACTAATTAATCTGCTTGATCTGAAGACAGCTGCTTAAAATTTTAATACTTCTAACAACAAAATAAGTCGTCTGCACAAGTGTGTATGAATATTACAATGGTTACGAAATTAAAATTTAGCTATATAGTTTTGCTTAATGATATAAAATATGTAAAAAGGAAAAAAAAAACAATAGTTATGAAATTTATAATAATAGTTTCAAAGATTTATATAAGAGAATGTTGTAAAAATAATAAATTTAGATCTACTATAACATATATGACTGAAACGATCTATAATTTGGGATAGCTTCGTTGCAATGACCACTCGATTGCAAGATAAATGTTTTTTCTATCCATGTATCTTTTATACCTGGATTGCGCGCGCATATCGTGTTTACAGGTGATCCGGTAACTAGGCAATTGTCTGTCTACATCGATTGTCACTGTGACACTGACTGCTGTTGGCTAGGTGCCAGGACACGATATGCGTGCGTAATCATATTTTTTCTCTCTTCTTCTTGTAGAACATGCAATAACGATCTCTCGCTCTTATTTCGAGAGATAATATGATTTTATTTTAATAATATAGCACCCGTATTTACGGTTTTCAAATATCCGGTACGTAACTTTGCGACGGTATCGATGCTGTTACCATAGTTTTATGTATAGTAACACCGATATCAAGACGCTAATGACCTCAGCTGTCGAATCTATAATCTACTATGGTACCGTCGCAAAGTTACGTCTCTGTCCTTTCAGAAGACGTGTATATGTTTTGATTATTAATACATTATGTTTGAGAAAATGAGAACAGAAGTCAGGGTCGTGCTGGGGGGAAGGGGTCTAGTACCCGGACGCCGGCTCTGGGAGGACAATAGAAGTTACTCTAACAAGTACCTCTAATTTGATATTTTATTTCAGAAGAGTGCCAAACGCTATGCCCCAGACGCAAATTTCTCTTCGCACGGCTCTTACAGGCAAATAATAATAATTTATTTACCAGATACATAGAGTACAATAATTAATTATGATTATCGCCTGAAGGAGGTATCGCGGATACCTGTACACGGGTCGGATAAATTCTATTGATAATTATTATTAGCGTCATAGAACTTTCGTCCTCAAGGACAGATGTGTGACAAAAATAGGTACTTAATTTATTATTCTTACAACAGTAATATAACATTTGTTTGTAAACATTAAATACCACATAAAATTATTTAGATATATACTGTAAATATAATAAAATAATAAATTGTAAGTAATTGTGTTTTGTATTTACTATTTTCCTCAGTTTTTAAGTGAATCTTTTGTAGGCGCATAATGAAGAAGAAAAACGACACCGTTAGGAGTGGGGAAAATGAGCTACTAACTGATAACCAAAATCGATTGGTTGGCGGGTAGTGTAGGTAAGTATGATTGCGGTGAGAGGACCGCTTCGGTCTTGCGCAGTCGCACTGCAAGGGATAGCTCGTTAACTTCCATCCACACTGAGACTCGCGTCATGTCTTGATTTTTATTGATCTAGGTCGATTCATTGTGATCAATCGATCATGAAGAATGTCACGAATGAAGTACTTCTAAACCAAGGCTCTACCGATGTTCATAACATCGTTTGAATGCTCTTATTAGACTGCAAAAATATACATATAATAAATATTTTGATAGCTACAATGAAATTTTAAAAATTTAGGCGTAGGGCACCAAAAAGAAAAAGAGATGTGTGGTATTTTTCTAACAAATTTCTTGTAGTTCATAATTGTGATAATAGATGGCCCTAAGAACTTAGATGATAAAAAATTAGTTGTAGTTTATAACCTCACTAATAGTTGGCACTAATAATTTGTTCAAATTTTTTGACTGCTGTATGTTTACTAAAACGCCGTAAGATGCTTTTTATTAAATGTGTATTATTCAAATGTGTTTTTATGCGAAATATTTTTAAGACAGGTTTTCTAAAATTTGTCAGCCGGGGATCAGCAAGACGGGTCGGTATTGCTGTTTTGTTAGTCACGAATGAAGTATTTCTGAACCAAGGCTCTGCCGATGTTTATAACAGCGCCTGAATGCTCTTATTAGACTGCAAAATATTAATACGTCATAATAGCAAAATGGTATTACTATTTTTATGGGAAATATTTTTAAGACACGTTTTTAAAATTTGTTAGCCGGGGATCAGAAAGACGGGTCGGTATTGCTGTTTTGTTAGTCACGAATGAAGTACTTCTAAACCAAGGCTCGCCGATGTTTATAACATCGCCTGAATGCTCTTATAAGACTTCAGAAATATAGACTATTACGTAATTCTCTAATAGCTATTTATAAGCAATGTTTCAAAGAGAGATTGTTTTTCTGTGAAATTACACGTATTTATAGTTGTTGTCGAGCGTCTATAATCTACAATATCTATCATATCTTTAAGTTAAATTTTGATTCGGACTTTTTATCAGTGACGAATTTAAGGAAGAAAGGCTCAAATGACTAACTTAACAAGGGGCCAAGTAGGTTCCTAAGAGTCCGTTTTTTTAATCTATAATAATATCTATTTATCTCAATAAACATATTCAGCATTCTCAGAGAAATAAATTAATTATTTTTAATATTATAATTAGTAATTCTTAGTTACTACAATCTGAAAAAGACACTTTAACAAGATTTGCAACTGCTCTAATTATCCATTAGATAAAAATTAAATTAACTGAATTAAATAATCTATTTCACAAATATGTTGTGAGGAAAAGCAGCTATGAAGTTCATTTTTTCAATGTTCTAAATCCCACGTTTTGAAACAGCCTTTAAATAGAGCAATGTTACCAGGAGAACAGTTTTTATGAATTTGTATAAATAATATTATGATTTTCTGTAGGCGGGGTTTATTATTAACTAGCCGTTACCCGTGGTTTCGCCCACGTATTTTACGATTTATAATTTATTATCCCCCCGCGAGATATTCTACTCCTGCGAAGCGAAGCCGAACTGGTAGTGTTTATTCGCTCGAATTTTATAATATCGGATTTTATTTATACATTACTCATTCGCTTCGCTCGTTCGCTTGAATATTATTAATATATTACTCACTCGCTTCGCTCGTTCACTCGAATTTTATTAATACCTACATTACTCACTCGCTTCGCTCGTTTGTTTGAATATTTTTAATTCCTTCTTAGCTCGTTCGCTATAATAATACATAACTCACTAATAATAATACATAACTCACTCGCTTCGCTCGTTCGTTCGAATATTAATAATACATTACATTTGTTATCGCCCGCGAGAATCTCCCCCCCTGGGTAGCTTTCTATTAGTGAAAGAATTTTTAAATTCGGTTTAGTAGTTCCAAAGATAAAACAAAAACAAATTTATCCCACGGGAACCGTACATTTTTCCGGGATAAAAAGTAGCCTATAACATTCTCTGACCCCTAAACTACCACTATGCAAAAATCATGTCGATCCCTTGCTCTGTGAAAAACAAACACAAAAGTATCCCACGGGAACCGTACATTTTTCCGGGATAAAAAGTAGCCTATGTGCTATTCCAGACTATAATCTATCTCTGTGCCAAATTTCATCCAGATCCGTTCAGCCGTTCTGGCGTGATTGAGTAACAAACATCCATCCAAACTTTCACATTTATAATATTAGTTAGATTAAAAACACCCAACAGTAAGCCATCCGGTATTGTCACAAATGTCGGCTGAGCCTCGATTCAGAAGTATTACATTGGTGACCAGTAAATTATCAAGCAGGCCTTTGGATCACATGTCATGGGTTCGAATCCCACCTCCACTCATGGATGTTTTGTGATGTCATTTAGTTTTAAGTTATTTGTTATTTGATTTGATGTAGTTAAAAGACGCTAATGACCTAAGTTGTCGATGCGTTTATAATCTACAATAAATAAACGAAATCACGAACCCACTGGTACAAGATAGATCATTTTTCTCTTTTTAAATGTATAATTAAAAATAATACGTCAGGGGATTTTAAAAATCATCATTTTTATTCAAATAATATTTCTATGCAAATGTTGTTTTATGCCTTGAAATATTTTTAAGACAAGTTTTTTAAAATTTGTTAGCCGGGGATCAGAAAGACTGGTCGGTATTGCTGTTTTGTTAGTCACGAATGGAAGTACTTCTAATAAACCAAGGTTCTACCGATGTTTATAACATCTCTTATTAGACTGCAAAAATATTATACAAATAGTTTTTGACCAATTGCGACAGTGACTTTTAAAAATTTAGGAGTAGGGCACCAGAAAGATAAAGAGGTATAAGTGGTATTTTTGTAAAAAATTTCTTGTAGTTCATAATTGTGATAACAGATGGCACTAAGAACTTAGATGATAAAGATGCTTTTTATTAAGTGTGGATTATTCAAATGTTTTTATGCAAAATATTTTTAAGACAAGTTTTCTAAAATTTGTTAGCCGGAGATCAGAAAGACGGGTCGGTATTGCTGTTTTGTTAGTCACGACTCACGAATGAAGTATTTTTGAACCAAGGCTCTGCCGATGTTTATAGTATAAAGATCTTTTTGACTTGAATTAATATTATTGTAGATCTTCATATAAAATTAACAATAAATAAATAAAACACAATAAAATTTGATTTAATCAAGACGAGTCTAAAATATGTCTGATCACAACGAAATTATAATTTTGAATTACTTGTTTGTTTCAAAAGCGTAGCTAATAGAAACTGCCAAAACAAAACAATGTTGTGTCGACAATGTAGAGTATTATGTTGACTCAAAATGACACAACATAACACCCCCCTTCGCATGGGAAAATTACAAATGAAAGTGGCCAGTTTTGAATTACTTGTTTGTTTCAAAAGCGTAGCTAATAGAAACTGCCAAAACAAAACAATGTTGTGTCGACAATGTAGAGTATTATGTTGACTCAAAATGACACAACAATAGCATCGCCCGAATGCTCTTACAAGACTGCAAGAATATAGACTGAGGGCGGGGTTTATTATAATAAACCCCGCCTTCAGTTTATTTATATTTTTAAACTAGGGGACATTTTTAGTAAGATCGAACATTTTATGTTTTTCAAAAACTTTGTATTGATGATTTGCTGGTCACCAATGAAATAATAATAATATAATAATAAATAAATTTATTTTGATATAGGTACAAAGAATAGTCCTGAAACGAGGCTCAGCCGACATTCATGACAACACCATAGGCTTCTGCTGTCCGGTCACGGTTGGGTGATTTTAATTAAAAATAAAGCCCGCCTTCAGAAAATATTGCATAATAATATTTATACAAATTTAGAACATTGAAAAAATTAACAGCTTCATAGCTGCTTTTCCACATGGAATATATTTTATGAAATAGATCATTTAATTAAGTTTAGGATATTCATTCATTATAACAAAAACTATAACTAAATAAATGCTCAGTTCTCGTTATAAAGAGTTTTGACATTCATAATATATTATTAATAAAATAATTAAATGTACAGCAAGGATGTCACTATTTATAATTAAGACAAAACAATGATACAATCTCTTGTGTCACACGTACAACGTAGTAATTTAAAACATTCTTGAAATGATTTTTTTTAATATATCGAGAATTTTGAACTTACAATCAATTTTGTAGTTCAATATTATGAAACATTGCATATAATATAATCAGGGCGTCAGCCATTTAGGTACACTGTACACAACAAACTGACGGTTACAAGATACCTTTTCGCGTTTCTGCTGGCCTATTATCAAATGTCTGTTTGTAGCTTTGAATTTTAAATATTATAAATATATAAATATTCATTCCTTTTCCTGTTGATGGTAGCTTGATACTTTAAGGCTTGATTTACTCCATAATTCGTTGTTAAAAATTTTTGTAAATACCCATCAATTTCCTCTTTGTGTTCATGATGGCCTGATATCAAATGCTGGATTTTTAGCTGTTTGTGATTATGGTTACTTTTTAAAAATGGGTCTAGCTGTCAAATTATTTAGACTGACTCAACTGACATCCCGCGTGAAAACAATGAACTAGTAAATATCACTGAAGTTTGGCTGATTTCCGTATAGAAGCAGCACTTATCAATGCTAGTGGCTCTCAACATGTTTTTTTTAACGCAACGATCTACATAACGATTACAAGATACCTTTTCGCGTTTCTGCTGGCCTATTATCAAATGTCTGTTTGTGGCTTTGAGTTTTAAATATTATAAATATTCATAATTCCTTTTCCAGTTCATGGTAGCTTGATACTTTAAGGCTTGATTTGCTCCAAAATTCGTTGTTAAAAATTTTTGTAAATACCCATCAATTTCCTATTTGTTTTCATGATGGCCTGATATCAAATGCTGGAGTTTTAGCTGTTTGTGATTATATAGTTATTTTTTAAAAATCTCTAGCTGTCAAATTATTTAGAACTGACTCAACTGACATCACGCGTGAAAACAATGAACTAGTAAATATCACTGAAGTTTGGCTGATTTACGTATAGAAGCAGCACATGTCAATGCCAGTGGCTCTCAACATGTTTTTATAACACAACGATATACATAACGATTACAAGATACCTTTTCGCGTTTCTGCTGGCCTATTATCAAAACTGTCTGTTTGTGGCTTTGAGAGTTAATATTATAAATATTCATCATTCCTTTTCCTGTTCATGGTAGCCTGATATTTTAAGGCTTGATTTGTAATAACTATTGTGTGATTATAGTTTTTTAAATCTAAGCGGAGATTTGATAAATTGGAAAGAATAAAACGTGGAGAAATACAATTTTAAAAGAGTTTTAAACTGATATAATATTTTACAAACATGTTATTTTAATAAACAATTTTTTAATTTTTTATGACATTGATAACAAAAAAATATTTAAAAATAATGACTTTTCATAATATACATAAATAATAAAATACAAAACAAATTTGTACTACATCGTACCAATACGAATTATAATTAACTAATTAATAAATAATTCTGAAAAATAAATACAAAACAAAAATTTCATATCCAGTAGAAGTCAGAAGATCTGACATTATTGCACTATACTGACGCGGCGTCGCCCGATTTCTGAAAGGGCAGGTGCTGTTACTATAGTTACCAATCATAAAACTATATTATGGTAAGAGCAGTACCGGCACTTGCCCTTTCAGAATGTTTTTGTTCACAAAAAAACGTGATTCATTTCAGTTATTTATTCCAATAAAAAATGTAGGTAAATCTCTACAGTTCAATATTAGGACCGGTGCTATATAGGCCCTGATTATCCTGACAGTTGGTCAGTGGCGGACTGGGGGGGGGGCGGATCACCCCGAGCCTCTGATCCTGTGGGTCCTCTAAATCTCGAGAAGTCCTTCTTAATCAAATCCCAAACAAGGCCAAAATATATTCAGTAAGTAAGAGGCAGTTTGGAGTTGGAGGCCCCGTACGTTTGCAAAATATAAACTTAGGTAAACATTTATTATAAATATTTGATTTTTTTTATCAGCCATTACATCTATATTATTCATTTTTTACGAAATTTACTCTATAAATACATCAATTCTTAAGCAGACCGGGGGCTTCATTTAGTTCTGCCGCCCCGGGCCTCCAACGGGCTTAGTCCGCCACTGGAAAGTCCTTATGTTAGCTTTATCCCGCGTAGACTACCTATTTATCTCGGAATTCCAACGAGTTCTTTAAAGGTGCGGCCTCATGCAGTCGCTCGACGCTCGTTTCGAGCGACAAATTCAGTCACGTGATGAAATTTTAAATCTCCCACCAGCTCCCACCACATGAAAAATCGCAGCGATAAAACTAAACACAGTATTCAACAATTAATAAATAAAATAATTATTAATAATTAAATTAAAAAAACTGCCTAATAAGAGCCTTCAGACGGTGTCATAAACATCGGTCGAGGTCGAACCTTAATTCAGAAGTATATTTATTCGAAACCAACATATCACCGATACCTCTTATCTGGTTATGGGGGCTGGATAATAAATTTACGATTTGTATGTCCGTTGAGAACCACAGCACATTTATTTTTTTAGCTAACAAATTTTATAGATTTTAAACATATATGTAATACATACATGATTTTAAACATAAAACGATTGTAAGGTAGACGCTCGACAACAGAGGTCAAACAGACAACAGAGGTAACTTCGATCATTAAAAATCGACCTCGATCATTAAGAATAGACCTCGATCATTAGGAATCGACCTCGATCATTAAGAATCGGCCTCGATCATTAAGAATCGACCTCGATCATTAAGAATCGACCTCGATCATAAAGAATCGACCTCGATCATTAGGAATCACCCTCGATCATTAGGAATCGACCTCGATCAATAAGAATCATCCTCAATCATTAAGAATCGAGCTCGATCATTAAGAATCGACCTCGATCATTAAGAATCGACCTTGATCATTAAGAATCGACCTCGATCATTAGGAATCGACCTCGATCATTAGAAATCGACCTCGATCATTAAGAATCGGCCTCGATCATTAAGAATCGACCTTGATCATTAAGAATCGACCTCGATCATTAAGAATCGACCTCGATCATTAAGAACCGACTACGATCATTAAGAATTCCTTGTTTCAAAACATGTGGGATTTAGAACATAAAAAATGAACCGCTTCATAGCTGTTTTCCCACATGGAATATTTGTGAAATAGACCATTTAATTAAGTTAATTTAATTTTTATCCAATGAATAATTAGAGCAGTTGCAAAATCTTGCTTGAGTGGCCTTTTCAGATTGTAGTAACAAAGAACTGATTATAATATTAAAAATAATTAATTAATTTCTCTGAGAATGCTGAATATGTTTATCGAGATATACATAGATATTATAGGTTCAAAAAACGTACTCTTAGGAACCTACATGGCCCCTTGAAATCTTAGACATTTTAGGCATTTCTTCCTTAAATTCGTCACTGGTTGAAAGTCCGAATTAAAATTTAACTTAAAGATATTGTAGATTATAGACGCTCGACAACAACTATAAATACGTGTAATTTCACACAAAAACAAACTCTTTTTGAAACATTGCGTATAAATAGTTATAAGAGAATTACGTAATAGTCTATATTTTTGCAGTCTTATAAGAGCATTCAGGCGATGTTATAAACATCGGCGAGCCTTGGTTCAGAAGTACTTTATTCGTGACTAACAAAACAGCAATACCGACCCGTCTTTCTGATCTCCGGCTAACAAATTTTAAAAAACTTGTCGTAAAAATATTTCAATACAAAAACACAATTTGCAGTGGAAAAATATTATTTGAATAAAAATATTGATTTTTAAACTACCCTGACATTTTATATGTTTATAACATCGCCTAAATCTTCTATATATATAAATTTCTGGTGTCTGTCTGTCTGTCTGTTCCGGCTAATCTTCGAAACGGCTTAACCGATTGCAATGAAATTTTGCATACACATGGAGGGCATTGTCCATAAGGACATAGGCTACTTTTTTCATTGAAAATAGAATCTATGCAATGAATTCAAGTTCTTTGTTTATAACAATTGAATTTGCGAGTTCATTATTTATAACAATTGAATTTTAATAGATCCCGTTTTCGATTGTTTATAACAAATTCAAATGTTAGTAACTTTATTTCATGTTTGTTTTAGACCCTGTTTCAGTGTTAGTAAAGTTATTTCAGTCGTCTCCGTTGAAAAAACTCGAATTCGTTACATTGATCCTATTTTCAATAACAAATCAATTGTTTATAACAAATTTAATTGTTACATTTTTCGTAAGTCATTTTTTTATTGTTTAAAGCAATTGTTATTGTTACATTTTTTCGCAAGTCAATTTTTTATTGTTTAAAGCAATTGTTATAATTAACAGTATACTGAATATACGTGAATACTGAATAACAGTATACCGAATATACGTGAGCGGAGCCACGGGTAGCCGCTAGTGCTCTTATAAGACTGCAAAAATATAGACGAAGGCGGGGTTTATTATTAATTAAAATCACTCCCATGACTGGACAGCATTAGCCTTCTGGTGTCGTCATGAATGTCAGCTGAGCCTCGATTCAGAAGTATTTCATTGGTGACTAGCAAATCATTAATACCGATCCATCTACATGTTTGCCTGATACAAAGTTTTTGAAAAACATAAATGTTCGATTTTACTGAAAATGTCGCTAGTTTAAAATCTAGAAGTTAACTGGGGCACACCGCTATATATTTTTTCTAAGAAAGCCCTTTTAACACATATATTTATATGAACAAGTTTTTCTCTAGATAAAAGTTGAAAAACTTGATTACCACTAAGAAATAAGAATCGACCTGATCACTAAGAATCGGCCAGATCATTTACCTAAGATACTTTTAAAATTAATTTTAAAGAAGGGTCATTCGGAAGCACATACATATATATCTATCTATCTATCTAAGAATCTTAGATACATAATAAAAAGCATCTTAGATTCTTAAGTAGGTAATGATTTTTAATTGTTTTTAAAAATTATGTCTGTTTTTATAGAAATTTTGACATTTCCTCTCTGAGTATCAGCGAAATCTTACGGCGCTTTCATAAACATATAATTGTCAAAAATTTTGAACTAATTATTAGTGCCATCTATTAACAAATTGATATACTACAGCTAAGTTTTTATTATTTAAGTTTTTAGTGCTATCTAACAAAACATTTATGAACTACAAAAATTATTATAAAAATTTTAGAAGTACTTTTTTGTCTTTCTGGTGGCCTGCTCCTAAATTCTAAAATTTTACTGTCGTAAATGGACAAAATTAACTTTATTACAAACTTACTGAAAATGTTTGCCTAGTCTAAACTTCTTCTCGTTTATGACCTAAGCTGTCGAGCATCTATAATTTTTAATGTACTAGTTTCTATAAACAAAAATACAATATTTCATTTAGTTTACTTGTGTTTATAATCTCAGAATAAAAATTTAGTAATACAAACAATTTAATATAAATAACATAATAGACACATGATCTCAATTGTTGAGCGTCTATAATATACAAATCATTCGTTCAAATAACATAATATTATGCCTAAATATGGTAGTGTTATTCACATGGAACGCATGGAACTTGCAGCATCCAAGGGCTTGGTGTTTTCTTTCCGAAGGCTTGGTATTTGCTTTCCAAGGGCTTAGAATTTGCTTTCCAAAGGCTTGGTAATTCTTTCCACGGACTTGGCATTTGTTTTTCAAGGGCTTGGTATTTGCTGAAAATCAGTTATCAGCTCACCAGCTCTGCGTCTATAAACCTCTAATCTGATTTGATTGAAATTTGGTACACGTATTTAGGGCTCCTCAACTCAAAGGACAGGCTGTTTTACATCCGGCTTCTCTCACGTTAGACCCTGTAAGTACAAAAAAAGTATTTTTAATACAAAATCAACGTAAACGTCTGAACAAATTTTCAGTTAATTCGGTACTCAAAAGCAGAGCTGGGCGTGTAATCGCGCAAAAGTAACTAATTACATTTACCAATTACTTTTCTTAGTAACTGTAACTGTAATCAATTACTTTTGAAAACGAATGCAACTGTAATCGTATTCAATTACATTTTTTGTAAAGTAACTGTAATCGTACTCAATTACTTTTTTTGTGTAATCGGCACAGCTCTGCTCAAAAGGGCAGAACTTGATTTCGATTGAACATTGTAAAATGTCAAAATGAATAAAAAAATTCACAGATTTCGCAATCCTTGCAACCATCAAGGACATTGGAAATGATAACAGCATATATGAAACATAATTAACTGTTTATTATACACACTTTTAAATGGATTTTTCTACAGTATTTATTAACATTTGCTCAAAAATAACACCGCAGATCGCCGCAAATACCTCTCAATTAACTAGACATGATATAAAACACATTTCGAAAAAATTGCACTTGTTCAATTTTGCATGATTGCTCCTCACTTGATCGCGACACCGTTGCCTTTTGGCCTTGAACGAAAACTCGTAACTCTGCCCCATATACGAACATAAACATTTCCAATGTTAAAAATGGTCTAATTCTAAACTTAAAGTATAGCGTACTGCTGTTTAAGCTGGGCTTCCCGTCAAAACCGATATTTATGGGAGCGAATATGTAGGTAAAATTGACGTTCACGGGACCGACGCCGCGGACTATATAATAAATAATAATTATAACGGAAGCGAAGCCACGGGTTCAGGCTAGTAAATAAACATGATTACATGTTATCTAGTTAGTTTACTAATGAGTGAAAACCGCTATAGCGCTGGCTTGTTAAAATTGTTTTCATAGATGGTTTCGAAAAATATTATATTAATTATCGGTGCCACGGAAAGTACCTCTGTACATGTAAAAAAACAATTTGATAATGCAATTTTTATAAGTTATATTTACACGAAAACACGGCTGTTACTTATTTTTCAAACAGTGCCTTCAACTTCCACGCAAGGCGTCGTTTTTATTATTTTATTACAATAATAAAATTTGACAATAATTGAATTTCAAATTGGTACATTGAAAAACTGGAAGATAAAGGAAATTTTGTCAGTCTAATCTTGGAATTGTGTACTATGAGCACAGTAAAAAGTTCCCAATTTTCCAAAACCTGTCGAACTTGTCTTTTAGAACCAGAAATGATGCATAGTATTTATTCATCAAACATTTTAGAAATGCTTAACAAATGCACGAATATTAAGGTAATAATAGATTGTATATCTAGTTGCGTAATGAGGTTGACGTGTCTGACAAGTAGTGACATTATGTTAAAACGAGCATAGCGAGTTTTAACAGTCACACGACTTATAATATCATTACGCACGATATATATAATAATATGGTATTTTTTGCCATACCCATTATAAAATAGCTGCTTTTCATTTCATTTTCAGTATTTTCAAAATTTTTTGACAGTTCATTTGAGTCGCCAACTTCAATTCTATAGTAGGCCGAGAGTAGTTAGTAGGTAATAGTGGGCGGATCAGGACGAATAAACATAAATCACTATGGAATGGTATGCTTTCCCACACTAGTGTGAAAAAAATACTTTTCCGCACACCGACCTGTCAAAAGTCACTTTATATGCATACATTCGTACAGTTAAAGCAGCTATTTTATAGTGGGTATGGCAAAAACATGTTTTCCATTTTACATATCACACAAACATACTTGGGAAAAAAACCTAAATTATAGACTTAATATGTTCCATTACTATTTTATCGACTTGTCGTGTTTGCTCGGCGTTGCCAGTTTTTTCATTGATAGCGTAATGAGATATAGCCTTAAATATTTCCCAATCTTTTCTCTACCAAGGAGCCATTTTCCTGAGAGTAGTTCCTTCCATTATCCACAAGAGGCAGCACTTGTGGTAGGTACAAACATTATTTATTCCCCATTAGTGTCGTGTCATTTTAGTGGTTTAACTTAATTATTTAATTAATTTAATAATCAAGATATATCACTAAAATGAGACTACACTAGTGGAGAATAAATAATGTTTGTACCTACCACAAATGCGGCCTCTCGTGGATAATTGAAAGAACTACTCTCAGGAAAATGGCTCATTCGTAACAGTTGAATATTTTCAGGCAGACAGTTACCTTTTATATTATAATATGTAGTAAAGGGATAGGGATATTGAGAAAATAAAAAAAAAAATTGTCTGTTCTTAAAAAAGTACGTATGTTTGTTTTTAGATAAGTAAATTTGATGGCTTACCACATCAAATATGTTCTGAATGTCTAAATAGCGTTCAGGTAGCATATGATTTTAAATTACAATCTGAAAAGTCCGAACAATTCTTACAAAAAATTATCAGTGAACAAAACGTGACTTTCAAATACGAAACAGAAATTAAATCGGAATTGTCACCAGGAAATTCTATCCGTAATAATTGCATAGTTCCAAACTCGCATGATTTAGATACGATTGACTGTAAAAGCGAGAACTCTGAATCGTTTCAAGTATCTACAAACACTGAAAAAATCAATTCGGATGAATTTGGTCCGGCAGAATCAGGTTCGACATCGCCTGCATATTTTAACAACACTAGCACAGATGACAGTAAAAACTGTAAATGTGAAATGTGCAATAAACAATTGTATAACAAATGTTTACTGCAACGTCACATAAACAAGCATCCTGAACATCGTAGCAAACACATTTTTTGCCCCGTTTGTAGTAAAGAATTCTTCGATAATGGAAATTTAAAATCGCACATGTTACGTCACAATGGAGAAAAAAAATTCAACTGCGATCGGTGCGAGAAAAGTTTCTATGAAATCAGCGCCCTCGCGTACCACGTTAAAAAACGGCACAACCTGAAACCGGTAGAATGCAACGTGTGCTGGAAACAGTTCAAGTTACAAATACAACTCGATTTACATTCGAAAAGCCATGACGAAAATAGATTTATATGTAAAACGTGCGGTAAAAATATGCATTCAAACAAAGCGTTGAAGGCTCATGAATTGTCGCATACCAAACAAGATCCGATTCCTTGCGCGCAATGCGATAAGTTCTTTAAACACGGAAACAGTCTCAGTTTGCACATAAGACGATGTCATCAGGAAGACAGAAAGAAGAATATTTGCACGGTTTGTGGGAAAGAGGTAAATTTATTTTAATCAGTCATCATTGCACATAATGAACCGGCTTTTGCCCGCCCTTTCGCTTGATTTTGTTAGTAGATTCACTTGCGTGGATATCAGTTTTAATTAAATTAAATTGTGTTTTAAAGACCACCAAGAGCTAAGGTTATTTGGGCCTAGCACCACTTCATATTTTCAATTCATTATTAGTGTATTTGCCATATGGCACATACACTATTGGCGTCGGTCGGATGGCGGGACCTAGGGGTCGGACCAAAATTTCTCGACGTTTCATAGCCTCCTGAACACTTTGGCACCATTTTTGGAAATGTTTATATATATATGTATGTATATATATATATATGTGTTCGCGGCATAACTCTCGAAAGACTTAATTGATTTGAACGAAATTTGGTACACACGTTGGAATCCATCACCGCACGGAACCTATTTAAAATGGGCCCAATCGGACTATTTTAAGGGTAGTTTTTAGGGGTTGAAAAAAGTTTTTGGACCCGAAAATACCGAAAAAATTTTCAGAATTGTTTCAAAATTGAAATTTAACCTTTTAGTAAAGATCAAAATGTGCTGCTAAAATTTTAATAAAATTGGCCCGATCGGACCGGACTTACAAATTTTATGAAAACACTAGTTTTGCGGATAGTGATTTACTTACTGAAGGGTGTATTTAATTTGGTACAGAGGTTGCAATGATAATAATATTGCAATTAAGAGAAAAATATTATTTTTAGGGATGTAGTAAGGGGTTGAATTTTTTATTTTGTCCAAAAACAGACTTAAGTTCACGTATTAAAGCCACAAGGCCTGTATTAGCAAATACACTATATTGTCGGCAGGGTTTTGGCACTGCGACCCGAGTTTTTTTTTTTTTTAATAATAAATTGAAAATCCAATTGACACTTTTACCAGCTCTCGGGCTAGAACCCGGGAACTAGGGACTTGTAATAGAGGAACCATAGCAACGCCATGTAAACAACAGCACTGCTACACGCTCGGCCATTCTCAAGACCTTGGTTTTAATGGAAACCTTATCTTAACCAGAGCCCAGCTGTATAAAAAGTACGCTGTAAGTCTCGGTATCGATTCATAGTGTACCGAGTTTAATTAAAATCGGTCCAACCGTTGTTGAATGATACCTATACAAACAGACAGACAGACACATTTTCCTGTCTTCGTCATATAAAACTAGCTGTCGATGACGTGGCAAAGTGTATAGATGGATTCTACTTAAAAAAATGGCAAAATAAAGTAGAGCTGGCAACTTTACAGAGTTACACGATTGATTTAATTTTTTTTATCTAAGTCGGTCAAGTCGAAGACACTGAAAGTTCTCGGACAAAAAAAAAAAACAAAAAAAAAAAGACTTGTGTTTTAAATACACAGGGTGATTTATGACCTCACCGATAAACTTTGACAGATGAAAGCTTAGCTAATGCTCAACTTAAAAAAAAACGTATGTTTTGTTATTAACAAGTAAAAACAACGAATGTTTAATTCCTTTAATAAGTGGCATGGAGTATGTTATGTTCATATAAAACTTTTTTCTTACGATTGGATGAGCTTTTTATTTGTCAAAGTTTGTCGGTGAGCTAATAAATCACCCGGTATAGATATTCAAGACTTTTATTCGAAATGTACAGGGTTCGAAGAGAAACAATAACTTTTACTAACCTTTTTGTTGACGATTCATTATAGAAAGTCATAGCCGTTAACCTGTTCAACTTCTGAGTTCGCTATGAATACAATGTGCGTTCAATTGTTTTTTCAGGTCGCCAATCTTAAACAGCATATGCTTTTGAAACACGCGACAGAAACTCCGTACAAATGCGGTAAATGTAATAAAGCGTTCGCTAAAGAATGGTTCCTGAAACTTCATTCCAAATCTCATACGGGTGAACCTCGTGCCCGTAAAGAACTCTGCACTGTTTGCGGCAAAGAAGTACATCTGTCCGGAATAGTCATTCATATGCGCATGCACACAGGTAAACAATCGACAATCAGAATGATAACAGATCTGAAAAAAAAAGTACAAATCATCATATCTTTTGTTTTACTTCACAGAAAACTTTTGTTTTTAATTTCGAATTTATTTAAATCCATTGATGCATCTGCATGTGGAATTGTCATAAAAAGTATAAAATATACAAAACGTACAAAGTAGCACAATTCAAATTCAAATTTATTTCAATCCATTGATGCTTCTGCATGTGGAATCGTCATAAAAACATAAAATATACAAAATATACAAAGTAGCATATACAATATACAAAATAGTACAATTTATCATAAGTTACGGTAATTATATAATGACTGGATTATTGTCCTCAAGAAATTCCTGGCAATCATAGTAGCATTTTCCTAGTAACATTTTTTTGCAGGCTTTTTTAAAGGCAAGGGCGCTTTTTATATTTTTAAAAGTTTCTGGTAATTTATTATACAATTTGTGATCCCAATATCTGGGTCCTTTTTCAATAGGTACATAATTAAATATATCAATGGTTCTATAAATTACTGGATTATTATCGTGTTATAGGGAAAAAATATATTAATTTTATAACAATTGAAACTCGGTAAAGCTTTGATGCATGATAGTTCCGGATAGTTCTCGCGTAAATGATTTTTCTTTTATAGGTGAACGTCCTTTTAAGTGTCAAACATGTGGTAAAACTTTCAAATCTAACACGGGTCTTATGACGCATAAACGTTCTCATACTGGTGACAGGCCTTACAAATGTTCCGTTTGCAATAAAGGATTTACGAGTAAAATGTGCGTTAAGAAACATCAGGTAATAACAATCGGTTCAGGCGTACGTCCTTATACTATGGAATATTGTTACAATGAGTATGAATTTTAGGTTGTCCATACAGGAGAGCGACCGTATCAATGTAGAATATGTAATCACGCTTTTGGTCAAAGATCTACGCTGAGGACTCACATGAAAGTACACATTAAAGACGACGCGTAATACTTCAAATTACACATCTGTAATTTAACTTCAGATTTAAATAAATAAATTCAATAAAACAATTATTATTTTATTAGCATATTACATATGTAAATTACACAAAAGTGAAAAACAAATGTAACGTTGTTACGTAACAAAAAGTATTTATTCTTCTATACGTATATTGTATTATAGAATTATTTATTTAACAGCATAAAATAGATTTACTTTCCTGCACGGAGTAACACAAAAATAATTTCTAGAACAGAATTACATAGCGTAAACTGTAAAGATTCTGTTTTCCTGTGCGGCGGTGCGCGTCGAATTTTTTTATGAAAAAATTTCAAAATACAATTTTATTTTAGACTAACATTATAGATTTATTTTTTTAATTCTCATGTGATGGAAACTGTCAATATAATTGAGAAAGATTTTTCTAAGATATGCCGCACATGTCTGATGGAAAAGAAAAAAATGGGTTATATTGATACAAATATTTCGGAAATGCTTTCCAAATGTACAAACATTATGGTAATTTTCTGTTTAGATTATTATATTATCAAAACTAAATCATTTAAATAAAGTTAGAAAAGACAAAAATTGTTTTATTTTTAATTTGACAGGTAAACAAAAATGACGGATTACCTGAAAAAATCTGTGCTCAATGTCTGAAAGATATCAGAGTATCTCATAATTTTAAAATCCAGTCTGAAAAATGTGATCGTATATTACATAGCATTATTGATAATGTAAAAATAGAGAGTAACAATGAAGAAGTTACCGAATATGGCCAAACATCGGTTCGAAGCATAACTGCAAACGAAAGTTGTCTGCAACCTGACGAGATTAAACTAGAAAATGATCACAATTACTACGAAGAAATTTCTACAGTATCTTCTTTTCATGAGGCCGAGAGTAACGATGAAACGTTTCCAGAATGTAAAATAGATGTTAATCAAACAGATCAAAACGTGACTGAGAATAAAAAAAACAAATATTTGCAATCTGTCGACCCAATTAAACTTGAAAATGATCACGATTACTGTGAAGAAACGAATACATCTATCGTGTCTCCTTTTCGATATGAACGCACCGAAATATCAAACGACGATTCTTCGGATACACAAAAAGAAAACGACTGTTCAGAACTCTGTACTTCTTCTATCTTGAAAGAAAATGTACCGAAGCATATTTTGAAACGCGGTAAAACTATATATCGATGTGATCGTTGTAAAAAGATTTTTTACGAACTTGCCAAGTTCGGTCGACATCTCAAAGAACGACATGGCGTAGAACCTGTCAAGTGCGACAAATGTCCGAAACAATTTCCATTGCAAATTCAACTCGATGCGCACATGAAACATCACGCAAAGAAAAATCATGTTTGCAACACTTGTGGCAAGGAAACAAAATCGAGAAAAGCTTTACGAAGCCACGAGCAGTCGCACAGCTCACTGCACTATTATCCGTGTCCATTGTGCGATAAATCGATAAAATTCAAAGCCAATCTTCAGCGGCACATACGAAAAGTTCACCAAGGAGTTCAATCGAAAAGATTTATATGTCCTGAGTGTGGACAACAAGTATGTTAAATAATAGTTTGATTAATCTCTCCTAACAGTTTGCGCCACCAGCCGTCAAAGTTATCTAGGCCAAGTGCCAATTCGTATTTTCAATTTGTTATTATGTATTTGCTCTCATCACACTTACAAACGTTCGATATATGTGTTTTAAAGACCATCAACAGCTAAGGTTATTTGGGCCTAGCACCAATTCATATTTTCAATTCATTATTTTTTTTTAATAATAAATTGAAAATCCAATTGACACTTTTACTAGCTCTCGGGCTAGAACCGGGGAACATGTAATAGAGGAACCATAGCAACGCCATGTAAACAACAGCATTGCTACACGCTCGGCTATTCTCAAGCCCGCTCGATATATGATGTTAAATATAAAAGTACCTAAATATTATATTAGGTATGTCTATTGTCTACTTTGGTAATAGAAAGGAAACATAGGTCTTGCCTATTGAAAATATGCGTCAGATTGCGTACCAATCTGAATATGATTGAGAAACTACGACTGGATCTTTAATTTGGTTGGAACTTCTATCTCTGTCAAAAATGCATCTTATGGAAATACTCCTGCTCGATTGCACAAAAGCGTTGTCAAAAATTTGATATGACAATGACCTTAGATTGTGATAATACAATTAGTTTTTTACATGCAGGAGCAGTCTAATGTCGTTGTGAAACTCCCTATCATGTAGAACATTAGACTGTACTCTCACAAAAACAAATGATTGATCTACATAGAAAAAGATCGCTTTTTAAGCTAAATTTTGATCAAAATGCGTATAAAAATGTTGTTTCGAAGTGGAAATTGTACAAAAAATTATATTAAAGACTTATATACATAGTTTAAAAAAAATATCGTTTCAATCAATCAATTATTTTTCGATCAGAATCGATTTAAAATTCTACAATGCTTTTCTTATGGAGAAATATGTGTGGTCACAATCTAAGGTCATTGTCAAATCAAATTTTTGACTATGCTTTTGTGCATCCGTTTTTGATAATATGGTATATTTCAGGTTCTGAATCTAAAATATCACATAGCTCTTCGACATGCGACCGAAACGCCGTATAAATGTGACAAATGCGACAAAGCATTCTCAAGGGATTCATTTCTCAAACAACATTACAAGAAACATACTGACGATGCGCAGCAGAATGTTAAATTGTGCAATATTTGTGGCGTGAAAGCGGGAAACATTACAGCTTTGAGTTATCACATGCGAATTCACACAGGTATATTAAATGACCATTTTATTATTTTCAACATTTTCGTCAGGGCTCTCAATTTTATTATAACTAAACTTTGTACACACATTCTTAATCATAGAATCTCGCTTGAAATCAATTTAGGGAGAAATCGGTTAATAATAATTGACAATTTTTAACTGACTTCAAAAAAAACAGAGGTTATCAATTTGAGACGTATATTTTTTGTTGAGCCATAACTTATCAAGGGGTTGACTGATTTGAAAAATTTCGATGCCTTTGGGTTCAGAATGTTTACGGAATGGTCCCATATAAATTTTATTTAAATCGGTTCAGCAGTTTCTTTTTTCTCTACTAATCAAATCAATTTTTTAATTATGTTACCTCATATCTCCTGCTGCGTCCTGCATTAATTGTGAACCGATTTTGTACAGAAAGACTCGATGCTTAACTGAACGAGTATCTACCTAAGTAGTCATATGTTTGCTATTGCTTTTGTTTTAGGCGAACGTCCTTATAAATGTTCAACATGCGGTAAAACGTTCCGATTCAAGTGCGTTTTAACAGAGCACCAGTTTGTGCATACAGGCGAGAAACCGCACGCATGCCCTCTTTGTGACAAAAGATTCACTACAAAGAAATTGGTCAGAAGACATCAAATTGTTCATACTGGAGAGCGACCGCATAGTTGTACCGTATGTGGACGTGCATTTGGTCAAAAGTCAGGACTCAAAACGCATATGAAAATTCACAATTAATTTTTTTAATGTACAAGAAATAATTTATATTATTAAAAATAAAACAAAAAAAACGTTTATATTTTATGATTTAAAACCGATTGCTCCTCCTTTCCGAATCAATCCTCTTTGTAGTTCCTGACAGCTGTCAAAAACATCACAATAAAATATAAGAAAAATGCATTTACTCTTCTATATATCGTAACGGAAACCAGTATTATATATGTTTTTAGTATAATTAACGACACCTTGCCTCAATCCGATTTTTTAGTAATGTTTCAGTATTCAAATTTCGTTATAAATATCGGAAACATAAATATATTTCAAATTTCATTAATTAATTAATAATATGGATGTATCACAGAATTTTGCGAAACTATGTCGGACGTGTTTATTGGAAATGAATGACATGAATAGTATTTTTTCTCAAAATATAATACACATGATTACAGTATGCACAAATATTGAGGTACCATTAAATTATGATTTTTCTCAATGTACGATTATGTGATACGATTCTTCTTTTTCACAGATAAACAAATGCGATGGTTTGCCGGACCAAATTTGTTCTAAATGTTTCGAAGACGTCAAAACGTCGTACAATTTTAAAATCCAATCTGAGAGATGTAACGAATTTTTGCATAAAATTAACAATGAAAAAGATCATACGCGTAACATAAAAATCTCCAAAAATAAAGTAGAGAATATCGCAGGTCAAAATGAAAACGTTAATATTTTGCCCGCCCTTCCAGTTAATGAAAACGAACAAAACAAAAGCATCGAGCATGATCTTATTGGTGCTAGAGACAGACGCGCATCGCCGATAAATTCAAACAGCGAAACAAAACATAATGTAGACGATACGCAAAACACAAACGACTGGTCTTGCAAAGTGTGCGGAAAAAAGTTATTTTACAGATCGGTGTTAATGAGACACATGAATTCGCATCCGGAATACCGTACCAAGCGATTTTTCTGTTCCGTTTGTCAAAAGGGATTTTGTGAAAAAAGAAATCTTTCGAAACACATGCAACGGCACAAGGGCGAAACAAAATACGACTGTAATTATTGCGGAAAGGGTTTTTACGAAATCGGCGAAATTGCGTATCATGTGAAGAAACAACACGATGCGCGGCCGATCGAATGTAAAATCTGTCAAAAACAATTCATTTTGGATATTCAGCTTGATCTGCACATGAAAAATATACACGTGGAAAAAAAGTATATATGTAAAACGTGCGGCAAGGAGCTGAGATCGAGCAAAGCGTTGTTCGGTCACAATTTGACACACAACACAGATCCGTTTCCTTGTGATCAGTGCGACAAATGGTTTAAATACGAAAGCAATTTGAAAGAACACATCAAAGCGTGTCATTTAGGACTCAAGAAAAAACACATCTGTACAGTTTGTGGTAAGGAGGTACGTTATATTTTATCCTGTATTCATGCACAGTTAATGGACGATTCACATATGGCTCGGGATTAATAGTATATTGTGCGACTAGTGGGAGAAAGAGGAGATTCCTCGAGTGTGGATTTTGCCGCACGAGCCTGGCGAGTGCGGTAAAACACACGAGTGGAATCTCCTCTTTCGACCAATAGTACCGCACACAATATTTTGTTCAACTACCGCAAGATATGTCATTTCGTGGCTCTGCTGAGCGTGGACGAAATAATGGGTGACCTGATTGATTGACGAAACTATCAACACTTGCGTAAACGTTCTCCATAATGAGCGTGGGCGAAATGGCATTTCGCCCACTCTACGTCTATAGTCAGAGAATTCATTATTTCGCCCACTCTCAGTAGAGCCACGAAATTACATATTTCTTGCGGGTGTTGAACAAACAGTATTGTTGCCGCTTATAGCCGAGCGTGTAGCAATGCTGTTGTTTACACGGCGTTGCTATGGTTCCTCTATTACAAGTTCCCGGGTTCTAGCCCGAGAGCTGGTAAAAGTGTCTATTGGATTTTCAATTTATTATTAAAAAAAAAAAATAATGAATTGAAAATATGAATTGGTGCTAGGCCTAAATAACCTTAGCTGTTGCTGGTGTTTAAAACACAATTTCAATTTTAACTGTTGCCACTTACCATGTTACCCACTGGAATCACTGAACTGTTATAATACTGGAACACGCTTTTTCATATCCTTTCCGTGTATTAACGAGCTGGTAAGGGCAGCTGTTATAGAAAAGTACTTTGAAATCATTTGCAGAAGATTGTAGATTATAGACACCCGACAGCTTAGGTCATTAATGGACATCATTTGCAATCAGAATGTGATTTCAAATGACCCTGCTTACAATTTCAAGTGATTTCATAAATCCTTTGAAGGTCGTGATTTCAAGATATTTGTGATTACACAAAAAATTCGTTGTGATTTCAGAAATCGATTCTATGTAACTGCTAGAGATTTCGGTCGATTTCTTATGACTCCCACAGTGATTCCCGTAGGATTTCTAGCAAGAACGGAATAGCCCCTTGATTTTTTGAAGTGAAATGAAAAGATATGTTTTATTATAGATTAAAGATTTGAAACATCACATGGTTTTGAAGCATGCAACAGATCATCCGTACAAATGTACGAATTGTGACAAGGCATACGCCGAGGAGTGGGCCTTAAAACAACATTTCAAAGTGCATACGGGCGAACTCAATGTGTATAGAGAACTGTGCCCTTTCTGTGGCAAAAAAATGCACACAACAACCGCATTGCGAATACATATGCGAACTCATACAGGTAATTTTTTTTTTTACTTTATTGTAACAAATCGTGCGCAAAAATAATTATATTATCGATACGTTTTTAACTTCCCATTGGAAGTTATTGTAATGGGTCCGAAAATCGAAATCAAACTGTATAACAAATTTTTATGTTTCAAGGTCACTACACTATTTTAAGAAAGATATCTGTGTGTGTGTATGTATATGTACGTATGTGTCCATTTCTTTTTAAGACGAAATCTCGAGAATGAAAAATGATATCGACTACGTTAGGGTGCCAATCGACGCGTATTAATGTAAATATGATCTGAAAGAAATTTTTTCAAAATCGGTTCAGCCGTTCTTTTTTCTTAACCAAATAGACTCCAAAAAAGTAGATTTTACACAAGATCTCGCGAATAAAAAATTATATCGACTTCGTAAGGGTGTCAATCGAGGCGTGTTAACGTCATTTTGATCCGATATAAATATTTTATAAAAATCGGTTCAGCCGTTTTTTTTTTTTTTTTAATTGTTAAAAATAAATAATAATTATGTTTTAATGATTAAAATGATTACTTTTCTGTGTAATATCTAATTTAATTATTATTATTAAATATTTATCAAACTTGGAAGTTCATCGTGTGGACCTCAAGGGTTGCACTTTAGTCCTAATAAACGACCCACCTCACGGCTTGTTTTTTTTTTAAGGTGAGCGTCCTTTCAAGTGTACAACGTGTACCAAAGCGTTTATGGTAAAAGCAAAATTATTGGAGCACCAACGGGTTCATACGGGCGAACGCACACATAGATGTTTAACGTGCAGTAAAATGTTTACCACTAAAGAGTGCCTGAAAAAACATCAGGTAGTCCACACAGGTATGTAATAAAAATTTAAGTAGAATACAATAATTTAAAAGTCCGTAAGCTTCGCAAAAGAAAGCGTAGAGTTGTTTTGTTAAAAACAAATAAAAACTAATACTTTTTGCATACAATGAGTTTATTAGCGGTGTTGTTTTGTTTTTAGGAGCGCGTCCATATCTTTGCAAGATATGCGGTAGAGGTTTCGGTCAAAAATCCACACTAACAACCCACATGAAAATACACTGAAAATTTGCGGTTTATTTTAAAAAATATCTTTTTTTAATTATTTAACAAATGGAAACCAATAAACAAAAAATTATTTAACAAGTGGAAACAATAAACAAAATCAGTCAAAACAAAGTCAGTATTATACAAAAAAGCGTTGTATTATTTATGTAGACCTATGTTTAGATTGTGACGACATACATTGGCGAGCATACGAGTTGGCTTGATCGAGAGCTTTTGGCAACAACGCATCCCAATCATCAGGTTTAACTCTACATCCTTTCATATTGCAAATTTTGTTCGGATCTTGTCCTCTCGGGGCGGCCACTTGACTTTTAAACACCGACGCGACCGTAATTTCCAACCATTTTTGAGCGTTGAATGTCGAACTTACAAAATTCTCAGGAACATGGCATCGCGCTTTCACTTCTCCGTCCGACATCGCGACGACAATCATCGGGATTTCGGGTGCAAAACGAGTAGCCCTTTGAAGGGGAACACTTTCCATCACGCTGCTGCTGCGTAAATATAAAACCACCCACGGTTCTCTACGACGCTGAGCTTCTTCTAACGCGGTAGCCGTTTCGGCATCTACCAATTCTCGCAACGAATTTCGAACAGAATCTTTTACGGTTTTGCTAAGCTGTTTCAAAATCTCTGAACATTCGACGCTGATAATAAACGGCACGACTTCTTCTTTCAGAGATTGTTTTAGTTCTTGTATTGATTTGTCAATTTCATCGGCGTCGGCTTCTGAATTTTCCAACGCTTTAACTCTTTCAAGGAACGACCGACCACGAACGAAAGCTTCGTGAGCATAAGAACCTGTAACAGCAGTGAAACTCGCTGAACATCTTGCCGGTTTAAAACTAGTTATACAGAAATGTTCCAAATGCGCGGTGTTTCTTACATGTGTGCCGCAGCACGGTTCTTGAGAACATATCAAAGAATCTTTTATTCGAACAAGTCTTATGCCACTTTCGGGATACACTTCTCCCGGTACTAGCGTAACATTATCTTCCTTTAATAACGACTGACTGTCGATGATTTCTGTTTCCAAAGAAATTTTGTTTTCTATAACTCGGTTCACGCGTTCTTCTAATTCTTTCACTTTTTGCGTAGTCAAACTTTCGCCATATACAAAAGCAGTAAATTTTAATTCCTTCGCTGAAACCTTACTCGATTTTTGACCAGTGGTCGAATTAGATAATACTTTTTTAAGTGCTTCGCTTAACAAATGAGTTGCCGTATGATTTCTCATGTGAGCGATTCTTGTTTCGCGATCGATTTTTAAAGTGACGAGATCTCCATTTTTTATATTACAACGAGAGTAGGGAACAACATTATGAATAATGTAACCGTCAACGGAATAAACGCTATTCACGTAGAAAATCTCACCCGAACTGAGAACAATGGTTCCTTTATCACATTCCTGACCTCCCGCTTCAGAGTAAAAACAAGTTTTATCAAACACGAAGCCGCACTCCACGTTTGGCTCTAAATCTGTTACAATTTGTCCATTTTGTATAGCGGCTAGTAAACTAGCTCCGATAGTTTTAAATTCATAAACATCGTCGTTGCATTCATAACTGTATTTAAAACTATCGTCCGTTCTTTTAATATTCAAAGATTTTAAACTTTCGATAACGCCGACATTGCTATTATCGACACAGCCATTCTGTTTTGTTTTCAGCTTGAGACTGTCAAGCTCCGATTTAAAACTGTTTTTATCCAACTGTAATTTAAACTCTGAAAAAAGCGTTTCAATTGTTTCTTCGTCTATTCCGTACGTATCGTAAAGTTTAAATGCCATATTTGACGGTACCGAACTAGATTTTTGTAAAGCTTCTATCTCTCTGATACCGGATATCAATCCGGGTGT
This sequence comes from Mongoloraphidia duomilia, assembly GCA_039654895.1. Lineage (NCBI taxonomy): Eukaryota > Metazoa > Arthropoda > Insecta > Raphidioptera > Raphidiidae > Mongoloraphidia > Mongoloraphidia duomilia. Next base: position 16,531,730 of record CM077527.1, read on the forward strand.
TTCCACTAAATCGGATAAATTTGGATAACTATTTATAATTTTATTCCATTCCGATGCGGAATCTTTACGTAACTTTCGAAATATTTCCTCTTCGTACTTCAAAATATTACTGACTTGTTTGAAATTTTTATGCATTTCCGGATACGCTTCTCCTAAAATATCTGTAACAGTTTTGTACACTTCGTTTAGTAAACCTTCTTTTCTATTAAATACTTTTTCACCGACGGACATGGCTCTGCGAATTACTCTTCTCAATTTATAATTTTCTTCTGGCAACATGCCATCGGACAAACAAACTGTAATCATTCGTGCGTGATCGGCAAGTATACGATACGCGGTATCGATTCCGTTAGTGTCGTTTACATCAAAATGGCCCGAATACGCCGGCACATGCGGGCAAATTTTGTGAATAGTTTCAAATATTGGCACAAACAAGTCAGTATCGTAATTCGATGTTTTGTTTTGCAACAGAGCTACCAACCTTTCAAAACCCATGCCCGTATCTACATGACACTGTGGCAAAGATTCTATTTTTCCAGTGTCCAATCTATTATACTGTATAAAAACGATATTCCAAAGTTCAGTTAAGTCACTATAACCTTTGTTCACGCATTCCGATCGGTCCCCTCGTTTTCTGTGATCCATATGAATTTCCGTACACGGACCGCAAGGTCCCGTCGATCCCATTTCCCAAAAATTATCCGACACTCCGAAAGGTATTATATGACTGTCGGGTACACCGATACATTTCCAAATATCTTTACATTCTAAATCCGGGCCGATGCTTAATTCGGGATCGCCCGAGAAATAAGTAACGTACAAGTGTTCGGGGCGCAAGCCATATGGTCCAGTGAGAAGGTTCCAAGCCATTTCGCATGCATCTCTTTTAAAATAATCTCCGAAGGACCAGTTGCCGAGCATCTCGAAAAATGTATGATGATGACCGTCGGTTCCCACTACAGACAAATCGTTGTGTTTGCCGCCAACTCGAACGCATTTCTGATAGTTGGCAACTCTTCTATTGTTGGGCGTTTGTTTTCCGAGAAAAATGCCTTTAAACTGGTTCATTCCGGCATTCACAAATGGAACAGTTGAATCACAATACGGAATCACCGGACTAGACCTTACAAAAACGTGACCATGCTCTTTAACAAAATAGTCCAAATATTGTTGCCGGATTATTTTTGAACTTGTTCCACTACAATAACAGCTGCAGCGCTGCTTAATTGGTGCAGTTACTAAAATTCTTCTTATGTTAAGCATTTTTTACCAATATATTACTTATTTTTTGCGCTTATGAACAATTCTATTTCTGGAGCATTTTAAGGTTAGGTTTCCACTGTCATAAGAGTGCGCTGCTATTCAAGTAATTTATTTTTACGGCCGAGTTTTGCAATGTTAAGATAAATAAGAACAATTCCTATTTTCGCTAACTTGTGCAAGTATTTTTGAACTATAGATTTTTAAAATGTTTGATTTTTAGTTAATTATTTAATGTTTATATTTTCAAATTATTTATTCTACAATTTTATCATATAAAAATTTATTTGGAGGTTATCTGCAACAATTTAAATTAATGCTTTGTTTGTAATAAAATGAACGCCATTCAGAAAACCGATTTTTCTAAAGTCTGTCGTACTTGTTTATTGAAAATTAATAAAATGTCGCCAATTTTCACACAAAACATAATCGATATGCTGACAGTTTGTACAAATATCAGAGTAAGTTGTCGTCAAATAAATCGATTGTTTACTTCTAATTATTGACTATTATCAAAGAAAACTTTTATTTTATAGATAAGCAAATACGATGGCTTGCCAGAACAAATATGCGGGAAATGTGTGGAAAGCATCAAAGTATCTTACAATTTTAAACTGCAATCAGAAAAATGCGACAAGTACTTACATCAATTTATTGAAAACGAAAAAGGTGACGATTTTACGTCCATTACAATAAAATTAGAAGATTCGTTTCCCCGAGCTGTTTCGGAAGACGATTCAGTCACTAAAGATGCAGACGTAGCCAACGATTCGTTAAAACCCAATCAGTATTTAAATTCACGCAACGAGCAAAATTCGCACGAAGACTTTTCATCGATTATCATAAAAACGGAAGGTTCGTGTACCGGTGATAATTCGGAAAGCGATCTGTCCAATAAAAACAGTGATGACGCAATAAAATCCAAGTATTCTTTAGACCGTAAAGAGGAGTGTAGTGATAAAAGTTTTCCGAGGAAAAGAAAGAAGAAAGTCGTCAAGAAAAGTTTTTCACTGAAGAGAAAAAACGAAAACAAAAAAGTATCAGTACAAAACAAAGGCACTAAAAAATACGAATGCGAGCACTGCGATTCGATTTTTTTCGAGCTCAATTCACTGGCCAATCACCTAAAAGCGCAGCACGACGTGAAATTCGTCGAATGTGAAATATGCAAAAAGGAATTCGTGTTAAAATTACAACTCGAGTATCATATGAGAGTTCACGGGAAAAAAAGATTTTTCTGCAAGTTCTGTGGTAAAGAAGTCAATTCAGGTACAACGCTGAAATCCCACGAGCTGTCGCATACCGAAGAAGATCCTCATCCGTGTCCGCACTGTAGAAAATTGTTTAAGCATCGGCCCAGTCTGCGCTGGCATATAATGAGAGCGCACAGAGGGGAAAGAATCAAAGACATCTGCACTATTTGCGGTGTTGAGGTACGTTTTTTTCTCTAGTTTTTACAGTAGCTTCGTTCGCTGTTAATTCATTCTTGTTAATGTCGCTTTAAACGGGAACCCATCTTAAGCTGAGCGCAATTGTATAAAGTGTACCCAATACTGGGTTTGAGTACCAATTGTCATCATTATTGGTGTCAGTCCAAGTATCGTAGAGAATATCCGAAGATTTCGCAAAAAAAAAAAAAACGAAACAAGCCGTAAGGTGAGTCGTTTATTAGGACTAAAGTGCGACCCTTGAGGTCCACACGACGAACTTCCCAGTTTGATAAATATTTAATAATAATAATTAAATTAGATATTACACAGAAAAGTAATCATTTTAATAATTAAAACATAATTATTATTTATTTTTAACAATTATTAAAAAAAAAAACGGCTGAACCGATTTTTATAAAATTTATGTCGGATCAAAATGACGTTAACATGCCTCGATTGACACCCTTACGAAGTCGATATAATTTTTTATTCGCGAGATATTGTGTAAAATTTACTTTTTTGGAGTCTATTTGGTTAAGAAAAAAGAACGGTTGAACCGATTTTGAAAAAATTTCTTTCAGGTCATATTTACGTTAATACGCGTCGATTGGCACCCTAACATAGTCGATATCATTTTTCATTCTCGAGATTTCGTCTTAGAACGAAATGGACACATACGTACGTACGTGCATACATACGTACACACACACGCATACACACACACACAGCATCTTTCTAAAAATAGTGTAGTGACCTTAAAACATAAAAATTTGTTATACATTTTGATTTCGATTTTCGGACCCATTACAATAACTTCCAATGGGAAGTTAATTATGTACAGATATCCCGTAATAATTTTATTTTTTTGCAGGTGTTTCACTTGAAACATCACATGCTACGAAAACATCCGACAGACAGGCCTTTTAAATGTGACGAATGCAATCAGAGTTTCGGTGTCGAATGGGCTTATAAAGAACATAAGAAAAGACATACGGCCGAATACAAAGAACCGAAAAAATTGTGTACGGTTTGCGGGAAAAAATCGCATACGGCAACGGCATTGGTTTACCACATGAGAACTCATACAGGTAATTCTTATTAATTTGATTATAAATCATTATAAATATAATACTGGATCAATAAAATTGTATGGTATATCAAAATCGTTAAAACGTATCACTTTTTTATTTTTAATAAAGAAATAACTAGTTTTAGAATTTTCTTCGCGTAACAAAAATTTAGAGGAAGGGTGAAGGAAAAACGTATTTTTTTCAGATATACAGAGTGGGCCAATTGAAAACAGTCCGCGCAAGTTTTGGTCACTTAACATCAGTTTTGCGAAAAAAGCTCGCACACGTCAATTTTAGAATCAAGGGGGACATTTAAATCGATTAGTATTATTTACGTAACTTCAACATAGAGAGCAGGGTGAATTGTACCCGAAAAATTTTAAATGGAAAGGGGTGTCAAACGATTCGCAATTTGAAAGGCCTCTCAATTCTTTTTACAACAGTCTTTTTGTTTTTCAAATCCGATCACGTCAATTTTAGAATCAAGGGGGACATCTAAATTGATTGGTATTATTTACGTAACTTCAACCCTGAGAGCAGGGTGAATTGCACCCCAAAAATTTTAAATGGAAAGGAGTGTCAAACGATTCGCAATTCGAAAGGCCTCTCAATTCTTTTTACTACAGTCTTTTTGTTTTTCAAATCCGATCATTAAAACATCGACTTGACGGACCAATGTTATATTAATTTCAAAATACTAATCTAATGAGTTTTCGAGCGTTTACAGTCTAATATTAATTTCAGGCGAGTCTCCATTTACATGTCCAATTTGCGGTAAGACAACCAAAACGAACAGCGCAATGATAGCACATAAGAGAACTCACACGGGTGAAAGGCCTTACGAGTGCCCCACGTGTCATCGGAAGTTTACGACAAGCTACTGCGCTAAAAAACATCAGCTAATTCACACCGGAGAACGTCCGTATGAATGCAACATGTGCGGCCGACCATTTCGACAAAAATCGGCACTAAAAACTCACATGAAAATACATTAAATTTAGATTTTGTTTTAGACGCTGATGCTGTTAGGCGTTAAGGTGCATTTTCATGTGACGCTCGACGCTGGCTTCTAGCGTCAAATGTGGTCACGTGACATAAACGCCATATTGAAAAAAATGTAGCGTCAAAGCTAAACATTGTTTAGCTTTTACGCTGGCGTCATTAGTTGTCTCTGGTCATTAATGATACGAGTTTTCTACAGCTAGGTACTGAGTTGTGCATCAAGTATCAACACACAGGCTTGCTAAAGAATTGCTTTATGTTGCTACTTGGGGGTTGATTCTACGAATTTAACCCATTGATTTTATTACTTCGAAAGTACCTATTTATTAAGGAAAATACTATCACCTGATGGTTTTTCGATGGTTAATTAAAATTCCCGTCTCACTTAGAACAAAACAATTTTTTTTTATTGAATACTAAAAACATTAAAATTTCTCAAGATACAATTTATTTTTTTCTCATATTCTGGTAGTGCATATAATTACCTACAAAAAAGTAAGCATAGTTATATTTTTAATTTTTATTCCTTATAATTCGTGTACTTTCGCCGGTTATTTAAGTCAAAAATATGGGAATTTCATTTTTGATAATCGTATTCAGACATTGTCTTTTCTGTTAATAAATTTACAAAGAGCTTATTTATTAATTATTATAACAAATTCACCAGGGTTTTGATTTATGGATGTCTTTATTTGACGCTCTCTTTACAAGTTTACAACTGTCAAAACCTTGCTGTCTGTTGACGCTAAAATTTGACGCTGGAACTTGACGCTACAGTTTTTCAAGATGGCGTTTATGTCACGTGACCACATTTGACGCTAGACGCTAGCGTCTAGCGTCACATGAAAATGCACCTTTAATCTACAAATCTATCTAGATTTGGTTTGTAATTTATATATTATAGACATGTACTGATATATTTTTTTACGTTCTTAACATTACTGATACTCGTTATAAACTACAGATAAATAAAATTAATTTAACTTAACTAAAAATCATTTCTTATCCTCTTTTTTGTCGTTCTATGGTGTAACTCAGCGATCGGAAAATAGCGGGATGTAACACCGTTAAGGTAAATGTCAAATATCAAGACAGAAGTCGGTTAATAACGTTCGAACTATGTATTGTAAAAACTTTTGAACAAAAAAAACCTTCAAAAAAGCCACTGAAAAGAGGAAAATAATAAAATTTTGAGGTCTACGCCATTTTAATAAAATATGAAGTCGGTTAAAAAATATAGTATAGTAATTAATATCTGCTTTTTAACCGACTTCATATTTTATTAAATTGGCGCAGATCTCAACATTTTATTATTTTCCTCCTTTTAGTGGCTTTTTTGAACGTTTTTAACCATCCCTAGTCTGAGATTTGTTTTCCTTCTCTGTGGTGTTGTCATGGTGTTGTCCTGTCAAAAATGGCATAAATTTGATCGTAAATAAACTTATGATGCTCTATTAATCTATTAAGGTTAAAAGATATTTATTTAACGTATGTAATTTTATAAATTTTGATTAAAAATGGATAAAAAGCTGGATTTTTCTAAAATCTGTCGCACATGTTTACTTCAAATCAATAATAATATGTCGTCGGTTTTTTCTCAAAATATTTTGGATATGCTTAACGTTTGTACAAATGTCAAGGTAAGATTTCAAAAATGTTTGTTCCTGATAAAATGAACAATCACTAACAATTAGTTTAACAACCAATAAAAAAACAACAAACAAATGAATAGTTTTAGATTTGTAGAAGATTAAAGTAGGGTTTACTTTTTTTAATTTATAGATAAGTAAATACGACGGTTTGCCGGACCAAATATGTTGTAAATGTGTCGAAAACGTAAAAGTATCTTATGATTTTAAAATACAGTCCGAAAAATGTGATAAGTTGTTGCACAAATTTGTTAATGAAAATGCAAACGAAATACAAAATTTAGTTATAATAAAAGCAGAAGGTACATGCGCTACTGAAAACGCATGCGATAAACGTTCGAACGTTGTCGATGACGAACAATATTTAAGTGAAGATTTGACATCGTTTTTAGAAATAAAAGATGAAATAAAAAACGAAATAAAAGATGAAATCAAAAACAGTGCCGATTACGACGAAAACGATTTCGATAATGAGTCGAACAGAGATGAAGATTTTGCAACAAAATCTTCGAATAAAAGAAACGAAGAAGATAAGAACTTCACGTATCAAAATGTGCAAAACAAAAGTAAAAAAAAATATGACTGTGAACATTGTAGTATGATATTTTATGAATTAAGTTCGTTGGCGAAGCACCTTAAAATTCAGCATCACGTAAAACCGGTCGAGTGCCAGGTATGTCAGAAAAATTTCACGTTACAGTTGCAGCTCGACTATCATATGCGAATACACGGTAAGAAAAAATTCATATGCAAGTTCTGCGGAAAAGAGGTTCGAAAAAGTGCCATACTGAAGGCTCATGAGTTGTCGCACACCGATGAAGATCCGCATCCGTGTCCACATTGCAGAAAATTGTTCAAGCACAGACCTAGCCTTAACTGGCACATAAGGCGCGCGCATCGAGGGGAAAGAAAGAAGGATGTTTGTACCATTTGCGGCGTCGAAGTGAGTTAAAAAGGAGCTCAAAAGATTCGATGTGGATGAAGTTTTCATTTTGAATACTACTAGTTTATTTTTTAGGTTTTACATTTGAAACATCACAATCTAAGGAAACATCCCACCGAAAGACCCTTTAAATGTAACGAATGTGATCAAGCTTTCGGTGTAGAATGGGCTCTTAAGGAGCATAAAAAGAAACATACGGCTGAGTACAAAGAACCGAAAAAATTGTGCACGATATGCGGAAAAAAATCTCATACTGCAACCGCACTGATTTACCATATGCGAACCCATACCGGTACGTGGCTTCTTATTTTATTATTCACTTTTATAAATAAATTCGCAAGTTATGAATCGAATTTTTCGTGAATAAGCTAATGAAATGTTAAAAAAAACTAATAGTAAGTTTATCGAAGTATTTGTGTTAGCATTGCTGCATTGATTTTAGCGTCTCTGGTTTCTAATAGCCGCAACACAGGCGCTACTGATCATGCGCATTGTGACGTATTGTTTTTAACTGACAAAAGTTTTTTTTAATTTTTTACCGTTATAACTTTGTTTTACTCACTGACATACCTTTTCAAATGTTTAAATTATCGGACAGAATAAATTATTATTTGTATTTTTTTTAAAGGAGAATCACCTTTCCAATGCACGATATGCGGTAAAGCAACTAAAACGAACGGTGCTATGGTAGCCCATAAACGTACGCACACGGGAGAGCGTCCTTACGAGTGTCCGACATGTCACAGAAGGTTTACGACTAGCGCTTGCGCGAAAAAACATCAACTGATTCATACCGGAGAACGGCCCTACGAATGCAATCTTTGCGGTCGACCGTTTAGGCAAAAATCGGCACTCAGAACTCATATGAAAATACATTGATTTATTTTAAATCGAAGACGTCATTTTATTTTGTATGCGTCAGAAAAAGGGCTAAAGAATTTTCTCCAATAAAGATTTTTTGATCCGATAATAATTTATATGTTTTATTTTCGTTTATGTTAAAAAAAATGCAGACCTTTCCGACTTATTTTACTATAAATTATAAAACATCACTTATGAGTTTTATGATTTCAATTAACATATACTTATTTTGACTTGTCACATACATTTTGTCAGTGTCGACTGTGATCAAATAAATATCTATCTATCTATCTATTCCTTGGCTCCTTTTTTAACCACCTTATAAATAGGTACTGTAGCGTAGAAACTACCTACTGAGATTAAAATTTTCAAAACTGCTGATTACATACCTGAGTTGTTTGTTTATTATTTAAATTTTTAACCGATCAAAATTAATGATTTGCTACAAAAGTCGAATTCAAACGAAATGTATTTACTATTTACGAGACGTTCTTTTTATAATATATCAGCCCAACTGAAAACCGTTTCACGCCTGTGTAACGAACTTGTATGCTTAAAATTAACGATATGATTTCAATTTTTTCCCAAAATATTTGTGAATTGATAAGCACTTGTACAACTATAAAAGTAATTTTCCAATTATTCATTTGTTTAGTACTCGATCAAGATAACTCACTGAATTATTCTTACAGACAAACGCTTTGGATGACCTGCCTAAACAGATTTGTTGTAAATGCATCGAAGCCATTACTATATCGTATAATTTTAAATTCAAGTTGGAAAAGTCCAATGAAATATTACGAAGTTTTATCAGAGCCGAAGATGGAAATTCGCCTACTAAAATAACTACGGGTGACAAACCTGACTTAGACAGCGTTGAATTTAATTTAAATACAAATCAAAACTCACCATCGTTTTTACAGGATGAAGTCATCGCCGGTGTTAGGTCAGAGCACACTGAATCATCTGAAAATAATAACAGTACAATTAAAGAAAATATATTGGTACGTTTAATTCTACATTGTTTTTGAATTTTTAAATATTTTAAGACATATAAACAACGACATCCCTATGATATTCGCTATTCTCATTTCAGATGATCTTTATTATAACAATAATAATAACGGATCGCCCTTACAAATGCGACTGGTGCGATCAAGCGTTTGGAAAAGAATGGGCGCTTAAAGAGCATAATCGGAAACACACAGAAGAAGCGAAGCAACGCAAAGAACTGTGCACAGTATGCGGCAAAAAACTGTTTAATGTTACCGCATTGCGATATCACATGAGAATACATATGAGCGAATCGCTGTTCAAGTGTACGGTGTGCGGCAAAACGACTAAAGCCACCAGCGCGATGGTGGCCCACAAACGAACTCATTCGGGCAACCGTCCGTACGAGTGGTCCGTGTGCCACAAAAGGTTTACAACGAGCGTTTGTGTCAAAAGTACACGCTCGTCCTTACGGGCGAATGTCTGTATAAATGTTACTTGTGCGGTCGCGCATTCACTCAAAAAATCTGCTTTAAAGTATCACATAAAAATACATTGAATTACGTTATTTATTAATAAAATCGATTATATTCTGATTATTTATTATTTTGTAATATATCTATTTAATAACATTAAAAATGTTCTTGTTACAGTTTTATAAAAAATAATTTTAACACATTTCCTTTTGCCAATTTTTTGTTTTAAGAATCATATTTGTACAGGTCCATTTGATTATCGCGCCATTAAAACGCTGTTTCACTCATACCCATCAAAATCAATATGAGAAAGAAAGATGCCTAGTGAATATTGCCAATTTTTTGTTTTAAGAATCATATTTGTACAGGTCCATTTGATTATCGCGCCATTAAAACGCTGTTTCACTCATACCCATCAAAATCAATATGAGAAAGAAAGATGCCTAGTGAATAACAGCTCAATAATCCGGCCGTAAGATTGTTTGGCCACTTCGTGAATTTTGTATAAATTACCCATCCCTAGCCATATTTACGATTGACAGTGTTCAGTGTTGTCAAATACTCGCACGAAGTCTCCACAAAATTTTGAAGCTGTTTTTGTACTAAAGAGTGTTAAAAACATTCACTATCTAATTTTTTTTGTCGCTTCTAATCGACTTCTCAATTGTTTTATACAATTCAAATGATAACCTTAAAATTAAATTTAAAATTTTGCCTTCACTATTCAGTGAAAATTAAGTTTGGCAATACAGCAAAACAATATCAAAGACTGACAAAATTTGACGTACTTTTATAACAGGTGCGTCTATGTTTTTGCAAAATATTTCTATGAATTTGCCAGTATTGAAGAAATTAATCGGATTTACTCAAAAATATATACTTACTAAAGACACCGAATATTACATTTAGATGGACGTTAGTATTTTGTTTTTCATTTTTAGCTAAATATGCAAACTATCGACTGTCAGATGTCACAAAGTTAAGAAACCAGGTTTTTCAATTGTTAGTTATTTAAATAATTAGTACTTGAAAATGGCAAAGAGGACTGATTTTTCTAAAATGTGTCGAACTTGCTTACTGCTGACTAATGAAACGACTTGTGTATTTTCTCAAAATATTTTTGAAATGATAAAAGCCTGCTCGAACATAAAGGTAAGTTTAAATTTTTTAAACTCATATCGACAAATTTTAAAATTGTATTTTTTCTGGCCGTTTTTATAGATAAGTGAATTGGACGGTTTGCCATCGAAAATTTGCACTAAATGTATAAAAAACGTTAAAATATCGTTCAACTTCAAAAACCAAGTCGAAAAATGTGATAAATTGTTGCGTAAAATCGTTCAAGACGAGGTACAATTAGAAAAGGAACAATTCGAATCGATTGTCATAAAATCCGAAATCGATTCTAACAACACTTCGCAAGGAACAAATGAACACAAAAAAACAGTTGAAAACGAAGTTAAAGAAGAGCCGTTTCCTGCAGACGTTGAAAATAGTTTGACTCGTGCGGTTTCGACGGTCTTCTCCGCTAACGATAGTCTTCAAACGTCTAACCTGTACGAATTTGAAGACAGTTTCGCTGAAGACTTTACATCGAAAAACAGTGATAACGAACTATCCGACTCTGACGATAACGTTACAAAAAAGAAACCCGAACAAAAAAACGATAAAATCATCGACGATGACGATCTGTTTATGCCAATCAAAAACGAATGGAAATGCGAAGTTTGCGGGAAACAGTTGTGCCATAAAAATTCGATGGAACGCCACATGAAAACTCATCCGAACTATCGTACCGAATTCATCAACTGTAGCATATGCGGGAAACAATTTTACGACAAAATGTACCTAGATTCTCACATGTTAAGGCATACAAAAAACACCAAATACAATTGCGAGCATTGCGAAAAAAGTTTTTACGCGCTGACGCCTTTAGCTTATCATATCGAAAAGCATCATCATTACGAGCCGGTTGAATGCAAAGAGTGCAAGAAAAAATTCACTTTACAGCTTCAGCTCAACAGACATATGGCAACACACAGAAAGGAATTCATTTGTAATATTTGCGGGAAGCAGGCGAAGTCTTTGAAAGCTCTTTGCTCGCATAGAACCACGCACAATACCGATCCGTTCCCTTGCGCGAAGTGCGAACGGAAATTCAAATACAAATCTCATCTTTATCAACACGTAAAGAGTGCTCACATGGGCATTAAAAAGGGGAGACACGTTTGCACCATTTGCGGTAATGAGGTAAATGTTACGAATTATTATGAGAAAGACTGTACAGTGTAAATTGTGTTTTAAAGACCACCAACAGCTAAAGTTATTTGGGCCTAGCACCAGTTCATATTTTCAATTCATTATTTTTTTTTTTAATAATAAATTGAAAATCTAGTTGACACTTTTACCAGCTAGAACCCGGGAACTGGGAACTTGTAATAGAGGAACCATAGCAACGCCATGTAAATAACAGCATTGCTACACGCTCGGCTATTCTCAAGCCCGATTTTGCCCGCAGATTCACTTGCGTTTTTGCCGGTTTTGACGGAAACTATATCTTTATTTAAGTGTAGCCGGGTAAACAATACTAACTCACTCTGTTCCAAGTTACCTTAAAATTGGTCCAGTCGTTTTTAAGTAATGCCAGTTACAAACAGAAGATCACAAAAGAACTCACAAAAGATCTTATAGGTCGCAGTGATTGTGAGATATATAGTGTCTTATCACCCCGAGTAAATCTAATCTACAAACAGATAAACAACAATTTTGGAAACTCGTTCTCCAGTCTAGGTATCATACAAAAAACCCTAAAAAACTCAAAAAAAAAAAAAAACTGCTAGGACATGAAATTTGACAGAGATCTCGTTACGTTAAGTACTAACTATAATAATAATATATTTACCAGAAAAGAAATACATCGAGTAACAACTCTCTGTCTATAGAGGTGGCTAAGTCACTTAAGTCAATTTATACATTTTATTTATATTTCAAAATTCCAGGTGGTAAATCTAAAACATCACATGATACGACACGCGACAGAAAAGCCGTTCAAATGTGAACGTTGTGATAAATCGTTCGCAAAAGAGTGGGCGCTAAAGCAGCACAGTAAAAACCACACGGGTTTTTTGGAAAAATATAGAGTGCTCTGCACGGTATGCGGGAAAAAGATTGTAAACAGTACAGCGTTACGGTACCACATGAGAATTCATACAGGTGACCGCTTTTTGTTTTACGTTGTGTATCGATTGTTTTATTTCAATTGCGTTCTTTTGTCTGCAGGTGAGGAACCGTTCAAATGTACGATATGCGATAAAACGTTTAAAAGAAACAGTACTTTGTTGGCGCATAAACGTATTCATACTGGTGAAAGACTACATGAGTGTACGGAATGCCATAAAGATTTCGCGACAAAACATTGCCTCGAACTTCATAAACTTATACACACTGGGGAACGACCACACGAGTGTAATTTCTGTGGTCGAAGATTTACGCAAAAATCGGCTTTGAAAACGCACATGACAAATTTACATAAAAGTAATTAGTTTGCTTTGTTTAATGCTATACAAAACACAAGAAACAATTGAATTACCAGCCAGAACATAATCTAATTTATAAAATATTTTATTGCTTTATATTGATAAAGTTTCTTATTAAATATTACAACTGATATCTGAATATTTATTTCAACCCGTATCCCTCATGCGAATTCAATAACGTAAGGTAGTAACAGATTTGAAAGTTAAATAATTTGTTTTAGACAAAAAAAACATTTCTATTGCTTTAAACTTTAAAGCCATTTAAAACAAAATTTATAATAATTTTATAAAGTTTTTTTGCAGTTACAAAAATACAAGAGTTACTGATCACTAAAGTTGACTACCACTGGAATCGAACTGTCAAATCTAACGAGTGGTAGAAAAATTCACAGATTTCGCAATCCTTGCAACCATCGAGGACATTGGAAATGATAACAGCATATATGAAACATAATTAACTGTTTATTATACACACAATATTTATTAATGCACTGTTTAGTTTTGTCAGGAATAACCCTATTATTCTTCTGTTATATACACGTTCACTTTTGCTTGATTACTTAACTTTTAAATGGATTTTTCTACAGTATTTATTAACATTTGCTCACAGATAACACCGCAGATCGTCGCAAATACCTCTCAATTAACTAGACATGATATAAAACACATTTCGAAAAAATTGCACTTGTTCAATTTTGCATGATTGCTCCTCACTTGATCGCGACACCGTTGTCTTTTGGCCTTGAACGAAAACTCGTAACTCTGCCCCCATATACGAACATAAACATTTCCAATGTTAAAAAAACAAGTTTGATGCTGAAATAAAAAAAATAACATTTTTCTATTGCTTTAAACTTTAAAGCCATTTAAAACAAAATTTATAATAATTTTATAAAGTTTTTTTGCAGTTACAAAAATACAAGAGTTACTGATCACTAAAGTTGACTACCACTGGAATCGAACTGTCAAATCTGACAAGAGTGGTAGAAAAAAAACAAGTTTGAAACTGAAATACCGTCTCATGTCTAACAATAAACACAAAAATGTGAAATTGATTCTATCGCGACTTTGCTAACAAAATGTTGGTACACTATTTTTATCCGTTTTCAGAAAATTTAAATGTCTATAAATAGACAGGTTAACTCAATTGTCTCAGAACAGGCATTCACTTGTTTTCGGAGTTACAAATACTGTAAACAATTGAATGTGAAAAAATGGCACAAAGAGCAGATTTTTCAAAGATGTGTCGAACTTGTTTATTACTGACCAATGACACGACTTGTGTTTTCACCCAAAATATTCTAGAAATGATAAAAGCTTGTACCAATATTAAGGTATTCAATTTGTTTCTTTATAAAGTAATTTGTAATTGAAATGAATTTAAACTTCAAGTAAACGCGTGGATTTTGATTTAATCTGTGTCTCCATTGTTTTTTTAGATAAGTGAAGCCGATGGTTTACCGTCAAAAATATGTACTAAATGCATAAAAGACGTAAAAATATCGTACAACTTCAAGAACCAAGTAGAAAAATGCGATAATTTATTGCGCAAAATCATCGAAGATGAAATAAAATCCGAAAAAGAACAACTCGACAGCGCTGATATAAAATCGGAAAACGATACCGGCAACTGTACTTTGCAAGGTACAAACGATACAAATAATGACGCTTTTAAAGATGAACTGTTTCCCGCGAGTACCGAAAATAATTTAACATCGTCAATTTCGGGAGCTGACGATTTCAACATAGGCGATGCCGACTTCCACGATGACGATGATAGTTTCGCTGAAAGCTCCGACGAATTTACTCCTGCGAAAGATCGTGGTAACAAGAACTCAAATAACTCCGGTAAGAAAAATACTGAATTAAAATACGAAGACGGCGATGCATTTGCGCAATATAAAAACGAATGGAAATGCGAAGTATGCGGTAAACAATTATGCAATAAAAATTCGATGGAACGGCACATGAAAACTCATCCGAACTATCGGACCGAATTCATACATTGTAGCATTTGCGGGAAACAGTTTTACGATAAAAAATACTTAGAATCACACATGTTGAGGCATACAAAGAACACAAAGTATAATTGCGAACATTGCGAAAAACGTTTTTACGCGCTGACGCCGTTGGCTCATCACATCGAAAGACATCACTACTTCGAACCGGTCGAATGCAAAGAATGTAAGAAAAAATTTACTTTACAACTTCAACTCGACATACATTCGAGAACACACAGAAAAGAATACATCTGTAATATTTGCGGGAAGCAAGCGAAGTCTTTGAAGGCTCTGTGCTCTCATCGAAGGACGCACAACACTGAACTATTCCCTTGTACAAAATGCGATCGGAAATTTAAATACAAATCTAATCTTCATGAGCATATGAAAAGTTCGCATATGGGTATAAAAAAAGGCCGACACGTTTGCACCATTTGCGGAAATGAGGTAAATGTTTTAAATTGTTAGACGACAGTATAATAAAAACAGCAGTTGCCTTCAAGGGTGGAGAACTATCGATAACTGGGACTATCGATAGCCCGTAATAAACCCACATTCTTTTCCTCTTTGAAATCATGTGAAGGTTATGTTAATCTAATTTTTAGCAGATACATTATAGCAGAAATACATTGCTTTGATGCAGTTATGAAATTTTTTTTCAACATTGCAGGTAGTTAATCTTAAACATCACATGATTCGACACGCTACGGAAAAACCGTTCAAATGTGAACACTGCGGCAAATCGTTTGCAAAAGAATGGGCACTGAAACAGCACAACAAAAACCATACGGGATTTTTGGAAAAATATAGAGTGCTGTGTACGGTGTGCGGAAAAAAGATTTTGAACAGTACAGCGTTACGTTATCACATGCGAATACATACAGGTGAGTGTCATCTGTTTTTACTGTGTGTCATTTGTTTTTGGGGTTTACTCCTTAAGAATCGATTTTCATATAAGGCCCCCGGTATGGCAATTTTATGAGGAGTAAAATTTATACAAGCATTAACTAAAAAGCGTTACGTTTTTCTGCGCAACGTACCTTGTACCTTGTATGTGTATACTTGTATACAGCCGACGTGACAGGGTATGCTGCGCGACAGCTGACGCATGTAAGTACGTATGTTTGCCTACTGCATAGTCAAAGACAATCGTACTTAAGGAGTAAACTTCAGTCGTGCGTCGGAGCTGACACACACGCGTTTTGTTTTTACTGTGTGTCATTTGTTTTTACTGTGTGTCAATTGATTTTACTGTGTGTCAATTGTTTTATTTAAATTCCGTTGTTTTTCTTTTCCAGGAGAGGAACCGTACAAATGTTCTGTATGCGACAAAACATTTAGAACAAACGGAACAATGCTGGCGCATAAAAGAAGTCACACAGGGGAAAGATTGCACGAATGTACCGTATGTCATAAAGATTTCGCAACAAAACACTGCCTTAAACTTCATAAACTTATCCATACCGGTGAACGACCTCATAAATGTAATTTCTGCGGTCGAAGGTTCACGCAAAAATCAGCTCTGAAAACGCATGTAACGAAATTACATTAGAATTAATTAGTTTTAGACAGACTTTATGCTGTTATTAAAGAAAAATAAAAATATTCCAGCTATGCATTGATTCATTTTCATTCCAATTTAAAAAGAAAAGATGACAATTACTGAATATGAAAGATCAGATAAGGAAAAAAAAGAATCGCGCAAAATAAGTGCAATATTGCGCATGCTTACTATTTTAATTGTGAAAAATAACGGAAAATCAATAATTTATGTAGGTTTATATCGTCACTAAAACCTTACATGTAAACAAAGCAAATGTAATTTATTGTGCTAAATGCATTTGAGATCTCCATTGAGTATAATACAATAAATTATCAAAAGTCGGTTTCTTTTCCCCTTATTTGTTTAAAAATTGAATGGAAACAAATGTGGATATCAATTAGTTAAGATTTTTGAAAAAAACAGTTTTTACATAATATTTAATAGATTTTAAGGTTATGATTTAATTGTTGTTTACAGAAAGACTAAACAAAATACCCAGTTTTTTCATACTCAAATTAATATGGATGAAGAAAAAAGACCCAATTTTTCAAAAATCTGCCGTACATGTCTTTTACAGTTTAAGAATATGAGTTCCATATTTTCAAAAAACATATCAGAAATGATAATATCCTGTACTAATATCAAGGTAAGTAATTCGGTTAATATTTTAAAATTATAATCTATCTTCTAATTAAATCAATATTAATTACTAGATTAACAAATGCGATGATCTGCCACAACAGATATGCTCCAAATGTATTAAAGAAGTAAAAACTTCCTACCATTTTAAATTAAAATCGGAAAAATCTGACGAATTGTTACATAAATACATACAAGACGACGAAAAACAATTGAAAAACGCTTCACAAATTTCCGTTATAAAAACAGAAGACTGTCAGTCTGAAGAAACGGCAGGTAACGATTGTTTCAAGAGTACAATAAAGTCGGAAATTAAGCTAACTTCAAAAAGCGAGGAAGAATTCGATGATGGCGACAGTTTTAAAAATTCATCGAGAGAAACGACACCCGACAGGCAATACGAAGAAGCTGTTATCGAACCAAACGTCTCCGGAAAATTAAAAAAAGAAACTAAACGAGGCGAAAGCAGCAGCTGGAAATGTGAAATCTGCGGTAAAAAATTATACAACAAGCATTCCGTTCAGAGACACATGATCACGCATCCCGAATATCGGACAGATCCCGTGCAGTGCTCCGTCTGTAAAAAGCAATTTTTCGACAAGCAATATTTAACGAAACACATGTTGCGTCACAAGGGTGAAAAACGATACTCGTGCGAATTTTGCGAGAGAGGTTTTTACGAGCTGACGCCGTTAGCGAATCACGTCAAGAAAAGTCACGATGTAAAACCGGTTCACTGTAGCGTTTGTCAGAAAGAGTTGACGTTGCAACTTCAACTCGATTTGCATATGAGAACACACCGAGACGAATATATTTGCAATGTATGCGGGAAGAAAGCAACGTCATTGAAGGCCCTGTGTTCCCACAGACGAATGCACAATACCAACCCGTTTCCGTGTACGCAGTGCGATAGAAGGTTTAAATATAAATACAGTCTTCATGTCCACATCAAGAGTTCTCATATGGGCATCAAAAAGAAAAAAGACGTCTGCAATCTGTGCGGCTTCGAAGTAAGCAAATGACTTAATTTCATATACCTAATAGCTTATTCTTATTTATTAAAGCGAATAGAGCATTCGCCAACGCCGCCATTTGGAAGGCATGCATACTAAACAGGAGTCATTTGCGCATGCGTCAA
This sequence comes from Mongoloraphidia duomilia, assembly GCA_039654895.1. Taxonomy (NCBI): domain Eukaryota; kingdom Metazoa; phylum Arthropoda; class Insecta; order Raphidioptera; family Raphidiidae; genus Mongoloraphidia; species Mongoloraphidia duomilia. The sequence continues at coordinate 16,550,270 of CM077527.1, forward strand.
GACCACTTTTATTCCCGTTTACTGAATTTATGATTCCTTTTTTTAAGAGTACATATAAAAAATAACTATGACACTTATGAATTATTACATACAGAGGATTCACCTAACAGTAAAAATAATCATCTCTAACAGAAAAATAATATATTGACTTGGTAAAATCTGACAGACGTGCAAACGTTATTACTTTAGTACGTGGCCAGTAGCCTCCTTTTGAGCGATGACAATGTACCCATGAATTTGGTGGGAATCAGCTACCCAGTTAATATATAGAGATCGATAAAGCAAACTCAATGTTTGTCTTGACATTTTTTCAGTGAACCGATTACATTAAAACAAATGCTTTATTTTTCAGGTACTGAATCTCAACAATCACATGTTACGCAGACACGCAACAGAGAAGCCGCATAAATGCGATCGTTGCGATCAAGCTTTTGCTAAAAAATGGATACTCAAACAGCATCAGAAAATGCATACGGATGAACCCAGACAACAGAAAGAGCTGTGTACGATTTGCGGCAAGAAGTTGATGAATTACACAAAGTTGCGTTACCATATGCGAACCCATACTGGTAAATATATCAATGTTTCCATTACATATAGCTATCGCGATCTCATTCGAGAATGAGCCGGCAAGGATTGCTGTTAAATGTATTCTTTCTCTCGCCCCCCCCAGGGGGGACATTGAAATGTGGTTGCTATCGCAAATTGCATTTCAATGTTCTTTGGGAATTAGCGCTCCCAGGGACCCGAGCTCGTACCAGTCGGTTTGTGTATGCCGACTGGCGGATTCTAATACACAAATGGATTATTTGTTGTGTTGAAGACGCTAATGACCTGAGTTGTGGACGCGTCTATAATCTACAATTAATTAATTCTCTCGGCTTCATCGAAAAGTTACCACTCATTACCTTAAAAATAAAAATAGAGATACCCGCTACAGCTATCTCTATCGGTTCTCTTCACTGGAGCATGCGCAAGTTCCAGTATTGCTAGAGTTCAGTGCTAACTCTACATGTAAAATAGGGCTTGAGAATAGCCGAGCGTGTAGCAATGCTGTTGTTTACATGGCGTTGCTATGGTTCCTCTATTACAAGTCCCCAGTTCCCGGGTTCTAGCCCGAGAGCTGGTAAAAGTTTCAATTGAATTTTCAATTTATTATTAAAAAAATAATGAATTGAAAATATGAATTGGTGCTGGGCCCAAATAACCTTAGCTGTTGGTGGTTTTTAAAAAACACACAATACATGTAAAATAAAGGTTAATTGGAGAAACTTTAAGGTTAATTTGGTTGCACTGTCATCTATTCTAGTAGACTGAAGTAAAATGAAAAAACAGTTGAATTTTAATAATGACGATTCAATTTTATTTTGCAGGTGAGAAACCTTACGACTGTTCGTTTTGCGAGAAAGCGTTTAAGACAAAAAGCGCGATGATGGTTCACAAAAGAGTTCATACAGGAGAAAGAAGATACGAGTGTACGTATTGTCAAAAACGGTTCACGGCGAGTCGCTGTCTCAAGGATCATATCTTAATTCATACGGGGGAAAGGCCACACGTTTGTAGCCTTTGTGGGCGGGCATTCACGCAGAGGACAGCTCTGAAGACTCACATGAAAATTCATTGAACAGTTTTGTAGAATATATTTTAAATGTTTAAAACACATTTTGAAAATTGGACTCGATTTCTCATTTTACTGTATAAGTGTTAGAACGAATTATTATATTATATTTATTAAAATGTGAACAGAATTATTAAAAAATATGTTAAAATCATGCACTTTTATATTTCCTGTTATCATGAAGGTTTACAAAAACAAATCGTTTAAATACAAACAAAAACTTTCGTTTTGAACTGTGCGCCTCTAAAATTCAACAAACAAAGTAATAATGAAACATATTTGTTTATTTGGAACCTGGAGTTTTAAAAATCGTATCCTATATTTTTGAAGGCCATCAACTGTTAGAGTTATCTGAGTTTAATATCAATTTATACTTTCAATTTCATAATTTTTACAGAACTTTTCAAAACTGCAGGAGTAATCAACAAACAATAACTGAGTAAAGCCGTTATGTACAAATTTTAATTTTACGTTTATTTTTAAATTGCAAATAAGTATCGTTCTTAAAAGTGTTTTTGTGCACGCATTAAATAAAATAATGGGTAAAAACTGCGTTCTTTTAATTAAATTGCACGAGTTTAATTCATGATGACAGATTTTTGAGTACTTTTTGAGGTTATTTTTTGATAACTGTCAAAACTGTGAAATTTGATTGTCAAAATGGAAAAGCGGGCAAACTTTTCGAATATTTGCCGTACTTGTTTAACAGAATTAAGCGACATGAAATCTATATTTTCGCATAATATTTGCGAAATGCTAACTACCTGCGCAAACGTCAAAGTAAGTAAACAAACATATTTTTTTCAAATTTTTAACTCCTGCTCAATCTGTGCAGTTCTTTAAATTATCGTTCGAATATATATTCTAGCATATATCAGTCTAACTGTTCAAATTCAAATAAACGGGTGTGCTTGTGGTGTATTGCATAGGCCATAGAGCATGGGCACACAAATAACAGCATAGGTTTGTTATTAATTTTTTTTAGATACACAAATCAGATGGACTACCGGAACAAATATGTACTAAATGTATCGAAGATGTTAAAGTATCGTATCAATTTAAAATTAAATCGGAAAACTCCGATCAATATTTGAGAAAAATTGTTCTAGAAGAAGAAACGGAAAAAGGTGAATTTGCGTCGATTATAGTTAAAGAAGAGAACAGTTCAGAAGTACATACATTACTTAAGAAAGATGCAAAAACAAATGAAACCTTACCAAAAATAGAACCCTTACACATAGTATTAGACGATAACACCAAAGTCATAAATAGTAACTCCGGACTGACGCAAGCCGATAGCTTCGATGATGATTCCAATGATTGCGACATTAAGAGCCTGCCTCCATCACCTGCAGAATCGGATGAAAGAAACGACAAACCGATCAAAAAGAAAAGAAGTAAAGCGTCGACGCGAAATAAGAGCAATGCGTGGAAATGTAAAATATGTCGGAAGACGTTCCTCCATAAACCATCGTTACAGGAACACATGATTGCCCATCCGGAATACAGTACAAAAAGTCTATTCTGTTCGATTTGTAGCAAAGTATATTTTGATAAAATGAGTTTAAAGTCGCATATGTTACGGCACAGCGAAAAGAAATTCAGCTGTGAAACTTGCGACAAAAGCTTTTACGAGCTCGTATCGTTGGCTAATCACATAAAAAATCATCACGAAGCAAATCCTGTTACATGCCCCATGTGTCAAAAATCGTTTGTTTTACAGCTTCAGTTAGACCTGCACATGAAGAGGCATCCGGCAAAGAAACACGAATGTAAAACGTGTGGTAAAGAAGCCAAATCGAGCAAAGCGTTACGAGCTCACAATTTGTCGCACAATACGAATCCGTTCCCGTGTACACAATGCGATAAATGGTTTAAATACGCGAGTAGTCTGAAAATACATGTTCGAATGTGTCATCTAGGCATGAAGAAGAAAGATGTTTGTACGATATGTGGTACCGAGGTGAGATTATTAATAATAATGTAGATAACGAGGTGCGAGATCTATTTTTATATATTTTTTGCGCATTCTAGCTTTTGAAAACATACTTTAATCAACACGAAACTTAATGTACACAAAATTTAATTCCAGGTTTTCAATTTGAAACATCACACGATACGCAAACACCCGACAGACCGACCTTACAAATGCGATCAGTGTGATCAAGCGTTTGCGAAAGAATGGGTCCTCAACGATCATTACAAAATGCACACGGGTGAAACTACCCAACGGAAACAGTTGTGCACCGTTTGTGGTAAAGAATTGCACGACGTTACTTCTTTGCGTTACCACATGCGAATCCATACCGGTAAGTAAATCGCTTATGAAATATTACGTGATCGTTAACAAACGTGATATAATGAAGCGATGTTAGCATTTCTAAATGTCTTAATTATAATTAGAAATACAGAATAGAATTATGAAAAATAGCAATGAGATACAGCCTAAAATCTTCCCAAGTATTTTCTCTGCTTAGCAGTGAAAATCGCATGCAAATCGGTTGGATAGTTTCCGAGTTGATCGCGTTCAAACAAACAGATGTTGCCTTTTACACAGCTTGGAAATCTACAACTTGCCCATATGAATATAACGAGAGCGAGCATGTTCGAATAATGATTTGCGTATGTTAGAGTAAGATAAGGGAATTCCATAAGCGAACTGACTGCATGTATCGGACAGGTGCCTTGGAAACTGTATCATATTATTATTCCCTTATTTCACTCTAATATATGCAAATCATTATTCGAACATGCTCGCTCTCATTATAATCGTATTGGCAAGTCGTAGATTTCCAAGCGTAGGGATATATTTGGAAAGTGTATTTAAAAATTATAAAAATGCTATGAACCTCTTTTGTTCACATTCTCAAACAATACATTAAGCATCATATATAAACACTCATGCTAGAGACATTTACTGGATTAAGAATGAATCGATGTAACTCTTATTATTACAGGTGAGAAGCCGTATAAGTGTTTACAGTGCGACAAAACTTTTAAAACGAATAACGAAATGAGAGTCCATATGCGTACTCATTCGGGAGAACGTCCTTACGAATGCCCTCTGTGCCAAAAGAGATTTACTACAAAAAGATGCGTAAAGAAGCATCAGTTGGTGCATACGGGTATGTAACTTTTATATACCGTCTTTAAATATTTGTGATTGACCTGCAGATTTTTTTGAGTGAATTTAGCTCAGACAAATAAGTTTGTTTTTTTTTTTGCTGAATCCACTCTACATTTCTGCCACTGAATAATACTGTAAATTTTGTATTTTGAATTCTAGGCGAACGACCCCACAAGTGCAATCTTTGCGGACGAGGGTTCAGTCAAAAATCGTCTTTGAAAACCCACATGAAAATCCACTAAACATACCGAAGATAACTATAAGTAGTTTAAGTAATACATGTACATTTTATTTTTAAATCTGTGATATACCTAGTGTTACATTGCGTTTTTAATGTACATCTTTAAAAAATATTAAATTAACATTTTCAAGAACTCATTATTGCATTAATTCTAAGAATATGTAAATAGCGAGTTTCGATCTATAATTGTTGAATAAATGTAAATCCTTTCATGGCGAAGTTACCTATCATAATAACTTTAAAATGTAAGAAGTTAAGAGCCTCAAACCAACCCAAACTTGTTAATTTATTCAGAAATGGTTACCTTTAAAAAAACAGAAGTCCCAAAACAAAACGATTGTAACCGAGGAGGTAAAAATAATTATTGTTGGTGTTGTTATATCTATGGGAAAATATGTCAAGTGTCAAACTGTCAAAACATTGTATAAAAAATCTTTTTACATCAGTCGATAAAAATGAACGAAACCATCTCTAAATTTGATTTTTCTACAATATGTAGAATATGCTTGATGAAAAATGAAAATATGAATTCAGTTTATTTATCCAACTTTTCAAAAATGTTTCGTATTTGTACTAACATAAAGGTATTTGGAGTTAGGCACTTTAATTAACGCAACAAATTGCAACAATTAAATTAAAACTGCTTCCTTTTTTTTTAGATAAATAAATATGACAAATTGCCTCATCAGATCTGCTGCAACTGCATCAACAATATGAAAGTATCGTATAAATTCAAGCGACAGAGTCAAAAATCTAATCGGATTTTACGTAACATATTACAAAACGAAAAATTAAAAAGTTCAGCTATCACAAATGGCATTAAATTTGAACCTGTTAATTACGCCGACGACAATATGATACTTGATTTTATAAAAACCGAGCCAAAAATTGAAGTTTCACCGGCGAATAGCAATGGTAAAAAAATCCATACAGAATAATCTAATTTTGTATGTATTGTTAATGTAAAAAATGAATAAGCATTGTATTAATAAGTATTTTTTTAGAATTATCCGCCGAGTCGCCTGAAAGATCTGATTATCGAAGTCTGTCGTGCAACGAAGACGAGTACGACGGCACGCGATCGCCCGAATATTTAAACGACGAAAATAAAGTCGACATTTCAGACTGGTCCGAATTCAATTCGTACAAGTGTAAAATTTGTTCGAAAGAATTAATCAATGCGTATTCCTTATCGCGACATATGGACACTCATTCTGAAAATCGAAAATTCACACACGTCTGTCATATCTGCAAAAAAGAATTTTCCGAAAAAGGTAACTTAACAAAACATATATTGCGACACAGAGGCGAAACAAAATACAACTGCGATTGTTGCAGTAAAGGTTTCTACGAACTTAGCGCTCTGAGCGTACATATGAAACAACATGACGTCAAACCGTTAACTTGTAGCAAATGTCAAAAACAATTTATGTTAAAACTTCAGTTGGATATGCACTTTAGCAAGTATCATGAAGAAAAGAAATACACATGCGAAACGTGCGGAAAGAAGTTTCGAATGAAGAAACTATTAAAATCACACGAGCTGTCTCATATGAAACGCGATCCATATCCTTGTACGCAGTGCGATAAATGGTTCAAATACGAAGCGAGTTTAAAAACGCATGTCAGAAATGCTCACGACGGTCCGAAGAAAAAGGACATCTGTACAGTTTGTGGCAAAGAGGTAAGTTATCATCGTAAGGTAGAAAACAAATGTGAATTCTCAGTAGTAAGTTTGGTTTTTTCAACTGAAAGTGGCGGTGCATTTTGCACGTTAGTAACCGTGTATTCTTTGCATCTTTAATTTTTAACTTCCCATTGGAAGTTATTGAAATTGGTCCGAAAATCGAAATCAAAATGTATAACAAATTTTTATGTTTCAAGGTCACTACACTATTTTTGCACTATTTTTAGAAATATGTCTCTGTGTGTGTGTGTGTGTACATACGTACGTACGTATGTGTTCGTTTCTTTCTAAGACGAAATCTCGAGAATGAAAAATGATATCGACTACGTTAGGGTGAAAGAAATTTTTTCAAAATCGGTTCAGCCGTTCTTTTTTCTTAACCAAATAGATTCAAAAAAGTAGATTTTACACAATATCTCGCGAATAAAAAATTATATCGTCTTCGTAAGGGTGTCAATCGAGGCGTGTTAACGTCATTTTGATCCGACATAAATTTTATAAAAATCGGTTCAGCCGTTTTTTTTTTTTAATTGTTAAAAATAAATAATAATCATGTTTTAATGATTAAAATGATTACTTTTCTGTGTAAAATCTAATTTAATTATTATTATTAAATATTTATCAAACTGGGAAGTTCGTCGTGTGGACCTCAAGGGTCGCACTTTCGTCCTAATAAAAGACCCACCTCACGGCTTGTTTTTACTAGTAACGGGCTACAAAACAAAACAATTATTGATCGTCCTCTACGTTTTATTTTTAGGTAGTCGCGTTAAAATATCATATGTTAATGGTTCACGCTACGGAGCGACCGCATAAATGTGAAAATTGCGGAATGGCGTTCGCGGTTATATCGCTTTTAAACAAACATTTGAAAGTGCATACAGGAGAGACTCGTCTATACAAGGTTCTTTGCACGGTCTGCGGGAAGAAATTTCAAAGTTCAACGGGTCTACATGTTCACATGCGCTCCCATACAGGTTATTTAATAATACATTTAAATACTCGATTATCCAATTCTATTATCTGACATACAATATGACATCAGCTATTTTAAGGTTAAGTGTCGCCATTGTTATTTTTAGTACTGAGATGCGCGCGCATTTGCCTCAGTACGTCGCTTTTATTCACATTCGTTTTTCAAAAAATATGTATACAAGTAGTTGTATAACAGCAACTGGACAGAATTAAAAAACAAGATTTCAAACTTATATCAGACTTCCAATCAATTTGCGATTTTTCCCTGTCGGTCTCGCTTAATGTGTATGTCGGATAATTGGGATTTTACAGAATGGTATCACTTTTGTTTTTTCTAATGGATTGTTTTCAGGTGAGAGACCTCTAGCGTGTCCCATGTGCGACAAAACGTACAAAACTATGTCGGCTTTAGCCGTACATAAACGTTCTCACACAGGAGAACGCCCTCACGAATGTAATGTCTGCCATAAAAGATTTTTGACTAAAAGCGGCGTAAAGAAACATTCGGTCGTTCATACCGGAGAAAGACCTTATCAATGTAAAATATGCGGACGAGAATTCGGACAAAATTCCACTCTCAAAACGCACATGAAAATACATTGATATAGTTTAATGAAATCAATAGTTTATTTATTGATAAATAATATCGATAAAATATATGAAACTAATTTTAATCTAATAAACTGTAAATAAATCATACTTCTTTTTGTGTAAATTTTTATAATCGAAACAAAATGTGTATTAATAATATATTATTGAATAAATGTTTTGTGACAAAGTGAAACGTTCTTGTTTTATTAGAAGTTTTTAATCTGTTGAACAGAATAAAACTTCGAAATTATATAGCAAGTGAGCAATAAAAATATTGACAAAAATGATACTAAAAAATATTTAAATTTACCACGAGCAAGAAGACATATTTCTTAAATTTACCCGTCCTCCAAAGAAAAGAACCACGAGCAAGAAAACATATTTCTTATCATTGGCAGCGTTCAGCCCAGAATTTGATATTACTTCTATCTTTGTTTAGTGAATTGTATTAAAAAAGGAAAGCATCGTATCGCTTGACCAGTTTAGAATCAGATTCCGCTGAATGCGACCATAACAAAAATGACATTGACAGTTGTATTAAAAACCCTACGGAAATATGTTTTCAACTTTGATTGGAAACATTGATAATTTGAATATTTAAAATTTAAATTGTTAGCAAACGAGAATTAAATGTATAATTTTTTAATTAAAAAAAACAAAACAATTTATTACTACATATTCTTATTCTGTTTTATTTGTTGTTTTAAAACTAGGGTTAACAGAAAGTCATGTCAACCCAGTCTGATTTTATAAAAATATGCCGAACTTGTGTTTTAGAAAACGAAAACATGACAACAATTAATTCTCCACAGATTTTGGAAATGCTTCACTTGTGTACAGCAGTCAAGGTATGTCTAATCTGTTATCGAGCGTCTATATAGTCTACAATATATCTATCTTAAACGTTCTAGGGAATACACCGCTTAAAACAATTTGCTTGATTGTCATTTTTTTTATTCTCGACTAACAATAAACAAATGAAAATCTAGCAAACTGTTTTAAATAGTATACTCAATAGAACATTATCAGCTATTAAATTAAAACTTGTAATTTTCTAAATAATTATTATTCAAGTCTTCATGGTTTCCGGGCTTGTAGGCCGTGGTCCGGTGGTATTTCTACCTGACGTTTCGTCTACAACTGCGGTAGACATTCTCAAAGGCAATGTGGCAGCGGTCGAAGTGTCTTCCTTGGCGGCTCACAGGTCAGTGTGTGTCACTGGTGTCCTCCCTTCTTTTATTCCTAGTACCAGTGTGTTCTCTGTTCGGTCGTACTCCGTCTCTCTGTAATTGGTCAACTGCGCAGTTGACCAATTACAAAGAGACAGATTACGACCGAACAGAGAACACACTGGTACTGGGCATAAAAGAAGGGAGGACACCAGTCACTGACACACTGACCTGTGAGTCGCCAAGGAGGACACTTCGACCGCTGCCACATCGCCTTTGAGAATGTCTACCGCAGTTGTAGACGAAACGTCAGGTAGAAATACCACCGGACCACGGCCTACAAGCCCGGAAACCATGAAGACTTGGAACAATGCCGGCCGTGAAAGCTTGCACATCTGAATTATTATTCATGTAGATGGAACAAACAGACGGACTGCCTCATCAAATCTGCTCAAAATGTTTAAGTTCACTAAACGCAGCGTACGAGTTCTGGCAAAAGACAGAAAAAAACGAGCGAATTTTGAACGACATATTATCCAAGAGTAAAAACGAAACAGCCGAACAAGCCGTTAGCACCGACGACAATGTTGATTCCGAAGCGGACGATTTTCAGTCGGACGAGTTAAAAGTCGAAAATGATCGATTCGACGAAAGCAAACAAGAAAAGTGCAAAGAAGGATTGGATAGTTGCAACAATAATTATAAGTGTGACGTGTGTAATAAAATATTAATAAACAATTACTCACTCGTACGCCATCTGGAGACTCACAGCAAGAACCGAAGATACAGCCATTCATGTCCGATCTGTAAAAAAAAGTTTTATGAAAAAGGAAATTTAACCAAACATTTGTTGCGACACAACGGTGAAAAACGATACAACTGCGAACACTGCGATAAAAGTTTCTACGAACTAAGTTTGCTAGCGTTGCACGTTAAACAGCATAACGTCAAGCCGATACAGTGTCAAGTGTGTCGAAAACAATTCATGTTACAGTTGCAATTGGATAATCATTTAAAAAATCATATCGAATTTAAACATTTTTGTAAAACGTGTAATAAAGGTTTCCGCGAATTGAATCTTTTGAAAAAACACGAAATTTCTCACAACGGTGCCGTTTTTCCATGTTCGAAGTGCGACAAATGGTTTAAATACGAATTGAGTTTGGAAAAGCATTTTCAAAATTTCCACGAAGGTAATGGCAAGTGATTTTGATGCTACGCTATCTGGCGACAAAAATCGGAACTAATCAAATCGTGTTAGTTGTCAAAAATGTACCTTATGTGTAGCTCTGCTGTTTACATTTCAAAAGATATTCTGCACGGAGATTTTTGTTTATCTCTTGTCTTATTTATTTCTACTGATAATTTTTTATAACCTTGAATTAAACATGACAGCTGACTTACTAAATTACAGTGGCGCCCTCATTTTATTTAACACCTAGCAAAAATGGCGTAAATGAAATATTAGTATTAGTAAGTAATAATTCGTGGGTATTGTTTAAAAATGCAGTAACTTAATTTATAGGAAAGCGGAAACAGGAAGTGTGCAAATTATGCGGTAAAACTGTAGCCGGCTTAAAAAATCACACGATCATGATGCATTCCGAAAAGCCGCATTACTGTTCCCAATGCGATAAAAGTTTCGCAGTGCTTACGTTGTTGCGCCGACACATAAGGAGTACTCACGGAAGTCCGAAAAAGAAAGACATTTGTACGGCATGCGGTAAAGAAGTCAGTTTTACTGTAGACTACTTAGATTGAACGTCATATAAGCCGAAAGTAAATTTAAACGAATATACGATAATTTCAGGTCGTCGCATTAAAACACCATATGCTAGTCGTGCATTCAACAGAACGTCCTTATAAATGTAAGGAATGTGGGATCGGATTTGCAGCAATATCGCTTCTAAATAATCACACGAAAGTTCACACGGGTGAAACGCGTCTTTACAAGGTGCTGTGCACGACGTGCGGGAAAAAATTTCAAACGATGACTTGTTTACGTATTCATATGCGCACACACACAGGTAATTCACACTAGGGCAATGATTAGTGTTGCCGTCTAGACAAGACAAGACAAGACTTCACTTAAGTCTTGTCTTGAAATATCAAGACTTCACTAAGTCTAAGTCTAGATTAAAAAACTCTTGTCTTGTCTAATATCAAGACTCTAGATTATTTTCAAGAGTCTAGATTAACCGAGTGGTTTACTTTACCTACTATTACTTAGTTTATCTAGACTCTTGAAAATTGTCTAGAGTTTTGGCAAGACTCTTGATCTAGATAAAGCAAGTCTCGTCTTGTCTTGAAAATTTCTAGACAAGACTTTTGCAAGTCTTGTCTTGAAAATCTAGAAAAGACAAGACAAGAGTCTAGATCTAGACGGCAACACTAGCAACGATCAGTAATTAGCATATCCCGCGGGCCAAATCGGCCCTCGAAGCTCTTCCTTCTGAAGGGAGAGCAGTCTGTATTTAGGTAAAAGCATATCCCGCGGGTCAAATCCGGCCCTCGAAGCACTTCCTTCTGAAGGAAGAGCAGTCTATATTTAAATAAAAAGGTAGAAATAGGGTCTAACAATTTGTGATCTGCGAAAATTTTTGATTTGTTCATGCGGTTCACCTACAAAATTAATTGCTGATCGCTGCGCCAGAATAAACTGGCATACATCAACTGATAAAAAATTCAGTGATGAATAAAAAATATTTAATGAAATAGGGTCCTATTTGCTGTGATTTAGAAGATATGTGTTTTACGTATATTAATAGTAAAATGTTATGATGTTCTACTATTCGTGTTTTATTTTTCAGGAGAAAGACCTCTCGCGTGTCCGATGTGCGACAAGAAATACAAGACACTGTCCGCTTTGGCTGTACACAAACACAGCCATACTAACGAACGACCTCATGAATGTACCGTCTGCCACAAAAGATTTTTTACTGTAACTCTACTAAAAAAACACATGCTTGTCCACACGGGGGAAAAACCGTATCAATGCACCGTCTGTAATCGAGGATTCACTCAGAGCTACAAACTCAAAACGCATATGAAAACGCATTAAAATGTTTTTATGAACACGTTATTAAATAAATTTCTAATAAATGTGTTTTCTAAATTTTCCATGATTTTTTTTATTTCATTAAATTTTATTGATCAATGAATGTGGCAAAATTAAATAAGTTTTTTCAGATTGTAGATTATACAGGGTGTATCACGAGATTGAGAACATAGAAAATAAATGAGTGCAACAGGGAAGACATAAACAAAATGGGTAGCGTGACAAAGATAGAATACACATGGCTAACTCAACTAAATTAATTATCATGGTTTTAAGCATGAAAAAGGGCAGAGCAATCACTGATCCTAACTAATTTGCACAATGAAGTTTTCCCTATGTTGTGTTTTCTGTGGTACACCCTGTAGATGCCAGGTGAACAACCGTAATAAATCGAGATATTTTTAATTAAACAACGGAAAACAATTGATTCTTTAATAGAACATGTGAATGCAATTCCAACAATTTATATCACCAAAAAATACCTTACACTAATATTTTATTAAAACAATTGTTGAAATTACAAAATAGAAATTTGTTTTTGACAGTCAACAAAAGTGATTCCAGTATACAAACCATTGTTATGAATAGTTCAAACAAATGAAAAGGGGTTGTGTTTATTAACTGATGCTATGTGCCGCTTTTTTTTTATCGTGGGTGTAAACGGGACAAGTTGCGTATTTAAAAATAATTTTTCTGAAGTTTTCTTGAATATAAAAAAAAATAATTGTTTAAACCGTCGTTTAGTGATCTCATTTATTAAACGGCAACAAGAAAATACAATATTTTTTTCTAATAATGAAACATAACAACTGTCATACATCATAACCTATTTTTTTTAAATTTGTCAAGATTTTTACAATGTCTAAATCGATAGCTAAATCCGATTTTGATAAAATTTGTCGTTTATGTTTATTAAGGGAGGAGAACATGTTATCAGTTTATTCCGCAAATATTTTAAAAATGTTACAGTGCTGTACAAAATTAAAGGTAAGTTTACAATAAACTGATTCATTTCTTTTACAAATTATTTTTTGAACCCATGTTTTGTGGCATGAAATCGCTGTCAACTTGTGTGTTTGGCAACTGTTTAGTTTCTAAAATAAAACTTAAAATAAAAAAAATTACATGTACGGATCCGCACGCCTCTACGTTTTGTCGAACCGGAACTATGCTAAAACCCAATTGAATGGGTAAAAATTATCTTGTACTATGAATTAATTGAACAAATCATAATCATAAATCATTTTCATTTGCGACCCCACGTACAAGAAATCTCCGTTGAATTTAAAGATATCAAAATAAAAAAGTTATCTTTATTATAATATGACAGTATCTATATTTTCGTCCAATGGAAACTTCGTAATTCCCAAACTATATCTTGATTGCTTATGTGATTTTAGATAAAATGGTTGGATGGTTTACCGCATCAAATTTGCCCACAGTGCGAAAACAAAGTTAGCGCTTTTTATGCATTCAAACAAGAATCGGAAAAGTCAGATCAATTATTACGTAAAATATTTAAAGAAAACAACGAAAAAGTAAAGAAAACGCACAAGTCGGAAAATACAACTGACAGTTTAAAACTCGACAACAACGATATCAAATCGGAAATCGATGATTTCTTGATTGAAAATCTCAAAGTCGAACTGGATTTAGATGCAGCCGACAAAGCAAACGAAAGTGATATCAATTCAGATTTTGATTTTGGCGACGACTTAAAAACTGAATCGACACAAAACAAAGATCAAAATAACAGAGATAGCAATTGTTTTGTTAATAAAGAAAACAACAAACACGTCTGTAAAATATGTAGTAAAGAATTTTCAGAGAAGGGTAATTTAACAAAACATCTCATAAGGCACAAAGGCGAAAAGAAATACAAATGTGAACATTGCGAGAAAAGATTTTATGAAATCAGTGCAATGGCTTCGCATGCCAAACAGCACAACGTAAAACCTGTTAAATGTGAAGTTTGTCATAGAGAATTCATGTTACAGCTACAGCTCGAGATGCATTCGAGACAACACAAAGAATTCAAACACTTTTGTAAAACTTGCGGTAAAGGTTTTCGAATAAAAGCAAAATTAAAAATTCACGAAGTCGTTCATCAAAAAGACGGGATTTTTCCGTGTTCGAAATGCGACAAATGGTTCAAACACAAGCACAGTTTAAAAAAACACTTTATGAATTTTCACGAAGGTAAGGTTTCAAAATTAAAATGCGCGTCAATTCACAATTTCTAACGATTACATTTCAATCGATTAGTTATTTTTCAACCATGTAATTATTTTACAATTAGATTTATTATTTCAGGTACAAGAAAAAAGGAAGTGTGCAATCAGTGTGGCAAAATGGTGGTCGGTTTAAAACGTCATATAATGATGATTCACAGTACCGAAAAACCCCACAAATGTCAACAGTGCACTATGACTTTCGCCTACGTTTACTATTTAAAAAATCATATGAAAATTCACACCGGAGAAACTAAAAGTTACACCGAGTTATGCAACATGTGTGGAAAAAAGTTTCAAACTGCGTCTGATTTGAAAATTCATATTCGTTCTCATACAGGTAACGTTTTTTTCCATATATTTATGATCTCTGGGCAACATTTGGACCAAAGTCCTTCAATTATATTACGTGGATTTCTTTTAGGTGAAAAACCTTATTCATGTTCTGTTTGCAATAAAGCTTATAAAACTCAGTCGGCATTAGCCGTTCACAAACGATTGCATACAGGCCAACGGCCGTTTTCGTGTCACTTTTGCGGCAAAGCGTTTTTCACGAATAACGTCTTAAAAGGACATTTAAGGATTCATACAGGAGAAAAACCGTTCGCTTGTAAGGTGTGTGGCAGAGAATTCAATCAAAGACAATCTTTGAAGACTCACATGAAAGTGCATGAGTGATTAAAAATAAAATTTAGCAATAATCAACGTTTTGTATATATAGAAAAAAATGTTTTTAATTTAAAATTCATATTTTATATTATCTTATGCATGTTTTAAGTAACAATAATTGTATATGAATAAAACATGTAAAAATTCAATTTGGTATTTCGTTTTTAATTTTTTTAACAATAACAGGCATATCCTTAATAAATGGTATTAAATAAATGTTCTGTGGCAAAAAAATATTTTAAAAAATCGTAGTGAATGATGTATATATTTCATAAGGCTGGAGCAATGCCCCCTATCTTAATGTATTAAAAGTGGCCATCAAAAATGGAAGAGAGATAGAGCGTGTGACGGCCAGCTTCTGATATAGCGGTACCATGTAGAACAGAGATACAAATTGTCCATTACACGCCCTATCTCTCTCACTCTTGTCGACCACTTTCCGATGTGGCGACTGGCGTGTGTTTTCAGTCCCTCTATCCACTCTATGGTCATCAATGAAGCATGCGTGTAAACTGTAAAGTCACTTGCCCAAATTCCGTGATAGAAAATTCTGCCTTACTGCGAGTTAAAAAGTTTCACTTGAATAATATTATCAAGCATGAATGTTAAGCAAAACTGTCAAAACAACATTCTAATTGTCAATTGCTTTGTTTGAATTGTTAGAAATTTACTATTAACGGATAACATTTCGCTAAAGTCTAAACAATACAGTAGATGTGAAAAATTGTCGTATCCTTTTTAAAATGACTGAAAATATAAAAAAATCAAATTTCAAAAAACTATGCCGAATCTGTTTAATGCAAAGTACAAAAAACCAATCAGTTACAAGTGATATTATTGAAAAATTAGAAATATGTACTTCCGTTAAGGTAAGCGATATAAATTGATTTCAAGTTCGAATAATTTTGAAACGATCTTTTTGATTTAATTTTTCAGATATTGCTAAATGATGGCCTTCCTTCTCAAATGTGCGTGAGTTGTAAACAAAACACTGAAAAATTTTACGAGTTTAAATTAAAATGCAAAGAATCCGACAAACTTTTAAAAAGTGTTTTAAATGAAATAGAAGAACAAAAACCGAGATGCGAAGAACCGGACATAAAATATATGTTTCCGCTCGTGACTATTAATGATCAGTCAATTAAAAAAGAAAACGAATTATCTGACGTAAATAGTTCCGATCTTGACGACGACAACGAATTAAAAACTAACAATAGATTGAAAAATCTGCCGGTAAACGATACTTTCGCAGACAGTATATTAGAGGATATTAAAACAGAAACGAACAAAGCGGACGAGAATTCTATAAAAAACGAAAATGACGACGCGTCACCCATATCGCCTGGTGCGCAAACAATCATAAAACAAGAGGAAATGAGTTCCTTAAAAAACGAAACCGACAATGTACAAGAACTGGAAGAAACGTATCCTTGTCAAGTTTTTAATAAGATATTAGGTAGCGAATCCGCCCTGTTACGACCAATGCAAACGCAAGGCCAAGACGATGACAAAGAGTATACATGCGAAATTTGCAAAGAAAGTTTTTATAAAATCAGGGAATTGTCCGAACATATGAAAACGCACGGCGTCAAGCCGTTGGTTTGTCCCGTTTGTAAGAAACAATTCATGTTAAAAGTTCAGCTGGAAATTCACAGAAAATTTCACGACAAATTCGCGTGTCAACAGTGCAGTAAGATATTCAAAAACGCTAACAATTTAAATAGACACCAAGTGGCGCATTCAAACGAAATGCCTTTTCGATGTTCGCAATGCGATAAATGTTTCAAGAGTGAAGGTTATCTGGCGAATCACACCAAATTGGTACATTACGGTATTAAGAAACAGGACGGGATTTTTCCGTGTTCGAAATGCGACAAATGGTTCAAACACAAGTACAGTTTGAAGAAACATTTTACGAATTCCCACGAAGGTAAGGTTTCAAAATAAAAATGTACAATTTCTAAAGATTGCATTTCATTTGATTAGCTATTTTTCAACCTAAGTTTTCTGATAATGCGTGGTGCAACCGTGTGATTATTTTACAATTTGATTTATTATTTCAGGTACAAGAAAAAAAGAAGTGTGTAATCAGTGTGGAAAAATGGTTGTCGGTTTACAACGTCATATAATGATTATTCACAGTACTGAAAAACCCTACAAATGTCAACAGTGCAGTATAAGTTTCGCTTGCGTTAACTCTTTAAAAAATCACACGAAAATTCACACTGGTGAAACTAAAAATTACACAGAGTTGTGCAACATGTGTGGAAAAAAGTTCCAAACTGCCTGGGATTTAAAAATTCATATTCGTTCTCATACAGGTAAGGTTTTATGAAGTTATACTTCTTGTGGCGCGTTATAGAAAAATGATGAGTGAATTTTTACGATGCGCGCGCATCGCGTCACGAAAATTTAACACCATGATGTTAGTCGTTAGTAACACCATAAAGTTAGTCGGAAGTTCATGATTATAATACCGTATTATATAGCGTAATGGATAGTACCGCCGCGTCATACGCAATAGGTCCCGGGTTCGAATCTCAACACAAACATGCTTTTTTTTTAATAAATAATTAAATTAAATTAATTTATTTTATTATTTTATCGTCTTTTTTACAAACGTTTAGTACTGGCACGCGGGATAAAATTTTTGGAGTTATTTTTGCTTTGTTACGCCAAAGAAGTATAACTTCTGACGTGCTTACATAAGTACAGACACACTCTTATTTTTTCATATATGTATCTATAATCTCTAAAATCAGACAATGCCCTTTAATTGTATTGCGTTTATTTCTTTTAGGTGAAAAGCCTTATTCATGTTCCGTTTGCAATAAAGCCTATAAGACTCATTCAGCATTAGCCGTCCACAAACGACTGCATACGGGCCAACGGCCATTTTCGTGCCACTTTTGCGGTAAAGCGTTTTTTACGAATAACATTTTAAAAAGACATTTAAGGATTCATACAGGCGAGAAACCGTTCGCTTGTAAGGTGTGCGGCCGAGAATTCAATCAAAGTCAATCACTGAAGACTCACATGAAAGTGCATGAGGCATAAAAATGAAATTTAGGAATCATCAACATCTTGTTATCGAAAAAAGTTTTAATTTAATTGAGATCTATATTTTATATTAGACATGTTTTAAGTAACAACTGTTAATGAATAAAACATGTTAAAATTGATTTCAGTATTTCGTTTTTATTTTTTTTTTACTTTA
This sequence comes from Mongoloraphidia duomilia, assembly GCA_039654895.1. Classification (NCBI taxonomy): domain Eukaryota; kingdom Metazoa; phylum Arthropoda; class Insecta; order Raphidioptera; family Raphidiidae; genus Mongoloraphidia; species Mongoloraphidia duomilia. Next base: position 16,568,853 of record CM077527.1, read on the forward strand.
AAATAGTTACGGAGAAAACAAAAACATTTCTGATACAAGGTATTAAAAAAAAGATTTGTGGCAAAAGTTGCTTTAAAAAATCGCAGCTGTTAGACGAATATAATATTTCAGTTCTAAAAATCCACGTGGTAAAATACTTAGGAATTTTAATACCAAAAACTTTCATTCAAAAATAAAGATATCAATATGTACTTAAAAAAATTTACATACCCAATACCCATTTGAAACAGAATATAAATAATTCACACACATAAAAATCGAATTAAGCGGTGGTTCGCCACTTAGCTTAAACAATACAACTGGTTCAAGTACAGCCGCGGACTAATTTACACCTCTTTGAGCTATTGTTAGCTATTTAGTTACTGGTTTTATCAATTTTTCCATATTGCAATTTGGCTTTTGATAGTAATGTACCAATTATTAGGGTTACATTCTAAAGTAACATTAAAAAAAAAATAATTGTTAAAACACTTATTGTACATGAGAAAAATTGTCGATTTCTTTTTGAAATGACTGAGAATATAAAAAAAACAGATTTCAAAAAACTATGTCGAATCTGTTTATTGCAAAGTACAAAAAAGCAACTAGTTACAAGTGATATTATTGAAAAACTAGAAATATGCACTTCCGTTAAGGTAAGCGATCTAAACTGATTTCAACGAATAATTTTGAAACGATCTTTTTGATAAAATTTTTCAGATAATGTTAAATGACGGTCTTCCTTCTAAAATCTGCGTGAGTTGTAAACAAAACATTGAAAAATTTTACGAGTTTAAATTAAAATGCAAAGAATCCGACAAACTTTTAAAAAGTGTTTTAAATGAAATAGAAGACCAAAAACCGAGTTGCGAAGAACTAGACATAAAATATTTGATTCCGCTCGTGACTATTAGTGATGAGTCGGTAAAAAAAGAAAATGAAGTATATAACGTAAATAGTTACACGACAATCGTAAAAGCAGAGGATGAATCAAGCAACTCAAATGAGTTACCATTGAGCGAAAGTGACTGGGAACAGAATAAACCGAAACTAAAAGGCATAATAAATGACGGTAGTAAAACAAAACCTTGCAATAAAACAAATGACGTCGATACAAAACCTAACGCGACCAGGGAGTATAGATTCATTTGTCGTGTTTGCGGCAAAGGCTTCAATATGAAAAAACGGTTACAGGCGCATGAATGTATACACTTAAATTTACGGCCGTTCAACTGTTCAAAGTGCGATAAGAACTTTAGAGGAGAATCACATTTAAGCAGTCACATTGCAAGAATTCATAATCCAGACAGAAAAAAGACCAAATGTAACGTTTGTGGGAAATCTGTTGTACATATTGGGTATGTTACAGACAGCTACCGTAGAGCAAAGTGGGATAAGTCAATAACAACTACGATTTCATTATTTTAGATTGCACATGGCTCGTCACACCACAGAACGACCCTATAAATGTGATTTTTGTGCCGTATCGTTCACCATTAAATGGGATCGTATCAAACACATGCAAATCCATACGGGCCAAAGAAAGTTTACGACTCTATGCAGCCTTTGTGGCAAACCGTGTCAGTCACCGAAGGATTTACGAATACATATGCGAAAGCATACCGGTCAGTTATTTTTATTTACGTTTTGGACCCGTCCAGCATTTGTTTTATAGCATCATCAGACAGTTCATACTAAAGTTGTATGCTCTCATACTTATTTTTTGCAAATTTTTTAATTTACTTTATTCTCTGTACCGAAAGCAAGCATACGAACTTTCAAATTGAATTCAACTCAATTGACGCTACATCAAAATAAAAGTGGAGCCCAAATAAGACACATTTTTTTTATGTATACCTTTGAATCGTAATGATGACTTATAAATTATAATTGTTTTTAGGGGAGAGACCACACGGTTGTGACACCTGCGGAAAAAGATACAAAACAGCATCAGCTCTTGTCGTTCATAAACGTTCACATACTGGAGAACGTCCGCACAGATGTAATATGTGCGATAAAGCTTTCTACACTAAAGATGTGTTGAAAGCCCATTTACGTACTCATACAGGAGAACGACCGTTCGTTTGTAAAATTTGTCAAAGAGCTTTCTCACAAAATACAACTCTCAGCACCCATATGAAAATACATTAATGTTTTTATAATAATAAAGAAAAAATAATAAATATATTATTCTATTTTAAATTGTACATAAACACTTTCTTGGGCAATAGTATTATTCAAAAAGAAATTTCTAAATTAATTGATAAAGCGATGTATAATGATGTCAAGAAAAATTATATGAAGTAATTTTAGACTCACATGAAAGTGTACGAGTGAGGGTAAAATTTAGCCAATCGTCAACGTTTTGTATATATCGAGAAAAAAAATTGAATAAAACAAGTTAAAATTGAATTCAGTATTTCGTTTTTATTGTAATAATTTTTAATCTTTGACTGAAACTAAAATACGACTAACTGCTGCATTGTTCTGACATTAAAATATTTACAGGGAAAACAAAAAACACATTTTTTATACATCAATTAATGTGTTAATGCAATATTAAAGTTATCTTTAATTTTTATATAATTAAGATTGAATATCGGTTATTAACTTCCCACTGGAAGTTATTGTAATGGGTCCGAAAATCGAAATCAAAAAGGAAAAAAAAATTTTATGTTTCAAGGTCACTACACTATTTTTACACTACTTTTAGAAAGGTGTGTGTGTGTGTGTACGTACGTACGTACGTATGTGTACATTTCTTTCAAAGACGAAATCTCGAGAACGAAAAATGATATCGACTACGTTAGGGTGCCAATCGACGCGTATTAACGTAAATATGATCTGAAAGAAATTTTTTCAAAATCGGTTCAGCCGTTCTTTTTTCTTAACCAAATAACCTCCAAAAAAGTAGATTTTACACAATATCTCGCGAATGAAAAATTATATCGACTTCGTAAGGGTGTCAATCGAGGCGTGTTAACGTCATTTTGATCCGACATAAATTTTATAAAAATCGGTTCAGCCGTTTTTTTTTTTTTTTTTTTTTTTTTTAAATTATTGATGTTTTAATGATTGAAAGGATTACTTTTCTGTGTAATATCTAATTTAATTATTATTATTAAATATTTATCAAACTGGGAAGTTCGTCGTGTGGATCTCAAGGGTCGCACTTTAGTCCTAATGAACGTTCCACCTCACGGCTTGTTATTATTATTGGATCGGAAAGAGGCTTTATTGTATTTAAGTTTTATATTACAGTATAAGTATCAAAGAAAAGTTTTGTGGTTTAATGATATGATATCTATATTTCAAAATGCTGAAGCTGGTCAATGAATTTAATACTTCAGTTCCAAAAATCTACGTGGTAAAATACTTTAGAATTTTAAGACAAAAAAATTTCATATCATTCAAACATAAATGATTGGTACTTACATATTTTAAAAAAATTTACATATCCATTTGAAATTGACGATGTTAATTATTTACACACATAAAAATCGATTTAACTAAGAAATTATTAAAGAAAATTCACTTTTTAGCACACGTTTTAATTTGTGAAAACATTAACTTTGGTATTTGTTATTTACGTAATGCCTGTAATAAGATGTAATGACGTAATTACAATATACAGATAGAAATCGGGAAATTTTAAAAAAAATATTATGCAATCACACGAAACTATTAAAAAATAATATTATCAAACACGAATGTTAAGCAAACCTATCAAAACTACATTCTAATTGTTTCGTTTGAAATGTTAGAAACTATTAACGGATAAAATTTCGCGCTCGCGACTTTATCTACAGACTGGTTCAAGTAGGTACCTACGTGTAAAAAATTGTCAATTTCTTTTTAAAATGACTGAAAATATAAAAAAATCAAATTTCAAAAAACTGTGCCGAATATGTCTATTGCAAAGTACAAAAAAGCAATTAGTTACAAGTGATATTATTGAAAAACTAGAAATATGTACTTCCGTTAAGGTAAGCGATATAAATTGATTTCAAGTTCGAATAATTTTGAAATGATCTTTTTGATGCAATATTTCAGATAATGTTAAATGACGGTCTTCCTTGTAAAATATGCGTGAGTTGTAAACAAAACACCGAAAAATTTTACGAGTTTAAATTAAAATGCAAAGAATCTGATAAACTTTTAAAAAGTATTTTTAATGAAGTCCAAAAACCGAGTTGCGAAGAACTGGACATAAAATATTTGATTCCGCTCGTGACTATTAGCGATCAGTCAATAAAAAAAGAAAATGAGTTATCTAACGTAAATAGTTACAGCACAATCGTAAAAGCAGAAGATGAATTGAGCAGCTCAAATGAGTTACCGTTGAGCGAAAGTGACTCGGAACAGAACAAACCGAAACTAAAAGATATAATAAATGACAGCAGTAAAACAAAACCTTGCAATAAAACAAATGACGTCGATACAAAACCTAACGCGAACAGCAAGTATAAATTCATTTGTCGTGTTTGCGGTAAAGGTTACAATATGAGAAAACGATTGCAGGCGCACGAATGTATACACTTGAATTTACGACCATTCAACTGTTCAAAGTGCGATAAGAACTTTAGAGGAGAATCACATTTAAGCAGTCACATTGCAAGAGTTCATAATCCAGACAGAAAAAAGCCTAAATGTAACGTTTGTGGGAAATCTGTTGTACATATTGGGTACGTTACAGGTCTAGAATTTTTAACTTTGTATAAAGTCAAGGCACTGAGGACTCGATTATTACCTGGCACTCGATCATTTTTACTGTTTTGCGAAATACGGGTACTTACCCATATTTGCAGTGTTAATAACAACTATGGTTTTATTATTCTAGATTACACATGGCTCGTCACAGCACAGAGCGACCCTATAAATGTGACTTTTGTGCCGTATCGTTCCCCGTAAAATGGGACTGTATCAAACACATGCAAATCCATACAGGTGAAAGAAAGTTTACGACTCTGTGCAGCGCTTGTGGCAAACAGTGTCAGTCACCAAAGGATTTACGAATACATATGCGAAAGCATACCGGTCAGTTTTATTTACATCCCGCATTTTTTTTATAGCGTCATCAGAGAACTCATATCAACCTTGAATAATGTAAAAATTGTATGCTTGCATACACATTTTTTGCAAATTTACTTATTTATTTTCTAAATTGTGAAAGACTACCAACAGCTAAGGTTATTTGGGCCTAGCACCAATTCATATTTTCGATTCATTATTTATTTTTTTAATTTTATTCTCTAAAACGAAAACAATCATGTAACCTTTCAATTGGGGATTAGCATTTTTTTTATTTGTCAGATGGCGCTAGTGACGGAAGGTATGTGTCAAACCTTTTTTTCTCAGTCCACATTTTAGCGCATCCATTTTCATGGATCCGTGATTTATCCATTATTAAGGAGTAAATAATAATTATATAAATACAAAACTGCTATTTAGCCGTTAAATGATATATATAAACAGTACTGGGTTTGAGAATAGCCGAGAGTGTAGCGGCGCTGTTGTTTACATGGCGTTGCTATGGTTCCTCTATTACAAGTCCCCAGTTCTCGGGTTCTAGCCCGAGAGCTGGTAAAAGTGTCAATTGGATTTTCAATTTAATATTAAAAAAAAAAAAAAATAATGAATTGAAAATGTGAATTGGTGCTAGGCCCAAATAACCTTAGCTGTTGGTGGTCTTTAAAACACAATTACCAATTAAACAGTACTGACATTTGAATGACAGATACCTCACTTGTTAATGACGCCATCAGGTGGCGGATAAAAGTTCGGTAGCCCACATTGATTCGTTTCACCTCAATTCACACATCAAAATAAAAGTTGTCAAAAAAGACAAAAACATAATTTTTTTATATGTATACCTTTGAATCGCGGCGATGACTTATAATTGTTTTTTAGGGGAGAGACCACACGGCTGTGATACCTGCGGCAAAACGTACAAAACAGCATCAGCTCTTGTCGTTCATAAACGTTCACATACTGGAGAGCGTCCGCACAGATGTGATATGTGCGATAAAGCTTTTTACACAAAAGAAGTGTTGAAAGCTCATTTACGCATTCATACAGGTGAACGACCGTTTGTTTGTAAAATTTGTCAAAGGGCTTTCTCACAAAATCAAGCTCTCAACACCCATATGAAAATACATTAATGTTTTTATAATAACAGAGAAAAAATGACAAATATATCTATTATTCTATTTAAAATTCTTGTACTCATTATTTTGTTGTTATTGGACACTAAATTAATCAAAAAGATATTTCTAAATTAAATAAAGTGATTTATAACGATTTCAAGACATAAAGCAATTTTTCAAAACGCGACACTGAACACAAAACAGTTTGTTGTTTTCGTAATAGCATGTAAACAAACGAGATTAAAAAATTTTAAGTCCGCTAATATTCTTAATCTTACGACAGAAAATACTTCGAGATGTCAAAACGCATACATAAAAAACATTTTAACAAGATGTGTCGAATATGTTTATCACAAAATATGCAATTAGTTTCAATAACGTCAAAAATTGTGAAAATGATTAAAACATGTACTTCCGTTAAGGTAAATTTTTATTTCAAAACAAATTGATTCTATCAAAAGCGAGTTGTTTTAAAAATCGTACGTACCTTTTTTTAGGTAAAATCGAACGACGGACTACCATCGCACGTCTGTGTAGAATGTATTGATGATATTAAAAAATTTTACGATTTCAAATTTCAATGCATGCAGTCCGATCAGTTGCTAAAGAAGGTGCTTGATGACCACTGCGAACTAAAAACTAACAATAAATCGAAAAGTCTGCCAGTAAACGATACTTTCGCCGACAGTATATTAGACGATATTAAAATAGAAACGAAAAAAGCGGACGAGAATTTCATAAAAAACGAAAATGACGACGATAACTATGACGATACATCACCCGTATCACCTGACCAAACCGACATAAAAGAAGAAAAAGAAACTAGTCTTGTAAAAAGCGAAACCGACAATATACAAGAACCGGAAGAAACGTATCCGTGTAAAGTTTGTAATAAAATATTAGGTAGCGAATACTCATTGTTACGACACATGAAAATGCAAGGCCACGATGGTGACAAGGAGTATACTTGCGAAATGTGCAAAGAAAGTTTTTATAAAATTAGGGGACTGTCCGAACACATGAAAACACACGGCGTCAAGCCGTTAGTTTGTCCCGTTTGTAAGAAACAATTTATGTTAAAAGTCCAATTGGAAATTCACAGAAAATTTCATGACAAATTCGCGTGTCAACAGTGCAGTAAGGTATTCAAAAACGCGAATAACTTAAACCGACACCAGGTGACGCATTCAAACGAAACGCCATTTCGATGTTCGCAGTGCGATAAAAGTTTCAAGAGTGAAAGTTACCTGGCGAATCACACCAAACTGGTACATTACGGTATTAAGAGACGTTCGGTTTGTACAATTTGCGGTATATCAGTCGCGCATATCAAACAACATCTGCTCGTACATCAGGGATTGAAACCATTCAAATGCACCGAATGCGATGCCTCGTTTATGACGAGTGGCCATTTGAACGCGCATTCGCGTAAGCATTCCGGAGAAGTACAAATATACGGCACGTTGTGTACGATTTGCGGCAAGAAATGTAGACATTCCACGCAGCTTAGAATTCATATGCGCAAACATACAGGTAAAATTTTAATCTGTAAAGTAAAATTACTTTTATAATAATTATTAATTAATATTAGAAATCGTGTCCATCGTGATTATAATAAAATTAAGCAAAATCGCAGGATAGTGGACAAAATAATTTGATTTAATATTAATTTTCATAAATATTGTTATTTTTATGGTTGTACTTGAAAAAGTCTAAATCTATAGACGAAACGTCGTACATTTAATTTAATAAATCAAATTATTTTGTCCACTATCCTGCGATTTTGCTTAATTTTATTATTATTAATTAATTCAACAATGAATTTTTTAATCCACAAGGCATTCACTAGGTAGTGAATAGTATTTATTAACATATCTGTCAACATATTATGCCATCATGATTGTTAAACGTCAAACGATTGTTATAAGATATATAAGGAAAAAATCAGAAGCCACTGTCGGGACTTGAACCCGAAATTCCCAGTTTCCGGCTGGTTGAGTTGCCACTTACTCACACAGTGCCCCGAAAGTGAAATCTGTTCCTTCCCATATACTGGGAATTTCGGGTTCAAGTCCCGACAGTGGCTTCTGATTTTTTCCTTATATATCTCATAACAATCGTTTGACGTTTAACAATCATGATGGCATAATATGCTGACTGGTATGTTAAGAAATACTATTCACTACCTAGTGGATGCCTTGTGGATTAAAAATTCATTGTTGAATTAATTAATAATTATTATATTGTTGTCCACAATTACCTAACTCATATATTGTTATTTATTTAAAATTACTTTTAAACTTGTTTGATTAAAACCCATCTTGTTCACAGGCGAACGACCTCACGTCTGTACGTATTGCAGTAAAGCTTACAAGACAGGTTCGGCGCTGACCGTACATGTGAGATCGGCACATACCGGTGAACGTCCGCACCTCTGCAGCATGTGCAACAAAACATTCACTACATCGGACACGCTTAAACAACATATACGGACTCATACCGGTGAGAGACCATTCGTCTGTCAAGTTTGCGGTCGGGGATTCACGCAAAGACACGCTCTCAAGACACACATGAAAATACATAATTCAGACTGTTAGATAAGGACATTCTTATTTTCAACTGAACTGAATATTCAAACCTCAGAACAGAGATAGCTATAGAAGGAGCATCAGCTTGTAGGTATGTACAACTGAAGGTAGTCGAGACGTGCGGAGAATAGTAACATTGAGGTCACATGATTCCATTTTAAACACATTGATTTTTCATAAGTGCTTTGGAACCTTTATTGTAACATGCAGGCACATAACACGACACCATTTATCAAATGAAGAGTAATTAACATTACGGAATAGAAGCAATGAATGATCATAATGTAGCTGACAGGTCGTATTTTAGTGTATAGTCGTGGCTTCACAAGTGACGTGATTTGCTGTTTCTATAGCTGTCTCTGTTCTGAGATTCAAACATTAAATTATTGTTAGATACTAGTATGTCTGTGTACTTAAAATTTTAATACTTATTTGTATTTATTTGTAAATAAATGATTCGTGTGAAAAATGTACATTTTTTTTAAGTAGCAATGGCGGAATTAGAGCTTCCTGAATAGAGGACGTCCATTTTTATATTTGACTGTATGTTTAGAGGTTATGTTGTTCAGTGCGAAAAAATTAGACAGAATTCCAAAAGTTCGTGTTACTGTATAGTCTACAATGAGTTATCCTTACCTAGAATAAACGGACGAGGTTCTGTGAAATGTTTGTTGAATGTATATTGCATAAGGAAACTGGAAACCATAACATTTCTTAATATTCTTTATTATAAAATATCGTAACTTAAAAGTTAAAATATATTTTATAAACTAATGACTATTGGATAAAAGCGAGATCATGACGGAACGGTGAATGGATAGAAGAGGTTGAAAAGCTGAATAAGAAACGAGTTCATTAAAAGTAAAAGAAATTTACGAATTGTAAACGATGAATGAAAGCAGGAATTTGAATAAAGTTTATCGGTACAAGTAGAGACATTATTGCCTATATGTAAGGCGTAGCAGGTATTTTGTTAATAAAAATCCTTACCACTATCGAAGCGGTTGCTCGACAAAAACTTAAACCGTTTCAATAATTTACAATAGAACTCGTCTTATTTCAGGTACAGTTGTTTCCGGACAAGTTATCTCAAACAACCTCTTTTTCAAAGACCGTTGAAAATTAAATTTGATAAAATGTCAGCTTATTGCATAACACGTCGAAAATTTGTTCAATGTCTTTTTTTATAATTTCATTTAATAATTCAGCGACATAACTTTGAATTAAGTATCGGAGCACAGATTTTAGGTATTCTCCGAAGTTATTTATTTGTACAAGACAAGTTCTACTGCAAATGCTTTTTCATGTGAGTTCTAAGCGTCGATCCTTGACCGAACGCTTGATCGCATATTTTACACCTATAGGGTCTTTCCCCCGTATGCGTTCTCTGATGGACTTTGACGCACGCTTTAGTCGTGAACATTTTATGACAGACAGGACATTCGTGCGTTTTTTCGCCCGTGTGTACGTTTCGATGCGACAATAAACCGGCTTTCCTTATAAACGTTTTGTTGCATATAGGACACTGAAAGGGCCGTTCTCCTAAAAAATATAACGACGTTCTGAAACATTTTCACACTAAATGCTACAGTTAAACGTTACTTTACAAGTTTTAATACGAAATGTGTTCCGCATGCAAAAACGAAGGAGATTTAAACCGGCAGCAAGCGACTAATCCCAACATTCGAGTGAAATTTAGAATTAATATGCGAGTTGGTAATGTCCATAATTCAAATTATTAATAGGATCACAGGTACTTGATAGTAAAAAATAGTCTTTTTTAACCGACTTCAAAAAAAAGTAGGTTTCTCAATTCGACCGTATATATTTTTTATGTTTTATGTGTGTTCGCGGATAACTTCGTCGTTTATGAACCGATTTTGAAAATTTTTTTTTTATTTGAAAGGATATACTTTCAGATTGGTCCCATAGAAATTTCATCAAAATCGGTTCAGTAGTTCGGCTGATTTTAATAAAAGTAAGTAATGGCGTGTGATTCTTTAAGGTAAATGTTACTTTTTGACACTAAAAAGTAAAAAATAAAAAACTTTTTAACAAAAAAAAAAAACCTCCTTCAAAAAGGCACTAAAAAGAGGAAAATAATGAAATTTTGAGGTCTGTGCCAATTAAAATATGAAGTCGGTTAAAAAGTATAGTATAGTGATTAATATCTTCTTTTTAACCAACTTCATATTTTAATTGGCACAGACCTCAAAATTTCATTATTTTTCTCTTTTTAGTGCCTTTTTGAAGGAGGTTTTTTTTTTTGTTAAAAAGTTTTTTATATGTACAAATGTACGACGTTTCGTCACTTTTTTGCGACGTTCTCAAGCACTTAGTATTAAAAATCAAAAATGAAAGTGACATAAAAATTTTAAATTAAATAAATAAAATTAATTGCCGAACTATAACACACGGTTTGGGATCATAATTTGACGATTTTTAGTATTTAGCTTACAAGTAAAAAGAAATTTCATTTTAGCGAGCTTTCAATATAGTTGATATATGTAGATTATAGACGCTCGACAGCTAGTTCTCAAGAGATCGTGCAATCAATAGTCATGCTTGTTCTAATATTCGTGATACCAACCACAGAAAAAAGCACTACCATACCCACTACCATGTATGTCCAAGATTATAACAAAAAAATTACTAACCTGTATGAGACCGCATATGCATTCGTAATTCCGTAAAATTGAAGACATTTTTGCCGCAAACCGTGCACAGCTCTCTACGATTGTGTTTTTGACCAGAGTGTATTTTCAAGTGTTGTCTTAGAAGCGATTCTTTCGCAAAAGCAGAACTGCATTTATCGCATTTAAAAGGTCGTTCCGTCGAATGCATAATAGTAATATGATCTTTAAGATTTTGTACCTATAAAAATGAACACTGACAATTTTTTTTGTTCTTTTAACCGACCGTGAGGTGTGTTCGTTGATTCTTTCTTTTTTAAGATTTCCATCAAAACGGTGGGACATGTGCGTCGTGCACAGTCTATTTTTAGGCAAGGCGCACATTGAGACACATGCGATGCAACCCACGCAGGGCAGCACACGCCACGTTTTTGTATCATGTAGTGAGCATTTGACGCCCGGATATTAAGACGCAGCACAGCGCAGGCCACGAATGCGCCAAACGAAACATGCGCCGCACAGTGTTCGAGACACAGATTTCGTGTCCGTGCGTGTCGTGGGCTGCTGGTTTTCGAAGTTAAAAAAACTGAAATAAAAATGCAGGAAGAACTTAAACCTCCTATGCAGAAAATATAACAGCTTGTGACGCTTGTGTAGCCAATATGCGTTCAGCCGGCACAGCCCACGAATTTCGTGCACTGCGTCGTTTGTACTGCCCTGCGTGGGTTGCGTCGCATGTGTCTCAATGTGCGCCTTGCCTTAGACTACGCGTGCGCCTCCCATCATTTTGATGGAAATCTTCAAAAAGAAGAGACCAACAAACACACCCGGTGACTCTCTTACCTCCTTGCCGCAATCAGGACAAACTTTTTTCCCTTCGATATGATGTTTTCTTATATGTCCTTTTAAACTATTATTATTTTTAAAAAATTTCCCACATTTCAGACACGGAACTAAGTCCTGTTCCATATGCGATTTCTCGTGAATTTTTAAATTTTTTCTCGACTTCAAAGTCTTTCCACATAATTTGCAGGTACAATCGTGGCTTTTCATGTGCGACTCGAGTTCTATTCGTAGAGTAAATTGTCTCGGACAAACAGTACACTGAAATGGTTCAACCTTATGGTTTTTGAAAATGTGATGTTTCAGAGCCGATATTTCAGTGAAGTGTTTTTGACAATATTCACAGTCTATTCGTTTGTGTTCTGTTTTGTGTTTACGGAATTCTTCGTCTGAGTTGAATTCTTTTTTGCAAACATCGCATGAGATCAAAGGTTTTATGTCTTCCGATTCTTCAGAAGATGTATCCTAATCAAATTATAGATTTGGTAACACAGAACTATTACTGCAGCGTGCCAGATAAAAAGCAAAACTGATATAATACTAACTAGAGATGCGCCGAATATTTGTTTGGTATTCGGTATCTTTTTCACTATTTGTACTCGGCCGAATTATTCGGTTTTGGTGCCAAATATATTCGATTCGAGTATTTCTATTTTCTTGGCTACACGACACGGTATAGAACTAAGACAAAACTTCTTATGTAAGATTTATGTTATATATTATAAGTCAAAGAAATTTTTAACGTAATCGTGCGATGTTTTGAAGCAAAGTGATAGCGCGGTGTGCGCGGGTGGCGAGGTATGGCTTGCTTGTCAACTAGCCAGCAGCGACACGTAGCGTACATGTTAGAACCTGTTTACGCGGCAAAACAATGAAATGATAAACCGAATAATTCGGCCGAATATCCGGTTCGGTAAAGGTTAAACCGAATAGTATTCGGTGAAACCACTATTCGGCGCATCTCTAATACTAACCTTGTAATCATCTTGATCTGCAGGATTGTCAAACAAATCGTTCTCTGTTGGCTGAGCTTCATTATTCTTGTTTTCCGATATACATTCTTCATCTTCTAACTTAATTTGTTCTAATTTAACTAAATTTGATTCACTATTTTCTAAATTTGAGGAACTATTTTCATGTGCGGTTTCTTTTACAGCAACATCGGACGAAGTTTCATCCTCTTCAATATTCTCCTCCTTTTTGATAATTTTTCTTAAATATTTGTCACATTTTTCAGACCGGATTTTGAATTTATACGATGTAGTGAGTTCATTATAACATTTACGACAAATCTGATGCGGCAATTCGTCGGGTTCGGTGATCTATAAAAGATAAAGTCAATGTAAAATAGCTCTTAAAATAAAAACAAAATTTTACAAGCATACGCAATAATGCAAAATTTCTAAAGTTAGGCTAAAATCAGCTTCAAGTCTTTTTCTAAAAGAAATAAACATTTTACCTCAATATTTGTACATATTCCTAACATTTCTTGTATATTTAAAACATTGACTGAAAGTACTGATTTCTTTTGAGAAAGACATGTTCTACATACTTTTGATTTATTATTTAATATATCCATATTAATTATAAATATATTTCTTCTCAAAAGTACAGTTAAAAACGAATTCTTTCGACTTGGATCACAAAATAGCTGTCAAACGCGTAACATAACCTAAAACCCGCGGAATCAGAATATGTTTACGTGCAGTTCAACCAACATAAACCGTACAACGCATGTAAAAAAAAAAGAACGTTGATGATTTCATTGTGACTTTATTACTTCTCGCAAATCGATATTATAAAAAAAAAAACAAACAAACAATAAAGTTAACTATTCTTAAAATTGCCTTATAATAATACAAAAATTACCCGTTCAAGTATTTCAGAATGTTGGTGTTCAAAACAACACTTCAGAGATATGCAATTTATTTCAAAACATTGTACAATTTACAAATGTTTGAAAATAATATAAAACTAAATATGTCACATATTAAATACAATAAATTACCTTAATAATTGTCTAACAATCTATTAAGCATTTGACAGATGATAATAATAATAATTACCATTTTCTATTACTGTTAAAAAAATACGCAACACAAAACTAGGGTCGCTTTTGAGTTGCAATTTTCAAAAATTAAGACAATTAATATTGTCTTTGCTTTCACAGTTGCGCATTTGTAAGTAGACACCGGTTGAGACATCGACCGATTGGACGTGTCTCGACCGGCCTGCCGGCCCAACACTTCGCTGCAAAACACGTCATATAAATAATCCAATCGCGTACGTACGCGACCAACGGAGCTGTGAAATGGCTAAATGTTTCAATATGCTAATTTAACCTTTTCACTGCGCATTTATTTTACGAGAGTGCATGCTGTGTGCGCAATTTTTTCGGCCGTTCCGTATAGATACGTCTGGAGCAGTCCACTGTTGTTATCAGTGGGGTAAAATAATGAAGCTAAATCCCGTCAAATCATATCAAATTGTTTTTTTTGCCTTTTTTGTTTAAAACATATATTTTTATCAAAAACAGAACAGTCAGTGCATGTATACACGTGTAAAACACGTGTACATACGCATTGACTTTAAAAGAAAAAAACCAAAACAAAGTTCAAAATTGTTGTTCTAATAGGCGTTGTGCGTATATATACGGCGGTAGCAGTTTATCGCTGTAAAAAAATTCTGCAGTAAATCGCAAAAAACTTCCGGATTGGCCAGTATGATCTGGTAGGCGTTGCTCGTATATATGCGACGGTAGCAGTTTATCGCTGTAAGTATTTTTTCCAGCCCGAACGTAAATATACGGCTGGAGCAGTCAAAGGGTTAAGCAAACGTGATTTCCACTGATTTCGAAACATACAACGAAACCATAGATGTGATAGGTGAAATGAACAAAATTGGAAAACGTTTTGTGTAAGAAATATTATACCTTCAAATAGATCCGTTGAACCTCTGACCAAACTAAATAACGTTTAATTAGGATTAGTGTATTTTCTTGTGTGTTCTCAAAGTAGATTTCTGACTGAAACTTTGACTACAAATTTCGCACTGATAGGGTTTCTCTCCGGTGTGAGTACGTTGGTGTTCTTTAACTACCGCCGAGGTGAAGAACCTTTTGTGACAAATGGGGCATTCATGAGGTCTCTCGCCTGTATGAGTTCGTTTATGACTAGACAGGGCCGATATCGTCCTGTATCTTTTTTCGCACATTGAACAGGCATATGGTTTCTCCCCTAAAAAAGATAAAGTACGATTTGAATTAACATTTTCCACACGACCATACTAAAATCCGCTAATGAGCTATGTTGTCGAGCGTCTATAATCTACAATTCATTCACACTAAAATCTGGGGAGACTTGAGAATAGCCGAGCGTGTAGCGTTGTTTACATGGCGTTGCTATGGTTCCTCTATTGCAAGTTCCCAGGTTCTAGCCCGAGAGCTGGTAAAGTGTCAATTGGATTTTCAATTTATTATTTAAAAAAAAAATAATGAATTGAAAATATGAATTGGTGCTAGGCTCAAATAACCTTAGCTGTTGGTGGTCTTTAAAACATACACTAAAATCTGAGTAAAATAAATTAACTGAATTTAGACGATGCTGATTTACTGCAGTGGTTCTTTACACGAGGTTCGCGAACTCTAGCTCTGCAATGTCTAGATGAGGGACCCTCTAATGCTTGGGTTTAGGGGACGTGAAAATGTGTAAATTCAACAAATTTTTGCACGGTGACAAGACTTTTACATACTTCATATATGGGAAAGTAAAAATTAGTCCCAAGTCTAAGTTTTGAGTTAAGGTACGTGCAGTACGCAGCTGGGATTCCAGATGGTAGCATGTATGGTAGAAGGTGGCTGAAATTATAAGCGCTTATAGGTTTGCATAACGAAGTTTTGATATTAGCATTGATATAAGCTTAAGTCGCGTTTGAAATGTCAGATAGCGAAGACGAATATTTGTGTTTTTCTGCTACAGAGTGGTATATTTTAAATACAAATTTGAGTAGGAGCTATCATGTCCACCCTATTAATAGAAAACGATCTAAACATGGCGAATTTCATCATTTATACCAAGAATTAAAATTTTACCCAAACCGGTTTTTTGAATATTTACATATGGAACCTAACACTTTTAAATACGTCTTAGAAAAAACTCAAAACAAATTAAATAAAAACTGGCAACATTTCACTTATTAAACTAGTTACATCCATTGCGAAACTTGTAACGGCCATTTGACAGTTGTAACACGTTGATTGTAGTAGTCAGCGCGCTGAAAGAATGCTGAGATACATTCTTGAATCTACCAGCTCTTGTAACAGCGCATATACCTGCTACACTCACTGTTTCGTTGTGTACGCTCGCACATATAACAATGCATTAATTTAAGCAAGCCCTGCTATGGTCTACGCTACCATCTAGAATCCCAGCTCCATACTGCACGTACCTTTACAGATCTTAGAAGTAACTTCGAGGTCCGCAGCTTTCAACTTTATTCGAATAGTGATCGGCCGAGGAATACAGTTTAAGAGCCACTGCTCTACTATACTTTAAATGGATTCAAGATATCGGAGATAACTTACCCGTGTGAGTGCGCATATGAACCCGTAAACCTGTCGAACTCTGAAATTTCTTTCCGCAAATAGTACAGAGTTTTCTATAAGGCAACGATTCGCCGCTGTGGACTTTTGTGTGAATGTGAAGAAACGATTCCGAAGCAAACGATAACTGGCACTCTGTACATTTATAGGGTCTGTGCTCCGCGTGTATTCTTAACATATGGACTTTAAGGTTCGTCGCGCTCGTTGACTGCAAAAAGACCACAGAAAATTATATTTTTGAACAATAAGCCATTTATTACTACGTTTGTAACGAAATGCAGTAACACTTCTTCTCTACATAGTATAAAACAAAGTCGCTGTCTGCCTTTGTCTGTTTCTCCGCTTACTTCTTCTAAACCACGCAACGAATTTTGAAACGATTTTCACTAATAGAAAGAACGATAAACGAGGCAGGTTTGTGTATATAATTTGTAAATATTTTGTACAAAATGGCTGAACTATGACGGTGCTTTGTCAAAAAAAAACCGTTTTCATACGCTTACATGGCTAACGCTGGCCAAATCTTTAGAGATACATCAAAACAATGTACGAAAAAATGGTAGGTCTTAAAAACCGCTATTAAATCATACTTTCATACCACCCGGGCGTAGCTGGGATGGGCAGCTAGTATCCAATAAATAGATAAAAGAAACAGATGATTTGTTTCGCAATCATCCGGCTGTAAAGTACAGTACAACCTCAATAGGTCGTAGAAAATGACCGTGCCCTTCAAGTCTCAAAACTCTATAACCCAAAATATAAACTTCTTTTAAATTTGACTAATTATGGCTTCACCTGGTTGCATTTTCGGTAGAATAATAAATTGACTTTATTTGGGGTTCAGACGAGCCAATATTAAACACCGCAGCCTCTGTAACTCGAAATGTTAAAAATTCTTTCGGTTATTTTTAGCAGTTCGATGGCGAAATCAAAGCCACTATTGTGCTCAACCTCTAGAAGTCAAACGTTTGCGAGTAACACCTCTCTAACTCGGATTTTCTTAGCGTTTCCTTTACAGACGCTAATGACCTCTGTTGTCGAGCGTCTATAATACACAATTCATTTGTTCATAGCATTTCCTTTGAAGTTCGACTTATTGAGGTTGTAATGTATATAGAATAATGTTAATTCAATAATATAAAAGAGGACTGTGTGGTCCAGCGGTTAGCGTCGATGCCTCTGGATCAGACTGTCATGGGTTCAAATTCTGCCTCCGCTCATGAATGTTTTGTGATGTCACTTAGTTTTAAGTTAATTGTTATTCAATGTAATCAGGACGCTAATGACCGAAGCTGTCAACGCATCTATAATTTACAATAAATAAATAATATAAAAAATGTTTAAACGTACCTCTTTACCGCAAACACTGCAAATATATTTTCTTTGTAACCCTTGATGAAAAGCTTTCACATGTTTTCTCATCGTATATTTGCACAAAAACGACGAATCGCATTGCAGACACGGAATCCGTACTCGTTCAGTATGTCTAAGTTTGTGACTGCTAAGTAAAGTTTGTGTTTTACATTCTTTCCCGCACGTTTCACAAATAAACTTTCTTTCTTTGTGAGTTTTCATATGTAAATTCAACTGTGCTTGCAACATAAACTTTTTCTGACATAATTTGCATTTCAGAGGTTCGACAGTGTGTTTCCGTTTCAAGTGAATTACGAGGGCGTTCATTTCATAATATTCTTTATCACAATAATCACAATTGAATTTCTTGTCACCGTCATGTCTCGATATATGCGATTTTAATTTTGCATCGTCGAAGAAAACTTTGCTGCAAACAGGACAAAAAACGCATTTCGTCCGATACTCCGGGTGTGTATTCATATGTTTTTTCAACGACCGTTTATTACATAATTCCTTTTTGCATACAATGCAAGTGTTATCACTTTTCTTATCGCTATTATTCTCAGACTCTGACATTTTACTTTCGCAGAACGAGTCTTTTTCGTCGTCGCGTTTGGAAAACGAATCGTTAGACTTATCGCTTTCAACATTTGTAAGATCGTCTGTCAATCTTTCATTTTTGCATTCTTGCGGTAAACTTGGTTTGGCTTCGAGAAAATCATCAAGATCATCGTCATTTTGAAAACAATCTTCCTTATTGTCATCACTATCATTACACATATCTTCAGGTTCCAATTTAATACCAGAGGTGAATTTATTTTCTTCTACTTTACTGTCTTCAACCATTTTACGGAGTAACGAATCTGATTTTTCCGATAAAAATTTAAAATCGTAGGCAATTGTGACGTTTTTGAGGCATTTGTTGCAAATATATTCGGGTAATCCATCGCATTTGGTTATCTTGAACGAAATAAATAAAATCTAAATAACACAATCGAAAAAGAAAAACACAACTAAAATACTATCAAAATACCTTAATAGTTGTACAAGCAGTAATCATTTCTAAAACGTTTGGAGTAAAAACAGAATTTATAACCAATTTTGGTTGCTTTAAACATGTTCGACATGTTTTGGAAAAATCTGGCTTTTCCATGTTACTTGTCTATTTAAAATAGATGTACTAATAAACCCAATTTATAAATAAAAAATATAAATAATAACATAAACAATAAAATTACTTTAACTCTTAACCAAAAAGCATCTGCTTTGATTCTTAACATCAAAGTGTTGACAACATAATGGGCCTGCGCCTGGGGGAAAATGTAAACGAGGGTCACTCAAAATGTCTATAAAATATGTTCAGAAGAATATTTTCATCTTTGATAAAAAAAAATAGAAATTAACGTGGCATTTTACGCGCGCCCAAAAAAAGTTAAATATTTTTGAACGGTTTGAATGAATTCATGTTATTTGTTTAATATTACCATTAATGATAAATGCCTTAAAACCCTGAAAAAAGACCGCAAAGGAAATATTTACATTCGAACTAGTAGGTTCAAAGAAAAAAATATCATTTTTTAAATTATTTATTTATCTACATAGATATTACCTATTTGTTGAGCAAAAATGAATTTGAACTGATCTGGTAACTTCAATAATCAGAATTTGATTTTACTCAAATCATTCATTGTCTTATTTCGAAGCAAAAACGATTTAAGAACTTAAATAATATAATCATAAGCATTGTTTATTTTCCAAAAATACTGATTATTCCTACCATTAATTTGAAAATAGGTCACTTGTTGTTTCCTCAATCGAATTTTTTTTATTCAATGAATTTTCATGTGTGTTTTAAGCGTCGACTTTTGACCAAAAGCCTGACCGCACACTTTACATTGGAAAGGTCGTTCGCCTGTATGTACAACCTGATGAACCCGAACGCATTTCTTAGTAAAGAATCTTTTATGGCACACAGAACACTCGTGCGGTCGATCACCAGTATGCGAACGTTTATGTACAGCCAAAGCCGAGCTGGTTTTATATGACTTATCGCACATTTGACACGTAAAAGGCCGTTCACCTTCAATAAACATTTGTACATTTAATTAAAATAAACTCAATAAGTGAATAAATATTCTAAGAGGGTAATCAATTATATGCAGAAATAAATCGATTATCAATTCTCTAGCGCAGGGGTCGGTAACCTTTTGAGACGGAAGAGCCAAAAGTTACAATTTACAAAATTCCTCAGTTTTTAAAGAGCCCCTAACATTTTTATTTCAATATTATGGTATTTGATTAGGATTATAACTAAACAAACAGAACAGTGTTGCCACATTTAAAAAATGTCAGCTGTCCGTATACTCTCTACTCCACCTATTCTCACTGTTCTCTGTTGAGTGTTTTTATCCTGTTTAAAGTTTTTTTAGCAGTATAATATTTTTTATGAGTTTTGAAAATAAAATAATTATTAATATTTGCGCACGGAACTGGAGAGCCGCATCTTGACATCATAAGAGCCGCATGCGGCTCGCGAGCCGCAAGTTGCCGACCCCTGCTCTAGCGGAATTTGTAGATAACTATTATTAAAGCGTTTCAATAATCCGAATGTGTGCTCATGCACAACTAATAATTTATTAAAATATTACTAAATGCCAATTATTAGTTGTCTTGTCTTTCCTTCAGTACTAATGAATACATCTTATTCCTTTTATTTACCTGTATGAATACGCATGTGAATTCGCAATGCTGTGGAATTTTGCAAAATTCTACCACAGACCGGACACAGTATTTTATAAATTCGCGATTCTCCTGAATGAGTTCTCAAATGCAGTTTTAAGAAAGACTCTTTCGCAAAAGTCATTTCGCACTCGTTACATTTGTATGGCCGATCTGTTGCATGAACAAATAACATGTGATGTTTGACGTTCGTAACCTGAAAAATAAAACAATAACAAAACGAAACA
Organism: Mongoloraphidia duomilia; assembly: GCA_039654895.1. NCBI lineage: Eukaryota > Metazoa > Arthropoda > Insecta > Raphidioptera > Raphidiidae > Mongoloraphidia > Mongoloraphidia duomilia. Next base: position 16,589,961 of record CM077527.1, read on the forward strand.
AAAAAAAAACACGATCGAAAAAAAATTGCTTACAGCTTTGCCGCAAACGGTACAAATTTCTTTTTTGATCGGTCCTTGATGAAATCTTCTAATGTGTACTCTGAGACTAGCCTCGTATTTGAACCATTTATTACAGTACGTGCATAAATGTGGATCCAATGTCATATGTAACATGTTATGCGATTTTAACGATTTGTTCGAAGAACATTCTTTACCGCACGTATTGCACGTGAACCGATTCTCGTTATGTGATTTCATGTGTACTTCGAGTTGGATCTGCAAAGTGAATTCTTTTCGACACACTTTGCATTCGACAGGTTTGACGCTATGATGTTTTTTTGAATGGAACGCCATAGCGCTGAGTTCATAAAATCCTTTTTTGCAAAACGTACAATTATATTTTTTCTCACCTTTATGCCGAAGCATATGCTTCGTCAAATTGCCTTTTTCAAAAAATTCTTTTTTACAAATTGGACACAACGCGCTATGTTTTCTTTTGTCTCTGTGAGTATCCATATGACGTGATAAAGAATACTTATTTACCAACTGTTTACCGCATACTTTACATTTGAAATTATCGTTATCCCAAACTGGATTGGGCGACTCCATATTATATCTAGACTTTCTTTTAATAACAGAACTCCTACTTTCAGAAGGTTTGGGTAATATCGGTATGTCATCTTTTTCATTACAGCTTTTCTCACTAGACGTATCCCATTCTCGTTGGTTTTCAGATTTCACCGATGCAGTTTCACTGCAATTTACTTCTGACGTTTTTTGTACCGAATCTAATTTCACTAAACTGTCTTCTATTTTAACACTACTAGAATCTAACTTTTTTCTTTCCAGCATTTCATATAATATATTGTCCGATTTTCGACACTGCATTTTGAAATTAAAAGATGTTGTAACGATTTTAACGCACTGTGAACAAATTTGATCGGGCAAGCCATCGTTTCTTTTAATCTGTAACATTACTGTTATATATTTTGACTGTATTCATGTAAAAATAGTATTAAATAATAATTACTAACCTTCATATCCGTACAATTATCTATCATTTCTAACATGTTAGATAAAAATATAGAGCTCATATTTGTTGTTTCTAATAAACACGTACGACAAATCTTAGAAAAATCTAATATATTCTCCATAATATTTAAATAACGCCGTTTTAAACAGTGCGAACCAACTCTAACTTCGCATAAACATAATTATAACCTCAAAACTTGTATTACGTCATAGGTGCGTACTTCCGTTAAAGAAAATGTTTATTTTTCCTTACTGAAAGAATTTATTAAAACCGACAGTTGACAGGTTCATACTTTTATAATGTATATAATGAAACATTTGCATTTTTAATAAACAAATTTATTATTAGACACTAAAGTAATACACACATAGTCGTGTTATTTTCTACAAACTTAATTGTCTGTTAAATTGAAGTTTAAAGATTTCCTGGAAATATTCCATTTTCTCTCTGATCATCCCACTTCTCTACCCAAGCATTAGGACAAATCGAATTGTAAACTTTATAGAAATATTGGCAAGGTTCATGGTTTTTGCCTTTAATTCTCTGGCATCGATGGAAATCCAAATAGCTTTGGTAGCAATAGCGAGTCTGGTTTGTATTGGGAAAACGTGGATCAAACGGAGCAGTTTTTAATTCCACGCCTTCGACAGCTGCCGGTGACATGATTCTCTAAAAACCAGCATTCTAACATTAACAAATAAAAAGAAAAAACGGATGAATTACCTAGTTTTGAACAGTTTTAAATTACTTGCATTATTACACTGTACTTATTATAGGTGATCTCTTTTCACGGTTTATCTAATTTGTTAAAATGAATAATAAATGTTAGTTTATAATAATAAATTTTTATAACCCCTTTCCACAATGAGAAATAATGTTTATTTGTGTTTCCAGAAAACTAATAATAATAATGCGTTTAACGTCCGTTTCTCGACATGTCTGTTTCCAGAAAACTATGTTAGCATTAACGTTATAAGCTATTATCATAAACATGGAAGGTGCACAGTGCGTTCCCTATCGAACTAATGCTTACTGTTGGCACAAAAATGAAAGAAAGAAATAGCTATTGTAGACGACTATCATCTCTTTCTAGAATTGTGATTGGTTCTTCGTCTCCATGTCTATATCTTATACTTTTTGAACTCTTAACTCACATTTGGTATAGGGAATCTACAATATAAAAAACGTCAGGAACAAGGTCTTGGAACGTAGTTTGAAACGCGGCAATGCAACGCATCTCATTGGCTGGGCAGCGCGTATTGTTGCTATAGTTTCTATAGCTTTTATATATTATGTAAATAAAATCGTGTCAGGTGTCCCATAACACCTCGTTATTTGAAAAAATATTCATATTCGTAGCAACCATACAGTTAGGACAAAGAACCAAGCACAAATATAGAAAGAGAGAACGATAAGTCGTCTTCAGTAGCTATCTCTTTCTCTCATTTCTGTGCCACTATAGGGGAACATTCTGTCCACCGTCCATGTCGTTTATAAAAAAAATAAATGCCACAACTGGAACTTAAGCCTAAAATATCTCAACATAGTTTTTTGAAAATTACAATTAACTAATGAAAAAGTGAATTCGTATTGTGGAAAAGGGTTATTAACATTCATTATTTACGAACTAACATTTCTTTATCAACAAGTTACTCTTCTTAGTTTATGACCAAACAGTTAACAATTTCATAATGCAGAAAAAAAAACGTTTCAAATCAAAGCACGTTTGTAAAGCATTTTCCATCTTTGAGCCTTCAATAAATATTGGTTTTATATTAGAGTTCAAAAAACGAACTATTCCAGTATAATTGTTATATTCAATGTATGTTGACTATGTGATAAATGAATATTATTATTATAATTCAATGTAAAATTTAGATTCAACAAATATTGATCAAGGCTATTTTTATTTATAATACCATTTTGAGAAACCAAAAATTATTGAAAGATGTGCATGCTTGACATTCAGATATGATTATAATACAAATCTTACAGAAATTATTCTCAAATATTATTCTGAAGTGGAATATTTTTGCCCCTTTTCTCGCGATCATGTACTTCTCGTCTTTTTATGCTTAAGAGTGTTATAAATTCATTCCAATTTTAAATTTAATACTTATAAAAATCATAAGTAATAAAAAGCTATGTTTATATTTCAATTATTTGTCACAATTAAAGAAAGAAATAAATATTCCTTCAGCCAGTTAAATGACGAAATATGTTATGTACATTGATTATTTCACTAGAAAATAAACCGTAACATTTTTTTGTTTTCATATTATTCTAGAAAGAAAAAAATAATCATTTTCCGAATTAACACAGATCAACCAGAATAAAGTAATTTATCGACAATCAACAAAGTTACTGATAAAGAAAAATTAAATAATTATTTAACTAGGGGCCTAGTTTTCGAATCATCGTCACAACAAGCTTCTTTATAACGTTTTACTTCTTTCATATACATTGACCAAGCATCTTTCGGTGACTCCTCCTCTGCTAACATTACTTTTTTCTTCTCAACTAAGCCGGTTTTAAGTACGCGACCTCCTCTACGTTTACCGAACAAAACAGTAGGTTTTTTATTTTCCAAATTTGTTGCCGCTGCTACAATATTTAGTATACTTTCGGGTTTCTTCTGCTCGTGTTCTTGTTGCTTTTTCTGCTGTTCCTCTTGCATTTTTTTGAACGTTTCCAAGAAACTTCCATCGTTTTTAAATACCGGTGTTGCAGAAGGTGAAACGCTAGATGTGACTAAACTTGACATAGATGTCTGTTGTTGGTAAGGACTTTTGTATGTTTGAGCTTTCGCTTGAATGAAACTTTGCTGTTTCAGTAACTGTTCTTTGATTGTCGTAGTTTCGTTTAATTCGGAAAGTAATGCCGAAGAAGTATCGAAATTGGATTCGGCAATACCAGCCACACTGGAGGATCTGGAACTGCTCGTACTCTCTTTACTTTCCGACCGTTTATCGGGAGATTTTGTTTTGGAGCGAGAACGAGATTTACTGCGACTAATACGTTTGCGACTTTCAGACGGTGAACGGGAACGATGTTTTGCTGAATAATTACTTCTAGATGATGAACTGTGTGAACGCCTCGATCGATATCTCGAGCTGGTTTTGTAGTTTCTTCTGTCGCGCGAAGCACTGCGAGATTTGTGTCTATCGCGGCTATAAGAACGTCTCGATGAATATCTTTCACGTGGCGAGCAGCTTCTAGATCTGTCTCGAGATCGACTGTCTCTCGAGAAACGTCTTCGATAATACGTGTTCCGTCGCGACGAGTTTCTTTCTCTCGAATATCTATCTCTCGCGTAACGTTCCCTGGAATAGCGCCTCCTCGACGAACGTTCAGCTGAGTAATTGCTTCTCAGAGAAGGCTTGGGCGAAGGACTCTGAGACCGTCGACGATAATTTTCTGAAGATCGATTATCGTGACTGCGACTAGCATTTCTCACCGTCGCAGGGCTATCGTCGTACCTGTCACTAGATACATTGTAATCATTTTGCACACGAGTGTTATAGTAATTATTTACGTTATCATACATAGAAAATCCTGTATTGTATGCAGGCGTCGGCACATAACTGACAGGTGGTTGGTTTCTTGCCGGAAGCGTCGGTACAGCCAGTTGTGGTGGTGTGGGAGTGTCGCTCGTCCCAGGAGGAGGCGGGATGTCCCAAACCAATTGATTCAAGTGAGAATACGACATTGTGTGTAGCGTTCCTACGCGAACTGTAGTTATTCACCTATAAGAGAACTTCTAGGTATAGTTTTAACCACAAATAGACATTTTCAAACAAAGGCTTGTGTGTGACGATGATTTATTCTTCATAAACTGCGTCAAACGGACTTTAAAAGTTCCGCGTAAACAATTGACTGTGCCGCGACAGTGCACTAAACCGCCCTAACATTTGTATGGATGGAGATTTAGGTGTATGTTATTAGTGAAAATACGTAGTAAATTAAATTTAAACTGGAATTCATTTACGAACATTTGTTATTAATATTTTAAACATTAGAATAAAATGTTAATTAACAATAGTTTCGAATGCTAGTATATCCTCGTAACGTCTATAATAATGCTGTAACTTTCAAAGTACATCCTGTAAATATTTATTTTTAGTGTTAATAGGTAACATATAACGAGTATTTAAAATTGGAATGATCCCTTTATATAATTTAGAAAATTATTATCAAACGATACATCGTTAAAAAATACATTTGGTTGCAATAGAGAATGCGATACCTAACATCAGGTCTACTCAAAAACCGTACCTAACAATTAATCAAATATTACAATAGTTAAAATGTGTTTAATTAACAATAATATTAAAACTTGAAGTTTACTTGTTTCCGTACGAATAAAATAATTCTTTTGTAAATTATTAGGTAATCACTTATACCACTCCAGATCAATATTTTCGTCAGCTGTCATAAATAATCAAAAAGTATCAAAAAGACAGCTGATACAATGATATATAAGCAAAAAGAGAATAATATTGCTTTAAAAAAAGACATTTAAGTACCTGAATCACTTAGAAAAATGGATAAAATTAATTTACTCTAATGGCGATCTTGCTTTTTCTTATACACCAACTTCTTCGATCTTCAGTAATGACTGCCAAATTCACATTTTACACACCAGATGGCCCGCACTTATGAAAAACATAGATTTATAATTAGTATTCATAAATATTTTCTTAAAGAAATTTAATACGAATATATTTTGTAATAATCAACACAATTTTATTTAATACATTATTTGTAAAAAATATCACCCAATATAAACATTTATTAATAATTTGTTTATACTCCTAAAAATCGGAAACAACTAAACAAGAAGGATCAATTGCAGGGGAGCATTTATTTGACATTTCATTATAGTGTCAGTAAAAAATATTCACAAAAAATTGTTAATTTAGAGCTGACAACTCCATTACAACTTTAGATGAAATCAGATAACAAACTTGAATATATAATTATTACAGATATGTAAACTTAAAATTTTGATGTTATAACTTATATGGCCGCTCTGACAAATGTGTCAAATTTGGATGAAAATGGAATGGCTTGACAATTTTTACATATATTGGCATAATGTATCATTTTATTATATATTTACGGTAATTTTATCAATTTTGGCCGTAGTATTCACTTTCTACGATCAGATTTATGGAAATTATTACACGGTAAATATAAAACGGAACTGATACGCTTTTAACAATACAACAATCAATTAACGTTGATTTTTATATTTATTTAATATTTATAGGAAAAATTAGCAACGAAAAACGCTGCAAAAACTCCATGTCTTAAAAAAAACATAACGACTGAACAATTTTGCGAGGCAAAGAAAAATAGCGTGATTTCTAAGATTCGAAATTTACAGCAAAAATCGGTTGTGGATCAGTATGCCGCAAGTTTAACCGAGGAGCAACTTCAACAAGAAAGAGAGTACGAAAAATTAAATAACTGATTTTACATGTTTGTAAATTGTGTTCAAAAGGTTAAATTATTATTTATTATTACAGAACTGAATCAGAACAACTGGAAGCAATTTTTAATTTACTAAAAAATCAAGCTGATAAATTTAATGTAAAATCGATTGATGATTTGGAAGATCAAATGAAACTGTATCGATATTGATTTTTTGTAATATACCTAATTGGCTGTTCAAAAATTTAGAATATCTATTTAACAAATAAATTCTGTACCAAAATGTTTTGTGAATATAGGTTATTTTCAAAATAAGTAAATTTTCGAGTTTAAAATTATGATTTTTTATAACAATTTTAAAAATTGAATAATTTTGATTTTTCAATAAAAACAATTTGGACCTCCTAAGTCGTGTGGTTGTGATCTCAAAAATTGTGGGCTTAACGTAGACATTTTGTTTGTTTCCACAATTCCCGGCACCATTTTGTTTTTAGCTGGCTAACGCGTCGCGTCTACCGTAGTAATGAGACAAATAACAATGAAAGGAAAAGCTTCGAGCGAAAACGGCGATTCGTACAAATCGTACAGTGATAATGAAAATAGTGATCACGAAAATGATTCACAGAAAAAAGCAAGCGGTGAAGACGCTGGGTCAGGCGACGAAGAAAAGGACGACCCTGCCAGTGACGCCAGTGAAGATGAAAGTAAGTCGTCAAAAACTGGAAAGAAATCGGGAAAACGCGGCAAAAAAAAGTCTAAATCCGACAAAAAAGGCAAAGGTTCTGTACCCAAACAGGACGAGGAATATGAGGTATTAATATTCTCATAATAATTAAAACAATAGAAATTAGAAAAAGATAACAGTGCACTTTTGTGATGGTCTCTTTCTAATAAACAGCTTACTATAATATTTTCGAACAAAATTCCAGTTTTGTTATTTCCAAAGATATTTTGAATTAAGTAGAAAAATACTCAGAATTTCGGTAAAAACTACAATATTATTTATATTTTTATGTATTTGTTCAGGTTCAAAAGGTAGTCGGCAAACAGAAAATTTTTGGTAAAGTTCATTATTTGATTCGTTGGAAAGGATATGGACCTGACGACGATACATGGGAAAAAGAAGATACACTGAATTGCCCTGAACTTATTAAAGCTTATCTTGACAATCCAGCCAAAGTGGAAGCTGAAGAGGCGGCTCAAGCAAAAAAAAGAGTAGCGGAACAGCCGGCTTCAAAAAAAGCAAGTAAGAAAAAGAAGGTAGAAAGCACACCTGCAACTAAAAAATCAGCGAGGACTCCGAACAAAAAAAGTCCAAACAAAAAGCCGCGTTATGCCGAAGACGATGAAGATGACGACGATTATGAGGAAGATGACGATAAATCCAAGAAATCAAAAACAGCTAATAAAAAAGGACGTGGCGCTGATGATGATCAAGAAAACGATAACAAAGAATACGAGGTAAGTTTAAAATTAATTTGTTTTAATATTTAATGTAATAAACACTTATTAGCACATTAATAATATTTAAGGTGGAAAAAATATTGGATGTGCATCAGTTAAAGAACGGAGGTAAAGAATATCTTGTGAAATGGAAGGGCTATCCACCTTCGCAGTCGACATGGGAATCAGAAGAAAATGTGCGTCATTGTCCAGAAATAGTAAAACGATTCATAAAACAGCTCGACGACGCTAAAAGTAAAACACCGCGAGAAACTCGCGTCAATCCAAAACACACAGACAGGTAAGTTTTGTTTTTTGTTCTCGAATGTAGCCAGTACTATTAAATGTATTTCTGAATTTAGATTTACACTAACCATGAAACAAAGTGGTCGCCGTATAAGCAAGAGAAATCAAGGAAAGCAACGGTAATTTTCTTTTTTTAGTGTATAAGAATTTCTCTATTCAAAAAATGTTATACCTATTGCATATATTTTTTTGTTTGATTTTCAGCACACGCTACGATGACAATGAATAAATATCCATTTCCGCACTTAATTCATGTTTTACAGAAGTGGAGAAATTATTGTCAGCAGTATAAATGTTCTTTTTTTTATTGTTAATAACGAAATTATTGTTCATAAAAAACAAAACAAAAACAGCGGGATTCTTGTATGCTCTATGAGTATGTCATGAATAGGACTCGCTAGAATAATTTGAATCAATTAATGTGTATCTGGGCGTCTATTTTATTTATATAAGAAACATTTCTTTTCTTGTGATAATGCAATACGTGCACAAGTACAAATTATTTTTTGAACAATTAATAAACAGACAGGCAAGAAATATGTTTGTTATGATTGAATCTTTAACAATGCGTCGTAATGCCTTTTGGAGAAAAAGTAGGTATAGAGGGCATTATTGACAAATAATTTATTTTGTGGTTTGAGAGTTTTTATAAAAATAAAGATCAGAAGTATTGTACAAAATCCAAGTCAAAAGCATTTTATTAGAGATGCGCCGAATATTCGTTTGGTATTTGGTATTCGGCGTCTTTTTCACTATTTGTATTCGGCCGAATTATTCGGTTCTGGTGTCAAATATATTCGGTTCGAGTATTTCTATTTTCTTGGCTACACGACACGGTATAGAACTAAAAGACAAAACTTCTTATGTAAGATTTATGTTATATATTATAAGTCAAAGAAATCCTATGAAGAATGCGTTGAATAAAGCTAATAAAATAAAGCCAGCAGCGACTCGTAGCGTACATGTTAGAACCTGTTTACGCGGCAAAACAATGAAATGGTAAACCGAATAATTCGGCCGAATATCCGGTTCGGTAAAGGTTAAACCGAATGGTATTCGGTGAAACCACTATTCGGCGCATCTCTACATTTTATGATATTGTAACAGAGTATTATATTTAATTTTTTTCTTAGTACAAACGGTTTCTCCATTTTTGTCTTATTTTTTTGTACTGTTAGTGTTTGGATACATGTTTTAAAATTTAAAATAAGTAAGTAAATGAAACGTGTCTTTATGAAATAAGTTTAGTATATAGAAATACATATTTTAAATTTATTGGCTTGAAATTGGTAGAACCAACAAGAAAAAAAAACAAATACATGGGAAAAATTTGCCAGTTTCGAGATACTAGTTAATTAAGGTGCATACCATTTATATGTGTTTTATTTGGAATATTTTTTGTATTAGATTTTCTGTATGCAAATATTACGTATTATAAAATGTGCAACACTGTAATAAAATAATACCAATAAAGTATACTAGAAATTCAATGCCTTTATATAAACGCACTAATCAACACCTATTACAGTAGACATGGAACCTTGTTAAGTCGAAGAAATTAGCCATTCTCTTCTGCCGGAACCCAAAAGACTACGACTCGAACTCAATATGATTTCCCAATTCCCTAATAGTATGAGGTACTGTGAATACATATTATATACACTAACTCGACGGCTTAAGAATAGCCGAGCGTGTAGCGGTACTGCTGTTTACATGGCGTTGCTATGGTTCCTCTATTACAAGTTCCTGGGTTCTAGCCTGAGAGCTGGTAAAAGTGTCAATTGGATTTTCTATTTATTATTAAAAAAAAATAATTATGAATTGGGAAGTTTCCATTGGACGAAAATACTGATTATGATACTGTCACATCATTATAATAAAGATAACTTTAAAATTCTGAAAGAATTATTTAGATATCTGTAATTTCAACGGAGATATTCAATTTCTTGTACATGGGGTCGCAAATGAAACTGATTTTTGAGTATGACGTCACGCGGTACAAGTTTGCTGTTTTTTAGCTTTGTGAGTAATTAGAACCTAAGTTACTTAGTAACTATTTTGTTGTAATACAGACTTTTCTATTTATATTAAAATTAACTGTCAAAAATTTAAATATGTCAATATTTTCCGTCATCAACTGGTTTGTTTTTAGTGTTTCCATAACAATTTACGAGTTTATAGAAAGAGATTTATCGGAAGTTACCATGTTAAATTACCACACATACAAACTGAAAATAACTTAAAAATATCGTGCCGCGTGACGTCACCCGGACTGAAAATGGAATTTCTTGGAGAATTGTCAATTCAAACTTTGAAATAGCATAACTTTGTTGTTTTTAAAGATATTTCAAAAATTCTTCCGCCATTAATTTTATAATTTTTAGAACTATGATTTAGACCAAAAAATTAAAAAAAGGGAAACTTCCTAACTGGTGCTAGGCCCAAATAACCTTAGCTGTTGGTGGTCACACTACACTAACTCAAAGTCTTGCGAACTATCTCAATGTAAATGACGCGTACACTTCAAAACCCCTGTAAATCAAATAACTCGAAGCAATAAAATCCTTGACACGAAATTTCAGCACTTTCTTTGAAGTTCGAGTTGAGTTCCTACTGTATTCGCATGGGTTCTTTTAACACCTTTTGGGGTAAGTTCGGTTTTGCGCTCGGATAGATATGAGTGCTCTAATGCGTTCGGATTTAACACCTGGAGGAGATCGAGCACGCTCTATCATCTATGAGCTCCGAGGAAAGCGAGCGAACAAGCAGATTTAACCATCTTCCAAGCATTCATTTTAAAAATGAGCGAAAACACGTGTTGTAAGACTGGATAAATTTCGAAGTTTATTTGTAAATAGTAATTTTTCAATAGGTAAAAATACACATATAATATTTATTCAAAGAATAGTAATAACCAATAAGTCTATACTGCACAGAATGATTCGCTCGGCTCGATCAATCGAGCGCAAAATCGAACTTAGCCTTGATAAAATTTGCGGATTTTTTCCTGTTAAGGAGCACTGTTCATAAATATGACAAATTTCAACTCCAGCTCATTTGAAAATTGGTTAATGCAAACAAATTTTCCAATATAAGTAAACAGTGACACAGTAATTTATAGCGATAACTGATAAAACAACCAAAAATAAAAGTTCTGATGTCATTAAATTTTTTTTGTTGCTTATAACAACTAGAGCTGTAAAAGTAACGAGAAATTGTGTACCCGCATGTATTCGTTACTAAAACAATCAGCACCCGTTACTTTCGTATCGTTATGTTACTCGTTACTTTTGATACAATCGAGTACCAGTAGTCTAGTCTAGTAGCAGTGTCTAGCATGAAGCATCGCATCGAGTCGCTCGCGTAATTGTTAAAATGATTTTAAGAATGGGTTTACCAAATTATCATAAACAAATAATGTTACAATGTACGGCGATACGCGCAACAATAAATATTATTTTCCTTTGTAATGTAAAACGAATTCAAAATACATAAAAAATAAGCATACACATTACAAAGTACACAGACAGTAGGCACACGCATACGTTACGTATGACGCACGATGCATTCCAGTTCACGTTTTAGTATTACATGTATGATTTGTATTCGTTCGTATAACGAATCAAACCTCAGCTCTGTGAATCAAACAGTGACATACGACAAATGAGAGTAACGAAATAAATTTGTGAGTAACGATTCGGTACTTCGAGTCAGGCGATGTACCCGTTACTTGGTAACGAATACATACGGTTTGCTACAGCTCTAATAACAACCTATTTTTAAATAAATAAAACCGTTTAAAAACGGGGCACGACTTAAATAACGACATACCTGCACGTAAACAATCTCATAAAAATCATCGATGACATAGGATTTCTAATTTCATTGATTTTATCGGTTCCGGAAAATAGAAAATTGTAAACAATTACCTCTATAGGATTTATGTTTATAAATTTTAATGGTTGAATAAATAAAAAAATAAAATATGTACAGATGAAATATCTTTTTTCTTCAATAATTTGGCGCTTAGTGCTTGATACTTACCGATAATATAGACGCTTATGACCTCTGTTGTCGAGCGTCTATAATCTACAATATCTATCTTACCGATATTAAACAGAAAACGGTCAGCTTTCTACTCTTTAATTAATGCAAACTGACTAGATTACGAAAAATTGATTGCGAATGGGGTAAAAACATGGTTGCAAAGTAAAGTGGCAACTATAATATATTTTGATATTAATCAAAATTATGTACAAAAATTAATTTTACAAACCATTGATAACTTAAAGTCCAGGTTGTAAACCAAAACCGGGGCCTTTTGGTTCTTCAGACAGCGATGTCAAGCCGCCAAGTGGCTCTGATGCAAAACGACCGTTTCTGCAAAAAAAAATGCATTTTGATTGACGACAAATTTATTAGAACATTTTAATAATTTATTTAAAGCTATCAACTTCCAGGATTATCTAATATTACAAACGCTAATGACCTTAGTTGTCGAGCGTCTATAAACTATCCATCTTATCTAGTATTTATTAGGTGCGTTTGGTATCAAGGTGTAGTGTAAAAAGTGTAAACACTTTTGACACTATTACGTTTGTTATACAAAAGTGTAAAATAACTGACCTGTTTGTTATTTCAGTGTGGGACTAAAAGTGTAACAACTATTAGTCCCGGCTCTTGAGCAGGTGCACGTAGTGTAGTGTAGGTCACGTGATATATGTCTGAATTGACAATTACTTTGACAGATTTGATACTTTTTTCGTACTCTGTTTTTTACATTTTTTGTCTCTTAAAAATGAATGAGCTTCAAAATGTAATGGTACAAGATAAATATGGCAGTGAGTTTAACATTTTTACGACCAAAAAAACTGTAAAAACTAGAAATAATGAATTCAGTCAATCTGTCATTTATTTATTTTGTAATGCGCATGTACAATCTAGTCAGAATGTACACTAGCCCGTTTGTTACAAGTGTACATTTAGTTTACACTTTTGGTGAACTTGTTTACACTTTTCAGTGAAAAATATCTGCACTACATTACACTACACCTTGATACCAAACACACCTAATAATTATAACTGTAAACGAAATTACCTCGGCCCAGCTTGGGGAACTTTATTATTTTTCAGATCATTCAAAATTTCTTCTGTATCTTTCACTGTTAAATCTTCCTGAAAAAAATAAATAAAAACACATTATTTTCATTATGAATCACTACTACAAAACATATCTAGTGTTATTTACTCACATAATAATCGTCGTTGATCTGAATCATAGGCGCGTTGACGCAGGCACCCAAACATTCCACTTCTGATATTGTGAAGTTTCCGTCTGCTGTTGTTTCGCCAACATGGATGCCGAGAGTCTTTTCGACGCAGCAAAGTATGTCATCGGAGCCACGCAACCAACACGGCGTGGTAGTGCAAACTTGAACGTGATACTTACCAGTCGGTTTTCTGAAAATGAGGAAAAATTAATCCTTGAATATTTTTCTTATAATAGTCTTGTAACGTTCGTGACAACATTGCTGTCAGAAAACTGTATTTAGCTAAAACGTTTTAATGATAACCATTGGTTAACGATTTGATTTTTAACTCGTATCTTTAAACGTACCTCATAAACATTGTATAAAACGTGGCTACTTCATATACTCTCATTCTTGGCAATTTTAACAAATCAGCTACAGCATGCATTGCAGTAATCGGTAACCAGCCGTGCTGTCTTTGAGCCAAATCCAGCAATGGAATCATAGCTGCTCGCTTATGGCCTTCCGGATATATAGCTAAAATAGCTTCGGCTCTCTAAAAATAATATCGAAAAAATCAGTATATAAGTAACGATATTATAAATATATCGACATACCTTTTTGTTTTCTGACGAAAATTCAAAAACAACATCCGGATTGTCTTCTTTAGTATCTCTGTGCACGAACAAACTATCGTGTAACGCCGTTGAAGAAGTTTGCAGAGCACGAGCAATACTGCCGCGCCACTAAAAAAGAAGAATATAATATATTATACATTTTATGTAAAGAAAAAAGATTGCATAAGTTTTTCGTAACAAAAATGCGAGGTTACGGTTACATAATATATTTTATTTGACAATTTTTCTTCAAAAATATACTTAAAATAAAACGAATAGAACTCACAATTTGCTGGCCTATTAATTTTACGTTCGATAGCATTTTGAAATCAGTTAAAAAAAGATTCCAAAGGGGATACGATATCAATAACTCTTTGACGTTTATAAATCAGTATCACAACCCAATCTAATGAACAGATAGCGCTATAATGCTTGAACTAAAAGCTTTAATAAAATTCCGTCTGATGCTCCTAGTGATCAGTACTTCAGCTACATCTGACGAAATCTTTTCTAAGCTGTTATTTTAAAATTGTTACAGGGCTTCATGATTTTAAAATTTCGAAAGATTTGGGTCTTTTCGAAATCATTATGCTTATAAAAAACGACACGTAATTTAAAAAACAAACAACAATATTACAAAACAGGAAATCTAAACAATTTATTGCCAATTTTACAATAAAAACTATTCACATTTATAAAAGATAACTCACTTTCATGTTCAGCTATATATTCTTGAACTAAAGATTCTAAAAATGGAAGTATTGAATTAAGTTCAGTTTCTTTATCACCTACGCACCATGCAATACTCATATGAAATGATGGATTCTGAAACAAAACACATCACAAACATAACGTAATTATTCGATTTTCTCTCTGCAAGAAATTGTACCATTTAAAGGAAAAATATGTGAATGTTCGTTTATAATTAAGGGACCACCAAACCGATCCAGATCAATTTTTTAAAATATTATATATTGTCACGGATCAACAAACGAAATGAAAGTTTAGATGTGAAAGACACACTCGAAGAACGGACATATTCCCGCTAGTAAAATATGAAAACAAATTAATAATTCTTATAACTTACCTCGTAAAACGATTGTAACCTAAATTCCGCTAAGCATTTATCCAATATTTCAACAACATTAACTAAACTATCATAACCAGTTCTAGCTCGTAAGCCAATAAACGTTCTAGTTCTTTCTTCATTACAATAAATTTTTACGTTGCTTAAAAGAACGACAAATCTATAAACAAAGTCTAATTAAAAACTGCTAAACAATTTTATATAATCTTAATGAGAGCCAATTACCTGCCAACATTGCAAATATTATCCTGAACAGTTTTTGCGAACGGTTCGATCCAATGATATTTTAAAACTACGGTTCTAGTTAAACTGATATGTAAATCGTCTGATGGTTTTAATTTAGCAACCGACTGACTACACTCTATTACTTTGGATATTAAATTATTCATTGTGCTGTTTCCTTCATCTATAAATTAATTCGTATTGTAAATAATATTAAAATTCAGTCGGCAGTGGAGAACAATTTATAACTTAAAGCTACATTCCAATATTCAGAAATTTAATTTAGTTCATTGTTTTTTTTTTACTATTCTTTTTCGAATATGGAAGCAGACGCTGATGACCTCTGTTGTCGAGCGTCTATAATCCACAATTCATTCGAATATGGAATATGCTCGTTTCGATCAGTAGAAACTTTATAGGAGCTATCAATTGTTCTTCATAATCAAGTTAATAATTACATTTAATAAACACAAAAGTAGACCAATTCCCTCTTTCATGTGCGAACGTTCGCGCCCTTCCATCATGTGCTTCTGGGTTATCTTCAACTTCAAATTTAGTGGGAATTAGAATCGACGGAAATGGTAGCCTACATAAAAATAAATACGAATTCTTGTAACACTACATACAAAATAATAAATCTTATATGTCAATAACTAATACATTGGAATTTTGGGGATCTGTACCCTAAGGCGAAAGATGGGGAAACGATTGATTCCTATAATGTTCTACTATTGTTACTGTTTGTCATGTCTTCTAATCCCTAAATTTTAAATGCTAAAAATGAAATCTAAGTTAAGTTGATGGTCCAAATTCCCGTCTCCCACAAAATATGCTTTTATTGGACTTATTTTTTACAACTTGGATTGCGTTATAACTTATACACTTAACCTAACTTTACCTTTCAACTGCTTTGACGTGTTTCGATTTTTCTTTTTCTTCAAAATCCTTTGGCAGTGTCCTTTTTGTGGAAACTTTACATCCGGGCACTTCCGAATCTGATGAATCTTCGCTAGAATCATAACTAGCTCTTAACAAGTCCAGTGACGTTTTGGTTGACATTTTGAAAAATGCGCGTACCTACCAAGTACGGTAGTACCAGTGTTCAAAATTCCGGAGGTCCACACAAATTGTCAAATTAATCGGCCCTAAAGAAATTTCCACATTTTTTTACAAAAAAAATTATTAAAACGGCGTTAAGCATGATCTTAAAACGCAAAATGAAAATAAATTAAAAGCCCTCCGTAAAATGTCCTATTACTTATTTTTATTAACATCGATCTCAGTTATACAAATAGATATTAAATTAAATAATTCCTACTCCAAACGGTCTAATGACATAATTTAGAAACGAAATTTGAATTCGTAAACGCAACTGTTATTAAAATATCCGCCAATTATTTTACGATTGTTATACTTCGATTTAAATTTAGTGTCTGTTGACGTAAGATAATTCTAAATTTTTGTCTAAACAATTCAAAAGGTTTTTTTAGGGCCCTGGTTAAATGGCTAGCGTTAGATATAAGAATCTATAAACCATTTTTCAAAATCTTCCTGATTCAAAAAAATGAAAAAAAATAAAGAAATCACAACATTTATTTCACAAATTCAAGTGGCGGGTTAAACTCTCAAATACATCGATATTTGATACATTATTGTATTAATATAATAAATTTCTAGTTGTGTAAACAAACAGGTATATAAATAATTTGAAATGTGACTAGATTTTAGAAGTAATATTATTATAGATCTTTGTACATATGATTTCCATTAACGAAAATTTCACGAAAATACTTCTGCTTTGGCACTTTGATGGCAGTAAATAGTTTTAGTACCTATATTACAAAAATGTGATTTCACTGAGTTACTTACAATAAATAATTTACTTTGAAAAAAAATTAATATGACACTGAGAAAATGTACAATTTGTCATACAAATTACATAGTAAATTTGTATGCTTTATCGATGAGATAAAAAAAGTTACTGAAATGGCAACTGAAATATTTATAATCTCTAAATCGAATTTAATATCAACAATATACCCACCACCGACTGAATGTTTTATACAATGAAATTTTGTATTATAAAATATAAAACTATGTATTAAAGGACAGAAAAGACCCCAGAAAAAATACAGTTCAGAAACCAGTTGTACTAACAGTAAGTATATGACCAACATAATGCGTCAAATTTAGCTCAAAACAAATGAAAAACATACAGCATGTTAGTCTTTTGTTACAATTTTTGATAGCAATCTGTTCTCAAACGCTATTATAGATTTATATTTGACTTTTGACGCATTATATTTACAATTTCAATACGATTCACTGCAAAATACTGAACAAGCACCAAAAACTTCAATTTATTTAAAAAACAGGGACTGACCGTTAACTGAAAATATTGATTAAGTAAAATAAAATAATATTTATAACTAATAATAATAAAGATCACAGTTTTTGATATTACTTGTTAAAATTGATAAAATTTCACTAAGCCAGCAAGAGAAAGAACGTTGCATTGGTCTGCTCACAGCGTTTTATAACAATTGCAAGTGAATTTTCCATCGACCAAACGATCGGTTTTATGATTCAAATGTAAAATTCAATTAAAGTTGTCATAGTATAATAAATCGGGTTTTTCACAAACTATCCAAATATGCAATAAAAAACAGTAACGAATCAGCCCCCCTCCTCATTAATATTTAAATTGTACTTGATGACACATCGAGATCAAAATTGTCTCTTCAAAATCATAAATAATTCAATATACTCTTTAAATTCTAACAAATTATCTTTGGTTAATAGAACTTTGAAATAAACAGCCTGCAGAGCAGCAATTTACTCCGTAATATGAAATCTTATTGTTTGATTTTGATCAAATGCCCTCGAAACATATCAACAATAATTCAAATAAAATTAAAACAAAATCAATCAAACAAATAAGATTTTATCATTCATGCGCTATCACCATAATATTAATTCAACTATTTAGTGTAAAGAGAAGCCATATAATTCTCGAACAGAAATTTTTATAAACAATGCTATACAAGCAATTCCTTTAACAAGTTTTTTTTTACAGTATCAACAAAAAATACAGTACAGTGCACAAATTTGTTTGTTCAGACTTCAGACAGATAAGAGCTTTCATGACTCGCATAACCAATTTTAGCGGTATGAATTAACTCGTAAAGTAGAAGTGCCTGTATTAAATAAACGAACAATAGAACGTTCCGGAGTAGTATGAAGGCTTCTCTTAAAAAAAAATATAAAAAAAGAAACACCTTAACGCTTAGCTACAACTTACAAGCTACCTTGCAGAACTGAACAAGCACAATGTGCAATCATAAATTAAATACAAGTATCTCCTTCGTAAACACTAACTATTTAGCAGTCAGTTTTTATAGTGATTAAACACTTTGGTATTTGACAGACGTGCCATTTAAATATTTTCATCCCTCATATATAAAAATGTGAATTATTTCTAACATAACTAGCGACTACAATATAAGTTAATACCTATTTCCTTATTGTTAATAACGAAGTTACTAAATACCAATAAATAAATATTTCTAATTCGATATTTAACTACAAAATGACCATCATGGAATATTAAACTAGGAAAAAACAATAGCGAATTGCGTATGGCAGCTTTTTTACAATTTTAGTTAGCTAACTTGTAATAACAAAATTTATAAATAATTTGTAACACTCAGTTAAAGAAAATATAAAAAAAAAGAAACGACGAACAAATAAGAAAATATAAAACAAATTAATTAATTCTTTTATAAAACTTGCAGCTTGTAATTTTTGTACGACTGCTTAAAAAATGGTAACAAATTTAGAACATATAAAAAAATAATTCATCACGATGTCAGTTCTTCGAGCAATTCCTCGGTTGACCTATGCTCGTTTTTGAACTTTTCCATATAAGATTTAGGTACCGTCCATTCAAGTAAGATCTGAACGTTACATTTCAATCTTTGCGCTTCGGTGAGACTTTCGTCGAGGCAAGGTTCCCGGCCGGAGCCTTTGATTGATTCCAATAAAACGTCATCGATCAAACGTTTATTGAAACCCAATTCGTTTAAGCGTTTTTGCGACGAGATCTTCTTCAACAAGACCGCGAGCAATAAACGCATTTTTTCTATAGGCATAGGCGGTTCAATGAAACATTTTACATCTTCCGTTTTAACGGTAGACTTCGTTGTATTAAAGTTAGCATCGGTCGTCTCCGATTCAAAAGGTTTTTTTCTACATCTCGACCAATGTTCCTCGCGTTCGATTTTCGTCTTATAAAACCTTTTACAGTAAGAACAAATATACGGTTTGTCCGTTTTGTGAATGCAAAGCATATGTTTCTTTAAATGAGGCAACTGGGAGAACGCCACGTGATCCGTGCACAGTTCACATCGGAACGGCTTTTCACCCGTATGACGTCTAGTGTGCAATTTCAGTGCGGTCGAGTGAGCAAACGCCTTCCAACACACCTGGCATCTATAAGGTCGCTCGCCACTATGCACTCGCTGATGTACAGTCAACTGACTGCGTTGTGCGAATCGAGCGCCGCATACGGCGCATCCGTGCGGCTTGTCGCGAACGTGAGTACGCATATGTTGCGGCAGGTGACCTTTCAACCATTTGTCGCAAACGGGACAGTGAAAAGCTCGCAAACCCGCATGGAAACATGTCAAATGTTTTTTCAGTGCGTCCGGTCGGATAAACGATTTGCCGCAAATGTCGCATACGTAGTCCCGTACGTCGAGATGCTTTTTTGTGTGCAGTTTAAGATTAGCAAGGCAGGTAAAAGTTGCCGGACAACGTTCGCATTCGTATGGTCTTTGACCGGTGTGAGTTCGAGCGTGTTGAGATAATTGGCCGCCGCGGGCAAACGTTTTCGGACACTTTTCACAACGGTATGGTTTAAAGCCCGTATGAACGCGCATGTGCAAACGTAATCGTTCCTTAATGGGAAATGATTTACTACAATAATCGCAAATAAATATCTGAGCATCGCCTGTACCGACAGTGTGTTTAGAAGCGACGTGATTTTTGAGAGAGCCTGATTGTTTAAACGCTTGACCGCAGTCGGTACATTCGAATGGTCGCTCGCCCGAATGAATCCGTTCGTGTTTACGTAGATCATTGCGACCGAGAAAATGTTTCCCGCACTCATCACACTGATATTTCTTTGGATCTTTATCTTTAGAATTTGTCATTGTTTACGATTGTGATATGATTAAATCATTTTCAAAATTTACAGCGTTTATCTAGTTTGATTTTTATTATGTATGATATATTATATTATTTAAGTTACTAGTCTTAAATGATTTATAAGTTTTAAGTTTCTTGAAATGATCGCAAAATATTAGGATGAATCAGCTGTATCTTTGGTAGCGTTTTGTTTTGACATTGCAAGCACTGGCATAATTTAAACATTAAAAATAAATAAATCTCATTTTTCTTTGGTATTATCAAATAGGTATCTACAATTAACTATAGAAATCGTTCATAATAATATTCAAAAACTCTGTCTACAAATTAGATAAATTATTGGCAACAAATGACTAGACAGTTTAGCTGAATAAACGTTTATAAATTATTCAGCGACTATTAAAAACCAACACCACTGTTTTAATAACATGCAAATTAACCCAAAATAAGTGCATTGTTTAAAGAAAGCACTGTCTCTTGAAAAAAAACCGACCACCTGAAGAAATTCTGTTAGTCGCAAATATACAGATTGTAATAAAAGTAAATATTTACAGATCGTTTCGACATCATTTTGGTGAAGCGTTGTACTCCATAGCTCTGCAATAAGATAATACATTCTTATCAGTTTCATTATTGTCCCAAGTAGGCGCAATAATTACATTTCATTAAGCAATCACTATAAAAAAGCAAACAATAAATACAGGTCCCGTTTAAAACACGTTCTGAACGTTAAAATAAATAGCGTTTTATTAGATTCGTTACTTACACATTTTAATTAAGAAACCGTGGTCAATGACAGAAAATTAATTTGAAGCCTTTAATCAAAACGCCATATTTGTTGATCATAATTAAGTATGAAATTGGTAACAATTCATGCAATATCAAATGCTCCTTGAATAAAAAAAGGAGATCAACAACAAGGAGTAAACAGATGACACAAAACTAAAATAGAAAATACCATGAAAATACATTTTTTTATTTTTTTGTTCCCAAATTTTATTATCATAATAAATTTTAATCAGTAACAAAAAAAAGGGAAAAACATCGTAACATGTAAATATGTTTATTAGTACATAACGTTTGCAAAACTACAGGATATCAATAATTCTATTCTTATAAAATTCCTATTTTAAAGATATTGGCGATCCATCGGCGTCTTTTTTGCTTTCTTATCTCTTGCTCGTGGATACCAACGATGCTTGGTGGTATTTGTTAAAGCCATTAGCTGTTGAATTGCAATATCGGGATGAGTTGGTTTGAAAATTTGTTGTACTTCTGGACCCCAACTTGTCTTTAATAATGTTGAATCTTCCAGCGGTGCATCTGGGATTGGTTTTGTACATTCATATGGTACATCACGTTTAGGATGCCAACAAACTATCGTTGAACTGTCGTCCGTAATAACTATTTTATTTTTTTCATTTAATGTCGACTTCAAACGAACCCCGATATACAGAAAATTTTTGTTGAAATTTAGAAGTCCAAAAGAACACTTTAAAGCCATTTTCACTTTGCTTTTTTCACGACCCGTATTACTATTAGTATATTGAAATATTTCACAATAGATTGTAATCGCAAACCAAATTATCCACTTATTCTGGAGAAATTATTGAAAAAATATTCATTTTAACCTTACATTCGACAGTTCCATAATCATGAACTATGCAGGAAAATTCAGGAAAAGAATCAAATGATTACTGAATCCTCCATCGATACGTTAATGGATTTGAAAAAGTTCTATGGTCAAATCAATGGAAACCTTGTGTCTATGGTTCCAAAATCAAAAGTCAAAAAACATGACAGTTATCTTTATAAATATATAAAACGTCAAATTTGGATGATTTTAGTTAGTGTAACGAGTCTTTTTGGTTAGTGTTTTTCTTATTACATATGTAGTCTATGTATGTGTAGTAAATACGGTTATAAAGTTATTAAGAATTCGAAAAAAAATAAAATCGAAGTAATATAATCATGCCTTTACCAGCTGCATTAGCTGCAAAACTTGCTAAACGCGGTTTAATAACGGAGAAAATTAAGCCGCCTGAACAACCATCGGAAGAAATAATTGCGGAAAATTATGATACTCCAACAGAGAAGAAAAAGCGTTCCGAAGTATTAATAAAAAAAATAAATGAAGATGATCTGCTTTTGTCAAATAGAGGCCATGAAGGTTGTCCAAATAAATACAATGTTTACCATGAATGTACAACATTTTGTGTAACTCGATGGAAAGTAGGTGTACTTAGAACTGATGTGACATATCTACGACGTAAATTCAAAATGTTGAAACAGTATCCGTTACCTGAAATGTGGAAGGAAATTTACGATCGTGGATCCGGGAGGTATTATTTCTGGAATCTCGAATCCGATGAAGTATCATGGTATCCCCCAGGGCATCCAAAAGCGAAAATAGGCCCTAGTGCGGCTCATATTCGAGAAACTACAAAAGTACATACAAAAGACGTATCAGACGGTGATGATTCAGATGAGACAGAAGACGAGGAAATAGAGGAACCGGAAATAACCACTAAGAAAAGAAAAGTATCGTATGAAAGTAACAAGTCTTTAATGAGAGCAGGTAGAGTAAAACGAGATATGCTGGACCCGATGGATCCCGCCGCTTATTCTGATGTACCTCGAGGTACCTGGTCATCCGGATTAGATACAGAAGCTAAAACTGGAGTTGACACGACAGCATCAGGACCTTTATATCAAATGAGACCATACCCTTCACCAGGAAGTATACTTGCCGCCAATGCCAAAACAAAAAAGGCAACGTAGACTCTTCAGATTATTTATAATATGTAAAATTAATTTTAGTTGAATGTAATGTTATCGTTAAATAAAAGTATTTCTTCTAATTTTTTCTTTTATTTGTGTATGAGTAGAAGAGAGCAAGTTTGAAATAGTGGATTGTGTATCTAGGGTGTAATGACATGTAGGTATGACATTATGTTAAACGAGCGCCAGCCACGCAAGTCAAAATAGCATTGCGCCCTGATACATACTGTATTTTTTGTCCTACGCCCTATAAAATAGCGGATTTTATATTCATCTAGTTTTATTTTGACATCTCACTTGTGTAGCAAACTTCAATAATGAATAGGTAGGTCCTGACACATTATATATAAGCAGCATCTAAGCCGTCACACAAATACAGCACATGTGAGCAGAGTGCTGTTATTCATAAGATCGTAGGTTCGTCTCCAGCTGGAGTAATATGAACTATTAAAATTATTGAATTTTACTTTCATTTATAATTAAAAATAATAAATTGAGTCATTTTACAACCGGTATACACGCATGAAAAGCAGCTATTTTATAAGAGGTCGAACAAAAAAGGGCTTTATTTTACACCGATCGCTTATAGTTTCAACAAGACTTTAAAATCTGTGCAATAATAGAAGAATTTCGATTCTCTACGAACTTTCAATGCTTTCAAGAATTTATTTACACTTAGTAACAGTTATTCATTATTTCTATAAAATCTTTATAATTAAAAGTACATAAATTATTGTAGAATAATTGCACATTACGAACTTAAATAAACACGTATAGAATAGCACGTTTTGTTTTTTGTTATTGCTTATTGTTTGCGACGTCACCGAGTCAGTGTATTTTCATGTGAGTATTCAGCGCCTCCCGTTGCGTGAATGCCCTCTCGCATAACTGACATACATACGGACGTTCTCCAGTATGAATTCGAACGTGTTTTTTAAGCACAGTACTAGTCGAAAAGCCTTTGCCACATGTACTGCACACGTAAGGCCGTTCGTTTGTGTGCGTTCGCATGTGAACTACCAGCGCCGATGGAGTTTTATATTTTTTATCGCACAAGTGACACGCGTGCGGTCGTTCACCTGTGGAAAAATTACCTCAATATCTATTTGAAAAGTATTCATTTGTCTTCACACTATACAGATTGTATCAAATTAAACCTGTGCATAGGGCATTCTGTGTGTAAGACAGAGATTGATACATAAAGCAATAAGTAAGAATGAGATAAATGATCGCTAATAGGAAGTTACTGTGGTTACTGTAAAAAAATAATAACGAACAACCTGATAGCGTCATCGTTGTTTTCTGCAGTAAAAATAGTCACTACTGAAATTATTGATAAAATGGCAATTTAAACTGTTTGGGAAAAAATCCAAATAATTAAATGGTTTTATGGTGGTAATTCAACCGCCGACATAATAAAATTATTTGTAGCTGCCTTTCAAAATTTCTAATGCATGTCAGTCCGTTGACCATCAAATGTTAGCCAATGTGAGGGGAAATTTTTGTAATCGATTAGGATATTGTTTGGCAGAACGTGGAGGTCTTTTCGAACACTTAATAAATTAATTAATAAAATAATTGTTAAAACTTTTGTACCAGATATAAATAATATTACGAATTAATATTGTGGTTAATTAGTTGCTTTAGTTGGTAAACTGGTAAAAGATTTACATTTTTACAGCATAGAAGGAGCGAAAAAACAAAGATGACGTTATTAGGTTGTATAAATATTATTTATTTACAGTAACCACAGTAACTTCCTTTAGTGATTATTTATCTCATTCTTACTTAATACTTTATATATCGATCTCTGTCTTACACACAGAACGGCCTATGCACAGCTTTAATTTGATACAATAGGTGTGTTTGGTATCGAGGTGTAGTGTAGTGTAGTGTAGTGTAGATAACTTTTCACTGAAAAGTGTAAAAAGTTCAGCAAAAGTGTAAACTAAATGTACACTTGTAACAAACGGGCTAGTGTACATTCTGAGTAGATTGTACATGCGCATTACAAAATAAATAAATGACAGATTGACTGAGTTCATTATTTCTAGTTTTTACAGTTTTTTTGGTCGTAAAAATGTTAAACTCACTGCCATATTTATCTTGTACCATTACATTTTGAAGCTCATTCATTTTTAAGAGACAAAAATTGTAAAAAACAGAGTACGAAAAAGGTATCAAATCTGTCAAAGCGATTGTCAATTCAGACATATATCACGTGACCTCTACTACACTACGTGCACTTGCTCAAAAGCCGGGACTAATAGTTGTTACACCTTTAGTCCCACACTGAAATAACAAACAGGTCAGTTGTTTTACACTTTTGTATAACAAACGTAATAGTGTCAAAAGTGTTTACACTTTTTACACTACACCTTGATACCAAACGCACCTAATCTGTAGTTAAACTTCAATATGTCAAAACTAACTCGAAATAGAGAAACAAATGTAGATCTTACCTGTATGTTTGCGCATGTGTATTTGCAAATCACTTTGAGAATGGCATTCTTTGCCGCACGTGGTGCACAGCGCAGTGCACGCCCTCTTTTCGCCGCGATGTTTTCGTAGCACATGCTGTGTTAAGTGACTTTCCAAATGAAAAGACAGTTGGCATTCTTCGCACGGATACGGCCTGTCTCCGCCATAGTGTCTGAGCATATGATATTTAAGATAATAAACCGATTTACCACAGACATT
Source organism: Mongoloraphidia duomilia (assembly GCA_039654895.1). NCBI lineage: Eukaryota > Metazoa > Arthropoda > Insecta > Raphidioptera > Raphidiidae > Mongoloraphidia > Mongoloraphidia duomilia. Next base: position 16,616,043 of record CM077527.1, read on the forward strand.
GCACACGTCCTTATCCTTAATTCCTTCATGTATACGTTTTATATGTTTACGTAAAGTTATTTCATTTTTAAACGAACCATCGCACTTCTGACACGTAAACGGAGTTTCTTTAATGTGCGATTGCTGATGTTTTTTCAGTAAGTGCATCACTTGAAATCCTTTACCGCACGTCGGACAAAAATGTTTTAATTCTTCGTGCGTTTTTCTATGGATTTCTAACTGAAGTCGGACCATGAATTTTTTTCCGCAAATGTCGCAAGGCGACGGCTTTATTTTATGTTTTTTCATATGTACGGCTTGAGCGCTTAATTCATAAAAACCTTTATTGCAAATTTCGCAATGATACCGCGTTTTGCCTTCATGTCGTAGCATGTGTTTAGTCAACGGCCCTTTCTCATAAAACCCTTTATTGCATACCTGACACGTGTGCGAAAATTTACGATTTTCATTATGCATTTCCATGTGACGAGCCAACGAATAAATATTAACTAAAACTTTGTTGCAAATTTTGCAAGTACAAGTCCGTTCATCACATTTTTCAGAATCGAACACTAATGGCTGTTTTTTATTCACGTTTGAATTTCTATTCGAATCTGACGATTTGTCTGTGCAATCTTTTTGACTTTCCATTTCGATATCGCTACTCGTATTGTCCTCATTCCTCCATGAATCATCATCTTCATTATCTTCGATCAAATCTGCATTATCTTTATCACTATCTTCGTCGCATTCCTCTTTTTTTACGTAGTTATCTTTTTCACTTTTGCATTCTAATATATCTTGAGTTTCTTCTATAGTTTCCTGTTTATCTTCATACTCCTTCAAAATCCTTCTCAATAAGCGGTCGGATTTTTCACATTCCTGTTTGAATTTGTAAGATTTTTCAACTTCGTAGGAGCATTCGTAACAAATATGTGACGGCAAACCATCGTTTAAACCAATCTATTAAAAGTAATATATATTTTATATCAACAGAAATACGATGGAAATACATTCAGTGCTATGAATGAAAAAAGTTATAATTTACCTTGATTCTTGTACATGTGTGTAGCATTCTTATAACCTCCATATTATTAAAAACAAGCGTCATATTTTGTTTTTCTTTTAAACAAGTGCGGCATATCTTTTCAAAATCAGATTTTGTTATGTTGTCTTCATTTTCGTTTTTAATATTATCACATTTTATGTCACCCATATTTGAAAAGCAAATTAAAACACCACATAAAAATTTTCAAAGTAAAATCACAAACGTATTTTGTAGTTCTGACTAGATTTTTTTTAAATAGAAATATTCAGTTTTGTGTAACGCACATTAAAATTTACACTGAAAATAAAAATTGTGCAAAATTTTATAATATTTGATAATGAACGACAGAAAACATTGACAGGTTGATACGACTTACAAGTACGGTGTTGCATTCCTTTAAATGTCACTCAAACATATTTTGACAGCTGGAATTCGCACAATCAAAAAATACATTCTATGAATTGTTTATGAGCAAGTAATTAAAATGGAAGAGACAATTATTGACAATAAGATATGTCACGATGATTTCAATAAAATTTGTCGTACGTGTCTGTCAGTGAAAAATAATATGATGCTTTTGAATCACAATTTAGAGGTTATGAGAATGTTGCATACTTGCACTAGAATTAAGGTAAATTCGATTATCACCGAATATTTCGCTTATCAACTGTTTAATACAGACCTGAAATGTGAACCCGTTTTTTTCTTAGATTGGTTTAGATGATGGCTTGCCAGCTCATATATGTAACGAATGTTCGTTCGCTGTAGAGAAATGTTATAAATTTAAACACGAATGCGAAAAATCCGATCGGTTACTGAAAACAATACAGAAAGAGTACATTCAACATCAACAGTTAGAAAAATACACCGACATTGAGAAAAGCGCCGAAGACGAAATTACAAACAACAGTGAGTCCGATATCAAAGAAGAAAAAGTACCGGAAATGAAAGAGGAATATTACGATTACAGCGATAACAACGGTTACGACGGTTTGTGGAAAGACGACGAAACCGAATTGTCAAATTTTAGTTGTAGCGCACAAACGGCGATACATTCACCGAAACTAGATTCAGATAATAATGAAAACAACGAACAAACCGACAAAAAAACAACTGCAAGTACAGTCCGGAAAAAAAAACGAAAATCGCGTCGAAATCAGTCGAACAAGCTCGACCAAAGTTTCAATAATATAAGTAATCAAGTACAAACTATTGAAGATATTAAATTAAATGATATAAAAAAGGAACGCAAACAGCCGATAATACTCGATCCAGAAAAATGCGACGAAAGTACTTGCACGTGTAAAATATGCGGGAAAGTTCTCGTTAATAAGCATACATTAGCGCGCCATCTGGAAACGCATAACGAAAACCGACAATTTACGCATAAATGTGACATTTGCAGTAAAGGCTTTTACGAACTGGGACATTTAACAAAACACATGCGTCGGCACGAAGGAAACAAACGATACTTCTGCGAGATATGTAATAAAGGTTTTTACGAATTGAGCGCACAAGCCGTACACATGAAAAAGCATAAAGTTAAACCGATGCCTTGCGACATATGTGGGAAAAAATTCCTCGTCAAATTACAGCTGGAAATACACAAAAAGACTCACGAGCAATGGAAACATTTTTGTCAAACATGCGGGAAAGGTTTCGAAGCATTACGATTACTGAAGAAGCATTCCATCGTTCACAGTAAGGAGAAACCGTTCTTGTGCTTGGAATGTCACAATTCTTTCAAGCATGAATCTACGTTGCGCAAACATATCAGGACTATACATGAGGGTATCAAAGATACAACCGTCTGTAATGTGTGCAGTAAACCCGTCACCTGTTTGAAATACCATATGTTAACTCATTATGGCGGCGAGAAACCTTTTAAATGCATCGAATGCGAACTCTCGTTTTATCTCAACAGTCAATTAACTCAACATATTTTGCACAAGCATCGAGGCGAAAAGCATGCGCTGTGTCCGATATGCGGTAAAGAATGTATTAAAAACAGTGAGCTCGAAGTCCATATGCGTACTCATACCGGTATGTAATATTACTAGTCCAGCAGTCAGGTACTTTTTACCTGGAAAGTATGTTGTTTGTGGATTCTCTGTGGAGTAGAATCTGAGTTTTCAACCTCGAGGACCCCATGCTAACGTGGGGGGAGCCAAAAAACCACGAAATTTTACCACCTTTTTTGCTTGCAATGGGTGACCGCTATTAAATCATAATTTCATACCGCCCGGGTCCGCTATAAATCATAAATTCATAGAACCCGGGCGAAGCCGGAACGGGCCGCTAGTAGTGAATAAATGAAGAATCACTAAACACAAACCGTTAATCTCAAACAAACAACTAGTACTTATGTAAATTGTAATTTGTTTCATATGATGACACACTGTTAACAAGGTTGTGTTTATTTCAGGCGAGCGTCCACACGGCTGCGAATTCTGTGATAAGAAGTACAAAACGAAAAGTGCATTGGTCATACATAGGCGATCCCACACCAAGGAAAGACCCTACGTATGTCAAACTTGCGGAAGAGGATTTTTTACCAGCACGGTTCTTAAAAACCATGAACGAATTCATACCGGAGAACGACCTTTTATTTGTAGATTTTGTCAGCGAGCATTTCGACAAAAGGTCGCGTTAAGAACTCACATGAAAATACATTGATAACAAATAAAATGTGAATAGTTTATCATAAAACGGCACGTTTTAAAAATTAGAATATAAGTTTCAAGTGAAAGTAATATCACTACGCCAATAATTTAGTTGTAAATAAAAATATTACAAATGTATGTTTGGAATGTATTAGTAATTAAAATGATTTTTATTAAATATCGAACAAGCAATATATTAAAGCCTTTTTCCTTTCGTTTACTTGATTTCCCGCAAATCATCTATAATCTTGGATTCGCATAAAAATAAGTTGTTTTTTTTTTTGACCGATCCACGTATAATATGACGTCATTCAGACAACAAACGTCATTTGTGACGCCGAACAAATGTCAAACAAACGCCAAAATCGACATAAAATTCAAACAATCTTAAAAATGTCCCAAAATAAAATTAGTAAAAACCTTTCCAAATCAGATTTTCAAAAAATCTGTCGGTTATGTTTAAAAGAGAAAGAAAAAATGGTATCTGTTTACAATTCTGTGGTTATGAATATGTTGAAAAAAATAACAGACATAAAGGTAGAATTACGGTTTAAAAAAATTCTTGTTTGAATTTAGCTTGAGTACGATTTACTTTTTCTAGATTTATCTCAAAGATGGATTGCCAAATCAAATTTGTTTCGAGTGCAAATATAGTGCTCGACAATCATTTAAATTTAAGCAACGGTGCGAAAAATTCGATAAAATATTATGGGATGTTTTCAGTAACGAAGTGATTCAAACGAAAATAAAAGACGATCTAGAAGATGAAAACTGTTCAGAACAAAAGAACACGAAGATAGATCAAGATTGTACCGATGCTGATAACGATAACAAAAATGTTAACGAATCGATTAAACAAGAAATAACTGTGAAACCCGATTTGGATTCAGAAAACGAGTCGCTCAGTTGTCTTCAGTCACTTATTAATATAAAGGAAGAAATCGATCGAAACAGCGACTGTTCAAATTCAGTTACAAAAAAGGAGATTGTTGCATCGAATGATTTCGATAACGAATACAGTGACGGGGATAGCGTTAACGGTGAAGATGACGTCAGCGAAAAAAGTGAAGATTATTGTAAAAATGAAATGAGTAATGACACTGAGTATAGAGAAGACGATTCTGTACAACAAAATAAAATAATAATATTTAAAGTGAATCCAGACAAAGATTCCGGTGAAATAATAAAAAGGTACCCACCGAAACCGCCCGTCTCTCTCGACCCTGAAAAATGTGATTTAGAAGCACTCATGTGTAAAATTTGCGGTAAAACATTAGTGACAAAGCATACGTTAGCACGGCATATGGAAACTCATAATGAAAATAGAAAAATCACGCATACGTGTCCAACTTGTAATAAACCTTTCTACAACGTCGGTCAGTATAACAAACATATGCGATGGCACGAAGGTAAAACGAGGTACAACTGTGAAATCTGTAATAAACCGTTCTTTGAATTAAGCGCACAAGCCGTACACATGAAAAAGCATAAAGTAAAACCGATGTCTTGTGACATATGTCAAAAACAGTTCTTAGTTAAATTGCAATTAGAAATTCACAAACAAAAGATGCACGAAAAAAAAGAATACTTCTGTTCAATCTGTAACAAAAGTTTTCCTCAACAGTGTCTCGTAAAAAAACATGAACGAATACATACGACGGAGAAACCGTTTTTATGTATTAAGTGTTCGGCTAGTTTTAAACAAGAGTGGTCGTTGCGTATTCACATGAGTAATGTACATTCGGAAAATTCGCATAAAGAAGTATGCAACATTTGCGGCAAATCGGTTAAGAAACTACGGTAATTTGATTTTTAATTCGTTTAATTATTCGGTATGCTTATAAAAAACGATACGCTAATATTGCTCAAGTTCTTTTGTAGATATCACATGGTAACACATCAGAATAGAGAAAAAAGACACAAATGCGGGAAATGCGATCAGTCATTTTATACAGGCTACAGCCTAAACGCTCATATGCGAGTCAAACATGCAACCGAAAAACCCTGTCTTGCTTTATGTCCGGTTTGTGGAAAACAGTGCGAAACCATCGGTTATCTAAATGCCCATATGCACATACACAAAGGTAAAAACAATAGTTTGGAACGCATTCTCGTATTTCATTTGTTTACGGCTATTCCTTTGTTTATAGATATTCTAAGATTACTTATTCATGTATTGAATGTGCGATAAACTCAGCTAAATAAATGGATATATGTATTTCAGCTGAACGTCCTCATTCCTGTAACGACTGTGGAAAAAGTTTCAAATTAAAAGTTCAATTGAAAAGTCACCAAATTACTCATACGGATTCAAGACCGTTTGTATGTAGTATGTGTGGAAGAGGTTTCACGGCCAAGAGTGTCTTAAAGAAACATATCCTTACTCACACTGGTAAGTAGAATATTAAAATCTTTTAACTGTTTGAATTTATTTTTTGCCATACCTGCTACAAAATAGCTACTTTCGATGTATGTATAGCGGCCATTAATGACCCATTTAACAGGTAGGTGTGCGGAAAATAGTTTACTTTCTGCACTAGCGCAGAAAATAACGGTTGCCATGGCAACTTCTGTTAATTCGCTCTATATGCCTGCGTACGCTTGTGTGCGCCTGTCATTACTTACTTGCACGAACTTCGCGGCCAGAGATGCGATTTATTTGAAATACTTCTATTTAAAATGCAAATACAAAATGCAAAATACCTATTTTGTATTTTGCATTTAAATGCCTTTTAGTAAAAAACATTTTGTATTTTATTTGAAATACCTTTCGAGATGTATTTTGCATTTTTAATATTCATTTCAAAATGCAAAATACTTTGTGATTAAGTTTAGCCAACATCACCAGTCAAACAAAATGAAATGAACGAATGACGCCTTGCATTGCCGAATTATTTTAAGTGAGTATTATTATTATTAATAACATAACAGAATTTATTGATACGCGTACTGATAAATATGACCAAAATGTCATGCATAAGGTGCCATGTTATTAGACGTTTTTGTTCGGCTCGGCATTGTGTCTCTATTTCTCATGATAAATACCTAAAATAAATAAAAATATCTGAAATTTGGTAAAAAGGTATTTTATTTTGAAAAAGTATTTTGAAAATACCTATTTTGCATTTAGCATTTGAAATACAAAACGCAAAACTATTTGGTATTTTGCATTTGAAACAGTAAATCTGAAAAGTATTTTGCATTTTGTATTTAAATGCTTTTTTAAAACCATTTTGTACATCTCTGTTCGCGGCACACTAGATGAAAAGATGGCGACGCAAATGAACTAACAGAATTTTTTGAAAATGACGTAAAAAGTAGGTATTTTGTAGTGGGTATGGCAAAAAATACCATATATGTCTCGTACGTAATATGCCCCATTACGTATCTAGAATACAATCTACTATAATCTTCTTATATTAATGTTTGAGTGTAATCAATGCGATAAAAATAAAAACTTTATCTTTTGTTATTGCATAAATATTTTGTTCTAGGTGAACGTCCACACGTGTGCCACATATGCCAGAGAGCTTTTGCTCAACGAAGCGCGTTAAAAACGCATATGAAAATACATTAATCAGTACTTAACTAACAGACAATTATCAACTTTTGTTTTATTGTAAAAAAATTGCAGTGGACATCGTTTGTTCTACTCGAGAAGCTACAACCGTTAAAAACAATCGAACATTTTTAATTTTCAACGCTAATTAGCGTTATATTAGGATAAAACTGATATTTATATTTTGTGTTAATGGTTAATTGAATGAAATGTGCGTTTTAGAAATAATAAAATGTGAAATACGAAGTAAATGGCTTGTTATTTTGTTTTTTCATGTGATAAAAATTGATTTACCGTAATGCGTTTATTTTTAAGGGTACCCCTACACGTCTTTTTTAACGTTCCCGCACAGAACAATCTGTCAAAATATGTCCAAACTTTCATTCAATAAATTCATGAAACTACTATAAAATCTCCAAAAATGTCAGAAATTGTTGAAACAATTTCTAAATCAGATTTTAAAACTATATGCCGGTTATGTTTAAAAGAGGATCAAAATATGACTTGTGTATACAATTTTGAGGTTATTGACATTTTGAAAAAACTAACCAGTATAACGGTAAGATCACAATCAGTGTAGTTTATTATTTTTTATTATTTATTTATTTTAAGTGTAGTTTAATTTACTTCAGATTTATATAAAAGATGGATTGCCCAATCAAATTTGTTCGAGATGCGAATCTTTCATTCGAATGTTACTCGAATTCAAGCAACAATGTGAAAAATCTGACAAATTACTATGGGATATTTGTAAGTATGAAACAAATGATATATTTGATGATTCACAGAAAGAAAAACAGAAAAATGCAGATGTTAAAAACAAGGAAAATATTTCCACTGAAAAAACAGAAAACATACAAGATAAAATCATCAAACCAGAAGTAACTGAACGAAATTGTCAGAACGATTCACTTACTTCTCTTCAAACGATTGTTTACATAAAAGAAGAAGAAGATAATGTTCAAAACAATCAAAAAGGCACTCAAAATCGCCTCCCTTCGATTGTTCATCAAACAAATGAAGATCATGAAGACGTTAGCTGTGAATATAAAGGCAGTGAAAAATACTACAGCGATTGTAGTGAAAAATCGAACTTGAGTAACGATGAAGAGGCTAATACGGATGAACCATTACAGAAAAATGATATTGTTATTTTTAAAGTAAATTCAGGTAGAAATTCTGCTAACGTTATAAAAAGAAAACAGTTAAAATCGCACATCGTTCTCGATTCTAAAAAATGCGACATCGATACTCTTCAATGCAAACTTTGCAACAAAACATTAATTAGCAAACGTTCATTAGCTCGCCATCTAGAAACGCATAGCGAAAATAGAAAAATTATAAATACGTGTACTTTGTGCAATAAACCGTTTTACGATGCCAGTAAATACAATAGACATATTCATCTGCATGAAGGAAAATCAAAATACAGTTGTGAAATATGTAATAAACAGTTTTTTGAATTAAGCACACAAGCCTTACATATGAAAACACATAAAATAAAACCAATTTCTTGCGACGTATGTCAAAAAGAATTTTTAATTAAGTTGCAATTGGAAATACATAAAAAGAAAGAACATGAAAAGAAAGAATATTTTTGCCCGGTCTGTAATAAAAAGTTTCATAAAAAATATCTTCTAAAGAAACACGAAAAAACCCACAACCCAGAGAAGCCTTTCATGTGCGTGAAATGTTCGGCAAATTTTAAACACGAACGATCATTACGTATTCATATGGAATCCATACATACCGACAATATACCTAAAGAAGTGTGTAATATTTGTGGCAAATCGGTTAAAAAGTTAAGGTGAATTTAATTTTAAAATATTTGCCATGGAAGTGATATAAAAAAATGACAATCTAATAAACAACTGTTTTTAAGGTATCACATGGTAATGCACCAAAAGAGAGAGCGTATATACAAATGTGATAAATGCGATCAAGCATATTACACTGGATACAGTCTAAACGCACACGTGAAATTTAAACACTCCGCGGAAAAACCTTGTTTGGCATTATGCCCCATCTGCGGAAAACAGTGCGAAACAATCGGTTATTTAAACACACATATGCAGATACATAAAAGTAAGTAATCTGTTTTCTAAAATTTGAAGCGTCGTGTACTGTTTTCTTGGTGTTATGAAATCGTAGTATACAGGGTGTAAACGGTTTTACCGAACATAGGGCAAATAACATTGAGAACATTCACAATTTTGTAGTTCCCAGGAAGGCTATAAGATCAAATGTAAATATGTAGATACTTTTTTTTTATTTAGCAGGTTCCGAGTTACTCTTAATAGTCAACCTATGCTATGGAAAATTGTTTAAAAAATTCACTGTACTCTTTTTTTCTATGTAATCCGCTACATATTTACATTAGGTTTCCCTATGTTTGGTAAAACCGTTTTCACACTGTATAAATTAAAATCATGTAACACTACATAAAAATGTAAATCTGTTCACACAACACAAAATAATGTTGTGTGTTGTCTTTTGTTTTGCGCGAACTATTGAAATAAGGTAGGTATATGTATTTCAGCTGATCGACCTTATTCGTGCAACGAATGCGACAAAAGCTTTAAATTAAAACTTCAACTGAAAAGACATCAAGGGACTCATACGGATATACGACCTTTTGTATGCAGTATGTGCGGGCGAGGTTTTAAGGACAACAGTGTCCTAAAGAAACATATTCTTACACACACTGGTGAACGACCGCACGTTTGTAATATATGTCATCGAGCGTTTGCCCAACGAAGTGTACTAAAAACGCATATGAAAATTCATTAAATCTCTAGGTTATTAAAGGTGCAATGTAATAATATATTAAATTAAATATATGAATAATGAGAAAAAGTAAAATAAAAATATACCGAATTATCTAGAGACTATTCTCTTTTTATTGTTAGACATACTGTAAACAACAGGGATTTTATACACGCATATTTACTACATTGTTCAAAACGCAAATCTGACTTTAAAGTTAACCTAGAAAAATTATATTTATAATTTTTCTGATTTTTAGAAAATACCACAAATCCTGTTATTATTTTAAGCTATATTTTTAAAAAGAATGGACAATTATAGGCGAGGTTTAAACAAGTTTTTATAATGTTACGTAAATTGTGAAACATACTTTTATTTAAAATATGGGAGGTAGTAAAAATATTGAAAATTTATCAAAAGATGATTTTGATAAAATATGTCGCACTTGTTTAATGCAAAAGAAAGATATGGTGATTGTAAATCACAACTTAGAAGTTATAAGAATGTTGCACACTTGTACCCGAATAAAGGTATTTGAAAATTTCGTATCGGCTAAAGTATTTTGTAAATTTTTATAATTTTAATTGTACGTTGTATTTTCTTTGCCCTAGATTGGTTTAGACGATCGTTTGCCTTCTCATATATGTTATGACTGTTCTTACGAAGTTGAGAAATCGTTCAAATTTAAACAAGACTGTGAAAGACATGATCGGCTATTAAAAAGAATTCTTAAAGAGTATGATGAACGGCAACAGCTATCGTCACAACTGGTGCTTGTTAAAGAAGAGACTGCGAATGAGCGAAGCGATAAACAAAATTTAAAAAATGAAGATGATACAATAAAAGAAGAAAGTAGCGATGAAAACAATGACGATGATTTCAGTGACCTTTGGAAACAAGATGAAAATGACGACTTTGAAGACGATAATGAAGAAAAAGATCAGAAAAACGGTAGCTATGTAGACCCATCATACAATGTAGAAACGGTAATAAATCCTGAAGAAAAAGAAGATCGTTTGAAAAGTGAAAACTCGAATAACAGTAAAAATGATCATTTAATATTGAATATTAAATCGTGTACAGTTGGAGGTAGTAATACTAACAAAGAAGTACCTAAAAAACCTGCCCTGTATTTTGATCCGGAAAAATGTGACGAAAAAACACGTACATGCAAAATATGCAACAAAGCTTTAGTTAATATCTATTCGTTAGCACGTCATATGGAAATGCATAACGAAAATCGTAAATTTGCACACACTTGTAAAGTTTGCAGTAAAGGTTTCTACGAATTGGGACATTTAACAAAACACATGCGCCGGCACGAAGGAAACAAACGATACTTTTGCGAGATATGCAATAAAGGTTTTTACGAATTGAGCGCACAAGCCGTACACATGAAAAAGCATAAAGTTAAGCCGATGCCTTGCGACATATGCGGAAAGAAGTTCCTTGTTAAATTACAATTAGAAATTCATAAAAAGTCGCATGAAGAGTTTAAACATTTCTGTCCCGATTGCGGCAAAGGTTTTCCAGCTTTACGTTTATTAAAAAAACATTCGGTCGTTCACAACAAAGAAAAACCTTTCATGTGCTTAGAATGTAACGGTTTTTTCAAACACGAATCTACGTTACGAAAGCATATAAAAACGATACACGAAGGTATAAAAGAAAGAGACGTTTGCAATGTGTGTGGCAAATCGGTATCTTGTTTAAAATATCATATGTTCAAACATTACGGTGGAGAGAAAAGATTTAAATGCAACGAGTGCACGTTGGCGTTCCATTTAAACAGTCAGTTGACGCAACACGTTTTACAAAAGCATCGTGGCGAAAAGCGATCTTGCACGGCTCTGTGTACGATTTGTGGTAAAGAATGCCACTCTCCTAGAGATTTGGAAATTCATATGCGAAAACACACAGGTGAAAAACCACTCGCGTGTACGTCGTGCGACAAGAAGTATAAAACGCCTTCGGCCCTACAGGTTCACATGAGATCACATACCAACGAACGGCCGTATATATGTAGCATCTGCGGTAAAGGATTTTTTACCAGTACGGTTTTAAAAAACCATATTCGAATTCATACCGGAGAACGACCGTTTGTTTGTCAGTTGTGTCAAAGAGCGTTTACGCAAAAGGTGGCACTGAAAACTCATATGAAAACTCATTAAAATGACTTGTGAATTGTGTTCAATGAGGATTTAATGTAATAGTACACAACAATGCGGTGCGAAAATGTGTTTGGGATTTAAAGGGTTGTTTATTTTGCAGTTAAACATGAATTATGGACGCTCGACAACTGATATGTTATACTTGTAAAAATTTATGTTTTAATATTAATATTTGGCATAAAATAGATTTCTAGACGTCTCATTGTATTATATTTTGCAAAAATGCCAATATTGTAGATAAAATTATTGTTCGGTAGATGCTATAAGTGCTACGGAAGTGTTTGGAGTTTTAAATAATACAATGTAAATATTAATTTAATAAATTTGTGTTCAAAATTACACTATTATTCTTTTTTTTTATAATTTATAAGTTTGACTTTTTTATCGATTTATTAGGGTGTACCACAAAAAAAATTTTAAAATTTAAGATGCCACTGATACTGTGCCACTGATCAACACAGGGACGTTTATAATAGATGATTTTAGTTTGGCAACAATGATTCCGGATCAATTTTGTTTTGCAGTTGTCAATTTTGACATTTTAAAAACTACTTGTTTTTTTCATGTTGAATATTATTTTAAAAGAATAATGGAAACCCCAAAAAATAATTATATTAAGAATATATCAAAATCCGATTTCAATAATATCTGTCGGACATGTTTATTACAAAAGGGCGATATGTTAATAATACATCAAAATATAGCGCTTATAAAAATTTTACACACCTGTACTCGAATAAAGGTAAACGCTTGTTTATCCATTCTCACTTCTCAGTAAGATAAGCGCACTAATAAAATCGGTGCGTGAAACCTTGACGCACGGTTAAAGTGAAACTTTATTGGCCACAATTTATTATTAAACACAAATCCACGTACACTAGAAATGTCAGAGAACTTGAATAAATAGGCAACTTTTAATTCACATTTATTATCGCAAGTTCTTTCATTGAGAATAGTAAAACAAATCACAACAGAAACAGTTGAAAACATGACTTCTAGTCAAGTTTCGTAATTAATGACATAATTTGTCTTTCATTGAAGCATTACATAAGACAATACATTTGTATTTCCCCCTCTACGTTAGCGTTAAACGGTTCGAATTCGCATAAGAAGTTTCACTTCGATAAACGAGAATTTACTGTTACAGATCGGTTCGGACGATGGCTTACCTTCGCAACTATGTAACGACTGTTTTAACGAAATAGAGAAACTTTACAAATTCAAAAAGAAATGTGAAAAACATGACAAAATATTGCGCAAAATCCATCAAGAATACGAAGACAAAGAACAAATTTCAAACAATACAAAAATATCAAAAATCAAAGAAGAAATTTCAAACATCAAAGAAGAAATATCCAACATCAAAGAAGAAAACTCGCTTCACAACGATATCGGTAATTACAGTGATTATAGCGATTTATGGAAAGACGACGATTCAAATAGCGACTATGTTAATCCTACAATTAAAGACGAAACAGTAATCAATTCACCGATAAAAACAGAGGACAGCACTGATCAGTTTAATTCAGATTCAAAAAAATCATCCGCGGAAGATTCTACCACAAAAAGAATAACTTCTAAAAAAAACTCGTTAACGTTCGACCCTGAAAAATGTGACGAAATAGCTTGTACTTGTAAAATATGTAATAAATCGTTTTATAATTTACATTCGTTGGCTCGACACATGGAACAGCATAACGAAAATAGAAAGTTCTCGCATACTTGTAAAGTCTGTAATAAAGGATTTTATGAACTGGGTCATCTCACAACACACATGCGTCGACACGACGGAAACAAAAGATACAAGTGCGAATTTTGCAATAAAGGTTTTTACGAGCTTAGCGCTCAAGCTGTTCACATGAAAAAACACAACGTTGAACCAATGCCATGTGATAAATGTGACAAAAAATTTTTAGTAAAATTACAATTAGAAATTCATAAGAAGACGCACGAAGAATTTAAACATTTTTGTCCCGATTGTGGTAAAGGTTTCGCCGTATTGTGCTCTTTAAAAAAACATTCGATAAAACACAAAAAAGACAAACCGTTTATGTGTCAGCAGTGCAATCGTTGTTTCAAACAAGAATTTGCTTTGCGCAAACACATCAAGGTCATTCACGAGGGTATCAAAGAGCGGGACGTTTGTAACGTATGTGGCAAATCAGTAGCTCGAATTAAATACCATATGCTAGAACATTACGGAGGTGAAAAGAAATTCAAATGTAACGAATGTCCGCTAGCTTTCGATTTGAATTGTCAATTGACTCAACACGTTTTGCACAAACACCGCGGTGAAAAACCTACGCGTAAAGCACTCTGTACAATCTGTGGTTTCAAGTGTTACACTCATCGTGACTTGGAAATTCACATGCGAAAACATACAGGTAAGACATGTTTTTTGCCAATTCTAATTTTCAATATATTATTTTTAGGGTTCCGTTTCTCAATAAGAAAAAACGGAACCATTATAGGATCACTCGTTTGTCCGGCTAGCTGGCTGGTTGGGTGTCCGTCAGTCAAGACCCATTTTCTCAGGAACGGATAGAGATATCAAGTTGAAATTTATACGAAATACTAAGGTCTACGGTCCCTTAAAGGTGTAAAGAATTTAAGCTTCTAGGTCAACGCATTCAAAAGATACGGCCATTTATCTCATCAAAAACCTATAGGGTACTTCCCGTTGACCTAGAATCATGAAATTTGGCAAAAAGCAAGGTCTCGCAGCACAAGTAAAAAGAAAAACCCGAAAATCACAAAAAGTAAAAATTAAAGGAGGTCCTATACTTATTTTGATATTCCTAACTCACTCATCAAAAAACCAAGGGGTACTTCCCGTTGACCTAGAATAATGAAATTTGGCAAAAATCAAGGTCTTGCAGCACAAGTTAAGGGAAAAATCCGGAAACAATAAATAGTAAAAATTAAAGGTGATTTTATACCTTATAGGGTACTTCCCGTTAACCTAGAATCATGAAATTTGGCAAAAATCAAGGTCTCGCAGTATACAAGTAAAGGGGAAAATCCAAAAATCACAAAAAGTAAAAATTAAAGGGGGACTCCCCCAAAAAACGAAAACGGAAAAAACTTTATAGGTTGTATCTTTGTAACCGTAACATGTAGCCGGTTGAAAATTTCACAGAATAATTTAATTATTGTAACGGTACGGAATCCTTGTAGCGCGAGTTCCACACGCACTTGATCGCTTTTTTAATAATAAACTCAACATAGAATACAAAAAAAAAAACAACATTGCGGTCAAATTAATACCTGAATCACGCCATTCTCCTCTGATAGTACATTTACATAAAATAGGCGTGATCTTATATAATCCTGATTTTAAAAATGTACCTCCATATTTTTGCAAAATACAACACAGGTGTACAGAAAACAAAACAATGAATAAATAATTGTAAATTATAGACGTCCGACAACTGAGGTCACAAGCGTCTAGTAAACAAAACATAAACGCGTGCTTTAGGAATCGAGTGTTAACATTCGTGTGAAGCGATATAGTAAATAGAAAAAAATTTATTACAGGGGAAAAGCCGCTGGCTTGTACGATGTGCGAAAAGAAATACAAAACACCGGCAGCTCTAAGAATTCACGTTCGGACTCACACGAACGAACGTCCGTACATTTGCAGCGTCTGCGGAAAAGGATTTTATACGAGTACCGTGTTAAAAAACCATGTCAGGATTCATACGGGGGAAAGACCTTTTGTGTGTCAATTGTGCCATCAAGCGTTCACGCAAAAATCTGTACTTCAAACGCATATGAAAACACATTCCTGAGACACATTTGCGTTTTTAGAATAAAGTGGTAAATTGTGGATTATGTTAAATTAATACAATTTTATTTATGAACAATTAAATTACAGTATTAAAATACTATATTTATATGTAAATATTTTAGCAATATTTAAGAAAATAAAAGCAATGTGCATTTTAACATGTCTTTTTGTATTGAAATAAATTATTAAAACAAAATTATCGGTCCACATCTGAGAAAAAATTATTTTCCAGTTTTTTAAATCACTTTTTCCACATTTGATCTAGGACCGACTTTGCGGTTTTTCCTCGCAAATTTTGACAAAATCGATACCATGATTTGAGTGACCAAATAAATTTTTAAAAAACCACTTTTTTCCGTTTCACGGAACTTGAAAACGTGCAAATTCACCATAAATTCAAAACATAATTTTTGCACGATCACAAGACTTCTCTATATATTCCGTAATTGGGAAAGTAAAAATCTACTGATGTTTTGTACGATGAAAGTAAGGTTTACATGAATAAAATGTTTCGTTGATTTATTAAACTTTTTTTATGTCAGTTTATTAAAAGAAAAAAATTATCCATAAAACTCTTAATAGTATCGCTATACCTAATGCAATAACTGCATATGGAAATTTCATCGCTAAAACATGCCGCTCATTCTGCGGCAAACCTGAAATTTCCCCCTTATCTAACGGTTCTCTTAAACCAGGTTTGGTCCAAGATTTAATATTTGAAACGGGAATACCAATCATTGAAAACTTACTTGCAGACTCGATTCTTACAGTAACCATTTTGCCCATTAATTCTTCCTCCTTTGGCACGAGAACTTGTTCATAGAATTCATTATGACCGACAAAATATTTCTTATCGTGAGATTCTTCCGTAACTAATACATTCTGTATTTCGCCAACCTTAAAAAAAAAAACGTGAATGTAAACAATGGGAATGAGAACTATATTTTTATTCGTTAGATAGCGCTAGTAGCAAGTAAAGTATATATCAAACATTTACATTTTTTATTCATCAGATGGCGCTAGTGGCAAGTAAGGTATGTCAAACTTTTAGAGTGGAATGTGAAACTTACTTTGTGACCGTACGGTTCGTATGAGTAGAATAATTCCGTCAGCTGTTTTGTTCTACGTTTCACGTCTTGAGCCGGTATACGTTTCATACGTGCTGCGGGCGTACCTGGTCGCGGAAAGAACTGGTTGATGAATAAACTAGGGAAGCGATATTTAGCGCACAGTGAGACAGTTTCAGCAAAATCTTCTTCTGTTTCGCTAGGAAAACCGCAAATTATATCCGTTGCTATTGTTATTCCAGGCACTCTGAAATTAAGTAATTTTTTTTTAATTTGAAATATACTTATTTCTTTATAGTTAAAGAATCCGAATGTAGATATAGTGACCAGACACTTCTGTTCACAAATGATGACGCAAAACAATTTAAAAAATTTCAACTTACTTTTCTTTCATATAATCGACAACGTTTTCGAAGTCTTCTCTGGTATACTGACGTTTCATATCGGCTAATACTACATCACTTCCACTTTGCACCGGAACATGCAAAAACCGATATAGTCGCGGATGATTCAATACTTTTGATATATCAGCAAGTTGATCAGCTATATACGGTGGATTGGTCATACCTACTCGCATCCGGCAACCTTCAGGTATAACTTCAGCTAATTGAAATAGAAGAGTCGATAACGATGTATCGATATCCTTACCTAACATTGAAAATATTAAATTTTATTGTTAATGTTAAAACGGCGGAAAACGAATAATAATTTCAAACCATAAGCTCCTGTATCTTCAGAAGTTAACCATATTTCAACTACGCCTTCTTCAAACGCTTGTTTAGCACGAGCAACTATTTCTTCTGGAGGATAACTGCCCAGATCTCCCCGGGCGTGTTTTGTTTTACAATAAGTGCACTGATTTAAGCATCCCGTATTGATGGCAATGATTTCTATAAGAGGATTCTTGCGAACTTTAGGTAACTGTAAAGATGCTCCACCGCTTTTTTTACCATGATCTTTTTTCGTACCTAGTAAGCGTACAGCGTGTCCTAGAAAAAATATCTATTATATTTGTGTCTAAAAATATCGTTTACATTTTGATTTTAAGCACCTTTCAATGTTTCTTCAACGACTTCTACCACTCTGTCAATTTGTTGCACCCCAATCATACTAAGTCCTTGCATAAAAGATGCTTTAGGAGCCCCTTGTGGTACACAGCCCGCTACGACTACTTGCTTTCCGAGTTTATGTCCTGCCTCGATTTCATTTCTGCAATTATGAAAAATTCAGAGACTGTCGATTGATTGCAATTTAAAATAAATATACCTAAAATGGTCCTCGGCAGGATTTTTCACGGTACAGCTGTTCAACAGCCATAGATCGGCTTTGTTTTTATCTTCGGTTAATCGATAACCGTACGCAGCAAGTTGACCAGCCATGTATTCTGAATCGGAATTATTATGTGCGCAGCCCCATGTTTTCACGTAAATGCTTTGAGTTCCTGGGATTATGCTCGATAGAACAGTTTTTTCTATCGGTTCGATATCAGTCGTTTCATATTGTTTTTTCTTAGGCCTCATGTTAACATTTTTACGGCTGCTGTATCGTTCCTTTGGAGTTATGTCTTGAGACGATATTAAATCCTCAATATCGTCAATTATTTCATTGCATGCCGACTGCATTTTGTCAAAAATAATTTCTAACCTATAATAATTAAATTATATATTAACCGCATGCTAACACGAAATAAGTATCGAAACGATAACTACACACGCTGAGGTTTCTAAATAATATTATTCTCACGCTTTTTAATAAATAATCAAATTAAAAACGGTAAATTTTTACCTCTTCTAATAACCTTTTTTCAAAACGGGTTGAAAATTTCGTTGACACTTGTGATTAATTTTTAACCTCCTTGTTTCAAATAAAACTCTGGTATTTTGGGGGTTCCCGAAACTTAGATAACAATAATAAAAAACGGTTGAGATTTAAATTTTGAAAATTTATTAGTTGGTCAACAATTGGGATTTTCGAACGTGAATATTTACATGCAGCAAAAACAATTATTTAATATTTTTTAAAAGTAAATTAAATGTAATATGTACTTTTTTAATACAAAAAACGGGTTTGTAATATGAAACTAGCTTTTCATAGATATTTAATTACTTTTGAAGACAATGTACGCAAATGTCGCGCTCTGATAGTTAAACATAAAAGTTTGTAACATCATAACGTATAACGCCAGTTCAAAAAAGATTATAAATATCCTTACGATTATGTAAAAACTTCAGTAGATAAACTTGTGTTTTCTATTTTTTATTCAACACTCGAAACAATTATTTCAATGGCTACGTATACCCAAAGTAGCGTAAAAAGGCAGAAGATTCGAGAATCAAGCGGAAGGTTTATTGATACGAACGAGTATTTTCACGGTATAAATATTTAAATACATAAGTTCTATACAAAAAATATAATTACATATTGTTAAAATTATTTGTAAAAATACTTGTTTGATAGGAATTAACAAAATTGAGCATAAGCCAGACGCTACGAATGTGGATACGTTTCATTATCGATATTATAATGCGATCGAGCGAATCGGTGGTAGATCCATGGAGGACTGGATCAAACCGACAATTTCATATAAAATGTTTACATTTAAAAATTCATCATCTGCCTGTAAAACTACTGTGAACAATACATGGGATGATGGCAGCCAGTCGATTGATAATTATAAAAGAAAACTCAAAGCTGCGTTCGAACTTTATGTCAAGCTCGGTAAAAATCGTTAGCATAATATGATTATCAACACAAAACAATATTACATCAACACTTTTGTATCGTTATAGGAATAAAATATTGGACGGTATCAGATCGAGAATTGGCGCCCGAAGGCGAAACTTGGGAAGAAACCAATAAGAACTTGGATGAAGTAGCTGAATTTCTTCTTGAATTACAACAAAAGAGTGGAATTAAACTGTTATATATATTTCCCGATTTTACTTCTAATATACGGTAGGTAATTGATTTTTAAAAATTTTCTCATATAAGATTTATTTATTTATTGTAGATTATAGACGCGTCGACAACTTAGGTCATTAGCGTCCATATTATAAGAACTAATTGCTATAAACGCTAATGACCTCAGCTGTCTGTGTGTGTTTTTTTAAAGACCACCAACAGTTAAGGTTATTTGGGCTTAGCACCAATTTATATTTTCAATTCATTATTTTTTTTTTATAATAAATTGAAAATCCAATTGACACTTTTACCAGCTCTCGGGCTAGAACCCGGGAACTTGTAATAGAGGAACCATAGCAACGCCATGTAAACAACAGCACTGCTACACGCTCGGCCATTTTCAAGCCCACCTCAGCCGTCGAGGGTCTATAATCTGTCTATCTAAAATTAATCGTTTGTTTTGTTCTAGATATAATAATGGCGCAGCAACAAGCAATAATCCATTAGTGTACGCAACTTGCGGTCAACAAGTGAAAAAATGTCTTGAACTTGCGCACAAATTTGGCGCAGAAGCATTTTTATACAAAGGGTCATATGAAGGTTATGACACTACAATGAATACTGATTTATCGAAAGAATTGAAACACTTCTCGCGAATTTTAAAAAATATCGTCGAATACAAAGATCAAATCGGATATCGGGGTCAGTTGTTGTTCGAATGTAAAAAGAAAAGGTATCGAGACAACACGCGATTTCATCAATATTGTTATGATGTACAAAGTAGTCTACATTTTTTGAAATATTTTAATTTAGAACGATATTATAAATTGAATATAACAAATGAATACGATTTCTTCATAGCGTCAGTGTAAGTATTCACTCTGTTGTTAAGATTTTAAAAATAACCACAAAAAATCGAAAACAAAGAAGCGATAAGCGAGCGCATCATTGTTTCTTTTTATTGTAGATACGGAACGATCGGATCGATATCGTTTTCTGAATACCCTACTTTCCACGATGCGGTATCGATAATGAGACGATTACTGGAACGCGAACAGTACACCCCAGGAGGAATATTAATATCGCCCTGTATTTCGAAAATGGCCGAACCGAAAGATTTTATAGAGAACTGCATCATGTGGATAGATCGTTATGCGAAAGCTTTGAGGATAGCGTGCAAAATGCAAACCGACGATGTTTTTGATAAATATACTCAGGTAGATTTAAAATTTAAAAAATAATGTAGGGATAGTATCTGCATTTTTTCAATTATTTAGGAAACGAGAAATGATAATGACTTATCAAGACAAATCCACAATATCGTAAAGTGTATGTCTGCAATTGCTTGTGAGGTATAGTTAGAAACAAACGAATTACCATCAATTTCTTTTGTTATCGAAAAGGAAATAACAGTTGAATTATTTTACTATGTTGCTGTTTGTTTTTAGCAACATTACACTATCTCGGAATGTCCAACTGCACTGTTTCCAGCCAATTTACAGGAGTGTGACGAGTTCGTAAAGAAAAGCGGTCATGGAAATCCTCACAGTAATGTATACAGTAATTTGAAAAAACAAAATTGGTTTGGTTTATTGGAAAGATATGCCGATTCAATTTAATCAGTGAAAACAAAATGAAAAACAAATGTAACTAGAATGGGTTAAATGATTATTATGACAAAAACAAATGTAACTAGAACAGGTTAGATTATGATAAAAAGAAATGGTGATGGCTTGTTTAAAGAAACTGTTAACTTATAATATTTTATTTTCAGGCCTTTACAATTCACCATTAATACTAGACATTTTTGATAAAATAAATAGCATAACAGTATTTAAATTAGTTGATTCTTTGTTTATATAGGTATCTTTAAGATTAACAATCAGATCTTAAACATAGCTTAATAGGATTTTCATTATTAAAGATTCGATTAATTTTTCAATGCTAGATTCTCTAGCATTTGGTGAAATTTGTACCTGCGCTATACTTTTAAAAACAATGCCCTTAAATTTAATTAAGTGAAAAAAAGGAAAAGAAAATGCATTTAATCACCTTGATCACGTTCTCAGAAAATTGGAACATCTCATCAATATATTCCACAAAAAAAAAAAAAATTCGCATCCTCTTAATGGAAAATATGATGCAATATTGTTTACTGCAGAATGTACATTCCATTTTCTGAGCATTGTTGATAGCTATAAGTAAATAATGCCTGCTATCAAAACATTTTGTTTTGATACAAATCACCTATTTACAATCATAAATAAATTAATTACATATTATAATACTTATTGAATAACCGAACATAATATTATATAGTGTTTTTGAAAGTGTTATTTTTATGAAATTTGGAACAGTGCAAAACAAAATTAACATAACTGTAAAAAACGTTTTCTCAAGACTAAAAGATTTCATTTTCAAAAACACTGTATGTTGATATATAAACAAGTGCCAACAAACAAACAAAAAAAAGTGTTGAAGATCCATCTTATCGCAAACCAACTAAATACTTTTTTTTTAATAAACACTAAAGGCTTCATATTATTTAAGCGCTTATCACAGGGGCGGACTGGCGTATCGAGCGATCGGGCGCTGCCCGATCGACCGGTAGGCTGATGGGCCGGGTTGCCTGATGATCGATTTTTTTACTCTTACACATTTTTTGTATTTCTATTTTCTCTTTACCTACCTACTGAAAAGTAAAATTTTTTAATTATGTAAATACTGTAAATGTTCTGTTATTTGCCAGACTGTTGTAAAAAGGTTAAAAATAATAAACAGACAGAAAAACAGAGAAACAGACAAAAATGACTAATTCGGTTGTGGCATCTAATATACTGTCCATTTTAATCACAATTTTGTTAAAACTTACAATCACAAAATATATTATGTATAGGTAATTTTGCCTAAAAAAAGACTGAAAATTAGTTAATATGCCACTGGCCGTCTTTAGCCCGGGCCGAAATTGAGTCCCAGTCCGCCCTTGGCTTACCACATAAGAATAAAGTACCGATTAAGTTATTTATTCTCACAAATATTACATAATTAAAATTTAAAATGGTGTATGTAACAAATTATGCTTCAAATGAAAATTATAATAAATAATAAACAATAAGAAATAATTTAATATTAAAACTGATGTAGCAAAACTATCAAGATTTTATAACAGTATTCTTTTTATATATTAAAAACAATTGAAATTACTCTCATTTGTTTCTTTTCTGTGAAATAAGAAATGCAAAAATAACATGAAACTGTAATACCAACACCTTAATGAAAAACACATGCTAGAGAACCGACAACTATTTCCCCCGTCATAAGATTCACACCATCTCAACTACATAATTTAAAATAAAGAAAAAATAAGCAAGGCAAAAAGGAATACAAATCAGTCGTTTCCACAAATTCTGCTATGCTTATTCAATATTTTATTTGATCACACACATAAATAAATAATTACCACTACAATACATTTACATAACTTCAAACGACGGCTCGGTACCGAAATATCTATCTCCGAAATTACCGATACCTGGCAGGACGTAAAACTTATCGTTGATTTCTGGATCAACTGCAGTAGTAACTATTTTAACCT
Organism: Mongoloraphidia duomilia; assembly: GCA_039654895.1. NCBI lineage: Eukaryota > Metazoa > Arthropoda > Insecta > Raphidioptera > Raphidiidae > Mongoloraphidia > Mongoloraphidia duomilia. The sequence goes on from CM077527.1 coordinate 16,639,582, forward strand.
ATAAAAAAAATCAACAAATTTTCACAATAACGTTCAATCAGTGCAAATAAAATATATATTAAAAAAAGTATAAACCTGAGGGAATGCATAAGCGATGGAGTGTACACCAGATTCGGCCATAAGTAGCGATACAATATATATATTACTTTCAGCGACGTCATGATCCAACAATACCCTGATAGCCATCATTGCTGCAGCACCTGTGGCCACAGTTGCATCCATGAGGATTACCTTATAATCTTTAATGTCTTTCGGTAATCTCAAGTAATATAACTGAAAACGAATAATTAGTTGTATTTTTTGTTTCAAAACAAAAACAAACTAATATAGGGACACTTCGACTGTCACTATTTGTTTCATAACAAAAATAAACTAAAATAATGACTGCCATGTTTTTTGTTTAAGTTATGAATTGTTTTAAATTACGGGAACAATAAATAAAGTATTAACCTCAGGTTCTCCAGTATCCAAGTTGGTTTGTATAAGAATTTTTCCAATTCTGATATCTTTGCATACATCGCAAACGGCTTGTTCCATTGTTTCGCCTGCTCTTAGAATACTCACACCGCATATTTTCTTACTTGCTCCACGTTTGCCTGTTTACCACAAGATTATGCATGATTATTCTATTATTAAAAAGAAAAAAAAACAACAAATAAAAAACAACGTTCAGCAGAAATCGTATCGTTGACCAAAGGAAATGCGTGATCAGTTTAACATATTAAATAATATAACGATTCTGGTGTACGTAGTTTCGATATGAACAAACCGTGATAGAAGACGCCCTGAGGTGTGTCAATGGTAACGTTTTCAAATGGCAACAAAGATAAGGTATATTCTATGACAAGCCTTATAAGACGTTTGCTATAGAATATGAACTCATCTCGAGGTGTGTCTCTATTACGTATAAATGTGTGTAAGCCTCGAACTTGAGGTGTCGATGGCAACAGCATTAAGGATTTCGGCATCGGCTGACCCGCATAAGAATGGGCCAATTTCTCGCGTAACTTAAAACCTCTCTGGAATCAATAAATATTCGTATTATTTTGAAACGAAAGCCAAACTATAAACAAAAAATATAGTTTCACGTACTAATTGTAACTGTGTATGGACATGTTGAACGATTAAATGTATTGCGACTTCATTGTCACCACCACGGGGCACAATAATATCCGCATGGACCATCGCCGGAGCGATATAATAAGTAAATGCAGGTTGAACCATTGTACAGTACTGTTTTAATACTCCTTCTAGGTCACGTCCGCGTTGCGTGATATCCCTTTTTAACCTCCTAGCTAAACGAACGTCTGCGTCCGTATCCACGAAAATTTTCATATCCAAGATTTTTAATACCTCTGCATTATAAAACGTCAGAATTCCTTCAAAAATAATAACATTCGCACCATACATTGTTTTCTATAAAAAAAAAACGAAAAATAATTAAGTAACTATATAATTACTCTTTCTTTAAAACATCATTACTTACTGTTCTTGCTTCTCTCGAATGTGTTACAAAATTGTATATTGGTACTTCCACTTTCTTCCCATCTTTAAGTCTCTGTAAAACTTCTCTTAAAAGTTCAAAGTCAAACGCGTCAGGATGGTCAAAATTGTATTCGTTTTGTTCAGCTAAAATATGTTGTTTTTCGTTCAGTACTTTGTAAAACGAATCCATACTTAATAACGTCACCCACGGTACATCAAGCGATTCGATAATCTTTGCTGCCACCGTAGTTTTTCCTGAAGCGCTTCCTCCGCAAATACCTATACATAAATTAAGTTATTATTTTATTTAATCAGGCAAAGATCGCAGTCATGAAAAAAGTGAACACATACCGATAACAAACGGTTCAACATGCTGACCAGTTGAATCGTACCAAGGGGGTCTACCAGCTGTGTAAATTGTACGATGCTGACTGCGGAGAATCGATTCTGTGGACGTTTTGTTTGAAGTTTGAGCCGAAAGAGATGTTGTCCGTTGTCGACGAGCTCTTGGTGACTTTTGAGAGCCTTAAAAATCACATAAGTTTTTATTATATTGCTTCGAACTCGATTTAACATTCGTTTCTCGTTCATACCTGCCGATGGTGGCCTCGGACAGTAAGGCACTGTGCTCGGGGACGCCGGTGATGGATAATAATCTAACGAATCATCGTTCAACCTATCATCATCCTCACCATCAGTAAAAACTTCTTGAAATTCCGCATGAGCTTCTCCTCCATCACTGTATTGCATTTATGTCGAAAACAGAACATCATTAACCCGATAGAAAAACAGAATTATTTATTAACAATAAATCCTTCAATATTGCTTTATCTTACGATAATGCTATAAAAGAATGTAATGATGCTAAAAATAGAAATTGAGGTTAATATAAAAATCACATGTTCATACAGAAAAACTGGTTCTACGACTTTTTGACAGCAGAAAATTAAAATATTTTAGGAATGTAACTAATAAAAAAATAATTTATAGTTGCAACAATAATAACATAAAAAATACATACTTTCTAACGCAAACACAGGTTTCAAAATTAAACCTTTTAAAAAGAGAAGACATTTAAAGAACTATAAATTAGCTACGTGTTTTTAAGACACGTTTTTTGTAGTACTGAATAATAATTAGAAATTATTAAGCATAAATTTTATACCTGTCTGAACTCGCGGAAGACGGGGGATCAAACAACTGTGGCATCTTTGCTGCCATGTTTCCGTATTGTTACCGTGCTACTGCGCATTCAAGGCAGTCATGTGCAAAATTTTAATAATTAAAATTTTAAATTACAATTAATGTACTGCAAAACATTTTAATTACTAATTAAATAGTCAAGTAAACAATTTCACTATAAAACTCTTCACAAATTAAACGAAAATGTTTCACGTCGGATCAACACAATTGATGAGTAGATACTGTACAACAAAGCACAACGTGCTGCACACTGACAAATTTTGGCAGATGATGGAAATTAACTATTTTTAAATTAACATTTTAATGAGTCACGAAAATCATGTCAACGACTCGAAATGGAACAACTATTTTTATGTTTCATTAATCTTTGCTTAATTTATTATAAATAAATGAAACTCACTGCATTAGAATAAAAAAGTAATTACAAGTTCATCAAACAGGAATTCGTTTATGTTAATGTTAAAATAGCACAAATTTCCGGTGGAATTGTCAATCAAATAAATGAGAGAAATCGACGATTTCCATTTCATAGGTAAAGTATACGTAAAAAATAATTACAAATTTAATTTTTTGACAGCCCGTTTCGAAAAAACGTTTAACGTTAAATTTTCGCGGTTACAACAAGGTAGCCAACATAATTTTTTCTTATTTCTTATAATCCATAGATCTATTTTATGGGAGTATTTTGATCATCCTTGTTTGCTTGTCATTCCTAATTTTAAGGTTATAATACACAACCACATGAAGATGTCAAAAATATAAATCGCATATCAAAAATAATAAAATGGACGTGAAAACTATTTTATTGTGTACCACGGAAGAAAATATAGAACTTTCAAATCAACCTGACTTTATCGATAAATTATTCAATGGCAAATGGGTACCGTTACTAAAAAATCCACTAGTGGAGACTTTACTTAATACTAAATGCGATATAAACAGTGTAGCAGATTTTATAAAATCTAACGATACTAGCGAAAACCAACTAAATTCATTGTCAATAGGAATATCAAGCCTCTTTCTTTTTATTCAGTGCAATTGGACTTCACAAAATTTAAGCGAATTCGAAATACCTCTTATTGAACAAGGCATTGCGCCACTGTTAGCGGTTGACGGAGAAGACGTAAATGTGAATATTCGTTGGTCAGTTCTTTTGCTTATAGCAAAAACAATTTTCAGAGCGTGCTGTAATGTAAATTCGGAATCGGTTATTAATCGATGGTGGTGTTTACGTTCACTTGTTTTACACCAAACCGTAATCGATGAATCCAGCCCGACACTACTTAAAAACATAGAAGAAGACATAACGTATATCGAGAGCAATATTGATTCAGAAATATTTTCTGATCATAAATTAAAAGCTCGTTTTTATGTGGAAGCAGCCAAAGCATTTCTGTTATATGGAAAAATAAGTAAAGCTGAACTACGGTTGAATCTTTCTCTAGATCTACTCGGTGTAAAAGTAGATTTCGTAGGAGCATTAGGAAGACGAACAAAATTCCAGAAGGATGCGATAGCTCAAATTCGACTTGATTTAAAATTTCAAAATTTACAATTAAATGACATTGTCGAAGAAAAAGATTTACCAGAAATTGTAAATCTGAACGACGAAATACGACACGAAAGGATTCAATGGGAAAATTTAGGAGAAATACGAGATCGTTCTCTGTCCGGTTTAGAGCAGTCGTTATTATTGTTGAAAGTCAATTATATGCGACGAGCGATGCCTCAAGATTCGTTAATAGATGAACAGACGCTTCCTATTTTAGAAGCTGTTTTATCGCAGAAATCTTGTTGGACGACTCGAGTATCTGCTTTATCGATGTGTTGTCTTATCGAATCAAAAAACAAACGTACTGTTGAACGGGCATTAGCTCAAAACGAATCGCTTATTACTTCTGTAGAATCGGCGAAAGTGTCGGTGAAAAAACAAATCGGCGAATTCTTTATTCTTTTTCTTCCGCCTCTTTGGAAATTGAAAGCCCAGTTGGCCGATTTAATGCTTTCAGTAGGCCTTGTCAAAGCATCGTTAGAATACTTTTTAAATCTACAATTATGGGAGGAAGTAATTGTTTGTTACACAATATTACAACTAAGACATAAAGCAGCTGAAATAATTCAACAAGAAATTGCTAAGAAGCCGACCGTCAAATTATTGTGTTTATTAGGTGACGCTACTGACGACGTGACTTATTATGAAAGAGCATGGGGATTATCGAATCATCGAAGTTCTAAACCTTCACGCCACTGGGGGAATTATCTTTTCGCTAAAAAACAGTACGCCGAAAGTATACCGCATTATCAGCGTTCACTGGGAATAAATTCCCTACAAGCTGTGGTATGGTTAAGATTAGGGTACGCCGCTTTGAGCACCGAGCAATGGGAAATTGCTGCGACTGCGTACCGACGTTACACCAACATAGAACCGAACAGTTTCGAGGCATGGAACAATTTAGCGAGAGTATATATCGCTCTCGGCGATAAATCTAGAGCTCATAAAGCGTTATCGGAAGCTTTAAAAACCAGTTTTGATAACTGGCAGGTGTGGGACAATTTTATGGTAGCGAGTATCGACACCGGTCATTTCGATGACGTCATAAGATCTTATCATCGATTACTTGATCTTAAACAAAAGCATCTTGATACGGAAGTGCTTAGTATATTAGTAGAAGCCGTTCATACCGACAAATTAGACCATGAAGGTCATTCGTCAGCTCGTCTAATACAGAAATGTTTGGAACTTTTGGGTAGAGTGTCTTCGGTGCATGTCGGTGAATACAGAGTATGGGAACTTTACGCAAAATTGTCACCGACAGCTAGTTTGAGGGTGCAGAGATTACAGCGGGCTTACAGGGCTCTGGTGCAGAGCGGCGATTGGGCTAAAGATGTAGACAAATGTGGCAAAGTGTTGGAAGTGTGTATTCGATTGGGAGAATCGAGTTTAGAAGCAAATGATAAGTCGTTAATATCGTCAGTTCGGTTGACGTTACGTTCGGCTTTGAAAGCGGCCAGCGATCAAGAATGGCCTCAATACGAAGACTCTGTTACAAAACTCAGTAATATTTTAAATCAAATTACAAACAATTCATAAGTTATATATCTTTGTTATATTTTTATTTCTTAGATAAAATACTGTTTTATGTATTATAAAGGATAATGTATAATAAAAATATATGAATAAAAAAAATTACATTAAATCCTGTAAGTTGGCAGCATTTTTATTAACGAAAACTAAAGCTAAATAGAATTATTTCTTACAGGGACGATTAGTAACATTTTTAGAACTAAGTAAATTTAAAATCAGGAAATTATTGCTGGTTCATTTTCTAATTCATTTTGTATTTCGTTGAAAGATTTCCCTTTTGTTTCTGGTACAAAAAAGAAAATAAATAGAGTGCCAACAAACGCTATTCCGGAATATATCCAAAAAGTCACATCTAATCCGGTAAACATTAAATTGATAAAATATCTCGTTACAATAAACGAACAAAATAAATTAATCGTACAAGCGATACCACCGGCGGAATATTTAATTTCATTTGGAAATATTTCCCCGTTTATAATCCAAGGTACCGGACCCATACCAAGACTATAAGCAAACACATAAACTATTAATATTAGAACAACTGTCACGCCTAAAGAATCGACACCGCCACTATAAAAATCACGTTTCAAATTAAAAGATAAACCTAAAAAGAACAAAGTCACCGCAACTGAAATTTCTGATATGAGAAGTAAAGACCTTCTTCCTGTTTTATCCATAAGAGTTGCTCCAAATAGAGTTGAGGCAATTTGTGCTAATCCTAGAATTATCGCAGCTATATCACTTGTCATCGACAAGTTGGCGAAAAAAAATACTTTGTTCACGTAAACTGTAATCGCTCTTATAGCACTAAATTGCTGAAAAATCATCAAACCGAATGAAATTAAAACCGATCGTTTAGCCGCTTTCGAATTTAAACCGTTCCAGAATGACACCGGATTCTCCTTTCTTTCTCTAACACATTTTGAAATTTCTTCTATTTCGGCTTCAATATCGTAACCACTAGGTCGCAAATCGGCTAGTACTCTGCGAGCACTATTTAATTCTTGACACTGTACATAATAAAATGGCGATTCGGGTTGGGAAAGAAACAATATTCCAAAAACAATTGGTACTATAGCACAAGCTGCTGATAATCCGGTTAAACTAAAGATAGCTCCAACAATATATGCATATACTATACCTAACAATACCATAACTTGAAATAATGTCCCTAGTTGCCCTCTAATATTAGTACTTGCTATTTCAGCTGTATAAATTGGCGTAGCAACACAAAAACCACCGCCAGCGATGCCAGTTATAAACCGGCCTGTGTAAAGCGTTCCTACATTATCGGCCCAAATAATCAACGCCCAACCGAAAACAAACGGTATTACTAAACCAAGCATTGTCGGTTTCCTGCCATATTTATCAACGAAGAATCCGATAGGTATCAACGTCATAGCTGCTCCAAGCGAAATAAGAGAAGCTATCCATCCTATCTGTACAGGCGTTACAGTGAAACCAAAGTCACCCATTTCTATTTTTGGTATAGCTGGTGCTGTCCATCCAAATATTGTTCCGAGACTGAATATTCCCAAGTTCGCTAAAAAGTTAATAACGTAAAAAAATCTAACAATGCAAAATTCAAGCAGGTGAAGTGGACAAAACCGATTTTTTTTTTAATTCGAACTTCATTTCAGTAAATAACAATGAAAATTTACAACAAACATACGAACAATGATTTGTGTGCGTTTTATGGCAGTACTAAGTCAGTAGTATAGCATTAATTGTTCTTTTTATATAGGGTAAGTTCGGTTTTACGCTCGATTGATCGAGCCGAGCGAATAGATTTTTGGTCACGTGACAACCGAGCAAATCGAGCCATCTAAACAATTCCGAACGTAATCTAGCAGATTTTTCCAAACGTCAGAATAAAATGGCGCCAATAATTTAAATTCTTATTACTAAAGCCGAAATATATTCTTTATTGCTCCTCATTTTGATTTAATTCAACATTGTTATAATAAAAAATCATGAATCCCAAATTTTTCGTTTTATTCCTTTATTTTAAAATTAATAGTAGTACTGGTTGTTGATTTTTTCGACCCATAGATATAATAAATATTTTATTTAATCATTCTGTGCGATATAGACTTATTGATTATTACTATTCTTTGAATAAATATTATTCGTGTGTTTTTACCTATTGAAAAATTACCTCATATAAATAAACTTCGAAATTTATCCATTCTCACAACAAGTGTTTCCGCTCATTTTTAAAATGAATGCTCTGAAGATGGTTGAATCTGCTTGCTCGCTCGCTTTCCTCGGAGCAAATCGAGCGCGCTCGATCTGCTCCAGATCTTAAAACCGAACGCAGGATAGAGATCTTTCAGAGCATATAAATGTTAAATTCGAACGTATTAGAGCACTCCGATCAATCTGAGCGTAAAACCGAACTTACCCATAGATACATTTTTCGCTGATGAAAATCGCTACAGTGAACATAACCTAAATCTTTGGCTGTAACAATTGCGCGTTCAACTGTCAATAATTTTGTTTCAAAAACAAAACTTGACCAGAGTATAGTACATTATTAATTACGTAATGTAGCTATTTATGAAATAATATTTTTTCAGGACTGACATTATTTTTATTTATTCAAAAGTTTCAATCGTTTTTTCCACTTCAACTGGCTTAAAAAAAAATAAACGGTTATTTTTTTGTACCTATAAACGCGGCTATATGCTGTGAATGTTTATTTCCTCTACTTATAAGTACTGGTGAACTATTTGCATGCGTGGATGTGCCGCTAGTCTGAAATATATTCTATTAAAGATACCACCAAACATTTAAAATTTATTTAAGCTTTATATTCATACCGATGGTTGTTCTGTTCCATAGCCTTCATTTTGAGGACGATTTAACAATGTTTCATGTTCTGACATTTTGAATAAAACTAATGTTTGTTTAGAAAAGGAATTAGATTCATGTGACTCGTCTTTAATTCTGCATTTGTACTATAAAATTATGCAGACCTTGAAATCATACCTAAGGCGTTATTTACCGGTTATAAACTGCAATTTTCCATTTTGTAAAAATTGCATTTTTATGTGCAGTAGAATTATACGCAACAAAATGAAAATCTTGGAATAAATAAATGCGTAATTATCGTTTTTTTTTTTTCAACTTAATAATGTATTAGGTAATAGGTTCATATCTTCAAAATATTTTTTGTGTTAAAAAACCGCTGTATATTGATTATTAAAGACTTTTTTTAAATACAATAATAATATTAATTATATATTATATAAAGGAGAAAGTATGTTCACAATAATATGTTTGTCTAGATATTTTAACCTACTTCCAGATGAACTGAAACGTTGAAATTTGGCAAATTTATAGATAGTGCCTGTAAACAAACGGAAAAAATCCAAAAAAAGAGGTCAAAAGGACCCATTCGGCATTCGAATAACGGGTGTTTCGATATTTACATATACGAGCGAAGCCCAGGTTAACGGCTAGTTAATTACAATACATAAAATAAACTTATGGTTTATAATTATTTTATGATAAATTACTATAATAAAAAAAACAGGTTATTTCAAAATAGACATATATTTTCAATTTGATATTTCCGTAGCATTAAGGAACAAATATTTTTTAGACTATAAAAACTTAGACACTGTAGACTAAAAATACAGGCTCACAATGTATTGACTACAGCTAAAATCACGTTGAATCGGTTTGTAGTTCGCACTGACTTGTCACGCCTACGAAATAGACACATAATTATTTATCGAGAAACAAAAGTCGCATTGACTATGAACAAATGAAAGTTTACCTTGCGCAATATGTTTAATGGCTTCTATAGTAGCGGAATTTGCGGTTGATGTTAGGAAGTCAGTACCCTCATCACAAGCACGTGCCAATTTTGGTTCAACAGGAAGATGACCCAACAGCGGCACATTCAAATCATTGCACATTTGTTTTGCGCCTCCGGTTACTGCTGGGAAAATTTCTGAACGACTCTAACAATAATATTAATAAAAGATAGTTTACAGTCCATATATCTAACGATACAAAGAATAAACAATGAAAAACAAATGAAGAAGCAGATGGATGCAGAACGATCAATGACTGAAACAGTGGAATGGAAATAGCTGTAAGTGCGTCCATTTTTGACAAGTGAATGAAGAAAATAACAAATGAGTCCCGGAAGAAAAAAGGAAAACAAATTGCTTACAGGAAAGTGAGAAAGAAAAGACATAATCACAGGACACGACTACAAGTTTCAAAAGCGGATATTGGGATGCAGCGCATGCGTCAATGATTTAAACTTACCTTACAATTGGGACAAACAAATACAGTCATATTTTCAACAACTCCTATTACTTTGATGTTAAGTTTTCTGCAAAAGTCTATTTCTTTTCTAACATCTAACAAAGCCACCTCCTGTGGCGTGGTAACAATTATGGCACCCGTAACGCCGGCTTTGGCGAGATATCCACAGACGGATAAATGTTCATCCGATGTACCTGGAGGTGTATCGATGAGTAGATAATCTAATGAATCCCAATCAACATCGGCAAGAAACTGTCTCACCATCCCGCTCTTTTTTGGGCCGCGCCATACGATCGCATCGTCCGACGATCCCAGCAAAAATCCAATTGACATTACCGATAAATTGTCCTCGACATACTAGTTTCCTCAAAACAATAGCGCAATATGTAGCTTCGATTGTTTAGAATTTTATAACGATTGTTTATCTCGTGTTGCAAATACGACATTTAGAAAGCATAAAAATCATATGATTGATTTTATTTACCTACTATATAATTGGCATACTTTCATCTGACTATTAATAATATTATTTCAGGCAATAGCAAAAACATAATTTCTATTGTGTAGTTATTAATATAATTGTTTCTGTACTCACAACAGGTGACCATCCCGAGCCCGACTGATGGACCGATTCTTCATGAACGCCCAATACTCTTGGCTGCGATGGACCGCATATATCAATATCTAATACACCAACCTACAATAAATTTAAGTAATATTGTTTTGTTAATTTCACCAACTAATAATAACATAAATACTTTCTTTGTATTCAATTTTGTGCAAGGAGCAAATAAATCAATAAATTATTGTCTTTCATTATTGTTTTGTTGCATTTTGTATATAAGAAATAAAATTAGCAGGGGTGGTAACATAAACCTTCTATCTATATGTAACAGTCAGCAACTGGCTACAATGGATGAAGTATCAACAATTTTATTATGTGATTTAATTTAACTGTAGGTCTTAAAATATGCCAAAAAATAGTGAAAGTGTAATATATAAAAAATATTGGGTGTATTTTACAATGGTGTAAAAAAATGATGGACTTCGGGCACGAAGTGGAACGACGTAGTCGTTACAATAGAGTGAGTAAAAAAAAAATCGCTTTTTTTAACTGAAAAAAAAAAAGATAAAACCAAAGTCCCTATTTTGTTACAATTAACGCAATTATACTTTCCTTTATAAGTACAAAGTACATTAAAAAATCCTAAAAAACAAATGAATAATGAAAAAAAGAATAACAATTGGTACATGGTTACACAGTTGCGTGGATCAATATGTTAAAGTTGTTGATGAGGCGGGTTGTACTACTCTGTGCTTGGCACTAATCAATAAATTCTGTATCACCTATAAACTCAAACAAACGGTTCACAAAAATATTATTCAAACTTTCCTAAACATTTAAAAAAAGACATACGTTTCTATTGGAATCTTCAGCAGCCAAAGCCCGTGCCAGTAAAGCGGTTAGCGTACTTTTGCCAACACCGCCCTTCCCTGATAAAATAAGCAGTTTATTACGCACAGAGTCTAGTCTTTCAGCAACATCCTTCGCGGCAGTTTCCTGAGCCGATTTTGCATCTCGAGCAGCTCCCGATGAACAGAGGTTCCTACTAGGGCAGCCGGCGCAAGCATCTCCTTTACCTGCGTTTTCTGATGCAGGCCCGGGACAATCTACGTAAACAATAAAAATAGTTTTAATAACAAAATTCTGACCAGAAGATAATGTTAAAATATTTTTAAGCAGTCTCACTATATTTGCTTTCCATATTTTTACACGCGAAATATTATTGTTTAAAAAAAGGCTATTATGAATTACTGACTGCCGTTTTCAGTCCACGGCCTTGGCTTTTAATCAAAAGTCCAGATGGGCAGGATGCTGATATGAGATAAACATTATTGATTTATTTGTTGAAAATAATTTACAAATGATAAAATTATAATTTTAATGAATATAACCTAAAATTTATATAATGAATCTTACGTTCTGGAGCGTTTTCTGGTTTAACTACTTCTGTCATGTTTTCTTCTTCTTATAAATAGAGAAATACTTATTAAAAAAATATTTTAATTATTTCTTTTTTTACCAGACTTTATTCCGTTCTTATCAACTGTCACACAAGTATCAGCTGACATTTGACAATTGTCAAAAATCTGTTTAGAAATCAGTGCATACCAAACTGTTCTTCACAGTTTAAATTTTCAAAACATTTTCCGAAATTTGATGTTATTTAATTAATAATAATCAAAAACGTTTTAATAGAAACTGAATCAAACAACTAATTTATTTCAATTTCAGCAATTACAGCCATGGGGCACGGTCTCTGTGCCTTCGAGCGGAGAATCTATCTACGGTCCTTTAGTTCAAACTCGAGTAGGTCAGGCTTATCAGACCGCTCGTCCTCATCCGTGGAGACCTACCCTCGGATATGAAAATGTTGAAGTAACTCCGCTGTAAGTTTAGTTGTGTTTGGAAAAATCAACCAAGATTTAATATGCTATAATCATCCTATTACATAAGTTTAATCATAGGTCGAGTCAACCAATCACACATCTACTAGTCGACCCATGCCATTCAGCGTACGGTATGGTCACCGAGCCGCTTAAATTTCCAAATCTGGTGACTGGATTTGAGCGTAATCCAGCTCAAGCTACTCGAGCCGCTCTTTACACTCGTTATACGCCATACGAGTGGACTCAAAGTAACATAAGTCATTACAATGAAGCTGATGTAAATAAGAATTACTCAGAACGATTGAGATCAGAAGCGGTCAGAGTAGTGAGGTGAGTGATGCCACTTTGGGTTCAAAAAATATAAAAAAAACTCGGGTCGCAGTGCCAAACCCTGCCGACATATAGTGTATTTGCTAATGCTGGCATTGTGGCTTTATTATGTGAACTTAAGTTTGTTTTTGGACAAAATAAAAAATTTAACCCCTTAATACATCCCTTAAAACAATAATTTTTTTCTTAATTGCAATATTATTATCATTCCTAACATTTGTACTAAATTAAATACACCCTTCAGTAAGTAAATCCGTATCCGCTACTAATGTTTTCATAAAATTTGTAAGTCCGGTCCTGCCGGGCCGATTTTATTAAAATTTTAGCAGCACATTTTAATCGTTACTAAAGGGTTAAATTTCAATTTTGAAATGATTCTGAGAAATTTTTCGGTATTTTTGGGCCCAAAAACACTTTTCAACCACTAAAAACCACCCTTAAAATAGTCCGATTGTGCCCATTTTAAATAGGTTCCGTGCGGTGATGGATTCCAACGTCTGTACCAAATTTCGTTAAAATCGATTGAGTCTTTCGAGAGTTATCGTGCTAACACACACACACACATATATATAAACATTTCAAAAATGGTGCCAAATTGTTCAGAAGGTTATGAAACGTCGAAAAATTTTGGTCCGACCCCTAGGTCCCGCCATCCGACCGACGCCAATAGTGTATGTGCCATATGGCAAATACACTAATAATGAGAAATCAATGTTTTTTAGACAAACGGATGAAATAACTGCTATGGGTCAACGTGACGCTGGAAGAAGAATCGGTGAGCGCCTAACCGATACGACTTTCTGGCGAAATGAAGTCAGTACCGAACTGGAAAGAATGATCGCCGAGTCGGGTTTATTAGCCGATTCACGAAGAGCACTTGAAAAAGCATTACTCGATACTGAAGCTCCGCTACACATTGCACAGGAATGTTTATATTATCGCGAGAACAGAATAGGTGCGTTCAATTATTATTATCGCTTATATAGATGTGATAGTTTTATTAAAAAAATGTCACATATAGGTATCGATCTCGTGCACGATCAAGTGGAAGTACAATTATTACGAGAAATTGAAACTCTACGGAATACACAAGAACGCCTCGGAAGACTCATAGATAAAGTTAAAGAACAACAACGCAATAATAGGGCTTCGCAGTATGAACTGGAGACGGATGTTAGAAGTAAAGAGGGTGCATTAGGGATCGATAATATGTGTCATCAGCTAAATAATTTCTCTAGAGGCATTAATTATTACGGTGGCATTGAGAAATATGATCCTACGTATGTATGAATGATCGATAGTTTTATCAGTTAATCGATTAGTTTTAAAATTATTTGATTACAGTGTAAGCACAGAAGATTCGTGGGCAGAAAACAGTAATCGTGTAATTAATAGATCGCAAGCAGAACGTAATAAATCTTTGCAATTACGATCCGATGCAGATAATCTGATAAATCAAACTTCACAAGAAGTATGGGATGCGTGGTCTAATACTAACACCTCATTAGCAAGACGTGCTTCTGAAATGCTCGAGACAAAAAGCAAATTACAAATGCATTTACATAAGGTAGGTATTTTTTTGTTATGCAAAACAAAAGAATATCTCGGTAATATAAATCTTTTGTTTTACTGTATACAGTTAAATAATTATGTATTTAAATTTAAAAAAAATTATCAATTTTTTAATTTTTTCTAATAATTTAACATAAATAATATTGAAAAACGAAAAGAAAATTTTTTTTAAAGCCATAGATAAATTACTAAAAATTAATTAAAATGTATAAAAATTTAAAAAATATCACGTGACTTCAAAACGCGCCAGGAATGTTTGTGACGTCGTTATGTTAAAATTTGTGTGCATTTGTTGGTATTTGTGTATATGTATTACACATACTATCAAAAATAATAAATTTTTAACTTGGTAACCATGGATACAAAGACCATAGATAACATAATGACGTCACACGCGTTCGGATTCTTTCGGCGCGTCATCGGAACTGAGTTTAAAAATTAATTTTTATTTAAATATAACTTTTTAATTAGTAAGCAAAAAAATTAAATAAAAACAGTTTTGCTATAAAACTTGTATGTGGTCCTTCCATTTAAGTAAAAAAAAAATTCATTCAAAAACCCAATTGGGTTTTTAAGTGAATTTTTTTTTTACTTAAATGGAAGGACCACATACAAGTTTTATAGCAAAACTGTTTTTATTTAATTTTTTTGCTTACTAATTAAAAAGTTATATTTAAATAAAAATTAATTTTTAAACTCAGTTCCGATGACGCGCCGAAAGAATCCGAACGCGTGTGACGTCATTATGTTATCTATGGTCTTTGTATCCATGGTTACCAAGTTAAAAATTTATTATTTTTGATAGTATGTGTAATACATATACACAAATACCAACAAATGCACACAAATTTTAACATAACGACGTCACAAACATTCCTGGCGCGTTTTGAAGTCACGTGATATTTTTTAAATTTTTATACATTTTAATTAATTTTTAGTAATTTATCTATAGCTTTAAAAAAAATTTTCTTTTCGATTTTCAATATTATTTATGTTAAATTATTAGAAAAAATTAAAAAATTAATAATTTTTTTTAAACTTAAATACCTAATTGCGATTATTAATAATTTTCAAGGTTCAACAAGAAATATTCGATGTAGAAAAGAACATGGAACTTTTGCACAAAGCAATATCAGATAAAAGTAATCCAATGAAAGTAGCGCAGACTAGATTAGAGGTGAGAAGTCACAGGCTTGGTATTGAAAATTGTTTCGATAAAGTTCACGAGAGATTAGTCAGTGAAGTTAAAGATATCGGTACCAACATTGACAAGTTGCATCAAAAACTTCGAGAAGCTGAGGCTCAACATCAGCAGTTACTCAAAACACGCTCAAATTTGGAAGTTGATTTACAGGCCAAAGTCAACTCACTATTTATCGATAGAGAAAAATGTATGGGGATGCGCCGTTCTTATCCCATCACAGCAACAATTAAATACTAAAGATTATTACTAATATTAATAGTTTTTTTTATACGGCTGAAATGCAATTGAAAGATTTTTTCGTTGGAGAGCAGCTAATTATATAATCTATATATATAAAACAGTTCTGTTACTGACTGACTGACTGATTGACTGACAGACAACGCCCAGGTCAAACCGCTGAAGATATAAACTTGAAATTTGAACAGTAGGTTCTTTTTGTGACGTAGGCACCCACTAAGAAAGGATTTTTCGAAATTCAGCCCCTACGGGGGTTAAATAGGGAATAAAAATTTGTATGGAAATTCGTCGTTTTTGAAGTTAGAAGCATGAAATTTTGCACAGGAGTTTCTTATATAACGTAGGTGAGCACTAAGAAATTTTTTTTTGAAAATGCATCCCCTAAAGAGGCTAAAAAGGGGATGACAGTTTGTATGGAAGTTCGTCATTTTTAAAGTTAGAAGCATGACATTTTGCACAGGAGTTCCTTATATTACGTAGGTGAGCAATAAGAAAGGATTTTTTAAAATTCATCCCCTAAGGGGGTTAAATAGGGGATGAAAGTTTGTATGGAAGTTCGTAATTTTTTAAGTTAGAAGCATGAAATTTTGCACAGGAGTTCCTTATATAACGTAGATGAGTAATAAGAAAGGATTTTTGAAAATTCATCCCTTAAAGGGGTCCAATAGGGGATGAAATTTTGTATGGAAGTTCATCATTTTTGAAGTTAGAACCATGAAATTTTGCACAGGAGTTCCTTATATAACGTAGGTGAGCAATAATGTATTAATAAAATTTGATCGAACGAGCGAAGCGAGTGAGTTATGTATTATAAAATTTGAGCGAAAAAACACCACCAGTCCGGCTTCGCTTCGCAGGAGAATTTTTCGCGGGGGGGGGGGGGTAAAAATCATAAATCGAAAAATACGTGGGCGAAGCCACGGGTGACGGCTAGTATTATATAATATTAGTTTAGCAATCGTGTCACGATTGAGTATTGTAAGCTCATTCCGCCGCGAAAGTGGAAAGGTTCAGGTTAGAATCCTGATTGTGACCACTGGTTGGTAAAATGATTTTTTCCTATATGTTTCGAAACAATTATATAATTGGCTGCTCTCCAACGAAAAAATCTTTCAATTACTAATATTGTTTAATTTTAAAATGTTATGTTTTGTTTCTTAAATATTTATAAGCCAGAGAATCAGTGCATGTACCTACACAACATATAAATTCAATTGTTTATAGCGCATGTGTACAGTTTTTCTGTTTTGCCTATATTAAAAATATTATATTGTTCACATTTTATGTAATTGTTTCAATTTTATTTTAAAATATACTGCCTTTTAACAATCGAATTATTATTTGTTTACCTACAAGATAACGCCAATATTGAATAAATTTTATACACGTTTATTTCATAAATAAAGGTGTGGTCAAATGATCACGCTGACCTTTAGGTTTTAATTATTTAAAAAAAATCATGTTTTTTATATTAAAGTAGTACATTTCGACGGTGACTATAGTATTTTTATTGACAAAAACAAATGAAAAAAATATTTTAGAATTTTTGTTATTAAAAACAAATCGCGTAAAAAACTTCACACATAAAATTGAATAAGTTAATCTGGTAAAATTGTAACGTTAGTTCAAAATGGGGACTAAAATAGAAACTGTCATGTATTCGGTAAGTAATAATTCAATAACAAAACCTTAAAAAGAAACAAACAAACTGATTTATTCCAACTTCAGCAACTGCAACCGTGGAGTACGGTTGTTGCGGAGCCATGCATGGAACAAAACTCTGGTCCTCTGATTCCACCTCGAATAGGTATTTATTATCAAACTCCTCGGCCCCACCCATGGAGACCTACACTCGGATATGAAAATGTGGAAGTTACGCCTCTGTAAGTTAAATTGTATACTCAGCTTTTACAAAATATATAGTTACGATATTTTTTAATTGCAGACCCAGCCAACCTGTTACAAACGCACTCATCGATCCGTGTTATACACCTTCTGGTATGGCCACCGAACCACTCAAATTTCCAAATTTGGTGACGGGATTCGAACGTAATCCGGGACATGCTGCTCGAGCAGCTTTATTTACTCGTTACACGTCGTATGAATGGACTCAAAATGCTATGAGTCATTATAATGAATCTGATACTAATAGGAATTACTCAGAAAGATTGAGGGCAGATATAGTTAGAATGTTGAGGTAAAAATTGATTCGAATGAGGGCTACCAGACTTATTTTTTACCACCTGATGGCACCACTAGCAAGTGAGGTATATGTCATTTTGATGTCATTCAAATGTCAGTACTGTTTATATTACCGCCACTAGCAAGTAAAGTACCTATCTGTCATTCAATCATTTAACTGCTAAATCGCAGTTTTGTATTTAATTTAGCAATGGATAAATAAAGAATGACTAAACACAAACCCTTAATCTCTAAGCGTTTGACATACCTTGCATGCCACTCGCGCCATCTGACGAATAAAAAATGTACACGTTTGACACTTACTGTACTTGCCTCTAGCGCTATCTGACGAATAAAAATATGATAGCCCTCATTGTCCAGTGTTTAAAAAAAAGGAAAGAATGACGATCGGTATTGTTGTTCAGACAAACAGATGAAGCGGTAGGCCAGCGCGATTCTGGGAGAAGAATAGGCGAAAGAATAACTGATACCACGTTCTGGAGAAATGAAGTTAGTAACGAATTGGAAAAATTGGTAGCTGAAGGCAGTATGCTAGCAAATGCAATAAGATCACTTCAAAAAGCAATACTCGATACTGAAGCTCCACTGCACATTGCTCAAGAGTGTTTGTACTATCGTGAAAACAGAATAGGTTCGTTCAATAGTTATAAAGAAAGAGTTTTATAGACGCTCGACAGCGTACGCCATTATTGTGTATTTCTGCCAGTGGTTTCTGGGTCTAAAACCAATTCATATTTTCAATTTATTACCTTTGGTTTTTAATAATGATAGACTATAATAGTTATTTAAATGAATGCATAATGACTGCAAACAGTATATGAAACACCTGAATAAGAACAAATTTGTATTTATTGTATAATAGTTATACATATACATTGTTTTAACACGAGTTAAAGACATATCGTGGACTAATATTAATATTTAATATACAGAATTTTTATAATGCTTATGTGTGCATTAGTACATGAAACATCCATTTGATAATGGTTATAGTTTAAGCTCTGACCGCAGAATAGTCTTGTCTAGTGGATAACACCACTAAAATTTTATTTTTGAATTTAACAGATACAGAAAATATCAAATCAGTGGAAGACTATTTCAATTTTTTTGTATCATTTTTTGTTGCTCGAAACTATTTAATGAAATTTATACAGATTATTCTTATTGAGAAGTATCAATTGTTTACATTAACGTCAGCCTTTAAATTTTTACTTCCCACCTCTACTATGGTAGGGAAGTAATGGATTTAGTCCGAAAAAAATATTTCGAGATTTTAACAGATTTTCACGTTTTGAGACCCTAGCAACCGTTTAAGATCCTTTTCTGATTGATGTCTGTATGTGTGTGTGTGTATGTGGTCAATTTTTCGCCTTCAATATCGTAAAAACGGAACAACATACGGGCATGCCGATTGTTCTATTGTGTTTATCAGCCTTTAACTTAGATCTGATTAGATTTTGAGTCAAATCGGTTCAGTGGATCCTGAGATATTAAAAAAAACGTTCTCAATGTCACGTATTAACATAGGTTAAAAAAAATATAAATGAATTCTAGATGTTATAACATGAAAAAAATGTAAATATTTTTTTTCTCTAAAATGTACAGTTTTCGAGAAAAAAAATATTTTACTAAAAGAAATAAAAATTGTACGTAAATCAAGGTAACCATGATTTTTGCTATATTAAGCTAGCCATCAGTAGATCATTAAACAAAAAAGATGGCCATGCTTTTTTTCAAAGAATAAAAAAAGAGTGTTTATTTTTTGCAAATATTTACTAGGTGGGAAGTATAGGACTGGTCATCAGTCTAATTTTTTTTGCATATCTGGCCGACCTCATATTGAACATTTATTCATTTGGAGAGAAGTCTGCCAGGTATGCAAAAAAACTTTGCAAGGCAGGCGATGATAATAATTGTACATAATTGTTACTTCTCTATAATCTGTATCATCAAGTAGGTAGTATTGATCCGTATTTGAGGTACTGACAACAAAAAATTATAAAAAAAATTGAATTAGTTTGCCACCGATTTGATGTTTTCATCATTTTAAACTCAATAATAAAATTTTAGTAGTGTTGTCCTGTGTCCAGTAGACTTTTATATGGTCAGAGCTTAAGCTATTATGAATACGGCATGTACACAACAGTATCCCTACTCTTGGTTACTCGCAATATAATTGTTTGATAAAAAAATTTCATATAATAGGTATTGATCTCGTACACGATCAAGTGGAAGTAAAATTATTAGAAGAAATTGAAACGTTGCGTAATGTTCAGGAACGCCTCAAGAATCTTTTGGAGAAAGTTACTTTACAACAACGAAATAACAGAGCATCGCAGTTTGAATTAGAAACAGATGTTAGAAGTAAAGAGGGCGCTCTGGGCATTGATAACTTGTGCCATCAGTTGAACAATTTTTCTAAAGGGATTAATTATTACGGCGGTATTGAAAAATACGATCCTACGTACGTATCGATGAATCTACAGTTCGATTATTTGGCCGGTTGTAACTAAAACAATTTGTTTACAGAGTAAGTACAGAAGATACGTGGGCAGAGAACAGCAATCGTGTAGTGAACAGATCGCAAGCAGAGCGCAGCAAATCATCGCAGTTACGATCTGATATTGAAAATTTGATAAATCAATGCGCTATAGAAGCTTGGGACGCCTGGACCAATAGTAATAATGCATTGGCTAGACGCGCGGCGGAAATGCTCGAAACCAAGAGCAAATTACAAATGCATTTACAAAAGGTACTAAAATAATTGACATCCACAAAACAAAAGTAGTCTACTGAATAAACTTGATAATAAACTTCTTTTGTTTTATGCATTGATTTTTACGAGTCCATTTGGTTATTTTACTAAGTTATTTTAATTTGAAGATTCAGCAAGAAATATTCGACGTTGAAAAGACAATTGAACTTATACGCAAGGCAATACTTGATAAAAGTAATCCATTGAAAGTGGCACATACGAGGTTAGAAGCAAGAAGTCATCGACTCGGTATAGAAAATTCTTTTGATAAAGTACAAGAGAGATTGGTCGGTGAAGTAAGAGATATCACTGGCAACATTGATAAGTTGCACCGCAAACTTCAAGAAACGGAAGCACAACATCAGCAATTACTCAAAACACGTTCCAATTTGGAAACTGATTTAATGTCTAAAGTTAATACGTTGTTTATTGACCGAGAAAAGTGCATGGGTATGAGGCGTGCATATCCTGTTACAGCAACAATTAAATATTAGGATCAAAATGCTCGTATCATGTATTATACTTTTACGAATTTCTTTTTCAAATTGTCTGTTGTAATTTAATTGCGATATTAAAAATATATAATTTACTTTTTAATTGTTTTTAATGCTTATAAATACAATGCCTTCCAGTATCTAACACTAATTATTCATTTACAAAATCTACACAAATTTTTTTTTACACAGAAATTAAACTCAATTGTTTAATGTGTCATAAAAGTCGGCATGGGCAGTTTTAATCCTTCTTTAGCTTCAAAAAATGTGTAAGATAACGTTATTAAATCTACTGATTCCATTCTAGGATCTTCAGTAAATTCTGGGTCTATATAAAAAAATACAGGCATATCGACCTAAAGAATTGAGAAACGATTAGAATTAATAAAACTAAATTTCACCTACTGTATTGAAAAATACCTGTTCATGAGGATTTAATTGTTGTTCTTCAAAACAGAAGCATTGTATTTTATTGAAATATTGACCGGCTTCAAACGGTAACACATTATAAGTACTGATTCCTGTCACGGGTGAATTGGTAGGATTTTTAGCAGTATAAAATGCTAGAGCTGTTTCTCCTGGCATTACCTGAACATTTTGAATGAACTAAGATTAACCGACTGTTCAATATCGCAAATTTACTAGCATAATACCTTAATTTCCGTTTGTTGGGGTTTAAAATTCCATCGCATACTGGAAGCTAGATCAGCATTGAATTTAATTCGAATAATTCTATCTTTTACGGCCTGCATTTTCTCTACATTACTTGCATCGTGAACGCTTGTCGTGCCTCCGTAACTATATGCCTAAAAGGTAAAATAATTTAAAAACAAAAGCAAGTTCCTACACTTTTTTGTTTCAAAACAAAAATTACCTGACAAAACATACGATACATAGGAACAGCCGCATAGCTTAAACCGGCAGTAACAATACCTGCTGCAGTTACATAGTATAGAGTTGATTTTAATTTAACTCTTTGTTTATTGCTATAATTATTGTTATGCACTCCTCTAAAAAGGACCTGGTATTTATTAAAAGTATTTAACTTGAAGGCTAAGTCACTATATGTGTACACAAACTGTTTAGGTATCATTTTATATAACATACTGAAAACCTAAAACGGTTAAAAATTTAAATTAAAGTGTTATAGCAACATTGTTTAAAAAAACGTTTTTTTTTTAATTTTCAATTATATAACCTCACTTTTTAATGTTTTGACATTTTTCTTGTCTTTGGAACAAACGCGAATCGCCACTTTTCCTGGGAAGTATTGCGAATCGCATTTATTGCTATTGATGTAATTTTCGATAAATACCAACTCAGCGGATTTGAGTATTGAGAAAATTGGATATAAAGCATACTTGTTAATTAGCTTAAAATTAACTCAGATTCTTTACATTTTCTAGTCTAAACTGGTAATTTTAATAAATTGAAACAGAAAGATGAGCACGACTCCTGTTGTAATAGCTGCAACCGTGAAACAGACGGCCACCGTGAGTGAAATTTATTTTATTTACAAAAAAATCCATTTTTCCAATGTCAAATGTCTAAAAAGTTAATTTGTTTTTTTGCAGCTTATTTTCTTGCATGGCTTAGGCGATACCGGGTAAGAATGAATGTACCTTCAAAGTATACTTAGATTTCACTAGATTTGTTATTTCACTGTTGAATTTTTTTATTAGGCATGGCTGGGCCACTGCCATCGGTGCGCTGAGGCCTCCGCATGTTAAAGTTATTTGCCCAACTGCACCAACGATGCCTGTGACATTAAACGCCGGGTTTCGTATGCCTTGTTGGTTTGATTTACGATCACTGGATGCTACCGGACCAGAGGATGAAGAAGGTACATAATATTTAGCCTCACATTCAGACGAAATTAGGGAAGGGATCTAATCAAAATATCAATTCTTATTAATACTATAATTTCTTGTAATATGAAAAAAAATACCATACAAGCTGGACAATGGCTAGTATCTGATCATACAAATTATATACCTATCTTTCTTAGTTTAGAAACTCGGGGTCCCAATTTTTTATAATACCACGCTAAGTAGCTACTGAATTATGAAATACTTGATACAGAATTTTTATTTATTCATTGAATTCAGCATATCTTTTTCTATACCCAAGCATTACAAATTTGAAAAAAAAAATTCGACTGATGACCAGTCCTATACTTCCCACCTAGTAAATATTTGCAAAAAATAAACACTTTTTTTTTATTCTTTGACTCGGCCCAAATAACCTTAGCTGTTGGTGGTCTTTAAAACACAATTTAATTTTTATTCTTTGAAAAAAGTATGGCTCTCTTTTTTGTTTGGTGATCTATTGATGGCTAGCTTAATATAGCAAAAATCATGGTTACCTTGATTTACGTACAATTTTTATTTTTTTTAGTAAAATATTTTTTTTCTCGAAAACTATACATTTTAGAGAAAAAAAATATTTACATTTTTTTCATATTATAACATCTAGAATTCATTTATATTTTTTTTAACCTATGTTAATACGTGACATTGAGGACGTTTTTTTGAATATTTCAGGATCCACTGAACCGATTTGACTCAAAATCTAATCAGATCTAAGTTAAAGGCTGATAAACACAATAGAACAATCGGCATGCCCGTATGTTGTTCCGTTCTTAAGATATCGAAGGCGAAAAATTGACACATACACACATACACACACACATACAGACATCAGTCAGAAAATGATCTTAAACGATTGCTTGGGTCTCAAAACGTGAAAATCTGTTAAAATTTCGAAATATTTTTTTCGGACTAAATCCATTACTTCCCTACCATAGTAGAGGTGGGAAGTAAAAACGAGATTTTCTAAAAAGTGGGAAAAACGGCGTAATTTGTGTCGAATACTGTTTACTTTTGCTTCTAGGAATAAAAACGGCCATGAAAACTATCCATAATCTAATTGATGACGAATTAAAAGCAGGTATTCCAGCAAATAGAATCCTAGTTGGTGGATTTTCACAAGGAGGTGCATTGGCTTTATACTCTGCTTTACAACATACGCAACGATTGGCAGGGGTTATTGCTTTGTCATGTTGGTTACCGTTACATAAGTCATTTCCAGGCGCTCTTAAATGTTCATCTGACATTCCGGTAAGTTTGTAACTTTTTTCAGTTATAAATGTATCTTTTGTAGGCAGCGGTTTATTTTGTTAATTCTTTATTTAGATATTGCAATGCCACGGTGATTGCGACTGCGTTGTTCCTTATAAATGGGGCCAAATGACGGCGTCTCTATTAAAATCCTTCTTGAACACAACGGAATTTCGTACGTATCGTGGCTTGTCCCATTCATCATCCGATGATGAACTCCAAGATGTAAAACTGTTCGTCAATAAACATTTACCTGCCATATCTCAGTGAGCCACCGCTGATGGCATCTCAACCGCTGATAGCAAAATTAACCATCGGCATAAAAGACGAATTAAGTCATGTATTGTTCTGTAATGGTTATCGTTTCAAACATTTTTTTTTGTAGTAGAATTTATATAAAAAAAGCTAACAATAAAGTAGGTTCATGCATTTTTCAGATTATATTTCATTTAATTAACAAGAACGTTTTTAAAAAATTGACGTTAATGTAAAAAATAAATCGTAATCTTTTAAAGTTCTTTGCAATAAATTACAGTATTCAAATATCACGCATTTTGCACTATACATTGCACATCATAATTGCATAATCCGCACACCACAGGTGTTATAAATAAAATTGTAATATAAAAATACTTGTAGTAAAAATGCTATCACTCAGATTTTAGTTACAAGAATGTTTTTTTTCTAGTTGTTAATATTTCATTGTTTATTCCATGGTTTATTCATTAGCTACATTGGATTTTATTATTTAGTTAAAAATTCTTAGATAGTATCGTTTTATAAATTTAGGAAAATTGAATGACGCGTCTATGCAACTATTTCGGTTAAAGGTGTCAAAACTAATTGTAGGCGGCAGCACTTTCAAGGTTTTATAACTTTATTAAACATTGGTTATTTGCCTACAGTTTTTTCAAGCGTTCCTGATAAAGTTACCATAGTATAAATTGTTCAAAATTAGACCTGCATGTTTCGACTTAAACGCAAAACAAAAGAAAATCATATGCAAAGTTAGTTTGTGTTTTGTTTTGGCAGAAAGAAAACTAACAGAGTGAAAATTAAAATAATTTCAAGCTGAACTCTGAAAGCTGTCCCTATATTATTAACATTAAAAAAATGTAGGTATTTCCAGCATTAATTTAGCATAATTTTATAATTAATTTAGATAATTTTTGTACGATGTATTTGTGGTTGTATTTTGCGAGATAATATGGAATGATTAGTGTATGTAGCTTTTAAATTATTAGAATAATAGCGCTCTAGTAAGACAGTGACATGAACTAAAAGGTGTACGTGTTACTTTGATTTTACTATTAACCTTTTTACTGCGCATTTATTTTACGAGAGTGCATGTGTGCGCAATTTTTTCGGCCGTTCCGTATAGATACGTCTGGAGCAGTCCACTGTTGTTATCAGTGGGGTAAAATAATGAAGCTAAATCCCGTCAAATCATATCAAATTGTTTTTTTTGCCTTTTTTGTTTAAAACATATATTTTTATCAAAAACAGAACAGTCAGTGCATGTATACACGTATACGTACACATTGACTTCAAAAAAAAAAAACCACAATTCAGAATTGGTGTTCTAACAGGCGTTGGGCGTATATATACGGCGGTAGCAATTTATCGCTTTAAAAAAATTCTGCGGTAAATCGCAAAAAACTTCCGGATTGGCCAGTATGATCTGGTTGGCGTGGCTTGTATATATACGACGGTAGCAGTTTATCGCTGTAAGTATTTTTTCCAGCCCGAACGTAAATATACGGCTGGAGCAGTAACCCAGGTAATCGTATATATACGTTTGGAGCAGTCAAAGGGTTAATACAGTTTATCTCAACAAATATTTAAAGGATGAATTTTGCTTAAATATTTGGTTAAAAAACAGAAAAAATATTTCATCGGCGCATTTTTTCCTCCTGAGAAATGCTTTTGAAATACAAAACATTTTTAGTCATGTTTTCAGAAAAAAATTAGTGTTGCGAACAAATATTTACATTATGGACATTATCTTTCGTAAATTTAACACGTTTTTGTTTTTTGTATATTCATCAATTGTTTTTGATGTGTATTATGTATGTTTTTGAATTACGGAATGTGACGGGTTAAATGATATATATCTGGCATCCGTCCATGTAATTTTAACCAACCGAAGAAATTTTGTAACGCTGGATACTTTTTCACAAATATCTGTTATAAGAAGTTTATGTAAAATCGACTAAAAATGTTTTTAGATATAGGTTTTAAGTGATAATAAAATATATTCTAAAATGTTTTCTAGTAATGATGCATTAATGTCTCAGATTTTAGTTGTGTTCAAGTATTTAAAGTCTCAACTTTCAATTAAGTTGAAACAAAACAGAAGACAAACGCAATATGGACGTCTCTGTATGATTTGTTTTTGTTTTGTATTAATAGAATTGTTTTTGCGCATTTTTTCAACTCTTAGTTGTACTGTTAATATTTTTGGGATTGTTTCAACTAAATACCCAAAGTATTGAGTTAACTAATTTTGAAAATATGGCCGTAATAATTTTTATCAACGTGTATTTTTGCTGTTACAAACAAAATCTTTTAAGAAATTACTTTGTTAACTTGTTTTACTAGGAAATACGTATTCCTAATTCCTATAATGTATATCGTATCATCGCTTTTTAGTTATTATGGAACTGATAATTATTGTGAGCTGTGCCTATTTTTTTTTTTTTTGAACATAACATTTTTTTAATGTATTTTCAACGCTTAAGTTTAAAAAACTTTTGTTTTGTCATATTTTTGACTGCTGTGTTTATATTTATTTCGGAATATTGTAAAAAAATCTTTATGTAGGTAATTGTATGTAATAATTTATTTTTTAAATACAGGCTGATCATTTATAATAAATTGTGTAACTTGCGTTAGCATTGATTCTGTCGTATTACTATAAAATCGAAATTTCTAGTTACTTATGGTGTATATTATTCAGTAATTTTTGAAAATAAAGTATTTTTTCCTCTTTTCCTTGTGTTTTTTATATTTATATATAATATATAAATACCATAATACCAGTGGAGGACGGGGGGCTCGCCCCGGGCCTCTGATCCTGGGGGGCCTCCAAATCTCGAGAAGTTCTTCTTAATCAAATCCCAAACAAGGCCAAAATATGTTTAGAAAATAAGAGGCAGTTTGGGGTTCGAGGCCCCTTATGTATACAAAATATAAACATAGGTAGGTCGTTTATTTTGTCAGCCATTACATCTATATTATTCATTTTTTACGAAATTTACACTATAAATACATCAAGTTCTAAGCACACCGGAGGCCTCATTTAGTTCTGCCGCCCCGGGCCTCCGACGGGCTTAGTCCGCCACTGCGTAATACCCCGAAGACTGACAAATATCGCATTCGAATTTGCATAACTTGGGGTACAATTGTGACACGGGCGAAGTGCTTCAAATGAGAAGTGGAGCGGGAGCTTCGATTGAGGGGTGTAACATCGAGTTCGCGTAAGTCGAGATATTACTTTATATAATATTTACTAGCTTTTCTAATTTTTTTTTACACATTTAAACGATAATATCTATATTTGTTGTACGATACTGTCTTGAAGTAGTATTCCGAATTAAAATTTTATTTGTTAAATTTCTAAAGGCTCCTAAAGCTATATATCCTACCGCGCAACCTTTAGCTTCACACAAACTAAAATCACCATGTGTTACGTACCCTGCAACGGGTCTTGAACATGAATTACGTATTGTTTCTACTGATGGGATCCATAATCGACGCATCGTTTCAGCTTGTTGCTTTATAACTCCCGCTGCGCAGTTAATTGATACATTTACTTGACTTTTATCCTCCTAAAAACAAAAAATAAACGATATACTTGAGAAACAAACAATACACTGTTTCATTTTCAAATACCTGTTTTTTTCTTTTTGCTCTCAACCTTTTCTGTTTCAGCCGTTTTAAAAATGAAATGTGATCTTTACGAAGCTGTTTTCTTTCTTCTATATTTGGATCATCGTGTTTTGATTCAAAAGGTTCAACATTTTGGTCTCCATTCACTGGCAAACATATGATTGCGTGATCTTTAATTAAACCTTTCTTTAACACCTTTAATTTTACAGGAACTAACGCCGGTTCATTAAAATCTATTTCTATTTGAGATGACTGTGTTTTATTTAATAACGAATCCTAAAAACATAATTTAAATTAATATAACAAACATACTTAAATTATTGTTCACAGTAAAAAATATCTTACTTTGAGCATTGTCAGAATTTTTTTATTTCTTAAAACATAAAATTCATCGAAATCTTTATTTTCATTAGCCATCCATTCTTTTATTAAAATTTGCCACGGACAATGAAATGGTGCTACGATACCTAGCTTAATATAATTAACTCGTTTATTTGGAGGTAATTTAAAATATTTTTCTGTATGAGCCGACGCAATTCGTGTTTCTTCTAGTTGACCGCTTTTTGTGTCCGGTTTCAAAATATCACCGCAACGAGATTCCAATACACTGATTCTATTTTCTCGTAATCCACCTGCTCTTGCACCCCACATAATCATATTTTCCCAGACCGATGAGCCCCAACCATTTGGAACTATTAAATCCCAACCACTACCGTAACCTGCAATGTTAATTACCTAATTAACAAAAAAACAAACAAACGTACATATCTATAAAGTTCTATAATAAGGTGTATTCTATTTCAAAAGTGTAATCAACATATTGAGAAAGAAAACTAGGTATATTTCTATTTGCATATTAACGCATAGTGCGCTTGCGCAAGTAATCATACCGCGATGTGCATTTGTCCGCAAATAGAAATAGAACATATAGCTCTGTCTGAAATTGTCAGTTACCGATTCAGTGCATCGTGTCAAATTGGATAGAGCCATATAGGAACTTACTAGATATATAAAAAATGTGAGCCGTCGCGGGACGCCTGGCAGATGTGAAACATTTTTATAACTTTACGCACAACTAATTGATATGCTGACGTATATACAGCTCTGTAACACCGTGTGTGTGCACGGCTAGCCAATGCCGCAGTGGTGGGGAGAACAGCAGCGAAGGAGAACATTTCGTTGCATTATTTCGTTGCATATTTCCCCTCACGCGGCTGTTCACAGCCCGACATAAGATGTTTTCACATAAAAAAAAACAAACGAAATAAAACAAAAACAATGTTACCTAAATGAGTCTGTTGATCGCCCGGTCTTTGTATAAGTATTACAGGAACACAAGCTCCGTATTTGTTACTATTTTCAATTCCGGGAACTAATTGTTCACTCCGTAATTTATTGATCTGTGCTATCGTCGGCTTCTCAATTAAAACTTTCGAACGCACATTAAAATCCCACAGTGGACTTTGATGTAATTCCGAAACAGTATCCGGAACATTATTTTCATTTTCAACAGGCATCGCTTTCGTCCTTTTAGAGGGATGATTTAGTCTTGGATCGTTAATTATTAAAGAAACAATTAAGCGAGGAGATAACTCCCCCGGACTAGATACTTCTAGTTCTTTCCAAAAGTTATTTTGCACTTCACATACTTGTTTATTTTGTTCCATTGCCAAATATGCTTGGAACCATTGAGAACATTCCATGTTTTGATTATTCGTAAGCAAAAAACCATTTTTTAACACCGCTTGAGACAACGGTCCGGTGAGTCTGAAACGATTAAGATCGTTTTTCAGCTGAACTAACTGAATATCAGCGCTGGAATTATTATATACCGGTAATTTTGGTAGCATTAAATTTTGCTCCGCTTTACAAGATGGAGAAATATTGTCGAAATCGCTTGCTTTATCATACAAATAATAATCGCATTTAGATAAATTAAAAATCTGAATCAAAACCTCTATCACTTCTTGATAATAACCCGCATGTGCCCAAATCCAAACGGTTCGTATATTATCGTTTGATGGTTTCTGTTTCCACATGAAATTTACCTCGCCGATAGCTTTGTATGGAAAAGAATTCGGATAAAACAATGTTACGAATCCTTCTCGACATCCGTTTATATATGCCTTCGCACCGAATCCCAAACCGGTATCATTATTAACTAACATTTTCAATTTTTCAAATAAAATGTCGCTCGGACCAGACAGTTCTATACACGTAACGTACGACATATCTTGTAATAAACAGTGCTGCGAACTGGCTCGATAGCATGCTCTGAACGCTTTATCGCATGGTTTGTCCGGTAACTTATATCCCCAGCGTTCTATCATATGAAATCGTTTTGCGTGCCATATATGAGTTTCGAGCCAATTAACTCGCCTTTGTCGTCTAATATACTCGCTTTTTAAATTAGAAGGTCTGCGTCTATATTTTCTAGATGGACGTTTCTTTTTCGATGGCGGCAATCCATTATTTGCAGATTTAGCTAGTTGTTCGATATGAGCTTGACGTAGTCTACGGGGCAATCGTTTAGCATTATGGCTCATAACACGTCTACGCATATGAACGGGTAAACGTTGAAATATCAATTTGTTATTCCTCGGATTCAACAATGTATTTTTCATGTCCTCGATTTCTTTGGCTCTTTGAGAAGCAAACTTTAAAAAATTTATGTTTTGAGGAACATGTTCGCTTCCACCTAACAAAATATCAAACTGCTTATCGCTAGCCATTTTCAATTAATTAATCCACAAATCTTTCTAAAATTTATAATTTTAAGGTTATATTTTTCTTAATCAAATTTGTTTATTACAATTCACTTATGTATAGAACCGTCTCACTATTATTGAATGCAAAAGTTAGACATATCCAAAAATATAAATTGATATAACGATTAAAAAAATTCACTTAGGTTAAGACTGTCACATGTGAAGTGACGTTTCTGACATTAGAATGGCGTTTTCGAATTTATTTTATACATTCTTTTATTATGCCACTCTCTCACTTTAATTAGTATCACAGCATTAAGATAGAATGGTATCACAGAATGATCAGAGAGTACTTGAAAACATTCCTATAGAAAGTGCTAGAATCGTCACATATTTTTACACCACGTTCACACTCCTAGGTTATAAAACGACGATTTAATTAATTAAATACAAATTTAGAACAATGCCTGCAATGATTAAATACAGGTAATCACTGTATTGCTCAGCCATCGGACAATGGAAACCCAAATCTTTTTTTAGGAGTTCAATAAAGAAAAAAAAGTTAATTAAAAATAATCTAACAATAAACTCTATTATTAATAATAATATTATTAAAATACACATATGAGAAATTTCAAATACGTATCTAATAATTAACAATGAGATAAACAATCTATATGTTTAATTCCCTTATAGACCGTAGTTACGGTCTAGGGAATTAATCATATAGATTGTTTATCTCATTGTTAAAATATTATTGTTGCATGGCTATTTCTTCAAACCTAGTGAATAGATCTTGTCACTAGAATTCTCGTGACTCGAATTATTCACTAGACTAATGTCAACGTAGCATAATAATTTGAATAAATTATCTTATAAACAAGACCTTTTAAAAATTAGTTCATCTGAACAAGCAGAACGGATATACTGCGTAATTAATTACGGTTTTATCTTTGTTGTTATTTATTTTCCGTCAGCATGAGTTGTGCCAAACAGACAGGTTCTTGCAATAAAACACCTGGATCTGACAATAAAAAACCTGACGGTGACGATAAAAAGCCTGACGATTGCGTGTCAAGTTCAGCATTACCGGTTCTTTTTAAAAAAATAATCAGCACGCCACTAGCTCCAAGACCTGTGGCACCTTACAAGTAAAGTATTCTTTTCTATTATTTTTAAACGTAAAAATAATAAAATAAAAAACATTTTTACAAATTTAATATTTTTAAATGACTATTGTTGAAAATCTTCGCATTTCCTTTGAATTTAAAATTCAGTGTTCGATTTAATCTTATAAATAAAAAAAAAAACAATATATTATATTATTGGTAATAAATTATTATTTATGAAACAATTTAAGCAATTATTTCATAAGATTTGATGGATGACTGATAAAGTTTTTCACTAGTCATGGTCATAAATATGTACACAGACTGTTATCAACAAATTTAAAACTAAGCTCAAAGTTGAAAGAAGGCTAATAAATTTGATAAATGCCAAACATCTCTTTATGTATTATTATGTTTCCTATAGCCAAGCAATAGTAGTCGATCGGACTGTATATGTCAGCGGGGTATTGGGACTTGATAAGGATACAAATAAAATGGTTCCTGGAGGAGTACAGACTGAGGCAAAACAAGCACTTCAAAATTTGGGACATATTCTTGAAGCGGCTGGTTCATCTTACGCTGGTGTCGTCAAGTGTACAGTTTTGCTAAATAATATGTCTGATTTTGGCGCCGTTAATGAAGTCTATAAAGAATGTACGATAATTAAACTCAAAAGTACACTGCAAAAGCTACTCATATCTAACAATTTTCGTTATTTTTCAGATTTTAATAAAGACTTTCCAGCGAGAACAGCATTTCAAGTTGGAATGCTGCCATTAAATGCTCAAATTGAAATTGATGTTATAGCTATTACAGGGAAAATTGAAAAATCTAGTTTATAATAATTCAAACTGTTTAGAAAAACAATTTTAGACCAATCGACATTATGGAGAAAAATTTTATAATCACGTCGTATTTTTATTTAGAAATGTGACTATAAATATTAGAAAATTAGTTGTTGATACATTTTTTTTCTGCTGAAGAATGTAGCACTTTAATAAAACTAATTAATTAATAATTAAAATTTTTTAAATGAATCCCAGTGAATAAACATTTCGCATATCATAAGTGTACAGTGACATCAGACGGAATATTGTCAAACCTTATAGTTTTGCTATTTTGGCACTGCATTATATTTGTGGTTAATTTCATTGATATCAACCAAGGAGGGTTGCAACTTAAAAATAGAATTGACGTTTCATGGATTTGATCAGATTTGACGTCGTGTAAACCGTAACAGAGTTTTGGCGCCAATGTGTAATACTTCGTGTATTCAGTGATTTTAGATTTTAATACATTAATATTTATTTTAAAATATGTTTTGAACGATTATACATGCGTTTAGCAGTTAAATTCGAAAAAGTGCGACTGATTTAGTGCGAATTTCTCTTCTGTACTTTTCTAACCTATGAACAGTTTAACAATTGTTTTTCTGTGCTATGACTGAAATAATTGCTTATAATAAAAAATCCAGCGGTATAAATGATAACGTGAAATGTGGTACCTCTCAAGAAAACGAAACACTAACTAATAAATCAGAATATTGTAAAAATGATCGTAGCTCATTTATAGATGTATCTAAAAAGAATACCCCATTTAAAGTAAGCAAACAACTGCCTGATTTTGAAATAATTAAACTTAAATGCAAGTATTCAGAGAAACGCAAGTCTTTACCCACTTGCCTGGATGATAGCTTCGAACAGTTCGTTCAAAACGATCCAACGAAAAGAAATAGCGGGATAATAAAGTGTAAATCTGAAACTGACTTAGAAAAGTTAGATAATTACAATATTGGTGCGATTGTTAACACACCTTCTGTTAAGGAAAACAAGAGAATTTCAAAATCCGTAGGCCACAAAAAGACAGTTAAAAGTAAACATCGATCTAAGTGCAAAAAAAAATTAATCGGTAGTTATACAGAAGTTGATGTGGCTATAGCTAACATTTCTAGTACACTTAGTAGTAATTTAGTTATTGTTTCACCTGTTAAAAGTTGTAAATTATCATACGGCGTATTAAATGGTATCGATAATTTAGTTGAATTTAACAAACAGTCGTCGATCATGGAGAAGGATGAAGAAAACGTTGAAAGTGAGATTAAATCAGGTATGCTTAATGTGGAAAATAATGATAAATCAAAAACTATTAAGAAACTTTCCAAGAAAAAAAAGGTTAAATCAAAGCATAAAGAAAAGTTGAAATCGAACAGTTCGATAGATAATGATTTTGTGATTACGAACGATGAACCAGCTGTCGAGAAAGAAGAACAAAAAAGTTACGAAAGAGAAAAAGATAAACCGAAACCGAAAGTAAACGCTTTTCAAATTATGATGGAGAGTCGATATAAAAGTATTGGTACTAATTCTTCAGGAAAAGAGTTGAAAAACAATGAAGATAACGAAAGTGCACCGAAAAGTGAAAAAAAGCAAGAAAGTCAAAAACGAAAGTTAATGTTAGAAAAGTGGGCTGAAAATAAAGGAAGTAAAAGGCGAAAATTACAAGATGAATTACAAGAAGAATATATTAAGAAAACGTTAGAAAAAAGAGCTGTGAACTTTAAAAAAATGTTGAAAATACAAGATGAGTACGAAAACAAATCTAAGAAAAAATCTGATACTCGATTAAAAAATAAGCTGAAAAAAACGTCACCAGTTGTTGATAGAAAATCTGTAAAGAGGAAAAAACCCGCTCCAATTATAATTGAAAGTGATTCAGAGCAATCGAATTTAGTGGAGGCAAATGCAAAAGATAAGGAACTGGACGAAAAAAATGAAAGTTTAATAAAAAACAAAGACTTTGAGAAATCAAAAACACTTCGACAGAAAAGCTCAAATTTGCACGGCTATTTTGAGACTGATAATCACAATAAAAGTGAACCAAAAATATTGTGTCCAGATGTAGCAGAAGAAACAAATGAAGAGTCGAGTTCCATAATAAAAGTGAATTTTCCGTTTACTCCGAAGAAAGAAAAGAATACAAAATTATCTGATTCGGAGCACAAAAAGAAGCATAAAAAACACAGACATTCAAAAAGATTAAAAACTGTTAAAAGAGTCGATAAAGAAAATGAAACTGAAATAGAAGCAGCCGTAGAAAACAAATTGGAAAATGAGGTAGAGTTGAAAGAAGAAAACAGTCCTGCCAACCACGAGAAAATTCAAAGTATAGTATTGGTACGAGCTACGCCAGATAGCGATGATGAACCATTAAAGACAATAGCTAAGCGGTCTAAATTACATATTAATGGAAACGAAAGTACTAAAAACAAATGGAAGCTAAAAATCAAATGCAATGAGTCTAGTGAAAATGGTATCGAAAGCAATTTAAATAATGACGGGGTTGATAAAACAAACAATGGATTCCAACAATCAGCAGACGACAGTATTAAATCTGATTGTTGTGTAATTAACAGTGATGATTACATTTTCACGCCTACAAAAAAGAGAACGTTTTTTAATGTAAAACGCAATAGTAAAATAAATAATGGCGGAGTTGATAAAACAAACAATGGATTCCAACAATCATCAGATGACAGTATTAGTGATTGTTGTGTAATTAGCAGTGATGACATTTTTACGCCTACAAAAAAGAGAACGTTTTTTAATGTAAAACGCAACAGTAAAATAGATGCCGCAAATAAAATAAAAAATAAAGCGCTTAAATTTGTTTCGCCGAGTAAAAATTCTAATATATCGCCTATTAAAATAAAAAGTATATCACCAAAAAATATTAAGTTAGCCCCATTGTTTGTGAAGAAAAAGAGCGTTCCGATGCCTAAAGAAGATTTTGAGTTTACTGAAGCCAAGCGAAATTTTTTAATTAGTGGCGTGCCGAATTCAGTCAAAAGAATTGTTGAAAAGCAAAAAAGGTTTGTATTTTTTTGTTGTACTTAAATATTATTTCTTATTCTGAAATCTATTAATTTAAACATTGTTTTGCAGAGATATGGATGATTACGTTTTTGATGTTTTTCCATCAGTAAGTCACATACAACAGAAAAATGAGCCTGCTTCTGATAATTCGATGGATATTTGGAATTTACCTACAGCTGAATTAAATTATCGAATAAAAAACTTTTCTGCATTTGAATCAAAATTATTGTTGGAAAATAAAATGCATATAGGTATGTTTTCCGATTGCAGTCAGCAAAAACAACTGAAAATAACTTACGCACCGCCTTTGAAAATATTTAATTATCGCATGATACTACATCAAATAAAACGTGAAAATCCTGATTTTCCGGTGTATAAAATGTTTAGATTATTGAGGGTAAAAAATAAATCAAAATCATCAAATTCAAAAGACATCGAAACACAAGATAAAAATACTTCGGCGGAACAGGACAAAACTGACCAATTAAAACTAAAACAAAAGACATCGAAAAACGAAAAGGCCAAAAAAAATAAAAAACTAAAATTATCAGGAAAGAAAAGCGGAGAATCAGTAATTAAAAAATCAGACAAAAATGATCAAGTAACCAACGAGTTAGACAAAAGCATTGAAATAATTGAAGATTCGTCTACGAATAGTCAAGAACCAATTGAAAGTACGTTATATTCAGTGTGGTCTGAGAAATATAAGCCTGATTCTTCAGAAGACATAATTGGTAACTCGAATTGTGTAAGAGAACTTAAACAGTGGCTACAGTCTTGGATTACGTACACTGCGAATACAAAGCAGATAAAATGTAAACGTAATGGAAACAACAGTGATGACTTTATAGTTTCAGACGAAGACACCAAAGACAGCAATCATTCGTTATGCAATGCAATTGTTTTAATTGGTCCGTATGGTTCTGGAAAAACTTCGGCTGTTTATGCTCTTACCAACGAATTGGGAATAAATGTGTTAGAAATAAACGCGTCGTCGAAACGAGCTGGTAGGAAAATATTAATGGAATTACAAGAAGCCACACAGTCACACTTAGTTGGTACAGGTGCCCAAGATTTGAATGGATTTTTTATTAAAACAAATTCGACCAAAGAACAAATACATACAGTAGATAAGTCGAAAAAAATTAAGGAGAATCAAAGTAAGATTAAAAACAACAAAACGAAAGATTTAAATAATTATTTTGGTATAGAGAACGTTAAAAAATCAAATCAGAATGGATTTTTAGACAATTTTCTGAAAGTGGACAAAGACGAAAAAACGAAATCTGATGACTGTAGTAGCCAGATAGTTTCGAAAATGTCATTGATTTTAGTAGAAGATGTAGATTTATTTTTTGAGGATGAAGACGAAGGTTTTATATCGGCTATAGGCCAACTATTGGCTACAAGTAAACGTCCGGTTATTTTAATATCATCGGATTCTACTTGCTTCCATGTTCAAAAATTTGCCAATCAATATCCCGTCATAGAATTCAGTCCCTTATCTGGAAAAATGCTGGGAGTTTGGCTTCAATTGGTATGTTTGCTTGAAAATGTTTTAGTGGATCAGCAATCGGTTGAAAATTTGTTGGAAAATAATCATGGTGACGTACGAAAAACTTTATTACAATTGCAGTTTTGGGTTAACAGCGGAGGGGATGTTGAAAAAATATTGAATGCTAATTCGACTACATATTCCGAAATTAAACAAAGACTCAACGATAATGAAAAATACGAACAGCTATCTGGAACCTCGATCGAAAACGAAGATGAGAATTCTAGCATGTCGTGGTTATCAAACGAAACTGATTCTATTAGTAATAATACGAATCATAGCAATTGTTTTAATAGCTTTATACAAACGCATTTGAGCGATACAGATATATTCGAAAGTTGCAATCAAATTTATCCTCTCAATTTGGGAAATATATATTGGAATATACATATTATTTTAAATTTTCCCGAGATAGGAATCAAACACAAATGCATAATCAGTGAAACTACAGAACTTCCAAATACTAACATATCGGAATATTCAAAGATAATAGACATTGAAGATAAAATTGATATGAAAATAATTAAAACAGATGAAAGTTTGATAAATTCAAAACAATTGAATGCCGAAACAAAACAATATCAATCTAACTGTGAACAGTCAGAAATGGATGTTGTTAGTGATTTTTATGAATGCTTAGTTTTAACAGATATGGCTTATTCAAAAAGTGGATTTTTATTTGACAAGGAGCCAGCACCGAATTTCAAATCGTTCAATTTAATTGATAGTTTATCGGTACTGGAAGATTTCCGTCAATATTCGTACAAGAAACAACAAACACATGAATGGACGTATTTTATGGCGACTCGTGTCATTTCTAAATGCAAAACTGTTTTTAAAACTGAACAGAAGATAAATCTGTTTGCTCCGACTAAAGACGAAAGAAAATGGCGCGTTAAACAGTGTTCAAGCCATAATGAATTGCTAAATGCTATTCCCGCGTCGAATATCTTAGATAATTCCGCAGTATTCACCGATTATCAATCCACGCTGAGAACGATTTGCCGCTTTGAACAACATCGACAACTGACAAATACCAAAAGACGTAACCGATTTTTCCATTACTTAAAAGGTTTAAATGTACATTGCAGTGATAATATGTTGGATATTTTGTGTACAACACTGGTTTAAAATTTATTTGTTTATAAGCTCTTTTGTTATTTGATATGCTTTTATTTATATAAGTTCATTTGTTAATTTGATCAACAGTGGAATTTAAGATAACATTTTTAATTTTAACGGAAAAATGCGATTAGAATAGAAACCAAGATTTTTTTATAAGGTAAAAAAAGAATGTATAATGTTTGTAAATAAAAAATATAAAAACTATTCTGTTACATTATGTAATTTCACTTTGAAAATGCAATACAGTACTATTTTGACGTGAATGCGTCTCTATTCTATAAGTCCTTGAAAATCCGACAATAACATTTATGGCCGTATTCATAGTTAACCCTTAAGTAGTAAGGGACATTTACTCATACCCTCAAATCGAATATGCGTTTTATAGTCAAAATTGACGTCTGTAAGGGCCCTTACATCACCCTCATCTTAAGGGTGGATAGTATGTCCCTTAAGTGTTGAAAAAGTAAAAACAGTAAAACATGAAAAACACGCATTCATATCAAAAATGAGAACTAAACACAATCGGTCTGCAGTATGACTCAACTGTTCTAAAGGAAAAAATCATAGTTGTTTACTATAATTCTTCCCTTACTCAAGGAAATGACTATGAAACGCTCCTTTGAATAAGGTGCCCTCAGCACTTAAATGACCCTCAGCGAAGGGACCCTTATCACTTACTTTAAGGGTTAACTATGAATATGGGCATTAGATTGTGGTTACCTAGGTTATATTTTATTTATTATATTTTACGAACATTTGTTTTTATAAAATAAATAAAAGTTGACATACCCCTTTCCATGACAATTATTTGTAATAAGACGTATTCACATAATCTGTCTGTATCCACGATACAGACACCCGTTTTTATCACTTTCTAACAAATGTAACATTACATAAGCTAAAGTGAAACAAAAATTAAACAGTAATAATAATGTGGCCCATACTGAAATTTCAATATGAAATTCTATTTTTGTCATTGAAATATAGAAATTCAGGAACGTAAACCGACGCGCTGCTAGCGAATAAAGACAGCCATGGTTAATTGGGCCACCTTCACCTGTCTGTCGTACAGTTTATTAAGACTGTAGTGGAACAAGGATAGGTGGCCCAATGAGCCATTTTCATGAGAGTAGTTCCTTCAATTATCCACGAGAGGCAGCACTTGTGGTAGGCACAAACATTATTTATTTCCCATTAGTGTCGTATCATTTTAGTGGTATAACTTAATTATTTAATTAATTTAATAATTAAGTTATACCACTAAAATGACACGACACTAATGGGGAATAAATAATGTTTGTACCTACAACAAGTGCTGCTTTTCGTGGACAATTGAAGGAACTATTCTCAGGAAAATGGCTCATTAACTATGTCTGTCTTAACTCGCTTTCCGCGCACGGAGTGGTTTTTGTTTAGGTAAAACAAAAAAAAAACTTCGAAGTCTTCTCACATAAAAATTAAAAATAATCAAATATTGTAACTGAAAAACGTCTATAAAAATTGTATTCATATACGCAAATTGTAGATTAAAGATATAATTAATAAATAAAATTAGTAATTAAAAAAAACAATCTACGATTTTATCCCATCTTGATTCCTGTTGACGTAGATCCAGCAATTAAAACGTTTTTAATTTTATCATAAAAAAAATCAAAAAAATTTAAAAAACAAACCTACAACAGCAATTTCATATTTCAATGTTTGGAATGCCTTCTGTCATTTTTAACAAAGCTAAATTAACTAAATGTCTCATAGTAGGTCTGCCATGAGGACAATTCTAAAAAAAAAATATTAAAATACAGAGATTCGCTTGAAAACATATTAAAACTGTTGAATAACACAAAAATATGGATAGAAATTTACCCATGGTTGTTCCGTTTCAGCCATATGACCGACTATTATTTCCATATCTTTTTTAGACAGATCTTTTCCCACCATCACAGATTTACGGCAAGCTCGAGACGCAAACATCGCGCTTATTCGTGATGGTCGGTGAGTAGTTTGTGGACATTCCTTAAACGAAAACAACAAAAAAATAAATAAAAATAGTCTGGACAACACTTGAATAAAATATAATAATAATGCGTTTAACGTCCGTCTCTCGACATTATGTCATAACAGACGCCATTCGCACCATTACTATTTTCCATTTTACCACTTCCCGTTATTTTCTACATTTTTTAAACTTCAACTTTTTTTTTTTTTTATTAACAGCAATGTGCGAATGGAGGAATTATAGGAAATTAGGATAAGGTAGGCAATTTTGGGAGCATTATAGGAGTTTGGCAGGTAATCGGCCATGGCCTTGAATAAGGAACCATCTCGATATTCATCTGGAATAATTGAGGGAAACCATGGAAAACCTCAAACAAGATGGCCGGTACAGGAATTACCGTTTCTCGGCGTGAGGCAGTAGGAAAAAGTCCTAGCCACATCTGCCCCCGACGGGATTCGAACCCAGTACCTTCCCAATGCGAGTCTAGTGTATCGATACATGTACTAGTTTAATAAATCTTAAATGAAGCGAGTATGTAGTGAAAAAAAAAAAAATAATTTTTACAAACCCTTAACATAAACAACAGTTCATCTATGTCATCTTTTCCTAATTGCCAATTTTTGCTTATTGGAATGTAAGTTAATTTCACTTTTTTACCAGTTTCAGCTAAAAAAATACATAAAATAAATCACAATAGAGACAGTTTTTTTTTGTAGTGTTGATGGCTTGACTCTTGTCTGACCAGTTGCCAAATATATGAGTTTGTAAGGTCGGTGGACACACACAGCGGTTTGTGCCGAGTCGGTACGAATGC
Source organism: Mongoloraphidia duomilia (assembly GCA_039654895.1). Classification (NCBI taxonomy): domain Eukaryota; kingdom Metazoa; phylum Arthropoda; class Insecta; order Raphidioptera; family Raphidiidae; genus Mongoloraphidia; species Mongoloraphidia duomilia. The sequence goes on from CM077527.1 coordinate 16,681,073, forward strand.
TAGTCGGTTTTCAATGATGCAAAACACACCGGGGCGAGAATTGCCTGCCGACTCTCAGCTGCATCGACATATCGTTTTCTACAAGAACTGCCTGGCCGCTGAGTGGACAACGCTGTGTGTGTCATGTGTGTCATTCAGGCGGCTAGTCGGTGCAGAACCGCTGTGTGTGTCATCGCTCTAATAGAAATAGTTGAAATGTACTCTCAAACACGACTTCGTAATTGATGAAACATTTGTCATTCATTGTCACATTACATAATACATTTGAATTCCCCTTCTACATTAGTGGTGAATATTTAACGCAAACGTTAAACAACCCGAACTCGCATAAGAAGTTTCACTTCGATTTCGGCTACTGGCCAAAGGCTAGAGCCAGGCCATAACACATTAATAAAAAAAAAAAGTTTCACTTCAATAACATAGGTAAGCATGCATTTATTTTTAAAAATTGATAATACCATTTTCATCGATTTCGAATGAAAATCCGTTTTTCTTAAATACATCCATATTTTCTATTAAGGCAGTTTCGTTCGCTGCGGTTAACTCCAAAGGCTGCGGTCTGAAACCAACCAAGAAAAAATCGGTGAAATACTAATTCTGTTTGTACACAGTGGGTTCCGTACTTGCAGTTTACGAGTTTCTGAAACTCTTATTTTGCAAACCACTTGACTGATTTTAATGAAACTTATTTATCGTTAAATTGTAATCGTGAAGACTACAATTTCCATACTCTGGGTACGGAACCCTAAAACACTATACCTAAGAATTGCTAAGAAATGGGTAGTTTAAATAAATTAACTTACACGACTAATTTTTGGTTTTCTAAAACGGTAGTCTTTTGTAACATTTCAAAGTTATATTTTTCGTCTGTAGCATGTTGATCTATGATAAACAAATCATCGTCTAAACGTACAATTATAAAACCTTTATTAAACTGGCCAACTATTTTCATTTTCTTGAACATATCTTTAGATATTTCTTTTTTTAATTCCTCCTCGGCATTTCTGTTTGCATTCGGTGCAATTTTAGATCTGAATTTAACGACAGTATTTTCGTTCTCTTTCTCATTTTGCACATAATCGGTAGCCTGTTCGATTAAACTTTTTCTTATTTCCTCAATCGAAACATCAACAGTTTCCACACGTCGATCGGGAATTATTGATGTTTCAGCAACGTCATAATCATCCGTTTCCAGAGGTAGCCAAACTTTTACTAGTCGTCGTTCTAGTATTGGAGACCTAGGCTTTCGTTTTACAGTACTGCTAACTGAATTTTCTGATTTTTCACACTTATTTTGTTTATTCATTGATAACACTTCAGAACTATCCGCAGTTTCAATTTGTTCCTACAAAAAATTGTTATAAAAAAATTGAGTTCATGAGTTCAGGTATTTAAAAATTAAATAAGTTAACACGGGCTAGATATTCATACGACAACCTGGAATAATTTTTTAACTTACGCATAATTGTTCATCGGGCTCAGCTTTGATATTCAATGATCTGTTTACATCTTCAGTAAGCGTTTGTGACAAACTAATATCAACTGTCTTTTGAGTACTTGTTTCTAATATGTCTTCTTTTGTTTCTTCTTCTTCATTCATACTTTCTTCTTTGGTAAGTAACTGTGATAAAGAAACATCAACTGCGCTTTGATCGATTGTTTTAAACGCATCTTCTTTTGTTTCCTCTTCATCATCGCTACTTGTTTCGCTCAAATCCTGTGAGAAATTTTCATCAACTTTTACTCTTTTCTGTAGGAAAGCTTTCATTCCTTTCGTCATTTTTTGTTCCGGCTCCAAAGCCCTTTTGGTCCCACGAGACGAATCCGATGACTGACTACTACCAGTATTGCGCCATTTTCCTACAATTATTCAAATTAAAAAAAGCCGTGAGGTGGGTCGTTTATTAGGACTAAAGTGCGACCTTTGAGGTCCACACGACGAACTTCCCAGTTTGATAAATATTTAATAATAATAATTAAATTAGATATCACACAGAAAAGTAATCATTTTAATCATTAAAACATAATTATTATTTATTTTTAACAATAATTAAAAAAAAAAAAAACGGCTGAATCGATTTTTATAAAATTTATGTCGGATCAAAATGACGTTAACATGCCTCGTTTGACACCCTTACGAAGTCGATATAATTTTTTATTCGCGAGATACTGTGTGAAATCTACTTTTTTGGAGTCTATTTGGTTAAGAAAAAAGAACGGCTAAACCGATTTTGAAAACATTTCTTTCAAATCGTATCTACGTTAATACGCGTCGATTGGCACCCTAACGTAGTCGATATCATTTTTCATTCTCGAGATTTCGTCTTAGAAAAAAATGGACACATACGTACGTACATACGTACACACACATACATCTTTCTAAAAATAGTTTAAAAATAGTGTAGTGACCTTGAAACATAAAAATTTGTTATACATTTTGATTTCGATTTTCGGACCCATTATAATAACTTCCTATGGGAAGTTAATAATGGATTGTTTATTGTTTTAGTTGTGTAAAATTACCTAAAGCTTTGGAAATTTGGTCAGAATCATCGGACTGACTAGATTGGCTCTTTTTTTCTTCTTTAATAAATGACATCGACTCCAATGTTGTGTTTTGGAGAGTAAAAGTCCCAGGTATTTTTTCATACAATTTCAACAAGGATGTTTTGATTATTGTAAGCAATAATTTCTCTTCTTCAAAAAAAACTTTTCGTTTGTCAGGCGTTACATTTACGTCGACCGTATGCTGCTCGACATTTATATGCATGAATACGAAGGGGTACTGATTTCCGTTAAACTGACGATAAATTTCATTAACCAACTTGGCTACTTTCACAGGTTCACATGGTCGAGAATTGATAAAGTAAAATTGTCTGTAAAAAAATCATACAAGTTAAAAACGAAAAATAAATATCATTAACATTTCAATTTACCTATCAGCTGCGCTTCTTCCATTTCCGTGTTCGCAACTTGAAATGAAACAAGTAATTTTAAACGGATTTTGCATATTTGATATATCTTTAATCCCATATTCTTTTAAGATTTCTTCAGAGGGATCAATTTGTTTAAATTCAAGTAAAGACTGCAACTGCTTTGAACCAAAAATACACGAAATATTTTCTTTAATGGAACTTTTTGCTTGTGTTGACACGATAGTTGATTTCTGTCCACTCTTTGTTTGATTGGTACACAGAATTCTGTAATATCAATTGATGATAAACAACTGAACAACGATAAACAAATATTGATCTCTCTATTAAAATTTTTACCTTACGTTCTCGGAAATGAGACAATAAGCATAGAGTAGATTACACATTTTTGAAAATTCTCTTTTTAAATTACGATGGAACTCTTTGTATCTAACTGGTAAAGTTGAGAAAAGATTTAATAATGTTACGGTGGTCCCCATTTGCCTCGCGCAAGGTGTTTGCGATTTTATTTTCCCGTTATGGTCATATTCTACTTTAATACCGTGCGTCGAAGAATTGTGTCTTGTCGTGATCGTCAAATCAGAAAGAGCACAGAGTGAGCTCAACGCTTCACCTCGAAAACCAAATGTCGACACGGACATGACATCGGAAAATGAGCGAATTTTTGAAGTGTGGTGTTTCAACGCTAAAAAATAACAAAGTTACAATTGTTCTAAGGGCCAGCGCACACATACAACTTTTAAACGCACAACTGTTTGTCAAAAGGCTATTGGAGCAGATGGGACTGCGTACACTGTCAACACGATAGTTATTCAACTAAAAAATCATAAAACCACATCGATCGCCTTTTGACTAAACTATCGAACAACTATTGTCAGCAGCTTATGTCTACAGCAGTGTATTGACGCCCGCATACATTCAACTAAAATCTAAATAGTTGTTCGACGGCCCATTAGTTTAATATTGAAATTGTGGCACAACTGAATTATTGTATGCGCACCTCTAACAACTAAACAGTTTAGTCGAATTGAAATCGTGACACGTACACAACTCGAGTAAACTGTTTAGTCATGAAACAATTGTATGTATGCGCCCGGCCTAAAAATTCATGATTTTTTTAGAACACATACTTAATCCTTCAAAATTGCATTCTTCTACTCCCGGTCCGTTATCGATAACTTCAACAGCTTCGCTACCATACTCTTTTAGTTTTATCTCGATAACAGTAGCACCTGCATCAACTGAATTTTCTACTAATTCTTTAACTGCAATCGCCAAACTTAACACCACCTGCGAAAATATAGTTTGATCACAATTTTTCAATTATTCATCTAATAATCTGCTAACACCATACTTAAATTGAACAATTTTACCTGCCCAGAACAAATCCTGTGAACTGAATCTTTTTCAATCGGCTTAATGCTTTTTGATGGTTCTGTGGTTGATTGAATGTCTTCAATTGTTTCTAAATCATTCTTATCCATATTTCAGTTGTTTCAAAACAATCTAAAAACGATTAGGTTATGTTACACTCAATATACACAAAACAAATTAAGATATCAACATGATTAGAATTACTTTTAAAAGAAAAACGTAGCGAAAATGTTTCGACAGCATAAAATACACAAATAAAGACTTTGTTTTAGCACAACATTCCTGACAGTTTACAATTTACATGCAACTTGAAACCTAGGTTAGAAAAAACGAATATTTGATACGCGGTTCTCGGTATCATGTATAATGTACCCAGAGATAATAAAGCAATGTACCTCATATTACATAAAATATAAAAAAGGAAAGAATGAAACACAATCTGTTAATATTTTTTTTATTATTATGAAGCAATCATAAAAAATATACAAAATTATCACAATTGTACAAACAGATTCAATAAAATATTAAATATCATATTTCCTTATTCAATTCTCGTTCAATAGACAAATGTAGATATCCACCAAAACTTTTTTTAACAATCATTTTGTCATTCCATTTTTTCCCCCAAAGTGTAATCAAGTTATCGATTAAATGTTGACTTTTCGGACAAGTAACTATAATATTTTCTACATCAACATTAGCTATCCACATTTCAGTCGAAGTAGCGTCGTTAAAATATAAATGAACGCTGTAACAACCTTCTAGATACACAGATGATAGCGCTGGTTTATGCTTGAGAATCCGTTGTAAGCTTTGAAATGTTAGTTCGTTGTTATACGATAAATCTAATACTTTAAAGTTGGTTAATGATGCAGCAGAAACGCTAGAAAAAAAAACAATTAATTAAACTGTAACGCATCTATAACTGTCATACCAATAATAAAACTAACTTTAAAAACTCCCAAATTTCAGCATCAGTCACATTACATCTCGAAAGATGTATCTCTTCAAACGATTCGCTTATACCTGTCTGACTCAAAAAATTAGTGACAACTTTAGTAGCTCCTCCATCGTACTCTGTCGTCGCTGATAAATTAAGATATTTTAAAACAGTACCTTTGAGACAACTCATAAACCTCGCGATGCTCGATTTTTTTAACGCATTAAAACTGATATCGAAAAATTCTACAGAAGCAAAATTGAATATCACATCTGAAATCAGAAACATTGTAGTGAAAAATCACGTTAACCAACTAGGGCTGAAGTTTTCTTTTTTAATGGTTTACCAAAAGTAAAATCCGTTATATCACATGATGATACATTGATTGATTTTAATTGAACGTTCCTTGATATAACGCTTAGATGTTTTAACATTCCGTTTCCGAGCGAATTATAACTAAAATTTACATCCTCTAAATGAGTTAAAAGAGGTTCTGTCGATCTTAAAAATACATTGGCGATATGTTCTAATCCTTCACAAGTTATACAGTTGTTACTCAAATCTAAAACCTGTAACAGAAATACAATAGAAAAACACCTACAGTCAAAACTGTTAGATAACACAAAGTCCAACTGTCCAGAAAGCCTTACAGTCCATAAGCTAAAGGTACCCAGCGATGTAGCTTAGTGGTACAGCACTAGACTGGCATTGGGGAGGTACTGGGTTCGAATCCCGGCGGGGGCAGATGTGGCTAGGACTTTTTCCTACTGCCTCACGCCGAGAAACGGTAATTCCCGTACCGGCCATCTTGTTTAAGGTTTTCCATGGTTTCCCTCAATAATTCCAGATGAATATCGAGATGGTTCCTTTATTCAAGGCCATGGCCGATTACCTGTCAAACTCCTATGCTCCTAAAGTTGCCCACCTTATACTAATGTCCTATAATTCCTCCATACGCACATTGCTATTAAATAAGTTGAAGTATAATAAAAATGTATAAAACGGGAAGTGGTAAATATGGAAAATAGTAATGGTGCGAATGGCGTCTGTTATGACATAATGTCGAGAAACGGACGTTAAACGCATTATTATTATTATAAACTAAAGGCGAACTATGTGTGTAATCCGAAAATTTGTTAATAGTTTTAATAGATTTTCTACCTGTAAATTAGTAAGCGTGGGTAACGATGCACAAAGTGAATTAATGCTATTGTTCGACAACATGTTCCAAGCTAACTTCAATTCACGGATACGGCTCTGATGTTGTAACGCTTTCATTACTGGGTTTACTTGACGATCTGTCAATGCTAAATCATTTAAACCGAGTACTAAAGTTGCTTGGCACTTTTCAAGATGTTCGTTCAACGACAAATCCATTTCTAAAATCAAATTTAAAAGTTATTTACAGAAATCTTACGAATTTTAAAATGTTCATAATTCATACCCGAATTAGAATTATTACAGGCCTCATGGTATCTCTGTAACAGGGGTGGTAAATCCCATGAAAGCACAGTTGAATAAATTTCATTTTCGTTAGACGAAATAATCATAGAAACTGGATCCTCATCACTAAAAATGGCACCTTCTCTTGATTCGAGTTGTAAAATCGGTTTAATACCTTCTTTACTAAAATTAGAAACGACAAGTTCAGTAAATATCTATTCCCGTAAATAGTTTCAGCATCTAAAAATCTAAATCGTGCATACAGAGACATCCAGCAACAACGAAAATGACTTCATTTTTAAATTATATATTGCGCATGACATCTACAACATTTGTTATTTGGAGTATTTGATTGATAATCCAAGTTTTTTAAAGAAGACTGAGAACTGAACAATCAAATACATTTTTTACATAAGTTTATACATACTTATAATATCGTTTTGCAGCTTCTTTGGCCAACCAACCGATTGTTAAATCATTAATTTTAGCCGACGAAACAGGAACACGCCAAGTTTTTCCTTCGATTTTAACATTAATACCATACATAGGCATTTGCTGATTCTGACTCGCAATACAAAAAGGCATTACATTCTGATTACCTATCGACCCGAACTGTCTATGATTTGTATCAATTGTTTCTTTAGATGGTTGTCTATGCCGTAAATCTCTAATTGAGTCACCGACTTGTCTACTAAAACCAGCATCGATTAAAGATATTTGACTTTTCAGACGTTTTCTGTTGGATAAAAGATTAATCGATGTATCGTTTTGATAAGAATGTGGTTCATTGTCGCCCACCAAATTTTTACTTTCAATATTTTCAAACGATTCTTTAATCGGTATTTCGTTACGAATATTATAAATATTTTTATCGTTTTCATTAAAAGTTATATCACTGTCAATAATCTCGTCTTCTTCATTGTCGCACAGATTAACTGGGATACAAACAGGTTTTTCAAATTTCTGTTCGTTCAATTCAAATCTTGAGTTCGATTTAAGACTTAAAGAAGTTTTAGAACTTTTAGAAACACAATTAGTATTAACAAAGTCATCTTCTTTCTTGCTCGTACCACCAAAAGTTTTGCGTCTTTTTGCTTTCTGATTCAAACCCATATCATCTTCTAACCAATTATCATCTGTCGCGCTTCCTTGAATTAAAGCAGGTTGTTTTGTCGGACTTGAGAATGAATTTCGTTTTTCAGTCACTGATTTGGAGTTCCTCAAACTATCCATAACTCTTTTATATTCGAGTCTTGCCTTAAAACCAACATTCGACCTTCCGTTTTCAGTCGAACTAGAACTTTCATCGCTACTAGACGAGTTTTCTGTTACATTTTTACGTTTACCGGTTGCCCTTGTTATTGTTTCATCTTCACTATCGCTGTTATCTAAGTGATTTCTCGCTCTAAATTCATCCGAGCTCCTTTTTTTATTTTTCGAAGAAGAAGGCTTATTTTGTACATTATCTGGCGTAAGCGGACGACATATTGCAATGGGTTTATTTGATCCAAACGAACTTTGTGTTGACTGAGAACCTAATAAAATTAAAATCGATAAGATACACTATCAATTGTAAGAATGTTTACGTTACTTACTTAAAATAGCAGTTCCCGTCTTTTCTTGTACTGATATCAATTTTGTTAGAATCTCTTCATAGTGAGACTGTTTTATGGGATCTAATTTACCGACTATTGAACGCCACTGGCGTAAAATATCTAAAGGTGTATCCCCGTCGCCTGATTTAGCGGTTGCCGACGCTCCCCTTTCTAGCAGAAATTCCATAATATCTAGATGGCCATTACTCGCTGCATCATGTAAAGGCGTTATACCATTACAAAGTGTACCACCTATGATTAATAACATCATTTTAAAAAACGTTAAAATAACTATACATAATGACAAACCAAAATCACCTCTGTCGTTAATCGCGGCTCCTTTATCTAATAACATTTTAACAATTTCTTTATGTCCGCAAATTGCCGCCTCATGTATCGGAAGCCATCCGCAATTATCTCTTACATTAACAACATGACCTTGATCCAACAATCTGAAAACAAAAGACGTTAATAACGCATTCGTGCCCAAAACAATCAAAATTACATACCTGCGCACTAATGTTGCATTTCCAGAAATGCAAGCTAGATGTAACTGCGTCTCTCCTTTACTATTTTTTTTTATAGTCAAACATTTTCCACGTTTGCGTGCTGATCGAGGTATGTCGGCAGCATTACCTTCTTCAAAGTCACTACCTTCTGACAAATCTACAAATCAAATGCTTAATGTAAAAAACTTTAACAATAATTGGTACGGTGACAATTATTTAATGGCTTAAACCTTACCAGAAATGTCGCTTATATTAATATCATCTCCAATATTTGGAGTTCCACTGCAATCATCACTGTCACTACTGTCACCATCGTCCATTTTTAATAAAGCCTGCAATTCTTTTTCTAACTGATCTGCAAGATTATTTTTTTTATATTTTCGTTGAATAAAAATCATTTTTTGAATTACGCTTTTTTCACATTTCACGTCGGGACTTTTTCGTGCTTCATCTCTTGCTCTTTTTAAATACAATTCTAATTCACTGTAATCTCGATTCATTGCTTCCATTACATCAATTATGTTGAGTAGAGTTATGTAAGCTTCATTTGGATTATTTTTACAGAGTTCGTAGTCTTTTTCAAAATAATTTATTGATAAATCAAACTGTTTGTTGTCTTTGTATGTTTGGGCTAAGCTTACATATGCAGCTGATAAACTCTTGCCAGTTTCGCCTAGAATGTAACATTAAAATTATTTTTGGTTCGAATGAGATACTATCGAAATCTATCGAACTTTTTATTTTAATTTCGATTCTACTCACCAATTTTTTCTGTACACTCTAACATTTTTTTATAATAATCTACAGCTTTAGTGTAATTTTTCAATTCGCAAGCACCGTCTCCCATCTTCTCATATAATTTTCGTTTTTCTACATAATTATTTTCTTCTATCGTTAGAAGCGAATCTTCGGTGTAACACATTGCTGCCACTAAAATAAAATAAAAAAAAAATAAAGTCATCAGCTCGTCCTATTGTTTTTTACTTCCCACCTCTACTATAGTAGGGAAGTAATGGATTTAGTCCGAAAAAAATATTTCGAGATTTTAACAGATTTTCACGTTTTGAGACCCTAGCAATCGTTTAAGATCATTTTCTGACTGATGTCTGTATGTGTATGTGGTCAATTTTTCGCCTTCAATATCTTAAAAACGGAACAACATACGGCCATGCCGATTGTTCTATTGTGTTTATCAGCCTTTAACTTAGATCTGATTAGATTTTGAGTCAAATCGGTTCAGTGGATCCTGAGATATTAAAGAAAACGTTCTCAATGTCACGTATTAACATAGGTAAAAAAAATATAAATGAATTCTAGATGTTATAATATGAAAAAAATGTAAATATTTTTTTTCTAAAATGTAGTTTTTGAGAAAAAAAATATTTTATACGTAAATCAAGGTAACCATGATTTTTGCTATATTAAGCTAGCACTAGATCACTAAACAAAAAAGAGGGCCATGCTTTTTTCAAAGAATAAAAAAAGAGTGTTTATTTTTTGCGAATATTTACTAGGTGGGAAGTATAGGACTGGTCATCAGTCTAATTTTTTTTTTTTGTGTACACTTACCAATTTTAAGACACCGTTCTATATTTTCCCTATCTTCTTTGTTTGGCGTTTTTAATTTATACGCTTTGAGTAAAACTTGTTTAGCTCCATTAAAATCTGCGAGTTTAATCATTACTTCAGATTTTAAAACCAATGTACCACACATTGCAGTAACCTGAAAAATAAACACTTTATGTGGTTACTGTAATATTGCAAACTATATATACTAGAGCAAGAATGAAGAACAGTAGTCCCCGTCTTTACAAGTTAATTCGTTCCTAGAGCATTCGTAAAGCAACAATGTTGTATTTCTAAATGTTCATTTATTTAAAGCAGTGGGTCATCTTTTCAATTTTGTTGATACTTGAAAAAAATAAACGATAAACCCAAAGCGTCTGCATTTTAACATAAATTTGCTTTTAATGACCTTGTTTTCAGTAAATCTTTTAGCGATATCCAAAGCTAAATTAAGACATCGTATCGCTTTCGAATAATCATTCATCATCATATAAACACCGGATAGCGCGTTGTAAGTTTGATGAAGCTGATCATATAATTCAGTTTGTTTACAGATAATTATCGCACGTTCCATATATTCAACTGCCCTGGTATAGTCTGCCTGGTGCTCACGTACTATTCCCAAGTTTAGTAACAAACGACATCGCATGTCCATCTGTTCCACTTTCCCGATGTTTTTTAGGCTACAAAAGATTTAATATTAATCAAAATAACCACTATTTTGATGGCAGTTTTTTATACCTTTCACAAATCATTAAACTTTTCATGAACGATTTATATGCAGCATTGAGTTCTTCTTTATCGATATTATCGGTATCGATTATGGCTTTTGTTAAATGTGTTCTGCCTATTGTTGCCAATGCCCTTTGTTCTTCTAACGGATTACTCAATTCTCTTGCAATATCTGAAAATAATCTTTCAATATGTAAGCTAAACTTAAGTTTCAGAATATAGGAAACATTACCTAAATGTATTTCCTGATGCTGTAACGCTTTATCAAAATCGAGTAGTGAAACAGAATAAATTTCACCGATCATACGATGAGCTACGCCGCACTCCATTCGTTTACCGATCTGTTCATATAATTCAGCTACGAACTATAAATATATAAATTAAAACATTTAATAGTATTCAAAATTTGTGCACGCATTTATTCTATTTTGCAAACCTCATATTCCTCGATGGCCTTGTTGTAATGAGCGCGATTATTGTATAGTCCAGCTAACTCTGAGCAAATGGATATTAACAGATTTTTATTATCTTCATTCTGAGCTTTTTGTTTTCTTCTTCGAAGTTCTAAAAAATTAAATATAAATTATAATAAAAATGAAACATATAAACTCGTTTTCAAAGCATAGATAATTGATGCTTAATAAAATACGTACTTTCCTCCATATTGTAAAACAATCTTTAAATCTTATGCAAAGTGACAGCGAGAAAATTCATAACTTTCCTGTACGGAATAACTATAATTAAATTCGGGAGGGAAAGAGTAATCATGTACACCAACATTTAATAATTTTTACTGCTGTCTATTGATAGATTACGGTACTGCCAACAACATATTTTAAACAGAAGTGACAAAAAACAATTTCTATATTTATTTATTTAAAATCGTGGGTTTATGCTAAAATAAAACAAAAATGCTGAGGTTACGAGTTCCATGCCAATACAGTTTAAAAATTATAGGTGATTTGGTAAATAAGCAAATATCAGCACAGTGCAAAGAAAAGTTAGGTTACAAATGCTCACATTTTCAAAATAAACCGCAGTTGTTCAGTACATATATTGCATCCAAGAAAATTAAGGACGACAAAGATGATTCACATATAGGTGAGAACAAAAAATCAAATGTTGAAAGAGAAAGTGATTTAGTTCCGGATCTCAGAGGTGACCCTGACACTTTCGGAACATTGTCGCCTGTTCGAATCAATCGAAAGAGATACGAATATGATGAAGGAGATGCCAAAGAGGAAGAATATTTAGAAAACAAACCCATGCGCTGGCAACAGTTGTCCACAAAAGGATATGCTGAAATAATTAAAAGGTTCATCCGACAACATAAAATTAAAGAAGCGATCGATGTTTTAGAAGTACGCATGTTAAAGGAAGATAGAGTCAAGCCGGAGAATTACATTTACAGTTTGTTAATTGGTGCTTGTGGTAGAGTTGGATATACAAAAAAAGCTTTTAAATTATATAACGATTTAAAAAGTCGCGGCCTGAAAGTCCATCCTGGAATGTATACAGGATTGTTTAATGCTTGTGCAAATAGTCCATGGATAGAAGATGGATTATCGCGCGCGACGAAACTCAGAGAACAGATTCTAGAGAAGGGCTATGAACCCAACGAGCTAAATTATCACGCTATGATTAAAGCTTTTGGAAGATGCGGTGATCTACAATCTGCTTTTGGAATCGCCGATGAAATGGTAACGAAAAGGTTTCCGTTAAAAGTTGATACTTTTAATTTCCTTTTGCAAGCATGTAAAAGCGATAGTGAAAAAGGGTTTCGGCATGCATTACTAGTTTGGAGAAAAATGTTAACGAAACGCATTACCCCAGATATATACAGTTTTAATTTAATGTTGAAAATAACCCAAGATTGTGGCTTAGGCGACATAGAAACGTCACAGAATGTCATAGCTCAACTGACGCAAACTGATATCAGAGTCGAACAAATTACCGATGCGCAAGGTACAGCGAATAAGATATTACGAATAGAGCCACCAAATTTAGAGAACTCTACGAAGCAGATCGAAAGAAAAACGGAACAAACTGAAAATATTCAAACACTTTCTAATAATGAATCGTCTGATAATATTTCTGAGTTAAATGAAAATGAGACATCAGATATTTCAACAAATGATAGTAATGAAGTATCGTTAGTTACAAATGAGGAAATTGCAAATTTAAAATCAAAATATACTGAGCAATTGTTAGAAAATAAACCGAATTTGTTTGGGAAGACTCCTCATTTAGGAAACATAATTGCATTAACGGAAATAAAAAAACCCGAAGACAGATTGCTTTTATTAGGAGGCTATTCTGGTTTTCTTGAAGAAATGGAACGACACAATGTTAAACCAGATATAAAAACGTTTACTGTACTCTTACAGACCATACCACCGACAATAGCTGCTGAAAAAGCCTTGATGTCGGCAATAAAAAAGGCTCAATTAAAACCAGATGTCGCATTTTTCAATAATTTAGTAAAGAAGCGAAGTATGCGATTTGATTATGAAGGAGCTAAGGTAAAGTTGTATGATTCTTTTGATAATTCATTCTGTAATTTAAAATAATTTTTAATGTTACAGGATGTACTCAATTTGGTAAGATACGAGGATTTGGAACCCGATATTATAACCTTTGGAATGCTAGCTTTGGGTTGTACTACTAAAGACGAAGCAGATTCTCTTATGTCGACAATGAGAGAGCACAACTACAGGTAAAAAAAAAAGGGTGTGGGTCTCGGGACCCCCGACAGATGTGAAACATCAAAGAAAACGTTATTGAACTCGGTGGTATTCTCTATGTAGTAGTATATATTTTTTCAAAAGCAGCAACTAACTGTTATGCTGACGTAATCCTATATACTGCACTGTAACACACGCGGTTGCGGCGTTTGAGCACGCCTGAGCCAGAAACGCAACTAAATACACAGCGAAGTATCTATATTACATACCTACACGTGTATACATATACTTTTGCTTTACAGTACGTTCGTATGTATACTCTCTCTCTCTCTTCCCGTGCCCGAGCGCGCGGAAGCAGAGAGAGAGAGAGAGTGCCGCAGTGGTGGGGAGAACAGCAGCGAACCAGAAATTTCGTTGAATATTTCCCCTCACGCGGCTGTTCACTGCCCGACATAAGATGTTTCACATCAAAAAGTTTGTTTCTTGCTTCAACACTTGAAAGCAATCTGCATATTTAAAACTAGTTTTGGGTAATTGGACATGTATAGCTCCAGGAACAAGTCCTCTCTCTGGGACATTTACGATCTTTCCGTAGAACGTAATTTAGCATGTCCATTTATTGTTTCGTTTCAGAATGAATGCGGAAATTTTAGGAGCTATGCTAAAACAAGCCTGTTGTAGAAGAAGTTTCGGGTACATTTTTTCATTAATGGAAACTTGTCAAACGGAAGAAATTAAACCAAACAGACGGTTTGTACAACACTTAGAAGACTTTCAACAGAAATGTGTAGATCTGATTAATGATAGAGATGACTGGACAAAAACAGATTATTTTAAAAAAGGTTTTAAAAAATTCAACTTCCAATTTACTAAATGGCTTCAAGAAGTAGAGATCGATAAAACGCCTGAAATGCATCCTTGGGAACAGTACAGAAAATCGTCAGGAAGTGGACCTATCTTTTTTAAGGATAAACAAACGCACTTTAAGGCCAAACACCTTTCGAGATTTAAAGTTAAAACTTCGACTAAAGTGAGATATTAAATAAGTTATATTTTGACATATTTGGTTTATAATTTTTATATTACTTATGTCGTTAATTGTAAATACATAAAATAAATTAGTTTTTGAACATTTTTGTTTTGTTTTCTATAAGCTACAGTACGGTAAAATTGAAAAAAATATGCAGGGCTAGTACAGGTTTGCGTGTTTTCTATAAGCATATTAAATTGAAAAGGATCAAGTTTTCATTTGTTTAATTGCATTTGTTTTTTTTTCGTATTACACAATGGATCAGTAATAAAAAAATACTGAGGTAATCATAAAGTTCGTTTTTATTTAAAAAATTGTTCATTAAAAAACAATTTTAGCAATATTAAGGTGCTATGATTTATATTTTAATGTGATGCAATTTACGATTAAGTTCTTCAAACTTAAGAATCTTCCTTATAAAGAAATCTCCATAACGATGAGCAACTTTCGTATCGGCAATATGTATCATATCGTTATCAATATAAAAATCAAGTTCGCTCCCCGATTGAAACTTTCCGTCCAAACCAGACGCAGCACCTTTGGTCCACACAACGTTCTTCATTTTATGTTTAAAACAAAGTAGATGAATAGTCAATGATTGCACTTCTTTGTTGATGTCCCATTTGTCACTGTCAGCAGATCTAAAAGTGATAATAAATTTAGTAATTTAATCAATTCTTGTTGCGACATTTAAAATTTGTAATGAACAAATAATCTAACAGCAATTTATTAAAAAATGCGGGTCAGTAGGCAGTCAGAACTCTCATTTTGTATTGCGCGAAATAACGCGATTATTTTTACAAACACACATCGCGCAATCGGAAAAACGAGTATAAAAAAGTGCTATCGCCGTTCTTTGTTTTACATTTATTTTGACTAAAAATAAATTAATTCAAAAAAAAGCTATTTTCTCTGATGATACCGTACCTTCCTTGACTCATGAATGTTGCCAATTTGCTTAGCGGTAGTGTAGTATACAATTTCAAATAACTACGAATCGTGGGCAGCATTCGCTGTTGTTGAACTTCATCCATAAATACTTGCGTTTGATGTTTGATCGCTTCTTTGACGTAATCTTCTGGTGCAGCATCTGGTGGCGGTGGGCACGGTGACAAAAATTTCGGACAAGCAAATACGAAGCAATTTTCAAATTCGGCCAAATCACCATACTGCATCTTATACATTTTTTCGTGATAATTCTTATCTCTCAATACCTGATTACAAAACAAAAGAATTAATACCTGCGATTTATTACAGTTAAAACTTAATTTGTGTTTATCAAACCTGTTGTATCGATTCATCAATGCATTGTGGATGCAACACCAAACATATCGCTAACAGGTGATACATTTGATCAGTTTGTTTGTTTATTTGATCGTTTTGATAACTGCGTGAGCTGAACAGTTGTTTGGTGCGTTGAATGTACAAAAGAATTGAGCTGAATGTACGAATGGCATCGCTGTATCTACGCATCATCATGTAAGCAAACCCGACATAATACGATGTCGATATTTGACAAGCTGGTACATGAGAGAACTTCTTGTGTAGTTCCATGTTTTCCAATACTTTGATTGCTTGGTAATAATCACCAAGGAGTGAATGAAGACGGAGCAAACCGACCAAAGAAAAGTAACCTATTGGATGAAAAAAAAAAATGATTTTTGTTACAATAAAAAAAAAATGTGAGCCGTCGCGGGACGCCTGGCAGATGTGAAACATTTTTATAGCTTGAATCTTTTATTTATTGAACTTGACAAATTTATCAAAATAAAATCTAGCCTATATCACTTAGGGATAGTGTAGCTTTCTATTAGTAAAAGAATTTTTTAAATCGGTTCAATAGTTCCAGAGATAATAATTTATGATTTATTACAACGCCGCGAGTTCTCCCCCTGCGAAGATATTAAGTGAAAGAATTTTTAGAATCGGTTCAGTAGTTCGAGAGATAAGAATTTACAATTTAACACAATTTACCTAATTTTCCCTCATTTACCCTAATTTCTTGAATTTACCCTAGTTTTCCCTAAATACCCTAATTTACTCTTATTTAGCCCCCTTTGCCTTAAGTTATCCCAATTTACCCTAATTTACCCAAATTTTCCTTAATTTAATCTAATTTACTCTAAATACCCTAATTTACCGTAATGTACCTTAAGTTACCCCAATTTACCCTAATTTCCACCCTGCGAAGGTATTGAATTAAACGATGTACAATATGCTGACGTATATACAACTCTGTAACACCGCGTGTTCTATACTGCACTGTAAGACCGGGTGTGCCACAGTGCAAGCCTAGCCAATGCCGTAGTGGTGGGGAGAACAGCAGCGAAGGAGCGGACCAAACATTCCGTTTCATATCTCGTTGCATATTTCCCCTCACGCGGCTATTCACAGCCCGACAAGATGTTTCACATCAAAAAAATTCGACTGATGACCAGTCCTATACTTCCCACCTAGTAAATATTTGCAAAAAATAAACACTCTTTTTTTTTATTCTTTGACTAGGCCCAAATAACCTTAGCTGTTGGTGGTCTTTAAAACACAATTTAATTTTTATTCTTTGAAAAAAGCATGGCCCTCTTTTTTGTTTGGTGATCTACTGATGGCTAGCTTAATATAGCAAAAATCATGGTTACCTTGATTTACGTACAATTTTTATTTTTTTTAGTAAAATATTTTTTTTCTCGAAAACTATACATTTTAGAGAAAAAAAATATTTACATTTTTTTCATATTATAACATCTAGAATTCATTTATATTTTTTTTTACCTATGTTAATACGTGACATTGAGGACGTTTTTTTGAATATCTCAGGATCCACTGAACCGATTTGACTCAAAATCTAATCAGATCTAAGTTAAAGACTGATAAACACAACAGAACAATCGGCATGCCCGTATGTTGTTCCGTTCTTAAGATATCGAAGGCGAAAAATTGACCACATACACACACACATAAAGACATCAGTCAGAAAATGATCTTAAACGATTGCTAGGGTCTCAAAACGTGAAAATCTGTTAAAATCTCGAAATATTTTTTTCGGACTAAATCCATTACTTCCCTACCATAGTAGAGGTGGGAAGTAAAAAAAAATGTTATCATACCGAGCATTTTGTATAGAGAGTGTCTTCCAAAATCTCCTGCTACGGAATCAGGATCTCCTCCGCTAGCGTATACTTCGAGTTGACGTTTGATATTCGATTTGTCTACGAGTGAATGCAATACGTTAAGAACGCATAAGACATTCCAAACTTTATTGTTTGTGTTTAGTGTATCTAACTCTTCGTCAGTTTTCTTCTGTAATCTAGAATTCAAAAAAAAATAGATGTGCTTAACCTATTCAAATAATATTTATTGTATATTTTGTTTTACCTTGCACGATATTGTGCAAACGACTGGAATTGGTAGACAAATTCATCTACAAGTTCCCAGAGCCACTGATCGGGTAATTCCAGAGGTACCGGACCATCGGCACTTAAAATGTAATTAAATAAATCGCAGTAATTAAAGAACGAATTAAATCGTTGCTCTAATGACGGGCCGCCTTGAATGCGAGCGTAAATATGGCGGAAATATAATTCTTTGTAAAGAATCATAAAAACCTACAAAGAATAAATAGTAATTCAAGTATATGTAAATAACTTATCAGTAACAAATTAATTTTGAATTTGTCTTTACCGGGTCATTATCGACTACATGAGCGACTTCTGCTTCATCGGGCCATGGACGTTTTTCAAAATACTGTTCTGTTAGTTTCGGGAACGAATTTTCATACAAATTTTGTATTTCAAATATCATTCCTTCGTTGATTACATTGCGAAAGTAAACTAAAAACTTCTTAACCACCTCCGGCATTTTATAGTATTGCCTATCGTACTCCATATCCAAATGGGGATCGCCTGTATGAGCGGGTTCGAACTCCGTCCCATAATTATTGTAATCGTATCCCTAAAAAATACAAATTGGAACAGATTTTAATACACCATGTGGTAACCTAAACGTAATATTAGTAACCCATTACATACTACATAGTATTTAATCGTGAAATAGTATATGAATACATTTACTTAGTTAACTAAAATGTGGAACATGCAGACTTTAACGTAATAAAATATTTACCTGCTCATATTCCTCAGAAAACATCGTGAACGGTGAAATGTATTGAATATTAATTAAACATTTACTAACCACAAAATGGTTGGTCGAACGCCAACTACGCTGTCAACTGGCAAGTGGCAACGCCGCAACTGCAATCAGCATCTTTCATAACCTCCTTAAAAACTTAGGAGTATTGTCATGATTATTAACGGCCCCCAGAAAAATGTTGATTATCCCTGATTGAAAACATTCCTTCGGCAGGTGACAGCCAAAACCAAAACCTTGGAATCAGTCCAAATGTCAAATTTCAAAAATACCTAATCTATAAAAAAATACATTCTTCATATTTTTTCTCCGATAATTGATAATAACTTACGTAGCATAATTGGAATTAATCATGTTGAGCGGTGAGTTGTTAATTATAATTAAAGTCTTCCTTGTGTTTTTGGTATGCCGTGTTTTTATTTATTTGACTTTGACAGCGACTATTAAATTGTTTTGATTTCAGCATTTTGGTCTCTTCTGGGCACTGAAAAAGCCCCTACACAAGTTTTAGACGTTCAAAGTGATTCGTATCTTCAAAGGCCTGTTCACGATCGACAAGATGGCTTAATACTTTATCTTCCTTCACGGGACAATTTAAGAGACAAAGAAAAATTTGAAATCGTTTTACATCGGCCATGTACCGAATCCATGAAACATGCATACAGGTAAATATCTCGAAATTACATAAACTTAATTTAATGAATTACTGAAACTTTGATTTTAGTTTGTTTCGTTCAGAAAATGTCGACATTGCAGAAGAAAAGTTTCGCTCGTACTGCGATAAAATTCCTGTCTTACTGGAAATTACTAGGGAGGTTCGTAACAATATTATTGAGAGTTTCTATACAAATTTTAATCTACCGATTTTTTTTTGTAGTTAAATAACGCTAACGGTATACAAAAGCTATGCGATTCATTGAATGCCCATCCGTCTTGGAGCGTAGCTCATGTAGCTGCGTATTTATCATTAACTGATGCTTTCAATCATGCTGCAATTAACAGATATCTCAATAGTTCAGATCCCCATAGTGGAATGTCTCCATTGCAGGTATTTACTAATATTATAAACGCGAAAGTTGGTGTGTGTGTGTATGTTTGTTACCACTCAGCTCCGTAACGGCTGAACGGATTTCCATGAAATTTGGTATAGTCGCTTTAGGTCATGGAATAGGATATAGGGTACTTTTCATTCCGGAAAAACGTATAGTTCCTGTGGGATAGTAACAAAACGTAACTCTGCAATTTTCTTGCATTTTAGCATATTGGCGGAATCCGACCAGCCCAGGTCGCAGGGAGAGAATTTCTCGCGCGGGGGGGAGACAATAAATGTAAATTCATAGCACCCGAGCGAAGCAGGACTAGGCCGCTAGTAATGATATAATTCGGAGTATTTCTCATTTTACTTGTACTGTGAATATTATGGGACTTACGTACTTAAAGGGTAGAAGTTTTTTTTTGATATAATCTATACACGTTCTTGGATTATAGAACATTGTGCAATGAATGAAAAGTTATCTAATTTAAATTGAATTGTAAATTATAGACGCTCAACATTATCTAATTTAAAGTATAGCTTACTGTTCAAGGTAGGCTTCCCGTCAAAACCGATATTTATGAGAGTGAACCTTCCGGCAAACACTATATTATTTTATACTATAACGCGAGTGAAGACGCAGGTTCACGCTAGTATTATCATATATTGTTAATTTTAGGTAGCGATTACAACGAACAACGTAAAAATCGTCTTGCGGTTGATAGCGGCAAAATGTTCCTTGGAGCATTTGGACAATCAAGATAATACCGTTTTTCACTATGCAGCGGGCTCGGTTAAAGACATTATTCTTGTGAGTAATAAATCTTTTGATTGCATGAAAAAAAAAATTACTACCCCACCAAACCAGCATTCCAATAAAAACATGGTATTTTCTTTGTGAACAGGCTTTGGGTCAAACGAGCACAACGTGCTTAAACAAACGTAACAAGTCAGGGCACACGCCGCTTCATTTAGCGTGTTTACACGATAAACCCGACTGCGTCAAGGCATTGATAATGGTCGGTGCAGACGTTAATATAACCGCTTCTAGAGCTTCGGATGAACACTCTAATTCACCTGGTTATGTCGGTAAATTATAGATTATATCAAATTGGAAATTTGGAACTTGCAAATGCGAAAAGTTCGTCCACATTTTCATGACGTGTGACGTCGCTAGTAAAAACGCTTTTAAAGATTCAAAATTTATTTTTAAGCTTATTTGAAATAAAAATTAATCGATTTAGGTGCCACTCAGTTTAGAATTTACTGCTTTATTAATATAGCATTTTCCTTGTTAAGGTAGTTGTCGTGCTACAATAACATCCAAAAGTTTCGTTCATAATACACTGTAAAACAATAAATAAGTAGTGTTAAATGTAAAAAAAATTTGTTAGATTGTACCTAAACTGTTGTTCACATAGTAACACATATTTCACTTAGTTTGTTCGCTTGGATTATATAAAAATGCCAATCTTTTCTCATAAATTGTTGAACTTTGCGTTATTATATCTCAACAATAAAAAGGTCAATAATTTTTGGATTTTCTTTTTTAAACTCAGAACATCAATGAACAGTTAGTTTTTTGAAAATTTCTGACTGTTACTTTTTTTTTAAATTAAAAAACTTGTCAAAAACGCAACCTTTCCTATGCTCTCCGTGTTAATTATCCGAACTTTAATTAAGTTTATCTCGAGTTAGAGATGGTCAATCAACTTCAAATTTTAATGGTATTTGTGTTATAGTATCCTTAATGAGTATACGAAAATTTAGAATTTTTTGACACTATGCCCATAGCACGACAACTACCTTAACGCTTATGTTTTGTTTTATATTTGTAATTGTATCATATGCTTGACTTCTCCTATGCAATTTTCTTTTACCTCTGGAGCAATAAATATTACTATTATTCTGATTTTAGGCGAAATATTGACCGATCATTCAAATAAATTGTATGTAGGAGACATGAAGCTCGGCGGAACTCCGCTACATTGGTCGTTATCGCGTGAAGTTATAGTCGCGTTACTGAGTATGCACTGTGACATTGACGCTTTGAATTTCGATGGGCGCACGGCACTGCACGTTATGGTTTTACGTAATCGTTTGGATTGTATTGTCGCTTTACTAAGTCACGGTGCTGAAATAAATATTGGCGACAGTGATGGAAACACCCCTCTTCATTTAGCTGTCCTACAGCATGGCAGCAATAATAACATCGCAATTGTACAAGCGTTTGTTGTATTTGGAGCTGATTTAGAGCATAAAAATAATGACGGATGTACACCGAGACATTTGGTATTGCAAGATGACGCCAATAAAACTAAATCTAATGCAACACCTACTGATTCTGTTGCCGATAAATTATTATATATATTGCATGCAGTTGGAGCGAACCGTTGCGACAAAAATATGCAAGGTTTGTTTGATTTCTTTTTTTATTAGGGTTCCATACATCTGATAAAAAACGGAACTCTTATAGGATCACTCTCGTGTTCTTCTGCCTGTCTATCTGTCACAGCTTATTCTCTCCAAATCTACTGGACGAAAAAAGTTGAAATTTGGTATATATATAGAGTTAGGTGACCCAATTACGGACGTATAGCGTAAATAAACGAATTCTGATTTTCGGGGTTAATTTTGAGGGGCAAATTAGGAAAAAAAAAATTTCAAGTGCATCATATGACGTAACTATCAAATGAAAGAGCTTGTTATGAGAAATACAAATATTTTTTTTATAATTTTAAAATGCATAGTTTAAAAGATATTTAAGAAAATATACGGAAATCGAGCATCCCCCTCCTTATCTCCGAAACTACTGAGCCTAAAATTTTGAAAAAAAAAAAAGGAAATGTAGGACCTTACTCATAGTTTACAGGAAAACCTAAACGAAAATCCTAAGTCTTGAAATTTCACGTGAAACGGAATAGTACAGAACCCTCTCCATGCGAGCCTAACTCACACTTGACCAGTTTTTGTCACAGACCTGGGACCTACTTCTATGGGTTTTTGTAGATTATAAGACCCTATACAACTGAGATTATTAGCGTCTAATTAAATTAAACGACATCACAAAACATCCATGAGTAAAGGCGGGATTCGAACCCATGACAGTTTGATCCAAAGCCCAGCACGCTAAGCGTTACGCCAACTTCGTTTGCAATGAGTGATTGGTTTTTAAATTTCCAGGATGTTCGAATGGATGTAAATTTGACGACGATTACATAGGTATGCCGCCTCCTGAAGTTCTTGGACCACAAAACTTAAACCTCCTTAAGAAATTGTTAGATGACGAATGTGAGAAGCGAGCACCCACACAAAAAACAAAAGGTGGTAGACTATTGTGTTTAGACGGAGGTGGCATACGGGGTCTTATCTTGATTGAGGTACTATTAGAGTTGGAAAAGGTGTTAAAAAAACCTACAATACACTGCTTCGATTGGGTGGCAGGTAATTTTTTAGCCGAAATATTCAATCGGCAGAAGTGACCATTTTCAATTATTGATATGTTTATTTTTAGGTACGAGTACGGGAGGGATTTTAGCATTGGGTTTGGCTTGTGGTAGAACTATGCGAGAATGTTTGTGTTTGTATTTTCGAATGAAGGATGTTGCATTTGTGGGCATACGACCGTACTCTAGCGAACCGTTAGAGACGATGTTAAAAGAATGTCTCGGGACGGAAACTGTAATGGCTGATATCAAACATCCCAAGGTAATGATCACCGGTTTGTTGGCCGATAGAAAACCGGTCGATCTGCATTTGTTCAGAAACTATGAAAGCCCGCCACAAATATTGGGTGTAAAGCCAGACAGTAGATTTCCGGAACCTCCCGGGCCAGATAAACAATTGGTTTGGCATGCTGCTAGAGCGACAGGAGCTGCTCCATCGTATTTTAGGTTCGTAATGTCTGATTTTACAGCAGTTTTTTTTTTAAACCAACACCGATGGCTTTAGAAGCAGAACCCCATGTGACAGCACGAATTCCTCATAAAACACCGCGCTGACATCTCGTGGTTTTAATTACGCTATCCAAATAAAGTGCTCTGCAATATTTTTTTAATTACGTTTTGATATTGTAAACTCGAAATTGTTTTTATAGTGCGTTCGGGCGTTTCTTAGACGGTGGATTGATGGCAAACAACCCGACAATGGATGCTCTAACCGAAATTTACGAATATAACTGTGCATTGAGAGCCCAAGGTCGTGAAAATGAATGCCAACCCGTTACAATCGTAGTGTCTGTTGGAACCGGACATCCGCCAGAAATTCAACTGAAATCTGTTGATATTTTTCGACCGGAAAGTCTATGGGATACTGCTAAAGTAGCTATGGGCATAAACACAATTGGCGCTTTACTGGTCGATCAGGTAAAGACTGATTTGATTGCATACCTTAAAAATATCGCAAAATTGATCATATGTATCGAGACACACTGATTTCAATAAAAAAAGACTTCTATATTTCGTTAGTTTAGAAGTTATAGAATTTAATTTGTATTTTGTTTTTATGTAGGCAACTCAAAGTATCGGACGCGTTGTGGATAGAGCTCGTTCATGGTGTTCGATGATCGGTGTACCATATTTCCGTTTTAATCCATTATTATCGGAGGATATTATAATGGATGAGAAAAGCGATGTTAAGTTAGTCAATATGTTATGGGAAACAAAAGCATACGCGCGTGAGCATAGGGAATCCATGTTACAACTTGCCGAAATACTGAATCGAGAATAATATTAATTTAGGATTAATAATATTGAAAGCTCAATTATCCAAGGAAAAAAAATGAAGTACGGAAACGTTCACTCAATAAAGATCCGGATAAATGAGGTTTCACTCTAAGTTGATATTAGTTTCGCTTTCATTCCTAATATTCTTAAATATTTATTGTAGTGTTATCCATTATAGTAAGATCTCAGATCAGGATAAAAAAAAATGAATACGCGTTCGTAATGACATTCTTAATATAGGTGGTTACCAAGTAATTTTTCATAGCGTCATATCATAAAGTGGCCGGGGGCCTGTATAATAAGCTCTCTTGTTTGTTTAAAACAAAAAATAAAATGACATGTTAAATTAATAATGATAGTATTTATGTGAATACAGTAGATTCGGGTTAGTGTGAAAATAAAAAAATCCAAGCCTGTTCACACAAGCGAGATTGTTCGCACTATTGAGCTATAGCCTACACTAACATAAAGTTCAACACTGTTTCCTATTGTTAGCCACACTATTCACAAACACAAGACTCATGTCTATACATAACTGCAAATAATAAGGTGTTAATCATAATTTGCATGTCAATGCAAGTTTTAACTACTCTGTAATGTGCACATTACAGAATAGTCAACTTTTTATTGTTCACGCTAGAGTAAGTCAATAGGTTTCATGTTGCTGAATAGTTCATATAGGCGAGGGTTCACACTAACGCGGGTCTACTGTATTATGATTATCTTTTTTGTTAATGTTTTTTTTCTCAAAGATATCAGATTGTTACCTAATATATACTTGTTAATATTTAATTGAAATCTAGATGAATCTTAGTAAAATATACTTATGCATGGAGGCTCAATAATTTAATGTTGCAAAGAATTACTTAAACAAATGAATGATAAAAAATGAAGGTTGATTATTGATTGTGTATAATTCTTATGCTGTACTATTTTATACCAAATAAAAAAAAATGAAATATTTATTTAAAAATTAATTTATACCATTTGAATTATTTCTTTTTTTATTTCTAATAATATACAACTGGTAAAAAAAACTACCAAAAACAAATATTTATAAATCTCAAATTTAAAACCAAAAAGATTTCAAATAACAATTATAAATAGTATTTTTTAGTACAGGTATAAAAAAATTTAGACACTTTCAGAGTGTTTAGTTTTATATTTACATTGTTTCGTGATCTATATTCGGTAAAATAAATCTATTCAATATTTTTAAGCATACTAATACCAGTGATCGTATCCGTAATATGGAGACTCTCTGTAAGCTCTAAACATATCGATCGAGCCTTTTTTGATTCTTCTTCCAATCGGTTCTAAATCGGCATAACATTTATCAAAAACTTTTTCGACAGCATTGATTGCTTCTTCTGCTGTAACTTTCCGAACGGCCAAAACACTCCACATCGCTTTCGTTTTGACACAATTCTGATGCATTTGTTTTATTTGGAACGGTGATGCATCGCCTTGTGCCATCGCGCTCATAAAACTACAGTGCGTTAAGTTGGCAGCTCTGATTTCGGTACATGCCAAATGTTCAATATTTTGAAAATCGATTTTATTTTTACAGTAATCGAACATGTGTATCATTTCGTGTGTTAGAATTCCCTGAACGATTCCCTCTCTTCTAATAACATTTTGACAGATAACTATTTGGTTTGTAAGAGGATCATAACCGCCGCTAACAGAAAAATCGCAGACTTCACAAGAAATATGTCTTCGTATGTCGATCGGACATCCGGAACTTTTTAAAGCGTTCATCATGAGTCTTACAAGAGGACTTTTTTTAACGCAAGCGTACACGTTGCGTTCACATTTTATGCGATCTAAATGCTCTTCTCCTCCGCTTCCTGTTAATATTTCCGATGCAGTTGGAGTAAATGCTGTACCTTTACGTTCAGGATATAAATCATAACCCCACTTTTGCTCTTTTTTTTCAGTTTTTTCGTTGCTATTTTGTTCCACAAATGTATCTGTTTGTTCACTCATTTTTAATCTTGATTTAGTTTTAATGTATTCAGAAATTAAACATTTTACAGTGCTTATTCACAACTAAATGAAAACGTTTTTTAGAGGTTAAGATCACATATATCTATCATCTATACACATGACAGTGACGTTACGCAACTTTTTCTCAATGGACAATGTTTAAAAGCCTGAGGTTCTAAAACAAAAACATTTTTAACAATAACGTTTATTTATAAAAAATATAACAAAAAAATTAAAAAACTTAATGAATATCTACAATAATTTCAATGCGAGCATAAATGAAAAAATTAAATTATTGTTTACGACTTTTTAATATTTTATAGAGTACGCATTATAATTGAATACTTTTAAAATACTGATTAGGGAAATTGCGTAATACCTATATTTTTAAAAATCAGTTTCAACACCAGGAATATTTTAAATATGAAATACAATTCAATTATTAATTTCCTGTGGATTTATTTTCTCATTGTTTAAAATTGTATCGACTTTCTGTAAAGTTTCATCTAAAATTTTATCTTTTACTCCGTGTACTTTTTGTCTGTGCCTTCTGAGTCGACACGCTTCATAAAATGCTCTCCGGCATATATTACAAACGTGGGGTCTATTTCCTGTATGAGTTCTCATATGCTGGGTCAAAGTACCATTCAATTTAAATGATTTACCGCACACAGGACAAGTGTGAGCCCTAACACCGGTGTGAGTTCTACTATGGTAACGGAGGTGACTGGTTTGAGTGAACGCCTTGCTACATATCTAAAAACAAATTTAAGATTTAATTTCAGAACATTCTATGAGTTTTTGCTGTTTAATATCAAATATTTTCGGACCAGTGTGTCACTTTCTATCAGTTTGAAAACAATCTACGACCGATTGTTTTGCCTTGCATATTTCGAGAAAATAAAAAATTTCTCAGATAAATTAATAAGATTTATACGGCTGAATTGCAATTGTAAATTTTTCGTTGCAAAGCAGCCAATTATATAATTGATTCGAAACATATTGGAAAAAATCATTTTACCAACCATAGTTACAGTCAGGATTCTAACCTGAGTCTTTCCACTTTCGCGGCGGAATGAGCTTACATTTACTTGACTGTGACTATGGTTGGTAAAATGATTTTTTCCAGTATGTTTCGAATCACTTATATAATTGGCTGCTTTCCAACAAAAAATTTTCAAAAAATGTCTCGACTTCTTGTTTCGCAAATCTGTTTGAGTGTCCGAACTGAATAAACTGTTGCGATAATTTTACTTACACTACACTTGTAAGGTTTCTCCCCAGTATGAGTAAGTCCATGAGATGTAAGTGTACTAGAATGTCTGAACGCTTTACCACATCCTTCATACTGACAAACATAAGGTCTTTCGCCGCTGTGTCTTCTACCATGTTGCCACAACGACCACAATGTACTAAACGACACACCGCACTCGCTGCACAAGAAAGTACGTTCACCTGTAAAAATTCACTATAAGATATTTATTTCGTTTAATTCATAGGTTTAGTTGGTGTGCCGTTAATTGATCCCAGCAATTTTATACCACGGCAACTGATCCCAACAACAAATGATCCCAACGACAATTGATCCCACGACATTTAATCCCAAAAAATTGTGTATAAACTGATAGCGTCTGATAAGTAATAAAGTTATTAAATTTTATTAATTTAATGAAATAATTTAATCGATTATTCCCTTTGTCGGGAAATTTGTTTGAATTAAATTTGTAGACGTTATGATATATTTATAATTACATTGTTATTAGATTTCTAACGAATGTAATGTGTTTATGAGTTAATAATCCTTTAGAGATTATGTAATGATCAAGTTGAATAATTCACTTTTATTTATCATTGCCCGGAATACGTCGTAATTTTGTCAAATATTGTGTTTCACGCTGACTTTTCATAAACTTTAATGGCATATTTAACAATTCATTATAATGTGAAAAGCACGAAAGACCAAATTGACTGCACATCTGATGTTTCGAAGTTTCTACGTACAATAATTTTTCAACAAAATTTATAAAATGCAATATTTGACAAAATTACGACGTATCCCGGGCAATGCTAAATAAAAGTGGATTATTCAACTTGATCTTTACATAATCTTTAAAGGATTATTAACTCATAAACACATTATATTTACTATTACATTCGTTAGAATTCTAATAACAATGTAATTACAAATATATCATAACGTCTACAAATTTAATTCAAACAAATTTCCCTCGATTAAATTATTTCATTAAAATAATAAAATTTAATAACTTTATTACTTATCAGGCTCTGTTAGTTTATAGACAATTTTTTGGGATCAAATGTCGTGGGATCAATTGTCGTTGGGATCAATTGTCGTTGGGATCAATTGTCGTGGTATAAAACTGCTGGGATCAAATGTCATGAAACCGGTTTAGTCAAACTGACCGCTATGAATGTTAGAATGCGTTCGTAGAGAATCTTTGGAAGCCAACTGTTTACCACAATCAGGACACTGGTAAGTACTAGCTGGTGCCGGTGGACCTGGTTTCAAAATTCCTTCGCAAACTTTAACATGTCTATCCAGCTGTGATGACCAAAAGAAAGATTCCCCGCATTTTGAACACTTGTACACTTCTTTCCCTGTATGACGACTGAAAAATAAATTTCTGGTAATAAAAAAAAAATGTATTTCGAAGTAATGTAGAATGCTTTTAAAAAACCTATACCTTCGTACATGTTTGTCGAGATTTTTGAATTGTGTGAATGCGGCCGGACAAAGACTACACTGGTGGGGCTTAGCTCCCGTATGCGTTAATCTATGACGATGCAAATTGCTACCCTTGTTGAAAGCTTGACCGCATTCTTCACATACGAATGGTTTCGCTCCGTTATGAATCGCCTGATGTTGTTTTAATTTAGCTTCAGTCTACAAATACATTATTAATACAAGATAGTATACAGTAGTACAGTAAAATCAATATTAGGACGTTTTACATTCAAATGGTCTTCAACAGTTCCCTACTATTTATGTAGGGGGCTTATTGATAAGACGCATTAAGCGATAGAGTTTTAAGGAAGTTCTACTATTTTTAAAATGTTAACATTTTGTACCTTAAACACTTTGGAACAAATACTACATTTTAAATTATTGTCACAGTTGTTTTTCTTTGATTTAATTTTCTTGGATGTTTGATCATAATCTTTTCTTTTACGTTTTACGTAACGCCTTTTCGATAGGCCGATCGGTTTTTCATCTGGACTAGAATCATTTTCATTACACGACGTAACGTAACATTCTTGTTTTAATTCGTAATCGGCGTCATCTGTGCAGTTATTTTCAAACTTGAAGACGTTTTCCTAAAATTCTTAGAGTTTAGCTAACAAATTATTATATTCCGTATTTATTAAAATACACTTACTCCAATATCTTTCAACTGATTTCTAAGTATGCCATCATTATACTGACACTGTTTTTTGAACGCCAGAATCCTACCAACTTCAACAATACAAGTTTCACATATTTTATCAGGCAGATTATCATCTTTATTAATATAAATATCTGTGTAACGTGTCAAAATGCTTGCTAGTTCAACAGATGAACAATTTGAAGAATCATTTTGGGCTTCATATAAAGAAAATATTGATACAGACGCCTCCGGCTTTAAACATGTTCTACAAGTCCTGTCGGTTAATAAATTTTGCGATTTCTTTCTTTCAACATAATTCATTTTGTTTTCATTAATATAATGAAAACCCAACAGAAATTTTATCCTTAACACCCGGCAAAGGAAATTTATAACCTAATACATTTACATATTGCCTATAGGTTTCTTTTCACTATTGTTATTTGTTAGTTTAAGCGAATAACAATTCTTATTACAAATATTTTTTCATTCATATTTAGTTTGATCAAGAAAATGATAAAAATGGGATTAATGTCAAACAATTGTCAACTGTCAAGCACGGAATACATAAGATTTACAGGAATACAAGGAGTTGATTTCCATCATGTACATAGATTTCCATCAATTATAGGAGGTTATGATGACACCATCTATTTCTATGTCTATGGAGGGTCAATTTTTTACCTGAACGGTGGTCTATAAAGGGAATTTATAGCTGACAGCTTCCATTCGAACCAAAGTATGATTTCTGTTTAGTTTAAGTATTGTGTTTAAATAATTGTGAGAAATTGATATTTGATTTGTGAAAATGGGGCGCCGTTCTATAAATACCACTAAAAGTGGTAAATTTATGAATCCAACTGACCAAGCGCGTAAGTAATTTTTAGGTTATTCTATATTTTAAATGTTTAATATTAACATTTAATTAACGAGAATATTTTTCATCTTATAGGTAAAGAAGCTCGGAAAAAGGAATTGAAGAAAAATAAAAAGCAGAGGCAATTGGTTCGCGCAGCGGTTTTAAAAGGAAAAGATCCATTGCAACTTATAGAAGAAATGGAAAAAATCGACCAAATGGGTACGTAAACAATATCCAATGATTATTTTAAACGCCTTTACGTTTTAGATTTAAAAATAATATGATAATTACTTTTACAGAATACAATGTCATGCAACCATCGCCTTTAAACGAAAAAGTTTTGAAAGAGAAGCGTCGAAAATTGAAAGAAACATTAGATCGAGTTTTAAAAATGTATAACAAAGATGATCCAGAGAAATGGGTAGAACTGAGACGAGCTCGAGTAGAATACGAAAAGCGAAGAACACAATTGATTCAATTCTTTGAATCAGTGCGGCACGCACAGCAAGTACAAGTCGACGATATCCCTTTACCAACGATAAACTTGCCAGGTGTCCCTGGCGGAGAAAGTCTATTCGGACCAGGGATTCCCATGCCGCCGCCTCATTTGGATCCAGTCAATTTCCCATCTCTAGCGGCCGCTCATATCCCATTGCCTAGCGCTGATTTGAATGTACCTCTTCCTCCACCGGCCATTATACATCATCAACCTGTTGGAATTCTTAAGAAGACTACGGCGTACAGAGTAAGTGTTTAAAAAATATTTTTTTATGTAAATGTTTATCTTAAATTTGCCACGCTTTAAAGACTGTTATCTAACCTTGTCTTAATCAGAGCATAGGCAGGGTGAAAATTACTCTGTAAGTTTTTGTACCAAATGATAATGTACTAAGTTTCATAAAAATCGGTTCAGCTGCATAAGAAAACGAAATTACAGACCGTAGTTCCATTACTGTTGGTATTTATGTGTGAACGTTTACATTATTTTTTTTTTTAGTTAAGAGTAATGTTTTTATTTTCAGTCAATGGCTGATAAAAAGCCTCCCGGTGTGCCTCCAGGTCCCGCACCCGACTTAATGGAATATGAAGAAGACGAAATGGATGAACCAGTTGTAGAACAAACTCCAGAACCTGTTGTTGCGCAACCGAAAACAATCAGATTCGCCGACGATATCGAAGATAGCGATAAACAAGATGGCGAACAAATCGATGCCGGCGCAGAGAAGCAAGTGCCGAAACCGACATCTTTGCAGCAGAGAATGCTTGCGTTATCTGGCCAGAACATAGATGATTTTATGAAGGAAATGGAAGTAGTTCACAAAAAAAGAGAGTTGGATAGAGCGGCTGATTTATCGGCAAGATTATCAGCGTTAGACAAAGATGAAAACGATAAGAGTAATGATATACCACCTCCCGGTACTGAAAACGACAGTCAGGAAAAGAGTGCATTGCCTGATAGTGAAGTTTTGCCTCCCGGTGTTGATGTTTTGCCAGAAAATCAAGAATCACAACAGCAATCGGTCTCTAGTTCGATTCCGCCACTGATGTTTAGACCACCCCCACCAATTCGTCCACCAGCTTTAATGGCTGTTCGTTTGCCGCCTGGACCTCCGCCAGGTCGTCCGACTCTACCACCAGGTCCACCTCCTGGTCTTCCGCCACGACTAGGATCGGGAATTAGACTTCCGCCAGGTCCACCGCCTGGCATGCCTCCTCGTATGATGCGAATGCCGGCACCAGGACTTCCTCCACAAAGACCGCCATTGCCTCCTGGAGCACCTTTACAGGCTCCTAATCAAGTACAAGCAAATACTCCTAATGTATTATCAGCCGGCCCACAACTTATTAATCGTAGTGACGCCATAACGAAAGGAGGTGGTGCAACTATAATGGCCAAGCCACAAATTAGAAATTTGAGTGCAGACGTTACTCGATTTGTTCCGTTAGCGTTGCGTGTAAAACGAGAAGATAAGAAACCGAAGGGTGTTACTCGAGCGATGGTCAATGAATTGAAACAACAAGAAATGCTGAAACCTACTTCAATGCAGACAGGTGTTAAACAACAAACTAAGGACGATGCTTATTTGCAATTCATGAAAGAAATGGAAGGATTTTTGTAAATTTTAAAATACATATATTTGATCTTTATTATAGTACGGTTTGGAATAACGCGTCCCGTGCATAAAAACTGTGCCGCTTATATAAATAGTGAAGTAAAAGTGCATGACTAACTCTATTATTTCCGAACCTACTATAGATGTATATGCAACTTGTATATTAGAATAAAATATATAAAACTTATTGAAATATTTGTATTAAATCATAACCCAAGTTCATTGATCTGAATAAGATGACCTATTCATAGTAGTTATATTATCGGTAAAGTGCAAAAGCCATTAAATCTGCAGATTTACAATTACTTAGATAATGTGCACATTAACCGACGGTTTGACCGGTAAACTACGATAATCATATTTAGTATATAGATGGGAGCATCACTAAACGTTTTTTTGCGCCAAACTGCAACAAAACAGTTTCTTGGTTCAGGTCAAGATTTGAAAAAAGTGACTACAAAACAAAAGAGTATCTGCCGCAAGAACAAATTACTGACATCAGTTCTTTGCCCCCAGCTACGCTTGTGTGGACCAGTATAACAAATTTTATAATATTTTTTGTAGAGATGGGCATACTATTGAATTTTCAGTAGCAGTGAAAACTGTGAATGCTACATTTTATTCACTGGTACTTTTAGTAGTGAAAAAATTCACAGTTAAAAATTTTAACTGTGAATTTTATTTTAACTTAAAATATTTCAGGTAAAATACTTCCATATTATGATATTTTTCACTGTTAGGTACCTGGTACAGCATGGCTGTGAAATGCTAGTGAAAATATGTGAATTCGTATTTCGTGGTGTTAAGAAGTATGGTTTGCAAAACACTTGACAGGATTTTTTTTACCAGCTTTGACCTCCATTGTGTTTAACAAGTCGGGTTAAAAAGGATGTATTTCTTGGTACCTAAGGACATATTGTGTCAAAGTATCTTTTATTACTTCCAGAATCCAGATGGTTGATGGTTAGGCCATTACAAAGATTCATAGCTGTATATTCATAACTGTTTTTTCTATCAATGACCAACGTAAAGCAGATTTGTATCTGGGTATCTGTTTTTTGTCCATGTATATTTTGATACGTTAATTAACATTATCTAAATTTGAAATAATAGAAAAAATTGTTTGTAATAATCAAAAGATCAAAACCCCTTATGTAAGCGGATATAAGGGGTTTTGGTCAATTGATTATTATAAAATATAAATAAAATTTGAGAAAAAAAATAATTAATCGAAACACCATTATAAACAATCCGCGTCAAGAAACATTAATTAACGTACATGGTACAAGTTATCAAAACAAATCAATTTCTTGTACCAATAGATAATGATGTAGGTACCTACTCATAAATCATATATTTTTCACTACAATAGGTAGGTACATGAATGAATGAATTGTGGATTATAGACGCTCAGGTAGGTACACATCAGCTGTGAATGGAATTGTGAACTGTGATATACTAGCGAAGTGTGAAGCACTGAAGCTGTGTGAACTATGATACTAGTTGGATGTGTAAACGTTAAGAGTGAAATTGGTAGCTGCTACTTTTAAGTGATATCTTTTAAGGTCGCTGTGAAAAATTGATATCTGTGAAAAAGAAGCAGTGAATATACTTGCACATCACTAATTTTTTGCACATTAACGAATGTTCTGTCGGTTATCTGCAGATTTAACTAGGCAATCTCCATATTACGTAGGTACAGTGGGGAACAAGGAGATTTTGTACTTTAACGTGTAGGGTCCAAATTAGATTTAGGCACACTACTGGTAACGGGTACTTATGTCTTATACTAAATAAAAACAATATTTTTTCTGGTTCAAACGCATTGTAAACAAGTAATTATTTACGTATTTTGATATCAAGACGATAGTCAATTACAAGAACTATTAGTCACAAAATAGTATGAAATTCCAGGATATAATATTTCTATTATTTTAGATCATGACACTACATCCAACATTTCTATTTACATGTAAAATGGTCTAATTTGGACCGTGATAAAATTTCAACATGTAACCAATCAGTAAACAGAAATCTTATACTATAACTAAATAATATAATTAAAACAAAATAGTTGATTTAACAAAATTAATAGCATTTCAAAAAATTGCCGTTACGTGAAGATTATGTTTCTGTATGAATGTTGATTATATAAAGAGTTTTTCAATTGGTTCTGTTTTTTCATTTTTTCGTTGAGGTGGGGTTGAGCGTTGAGGAAATTTAAATACTTAAAAATTATTGAGGAAATAGTATTTTGTAGTGGAAAGCTACTGTGAATGAAATGACTTGTTTGCTTTGTATCAGAACAGGATACGCGCTGTACAATTTGTGAATGAAAGAGTGAGAGAAATTATACGATAGCGTTCATTGCGTTCATTTACGACGATCGTCAACACTGTTTACTGTCGTCACTATTCTACCATATTCTACTACGTCATTCATTTCAATAACAAGAAGTATGGCGGACAGAAACGAGAGAATTTTAATGGAATTACTCAAAAAACCAGGAAATAATGTGTGTGCTGACTGTGGTAGTAAAAGTAAGTGTGGTTTTATCAACGTACAAACAGTTCCGGCCGTTTTGAAAATTGTGTTTAATTTAATAATTTGTGTTCAAAAATTTTACTGCGACCGATGATTGATGATAACAATAGTTTTTAGGCGCAAAATAAATAATATGTGGGACGTTTTTCTTCACAACAAAATACATAAGGCGTTCCCGCGTACGATTGTCGTTTGTTTCAACCAATTGTGCGGTCACTTTCTACAGGCGATGCTCATTTATTTTTGTTTTGAATTAACTACTACTGCAATATTTATTAACCACTTACCTCATGACTATCATGCTTTTTGGTCATTGACATTAAGTTGTAAACACTACTTGACTGTTGTGCAAAATCATTTTTCTAGTTCTTTTACCTAATTTTGCAAGTTTACCTGTTCAATTGTTTTGTTTAATAAAAAAACAAAACACTGATATTTATTATAAAAGATGATTATGAAAAAACATGTTAATTTTACAAAAAAAAAAAAGCGCGATTTCATTAAATACATTTAGTTTGAGCAGATTTGAAGTTTTCACATCCTAGGAAGCGGACAAATTATTTTACATTTTCCGCCCTAGGCCCGGGTATTAATCATATACCTATAAATAATTGTAGATCCAGAATGGGCAAGCTACAATATTGGAATATTCGTGTGTACGAGATGTGCTGGAGTCCACAGGGGTATGGGAGCACACATTAGTAAAGTAAAGCATTTAAAGTTAGACAGATGGGAAGATTCACAGCTAGAAAGGATGAAGGAGGTCGGTAACGTAGCTGCTAGGCTTAAATATGAAGAAAGAGTACCCCCTTGTTACAGAAGGCCTACAGAGGATGATCCACAGTAAGTAACTTGTTATTATTGTAGACACTAAAATCCTGGAAATGTTTTGATGTCTCTGAGCACATTATGATGGTTGGTTTTAGTAAAGACTAGCAAAACACCCGTTCTTCGCTCGGGTTCTTTAAATTATTACTTCACGCCCTTTGACTTAAGAATTTAGGGGATTTTGGATGTTTCTCGTTTGTTTAGACTTCAGAGACCGACAAAAATCGCGTAAATCTAAATCATGTAACTCGGGGTACCTATACTGCGTGAAATGCGGACGGAATGCTTCAAGTAGGTGGTGAGAGGTGAATCGGGGGGGCAACCGCGTAACTCCGAGTTCGTATAAGTCGAGTTATTACTGTATTCCAAATTTCAACTCTCCGGCTCATCTAGAAGTGGGCTAGAATTTCTAGACAAACATGTTTTTTTATAGATTGATAGAAGATTAAGGAAATTATGTGCTTTTATTTTTCAGATGTATTCATTTTTGGTTTAGTTTAGCTTTTGTTATGGTGGCTGTACACTCTTGACCGAGAGCTCTCGCTATGTCTCTCCCGAGATGTCTCGAGTGCGACCATGTACACTCGCTAGATCAGTGACGCACTCGCAGTTCGCGCGAGACCCTTTGACTCGGGCGCAAAAACCGACACAGGACGGAGAGCAAGCGAGGAACACCGAGACACCCTGAGGGTAGGCGAGCGCTACTATTTACACTCTCGCACTCGCCCTGCCTCGGAGTGTCTTGGCGAGAGTGTACAGCCACCATTAGGGTTTTCATATATTTTTTTACCATAAAAACATAATGAAATATTAGACTGATAATTGTTTCTTGTACCTCTTTTAATATTTGGTGTTCTGGGTTCTCGCTCTTTTAGATTAGATTGTAAATTATAGACGCTCGACAACTGAGATCATTAGCGTCTGCGTCGCTCTTTTAAATGTTTTGCTGTGATCATACGAACATTTATTTCAATTCCAATTCTTCATGGTTTCCGGGCTTGTAGGCCGTGGTCCGGTGGTATGCCGGCCGTGAAAGCTTGCACACTTTTATTTCAATTATATTATTTTTTGCAGGGTTTTAATAGAACAATGGATAAAAGCTAAATATCAGCGAGAAGAATTTTGTCATCCTGAAAGACAGGGCTATACAAACGGACACATGGAAGGGTTTTTAATGAAACGAGGTAAAGAAGATAGTAGATTTCATCCTCGTAAATTTATTTTAAACGAAACAGATGACACTCTTAAGTATCACGTAAAAGAACGGAAGGATCCCAAAGCAATACTTAGGATATCAGAATTAAATGTAGCGTTTGCGCCCGAAAAGATAGGAAACATGAATTCACTACAAATTACGTTTATCAAAGACGGTTCTACTCGACACATATACGTTTATCACGATGATGCGGAAGTTATTACGAATTGGTATATGGCTATCAGGTTAGGTTATATTTTTTTTGGTTACAACTTTTAATGCGCGGTGATAAATATTTATATGGTTGTCTTTTTTTTAGATGTGCCAAATTACACAGGTTACAAGTTGCATATCCGGCGGCTAGTGAATCTGAGTTAGTTGGCCATTTAACCAAAGATTTTGCAAAAGAAGGCTGGTTATGGAAGACAGGACCACGGCCTACAGACGGATATAAAAAACGATGGTTCACTCTCGATCATCGTAAGCTAATGTACCACGATGAACCGTTAGATGCACATCCTAAAGGAGAAATATTTTTGGGACACATTAGTGAAGGATACGCTGTTAGTTTAGGAGCAGCAGCGGGTAAGAATAAATTAATATAATGAAAAGAATGTCGGATTAATGTAAAAATTGAGATTGAAACCCCGTATTGAAAAACTGAGTGGAGGAAATTTCATTTTTTGCACTGAAACATCGTTTTGTTTTTGATAGGTGCAAAAGATCAGGGATTCTCATTCACACTGAAAACTCCGGAAAGGACGTTCAACCTGTCGGCGGCTACGGAATCGGAACGCGATCACTGGATGGAGGTGATCAGTTCAGTATTGTCGAAACCTCTGACACCGCAGGACAGCTCAAGTAAGTGTTCTCGGAGAAACGCTGCCTCCACGACTAGAGGCAGAGCCTCTACGTGGGCCAGGTGGTGTTGCTGTTGTTGCCGGTGGCTTTTGCCTTACAGCACCAATGGACAAACTAAATGTTTGTCAACAATCGCTTGTGTTTGATTAATCGATAAGTATGCTCGGTTTGTAAATTGTAGATCGTAGTCTGTCATTATGATCGGTAGTACATCTTAACAATCATATAAAATCATTTTAGTCTTTCCTCATTTTAATAAATATTCAATGGCGGTCTCGGTTAGCAGAAATCATGCTCGATGCTTTGGATTAATCACTACTGTCATTTGTTTTTAATATGACATATTGAAAATAAAACTAGTTGACGATTTCTGCTGAGCGCGGCAATTGACCATGTGAATTTTATGTATAACAAGAAATTATTAACACTTAAAATGCACGCATTCCACAAAATAAAGTATTGATAGATCTTCATTTGTTTAAAACAAAAAGTAGTTTGAGTAGAATAACAACAGTGCGTGTTTAGTACGTTTTTTTTTCCATTTCTGTATGGACGAGACATATGCGAAACAAATGAATGTATTTATTTTATAATAATCTACAATCTACAAACCTGTCTGATACACGATCATCTGCTTTGCGATTCGATTTTAATACTGGGACCAAAGTCATGTTGGTATTTTTAAAAGAATTAAACGGTTACGATGCTCATTTGTCTTTTTAAAATTCCATTAGTGATATTCTAATTATACTGCTTTTGAAATGATCTTTTTAAAAGAACTGAATTTTCGTGCAATTTTTTTTTATAAATTAAATAAGTACTCAATTCATTTAAATAAAATTTGTGAATATTTACAATAGTATTATTAAACGCCAAGTTAAAAACTTAGCGCTTACAACTCATGTAAACTATTACTTTAGTGAATTAGTATTATAATTATTGTTTTTAATAATATCAAATTATTAAGCAATATTACGTCATATCAAAAGAAAGCTATCCAATCAAATACGTTATTTTTATCTAGGGAAACTAGCTTGAACCATTTTACGTTTTTAACAGTTATAGCTGCATAACATTTTTTAAAAATACAGATTGTTTTTGTGATTTAAAAATACATTTTCAAAAAAGCTCGCTTTGT
Source organism: Mongoloraphidia duomilia (assembly GCA_039654895.1). Lineage (NCBI taxonomy): Eukaryota > Metazoa > Arthropoda > Insecta > Raphidioptera > Raphidiidae > Mongoloraphidia > Mongoloraphidia duomilia. Next base: position 16,720,690 of record CM077527.1, read on the forward strand.
TTTTCACATGTTGGTAACAGTGCGATAACAGTATAATTTCGCATTTCTTCACTAAAACAAAAAAAATACAAAAAAATATTTGTCGAAATTTGACTGTAATCACACTGTCCTTGCTTGGGCATAATCATATATCAGGGTTGTCATTTTCATAAGATATTCATTTGTTTGACGATACTTGTTTTGTTTTTGCTTAAACACTAGATTGATGATTATCTCAGGATGCTAAAGCAAAGTCATAACGTAAACAATGATTTGAATATAATTAAATAATGTTTTGATTCTTTGAATAATCATCACATCGTGTATTTGATTATTTTTGTACATATAAAAATACAGTAGAACTTCGATTATATGAGCTGTTGTGGCTGACTCTACATCAAATAATGTAAAAACACGGATAATAAGGACTTTTTAACGATTTAAAAAAATACTGCATATTTGTATGACAAAGTCAGCATTTACTCATTAAAATATTTATGCCAATCATACAAAAAATGGATTTGCTCAGAAACTCGGACTTATACGCGCGTTGGCTTGATTAATACGGGAAGAAAAAATTAGATGTAACCTCGCAAACTCTGAGAAAACTGGCTCGGTTAATTCCGGGTTCTACTGTAAACCTACATTACATACATACATTATGACAAAAAGCACGCACATTTTTTTTAAAGTAGAATTTGTTTATAATTACGAATTTTTGATCTCATAGTTTGTAGTAGTTTTTGCCTGTATATTACTAATATTAAGTTTTTTTCATTGTATTTATGTAACATTTTATACATTTTTTGTGTGTATTTATTTTATTTATGTACCATTTATTTAATTTTCATTGCTGCTTAACTTCATCACATACTGTTGTTTGGTTTTTAATTAAACGATTTTGAAAATATTTTTTTACGGAGGGAAGAAATCGTAATTAAAGGATCGAACAGCAGTAAATCTAATTTAATTAAAGAAAATAAGTAAATAATGAGAAAATACAGGATTTTCCGCTCTTTTTTGATGGGAATATTTTTGTTTGTATTGAAATTGATGTCATGAATTTTAGTGATAATCATAATTAAAGTGTAAATATTATTTGAATAATAAGACTTTTGTATCGAATAACTGTTTTTCTTTTGATTTTTCTTTCTTTTATTTTTGTAGGCTACATTAAATTGAAAGGGAAGTCTAGATTTTTTCCTGATAAACTAAATGTAACTAAAAATGAGGTATGATATTTTTATTTAAGTATTTTGCTTCAATAAGCTTCAAAGCAGAACGAAAACAGCTGGCAAGATTTTTCTTAAATTTACACAGCAGTTGTTTTTTTTTAATAACAAATGACTGTTGTGTATGAATTAGAGAAAACCTGTCACTTGGCATGTGATAAAAGGCTTGTAAAAGAAAGAAACATTTTTCAAACGACTGAAAATATTTATAAATGCAATATATAGCTAGTTAAAAAAGTGACATTTATTTACTTATTAGGATATAAATAAAACACTAACAGTAAGTATTAAGACATAATATATCGAGTAGGGGTACGGACCACTTCAATAACAAGTGATTAGTTATTTTTTTACGTAAACATTTTTCATATACGCTTTTGCATGCGAATGCCGCTTTACTATATTAACTAAATTAAATAGTTTTTTCAGTTAAGCACAACTGATCCTTTGGATTTTATTATATATAATTGAAGTATTTTTCCTTTTTAGTTGCTGCACGATTAATAAGAAAGAGAACGGCAACAAACACGATGAATATATTTTCTGCAAGGTAGAAACAAATGACAGTTACCAATACCGTATCGCTTATAAATTCAGCATATGGACATACATATCTTGTTCGAGAAGGTGAAGTGATTTTTGGGTCTGTTTACTAATCAAAATTTAATTATATAATTGAAGTTTAAAACGCGAAACGTTATTTATATTAAACTTAGGTTATTGATTGATTATTGATTGTATGACACCCTTATTATTGGATATCAAGTTTTTTTTTCATTTGTAAACAATCGAATAAGAGCAGTAATAGACAATACAATTTCAGAAGTAAATAATAGTGTATGTTTACTTTATTGTGCACAAATAGGTCATTTTCTTTACTGTAATATCATATCCGCATAATTTATCACTATCATTAGTTTTCGTAATTAATAACTGTTTGGTTACGCATTTTATAGTTACAATGACAAATTAAACAAATGACATTCGAACTGATTAGTTTATTATTTAACAAATTATTATTTGTTTATATTAGAAATCGTGTCCATCGTGATTATAATAAAATTAAGAAAAATCGCAGGATAGTGGACAAAATAATTTGATTTATTAAATTAAATGTAGGACGTTTCGTCTATAGATTTAGACTTTTTCAAGTACATGAAAAAGTCTAAATCTATAGACGAAACGTCGTACATTTAATTTAATAAATCAAATTATTTTGTCCACTATCCTGCGATTTTTCTTAATTTTATTATTTGTTTAATTGGATATTTTAACTTTCAGTAAAATTCGGACATAAAATATTAAATTAATTTGTTTCAGCTGTTTTACCAATAATGAATTAAGTTATTTATCGAATAGTCTTTTTTATCATATCCTATAAATCAAACGAAGCTGATCAAACATTATTCGGAAAATAAATATAATGTATTGTTGGTGAAATCAGAATGTTCTCACCGATAAGGAGTATTTTTTTTTTTTTTAATATAAGAAATGTAAAATAGGTATTTAGGAATGGTATATAGTAAAAAAAAACTAAGTATACTTTAAAGTTTAAATAATTATTATATAACCTATGCTCATTTTGTATTCAGTAAGTGTAAGGTAAAATTTGTAGCTTTTAAATTAAAACATGAATGTAACTAAAAACAAATGATTACAAGAATTGTTATTAGTAAACAAACAAAGGAGATAGTATTACATTACAAACAACAACTTGTATAATCTTTTGTTTTATCTGCGTGGTACAAGTTTACTCGAATACGTTTCAATTTTCTTTTTATTATATTATTTCATATTTAGCTCGTGCGTAAACAACATCCAAGATAAAGAATACTGACCGAAACCAGTGGTGGTTCGTGATTCGTTATTTCCAAGTCGCAAATAAATCTTGCACATATCTACGTTTTTAATTTCACAATTTGTTAATTTAACTTCGTCATTGTTTAATACTTGTCAGAAATTACCTCATAAACTATAATAAACACCGTAATTGGTTCAAAATTAACCGGTTTAAAAAGTTCAACAGAATAAATATTTTAAGTATACAGGGTGTATCACAGAAAACCGAACATAGGGAAAAGTACACATAACAAATAAGTTAAGATCAGAGATTGCTTTGCCCTCTATTCAGAGGTCGTTACCATGGTTACCATGGTGTACGTATACAGTAACAAATGCATATTGCTGTTCATTTGACAAAATCTGGATGAACTTAAAGACAAAATCGTCGAAGTATGATTCAATATGACTCCTGTAATGTTAGATAAAGTGAGACAAAGTTTTTGTAACCGATTAAGCCACTGCTTAATTCAAAATGGAGGTTTATTTGAACATTTGCTTTAATTTTTTATTTTAACTGTTTGTTTTGTTTAATTATTAGTTAAAAAATATTTTCTTAATAAAAAATTGTTTCATTAATAAAAATAAATTCATTTAATATTGAAGAATTTATTTTAACTGATTTTTCTAATTATTCATTATTAGCTATTATTGTTATTAAATAATGGTTAGTCAGCGTTACCATGGTACCCATTCTCATATGTAGCCAAAGTAATCGTTGATCCTAACTAATTTGCACAATGGAGTTTTCCCTATGTTCGGTTTTCTGTGATACACCCTGTATAGTCAAATTTAAATAAATATATTATTTTTCTCCTACCTAGGCCGAAAGTTCGTACTTTCGTCCCAAGCGTCCAAGCGGAAACAAAGTCGCTCTTTATTCCCGTGGTACGGACAAGTGCGCGTGCGCAATAGTACTTATGCCGGCTCTCACGCACCTACTTCTGTCTCCTACACATTAAAATTATTTCCTTTAAAATTATTTTTTAATAATTTTAAAAATACAATAAAATAAAAATAATAATTTTAATAATTTTTTTTTTCAATTTTGCGAACTTTCGGCCTGGCAGGAGAAAAAATAGTATGCGCAACACGGGAGGAAATTATTACATCACCTCCCGCGTATTTGCCACCCTCACCTTCGGCTTGGGTGGCAATTTTATACGCGGGAGGAAATGTAGCACTTTCCTCCTTTGTGGCACAATGTACTATTGTTTTGCCTTAGTAGAACCCTATACTGATTACACTATGCTAGAACCTAGATTATACGAGCTATGGTGGACCGACACTATCTCGAATAATTGAAAAACTCTGCCAATACGGTTTTAAGGATTAAGGCTATGTATTTCTATGACATTTACTCATTAAAATGTTTATTTCAATCATACAAAAACAATCGCATTGCTCGAATAACCAGGGGGAGTAAAAATTAAATGTAACTTCGATAAATCGCGAACTCGGATAAAAAGGGCTAGGTTAATCCGTGTTCTACTGTACGCCACTGAGCTTGCAACATGATCGTAATAAATAACAGAATATTACCTACAGATTACTTTAATAAATCAAAAATTAGTGTCATATCAGAACTTTACAGCATTCAAATTTTTTTTAATGTAGTAAAAAATGAAAAAAATAGTGTTGTCTTTATAATAAATTCATGTAAGTAAAATTGCTTACCATACTATTTTTATTTTGTTATAGCGATTTTTCGTTTACACAAAATAATTGATAGCTTTTATTTTGAGTTATTTCGCACTTTCATTTATTTCAAATGTCGCACAGTAAACTTGTAGTACTATAAATGAATGAATGTAAAATCCCCACCAAAGATTGCCCAGAATATGGATCTCTACAATATATTTGAATTACTTTAAAATGGCGCAGAGGTATGATTCTTGTTTCACTTTTATTAATATACAGATTGTATCAAATTAAAGCTGTGCATAGGGCGTTCTGTGTGTAAGATAGAGATCGATATAAAGCAATAAGTAAGAACGAGATAAATGTTCGCTAATAGGACGTTTCTGTAGTTACTGACTATTGAAATAAGAAATTATTGATAAAATCACAAAACAAAGATGACGCTATCAGGTTGTATGGGTTAGTATGGGTATTATTTATTTACAGTAACTACAGAAACTTCCTATTAGCGATCATTTATCTCGTTCTTATTTACTGCTTTATATATCGATCTCTGTCTTACACACAGAACGCTCTATGCACAGCTTTAATTTGATACAATCTGTATAATAAATGAGTTGAAACACTATAGTATTAATGCGCTGTTTCAAAGCAATTTAACTCTATATAATATTACGTATTAAAATAGTTCCGTACATTTTTTAAACTTATTATTTTGAGTGCAATAATTTTGTGTAGAAGGACAGTCTTATTATGCCTAATTTCCAAGATTTTTATGAAATTTTGTCTTTTCTCACTTTGTTAATTTTTGAATTTATTAATAATGCTTACCAATTTTTTAACTGCCTTATATTTACACGATTTTTATGCGCGTTTTATATTAAATTGTTTCAAGACATACTTTAAAATAAAGTAAAGGTCAGAAAAAATTGCATTATTGTCAAATTAACAGTTAAATCTCATGATCTGATGACATATTGTTAATGTATGATTAGATACAGTTGCTTTTGTTTCTCGAATCGAGGTAATGTTTTTCAAATGTTTACCGATTCAGTTTTATTTTTACAAAATCGCTTATGTTGAATAATTTTTACAATGATTCAACGATATCCTATTATTATGACGTTATAAGTATTTTTACTATGCCAATTGGAAATTTTAGTTAAAATTGCAAAATTAAGTATACACTATACATAAATTATATACTTAATTACAAAAGAAAAAACTGATCTGACTGTCGTTTTGAAATAAAAGAATAAATTAAATCGATATTTCACAGAATAACTAAATCTAAATACATAATATAATATTAGTTTATAACACTTCACAATTTAATTGATGTAGACATTCCAATTTCCAGCAATGACAAAAATTATAACACAGCATTTTATATTTCTCATCAAAATAATATGCAATAATTAAATATAGATCTATGTAATTTATGTAATGCGCTTATAAATATGAATTCTATTCATTATGAGTACTATTCTATAGAATATTGTTCAGTTCTGGGCCGTTATTATTATTATTATTATTTTTGATCTATGTAAACTGTTTTTTTGTCCTTTTTGAGTTGTATTTAATAAAGAATTAATTAGAAAGTATGCTACTATCTCTCCGATGTGTAATGAAAAAAAATAAACATTTAATTGTGATATTTCTACAAAAACTTTTTTGTGAGACACTTTTCTTGGTTATTTGTTCTAAAACTAGCTTTGGATTTAATTGATTAAAATCAATCAAAGTCTAAATAAATACAATTTTAGTGGCTTTTTGTAAAATGATTTTTGATTTCCTATTGTTTATGTTCAATGATTAGTTGTGAGTTGTGTTGAACTGGGATTTGTTATTATTGTGGAACAATGATAATGCGAACCATGCTTGAGAAATGTGGCTTAAAGCCTTAAAGAATATTAATTTGCAAATTTTGTCATATAAACATTTTAAAAAAATCTCTACAAAAAAAAAAGTTTGACATCCTCTCGTATACATGTCTCTAAGGAGTATAGATCGAGGTGAAAGATGGGGTCGAAACATAAAACCATAGACATAATCCTAGGCATGATAAAATTAAAATTTGACATGTGTTAAAGAAATAGGTTATACTTTTTCTTTACGTTTAATAATTTTAAAGTTAATTTGATAGTTTATATTCAAAAGAATACGTTTTTTGCAAAAATGAAACGAAAATTTAAAAACGTTGAAGTAGCTAACGATGAAAATAAAAAAAAACGTGTAAGTACTACCGAAGCATTAAATGCTCAGTCAAAAACAAATGTTATTAAGAAGAAACGTCCAAAGAAAAGCAAGAACATCGATTTTATTGACACTGATCAATTGACTAATAGTTTCTCAAATGTGGAAAGTTCAGAGAAAGAAACCGAAGTGAAAAACAATAGTGATGAAGAAGAAACTGAGCAGTTAGAATGTAGATCATCAGATTCTAGTATACGCAAGAAACAAAAAAAACCTAAACACAAAGCAACGGAAGACTTGAATTTTAGTGAACATGGCATATCTAAAAAACAGAAAAAAATTAAGCAAAGTGAAGATAATTCTTCAACGGAGAATGACCAAAATCATAAGACGGATGAAAATACAAAAAAACGCAAGAAAAAAGAACAGAAAATTAATATCGATTCCAGTCATCAACCCTCAGAATTTACGGAACTAGGTGAAGAAATTGTGTCTAAAAAACAAAAAATGGAAGATGATTTGTATAAACCAACAGACATGGAATTGAATGAATGTCAAAATCCAGAAAATATTAAGCAAACAAAAGTTTCTATACGTCAACAGAAGCGCGAGAAAAACAGAAAAAGACTTATCGAACAAAAAGAGAAGAATGAAGCAGCTGCAAAACTAAATGTATTAAATTACTTGTCCTTGTGGAAACACAGTAGGGACCATTGGAAATTTGAGAAATTAAAACAGATTTGGTTGTTTAACAACATGTTCGATGAAAATAAGGTGCCTGATAATATGTGGGAAATCTTGATTGAATATATCAATGGTTCAAAAGGCAAGGCGAGGCGAAGTTTATTGGAATCTGCTATGAAAATTATTGAGAAAGCTGAAGAACAGACAGAAACGGATCAAATTGAGGAAGATTCAAAGTATAAAAGAGCAAGAAACATTTTACAATGTTTGCAAGAATAAAATTTTATTGACTTATTGCAATGTATTATATCAATAAATTATAATAAGTTATAAACGTTAATACCTGCTTTTTATTATTTTCAATATACATTGGAATTTTTGTTATTAGCTGTGGTATTCGATATTTTTAGCGTAATTCCATTTTAATAAATATGACCAGGCATACCAACCCTAAAACTATACGAATTTACAGTAACGGTTTACTCAATTAATTTTTAAAAATTTAAAGTACATACATCAGTATTAACTAAAATGATCACAATATTTAGTTAGTGCTTTTGGTAGCCGCTTCTTCCTCTTTTGCCTCCTGTTCAAGCACTCGATCAATCCATTTGCGTAGCTTGTCGGCATCTTGTAAGCCTTCTAAACGTTGTTCTACCTTCCCGTTGCGAATTGCAACCAAAACCGGAATAGAACTAACTTGATAATCTAAAGCCAGTTCAGTGTTTTCATCAATATCAACTTTGGCGAGATTTACTTTCCCTTCATTGTCTGCAATTATAGATTCCAAACGTGGAGCTAATGCTCTGCAAGGAGCGCACCATCTGTAATTTTTTTAAATTTTTGTTATGAAAATGTATCAACTGACAAATTCAGCAATCAATTAAAATATTAATACTATAAAAACAATACTAAATTTATCACTTACGTAGCAAAGAAATCAACAATGACTGGCACTTTACTTTTTTTGACCTTCTCGTCGAAATCCTTTGGGTCCTGAACTGTAAACGAGTCGCGCAAAGTTGCGCTTGTTGTGATGCAACGCAAATTTGGAACTAATTTATTTTTAGCAACATGTTGCAGATTTCTGCAGCTTGATACAACCGCAGACTGCATTTTTATCAATTATTTTTAACAAGTTCACGTTAAACCTAATGAACCAATTGTCAAATCTCAACTGGGGATTTTGATATGACTTATCGAACGCCTAAAAAGAAATAGCCTCCTTAACGGCTCTAGGCTCCAACAATAATAAAAAGAAAGAAAAATAGTGCTCCGAGCATTTTACTCCGATATATTTTCCATAAATGTCCTCAGCTGTCATGACTGAAACACAGGACCGGACTAAGGATTATTTTCACTCAAATAAATCTGTTGGTGTTTTGATGTAAAAATTTATTGTGTTTTCATTCCCAGTTTCTACAAGTTGCACTCATTAAAAAAAAACGCGGAGAAGAATACTTGAAAGTATTTAGTTATGTATCATTTATATAGTTAAAATCATGTTAAAATAAATATATTCCTGAGTACATTCCTGACAAGCGGTAAGTACAGTATGTGAAAAAAATTGCCTAACTGTCTAAATATATTTTAATACTTTTTAGAATTGAAATAGTTATGTTATTTAATGAAAATTGAAGCTGAACTTTATTCTGATTATTAAAAGTAACTTTAAATTTAAATACGTCAGTAATTACAAATAATCCGTTTCATCAAATTGCATCAAGTCTTGAATGTACTTAAAACCCCCACTCTGTTAAAAACCCTTTGATGTTTATAAGTTATAATGGAGGACTACCATAAAAACAATTTGATGTTAACGTATTTAAATAATATTTAGTTTATTTCTCATTTTGCTCTATAAAATATGTGAAAAACAGTTGAATATCATTTATCGTATCATTAAAAACAAGTAAGTAAACCGCGTTTTGGTCTGATGGGATCAGACACATAGATTTCTAGTAAAACAGTAAGATTCTTACATTAATACTTTTTGTTGCAGCCATCAAATATAATTCAGAAAAAATCTTGTTAATTTAGTTACTATATTAAAAAAATAAAAAACTGAGCATTCACCTGATTAGAAATAAAACATCTGAACATCGCATTTAACAAGTGACTAACCACTCTTATGAAATCAAGTCTAAACCTTTCAGTAGCCATGTAACATGTACAGTTGTCTAAAGTTATGCTATTTTTTTTCAGATGTCAAGATATGATTTTTTTATAAAATAAAATATTACATTTTTAAAGATGACAGATACAGAGTTACAAGCACATGAATTTGTGCGCAGAAAAGAGTGGCAAAGAGCCATAGAACTTTATGATCAGTTATTAAATACTGGATCAAGTAAACAAACCGCAAAAGAAAGAATCGTGGCTTGTCTTTTGGGTCGTTCAGAGTGTTGTTTGGAACTTGGGAGACATGAAGCTGTAGTGCAGGACTGTAGACGTATAATTAAATTATTGGCCGACGGAAACGAAAACAACAATGGTGCAAGAGCCAGAAAAAGGCTTGTCTATGCTTTGTTTTCTTTGCGGAGATTTTCAGGCAAGTCGACTACAAAATTTTCTTTGTTATAAGAGTATTAGTCTTATTGACATATTGTTAATATTTTGTAGAAGCTGAAGTAGCAACAAGAGAATGGCTCCTATCGGGTAGTCCTGGTGCTCAGAATCACCCCGAGGCTGTTAAAACGTTAGAAAGACTTCGTTCAATTTTACAAATGGCCAGTGGTCAAAAAGGCGGTAATGTAAGAATGTTACAACAACGCTTAGACGAGGAGCTTCAGGCCTTAGAGTCGCGTTTCGAAGCTCTTACTGGTTAGTACTTGTGTTTTGTATAGTTACTAAAAACAAAACCGTTTATATGTGTATTTTTTATTAGGTCTCGGCTCGAATCAAAAAGATAATTCTCAACATAGTAAACATCGTAATAACCGAAAACAACCGAATAATAGCGATTTGACTGTAGATTCGGAAAAAAAAAATTATAACAATAAACATTCGCACGATAAAAAAACTATTTTAGATAAAAATCGACAACATAGTTTTACGGTAACTAATAGTTTTCAAAAGCAACTCGATTCCATATCAAATCAGTCGGAAAACAACGGAGATACCGGTAATGATAGAGTTTCATGTACATATTGCTGTATAACCTTTACTGACAGGTAAGAACAAATGAAGTTAATATAAGATCCGAACAATACATAACTAATACGTGTTTTTGTAGATCTGAGTTACGAACACACTGCCAGTCCGAAGCTCATCAAACAGTTATTATGTCTGACGAAGGTAGAGATTGGAAATGGCGACCTCCTCCTCGAGGTTTTAAGGCCGATACATATTCGTTGTGTGAAAATTTTAGCGGAGGTTCGTGTAGATACGGTGCGCAGTGTGTCGAAGCGCACGGCGCTGATGAGTTAGCGGAATGGAGGGAGAGATTCGAATATAGACGAATGAAATTGCAAAGAGCGTGCGAAAAAGAACTTTATGGAAAATCGTATACGGAGCAGTTGTTAGACAGATGGGTGCAAGCTCCCAGTCCGGATAAAGTAATGCGCGAAAAATTAGACGGAATTGAAGATAGTTGTTCGGCCGATTTGGTGACTACCGTTTCATCAAAACTAAGCAGACGCGAATGGACGTTTATACTAAAAACAAAACGACATTTAAAAGCCATAGCTCTTTTACAGGACGCTCACAGAAACCATTTTGTTTTAAAACAAGTTATACCGGGCGATAACATTCCACAAAAAGGTGCTAATATGATTGTAAATCAGAATCAGAAAAAATCAAAAAATGCTAATGCACCCAATGCTATTAAGGCTGCAGAAGTAGAATTGAAGTCCGATCAAGAATGGGTTGTGCAATCGAGCGATAATCGCGACACTCCGATTAATAGGGAAGATTCGTCTGCTTTTCTCGAACATCGAGTCAAAGTAGCTTTTTCGACCGACATTTACGGTACTTTTCGTCAGTCAGTCGTATTCGATTTTGGTTCAGAGCCTGTACTAGTTAAACATCTATGTGTCGATGTAATACCGATAACCGATGCTGACAAAATAAAAGAGATTAGAAAAGAAATTATTTTATCGACAGCCGAGAGATGGCATCCGGAAAATGCGGATATAGTTGTGTTTACCTCGCCTGTAACCCCCCAGATTTCTACACCGGCCGCTGCTGCCAGAGATGGCGAATGGGAGAGAGATTTGGTCAGTGCTTATCCGTCACCCGGAGCCGATACATTTACGTTGACGCAATCGACGGTAGCTGAAAAAAGACTTACCAAGAATAATTATAGAGCGAGAATGCATGAGCTTTTATGTGTCGAAGAAATGGCTAGGTAAAAATTGAACTGTAATATTTAGAGCTATGCGAATAATGAATTTAAAGACAGTCAAAATCAGTTTAAATTAAAATTGTATAGTTCAAAGATTTGAATAGTTCTAATAATATTTAAAGCAATAAGATTTTTTGTAACATTTAATTTTTTTTGTGCAGGTATGAACAGGTCGCCCGTTATAACGTCACTTGTAACATCCGTGTAACACTGAGCTATCTCTTAGCTCCAACGGGCACGGCAACAAGCACGGCCAAATATTCCCATAACGGAGAGTTGTTTGCATTAATGTCACTCGGAAAAGACGTTAGCGAAGATACGTCAGCAGGTCGACTCATATTAAACAATTGCACCACTGTATTACTTGCTCCCAAACAAAACAAAAGCAGCGCGGAAGGTTAGAATTTGTTTATTAAAATCGTTTGTTAATTTAATATTATAGAAGTTTCCATACAGTTCTTTTGTTTTTTAAAAGTAGATTCATTATAATGTGTTTTCTTTTTTAGTTGCTTTACAGCAAAATGAATTGTCGGAGGGAATTCTAAAACAAAAACGTAAAGTTTATGAAGCTCTTATAGAAGACAAGGGGAAAAATATGATATATTTGCGGTTATCGGCTACGACTGTAAAAGATTTAAATATGAAACCCGATACTCATTTCTTAGCCGAAATACAATTTCAGTTAAATCGAATTCCTTATTGCGAGTGGCATTATGCTATCGATAAAATAGCCGATTTCCGTGTCATATTTCCCGACACATATCTCGAACCCAATATCCCGTGGACCCCTCAGAGACAGTGGTCCGATATAATCGATTCAAAATTGAATTTAAAACAAAAAGAAGCTGTCGTAGCGATAACAACACCCATAAATATTCCTCTTCCGCCGATTTTGATTATCGGGCCATTTGGTACCGGAAAGACGTACACGTTAGCTCAAGCCATTAAACAATTACTGCTGCAGTCCGAAACTAGAATATTGATTTGTACTCATTCAAACAGTGCAGCTGATTTATATATAAAAGACTATTTGCACCCGTACGTTGAAGCAGGACACGACGAAGCAAGACCTCTAAGGGTTTATTATCATAAAAGATGGGTGTCTACGGTGCATCAGATTGTTCAAAAGGTAAGATGCGTAAAATAATCAATTTGTCATTTTTTATATTTTTTTGCATTTGTTTTTTCTTTTACAGTATTGCCTGATTGAAACAAACAATGGAATGAGAAGTTTTCGTTTTCCAACACTCGAAGAAATCATGAAACATCGTATAGTTGTAGTAACATTGTCCATTTCAATGTATTTATCTACGATGGGACTTCCGAAAGGTGAAGTATATTTATTTTTTGCAATTAAAAATTATGACGTTACTCATACTTTTATTTTTAGGTCATTTTACCCATATTTTACTGGATGAAGCAGCACAGGCAATGGAATGTGAAGCAATAATGCCTCTTGCACTTGCCAATGAGTCAACTAGAATTGTATTAGCTGGAGATCACATGCAGCTGAGCCCCGAATTGTTCAGTGAATTTGCAAAAGAACGAAATCTACACGTTTCACTTTTAGGTAATTCATTTGTTTTAACATCACTGTTTAGAAACAAAACAACGCATGTGTCAATTGTTTTATACTCTTTTGTTTTTTCAGAACGTTTATACGATCATTATCCGACGACGTTTCCGTGTAAAATACTACTCTGTGAGAATTATCGCGCTCACGAAGCCATAATCCAATTTACATCGGAGCTATTTTATGACCAAAAATTGATATCGAGCGGTAAACAGCCGAGGCACGACAAGTTCTATCCATTAACGTTTTTTACGACTCGTGGCGAAGATGTTCAAGATCAAAATTCGACCGCTTTTTATAATAATTCAGAAGTGTATGAAGTTGTTGAAAGAGTTTGTGAATTAAGGAAAAAGTGGCCGGCTTCGTGGGGAAAATTGGATGATCAAAGCATCGGAATTATGACGCCTTACGCCGATCAGGTTTGACTATTTTACTTTCTTTTATAAAATTATTTCAATCATATAAGAAAGACACTCAATGACTCCACGTTACAATGCAATATCAGGTAAATTTATTTATTCAACCTGTCACCGTCGGGATTCAAACCCAAAACTTTCAGATTCGCGCTGGTTAGGCACGAATCCTTCTCGTTTGTAATTTATAAAAAGCAGTTTTTATATATCTTGCTATGGTGTATTTATTTCAATTATCGTTTCAATAAAATAAAATAATATTTTTTTAAGGTGTTTCGTATTCGTTCCGAGTTACGTAAACGTCGAATGGGTGGAATATCGGTTGAACGCGTATTGAACGTTCAGGGTAAACAGTTCCGTGCAATATTTCTTTCGACAGTTCGTACACGACGCACTTGTACCGGAGCGACTAAACCTTCCGGAGACGAAATGGATTATGGGTTTTTGTCGAACTCTAAGTTACTCAATACGGCGATAACGAGAGCGCAAAGTTTAGTTGCTGTCGTTGGAGATCCGGTAGCTTTATGTTCGATCGGGAGATGCCGTAAAGTGTGGGAGCGATTTATACATATATGCAATCAAAATAAAAGTCTGTTCGGAATCACTTGGTCATTATTGAGGAGTCAGCTGGATGGTGTCGAATTAAAAAAGACGTGAGTAAAATTAATTTTTTTTAAAGTCGACTGTCCCAGTTCCCAAATTCTAATCTGAAAAAATACAAAGTTTCGGTTGGTATTCAGTAAATTCACATTAATATATTTTACATTTTAGTTACACGTTAAACCCGTTAGCACCGGAATTCATACCACGTCAATATCAGACGGAAGCGTACATAAAATTACAGGCAGTGATGCAACCGACCGCTTTACAAACCGTAAACCAAACGCCGTTCCATCAGTTGGCAGCAGCGACTAGCGGAGTGACGGCGGCGAATTTGCGTTTCATTCCGCCTCAACAGATTCAACCGTCTAACGCTAACGTGAGCAGTCTCGTTAATACAGGACTGCCGCAGCAACAACAGTTTACGACTTTACCGGCCAGTGTTCCAACACCTGTTATAAACCATAACGCTATAGCGCCGGTACAACCGCATGTGTATACTCTGCCCTTGATCTACTATCCGACAACGCAGTCTACAAACGTAACGGTATAATAAATAACAATGAGCTTTTATTAAAATCGCTCATGTTAATATTAGTTAACACGAATTTTTGTTTTCGTTACAGGTACCGCCTCAGATATATCCGTTGAGGAACACTGTTCCCCCGCCGATTCCATTTCCCGGTTCGCATAATGCTGTCGCTTCAAATCATCAAGTACAACAGAACGCTTGGACCGGCAATGCCATTAGTTATCCGGTAGTTTCTCCAAACGGCGCTACTCAAAGAAGTTCTACTCCGACCTGGTCTCCGAAACAAACTCCATCTCAGTCAATGGCAAAAAAAGTTCCCGGAATCGTACCGAATTATTGCAATGCTAGCGATGCTTTGAGTATCAATGTGCGATCGGTTTCAGTCAATGTATTGCAGCAACAAGCACCTCTAGTTAGTCCCGGTGGTGTTCCGTATCATCCGACTAATGCAATTCCCAATACCGGGTTCATACCGCTTCCGATACAGCGGTCATGTACTAATAGCCCGACGACACAACAGCAACCGATTACGACGCATTTACACGACACGTACGTTCCCGGTAACGTAATTTCAGCCAGTTATAATAACCGAAATAATTTAAGGCCTTTAAACGTGATGGATAATCGGTTTATCGAGAAAGATCAGATACAATTTTTGCATAATGTACATTTTCCGGAAAGACAGAATTTGACCATTCCGGCTCAACCAAATAGCAACTTCCCCATACAGTTGCCGACTAATTTGCAACCGTTAAACAATACAGTAGCTTTAGCTGAACAATTATCGTCTGTTAATCAACTTTTACCATCAAACACTACGTTGTTAGAAATGCTACAGCAGCCTCAGAGCCAAATCGAATGGTATCGACATTTGATCGAAAACGTTGGTATGGAATCGGCTACGAAATTTTTAGAATTAATAGCTCACGCTAAAAAAGAATGCTTTTTTCAACAAAACTTATTACAACAAAATATCGCAGCCGCACAACAACCTAATGACAACCGTAATTTAATGGACGATTTATTAATAAATGATAAAAATGTATACGACGTAAATCCGGCTTTGACGAACGGAATCGGACACATGAATCAGATTCCACCGACGGGACCGATACATTTAATACCACAACAACAACAACAGAACACCGAGTTCTTACGCAATATTTTACCGAATTGGTCGTCGGTCGAATTAGAAAAACAAGCGACTGAATATAATACTATGTTACAACAAAACGGATTTACGAAGCCTATGCAACAACCACCGACTGGGATTCCGGTTACTTTACGGGAATTAGAAGCGTCTTTCATGTTTAACGTCAATTGGCAACAACAACAACAGCAGCAGCAACAACAACAGCAACAACAGCAGCAGCAGCAACAACAACAACAACAACAACAACAACAACAACAGCAGCAGCAACAACAACAACAACAACAACAACAACAACAACAGCAGCAGCAACAACAACTTCAAGACGAAAATATAACTAGAAATTTAGTGACTAGGCCACCGCCACAACAAAATGCACCATTTATACCGGAAGCAGTCAAAGTACCCTGGCAAAATAATTCTGTACAACAGAGCGTTCCATTGTATAGAAGACAAGGCGGCCATTTGTCAAATTCAAACAGTAATGGCGGCACGAATACTCAACCGAATCAAAGTGAAGCTTCTAATGCCAACATGCTAATTCAAGAAGCGGATAAACACGGAACTGGCGCAGTACCTGTGAGTTATTTTCTTTGTATTTTGTTGGCAGTATTTTGTGTCTATTCATGTACTACTATTCGATTAGATAATTGTATAATACAACAAAAACTTGGGACAAAGTTAACTTAACAAATTACTAATAAGCTAGATGTTCTTATGGCTCAGTTGACGATATTTTTTGTTCGTTTTGTTTTCTGAATAGATTTCATCGTCGGGTGCTTTTGCTGGTTATGCTAGAGCGGCTATGAATTTACAACAACAACAGACGGATCAACGTTACCCGGTGTACAACGGTTTCGCCGGAGCACCGCCGCAGCAGCAGCCTTTTAACAATCAGATGCAGCCGCGTCCGCCTCAAATGGATACCCAAATAAATAACGATTTTTCAACACTGAGGGGAGGTGAAACGGTAAGTTTTTCTTTTTTTTTTAATTGATCCGTTTCAAAAATTAAGCATACGTTTAATAAATTGAGAATATAATTACGTCAAAGTTCACAAATCATGTTCTGTATACCTCATTTATGACTCAAAGTTTCTTTTGATGTTTGATTTTGTAATTTGAATTCAGTCTCCTTCTATTTAACATTATAGACAACTAAGGGCAAGCGCACATGTGCTACTTTTTGTAAACTCGCGATGGATGCGAAATCGCGATTTGAAGATTACTCAGCTACTCGACATTTCTCGTGTATATTTTATCGAAGAATGTGCGGCCTTAGGACTGGTAAATTTTTAATCGCACAACTGTTTAGTTGTTTGTCACTGTAGTTGAACGACAAAAAAATCAAAATACCGCATCGATCGTCTTTTGACTTTTCTGTTGAACAACTATCGTCGGCAGCTTATGTCCACAACTGTGTATTGACGCTAGCATACGCTCAACTAAATAGTTGTTCGGCTACCCATTGGTTTAATAGTGAAATTACGGCACAACTGATCGATTGTATGGTAAGCTCTAACAACTAAACAGTTTAGTCGAGTTTTTCAACTCGACTAAACTGTTTAGTCATGGAAACAATTGTGTGTATGCGCCCGGCCTCGTGCTATTAGTAGTCACATCTGACAATTTTCAAGCTACTTAATCGCAAAATCGCGCGACAAAAAGTAGCATGACGTGTGCGCTGGAGGTAAAATGGAGAGGCATAATTTTCTCATAGTCTCGGTACCTTAGTTATTAGAAAGGCACATAGCTTATAGTAGAGAGCGTTCATAAGAAAGCAAGTGAACATTATTTTAAGTGAATGCATAATGACTGCATCAGTATACAGGGTGTACCACAGAAAACCGAACATAGGGAAAACTCCATTGTGCAAATTAGTGAGGATCAGTGATTGCTGTGCCCTTTTTCATGCTTAAAACAATGACAATTAATTTAGTTGAGTTAGCCATGTGTATTCTATCTTTGTCACGCTACCCATTTTGTTTATGTCTTCCCTTTTGCACTCATTTATTTTCTATGTTCTCAATTCTGTGATACAGCCTGTATATGAAACACCCATGTAGTTTAGTTTTCTTTGACAAAATGCTTTAAAGGGAAAGAGTTGGTCGTTTGAAAATGTGTCAGTGTGTGAGTAATTGTCAACTCAGTTCGCCGCGATAGTGGAAAGTTTAGGGTTAGAATCCCTACGGTGACACAAGTTTGAAATAATGAATTTTTCCTGACTACAACATTATGTTACGTCATTGTCAAAATGGGCGTTTCATATATACTTGATGCAGTCGTTACGCATTCATTTAATTGTGTAATTAATCACGACGCCTCGTGTTAAACTTGTATACAGATTGTATCAAATTAAACCTGTGCATAGGGCATTCTGTGTGTAAGACAGAGATTGACACATAAAGCAATAAGTAAGAATGAGATAAATGATCGCTAATAGGATGTTACGTGGTTACTGTAAATTAAACTGATAAAAGATTTACATTTTTACAGCATAGAAGGAGCGAAAAAACAAAGATGACGCTATTAGGTTGTATAAATATTATTTATTTACAGTAACCATGTAACATCCTATTAGCGATCATTTATCTCATTCTTACTTATTGCTTGAGATAAATGATCGCTAATAGGATGTTACGTGGTTACTGTAAATTAAACTGATAAAAGATTTACATTTTTACAGCATAGAAGGAGCGAAAAAACAAAGATGACGCTATTAGGTTGTATAAATATTATTTATTTACAGTAACCACGTAACATCCTATTAGCGATCATTTATCTCATTCTTACTTATTGCTTTATGTATCGATCTCTGTCTTACACACAGAATGCCCTATGCACATGTTTAATTTGATACAATCTGTATATTATTTTAAGGCTAGGAATCTCGCATGACAATGTTTCAGGTGGAGGAAATGATAAATAGACAGCAGGCGGCGGCTGCAGCGACTTACGCCAGCGTGCTGAGGGCGAATGCAAACGCGAACGCGGCGGCTCAGCAGAAGAGCGACGCCGAGAAGAACTGCAACGCGGTCAGAGATCCGTTCGCAATTCTGAGAGATTTGGGCCAGAAGGCTGCGACGGCAGCCAGCAATCAAGGTAATGCTGGTCTCTATCAGTATTTTGCTTGATGTGATAGTTAAATCAAAGTATGTACGTTTTATTTAAAATAGTGATTTGTAATGTATATAATAATAATATTGTTGTTTTCATTATGACCGAGAAGAGAACGATTTGCTTATTTTCTATAACTGTGACATTTCTCTATTCTGTGAATCTGTATTATCAATTTGTATTACTGTGTGTAGCGTTTCGATTTTAATATGTTTAAAATATTGCGCAATATTTCTACTTTTATTACATCGTCATTTACGATTTTTGCATAAAGCGTGTTCATTTAAAATTGAGTCATAATTTTGAATGTTTGACGATGTTTTGAGCAGGGTGTTACGGATGCAAAAATTTAGACATCCGCGGATGCAGATGCGGATGCGATGCGGATGCGGATTTTGGGATTTTAAAAGGATAATTATTTAAATTTTAAGTGCATAAATAACTGAAAAGCAATTTAATTTTAACTTTTTATTTATTTAATCATATTTTTAGCACGTGCCACTCTGGCTCCGCCCACTCTCTTTACATGTAGTTACTTGTTGATGTGAATCTGCATCCGTAAAAACTCCGCATTGATTAATGCGGATGTGAATGCGGATGCAGATGTGAATGCGGATGCAGATGTCTGAATTAATGCGAATATTTCGCATTTACGGATGCGGATGCGAATATTCGTAACACCCCTGGTTTTGAGTATAAAATGTCATTGAATCAATGCGTCTAAATTAAAATATTAAAAATGTGTTGTTTTTGTACAATACATTCGTTTCATAATTTTTTTAATACTCGGTAATGGCGTTCTGAGTTGTACTTAACCAACGAGACTATCAATATTTAAGAAATAATAAAAATATATAGGTTTTTCACAATCTATTTATTGAATCAACATCTTTCAATTATTTAATCGACATATCTTTTTTACTTGAATTGCGCGCGCAAACCGTGTACACAGATCCCGTAACTAGAAATTAGTCTTGTCTAATTCCAAGTCTTCATGGTTTCCGGGCTTGTAGGCCGTGGTCTGGTGGTATTTCTACCTGACGTTTCGTCTACAACTGCGGTAGACATTCTCAAAGGCGATGTGGCAGCGGTCGAAGACACTTTGAAACGTCGGTAGAAATACCACCGGACCATGGCCTACAAGCCCGGAAATCATGAAGACTTGGAACAATGCCGGCCGTGAAAGCTTGCACACTTGAGTAGTATATCATTTCGTATTTTCAATTTTATACTTTTTAAAAACAAAATGGGTCGAGTTCCAACTCACATTTTCAAATTATTATTTTTGAAGTTATACTGCTTTTGGCGCGTTATGGAAAAATGATGAGAGTGAATTTTTACATTTAACACCATGAAGTTAGTCGGGCTTGTAGGCCATGGTCCAGTGGTATTTCTACCTGACGTTTCGAAGTGTCTTCGACCGCTGCCACATCGCCTTTGAGAATGTCTACCGCAGTTGTAGACGCGTCAGGTAGAAATACCACCGGACCACGGCCTACAAGCCCGGAAACCATGAAGACTTGAAACAATGCCGGCCGTGAAAGCTTGCACACCTGGATAGTCTTGTCTAATGTCTATATCGGTTGTAACTGACTGATGGTGGTTAGGTGGCAGGACACGGTATGTGTGTGCAACCATATTTTCTCTCTCTTTTTCTTGCAGAACAAGCAATAACGATCTCTCGCTCTTATTTCGAGAGGTCCATTATGATAAATGATTTGAAAACTTCGTTCATTTGTTTCCAAAGATAACAGCGCTCAGACCTCAGTAGTTAAGATATTTTGTACTCGAAATAGCATCACCGAACATTTATCAGTAGTTAAGATATTTTGTACTCGAAATAGCGTCACCGAACATTTTTATGGTACAGTCTGTATATTTTAGATAACATTGCTGTAATGAAATCCAACACAGTTTGAAACTTTTTGCGAGTGTTTTTTTGTTTAGCTTTGTCAAAATATTTATTTTTGAATTCGAAATTAATTTGTAGATAAGAATTACCGAGAGTGTTTTATTTCTTTTTTTCCCCACGTTTTTCACTGTTTTGTACACAGATTTATTGCGATTAATATTAAAAAAATATTCTTAAATTCGACAGATGCAACTGGTGTGTTGTAATATGTGTGCAATATTAAATTACATTTTTGATAAATAACAATAATAAAAAAAAAATAAACAAAAGTTTTCTATCATGACTTTAAATGGTTTCAAATATCCCATTGTAATACTTTCTCGTATTGAGAGTTATTTTTAAGATGTGTATTTGTTTTTCAAGTTTTTGTTTTTCCAGCTAACCAAACTGTTTTCCTTCATTATTTATGGTATTTTTGCGCGAATAGAAATCTGCTATACGAGTAGTAAAATGTAAAAATACCCCGTAACTAGAAAAAAAAGATGACATAATGTCGAGAAACGGACGTTAAACGCATTATTATTATTATTATTATTAACTAGAAAAAAAAGACAAAAACATCGAACCACAAGAAATGCAATGTATTTCATGCACTGTACTATACTCATGTAGACAGCGTAATTTTTCATTCATTATAGTTTTTTAGTGACGTTTTAATATTTCGACGAAACATTTGATTAAAAGGTTGCGTAAACTGCAGTAACAAATGCACATCTTAAATAAACAACTTTGGTAGTTTTCCAATTACATTGCATAATGCGACTGAGTGGCGCACAATGCCGAGGTGTGTTAATGCTTAATTGGAACGGTGCATTAGTTTTCATGCTACTGATTGGTATCCAATGCGCGCATCACCCCAAAGCAGTACTTTTCAAAGTGCTCGATTATGTGAAGCATTGCTGTAGTTGAAACATCACCGTTGAGCACTATGCCGCATAATGCGCTTTAATGCTGTAATTAGAAAACTACCTTTAACTTTCTCGTAGCTTTTGTGTATTATAATTTAAGCAAATTTTGTAGCGACTTAGTATTATGTAATCAAATATGTATAATCATAAAAACACATGTAAAATATAATATAAAATTTAAAATGTACTGCACGTTTTTTCGTAGATTTATAACTAGTAATAATTTTTCAAATATGAAATATATATATTATTTTAAAAAGCCGATAAAAAAGAAAAAAAAATGTTAGTGTGAATTAATTTTCAAAATAAAATATATTACATAATACAAATTGCCATTAACATTTCATTATTCGTTTGTTATGGGTTCCTTCCTTGAAAAACAAATGAAACTATAAAAAAACAAACAAAAAGAAAATAACAAAACACTGTACTTATCGGGAGTTTTTCTCTTGTTTTATATTCATGGAATAATATAAAATAAGAAATGTGTATTTCATGAGACAGATTTTTGTAAAAAAAATATTGCTGAATTTTGAAATTAAAAAGACAAAAACAGTCAGATCCAAATTTTGTAACATAAATGATAGAAACTATATAGCATATTTAATTCAAAAAGTTGCCGAAGTGATTAAAAAAAAGGTTAGGTAGTTTGATAAAAAAAGATTTAGTCAAAGGTAAAACTTAAAAATGAAAATATAGTGATTAAAAAAAAAATGATATGTATAATAAATATTACAATAATATAAACGGGGTTTTTAAACTTATCATAGTTTTCAATTGTTAAACAAAAGAAAAGCGCTTTTATAACGTAAATATGATTTCAGCTTAGGAACTACGTTTCAGGCACAATTTTTCACAGTGGTAATTTATTAAAATAAAAAAAAAATAAATGTTGTAACAGTAGAAAATGAAAAAATATGCATGAAGAATAAAAAATATATAAATAAAATATACAAAAAAAGAGAAAAATAAATAAATAAATCGTAAAAAATATAGATCGTTTACAAATATTTTGAAAATTTCTTTGAAAAATAAAAATGTAAAGAGATTTTGAAAAAATTTCAAAGCCGCGACATAAATGTCTCTACTGTAGGCAACTCGTCGTACGTCGGTATAGTCGTGGGTGGCCTATGCTACAGGTATGTAATGTCGATGGAACTTGTACATTTTTCTATAGGAAAATTTCAAGACGATGAATTTTCTTGAAACCAGGGCCGCAGTAAGGGTAGGGCGGAGGGGGCGACGGCCCCGGGCGCATTAAGTTATGGGGCGCCAAAGGCGCGCCAGTATTTTATGTGCCAGGCTGATTACTACTAGACAAAACATAAAATATACAATAAATAAAAATATTGCAAAATATAATTACTAAAGATAGAAATTATGAAATATTTGGCGATAATTTCTATAGAAATATCTATAGCAAAAGACTTGAATTATGAACGTTATAAAACCAATTTGCTCAATTGAAGGCCAGAAAAGTGAAGTTTTGATTTTTCGTAGACCGTAGTTTGGTAATTTTTTTTATAACGTTTATTTTGCAGTTATTAGTGAACATTTTTTATGTTTTTTAATTATTTATGTTGAAATCTCTTATAAAAATCTCGTATCATGCATTTTTTGTTTTTTTGAGGGAGGGGGCGCAAATTAAAATTTTGGCCCCAGGCGCAAGAATTCCTTACTGCGGCCCTGCTTGAAACTGTCAAAATGTTCAATTAATCTTTAAAACTTCTTGTGAAAATCTTCGAATCATTTAACAATATTCTTACAAAACTGATTTTTGAAAAAATAATTTTTGCGATTACAAAAACGAGTTTATGTTAATTATTAATACTAAAAAATTGGCAAACATTGAAAATAAAAAAGAGAGAACAAGAAATGGTTTTTATTTTATAACAAAAAAATATAAAAAGAGATGGAATAATAATATTGTAATAGTAGCAATTAAACACAAAAATTTTTAAAAGGGAGGTTTTAGTCCCGTAGAAGGTTTCCCCCCTGATAAAAATTAGAAATTACAAAAAAACAACTTTTAATACCGTAATAATTTGATGTTTTCTAAGTTTGCGTCTAGAAATCATATGAACTTTTTTTTCGGTCAGCTATGAAAACATCAGAATAATTTTAATATTTTAGGCATCGAGCAGTGATCAGATATGTAAACAAAGACTAAAGTTGCGTGTCTACTAACCGCGTGTCAAAAGCAAATTGCACACCGACATGCTTGATCTCTTCTCAGTGCCTAAATTATAGTTTATTTACTTTCGTGGACAATGTAGATAAAATAATAAACAATATAAAAACAAAAAAAAAATCGACTTGTAACAAATCACAAAACATAAAAGCATTTTTTTTGGTTGAAGTTTTCAAGTTTTAAAAATAAAACGTTTAATAGCAATTTTTTTGGAAAATAAAAATAAAAAAAAGAAAATATTTAATTATTGAAGAAACGTTTATTGACATAATTTTTAGAACTTTCCGTTTTACCAGAAACAAAAAAAAAATATATAAAAACAATTTAATAGATGATAGTAGTTCAATAACTGATAAGTTTTTGTTTTCAATATTTTACACCATTCTCGTGTTTTAAGCAAAATTGTTTTAGAAATGTGATAGTGTTTTGTTTTAAGTTTGTCACATGATCAGCTGTACTTATAGTAGTCATTAGCCGTATTCGGTGTTCATGACCTGAAGATTCGTGATCTTCAAAATGATGGCGCTATTCCCCTTTAAATAAAATATAAACAAGCCGTGAGGTGGGTCGTTTGTTAGGACTAAAGTGCGACCCTTGAGGTCCACACGACGAACTTCCCAGTTTGATAAATATTTAATAATAATAATTAAATTAGATATTACACAGAAAAGTAATCATTTTAATCATTAAAACATAATTATTATTTATTTTTAATAATAATTAAAAAAAAAAAAAACGGCTGAACCGATTTTTATAAAATTATGTTGGATCAAAATGATGTCAACACGCCTCGATTGACACCCTTACGAAGTCGATATAATTTTTTATTCGCGAGATATTGTGTAAAATCTACTTTTTTGGAGTCTATTTGGTTAAGAAAAAAGAACGGCTGAACCGATTTTGAAAAAAATTCTTTCAGATCATATTTACGTTAATACGCGTTGATTGGCATCCTAACGTAGTCGATATCATTTTTCATTCTCGAGATTTCGTCTTGGAAAGAAATGGACACATACGTACACACATACACACACACAGATATCTTTCTAAAAATAGTGTAAAAATAGTGTAGTGACCTTGAAACATAAAAATTTGTTATAAATTTTGATTTCGATTTTCGGACCCATTATAATTAAATTAATTAAATTCATAACCCTTCCTTTTTCGTAGTCGGGTAAAAAGGGGAATAGCCAATCATAAATTCGACTACTAAGTACGACTGAATGTATACCGGGTGTGGCTTAGAAAAGGTAACATAGGAAAAATAGTACAGTGAATAATAAACGAAACAATTACTGGCTTAGCTGTCCATTTATTTACTACAGGCTGCAACGTTTCATACAAGGGGACCGAAACGTTGCAACTTGTAGTAAATAACCACTGACCCACACTGTCCTCTGCACATCATTTTAAAAGTTATTATAAAAATTCAAATATCTGATTGAACAAACAAAATGACAACATTTCAGTAAACAATTTTCCATAGCAACGGTCTACATATTTGCATTAGATCTTATGGCCCATAACCTACTACAAAATTGTAAATGTTCTTAATGTTATTTTATTTATGTACCTTTTCTAAGACACACGGTATACAAAAAAAACACGATATTAAAGGTACCTTTTTTTAATTGGTCATTTGCTTGAATAAATTGCGTGTATCGAAATGGAAATTTCCGCAATAAGTGATTTTAAATAACCATGTGTAAATTCTAATTGTATCATCAAATTATGTCATTAGTATTTATTATAACAATTATCATAGAGTGTATAAAATAAAAAAAAAAACGGGTGGCTTCAGCTTTGATTGTACTGCCGTGTTTTCGGTAGAACTACGAGTTAGGCAGCAGTCCCATGTACACGGAATACGCACGGAAGACGGAACTCGGAAATGCAAATGGCGGAGGTTGACCAATCAGATTCTTTCCGTAATATTCAAACTTTACGGAAAGAATCTGATTGGTCACTCTCCGCTATTTCCATTTCCGAGTTCCGTCTTCCGTGTACTTCGGTCTGCTGCCTAAGGCAGCAATCCCATGTACACGGAAAACGCATGGAAGACGGAACTCGGAAATGCAAATGGCGGAGGGTGACCAATCAGATTCTCTCCGTAAAGTTTGAATATTACGGAAAGAATCTGATTTGTCAATATCCGCCATTTGCTTTTCCGAGTTCCGTCTTCCGTGCGTTTTCCGTGTACATGGGACTGCTGCCTTAATTAGATACGGTGGAATCCGCACGGATCAACCGCGCGGACAGGCGTGGATCCAAGTGGGGAGTGGGGGCAATTGCCCCCATCCCCTGAGCCATAGTTAAATAATATTTCACTCAATTTTTGGTTTCAAACACAAATCACAAAATCAGAACGAATCTTCTGGAAAATAGGACACTCTCATAAAAATATTTTTTATTTTATGCTTTTTAGTTTTTTTAAGGTATTTTTTATTCAAATATTTCGAGAATCGTAAGAGATATACGCGTCTGTATTCGCAATTTTGTTTTTTTCACAGCTTATTTATCAAAATTAAACCGTTTTAAGTTGTAGAAGGTACCTAACACGTCAACATAGTTACATACAGGACACGTGAAATCTTACAAAAAATCTTACTTCCGGCTTTGTCGTAGTCGGATAAAAAGTGTATCATTATTCTGAGCAGGTAATTTATTTTTACAAGGTCAAGTGTAATTAAGAAATTATATTGTTTGTAATATATTCATATAGTTTGTCCTTACAGTTGAAAAAAATAGCGAATTTGTTTAAAATTACACAAAATTGACAAAGGTTTAATTATGCAGAATAATTAAAAATATTCATTGAAATGCGGTAGAGATATCATTCTTAATTACGGACAGTGGCGGATTTAACGAGAAAAAAGTGCACCATCGAATTTGGTTAAATTTTACACATTTTCCATATTTTAACTTATAATTTCCAAGAGTCTAGGATGACCTAAAAACGTAATTCTTAAAAATTACATTTTCTCGGTTCCTCCGCTTTTGCTGTTCATATTTCTCAGACCCTCCGGAATTACACATCCTGATTTTCCCTTATAGAAAGGTGCGAATCCTACACACGTAGCACGAATCCTAGGATTTCGTTAAAATTATGTATTTCCGGGACAGAACATTTAAATTCCTGGACACGGACACAAGCTGACAAATTCCGGGACATTCCCGGTTTTCTGGTAATCTTATATAAGTCTACATTGTTTGTCCCTTTTTTCTTACATCCGCCACTGATTATCGACAAGACAATATTATGTCTAGAACTTAGAAGAACTCACGTGTAAAAAGTTCGGCATCAGTAAACACATAATAAACAATGATGAAGATATTTTTTTCGCAATAATTTTACGTAATTTGTATGGAAATTAAACAAACAAACATCACCTTTTCGATTCGCAATGTCAATTATTAGATATGATTTTAACCTCTGAACAGAGGTAGTTTAAAACCTGGGAACTTAACACCAACGGACTTCTATAAGTTACACCTCTTTAATTGAGGAGTCTCTACACGTGGAAGATTTCTTTTCGCAACGACATTATATAGCATACAGTACTGTAGTGATGGGCGTTTACGAGATATTTTTACAATCGAAACAATTGTAATCGTTCATATAACAATCGACTCCACAATCGACTCGGAGTTTGATTTTACAATCGAAATGTTCGATTGTTCAAGTCGATTATTTTATAGCAATAGCAGTGAATGAGAATACATATAATCGCGATTCAAGGTTATATGCTAGTCGACTGACGTTCATGCGACTCGTTGATTGTTCACTGTTCACACTGTTCAGTCGGTACTCACTACTCTGTGATCTCTTCACTATTGAATTCGTATTACGCTATTTCTGCACAATCGACCCCCAAAAGTCCACCAGAACCCCCAAAAGTCCACCAGAAACTCCCAAAAGTCCACCAGAAACCCCCAAAAGTCCATCAGAAACCCTCAAAAGTCCACCAGAAACCCCCAAAAGTCCACCAGAAACCCCCAAAAGTCCACCAGAAACCCCCAAAAGTCCACCAGAAACCCCCAAAAGTCCACCAGAAACCCCCAAAAAGTCCACCAGAAACCCCCAAAAGTCCACCAGAAACCCCCAAAAAGTCCACCAGAAACCCCCAAAAGTCCACCAGAAACCCCCCAAAAGTCCACCAGAAACCTCCAAAAGTCCACCAGAAACCCCCAAAAGTCCACCAGAAACCCCCAAAAAGTCCACCAGAAACCCCCAAAAGTCCACCAGAAACCCCCAAAAAGTCCACCAGAAACCCCCAAAAGTCTACCAGAAACCTCCAAAAGTCCACCAGAAACCCCCAAAAGTTCACCAGAAACCCCCAAAAGTTCATTAGAAACCCCCAAAAATCCACCAAAAACCCCCAAAAGTTTACCAGAAACCCCCGAAAGTCCACAGTTGTTGAGTAATGAACGATTGTGTATTATGTGGCTCTCGACAGTGTACGACTGAGTACTACTATGCGACTCGGTCTCGGTGAACTATGAAACAACAACAATCGAGTCCAAGTGACAACCATCGAGAGTCTTCGAGATGTTTGAACAATCGAGACAATTGACTAAAACATCTCGTATTCGCGCATCACTATACAGTAGTTTATAGACGCTGATGACCTCTGCTGTCGAGCGTCTATAATCTACAATCTAATCTATATTGTGGTTTGAACAAGGGGTACTCCAAAGTCCTAAATACGTAAAAAAAAAATCTGGCATTCATAAACGCGCAAATAAATGTGCGTCTATCGAAGGAGATGCGCGTACACATTTATCATACGAATGTTGACAAAAGCGCAGTTTTGACGTACTTGTCTTATGGCATGAAACTGATAATTTTGGAAGTACGTTTTTGGAAGTAATGCTGTGTCATTTCTGTGGATAAGCCTCCAGTGTTGATAGAATTTTTAATGTACATGTTTACTTATTCAGTGAACTTGTGAACCTTACAGCATTTTCTATTTTGAATTGCGAGAAATCGAACCTGGTACAGGGTCGTAGCTAGAACAAAATTTTTTGGGTACACTGTAAGAAATGAGAAGGCCGATTACATAGATTATCGATGATCCATTTGTAGCCAGCGATTAATCTGGTAATAGGCACACAAAGAGACAATGTCGTCGCAAACAGGTATCGCCTCCACATCGCGTGATTCCTTAAAAACACATTGGGCATGCGTGGTTACTAATTTTACATTAACTTGTTTTGTATTCATCCATTTTATATATGTAACTATACATTTTATTTTGTAATTTTTACACACTTTATTGGAATAGTACACAAATTATGTAATTTTAATTTACTTTATGTAAAAATCACAAATTTGTTTAACTTTACAGTAAAAGTCCAAGTTTTTATGAAGTTTTCTGTGTAAAAATAAATAATAATGTAAAATCACTTAGAAAATCGAGCGAATTCTACCTTAACTTTCAAAGTATTTTTACATCCATTTTTTACAGTGTAGGACATCAGAAATTTGAAGTTGGGTGCAAATTTTTAAAGACAGGCTATTTTAAAGTAGGGCATAGACCCTCTACTTCCTCCTAGCTATGACCCTGACCTGGTGTACCGTTTTCGCGCTTAGAAAGTATTGAATATTTAAATTAGAACGATCTTCATAACTATTTCTGTGAAGAAATATTCCTAGAAATAATATTGAACTTATAATAATTATTAAATCAACAATGATCCCAATCCACAAGCAATCACGTAACCCGTAGGTAGAGAATAATATATTTTTTTTTTCTTTAACATTATCAATCGGCAAACTACGCCATCATGATTGTTGAACGTGAAACGATTGTTAGGATGTACAAGGAAAAAAATCAGAAGCCACTGTACGGGACTTAAACCCGAAATTCCTAGTCTCCGATTGGTTGAGTTACCAATTACTCACACAGTGCCCGAGAGTTGAATCTGTTCTTTCCCTATTTCAACCCGAATCTTACCTCATGCGAGAGCGGATTTTTTAAGTTATAATCTTAACTTAAATTGTAACTCAAATAGCTGGGAAGCATTTCTATAATTAATCGCAATATTTGAGTTAATTGTGAACAACAATATAATAATATATTATTAAATAATAATTTAATAATTATTATATTGTTGTCCACAATTAACTCATATATTGCGATTAATATTGAACTTAAACTATTGGAATATGAAAAACTGGAATATTTTTTCACACATTTTAAAATCTAGGCTCTGGTAGGTATGTGATCTGTTCTATTTAGTGCGAACGAATCGAAACTTGCACAGTAGAGAATAGGGTAGGTACTTGGCATTTTTTTATGCATTTTTATTATGCAGAACAAAAATGTACACCGATTTGAACCAAAACTTTAAAATCTGAGAAACACTGAACAGATTCGTTGAAGCACAAATAATTTATTACAGTTGTTGCACCATTTAAACATGTGACGTGACTTAACAGCGTTGATTATTATTATTAGTTAAAAAGGCGCAAAGCCATACAAAAATAATAAATCACAACCGAGTGAAAAATATACATAATTCAACACTATAGAGGCTGCGTTCCACTTGGCGACCGCAACGCTAACAACAATCAAACATCCTTATTAAAGGTACGACGCTTGGTCGTTGTGGGCGTTGCGGTCGCCACGTGGAATGCACCCCAAGTGTTTTGATAAATTCATATTTTGGTGAGGATCACTTTGATGTCAGTATTGGGCTTGAGAATGGCCGAGCGTGTAGCAATGCTGTTGTTTACATAGCGTTGCTATGGTTCCTCTATTACAAGTCCCCAGTTCCCGGGTTCTAGCCCGAGAGCTGGTAAAAGTGTCAATTGGATTTTCAATTTATTATTAAAAAAAAAAATAATGAATTGAAAATATGAATTGGTGCTAGGCCCAAAAAACCTTAGCTGTTGGTAGTCAAGTACTACATTAAATAAGAAACCTAAGTTTTACCATAGCACTTTTGACGACAGCAGTTTTGAATAACGTCACATATCATTTAAATAGCATAACTTTAATACATTTCTACGCTTCAACAAATCGTTCAATGTTTCTCAGGTTTTAGAGTTAATATTTTTATTCTACATAATGAAAAAAATCTATGTAAATACTCAGTACCTTATTCTTTCTTTTTTATTAAATAATATATTATAGTCGTTTCAAGTTGTTTTTGGATCATTTTTCATTTTCAAAATACAAAAAAAGACGAAAATCAGGACTCAGGAGGTTTTAGTTCAAAAGAGTGAATATTCGCACGATTAACGGTTCCTCTAGTAGAACTATACTTTATTCGTTTGATCCGTTCCAATTTTATGGACATAACCACAAAATTTGAGAAATCATATTTTTAACAAGTTTTAGGTTAAGTTTTGTTGTAAATTCCATAAACAATTGAACCGTTTGCAATTTGGGTGTGGATTAAACGAATATAATAAAATATTTCACGAATTTCGTTTATAATTATTTTAAAATGTGTTATTTAGTCACATAATATTTTAATAATATAATCGTATATTTATATCATTTTAATATTATATTATAACGCTGTATCGATTGTGTAAAAAAATTATTGATTATTTCAAAAATAAATTTTAAACTAATTTCGATTTGATTATTTTTACAAGCTTTTGTTTAACTTGCAATGTATGTTAGTTAGTTAGTTTGTTTGTGTGTTTGTTTAGGTCAAAACTTGCAAGTCAATTTTGAACGACTTCCACGTATCCGATCGATTTGAAATTTTGTACACATATATGTATTCCCGATGACAATACATGAATAAATCGTTTTTAGAAATAAATTCAACCCCTAGGGGGTTCAAACGGGGATGTAGGTTTTTTTTGACTAATCAACGCCCAGGCCAAATCGCTGAAGCTAGAAACTTGAAATTTGGACAGTTCGTTCCTTTTCTGACGTAAGCATCCACTAAGAAAGAATTTCTCGAAATACGGGTTTTGGTTGTTTTACAAGCTTTTTTTTGGAGACATGAACATAATATTTTATGTCGCATGGTGGGAGGAACGGAACATTTATGGTGGAAATGACGGGACAGAATACGGAACTTTGGATGACGAAGAAACTGCAAGATAGATTCTCATAAAAAATATTGAAAATTTTTATTGGAAGAGGGGCAAGAAAAAAAAATAAAAAATTTTCAATTGCAAAACAGCCGTATAAATCTATTTAATATAAAAAAAAGGGTGTGGGTCTCGGGACCCCCGACAGATGTGAAACATCAAAGAAAACGTTATTGAACTCGGTGGTATTCTCTATGTAGTAGTATATATTTTTTCAAAACCAGCAACTAACTATTATGCTGACGTAATCCTATATACTGCACTGTAACACACGCGGTTTCCCGAGCGCGCGAAAGCCGAGAGAGAGAGACGCAGTGGTGGGGAGAACAGCAGCGAAGGAGCGGACCAAACATTTCGTTGCATATTTCCCCTCACGCGGCTGTTCACAGCCCGACATAAGATGTTTCACATCAAAAACATTGTATTGTCAGTGATAATGGATTTATAATAGAGCACATTAGGCACCGGCCTAGGGCATCAACGCTAAATTCGACGAGTACATATAAAATACGCAGGTCTACAGCCTTGCATATTTTTTTAACTATCCCAGAAAATTTCTCAACTCGTTGCTTCACCAAAATTGTCGATGTGTCTGCCACTCAAATACAAAACTCGATCTAAAAATCAGAAGTTATGTAAAATAATATCATATAAATTCGATTTCGTAGAGAAGTACTTATATAAACCATCGAAAACAAAACATTATCGATCTGTTAAGGGTAGCGAGTGCGCTTGTGCGCATTAGATTATAAACAGCTGACTGTCAAAGGGTATTTTCATCCGTGTGTGATCATATTAAACGCAAATCTAAACAAAATCTAAAATAAAAATATACATTTAATACAGACAAATTATTAAAATTTTGGTATCATCACAGATATTAATAAAATTAAAATTGATTACATGTACTTATCGCTACATAATACCATAATCCATATCATATTTTTATCAAATTGTAAAATGTAGATAATTACTTTACGAATGATATATATTATGCAAAATAAAAAAATATAGATTAAAAACTGAATATTCTTTTTTCCTAAATAAATCGATACGGTTTTAGTGAGTATAACCACTCAAAAATATTAAATTACGTTTGTAAAAAAGTGGCCTTACTATTTGTGAATGAAAACTTCTTCAAATTAATTTTTGGGCAAAAAGGTATAGTATAAACCGTTTTTTTCCTAAAAGCCTGTCTAATTATTATTTGCTTTCCAATATACTATACTTACAGGGGAAGTCTTTGTGTAAAAAAGTGTTCTTAATAAATGTCTGTCTGTAAATCTGTCTGTGGTCGCACTTGGGCCCAAACTTGCTAGACTCTGTTAGGGGCGGATCTAGGTTTTTCGAGGACTAAGGCCCCATTTTTTGTTAGATAAAGAATCTTTAAATTGGGGTTATAAATATTTTTAATAACATCAAAATCAGAGTTGAAATATATTTATATATTTATGAAATGTGTTCTTTTTTAATAAAAAAGTATTAAAAATTTATGACAATAATTACATTTTTGTGGGCTCTTGACATTTGGGGGCCCAGGGCTTAAGCCCTATCTAGATCCGCCCCTGAACTCTGTGCACGTAGCGAAAAGTCCGAGTTGTCAGATCGTTTATTTTAAATCCGGATCTGTCTTTCGTGGATATATTTTTAATATCACTATTAAAATAAGTAGGTACTTAACTACGAAAAAATTACTGAGATGGTTTTTTTTATGTAACCAAGTCAATTAAAAATAGATATTATTTATAATTGTTATGCTAATGATCATTTATTAATTGATTATACACGATGGTATGTCTTTTGGTTTGTTTCAGAATAAAATATAGCAGAGACTGTATGTATATTGTGATGGAAATATCTTTTTAACGGACATTTTTCGAAATACTGTATTCAAAAAGCCATAGTTTAAGAACTGAAAAGTTGTTTAAAAAAACAATGGTTGCTCGTGATTCTTTCAGTTAGCGGTGAGTGAAACAGTTTAATAACGCATATAGTGGAAAACAGTCACCAGGTTTAAAATACAAAATAAATAAAAGTCAGCTGGGCATTGTTGACAAACCGGGTTCAAGTCCCGATAGGGAATTTTATTTTTATTTCCATTTTCCACGGAAAATGGAAGGCATTCTCTATGATTTTTTCTATAAGTAGGTATACTTAAAATATCAAACGGATCGAAGCGAATTCATTTTTCAAAATTTTCTCAATTTTTACTAAGGGGGCCGTACCTTCTTACTTTTGACATTTTTAAGAAACCTCAAAATTCTCTCAGATACTGTTTAAATATACCTTGCAACTGAAGATATTCTTATAGAAAAAATCACGATGGAATCGATTCCGACCACTCGCAACATTGCACCCCTTTGGTTGAGAAGTTATGGAGTTTTTAAATTTTTCAATTTAGTTTAGGCCTCTTGAATTTTTTTAATTTGATAAGAATACAGTTACGGTGCTAAAACTGAATTCCTTTGAATTCTACAAACCTTAAAAGTGTTAAAATATGAATATGCAGGTCTTTGAACGGAATCGAACCAACGACAGTCTAATAGTTCGCTAACCACTATACTACACTGTCCACCCAATTCTTTCTATTTGAAAAAAAAATATTTTTATCGCAACAGTTATGTTTTATATGATCCGCAAAATGGAATGTTTAATGGTGTTTACAAATAAAACGCAAATAATATTATGTTTTTGGTTAAATTTTGATTAGATAAGAGTACAGTAATAGTAATACCCTGACCTACGCTACCTCGAATTATGTTGATTCGTACTTACGTCGTCTGATATAATAATTTAAATTTAGGTAAATAAATAAATGTGCAAAAAAATTGACTGGTACGAGCACGTGTCCTTGGGATCACTAGTGCTCATAAAACTTTGGGATACAACTGCGGTAAGCGGTTGCAACTAGGGAATGCAATCTCGAGCCGAGATTGGCAATTCGAGATCTCGCGAGATCAGTCTGGGTTCGAGATTGGCAATTCGAGATCTCGCGAGATTGACTCGCGAGATCTCGAGAAATCTCGACAATATCGAAATTTCGCCTACGTTTAAAAAGAACGTATTATTTTGTATCTAAAACTTAATCAAAACTACTTACTTGGGACAGTGTGACTGCAGTGTCACTGGGTAAGTGTGATTTTTTTGTTCCAAGATTCAATTAATGTTTTGTTTTATTTTCAAAATATAACAGCAATACCCCAACTCATACAGCACACTATATGTCAATTAATTATTTTGGAAATAACTTCTTAGGAGTTATGAAGCATAGGGTAAGTTACTAATAGTAGCGTTTACGAACATTTGGTTTGAATTGTTCTTAGACATATTCAGTATTCACTTAACTTTGTAATTTATTAGGCATCTAATGCTTGTTATAAGTTAAATAACTGTCCATTTTACTCAAGAAAACAATAATTAAAGCAATATATGCAGAGAAACAAACAGAATTAATTAGCGCGATTGTCAAAAACTATTACGTATAAGTTATAAGTTTTTTTTCAAGCGCGTTCGTTCTTGAAATCTCGTTCGAGATCACAACTATATCGGGTCGAGATCTCAAACGAGATTTCAAAAACGAGATTGCCTGCCCACGAGATTAAATCTCGAAAAATGGCTCGAGATCTCGCGAGATCTCGAGCCATTCCCTAGTTGCAACTAAACTCCAATGTCTCCGCATACACAACCGACTGGTGCGAGCTCGGATCTATAGGAGTGCTAATAATTCCGACAAAAACATTGAAATGCAACTGCGAATGCAGCAATGTTTCCCCTGAGGGGAGTTTGTTTCTGACAATCAATTGTTAACGAAATGTTTGCCGGTGACGGGCTGTCGTTTTGCAATAAAAATATACTTCAAACCTTGCGTTGTATTAATTAATATTCACGATTGCATTAGGATATCTCAATCTGCATAATAGACATCCAAATATTGTATAATAAATTGCATAGAATTACTGCTGTATTTAGCACCAGATTTGAAACTAAAACCGATTTAAAGCGCTGCACAGTGTGATATTTTCACAATCTAGCGGTTTATTAATTTTTTTTAAATTTTGAAATAGAGAAACACATGTATGAGTCAAAGTGCTCAAAGTTTCGCAATTTTTGAAGCTATGCTTCTTAACGCACATTTGGCATATAGGGGACATAAAATATGAATAAACACGTCATGAACGCGGTCTTGGAACGCGGTGATGCAATGCATCTCATTGGCTGGGCAGTTCGTATTGTTGCTATAGTTTCTATAGATTTTATAAATTCGATTTTATGTACAAATTGCGTAAGAAGCATAGCTTCAGTCGGGTGTCCCACGACACCTCATGACTTTTTTTTAATGTTTCGCATAGCCTTAAATAAAATATAATATAATGGCACTATGTATTTAATATGGGGTTACGTGTTAAGCATCTGGTTATAAATCGAAAATAGTTGAATTTTAAAAAATAACCACAATCACTTAACCACTTAACACTTTCTTCTTGCCGGACGTTTCGCTTACCATGTTAGCATCATCAGGATATGATTAAATAAATAAATTAGAAGCAGATATTTGGTTTCTCAAAGTCTGAGAAAGGAATTCAATTTTTCCAACATTTTGTCACCTTATTTCGAAATCTTTACCGATTTCCGAAAAAATCACCTTTTATGCAAAACAGATATGGCTGAACTTAGAAATCAAACACATCTGTTTGGAAAACGAAGTGCAAGCATATAAACTTTTCAAAAAACTCACTTTTAGACTAAGCAATTTAGATTCTGTACATAAGGAGATTTAATAATCTCCTGATGATGCTAACATGGTTAGCGAAACGTATGTCGAGAAGAAAGTGTTAAGTGGTTTGGTTGTTTTGTGGTTACTTTTAATAAGTATACAGGGTGTTTCATAATATATGCGCAGGACTTCAGGATGTGATAGCTCGTCCAAAAATATGAAAAAAAGTTTCTATTAACTTACCCTCTAAAATGTACCATTTTAGAGATACAGGGTGTTGAAATTGAAAAAAAAATTCGTTTTTTGCGAATATCTCCGGAACCGTTTATCGTACAGAAAACAGCTTTTGTAAGCATTTTCTACTCATAATAAGCTATGTTTTGTGCGGAATTTTTTTTTAATGTCAAAATTGGTGAAGGTTTTGAAGGGGTAGTGGATGTAAAATGGTGCATTTTAGAGGGTAAGTTAATAGAAACTTTTTTTCATTTTTTTGGACGAGCTATCACATCCTGAAGTCCTGCGCATATATTATGAAACATACCCTGTATATTCAGTTTCTTCACACCAAAGGGTCCATCTCTCTTCAAGATATTCATCGAAAATAGCTACATGCGAATAATTTGCTTCAGAATAATTATTAAATTTTAAAATCACTGTTTAACACGCGTTAAAAATTCATCATTCGGTTTTACTATCTATTGTTTGTAATCATTCGATTGATTAAACACTTGCTGAAAAGAGACAGAAAGTCAAATTTTATATTGTCTGATACGATTCTGTCTTTTTTATATTTAATTCGATTATTTCTAAAGGCTATTTATGACATGTTTTATGTATTTATTGTGTCACAGTTACTTCTAGTAAAACAATAATACTGAGGTTCGAAATTTGCATACAGGGATATCTGAATAATTTATAGAGACCCTTTAATAAAATATAGTGGCCATTTTAAAAATGATGGCACGTCGCTTTGATTAGAGACGGCCTTTAAAAACAAAATTAACAGTTTTATTACAGAATTATAAAAAAAAAGTCAAGAGGTGTCATGCGACACCCGACAGAAGCTATGCTTTTTACGCATTATATATAAAACCGAATTTATCAAAGTTATAGACAATACAATTGAAAAGTTATTATTTGAGCGCCATTTTGAAATCTGATGCAATTTTATTTTTTTGTGTCCTATAAAACTCTTAAATATCATTTTTCAAAAAGACCGGATAATTTTTACAAAAGTATCTACATATGGCCGCCATTTTGAAATCTGACGCCATTTTTTTTGTGTAGATACACATTGTACAACACGTTATCTTTGTGTTGGTGCATATATGTGTACATAGGGCACTGCGCGTGCGCCAGTATATTACTTTCACCGCTGGCCATAGCTATAGATATACTTTTAATAACATGCGCGTGACGGCTGACGCGAATCCATAAGTTTTTCCCCTCCCAGAAATCGTCTAACGTGCCTATAGAAGCATATAGCTTCAAAAATGGTTTATTTGCTCGCTAAAAATAAATTAACTATTGGAACCCCCACCAACCTTGTTTTGTTTGTACCGGTTTTCATCGAATATGAACGAGTTTAACAGAACCATATATTAAATATTATATCCGCGATGAAGCTAGTGAGCTCATAGGCGTCCCCTATAGTAGGGTTTTTGCACAAAAAAATTTATTTTGAAAATATTCGATTATTTGAATATTCAGTTATTCGAATAAATTACGAGCCTGAATGATAAACTGTCAACATGATGTGTCTATCCAAATAACAGCAGCCATGTTGAATTATTTGTTAAAATGAAACGGAATAATGTATTAAAGTATTTCTTTCCTTGTTAAAACTGTCTAATAAATAATTTTACAGAGGGGTATTTCTACCTGTAACTTATCGGACGATTTAAACGTTCGATAACTGAATTGAATTGAATTGTAGATTATAGACGCTCGACAACAGAGGTCATTAGCGTCTATCGTTCGATAACCCTAAATGGTTTTGTGAATACCAAATCGGACCATTAAATAGTTTATCAGTGTGATCTACCTGTTAAATTAGTTATTGACTGTTTATGAATATGGCCCTTAGTCTACAACAAATGCATCATACTAATTTATTGCAAATTTGAATTTAACCTCTCAAAACTCGCGCGAAACTGCCTCAACATGACATGGTCCGTTAGGTGACGTTGCAAGTAACAAGCTGGCGGGCGCAAAATTTTCAGCTGTTGTATCTTTTCACTCATGCTGTGAAAAACAGACTCTGAATGATCCTCACGCCCACTAGAGGGTTAAGTGGGGCCAAGC
Source organism: Mongoloraphidia duomilia (assembly GCA_039654895.1). Taxonomy (NCBI): domain Eukaryota; kingdom Metazoa; phylum Arthropoda; class Insecta; order Raphidioptera; family Raphidiidae; genus Mongoloraphidia; species Mongoloraphidia duomilia. The sequence goes on from CM077527.1 coordinate 16,760,078, forward strand.
CCCCTCCATTCCGTCAAAAACTTTATCACGCGCTCTCGACTGTATTTTTATTGATCCAAGGGTAGATGTTTCTGCGTCAAATTTAAGCTGATTGTTGCCTCTTGGAGCGCTCCAGGCCAAATTAAAAATAATTGAGTTAAGGCCACACAACGCCTTTCTGAATATTAGATGGGTTTTACGTCAATTCTACCGAAAAAGTTCTCCAATATTTATAAAAAGTGCTCGGTAATCCTTTTATCTTTTTTTTGAATCTATGCTTCTATAGGCGCGTTAGAGGATTTCTGGCAGGGGAAAAACTTATAGGTTCGCGTCACGGTGTCAGCCGTCACGCTTGTCACGGTGTAAGCCGTCACGCTCATGTTATTAAAAGTATATCTATAGCTACGGCCAGCGGTAGAAGTAATATACTGGCGGACGCGCTGGGCCTATGTAAAATTAATATCTGAAAGTTTTATAGGACACAAAAAAATAAAATGGCGTCAGATTTCAAAATGGCGGCCATATGTACTTTTGTAAAAATTATCCGATCTTTTTGAAAATTGATATTTTAGAGTTTTATATGTTACAAAAAAATAAAATTGCATCAGATTTCAAAATGCCGGTCAAATAATAACTTTTCAATTGTATTGTCTATAGTTTTGATAAATTTGGTTTTATATACAATGCGTAAAAAGCATAGGTTCTCTCGGGTGTCCCATGACACCTCTTGACTTTTTTTTAATTCAAGATCAAAACAGACCCCCTATAAGTTCAAAAATTTGGTCAGGAGAATTGTTTTTAATTTTTTTGCGTGACAAGGGAAGCACAGTCTTATTTTTTGTCCTTGTCGACTGTAATTAAACCACATAAGGCGTATTTTATTAATAATTTTATAATCGGTATTTTTGGTCATCAGTCAAAGAAGCCTTCTTAATAATAATAATATTTCTATTCATCCAAATACCATACAGTGTATGATAAATCAACAAAACAGTTAAAATTTAATCATTAAATTAATAAAAACGTTTTTAAATTACGCGCGATACGACCGTTTCTGACACATGTAACGAACAATTGAATGATGATGTCGATGATATTAATTGATGTCCTTCTATTCGAATGTTACGCATCTGAACATAGGTTCAATAGAGTTGTGTCGGTTGTCGATCAGTGACCATGCCATGGCAATTTATTTTGTTAGTAACAGTTACCGTTGTAATTTGTTCGAAGTTAGACGTATACGTTTTTGAGATATTTACGCCGTATTTTGAAAAATTGTGAAAAAGTTTTTTTGAAAGAGATGGCGGTATTTCTTTAAAACGACGAATCAAAATTATTAGTTTAAAAAATGTGGACTGAAAATATAAATTGGTATGTACTAGACCTAAACAGCTCTGGCAGTTGGCGGCTTAATAAAAAATAAAATGTTTAAGAACAGCCGAGTATAGTGATGCTGTTGTTAACATCCCTTTGAAAGTTATTGTTATGGGTCCGATTTTGCAAATGAAAAACGTTGACGTATCTCCACGTTTCAAGGTCCCTAAAGTTCGAATCTATCGTTTTTAGAGAGATATCTGTGTGTGCGTGTGTACGTACGTTCGTGAACTTTTTTCGTCTCGCATATCTCGAGAACAAAGAATGATGTCGACTCCGAGCCAATTTCATTTGACGCATAATTAATGAACACCTGATAAGGTTTGCAAAAAATTTGATGGGAAGTTAGCAGTGTGGTTTTACCCACACACCAAGCCTCTTTTTTATATTATAACGTTTACATGGCCCTAGGTCAGGGGTCGGCAACCTTTTGAGACGGAAGAGCCAAAAGTTACAATTTACAAAATTTCCCAGTTTTTAAAGAGCCACTAACATTATTATTTCAATATTATGGTATTTGATTAGGATTGAGTGTTTTTATCCTGTTTAAAGTTTTTTTGCAGTATAATATTTTTTATGAGTTTTGAAAATAAAATAATATAATTATTAATATTTGCGCATGGAACTGGAGAGCCGCATCTTGACATCATAAGAGCCGCAGGTTGCCGACCCCTGGCCTAGGTCCCAAATTCTAATCTGAGAACAGCTAAAAGTATCAATCGGATTTTCAATTTATTATTAAAAATTAATAAATTGAAAATATGAATTGTTACTAGGCCCGAATAATCATGGCTGTTGTCAGGCTTAAAAAAATGAAATAACGTTTTTAAAATTATTAGTAAACGGGGAATTCTTAAAAGAAATGTTGGGTTTTTTAGTGATGTGAATCAATCATGTGACCGTGGTTATGACAATGGAAAAATAACCGTCACTTTGATTGGACGTCATTTAAAAAAAAAAAAACTATAGTTAAGAATAAAATTATAAGCATCAAAAAAATAGATTCTGCATAGCTTAGTCAGTCCTTGGACGCCTTTCAGTGGCAGTGATGCTTTTAAAATAAAGACAACAAAAGTGTAAACTTTGCTAGAGAAAATTTTACTTTAAATGGAACACAAGTGACAAAAATAATTTTTTCTTGAAAGGCAAAATAGTGTTTCGAAATAATTAATAAAAATACAGGTGAATAATTATGTTTATTTTTTATTTATTGTAGATCATAGACGCGTCGACAACTTATGAATAAATATGTATGCAAAATAGCTGATAGGTATTGATTTTAAACAATAATACTTTAATACTGTTTTTTTAGGGTTCCGTAGCCAAATGTCAAAAACGGAACCCTTATAATTGCGTCCTATCCGTCTGTCTGTCCGTATGTCACAGCCATTTTACTCGGAGACTATTGCCACTAAATAGGTGAAATTTGGAAGGTAGGCGTTTTCTATATGAACCGCTATACAATGGTGTAGTGAAATTACAAAAAAAAAATTAAAGGTGGCACTCCATACATGTAGGTAACTGAGAGATGAAAAAAAAATTCCAGTGCACATAAGCGTGTGGGGTTTCGTTAGATAGATCTTGAAAAATGATATATATAGACGTTTCAAAATGACTTTTTTAATTACTTAATTCAATAGTTGGTGAGATATGCGCTTCTGCCCCCCCCCCTCTAACTTTTCAACTATGGAGTGGAAAATTCTGAAAAAATTTAAGGTGATAGAACTTAAAAAACACTTCCAACGAAAATTGGATTGAATAAGATATGTTTTGTAGTTTTTGAGGTGCGGGATATTTTCGGTTACACGTTATTTTCTTGAGTTTAGCGACCGCAGAAATAACTTTGTTTTGACAGTGTCTTTGAGAAATAGATACTATGAAATACAAACTTATTTTTGGAAAACTATGTTCAACTTAAAATAAAAGACTATAAGTAATTCTATATAAATTATTATTAAATTTATTATTAACTTTGAATTTTAACCGTGAACGTTCTTCCCGACTACGGAAGTGGGTGGTCCGACACACACTTGGCCGCTTTTTTATTTTATATACTTATAACAATTTTAATTTGTTATAAAAAATATAATAATTGTTTTGTATGGTTTGAAGAAGACATATAATTGTGTCGAAACGTCGCCTTTTTAAATTAATGAAATTTTGATCGGGAAGAGACATTCTTATATTAATCTTAAAATATTATTTACCTTGTATTATGTCCGTCTTGTGACTTCTTGCGAATTTACACTATGCGTTTCAGCAACGAGTTGCTATCTTCAGGTGTGGTTAATTATTTTTAAAAAACACACATTGAGTATTCGTAACACTATATAATATTATGATGCTAAGCACTGTGTATTATGTCGTGGTTTGTGAAGTACTTCACAAGCCACGACATAATACACAGTGCTTACTGCTTAGCATCATACTATTATATAGTGTCACGAATACTCAATGTGTGTTTTTTAAAAAATAATTAACCACACCTGAAGATGGCAACTCGTTGCTGAAACGCGTAATGTAAATTCACAAGAAATCACAAGACGGACATAATACAAGGTATTTCTAATACTTCATAATATTCATATAGTGACTTGGAGACTCAACACTCTAAAAATGTATCATATTATTTACCGATCTTCGAACAATTATTTCTTCAAAATACTCTGTATTCGGCAAATTGATATAAGTTTGCTAAAATTTACACTCATTAATTAATCCGATAGTTTCAAATACGACAAATCTACGAACCGTTGGTGATGCGTAAAAAAATAACCTGTGTTTTCTTTGAAAACTTGAAAACTGCGTTTCTAATTGTATTTTAAAGACCACCAATAGCTAAGGTTATTTGGGGAAAACTGCGTTTCAATTCTGAAATTGTAAATTTCCGCAATGTAAAAAATGCATCGTTTTATTTCAATGCATTTATAAATAAACGTATCACTATCAAGTATGATAATTCGTTGAATTAACAAACTCAATTATTAATTAATTGAATTCATAGATGATACTTCATGAATTATATAGATTATATAGATTATCTTAAGGGTAAGCTTGCTCGTTATGTCTATATGATACGAAATCTCTCTAGTGTAACTAACTGTCACGTCTTAATGTCAGTTTACTATGGATATATTTTCTCTGCCATCAAATACGGTATCATCTTATGGGGAGCCTCAAGTGATTGCAGTGATCTATTTATTCTACAAAAAAAGACTATCAGAGCGTTGTTTAAACTCAACCCTCGAACTTCATGCAAACCTTATTTTAAAAATTACAAAATTTTAACGTTTTACTCTATATATGTTTATGAAGTGTCTGTGTTTGTAAAATCGCATCCAAGTTATTTTAAAACTAATATTTCGATTCATAATCGGAATACTAGACAAGCTGGCAACCTGCATAAACCATTGCCTAAATATTCAATGTATCGAAAAAATGTAAATTTCAATCTAGTGGACATTTATAATAAATTACCTAGTGATCTTAAACATCTGAATCTGCCACTTTTCAAGAGACATTTGAAAGACTATCTTATAAACAAATGCTTATATTCTTTGGATGAGTTGTAATTTTATATGTATTAACTATTTTGTATTGACTTATTTCACGGCTATTTAGCCATTCATGAAATAAAATATCTATTATTATTATTATTATTTCATTTATTGGATGACTAGTTGGGAAATTTATACGCTTAGAAAAGACAAAAATAAACAAATTTACAAGCTCTAAGGGTCAAGAAAAGAACTTTTTTACATTCAATCTATATATTAACAAATTAAAGTATCTATGATTTTGAACTATTTGCATTTTAGGCCAGAGTATAAAGAACTTGACAGACAAGCGCAAAACAAATTATTTTTTTTGAAGTTATGCTTCTTAACGCACGTTTGAGATGGGGACCTAACACAGAAAAAGTGAAACGTTACGTCACGTCACGAAAGAGTGTAACGCAGTTTCTATAGCTTTTGTATAAATAAATTAGCTTTTATATTATACTAGTCAAGGCCGGCGTTAGGATTTTCGGACCCCGGGTAAAAATTCTCAGGCCCCTGTCCCCTCAAAAAAAAATTTTTTACTCCAAAATTTTTTTTTTTTTGGAAATAAGTAGTCAGAAAATTTTAATGCAAAAAATCAAATAACGTTTTTTTAGTTGGGAAAATGTTTTAATTCTCACATAATATAATAGGTTAGCTCCGGGCCGGCGGGCTCCCTTCGGGGACCCGGACCCGGGGTAACTTTGCCCCGCTTACCACCCCTAACGCCAGCCCTGATACTAGCGGCCCGTCCCGGCTACGCCCGGGTGGTATGAAATTATGATTAAGCGTACGAAAACAGTTTTTTTTGACAAAACACCGTCATAGTTCAGTCATTTTGTACAAAATATTTACAAATTATATAAACAAACATTCCTCGTTTATCGCTCTTTCTAATAGTGAAAACCGTTTCAAAATCCGTTGCGCGTGCTTTAGTAGAAGTAAGCGGAGGAACAGACAGAGGCAGACAGCGACTTTGTTTTATACTATTTAGAGATATACAATGCGTAAGAAGCATAGCTTCTGTCAGGTGTCCCACGACACACCTGATCTTTTTTGTCTGTTTGTCTGTTCAGTTTTAACTCAAAAACTACTGGGTCATTAGTAACGAAACTCACACAGTTTATTTGATTTAAAATAATGACGCGACATGTTGGGGGTGTATTTTATTGTACATCTTGTATATATAAAGTCTATCGTCTTTGATTCAAAGGCTAGTGTCAAATTAAATTGATGGTTTATGGTCGATTGAAAAAAAAAAATCGTTTCCTTATTTTTTAAATGGCAGATTTGTTTGTTTAATGCAAATGCAAGTTATCATCCTTTTAAGAGAATTTTAATTTATTTTGACACGATGTCCTATTTTATTCAGAATAGATAACCAGATACCAATATAAATAAAATATCTACGGGTTTCTTCTGTCATTTCGTTTCAAAAACACGGAAGATATTTTGTGATATGTACCACAACTGTAAACTTGAAGTCAAAAGGTTAATAAAAAATATTACGTCTGTATAAATAGTTAATTAGCATATTATAGTTATTGTACTATGTGTATTTTTAACACGCTTATATTAGCTTCACCTGTATGTTTGTCTGCGGGCTTGCGTACTTGCTTGCTTGCTTGTTTGTCAGTTTGTAACCGACTTCTTTGAACTTGATTTTGACCAACTTTGAACGGTCAGATTTAGTTTAAACTTTGCACACTTATCAAGGACCGACGACAATACAATAATTCCATAAGTTTGTCCCATTATCCTGACCAGGATCTCCAGGACTAAAAAAAAAAGCAAAAAACTTCAGATTGAACTGAAACTTTGCACACTTATCAAGGACCGATTACAATACAATAATTCCATAAGTTTGTCCCATTATCCTGACCAGGATCTCCAGGACTACAAAGCAAAAATAAATTATAATTTAAAAAAACTAAAAAACACGCTTTAATGAACTAAAAAGTAAAAAATAATTAATTTTATTGTAAAAACGCGTGGGGTGCTTTGTATCATATTTTCATACTACCCCACGCTTTTTTACAATAAAATTAATTATTTTTTACTTTTTAGTTCATTAAAGCGTGTTTTTTAGTTTTTTTAAATTATAATTTTTAGATAATTCATTCATCTACAAAATATTGGTTAGGCGAGATTGTTTAAAATAAAATTTGTCCACTAAAAAAATATTATCATTAATTACCTTCGTATGTACCCCTTTAAGTGATATGAAATTTTAAAGTGTATCACAGCAAGCGCGAATCCACCGTTGTGGGCACGATGGGCATGCCCATAACTCTAATTGCGGTCGATAGACTGATGTTATATCCAATGCCTTAATAAAATTAAAAAAAGAAACCTAATGTGTAGATCGTGAGCGAGTCCAGTAGTCCGACTCGCACTTAGCCGATTTTCGGAAAGCCGTGACCACAACCTTTTTTGAGGGCTGGATCCGCGCCTGTATCACATGGTTAATTGATATGTATTTAATAGACCAAAGTCAAGGCATTGTTTTGTTATTTCAAGATGAAAGTAGAACAACATGTTTTACAATTATTACTTAATTCAGTTAGGGATAAAATTGAACATTTTTTAAGTGGCTTAGCAGAAAGCACTGTCAGATAATCTAGCTCAGCTGCTCAATACTACTTGATGAACTTTGTACAGAATATAGAGAAGTATCAAATATTTACAATTATCATCGTCTGCCTTGCAATTTTTTTTGCATACTTCGCAGACTTCTCTTCAAATGGATAGATGTTCAATATAAGGTCTGCCTGGTATACAAAAAAAATTGTATGGGAGACGGTGATAATTATAAATAATTGATACTTCTCTATATTCTGTAGAAAGTTATCAAGTGGTGTTGAACCGTAATCGAGATATTGACAACAAAAAACAAGCCGTGAGGTGGGTCGTTATTAGGATTAAAGTGCGACCCTTGAGGTCCATACGACGAATTTCCCAGTTTGATAAATATTTAATAATAATAATTAAATTAGATATTACACAGAAAAGTAATCATTTTAATCATTAAAACATAATTATTATTTATTTTTAACAATAATTAAAAAAAAAAACGGCTGAACCGATTTTTATAAAATTTATGTCGGATCAAAATGACGTTAACACGCCTCGATTGACACCCTTACGTAGTCGATATAATTTTTTATTCACGAGATATTGTGTAAAATCTACTTTTTTGGAGGTTATTTGGTTAAGAAAAAAGAACGACTGAACCGATTATGAAAAAATTTCAGATAATATTTACGTTAATACGCGTCGATTGGCACCCTAAAATAGTCGATATCATTTTTCATTCTCGAGATTTCGTCTTAGAAAGAAATGGACACATACGTACGTACGTACACACACACACACACACACACACAGACATCTTTTCAAAAATAGTTTAAAAATAGTGTAGTGACCTTGAAACATAAAAATTTGTTAAAAATTTTGATTTCGATTTTCGGACCCATTACAAAACTTCTAATGGGAAGTTAAAAATGATAAAAAAAATTGAATTAGTCTGCCACCGATTTCATATTTTTCATCATAATATCATCTGTTAAATTCAATAATAAAATTTTAGTAATGTGTCCAGTAGACTTTTGTACGGTCAGAGTTTGGAGTAGATGTGCTGGTATATGTGGAAAATATTATCTTTAATATCTTAATAAGTCAATCGAGATTTTGAGGAACAAATTTTGAATTATTCGGTGACAGTTAAAAAATAAATAAACAATACGATAATATTATAATAAATACAATTTATTGGAAACATATAAATATTTTTTTCATGGAAAAATTTGACAAAATTCTTGACCCTCGATTTATATACATCGTATATAATGTAGATCAAATATTAATCAAAGGAATTGTTGTTGTCAGTAAATGTTTGCTTGAAAATGTCCCTACACTAAAAGCAGTCCAGCTGATGTACTATTATCAAAAGCAAGAGAGAGATAATAGAATAGAGGGGAAGAAATGTGTGATGATGCAGGTTTTGAGGATAAAAATGATATCCAGATGTTTAATTTGCAGCTATGACAGACGATTTATAATTTTATCATGTGCAGTGTCGGAAATGAATCATTTTTATGCCATTGTATTACTAGTTTGTTTTGTTATTTGAACAAGTGAACATTCGGATGGCAATTGTTTGAATCAAGTGAGTTATTTCTGTATAATTATAATTAACTAGCGGCCCCGTCCGGCTTCGCCCGGGTGCTAAGAAAGTCCGGGTGAAATACACTACTCACTCGCTTCACTCGTTCGCTTGAATATTATAAATACACTTGTCTAGATTTTCAAGACAAGACTTGAAAAAGTCTTGTCTAGAAATTTTTTAGACAAGACAATAGTTTTTTAATCTAGACTTTGACTTAGTGAAGTCTTGATATTTCAAGACAAGACTTAGTGAAGTCTTGTCTTGATATTTCAAGACAAGACAAGACTTTGAAAGTCTTGTCTTGTTTTTTCTAGACGGCAAGACTAATTATTAATAATTATATGTTGATTTTTTGCTTTAATTAATTAGTTATTATAAACTATTATTATTTTTTTGTCACTATTTTTTATTCAGAATAAATCAAATAATGCATTTTCAATGCCATGTTTTTTGTGATTTGTGACAGCAATTACATCTTTGCTGTACAGTCGCGGACGTAATTAAGTTTACACTTGAGTTTTTCAGTGTAAGTTCACAAAAAGTCAGTAGCTTAGCAACAATTTTAGTTTAAAATGTAAATGTTAAAAATTGAAAGAAATAAAGTATTAAAACGATGAACAAAAATGAAGAATTATTACAAGATTGGAGGAAGGAATTTGCTAGTATCAAATAAGTATTCTAATGTTTTAATTAAATAAAATTGAGTAATTTGGATTGTTTATTAAGCAATAGAGGTGTTTTGAAAATAATTTTTTTATTGAATTTTACTTCGTAATTGATACATTATTATCAAAAACCAAATTACAATATGCAAAATTTAAAAAAACCGGTAACTATAGATGATACAAGTGTAAATTAATTATTAAGGCCGCAACTGTACATTATTTCTTCTATTAAGATTTCCCGAAAGAGGTAAAATAAAATAATCGACATTTTTTTTCAAACGAGAATTGCATCATGAGTTTATATAAAGATGCCAAGGAAATAAAAAAATAAATTGGGATATGCAAATTTATGAAAAATAAAAAAAATAATTATGAACAGTCCTTCTCCAAGATATTTTGGATCTTCCTTGCCCCATAAGTTCTTCGAAGAACTTATGGAGCAAGGATTGACCTGTTTACAAATCAAAAACATAGCAAAAGATAGAGGCCTCTATGCTTCACTTAGGAGTTAGAGGAATTTTATTATTGTTATTATTATTCATTAATTGTTGCAATGCGGTTAGTTTTTTAATAAAATGAACTACGTATTCATCCTACAAGCCCCAAATGAAAAAAACTCGGGTCGCAGTGCCAAAACCCTGCCGACAATATAGTGTATTTGCTAATACTGGCATTGTGGCTTTATTATGTGAACTTAAGTTTGTTTTTGGACAAAATAAAAAATTTAACCCCTTAATACATCCCTTAAAATAATATTTTTTTCTTAATTTCAATATTTTTATCAATGCAACCTCGGTACCAAATTAAATACACCCTTCAGTAAGTAAATCACTATCCGCAAACTAGTGTTTTCATAAAATTTGTAAGTCCGGTCCTGTCGGACCGATTTTATTAAAATTTTAGCAGCACATTTTAATCGTTACTAAAGGGTTAAATTTCAATTTTGAAACGAATCTGAGAATTTTTTCGGCATTTTTGGGCCCAAAAACATTTTTCAACCCCTAAAAACCACCCTTAAAATGGTCCGATTGGGCCCATTTTAAATAGGCTTCGTGCGGTGACGAATTTCAACGTGCCTACCAAATTTCGTCAAAATCAATTAACTCTTTCGAAAGTTATAGCCCGCACACATATATATATATCCAAATATATAAATATATATATATACATATATAAACAGACATTTCAAAAAATGGTGCCAAATTGTTCATGAGGCTATGAAACGTCGAGAAATTTTGGTCCGACCCCTAGGTCCCGCCATCCGACCGACGCCAATAGTGTATGTGCCATATGGCAAATACACTAAAAATATGTATTTAAAGGATATAAAACTTATAAATCTAGGTATATAAGTTTATTGTTGTCATTTATTTATCATTATATGGAAACTGGAAACACGCGGCGTGTTAAAACAAAAGTCAAGGTTATCTTCGGTGATCTTGTTTTTTTCTTCTTTGAAATGATATTTTTTCTGATCATTACTACAAATTGGAGACAGGACCGACCTCGCATTTTTTCAAAAAAATTTCACCAAAAATAGTTATCAATAGAAATGCGTTTATTTTTTATCAACGCCCATCGACTAAAGTAGACCGGTCTTCAATTTTAGTAGCGGGTGACTAGCGAGTGATTTATACGCGGCGAGTAGACCTGAAGACAGCCTATTACATTGAGCGACTTTAGTCGCAGCGAGTAAATTCGCTAGCGACTATTGTGTAAAGTCACCTAGTGTAATCGACCCATTATAGGGCCAGCGCACACATGTTAGTTTTTGTATCACGATTGTGCGATTAAGTCGCTTGTAGAACAGTAGAATGATGCAGCTACCAACATGCGAGCAGGTGTACACCTTGTATATTTGTCTAAAAGTGTAAGTGAAACCTAATTTATATACCACAGTGAATAAATAAATTAATTCCGATATACAGAGTGTTAATTAAGCATGTGCACAGATGACAGTGTAGTCCAGTGGTTAGCGTCGCGGCCTCTGGGTCAGACTGTCGTGGATTCGAATCCCGCCTCCGTTCATGGATGTTTTGTGATGTAATTTAGTTTTAAGTGAGCTATTATTTAATGTAATCAAGACGCTAATGACCTAGGTTGTCGACGCGTCTATAATTTACAATAAATAAATAAAAGTATGTGCACAAACTTTAAGGAATTAATCTATGATTGCTTTTAAGACAAAACCTTGATCGTATAGGTTTGCAATGGCTTTGTTTTCCAGATACAGGTTGTTAAAATTTGAAAAAAATTTAAGATTTTTAAATTTATTTTTTGAATAGTGCTGCGTACTTAAATAGGACTTTGAACACACTAATAGATAGTCAGAGAGTAACATTTTGCAAGTATTAAATTATTTTTTATTCAACCATGGGCATAGATGAGGGTAATATTTTAACACCCGCACTGTAAGAAATGAGAAGGCCGATTACATAGATTATCGATGGTCCATTTGTATCCAGCGATTAATCTGGTAATAGGCACACAAAGAGACAATGGCGTCGCAAACAGGTATCGCCACATCGCGTAGATTCCATAAAAACACATTGCGCATGCGTGGTTACTAATTTTATATTAATTTGTTTTGTATTCATTCATTTTATATATGTAACTATACATTTTATTTTGTAATTTTTACACACTTTATTGGAATATTACACAAATTATGTAATTTTAATTTACTTTATGTAAAAATCACAAATTTGTTTAACTTCACAGTAAAAGTCCAAGTTTTTATGAAGTTTTCTGTGTAAAAATAAATAATAATGTAAAATCACTTAGAAAATCGAGCGAATTCTACCTTAACTTTCAAAGTATTTTTACATCCATTTTTTACAGTGCGCGGTGTATCTGGAAAACAGAGCCGTTGCGGACCCATACTTATATGAAGGTTTTGTCTTAAAATCAACCATAGATTAATTTCTTAAAGTTTGTGCTCATACTTAATTAACACCCTGTATAATAATAGGTAATTGGACAGTTGGTAATCATAAAACGAATTGAGCGCATGCAGATTATTCTAGAACTCAATAAATTGTATAACTGTATAGATGTATACTAATACAAAATGTAAGGCGCGGACACATAGTATGCAAACATAAGCATACATCTCACACGCTTGAATCAATGTCATGTTTTCAACCATTCGCGTCGTCCACATTGTATTTAGTATATTTGATTTTATAGTTGTCTATGAAGGTGAACTCGCAGTTCAATTTCGGTATTTGTGCAAAGTAGTTGTATTTTTTGAGAGATACTGACGATGAAATGATGTTGTTATGAATAGTTTAGTTAAAAAAAAACGAAAATTAAAATATAATCGCCGATTTTGGGTTAGCGGAATTTTTAAAAATTTTAAAATTTGATCGTATGTGAAGTCCATTTTGAAAATAATTATTTTACTTAAAAAAGCAACACCACTATGTGCAATATTCACTGACAAACTGACAACTGAGAGATAGATTAAAGAAATAATATTATTTTCAGCATTTCCATCGGGTCAAACAATAAATACATGAAATACCCCGTCCAATAGTAGTCATAAATTTTTTTGATGTACCGCTCTTATAGCGAACACAAAATACGTATGTGTGCGGCTGTGTGGTATTGTTTGGAAACATGTCCACACTAATGTTTTTGTGTATGCTATGTATTTGCGTATGTTGTGAGGTCATGTTTGCATTATATGTGTCTGCGGCTTTACAGTTTACACACACTACAAATCAGCAGTTCATTAAAAGTGGTCCGCGGAGCTAAAAATTGTTAAATTGTGTTTTAAAGACCATCAACAGCTAAGGTTATTTGGGCCTAGTACCAATTCATATTTTCTCATCATTTTTTTTTGTAATAGAGGAACCATAGCGACTCCATGTAAACAACAGCATTGCTACACGCTTGGCCATTTTCAAGCCCTGATCCGCGGAGCTGTTGCCAGTAATCTAAGACACAATTAGAAATATTATTGGAACGCAAAAATATGGATATTTTTAGAAAATAATAATTCGCTTACACTTAAAAACGTAGGTATTGTTATTTTGTTACATAACTGTATTTAAACAAGAGCATAAAAGGGTGATTCATTCAGTTTCTAACAAATTTTACTGAAATTTTCCATATTAAAAAGTATAAAAAAAATGGGTGAGTGCTTATGACCACACGACAGAAGTGAAAACTTCAGATTTTCTAATTTTAAAATACCTATATATATAATTTTTTAATCACACAGTTTAATCATAAATATATTAAAATCGGCCTATACAATTAAATTTAATGAGTATCAAAAAAGGTTTTTTGGTGTCATCTATTAGCGCATTTATGAACTAAAAATAATTTATTACCAAAATACTAAAATTGTATTTTTAATTAATTCCACCTTGGTTTCAAAAAAATTATAATTATTGTCAAAGAATATAACAAAAATAAAAAAATATATAAATAAATATCATGTAGAATTTAGAAAAAAAACGCCAAAAATTCTACGCTGCCATCAGGTCTCGAACCCACGTTCCTCTGCATAGAACGCAAAGACTTAACCAACTGCACTATGGGTGGAAGTGTTGTAGACGGTCGTTTTTATGATATAGGTATGTAGCGAATTCTTACGGAAGTAGTTGCGAACGCTTCACATTTTTTCAGTACCCAGGCAAACAGTGCCTAACGCGCCTAAGGAAGTTTTCACTTCAAAAATTTCAACATGGATAATTCCGATTATTTGTACGCCAGACCACCAAAGTTGAAGAACCACTGCTTTAAATGAAAGTGAAAGAAGAATGTCATAGTCATGATCTACCCAACAGGTAGTTTTTGTGTTAACGTTGTCGATGGTTAGTTCATTTATAGCTCTCGTCTCTATTAATTAAATCCATCTACGTTTTTTCCAACCTTTCAGTAAGCGTTTGGAAATTTCGCCGTGACACCTAGGATTTCAGACTCAGTTATATTATATTATATAAACTGGGAGTTTCGGGTTCGAATCCCGACAGTGGTCATTTGATTTTTTCTTAGATATAGCTCAAAAATCATGGCAGCATAGCTGTCTGAGATATTTATTATTTTCACCTCTAATTGTTATGTGAATAATATGGTGTGGATATAAGGGGTTTTAAATCGATTGATTTTATCATTTACCAATCAGTTATATTATATCTGTATTTTCTGAGACGTACCTAGTAATTATAGGATACAATGCAAATAAATCAACAAATTATTTGCTAGTTTTGCTTATAGCCCAACTTTTCGCTACGATTTCAAAGAAGACCACAAACAAATAATTTGTTTCTTTTTTTTGCTTTGTATTCTGTATTACTACTTATTAGTTTTATTAAGAAAGAATTTTTACGATGTAACCCCACTTTCGGAAATGTTTACCTGATGAATAATTATTAATTAAACTTTAATCAATCCACAAGCATATATGCTTGTGGATTGGTTACAGTTTATTTAATAATTATTATATTATTAAAAATTAATAAACAAACACTTGAAAAATTCTACACATTTATTCATCTCATCCTCAGGAGTTTAAACTCCTGAGGATGGGTTAGAAACCCGAAACGATCGTTGAGATGAATAAATGTGTAGAATTTTTCAAGTGTTTGTTTATTAATTTTTATTCAATCATGTTCTAGCAAGTGCCTAGCGATAATTCTATAGAATTTATATTATATTATTGTCCACAATTAATTCATTGTTGTATTTAGTTGATGAAGTTTTTCTTTCTAGTTTGAAAATTCCGAATCAAAATCTTTGTAAAAAATATATACTTAAATTTGTATCGTCTAGGCATAACTCATGAGTTATGGGTGACATTTAGGAGTTTTTATATTATATTATAAAGAATTCGAAGTAAAAAAGTGTCCTTTATCTAGGCCCTAGGGGGTGTTTTAATTCATGTTGCACAGTCCTAGAGTTTTCATTAGATTTAATGTCTTAATTAATTTTTCGACGCGACGAACGAAATTTATTCACTAACGTACTTTTGAATTTTAAAGGGATCCCCTCAGACGATCAGCATTTTTAATATTAGCATAATCTTTTGACCTTGAATAATATTGACATATTGATAATAAACACTGATCGTCTAGCACCTTAAACTTTGCGAAAAAATCGAGTTTATTTAAAAACAGTTTTTTTAGCTTGATTTTAAATTACTTCTATAACGATTTTATTATGAAAATGTTTAATGCATACCTACTACATGTTAAGATTGTATCAGGTATGGAATTTTAAGTAGTGAAGTTGTATTTTATTTTTTTTCGGTTGGCTTATCGACAGTTTGTTACGTAACAATTCAGGGCTCCGGCGTGTTGACATAGTGACCTAGACACCAGTAAGTCTCTGGAGGGAGTGGTTCCGATCCGCGCTATTCAACTGTCCAAACAACTTTCTTTATAGTGTGTACTGTTTGCTAATATTTTCACACTGTTGAAAATATATACAGGTGATTGTAAATTTGTATATCGGAATAATGAATTTTTTTGTCGAATAAAAAAAATCATAAAATCGCTAGCTTCTATCTCCGGTTTCGTTCGCGTATACAGGGTGTCACTGAATAACTATTCCTAATTTTCAGAAATGATAGAGAGCACTTAAATAAACATTTTTTATTATAACAAACTAGTGTCCGGAAATACAAACTTTATAAAAATTGTTCGAAGTTACGACCAAGATTTTCGATACACAAGTTATATAGTAATCGATTGCCGAATTATTATTTTGGTTTTGACGATTTGAAGGGTAAAGTGATGAAATGAAAATGGGCGAGAAAAATGGTGTGATGCGAATTACCATAAATCACATAATTAATGTAGTCTCGGTTAATTCTGATAAATTCATTTTATATTATTTATACCTAAAAACTTTTACATTTGTCATGTGTGCCGCGACACAAGCCTTTTTTAAACTTTAACTTGATTTAATTATTTATTATACCCTTTCAACTAATTTAGGAAAACGTTATATCTACACAGAAGGGGGGATCATTTACCATAAAGTTAAAAACAATTCCCTGGGCGCGTTCCACTTGGCGACCGCAACGCCCACAACATCCTTATAAAAAAGGATCGACGCTCGGTCGTTGTGGGCGTTTCGGTCGCCAAGCGGAACACATCCCCTCTCTGCTGTCGCGCAGTCGGATAAAAAAAAATTCAATGACATTTTCGAGAACTAACTGTACACTCGTCCGCATTGCATGATGCTTGGAGCGCACGTTATTTTTTACCCGACTACAAAAAAGAAGGGTTAAGATTTTAATTAAAAGTATATCCAATCGTATGTTATGTTCACATAATATACTTATATTTTATTTATTTATTGTAAATTATAGACGCGTCGACAGCTTAGGTCATTAGCGTCTTGATTACATTATAAATAACAATTAACTTAAAACTAAATGACATCACAAAACATCCATGAGCGGAGGTGGGATTCGAACCCACGACAGTCTGATCCAGAGGCCGCGACGCTAACCACTGAACCACACTATCCTCACATAATATTATATAGAACATATGCATAATATACTCAAGAGAATATCACTTGGGTGATGGTTCCACAATATACGGTAACTGGCCAGTATTATCAAATTAGAACCCGCGACAGTCTGATCCAAAGGCCAGCACGCTGACCATTACACCAAGCTGTCGAGCGCATATGTTCGAAAAGTATAGATTGCAAATAATGATCGCCTCTATCATATGTTTGGCTTGGCTTAACATTACATAACATAATTATTATTATAGTTGTTTTGATTACGTCACTGTGTACTCCAAAATTGTCATCTGGTTACATCTACTATGTTGCAATGGCATGCTCATAGAAAACTGGATTTTGGTCAAATTGTTTGCTCTACTAATGCAAATTTGAAATAGCTCCGATTTTCATAACCGTTGCAGGTATATTTAACCTACCAACTTCTTAAAATTATTTTGGAACATGGAAGTCATAAGTCATAGTGTTTCAAAGTTTAATTAAGGTTTTTAGATAAACCATTCTTTTTTTGACCACCAAGTGCTTAAATGATCTAGGCCTTAGTACCAATTCATATTCTAAATTAATAATTATTTTTTAAAACAAATTGATACTTGAGTTGAAACTTTCACCACTTTTCAGATTAGAACTTATCGAAACTAGTAGTCGAACTAATTTCGACTTAGATGTACAGATGTACAGATTTAGCCATTTTCGAAATTTTTGTTCTGGGTTAAAAGAGAAAAACTGATATTAACGCCAGCGAAGCAACGGGCAAAGGCTATCATTTTCTAAGGATAGATAGATTGTAGATTATAGACACTCAACAACTCATCAGTGCGTCTATCATATTCTCAATATTCAAATCTTGCGATTTCTAGACGTAGTATTATTCTCCTTCAGGTATAATTATAAATGTTATATATAAACACTATAAAATATAGCTATAGTTTGACACACGAAAGAACGCCGGTCAAGAGAGAGAGAAAGATTGTAGATTAAGCGTCTATACTCTATACATATCTCTATCTCTCTCTTGATCGGCGTTCCTTCGTTGGTACAAACTACAATATAATATTTCTTCATTCTTTCCAGTTTCTGCACACTTGTTTGTCAGTAGTTTAATTAAAATTTCTAAACAATTTTTTATATTATCTTGGTTAGATTTAATTCAATGCTATTGTGTATTAAGTATTCATAAACATAGCTAAAATAATATTTGTTCATTTTTTCCAATTTGTATAGGGTTCCGTACCTCAGAATAAAAAAAACGGAACCAGCTTATAGAATCACTCTCGTGTCTGTCTGTCCGTCCGTCTGTCACAGCTTATTTTCTCTGAATCTACTAGACGAAAAAAGTTGAAAGGTACATAAATATAGATTTCTGTGACCCAATCACGGACGTATAGCGTAAGTAAACGAATTCTGATTTTGGAGGGCAAATTACATTTTTTTCAAATGCGTCATGTGACATATCAAATGAAAGGACTCGTTATGAGAAATACAAATATATTTTTTTTATAATTTTATTATGCATAGTTTAAAAGATATTAAAGAAAATATACGAAAATCGAGTTTCCCCCCACCCTTATTTTCGAAACTACTGAGTTTAAAATTTTGAAAAAATTAGGGAATATAGAGCCTCACGCATAGTTTACAGGAAAACCTAAACGAAAATCCTAAGTCCTTAAATTCCCACGGGAAACGGAAAATTAGGCATAGAACTGTACCAAGTGTATCAAATATAGTACCATTGCTTGTGCCGTGGTACACGTGGAGTAGCGGTAACGCGCTAGGCGTTCGCGTTCAAATCCAACTGACTATAAGTGATTGTTTTTGTATAATGTAAACCTTTAAATATATAAGTTAAAAACTTTTTAAAAACAAGCTTAAATAACTAAATCTGTTAATTTTTTACCCCTACCTAACTCCTTATTTTTTGTACGGAACCCTCGATACGCGAGTCTGACTTTTATTTCTCACTGGTTTAATTAAACTTTCAAACCAATTTTCTATACCTTGGATAGAAAGGGAAAAATGCAATTTGCTAAAAGAAAACATTAATTCTAGTAATTAAAAAATAAATGAATAATTTAGCTGCATAAAACATATTTATGTTACGTGTATTATATGTGTTATCTGCACGCTCAAAATAGTTCCCGTTATCCGATTGAGTTGAAATTTTGCACACATGTGTAGCTCCAGTGACAATACAATATTAAGAAAATTTTTCGTTGGAAAGCAGCCAATTATATAATTGATTTGAAACATATTGGAAAAAATCATTTTATCAACCATAGTCACAGTCAGGATTCTAACCTAAACCTTTCCACTTTCGCGGTTCACGTTTGAGTACTGTAAGCTCATTCCGCCGCGAAAGTAGAAAGGTTTAGGTTAGAATCCTGACTGTGACTATGGTTGGTAAAATGATTTTTTCCAATATGTTTCGAATCAATTATATAATTGGCTGATTTCCAACGAAACATTTTTAATTGCAATTCAGCCGTCTAAATCTTATTAATTTATCATACAATATTATGGTAACTAACGTAATAGACTAAGATCCGGCTGCAGAATTAGTACGTTCATAACGTAGGTAATCAAACTCTAATTTTTACACATATTTATGAATAGAATAAGATACTTTTCACAAGGTGCCGATCAAAAAGTGCCCGCAACTAATTTTAATTAAAATAGCGTTTATTGATTTTTCACAAAAAATTTCGTTCACTTGTTAGTCAAATAAAATATCATCCATTTCACAGCAATGTATGTAAAGAGTTTGAAAAGTTATGGGTGCCGTTACCTGCTCGGCCGCAACCTAATCGCAGCAAGGTGTAAACATGTATGATTTGGTTATATTTATACGTTCATGACGTATATTCATTTCTTTTATGCCACATTAAAGCTAATTTTTTTCTGATCATGACGTTATAAAGCTGCCTATGAAAAAGTGCCCGCAAATAGGGGTTGCCAGCTGTCGAAGATGCTAGGTATATCGTAAAAACGGAACAACATACGGCCATGCCGATTGTTCTATTGTGTTTATCAGCCTTTAACTTAGATCTGATTAGATTTTGAGTCAAATCGGTTCAGTGGATCCTGAGATATTAGAAAAAACGTTCTCAATGTCACGTATTAACATAGGTAAAAAAATATAATCTGGGTGTCGTCTGATTCACTCGCCCTTCCGCTGGCACTGGGTTTAACTACTTTGATGATTGTTTAGTGTGACGAGCGTGCAATGAACACATACAATATTATATTATTATTATATTATTTAATAAGTTTTGCCGGTCGGTTCCTTCATTGCGACTTTCTCTTGCTGTTAAGTCAACTAGAAATCTTTTATTGTGCAGTAATTTATCTGCCAGTTGCGATACGCGCACCTATCATTCACATCGGAAGAACATTTCAACGATAACAGTTGATAGTTCAAAATAACAGTTGACAGTTTTAAACAATTGCAATCACGGTATAATTATTTTCATGTTTAGTGTATTATAATCTTATTATTAAATGAAAAATAGCAAAACAGCACTACATATTTATTTTAACAGGGAAATTTTATTCATTTTATTTTTGCCAAAGCAACGAAACAATTATTGATTGTGGAAAAGTATTTTATAAGTAAAATTTCTTATAGCTTCACGTCTTCTATATTGTTAGACATAGGAAAAGTATAAAAAAATATAATTTAATCTTCAAGGTAAAATATTTTATTGAAAAAATTAAATCATAACCAGGAAATTAATTTCAACATACTTTTGACAATTTAAAATGTCTGATGATGATTTCATATGTCAGTTGAAACCGGTAATGAAATATTTTAAAAATAGCTTACCTCGTAGAAATTAAATTATGAGTTTTTATTATATTTATCTATCGTCAATTGTTTCAATGTATAATATTAGTTTCGTTTTTTTCAGGTGGATGTGCTAAGAAAAGTTTGTGCAGAAGTGATATTTTTAAACGGAGAAAACTACTGAAGACAAAACGAAGACAATAAAAAAACGAGTTTTTGAAATTCGTATTTTTATCGATTAAATTCATAAATTAAAGCAGTCAACTCCTAAAAATTTCTGTGTGATAAAATACCTATTCAGTATGAAATAATATTTGATGTGGATTAAATCATAATAATAATTATTAATATTGACTAAATGTTTTCTAAATAAGAATTTATTTAAAACAACATTAAAAATTAGTGCAAAAATGGATGTTGAATTCAGTGATTTATCTTATGCAGTAAGGAACGCTAGCAGAGGTGAGTGGACGTTTTATTGTTTGTTTATTTACATAAAAATCTTATTAAAAAATTTATTATTTACTTTTTGTATGAGTTGATTTATACTTACTTTTTATACTTCGAAAAAAAACATGTTAATTTTCATACTATAATAGGACACGGGATAGCAGTGGCGGCCTTAGAGGGTGGGCCGGGTGGCCCATGACCCACCTTAAACTGTCTTGGTCCACCCTGGAATAACCCCCAATCTCTAGTTTATCATAAATTCTATAGAATTATCGCTAGGCACTTGGTAGAACATGATTGAATAAAAATTAATAAACAAACACTTGAAAAATTCTACACATTTATTTATCTCGACGATCGTTTCGGGTTCCTATCTTCAGGAGTTTAAACTAAAACTAAAATTTAAAAAGTCTACAAACATTATATATAGTAATCCAGGAATTGACACCCCAGTCTTTCCTGGGTTACTATATATAATGTTTGTAGACTTTTTAGATTTTTGTTTTAGTTTAAACTCCTGAAGATGGGTTAGGAACCCGAAACGATCGTCGAAATAAATAAATGTGTAGAATTTTTCAAGTATTTGTTTATTAATTTTTACTCTTGTTTATCTTTTAAATACGTTTTTAACCCTCGAAATTTCAACAAATTTTCTTGTAAATTCTATAGCAAGTAATCTGGGTTAAAATTTTGACGAGCACAAATATTATTGGCCCACCTTCAGAACACCATGTCCAAGTCTGGCCCACCCTAACAAAAAATTCTAGCGCCGCCACTGCGGGATAGAACCTAACGGAGGCGAATTTTCGATTTTCTCACCGGAGACAGAAATAGGGTGTTTTTCCGAAAAAAAAGTGTAAAAAAAAACTATAAATAACAAGGCTATTGGGTTTGAGAATAGCCGAGCGTGTACAGCAATGCTGTTGTTTCCATGGCGTTGCTATGGTTCCTCTATTACAATTCCCCAGTTCCCGGGTTCTAGCCCGAGAGCTGGTAAAAGTGTCAATTGGATTTTCAATTTATTATTAAAAAATAATTAATTGAAAATATGAATTGATGCTAGGCCCAAAAAACCTTAGCTGTTGGTGGTCTTTAAAACACAATTTAATTTAATTTAACAAGGCTATTTTTAATATTTCAAAATATAACCATAGCTACCTGGCGAACATAGGTTTATTTACTAGTGTTGAGATACGTACGCTAATGACCTGGTTGTCGAGCTTCTATAATTTACAATATTTATCTGTCTGTCTGTCTATATCTAGTGTTAAGATAATTGATCTTCCTCAACAGGTGATTTCTTGAACAGAATAATATTAATATAATTAAAAGAATGCAGAATGTAAAAGTTGATCTTTCAATTCTGAGAACATAGCAAGTATCGTTGTGAAATCGCCTTACGTAATTATACTGTAAGAATAATGGAAGAAGAAGAAAGTTATTGTATAAATATAAAAAGGTTATGAAACAAAACCTTGAAATTCGATTGTCGTGTTAAAAAGCGATTCATTATTGATTTTATTAGTGTACTAGTGGCCCGGTTCGCCTTCGCTCGGGTGCAATGAATTTATGATTTATTATCCCCTCCCCGCGAGAAATTCTCCCTCTGCGAAACGAAGCCGGACTGGTGGTGTTTATAATGTTAGTAGGATTCCGTTAATACGCCAAAAATGCAAAAAATTGCAGTTACGTTTTGTTACTATCCCGCAGGAACTATTCATTTTACCGGGATGAAAAGTACCCCATGTCCTATTCCAGGACCTAAAGTAACTATAAATCAAAGTTCATGAAAATCCGTTCAGCCGTTACGGAGCTGAGTGGTAACAAACATGCATACACATACACACACACACACCCCCACACACGGGGCAGTATAGTCTAGTGGTTAGCGTGCTTAGTGCCGCAACCTCTGGACTGGACTGCCGTGGGTTCGAACCCCACCTGCGCTCATGGATGTTTTGTGATGTTATTTAGTTTTAAGATAGTTGTTATTTAGTGTAGTTGAAAGACGCTAATGACCTGAGATGTCGACGCGTCTATAATCTACAATAAATAAATAAATAAAACCCCCCCCCACACACACACGCACTTTCTTTTTCTGAGCATAACTTCTCAAATCGGGGCTGAAGTTTTGAAATTTCTATAGATAACTCTCATTTCTTTTTCTAAATTTATTTATGACCTGTACTTCGATTTGATTTCGATTTAACGTGTGCGTATCGCCTCGCGACTCACCTAGGATAGCACCGCAACGCCCCAGGGCGTCGCGACGCACAGTTAGGGAACCTCTGCATTAGAGAAAATTGTTTCACTTAAAATGCAACATCAAATGAACCAAAACAAGCATCACTATCAATATTTTAATTTAAAAAGAAAAAATTAATTACAGCAAATTTTTTTTAGTTAAATTAAATATTGTTATCATTCAATGGTTCATGGGTTCTTGGATTAAATAAATTGTTATTGATTAATAACTCTTTTATTTATCTTCGTACGACGTTTCGTCTCTTTCGAGACTTTATCAAGTACTGTAAATAAAGTCTCGAAAGAGACGAAACATAAATAAAAGAGTTATTAATCAATAACAATTTATTTAATCCAAGAACCCATGAACCGTATTAAATTTATTAAAAAATCGATATGAACCGAGTGAATTGTTATCATCATTGTTTTGCCATTTCTTGATAACTGGAACTTTCACCTTGAAGTCTCGCCTTAACCAAGTCTAGATAAAGTTCAAATGTTAAACTAGCAAAGATGTTAACAATATGTTTATTTTTATTAAATAATATTATTGTAGACACAGATGAATCACTTTAATCAAACTTATATGGACTACGTGCACGGTTGCGTGTACTGCTAGTGACACAACGCGGCCACTATTTGCACTAATCGACAACTAGTTTTCCTTTGAGTTGTCGGGCGACAACAAAAAATAAGTCATTGGCTTAGTAAGGAATGGGGATGTTACAGAGGTGGTTTTATCGGAGGCGAGGTTGGAGGTCTCATAGTAACCTCCGTGGAGTCGGAGGGCACCAAATCAAATGTGAAATTTGCAGAAAACAATTGTGAATTAATTTGTAATTTTTAATTGACAATAGAAGAATTAAAAAATAAATTTTGATTTTTTAATTTTATAAAGTAATTTTTAATTCTATAAAAAGTCCCTATATTATTAAACGAGCAAATCTTGTATATATGTACCTATTAGTGATGTGCCGGATCGTTAAAAATGTATATCCGCGGATACGGATCTGAATACGGATATTTGGTCTCAAGATCCGCGAATACGGATACGGATCTTAACTTTCTTAGAGTATGCGGCGGTAAATACTAAATATTGCACATCGACCTTTGGAAAGAGACTATCTGTTATGGGAAAAAGTTATTGACCACGATATTAAAAAATAAAAAATAATCTGAATGGAATTTAACTGTTTTTCATTATTACCTAATTACCTATATATATAAAATTTTATCTATGAATTGAAAATTGATAAGGTAAAAGATCCGTAAAAGATCCGCCAAAAAACTAACGGATACGGATACGGATCTTTCTTTTCCCTCGGATATCCGCGGATACGGATATCCGGCACATCACTAGTACCTATGTACCAATATAAATATTTTCTCGAAAACGGCTCTAACGATTTTGATCAAATTTACCGAAAAGGGGTTTCGGGGGGCAAAAAATCGATCTACCTAGGTCTCATCCCTGGAAAAATTCGTTTTCTTATCGATTTTATCATTTTAAAAAACAGTTTTTTTAACGTTATAAAACAGTGTCGTATGGTGAGTAGGCTTTGGAAAAAACAAACTATTTTCATTCTTTATGTCATTTAACTCTGATAGTCAATCTTTAACTTATTAAAATAATCAGTAATTATTTGAAAAGTAAAAAAATAACAGCAATAAAATCTAAACATAATTATACTTACATAATTATGTTTAGATTTTATTGTTGTTATTTTTTTAACTAATATTAAAATAAATAGGTATATTACTTTTATATTACCTATATAAAATATGTAGGTACATACATTATGTAGTATGACGTATACTGACGTATAATAATATTATCTACTTATAGGTATGTAATTTTTTTTCTTAAAAACGACTAACGATTTTGATGAAATGGGAACTTTAAGTACTATTTTTTTGAACTCATCCCAGCAAAGCTCGGTCATCCAGATATTAATTATTAATTAGCAATAATCTCCGTTTTGAATTTATTGGAACCGAAGTCGGATTTGGAAGTACAATTAGAACCGGAGGTTCCGGCATTTCGGATTCGAAGTCGAAGCTCCGTAACATCCCTAATTTATAGGTTATTGTGAATCAAGTACCTAATTAATACATTTTTATTGTGGTTTATATTACGATAAGTACAACTACTGGTGGAAGCGTTTTGATATTAAAGTATTGTTGTGTTTTGGATCATTGATGCTGAATTTAGCGAAGCATTTATCGAAACAACTTTGAATGTTCAGGTACATCTGAGGCCGTTGACTCTGGCAAAAAAATCGTTGGGTTTAACCCACAAACACCAACGTCAGTTAAAAGAAACAACGTCAATAAGTTTGATTAGAATTTGCAGTTGCACAACAAATTATTTCCCAAATTACCCACATTAGTCCAGCAGTCAGGTACTTTTTACCTGGAAAGTATTCCGAAGTTAATGATATTTTGGTATGTTGTTTGTGGGTACTCTGTGGAGTAGAATCTGAGTTTTCGATCTCAAGGACCTTGTGCTAACGTGGGGGGAGCCGAAAAACCACGAAATCTTACCATCTTTTTTGCTTTTTTCGAAATCTCTCAGAAACGGTCGACTTAAGCAATTATTTCATTATGTAATGTTTTAAAGAGGATTACATTTCCTACAATTTTCATTCCCACAACTTTTCTGTGGTACTAATGGTAAGCGCGCTGCAGCTTCTTGAAAATCACCCGCTCGGCTTTTTGTAACCTTGGTATTTGGTAACCAATGGTTAAAATGTAATGTTCTTTTCAATAGTTTTATTTATTTTGTTCTTCATCGAACTTTAAATTGAAATGAAAATACACATGTTACACATTGGTTACCAAGGTTACAAAAAGCGGAGCGGGTGATTTTCAAGAAGCTGCAGCGCGCTTACCATTAGTACCACAGAAAAGTTGTGGGAATGAAAATTGTAGGAAATATAATCCTCTTTAAAACATTACATAATGAAAGAATTGCTTAAGTCGAGCGTTTCTGAGAGATTTCGAAAAAAGCAAAAAAGATGGTAAAATTTTGTGGTTTTTCGGCTCCCCCCACGTTAGCACAGGGTCCTTGAGGTCGAAAACTCAGATTCTACTCCACAACACACCAAAATATCATTAACTTCGGAATAATTTTGCAGGTAACCCCCTTCATTTATTACCTGCCGCTTGGACTACATACATAATTCAGAAAAAAAACATTATTAATAATTTAATAATTTCTTACCAGGCCTTCCTTTACGTAAAAAATAAAACAATGTTAACTAAAATTTTTAAACGTTTTGTAACACAGGGATGAGTATTATTTAAAAAATAATTGCATGTTAGATTTATTGAATAATCGAGTGCGTTAAATAAAACACAAAAAAAAAAAAAAAAAAAAAAATAAAAAAATATGAAACGAAAAAATACTTCAATTTTCCCTCGTTTTTTTAGTATTATACAATATCTTCGGCTTCACTGAGAACAAGCCGAAGTTCGGCCATCGACTAAAAAAACTGGTCTTCCGTCAGATTCCAGTCGCAAGACATCTATACATTTATTGTCCTATTTTTCGTTGAAATACCAAGATATCGATGATTTTTTCAATGCTCAACCAATCCAAGGCTGAATTGGTTTATTATATTTTATTGTTTTTAGATTAATTTTGTCAAGGCTTGGAGCGTCTATAATATCATTTATTTTTCAAGGTTTCGATAGCTTCTAATTTTAGTAATGTCAATGACATCCATAGAAAAAAGTTTCTTATTTAACAAACAAGGAGTTACAAATAAATTATTTGCGCACCAAATAAAAAAAAAATTAAATTAGCGTTTATTAAAATGTATAACAAAAAAAAACCGTGTGGGAACTCCTTCCGGAGCTAAGCAAAATTAGCATAATTACGGTAGATCAATTATTTATCATCGAGAGGGTCCGATAGGTACTTGCTCTCCTTCAGGTTGAAGACATGAAAATATTGTATTGCCGGGTCGAATACACTAGGTGAGTTTACTATGGTTACTCGCTCGCGAATTTACTCGCTGCTACCAAACTCGCTCAATGTAATACAGACCCGAGAGCTAGTGACAATTTTTGGTGTTATTAATTATTCAAGGCCTTAATTTTGTGAATATGTTGAGGGAGACATATTAAAGTGCCCTGAGTAAAGGATTTTGTTGGATAGCGGTATGGTAGGGATGAATCTCTATAATATGCGAATGTCTCTATATCGGTTGTCACTGACTTCTGCTGACTAGGTGGCAGGACACGGTATGCGTGCGCAACCATATTTTTCTCTCTCTTTCTGATCTGATTTGTAGCTCTTATTTTAAGTGGGATGTTTAAGAGTTAAATGAACTAACCGACATTTTTTTTTCGAGAACACGCTAAGAACGATAACACTTATATATACGCTTGGTTTCTGATAAATCTACTTTGAAGGTAGATTTCGCGTACCAGAAACCGACCATTAGAGTAGAGAAATGCATTATGGGTGCAGTTGTTTGATAACAGATCGATTTCAATGTCAATACATATATTTGCCTTTCTAAATTAATAGCGACATTGATAGATGTCCTGCGTAGTAACAAGACAAGTATTTTTTACAAGTTTTTATTTAACGTGCAATGTAGGTTTGTTAGTTAGTTAGTTAGTTTGTTTGTGTTTGTTTAAGTCAAAACTTGCAAGTCAATTTTGAACGACTTCCACGTATCCGATCGATTTGAAATTTTGTACACAGATGACAATACATGAATAAATCGTTTTTAGAAATAAATTCAACCCCTAAGGGGTTCAAACGGGGATGTAGGGTTTTTTTGACTAATCAACGCTCAGGCTAAATCACCGAAGCTAGAAACTTGAAATTTGGACAGTTGGTTCCTTTTCTAACGTAAGCATCCACTAAGAAAGGATTTTTCGAAATTCAACCCCGACGGGTGTCAAAGGGGGGTAAAATTTTGAAAGACTAAAATGAACAAAATAAATATTAGTAAAAAAAACTTTTTAGAGACAAGCTTTTATTTAAATGTACTAAAAAGGAAAAAATAATTTTTAATGATTTAGGTTCATAATTATAAAAGCGTGGGCCGTGACTAATAAACTATCATAGAGTTCACGACCCACGTTTTTATAATTATGAACCTAAATTATTAAAAATTATTTTTTCCTTTTTAGTGCATTTAAATAAATGCTTGTTTCTAAAGAGTTTTTTTTACTAATATTTATTTGTCTTTGAACTTGCTGTTAAATACCAAACAGTGGCGGCTCGTGCCTGTTTAGACAGGTGGTGCCAAAACGACGGCCAAAATAGAAAAGAAATAAAACATAGAAAATAGCTTACTAAACAAGTACACACTGGGCACAAAGTGCAACAATAGAAATTCGAAAAAAACAGTTTAATAAAGTTCAAGGTCTCTACACATTTCTCGCAAAATAATAAAATAAAAAATATATTTTACGCAACACATTTTACATAACTGAAAGTCCATCCTTCTTTCCTTCTTGCTTGTAAATTTTTTAATTACTTTATTATTAAAATTTTCAATTCCATAAACAAAATTTTTTCCGCCGATAGCTAAGTCTGTATTTCTTAAAAATGTTTAATTCTTTTAAGCATTGAAAAACAACGTTCAGTTTTTCTTATTCTTTTATTTGAAATTTAAGTTTTTTCCATAAAGTCTAAAGAGAATGCACTAAAAATTTTTTTAAAAAATTCACTTTGTGGTCATAACGGCGAATATAGTTATCAATAATTTGCCTTCAATAGATATACAAAACAAGCTAAAATGAAATTAAGACGACACATTCAGTAGGAACACAAACTAAAAAAAATGTTGACAAAGCAAAAGATTAAATAATAAAACAAATTTTTTATCAACAATAACATTTAACCGAAACAACAATCTGAGATTCTGAGCAATGCGTAATCAGATCTGTTACAAATTATTATGAACTTATGATTATAAACTGTAAATTTTTGTCACTTTCTAACAAATTTGACAGTACATAAGGGTAAAGTGAGACAGAAATTTTACAGTGCTGTAAATTCCAACATTGACCATACAGAATATCGCCACTTAGGTGCTTGGCACAAATTTCGTTTGGATTTAGCATTACTTCATACGGAAATCATGAGTACGTAGTTCCATCTCTCTTGCTCTCATATAAGGACCGTAAGGTATGCTATGTTTCACTTGTGTCTATTATTAAATGGCACAGGATAAGTGTTGCTGATCGCGTGGTGAATGTTTTAGGAAATTTGTGCGATTTAGGTTGAACTCTGCTGTCCAGACAATCAATAATTTAATAGATTGATTAAAAAAAAATATTAATAAAAATAGATACATATTAGCAAAAAATATTTTTAGAGAAAATTGAAAAATTGGGGGTAGTGCCATGGCACTGTGGCACTACCCCACGAGCCGCCACTGATACCAAAAGGTTAATTAGAAAGAAAACGTATTTTTTGGCATTATTAGCATTTTTATCAACATCATTACAATTTATATTACATGCTATATACGAGTATAAATTACACTAAACATTATGATTTTCAATTAAAAAGAAATACCGTGTCTTCTGAAAAATCTTGCGATTACATCGTTACGTTTTGAGGTTATTGCGACTTTCAATTAGGTTTATCGAGCTTTGTACAGGTTCTGTTATGTAACTGCAAGATTTATTGAAGACATTGTACACTATAATTACATTTTTAATTAACAATATAAAATAATAAAATTTATGGGTAGGTAATTCCAATTTTTAATTTACAAATCTTCAATCTTTAGCACAATAAAACTTGCAAAAAACTTTTTAAAGACAAAAAATCTGTCATTATAATTTATAGTTTAATAGTGAATTAATGCTATTAATGCTATTAATATCGATAATAAATATTTATAAAACATAATATTTACAATTATAATTTTGAAAATTACGTGTTAAAATAAAAAAAAAAAACGAAGTGAGTAAAAAACGAACATAAATTTTCTACAACTTATAGCTATAGTTAATTTTTTTTAGACCACCAACCGTCAGGTTTATCAGGGTACCTATTGTGTAACTCGTTTTTAGTGATTTCACTCATGTGAGTTTGCTCACGCGATTGTGTATTTTCCACACAAGTGAAAAGTGAACTTTTTCACGTGACATTATTCGCCATCGAATTTGTCAGTGAAACGTGAAATAAGAGTGAGACAGAGAATAAATTGAAAAAGGACACATATAAAAATATGTTAACATGACAGCTTTGTTCTTATAGATAGATAAATTATTCGCAAAATTATTCGCAAATCAAAAAACTTATCACAGATGTAAATGATTCATATATTTATAACCATAATATAAGTGATCCATGTTCATTTCTTAACTGTCACGATAACATTTTACTAATAGCGCATTTAAATATTCGGTCTTTAAATAGTAGTTTTGTTAGTTTTAAAGAATTTGTATACGAACATAATTTTGATATATTGGCTTTATCTGAAACTTGGCTTTCTGATAATCAAAATAGTAGTAACTTCTCTCTTGATAATTACAATTTTGTACGATCTGATAGGCATTCTAAGCGAGGTGGTGGAGTTGCGTTTTATATAAAAAATAGCATACCTTATACTGTGATTAACATTGATGAAATTTGTGGTGTTGATAATTTTGTTGAACAACTTTGGATCCGTTGCTCATTTAAAAAAATGGAATTCGGTATCGGTGTCGTATATAAACCTCCTGTTATATCCTATTCTAAACTGACTGCTTTTGAACGGGTTTTATCATACATATCACCTACTGTAAACACTGTTCTTTGTACAGGTGATTTTAATATTAATTATTTTAATGCCCCAAGTCTCGAACATACATTTCTTAATAATATTGCTCTTACTTTTAATATGACACAGGTCATTAATTCAGTGACAAGAGAATATAACAATGTCGGTACTTTAATTGACTTATTTTTTACCTCTAACCCCGAAGCTGTTATGGAACATGGAGTTTTGGATGTCTCGCAACTATCGGATCACAAACTTATTTATTGCTCCTTTGATATACCTAAACCTAAGAATCCTTCCAAACTTATTACTTTTAGAGATATAAAAAATATTGATTTTGATAATTTTTATCACGATGCACAAAACATGAATTGGGATGAAATATTAATTCCTGACAATATTAATGATAAAGTTGAGTGTTTAAATACAAAAATATTAATGTTATTTGATAAACATGCCCCACTGAAAACAATTAAAATAACTAAACCGCATGCCCCATGGATTACTTCTGTTGTGAAAATTATGATTAAACTAAAAAATAAAGCTCTATTTGATTACAAACGCACTAAATCTCAATCTAAATTGTTATATTATAAGCAATTGCGCAATTTAACTACATCCGCTATTAGGTATGAAAAACAGGCATATGTCAAATATTGTAATAAAAACCAAAAGGATGTAAAAAGCTTTTGGTCTAATTTAAAAAAATTAGGTGTAAATAATAAGCATTCAACTGAGCTTCCCGAACATATAAGTAGCCCATTTTGTTACAGTGATTTTTTATCTGTTCAACCTCAATTAGTATCTGAATCTACCATAAATGAATATTATAATCTTCAGTTGCATACTCCTAACAGTTTTGATTTCTATACAGTTACTGTGGAAGAAATTGAGGCTGTCATTTCTAAACTTCAGTCGAATGCCTTGGGTATAGATGGCATTTCTTCTATGATGTTAAAATGCAGTTCGCTTTTCATCGCTCCGTATATCACACATATTGTCAATGAATCTATTTTAAATTCCATTGTCCCAGATAAGTGGAAGATCTCTATTATCAAACCCTTCGCCAAGAACAACAAACCCACGACATTTAATGACTTACGTCCCATCAGTATACTTCCTGCCATATCTAAAATATTAGAAAGAATCTGCTGCACTCAAATAGTAGATTACCTCGAGGATAATGACATTATTCCTGTATCTCAGTCCGGTTTTCGCCGTGGATATTCAACGTCGGCTAGTCTGTTGAATCTTTGTGATGACATAACTCGTGCTTTTGACGAGTCTAAAGTCTCTCTTATTTCCCAAATAGACCTCTCTAAGGCTTTTGACTTGGTAAACTATGACTTACTAGCTGCGAAACTTAAATCTGTTGGATTTTCAGCCACATCCCTTTCTTGGTGCATTGATTATCTCAGTAATCGTAATATGCAGGTAATGATTAAGGACATTTCATCTAACTTAAAACCTATTACTTGTGGTGTGCCACAAGGTTCCATTCTAGGTCCTATATTTTTCCTTATATTTACTATTGATTTGCATTACTTTCTTGAATATTGTACTGTGCACGCTTATGCTGACGATACTCAACTTGTGCTTAGTTTCGATCCAAATGATTCTGCGTTATTCTCTTACTATCTTAACAGTGATCTTGAGCGACTATCTCGATGGGTTAAAAATAATGGTCTCAGAGTTAATGTTGATAAATCTGCTCTTCTTTTAGCTGGTAACAAAATATTGCGTAATAAATTCGCTAATTCCCACTCTGTTATAACGTTTTCCGATAAGCAATTGGAGCTGTCTGATTCTATAAAAATCCTGGGTGTTTACTTAGACTCTGAACTTAATTTTTCCTTACATCTGAATAAAAAATTACAAGCAGCTTACTTACGTTTAAAACAAATCTACCAGTACAGATCTATGCTAGATTCAGAAGCTAAATTACGTTTAATGAACACTTTAGTTTTACCTATTGTATACTACTGTAACCTTGTATATTTTCCTCATCTTCGTGTGGTTGATAAAAATAGGCTCCGAATTTTGCAAAATTCCTGTTTGCGATACGCTTATGGTGTTCGTAAATATGATCACATTACTTTTTATAGACTTAAGTCAAACATGCGTGAAATTGATGACATCTTGCGTCTTAACTATTGCATTTTTACATTTAAAACTTTAATCACCCGAACACCTAAATATTTATATAGTAAAATACTTCATAAGCAATCAGTTTCAAATAGTGATCATGATTTACGTTATAAAGACAAATTATCTATTCCAAAATTTCGCACGACTAAATTTAAAGCTTCGTTTACGTACTTGGCTCCTTTCTACTATAATAACTTGCCTTCTGAGCTAAAATGTTTAAGTCTCAACTCTTTTAAAATAAAAATTAAATCTGTACTATAAAGTATAAATTTACATTAGCCTGATGCCAATATTTTTATTATTCACTATACTCATATACCTACCTATATATTTTATTTTTTTTGTATATGCTTTTTATATGTATATTCTTTTTATATGTATTTTCTTTTTAATATGTATATTTTTATATGTTTTTATGTTTGTAACAATATGTGTACTTTATATAATATGTAGTTTTCCGGGTTAAGTTGAAAAGCAGCGTTTTCGCTGAACTTCGCCTATTGGATTGTACCCGTTCGATTCAATAAAGACATTTATTATTATTATTATTATTATTATATTTAAAGAAATGCAATAAACGATAATATACACAAATTTGAAATATCTTAATTTTTTAAACATAATTATAGGCAAAGACACATTATGAATTTATATATTTATTTATAATAAGTACATAAATTTGAAAATAAATTTCTCTTTAATTTTTTGAACATAATTATACGCAAAGACACATTATGAATATATGTAAAGAACATGTCCCGCATTATCATAATTTGTAATTTTAAATCTACCGCGCACGGACGACCTACGCGGTGGCATTACAGCAGAACAGACGACTGAAGGTCATGACTAGCAGTTATTTTTAAAAGGGTAAAACTTCACGACGTAAAGTTTAGTTTTAGTGAAATTTTTAAATTGAATTAAAGAATAGAAATAAAGGCTTTAAATGTTGTTTTTTTGTTTACAGAGAAACGCAATTGAGTCTTTATTCATAGACAAACCTATTACTTTTATCCAGATATAGTCCAGTAATTTTAGATTTCCACTGCAGAAAAATTCCCAGTTAGCTGATTTTTTTTTATTTACCTTCGTTATGGTGTTTTAAAAAACGTGTAAAAAGTCCCCATCGATATCGTGCCGGCGTTGCCAGATATTCGAGGTTCAAGTTCACGATAGACGGTTTTTTGCGAATTTCTCGATTCCGTTCCATTTTTTGTAAAAAATGGTTATTATCAATCTTGTAGAGGACGACATTATCTACAACTTTTGTATAAACATTTTTTGTCTACGATTTATAGTTTGTCTTATTAAAGTACCCGCGGCTTCCTCCCCCTCGATTTTACATAACGGGATTATGCTGCTTCCCGAGGGCCTAACATAATGATTTGTACCATTATTTTACGTTGAACTTAAAGCTAACGATTAATTATAATTTTATCGAAATTAATGCAGTAGTTCTCTACTTATAAGCAACCAAACATACAAATCGACAGCGCTCAAACAGACAGACAGACCGACAATTTTTTTCGAAAATACGATATTTATACTTGACATCAATTATAAAGACCATTCGTAAAGTAATTTCGCAAAAAAAAATTACAAGGGTTGAGAGAGTGCGGATAAAGTACGAGTATGCATTTGCATACCGTATAACGCACTCTACTAAGAATAGCTCGGAGTAACCATACTTTTAATTTTTTTTTTTTCATAATTCCTTTACGAATACTCATTATAATTGTTATAAAGACTATTCGTAAAGGAATTTTGTAAAAAAAATTAAAAATGTGGCTATTATTACTAGAGTGCGTTATACGGTATGCAAATGCATACTCGTACTTTTTCCGCACTCTCACAACCCTTGTAAATTTTTTTTGCGAAATTACTTTACGAATGGTCTTTATAATTGATGTCAAGTATAAATATCGTATTTTCGAAAAAAATTGTCGGTCTGTCTGTCTGTTTGAGCGCTGTCGATTTGTATGTTTGGTTGCTTATAAGTAGAGAACTACTGCATTAATTTCGATAAAATTATAATTAATTGTTAGCTTTAAGTTCAACTTAAAATAATGGTACAAATCATTATGTTAGGCCCTCGAGAAGCAGCATAATCCCGTTATGTAAAATCGAGGGGGAGGAAGCCGCGGGTACTTTAATAAGACAAACTATAAGTCGTAGACAAAAAATGTTTATACAAAAGTTGTAGATAATGTCGTCCTCTACAAAATTGATAATAACCATTTTTTACAAAAAATGGAACGGAACCGAGAAATTCGCAAAAAACCGTCTATCGTGAACTTGAACCTCGAATATCTGGCAACGCCGGCACGATATCGATGGGGACTTTTTACACGTTTTTTAAAACACCATAACGAAGGTAAATAAAAAAAAATCAGCTAACTGGGAATTTTTCTGCAGGTGGGTGATTTTAATATCTAAAATTACTGGAGTAGATAGATAGAATCATATTATATATATAATATAAGATCGATAAATTAACTTACAAATTTCACTTTATTTATATACTTCATCAATTTTTGATTCTCCTTATGTTCATTGTTATTTATCTGTCAAACACCGCATAAAATAACCTCATATCCGCATTAATTTGTATTTTTAAAGTGAAAATATCCAACAAAAAATAAAATTCCTACTTTGTGGCCAAGTGATTTCACGAGTGAATTCATATGTTACACAATCGAGTGTAAATTTTCACATGAAATGAAAATGTGAAAATGAACAAATTCACAGAAGTTACACAATAGCTCCTCTGAGCCTAATACCAGTTCGAATTTTAAACTTATTATTCTTAAT
Source organism: Mongoloraphidia duomilia (assembly GCA_039654895.1). Classification (NCBI taxonomy): domain Eukaryota; kingdom Metazoa; phylum Arthropoda; class Insecta; order Raphidioptera; family Raphidiidae; genus Mongoloraphidia; species Mongoloraphidia duomilia. The sequence continues at coordinate 16,796,473 of CM077527.1, forward strand.
TTAATGGACTGAAAATACAATTGACAAAGTCATGGAAGATTGTTCTGTGGACACTGATCTTAAATTAAAATTTGGTATAACTGGAGGTTTATAATAGACGAGCTCTAATTTATATTTTTTTTATTTCAGGTGGATCACGGACTATTTTAAAGTCCGTGAGTGGACGTTTTAGATCCGGTCAACTTTCGGCTATTATGGGTCCATCTGGCGCCGGAAAAAGCAGTCTCCTGAACGCCGTTTCCGGTTACAAGTAAGAACTTTTTTTATTCTATTTTTCTGGTGGTTGATGCTTTTTTGATACGCTTTTGTAGTCCACCTTGTAGAATGTGTCCGATCTGTAACAAAATGTTTAAAATTAATAATAATATACAGTGTGTCCCTCGCTAATGACTCAAGTTGTCGACGTGTCTATAATTTACTACAGTGTGTCCCCGGAACGGGTTGCCAATAGAAAACACTTTTTTTATTATGCTTTTTACGAAAAAAATTCATTCTTCATAAAAATTTCGGCTTGTTTAAAAAATGAGATTCTCATAAAAAAATTTTGAATTAAATGTACAGGGTGTTTAGAAATTAAGAAAACATGAAAATGCTTCAAGAGAGGAGCACCTTTATTTATTATTTTAATGAAAAATTTTATAAGAGAAAATCGTTGACAATTCAAATTGAAGTAAACTCTTAAACTGCTGCTTGGATCCGTTGCTATAGTATTGAACAAAATAAAATAGTACATTGCGCCACAAGGGAGGAAATGTAATAATTTCCTCCCGTGTTGCGCATACTATTTTTTCTCCTGCCAGGCCGAAAGTTCGCAAAATTGAAAAAAAAATAAATATTAAAATTATTATTTTTATTTTATTTTATTATTAAAATTATTAAAAAATAATTTTAATGGAAATAATTTTAATGTGTAGGAGACAGAAGTAGGTGCGTGAGAGCCGGCATAAGTACTATTGCGCACGCGCACTTGTCCGTACCACGGGAATAAAGAGCGACTTTGTTCCCGCTTGGCAGGGACGAAAGTACGAACTTTCGGCCTAGGTAGGAGAAAAAAGTTTTTCCTATTGGTAACCCGATCCGGGGACACATGGTATAAATAAATAAAAGTTGATCTTATAAATACAATGCTGAGAACTTTTTGATAACTTAATGGGAAATTAATTCATTTTTAATGTAGCACGCTTTTTATTGCTAGCCTGTCAAAAACATGCTTCCAAATACAAAATTATTACCAGATTTTGAATTTTAAAGGTTAGTTACGTAACTAGTTCTTTTTTGAATAGTTTTAAGCAGTCTGTTTGAGACATTAAGGCGCTGACAGACAATTTTTAATTACGCACAACTAAATGATGTTGCCTATAGGTGAGCGCACAAGTTCATAATAAAGTAATTCATGCCACTAAACAGTCTGTCAGCGCCAGGCCTAACAGACAATTAAATAGACACTAGACTGAGACTGAGTTCATCCGTTTGAAATGAACCCATTTTTAACCGACTTCAAAAAAAGGAGGTTTCTCAATTCGACCGTATATATTTTTTATGTTTTATGTGGTTATGTTTTATGTTTGTTCGCGAATAACTTCGTCGTTTATGAACCGATGTTAAAATTTTTTTTTTATTTGAAAGGATATACTTTCAGATTGGTCCCATAGAAATTTCATCAAAATCGGTTCAGTAGTTCGCCTGATTTTAATAAAAGTTAGTAACGGCGTCTGATTCCTTAAGGTAAATGTCACTTTTTGACACATCAGACAGCGTAAGAAAGTCGGTTTAATAACAGTGAGTAACGGTGTGTGATTCCTTTAAGGTAAATGTCACTTTTTTACACTAAAAAGTAAAAAATAAAAAACTTTTTAACAAAAAAAAACCTCCTTCAAAAAGACACTAAAAAGAGTAAAATAATGAAAATTTCAGGTCTGTGCCAATTAAAATATGAAGTTGGTTAAAAAAAAGAAGATATTAATCACTATACTATACTTTTTAACCGACTACATATTTTAATTGGCACAGACCTGAAATTTTCATTATTTTACTCTTTTTAGTGCCTTTTTGAAGGAGGTTTTTTTTTGTTAAAAAGTTTTTTTTATAATTCTTGTTTGCAAATTATTAAGAGGAAGGATATAAGAACAAGAGTTGGTTTACATTTTCTGTTTATGTATTAGGAATAACATACACTATTCAAAATTATCAAATTTTGATACGCGGGATGACCCTATTGAGGTATTTAGCATTCTTAATTAATCTTACATAACGTATTTATTTTAGATCTGTTGGTGTAACGGGTGTCCTAAAAACTAATGGCGCATTACGCGATGAGATTGAATTTCATAAATCGTCCTGCTATATCACGCAGGAAGATTTGTTGCAGCCATTGCTGAGCGCTCTAGAAGCCATGCAAATTGCGGCCAGTCTGAAGTTGCCTACGAAGACGTCCCAAGAACAACGGAACGATGTTATAGTCGATATACTCAAAGATTTAGGTTAGGATCATTTCTGAATTGTTTTGGCCACCGATAACCAGCGCTAGTTATTTTATTTATTTATTTTATTTCTTTTTAATAATAAATTGCAAATTGCGGCCAGTCTGAAGTTGCCTACGAAGACGTCCCAAGAACAACGGAACGATGTTATAGTCGATATACTCAAAGATTTAGGTTAGGATCATTTCTGAATTGTTTTGGCCACCGATAACCAGTGCTTATTTATTTTATTTCTTTTTAATAATAAATTGAGAATCCAATTGATGTTTTTACCAATTATCGGATTAGAACTTGGGAACTGAGGGCTTGTAAGAGCCATGGAAACGGCATAACTATTGTTCGAATGTGATGGCAGTATCTTTAGCATCTATCAGTTATTTTTTCGTCAACGGAAACTCAAATGACCGTTTAAAAAGATCATTCTTGAAATATAATTGTGAATGAATTATAACTAGTATCGCCTGTGGTCGAAATTCGACCAATTGTGTCTGTAAAACGCAAAAATTGTCCCTCCCTATCTCATTGCCTTTCAATCTGATCTGTTCACATTTTATTTATCACATAACCTTATAAAAATTCAACACAACTGTACCGACAACGAAAAATCGACAAGTTTGTTTCGCCATTACCCTATACATAATGATAGTTCATAGAATCTCTGTGGTGTGTCACCAGAGGTCTTTAAACAGCGAGAGAAACAACGCTTGTGCATGTAATATTCTCCTGTGCAGGGAAGCCTTGCTTTCCTTGGAAATCATGTGTGTATGTTCACTTTATTTTACCTGCCTTAACGGCAACATACACACATATGATTTGTTTTGTGCACATCCACGGCACAGTACCTTTCTTTTTATAATTAATAGAAAAAAAAGGCACCACAATTTTCGGTGTTCACGTATTAATATATAAAAAATATTTCCCAATTAAGGATTGTGGGATCATCGACACACGCGAACTGAGAAATTATCTGGTGGTCAGAAAAAACGTTTATCGATAGCTCTCGAGTTGGTAAATAATCCGCCGGTCATATTCCTCGACGAACCTACTAGCGGCCTTGACGATGTTTCAACACGACATTGTGTTTCCATGTTAAGACGTATCGCCCAACAAGGAAGGACTGTCGTTTGTACGATTCATCAACCGAGTGCCGCCCTTTTCGCAACATTTGATCAGGTATATCAATGTCATTAGTATTACTAAAAAACGATTTTTATTGGATGCTAGTAGGAAATATATCTGATGTTCCATTCATTCCGATTTAAAACAATTGAATATTGATTATAGGTGTATGTGATTGGCAAAGGCATGTGCGTTTATCAAGGATCCACAAAGGCACTTGTATCTTTCTTGTCATCGGCTGGAATCGAATGCCCGACACACTACAATCCTGCTGATTTTAGTAAGTTATTTTATTAAAAAAATATAAAAATTAACAAGTTATTTTAATTGCGCGTCCATTAAATGTTTTGTACAATTTTTTTGCCCTTCAGAGCCGGGTTTAAGGAAAAGATTACAAATTTAAAGTTTTTAAAAAATTACAATGTCAAAAAAAATCTGTTTTATGAAGGAATTATTTGCTTCCCAGTTTTAAATATTTGCAACTGTAAAAAACTAGCAACACCCTAGTATTTCAAATTTGAAAAGGATTAAAATTTTTGTGTCATATTACATACCTATATCACCAAAATCAAGATTTAAGTGCCTAAACATAAAGTAAAAATACCAAAATAAACAAATGAAGAATTACATAACTCGAGAAAAATCGTATTTCAAGCGTGCAAATATAGCGTAATTGCGAACAATATTTTTTTTGGGAAGTTTGTGAAAGCCTCGGTGCTGTAGCTTCTCTTAAACCCGACCCCGCTGCCTTTCCACCGCTAAGTAATCCGTTGAACTCCGATGTGTTATTCCCGAAATAAAATCAGCAACATCATTACTATTAGACCGCGAGAGCTAGTGACAATTTTTTGGTGTTATTTATTCAATGCCTTATTTATGTGAAGATGTCGAGGGAGGCAAAATAAAGTGCTCTGAGTAGGGGATTTTACTTGATAGCGGTATGGGAGGGAGGCAGACCGCACCCAACATGTAACAAAATTTATATTTGCAGATCGATTGGTCAGTATTAAAAGGGTGTCAGATCACCCTAAACGTGTCATGTACCCAATGAAATTTATATTATTAGTTCAAGGTTCAAATTTTAATATGTTGTTACGGTGACTGTTTTAAGCATATATTTCAATTTGCAGAACAAAATGTCGGTATTAATCCCCTTGCAGAACGATAAAACACCTATGGCGAGCAAGTTAATACCGACATTTTGTACTGCAAATTGAAATATATGCTTAAAACAGTCGTCGTACCAACATGTTAAAATTTGAACCTTGAACTAATAATATAAATTTCGTCGGGTACATGACACGTTTAGGGTGATCTGCTACCCCTTTAATACCGACCAATCGATCTGCAAATACTATAATGGCATTATTGGGTCACCGACAAGGTATACAAACAATTTCAGCCTTGAAGCAATAATAATTGTGACCATTTTTTTTGTTACATGTTGGGGGCGGTCTGCATCCCTCCCATACCGCTATCCAGCAAAATCCCTTACTCAGGATACTTTAATATGCCTCCCTCAACTTCTACACAAAAATAAGGCCTTGAATAAATAACACCAAAAAATTGTCACTACCTCTCGGTCTATATATAATAGGTACTAAACTTTCTGTGTTTGTTACAGTATTAGAAATATTAGAGAATGGTCCAATGATAAAAACGTTGTCCGAAATGATAGGAAATGGTAAATTAAACAAATGCAATTCGTCGATCATTGAACCATTAACTAAACATCAAGGAATAACTATTGATAAATCAGTGAAACGCTCGAGCGATAATTTTTTGAGTGTTAGAAGGAAGTTGTCTTTCTGGTCGAGTAACTTATATCTTGATCATCCGACGACAAATTGGATACAATTCTACATTTTGCTTAGGAGAATGTTTATGCAAATCCTAAGAAATACACAAGGTAGCTTTATACTACTTTTTTATTGTTCCAAGGGAACCTAACCTTACCGACGCTCATATGGCTAAAGTCGTATTTTTTGAGGTTTTGGGACATTTCCAAAGCGATAAAAATATCGAAGGGTGCACTGTAAAAAATGGATGTAAAAATACTTTGAAAGTTAAGGTAGAATTCGCTCGATTTTCTAAGTGATTTTACATTATTATTTATTTTTACACAGAAAACTTCATAAAAACTTGGGCTTTTACTGTAAAGTTAAGCAAATTTGTGATTTTTACATAAAGTAAATTAAAATTACATAATTTGTGTAATATTCCAATAAAGGTGTAAAAATTACAAAATAAAATGTATAGTTACATATATAAAATGGATGAATACAAGATAAATTAATGTAAAATTAGTAACCACGCATGCGCATGGAATTTACGCGATGTGACGATACCTGTTGCGACGGCATTGTCTCTTTGTGTGCCTATTACCAGATTAATGGCTGGCTATAAATGGACCATCGATAATCTATGTAATCAGCCTTCTCATTTCTTACAGTGTGTGTGTCTTTATCGATTGCAGCGTGCTATTTTCTATATAGGTACCTACCCAAACATTTTCATTTTGAAAAAATCGAGAAATTTTCTAAATTTGAGAAAAAAGATGACCTTGTGAATTTTTTCACAAATTTTGAGATTGAATTCAAAGAGCGCACGTATCCTTCTTTATTTTTATGGTTTATGGACGTTTTGAGTTTTTGATTTTTGGAGCTTACAGTTTCCAAATCAACTGAAACTAAACTATCCTATAATAATAATTACTGATATACATTACAAAGACTTCGATGCATGTATAGAACAGAAACCCCAATGTCTTAAATAACTGAATAAGTCAAATAATTAATGTTTTATGAATAAGCAGTACTTCATTTCGGTTCTTTCTAAATTCTAAAAAAATATTTTGAAATATTTTTCAATAGATAATTAAACACTAAAAAATCATCAAATCTAAATGTTACAACTATCTTCTTTTAGGCTTGAGGATACAGTTTTTTCATCACTTACTGTGCGGTTTGGCTGTTGGAGGAATGTTCTATAATAACGCAAATGACGGCACGCAGATGTTCAACCATCTCAAGTTTTGCGTTGGAGTCACACTTTTCGTGGCCTACACCCAAGTCATGGTTCCTGTACTTGTCTGTAAGTTTGGTATTTTATTTAATTTGAGCTATTTTATTATCTTTTGTATAATCACATTTAGTTTTGGATTTATCACTACTTGATGTCCATCAATCAATTACAAGGTAAGAAACTTGGCGTTTGTAATCAGTGTGAAGTTTGCTGCCCGAGGTACGACGGCATGCAACCACACGTGTTGCAAACACCAAGTTTCATACCGAGTAATTGCGTATTATTTTTCACAACAACTCTATTGACAATTCGATTTGAGGTACCTACAATTTGGGCGTGCCAAAAAGCCGCAAAAATATTAGATCTATCAAATTTATGTGAGGTTATGTCTGTCATTTTGACGTTTATGAATATTATATACGGATTCAATATCGCTCTATCGCCTTCTTAATTTGACGTTTTCGAAAATTATATGCGGAGCCAGTCGCTCTGTCTCCCTCTTAACAACGTTAAAAACAGAGAGAACCGACCAGGCCCGGACTTAAAGACCCAGGGCCCCTAGGCACTTGACAGTTGGGCCCCCAAGCCCAAAAAAAAGGGGAAAAAATGGAATTGGATGGAAATTAAGCAAAAAAAAAGTCGCCAATTGGGTTATCTTACAAAATGTTTGGGCTTTTTTCCTTCAATTTCCATCTCCGCTCTGGTCGGGGCTCTCTCGACGGCTGGATCCCTAGGCCGGTGCCTTGTTGGCCTAGGCAGAAATCCGGGCCTGGAACCGACCTGAAAATTTTCATCTCTACGGATGAAAACGCTCAGTTTCAACCCGCTAAACGGGTACCGAAAATCGAATTTTTAATAGCGGCGTTGTGAAAATATGCTTAATTTTTCGCAGATCCGCAAGAGGTAAAACTCGTCAAAAAAGAATACTTCAATCGATGGTACAATATAACGCCGTATTACGCGGCGCTCACCATATCAAAATTGCCGTTCCAATTCACCTTTAACATGATTTTCTTAACGCTGGTCTACTTCATGACTGGACTTCCTGTAGATGCGTCGCGGTTCGCACTTTTTTGTTTGGTTACCAATCTTGTTTCGTTATCGGCTGAAGGCATCGGTCTAGCCATAGGATCAATATTCAATGTAACGGTAAGATGAATTCTCGATTTTTAGGGTTCCGTAAAAAAACGGAACCCTTATAGGATCACTCGTTTGTCCGGCTGGCTGGCTGCCTAGGTGTCCGTCAGTCAAGACCCATTTTCTCAGGAACGGATAGAGTATCAAGTTGAAATTTATACGAAATACTAAGGTCTACGGTCCCTTAAAGGTGCAAAGAATTTAAGCTTCTAGGTCAATGCAATCAAAAGATACTGCCATTTTGTCATCTCATCAAAAACCTATAACCATAGGATACTTCCAGTTGATCTAGAATCATGAAATTTGGCAAAAAACAAGGTCTCGCAGCACAAGTAAAGGAAAAAATCCGAAAAACACAAAAAGTAAAAATTAAAGGGGGTCCTATACCTATTTTGATATTCGCAAAATCACTCATCAAAACCTATAGGGTACTTTGCGTTGACCTAGAATCATGAAATTTGGCAAAAAGCGAGGTTTCGTAGCACAAGTAAATGGTAAAATCCAAAAAATTGTTTTAACGGTACGGAACCCTCTTAGCGCGAGTTCCACACGCACTTGACCGCTTTTTATGAATCATATGACTAGAATTGACTAAAAATTTTATTTGTAACTAGTAATATATCAAATTGTAAATGAGTTTGCTTCTTTTGTGGCACTCAGATATAAAATTTTTGGCGCCCACTAAGGGGCCAGATGAAGTAAACAGACTAACCGTCAATGAAGCTATCGAGGTAGACCTTTTGTAGACCTAAGTTTTGGGAGATTTCTCTTGCTCCTGCGTAAGCATCATCATCAGAGCTTATAGACGATATCCTAGGATAGAGATTCATAATCTTCTATCAATGATATGGAAAAACGTATTATTATTACGTAATGACAGGTTTCATTCTCTTTTTTTAGAACGGGTCCGCCGTTGGTCCAATGACAATAGCACCGTTCCTCGGACTCGCCTGCTACGGTTTCGACTTCGCCAAAGAAATCACCTGGTATATGAACTGTTTAATGAAGACATCGTTTTTACGTTCGGGAGTTGTCGGTTTGATCATTTGTGTATTCGGAAATGGCAGAAGGCGACTTGATTGCCCGGACGTTTATTGTCATTTTGATAAACCAGACGTTCTTCTTGAATATTTGGATTTAACGCAAGTGTCTGTCTGGCATGAAGTGGCCACTTTGACGGCACTCGTTTGTATATTCAGAACTATTAGTTATCTCAGCCTTAGAATGAGGTTCGTTTTATAATTTAATGATTTTTTAAAGTAAAAAAAATATATAAATGTGAAAATCTGTGTGTATGTATGTTTGTTATTCAATCGTGCCTTAAGGCCTTGTCCAGATGAGGCGTTTTACGCACGAGTCGAGTTGCGCGTTTCGAATCGCGCGTTGTTTTTGTTGCGCCCACATGACGCGTTTGTCGCGCGAGTTAATTGTGTAGCATTCAGGCAGTTTGGAACAATCTGGAGATTCCATGTCCCATATCGCCACCCTCTTTTCCACTTCGTCGATAAAGAGTTCTGTTTCGAAGTTAACTAGCTCCATTTTCTCTGTCGTGTGTCGTGTAGGTAGTGATGTCGTGTAGGTAATGATGTAAAAATACGGTATTAAACTTTTTTGTGTATTAAACCCATGGTATTAATACCGTATTTTTCAGTATAAAACGGTTTTTTACTTTTTCACACTACGGTTACGGTGCATTATTCAGTATTGCCAACTGCATACTTAATAGGAAAAGTTCCTGTTCTCATTTTGGTAATAAAGCGTTTTAAACGGTATTAAACTGTTTTAAACGGTATTAAACTGTTTTAAACGGTGTTAAACCGTTTTAAATGGTGTTAAACCATTTTAAACGGTGTTAAACGTTTTACACGTGCTGTATAAAATAGTAAAATAGGGAGTTCGAAGTTGCTATATTTAAATAGAGCAATTTGATCCTTGAATAGTTTTAAGAATTGTTGGAAATGAGCACTTCCGTGGCACAAAGGATCAATAAAAAGCAATACTGATTTTATTAAATTTGCATTTTACTAACGTTTCGGTATTCTTCATACCATCTTCAGAGTCAAATGCTGTCAATTTCTTTCAACAAAATACTGAAAGAAATTGACAGCATTTGACTCTGAAGATGGTATGAAGAATACCGAAACGTTAGTAAAATGCAAATTTAATAAAATCAGTATTGCTTTTTATTGATCCTTTGTGCCACGGAAGTGCTCATTTCCAACAATTCTTAAAAATAGGGAGTATTCATACCTACTATAAAACTGGGGTATAGATATTATTTTTTTTACATATCGTATAATACCGTTTTATACAAACGTTTTATATACCAGAGTATTATATGTATTTACATCACTATTTGTACGTGAAGTTAGATTTCAAGTTAATTTGTTAAATAATTTTTTGTGTCCTATAACTACGCACAATTTTGTTGAAATAGTAACGCATATATCGGGAAAAAAGTTATGATAATTTTAATGGCAGAGTTTGTGGGTGCTCCATACTTTATGGAGACCCGGGGAGATCGTTCCCGTTGCCCCCTCCGCCTTAAATTCGACGCTGCCTCTATTACAATTGGATAATATTGATTCTAATTATATGTTTTAGTATTTTTTCTGTTTTACATTTTAGTAGAACTGTATTTATTTTTTAAGCAAAATATGACGGGTGCTATTTAGACGTTAATTAAAAAATATTTTTTTTAAACATTTTAGTCAAAAAATGTACTTAGACCATTTTTGTTTATTTTTTCAAGTAAAATATTTTTTATATTGAAATATTTGGCGACTGATAAATAATTTTAAAGAAGTTGAAATTAATTATTGTTTTTAATTTTAAAAACGTTTCCCTAAATAATCAATTTACAAGTGATTTATATTTTTTAAATTTATTTTTATAATAAACACAATACCCTTCCTTGGCGTCCCGCAGTTGGGAAAAATATAAAAGACATTATAAGTATGTTGACGGAAAATTGACAAAATTAATTTTTGCTTAATATTATTATTTATTAATGTTTGTTTAATTTTTTTATATATTTTTTTAAAATATTTATTTATACTACGTATGTTCCGCCAAGTAAAGACTGTTGAAAGTCTACTCAAATAATAATTGAGGTATGACGATGCTTTTTTATTTTGAAACAACTGAATGTATTTTCAGTTGTTTCAAAAATAAAGCTAATAAATAGTATATTGTGCGACTATTGGTCTAAAGGGGAGATTCCACTCATGTGTTTTACCGCACTCGCTACGCTCGTGCGGCAAAATCCACACTCGAGGAATCTCCTCTTTCGACCAATAGTCGCACACAATATTTTGTTCAACTACCGCAAGAAATATGTCATTTCGTGGCTATGCTGAGCGTGGGCGAAATAATGGGTGAACTGATCAACTATCAACACTTGGGTAAACGTTCCCAGTAATGAGGGTGGGCGAAATGCATTTCGCCCACTCTCTACGTCTACAGGAGCGTGGGCGAAATAGCATTTACAGCATTACAGTCAGAGAATTCATTATTTCGCGCACTCTCAGTAGAGCCACGAAATTAGATATTTCTTGCGGGTGTTGAACAAAAGATATTTTAATATTTAAAAAACTTTTTAAGAAATTAAAAAAAACTCTATTTTGTATTATTATAAGTGATATTTTGTAAATATTTTTGTATTTTAGTCCTTGTAAATTATAAAAGTTATAAAATATGAAAAATAAAAAAAATATCAATAAAAATATTTTATTCTTTATTTTTAAAATTATCAAAATTAATGTCTTACGCATTTAGAGGTACGAAAATATTGCCTGACCATTTAGATAGACAGAAGTGGCCAGGAAAACTCAGGAAAATTTAAGAGAACATTTATACTGTTAAAAAACTCATGATATAGAGATATGGTGATCCGTAGGTGATGATTGAAATTAGGAGAGGAAATCTCAGTGGCAAAGGATCAAAAGAATAGCAATATTGATAATTGAAATTAGGAGAGGAAGTCGCGCTGTGGCAAAGGATCAAATGAATAGCAAAATTGATGATTGAAATTAAGAGAGGAAATCTCAGTGGCAAAGGATCAAAAAAATAGCAATATTGATAATTGAAATTAGGAGAGGAAGTCGCGCTGTGGCAAAGGATCAAATGAATAGCAAAATTGATGATTGAAATTAGGAGAGGAAATCTCAGTGGCAAAGGATCAAAAGAATAGCAATATTGATAATTGAAATTAGGAGAGGAAGTCGCGCTGTGGCAAAGGATCAAATGAATAGCAAAATTGATGATTGAAATTAAGAGAGGAAATCTCAGTGGCAAAGGATCAAAAAAATAGCAATATTGATAATTGAAATTAGGAGAGGAAGCCGCGCTGTGGCAAAGGATCAAATGAATAGCAAAATTGATGATTGAAATTAGGAGAGGAAATCTCAGTGGCAAAGGATCAAAAGAATAGCAATACTGATAATTGAAATTAGGAGAGGAAGTCGCGCTGTGGCAAAGGATCAAATGAATAGCAAAATTGATGATTGAAATTAGGAGAGGAAATCTCAGTGGCAAAGGATCAAAAGAATAGCAATACTGATAATTAAAATTAGGAGAGGAAGTCGCGCTGTGGCAAAGGATCAAATGAATAGCAAAATTGATGATTGAAATTAGGAGAGGAAATCTCTGTGTGCTATTCATTTGATCCTTTGCCACAGAGACTTCCTCTCCTAATTTCAAGAACATTTGTCCGTTAAAGAGGGTAACTTAAAATTTAGTTAAGCTTACGATTGGAGGGTAGTAAAATTAAAATATTAGACAAGATTTTTCGACCCTAACGCCATTCTTTCATTTTCTTATGGAACGTAAAATTGTGTATACATCCATATTTTAGAACAAAATCGGAGAACATTTTTAAATTATCCGACTCTGGGGGGGATCGCCCTATCCTCCATGTATCCGCCCCTGAAGTAAAAAAAATGTGAGCCGTCGCGGGACGCCTGGCAGATGTGAAACATTTTTATAGCTTGAATCTTTTATTTATTGAACTTGACAAATTTATCAAAATAAATTCTAGCCTATATCATTTAGGGATAGTGTAGCTTTCTATTAGTAAAAGAATTTTTTAAATCGGTTCAATAGTTCCAGATATAATAATTTATGATTTATTACAACGCCGCGAGACATTCTCCCCCTACGAAGATAATAAGTGAAAGAATTTTTAGAATCGGTTCAGTAGTTCGAGAGATAAGAATTTACAATTTAATACAATTTATATAATTTTCCCTCGTTTACCCAAATTTACCCTAGTATACCCTAATTTCTTGAATTTACCCTAGTTTTCCCTAAATACCCTTATTTACTCTTATTTAGCCCCCTTTACCTTAAGTTACCCCAATTTACCCTAATTTACTCTAATTTGCCCTAATTTACTCTAATTTACCCTAAATACCCTAATTTATCCAAATTTTCGTTTTTTTAAAAAAAACAAAAAAATTAATTTTTGGTGTCATGAAATTTCAAAAAATTATAATTATTGTCAAAGAAAGAATATAACAAAAATAAAAAATTTTATAAATAAATATCATGTAGAATTTAGAAAAAAAACGTCAAAATTTGTCTATGAGTTTCCGAACCCAAGTCCCCATGCATAGAAGGCTAAAGTCGTACCACTAGTCTACGGATGACTTGTCTAGACAGCCGTTGTTACTGATATATGTATAGTACAATATAAGTGCCGCAGTGGTGGGGAGAACAGCAGCGAAGGAGAATTCGTTGCATTATTTCGTTGTGTTATTTCGTTGCATATTTCCCCTCACGCGGCTGTTCACAGCCCGACATAAGATGTTTCACATCAAAAATGTATGTTTACCTTAACCATTTCTATATTTTTCAATTAAGACTAAAACCTGTAAAATTTGATAAACCGATAAAATTTAATCGGAATTGGAAAAAACAGACAAATTGTGTTCATAATAAAAAACAGAACAAATCCATTTGCAAAGCAATTTTACGATTATTACGTAAGTGGTTTATAAAAGGGGTTAAAAGCGTGCAATGATTTACATACATACCTGGTTACAAACATCGCCTGTTTTCAATTAGCAGAACAGCGCGATAGAAGTTGTTTGAGAAAGGAGTAGGGTGGTGAAGTGTATTTGTTAGGCAAACATTTTATATAAGCAACGCTAATTTCCACCAAGCCGCCGCGGCAGTGCAGTCAGTTTTATAAGTCGACAGATTTATTGACCGCAGATTTGCATTAAGATAGCTCCAAGTAAAGAGCTGCTAGTGAGCTATATAACGCTTCATTCTACTGGTTATATAGTGCACAGTTACCGATCGGGGCCCGTTCGTTCGTTTATCTGTGATCGCAGTGTCGTACGCCGGCCGTCTACTGAACTTTAAAATAGCTCTAAGTAAGGAGCTATATATATATAGTTTAACTGTGCTACTTCCATAATCAATTGGGAGCCGTTAGTTTTGGGGGTTTCTGGTGGGCTTTTGGGGATTTCTGGTGGACTTTTGGGGGTTTCTGGTGGACTCTTGGGGATTTCTGGTGGACTTTTGAGGGTTTCTGGTGGATTTTTGGGGGTTTCTGGTGGACTTTTGGGGGTTTCTGGTGGATTTTTGGGTGTTTCTGGTAGACTTTTGGGGGTTTCTGGTGGACTTTTGGGGGTTTCTGGTGGACTTTTGGGGGTTTCTGGTGGACTCTTGAGGATTTCTGGTGGACTTTTGGGGGTTTCTGGTGGACTCTTGGGGATTTCTGGTGGATTTTTGTGGGTTTCTGGTGGATTTTTGGGGGTTTCTGGTGGACTTTTGGGGGTTTCTGGTGGACTTTTGGGGGTTTCTGGTGGATTTTTGGGGGTGTCTGGTGGACTTTCGGGGGTTTCTGGTGGACTTTTGGGGATTTCTGGTGGACTTTTGGGGGTTTCTGGTGGACTTTTGGGGGTTTCTGGTGGACTTTTGGGGGTTTCTGGTGGACTAACTATACTGAAGTTAGCTGCGAGGGCATGCCCGGACTTAACACCTAGGGCCCCTAGGCACTTGACAGTTGGGCCCCCCAAGCCCAAAAGAAAAGGAAAAAAAATGGAATTGGATGGAAATTTAGCAAAAAAAAAAGTCGCCAATTGGGTTATCCTACAAAATTTTTGGGCTTTTTTTTCTTTAATTTCCATCTTCGCCCTGGCTGGGCCCCTAGGCCGGTGCCTTGTTGGCCTAGGCAGAAATCCGGGCCTGTGCGAAGGTTAGAAGCGAGCTATATTATGATGTTGATTTTTTTAAATCTGGAATCGCAGTGTCATTTGCTAAAGACAGCTTTGGGTATAATGAGCTATATCACATCATTATATTGTATTGTGTCTGTTAATTTATTGATAGATTGATTGTAAGTAGATTATAGACGCTCAATAGCGTCTATGTGTGTATTAGAAATCTGCCAGCCGGCATACACAAACCGACTGGTACGAGCTTGGGTTCTTGGGAACACTTATTCCAAAAAAAACAGTCAAGAGGTCTCATAGGACACCCGACAGAAACTATGCTTTTTACGCATTGTATATAAAACCGAATTTATCGAAGCCTATAGACAATACAATTGAAATAAGTTATTATTTGACCGCCATTTTCTTTTTTGTGTCCTATAAAACTCGTAAATATCAATTTTCAAAAAGATCGGATAATTTTTACAACAGTACATATGGCCGCCATTTTGATATCTGACGCCATTTTATTTTTTTGTGTCCTATAAAATACTTAAATATCAATTTTCAAAAAGATCGGATAATTTTTACAAAAGTACATATGGCCGCCGTTTTGAAATCTGACGCCATTTTATTTTTTCGTGTCCTACAAAACTTTCAGATATTAATTTCACATAGGCCACTGTGCGTGCGCCAGTATATTACTTTCACCGCTGGTCATAGCTATAGTTATAGGTACTTTTAATAACATGAGCGTGAAGGCTTATACCGTGACGCGAACCTATAAGTTTTTCCCCTGCCAAAAATGGTCTAACGCGCCTATAGAAGCATAGCTTCAAAAATTGGAAAGTAATCTACATTCCATTGTTCCCCCTGAGGGGCGTTAATTTATCTGTATAAATAATGTTGTTCATTTATAGCTTACAGTTTGAAGTAAAGAGCTATGCAATCCTATCTATATATAGATTCATTGGATGTCATGTTTATCGGCTGGGAGCTATATATACTTTACACTATTAAAGAAATTTCGTGTAAAGAACTATCGTTGAACTGTAGGTATTTCGATCAGAATCTTTTAGTATGTCAGCTGATTTAAGGCATTTTTGAGTAAAGAGCTATGAGGTAGTTTAGGTCTTATAAATTATGCTCTGTAATCGTAGATACTTTAACTGACATAATATATCCGACATTTATAATGTAACTCCAAGTAAATGAGTTATCAAAAGCTGTTAAAATCACACATTTTATCTGGTTCACATCTGTCATACGCCACTGGTACTTTACCGTTAGTTATGGAGTGTGGTATCAACGTATATAGTAGCTCCGCAAGCTACTGTTTGGGAGCTATGTGCAATAAGACAGCGCGGTGCTTGCGAATGATTGTATTTACCTATCAGAACACTGCTTTGTGATGCCGCTTATATAGCTCTAACGAATAATGCACCGTATCACGGTGGAAGTGAAGAGCTATATTAGCTCTCACTATCTCGGAAAATTATTGTACTTATCTATCAGACTTGTTTTGTGACGCCGCCTATATAGCCCAAAGGAATAATCCAGTCGCCACATATTACGGCGGAAGTAAAGAGCTATGCAGCTCTCTGTTGATTTTCTTTCATTCTCAATAACTTCTTCAAAAATAAACCGATTTAAATGAGTTTTTTTTTAAATGTTTGAAGATTCAAGGCCTATTGATTTTGGTCAATCGAATCAGTGATTTTGGAATTACGCGTGTGTATATTTTGTACCTATTTATAAAAATACCGTCTAAGTTTCTATCGTTTAATGGCTTTCTGCCAAATTTCACTGGAATTTTTCATTTTGAAAATAATTTTGAAATGTATATTTTGGAATATATGTACAGCCGGCTCTACACAATATGGCAAATGCCGATCAATGTTGACATTCGGACAATTGCCATGCCGTGTCGATGGTTTTTAATATTTAACAAACAGTCACCAACGTTGGCATTGGCAGACATTCGCTTTGATGGCGGTTTTTCGAACACACATCAAATGGATTGGCCAATGCTGGTCTCGACTTGCAAATATGACTTTGGTTTTTATTCAGACGACTGGACAGTTTTCACTACGCGGTGTTTGTGAGTTGCATGAAACATGTATTAAGAGCTGGACACAAGAAATTTTTACCTCTGAAGCACTTGCAATAATTGCGTCATCTTCGCTATCCATTTGTCAGTTTGTGATTTATTTGTCAGTTTGTGATTTATGAGCTGCATGAAACATGTATTAAGAGCTGGACACAAGAAATTATTACCTCTGAAGCACTTGCAATAATTGCGTCATCTTCGCTATCCATTTGTCAGTTTGTGATTTATTTGTCAGTTTGTGATTTATGAGTTGCATGAAACATGTATTAAGAGCTGGACACAAGAAATTATTACCTCTGAAGCACTTGCAATAATTGCGTCATCTTCGCTATCCATTTGTTTAATGTTGGTGTATATTCGCTAAACATTGGTTGTACTAAGCTTGGTCAACGTTGACCAAACAAATTCCTGTCGTGCGGATATTGGACATATTCAAATGATCACACATGCCCAACCATACCCAACATTGGTCGCCAATACATTGGCATACGTTGGCCATGTCGTCTAAAGCCGACTTAGGTCATTGTATGGTTCTTCATACCGATATTTTCAGTATTAAAAATTCGACTGATGACCAGATCTATACTTCCCACCTAGTAAATATTTGCAAAAAATAAACACTCTTTTTTTATTCTTTGAAAAAAAGCATGGCCCTTTTTTTTGTTAGGTGATCTACTGATGGCTAGCTTAATATAGCAAAAATCATGGTTACCTTGATTTACGTACAATTTTTATTTTTTTTAGTAAAATATTTTTTTTCTCGAAAACTGTACATTTTAGAGAAAAAAATATTTACATTTTTTTCATATTATAACATCTAGAATTCATTTATATTTTTTTACCTATATGTTAATACGTGATATTGGGAAGTTTTTTTTTAATATCTCAGGATCCACTGAACCGATTTGACTCAAAATCTAATCAGATCTAAGTTAAAGGCTGATGTTGTTCCGTTTTTACGATATCGAAGGCGAAAAATTGACCACATACACACACACACACACATACAGACATCAGTCAGAAAATGATCTTAAACGATTGCTAGGGTCTCAAAACGTGAAGATCTGTTAAAATCTTGAAATATTTTTTTCGGACTAAATCCATTAGGTACTTCCCTACCATAGTATAGGTGGGAAGTAAAAAATTAGCTAATTACCTGCACCCAAATTAATAGCATTAGCGCTATTTAGTGTGCGGTATTACATAAGAATAATTGAAATCTGCGCGCGCTAATGGAGCGAAACTCTTGAGAACGAAATGCGATGTATATTACGTGCGCCGCTCAATCGCAATTGTGGCACGAACATAAGCAGTCCGTATAATCTAATGAGCTATAAGGTATGTATAGATACAGAGCTACTAGCTCTCTACCACTTCTATTTCTATACTGTTGATATTGTTTGGTTTGGAATTGATGTCTGTCCAAATTGTCAGACCCCGATTAATTTTATAATGTTCTTGAAAAGAGGAGCTTCATAAATAATTTGTTCCTGAAAATCCGTACAGAAGGCGGGCAATCATTGAACAAATATGAAAATTTCTATTTTTTAATTTACTTAAGGCCAGTAATTATCAGGGTTTCTGTTTTCTAGGTCTATAATCAATTTATACTCTCAATTTGTTACTATTTTTATTTATTATTTATTTTTATATTAGGTATAACAATTCCATTAAAAGCATCGAAAGTCTTTTCAACCACCTGGAATTTTACAGGTTTTCAATAATATTGAAAAAAAAATGTTGAAACCGAAACGCATCTGGTGATCCAAGCGTCTAGAAAAACGAAGAAAAAGTAAAAATTAATAAACAAACACTTGAAAAATTTTACACATTTATTCATCTCAACGATCGTTTCGGGTTTCTAACCCATCGTCAGGAGTTTACTTTAAAACTGTTTTAAGTTTTAAAGTAAACTCTTGATGATGGGCTAGAAACCCGAAACGATCGTTGAGATGAATAAATGTGTAAAATTTTTCAAGTGTTTGTTTATTAATTTTTATTCAATCATGTTCTGCCAAGTGCCTAGCGATAATTTTATAGAATTTAGAAGAAAAAGTATTTTGAAAAATTGAGCGGTGGCATAAGACCCGAGTTGTTCAGCGAGGTTATCAATTTGTTTTTCTGCTATATACCTAAAAAACTACTTTCCTACAAAATTTCAATCGATAGATTGTGTGAAAATATTCACCAGCTCTTAGACAATATAGAATCTATTGCTTCAATTTGAACACAGTATATTTCTGAACCGTTCCGATAAACCACTTCTCTCAGACTGCATATAGATATTATTATTATTATTATCAAACGGAGCTGACACAAACGATTTTTTAATGAATTTATGTGACAGAGTCTTCTTTGCTCTTCTCTTATTCAATTAAAATTTTTTTATTACGTCTTCCCCGCATTCCTGTGTTTTCTCTATACCAGCATTTCACAAAACTTTTCCGCCTACGTACCCCTTAGAATTGAATTGAATTGTGGATTATAGACGCTCGACAACAGAGATCATTAGCGTCTGAGATTAGCAAAATTGTCACGGACCTCCATTAATACAAAACAGATTAATTTATTTATTAAATTTTTTTAAGTGTAAATATTGTAGCAAACCCCAAGATGTTATGCAACTGCTTCCAATAGAAACGACGAGAAAGAAAGGTCAAAGTAGTAAAGCGTGGAATGATATCGAAGATACGAGTACTTGCCGGAATGTTCTAGAGAACGCGAGAACGTACTAGGCTGGGCTGCGCGACCTATATAAGCGAAGTACGAGTGAGTCAGGGAGTCAGTCACCGGAGATCAGTGAATCAGTGAATTGTGCAGTCAACGGGAATCAGTCAGTGTAAATTGTACTGTGACAGTGTTGAACAGCGAAATAAATCTGAAATAAATACAGTGACAGAAATAATTACAAATAAATAATCCTTGTATATAGAGTTATTTGTTAAGTGTTATTTAAGTGCCTCGTTTAGTTCAATAATTACCGTTTAAGTTTTTTTTATTGTTAGAATTGACTTTTCGTTGTTGCATTTATTGTTATTGAATTGTTAATTATTGTAAATAAATATTTATTCCGCCAACTCAGAAAACAGTTTTGTAACAATATCAATTTATACAAAAGATGTAAACTTTACGTAAGAAAGTTTCACTTCTGTAGTGTGTAGTGTAAACAACATATTATCATTGTTAATGTTTACCGAATGGTGTTCAAACAGTATCACTAATACTGCCCGACCAAGGGAAGAACGTCGGCCCGGAAGGGGATAGGCCGAGAAAGTGTTCACAATCTGACACGAGCGTTTTAATATACATTGTCAGAATTAGCTATAAGTAGTTCGTTTGCTTTCATGCCGCTTACCCTAAATAAGAGCCTCTATGCTGCTATGCACATTCTTTTAACTGTTTTGACTGTTTGCCTGCCCCAGGGGGGACAATGGAATGTGGTCGCTATCGCATATTGCATTCCAATGTTCTTTGGGAATTAGCATTCCCAGGGATCCGAGCTCGTACCAGTCGGTTTGTGTATGCCGGCTGGCGGATTTTAATACATAAATGGATTATTTGTTATGTTGAAGACACTTATGACCTGAGTTGTCGACGCGTCTATAATCTACAATTAATTTAATTTGACTGTTTGCCCACTTACGGATCCCAGTTTTGGGAACGCTGCTTTATAGAATCCTTCTTTCCGCGCCCCTGCTCTCTTTTCTTTCCGATCATTATTATCTCTTTTTCTCAAGACAACGCGAAACGATGTTTGACCGTGCAGAATAAATGGATTTTTTGACATTTCCGCGATTTTCATCAAAACGCAAAAGGCAATTTTATTGGATTTATTTGTGAATATTGATCAAATAGAGCTTTAAATTTGCAAAGTGAAATTGTAATATTCTGCGAAAAATCATCTTTTTATTTGTAAAATTCGTTATCAATGATTCGCAGGATTTTTTTTCTGCTAACACAAAAAATAATTTGTAGGAGTTCTTAGAATAAGCTTTATTCTCAAATAAAATTATGTATCATTTTATATATTTAATAGAGGGCATCTCTAAAATGCGGTATATTAATTAAAAACAGTTCAATGTTCCTACAATCAAATACAGTCAAACCTGGATAAGCGAGAGTTCAATGGAGCACAATCTCATTCTTGTTTATAGAGGTTTCTCACTAACCCGAGTTTCTCGCTAATGCAGGTACATGGGTAGCGTTTCTCTCTTATAGAGGTACGCAGCAATAACAAGTCACATTCGACATATAAGTACTTTATAAGGGTAGGTATTTAGGTACAATATTGACGAGAAAACAATACAAAAACAATGGTAGGAAGTTCCACGATGTTAAATTTGTAATTTGTTTTGTCATTTGTTACTGTATGTGTGTATCTTTTATGTATGTATGTATTTTTATTGTAGCTATATTGTCGCTTCTAGAGGTATAGATAAGTAGCAGTCTCACTTACGGAGGTCCATGAGGGAAAAACGACTCTCTCTTACAGAGGTTTCTGTTTCTCGCTAATAGAGGGATTTTGGGAGCTTAAAATGACGGGTCCTGCCTATTACTCTCACTTATAGAGTTTTCTCACTTATCCAGTTCTCGCACTTACCCAGGTTTGACTGTTTTAAATACTTACAAGTAAATTCCTAAGATAGCATTATTGTTAGGACTTAGAAACCCCCATCAATAATGAGGTAACGTTACAGTGCAATACTAGAAAAATTTATTCATATGTATTATATTGTGAGAAGGTCCATATCTACTTATAACAATATCTTAATAATTTAAAAATAAGTTCTCGCATGATGTAAAATATTAGTTACAATTTGCTTTATAATGGAAACAATTATTGATTATTTAAGGTCGATTTATATTATCCGGTCAAACACGGCGCGGGAACGTAGCGTTTCCGGCAAGACAAATATTTATACATGCATTTTAAATACGAATATTTATACTTAGCGGATCTCGTCCGTTTAGACGGGATCCTCTAAATGCATGTAAAAATGTTTGTCTTGCCCGAAACGCTACGTTCCCGGGCCGTGTCTGACCGGATAATGTAAATCGAGCTTTAATCGTGTCACTGTAGAGTGTAGAGTAAAAAACTCGGGTCGCAGTGCCAAAACCCTGCCGACAATATAGTGTATTTGCTAATACAGGCATTGTGCTGTTATTATGTGAACATAAGTTTGTTTTTGGACAAAATAAAAAATTTAACTCCTTAATACATCCCTTAAAATAATATTTTTTTTCTTAATTTCAATATTATTATCAATGCAACCTCTGTACCAAATTAAATACACCCTTCAGTAAGTAAATCACTATAACTAGTGTTTTCATAAAATTTGTAAGTCCGGACCTGTCGGGGCGATTTTATTAAAATTTTAGCAGCACATTTCAATCTTCACTAAAGGGTTAAATTTCAATTTTGAAACAATTCTGAGAATTTTTTCGGTATTTTTGGGCCCAAAAACATTTTTCAACCCCTAAAAACCACCCTTAAAATGGTCCGATTGGGCCCATTTTAAATAGGCTTCGTGCGGTGATGGTTTGCAACGTGCCTACCCAATTTCGTCAAAATCAATTAACTCTTTCGAAAGTTATAGCCCGTACACACACACACACACACACACACACACATATATATATATCTAAATATATATATATATATATACATATATATATATATATATACATATTATATAAACAGACATTTCCAAAAATGGTGCCAAAGTGTTCAGGAGGCTATGAAACGTCGAGAAATTTTGATCCGACCCCTAGGTCCCGCCATCCGACCGACGCCAATAGTGTATGTGCCATATGGCAAATACACTAATAACTTAGCCGCTGCGATAGTGGAAGAATCGGGTTTGAGTCCCGACAGTGACATATAGGTTTAAAATGAATTTTTCTCCTATTGCATTGTAATGTTATGTCATTCGATGGGTGTTCCTACCAGTAATACGCTAACTTAATGATTTATTTGTATTAATCAAAAACCGAATTGAATTTTAAATTGTAATTTTGATTTTTTAGTTAAACAGCAATTATTATTATCTGATATGATAAAATGATTTTCTACAAATTAAAGCGCATTTGAAATGATACCTTTTAACTTTTACGACAAATGAAAATCAGTTGTGGTGATTCAATTTTCCAACAAAATTACTCGTAACTTCGCGGATAATTAGAAAAAAAAACCGGTTAACTTTAAATGAAAAACGGAAGGAAAACTTATAAAAGTAAATTGATTTCGTAAATGTTGCAAATTTTATGAAACTGAACATCGTTTGAAATAATATTCTCTTTTGTGATTGGTCGAGAACGTTTCAAATATAAGAATGATAATTTAACACGGATATTTTATATTTCTAAAAGATTTAACAAAGATTTATATTCCGTCAAATGCTTTTTTTTATAATTGAATTTTTTAAGTGCAGAGCGAGTGAAGTGAGTGAGGCTGATTTTAATTCGACTGTTTGGAATTTTGTACTAAGATACAAAACAGTATCTTAAGACATTCCACAGCTCTGATTGTGTTTAATAACTCCAAAAACAAACAAAGAATAAGAGTAGTTTTAGTAGGTACAAAATTATATTTCAATTTAAAAAAGTAGACATTTAATTCTTAATGCAGCATAAAAATGTTATAAATGAAATTATGTAAATACGAATAATTGTTTTATTTGTTTTATAAAAAAAGGAAAGCAATTAAACATTGTCTCAAAGGGAAAAAGACTCCAGTAATAAATAAATAAAAAGCGAAATGGCAATTAAAAGAGTTTTAATTATTATTTGACCAAAAAGAGAGACACAAGAAAAAGAAACAGACGACCGCACCCGTCCTTTTCTCGGATCGACTTATATATTATATTTTAAGTATTATGTCGCAAAGTATATCGAGTTTATTTTCTTCTATATTTAAATTGAAATGTAGATACATTATGTATTATTCCTTTATATATCAAATTTACAAGTGTTAGCGGAACAATCTACAATCGCTTCCGCAAGACGAATGGGGAAAATCGAAAGAACTCTTTGAGAATTTGTAATCAAGATACTACGATCTGTCAAAAATCTTCAAGCGAAAATTTTTGTTTATATTATGTCAAAAACTATGGGACTTAAATCAAAAATAAAAACCTTTATTTAAGCTGTGGCATGTCAATCACCGCACAGTCTCAATTTAGCACAAGTGTGTTCTTCCACAGTTGTGTACACTAATTTAGCATCGTCAGTAACATTGTCATCTAAATTAACATTGAAAAACGTTGCTGGCCCAGTCATTGCGTCAAAAAGTGCACGAAACTTTTTATACCGCGATCATAACCATGTCGACGGCGCTTGCGCTTGAAAATGATGAAAAGGTTAATAGATTAGGAAAGGAAGGCGAGGCGGAGTCGCAACTATCTCCTTCTAACTAGAATCTGCGTTAAACGTACGTTGTGAATTGAATCAGATTTTCCCTTCCCCTTCACCCATTGACACAACACAACCTGTCAAATTTCATTCATTCTACAGACATAACCTCGTTTTTTTTTAAACATGTCGTTGTTAATAATTAAAGCAATTTATTATGGGATGATGTGTTGGACCTGACTGCAGTTATAATGAAAATTATGACTGCAAAAAGTTTAAATTTCCGACTGACGAAAAAGCTAAAATAATACCTAGATAGTAGATATCCAATACCTAATTGATGAAAACATTTTTTTATCCTTTTAGCTTGCCCTTCCTTGATCTAGCGTAGCTCAAACGACTTCAGAACACATTTTCAACTCCAAATGGAAAGAACAAATTCAATTTCTAATTATAATTGCTTAAATTATGCCTCGACAAACGTCAACGAGGTTAAGTTAGTTTAGAATAAACATCACTGGCTGAATCAAGTTAGGACATTCATTTTTCATAAATTTTTAATTTCAAATAAAAATTTATTTCACACGAAATAATAAAGTTTCGTAGCTAATAATGACGGGATTTATTAATTATTTTTATGAAACAGCCATTGTTTTGGTAAGAAATGTGTTTTAAGAGAATAGTAACGAATATTCCGTTAAACCCCATACATTTTTGAACACCAATCGACTCCACTTTAAATTTCGCGCTCAAATTAGAATCGCCTACATACAAACATAAAAATTTGTTATACATTTTGATTTCGATTTTCGGACCCATTACAATAACTTCAAATGTGAAGTTAAAAAAAGTTACAACCCGACTACGTAAAAGAAGAAAATAAGCTTTCGCTAAACTATTAGCGGAAGCTTATTTTCTTCTTTTAATCGGGTAAAAAGGTGTTAGTTTTAGTGTCCTCTGAGAGGATTCCTCTTTAGTAAGAGGAATCCTCTCAGGATTCCTCTTTAGTAAGAGGAATCCTCTCAGAGAACACTAAAACTAACACCTTTTTACCCGATTAATTTTCATATTGGAAGCTTGTTCTTCTTTTGCGTAGTCGGGTTTTAGCTTTTTTTATTTTAAAATGGAACTTTATTAGCTCCGTTTTTTTCCGTTTCAAATAAAAAATTATTTCACACGAAATAATAAAGTTTCGTAGTCAATAATGACGGGATTTATTAATTATTTTTATGAAACAGCCATTGTTTTGGTAAGAAATGTGTTTTAAGAGAATAGTAACGAATATTTCGTTAAACCCCATACATTTTTGAACGCCAATCGACTCCACTTTAAATTTCGCGCTCAAATTAGGATCGCCTACTTCTGTAGTCTATTAGAGCTACTCGTTTAGAAAGATTTTCTTACATTTTCCATAGACATTCAGATCAGACTTTACTTTTCCTGTAGTCCCAGCGTCACGATGCTGGAGAAGTTTATTAGAATATCGCTTTCATTACAAGTCAAATATGATATCAACGTTATACTCAACGGTGACATAAGGACAGAGTGAATAAGACGATTGTATAATTATATATGAATTGTGGGATAGAAAGAGAGAGATACACAGGACGTCGCGCCAATACCTTATACAAGGAGTTAAGAGAGACGGGGTGTGTTTCTTTATTTCCTTAGAGCATCGGATGTGGGCATGGTCCGGGTGCGACATTAGTACAGGATTTTTTGATAACAAAACTGTGATTTGAAAATAACAACTCCTAAAGTAATAGTATTACTGGCGCTTCCCCTTTATCTTCTGAAGTAAAATGTGTGTGTGTTTTAAAGACCACCAAGAGCTAAGGTTATTTGGGCCTAGCACCAATTCATATTTTAAATTCATTACTTTTTTTTTAATAATAAATTGAAAATCCATTTGACACTTTTACCAGCTCTCGGGTTAGAACCCGGGAACTGGGAACTTGTAATAGAGGAACCATAGCAACGCCAAGTAAACAACAACACCGCTACACGTTCGGCCATTCTCAAGCCCTTTTCGTTTTGAGAAGAAACATAACTGAAATATGAAATAATTCTTGTTTTATTTTAAAAATATTTAAAGCCGTCCCTGATCAAATATGCGAAATGAAATCTGATTTACATCAGAAGCGGCCGAGTTGCGATTTGCGAATGTTTTAATTCATCATCAAAAGATGTCATTCGGTTCGCTCTTTCTATTCTCTTTCTTATTCACCCATCTGCACGATGAGTTAAGAGAAAATAATATTAAAGGAGAATGGGAGACACAGTATTGTACCAAAGCTAGTCACTTTACTCTCCCCTCATGTCGCCATCTTGGACTAAAAAAAATAAAAACATTTTTCTTACTTTACTCGATAAGATCTATTCATAGACACTATGACACCCCACATTGCTTTCTTTAAGAATTATTTTTTGTCCAATAAAAAAATTGCAATTATTGTAAGTTTCTCAACTGTGTTCGTCCGTGTCGAGTCTAGTATGTTCGTCTGGGCTCGGTTTGATTCGGCATCCTGCATTTATTTACTGGCGCTGACAGGCAATTTTTACTTCCCACCTCTACTATGGTAGGGAAGTAATGGATTTAGTCCGAAAAAAATATTTCAAGATTTTAACAGATCTTCACGTTTTGAGACCCTAGCAATCGTTTAAAATCATTTTCTGACTGATGTCTGTATGTGTGTGTGTGTATGTGGCCAATTTTTCGCCTTCGATATCGTAAAAACGGAACAACATACGGCCATGCCGATTGTTCTATTGTATTTATTAGCCTTAATTAACTTAGATCTGATTAGATTTTGAGTCAAATCGGTTCAGTGGATCCTGAGATATTAAAAAAAAAACGCTCTCAATGTCACGTATTAACATAGGTAAAAAAAATATAAATGAATTCTAGATGTTATAATATGAAAAAAATGTAAATATTTTTTTTCTCTAAAATGTATAGTTTTCGAGAAAAAAATATTTTAGTAAAAAAAATAAAAATTGTACGTAAATCAAGGTAACCATAATTTTTGCTATATAAAGCTAGATCACTAAACAAAAAAGAGGGCCATGCTTTTTTTCAAAGAATAAAAAAAAGAGTGTTTATTTTTTGCAAATATTTACTAGGTGGGAAGTATAGGACTGGTCATCAGTCGAATTTTTAATTGCGCAATTATATTCGATCGGCCAATCTATGGTCAGCACTCAGCGCGCACAGGTCTGAATTACAAACTAATCTGTCGATATAACACTTACAGGTGAGAGCATATTCATAAGAACGCTTGGTAGTCACTCATGCAACTAAGACCCTTGTCCCACCAAAGCTGCGCAACAGCGACACGATTTCGACATGACAGAAGCAGACAACATGGAGTTGTCCCACCAAAGCAACGTGTTTTCTACATTCACGGCCGTATTCATAGTTAACCCTTAAGTAGTAAGGGACACTTACTCATACCCTCAAATCGAATATGCGTTTCATAGTCAAAACTGTCTCCTGTAAGGGCCCTTACTGTCTTACATCACCCTCACATTAAGGGTGGATAGTATGTCCCTTAAGTATCGAAAAAGTAAATACAGTAAAACACATGAAAAACACGCATTTATATCAAAACTGACAACTAAACACAATCGGTCTGCAGTATGACCAACTGTTCTAAAGGAAAAAATCATAGAGAATCGGTCTGTAGTTTGACCAACGTTACTGTTCTAAAGGAAAAAATCATAGAGGTTTACTATAATTCTTCCCTCACTCAAGGAAATGACTATGAAACGTTCCTTTAAGGTGCCCTCAGCACTTAAGTGACCCTCAGTTTAAGGGTTAACTATGAATATGGGCATCAGTTCAGTGAACAATGTCATCAAGTGAAGACGACGCACACACAGCTTGAATGTTGCTTCACAACTGACCTGTCTAGTTGCTCGGCAACAAGAAGTCGACACGCAGCTTGGATGTTTTTTTTGCCGGAGCGTTAGTGGGTGTACGGTGTATATAAACCATGGGTTTAACACGAAAGATACACGCTGGCGACATCGGTTCGTTGTCGCGTCGCTGTTGCGCAGCTTTGGTGGGACAGTCGGCCGATTAAAAATCGCCAGAAGGATGTGACACAGACAGACAGGCAGACAGAAAGAAAGAATAGTGGGAACTACGGAAAACAAGTTTTGATTGAACCGGTCGATATTCGGTTTAAACTGATAATTATACAAATGGTGGAGGTTTCCTTCTTTTATTTAATTTCCTTCGAGATGCTTGGGTCACCTCCGTCCTCCTCCTGAACTATGACATTAATACGTACAGAAGCAAGTATTTACATTCGCAATTTATTCAGTTTTAAAAAAACATTACGTAAATTGCTGCAAACATGATGTCAATATGCACAAGTTTAACTATACAGAGTTTTACTACAGTAAACCAACGTTATAAACATTTAGGTATGCGGCGTATGCCTAGTATCAATTGTACAATTCCGTCCGTAAATATTTATAAAAATAAAATTAAAACAAGCCGTGAGGTGGGTCGTTTATTAGGACTAAAGTGCGGCCCTTGAGGTCCACACGACGAATTTCCCAGTTTGATAAATATTTAATAATAATAATTAAATTAGATATTACACAGAAAAGTAATCATTTTAATCATTAAAACATAATTATTATTTATTTTTAACAATAATTAAAAAAAAAGGGCTGAACCGATTTTTATAAAATTTATATCGGATCACAATGACGTTAACACGCCTCGACTGACACCCTTACGAAGTCGATATAAATTTTTATTCGCGAGATATTGTGTAAAATCTACTTTTTTGGAGTCTATTTGGTTAAGAAAAAAGAACGGTTGAACCGATTTTGAAAAAAATTTCTTTCAGATCATACTTACGTTAATACGCGTCGATTGGCACCCTAACGTAGTCGATATCATTTTTCATTCTCGAGATTTCATCTTAGAAAGAAATGGACACATACGTACGTACATACGTACACACACATACACACAGTTACAGTTACCAATTACTTTTCTTAGTAATTGTAACTGTAAATAATTACTTTTGAAAACGAATGTAACTGTAACTAATTACATTTAAAAAGGAATGTAACTAATTGTACTTATTACATTTAAAATGGAATATCCGTACTCAATTACATTTTATTGTAAAGTAATTGTAATCGTACTCAATTACTTTTTTTGTGTAATCGGCACAGTCGCACAGCTCTGTTATATAAACTTTAATGTTGCTTAATAAGCTAACAGTAAATACAAAAATAAAGATAGGTACTTCTTACCACAACAGTTTTATTGATGGATGTACATTTCGAAAGCTATGTACAGTGTTTGCTGAAGATGAAAGCATATAGCTTTCGAAATGTGCATCCATCAATAAAACTGTTGTGGTAAGAAGTAACTATCTTTAGTTTTGTTTTTATTCCAACCACAGTGTTCATATATTTTTAATAGTAAATATTTTAGAATTGTAAAAAAAGCGAGTTTCGCATTTTCTTTACATTTTTTAATTTACAGAATGAGACCTTTGAAGTCACTTTTACAGTAAATTTTAATTTTTTTTAAGGATGCTACACTTGAATTTTATATCAAACGATTGTAAATTTCTCTCCCAGCAACGCGTGTTACAACACATCAACATGTTAATTTTCAAAAAAATAATACGTTTTTAATATTTAATGATTTCATTTTCAGGTTCCTATTTTGACTGTAATATATTACAGGCTTAGTTGTGTTTTGTTTATTCCATTCATTTTCATAAACCCCAGTTGGGAAAGCAATATTTAATGAAAATGTCAATTGGATTTACAGTTTGCCACTTAACTCGGCTACTTGTTCGCTTTTAGTAATAAAATACTGCTATTTCACTTTTAAATTAAAAAATAAAATACTTCCTCCTACAAAGCAATATTGAATACGCAATTATATCTCAATTAAATATTTTAGATATTAAACAATATTCAAGAAGAAAATTAATTAATAAACAACGAGATACAATTTTAAGGTTGGATATAAAAAATTGTTAAACTACACTGGCAAACAAAAATATCGACTAATGTTTATAATATTATGTAAGTGTATAATAATAAATGCTATAAAACCCCTTGTCTATAATATGAATTTACTTTCATTAGCAATTTATCTACTGTTCTCAGACAACAATGTTGTTGCGATATAGTTAATAAAAATGGGTATGTCTGTATCGCGGGTACAGACAGATGACGTGAATATAAACACAAATAATTGTATTCGTTTTCATGGAAAGAAATGCATCCCCTTTTATTTATCTTCTAAAATCCAATGTTCGTAAAATATAATAATTAAAATAATTGCAATTTTATTTTTTTATACACTTTAAATTGTTTATCCAATACCTATACAGGGTGTCCTCAAAGACACTAAACACACGCCTACCACATATTCCTGAGACCAAAATAAGCCGATTTAAGCAAACTTACCTTGTTACAAAATTGCTTAGTTTGGGCGCTATACGGCCCTGAAGTTACAATTTTGAAATCGTTTTTTTGTTATAAATTTAAAACGGCTTGTGCGATTTTACTAAAATTTGGCACGTTGACATAGTTTTATGGAACAAAAAAACCCGTGTTAAAATTATGATTATTATTAATCCATAGGCGTAGTAATCGGATTTTTTAATATTTGAACGTTTCAAATTTCTACGCCAATGGAAGAAAAGGGGTTCAAGTATAAAATTTAGATTCAGTAACTTATTTGCTACAAAAAAGCTACTCTTAGTAAGACTCGATTACTCTCATGGTTTTTGAGAAATTTGTATTTTAATAATAAGGTAATTAATAATAATACGTTGATAATAATAAGTTGATCAATAAACAAATAAGATGGCCATGCTTTTTTCTAAGAATAAAACTGGAGATAATGAAGAAGTTATGCACAGAGTAAATTAATTTTCTTCGTCGTATAAATCTTTGTATCCGTAAACATGGTGGACACTTTGACCACTTTTTATGACATATTTATTTATTTCTATTCATGTTTTAGTAGCTTTACTTCATTTTGTAAAAATTACTGCGAATTATTAAAATACAAATTTCTCAAAAACCATGAGAGTAATCGAGTCTTACTAAGAGTAGCTTTTTAGTAGCAAATAAGTTACTGAATCTAAATTTTATACTTGAACCCCTTTTCTTCCATTGGCGTAGAAATTTGAAACGTTCAAATATTAAAAAACCCGATTTCTACGCCTATGGATTAATATTAATCATAATTTTAACATGGGTTTTTTTGTTCCATAAAACTATGTCAACGTGCTAAATTTTAGCAAAATCGCAAAAGCCGTTTTAAATTTATAACAAAAAAACGATTTCAAAATTGTAACTTCAGGGCCTTATAGCGCCCAAACTAAGCAATTTTGTAAGAAGGTAAGTTTGCTTAAATCGGCTTATTTTGGTCTCAGGAACATGTGGTAGGCGTGTGTTTAGTGTCTTTGAGGACACCCTGTATATTTCCATAGTTAAAAAAATAAACTAAAATTTTTATAAGCCTTCGAGTTCGAACCTGGGTTTGGCGTTTGTACTTGTTGATAGACTCGTACTTTACCACACGGCCTCCTGGCTTTGTGTTTGAGACCTTATCGCATAGATATACATCCTTTTTTTTGTTTCACATGCCAACCACTTCCGACTATTTCCGTTACATCTAATATTTCTAAAGTGCCATCCCAGTATGAGACATTATACGTTATTCACGTCAAAAAAAGATGTGCGTGACGCGGTACTCACTAAAGTTAATGTGTAAACATGCGAGCTCTTGTTCGAAAAAATTATGGGCGTGCACTGGTTTAAAAAAATTTTTTTTTTATAGTTTTCCATACCAGATAAACAAAACTCACATTACTTAACCCTTACTAAGGCGCTGTTACATAAGCAAGATATGATTGCCTGGTATCGTGGACACCTCACGCGTCTAGCTAAGGGTTAACTACTTCTGACGATCGAATTTACATTTAGCCCGTAGTCGTACCGTGGAGCGAAAGCTAAGATGTTTACACGTCAATTAAGAAACTTTGAATGTTAGTAGATCTAGTTTCAGCAGAACAGCCAGCCTTAATATATAAAACGAATACAGCATTTCAGAAGCGGTTGCTCGATATATTTTATTTTATGTATAAAATTCTTCGTAGATATTTTTAATCTCATCTGTTTTCAAGTAAATTGATAATTGAACTGAAACAAAACAATACCAAAGGGAAAAGCTGTCTATTTCATAGCTTTAAGCCGAATAAATAAACTTTTAATAAAAAAGAACTGAATTTCAAAAATAGTCGAGTCATATTAGATTTTTATTTCTAAATCCATCATAACAGCTCCGTTTTTGATGAATTTTTTTAAAAATGTTTGTTACATGACATTATTTGAAATCAGAAATATTTCAGCCCGCTATCGACGTCAGTTACCGAGCGTCTATAATCTCTCTGTCTTTAATTTTTGTTGGGGTTAATTAGACCCCGGTGGGTTAATTAGACCTCAGAGTGGTTAAATGTACAAGACTATTGGCCATTTTCTGGTACTATAAATACCTGTACGTTTCATATTTTTATTTATTTTTTTATTTCACCAATCAACAGAGCTTAAGCTCCAATTACAGATGGTTACATAACATAGGCAGTGATAAAGAAAATAGACAACGACAGAACAAAATACAACTTTAGACATTATTTGCATGCTTAACATTTTAGTAGAAGGTGTCAATTATTATTATACCGGAATGTTACATGAAATATGGGCCGGCAGCGAAAAATCATACTTTTTTATAGAACTATCGAATTTGAAAATATGCCATCGGGAACTTTTTTGTAGACTCTTCAAAATGTTAATACATGCCATTTTGTCCTATCTAGCACGGTTCTCACGCCGAAAACTGGAAAAACACATTTGTCATAATTTTTACACCTTAAAGACGCCATTTTGATAAGTTCCGCAAAATATATTTTTGGTAATTTTGATTCAGAGTTATCTTTACCCGATAACAAATTATTTCGAACTGCTCGATTCTGCAAAAAACTTTTTTTGTTGCCGCATACCTATACGATGTGCCGCTATATCTATCGTACAGGCACCTTAGCTACCAGAAAATTATCCTTAGAATATTTATACGCTATGTTTAGTTCTGAGAGACTTTTTTTAAAGACGCTTCATTAAATTAAAAGGAAAATGCAAAAATAATTATTGTTTTTCAAAAAGAAAAATAAATATAGAAGAACGAATAATAATTGTATTTTCCAGACATCATTATGTCGGTTAAATCGTTATACGATCTACTAAGATACTGTTCTGTACTTACGACAGAGAAAAAATGCTATCGATACAGTTTTTAAGTTTAAAATGCTATCAGTAATTCACTTTCGAAATACTTTACTTCCACCGTAAAACACGTCACCTCCACCAGACGAAACATTTCGCATGGAGTGAAAATCTATTGATTCCGAAGCATATAAGGAGAATGTTAGATTAGTAATCATGTCACGGTTGAGTAATTGTAAACTCATTCCGCCGCGAAAGTGAAAAGGTTCAGGTTAGAATCCTGACTGTGACTATGGTTGGTAAAATGATTTTTTCCGATATGTTTGGAATCATTTATATAATTGACGGCTTTCCAACAAAATTTTCAATTGCAAATCAGCCGTATAAAAAATCTAGTAATTTATCTGAAAAAACACGTTTTATCGTGTCAATATTTATGTCTCTTTAAAGGTAAAAGTAGCTCACCAAAAACAATTCTTGTAAAAAAAATTCGACTGATGACCAGTCCTATACTTCCCACCTAGTAAATATTTGCAAAAAATAAACACTTTTTTTTTATTATTCTTTGACTAGGCCCAAATAACCTTAGCTGTTGGTGGTCTTTAAAACACAATTCAATTTTTATTCTTTGAAAAAAGCATGGCCTTCTTTTTTGTTTGGTGATCTACTGATGGCTAACTTAATATAGCAAAAATCATGGTTACCTTGATTGACGTACAATTTTTATTTTTTTTAGTAAAATATTTTTTTTCTCGAAAACTATACATTTTAGAGAAAAAAAATATTTACATTTTTTTCATATTATAACATCTAGAATTCATTTATATTTTTTTTTACCTATGTTAATACGTGACATTGAGGACGTTTTTTTGAATATCTCAGGATCCACTGAACCGATTTGACTCAAAATCTAATCAGATCTAAGTTAAAGGCTGATAAACACAATAGAACAATCGGCATGCCCGTATGTTGTTCCGTTCTTAAGATATCGAAGGCGAAAAATTGACCACACACACACATACACACACAAACACATACAGACATCAGTCAGAAAATGATCTTAAACGATTGCTAGGGTCTCAAAACGTGAAAATCTGTTAAAATCTCGAAATATTTTTTTCGGACTAAATCCATTACTTGAAGTAATAAGGCCAAGTCTCGCGATCGCGTAGCAGTAAAAAGTTATGAGATCTATTAAAGCCAAGTATAATTAATTGTAAGTGAAAAGTAGTTAAATCTAAAACTTGGCTAACTTCAAAGTTCGCTAAGAGAATAAAAGACGAATGACTAAAGGTACGTGCAGTACGCAGCTGGTATTCTGGATGGTATAGCATGTATGGTAGATGGTGGCTGAAATTATAAGCGTTTATAGGTTTGCACAACGAAGCTTTGATACTAGCATTGATACAAGCTTAAATCGCGTTTGAAATGTCAGATAGCAAAGACGAATATTTGTGTTCTTCTGCAACAAAGTGGTATATTTTAAATACAAATTTGGGTAGGAGCTATCATGTCCACCCTATTAATAGAAAACGATCTAAACATGGCGAATTTCATCATTTATACCAAGAATTAAAATTTTACCCAAACCGGTTTTTTGAATATTTACGTATGGAACCTAACACTTTTAAATACTTTTAAAAACTCAAAACAAATTAAATAAAAACTGGCAAAACTTCACTTATTAAACTAGTCACATCCATTTGACAGTTGTCACACGTTGATTGTAGTAGTCAGCGCGCTGAAAGAATGGTGAGATACATTCTTGAATCTACCAGCTCTTGTAACAGCGCTTATACCTGTGCTTCGTTGTGTTCGCTCGCATATATAACAATGCATTAATTTAAGCAAGCCCTGCTATGATCTACGCTACCATCTAGAATCCCAGCTCCATACTGCACGTACCTTAAAGCGCTAGGCCTTGCAGTGGAAGTTTGAAGTTAGCCAAGTTCTAGATTTCACTACTTTTTACTTACAATTGGACTTGGCTCTATTAGATCTCATAACTTTTTAATGTTACGCGATCGCGAGGCCTGGCCTTATTTTTTCAAGAATTGTTTTTGATGAGTTACTTTTACCTTTAAAGAGACATAAAACATGGTGAAACTCTCACAGATTTTTTGATGTCAAGAGTTTATCCTTTTAGGTTATGTACGCTGTTTGTGACAGTTGCATATAACTCTGGAAGTATAATGCATTTTCGTAGCTAACACAGGTTTGCTATTAGTTCTATGAATATTTCAGTAGTATATTTGAAGAAATCCCACGGTAGATAACGTAAATATTGAAGCTGAATCGGTAACTTACTTTTATAAAAAACTGAAATAATGTAAACAAAATGACACGACTTCTATGTAGCCAAAAAATATGCTTATGTTGAATGTTTGCTAATATTTTGAAGTAAAACTTATTTGTTCAACACCCGCAAGAAATATGTAATTTCGTGGCTCTACTGAGAGTGGGCGAAATAATGAATTCTCTGACTGCAGATGTAGAGAGTGGGCGAAATAGCATTTCGCCCACGCTCATTACGGGGAACGTTTACGCAAGTGTTGATAGTTTCGTCAATCAATCAGGTCACCCATTATTTCGCCCACGCTCAGCAGCGAAATGACATATTTCTTGCGGTAGTTGAACAAAATATTGTGTGCGACTATTGGTCGAAAGAGCAGATTCCTTGAGTGTGGATTTTGCCGCACGAGCGTAGCGAGTGCGGTAAACACACACTCGAGGAATCTCCTCTTTCGACCAATAGTCGCACAATATACTATTAATGAGATAAGTTCATGAGACGATGAGACGAAAAAGTGGCATGATAGAGTTTCTAAACTATTCACCAATATTAGTAGAATAAATATACTATTTGATTCAATCCCAAAGGACATTGTCTGATTTAGTCCATGTATTGTCCAGATTTACATGGGTGAGAATTAGTGATGTGCCGGATATCCGTATCCGATCCGTATCCGCGGATATCCGAGGGAAAAGAAAGATCCGTATCCGTATCCGTTAGTTTTTTGGCGGATCTTTTACGGATCTTTTACCTTATCAATTTTCAATTCATAGATAAAATTTTATATACAGTGTGTCCACAGACTCATCCTCAACATGGGGATCTCCGTTGTTATGGGAGATAGAGATTTGGTTAAATGAGACAAAATGTGCAGAATCTCCAGTACTAATACCCTGTGTAGTCAAACTTTCCATATTTTGCTTGGTTCGCGACCGACAGTTGAAAAACGAGATTTACCCATTTTCGTTTTTTGTTTATAACTCGCTTATTAAGTAAGTTAGAAAAAAACTATTTTCACTTTCTTAAGGCCCTTTTTTATGAAGATTTCAAATCTCTTTTCATATTTTTATTTACTTTTATAGTTTTAGAGATACGTGTATTAACTTTGTTTTTTTAAATACACGTCAAAGATGGCCATGACACCATTCGAAAGAGATTTTTTTTCTCTTTAATTTGATATGAGGGTTGATGGATTTATTTTCAAAAATAACAGAGTTATACGTAAAACACTGATTTTTAATAGTAGGCTATGCTAAATTAATTGATAAAACAACAGAAGGCTTAGCAAACAGTTGAAATTCGCGTTGGCTTAGTAAACGGCTTTTTTGTTCTAGCTGTCAAAGTGT
Source organism: Mongoloraphidia duomilia (assembly GCA_039654895.1). Taxonomy (NCBI): domain Eukaryota; kingdom Metazoa; phylum Arthropoda; class Insecta; order Raphidioptera; family Raphidiidae; genus Mongoloraphidia; species Mongoloraphidia duomilia. The sequence continues at coordinate 16,833,774 of CM077527.1, forward strand.
AGTTTGTTGCTAATTTGCCAGTTTTACTAAGTGATTTATTAAATTTACTTTTGTTATCATAGAACCATTTTGTAACAATGAAAAATTTGATATGTTATCTTGTTACATTCTATGTCACAAAAATTCGACCAGAGCTGCAGAAATGTACTTCGATCAGTATCCAGACCGAAGACAACCTCATTCGTCTATTTACAGAAACTTACGAGTAAATTTAATAAACTATGGATCATTTAAAAAGCCGTTTACTAAGTCAACGCGAATAAGTGAAGAAGCCAAAACTACTGTTTTACGATCAATTGTTGAAAATCGCTTATTTTTCATTGTTACAATATGGATCCATGATAACAAAAGTAAATTTAATAAATCACTTAATAAACTGGCAAATTAGCAACAAACTACACTTTGACAGCTAAAACAAAACAGCCGTTTACTAAGCCAACGCGAATTTCAACTGTTTGCTAAGCCTTCTGTTGTTTTATCAATTAATTTAGCATAGCCTACTATTAAAAATCAGTGTTTTACGTATAACTCCGCTATTTTTGAAAATAAATCCATCAACCCTCATATCAAATTAAAGAGAAAAAAAATCTCTTTCGAATGGTGTCATGGCCATCTTCGACGTGTATTTAAAAAAACAAAGTTAATACACGTATCTCCAAAACTATAAAAGTAACTAAAAATATGAAAAGAGATTTGAAATCTTCATAAAAAAGGGTCTTAAGAAAGTGAAAATATTTTTTTTCTAACTTACTTAATAAGCGAGTTATAAACAAAAAACGAAAATGGGTAAATCTCGTTTTTCAACTGTCGGTCGCGAACCAAGCAAAATATGGAAAGTTTGACTACGCAGGGTAGTAGTACTGGAGATTCTGCACATTTTGTCTCATTTAACCAAATCTCTATCTCCCATAACAACGGAGATCCCCATGTTGAGGATGAGTCTGTGGACACACTGTATATAGGTGATTAGGTAATAATGAAAAACAGTTAAATTCCATTCAGATTATTTTTTATTTTTTAATATCGTGGTCAATAACTTTTTCCCATAACAGATAGTCTCTTTCCAAAGGTCGATGTGCAATATTTAGTATTTACCGCCGCGTACTCTAAGAAAGTTAAGATCCGTATCCGCGGATATACATTTTTAACGATCCGGCACATCACTAGTGAGAATCGGAAGATCTTGTCATAAATAACAACTTTTTCTATTGTATCAAAATTATTTATCCTAGGGGAACAGAAATGTCGCTTCATCAATAATATTGATATCTGATTAGGTCTACTACTTTTGAAATCCCATCACATACTACCTCAAACTTTAAAAAATCATTCTCTTATTTAGCCCCTAAATTATTAAATGATCTTCATGCGACATAGTTCCCTGGCATGAATACAATACTAATGTGTCAACTAAAATCCAAAAGTTTCTTTTAGTGAAGCAACTAATGCATCGGCCCATCAAAGCGATATTTGTATAAATTGTATCGTTGGGGTAGGTAACCATGAATTTTTGTATGAATGAATGAATGAATTGTGAATTATAGACGCTCGACAATTTTGTATGAAAGACAGATGGAAGACCAATCTCAGGATTGAATTTGTATCCTATTGCCTTAGCAATAAATATAAATAAATAAATAAGTAAAACTATTAAATTAATTATAGCTCTGCTTCTGGTTTATTATTACTATTTAAATATGAAAATTAAGCCCTGGGACGGATTTTTGAAGTATCATCATTTTTATGCATTAGAAATCATTAGAGACACATTGAAATAGAATGGGGTCGCCCCACATTTTTTTTAGAATTGGAATCTGCGTTATAAATAGATTATAAAACAATTTTTTTGAGAATTTTTCGAACGTTTTTTCTACAAGAAAAAAATTCCCCAAAGTAGGTATATGTATTTTTCAATGTAATTTTAAACATATAATTATACCGCTACGGAAATGGCGTCAATCACAGTCTCTGATTGGCTGGCTGTAATTAATACGCTTACTGATCCATAAAGAGAGATAGTACACTGATCTGTCACGGATTGTCATAAATTAAAAACAAACCATAGGTATTTAATATACACCTCTCTTTCCACAGACATATCTCACTTTATCTATATGCGCGGAAGTGTGTCTGGCACAAGGTTAGAACTCTGATCTAGCGTTGCCGTTATCATATGGCGGCTAAGGTCAACCGTTTGAAATGAACACATTTTTTTAATTCTTGTTTGCAATTAAGAGGAAGAATTATATAAGAATAAAAAAGGTGGTTTACATTATTTGTTTAGTATATATGAGAAATAACCCACACTGTTCAAAATAATCAAACTTTGATACGCGGGACGACCCTATTCACTTCTGGGCAATATTTAGACAAAATTCCCTAGTAAAATGACACTGTCCTTTAAACTGCAATTTAAAACGGTTCCCAGTTCTTTTTACCAATAGATCAGAGGTTCCCAAACTTTTTTTTTCTCATAGACCACTTTAAAAATTTTGCTGGTTCCGGTGGACCCCCTTCAGCTACATTCCTACCATATTTCCAAAAGTCGACAAAAAATGTGAAGATTAGATCTAACTATGGAAATTTGCGTTGCGGCTGAGTTCCAACCACGAATTAATAATTTTTGAAAAAAAAAGTGAGAATTGATTGGTTAATTAATTAATTGATTGTGCTGTGGCCTGTGAGTGGATGTCAAAAAAGTAAAGTTGGCCAATCAAAAAAGTGATTCCATCCAACTTTACTTTTTTGACATCTACTCACAGCACAAGAAACCAATCAATTCTCACTTTTTTTATTTAGAAAACTCCCCATTCGGAGTGGTAAAAATAAAAGAAAAATAGTATATTTTCTTGTGTTGTATTTATTCAAATATGTAATTATTACACTATTAAATATGGAATATGCAAGTTTTTACAAGTAACAGTCGCTGAGCTTCTTAAAATATTATCTGCCTACATTGATAGGTGAAGTCAAGCCAACATTTTAGCTCTTTACTATCGAAACCAGATAAATTTTCGTGGACCCCGCTTACGAATTGTGAACCCCCATTTTTTTTTGTCACGCCAACGTAGACCCCCGTCGAGTCTCCCGTGGACCCCTGGGGGTCCACCTGGACCACTTTGGAAATCAATGCAATAGATTATTGAAAAATAATGCACACGTTTTTATTTCGTAAAATAGACAATAATATAATGTCGTATTGATCGTTGAGATAGACAGTCAACTGTTTCGTAATACACATGTGTCAACTGTTTTGTGTGACGTGGCGAAACGCGAAGAGCATTCTTTATTCAATGTTAAAAATGCGGAATTTGATTTGCTGACGTGGCTATATATTTACCGTGAAGATACACAAGATTCAGGTACAACCGGCACTCGAAAAATTGTTCCGATTCAGGAGAAAGTCGTATCCATTCTAAGTGCCTCATCGGATTGCGTAAACGCGTGTTTGCGTTTAGACGGTGGTTAGACTGTTTGTGCGTACATCGGTATCAATTTCCCACCACCGACAGCTTTACATATGTGTGATGAAAATTGAAATCTCTCTCTTTTCTCTCTCTCTCTTTCTGTTTCAGTGACGGCACGTCGCATTTCATTTTAAATTATGGTCACTTAATTATATAATTATTAGTTCTTAATTTATTGTTACGGCGTTTTGAGGATGAAATTTTAATTTCGATTAGAAAATTACAATGTGTTTTTTTTTAATTTCGCTACCAAGGTCTAGTCTGAGATTTGGTAAAAATATTAATAATAAAAATATAAATTGTCCTGGAAATTGAAGACTTTTACAAAAAAAATTATTTCTACAAATTTTTCACAGACAGGTATACGTGATTTCGGGTGCACCAGGAGTTCATCTAGTGTTACCGTCTAGATCTAGACTTTCTAGACTCTTGTCTTGTCTTGTCTAGATTTTCAAGACAAGACTTGCAAAAGTCTTGTCTAGAAATTTTCAAGACAAGACAAGACTAGCTTTGTCTAGATCAAGACTCTTACCAAAACTCTAGACAATTTTCAAGAGTCTAGATAAACTAAGTAGTAGTATGTAAAGGTTGACGTCCATTATTGATATAATATAGCAATTATTAACGGGAATGTGGACAGGTACACAAATCAAACACCTTATTACGCTGTGTATAACGTTTCGCCGGTAATTCCAGCTTCTTCAGATACTTAGCTGAATGATGTTTTTGTTAATATTTAAATTAGACATTATATGATATTAATATAATAATAATAATAATAATAAAGACTCTTTATTACAGGCGGAGTTCAGCTACGGCTGCTCTTCCACTCAACCATTAAAATTCTACAATTAAAAAAAAATACATTTAAAAGTACATGTAAGATAAAGATACAATATATAGTTAAATATTTCTACAGTGCAGATATATAAAAAATAGTATATTGTGCGACTAGTGGGAGAAAGAGGAGATTCCTTGAGTGCGGATTTTGCCGCACGAGCGTAGCGAGTGCGGTAAAACACACGAGTGGAATCTCCTCTTTCGACCAATAGTCGCACATAATATTTTGTTCAACTACCGCAAGAAATATGTCATTTCGTGGCTCTGCTGAGCGTGGGCGAAATAATGAGTGACCTGATTGATTCACGATACTATCAACGCTCGCGTAAACGTTCCCCGTAATGAGCGTGGGCGAAATGCTATTTCGCCTACTCTGTACGATCAACAGTCAGGGAATTCATTATTTCGCCTACTCTCAGTATAGCCACGAAATTACATATTTCTTACGGGTGTTGAACAAAGAATATTAATATAATATGTATATTGTATATCCAAAAACACAATTGGAAAATAGTTTATCTATATTTTTTTTCTAATATTAAAATTAGTTTTATTATTAAAACAATTAATAACTGAATTGATTGTCTAAATGAATCACATGGTCTTAGAACGGTTTAGTAAAAAAAAAAAAAATATATACAATATACATATACATAAGAAAGTTGTTATTTAGTGTAGTTGAAAGAACGTTAATGTCTATAATCTACAATAAATAAAATAAATTAATTCTTCTACAGGGTAAGTAAGCATAATTATAAATTTCGGTAATAAGTATACGAAGCGCTACTGAAGTCTTTTTCGTGTTGTGTTGTTGGAAAAGAGGGTGAAAAATAGCAAAGTTTTCCTTCTTTTCGGATCACATCGACAACACACATACACTTGGGTACAAGTATATCATTATGTCTACAATTCGACGCACGTTTCGTCAAAAACTAAAAATTGAATTGTGTGGTTTTCTTTTCTACAAAAGCAGCGAATGAAAAAAGTATTTCATAATATGTTGCGGCGCATATTGTTCTTTTACTGTACAAATGTTACAGAATCTAAACGTATTAGCTACCAGAAAAGTTCATAAAGGGTGGAACATCACCGAAAGTCGAGTCGGGTTTTTAGGGTTTTTTAGGATCAGTAGTATATCATTTCGTATTTTCAATTTATTACTTTTTAATAACAAAATGGGCCTAGTTCCAACTCACATTTTCAAATTATTATTTTTGAAGTTATACTTCTTTTGGCGCGTTATGGAAAAATGATGAGAGTGAATTTTTACGTTTAACACCATGAAGTTAGTCGGTAGTAACACCATGAAGCTAGTCGTAGTAACACCATGAAGTTAGTCAATAGTATCACCATGAAGTTAGTCGGAAATTCATGATTATAATACCCTATTATCACCAGTCACAATGTGACAAGAGCGTTTTCAGTTTTGAATAACATTAATAAAAGCCATTGCTATATACAAGCGCTTGTTTATGCCGCTTTCGTTAAATATGAGTTCGTACTCCAACACCCGTACTGTTTATATTATTATTTAGTAAATACTAGATATAACCAATAATTATATAGCACTTCCTAAGTAAGATATTTATTAAATTAATAATTTATTAAATTAAATTAATTTATTTAATATCTTTATTTAATTATTTTATCATCTTTTTTACAAACGTTTAGTACTGGCACACGGGATGAAATTTTTGGAGTTATTTTTGTTTTAGTTACACCAAAGAAGTATAACTTCTGACGTGCGTACATAAGTACACACACACTCTTTTTTTAATAATAATTTGAAAATCTTATTAACACTTTTACCAATTCTTGGACCTGTGAATTAGGGGTTTGGAGGCTTGTTTTGTAGTTTTGTGTTAGCAGTAGTCACTTTTTTTTATTTTTTTATACATTTTTTAAAGTTTTTTTTATTCCAAGTTATTATCTTTATTTTATTCAATAATTTTCTCGGATTATTCCCTTATATCTTTACTAGAACAAGACATCTTATATTTTCTTTAACTTTAGCAATACCAATATGACTATCTTTTATATTATTTGGATGAATTAATTACACTAATAATATATTTTCTCATATAGTTCCTCAAGGAACTCCTCCCATTTTAATACCTTTTATGGTATGTATTGAAACAGTAAGAAATATCATTCGACCAGGAACAATAGCAGTACGATTAGCAGCTAATATAATTGCAGGACATTTACTTCTTACATTATTAGGTAATTGCAGGAAATCTTTTAAATAAAGTAATATTATTATATTATTATTATTTACACAAATTTTATTATTAATGTTAGAATCAGCCGTAGCTATTATTCAGGCTTATGTTTTCTCAATTTTATCAACACTTTATTCTAGAGAAATTCACTAATGTTAACTACTCAAAATCATCCCTTTCATTTAGTAAATTATAGACCATGACCTTTAACAGGAGCATTAGGAGCCATAATTATAGTATCAGGAATAGGCACGTAACTTTCTTAGGCTTCTAAGAAAACCAAATACATATTTAGATAATTCAGATTTATCTTTACAATACGATATTTCCTTTCATACTATCCTTAAATAACTTTTTGCCAAAATGTCTATAAAAATTAGCCATTTAGAAAAAAAAATGCATAACTTATTGACATTTTGGATACGAACGCTAGATAGATTCTAAGAGTTTGTACCTCTCCGATAGGTAGTGACGTAGTTAAGTGTCCAAGGGCCCCGGGGCAAAAAATAAACTGGCCCCCCTAACCAATATTATCTTTATTTTTATCAAAATATAAAATATAAATTCAACTTTAAGGTTGACCAAGGGCCCCATGAGCTTTGAGAAGGGCCGGCGCTAGGATTTTCGGGCCCCGAGTAAGCGTTCTCAGGCCCCTGAGCCCTCCAAAAAAAATTTTACTCCAAAATTTGTTTTTTTTGTGGATATAGTCAGAAAATTTTAATTCAAAAAATCAAATAACGCCTTTTTTGTTGGGACAATGTTTTAATGCTCACAGTTTTAAACATGGTGGTCACATATAATATGTCAGCCCCGGGTCCGGGGTACCTTTGCCCCGCTTAACCCCCCCCCCCCCTAACGCCGATGGCTAAAAACTACGCCAATCGTTATTTTCTGCGTTTATAATTTTCGAGCTGTTAAGCTCGACTTATATTATCCGATCAGACACGGTGCGGGAACGTAGCGTTTCCGGCAAGACAAACATTTTTACGTGCATTTCAAATACGAGTATTGATACGTGTCTGAAAGGACGGAATCCGCTAAGTATAAATATTCGTATTTGAAATGCATGTAAAAATGTTTGTTTTGCCGGAAACGCTACGTTCCCGCGCCGTGTCTGACCGGATAATATAAATCGACCTTTAATCAGTTTATGAGTTCTTGTCAGTTGCACATTTTATTGGCGAACTCTGTATTTAATATTGTTGTCTAAACTGAAAGTATATAAAAATATATCAACATAAAATCAGTGCTGTGAAACTGTGACAGATGTATCAGAGTCAAAGGGTACCCAGTTTCGCATGGCGGTCGATGGGCTGACTTTAAGTTATACGTACCTACCTACATAGTTTTCTATTCATCATTTCTCGCGTTGATTTCAGAATACCGGGGAAAAGTTTTTTTCCTTTACAATTCACCAATACATATAACCCTACAGTCATTTTCGTTTACGCATACAACATGTTTAGCATTTCTCACATGTACAGAAAATTTCCGAAATTGTATTCAAAAAAACAAGATGAAAATTTTCATACATTTCATATGTTCGTAAGCATACGATGTGTGGTAAACGCTAAAATATTTTTATGTGCTGGAACTTTTATACGGATCCCATATACTTTGATATATTTTTTTGCCATACCCACTACAAAATAGCTACTTTCCATGCATGCATATCGGCCTGTATTGGGTTATTTAACAGGCAGCTGTGCCGAAAGTGTTTTCATAACATAACTAGTGCGGTAAGTAAACGGTTGCCATAGAAACTTTATTTGCTCTATCCACCTGCTATTACATAGTCCTGCTGTAAATGTAAAGATGGCGACGCAAACGAACTCTCAATTTTTTTTCTGAAAATACTGAAAATTAGCTTTTTTATAGTGGGTATGGCAAAAATACCATATTATATTTCTTATACGTAATGATATTAGTGCTCATGTGTTTGTTAAACTAGCTATAAATCGCTCGTTTTAATATACTGTCACTACTCGTCAGTAACATACCTCATTACGACACTAGAAATACAATATACTATAAAATGTTCCCAAAATTAACGAGAACCTTATTTAAGAATGTAATTATTGTTAACTTAACGATTTGGAATTTATAAAAAACTGATTGGAAGATTCCTGAAAAATGCTACTTAATATTATTGAGTTATTAGTTGAAATAATATCGCAAGTGCTTGATTTATTACTTAACAAAGTTTCAGACGCTTATGACCTCTGTTGTCGATCGTCTATAATTTACAGTATATATATCTATTTTAACTAAGTTAATAACACAAACATAATGTACGCTTCAAAGTGCGGCCAGTAGAGGTAAGTTTGGTTTGTGGGCATAGCTTTCAACAACATTTCATGAACATCGTTGTGCTGCGATCCAAACAAAATATACTTCAGGATCAATTAACTGTACCTAGTTGATATATTAATTTTTATTGTGCTGATCGTTCTATTATTAAAGAGACATTTTATTAGTCTCGTTTTTTTTCGTTCGGTTATGCATGTCGAGCTCCACGTTACGTCCAATCGAGGCGATCGACCAGACCAGTACTCATCCAAAAGCAGCGACGTTATGTTAATAACTATATTGTACGTCTACATAACTATAATATCGTACGATCCCCCATGTAAAAGATGGATGTAAAAATACTTTGAAAGTTAAGGTAGAATTCGCTCGATTTTCTAAGTGATTTTACATTATTATTTATTTTTACACAGAAAACTTCATAAAAACATGGACTTTTACCGTAAAGTTAATCAAATTTGTGATTTTTACATAAAGTAAATTAAAATTACATAATTTGTGTAATATTCCAATAAAGTGTGTAAAAATTACAAAATAAAATGTATAGTTACATATATAAAATGGATGAATACAAAACAAATTAATGTAAAATTAGTAACCACGCATGCGCAATGTGTTTTTATGGAATTTACGCGATGTGGCGATACCTGTTTGCGACGCCATTGTCTCTTTGTGTGCCTATTATCAGATTAATCGCTGGCTACAAATGGATCATCCATAATCTATGTAATCGGCCTTCTCATTTCTTACAGTGCAGCAGGGCCGTAGCTAGAGCTGAATTCAAGATAGGGCACTGAAAGTTTAAAGTAGGGCTGAAGCAAAAGACTACATTTTTTTAATTGAATTGCCCACCTCATCTGGTAATACCAAATTACAAAAGCAAGAAAACGGTAAATGACAATTTAATCAAAAAAAAAAAAAAAAATACAGAACTTGCCATGTTATCAAATTTCCGAAGAACTTCATTTAGTCCAACGAATTTAATCTTGTTTTTCCAAATGCCAGATAGATCAAGTCTGTCATTCTGTCGTGACAGTCTTTGCGGCTTATTTATAATTCCTTAAAGTAGGGCACTGGATGTTTTAAGGTAGGGCATTGCCCCTTAATGCCCCCCCCTAGCTACGGCCCTGCAGTGCAGGGAGAACATTGGAATGTAGTTGTTTTTGCAATTGCATTCCATTGTTCTTTGGGAATTGGCATTCCCAGGAGCCCGAGGTTGTACCAGTCGGTTTGTGTATTCTAATACACAAATAGATTAGTAATTGTTGTGTTGAAAACGCCAATGACCTGAGTTGTCGACGCGTCTATAATCTACAATAATAATATCATACGAATATTCAGTCGAGCAGCATTAATTTACAACCAATGATAGAATCTGGATTCTTACGTTCGTCTCCATACTGATCAGGGTTCAAATCACATTACCAAAACCACGTAAACAAAATTATATATACTTTCGGCGATTTCGGGCTAAAAGCGTTTAGGGTTATGACAATAAAATTTCACTCGCACCGTGGTTTCGTAAAACCGCACCCTTTATTTTTACTATCATTTTCCCTAACCTACATTATACAGGGAACAGAAGTTATCACATATTACAGACATAAAGTTAGTCAATTTATGTTATTGCGAAAAGAACGAAAACGAGCAGGTTTTCAAATGAGCGCATGGTTTTTCACGTTAAAAACATGAAGCTAGTTAATTTCTAGGTTATGTTCTATGGAATAGAACAGATTTTGAACGGAGAACAGTTGATATCTACGCGCAACAGACATGAAGTTAGTTAATTTCTAGGTTATATTCTATGGAATAGAACAGATTTTGAACGGAGAACAGTTGATATCTACGCGCAACAGACATGAAGTTAGTTAATTTCTAGGTTATGTTCTATGGAATAGAACAGACTTTGAACGGAGAACAGTTGATATCTACGCGCAACAGACATGCAGTTAGTTAATTTCTAGGTTATGTTCTATGGAATAGAACAGATTTTGAACGGAGAACAGTTGATATCTACGCGCAACAGACATGAAGTTAGGTAATTTATAGGTCATGTTCTATGGAATAGGACAGATTTTGAACGGAGAACAGTTGATAATGATATCTACGCGCAACAGACATGAAGATAGGTAATTTCTAGGTCATGTTCTATGGAATAGGACAGATTTTGAACGGAGAACAGTTGATATCTACGCGCAACAGACATGCAGTTAGGTAATTTCTAGGTCATGTTCTATGGAATAGGACAGATTTTGAACGGAGAACAGTTGATATCTACGCGCAACAGACATGAAGTTAGTTAATTTCTAGGTTATGTTCTATGGAATAAAACAGATTTTGAACGGAGAACAGTTAATATCTACGCGCAACAGACACGAAGTTAGTTAATTTCTAGGTTATGTTCTATGGAATAGGACAGATTTTGAAAGGAGAACAGTTAATATCTACGCGCAACAGACATGAAGTTAGTTAATTTCTAGGTTATGTTCTATGGAATAGAACAGATTTTGAACGGAGAACAGTTGATATCTACGCGCAACAGACATGAAGTTAGGGTAAGTCAACAGTAGTTAATTTGTAGGTTATGATGAAAAGTGCGGGAACCAGCGGGTTTTGAACGGAGCACATAAGTTGCTAAGCGCGACAGACATAACTCTTGTACACATGTACCTACCTTCATACTTGTTATATTCACATAACAAAACCTCGAGGGAAATTAGTATTGCTGACCTTTTCGTGTAGTGGCAAAACTGTTCACAGTACGGCGTACCAACTTCCTCAATAAGAATCGAGTGGTTTGCGTATCTCTATTGTTGCGCGTTCTCATTGTTGACCTAATATCTAAAGGTGCGGCCTCGTGCAGTCGCTCGACGCTCGTTCAGAGCGTCAAATTCAGTCACGTGGTGAAATTTTAAATCTCCCACCACATGAAAAATCGCAGCGACAAAACTAAACACAGTTTAGTTTTGCAGCGCGATTCTATTGCAGTTCTGACGCTTGGAAGCTGCTTCAAAAAGCTGATGAGTTCCTAGGATTTTTAATAATGGATGAATCCAAAAACGTTTTTATTAAGCTTTTTCATTTGATTGCCGGAAAATTTCATTAATAATAGTAATAATTAATAATAATAATAAACCCACATTTGATAGATATTTATTGATATCAGACATCGCTCTATTATGTTGATAACCTACGTATAATAAATTAAACAATATGAAATTATTTTCTATTTCGATTTTTCTTCAAAACGTATTTTATAGGAAATTTCGGTATAAATTATTAATATGTAATTATTTATTATAACAGCTTCACAACGATTTTATATTTCTGTTTGTATATTATTATATATACTACTAAATGAGGATAGGGACAAGCAATATAAATATCGATTTATTTTGACGTTTATTATAAAGCAGCCATGTTGAAGCTGCAATTTGACGCTACACTTTTTCATGTCGCGGAAAATTTAAAATTGCACCACGTGACTGAATTTGACGCTCTAAACGAGCGTCGAGCGACTGCATGAGGCCGCACCTTAATGGATGCCACGATTCACTGTTTTAGTAAATACCTACCTATTTAACTAGCTTTCACTAATGTTTTACCGCCCCCCCTCAAATTTATGCTAGAGTGACTCTATGAAATTACACGGAAGTTTGTCTTTCGTGTGTCGTAGAATTACGCCCCCCTTAGTCAGGTGTCAATTTTTTTTGAGGTAGCTGTCATCATACTTGAAAACGAAAGTTTAACAGATCTCTTGAGTGGACCAGGGACTGTTTTCCTTTTTTTGTAATTTAAAAATGCAATTTATTTTGAATCTTTTTAGAAATGATCATAATCACAGAAAAAAACAGTTTCCAAAAAATAAAACAACATGTTCTGTATATTTTTAGTTCAGAAGCTAACGGTCGATTAAACATTTTTTTTTTTATTTTTGAGAAATTTTAATAGGTAAACCAAAGTTTTAGTTTGCTTACTAGAATCAGTGTTTTTTTCTGTAAATATGGTTAATGTAAAGAAAATTGAAAAATGTTAAACTTTGAATTTTTTGAGATACTAATAAATGATTTTTGAAAAAAATTTCTTAGATATTTTTGAAGTTAATTGTCCTTGTAGAAAAAAACAACCTGAGTCCAGCAAGCAAAAGATAATTTCTGTTTTAAGTGTAGTGAATTAAACGCCCAGCATTAATAATGTAAAATGAATGACCAAATAATACTTGATCATGGTTGTATATCGAGTCGGCGCGACCTTCAGTTATTTGGTCGCTTGTAGTAGTTTAGTGGGTGGTGTCATTCATATGTCCAATGTTCTCACAACTGTCGTTACCCACTTTTAGACCGATATATTGTGTGATCAGATCAGAGAACCATTGCACACAGCTTACACACAGGTGATCTGAATTTTATCGAGTTCATTAAAATAAAAGTTGTCGCGGCCTCTGAAAATCAGACTGTCGTGGGTTCGAATCCCACCTCTGCTCATGGATGTCTTGTGATGTAATTTAGTTTTTAAGTGATTTATTATAATATTTGTTGTATTTAAGACGCTAATGACCTAAGTTGTCGACGCGTCTATAATCCACAATAAATAAATAAATAAAATAAAAGTTAACGGAATACGTAAAAGGAGAAAACAAGAAAATCAAAACGTGAGACAAAATTTTTTTATCAACAGTAGGCGGGGACTTGAATACCGGAATTTTTTCTTCAGCTCCCAAACAGGTTCCCGACTACAGATAACAAAAAAATACTGTCTCTCGTTTTGATTTGCTTGTTTTCTTCTTTTATGTAGTTGACTATTAGTTTTTTTTTACTTTTTGAAGTGAAAACTTCCTTAGGCGCGCTTTGCCTGTGTAGTGAACGAAAGTGAACCGTTCACGCCCGACGGTGACGCTCGCTGAATCGGGGCTACTCGGCTCAAACACGAACACGTATTTGCAATATGCTGGTAATAATTTGCAGTTTATAAGTACGCTAATAGATGACACTAAAACTTAATACGTGTATTAAGTTATTTGTAGTTCACAAGAGCGCTAACAGATGACTGACACTAAAACATATATATTTTAATTTGTAGTTCATAAGTGCGCTAATAGATGACACTAAAACATAATACGCGTATGTTATTGTATATGATCAATGTAATTTGAGTCTTTTATAGTTTTTTTAAAATTTATTTGTTATTTAGATGAATTAATTTTTACATAAGAATGTTCCGGGATGTTCAATTACTTATAAAATAAAAACCATAGCACAAATAAAAACTCCAAATTATTGCAATTTTTATATCATCCGAAGCAATATGGCGAGTAATGGGCGCCATATTGGATTTTTTATAGCCTTTGACACTTAACTTTTGCAGGCTTCAAACGCAGAAGTCTCGTGGGTCCCCGGCTGCTTGATTTAGACGATCGAATTAAACACAGCGTTTATCATAATCAAAATTGGGTAGGATAGGGACCTCCAAGCACGTGTTGTTGTGCTTCTTGGTTAATCTGTCACTGCGGGAACACCTTAAATATATGTCTAATAATAAAAAAATTCTCTGGGTTTGGGTCATCAAACTTACATAATATATGTCAATTTCACTACTGTAGCAATTAAGAGCTTAGCAGCTAGACAAACAAACAAACAGACAGATGGTGATATGTTATTTGATGTAATAATGACGTTAATGACCTGACTCTGAGTTGTCGACGCGTCTATAATCTATAATAAATAAATAAAATTATCAAATCGATCCACCTCTTAAAGAAAATTTTCCTTAATATACAACATTTATTTAAATTGAAATAATTTTGAATCGCCCGTTTGATGCATGGAAATGACCACTTGAAAGTTTTTTCGAAAAAGTAATCAACAAATATTTACGATTTATGCAATAACTGGCACAAAAAAACGTTTCAAGTATCAACAATTGATAATTATTAAAAAACAAAGTACACTGTAAGAAATGAGAAGGTCGATTACATAGATTATCAATAGTCCATTTGAAGCCAGCGATTAATCTGGTAATAGGCACACAAAGAGACAATGACGTCGCAAACAGGTATCGCCACATCGCGTAGATTCCATAAAAACACATTGCGCATGCGTGGTTACTAATTTTACATTAATTTGTTTTGTATTCATTCATTTTATATATGTAACTATACATTTTATTTTGTAATTTTTATACACTTTATTGGAATATTATACAAATTATGTAATTTTAATTTACTTTATGTAAAAATCACAACTTTGTTTAACTTTACAGTAAAAGTCCAAGTTTTTATGAAGTTTTCGGTGTAAAAATAAATAATAATGTAAAATCACTTAGAAAATCGAGCGAAATCTACCTTAACTTTCAAAGTATTTTTACATCCATTTTTTACAGTGTAGGCAAACTAATTTGGTATTTTTATGCTAATCCTCAAATAAACTTTTTAATTACGGTCTTTTTTAACGTTTACAATTATAAAAATTTCTGATTAAATTGCTCTAATTAATATACTTTGTATACAAAAAATCAGATAAACTGGTCTAGCGAAAGTAAAAATCTCGTTTTAAGTAAAAGGAATTTTTGAAATCATTTTTTTTAAATCTGCTAATGATAAATGATACTACAAGCGGGCGTTCCACTAATGCCATATGAATATCTCAGTTAAGATGGATTGCTCGCATAACCGAACTTTCACTTTTACCTCGACTCAGAACAATTTTTTATTGCCACCGTTTCATAGTTCAAAAGTGCAGGGTTAACCAACATACCAGTATGTCAAAGAATTCAAAAGTCAGATCGAGATGAAGAAAAACACAGGCCATTTCTATAAGTTTTTGATGTGAAACATCTTATGTCGGGCTTTTGGTCCGCTCCTTCGCTGCTGTTCTCCCCACCACTGCGGCACTGGCTGAGGCATGCACTGTAGCACACGCGGTGTTGCAGTGCAGTATAGCACACGCGGTGTTACAGTGCAGTATATAGGATTACGTCAGCATAACAATTAGTTGCTGCTTTGGAGAGTGCGTATAAATATGACACGAGGCGAGGCTCTGTCTTAATCTTACAGTGGATGCCAATTGTTACTATGTTAGAAAATGAAACAGAAAATTCTACAGTTTCAATTGTTGCATGCGATGATAATGAATAAATTAAAATTTTATGGTAAAAAATATGTATACTACTACATAGAGAATACCACCGAGTTCAATAACGTTTTCTTTGATGTTTCACATCTGTCGGGGGTCCCGAGACCCACACCCTTTTTTTTCTACAAAACTATGGACGTTTCATTCAAATCGCATCAGTCGTTTTTGCGTCAACTCGGAACTGACAGACAGAACTATATTTTTATCATATTTAAGCCTCAATTACACTGGGCGAGTTTACTAGATACTAGCCGGCGATCAAACTAGCGCACGAGGCAATTAGTAAAGTAGCCGCGGCCTTTCAACTCTACTCGCACTAGCTGATCTAGTAGCGAGTTTACTGGACAACTATATTACACAGCACTAATTCCCTAGCGGCTAGTTAACTCGCCCAGTGTAACTGAGGCTTTACAGAGATGTAGATTAAATAACTATAAATATTAACGGTTCTTTTTATAGAAGTGAAAACTTCCTTAGGCGCGCTTTGCCTGGGCTGTTAACCACAGTGATGTGAAACGCACCCGACGGTGACGATCGGGGCTACTCGACTCAAACACGAACACGTATTTGCAATATGCTGGTAATAGTGTGCAGTTCATAAGTATGTTAATAGATGACACAAAAAACTTAATACGAGTAAAAAGTCATTTGTAGTTCACAAGTGCGTTAACAGATGACACTAAAACTTAATATTATCATCAAGGTATTACATTCATTATATTTAATTGTATTGGCCGAATTAAACTGTGTGATAAAAAAATTATATAGTATATATTTTAAAATTATAAATCTGAAGTTTTAACTTCTGTCGTGTGGTCATAATTTTAATACATAAAAGCTAAATTAAAAAATTACGAATTGCAAAGAAAAACGAGACATGATCAACTTATTAATTATTACATACTATTTTAACATATTATAAAATAGTAACGTGATTTTTGTCTGTAATATTCTCGTGGTTATGACGAAATTTTGAAATTCGTTACGAAATCTGTTAAGTAGTTGCGATAAAAAATTAAAAAATAATGCATCCTGTACAAACCTACAAGTTAACAGTGGCAACATAAATACGTTCTGAACCAAAGCTTGTAAGTTCGCGTACTATTTCTGTCTTTTTTTAACACGCACACATTTATGAGCTTCAAGCTCGCTTATGTAATTCATTTCTTACTTAACACATAAAAACGTGTATAAAGCACACGTTTCGTTCACCTCTGAAATCAGGCAAAAGCACCGTAAGAATAACTTTAGAAGATGCCCTAGAAAATATATAAATACGTCCTAGACAAAAAAAACAAAAAATATCACACATGACTTTTATAGTATTCCAAAATAATTTTTATTACGACAAATATCAGTGGACTTTGCCAGAAAACCTTTATATACGATACTTTGATGATATTACTATACAAAACATTATCGAATTCGGCGTGATTTTTTTATAAGCGTGATTAATTTTACACGTATCTGGGAGATTTAGTCCCCAAAAAGTCGTGGTTTTGAAAGAAGTTGAAAGTTTTCTTAAAAAATTCGTATTTTGACAATACAAAAAAAATAAAAGGGTGTGTGCTTATGACCACCCGACAGAAATGAAAACTTCAGATTTTCTAATTTTAAAATATATATACTTATATATAATTTTTTAATCACACAGTTTAATCATAAATATATAAAAATCGGTCATAGATACAATTAAATTTAATGAATATAATACCTTAACGATAATATTAAGTTTTAGTGTCATCTGTTAGCGCACTTGTGAACTACAAAATATGTTTTAGTGTCATCTGTTAGCTTACTTGTGAACTACAAATGACTTTTTATTCGTATTAAGTTTTCAGTGCCATCTATTAGCACACTCATGAACTACATACTATTACCAGCATATTGCAAATACGTTTTCGTGTTTGAGCCGAGTAGCCCCGATTGTCACCGTCGGGTGCTTTTCACATCACTGTTGTTAACAGCCCAGGCAAAGCGCGCCTAAGGAAATTTTCATTTAAAAAAAAAAATCTCTGAGATATTTTTCATTTATGCCTTTGGCAATATGGCCTTCTCTCTTCATTTCTTCCAACTCTAAGAGTTAAACATTTTAAAGTATCGTTTGCCAGCTGTAAGAAGCGGCAATTTAAAGTCTTGATGCGGCCTTTCGACTGCCTGCTTTTCATATAAATGCTAATTCTCACTTAGAGAAAATATACACCATCTAAATGTATGTCTACATACCGAGTGGAAAAGAAGTGCAATTCACTTTTTTAACGTTTCGTATCCAAAGGTTGGAACCCTATCGTTCTCACTTTTCTGTCTGTCCGTCCGTCACAGCCTTCTAGCTAGTCGGTCTTTGCATGCCAGTGACGAAAAATAAAAGTCGCGCATGCGTAAATTAAAATTAAAGTGTTTTTTTTTTAAACTATATATCTGACAGTTCGCCTAACCTACAATATATCACCCCTCGCGTCATATACATTATTTGTACTTGTTGTATAAACTACTATTATATAAAACAGACCCTTATTATAGCGTTTTCCAATGGTATATGCACTTTTTGACACTAGTGGCGCGTAGTTTTGCACGAGTGTAACACTAGCACCGTGTCAGTGTTGAGTAGTGTACACGCTCTTCGTGTAGGCCATAGAATTATATATACTTAAGTATATGGTGTAGGTCTTTACTCTGTCATTACCGCTGTCATGTTGCATTTTATTTACACGACCTCCTTGCGACGGTGGTAAAAGTGTAACACTGGTCACACTAGCATCCGACCGCCGCCTAGCCGAACACGATACACTGTAGCATTGTGCTCTACACTGACCAATCGAACACGCTTCTTGGTGAAAGTTTACACTAGTGCGGCCTTGTGTAACCAGCTGAAAACGCTATTAGAAAGATTTCGAACTGAAACGTCTGTTCTGAGACCGAAACCGATAAATTTATTTATTTTTGTATGGACCTGTGCCACGCTCACCATTCGGTATAATCATCTACTATTTCAACTCACTAGAATAAATATCTGTCTATCTTTGTCTTTATAACACCACACAAAGATTGCACTAACTTTTACAAATGCATCAGAGACTTTAATCGACTTTTCGTATTCTTTAACTTTGTCATATGTGGCAATTCGTAACGTACTTTGGCTGCTGTACATTTGCATTGCTGAAACTACGTGACAATTGTACCAATTCTTACAGAGAGTACAAAACACACGCTGAAAAGTGCTTTTGTTTCATTGTCTGACATAATAACATAATATTGACAGATCTTTACAAAAATGGGTATGTCTGTATCGCGAGTACAGACAGATATGACGTGAATACCGCTAAACACAAATAATTTAGTAACGACGTCTTTAAATCGTGTTAAACGTGTATATTTACAAATAATTATATTCGTTGTCATAAAAAAAAATTTTAACGAAAAAAAACCTTCAAAAATGCCACTAAAAAGAGGAAAATAATTAAATTTTGAGGTTGGCGCCAATTTAATAAAATATGAAGTCGGTTAAAAAGTGCCAATTTAATTAATGTCTATTTTTTTAATCGACTTCATATTTTATTAAATTGGCGCCAACCTCAAAATTATAATATTTTCCTCTTTTTAGTGGCTTTTTTGAAGGTTTTTTTTTGTTAAAAAGTTTTTTATTTTTTACTTTTTAGTCATGGCTTCACAATACATAGTTTGCACGTTATTAACAGACTTCTGTCTTGATATTTGATTACTAAATAACTAAACAAAACTTACGCTGTGTCAAAACTGACTTTTACCTTAACGTTGTTACATTCCGTTATTAACTTTTTATTAAAATCAGTCGAACTACTAAACCGATTTAATTAAAATTTATATGGCACCATCCCGAAGGTATGCCCTATTAAATAAAATAATAATCACCAAAATCAGTTCACAAATACATGAGAAATCGGTGAATAAAATAAAAAAAAAAGTTGAAGTTTAGAAAATGTAGAAAACAACGGGGTAGTGGTAAAATGCAAAATGGTGCGAATGGCGTCTGTTATGACATAATGTCCAGAAAACGCATTGTTATTATTATTATTATCATCGGTCATGAATATAGAACCTCCTCCTTTTTTGAAGTCGCTTAAAAAATACATCCACTTTTATTTATCTTATAATAGCAAATGATTTGAACCCGGGTTTGGCGTTTGTACCTGTCGGCGACTCGTACTTTTCCGCACGGCTACCTGACCTACTGTATTTGAGACCATAACATAGGTAGGTATACATGCTGTGTTTTGTTTTACATGTCAACCACTTCCAACTATTTCCGTTACATCTAATATTTCTAAAATGCCACCTCAGTATGAGACATTAGACGATATTCACGTCAAAAATAGCCTTGAGTACCTATACTTTATCAATATTTTTAGAATCGTATAACATTTTTTCAAGTATGTTTAAAGAAAACGAAAATGAATGAGACATTTTCCTGAGAGTAGTTTCTTCAATTATCCACGAGAGGCAGCACTTGTAGGTACAAACATTATTTATTCCCCATTAGTGTCGTGACATTTTAGTGGTATAATTTAATTATTAAATTATTATTATTATTAAATTAATTAAATAATTACGTTATACCACTAAAATGACACGAAACTAATGGGGAATAAATAATGTTTGCACCTATCACAAGTGCTGCCTCTCGTGGATAATTGAAAGAACTACTCTCAGGAAAATGGCTCATTCACTAAACATACAATTATCTACGTCTTATAGATTAGTAAATCGAGAAAGATACATTTTATTTTGACGCGACGTTCTTTATATACGTGGTGTAAAGTTGCCGCCAGGTGACTTGAGAAAAAAAATTGTGTTTTTAAAGACCACCAACATCTAAGGTTATTTGGGCCTAGCACCAATTCATATTTTCAATTCATTATTTTTTTTTAATAATTAATTGAAAATTCAATTGACACTTTTACCAGCTCTCGGGCTAGAACCCGGGAACTAGGGACTTGTAATAGAGGAACCATAGCAACGCCATGTAAACAACAGCGCTGCTACACGCTCGGCTATTCTCAAGCCTTCAGGTGAAGGCGAACCGATTAAATCGTTCATTTCATAACGGATTTACTATATCAAGCTCGACATGTATTAAAGTGCATACAAGGTGATTAAGGAACTTTACAGTAAGTTTTCTCAGCGGCTGCCTGAGGGCGGCGGCGGAGGAGGAAGGGTAGGGGGAAACGGAGCGTGCGTGTGTCGTGCTTACAGGTGCACCGGCACTATACCGGAGGCAAATGGAGGAGCGTGTGGCATGACAATACCTGCTTTGCATAATTGATTATATAACCATATTCCACTCAGACGATCGCGCGCGAAATTGTACCTTACTTCCACTGTTATTTTGACATTAGTCAGGCGATATACCCGGCACCTCCACCACGATCTAATCAACGCGCGAGGGACAATGCTCAACGACGAATTACCGAGTACATGAAACCTATGACATTTCTTGCGCTTGAAATGCATAACTACCGCTCAGTGGATCTCAAACAGTTTACATTTTTGACGTGAATAATGTCTATTGTCTCATTCTGGGGTGGCAATTGAGAAATATGAGATGTTACGAAAGGTGTGCCGTTAATTGATCCCAGCAATTTTATACCACGACAAGTGATCCCACGACAATTGATCTAATAAATACAATACCCTTGCGGCTCGGCGCAATTGCATAAAAACTGAGTGATGCGTGAATGTTGACCAGGAGTGTATTTAGAAGGATGCTCGCGCCAACAAAATAAAATAACGTACAAGCTGAAAACTTTGCTACCTAGGTAAATTTCAACCGAGTTCGCTTTAAAATGGTGATTAGATTCAATTCGAACGATCAAAGTTTCAAATTTATGTTGGCATTTAAGAGAGAACAAAAAATCCAATAAATTCATGCCGACTAGATCTATAGATGTCTGTGAGAGATTCATATATTCGAACGAGTGCTTTTAGATAATCCCAAATGCGTAAAGAGTTATGCTGCTTGTATGCTTTATGAATGAACAAGCCTTGTGTCCCACACACACACACACATATATACAACAAACTGTATTCCAGGGAATTTGTCTTAATTAAGGTTCCTACACTGTCCCTTGGTTAATATAATTTAACTAAATTCATTAGTTCTAGTATAATATAACCAACCATCTTCAGTTGTATGTCTGGTTGCTTTGTTAGTGATATTAGCTGTTGAATACTAAAGATGGTAATTTTATGTTCTTTAAGTTGGTTATATACGCGTGTGTACATCACTGTATCTACTACTATCTTCACAATTTGATTTAAATGGAAAGGCCTAAACATGCATGTTTGTGTTTTATTATGTTGGCTCTCCTGTGTATAATGTTTATTTATAATTTCGTTTTGTTATTATGCAGGTCTTTCTTTTTTTATTACAATAACGTAAAAAAAATACTTTTTTCCGTGGATTTTTAATGTTATGATATTCAAGTTGTGTAAATACATTGGTGGTTACAAAACAAAACCGTTTCTATCGATTATTTTTTCTATACTTTCAGATAAATCCGTTTTAAGAGTATTCTCTATCTGATGTTACCCCCTGAACTCTTCATGGCAAATCCTTTCCCCTCGCCTAAAAACGATCATCGCTCTCCCAACGCTAATTTTACAGGCGAAAAATTAAAAAAAAAAAAAAAATTCGTGGAAAAACTTACAACTTTTTAAAAATTATGTAATCTTTAACACGTCGCCAAAAAATTCGCTTAAAAGATCAGTAGTGTGATTATTGGTCTTTCATTTGGCGTTTATCCGAACCCTTTAGCTTTAAAAATAGCGTCGGGAGAGCGGTAACTGTTTTTAGGCGACGGATTTGAGATGAAAGAGTGCAGAGGGTAACTTCCGGTAGAGAAATATTCTAATTATTCTATTTTTCGTAACATTGCACCAAGTAGAGACCGATAGATAAAGAAGGCCACCAATAGCTACGGTTATTTGGGTCTAATATCAATTCATATTATCTATTTGTTAACTTCCCATTGGAAGTTATTGTGATGGGTCCGAAAATCGAAATCAAAATGTATAACAAATTTTTATGTTTCAAGGTCACTACACTATTTTTAGAAAGATGTCTGGGTGCGTGTGTGTACGTATGTGTCCATTTCTTTCTAAGACGAAATCTCGAGAATGAAAAATGATATCGACTACGTTAGGGTGCCAATCGACGTGTATTAACGTAAATATGATCTGAAAGAAATTTTTTCAAAATCGGTTCAGCCGTTCTTTTTTCTTAACCAAATAGACTCCAAAAAGTAGATTTTACACAATATCTCGCGAATAAAAAATTATATCGACTTCGTAAGGGTGTCAATCGAGGCGTGTTAACGTCATTTTGATCCGACATAAATTTTATAAAAATCGGTTCAGCCGTTTTTTTTTTAATTATTGTTAAAAATAAATAATAATTATGTTTTAATGATTAAAATGATTACTTTTCTGTGTTATATCTAATTTAATTATTATTATTAAATATTTATCAAACTGGGAAGTTCGTCGTGTGGACCTCAAGGGTCGCACTTTAGTCCTAATAAACGACCCACCTCACGGCTTGTTATTTTTTTAATTATGAATTGAAAATTCAATTTATACTTTTATCAGTTATCAGAATAAAACCTGGGAAGTGGGAGTTTATAATAGAGAAGCCATAGAGACGTCATGTAAACAACTGCATCGTTACAGGCTACGATGTTCTCATTAAAAAGCTTTTAGTTCATTAAAGTTAAAAAAAAAAATAGAATCCGTCATCAACAATACAAATTCAACAGATAGAATAAATATAAAATCGTATACCTATATAAAATATAAAAAACGTTGGCAAAAATTTTATTAAATAGAGTTAAATTAAAATATTCATCCAAAGAATAAAAACATGCATTTACTAACGAGATGTACCTACATATGTTAAATTTGCTTTTAAAACCATTAAGAGATTGATTTTTTTATGTTATCCAAAATTTTATTAAAGCAGAGCACAATAGTTCTTATTATAGTGTCAAGGTCTGTCGCGGATAATGCAGCCATTTCTAGTAGCCATTTTTAACTTCCCGCTATTGAAAATTGAAGATTTTCAAAAATTCGGCAAGTTATTAGTTTCAGTCCGATTTTCGAAAATCGAGTTTTCAACAGACCTCGACATTTTGAGGTCCTAGGAAGCTATTCTGACCATTTTGGGATGCACGTCCGTCCGCCCATGTGTATTAATGTATGTAAACATAAGATATCTATATACAGGGTGTCCTCAAAGACACTAAACACACGCCTACCACATGTTCCTGAGACCAAAATAAGCCGATTTAAGCAAACTTACCTTCTTGCAAAATTGCTTAGTTTGGGCGCTATACGGCCCTGAATTTACAATTTTGAAATCGTTTTTTTTGTTATAAATTTAAAACGGCTAGTGCGATTTTGCTAAAATTTGGCACGTTGACATAGTTTTATGGAACAAAAAACCCATGTTAAAATTATGATTAATATTAATCCATAGGCGTAGAAATCGGGTTTTTTAATATTTGAACGTTTCAAATTTCTACGCCAATGGAAGAAAAGGGGTTTAAGTATAAAATTTAGAATCAATAACTTATTTGCTACAAAAAAGCTACTCTTAATAAGACTCGATTACTCTCATGGTTTTTGAGAAATTTGTATTTTAATAATAAGGTAATCGATAATAATACGTTGATAATAATGAGTTGATCAATAAACAAATAAGATGGCCATGCGTTTTTCTGAGAATAAAATTGGAGATAATGAAGAAGTTATGC
The DNA here is from genome assembly GCA_039654895.1 of Mongoloraphidia duomilia. NCBI lineage: Eukaryota > Metazoa > Arthropoda > Insecta > Raphidioptera > Raphidiidae > Mongoloraphidia > Mongoloraphidia duomilia. The sequence goes on from CM077527.1 coordinate 16,858,526, forward strand.
ACAGAGTAAATTAATTTTCTTCGTCGTATAAATCTTTGTATGCGTAAAAATGGTGGACACTTTGACAACTTTTTTTGACATATTTATTTATTTCTATTTATGTTTTAGTAGCTTTACTTCATTTTGTAAAAATTACTGCGAATTATTAAAATACAAATTTCTCAAAAACCATGAGAGTAATCGAGTCTTATTAAGAGTAGCTTTTTTGTAGCAAATAAGTTACTGAATCTAAATTTTATACTTGAACCCCTTTTCTTCCATTGGCGTAGAAATTTGAAACGTTCAAATATTAAAAAACCCGATTTCTACGCCTATGGATTAATATTAATCATAATTTTAACATGGGTTTTTTTGTTCCATAAAACTATGTCAACGTGCTAAATTTTAGCAAAATCGCAAAAGTCGTTTTAAATTTATAACAAAAAAACGATTTCAAAATTGTAACTTCAGGGCCGTATAGCGCCCAAACTAAGCAATTTTGTAAGAAGGTAAGTTTGCTTAAATCGGCTTATTTTGGTCTCAGGAACATGTGGTAGGCGTGTGTTTAGTGTCTTTGAGGACACCCTGTATATAAAAGAAAGTCGTGTTAGTTACACCATTTATAAACTCGAGAACGGCTGGACCGATTTTCATGATCTTTGATTTTTTGGATTTGTCTTCGCTCTGGTTAACAGAATAACTATTAAAATATCGGAAAAATTCACCCGGGAACAAACGAGCGAAGCGAGTGAGTAATGTAATTATAACATTCAAGCGAACGAGCGAAGCGAGTGAGCAGTTTATTGCAGTCCGGGCGAAGCCGGACGGGGCCATTAGTATCATATAAATACAAATTTTAACACGGACGTCGTGAGTAAATACACAATTAAATGAATGCATAATGACTGCAAACAGTATATGAAACACCTATTGTAAGAACAATGACGTAACACAATGCTGTAATTAGGAAAAATTCATTAATTCAAACCTATGTTACCGTAGGGATTCTAACCCTAAACTTTCCACTATCGCGGCGGACTAAGATATGTCGTTTGACCGAAACGATCGATTTGGACGTTCAATACGGCGATCAAAAGGGTTTATCAAGACTTATAATATTGTTACGGATCACCCTGTATATAAACGGCAGGCAAGAGTTCTGAGAAACGGGATCTGCTTACTGAACAACTGGTACCTGCGCGAAAGTTCTAGAGAAAGCGAGAACACACTAGGCTTATGCCACGCAGCATATATAAACAGCCAGTGCGGGTGAGTGAAGGAATCAGTCAACGGTGAGTCACGCAGTCAAGTCTACGGTGGAGCAGTGATATAAATAGTGCCGTGATATAAATAACCGAATTGATAAAATAAATACTAGTATATGTAGTGGTAATAATTACGAATTATTGTATATAGTTGTTTTGTTTTGCTTTGTAATTACTGTTTAGTTATTGTTTAGTTGTGTTGATTGTTAGAACTGACTTTTCGTTGTTGCATTCATTATTATTGTGTTTTTAATTATTGTAAATAAATATTTGTTCCGCCAGCTCAGAAAACAGTTTTGTAATAATATATCTGGTTAAATTTTGAGCCCATGCATCTTCACTACTGCGCATACCTATGGTGTTGGAAAGACAGGAGGTCACGACTCACGAATTAATGATGCGTTCTACGTTTTGGAAAACAGATTATTGCGGAGCGGGTGCTGACCGTCCGTGTGAAACACCACTACACTGTAAGAAATGAGAAGGCCGATTACATAGATTATCGATGGTCCATTTGTAGCCAGCGATTAATCTGGTAATAGACACACAAAGAGACAATGGCGTCGCAAACAGGCATCGCCTGCACATCGCGTAGATTCCATAAGAACACATTGCGCATGCGTGGTTACTAATTTTACATTAATTTGTTTTGTATTCATCCATTTTATATATGTAACTATACATTTTATTTTGTAATTGTTACACACTTTATTGGAATATTAACATTTAATTTACTTTATGTAAAAATCACTAACTTTACAGTAAAAGTCCAAGTTTTTATGAAGTTTTCTGTGTAAAAATAAATAATAATGTAAAATCACTTAGAAAATCGAGCGAATTATACCTTAACTTTCAAAGTATTTTTACATCCATTTTTTACAGTGTACTATGATCAAAGAAACTCTGATCAACCCTATGAAAAGAATTCCGTTGAGATATCAGCTCATGTCAGACAATATTGTCAGTAGTTAATTCACAAGATTTTATTAAAAAAAAAAACAACGGAACAAACATTTCAAAAATCCTCAACTTTTATGATATAATGCGAGTAATGTTACCTATATACAGGTATATAAAGCAACTTCTATTACACAGAGATATAATAAAATAGAAGATTTAATGCTTTCTGTGCGCGGAGTTGATGATTCAGGAGGCAGTATTACCGACATGGGTATGACAGTGTAGCGCAATTGTATTCATCGCCGTTCACAACAACTCATTGCATAGTAGGTATAGTACATTGAAATGTTACGTTAGGTTTGCATTTTGGCTAGGACAAGGTTTTTTTTCGTTGCGTAGGGGGGCCGGTGTAAGTTTGAAATTGAGGTTTCGGGTCGGTGGCCACAGCATTTGACCGACATCTTGAAAAATGGGTGTTAACAGATTTTGCACTATATCTCCATAACGGTACATCTTACAGAAAATTAGTAGAGATGTTTTTTGTTAAGAATCGAATTCTCTACAACTTCACTAGAGATACTTTTTGTCGTAAATTGAATAATTAAAAAGATATACCTTATAGAAGATAGAAATTTGTCACAAAATTTTCTTTTAAGCGCAAAAATTTTTTTCTTTCAATTTTAACAGAAAAACAAAAAAAAATGTATCTTCTATGAAGCATATCTTTTTAATTATTGAATTTACGACAAAAAGTATTTCTAGTAAAGTTTTAGAGAATTCGATTCTAAACAAAAAAACCTCTCAAATAATTTTCTGTAACATGTACCGTTACGGAAATATAGTGCAAAACCTATTAGCACCCCTTTTTCAAGATGGCGGCCAAATACACCTCTTAAGAGCACCGAGGACTCGCTAGTCGCTGTTTTTTTTAAATCTAAGGCCATAAGAAAGTTGAGAGATTATAACTGCGCGTTAACATAACGTTTAAAAAACAGTGAGTTATTGTGAACGAGCATTAAGAGTTGTGTATACTCATAAAGAGGACGCGAACAGATCGAATAATCGTGTGGAATGACAAAGAGATAAGAGACTTTCTGCTTGCAAAAGTATCAGATGTCCAAACATTAGCGAAATTTAAAAAAAATAACACCGTAAAAAATATAAATGTTTCAGTCACCATAAATTAAAAAACAAAATGAGTCTGGTACCTCAGCTGTTTTTAATATACAGTGGCAATTTTATATAGCGAAGGGCTTAATATTTGCTTTCCAAGGGCTTGGTATTTGCGTTCCAAGGGTTTGATATTGCTTTCCAAGGGCTTGGTATTTGCGTTCCAAGCTCACACTACAGTGTAGTCAACTATTTATTGTTCATAATACAGAGTAGTTAACTGTTTATTGATTACACTAAAGTAGTCAACTATTCATTGTCCACAATACAGAGTAGTCAACTGCATATTGTTCACATTACAGAGTAGTCAACTGTTTATTGTTCACACTAAAGAGTAGTCAACTGTTTATTGTTTACACTAAAGTAGTCAACTATTTATTGTCCACAATACAGAGTAGTCAACTGCATATTGTTCACATTACAGAGTAGTCAACTGCTTATTGTTCACACTAAAGAGTAGTCAACTGTTTATTGTTTACACTAGAGTAGTCAACTATTTATTGTCCACAATACAGAGTAGTCAACTGCATATTGTTCACATTACAGAGTATCTAGTCAACTGTTCAACAGTTAATGATTTTTCTTGCTGAAGTCAAGTTACTAACTGTTGAGCAGTTGACTACTCTGTAATGTTAACAATATGCAGTTGACTAGGTACTCTGTTATGTGAACATTGCAGAGTAGTAACCTCCTTATTGTTCACACTACAAAGTAGTCAACTGTTTATGGTTCACATTAGGTATAGTCAACTAGTTTTATTTATTCATTGTAGATTATAGATGCGTCGACAACTCAGGTCATTAGCGTCTTCAACACAATGAATAACATATTTGTGTATTAAAATCCGCCAGCAGTCATATACAAACCAACTGGTACGAGCTCGGGTCCCTGGGAGCGCTAATTCCCAAAGAACATTGGAATCCAATTGCGATAACAACTACATTCCAATGTCCTCCCTGGGGAGGTAGTCAATTGGTTATTTCAAGTCTTCATGGTTTCCGGGCTTGTAGGCCGTGGTCCGGTGGTATGCCTACCTGATGTTTCGTCTACAACTGCGGTAGACATTCTCAAAGGCGATGTACATTTTAAATAGTTCATATTTGCAAGCGTTCACACAAACGCAATTCTGCTGAATACATCGTGGAACGGGCCCCCGCATAGTGATGAACGGACGACATTAGGTAATAATAATTGGTGTCGGTGAAAGCGGCAATTATATAAGATGGTTGGATTAAGTATGTTAATGGTTCATCATTAAAATCCTACCGAGTCACATTCTACGACACACCGTAATGCTAATGATATACGTTATGCCTCGATGTGACTGTGACTGCGTGGCGAAGAGAAGAAAAGTAATTCTTTTCAATGAGTACATTTATCTTATTCACCTCTTTCGTGTCTTTTATGGCTCTACACATTTTATTATCTGTGTTGCCCGCCCGCGCTCTTTCAGCCCGCGCTTCGTTCCACTTCGCGCTTATTGAAGCGACCGCCCGCGCTTCCTCCGCGCTACATATCGTTCTCACATTTACACTTACTTTTATAAACCGCTGCACGTCTATAGATATACATATATAATGATTAAATATTACCTATGGGATGTTTCTTTTAATTTCATTCTGGCAAAATAGTTACTTAGGAGTTTATTTTTTCATAGAAGGACCCAGCGATGTAGCTTAGTGGTACAGCACTAGACTCGCATTGGGAAGGTACTGGGTTCGAATCCCAGCGGGAGTAGATGTGGATAAAAAAATAAAATTACAATTATTTTTATTTATTATATTTTACGAACATTTGATTGATTTTATAAGATAAACAAAAGTGGATGTAGTAGAATGAAAATAGTAAAACACTAAATTTGCTTCCAGAACAAGATATAAAACTCTTTATTTAATCAAAGAGATTGACGACATGTTTCGAGAGCTTAAGCTCTCATCATCAGGTCAATTTAAAAAACAAAATTTTACAAGAATTGAAAATTGCGTACAAATAAGTTCTTTGTTACTTTAAGCATCTTGAGATATTGTGGTAGTAAATTTGTAATCAAAAAATTGTGTAGACATTTTGAAGTAAAAAATAAAATAAAATAAAATAAAATGTCTACACAATTTTTTGATTACAAATTTACTACCACAATATCTCAAGATGCTTAAAGTAACAAAGAACTTATTTGTACGCAATTTTCAATTCTTGTAAAATTTTGTTTTTTAAATTGACCTGATGATGAGAGCTTAAGCTCTCGAAACATGTCGTCAATCTCTTTGATAAAATAAAGAGTTTTATATCTTGTTCTGGAAGCAAATTTAGTGTTTTACTATTTTCATTCTACTAAGTATTGAACAAGAACCAAAAAACGAAGTCTCACTATACACAAAAGTGGATGTTTTTCTTTCCATGATAACGAATACAATTATTTGTGTTTAGCGGTGTTTACGTCATCTGCCTGTACTCGCAATACAGATATATATAATCTTAACTAACTGCTTAGTTGTTATTATTATTCCATTTTTAAATTAGATATTAATATAAGTACCCTACTAAAAAAACCAACTGCACGTAAGACTATTCCAATGAGTTCAATATTATTCAATATGAAAAATCGAATGTGCATATTGTTAGTCCAACTGTAGAGAGATTGAAGTCTTCATATAATATATAAAATTACACTGAATTGGGTAACCATAGTGACGGACTTGTTATTTCATACGGGGATCAAATTCTCAGAAATGCTTTACAATTTTACAATTATTGAAAAGTCCACAAAGGAATTGAATACAATAAAAAAAAAATATTATGTTAATATCATTGTTAACGTGCCGAACAAAAAATTCCTGTCTTATAAAGACGTACTTAAAATTCAGTAAAAAGATGTCAAGCGTCAAATTTAATTGTTGTATTTGCATTTGAATTTGATACGAGGGCGTTGCGCTTCATCTACTTCAAATACAATTTTAGGACCTCGTTACTCGTCGTGAAAATATTTGAAAGTATGCCAAAAGAAATTGTCAACATTAAAAGCTACCTTGTATTGAAAAAAGTTTACTATTTACTTAAGATGGCATTTTTTTCAGTGTTAATAATTTAATAAATATATTTATTTATATCCAGGTGTGCAAGCTTTCACGGCCGGTATTGTTCCAAGTCTTCATGGTTTCCGGGCTTGTAGGCCTACAAGCCCGGAAACCATGAAGACTATTTATTTATATATTTATATCTAATTATGTATTTAAACAAAAAAAGAATGTTTGTGTTGAGATTCGAACCCGAGACCTATTGCGTATGACGCGGCGGTGCTATCCGTTACGCTACGTACATCTTACTTAGCAGTGCTATATAATAGGATATTATAATCATGAACTTCCGATTAACTTCATGGTGTTACTATCGACTAACTTCATGGTGTTAAATTTTCGTGACGCGATGCGCGCGCATCGTAAAAATTCACTCTCATCATTTTTCCATAACGCACCAAAAGAAGTATAACTTCAAAAAAAAGAAAATAAGAAAAACAATCGGTCGTTTTTATCAACTTTTTAAAAACGCAATGCGACTAAACGACTGCCTTCCGGCGTCGAGGCGTACCTACCTATGAAAATGCCGTCATTCATTCTCAACTCCAGAATATATGACTTTATAACCTGTATGCATCCCCAAGGACCACGGCACACAGGATATATATGCACTCTTCCCCTTGTTTCATACGTAACATGTGTATAACAATCCCGTAGGACTGACTTCTACACTGTCTTATATCTCCGAAGATCGCGCATTGTAAGTAGCTCATCAAATCTAACCGTGGACAGTCACAGACCCAGCGCCTACACCATAAAACATCTGCAATGTAAAATGATGTCACCAATACCACTAATTAGGGCGGTTCATTGTTCGCTTTTGTCGCTTTTTGAACCCTCCTCTCCTATTGTAAGAAAAAAGAATTCTAAGAGTTCCACCTTTCATCAAAAGTAAGATAAACTTTCATATTTATTTTTTCTGTTATAAGGAAAATTAATAAAAAACGTAAATAGTCGCCTATGATGTGTAACATCTAACCTTGGTAACGACTAACGAGCAAAATTGTTGGTACGCCTTGATTATAATATTTGAACAGTGCGCACTTCTCCTTACTTCCTGTTACACATTTCCGTTGCATTCACAAAATTACTCCCAAATGTAGCATACCGATAGCTAAAGGTACGTGCAGTATGGAGCTGGGATTCTAAATGGTAGCGTAGATCATAGCAGGGCTTGCTTAAATTAATGTATTGTTATATATGCGAGCGTACACAACGAAGCAGTGAGTGTAGCAGGTATAAGCGCTGTTACAAGAGCTGGTAGATTCAAGAATGTATCTCACCATTCTTTCAGCGCGCTGACTACTACAATCAACGTGTGATAACTGTCAAATGGCCGTTACAAGTTTCGCAATGGATGTGACTAGTTTTATAAATGAAATTTTGCCAATTTTTATTTAATTTGTTTTGAGTTTTTTCTAAGACGTATTTAAAAGTGTTAGATTCCATACCTAAATATTCAAAAAACCGATTTAGGTAAAATTTTAATTCTTGGTATAAATGATGAAATTCGCCATGTTTAGATCGTTTTCTATTAATAGGGTGGACATGATAGCTCCTACCCAAATTTGTATTTAAAATATACCACTTTGTAGCAGAAGAACACAAATATTCGTCTTCGTTACCTGACATTTCAAACGCGATTTAAGCTTGTATCAAAGCTAGTATCAAAGCTTCGTTGTGCAAACCTATAAGCGCTTATAATTTTAGCTACCATCTACCATACATATGCTACCATCTAGAATCCCAACTGCGTACTGCACGTACAGATGTTACACATCAAAAAATGCGTATTTGTATTTACGAATAATGTTGTATGTAGAATTTAATTACGACTGTATTAATAATTTGATTTTGGAAAGATTCAGTGGTTATAATCTTTGACTGAATCTTTCCAAAATCAAATTTACGAATAATGTTTTAAATCTTACGTAAAAAACTATCAGAACTCCCTCTCTCCGATCTATAAGATTATTTATAATGTTTTTAAACCCTCTCCCCCCAAGACCTCTTAATATGAATACCCCATTACAGTGAACGGTAACATACCCAGCGCCTACACCATAACACATCAAATTATTATAAAATACTGTCGCTTCCACCACTTTACACGCGCTTAGTTTGAACAAACAAACAAACACAAACCCCTGGGTACCTATTGTGTATCTCGTTTCTAGTGATATCACTAAAGTGAATTGGTTCACGCGATTGTGTATTTTTCACACTAGTGAAATATGAACCATTTCACGTGAATTTATTCGTCATCGAATTTGTCAGTGAAACGTGAAATATTTCACGTTACACTGACAAATTCGATGGCGAATAAATTCACGTTAAATGGTTCTATTTCACTAGTAAGAAAAATACACAATCACGTGAACCAATTCACTTTAGTGTATCACTAGAAACGAGATCTATTATCTAGAAACGAGGTCTATTATATAGCGCGGTTATTTACGAGCGCCATATTTACGACGCAACGACATTATTCTGGCAACCATGTACGTGTCACGGTGTGTGATTTTACATGACAGACGCGATTTATTCAATATATAAATTGACACGTGGTGCAGCTGCTGTCGTAGGATCCTTTGTCATGATGTCGCGGCTAGACCTTAGTGACTGATGCTCTCTGCACATAACGCATTGCATTCTGGGTATTTATATAATCCATTATATTATTAAAGTGAAAATAAAGTTTAACTGTGTCCAAATCATTCTGTTTATTTTGACGTAGAATGACGTCTTTCCCGACGGTATATAGGGGGGTAAAATGATATGAGACGAAAAAACACGAGGAAAAAATCTGACGAAAAAAACTCTCTCATAAAAATTGCTCCCCCTCCACCAAGCGAAACCCCAAATCTGCGTCTGTTTTTGCTTATAATTCGCTCAAACATTATGTGGGTACTAAATTTTTAAGAGTAGAAGAAGTAAGGTAGAAGTATTCGATAGCGGAAGTTACCCCCTGCACTCTTCATCTCAAATCCTTTCTCCTCGCCTATTCTCCCGACGCTATTTTTAAAGCTAAAGGGTTCGGGTAAACGCCAATTGAAAGACCGAGAATCACGCTACAGATCATACAGGCGAAAAATTAAAAAAAAAAATTCTGGAAAACTTACAATTTTTCAAAAAAAAATATTATAAAGTACGCATTCATTTACACGTACCAAAAACTTTTTTCAAAAAATTCGCCTGTAGGATCTGTAGTGTGATTATTTCTCCTTCATCTAGCGTTTACCCGAACCCTTTAGCTTTAAGAATAGCGTTGGGAGAGCTGTAACCGTTTTTAGGCGAGGGGAAAGGATTTGAGATGAAGAGTGCAGGGGTTAACTTCCGCTATCGAATACTCTTAATATAAACTTTTTTATATGATAATTATGTTTGGTTTCTGATACGACTGTCGTGCAGCTTTAAATCTAGATTTGAGAACGTCATTTGTTTACAACTAAATTGAGATCTCCACTTAGTTGAAAACAAATGACATTCTTAAATCTAGATTTAAAGCTGAAAATGTATTAGTATTCCAATTTAAAATTCCTGTAATAAGTTACATAGGTATAAACTAGTACAGTTAAAAAAAATCATTATCCTTCTTTTTCGTAGTCGGGTAAAAACGTGGAGGATGCTGTAACTTTCTACTAGTAGGGTGTAGAACAAAGTTTATATGACGTGTAAATTCTTATAAAAATGGGGAGTCCATAATTTTAATTTCCCGTTTTATGTATTGAGAAAAATCGCACGTGAAAGTTTGAAGTGTCTAGTGTCTGGTGTTCGTTACGGTAACCACGACGGCGTGCGTATTGTCTGTCTGTCTGATGGCACGCACCGAACAGATCCCTCTGACAGTCGTACCAACTCACTTGGGGTCGGACCGCGACATCAAATATGCACCCTTTTTGTAAACACGCGTCATGTAATGGATTTGTGTGTACAAGATGTCTAAAATTGTTGTTTGAAAGGTTGGCTCAATGCAAATATCTACTTTGTGACGTCACAGTACTCCCATTTTTAGAGTTTGCCACCGTTTTAAGTTTATATTCTTTCACTGAGCCGATTTATATGCATTTTGTTTTTACTTCCCACCTCTACTATGGTAGGGAAGTAACGGATTTAGTCCGAAAAAAATATTTCGAGATTTTAACAGATTTTCACGTTTTGAGACCCTAGCAATCGTTTAAGATCATTTTCTGACTGATGTCTGTATGTGTGTGTGTGTGGTAAATTTTTCGCCTTCGATCTGATTAGATTTTGAGTCAAATCGGTTCAGCGGATCCTGAGATATTAAAAAAAAACGTTCTCAATGTCACGTATTAACATAGATAAAAAAAATATAAATGAATTCTAGATGTTATAATATGAAAAAAATGTAAATATTTTTTTTCTCTAAAATGTACAGTTTTGGAGAAAAAAAATATTTTACTAAAAAAAGATAAAAATTGTACGTAAATCAAGGTAACCATGATTTTTGCTATATTAAGCTAGCCATCAGTAGATCACTAAACAAGAAAGAGGGCCATGCTTTTTTTCAAAGAATAAAAAAAGAGTGTTTATTTTTTGCAAATATTTACTAGGTGGGAAGTATAGGACTGGTCATCAATCGAATTTTTTAATTTATAGTTGCGTTGTCTGACCAGATATTAGTGTATATTTTGTTAAGCCAGCTCCAGATAACATGGCAAATGTCGAGCAATGTTGACCTTCGGACAATTGCCATGCCGTGTGGGTGGTTTTCATATGGCCAATATTAAACAGTCACAACGTTGGCATTTTAAGGCAATTCATTATCAATTAATCTGTGACTATTCGTATTCTCTGAAGTGCGCGATCAACTTAAGTAAAGCCGGCTCCAGATAACATGGCAAATGTCGAGTAATGTTGACATTCGGGGAATTGTCATGTCATATGTGGATGGTTTTCCTGTGCCCTATATTTAACAGTCACCAACGTTGGCATTGGAAGACATTCGCTTTGAGGGCGCTTTTTTGAGCACACATCAAAGGAATTGACCAACGCTGGTCTCGACTCGCAAGCATGACTTAGTTTTCATCCAGACGACTGGACAATTTTCACTACGCGATATTTTGTCATATAAGGTGAGAGGAATTTTTTTCTGCAAAAAACCATCCCCAACGGGAACATGGTGCTAGTTGTTCGCGTGTAGGTGCTAAACGGTTAATTGGATAAGAAAATTACACATAGGCAAAAATATTCTCCACTAAATTTTACATAAAAAATATCCACTTTATGATTCAGTCAATTCTAAAGATAGGCCCACAATAGAGCCTTAAAGTTAATGGTAGTTTGGCATTTTTTTGTTGAGAAAAGTTAAATTTGCCTATACATAGGAAAGTTTTGACAATTTTACTGAAGCAAGTCAACAAAACCAGGACGAGTAGATGTTTTCTTGGCATACGCTGCCTAAACCGTTAGAGATATATCAAAGCTATGTATGGAAGATATGTTGGTGTAGGTGTTACAATTGGCGCCCAACGTGGGGCCTATTGTAACATACGGAATTGGCAGTGACAATTTTACTAAAGCAAGTCAACAAAAACAGGACGAGTAGATGTTTTCTTGGCATACGCTGCCTAAACCGTTAGAGATATATCAATCGAATGCATACAAGATTTACTGGGAATAATTTATTCTACAAAATGTCTGCGACTGCATATGTCTTCTTTTGACAGGTAATCTAAGACCCCGGGTGAAGCCGGATCGGGCTGCTAGTTAATATATAAATTACGCGATAGTGTTGACCTATAATTTAGATGATAAGAAAAACCAATGAAAATTAATTAAGACTACAATAATAATAATAATAATAGTGATGCAAAAATCATAATTTTTTTCGAAATCTCTGAATATTTTGTTTCAAATGTACTACCCTACCGATTGTTAACTATTAAGGGATCTCCTGTATGACAGCCATTTTGTACTTTCTTATTCGATACCATGATGACCATTTGATCGACATGTAGGTAATTCCGATGTTCCTGCAAATATTTTAACAAATATTTTCCCCCTGTGACTTTGTAAATATACTTTACCGTTTACTGCACTTGCTTTTATCTGCTTATTTTCTGCACGCAAAAAATAAATAAAGTTGCAAAAATGAACTTTTAAAATAAAAACAGAATCCACTTTAAAATATTAGAATTGAATTGATTTTCATACAATTTCCATATATGTGACGTCGCCTGGTTGGCGTCAGAATGCGTCACATTAAGCGCCAAAAGTGTTTGAAACATATAATATATTATAGATATTGTTTTTATTTTAATATAACATTAGTATAATTTGATTGTGATTTATTTTTGTCTAATCCTTATCATGTACATAAAATAAGTAATTGTATTTTAAATTAGAATGGTTGGACATATCAGAAACGAGACCTTTAACTTAGCGGGACAGTCCCATTATGACATTAGGTGCTGTTTTTGGAATAACAATTAATACTTTTTAAATAATTTAGCCTACTTATTTATTTTGAGTGGATTTTCGTGTAATCATTTTGCTTCTAAATTATTTCGTTCCATCCTAAGTTCGTAATATATTGTATTATTGAAATGAAATTTGGATAGTTCTGTCGGAAATTTATAAGTACTATAGCCGCCTAAATATATTATATACCTTTTAATTAATATGGTCCTTTAAACATTTGAAGTGGGCGCCCTGACCTACTCATAAATTTACGACGAACTCCTAATTTGCCATTTTTTAAATTTGCTTTTTAGAAATATAACTTGGCTTCGTGGCCCATGTTAAAAATCCTTCTATTCCGATCAAAGCTCGATTTGAGCATGTATAAACAATAGGTTTTTGTAATTTTTTTACCGGTTCGAGATGAGTTTATTTGAACGCGCCCCAGTACACACGAGTTTAGATTTTTTTACATAATATGACCTTCTAGAAATATGAGCACTATTGCGTAAGCGTCCTCGATCAGAATTTGGACTAAAAGAAAAAATTGCACAGTTCCGCGTTTATTTTTAACGTATCCCAACTCACGTGAGCTTAGTTTTCTTAGATAGGTATGATCCTTTAAAAATATGGCGTGGTCCACATGGGCAAGCTGAGACCAATGAGGAAGCACACTTGATCTAAATATGGATCAAAGAGAAAAATTGCGTCTTTAAGGTACGGTTTCGCGTTTATTTTCAACGTACCCCAGCCCACGTGAGCTTACAGTCGACTCACATGCACGTACAAATAATGCAAGTGATAGTCGTCTGTGTAAATATTTTATTTAACGTAAAAGAAAGTTTTTTACGATCTTTTTTTCCCCAGCTCCTGTGTAATACAGTCTGCATGTCTAACTGTTATGACGTTGTGGTTAACATATTTTTTTATTACCTACATTTGTATCCCGTGGCGTTTTTTTAAAGCAAAGAATTGCGTTACAGTGTTGGTACATATCTATTGAATTGTCAATAAAAGATTATACTTTCCGCCATTGTTCTCTTTTCACAACGCCGCTATTGAAAATTCGATTTTCGGTACCTGTTTAGCGGGTTGAAAGTGAGAGTACCTGCAATTTGTGCGCGCAAAAAAGCCGCAAAAATATTAGATTTGTTAGATCCATGTGAAATTTATGTGGGGTTATGTCTGTCATTTTGACGTTTTCGAATATTATATGTGAATTGAAGTTGGCGCGACTCAATCGCTCCATCTATCTCTTAACAACGTTAAAAAACAGAGAAAACCGACAACTGAAAATTTTCGTCCCTAGGGACAAATAAAAAAAAGGATCTGAATGTAAATTTGAAAATAATTTGACGTAAAGAAAAATATTCTTTTTCGATTCTTTTAAATTTGAATGCCATTTAAATAATAATAAATGTCAAAATGCCAAACCGAGCGACTTTTAGAGTGAATCGAAATCTTGTTGCACAAAAAAGTAGGCATTAAAAAAATGGGTGTGTGCTTATGACCACACGACAGAAGTGAAAACTTCAGATTTTCTAATTTTTGGTGTCATCTATTATAGCGCATTTATGAACTAAAAATAATTTATTACTAAAATACTAAAATTGTATTTTTAATTAATTCCACCTTGGTTTCAAAAAAATTATAATTAAGTAGATATTGTCAAAGAAAGAATATAACAAAAATTAAAAAATATATACCTAAATAAATATCATGTAGAATTTAGAAAAAAAATACGTCAAAAATTCTACGATGCCATCAGGTTTCGAACCGAGGTCCCTATACATACAACGCAATGACGCTGCTAACTGAGCTATGAATACAACTGTGTAGCTTGTCGTTTTTATGATACAACCCAATTCAGCGAATTCTTACCGTCGGGTTCCGAATTCTTCCCGTCGGGTTGCGAACGCTTCACTTTATTTCAGTACCCAGGCAAAGAGTTCCTAAGGCAGTTTTCACTTCAAAAAGATGTATTTTGAAAGTAGGTAACATATCAAAAGCCAAATATTTTGACGCAAGCTACCGGTTCTAATTATTGATTGCGTAATAATAATAAAAAGCTCGCACGAAGTGTAAAAGCTCCGACAGATTTAAAACAATTTCATCGGAATTAATTCAAACTTTGTAATTAGTAATTCTTTTTTGCATGAAATTTAAAACTTTTCACATACATAGATGAAAAGAACGAGGATAATGTATTCGGCCGTAGTATATCTACTGAATATACCGAATGTTCTCAGAATAACTAGTTAAGCTCAATGAGTGAATTCCACTCAAGAAAACTGTAAAGAAACTATTACATTTTCCGATCAAAGCAAGCGTAAAAGAGTTGCAAGATATTTCATCAAATGATTTGAAATATTTCAGGAAAAATATTTTAATTACTTTGCCTATTCATTTTACGAACACCCTGTATAGTTTGAAGAGTTTCTGTACTAGACCGAGAGCTAGTGACAATTTTTTGCTGTTATTTATTCAAGGCCTTATTTTTGAGAAGATGTTGAGGGAGGCATATTAAAGTGCCCTGAATAAGGGATTTTGTTAGATAGCGGTATGAGAGGGAAACTTGCTCGCCTAGGTGTTTATGTCGTTCTGCAAGAGGGTTAATACCGACATTTTGTTCTGCAAATTGAAATATATGCTTAAAACAGTCACCGTAACAACATATTAAAATTTGAACCTTGAACTAATAATATAAATTTCGTCGGGTACATGACACGTTTAGGGTGATCTGCCACCCCTTTAATACTGACCAATCGATCTGCAAATATTATAATGGTATTATTGGGTCACCGACAAGCTATACAAACAATTTCAGCCTTGAAGCAATAATAATTGTGATCATTTTTGTTACATGTTGGGGGGGCGGTCTGCATCCCCCCCATACCGCTATCTAGCAAAATCTCTTACGCACGGCACTTTAATATGCCTCCCTCAACATCTTCACAAAAATAAGGCCTTGCATAAATAACGCCAAAAAATTGTCACTAGCTCTCGGTCTATGCGTGTGATGATGTTTGTGCGGCCCATGAAACTTTTTAATTTGTACGTTAATTCCTTCATATGAGTGTTACATATACCGTCTATACACATACATAATGTGAAAACAACAGAGAGCGTGCGACGTATTAGAAACAAATGAAGTGATTAAAAACAAATGAGCTTACGTACAGAGAGAGATATACGCACGCGCATATCATTGTTGTGAACAGAGACGATTTTGGCGCGACGCTTTTAGTATTTGTGTGGCGTCGCGACGCTCTCAACGTGCTACAGAGCTATCAATTAGTTTCGAAAGCTACGAGAAATATACGTAAAAACAGTCTCGACCATTCTATTTCGATACGAGAAATATTGCCGACTATTAATTAGTTTCGAATTAAAACTACGAAAAATATAACGGAAATATCCGATATAGATATTTTACGAGTTTCTTTTGATAAATTAATAATTGACATTAATTAAAAACTATCGTTTTAATTGAAGATTTAATAATTAAATGACTTTAATTATTCTTTTAAGAAATTAGAACAACTGTTGTATAAGTATTTTTAAGTAGAACTATAGTCAGTGAAGTTTGGAAAATATTTTTAAGAGTTTTTTTTCGGAATGAAAATTTAACACGGTGAAAAAAAGTTGTAAAAGATGTTGACAAAAGGAAATGATTCTTGTGGTAAGTTATTGAATATTATTCTTCATTTACATTTAATTTCGACTTGGTTTTTAAAAGTTGTTTGATATGCAAAAATTAGTGAATAATTTCCCGTTAGATTCGTTAAAAAATAGAAAAAAAACATATTAAAATGCATACTATATGCAAATATTATCATAGCAGAATTTTAATAGAGTACTAGCTATAAACTATCTGAATACTTAATGATTATTTCTATGTAGGAACATTGGTTAGGAATACAGAACCGGGCTCATTTCTCCGAAAAATTATAAACTGGAGAATAAACAACAACTTCAAATTTTTAATAGAATAGAATATTCACACGTAAGTCTTCAATATTGTACCGTCACAGAGTATAATTAAAAAATAAAGCTAAAATAATCTAGTTTCTACTGTATTCACATAAAGATTATGTAACACATCATCGACTGTTAAATAAGAGATACGAAAACAGAAAAACCTTGTTTTCATTTAAAAATGATATACATACTAATTAGTATATTTTTGTATTAAAATTTAAACTATCCGTTACCCCGTCTCGAAAATTCACCACCAACCCCACTACGAAAGCCATCAAAATATGGGTATGTCTGTATCGCGGATACATACAAATGACGTTAATACCGTTAAACACAAATAATTATATTCCACTTTTATTTATTTTATAAAATTGAATGTTCGTAAAATAAGTATACTTAATAGATAAAATAAATGTAATTTTATTTTTTTATTATATGTATTTTATGTTGTTATCCAAAACTATATACAGTTTAACTTCGATAACTCGAACCATAACTTTCCACAACAAAAATTCGAGTTATCAAGACTTCGACTTATCAAATAATATTATTTTTTACTCCTGACGCTATTGTCAACTAATTTTGTTCGAGTTATCAAGAATTCGAGTTATCGAAGTTCGACTGTATGTTAAAAGCATCTGGGATTCGAATTTGGGCTTGGCGACAGATAAATATATTTATCTGTCGGCAGACTCGTACTTTTTCGCACGGCCATCTGGCTTACTGTGTCTGAGACCTTTACACAGTTATACATGCTGTGTTTTGTTTCACATGTTAAT
This sequence comes from Mongoloraphidia duomilia, assembly GCA_039654895.1. NCBI lineage: Eukaryota > Metazoa > Arthropoda > Insecta > Raphidioptera > Raphidiidae > Mongoloraphidia > Mongoloraphidia duomilia. The sequence continues at coordinate 16,876,094 of CM077527.1, forward strand.
CGTTTCTGACTATTTACGTTACATCTGATATTTCTAAAATGCCACCCCGGTAAGTGGCCTTGGACGTTATTCATGTCAAAAATCGTGTTTTAATTTAAATTATAGATTGTAGACGCGTCGACAACTTAGGTCATTAGTGTCTAAATTACATAATTCAAATAACATATCACTTAAAACTAAATGACATTACAAAACATTCATGAGCGAGGTGGAATTCGAACCCACGGCAGCTTGCTCCAAAGGCCATTACACCCACACCAAGTTATTCTCTGTTTTAATTTTGAATGAATGAATTGTAGATTATAGACGCTCGACAACAGAGGTCATTAGCGTCTAATGTTTAAATTTTAAAATTATATATTATAGTATAATTTTATATGAAAACCAGCCGTTACCCCGTTCCGAAATCTCAGTTTTAAATTCACCATCGACCCCCTACGATCCCCAAAAAATAAAAAAAAATCGCTGCCTACCCAAAATGCACGGTTGAATGACGAATGAGCCATTTTCCTGAAAATAGTTCTTTCAATTATCCACGAGAGGCAGCACTTGTGGTAGGTACAGACATTCATCGACCCCCCTACGATCCCCAAAAAAGAAAAAAAAAGCGCTGCCTACCCAAAATGCACGGTTGAATGACGAATGAGCCATTTTCCTGAGAGTAGTTCTTTCAATTATCCACGAGAGGCAGCACTTGTGGTAGGTACAGACATTCATCGACCCCCCTGTGATCCCCAAAAAAGAAAAAAAAATCGCTTCCTACCCAAAATGCACGGTTGAATGACGAATGAGCAATTTTCCTGAGAGTAGTTCTTTTAATTATCCACGAGAGGCAGCACTTGTGGTAGATACAGACATTACTTATTCCCCATTAGCATCGTGTCATTTTACGAGTATAACTTAATTATTAAATTATTATTATTATTATTAAATTAATTAAATAATTAAGTTATTCCACTAAAATGACACAACACTAATGGGGAATAAATAACGTTTGTACCTACCACAAGTGCTGCCTCTAGTGGATAATTGAAAGAACTACTCTCAGGAAAATGGCTCATTGAGTGCTGCACTACTGCTATTACATATTTTATACCTATTTGCAGTTAATAAGTACTCATCTTCGGGATGTTTTTTATTTACTGTATAATGTTAAAACACGAAAAAGGATTTTTGTCAGTTGCTAACACGTAATCTCACATTTATTACAAAGTACAACAATGAGCTGTCAACTGTTTCCACACGGTAGGTACTAGACATATGCAAACGGACCTATCACATTTCACTACAACTAGATGCAAGAACAATAATTAAAAAAGAATGCATATTAAATAGTTGTGCATATTTAAGTATTCACGTCCTCTAAAGTTGACGACGCGATACCCAGAAGATTTATAATTGTACTCGTTTTACAATCACCTTTCCTAACCTACATTAAATTACAAGTCGGCGGAATTATTTCTCTATTATTATAGTCATTTATTCACAACCGGCAATTGGATGTAGGGTAGGGAAGAAATTATTATATCGCTTTTAGAACCATTCTGACGTACCTACTCGGTTCAAATTTCTTTTAAAATCATTTTTATTTCACATTTTTAGTGTTCTTGAATTTATATTATATTTTGAGTCACCTGGAGTAATAGAATTCAAACGTAGACAGTATGCTAAATCATTAAAATTGCATATAAAGATAAAATATGGTGAAAGTGCCGTTGTTTATCACGGTACCTCCACCACATATTTTTTACCTGCTCGCTTGGATAAGTATTTTTTTTCTGCTTAGCTCAGCTGCTTTTTCTATTCGACTTAAATTTTTTTTATTCGGACAATTGAATATTTCTTCTATTCGGCACAAATTAAAAAAAAGTTTATGCGAATTTTTTAAATTATTTTCTAATTTACTCGATTTTTTTCGAATAGTTTTTCTACTCAACATATCGACGAGTAGAAAAAATATTCGAAAAAATTCGAGTAAATTAGAAAACAATTTAAAAAATTCGCAGAAACTTTTTTTTAATTTTTTCGAATATTTTTTCTACTCGACGGTTGAGTAGAAAAACTATTCGAAAAAATTCGAATGACTAAGAAAAAATTTTTTCGAGTGACTTACAAAACAAAAATTGAAAAAATTCGAGTCGAGTAGAAAAAAAATTCGAGTGAATTAGATTTTTTTAAACAACTTGTCCGGTACTTAAAATATTTCGAGTACACGTATACCCTTACTGTAAATTTCAGCCAGGTACCGATGCTCTAGCGAACGTTGTCGAATCCTAAAAAAACGGGTAACAAGTTCCACGAACAGGTCGTTCCATTCCCAGGACATAATATAATAACTGTAACCTACACTGTTAAGATAAACACAAAGCTAACGCAGTGCTAACAGCACAGTCAGTCGGTTTTGATCTAATTTAAATATTTATGAGCCGAGAACATAAACCGTCACCTTTATTTTTACTTGTTATTATATAATTTATTTCAATAATGGAATGCTAGAAATACATTACGAAAATATACACGGCCCGTATTAAATAATGCCGGGCGTCATAAAATGTTGTAACGCGATGTGTTTTTTGGGTAACAAGTGACGCGCCGCTTCATTAATCTATGTAAATGAAAAAAAGGTGTTTATATGGTGGAAGGAACGTGACACGCAGTGAAAATAATAACATTGTATGTATACCTTCCCACCATTAGTACGCACAGATTTCCGTTGTTCTTAAAAAAGTGATGGGCGATTACGAGATGTTTTCACAATCGAAACAATTGTAATCGTTCATAATAACAATAACAATCGAGTCCACAATCGACTCGGAGTTTGATTTTACAATCGAAATGTTCGATTGTTCAAGTCGATTATTTTCCACATAGGTTATAGCAATAGCAGCGAATGAGAATACATATAATCGCGATTCAAGGTTATATGCTAGTCGACTGACGTTCACGCGACTCGTTGATTGTTCACTGTTCACACTGTTCAGTCGGTACTCACTAATCTGTAATTTCATCACTATTGAATTCGTATTACTGCACAATCGACCATCGACTCGACCACAGTTGTTGAGTGATGAACGATTGTATATTATGTGGCTCTCGACAGTCGACAATGTACGATTCAGTACTATACGACTCGGTCTCGGTGAACTATGAAACAGCAACAATCGATTCCAAGTAACAACCATCAAGACTCAAGAGTCAAGGACAGTGTGGTGTAACGGTTAGCGTAGCCGACCTTTAACAATCGAGTTCACAATTGACTTGAAATGTTCGATTGTTCAAGCCGATTATTTGCCACATAGGTTATAGCAATAGCAGCGAATGAGAATACATATAATCGCAATTCAAGGTTATATGCTAGTCGACTGACGTTCACGCGACTCGTTGATTGTTCACTATTCAGTCGGTACTCACTACTCTGTAATTTCATCACTATTGAATTCGTATTACGCGATTACTGCACAATCGACCATCGACTCGACCACAGTTGTTGAGTGATGAACGATTGTATATTATGTGGTTCTCGACAGTGTACGATTCAGTACTATGCGTTTCGGTCTCGGTGAACTATGAAACAGCAACAATCGATTCCAAGTAACAACCATCAAGAGTCAAGGACAGTGTGGTGTCCAAGTGACAACCATCGAGAGTCATCGAAATGTTTGAAAAATCGAGACAATTGACTAAAACATCTCGTATCGCGCATCATTATTTTTAACCGGACTGCATATAAATTTTCATGTTAGCTGTTTAAAATCGTATTTTGCTCGATTTCCTGGGTACGCGAAGGCCTTGAGGCGCTAGTAGGCAATTTTCAGTCGGTCGACTGTGTAATTGTATTATAAACATGAGCTCATCTGAAACTGTAAAATCGGCCGATTATTTTGTTTGCATTTAGTTGGGTCCGTGTGCGTTGATAGTCGATCGGCCAACCGCGCAATTAAAAATTACCTGTCAACAGCAGGCCTAAATTCCTCATTTCTTAATCTATTTTTTGAAAGTAGATTTAGCGTAGAAAGTCGCTCCAAAAAACCAAGCGTTAGTTAAATTAAACTATATCGATTTATTTAATCGATGTATAGTTTAATTTTCAAGACTTGGAGACTGTGAGCTGGTGTTGTCCTGATTCGGGTCTATAGGCCGTCGTTGGTTGGAATTGCTTCCTAACGTTTCGCCAGCACGAGTGGTGAGCTTCTTCAGAGGTTAGCACGAGTGGCGAGCTTCTTCACTCTGAAGAAGTTCGCCATTCGTGCTAGCGAAACGTTAGGAAGCAATTCCAACCAACGACGAACTATAGACCCGAATCAGGACAATACCAGCTCATCAACTGGCCGGGAAAGCCTCAACCAATTTGTCTTGGAGACTGTATTTCAAAGGTAGGTACATAATTTCCGAAAATGCTGAGAAAACGAGCAATATGCAGTTTTATCGACATTTTTGATCAAAAATTTGAGAATTAAGTAGACATTAATGCCAAAGACTCGAAGCCTCCACAAACCGATTGATATTTTCTACCTGATGTGTCTTAAAATGGGAATATCTAAACAAGTCTCTTACAAAAGCAAAAATAAAGATAGTTACTTCTTACCACAACAGTTTTATTGATGGATGTACATTTCTAAAGCTATGCTTTCATCTTCAGCAAACACTATGCATAGTTTAGTATAGTGTTTGCTGAAGATGAAAGCATAGCTTTCGAAATGTACATCCATCAATAAAACTGTTGTGATAAGAAGTAACTATCTTTATTTTTGTTTTTATTCCAACCACAGTGCTCATATATTTTTATTAAGTCTCTTGCAATTATAGTAATTTTTTTTAATTTAAATTATAGACGCGTCAGCTGCTATGACTATTTGCGTCTAAAGTGACTAATGACAAGATCAAAACGAATAACAACTAAAGAATAAGAATAAGTAAATAAATAAATAAATAACAATAAATAAATCAATCAACGAATAAATATGATTGAGTATATAATATAAGGTCATAGTAAATTATTATTATGATGTCTAAAGTTGTCAATATTGTTCTTTATGATTGATTATTTAATTGATTGGAAACTTTTATTTGAAATCTAAAAATTATTCAAACCAATCATTGCAGGTAATAAAATTTTCGACATATAAATTATGTGCATATTGCCGGCCATTCTTCATAAATTTAAGCTATAAAAGGTTCCCAAGTGGAGTAAGAAACGTGACATATAAAATTGCCAGTCACTTTTCTTCCACCATTGGATATTATGGACAGATTAAAGGTACTAAACTGGTGATTATTCATATCCCAAAATAAACTACAGTATGCCTTGTATAACATAATTTAATCTACTATATGGAGGACAGCTTGGTGTAATAATCAGCGTGTTGGCCTTTAGAACAAGCTGTCGTGGGTTCGAATCCCACCTCGCTCATGGATGTTTTGTGCTGTCGTTTAATTTTAATGGATAATGTTATTTGAATTAATTAAGATGCTAATGACCTATGATCCACAATAAACAAAATTAATTTATATGGTGGAGGTAAAGTAGGGAATTGGCAGTCATATTTTGACATGGTGGAAGATACGTGACAATAAATGCACATTTTATAAACAAAACTAGGTTAAAATTTGTGAGTGAACAGGGTTTCCAGTTTTTATTTATCACGGAATTATTGGCGAAAATAAACATCGTATATTTTAAAACAAAAAAAAGTGTGCTTATGACCACACGACAGAAGTGAAAACTTTTGGTTTTCTAATTTTAAAATATAGAATGTTTTAGTGTCATCTATTAGCGCACTTGTGAACTACAAATAACTTAATACGCGTATTAAGTTTTAGTGTCATCTATTAGCGCATTTGTGAACTACAAAAACTTAACACGCGTATTAAGTTTTAGTGTCATCTATTAGCGCACTTATGAACTACAAATAAAAAAATATATATATGTTTTAGTGTCATCTATTAGGGCACTTGTGAACTACAAATAACTTAATACGCGCATTAAGTTTTAGTGTCATCTATTAGCGTACTTATGAACTACAAATTATTACCAGCTTACTACAAATACGTGTTCATGTTTGAGCCGAGTAAACCCGATTCAGCGTCACCGACCCGAAGTGTGACGGTTCACTTTCGTTCACTATTCAGGCAAAGCGCGCCTAAGGAAGTTTTCACTTCAAAAAAATTGAACAGCGTCGAAATTGCAGAAGCTTGTTCTAAAACAACAATAAGTTAAAAAGCTCTGGAAATGTTACAAAAAAGGTAATAAAACAAATCGATTTACGAACATTTAACGGTGAACATAAATTTAGTTAAATGAAATAACATTTGTGCTGCCTATATATTTATATGTATAAACCTGTTACAAATACTATACACGATATATAGTGGGTATTCCTTAATTTCGATCTCACGTACTAGGAGGGTACATTAAGAATTTATGAACTCTTTATAATATACAGGCGAGACAAAACTGTTAACTTCGTAGTTTTTTGGTTGAACAACTTTATTGTCAGAAAATTTGGTATGACACTGAGCTTATACTACGAGAGGTAGCGTTGCAAATGAGTCAATTATTTCATACCGGCTGATAATTATACCAATGTTGTTCTCATCCACTTAATGAGACATCCAACTGTCAGCTGCGTCAGTAGTGGTGGGGGTAGTAGTAAGACGGTGTCAAAGTCGCTAAAAATAGATTTTAACGTTATTTCATATACCGCATCAAACTTGGTATGGTGATTCTTTATATTAATAAAAAAATATAATTTAAAAAAACTAAAAAACACGCTTTAATGAACTAAAAAGTAAAAAATAATTAATTTTATTGTAAAAAAGCGTGGGGTAGTATGAAAATATGATACAAAGCACCCCACGCTTTTTTACAATAAAATTAATTATTTTTTTACATTTTAGTTCATTAAAGCGTGTTTTTTAGTTTTTTTAAATTATAATTTATTTTTGCTTTTTAGTCCTGGAGATCCTGGTCAGGATAATGGGACAAACTTATGGAATTATTGTATTGTCATCGGTTCTTGATAAGTGTGCAAAGTTTCAGTTCAATCTGAAGTTTTTTGCTTTTTTTTAGTCCTGGAGATCCTGGTCAGGATAATGGGACAAACTTATGGAATTATTGTATTGTCATCGGTCCTTAATAAGTGTGCAAAGTTTCAGTTCAATCTGAAGTTTTTTGCTTTTTTTAGTCCTGGAGATCCTGGTCAGGATAATGGGACAAACTTATTGAATTATTGTATTGTCATCGGTCCTTGATAAGTGTGCAAAGTTTCAGTTCAATCTGAAGTTTTTTGCTTTTTTTTTTTAGTCCTGGAGATCCTGGTCAGGACAATGGGACAAACTTATTGGATTATTGTATTGTCATCGGTCCTTGATAAGTCGAAAAAGTTTAAACTAAATCTGACCGTTCAAAGTTGGTCAAAATCAAGTTCAAAGAAGTCGGTTACAAACTGACAAACAAGCAAGCAAGCACGCAAACATATAGGTGAAGCTAATATAAGCGTGTTAACAATAAGAAAAAAACCGTCAGTTAATTTTGAACACACAAATAAGCAAGGCAGACATCTATTAGCACACTTATTAACTGCACACTATTACCAGCATATTGCAAATACGTGTTCGTGTTTGAGCCGAGTAGCCCCGATTGTCACCGTCGGGTGCGTTTCACATCACTGTTGTTAACAGTCCAGGCAAAGCGCGCCTAAGGAAGTTTTCACTTCAAAAACCTACTTGCGACGTTTTATGAAACCACGGTGCAAATGAAACTTCATTTATTTAAAAAATGAGTAATGAGTAATGGCAGTTACACATAACCTCAAAAAATGTTGACAGTTGTCCAAGAAGAACTATACAGCTGAGTTTTGAGTCATGCAAACCACTCTAGGGGGTGGGGTCAGTAAAGATGTTTACAGATAAAAAAATAAAGCGTACGTGTTTTCTAAATCTGTTTTCAACATACTCTATCTTAAAATTTATATACCTAATAAAAGAAAATTAATTATATTATAAGTTATTTCTCGATCGACCTGTAGAGTTTTTGTACGTGTACGAGTTTACAGGTAGAACACATGCGCGCCGGCGTCAGTCAGTCATTTGTTTGACAAGTGACGGCTACACAACGCAAACGTACGAACCAAACATAATTACTGTTTTGTTTTGGTTCACCTCGGCCCTGAGCTGTCAGATTTACTATATTATGTTTTAGGTTTGCTAAGTTAGGGAAAGATGTCTGTCCGTTTAATTGATCTTGAATGGATTTTTTTCGACAGTTTATTCACCCGTTATTAGGATTATTACTTTTTCGTTTTTGGAAAAGACTTTGCTCTTACCAGGGGCGGATACAGAATCCTCAGAATCAGAGAATTCAAAAACGTTCTCGGATTTCGTTCGAAATTTTGAATATACTTACAGGGTGTAAACGGTTTTACCGAACATCGGGCAAATAACATTGAGAACATTTACAATTTTGTAGTAGGCTATAGGCCATAAGATTATAAAGATCTAATGTAAATATGTAGTAAATGCTTTTTTTTATTTAGCAGGTTCCGAATTACTCTTAATAGTCAACCGTTGCTATGGAAAATTGTTTAAAAAATTCACTGTACTCTTTTTTCTATGTAATCCACTACATATTATTATGGCCCATAGCCTACTACAAAATTGTAAATGTTCTCAATCTTATTTTCCCTATGATCGGTTTATACCCTGTATACACATTTTATATCCAATTTACAATGTATTTTAATTAAAGAGAATTATATAATTAAAGCATATAAATTAAAAAAAATCCTGTATCCGCCCCTGGCTCTTACGTTTCGTATATTCGATTTTGGAGTCTTCACTGAGAAAGTTGATTTTTTTTTAAATATTAAAAAATAGAAGAAGACTTGAAAAGTAACATCAATAAAAAAAATTTGCACACCACATTGCTTATTTTAGACTATCTAACAATAAAGAAAATATGATTTATACTGAAAATCAGAAAAAACTGTATTCGGTCTAAGTCAATTAATAATAAAAATTGGTTCCTAGTCCAAAAAAACCGTATTTTTTTTGCTAATTTTCAGAATAAATTACGTCTTTTCGGAGTTTCCAGTATCAAGAAAAATTATACCAATAAGCGGAAAAAATTGTACCTAGAGAAAAGCTTTATTTTAACCATGTAATTTTTTTGCTAAATCCAACAACAAAAAACTGCGTTATCGAAGAGGACAGTATGGCTCAGTTGGTAGCGTCGCGGCCTCTGAATCAGACTGTCGTGGGTTCGAATCCCACCTCTGCTCATGGATGTTTTGTGATGTTATTTAGTTTTTAAGTGATATATTATGATATTTGTTGTATTTAAGACGCTAATGACCTATGTTGTCGACGCGTCTATAATCCACAATAAATAAATAAATCGCGGCCTCTGAATCAGACTGTCGTGGGTTCGAATCCCACCTCTGTTCATGGATGTTTTGTGATGTTATTTAGTTTTAAGTGATATATGATATTTGTTGTATTTAAGACGCTAATGACCTAAGTTGTCGACGCGTCTATAATCCACAATAAATTAAATGCGTTGTCGAGATTTTTTTTAATTTAAGAAAACATGCATCTTTTATAATTTCGCAAAGTTCACGGGCAACTTTCCTCATTACTACCCTTTTCTCTTCGTGACGTATGAACTGTATTCACCCGTTTTATTACAGATATACGTTATTTCTAAGTGTTTTATTGAATGTACCTTATATTCATGATTAACTCGTGAAAAACGTTAAAAGCATTTAAAAGTACCTACGGTAGTTACATAGTTTATTTTTGAAATTAAGACATTTCACTCAAAAGCCTTTGGTAGTTTTATTTCGTTTGTTGTTAAAACGCGTAGATAAAATAAAATACGTTTAATTCAAAGCTGGATTTAAGGATGCGGGGTTCAGCGGTAACACAAATCGAGGTCCTTAAAAAACATTTTTTTTAATAAAGAAGGTGATTGGATGAGCAGCCAATAAACCAGTCATGATAAATCCCTGCATTTTTAGAAAGAAAAAATCATTTTACAACCTATGTCACAGTCGGGAGCCGAACCCGATCTTTTCTACTTTCTCGGCAGAATGTGATAACTGACAACTTTAACCAAAAATTCGTTGTTTCTCTCGATGTTTAAAAACCCTTGGTGGCACTCCACGGAGATTCTATGAACTATCAATATTGTCGGATTTCTTCGTTGTCGGTACAGTTGTGTTGAATTTGTGTTTAGAAGGTTATGTGACAAATAAATGTGGATATATTAACTGGTCGAAATTGTGTTTTAAAGACCACCAACAGCTAAGGTTATTTAGGCCTAGCACCAATTCATATTTTCAATTCATTTTTTTTTTAATAATAAATTGAAAATCCAATTGACACTTTTACCAGCTCTCGGGCTAGAACCCGGGAACTGGAGACTTGTAATAGAGGAACTATAGCAACGCCATATAAACAACAGCATTGCTGCACTCTCGGCTATTCTAAGGCCCACTAACTGGTCGAATTTCGACCACAGACGATACTAGTAAATATAAATATTTGTAAATCGTAGATATAGCGGCTTTAAAAATGTAGTAACTTTTCGAAACCACTCGTACAAATAACATGTATAAAGGGAAAACCTAGCTTTTGGCTTGGGGGGAGGGGCAAATTAGAAATTTCGTGTAGGCAAATAATTTATATTTAAATTATATTTTTTATAAACAATAAACAGTGCTTTTTTCCTTGAAAATCCACAAAAAAATTATCAAAGGCCGCCATTTTGTTTATTTTCAAAAAAAAAACTTCGATCAGGCACTAAATTAAACACACTGGTACTAGGTATAAAAGAAGGGAGAACACCAGTAACTGACACACTAACCTGTGAGCCGCCAAGGAGGACACTTCGACCGCTGCCACATCGCCTTTGAGAATGTCTACCGCAGTTGTAGACGAAACGTCAGGTAGAAATACCACCGGACCACGGCCTATAAGCCCGGAAACCATGAAGACTTGGAACTAAATTAACTATTAGATAGACTAATGTAAAATGTTTTTTTTATTATTTCATCTTAGATTCACCCGTGATATTAGCTCCCGCATGTGAAGTGGTACAACCTACAGTAGTACCTAGTTTAAAATTAGCTCTCGCAGGTAGTGATATTTCAGTGATAAATTGCTTCATTAGGAAATAATTGATTGTTTAAAAACGTGTCACTGTAGAGTAATTGTCAACTCAGCCACCGCGAAAGTGGAAGTTTCGGGTTAGAGTCCCGACGGTGACATAGGTTTGAAAAATGAATTTTTCCATTGTCGCATTATATTGTTACGTCATTATGGGTGGTTTAAACACGAATGCAAACTTTGCATTTATTTATATAGGTATATTAATAATTGCGATACTTTAATCGTACTAACAATTTTCTGTTTTTTTTTTTGTTTGATTGATTTTAAATGAACCAGTAAAATGTTACGATGACCACCGCTAAGCACGATTTGTGAGTTGTGGGACTGTCACTTAACACAGTTACATAAGTATTAGTCCAGGTCGGGGGGGGGGCAGCTGCCCCCCTGCTTCCCCTCGGTACGCCCATGGAGAGAACATACCTACGTAATGTTCAATCAACCTATTTTTCGTAATAAATGTTGACGCAATAATTTTCACATTTATATGTTCACGTGACATTTTAAATAACAGTTTATGATGACAGCAGACAATAATGGACTTAGTTTAACGACATGTTTACAGCTGTGTCCATTATTTTAAAACAAAGACTTAGTGTCAACGAAACTTTTCAAAACTTATTCATACAATAATCGCTATAAAATATGTATGTCAAGCTAACCGGTGTGAAATTATTGATAAGTTCATGACATTTTTTCACCACCTGGTCTAGGCATTTCATGAAATATCTATGATTGCAACATATTAATTACTAAAAACTTTTATTGGAACAGCAGCCAATTACATAATTGATTCTCCTGCAAATATTAGAAAAAATCATTTTGACAACCAAAGTTACAGTCAGGACTCTAACCTGAACCTTTCCACTATCGCGGAGGAATGAGCCTTCAATTAGAGATGTGTCGTTCACGCTGGACCCGTTCACTGTGAACGGGTCCAATAAGTGAACGATTATGAACGAATCTGAATTCAGTTCCCAATCGGATCTGGTTCAGTTTGTAGGTAAATGGATTAACGTGTACCAACTCCGAGACCGACTTGACTGATGAACGATGAACGAAATTGATAGGTCCTTATCAGGTAAGATATAAAGTTTAAAACTAACCAGTACATTCTATTCTTTTTCAACTTTATATTGAATTGGAAATTTTAAGTTTTGCGTGTTTTTTTTATAAATGTGGCATGTAGAATGTATCCAGATCTTTATTTTGAATTGAAAATGTTGAGTTGTTTTTTTTTTAAATAAATGTGAAATTAATGTAGGTATCTTCATTGAATGAATAATATTATATGAATTTTGTTATTATTAAATATTAATATCTAATAAATAAACGCTCGTTAAATTTAATAAAATAAATACGAATCAAAAATCATCAGTCATCACGTTTAGAAGACCGAATCACCGGATCCTGTAACAGGCTGTAACACAGTGTATACGTAAGGAATTTCGGTAGCGCATACTCACATAGAGATCATGGAGCCACTGAATAACTTGATCCGTTCATTAGGTGAACGAGATCCGGTTGGAACGAATCTTCGTTGTGACCCGGACCGCCCATCTCTACCTTCAATTACTCAACCGTGACATATTACCAATCTAACATTCTCCATATATGTAAAGGAATCAATAGATTTCCACTACATGCTAGTGTTATTAATTATAGTTAGGTTGTAGATGTGAATCATCGTAGTAGCGAGAGCTATTCATGTACTCATTTGCTGGAATCAATTATGTAATTGGCTGCTCTTCCAATAAAAATTTTTAATTGCAGAACAGCCGTATAAATCTATTTAATATATATTAATTACTGCGTCTGCAAGCGAATACTTAAAATTAGAGTTGTAACGAATAATTAGCATTTTGATTAAACTGACGTGTGTATAATGTCGAGCTGTATAAAAAAATGGGAGAGTGTATTTATGTACGCGAGTTAGAAGTTATACTCCTTTGGCGTGATTAAAAACTAATTTTTAATTTGCATGCAAATAAGCCATTGAAATATAATAATAAAAGACAAGATTTGTTTATATGGTAACTATGGAAATCAATCTTGTTAATTTTGATGTCACAGTTTTTGAAAAATTCACTCTCATCATTCTTTCATAACGCGCCTAAAGAAGTTTAACTTCAATAAAAAACTTTTTAACAAAAAAAACCTCCTTCAAAAAACCACTAAAAAGAGGAAAATAATGAAATTTTGAGGTCTGTGCCAATTTAATAAAATATGAAGTCGGTTAAAAAGTATAGTATAGTGATTAATATCTTCTTTTTAACCAATTTCATATTTTATTAAATTGGCACAGACCTCAAAATTTCATTATTTTCCTCTTTTTAGTGGTTTTTTGAAGGAGGTTTTTTTTTGTTAAAAAGTTTTATATTTTTTACTTTTTAGTGTCAAAAAGTGACATTTACCTTAAAAGAATCATACGCCGTTACTCACTTTTATTAAACCGTCAAACCGACTTTCTTACGCTGTCTGATATGTCAAAAAGTGACATTTACCTTTAAGAATCACCCGCCGTTATTCACTTTTATTAAAATCAGCCGAACTACTGAACCGATTTTGATGAAATTTCTATGGGACCAATCTGAAAGTATATTCTTTCAAATAAAAAAAAATTTGTCAAAATCGGTTCATAAATGACTGAGTTATAAAAAAAAAATACAACCGAATTGATAACCACCTCCTTTTTTTGAAGTCGGTTAAAAATGCGATGAAAATTTCTTATATATACTAGTCAACTAAATACAGCGAGCTGCTTCACCATTTGTGTCTGCAGCAAGTGTAAAAATAATTATGTAATATATGAAAATATTCTCGTTATATATACGTATAAGTGAGCATATTCAAAAATAATTAGTCGATTTTTCCAGTCCACATGACGTATTTAAAATATTTCAATTTACGAATAACAAACAAAAGGCTTTTGTTCACTTTAAAATGATAAGTTCAGGAACGGTTATGAAATATTTCTGCATTAGGCAACTCGATCAATTAATTTTAAAGCAGGACGTACACTGGAAACGACCCAATTCGGCCAGGAACGATAGATACAGAAAAATTGACACTTTTTAACCGACTTAAAACGGGGAAGTTCTCTTTTTGCGTGGGTGGCAGATTACCCTAAACGTGTCATGTAAGTACACGATTAGTTCCAGGTTCAAATTTTAATATGTTGTTACGGCGACTGTTTTAAGCATATATTTCAATTTGCAGAACGAAATGTCAGTATTAACCCCCTCTCTTAGAGGGAAACTTGTTCGCCTAGGTGTTTATATCGTTCTGCAAGGGGGTTAATACCAACATTTTGTTCTGCAAATTGAAATATATGCTTAAAACAATCGCCGTAACAACATATTAAAATTTGAACCTTGAACTAATAATATAAACTTCGTCGGGTACATGACACGTCTAGGGTGATCTGCCACCCCTTTAATACTGACAAATCGATCTGCAAAATATATTATAATGGCATTATTGGGTCACCGACAAGCTATAAGTTCAAACAATTTCAGCCTTGAAGCAATAATAATTGTGACCATTTTTTTGTTACAAGGTGGGGGCGGTCCGCATCCCTCTCATACCGCTATCTATCAAAATCTCTTACTCAGTGCACTTTAATATGTCTCCCTCAACATCTTCACAAAAATAAGGCCTTGAATAAATAATACCAAAAAATTGTCACTAGCTCTCGGTCTAACAAGCAATGAATGCTCGCATACCGGACCTACGTTTTTCTATAAAAGTGTCTATTTTCTTGTGTCCTGTCGGGCTAAACTGAGTCAATACAGTGCGTGTCTTGCTAAACAGTGCTATTTTCTAATTAAAAATTAACAACTTCAAGGCATGTAATTAAAATTCAAATTAATTCATATTCCTCGCATACGCCATACCACGCGGATGCAACGGTATGATAGAATATGCGGAATAAAAAATGTTTATCTTTTATTAACACGATTCATTGACAGCAATTCTGCTTGTTTGAAACTCCGGTATTCTCTTGGGATTACATAGCCAGCTACAGGTTGAAGTGAAATACACTTAGAGTGATGACACACACAGCGGTTTGTGCCGAGTCGGCTCGTATGTTAATGTTTTTCAATGATGCAAAACACACACCGCGGCGAGAATTGACTCTCAGCCGCCTCGACACATCGTTCTCCACAAGAAACGCCTGACTGCGGAGTTGACACCGCTGTGTGTGTCATCGCTCTTATAGTTTGACCAACGGAAGAACGCCAGTCAAGAGAGAGATTGTAGGTTATATACGTTAAATCTACAATCTTTCTCTCTGTCTCTCGACCGGCGTTCTTTCGTCTCATATGGCATCTGAGAAATATTGGATGTTACGGAAATAGAAGGAAGTAGGTAGTTGTCATGTGAAACAAAACTCATATACCTGTGTAAGGTCTATGTAGAGATAGGCCAGGTGGCTGTGTGGTAAAGTACTAGACTACCGATAGGTACAAACGCCAAGCCCAGGTTCAAATCCGGAAGATTTTCAATATTTTTTTTTATATAACAATTTAAAATATAAAAAAATAAACATATCTACAATTATTATATTTATTATATAAATAAATAAAAGTGGAAGTATTAATACAATTATTTGTAGAGGACAGTATGGCTCAGTTGGTAGCGTCGCGGCCTCTGAATCAGACTGTCGTGGGTTCGAATCCCACCTCTGCTCATGGATGTTTTGTGATGTTATTTAGTTTTAAGTGATATATGATATTTGTTGTATTTAAGACGCTAATGATCTAAGTTGTCGACGCGTCTATAATCCACAATAAATAAAATAAATTAGATTATTTGTATTTAACAGTAGTCACGTCATCTGTCTGTACCCGTGATATAGACATACACATTATTTTACACGACTACGAAGGGTAATGTGTTTATCAAAGTGGGTATGTAAGTTTGTGCCACTGAAGCGCTCAAACAGCTGGACGGATCTTCACAAATGAGGTGTCGATAGATTCGTCATAACCCCCCGAGTGACATTGATGTTACGTAAAATTCGACATGACAATTAATGCTAAATTAAACTTAGATTTGCTAGCTTTATTCATAACATATATATTTTTATTTTTAAACAACAAATAAAGTTTTCTGACATAAAAAATTTTATGTTTATATTATTTTGGATAAATAATTAAACTTCTAAATGAATATGAAACGAAAATCTACATGCCATTTACATTCCCATGGATGAAGTATTAAAAAAAAATAATGAATCAACAAAGAGAATAAAATATTATTTAAAAAAGTCTATACTTATATAAATAAAAGACTGCAAAATGAATTTTTATTACGTTTGTTTCAAACTAAATAAAATGTATAAAAAAAACACCTGAATAAAAATCTCTTCAGATATCTATAGATATTTTCAAATGTAAACTTTATATAATATTAACAAAAGTTAAAAATTTCTACATCAAATAAAATTCGTATTAAAAATATTTTTTTAATACATACGCGCTAAAAAATCAACATGCTTTCAAATATTCCAAAAGATTAAAGTATTATTAAGTTCCTTATATTTTTATTATACATTTATGTTGAAATTTCGTTAAAAATTTACAATTACAGACAAACAATTTAATTAGAAATTCCTATTTTTAACTTCTCATTGGAAGTTATTGTAATGGATCCGAAAATCGAAATCAAAATGTATAACAAATTTTTATGTTTCAAGGTCACTACACTATTTTTACACTATTTTTAGAAAGATGTATGTGCGTGTGTATGTACGTACGTACGTATGTGTCCATTTCTTTTTAAGACGAAATCTCGAAAATGAAAAATGATATCGACTACGTTAGGGTGCCAATCGACGCGTATTAACGTAAACATGATCTGAAAGAAATTTTTTCAAAATCGGTTCACCCGTTCTTTTTTCTTAACCAAATATAGACTCCAAAAAAGTAGATTTTACACAATATTTCGCGAATAAAAAATTATATCGACTTCGTAAGGGTGTCAATCGAGGCGTGTTAACGTCATTTTGATCCGACATAAATTTTATAAAAATCAATTCAGCCGTTTTTTTTTAATTATTGTTAAAAATAAATAATAATTATGTTTTAATGATTAAAATGATTACTTTTCTGTGTAATATCTAATTTAATTATTATTATTAAATATTTATCAAACTGGAAAGTTCGTCGTGTGGACCTCAAGGGTCGCACTTTAGTCCTTATAAACGACCCACCTCACGGCTTGTTTTAATTATAAATTGAAAAAACAATCGATCCTTTTATAGTCCAGTAATTTTAGATTTCCACTGCAGAAAAATTCCCAGTTAGCTGATTTTTTTTAATTTACCTTCGTTATGATGTTTTAAAAAACGTGTAAAAAGTCTCCATCGATATCGTGCCGGCGTTGCCAGATATTCGAGGTTCAAGTTCACGATAGACGGTTTTTTGCGAATTTCTCGGTTCCGTTCCATTTTTTGTAAAAAATGGTTATTATCAATCTTGTAGAGGACGACATTATCTACAACTTTTGTATAAACATTTTTTGTCTACGGTTTATAGTTTGTCTTATTAAAGTACCCACGGCTTCCTCCCCCTCGATTTTACATAACGGGATTATGCTGCTTCCCGAGGGCCTAACATAATGATTTGTACCATTATTTTAAGTTGAACTTAAAGCTAACGATTAATTATAATTTTATCGAAATTAATGCAGTAGTTCTCTACTTATAAGCATCCAAACATACAAATCGACAGCGCTCAAACAGACAGACAGACCGACAATTTTTTTCGAAAATACGATATTTATACTTGACATCAATTATAAAGACCATTCGTACAGTAATTTCGTAAAAAAAATTTACAAGGGTTGAGAGAGTGCGGATAAAGTACAAGTATGCATTTGCATACCGTATAACGCACTCTACTAAGAATAGCTCGGAGTAACCATACTTTTAATTTTTTTTTCAAAATTCCTTTACGAATACTCCTTATAATTGTTATAAAGACTATTCGTAAAGAAATTTTGTAAAAAAAATTAAAAATGTGGCTATTATTACTAGAGTGCGTTATACGGTATGCAAATGCATACTCGTACTTTATCCGCACTCTCTCAACCCTTGTAATTTTTTTTTACGAAATTACTTTACGAATGGTCTTTATAATTGATGTCAAGTATAAATATCGTATTTTCGAAAAAAATTGTCGGTCTGTCTGTCTGTTTGAGCGCTGTCGATTTGCATGTTTGGTTGCTTATAAGTAGAGAACTACTGCATTAATTTCGATAAAATTACAATTGATCGTTAGCTTTAAGTTCAACTTAAAATAATGGTACAAATCATTATGTTAGGCCCTCGGGAAGCAGCATAATCCCGTTATGTAAAATCGAGGGGGAGGAAGCCGCGGGTACTTTAATAAGACAAACTATAAATCGTAGACAAAAAATGTTTATACAAAAGTTGTAGATAATGTCGTCCTCTACAAGATTGATAATAACCATTTTTTACAAAAAATGGAACGGAACCGAGAAATTCGCAAAAAACCGTCTATCGTGAACTTGAACCTCGAATATCTGGCAACGCCGGCACGATATCGATGGGGACTTTTTACACGTTTTTTAAAACACCATAACGAAGGTAAATAAAAAAAATCAGCTAACTGGGAATTTTTCTGCAGGTGGGTGATTTTAATATCTAAAATTACCGGAGTATTTAGTCAATTGTTGTTTTTTTACAAACTGAAAATTCGTATTTTCAGTGAACGTTATAGGCAGAATATTTTTTTCTGAGTATTATGGGATAATATTTGTTTTTTCGTCAGGGGCATTTTTTCATAACATCAGTAGTGGGCGAATTCTGTAAATATTAAATTAAATAAAACAAACAAAAATCGCCCCACATAAAATGGCGTCACTCGTAACTATGTTGGATATTTACAGTTTCCTATTCTGCCGATACGCAATGCATATAGATATTTTAAAACTTCGACAACATTAATTCCGGACATAAAACGTACGTGTGATATATAGCAATATATTTTAATGGTATTCGTATTTTTAAAATATAAATACAAATTATTTGTTTTAAACATCCAGCATGTGTGTTAGTCTCTGGAGGCTGAATGTGGCGCGAAATTCCACATACGCTCGTGAATTTTGATTAGGTGAATAAATCCTGGCTATTTAATTTCGAACGCAGTTCATTTTATTTTATACGGGAACAAATCGTCGGAGCCATTGACAAAACTGAACGTGTTCAAAATTATATTCACGTTAACAAATATAAAAAAAGGGTGTGGGTCTCGGGACCTCCGACAGATGTGAAACATCAAAGAAAACGTTATTGAATTCGGTGGTATTCTCTATGTAGTAGTATATATTTTTTCAAAAGCAGCAACTAACTGTTATGCTGACGTAATCCTATATACTGCACTGTAACACACGCGGTTGTGGCGTTTGAGCACGCTTGAGCTAGAAACGCAACTAAATACACAGCGAAGTATCTATATTACATACCTAAACGTGTATACATATACTTTTGCTTTACAGTACGTTCGTATGTATACTCTCTCTCTCTTCCCGTGCCCGAGCGCGCGGCAGCCGAGAGAGAGAGAGAGTGCCGCAGTGGTGGGGAGAACAGCAGCGAAGGAGCGGACCAGAAATTTCGTTGCATATTTCCCCTCACGCGGCTGTTCACTGCCCGACATAAGATGTTTCACATCAAAAAAATGATGAGATGTTTCTTATTCATAGCAAGGGGAAGAGTATATTGCATTACAAGGTAAGAAACTTGGCGTTTGCAACCAGTGTGAAGTTTGCTGCCCGAGGTACGAGGGAATGCAACCACACGTGTTGCAAACGTCAAGTTTCATACCGAGTAATTGCATATTATTTTTTACAACTTTATTGACAATTCGATTTGAGGTACCTACAATTTGGGCGTGCAACAAAGTTGCAAAAATATTAGATTTGTCAGATTTATGTGAGGTTATGTCTGTCATTTTGACGTTTATGAATATTATATGCGGATTCAATATCGTTCTTAATTTGACGTTTTCGAAAATTATATGCGAATCCATTCGCTCTGTCTCCCTCTTAACAACGTTAAAAAACAGAGAAAACCGATTAAAAAATTTTCATCCCTAGGGATGAAAACGCTCAGTTTCAATCCGCTAAAGAGGTACTGAAAATCGAATTTTCAATAGCGGCGTTGTGAAAACTATATTTACATGTAATACTGTAATAGTATATTGCATTAGAAGGGACGAAACACAGTGTTTGCAACTAGTGTGAAGTGTGCTGCCCGAGGAACGAGAGCAGCAATTCACACGCGTTGCAAACGCTGTGTTTCGTTTCGAGTAAATGCATATTATTTTTCACAACAACTCTATTGACAATTCGAATAGAGGTACCTGCAATTTGGGCGCGCAAAAAGCCGTAAAAACATTAGATCTGTCTGATTCATGTGAAATTTATGTGTGGTTATGTCTGTCATTTTGACGTTTTCGAATATTATATGCGAATTGAAGTTACCGGCGACTCAATCGCTCTCTCTCTTAACAACGATAAAAACAGAGAAAACCGACAACTAAAAATGTTCATCCCTAGGGTTGAAACTCTCAGTTTCAATCCGCTAAACAGGTACCGAAAATCGAATTTTAAATAGCGGCGTTGTAAAAAATGTATTAATTTCAAAAATATTATTATCAAACTTCCCTCTTAATTTTTCGCATTAAAAAGAACATAAGTAAGTAGGAACCCTACTTGTTGCAACTAACAAAAGCATTAAAAAAATTTTTTTTGGCATACTCACTATAAAATCGTTGCTTTACATGCATTGAAACTGACTTTTGACAGGGTGCGGCAAAGCAAACCATTTTCATGGTGATTTATGCCCTGATCCGCTAGATACTCTCGGCTTACTGTATAATATATAGAAGTGAAATTGACGAAAAAAATGAACTGTCCAAAAATTTATAAAAAAAAAATGAAGTGAAAATCAATTATTTTCTCAAATAATAAAAAGTCATTTTTCTGTTAAAAATCTGAAATAAATTTAGTAATAGCTGTTCATGTAGCACTGCCGGTTTTTTTGTCATCCCCCAACAACGCAACAAATTGAAACGCAATTTTGATAAGTATTATAGTAATTGGAATTTGCATGAATCACACTATTCGGAAGTATTATACTATAAAATCCTGATGATTTAAATTCTGATTGCATGATTTGACAACCGACGCTTAATATGGATTAAAAAGTTGGCGCTGAAAAATATCATTTTTAATTGAAACAGAGTGTGTCGTCATGCTGTTGGCTTATACAAAAATCGCGATTTTATCAATCTATACAAAAACATTATTGATCGAATCGCTAAACCAGAATTTAAAAAAAAGAACTCTGGTCGCAATGCAGAATCCTTTCGACACAGAATAGTGAATTTGCAAATAAATAAATAAATGAATACATCGATTTCTGCATTACAAATAAACTTAAATGTGTTTTTGGACGATATAATTTTACCGCTTAATACAATCCTTTTATAGATAGTACAGCTACTTATAGATATACTTTTACAAACTAGTATTTTGATAAGTTATAATAATAATAATAATAATTTGCTTTATTTCTGTAAATACTACATGTGTAGTGTAGAAAACGTCATTACAAAATACATATGATACATACTATAAGACATAAGAATAATTAAGTTCTCTTGGTAAAGTTACACAAGAAAAACTCGTCAATGCTATAAAAAGTTCGTTCGTGTATAGCTGTTTTTGTAAAAATTGTATTGGAGCATTTAAATCTTTATTAAATGATTAAATTTTTCTGTGTTTTCGGGCCCAATTTTTTTACGCAAATGCAGTGTCGGGAAAATGTGTAATAAATAATAATTCCATTCTTCATTTGTTTTTTTTTTTTTGATCCGTTACTTTGGGTTTAGTCTTATTGTGAACTGCTGATTAAAAAAAATCTTGGGAAACTTTCTTCAAAAAAGGGTATACGCATGAACTTTTCTACTTTATATACATAAATAAACGTGATCTTACATATTTTTTGTCTCAAGTTTTACGAACGTGTATGCATAGTTAATAACATGTAATTAGTAAAGTCAGTGGCTTACGTTACTCTTGTAACGATAGTATTCGGCCCTATTGCCATCTCGAACGTTAAATATCACTTTGAATAATGTAGCATTTGACCTATAGTCGGGCCGTTTAACAGATGTAGTGATCACGTGAAAAGCACATGAATAGCTTGCGCTGCAGGCGTGGCCTTCGCATATAGTTTGTTCCCGAACGTTCAAGCAACCAATCAGGTACTTTGCACGCGATGATCACGCAGTGATCATGCGTTTTCATTGCTCCATCTGTTAAGCGGCCCAACTAATAGTGCACTGTAAAAAATGGATGTAAAAATATTTTGAAAGTTAAGGTAGAATTCGCTCGATTTTCTAAGTGATTATTATTTATTTTTACACAGAAAACTTGGACTTTTACTGTAAAGTTAGTGATTTTTACATAAAGTAAATTAAAATTACATAATTTGTGTAATATTCCAATAAAGTGTGTAAAAATTACAAAATAAAATGTATAGTTACATATATAAAATGGATGAATACAAAACAAATTAATGTAAAATTAGTAACCACGCATGCGCAGTGTGTTTTTATGGAATCTACGCGATGTGCAGGCGATACCTGTTTGCGACGCCATTGTCTCTTTGTGTGCCTATTACCAGATTAATCGCTGGCTACAAATGGATCATCGATAATCTATGTAATCGGCCTTCTCATGTCTTACAGTGTGCGTGGCGCAATGATAAAATATTTGGAAGGTGCTCGGTTCCCATCCCGGCTAGGTGATTTTCCGAAAGTTGTTTTTGATGTAAATAACGTCTAATGTCTCATACTGGGGTGGCAATTTAGAAATATTAGATGTAACGGAAATAGTCGGAAGTGGTTGACATGTGAAACAGCATGTTAGGTATAACTAACTTAAGGTCTCAGACACAGTAAACCAGGTGGCCGCCATATTGGATCTATACCATAATATTAAATATAGATACTAAATACCTACAGTAGAATCCGTATAGAACGACTTTTAAGGGACGGGCGACATTATATCGTATTAACCGGACGACGTACAAAACGGACACATAAGACGTATAGTAGGTCTATATGAAACCTAACTTGAGATTGCATTTACGTCGCTAAAAACGGTTATTCGTTATAAACGAAGTCGTAATAGACGGACTCTACTGAATTGTATTATCTTCAAACCAAAGGTGTATTGTCTTCAGAACGAAAGGTGTGTGAAAAATGTCAGCATGATTGGATATTGGGAAGTGGTTGAAAATTGAATTGCCACGTTTGTCCCTGATAGACACACAGACAGATATACAGACAGACAGGAAATCAAGTTAAATAAAACCTTGTAATAAAATACCGTGTTTTGATTTGCAATTTCTGTCGCTGGGATTTACCGACATCACTGGTAATAGTGTCGATCGTTCGGCATCTTCTTGTTACCGACAACAATCTCACGACGGGAGCATCACATCGGTATAAGGACTTGCATGCTCACGCACGCACACACACACGCGCGCACACGGTTTTCTCGCGCACCGGGAATCCCACGTGGCCAATGTGTCACCGCGTACCGACGCATACACGTGTACGTTTGTGTGTGTGTATTTGTTAACGTTCTTGTTCGAGCCTTGGGCCGGAAAGGGCGAACGTCCCGGTGCTCTATGCCATCACATCAACTATTCATTACATTTGTTTTTAACCCATTAGATCCAGGATATTTCTGACGGAAGCGGCATTAGACGCTTTTTTTAGATAGATAGCTTGTCGAAAATATTTTTAAGACAGTACAACTTAATCTCTAAACCAGTGCTTCTCAAACGATTTAATGTGTCGGACCGACATTATTTTTATTGATGTATGACGGACCGTAACTTTTTTTTTCCCTGGGACGGATAAAATGGTGACTATGGACAGGAACAGGTGCACAAATTAACGTTAGCCCCTCGGTTAGCCCACTGGCCGGGGGTCTCCCCTGAAAAAAAAAATTCAAAAATGACAACCCAAAAACGCAAATTCGAAGCAAAATTTATCGACGGTCAAAGTTTTTCGCATTTTAACAGAGATTTGATTGTAGGGTGGTGCTGGTGCATATAACAGTCTGACAATTTTATTTTAATTTTTGTGTAAACTACCTGCAGACCAGCAACATTTTGCTCGCGGACCGGCACCAGTTCGCGGACCACCATTTGAGAAGCACTGCTCTAAACGCTGTACTCTATTGTATTCTAAACGCTGTGCAGCCCTATTGTACTAAACTAGACAATATTTACAGTGAATTTCACATAGGCCGGTTTTGTA
The DNA here is from genome assembly GCA_039654895.1 of Mongoloraphidia duomilia. NCBI lineage: Eukaryota > Metazoa > Arthropoda > Insecta > Raphidioptera > Raphidiidae > Mongoloraphidia > Mongoloraphidia duomilia. The sequence goes on from CM077527.1 coordinate 16,900,627, forward strand.
CCTACAGGGTATAGTTATGGAAAAGATTTTTTTTTTTTTTTTTTTTTTTAATATATGATTTGTTGGCCTTTGTTACATAGAACAGTTAGCCACGTCCAAACTTCAAAAGATTAAAGCATTGGATAAAATCGTTTTATCCAAAATGCAACATCCACTGAACAAAAACATACATCTCAAATTTTACAGTAATGACCAACAATATTTTAATTTAAAAAACAATATTTTGAAGAATCGTTCTTTACCAAAAACTTTTTGGTAGTATTGCCGTCTAGATAAGACAGGCAAGACTTTCAAAGTCTTGTCTTGTCTTGAAAATTTCTAGACAAGACTTTTGCAAGTCTTGTCTTGAAAATCTAGACAAGACAAGAGTCTAGAAAGTCTAGATCTAGACAGCAACACCACTTTTTGGTGACCTTATTTTATGCATATAAAGATCAAAATCCATTGTTTTTTCACGGACCCCATTTTAAGAAGTTCAGGTCTAAGTTAATGATGTTAAAGAAACTCGCTTTTTGGCGCTTACGCCCTTTCGATTTGTATGTTCAGAAACGAAAATGGTGAACATATTACGTGTTAAGATATTCATGCGCTAGAAAAGAACGGCGAAGGCAAAATCACTATCCTGGGTCAATTATTGGTATCGAAAATTCACATCTCAGTACAAAGAATGCAACGTACAGACGAACTTCGATAATACAAAGGTTTATGTAACTACAGTGGAATTTTAGATTAAAGGAAATAACTGAAAAAGAAATTGAGTCACTAATTAACTAATGAATAACAATTTGGTAGAACGCATGATTGAATAAAATAACGAAACAAACACTTGAAAAATTCTACACATTTATTCATCTCAACGATATCGTTTCGGGTTTCTTGTGAGGATTCATTCATTTCCAATTATTGTTTATTAAACACATAAGTGATTAGAAGTATATTCATCATAAAACATTTTAGCTTGAACTCTCCAGATGAGATGTTAGAAACCCGAAACGATCGTTGATAGTCCCTTCCCAAAATACGAATTCCCTAAGGGGTTCAAACGGGGATGTAGGGTTTTTTTTGACTAATCAACGCCCAGGCTAAATCGCTGAAGCTAGAAACTTGAAATTTGGACAGTTGGTTCCTTTTCTGACGTAAGCATCCACTAAGAAAGGATTTCTCGAAATTCAACCCCTACGGGTGTCAAAGGGGGGTAAAATTTTGAAACACTAAAATGAACAAAATAAAATATTAGTAAAAAAAAAACTTTTTAGAGACAAGCTTTTATTGAAATGTACTAAAAAGGAAAAAATAATATTTAATAATTTTGGTTCATAATTATTATAAAAGCGGGGGTTGTAACCTCTATGATAATTTAATAGTCGCAACCCCCGCTTTTATAATAATTTTGAACCAAAATTATTAAATATTATTTTTATTTTCTTATTTATTTTTAGTATATTTCAATAAAAGCTTGTCTCTAAAAAGTTTTTTTTTACTAATATTTTATTTGAGGTTATATATTATGTGGCTGCCATCTTATTCGAATCTGAATGTAGGACATGAAATGCATACATAAAACGTTGCATAAAAACGCGTTTGAAATGAAATTATGTTTTTAATAATAAAGCGCTGTAATAGGTTAAAGAAATTAAAAAAAAATCTACGTTCAAGAAATAAAAATTATAAATAAACAAACAATTTATAACTTGAATCTGAAATAACGAACACGGAGCAAAAAAAGACGGTTGCATTAAAAAAAAAGATTGTCTATTTACAGTTGATTAATAGATAGTAAAATCTTTTTGTGCAATTTCCTAAGTTATACAGAATATTATTTTCTTATCTACAAATTGCGCAGAAGTATAGTGTGATCGCGTTCAGCTTGTCCCCTCAGCTGTTACCTGCCGGAACGCCTGACGGTGATTTGAACAACCGTGTTGGCGTCTTATCAACTTACCCCTTGGGCCCGGCAGCACGCCACTGCAGTGAAATTACGGTCGTGTTCGACCGGACATGGGCTTTCACCACACCTCTAATTGATTGATTTCGGGATGCCAGGACAATTAAGTGTCCACTTATTGCTACTTTTACTCACTTATTCTTACTTTTACTCACTTCGCTAATTGTGGGGCGTACAGTGTCGTTGTGGTGAATGGTGTCGTGTTAGATAGCAAACGGAATCTGTACCTTCGCTTGATTGCTCAGAGCCAAGGGTCAAGATCCCATTTACTACCCCTAATTGGTTGTGTATGAGTGTAACCCACCAGACACAAGGCCGGAACTATGATCCAGATGGATTACAATCGTGTGAAGTGTACTAGATGTGTGCCGGATTACTGGACTGCCACACCAAAATGGTTGCTCAGTATTGGCGAACCGCCCAGCAATTCGGATGTGGGAAAGTGTAGTATGTGTTGGCGTAATGTAAGGTGTGAGTTTGTGCGGCTGAAATAAGTAAAGCTACTCATCAAAACAAGTAAGTCAATTCAAACAACTTCTAATATAATTTATTCAGTATCAAAACGAATTTTACAGTTATCGTATAATTGTCACTTTATACCTGAATGGAAAAGGTTCATGAACTAAATAACTATAGTATAAAAAACTACCCGGTTCGATAAGTTTTGAATTTAAGTTTCTAATAAACGTTTAACCTATAATCAACATTTTATCTCTAGCTAGTTTAAAACCGCTGATTTGAATTAGATTTTCTAATTCAAACTTATTGAAATTATCATATTAATATCATTTATTTATTTATTCAATCAATATTTAGCGTACCTTTATTTAATCTGTATTATCATACTTTTAAGCGCTTTGGCTTTTATTTTGATTTATTATTATTATAATGCCATTATTATCGTTGCTAAATCAACATAGATTCATTTACATTTCGTGATGCCTAAATCAATTTCATTGCATTCCATTATTGGAGATAATTTTATTGACTGATAAAATTATTATCTTAATTTAAAAATACCACATACTTTATAAGCTGAATCGCCGTACGGGGATTAGTCCGGTACTCTGTATTTAGAGTTGTTTATATTTTAATTTTCCAGGATCTAATGACTAAAAATGAGCGTGTTTGCCCTTTTTATAGGGTCGGTTTTCCCGGCAATTTGACTAGCCAAATCACGTGACGTCGAGTCAGCTAGTGTACGTCGCGTCGAAGCGACGTAGCGCTACTTTCCAACCCTATATCAGCCCGTTCATTGTGACTGTTATTTACCTACGTTCAAACATTTAATATTTCAACCCTATTGTGTGCTGATGGCCGTACAATACAACAGACTGAGTTACTTGTCATGATTGTCAATTGACTTGTCTGAAATTATTTACATATCGAAAATTACCTATCGGTCTTGTATAATCTCACGGTGTCTGTCTATTGTTGATGTCGAGTCAAGCGATTTTCGTCCGTCAGGAGCTACCGTTTGTCCCCCCCTCAACATCTTTATCTACACTTCTCTCCTGCCGTTGACATATCTATGTTTTGTTACTAAGCCAACATCTGATTTTATTCGGCTGATGACCTTGTCCTATTTTATTTACAAATTTAAACAATGTTTCCCTATTGTCGATACGCCGGTTCAATGGCCTTTATTTAAATTAGGTACCGTATTGTCGTTACTTCATTACTATATTTTTTATTACGATGACTACACGAAGGAATGTATATGACTCAAATAATCCGTGAATAGGTCGTCTCTGCACAATAGTTCAAAGTTTTCACAACTCGTGGCTCTGTCAGACAACTAAACTATACCGTTTGTTGTTTTGTTCACAGGTTCTAAGTAAGTATATAAAGGTTAGATACTTGTTACGAACACTCGTAAATGAATTAATAAGTATTACAGAAAGACAGATCTGTTTTGGTTATAATTAATGTAACGTTCGTACAACTACCTACTACTTACACTATCGTATACAAAAGAACTAATAAAAAATTTTGTTGGAAAGCAGCCAATTATATAATTAATTCCAAACATATCGGGAAAAATAATTTAGGATTCTAACTTGAACCTTTCCATTTTCGCGGCGGAATGAGCATACAATTACTCAACCGTGACATGATTACTAATCTAACATTCTCCTTATATGCTTCGGAATCAATAGATTTTCACTACATGCGAGTATTAATTCAATATAGCTAGATTGGATTCGTGTTCCTTTTAGTCGGCTTAAAGTCATAAAAAATGGTCCTATAGGTACCCATGGCTATCCGCTTGTTTAATAAACTGCCATCCAACATTAGATGCAATGATGTTTTGAAATTAAATAAATATCTTAAAAAATTTTTACTTAATAAGATGTACTATAGAGTAGATAATTATTTTAATGATTAAATTTTAACTTTGTCGTGACTTATCCTATACTGTATTGTCCTTGGATTAATAAATTTATTATTATTATTATTATTGTAGATGTGAATCTTCGTCCAAGCGAGAGCTCATCATAAAAGTGAGTATTTGTAAGCTCATTCCGCCGTGGAAAGGTTCAGGTTAGAATCCTGACTGTGACTATGGTTGGTAAAATGATTTTTTCCGATATGTTTGGAATCAATTATATAATAATTCCAACAAAATTTTCAATTGCAAATCAGCCGTATAAAAAATCTATTAATTTAAAAGAACTAATATGTATTAAGAGTATTCTCTACCGGAAGTTAACCCCCCTGCATTGTTCATTTCAAATCCTTTCCTCTTGCCTAAAAACGGTTACCGCCCTCCCTACGTTATTTTTAAAACTGAAGTGTTCGGGTAAACGCCAAATGAAGGACTGAGAATCACACTACAGATCCTACTAAACTAAAGTCTATCGAACAAATATATATTATAATTAAACCAGGTAAAATCTGGGGTGTCAAAAAAAATGTAATTCGAACTTCTGAGATATAATATAATCTATAAAGTATAAAGGTCACCACTCTATCATCCAAAAAAAAAAACAAGCCGTGAAGTGCGTCGTTTGTTAGGACTAAAGTGCGACCCTTGAGGTTCACACGACGAACTTCCCAGTTTGATAAATATTTAATAATAATAATTAAATTAGATATTACACCGAAAAGTAATCATTTTAATCATCAAAACATAATTATTATTTATTTTTAACAATAATTAAAAAAAATAAATAAAAAAAAACGGCTGAACCGATTTTAATAAAATTTATGTCGGATCAAAATGACGTTAACACGCCTCGATTGACATTCTTACGAAGTCGATATAATTTTTTATTCGCGAGATATTGTGTAAAATCTACTTTTTTGGAGTCTATTTGGTTAAGAAAAAAGAACGGCTGAACTGATTTTGAAAAAATTTCTTTCAAATCATATTTACGTTAATACGCGTCGATTGGCACCCTAACGTAGTCGAGATCATTTTTCATTCTCGAGATTTCGTCTTAGAAAGAAATGGACACATACGTACGTACATACGTACACACACACATACATCTTTCTAAAAATAGTGTAGTGACCTTGAAACATAAAAATTTGTTATACATTTTGATTTCGATTTTCGGACCCATTACAATAACTTCCAGTGGGAAGTTAATAAATAAAATACTTAAGTGATCCTGGTGTTTGATGCTGACATATTCCCTACATCCGATGAAATTGTTAAAATCCCGCCTATGGTTCTTTATAAAAGCACACTTGTTCTCAAAATGCACTTTTTATATTCGGTCAGTTTCTCGAAGTCATAATTCACCTGACTACTGTATTATCAATTCCCAATCTTCTTCTACTGTCTCGTTCAGTTCAAGCATTTCTCCCACAGAGTATATGCGTACGCGTAGAATTAGGAGGGGGGATGGTGTACGTGGAGGGGGGAAAGTCTTCTCAGGTCACACAACTATAGATGGCATTAGTGTAAAGGGTATTATCTAAGCTCCGCGGGGCTAAACCTAACTCAAACTGTAATCTGACAACAATAGAAATTTGTTATATGTACCAAAACGCGAAGGCGAACTCGTGTAAAGACTGGACCATAAAGAAAGGATATAAATTCTCGAAGATCTCACTAGGGGAGACACAACATATGGGGTCGTCAGTTTCGACAAATTTTTTTTTGAAAAAGAAAAATGAATTTTGTACAAATTAAAACACAGTGTTTTAATTTATTTACACTTAAGATAGGAATAGGATCGTACCGCGTATCAAAATTTAATAATTTTGAACAGTGTATGTTATTCCTCATACATAAAAAAATAATTAAATGAATGCATAATGACTGCAAACAGTATATGAAACACCTGTTGTAAGAACAATGACGTAACACAATGCTGTAATTAGGAAAAATTCATTAATTCAAACAGGTGTTTCATATACTGTTTGCAGTCATTATGCATTCATTTAATTATTTTTTTATGTATGAGGAATAACATACACTGTTCAAAATTATTAAATTTTGATACGCGGTACGATCCTATTCCTATCTTAAGTGTAAATAAATTAAAACACTGTGTTTTAATTTGTACAAAATTCATTTTTCTTTTTCAAAAAAAAATTTGTTGTTCACGACGTCCGTGTTAAAATTTGTATTTATATAAAAAAATAATGTAAACCAACTTTTTTGTTCTTATATCTTTCCTCTTAATTGCAAACAAGAATTTAAAAAATGTGTTCATTTCAAACGGATGAGCTTAGCCGCCATAAGATCACGTCAAAGCCAGAATAATGAAGTCAGACATACGTCCACGCATTGATAAAGAATCTAAAGAAAGGTATGTCTATGGAAAGAGAGGTGTATATCAAATACCTATGATTTGTTCTCAATTTATGACAGATCAGTTGTACTATCTCTTTTTATCTATGGATCAGTGGGCGTGACGAAACAACTACAGCTGGCCAATCAGAGAAGACTGACTGTGATTGACGTAATTTCCATAGCGGTATAATTCTATGTTTAAATCATATTGAAAAATATATACATTTGAGCATTTTTTTCTTGTAGAAAAAGCTTCGGAAAATTTAAAAAAAAAATCTTATATTATCTATTTATAACGTAGATTCTAATTCTCAAAAAAAAAAAAAAAAAAATGCGGGACATTGTAAGTGTGAATAAATTAAAAGCCTTTCGAAATATGAAATTTTGAAAATGTAAATTACTATTCAAGGTAAATAAATTATTTACTTTTTTATACAAATGTCCACAATTTCGTATTTATCTATTTTTATTTTATACTGTTCAGAACACAGGCATTTCATTTTTTAACTTCCCATTGGAAGTTATTGTAATGGGTCCGAAAATCGAAATCAAAATTTTTAACAAATTTTTATGTTTGAAGGTCACTACACTATTTTTAAACTATTTTTGAAAAGATGTATGTGTGTGTGTGTGTACACGTACGTACGTATGTGTCCATTTCTTTCTAAGACGAAATCTCGAGAATGAAAAATGATATCAACTACGTTAGGGTGCCAATCGACGCGTATTATTAACGTAAATATGATCTGAAAGTATTTGTTTCAAAATCGGTTCAGCCGTTCTTTTTTCTTAACCAAATAGACTCCAAAAAAGTAGATTGTACACAATATCTCGCGAATAAAAAATTATATCGACTTCGTAAGGATGTCAATCGAGGCGTGTTAATGTCATTTTGATCCGACATAAATTTTATAAAAATCGGTTCAGCCGTTTTTTTTTTAAATTATTGTTAAAAATAAATAATAATTATGTTTTAATGATTAAAATGATTACTTTTCTATGTAATATCTAATTTAATTATTATTATTAAATATATATCAAACTGGGAAGTTCGTCGTGTGGACCTCAAGGGTCGTACTTTAGTCTTAATAAACGACCCACCTCACGACTTGTTTGAATTTGTTTCCGAAATAAAAATGTAGGACGTTGGTAGGTAATCAAAAAAATTGTCCATATTTCGCGGTCCACTTTGTATATGCATACTACGTGTGTGTACTAAAACTACACGTAGAATGGGGGCGGCACACCATGACAAACAACAAACTTTAGCTTCTCTGTATCGAAACATAACAGTGCCGTAGCATAAGGGTGTTAAAATGAAAATATTTTTTTAATAACTTCAACTGACTTAAAAATGAGGCAGAATATCTCTAAAATGGATAAAATAATTTTTTTTCTTTGTTTTACAATCACCTTACCTAACCTACATTTAATTAAAAGTCAGCGTAAATAAATCACTACGAAAGAGAAATAATTCCGCAGACATAGGTTTGGGGAGGTGATTGTAAAGCGAAGAATTTTTTTTTTATCTTTTCTAGTGACATTCTGACTCCATCTTTGAACTCGGTTCAATTTTTTTAAATCTTCATAAATGAAGCAACGATTGTCACCCATTTCTGCCACTATGAGTACGATATCAGATATCCTCCGTGCACATAGTCGTATAGGGGCTCTTATTTAAGGTAAGCGGCAACGAACGACTTGTAGCTAATATGTGTTAAGAGTATTCTTTACCGGAATTTACCCCCTGCACTCTTCATCTCAAATCCTTTCACCTTGTCTAAAAACGGTTACCGCTCTTCCGACACTATTTTTAAAGCTAAAGGGTACGGATAAACGCCAAACGAAGGACCAAGAATCACACAACAGATCCTGCAGGCGAAAAATTTTATTTTGCTGAAAAAATTTCAATACAACTTTTTAAAAATTTCGTAATCTTTCACACGTAGCCAAAACTTTTTTTTTAAATTCGCCTACAGGATCTGTAGTGTGATTCTCGGTCCTTTATGGGCCTTTACGCGAATCCTTTAGCTTTAAAAATAGCGTCGGGAGAGCGGTAACCGTTTTTATGCAAGGAGAAAGGATTTAAGATGAAGGGTGCAGAGAGCAGCTTCTTCTCCGGTTATCTTCTTCCGCACTGATTCTTTCCTTGGTTGGATTAATAGATGGTTTGCGTCGCGCAGAAGTGGGGACTTGTGACATTAGAAAGTAGGTGAAATGCTGCATCGACTTAGCGAGACGATACTGTACGTCACTGTCTTAGATAGATAGAGAGAGAAAGATAGAAAGTAGTAGTGTGGTGGTTGTTTATCGTGTGAACATTTGCACGTGTCTGTGTGTTGGTTTAGTACAGAATCTTTGCTCTTTGCTCTTATGTGCGCATGGCGGCTGCTGTTGGCTCTTCGCTCTTACAATTATCTCTGTAAGTTGAAATTGTTAATTAGTCACTGTCAGTGGTGTAGGCGTTTGTACTCTGCACCCACCGCAACAAGCGCCTTGCTCTACGGCATTCTCTCTACTTCTTACCGACTTACCGACGAAGACTTGAGGTTTTTTTTGTTATACGCCAAGTTTACCAAGTCTCTCCTAAATAAAGAAAATATGTATAGGTACTTGAACCTAGAGTAATATCTATTCATTGAAACTGAACATACAGCTCCCACGCCATTAATTAGTTACGCAATGACGTTTGAACACAACAAATGCATAAATGTTATTTGTGATTGAAAATTTTTATTGGAAGAGCAGGCAATTACATAATTGATTCCTGCAAATATCGGAAAAAAATTCACAGATTTCGCAATCCTTGCAACCATTGAGGACATTGGAAATGATAACAGCATATATGAAACATAATTAACTGTTTATTATACACACAATATTTATCAATGCACTGTTTAGTTTTGTCAGGAATAACCCTATTATTCTTCTGTTATATGCGCGTTCACTTTTGCTTGATTACTTAACTTTTAAATGGATTTTTCTACAGTACTTATTAACGTTTGTTCAAAAATAACAGCGCAGATCGTCGCAAATACCTGTCAATTAACTAGACATGATATAAAACACATTTCGAAAAAATTGCACTTGCTCAATTTTGCATGATTGCTCCTCACTTGATCGCGACACCGTTGTCTTTTGGCCTTGAACGAAAACTCGTAACTCTGCCCCCATATACGAATGTAAGAAAAACAATTAATCTGCCTTATATTTTTCTCTGATTCAATATAATATAATTCAAACTTCAAACACTACAAATGATTTTGATGAACACTACAATTAATGATATTTTAAACACTACAAATGATATTTCTTTCTTCGTTTTCACGTTACCGTCGTCGTCGTACAGTCCGTCGTCGCACACTACTCTCAACTGTCTCTCGTGATTGTTGTCTGTTCGTCTGTCAGTGGTCGTCAACAAGTCGCTCACAGTTCGGCCTCGCTACCATCGGCGTCGACCTCGACGTCGTCTTCAAGGGTTGGCAAGCTGCACCACGGTTTCATCCGATCGGACGCTAATACGGATCGAAAGCTTCGTTGAGTACGTTCGGCTCCTGGTACATCGGTCAAGATGTATCGGTCGTTGTTTAGAACTTCCGAAACCATATACGGTCCCTTGTAGTGCGGCATAAGCTTTTTCGAGTCTCCGGTTGCGGCAGCTTCTCGTTGAATGAGCACCATATCTCCTGGTGCGTACCTTCGTGGTTTCGAATGTCGTTCGTCGTATCTTATCTTCTGGATTCGTTGTTGGGCTTCGATGTTCCGTAGCGCTTTGGTTCTTACTTCTTCAATATCTATCTCTTCGATGTCGTTTTCAGCTTCAAGTGCCAAAACCAATTTGTTTTGTAACGCGTTTCGTGGCGAATAATTGAATAATAATTCATGCGGGGTCTTCTTCGTTGTTTTATTTGTGAGGCTATTTATGGACCATTGGATAGCCTGTATGTTTTCGTCCCAGTCTCGTCCATCCTCGCGCTTGTACGTTGTGGTAACTGCTGTCTTCACCGTTTTGTTCACTCGCTCAACTTGACCGTTGGCTCTTGGTGTCGCTGTTGCATTCATAATATGAGTTATGCTATTTTCGTGGCAGCATTCCTGAAATTCTTTGGCGGAAAATGCTGTTCCTCGATCAGTTATGATGCGTGTAGGTGCACCAAATATATTAATAATTTCTAATAAACATTTCTTGGTACCTTTCGCGGTCGTGTTCTTGACAGGCTTCAAAATGACATACTTTGTGAACGCATCTACGGTAACTAACAAGTGGATATTGCCTTTTGTGCTTTTCGGATATGGTCCTTGGTGATCCATGTGAACGGTATGGAACGGAATCGGTTCTCGCTCGATGTTGTGCAATTCACCTTCCGGTTTCCCTGTCGGAACCTTGTGGTAACTACATTCAACACACGCTCTGATATACTGCTGAATGTATTTTCGCATTCGTCGGAACCAAAAATATTTTCTTAGATAATCGTGAGTTTTATCTACACCGTAGTGTCCCATGTCATCGTGTCCCGTCTTAACGACTCTCCACCGTACGTTCTTTGGAACAACCCAAAGGAATTTTTTTTCTATTCTTCGATATACTCTTCCGTTATGAATTGCGTAGTCCACGTGTACTTGTCGTTCTTCGTTACTAGTCGGTTTTTTCTTAAGGATTTCAAAGATACGTGCGAGATCGGGGTCTTGCAGCTGCATCGTCAACAACCAATCCTCCATGTCAATACGAACCGTCATAATACTTGCTATTTCGGGTTCGACTGGTTCTTCGACTGGATTTCTGCTCAACGCGTCGACATGACGCATACGTTGTCCTGGTTCGTATACGATCTCCGGCTCGAATTCTTGTAATCGTAAACACCATCGTGCGATTCGAGGCACCAAATGCTTTTTGCTCATAACAGTCTTCAGCGAGTTGCAATCCGTGATCACCTTGAACTTTCGGCCCAGGAGATACATTCTGAACCTCTCAACAGCACATACAACAGCTAAAGCCTCCAGCTCGTAGCTATGGTAGTTCGCTTCGGTATCGGTTGTCTGTCTACTGAAGTAACACAGTGGTTTCATTTCTTGGCCCTTACGTTGCATTAAAATACCAGCAAGCCCTATTTTGCTCGCATCCGTGTGGACTTCCCATTCGGCACCCGGGTCGTACATTGCTAAAATCGGTCTTTTGGTGAGCTTCTCTTTCAAGAGCTCGAAGGCTGTCTGTTGCGTCTCGCCCCATTCAAATGGAACGTTTTGTTTCGTTAATACGGTAAGTGGTTTTGTTATCAATGAGTAATTTTCCACAAATCGGCGGAAAAATCCCGTTAAACCCAGGAACTGTCTCACTTCATGAGCGTTTATCGGCGTTTTGAATCGTTGAACGGCGTCGGTTTTCCCTTGTCCCGGTTTAATTCCGTGTGCGTCTATTTCGAATCCCAGAAACTCAACGGTTTCGTAGAAAAATTTACATTTTTCAGGTTTCAACGTAAGTCCCACCTCGCGTAGCACATTTAGAAATTCTTCCAGGGCATCTAGTCCTTCTTTCGTGGTCTTACTTGCGATAATTATGTCGTCCATGTACGTCAAAATTCTGTGAGTCTTCATTCGCTTGCAAATAGACGACATTAAGCGTATGAATACCGCCGGTGCGTTAACGAGCCCGAACGGCATCCGTGTAAATTCGTACAACCCCTCTGTGGTTATGAAAGCCGTCAGATGCTGGCTTTCAGCAGCTATCTTCACCTGATAGTACCCATTTGACAAGTCAAGCGTCGTAAAGAATCGGTTTCCTCCTAGTTGGTCCATTATTTCTTCGATGATGGGGGTCGGTGTCGTTTCTTTTTCAGTAACGGTGTTGAGCCGTCGATAGTCTATGCACATTCGTTCGTCTCCTGTTTTCTTGCGAACCAATACTACCGGACTCGAGTATTCTGAACTGGACTCCCGTATAATTCCTGTCTGTAGTAATTCGGTCACTTTTCGTCTGATGATATCGCGTTGTGGATATGGCAGTCTATAAGGTCGGCTGACAATTGGAATGTCTGATTTTACCTTGATTTTCATCTGAACGAGGTCAGTACAACCTAATTCGTCCATGGACGTTGCAAATCTATCTCGATAATCGTTGATTAGTGTTAGCAATTTATCTTGATCTACACTCGGTATATTCGGGTTGCTTTCCACTTGCGTCGATGTAATTGGCTCATACTGAATACGCCTGATCGTTTCTGTAATAGCCGGGGCCGTCTTCACGCGCTCGTCAATTATTTTCAGGACTCCTACCTCACGAACAACCTTTATGCCGGGTACATTGAATGCATTTCTTCCTATGATCACGTCTTCTACTTGAGCTTCATCTGGTACGATCAGCAGCACGGCTTCCAGGTCCACTTCATCGATCGTAATTATTGACGTACGTCGTCCCAGGGCAACACTGCTCCCCTGTCCGAAACCGAGTAGTTTTATAGTGGTTGGCGTATACTTCAATTTTAACGTTTTACTAATTGATTCTTTCATGGTGACGCAGTCGCTTCCCAGATCTATGAATACTGTTATCGTGTGGCCGTCGATATCGGCTAATTTGTATAGTTCATCTGCTGGTTCGTTAATCGTAGTGATTATTCTAACCGTTGCGTTATTATTTTGTCCCGTCGACTGATTGTTTCTGTTCTCCTGTTGACAATCTCTCGATAGATGGCCCACTCGGTTGCAATTATAGCATCGTTTGCGTCTTTGTGGTTGTGTGCAGTTGACTGATATGTGCCCCATCTCGTTGCAATTATAGCACTTGACTACTCGTGTCGTCGGATTCGTTGTCGTCTGATTCGTTGTCGTGGAGTTCGTTTTCGGACCACCCCTCGGTTCTGTGTTTCTCGATTTTTCATGCTGGCGTTGCGCTGAACCCATTACCGCTTCGTAGCTTTTAACCTTCACTAGTAGTTCGTGAACATCCGTCACCTTACATAACGCAAGGGACCTTTTCAGATCTTCATCGCCTATCCCCTTCAGTATATATTTGATGACTGTTCGTTCTCCCACGTCTGCTTTGGCAGCAATCGTTTTCATCGTGTAGAAATAATTTTCATACGTCTCATCTTTCTGTTTCTGCCGCAGGCTCAGCTCGCGATGTATTTCTGCCTCGTCAAACACTGATGGGAACGCTCTTATTATTTGTTCTTGGAATCGCGCCCATGTAATTCCTCCATCTTGAATACTCGAAAACCACAATCGAGCGGCCCCCTTGAGTTTTGGCATTGCGTGCAGTAGCAGTGTGTGATCGTTCCACCTGTACGCTAACGCAATATTTTTCAGTTTGCGTATCCACTGAGGTGCCGTCGAAGAGTTGGCTTGGTCCGGGTTAAAATCCGGAACCGCATTGTCGCCCGTATCGCGCATATACACTTGAGATTCGTTGCGAGTTTCGCGTGATCGGTACGTACTCTGTAGAAGTTCACGTTCGCGTTGTAAAAGTTCTCTTTCTAATTGTAACAGATGTCGTTCACGCTCTAGCAACGTTGCATTAATCGAATTATTGAGATGACCATTAACATTACCGTTTTCAATAATGACATTGTCATTGTTGTCATTAACACCGCCGTTATCATTGTTATTTGTTCGCGTCGACGATGCTATTGGGTTAGTCGATACAAAATCAAATCGAACCGCGGGTCGATCAACTCGTAACTCATTTAAACTTCGCGATAAATTATTGTTCATTTTGTATTTCGTACGTCACGTTTTCAAATTACACTTTCGCGTCACCTTCAAATCGGTTGCTAGTCACTAGAATAGTTCTATAATTTGCAGTCTGCACTGCTCGCTAACTTCACCACACAACTAACGTTCTGTCTCTCGTTTCAATGTTCGTTCTTTGTCACTCCCGTTAAGCACTGTTTTTTGACACAAAATCCAATATGGATTCCGATTATGATGATCCCGCCGCTGCTTTGTAAGAAAAACAATTAATCTGCCTTATATTTTTCTCTGATTCAATATAATATAATTCAAACTTCAAACACTACAAATGATTTTGATGAACACTACAATTAATGATATTTTAAACACTACAAATGATATTTCTTTCTTCGTTTTCACGTTACCGTCGTCGTCGTACAGTCCGTCGTCGCACACTACTCTCAACTGTCTCTCGTGATTGTTGTCTGTTCGTCTGTCAGTGGTCGTCAACAAGTCGCTCACACGAACATAAACATTTCCAATGTTAAAATCATTTTGATAACCATAGTCACAGTCAGAACCAAATGAAAATATTTACAACTTGGTGATTTTGGCAGGGGGAGGGGAGACTTCAAGTGCCCTTGACCCGGGTGCCTCAAATCCTAGTGACGGCCTTGGTTGTGTCCCTTTATTTATGGTGAGTGCTTTTTAGTTTTGATACGAGGTGCCAGTTCCGTATCTATAAGGCGTCCTGGAGTATTTGGCGAAAGGACGACTTGGCGCTCCTGGCGAAAGGACTTGGCGCCCTCTCATTGTTGGAATTCTAAGTCAGTTTACAAAAATTCCTCTCTTATCTCATATATAATATCTTGTTATTTTAACAAGAAATAAATAAGGGTGGTTTTATACATTGTTTTTATACGGAGTTGTATCTAAATGCAGTTCTGAGAAATAGTAAATAACCACTTAAACTATACACAACATAATGACAGATATATATGTGTCTAAGGGCCAAGGGCCGAGAGACGTAATAAACAGTTTCATAATGCTGTATTAGAGTCCGTACAGAATTTTACATGAGAATAGACGTACCTCGCATTTAATAAAAACGAAGTATGAAAGATTGAAATTGTACTAATAATTTATTTAAAAGAACCACGACCTCAATCCTATTAAATTCCAACACTCATGTCATAAATTTTACACAAGACATAACTAGGATTAGGATTATTTAAAAGTCGACTAAACAATGTGATTTTGACTAACGGCTTTAAACTGCATAAGTACTGTTTAAAATTTGCATTTTGCAATAATACCTATATAGATTTTACTGTCAATCGGCGCCCCTGGCGTGGACCATCCTCGTCAACTCCTAGACACGGCGCTGCGAGTTGCTATTATAGTGGGCCATATTTTTTAGGGTTAGAACTTAGAATCTGCATTACAAATAGATTATAAAACAATTTTTTTGAGAATTTTTTGGAAGCTTATTCTACAAAAAAACACATTCCCAAAAGTATAAAATCCTAAAATCTGACTTTTTAGATTTGTTATTTAAGAAAGTAACAATATTTTCGTTACCATAAATTACTTCGTACTACAGGCCTAGATCTGATGACCTTTAAAAAAGAAATAAAATATTTTCGTTGCTGCGACATCTTAAATTTTACAAATTATAAATTTTCTATTAAACAGGAGAAGAAGAGAAACTATATACAGGGTGGCACAATTAGAACAATGCAGTGAAATATCTCGTAAACGGCACAAACCATAAAAAAATGTTTTATACAAAAGTTATAGAGTGTCAAGGGGGGCAGAAGACTGTGATATCAGATTTAACATAGGTGGTGCTGTGAAGGTTAGGCGAAGGTCAGCTTCGATTTTTTTAATTATAACAGTGCATTTTTATTCCAGAATACGATACAGTATTTAATAGTGAACAGTAAATTATTAAGGTACACATTAGCTAAAGTTAATAAATATTGAGATATTTAGAAATTGAATAAGGGCCAAAATGAACGAAATTAGATAAATTATGGCATAGTAGTTAGCCATGGTATTACGCACCGGCCTTCTTGGCTTGAATTCAATTCATAAAAGAACCGAATTGACAAATTAAATTTGTTATTTAATTTCTAAATATCTCAATATTTGTTACCTTTGGCTCATATTTACCTTAATAATTTACTGTTCACTATTAAATACTGTATCGTATTCTGGAATAAAAATGCACTGTTACAATTAAAAAATCGAAGCTGACCTTCGCTTGACCTTCACAGCACCACCTATGTTAAATCTGATATCACAGTCTTCTGTCCCCTTGACACTCTATATAACTTTCGTATAAAACATTTTTTATGGTTTGTACTGTTTACGAAATATTTCACTGTATTGTTTAAGATATGCCATCCTGTATATTCTTTTTTAATATTCAATAATTCTATATAGGTAGGTGTATCTATTAAATAAAAAAAAGATTTCGTCAAAATACATCACCAAAAATGTTTTGAAATAATTGAATTAAGTAAGTATACGTTACCAGAAACAAAAAGGATTTAATAGAACAAAGAAATCTTTTATATTTTCGCAAACAAATAAAAAAAATCATTACATTAGGTATAATATAATACGAAGGTAGGTATACACTTTCACTTGACTATATAGACTCAAGCCGTAATAATATTGTATTACATTAAAATTCCATAGCTGCCATACAGTTCACGCGTCATTTGTTTCACAGTAGTGTTTCTTTTGTTTCAAAGAAGTAAAATGTACGTGAGTAGGCGCACACAACGCGAAATAAAAGCGAAGAGGAAAACAAAAGAAGAAGAAGAAAGAGAAAATACAAAATCCATTCTCTGATGGAATAACAAAATTCTTTTTATTTTTTTAATAGCATCAATTCGACCGTAATAATGCTCCGGCTTCTACTTACATTATATAATTGTATCTAATTATTATATACATTATACAATGCGATTTTCAGAAGTATCGACAATTTAAAAACGGTTGTACGCAGAATCAATTAAACAGAATAAAGAATTTTTTAAGTGAAACTTGGGCTTGAGAATGGCCGAGCGTGTAGCAATGCTGTTGTTTACATGGCGTTGCTATGGTTGCTCTATTACAAGTCCCCAGTTCCCGGGTTCTGGCCTGAGAGCTGATAAAAGTGTCAATTGGATTTTCAATTTGTTATTAAAAAAAATAATGAATTGAAAATATGAATTGTTGCTAGGCCCAAATAACCTTAGCTGTTGGTGGTCTTTAAAAACACAATTTGAAGTGAAACTTTTAGGCGCGTTAAGATTCCGATCGGATATGAAGCGTGACGGAAGTAGTGGTGAGGATAACCGCGGTACTAGTACTAAACGATTTAATTTGCAACAATATTAACACTGGCTTTACAAAAACTGCAAAAAATAATATGCTATAGACTTGAAAAATGTTTTGAAATTTAGTTGGGTGAATTTAATCATTTAGAATAACAATAAAAAATAAATAAAAATGGAATCGACGGATTAATCGATTGATTTTAGATTTTGTTGATTTTGACACGAAACGGTACCTAAAAAACCGGTCAAGTGCGAGTAGAACTCGCGCCATGATGGTTCCGTACCGCTACAACAATTTAATCTGTGTCTAAAACCACAGTGTTAGCTGTTATGGTTTGATTCCAATATAAATAATATAACTTTCAAACGGCGCCATCACACGCGATGTGTCATCTATTAGCGCACTTGTGAACTACAAAAAACTTATCACTAGCACACAACAAATACCTTTCTGTGTTTGAGCCGAGTAAACTCGATTCAGCGTCACCGACCCGAAGCGTGACGGTGCACTTTCGTTCACTACTCAGGCAAAGTGCGCCTAAGGAAGTTTTCATTTTAAAAACCCTAAACATGAAGTAACCAACAGTGTGCCAACCGTTAGAAAAGTCTACATAATAATCATCACTACGCGCTATACTGCCAACCGGGAAACATAAAATTAACTGTGACGTCATTACTTTTACAAGAGTTTTAAAAAAGTTTTCGCTTTAAAACACATTGCAAAGCAAAACACATAATGTTGTCCTTCGACCCTTTCTAAATCGGATCGCTATAGGTAGTGTGCGGACAATGATCAGTCTATGCAAACTCGTTCGCGTTTTACTTATTTATGCATGTATAATGCTGAACCCAGCTACTCTCAAAGTAAACCGGGGAATCACAGACTAAGAAAACGTGATGCAATACCTATAGTACCAGCTTACTATTTATTTATTTATACTGAATGGACTAGCCAAATATTAATTATTTCGTTTGGAATTCGAACCCCTATAGCTTAGTAGCGGCACTTACGTAAGTACTTATTTGTGCAAAATTACCATTTCAATACAGACGCTAATGACCTTTGTTGTCGAGCGTCTATAATCCACAATTATCCATTTTACCATTTCAAAACTATGCTGATTTAAATTATAAATTCCAATTTCCTCAATATTTTGTTTTTTATAAATTTTGATCTCCACAGAGTCATGTTGCAGCTTTCGTTATTGCTATAGTACGTTTCGAAAATAATTGTCAGTGATTCATACCCTTATACTTCACAATACAATATAAGCGGCACTGTTTTCATGCATGGGACGGATATCCTTTACATTGTTTCATTGCTTTCCCGCTCCATTCAGCTTGTTAGTAACTATGGACTCACTAACAATTATTTTCGAACTGAACTATATAAGTTTACGTTTCGTCGACATATTTGATGTAGGCGAATATAAAACGGAGTGTTCAAAAGTACGGCCGCCATTTTTTAGCAAGTACAACATCAACCTTAATCTGTATATACAGGCCCGGATCTAGCAGGGAGCGTGCGGGTTCACCTGCCCCGGGCGGTAAACTTACGGGACGGCAGAACAGGCTTTGGTTTTTTTAAATAGTTTTAAATAATATTGAAAATAAAAAAAAATACAAAAAATCTAAGGGGATCGCAATATCTATCCCCGTTTTTGAACCTTGATAGATAATAGTATGATGAATAATAAATAAATAAATATACGTTTATTATTCCTTTTACGAAACAAAAGGAGCGGGATTCAAACATAATGTTTGTTCTTCCACCCGTCCATTTACAAAAGACATATAGGTACAGACATTTTAAAATATTTAAACAAAAACAGTTAAAAATTTTTAAAAACAATCCAAGATTAGTTAATGCTTTGAAGCCTTCTACGATCAATTAACAGCTTGATTATAGTCAAGGATAAAGTTTTTAAACGAAGTTCTAAATCCGAGATCTTTGTCCCCTTTAGAAAAAAGTCTAGATCGTGGACTGAATCTGTATTAGGGAAGTCAAAAAATTGAATCAAAAAATAGAAATACCACAATTATATAAAATTATTTCTATAAAAGGTCACGTAAGCTTAGAAATATGAGACTGCTCACAGAAAAAAATTGTATTTTCAATTTGTAAAGTTTATTTCAAAACTGAGTGTCTTTAATCATACTAAAATATTTTAATATTTCACTATAAAATATGTAGCCAAGTGCAGTTTTTCAGATACTTTCTTAAATTACTTCACAAACTGTGACTGTATGGCATTTTAACTACTAAAAAGGTAGTAAAGTTGTATGCTATTTCACGGTACTGAAATTGCAACGTTCTCTAAGTTTGCGTTACACTGACAAAGTGTCAATTATTCCTTTTAAAAATCAGCCAAGTACTAACTCTGCTTGTATACAGAGAGTTCCATACTTGAAAATTACCATAACCTAGCTAGAGATATCGGACGGGACTTCATTGAAGCCTATATTATCGTTCGAAGCTAATAGTTTTTACCCCCTTGCAGAACGATATAAACACCTAGGCGAGCAGGTTTCCGTCTAAAGGTACGTGCAGTACGCAGCTGGGATTCTAGATGGTAGCATGTATGGTAGATGGTGGATGAAATTATAAGCGCTTATAGGTTTGCACAACGAAGCTTTGATACTAGCATTGATACAAGCTTAAATCGCGTTTGAAATGTCAGATAGCGAAGACGAATATTTGTGTTCTTCTGCTACAAAGTGGTATATTTTAAATACAAATTTGGGTAGGAGCTATCATGTCCACCCTATTAATAGAAAACGATCTAAACATGGCGAATTTCATCATTTATACCAAGAATTAAAATTTTACCCGAACTGGTTTTTTGAATATTTACGTATGGAACTTTTAAATACGTTTTAGAAAAAACTCAAAACAAATTAAATAAAAACTGGAAAAATTTCACTTATTAAACTAATCACATTCATTGCGAAACTTGTAACGGCCATTTGACAGTTGTCACACGTTGATTGTAGTAGTCAGGGCGCTGAAAGAATGGTAAGATACATTCTTGTATCTAGCAGCTCTTGTAATAGCGCTTATACCTGCTATATACTCACTGCTTCGTTGTGCACGCTCGCATATATAACAATGCATTAATTTAAGCGAGCACTGGATCTACGCTACCATCTAGAATCCCAGCTCCATACTGCACGTACCTTTAGAGAGGGGGTTAATACCGACATTTTGTTCTGCAAATTGAAATATATGCTTAAAACAGTCGCCGTAACAACATATTAAAATTTGAACCTTGAAATATAAATTTCGTCGAGTACATGGCAGGTTTATGGTGATCTGCCACCCTTTTAATACTGACCATTCGATCTGCAAATATTATAATGGTATTATTGGGTCACCGACAAGCTATATACACAATTTCAACCTTGAAGCAATCATAATTATGACAATTTTTTTGTTACATGTTGGGGGCGGTCTGCATCCCTCCCATACCGCTATCTAGCAAAATCCCTTACACAGGGCACTTTAATATACCTCCCTCAACATCTTCACAAAAATAAGGCCTTGAATAACTAACAGTAAAAAATTGTCACTTGCTCTCGGTCTATTACTTTAAAGTTTCATTTTATTACTATAGATAGATAGATAATCTTATATTTAATATGCTAATATTTTCATACTACGCACTCTTTTTCCTGCACCAGCTGGAATACGTTGGGGGATCATATTAGTTTTAATTACGGTCAGTGGCGGCTCGTGGGGTAGTGCCACAGTGCCATGGCACTACCCCTAATTTTTCAATTTTCTCTAAAAATATTTTTTGTTAATATTTATATTAATATATTTTTTTAATCAATTTATAAAATTATCGATCGTCCGGACAACAGAGTTCAGCCTAAATCGCACAAATTTCCTAAAACATTTTCACCACGCGATCAGTAACACGTAGCCTGTGCCATTTAATAATAGGCACAGTGTAAACAAAGCATACCTTACGGTCCTTATATGTGAGCAAGAGAGATAGAACTATGACTCATGATTTCCCTATGCTGTAATGCTAAATCTAAATGAAATGTGTGCCAGGCACATTATTGGCGATATTCTGTTTGGTCATTGTTGGAATTTACAACACTGTAAAATTTTGATTATGCATTGTTGTTTTGGTTAAATATTATTGTTGATAACAATTTTGTTTTATTATTTGACGGTTTGCTTTGTCAACATTTTTTTTTAGTTTGTGTAGCTTTGTAGTGTGTGATTTGTGGATAGTCACTAGGTAAGTTATTTTCTATGTTTTATAGGTACTTCTTTTCTATTTTGATCTTCGTTTTGGCACCACCTGTCAAAACAGGCACGAGCCGCCACTGATTACGGTCCAAAAGAGCTAATACATATCGTCAATCAATCGTTTAATTAATTAATCTATTAATGCATTGGCCAATGCAAGCTATGAACATATAAATGTCACGACAAGTATTACCATTTATAAACGGAAGGTTCTAAAATTGCATACCGTAATTTGTAGTCGGGGACATGGAACACGCAGGATGACTGAATTATACAAACTTTTATAAAGACAAAAATTAATAAACAATCACTTGAAAAATTCTACACATTTATTAATCTCAACGATCGTTTTGGGTTCCTAACCCATCATGTAAACTCCTGATGATGGGTTAGGAACCCGAAACGATCGTTGAGATTAATAAATGTGTAGAATTTTTCAAGTGTTTGTTTTCAGTTTATGAATTTTATTCAATTAATTATAATTATTAAATTTTTTTGTACGACGAATCCTGCTCACTGCTATATTGGACAATAAATATATTCTATTCTATTCTATTAATTTTTATTCAACCATGTTCTACCAAGTGCCTAGCGATAATTCTATAGAATTTATTTTAGGTATATAAATTTACGTCATTAAACATCGCTATTTATTAACGAAAGACAGTAGTCGGGGACACATGCAGGATCGTCGAATTATAAAAATTTATAATAAAACAAAAAAAAGTCATAACAAATCGCTGCTTATAAACGGAAGATTCTAAAATTGCAAACCGTAAAATGAAGTCGTGCCTAGCGATAATTTTATAGAATTTATTTTAGGTATATAAATTTACGTCATTAAACATCGCTATTTATTAACGAAAGACAGTAGTCGGGGACACATGCAGGATCGTCGAATTATAAAAATTTATAATAAAACAAAAAAAGTCATAACAAATCGCTGCTTATAAACGGAAGATTCTAAAATTGCAAACCGTAAAATGAAGTCGTGCCTAGCGATAATTTTATAGAATTTATTTTAGGTATATAAATTTACGTCATTAAACATCGCTATTTATTAACGAAAGACAGTAGTCGGGGACACATGCAGGATCGTCGAATTATAAAAATTTATAATAAAACAAAAAAAAGTCATAACAAATCGCTGCTTATAAACGGAAGATTCTAAAATTGCAAACCGTAAAATGAAGTCGGGGATATTATGAGACATGCAGGATGGCCGAATTTCAATTTAATGCCAGAAAATATAAGGTACACATGGTAGGTACATGTATTCTATTGAGGTGATAAGAATCATCTGTACATAGGCCTGACTACAATGACTAATACATATAGACCAGGGGTCAGTAACCTTTTGAGACGGAAGAGCCAAAAGTTACAATTTACAAAATTTCCCAGTTTTTAAAGAGCCACTAACATTTTTATTTCAATATTATGGTAGTTGATTAGGATTAGGTATATAAAAAAAAGTTCTGACTGCGACCGTTGACGACACAGTGCACCAATAACTAAACAAACAGAGCAGTGTTGCCACATTTAAAAAATATCAGCTGTCCGTATACTCTCTACTCCACCTATTATCACTGTTCTCTGTTGAGTGTTTTTATCCTGTTTAAAGTTTTTTTTGCAGTATAATATTTTTTATGAGTTTTGAAAATAAAATAATATAATTATTAATATTTGCGCATGGAACTGGAGAGCCGCATCTGGACATCATAAGAGTCGCATGCGGCTCGCGAGCCGCAGGTTGCCGACCCCTGATATAGACAATTAAAAGAAAAAGCCAAAGAGCTAATTTCAAAACTCATACATTTTCGGGAAAATTTAATTTTATAGATATTATTCTGTCATGTGAGCTTTTCTTTGATAAAGAAACAAATATTTCTCATGAATTGTTGAACTAATTTTTAGAGTGTTGCTATCTTCAGGTGTGGTTAAATTTATAAATCACACATTGAGTACCCGTAGACCGTAACACGTTATAATATTACGATGTTAAGCACATGCGCATGTGCTTAACATCATAATATTATCACGTACGTTACGGATACTCAATGTATGATTTATAAATTTAACCACACCTGAAGATAGCAACTCGTTGCTGAAACGCGTCGTGTCAACAACACATTAAGTCACAAGACGGACACCAAAAATACAAGACGTATTTCTAATACTTCATAATAATGTATGATTGTTGTACGCAAAAAACTAGAAGTGACGTTTTTCTATATCCAACAGCGTTAAAGTATGCATAAACTTTGGAATCGTTACTAGAAACTGTTTAATTAATTACTAAACACGACTAACATTAATTATTCCAGCTATGAATGTCCTATGCATAATATAAATAAATAGAACACAGTGACAAATTAACTGGCTCTCCGCCATCAAATTACATATTTAAATACGACGTGACATAAATTGTCATCGGCTCATTCCGCTTGCATTCAAAATTGTTATTATTTAAAAGCAGTTTTTATTTTATGTAGATACCTACTTTTCACGTCATTTTCAAAAAATTCTGACAGTTTATTTACGTCGCCATCTTTCCTTCCAGTGTGCCGCGAAGTTCGTGCAAGTAAGTAATGACAGAGCGAATAAACAGACGTTGCTATGGCAACCGTTATTTTCTGCGCTAGTGCAGAAAGTAAACCATTTTCCGCACACCTGCCTGTTAAATGAGTCATTAATGGCCGCTATACATACATCGAAAGTAGCTATTTTGTAGTGGGTATGGCAAAAAAAATAAATACCTTCTTATCTTGGAAACATTCATTCGGTAAAGTTTTTTTAAATAAATAAAAAAAATCAATATTAATGAGATACGAATCTGCCATCGAAGTCGACTAAGCAATAGATGTATAATGGCTGCATAAGCACATATAGGTACAGGTTAGTGATGGGCGAATACGAGATGTTTTTGCAATCGACACAATTGTAATCGTTCATAATAACAATCGAGTCCACAATCGACTCGGAGTTTGATTTTACAATCGAAATGTTCGATTGTTCAAGTTGATTATTTGCCACATAGGTTATAGCAATAGCAGCGAATGAGAATACATATAATCGCGATTCAAGGTCGACCGACGTTCACGCGACTCGTTGATTGTTCACTGTTCACACTGTTCAGTCGGTACTCACTACTCTGTGATCTCTTCACTGTTGCATTCGTAAATCGTATTACGCGATTACTACACAATCGACCATCGACTCGACCACAGTTGTTGAGTGATGAACGATTGTATATTATGTGGCTCTCGACAGTGTACCATTCATGCGACTCGGTCTCGGTGAACTATGAAACAACAACAATCGAGTCCAAGTGACAACCTCAAGAGTCATCGAGATGTTTGAACAATCGAGACAATCGACTAAAACATCTCGTAGACAGTGTACGATTCAGTACTATGCGACTCGGTCTCGGTGAACTATGAAACAACAACAATCGAGTCCAAGTTGCAACCATCAAGAGTCATCGAGATGTTTGAACAATCGAGACAATCGACTAAAACATCTCGTAGACAGTGTACGATTCAGTACTATGTGACTCGGTCTCGGTGAACTATGAAACAACAACTATCGAGTCCAAGTGACAACCATCGAGGGTCATCGAGATGTTTGAACAATCGAGACAATCGACTAAAACATCTCGTATTCGCGCATCACTAGTACAGGTAGGTGTATATATACATGTGTTAGAATAGAGCCACTCTCAGATAATTGGTATCATGTCGATTTGTATCCGGTCTGCGGCTTGAATGGCCTATGCTTCTGTTACTCGCAAAATAGGGCAGAGTTGATTCATTTTAAACTGACGCGTTCGCTCTGAATGTGCAACATTCATGCTGGATTGCAGAAAGCATTGTCAAAAAATCTGATTTGACAATGACCTTAGATTGTGATCATATTATAATTACAGTCTTTGTCGTTGTCAAACTTTATGTCATTCATTTTTAGTGTTAGGTCTCCAAGTCACTATATGAATATTGAATATTATGAAGTATTAGAAATATCTTGTATTTTTGGTGTCCGTCTACCTACTATATAAATCATAACATTTTGAAATTTAAATCAGTACTCCACAATCCACAATATAATACACATGTGCTTAGCATCATAATATTATATTGTGTTACGTGTAGGTACCAATGTATGATTTATAAAATTAACCACACCTGAAGATGGCAACTCGTAGCTGAAACGCGTCGTGTTAACAATACATGAATTCACAAGACGGACACCAAAAATACAAGACGTATTTCTAATACTTCATAATATTGTACTCACAGAAAAAAAGATTGATCTTTTTAGAAAAAGATCGCTTTTCAAGCTAAATTTTGATCAAAATGCGTAAAAAAATGTTGTTTCGAAGTGGAAATTGTACAAAAAAACTATGTTAAAAAGATGTATACACAGCTTAAAAAATATTTTTTCGATCGATCAAACATTTTTCGAGCAGGGTCCATTTAAAATTCTACAATGAAGAAATATGTGTGGTCCACCATCTAAGGTCATTGTCAAATCTGATTGTTCAACAATTTTTCACGTGATGGCACTGTGCTTCTTCTTAAGAGAGAGTTTTAAGGGGAATCTCTTTCCTAGGGAGCGTTTTAGATAGAGAACTGTTCCTGTATTGTCCATTGACGTACTTTTTACTTCCCACCTCTACTATGGTAGGGAAGTAATGGATTTAGTCCGAAAAAAATATTTTGAGATTTTAACAGATTTCACGTTTTGAGACCCTAGCAATCGTTTAAGATCATTTTCTGACTGATGTCTGTATGTGTGTGTGTGTGTGTGTGTGGTCAATTTTTCGCCTTCGATATCTTAAGAACGGAACAACATACGGGCATGTCGATTGTTCTATTGTGTTTATCAGCCTTTAACTTAGATCTGATTAGATTTTGAGTCAAATCGGTTCAGTGGATCCTGAGATATTCAAAAAAACGTCCTCAATGTCACGTATTAACATAGGTAAAAAAAAAATATAAATGAATTCTAGATGTTATAATATGAAAAAAATGTAAATATTTTTTTTCTCTAAAATGTATAGTTTTCGAGAAAAAAAATATTTTACTAAAAAAAATAAAAATTGTACGTAAATCAAGGTAACCATGATTTTTGCTATATTAAGCTAGCCATCAATAGATCACCAAACAAAAAAGAGGGCCATGCTTTTTTCAAAGAATAAAAATTAAATTGTGTTTTAAAGACCACCAACAGCTAAGGTTATTTGGGCCTAGTCAAAGAATAAAAAAAAAAAAGAGTGTTTATTTTTTGCAAATATTTACTAGGTGGGAAGTATAGGACTGGTCATCAGTCGAATTTTTTGGTTCCTAGTGTTAAGCGTCGGTTTAAAACGATTTGAGGTACGTATAAATGCAGACAGGGTTTGTGTACAGTGTCAAATAAAACAGTAATTGGACCAAACATGAACATTTGATACTCATTCCATTCGCACTAACAAAAAAACATACTCGAATCGACATACGCCTGCAAAAAAAATATTGCACTATACCTACGTTCGGTCAGTATTAGTAGAGCACCATCTACCTACATAGAGAGCAGTTAACCAAAATAAAAAAAGAGAAACGAAAAATATATAAATCTCGCTGATTGGGCACCGATGCTATTTATCAACCGGTATTACAGTAATCTGTAGATCGACCGAGAGAAAGGAGAAGCGGGAATGGAAACTGGGAATATTGCATGTTGTCTGTAGTAGCTACATGGTGTTTAGTTGAAAGTACACATTTTTAGTTCTTATTTTGATATTCGAATATCAACTAATTAATACTGTTTTAAGTCTAAAGGTAGCAGTATGGAGCTGGGATTCTAGATGGTAGCGTAGATCATAGCAGGGCTTGCTTAAATTAATGCATTGTTGTATTATATGCGAGGGTACACAACGAAGCAGTGAGTGTAGCAGGTATAAGCGCTGTTACAAGAGTTGGTAGGTAGATATAAGAATGTATCTCACCATTCTTTCAGCGCGCAGGATCGATTTACAATTCTATAATGCTTTTCTTATGAATATGTGAGGTCACAATCTAAGGTTACTGTCAAATTAGACACTTTCTGCGACCCACCATTTATAAAGTTAGTGTATTTTTAATTTTACCAATTAATTCGAAATAGATCGAAACATTCTTCATTATCTTCAAAGTTGTAACGTAACTGTAATGAGCCATTTTCCTGAGAGTAATTCTTTCAATGATCCACGAGAGGCAGCACTTGTGGTAGGTACAAACATTACTTATTCCCGTTTAGTGTCGTGTCATTTTAGTGGTATAACTTAATTATTAAATTATTATTATTATTAAATTAATTAAGTTATACTACTAAAATGACACGACACTAGACGGGAATAAATAATGTTTGACATACCACAAGTGCTGCCTCTCGTGTATAATTGAAGGAACTACTCTCAGGAAAATGGCTCATTTTGAAAGATGTTAAAAGTTTTGTTGTCAATTTCTATTCAATACACTGTATGCAATAACCAATAGGTAAATAGTGTTCCTATATATAGCTTTGTTAATTTTTAACATAGATATACCTACATTCAATTGAAACGTGTTTTTTTTATTATTTTTATTACAACACAACAAAATATAATATATTATTTCAGGTGCGCATTTATTTTACGAAAAAAGTTTAAAAAATTGATTTATAAGATCGCATTGTATGCTTAAAAAAACAACAAGAACATATCAAAAATTTATTATAGTCGTTTATTTGAACGCATTGTAAAAAAATAATATGCACTCTGTTCGAGATTACTAAAGTTATTACAACCAGATCGAAAACAAAAACAGAACAAATGAACAACGAACGCCAAAACAAAACACTATACCTATATAGCAACTGCCATTTGCCTTTAGTATTTGCATGCGAGTATTACGACTTGACGTAACATATTCGTGCTTATTGCCATTTTTAATAGCCATTTTGACTGCCATTGAATATATTAATGCAAATACATTGAAAATTTGAGATTTGGTATCGATAATAAAAATGAGATATTTAAACGTAAATTGACCTTGCATTAAACTTATCGATAACATAGAGTGTAATTTTCGATGGGTAAACAAAACAATCGATCTAGCTAAATCTCATCCCAGGAAAAATTCGTTTCTTATACTTACATTTTTGAATTGAAAACTATCTTAGGCTCGTTAGGCACTCTTTTCCTAGGTAGTTAAATAAAGTGAACCGCTCGCAATCCGAAATGTGACGGGGCTGACATACCTATATCATAAAAATGGTACGCAGTACACTAGCACCCATAGCGCAGTTGGTAACGTCTTTGTGTTGTATGCATAGAAACTTGGGTTCGAGACGTGATGGCACCGTAGAATTTTTGACATATTTTTTTTTCTAAATTCTACATGATATTTATTAATATATTTTTTAATTTTTGTTACGTTCATTTTTTGGCAATAATTATAATTTTTTTGAAACCAAGGTGGAATAAATTAAAAATATAATTTTAGCATTTTAGTAATAAATTATATTTAGTTCATAAATGCGCTATAATAGATGACACCAAAAATTAGAAAATCTTAAGTTTTCACTTCTGTCGTGTGATCATAAGCACACATCCATTTTTTTAAAATTGATATTTAAAATTAAAAAAAGCGGTGTGTGCTTTTTTTTTTAATTTTAAAAATCAATTTTTTGACGTTTCAAAATAGTGTAATATTGTAAGCAGGCTTTGGATACTTATGTATAGATGTTGTGATATCTATGGATTTTATTAATAATAATCTCTACATAGTATAAATTGAAGTCGCTTTCCCTGTCTGTCTGTCTGTTTAACCGCTAACTCCTCCTAAACCACGCAACGGATTTTGATGCGGTTTTCACCATCAGTTAGGTAGATAATTTTTCACGGAAGGTTTATATATATATAGCGAACGAGCGAAGCGAGTGAGTAATGTAATTATAATATTCAAGCGAACGAACGAAGCGAGTGAGTAGTGTATTGCACCCGAGCCTTCTTAGCACCCGGGCGAAGCCGAACGGGGCCGCTAGTTATTTATAAATTTTAAAAATGCTGAGCGGAAAAGCAAAAATGTAAATGTATGAAGTATAACTTCGACCTTGCGCTTATGTAGGTGAGGCTGCACATAGGTACAATTTTTTTATTAATTAAAATGTAATAATTGAAAGTTTCCTAATTGCTGTTGTGTGCTTCGTCTGTTAAATATATTATTAAGTATACATTATTATTATCAACGAAATTAATATGTACAGTGTTTAATCAGCACCGATTTCCCGATCACCTGTATATAATCTGTAATAACATAAAGTGAATTTATATATCGTAAAGCCGGTAAATTGTTAACAAATTTCTGTTGTGGTTGTACGACTCTCAATTCAACGTTGTAATATCAATTCTCATGTTTTCAGTTTTTACATTTATCTACTAAAATTTCATTGTTTTTTGTTCTTTTTTTAGCTTCAGATATTTTATAGCTTGTAAGCTGTTTTCACAAAACATCGAAACGTCACTTGAATTATTCAAAAGCTATTTTGATCGGTTAAAATTGTTTGAAGATGAACTAAAAGAGTGCGAAACGTCAACCAACAATAAACAGTAAAGATTTTTTTTACAACACAAAAACATGGTGTGCATCGACCTTGAGGTCATTAGCACTGATAACAACTTAATTACAAGTAAAGATTTTGTTATCCTAAATTCTAAATAATAATATACAAGGTGCGACGACGATCTCAATGTATCAAAAGTGCTGAAATTCTTGGACCTAACTAACCTAAAAGAAAAAATATAATTTAACAAATGTGACGTACTAGAATAAATTAACAAATAATAGAGACATATACGTATATTATACTTACCTTATATATTATAGACTCGTGCATATAGCCTTAGTCGCTGCGCACGTAACTCAAATAAAAAAAAAAAAAAAAAATATACAAGGTGTCCTAGACATGACTACCCAGGCATGTATCTCGATTATATTTGAGAATAACCCCATCATTACTAATGTTACGGATCACCCAGTATATAAACGACAGGCAAGAGTTCTGAGAAACGGGGTCCGCTTACTGTAACAACTGATACCTGCACGAAAGTTCTAGAGAAAGCGAGAACACACTAGGTTTATGCCACGCAGCCTATATAAACAGCAGTGCGAGTGAGTGAAGGAATCAGTCAATGGAGAATACTGAGCGACAAAATAGTGCGTCTGGTATATAGTTAATTGTTACGAGTTATTGTATATAGTTAAGTGCTATTTATTGTTTTGTGTTGCTTTGTTTAAGAATTACTGTTTAGTTATTGTTTACTTGTGTTGATTGTTAGAACTGACTTTTCGTTGTTGCATTCATTATTATTGTGTTTTTAATTATTGTAAATAAATATTTATTCCGCCAACTCAGAAAACAGTTTTGTAACACTAACAACACTTGTCATATCATCTGAACCCTGATCAGTAAGGAGACGAATGTAAGAATCCAGATTCTATTGTTGGTGGTCAATGGGTATTTGAAGTGCTGCTCGACTGAATATTCGTACGACATTAGTTATTTAATTATGAACATAACGTCGCTGGTTTTCGGTGAGTACTGGTCTGGTCGACTACCATCACAATTGCAGTCGTACAATATAGTTGTGAACATAAATCGATCGCTTCGATTGGACGTGACGTGACGCTCGACATGCGTAGCCGAACACAAAAAAACGAGGCTAAGTTTTTCTTTAATAATATTACTGGTAAAATAAATAACTGAAATTGGATCGAGAAAAGGCTAAATTTTATTTCGTTATACTTTAAAAATTTGTTTTATAAATGATAATAATAAAAATAGTTAAAAAAACTTTTAAGTTAAACGGTTTTATTTTAAATTATCAACTGTACCAAAAACTAGAAAATAATTAGGACACAAACCAAGGGGCACTTTGTGTCGCTGCGTCAGCGGAATAAGTAATAAAAACGTGGGGCGCAATTGAAATATTTCTGTTGGTGGGCTTGGAAACACATTTTTCTAGACAAACCGTTCTTATTTAATAATATACAGTTTTTATGCGCCTAACGTTTTTATTACTTATTCCGCTGACGCAGCAACACAAAGTGCCTTTTGGTTTGTGTCCCAATTATTTTCTAGTTTTTGGTACAGCTGATGATTTAAAATAAAACTGTTTAACTTAAAAGTTTTTACCTATTTTTAACTTCCCATTGGAAGTTATTGTAATGGGTCCGAAAATCGAAATTAAAAAGGAAAAAAAATTTTTATGTTTCAAGGTCACTACACTATTTTTACACTACTTTTAGAAAGATGTCTGTGTGTGTGTGTGTGTGTGTGTGTGTGTGTGTACGTATGTACGTACGTACGTATGTATGTGTCAATTTCTTTCTAAGACGAAATCTCGAGAACGAAAAATGATATCGACTACGTTGGGGTGCCAATCGACGCGTATTAACGTATATATGATCTGAAAGGAATTTTTTTAAAATCGGTTCAGCCGTTCTTTTTTCTTAACCAAATAACCTCCAAAAAAGTAGATTTTACACAATATCTCGCGAATAAAAAATTATATCGACTTCGTAAGGGTGTCAATCGAGGCGTGTTAACGTCATTTTGATTCGACATAAATTTTATAAAAATCGGTTCAGCCGTTTTTTTTTTTTTTTTTTTTTTAATTATTGATGTTTTGATGATTAAAATGATTACTTTTCTGTGTAATATCTAATTTAATTATTATTATTAAATATTTATCAAACTGGGAAGTTCGTCGTGTGGACCTCAAGGGTCGCACTTTAGTCCTAATAAACGACCCACCTCACGGCTTGTTATTTTTTAGTTTGATTTATGTCCCGTATCATTATGCAAACTCTTCATCCTTTCAACTGTCCACCTCCTGATTCCATCATCAGATCCTCGTTATCAAGTTGAAATTATCATAATATTGTATTGTCACGGGAATTCAATGTGTGTGCAAAGTTTCATAAGAATCGGTTAAGTAGAAGTAGTTGAAAAAGTTGTCGCAAGATTTGAATCAAACAAACAAATATACGGGGTCAAGCTAAATAAAACCGTTTAAAAATTATAGACTTTAAAGTACGGTTTTTGGTAGTTGAAAGTCGCACCACGGAGTATAAAATATGTCGTTTCATAAAAATAAGAGAGCTTTTTTGTAAATGAAAGACTTCACTATAATTATTTTTAACAGAAACGACTAACAAAACAAATGACAAATATCATTTTTCTTCATCTGTTTGACTTTTGTCCCAGTTGATGTAAAAGAAAGACAAATATCGTATATTACCCGATTCTGAACTACTTAATATAATCGTAAAACTCAAACTGACTGCAAACTTTTGTTCATAAATTAGTTTTAAAAACATATAAATATCTAAGTAAGTTTATAAGTAGAGTCACTGCTCGACAACGGCAGTTGTTCTCAGTCTCCGTCTACTTGAACTTAGTGGCGTAATGAGCTATAATATTAATAGTATTTATTTAAATATTTATCCTTGGTCATTGGTCAGTCATCAACGTATTCAAGCAGATAGCCCATTGCTAAGTGAGGGACGGTGATTGGCCGCCATTATAGGCTGATGACGTAGCGGTGTTTTAAAATTCAATACTATTTGATCTTATACACCAGATATCTTTGAAAAGTATCTTCATTTTCGAATAAGGATACAATAATGAGGATACAATAAATAATAATAATAAGGATACAATAAAAAGTACAAAACAGTATCCTAATACAAGATATTCCCCAGTTCTGGTGCGAATCAAGCTCAAACTAAATATGTACATAAATTCAAAATATTTTTGACGTGAATAACGTCTAATGTCTCATACTGAGGTGGCATTTTAGAAATATTAGATGCAACGGAAAGTCGGAAGTGGTTGACATGTGAAATAAAATACAGCATGTATATCTATGTTAAGGTCTTAGACGAAGTAAGCCAAGTGGTCGTGTGGGAAAGTACTAGTCTACAAACGCCAATCCCAGGTTAGAATCCTCAAGGCTTTTAATATATATATATTTTTTTATAATAACAATATTAGGTATTGAATAACAACTTAAAATATAAAAAAAATAAAATTATAATTACTTATTTTATTTATCTAAGTATTATATTTTACGAACATTTGATTTTATAAGATAAATAAAAGTGGATGCATTTCTTTCCATGACAACGAATTCAATTATTTGTGTTTAACGATATTCACTAATCTGTCTGTACCCGCTATACAGACACACCCGTTTATTTTCACAACAAACTATGATTTTATTCTAAGTTATTATTAATATTAATAATGAGTTAATCGCCCTGTCGGTTGCAATATTTGAAACAAATGGCGGTCTTGAAAATAGCCGAGCTCGACATATCCATTTTTTTAAAAGTATTTTATTTGCAGTTATAAAGAAGTTCCACTGTATAACGATTGAATACAATTAATTTTGTCGTTATCTGTGTAGTTGCTTTAAAAGCTTTTATAATCAAATTTAAAACTTCTATGCACAATTTAGTTATCTCAATTTCTAATATTTTCTGCGTATTATATTATAAAATAATTATTCTAAAAGGCTGCAGTACTGTATATGAAGTCCTCGTTTACTGTATATCTTAACTCGCATATTATTTTCATTTAAACTTATAAAAGCCGAGATCGTAGGGTCGTCGTTTTTTAGATGGCGTTTCTATTTCTAATCTGAGAATTGGTTAAATAAAAAAATGCATTTTATATTTATTACTAATAAAATTATAAATTGCAAATATGATTTGGTATACTAGGCCCGGAAAACACTAGTAATAGGTCTTAAATAAGTAAAAAATATACGATGAGTATAAGACATGAAAAACTCCATAAATCGAGTTTTTTCCAAAATGAATTTTTTATAAATATGATAAATAAACCTACAATGCATTAACTTCTGCAACCCAGAATTATGCTAGTTTGCAGAAAGCATTGTCTTTTATTAACTTCCCAGTTCCCATTGGAAGTTATTGTAATGGGTCCAAAATCGAAATCAAAATGTATAACAAATTTTTATGTTTCAAGGTCACTACACTATTTTTACACTATTTTTAGAAAGATGTGTGTGTGTATATGTGTACGTACGTACGTATGTATACATTTCTTTCTAAGACGAAATCTCGAGAATGAAAAATGATATCGACTACGTTAGGGTGCCAATCAACGCGTATAAACGTAAATAATATCTGAAAGAAATTTTTTCAAAATTGGTTCAGCCGTTCTTTCTTCTTAACCAAATAAACTCCAAAAAAGTAGATTTTACACAATATCTCGCGAATAAAAAATTATATCGACTTCGTAAGGGTGTCAATCGAGGCGTGTTAATGTCATTTTAATCCGACATAAATTTTATAAAAATCGGTTCAGCAGTTTTTTTTTTTTTTTTTAATTATTGTTAAAAATAAATAATAATTATGTTTTAATGATTAAAATGATTACTTTTCTGTGTAATATCTCAAGGGTCGCACTTTAGTCCTAATAAACGACCCACTTCACGGCTTGTTTCTAATTTTGTGTGGACAGATTATAATTCCGTACCCAACATTTGTGCACGGGTCAGAATTGTATGAACTGGAATAGACCGAATTTTAATTAACGTAAAAGTTTAAAGTAACAGTAAAAAAACAAAAGATGATTGCATGACATCTGTCCTTTGTACTTTATTTATTTTTATCAAGTACCGAAACACAAAGATATCATTCAAAATATTTTCACTGAAAAAGTTATGATGCATTTTGAAAATTAAAAAAAAAATACATTCGCTCATGTTCTGTAATAAACATCTGAACAGTGAATTATTAAGACCAATCGTTAACCTAAAAAAAATATTTTGCCAATAAACGTTCATTAAAAGTAATAAATTGCGTTTATAAAATAATTATTGAAGCTAAATTTCAAAAACTAATGCAAAACTGATGTTCGCCATATTTAGTTTTCCAGCTTCTTATTTATAGGCTTGATTTTTGTTTAAAAATTTTAGACCTAACACTTTTGAACATATTTAGAAAATAACCCATACGAAATTCATCTACTTTTTTATATCAATTTATTAGCTGCAGAGGAAGCAATTTTTTTTGGTGAAACGACTTCTTCGAATAGTGTTTGTAAAACACATTATTCTAGCATGCATGCCAAATTTCAATTTTCTAAGACAAATGCCGGGTTTATAGTAAATTATTTAACACGTTGTTTTGTTAATACACTGCTATTTCGTTGCCACTTGTGTATGTTTTACGTGTTATTCGGTGTAAAAATTTAACAGCGATTGACAAAACAGCGTGTTAAATGTATACGATAAACCCGGCATAAGAGTTTAAAAGTTACAGGCCTGCGCCAGACAGACGGAAGGACGAGCAACAAAATCTCACTATAAGGCTGTTTTTTTTATTATTTTGGTAATAGAACCATAAAAAAGTCGTAAAAAGTATGAACTATTTCATTTCTGCAACGCAAACATAATATATTTTTTGCCATACTCACTACAAAATAGCTACTTTCGATATACGTATAGCGGCCTTTAATGAGTCATTTAACAGGCAGGTGTGCGGAAAGTGTTTTATTTACCGCACTAGGGCAGTAAGTGAATGATTGTCATAGCAACTTAATTAGCTCTATACGCCTGCCTTTACTTATTTAAGACCTTCACGGCATACTGTAGAAGGAAAAATGGCGACGCAAAAGAACTATCAATTTTTTTTGAAAATGAAGTTGAAAGTAGGTATTTTGTAGTCGGTATGGCAAAAAATACTATATATATCTTGTGAGTAATGGTATTACGACTCGTGTGACTGTAAAAACTCGCTATCGCTCATTTTTACATACTGTCATCACTCGACGTAATATAGTCCATTACACATCTAGATATACAATCTACTATTTATCAGTGAACGGTTTGAATCGTTGAATACTTTTTTAGTATAGATAGCTAACTTTAGAACCATAATATTATAAATATTATAAATTTTGACGTAATTTGTTTTAAATCGAAGAATACTTCAAACGATTTCAAGATGAGTCCATCGTCACTGTTAGTCTTTTAGTTTCTGGTGAGGCTAACCGAATGTAATTCATTCTCTATACCTTTGCAACTCAACACTCAACGTACACACGTACAGTACCCATGTACACAAGTAGGTGCTATATGCAGTTAAGTGCAGATTTCCTGTAATGTAAGTGTGCATGACTATTGTATGCCCCAATTTTGTACACAGTAGATATTTTTACTTCCCACCTCTACTATAATGGTAGGGAAGTAATGGATTTAGTCCGAAAAAAATATTTCGAGATTTTAATAGATCTTCACGTTTTGAGACCCTAAATCGTTTAAGATCATTTTCTGACTGATGTCTGTATGTGTGTGTGTGTATGTGGTCAATTTTTCGCCTTCGATATCGTAAAAACGGAACAACATACGGCCATGCCGATTGTTCTATTATGTTTATCAGCCTTTAACTTAGATCTGATTAGATTGTGAGTTAAATCGGTTCAGTGGATCCTGAGATATTAAAATAAACGTTCTCAATGTCACGTATTAACATATAGGTAAAAAAAATATAAATGAATTCTAGATGTTATAATATGAAAAAAATGTAAAAATTTTTTTCTCTAAAAGTACAGTTTTCGAGAAAAAAAATATTTTACTAAAAAAAATAAAAATTTACGTAAATCAAGGTAACCATGATTTTTGCTATATTAAGCTAGCCATCAGTAGATCACTAAACAAAAAAGAGGGCCATGCTTTTTTTTCAAAGAATAAAAAAAGAGTGTTTATTTTTTGCAAATATTTACTAGGTGGGAAGTATAGGACTGGTCATCAGTCGAATTTTTTTTTTGAAGCGAGCCTTTACTAAAATTTTATGGTGGAGGTGCCGCGTACACATACCAGCCACCTTCACCATATAATTTTAAGTAACACCTCGCTTGAAAAAGAATTAATGTTGTTTAATAAATGTTGCCCTAATGTTGTACACAGTCGATGTATTTTTCAAACGAGACATTATTAAAAACACATATGGTGGAGGCGCCGGGTTAATATACCGGTACATCCGCCATGGTGTTTGGTAAAGCTCGGTTGGCTCAAAAAAAGCTGCGTTTGTGGAGTAAAAAATAAGCGCAAAATAAGACATGACAGTAGCCAAGCGTGTAGCGATGCCGTTGTTTATATTTATTATTAATAAAATATTAAATTGAAA
This sequence comes from Mongoloraphidia duomilia, assembly GCA_039654895.1. Classification (NCBI taxonomy): domain Eukaryota; kingdom Metazoa; phylum Arthropoda; class Insecta; order Raphidioptera; family Raphidiidae; genus Mongoloraphidia; species Mongoloraphidia duomilia. Next base: position 16,938,803 of record CM077527.1, read on the forward strand.
ATATGAACGGGTGCCAAGCCCAAATAACCCTAGCTATAACGACATGGCTTTCTGAACAACTTCTGGGATAAATAAACTCGGTGCGGATATGCACATCTGTGCAACCGTACACTAGCGCGCATCAGGTGCGACTGGCCGTCAGAAGTGGTTTTCTATTAAGCCGGCTCCAAATGTCCAGTGTAAGCCAACGTTGGCAAAAGTATTGGCAACCAATGTTGGGTATAGTTGGGCATGTGTGTTCATTTGAATATGTCCAGGATTCTGTTTGGTCAGCGCTGATCAAGCTTAGTACACCCAGTGTTCAGCGAATATATACCAACATTGAACAAAATAGACATTAATGACCTCTGTTGTCGAGCGTCTATATTCCACAATTAACAAAATGGATAGCGAAAAAAAAAGAAAATAGGCAATTATTGCAAGTGCTTCAGAGGTAAAAATTTCTTCTGTCCCGCTCTTAATACATGCTTCATGTAACTCATAAATCACAATAATATACACATACACACTGACAAACACCGCGTAGTGAAAACTGTCCAGTCGTCTGGATGAAAACAAAGTCATGTTTGTAAATCCTGACCAGCGTTGGCCAATCCCTTTGATGTGCGTTCAAAAAATCGCCCCCAAAGCGAATGTCTTCCTATGCCAACGTTGGTGAGTGTTTGTTATATGTTGACCATATGAAAACCATCTACACGGCATGGCCAACGTTGGTTAACGTTTGCCATGTCGTTTGGAGCCGACATTTAGACTAGCTGCTCCTGTACTAGAGGAGAGACTTCCACATTTACTACGGCTAACGTCTGTGGAAACCACGTGGATGAAGAAGGGACAATTTCCCGAATGTTGGCATTGGTGGACATTTGCCATGGTTTGGAGCCGGCTTTAAACTAGCTGCTCCTGTACTAGAGGAGAGACTTCCACGTTTGCTACGGCTACGTCTGAATTAAGAAGGGACAATTTCCCGAATGTCGACATTGGTGTACATTTGCCATGTTGTCTGGAGCCGGCTTTAAACTAACTGCTCCTGTACTAGAGGAGAGACTTCCACGTTTACTACGGCTACGTCTGAACGAAGAAGGGACAATTTCCCGAATGTCGACATTGGTGGACATTTGCCATGGTCTGGAGCCGGCTTTAGACTAACTGCTCCTGTACTAGAGAAGAGACTTCCACGTTTGCTACGGCTACGTCTGAACGAAGAAGGGACAATTTCCCGAATGTCGACATTGGTGTACATTTGCCATGTTGTCTGGAGCCGGCTTTAAACTAGCTGTTCCTGTACTAGAGGAGAGACTTTCACGTTTGCTACGGTTTGGTCTGTGAAAACCACATGAATGAAGAAGGGTAATGCATTTGATGTTGGTGCGACTTCTTTATGACTTGATCGCATTGCCAACTTCACAGGTTCTGATCTCCCCGCTTCACAATTCGTGTTCGCTTTCTCTCTCTCTCTCTCTCTGTGCTTTCATTAGCACAAAGCGAATAATATTCTATTCAATTGCTGCGAGAGAACACACAGAAAATATTATAGGTACGTTATATTATATTCATTATCTACTCAAAGTAAGAAATGCGTCGGCTAAAGGACGGAAATGCACGAATTCTATTTCTACTAGCAAACGATAAATGTATACGTTATCGATTTTTAGGGTTTCGTATTCAAAGTCGAATCCTATTCTGTCACAGTCTTCTAGCTCCTAATTTAAAAGTGCTATAATAATGAACCTGACATATTATATACAGCTTGGAAATGTACGACATGCCCATACGAACATAACGAGAGCGAGTTTGTTCGAATAATGATTTGCATATGTTAGAGTGAGATAAGTGAATTTCATAAACGACCTGATTAGAAATAATTATTAAGTGACGCTTCGCGGATTGGATTGGATTATAGACGCTCGACAACAGAGGTCATAGACGCTTCGCGGTTTTCCGACCGTGCTTACGCGGGGAGTAGATTTCAACTATTTATTATACATCTTTAAAGATTTATGGGCTATGGCCTAAAAAAAGAAATTAATTAATTTTTTGTGGTGGAAAAAAAATAGATTCTGAAATATAATCTATGCTTTTGTTAGTATCAACGAAATTAAGCCTGAGAATAAAAAATAAAAAATTCGACTGATGACCAGTCCTATACTTCCCACCTAGTAAATATTTGCAAAAAATAAACACTTTTTTTTTATTCTTTGACTAGGCCCAAATAACCTTAGCTGTTGGTGGTCTTTAAAACACAATTTAATTTTTATTCTTTGAAAAAAGCATGGCCCTCTTTTTTGTTTGGTGATCTACTGATGGCTACATTAATATAGCAAAAATCATGGTTACCTTGATTTACGTACAATTTTTATTTTTTTTAGTAAAATATTTTTTTTCTCGAAAACAATACATTTTAGAGAAAAAAAATATTTACATTTTTTTCATATTATAACATCTAGAATTCATTTATATTTTTTTTTACCTATGTTAATTTGCGACATTGAGGACGTTTTTTTGAATATCTCAGGATCCATTGAACCGATTTGACTCAAAATCTAATCAGATCTAAGTTAAAGGCTGATAAACACAATAGAACAATCGGCATTCCCGTATGTTGTTCCGTTCTTAAGATATCGAAGGCGAAAAATTGACCACATACACACACATACAGACATCAGTCAGAAAATGGTCTTAAACGATTGCTAGGGTCTCAAAACGTGAAGATCTGTTAAAATCTCGGACTAAATCCATTACTTCCCTACCATAGTAGAGGTGGGAAGTAAAAAAAGTCCGGATCTGTGCTCACAGAATTCATTTTTTGTGGTGGAAAAAAATTAGATTCTGAAATATAAGCTATGCTTTTGTTAGTATCAACGAAATTAAGCCTGAGCATAAAAAAAAAGTCCGGATCTGTGCTTACAGGGCAGGAAATAAAATGTCGCGAGCACGAGCACATAATAGTACGACTTCGGGGTACATTTTAAGGCGAAAGTTTTATACGCAAAGCAAATGCAACTCGGATATGGTAATCTCTGCTTTCATCTACAGACTGTCTCACGAATTCTTTCTTTTCTACTTATTCTCATTTTTTTGCTTTCATATAAGTAATCAAACATTAGAAAAAAACAGTTCAGTCGCTTCTTAACAACGACAATTTCATTATTCGATGTACTTTCTAAGAGCAATGCTCCCAATATCAGCTAAACAGTTTATGATAGGAACAGTCGCGGACTTAAAAAAGTTTACACCTGTATCATCTATAGTTACCGGTTTTTTTCATTTTTGCATATTGTAATTTGGCTTTTGATAGTAATGTATCAATTACTAAAGTTACATCCTAAAAAATCAATGAAAAAATTATTATCAAAACACCTCTATTGTTTAATAATACAATCCAAATTACTCAATATTATTCAATTAAAACATAAAAAGATTTGATAATATTTGATACTAGCAAATTCCTTCCTCCAATCTTGCAATGATTATTCTTTTTTGTTCATCGTTTTAATAATTTCGAGGCATTTAAACGACAATTATTTCTTTTAATTTTTGACATTTACATTTACCTATTAAAAACGAAATTTGTTGCTAAGCTACTGACTTTTTGTGAACTCACACTGAAAAACTGAAGTGTAAACTTTATTAAGTCCGCGACTGACATTTTGTGTGTGATTGGTCTCCAAGCCACGAATTATGAGTAATAATTACTAAATAATTGAATAGATACCTTTCTAACTTCCCATTTCATTGAGAAGTTATTTGTAAAGGGTCTGAAAATCGAAATCAAAATGTAATACAAATTTTTATGTTTCAAGGTCACTACACTATTTTTGAAAAGATGTCTCTGTGTGTGTGTGTACCTACGTACGTATGTGGTCATTTCTTTCTAAGACGAAATCTCGAGAATGAAAAATGATATCAACTACGTTAGGGTGCCAATAGACGCGTATTAACGAAAATATGATCTGAAAGAATTTTTTTCAAAATCGGACAAGCCGTTCTTTTTTCTTAATCAAATAGACTCCAAAAAAGTAAATTTTACACAATATCTTGCGAATAAAAAATTATATCGACTTCGTAAGAGTGTCAATTGAGACGTGTTAACGTCATTTTGATCCGAAAGAAATTTTATCAAAATCGGTCCAGCCGTTTTTTTGTTTAAAGAAAAAGAACGTCAAAAGTGGATTTTACACGAAATCTCGCGAATAAAAAATGATATCGACTTTGTTAGGGTGCAAATAAAAGCATATTAACATCAACAAGACCCGAAAGAAATTTTATCAAAATCGATCAAACCGTTTTTTATTTTGTTTAAATAAAACGACTGCAAAAAAGTAGATTTTAAATGAAATCTTGTCCAAAAAAATGTTATCAACTTCGTTGAGGTGTCTATCAAAGCATGTAAACGTCACTATGATCCGACAAAAGTTTTATAAAAATCGGTCCAGCCGTTTTTTAATTTATTGTTAAAAATAAATAATAATTATGTTTTAATGATTAAAATTATTATTTTTCTGTGTAATTTCTAATTTAATTATGAATATTCAATATTCATCAAATTAGGAAGTTCGTCGTGTGGACCTCAAGGGTCGCACTTGTGAGACGCAATTAAAAGTAGCTTTAGTCCTAATAAACGACAGCTTGTTTATAACTAGAAATACTTTAGTTATAAGTTTGAAGAACTTTTATTTTTGGAGACACATTGTATATATTTTAGATGCAATGTAACCTCTATTGTTATATGGATTTAGTTGGAAACTTTGAATGCGTCTGAAATATTTATAGGAAAATTACTAAGCTATTACACAACGTGAACAAAAAAAAATTGATCTCTTAAAAATAACCATCGGGTCGCAGTACAGAACCACGCTGATAAAAATAGTGTATTTGCAACTACATGATTAATCTCTTATTAACCTATTAAATGTGGACTAAAATTTATTTTTGCATATAGCACGGGAGGCAGCGTTGCATTTTAGATAGTAATTTCATACCGACCATTTCATATTTTTAGTAATTGCTTAAGTATCAACAGTAACCAAAGTGAGCGTCAGTCGTCGCACCTGCGGTGGGTGTAGTAACTAGAGGGTGTCAAAGTCGTTAAAAAAATTAGATTGTAAAATTATTTCATACCGCACCAAACTTGGTATGGTGATTCTTTATATAATAAACAATAAGAAAAAAGCCGTCAGCTGCGTAGATAGTGGGGTAAGAACGTCAGTCGCGGTCTAGAACATACCGCGTCGGTAGATAATTTGAGCGCCATTGTACAGTAAACCTCACGGTGTGTTCATTTTGAAATATAGATGTCGCTGATAATAAGGATTTTAGGGGCACATATTAAATTTGAAGTGATCTAAAAGGATTTTAGTATTTCTACTAATTATTAATATGTAATCATTGTTAACCTATATTTGACTCTATAATACCTACTATGGCTATAATTAATAAAGATTGTATTGTATCTATAACTAATGGATTAAATTTCAATTTTGAAATACTTTCGATTTTGAAAATATTCCGTTATGTTTAAGTATATTAAATTTCGTCTAAATTAATTAACTTTTTCGAGAGTTATCGTGCTAAAACACATATGATGTGAAAAGCCCAGTTGGTCCCGCCATCCGACCGAACGCCAATACAATAGTGTATGTGTCATACAACTACTATGTATAGAAAAATACTATAATTAATAATGTAGAAAGTTTTTTAACAAATATTTTCTACCAGACAACAAGAAAAGTTTTAATAACCGATGGAAAAAAATTAAAATCTCAACTTTGTTAGCGTTTTCCGTTAAGTAATCATACAATTAAATTTACGGTGTTAAGCAATATGCAAATAAGAATAGTAAATTTGAAGCAAACTTCTCTGACAACTTCAATCACAAAAGTTTATTTCGAAGTTATGAACACAATTTATGCATAGCTAGTTAGAAAGAAGGTGCAATTTCTCAGTCTAGTCTCACACATGAAATATCTTGATTTACTTTACTTTAGTAAAATCAGACAAATAAAATTAGAGGTGACAACAGTTCGACCTTCAAAAAGACGTCGTCAGTTTTCAAACCGAAGCCACATTCAATTGAAATAGAGATTAATACTACAGAGTGGTAGTGTATTGTTAGGGATCATCCTGTATATAAACGGCAGGCAAGAGTTCTGGGAAACGGGGTCTGCGTACTGTAACAAATAGTACCTGCGCGAAAGTTCTAGAGAAAGCGAGAACGCACTAGGCTTACGCCACGCAGCATATATAAACAGCCAGTACGAGTGAGTGAGGGAATCAGTCAACGGTGAGTCACGCAGTCAAATCTACGTTGGATCAGTAATATAAATAGTGCCGTGATATAAATACATGAACTGATAAAATAAATATTAGTGTAGTGGTAATAATTACGAGTTATTGTATATAGTTGTTTTGTTTTGCTGTTTTGTTATTGTTTGCTTGTGTTGATTGTTAGGACTGACTTTTCGTTGTTGCATTCATTATTATTGTGTTTTTAATTATTGTAAATAAAACAGTTTTGTAACAGTATGATATGTGAGGAAACTGCCATAGAGAACATGGTTTAATGCAAAAAATGTAAGCTTTGGGCGCATGAGGTCTGCGCTGGTTCGGGAAAATCTTTCAAGAAATAATAAATAAAACACACAAAACTGACTTTATTTATTGAAATCGTAAGTGTCTAATTAAGAATTTAGATCAAATTTAAAACCACGACAGTCTCATCCAAAGGCCAGTACTCTAACCATTACGCCAAGCTGTCTCCCTTGATGTTTGAGCATTATGATATCTGAGATTTTTAATAATTTATTTTAAGGGTAAGTCACAATTTTATCGTACACTCGTTATGCAGAGCATAGACGAACAAAATGTGCTAGCGATAAGAATAAAAGATAAAAGCTAGTGCATTTTTTAAATGGTATTTCTTATCAGTTTTTTCGGTTCGGTATTTAAAACATGAATTATAAATACAACGATAACGATATTATCGATGCCCTACAAAAGTAAGATATGGAACCGCCCTCTGTGCGAGAGTAAAAATTAAATAAATTAATATGTTAAATATACGCATATAAGTGAAAACATGTAAGTAAATATTTTTAATGTATGAACGTACTGTACGTAAAAAAAGATTAAATTCATTTATTTGGAGATTAAAAAAATAAAACATATTACATAACTAATGACTATAATTAAATTTTTTATTTATGGTGAGATTACGTTTTTTTCTTTCTTTGAACTGTACAGGTTCGGAAGAATTTATGCAACACACGCTTAAAAAGTCCACTTTTCGAACCCTGTGTGGTAATCGCTATTACTTTTTTCTGAAAATAGCATATTTGTAAGAGCATTAAGTATAACCGGAATAATAATTGGCACCATTTTGAAAAAAAAAAACAAAACAAATGCGATATATAGGTATACAGCGTGTCCACGAAAGTTCTTTACAAATCGAATTTTTTTTTATTAATTATCGGGGCAAACATTTTTACTTCCCACCTCTACTATGGTAGGGAAGTAATGGATTCAGTCCGAAAACAATATTTCGAGATTTTAACAGATTTTCACGTTTTGAGACCCTAGCAATCGTTTAAGATCATTTTCTGACTGATGTCTGTATGTGTGTGTGTATGTGTGTATGTGTGTGTGTGTGTATGTGGTCAATTTTTCGCCTTCGATATCTTAAGAACGGAACAACATACGGGCATGCCGATTGTTCTATTGTGTTTATCAGCCCTTAACTTAGATCTGATTAGATTTTGAGTCAAATCGGTTCAGTGGATCCTGAGATATTCAAAAAAACGTCCTCAATGTCACGTATTAACATAGGTAAAAAAAAATATAAATGAATTCTAGATGTTATAATATGAAAAAAATGTAAATATTTTTTTTCTCTAAAATGTATAGTTTTCGAGAAAAAAAATATTTTACTAAAAAAAATAAAAATTGTACGTAAATCAAGGTAACCATGATTTTTGCTATATTAAGCTAGCCATCAATAGATCACCAAACAAAAAAGAGGGCCATGCTTTTTTCAAAGAATAAAAATTAAATTGTGTTTTAAAGACCACCAACAGCTAAGGTTATTTGGGCCTAGTCAAAGAATAAAAAAAAAGAGTGTTTATTTTTTGCAAATATTTACTAGGTGGGAAGTATAGGACTGGTCATCAGTCGAATTTTTTTCTGTGGAAAAGTTCTGCTTCGTCCAAAGCCTCTAAAACACCAAAGAAAATTTTTTTCGGCGTAAAGTTATACGAGGGAAATCAAAAAGTTTTATTTTACTAAAAATAAAAATTATCTGTGATATTCAAGATTTTCGCAAAATTAGTTACATAATCAAATTTAATTCAAAATTATAACATAACTAACTTCTAAGTAATTATTTATTCAGAATTATAAATCAGAATTCAACATGTTCTCCATCTCTCTCCATACAAAGAATAGTTCTCCTACCAAAATTTTCTTTGGTGTTTTAGAGGTTTTGGACGAAGCAGAACTTTTCCACAGAAAAAAATTTTGCTCCAATAATTAATAAAAAAAAATTCCATTTGTAAAAAACTTTCGTGGACATAGCATAGTTTTTTTTTAATTTCAGAATATCGTAACATAAAATCTCAAATTCTTAGGTTCTAATTTGACAATGAGGGCTACCACGTTTTTTTCTGCCACCTGATAGCGCCATTGGCAAGTGATGTATAGGTCACTTTGATGTCATTCCGTCACCTGATGGCTTCACTAGCAAGTGAATTGTATCTGCCATTCAATCATTTAATGGCTAAATCTGTTTTGTAATTATTTAACTATTACCTTAAAATAATATATGTAAGCGTTTAACCGAGTTTAACGTATACCTTACTTGCCACTAGCTTCATCTGACGAATTAAATTTTGTAGCTTTCATTGGTCAACGTATCAATGGAGAGTTCAATTTAATATAAAAAATATTAATGAATGAGCCATTTTTCTGAGAGTAATTCTTTCAATTATCCACGAGAGGCAGCACTTGTGGTAGGTACAAACATTATTTATTCCCCATTAGTGTCGTGTCATTTTAGTGGTATAACTTAATTATTTAATTAATTTAATGATAATAATAATTTAATAATTAAGTTATACCACTAAAATGATACGACACTACAGAAATAAATAATGTTTGTACCTACCACAAGTGCTGCCCGTCGTGGATAATTGAAGGAACTACTCTCAGGAAAATGGCTCATTGAAAATTATAAATTGAAACTAGGTATCTCTAGATTACCGTATAGTAAGTGATGACCTTAAAAAAACTTTTCAACAAAAAAAAAACCTCCTTCAAAAAGGCCTTAAAAAGAGTAAAATAATGAAAATTTGAGGTCTGTGCCAATTAAAATATGAAGTTGGTTAAAAAAAAAGAAGATATTAATCACTATACCTACTATACTTTTTAACCGACTTCATATTTTAATTGGCACAGACCTCAAAATTTCATTATTTTCCTCTTTTTAGTGCCTTTTTGAAGGAGGTTTTTTTTTTGTTAAAAAGTTTTTATTTTTTACTTTTTAGTGTCAAAAAGTAACATTTACCAGAATCACACGCCGTTACTTACTTTTTTATTAAAATCAGCCGAACTACTGAACCGATTTTGATGAAATTTCTATGGGATTAATCTGAAAATATATCCTTTCAAATAAAATTTTTTTTTCCAAAATCGGTTCATAAACGACGAAGTTATCCGCGAACAAACATAAAACATAACCACATAAAACATAAAAAAATATATACGGTCGAATTGAGAAACCTCCTTTTTTTGAAGTCGGTTAAAAATAAATTAAATGGGTTATCATGAGAGTTTCAGAATATGTCTATTCCGTAATTTCAAAATTCTTGTAAATGAGAGTGATGTCTATTATTCATAGCATTAGTAATTAAGGTTTAAGGGGTAAAAGTGGTAAGTACACCGATCGTTTTATTTGCGAAAGAGATTAAGAAGAGAAGATTTCGTTTGAATATTCACGTCCGCGCATTATAATATTATATCGACCTGTAAAGGTTTGTGTAAACGGCGGTCACGCTTTAGCGTCGCGGCGGTCGACGTCCCGCGGGTGTCATTTGTTATTAATTGAAGGCGCAGTCAACCGTGTCGCCTAAATCCACACATCGTGCATAATTTGAAGTTTAAACTGGGACCAGAATTTGAATATTACTTCGTGAGAACGAATTCAACAGCATGATTGTTTGCCGTGCGAATTGTTAAATAACGTCGCCATTTTGAAAACATTACAACATATTTATATCTGTGGCTCAAAAATAAAGTCTGTTATGTCGATTTTTGTTTTGTTTTTTAAGTGAAAACTGCCTTAGGCGCGCTTTGCCTGAGTATAGTGAACGAAAGTGAACCGTCACACTTCGGGTCGGTGACGCTGAATCGGGTTTATTCAAACACAAACACGTATTTGTAGTTCATAAGTGCGCTAATAGATGACACTAAAACTTTATACGCGTATTAAGTTATATGTAGTTCAAAAGTGCGCTAATAGATGACACTAAAACTTTATACGCGTATTAAGTTATTTGTAGTTCACAAGTGCGCTAATAGATGACACTAAAACATATATATTTTTTAATTTGTAATTCATAAGTGCGCTAATAGTGACACTTAAACTTAATATGCGTATTAAGTTATTTGTAGTTCATAAGTGCGCTAATAGATGACACTAAAACATATATATATATATATATATATATATATATATATATATATTTAAAATTAGAAAATCAGAAGTTTTCACTTCTGTCGTGTGGTCATAAGCATACACCCACTTTTTTTTGAAGCGAAATTTTTATAGTCGCGATGAGAATAATTTCTTTTGATAGTGTAACGAAGAAATCAAATAACGACACCGCGGTCAGAAGTGGAAGAAGTGGGGAACCGCGAGACTCACTCCCCCTGCGAAGGGAAGTCGGGCTAGTGTTAATAGGATTCCGCCAATACGCTAAAATGCAAAAGAATTTCACGTTTCGTTAGTAGTAGAGAACCAATAAAAATTTAATTAATTAATTAACTCAAAAATTAATTAAAAAAGTTGAATAAAACATATAGCCTATAGTACTTTTGGGATCATAAGGAACATTAAAAAAAATCATCAAAATACGTCAAATAGATTTTATGTTAAATCATTTGGAATATACACACATACCCACATACATACAAAGAATTTTATATAATAGTATAGATAAGTATAAGTGTTTCACCTCAAAATATTTGTATACATATCTTTGGTGCTAAGTTTGTCAGTCATCAGTTGTTTAACTATATTATAGTAATTAGTAACAGTATGATAATGAGTACATCTTATTAATATAAAATATTTTTTTACTTCCCACCTCTACTATGGTAGGGAAGTAATTGATTTAGTCCGAAAAAAATATTTCGAGATTTTAACAGATCTTCACGTTTTGAGACCCTAGCAATGGTTTAAGATCGTTTTCTGACTGATGTCTGTATGTGTGTGTATATGATCAATTTTTCGCCTTCGATATCGTAAAAAGGAAACAACATACGGCCATGCCGATTGTTCTATTGTGTTTATCAGCCTATAACTTAGATCTGATTAGATTTTGAGTCAAATCGATTCAGTGGATCCTGAGATATTAAAAAAAGATGTTCTCAATGTCACGTATTAACATAGGTAAAAAAAAATATAAATGAATTCTAGATGTTATAATATGAAAAAAATGTAAATATGTTTTCTCTCTAAAGTGTACAGTTTTCGAGAAAAAAAATATTTTACTAAAAAAAATAAAAATTGTACGTAAATCAAGGTAACCATGATTTTTACTATATTAAGCTAGCCATCAGTAGATCACCAAACAAAAAAGAGGACCATGCTTTTTTTCAAAGAATAAAAAAGAGTGTTTATTTTTTGCAAATATTTACTAGGTGGGAAGTATAGGACTGGTCATCAGTCTAATTTTTAATTCATAAAAATCAGTTTCTTCACATTTTATTAGAAAATAATTCGCTGTAAAGTAAGTTTTACAAGGCGAATTCCATTCTCGATAAACTTTTTTTTATTTTTTTGTTTTATTTTTGTAATAAATAATTTCACGATAAATTTGTACTGTTCCCTGATCCGAGTAAATTTTTCTATGCCCATTTGACGGATCGCAATAGCGCCAAAATTATTTATCCTGAAATATTGCGCTCAGTTTATGATTTAAAACTATACTGTGAAATATGAAAATTAAACCCCCGACGGATTTCTAAAAAGCATCATATTTATGCATAAGACAATCAACAATGAAAATTGCAATAGACTTCACTTGTGGGCAATATTTGGACCAAATTCCCTAGTAAAATGGTCAGTTATTTTACCACAAAAATTAGCATACGTGGTTTTACCTTTCGGTCGAAGATATACGCTTTGCTGATCATGTACGATTTTCAAATCGGTCGGCCTGGTTTCGAACAAACAAACAGTTATTTGAAATCCGAAGAGATTTCTCAGTGTTTGTTGTTGGATTGGCTGAACGATTGATAATAATTTTTAACAATAAATGGATTAAAACCATTGGTTGCAGTGCCGGATTTAGAACTGAGCAACATTCTGATTTCGCGCTCTTTGCTTGAAAATAATCATAAATTCGCATCGCTGATTTTAGCTGATTGCGCACTCTCGGGGTTAGCGCCCCTGGCGCGGGCCTCGATTGCCAGGCCTTAGCTACGACGCTGGGGTCCAGTGGGGTTTAAACAGCCCTAATTCCGGAACATGGTTCAGATACGATTTACGATTTTTCAGAACAGTTTCGGTACTAGGCGTGTGAAATGCATGGGGATTTTCTAAACGGTAAAAGAGAGATTTGGCTAAATAAGAGAAAATGTGCAGAATCTCCAGTAGCCTGCGCAGTCAAACTTTCCATATTTTAATAATAAGAAGTATTAGAAATACCTTGTATTTTTGGTGTCCGTCTTGTGACTTCATGTGTTGTTAACACGACGCGTTTCAGCAACGAGTTGCCATCTTCAGGTGTGGTTAATTATTTTAAAAAAAACACACATTGAGTATTCTTAACACAATATAATATTATGATGCTAAGCAAAAAATAATTAACCACACCTCAAGAAGTCAACTCGTTGCTGAAACGCGTCGTGTTAACAACACATGAAGTCACAAGACGGACACCAAAAATACAAGGTATTTCTAATACCTCTTATTATTCATATACTTGAAGACCTAACACTCTAAAAATGTATCATTCCATATTTTGCTTGGCTTGCGACAGATAGTTGAAAAACGAGATTTTCCCATTTTCGTTTTTACTTCCCACCTATACTATGGTAGGAAGGTAATGGATTTAGTCCGAAAAAAATATTCCAAGATTTTAACAGATCCTCACGTTTTGAGACCCTAGCAATCGTTTAAGATCATTTGTATGTGTGTGTGTGTGTGTGTATGTGGTCAATTTTTCGCCTTCGATATCGTAAAAACGGAACAACATATGGCCACGCCGATTGTTCTATTGTGTTTATCAGCCTTTAACTTAGATCTGATTAGATTTTGAGTCAAATCGGTTCAGTGGATCCTGAGATGTTAAAAAAAACTTTCTCAATGTCACGTATTAACATAGGTAAAAAAAATATAAATGAATTCTAGATGTTATAATATGAAAAAAATATTTTACTAAAAAAAATAAAAATTGTACGTAAATCAAGGTAACCGTGATTTTTGCTATATTACTAGCCATCAAGTAGATCACCAAACAAAAAAGAGGGCCATGCTTTTTTTCAAAGAATAAAAAAAGAGTGTTTATTTTTTTGCAAATATTTACTAGGTGGGAAGTATAGGACTGGTCATCAGTCGAATTTTTTCTATTTTAATAAGTAAGTTTGAAAAAATAGGACCTTTTTTCTTAAAATCAATTAAGGAATCACTTCTCGAAGTTTATCGATATTATTCTTAAACACCCTGTATACGATGTTTGAACCACTTGTAAACACATTATGAATAATGAAGGCCTGTTGAATATATCCGCACAACCAATACTATGTCAATAGTTATTTCACACTGTCATGGATCATATAATCCCAGTGAGTCCTCGGGGATTCTTTCAGCATTTCAGTATGTAACTCCCTTTCCCATTAATCATTTCGCAAAATTAACACGCGTACACAGAAAAAGTGTATAATTTTTTTTACAGTCTGTTGAACAGAACAAGAAGAAATAAAAAAAAAACTAGTCAAAGGTGTTGGTAGAAATGTTTGATTTTTAAGTTATAAATATTTATTACTAGCCGGCATAGCGCACGTGTTACCAAAATTAAAATGAGTACCTATATAGGTATTACAAAATAAAAATTATCTGTCTGTAAAATCACATTTTTGATTTATTTTATAATATATATGTATTTTATTATTATTGTATTTTATAACACACTACAAAGGATTCTCTCAAATGCTTACTTCTATATTTGTCAGTCTAGACCAGGATTTTTTAAACTCATTTTGTCAGGGAACCACTGTATGATTTTCCAAAGATCGCGGAACCCATATAGTAACTATATTTTTTTTCCTACCTAGGCCGAAAGTTCGTACTTTCGTCCCTGCCAAGCGGGAACAAAGTCGCTCTTTATTTCCGTCTCCTACACATTAAAATTATTTCCTTTAAAATTATTTTTTTATAATTTTAATAATTTTAATAATAAAATAAAATAAAAATAATAATTTTAATAATTTTTTTTTTCAATTTTGCGAACTTTCGGCCTGGCAGGAGAAAAAATAGTATGCGCATAACACGGGAGGAAATGTAGCACTTTCCTCCCTTGTGGCACAATGTACTATTTTGCAACACTTACAATTTTAGATGGTTTTGTACCGTTGGAAAAGTGATTCTTTATGGAATCGAACGGTAGTGTTTAAAGTAAATTTTAACGCACTCCGTTCTATAAAGTAATAGTGTTTTGTTTTACTTTATAACACACGTGCGTAATAAAGTACTTTATAGATTACTTTGCTATAATGTCGCTAAAAAAATATTTACCCAAATTGTGTTTTATTTGCTTAAAATTGAACTTTTGAAGCAGCTGTTGCAAAAAATATTGTATGTAACGCGTGTCTAAAGTGACGATTCTGACAGCTCTCTTAAGGTTATGTTGCATTTATACCAGAACGAGTGTGTGTTTAATCACACGAGTTCTGGTATATAAATGCAACATAACCTTAGGCTCGTATCGCAAAATCGCGACTGTCATATAATTCGTCACTTAAGCCACTAGTTGCATAAATTACTATTACGAAACCTCTCTACTTTAATATGAATATTAAAAACGGCGAATTTCTTTTTACGTTTACCTATTTCATTTTTTTTTTAATAATTGAACAAATTCAAGTTAGCTTTGTCATCTTGTATCGCGGAGTCCCTGATTTTTTCTGCGTAACTCATTTGGAAAACACTGGTCTAGACGTTTACAACACCTTGTATAAATTATCAATAATTTCAAATCTTCTATTCGTTTAATTACACACACTAGCAAATTTAGGGGAACATAAAAAACTATTTTTTGAACAGATTTGTTTTTTTAATTATTTTTTTTCTATAAAATTTAAAATTTCAATAAAAATAACAAAAAACTACAGTAATCGAAAATGTTTGGCTAAATTAAAAAAATATATAAAGAGAAATAATGTGAAATTTGGATATCGATGACACTACAAATTTTTCTTTTTTATATAATTTTAGCTTAAGTGGCTATACATTTCAGTCAAGAAGAATAAATTTTTATAAAAAAATCTCATAATTAAGAGGGCATTTATAAAAAATATACAAATATTACAATATTTCTTCACACGTACAAAAATTGAGTCCCTTAATTTTTCCGGTGTGTGAACTCGTATTTGCAATGATAGTTACCTGTAAATTATAAATTATTAGCGATATGTGGGAGATTTGTACAACGCCTTGAAAAAATCCAAACTGATGAAATTGAAACAAAGTTATAGTGTCTTCTTCTGACTCAATTGGTTCCTTTTTCCTTGTTTGTTCAATCCTTATCATTTTGTGTTTGACCCGATTAATTTCTTGAAGCCAAAGAGGGTTTAAAATCTTTTTTTCCAAAACATCTAAAATACATTAGGAACTATCAGTTACTCCATATTAAAAGTTATACGAAAAATACTTACCTATACATTCAAAGTATGAATTCAAGAATATTTAAATCATTCAAGTCACCAATAAATCCGAGTCAAAATTTAATATCTAACAAAAATTCCCGTAATGCTATGATTTGGATACGTAATAAATGACCCAAATATAAACGACGCGAATTTTTTAAAAATTATTTAAATTATTTTTTTTTGTATCACTCATTTCTTGGAAGAATTTTTAAGTTTAATTACTTTTAATACTATCGATGTTTTCATTTATCACATAGTAATTGGATAAATAAAAATTATTTTAATATGAAAACGGACTTTTCACTAAAATAATTCAATAAAACTGAAAAATATTTAAAATTCAAGTACATCATAAAATTCAATAGCTAAACTTAAAATTAACATGCTGACCTTGCGCCCCCAGGGGATGGCGACTGGTGCTGTTTCTGTTGCTTTAAACGAACACAAGCACAAGTCGTTGCCCCCCGAGGGAGAAACAATAACCAACACCATAAACACAATGTCGGGATCAACTGATATTGGGCGGAGCTGGGTGGGTCTCATGACGATCTAAACTATTTTTTTCGTAGATAACTCAACTACTTTCAAAGGGACGATTTCAATGATATACGAACACGGAAAAAACATAAAACTGCAGCTGAATTTAAAATTATAATTACTAGATCAAAAATAATTTAAAGTACAATAGTTAAAAATTATTAAATAAAAAATGTTGATTTAGTTTTTAAATTTTAAAAAAAGTATCAGTTTCAAATTAAAAAAAAAATTAAATTTAAAAAATAATCAGTTAAAAGACATTTTAAAATGTTAGAAAGAGAAACTTTACCTATTTGAATGACATTTTACTTAAATCTGAACTTAAAAACTGAGTAACTCTCACGGAGGAACTTTAAGAAGCGATACGTTGATGGTTCCAATCGTTGAACAGAAAACTAGTCAACACTGAATAGTTTTCAGATGAGCAGATCTGATCTGCGGTCGTTGGACGGTTCTTCAGTACTTTTTCTGGAAAAGCATAGCTTTAAGCTTTCAAATAACGGCTTATTTAGTGAGACGTAAAAAATTTGAAAAATACCATCTGGCCCACAATGGATTTTGTACACGTGCGTACCTATATTGATACATTTTGATAATTTCAAATAAATAAGTAATTTTGATGTATATTAATATTAAAAAAAAATTAATTTAAGTTTAATTAAATTTGGAAAAAAGTAGTTAATAAAAAATATATATTTTAAAATTCTGACAACAGAAAAATACCGAAAATCAACGTCTTAAAGCTGAAAAAAGACATACTGCATGTATATATAAATATTTTCATCAGAGCGAAATGACAAATCAGACCATTTGTCTGTGACAAGCCTAAATCCACAAAATCCTACACGGAGTCAAGGACAAACAACCATCGCCCTTCACAGCGGGCATCGGCCCTCGCTCTGGTCTCAACAGCTGTGCATTTATTGATGTGATTTTGACTAGACTTACAGCCGTTGCGACAGGACGTAAGCCCACTGTTCGAACGAGATTGTGGGACACTTTTTTCGTAAGGTTATAAGGAGTGTTACGAAACGAGCCGTCCCAAGATCTAGATCCCTAGCTGCGGTCCAACGCGGATGTCCTGTTAAGTGTTAGGTAATACTAGAGACCGCGGAAAGCGCAGCTAGCTAAAGTATAGCAAAATTCGCACGACGTACCAGCGTGCCTTCGCAACATCGTATGCGAAAACAGACAGCACACCATACACTAGAATCCAATAACAAATAATATACAAGTGTTATGTGTGTCCCTAAACTCGCGATATGCATAAATCCATTGGGGAAATTCGACCACCTTAACGCTCCTAGCGCGATGGAGGCTAGACCTTAACCCACAAAAAGCACAGAGATCTTCGCTTTTGGAAAACACAACCGATTTTCACTATGAAAAATACAACACTTCGATTTTCGTAGAAAACACGACAAGTGAGATTTTCATTTTCGAAAACACAGTTAACACGATTTTCACGTTGGACGATACAACCATTAACTTTCGCTTGGAAGCTAAGGCAGTCTCGACCGAGCCAAGACCTAACATTTTAAGGGCGGACACCATCGCAGGTGGTCACTAACCGCGCTGTCCTGTCCGACCTACACGCGTAAGGACAAAGTTGGCCTACAGTTACCCTAAACATTTAGCGTCCCCAAATGGGAACCTCTGTGGAAAGAACTCCCTAAACACAGCAGTGCAAACAATCAAAAGGCCCTCCTTACATATGTACATCGACGTCTACAAGTTATAGCTAAACTGCTGCAATTAGCCCTAAAGCTATCGATAAACAATTATTATGTGTTGTAGCTACTTGCACCAATGTCGATTAACCGCAGATGAAAGTAATTAAAATTTTTAAAACGTTCGATTTAAATGTGAAGAATCTGTTTTGATAAAAAACAGAAAAGTGGTGATCCTGATGATAATGTAAGAAAACGGCTTTAAAGTGGTTTAAGGATCCAAATAAGAAGCAAATACTGTTTTATTGCATTTATTAGCTAACGTTTCGAAAATTAAATTTTCGAAACGTTAGCTAATAATAATTCTTACATTTGAGAGCTAACTTCACTGAAGTTTAAATCGAACAAAACGGCTTTAAAGTGGCTTAAGGATCCAAATAAGAAGCAAATACTGTTTTATTGCATTTATTAGCTAACGTTTCGAAAATTTAATTTTCGAAACGTTAGCTAATAAATGCAATAAAACAGTATTTGCTTCTTATTTGGATCCTTAAGCCACTTTAAAGCCGTTTTGTTCGATTTAAACTTCAGTGAAGTTAGCTCTCAAATGTAAGAATTTAAAAGTAGTTTATACAACTAATTAGAAAAGATTTCCGTGAAAATAAAAAATCCTTTTTAAAATGAAACACCTATTAATTTTTTGATATCGTAAATTGGCGCAAGGAGTCATGTGTAATGAAGTCTCCTATTTTGTGTCTCATTTAACACTTAGGAACACAAAACAGAAAACGTGAACAAAAATAATACATAAATGCATCTCGCAACGTTCCATAGGGAATTAATTTTACTATTGAAAAACAAGAAACGTTGTGTTTTACATTTACAAAAAATGCAAATTTAAAACAAAAATTAGGGTGGCATTCACCTAACAAACAAATTACAACGCGATCGCGAAAGTGTGATCCCGACTAAAATATCAAAAATATATTAAAAGTGATAACTAAACAATAAGTTCTTTACATTTCATGACTGGTTTGAATATTGTTGTTTTATTTTTAATGAAAATACAAAACTTCTGTCAGTGATCACTTCTTCTGTCACGTGAGCTTCTAATAATTCTGAACTCCCAAAACCCCTAACCAAGCCAACTTTTAGGGTACATTTCAGTTAAAATGGAGGACTGTTGGCTCGAGCTCATTGTAACAGGGTAAATAATAACTTTTCACTCACCAATATTCTGAAGTAGAGTTTCGTCAGCATCTGTAACAAAGAAAGAAAATATTATTAGTAATTAATTACTAACGTTTAATTGTTAACAATTAAAAAATTGAAATAAAATTTACAATGAAAAATTTTAACGTGTTACATTCATTAGCTGATCCTAAAACCACCTAAAATTTTTCATTCAATATCACTTTGAAGGATCTTAACCATTAGGATAAAATTTACAAGTTATTATTAAACTGGCAACAGCCAAGTTGAGATGAAACATATTCCATTAATTCCGTTTTTTATTAAATTACAATAAATTTTTTTTATTTTAAAACAAATATAAAACATTTTATTACATAATTAACTCGGCGACGGTGAAGTATCTAACGAATGTATTACTCGAAATAGCAAAAAAAATTAATTCCTTTTCCGATTAAAGTTATTTGTACATACGTAAATTTTTGTAATACATAGTACAATATTATTATGAACGGCCCTTTCAAAAAACAGTAAAATATATGGTACGATTAAAAAAGGTGCAATTTTGAAATTATTTGTTTAAAAAATGTAAAATCATTTTTTTCAATCAATAATGATAACAGCATCAATTGTGTATATAATTTAATCTTTTAAAAACAATGGGCTAAGACAGGGGTTGGCAACCTTTTGAGACGGAAGAGCCAAAAGTTACGATTTACAAAATTTCCCAGTTTTTAAAGAGCCACTAACATTTTTATTTCAATATTATGGTATTTGATTAGGATTAGGTATATAAAAAAAAGTTCTGACTGCGACCGTTGACGACACAGTGCACCAATAACTAAACAAACAGAACAGTGTTGCCACATTTAAAAAATGTCAGCTGTCCGTATACTCTCTACTCCACATATTCTCACTGTTCTCTGTTGAGTGTTTTTATTCTGTTTAAAGTTTTTTTTACAGTATAATATTTTTTATGAGTTTTGAAAATAAAATAATATAATTATAAATATTTGCGCATGGAATTGGAGAGCCGCATCTTGACATCATAAGAGCCGCATGCGGCTCGCGAGCCGCAGGTTGCCGACCTTTGGGCTAAGACATACCCCTTTGTTCTATAGATTTTAAAATTTATAAGTTTAACAACGCTGGGTTTTAAAGGAAAGCAAAACAAGCCAAGAAAATGTAAAACAAAAAAATACATACCTACTTGTGACGTATGCTGAATCTCTCTAACGCCCTGCAGCTAGTTACTGGTTCGGTTCTGAAAACGAGAGGCAAAAGTCGCGCACTGACTAGACTGTTAGTTGAATGATTTAGACACTGCACTGCATTATTGTTTAATTATATCAATTTATACAAATATAACGGATTAAGTCGCGAATTATTATTAAATTATTATTTTTAACACTTTCACTGGATCCTTTCAATCTGGTTGGCCATGGCGTTGTCTTGTAGATCCCAGTAGCAGAGGCAATGCTCCTTCGATTTATTGTTTTAAATTTTATTTAAACACTTACTCGCGCGAACGCGGAGCCAGGGACGAATCAACCTAGGGACAGCGTCGTCTTGGAAGAAAACAGTAAGTGCTATAGGCAAAACCAAAATTTTCAGTTTTTACGGTGAACAATTTTGTGCACTGTTTAATGAATAAAAGCATTCCTCCATAAGACAACGCCGTCACGACTCGAACGAAAACGAAGACACTCCCGCACTATCTGAAAACGCGAGAGCCAGTAACCGACGCCACGCACTAGCGACTCAAAAAGCGAAAAACGGTAATATTTTAGCACCTTATACATAAAATACTGTCGGTGATCTGCATGTAATTTATATATAAGATTTTTAGTGTTATAATAGTGATACTGAATGGTTGTAACAAACAAAATTGCTATCAACAGATTTTATCATTTTGGCTTTCTCGAGACAACTTATTTTTATTGAATTTAATGTAGGTTCACTTCATTTCAAAATAAAGTGAATCTCTGGCACCGACCTCCGTTCTGGTCGACCATGTTAATACTATCGCATGAAGACAGTCCCCCCATGCGATAGTATAAAAATGGAGAGACCACCCCTTGTGCCAGCCAGTCCTCACCACAAAAAAATGTCTCGATAGGCAAAACTGAAAGAATACCCCTCAAACGCTTGCTTCCACAAAAAATTTAAATGATTCAAAATACTGATAATTTGGTGGGTTCATTCGACAAAGAATAGCTAGTGGCATTTTCGTTTTAAATGATGTCAGGCAGCAATTATTTTAAAATTTTGAAAATTAAGTTTATAAAAATTTCGAATTTTTTTTAAATTTTGAACAATAGTCACCAATAAGTTTAACATTATTGGTTTGGAAAAACTTGGGGTAAAGCGTGAAAAAACCCCAACTTGAACAGACAGTAGTTCTTAGCATTTTCAAAACATTACTATAACGATTTGCGAGAAATTTCATATCGCATTTGGAAAAACTTCATGGCGACATTCCACAAGCGTTGCCCCCATATCATTACGCCTAGGATTGCGCCCGGTCGGGGCACGTATGAGCCGCCATAGCAATATAACCGTATCGTTGGAGGTGTGAAAGTAGAATGATCGAGCGACAAAGTGTCCCTATGGTACGAAATTTCATTGGAAAATTATCAAAATAGCCAAAAGGAAAGAAAAAAAACCCCTTCAATGTTTGCACCATAAATTTTCGTTGAAAACGATTACCTAGTGCTAGGTCACACTTCTTTTTAATTCAATTTTGTAAAGCTTGTTGACATCTTACTTTATTTTTCCGACGTAGCTAGTCATTTGTAAAATAAAATTTAAAAAATTGCTTTTACTCTACTTTTTATAGAAATTTGTTAATTCAAATTATTGATTTTTAAAATATTTAGGGAATGAATTTTTCTTTTATTTTCTGTTAGCTAACAATTAGTTTTCATTAAATATATTATGTAATTGCAAAAAATAAAACCAGTCTTGCTTCTATGCAAAAATAATGTTTTTGAGGTAAAAACATTGTTTTTTCTTACAAAAATGTTTGCAGGTCATTTTATTGTAACCGCTAAGGAAACTTTAGTCACAGCCGATAATTGTAATCTAGCCCCAACAACGTCTGTTAGATATAGTGTAAATTATAGACACCCAACAGCTGAGGTCATCATCGTCCAGCAACGTCTGAAACATAAAGCAAAAAAAACATTAAAATATCAACCAGAACAATACAAAAGCGACATTGTAAGAAAAAAAGAGTCACGTGGGCCAAAGTAACACTTCCCTCCTCGCAATGTCGCGTTTCCAGTTTTAAGGCGCTGAAAATTCGCCCTCACCCTTTTATTGCTTGAAAAGGATTTGCTGGCAGAGCTGATGGGTAACCCCGATCAGTAGACGTTTCCTAGGATTTGTAGGGTATGTCTATAATAGACAACAATAAATTCCCTCTAGGGTCTGTACCAACCTTTCCCTCCTCCTTTTTTCCCGGGCTTGGGACCGGCCTTGGCGGAGTTACATTGAAATTAATTGATAAAAAAATGTTTGCAGATCATTTTTAGCCTATTCTAGTTGTATTTAAGTTTACAGAAGGTAAGAAGTAGCAAATTTTAAAATACATATGCACCACAAAATACAAAAGCCACATCAGAAAAAGAAAGAATCACGTGGGCCAGGGTGACACTTCCTTCCTCCGAAAGTCACATTATACTTCGTTAAAAATATTGACATCCGGATTTAAGTTCCGCGAAGGTTTGGGCAACACATTTGCCGTTTTTTTTCAATTTCACCCTCCCCCTTCGAACGTCGATGAGCAGCGGCATTAGCGCTCGAAAAATAAAATGTTGAATTCAAGTTTATGAGGTCATCTATAGAATAATTTCATTTAAGAAAATGAGAAACGGTTCGACATTCATAACCAAAATTAAAAACTGCACAAAATTAAGAAAATATCTTAACTTCGAGAATGATACCGCGTTGTTCCGTGGAGTCCTGAGTTGACGAAATGCTGCATAATGTCAATCCAAATATGACTTCAGTATTGACGGATCCATGATAGGCTGCTTAAGAATGCGATTGGAAGTTCTGAAACAAAGAAATAAACTTAGTTTCTAGCTTATAGCACGTAAATATAAAACAGTTAATCTGGCAAATAAAAAAAAAAAATTAAAAAATTTTCTACAATAAAAAATAAAATCAAATTCTATAAAACATAAAGTTTTGAGTATTTCTGTGTACAAAATCAAATCAATAAAACAAATTTTTTTACACTTCAATAAAAACCAAATAAAATGTTAGTATGTTTTTTTAAAAAGTTTTTTGGACAATTTTACTGTCATGTTTGACGGCATTTGAGCTCTGAGGATGAGAATATAATTCTCGAAACGTCAGCTTAATAAATGCAATATTAACAGTATTTGCTTATTATTTTTGGATCCTTAAGCCATTTCAAAGCTGTCTTCTTTCATTATCATCAGGATCACCACTTTTCTGTTTTTAATTAAACAGTTCTTCACATCTAAACTTAGAATATTTTAAATGTTTGGATCTGCAAAAAAATATGAAAATTTACAGCTCGACCAGGGTGGTAACCGTGACTGCTGCACATAGGGATTTAACCCGTAAAATAAAACTTCGCGATTTCCTGCTCCCCTAATTATGGAAAATATCTTCAAATAAAAGTTTTAGAACATATTAATTAATTTTGCATGCTTTGTTACGGCAGAAATTTGATATGAAAATGTCAAAATTACCTCAAAAACAGATAGCAATAGCCATGGAACTTGAACAAAATGATGACGTTTTAGCTGTCAGAATAATTTCTATAATCATTTTGTTCAAGTTCCATGGCTATCGCTATCTGTTTTTGAGGTAATTTTGATATTTTCATATCCTGCCATTACAAAGCATGCAAAATTAATTTTGTTTAATGATTTAGATGCAGAATTTTATGTTCTAAAACTATTATTTAAAGATATTTTTCCTAAAATAATTAGGGAAGCAGGAAATCGCGAAAGTTTGATTTTACGGGTTAAATCTCTATGTGCAGCAGTCACGGTTACCACTCTGTATAATATATAATATTTACATATATTTGCAAATTTTATTATGGTTTATTAAGAAGCAAAATTAATGTATAAAAAAAGCATAGACAGATTGCACGAATAATATTACGAAATTGTTTAGACTAAAGTCTAAGGACTAAGGTCCTGAAGAAAAGCTAATATGTGTCGAAACGTGGATCATTAATGAGTTTAGCAAAGAAATATTGTTATTCATTTGTCTTATGTCCCGTTTCTTCTAAAGCGTCTAGTAACTTCAAACAAGGCGTTTTGAGAAAATGAATATTCTTTTATATTTATTAAGAAGCAGTGATCCGCCACTGACAAAAAGAAAACTCAAACAAGCCGTGAGGTGGGTCGTTTATTAGGACTAAAGTGCGACCCTTGAGGTCCACACGACGAACTTCCCAGTTTGATAAATATTTAATAATAATAATTAAATTAGATATTACACAGAAAAATAATCATTTTAATCATTAAAACATAATTATTATTTATTTTTAACAATAATTTAAAAAAAATAAAAAACGGCTGAACCGATTTTTATAAAATTTATGTCGGATCAAAATGACGTTAACACGCCTCGATTGACACCCTTACGAAGTCGATATAATTTTTTATTCGCGAGATATTGTGTAAAATCTCCTTTTTGGGAGTCTATTTGGTTAAGATAAAAGAACGGCTGAACCGATTTTTAAAAGATTTCTTTCAGATCATATTTACGTTAATACGCGTCGATTGGCACCCTAACGTAGTCGGTATCATTTTTCATTTTATGGGATTTTGTCTTAGAAAGAAATGGACACATACGTACGTACGTACATACGTACACACACACATACACACACAGACATCTTTCTAAAAATAGTATAAAAATAGTGTAGTGACCTTGAAACATAAAAATTTGTTATACATTTTGATTTCGATTTTGGACCCATTACAATAACTTCCAATGGGAAGTTAATAAAAACGTATGTATAAAAAGTATTGCGATCCGAAACCCAGGATCGAACCAGGGATATTCCGATCTGTAGTCAGAGCGTGCATAGTGTACAATATAGCTGGAGTACGACCAACCGTCTGCTATTAAACTGTACACAGTGCAGCCATAGTAGAGAGTTCTCTATATTATAATAATGTGCTGTGAACGCAGCATTAATTTATTAAAATTAATTGATTATTTATTTAATTATAATTATTATTTGCCATGCTTCATGTCATAACAACACACAATCTGTGAAAGTTTCAACTAGCTACCTCTTACCGTTTGTGAGATAGAGTCCTGTAACACACGGACATCGTAGACAGGGTAATAGGGTTCTAAACGGAGGCACGGAACCCTACCAAACGTGTGTTGTATTTCGATGTAACGATAAATAAGTATTGTTGAAATTAATGGTGCTGAAGTGACAAGACATATTTGTTCTGTAATAATTATAAAGCATGTACATTGTACACTGTGCACATGACAGGTTATATAAGGTTAAAATAAAATGTCGTTAGGGAATTGCTATTCAAATATAACAGCTCAACCGTACATATAAAGGCAGCGCCACACATGGGGCATTTGTCAAAATATGGCGCATGATTGGCGTATGGCGAATAATTTACGTTGGTAATCGCCAAACGACAAGCATACATTCACACACACGCATGCGTCTATTTGGCGATTCACAAATAAAAATGGGAACATCAACATTCGTTCGCTTTGATATGTGCTAATTTATTGACAATTGATGAAAAATAGTGATGTAAAAATACGGTATTAAACTTTTTTGTGTATTAAACCCGTGGTATAAATATCGTATTTTTACTTCCCACCTCTACTATGGTACGGAAGTAATGGATTTAGTCCTCGATTTAGTCCGAAAATTTTTTTTCGAGATTTTAACAGATCTTCACGTTTTGAGACCTTATAGCAATCGTTTAAGATCATTTTCTGACTGATGTCTGTGTGTGTGTGTGTGTGTGTATGTATGTGTGTGGTCAATTTTTCGCCTTCGATATCGTCAAAACGGAACAACATACGGCCATTCCGATTGTTCTATTGTGTTTATCAGCCTTTAACTTAGATCTGATTAGATTTTGAGTCAAATCGGTTCAGTGGATCCTGAGATATTCTTAAAAACGTCCTCAATGTCACGTATTAACATAGGTAAAAAAAAATATAAATGAATTCTAGATGTTATAATATGAAAAAAATGTAAATATTTTTTTCTCTAAAATGTACAGTTTCCGAGAAAAAAAATATTTTACAAAAAAAAATAAAAATTGTACGTACCTAAATCAAGGAAACCATGATTTTTGTTATATTAAGCTAGCTATCAGTAGATCACGAAACAAAAAAGAGGGCCATGCTTTTTTTCAAAGAATAAAAAAAGAGTGTCTATTTTTTGCAAATATTTACTAGGTGAGAAGTATAGGACTCATCAGTCGAATTTTTTCAATATAAAACGGTTTTTTACTTTTTCACACTACGGTTACGGTGCATTATTCAGTATTGCCAACTGCATAATAGGAAAAGTTCCTGTTCTCATTTTGGTACTAAAGAGTTTTAAACGGTATTAAACCGTTTTAAACGGTGTTAAACGTTTTATACGTGCTGTATAAAATAGTAAAATACGCAGTATTTATACCTAGTATAAAACTGGGGTAGGTACTTAAAAAAAATATATTTTAAATTAGTGTGATAAAAAAGTTCATGGAATATAAACTGTACATGAAAACAATAATTATTATAATTAAAATTCAATAACGAAAAATCTGTCAGTTGCAAACTTTCGCTTTTACGGTTTATCAGTTACACAGAATACAAATTGAAACACAGAAAACTTATTCCTTTCATGCTATTGTCACTATTTAACATTTTAACAATGTTGCGCGGTTGGTACGCCTGTGTTCACTTCTGGGACTTTATGTTTAAACAAAATGTTTTGTTAACACTGTTAATTCAGCAAAATCGGTTTCAATACAGCTGTGGATTTGACATTAATACACTATTCAAAATTGTAAATATTTCACTGTGACTGTAATTGACGTTATATCGCCCACATTTGCGATTTTTCTTCTGCGTCTTCTACAATAGATTCTCTCTAAGAATACTGTTATTTTTAACCGACTTCAAAAAAAGGAGGTGGTTCTCAATTCGGTTGTATTTTTTTTTTTATATATATGTTTGTTACCTCATAACTCATTCATTTATAAACCGATTTTGAAATTTTTTTTTTTTATTTGAAAGGATATACTTTCAGATTAGTCCCATAGAAATTTCATCAAAATCGGTTCAGTAGTTCGGCTGATTTTAATAAAAGTGAGTAACGGCGTGTGATTCTTTTAAGGTAAATGTCACTTTTTGACACTAAAAAGTAAAAAATAAAAAACTTTTTAACAAAAAAAAAACCTCCTTCAAAAAACCACTAAAAAGAGGAAAATAATGAAATTTTGAGGTCTGTGCCAATTACAATATGAAGATATTAATCACTATACTATACTTTTTAACCGACTTCATATTTTATTAAATTGGCACAGACCTCAAAATTTCATTATTTTCCTCTTTTTAGTGGTTTTTTGAAGGAGGTTTTTTTTTGTTAAAAAGTTTTTTTTAGAGAAAGTCGAAAGCATTGTAGGAAAGATTTCCCTCAAAACTTTCTGTAGGGGAAGAACCGTACCATCATAAATTATAATAACAGACAAATTGTTGAATGAAACGCCCTGCATGTACTCGTATGTAGAACCACTCTACAAAAATTTGAATCAAACATTCCACGCTTCCCAGTTCCCATTGCTTGAATCACCTCCGCGTAATATTTTGTGAATAAATAGAGAGCAGCATTGGTTTAAAAATGTAGTTTTTAAAGAGCTGGACCTACACAAACCACACATAATACACATGTGCTTAGCATCATAATATTATATAGTGTTACGAATACTCAATGTGTGTTTTTTAAAAATAATTAACCGCCCTTGAAGATGGCAACTCGTTGCTGAAACGCGTAGTGTAAATTCACAAGAAGTCACAAGACGGACATAATGCAAGGTATTTCTAATACTTCATAATACTGCACTTAATGTTAGTAAAATTACATAACCGTTGAGACTTGAGAGGATTTTCATAGACATTTTTCTAAAAAAAAGGTCTTAATGGACAGACGGACAGACAGACAGACATACAGACAAACGGACGGACGTCGGACGGACGGGGACAATAAAGTGATCCTATAAGGCTTAAAGGAATCACACGCCGCTACTCACTTTTATTAAAATTAGCCGAACTACTGGACCGATTTAAGTAAAATTTATATGGGACCAACTTCGATGTATACACTATCCAATAAAAAAAGAATTTTTCAAATCGGTTTATAAATGTCACTTTTTGACACATCACACAGCGTAAGAAATCGGTTTAATAAAAGTGAGTAACGGCGTGTGATTCCTTTAACTAAAAAGTAAAAATAAAAAACTTTTTAACAAAAAAAAACCTCCTTCAAAATGCCACAAAAAAGAGGAAAATAATAAAACTTTGAGACCTCAGTTGTCGGGCGTCTATAATTTACAATTAAATTAAATTAATAAAACTTTGAGGTCTGCGCCATTTTAATATAATATGAAGTCAGTTAAAAAGTGACAATTTAATTAATATCTATTTTTTAACCGACTTCATATTTTATTAAAATGGTGCAGACCTCAAAGTTTTATTATTTTCCTCTTTTTTGTGGCTTTTTATATTAGAAAATTTCGATATATTGGCTAACTTCAAGAAACAATAGGACACAGCGAGTGTTTTGTATTTTCTTTGACCGGAGTGTTATCGTCCGTTAAGATCTGTCAGCTCTGTGGTAGGTCCCACCATTCGCAACCCCATTTCACAATTCCATTCCCCACATTCGACCTGTGTATATACACATGTAAGTTATGTGTATGCTGAGATATCGCCACGGAACCTCCATTGTGTCAACTAATTAACCTGACGATAATATCATTGCCTTTGGTGCCGATTCTCAACTGAAATTGTTCGAATATTGTGTATTCAACAACAAGGCAACTCAACAATTAAGTAGAGAGATTGTCAAATTGAACATATTTAAGCTAATTACAAATAAATGGACTTTGTAAAATATAGAAACAGAGAAAATTATGTTTCGATGTTTGAAAATCACACAGGTTTAGAGAAAGTCCCCTGCGAAAGAAAATTCCCTTTAAACTCTGTGTGAATAGTAGATTGCATAAACGAGCGATAGCGAGTTTTACCAGTCATACGAGTCATATCATTATGCACGAGATATATACAGGGTGGCCCAAGTTATAGTAGCAATAATTCACCATTGGATGGTCCATCGAAAAATAAGTAGACATGCATAATTTTATTTTTTTCCAAAACGCTTCCTAAGGGAGATACAGCCCTTCAAAGTCCAGTTTTAAAAATCAATACTGACAAGTGTCATAAATTATCTCAAAACCAAGTATCGCCTACTTTGTTGGTTATTTTCATAAGTTATTTATTTGTTGTTTTTAATTTAATTAATGAATTATTTATTTAAATTCGTCAAACAGTAAAAAGTTTACAATTGTTGTACAAGATTCCAGACCTATTATTTTCATGGGTGGCTATTTTAGAAGTGTTCTAAACTTTCAACTCTAATTATCTCGTAAACGAAGCCTCAAATCGAAATTTTGCAAGAGTGACTCTTTTTTTCTAAATTGAACAGGGAATTTGAAAAAAATGTTATTCTTTAAAAATATCCAGTGGCGCAGAAAATAGGACGGGAAAAGTGAAACAACCCCCCTGTATCTACGCCACTTGACAATTTTGACAAAAGTTACTTACGTCAAGTAATGAGTATCTATTGCATAAATACTTGTACCAAATTTGGTCAAAAACGCATTAATGACCTGAGAGTTAGGACAAAAAAATTCGACTGATGACCAGTCCTATACTTCCCACCTAGTAAATATTTGCAAAAAATAAACACTCTTTTTTTTATTCTTTGACTAGGCCCAAATAACCTTAGCTGTTGGTGGTCTTTAAAACACAATTTAATTTTTATTCTTTGAAAAAAGCATGGCCCTCTTTTTTGTTTGGTGATCTATTGATGGCTAGCTTAATATAGCAAAAATCATGGTTACCTTGATTTACGTACAATTTTTATTTTTTTTAGTAAAATATTTTTTTTCTCGAAAACTATACATTTTAGAGAAAAAAAATATTTACATTTTTTTCATATTATAACATCTAGAATTCATTTATATTTTTTTTTACCTATGTTAATACGTGACATTGAGGACGTTTTTTTGAATATCTCAGGATCCACTGAACCGATTTGACTCAAAATCTAATCAGATCTAAGTTAAAGGCTGATAAACACAATAGAACAATCGGCATGCCCGTATGTTGTTCCGTTCTTAAGATATCGAAGGCGAAAAATTGACCACATACACACACACACACATACACACATACACACATACACACACACATACAGACATCAGTCAGAAAATGATCTTAAACGATTGCTAGGGTCTCAAAACGTGAAAATCTGTTAAAATCTCGAAATATTGTTTTCGGACTGAATCCATTACTTCCCTACCATAGTAGAGGTGGGAAGTAAAAAAGAATTTTAAAACTGAACTTTGAAGGGGTGTATCTCCCTTAGGAAGCGTTTTGGAAAAAAATAAAATTATGCATGTCGACTTATTTTTCGATGGACCATCGAATGGTCAATTATTGCTACTATAACCTGGTCCACCCTGTCTATTACTCCGCCGGGCCACTCGATGATGTGTTTATACTTACCGAGCACTAGTGATGGGCGATACGAGATGTTTTTACAGTCGAAACAATCGAGTCCACAATCGACTCGGAGTTTGATTTTACAATCGAAATGTTCGATTGTTCAAGTCGATTATTTGCCACATAGGTTATAGTAATAGCAGCGAATGAAAATACATATAATCGTGATTCAAGGTTAATGCTAGTCGACTGACGTTCACGCAACTCGTTGATTGTTCACTGTTCACACTGTTCAGTCGGTACTCACTACTCTGTGATCTCTTCACTATTGAATTCGTATTACGCGATTACTGCACAATCGACCATCGACTCGACAACAGTTGTTGAGTGATGAACGATTGTATATTATGTGGCTCTCGACAGTGTACGATTCACTATTATGCGACTCGGTTTCGGTGAACTACCGAGTCCAAGTTAATACCATCGAGAGTCATCGAGATGTTTGAACAATCGAGACAATCGACTAAAACATCTCGTAAACGCGCATTACTAGTCTGGAGTAATATGAAATATTTGATTCTTAAAAAGTTCGGTCTATAATAGTAAAAAGTTGAAAAGTGGTCGAGAAACGCAATTTATTGTGAATCAAAGCTTAGCAAGGCCATTAATGGGTTAACACAGGTACAACAATAGCACAACAGAGTCCTGCAGCTAACGTCAAGTCGTGAGTATTATATAAGATTGAATGAGACGATAAAGTGGTCGCAATAAATGTCACTAGACTCGTGTGAATTGTGATCGATTACGACACTAAATTTGTAACATACAACTTTTAGGGGAATTTCGCCCTCAACCGCTACTGTTTTTTTATGATAGTGTACATACTTTAGTACATAATGTTGAAGTTTTATATGTACAAAATGGTGGTTAAGAAATAGGGGTGAAAAAAACGTTACAAATTTAAAAGTATAATAAACATAAAAAAGACGCGTAAATCCAGTGTTAATTCTAAATTCAAAGATTTATTGTGGGTCTGTTATTTCAACTTACAATATAAATAATATGTAATAATGTACTGTTAATTTTAAATTTAAACATTCTGCTTTACATGCATGTAAAGTGACCTTTTACAGGCCAGTGTACGGGAACGTATCTTTCCCACACTAATGTGGGAAAGCACGTCATTTCCATAGTGATTTATGTTTATTCGTCTGCGGCGATCCACCCGCTATTACATACTCCTGTGCGTGCCTCGGCCTACTAATAGGAGTGAAGTTTGCGACACAAACGAACTGTCAAAATTTTTTGAAAATATTTAAAATGAAGTGAACAGTAACTATTTTATAGTGGGTATAGCAAAAAATACCTTATATATCTGGTGCGTAATGATATTATAACTCGTGTGACTGTTAAAACTCGTTATCACTCGTTTTGACAGTCACTACTCGTCAGTAATATGCCTCATTACGCAACTAGATATACATACTACTATTAAATGTTCAAAGGCAGAAATAGCACAAAACAAGCTTCCAGTACTATTGAAAAGTCGCTAATGACCTCTGTTGTCAAGCGTCTATAATTTACCATTAAAAAGTAGTCGGTTAAAAATATGTTAGTTTTACTTACTATATAGGTACTTGAACTTTAATTATTTTTATACCGGACTAGGAGACCGTGTGGTCTAGTGGTTAGCGTATGGATGTTTTGTGATGTAATTTACTTTTAAGAAAGTTGTTATTTAGTGTAATTGAAAGACGCTAATGACCTGAGATGTCGACGCGTCTATAATCTACAATAAATAAAATAAAATATACCCGACTACTTTGCATATTGGACGCCAGCTTTGTACTTTTTTACAAGCTTTTTATTTAACTTGCAATGTATGTTAGTTTGTTTGTGTATTTGTTTGTTTGTTTAGGTAAAAACTTGCATGTCAATTTTGAACGACATCCACGTATCCGATCGATTTGAAATTTTGTACACATAGTATGTATTTCCGATGACAATACATGAATAAATCGTTTTTAGAAATAAATTCAACCCCTAAAGGGTTCAAACGGGGATGTAGGGTTTTTTTTACTAACCAAGGCCAAATCGCTGAAGCTAGAAACTTGAAATTTGAACAGTTGGTTCCTTTTCTGACGTAAGCATCCACTAAGAAAGGATTTTTTGAAATTCAACCCCTACGGGTGTCAAAGGTGGGTAAAATTTTGAATGACTAAAATGAACAAAAAAATATTAGTATCTAAAAAAAAAACTTTTTAGAGACAAGTTTTTATTGAAATGTACTAAAAAGGAAAAAATAATATTTAATAATTTTGGTTCATCAACAACAGACTTATAATGACGCATATAGCCTAGTAGCTGCGCGTCTTACTAAAATAAAAAAAAAATTTTGGTTCATAATTATTATAAGAGGGGGTTGCGACTAATAAACTATCATAGAGATTACAATCCCCGCTTTTATAATAATTATGAACCAAAATTATTAAATATTATTTTTTCCTTTTTAGTACATTTCAATAAAAGCTTGTCTCTAAAAAGTTTTTTTTATTATTATTTTTGTCGACCGTAATCGGGTTTTTTGTTTCATTTTTTAATATTTTAGATAAATCTGAACATAATGGAAATTGTCCAACAGGGAAATTTTCCACATCGCGTCGAAGATTTCTCAGCATGTGTAAGTAGATTTATGATAGAATTACTTAGATATATTATTTGCCTTCGTGACAACTGGCAAAAAAATTAGATCGATAACACGGCTGCATATATAAAACGTCTGTATGCATAAACGTAAATTCGCTAGCTAACGACGCTATTAAAAATTGCAGCTTTTATATTATGTGCTTTCATAAAACATCTGAATTAAAATATAGCTTTTAATAGCTTGTTTTATATCGACAGGCGTCATAAATTATTAGCCGAAAGTCGCACAATTGGATTTATGTACCGCGGATTAACATTTTTGTAACAGAAAATTAATCATACTAAAATTTTAATGTCAAATATTATCAAACATAGTTACAAAAGGGCATTTTACACTATGAGAAATTAATAGGGTCGTCCCGCGTATCAAAATTTGATAGTTTTGAACCAAGGTTATTAGAGTACAGGTTGCCTCATTCCATCTGACCAATCAGCGTAAGCGCGGGAATGACGTCAGCTAGAATTTAGTTTAAATCAAGTACAAAAATTATTGAAGATTATGCTTATTTATATTAGATGCTTCGTGCAGATTTTTTCTTAAAATTGGCAGGACACAATAAATAGAAGAAAATATGTTAAAAAATAGGACAATTTTTATTTTTATTACAAAATTTAGGTTTTAATATCTATAATATTAACAAACAAAAAATTAAATAATACTCAAGAATTGGCAGATCTTGTTAATTAACTATTTTTTAAATTTAAGAAACGAATAGAATTAACTAACAAATTGATAAATTAATTATTTTATCTTTTATATTCACAAAATATTAAAAATAACCACAAAACACTATAACACTTAACAGCTATCGCAAAATTGACAACTTATCATATTTTTTTCACTAACAGAAGAATCATGTTTCTATTAGGTATTGAAAAAACATATCACACTACCATGGTTACTGTGATTTTTATTTCCAAAAATTAGCAGCGTCCATCGTCTGATCTTTTCTATTAAAGTGAGCAAGCATGGTATATTCTGAGTGACGTCATCTCCCCCACTACTATCTATTGGAATGAGGCAACCTATACTCTACTAACCTTGGTTTTGAACAGTGTATCTTATTCCTCATAGATAAACAAACATTATTTATTCCCCATTATAGTGTCGTGACATTTTACAATTATTAAACAAATTATTATTATATAATTAAGTTATACACTGTAAAAAATTGATGTAAAAATACTTTGAAAGTTAAGGTAGAATTCGCTCGATTTTCTAAGTGATTTTACATTATTATTTATTTTTACACAGAAAACTTCATAAAAACTTGGATTTTTACTGTAAAGTTAAACAAATTTGTGATTTTTATATAAACTAAATTAAAATTAGATAATTTGTGTAATATTCCAATAAAGTGTGTAAAAATTACAAAATAAAATGTATAGTTACATAAATAAAATGGATGAATACAAAACAAATTAATGTAAAATTACTCGCCACGCACGCGCAATGTGTTTTTATGGAATCTACGCTATGTGCAGGCGATACCTATTTGCGACGCCATTGTCTCTTTGTGTGCCTATTAACAGATTAATCGCTGGCTACAAATGGACCATCGATAATCTATGTTATCGGCTTTGTCATTTCTTACAGTGTACTACTAAAATGACACGATACTATAATGAGAAATAAAATAATAATGTTTTTCCCAACCGCAAGTGGTGCCTCTTGTGGATAATTGAATGAAATACTCTCAGGAAAATGGCTCATTCAAAACCATAACGATTCATCGTTTTTTTTTATTTCCACTCAAATGACTGATAGATAAAACTAAAACGTCATATTTTATTTTTTTCTGTTGTTCACAAAATACTCCAATATTGTGTATACAATTTATACGGCAGTTTTAACGTGGCCCATTGAATAAAATATGGATACTTGCATGCCTCTGTGTATATAATATTATATAAATGAATACATAACATATAATAATAATCATTTTATCTGTTTCACGGTCCATTTGAGGCATCATTTCACTATCGCCATTGCAGCTGTCCGACGGTTTATTTCATAGCAATAACATCAACAGTGCGGTGCCAACTCAATATTCAGTTATACCAACATTAATGCACAAGCGACTAGGCTCTGCAGTCAGGGTTCATTCTGATTGGTCGAATACCTCATCTTGATCTCGTTTGACACATACACACATAAACGAACGTAACAACTAACTAGTGAAATCTGTATACTAATATGGATAGTTGATAGCGATTAAAAATGGGTTTTGTATGTGGAGAATGTTCAAACACATATTCTTCAAGACTGGCATTAATGTTCACAAAATTAGAATGAAAACTTCAGGTATGGCTTGTAATTTCTAATTCTTTCTATAAAAGTCGATCAATTTTTTGACATTTCAAAATAAAACTTAATTTAATATTATTATTTGAGATATTAGGATGTCCAAAATTTATACAGTAACTGTGTTCTTGAGAAATTGGAATGGAAAAATAAATATTTATTAAGTTTTATTTTGAAATATCAGAAAATTGATCGACTTTTATTGAAAGAATTAGATTACAAGACTTACCTGAAGTTTTCATTCTAATTTTGTGAACATTAATGCCTGTCTTGAAGAATACATGTTTGAACATTCTCCATTTTTTAATCGCTATCAACTATCCATATTAATATATAAAGTTCCCTAGTTAGTTGTTACGTTCGTTTAGGTGTGTGCGTGTGTGTCAAACGACATCAAGATGGAGTATTCGACCAATCGATTGTCATTAATACTATGTCTATTTGTGAATTTAAAAATTTATATAGTAGGTATTGTTACCTACTATATTGGTACCTACTATAAGCTGCGTCTATATATTATAATCACGAATAAACCTCTCGAGTGTGGATAGACTATACCCACTATATAATGATACCTGCAGCACATATATCACCGATACAGATCATATGCCTGCCAAATGGTCTAAAATATCAACGTTACATAACATTATTATAGAGCTTTGATGCTGTACGTATTTATGTCTGTCTGGCTGCGTATTAATGCTACCATTAAGAGAAAGCAGCTTATTTACTCCTACATGAGCCTGCTCATCAGGGGCGTCTTCTAATCTTTCTTTAAAGGGGTCGATATTTTATTATACATGGTGTCATACATGTCGAGATATCCATTTATTAAATAAAAAATTCACAGATTTCGCAATCCTTGCAACCATCGAGGACATTGGAAGTGATAACAGCATATATGAAACATAATTAACTGTTTATTATACACACAATATTTATCAATGCACTGTTTAGTTTTGTCAGGAATAACCCTATTATTCTTCTGTTATATGCGCGTTCACTTTTGCTTGATTACTTAACTTTTAAATGGATTTTTCTACAGTATTTATTAACATTTGCTCAAAAATAACACCGCAGATCGTCGCAAATACCTCTCAATTAACTAGACATGATATAAAACACATTTCGAAAAAATTGCACTTGTTCAATTTTGCATGATTGCTCCTCACTTGATCGCGACACCGTTGTCTTCGTCGCAAATACCTCTCAATTAACTAGACATGATATAAAACACATTTCGAAAAAATTGCACTTGTTCAATTTTGCATGATTGCTCCTCACTTGATCGCGACACCGTTGTCTTCGTCGCAAATACCTCTCAATTAACTAGACATGATATAAAACACATTTCGAAAAAATTGCACTTGTTCAATTTTGCATGATTGCTCCTCACTTGATCGCGACACCGTTGTCTTCGTCGCAAATACCTCTCAATTAACTAGACATGATATAAAACACATTTCGAAAAAATTGCACTTGTTCAATTTTATATGATTGCTCCTCACTTGATCGCGACACCGTTGTCTTCGTCGCAAATACCTTTCAATTAACTAGACATGATATAAAACACATTTCGAAAAAATTGCACTTGTTCAATTTTGCATGATTGCTCCTCACTTGATCGCGACACCGTTGTCTTCGTCGCAAATACCTCTCAATTAACTAGACATGATATAAAACACATTTCGAAAAAATTGCACTTGTTCAATTTTGCATGATTGCTCCTCACTTGATCGCGACACCGTTGTCTTTTGGCCTTGAACGAAAACTCGTAACTCTGCCCCCATATACGAACATAAACATTTCCAATGTTAATATTTTTACATTACCCAAAGGAACTAGTGGAGTCTCCGATGCTGGGTTACACAACGAATTCTCACAAAATCTGCGTTGATAATGACTAAAATGCAACTTTACCCCGGGCCTGTTCAGAAAATGGATAAATAAATCTTAATCTATCTTATATCTCTATATATAAGCTACAATATTAATAAAGTTTTAATTTTAATGATTTGATGTTTGGATTAAAATACTGTTTTATTGTTCTATTTGTTAGATCAGCGGTTCCCAACCTTTTTTGTTGTGCGGATCACTTAATTTTATAAAAAACAAGCCGTGAGCTGGGTCGTTTATTAGGACTAAAGTGCGACTCTTGAGGTCCACACGACGAACTTCCCATTTTGATAAATATTTAATAATAATAATTAAATTAGATATTACACAGAAAAGTAATCATTTTAATCATTAAAACATAATTATTATTTTTTTTTAACAATAATTAAAAAAAAAACGGCTGAACCGATTTTTATAAAATTTATGTCGGATCAAAATGACGTTGACACGCCTCGATTGACACCCTTACGAAGTCGATATAATTTTTTATTCGCGAGATATTGTATAAAATCTACTTTTTTGGAGTCTATTTGGTTAAGAAAAAAGAACGGCTGAACCGATTTTGAAAAAATTTCTTTCAGATCATATTTACGTTAATACGCGTCGATTGGTACCCTAAAGTAGTCGATATCATTTTTCATTCTCGAGATTTCGGCTTAGAAAAAAATGGACACATATACGTACGTACATACGTACACACACACATACACACACACATACACACACACAGACATCTTTCGAAAAATAGTATAGTGACCTTGAAACAATTTTTTTTTATACATTTTGATTTCGATTTTCGGACCCATTACAATAACTTCCAATGGGAAGTTAAAAATTTGAGGTCCACTAACTAAATATACAAGTAAAAACTATAAACACACACACTCGATTGTTCCTAGATCTCTACCCCCGAAGCTCCGATAATATTTATCTTGGCTTAGACTCTCGACCAGCGTCCACGGCCCAGTACCACGCTACCCGCGGCCCACAAGTGGGCCGCGGCTCATGGGTTGGGAACTGCTGTGTTAGATTATAAATAGTATTAATTTAATAAAAAACATTT
The DNA here is from genome assembly GCA_039654895.1 of Mongoloraphidia duomilia. NCBI lineage: Eukaryota > Metazoa > Arthropoda > Insecta > Raphidioptera > Raphidiidae > Mongoloraphidia > Mongoloraphidia duomilia. The sequence continues at coordinate 16,978,074 of CM077527.1, forward strand.
TTTCTGTAAAATGATATTCAAATGTTTTGAGAGATAGTATGTCAAAAGTCATTTGGCAGTGTCTCGTGTTTCAATTGAAAGGAGAAGAGAGAAACAGATAAAGTTATTGTTAGGGAATTAAACGCATGTAACAGAGTAAGCCGTTTGTTCGACTGGTAGACTCGTCTTCTCAGCTTTCGTATCCACAATATTATGCGACTGTACCCGGTTTATGATTATACAATTCTCAATGTTGTTAGATTTTATCGCGTGCAGTTATCACAAAATTTTCGCGACAACAACGAATAAATATACCCACTATAAAATAGTTATTTTACATACGTGTAACGGTGTATTGTATGCATGGAATGGATCAAAATTATCAGGCATATGTTTTCAAAGTGTTTTTAAAACACACTGGTGTGGTAAGTTTGTTTAAAAGCTGGTATTTGCGAGATGGTTCCAAACCATGTTTCATTGAAATCGGTCCATCTTGAAAACGGCTGAACCAATTTCAATCAAACATAGGTAAGAACCATCTAGCAAATATCAGCTTTCAAACAAACAAAACCGCATTGAAATCGGTCCATCCGTTTGGGAGCTACAATGCCATAGATAGATACACACACACAGACATGACAAAGGCTTCAAACTTATAGACCGAGAGCTAGTGACAATTTTTTGGTGTTATTTATTCAAGGTCTTATTTTTGTGAAGATGTTGAGGATGGCATATTAAAGTGTCCTGAGTAAGAGATTTTGCTAGATAGCGGTATGGGAGGGGGAGGGGTGGCCTATCACCCTAAACGTGTCATGTACCCGACGAAATTTATATTATTGGTTCAAGGTTCAAATTTTAATATGTTGTTACGGCGACTGTTTTAAGCATATATTTCAATTTGCAGAACAAAATGTCTGTACTAACCCTCTCTCTTAGAGGGAAACTTGCTCGCCTAGGTGTTTATATCGTTCTGCAAGGGGGTTAATACCGACATTTTGTTCTGCAAATTGAAATATATGCTTAAAACAGTCGCCGTAACAACATATTAAAATTTGAACTTTGAACTAGGTAATAATATAAATTTCGTCGGGTGCATGACACGTTTAGGGTGATCTGCCACCGTTTTAATACTGACCAATCGATCTGCAAATATTATAATGGTATTATTGGGTTACCGACAAGCTATACAAACAATTTCAGTATTGAAGCAATAATAATAGTGACCATTTTTTTTGTTAGATGTTGGAGGCAGTCTGTATCTCTCCCATACCGCTATCTAGCAAAATCCTTTACTCAGGGCACTTTAATATGCCTCCGTCAACATCTTCACAAAAATAAGACCTTGAATAAATAACACAAAAAAATTATCACTAGCTCTTGGTCTATTATATCTCTTTTTTCGTCGGGGGTTAATAAGTTCACTGGCTCTTGGTATATCACTACTGTATAGTCATAACGATATAAAGTGTGTAGTTAAATGCAACCGGCCAGAATAAAGACGCGTTACCTGGGATGTCGTCAACTAAGTTAACTGGTAATGAACGTCTCTTAGCGTCCGTCAGTCAGAGATGCTTACAGCAAATTAAGCCAAAACGATCGACTTCTCTCTTTCTCTCTCTCTCTGTCTTTCACGTGCATAATATAATAGATATTAAGAAGACAACTGTCAGTCGCCGCGCACCTGTCTACCTAATTGTTATAAGAAGACATTTGCAGAGTTCATTTTCTCGCACTAATTAAAACTATTATATTAATTCAACCGTGCTGAACTTCAAGCCGGTTCTCTTCTGTAACGAACTTCACACTGTTCCTTGTCGTGTGAAGTCTTAATTATAATAATTATTATCTACCATTTTCCTGATGACGAAGCATTCGGATTTCATGAATGCACATTTAAAGGTTTAACGGGATGATAAAAAATGGGTATGTCGGTATCGTGGCTACAGACAGATGACGTGAATACCGTTAAACACAAATTAATTGTATTAGTTGTCATGGAAAGGAATACATCCACTTTTATTTATCTTATAAAATTAAATGTTCTTAAAATATAATTAATAAAATAATTGTAATTTTATTTTTTTATATTTTAAATTGTTATCCAAGACCTATATATTTTCATCAATAAAAAAATAAAAATCAACAAATCCGAGCGAAGCCGGACCGGGCTGCTAGTTACATATATCTATAGAATGAAGTTGTATGGAAACAAATCGAGATAAAGTGCGTCAACTTGTTTTGAAAGCTAGTTGCATCTATATGCAGTGATTTCACCGCAAAACCCCAAACGATGCATTTGTGTGCTGTGCGGTTATTAAAATTCGACGAACACAAAATGTGCAACGGAAAGTTGCAGACAAGCTTTCAACTCATTTGAAAACAATAATTATTTATCTACGACACAAATGTTCTGAAATTAAGCTTTGTTTGTATCTTAGACTATCTATATTCTATATAATATACAGGGTGTTTCATAATATATACGCAGGACTTCAGGATGTGATAGCACGTCTATTAATTTATCCTCTAAAATGCACCATTTTAGAGATACAGGGTGTTGAAATTGAAAAAAAATTTCGTTTTTTGCGAATATCTCCGGAACCGTTTATCGTACAGAAAACAGCTTTTGTAAGCATTTTCTACTCATAATAAGCTATATGTTTTGTGCGGAAATTTTTTTTAAGTCATAATTGGTGAAGGGGTAGTGGATGTTTTTCTCCCCAACTTCTACGCTACTGGAAAAAGTACGGTTTTGAGACGTCCATTTGAACCGCCAATGTTTTCTACACAAAAAAGGTACTCTTGGTCATAAGCTCTAAAGTCGATTGTTTTCGAGAAAAATCAACTTTTATGTTGAAAAACATGGTCAATTTTTTTAAATAAAATTTTTTTCTTACTAATTAAACAAAATTTATTTAAACGTTAGAACAAGTAACAAAACCAAACGTTAACTTCATAATTGCAAAAAAAAAATTTCCACACAAAACATAGCTTACTATGACTAGAAAATGCTTACAAAAGCTGTTTTCTGTACGATAAACGGTTCCGGAAATATTCGCAAAAAACGAAATTTTTTTTCAATTTCAACACCCTGTATCTCTAAAATGGTGCATTTTAGAGGGTAAGTTAATAACAAAATAAAATATAGATACTTCTTACCACAACAGTTTTATTGATGGATGTACATTTCGAAAGCTAAGATTTCATCTTCAGCGAACACTGATGTAGTGTTCGCTGAAGATAAAAGCTTAGCTTTCGAAATGTACATCCATCAATAAAACTGTTGTGGTAAGAAGTAACTATATTTTATTTTGTTTTTATTCCAACCACAGTGCTCATATATATTTTTATTTTGGTAAGTTAATAGAAACTTTTTTTCGTATTTTTGGACGAGCTATCACATCCTGAAGTCCTGCGCATATATTACTACACACTCTGTATAAAAGTCAATGTGTGTGGGTGTGTGTGTTGTTTATGGACTCCTAAACTGTTCAACCGATTGCGATGAAACTTTGGTGAGTTGCTGTGCGCACGCCGGAGAAGGTTTCTGAATTATAAAATTGTTCGATCCGGCTTCGCCCGAGTGAAAAAATGGATATCCGAAACCACTCATCCGATTGCGATGAAACGTTGGTGAGTCGTTGTGCGCACGCCCGTGAAGGTTTTTGAATTATATAACGTTCGCACCCGGGAAATTTCTAGCACCCGGAGACGGTAAAAATATTCCGGTCAACATGTGAAACAATTTATTATAAAGATCTAGGTATTTACAATGTGAAGTATCTATGACAATTTTTTTTGTAGAATTGATTTTTACTTAAGGACAACTAATTACATATCAACTTAAATTAATCACAAAACATGAATGAGCGGAGGTGGAATTCGAACTCACGACAGTTTGATGCATAGGCCAGTACACTAACCGTTACACCAAGCTGTCCTCTTTATAAAATTGAAATATATTTTTTTATTTGCAATTTCTATCTCTGTTTATTATGCAGAATGTAACTGTTTTATGCGGAAACAAAGTATAAACTTTGCCTACTATTTTGACGTATACAGCGTGTTTCAATAGCAATAAACAAACCTAGGTGTAAAAATATAGAAATTGGTTCTATGCGATTTTCATCTTCCGGATTTAAAAACATCAATCGATATTAGTAAAAGAGATTTGTTTTTAAGTGAAAATTTCCTTAGGCGCGTTAGGCACTTTTTGCCTGGGTACTGAAATAACGTGAAGCGTTCGCAAAAACCGTAACAATTCGTAACCTGACCGTTCGCAACCTGACCTTAAGAATTCGCAACATACTTATATCATAAAAACGGCCGTCTACGAACTTCCATCCATAGCGCAGTTGATTACGTCTTTGCGTTCTATGCATAGGAACCTGGGTTCGAGACCTGATGGCAGCGTAGAATATATGGCGTTTTTTCTAAATTCTTCATGATATTTATTTATATATTTTTTATTTTTGTTATATTCTTTCTTTGACAATAATTATAATTTTTTTGAAACCAAGGTGGAATTAATTAAAAATACAATTTTAGTAATAAATTATTTTTAGTTCATAAATGCGCTAAATAGATGACACCAAAAATTAGAAAATCTGAAGTTTTCACTTCTGTCGTGTAGTCATAAGCACACACCCATTTTTTTCTACCTATATATTTCAAGTCTTTTTAAAAATATTATATCAAATAAAAAACTACATACATGCATATAAAAGTTGACGTAAACATTTAAAAAAAAAAATTTTCTAAAAAATAAAAAAATATTTTTTGTAAATATTTTTGCTTATACCTCATGTAAACATTCACGAGTCGCCACTGAAATGTCATACTCAGGAATTAAAATCGGGCGAGCAGGGGTGCAATTTTTTTATCTGATCTGTAGGTACTGTCATGACCGAAGCTTCGTTCGTGATTTACTGCGCTTCAACGAATCGTTCAACGTTTCTCAGATTTTAGAGTTTTGTTGAAATGTACTTTATACGTATATTTTCGTTTATAATAAAAAAAATCCCTTAAAGTACCCTGTTATGAATAAATATATATATTGAATAGAACACACTGTATAATTTGCATAGTTAGAACGAGTAGGTTGTCAGAGTACAAAACTAGCCTTCCGCATGGCGTAAAGGCTAACAAGTTAACCTAGCACAAGCACGGCAACTGTATATGTAGTTTATAGTTTTAGAGGAAATAGTAGTTGTTTGTTGTTTTTGTTGTTGTTGTTGTTTGAAGCGAGTTCGAGAAGTTGTAAATTTTGTCCTGGTTTATTTAAACACGCTGTATACATATTGAAACATATCTACAGACTGTACTAAAATTTCAGTCCATCAAACCGATTTGAAAAATTATTTCACTGCTTTTAAAAGGTTACTTCTTCACATAGGGCTAGGCTTGCCGAGAAATCCGGGAATGTCCCGGAATTTTGCGTCTTGTCCCGTGTCCAGTAATTAGACTTTATTGTCCCGGATTCCGAACACCTTCTAGTTTTTTTCACAAAGTTATGAGTATTACTAAAGCTACCAATATGACACGCACGGCACTAATAAAAATAGCAAAATCTAGTGACAAATATTTAAAAAAATAGTCTGATAGGAGTTTTATAAGCCAAGGAAAGGTTTTTTATTTTTGTTATAACTCGTTTTGATTTTCTACCAAAGTTTACCTAATCAATAAGACTAAGGAGATGCTCAATTTTTGTTTTAAGTTCGTTTATGTTTCATAATAGCTAGCGTTAATTACTTACCAAAGTTTAATTTAATTAATAAGAAAAAGTGTATTACGTTTTTTCAAGTTTTTTACGTTATATGATATAAATTCATGTTGATTGTTTACCAAAGTTTGTATTAATCAATAAGTATTTTGGTTCTGTTTTTAATATTATAGAAATACATAATATGTATTGAGATTTGAGGTAGATAGGTAACTTTTGTCTGAAATAAAAGTTAATAAGAGTAAATATTTGAAAATAACTTCTTTTCCCTTTAAAAAATACAAGTAAACACATTATCGAGACTTAATTAAATACCTATTTATTTTCATATATTTATAACTACGACCCTACCCCTACCCCGTTACCCTAGAATTGTCCCGGAAATGATAACCCTGCATCTGGCAACCCTACATAGGGCATAGGCAATACGTGATTAAGAAATTTACTGTATATTTTCTTTATCTATACTCAATATTATAAAGAAGTAAAATTTGTTTGTTTGTATGTAGGGGGTAATTTCTGGAACCACTGAACCGATTCTAAAAATTATTTCACTTATAGAAAGCTACATTATCCCTGAGTGCTATAGGCTATATATTTTATTTTGATAAATTTCTCGCAGGAGGGATAATTCCTGTGGGATAGTAACAAAACGTAGCTCTGAATTTTTTGCATTTTAGAGTATATATAGGCGGAATCCTACTAATATTATAAACACCACCAGCCCGACTTCGCTTCGAAAGAGAGAATTTCTCGCGGGGGAGGGGAGATAACATATCATAAATTCTTAGCACCCGGGCGAAGGCGGACGGGACCGCTAGTATAAAATATGAGAAGACGTGGTAACATAATTTTAGTCTTTATTAGTCAATATATAGATAGGTACTATACATATTAGAAAGTACATAAGACTAACATATCATTATATATAAACTTAACAACTAGGGATCCCGTTACTTACAGACTATTAATTAGAAGTTACGACGTTAAATTACATTGTAAGAACTTTATATAATATAGTTTAGGTAAAAAACAGTCTTTGTTCGATTTTCAGTTTCTATATTATACAGAGAATTTCACTTAAGACGCAACATAGGAAGGTTGTAGAGCGTCTATAATTTACAATTCATTCAGGAAGGTTTTGTTTACTCGGTTGTTATGGAAAACATTAATTGCATTAGAGAAAATTGTTTCACTTAAAATGCAACATCCACTAAACAAAAACATGCATCACTAACAATATTTCGATTTAATTTTACATACATACGAGTATAGACCGAGAGCTAGTGACAATTTTTTGGTATTATTTATTCAAGGCCTAATTTTTGTGAAGATGTTGAAGGAGGCATATTAAAGTGCCCTGCGAGTAAGGGATTTTGCTAGATAGAGGTATGGGAGAGATGCAGACCGCCCCCAATATGTAACAAAAAAAATTGTCACAATTATTATTGCTTCAAGGCTGAAATTGTTTGTATAACTTGTCGGTGACCCAATAATGCCATTGTAATATTTGCAGAGCGATTGGTCAGTATTAAAGGGGTGGCAAACAATTTCAGCCTTAAAGCAATAATTATTGTGACAATTTTTTTTGGTTGCATGTTGGGGGCGGTCTGCATCCCTCCCATACCGCTATCTAGCAAAATCCCTTACTCAGGGCACTTTAATATGCCTTCCTTAACAAATTCACAAAAATAAGGCCTTGAATGAATAACACCAAAAAATTGTCACTAGATCTTGGGTCTAATAGATATAGCGCGAAATACATAGCCCTGCCTTTACTGTCGCGCAGTCGGGTAAAAAATGAATTACGACAATTTTTGTTTAATTTCGAATATTGTTAGTGATGTTTGTTTTTGTTCAGTGGATGTTGCATTTTATGTGGAACGATTCTCTCTAATGCATTAATGTTTACCATAACTACCAGCCACCAGGTAAATGTTTCGGAGAGGGCAGTATAGCCTAGTGGTTAGCATGCTTGGTGCCGCAATCTCTAGACTGGACTGCCGTGGGTTCGAATCCTACCTGCGCTCATGGATGTTTTGTGATGTTATTTAGTTTTAAGTTAGTTGTTATTTAGTGTAGTTGAAAGACGCTAATGACCTTAGATGTCGACGCCCCTATATATAATCTACAATAAATAAATAAATGTTTCGGTTACTGAAATGAAACGGTTTTTGACGGTTACGATTTAAATTTATTTATTGTGAATTATAGACGCTAGATTATAGCAAATTACATGAAATTAAAACGACATCAGAAAACAATCAAGAGCGAGGTGGGATTCGAACCCACGACAGCATGCTCCAAAGGCCAGCACGCTGACTATTACACCACGTTGTCCTTCGTATTTTTTTATTAAAAATGCATATACAGTATTTAATGTTTATACAAGCTTATTACTGTTTATCTTTTTTTGTTAGCTTGAAGTTGAAAGCAAAAATAAAAGATATCAATGCTACATAAACACGGAAGCTACGTTCAACATGTATGGACATAAATATTAACACAATGTTTTCTTTTCAGGAAATATGGACTGAAAACTGAAGTGATCCTAAACTACATTACTGGAGTACCAACTTTAACAATGTGGGATTTAGACAGTCCGATATTGGTATCAATGTTCATTTTAACATTTTTAAAAGGTAAGTTTTCAACTAAATAATTAATCTCTAGATATAATTTTTTTTTAATTGAACTCATTCCAAAAACGGGATGAGAATGTGTCTAAAAAGGATAAAATAATTTTTTCGTTCTTTTACAATCACCTTCGCAACCTACAATCAATTATATTCTGCGCAATTATTATGATTTATTTACGTGCCGATTTCTAATTTGAATCCAGGGTAGGGAAGAAGATTGTAAAACGAGGGGAAAAATTATTTTATTTTTTTGAAGTCGGTTAAATTACAGTTTTTGGTGTCCTTGTATTTTATTTTATTCCCGGTCACCCGGAGTATAAATTTCAATAGAATTCAAGCGTGGACACCGTACTGAATTAGAATTGCAAAATATAAACACATGTGGTGGAAGCGCAATTATTAATTACGGCACCTCCACCATACTTTATTCAAAATAACCGTGTTGACCGAGATGAAGTCAGGTAATGTGACTAGTCCAAGGTAAAATTTTCATTCAAATTGACTCAGTAGGTAGGACTAGGTTCTGAGATAATCGCGGCCATACATGTGTACAATCACGCAAGAGATTATTATTTAAAAAAATCAATAAACATTAAAAGTCATCAAATGTATGTGGGGACCATTTAATGTTTGAACTGCACGCCATATTTAAGTTCCCCTTGAGCAGAGCTGGGCAAAGCACTGAGCGTCGAGTATTTTTAATGCTTAATTAGCTTGTTGAATGCTTCTTAAGCAGTTTATAATGCTTAAGTGCTTGTAGCAAGTTTTTATACTCTAAGCATCAAGCATCGATCATATGTTTTAAAAGTGCTGACAGAATTATTGCGAACACTTAAGGTACGTTCAGTACGCAGCTGGGATTCTAGATTGTAGCATGTTTAGATGGTGGCTGAAATTATAAGAGCTTATAGGTTTGCACAACGAAGCTTTGAACAAGCTTAAGTCGCGTTTGAAATGTCAGATAGCGAAGACGAATATTTGTGTTCTTCTGCTACAAAGTGGTATATTTTAAATACAAATTTGGGTAGGAGCTGTCATGTCCACCCTAGTAATAGAAAACGATCTAAACATGGCGAATTTCTTCATTTATACCAAGAATTAAAATTTTACCCAAACCGGTTTTTTGAATATTTACGTATGGAACCTAACATTTTTAAATACGCCTTAAAAAAAACTCAAAACAAATTAAATAAAAACTGGCAAAATTTCACTTATTAAACTAGTCACGTCCATTGCGAAACTTGTAACGGCCATTTGACAGTTGTCACACGTTGATTGTAGTAGTCAGCGCGCTGAAAGAATGGTGAGATACATTTTTGTATCTAACAGCTCTTGTAACAGCGCTTATACCTGCTACACTCACTGCTTAGTTGTGTACGCTCGCATATAATATAACAATGCATTAATTTAAGCAATGATCTACGCTACCATCTAGAATCCCAGCTTCATACTGCACGTACCTTAAATTCTCAGCGTACTGCCCAGCTCTACCCTCAAGACAAGTGAGTGTCAATCAATGAGTCCAACTTTATTGAGTGTATACACGTGATAATCTGACGCTTTTAGTGAAATGAATGTAATCAAGTTTGTTGAATGCGTTCGATCAATTAAGCGACATCGACACAACCTCGTGTCGTGTTGATTGTCTCGAGCACGCACCGTCCGCGTACGTTAGGTACGACGCACACATGCGACAATAATGAGCGTCACGACGCGTATTTTTGATTGTTGTAACGAATAAAGAAGCCATTAGTCCCACCCCTTTGGCCTACCAATAATTACCTAATTACTAACAACATATTTAATTTCATTTTTCATTACACCAAGTAGGCGTTGTACTGGCGAGCCGTAATTAATTTAGAAAGTATCGGGTTCGATTCGCGATGGAGAAAAATGTTACTTTGGACTTTTTCGTTCTAACTTTCGCATTAAACTGTTAAAAAATAACTTCGGACTCGAAAAAATCAATATATTAATCCAAATGCCGACCGTCGAATTTCTTATGTATAGGTACACAGACAAATTTGTTTGTGTTGAGTTGAGGCAGGATGAACTTTGGTATATCCATGATATTGTTACAAAACTGTTTTCTGGGTTGGCGTAATAAATATTTATTTACAATAATTAAAAATACAATAATAATGAATACAACAACGAAAAGTCAGTTCTAACAATCAACACAAGTAAACAATAACTAAGCAGTAATTAACCCTTAACTATATACAATTAACTACACTAATATTTATTTTATCAGGTGTATTTATATCAGATTTATTTCGCACTATATTCACTGTTCAACACTGATGACTGATTGCCTGACTCACTCGTACTTCGCTGTTTATATACGCTGCGTGGCTGGAGCCCAGTGCTTCTCGCGTTCTCTAGAACATTCGTGCAGATACTCGTTCAGTATGCAGACCCCGTTTCTCGGAACTCTTTGTTTGCCGTTTATATACAGGGTGGTCCGTAACAATATATTAAAATACTCGTTGAAACCGCATTTTGACGATAATTGAAATTAGGGCTACCAAGGGGTTGCGACAAGGTTAACTGAATTAGGTAATGTTTTTCATAACTAACAGGTACACAAAACTCGCGTATGTTGCGTTTTAAGTGAAATTTACTGTACTTATAATTTTTTTCACGGGCGTTTTTAATTTTTACAAAACGTGATTAAGTCAATCCGCCATCTTCACCATAAAAATTAAAAGTGTGTTTCTAATCAAATCTTTTAACTGTATGGTATTTAAATTTTCACGCGCGTTTTTTGATATTTATAAGAAGTGATTATATCGACCCGCCAACTCCACCATAAATACAAGCCGTGAGGTGGGTCGTTTATTAGGACTAAAGTGCGACCCTTGACGAACTTCCCAGTTTGATAAATATTTAATAATAATAATTAAATTAGATATTACACAGAAAAGTAATCATTTTAATCATTAAAACATAATTATTATTTATTTTTAACAATAATTAAAAAAAAAAAACGGCTGAACCGATTTTTATAAAATTTATGTCAGATCAAAATGACTTTAACACGCCTCGATTGACACCCTTACGAAGTCGATATAATTTTTTATTCGCGAACTATTGTGTAAAATCTACTTTTTTGGAGTCTATTTGGTTAAGAAAAATGAATGGCTGAACCGATTTTGAAAAAAATTCTTTCAGATCATATTTACGTTAATACGCGTCGATTGGCACCCTAACGTAGTCCATATCATTTTTCATTCTCGAGATTTCGTCTTAGAAAGAAATGGACACATACGTACGTACGTACATACATACACACACACACGCGCAAACATCTTTCTAAAAATAGTGTAGTGATCTTGAAACATAAACATTTGTTATACATTTTGATTTCGATTTTCGGACCCATTACAATAACTTCCAATGGGAAGTTAAGGAAGATGTACGTTTTTTAGCTTATCTTCTGCTATAATATATAAATTTTTCGGACACATTTTTAATTTTTACAAAACGTGACTAAGTCAACCCGCCACCTCCTCCACAAAAATGAAAAAAAGTATGTTTCTGAACAAATTTTTGTACTGTATCAAAATTTTTACGCGCTTTTTTCATGTATTTTTTAAGGCCACTAGGCTTCTAAGGTTAGTGGGACCTAGGTCACCTAGCACCAATTTATATTTTTAATTTATAAAGTTTTTATAAACCGCAATTGTATCGACCCACCAACTCCACCATATATAATACGTTTAGTAGAATATCGTTTCCCGCATATATAAATTATTGATTTACAATTAATGGCCATAACAAATAATTCACATGACCTAGGCGCTATCACTGCGAACAGAATAAATAAGTCATTTAATTAATCCCCTGGGATATCTGAAATTGATTAAACTGACAAATTATAAAAAGTGGAAAATAATTATTAATATCGACAAATGTGAAAAATTCATTATACGTTCATTCAGATACAAAATATGTACGCAATGGATTTTAATTTAATTATACAGACGTATTTATGTACCAAAGCGAGGTAACATACAAGGTGTTCAATAAAATGAGTGTTCAGTAGCGAAAAAAAAAGATTTTGCGATTTAAAATAATTTGTTACAGTTTTATACTGTGTCTTCGAATATAAATAATACAAATTTTTGTATATTTGGAAAAAACAATGAGTAGTGATGTAAATGTGTATAATACTCTGGTATAAAACGTTTGTATAAAACGCTATTATACGGTATGTAAAAAAAAGGGTGTGGGTCTCGGGACCCCCGACAGATGTGAAACATCAAAGAAAACGTTATTGAACTCGGTGGTATTCTCTATGTAGTAGTATATATTTTTTCAAACGCAGCAACTAACTGTTATGCTAACGTAATCCTATATACTGCACTGTAACACCGCGTGTGTTACAGTGCACGCCTGAGCCAAGAGAGAGAGAGAGAGAGCCGGAGTGGTGGGGAGAACAGCAGCGAAGGAGCGGACCAAACATTTCGTTGCATATTTCCCCTCACGCGGCTGTTCACAGCCCGACATAAGATGCTTCATATCAAAAAATAATTACCCCAGTTTTATACTAGATATAAATACTGCGCATTTTACTATTTTATCCAGTACGTATAAAACGTTTAACACCGTTTAAAACAGTTTAATACCGTTTAGAACGGTTTAATACTAAAATGAGAACAGGAACTTTTCCTATTATGCAGTTGGCAATACTGAAAAATGCACCGTAACCGTAGTGTGAAAAAGTAAAAAAACAGTTTTATACTGAAAAAATACGGTATTATACCATGGGTTTAATACACAAAAAAAGTTTAATACCGTATTTTTACATCACTAACAATGAGTCGCCAGTAGTCTTAAGAGACGATAATGACCTCTGTTGTCGAGCGTCTATAATCTACAATTCATTCAGTAGTCTTAAGAGATGTGTAAATATTTGTTGGAATACGATGACAGTTAATATAACCTCAAAATTTTTTGGCAGCTGACCCAAGGTGGATAGAATAATACAGCATACGCTTTATGAACAAGTTCAAACGAATTTAAAGATAAATGAAACGTTTCCAAATTTATTGAATAATTAGGTTAATTCTTGATTGAATGTTTTATTCAACGCAATCGCTTGAATTAATTTTCAATGATTATTTTCATAACAACATTCAACTTTCCCGCGTAGCTAAGGAAAAAAAACTAGGGTGCGGTTTTATGACACCACGGTGCAAGTGAAACTTTATTGCCACAGCCCTAAACGCATTTAACCCAAAATCACCGAAAGTACATAAATTTGTTTACGTGGTTTTGGTAATGTAATTTTAACCCTGATCACTGTACGAAGACGAACGTAAGAATACAGATTTTATCGTTGGAGGTCAATTAATTAATTAATTAAATTAATTAATTGTAAATTATAGACGCGTCGACAACTCAGGTCATTAGCATCTTCAACACAACAAATAATCCATTTGTGTATTAGAATCCGCCAGCCGAAATATAGTCGCGTCAATGAATACATAAAACAGGCAATCTTCGGAAGTCCTCAAGAACAGCTCCGATTTTGATGATTTTTTTTTTGAAAATTTTGTTTTTTTATATTATTTAAAATCAGAAACCTTTTGGAGCGGGGACGGAATTATTTCTATTATTTAAACAATATTTATACTATTTATGCAGGAAAGAAATTTTTTTTATACAATATCCATTGAAAACTTGGATAAAAGAGATATTTATGTTATTTTTAAATTATATCTCAATATACCAACAAATTTTATAAACAATTTTAAGTTTTTTTTTATGTAATAATGACAAAATTAATTTGTGGAATAAAATTAAAAAATCTTTATTAACTGAAATTTATTATTTTATATACAAAAAAAAGCAAATTTAATTTTCATTTGTATGTACTTTGCGTTTCGGAGATTTCATCTTCTTCAAGTGTTGGGTGGTTATCACAGTCACTTCTACTGCAAACATGTTTTTACCTTTTGACAAAATTGAAACACTTGTTGCGAAGTGCTCTGTAGAGTGACCACTTTCAAATTTTTTAAATTTTTTTACTCACTTAGATAACCCATGAATAGGTCTACAGTTTCTATATGTAAACTTAATATTTCTCGAACACTCTTTTTAGTAGAGCACTTCGCGTCAAGTGTTTTAATTTTATGTCAAAAAGTAAAAACATGAACATTAATGCTCATAACTTGAAAATTTTTCAAGTTAGTGAGATTGAACCTTAAATTTTTTATAGGTTACTAGACGGACATTTTTTTATTCGGTATGGAAAGTACTCGTAACACGTGTCAAAAAAAAAAAAGTAAGGCTCTATGATGATTTCAACTTTGACTGGCTATAGCTTCTAAATTTTTAACGATATCGATATGGAACAAAAATCACGATTTAGAGCGTTCCTTGCTTTATGAACATGTGTATTTTCAATTTAAAATTCGATAAAGAACACAATAAATAAAGCTATTGAAAAGGACATTACGTTTTAACAATTGGTTTCCAAGGCTACAAAAAGCGCGTCCGATTTTCAAGAAGCTCTAGCGCGCTTACTATTTGTACCACAGAAAATTTGTAGGGATCAAAATTGTAGGAAATGTAATCCTATTTAAAATGACAGAATCTTTTTTGAGATATTTCGAAACAGGCTTATCAAAAAGTTATATGGAAATATTTTGTGAAATATTCTTTTAAAAACTGATATTTTCTCTTTATTAATAAATTACAAAGCATATATTGATTTTATCGCAAAATTGAAGAGGAGACATTTTTTAGAGTAACCAATTAGGAACAAAACAAAAAAAAGTCGTCTGATTTTTATACTGAAATTAATATATGAAGAATTTTTAGGAAAAAATAGAGACAAAAGTAAATTTTTTATATAAATATCATAGATATTTTTTAAATAATATAAATAATTCTTTCCCCGCTCCAAAAGGTTTCTGATTTTAAATAATATAAAAAAACAAAATTTTCAAAAAAAAAATCATCAAAATCGGAGCTGTTCTTGAGGACTTCCGAGGAAAAGGCTTCATTGACGCGACTAATACACAAACCGACTGGTACGAGCTCGGATCCCTGGGAGCGCTAATTCCCAAAGAACATTGGAGTGCAATTTGTGATTGCAACCACATTCCAATGTCCCCCCTGGGGGGTCGTTGGTGGTCAGTGGGTGTTTGATGTGCTGCTGGACTGAATATTCGTACGATATTAGTTATGTAGACGTACAATACAGCTATGAACATAACGTCGCTGCTTTTCGATGAGTGTCTATCGCTTCTATTGGACGTGACGTGACGTTCAACATGCGTAACCGAACGAAGAAAAACGAGGTTAATTAAATTTCACTTCAATAATTTAGAAATTGTTACATTAGAGAAAGAGAGAAATAATGTAGCAAATTGTTGCTATACACAATACGGCAGCATGTTAAAAACCCCACTTCCACGACATACTTCCGAGGCATTTCACCAATTCTCTATAGCAGAAAATTGGTGAGAGTATATATTGTTACGGATCACCCTGTATATAAACGGCAGGCGAGAGTTCCGAGAAACGGGATCTGCTTACTGTAACAACGAGTACCTGCACGAAAGTTCTAGAGAACGCGAGAACGTACTGGGCTTAAGCCGCGCGGCCTATATAAACAGCGAGTACGAGTGAAGTCAGCCAGTGTAGATTATACTGTGACAGTGCTGAACAGCGAATATAGTCCGAAATAAATCTGATATAAATACAGTGATATAAATAGTTCCGTGATATAAATACACCTGATAAAATAAATATTAGTGTAGTTAATTGTATATAGTTATGTGTTAATTACTGCTTAGTTATTGTTTACATGTGTTGATTGTTAGAACTGACTTTTCGTTGTTGCGATCATTATTATTGTGTTTGTAAATAAATATTTATTCCGTCAACTCAGAAAACAATTTCGTAACAATATCATATACATAAAAAATTGTTCAGCTGACAATTTAAATTTCCATAGGTAACCCGACAACATTTCTACTTTTTTTAACCTTGTAAATTCAATCTTGCATATTTAATAGGTTGGCAACAGTGTCTCGTGTGATACATATATACAATGTACCTGTATAAAGTCACACATATACACGATTACCAGACTGCACGCGACAAACATCAATCATTTGTTTTTGTATTGTATCTATGTGTACATATTATATTATAGTACAGTGTCGCAAAGCCGCTCACCTTCATTTATTTTTCCGCCTTTGTCTACTCTTCGGCGTGCCGCGCAATGCTTCGCCACATTCTCTCTTTCCCTCTCACAAATGCCCCCCCCCTCCCCCTCCTCTACCACTGTCTTTCATATCTGTGTATCTAACAGATAACAAATGAAACCGATTATGCTCAACATTTAACATTTACACAATTTATTATACAATCTATACAGTGTGTTTCATAATATATGCGCAGGACTTCAGGATGTGATAGCTCGTCCAAAAATATGAAAAAAGTTTCTATTAACTTACCCTCTAAAACGCACCATTTTAGAGATACAGGGTGTTGAAATTGAAAAAAAAATTTCGTTTTTTGCGAATATCTCCGGAACCGTTTATCGTACAGAAAACTGATTTTGTAAACATTTTCTACTCATAATAAGCTATGTTTTGTGCGGAATTTTTTTTTTAAGTCATAATTGGTGCAGGTTTTGAAGGGGTAGTGGGTGTTTTTCTCCCCAACTTCTACGCTACTGGAAAAAGTACGGTTTTGAGACGCTCATTTGAACCGCCAAGGTACTCTTGATCATAAGCTCTAAAGTCGATCGTTTTCGAGAAAAATCAACTTTTATGTTGAAAAACATGGTCAATTTTTTTAAATAAAATTTTTTTCTTACTAATTAAACAAAATTTATTTAAACGTTAGAACAAGTAATAAAACCAAACGTTAACTTCATAATTGCAAAATTAAAAAAAAATGAAAAAATGATACAAAAGTTGTCTTTTCAAAATTCCCCAAACACCCTGTATCAACACCCTGTATCTCTAAAATGGTGCATTTTAGAGGGTAAGTTAACAGAAACTTTTTTTCATATTTTTGGACGAGCTATCACATCCTGAAGTCCTGCGCATATATTATGAAACACTCTGTATATAATATATAGTGCATCGTAAAAAAAATAACTCAAATATTGACCATACTGTTAACAACAGTGATGTGAAACGCACCTGACGGTGACGATCGGGGCTACTCGGCTCAAACACGAACACGTATTTGCAATATGCTGGTAATAGTGTGCTAATAGATGACACTAAAAACTTAATACGAGTCAAAAGTCATTTGTAGTTCACAAGTGCGCTAACAGATGGCACTAAAACTTAATACATATTATCGTGAAGGTATTATTGCATTAAATTTAATTGTATAGGCCGATTTTAATATATTTATGATGTGTGATCAAAAAATTAAATATGTATATATTTTAAAATTAGAAAATCTGATGTTTTCACTTCTGTCGTGTGGTCATAAGCACACACCCATTTTTTTTAATAATTTTTAGTTGTCAGTATCTCGAATAAGGCTTAACATCGCTTGATGAAATTTTTACAAATTATATAGAGAAGTATCAATTATTTACAATTATTATCGTCTGCCTTGCAGATCTGCCTCCAAATGGTTAATGTACGAGGTCTGCCGGGTATGCAAAAAAATTCGCAAGGCAGAAGACGATAATATTGCAAATAATTGATACTTTTCTATCTGAGTAAATTTCATGAAGTGGTATTGAGCCGTATTCGAGATACTGACAACAAAAAATGACGCAAAAAAAATTGAATTAGTCTGTCACCGATTGGATGTTTTTCACATGCAGTTAAATTAAGTATTGTATGGTCAGAGCTCGAACTATTATAGTGTTACGGATCACCCTGTATAGAAACGCCAGGTAGAGAGATCGAGAAGCGGTGTCTGATACTAACAACGAGTACCTGCCAGAATGTTCTAGAGAACGCGAGAACGTACTAGGCTGGGCTGCGCGACCTATATAAGCGAAGTACGAGTGAGTCAGTGAATCAGTCGACGGTGTCACGCAAACGGGAATCAGTCAGTACAGTGAAATAAATATTGATCAGTCAACGGGTATCAGTCAGTGTAGATTGTACTGTGACAGTGTTGCACAGCGAAATAAATCTGATATAAATACCGTGATATAAATTCACCTGATAAAATAAATATTATTGTAGTCAATTATATATAGTTATTTGTTAAGTGTTATTTAAGTGGCTCGTTTAGTTCAATAATTACCGTTTAAGTTTTAATTCTTAAAATTGACTTTTCGTTGTTGCATTTATTATCTATATATATAAAACAGTTCCGTTACTGACTGACTGATTGACTGACAGACAAGCCTAGGTCAAACCGCTGAAGATATAAACTTGAAATTTGGACAGTAGGTTTCTTTTGTGACGTAAGCACTCACTAAGAAAGGATTTTTCGAAATTCAACCCCTAAAGGGGTTAAATAGGGGATGGAAGTTGGTATGGAAATTCGTCATTTTTAAGTTAGAAGCATGAAATTTTGCACACGAGTGTCTTATATAACGTAGGTGAGCACTAAGAATTTTTTTTTTTGAAAATTCATCCCCTGAGGGGGTTAAAAAGGAGATGAATGTTTGTATGGAAGTTCGTCATTTTTGAAATTAGAAGCATGAAATTTTGCACAGGAGTTCCTTATATAACGTAGGTGAGCAATAAGAAAGGATTTTAAAAAATTCATCCCCTAAGGGGATTAAATAGGGGATGAAAGTTTGTATGGAAGTCATTTTTGAAGCGAGTGAGTAATGTATTAATAAAATTTGTGTGTGTAAACACCACCAGCCCGGCATCGCTTCGCAGGAGGAGAATTTCTCGCGGGGGGGACAATAAAACATAAATCGAAATATACGTGGGCAAAGCCACGGGTAACGGCTAGTTATTGTATATGGTTAATTGTTACGAAGTATTGTAAATAAATATTTATTCCGCCAACTCAGAAAACAGTTTTGTAACAATAGTATAATAAAATGGAGATACACTTATTTAGCTACGCACTGTAAATCTCTACGTATTCAGACGTGACTATTACATGTTAAATAAATAAATATGTCGTCCAACTTCTGTTATAATAGATAACAGAGTGTTGTTTAGTGTATGGCCATCGTGCGCAAACATGGAGGTGCGTGTGTCCACGCGCGCGCGCATACACACTAGACCAGTCACACCAACATTACAACGTATTCTACACTATGGAGGCTATCTACCAACTCTATAAATATTCATGCAAATGTTTACCGTACAATAAAGGTACTTTACTCTCGGACTGACTTGTATTGTTGGTTTAAATAATGTAACTAATGAAGCAAAAAAGAAATCATCATCGCGTTTTTTAAATGCAAATTTTATAATACATAATGTATGATATTTTGTTAAGAAAACATTTTTTTAATTATATTTTTGCATACATCCGATTGCTAAACGTCTATTGATTTTTGAAGTTATACTTCTTTTGGCGCGTTATGGAAAAATGATTAGAGTGAATTTTTAAGTTTTAACACCATGAAGTTAGTCGAAAGTAACAGCATGAAGTTAGTCAGAAGTTCATGATTATATAATACCCTATTATCATCAGTCACAATGTGACAAGAGCGTTTTCAGTTTTGAATAACATTAATAAAAGCTATTGCTTTACAAACGTTCGTTTATGCCGCTTTCGTTAAATATGAGATCGTACTCCAACACCCGTACTGTTTACATTATTATTTTTCATGATTTTTTTGAATAATTGTTATAAAAATTATTTTTTGCCATACCCACTAGGTACGTTACATGCGTGTACTTATGTATGGATTGGGTCAGGTGTGTTGAAAGTGTTTTCAAAACACACTAGTGTGGAAAATAAACAGTTTCCATAGTGATTCATGTTTATTCGTTCTGATTTCAGTAATCCAGAGGATACTTTTGTATTATTTTAATTTAGAGGATGTGTCCCCATAAGGAAATGGTCGGCCTGTCTGTAGCTAGGAGTTTAGCAGTTTTTAAAGACTATATAGGTACTTGATTTTTAATGGGGAGGGGCCGTCGTAGGTTGGGGCTGTCTTAGAAGGTGGAGGTCCCGGATATGAACGTTCAATTTTTTTTTATAATGTTTGAAAACTAGCTTTAAAGGAAATACAAAAATGAGCATGAAGTTGACGACGCAAATGAAGTGACAATTTTTTTTGGAAATACTGAAAATGAAGTGAAAAGTAGCTATTTTATAGTGGGTATGGCAAAAAATATCATTTATATCTCGTGCGTAATGATATTATGACTCGTGTGACTGTATAAAACTCGTTAAATCGTTCGTTTTAACATACTGTCACTACTCGTCAGTAATATGCCTCATTATGCAACTAGATATACAATCTAATGCCCTAGCACTGGTACTTATTCCAAGTTGGGCAGGAAATCCTTATTCATTTGATTGTAAAACTATGTATATTTTTTTTTGTTATCGAGGAATAAATTGAATTGAATATAGCCGAAGTTACTATTAATTATTTTCAATAATACAGTCGACGCTTTTATATACGCGCTGCAGAAGTGGGATATTAAGATTTCTGTTTTGAGAGGAAGTCGACTGTGACACGTTAAAAGCGGCACTTTAACAGCACCTAAACATTACGTCACGCAGTGCAATTCTGATAAGACAATTAAATGACAGTGACAATAGCTGTCGGTCGGGTGGCGGCGACGGGCGGCCGAGGGAGGGTGAGGCGGCGGACGGGCTATGCTCCCTCACCGACCGTCTCACACTCCAAACAAAACAGACACAGTTTATACGCGAGCAGTCTTTAATTCCGCTTTTCACTTCAAACGCGAGCCCGTCTCCCCTTTCCATTTCGACTCCTTCTCTACGTTCCCTTTTCTTTATTCACGTTACAACAGTTGTTGTTGTTTCTTTATAGTGAAGACAAAACAATAATTTCCCGTGTTGTTGCTGTAAGTTCGTGTATAGCCACTCGAGTTTATACGTTATTATGTAAGGTTTATCATCGCACGGCCATACCAAATACCCTCGACCATACACTCATGGACTGCTCAAACCTCAAACGTGACAAGTAACCAACGTATCAATACTGTAACGGATCAGCCTGTATATTATATACTCTCATTGTAAACAAACAACACATCTATACGGACGTACGGACCAGTTGAGAAGGTTCTCCACCTACGCTTTCAGAAAAATCATAGAGTTTTTTTTTGTTGCGCGGGCCACTAAGTTCGTAAAAAAAACTTAATTTTGTAATTTTTTAGGCATCTAATAATAACTGTCCATTTTACTCAAGAAAACAATAATTAAAACAATATATGCAGAGAAACAAACAGAATCAATTAGCGCGACAGTCAAAAACTATTACGTATAAGTTATAAGTTTTTTTTTCAAGCGCGTTCGTTCTTGAAATCTCGAATGAGATTTCAAAAACGAGATTGCTTGCCCATGAGATTAAATCTCGAAAAATGGCTCGAGATCTCGTGAGATCGAGATTGCATTCCCTAGCTCAGAGTGCTGACGTAAGAATAAAGAAAGTCGACTTAAAATTGTTACAAACTATAATTGAAAGTAATAAGAACAACAAACATAAAATTATATATAGGTAGTAGACAATCAGGGTGGCAGAAGGGCCGGGCAGCCGCCCGGAGGGCTGATCGTTTGGGGGTACCAAAACATGAGCCAAGCAATTTTTACTATTTTTTTTTATGATGGCATTTAACAACTATTAAATTACTGATAATAAAAAATCTCACAATAGTGATTTTCAGTTCTCAGATTGAAAGCTTCATGGCCCCCCTGGAAAAAATCCCTAGATACGTCCAATGTTGGCAAGAGTTTGTCATGTGTTGTCCATACACAGTATTTGGCAAACTTCACGCACGGCCAACGTTCGTTTAGTTCGCCACATAGTCTGGAGCCGGCCTTATAAACGAGAGATAAGGTTTGAGCAGTCAGTTTGCGTATGGTCGAAGGTTTATTTAAGGTTTATCATCGCACGGCCATTGTAAGTACATAATATAGGCTATGTACTATAATAATAACAGATAGGGACTTCACACGACAGTGCTGCCAATAGCATACGCTTGTCCTCTGTGTCAAGGTTTACTGTTTAAAGAACATGCACACACAGAACTACAAAGAAGGGGTAGAATGGTATAAAGAATTAGAATTTTATCTCCGTAATATAAAATAAAAACTCGGGTCGCAGTGCCAAACCCTGCCGACAATATAGTGTATTTGCTAATACAG
This sequence comes from Mongoloraphidia duomilia, assembly GCA_039654895.1. Lineage (NCBI taxonomy): Eukaryota > Metazoa > Arthropoda > Insecta > Raphidioptera > Raphidiidae > Mongoloraphidia > Mongoloraphidia duomilia. Next base: position 17,000,679 of record CM077527.1, read on the forward strand.
GCCTTGTGGCTTTAATACGTGAACTTAAGTTTGTTTTTGGACAAAATAAAAAATTTAACCCCTTAATACGTCCCTTAAAATAATTAAATTTTTCTAAATTTCAATATTAGACATGGATTTTATTAGTACACCCAATTAAATACACCCTTCCATAAGTAAATCCGTATCAACAAACTAGTGTTTTCATAAAATTTGAAAGTCCGGTCCTGTCAGGCCGATTTTATTAACATTTTAGCAGCACATTTTAATCTTTACTAAAGAGTTAAATTTCAATTTTGAAACGATTCTGACAAAGTTTTCGGTATTTTTGGGCCCAAAAACTTTTTGGAACCCCTAAATACAACCCTGAAAATGGTCCGATCGGGCCCATTTTAAATAGGCTTCGTGCGGTGATGGATTCCAACGTGCCTACCAAATTTCGTTAAAATCAATTAACTCTTTCGAAAGTTATAGCCCGCACACATACATACATACATACATATATATATATATATATATATATATATATATATACATATATATAAACATTTTCAAAAATGGTGCCAAAGTGTTCAGGAGGCTATGAAACGTCGAGAAATTTTGGTCCGACCCCTAGGTCCCGCCATCCGACCGACGCCAATAGTGTATGTGCCATATGGCAAATACACTAAAAAAAATGGGTGTGTGCTTATGACCACAGGACAGAAGTGAAAACTTCCGATTTTCTAATTTTTGGTGTCATCTATTATAGCGCATTTATGAACTAAAAATAATCTATATATATAAAAGAAAATCGTGTTAGTTAGTTAGTTACACCATTTATAACTCGAGAACGGCTGGACCGATTTTCATGATCTTTGATTTTTTGGATTTGTATCCGCCCTGGCTAACAGAATAACTATTAAAACATCGGAAAAATTCACCCGGGAGCGAACGAGCGAGTAATGTAATTATTATATTCAAGCGAACGAGCGAAGCGACTCAGTAATGTACCACCCGGGAGTGAACGAGCGAAGCGATTGAGTAATGTAATTATAATATTCAAACGAACGAGCGAAACGAGTGAGTAATGTAATTATAATATTCAAGCGAACGAGCGAAGCGAGTGAGTAATGTAATCATAATATTCAAGTGAACGAGCGAAGCGAGTGAGTAGTGTATTGCAGTCCGGGCGAAGCCGGACCGGGCCGCTAGTTTATTACTAAAATACTAAAATTGTATTTTTAATTAATTCCACCTTGGTTTCAAAAAAATTATAATTATTGTCAAAGAAAGAATATATAACAAAAATAATAAAATATATAAATAAATATCATGTAGAATTTAGAAAAAAAAACGCCAAAAATTCTACGCTGCCATCAGGGCTCGAACCCAGGTTCCTATGCATAGAACGCAAAGACGTTACCAACTGCGCTATGAATGCAAGTGGACTGCGAACCGTTTTTATGATATAGCTATGTCAGTTTCTCATGCGCAATGATATTAGGACTCGTGTGATTGTTAAAATTTGCTAAGTCGCTCGTTTTAACATACTGTCACTACTCGTCAATAATATACCTCATTATGCATCTACATACACCGTGAGGGCAGTATAGCCTAGTGGATAGCGTACTTGGTACCGCAGCCTCTAGACTAGACTGTCGTGGGTTCGAATCCCACCTGCGGCCATCATGAATGTTTTGTGATGATATATTTTATAGTTTTAAGAAAGTTATTCAGTGTAGTTGAAAGACGCTAATGACCTGAGATGTCGACGCGTCTATAATCTACAATAAATAAAATACATACACCGGGTCCCAGATTGATGTATACATAGGGAATTTAGCATTGGGACAAAATGAATGGATCAGAATAAGCTATGATATTCTTTGCCAAAGCCTACTTGTGACCAAACTTTCTTCTTATGGAAAAACAATGTTAAATATTTACACGTAAATCGTAGGTATGTATACATCAAAATGGGACACTCTGTATACTAGGGTGGATCAAAAATATCAATTATTTTTACTTCCCACCTCTACTGTGGTAGGGAAGTAATGGATTTAGTCCGAAAAAAATATTTCGAGATTTTAACAGATTTTCACGTTTTGAGACCCTAGCAATCGTTTATGATCATTTTCTGACTGATGTCTGTATGTATGTGTGTGTGTGGTCAATTTTTCGCCTTCGATATCTTAAGAACGGAACAACATACGGGCATGCCGATTGTTCTATTGTGTTTATCAGCCTTTAACTTAGATCTGATTAGATTTTGAGTCAAATCGGTTCAGTGGATCCTGAGATATTCAAAAAAACGTCCTCAATGTCACGTATTAACATAGGTAAAAAAAAATATAAATGAATTCTAGATGTTATAATATGAAAAAAATGTAAATATTTTTTTTCTCTTAAATGTATAGTTTTCGAGAAAAAAATATTTTACTAAAAAAAATAAAAATTGTTAAACAGCTAAGGTTATTTGGGCCTAGTCAAAGAATAAAAAAAAAAAGTGTTTATTTTTTGCAAATATTTACTAGGTGGGAAGTATAGGACTGGTCATCAGTCGAATTTTTTTTTTACAAGTGACACGGAAAAATAGGTTGCTAGACACCTTAAAAAAATTCTCTCCAAATATGAGCTCTTAATTTTAATAGGAAGATCCTCCGCATCACAGTTTTTTGTTTTTTTCTCAGTCCAATAGAAACAAGCCGTGAGGTGGGTCGTTTATTAGGACTAAAGTGCGACCCTTGAGGTCCACACGACGAACTTCCCAGTTTGATAAATATTTAATAATAATAATTAAATTAGATATTACATATATTACATATTTCAATCATTAAAACATCAATAATTTAAAAAAAAAAAAAAAAAAAAAACGGCTGAACCGATTTTTATAAAATTTATGTCGGATCAAAATGACGTTAACACGCCTCGATTGACACCCTTACGAAGTCGATATAATTTTTTATTCGCGAGATATTGTGTAAAATCTACTTTTTTGGAGGTTATTTGGTTAAGAAAAAAGAACGGCTGAACCGATTTTGAAAAAATTTCTTTCAGATCATATTTACGTCAATACGCGTCGATTGGCACCCTAACATAGTCGATATCATTTTTCGTTCTCGAGATTTCGTCTTTGAAAGAAATGTACACATACGTACGTACGTACGTACACACACACACACACACACACAGACATCTTTCTAAAAGTAGTGTAAAAATAGTGTAGTGACCTTGAAACATAAAATTTTTTTTTCCTTTTTGATTTCGATTTTCGGACCCATTACAATAACTGCCAGTGGGAAGTTAAAAATTCATACCTCATCATTAATTGATTGTACAGAAAAATGTTTTAAGAGAATTTTGTAGGAAATTTAATGCTCTACAAAAAAGGTATCTTATATTTTTTCCGCAAACCTAACCATTTGAAAGATATTGAAGATTTAAGTTTGATTATTTTAAGACAAATTTCATTTTTGTTTATGAATTTTATAACTCGACAATAAATGATTATAATAAATCTTCAACATCTTTCAAATGGTGAGGTTTGCGGAAAAAATATAAGATACCTTTTTTGTAGAGCGCATTAAATTTCCTACAAAATTCTCCTAAAACTTTTTTCTGTACAATCTATTAATGATGAGGTATGAATTTTTTTCTATTGGACTGAGAAAAAAATAAAAAACTGTGATGTGGAGGATCTTTCTATTAAAATTAAGAGCTCATATTTGGTGAGAATTTTTTTAAGGTGTCTAGCAACCCATTTTTCCGTGTCACTTGTAAAAAAAAAAAATGATTTTTTTGACCCACCCTAATGTATACATCAAAATGGGACACCCTGCATACAATCTACTATTGGTTCATCAACAGCTAATTAAATTGAAAATTTAATTTTACCAAGTTTTCAGATTAGAATCTAGGAGCCAAGGAATAGCCATATAAACAATCGATACACGCTCGGCAAGTCTCAAGCCCTTACATGATCTGTACACTGTAAAAAATAGATGTAAAAATATTTTGAAAGTTAAGGTAGAATTCGCTCGATTTTCTAAGTGATTTTACATTATCATTTATTTTTACACAGAAAACTTCATAAAAACTTGGACTTTTACTGTGAAGTTAAACAAATTTGTGATTTTTACATAAAGTAAATTAAAATTACATAATTTGTGTAATATTCCATTAAAGTGTGTAAAAATTACAAAATAAAATGTATAGTTACATATATAAAATGGATGAATACAAAATAAATTAATGTAAAATTAGTAACCACGCATGCGCAATGTGTTTTTATGGAATCTACGCGATGTGGCGATACCTGTTTGCGACGCCATTGCCTCTTTGTGTGCCTATTACCAGATTAATCGCTGGTTACAAATCATCGATAATCTATGTAATCGGCCTTCTCATTTCTTACAGTGTAATTAATATTAGAGCTTTAATAAAAAATGCACTAATTAGTTAAGAAATTGCATATCACCGTCAGTTTTCTTTTTCTTCAAATAATTAAGCTAGGTAGTTCCACGGAAGTAAGCATATATTTATTTGCACATGGCTCTATTAATCACAAACAATAAAACAAAACACGGAGTGTTTAATACATTACAGTGTTTTTTTTTCTTTCTTTTCTGTAATATAAATGCAAGAACCGACGATAATATTGGCTGGTTAAAACACTAAACACAGCGTTTTACATGGATAGTAAAGTTGCCTAATAAAATCAATCAATAAAAAATAACGTTTATTTTGTACATAATAGTCTTTCGTTGTCCAATATATATATACAGATTGTATCAAATTAAACCTGTGCATAGGGCATTCTGTGTGTAAGACAGAGATCGATACATAAAGCAATAAGTAAGAATGAGATGATCGCTAATAGGATGTTACGTGGTTACTGTAAATAAATAATATTTAAACAACCTAATAGCGTCATCTTTGTTTTTTCGCTCCTTCTATGCTGTAAAAATGTAAATCTTTTATCAGTTTAATTTATAGTAATCACGTAATAATCTATTAACGATCATTTATCTCATTCTTACTTATTGCTTTATGTATCAATCTCTTCTTACACACAGAATGCCCTATGCACAGGTTTAATTTGATACAATCTGTATAATACAAAAAATAATGAAGCTATATTTCGTATGACATTTGAATTATCTATAAAAAGTTAAAAAAGGTGTAACTACAACTGTTAATACAGGTATTATATTTTTGAATTTGAATTTTTGATTGAAGTCCGTTTTCCCAAACCCACACTTCAAATTAAAAATCTTAACATTCATGGTTTTAAACTAATTGGCTGAGAGCTAGTGACAATTTTTTGGTGTTATTTATTCAAGGCCTTATTTTTGTGAAGATGTTGAGGGAGGCATATTAAAGTGCCCTAAGTAAGGGATTTTGCTAGATAGTGGTATTGGAGGGATGCAGACCGCCCCCAACATGTAACCAAAAAAATTGTCACTGTTATTATTGCTTCAAGGCTGAATTTGTTTGTATGGCTTGTCGGTGACCCAATAATGCCATTATAATATTTGCAGATCGATTGGTCAGTATTAAAGGGGTGGCAGATCACCCTAAACGTGTCATGTACCCGACGAAATTTATATTATTAGTTCAAGGTTCTAATTTTAATATGTTATTACGGCGACTGTTTTATAAGCATACTTATATTTCATTTTGCAGAACAAAATGTCGGCATTAATCCCCTTGCAGAACGATATAAATACCTACCTACGCGAGCAAGTTTCCCTCTAAGAGAAGGGGTTAATACCGACATTTTGTTCTGCAAATTGAAATATAAGCTTAAAATCGATCTGCAAATTTTATAATGGTATTATTGGGTTCACCGACAATCTATACAAACAATTTCAGCCTTGAAGCAATAATAATTGTGACCACTTTTTTGTTACATGTTGGGAGCGGTCTGCATCCCTCCCATACCGCTATCTAGCAAAATCCCTTACTCAGGACACTATATGCCTCCCTCAACATCTTCACAAAAATAAGGCCTTGAATAAATAACACCAAAAAATTGTCACTAGTTCTCGGTCTATAAATCTGCCTTGAGGTATAAATGTAACTTTTTGTGTGATGCCCGAACAAACAGATTTTGTTATACAGATTTCCGTATTCACATTGAAAGTTATGAAATTACTTACATACATAATAAATTTCACAACTGATATCAATTTAGGTTTCAAATTAGTATTATTTCTCAAGATAATGCAAGTTTCAAATGATTTACGATTTATGAAACCATTCGAACAGATGAAATCGGGTCGAATCGACTGTAATATAATCGCGAGCATCGAGGGCAACTTTGTCTCAGGACGGCCGATTACCGGTCGCTCCATATATACCTAATATGTATATAAAACAATGGTACAAAAACACCACATAGGTAATGTGAAATTCGCATGACTTCAGAATTGTGTCGGTTAGGGATGGCAGAAAAACTTGATTATTAAACCACTGATTGTTATCTTTTTCACGTCGACTATGTTGTTATCTCTCTCATTTCAACCGGAAAAGTTTTCAGTCGGACTTTTTAATTATTTATAAAGACTGATTTGTTTGTAAAGCGCTTACAAAAGTCATTTTACAAAATAATATTGTCATTAAAAAGTCTATAGAATTTAATTCAATTTTTATTACTCATTTATTAGTAATAATAAAATTTTTTATCCATCGTTAATATAGCGCTAGGATTACCAATTATATTGAACGAATAATTAAATTATTGAAGCTGCTGTTTTATTTTGTTATACACTAAGAAAAAAGGTTTACAAGTTCTTGTAAAGCCGGCTCCAGGTGACATGGCAATTAATGTCGACCAATGTTGTAATTCGGGCAATTGCCATGCCGTGTGGATCATTTTCATATGGTCAATATTCAACAAATAGTCACCAACGTTGGGGCATTGGAATTTGGAAGACATTCGCTTTGAGGGCGGATTTTCGAACATACATCAAAGTGATTGGCTAACGCTAATATTTATCTGAAAAGGTCGCCAGGTCATAAAGTAATTTGTGCATTCCGTGCCCAACCTATTTTTAACCGACTTCAAAAAAAGGAGGTTTCTCAATTCGACCGTATATTTTTTATGTTTTATGTGGTTATGTTTTATGTATGTTCGCGGATAACTTCGTCGTTTATGAACCGATTTTGACAAATTTTTTTTTATTTGAAAGGATATACTTTCAGATTGGTCCCATAGAAATTTCATCAAAATCGGTTCAGTAGTTCGGCTGACTTTTTAATAAAAGTAAGTAACGGCGTGTGATTCTTTAAGGTAAATGTTACTTTTTGATACTAAAAAGTAAAAAATAAAGAACTTTTTAACAAAAAAAAACTCCTTCAAAAAGGCACTAAAAAGAGGAAAATAATGAAATTTTGAGGTCTGTGCCAATTAAAATATGAAGTCGGTTAAAAAGTATAGTATAGTGATTAATTTATATTAGAAATCGTGTCCATCGTGATTATAATAAAATTAAGAAAAATCGCAGGATAGTGGACAAAATAATTTTATTTATTAAATTATTTTGTCCACTATCCTGCGATTTTTCTTAATTTTATTATAGTGATTAATATCTTCTTTTTTTTAATCAACTTCATATTTTAATTGGCACAGACCTCAAAATTTCATTATTTTCCTCTTTTTAGTGCCTTTTTGAAGGAGGTTTTTTTTTGTTAAAAAGTTTTTTACTATAGGCGAATAAATATTTATACCCTTGAAATTGGACAGAATAGTTATTCTTACGATTTATACCCGCAGTAAACTTAACTACGGTTGGTGAATTGAATTATCGTTATTTATTCCGAGTAATAGTTACCAGGGGAATAAATCAACGGAATAAATAACTAACTAGGCTCGGTGAATACGGGCCTAAGGCCCGTATTCACCAAACACTGTTAAAGATAGAAGTTACTAACCTTAGAATAAATTTATTCCTTGGAATAAAATAAACTGTCTATTCACCAAGCAATTCATTCGATAGAATAGTAACTGCAGGTAAAAATTTACTATATACTATACGCCTTGCAGATTTTGTCAAATAAAGCACGTTTACCAAAGATCCGACCGATGGCGCATCTATCGAAAATGTAAAATGGTGAATATTGACATATTTTACTGACAAAAACCTTTACCTGTAAGATATGAAATTAATATTTACCTGAAAAGGTCGCCAGGCCATAAAGTAATTTATGCATTTCGTGCACACCCTATTTAACTAGGCGGATAAATATTTATACCCTTGAAATTGGACAGGATAACTATTCTTACGATTTATACCTGCAGTAAACTTAACTATGTTTGGTAATTTGAATTATCACTATTTATTCCGAGTGATAGTTACCAGGGGAATAAATCAACGGAATAAATAACTAACTAGGCTCGGTGATTACGGGCCTAAAGGGGACTGAACCTTGGCATTATTAATTGCGTTAGACGCATCCCTGATCGTCTAAATACGGCGAGGGCAATGAAACAGAGAGCAAGTTATTTATTACGGTAAAAGATCAATTTAGTTATTTCACTAAATTGCTATTTTCATTTATTAAGCACAAGCCGTGCTCCTACTTAATCCGCTTTGTAATTAGGTTCGTTGTCCGAACTGAACGCACGATACAAGCGCTCGACACAAACCGATTTATTGAATGCGTAATACGAACTTTGCAGTTTTCCCGTTTTTTTCGCGACTGGATTTGAGAAATCAGTGCGATTAAAATGGAAGATTGTAAAGTTGTAAAATCTAGGTAATTAAAATTGTATAGCAATTAGAAACATTTTTTTCACCGAGATTATTGTGATTATATTCGTTCTATAAAATTTATGCTCTAGTGATTTATTTATATTATTAATTTTTCGGCCCGGCTACGTCCGAGTAAATTTTTGTTTGACAACAAAATAATCAAGAGCAACATAAATCTTTCATATTATAAGGTTTCACTGTATCTCTTATTGTTTAGCCAACGTTTACCAATTTAGCTCTGATATCGCGTGTGGTATCCCTGACTTGCTACATTTTCGCTCACTGCTCATTTTCCTTTTATCTTAGCGTAATAATATGCTATAGCCTATATGCACTGTAAAAAATGGATGTAAAAATACTTTGAAAGTTAAGGTAGAATTCGCTCGATTTTCTAAGTGATTTTACATTATTATTTATTTTTACACTGAAAACTTCATAAAAACTTGGACTTTTACTGTAAAGTTAAACAAATTTGTGATTTTTACATAAAGTAAATTAAAATTACATAATTTGTGTAATATTCCAATAAAGTGTATAAAAATTACAAAATAAAATGTACAGTTACATATACATATAAAATGGATGAATCCAAAACAAATTAATGTAAAATTAGTAACCACGCATGCTCAATGTGTTTTTATGGAATCTACGCGATGTGCAGGCGATTCCTGTTTGCGACGCCATTGTCTCTTTGTGTGCCTATTAACAGATTAATCGCTGGCTACAAATGGACCATCGATAATCTATGTAATCGGCCTTCTCATTTCTTACAGTGAAGAAGTAGACTTTTAAACAGTGAACTATTTTTAGGGTTCCGTATCTCAGAATGAAAAATTCGACTGATGACCAGTCCTATACTTCCCACCTAGTAAATATTTGCAAAAAATAAACACTCTTTTTTTTTTATTCTTTGACTAGGCCCAAATAACCTTAGCTGTTGGTGGTCTTTAAAACACAATTTAATTTTTATTCTTTGAAAAAAGCATGGCCCTCTTTTTTGTTTGGTGATCTACTGATGGCTAACTTAATATAGCAAAAATCATGGTTACCTTGATTTACGTACAATTTTTATTTTTTTTAGTAAAATATTTTTTTTCTCGAAAACTATACATTTTAGAGAAAAAAAATATTTACATTTTTTTCATATTATAACATCTATAATTCATTTATATTTTTACTTCCCACCTCTACTATGGTAGGGAAGTAATGGATTCAGTCCGAAAACAATATTTCGAGATTTTAACAGATTTTCACGTTTTGAGACCCTAGCAATCGTTTAAGATCATTTTCTGACTGATGTCTGTATGTGTGTGTGTATGTGTGTATGTGTGTATGTGTGTATGTGTGTGTGTATGTGGTCAATTTTTCGCCTTCGATATCTTAAGAACGGAACAACATACGGGCATGCCGATTGTTCTATTGTGTTTATCAGCCTTTAACTTAGATCTGATTAGATTTTGAGTCAAATCGGTTCAGTGGATCCTGAGATATTCAAAAAAACGTCCTCAATGTCACGTATTAACATAGGTAAAAAAAAATATAAATGAATTCTAGATGTTATAATATGAAAAAAATGTAAATATTTTTTTTCTCTAAAATGTATAGTTTTCGAGAAAAAAAATATTTTACTAAAAAAAATAAAAATTGTACGTAAATCAAGGTAACCATGATTTTTGCTATATTAAGCTAGCCATCAATAGATCACCAAACAAAAAAGAGGGCCATGCTTTTTTCAAAGAATAAAAATTAAATTGTGTTTTAAAGACCACCAACAGCTAAGGTTATTTGGGCCTAGTCAAAGAATAAAAAAAAGAGTGTTTATTTTTTGCAAATATTTACTAGGTGGGAAGTATAGGACTGGTCATCAGTCGAATTTTTTTTACCTATGTTAATACGTGACATTGAGGTCGTTTTTTTGAATATCTCAGGATCCACTGAACCGATTTGACTCAAAATCTAATCAGATCTAAGTTAAAGGCTGATAAACACAATAGAACAATCGGCATGCCCGTATGTTGTTCCGTTCTTAAGATATCGAAGGCGAAAAATTGACCACATACACACACACACACATACACACACACACACACACACACATAGAGACATCAGTCGGAAAATGATTTTAAACGATTGCTAGGGTCTCAAAACGTGAAAATCTGTTAAAATCTCGAAATATTGTTTTCGGACTGAATCCATTACTTCCCTACCATAGTAGAGGTGGGAAGTAAAAATGGGCAATATAGGGCCTCACGCGTAGTTTACACGAAAACCTAAACGAAAATCCTAAGGGGCTCAAATTAGAAAATTAAAACAAAAAAACTTCAAATGCATCAGATGTGACATTTCACATGAAACGGCTCGTTATGAGAAATACAAATATATTTTTTTTATTATTTAAAAATGCATATCTACTTACTTAGTTAAAAAGATATTAAAGAAAATATACGAAAATCGAGACTCCCCCCTTATTTCCGAAACTCTGAGCCTAAAATTTTGAAAAAAAAAATAAATAGGGAATATAACAAAAATGTTTTTGCCCCCCGTTTTTTTCTGTTTTTTGTATCTGTTGAATAACTCTAAGATATGAGTGATACTTGACGTGAATTACAGCTTTATAGGTAACGGCGTTATTAAGATAGACCTGGCAACAAAATAGGTCTATAAAAATTGCAACTTTGACGGTCTCTAAAACCTACAGTTTTGATAAAATAAATAAGAATATAAACACATTCATAATCTAATCAAAAGGACCCTTTCAACGATACCCCACAAGAATAGGTACAAAAAAAATTTTTTTGACCCCCGTTTGCATGTATGAGCGCCCCCCATAAATAAACTTTTCTAATCTTTTGTTATCCTCTACGTCTTTGGATCGCGGTAATACATATTATGTGTGAATTTCAAGTCCTTATCTCATTTCGTATAGAAGATAGAGGCTTGTGACAGACAGACATCGTTGGCACAACAATACCTAGGGTTCTTTTCTGGTACGGAACCCTAAAAATGTTACGTCGGTATTAGTTCAATGGAATTACTAATTACTATTTGTGAGTTCATAGGGGATATTCAATCTTAACATGATCTCTTTATAATTCTCTGAATGTAGGTACTGTAAACCCTTTGAAAACATAATATTATCAACTGCGAAATCTCCAATAATTAAATGATTAATTGCAAATACAAAAGTTTTTGTCCAATTTGCGTAGTATTGTAAAACGGATTGTGTAACGTACACTCCTATTTTCTGCTAGCATAGGTATCTGTGCGTTACAGAATATAGCGACAAGTTATATGTAATATAGACCTGCAGCAGAAAATTGTATTGTTTGACAAAAGTTGTTTATAACTTTTTATTTTCGAGCGACCATAAGCATGAAGAAAGTAATGTCAAAAAAAGTAAAATTCGAAATTTAGACAGAAGTTTCATGGTCCATTATACATACAGAAAAAAACGAATTTCTAATGTCCATCCGTAGGTCTAGCTGACACCAAGGGCGTCGCCAGGTTATGACTAATGGGGGGGGCAATGGAGCAATATTATGGAGGATAAAAAACATGAACGCCGAGAGCATGAAGCGTTACACTTTGGAAGTCTTTGCCTCGATGACGATTGTAATAAGAACGGTTCTAATATCAATGTATAAAACTTCACAAGCCCTCGACAGCACAATAACTAAATCAAACTTTTAAACACAGTAATAATTATTTATTTTAACAAAAATAATATTTAATTAAAACATAACCTGCGGGGATTTTTTGCAAAACTTTCAACCACTTTATCATTAAAATTATTTAGGTTTTTATTTATTATAGCTCTGTGTACACTCATCATGGCCAGACCATTAAGGCGATCTTCTGCCATGGTGCTGCTTAGCCATGTTTTTAGTCTTCTGAGGCTGCTAAAGGATCGCTCTTTAAAAACGGATGTCAAAATCTTAATGTTATTCTGAATATTTCAATACTTTCTACAATATACATTAAACCTTGTGAATTTATTTACGTTTTGTCATGCGATGCGGAATTTATTAATAGGTAAGGAAGTCAATTGCCCGCACTTTGGTCGCTTTGCGGCTAGCTACATTTGATCTCTAGGGGGGGCAACTGCCCCACCCTGCCCCCCCCCTTGGCGACGCCCTTGGCTGACACACCGTTTAATACTATATTGAAACCTGCAAATTTTAAATTTAAGGTCTTTCGGGGATTCCTCAGGGAGATTTTTCTTATTTTCCCGCCAATCTTCTAAATAAAATAAAATTCGCGGTCTATGTAATTCAGCGATAGTCAGTCAGATTTTCAATTAGGTACATAATTATATTTTTTTAATAATAAATTGAAAATCCAATCGATTCTTTTAGTCAATTGCCATAATAGACGGTCTCCAATGTAATCGCACTCGCCAGTCGCATCGATTTCCCGGTTCTCGGAAAAATTATTTTTTGGTTCCATTCGATTCAGCTCGATAAGAATTGAATTTGTGAATACTTTTAAGGGCTCCCAATTTGTTTAAACAATAGGTATTATTTTTGATGAAATTTCGAGGATGACGTTTTTAACCTTTCACCTCTCTCGTAGCGGAAACGGTAATAGATACGACAAAAATGCACTGGGCTCTTTTGTATAGCATTTGCATTTCCTACAAAAAAAGCCCGCAAGAGAATTATCTATTTCTAGTTGCTCAGCCTTAAAATATTAGTTTAGATCAGCGGTTCCCAATCCATGGGCCGCGGGCAACGTGACACTGGGCCGTGGACGCTGCAGCTGGTCGAAAGTCTAAGCCAAGATAAATATTATCGGAGCTTCAGGAGTTGAGATGGGAACAATCGAGTATATAGGATGTCTATTTGTGTTTGTGTGTTTATAGTTTTTACTTGTATTTAGTTAGTGAGCCTCAAGGTTGGAAACCGCTGGTTTAGATAGTTTACGAGCAACAGGCGCTTGCGCACAAACGTAAGAACGGCAGTTTTACGAGTCAAGTTTTTTTAATTGTTTGCAAAAATTGGAATAGACATTTTTCTAATACAAAAAACTACTGTAAAATTGTAAAATGTTTATTGCAAATAGTTTCTCTACGGTAGACTGGTCTCTAATCTCTAAGGGCACCCAATGGGAAGTTAGCATTGTGGTTTTACCCACACACCAAGCCTCTTTTTTTATTTCTCTTTTTTATTGTTATATATTAGCTATGAGCTGAATCGAATGGTACCAGAAAATAATTTTTCCAAGAACCGAGAAATTGATGCGAGCAAATTTAGCAATTGAATTTTACCAGTTCTTCGATGAGCCTGGGAAAGTATGAGTTTGTAACACACGAGTCATGAACACGTCTTAATATAAACACCGGTACTGCGACGATCTCGGGAAAACTTTTGATTGGCGCTGTAAAATGTGCCTCTATGCATGTAAGTATACATGAGCTATTATGTACAATAGACGTTTAATAACAAAGACGATTAGGAAAATGGAACGTCTATAGGACACGCAACTTCAGCTCCGATATCCTGAGCTCCTGATGCAGACCACTGTACGTAATCATTGGTGCGCATACCCACTTTTACAAAGTCATCCATGCTTATTACCAGTGATTGTTTATCAGTGGTTGATATTCACGCTTACCGATGCAGTGTCACTCGTATATCGTAACTAATATCAACTACTCAACCAATCTCTGTGAAATTTTGCATACGGGTAGCTTCCGAAATGGAGATAACATAAGCTATAATAACTGGCCGGCCCGGCTTCGCGCGGGAGACAATCATGAGGTATCTCAGAAATTACTGAACCGACTTCAATTTTTTTTTAATGTTCGATAGGTGATAATTTGCTTTAAACAAAGGCTATAATAACTGGCCAGCTCGGCTACGCGCGGGTGACAATCATGAGTAATCTCAGAAATTACTGAACCGATTTCAATTTTTTTTAATGTTCGATAGGTGATAATTCGCTTTAAAACATAGGCTATGATAACTGGCCAGCCGGGCTTCGCCCGGGTGAAAATCAGGGATATTCTCAGAAATTACTGAACCGATTTCAATTTTTTTTCACTGCTCGATAGGTGATACCTTGATTTAAGACATAATAACTGGAGGGAACGAACGAAGCGAGTGAGTAATGTTGCTATTAATAAATCATAAATTCATAGCACCCGGGCGAAGGCAGACCGAGCCGGTAGCCCTCTATAATCTGTTCTTGCTAGAATGAGAATTAGTGGCGTAACTACAAATTTGGAACTCTTGGCACATTAATATATTAATTAAGCTCACTGATAAAGAGGAACTAATCCCTTCACCCGCCCCATCATCATCATAATCAATGGAAGAAAAATTTTGCCAAAATTCCGAAATATGTAGAGCAGAAAGTATATGATCGGGAGCGTGTAAAAAATGTTAGACGGTAGGAAGTGGGTTGAACCCTTTTTAACTGTTTTTAATAAATTATTATATTTTCAACACGTATAAATATTTACGTAATCTAATATATAAAATTCTCGTGTCACGGTGTTTGTTGCCAAACTCCTCCGAAACGGCTGGACCGATTTTGATGAAATTTTGTATGCTTATCGGGTAGGTCTGAGAATCGGCCAACATCTATTTTTCATACCCCTAAATGTTAAGGGTGGTCCACCTCAAATTTTTTTTTTATTTTTTGGACAACATTTTTTGTTTTTATTTTTTCATGATTCAGCATTGAAAAATATATACAATTCTAAATTTTCACCCTTATACGATCAACCCCTGATTTTTAATCGCGATTTTTATATTAAGCTTTAAAAAATACATATATGGCGAACGAGCGAAGCGAGTGAGTAGTGTATTCATAATATTCAAGCAAACGAGCGAAGCGAGTGAGTAGTGTATTAATAATATTCAAGCGAGTGAGTAGTGTATTTATAATATTCAAGCGAACGAGCGAAGCGAGTGAGTAGTGTATGAATAAAATTCAAACGAACGAGCGAAGCGAGTGAGTAATGTAATTATAATACTCAAGCGAACGAGCGAAGCGAGTGAGTAGTGTATTTATAATATTCAAGCGAACGAGCGAAGCGAGTGAGTAGTGTATTGCAGGTAGGCGAACTCGGACGGGGCAGCTAGTAATAATATAATAACAATAATTAAATGCTTGCCAAGTTTTTTTCAAAAATATATTCCTGGAATAATTACGGCTTTCTATGATCCCTTTTTTGAATTTTTTAAATCGTACACATAATAAGAAAATTAAGTTTTTTATACTATTTCTATATACTTAGTATAAAATGAAATCGCTTTCCGCGTCTGTCTGTCTGTCTGTATAACCGCTAACTCCTCCTAAACCACGCAACGGATTTTGATGCGGTTTTCACCATCAGTTAGATAATTTTTCAGGGAAGGTTTATATATATATAGCGAACGAGCGAAGCGAGTGAGTAGTGTATTGCACCCGGGTTTTCTTAGCACCCGGGCGAAGCCGGACAGGGCCGCTAGTAAAAAATATAATCATTCTGTGGATTAGTTCACCTCTACAAGGCCTGCCTATATGCAGTAATTATTATTAATATATTAACTAATATTTAATTATTACTTGCTGAAAGACGTCATAGTTTTCGAGTTAATTATTATATGATGTACAAGTAGCAATAATAATTATTCTCGTCAGATTTTAATGCGACTATATTAAGATTTTAATATAAATTTAGTTTAGATAATTAGAATCAATTATAACAGAAAGGTATCCCGTTATTAATTTTCAAGTAGAACCTTCTCACTGTAAAATTACAAGTCAAAGTGGATTTCTGATTTCATACAACATTTTGCGTAGGTAATCTAGATAATAACCTAACTTTTTTTAAACTTTTTAATCATACCTATCCGGGATGAAGAGATCCAAATGTAAACGTACATCTCATAAGGAAAAGTTGGAAAAAAGAAATTGATTTTTTAACTTCCCATTGGAAGTTTTTGTAATGGGTCCGAAAATCGAAATCAAAATGTATAACAAATTTTTATGTTTCAAGGTCACTACACTATTTTAACACTATTTTTAGAAAGATGTCTGTGTGTGTGTATGTGTGTACGTATGTACGTACGTAAGTGTCCATTTCTTTCTAAGACGAAATCTCGAGAATGAAAAATTATATCGACTACCTACGTTAGGGTGCCAATCGACGCGTATTAACGTAAATATGATCTGAAAGAAATTTTTTCAAAATCGGTTCAGCCGTTCTTTTTTCTTAACCAAATAGACTCCAAAAAAGTAGATTTTACACAATATCTCGCGAATAAAAAATTATATAGACTTCGTAAGGGTGTCAATCGAGGCGTGTTAACGTCATTTTGATCCAACATAAATTTTATAAAAATCGGTTCAGCCGTTTTTTTTTTTTTAATTATTGTTAAAAATAAATAATAATTATGTTTTAATGATTAAAATGATTACTTTTCTGTGTAATATCTAATTTAATTATTATTATTAAATATTTATCAAACAGAGAAGTTCGTCGTGTGGACCTCAAGGGTCGCACTTTAGTCCTAATAAACGACCCATCTCACGGCTTGTTAGTGTATTTGCCATAATATGGCACATACACTATTGGCGTCGGTCGGATGGCGGGACCTAGGGGTCGGACCAAAATTTCTCGACGTTTCATACCCCCCTGAACAGTTTGCCACCATTTTTGGAAATGTATATATATATTTATATATATGTGTGTACACGATAACTCTCGACAGACTTAATCGATTGAATCGAAATTTGGTACACACATTGGAACCCATCACCGCACGAACCTATTTAAAATGGGCCCGATCGGACCATTTTCAGGGTTGTATTTAGGGGTTCCAAAAAGTTTTTGGGCCCAAAGATACCGAGAAATTTGTCAGAATCGTTTCAAAATTGAAATTTAACTCTTTAGTAAAGATTTAAATGTGCTGCTAAAATTTTAATAAAATCGGCCCGACAGGACCGGACTTTCAAATTTTATGAAAACACTAGTTTGTTGAAACGGATTTACTTATGGAAGCGCGTATTTAATTTGGTGCAGATGTTGTACTGATAAAATTCGTGTCTAATATTGAAATTTAGAAAAATTTAATTATTTTAAGGGATGTATTAAGGGGTTAAATTTTTTATTTTGTCAAAAAACAAACTTAAGTTCACTGTTCACAGCAAATACACTATATTGTCGGCAGGGTTTGGCACTGCGACCCGAGTTTTTTTTATCAAAATCGGTCAAGTAGAAGCCGCTGAAAGTTCTCGAACAAAAACACGCCTTGCATTTTAAATACATAGATAGCATTTTTTTTTCGCTAATGACCTAAGTTGTCGACGCGTCTATAATCCACGATAGCATATTTGGTTATACGAGAGAAAATAGAAGAATAGCAAAATGTGGTTGGCACGCTTCAATCATCCATGTCAAAAATGTAAATGTGTTGCAAGAAAAAAAAGTCTAAGCGCCACTGAACATATTTGGACGCTACATAAAATATAAAGCCGCAGTGTTTTAATATTACTTCTTGTGGTGAAAGCCACAACTTCATTATAACATAGTTTATTTCGGAACAAAAAAATATTTTTTATTTAGGTATATTATATTATAATAATTTCAAGATCTCTAATATTGAAATGAGACATGTTATTGGGAAGTTGGATTAAGTAATTTCGTACAATCCAACTTCCCAAAATCATCTCTCAATACCTAATAATGGATAAGAACCGCCATATTTCTAGTGATGTAAATGCGTATAATACTCTGGTATAAAACATTTGTATAAAACGGTAGATATGTAAAAAAAATAATATACCCGTTTTATACTATGTATAAATACTGCATATTTGCTATTTTATACAGCACGTATAAAACGTTTAACACCGTTTAAAACGGTTTAATACCAAA
The DNA here is from genome assembly GCA_039654895.1 of Mongoloraphidia duomilia. Lineage (NCBI taxonomy): Eukaryota > Metazoa > Arthropoda > Insecta > Raphidioptera > Raphidiidae > Mongoloraphidia > Mongoloraphidia duomilia. The sequence goes on from CM077527.1 coordinate 17,019,264, forward strand.
ATGAGAACAGGAACTTTTTCTATTATGCTGCTGGCAATACTGAATAATGCACCGTAACCGAAGTGTGAAAAAGTAAAAAAAACCGTTTTATACTGAAAAAATACGGTATTATACCATGGGTTTAATGCACAAACAAGTATTTTTACATCACTACATATTTCTAATAAGTACCGTTTGATTATTTTAATTTTAATAATTTTGGATTCTTACCTTCAAAAAATACAGCTTGAAAGGTGAAATCAATGAATGAAACTTCAAATCTGATGCCTGCACAGTATACTTTTTCACTTCCTCTCTACACTTCTTTTATTGATGTTAACTTCCGGTGTCAACGTATCTGAAATATAAAATAGAAGCACATGTTTATATTTTTCCATTCAAATACAAATCCGCTGGAAATTGAAATAAATCCATTTATTGATATATATATTAGTTTTTGTCTGTGTCTTCGCCCGTAAAAACAGTGGCGGACTAAGCCCGTCGGAGGCCCGGGGCGGCAGAACTAAATGAGGTCCCCGTTCTGCTTAGAAATTGATGTATTTGTAGTGTAAATTTCGAAAAAAATGAATAATATACAGCGTGTTCACGAAAGTTCTTTACAAATGGAATTTTTTTTTATTAATTATTAATTAATTTTTAGACGCAAATAGCCATAGCAGCTGACGCGTCTATAAATAAAAAAAAAAAAAAAAAAATTTTCTGTAGAAAAGTTCTGCTTCGTCCAAAACCTCTAAAACACCAAAGAAAATTTTTTTCGCCCTAAAGTTATACTGTTCTTTGTATGGAGAGAGATGGAGGACATGTTGAATTCTGATTTATAATTCTGAATAAATAATTACTTAGAAGTTAGTTATGTTATAATTTTGAATTAAATTTGATTATGCAACTAATTTAGCGAAAATTTTGAATATCACAGATAATTTTTATTTTTAGTAAAATAAAACTTTTTGATTTCCCTCGTATAACTTTAGGCCGAAAAAAATTTTCTTTGGTGTTATAGAGGTTTTGGACGAAGCAGAACTTTTCCACAGAAAAAAATTTTTGCTCCAATAATTAATAAAAAAAAATTCCATTTCTAAAGAACTTTCGTGGACACGCTGTAGATGTAATGGCTGACAAAAAAATCAAATATTCATAATAAACGTAGGTAAGTAGGTAACCTACCTACATTTATATTTTGTATACGTACGGGGCCTCCAACTACAAACTGCCTCTTACTTACTAAACATATTTTAGCCTTATTTGGGATTTGATTAAGAAGGACTTCTCGAAATTTAGAGGCCCCCCAGGATTAATAATGTTTTTTAATATTCTTTGTCCACTACAAAAATATATAAAAGCGGTAGACTGTAGGTGTGATGGTCGGGAACTGGTGCCTTTACCCTATAATCCAGCCGGCAAAATTGACAACACATTCGGTAATCTATACAAACCTGGCTCTTTGTAGTTTTTTTTTGAGCTTAATTAGCATAAAAGCTCATATGCGGAACGATAGCTCGTTATACAGTGGATATTAATTGGCTGTTTAAAGTGTAAGTTTTCACCAATGGGGATAATTAAAATAAAAAGAGAAAAACTGCACCGCAACCTGTTTGTCAGCAATATTGTGGGCGTCAAGATATACATATTTTATTTATAGTAGATTACAGACGCTCGACAACTGAGGTCATTAGTGTCTACTTACATCAAATTAAATTAAACGATATCGCAAAACATCCATGAGCGGAGGTTGGATTTGAAACCACGACAGTTTGATCTCGAAAACTATTGAATGCATTTGATTCCGGTTTTTACTATTTGATATAGCTTATTTGTTGGGGAAGGTTTAGGTCTATAATAACTGTCCGGACCGGCTTCGCCCGGGTGCAAATCGGTTTGATTCAAAGTTTGATTGCAATCAAGTTTAAGTATATCAAAAGCTATGTGAAATATAATATTAAACTCAATAATAATAAGTCGCGGGCATTTAATTTTAAATTCGAGCGAACGAGCGAAGCGAGTGAGTCACGCATAAATTAATTATAAATTCGAACGAACGAGCAAAGCGAGCTTAAAGTAATAATTGATTATAAATTCGAGCGAACGAGCGAAGCAAGTGAGTCACGCATAAATTAATTATAAATTCGAACGAACGAGCAAAGCGAGCTTAAAGTAATAATTGATTATAAATTCGAGCGAACGAGCGAAGCAAGTGAGTCACGCATAAATTAATTATAAATTCGAACGAACGAGCAAAGCGAGTGCTTAATGTAATAATTGATTATAAATTCGAGCGAACGAGCGAAGTGAGTGCACCCACACGAAGTCAGACGTGACATCTATAGTTGGTGTTATAATTAATAACATTAAAAATAATCAATTAAATCAATCAATTAATAAAAATAAAATTAAAAATGATTCAGTAAACAATGTTTTTCTATATCTACAACAATATTTCATAAATATTTTCAAAATTAATTGTATTTTTATAAGCAATCTGTACTGTGTACAGAAAAGTATAGAACTACATATTTCTTAAAAAGTAGTAGATACACAGCTGATTTTGAAAAAAAGGTATTTATTGATTGACCAATAAATTCTTATACAGGTTGTACCATAACTCGAGGTCCATAACTTAAGAGCGTGTTATTGATGTCATTTAGGGTTAAAATTGCTTAATAAACGTATGTCAGAAAATTCAACCTAACAGAACTGCTTCCATTGAAAGTTGTAAAAAACATTTGTGATTAATTTTATTAGTAATTAATTTTCGTACATATGTTTATTAACCAATTTTAACTCTAAATGACTTCAATAACACGCCCTTAAACTATAGATCTCAAGTTATGGGACATCCTGTATATGCCCGTTTTCTGAAACTGGCTGTAGCAGAGGAGTCGTGGAAACGCCCATATAAACAACGGTAAAACGTTTATTACCTCTGTTGTCGAGCATCTATAATTTATAATATCTATCTATGCGATCTCGATTAATTGCAAAGTACTACACATTACAGTGCAACCTCGATATTACAAAACTGAAGGGAATTAGAAAATATTCGTTATACCAAGTAATTTGTTACCATGATGTTTGCTATATAGAGGTTAGGTTGGACTACGATTCGTTTTAACAAGGTTTATCAGCCATTGCAACTTTAAAACTAACAACAGTGACAAACAGCAGTGTTTACACTACTTAGCATCAAATAACAATGATTGTCTTACGTGTCTGAACCTGTCGAGACATGAACTAATGTGGAATTGAGTGTGAATAATTGATAGGATACGTTATGTAAAGGTTATATAGAGGTAAATAATACTTTCTATTTATATTTTGCAATGATTGAAAATTCGTTATAAAGAGGTTTTTGACAATTAATGTATTCGTAATGTAAAGGTATAATATTTTGCATTAGCTCTTACGGGCAGTTCTAGGGGATTTCGAAAAATTTGTTAAATCGAGGAATCCGTTATATTGAGGCTCGTTATATTAAGGTTACACTGTATTATGAACCAGTCTGTATATTCATTACAAATTCACACCGTGCAGGTTTATTATTATTATTGTCAAGTCATAGTAAAGTGACGCCTAATAATATGGTTGAAACTTGAGTTTTTTGTCGTTTTAATGCTCTTTAATAATATGCCGGGCTTTCTTTTAACAAAGCTTTCGTACACGACCGAAAGAGATGGAGATATTAAACGCAATTGCAATAAGGTGGAGAGAGACGACCGTACAAGTCGTTACGTAACACTAATATATATTATAATCTACAGTTGCATTTAGCCATTAACCAAAGGTCACATCTATTCACTTTTCATCGATAAATAAAGTAGGACTGCGTTCAAAATAAACACTTGCTATTTTTTTGTGTAAAAATAGTGCTAAAAATGCTTAAAAGATACCTCAAGTTCCCAGGTCCTAATCAGAGAACTTGAGTGACTTAAGTGAAATTTTAATTTATTATAAAAAAAAAGTCAAGAGGTGTCATGGGACACCCGACAGAAGCTATGCTTTTTACGCATTGTATATAAAACCGAATTTATCAAAGCTATAGACAATACAATTGAAAAGTTATTATTTGACTGCCATTTTGAAATCTGATGCAATTTTATTTTTTTGTCCTATAAAACTCTTATTTTCAAAAAGATCGGATAATTTTTACAAAAGTACATATGGCCGCCATTTTGAAATCTGACGCCATTTTATTTTTTTGTGTCCTATAAAACTCTTAAATATCAATTTTCAAAAAGATCGGATAATTTTTACAAAAGTATCTACATATGGCCGCCATTTTATTTTTTTGTGTCCTATAAAACTCTTGAATATCAATTTTCAAAAATTTTACAGAAGTACATAATATTATACTTTTAATAACATGAGCGTGACGGCTTACATCGTGACGAGCGTGACGGCTCAAACCGTGACGCGAACCTATAAGTTTTCCCCTGCCAGAAATCGTCTAACGCTATAATAGAAGCATAGCTTCAAAAAAAAAGTAGTTGCGGTTTTATGACACCACGGTGCAAGTGAAACTATTTACTCAATAAATGAGTACTAACAAAAATCGCCGATATTTAATTTTGTTTACGTGATTTTGGTAATGTAATTTGAACCCTGATCAGTATGGAAAAGAACGTAAGAATCCAGATTCTATCGTTGATACTAACAAAACGGGAACTTTTTTACTTTTGGAACATCAGACAACTGATTGATTAAAAACTTAAGTGTTTGGAGAATTATTTATTTGAGAACAATAGAAAAATGTTCGTAAACATCTCGAAAGTTTTTTCATTATTAACGGAAGAAAATATTATTGTAGGTATTGGGGTCCGTCAAATGAGCATATGACATCTGGTGGCAGAAAATTATATCAAAACGGGGGAAAATTTTACATGCTAACAGTGCAAATTTATCGTGAAATTGGTTATTACAAGAATAAAACAAGTAAAATAAACAAAAAGTTTATCGAAAATGGAATTCGCGACGTTTTCTAATATCGTGGCATTAAACACTATCAGTTATTGCCTTGTAAAACTTACTTTACAGCGAATTATTTTCTAATGAAACGTGGAAAAACTGTATTTATGAATTAAAAAAATATTTTATATTAATAATAAGATGTACTTGTTATCATACTGCACTAGAATAGTTGAATCCCTGATGATTGACAAATTTACAGGATTAACTTCGTATACAAATATTTTGAGGTTAGTAACTTGACAACTTATTACAATATAACTTATTATGTTGCAGTTATGTGTTTACATTATTCACCTAACCCAGCCTTGAAAGCGCATTGAACGCGGATGATTAATTTCGTTGAGATTTTCTTTTAATTTTGATGATTTTAAGCAATATGTCGTAAAGATTACTACTTTTGACAGTTCATTTTGCATGGATTTTTCTCGTTATATTTCCGACATTTGATAATATGCCAGGCTTTGAGAATCCGTTCTCCTTCAACGAAATTCCTTTGTTTAGGATTCGTACCGGCCCAATCACAAATTGCACTTATATTTATCATTTGTTATCACTTTGAAAATCATAAAATTACACGCAAAAGTATACCCCGTATATGAAATTTCCCCACGTCTGCGCCATGTTTTTGAAGCTCCACCTATCTGACGGATCCCAATACATAAATATTAATATTATGAAGTATTAGAAATACCTTTGATTTTGGTGTCCGTCTTGTGACTTCTTGTGATTTATCACTATGCGTTTCAGCAACGAGTTGCTATCTTCAGGTGAAACGCGTAGTGATAAATCACAAAAAGTCACAAGACGGACATAATATAAGGTATTTCTAATACTTCATAATATTCATATAGTGACTTGGAGACCCAACACTCTAAAAATGTATCATAAATATTAAAGCCGATATATTTTTGTGACCATCAAAAAAATAAAATAGGTATACAATTTGTGAAAAATTGATCAATATTTTGAAAACTTGTATATCAATTTTAATAATAGTTACCGGTGAAACTATTTTTTTAAATTTATTATTATTATGAAAATGGAAATAAAAAAATTGGAAAGAAAATAGCCATTTAAAGGACTTGCATAATTTGAACAAGTTTGTCCTAGTGGTACTTTTAAGCCTAAAAATTAAAATGTTTTCGGATTTGGATTCACATTTTATTTGCAATTCAAAATTGATGCCAATCTAGGATATATTTGAGATATCGTTTAGGCATTTAACGTAATACGCACAAATAAAGAATTTTACAGTAAACTTTGTGGACAACCTTTCATTTCAAGCAAAGAAAGCAGAGAAAGCAAGACACGCGAGAATCCCATCTGTCGCGTGACCTTACGGACTAACCTCTCCCCCCTCCCCATTCCCCTATTCGTTTACACCGTGCCCACCCCTTATCCCATTTCTTAAATACATTACATAATATTGTGAACACATTACAACGGGAGTTTAACATATGACCCGGAATTTTATAGTTTGACCCGGAGCTATTTACACAATTATTGTCAAATTTGCTGACTCAAAACATCGAAAAATTACCTTTATATGTTATACAAGTGTAAAAATATACACTATAAACAGAGAAAATTGGTAGGTACATTAGGTGTGTTTTTTATTTCAATAAAACATAGTCTTGGCTGACGACCCTTTAATAGTTCAATTTACATTTTTAATGTTGAAATTTCATCATTCAAATAATATAAAAAATAACTGTCGTAATAGGCAAAATCTGCTATAAATTAAAAAATAAATCTAAATTTATAACTTATAAAATACGGACAGGCTGCAGCCTGCACTAGTATAATTTCAGTTAAGAAGCATGTTGGTATCAACTAAACTCATCAACCGGGCAGGAAACTAAACAATATATCTACCTAGTAGGCTGCGTACGGCGTACTTTACACAAAACATTTAGTCATAATTTTTTAATTACTTTTTTGTACATAAAACTATTAGTAACAAAGTGGAGAAAATAATAATTATAGTATTTCAATCGTTAAAATTATATATAATTTTTCAATTCAATCACCAAAAAATGTTCAACAGATTTGAAAAAAAACTTACCTCTAAACTGTTATAATTGCATCGCAGACAACTATGCTTAAATTTATTATTTACCATATGATATTTATATCAAAATAGACTAGAAAAATTACTGATTCTAATTATTATCACTGTTAACAATATAATAAAATTTTAACCGGTTAAATAGTAACAAATTCACGGAAACGTCAAACAATTTTCAACAAATAAAACTCACTTGCATTTGTTTCGAACATTCGATGCTACCCCTGTCAGTACATACTGCAACCACAGCCTACTACCACGATTCCCTGATTGCTCTATGATTAAGGAGTGCATAAGAAAGCAATTGTGATTTATGGAAGTGACAATTCTAAGCTATTTGCAAATTGCAACAGTTAATTTAGGAACATTTTGTTTAATGTCATAAATGTCACAAATAAAGTAATATATTAATTATAAATACAAATAGAATGATGATGTTAATATCTATATATAATAAATAAGATAAGTTATAATCAATTATTAGTTGAATTAAAGACTCTATGGAGCCCAATTTTAATTTTTATGCAATATTATAAAAAAATGGATTTGGATGGAATTTAGTTCTTTATAATATGACGTTACCGTGTTAGTCTATTACAAACCTCTAGTTCCCAGATTGTAAGATAATATACTGTAGATTATAGACGCTTGACAACTAAAGCTGTAATCCGGGAACTGGTGAATTTTATGTTGAAATTAATGAAAATAAACTGATTGCATGGTACTTGCACTAGTGCATTCAATACAGAATTGGCCAGGCTGGACTGCAAGACCAGCCTGGCCAATTCTTATCGGGCAACATCTTTGGCCTGCCCCCGTCTCCAGTCTATTTTTTTACAATATAAAGTACAAAAATATGTAATTTTTATACTAATTTTCTATTTCTTTGACTATCGTCGACAGAGATTATAGACGCTCGACAATTTGAGGTCATTAGTGTCTTTGACTATATCTCGGCCCTGTAAAGGTTCAGCCCGGTTTTATTCAGACCTGGAACTGACCCAAATATTATGTACCTGTCTATAAAAGTTTTAATTGATTTGTCGGATTATCTAAAATAACATTTTAAAACATGCAACGAATAAAAATATACGAAAAACTATTATGAAAACGAAAACAATAAATACAAGAACTATCAATTTTAACAACTTGTTTTTCTTATTACACACGCTATTGCTGTAGTAGTTCAGTGTATATAGGAACTAGATTTAAAGGTACTAGGTATATAATTATTGTTATTATATGAACTAAACTATAAACATAAAAATTTGTATATTAAAAACATTTCCGTGTGCCAGGCAAATTATTACTATCAAATTTGCACACGTTCTTGTCAAAAAATAACTAATGTGAAATTACAAGGTGTAACAAAAATAAATTAATCACAGTTGGCTTTTAGTTTTGTTGATTTAGGACACAACATTATACACCTAAGTAATAGTAAATTGTATGTCTAGATTAGGGATGTCAATAACCGGACGGTTATTCCGAATAACCGGTTTTTTTGTTCCGATTAACCGGTTATAACCGGTTTTTTCTGCTGCCGTGACTAAACTATAGGCTAACAGGTGGCAGATGCAGCTCAAATTATTAGTTATTACATTACACTGCTAGAGCAATGCTAAATGCTAGAAGTATACTAGTGCTCAGTGAGTCAGTTATTCACTATTCAGTAACTTATTATTAATAAAATTATTGTAAATTACGGTATTTTAAAACCCTGGTAAGTATAACCCATCCTAATTTTAAAAGTTTAAAAATAACCGGTTAATCGATAACCGGTTATTTTCTGAAAATTGACATCCCTAATCTAGATATGTAATGGACTATATTACGACGAGAAATGACAGTATGCTTGCTTGTCGCAGGTATAATCTCAGCTCTTGATTATTTCGTTGGCGAACCAAAACCCACCCGGGCGAAACCGGCCCGGAAAACTAGTACCTAAACGATAAAATCGACTGTACCAGCTTTAAAATTTTCTTCTGAAAGAGACTGTACCGTTAATGCTGTATTGATAAAATGAATCCATCAATTTTGGAAGGATTCGAACTTTCGGGGCTAAAGCCAAGCGTGCAAACCATAATATAATGAATAAATTAACAGTGTAAAGATAACACTGACCCATTATGCAAATTCATCGTTCATCTTTTATCTCGCTCTGTTTTATACAAAGAACTTCCGAGTTGAAGCAAGACAAAGAATGTGGTAGACATTGTCGACGCTGATGATATGAATATAAAACTGGGTTTAGAGAATGTGTTGAAAACATTGAACAATGTTTTGGTTACATAAGAAACGCTGAAGTGACATAAAAAGTGTACATCGTTGTTTTATTGTGTACAGTGCTGCGATCTGTACGTGAGATAACGACGTTAAGTTACTATGGCTGTCCTATATTTTGTTTGAGAGGAGTTATCTTGGTTTTTACAGATTGTCCAAAAAAAACTTATTTATTTAATTAATGTAGCGTCCTCTGTAAGTTGTAACATAATATAGATAGTAGATTATAGACGCTCGACAGCTGGGGCCATTATCATAGATAACCCATCTTTTGCTGTCGCGTAGTCGAGTAAAAATACGTAGGTATAGTAGTGTCAATTTAGACAAGACACTAAAGTCAAGACAAATTCCACTCTTTAATTTTTAAAATTACAGTTTGAATAGCTTGCAATAATAATAATAATGGAAAATATTACTATGATTTCAGATGCGTCTACACTGAGAATGCTCGGCGTTGTAATACCCCAGTTCACGTTGAGAGGCGAGATGGCGATGCTTCAATGTCGATACGAATTAGGCGAGGATCGCCTATACTCAGTCACGTGGTATAAAGACCATGAAGAATTTTTCCGATATGATCCGGCCAGAACACCGCCGCAGCGATATCACAGAGTCGATGGATTCAAATTGGAGGTGACAATTTTGATTTTAAACTAAAGCTATCACGAAAGCAGTGGCAGACTAAGGGGGGGGGGGCGGAAGGGACGGCTCGCCCCGGGCCTCTGATCCTGGGGGACCTCCAAATCTCGAGAAGTCCTTCTTAATCAAATCCCAAACAAGGACAAATATGTTTAGTAAGTAAGAGGCAGTTTGGAGTTGGAGGCCCCGTACGTATACAAAATATAAACGTAGGTATTGCGTTTATAATAAATCTTTGATTTTTTTGTCAGCTATTACATCTATATTATTCATTTTTTACGAAATTTACACTACAAATACATCAATTACTTAAGCAGATCGGGGGCCTCATTTAGCTCTGCCGCCCGGGCCTCCGACGGGCTTAGTCCGCCACTGCACGAAAGGATCAATATTTTGTAATTAAAAAAAAATGTGTCTTTAAGGCAACACCATAGAAGAAGAAGTGAAACTCTCTCACTCACTTACCGGTATACTTTCGCGCTCTCTCTTGTTCACATGCACTAAAAACAGTGCAACCTTTTAAGTAAGCACCATCTAGATTCCTAGAACAATTTATTTATAAACGCCTTTTCATTTACTTTTTGCAGCCATCTGTTAGCGAGTTAACTAATTCCTCTGTACTAGTACCGCGATTATATTTCCCTATCACTACTTCCGTCACGCTTTTTCTTTACACTACTCGATCGGAATCACTCCTAACATTCGTACCTACCGCGCCTAAAGAAGTTCATTAAAAAAAATGGGTGTGTGCTTATGACCACACGACAGAACTGAAAACTTCAGATTTTCTAATTTTTGGTGTCATCTATTATAGCGCATTTATAGACTAAAATAATTTATTACTAAAATACTAAAATTGTACTTTTAATTAATTCCACCTTGGTTTCAAAAAAATTATAATTATTGTCAGAGAAAGAATATAACAAAAATAAAAAAATATGTAAATAAATTTCATGTAGAATTTAGAAAAAAAAACGCCAAAAATACGCTGCCATTAGGTCTCGAACCCAGGTTCCTATGCATAGAACGCAAAGACGTAACCAATTGCGCTATAGGTGGAAGTGTGTAGATGGCCGTTTTTATGCTACTTATAACTATGTAATATGTTGCGAATTCTTCCGGAAATAGTTGCGAACGCTTCACATTTTTTCAGTACCCAGGCAAAGAGTGCCTAACGCGCCTAAGGAAGTTTTCACTTCAACAAAAACAGACATAATAGTATCTATTATTCAATTTGAGAATTGAATTGAATTGTGAATTATAGACGCTCAACAATTCAATTTGAGTGTAAGTAGAGCGCAGTCTATGAAGGAATGCCGACATTTTTGAAAATACAATTCCTGTAAGAGTATAAGCACGGAGGAGGCGGCACCATCTTGAAAAATCCCTAGGGTCGATCTTGAGTTAATTAATATTAGGTGAATGTGTTTAGTATTGCATTGTTACGATTTTAATTAATTTAGACACAGACGGTTCTCTGAATTTAAATATTTCGACATACAAAATGTTACAGCATCATCTATCAGATAGTCAAAAAGTATTTCTACGCAATGTGAACTTAAGAGCCAGGGGGATTTACCGCTGTGAAGTGTCAGCGGAAGCGCCATCATTTACTTCCGTTCATGGAGAAGGACGAATGGATGTGATATGTACGTATTTATTTTTGTTTATGTATTTAACAATACTGACAGTTGTAACAATAAGGATATGAAAGCGTTAGGAATATCGAAAAAGATATACTAATGTTATACGCATGCTGTAAGGTCTTTTCGTAACGTTTATGAATAAATACGATATCTTTTAAATAAAGAAAGATACTAACTTAAAGCTGACTTACAACAAAATGGCCAATCAATTTATTTATAAGGCCCAGTTTACTTATAACAAAATGGATTGATTACTGGGAAAGGAAATACATACTAATCAGTAATCATTAATAATTTTGGATAAATAATAGTTTTATACGGCTGAAATGCAATTGAAAAATTTTTTTTTCGTTGGAGAGCAGCCAATTATGTGGTCATTTTGAATAATGTCTGTAAAATAATGCAGATTCTCTTTGGATAATACGTCATATTTTTATAAATAGGTACTCCGTACTTATATCGACTTACAATAAAATGGCCACCTAAAGCTGACTTAAAATGGCTTACATGATTACATCTGAATCTTTTGATGACTGAGAATTTTCTATGTTAATAAATAAACAAGGAAAATAAGTATTTTGGTTATATTATAGAGTGGGTGCTTACTTGATGTAAATTAATATTAAACATTTTGAATAATAATAAAACACTAAGTTTTTTAAATTTACACTATATCTTTATTTTTTGACAATTGTTCGTCAACACAGTGACTTCTTCAGAAAATATCTTATACTACAATAACATTTTCTGAAGAAGTCACTGTGTTGACGAAACAATTGTCAAAAAATAAAGATATAGTGTAAATTTAAAAAACTTAATGTTTTATTATTATTCAAAATAAGTATTTTGGTATTTTTGAAACAAATTCAACAATCTCTGTCTTTAGCGTTACCGACTGAAGGTCCTGTAATAGCTGGTGAAGATAGAATATACAACGCTGGCGATATTGTCAGTTTAAATTGTACGACGGGAAAATCGTACCCTCCAGCTAAAATCAAGTGGTACGTCAATGATATACAGGTGCGTACGGATACTTTAATATAAGTAAGGTTTCCTAACACATGAAAACCTTGGAAGGTTGCTGGGGGCCGTCTAGAATTTTTAAAACATCTTTGGCTAAGATGTCATTTCTATAATCTTTACCACCAACAATATAATTATTATGTGAACAGCACATGCTCTGTTACGTCGTTGAGTGAAAGTCAAGGGTTACGTGCAGCTGCTGTCTGGTTGGGGATGTACAAAGTATCTGATTGGTTGTTCAGATTAAGATGATTTATACATTTTATTTGATAATTTCAGTGTTAAGGTTAGTTTTTATACATGCGGGAACAGTTTAATGTCGTCAGATTATCTGCCATGTAGAACATTAGATTGTACTCACACAAAAACACATGATTAAAGGTACGTGCAGTACGCAGCTGGGATTCTAGATGGTAGCATGTATGGTAGATGGTGGCTGAAATTATAAGCGCTTATAGGTTTGCACAACGAAGCGTTGATACTAGCATTGATACAAGCTTAAATCGCGTTTGAAATGTCAGATAGCGAAGACGAATATTTGTGTTCTTCTGCTACAAAGTGGTATATTTTAAATACAAATTTGGGTAGGAGCTATCATGTCCACCCTATTAATAGAAAAAGATCTAACATGGCGAATTTCATCATTTATACCAAGAATTAAAATTTTATCCAAACCGGTTTTTTTAATATTTACGTATGGAACCTAACACTTTTAAATACGTCTTAGAAAAAACTCAAAACAAATTAAATAAAAACTGGCAAAATTTCATTTATTAAACTAGTCACATCCATTGCGAAACTTGTAACGCCCATTTGACAGTTGTCACACGTTGATTGTAGTAGCCAGCGCGCTGAAAGAATGGTGAGATACATTCTTGAATCTACCAGCTCTTGTAACAGCGTTTATACCTGCTACACTCACTGCTTCGTTGTGTACGCTCGCATATATAATATATAACAATGCATTAATTTAGGCAAGTCCTGCTATGATCTACGCTACCATCTAGAATCCCAGCTCCATACTGCACGTACCTTTATCCTACATAGAAGATCGCTTTTCAGCTAAATTTTGATCAAAATGCGTAGAAAAATGTTGTTTCGAAGTGAAAATTGTACAAAAAACTATTTTAATTACATATAGGTACACTGCACGTTTAGAAAAAATATCGGTTCAATCGAAAAATTATTTTTCAAGCAGAATCGATTTAAAATTCTACAATGCTTTTCTTGTGAAGAAATATGTGTGGTCACAATCTAAGGTTATTGTCAATTCAGATTTTCTGATAATTCTTTCTGCAACCGAGCTTTACCCGCTATAAGCAACAGGTAATTCTTTCTGCAACCGAACTTTACCCGCTATAAGCAACAGGTTAGGGAATCAAAAATCAGGAATCTAAAATTATTATTCTATTTGACAGATGGGTAGTGAATACGAAGCAATTCTGCAGCAGCCCCCACACGGGCTGTTAACATCTGTGGCCGGATTGCGGTTCCGCGCCGCCTCCGATCACTTCAGCCTTCCGCCTGCGGTTACAACTAGCAGTGGTGACGGTAGAAACGAAGATATCGGTAAACGACGCATGCGCGTGCGGTGTGTTGCGACTATATCGCTAATAAGTCACAACAATATCAATAACAACAATGGTAGAGTCAATATGCAAATGGGCTCACCGGGTGATGCTCAACCGCATGCTCTTCATCAACAACGGGCGGTTAAAGCTCCGTTTTTAGACACGAGGGAAGCGCAAATCTTTTGTGAGTCTACAATTATTTAGATATTAATAATAATTAACTTTTATACACGGTTCACGAATTCAATCGGTTGTCAAAGAAATCTTATCACTTTATAGACCGAGAGCTAATGACAATTTTTTGATGTTATTTATTCAAGATCTTATATTTGTGAAGATAGGTATTGAGGGAGGCATATTAAAGTGCCCTGAGTAAGGGATTTTGCTAGATAGCGGTATGGGAGGGATGCAGACCGCCCCCAACATGTCACAAAAAAAATTGTCAGAATTATTATTGCTTCAAGGCTGAAATTGTTTGTATAGCTTGTCGGTGATCCAATAATGCCATTATAATATTTGCAGATCGATTGGTCAGTATTAAAGGGGTGGCAGATCAACCTAAACGTGTCAAGTACCCGACGAAATTTATATTATTAGTTCAAGGTTCAAATTTTAATATGTTGTTACGGCGACTGTTTTAAGCATATATTTCATTTTTGCAGAACAAAATGTCGGTATTAACCCCCTCTCTTAGAGGGTAACTTGTTCGCCTAAGTATTCTATCGTTATGCCAGGGGGTTAATACCGACATTTTGTTTTGAAAATTGAAATATACGCTTAAAACAGTGGCCGTAACAACATATAAAAATTTGAACCTTGAGCTAATAATATAAATTTCGTCGGGTACATGACACGTTTAGAGTGATCTGCCACCTCTTTAATACTGACCAATCGTTCTGCAAATATTATAACGGCATTATTGGGTTACCGACAAGCTATACAAACAATTTCAGCCTTGAAGTAATAATAATTGTGACCATTTTTTTTGTTATATGTTGGAGGCGGTCTGCAACCCTCCCATCATACCGCTATCTAGCAAAATCCCTTGCTCAGGGCACTTTAATATGCCTCCCTCAACATCTTCACAAAAATAAGACCTTGAATAAATAACACCAAAAAATTGTCACTAGCTCTCGGTCTATGTTTGTTTGTTTAGGTTTTTGTGCTTTGTTATTAATATCTACATTTTTATTTGTTTCCTCTTAAATGATACAGGCAACGTGTTCGTCTGGCTGTACAATTCGAATGATGTTAATTGTGATGACTGATGAATTGAACCGACAGACTATTTCTGACTAAAAAAAATAATTCTGTTTCAGTGGAAGGTGGTTCCAGCAGTCAAAACGCAATGTCGCTGTTAACTCTGTTAACGGTTTGCTATATCGTTCGACGACTGACATGTGATATTTCGTGAATTGACGACGATTCGTGAAACGCAACTTGTGTGTAAATATCTATGATACATGCAAAAAAAAAAAAAACACTGTCGTGGCCAACGATGGTTGAGGCTGAAAGATGTTAGGGTGGGTTTATACATAACACTAAGTTCAAAATTTGTATGTGGGATTAATTCCGAAAGAATACTCGTTTGGCGTATCTCCAAAAATGTAATTTGCAAATTCCTTTAATGTAAATTAAATTTGTAATAGATTCGGCCGTTACTTAAATGTAAATAATTTTTTGCCATACCCACTATAAAATAGCTACTTTCCATGCATGTATACCGGCCTGTATTGGGTCATTTAACAGGAAGCCGTGCCGAAAGTGTTTTCAATACATAACTAGTGTGGCAAATAAACGGTTGCCAGGGGCGGATTAACCATTAGGCAGAGTTGGCAACTGCCTAGGGGCCCCGCATCGGCTAGGAACCCTGCGCGCGCACAAAAGAAATTGAAAATGTTTCATAGAGTGAAAATTTAATTGGAAAATTTGTATCCTCAATGACAATATGTATTATTGCTTTTTTTGGACGCATGCTGTCAGTTGATGAAATACTTCATACTTACAGAACAGAACCTCTAGTATCGAGTAGTAGAACTAATAATATGGATGTGTTACGTATAGCGTATTGTATGAATCATACAATACGCTACCTTCATCCACTTGAAAAGAGCTGATTATCTTCAAACGGCTGAAAAGGGGCCCCGAGAATTGCATTGCCTAGGGGCCCCGACATGGTTAATCCGGCCCTGACGGTTGTCATAGTAACTAATGTTTATTCGCACTATCCGCCTGCTATTACATACTCACAGCTTGCTGTAAATGTAAAGATGGCGACGCAAAGGAACTGTACAATTTTTTTTTGAAAATACTGAAAATGAAGTGAAAAGTATGTATTTTGTAATGGGTATGGCAAAAAATACCATATATTTCTCGTGCGTAATGGTATTATGATTCGTGTGACTGTAAAAATTCGCTATCGCTTGTTTTTACATACTGTCCCAACTCGTTAGTAATAAACCCCATTACGACACTAGAAATACAATCTACTATAAATTAAATGAAACACAGCATTTTAATGGAGATGGGCACTGCCAAACTGGACCGCTAGGGGCGCCAGCTATATAACCACTTCGGCCTGTGGGCAGTTCATAGTAGTGTGTACAGAATAAGTTTATTTAAACTAATAAATCGTTGACAATGCCGATGTGCTGTGTTTACCAATGTTCAAATTATAGATGTTTTCTATTTCCAAAAGATCAGGAACTGAAAAGAAGTGCTATCAGAAGTGAAAAAACTTGATTTCTCGCGCGTTTTTCTATGAAAACCAATGATAACGTAGGTAGTTATATACCTGCTGCCATCTACATTACATTTCTCATGTGCCCAAATAAATTAAAACCATATACAATATATTACCCTATATACTGCTGATAGATCAAAAATCGTGAAGCCAACATACGTGCGGGTATATATTTCTGTCTTTTTTTATGCGCGCTCAGCTGGCAGGTTCCTGATTGACAACTGTCAAGCGCTTTGTTTACATTTTGCCTGAATGAAATCGAGAGAGAAATAGAGAGATATCTTTATTCCAACATTTTGTTCTGGAACGCCCGTACATCGACCAATGACATCATCGGAATAAATGCGGAATTATTTCGTCAAAAGAGACACAGATATATTTTTGCTTTCTTTGTGGGCTTCACTCACCGCACATTGAGTAAATGGACAAAGCGTGGCACATATTTTAAAGTATATGATTAAAACGCTGTATTTTATTTCATTTAAATAATGTATAAATTAAATTTAATGTTTTGTATAAACTAAGCCTTATTTAGCGACAATCGCTCAAATGTTGTTATGTAGTTTTTTATGTAGGTAAGCTAAATAAATATTTTTATCGATGTAAATTAATATGACATATATTTAAGAAACCGTTACTATAAAAATAACACGATTTAAATCCATAGATTGTTTGAAACAAAAGAGAGAAAATTATGAGAAAAAGAGAAGAACGTTTATTTCATAACGTATTAAGTCACGGTGAAATAAATAGTGCAGCTGACATTCAAAATAATTAATTAAAATGGCCTTAAAATTAAAGTAAATTATTAGAACTAAACATGAGTATTCATAATCCGTGGCAGAAAATTTCCATTTTTTTATGGCGGACAGTTATTTTTATTTTGTAGCAGAAAAAATAAGAAGTATATTTTTGTAATCGACTTATTTCATACTTTTCGGATTTGTGTAACTGCACACCTGAAATTTCAGCACGGACTACGGAGCCATCGCCATGTAGTTATCATATAATAATAGTATGATTAAATACAACATATGAGTTAATTGTGGACAATTGTCAACAATTAACTCATATGTTGTATTTAATTATAAAAACTGCTTTTTCGGGGCTCTTTGAGTTATTAATATTTAGTTATGATTATAACTTACAAAAAAAATCCGCTCTCGCATGAGGTGTGATTTGTGTTGAAATAGTTATATATAGGGAAGGAACAGATTCCACTCTCGGGGCACTGTGTAAGTAATTGGTAATTCAACCAGCCGGAGACTGGAAATTTCGGGTTCAAGTCCCGACAGTGGCTTTTGATTTTTTCCTTTATCCCAACAATTGTTTGACGTTTAATATCATGATATCAGGTTGCCGATTGATTATGTTAAAAAAAGTATATGCTTGTGGATTGGTTTCAGTTGATTTAATAATTAATAATAGTATGGTTAGTTTTCAGAACATATTTCTTACAGGAAAAACATTTTGCCACGGATTACATTATACTTAGTAATTAACCGTATGTTAATGTAAGGATATAATATGATAATATATAATAAGTCAGATTCACCTGTGTAAATAAATAAGCTTTTTTGGAATATATTAAGCTAATTGTAAATTTGATGAGTAAATATGTATGTAATTTCTGAATAAATTAAAATTCAACCATAGTACAGAGGAGGTTTAACAAAATTGATATTTTTAAACCCAAATTATTTATACTTAGCGACATTTAATTAAAGATGGGTAGGTACAGGTTGATTTTAAACCTGAAACAGATGAATGTGTAACACGCCCCGTGTAAAAAGCCGATCTAATTACGAATATACGATAGAGATTGTAAATTATAGACGCTCGGCAGGAAATATGAATAATGTGTAGTAATATGACGCTTAATAGTAAACACACATCTCTGTTAGTTAAAATTTCTCCAGAAATTCAGCAATAGTCATTTAGCTACAAAAGCAGGGCCGGATTTAGGAAGTCGGTAAGGGTCCCTGAAGTTCTTAAAAACCTAGACATTTTTAACCTAACGTGACCTGTCTGTAAAAAAATTGTTAATTGTATAAAATACGTAGGTACTATAAATCGAGAAATCTATAAATGAATTTTGAATTTGAATAAACGTCTTTTACTGTTTCGGATTCTACGTATGTGAGGTTATAATTGAATTGTAAATTATAGACGCTCGACAACAGAGGTAATGACCTCTGTTGTCGAGCGTTTATAATCTACAATTCATTCATTCGACAACAGAGGTCATTAACGTCTAAAGTGAGGTTATAGGCTCTGCAACATTTATAGGTTTGGGGTTCATTTTTATGCCACTGCTTAGGGCTCCCAAAGGTCCTAGTTCGGCCGTGTACAAAGGTTTTATTAAAAAAATATATAAAATTACTCAAAACGTCGCGTCAAATCTGACTGGAATGAGAATTAAATTAAAAAATAGCTGTTTTCGCAAATAAATATCAACAACCCCGATTTGTAGAGCCCATGACTCACTGCGAGGGCCTACAAAAACCTGTCTATACGATAATTTTAGAGATGACTCAGTATTAACCTTAAAATTTGTTGATAATCAATTTTAAGTAGGTATCGAACGTTGGTAAAAAATTAGATGATTTTTGCTTAATAATTGGAACTTTGCTTGCAAATACAGAATTGAACTTTTTTCAATCAATTTTTAGTTAAGTTTTAATTATATTTACAATCGTTTTTAAGTTCTGTGATAGTCGCAAGTCATTTTTTGATATCCAAATTCATTGTTATGAAAACATTTATTATTATATCAAAACCTGCATATTTTGTGTTTTTACAAAATTTTCATGAAAACTTCATAATAATGACTGATAATCAATAATAATATTGATATTGGCCGATCTCAATTTTACTTTAGCTAATTTTAAATAAGTATACGTGTAGGTAGGTATATATAATAATTATGAAGTATAATAAAAGTGTGAATTGAAAAGAATATCTGTGACTGTACAATAAAATGATAAAGTGAAATAAGTACCTATACCTATCCATATTAATTATAATTGATGTAAAATATAAAGATTATTTATGTCAATATAATAATTTAAATAAAAATCAAATGAAATAATAAGTCAACAAATCAGTTATTAATGTTAATCCTATATAAATTTACTATTTAATAAATTCCACTTCATAAAATGTAGAATAATAAAATTATGAAACTCACCAGTCAATCTCCAACAAATTCGTTGTTTAATCTGCCGAAGAACTGCTTGTATCTCAGCTTTTAGATCTTAAAATTAACCTGGAAATAATAAATACGGACCTGTAAGTATTACCGTAAGTTACTTTTGCGAATTAGATACCCTTTTCATTTTTAATCGCGAGTTAAGTAAGTAATATTTAATTAAAACAATATGGAGTAGCTACACTAAAGATGCTTCGTATAATTACCTAATGAAAATAGTTCGATTTATATGATGATAACCTAATTAAAATTTTATAAAATTTCTTTGCATCTACTAAACTGAGTAGGTAACTGTGATGATTATAATTATTCAATTAACAATAATTTCCAATATCTACTTCAACTTCGGTTATACAAAGGTTAGTTATAGATCACAAATTTATGATAAAAATTACGGTTATAAGTTGATTGTTTGAAATACTTACTCAAATTATATTTAAAACTGGAACAATTATTTGCACTGATTAACAGAACTCAAATTAATACTTTAAAACACTGTAGCTAATATATTTTTCACGTGTTTGTGATCATTTATTTAAATATTAAACTGTAGGTACGCCAAATATACATGGGACGCCACTATTCTCGCAAATTCTCAAAACACGTTAGGTCATGCGTTTTTAAACTGTTAGGTAACTGTCTAAATTATTATGTAGTAGGTTAAAAAAACTTTTGAAAGATTTTATTTAATAAATTCTCTTACATTAGAATTTTTTGAATTGTTACTATAAATAATTGTGTTCTGTTTTTTTAATTTTGCTACGGAACATTAAAAAATACCTCAATATGATTGTTATGAGTAATGAGTACCTATTATTGTTAACCAGAGTCACCACAAATGTTTGAAAAGAAAAGCCTAACCGTAAATAAAATAATTTGTCTGAACTGAACCTTTAGGGTTTTAGGGCCCTCTGAGCTTTGGGGCCCTGGGACACTGCCCCACTTTATCCTACGGTATTTATTAAGCAAATGATTATCAATATATTCACGAATCTGCAGTGAATTAGGCGCATGTGTGCACGATAAAAAATACGCAGTTCGATTCATTTGTAAATATCAACCTTCCTTCTAGGGCTTGAGAATGGCCGAGCGTGTAGAAATGCTGTTGTTTACATGGCGTTGCTATAAGGTTCCTCTATTACAAGTCCCCAGTTCCCGGGTTCTAGCCCGAGAGCTGGTAAAAGTGTCAATTGGATTTTCAATTTATTATTAAAAAAAATATAACGAATTGAAAATATGAATTGGTGCTAGGCCCAAATAACCTTAGCTGTTGGTGGTCTTTAAAATACACACAATCAACCTTCCTTTTGGTTAGGTCTTTCCCGATGCCGGTCTAGTTAGCCAAATGAACTTGGTGCGTGAACCAAACTGCACGATCCCTGTTTCTATTTGTATAGGTCGCTTTGAACACTACGGACTACCTTTTAAAATAGTAATAGTAACATGACGGAACGGCACTCGCAAAATATAAATAATGTAATCTCTAAGATTTAATTCAAGACTGGGAATCATTTTTTAACTAATTTTCTTTAATTGTTCATCAATCATCTCAAATAAACACCTACAAACTCCTATTTCATTTTTTTTTTTAATTCACGTGATTTTACGAGTATATTAAGAGCAAAAAATTAGAATCGTTATCATTGCTGGATGAGGGAAAATATTTTGGAAAATAAAAATAAACACAATATATATATAGGACCAACCTATGTACGGATTTATACCCCCTTTAGGTCCTTTGTATGTCATTTATTGTATATTATGAAGGAAAAATTGGGTAATAAATAATAATAATTATAAAAAAAGAACATTTTATTTGCTATTCCTAAACGTTAAAACTAAAAAGTCATATATTGAAATAATATAAATGTGCCATTAAATAAATTCATATTAATATTAAAAATTATCGAGTGTTTACAAAAACTCCATTTCTCGTTCGATGCCAACAAATTTCAGTTGTTCCGTTGGTCCATACCTAAAAGAAAAGAAAATTTGTAATAATATATTATAATAAAATTAAGAAAAATCGCAGGATAGTGGGATATTTTGCCCACTATCCTGCGATTTTTCTTAATTTTATTATAATCATGATGGACACGATTTCTAATATAAATAATATATTATGTTTGAGAATCTTTCTAAAATTATCATACCTGTAATCAAAGAATAACTCTTCTGCGGGTTGAATCGCTCTTTTGGCAAAAATGCCAATACGATGATCCCCATTTACCATCATAACTTTTGCATAACAATTAGGATTTATGGAATGGTTTGCGAAACGTATTTTATTTCCTTTACGAGTTGCATCAACAACGAAATCTAAAAAATCACCATAAAAAACATTAATATCTATTATTTATTTGTTCGTTGGTCATACTGATCTTAAAAACTACTGAATCGATTTGAAAAATTCGTTCACTGTTTAAAGGACTTTTCTTCCCGGGTGACATAGGCTTGATATTATTATGCTACTATAAAGAGGGGATGAGCCGTGAGTGAAAATGTAAATTGGTGTATGCTGACTAAACTATAAGAAATATATAGTAAATTGATATATATATTTATAGCCATACCCACTACAAAATAGCTACTTTCGATGTGTGTATAGCGACCTTTAATGAGTCATTTAAAAGGCAAGTGTGCGGAAAGTAACGGTTGCCATAGCAATTTCTGTTTATTCGCTCTAGACGCCTGCGTGCGCCTGTCATTACTTACTTGCATGGACGTCACAGCACACTGTGAAAGGAAAGATGGCGACGCAAATGAACTATCAGAATTTTTTGAAAATGACGTGAAAAGTAGGTATTTTGTAGTGGGTATAGCAAAAAATACCATATATGTCTCGTACGTAATGGTATTACCGGCTCGTGTGACTGTAAAAACTCGCTATCGCTCGTTTTTACATACTGTCATCATTCGCCATAATATTGTCCATTACGTACCTAGACATAAATCTACTAATAAGATTTGTTGCCGAGGTAGAAAGTTAGTCATTAAATAAAACAAAAACCGAAATATTTACATACCATTATTCAGATTGAATAGAAAACTGCACATATATTTATCATACACTTTTCCTCTGCGATCGGCTTCATCCTGTGAAATGATCTCTCCGCAGTATTCGGAAATAAATTCATTTTTCTGCGCACTTTCTTTCAAAAATATTCCCCAACCAGCCACATCAGACGGCGCCATCAGCAAGTGTTTATCTACACAAAAAAAAACAAGCATTATTATAATAATAATAATAATAGATATTTTATTTCATGAATGGCTAAATAGCCGTGAAATAAGTCAATACAAAATAGTTAATACATATAAAATTACAACTCATCCAAAGAATATAAGCATTTGTTCATAAGATAGTCTTTCAAATGTCTCTTGAAAAGTGGCAGATTCAGATGTTTAAGATCACTAGGTAATTTATTATAAATGTCCACTAGATTGAAATTTACATTTTTTCGATACATTGAGTATTTAGGCAATAATTAAATAGCTCTTACAGATAAATTAAAGTTACAGTAAGTGACTTACGTATTCCACGTTGAACGCTGACATTTTTGCATGAAATCTTCGTGATATCAAACTGATCTGCTCCGCAAGTCTGACACAAATCCGGATCGCACTCTCGGACAGCCAAATAACATGGACATTGCTTTGTATTACACTGGGCTTTACAACGACAACCGGGGAAACGATTTTGACCTGAAAACAAAATATCAAATTAATAATTGTTGTAATCGCTTCTACAGGCTGTTTCCGCTTTACGAATTCCAGTTTTTTTAACTTCTCATTGGAAGTTATTGTAATGGGTCCGAAAGTCGAAATCAAAAAGGAAAAAAAAATTTTTATGTTTCAAGGTCACTACACTATTTTTACATTACTTTTAGAAAGATGTCTGTGTGTGTGTACGTATGTACGTGTCCATTTCTTTCTAAGACGAAATCTCGAGAATGAAAAATGATATCGACTACGTTGGGGTGCCAATCGACGCGTATTAACGTAAATATGATCTGAAAGAAATTTTTTCAAAATCGGTTCAGCCGTTCTTTTTTCTTAACCAAATAACCTCCAAAAAAGTAGATTTTATACAATATCTTAACGTCATTTTAATCCGACATAAATTTTATAAAAATCGGTTCAGCCGTTTTTTTTTTTTTTTTAATTATTGTTAAAAATAAATAATAATTATGTTTTAATGATTAAAACGATTACTTTTCTGTGTAATATCTAATTTAATTATTATTATTAAATATTTATCAAACTGGGAAGTTCGTCGTGTGGACCTCAAGGGTCGCACTTTAGTCCTAATAAACGACCCACCTCACGGCTTGTTTTTTTAAGTATCAACCAAATCAAAGACATTTATTGCAGTAAAATAAACGCTTAAAATTCATAAATACGTCTATGAGAAATAATTCCCGATTTATGAGGGCGCGCTAGAAACCACTTGAGTCGTAAAGTTTGGAGCTTACAGTACACAATAACAGTTACTAACAATCAGTGCTGCATTGGCAGAACTTTTCACAAAAGTTCTGAGCTCCGATACATGGGCACATAGTGTCACAAGGTTGTCCAGGATGATCGCACGGTGTAAAGTTATAAACGTGGTTACTGCTCGAGTCTTTTTTCAGTTGAATCTTACGGCAGTGCATCGACCACAAACGATGCTTCTTCTTCTTTTTCCTGGGAGGAGTGTAATCGCGGGCAGATTCTTCGGTCGGTATGTCAGCTGCTTCCTTTTGAGCAAACTCGTACACCTGAATAACACAAAATAACAGGAAGGTTAATCAGTATTTATTTAATTATACCGTTTTATTTAATTTAATAAGTTAATTAACCTGTTGACATGTTTTTGTTATCATAATTTGTGCTATAGCACAATAATTATTCAAGAAAACTTTGATGAGCACTCGAAAGAAGCTTTGATCACTGCCAGTCCAGTTAGATCTATCAGCCGATGCTTGACTATTTAGTAAATCACGTAGCGTCAACGGATTGCTTCCATTCATTGCACCAGTTTCCGTCGTTACGTTTGCATTTTCTGCCAATTTGTATTCTAAAATGTAGAAAAAATGCATTTCGTAAAATATTTATAAAGTCATGAAGAAATTTAACTTACCGTTATTGCTATCATTGCTGTCTTCGGAACTAGCTTCGTTACCAGAATCGACACTTTGGCGTTTAGAAGTTCGTCTACTATTTGACGTTGTTCTTTGTAATACGGATGTTGCCTCGGAAGAATTACTTGAAGGTCCAGCACCTTCGTCGACGTCGTCATCATGTTTGACAACGTTGTCTCGAGCTATCGCTTCTAATTTCTCACGCATCCCATCCTACAATACGTTTTTATAGACACAATTTTTTTATATTTACTGTATTTGTTTATAATAAAAAATAACTTACTAAAAGCATGTAACAATTCGGGCCACAAGGCTCAGTGAACGGTTTTAAATCTGGACCCTTTCGTTTTTGTAAATTGGGTTCTGGATGGCATGCTTGAAGACCTAAATGAAATTAAAGAATTCAAAAGTAATAAAAATAGCCCTGTTTGATCACTTTCGTGAAACCATACCTCTGCATGATGCAGAAAAAATGTTTTGTTAAAGAAATGAAAATATTATAAAGAAAAAAATGAAAGTAGAGAAAACAAATGAAAATAGAAAAAAAAAAACAAAACGAAGTCGAGATGATCAATTGAAATGTCTGCAAATGATGTCGCTATGATGGTGATCTGGAAATGAGATGCATTTTTTTTTAAATTGCACAACAAATTGTCGACCTTACCTTGAGATCCTAGCAGCGAACAAAAATCACCTAAAGTTAAATCAGTGTCAATAAAATTTCATAAAAAACAAACTTTTTTACGAATAAATAAAACAATTAAATTGGTCACATTTTAAAAATAGATAATAAGTAGGTACTGAAATTTTAATACACTAGAAATTACTTACGATGTAAAAAGCAGTCATATTTGAAACAACGTCGGCAAAATAACGTATGAAAAGAATGCATCGTTTGTTCGCGAGGTACGGACTCTGCATTCGGACCATCTATGTTTGGCGTACATTCTGGAGGTAAAGCGTTTGGATCCGTGCGTTCGGTCAGTTCTTTATACCTGCAATTTATTAACATATATAAACATATAAAATCTTGTTTATTTAAGATGATTTTTAAGAGCTTGTCTTACTTTTCCTTTAACTGATCAGGTCGTCCTTTATCGGGAAATTGCGAGGAAATTGCATGAAAAATAATCATCGGAGGAAAATCTTTAGCTTTATCTGATTTATCTGTATTTTTTAATGAATCTTTATCACATGATTTATCTCTATTCTTCTCCGCTTCGTCTTTTTCATGAAACTGCATCAAAGCTTGTACAAGTTCTACGAATATCTGATCATCGATAAAACCCGATTCTCTGTCACCGTGCACTTTTCCGTCATAATTCTTAATCAATTCTTCGATGAATGTTCCGTCTTGATCTAGAATTTCATCTCCCATGTATGGAATATTATGTAAAACAGTTTCATCTTCGACCATGAAGTTTTGTTGAATCGGTGCCCACGTATACATCGTAGGAATTGGTGTTACTGCGTTTATAATTTTCAACGGACATGTTTGGACGTCACCGTCTGATCCGATTACTTCTGCTTTTTTCATGCAACTTACATGTGGTGGAGCTTCGTTAGACATGGCCCAAATGGCCTTACTTTCAGTCCATCGTTTTTGTTCGGACACCAAGTCTTCGGTCATCCTTCGACGATTTAAATTCCATGCTACTTTTACTTCGTCTGCTCTCTTGTAGCGCTTTACTTGCCGCAATCGCATATATTCGGATTTCACGCGCTTCTTCCATTCTGCTGATACTTTGATTTTTGACATTTTTTAAAGATAGTTCATTAAATACTTACCACAAGACGTCACAAAATATAAAAGTTATGTCAATAAACTATTTTAACATCCATTACAAAAAAAAAATGTAAAGCACATTTGTTTTTCACAAACAACCTAACCTATCATCCGAAGGAGCAAATCAATAACAAAAAATTACAAATTCTTTCAATTTACTTCTACTGTGTAGCATTTTTACACAAGAAAGATAAAATGACTAGCCGAACGAATTACTTTTTCCTAAAGCTACATTTTTCTCACCACTTCCTCTGTCTCTAAACAAAGACGTTACAAGATGACGAGTTAGAAAAGGACGAAACGTTTGTTTTTACTTAGGAGGATCGAAAACTTGCGCACCTAGGAGTAGAGGTGACATTCTGTTCTCTGGTGACATTTTCAAAACAAAACACTATCGTTTACTTCAAAACGTTTTTTAACTTTTTATGTGTTACAAAGAAACTAATAATTGATAGTTTTATAGTGAATACTTAATTGTTTTTTATAATATGTAGTGAAAAGTGCAGTGGTTAAAATGACCTAAAATTTTCTGTTTTGAATAAACTGTTTTTCTTTATTTGAACATCAAGTTTTGTCATTTCAACATTTTAATGTAAGTTTTTCATGATATATCATTTGTACATATTAATCAATAAGTTAATTAGCAATAATAAAAGTTTCCAAAATCTGAATCGTTATCGAAAATCCAGAGAAAAAGTAATTTTTCCTACGTGACAATTCCAACCGAAATTTTGAGATTTTTTACGTTGAGAAATTAAATTAAAGCTCTCGTTAACAAAATGCAAAATAATTTTAATTTATTTTTAAAACATAGTAGTTACGTTGTTTCTAATTACCTATCTAATAAGCAGGTGCATAACCCTTTATCTTTTAGATTAAGGGTAGTTTTAAACAAGTTATTTTTCGAAAATGTTAAATTTTTATAGTTTCGCAACGACTGATAATATATAAAAATAAAATATATATCGCCGATATAAATTACAAAATATTATAATATATTACTTTGGGAAATAGAACCGCACCAGTAGTCACTTGTTTATTAATAATTTGTATACGAATTTTCTGAATTAAGTAAACAATGGATAAAACGGCCCAAATTAAGATGGGCGCTTGTGATATAAATAAAATGTGTAGATTGTGTTTAGAAAACCGCAATATGATGATTGATATATTTTCGTTTTCCCCCAAATTGGGAATAAAAATTTCTGATCTGACCATGAAATGTCTTCCCGTTCAGGTAAGTTATCATACAAAATAATTTTTGTTTTTATTTCTAGGTTATAACACGCTCTAAAAATATTTTTCACAGTTCAAAAATGAATTATAAAAATGTTGAAATACAATTTCGTATTCTTTTTTTGAAATACAGTTCGTTGAATATTTATACCTATATACTAACTTATTTATTGCGATAAGCAATAAAGGATTATTATTATTATTATTTATATAATATTAATTACTTACATGTTGATTTCATTTTAGATTAAAAAATCCGATGAGCTGCCACGTTTAATCTGTAAATTATGTTATCGCAAATTAGAGACAGTTGATAAATTTCAGAAACAAGCAGCGAATTCTGAACGAGCGCTGCGACGCTACCTACAGTCAGGCGATCTACTGCGTCATTCCACCCAAAACAATTTCGAAGAATTAAGTTGTGTTGAAGAGTTCACTTTAAAATCAGGGAGTTTGGAAAGTTGTGACGTATTTAAATTAAATGATACAACAGATGGAGAGGTGTGCAATAATGTAGAGAAAACATCAATTGAATACATTAGCCATGAAACAAATGGGTTAAATACAGATGAAAAGTCATCCATTAAATGTGAAGAACTAACTCAATTTGTTGTAAAAACAAAAATTCTTGATTATATTGAAACAATTGCCAGTCCGATTAAGGAATGCACAGTTAATAATGAAGTTGGCAGTGATTGCCAAGAAAAGACGATCGATTTAACCATTAATTCTGAAAACAAAAGCAAACGAAAAAGAAAAGAAAATTTTATTGTATCTAAATTAAGCAGTTTAAAAAAGTGCTCTAGTATAAAATCGAATCAGTGTGATATCTGTAGTAAACATTTTACGAAATCATATAATTTAAAAAGACACAGATTGTCGCACAGTAGTATGAAATGTCTAAATATTTCGTCTGACTGTAAACCGGATCAAACTGGTAAAAAATCATTTAAATGCGACACTTGTAATAAATACTTTATTTCGCAAAGTCATTTAAAATCGCATAGAGTACGGCATACTGGTGAGAAACCATATCAGTGTGACGTTTGCAATAAACGCTTCACTCATTTGATTAGTTTGAAAAGACACAAACTGTTGCATACCGGTGAAAAACCGTACCGGTGTGACATTTGCAACAGGTGTTTTACTCAGTTAGGTCACTTGAAATCGCATAAGCTTCAACATACTGGGGAGAAACCGCAACGGTGTGAAGTTTGTGATAAACGTTTTATTAATGTTATTCAATTGAAACGACACAAACTACAACACACTGGCGAAAAACCGCATCAGTGTGACGTTTGCGGTAGATGTTTTACCCAATTAGGTCATTTAAAAACTCATAAGTTGCTTCATACCGGAGAGAAACCCCATCAGTGTGATGTCTGTAACAGACGATTTACACATTCAGTTCAATTGAAGCGTCACAAACTGCAACACGTCGGTGAGAAACCACATCAGTGTGACAGTTGCGGCGAATGTTTTATCCAGCTGGGACATTTAAAAAATCATAAACTGTTGCATACCGGTGAGAAGCCGTATCGGTGTGATATTTGTGATAAGGCATTTACACAGCAAGCACATTTAAAATCTCATAAATTACTACATACTGGCGAGAAACCGTATAAGTGTGACGTTTGTACCAAATGTTTCGCTTATTTGGTTCAGTTGAAAAGACACAAACTACAGCATACCGGTGAGAAACCGTATCAATGTGATATTTGCGGCGAATGTTTTACTCAGTTGGCCAATTTGAAGAGTCACAGTTTTCGACATACAGGTGAAAAATTACATCAGTGCGGTGTTTGTAAAAAGTGTTTTACGCACTCGAACGGTCTAAAAAGACACAAACTGTTACACACGGGTGAGAAACCGTATCAGTGTGACATTTGCCGTAAGTGTTTTACGCAGTTAGCTCATTTGAAAACGCACAAACTTCTACATACCGGTGAAAAACCCCATAAGTGTGATATTTGCAACAAATGTTTTACCCATTTGATTCAGTTAAAAAGACATAAACTAAAACATAATAGTGATAAGTGTTCACATCAGCTTACTGATTTTAAAAGTCATGGTGTGATGGCTTCAGTTAGTGCAAAAATTTCTTTATGAGACTAAACAAACTGCATATTATTATGTGTAATAATTTATTCGTGTACCTATGTTTATATAGTGCGAAATTAATAGAATGTTTTGGATTTGTTTAAACATTTTTTTAATTAATATAAATGCTACTTGTAATAAAAATATTGTTCAATCATGTAGAATAATTTATAATACCACTTCCGACTTCCGTTCGGTTAAATTTAGACTTACACATTTTTGTTTTGAAGCCCATAATTTGATCCAAAAGTAAATTTAGTACAAATAAAACCAGTATAAAAATGGATCAGATTTCGGTACCGGTCAGTGGTCTGACTAAAATATGCAGGCTATGTTTAGTTATTGATGAACCAATGGTTAATATTTTTTGGAATCCACATAAAAGAAAAGAGAAAATGGCGGACAAGATTATGAAATGTGCTCCGGTTTACGTAAGTAGATGACATCATTTTTAAATATACAACTACTGAAAAGAATCTGACATAAATGAAAAAAAATCTATTCTACGCGATCTTTTTTCTAATTTCAGTTAACAGAACAAGACAAGTTACCACATTTCATCTGTAGATTATGTTGTATTTTAGTGGAAAGGTTTTGCAAGTTCCAGAAACAAACATTGAACTCTGAAAGAATACTTTATCAATATTTGCAACAGTTAGACGACATTGAAACGTCGCACAAACCTGTTCATCCCACTATAAAGATGGAAGAATTATCAGTTAATGAAATGCGGTTCAAACAAGAACCTATATGCGAGGTTTCAGAAGATCGGTATGTGGAGAACCTAATGTTAAATCCAAGAGAAGTTCAACGTGAATTTAACCAAACCAATATCAAAGAAGAACCTGTAGAAAACACGTCATCATTTTCATTTCAAACAGATATAAATCAACATACTGAATCCATAAACGAAACGACAAATAATATTTTTGTTAGGGAAAAAAGTGAACAAATAAATCCCGTAGTTGGCGATACAGCTTCAAATAACCCTTCAAATCGGTTTGAATTCATTAACTTACCCATAAATCCTGGATGTACCAAATTTGTATCGGAAAACCTAAATGACAACAATGTTTCCACAAGTATCAACCAAAAAACAAATACTTGTGACATTTGTTATAAATGTTTTGCGACTTCGGGTGGCTTAAAAACACATAAATTAATACACACAGGTGAAAAGCGACACCGATGCGACGTATGCGACAAATGTTTTTCCAGCGCGACTCATTTAAAAACTCATAAACTAGTACATACTGGTGAGAAAGCTTATCAGTGTGACGTTTGCTATAAATGCTTTTCTTGTGCACATCATTTGAAAACACATAGACTCGTTCATACCGGAGAGAAACCTCATGAGTGTGACGTTTGTAATAAGCGATTCGTGCGGTTAGACATTTTAAAAATACATAAACTGGTTCATACTGGTGAGAAACCGTATCGTTGCGACATTTGTAATAAGTGCTTTGCCTGTTTACATCATTTAAAAACACATCAAAAAGTACATACCGGTGAGAAACCTTATCAATGTGACGTTTGCAATAAATGTTTCGTTAACTCGAGTAATTTAAAGACACACAAATTAACACATACTGGTGAGAAACCATTTCAGTGTGACGTTTGCGACAAGCGTTTTTCTTGTTTGCATCATTTAAAAACACACAAATTGGTACACACCGGAGAAAAACCTTTTCAGTGTGACGTTTGTAATAAGTGTTTTATCAATTCAAGCAATTTAAAAACACATAAACTAATACATACTGGAGATAAACTATTTAAGTGCGACGTTTGTAATAAGTGTTTTAAACGATTGGATATTTTAAAAACGCATAAGTTAGTACATACTGGAGAGAAACCGTATCAGTGTGACGTTTGTAATAAGACTTTTTCTTGCATGCGTCATTTAAAAACACATAATCTCGTGCATACTGGTGAGAAATTACATCAGTGTGACGTTTGTAACAAAAGCTTCTCTCAGTTAAGTAACTTAAAAACACACAAACTACGACATACTGGTGAAAGACCGCATCAGTGTGACGTTTGTAATAAGTGTTTTAACCAGCTGGGTCATTTGAAAAAACATAAACTACTTCATACAGGCGATAAACCTTTTCAATGTCAAATATGCAATAAATGTTTTGCGAATCCGGATTGTTTGCAGCAACACATGGAACGACATGCTAATAAAGAACCCTGTACGGTCGCTGTTGCCCCAACGTCGATTAAAGAGTAAAGTAAAATGTATTCTTTAAAAAAATATAAGAGCTCAGTGAAATTAAGTTTGTCAAAGAAATTTTGTTTTAAAGACCACCGACAGCTAAGGTTATTTGGGCCTAGCACCAATTCATATTTTCAATTCATTATTTTTTTTTTAATAAATTGAAAATCCAATTGACACCACTTTTACCAGCTCTTGGGCTAGAACCCGGGAACTGGGGACTTGTAATAGAGGAACCATAGCAACGCCATGTAAACATAAAAATTCAAGACAAATTAAGTTTAGCGTTATCTTGGTTTAAACTCTGATAAAAGTAACTGATTGCGCAAACTCCATTTTTTTTAATAAGTACGAAAATAGTTACTACATTCTGCCAACGCATTATTTATAAAAGTTTGTATGTCTATTAAAAATTAAGATACGTACTTAATTGTATGAAATAAATAAATTACAAAAATAGTGTATTTTTTTAGCCAAGAATAGTTCTACCATCCTGAAAGACGTGTCCCAATTATGATGATGGTGATTAGTTCCATATTTCCTAGAGGACGTTGGAGATCACTTCATTCCATTTAGACCTGTCCTGGACAGGACGGATGAGGCGTCCCAATTATACTCCTCATTAATCCTTCAGTCCTATTTCATAATGCTAAAGGAGGTCTTATTTGAAGTAATTTTATTGAATTAATAATTCTAATAAAATGGGTCCGAATCTCACTTCTACAGAGCTTAGCTCTAGATAAGAAAACCGAACAAATTCGAATCGCGCGCCGAGGATTCCATACCATCAATGATCAACCATATTATTTTCCTTTGAATTTAGAAAATTATAGCTGTTGGAAACATCGCAATAATAATATAATAATATGAAAAATTGATTTCCATCAGCTTACTTATGATATGGGAAAAGAAACACACGAAACAAAATCCGTTCTGATCGTTTATAGCTTGTCTATTTTTAGTATAATAATTTTATTTAATTATAATGTTGGGCTCTCGCTGGTACGAGGATTCACTTCATATTATAGCTATTGAATTAGCATATATGAATTGACACTCGCATGTAGTGAAAATCTATTGATTCTGAAGCATATAAGGAGAATATTAGTTTAGCAATCTTGTCACGGTTGAGTATTGTAAGCTCATTCCTCCGCGAAAGTGGAAAGGTTCAGGTTAGAATCCTGACTGTGACCACTGGTTGGTAAAATGATTTTTTCCAATATGTTTCGAAACAATTATATAATTGGCTGCTCTCCAACGAAAAAATTTTTCAATTGCATTTTAACCGTATAAAACTATTATTTATAATAATTTATATTGAAACATTTTCGAAAAATTGTTACCTTCCTTATGAAATATACTTTAATTTTGTTAACTTGTAAATTTTTCGGATTTTTAATACTAGTCGAGCTATATGAATGAAATTATAATATAATATGCATAGGGAGACTTCAACGTTCAATCAAGCGGAATAGGCGCAGTAATTGAAAGTTACGATAAATGTCTACTTTAGGCATTTGAAAATTTTTCAAAAGGAACCTTTTTATGTATGCCGGGTCGAACTGTAATACATTTTTTTTTGTCTGAAAATTAAAATTATATTTAGAAAATTGTATCAGCAGGATTTGGTAGACGGTAGTGCACTTATTCCTGTCTTCTAAAAGGACGGGTACGTAATTTCGTGGTACTGTTATGTTACCATAGTTTTAAGAATGCTAACTATGGATACCGTTACTTAGTTTCGTACCTAGCCTTTCAGAAAACGGGCATTTGTGTTGTAGATTTTAAATTTTTTATTTTTTCAAAAAGTTAATCTACCAATTTTTAACAATGAAAATAAATATTTGCAAAAATACAATTGATAGCACATTTAATCACATGAAACATAAATCTATTTCGAATTTGCACAAATATCCTTTTTATGTTTTTTTAAATTGTTCAAAATATTGTAAGACTTGTGACAAACGTCACACTGATACGGTTTCTCACCAGTATGCAACAGTTTATGCGATTTTAAACTAGATAACTGTGCAAATCTTTTGTTACAGACTTCACATCGATGCGGTTTTAAGCCGCTGTGAATAGATTTGTGTCTTGTTAAATTACCCAAAACATTAAAACTCTTTTTGCAAACATCGCACTGATGGGGTTTTTCTCCAGTATGTAGTAGTTTATGAGTTTTTAAATGATTTAAATTGAGAAAACACTTGTTGCATACTTCGCACTGATGGGGTTTCTCGCCGGTATGTAAAAGTTTGTGCCTTTTCAAATTGCTTAACTTCGTAAAGAATTTATTACACGTTTCACACTGGTGAGGTTTCTCTCCTGTATGCATAACTTTGTGATTCTTTAAATGATATAAAAGTCCAAAAGATTTGTTACAAACGTCACACTGATAAGGTTTCTCACCGGTATGCATTAATGTGTGTCGTTTCAACTGACTTAAATGATTAAACTGTTTTTTGCAAGTATCGCAATTGTGTTTTTGTTTTAATTTATCCACAGCTGTTTTTTCTACATCATCGAAGTTTCCATAGTTATAATAATCGTCGATTTCGCTTAATTCCGTTACAACTCGAGTGTTGTCGAGAAATCCTATGGATTCTTTTAAATGATCAATACTACCGTTTAAGGTTATGTTTGTCTGTTCCCAACTGATATCACTGACGTCACAACTAAACGAACATTCAACTGTTTCGGCAGAACATCCAGTATCTTCGTTTGTACCGATTTGAACGTTGTCTTTCGAATTGTTTTGTAATAATTGTTTTTTGTTGTCATCGTCAGTGAATGAACTGCTTGGAAGGCGTTCTTTGACTTTGTTTTTCCGGATTATTGGAATGTCATTTTTCGGTTCTTGATTCACAATGGATTCAGTTAATTCTGCGGGTTCACTTTTGACAGCCGTTTCTTCGAACTTATTCAACCAAACTGTTGACTTGTTTTCTATTTCTTCTGATGAAGATTCTTCTTTTATTGGAATCTGGGATTTAACATCCTTTGGAGGATCGCACATAGTGGTGCAACCTTTGTCTTTCACAGAACCTCTGGAGATAATTATTCCTACTCTCTCAAAATATCTCACAAAGATCGTTTTTTATTCTATAATGATGTATAAAATATGTAAAAACATGTTTCGTTAATGACCTTAGCTGTCGGGAATCTATAATCTACAATAAACACGGGTTTGCAAATAATTTGATAAAGGAGTGAGAAACCCTGACACTACATAAACTATTTATATAATTCAATAATTTAACGTTGTTACCTAAACAGAAGTACACTTCCAAAAATACCAGCTATCCATTTCCTTTTTGTTTTGAAAAAAATTAGGACACATCAACCATTTTATTGCAATTATTCAATATAAAAACAACTATACATTTTTTATAAATCATTATTGGTTGTAGTTATTTATTTCTTTTAAATAGTTTTTTAAAACCTAAGAATAGGTATATTGTTATTAATCCATTGGACATTGACAGGTTTTGGTTTCAAAGTTTAATTTCGCAGTTACTGGCGTCCTTTTGAACCTGCTGGCCTTAATCATTACTGCAAGATCTTATTTACAATGGATTCTTTCAAACATTACTAATTACTTTTTAATGTAGGTGCCCACTACATAGAAATGTGATTGATTTTTACGTTCTTTAAATTTCTATTTCTAGTTGTTACCTCATTCTCAGTAATTTTGGCACTTCGCGTTAAACTGATAGATTTCAAAATCGACTCACAGTGATTAAAAAAGGTATGCAACGTAGATTGACATTTCTTTACAGCTATTATGTGGCTGTTACGGTAATTTTTACACAATAACAACGTAAGAGACATCTTACCATGCGTGGATCATACCTTAATAATATTAAAGAAACATTCGTAAAATGGAGCATTTAACGGTCATCGGAAACGGTTGGAGTAAAATATGTAGATTCTGTTTAGCGAATGACACGCCGATGGTTGATATATTTTGGTCTTCAAACAAAGTAAGAGTAAAAATGGTAGACAAAATTATGCAATGCGCTCCTGTTCGGGTAATATTATTAATAGTTAATTTGTTAAAAATACTTTAGCTATTAATGAAAATTTCCATTTTTCGACTGATTAATGTTTGCAGATAACAAAAGACGATCAGTTGCCAAACTTTATTTGCAGAATGTGTTGTAGTGAACTCGAGAAATTTCACAGTTTTCAAAGAAAAATACTTAAAACTGAAAGAACACTGCATCGCTTTTTTCAGCAGTTGCACGGTGTTGATAGTCGGGTCGAATCCGTTCCGACGGCTGAAAATCGTAGTGTAACCAGTGAAGGAATAGATAAAAAATTAGAAATGTCTAGTGTACTACAAATTTATATTAAAGAAGAGATTACAGACGATGTTGATACAGAAACGTTTATACCTTCGTCAAATAAAGGAACTAATTGTGAATTTACTCAAGTTAATGTCACAGAAGAACCCATAGATGACTCTTCATTATTCGTATTTCCAACTGATACAAATCAGATTGACGTTATTGGTGGTAGAAAAGAAATAAATAACGGTGAAATTAAGTTACCGACAAATACCGAGAATACACGATCCAAAGCGAAAGAAAAAGAAAAGCGTTACGGATGCAACGGTTGTAATAAGAGATTTTTTCAAATATGCGATTTAAAAAGACATAAACTACGACATACCGGTGAGAAACCTTTTCAGTGTGACGTTTGCAGTAAGAGTTTTGCCCGTTCGCATCACTTAAAAACGCATCAGTTATTGCATACTGGTGAGAAACCTTATCAGTGTGACGTTTGTAACAAACGGTTTGCACACTTAGGTAGTTTACATTCCCATAAATTACTTCATACCGGTGAGAAACCGTACGTTTGTGAAATTTGCAACAAGTGTTTTACTCAGTTGTCTCATTTAAAAACACATCAAGTGGTGCATAATGGAGGTAAACGACACCAGTGTGATCTTTGTCAGTGTTCATATGCCCGAGCAGATCAGTTAAAAAGACACAAACAGCTGCATTTTGGAGAGAAACCTTATCAATGTGAAATTTGTGATAAGCGATTTACGCGATTGGATCATTTGAGAATTCATAATCAGTTGCATACTGGAGATAGACCATTTAAATGTGACGTTTGCGAGAAGCAGTTTTCCAGATCGGATCGTTTGAAAAGTCATAAAATGTTACATACAGGCGAGAAACCTTATAGATGCGAAGTTTGTGACAAATGCTTTAGTCGCTTGGATAAAATGAAAGCCCACCAGGGCCAGCACTTTATTAACACGCAGTTTGATGTGTAATATGTTCTTGTTCCAGAACTTTCAGTGTAAAATTACAGGACTTCTTTGAATTAATAGTGTAATTATAACTCATGATTCTGCTCTAGTGGAAATACGAATGAAACCTTAACCTAAAACTTTGGGTTTATTTGATAGATCTAACGCCTAAGTTTCTACTGATAACCAATAATAATTTCCAGAGATACAGTAAAGTGAACTGGTACTGATTACTTAAACTAACCTTTATGTCGTGCTGAAATGTTTGCGCATAGAAAACTTGAAAACTGATTAGTATTTTTCCTTTTTAAATCAGTGTCCACTCGCTAAAGCGTAGCCAATGGAGATGGGCACATGAGAAACGTAATGTAGATGGCAGCAGGTATATAACTACCTAAGTTATCATTGGTCTTCATAGAAAAATTCGCGAGAAATCAAGTTTTTTCACTTCAGATAGCGTGCAACCATTTCTTTTCAGTTCCTGATCTTTTGGAAATACAAAACATCTATCATTTGAACATTGGTAAACACATTTAAATAAACTTATTTTGTACACACTAATTGACACTACTATGAATTGCTTATAGACCACGGTCGTTATGTAGCTGGCGCCCCTAGCGGTCAAGTTTGGCAGTGTCCATCTCTATCCTGTCTAGAGATGCAAGTTTTCGTTACTTATCGGTACTTGTAACTATTCGTTACTTTTAGGTACAATACTCGTTAGTTACTATTCGTTACAAGTACTCGGACTACTCGAGTATTTTACGTAACTGTTCGTTACTTTTAGGTACAATACTCCTTAGTTACTACTCGTTACAAGTACTCGAACTACTCGAGTATTTTACGTATTAAAACGGAAAGACGGTCTCTGCCTGCACA
Organism: Mongoloraphidia duomilia; assembly: GCA_039654895.1. Classification (NCBI taxonomy): domain Eukaryota; kingdom Metazoa; phylum Arthropoda; class Insecta; order Raphidioptera; family Raphidiidae; genus Mongoloraphidia; species Mongoloraphidia duomilia. The sequence goes on from CM077527.1 coordinate 17,058,012, forward strand.
TATTCATGTAATTAAATCGTCATTGCGTCTAGGTACCAGGTGACAGATAGGTACTGAATTTTTGTCTGTCCGACGAACTATAATATGAACCATGGAACAATAACATAATATTATGACAGTTAACCAGGTTAAGTTACAATACTGTAGGTAAAGGTAGTAGATGATTCGAAATTCGAATACAAAATCTAAAAGTCACATCGAGTATCGAGTAACTGTTTGTAAAAATTAACGATTATTTTTTCATGTTGGTATTCGTTACTTCGGAACTTGTCGGGTAACGAGTACTCGAGTAACGAATAGTTACTCTTCTTGCATCTCAAATCCTGTCCCTTCCCTGGTAATCGGTCAACAGAACAACCATCTCTCAAAATATGATTTCTTTTACAGAATATGTACCTATAATATATTATATTTTCGTCTTTGAAATACCGGGAACCACTACTGTATTACTGTTTGTAATAAAAAAATATTCTTAATATAGTGTAAATATATATATTTTAAATTTTTTCTTGCAAAATCCATTCAAATTAATTTAGGTATTTATTAGGTGGTGTGGAAATGAGTTTTTTGGCCAAAACGCGTGTTGGAGTACACTTTGCAGCGCTCGTACGCCTAAACTATTGACTTTATGAAAAAAAAGGTAGAATCATAAATTGTAGGTAATTGTCTCTAGTTTCATTTTGTATATAACTGTTTTTATCGTAAAATAAGTCGGAAAGGAGGCATTGTCAAAAAACTGCTTTTAGGCGCCATTTTTCCAATATGGCGGCGCGAGCGGCAAAAATGCGAGGTGGCAAAGTCGAAATTCGGAAAGAGCACATCAAAATCTATAAAATTACCAATTTTCAAAACTCCCGGAAAACTTTCCAGGTAAACACTATTTTTCGAACCAAATGACTGTACTACAAGTACAAGGACGTATAATTATAAACTTTGCGTTGTTTAGATTGCTTACATTTTTTAAAATAAACTGAATGCTAACAGTTACGTAAAGTTTTATAAAAAGACAACAATGGGCAGAAGACAGAAGTATTATGTTAGAGATAGAGGATATGACGTTTTTAAATTAATCAAAATGTGTGATCAAACTAGGAAATGTACTTATTTTTTTTATAAAAAAGTAATCGGTTTATTACAATGTAAAAAAAACAAGCCGTGTTTGTGGTAAATGGTGTGATTGACCATTTGAACGTAATCTATTTAAAACACGATTGTCAGCTTTGTAATAGAATGTAACTCTGTTCAGGTAAATTGTTTCAAAGTTTCAAGTATTTATAACTGTAAATGATACGATATATCATGCTTACGTAAAATATGCCATATAAAAATAAATTATTTTTACAGTAATCTAAAGTAGAGAAAATACTTTCGATGGAAACAGATGGTTGACGCAACTTAAACAAACCACATAGAAATGTAGATCATACGATGTCAACTACTAGCAATATAAAGATTAAATTTAATCGGGGTTTAATACCGATAAAATAAAGATGGCGAGCGACGATAAATTTGTACAGAACATAAAGAGAGAATTTGAAGAAGACGCAGTCGGTAGCCATTTTGATGCATCAAAATATAGTAATGCTATTTATTTGAAGAACGAGTTTGAATGTGCTGATGATAATGTAGACATTCTAAGTCGCGATCCAAACAGAGAATTTTCGAAGAAAACAAGCAACAAATTTCAGTTAACTGCTTGCAACAGTTCTAATGTTGAAATGTTAAAAACTACCAAAAACGAAACCAGAACCGGCGAAACAGACGGCAGCCATTTTGAAGAACAAAACACAACCGTCTTCATCAAGGAGGAGAATAGTGACCTTAGTTTAAGTAATAGTAACGACTTCAACAGTTGTGATGAAGATCAAAGCGTTATACGAAAAGCAAATATCTTCGACCAATACATTGGAATTGAACCAGAAATCTCCATTGAAGAAACAGAAACTCATTTAGAAGAAATAAGTAATACAAATCCGAGTGCAAGTGACATCTGTGATAAGTACCGTGTATTAAAAAAGAACAAACCTTATCAGTGTGACGTTTGTTATAAGTACTTTACTCAATCAGGCAATTTAAAAATTCATAAACTACTTCACACTGGTGAGAAACCGTATCAATGCGACATTTGCGATAAGTCTTTTACGCAACTGTCGGGCTTAAATTATCATAAAGTTCTTCATACTGGTGTTAAACCGTACGAGTGTGACGTTTGCAACAAATGTTTCGCGTTGTTGCATCACTTAAAAAGACATCAGCTGCAACACACCGGGGAAAAGCAATTTCGGTGTGATGTTTGTAGCAAAGCTTTTGCCCGATTGGACAAATTAAAAATGCACTATAAACTCCATACTGGTGAGAAACCTTACAAGTGTGACGTTTGCAATAAGTGTTTTACGCATTTTTCTAGCTTAAAAGGCCATAAGGAAACACATACTGGGAATCGTCCACATCAGTGTGACGTATGCAATCAATTTTTTACACAATTGTCAAGTTTAAAAGCTCATAAAGTACGACATACCGGGGAAAAACCTCATCAGTGTGACGTTTGCAACAAAAGTTTTGGTTTGTTGCATCAACTGAAAAGGCATAAGATACAACATACCGGTGTAAAACCCCATAAGTGTGACGTTTGCAATAAATGTTTTGGCCTGTCGCAGCAACTGAAAAGACATAAATTGCAGCATACGGGTGAGAAACCGTATAAGTGTGAAGTTTGCAACAAAGGTTTTATTCAATCGAGTTCGTTGAAACTTCATATGTTGCAACATAGTCTCATTAAAAAACCTTTTCAGTGTGATATTTGTGAAGAACGGTTCGCGATATTATATCAACTAAAAGGACATAAGCAGGCGAACCATTGACCCTCTATTATCGAAAAAGCACAGATGGTACGATAATTTCAGAAAGGCTGTATGAACTATTCTTAATAAGGTAGTTGTCGTGCTACAATAACATCCAAAAGTTTCGTTCATAATACGCTGTAAAACAATAAATAAGTATTGGGGTCCGTCAGATGAGCGTCGGACGTCTGGTGGCAGAAAACTTGGACGCAGACTGGGGGAAATTTTACATGCTAACGGTGCAAACTTAATGCGTGAAATTGTTATGATTTACAAAGAGATAAGAACAAGATAAAATAAACAAAAAGTGTATCGAAAATGTGAATTCGCGCCGGTTTCGAATATCATGGCAATAAACACTGGCAGTTATCGCCTTGTAGGAAACTGATTCTCACAGCCGAACTATTTTCTAATGAAATGTCGGAAATATAACGAGTAATTATGACATGAAAAATGAACTGTCATTAGTAGTAATCAATACGATGCATACTTGCTTATCATACTGCAATAAAATAGTTGAATCTCCTGACGATTAACAAATTTATCGGATTCAAAGCTCCGTATACAGGCTGTGTTGAGGTGAGTAACTGTAAGCTACTTATCTGCAACATAACTATGTTATGTTGCAGTTATGTAGTTTACATTATTCACCTAGCCCAGCCTCAAAAGCGCATTGTATACGCAGCATGAGTCCTAATTTTGTGCAGATATTCAGAGATTTAACTATTAGTACAGTATGATAATGCAGTACGTCGTATTATTAGATATACAATACTTTTGTACAGTTCATATAGCATGCAGTTTTTCTCGTTACATTTCCGGCATTAGAAAAGAATGCCCGGCTGTGAGAAGTCCGTTCTCCTACAAGGCAATACCTGATAGTGTTTAATGCCATGATATTCGAACACGGCCGCAAATTCACATTTTCGCTAAACTTTTTGTTTATCTTACTTGTTTTATCTCTTTGATAATCATACCAATTTCACGCATAAAGTATGCACCGTTAGCATGTAAAATTTTCCCTCCGTCTTGCGCCAATGTTTCTGCCACCAGCTGCCATCTGCTCATCTGACGGGTCCCAATAGTGTTAAATGTAAAAAAAATTTGCTAGAGATTGTACCTAAACTGTAGTTCACATAGTAACACATATTTCACTTAGTTTGCTCGCTTGGATTATATGAAAATGTCAATCTTTTCTCATAAATTGTTGAACTTTGCGTTATTATATCTCAACAATAAAAAGGTCAATAATTTTTGGATTTTCTTTTTTAAACTCAGAACAAAAACATCAATGAACAGTTAGTTTTTTGAAAATTTCTGACTGTTACTTTTTTTTTTAAATTAAAAAACTTGTCATAAACACAACCTTTCCTATGCTCTCTGTGTTAATTATCCGAACTTTAGTTAAATTTATCTCGAGTTAGAGATGGTCAATCAACTTCAAATTTTAATGGTATTTGTATTATAGTATGCTTAATGAGTAGACGAAAATTTAGAATTTTCTGACACTATGCCCATAGCACGCCACAAAAATATGTATATTTTTTAACGCGATAACAAATTGAATATATTATGAACTAAAAAAAATTTAACAAAAAAAAATGAAAATGTTTGTCCTAGCTTTTGGTATGGAACCGTAGAATTCAACAATTTTTTTACGTACATTTAATTGTTAATAATGTATTATTATGACTGAAAGAAAAGTAAAATTGGATTTGTAATTAGGGGAGCAATGCCCTATCTCAAAATGTTAAACGCTACCATAAAAATAGCCAACATAAAGTAATCCAGCCTTTTGTAAATTGCTTGTAAATTTCTGATGTCCTAAAATTAGGTTCTAGCTACAGCTTACGGCCCTGTGTTATTGTAAACAGTGCAGACGTATAGTTAGCAAACAAGGGTTAAAAATCAAACCGACACTGGTTTTATAAAGATTATAATAAAAAGCAACTGAATGTAAAAATGCATTGTTTTTTTTTTTATTTTACTCAATAAATAAAAATAAATACATTTTTTGCAAGACTTGCATCATAAATACAATTTTAGATGGCTGTGTACCGTTTGAAAAGTGATTCTTTATGCACTACTGCATTCGAACGGTAGTGTTTAAAGTAAATATTAACGCACTCCGTTCTATAAAGTAATGCTGTTTTGTTTTACTTTATAATACACGTACGTAATAAAGTACTTTATAGATTACTTTGCTATAATGTCACTTGCTATAATGTCACTAATAAAATATTTATCCAAATTATGTTTTAGTTGCTTAAAATTGAACTTTTGAAGCAGTTGTTGCACAAAATATTGTATGAAACGCGTGTCTTAAGTGACGAATCTGACAGTCGCGATTTTGCGATACGAGCCTAAGGTTATGTTGCATTTATACCAGAATTTGTGTGATTGCAAACACACTCGCTCTGGTATAAATGCAACATAACCTTAGGCTCATATCGCAAAATCGCGACTGTCATATAATTCGTCACTTAAGCCACTAGTTGCATAAATTACTATATTATTTACCACTTCTACTGTTTGACGGTTGCAGTACTCGACTACTTGTTTCTCTAACCTCATCTATCACTGCAAGCACCATATCTGTTGAATAAAATTGAATTAAGTATTGTAATTTGCATCTCCTTACATCAAAATTGTTATGAGTTGTTGTTAATCGTTTGATAAAAATATGTCTATCTAATTAACGAAAAAGATATCTAATCAAATGTTATTGAAGGACAGGATTGAATATATTGAAGAATTCGAATTATGGATTGAAAATATCAATATTGATTGATTGAGGCCTCCATAACACGTCTCATGCAATCAATATAAATAAGTAATTGTTTGCTTTCCTCTGCTTTAGAAGACAGTATCTCGTTGAGGAAGCTTTTGTGAATCTACGTTTACGTGAACTTTTTTTGCTTATTGCGGACCATAGAACTCGTTTTTAAATTTATTACACTTGTCTCGTTTACTCCCTGTATTCAGTGACGGCTCTAAATAAAGTTGGCAATAAAAAAATAAATTAAAAAATCAAAAAACCCGATTGCGTCAAAAACGAATTGAAAAAATGGAAACAAGATCAAATGATAACACGCAGTTGTATGCATAAGATATTTCTGTTCAACTTATTACTACTTACATATATACCTCCGACTGCATGTTATCATTTGATCTTGTTTCCATTAATTATAGTTTGCTTTTGACGCAGTCGGTTTTTTTGATTTTTTTTAATTAAATTTTTTATTTACGTCTTTTTAGTTTTTTTGAAATCGTCTCAACGAAACCTTTCTTTTGATACCCATATCTATATATTTAGAAGCTGAAAATTACTTTTACATACCTACTGACAAAATGGCGTCTAGTGTCCGCCATCTTACAACAGGTGGTAAGTCATTCCACAACTTGGAAGCCTAGAGTAAGGCCCGTGCTTGTACCCACCTTATAAGAGAATTACTTTTGTAAGGAATCTTATTGACTTTTTTATTTGAGTTACAAATAGTCCGGTCCCAACTAGTGATGGGCGATTACGAGATGTTTTTACAATCGAAACAATTGTAATCGTTCATAATAACAATCGACTCGGAGTTTGATTTTACAATCGAAATGTTCGATTGTTCAAGTCGATTATTTGCCACATAGGTTATAGCAATAGCAGCGAATGAGAATACATATAATCGCGATTCACGGTTATATGCTAATCGACTGACGTTCACGCGACTCGTTGATTGTTCACTGTTCAGTCGGTACTCACTACTTACTCTGTAATCTCTTCACTATTGAATTCGTATTACACGATTACTGCACAATCGACCATCGACTCGACCACAGTTATTGAGTGATGAACGATTGTGTATTATGTGGCTCTCGGCAGTGTACGATTCAGTACTATGCGACTCAGTCTCGGTGAACTATGAAACAACAATTGAGTCCAAGTGACAACCATCGAGAGTCATCGAGATGTTTGAACAATCGACTAAAACATCTCGTATCGCGCATCACTAGTCCCAACCTTAATTTTTCGTGGAAGGGAAAGGATGGTAATGTTCCCGAAGCCTATAAGTACGGCCCGTGCCTATATCCACCTTATAAGAGAATTACCTTTGTAAGGAGTCTTATTGACTTTCTTATTTTAGTGTCAATAAAATGTAATTTAGCGTGAACAAGCGTGATAAATCTTCAATATTATAAGGAAGCTGATAATCAATCTTGAAGAGCACAATAGACGGATAAGAGCTGCGAGAGAATGGTGTTTTCGTGTAGCATTACAAAAAGATATAAATCATATCTCTTTTCAAAGTTTAAAGTGAACACACAGAGGGCTCTGTGAATAAAACTCACGACGCGTGGCGCACATTAGAATTGCAGATTCACAAATCACAATACGATATTTCGACAGAGTCGTATTAAGGGCACAAACTGACCCCTTCTTTTCCGGTTCCGAGATAAAAACCTAAAGTGAATCCTCTATATCGCGTATGTCAAAAAAAAAATGTAGTAAAACTCAGTGGCGGACTAAGCCCGTTCGGAGGCCCGGGGCGGCAGAACTAAATGAGGCCCCCGGTTTGCTTAGAAATTGATTTATTTGTAGTGTAAATTTCGGAAAAAATGAATAATATAGATCATGTAATGAGCTGACAAAAAAAATCAAATATTTATAATAAACGATCTACCTACGTTTATATTTTGTATATACGTACGGGGCCTCTTATACTTTCTAAACATATGTTTGGGATTTGATTAAGAAGGACTTCTCGAGATTTCGAGGCCCCCAGGATCAGAGGCCCGGGGCGAGCCGCCCCCTCCGCCCCCCTTAGTCCGCCACTGGTAAAATTCTTTGATGATTTCAATTTTGATTGCCTATAACTACTATTCAATCTTTTAAGATATCAATATGGGACAAAAAACACGATTTAGAGCGTTCTTTGTTTTATGAACTTTTGTATTTTCAAATTAAAATTCGATAAAGAACACTTTTTTGAAAATTGGTTTCCAAGGCGACTAATTAGCGCTTGAATTTCGGGGTCAAAAAGTTGGTGAAGAACAAAAAAAACTCGGGTCGCAGTGCCAAAACCCTGCCGACAATATAGTGTATTTGCTAATACTGGCATTGTGGCTTTATTATGTGAACTTAAGTTTGTTTTTGGACAAAATAAAAAATTTAACCCCTTAATACATCCCTTAAAATAATTAAATTTTTCTAAATTTCAATATTAGACATGGATTTTATCAGTACACGCAATTAAATACACCCTTCCATAAGTAAATCCGTATCAACAAACTAGTGTTTTCATAAAATTTGAAAGTCCGGTCCTGTCGGGCCGATTTTATTAAAATTTTAGCAGCACATTTTAATCTTTACTAAAGAGTTAAATTTCAATTTTGAAACGATTCTGACAAATTTTTCGGTATTTTTGGGCCCAAAAATTTTTTGGAATCCCTAAATACAACCCTGAAAATGGTCCGATCGGGCCCATTTTAAATAGGCTTCTTGCGGTGATGGGTTCCAATGTGTGTACCAAATTTCGTTGCAATCGATTAAGTCTGTCGAGAGTTATCGTGTACACACATATATATATATAAATATATATATAAATATATAAATATATATATAAATATATACATACATATATATATAAACATTTTCAAAAATGGTGCCAAAGTGTTCAGGAGGCTATGAAACGTCGAGAAATTTTGGTCCGACCCCTAGGTCCCGCCATCCGACCGACGCCAATAGTGTATGTGCCATATTATGGCAAATACACTAAAAATATGGAAAATGTATTTCGTAGAAAAAAATCTTTTCTACGATATTTTTTCGTCCGAGTAACGGTTTAGAAAATAAATGAAAAAATTCAGATATGGTCCGCTCCAGGAGTATAGTTTCCCGTCCGAAACAGTATGTTTCGTTTACGATATAGATGGGAACTTTTTAGCTCTTTATTTCTACCCCTTAAAATCAATAGTATATAAATTATTTCTTTTATTTGTCTATTTTTTTTATCTAATTTGTCTGGTCCAGCACAATTACAAAATATACAATAAACTATTTTGATTTTTATCTCATTATCGATTTTATTGTTAGTAAAATAGCACCGAGTGGGTTGTAAATTCCTAACAAAAAATATTATACATGGAAACTTCTGATTTAACGGAATTGACAACGTTATTGTTAATTGAGTCAATAGAGGAAATCGAGTTGGCTTTGTCCTGCCCATAACCAATGTTATACAATCTGACATGTTAATTAAAGTTTACAGACGTGTATCAGATTAAACAACTGATGGTCAAATATTCATTGACAATATAAACCATTCAAATAGTCATGTTTGAGTTAAAAAAAAACAGCTCACGATTCTAATTTACTCGTTTGGACAATCCCTCCGAAAAACTTTGGTATCATCAATAGTCTATAAATTCTACTAATGTAACAAAATTGAAACGTTTTCTGTTTGTTTGTTTGTCTTTCTTTCACTCTTAAACGACTGAACGGATTTCAATTAAATTTTGAATTACATATATAATATACCTACATCCCCGTTTGAACCACTTAGGGGTTGAATTTAATTCTAAAAACGATTTATTAACTTCTCATTTGAAGTTATTGTAATGGGTCCGATAATCGAAATCAAAATGTATAACAAATTTTTATGTTTCAAGGTCACTACACTATTTTTAGAAAGATGTCTGTGTGTGTGTATGTGTGTACGTACGTACGTATGTGTCCATTTCTTTCTAAGACGAAATCTCGAGAATGAAAAATGATATCGACTACGTTAGGGTTGCCAATCGACGCGTATTAACGTAAATATGATCTGAAAGAAATTTTTTCAAAATCGGTTCAGCCGTTCTTTTTTCTTATACCAAATAGACTCCAAAAAAGTAGATTTTACACAATATCTCGCGAATAAAAAATTATATCGACTTCGTAAGGGTGTCAATCGAGGCGTGTTAACGTCATTTTGATCCGACATAAATTTTATAAAAATTGGTTCAGCCGTTTTTTTTTTTTTGATTATTGTTAAAAGTAATTAATAATTATATTTTAATGATTAAAATGATTACGTACTTTTCTGTGTAATATCTAATTTAATTATTGTTATTAAATATTTATCAAACTGGGAAGTTCGTCGTGTGGACCTCAAGGGTCGCACTTTAGTCCTAATAAACGACCCACCTCACGGCTTGTTCATGTAATATCATCGGAAATGCATATGTGTACAAAATTTCAAATCGATCGGATACGTGGAAGTCGTTCAAAATTGACTTGCAAGATTTGACCTAAACAAACAAACATACAAACATTGCAAGTTAAATAAAAGCTTGTAAAAATGACAAGGGGCATAGTAATTACGATTGTGCCGCAACTTACTTCTGTAGTTTTATAATGACGACAAGTCTGTTAAAAAAATATTAACATGGCATACATGATAAAAAACACAAACAAACTGTGTCGTATCTATGATAATTCGAGGGCAGTATAGCCTAGTGGTTAGCATGCTTGGTGCTGCAACCTCTAGACTGGACTGCCGTGGGTTAGAATCCCACTTGCGCTCATGGATGTTTTGTGATGTTATTTAATTTTAAGTTAGTTGTTGTTTAGCGTAGTTGAAAGACGCTAATGACCTGAGATGTCGACGCGTCTATAATCTACAATAAATAAATAAATAAAATCTATGATAATTCGCGTCACACATTTTTTTTGTCACAGATTTTTGTAACGCATCATTTTACCCCCTATATACCGCCGGGAACGACTACGTCAAAAAGAAAATCTAAGCATTTAATGTTTCTTGAAAGAGTTGTTTTTTTTTGCTTAATTGTTATAAAATAAAACATTGAGTTCTTTTTTCGACATATAATCGTTGAAGTCGATTCATTAGTCGAACTCGACTAACTTTTCCACGGCAGGGAGACAGAGAAAAAAAGAGAGAGAGAGAACCTCATCTTGTATCGCAGCTATGGAGTAAAGCACAAAGCTTCAGCTCTCCAGTCTATCGCAAGTGTGGCGCGTGATTGGTTGTTTTTATAACTGTTGTGTTTTGTTCGCGCGTAAAAAATTACGAATCGTAGTTTTATTCGAATAACAAAATAATGTTTAAATCCAACAGGTAAATTAAAACTTTCGAATGTATGAAGGAAACATTTTATCTTGAATTTAAAATTTAATAGTAATTTTTAATATTATTTTAATTCTGACATTTTTAAAAACTTCTATATAATGAGAATAATATATTTATCTGCTCAGTTGTTACATAAATAATACTATACATAATTTATTATTATGTCATTAAATTTGCTTTTATAAATACTATTGGATTTCTAGTTTTAATATTTTCAAAAAAAAGAATAGTTTTAAAATTGTCTATAAATAAAAAAATCAGAAAAGAAATTGTCAATTTCGTAAAGCCAAAAATATTTTAATTAAGAGTACTTCGGTAGGTACCTATATTTCAGTTTATTAAAAAAATAATTGATTGGAATATTATGAAGATCGGTGTAGGTATAAGAAATATTGGATCGAAAAAAGCTTTATTCAAACATTATAAAAATACTCTTAAACTAGGCCCAGATAATAATAATAATAATAATAATAAGATCTTTATTTAGGAACAGACAAAAGCCTTTAGCAGGCTGTCTAACGTCTGCCCTTTTCAATTTCAATTTCAAATAATAACTTTGACAGTTGCGATTTAAGAAAAATAAAAAGGGTCCATATATTATTAAAGTTGCATTTTGAAAGATGAATAGTATCTATTATTCCGATTCGGAAAGTACTATAGATTTTTGTAGGTAGGTAGTATAGAAAAAAAAACTAAATCAGAAATGAATTTATGTTTTCGTTTTATCAATTTATCAATTTTTGACGGAAGGCAAAAACAATAAATCTAAGTGTTTGAAATCAAACATTCTTAATAATAACGCACGTACCGTGCATAGATACAATGTTGGCAATGACGAAACGAAAGCAAAAAAAAAGAGATTAAATTCACGGAACATTTGAAAAAAAGGTAGCGCAGGCCCGTATTATTTCTTTTTTAGGGTTCCGTACTCCGTATGGAACTCTATTACCCTGCCTACGAGTACGATATCTGTCTGTCTGTTTGTTTGTCACAGGGCTCTATCTCACAAACGGTAAGAGGTAGCTAGTTGAAATTTTCACAGATTGTGTGTTGTTGTGGCAAACAATAATTAGAATTAAATAATCAATTAATTTTAATAAATTAATGTTTTTTATACTAAGAAGTGGAGCGGCGTCATCTTGCGCAATGATTATAAGCTATATTATTTATATATTGGAATCAAACCGTATATGGTTTATGGTCATCGCGTGTGGTGGCGTCGTTTGACAGTTATATTATTTATATCGGAATCAAATCATATGACACTGATTTAATTGTTGTAACGGTACTAAACCCTCATCGCGCGAGTTCTACTCGGACTTGACCAGTTTTTTATTTTAATATAACCAACAAATTATTATTTTGTAATTATTAAAAGTAATAATAAATTGAAAATAAGATTTAGTAGGTACTGGACCCAGATAACACTAGCAGCTTTTTCTTTACTAAGTGTCATCCTTTAAAGCAGTGGTACTCAACCTTTTTAGTGGTGTGGATCACCAATTTTGTAAAAAAAATTTGAGGCCCACTAACTAAATTTACAAGTAAAAACCCCTGAACAACAAACCTACCCCTGAAACTCAGATAATATTTATCTTGATTTACACTCCACGGCCCGCAGTACCACACTGCCGAGGGCAGTATAGCCTAGTGGTTAGCGTGCTTAGTGCTGCAACCTCAGGACTGGACTGCCGTGGGTTCGAATCCCACCTGCGCTCATGGATGTTTTGTGATGTTATTTAGTTTTAAGATAGTTGTTATTTAGTGTTGTTGAAAGACGCTAATGACTTGAGATGTCGACGCGTCTATAATCTACAATAAATAAATAAACCACACTGCCCGCAGCCCATGGGTTGAGAACCGCTGCTTTAAAGTACGGGTTAAACAATGCTTCAGTAATAAAGTTTATGCACGAAATAAAAAAGAAGTAAGCGAGAAGAGAATTTTTTTAACAATAATTCTTGTAGGTTAAAAGATGCTATATTTATGTAAATTGTTCGTTTAGTTGGAATTGCATTAATTCAGAAAACCGTGGGGAAATGTAATCTGTGATATATATACACGAGATCACGTCCCCCGGTCATCTCATTCGAGGGGAGGGAATGGGGTTTCAACCCACACTTCCTGAACAAACATTCATAATCTGTTCATAGTATACTATATGTTACAGTCATCTGGTGTAATTTTATAAAATGTCTAGACCTTCCAAGAACTGTCTAGTTGCGAGATATTGATACACTACAAACATTCTTCTGTTGATATTGCTTAATTTTCCGACCCGGTTCATCCGAGTAGATTTTCGTTTGCCAACGAAATAATCAAGAACAACAAATTTTTCATATATAAGGTTTCACTGTATCTCTTATTGTTTAGCCAGCGCTGCAATTTAGGTCAGATATCGCGGGCGGAATCCCTGACTTGTTTTACATTTTCGCTCACTGCTCATTCCTATTTTGCCTTAGCGTAATTAATAATAATAATAATCGCCCAAAATAGTAATCGCCCATTTCATGGTTTGAGACGCGGTTATAGTTTCACCTTGCTCCGCAAGTATCCCTTGTGTGACGGTGACGAACCTGAAGTTTAGGGTGCTTGTGGATGCAAAATTCTTTAAGGAATTTATCCTTCGCAATAATAATAATATAGCCTCGAGAAGATGTAGGCTTTTAAATAATGAAAGGATTTTTCAAATGCGTTCAGTACAAACTTTTCTTCTGTATAATATTAGTACCTACAGTAGAACCTCGATAACGTAAAAATCTCTATAAGTTAACAAAGTTATGTGTTCGCTTCCCTTCAGGGTTTGAAACCTCCGTTACTTATATAGATTGGTATATTTGGCGCAGAAATGAATTTCTGGGTTACTATTACTTACCTTAATGTCCTCAGTTGTCGAACTTCTATGGTCTACACACTTTTCGATTTATTCTTAAAAATAATAATAAATTGAAACTAGGCCCAGATAACCCTATAGTAGTTGGTTAATCGGCTATTTATTGCCAATGTTTTATCTTCAATGTTTCAAAAGGAAATCGAAATATGGTGACAGGGTCGAAAAATCGTGTCCGATATAAAATCATAATCTGATTGTTCTATACTCAAACGTAATGAAAAGTGGTTTTCCGCATAGCGGCTGTGTGCACGAATGTCTATCTGTGCTATGCATTTTTTTCGTTCACAATTCCTTCAGTAAAAATGCACCGATTTGATTCTTCTTCGCGGAGTCCGTGTTATAATCATGTTATCTAATATTTATATTATATGGTATAGTCTGTAGATACATTTGAACGGCAATTGTGACGACTGTGATTGGTCGGTTCGTTTACCGAAACATATAAACCCTGAACTAGCCAGTGGCAAGTCATTCGACTTCTGGACTTTGCAGTTCGCAAGACGCACAGTGTACAAGTGCTCCTAACCCTATAATTGATTTTTATATTATTCTTACATAAGAAGTTTCACTTCGGGCTTGTGTAACGCAACACATGCCTTTTTTCATATAAAAAATTATTTTGGAACATGGAATTGAATTGTAAATTATAGACGCTCGACAACTGAGGTCATTAGCGTCTAAAGTTGGAACATGGAAGTCGTGTATGGTTCACCATAGCGATTAGCGATATTTTTCTCTTCAAGAAATCAAGAAGAAGTAGATTGTAGATTATAGAATAGAAAAGAGGACAGTGTTGTCCAGTGGTTAGCGTCGCGACCTCTGGATCAGCCTGTCATCGGTTCGAATCCCGCCTCCGCTCATGGATGTTTTGTGATGTCATTTAGTTTTAAGTGTGTTGTTATTTAATGCAATCAAGACGCTAATGACCTAAGTTGTCGACGCGTCTATAATTTACAATGGCCTTAAAAAAGATGTGAATAAATAAATAAATAGGTAAGTTACAAATGTTTTTGTTTCACCTTATGCAATATTGCACAAACATATAATCTTTATTCTTAGAAAAGAAAGATTTGAGAAATTATTCATAAAAAGTATATCTGAACGATGCCTGTTTATGACGTAAACTTTGTTGTCTGAAAAAGAAGGTACATAAATCAGCTCCATATGAGTCTATATGACTATGTAAAACTGTAAAAATGAATTTAAAACTTAAGAAAGTAGTAAAAACACCTATAAATAATTCAGTGCTTCGAGACGCCGGTCGAGGCGGGGACATCGAATTCTAAATATGGCGACGATTTCGTTTCAAAATACAGACTGTATTTGCCAAGGTTATTATTTTGCTGTATTGCGTTTTATTTCGTTCTCCAAGGAGTTATGTAACGATTCTTGTTTCCGAGACACTGCGTCAAAATAAAACTTGATTTTATAAATCCTTATCTGCATCAAAGCCATCCGCATTCCAAAACGTGTTTATCCGCGTCCGAAATAGAATTTCGTAATCGAGAATTCCCGTATTAGATCTTGGAAATTTTTTAAATGTTTTCAGAAAATTTTGTAATATCAAAAGAAAAATCGTACCTATTTTATGTATTACTTAATGTTACACCTTGATTTCTTGAGACGCTGATGACTTCAGACAGTTGTTGAGCGTCTATATCTACATTTTACAATAGTCCAGAATATTCAACTTTAAAATTTCACAAGTCTTCCTGCTGAGTTGAAGTCACTTCGTTTAATAGAAAGCTAAAGACTCTATTAATTTTAAATCTTGTTTGTATTCAGTTAATGAATTTTATTCGATTAATTATAATTATTAAATATTTTTGTATGACGAATCCTGCTCACTGCTATATTTGAAAATAAATCTTATTCTATTCTATTCTATTCTATTCTATTCTATTCTATTCTATTCTATTCTATTCTATTCTAATTTCTATTATTTTCTATTTTATTTATTTATTTATTGTAAATTATAGACGCGTCTTGATTACATCAAATAACAATCAACTTAAAACTAAATGACATCACAAAACATCCATGAGCGGAGGCGGGATTCGAACCCACTACAGTCTGATTCAGAGGCGACGACGCTAACCACTGAACCACACTGTCCTCTATTCTATTCTATAATCTACAATCAACTTCTTCTTGATTTCTTGAAGAGAAAAATATCGCTAATCGCTATGGTGGACCATACACGACTTCCATGTTCCAAAATAATTTTTTATATGAAAAAAGGCATGTGTTGCGTCACACACGCCCGAAGTGAAACTTCTTATGTAAGAATAATATATAAAAATCAATTATAGGGTTAGGAGCACTTGTACACTGTGCATCTTGCGAACTGCGAAGTCCAGAAGTCGAATGACTTGCCACTGGCTGGTTCAGGGTTTATATGTTTCGGTAAACGAACCGACCAATCACAGTCGTCATAATTGCCGTTCAAATGTATCTACAGATTTTACCATATAATATAATATTAGATAACATGATTATAACACGGACTCCGCGAAGAAGAGTCAAATCGGTGCATTTTTACTTAAGTTATTGTGAACGAAAAAAATGCATAGCACAGACAGACATTCGTGCACACAGCCGCTATGCGGAAAACCACTTTTCATTACGTTTTGAGTATAGAACAATCAGATTCTGATTTTATATCGGACACGATTTTTCGACCCTGTCACCATATTTCGATTTCCTTTTGGAACATTGAATATAAAACATTGGCAATAAATAGCCGGTTAACCAATTACTAGGGTTATCTGGGCCTTGTTTCCATTTATTATTATTTTTAAGAATAAATCGTAAATCTAATTTAGATATACTTTCATCAGTAACTGGTAACTGGGGGTTTGTAATAAACGAACCATGATAATGTCATATAAACAACGGCATCGCTACTAGCTCAGCTATTATCTAAGTTTACAAACTAGAAACACTTTTTGTTTTTTGTTATATAAACACACGGTATATGGACGTATTTCTAATTAACTTTTTTTTGTAAAAAAAAACATTACTTACGTACTCGCTGGTTATAACTTTATGTCATAAATTTTCAAATTATGAACATACATTAAACATTCGTGCGTTAACTCGACCCTAAATTCTAAAAGATAAATCTACATACATGTAAATTTAATTCCAATTTATTGGCAAAGACTCCGGAACAATTATATAAATCTTTTTTCGGAGACTGTGGCATTTTAATTTCTTTGTTCAGCATATTTCATACAAGTATATTTAGATATGTATTATACAGGATGTACACAAAAAATGCTCTTCTTATTTCATTGAAGGATTTCATAGGTTTGTTTCATAAATACAATAGGGTCGTCCCACATTTTTTTAGGGTTATAATAATAATAATAATGCGTTTAACGTCCGTTTCTCGACATTATGTCATAACAGACGCCATTCGCACCATTACTATTTTCCATTTTACCAGTTTCCGTTGTTTTCTACATATTTTAAACTTCAACTTCTTTTTTTTATTGATAGCAATGTGCGAATGGAGGAATTATCGGAAATTAGGATAAGGTAGGCAACTTTGGGAGCATAGGAGTTTGACAGGTAATCGGCCATGACCTTGAATAAGGAACCATCTCGATATTCATCTGGAATTATTGAGGGAAACCATGGAAAACCTCAAACAAGATGGCCGGTACAGAAATTACCGTTTCTCGGCGTGAGACAGTAGGAAAAAGTCCTAGCCACATCTGCCCCCGCCGAGATTCGAACCCAGTACCTTCCCAATGCGAGTCTAGTGCTGTACCACTAAGCTACATCGCTGGGTTCCATTTTTTTAGGGTTGGAATCTACGTTACAAATAGATAGTAAAACAATTTTTTTGAGAAATTTTCGGAAGCTTTTTCTACAAGATTAAAATTCCCAAAAGTGCTTTTTTCCAGTGTAATTTTAAACATGGAATTATACCGCCACGAAATACGTCATTCACAACCAGTCTTCTTTGATCGGCTGCTGTAGTTGATTCCACCCACTGATCTATAGATAAAGAGAGACTAGGAGAAAATATAGTAGGTAGGTAGCATGTAGGTAGTACACTGATTTGTTTATGTACAGTTGACAGGCCGGCAGTTAGAACTTAGGTTAGGTTCTTCACGAGTTACGACTGACGAGGAAGTATTCCTCTCTTTCCATAGACATACCTGTCTTTATCTATGCGTGAACAGACATACGTTCTCTTTATCTATATGCGTGGACGTATGTCTGGCGTCATTGCTCTGGTTTTGACGTCATCATATGACGACTAAGCTCATCCGTTTGAAATGAACACATTTTTTAAATTCTTGTTTGCATATTAAGAGGAAGGATATAAGAACAAAAAAGTTGGTTTACATTATTTATATATGTATGAGAAATAACATACACTGTTCAAAAGTAACCAAATTTTGATACGCGGGACGACCCTATTATATTTACAGCGATTTATTTCAGTTGCATCATTTATTTTTCCGTGAATTAATATTTCACGGCTAGTCGCAAAAGTCAGTGACTTAAATAAGGAATCAGTTACACCTGCTCTGACATTTTGACGGTTCAAACTAAAGTACAGCGTTTCTATTGCAAGCGGAGATGTTCTGATCTGAGAACGCTATAGAGGACAGTGTGGTGTAACGGTTAGCGTAGCCGACCTTTGGATCACACTGTCGTGCGTTCGAATCCCACCGCCGCTCATGGATGTTTTGTGATGTTATTTAGTTTTAAGTTAGTTGGTATTTAGTGTAGTTGAAAGACGCTAATGACGTGAATTGTCGACGCGTCTATAATGTACAATAAATAAATAAACAAGCCGTGAGGTGGGTCATTTATTAGAACTAAAATGCGACCCTTGAGGTCCACACGACGAACTTCCCAGTTTGATAAATATTTAATAATAATAATTAAATTAGATATTACACAGAAAAGTAATCATTTTAATCATTAAAACATAATAATATTATTTATTTTTAACAATAATTAAAAAAAAGAAACGGCTGAACCGATTTTTATAAAATTTATGTCGGATCAAAACGACGTTAACACGCCTCGATTGATACCCTTACGAAGTCGATATAATTTTTTATTCGCGAGATATTGTGTAAAATCTACTTTTTTGGAGGTTATTTGGTTAAGAAAAAAGAACGGCTGAACCGATTTTGAAAAAATTTCATTCAGATCATATTTACGTTAATACGCGTCGATGGGCACCCTAACGTAGTCGATATCATTTTTCATTCTCGAGATTTCGTCTTAGAAAGAAATGGACACATACGTACGTACATACGTACACACACACAGACATCTTTCTAAAAATAGTGTGGTGTCCTTGAAACATAAATTTTTTTTTTCCATTTTGATTTCGATATTCTGACCCATTACAATAACTTCCAATGGGAAGTTAATAAATAAATGAGAACGCAATAAGATAATCAAATTTCGTTTAAATAAAAATTCCACTATAGTCAAGTTCTAAAAGTGAGTCATGCATAGTTCGTTAATGGAGCGGAAAAGCAATGAACCACTGTAAGCATACGCGTCTCATGCATAAAAACTGTACCGCTTATATAAATAGTGATCGGTATAAGTTCATGAGTTACTAACTTAAATTTTGAAACGTGAGTATAAATGCGAGGGTATTATTAATACCCACAACACATATACTTAATGCTTTTTAAAGCCATTTATTTTTAGAATTCCAGGACCAGGTACCGGTTCATATTTTAAATTTATCACTTGACTGATTCCGTCAGAATTTGATGAAATGAGGATATTTGGAATTTTAATATCACAATTTGTCAGTTTAAAAAATTTTAGTAAAAAAAACTTTTTAGAGACAAGCTTTTATTTAAATGCACTAAAAAGGAAAAAATAATTTTTAATAATTTAGGTTCATAATTATAAAAGCGTAGGTCGTGACTAATAAACTATCATAGAGTTCACGACCCACGCTTTTATAATTATGAACCTAAATTATTAAAAATTATTTTTTCCTTTTTAGTGCATTTAAATGAAAGCTTGTCTCTAAAAAGTTTTTCTTTCTAAGATGTTATTTTTCAAAATTTTACCCCCCTTTGACACTCGTATGGGGTTGAATTTCGAAAAATCCTTTCTTAGTGAATGCTTACGTCAGAAAAGGAACCAACTGTCCAAATTTCAAGTTTCTAGCTTCAGCGATTTGGCCTGGGCGTTGATTAGTCAAAAAAACCCTACATCCCTGTTTGAACCCCTTAGGGGTTGAATTTATTTCTAAAAACAATTTATTCATGTATTGTCATCGGGAATACATATGTGTACAAAATTTCAAATCGAACGGTTACGTGGAAGTCGTTAAAAATTAACTTGCAAGATTTGACCTAAACAAACTCACAAACACACAAACAGACATACATTGCAAGTTAAATAAAAGCTTGTAAAAACGTTACCATTTATATTCAACGTCACCGATCTTCGTTTCCAAGTACACCTTGTATACTTAGAAATTTACGATTTATTGCTATACAATTTTGATCGATAAAGCCAGTGAGTTCAATCAGTCAGTGTAATACAGACTTTCAGTTATACTATGTATTGTAATGCGCCAAGTACAGTAAAACGTAATATTTCAAACTGATACCAAAAGAAAGAAAAAAAAAACTTTTATGGAACTTCTCCAAGTTAATCTATTCTTGTATAAGATAAAACAATCTCTACAAGAGATCACTGTTGCCAACTGCATATTATTATTAAGTGGTGGGATTGCCTTTATAAACAAGAATTATGACGATTATTTCACACTGCACTGGTGCATTGGTCTACTCCGTTATTACTGTTGATTTGATTCAATTAGTTTGAACTTGGCAATTGAAAGCGTCACAAGAACAATATGCTAATGACATAAAATTATCGCTAAATACTAATACAATTGACTGTATCGCAATCAAGAGTAGGGGAATTTCTCTCTGCAGTTGCGTAACAAGCTGTTCAAAATACTAAATTATGTACAGCTCTGTCATTACTACATTTACAATTATTATCTAATGCGCCCCCCTACACGCAGCGGAATGTTTGCACGACTTGTATGCACATACAAAATGTAAACAAGCCGTGAGGTGGGTCGTTTATTAGGACTAAAGTGCGACCCTTGAGGTCCACACGACGAACTTCCCAGTTTGATAAATATTTAATAATAATAATTAAATTAGATATTACACAGAAAAGTAATCATTTTAATCATTAAAACATCAATAATTAAAAAAAAAAAAAAAAAAAAAACGGCTGAACCGATTTTTATAAAATTTATGTCGGATCAAAATGACGTTAACACGCCTCGATTGACACCCTTACGAAGTCGATATAATTTTTTATTCGCGAGATATTGTGTAAAATCTACTTTTTTGGAGGTTATTTGGTTAAGAAAAAAGAACGGCTGAACCGATTTTAAAAAAATTCCTTTCAGATCATATTTACGTTAATACGTGTCGATTGGCACCCCAACGTAGTCGATATCATTTTTCGTTCTCGAGATTTCGTCTTAGAAAGAAATTGACACATACATACGTACGTACGTACGTACGTACGTACGTACATACGTACACACACACACACACACACACACACACACACAGACATCTTTCTAAAAGTAGTGTAAAAATAGTGTAGTGACCTTGAAACATAAAATTTTTTTTTCCTTTTTGATTTCGATTTTCGGACCCATTACAATAACTTCCAATGGGAAGTTAAAAAAATTTGTTTCATCTATACACGTTCATACAAATCTGTACAAACAACTTCCAGCATTTTGTATGCCCATGCATGTCGACATAGTATTGCACACAACTATATAATGTCGCTACGATTTGTTTGTACAAACATAGAGAGATCGAAACACTGCTTTTTTTAAATCAACTTTCTGTGATTTCTTTGTACGATTTGTTTGTACTGACATGTTTGTACAAACATGATGTTGCGTGTAGGGATAAAACATATTTACTATCAGAATATTCTGATGGTAAATATGTTTTATCCCTACACGCAACATCATGTTTGTACAAAAAAGTCGTACAAACAAATCGCTATACGTGTAGTTGTAATATTTGTAAAACAAACATGTCAGCCTAAACAAAACATACAAACATTCCGCTGCGTGTAGGGGGCGCTTAACACATTAATTTGAATATCATTACATAACACAATTAGTTCCAAAATTTAAGATAGTGAGTCGTGCACTTATACTTCACTATTTATATAAGCGGCACATTTTTTATGCATGGGACGCGCTTATGCGGACGCGCGGTATGCTTTGGGCTTACATTGTTTTATTGCTTTTCCGTTCCATTAACCTTGTTTCGAACTATGCATGACTCACTATCTTAAATTTTGGACTTTGACCATATATAGTTGTGTTGAAAAAAAATGCTTTCGTTATGGTTCACTCCTAGGTCCCGTCATCCGACCAATGCCGATAGTACATGTGCCATATAGGCGAATACACACCAATAATGGATAATCAATAATCCCGAGTGTGCTGTTAAAAATGTATTGTAAATTAAGTGAGAATTTTTAATGTGCCGCGATTAAGTAAATAAATTGGTAAATAAACAACAGAATTGACAATGTTAAAGCACCGCTCACATCGTTAGGATGTGGACTAAAGAACGTCTCACAATAAATCATCTGGTGTGATACGGGCCGCTGGCCGACAAGGTTTAACGGGGTGCAACGTCGTTCGCGTCATTAAGGGTAACGCAAACGTTATCTGTTGCTGAGACATGACCCCTTCGCCCCATAAGCTGGCGTTGTATTCACTACTAATCTATCAACTGGTGGCAATTTTAGGTGAGGAAAATTATTTACTATTTTATTTATTTATTTATTTTTATTTATTAACTATTAATTCAATGCCGGATTTAGAGGTCTGGAGGCCCCGGGGCAACAAAGGAGTGGAGGCCCCCTGGCCTTAAATTATTTTAATAACCGAGAATTCAGAGAACTTTTTTTTCCGAAGTCTCTATTGTGAGGGCCCCTCTTTTGTGGAGGCCCCGGAGCTGTGGCCCCGGTTGCCCTCCCCTAAATCCAGCCCTGGACTATTATATCGAAATAATAAAAATTGTTGAAAATATTTATTAGAAGAACAGCTACTTACATATTGATTCTTGCAAATATCGGAAAAAACCATTTTGACAACCATAGTCACAGTCAGGACTCTAACCTGAACCTTTCCACTATCGCGGCGGAATGAGTTTATAATTACTCAACCGTGACATGATTACCACTCTAACATTTTCCATATATGCAAAGGAATCAATAGATTTCCACTACATGCGAGTGTTATTATAATTATAGCTAGGTTGTAGATGTGAATCATCGTAGAGCGAGAGCAGGAATCAATTATGTAATAGGTTGCTCTTCCAATAAAAAACAAAACAGCCGTATAAATCTATTTAATATAAAAATTGTTGTTTTGTTTATGGATTCTATTTACAATAACATTTTAAAATACAGTTGACTCTAGTTCATGGCGTAGAGTGAAATTAGTGATGGGCGAATGCGAAATGTTTTTACAATCGAAACAATTGGAATCGTTCGATTGTTTAAGTCGATTATTTGCCACATAGGTTATAGCAATAGCAGTGAATGAGAATACATATAATCGCGATTCAAGGTTATATGCTAGTCGACTGACGTTCACGCGACTCGTTGATTGTTCACTGTTCACACTGTTCAGTCGGTACTCTGTGATCTCTTTACTATTGAATTCATACCGGGTATGCAGTATGCAGTACTGTACGATTCAGTCTCGATGAACTATGAAACAACAACAATTGAATTCAAGTGACAACCATCGAGAGTCATAGAGATATTTGAACAATCCAGACAATCGACTAAAGCATTGTTTCCTAATCTGTGGTCCGCGGACCCCTGGGGGTCCGCGAGCATATGTTTGGTGGTCCGCGGTCCCATATCTTACTTAGAGCATTAACAAAAATAAATAAATTACCTACGCCAAACATCTCGTAATTATTACGCTTACTGAGCGCGGCAAACGAGCGCCAGTGGACATTGCCCGAGACTGACTGAAATGTGCAGTGTTTTTTGTTTTTTTAATTTAATGAAGGAATACTAAAATATAATATTGTCCGAAAATTGCACCTTTTTTTCACTCAGGGGTCCTTGGCATTATGTTTGATTTCCTTGGGGGTCCGCGGCTGAAAAAGGTTAGGAACCGCTGGACTAAAGCATCTCGTATTCGCGCATCACTAAGTAAAATTGCTACACCACTGTTTAAAGGTACGTACAATTCAAAAAGCTATTAAAGTTCCTCCTTAAAAGGGGCTTATACAAAAATATGTGACAATGTGGATATAGAATGACATAAGCCCCAGTAATATTGTAAAGTATATAAAGGAGAAACTGAAGAGGGACTAATATTTCGGTCTCATATTTTTATACTCTGAATGAATGCCATGAATTCTTCTTCAGAAAGGAATGAAGGGAAATTTTACTAGATTTAAGTGTATTCATTCTACTTCAGTATATTCATTCATTTTACAATACAGTAATCATTGTAAGAAATTCAGAGCGTAATTACTGAAACGTAAAATACACTCCATTCATTACAAAGAACTCTCATACAGAGAGTGAATTAGTTTATAGTCGAGTCTATCGTTTTGTTAGTACATAATATGACTAAATACTAAAGACAGAATATAATTAGAATGGCCTTTCAAAATTGATAATTAATATAGTAATCCATCCGATAGATGGCGCTGCCTGTAATACTTGACATATACTGTCTATGTATTATCTTATTTTAAAAGAGACCTGCATTTAGAGTTGCCGTTAAAACCTTTTGAGGGGCTGTCGTCGTTATAAATGTAATATTTTAAACAGTTCAATTTTTTTTAAATATTTTGGGTAGTTCGACTACTAGCATATAGAGGACTCTGAGCGAACAGTAAGCCAATGCACGTCTGACGTTACCCCACGCTTAAACTTTACCGCATCAACTTTACAGCGTCGATGCTTTCAATATAAAAGTCGCTATTTGTGAGGACGATTGGGTTAAATTACATATGCTGGCGCCATCTTTTGAAATTGGTTAAGTGCAGGTCCCTTTTAATAAATTGATGCTCGATTTTTGGTACTGTACTTTCAAAGTTGATTTAGCAGTGACTTTCAACAGTTATAGGTCAGGTAAATTAGATGAAAAATAGCCAAATAAAAGAAATAATTTAAGTACGATGGATTTTTTTGAATAGAAATAAGGTACTAAAAAGTTCCCATCTATATCGTGGACGGAACATCCCCTTTTGAGCGAGAAACTACTCCTGGAGCTAGCGTTGCCGTCTAGACAAGACTATCAAAGTCTTGTCTTGTTTTGAAATATCAAGACAAGACTTCACTTAAGTCTTGTCTTGAAATATCAAGACTTCACTAAGTCTAAGTCTAGATTAACAAACTCTTGTCTTGTCTAATATCAAGACTCTAGATTATTTTCAAGAGTCTAGATTAACCGAGTGGTTTACTTTACCTACTTCTACTACTTAGTTTATCTAGACTCTTGAAAATTGTCTAGAGTGTTGGCAAGAGTCTTGATCTAGATAAAGCAAGTCTTGTCTTGTCTTGAAAATTTCTAGACAAGACTTTTGCAAGTCTTGTCTTGAAAATCTAGACAAGACAAGACAAGAGTCTAGAAAGTCCAGATCTAGACGGCAACATTACCTGGAGCGGTTGGTTATTTTTTAACAGTTATTAGTAGGGGAGGAGGGGGCTAGTTGTCACAAGTACTAGTTGTCTCAAGTATTGAAACTCCATATTGCGGTGTAATAACGAACTACATGAATATGGTCGGTAAACCAGTATGTTAGAAGGGGACACCACAGAAAGTTTAAATGATTTTCGACAGTTATTGTGTATGTGAGAAATCTTTCTTCAAAACTGATATAGGAAGTAAATTTTTAGAAAATGGTTAATCATCATTTATCTTATTTTAACAAAGTGATTCAAACATGACAATGGTATGGTCGTGTAAATAACATTATGTACTACTGAAATACAAGATGATTTTTAGGTTATCTTTTGCCATGTTTTGTAGTTTCACCTCAAAATAAATTATTCGCATCGGGGGCTAGTTGTCACAATGAACAAAAATGGTTACAGTGCACAAACTGTCGATTGTGGGCTCATAATAAGTGTGCTGGTGACAATGTGCTGTTCTATTTATGTATTAATTGTAATTCGGACGATGATTTATAAATCCTACAACTACGATTTTGATTTTTTGATTTTACTTTTGTTTTGTTTACATTTTTTCTTTTCAGAATTCTATTCAATTCCTAGAGCTATGTTTTTAACGCTATATTTTCTAATTATCTTTGTTTGTTGTTTATTTTTAATTATATCTTTGTTTTTGTACGGTTTAACAAATGAGACAACTAGCCCCCTTGCCGGGGTAAGTTGTCACACATGCATCGCCTATAAAAACTGTGAATTAAAATTTCTTATTAATGTTTAGTCAACTTTTGTATACAAAATATTGTGAAAGAATGTTACTTCATTTCAATAAAAATTGGAGACTTTATTAAATCCAATAATATCAAAAAATATTCCACCTAAAATCAAAATTGTGACAACTAGCCCCCTCCTCCCCTACTTTGTTTTAACAGAAATATGTTATCAAAAAAATAACGGTTTCGATCATCTCTATCAAAATAGGTTAGGAAAGTAGATTTGAGATGAAGGGTTTATTCTGTATTAAGGAAATCTTGATAGCTATACTGCATTGAATAGACGATAACGGTGTTAGTAGAATGCGTGCCG
Organism: Mongoloraphidia duomilia; assembly: GCA_039654895.1. NCBI lineage: Eukaryota > Metazoa > Arthropoda > Insecta > Raphidioptera > Raphidiidae > Mongoloraphidia > Mongoloraphidia duomilia. The sequence goes on from CM077527.1 coordinate 17,084,669, forward strand.
TTATTTTTATGGCATGGCGTGGTGTTTATGTGCGTTTGGGGATGTGCAGGTGTTTGGGGATTGCGCGGGATGCGAATTCGGGTACCGGAGACGACGAGAGTCGGCACCCCGGTTCGACTTGCTTGCGACTACGACCTGGAGCGTGCTGCTCTCTACTCTATCAAATGGTATCGAGGAGATGAAGAGTTCTATCGATACGTGCCGAAGGAAGATCCACCGGGAAAAGTGTTCGCTGTCGATCCTTTCATTGCTGTCGATGTAAGTACCTACACGTTGTAATAAAATGTTTTCAAAACTCAAACATAGAAGAAACATTCTGCAGATAAAATAGTGTACTATGCATGGGCGTACCGAGGGACGGGGAACAGGGGAGCAGCTGCCCCCCCCTGAACCTGGACTAATATGTAACTACGTTAAGTGACAGTCCCACAACTCAAAAGCCGTGCTTAGCGGTGACTATCATAACATTTAAAATCAATCAAACAAAAAAAAACATTTTACGTTAGTTTAATACATAGTTAATTTAGTGTCTGATCGAAGTTATTTTTTTGAAAACAAAAAAAAAATGGCACTAGTGTATTGTTTTAAAAAAATATAAGTTAAATATAAATTATTTACTTACAGGGAATTCTTAATTTGCCCCCCCCCCCCTAGACCAAAAAGCTGGGTACGCCCATGATGTGTACAGGCTAAGTTCTTTAAGAGTCGCACTTTGAGACCAAAATCATTATTTCTTTGAGAACTTATAGAACGGGGATGTAGGGTTTTTTTTTGACTAATCAACGCCCAGGCCAAATCGCTGAAGCTAGAAACTTAAATTTGGACAGTTGGTTCCTTTTCTGATGTAAGCATCCACTAAGAAAGGATTTTTCGAAATTCAACCCCTACGGGTGTCAAAGGGGGGTAAAATTTTGAAAGACTAAAATGAACAAAATAAATATTAGTAAAAAAAACTTTTTAGAGACAAGCTTTTATTTAAATGCACTAAAAAGGAAAAAATAATTTTTAATAATTTAGGTTCATAATTAAAAAAGCGTGGGTCGTGACTAATAAACTATCATAGAGTTCACGACCCACGCTTTTATCATTATGAACCTAAATTATTAAAAATTATTTTTTCCTTATTAGTGCATTTAAATAAAAGCTTGTCTCTAAAAAGTTTTTTTTACTAATATTTATTTCAAGTTTCACCTTTCCTCATGCAACCCTTAAATTTGAGAAACCCACTTTGGGAAGCAACCCTCAATACAATAGATATGGAAAAGTATGAATGTAAATAAATCTATTGCAGTATTAATTTGACATATCGAAAATGCTATATTAATTAAACGTTGCCATATTACTAATTAACATTTTGATGATTGCCAATTAACTTTGTCATTACTAATATTTAATGCTGTTTACCGTTGTTACAATGTACATAATATGACCCATCCTCATCTGCAACATACCAGTGGCGGCGTGCGATTCGTTTATATCAGGGATCAATTGCGACTATTTTTACAAGCTTTTATTTAACTTGCAATGTATGTTTGTTTAGGTCAAAACCCACAGGTCAATTTTGAACAACTTCCACGTATCCGATCGATTTGAAATTTTGTACACATACTTATGTATTCCCGGTGACAATACATGAATAAATCGTTTTTAGAAAGAAATTCAACTCCTAAGAGGGATGTAGGGTTTTTTTGACTAATCAACACCCAGGCCAAATCGCTGAAGCTAGAAACTTGAAATTTGCTCAGTAAGTTCTTTTTCTGACGAAAGCATCCACTAAGAAAGGATTTTTCGAAATTGAACCCCTATGGGTGTCAAAGGGGAGTAAAAGTTTGAAAGACTAAAATGAACAAAATAAAATATTAGTAAAAAAAAACTTTTTAGAGACAAGCTTTTATTGAAATGTACTAGAAAGGAAAAAATAATATTTAATAATTTTGGTTCACAATTATTATAAAAGCGGGGGTTGCGACTAATAAACTATCATAGAGATTACAACCCCCGCTTTTATAATAATTATTATGAACAAACATTATTAAATACTTATTATTTTTTCCTTTTTAGTACATTTCAATAAAAGCTTGTCTCTAAAAAGTTTTTTTTACTAATATTGTATTCATTAATAATGAGCACTTATCGTGTAGTAAAAATAGTTAATATTAATAAAATAATAATAAAAATTCGACTGATGACCAGTCCTATACTTCCCACCTAGTAAATATTTGCAAAAAATAAACACTCTTTTTTTTATTCTTTGACTAGGCCCAAATAACCTTAGCTGTTGGTGGTCTTTAAAACACAATTTAATTTTTATTCTTTGAAAAAAGCATGGCCCTCTTTTTTGTTTGGTGATCTACTGATGGCTAACTTAATATAGCAAAAATCATGGTTACCTTGATTTACGTACAATTTTTATTTTTTTTAGTAAAATATTTTTTTTCTCGAAAACTATACATTTTAGAGAAAAAAAATATTTACATTTTTTTCATATTATAACATCTAGAATTCATTTATATTTTTTTTTACCTATGTTAATACGTGACATTGAGGACGTTTTTTTGAATATCTCAGGATCCACTGAACCGATTTGACTCAAAATCTAATCAGATCTAAGTTAAAGGCTGATAAACACAATAGAACAATCGGCATGCCCGTATGTTGTTCCGTTCTTAAGATATCGAAGGCGAAAAATTGACCACATACACACACACACACATACACACATACACACACACATACAGACATCAGTCAGAAAATGATCTTAAACGATTGCTAGGGTCTCAAAACGTGAAAATCTGTTAAAATCTCGAAATATTGTTTTCGGACTAAATCCATTACTTCCCTACCATAGTAGAGGTGGGAAGTAAAAATGAATGTTGATGAATCGTGTCCATGACTTACAATAATATGTTGATATTCTTATTCCTTAAATTCCTAAGAATATCAAAATAAAAATGAATTTTAAACCCCAATTTAAAGATTCTTATGCTGGGTTTATAGTACAATTTTATTTTTTAATCACGCTGTTACATAACGGTTGCTATGGCAACGATCAACACTTTGCCAAAATGAATCAACAACCAATGAACAGGTAGCACTCAAAATTTAACAGTGTGATTAAAAAACAGCCTGTTAAAATTGTACCATAAATCCAGCATAAATCTAACAAAAAATGAAGCTCCATTGAACTTCAATAAGGCCCCGAAAACTCTAAATCCGCCCCTGCCCCAGAATTATATTATTTCAGTACTGTAATGAAATACTTTAATTTTAATATTTTATAAATTTAAAATCTAAAAGTTAGGATGCCGGGGACCTTGCATAACAATTTGATATTAACTTATAAAAAAAATGGCATTATGTCATAATGCAGGGCTGGCATGGTTACAAAAGCAGAATCAAGTTTTGTTGTTGTGTTTAGTCGATAGCAGTCGTTTGGCAGAAGTAGATAATCGGCCGACTTTAGTCGAATCAAATTAGTCCATTAAACGACCAAATCAAAAAGCGGTTTTCACATTCAATTTACTGAATCGATTTATGTTCGATTCGACAAACGTTCGGATTAGATCTACCCGTGTACACGGGCCTTTAATACATTCTTTGAAATAAAGCTGCGTCTTTATGCTCGCGTAGTGGAAAGACCTCTCTTCCACCAGTTGACTTTGCGCTATTGAATAAAAATGTTTTCAATTTTTTTTACATTCAATAATGTTTTAGCTGTTTTTAATTTCTGAACAAAGCCTTTTTTAAATTTATTTATTTGCATAAAAAATGAGGACACAAAAGCAAATTCTCTATATCGTTTCCTATTATATTTGTCAGTGCTAGGGCAGGGGCTAATGTTTTTGCTGTTTTTAACCGACTTCAAAAAAAGAAGGTTTCTCAATTCGACCGTAGGTATATATTTTTTATGTGGTTATGTGGTTATGTATGTTCGCGGATAACTTCGTCGTTTATGAACCGATTTTCAAAAAATTTTTTTTATTCGAAAGTATATACTGATAGGTCCCATAGAAATTTCATACAAATCGGTTCAGTAGTTCGAAAATTTATTTATTTACATAAAAAATGAGGACACAAAAGCAAATTCTCTATATAAATCGTTTCCTATTATATTTGTCAGTGCTAGGGCAGGGGCTATTGTTCGAAACAGTATAGACGTCGGACGATGACATTAGAATTCGATAATAATTGATTCTCTATATGGTTAAGATCCTGTATATATTCAAACTTAGATTAGTTTCGGAGGATGTAGGATCATGTAAATAAAATGCTAGTTAGCAATTTTTGATTGCAACGTTTCGTTGTAATTTTGATGATTATTGAAAGACACTGACCGAAATTGATTATTGCACTAGAGAATCTGTAAACTTTGAGTTAGGGATGTCAATTTTCAGAAAATAACCGGTTATCGGTTAACCGGTTTTTTTAAATCAGGTTATAACCGCCCCGGCCTAAAAAACTGGTTATTCCAATAACCGGTTATTTTTAAACTTTTAAAATTAGGATGCGGGTTATACTTACCAGGGTTTTAAAATACCGCAATTTACAATAATTTTATTAATAATAAAAAATTTACCAAAAAATAAATAATAAACACAAAATTATTGCAAATGAAAATATATTATTTATTGTCATATACAAATACAAATATTTGGTCGGTTTTTTGTCCGGTTATTAATTTGAGACAAAAAAAATAACCGGTTATTGAGATAAAAAAAAATTACCGGTTATAACCGACCGGTTATTGACATCCCTACTTTGAGTAAATTAGTAAAACTTAATGATCGAACACTATAACAGAACATATTATGTAAAGTAAGGCTTAATAAATATGACAGATGTTAAGCTAAATTTGAGATTCTGAGGAAGTTGTAAATTACAACGAAACGTAATCAAAAATTGCTAATTAGCATTTTATTTATGATCATACATCTTCCGAAACTGATCCAAGTTTGAATAATAATTGAATTTATAAAAATACTTTGACAGATTGATTGAGGCTTTCGCGGCAAGTTGATGAGCTAGTGTTGTCCTGATTCTATAGGCCGTCGTTGGTTGGAATTGCTTCCTAACGTTTCGCTAGAACGAGTGGCGAGCTTCTTCAGAGGTCCTTCCATCTCCGATGCTGGATGTAGAATGATAAATTCTCGGGCGCAGGTTGTCATTCTACATCCAGCATCGGAGATGGAAGGACCTCTGAAGAAGCTCCCCACTCGTTCTAGCGAAACGTTAGGAAGCAATTCCAACCAACGACGGCCTATAGACCCGAATCAGGACAACACTAGCTAAAAATACTTTGTTATAAATATTATTTCTTGTCATAAATAATTTATCAATGTTGCAATTTTATTGCGTAAGTAAAATTCCAACTTTGGTAAATAGGTAATTTGCATCCATGAAGTGCATTTAGTTTGCCCAGCACAGCATGTAACAATCAGAACTTTTAGAATACAGCAAATAACGAAGGATTTCGGGACAGAATACACCCGGATCTTTCGTTTATTGGAAAACGTTCAATATCGATCCGGAACGAACCGATTCCGAGTGCATCTTGCTTTAAGTTCCTTAATCAAGCAAAGTTCCGGTCTCTATTTATAAAAACATCCTGTATAATGAGTAGTACACGATTCCCATATAAAGCTAGTAATCGATATTGGGTCTCATCAATGGTAACAGCTCTTTTTCAGCGGCATTCTCATGATTGGTCTAGAACCAATCAGTGTAATGGAATCCCTGCAAAATACCGTCGGGGCAGGCGACTGACTAGACGAGAATTGTATGTAGTGCATACCCGCCGTTCGAACCATACTGTTTAGCAGTGGTTTCTAAACTTTCAGAGGGCAGTGTAGCCTAGTGGATAGCGTACTTGGTACCAGCCTCTAGACTAGACTGTCGCGGGTTCGAATCCCACTTGCGCTCATGGATGCTTTGTGATGTTATTTAGTTTTAAGTTAGTTGTTATTTTATATAATTTAAGACGCTAATGACCTAAGTTGTCGACGCGTCTATAATTTACAATAAATTAAATCTAAACTTTCAGCTCCGGAATTTCATGATTACCCCGGACATATTCGAAACAATCCCCCTGGATGTCCCTAAATAAAGAGGCGCGGTGACCGGGGAAAAGAGAAATCCTGATGATTTGTTGCAGAAAGCATTGTCAGAAATTCTTGTTTGACAATGACTTTAGATTGTGACCACACATATTGATGGGTACTTATTTCTGTGTAAGAAAAGCGTTGTCGATCCTGATCGAAAAATAATTAATCGATTGAATTAAAACGATATTTTTTTTAAACTGTGTATACATGTATTTAAAATAGTTTTTTGTACAATTTCCACTTCGAAACAACATTTTTCTACGCATATATTGATCAAAATTTAGCGATCTTTTTCTATGTAAGTAGATCAATTAATTGTTTTTATAACTCCTGCTTCTAAAGTTCAATATTCGAGCACTGTGAGGCGGGCGTAAAGAGGCGTATTTTAGTCACCGTGCGTGAAAGTCCAAAGCGTGCGTAAAAGTACCGTCACCGTGCGTAAAAGTCCAAAGCGTGCGTAAAAGTGCAATCTCTACATCTTATAAATTCGAAATCTCCGCACTTTGTACAATACAAGCACTTACTGGCTATCGATCGATGTGTTCCTATATATAGTATCGCGCGTACAAAGTCCACATCATGAGAGAGTCATGTTTTTAATGATTTATACAGAAGTTAATAACTTTAATAAAAATAAACTAAATCGTAACTTAGTCTGTAATTGTAAAGTTCTAAGGACTAGAAGAGCGAATTTTAATAATTTTTTTTCTCTCTATTAAACTTTAGAAGCAGTCGTTATAAAAAATTATGTTTGATACGTCCGCTTAAAGTGAGATATCTAGTAGGCTTAAATTGAGGCACTCGCTAAAGGGACTGACGCATACACAACGAGATCTCGTGCGTTTACCTCCACTCGCCTGACGGCTCGTGGGGGTATACAGCGCACTCGATTTGGTTGTGTATGCGTCAGTCCCCTATCTCGTGCTTCAATTTAAGCCTACTAGAATACCTCACTTTACGCACACGTATCGAAAATAACTATTTCAGCTGATATGCACTTTTTGACACTAGTGGCGCGTAGTTTTGCACGAGTGTAACACTAGCACCGTGTCAGTGTTGAGTAGTGTACACGCTCTTCGTGTAGGCCATTACTCTGTCATTACCGATGTCATGTTGCACTTTATTTACACGACTTCCCTGCGACGGTGGTAAAAGTGTAACACTACACTAGCATCCCACCACCGCCCAGCCGAACACGATACACTGTAGTATTGCGCTCTACACTGACCAGTCGAACACGGTTCTTGGTGAAAGTTTACACTAGTGCGGTCTAGTGTAACAAAGTGTAACCAGCTGAAAACGGCTATAATGTTCTACATGACATAGAGTCTCCCCCTGCATGTATAAATACTGTAAATATATTGTAGCAAACCCCAAGATGTTACGCCACTGCCTGCAATAGAAGCGTTGAGAAGGGAAGGTCACAGTGGTGAGGCGTGGAATGGTATCGAAGATACGAGTACCTGCTAGGCGTTCTGGAAAGTACTAGAACGCGCTGTGTTTAAGCCACGTAGCTCTATATAAGCAAGGAGCCGACGGGAATTAGTCAGTCAGTCGTGAGCCAGTGTCGTGTTAAACAGCGAAAATAAATACAGTATATAAATCTAGTTATTTGTTCAGTGTTATTGAATTGTTTCACTTTGTTTAAGAATTACTATTGTGTTGATTGTTAGAATTGACATATAGTTGTTGCGTTTATTGTTATCTATTTTTGTTAACATTTAATTCTTGTAAATAAATATTTATTCCGCCAACACGGATAACAGTTTTGTTACAATATGATCAGAGTCTAATGTCATTCTCAAATCAATTTTTGGGTAATGCTTTCTGCAACCCAGCATTAGAGGACCACCTATTGACAGTGCTTACATGATAGCACCAGTCTGTTGTAGAAGTTGTATCAGAAAATATTGTACAACACGTCGCTTTATTGGCCAAGACGAAAACACAAATCCTTGTTCGAGTCAATTGTCTCTTTAATAAAATATACGATCTTTACTTATTTAAATCAATTAAGGACAAGACTTTATTTTATAGCGTCTGTCGTTTAAAATAAAGATAAATATCTATGAGAACCCGTGTTTAACGACATGTATACGACGAAACGATAGCTAAAATGTAACTTTTAATTATAATTTTTCAATTTCTGACTTTATATTAAAAGTTAAAAGACATTTTGTTTTTAACTACTTTCATGACATAAAGTTTATACAACGTGATAATACGAAATAAACAATTGACAAAACATGGAAAACACGTTTTAATTATTTTGTTTTGTTGCAACATAAAAGTTAACTACTCAGTCTTACATTGTTTTTTAATGTATTTTTACGGTGCTTTGTACTTGTTAAGGTGGCTAATCTACGAACTATGCATGACTCACTATCTTAAATTTTCGAATCATACCATTAGTGAGGTGGCTTAGTGAAATTACCGATACCTGGCGGATAAAAGCACCAAATTTGGTATGATGGTACCTTAGGGTATACTAATAAATGTTAGCCTAGGAGCCATCTAAGATTTCTAAAAGACAACTTTTGGCGGCTGAAAAACTACGAAACTTTACCACCTTTATTACTTTTTTCGAAATATCTCAGAAATGGTCGACTTAAGCAATTCTTCCACTATGTAATGTTTTAAAGAGGATTACATTTCCTATAATTTTTGTTAACACAACTTTTCTGTGGTACTAATGGTAAGCGCGCTACAGCTTCTTGAAAATCACGCACTTTTTGTAACCTTGGTCACCAATTGTTATAATGTTAAGTCATTTTCAATTTTTCGAAATATCTCAGAAATGGTTGACTTAAGCAATTCGTCCACTATGTAATGTTTTAAAGAGGATTACATTTCCTATAACTTTTATTCCTACAATTTTTCTGTGGTACTAATGGTAAGCGCGCTACAGCTTCTTGAAAATCACGCACTTTTTGTAACCTTGCTAACCAATTGTTATAATGTTAAGTCATTTTCAATTTTTCGAAATATCTCAGAAATGGTTGACTTAAGCAATTCTTTCACTATGTAATGTTTTAAAGAGGATTAAATTTCCTATAATTTTTATTCCTACAACTTTTCTGTGGTACTAATGGTAAACGCGCTACAGCTTCTTGAAAATCACGCACTTGCTAACCAATTGTTATAATGTTAAGTTCTTTTCAATAGCTTTATTTATTGTGTTCTTCATCGAATTTTAAATTGAAAATAACTATGTTCATAAAGCAAGGAACGCCCTAAACCGTGCTTTTTGTCCCATTTTGATATCTTTAAAAATTGAGAAGCTATAGACAGTCAAAGTTGTTTATAGACCCATTATAGCTATGAACTTTTGATAAATCTATGGAGAAGTGGCGTATCTTATAGCAAAATAAAAAAGTACAGGAACGCTGTTAGTACCTGATTTTAGTGCGTAAGAAATTTTATACGCGCCAAAGTTATTAGCGATGTAAAACTGTGTCATTAGAATTGTAAATTAAAGCGTTCAAAATTCCAGTAATTTATCATCTAAATTTTACGGTCTCGCATAAAAGACAGAATCGGTTCCTTTGATGCTTTGTTTACAAGAGAAAAACAATGCAGATTATTTGAAGCGAAGGGAAGATGGAGAAGGCGATAGACTGATAAACTAATAATGGTCTTCTTACGTAAGAATGCGATCGCAATTTTAAGGTTAGAATTTGTCTCACAGAGTATGGTGCAAATGAATTCAACGGACTAAATTAAAATGGCCGCTGTGATGTCAAAACAAAAATGTGCTTGTTTTGTGAACAGGAGACTTCGTTCCCTAAAGCTTTTTAAGTTAAAGGAATTTTTACCTAACTGAATTTTGTATAGATTTTGGGTGATCTCATGTTGGATATACGAGTATATTTGTAATAAGTATATCAGTCAAAGCCACAGCCCACAGGATGGCTGGTGAAGACATTACGCTGCAAGTCTTGCTTTGATATTTTTGTCAACTTAATGCCCGGGGATGTTTAGATTGTAAAAGTACACTGTATTTCTAATATCGTAATGAGGTATATTACTGACGAGTAGTGACAACGAGCGCTAGCGATTTTTAACAGTCATACGAGTCATAATATTACGCACGAGATTTTTTTGCTGTTTGCTATACCCACTATAAAGTAGCTACTTTTCACTTCATTTCTAGTATTTTCAAAAAAAATTGACAGTTCATTTGCGTCGCCAACTTCACATTTATAGCAGGCCGTGAGTAGGTAATTGCGGGCGGATCAGAGTGCGAATAAATATAAATCTCTATGGAAAAAAGTAGATTTTACACAATATCTCGCGAATAAAAAATTATATCGACTTCGTAAGGGTGTCAATCGAGGCGTGTTAACATCATTTTGTTCCAACATAAATTTTATAAAAATCGGTTGAGCCGTTTCTTTTTTTTTTAATTATTGTTAAAAATAAATAATAATTATGATTAAAATGACTACTTTTCTGTGTAATATCTAATTTAATTATTATTATTAATTAATATTTATCAAACTGGGAAGTTCGTCGTGTGGACCTGAAGGGTCGCACTTTAGTCCTAATAAACGACCCACCTTACGGCTTGTTTGTCACATAACCTTATAAACACAAATTCAATATAACTGAGCCTACGATGTCCGTCTGTCATTTGATAATTCAGTGTCTACACACCAAAAGTTCGATATCTCGTCAAAGAGATTAATTAATTGTTACATTGTTGGTACGAATTTTTAACAGTCAAGTTTCAATAAATATTGAATGCATAGTTATAGTAATGCTTTTTGTGAACATTTGAAATATTATTATCGTCATTGTCGATTTGCTCTGTCATCACAGCTTCATCCTGTTCGTACTCTAATACAAAACAAAAGAATGAAGCAATTCGTTTGATTCATAGCTGCTCATCGAGGTTGAAAGACTATACTGGTTAGCCCATTCCGTCCGCGAACGTACAAGAAAGGCTGATCTAAAAGTCACTTACCGATTATCCTATACCTACAGCATTTTACCAGTATTGTGATTTTCAAAAAATTATTTCCGAGTTCCTAGCGGCATGCTTATAAAGCGAGAAGAGCGTTTATTATATTTTCGATTTTGTTAATATATGATAAGTTACTTGAAAAATGAACTTATGAATCAGGAATTCGTAAAGCAAGAACTAGCTGTATACACGAGACATCATTTTTTAAAAATTTCCCCAATGGATTCGGGAGCATACGTTGGTTATTCATTTCATATACAGTATACCGTTTCCACAGGCTTCGTACCCTGGATTCCGGCGAGCCATCGGCCCGACGCAAACCAGTGGACCTGTGCGACACATGTGCGTGAACACCAAAAAAGCTACGAGTAAATTCACCTTGGGCCCATATTTTATGGTCTATATGGAAAATCCAAGATAAATTCAATATGGGTCCGACAAAGAGATGTCCATATGGGTCCTATACACAGAAATTTGTATACTTATTCGTGATAGCTTGGTCTCACATTGAAATACCATTACTCACTGGCCAATGTAGGGCAAATCTTGGGCAAATATTGTGTGGTCAATATAGGAAGACTAAAATGATGCCAATTTGGGTCATACATGTAATCAATATTGACCGATATAAAAATTTACTCAGGTCTAGACCAGTTGTGTCTGTAAAGTAAATCCACATTTATTTGTCACATAACCTTATAAACACAAATTAAACATAACTGTACCGACAACGAAGAAATCCGACACTATTGATAGTTCATAGAATCTCCGTGGTGTGTCACCAGGAGTCTTTAAACAGCGAGAGAAACAACGTATTTGTGGTTAAAGCGTTTTGTATGTGGAAATCATGTTTGTATGTTCACTTTATTTTACCTGCTTAACGGCTTAACATACACACATGTTTTTTTTGTGCACATCTATGACACAGTACCTTTCGAATGATACAGATTTCATTCTCCGATTCTTTTATAATAAATAGTAAATAAAGGTACCACAATTTTCGGTGTTCACGTATTAATATATAGATGTTTGTTTTTCAGTTTGTCAATAGACAGAGGGCAGTATAGCCTAGTGGATAACGTACTTGGTACTAGCCTCTAGACTAGACTGTCGTGGGTTCGAATCCCACCTGCGCTCATGGATGTTTTGTGATGTTATTTAGTTTTAAGTTAGTTGATGTAATTTAAGACGCGAATGACCTGAGTTGTCCACGCGTTTATAATCTACAATAAATAAAATAAAAATTATAGGTTCGCGTCACGGTGCGTGACGCGTCACGCTCATGTTTTTAAAAGTATATCTATAATTAAATAAATAATGAAATATCTATAATTATAAATTAAATTTACAATAAATAAAATAAAATTGTCAATAGACATCAGGATCAACCTGTTGTATATTGGTACTAGACTTATCTGCAGAATGTATAATGCCATGATTTGTGTCCGTTGTCAGTGTAGAGATTAGGGTTCTTTTATTAAAGGAAACTCTTAAAAGAGAAAAATAAGTTCGACGTTTTTCAGACTGACTTATAGAGAAATTGTTGGTTTTTGTGTTAAACCAATGGATTTCCACATAAAACAATATTGCCTCCGGGAGTAATAAGATTTTACTATTGCTACATAAATATTGAAACACGGCTAATGGCTTTAGAAATAAGAAATCAAAAACGAATTAAATACGCCGACATTTTTGTGTAATGTTTTTAAAAATCATTTATGTGGATCGGAATAATAATTTTTTTTTTTTTTGAAGGACACCAACAGCCAGGGTTATTTGGGCCTAATTTATTATTTTTTAATAATAAAATAAAAATTTAATTTATTCTTTTACGAGATCCTGGATAAGAACTGGGGGCTTGTAATAGAGGAGCCATTGAATCGCGATATAAATAACGGAATCGCTACACACCCAGCCAGGGCCGATCTTAGCGAGTGTGACGCCGCGGGCGAGATTTTAACTCCCCCCCGTCAACAATATTTTTTTCTAATGACATTTTCCTATTTGTTTAGTAATTTGATTTGTCTATGAGAGCTCTTTGTGGCAAAATTTCATTAGAATAGCTTTTTGCAAAAATTAAATACTTATATAGGTAGATCATAATATGAATATATTATTATAAGTGTATAGGCTAAATAAAATTTTAGTAAAAAAAACTTTTTAGAGACAAGTTTTTATTGAAATGTACTAAAAAGGAAAAAATAATATTTAATAATTTAGGTTCATAATTATTTTAAAAGCAAGGGTTGCCACTAATAAACTATCATAGAGTTTACAACCCACGCTTTTATAATAATTATGAACCTAAATTTTTAAATATTATTTTTTCCTTTTTAGTACATTTCAATAAAAGCTTGTCTCTAAAAAGTCTTTTTTACTAATATTTATTTTGTTCATTTTAGTCTTTCAAAATTTTACCCCCCTTTGACACAGGTTGAATTTCGAAAAAACCTTTCTCAGTGGATGCGTACGTCAGAAAAGGAACCAACTGTCCAAATTTCAAGTTTCTAGCTTCAGCGATTTGGCCTGGGCGTTGATTAGTCAAAAAAACCTTACATCCCCGTTTGAACCCCTTAGAGGTTGAATTTATTTCTAAAAACGATTTATTCATGCATTGGCATCGCGAATACATATGTGTACAAAATTTCAAATCGATCGGATACGTAGAAGTCGTTCAAAATTGACTTGCAAGATTTGACCTAAACAAACAAACACACATACAAACTAACATAAAGTTAAATAAAAGCTTGTAAATAAATTATAATTTAAAAAAACTAAAAAACACGCTTTAATGAACTAAAAAGTAAAAAATAATTAATTTTATTGTAAAAAAGCGTGGGGTACTTTGTATCATATTTTCATACTACCCCACGCTTTTTTACAATAAAATAAATTATTTTTTACTTTTTAGTTCATTAAAGCGTGTTTTTTAGTTTTTTTAAATTATAATTTATTTTTGCTTTTTAGTCCTGGAGATCCTGGTCAGGATAATGGGACAAACTTATGGAATTATTGTATTGTCGTCGGTCCTTGATAAGTGTGCAAAGTTTAAACTAAATCTGACCGTTCAAAGTTGGTCAAAATCAAGTTCAAAGAGGTCGGTTACAAACTGACAAACAAGCAAGCAAGCAAGCACACAAGCAAGCAAGCCCGCAAGCAAGCATACAGGTGAAGCTAATATAAGCGTGTTAAAAACAATTTTCCGGCTGTACACTTTCTTTCGCAACTATATTGATGCGTGATTAAAAAAACATTTAGCCTTCCACCGCCCTTCCAGGCCTGACGCCCTGGACGGTGGCCCAACCTCAATCCCCCCCTTCCGGACCTTGTCCCCCCCCCCGTAAAGCTGGTACTGCGCCCAAGTATTATCAAGCCCGATCAAGATATTTTAAATGATTTTCGTGTTTAAAAGGAACACATTTGTATGTTACAGTTGTCACAATCGAACGAGCACGATGTGTTGTTACGAAATGTTCAACGTTCCTTGACGGGGATTTACAAATGCGAAGTTTCGGCTGATGCGCCACTGTTTCATACGGATATAAAGTCTGCGCATATGACTGTTATAGGTGAGGCATTGCCGCATGAATTGTAAATTATCAATTTCAATATTTCATAATGTAGGATGTTAAGGCGGGGTCACACGGCTTGTGATAGCTCGTCGAGCCACGACAAGCCACCACGAGCACATGTCGTGTGACATGGGTCGCTCGCAGTGGCCCGTGGCCCGTAGCTCGGTGGATCGTCTCGAAGGCGGTAAATGAACACGAGTCAAAGGGTTTTATTATGGCTCATAATATAATAATATCACAATATTGATCCTACCTCCACGAGCCATTTAGAACCGCGATCCGCGCCAAGACGAGCCACGAGCCAGCACAAGCCACACGCTGTGTGACCCGACCTTTATGATATCCCTAAAGCACTGATATTGGGTATCGTAAAGGTACGTGCAGTATGCAGCTGGGATTCTCGATGGTAGCATGTATGGTAGATGATGGCTGAAATTATAAGCGCTTATAAGGTTTGCACAACGAAGCTTTGATACTAGCATGGATACAAGCTTAAATCGCGTTTGAAATGTCAGATAGCGAAGACGAATATTTGTGTTCTTCTGCTACAAAGTGGTATATTTTAAATACAAATTTGGGTAGGAGCTATCATGTCCACCCTATAAATAGAAAACGATCTAAACATGGCGAATTCCATCATTTATACCAAGAATTAAAATTTTACCCAAACCGGTTTTTTGAATATTTACGTATGAACCTAACACTTTTAAATACGTCTTAGAAAAAACTCAAAACAAATTAAATAAAAACTGGTAAAATTTCACTTATTAAACTAGTCACATCCATTGCGAAACTTGTAACGGCCATTTGACAGTTGTCACACGTTGATTGTAGTAGTCAGCGCGCTGAAAGAATGGTGAGATACATTCTTGTATCTACCAGTACTTGTAACAGCGCTTATACCTGCTACACTCACTGGTTCGTTGTGTACGTTCGCATACATAACAATGCATTAATTTAAGCAAGCCCTGCTGTGATCTACGCTACCATCTAGAATCCCAGCTCCATACTGCACGTACCTTAAGGAGTAAGACTTGCCGATTTGCCGATTCGGGGATTATATAGTTTGACTGACGTAAGAACGTTGGTCAAAAAAGAGAAAGATTGTGGATTGAACATCTATAATTTATAATTTCTCGCTCTCTTTCTCTTGACTGGCGTTCTTCCATTGGTGAAATAATAGATGATCTCACCATCAGTATTGTATGAAGTTTTTTGAACAATAAACTTAGTATAATCTTTTAATAGGTTCGGCGTTACTTAATGTAAAAAACAACATTGTGTTCAGACGCTAATGACCTCTGTTGCCGAGCGTCTATAATTTACAATTCATTCAACATTGTGTTGTGCACAACAATTGTTATAAAATAAAGTTCTTATATCTAAATAAATTAAAACGTTATTGAATTCGAAGTTGCTACATTTAAATAGAGCAATTTGATCCTTGAAAACAGTTTTAAGAATTGCTGGAAATGAGCACTTCCGTGGCACAAGGGATCAATAAAAAGCCTGATTTTTTTAAATTTGCTTTTTACTAACGTATCATACTCTGAAGATGGTATGAAGAATACCGAAACGTTAGTAAAATGCAAATTTAAAAAATTAGGCTTTTTAATGATCCTTTGTGCCACGGAAGTGCTCATTTCCAACAATTCTTAAAATTAAAACGTTATGTTTTGTTTAACTTAAAATGTATGACATTAATTAATATCAAGTATAACGATCGCGAATTCATTATATTTTTATCAACCAATGTTTTCTTTTTCAGAAATTTCAGATTCTGACCCAACAATAACAACGGATAAATTGAAGGTAAATATAGGTGAAACTGTAAGATTTACGTGCAGAAGTTCGCCTTCGAATCCCGCTTCGAACATAACTTGGTATGTTAATGGAGAACGCACCACTACAAATTCTCCAACGAAGCTGGAATGGGCAGCTAATGGCTTACAGGTATGTAAAATATTTCAATTATTATCAGTTGCCAAAAAAAAGTTCCATGTACTGCTGCATCACAGTGTTGCGTATATTCTCTACCGGAAGTTACCCCTTGCACTCTTCATCTCAAATCCTTTCCCCTCGCCTAAAAACGGTTACCGCTCTGCCGACGCTATTTTCAAAACTAAAGGGTACGTGTAAACGCCAAATGAAGGACCGAGAATCACACTACAGAAAATATTTTTTTTACATAAAAGGTGACATATACAGGGTGATTCATAATATGTGCGCAGGACTTCAGGATGTGATAGCTCGTTCAAAAATATGAAAAAAAGTTCCTATTAACATGGGTCCGCAAAAGCACCGTTTTCGAGATACAGGGTGTTAAAGTTGAAGAAAAAAATTTCGTTTTTTGCTTATATCTGAAGAACGGTTTGAGGTACAAAGTTAAGCTGCCGCACACATTTTCTACCTTAAAATTGCTTTGTTTTTTTTACGAAAAATTTTTTTTTGTTACCAGTGGTGGAGATTTTGAAGGATTGAAGGGTATTTTTCCTCCTAACTTCTACGCCACTGGAAAAAAATTAATTTTGAAACGCGTTTTGGAACCGCCGCGATATTCTACACAAAAAAGGTACTCTTGTCTTGAAGCGCTACAGTCAATCGTTTCCGAGAAAAAGAGCATTTTAGGATTAAAAACATGATTTTTTTAAGCACCTACGTACTTGATTTTATAAGTTGACAAAATGTCAATAAAAAATTATACAAACAAAACAGACCACCTTCAAAATCTCCACCACTGGTAACAAAAAAAAAATTTTCGTGAAAAAAAAAACAAAGCAATTTTAAGGTAGAAAATGTGTGCGGCAGCTTAACTTTGTACCTCAAACCGTTCTTCAGATATAAGCAAAAAACGAAATTTTTTTCTTCAACTTTAACACCCTGTATCTCGAAAACGGTGCTTTTGCGGACCCCATGTTAATAGGAACTTTTTTTTCATATTTTTGAACGAGCTATCACATCCTGAAGTCCTGCGCACATATTATGAATCACCCTGTATATTGTAATTCTAAAATGTCAGACCAAATTATTGATGCGAACACTTCGAAAAAAATTATTGAAAATTCACTATATCTAATAATAAAAATATAACAAACGAAATTAAAATGTGAACGTGGTGACCAAATTGTTTAAAGATTACAACATTGACTCAAAAATACAATTTAATAATAAGAAAAAAATAGTGTTACATTATTGCATGAAAAATTTGTCTAATTTCTACCTGCCACCTAAAACGCAAGGAAGAAAGGCTGCCAGACTTACAGATTTTCAAGTGGGGAACCCTTATACAGCGATGTTGATATTATTTTACTTTACATAGATATTTAAGAAAATCTGTCGCTGCCTCTTACGACCGTATTCATAGTTAACCCTTAAGTAGTAAGGGACACGTCTTACTCATACCGTCAAATCGAATATGCGTTTCATATAATCAAAATTGACGTCTTACATCACCCTCACCTTAAGGGTGGATAGTATATCCCTTAAGTGTCGAAAAAGTAAAAACAGTAAAACACATGAAAAACACGCATTTATATCAAAAATGACAACTAAACACAATCGGTCTGCAGTATGACCAACTGTTCTAAAGGAAAAAATCATGGAGGTTTCCTATAGTTCTTTCCTCACTCAAGGAAATGACTATGAAACGCTCCTTTAATTAAGGTGCCCTCAGCACTTAAGTACCCTCAGCGAAGGGACCCTTATCACTTACTTTAAGGGTTAACTATGAATATGGACATCAGACTATTAAGTTTGCATAGGCCATAGAGAAAGTCTTTCAAAAACCCTTTTCCTGTAGTTCTATTCAAAAAAATTCGACTGATGACCAGCTCTATACTTCCCACCTAGTAAATATTTGCAAAAAATAAACACTCTTTTTTTTTATTCTTTGACTAATCCCAAATAACCTTAGCTGTTGGTGGTATTTAATTTTTATTCTTTGAAAAAAGCATGGCCCTCTTTTTTGTTTGGTGATTTACGTACAATTTTTATTTTTTTTAGTAAAATATTTTTTTTCTCGAAAACTATACATTTTAGAGAAAAAAAATATTTACATTTTTTTCATATTATAACATCTAGAATTCATTTATATTTTTTTTTACCTATGTTAATACGTGACATTGAGAACGTTTTTTTGAATATCTCAGGATCCACTGAACCGATTTGACTCAAAATCTAATCAGATCTAAGTTAAAGGCTGATAAACACAATAGAACAATCGGCATGCCCGTATGTTGTTCCGTTCTTAAGATATCGAAGGCGAAAAATTGACCACACACATACACACACACACATACACACACATACACACACATACACACACACACACACACACACACACACATACACATACACATACAGACATCAGTCAGAAAATGATCTTAAACGATTGCTAGGGTCTCAAAACGTGAAGATCTGTTAAAATCTCGAAATATTTTTTTCGGACTAAATCCATTATTTCCCTACCATATAGTAGAGGTGGGAAGTAAAAAGAAAGTTTTGCGAACATAATTTTAGAATAAATATTATATTCAGTTCACTTCGATATTAACGATATTTTTAGACGTACGACCGTTTTTCTTTAAGTTGAAACCTTAGTGTGGCCGGTAGGTATTTTATTATAGTTTGCCACGTTTCGCACGATAATAATTTTGATTTATATTCGTCTATTAGTTTTATTACATAAGTCAAAATACCGACCCGGCTTTAAAACCTTCAGCAATAACGTGTGATGTATTAAACAACTCCGGAAACCTGAAAAATATTGTCCTCGTTTTTCAAACACCTCTTAAAACATATTTTCTAAAGGTTCGAGTACAGTTAAGTCTCTCTTAACTAAATTTCGATCATATTGTGGAGAAATCGGTAACTCACCTAGCCGGAAACTGGGAGTTTCGGGTTCAAGTCCCGACTGTGGTCATTTGATTTTTTCTTAGATATAGCTTAGATATAGCCTGAGATATTTAGTATTTTCACCTCTAATTGTTATGTGAATAATATTGTGTGAATATAAGAGGGTTTTAAAAATCAATTGATTTTATCATATACCTACCAAATATTCCTAAAAACGGTTGTCTCAGTATCGATTCAAGACCTACTTATTAGTGTATTTGCCATATGGCACATACACTATTGGCGTCGGTCGAATGGCGGGACCTAGGGGTCGGACCAAAATTTCTCGACGTTTCATATTCTCCTGAACACTTTGGCACCATTTTTGGAAAAGTCTGTTTATATATATATGTGTGTGTGTGCGGGCTATAACTTTCGAAAGAGTTAATTGATTTTGACGAAATTTGGTAGGCACGTTTAAATCCATCACCGCACGAAGCCTATTTAAAATGGGCTCAATCGGACTATTTTAAGGGTGGTTTTTAGGGGTTGAAAAATGTTTTTGGGCCCAAAAATGCCAAAAAAATTCTCAGATTCGTTTCAAAAATGAAATTTAACCCTTTAGTAACGATTAAAATGTACTGCTAAAATTTTAACAAAATCGGCCCTACAGGACCGGACTTACAAATTTTATGAAAACACTAGTTTGCGGATAATGCTTTACTTACTGAAGGGTGTATTAAGGTTGCATTGATAAAAATATTCAAATTAAGAAAAAAAAATATTATTTTAAGGGATGTATTAAGGGGTTAAATTTTTTATTTTGTCCAAAAACAAACTTAAGTTCACATAATAAAGCCACAATGCCAGTATTAGCAAATACACTATATTGTCGGCAGGGTTTTGGCACTGCGACCCGAGTTTTTTATTTTTGTGCTAAGCTCCGTTATGATTTGACCCTCCCTCCTAAAATCACTCTAGCGTCATAATCAAATGTTTGTAGGTATCTATAACATTGTCTAAGTACCGGATAAGGTTAAAATCAATTGAAATTTTTCGTATTAAAAATCATTTTGAAACATGGAAAGTGATGTATGGTTCTCCATACTGCTTTTTTAAAATGTTAAATTGAAAATTTAATTAAAACAATTACCAGTTCTCCAATTAGAACATGGAGACTGGGGACTTAATAGAGGAGCTATAGAAACGCCATATAAATAACGACTTCAGCTTATCTAAAGCATTTTGGGATAGTAGTTAACTTTTTGTTTATCGCAGGTGTCTCGATCGGAGTTGCAGATAACGGCAGGCAAAAGAACGTTCCTGAATGGACAATTGAACATTAGATGTGCCGCTTCAGTGTTTAGTGCGTACCATCGGCAAGCACATATGGTGATCAAGATGGACGCCATGCCGCCAGAACCCATGATGGCACCGACGGTACCATTACGTCTCAGCGATGTGCCCAGTAAATATTATTTATTACAATACAAATAAATACTTTTTATGTTAGTATTACTGCTAGGGAGGACAGTGTGGTCCAGTGGTTAGCGTCGCGGCCTCTAGATTAGATCGTCGTGAGTTCGAATCCCGCCTCCGATCATGGATGTTTTGTGATGTAATAATAATGAATTGAAAATATGAATTGGTCCCAAATAACCTTAGCTGTTGGTGGTCTTTAAAACACAATTTAGTTTTAAGTGAGTTGTTATTTAATGTAATGACCTAAGTTGTCGACGCGTCTATATAATTTACAATAAATAAATAAAATTACTGTTAGGAACATCCATAGAATGACGTAACGTTACAGTACAATAGAAAAATTCATTTTAAACCTATGTCACCGTCGGAAATTCAACCCACTATTGCGGCAGCTGACATCTTTATTTATTTTATTTATTGTAGATTATAGACGCGTCGACAACTCAGGTCATTAGTGTCTTCAACACAACAAATAGCATATATTTGTGTATTAAAATCCGCCAGCCGGCATACACAAACCGACTGGTAGGAGCTCGGGTCCCTAGAAGTGTTAATTCCCAAAGAACATTGGAATGCAATTGCGATAACAACTACATCCCAATGTCCCCCCTGGGGGGGGGGGCAGCTGACATCATTTACTCTACATTGACATTATTTCGTATGTTCTGAAAGTTCTCTATTCTGCGCTCGGATCGATCTGAGCGCAAAACCGAACTTTCCCATTTTCTGACAATGAGGTCTGCAACCCAGCATAACTGAATTACTTCTGTAGGTACCCTAATCCAGTAGCTTCATATTGACCAGTGTGCAAGCTTTCACGGCCGGAGTTGTTCCAAATCTTGATAGTTCCCGAGCTTGTAGGCCGCGGTCCGATGGTATTTCTACCTAACGTTTCGTCTACAACTGCGGTAGACATTTTCAAAGGCGATGTGGCAGCGGTCGAAGTGTCCTTTTTGGCGGCTCACAGGGAAGTGTGTCAACGACTGGTGTCCAATGACCAGTCGCAAAAGGATGGAATACGACCGAGTAGAGAACTCACGCACACTACTACATTACACAATCGACCAATCACAGAATGACGGAATACGACCGAACAGAGAACACACTGGCATTTAGCATAAAAGAATGGAGAACACAAATAGTTGAGACACTTACCTGTGATCTGCCAAGGCGGACACTTCGACCGCTGTTCTCTATTCGGTCGTAGTAGGACTACGCTGAACGTCAGTGTGTTCTCAGTTCGGTCGTAGTCCTACTACGACCGAACAGAGAACACACTGACGTTCAGCGTAAGAGAAGGGAAGACACCAGTCGTTGTCACACTTACCTGTGAGTCGCCAAGGAGGACACTTCGACTGCTGCCACATCGCCTTTGAAAATATCTACCGCAGTTGTAAACGAAACGTCAGGTAGAAATACCATCGGGCCACGGCCTACAGGCCCGGGAACGATGCAAATTTGGAGCTTCATTTTGATTGTGAAATTTCGTAAAGAATTATTAATAAAAATGGTGTTTTTGCAGGTTCCACAAGCAGCCATACTCTAAGAAAATTCCATTCAGCATTGTTTTTCATTTTAAGTGCGTCAGTAGCAGTTAGTCTGTTTTAGATAACGTATAATATTTATTTATACTTAGTCTTTAAATAAACTCCCTAATTATAAACATTAAGTTAATTAATTTTAAGTAGTTTTGTTGTTTGTAAAATAAATATTATATAATATTGTAAACCTAATAAATAAAATTGTTTAATAATTAGAATATTTTAGGCACATTGTGAAATAATGCATTTTTATTGTAAAATATTTCAATTATAATTTATATAAAAAACTAATAAAGATTTAAACAGTGAATAAGGCTTCATATTTATTTTTTGTTATTTCATGCACGTTCTTTTAAATTGTGAACGCATAACATACAGGGTGTAACAAAAATGATGGCCCGATTACACCTAGTCGTACTGTACTCACTGAAATCATAAAAAAGTTTATATAAACATAATATGTCCGCAAGCGCGCTAATGAAATTTTTTGTAAATTTTGCAAAATATTAGTTTCGATTAATTAATTTAATAAAAAAATATCATGTGAAGAATAAAGATAGATCATTAGGGTTTGGTACCTCAGAATGAAAAAAATGGAACCCTTATAAGATCACTCTCGTGTCTATCTGTCTGTATGTCGGTCCGTCCTTTCGTCCGTAACGTAATATGCTTAATAATTACGCATATTTGTTACACTCCGTATAGTGATTTGTTTTGAATTCACCCGATAAAATTATATAAAAAAACAAATCTTTTACCAAAACTATTTTTTACCCCAACATTTTTGAACATTTTATGTTTTTTATACATTGGCGGAGGAACGACGTTTTTTTTTTGGGGCCCACGATCATTTATGAAAACTTACGTGTTGCTTTCACATCTTGAGTTGGTGTGAACTGGACGCAAGTATGCTTAGGTTAAAACTGAGGGCTTGTAATAGAGGAACCATAGGAACGACTATTCTCAATCACTCGCCGAATTTGATGTAAAAATCATGGATGTTTTATACTCATTGGATACTCGACTGTTTATGTTCAATAGGTCACAAAAATGAAGCAGGCCTGTTTTTGCCCTTTTCAAACATGGCTGACATTGGAAACCATTTAAGTTGACACAGCTCACAATATAAATGAAAAAGTTTGTATTACACATATCCATGGCTCTCTACTGTGTCCCTGTAGTTTTACAAGCGTCGATATAATATGTTTTGCCCGTTTCAAATATGGCGGTCCTGCTTCACTTTTAAACCACTAGTCAACTATCCAGTGAGTATAAATACATCCATGGTAAAAACCATATATGGAATACTCCTATATTGCTTGCGCCCGTAAGTGGAAGTATCAAGCCGCAAGTGAGACAGCAAATTACTGTTTCTATCTTTGTCGAGAAATCCATCTAGTTGTGCGCAAGCGTTGCAACATTCGAATCACATTGTTTCCATAGCAATTTCGGAAATATTATTATCACTACTAATTAGTGTATTTGCCATATGGCACATACACTATTGGCGTCGGTCGGATGGCGGGACCTAGGGGTCGGACCAAAATTTCTCGACGTTTCATAGCCTCCTGAAGAACCTGAACAATTTGACACCATTTTTAGAAATGTATATATATGTGTGTGTGTGTTCGTAGCATAACTCTCGAAAGACTTAATTGATTTGAACGAAATTTGGTACACACGTTGGAATCCATCACCGCACGGAACCTATTTAAAATGGGCCCAATCGGACAATTTTAAGGGTGGTTTTTAGGGGTTGAAAAAAGTTTTTGGGCCCGAAAATACCGAAAAAAATTTCAGAATTGTTTCAAAATTGAAATTTAACCTTTTAGTAAAGATCAAAATGTGCTGCTAAAATTTTAATAAAATCGGCCCGACAGGACCGGACTTACAAATTTTATGAAAACACTAGTTTGTAGATAGTGATTTATTTACTGAAGGGCGTATTAAATTTGGTACAGAGGTTGCATTGATAATAATATTGAAATTAAGAAAAAAAAAATTATTTTAAGGGATGTATTAAGGGGTTAAATTTTTTATTTTGTATAAAAACAAACTAAGTTTACGTATTAAAGCCACAAGGCCTGTATTAGCAAATACACTATATTGTCGGCAGGGTTTGGCACTGCGACCCGAGTTTTTTTGTTATTATCATAGATCAATTAATATTATAAATTGTTCATGCGCATAAGACTCGACGTCTTGCGAGAGAGACAGACATATATATGTCTGCACCGTAGGATTTTCGTCCGACTCCAGACCCCGGCTGGCAATAAAGGAGTATTACATATATGGTAAATACAGATAACTTCACATGTTTTGGAGGCCGTGGAGTCGACGCCGCTGCTATCAGCCAATAATATACATTGCATTCTCCATGCAATAAGAATTATTGCTCGAAGAGGCTGTTATACAGCAGGAGACGCTAAGCCACCGGTACCTTTAATTTGTTAATGGAATTTAAATTAAACATTTTCCTTCCATTAATTCACTATAAAACGTTAAGTCAACACAATATTTCACGTTTATCTTAGCAGTTGTGTCGCGCTGCCGGAATCTAACGGTCGGCAATTAAAACCCTTCTCAATTCGTAACACCGACATTCTCAACTCCAATGTCATGACGTAAGAAAAACTTAGAAACGTTTTAGAAAATGTATTTTTTACGTCGAAAACACTGTAAGGAAGTTTTTTTTTGGCAAGTAAATATTAGGCGATCATGTTTGTTTTTTTTGCCTGGGTACTGAAATAACGTGAAACGTTCTCAAAAAACTGTAAGAATTCGCAACCTGACCGTTCGCAACCTGACCTTAAGAATTCGCAACATATACTTATATCATAAAAACGGCCATCTAAACACTTCCATTCATAGCGCAGTTGGTTACGTCTTTGCGTTCTATGCATAGGAACGTGGGTTCAAGACCTGATGGCAGCGTAGGATTTTTGGCGTTTTTTTTGTAAATTCTACATGATATTTATTTATATATTTTTTTTATTTTTGTTATATTCTTTCTTTGACAATAATATTATAATTTTTTTGAAACCAAGGTGGAATTAATTAAAAATACAATTTTAGTATTTTAGTAATAAATTATTTTTAGTTCATAAATGCCCTATAATAGATGACACCAAAAATTAGAAAATCTGAAGTTTTCACTTCTGTCGTGGGGTCATAAGCACACACCCATTTTTTTTAGTATAGTGCGCAAGTATACAGGCTGATTCAGAAATAGAGGCAGAAAAAATCCACAAATCAAATAGGCTTAAATAATCACTATCCAAAAATATAAACTTTTCGACAAGTTCATTTTCAAAAAAAAAATTAAAAAGTTTTATTAGAGAAATTGTATCCGCCACTGGCGAATTAAATTTCATAATATGCACTCGTTATAGAACTAAAATACAAACCTTTCTCATTGATTATGTAACTGCCATAAAATTTCGAAAAAGTGCATAATTTTCTCATCAGTTATTACTGACTGCTTTGCCGTGATACTCTAAAAACACTATGGCACATTTTACAAATATTGAAAAAACAGACATGTTTTATTACACGGTGAAGCTGGCGGATATTCTGCAGAAACACGCAGACGGTATTCTAACAGTTTTCCCGGGCATCGTGTCCTTGAACACACGCACTTTTAATAAACCTGTGCAATATTAGTGAATTTGTGAGTTTCTGAATTCCATTTTTGTGTGTTTGTGTGTTTTTAAAGACCACCAGCAGCTAAGGTTATTTGGGCCTAGCACCAATTCATATTTTCAATTCATTATTATTTTTTTTAATAATAAATTGAAAATCCAATTGACATTTTTACCAGTTCTTGAGCTGAACCTGGAAACTGGGGACTTGTAATAGAGGAGTCATAGCAACGCCATGTAAACAACAGCACTGCTACACGCTCGGCCATTCTCAGGCCCTCCAGTTTTATGTAAGTACATGTCATTGTCTATTTCTTTTTCTTTTTATTTTGCGTTTGTTTTAAAATAATACAACTAAAGGTAAAAAATTACATTAAATTACTAAGGGTCAAAGTTGACAATAAAATAAGAAATTCTTTTGTTTTGAATAATTAGCTACTCCTCGATTACTTTGTACTTTGAATTTATGAAACAGAAATAAACAATTAGGGGAAGTCCGTGTAATTTGGACCGGTGCGGTGTGTAAAATGGACCAGTGAAATATTTTGAAACGCTTAAAGACTATAACTTCAAATGGCATCAAGTTATAGTTTAAAAGAAAATTTATTGTTATAATAATTGAAACATAACAGAAGTACCTGCCGATTTTAAATTAAAATATTGTTCAAATTATAATGAGAAATCTATATACGGTTTTTTATATAAACATGAGAATAACAATCAATATGATTAGACTTCTATACCGTAACTAAATTGGGAGTTCTGGGTTCGATTCCCGGCGGTGCATTTACATTTTTCCTATATAGCCTTCTATATAAATATCATGGCGATATTTCGTCTGATATTCTTATGTTAATTTCACTAATATAGTGAATTTAGTTACGGTATAGGAGTCTAATCATATTGACTGTTATTCTCATGTTTAAAATATTGTTATTTAAAAATCGCCAGGTACTTCTGACTCATTCTATATGTCAATTATACAATAAATTGAATGTATCCATTGGCTTTTGACATTGTACGTATGATTTCCGCGGTCTAAAACAATTATTATACGATTACTGTAAATGGTTTATGTTAAAACTGCATACGCTGGCCTGTGGACGATCACATTTTCAAGTGGCCATTACAACGTATGATTAATACATAAATGTTTTAATTGATTTTGCTATAATAAAGCCCGGTTAAACCACTGGCGCAGCTCCAGATTATACGAGGTTGCGTTGTATTCCAGAACTACTATACAGGAAAAGGACAGGACAGCGGTTATTATGTAATTTGTAAAGGGTCTCGCTTTCATTTGTATACGCCCACTGATTTCGTGAAGATTCTCGCTTGGCCGGTTACGCAAGAGCGGTTACTTTGGGTTTGCTGCATGTTGGTAGGTGCCCAACTAACGCAAAAGTTAGTCTTCAAGAAATATGCAAGCCGATAACAAAAACTTCGAAAAAAAAGTGGGTGTGTGCTTATGACCACACGACAGAAGTGAAAACTTATATCTTATACCTATATATTTTAAAATTAGAAAATCAGAAATTTTCACTTCTGTCGTGTGGTTATAAGCACACATTCACTTTTTAGTGTCCGCTAATTACTAAAATACTAAAATTATATTTTTAATTTATTCCACATTGGTTTCAAAAAAAATATAATTGTCAAAGAAAGAATATAAAAAAAATAAAAAAATATATAAATAAATATGATGTAGAATTTATACGCCAAAAATTCTACGGTGCCATTAGGTTTCGAACCGAAGTTCCTATGCATACAACGCAAAGACGTTGCCAACTACGCTATCAATGCAACTGTACTGCGTTCCGTTTTTATGATATAAGTATGTTATCCGCGTCACATTTCGGACTGCGAACGCGAACGGTTCACTTTATTTCACTACCCAGGCAAAGAGTGCCTAACGCGCCTTCGTTTAGACTTTAGATGAAATATTTAATTCATAAATGAGTTGGAGAACTCAACCAATGTTTTGACGGACCCCGACGCATTTATGAATTAATTAATATTTCATCTAAAAGTAGAAATAGATGGTGCATCGGGCCAGATATAGTAGATATTAATTATTTTCTCACTTGTTAAAGGTTTGCTTTTTTGCGTCGGGATTTTTTAAAATTTTTATTTAAATTTTTTTATGTTCGTATGACAAGTTTCGAGTTAACGTACTACAGTTGCGTTGTACTATGTTATAAAGAGAAATAGTGCGATGTTTAAAGCAAACATTCGGATTAAAGCCGACACAAAATGCTAAGATTAGCATGTCTGATGCTTTCATACGGCTCTATTAAATTATTACGGTCGACGTACAATTATGCGCACTCACGCACAACGGATCGGAACTACTGAAACGTATCATTATTTACCTTATAAGATTTGAAGTGTTGAATAATGCTTAATAGGAACGTTTAAAATTAAAATAAGTTTCAACCGTAACGAAGCGTTAAAATCACTAATTAAGCTTTGATGGCATAATTCTATTTCAAAATTGATACATTTGCCACTTGTAACTTTATCGTTATACATTTGTTAAATGTGTTTTTATTTCAGTTTTTTCTTATTTCTTTTTAACGATTTACCGTGCTGAAATACCCGTAACACTGGAAGATACCCCCTGCATTTTTTATTTAAAAAAAAATTTGGATTTGTATTTAAATACTTGGAGTATTTTTTATCTAAGAGACTAAGAGTATTCAATACCTGAAATTACCTCCTGCACTCTTCATCTCAAATCCTTTCACCTCACCTAAATACGCTTACAGCTCTCCCGACACTATTTTAAAACTAAATGGTTCGGGTAAACGCCAAATGAAGGACCAAGAATCACACTACAGATCCTACAGGCGAAAAATTAAAAACAATCCTGGAAAAACTTACAACTTTTTAAAAATTACGTAATTCTTCACACGTAGCCAAAACTTTTTTTCAAAGAAATCTCTTCATTTGGCGTTTATCCGAACCATTTAGCTTTAAAGATAGCGTCAGGAAAGCCATAATCGTTTTTAGGAGAAGGGAACAGATTTGAGATGAAGAGTGCAAGGGGAAATTTATGGTATCAAATACGCTTAATCTCTTAGATAAAAAGTTAAAAAATACTTCTAGAGAGTATTTAAGTATAAATCCACACCTAATTTTTTTTGAGTATTTTAATAAAAATACAATTAATACTGAACAATTATTTGAAATATAAAC
The DNA here is from genome assembly GCA_039654895.1 of Mongoloraphidia duomilia. Lineage (NCBI taxonomy): Eukaryota > Metazoa > Arthropoda > Insecta > Raphidioptera > Raphidiidae > Mongoloraphidia > Mongoloraphidia duomilia. Next base: position 17,114,003 of record CM077527.1, read on the forward strand.
AAAAAAATATTTTTTCTTTTTAAACAAAAATATTAATTTAAATATAAATGAAATATTTTCTATAATCTACTCATTGACACTAGTGCTACGTCTATGCTGCGGTCGTGCCTGCAGTTAATCGCGCAAATGCAACGTATAGGAAATAATTTGTATTAGAAATCGGAGTAAGTATTTGAAAATGTATTCGCAAATCCAATTACAATTTGTAAAAAAATGTATACAAATAACAAATACTTTCATTGAAAAGTATTCAAAATTAGTAATTTTGTATGGGAATCGCCACTTCGGATCACTTTTAATAGATGGCGTTCGTGGCGAAGCGAGTGAATAGTGCAGTATTAATAAAATTCGAACAAACGAGCGTAGCGAGTGAGAAATGTATTAATAATATTCGAGCGAACGAGCGAAGCGAGTGAGTAATGTATTAATAATATTCAAGCGAACGAGTGAAGCGAGTGAGTAGTGTATTAATAAAATTCGAGCGAACGAGCGTAGCGAGTGAGAAATGTATTAATTGTATTAATAATCCAAGCGAACGAGCGAAGCGAGTGAGTAGTGTATTAATAAAATTCGAGCGAACGAGCGTATAGCGAGTGTGTAATATATTAATAAAATCAGCCCGGCTATTAATATACAAATTCTTAGCACCCGGGCGAAGCCGAGCCGGGTCCGCTAGTTACATATTATAATTTTCATTTATGGGAACTTTTAGTTTAACTTGTATTTTTTTGTTATACCTGACCTGTGTACAGGTATACCTCCTTCGGGCAATTATTGTACTAAAAGTATCTGGTTAATAAAATATCTAAATTTCTAAAAATTTCTAATCGATCAATTATTTTTTGAGCAGTATCTATTTAAAATTCTACAATGCTTTTCTTATGGAGAAATATATGTGGTCACAATGTAAGGTCATTGTAAAATCAGATTTTCTGACAATCAGTCGGGTAAAAACAAGTTAACGGGTTTTTAATATTATTTAATTTCGACCATTGCACATCGGTCGAGCTCAGGTCAGCAAGCAATAGAGACGTCAGATGGTAGACGGACAAGTAGGTTATTGGTAGCCCAGAGAGAACACATAGTTACAGGTGTAAACCGCTGTAATGTGCTGCGCAACAAAGGAAAGAGAGAAGAGTTAGGGCAAACGCCGAGGGTCATTGTGTAATTTATACCTATGTAAACATCCAACACATCCTCCTCTGTGATCTACAAACAAAAAGCGCCGACCTCTCTAATGAAAAGTCTTAAACTACACAGCGCGCCGTTTCACACAACGACCGAACTATTCAAGAGATCCGACCGCACATCGTACTGTGCTACTCGCCCATCCCTTGCATTCTACTATACAGGGTGGCACATCTTAAACAATGCAGTGAAATATCTCGTAAACGGTACAAACCATAAAAAAATGTTTTATATAAAAAACTTTTTAACAAAAAAAAACCTCCTTCAAAAAGGCACTAAAAGAGGAAAATAATGAAATTTTGAGGTCTGTGCCAATTAAAATATGAAGTTGGTAAAAAGAAGATATTAATCAATATACTATACTTTTTAACCGACTTTATATTTTATTAAATTGGCACAGACCTCAAAATTTCATTATTTTCCTCTTTTTAGTGCCTTTTTGAAGGAGGTTTTTTTTTTGTTAAAAAGTTTTTTATTTTTTACTTTTTAGTGTCAAAAAGTAACATTTACCTTAAAGAATCACACGCCGTTACTTACTTTTATTAAAATCAGCCGAACTACTGAACCGATTTTGATGAAATTTCTATGGGACCAATCTGAAAGTATATCCTTTCAAATAAAAAAAAAATTTCAAAATCGGTTCATAAACGACGAAGTTATCCGCGAACACACATAAAACATAAAAAATATATACGGTCGAATTGAGAAATCTCCTTTTTTTGAAGTCGGTTAATAAAAGTTATAGAGTGTCAAGGGGGACAGAAGTCTGTGATATCAGATTCAACATAGGTGGTGCTGTGAAGGTCAGGCGAAGGTCAGCTTCGATTTTTTAATTGTAACAGTGCACTTTTATTCCAGAATATGATACAGTATTTAATAGTGAACAGTAAATTATTAAGGTATATATCAGCCGAGATATCAGTTAAAGTTAATAAATATTGACATATTTAGGAATCAAATAACGGCCAAAATGAACGATAATTAGATAAATTATGGCATAGCAGATAGCCATGAATCATGATAATATTACGCACCGACCTTCTTGGCTTGAATTCAATTCATAAAAGAACCGAATTGACAAATTAAATTTGCTATTTTATTTGTAAATATCTCAATATTTATTAACTTTAATTTACTGTTCACTATTACTGGAACGTATTCTGGAATAAAAATTCACTGTTGCAATTAAAAAATCGAAGCAGACCTTCGCCTGACCGTCACAGCACCACCTATGTTAAATCTGATATCACAGTCTTCTGTCCCCCTTGACACTCTATAACTTTTGTATAAAACATTTTTTTATGGTTTGTACCGTTTACGAGATATTTCACTGCATTGTTTAAGATGTGCCACCCATTATTTGTTCTTGGGAAGCCGAAAAAAAGTTCACCAATGTTCGAATGAACGACACACACACACACATACATTTCTCTCTAAAAACGGTAGATTCGGACTCTAGGGACCCTAAAACGTGCAGATAGGTCCAAATTTTTCATTCGCAAAATCGGACCCATTACAACAACTTCCAATGGGAAGTTATTAAAACATATTGTAAAGGAACCAAGTTCGAAAAATATAGTTGTGTTTAGTACCTGACTACGTCCCTGACTTTAAGTTTTAGATTTTAGAAGTATTGAAGAGTATAAAATAGACGAAAAGGAAATGTGCGTTCTTTTTGTATAACAGAAAAAGAAAATAGATAGAAACAAGATTCGATTTAAAAATAAAAACTTCGTCCACTAGTTTTATTCGTATCCCGCGCCTGACTCTACAGGAATCCTGGGTGCGATGAAATAAACATTACAAAAGTAATTATTGTACACTTACTTTCAAAGCAATTTTTATTTGACGCTATTCTCTTTGTGTGGTGGTAATAAAATTTCTAAACATGTAGCCTTTGTCCTTTAGTTCGCAAAAGCACGATACCTTTTTACAGCGAGGGTTCAGTACGTGTCACATTATATTATCGCCTCTGTTTCGACAGAACCGGCTTAATAAATCTCACTTCCTGTTCTCGAACATTTTAATGCGTTCGATTCATCGACACCATGAAAACATTTCCAGGCAACTGAACAACGAGACAAATCCAACTACAAAAATATCGATATTTGACAAAAAATTCACAGATTTCGCAATCCTTGCAACCATCGAGGACATTGGAAATGATAACAGCATATATGAAACATAATTAACTGTTTATTATACACACAATATTTATCAATGCACTGTTTAGTTTTGTCAGGAATAACCCTATTATTCTTCTGTTATATACGCGTTCACTTTTGCTTGATTACTTAACTTTTAAATGGATTTTTTACAGTATTTATTAACATTTGCTGAAAAATAACACCGCAGATCGTCGCAAATACCTCTCAATTAACTAGACATGATATAAAACACATTTCGAAAAAATTGCACTTGTTCAATTTTGCATGATTGCTCCTCACTTGATCGCGACACCGTTGTCTTTTGGCCTTGAACGAAAACTCGTAACTCTGCCCCCATATACGAACATAAACATTTCCAATGTTAATATTGTAGCAAACCTCAAGATGTTACGCCGCTGACTACAATAGAAGTGTCGAGAATGAAAGGTCACAGTGGTGAGGCGTGGAATGATATTGAAGATACGAGTAACCGCCGGAATATTCTGGAAAGCGCGCGAGCGTGCTGGGCCAAGCTGCTTGAACTATATAAGCGAAGTATGAGGGAGTCAGGCGGTCAGTCGTGAATCAGTGTCGACTTGAACTGCGAACATAAATACAGTATATAAATAGTTATTGTTCAGTGTTATTTAAGTGCTTCACTTTGTTTAAGAATTGTTCGTTATTATTATCGTGTTGATTGTTAGAAATGATATATAGTTGTTACGTTTATTGTTATTGAATTGTTAATTATACTAAATAAATATTTATTCCGCCCACGCAGAAAACAGTTTTGTTACAATATTATAATTATTTCTTTAATTTCTAAGATACTTTTCCAAATTTCCTCACTTTGTTGAATTTCGGCGGGGTCAGTCTAGAGTCAAGTTCCAAAATTTAAAACAATGAGACATGCATAGTTCGTACCATGGTTAATGGAGCGGAAAAGCAATGAAACAATGTAAACTTACACGTTCCATGCATAAAAACTGTTCCGCTTATATAAATAGTGAAGTACATGACTCACTATCATTGATTTTGGAACTTGACCATAGTATTCTTTTAATAACCAAATAGTTTCAGGAAAATCCCCCATGTACCTAACACAAAAGTATTTTTAAGGAATAACGCAAACTGGGATTATAGTCGGGCCGCTTAACAGATGGAGAAATGAAAACGCATGATCACTGCGTGATCACCGCGTGCAAAGTACCTGATTGATTGCTTGAACGTTCGGGAACGAAACTATATGAGAAGGCCACGCCTGCGGCGCAAGCTATTCATGTGTTTTTCACGTGGTTACTCCATCTGTTAAGCAGCCCGACTATAGGAATACCAACGGCAATACCTTTTCTCGTCACAGGACCTCGCAGAATCAGGATCCCAGACAAATTCAGGATTCAGACCTTGGTGACTAGTGTTGCCGTCTAGACAAGACAAGATAAGACTTTCAAAGTCTCGTCTTGTCTTGAAATATCAAGACAAGACTTCACTTAAGTCTTGTCTTGAAATATCAAGATTTTACTAAGTCTAAGTCTAGATTGAAAAACTTTTGTCTTGTCTAATATCAAGACTCTAGATTATTTTCAAGAGTCTAGATTAACCGAATGGTTTACTTTACCTACTACTACCTACTTCGTTTATCTAGACTCTTGAAAATTGTCTAGAGTTTTGGCAAGAGTCTTGATCTAGATAAAGCAAGTCTTGTCTTGTCTTGAAAACTTCTAGACAAGACTTTTACAAGTCTTGTCTTGAAAACTTTTTAACAAAAAAAAAACCTCCTTCAAAAAGTCACTAAAAAGAGGAAAATAATGAAATTTTGAGGTCTGCGCCAATTTAATAAAATATGAAGTCGGTTAAAAAGTATAGTATAGTGATTAATATCTTCTTTTTAACCAATTTCATATTTTATTAAATTGGCGCAGACCTCAAAATTTCATTATTTTCCTCTTTTTAGTGGCTTTTTGAAGGAGGTTTCTTTTGTTAAAAGGTTTTTTATTTTTTACTTTTTAGTGTCAAAAAGTGACATTTACCTTAAAGGAATCACACGCCGTTCCTCACTTTTAATAAACCGACTTTCTTACGCTGTCTGATGTGTCAAAAAGTGACATTTACCTTAAGGAATCACACGCCGTTACTCACTTTTATTAAAATCAGCCTAACTACTGATGAAATTTCTATGGGACCAATCTGAAAGTATATCCTTTCAAATAAAAAAAAATTCCAAATCGGTTTGTAAATGACGGAGTTCTGAGGTAACAAACATAAAAAAAAAATACAACCGAATTGAGAACCACCTCCTTTTTTGAAGTCGGTTAAAAATCTAGACAAGACAATTGGGGTCCGTCAAATGAGCATATGACATCTGGTGGCAGAAAATTGTATCAAAACGGGGGGAAATTTTACATGCTAACAGTGCAAATTTATCGTGAAATTGGTTATTACAAGAATAAAACAAGTAAAATAAACAAAAAGTTTATCAAAAATGGAATTCGCGACGTTTTCTAATATCGTGGCATTAAACACTATCAGTTATTGCCTTGTAAAACTTACTTTACAGCGAATTATTTTCTAATGAAACGTGGAAAAACTGTATTTATGAATTAAAAAAATATTTCATATTAATAATAAGATGTACTTGTTATCATACTGCACTAGAATAGTTGAATCCCTGATGACTGACAAATTTACAGGATTAACTTCGTATACAAATATTTTGAGGTTAGTAACTTGACAACTTATTACAATATAACTTATTATGTTGCAGTTATGTGTTTACATTATTCACCTAACCCAGCCTTGAAAGCGCATTGAACGCGGATGATTAATTTCGTTGAGATTTTCTTTTAATTTTGATGATTTTAAGCAATATGTCGTAAAGATTACTACTTTTGACAGTTCATTTTGCATGGATTTTTCTCGTTATATTTCCGACATTTGATAATATGCCAGGCTTTGAGAATCCGTTCTCCTTCAACGAAATTCCTTTGTTTAGGATTCGTACCGGCCCAATCACAAATTGCACTTATATTTATCATTTCTTATCACTTTGAAAATCATAAAATTACACGCAAAAGTATACCCCGTATATGAAATTTCCCCACGTCTGCGCCATGTTTTTGAAGCTCCACCTATATGACGGATCCCAATAGAAGAATCTAGAAAGTCTAGATGTAGACGGCTCGCGTCTGACATTAAGGTCGAAGCCCTCTATTGGGCTTAGTCGCGAACTACCCGAGGAGGTCGTAGCAACGGAACAAAGCGTTGAGTGAAGGTAAAAGTGCACAAAATATATGTTTTTCACGAATGACAGTATACAAATGTAAGCATATTGCAAAAAGATACTGTTCAGTGTTCACTTGAAGTTTTGTAATAAATAATTCTGTCGTAATACGACTTTTGAATGAATTGTGAATTATAGACGCTCGACAACAGAGGTCATTAGCGTCTGGCTTAAAATATCGAAATTAAATTTCACTAAAAATGTTTTGTTATGTCAGCACAAATGTTGCAATAGGAACTTACGACACGGAAAAAAATCATTGCCGTTAAAATGATCACTGCATGAATGAATGAATTGTAAATTATAGTCAGACGCTAATAACCTCTGTTGTCGAGCGTTTACAATCCACAATCCATCCATCCTGTAAATTATAGACGATCGACAACAGAGGTCATTAGCATCTGAATGATCACTGTACAAAAGAGTGCTTTCTGTCATAAGTCTTATTCCAGTTAAACCCATCTATAGCTTCCTCAATTCACTATTTTCAGGAAATTTGTGATAGGAAAATGCTGTCGAAGTATTTCGGCAACAAGGATTTGAACACATGTAAGGCATTTCTGAAACTATTTAATACAAATCACATGTAAGCTAATGTAAACAAACAACGGTTAAAAGTCGTATTGCGACAGAATTATTTATTACAAAACTTGAAGTGAAAACTGAACAATATCTTTTAGCATTATGCTTATCTTTGTAAACTGTCATTCGTGAAAAACATATATTTTGTGCACTTTTACCTTCATTCAACGCTTTGTTCTGTTGCTACGACCTCCTCGGGTAGTTCGCGACTAAGCCCAATAGAGGGCTTCGACCTTAATGTCAGACGCGAATAGTAGATAATACTGATAAGGTTCCCGTGAAGGATTTGGACAATTGTCGTCGAGTCCGAGCCTTGACCTGCATGTCCAGCGTCTCTAGGACAATAAATACAGCCCACAACGCGGTCTCACAACAACGCTTTACAACTACGTGTTTATTTTATTGCCGTTGACGCGACGCGCTTCCAGCAGAATTATGTCCGTTGGTCTTCTGACCGAGGGACGGCGGAGGCGTCGCTTTAGTTTTAACTTGTCTCAAATAGTGCAGCTTGAATTTCTCGAAACGTTTGTCGGTTGTCAACTGACCAATAATTGATTTTACAGGGTTTGAAAATATCAAGTGAGATCTAATAGTAGATTGTATAAAGTAAACTAACCATGTTTACGTCATACGATCTACTTTTGATGACTGAATGATTTTGAACTAGTGACAGGATTAAAATAAAATAACAAATTGATGAAAAAAATGGGTGTGTGCTTATGAAGTATTTCGGCAACAAGGAATTGAACATATGTAAGGCATTTCTGAAACTATTTAATTAATACAAATCACGCTAATGTAAACAAACAACAATGAGGTTATGTGTAGCGGTTAAAAGTCGTATTGCGACAGAATTATTTATTACAAAACTTCAAGTGAAAACTGAACAATATCTTTTAGCATTATGCTTACCTTTGTAAACTGTCATTTGTGAAAAACATATATTTCGTGCACTTTTACCTTCATTCAACGCTTTGTTCCGTTGCTACGACCTCCTCGGGTAGTTTGTGACTAAGCCCAATAGAGGGCTTCGACCTTAATGCCAGACGCGAATAGCAGCCAGTCAGAGAGAAGGCTGTGTGAATGACGTATTCCGTGGCGGTATAATTCTATGTTTAAAATTACTTTGAAAAATACGCACTATTAGAAATTTTTTTTTGTAAAAAAATCTTCTTAAAAATTCTCAAAAAAATTGTTTTATTATCTATTTGTAACTTAGATTCCAACCCTAAAAAAATGGGTGTGTGCTTATGACCACACGACAGAAGTGAAAACTTCAGATTTTCTAATTTTTGGTGTAATCTATTATAGCGCATTTATGAACTAAAAATAATTTATTACTAAAATACTAAAATTGTATTTTTAATTAATTCCACCTTGGTTTCAAAAAAAATATAATTATTGTCAAAGAAAGAATATAACAAAAATAAAAAAATATATAAATAAATATCATGTAGAATTTAGAAAAAAATACGTCAAAATTCTACGATGCCATCAGTTTCCGAATCCAGGTCCCTATGCATAGAACGCAAACACGCTGCTAACTGAGCTATTGACACAGCAGTATAGGTACCTAGCCGTTTTTATGATATTTTTACGGTGCGAATTCTTACGCAAAATTGCGAACGCTTCACATATTTTCAGTGCCCAGGCAAAGAGTGCCTAACGCACCTAAGGAAGTTTTCCATTAAAAAAAAAAGAAAACGATGCAGACGTTTAAAAATGTCATGCCTTAATTTAAGAGTATGAGAAGAAAAAAACATAAAAACCCGTAACTTACAGGGTGTTTACTTTATCTGTTTGTTTTTTTTGAGTTCACCAACTGCTAGGGTTATTTGGATCTAATACCAATTCCTATTTTAAATCTATTATTATTTTTAATAAAAATCTAATACTTTTTCAATTCCTAGCTTAAAGTTTGGGAATGGGGGTTTGTAATATACGAGCAATGTACAACGGTATACCTTCGAGCTCGGCTATTTTCAAGACCACCATTTGTTTCAAATATTGCAACCGACAGGACGATAAACTCATTATTAATATTAATAATAACTTTAAATAAAATCATAGTTCGATGTGAAAATAAACGGGTGTGTCTGTATAGCGGCTACAGCCAAATGACGTGAATACCGTTAAACACAAATAATTGTATTCGTTGTCATGGAAAGAAATATATCCACTTTTATTTATCTAATATAAAATCAAATGTTCGTAAAATATAACAAATAAAATAATTGTAATTTTATTTTTATATATTTTAAATTGTTATCCAACACCTATATATTTTCATTTTTAAAAACAATAATATATATTATATTAAAAGCCCTCGGGATTCGAACCTGACTTTGGCGTTTGTACCTGTCAGTAGTTTCGTACTTTTCCGCACAGCCACCTGGCATACTGTGTTTCAGTCTGAGACTTTAACACAGTTATACATGTTGTGTTGTGTTTCATATGTCAACCACTTCCGACTGTTTCCGTTACACCTAATATTTCTAAAATGCCACCCCGGTATGAGACATTAGACGTTATTCAAGTAAAAAAAAAACACTTGAAAACACTTGAAAATGGACCTGAGATGTCGACGCGTCTATAATCTACAATAAATAAAATAAACACTTGAAAATGAATTAATAAAAATAGACTGTTCGGTTATTTCATCTGTTTCGGGTATTATTGATTTCCATTTGATATAATGTTGATGGTAATCCTTCAAAAGCCTTTTTAATTAACATTTTACCAGAGATAAAATCAAATTAACCTGTTGCTTTTATCTAGCTAAAGCGTTATTGTAAAATCGTTACATTCGTGGTGGAAGTACGGGTATATATGGTGGGAGTACGGATACATCGAGTACTAAAACGACGTATCTAAACAAGTTTCATTGAACGTACAATTTTTCCTCGAATTGTTTTATTTCTACAAATAATTCACGTCGTGAAACAAAAGAAGGGTCGTGCAGTTATTTTATATAAAGACGCAGAAGACACAAAACATGTTTATGCCCAGCAAATCTCCGCTTAATCGGATTACATAGAAGTTATAAGCCTGTGTTTGTGTGTTGTGCGGGTTGCAGACGACGGCATTGGTAGCACTCGGTCCACGCGCGGAGATGGAATCGCTCTAATCGACTGTCATTGAGGTTTGTTCATTCGTCTCTGAATCAAATGTGTGGTTTATATAAGTCATGTTCCGTTAGGTTCGTTCTTTAACTTTAACCGTAAAATTAAATTAAATGTTCAATAGAGAAAAAGTACGCTAAATGGAATGAAAACGTCTCTCTCCCCCTTCTCGAATTGAATTGAATTGTAGATTATAGACGCTCGACAACAGAGGTCATTAGCGTCTAAAAAGAAAAAAGTAAACAAAAGAAAAGCAAAAACAATAAAACCAAAGCAAAATCAATACAAAATCAAAAGTTGACACACAACAAAATAAAATCATAATAGGTACAAATAAAATGTGTCATATAATATAATGTAGTGATATAAAGAAAAAAAAACATTGAGGCTGTAAAGGGGCCTAAATGTATACAAATAAATAAAATCAAATAAACCGTTCAATACCGGTTTCTTTTAAAAATCGAAACAGCAGATCGACATTGTCAGGATCGTTTCCTAAAACAACCGACAGATCACCTGACAATCCGATCTGCTGTCTTGTGTCCCTAAACTGAACACACTCTATTAAAATATGCGAAACGGTAACACGAGTGTCACACGTCTCACAAAGGGGCGGTTCTTCACGAGCCATTAAAAAACCATGACTTAATCTACAGTGACCGATGCGTAGCCGTGTAAGAACCACTTCCTCCCACCTGGAGGGACGGCAAGTTGTGAGCCATGGGTCAACCCTTCTCGAAATGTATAAAATTAAAATTGTGTTTTAAAGACCACCAACAGCTAAGGTTATTTGGGCCTAGCACCAATTCATATTTTCAATTCATATATATGTTATTTATGTATGTTAGTACATATTCTTTTTAACAGATGCACCGATTTTGATGAAACTTTTTGAATTTGGTAGAGAACGTTTCTCTGGTGGTCTCGTTGTATGATGTCAGGTCTTCTCAACCCACGGCCTGCTTTTTAAAAGACATTTTTCGTGACATAACTTTGAGGTAGATGGACCGTTTGGATGAACATTTTTGCGTTTAGTAGAGAACGTTCTCTAAATATTTTGAGACATACGACAAAACCAATGCCGGATTTAGAGGTCTGGAGGCCCCGGGGCAACAAAGGAGTGGAGGCCCCCTGGCCCCAAACTATTGTGCAGTGGAAGTCAAAAAAACATTTCCTCGTGATTACTTATTAAAATTATTAACGCGATTTAGCATATTTTTAACGACAAAATTTAAAAACCGAGAATTCAGAGAATTTTTTTTCTCGAAGTCTCTATTGTGGGGGCCCCTCTTTTGTGGAGGCCCCGGGGCTGTAGCCCGGTTGCCCTACCCTAAATCCGGCCCTGGGCAAAACGTCGTATCTCGGAAGTTATTGCGTCATAACTTCTTGTTGTAATAAGATGAACTAATTTTTTTGAGTTTAAACGCGGATTTAAAAGAAATACAAGAACACCAAAAATAGTAAAATAAAAATAATTAAAAGAAAAGTTGAACTGACTTCAAAAAATAAATTAGAATACTTCTATACAAAGATAAAATAAGGTTTTCCTTTCAATCACTTGATTGTAAAATATTATAGTTTTCTTTATAGAGGTATTTTAATTCCTGTTATGAAGTCGATTAAAATTTTTCACCTTTTATCTTTTCGCGAATCGCCTGTACAATACGTACGTCACTATAAACGTGCGTCATATGTCGCTTGACAGTGATAAATGTGAGTGACCGCAGCGCCACTGATGCTCAGTGAACCTTCAGCGAGACGGTGCGTTTCCAAAAACAGTTTGTCTACTCATCTGCATTCTACACACTGTGTTCGGGGCTTCCCACAGACACGCACTCTGCATCCTATACCTCAAGGTATTTGATTTACGAACGACCGCCGTAAACATACATATTGTCATGTAATGTTCCTCGAATGTATCGGGGACAATATGAAAGTAAGAATGACCGAGTTTACATGGCGTTGCTATGGTTCCTTTATTACAAGTCCCCAGTTCCCGGGTTCTAGCCCGAGAGCTGGTAAAAGTGTCAATTGGATTTTCAATTTATTATTAAAAAAAAATAATGAATTGAAAATATGAATTGGTGCTAGGCCCAAATAACCTTAGCTGTAATTGGTGGTCTTTAAAACACAATTTTTAAGAACGACCGAATAAAATACAGTTAATGCTATAATCTTTGGGCCATACGCACTGATTAGGAATGCTTGATATACGACTTACTCTAAATTTATGTATCGATGCACGTTTTTTTGATTATATCGAGGACACGACAAGAACGGCCGAATAAAATACAGTTGGTGCAATAATTTTTAAGAAGATTACGTATTGACTAGGGACACTTGATAGGTATATCAAAATTATACACTGGTATCTGACGTGTTTTTCTGATGGTTTTTAAAAATAAGGAATCACACGCCGTTTTATTAAAAATCAGCTGAACTACTGAACCGATTTAAGTAAAATTTATATGGGATCAACTTTGAGGTATACCCTATCCAATAATTTTCCAAATCGGTTTACAAATGGCGGAGTTCTGAGGTAACAAACATAAAAAAAATTTTTAAAAAAATTCTTACGGAAGTAGTTACGAACGCCGCCAATTCTTATGGAAGTAGTTGCGAACGCTTCATATTTTTTCAGTACCCAGGCAAAGAGTGCCTAACGCGCCTATGGAAGTTTTCACTTCAAAAATACAACCGAATTGAGAACCACCTCCTTTTTTTGAAGTCGGTTAAAATACAGTTAGCGTCATAATTTTATTTAGACATTAGATATTATATGATTTGTACAATTAGCCCAGGAAATGAAAGGAAAAAAACACCCGTTGTCGCAAATAATTCCAAAGGAGCTGGATTTTTCACAGATGGTAGAACACCTTTAGACATGTATTTTTACAAAAGTCCCCGGTTATCCCCCTTGTGCTTCCCCCGCCACCCCCTTTTGAATATAATTTTGCAAGCCTTACGGAAAACGCTAATATCTCCTTAACCAATGTCTGAAATCAGACGACTTTTTTTTTGTTTTATTCCTAATTAGTTACTCTAAAAAATTTCTCCTCTTCAATTTTCCAATAAAATCAATATATGCTTTGCAATTTATTAATAAAGAGAAAATATCAGTTTTTAAAAGAATATTTCACAAAATATTTCCATATAACTTTTTGCTAAGCCTGTTAGGGTAAAAGTTGTTCAAGTGAAATTTGTAGACAATATTTGTAGCTTTAAAATGATGTATATATTGATAGACTTTAGTTAATTATAGGGCAAGTGGGCTGTTAATAATGAGCGCAGCGGTCGGACGCATAGCGATAAAATTAAAAAAACTTTTGGATTGTATTTATTTATTTGTAATAAAATTATTTATCTAACATTGAAGCGTTTTTAGGGTTCCGTAGCCAAATGGAAAAAAGGGAACCCTTATAATTTCATTCTGTTCGTCTGTCCGTCCTCCGTATGTCACAGTCATTTTACTCGGAAACTATTGGCACATTATAGATGAAATTTGGAAGGTGGTGTTTTCTAAGAACTGCTATACAATGGCTAAGTGAAATTACGAAAAAAATAGTGGTGGCACACCATACATGTAACAACTGAGGGATAAAAAAATTCCAGTGCACATAAGCATGTGGGGTATCATTAGATAGGCCTTCAAAAATGATGTAGAAGTTTCAAAATGACTTTTTTATTTAAGTCAACAGTTGGTATGTAAATGAAGTAGAATTTATAAAATACTTCCAACGAAAATCGGTTTGAATAAGAAATGTGTAGTTTTTGAGATACATTGTACCTTGCAAAAGGTGGGGTATAAGATATTTTTTGCCATACCCACTACAAAATAGCTACTTACGATGTATGTATAGCGGCCTTTAATGAGTCATTTCACAGACAGGTGTACGGAAAGTGTTTTACTTTCCGCACTAGTGCGGGAAGTAAACGGCTGCCATAGGAACTTCTGTTTATTCGCTCTAAACGTCTGCGTGCGTCTGCCATTACTTTCTCACGAACTTCACGGCATACTGTAGAAGTAAAGATGGCAACGCAAATGAACTGTCAAATTTTTTTGAAAATTAAGGGAAAAGTAGGTATTTTGTAGTGGGTATGGCAAAAAATTCCATATATATTATATCTCGTGCGTAATGGTATTACGGCTCGTGTGACTGTAAAAACTCGCTATCGCTCGTTCTTACATACTGTCATCACTCGCCGTAATAGTCCATTACACATCTAGATATACAATCTACTATTTGTTTGTATATATTCGTGCCAACATGACACCGGAACAACTTTTGGCAGCCAAAAAACCACGAAATTTTAACATTGTTTTTGTTTTTTCGAAATATCTCAGAAACGGTCGACTTAAGCGATTCTTTCGTTATGCAATGTTTTAAATAGAATTACATTTCCTACAATTTTTATTCCTACAAATTTTCCGTGGTAAGAATAATAAGCGCGCTACAACTTCTTGAAAATCACGCGCTTTTTGTAGCCTTAGAAACTAATTGGTCCTTTTCAATAGCTTTATTTATAGTGTTCTTCATCGAATTTTAAATTGAAAATACACATGTCCATAAAGCAAAGAACACTCTAAATTATGATTTTTGTCCCATATCGATATCTTCAAAAATTTAGAAGCTATAGCCTGTCAAAGCTGAAATCATCAGAGAGCCTTACATTTTTTTTGACACGCGTTACGAGTACTTTCTATACCGAATAAAAAAATGTCCGGCTAGGAATCTATAGAAAATTTAATGCCATAAACAATTATTCACGTCCAATCTCACTAACTTGCGAAATTTTCAAGTAATAAGCATTTATGTACATGTTTTTACCTTTTGACATAAAATTGAAACACTTGTTGCGAAAAGCTCTGTAGAGTGACCACTTTCAAATTTTTAAATTTTTTTTACTCACTTAGATAACCCATGAATAGGTCTACAGCTTCTATATGTAAACTTAATATTTCTCGAACACTCTTCTTAGTAGAGCACTTCGCGTCAAGTGTTTTAATTTTATGTCAAAAAGTAAAAACATGAACATTAATGCTTATAACTTGAAAATTTTTCAAGTTAGTGAGATTGGACCTTAAATTTTTTATAGGTTACTAGACGGACATTTTTTTATTCGGTATGGAAAGTCCTTGTAACACGTGTCCAAAAAAAAAAGTAAGGCTCTATAATGATTTCAACTTTGACTGGCTATAGCTTCTAAATTTTTAACGATATCGATATGGGACAAAAATCACGATTTAGAGCGTGTTTTGTTTTATGAACATGTGTATTTTCAATTTAAAATTCGATGAAGAACACAATAAATAAAGCTATTGAAAAGGACATTACGTTTTAACATTTAGTTTCCAAGGCTACCAAAAGCGCGTGCGATTTTCAAGAAGCTGTAGAGCGCTTACTATTTGTACCACAGAAAATTTGTAGGAATGAAAATTGTAGGAACTGTAATCCTATTTAAAATGAAAGCATCGTTTTTGAGATATTTCGAAACAGGCTCATCAAAAAGTTATATGCAAATATTTTGTGAAATATTCTTTTAAAAACTGATATTTTCTCTTTATTAATAAATTGCAAAGCATATATTGATTTTATCACAAAATTGAAGAGGAGAAATTTTTTAGAGTAACTAATTAGGAACAAAACAAAAAAAAAAGTCGTCTGATTTCAGACATGGGTTAAGGAGATATTAGCGTTTTCCGTAAGGCTTGCAAAATTATATTCAAAAGGGGGTGGCGGGGGAAGCACAAGGGGGATAACCGGGGACTTTTGTAAAAATACATGTCTAAAGGTGTTCTACCATCTGTGAAAAATCCAGCTCCTTTGGAATTATTTGCGACGTAAAACCTTTATTTCCCGGGCTAAATGCATGTTTCTGCCGATATGCGTTTCCTTGATTATATTGAGGACACGATGGTATCACGAGTGGGCAGTTACCGAATAAAATACAGATCGCAAAATTATCTTTGTAATGGGTAGGGATGTTTTATTTATATGATTTACTCCGATCTTGCATGTCGATGATTGTATCGAGAATACAGTTGTTTAAGGAATGGCCAATAAATTTTAAGTGAGGCAATATTTTTAATATTTCTGTCTGCATCAGCAGACAATTACTGCAGCAATTCTTTGCATTATGATTTAGATAAAATTTAATCTGAAATACAAAAATAAAGATAGTTACTTCTTACCACAACAGTTTTATTAATGGATGTACATTTCGAAAGCTATGCTTTCATCTTCAGCAAACACTATGTCAGCAAACACTATACATAGTGTTTGCTGAAGATGAAAGCATAGCTTTCGAAATGTACATCCATCATTAAAACTGTTGTGGTAAGAAGTAACTATCTTTATTTTTGTTTTTATTCCAACCACAGTGCTCATATATTTTTATTTTAATCTGAAATACTTCACATCTTTTTTATATTGTTCACATTAATATATTCATCATATTTGAGTTTAGAAATTCGATAAACATGTTCTTTAGAATAATAATGAAAAACTTATAAAACATTCCGTCAAGAAAGTTAAATTTAAATTTGCTACAAAGTAATACAAAATATATTGTAAAAAAGTTATACTTATTTAAATTAGATGCTAGTAAATTTAAACAGACATAAGAGAGTTTTTTTTATAAAAACGTTAAAAAAGTGTATGCAATATTATAAAAAAGATATGTACATTATGTAAAAAAACATTAAAATTTAAATTGCTTATTTTTATAACAAGAATATTTTAAAATTTGGGACATATAATATAAAAAGAAAATACGAAATCTTTCCTTGCGGCGTTCACGTCTTAAAAAAATTAAAATGAAATTTATAGAAACTGTTTACTTAAAATATGAAAAATGTCATATTTGCGATAAAGCCCCATACGTATTCGTGAAAGGCGACTGGCGTTTGTTCTTGAAGAGCGAGAACGAGATAGAGAGAGAAAAGAAGCGCGGAAGGAGAAAGACAACGCGTGCTCGGAAATACCAAACTTGGGTTTCGATTAAACAGGGTCGGCTTTAACTTTTAAAGTTAGCAACATTTTTATGATTATAATCTTTGATTTTAAAAGATCCTGGACCACCGCTTCGATTTTTGTCATCTGTTCATCTCACTTAAGATCGATTTATATTATCCGGTCAGACACGGCGCGAGAACGAAGCGTTTCCGGCAAGACAAACATTTTTACATGCATTTCAAATACGAGTGTTGGTACGTGTCTGAACGGACGGCAAACGCTAAGTATAAATATTCGTATTTGAAATCCATGTAAAAATGTTTGTCTTGCCGGAAACGCGACGTTCCCGCGCCGTGTCTAACCGGATAAAAAATCGACAAAAAATCGTATCATCTCAAAACCCTAGTGAAAGTGAAATTTCTGTAGCCGCGATGGTGGTAATTTTGTTCAACAGCCTAACGAAAACGAAAAACGACATCGTCAGGAGTGGGAGTGGAGGAACCGGATATTTTTACATGCATTTCAAATACGAATATTTATACTTAGCGGATCCCGTCCGTTCAGACATGTATCAATACTCGTATTTGAAATGCATGTAAAAAATGTTTGTCTTGCCGGAAACGCTACGTTCCCGCGCCGTGTCTGACCGGATAATATAAATCACACCCGTTTTTTGTGTAGTGTATTTAAACATGTTAAATACTGCAAATAAAAACAATTGAAAACATAATAAACGTGTTTTTCTGTTCAATTTTAAATAAAGTTAAATATTTGTTAATCGATATATTATGAACGTGATGAAGCGAAAGATGTAGCGAGAATATGATTTGAAAACCAAACAAAGCAGAGTTCTGCGTCATCATGCGCGAGAAACTGAATTCAATTCAGTCGATTCCATTATCAGACATTTAAAAGGGGAGTAGACTTGCGTGTTCTACAGCACTAACGCTTATTTTTGCAATGATGCATTTTTGCAATGTTGCATATTTACAATGTTGGCTAATTAAACAACGTAACTAGTGAATAGTAGCGATATAGATTCAGCGTGTGCTTTTCGAATGATAATATCGCGTTTTTTAAAGTTGTATTGTTATAATGTTGCAATGTTGCATTGTTGTAATGTTGCATTTTTACAATGTTGGTTAATTCAACAACTTAACCAGTGAATAGGGGCGATTTAAATTCAGCGTGTGCTTTTCGAATGAAAATGTTGCGTTTTTTTAATGTCGCATTGTTATAATGTTGCAATTTTGCAAAGTTGAATTTTTATAATGTTGCATTGATGTAATGTTGCGTTTTTTTAACCGACTTCAAAAAAAGGAGGTGGTTCTCAATTCGGTTGTATTTTTTTTTATGTTTGTTACCTCATAACCTCGCTCATAACTCAGTCATTTATAAACCGATTTTGAAATTTTTTTTTATATGAAAGGATATACTTTCAGATTGGTCCCATAGAAATTTCATCGAAATCGGTTCAGTAGTTCGGCTGATTTTAATAAAAGTGAGTAACGGCGTGTGATTCTTTAAGGTAAATGTCACTTTTTGACATATCAGACAGCGTAAGAAAGTCGGTTTAATAATAGTGAGTAACGGCGTGTGATTCTTTTAAGGTAAATGTCACTTTTTGACACTAAAAAGTAAAAAATAAAAAACTTTTTAACAAAAAAAAAACCTCCTTCAAAAAACCACTAAAAAGAGGAAAATAATGAAATTTTGAGGTCTGTGCCAATTTAATTAAATATGAAGTTGGTTAAAAAGAAGATATTAATCACTATACTATACTTTTTAACCGACTTCATATTTTAATTGGCACAGACCTCAAAATTTCATTATTTTCCTCTTTTTAGTGGTTTTTTGAAGGAGGTTTTTTTTTTTGTTAAAAAGTTTTTTATTATTTAGAAAAAATATATAAAAGGAAACATAAAGACAAATGAAGAATTTTTAAAGTGTTGCATTCTTGTAATGTTGCATTTTTGTAATGCTGCTTTGTTGCAAAGTTGCTTTGGGGTACTGTTGAATTTTTGCAATGTTGCATTTTTACATGTTGCATTGTTCATTATTGCAATGTTGCATATTTACAATGCTTTCCAATTTAGCAACTTAATTCGTTAATTGCAACTACAAAAATCCACTTCACTTGCCGAGAGCAAGCGTGGTTCGTATCAATAATTAATTTTTGTAACGAAACTTATTGGTCCTAGACCGACATAACTATAACAGAAAAATATACTCTGCATATTGCGTACTAATTTATCAAATGTATTCTCGAGTACAGTAGTCGATTTTTTTTTTATTTATCCCAGCTCTACTGTATATACTATACAGCGTGTTTCACGAGGAAAGGTAAATATTTCGGGTGTGTATTCTTTTAAGCAAAAAAATTCATATGATACTGAATAATTATTTATTACTAGCCTTTACCTGTGATTTTGTTCACGTTAATATTCATTTAACTCGAGGGTAGTCATTTAAGAAGTAGGTAAGTAAAACATCCCAATAAAATACTTATTTTGAAAAAAAAAAAATCAATTTGAACTGTTAATGAAAAAAAAAACATCTATAGATATTTTTTAACAAAATAAAATTTGATAGATTTACGTCTTGTAAAGTAGATTAAACGTACATTTTACCCTTCAAAATAATGTTACGTAAAAATCTATGTCGTGTAAAACCAAATTCATGCATTAATCTAATGAGAACTTGACCGTTAGAGGCGCCAGCTATATAACTACCGTGGTCTTTGGGCAGTCCATAGTAGTGTGTACAAAATAAGTTTATTTAAAATAATCATGCTGATGTGTTTACCAATGTTCAAATCATAGAAGATTTGTATTTCCAAAGGATCCGGAACTGAAAATAAGTGGTTGCGTGTTATCAGAAGGGAAAAAACTTGATTTCTTGCGCGTTTTTCTATGAAAACCAATGATAACTTAGGTGGCTATAACTGTTGCCATCTATATTACGTTTCCCATGTATCTATCTCCATTCAGACGTGTGGCATAAATTTACGTTTAATCATGTATGTACGCTGTACACAGGGTATGCCATATTCTATTTCTATTTCTATTTCTATTCTATTCTATACTTTCTTTAATCGACTGGTGGCTGAAACTGCATACTTTGGAGCATAGGGGAGCCTCACAAACGCACATCCATCAACTTTAACTGTGTTCTGGAAACCGTTAAGACCAAATGCCGGACCCTGTGTAATTTATCTTAAACTAAAATCCGGTCCTGAACGATACAGGATATTGCAAATTGTGATTTACATAATTTATTCCACTATATGTCATTTCTTAGTTAGGTCGTTCCCTTGAAGTGCATACAATTTAGTTTCTGCTAAGCATGTGAACGCAGTTGGATTACATAAGCCGAAGTTTAGAGTAAAACCGGGCTGAAAACACTGAATAAAAACAACTATATTGCAACATAACCTCACAAATGCCATAAACACGAATGGGTGTGAGTTATTCGTCGGTTAGATCGTTTCAGCAAACTTTACAACAATTCCAATTGAGCTCAACAAACAACAACATGTAAGTGTTGTTAAAATATTAAAACGTTCAAGTACCATCAAAAACAATACATCCTTTGAATTATTTCAAAGTTGGCTTTGCTAATACACTCTCGAGATAATGTTTATACAAAGCCAGTGTCTGTAAGGATTGAACTATAGAATGTAACATAATACATATTAGATCGATCTGGCATATTTATAATAGAATTATCAGCATAAAACTGGTCAATGGTTCAGTCTATAATGGCCCTCTACAGGGTCTTGTATGGTCAGTATATCAAATAGATCTAGCTTGGTTTATGTCAGTGTAAATAATGGTTTGACATCATCTACCAATGAATATTGAATAAGTAACCACAAAACACCAGACAACAATATCTTCTCGACGTACGTTTCGCTCGGTTCTATGACATTTGATCCCAGCAATTTTATAGCACGACAAGTGATCCCACGACAATTGATCCCAAAAAATTGTCTATAAACTAACAGAGCCTGATAAGTAATAAAGCTATTAAATTTTATTAATTTAATGAAATAATTTAATCGAGGGAAATTTGTTTGAATTAAATTTGTATAGACGTTATGATATATTTGTAATTAAAATTCTAACGAATCTAATAGTAAATATAATGTGTTTATGAGTTAATAATCCTTTAAAGATTATGTAAATATCAAGTTGAATAATCCACTTTTATTTATCATTGCCCGGGATTATACTATTACATTCGTTAGAATTCTAGTAACAATGTAATTACAAATATATCATAACGTCTACAAATTTAATTCAAACAAATGTCGTGGGATCAATTGTCGTTGGGATCATTTGTCGTTGGGATCAGTTGTCGTGGGATCACTTGTCGTGGTATAAAATTGCTGGGATCAATTAACGGCACACCGTTTCGCTCTAGCCAAATCAGGAGATGATTAAATCTAAAGACTATATTTAATGACCTATGCTATTTATACCTAAATTGTCATGGTTAAATTTAATCCCAGTCTATGTTTTATTCAACTAGGATTCACTTGAACTGTGACGAGATATAAATAGCTTAGGTTATTTAGTTTTAATCATCTCCTAATGATGCTTATATGGTTAGCGAAACGCACGTCGAGAAGAATTATTGAGTGAGTGGTTTGATATGTCGTGGTAAGGTACTTTTAATATTCAGTGTCTTGACACCCAAGATTCCATCTCTCTTTAAGGATTCATGGATCATCTCCATTATTCCATTTCGTACGCATCGAAGGTTTTTTGGAATAGTCCATTAAACTAATAATAGCTCTGTTTTATGTAACCGTTTAGTATACTGTCTCAAGACTGTCAGTGTAGAATAGAATGGTTGATTATAGACGCTCGACAACAGAGGTCGTTAGCGTCTGACTGTCACACTGTAAAAAATGGATGTAAAAATACTTTGAAAGTTAAGGTAGAATTCGCTCGATTTTCTAAGTGATTTTACATTTTTATTTATTTTTACACAGAAAACTTCATAAAAACTTGGACTTTTACTGTAAAGTTAAACAAATTT
The DNA here is from genome assembly GCA_039654895.1 of Mongoloraphidia duomilia. Classification (NCBI taxonomy): domain Eukaryota; kingdom Metazoa; phylum Arthropoda; class Insecta; order Raphidioptera; family Raphidiidae; genus Mongoloraphidia; species Mongoloraphidia duomilia. The sequence continues at coordinate 17,136,324 of CM077527.1, forward strand.
GTGATTTTTACATAAAGTAAATTAAAATTACATAATTTGTGTAATATTCCAATAAAGTGTGTAAAAATTACAAAATAAAATGTATAGTTACATATATAAAATAGATGAATACAAAACAAATTAATGTAAAATTAGTAACCACGCATGCGCAATGTGTTTTTATGGAATCTACGCGATGTGCAGGCGATACCTGTTTGCGGCGCCATTGTCTATTTGTGTGCCTATTACCAGATTAATCGCTGGCTACAAATGGACCATCGATAATCTATGTAATCGGCCTTCTCATTTCTTACAGTGCAGTGTAGAAAAGTGAACTTATGTCATATGAGTGACATTATCTGGTCCGATTTTGAGACTGAGAATTTTGGAGTAGTAGCTAAGCTTGTCAGTGTAAAAAATGGACTAATCATATCATTTTCCAAGCCGTTCGTTTTTGACACTGCGAGTCTTGGAACAATAGAAATAGTAGCAAGGATTGTCAGTGAAAAAAAAAGATGGAGCTACAGCTATAGAGATAATATTATGTCAATGGCTCACTTTTGTAATAATAGCTGTAGGTCTACCTGTTAAATAAAACACCAATGGTTTTACAATTTTGTTTTGTAGCAAAATATTTTGAAATAATTTGTATTCAAGCATTTGTAGAGTAAAGTCGATTAAAATGTATAAAGTTGAATGAAATGAATAGAAAATACCGTTTCATATTTATAGAATGTTACATAAATATAGCTTTGAGTACGAATTGAAATTGATTATAAAAAAAAGTATTTTATGAATTACAACAGCCAAGTTGATTAAATTATTAACTGTATACAATTTATGTTACATATAGATCAATTAACTGTTAATAACTGATAAATATTTATTTTAGAACCTTAAAACCGTGTTTCAATGGTTGGGCAAATAAATAATAAATTAAAAATTTGATTAGGTCATTGATTAAAATCCAACGTCTGTGTAACATTTATTTACAACTAGATTAATCCTAAAGAATATAAAATATCATTTCAATTAAATAATTTGCTTATCATTTTGTATCTGGCTAAGTTAATGCACTAAGTTTATATTCATTTGTCTTTATGTTGTTTTGTTGTTTTTCTTTTCGTTATTTCTAAATAAAAAAAAATAATTAAATAATTCTTTCGCATATTAGCCTGTTTAACATTTCCAGGTGGACATATAATATATTATAAATACAAATTTTAACACGGACGTCGTGAACAAATACATAATTAAATGAATGCATAATGACTGCAAACAGTATATGAAACACCTGAGTAAGAATGGATACTTCATCGTTGTATTCACCTGTTTACTTTACATGTTGAGTTGTCTGTAGTCTAGCAGTGGTGTTGGAATATTGACTCTCCCATGTAGTGGTTTTTCAGTGACAGAATGCTTTAAAGGGAGAACGTCGATCGTTTGAAAATGTGTCACTGTGTGAGTAATGTCAACTCAGTCCGCCGCGATACTGGAAAGTTTAGGGTTAAAAGCCCTACGGTGACATAGGTTTGAATTAATGAATTTTTCCTGATTACAGCTTTGTGTTACGTCATTGTTCTTACTCAGGTGTTTCATATACTGTTTGCAGTCATTATGCATTCATTTAATTATATAATATATTGTTCATTACTATCTATTTTTTATCAAAATTTCGAGAAAAGAACATTATTTTCATGATTATATTTAGATTTTGCCTTTTGTCCCGACGTACCTTATACATAATCTTTACGAATATATACGTATTATGTATATAATAATCATTTATTCTTTTTATACGAAAATTTACATAAATGATAATTCTTGTTCCTCTTTATTCCAGCAGGAGAACATCATGCTTTTATATTCACTTAGAAGATTATCTTTGCCACAATTTGTACGGTTCTTAAGGATAACAAACCTGTTTTGTTTACTAAAACCTTTGACTCGTTAACTGCCTTGTTAATAATCAACATCTTAACATTTGATAGAGTTGAATGTATTTAAATATAAATTCTATAGAATTATCGCTAGGCACTTAGTAGAACATGATTGAATAAAAATTAATAAACAAACACGTGAAAAATTCTACACATTTATTCATCTCAACGATCGTTACGGGTTTTCTAACCCATCCTCAGGAGTTTAAACTGAAACTGAAAAATTCTACACATTTATTCATCTCAACGATCGCTTCGAAGCGATCGTTGAGATGAATAAATGTGTAGAATTTTTCAGTTTCAGTTTAAACTCCTGAGGATGGGTTAGAAACCCGAAACGATCGTTGAGATGAATAAATGTGTAGAATTTTTCAAGTGTTTGTTTATTAATTTGTATTTAAATATTTTGTATAATGACAGAGCTATAAATAGTAAGACGCACATTGAATAGATTCAGTTTGACCCGGCACAGCACGGAACAATCTGCACTTTTAAAAAACAGGAATAAACGAAGTCTGTCATTGGATCAGTTCGGAACAGAAAAAAATACAGACAGAAACTTTGCATGATCAAAGAACTTAAAGTAGGGCGCACATGTATCTATAAAGTTCTATTTCTATTATTAGGTCAAGGTTCAAATTTTAATATGTTGTTACGGAGACTGTTTTAAGCATATATTTCAATTTGCAGAACAGAATGTCGGTACCTATTAACCCCCTTGTAGAACGATATAAACACCTAGGCGAGCAAGTTTCCCTCTAAGAGAGGGGGTTAATATCGACATTCTGTTCTGCAAATTGAAATAAATGCGTAAAATAGTCGCCGTAACAACATATTAAAATTTGAACTTTGAACTAAAAAAAAAATATAAATTTCGTCGGGTATATGACACGTTTAGACTCGTCTGTCACCCCTTTAATACTAACCAATCGATGTACAAATATTATAATGGCATAATTGGGTCACCGACAAGCTATACAAACAATTTCAGCCTTGAAACAATAATAATTGTGACCATTTTTTTGTTACATGTTGGGGGCGGTCCGCATACCTCCCATACCGCTATTTAGCAAAATCCCTTACTCAGGGCACTTTAATAGCCTCCCTCAACATCTTCACAAAAATAAGGCCTTGAATAAATAATACCAAAAAATTGTCACTAGCTCTCGTTCTAATAGAGTATGTGGTTTGTATCACCTTGTATAAAACAAGTCAGGATGGCCGAAATAATATACTATATTTCGGCCGTCCTGACTTGCGTCCGCCTCATACATTGTATCGACTGTAGAACATTGTACACAATATTTTACCTCAAGTTTATTTCTTTGCAGAGTCGACACGTGTGCAGACATACGTTTCCACGCATGTCTCCACTTAATCCGATTAAAGCTTCTCAACGTCAAAGTTTTAGTGCATCGTGGCAGTTGTTTGTCTGGCACAGCTTTTACAACAAAAAACAAACCATCACACAAACAATATGTCAGCTTTAAGGGTATTAACCAATGATGTCGCATCCAATGAAAAATACTACTTGCTGACATTCAAAGACATTTTAATTTGCAGCAACAGTAGTGCTTTTCAAAATGGCCGATGAAACACAGTTTCAGTTACATATTCATATTGTAGGAAAACCCCAGATAATACGCTGCTGGCGACAATAGAAGCATCGAGAACAAATAACAATGTGTAGTAAAAACCCAGATGATACGCCATTGGCGACAATCCAAGCATCGAGAACAAATAACAATGTGTAGGCGTAGCATTATATCGAAGACACAGGTAATCACCAGAATGATCTGGAAAGTGCGCGAGCGTGGTGGGGGTCTAGCTGCTACCACTATATAAGCAAGAATAGTCACCGGAAGAGAGGAACAAACAACGAGTGACAGTTGAAATAAATACAGTGCTATTGAAGTGTTTTCACTTTGTTTGAGAAATACTGTTCGTGTAAACAGTGTTGACTGTTGAAATTGACTTTTCATTGTTACGAATTATTGTATATTGTTGTTTATATTTTTAATTATTGAAATAAATAATTTATTCCACCCACGTAAGAAAACAGTTTTGTTACAATATATTGTGAGCTAGAATGGTAACCCTTATTTTGAAGTCGTGGTGAATTAAGTCACATCCTAAGTTCGGTTAACTTCGAGGTATGTGAAATTTTAAAGGAATTTTGTGCCAGACATAGTATTACTATATGAGCCCTACTAACAATAGTCATTTTGTGTGTTTTTCCAAGGTCTGAGTCCTGTGTTTGTCTTGGGTTCCTAATGCTGCGAGGGCTTGTGGCGAGAAAAGGTGTTGGTTCCTTTAATCCTTATCATTTTGTGTCTGGCATATGGGATTAAATCCTTGAAGCCAAGGGGGGGGGGGGGTTAAAAAAAGTCGTGGGGAACCTAAAAAACTTGTGAAACTATATTTTTATATTTTTAGTTGTCATGTCCATCGTAACTATATATAAGAGATTAACGGGAACTTGGACCGTGGGTTGATTGAAACTCAGTTAAAGTTTTAATTCGCAACGTTTCGTCTATATTTCATGGGCTCTTAAAACATAACACGAGTATGTCAGTAATAATCTGTCGTCATTATTCATTTACAGCGATAATATAATATGCAATAATCCTTTTGAAATAATTGATCATAATAATTTCATTAAAATTCATTTGTTAAACAGACACCATTTTTTTAAAACAACATGGCTATTTATATGTAGCTTTTGATACAAATTATAAGACATTTCCAGTGGCGGCCGGTGGTCAAAAATTTTGGTAGTGCACAAAATACCTAACCCAAAAATATGATCTCTTTGTTGCGCTCATTAATTATCTACATCTCTTTTTTACTCTAATTAATTTTTTTTGTTCAGATTAGTCTTTTGGACAATCTGTATACCTATAATATTATGTACATTTTGCAAATGAGTTTAAGATGAACTGTTTTTTACCATTTCAGATGCGTCGAATCATTAACGCCTTTTTGAGTTCAGTTAGCTTCACACGGAAAACAGAAAAAAAACTAATAAGTGTATCACATCCACACAACCATGATGCACCATACAATTCTTTTTTAAAACAACGCGTGAATTAATTATTATTTTTATAAAATTAATTGTTGAAATTTCAAGTTTATTGTTGAAGAAAATCAAATATGAATTAAATCATAATCATTATATTATTACAGCTTGATTATTTTAATGCCGATAACCCGAGCAATAACCATAATTCACCACGAAACATTTTTTTATAAATTACAAAACAGAATTTAATTTAAAAAACCGGGAATTTTCAATGAAAAATGAAATATTGTACTGAACTATTTACTTTACGGTCTACGGATTGTAACTGAGAGGCAAGTGTGAAATGGATAATAATATAAAAACTGTAACGAACTTAGCCGAAGTTGTTTCGGTGTCTTTCGGCTGTATTGGATCGGCGCGCGAAGTTCGTCTATATTAAACTACGTAAATATACCTGTCTCACGGTTTTACTATCCTTGTCTAATTTAACATTGGGACAATGCTAGCTGTTTCGTGCGCTAATAGAAACGCTCTGCCTTCAATGCCTTGGGTAAAATACAACAGCTCAGCAGATTGGTTCAATGAAACCGATTATAATATTTGATTTTGTGTAGGCGTATGACGTGTCATCGTTTATCAATAAGTAAATTCATAAATTTATTTATTTTTTAATTTTGCGTTGCGTTGCATTTCAACTGGCAGTGCAGTGCACGAGCGCACTTAAAGACGGGCCGCCACTGGACATTTCTAGGATGGATTCTAAGATCCAATGAAATGAATCAACCGTTGCAAAGATATCTGGATAATAACAATGAGTACGAGAGAGAAGGTATTAAAAATTCTTGTTTAGTTTTGAACTTATCGGCTTTAAATTTGGGGTGAAATCGTTAAAACGACGAATCATGTGAATAAAATATAAAATAAGGAATTACGACTTGTATGTTTAGCACGTAGTGTGGTTCTTTACACAAAATATTACAGTAGATTTGGGCAGGCATTTGAAATTAAAGGGAAGATGCGTGATTTGTATCGTGCCGCAGTAATATCGATGCTGATCGTGACATCGGCGACGCTGTCGACCGGCGTCGAAAGTGTCGGGTTTTTAAACTTCAAAACGCTGGGTTTAATAAAGCGTTGTCAAAACTTATGCTGTAGTACTATTTTTCGTCTTACATATCTGAAATACAACGAATGATATCGACTCCGGACCAATTTCATTCGACGCGTAATTGTATAATGAACACTATTTTTACACTATTTTTAGAAAGATGTCTGTGTACGTATGTATGTACGTACGTACGTATGTGACCATTTCTTTCTAAGACGAAATCTCGAGAATGAAAAATGATATCGACTACGTTAGGGTGCCAATTGACGCGTATTAACGTAAATATGATCTGAAAGAAATTTTTTCAAAAGCGGTTCAGCCGTTCTTTTTTCTTAACCAAATAGACTGCAAAAAGTAGATTTTACATAATATCTCGCGAATAAAAAATTATATCGACTTCGTAAGGGTGTCATTCGAGGCGTGTTAACGTCATTTTGATCCGACATAAATTTTATAAAAATCGGTTCAGTCGTTTTTTTAAAATTATTGTTAAAAATAAATAATAATTATGTTTTAATGATTAAAATGATTACTTTTCTGTGTAATATCTAATTTAATTATTATTATTAAATATTTATCAAACTGGGAAGTTCGTCGTGTGGACCCCAAGGGTCGCACTTTAGTCCTAATAAACGATCCACCTGACGGCTTGTTTAAGATGTAATACTATGCCTTAAAAATCGTAAAAATCGAATTCTATCATATATTTTTGAAACTGACAAAGTTGAATTTATGCTGATTTCAAAGTCCGTATTACATTTAGCTTATAGAAGCTTAAGGAGGGTAAATATAGTTCACAGTTGAGTTTAAACTGTACTAAAAAGAAAAAAATAATTTTTAAGAATTTAGGTTCATATTATTATAAAAGCGGGAGTTGTGACTAATAAATTATCATAGACTTTATAACCCACGCTTTTATAATTATGAACCTAAATTATTAAATATTATTTTTAACAATTTAAGCTTGTCTTTAAAAAGTTTTTATTTTTATTTATTGTGCATTATAGACGCGTCGACATCTCAGGTCATTAGCGTCTTTCAACTACACTAAATAACAACTATCTTAAAACTAAATAACATCACAAAACGGCAGTCTAAAAAGTTTTTTATTACTTTAATATTTTCATTTATGAACTTTTATATTATCTTACAGCAGAATATCATTGGTAACGCGCTTCACTCGTCACTTAACGTTAATGTAACGTTGCGTTAAAACGTTACATACGAAGTTATATGCAAATTAATACGCTACAGGCATATTTTTGTTAATTCATTGAAGTGTTGTGTTTATTTAATGAAACCGGACCAGATGTTACGTCGGTATACAGCGGGCAGTTGTAGAGTGTGTGTGTGGGGTGTAGTAGGTGTAGTAGGTAGACGGTTTTGAACTGATATACCCTTTCACTTGAGCGCGTTATATTTCACACTGTTTTATTGTCTTCATGAAACTGTTAACCGGCCGACCGGCTCCCGAGTATACACGCTTCATAGACAAATATGTTGTGGACGTGTTGTGCCGCACAATTTATCGGGTATGTCACACGTGTGTATGTTTGTGTGTATCTTTGTGTACGCTGAGAGGATAACACCAGTTCTAATACTGAAACTTGTGACACGACACACTGTATAGTGCAGGGATGGCGAACCTTTTCACATCTACGTGCAACATTTTTAAAGCTATGATTCTATAGGCGCGTTAGATATAAATATTAGGCAGTCATTAGTGACTCGTACAATCAAGTGCGTCTGATATAAATATTAGGCAGTCATTGGTGACTCGTGCAATCAAGTGCGTCTGATATAAATATTAGGCAGTCATTAGTAACTCGTACAATCAAGTGCGTCTGATATAAATATTAGGCAGTCATTAGTGACTCGTGCAATAAAATACGTCGGATATAAATATTAGGCAGTCATTAGTGACTCGTGCAATCAAATGCGTCTGATATAAATATTAGGCAGTAATTCGTGACTCGTGCAATAAAATGCGTCGGATATAAATATTAGGCAGTCATTAGTGACTCGTGCAATCAAATGCGTCTGATATAAATATTAGGCAGTCATTAGTGACTCGTGCAATTAAATGCGTCTGATATAAATATTAGGCAGTCATTAGTGACTCGTGCAATCAAGTGCGTCTGATATAAATATTAGGCAGTCATTAGTGACCCGTGCAATCAAGTGCGTCTGATATAAATATTAGTCTGTCACTGGAGATAAGTCGTCGGTGTCACGCAATGATATAAATATTAGTCAATCAACGGTCGAATCAGTCAGTACAGTGATATAAATTGTGGAGTGGATATAAATAAATAGTACTGAAGTAGGTAACTGAGTAAATGACCGACATAAATAAACGTTAGAAATAAATCTGAAATAAATACAGGGGGTAAACTTATAGGTTCGCGTCACGGTGTGTGACGCGTCACGGTCATGTTATTAAATGTATATCTATAGCTATGGCTAGCGGTGAAAGTAATATACTGGCGCCCGCGCAGTGGTCTATGTACACATAATATATGCACCTACAGAGTTTTATAGGACACAAAAAAATAAAATGGCGGCTATATATTGTACTTTTGTAAAAATTATCCGATCTTTTTGAAAATTGATATTTAAGAGTTTTTTAGGACAAAAAAATAAAATGGCGTCAGATTTCAAAATGGCGGCTATATGTACTTTTGTAAAAATTTTCCGATCTTTTTGAAAATTGATATTTAAGAGTTTTATAGGACACAAAAAAATAAAATGGCGTCAGATTTCAAAATGGCGGCTATATGTACTTTTGTAAAAATTTTCCGATCTTTTTGAAAATTGATATTTAAGAATTTTGTAGGACACAAAAAAATAAAATGGCGTCAAATTTCAAAATGGCGGCCATATGTACTTTTATAAAAATTATCCGATCTTTTTGAAAATTGATATGTAAGAGTTTTATAGAACACAAAAAAATAAAATTGCATCAGATTTCAAAATAGCGGTCAAATAAGAACTTTTCAATTGTATTGTCTATAGCTTTGATAAATTCGGTTTTATAATATATAATTCGTAAAAAGCATAGCTTCGGTCGGGTGTCCCATGACGTACCTCTTGACTTTTTTTTTAGAAAATGTTTAATATGGCCATGACGTGCCAACAAGCAATCATTGAGAATTAGTGGACAAAAAAAATATTTGTAGTGTCGATCTCATATTTGTTATTTGAATGATAATTAAATTTTTTCGACAACATCTAACATATCGTCCCTCATCTCACTTAAAGAAGTAACTAACAAAAATTGAAAATGTGAGATACGCTACCGAACAACCGCTCTTAAGCCTGACTTTCTTCTCATGAAGTTGCGTAACTGTGGTAAAAATGGCAGATACGTCTTTACGTGAGATGAGGGACAATATTTTTAAGTATTTCGATTTTGTACGTCGATCAACGCCGTGCCAATAATATTCTGTCGCTTGCCACGTCCTATGGCACGCGTACCATAGATTCACCATCCCTGGACTATAGTGTATACTGCATACGGAGTGTTTAGAGACGTCTGTAATTGTTCAAAGGTTGTGAGTAGCCGACAAGATTCAAAATTGAGTATACATAGTACATACTCATCAAAAACAGTTAAATTGTTCACACGAGTAAAGTATCGCAATTTTAAATATATACAAATTAATGCGCATGTTTGCGTTATTGTTTTGAAACACCCATCGAAAATAATATAACATTACGATGAAACACTGGAAAAATTCATTCTCCAAACCTATGTCACCGTCGGGATTCTAACCCGAAACTGTTACTTTCGCGGTGGTTGAGTTTCGGGTTAGAGTCCTGACGGTGATATATAGGGCTTGAGAATGGCCGAGCGTGTAGCAATGCTATTGTTTACATGGCGTTGCTATGGTTCCTCTATTACAAGTCCCCAGTTCCCGGGTTCTAGCCCGAGAGCTGATAAAAGTGTCAATTGGATTTTCAATTTATTAATAAAAAAAAAAAATAATGAATTGAGAATATGAATTGGTGCTAGGCCCTAAATAACCTTAGCTGTTGGTGGTCTTTAAAACGCACAATTTTAGCAGTCTATTTATAGACGTCGTTGGTTTTTGCAATATAAATGGTATTTTTGAGATTTTAGTGTACCAAGTTCTATATAATTGTAGATATTCGTGGTCACACTGTACAGTAAAGTGTGTTTATGTTGGTTATTTCCACATACGTTATGTCATAATGGTATCATATTGTATGAAAACTTGTTTGCACCAACATTTGTGATGTGACATCAAATGCCGCCTATGCTAAAAGGTCGTCTTTCATTGAAACTTTGTTTGACCAATCCGACTCTTTCGCATCATTCTTGAACTAAACACCATGATTCATTCACAGTCCAGATTTACTGATTAATAATTCATATCTCTTTATATAGGTATGTGCTATTTGATTTTAACGAAATTTGGTCCACATATTAGTTAATCTATCACCTCACGAAGCCTATTTAAAATGGGCTCAGTAGGATTATTTTAAGGTTTGTTTTTATGGCGACTCCACATGCATAAGCGAGGGCAGTATAGCCTAGTGGTTAGCATTCTTGGCGCCGCAACCTCTAGACTGAACTGCCGTGGGTTCGAATCCCACCTGCGCTCATGGATGTTTTGTGATGTTATTTAGTTTTAAGTTAGTTGTTATTTAGTGTAGTTGAAAGACGCTAATGACCTTAGATGTCAACGCGTCTATAATCTACAATAAATAAATAAACACATGCATAAGCATCAATGTATTGAAATAAATTTGTATTTGTATTTAGGGGTTGAATAACGTTTTTGGGCCCAAAAATAACGAAAAAATTATTGACATTCATTCGAAATTGAAATTTTACGTACTAGTAAAGATTAAAACGTGCTGCTAAAATATTATTTAAATCGGCCCGACAGAACTGGACTTACAAACTTTATGAAAACACTGATTTGCGGATAAGGAGTTATTTACTAGGGTGTATTTAATTTGGTATACAGGTTGACTTGTCAATAATATTGCAGTTAAGAAAAAAAATATTGTTTTAAGTGATTTATTAAGGGGTTAAATTTTTTATTTTGTCCAAAAACAAAATTAAGTTCATATAATAAATCCTGCACAATATATCTCTATTAGCAAATACACTTAGGATTTGGCACTGCGACCCGAGTTTTTTTTTAAATTCCAAGGCTGTTTTTTATTATTAACTTCCCATTGGAAGTTATTGTAATGGGTCCGAAAATCGAAATCAAAAAGGAAAAAAAATTTTTATGTTTCAAGGTCACTATACTATTTTTACACTACTTTTAGAAAGATGTCTGTGTGTGTGTGTGTGTGTGTACGTACGTATGTATGTGTCCATTTCTTTCTAAGACGAAATCTCGAGAACGAAAAATGATATCGACTACGCTGGGGTGCCAATCGACGCGTATTAACGTATATATGATCTGAAAGGAATTTTTTTAAAATCGGTTCAGCCGTTCTTTTTTCTTAACCAAATAACCTCCAAAAAAGTAGATTTTACACAATATCTCGCGAATAAAAAATTATATCGACTTCGTAAGGGTGTCAATCGAGGCGTGTTAACGTCATTTTGATTCGACATAAATTTTATAAAAATCGGTTCAGCCGTTTTTTTTTTTTTTTTTTTTTTTTAATTATTGATGTTTTAATGATTAAAATGATTACTTTTCTGTGTAATATCTAATTTAATTATTATTATTAAATATTTATCAAACTGGGAAGTTCGTCGTGTGGACCTCAAGGGTCGCACTTTAGTCCTAATAAACGACCCACCTCACGGCTTGTTTTTTTGATCTATTTGATTCTGAAATTGGAATTTGTGCTACAAATATCACTTGAATAAGATATTTCTTCGAATAAAACGGTATTTTTTATTTAAAATATTTAAAACTCCTTTGATGATAATATTCTTTGACAAACATCTTTCGTTATAATCAAATTAAAAATGAAATCTGAAATACCGTAAGTAAATTTGAACGACCGAAGAAAAACAGATTTATTATATAGCCTTACGGCACAAACTGTTAAAGGCAGTAATATATTTGATTGCAAAAACATCATTAAGCATAAGCCCCGGATTACAGCACCTCTATAATAATTTATATTCCGTCACATAAAATGCTCAATAAAATACAGTGAATTAGCAAGTAAAAGATTGTCATCTTTATTGAAATTTTTACTACGGAGGTATAGCATGTCTGTATGTAAAAGCTGCAATATACCCATAGCAATAACATAAACTGTGAGCTTCGTATTCGCAGGGATGTAGCTTTACTCGTGAAAGTTTTGTCTCTTCAATTATGAACAGAAACCTTTTTCCTTTCGTTCATTGAAAAGCTGTTGCTTAGAAATTGATTTGAATGAATGAATGAATGAATTGTAGATTATAGACGCTCGACAACAGAGGTCATTAGCGTCTAGAAATTGATTTGAAATGATTAAAAATATTTTTGAAGCTATGCTTCTATAGGCGCGTTAGACGATTTCTGGCAGGAGAAAAACTTATAGGTTCGCGTCACGGTGTGAGCCGTCACGCTCGTCACGGTGTGAGTCGTCACGCTCATATTATTAAAAGTATATCTATAGCTATAGTTTTATAGGACACAAAAAAATAAAATGGCGTTAGATTCCAAAATGGCGGCCATATGTACTTTTGTAAAAATTATCCGATCTTTTTGAAAATTGATATTTAAGAGTTTTATAGGACACAAAAAAATAAAATGGCGACAGATTTCAAAATGGCGGTCGAATAATAACTTTTCAATTGAATTGTCTATAGCTTTGATAAATTCGGTTTTATATACAATGCGTAAAAAGCATAGCGTCTGTCGGGTGTCCTATGACACCTCTTGTTTTTTTTTTTGGTATACTTACTATAAAATAACTAAATATTAAGAAGATAATACAGTGCTTATGAATGAACACCTTCTAAAATAATAAAACATTTTGGCACTGTATTATCTTCTTAATATTTAACATAAATCCAAAAATTATCATCACAACAAAACTTACAATAATAAAATAGCTGCATGTATGTATGTAAAGTGACTTTTGACAGGCCGGTGTGCGGGAACGTATCTTTCTCCAACTAGTGTTGGAAAGCAAAGTCATATTTCTATTGTGATTTATGTTTATTCGCCCTGATCAGCCCGCCATTACCTATAACTGACAGTTACTCTCGACCTACTATAGAAGTGTAGGTTGCGACACAAATGAACTGTCAAAATTTTTTGAAAATACTGAAATGAAATTAAAAGCAATTATTTTATAGTGGGTATGGCAAAAAATATCATATATCTATATCTCGTGCGTAATGTTATTATGACTCGTGCGACTGTTAAAACTCGCTATGCTCGTTTTAACTTAATGACACTTACTCGTCAGTAATACACGGCATTACGCAACTAGATATACAATCTACTATTACATTGGATGCTCACATGTTTACATGTTATAATGTAAACCAGAGAACTCAATTTTGAAGAAACACGTTCTTTCACCGTAAAAGCCCGTTTTTCCCACCGTAGAAACCCGTCTCTCACACCGGAAATAAAAATCCGTGATTTGCTGTTATTATTAAAATTGACATGTGTAAGACTAATTTAATCATTTTTTTTTATTTTGTAAAATAAAGTACAAATAAATACAAAATGAAGTGCATCAACTGCTGTGGTCATTAGCACAAAACAAAAATATAAATATAATAAAGAGAAAAAAAAAATGAAAAAGAAAGAAAGAAAATAAAATACCAATACAAAAATAAAATATGACAATAAACAGTAAATAAGAAATCCCTATATTTTTAAACGAGCAAATCTTGTATATATGTACCTATATAAATATTTTCTCGAAAAACGATTTTGATCAAATTTACCGAAAAGGGGTTTCGGGGGGCAAAAAATCGATCTAGCTAGGAAAAATTCGTTTTCTTATCGATTTTATCATTTTAAAAAACAATTTTTTAACGTTATAAAACAGTGTCGTATGGTGAGTTGGCTTTGGAAAAAACAAACTATTTTCATTATTTATGTCAAATTACTCTGACAGTCAATCTTTAACTTATTAAAATAATCAGTAATTATTTGAAAAGTAAAAAAATAACGGAAGAAAACAGCTTTAAAATGGCTTAAGGATCCAAAATAAGAAGCAAATACTGTTAATATTGCATTTATTAGCTAACGTTTCGAGAAATTATATTCTCATCCTCAGAGCTCTGTATAAAAATTTTAAAATTGTGTTAGTTAGGAAAAATACTTAAAAAATAATGTATAACAATTATTGATTAACTTACCAAAAATAACAACAATAAAATCTAAACATAATTATACTTACATAATTATGTTTAGATTTTATTGTTGTTATTTTTTTAACTAATATTTAAAAAAATAGGTATATTACTTTTATATTACCTATATAAAATATGTAGATACATACGTTATGTAGTATGACGTATACTGACGTATAATAATATTATCTACTTATAGATATGTAATTTCTTTTCTTTAAAACGACTAACGATTTTGATGAAATGGGAACTTTAAGTACTATTTTTTTTGAACTCATCCGAGCAAAGCTCGGTCATCCAGATATTATTATATGATATAAGTAGCTAGAACAGTAAAGATATTTGGATTTCAGATGATATTCGTCAAATTCAGAGATTTTGAACAATAATTTATTTCACGCGGGATTTTGATTTTTAGATATAGATTTGTTGGATAGGAAAATAATTAATTATAAATAAAAATAATGATTATTATATTACTATAGAGGATGGTTTCGATATGAATTTAGTAGTTCGCAGCCGTAATTACAGTTTAAACTACAGCTCTGTTTCCACCGTACAAAGATCGGTATATATACACAAACATAAAGTGTTTACTACACAGAAAATAAATGTAAAACGAGGTCGCATTTCAGAAGAGATAAGTGATTTAGATAAACTTACATCGATGCAGCTTTAAGAGATTTACATTTTTAAATTTATTACTGGATAACGGATATATATTTATTTATCTATAAGTACTAAATTTAAAATACCGTTCAATAAATACATTATAATTTATTTAACTTCAAGGAATGTTTTCCAATTGTTTTATGAAATACAGGCACTTGAAATATTACGAAATAAATCTATTGTCTTTGCAGATAAGTTTATTTTATACTAGCTACCCACGCATGTACGATTTTATTATTTATTGTCTTTATCTTTTAATCAAAACATTGTGAGCTTTGAAGTGTGCGACACAATAGGGTCGTCCCAGATTTCTTTTAGGTTATAAATAGATAATAAAAAGCATTTTTCGGAAGCTTTTTATACAAAAAAAATGTGAGCCGTCGTGGGACGCCTGGCAGATGTGAAACATTTTTGTAGCTTGAATCTTTTATTTATTGAACTTGACAAATTTATCAAAATAAAATCTAGCCTATATCACTTAAGGATAGTGTAGCTTTCTATTAGTAAAAGAATTTTTTAAATCGGTTCAATAGTTCCAGAGATAATAATTTATGATTTATTACAACGCCGCGAAACATTCTCATCCTGCGAAGATAATAAGTGAAAGAATTTTTAGAATCGATTCAGTAGTTCGAAAGATAAGAATTTACAATTTAACACAATTTACCCGAATTTTCCCTCGTTTACCCAAATTTACCTTAGTATACCCTAATTTCTTGAATTTACCCTAGTTTTCCCTGAATACCCTAATTTACACAAATTTTCCTTAATTTAATCTAATTTACTCTAATTTACCCTAATTTACTTTAATTTACCCTAATTTACCCTAATTTACTCTAATTTACCCTAAATACCCTGATTTACCGTAATGTACCTTAATTTACTCTAATTTAACCTAATTTACCCTAGTTTACCCTAATTTACTTAATTTACTCTAATTAATCCTAATTTACCCTAATTGGCCCTAATTTACCCTAATTTCTATCCTGCGAGAAACTGTCACCCTGCGAAGGTATTGAATTAAACGACGTACTAATCAAACGATTTTACACCCGTGCTTAAAGATAAATAACGTAAACAGTAAATTAAAACAAGTGACTGTAAGATTAAGTATTTAGTATTTATTAAGTATTTATACGCACAACTAATAATTAGTTGTGCAGCGATCAAATTTAATGGTCGGGGAGAGCTAGTGTAACAGCTTCTTAACCAGTTAAAATCAATAACATTGTGATCGTTTCAGCAGGAGCATATAAAGAACTGAATTAGAGATGTTATGACCGACTGAAAAGTTACGATAAGGTTTTCAACAGCGTTGCGTGTTTCAAAACTTATACTACTAGATGCACCTATCATAGACCCCCACTTCATCCTTCCCCTGTCTTATTTTACAAGTACCTTTTACTGAACACCTTCAATTTGAAATAAACCTAAATCAAATCAAACTTCATGTCACCGCCAACTCTCATCGCGAGATCAATATATTTTAGGGTTTTTTTTAATCAAACTGTCAGAATAGTTTAAAACAGCCGTTCTTAAACTATAGAATGGAATTTTAGTGATGAATTATCTACATAAAAAAATGAGAGTTGAGTTTTTTGTGGTTATAATATAATAATTATTAAAATAGACAATAGCCAAACCACAAATAAATTCTTTTCTTAACGTAATCAGTCGGCGAACATGCCATCGTGATTGTTTGACGATTAACATCACGATGGCATGTTCGCCGACTGATTACGTTAAGAAAAGTATTTATTTGTGGTTTGGCTACTGTCTATTTTAATAATTATTAAATTATCTACATACTTAAGAGTATTATCTACCGGAAATTACCCCCTGCAATCTTCACCTTAAATCCTTTCCCCTTGTCTAAAAATTGTTACCGCACTTCCGACGCTATTTTTAACGGTATTTTTAAAGCTAAAGGGTTCGGGTAAACGACAAATGAAGGACCGAGAATCATACCACAGATCCACAGGCGAATTTTTTGAAAAAAGTTTTGGCCATGTGTGAAAAATAACGTAATTTTCCATACATTTTTTAATCAATTTTTCACCTGTAGGATCTGTAGTGTGATTCTCGGTACTTCCGCGTTTACCTGAACCCTTTAGCTTTAAAAATAGCGTCGGAAGATTTGTAACTGTTTTTAGGCGAGGGGAAAGAATTTGAGATGAAGAGTGCAGGGTGAAACTTCCGGTTGAGAATACTCTTAAAAGACATTCCGTTTTCTTTTGACCGTCGGTCAACGATCTAACTCAACCGATTTACACAATATTTTCCGATACGATTTCCGTATCATTTTTACAGATTAATATATCAAAGTTAGCAGTAAAATAGAAGAGTGTGTATCTAGTTGCGTAATGACGTATAATACTGACGAGTAAGTGACATTAGCGAGTTTTAATAGTCACACGAGTCATGATATCATTACTCACGGGATATGTTTGGTATTTTTTGTTATACCCACTATAAAATAGCTGCTTTTCACTTCATTTTCAGTATTTTCAAAAAATTTTGACAGTACATTTTGTGTCGCCAACTTTACTTCTGTAGTAGACCGAGAGGAGATGTCAGTAGGGTAATAGCAGGCGGATCAGGGCGAATAAACATAAATCACTAGTGTGGGAGAGATAAGTTCCCGCATACTGGCCTGTCAAAAGTTACTTTACATGCATACATACATGCATGTAAAAGAACTATTTTATAGTGGGTATGCCAAATTGTCAATTGTGGTTAATAATAATCGATACTTTAATTTAACCCGTTATTTAAAACCACAATTCACTGTAGCGTGTGAATTTAATTTTTTCTTCTGCTTGCGCTTTGACTTAGCGATGGCCCTGATATATTTCGTTTGTTATACATGAAAAAAAAAATTACTTAACTAAGATTTTTGAGTAGAGGCTAAGACCGTTTGTTAAAACCGTAGTCATGTGTCCTTGAACCGCAGGTTAAAAATCACTGGTATGTAAGGTAAAAAACGAAGTTATTTATTGTTTTGAAAATGAATTTTAGATTGAAAATAGAAAATGTATTACTTCGCAGTTGAATTTTAATTAAAACGAACTACTTTTTGTAACACTGTTTTTTTTCATTTTTGTTTTTATTTTTACATCTTTTCAAATTCATTCCCGTTATCCCGAAAACAAATGCTATTTCTTTTTTTAAAACTGAGTGCTTTTTCCCTCATAAATTAAAATACATTAATAACTGTAGTCATATTCTCTTTCAAGGGCTTTTAGGCTTGTCATATTTATTTATTTTGAGATGTAATTAAAAATAAAATATGTAATATGTAGTTATTTTTGTCTTTTTCGTGCTTGATGTTCATATTTTTAAAGATGAACACATAGGGCCTCTGGGTGTGCAATCAACTGATCCCAGCAATTTTATACTCTGTAACAAATTGGCTAAATTACAATCAATCAGGAGGACAGCTTGGTTTAATTGTCAGTGTACTTGGTCTTTGTGGTCTGTTGTGGGTTCGAATCCCACCTCGCTCATGGATGTTTTGTTTTAAGTAATATGTTATTTGATGTAATAAAGACGCTAATGATCCCTGAGTTATCGACACGTCTCTAATCTACTATGAATAAATATAATCAATCAGTATAAACTGCAGAGTGTAAATCTCATCGAAAATGACAGTCTATCAAGCGCCTTACGTATTTTTAAACGGTTTTATTTAGCTTGACCCCGTATATTTGTTTGAATGTTTGTTTGTTACTATCTTTGTTTCAAATCTTGCGACAGCTTTTTCAACTACTTCTACTTAACCAATTCTTATGAAACTTTGCACACACATTGAGTTCCCGTGACAATACAATATTATGATAATTTCAACTTGATAACGAGGGTCGGATGATGGAATCAGGAGGTGAACAGTTGAACGGATGAGGAGTTTGCATAATGATACGGGCCAGAAATCACACTAAAAACTAGAAAATAAAAATAGGTAAAAAAACTTTTAAGTTAAACGGTTTTATTTTAAATCATCAGCTGTACCAAAAACTAGAAAATAATTAGGACACAAACCAAGGGGCATTTTGTATCGCTGCGTCAGCGAAATAAGTAATAAAAACGTGGGACGCATAAAAATCTGTATAACGACTGTATAATTTTTAAATAAGAACGGCTTGTCTAGAAAAATGTGTTTCCAAGCCCACCAACAGAAATATTTTAAATGCGCCCCACGTTTTTATTACTTATTCCGGTGACGCAGCGACACAAAGTGCCCCTTGGTTTGTATCCTAATTATTTTCTAGTTTTTGGTACAACTGATGATTTAAAATGAAACCGTTTAACTTAAAAGTTTTTTTACCTATTTTTATTTTCTAGTTTTTAGTTTGATTTCTGGCCCGTATTATGCAAACTCCTCATCCGTTCAACTGTCCACCTCCTGATTCCATCATCAGATCCTCGTTACCAAGTTGAAATTATCATAATATTGTATTGTCACGGGAACTCAATGTGTGTGCAAAGTTTCATAAGAATCGGTTAAGTAAAAGTAGTTGAAAAAGCTGTCGCAAGATTAAAAACAAAGATAGTAACAAACAAACAAATATACGCGGTCAAGCTTAATAAAAGTTAAGTTTTTTTACCTATTTTTTTCTGTTTAAAACAGGCTTAAAAGTAGGTAGATTAAAATCGATCAGTGTAAACGGGGTTTAAATCACGTCTAAAATGACAATGAAAAACAATGAATATTTAGCTTCTTGTCACATACAATATGTAGAAGGTTTCACGTTGAAATTTAATCATTTTTAGTGACTCGACTTTTATTTAGGTCAAGATAATAGTTTAGATGAATACATTTTGTTTTATGGTCTATGAATAAGAGATATAAACGAAAACTGCAAACTCAAGAAAGGAAAAACACTTTTATAGCTCAAACGTAAATTTCACACAAATCTTCTTTAGTCAGTAACCCGAGTATCGTTTCTCGTTATACAACATGTATTTATTTATAGAGGACAGTGTGGTCCAGTGGTTAGCGTCGCGGCCTCTGGATCAGACTGTCGTAGGTTCGAATCCCACCTCCGCTCATGGATGTTTTGTGATGTCATTTAGTTTTAAGTTATTTGTTATTTGATTTGATGCACTGTAAAAAATGGATGTAAAAATACTTTGAAAGTTAAGGTCGAGGTTAAGGTAGAATTCGCTCGATTTTCTAAGTGATTTTACATTATTATTTATTTTTACACAGAAAACTTCATAAAAACTTGGACTTTTACTGTAAAGTTAAACAAATTTGTGATTTTTACATAAAGCAAATTAAAATTACATAATTTGTGTAATATTCCAATAAAGAGTGTAAAAATTACAAAATAAATTGTATAGTTACATATATAAAATGGATGAATACAAAACAAATTAATGTGAAATTAGTAACCACGCATGCGCAATGTGTTTTTATGGAATTTACGCGATGTGCAGGCGATACCTGTTTGCGGGCAGTATAGCCTAGATGGTAGCGTGCTTGGCGCCGCAACCTCTAGACTGGACTGCCGTGGGTTCGAATCCCACCTGCGCTCATGGATGTTTTGTGATGTTATTTAGTTTTAAGTTATTTAGTGTAGTTGAAAGACGCTAATGACCTTAGATGTCGACGCGTCTATAATCTGCAATAAATTAAATAAATAAATAGATACCTGTTTGCGACGCCATTGTTGCTTTGTGTGCCTACTACCAGATTAATCGCTGGCTATATAAATGGATCATCGATAATCTATGTAATCGGCCTTCTCATTTCTTACAGTGTGTAATTAAAAGACGCTAATGACCTAAGTTGTCGGCGCGTCTCTATAATCTACAATAAATAAATAAATCTAAAATTATACCGATGTTCCACAAGTCTGTCGAGATATGTCTCAAATGTCTCTTCTCGACAATTTAATTGAAATTCGAGACGAGAAAAAAATTTAATGTCGTCAAAACGTGACAAGAAAACCCACGTCTCGGCTGGAACACTAAATATTATTGTGTTGACTATAGTCAAGTTCCAAAATTTAAGATAGTGACTCATGCACTTATATTTTACTATTTATATAAGCGGCACAGTTTAAATGTATGGGACGAGTATGCTTACATTGTTTCATTACACGATTCATTATCTGTAAATTTTGGAGAGGAAAGTGTGGTCCAGTGGTTAGTGTCGCAGCCTCTAGACTAGACTGTCGTGGGTTCGAATCCCACCTGCGCTCATGGATGTTTTGTGATGTTATTTAGTTTTATAAGATAGTTGTTATTTAGTGTAGTTGAAAGACGCTAATGGCCTGAGATGTCGACGCGTCTATAATCTACAATAAATAAATAAAATAACTTGTCGACGCGTCTATAATTTAAAATAAATAAATAAAAAAAAAAAAATTAAATTTTGGAACTTCACTATACGTAAGTGTTCCACTGCTTGTGCATCCATGCAGGTTCTTTAGATTTGTTTTGAAGAACATCTTGTATACTCTGTGTAGATATTTGATAAACATTGTATTGCTTCTTTAATAAGACGAGTTTTAGTTTTCATTTTACTATGCTGTTAAAACAATATTAAAGAATATATGAGAATGCACGCAGTCCTTAAAAAAATAAATAAATCTCGAGAAATGTAACTAAAATAAAAACAATTTAAATTAATAATATTAAAGAGAATCTTGTTTCATATTGCCTGCTTGACATTTTATCTTTTCTACTTTTTAAAACAGGTACTTACTCAGCTGTTGTTAAATAATTTCTCAGAATTTAAGAGAAGTCATTGCTCACGCTACTCGAAAAATGTAGTTACACTATTTTCCGTACCATTGCCATAATTGGATGGAGCCATCGACATACATAAATGTTCAAGCAGCGTTGCCAAACGTCCCGATTTTTTGCCAAACGAAAAATCTTTAGAATCTTTTTTAATTACCGGAGTTGTCGTGCGTCTATAATTTACAATCTATCTCTCTCTCTCTAAATTCATTATGGAACGTTCAAATATTACGTAACGTTATTTTCCGCTACCTTTGAACCCCCTAAAGGTCGATTTATATTATCCGGTCAGACACGGCGCGGGAACGTAGCGTTTCCGGCAAGACAAACATTTTTACATGCATTTCAAATACTTAGCGGATCCCGTCTGTTCAGACACGTATCAATAATCGTATTTGAAATGCATGTAAAACATTTGTCTTGCCGGAAACGCTACGTTCCCGCGCCGTGTCTGACCGGATAATATAGATCGAGCTTAACCCGTTCATAAAATATATTAACATTTTCACAAACCACCCCTCCCATTTGTGTAACGTAATATTATAATTTCGTTTTAAATATGGTTACGCTATTTTCATTTTTTTTTAAATTCCGTAAGATAATTAAGATAACATTATATGAATACCTTACTATCCCCTGATAACATAATAGTAATGCTGATGATAATTACCCAGTACCCCGCCCCCTATGAAAAACGTTACTTAGATTCACCCGTGATATTAGCTCCCGCATGTGAGGTGGTACGACCTACAGCTCTCGCAGGTAGTGATATTTCAGTGATAAATTGCTTCATTAGGAAATAATTGATTGTTTAAAAACGTGTCACTGTAGAGTAATTGTCAACTCAGCCACCGCGAAAGTGGAAGTTTCGGGTTAGAGTCCCGACGGTGACATAGGTTTGAAAAATGAATTTTTCCATTGTTGCATCATATTGTTACGTCATTTCGATGGGTGTTTCTAACACAAATGCATTTGTATGTATTATTAGCCGCGACTACTTTAACCGCACGAACAATTTTCTGTTACTTCGTAATGTTTGAACGTTCCCTTATTATCCCTATCCCTATATTATTAAACGAGCAAATCTTGTATATGTATATGTACCTATGTACCTATATAAATATTTTCTCGAAAACGGCTCTAACGATTTTGATCAAATTTACCTAAAAGGGGTTTCGGGGGGCAAAAAATCGATCTAGCTAGGTCTCATCCCTGGAAAAATTCGTTTTCTTATCGATTTTATCATTTTAAAAAACAGTTTTTTAACGTTATAAAACAGTGTCGTATGGTGAGTAGGCTTTGGAAAAAACAAACTATTTTCATTATTTATGTCAAATTACTCTGACAGACAATCTTTAACTTATTAAAATAATCAGTAATTACTTGAAAAGTAAAAAAATAACAACAATAAAATCTAAACATAATTATACTTACATAATTATGTTTAGATTTTATTGTTGTTATTTTTTTAACTAATATTTAAATAAATAGGTATATTACTTTTATGTTACCTATATAAAATATGTAGGTACATACGTTATGTAGTATGACGTATACTGACGTATAATAATATTGGGCTTGAGAATAGCCGAGAGTGTAGCGGCGCTGTTGTTTACATGGCGTTGCTATGGTTCCTCTATTACAAGTCCCCAGTTCCCGAGTTCTAGCCCGAGAGCTGGTAAAGTGTCAATTGGATTTTCAATTTATTATTAAAAAAAAATAATGAATTGAAAATATGAATTGGTGCTAGGCCCAAATAACCTTAGCTGTTGGTGGTCTTTAAAATACAATTTTTTTTTTATAATAATATTATCTACTTATAGGTATGTATTTTTTTTCTTAAAAACGACTAACGATTTTGATGAAATGGGAACTTTAAGTACTATTTTTTTAACTCATCCGAGCAAAGCTCGGTCATCCAGATATTAGAACTATTAAAGGCATACGTCCTAATTTCCAGCACTCGTGGGAATTCCCATACTACAAGGTTCATCATGTAACTGAAGAAGTTTAATAATCCGCCAAACACATGTATATTTCAGTTATATTGTTTCGTAGTAGCTATCTATAGCGTAGTATATGTATGAAGCAGGTAGCTATGTAATGTGTATAAGTCAGTAATAAGCTTCTGACAACAATTTATGTCTCGGAAACACGTGTAATAATGCCAACTGTCGTGTTATGTTACCAAAACATGCAGAGCGCTGTTGGCGGCACTGGCACTCTAACGTACAACGCTATTGTGAGCGAAAATGCTCCCTCATGCGGAATTTGCAATTAGACTCATAACTTACGCGGCGTGAGGGGCGCGTTGTCTCGTGCGGAAATATTGGCTGCCGACCGCGCTGTTACTATTGAATGAAACTGAATCGCTGGACTAGCGTTGGTTTGATTCAATTGAAACGCTACTTCAATCAAGAGTTGCTCGATTATAGGCATAAAAATCTTTTGTTTAACAAAAAAAAGTTTAGCATGTAAGACGATATTATTTTGATGGCTGAGAAGTTAAGATTTGCCATATATACAAAATATTCCTAGAACTAAAAATGTAGAATAACGTACGATGTAGATACAAGGGTCACCGTTGAGAGACATAAGACAGAAGTGACCGACCTTAATGCAAGGGGTCGAACGGAGAGGGGTAAGAAGAAGGCAATTCGGGGTAGATACTTAACAGTTTCTGACCAGATTTGAATGTGGAAAGTTGTGTTAGTGGTGCTGTCTTTTGAATATGTTTTTATTGAGAATGTTGAATTATATTCCAATAATAATAATAATAATTGTACTTAATCTGTGTAATTGTATTGTGGTGATTATGTGCCAGTATTTTCAAGGATTAACAATACATAGGTAAGTCGCTAGAGACTTACTGAGAATTCATAGATTTAAGGATGTGGGAAACCACTAAGTAATACATACCGTAGAGGTATTTTGTATGTACGTACTATTACATGATCATTGGCCTATGTGATAATGTCTATGTTAGGGATGAGAAAAATGTAAGCTGGCATAAGGCTTAAATGTGCCTTGTCATGAATGTGTGTGTTTGACATATGGTAAAGGGACCATATGTCAATGACATAAGGTTTTAAGGTACCTTGTCATGAATGTGTGTTTGGCATATGGTTTAAAGGGACCATGCCAATGACAAAAGGCTTTAAGGTGCTTTGTCATGGGTGTATGGTGGCATAAGGCTTAAAGGGGTCTTGTCACGTATGTTTATTGATAACGGTTCTAATGGACCATGTTATGACGAACTGAATATGATGATATGATGTGCTGTTTGAATTTATGAATACTCATATGCGTTTTATGACAGGAACATGTTGATGTCCGCTGGAATCTGACCGCTAACCTTACGTCTTGGCAAACTCACGGAATCCTGACAGATCCGCTGGTATGTGACAAACTATTACCTAATTGTCTGCATTGACCGTAAGACCCAATGCAGTATGTATATGATCTTATTATATGCATCTAGATCAATATATTTATATTGTTTATACTTATTGTAAGTATTATTTATGCGTTTATGCGCAAAAAAAAAACGAGGTCTTACAAGCATATAATATATAAAAGCGGGACAATATTATAACAGATAACTGTATTAAAGTTTTTAATACATTGTCGACCGATATTAAAAAACTCTGCTGGTATACTTTTAAACGTAGGCCTAAGTTATTTTTAATTAGTGGAGGTTTTTATAATATAAGCGAACTTTAATATACTTACAGATAATAACCCTGTAAAATAAGTTTTTCTATGCATTGATCAATGTAAGAAAGAAATAATAAAGCATTATTATTATTTTTATTATTATTATCGTTTGAGTCCTTCTTGCCAGGTCTCTCAACTAGGATCAGGCCCGGACTTAAAAACCCAGGGCCCCTAGGACAGTTGGGCCTCCCAACCCCAAAAAAAGGGAAAAAAATGAAATGAAATTTAGCAAAAAAAAAATTGGGTTATCTTAAAAAATGTTTGGACTTTTCTTTCTTTTCTTTTCTTTAATTTCCATCTCCGCCCTGGTCGGGGCCCCCTCGGCGGCTGTGCCCCTAGGCCGGTGCCTTATTGGCCTAGGCAGAAATCCGGGCCTGTCTAGGATCATTCCACATTCTTTTAGGGTTGGAATCTAAGTTACAAATAGATAGTAAAACAATTCTTTTGAGAATTTTTAAGAAGATTTTTTTACAAGAAAAAAATTCCCAAAAGTGCGTATTTTTCAAAGTGATTTTAAACATAGAGTTATACCGCCACGTAATACGTCATTCACACAACCTTCTCTGACTGACTGCTACAGTTGTATCGCACCTACTGATCCATAAATAACGAGAGAATTATGAAGAGAATAAGTACACTGATTTGTTTATGTACAGTTGACAGCCGGCAGTTAGAACTTAGGTTAGGGAGAAGGGAGAACACCAGTCACTGACACACTGACCTGTAAGCCGCCAAGGAGGACACTTCGACCGCTGCCACATCGCCTTTGAGAATGTCTACCGCAGTTGTAGACGAAACGTCAGGTAAAAATACCACCGGACCACGGCCTACAAGCCCGGAAACCATGAAGACTTAGGTTAGGTTCTTCACGAGTTACGACTGACGAGGAAGTATTCCTCTCTTTCCACAGACATACCTCTCTTTATCTGAGCGTGAACGTATGTCTGACTTCACTGCTCTGGCTTTGACGTCATCATAAGGCGGCTAAGTCAGCTGTTTCAAATGAACACATTTTTTAAATTCTTGTTTGCAATTAAGAGGAAGGATATAAGAACAAAAAAGTTGCTTTACATTATTTGTTTATCTATGAGGAATAACATACACCACGGGCGTCGCCAAGGGGGGGCAGGGGGGAGCAGTTGCCCCCCCCCCCTAGAGATCAAAAAAGCGACCAAACTGCGAGCAATTGACTTCCTTACCTATTAATAAATTCCGCATCGCATGACAAAACGTAAATAAATTCACAAGGTTTAATGTATATTGTAGAAAGTATTGAAATATTCAGAATAACATTAAGATTTTGACATCCGTTTTTAAAATCGCCGCCATTTTCATCACGACTATATCAGATTTGCCAAAACGCAAGGCCATTAAACAGTGTAAAACAGTGTAATAATAGTTTTGCAAAAAATCCCCGCAGGTTATGTTTTAATTAAATATTATTTTTGTTAAAATAAATAATTATTACTGTGTTTAAAAGTTTGATTTAGTTATTGTGAAGTTTTATACATTGATATTAGAACCGTTCTTATTACAATCGTCATCGAGGCAAAAACTTCCAAAGTGTAACGCTTCATGCTCTCGGCGTTCATATTTTTTATCCTCCATAATATTGCCCCATTGCCCCCCCCTTAGTCATAAGCTGGCGACGCCCTTGACATACACTACTCAAAATTATCAAATTTTGATACGCGGGACGAACCTATTGTAACCGAGTGTGTTTGGTCGGTAATTCCCCGAAAGGTAGAACCTACTACAACTGAACCAAAATAGCAGGTACCTAATTGAAGTAAGTGAGAATGCTGATACATATTGTACATAGCTGAAATAAGCTGGAAGACGCAATGTGGCGGACGATGCTGTAATATTACGTATCAAAACAAAATATTTGCAAATGGAGAAATAATATTAGCTACAGCATGTTTGTAAGTTGCACAAACAATTGCTTAATTACTGAAAAATTAACAAACGGAAAATGTTATAATTTTCGCATCTTCTTTGTTATTTATATCTATACGTTACCTGAAGGTAAACTAGCGCATGTCGAATTCTGATATTTTTTTTCTACGAAGTCGTTTTGTTCTCTGCTTCGCTTAAAAATGTTTTATTTAGGCTCATAGGTAACAGGGTTACAGAACAGTTGAATGAAAAAATAATATATTAATAAAGAAAAACTTTTTAGAGACAAGCTTTTATTGAAATGTACTAAAAAGGAAAAAATAATTTTTAATAATTTGGGTTCATAATTAATAAAAGCGGGGGTCGTGAACTCTATGATAGTTTATTAGTCACGACTCACGCTTTTATTAATAATGAACCTAACTTATTAAAAATTATTTTTTCCTTTTTAGTGCATTTAAATAAAAGCTTATCTCTAAAATGTTTTTTTACTAATATTTTATTTTGTTCATTTTAGTCTTTCGAAATTTTACCCCCTTTTGACACCTGTAGGGGTTGAATTTCGAAAAATCCTTTCTTAGTGGATGCTTACGTACGAAATTTTAAGTCCAAATTTTAAGTTTCTAACTTCAGCGATTTGGTAAGTCAAAAAAACCCTACATCCCCGTTTAAACCCCTTAGGGGTTGGGTTTATTTCTAAAAACGATTTATTCATGTTGTGTCATCGGGCGTCCATGATTTTGTGGTAACTTTTTTAGTAATCTGCAGTATTGGTAAAACTTATAATACATTCTCACGCCTTTTATATAAGTGAATTTATTATAAAAACTTCGCAGAGGATTGAACATTTTTATTAGGTATAACATAAATATTATATACGGTTGTAAAGATTTTATTACATAAATCCTATAATCATTAATTTTATTTGACAAAAGCCACTATGCCTTGAGCCCACAGTTTAAAATCTTAAATTATATACGTCAAAACAGCCTCAAGGTATTAAATGTGGATTATTTGTTATTTTCGCGCATTTAAAATATATACAGTGTGTAAACGGTAAACCCGAACATATAGGGAAAATAACACTGAGAACATAGCCGAGTAAACCCGATTCAGCGTCACCAACCCGAGCGTGACGGTTCACTTTCGTTCACTATTCAGATTTCAGAAAGAACGCAAAGTGCGTTTAAAGAAGTTTTCACTTAAAAAAACCTAATCCTAAGAGAGCGTGTGATAAAGTCTTAAGGTACGTGCAGTATGGAGCTGGGATTCTAGATGGCAGCGTAGATCATAGCAGGGCTTGCTTAAATTAATGCATTGTTATATATGCGAGCGTACGCAACGAAGCAGTGAGTGTAGCAGGTATAAGCGCTGTTACAAGAGCTGGCAGATTCAAGAATGTATCTCACTTATCTCACCATTCTTTCAGCGCGCTGACTACTACAATCAACGTGTGACAACTGTCAAATGGCCGTTACAAGTTTCGCAATGGATGTGACTAGTTTAATAAATGAAATTTTGCTAGTTTTTATTTAATTTGTTTTGAGTTTTTTCTAAGATGTATTTAAAAGTGTTAGTTTCCATACGTAAACATTAAAAAAACCGGTTTGGGTAAAATTTTAATTCTTGGTATAAATGATGAAATTCGTCATGTTTAGATCGTTTTCTATAAATAGGGTGGACATGATAGCTCCTACCCAAATTTATATTTAAAATATACCACTTTGTAGCAGAAGAATACAAATATTCGTCAACGCTATCTGACATTTTAAACGCGATTTAAGCTTGTATCAATGCTAGTATCAAAGCTTCGTTGTGCAAACCTATAAACGCTTATAATTTCAGCCACCATCTACCATACATGCTATCATCTAGAATCCCAGCTGTGTACTGCACGTACCTTTAGGCGGGAGGGAATGTAGACCCATCTTAAGTAAAATTTTAAGTAGAACTAATATACCACTTTGTAGCAGAAGAACACAAATATTCGTCAACGCTATCTGACATTTTAAACGCGATTTAAGCTTGTATCAATGCTAGTATCAAAGCTTCGTTGTGCAAACCTATAAACGCTTATAATTTCAGCCACCATCTACCATACATGCTATCATCTAGAATCCCAGCTGTGTACTGCACGTACCTTTAGGCGGGAGGGAATGTAGACCCATCTTAAGTAAAATTTTAAGTAGAACTGAAGATATAAATAAAAGCTTACTATTTTAAAACGAAGAAAACCAATGTACAACTGTTCAAATATCTATTTAAGAGAACTCGTAGATACTTGAATAATTCAAGAGATCTTTAACAAACAATTTAAACTGTGTCATTGTTATATCAGCAACTTCTCTAGTTTATACAGTATATAATATAATAATATTATGCACTCAAAACCTGCTGCATTAAATCTGCTGTATTGTATATACTGTGTTTCATTTATCCCAAGTCTTCATGGTTTCCGGGCTTGTAGACCGTGGTCCGGTGGTATTTCTACCTGACGTTTCGTCTACAACTGCGGTAGACATTCTCAAAGGCGATGTGGCAGCGGTCGAAGTGTCCTCCTTGGCGGCTCACAGGTCAGTGTGTCAGTGACTGGTGTCCTCCCTTCTTTTATGCCTAGTACCAGTGTGTTCTCTGCTCGGTCGTAGTCCCTCTCTCTGTAATTGGTCGACTGCGCTGTGTGTAGTGGTGGGGGTGAGTTCTCTACTCGGTCGTATTCCGTCCTTGTACGATTGGTCATTGGTTTTGTATGTCGGAGTGCTGGTGTCCAGGTTTTATTGAGATTGAGGCCTTCATCTTTTCGGTTGCAAGTCTGTGTGTGTTTTTGTATTTCTATGGCCTCTCTGTATATTCGTGGGTAATAACTCAACGTTCTGTCTATGGCTCGGGTTTCTTCGAAGAGGATCTTGTGATTGTCCAGAGTCAATGTGTGTTCGGCTATGGCAAATTTTTCTGTTTGTCCCAGCTTGCACACCTGTGTTTCATTTAGTTTCAGAAAATGAAGATGATTCGAACAATAGGCAGTTCCCACTTTACGAAATTTCGTTACACGATGTCCCGAGATAACGAGTTATTTTTAGGGTACCGTGCCTTAAAAGATACAGAACTCTTATGGTGAGTCTTCGTTGTCTGTCTGCCTGTCTGTTTGTCTGTCTGTCTCTGTCTGCGTGTGTATGTCACAGACGATTTTGTCAGGTACTACATAAATAAGCTGTCGACTTGAAATTTGGCATAATCATATAAAACTTGTGTATCCGCACCTAATAGTGCTTCTCACCAACATATACAATTATTACGTGAACAGCACGTAGGTACTTGGATTAGAACGCACAAAGTATCTGATTGGTTGTTCTGCTGTGTTGACTTTCAAGCGACCGATCGCGGAGTTTATAGCGAATTTATGAACTAAAAATAATTTATTACTAAAATACTAAAATTGTATTTTTAATTAATTCCACCTTCGTTTCAAAAAAAATTATAATTATTGTCAAAGAAAGAATATAACTAAAATATAAATAAATATCATGTAGAATTTAGAAAAAAAATACGTCAAAAATTCTACGATGCCATCAGGTTTCGAACCGAGGTCCCTATGCATACAACGCAAAGACGCTGCTAACTGAGCTATTGATACAACTGTATAGCTTTCCGTTTTTATGGTATAAGACCTTGTGTAGATTCCATGGGTATACTGCTAATATGTGTTAGCCGAGTAACCCCGATTCAGCGAATTCTTACCGTCGGGTTGCGAATTCTTCCCGTCGGGTTGCGAATTCTTACCGTCGGGTTGCGAACGCTTCACTTTATTTCAGTACCCAGGCAAAGAGTGCCTAACGCGCCTAAGGAAGTTTTCACTTCAAAAATATTTTAAAGTTTCATGAGAAGACACAAAATTAATCTTCTTTTTGTAAAACAGGGAATTTTTTGGAATCTTTTTGTATTGACTGGGATAAGGTGTAAAAAATGTCTACACCGTGTCGCATGATAACGAAGCAAAATCAAAATATATAGACAAGTTATGTAATACAGAAGTTAATACTTTTAATCCCTTTGTAATTAGGTGTTCATTGATGCGAATGAAACAATCTGAGCGAATAGTTCAACTCGAACAACGATATTATTCTGATAATAAATCAGTTTAAAACAGAAAATTTGTGTCCTGAAATTCTAACTTATAAGTATCTATACTTAAAACAATACAAACTTTTAAAACAATTTATTGAAACAGGGGAAACGCTTTTTCATTTATTTTACTGTCATCTGTTAGCGACTGAACTAATACGTCGGTACTAGTACCGCGGTTGTACCCCCATCACTACTTTCGTCACCTTTTATCCACATCTGATCGACCCGCACCTAAAGAAGTTCCACTTCAATAATATTAAAAGCAAATGTACATAAAAGTAACAACTCTTTAACATAGTAGATTGTATATCTAGTAACTTAATGAGGTATATTACTGATTAGTAGTGGCATTATGTAAGAATGAGCGATAGCAAGTTTTAACAGTCACACGATTCATAATATCATTACGCACGAGATATATATATGGTATTTTTTGCCATAACTCACTATAAAATAACTGTTTTTCACGTCATTTTCAAAAATTTTTGACAGTTTATTTTGTGTCGCCAACTTCACTTCTATATAATAGGCGAATAAACATAAGTCACTATGGAAATGGTTTGCTTTCTCACACTAGTGTGGAAAAGATACGTTTCCGCACACCGGCCTGTCAAAAGTCACTTTACATGCGTACACACATGCATGCAAGTCTCTATTGCAATAGCCCAGATTATTCGGCTTTGAAATTTTACAATAGTCTTCCTGCTGAGCTGAAGTCACTTCCTTTCCCTAAATTTAAAGGAGAGCTAAAGACCCTACTAATTAAATCTTGTTTGTATTCAGTTAATGAATTTTATTCAATTAATTATAGTTATTAAATATTTTTGTATGACGAATCCTGCCCACTATTGGACAATAAATATATTCTATATTCTATTCTATTCCATTCCATTACACTATTCTATTCTATTCTATTCCATTCCACTATTCTATTCCATTCCATTCCACTACTCTATTCCATTCCATTACATTCCACTATTCTATTTCATTTCATTCCATTCCACTATTCTATTCCATTCCATTCCACTATTCTATTACATTCCATTCCACTATTCTATTCTATTCCATTCCATTACACTATTCTATTCTATTCCATTCTATTCCACTATTCTATTCCATTCCATTCCATTCTATTCTATTCTATTCTATTCTATTCTATTCTATTCTATTCTATTTTATTCTATTCCATTCCATTCTATTCATGTAAAGCATCCATTTTATTGTGAAAATGGCAAAAAAAATACCGATATTCTAGTCATGTTACGTTTTCTATGAATAAAGTTCTATGACGCTATACTTTTCTATGATAGGAGAGTCGGATGTTTTGTTTGTCATTTTGTTTTAAAGCATAATCCGTTTTCTCTGCAGTCTACATTGTAAAGCCAGAGCAGTACATTACTGTGAAGACAGCTACAATACACTAATTAGCAGTCGGAAAATGAGCTTCCAAATCGTTCTCGATGTAACTTTCCCTGTGTCAATAAGATTCGTCTTGTGTATTTTTGATGAATGTCTATGGATATTGTTGACTTAAGTTGAATAATAATCTAATTATTCAAGAATAATATTTTAGTACAGTTTTCTACCATCACGTTGGGTTGCAGAAAGCATTGTCAGAAAATCTGATTTGATAATGACCTTAACGCTAATGACCTCTGTTGTCGAGCGTCTATAATCCACAATTCAATTCAATTCGACAATGACCTTAAAGTGATCATATGATTACAGTTTTGTTACATGCAGGAATAATCAAATGGAGTTGTGAAACTTGTAGAATATTAGTTTGTACTCACACAAAAAAAAACGAGAGGGCAGTGTAGCCTAGTGGATAGCGTACTTGGTACCAGTCCCAGTCTGTAAACTAGACTGTCGTGGGTTCGAATCCCACCTGCGCTCATGGATGTTTTGTGATCTTATTTAGTTTTAAGTTAGTTGTTATTTAATGTAATTTAAGACGCTAATGACCTACGTTGTCGACGCGTCTATAATTTACAATAAATAAAATAAAAATAAACGATTGATGTACATAGAAAAGGTTCGCTTTTCAAGCTAAATTTTGATCAAAATGCGTAGAAAAATGTTGTTTCGAAGTGGAAATTGTACAAAAAACTATATTAAATACATGACTGTCTGAGTTTTTAATGAGCTCATTCAATAATTAAGGACGATTTGTATCCATATCTATGGCAAAACAAATAAAATCATTATTATTATTATTATTACATGTACACACGGTTTAGAAAAAATATCGTTTCAATCGATCAATTATTTTTCAAGCAGAATCGATTTAAAAAACTTTTCTTATGGAGAAATATGTGTGGTCACGCATGTGCTTAATATTATAACGTGTTACGGATACTCAATGTGTAAATTAAAAAAAGAAAATTTAACTACACTTGAAGATAGCAACTCGTTGCTGAAACGCGTCGTGTTAAAACACAGGAAGTCACAAGACGGACATCAATAAATACAATAGGTACTCCATAATAATCATAATGTCATAGTCTGCAAACCAGGTTTTCTGGCAATGCTTTCTGCAACCCAGCATTAATACTTATTTGGAATGCAACCCTTAATATAACTTTATAAGGCCACCAACAATCAGGATTATCTGAACCTAACACCATTTCGATTTCATATCTATTTTATTTATTGTGTTTTTACAAGTCTTTTCTAACTTAGTTAATTAGATATAGTCTTTCCTACCAACATTTATAGATATTACGTGACCAGTATATCTGTTACTTGCAGTTTCTGTCCTGTTGCTCAAAGTAACTGATTGGTTTGAAAATCAATTAAGATGAATACTTTTTGTCATAATTTCAGTTTAAAGGTTATATCTTTTTTGTACCTGTATACCTATTTTCACCTTGGCATTATATTATTAATAATAATAAATGTGATTTATTCCATGAGAAAAAAAATACAGAAACAAAAATAGATAAATAACAAAGTAAATTACATTGCAACAAAAAGAGAAATTTGGAAGTTTCGGAATTTTCCAACCCAACTTGGCTATTGCCAGTTCCAGGGTTGGATAATTATTTACTGACCGTGTGCGAGAGAGTATTATAATATAGAATGTAATAATAATTTTAAAATGTGATATTTTTTATTAAATAAGTATATAAGTAAACCGGAGTTAAAAAAATGATACAAATAAAGAAGAAATAAAATTCTTAAGCCTACGAAAATCTATGCAATATTTTTCCAAGCGTTAATGTAAAATGAGAGAATCTCTTATATCGCCGCAAAGGAAGATGAATTTGTACAATTTTGTAGTCGATTTAGTTTTGTCTTCATTCAGCTGCTATTCTATTATCTTGATTGATTCAAATAGCACAGTCGCTCTGATTCCCGAAAGAAAAAGGCCTTGCCTTTGAATTGGTTACTATTGATTGACGTCATTGTTTCAGAAGGTTCTACTGTTATAGAGGGCAGTGTAGCCTAGTGGATAGCGTACTTGGAACCGCAGTCTCTAGACTAGACAGTCGTGGATCGAATCCCACCTGCGCTCATGGATGTTTTGTGATATTATTTAGTTTTAAGAAAGTTGTTATTTAGTGTAGTTGAAAGACGCTAATGACCTGAGATGTCGACGCGTCTATAATCTATAATAAATAAAATCTATACTGTTATAACTTGTAGTTCTGTGAACAGATTTCGCCCCTTCTGTGTATTTAAATGATGAAATTTTGTGGTACAGGATAGAAGATACATGAAAAAAAAACTTTTAATAAAATAAAAAACTTTTTAACAAAAAAAAAACCTCCTTCAAAAAGGCACTAAAAAGAGGAAAATAATGAAATTTTGAGGTCTGTGCCAATTAAAATATGAAGTTGGTTAAAAACAAGATATTAATCACTATACTATACTTTTTAATCGACTTCATATTTTAATTGGCACAGACCTCAAAATTTCATTATTTTCCTCTATTTAGTGCCTTTTTGAAGGAGGTTTTTTTTTTTGTTAAAAAGTTTTTTAATTTTTTACTTTTTAGTGTCAAAAAGTAACATTTACCTTAAAGAATCACACGCCGTTACTTACTTTTATTAAAATCAGCCAAACTACTGAACCGATTTTGATGAAATTTCTATGGGACCAATCTGAAAGTATATTCTTTCAATTAAAAAAAAATTTTTCAAAATCGGTTCATAAACGACGAAGTTATCCGCGAACACACATAAAACATAAAAAATATATACGGTCGAATTGACAAACCTCCTTTTTTTGAAGTAGGTTAAAAAAGTCATGAGATGTCGTGGAACACCCGATAGAAACTAAGCTTCTTACGCATTGTAAATATTTTTTGTTTTCTTATTATAAATATTACAATATAAACATTTACCCGGCAACAATAAGCGCTGCCCAGCCAATGAGGTGCGTTGCGTCGTTTCGTGACGTTTCACTTTTTATGTGTTGGGAGAAATCTCTTTTTTAAGTACCAATTTTGAGAGTCACCGATATAGAGTCAATAGGTGCCACTGACTTTAAATATTTGAACGATCTTCGATAATAATAAAAACGGGGCGTACTAAGAGTCAAATTTCAAAGGCGTACTTTTAATGATTAAAAATAGACTAGAGTATCATTGCGTTAAAAACGTTTGTTGTGTTATAATGATCAAATTAATTGTTGTGTGCTATATTTTTGTAGTTTTGTCAGCGTTTTCTAATGGTAAATTGTTATTTCTTTATTTTTAGTTGTACATTAAAAATTTAGTATATTAGTTTTTACAAAGTGTTACGTTCATATCACAAGCACGTGTTAAATTTTAGGGTTCCGTATCCAAGGGGAGAACCCAATTGTCCTCAGTATTTAGTCTGTCAAATATTTCAAATGCGTCCCACGTTTTTATTACTTATTCCGCTGACGCAGCGACACAAAGTGCCCTTTGGTTTGTGTCTTAATTATTTTCTAGTTTTTGGTACAGCTGATGATTTAAAATAAAACCGTTTACTTAAAAGTTTTTTTAGCTATTTTTATT
Source organism: Mongoloraphidia duomilia (assembly GCA_039654895.1). Taxonomy (NCBI): domain Eukaryota; kingdom Metazoa; phylum Arthropoda; class Insecta; order Raphidioptera; family Raphidiidae; genus Mongoloraphidia; species Mongoloraphidia duomilia. Next base: position 17,172,825 of record CM077527.1, read on the forward strand.
TTTTTAATTTATTAACTTCCCATTGGAAGTTATTGTAATGGGTCCGAAAATCGAAATCAAAATGTATAACATATTTTTAAGTTTCAAGGTCACCACACTATTTTTAGAAAGATGTCTCTGTGTGTGTATGTGTGTGTACGTACGTATGTGTCCATTTCTTTCTAAGACGAAATCTCGAGAATGAAAAATGATATCGACTACGTTAGGGTGCCAATCGACGCGTATTAACGTAAATATGATCTGAAAGAAATTTTTTCAAAATCGGTTTAGCCGTTCTTTTTTCTTAAGCAAATAACCTCCAAAAAAGTAGATTTTACACAATATCTCGCGAATAAAAAATTATATCGACTTCGTAAGGGTGTCAATCGAGGCGCGTTAACGTCATTTTGATCCGACATAAATTTTATAAAAATCGGTTCAGCCGTTTTTTTTTTAATTATTGTTAAAAATAAATAATAATTATGTTTTAATGATTAAAATGATTACTTTTCTGTGTAATATCTAATTTAATTATTATTATTAAATATTTATCAAACTGGGAAGTTCGTCGTGTGGACCTCAAGGGTCGCACTTTAGTCCTAATAAACGACCCACCTCACGGCTTGTTTTTTGTTATTTTGTTATTTAGACTTTCGGATATAGAAAGTATAATTTCTTAAAATATTTTAGCTGAAGAATGCAGCAGCGATATAAAAACAAAATCAGCAACTTTAAGGCTCAAACAAAAATTATTATGTGATTACGATAGAACAGTACGTCCAACTTTAAATCATGGCAATACTACCAACGTTACAATGAGATTGTTGCTTAAACATTTTGATTATGTAAGTAACCCATTTTAACTTTAATGTATCATAATATTGTTGATGGAGAATAGAATAGATACTGTTAATATTGAAATGTACACAAGTTAATGTACAACTGAAAAAATACAAAACAATAAAAAAAACTTTTTAACAAAAAGAAAACCTCCTTCAAAAAGGCACTAAAAAGAGGAAAATAATGAAATTTTGAGGACTGTGCCAATTAAAATATGAAGTTGGTTAAAAAAAAGAAGATATTAATCACTATACCTACTATACTTTTTAACCGACTTCATATTTTAATTGGCACCGATCTCAAAATTTCATTATTTTCCTCTTTTTAGTGCCTTTTTGAAGGAGGTTTTTTTTTGTTATAAAGTTTTTTATTTTTTGCTTTTTAGTGTCAAAAAGTAACATTTACTTTAAAGAATCACACGCCGTTATTTACTTTTATTAAAATCAGCCGAACTACTGAACCGATTTTTTAAAATTTCTATGGGACCAATCTGAAAGTATATCCTTTCAAATAAGAAAAATTTTTCAAAATCGGTTCATAAACGACGAAGTTATCCGCGAACATACATAAAACATGAAACATAAAAAATATATACGGTCGAATTGAGAAACCTCCTTTTTTTGAAGTCGGTTAAAAAAATAAAGCAATCACTTTAAATTAGGTCGTTAAAATTATTATTAATTCTTAATAGAGTTGAAACATTTTTTTGTTAAATATCTTTTGATTTTATTTTTAAAATTTTGCATTGGTAATAGATGAAAGCTAGTGACAATTTTTTGGTGTTATTTATTCAAGGCCTTATTATAAAATAATACTGACAAATCGATCTTCAATATTATATGGCATTATTGGGTCACCGACAAGCTGTACAAACAATTTCAGCCTTAAAGCACTAATAATCGTGACCATTTTTTTTGTTATATGTTGGGGGCGGTCTGCATCCCTCCCATACCGCTATCTAAAAAAATCCCTTACTCAGGACACTTTAATATGCCTGCCTCAACATCTTCACAAAAATAAAGCCTTGAAAAAATCACTCCAAAAAATTGTCACTAGCTCTCGGTCTATTAAGGTCTACCTAATAATAATGTTTATGTAATGTATCTATTTTTTAGGATGATCATTCAGGTTCGATTTCTATACATAGTTGGATAGTCTTGGTAAGTTTTTTTTTTTTTTGGTTCTGAGGGCACCAGCTACCACACTTTTCTAGGCCTAGTACCAATTTATATTTAAAGTTTTTTTAATATTTTTAATAATAAACTAAAATCGAGAAAAAAGTATAATCAGAACCGAAGTTCATGTTGCGCACCTACTTTTCAATTTCGATTACGATTCTATCAATTACAGAGATATCTATCGTTGATAAAGTTAATATCAAATTCCTGAAGTAAAGGACTTGAAAATATTAGTGTACGTCCTGAGTCCTGACTAGCCGTGGTTATGAAGCTTGCCGTGTGGCGGAGCTAACAAACTTTACAATCGATAAGCTCAAACAAGCCACCAGCTCCCACGTTCTAAACTGGGAACCGCTAAAATATCAACTGGATTTTAAATTTCTTTTTAAAAAAATAACAAATTGACAAAATGAATTGATATTATGACATTTAAATGTTATGATATTTTTAATGCGCTGAATCCACGCATACTTTTGTATTTATTTTGATTCAGAAGTTTTGGGAAATTAAAGTTTCCCACACATTAAAAAATTTTTGCACGTGCATAAATTCTAAATTTTCTTTTGATAATATTATAATCAGTGCGTTTTTTTCGATACGCGTAAAACGTCTTTCCCGGCGGTATATAGGGGGTTAAAATGATACAAGACGAAAGATGATGCGTTACAAAAAATATGTGACACAAACTACCATAGTTACACAATAGTTTGTGTTTTGTATCATGTATGTAATGTTAATATTTTAAGATAATCCCCCAGGGGGAACATTGGAACATAGTTATTCTCGCAATTGCATTCCAATGTTCTTTGGGAATTGGCGTTCCTAGAAGCCCGAGCTCGTACCAGCCGGTTTGTGTATGCCGGCTGGCAGATTCTAATACACAAATGGATTATTAATTGTTGTGTTGAAGACGTTGTCAACGCGTCTATAATTTACAATAATAATAATTTTAAGATAAAACTATAGAAGTAGATGGACGTCTTCGATTGCGGCTCAGTCGTAATTACTGTGCCCCTTGTCATTTTTGTTGTATAGAAAAGGACTGAATTTGATTTTAAACTAGTTAACGATTTTCAGACCTGGAGAGACGAGCATTTAACTTGGGACAAATCTCAATACGAAGGTGTTGATCGACTACATATATCAATGGACGAAATTTGGATTCCAGACATAGCTCTCTACAACGGGCAAGTGTTTTAATTAAAAGCTCTGTAATAATATTGACAGAGCTGGGTAAAATACACGAAAAATGTATTTCAAATACAAGATACTTCTCAAAATGTGTTTACAAATACAATGTAAATGAAATACAAAATACTTTAGTTTTTCAAAAGTATTTGAATTACAAAATACTTCAATTTTTAAAAGTATTTGAAATATAAAATAGGTACTTAAATTACAAAATATTAAGTAGTGCATATTGTTGTCTATTCTATAGATATATTGTGTCATTGATTAATGGCTTATGATAGACTAAATTCGTTGGGTAAGTTCGGTTTTACGCTCAGATTGATCGGAGTGCTCTAATACGTTCGAATTCAACATTTATATGCTCTGAAAGATCTTTATCCTGCGTTCGGTTTTAAGATCTGGAGCAGATCGAGCGCGCTCGATTTGCTCCGAGGAAAGCGAGCGAGCAAGCAGATTCAACCATCTTCAGAGCATTCATTTTAAAAATGAGCGGAAACACTTGTTGTGAGAATGGATAAATTTCGAAGTTTATTTATATGAGGTGATTTTTCAATAGGTAAAAACACACGAATAATATTTATTCAAAGAATAATAATAATCACTAAGTCTATATCGCACAGAATGATTAAATAAAATATTTATTATATCTATGGGTCGAAAAAATCGACAACCAGTACTACTATTAATTTTAAAATAAAGGAATAAAACGAAAAAAATTGTGATTCATGATTTATTATTATAACAATGTTGAATTAAATCAAAATGAGGAGCAATAAAGAATATATTTCGGCTTTAGTAATAAGAATTTAAATTATTGGCGCCATTTTATTCTGACGTTTGGAAAAATCTGCTAGATTACGTTCGGAATTGTTTAGATGGCTCGATTTGCTCGGTTGTCACATGACCAAAAATCTGTTCGCTCGGCTCGATCAATCGAGCGTAAAACCGAACTTACCCATAAATGTGTAATGATTGATAGCTATAGGTTAAAAGTGGTTGAAAGATAGAACTTGCATTCCGAGCGTGTAGCAATGCTGTTGTTTACATGGCGTTGCTATGGTTCCTCTATTACAAGTCCCAAGTTCTCAGGTTCTAGCCCGAGAGCTGGTAAAAGTGTCAATTGGATTTTCAATTTATTATTAAAAAAAAATAATGAATTAAAAATATGAATCGGTGCTAGTCCCAAATAACCTTAGCTGTTGGTGGTCTTTAAAACACAATTTTTTTTTGCATTCCGAAATACATTGCATAAAGTATTTCAAATACAAAATACTTTTTTCCGATGTATTTGAAATACACAGAAAAATACTAATTGTAATTGAAATAGTACGTATTTCAAATACATGCAGTTGAAATACTACGCAGCCCTGAATACTGACAATAGAATTGTTAGTTGCCACGGTGCTCCTTGAAGTCGGGAGCCCCTGGCTTTTTGCTAGTTCTGCCACCCTGTAGCCACAGTCCTATAATCTCTTTCTTCACAACAAAATAGCCAACTGTAATTTTGTGTGTACAGTGACGACATGTCGGGAGGTATGCCATCTTTGAATTCTGTCACGTGTCGTATTAGTACCAGCGGAAATGTCGTAGCTGTTATACCGAGCCGTCACGACGCTCTCTGTGAACCGGATCTGACGCAGTGGCCATTCGACAAACAGAGCTGCCGTCTGAGGTTCGGATCCTGGATACACACAGGCGAAGAGTTGAATATCAACTTCAATAAGCCGGCAGTATCGATGGCTGATTTCAAGGAGAATAGAGAATGGTTCATAACTAATTATAAGTTTGAACGGAACGCTGGAGTATATAATTGTTGTCCGGATCAGACATTCCCTTCGCTGAATTATGACTTCGATATACAAAGGCATTCGGCCACTTTGGCCAATACAGTCGTTATGCCACTTATAGGTAAAATAATAGCTTTGTTCCAACCACTCTGAATACCGTAATATTACCGTCACGCTCATGCGCAGTGGATAGAACGCGTTCCAACCGAACTTGTGATCTTTTGTGGACGATTCTTAAAGCGTTCGAACCGAATTTGTGATCGTTTGTGGACGATTCTTAAAGCGTTCCAACCGGATTTGTGATAGTATGTGAACGGTTTCTGAACGATCATTTCGGTACATGCTCTAGACATGAAACCAAAATGAAACTGTAAAATTGACATGCGTATTAAACACTTTGTTACGTTTGTTTCTGTTCAATACCAACTTGAGACAGTTGTTTATTCATTTGTAATTTGTTTTATTTTTGTTTTGTCCCGTCTCTAATCAAATATCTCTTTATTCTTAATTTATTTGTTTTTGCAAAATTATTAATTTAAATATTTATATTTGAATTCTTAGTTATTTAATTATATTTATATTCGTGTAATTCTCAAAATTTAAAATAAGTAAATGTTAGACGAAAAATACAATTTTTAACAAACGCTCAAAAACATCACGACTACAAATTAATAATTTGCAAAATAAGTTATTCATTTTCAAAATGTTTTTAACAACAAAAAAAGCCTAAAATTAGGAATTTATATTTGACAAATGACAATTGATATATTTTAATCATATGCATGGTACCTACATGGAGGCCATGATTTGATGCACAAAACGGTCACGAAAGCGTTCCAACCAATGTCTACGTTTGTACCGTCACAGAACCGTACAATGTTGACGCATGCGCACAAAACCGATAAAAACAGTTTCGTTACCGTTTCAAAACGATCCATTTATAGCAGGTTGGAATAATACATAGACAATTGGAGAAATTCTAGGGGCCAGCACATACATGATAATTCTTGTATCAAAAACGCGTGATTTAGCACAGGGACGCCTATCGACCCGTGGTTTATCGGGAAGGGGGTTCTTCTAAGAAAATGAGATTTTTTAGAAAATTGCACTACGTTACAGACTTGGCAGGGTTATTTTTTACAAAAAAAAGTTTATTTCGTACATGGACGTAGCTACGAATGGACCCGGTTGGGTCATGGCCCATGCGATAACCCAAGACGTAAAATATAAAACCGCAACCACTGGTTTTACATTGTTATTTTTACGGAACTTAAGGCGTCTTGGGTTAAGTGGGGTTGAAGATCTACATCAGTGTGACCCAGCTCTGGCCATGCAAATAAAATGCTGGCTACGTCCCTGATTCCATCGAACGTGTTTAGGTACCATCTTTAGATAAAACACATTCGTATTTCGTTTATTGGTTACATAGACCTAATTATCCATTTTCAAAATTTTTGTCTGTCTGTCTACTTTTTTTTGGATTAACTCAAAAACTAATGCACCGATTTTGATGGAACTTTCAGTTTAGTGTTTCGGGTAAAATATCATCGCTCCTTTACTAAAGGGGGATGATTAGTAACCAAAAAACCCGACATTAACTTGAGTGATGCCCCGGGTAAAGGCTGGTAGAAGGATATGTATTTTTATTTTATTTTGAAAACATATTATTCTAATTAATTGTTTATTTTTTTAAAGAAAGTAGCCAAAATAACCCACGTTAAACGACCACGTAAAAATAATCTTTAATATTAAAATTAACACCCACAATTCCGCTTTCTATTTTGAAAACAAAAAGGATAGTATTTTTAAATCATCACTCTCATCGAGGTTGTCAGGGGTGTACAAGGATGCAAGAATGTATTGGTGACTCAAAGTCACTTTCGATCGAGTCACTTCCGACCACCTTGAACAAGTAGTCAATCGTTGAGGAAAAGTTTGGTTGAGGATCAATAAAAAAAGCTTCACCAAAGTTACGCTTGTGTCCAACGTTTCGAAAAATATATTTTCATCATAATAAATAGTATTATTTAAGTATAATGTGTCCCCGGATCGGGCTTTTTTTATTACGCATTTAACGAAAAAAATTCATTCTTCAATTAGACGCTAATGACCTCTGTTGTCGAGCGTCTATAATCTATAATTCATTCATTCTTCATAAAAATTCCTGCTTGTTTAAAAAATAAGATTCCTATAAAAAATTTTTGAATCAAATATACAGGCTGCTTATAAATTAAGAAAACAGGAAAATACTTCTAATATTTCTAAGCACCCTGTACATTTGATTCAGACATTTTTTTATGGGAATCTCATTTTTTAAACAAGAAGGAGTTTTTATGAAGAATGAATTTTTTTCGTAGAATGCATAATAAAAAAGTTATCCCTATAATGGCAACTCGTTCCGGGGACACATGTCTTATATAAATATTTTAAATATTAATTTTGTTAAGAAAGCACCTAAAAATTTATGATCAGGTAATCAGCAAGATGAACAGATTAAAGAACGTCATTGGAACTGCCTCAGTTAAAAATATCTAACAATAAACATGATCGAAACTGACCCAAAACTCAAGGTGGCTGGAGCTGACCAGGTTGTATCTGTCCTGACACCGTATTGGTAATTAAAACTTTTGTTTCAGTAATGATGATTATAACAATACTTAGTATGTTTTTCGACCCTGAAGATCCGCAAAGAATATTTTTAAACGGAGTGGGGATTTTCGCACATTTTGTATATATGGATACAATTCCCTGGTTGGTTCCAGAAAATGGAGATACTTGTCCTACAATTCGTAAGTAAATGGAATATTTTTAAATGACACTTTTCAATCTTATTATTACGACAAAAAAAGTTCGAGAAATGCTGATAGCACTCATAAAAATTGAAAAGAATATTTTAAAATATCGGTAGAGGTGGGAAGTAAAAATATCAAAGGATATGGTACCTAGCTATTAAAAGAATTTTTTTGTTTCAGTTGTGTTTTACAGAAACTCGCTACTTCTGAGTTTAATTGCCTTACTTCTAACAGTTATATTTCGATCAATGACTACCACAAACAAGAATTCTCCAAGTTGGCTATCGTCTTTCATAACCATCATGCTTAACAACAAACCTGGTCAACTCCTATTATTAACCGAATTGGATCCAACGGTAAATCTAACTGAATTAGTTTTTAGGATTCCGTAGCCACTAGGAACCTTTACAATGGAGATGGCCACTGTCAAACTTGGCCACTAGGGGCGCCAGCTATATAGCCACCTCGGTCTGTGGGCAGTTAATAGTAGTGTGTATAGAATAAGTTTATTTAAAATAGGTAATAAATCATTGACAATGTCGATGTGCTGCGTATTTTCAAAAGATCCGGAAATGAAAAGAATCAGTTGCATGCTATCAGAAGGGAAAAACTTGATTTCTCGCGCGTTTTTTATCAAAACTTAGGTAGATATATACCTGCTGCCATCTATCCGTCTGTTATAGCCCCTCATCTCCTAAAATTTAGAACCGATTCGGATGAAATTTCATAAGGAGGTGTCTTTTATATTCGCAATACTAATAGTGTTGAGATAAAAAAAAACTATTTTTGATGCATCTACACATACATGGGAAGTCGTCGAATGGCGTATCGTTGGATAGGTTTTTTAAAATGCTACAAGAATGTCTCTAATTGCATTTTGGAGCTCCAGCATACAAATTCGTTTGTAGTGAGTCTCTACTTTTAAATTTTGGTTTTTGGTCCTTATTTCCCGTTATTAACCTATTTTTAAAGATATATTTATGATGAACGAAAAAACAATAATATAAAAAATATTGATTTGTCATCGGAACTACGTATGTGTACAAAGATAGATCTACTGCTCACCAACGCGAGGTGTCCTGTCACGGTCGCCAATTGTAACGTTTCTCCATCATCAGGTCGGAGACATGCAAAATATTGTATTATCAATGGAACTACGTATGTGTGCAAAGTTTCAAGTAGATCTGTAGATCTACTGTTCACTAACGAGAGGTGTCCTGTCACGGTCGCCCATTGTAACGTTCCTCCATCATCAGGTCGAAAACATCAAAAATATATTATTTTCATCGGAACTACGTATAATATGTGCAAAGTTTAAAGTCGATCCGATATGTGGAAGTGAGTTAAAATAGGATTTCAAGATTTGACCCTAACTAAAACGTGAAGCTAGTAAAAAGCTTGAAAAAAATATTTACGTTAACGACAATGACGTTGAAGAAAAAATGCTATAATTGGAATAAAAGCATTCAGAATATTAACACGGTTAAAATTTGTATGTGACAATATTATTGTAGGAACAGAAATTGTATTTTTAATTGCTTTTTCGTTAATTAAATTTATAAAAAAAAATGGTAGATCTGTTAGAGAGATAACAGTGACTGTCTTTTATTTTAGGCTGCCGCGGTTACGACTTCAGGGAACACAGAAGAAGGCAACGACCTGGTCGCTTCAATGTTTCCTGAAAAATCACGATCGAAAGAATGGATTATTTTCGCTAAGTTGCTTAACAAACTTTGCATCATGGTTTATGTCATTATTTATTTAAGTATGATTTTTAAACTTCTTCCATAAATAAAACTAAAAAGTGTTTGATTAAAAAATCATAATTATATTTGGAATCTAATATTTTAAATAAGCAGGTGATTATTCCAGACAACATGCACATTTCAATAACTAAAGTAATAGACCGAAAGCTAGTGACAATTTTTTGGTGTTATTTATTCAAGGTCTTATTTTTGTGAAGATGTTGAAGGAGGCATATTAAAGTGTCCTGAGTAAGGGATTTTGCTAGATATCGGTATGGGAGGGATGCAGACCGCCCCCAACATGTAACAAAAAAATGCCACAATTATTATTGCTTCAAGGCTGAAATTGTTTGTATAGCTTGTCGGTGACCCAATAATGCCATAATAACATTTGCAGATCGATTGATCAGTATTGAAGGGGTGGCAGCTATCACCCTAAACGTGTCATGTACCCGATGCAGTTTATATTATTAGTTCAAGGTTCAAAATTGAATACTATGTTGTTACGGCGACTGTTTTAAGCATATATTTCAATTTGCAGAACAAAATGTCGGTATTATCCCTCTTGCAGAACGATAGGCGAGGGGGTTAATATCGACATTTTGTTCTGCAAATTGAAATATCCAGAGGTCTTTAAACAGTGAGAGAAACAACGTCTTTGTGGTTAAAGCGTTTTGTACAGGGAAGTCATGTGTGTAGTTTACTTCATTTTACCTGCTTTAACGGCATACATACATGATTTTTATTTTGAGCACATCTATGGCACAGTATCTTTCGAATTCCTCTCCTTTTATAATAAATAGTAAAAAAAAGTACCACAATTTTCAGTGTTCACGTTTTAATATAATATGTTGTTGTTTGGTGTAATGTATTACCTACTTATTTTGTTGAATCTGCGTTGATTCTGAATTTTTGTTTTAAATGTTTAATTATAGCTTAATTAGTAATGCTTGAACTGTTTTGAAAATTAAAAAAGTAGGTGTGTGTTCTTATGTACGCGCGTTAGAAGTTATACTTCTTTGGCGTGATTAAAAACTAATTTTTAATTTGCATGCAAATAATTTATTGGAATAAAATAATAAAAGGACTTCACATTGTCGTGGGTTCGAATCCCACCTCCGGTCATGGATGTTTTGTGATGTCATTTAGTTTTAAGAAACTTGTTATTTAATGTAATTAATACGCTAATGACCTAAGTTGTCGACGCGTCTATAATCTACAATAAATAGGTAAATAAAAGGACTGGAGTGAATTAATTTATATTTGTTTATATTATGGTTTATTATCATTAATGCTGCAACTTCCTCCTGTTAATTTTGATCTTACAGTGTGCGCGCCCTTCGTAAAAATTTACTCTCGTCATTTTTTCATAACGCGCCTAAAGAAGTATAACCTAAATAAAAACAAAGCAATTTGTTTCAAATTAGGATAATATACAGTATGTCCCGGATTTAGTTTACAAAAGGGGAAAAAATATTTTACGAAATTTGTCAAATTGTTGCTAACTTCCTCAATTATTAAGGACGTTACAACTTTTTAATATTTCGGCGTTATTGGATAAATTTTCCTTATAAATGATTTTGTATAAACGTCTCCATAAAAAATCAGAAATCCTTGGCGCCCATAAAATTGGCGCGATTCTGTCAAATTTGCAATTTTGTAGTTTTAACTAAAGTTTATTTTAAGTTTAATAAAATGAAAAATGTTTGTTTAATATTTTTGCATAAAATCAAAAATAAAAAATCTTTGTAAACTCATTACGAGGACATACGGTATATTTTTTATTAAATTTGTAATAATATTCGTCTACTAAATTTGACATTAAATAGTCTTTGTAAAAAAAAATTTTACATTTTGAATATTTAATTTACTTTTATCCCGGTGAGCTGTTACAATCTTTCAGATATGTTTCGAATATATGAGATAAAACCAGATATTGCGTGTAGCATATCCGTACATTTTGTTATCCAAACGCAATCACAATAGTGTATCAGAAAATAGCAACAGAATCCCTAAAAATTGAAATACTATTTCTTATCTGGTGACACACTAAAAAAACTACAAAGATAACAAAGTCATAAGTTATTAATTGAAAATTTTTCGTTTGAAAGCAGCCAATTATATTGAATTAACACTCGCATGTAGGGAAATTCTATTGATTCCGAAGCATATAAGGAAACTATTAGTTTGGTAATCATGTCACGGTTGAGTACTGTAAGCTCATTCCGCCGCGAAAGTTGAAAAGTCCAGGTTAGAATCCTGACTGTGACTATGGTTGGTAAAATGATTTTTTCCAATATGTTTCGAATCAATTATATAATTGGCTGCTTTCCAACGAAAAATTTTCTATTGCAATTCAGCCGTATAAATCTTATTAATTTATCATAAGTTATTAGTGTATTTGCCATATGGCACATACACTATTGGCGTCGGTCGGATGGCGGGACCTAGGGGTCGGACCAAAATTTCTCGACGTTTCATAGCCTCCTGAACAATTTGGTACCATTTTTGGAAATGTTTATATATATATGTATATATATATTTATATATATATATATATATATATATATATATATATATATATATATATATATATATATATATATGTGTGTGTTCGCGGCATAACTCTCGAAAGACTTAATTGATTTGAACGAAATTTGGTAGACACGTTGGAATCCATCACCGCACGGAACCTATTTAAAATGGGCCCAATCGGACCATTTTAAGGGTAGTTTTTGGGGGTTGAAAAAAGTTTTTGGGCCCAAAAATACCGAAAAAAATCTCAGAATTGTTTAAAAATTGGAATTTAACCCTTTAGTAGAGATTAAAATGTGTTGCTAAAATTTTAACAAAATCGGCACGACAGGACCGGACTTACAAATTTTATGAAAACACTAGTTTACGGATAGTGATTTATTTGCTGACGGGTGTATTTAATTTGGTACGGAGGTTGCATTGATAATAATATTGAAATTAGGAAAAAAAATATTATTTTAAGGGATGTATTAAGGGGTTAAATTTTTTATTTTGTCCAAAAACAAACTTAAGTTCACATAATAAAACCACAAGGCCTGTATTAGCAAATACACTATATTGTCGGCAGGGTTATGGCACTGCGACCCGAGTTTTTTTAATTTTTAGTTCTAACCCAAGTCCGTTTTTGGGGTTTTGTGTTCAAATGATCCAAACTGAACTGTATTGTTCTCAGAAAATCTGATTTGACCTTAGATTGTGACAACACATATTTCTCCATAAGAAAAGCATTGTAGAATTGTAAATCGATTCTGCTTGAAAAATAATTGATTGTTTGAAGCGATATTTTTTTTAAACTGTGTATGCGTGTATTTAGCACCGCTGCCACATCGCCTTTGAGAATGTCTACCGCAATTGTAGACGAAACGTCAGGTAGAAATACCACCGGACCACGGCCTACAAGCCCGGAAACCATGAAGAATAGTTGTGATGTTTGACTTTTTTCTGTTCATGCTGTATATAACACACCACCACAAAAATTATTTGTCCCTATAAATCGAGAATCATTAACAATGCAGTGACCCTACTACCCGATAGATAAATAAAATGTTACATGGTGAAATTAACCAAATAAGTAAACAAATACCTATAAAAATAAATAAACATAGTTTTTCATAAATATTTTTCAACGCTATATAAACGAAAACAGAATAATTTTGTGCATCAGAATTTATAAAAAGCTACAACGAAGTTTAGTTGCAACAGTCTAAATCGTTCTTTGACTATGCCTAGTTCGGTGAAAAAAGATCAAATATGTAAACAAATCACTCACGAATAATATATTTTGGATTTCAATTTTTTGTAATTAATATTATTACCATACAGTTTGTAGAAAAAAGTTGAAGAAATCGAGTTTCGTGCCGGACGAGTCCAAATTTTACCACTGGTAGCTCTCCCCACTACCCCTACTGGAACGGCCATCTTGCTGGTTTCTTCTCTAAACAATACTACTCTAATGCTTGGTTGCAGCGTCGAAATTAAGATCATCGACGCCCAGGGCAAGATTCTGATTTCGCGCTCTTTGCTTGAAAATAATCATATTCGCATCGCTGATTGAGCCCTCTTCGGGGTTAGCGCCCCTGGTGCGGGCCCCGGTTGCCAGGCCCTAGCTACGACGCTGCACGGTTGCACAAAGCGTTGTCAAATAATTTGATTTGACAATGACTATCTCATTTATTTTCATCGTATTTATTAAAATAGGTCTTCACAGAACCGCGATACTTCGAAGTAGTTTTCTTTCAATACTCGAGTAATAAATACGACATACCTATGTTTGCGGAGTGATACGAAAACAAGATGTGATAGAAAACTTATTCATCTCAATTCAGTCTACGATTGAGCCTTCAGGGGAAATGTATCTATTGTTTCCAGTTCTGAATTATTATTTGTATGCGGCTGAATAAATATGTAAATATAAACTTTTTCGATCCAACTTCTCAAATCAATATATTATGCATTTTCGAAAAAAAAACTGTTTGCAGGCTTTGAAAAAATAACGTCTATTTAAAAAAAAATATACGCTTCATGTGTGACTGTTTTTAACATATCAGAATAAAAACATTGTTTACTAAGGCGGAAAATCGACGTTTGCAAATGAGGGTGGCAATCACTCGAGTCGCAATCGCCCGAGTGACACATACTATTTTTTGTATGAAAGAACAACTTAAATACTTACAAAAATGGATACTATTTGTTAGACCAACTGCCAGATATTATAGTTTACTATAATCGTGTAGGATGGCGCCACTTTCGCAAGAGACGAAAACACTTTACTTTTGATCTTAGCATGCTGGACTTTTGTTTTACGTATATCCAAAAATGTTGAGTTGATAGTGCCCTTAGAGCCATCTTTGAATTTTCAAAAATAAATTTAGCTTCAAAAGTATAGTTTATGTAATAAGATTTTACCCCGATTTTGTCCGAACTTATTAAATCAATGCAAACGTTTTTTTTCTAGCTGTGGTTCCGAAAATTATATCATTAAAAATCTCTAAAAAATTTCTAAAATACTTACTACCATAAGGAATAAATTAGTCAGGTTTAAGATTTTTACTTCCCACCTCTACTATGGTAGGGAACTAATGGATTTAGTCCGAAAAAAATATTTCGAGATTTTAACAGATTTTTACGTTTTAAGACCCTAGCAATCGTTTAAGATCATTTTCTGACTGATGTCTGTCTGTCTGTCTGTCTCTCTCTCTCTCTCTCTCTCTATATGTGTGTGTGTGTGTGTATGTGGTCAATTTTTCACCTTCGATATCTTAAAAACGAAACAACATACGGCCATGCCGATTGTTCTATTGTGTTTATCAGCCTTTAACTTAGATCTGATTAGATTTTGAGTAAAATCGGTTCAGTGGATCCTGAGATATTAAAGAAAACATTCTCAATGTCACGTATTAACATAGGTAAAAAAATATAAATGAATTCTAGATGTTATAATATGAAAAAAATTTAATATTTTTTTTCTATAAAATGTACAGTTTTCGAGAAAAAAAATATTTTACTAAAAAAAATAAAAATTATACGTAAATCAAGGTAACCATGATTTTTGCTATATTAAGCTAGCCATCACTATATCACTAAACAAAAAAGAGGGCCTTGCTTTTTTTCAAAGAATAAAAAAAGAGTGTTTATTGTTTGCAAATATTTACTAGGTGGGAAGTATTATAGGACTGGTCATCAGTCGAATTTTTTAAAACAAAGTGCCAAAAATCGTATGTTATTTAAATGGAAAAAATTCGATGTCTTTGAGGCACCAGTTAGAATTGAGATAGGGACCTGAAATTTCAGCTACATCTTTTTTTATTTATTTAGAAACATTTCAGCTTATGAGAGCATTAATATTCGGAAATGACTATTTGTCTATTTTAAGGGCCACCCTAGTGTACATATAAGAAAAAATTTAAAGGTCACTGCCGGGATTATGTGACACTGCCTTATATTAAAATTGTTTGTACAAAAACACATTTCTAAAAATATATTTGAAATATCATTCCCTGTATATTACAACTTTGTAGGAAGTTTAGTTATTTTGAAGTGTTACATTACTTTTAATTTAATGAACAGAATTAATGAATTAAAATGTTTACGTATGTAAATTTCATGGAATAATGATATTTATTTCCAAATGTCACTTACGTTGATTAAGTTCTTACAGCTGTACTTTAACATAATGATATGCACGGCGAATTATCTATACATATAAAACTGTTTCGTGACTGACTGACTGACTGACAGACAACGCACAAACTAAACCACTCGCTATCATGCAAAATTCTTAAAAAAGAAAGTCCTCAAACAAAAATAAATTATTTAAAAAAAACAAAATACTCGACTGCGTAAAAATCGAAATTAAAAAGAAAGATTAAAAGATAATATGCAGTCGGAAGCATCCGATATTTCTGTTTAACTTGCAACTATATGTATGCAGTCGGGTTTTTTGTTTATTTAAATTAATTTATTTTTATTTTCTTCCTTTTAGTTGAATCTACTCATCAAGCCTTTTCATTTGATACCACGCACAAAAGGTTATAACGATTTTTTCCTTATTGACAAAATGGCGTCTAGCGTCGGCCATATTGAATTTTCCGTGACGTCATGTACTCTATTTGAAAACTTCTCAACGAAACTTTTCTTTTGATACCTATATATTTAGAAGGAAAATTACTTTTGCATTCTGACAAAATAGCGTCTAGCGTCCGCCATATTGAATTTTCCGTGACATCATAATATACAATGGCACTCGCAAGACTATGACGAATTTATAGATACCTAATTTTTCAAAATCCGTCAAGCCGTTTAGGCTACAGAAGGCGCCGACGAAAATGCAATGATATACTTATATAATATGCATACATAAAATTATACTTATATACATATACTGGGGTGCAATTCACCCTGCTCTCAGGGTTGAAGTTACGTAAATAATACCAATCGATTTAGATGTCCCCCTTGATTTTAAAATTAACGTGTACGAGCTTTTTTCGCAAAACTGATGTTAAGTGGCCAAAACTTGGGGTGACTGTTTTCATTGGGTCACTCTGTATAAATAAATACATACATACACCCGAAAAATACTCACAGACAGTTTTATTAATATTGCGTAATGACTACAAATTGACGATTTTATAAAATATATTTGATAGTGTAATAATGACTTTATATAGGTATAGAACGTTATGTAATAAAAGTCGATGTCATTATATTCATTATAAAATTGAACACAATATTATAAAAAAATTTAGTTATTGTGAATATTTGAACTAGTACGGTGTCAGTGAGTGAAGTCAAGTGAAACAAATTAAAATATGTCGTCTGTTTTTGTGAGATTTTGAAGACGATATTTTGTTTAAATTGTAAAGTTGCCTGTTTATCTGTTCGAATTGTGTGGATTATAGACGCTCGACAGTATCTGTTCAAGCCGCAGTACAGCACCCTGTCGATAAAATAGTGTATTTGCTAATACGCGCACTGAGGTATTTATATGTAATATTATTATGTAATTTTTTTTTGGACAAAATAAAAAATGTATCACTTTAATACATTTTTTAAAATTGTAAAATTTTTCTCAATTATTTCAACATTCGCCAAGAATTTTATCATTGAGTCATTTTCCTGATAGTAGTTCCTTCAATTATCCACGCGAGGCAGCACTTGTGGTAGGTACAAACATTATTTAATCCCCATTAGTGTCGTGTCATTTTAGTAGTATAACTTAACTATTAAATTATATTATTAATAAATTAATTAAATAATTAAGTACTACTAAAATGACACGACACTAATGGGGATTAAATAATGTTTATACCTACCACAAGTGCTGCCTCTCGTGGATAATTGAAGGAACTACTCTCAGGAAAATGGCTCATTCTGTTGAATGGATGAATTGTGGATTATAGACGCTCAACGACAAAGGTCATTAGCGTCATCATTCTGTTGAATTATTTTCCAGATAAAATATGCAATCCAATGTAGACTTATTTTTATACCTATCTTGCAGAAAAAATATTACTTTTAAACGCGGTCCTAAAAGACAAAAAGGTTTTGCAACGATGATAAAGGGATCACAGAATGCTACTAAAAACACCTGCTTATTTTTAGGTTATGAAGGTAGTCTTTGCGTGGTTAATATACTTTTTATGTCAATGGAACTATGCCGTAAACCAGTGAAATGTCAAAAGCCACTTTGGCTCGTTTCTTTGTTTTTTTAAAACGTGAAATTGTACACAGTTGACGCTTCACTTCCCAACGCCAGGGGTTCTCAACCTTTTTTTCCCCTGCGACATACCTAACGAATTTTTAATCGCTGGCGACACATACCTACATTTCTTATATTATTAAGGGATGGGTCGCCAAAATACCACCAGAGCACGGGAAATTTGTAATTTTCTCGCGAACACCTAACACACGCTCGTGACACACTTGTCAGTCACGACAAAGTGATTGAGATTCGCTGTAGTGATGTTTTTACAATCGAAACAATTGCAATCGTTCATAATAACAATCGAGTCCACAGTCGACTCGGAGTTTGATTTTACAATCGAAATGTTCGATTGTTCAAGTAGATTATTTGCCACATAGGTTATAGCAATAGCAGCGAATCAGAATACATATAATCGCGATTCAAGGTTATATGCTAGTCGACTGGCGTTCACGCGACTCGTTGATTGTTCACTGTTCACACTGTTCAGTCACTCTGTGATCTCTGTGCTATTGAATTCGTATCGGGTATGTAGTATACTGTACGATTCAGTCTCGGTAAACTATGAAACAACAACAATCGAGTCCAAGTGACAACCATCTAGAGTCATCGAGATATTTGAACAATCAAGACAATCGACTAAAACATCTCGTAATCGTGCATCACTAATTCGCTGCTGCTTACGCAAGTATAACAGTGGTGGCTTGTCGCGTTGGCTACCCTGTAAAGTAGGTAAGCAATTACGGAATAATAATAATAATAATTTCTTTAAAATATCCTTCCCTTAAAAGTATTCGATAGGGGAATCACTTTTCATCTCAAATCCTTTTCCCTCGCCTAAAAACGGTTCCCGCTCTCCCGACGCTATTTTTAAAGCTAAAAAGTTCAGGTAAACACCAAATGAACGACCAAGAATCACACTACAAATCCTACAGACGAATTTTTTGAAAAAAAGTTTTGGCTACGTGTGACTGATTACGTAATTTATATATTTTTTTAAAAAGTTGTAAGTTTTTTTAGGAATTTTTTTAATTTTTCGCCTGTAGGATCTGTAGTGTGTTTCTCGGTCCTTCATTTGGCGTTTACCCGAAACCTTTAGCTTTGGAAATAGCGTCGGGAGAGCGGGAACAGTTTTTTAGGCGAGGGGAAAGGATTTGAGATGAAGAGTGCAGGGGTAACTTCCACTATTGAATACTTTTAAAGCGATTACTGAGGGCCGTAGAGGAAGTAATTGCTGACATATTCGTAGCCCATTCTCATTCAATATCAAACAGGGCGGGTGTTAGACGGGTTGATTGAACATACGGTTTTACATGTAAAATTAATGAAGCTCTATCTCCTTTCCTATTGACATGAGTATTCTCAACCGGAAGTTTCATCTCAAATCCTTTCCTTTCGCCTGAAAACAGTTACAGAGCTCTCTCGACGCTATTTTCAAAGCTAAAGGGTTCGGGTATTAACGTCAAATGAAGGAATCACACTACAGATTCTTCATGCGAAAAATTATTAAAAAATCCTGGAAAAACTTACTTTTAAAATTACGTAATCTTTCACACGTTGCCAAAACTTACAGCTATCTCGACGCTATTTGTAAAGCTAAACGGTTCGGGTAGATGCCAAAATGTAGAACCAAGAATCGCTCTACAGATCCTTCAAGCAAAAAATAAAAAAAAATCCTAGAAAAACTTACATTTTTTTAAAGTTACGTAATCTTTCACGTGTAGCTAAAACTTAAATAAAAAAAATAGCCTTTAGGATCTGTAGTGTGATGCTTGGTCATTCAATTGGCTTTTATCCGAACTCTTCAGCTTTAAAAATATAGCGCCGGGAGAGCTGTAACGTTTCTTGGCGAGGGGAAAGGATTTGAGATGAAATGTGCAGGTGGTATCTTCCAGTAGAGAAAAAAACTTGTCATGTCATTAAATAAATTAAAAAAATATACATATATTACAGGAAAGATATTTACCGTGTTTCAGTAATAAAGAGAGCTCGTAAGTAATTAAATGTCAAAACTTTTTAGTTTAGGTAAATGGACAAATTATTTTTGAAATTAATCTTCTCATTTTTGAGGCAATAAAAATAAAATTGACATTTCAGTCACATGAATTTCCCACACATCAGCTATGCAATAAAACCGGAAGTTTAACGGATGTTACAAACATTTCCTCCTCCCACATTCGGCGGGACGTTTTTTTTTATATTATTATGATATTGTGTTTTATGGAAACGACGAGACATGTCCGTTATTATGTTTTCCGGACCACACGACCGTTTTTGCACCCCTCTCATTTAGGCGGCCGCAACCCCTTCCTTCAATAATATAGGTGACGCATTCTCTGTAAGGTTTTAGTTGGCCAGTTTTTAACCGACTTCAAAAAAGGAGGAGGTTCATAATTTGATACATATTTTTATATGTATGTACACTGATTTCTCCTGCACTTGTGAACCGATTTTGATGATTATTATTTTATTTAATAGGATATACCTTTGGGGTGGTCCCATAATAATTTTACTTAAATCGGTTCAGTAGTGTGACTGATTTTTTGTTATTGTACTATGTACTATTGTACTATGTGTTGTTATTGTATAATGTCGGAATTAATCCCCTCTCTTAGAGGGAAACTTGCTCGCCTAGGTGTTTATATTGTTTTGCAAGGGGGTTAATACCGACATTTTGTTGTGCAAATTGAAATATATGCTTAAAACGGTTTCAGTAACAACATATCAAAATTTGAACCTTGAACTAATAATATAAATTTCGTCGGGTACATGACACGTTTAGGGTGATCTGCCACCCCTTTAATACTGACCAATCAATCTGCAAATATTATAATGACATTATTAGGTCACCGACAAGCTATAGAAACAATTTCAGCCTTGAAGCAATTATAATTGTGACCATTTTTTTTGTTACATGGTCTGCATCCCTCCCATACCGCTAACTAGCAAAATCACTTACTCAGGGCACTTTAATATGCCTCCCTCAACATCTTGACAAAAATAAGGCCTTAAATAAATTTATTAATACATTTTTTCTGATATTGCTCACCTACGTTATATAAGGAACTCCTATGCAAAATTTCATGCTTCTAACTTCAAAAATGACGACCTTCCATACAAAATTTCATCCCCTATTTAATCTCCTTAGGTGATGAATTTCCAAAAATCCTTTCTTAGTGGGTGCTTACGTCACAAAAGGAACCTATTCTCCAAATTTCAAGTTTATATATTCAGCGGTTTGGCCTGGGCGTTGTCTGTCAGTCAGTAACGGAACTGTTTTATATACCGGGTGCTGATTTACTTTGCGGGTAATAGTAAAATCAAACTTTCACGATTTACTGCTTCCCTAATTATTTTAGGAAAAATATCTTCAAATAAAAGTTTTAGAACATAAAATTCTGCATCTAAATCATTAAACAAAATTAAATTTGCATGATTTGTAACGGCAGAAATTTGATATGAAAATGTCAAAATCACCTCAAAAACAGATAGCGATAGCAGCTATGGAACTTGAACAAAATGATGACGTTTTAGCTGTCAGAATAATTTCTAATCATTTTGTTCAAGTTCCATGGCTATCGCTATCTGTTTTTGAGGTAATTTTGACATTTTCATATCAAATTTCTGCCGTTACAAAGTATGCAAAATTAATTTTGTTTATTGATTTAGATGCAGAATTTTATATTCTAAAACTGTCATTTGAAGATATTTTTCTTAAAATAATTAGGGAAGCAGGAAATGGCGAAAGTTTGATTTTACGGATTAAATCCCTATTACCCGCAAAACAAATCAGCACAGGGTATATTAATAGATATATTAAGATTAATGTTTTTTCCATCTTCATCAAAAAAAAAAGCAAAAATTCAAAATCAATTGATCCTTACGCCATCTATATTTAAAATCTGATACATATACTATTTTAATCTCAATACTTAGAACGATATCCTTTTTATAAATTATTATACTGCAAAAATAAATTGCATTGACACGTTTCAAATAAAATTGATTATTGTTTGTACAACAGTTGGGTATCGTAAATGGTGTCAGAGCGTGCCTCGTTTGCGAAAACGGAATTATATTAACATTTGTGGGTGATTATCGTTATTCTCGGACATTCTCTCCAATAATCCTTTATCTCCTCCGCTTACTCAGGCCCTGATTGAACATCAATTGATAATCAGTGTAACGAAGAATGAAGCTGCGCATACAAATGACATACGAGTTCAGGTCCGGATTTACAAAATAGATTTTGCAACCCATTTATTCTAGCATTATCGAAATTCAAGAAACCCAAAAGTGATATCTTAGACGGGGCAAACAAACATGTATAGGTGTGCCAAGTTTCGTGGCATTTTAGAAATATTAGATGTAACGGAAATATAGTCGGACGTGGTTGACGTATGAAACAAAACATAGCATGACATTCTGTGTTTTGTTTCACATGTCAACCACTTTATGGTTTTATATACAGATTGTATCAAATTAAACCTGTGCATAGGGCATTCTGTGTGTAAGACAGAGATCTATACATAAAGAAATAAGTAAGAATGAGATAAATGATCGCTTAGGATGTTACGTGGTTACTGTAAATAAATAATATTTATACAACCTAATAGCGTCATCTTTGTTTTTTCGCTCCTTCTATACTGTAAAAATGTAAATGTTTTATCAGTTTAATTTACAGTAACCACGTAACATCTTATTAGCGATCATTTATCTCATTCTTACTTATTGCTTTATGTATCAATCTCTGTCTTACACACAGAATGCCCTATGCACAGGTTTAATTTGATACAATCTGTACATTGTAAATAATATTAAGGTCTCAGATACAGTAATCTAGGTGGCCGTGTGGAAAAATTCGAGTCTACCGACAGGTACAAACGCTCAGCCCAGGTTTGAATCCGAAGGCTTTTAATATACATATTTATTAATGAAAATATATAGGTATTATAGTTAGGTAATAATTTAAAATATAAAACAAAGACGTTGCTTACTTAGCTATCGGTGCAACTGTGTAGCGTTCCGTTTTTATGATGAAGTATGTCAGCCGGGCATGCAGTTGTAAGAGAGTGACCAGTCAGTACCCAGACGTGTATTAACAGCATATACTGCAAATACGTGTTCGTATTTGAGCCGAGTAACCGCGATTCCGCGAATTTCACCGTCGGGTTGCGAACGCGACCGTGCGAACGCGAAAACAAACGGTTCACTTTATTTCAGTACCCAGGCAAAGAGTGCCTAACGCGCCTAAGGAAGTTTTTACTTAAAAAAAATTACTAATTATATTTTATAACATTTTATTTTTTAAGATAAATAAAGGTGGATGTATTTCTTTCCATGACAACGAATACAATTATTTGTGTTTAGCGATATTCACGTCATCTGTCTGTACTCGCGATACAGACATCATTTTTTACAATTTCACTATGCAGTGTTGTAAATAAGTCAAGCCCTGTAAAGGGCTCGATGGGTTGTATTGTTGTACATGCTTTCAGATACAGATCACGACCACAATTTTGATCTCTTATTTGATTTCCCCTGTCATATCAAACAGCTATCATTGTCTAATAACTAATATTGTTCTCTTTTCTCTTCAGCACACAATCGTTTTGGTTCGCTTCAATATAATAAATACATAATATTAATATTCTACTATGATATTACGTCATCTGTGCGACACAATTTATTTTGTAAAGATTGTCTTCATGTCTCCGATATTGTTACAAGCTTCACTTGTTGTCTATATATATAATAAAACTGTATCGGAGACGTGTCTGTACATGAAATATTTTTTCAAAACTATAATTGCGGTGGACAAATTATTATCAAATAGCTGTCCCGTCAGGCTTCGCCCGGGTGCTAAGAATTTATGATTTATTATCCCTCCTCTGCGAGAAATTCTCCCCCTGCTAAATCGTAGAAGATCGTAAAAAACTATTGGAAATATTTACTTTTTTAAATTACCGTAAATGCAAACTTTATTGTACATCAAATTCGTTTACATTATTTTGGAAATTGGGTACTTGGACGAGAAAATAAATAGATTTTCAAACGTTTCGTTGAATTTTTATCAAATTATTCAGACAAGTTTTAAAGTTGATAGAAATTCAACGAAACGTCGCAAAATTTGAAAAAACATCTACTTACATAGGTTCTTACTTATTTTCTGGTCAAAGTATCCAATATCCTAAATATTTATATAACATGGACGAAAACAACAATAATTCGTAAGGCTTGAGAATAGCCGAGAGTGTAGCAATGCTGTTGTTTGCATGGCGTTGTTATAGTTTCTCTATTACAAGTCCCCAGTTCCCGGGTTCTAGCCCGAGAGCTGGTAAAAGTGTCAATTGGATTTTCAATTTATTATAAAAAAAAAAAAATAATGAATTGAAAATATGAATTGGTGCTAGGCCCAAATAACCTTAGCTGTTAGTGGTCTTTAAAAAAACAACACTAATTCGTTTACAATATTTTTCCAGTGTATGATTCTATTTTTTGTTACCATAATACATAGTTTAAATTTAAAATTTAATTTTAGGGAAAAAAGCAAAAAAATAAAACAATTCGCGGATAATTATAGTTCCGTCATAATTGATTAAATTTTAGCAATTAGTACCCTGCATGCTTCAGACGCCTATGTCCTCTGTTGTCGAGCGTCTATAATTTACAATATCTATTTAGTACACGTGCTTTTAGAAAATGACACGCTGATTCCATTAAGCAAAAGAAAACTTCTGTATTTTAGTTTAGGAATTCAAAGATTTTGGTCTCAAAATAGTCGGTGTTACTTTCAACGCATTTTATATAGTTTGCATTTATGCCATAGGTACCTATTGAAATAGATAATGTATTATTGTGTTTGATATATTGTAATCCATATTCAAAAAGATTCTTTGCATCAGTGCTGTTAAAATGGACACTCTGCAGACACATGTCAAATATGTTAAGAGCAAAAATTTTAGTAAAAAAAAACTTTTTAGAGACAAGCTTTTATTGAAATGTACTAAAAAGGAAAATATAATATTTAATATAATAATAGTTTTTTTATACGGCTGTATGCAATTGAAAGATTTTTTCGTTGGAGAGCAGCCAATTATATAATTGTTTCGAAACATATAGGAAAAAATCATTTTACCAACCAGTGGTCACAATCAGGATTCCAACCTGAACCTTTCCACTTTCGCGGCGGAATGAGCTTACAATACTCAATCGTGACAAGATTGCTAAACTAATATTCTCCTTATATGGTTCAGAATCAATAGATTTTCACTACATGCGAGCGTCAATTCATATCTGCTAATTCAATAGCTATATGATATGAAATGAATCCTCGAACCAGCGAGAGCCCAACATGAGTGTGAAAATTATTTCGAATACCCATTAATAGGATATTAATAAATACATAGGTACCTAGATATATCGATGCTATAAACGGTATTACCACATAATATTCTAGAAACAATCATATCTTGTAGAAATCATAAGATAATCTACATGTAGGGTATATACATATAAACACGATATAGAAATCAACCAGCGAGTTGATTTTTTTTATATAATATTTAATAATTTAGGTTCATAATCATATATATAAAATTCTCGTGTCACGGTGTACGTTATTGAATTCCTCCGAAACGGCTGGACCGATTTTGATGAAATTTTGTGTGCTTATCGGGTAGGGTGGAGAATCGGACAGCGTCTATTTTTCATCCCCCTAAATGTTAAGGGTGGTCCACCCCAAATTTTTTTTTTTTATTTTTTGGACAAAATTTTTTGTTTTAATTTTTTCATGATTCAGCATTGAAAAATACATACAACTCTAAATTTTCACCCTTATACGATCAACCCCTGTCTAATATAAAAAATTCTCATGTCACGGTGTATGTTATTGAACTCCTCCGAAACGGCTAGACCGATTTTGATGAAATTTTGTGTGCTTATCGGGTAGGGTGGAGACACGGACAACATCTATTTTTCATCCCCCTAAATGTTAAGGGTGGTCCACCCCAAAAATTTTTTTTTTAAGTTTTTAGACAAAATTTTTTGTTTTTAATTTTTTATGATACAGCATACACAAATACATACAAGCCTAAATTTTCACCCCTCTACGATCAACCCCTATTTTTGTTACTGAACTCCTCCGAAACGGCTGGACCGATTTTGATGAAATTTTGTGTGCTTATCGGGTAGGGTGGAGACACGGACAACATCTATTTTTCATCCCCCTAAATGTTAAGGGTGGTCCACCCCAAATTTTTTTTTTTATTTTTTGGACAAAATTTTTTGTTTTAATTTTTTCATGATTCAGCATTGAAAAATACATACAACTCTAAATTTTCACCCTTATACGATCAACCCCTGATTTTTAATCGCGATTTTTATATTAAGCTTTAAAAAATACATATATGGCGAACGAGCGAAGCGAGTGAGTAGGCGAAAATATTCAAGCGAACGAGCGAAGCGAGTGAGTAGTGTATTAATAAAATTCAAACGAACGAGCGAAGCGAGTGAGTAATGTAATTATAATATTCAAGCGAACGAACGAAGCGAGTGAGTAATGTAATTATAATATTCAAGCGAACGAGCGAAGCGAGTGAGTAGTGTATTTATAATATTCAAGCGAACGAGCGAAGCGAGTGAGTAGTGTATTTATTATATTCAAGCGAACGAGTGAAGCGAGTGAGTAGTGTATTTATTATATTCAAGCGAACGAGCGAAGCGAGTGAGTAATGTAATTATTCCTGGAAATAACGTATATGGCTAAACAACGTTTGCCGGGTCAGCTATACTAAATATACGTGAGCGGAGTAATGGGTGACCGCTATTAAATCATAATTTCATACCATCCGAGCGAAGCCGGACCGGGTCCGCTAGTATTATTATAATATAGCGGGAATTGTAAACTCTATGATAGTTTATTAGTGGCAACTCCTGCTTTTATAATAATTATGAATCTAAATTATTAAATATTATAAAAAAAGTTTTTTTACTAATATTTAATTTTATTCACTTTAATCTATCAAAATTTAATTCCTCTTTGACCCCCGTAGGGGTTGAATTTCGAAAAATCACTTCTTGGTGGATGCTTACGTTAGAAAAGGAACCTACTTTCCAAATTTCAAGATTCTATCTTCAGCGATTTGGCCTGGGCGTTCATTAGTCAAAAAAAACTCTACACCCCCGTTTGAACCCTTTAGGGGTTGAATTTAATTCTAAAAACGATTTAATCGTGTATTGTCGTCGGGAATACATATGTGCACAAAATTTCAAATCGATCGGATACGTGGGAAACCAAGTCTGACATCACAGGCCTAATAAAAATGGCGGGCAAACAGGGAATTTTATTCTTTTCTTCTTCGTACATATAAAATGATTGAGCTGACTAAATATGGCGACTGGCTTCACTTTTAAATGCTTGTAACCTCCTTGCTCATTAGTAAAAAGATGAATGCAAGAGACCTTTTAAAAATAGTTTAGGCACGAGCGGTTTCGCCGTTTTTCTTATATAGTTTTTTTCTTATATAGTTTTTATGTCCCTATTTCTTTTTTACGGATAAAATTCATTGAGCGAATTGAAGATCAGATCAATCACAGGTTGGTATCTTGACGATTAATGACGAATAATAATTGCTATCTAGTGTCCAGATTCTGATTAAAGGATCTCTAAAACTACACAGGATTTAGCTTATGCTCTATATCAGGGATGGGGAACCTTTTCACATCTACGATTTTTTCAGAAAATGTTTAAAGTGGCCATGACGTGCCAACCAATGAAATTTAGTGGACAAAAAAATGAATCAAAATTACTTGTAGTGTCGATCTCATATTTGTTATTTGAATGATAGTTAAATCTTTTAGACAACATCTAACATATCGTCCGTCATCTCACCTAAAAACTAGTCCGAGAGCTAGTGACAATTTTTTATTCAAGGCCTTATTTTTGTGAAGATGTTGAGGGAGGCATATTAAAGTGCCCTGAGTAAGGGATCTTGCTAGATAGCGGTACGGAAGGATTGTAGATCGCCACCAACATGTAACAAAAAAAATGGTCACAATTATTATTGCTTCAAGACTGAAATTGTTTGTATAGCTTGTCGGTGACCCAATAATGCCATTATAATATTTGCAGATCGATTGGTCAGTATTAAAGGGGTGGCAGATCACCCTAAACGTGTCATGTATCCGACGAAATTTATATTATTAGTTCAAGGTTCAAATTTTAATATGTTGTTACGGCGACTGTTTTAAGCATATATTTCAATTAGCAGAATAAAATGTCGGTATTAACCCCCTTGCAGAACGATATAAACACCTAGGCGAGCAAGTTTCTCACTAAGAGAGGGGGTTAATACCGACATTTTGTTCTGCAAATTGAAATATATGTTTAAAACAGTCGCCCTAATAACATATTAAAATTTGAACCTTGAACTAATAATATAAATTTTGTCGGATACATGACACGTTAAAGCCTTGAATTAATAACACCAAAAAATTGTCACTAGCTCTCGGTCTATAACAAATATTGAAAAAGTGAGATACGCCACCGAACAATTATCCGTAAGCCTGACTTTCTTCTCACAAAGTGGAGTAACTGTGGTGGTGTAAGTGGCAGATACGTCCTTACGTGAGATGAAGGACTATATTTTTAAGTATTTCGATTTAGAACCTCAATCAACGCCGTGCCTACAATATTCTGTCGTGTGCCACCTACGACACGCGTGTCATAGGTTTGCTATCCCTGCTCTATACTTAGTACAAACAATTATTTTCAACAATCGCTTGACACAAGTTTGTTAAATATTTGATACTTAAGAACATCGTAACGGTTTTGTTTTTGTTAATATCACCAGATGGCAGATACAGTTGCAACTCTGCTTTATCAACTTTGCACTGAAACAGTTGAAAAGATTTTAGCTTTTGTTTTCTTTTCATTTATTTCAGTATTGGGGATGAGTAAAAGTAAGTACTTGTAACTACAAGTACTTCCGAGTACTTGACATAAGTGTTTTAAATGTTGCAGAGTCAGAGCCGGTTTTAAATTTTTTATCTTTTTGCCATTTTTTCTGGAATATTACAAAATAGTCAAGCAATTTTTCCTCTCGTAACAAATAAAAATAACTCAGTTGGTTGTGATGATTATCACCGGGTACGCTATTTAAAACCAGTAAAGTTCTGTACAAAATTTTTATAGCAAATAAGACAATAAAGAATATTTTTATCTTAAAAAAAATTTTTTTATCGAAAATTTTTAGGGTACTCATTTTATGATTGTTTTTCTTTAGTGTTTTTAGTTTATTGGATTGGAAAGGGGCGATAACACTGTAAAAATGTTGATACAATTTAATCTAGAATCTCTTGTAAAATATTTTATTTATTTATCTAAAAAAAACTCAGTCCACTGTAGAAAATTTATTTTTCATTCGCGATTATGTATTTCGACAACGATGTCACCGAGCGCTTACCGCAAACATAAAATTTATACGCACAATAAATTTAAATAGGGTCGTCACGCGTATCAAAATTTGATAATTTTAAAAAGTGTATGTTTATCCTCATACACAAACAAATAATGTAAACCAACTTTCAGAATGTATTGGTATAATCTGCCAATCTATTGCTTTATTTACCGGGAATTAATCAGCAAACATCATAATATGTTTATGGCGGTGGTCTCCAATAAATGCTGTCGGTTGCGTCAATTGTCACGCCGCACGCAGCGTCAGAATACTTCCTATGTTATAAGTAATATGTATAGAAGCGATATCCTGCGTCTAGACGTAGCGTACGACGTCAAGACGCTGTGTTTGTAGTTATAGTGGACGCTAGACGCAACGTATTGCGCCAATTGACAAGAGAGACCGCCGGACGCTGCGTACGAAATCCAGACGCATGTATAGCTGCGTCAGCAGACGCTAGACGCAGCGTATGACGACACTGTGCGCTGCGTTTGTATAGTTATAGTGGACACTAGACGCAACGTATAGCGTCAGCTGACAAGAGAGACCGCCGGACGTCCAGACGCATGTAACTGCGTCAGCAGACGCTAGACGCATCGTACGACGTCAAGACGCTGTGCGCTGCGTGTTTGTAGTTATTGTGGACGCTAGACGCAACGTATAGCGTCAGCTGAAAAGAGAGACCGCCGGACGCTGCGTACGAAATCCAGACGCATGTAGCTGCGTCAGCAGACGCTAGACGCAGCGTATGACGACACTGTGCGCTGCGTTTGTATGTTTATAGTGGACGCTAGACGCAACGTATAGCGTCAGCTGACAAGAGAGACCGCCGAACGTCCAGACGCATGTAGCTGCGTCAGCAGACGCTAGACGCATCGTACGACGTCAAGACGCTGTACGCTGCGTGTTTGTAGTTATAGTGGTGGACGCTAGACGCAACGTATAGCGTCAGCTGACAAGAGAGACCGCCGAACGTTCAGACGCATGTAGATGCGTCAGCAGACGCTAGACGCAGCGTACGACGTCAAGACGCTGTGCGCTGCGTGTTTGTAGTTATAGTGGACGCTAGACGCAACGTATAGCGTCAGCTGACAAGAGAGACCGCCGGACGTCCAGACGCACGTAGCTGCGTCAGCAGACGCTAGAAGCTGCGTACAGTGTCAAGATCACAGCCTTAAAATGGCCGGTTCCACCACTTCTACTTTAATTTAAAGTCATAATTATTAACCAATGAGATATAAGGATTGTAAACTAATTAGAAGTTTAAGTGGAACTTAAAATTTAAATAAAAATGGTGCCCGACCCTGAATAAAATGATTGTTGAGAAAAACACTACCGAAAATTAAGAGGTTGTTTTTTAAAAACATATTAGTTTTGTTTTAAAAAAACAAAGCGCACATATTTGTATTTGGAAATGTTGTGAAGGGGGCAGCGTTCCTATATTAGATTTCGGACATTTTGTATTCAAATGTGTTAATGTCTGCATGTTTTTACAGAGGAAATGAAAATGTCCACGAGATAAATGTGGACAGCATGTAACATTTAAATAAAATAAACTGAAAAGGGTTGTTTGTTTACTCTAAACATTAGTCCGGAATACATAATTCTGAAATGACCGTATGACTTTGTATATTAAATAATCTACCGATGTTTTATTCTTTTTCACTATTTGCTAATTTTTTGGTTAGTCACAATATGGTATAGGTACCTATAAATAACATAAAACGTAAGATAAATTAATAGATTTATACGGCTGAATTGCAATTGAAAATTTTTTTTTGTTGGAAAGCAGCCAATTTTATCATTGATTCGAAACATATTGGAAAAAATCATTTTACCAACCATAGTCACAGTCAGGACTCTAACTTGAACCTACTTTCGCGGCGGAATGAGCATACATTTACTCAACCGTGACAAGAGTCCTGACTGTGACTATGGTTGGTAAAATAATTTTTTCCAATATGTTTCGAATCAATTATATAATTGGCTGCTTTCCAACGAAATTAACTCTCGCATGTAGTGATGAAAATCAATTGATTCCGAAGCATATAAGGGGAATGTTAGATTAGTAATCTTGTCACGGTTGAGTAAATGTAAGCTCATTCCGCCGCGAAAGTGGAAAGGTTCAAATTAGAGTCCTGACTGTGACTATGGTTGGTAAAATGATTGTTTCCAATATGTTTCGAATCAATTATATAATTGGCTGCTTTCCAACGAAATTAACTCTCGCATGTAGTGAAAATCAATTGATTCCGAAGCATATAAGGGGAATGTTAGATTAGTAATCTTGTCACGGTTGAGTAAATGTAAACTCATTCCGCCGCGAAAGTGGAAAGGTTCAGGTTAGAGTCCTGACTGTGACTATGGTTGGTAAAATGATTTTTTCCAATATGTTTCGAATCAATTATATAATTGGCTGCTTTCCAACGAAAAAAAATAAAACGTAATATCTCTCTTACTCTGTTGCAGAAAGCATTGTCAGAAAATCTGATTTAACAATGACCTTAGATTGAAATCACACATATTTCCCCATAAGAAAAGCATTGTAAACTTTTAAATTAATCCTGTTCTAAAAATAATTGATCGTCTGAAATTATATTTTTTTAAACTATGTACGATATACCTATACCTACATCTGTTAAAGATTGTTTTTTACAATTTTCACTTCGAAACATTTTAGAAATATTAGATGAAACGGAAATAGTCTGAATGACATGTGAAACAAAACAAAGCACAGTAAGCCAGGTGGCCGTGTGGAAAAGTACGAGTTTACCGACAGGTACAAAACACCAAGCTCAGGTTCGAATCCCGAAGACTTTTAATTTTTTTTTTTTAATTATGAAATTAATATATTAGGTATAGATTTTGGATAACAATTTGAAATATAAAAACAATATTACAATTATTTTATTTATTGTATTTTACGAACATTTGGTTTTATAAGATAATTTAAACCGGATTTATTCATTTCCATGACAACGAATACAAATTATTATTTGTGTTTAACGGTACTAACGTCATCTGTCTGTACCTGCGATACAGACATACCCATTCAAGGGTGTAGCTAGGTGGGTGCTAAGGCCTAAGGACAGCACGTGCCCCCTGGAATGAGCAAAAATCCAAGATAAAGAGAAAATTCTTTCATGATTTTCTGAGGATTAATGAAAATTGTGCTTTAGTTAAATGCAGGTACCTACATGTACATTAAATTTTTTAAAATATACATGAATTTGATAATTAATTCATTTCCCATGCTCAAATCATCTTCGTTTATATGTTAAACTTTGTACTAAATATTACAAACAGTGGTTCCCGGGGTCCCCCACCCCCGCGTCACCTCACTTTGCCTCCCCCCGCTCAAAACGTGGATACACCTTTGTACCCATTTTTTCTCTCTCAATGAATTTTTCGTGAACACATTGTATTTCTTTTAATGAACTCTCATTGACTGCATTTTTTCAGGTATGATAACTCGATTCACAATTATTATTATGTGACTGTTGAATCGTATTTTCAAAATTTAAAGTCTGTCTTTTTATTGTTGCGGTTACCAATCAGTTTGAAAAACACAAATAAAATCCCGAAACGTCGGACGCAAAAGAGAATTGCTGTAGTAAGAGAGATGTTATAATATCTGAATATTATGAGCAATAAAAGATTTTATTGCGTCCTTTCACTACCACTTGGTACTAAATAACGATTTTATTAACGGGATACTTCTAGTAGTCAGATAATTCCACGTACCGCCATTAAAAGAAAATTATTCACAGATCGACAGGAAAGTCTAGTGATACAACATTTTTTTCAAAATTTGTTGCCGTCATAAGATATAATAGATAAATAATTTCGGTGGTAACTGGGCAGGAAATGTCTTAAACTAGTGATGAGCAAAATCGTATTATTTGAATAATGGGATTCTTAAGTTATATGAGTGATTCCAATAATCGGATATTTCATTCGAATTATATCAGATGATTGTTTTGAATTACGAATACTGAATTTCATATAATAGGTACCTAATAGGCGGATCTAAGTACAAATTTACTAGTCGGTATTTAGTAGTGATGAGCAATATCGCATTATTTCAACAATCGGATTCTTAAGCTATGAGTGATTCCAATAATCGGATATTTCATTCGAATTATATCAGATGATTGTTTTGAATTACGAATACTGAATTTCATATAATAGGTACCTAATAGGCGGACCTAAGTACTAATTCACTAGTCAGTATTCAGTAGTGATGAGCAATATCGCATTATTACAACAAACGGATTCTTAAGCTATGAGTGATTCCAATAATCGGATATTCCATTCGAATTATATCAAACGAATCTTTTGAATTATGAGTACCTACTGCATTTCATATCTGTTTTTAACTACCCAGGCAAAGATCGCCAAACGCGCCTAAGGAAATTTTCACTTCAAAAAAAACGAGGCTAATAAAGTTTCACTTTAAAAACTTGATTATTACCTATTATACTTTAATAATATGATTGGGTGACGATTGGAAAATATTATAAAAAATTATGACAAGGAAATAAACAGCAAATGATTTATTTTCATTTTAAAGTACGCATTGATCAAACTGTGAATAAAACTCAATACCTGTTGACAATTGAAGGCGAACACAGATTGTGGAAAGAAAGGTGACGATGCATTAAATGACACAATTGTTGAGATACAATGGAGAGAATACACCTACAAAATATAGCTTCTGATACAGATTGATTATTATTGCTTTATAGAACCAAAGAAAGAAAGGTGTGATATAGAAAGACAAATGTTAAAAGAAACCAGCTATGCAAAGCATGGGACAAGCGACTGGGCCCTGCACTCAGGGTCCATTCTTATTGGTCGAATACCCAATATTGATGTCGTTTGACACACGCACACACATCTAAACGAACGTAATAACTAACTAGTGAACTCTGTATACTAATATGGATAGTTGATTGCGATTAAAAAATGGATTTTGTATGTGGACAATGTTCAAACATATATTCTTCAAGACAGGCATTAATGTTCACAAAATTAGAATGAAAACTTCAGGTAAGGCTTGTAATCTAATTCTTTCTATAAAAGTCGATCAATTTTTTGACATTTCAAAATAAAACCTAATTTAATATTAATATTTGAGATATTATAGGATGTCCAAAATTTATACAGTAACAGTGTTCTTGAGAATTTGGAATGGAAAAATAAATTTTAATTAAGTTTTATTTTAAAATGTCAGAAAATTGATCGACTTTTATAAAAAGAATTAGATTTATAGCCTTACCTGAAGTTTTCATTCTAATTTTGTTAACATTAATGTCTGTCTTGAAGAATATGTATTTGAACATTGTCCACATACAAAATCCATTTTTTAATCGCTATCAACTATCCATATTAGTATACAGAGCTCACTAGTTAGTTGTTACGTTCGTTTAGGTGTGTGTGTGTGTGTCAAACGACATCAAGATGGGGTATTCGACCAATCAGAATGGACCCTGACTACAGGGTCAAGTCGCTTGTAAGCATGGGTGTCAGGACAGGTCCCACCGGGTCAGTCAAAATCATCTTGATTTCTGGATCAGTTCCGAGCACGTTTGGCGTTTTATATTTTTTAAGTGAAATATTTTAGCCTCGTTTTTTTCGTTCGGTTATGCATGTCGAGGTCACGTCACGTCCAATCAAAGAATTGCAGAACACTGCGTCATCCTAAACAATAAATACTTATAGCAGTAGACACAACGGGATGCGTAGCGTAGGAGTATCGCAGTTGCTTTATACACAGTAGGTCACTGGTTCGAAACCGAGCGGTAACATTAATTTTAGTTTCTATTTTTAACTATACCATATTCCACTGGATATTTATTTATATTTTTTGCTATTTTGATTCTATTTTCTCATTTATTTTTTATTTTAATATATTTTACTATCATATACAGTGTCAAACTTAGAGGGGTGTGCACTTGTAGCTTTAAACCACGTAAACAAAATTGTATATTTTCGGCGATTTCGGGTTAAAAGCATTTAGGGCTATGGCGAAAAAATCTCACCTTAGTTTTTTTTAACTAAGATAGTTCCGATCACAAGCTTAATGGCCGGTTTATCGTACATTTTAGTCACGATGTTTTTTAATCAAACTGTTAAATTTTGATTGCTACGTGTTCATTGGTTGGTGCGTTTCGTTACCATAGCAACCCGTAATTTAACAGTGTGATTACAAAAACATCGTGATTAAAATGTACGATAAACCGGCCATTAATCTGTTAATCTTGCTAATAATTTGGTCATAAATTTCAAGATTTGTAAGAAAATTCATATTTAAAACATTTATTTACATAAATAATACTGAAAAATTGTCTGGAAACTGTAATTTGCTATTGAAAATGAATGAATGAAATAATGAAAGGGGTTAGAAAAATTAAGGAATTTTTCAAAATTTTGTATTTTCCGGTACTTATATTTAACACTAGCGGCCCGATCCGGCTTCGCCCGGGTGCTATGAATTTATAATTTATTAATGCATTACTCACTCGCTTCCTTCATTCGTTCGAATTTATAATTATTTAAGACATTACTCACTCGCTAATTCGCTCCTTCGCTCGAATTTATAATTAATTAAAACATTTCTCACTCGCTTCGCTTGTTCGGTCGAATTTATAATTAATTAATAGTTTTCGCAGCGCACGCCAAATAATGATTTTTATAGGCAAATTTTTAATATCTTGGGTTACATTATTGTAATTTTCGTAGGGATCTCTAATTTTTTTGAAAATAAAATACAGCCCACGGTATTAGCTCTTTCTATAGGTTAAAGAATTTTTTAAATCAGTTAAGTAGTTTTTGAATTTATGCATTACAAACAAACATACAAAAAATCTAATCTTTTCTCTTTATAATATTAGTATATAATATATGATAACTAATCAAAACTTAATCGACACTGTATGTGTATATAAGTCACGAATATGTTCGAATAGCACCAGTGTGCTTCTTCTATTAGTTTAATTTTTCTGTCTGAACAAATGGATAGAGTACCTACAGCAAAATAACTGTCAAAATTCCATTCTCCCGTTAGACAGATTCTGGCCGAACAAAGAGATCGGAGAGCAGTTGCTATATCGATAGATATATAGGTAGCTAGTAGCTACTACTGTTGCTTGTATTGAAAACTTGGATCGCATTATCTTCTACGATTGATAACTTAATATCAACAACAACCCCACTTCAACTCCTCTATCTCAAGTTTTGGAACAATGTAATACACGCAATGTTCCCGGGGAATTTATGAATGGTAGCTACAAAGACAGATAGATAGCAGGTTGGGGAGACATATAGTGCAATGTCAATGGGTAGTATGTTTTGCGCCACTATCAAGATCACCCTAACATCAGTTTATTTGTTGACTTTTAGTTTTGATAATATTCTTAAGGTCGAGGTACAGTTTAAATAAAATAATAACAAGCCGTAAGGTGGGCCGTTTATTAGGACTAAAGTGCGACCCTTGAGGTTCACACGACGAACTTCCCAGTTTGATAAATATTTAATAAAAATTAAATTAGATATTACACAGAAAAGTAATCATTTTAATCATTATAAAACATAATTATTATTTATTTTTAACAATAATTAAAAAAAAAAAACGGATGAACCGATTTTTATAAAATTTATGTCGGATCAAAATGACGTACCATGCCTCGATTGACACCCTTACGAAGTCGATATAATTTTTTATTCGCGATATATTGTGTAAAACCTACTTTTTTGGAGTCTATTTGGTTTAGAAAAAAGAACGGCTGAACCGATTTTGAAAAAATTTCTTTCAGATCATATTTACGTTAATACGCGTCGATATCATTTTGCATTCTCGAGATTTCGTCTTAGAAAGAAATGGACACATACGTATACACACACACACACACACACACACACAGAGACATCTTTCTAAAAATAGAGTAAAAATAGCGTAGTAACCTTGAAACATAAAAATTTGTTATACATTTTGATTTCGATTTTCGGACCCATTACAATAACGTCCATTTCTCGACATTATGTCATAACAGACGCCATTCGCACCATTACGATTTTTCCATTTTTACCACTTTCCCGTTGTTTTCTACATTTTCTAAACTTCACCTTTTTTTAATAACAATGTGCGAATGGAGGAATTATAAGAAATTAGGATAAAGTAGGCAATTTTGGGAACATAGGAGTTTGACAGGTAATCGGCCATAGCCTTGAATAAGGAACCATCTCGATATTCATCTGGAATTATTGAGGAAAACCATGGAAAACCTCAAACAAGATAGCTGGTACACCGTTTCTCGGCGTGAGGCAGTAGGAAAAAGTCCTAGCCACATCTGCCCCCGCCGGGATTCGAAACCAGTACTTTCCCAATGCGAGTCTAGTGCTGTATCACTAAGCTACATCGCCGGGTTACAGTTTAACAAAATATGAATTAACATTTTTGACGTAGAATATGTCTTTGTGCGCAACCACTATGAAGGGTCTAGGGGCAGATCTGCATAGGGACAAATTTACGGTTGCAACGTTGATTTGGCGAACACGAATCAGCAAAAAAAACTTTTTAACAAAAAAAAACCTCCTTCAAAAATCCACTAAAAAGAGGAAAATAATAAAATTTTGTGGTCTGCGCAAATTTAATAAAATATGAAGTCGATTAAAAAGTATAGTATAGTGATTAATATCTTCTTTTTAACCAACTTCATATTTTATTAAATTGGCGCAGACCTCAAAATTTCATTAATTTCCTCTTTTTAGTGGTTTTTTGAAGGAGGTTTTTTTTTTTGTTAAAAAGTTTTTTATTTTTTACTTTTTAGTGTCAAAAAGTGACATTTACCTTAAAAGAATCACACGCCGTTGCTCACTTTTATTAAAATCAGCCGAACAACTGAACCGATTTTGATGAAATTTCTATGGGACCAATCTGAAAGTATATCCTTTCAAATAAAACAAATTTTCAAAATCAGTTTATAAATGACTGAGTTATGATGTAACAAACATTAAAAAAAATTCGACTGATGACCAGTCCTATACTTCCCACCTAGTAAATATTTGCAAAAAATAAACACTCTTTTTTTTTTATTCTTTGACTAGGCCCAAATAACCTTAGCTGTTGGTGGTCTTTAAAACACAATTTAATTTTTATTCTTTGAAAAAAGCATGGCCCTCTTTTTTGTTTGGTGATCTATTGATGGCTAGCTTAATATAGCAAAAATCATGGTTACCTTGATTGACGTACAAGTTTTATTTTTTTTAGTAAAATATTTTTTTTCTCGAAAATTATACATTTTAGAGAAAAAAAATATTTACATTTTTTTCATATTATTACATCTAGAATTAATTTATATTTTTTTTACCTATGTTAATACGTGACATTGAGGACGTTTTTTTGAATATCTCAGGATCCACTGAACCGATTTGACTCAAAATCTAATCAGATCTAAGTTAAAGGCTGATAAACACAATAGAACAATCGGCATGCCCGTATGTTGTTCCGTTCTTAAGATATCGAAGGCGAAAAATTGACCACATACACACACACATACACACATACACACACACACACACACACACACACACATACAGACATCAGTCAGAAAATGATCTTAAACGATTGCTAGGGTCTCAAAACGTGAAGATCTGTTAAAATCTCGAAATATTACTTTCGGACTAAATCCATTACTTCCCTACCATAGTAGAGGTGGGAAGTAAAAATACAACCGAATTGAGAACCACCTATTTTTTTTGAAGTCTGTTAAAAATATGAATTAACATTTTTGACGTAGAATATGTCTCTGTGCGCAACCAGTATGAAGGGCCTAGGGGTGGATCTGCATAGGGACTAATAGGGTTGCAACGTTGATTTGGCGAACACGAATCAGCAAACATGAACAATATACCATATTAAATCCCTATGTTCACCTTTGAGACCGGTCACGGGGTATATTGTTTTAACCTTTTGTTTAATAATAATAAAATAACTATACCTATTCAGTTCATGTCCTTGGAGTAATAAATTTATTATTATTTAAATATTTTGTTAATTATCTTTGTAACTTTATTTAATGTGATCTTTGTGGCTGACGTAAACGTAAAAGCTTTTCAGTGTCTATAATTGTAGCGCTGCGTTGTTACTTATATCTCGCATACATATTATATAATCAACTTACAAAATATAGTATAAGCAATCCTGATACACTTAAACATAATTTGTCAGTGTCGTGACTACTAAGGCTGCCGCCCCTACGAGTTTGACCAGGAATCTTCGGGTTTGCGGGTTTCGGGTAGTGATGGGCGAATACGAGATATTTTTTGGTATATGACTAAAATTTTTTTTTGTGGTATATTAATAGAGTAATAAATTCTGAACAAAATGACGCCTAAATCTCTTCATTTTGATTTTAAATAAGCTCAAAAATAATTTTTGAAATATTTATGTTAGCCCCGCCCGCTAAAAAATCGTTTTTGCTCTACTGATATATGACGTCATAATTTTATGAACTTGCGTTTATATTAGCTAATAATATTATCTAAAAACCCAGAAACAGAGTGTTGAAAAATACCATTTTGTACCTATGTAAACATGATGTAAACAATATGACCTACGTTGCTATGGATACATTTACATTTTACTTATAATTGACGTCACGCGGTGTTTGAAGTTACGTGACACATAGATTAAAAATCATGATTTTATTTATGTATTTAAATATGTTTACAAAACCTAATTAATAAAAATAAAAAATTAATAAATATTTTAGAGCATAAACTTTCATTATAACAAAGTTTCATATTTTATTTTGATCACTGGCAAATACCCTATTGTAATCGTTTATAAAAACAATCGACTCGGAGTTTGATTTTACAATCGAAATGTTCGATTGTTCAAGTGGATTATTTGCCACATAGGTTATAGCAATAGCAGCGAATGAAAATACAATATATAATCGCGATTCAAGGTTATATGCTAGTCAACTGACGTTCATGCGACTCGTTGATTGTTCACTGTTCACCTTGTTCAGTCGATACCCACTACTCTGTGATCTCTTCACTATTGAATTCGTATTACGCGATTGCTGCACAACCGACCATCGACTCGACCACAGTTGTTGAGTGATGAACGATTGTATATTATGTGACTCTCGACAGTGTACGATTCAGTACTATGCGACTCGGTCTCGGTGAACTATGAAATAACATCAATAGAGCCCAAGTGACAACCATCAAGTCATCGAGATGTTTGAACAATCGACTAAAACGTCTCGTAAACGCGCATCACTAGTTTCGGGTCCAAGCTGAAGCGTGCATAAATTCGATGTGGTGAAGTTAGTACTATATTATTTATTGTAAATTATAAACGCGTCAACAACTTAGGTCATTAGCCTCTTGATTACATTCAATAACAACTCAATTAAAACTAAATGACATCACAATACATCCATGAGTGGAGGTGGGATTCGAACCCATGACAGTCTGATCCAGAGGCCGCGACCC
This sequence comes from Mongoloraphidia duomilia, assembly GCA_039654895.1. Lineage (NCBI taxonomy): Eukaryota > Metazoa > Arthropoda > Insecta > Raphidioptera > Raphidiidae > Mongoloraphidia > Mongoloraphidia duomilia. Next base: position 17,213,540 of record CM077527.1, read on the forward strand.
TAACCACTGGACCACACTGTCTTCGTCAGAACTATATACCTATAGGTCAAGAAGTTTTTGAAAAATGACAAGGGGCACAGTAATAACGATTATGCCGCAACCGAAGACGTTGAACTACTTCTATAATTTTATCTTTAAGTATTAACGAGGACCGTGTGGTCTAGTGGTTAGCGCGTCGGCCTCTAGATCAGACTATCGTGGGTTCGAATCTCACCGGCGCTCATGGATGTTTTGTGATGTCATTTACTTTTAAAAAAGTTGTTATTTAGTGTAGTTGAAAGACGCTCATGACCTGAGATGTCGACGCGTCTATATAATCTACAATAAATAAATATATAAAAAAATGCAAAGGTGGCAGTCCTAGTGACGACCCGTATCCATACATATTAGTATAAATCGACCCTAATAAATAATGCCCTCTCGATATCAGAACACTGACACTAAACTACAGGAATGTCTGTTCTAGAATATCACCTTCTCAAATGATGTCATATTACATAGAGGATACAAAGGTGAGATCAGATGAATTCAGTTTAAAATAAAGCTGGGGTAAAGCAACAATAATCATAGGCGTCGGTTGCTCAAGTATTGAAGTAACTCTCGATTAATGGAAGTCATGCCAAAATTATCGACTAAAAATATTAGTAAAAAAAAACTTTTTAGAGGCAAGCTTTTATTTAAATGCACTAAAAAGAAAAAATATCATTCAATAATTTAGCTTCATAATTATTATAAAAGCGATGGTTGCGACTAATACTATCACAGAGTTTACAATCTCTGTTATTATAATAATTATGAACCTAAATTGGTAAATATTATTTTTTCTTTATAGTGCATTTAAATAAAAGCTTGTCTCTAAAAAGTTTTTTTTACTAATATTTAGTCTTTCAAATTTTTATTCCCTTTTGACCCTTGTAGGGGTTATTTCGAAAATTTCAGAGTTACGTTTTGTTACTATCCCACAGGAATTATCCACCTCCCGCGATTCCATTTTATGCCGGCCACCATTTTGGATTTATAATGACGTCACACAGCTTATTGTGTTCTATTTGTCATACCCTTTTATTTGATACCCATGTCGAGGGGGTTGTAAAGAAAAAGGTAATCCGCCATTTTGTGTCGGTCGCCATATTGAATTTAGAACGACGTCACACAGCTTATTGTGTTGTATTTGTCATACCCTTTTATTTGATACCCATGTCGAGGGGGTTGTAAATAAAAAGGTAATCCGCCATTTTGTGGTAGCCGCCATATTGGATCTACCATAATATTAAATATACCAGAACCAAAGGTGTGTGCAAAATTTAAGCATGATTGGATATCTGAAAGTGGTCGAAAATTCGTTTCTAGTAAATAGTAAGAAATCAAAGCTTGGATCCGCGCCTAATTTTACTATTATCTACTAGGACAGAAAGTTGAGTCAAATAAATTATTTCAATATTATTGATTGTTACAGGCTGATCATAAAAAAATAATGGAAGTTAAATTTGACGAACGGTTCAATATGAACGACCTTACATAATAAGTACAGCATATTTTTATCGCTATTTTTACTTCCCACCTCTACTATGGTAGGGAAGTAATGGATTCAGTCCGAAAACAATATTTCGAGATTTTAACAGATTTTCACGTTTTGAGACCCTAGCAATCGTTTAAGATCATTTTCTGACTGATGTCTGTATGTGTGTGTGTATGTGTGTATGTGTGTGTGTGTGTATGTGGTCAATTTTTCGCCTTCGATATCTTAAGAACGGAACAACATACGGGCATGCCGATTGTTCTATTGTGTTTATCAGCCTTTAACTTAGATCTGATTAGATTTTGAGTCAAATCGGTTCAGTGGATCCTGAGATATTCAAAAAAACGTCCTCAATGTCACGTATTAACATAGGTAAAAAAAAATATAAATGAATTCTAGATGTTATAATATGAAAAAAATGTAAATATTTTTTTTCTCTAAAATGTATAGTTTTCGAGAAAAAAAATATTTTACTAAAAAAAATAAAAATTGTACGTAAATCAAGGTAACCATGATTTTTGCTATATTAAGCTAGCCATCAATAGATCACCAAACAAAAAAGAGGGCCATGCTTTTTTCAAAGAATAAAAATTAAATTGTGTTTTAAAGACCACCAACAGCTAAGGTTATTTGGGCCTAGTCAAAGAATAAAAAAAAGAGTGTTTATTTTTTGCAAATATTTACTAGGTGGGAAGTATAGGACTGGTCATCAGTCGAATTTTTTATCAAAGGTTTTTCATTTATTTTAGCTTGTCTTCAAATGTTTTAAATTAACTAAATATATATTTGTTATAACTCTAAACTCGATACAAAGCAAGGATATTTGGTTGAATTATCAAAGAACTGTTGATTTAATGTTATGATGTAATTTAAACAGCAAAAAACGTCTAAGAAATCAAAACATAAGTTATTGTCTTTAGAATTTAGTAAACAATACTTTCTTTGATTTTCTTTAAACAACGAGAATTACAATTAATTGTGAGGAATTCCAAATAAGACAATTGTTTATTGTTATAAATTTATTATTAAATATAATAATTATAATCTAACTTTAACAAAATTTAATGGTAACCTGTATAAGCTGATTGCCAGGGTCAGTATTAAAGTGCCAGGTTTCTTTTCATTAATGTACTAGCTTTTACTGGAAACTTCGGTCTCGAGGAAAAGTTTTTTCTTTCCCTTAGAAAATTTTAAGAAAATGCGTAAAATATGTCTAAAATTCTGAGTTTCGTTTTACCTGTCTGTATGCTTGTTTGCTTATAGCTCGAGAACTAGAGGAAGTTACCTCCTGAACTCTTCATCTTAAATCCTTTCCCCTCGCCTAAAAACAGTTACAGCTCTCACGACGCTATTTTTAAAGCGAACGGGTTCGGGAAAACGCCAATTGAAGGACCAAAATCACACTACAGATCCTTCAGGCGAAAAATGAAAAACCATTTTCCTGGAAAAACCTAAAACTTTTTAAAAATTACGTAATCTTTCACATGTACATAGTCAAAAATTTTTTTCAACAAATTCGCTTGTGAGATATCTGTAATGTGATTATTGGTCCTTCATTTGGCGTTTACTCGAATCCTGAAGCTTTAAAAATAGCGTCGGGAAAGTTGTAACCGTTTTTAAGCGAGAGGAAAAGATTTATGGTTAGTGATGGGTGCTTGTAAGACGTTTTTACAATCGAAACAATTGCAATCGTTCATAATAACAATCCAGTCCACAATCGACTCGGAGTTTGATTTTACAATCGAAATGTTCGATTGTTCAAGTCGATTATTTGCCAGCGAATGAGAATACATATAATCGCGATTCAAGGTTATATGCCAGTCGACTGACGTTTGACGTTCATCGTTGATTGTTCACTGTTCACATTGTTCAGTCGGTAGACGGTATTCTGTGATCTCTTCACTATTGAATAATACTGCACAATCGACCATCGACTCGACCACAGTTGTTGAGTGATGAACGATTGTATATTATGTGGCTCTCGACAATCAACAGTGTACGATTCAGTACTATGCGACTCGGTCAACTATGAAACAACAACTATCGAGTCCAAGTGAAAACCATTGAGAGTCATCGAGATGTTTGAACAATCGAGACAATCGACTAAAATATCTCGTAATCGCACATCACTATTTATGGTTAAGGGTGCAGGGAGTAACTTCTGCGGTAGAGAATACTCTTAATAGTTAGCCTGCAGTCTCAGGGTATTGGCCGAATCCCTTTATTAAATGCGAATAAAGGGCGAGCAAAATCCCGGGTACAGCTAGTACAGAATATGAATTTAAATTCAAGACTTAGACCAGGCGCATACACACTTTATTGTTTCCACGACTTCAATCGAGTTGTGTACGTGTCGCGATTTGAATTCGACTAAACTGTTTATTTGTTAGAGGTGAGCATAAAATTATTCAGTTGTGCCATAATTTCGCTAATGGGTCGTCGAACAACTATTTAGTCGAGTTTATGCTAGCACAGCTGTAAACAAGCTGCCGACGATAGTTGTTCAACAGAAAAGTCAAAAGACGATCGATGCGGTTTTATGATTTTTTTGTTGTACAACTATCGTGTCTGATCCCATAACCTTATTTGACAAACAATATAAACAGTTGTGCGATTAAAAATTGATTGTATGTGCCGGTCCTTACAGATAAACCGAAAACAAAAAATATTTTTCGTTCGTTGTCCTTAATAACGTATGTCAAAGAAAACAAACTGACCATTTAAAGGCAAAGTATTTTAAATATATGAGTAGTGATATTGTCCTTAAGGGAAATAACATTTCAGAGCCTTCTGCAGTGATGCTTAGGGCGTAGTTTTATCGATTCATGTTTCGGTAAAAAACATTTATTTATATATCTAAAAAACTCTTGTTTGACATTTTTGGTTTTATATAAATCTTTTAGATATACCGGGTGTTGATTTACTTTGCGGGTATGAATTTTCCTGCTTCCCTATATATTTTGGTGAAAAAAGAACAAATACAAAATTTGTTCATAATTAAAAATTCCATTTGACACGTATGTTTGCAAATTACCAATATGCAACTTTTAATTACAAAATAATTATTAAGGAACTGTGATTAAGTTTAAATTAAAAATATTTATTCGAATAGCCATGATTTACTATAACCACAATCATAAATTGAAACGTCAAAAACACAATGAAAACAATTTGAATTTGTTGAAGTCATGGCTATTCGGATAAAATATTTTTAATTTAAACTTAATCACAGCTCCTTAATAATTATTTTGTAATTAAAAGCTGCATATTGGTAATTTGCAAACATACGTGTCAGATAGATTTTAATTTTGTATTTGTTTTTTTCCCCAAAATATATAGGGAAGCAGGAAAATTCATAAACCTGATTTTACATGTAAAATCCCTATTACCCGCAAAGCAAATCAGCACCCGGTATATGAAAATAATATGTGAAACCAAAATTCTGAAATAGCTAATTTTCATTAAACATTTTTTTTAACAGGCCCTATCTGCTTACAAATGGGCTACCGATAAGGTTAGCGAATTTCCCCCGCCATTTTTAGTAAGCACATGCTTAATATTAAAAAAAAAAATCCGACAGATTTTTCAAAATATGGCACATAATATGTAATCAGTGGTTTTTTTTTGCTGCCGACATGGATTATGTATAACGTGCCGCTACATGAAACGGATAGCTACCAGAAAGTGGTTCGTAAAACTAATTGATTCTGTAATTGATAGGTTAATTTTGTTAAATCGATAATAGAAGCCATATAACTCAATAAATGAACATTCGTAAACCATGTGTTTACAGGTAGGTACTTATGTAATAATATTTTACAAATCTAGTAATTATATAGAGATTAACAGAAAGTTCTGCCTTTCCTTGATTTGTATCTTGATATCTGCAATTAGCATTTCGAAATATTTTGAAGAAAGAATTGTGGATTATAGACGCTCGACAACAGAGGTCAGTAGCGTCTATCGAAATATTATTAACTATGCTTAAAATGGTAATGTTTGAAGGAAAAAAAAATGTTGAAATCTAATTTGTTTTCTATACAATTTTATACACTTCTAGTGATAACTTTAAATTTTCGAAACAATTTCTTGCAAGACAAAAACGTGTTAAGAACATTTTTATAGGAAACTAGCTGTTCGGTCCCGCATCGCCCGAATGCAAATTTTCGCTCACTGCTTATCCCCCATTTTGTCGTAGACAAAAAATATAGCCTATGTTACTCGTTAAACATTAGGTTTTTAAACAAAAAAAATTGGTTCAGTGGTTCCCGAATGATATACAAAATTGATATATATTAGCATAGACAACCAAACAAACTATAAGGTTCCTGCAAAAGTGACATCAACGCGAGTGAAGCCGCAAATAAAGGCTAGTAACAGATAAAATAGAGCAATGATAACTTACATTATATAATATGTTCAAAATTTCATTGAAATCATTTTAACTAGTGTTTCCGTCTAGATCTAGACTTTCTAGACTCTTGTCTTGTCTAGATTTTCAAGACAAGACTTGCAAAAGTCTTGTCTAGAAATTTTCAAGACAAGACAAGACTTGCTTTCTCTAGATCAAGGCTCTTGCCAAAACTCTAGACAATTTTCAAGAGTCTAGATAAACTAAATAAATAAATAAATGGATAATAATAAAAAAAACAAGCCGTGAGGTGGGTCGTTTATTAGGACTAAAGTGCGACCCTTGAGGTCCACACGACGAACTTCCCAGTTTAATAAATATTTAATAATAATAATTAAATTAGATATTACACAGAAAAGTAATCATTTTAATCATTAAAACATCAATAATTAAAAAAAAAAAAAAAAAAAAAAAACGGCTGAACCGATTTTTATAAAATTTATGTCGGATCTAAATGACGTTAACACGCCTCGATTGACACCCTTACGAAGTCGATATAATTTTTTATTCGCGAGATATTGTGTAAAATCTACTTTTTTGGAGGTTATTTGGTTAAGAAAAAAGAACGGCTGAACCGATTTTAAAAAAATTCCTTTCAGATCATATATACGTTAATACGCGTCGATTGGCACCCCAACGTAGTCGATATCATTTTTCGTTCTCGAGATTTCGTCTTAGAAAGAAATGGACACATACATACGTACGTACGTACGTACGTACGTACATACGTACACACACACACACACACACACACACACAGACATCTTTCTAAAAGTAGTGTAAAAATAGTGTAGTGACCTTGAAACATAAAAATTTTTTTTCCTTTTTGATTTCGATTTTCGGACCCATTACAATAACTTCCAATGGGAAGTTAATAATAAAAAATTTTATTGTCATAGTATAAGAAAATATACAAAACTTTACAATATTGTTGTAATCAGTGTTCCTGCTCATTAGTTAAATTTTTATATAGATGTGTATTAAAATATCTCTATATAAATATTTTTACATACGTCTCGCAAAAAAACTTTGAATCCCACTTCTACATCCAAGATATCCAGAAAAAACATTTTTTTTACGGTTGGCAAGTTTATCTATATATTTATTTATTTATTGTAGATTATAGACGCGTCGCTAACTTAGGTCATTAGCGCCTTAAATTACATTAAATAACAACTAACTTAAAACTAAATAACAGCACAAAACATCCATGAGCGCAGGTGGGATTCGAACTCACGACAGTCTAGTCTAGAGGCTGGTACCAAGTGCGTAATCCACTAGGCTACACTGCCCTCTAAATGTTATTTTTATTTATTTATTGTAAATTACAGACGCGTCGACAGCTTAGGTCATTAGCGTCTTGAGTACATTAAATAACATAACTTATACCTAAAACTAAATGACATCACAAAACATTCATGAGCGGGGGCGGGATTCAAACCCACGACAGTCTGATCCAGAGGCCGCGACGCTAATCACTGGATCACATACTGTTACATATAACTGCATGTTAAGGTTATATGCAATATGCGCACCTGCACTCCTGCAGCAAAAAATCGTAATCAATTATTAAACCGGTTTCACACTACCCAGTTTATTTGGAGAAATTGTGTGTTCGTGTTGTGTACGAATTCTTTGGGAGCTATAAGAATATGAAATCAACCGAAATCGTATTTATGAAATCATCAGTAGAGTCAGTAAGACGATTTGACAAGTTTCGTCTTCATCAAATCGCGTAAAATCTCCTTGAATTCGTTAGAATTATTTTTAATTTAATTAATTGTAGATTATAGACGCGTCGACAGCTCAGATCATTAGCGTCTTCAACACAATAAATAATCCTTTTGTGTATTAGAATCCGCCAGCCAGCATACACAAACCGACTGGTACGAGCTAGGGTCCCTGGGAGCGCTAATTCCCAAAGAACATTGGAATGCAATTTGCGATAGCAACCACATTTCAATGTCCCCCCTGAGGGGCTCGTTAGAATCGATTTATGAAGTCACGTACAATCAGATGAAATCATTTGAAATATCTTTCTTTATAACATGACATACGTCGTGATTTCAAAATATTTATGAAATCATTTAAAATCGTAGGAGCAGTCGTTTGAAATATTCATGAAATCACATTCTGATTGCAAATGATTTCGAAGCTGCTTTATTTGACAAAATTGTTCATACTCGTATGTAAAAGTACTTGCCCAAATATTTGCTTCGCCGTGTTATCGTCCCCAGACGACTCGTGTATTTTGCGAGGGTGTACGAAATGATATAAAATAATATTGTCAAGAGTCATATGGGACCACCAATTTATTCACAAACCACGGATGTTGGGCGAGTAGCGAATAATCGTGCATGTATCCCTTCTGTACATACGTTCACAAGCATATTATTGAATAAAATAAAATAGAATAGAATAAAATAGAATAAAACAGTCGATATAATTTTTTATTCGCGAGATATTGTGTAAAATCTACTTTTTTGGAGGTTATTTGGTTAAGAAAAAAGAACGGCTGAACCGATTTTAAAAAAATTCCTTTCAGATCATATATACGTTAATACGCGTCGATTGGCACCCCAACGTAGTCGATATCATTTTTCATTCTCGAGATTTCGTCTTTGAAAGAAATGGACACATACGTACGTACGTACGTACGTACGTACGTACACACACACACACACACACAGACATCTTTCTAAAAGTAGTGTAAAAATAGTGTAGTGACCTTGAAACATAAAAATTTTTTTTCCTTTTTGATTTCGATTTTCGGACCCATTACAATAACTTCCAGTGGGAAGTTAAAAATAAACCTCCTTCAAAAAAGTCACTAAAAAAGGAAATTAATAAAATTTTGAGGTCACTGGAGGGTAGGTACTTATTAGTTAAGTACGAAGTTTCTGTAAAATTGACATTGCTCACTGCTCCTATTAACTAATAAAACGGTTTACTTATACTTCTTACAGGGCTGTCTGTCTTTACAGAAGCTGCGAATTTTGCGGATGATAAGTGAAACAAGTTGCTGTTAGAGCAAGATTTCAATTGTGTTTTAAAGACCACCAACAGCTAAGGTTATTTGGGCCCAGCACCAATTCATATTTTCAATTCATTATTATTTTTTTTTTTTAATAATAAATTGAAAATCCAATTGATACTTTTACCAGCTCTTGGGCTAGAACCCGAGAACTGGGGATTTGTAATAGAGGAACCATAGCAACGCCATGTAAACAACAGCGCCGCTACACTCTCGACTATTCTCAAGCCCGTTAGAGCAAGAGCACGAGCGAAAACAGTAGGTAGGGATAACTGACCAATCCTAAACGAGGATGACGGCTATCCCTAGTCGCATGTATCTGATCGTCCTCACACCACAAAACCAAGGATGCGCGCGCATTTAAAGAAAACCACTCGGTTAATCTAGAGTCTAGACTCTTGAAAATAATCTACAGTCTTGATATTAGACAAGACAAGACGAGAGTTTTTTTATCAAGAGTTAGACTTAGTGAGGTCTTGTCTTGATATTTCAAGTCTTGTCTTGTCTTGTGTAGACGGCAACACTAAATTTAACCGTTTAAGCGCAAAATAAAGACAAACAAATAAAATAGACGACGTTTTACTTAGTAGGGATTGCGTGACCTTTTTGCAACCTAATGCCTATACCCCATTAAGATTTATTAAAAGATGTTTTCTTAAAGCCAACAATCATTAACTGAGCCTATAGTATTAAATAATAATTACAATTTTTATAAAGAATATTAGTTATTCAGTGTTCAAATGTTAACAAAACTTTCTGTTACGTTCTGTATATCGTAGAAATTTCTGGGAACTTAATATTACGGTATTTATATTAATTATGAATTATTAATCTATTATGTGGAAACGATTGGAGCACGAGGTTTACACGTGCTGGATAAACTTTATTATTATATGATTGCTTTTTATTAGAAATTATGAAGTATTCTACGATTTCTCGAATGAATGAATTTTTCACTACGTGTTTCACGAACGAGTTACCATCTTCAGGTGTGGTTAATTATTTTTAAAAAACACATTGAGTATTCGTAACACTATATAATATTATGATGCTAAGCACTGTGTATTACGTCGTGGTTTGTGAAGTACTGATTTAAATTTCGAGATTTTATGATTTATATAGTAGGTACATGGAATGGAAATGCATGTGTGAGTATTTGTGTAGACGATTACTGAGTATTGGGTGTTGGTGTGTTGTTAATTATTGTATCGTATATTATAATTATAGACGCTCGACAACAGAGGTCATTACCGTCCTTACGATTTCTCATTGAAACAATGAAGTTAAAAAAACTTCATTTTTAGGGTTCCGTACCAGAAAGGAACCCTATTGTTGTGCCAACGATGACTGTATGTCTGTCTGTTACAGGCCTCTAACTTCTAAACGAAATGAGATAGGAACTTGAAATTCACACATAATATTATGTATTAGGTACCGCGACCCAAAGACGGAGAGAATAACAAAAGATTAAAAAGGTTCATACATGCAAACGGGGGTCAAAAAAAATTATTTTTGTGGTATATCGTTGAAAGAAGCCTTTTGAGTAGATTATGAATGTGTTTTTATTTTATCAAAATTGTAGATTTACCATAACTTATACATAGTACGAAATCCTACTCTTTACGTGGGTCGACACGCACTTGGCCGTTTATTAATGCATACCTAAGTTTTAAGATTATATGAATTATTGGATTAGAGGTAGGTTTGGAAGTTGAAGATAATTCCAAGTGAATTCAAAAGAATTACTTAAACCATCTGTTCTATTATTTGGTAATAAAACGCAGCGTTCTAAATATAAAGCCGGGAATACACCTGACAAACGTTGCCATTCGTTCGTGTTGTCAAAGATTTATTTATATGCGTTCGTGATGTGTAAACGATCGTTTGCAACAAATTAAGTGTGGTTCGAATGACTAGCAGTGCGAACAGTTTTCCATCGGCTGTCGGTAAAAATGCAAAGATCAAAAGAAAATGTGAGCTACTAATATCTGGAAAGGTTGCTATGTGGACGTGTTGATAATAATTTGCAGTGGTTCGCTACCATTTGTCGAGAAAGGTTGTTTTACTGGGAATGCTAGCGAATGTAAACATTGTAAGTCATTCGTTCAGATGTGTTATTGCTACCCAGAAACGTTTCCTAGAATTTCTGCGCATGAGTAGCAATGATCGCAACGCAAACTAATGGCAACGTTTGTCAGATGTATTTCCGGCTTTAGATAGGCTTCAAGGCAAGCCATTCGTTCAGATGTGTAATGTTACCCAGAAACGTTTCCTAGAATGTCTCAGCAATGATAGCAACGCAAACGAATGCGAACGAATGGCAACGTTTGTCAGATGTATTCCCGGCTTTAGTTAGGCTTCAAGGCAAGCCATTCGTTCAGATGTGTAATGTTACCCAGAAACGTTTCCTAGAATGTCTGCGCATGAGTAGCAATGATAGCAACGCAAACGAATGCGGACGAATGGCAACGTTTGTCAGATGTATTTCTGGCTTTAGTTAGGCTTCAAGGCAAGCCATTCGTTCAGATGTGTAATGTTACCCAGAAACGTTTCCTAGAATGTCTGCGCATGAGTAGCAATGATAGCAACGCAAACGAATGCGAATGAATGGCAACGTTTGTCAGATGTATTCTCGGCTTTAACAATTTCAACTTGTCAATTAAATATTGCAAGTAATTCGTTCATATGTGTTTTGGTACCCAGAAACGTTTCCTAGAATGTGTGCGTATGAGCAGCAATGATAGCAACGCAAATGAATGTGAACGAATGGCAAAGTTTGTCAGATGTATTCTCGGCTTTAACAATTTCAACTTGTCAATTAAACTCGATAAATAAGTGTCTAAAGTTACTGTCAACCTGTGTAAAAAGACTGGGCGGTTATCTTGGAGAAGATCTTTGTTTTACTCGACATGTTAATGCTAAGCTGATTTTGAATCTCCAATCAATTTATCACCTCAAGTCATCTTTAATATTAAATTAAATTACTTTTAACAATAATGCTTTAGTGCTCTCAATTGTAAATTATTGTGATTATGTACCTATATTATGTATTATCTTTAAAGCTTGATTTATATTATCTAGTCAGACACGGCGCGGGAACGTAGCGTTCCCGGCAAGACACACATTTTTATATGCATTTCAAATAAGAGTATTGATACGTATCTGAACGGACGGGATTCGCTAAGTATAAATATTAGCATTTGAAATGCATGTAAAAATGTTTGTCTTGCCGGAAACGCTACGTTCGCGCTTCGTGTCTGATCGGATGATATAAATCGAGCTTAAGGATTAATTTAGACACAGCGGAATCCGCGCGTTTGAACCACGGAAAAATATACTGTGTTCATACAGCCGCGGTGAGCGTGCGAATATGCAGGAGGGGCGAGGTTACGTACACCTAATTTCAAAGATGGAAGTCGAAGAAGCAATGTATTTGTATTTTTTCACACGTCCGAAACGCGCGTCCTCCGCAAAGCAGTTGAACGCCGTATACGGAATACTTGATGAATCAAAAAACAAATCAAAAATATTGTAATTTTGGTGTGAAAATAAAAATAAATAATAAAAATATAAATATGATAACACCTATTATTTATGATGTATACCTATTAAGACAATTTCGTACTGGCTACGCACAAAGTCATGGACATTTTTGGTTGGTCTAAAAATGTATACGTGAAACACAATTTGTTAATAAAGTCCTTAAAGTAATTTTGATCAGAATATCAAAAAATGATTTTTCAATTTAGAGTTTAATTAAACAATACAAAAATTAATCAGACTTTAATTACAATATTTTCTCACGATTATAATAACAAAATCGGACGCGATTCATAAAATAAATGTATTCAGTGTTGCTTATTTCTGACTGCATCGCCAACGCTTTAAACGCCCAGAACGCCCACTATAAATGTGCTACAGGTGATCCATAAAACGTGTACTAATAGAAAAGAGATCTTACACATGGAAATGAGTAGTGTTTTGTCTTTAAACACATAATATTCAAAGCTTTATAATCTATATAAAATGAAGAATCAGAATGAGCCATGACTACAGTCTCGAAATTTTTGTCGCACTTTTTTGTGACGAATTTCGTTTCATCTATAGTCACCTCTGCCAGCATTTTACTCTTTAAATCGTCGATGCAATACCGCCTAAAAAGTTTTACTTCAAAAAATTCAGTTACATACGAAAAAATAATATTTAATAAGATTCATAATTATAAAAGCGGGGGTCGTGACTATTATAAAGTTTACAACCCACGCCATTATAATATTGTAAGCCTAAATAAATTATTAAATATTATTTTTTCCTTTTGAGTACATTTCAATAAATTAATTGTCTTTAAAAAGTTTCTTTTTATTATGATATTTTATTTCAAGCTTTTATATAACTTGCTGTGTTTGTATATTTATTTTTCAAGTTTTGATTGTCTTTTTGTTAGATAACTTAAGGATCGTACATTGATTCGCCATAACTTCACGTCGACAACATTGGTAAGCCTGCAACGGGTCGTAGGCAACCGTACGTAATTTTGAGGCACGCGCGATGGATCCTAAGCCAGGGTACAAAACGCGGCACGCAACCGTTACGAGCCTCACTTTTAAATAGTAACGATACATACAACAATCGCTGCAGCACGTTCCCTACACCGTACAATACCCGTCACTTCCACCGCAAAAGACGTAATGCTGCGCGCGACACACAACGTCTCATCACGTCAAACAGAAGCCACACAACTCGAGTGATTTCAACGATAAACAGAAAACGCGATACCACAGTGTTTTTAAGCTTATTGTGCGAGTTAAGTATAACGTTTTTTCTCAGCGATTGAACATCGGAAGCCTTTGATTCGTCGTCGTATCGAGTGAAGCTGCTGTTGGATATTTGGTAAGTGCTTTAATTTATTTTATTTTTAACCGACTTCAAAAAAGGAGGTGGTTCTCAATTCGGTTGTATTTTTTTTAAATTTTTTTTATGCTTGTTACCTCAGAACTTCGTCATTTATAAACCGATTTGGAAAATTCTTTTTTTATTTGCAAGGATATACTTTTAGATTGGCCCATAGAAATTTCATCAAAATCGGTTCAGTAGTTCGGCTGATTTTAATAAAAGTGAGTAACGGCGTGTGATTCCTTAAGGTAAATGTCCCTTTTTGACACTAAAAAGTAAAAAATAGAAAACTTTTTAACAAAAAAAAAAACCTCCTTCAAAAAGTCACTAAAAAGAGGAAAATAATGAAATTTTGAGGTCTGCGCCAATTTAAAAAAATATGAAGTCGCTTAAAAAGAAGATATTAATCACTATAGGTATAGGTACTATACTTTTTAACCGACTTCATATTTTATTAAATTGGTGCAGACCTCAAAATTTCATTATTTTCCTCTTCTTAGTGGCTTTTTGAAGGAGGTTTTTTTTTTGTTAAAAAGTTTTTTATTGATTTGGCAACTGAAAACGACACGGAAGAAGATTTTTTTGTGTACTAAGAACGGGATTATGCAATTGGGACAAGATGAAAACGGCTTCTACCGCTCTAGTATCTTTGAGATCATTACATTGATTTTCTTAAAACACCTTTTTTAAACAATGAACATTATTAATAATAAAACTCTTAATTATTAATAGGTGTAATTAATAGTCAAAATGATTAAATTCCTGACCGCAAAAAATTATCAATATGGCAAGAAATCTAATCATATTGATTATTAATAATTTTCTTTGTTAGTAAAGGGTCCGGCAATCAGTACCGGTAGATTTGAGTAGCCTATGAAATGAAAAATAATTGACGTACGACTGTCAGTTGCCCGTAATTGTTAAACTTATTTCATGCAATTTGTACAGTTATGGGTCATTTTCCAATAAGTTAGCGTGCTTTCGTTGTTGAAAATTTTATTCGAACACAGAGCATTGTGCAAACTCAATTTTAGACGTGAATTTGAAATTGCCAGGCACAGAAGAATACCAAAATGGGACACAATTTTGAATTGGGTGGGTCAGTTCCGAGTGCATGGTAGCGTCCACATACTTACACTTCAAGATCTGAAACGCAATTCGAGATGAAATTAGAAATATTGAACCTGATTTATTTCTAGAAAGATGCCAAAAAAATACCGTAAATTAATAAATTGCAGATAATAAACAGGTGCCATTGGCAATGATGTAATAGGAAACCGTCATAAATTATTTATTTTTTATATTTATTACAGCCTCATTATCACTTCCATCGCTGTTTAAGCTATAATAATAACGATCGTAAATTATAGACGCTCGATAACTGAGGTCATAAGCCTTTATTGTATATGCTATAGAT
The DNA here is from genome assembly GCA_039654895.1 of Mongoloraphidia duomilia. NCBI lineage: Eukaryota > Metazoa > Arthropoda > Insecta > Raphidioptera > Raphidiidae > Mongoloraphidia > Mongoloraphidia duomilia. The sequence continues at coordinate 17,228,814 of CM077527.1, forward strand.
TACAAAAATGGGTTAAAGTTAGGGATAAATAAAATTCTGCTTGAACATACCCATAATCAAATTTCCAGAATACCTCGTCATTTACCAGCGTAAGAGACACGAGAGAATAATACATGTCTACACAATCTGCCCTCGATAAAATATTGTTTATTTTAACCGCCGCTTCTGAAGTAAATAAACTTTTTAGCGGGCAAACTTTCTGACAACAGAAACAACAACGAGTGGGTAAATAAAAAAAAACAACAAAAACATGTTGAACTTCCGAATACAGCAGCACAGTATTATTATCTGTTGAATGAAATCTTAAATCTATATATATAAAAGTCAATGTGTGTGTGTGTGTGTTTGTTGTTTATGGACTCCTAAACCGTTCAACCGATTGCGATGAAACTTTAGCGAGTTGTTGTGCTCACTACCGAGAAGGTTTCTGTAAGTTCATAAATTCTTAGCACCCGGGCGAAGCCTGACGGGACAGCTAAATTACCGTGCATGGTGGAAGTACGTGTATATATGTCGGAGGGGCAGGTGTTTAATCTTTTTTTATTAATATTGACCGCTATTAAATCATAATTTCATACCACCCGGGCGAAGCCGGGACGGGCCGCTAATTATTTATACAAGCCAAACGGTCGAGTTAAAAAGTAACTCACTCGTTTGATCAATGAAGATGAATTTAGTTCTTATTCTGTTTTAATTTCTTCTGATTGCCTAAAATTTTATGGAAATCATTTTAATATATTTGTGATTTAAAAATAATAGTAATAATAATAATTCTTTATTGCTTAGCGCAAATGGTCAGAAATCAGTTATTACAAACTGGTCTGCCTTTCTGACAAATTAAAGAGGTACATAGATTTAATAAATACATAGACAAAAATAAAATACATAGGTACATGAAACATTAGTTCTCACAGACAGGCACGATATTTATTACTAAAATATTATTAAATGATTACTTTTATTAGTAATTTTTAATTTAAGAGAATCGGGATACAAGGCTATTCATTTGCTAAACTCATTGATGATATACAGGGTGAGTTCGACCACCCGTATCAGTAGTTTTTTTCGAAAACGGTTAGTCGTAGAGAGTTGTGTCAAAAATTTGTATTATAAAAGCCCTAATAAAGAATCGAATGGTGATAATTTTTTTTTTCGGAAAGGCCGGCTTCCCTATTAGTTTGCTCCAGAATGTCCAGAACTCCGTAATTATAAATGTAACGATAAGTCGAAAGTGGTATTGTTGAAAAGATCTTTAAAAAATTAACAAGTTTTGTACGAATTTTTTTTTATTACCCCTGTTAAGTAATATTTGTTTGAAATTACTAAATTAATATGTCATAATAACGAACTTTTTAAAAGTCCGCATTTAAAATCTAATTACCTATCTATCGATCATTAAACACTGAAGAAGTACACTCACAGTATAACCAGAAGAACTCAGTAGTATGTATTAAAGAGTAAATGGAAGACAGTTTGAACACTTGTGACAATGTCTAAGGTTGCTAGATTTTCAATGCCGACTTCGATCGTTATTATGAAATTTTGATTTAATAATTTCAAACGATTGTTACTTAACAGGGATGGCAGTAATTAAATAATTTTTCCTACAAAACTTGCCTATTTTTAAAGAGCTTTTCAACAGCACCACTTTCAACCTATCGTGCTTTCTAAAATTCCGGAGTTTTGAACATATAATAATTTATATTTATACTTATAGAAATTTACAGGGGTGGCAGTAATAAAAAAAAAATTTCCTACAAAACTTGCTTATTTTTTAAAGATCTTTTCAACAATACCACTTTCGACCTATCGTTACATTTATAATTCCGGAGTTCTGGACATACTGGAGCAAACTAATAGGGAAGCCGACCTTCCCGGAAAAAAAATTATCACCATTCGATTCTTTATTAGGGCTTTTATAATACAAATTTTTGACACAACTCTCGACGACTAACCGTTTTCGAAAAAAACGTCTGATACAGGTGGTCGAACTCACCCTGTATAAGCGTTTCGACTTAACTTGCGTCTTCTTCAGAGCTTTAAAACGTTGATAATAATTATTAACCTATTGTTTTTCTTTTGCCAAAGATTCTCCTAAAGTAATAACTTCAAGCAAGGTGTTTCGAGGAAATTAATATTAAATACAAATAAATGCTTAAAATATCATCAGTGTTAAGAACACCCGTCTAATGACGTGACGTTACAACGCAACACTAGAAAAATTCATTTTAAACCTATGTCATCGTCGAAACTCAAACCCGAATCTTCCACTATCGCGACGACTGAGTTTTTATGATATAATGATAACTCGCCGCAATAGAAGAAAATCAGACGCTAATGACCTCAGTTGTCGAGCGTCTATAATTTACAATTCATTCGTTCATTCGATAGTGGAAGATTCGGGTACTTTCTTCGAGGAATATCATAAATCCTTTTATATTAACTTCCCATTGGAGGTTGTTGTAATGGGTCCGAAAAACGAAATCAAAACTTTTAACAAATTTTTATGTTTCAAGGTCACTACACTATTTTTAAACTATTTTTGAAAAGATGTGTGTGTGTGTGTACGTACGTACGTATGTGTCCATTTATTTCTAAGACGTCTCGAGAATGAAAAATGATATCGACTACGTTAGGGTGCCAATCGACGCGTATTAATGTAAATATGATCTGAAAGAAATTTTTTCAAAGTAGGTTCAGCCGTTCTTTTATCTTAACCAAATAGCCTCCAAAAAGTAGATTTTACACAATATCTCGCGAATAAAAAATTATATCGACTTCGTAAGGGTGTCACTCGAAGCGTGTTAACGTCATTTTGATCCGACATAAATTTTATAAAAATCGGTTCAGCCGTTTTTTTTTTAATTATTGTGTAAAAGAAGTAATAATTATGTTTTAATGATTAAAATGATTACTTTTCTGTGTAATATCTAATTTAATTATTATTATTAAATATTTATCAAACTGAGAAGTTCGTCGTGTGGACCTCAAGGGTCGCACTTTAGTTCTAATAAACGACCTACCTCACGGCTTGTTTTTTTTAGTTTTTAAGCTATAATGTGTCTAAGTTCATTGTGCCTAAATGTGCGCTGGTATTTTGCTTTCTCAGAGTGCTTTGGCTCAAAGTTCAAAGAAGACCGAAACATAATTTACATAAAAAGTTCAACTGTCGTTGGAAACGTACAACGTCGCGGGTTAATTATCTGCTAATTTCCGTTGTCACCCGTTCATCTCTTTGTACGTTCTCATTATATTAAAACCGAATTCACTTTCGTAATCACGGTTCATGGTTTCTAAACAATCGCTTCTACAAACTGAAATACTGTTAAACGATTTAAGTACAACTGTAGGGTTGCTAAGTTTATAGATGACAGTCCGACCGAGGAACAGCTTGAACTCAGGGGCGGATCTACATAGGGACTAATAGGGCTTAAGCCCTTGACCCCCAAGTGTCAAAAGTCCACAAAAATTGTATTATTATCATAAATTTTTAATACTTTTTAACCGACTTCAAAAAAAGGAGGTGATTCTCAATTCGGTTGTATTTTTTTATGTTTGTTACCTCAGAACCAATTTGGATTTTTTTTTATTTGAAAGAATATACTTTCAGATTGGTCCTATAGAAATTTCATCAAAATCGGTTTAGTAGTTCGGCTGATTTTAATAAAAGTTAGTAACGGCGTGTGATTCCTTAAGGTAAATGTCACTTTTTGACACATCAGACAGCGCTTATTATTTAAAATTGAATGTAAAATGTTTTCTATGTAGTTTTATAATCTAAGGATTTTCCGAAAACCCTTTGATATCTATTCTGAGCTTCGGATGCTGTAAAAAACGGCTTTGAAGACATTTTTTTCCTTTTGCATTTTTCAGGTTTTTTCGCTTGAGAAAAAATACACGTGAAATCGGATATAATTTTATCTTAAAAAAGACGCTTTTAAACACTCTTCCTTTATTTTGTAAATAAAGTAAAAATTAGACTTCCGACAGCATTTTAATAAAGAATAATGTTTATACAAGAATATTTCAAACGTGTTAGCGAGTTTTTAAATCAATTATTATATTATAATATAATGATCTGAAAAGAAGGAATGCTTTTTTTTTTAACCGACTTCAAAAAAAGGAGGTTTCTCAATTCGACCGTATATATTTTTTATGTTTTATGTGTATTTGCGGATAACGTCGTCGTTTATGAACCGATTTTGAACATTTTTTTTTATTTGAAAGGGTATACTTTCAGATTGGTCCCATAGAAATTTCATCAAAATCGGTTCAGTAGTTCGGCTGATTTTAATAAAAGTAACGGCGTGTGATTCTTTAAGGTAAATGTTACTTTTTGACACTAAAAAGTAAAAAATAAAAAACTTTTTAACAAAAAAAAAACCTCCTTCAAAAAGGCACTAAAAAGAGGAAATTAATGAAATTATGAGGTCTGTGCCAATTAAAATATGAAGTCGGTTAAAAAGTATAGCATGTATAGTGATTAATATCTTCTTTTTAACCAACTTCATATTTTAATTGGCACAGACCTCATAATTTCATTAATTTCCTCTTTTTAGTGCCTTTTTGAAGGAGGTTTTTTTTTTGTTAAAAAGTTTTTTATGTAAAATTGTTTCGTTATATTAATAAAAGTCTTAAATATTTTTTTCCCGCGCTACAATAAATAAAAATTATACAATTGATTGGCCGACCCTCTTTTTTATTTCTGACGTCGCCATTTTGGATTAATTAAAGTAAATAAAAAAAATGTTTTATTTTACTCAATGAAACCTGTATTCATGGACATCCGACATTTTTTTAACCCCCTTTTCGATGTTCAGAAGCTCCCTAAATCTAATGCGAGGTTGCAGAAAGCATTGTCAAAAAATCTGAATTTGCAATGACCTTAGATTGTGACTACACATAAGAAAAGCATCGTATAGAATTTCAAATCGATCTTGTTAAAAAAATAATTGATCGATAATAACGATATTTTTTTAAACTATGTGGAACTTGTAACTGACATCTATTTAATATAGTTTTTGTACGATTTCCATTTCGAAACAATATTTGATCAAAATTTAGTTTCAAAAGCGATCCTTTTCTATGTAGATCAATCATTTGTTTTTATGTGTTTATTTATTTATTGTAAATTATAGACGCTTCGACGTCATTAGCGTCTTGATTACATTAAATATTACAACACACTTAAAACTAAATGACATCACAAAACATCCATGAGCGGAGGCGGGATTCGAACCCACGACAGTGTGATCCAGAGACCGCGACACTGTCCTCGTTTTTATGTGAGTACAATCTTATGTTCTACATGATAGAGTTTCACAACGACATTAGACTGTTCCCGCACTTAAACTATAATTATATATGATGACAATTTAAGGTCATTGTCAAATCAGATTTTTTGACAATGCTTTCTGCAACCCAGCATAAGTCTTATAAAAATTGCCTAGTAATTTTGGCCATCAACTGATATAATAAGCGTTTCTAGTTTAGAAGGCTGTGACTGACAGTTAGTTGGATTATTGAGAACAATTAGGGTTCCACACTTTGGAAAAATTGTGTTTTAAAGACCACCAACAGCTAAGGTTATTTGGGCCTAGCACCAATTCATATTTTCAATTCATTATTTTTTTTTTAATAATAAATTGAAAATCCAATTGACACTTTTACCAGCTCTCGGGCTGAGGACCACACTTTGGATACGACACCCTTTATTTTAGGATATTATTGTAACTATCAGTTATAGCTTTATTTCAGTTTTGCGTGGGTACAAATCATATAGAAACAAAAAAACCTTCAAGAAACTGTAAAAAACACATATGTAATGACGCAAATGACTGTCTCTCAGTAAAAAGAACTTTCAAACAAAAAACTTTAACAAAACTTGGTCCATTGAAACTTGTATAATGTATACCTAACAGACAGAAATTAATTTCTTTTATAATTAAACAAAACTTACGTGATATGAAAGTATACAAACTTTTCATTATAAAAATGATAACAATTCAAGAAAATAAGTTAATTTACGAGAAATTTATAAAATAAAACAAGAATTTCACGTGAATTATAAATAAAATGAAGCAAACTTCACATGACGTAGTTTAAAGTTTCGAAATATTTTTCAAGTTTTTAATTAAAACTGATTTTCGTCAAAATATTAAACAATTTAAAGAAATTTTTACCGGAAAAGTTATACAAACGGCCACCTATTGCTATTTAATCAAAGCTTCATAACTCAAGTGTAGTGAGGTATCTAAAATGTTTCATATTTTATATAATATACAGGGTGGTGAACGTAACTGCTGCACATAGGGATTTAACCCGTAAAATCAAACTTTCGCGATTTCCTGCTTCCCTAATTATTTTAGGAAAAATATCTTCGAATAATAGTTTTAGAACATAAAATTCTGCATCTAAATCATTAAACAAAATAAATGTTGCATGCTTTGTAGCGGCAGAAATTTGATATGAAAATGTCAAAATTACCTCAAAAACAGATAGCGATAGCCATGGAACTTAAGAACAAAATGATTAGAAATTATTCTAACAGCTAAAACGTCATCATTTTGTTCAAGTTCCATGGCTATCGCTATCTGTTTTTGACGTAATTTTGACATTTTCATATCAAATTTCTGCCGCTACAAAGCATTCAAAATTAATTTTGTTTAATGATTTAGATGCAGAATTTTATGTTCTTAAAAGTATTATTTGAAGATATTTTTCCTAAAATAATTAGGGAAGCAGGAAATCGCGAAAGTTTGATTTTACGAGTTAAATCCCTATGTGCAGCAGTTACGTTCACAACCCTGTAGATTATAGTCTGTCCTAAAATAATTTGCTCTAATGAAAGAATAAAATTACAAAATAAAACAATCGGCAGCATAAAAATTCGTTTGTACTGTAAAAGGCCCGTTTTAATAAAAGTGTTAAGACTTCTTTTAAAAAAACATTTTAACAAAAAAAAAACCTCCTTCAAAAAGCCACTAAAAAGAGGAAAATAATAAAATTTTGAGGTCGGCGCCAATTTAATAAAATATTAAGTCGGTTAAAAAGCGTCAATTTAATTAATATCTACTTTTTGACTTCATATTTTATTAAATTGGCGCCGACCTTCTTTTTAGTGGCTTTTTAGAAGGAGGTTTTTTTTGTTAAAAAGTTTTTTATTTTTTAATTTTAGTGGCTTTACAACACATAGTTTTCACATTATTAACCGACTTCTGTCTTGAAAACTGACATTTGTCTTAACGGTGTTACAGTCCGTTACTCACTTTTTATTAAAATCAGCCGAACTACTGAACCGATTTAAGTAAAATTTATATGGGACCACTCCGAAGGTATGCCTATTAAATGAAACAATAATCATCAAAATGGGTTCACAAATACAGGACAAATCGGTGAACAGACATGAAAAACATAGCTGTCGAATATAGAACCTCCTCTTTTTTTGAAGTCGGTTAAAAATTTGAAACCACGCGCCACTAAACGGTTAAATTCAATATATTTTATGACTGATTAAAAATAATACATTATATGCGTAATACATACCTAATATGCGTAATATGTATTTACCTCTTTTTTGTTATTTTGTATTTTGTTTCATACTTGTAACAACAGATATTTGGTATATTTCTGTACTTTTTACTATGTACCAGTAATTGGTTTTTTGTAACTGTTGGTATTAAGTTTTTATTAATAAAGAGTTGCTAGGTTACTTAAATAAACGGGAGGTGTGTAAGTTAAGGTAGTTGTCTTGTGATAATAACATCCAAAAGTTTCGTTCATAATACGCTGTAAAACAATAAATAAGTATAGTTATAATGTAAAAAAATGTTGTTAGATATTGTACCTAAACTGTTGTTCACATAGTTACACATATTTCACTTAGTTTGTTCGCTTGGATTATATAAAAATGTCAATCTTTTCTCATAAATTGTTGAACTTTGCGTTATTATATCTCAAAAATAAAAAGGTCAATAATTTTTGGATTTTTTTTTAAGCTCAGAACAAAAACATCAATGAACAGTTAGTTTTTTGAACATTTTTGACTGTTACTTTTTTTTTAAATTAAAAAACTTGTCAAAAACACAACCTTTCCTATGCTCTCCGTGTTAATTATCCGAAATTTAATTAAGTTTATCTCGAGTTAGAGATGGTCAATCAACTTCAAATTTTAATGGTATTTGTATTATAGTATCCTTAATGAGTATACGAAAATTTAGAATTTTCTGACACTATGTCCATAGCACGACACTACCTTAAATACTTACATAATTCAGTTTCATATAATTGTCACAGTAATCACCATTCTCGTCTGGGAAATACATATCAAAATTTCCAGTTTTTTTGGGGAAACATTTGTTCGTTTGTTTCCTCTTAAATTTTTTCGAGCTTTAACCGCCACTAGATTTTTTTAATAATCGTCCACTCTTAAGTTTAATTAGATTTATTTCCTTATTTCTCTCAGCAAGAAGCCTGCCCTATTTACCTAAAATTTCCATTCTACGTCATACCGACTATGCTATTTAGGGTACGAAGAGCGTGATAGGTCATCGATATAATACAACGAAATATTGATACAGATCTATTGTTATCATTGCATCGGCTATTATAATCATACCATAAGACAATGTATTTATTTTCTTTGGAATTACATTGACCAATCAAATAGGGTAAGATAGGATAAATGGCCAAGAGCGGTACATGACTATTCGATATGTTAAATAATAGGATGTTGCTGATCGAGTAAAATAAAGCCCATCTTAATACATGCACAATGTCTGGACCGCATATTCAGTAGACTTTATTCAATTACCTATATCCATGCTCAGATCCGGCTTAAGATATCATTGTTTTATCGTCTTACTAGCGGCCCAATCCGGCTTCGCCTGGTTGCTATGAATTTATGATTTATACCAGTCCCGCACGCACGTACTTCTACCATGCACGGTAATCTAGCGGTCCCGCCCGGCTTCGCACAGGTGCTAAGAATTTATGAACCTACAGAAATCTTCCCGGTAGTGAACACAACAACTCATCAAAGTTTTATCGCAATCGGATGAATGGTTTATGGTATAGGTAGTGTTGCCGTCTAGACAAGACAAGACAAGACTTTCAAAGTCTTATCTTGTCTTGAAATATCAAGACAAGACTTCACTTAAATCTTGTCTTGAAATATCAAGACTTCACTAAGTCTATAAGTCTAGATTAACAAACTCTTGTCTTGTCTAATATCAAGACTAGATTATTTTCAAGAGTCTAGATTAGTAGTAGTAGGTAAAGTAAACCTTTACATACTACTACTTAGTTTATCTAGACTCTTGAAAATTGTCTAGAGTTTTGGCAAGAGTCTTGATCTAGATAAAGCAAGTCTTGTCTTGTCTTGAAAATCTAGACAAGACAAGACAAGAGTCTAGAAAGTTTAGATCTAGACGGCAACACTAGGTATAGGAACGCATACGGGGCAAACAGACAAACATCCATTTTTATATGTATTAGATTTCATAAAATGCATATTTAGACGTTGTATTTATTTAGCCAGATAAATGTAAAGCCGGATCCAGACGACATGGCCAACGTATGTCAATGTTGGCGAATGTATTTGCGACTAATGTTGGGTATGGTTGGGCATGTGTGATCATTTGAATATGTCCAGTATCCACACGACAAGATTCTGTTTGGCCAGTGTTGACCAAGCTTGGTACACCCAATGTTTAGCGAATATACACCGACATTAAACAAAATGGATAGCGAAGATGACGCAATCAGAGTAATCAGAGATAATAATATTATTATAATGTGTGATGGGATTCTGTTTGGCCAGCGTTGACCAAGATTAGTACACCCAATGTTTAGCGAATATACACTAACATTAAACAAAATGTACAGCGAAGATGACGCAATTATTGCAAGTGCTTCAGTGGTAATAATTTCTTGTGCCTATAGCTCTTAATACATGTTTCATGAAACTCATAAACCACAATAATATACACACACTGACAAACAACGTGTTGTGAAAACAGTCCAGTCATCTGGATGAAAACACAGTCATTTTTGGAAGTCGAGACCAGCGTTGACCAATTCCTTTGATGTGTGTTCAAAAAACCGCCCTCAAAGCGAATGTCTTCCAATGCCAACGTTGGTGACCAATGACCATATGAAAACCATTCACACGGCATGACAATTACCCGAATGTCAACATTGGTTGACATTTGCCATGTTGTCTGAAGCTGGCTTATGGCGTATTTTTTCTCTTCAGCTTCGTTACAAAGAGTGAGTTAATATATTGGTTCTTAAACCAACCAATTTCAACTAATGTTTTACTGTATTATTATTGGCGTCACTTGTTCAACGCTTGATTGTACAATTAAAAATCTTTATAAATTCTATAGAATTATCGCTAGGCACTTGGTAGAACATGATTGAATAAAAATTAATAAACAAACACTTGAAAAATTCTACATATTTATTCATCTCAACGATCGTTTCGGGTTTCTAACCCATCATCAGGAGTTTTAAAGTAAACTCCTGATGATGGGTTAGAAACCCGAAACGATCGTTGAGATGAATAAATGTGTAGAATTTTTCAAGTGTTTGTTTATTAATTTTTTAAAAATCTTTAGTATGCGGCGATCTTTAAGCCGTCCCTGTCGACTTTGAACCATTGACAGAAGGAAACCGCCTTGTAGAGAGTTATTCGACACTTTACTTACACGATACCGAAATGTCGACACTGCATTGATGAGTCGCGGCGGCCGGCCTACGCTTGCCACTCAAACTCTAAAGGCGGTACACGACCTTTCAATAAGTAATACTAGTAATAACATTTGTATTCTATTAATATTGAAATAATGGATTTTCAGTTCTGAATTAATATAGTGGAGGCGGTATATTAAGCATGATTCACGTATACTATTCTCTTAAAATAGGTACATTTCTTACCAAAACAATGGCTGTTTCATAAAAATAATTAATAAATCCCGTCATTATTGGCTACAAAACTTTATTATTTCGTGTGAAATAATTTTTTCTTTGCAATTAAAAATTTATGAAAAATGAATGTCTTAATTTAGCCAGTGACGTTTATTCTAACCTAACAACCTCGTTGACGTTTGTCGAGGTATAATTTAAGGAATTATAATTAGAAATTGAGTGTGTTCTTTCCATTTGGAGTTGAAAAAATGTTCTGAAGTCGTCTTAGCTTCGCTAAATCAAGAGAGGATAAGCTAAAAGGATAAAAAAAATGTTTTCATCAATTAGGTATTGGATATCTAGGTATTATTTTAGCTTTTTAGTCGGAAATTTAAACTTTTTGCAGTCATAATTTTCATTATAACTGCATTCAAGTACAAAAAGCCACCCCATAACAAATTGCTTTAATTATTAACGACGACGTGTTTAAAAAAATGAGGTTATGTCAGTAGAATGAATGAAATTTGACAGTTGTGTCGTCAATGGGTGAACGTACGTTTAACGCAGATTCTAGTTAGAAGGAGACAGTTGCGACTTCGCCACGCCTTCCTTTCCTAATCTATTTTGAAAAAGACGCAAACAGAAGTTTTGATGTCTATGTCTAGCTTTAAATAAAAAATGCTAATTTTTAAGTGGATATCCATAAATACAACATCAAAGCAAAATATAGAATATGGGATTGAAAAAAAGAACAAATAAGTAATGAAAATCCCTTAGGGTACTTAAAAACAAAGGTATATTTTGATCTTTTCATATCATTCGGTTAAAAATTTACCCAATATAAATTTATAGATATAGGGTTGCCAATTTTCTAAAAATGATATCATTCTGACCATTATGAATTTTCTACCACGCACTGAACCAAGAAGGTATAAATTCTTAGTCAATAACTTTTTTATACCACACTGAAATATTCTTTTGCTCAATGAATTTTTCATAAACACAATTTTATCAAACATTCGTGGTCTGAATTTTTTTTCAGGGCACCTCTCACAAAGAAGCGGTCAACTGGCACGTGTCACATTGTTTTAAGTTTTTTCAATTTCTCTTATAAATATTGACGTGTCTGCCATGATTATCAACCATTCCAACTCGCAAAGAACAATTACTAGAAAATATCTATAAACAATATTTTCAGACTTTATTTATATATGTTACGGGCATAGTCTGCAGGGTGTATAGAGTTGACATTGCCCGGGTAATGTCAGCGTTGCATATTGTTGCTCGGCAAAGTCCGTGTTTCGAATCCCACCCTCCGCTCATGGATTGTGATGTCATTTAGTTTTAAGAAATTTGTTATTTGATTAATAATTAGATTAACAAACAATATTGTTATTACTTCCTATACTGTACAAATTCACTAAATTAGTGAAATTAACATAAGGACATCAGACGATATTAATCGCCATAATATGCCCTTATTAATTATTGTAGAAAGGCTACATAAGAAAAATTTAAATGCACCGCCGGGAATGGAACCCGGAACACCCAATATCGCGTCGGGCAAGTTTTCCAGTTACTCCACGGTGCCCATGGCGTATACTTAATCTTTTCTTATATATAGCACAAATACACCGCAAATCCACAAACTGCGAGAGCTAATATTATTTTTATTTTTATAACAACACTACAATGAATGTTGCTTTTCTCAAAATAGGCCGGATATGCCTAGTAATAATTTCAATTATTTGCGAGAAAATTACTTACTGTATCTTTCTTTAGTTAACAATTAGATTAACAATCAATATTGTCATTACTTCCTATACTGTACAAATTCACTAAATTTGTACAGTATAGGAAGTAATAACAATATTGATTGTTAATCTAATTGTTAACTAAATAAAGATACTGTAAGTAATTTTCTCGCAAATAATTGAAATTGTTATTTGATGTAATTAAAAAACACTAATGACCTGCGATGTCGACGCGTCTATAATCTACAATAAATTAAATAAATATAAAGTCCGCGAAAATGGTTGATTGGCGGAGAGTGCCCGGTTGGTTGTGGGGAAAGTTGACACTTCTGTCGAGCAATGATGTGAAATGCTAATATTGCCCGGGTAATGTCATCTTTGTACACCAGGGAACAGCCTGCGGACTATGCCAGTAATATGTGCAATGAATATGTGATTTTATTTATTTATTTATTGTAGATTATAGACGCGTCGACATCTAAGGTCATTAGCGTCGTTCAACTACACTAAATAACAACTAACTTAAAACTAAATAACATCACAAAACATCCATAAGCGCAGGTGGGATTCGAACCCACGGCAGTCCAGTCTAGAGGTTGCGGCGCCAAGCACGCTACCATCTAGGCTGTACTGCCCCCGTGAATATGTGATGTTTACGGCATATCGTACAGTTTATTCCCGGAAATTTTCATTTCCGGTGATGGAAATTTAATACTTTGAACTAGTTATATTTGTTAAAATTTTAAATTATTTAACACATCGTTAAGTGTCAAAGAATAAAATGGATTTTTATGTCACAAAAGATTTTTGATATAGGTATTATACTTTTTTAGCTTTAGGGTTTTTTTTTGTACAAAGGTTTAAAATTTCCGAGCATATTTTTTATTAGATAAAATTCTCTGTAATATGAACGTCACGTTAATTTAGTATACCTAATTATTTTTTACAAAACATAGGTACTTTTAAGTAGGTATATAATACTTTTGTGTCATGGTTGTACCTCACTACAAAAGCCAAGTATCTTTATATTAAAAAAAAAAAATAATTCTCTTAAATTCGATATCCATTTTGTATCGCCTCAAGATATTTAAATTCGACTCTCTATTTTATGAGTTTTTAATGAAAAAAATAATTTGTTTATATTTTTGACAAAATTTGTACGACAGAGCGTTTTTGTGGAAAGTTTATAAGATACAAAAAATTTAATGAAACACAAATAACACCTTCATCATAAAATGATAAAATATTGCTGTTACATAAAATCGGTGGTATTTGATATGTTTCCAAAAATAATAAAATGTTTAAAAAATAATGTTTTGTACCAGTGGGTTCATACCTAACTTAACATGTAAAGAGTGCGGGGCTAAATCGAACCATTAATACAAGGCAGATAATATTATTCTTTTTAAAGAACTTTTATGTCGGGGTTTTTGAATTTTTAATTTAATTTTTGAAGTGAAAACTTCCTTAGGCGCTCTTTGCCTGAGTAGTGAACGAAAGTGAACCGTGACACTTCGGGTGGTGACGCTGAATCGGGTTTACTTGGCTCAAACAAGAATACACGTGTGTTATTGTATATCCATGTGTTGAGTCTCATCCATGCTTATTTAATATTAATAATAATAAATTCTTGGGAACTTGGATAAAAAATTAAGTTTATGTTAAATTTTCAAAATTGGCAACGTTTCGTTGGTTTATTTTCCAACTTCTTCAGGCAATATCTGAGGTTGGCATCCTCGTTGAAATATTTTGGTTCATACGAGCCCCGTTCCACTTCAGTTGGCCCACTTACCAAAAAATTCAATTATCAGTCCTCAATTAACAGAAATCGAAACAATAGTGAAATATAGGTATTTTTTATTTTGTACCAAACATTTTACAGACTGTTTGTCATAACCTAAACCTACTAAGATAATGTATTCCTACTAAGATAATAAATTAAATAGAAAAACGAAAAAAATATGCTGTCAGAGTCCAGAGAAACTCAAACTCCAAACATATTTCAAAAGTTACCATTGGGTAACATCACCTTTATTGGTTATAACGTCCATTATTCTTACCAAGTCTTTAAAAATAATACAAGACCATATTATATTTAATATTATATTTATCTGGTCTTGTATTATTTTTAAAGACTTGGTAGTATGAACCAAAATATTTCAACGAGGATGCTAATCTCAGATATTGCCTGAAGAAGTTGGAAAATAAACCAACGAAAGGTTGCAAATTTTGAAAATTTAACATCAATTTACCTAGTTGTTTATCCAAGTTCCCGAGAATTTATTATTATTAATGTTATTGTATACCTAATATGATCATTCACGAGTGCGCTAATAGATGACACTAAAACTTAATACGCGTATGTTATTGTATATGATCAGTGTAATATTTAAAGTGTATACAAAAAAAAGTGGGTTTGTGCTTACGACCACACGACAGATGTGAAAACTTCTGATTTTCTAATTTTAAAAAATAAATAAGTTTTCACTTCTGTCGTGTGGTTATAAACACACACCTACATTTAGGATTAATTATAAACAAGATCTGGAGACTATTGATTTTATCGTGTAATAATAATAAAGCATAATATTTTGAATTAAGAACAAGTTGCCAATGAAACGTTCTATAATATATTTTGGAGGGCAGTATAGCCTAGTGGTTAGCGTGCTTAGTGCCGCAACCTCTGGACTGGACTGCCGTGGATTCGAATCCCACCTGCGTTCATGGATGTTTTGTAATGTTATTTAGTTTTAAGATAGTTGTTATTTAGTGTAGTTGAAAGACGCTAATGACCTGAGATGTCGACGCGTCTATAATCTACAATAAATAAAAATAAATATAATATATTTGAAAAGAGTCATCAACTCAAACAAAATAAAAGTTTCGACCTTTGCTCAATTGCATTTAAAGTTGAAAGAGAAGTTCTACTTTGTGGATAAAATTAACTTTTATCATTCACAAAGAAAAATCTTGTTTAAAAAAAGTTTACTATAAACAATAGAAACAATCAAATCGATAATTCAAACATTTCGAACTGATTACAAAGACAGAAATTAAACCTTGGTTTTAATTACTTTCTAATTAACTTTTCTCCATTATTTAAAATGGCATCGAAAAATGTTTTGAATGACAGATTCATTAATCAACATATCAAATAATTTTATAGTACACTAGCTATTCTACCCAGCATTGTCCGAGTGAGGTTTAGAATGCAAGAGTTTTTCTTATTCTAAACAGTGATAGTACCCCAAAAACCCACCCTTCCCCGTTTACACGTTCAGATAGTTTTTTCGAAAAAAAAACATTTAATATTAATTTCTTTATTTTTATAAGAAGAGTTTCCCGAGTTTCACGTTTCTACCTTAAGCGGACTCAGAGACCCTTCTAGAATGTTTGCACAGTCGTTTTCACCCCTTGGGGCACAAAAATCGAAAATTAATCGAATACGCTTCGCTTCGATTTTAACCAACATGTAAATTTTCGTGTTGCTAAGAAAATTCGGAGTAGATAACAAAACACCATGGGTCCTTTCAACCTCTCAGTTAAGAATTTACAGACTTGTATTTCCTTCTTTATTTAGGGGCACTATCTATAAGTATGTCAAATTTTATTGCTCTAGTTCAGCGGTTCCCAACCCATAGGCCGCGAGCAGCGTGATACTGGGTCGTGGACGCTGGTTGAGAGTCGAATCTAAGCTAAGATAAATATTATCAGAGCTTCAGAAGTAGAGATGGGAACAATCGAGTGTGTGTATTTACAGTTTTTACTTGTATATTTAGTTAGTGGGCCTCAAATTTTTTTTACAAAATTTAGTTGTCCGCACAACAAAAAAGGTTGGGAACCGCTGCTCTAGTTCATTTGAAAGTTATAGCGATTTCGGTTGGTAAGCACTTTTTGACACTAGTGGCGCGTAGTTTTGCACGAGTGTAACACTAGCACCGTGTCAGTGTTGAGTAGCGTACATACGCTTCGTGTAGGCCATTACTCTGTCATTATACGGCTGTCATGTTGCACTTTATTTACACGATCTCCCCGCGACGGTGGTAAAAGTGTAACACTGGAGGTTACACTAGCACGATACACTCTAGCATTGCGCTCTACACTGACCAGTCGAACACGGTTCTTGGTGAAAGTTTACACTAGTGCGGCCTAGTGTAACAAGCTGAAAACTCTATTTGTTTTCTTGTCCAAACAAAGTACATACATTCGTTTAGTTTTGTATGCGTAGATTATTAGATAGGTACGTCTAAAAATATTATATATGATAACTTGAATGAATTATTACTATGAAACTTTACCCTACAATCTACATGAAGGGATTAATATTTAAGTAATATGACAATTGCGTTGTCCATTTGTTATTGATTTAAAACAATGCCTTTGCATGTTTTCTAGCAGTTGGTCTATGTTAAGAATTCTCATTTAGCATATTTAAAGAAAATAATGACATAGCAATTGTTTGCAGTTATCTATTCAAATATACATGAACAGATACCAATCGTAATTATTTAATTAAATGTATGGAAATGCTTGATTTTTTTATTTACTTGAACTTATTATTTTTATACTTACTTAAATCTATGATTGTGTGTGTTTTTAAAGATCACCAACAGCTAAGGCCTAGCACCAATTCATATTTTCAATTCATTATTTTTTTAATAATAAATTGAAAATCCAATTGACACTTTTACCAGCTCTCGGGTTAGAACCCGGGAACTGGGGAGTTGTAATAAATGAACCATAGCTAAGCCATTGCTACACGCTCGGCTATTCTCAAGCCCTAAACCTATGAAATTCTGTGGTTTAAACTAATAAAAAAATTCTGTAGGGTTTGTACAATTTTGAGATACAATTTATGAAAAAATATTTTTTGTGCTTAGTATACTAGTTGCTTGCGTTGTTACAATTTTTTTTGTTTTTAATGGACCAAAATAAACAAAAAATGTACGTAGACAAAAGACATAAAACCGATTGTTAATGAAATAAAGTAATATAATATTAAACTAATCCCATCTGTAGGTACTGACTAGTGATGTGCCGGATCGTTAAAAATGTATATCCGCGGATACGGATCTGAATACGGATATTTGGTCTCAAGATCCGCGAATATTAAAAAATAAAAAATAATCTGAATGGAATTTAACTGTTTTTCATTATTACCTAATCACCTATATATATAAAATTTTATCTATGAATTGAAAATTGATGAGGTAAAAGATCCGCCAAAAAACTAACGGATACGAATACGGATACGGATCTTTCTTTTCCCTCGGATACGGATCGGATACGGATATCCGGCACATCACTAGTACTAACCTATTACAATTATTGTAATTTTTTTAATGATTTATAAGCCTGAAGATTTTTTACCAAAAGACGACATTTTCGTTTATTATTATTTTTGGATTGATTTCATTAAAATGCTACTTAATTAAGATATTTCCAAATATATTCGTGACAGATAAACTAAGTAAATTTACTATTTTTTCGTGTTTCAGTGAATCCAATATATTAAAATATATTAATACAATGGCATACTAACAAACCAATTCTTTAATAATGAAAATATTTGGCGTTGATAGATGAGAATACATTATTTAACAAAACTTGTAACATTGTCAACCCAGACCTTCTGAAGTGTGTTATGTAACCCAAATAGCTTATAGCCTGCCAAAAAAAAAATTTAAAGAACGAACAAATATAATTTCTGTATTACCTAATCGATTTCACATGCGAGTTTTTTTTGGTAGACAGTTTCATTAAACAGTTTTTGTTTGTTTATTTAATAAAGTGAGGTGCTTGCTTAGTGAAGTGGTTAGTGCGCAAATCTCTAGACCATAAACTTGTGGATTCAAATTCTAACACCGCTTATGGATATTTTGGGTTGTCTTTTTGATCCAACTGCAATTTAATCAGACAGGCTGAATAACTTCACATGTTCAGGCCACCCCTAGAGACAACCTCTCATTATTATTTTATTTATTTATTGTAGATTATAGACGCTCGACAACTAATGTCATTAGCGTCTAATTAAATTAAACGACATCACAAAACATAAATGAGCGGATGTGAGATTCGAACCCACAACAGTTTAATCCAAAGGCCTGCAAGCTAACCATTAGACCAAGCTATTCTCTCTTATATAATATTATATTATTATGTGCATATGATAATGATCTATCTATATCTATACTAATATTATAAAGAGGAAAGATTTGTATTTTTGTATTTTTGTGTGTGTGTATGTTTGTAATGAATAAACTCAAAAACTACTGTGCCGATTTCAAAAATTCTTTCACCTATAGAAAGCTACATTATCAGCGAGTAACATGGGCTGTATTTTATTTAAAAAAAAAATAGAGAGGGTGGGGGTAATAAATCATAAATTCTATCTCTGCAACTACTAAACCGATTCTAAAAATTCTTTCACTAATAGAAAGCTACGCAGGGGGGAGAGATTCTCGCGAGGGGGTACTCGCGGGGGGGGGGTAATAAATCATAAATTCTTATCTCTGGAACTACTAAGCCGATTCTAAAAATCCTTTCACTAATAGAAAGCTACGCAGGGGGGGGGAGATTCTCGCGGGGGGATAGCAAATTAACAATATACTAAATATACGTGAGCGGAGCAATGGGTGACCTCTATTAAATCATAATTACATACCACCCGGGCGAAGCCGGGACGGGCCTCTAGTGTAATATATGGACATTTTCAATTGGAGATACAAAGTAGTGCTGTGAATTTTAAGTGAATCGATATTTTCTGTGTATCAATTTTTAATTAAATATTCAAGTATTTCAGTAAAACTCAATTAATAGATATGGGCGCTTAATTATTGATGACATTCAAAATTGCATGGATAGTCAAATAATTATAGTGTTGATAGTTTTTTAATTAATTTTAATGAATAGTGAACACAATCAAATGACCTTATTTCGTGAACTGAACGATGCTGTCGGATGTTAATGCTTGTGATTATATTTTATGGGTCATTGTTGAATACGGTTCAAATTCCAGTTCGACAGAAATATGCTAGTTTTAGAAGAAAACGAAAGTTTAAGTGGTGAGTAGTTTATTTTTAAACGGTTTTATTTAGCTTGACCCCGTATATTTGTTTGTTTGTTACTATCTTTGTTTCAAATCTTGCGCGAAAGCTTTTTCAACTACTTCTACTTAACCGATTCTTGTCAAACTTTGCACACACATTGAGTTCCCGTGACAATGATAATTTCAACTTGGTAACGAGGCTCTGATGATAGAATCAGGAGGTGGACAGTTGAAAGGATGAGGAGTTTGCAATATGATACGGGCCAGAAATCAAACTAAAAAC
The DNA here is from genome assembly GCA_039654895.1 of Mongoloraphidia duomilia. NCBI lineage: Eukaryota > Metazoa > Arthropoda > Insecta > Raphidioptera > Raphidiidae > Mongoloraphidia > Mongoloraphidia duomilia. The sequence continues at coordinate 17,248,807 of CM077527.1, forward strand.
TAGAAAATAAAAGTAGGTAAAAACTTTTAAGTTAAACGGTTTTATTTTAAATCATCAGCTGTACCAAAAACTAGAAAATAATTAGGACACAAACCAAGGGGCACTTTGTGTCGCTGCGTCAGCGGAATAAGTGATAAAAACGTGGGGTGCATAAAAATCTGTATAACGACTGTATAATTATTAAATAAGAACGGCTTGTCTAGAAAAATGTGTTTCTAAGCCCACCAACAGAAATATTTCAAATGCGTCTCACGTTTTTAATACTTATTCCGCTGACTCAGCGACATTAACTGCCCCTTGGTTGGTGTCATAATTATTTTTTAGTTTTTGATACAGCTGATTTAAAATAAAACCGTTTAACTTAAAAGTTTTTTTACCAATTTTTATTTAAAAATTCATTTAGTCAAATGTAATCTATCAATGGTTGACGCATAATATAACTCTTCTACCATGTGTCTCAATGAAAACGATCCTTCATAATTATACAAAAATTTTGTTACGTCATTTATAATAAATTGCTAATTCAGATGTCATCATAGTTTTACAATCTGCCATTAAACAGAGGCACTATTCAAAAAGTTATATGTTTAGTTCCTTAAGTCAACACTTTTGGATGTCCCTATACCCATTCTAACTACAAAATGTTAAATGACATTCCAAATATTTTTTACATTTTTACTTCCCACCTCTACTATGGTAGGGAAATTATGGATTTAGTCCGAAAAAAATATTTCAAGATTTTAACAGATCTTCACGTTTTGAGACCCTAGCAATCGTTTAAGATCATTTTCTGACTGATGTCTGTATGTATGTGTGTGTGTGTGTGTGTGTGTGTGTGTGTGTGTGTGTGTGTGTGTGTATGTGTATGTGTGTGTGGGTGTGTATGTGTGTGTGTGTATGTGTGTGTGTGTGTAAATGTGTGTGTGTATATGTGTGTGTGTATATGTGTGTGTGTGTGTGTATATGGCTGTGTGTATGTGTGTGTGTGTATGTGTGTGTAATTGTAATTGTATTTTAAAGACCACCAACAGCTAAGGTTATTTGGGCCTAGCACCAATTCATATTTTCAATTCATTATTATTTTTTTTTTTAATAATAAATTGAAAATCCAATTGACACTTTTACCAGCTCTCGGGCTAGAACTCGGGAACTGGCGACTTGTAATAGAGGAACCATAGCAACGCCATGTAAACAACAGCGCCGCTACACTCTCGGCTATTCTCAAGCCCTGTATGTGTGTATGTGTGTGTGTGTGGTCAATTTTTCGTCTTCGATATCGTAAAAACGGAACAACATACGGCCATGCCGATTGTTCTATTGTATTTATCAGCCTTTAACTTAGATCTGATTAGATTTTGAGTCAAATCGGTTCAGTGGATCCTGAGATATTAAAAAAAACGTTCTCAATGTCACGTATTAACATAGGTAAAAAAAAATATAAATGAATTCTAGATGTTATAATATGAAAAAAATGTAAATATTTTTTTTCTCTAAAATGTACAGTTTTCGAGAAAAAAAATATTTTACTAAAAAAAATAAAAATTGTACGTAAATCAAGGTAGCCATGATTTTTGCTATATTACTAGCCATGTAAGATCACTAAACAAAAAAGAGGGCCATGCTTTTTTTCAAAGAATAAAAAAAGAGTGTTTATTTTTTGCAAATATTTACTAGGTTTAATTTGATTTGCATCTGTGATTTTTTATGTGAAGTGGTAAAAATATTAAAAAATTAATATTAGCGCTCTTTAAGTAGAAGCATATTATAAGGCAGAGGTTCCCAACCTTGTTAGTTGTGCGGACCACCAATTTTGTAAAAAAAATTTGAGGCCCACTAACTAAATATACAAGTAAAAACTATAAACACACAAACACAAATAGACATCCTATATACTCGATTGTTCCCATCTCGACCTCTGAACCTCCGATAATATTTATCTTGGCTTATAGTTAGACTCTCGACCAGCGTCCACGGCTTATAGTACCACGCAGCCCGCGGCCCATGGGTTGGGAACCGCTGTTATAAGGTATTTTTAAATTATAATGCAGTAAAAAAATTAATTACTCAATCAATTTATACAACCTGGGGATTTTCAATTAAAAAACGAATGCCTCTACTTTATTGTACTCTCTTCAGGTGTCCAGGGAAATATAGTAGGTATCTACTACCCACATATAGTCCAAGCTCTGACCGCACAAAACTCTACTGGACACCACTATAGTCGGGCCGCTTAACAGATGGAACAATGAAAACGCATGATCCTTGCGTGATCACACGTGCAAAGTATCTGATTGTTTGCTTGAACGAAACTATATGCGAAGGCCACGTCTACGGCGCAATCTATTCATGTGCTTTTCACGTGATTACTCCATCTGTTAAGCGGCCCGTCTATACTAAAATTTTATTATTGAATTTAAAGCGAGTCAGTATCAAAATACGTAATTATTTTAAAGGACGTATCTTTTTAATGCGTTGAGCTAGAAGCTTGATTTTTTTACAGGACCAAGGAGTTGTAGACCTTACAATATCTCATTTATTAAAATCAGTCCATCTGTTTATATTTTAGAAGGTAACACCTAAAGGTACGTGCAGTACGCAGCTGGGATTCTAGATGTATGGTGGATGGTGGCTGAAATTATAAGCGCTTATAGGTTTGCACAACGAAGCTTTGATACTAGCATTGATACAAGCTTAAATCGCATTTGAAATGTCAGATAGCGAAGACGAATATTTGTGTTCTTCTGCTACAAAGTGGTATATTTTAAATACAAATTTGGGTAGGGACTGTCATGTCCACCCTATTAATTAACAGAAAACGATCTAAACATGGTGAATTTCATCATTTATACCAAGAATTAAAATTTTACCCAAACCGATTTTTTGAATATTTGCGTATGGAACCTAACACTTTTAAATACGTCTTAGAAAAAACTCACAACAAATTATATAAAAACTAGCAAAATTTCACTTATTAAACTAGTCACATCCATTGCGATACTTGTAACGGCCATTTGACAGTTGTCACACGTTGATTGTAGTAGTCAGCGCGCTGAAAGAATGGTGAGATACATTCTTGTATCTAGCAGCTCTTGTAACAGCGCTTATACCTGCTACACTCACTGCCTCGTTGTGCACGCTCGCATATATAACAATGCATTAATTTAAGCAAGCCCTGCTATGATCTACGCTACCATCTAGAATCCCAACTCCATACTGCACGTACCTTAAGTCTAATCATAACTGGCTTAAGGCAGTTTTGTTTTGTTCGGTAAAGTTTCAAAGGTACGTTTTAAATCGTGTTTTAAGTTCCTATTAAACCGAAGAACTTATCGAAGATACTGTATTTAAACTAGTACATAGAAAACACTTTAAAGTTGAATTTTTCTGTAAAAAAATTACTTTTTCTTAGATGTCACCGTCGGGACTTGAAGGGAGTTTCGGGTTCAAGTCCCGACAGTGACATCTAAATTTTTCTTATTTAGCCTTCTAAAAAATATCATTGTGATAGATTCGTCTGATATTATTATGTCTGCAATTCACTATAATTTAGCGAATTTATTTACGATGAGGAAGTCAAATCATTTTATTGTTATATTTAATTGTTAATAACACCATAGGTATATAAATTTCTCATAAGTAATATACTTTTTCTTGGTTATTTTTATAACTTTGATTACAATAAAAAATGGTGGAACCTTTGGTGTAAAGATACGAAATGTTATAATTACCACAAAACACCAAACCATAACAAACACTCTCGACGTACGTTTCGCCAACCAAGTTGGCATCATTAGGAGATGATTAAAACTGTTTTAATCATCTCCTGATGATGCCAACTTGGTTGGCGAAACGTACGTCGAGAGTGTTTGTTATGGTTTGGTGTTTTGTGGTAATTATAACATTTCATAACTTTGATTATAAAACACCCTGTAGAAGACCGAATCAACTCATTTTTGGTATACTTTAGTTTACATCAAGCAAGACTCGATTCCCAAATAACTTAAACATGCCGAATACGAAAATTTTTTGTTCATTACTGTACCTCTTGTTACAATAATTGTAACAAGAAGTATAATGAACAAAAAGAGTTATAAATTGTATTATGTAAAAAAATACTAAAATATATGTCATCTATCCTGAGACACACTGTATGTATTGTAGCATTTCATAATTTTGTAGCCCCAAAATAATATTTGATTTCGAGCCTATGGTGTAATATTCAATTGAAATAAAAATATATTGTAAACTATAGCGACAGTATTTGACGAAATGTTGCGGGATTTGAACAGGTCGCGATTCTGGCCGACACAGAGAGACTGATGCTAGAAAAGGCGGTACGAGTGAGAGGCTGCTACGTACAGCGGCTGATACGTCACGCGAAAGACGCGCTCAGATAGATAGGACAGTACAGAGGAATAGCTAGCCGGTCGGCGGTCAGACAGCTCGGGGTCGCCGTGTGATGAACATGATTGGATGAATTGATATGAATGTTTGTTGGATGCGACAATAGGGACTGTTTATCGAGAACTGACGGATGACAGTCGATTTTGATGAGAATTGGCGACGTTTAGTATTTAATTTTTTTTTATTGTTGATTGGATTTTCATTGTTATATACTGGCGATATAGTTGTTTTATTTTGGATCCACGAACATTAATCCCAATTTCCGCCCTACAAATTTAGTCCCAATATTCCTTTAACTTTCATTTTACCCATTTTCCATTGTTGAGCAGCAATTGTTGCTAGTGATAGTGGTTGTTAGTAGGGTGGCGTTCTGTCCGTCATATAAGATATAGTAGGGAATTGTCGGTTTGTGGGTGAAACCCAGTATTTATTTTTGAGCTGCGTGGAGAAAGTTTTGTTATTTTTAATTTTGCTCCAGTGGCGTCCTCCCATATTAAGTGACATTAGCGGTAAATTATTTCGCCATTACTGGGGTCGCTGGTTATTTTTTTGTAATTTTATTCGTTGTTAATGTTTGTTGTTACTTGTTAGCTCCTGGCTTGTTACGTTTAATTATGAAAAGTAGGGTTTGATCAAATACTGGTGATTGTGTGATATTTGGTTATGATTTGTTGTTGATTTTTTATTAGTGTATTTGCCATATGGCACATACACTATTGGCGTCGGTCGGATGGCGGGACCTAGGGGTCGGACCAAAATTTCTCGACGTTTCATACCCCCCTGAACAGTTTGCCACCATTTTTGAAAATGTTTATGTATATATGTATGTATATATATATATATATATATATATATATATATATATATATATATATATATATATATATATATATATATTTATATATATATATATATATATGTGTGTACACGATAACTCTCGACAGACTTAATCGATTGAAACGAAATTTGGTACACACATTGGAACCCATCACCGCAAGAAGCCTATTTAAAATGGGCCCGATCGGACCATTTTCAGGGTTGCATTTAGGGGTTCCAAAAAGTTTTTGGGCCCAAAAATACCGAAAAATTTGTCAGAATCGTTTCAAAATTGAAATTTAACTCTTTAGTAAATATTAAAATGTGCTGCTAAAATTTTAATAAAATCGGCCCGACAGAACCGGACTTTCAAATTTTATGAAAACACGAGTTTGTTGATACGGATTTACTTATGGAAGGGTGTATTTAATTGGGTGTACTGATAAAATCCATGTCTAATATTGAAATTTAGAAAAATTTAATTATTTTAAGGGATGTATTAAGGGGTTAAATTTTTTATTTTGTCAAAAAACAAACTTAAGTTCACATAATAATGCGACAATGTCTGTATTAGCAAATACACTATATTGTCGGCAGGGTTTGGCACTGCGACCCGAGTTTTTTTCGATTTCTGGATCTTTTGGCCGGAGCATAACCCTGTACATGTTTTGGGATAATTTGTGTTCACAGCTGGTCTTCCTGGAAGGTAAAATCATTTTTAGAATTAATTATTATTCTGTTTAAACGACCGGTACTTGCTCTCCAAAGTGGACCCTTGGAGTTTTGCCTTGGTCGACCAATTGGTCCTGGCGCCCTTAATCTTCCGTCGGTACGGCACGACCAATTGTAACTATCCATCGGTTCGTTACATCTTTTTGGTACTTGTTTTTGTCTTGTGTCGAGTGGTAGGTGGTTGGGTTTTTTGAGCCCTTGTTGGGACTATTTTGTTATTTAGTTATTTATTTTGTTATTTATTTATTTATTTTTTCATTTATTTATTTATGGCTTTTTAGGCTAAGTGTATATTGTCTTTTGTGTCAAGTGGTAGGTGGTGGGTTATTAAGCCCTTTTGTGGGCATTTCTCGTGGTTTTTTACTAACTGTTGACCCTATTCCTAGAGCTTATGGGATGGAGTAAGCGTCGAACTCCTGTTGAGCGTAGCTTACTCCCCCGTTTTGATAACTGGGTAATTTGATTCTGAGTAACCGTCCTTTTGAACCACGACCTAGCGCCGCTGAACCTAGCTAGCCGGTAGCGTTACCCTTGACTTGGGCCAAAGGAAACGTAGTTATAGTATCTTCAAAATTTAGTATTTTTTTACATTCAATTTATAACTCTTTACTTTTTGAGGACGCTCAGTACCCCGAGGATACAACAAAAGAAGTGGAGACTTCAAAAGGCATACTTGATTACTTAAAACAAAAATGAACAAGTAAATCGCATGTATAATTCATCAAATTTTAATCACTTAATAATTTTATTCAGAAAGCACTTTTAACTTTTTTTACACATTAATTATTAAGACACAATCAACGTCTCGTAATGTATTAAGTAATAAAAATTAAAAGTGCCTTCTTTCTATAATTTGAGAAAATATCCATTAAAAAGAGGTAAATAATCATAAAGAACAGGGGGTGAACGAAACTTAATAACTGCGTTTTTAAAGACCTACCAATATCTTCACTCTAATTTATGTATGGGGTTGATAGTCCAAGATCTCACCGTACAAACGTCTACTGGACAACACACTGTAAGAAATGAGAAGGCCGATTACATAGATTATCGATGGTCCATTTGTAGCCAGCGATTAATCTGGTAATAGGCACATAGAGAGACAATGGCGTCGCAAACAGGTATCGCCTGCACATCGCGTAGATTCCATAAAAACACATTGCGCATGCGTGCTTACTAATTTTACATTAATTTGTTTTATATTCATCCATTTTATATATGTAACTATAAATTTTATTTTGTAATTTTTACACACTTTATTAGAATATTACACAAATTATGTAATTTTAATTTACTTTATGTAAAAATCACAAATTTGTTTAGCTTTACAGTAAAAGTCCAAGTTTTTGTGAAGTTTTCTGTGTAAAAATAAATAATAATGTAAAATCACTTAGAAAATCGAGCGAATTCTATCCTAACTTTCAAAGCATTTTTACATCCATTTTTTACAGTGCACAACTAAAATTTTATTATTGCATTTAATTGAATATTGTTTTATAATTTTGTGGTTTCAGTATCTTGAATACGGCTTAACACTACTTGACGAAATTTATACAGATTGTAGAGAGGTATCAACTATTTACAATTATCATTGTCTGCCTCGCAAATTTTTTGCATACCTGGCATACTTCATATAGAACATAATATATCCATTTGGAGAGATCTGCCAGGCTTGCAAAAGAAATTTGCAAGGCAGACGATGATAATTGTTAATAATTAATTGATATACTTCTCTATAATATTTAAACTTATAATTATATTTTAAAAACTCATAATAGTCCGAGAGCTAGTGACAATTGTTGGTGTTATTTATTCAAGGCCTTTTTTTTTGTGAAGATGTTGAGGGAGGCTGTATTAACCCCTTTGCAGAACGATATAAATACCTAGGCGAGCAAGTTTACCTCTAAGAGAGAGGGTTAATACCGACATTAAAACAGTCGTCGTAACAACATATTAAAATTTGAACCTTGAACTAATAACTTAAATTTCGTCGGGTACATGACACGTTTAGGGTGATCTGCCACCCCTTTAATACTGACCAATCGATCTGCAAATATTATAATGGCATTATTGGGTCACCGACAAGCTATACAACGAATTTCAGACTTGAAGCAATAATAATTGTGACCATTTTTTTTGTTACATGTTGGGGGCGGTCTGCATCCCTCCCATACCGCTATCTAGCAAAATCCCTTACTCAGGGCACTTTTGTTCTGCAAATTGAAATATATGCGTAAAACAGTCGCCGTAACAACATATTAAAATTTGAACCTTAAACTAATACTGTAAATTTCGTCGGGTACATGACACGTTTAGGGTGATCTTCCAGCCCTTTAATACGGACCAATCGATCTGTAAATATTATAATGGCATTATTGGGTCACCGACAAGCTATACCTACAAACAATTTCAGTCTTAAAGCAATAATAATTGTGACCAATTTTTTTGTTACATGTTGGGAGCAGTCTGCAACCCTCCCATACCGTATCTAGCAAAATCCCTTACTCAGGGCTCTTTAATATGCCTCCCTCAACATCTTCACAAAAATAAGGCCTTGAATAAATAACACCAAAAAATTGTCACTAGCTCTCGGTCTATAACCTTTCCTTTTTCGCAGTCGGGTAAAAATACACAATACATTACATTTCTTCCCACCTATACCCGAAGTGTGATCTAATAAGTTTCAATTTCTTATACGTAAAAAACAAATAAACATATTTCGTTCCGTACTACGATTGGAAAAAATAGAAAATTTGAGATTTTTTTTAAACATCGAAACAATAGCATTGCAACGTATCGAGTTAACGAAGCGTTAACAATATGGTAGACGTGAGAAGAAAAAGAATACAGCAAATGAGGCGCGATTTTGTATGTATTTTGGATTCTAACATATACTCGCACCTGATGCGAACTATTAAAGATCATTGAAAAGTTTAGAAGTGGGGTTTATTGGCTAGAAAGATGGTTTTATACGTCAACTCCACCGAATATTTTTTCCGATATTTTTAAGAAGTGTCTGGGAACAGTATAGCCTGGTTGTTAGCATGCTTGGTGCCGCAACCTCTAGACTGGACTGCCGTGGGTTCGAATCCCACCTGCGCTCATGGATGTTTTGTGATGTTATTTAGTTTTAACTTAGTTGTTATTTAGTGTAGTTAAAAGACGCTAATGACCTTAGATGTCGACGCGTCTATAATCTACAATAAATAAATAAATTAGAAATGTCCTGTAAAACGCCTAGACGCATCGCATCCATTAATTTGAGACCAACACGGATCCTATAAGTTCAAAAATAAGGTCGGGAGAGTGTAAATAGTGAACGTATGTTTTTCACATTTTTGCATTACAAGAGACGGACAGTATAATTTTTTGTTTTTCTCATAAAGTATATTTTATTAGACTTTAAATCGATATTTTGTGTGTAGTGCTAACTGATAATCGAATGATCATCAGTGATAGAACCTTCTTTTCTTGACCTTTAAGCTCGCAAACTAAGTTATGTAATTGCTTTAATGTAAGTTTTATATAATGCTTCAAATTATTATAAAAAGAAATTAACAACTGATAATTTAAATCAGTACGATTTGTACCTATACTTGAAATATATAAAAAGAGGTTCAGAATTTCATATTATCAAAAATAAAATTGTCAATATGTCAAATAATGAAGAAAATGAAGTTGTCAAAGCGATGGGGAGTTTCAAATTATTTCAGCAATTATTGGAAAATAAAAATGTGAACAAATATCTTGGAATTGACAAGAAACAGCTGAATAATTCAATGAAACATGAACAAGATATAAGAAATAATAATACAATAAGCAGTGATTTAAAACATAATACAGAAATGTATGCTGAAAAAACTTTACGACAATTGTAAAAGTAACCATTAATTAAAATAATATATAAGAAATAATGTGTAGTATGTATTTTTTGTTTAAGACAATACTGTAATTCGGTTTTTTTGTAAAAACATATTTTAAATATACCAAATTTTGATAATTATTTATTTTTAATTTTCGAGGTAGTTAATAGGAGTTATATACAGTTGTAAATTGGGCTTGAGAATGGCCGAGCGTGTAGCAGTGCTGTTGTTTACATGGCGTTGCTATGGTTTCTCTATTACAAGTTCCCAGTTCCGGGGTTCTAGCCCGAGAGCTGGTAAAAGTGTCAATTGGATTTTCAATTTATTATTAAAAATAAAATAATGAATTGAAAATATAAATTGGTGCTAGGCCCAAATAACCTTAGCTGTCTAAGACCCTGGGTTCGAGACCTGATGGCAGCGTAGAATTTTTGGCGTTTTTTTTTTCTAAATTCTACATGATATTTATTTATATATTTTTTTTACTTTTTACTTTCTTTGACAATATTTATAATTTTTTTGAAACAAAGGTGGAATTAATTAAAAATATCTACAATTTTAGTAATAAATTATTTTTAGTTCATAAATGCGGTATAATAAATGACACCAAAAATTAAAAAAAACTCGGGTCGCAGTGCCAAAACCCTGCCGACAATATAGTGTATTTGCTAATACTGGCATTGTGGCTTTATTATGTGAACTTAAGTTTGTTTTTGGACAAAATAAAAAATTTAACCCCTTAATACATCCCTTAAAATAATATTTTTTTTCTTAATTTCAATATTTTTATCAATGCAACCTCGGTACCAAACTAAATAACTTCAGTAAGTAAAGCACTATCCGCCAACTAGTGTTTTCATAAAATTTGTAAGTCCGGTCCTGTCGGGCCGATTTTATTAAAATTTTAGCAGCACATTTTGATCTTTACTAAAAGGTTAAATTTCAATTTTGAAACAATTCTGAGAATTTTTTCGGGATTTTTGGGCCCAAAAACATTTTTCAACCCCTAAAAACCACCCTTAAAATAGTCCGATTGAGCCCATTTTAAATAGGCTTCGTGCGGTGATGGATTTCAACGTGCCTACCAAATTTCATCAAAATCAATTAACTCTTTCGAAAGTTATAGCCCGCACACACATATATATATAAAATTTCTCGACGTTTCATAGCCTCCTGAACACTTTGGCATCATTTTTGGAAAAGTCTGTTTATATATGTATATATATATATATATATATATATATATATGTATATATATATATATATATATATATATATATACACACATATATAAACAGACTTTTCCAAAAATGATGCCAAAGTGTTCAGGAGGCTATGAAACGTCGAGAAATTTTGGTCCGACCCCTAGGTCCCGCCATCCGACCGACGCCAATAGTGTATGTGCCATATGGCAAATACACTAAAAATCTGAACTTTTTACTTCTGTCGTGTGGTCATTAGCACACACCCGCATTTTTTTTATTTACTACAGACTTCAAAATAATTCATATTTAATCTTTTTAATACGACCCTGGTTCACAGTTTTATTAACTGCCTTCATTTAGCTTTAGAAAAACAACGAAGAGGAGTTAAGACGGCTAAGGATAAAGGTTTTCGTATCAACTTTTATGCGGGTGACATATTGACGACAATTTATTTTATTATTTTGACGCTAACACAAAAAGTTACCGATAATAAAAATGATGAAATGAAATAATAGTCCAAATTAAATTAATTAAATTTTTTATTCAAGTTTTTACAATATGAATGTATTTATACAAAGTAAAAGTATGTGAAAATGGAAGTTTCATTGGCTATAAAGAAGCCTCGAGTAGTTAAGAAACTATAATGGAAAACCTCAACTTATAAGGTATAGCTGGTACAGAATATTCTTTATACCAAACAAATGTTGTTTGTTTGGAAATGTATGGAATAATTCTCGCTCGGTTTAATAAATACAAAAAAAATAAATATAAAAACAAATATAAAAACAAAGAATAACAATTACAAACATTTATTATACCAATTAATCTCTTGAAGAGGGAAGGAACCTTTGGTTTAATGACAATACATACTAAAAAATACTGTATCTTACATTTAAATCACGCTGTTATGTTAATTCGCTGTTATTTCTATGGTTACTTCGTATGTTATAATACGTGTAAAAATTTAACAGCGATTAACGAGGACACTGTGGTTCAGTGGTTAGTGTCACGGCCTCTGAACTGTCGTGAGTTCGAATCCCGCCTCCGCTTATGTATGTTTTGTGATGTCATTTAGTTTTAAGTGAGTTAATATTTAATGTAATCAAGGCGCTAATGTCGTCGACGCGTCTATAATTATTAACAATAAATAAATAACAGCCATTAACAAAACAGCGTGGTAAATGTATGATAAATACGACATAACACTTTTTCTCGACGTAAGTTCGCTACCAATGTTGGCACAATAATTAAGATATGATTAAAACAATATTTTTTAATTTTTATCATCTCCTGGTGATGGTAAGATGGTTAGCGACACATGTAACTGTGTCGAGAAAAAGGTTTTGGCGTTTTGTGGATACTTTTCTATAGTATATTATGTATAATAGTAATTAACAATAATAATATAAATTTTAAAAAAACCGCGGCTCCTTGAACCCGATAGTTAAAGTTGGAAACGTTTTAACTGCTTCAAAGTTAATATCACAGTAATCATCACAGATGGTATAATTTTTCATCGCAGTGTCGCCTTGCTGAGCATCGGTTTTGTTGGCATCGCTTTTGATGAGAACCCTGGCTCATTTCGAGTCCAGTAAAATGGGACGCTACTGGATCGGATATATTAACTTGACACAAAATTCTTCATAAAACTGTGCCGCGGCGACCGCGTCGTTGCGCTGTCGCGAACTTCGATCGGAATTTGCGGGACGGCTGACGCTACGTATTCAGTGCGAAAGGAAATATTGACGTGACTTGAATGATTTGGTGCGAAATGAGTCTTGTAATAAGCATGTAGCTTGATGAAAAGTATTCCATACTTCAAGTTTAGGTATTAGTGTACCAAATTTCATCAAAATCAGTGCCATATTTTTCGAATGATAGAGTGTCACGCCTTAATCTTCATCACTTAGGAACAGATCGTTTTCTAACAACGATCTTTTTGTTGTAGCAATTTTTAGTGGAGGTTTTAAAACTACTATATTTTCTTTGCCTATATTGTCATTTTTTTTCGGCATCACGACATTGTTATTATAATTAGTCATGATTTTCATTTGTCGTAAGAGCCGAAGGTTCTTTTTTTCCTGCAATACCATAATCCTGTCTCTTTCCAAATACAAATTTTTCCTTTTTAAATCTTTGTCATTATTTTTAGCTTTCTTTGTTTTTTTATCTGCTACTTTTACTGTTTTTCTATTCATATGTTTCTTCGTTGTTTTTTCATCGTTTTCTTTCCTTATTTTTTTATCGTTCTCTTTCGTTGTTTCTTTATCGTTTTTCTCTGTTGTTTTTTGAGCGTAGTACTGGTCTGGACGATCCACTCCAACTAAATATGTGCCCTTTTTCATTGTTAAAAGTAAGGACATAAAATCACTATGGCTTCCTAAGGTTTGCTGCACTTCTTTAGCTTCTTTGTCAACAGTCGTGACTTTTCGGCAAGGTTCAAATAACGGCAAAGAATCCATTTTTATTTAAATAACAAGTTTAACTTTAGATTAATTAAAAAACTGATTTGATAATATTTAACAGTTTACGAGAATAGACACTATTATATAAAATTAATTTAAATAAAACACACTATAATAAAAAATTATTCACGATATACAATTAATATAATAAAAATTTAAAACACGAAAAATATTACAAATATAATTATCACAGATTTGTTTTTCTAAGCTTATTCGCACTATGAAAGCTAGAGCTCAGCTGAATTGTTCTCAAGAATGTTGAAACTTTGAAATAGATCAGGTAAAGAGCCTACGATCTTTAGGCGAGACCTAAGAGGGTTGAAACAATTTTTATTTTACCTATATTCTTGCATATATTTCAACCAAAAATAGTCTATGAAATCTATAACTTAACATAGCCAGTTCTATACAGTGATCCCACCATAAAAATAAATAAAAGTATTAGGGGTTCACGAGAAAATCGACGAAAACTAAAACAACCAAAATTTAATATAGTTCGTAGGTAACAAAGTTAATGGAGCGGAAAGCCGTGAAACAATGTAACCATACGCGTCCCATGCATAAAAACTGTGTCGCTTACATAAATAGTGAACAAATGCATGACTCACTGATTAAATTTTGAAACTTGTCTATAATAGTAAAAATTAAATGTTTATCATTTCTCGTTTTATTTAAATAAATTGAATATCTTTTTATATTTTTTAAACATAATTCAACATAACTAACGTTATTCATTTTCAATCAGATCTCAAGAACTGTTCTTTTTTACTAAAAACTAAAATTCGACTATTACAAATTTTTAATTACATAATAAACTTAATAGCTAAATTACATAATTATTATAACATCTTCTTTCTTTTAATACCTTTATAATTTTATCAAATTAAAATGAAATTCTGTTTGGTTTAATTATTCTCCCGTTCTAGAGACATAATTGTTTTTAAGTCTCTGTAAAAATCTACTGTCACCATTACTTGAATTATTTCTAGTAGAAGGATTTGATCTAAGCGGTGTGCTTAATGCAGAATCGTTATGGGTATTATTCTTGTAGTTCACAATTCCGATTACGCTGACCATTTTGATCTGTTATCATATAAGATCTAGAATAATCAGTTTTATTTTTTATTACACAGGTTGCCAACTTCTTTGAACTTGATTTTGACCAACTTTGAACGGTCAGATTTAGTTTAAACGTTGTCGACTTATCAAGGACCGACGACAATACAATAATTCAATAAGTTTGTCCCATTATCCTGACCAGGATCTCCAGGACTAAAAAAAAATGCAAAAAACTTCAGATTGAACTGAAACTTTGCATACTTATCAAGGACCGATGACAATACAATAATTCAATAAGTTTGTCCCATTATCCTGACCAGGATCTCCAGGACTAAAAAAAAAGCAAAAAACTTCAGATTGAACTGAAACTTTGCACACTTATCAAGGACCGATGACAATACAATAATTCCATAAGTTTGTGTCCCATTATCCTGACCAGGATCTCCAGGATTAAAAAAAAGCAAAAAACTTCAGATTGAACTGAAACTTTGCACACTTATCAAGGACCGATTACAATACAATAATTCCATAAGTTTGTCCCATTATCCTGACCAGGATCTCCAGGAGTAAAAAGCAAAAATAAATTATAATTTAAAAAAACTAAAAAACATGCTTTAATGAACTAAAAAGTAAAAAATAATTAATTTTATTGTAAAAAAGCGTGGGGTAGTATGAAAATATGATACAAAGCACCCCACGCTTTTTTACAATAAAATTAATTATTTTTTACTTTTTAGTTCATTAAAGCGTGTTTTTTAGTTTTTTTAAATTATAATTTATTTAAAATGCTTTTCTTATTCGATAGATATATTTTTGGTTGCAGATATTTTTTATTTACCAAGTAATTGCCGCTCAAATTTTTGTTGAAATAATCATAATATCTTGATGATGCTTTTAGTCACATTTAAGTATGTATTTTTACAAGTTTTTATTTAACTTGCAATGTATGTTAGTTAGTTAGTTCGTGTGTTTGTTTAAGTCAAAACTTGCCAGTCAATTTTGAACCACTTTCACGTATCCGATCGATTTGAAATTTTGTACACATATGTATTCCCGATGACAATACATGAATAAAGCGTTTTTAGAAATAAATTCAACCCCTAAGGGGTTCAAACGGGGATGTAGGGTTTTTTTTTACTAATCAACGTCCAGGCCAAATCGCCGAAGCTAGAAACTTGAAATTTGAACAGTTGGATCCTTTTCTGACGTAAGCATCCACTACGAAAGGATTTTTCGAAATTCAACCCCTACGGGTGTCAAAGGGGGGTAAAATGAACAAAATAAAGATTAGTAAAAAAACTTTTTAGAGACAAGCTTTTATTTAAATGCACTAAAAAGGAAAAAATAATTTTTAATAATTTAGGTTCATAATTGTAAAAGCGTGGGTCGTGAACTCTATGATAGTTTATTTGTCACGACCCACGCTTTTATAATTATAAACCTAAATTATTAAAAATTATTTTTTCCTTTTTAGTGCATTTAAATAAAAGCTTGTCTCTAAAAAGTTTTTTTACTAATATTTATTTCTTTTGTCTTTACGCTTACGATCTCTGCATTCAAACGTCTATTTATTTTTGTGTAAGTTATTTAGTTATTTCAATTGAATTGTGAATTACAGACGTTCGACAACAGAGGTCATTAGCGTCATTATATAGGTATTTCAAAATAAAAAAGATTTTTTAACGATATACCTATGCGAAGATGTTTTTTAAATTTTTTCCCCTAATATTTAACTCGGAGATGCTATTAATTTAATGTTTTTAAATAAAAATGTTTTTGCCACTCGTATATCAGGTATCAAGGTACCTACCTACTAAAAATCATTAAGCTAAGGGTTTATAAAGATAAATTAATAGATTTATATATTTCTATAAAGATTTATGCCTAAATTAAATTCGATACTTCTAAAAAGCAATTCTTAATTATTATTTTACCTGTAAATTTTATTCATTTTATGTACTATAAAATAAATTAATAGATTTTGGTTGTTATAATGATTTTTTCCGATATGTTTGGAATCAATTATATAATTGGCTGCTTTCCAACAAAATTTTCAGCCCTTTGATTATGAAAGCCCCATAGGGCCATAATACGTGTACCTACCGACAGAAAACCAATTAAGTAGTTTGTTGATTTTGTATATGAAAAATATTCTTATTTGAGAAGTCAAAACTTCGCGAAGTTAAAATGGCGTCACTTTGTTTGGGGCGCCCCTGGCGTGGGTCATCCCTGCCAACCCTTAGATACAGTCTGTGCTGTTGAACAGTTCTCAAAATCGACATTCACGCGAGCGATCCGCACTCCGCAGGTATAGGATATTCATAAAAGTTAAAACAATGCATCGACGGTATACATTTTTCTTGAAATGATGACTTTTTAAAAAAATTGCTCGATATTTTTTGTCAGTCAGTTTATAATATAGATTTTGAATTATTGGCGATACATCTTGATGTAGTATTGAAGTATTCTGCATCAACACGTTACGTAAAACTATTCACCTGTGCTTTAGTAATTATTGACAACTATACTAAATTATATTATGTGATTAATTAATTAAATGTTTATCAAAACAATGACATGTATCAATGGCAGCAATGATTAGCGTATTCAGAGTTGTCATTAAAATATCTACAAGCTATAAATTTGCTTGTGCCAATATGTCCTTTGGGGGGCGGAAAAGTTCCCTCGATGTTCGGAACTCCGGGAATCATCTAAAATATGCTAGCTACATTTTTTTTGGAAATAAAAAATATGCAAATTATTAATTTGTGGTCGTGATGTTTTTGAGCGTTAGTTAAAATTAAAAAATGGCATAGTTACATTTTGTTACTATCTCACAGGAACTATACATTTTTCCGGGATGAAAAGTACCTTATGTGCTATTCCAGGACCTAAAGCAACTATATACCAAATTTCATGAAAATCCGTTCTGCCTTTACGGAGCTGAGTGGTAACAAACATACACACAGCCACACAAACTTTTATAATATTATTAAGATTACTTTCAACTCTTAAATTTCAATTAATGTGGGAAAGCATTAACCATTTCCACAGTGATGTCTTTTTATTCGCCCTGATCAGCACGCTATTAGGTACTTACTGACAACTACTCCCGGCCTACTATAGAAGTGAAGTTGGCGACACAAAATAAACTGCCAAATTTTTTTGAAAATACTGAAAATGGAGTGAAAAGCAGCTACTTTATAGTGAGTATGACAAAAAAATACCATATCTATCTCGTGCGTAATGATATTATGACTCGTGTGACTGTTAAAACTCGCTGGACCTCGTTTTAACATACTGTCATTACTCGTCAATAATATACCTCATTACGCCACTAGAAATACAATCTACTATTCTAGTGGAGTGATGTTCATTCAGACTACAAACAATTGCAAATTTGTTACAATATAAATTCTATCCAAGTAACTTTTTAACAATAAAAAATGGTGGAACCTTTGGTGTAAAGATACGAAATGTTATGTAATTATAACATTTCGTAAGTAACTTTTTATAAAATAATAATGTGGAAATACAGCTGAGGAAAACTAATTTTGTAACTTATTAAAATTTAAATTAAGACATTTTTAAGGCTGTTTCTTCTTGTTAAAATCAACCGTGTTTTGACAGTATGGTAATCCTTGCATAATTGAGAAATTGTTAAACATGGACGAAATTTGAAGAATTTTTTGTTTTCATCTGTGACTTATTTTTATCTTAAAAATATTGTGAAGCTTTATTTTCATTTGTAAAATACGATATCTTTATAGAATTTATTTCGTTAAGCCTCAGTTACATTGGGCGAGTTTACTAGCTACTTGCCGCCCAGGTTCGAATTCAAGAAGTGGTGAAAGTATCAATTTATTATTAAAAAAATAATTAAATTGAAAATTTGAACTGATCTTAGGTCTAAATAACTTTGCCTATTTTAAACCCTTTTTAGGGTTCCGTAGCCAAAATGGCAGAAACGGAACCCTTATAATTTCGTCCTGTCTGTCTGTCCGTATGTCACAGACATTTTTCTCGGAGACTATTGGCACTATATAGATGAAATTTTGAAGGTGGTAGGTGTCTTCTAATAACTGCTATACAGTGGTGTAGTGAAATTGCGAAAAAAAAATTGGGGGTGGCACTCCATATATTTAACTGAGGGATGAAAAAAAATCCAGTGTACATAAGCGTGTGGGGTATCGTTTGATAGATCTTGAAAAATAGTATAGAAGTTTCAAAATGACTTTTTTTTATTGAAGTCAATATAGCTGGTGAGATATGCCCTTCTAAAGTCGTAAAAAGTGTGTCTCCCTTCTAACTTTTCAACTATGCGGTGGGAAATTCTGAAAAAATTTAAACTGGTAGAAATTAAAAAACACTTCCAACGAAAATTGCTTTGAATAAGATATGTTGTGTAGTTTTTGAGATGTGGGATATTTTCGGTTACATGCTATTTTTTTGAGTTTAGCGACCGCATAAATAATTTTGTTTTCACAGTGTCTTTGAGAAATACTATGAAATACAAACTTATTTTTGAAAAACTATATTCAACTTAAGATACTACGAATTACTATTAACTTTGAATTTTAACCGTGAACGTTCTTTACTGTGCGTGGTCCGGCACGCACTTGGCCGCTTTTTTTCAATCACTTTGACGCAATTGACTCATATATTTATTTATTTTTATTTATTATAAATTATAACCGCGTTGACAACTTAGGTCATTAGCGTCTTAATTACATTATATAACAACTTCCTTAAAACTAAATGACATCACAAAACATCCATGAGCGGAGGTGGATTCGAAGCCACGACAGTGTGGTCCAAAGGTCGGCTACGCTAACCGTTACACCACACTGTCTTCTTTTTGACTCATATATTTCAATGTTGATATAAATGCATCAATAATGCAGTGACATATTTAATTAAATTTAGCCATTCTCATTATTAAAAACAAGACATAAAATCTACGTTATTAATGAGCACGCAATGCAAAAGCTATTCGTGCATTTTTCTTTTTGTCATTTCAATAAAACATGTTTATAGTGGTTTCCTGTTAAAAACAATACTTAGTCCGAAACTGGAACGACAAAGTCCAGTTGTATGCAACTAAATAATATAGGTATAAAAAAGATATATTTTGCCTCGTATTTTGCTAACTTTATGGCAGCGTTTATAGAAAATTTTGATTGCAATAATTCTGGTCCATGATGTTAATTTGGAGAATAATTGTAGGTGAAAAAAGACCTCCATTAAGTGTTATAACAATTTAATATTCAAATCACGTTTCGCAAAATGGGACCCATTACAACAACTTCCAATGGGAAGTTAAATATTAAGCTATAGGATTTTAAAAAGGAAATTATTTATAGTTTCATAAAAAACATCAATCATTTTGTCGTATTTTCGTGTAACAGAAAAAGCGCCCGTCGAGCTAATAATTCAATATTTTTACATAAATTTTAAAAACGACATTATATATTAATTTTAAAATATGTTTAAGCTAATAATTTATTTGGCCTTTATATGATCATGTATCATTAGATGACATGACAAACCCTTTTTAATATGTTAATGTCGACAAAATTCAATCACCAATTATAGAATGTTACAAATGTAATTACTTTCCTAGTGCAAACAGAAATTAAATTAATAGCGTTTTCAGCTGGTTACACTTTGTTACACTAGGCCGCACTAGTGTAAACTTTCACCAAGAACCGTGTTCGACTGGTCAGTGTAAAGTGCAATGCTACAGTGTATTGCGTTCGGCTGGGCGGCGGTGGAATGACCTTCAGTGTTACACTTTTTTACCACCGTCGGAGGGAGGCTGTGTAATGACGGCGGTAGACAGAATAATGGCCTACACGAAGAGCGTGTACACTACTCAGCACTGGCACTGTGCTAGTGTTACTGTGTATTTCATTAATTTGTGGTTATATTGATTAAGTTTCCTATATTTCTATCACTCGTCAAAATAATACTAGGGCAGAAAATTGACGATTGCGAACGAGGGTGGCGTTTGCTTGCTAGAACGCAGCGAGGGCGGCGATAACCCGAGTCGCAAGTACATATAAATGTATGGTACGAATTTTCCCTAATTTTTGAACTTCAACGCTCCTAAAAAAGCTGCCCAGACAGTCTCGGACATCCTAAAAAAGAAAGTATATGTTCGGAGAACACCCAGGAAAGAGAACGACGATTGTAGATTATAAACGCTCGACAACTAAAGTCATTTGCGTCTATTCTCAGATACGGATTATTTTCAAAATTTTCTAAAATAAAAGATATTTCAGTTATATCAGTGAATCTATGGGTGATTAACTTTATTAATTATTAATCTTATACACGCAGCCAAGTTAATTAAAAACTGACGTGTTAATAAGTTCATTAAAGGATGAACTGAATGACCTGTAACATATATGTAGATACAACATGGCGCATAAATTGTGGATATATTTATTCTGCATGTTTTTTTTTGCACTGGAGCCTATAATAATTGTGTTTGTCATTTTCTATCTTTCAGATATCTATATCTATAGGGTTTTAATAAAAAACTTTTGTTTGTATTATAATGAAAACTAGCGGCCCCGTCCGGCTTCGCCCGGGTGCAAAACACTACTCACTCGCTTCGCTTGTTCGCTTGAATATTATAATTACATTACTCACTTGATTCGCTATATATATAAACCTTCCGTGAAAAATTATCTAACTGATGGTGAAAACCGCATCAAACTCCGTTGCGTGGTTTAGGAGGAGTTAGCGGTTAAACAGACAGACAGACAGACGCGCACAGCGACTTCATTTTATACTATGTAGAGATGATTAAAATTACATTGAAGATATAGATTTTGAACCTGTTTGTTCACAGAGTGTTTGATGAAAATTGATATTGTCATCTTAAGTGTGTTTTTTATAAAATTTTGCGTCGAAATTCTATACATTACTTCCGTAAAAAGAGAATATGTCAATTCTAATCTTTAAAAAATCGTAACCATTTTAAAAATATTGTTTTTAGCCTTTCATACAAATCTCAGAATTTGTTTTTAAAACACAAGTATTTTTGTTGATTTTGAACATTTATTAATTATTTTTCGTTACATTTTTATACAATAAAATATAATTTTAATATCGATTCCGGCCTTGGATTATGTGACATACTTCCATTTTTATAATTATTTCAATAATTATATAATTAGTCACTGGAATGACTTCAACCTTTCAATGAAATAAAATATTCAGTTCTATATTATAATCTGAGTCAAAAACATCATTTACGATTCTGGCCTTTCGTTTTCGGGATTAAGATAATGTTTTCTAGATTAATAATATCGCATATTAACTTAATAATAGTTTATCGAATATTTACAGACAATACTCAATTTATTAGATAATAAATTAATTTAAAATCAACAAAAAATTCACTACTTTATTATGTTCCATCAGGTTTGCATTTTGGGTAGGACAAGGTTTTTTTATCGTTGCGTAGGGGAGGCCGGTGTAAGTTTAAAATTGAGTTTTCGAGGTCGGCAGCCACTCCATTTTGCCGCCATCTTGAAAAAAGGGTGCTAACAGGTTTTGCGCTATATCTCCGTAACGGTATATCTTACAAAAAATTTGTAGAGAGGTTTTTTGTTTAGAATCGGATTCTCTACAACTTTACAACATATACTTTTTGTCATAAATTGCATAATAAAAAAATAAGCTTTATAGAAGATAGACATTTGTCACAAAATTTTCTTTTAAGCGCTATAGTTTTTTTTTCTTTCAATTTTAACAGAAAAAAAAAATCTTCTATAAAATATATCTTTTTAATTATTCAATTTACGACAAAAATTACTTCAAGTAAAGTTGTAGAGAATTTGATTCTAAATAAAAAACCTCTCTACACATTTTCTGTAAGATGAATCGTTACTGAAATACAGTGCAAAACCTGTTAGAATCCCTTTTTCAAGATAGCGGCCAAATGGGGTGGCCGCAGACCACGAAAACCTAATTTTAAACTCACACCGGCCCACCCTACGCAACAAAAAAATGTCCTACCCAAAATACAAATTTATCCTAAAAAATGTAACATTTCAATGAATTATTACTAAAATTCCAAAAAAGTAGTTTAAAAGCAGAAATAAAAATAGACAATAATAAACGTTTAGTGCAGTGTTAAAATGTGGTGCGAGAGCTCAACTGGGTATGTACTTGTACATGTTGTGAGAACGTGATAGAAGGAATCAGTATGAAACTGATTTTGCTGCGCTCAATCCCGGGTCATCAATTTCTGCTTTGTGAAATGAGTACTCAATTATCCATCCTCAAAACAAGGGTTTCAGTACAGGATATCTTGTGAGTAATACCAAAAATATTTTTTTAAGTCTGTCAAAATTACAATCCTGGTCAAAATTAATGCACTACTTGATTTCTCTGTTATATTTTTAAGCAATAATTGGATTGGAAGCATGGTCTGCTTTCTGGTGAAATCAGGGTATAAACTTGAAACAATAAGATGGTCGTTAACAATTAAATTCAAATTCAAATTGTTTATTACTCCTGCAGAGGCAAAAGAGAAATTGCATAGGAGAAGTCAAATACAATTATTACAATTATATGGCAGACTTGCTGCCTGCAATATCTCTGTGCGAGCGTTGAAACATCTTTACCTCAGAACAGAGATAGGCTATATAGAAGTGGCATATCACAACTTGTAGGTATTTACAACTGAAGTCAGTCGAGACGTGCGGGGAAAATTGAAACAATTGAAAATATAATGAAATATTTTTACTAACTGATGATGAGATACACCTTGATTTTTCATAAGCGCTTTGGAACCTTTATTGTAACATCTAGGCACACAATACGACATAAAGAGTAATTAACACTACGGAATAGAAGCAACGAATGATCATAATGTACCTGACAGGTCGTACTTTAGTGTATAGTTGTGGCTTCACAAGCGATATGATATGCTGTTTCTATATCTATCTCTGTTCTGAGGTCTTTACCTAAATTATGTGGCTGCTTCTGATCTTGGTTTGGGGCAATTAATAGTTCATACTAATTATACGTCTCATGTAAGATCTCACACTAGCTTGAGATATTATTTTATTGTGTTTACACATGACAAAATTCCTGAATATGGTGCGTTAATTTTGACGAGAATTGCGTTTTTTATTGTCTTCTGAACGTTCTTTTTGAAGGTAACATATAAAATCAAATAAAATTTTTCAATAAGATATGAAAAAGTTTTATTATAATAATATCATGTCAAAGTCGAATAAAAAATAGATAATATACTACAAAGTACAACGAATTCTTCACATTTATCATTTCCTTAAAATTTTGGAGTGAAACTTCCTTATGCGAGTTCGGGCCGTTTAACGTTTGCGTTAAATATTCAACGCTAACCATGCTATAACAAAAACAAATCGTATGTTATTCTGTAAATGTCAGTTTTTAAAATTTAGTTGTAGATTTTGCTTAATTAGGTTTAGCTTCTGTAGTAGCATCTAGCGTAAACAGCATAATATCATTGCCGGCCAAAATGTAGAGCTTTATATACCCACACACAAACTGGCGGCTCTCCGGACGGAATTATAACAAATCTTGATGATTTCCGGGCTTGTAGACAGTGGTCCGATGGTATTTCTATCTGACGTTTCGTCTACAACTGCGGTAGACATTTTCAAAGGCGATTTGGCAGCGGTCGAAGTGTCCTCCTTGGCGGCTCACAGGTAAGTTTGTCAACGGCTGGCTGACCAATCACAGAAGGACGAACTACGACCGAACAGAGAACACACTGACAGAAGGTAGGACACCAGCCGTTGCCGTGAACACGCTTACCTGTGAGCCGACAAGGAGGACACTTCGACGCTGCCACATCGTCTTTGAAAATATCTACAGCAGGTGTAGATGAAACGTCAGGTAGAATTACGATCGGAGCACGGCCTACAAGTCCGGAAACCATCAAGATTTGGAACAACGTCGGCTGTCAAAACCTACATACTTGGCTTTCATATAGTTCGGGCGTTTGTAATTTAAACTACACGGCCTAAAGGTACGTGCAGTACGCAGCTGGGATTCTAGATGGTAGCATGTATGGTAGATGGTGGCTGAAATTATAAGCGCTTATATAGGTTTGCACAACGAAGCTTTGATACTTGCATTGATACAAGCTTAAGTCGCGTTTGAAATGTCAGATAGCGAAGACGAATATTTGTGTTCTTCTGCTACAAAGTGGTATATTTTAAATACAAATTTGGGTAGGAGCTATCATGTCCACCCTATTAATAGAAAACGATCTAAACATGGCGAATTTAATCATTTATACCAAGAATTAAAATTTTACCCAAACCGGTTTTTTGAATATTTACGTATGGAACCTAACACTTTTGAATACGTCTTAGAAAAAACTGAAAACAAATTAAATAAAATCTGGCAAAATTTCACTTATTAAACTAGTCACATCAAATTATTGCGAAACTTGTAACGGCCATTTGACAGTTGTCACACGTTGATTGTAGTAGTCAGCGCGCTGAAAGAATGGTGAGATGCATTCTTGTATCTAGCAGCTCTTGTAACAGCGCTTATACCTGCTACACTCACTGCTTCGTTGTGTACGCTCGCATATATAACAATGCATTAATTTAAGCAAGCCCTGCTATGATCTACGCTACCATCTAGAATCCCAACTCCATACTGCACGTACCTTTATAAGTAAACTAAATTTTGCTGTGTAATTTTTGAGTATTGAAAAAGAAGTTACACTTCCTCTGAGTATCGCGACACACAATATTTTTTAATAATATTGTTAGAGCGAATTTTCCAGAACAAACATGCAGAGAATTATTATACGAAATTTGTTTTTCAATTTTGTTGACTTAATAAATAACTATGCAGTCTTGTCATAGACATCAAGACGAAATCTGATAAGGCTTAAAAGAGTAGATTTTGATTGCTTATAATGAGATGGAGGCGGCTTTCAATTTATACCGAGTGTTTTCTTTAAAGAAATACGAAGTTTTCGTTTTAAATATTTTTTCAATATTTTTATCAGCTCATACTTTTAACTGGATAATCTTACAATGACTGGCATTAATAAAGATTAGTAACGTTATAAATAAATACTTACAATTGTATTTTTAATCGATATAATCTAAATACTATTTAATACATGAACAGGTCAAGATTGTTTTTTTGTTCACGCTAGAAATTTCTGCTAGATGATTTGGAAAATTTTTTTCACTGTGAACAACTCTACACCCTTCAAATTATTGCATGCTATGTATTATTATATCATTACGATAAAAGAGGTGTAACGGTTAGCGGCCTTTGGATCGCACTGTCGTGGGTTCGAATCCTACCTCCGCTCATGGATGTTTTGTGATGTCATTCAGTTTTAAGTGAGTTATTTAATGTAATTAAGACGCTAATGACCTAAGTTGTCGACGCGTCTATAATCTACAATAAATAAAATAAAACGATAAAAGAGGGATGAACAATGAGCGAAAATAGTGACTTCCGTAGTACCCGCGACATCGAATTATATATTATGTTCTATAATAATTTACTTCTAGATAGTATAAAATGAAGTTCACTTATTAGCTTCTACCGACAGCGAAAAAGATTACTTTAATAAATAAAACACACAAAAACTGGCTATAGCTGTCCAACTTTACTTTTAAATACTACGTTTCGGTCTGTTATAAGAGAGCCTTATATTTCAAGCAATAATTATCTAAGTTTGATTGAACAGTTCCCCCAGGGGGACATTGGAATGTGGTTGCTATCGCAAATTGAATTCAAATGTTCTTTGGGAATTAGCGCTCCCAGCCTCCCAGGGACCCGAGCTCGTACCAGTCGGTTTGTGTATGCCGGCTGGCGGATTCTAATACACAAATGGATTATCTGTTGTGTTGAAGACGCTAATGACCTGAGTTGTCGACGCGTCTATAATGTACAATTAATTAATTAATTTTGATTGAACAGTAGATCATTTGCTTGAAAAGGGTCTCTTATAACAGACCGAAACGTAATAATTAAAAATAAATTTGGACAGCTATAACCAGTTTTTGTGTGTTTTATTTATTAAAATAATAAAATCAAGTTCTCGCTAGGTATCTGCCTGCCTGCTCTTTCAGGTTAATCTCGAGAACCACTTGACGGATTTTGCTGAGATTTCGCAAGAATACTGCTTATAGAATCCCGTTTTATTAAAATTAGATGTGTTGGGCACTTCTATTATTAAATATTAATGATTAAATTTTGACTTTGGAATCTTTTAGAAGTTTTATCAGTTTGTTTTAAAACTATGGATTAAATGAAAGATAAATCTGTTTAAAATACAACAACAAAATATTTTATTTTTATTTAACAATGAAATTGACATAAAATTTTTCCGTGACGCATTTATAGTTATTTAATCAGATATTTTTAACAAACTTGATTAAGTAGGCAAATTGAATGTGTAAGCCGGATTTGCAATAAAAGAGAGGGGCGCCCGTTCACTCAGCATTTATATTCTCTGTAGCCCCTTAATCATGCATAAAGGCTGATTCTCATTGATCGATTTTAATTGATCAAATAAATTAATATAAGCGCGTAAATCTTTGTTTCAATTGGGTTGATCAACTTTCTAGTGAATCAGTAAAAGTTTGAATCAGTCAAACTTTATCGTTCAAGAAATGAGTCAATCTCGAATCTTTATCAAGTTAAACGTATTTGAAACAAAGTCTTCGATATTTTTGTATTTTCAAGAAGAAATAGTTCAGTCTACCAACTTAATAATTACATTCGTTATAAATTATATGTAATTATAACTTAGCTTTTGAAAGCGTTTCGTTAGGGTTTATTAATGTTTCAATTATCTATTAGATAGCAGCGCCACTATTTCCAGTTAGGGAACGTCATTGAAACTTACTAATAAATTCTCTAAAACCTATTCAGAACCAGTTTCATATTTTTACCCTACTGCGGTGTGTTGAAAAAGGAAAGGTTAAGAGTTTAACAGTATATATAAAATGTATTTAATTTTGATTAATTAATTAAACATATAAGAATTTTAGAAGAGGACCTCAAAATTTAATTTCATATGAGAGCTTCTCAATAATGGCAATTTTCGGATTTGACTCAGACATAAATATTTTTGTCTTTTTGAAGTGAAAACTTTCTTAGGCGCGCTAAATATATATTTTAAAATTAGAAAATCTGAAGTTTTCAATTCTGTCGTGTGGTCATAAGCACACACCCATTTTTTTTGTAAATATTTTTAATGATGAATGAAATATTGGAAATACACTTTCAATCATATTTGAAGGTTTGAAAGATTCGTTGGAATATGAAGCTTTTATGGTAGCTTTACACGATGCCTCTGCATGCGTCAATTTATAACGCACGAGACATTTTAGGTAAGACAAGACAACGCAAATGTGTCCCGAGTCAGTCGGGACTTTCTTGCATTATTTATGCATTTTGTGTTGTTTTGTTTAGTAAAATCGAGTGGAATAATGAAAAACTTTTAAATTTATTGATTCATATATAGACAATTTTCATGTGCAACGAACTCTACGTGTAAATATTATGATGCTTAACGAATAGAGATCTAGTGTCGGGGATTTGCGATCTAGTGTCGGGGATTTGCGATCTGGTGTCGGGATTTGTGATCTAGTGTCGGAATTTGCGATCTAGTGTCGGGGAATTGCGATCTAGTGTCGGGGATATGCGATCTAGAGTCGGGGAATTGCGATCTAGTGTCGGGGATATGCGATCTAGTGTCGGGGATATGCGATCTAGTGTCGGGGATATGCGATCTAGAGTCGGGAATTTGTGATCTAGTGTCGGGATTTGCGATCTAGTGTCGGGGATTTGCATCTAGTGTCGGGGATTTTCCATTTAGTGTCGGGGATTTACGATCTAGTGTCGGGGATTTGCGATATAGTGTCGGGGATTTGCGATCTAGTGTCGGGGATTTACGATCTAGTGTCGGGGATTTGCGATATAGTGTCGGGGATTTGCGATCTAGTGTCGGGGATTTGCGATCTAGTGTCGGAAATTTGCGATCTATTCCATGCGTAAATACATGCAATAGCGCATGATTTGCCAAGAGGCATCATGTAAAGCTATCCTTCAAAGTTTAAAGTTATGCAATGAGTGATGTTTGTATGTGGTAGTTGCATAATAATAGCATCTCTGAAACTTTTGTAGTTTCATGCATGCATCATTAAAATATCTATTTGTGTTGTCTACTTCCAATTATTACAACTATTAAGGATGGGTTATTAATCGACAACATTGTATAAGGATAATTATCTGAAACTCGAGGCATTTCATACGTAATAACTTGAAAGCGGAGATGTTCTATAAGGGTTCACATTTTCTTGTGAAATATTGGACACAAAAAAACCTACTCCAGGCTCTGCCAGTACATAAAATCTACTGGACAACACTATTAAAATTTTATTATTGAATTTAACAGATAATACGATGGAAAGCATAAAATTGGTGGCAGACTAATTCAATTTTTTTGAAAGCATTTTTGATTGTCAGTATATCGTATACTGCTGAACACTATTTAATTTTATACAAGTTATAGAGAAATATAATGTTACAAAACAGTTTTCTGTGTTGGCGGAATAAATATTTATTTACAATAATTAAAAACACAATAATAATGAACGCAACAACGAAAAGTCAATTCTAACAATCAACACAAGTAAACAATAACTAAACAGTAATTACAAAGCAAAACAAAACAACTATATACAATAATTCGTAATATTATTATTACCACTACACTAGTATTTATTTATCAATTTGGTTATTTATATCACGGCACTATTTATATTACTGATCCAACGTAGACTTGAATGCGTGACTCACCGTTGACTGAATTCCTCACTGACTCGTACTGCCGTTTATATAGGCTGCGTGGCATAAGCCTAGTGTGTTCTCGCTTTCTCTAGAACTTTCGTGCAGGTACCAGTTGTTACAGTAAGCGGACCCCGTTTCTCAGAACTCTTGCCTGTCGTTTGTATACAGGGTGATCCGTAACAATAAATTATTAATAATAATCTGTATCATCGAGTAGTGTTGAGTCGTATTCGAGATACTATAATAATAACGTTTTTAGCAGTTTTAAGTAACAAATTCTTTATATTTTGTATATTCGACGCCATTCTACGATGTTTGTAATAGCATTTACACAATTAAAGTGATCTATCTATCTAACAAAAAATGATAAAAAAATTGAATTGGTCTGCCACCGATTTAACGTTTTCCATCATTTATTATCGTCTGTTAAATTCAATAATAAAATGTTTGTAGTATTTTCCAGTAGACTTTTGTACGTTTAGAGCTTGGAGTACCTATTTATATGTGAACAGGAACCGCCTTAATGAATCTCCTAGGAGTAATAAAAAAGAAACTTGATTGAACGGTTAGTATTTGTCGATAGATTTAATCAGACTAACGAATACAGACGGACAGACGGCGGTGCAATGGTCCGGAAGCGTCGTAATACATTGTTTGAGATCGTTTGTTTAATACACATCACAGGACATTGCAGTAGGTATTGCAGATTCTAGATGTCCCGCAGCTATTTTATCGGCAAAATCCACATTTAATTTGTATCTATTTGAGTGTAAACGGATCGCAATGCAGTTTCTAATAATTATAGTATAGTAAAACTCTGATTACATGTTTAATTAGAGAGTATTTGTCTGCACGGATAGTGTACAGTCGACATTTTTGGGTTTCGTAGGATCATAGAAACAAGGAACTAGTTTCCGTCAGTCCGTCTGTACTATGTCTACCTGTCTGTCTGTATCGACTAGTAATAATTAGAAACACTTCGAATATTAAACTTTACAATATATACTTTTTGTCGTAAATTGAAAAATAAAAAAAATCGACTGATGACCAGTCCTATACTTCCCACCTAGTAAATATTTGCAAAAAATAAACACTTTTTTTTTTATTCTTTGACTGGGCCCAAATAACCTTAGCTGTTGGTGGTCTTTAAAACACAATTTAATTTTTATTCTTTGAAAAAAGCATGGCCCTCTTTTTTGTTTGGTGATCTACTGATGGCTAGCTTAATATAGCAAAAATCATGGTTACCTTGATTTACGTACAATTTTTATTTTTTTTAGTAAAATATTTTTTTTCTCGAAAACTATACATTTTAGAGAAAAAAAATATTTACATTTTTTACATATTGTAACATCTAGAATTCATTTATATTTTTTTTTTCTTATATTAATACGTACCATTGAGGACGTTTTTTTGAATATCTCAGGATCCACTGAACCGATTTGACTCAAAATCTAATCAGATCTAAGTTAAAGGCTGATAAACACAATAGAACAATCGGCATGCCCGTATGTTGTTCCGTTCTTAAGATATCGAAGGCGAAAAATTGACCACACACACACACACATACAGACATCAGTCAGAAAATGATCTTAAACGATTGGTAGGGTCTCAAAACGTGAAGATCTGTTAAAATCTCGAAATATTTTTTTCGGACTAAATCCATTATTTCCCTACCATAGTAGAGGTGGGAAGTAAAAATAAGCTTTATAGAAGACAGACATTTGTCGCAAAATTTTCTTTTAAGCGCTATAGTTGTTTTTCTTTCAATTTTAACAGACAAACAAAAAAAATCTATCTTCTATAAAGCATATCTTTTTAATTATTCAATTTACGACAAAACGTATCTCTAGTAAAGTTGTAGAGAATTTGATTCTAAATAAAAAACCTCTCTACACATTTTCTGTAAGATGTATCGTTACTGAGATACAGTGCAAGACCTGTTAGTATCCCTTTTTCAAGATAGCGGCCAAATTGGGTGGCCGCAGACCAACCTTAAAAAACTTAAATTTTATATAAATCTAGAGAGCTCATAATCTATAATTATGGCCCTTTTTCTGGTTGGCAAATGAAGCCAAAATTTGTTAATTTTTAATCTTTTCATTAATTGAGGAATTGATATGTTCCAAAATTTTGTTCGAAATTTCGGTATGGAAGCCCTAGGAGGCTGTCCATAAACTAGGTCCCGCTATTTTTTGTTCTCCCCTCACCTTGTCACAATCTTGTCAACCTAGGGAGGTTGACAAGAGGAGGGCCTCAATATTACGTCACAATATCACGCAGTCCTCCTCCTCCTCCTCAAATCAATTAACTTTTTCTTCAAGAAAAAAATTCCCAAAAGTGCGTATTTTTCAATATATAATTTTAAACATAGAATTATACCGTAAATTACATCAATCACAGTCAGCCTTCTCTGATTGGTTGGCTGTAGTTGAATGTACTCTCACGCCCACTGATCCATTGATTAAGAGAGATAGTACACTGATCTGTCATAAATTGAAAACAAACCATAGGTATTTGATATATTTCATAGACATACTCTCTTTATCTATGCTCGGAAGAGCTTCATTGGTCTGGCTTTGACGTCATCACATGACGGCTTAACTCAGCCGTTTGAAATGAATTCTTGTTTGCAATTAAGAGGAAGGATGTAAGAACAAAAAAGTTGATTAACATTACTTGTTTATGTATGAGGAATAACATACACTGTTCAAAATTATCAAATTTTAATACGCAGGACGACCCTCTTTTCTCTCTCTGTCACCAGCCTTGCTGAGGGGAAACACATTATAAAATAGAATATATACCGCGAAACAAACAAACAAATGACAAACAACTGAATATGATTATAATAACAATAATTATGTAAGTGTATTCATTTTAACACATCTGTTCAAACAACAATGATAGTTATTATTAAGATTCACCGGCACAAGGAGTATGTACACAGTGGCACACTATGTGACTTATAAACTCACAGAGAGCAAATAAGTTGTGCCCTCAAGGCAATGCGGTTGAGTCGAGAAATGTACATCACGCTGCAAAACCGTATTACCTCAGAGAGCTTGAGGTACGGTAATAGTTATTAACTGCCTACAGTTATGTAATGCTTTAAATAAACAGGCCTGCCTACCTTGTAACTTCATATTCACTTCTCAAGTTTATTTTATCGGTCGATTAAATGTTTGTTTAGATATAATTTTAAGGTTTCTGAATCCTTGAAACGAAGTGTTAGAGATATTTCAGTACATTAATAATGAAAAAAAAACAAACACTCAGTTTCCAAATTCAAATCTAAAACCGAGTTCACACGATTCGTGTACTTAGCGAAAATTCGTTATCTAAACCTGATGCAGTGTCTACACTTTGTTATAATATGTATATTGATTTTTGAAAACATGCCGGTCTCACGGAACGGTTGTTTCATATTACGTATTGAATGTCTATAGATTTAATATATACGTAATACAATACAAGGTCTGTAAGACCGGATGTTTAGTTTATTGCGTACTATTCATAGTTTTCAGGGCAAACTCTTTATTAATTTTAGGACGCTTCGTCATTTATAGCCCAAAAAAACCTAAAAAGCTTCTCGTAGTAAAAAGGTCTCTCAGACCAAATGTTTCCAAATTATGTAGTACACGTAGATGTTTCGTACTAAGGGTTAAATCCTAGTTCAGATATGAAAAATATAGTACAGGGTGTATCACAGAAAACCGAACATAGGGAAAACTCCATTGTGCAAATTAGTTAGGATCAACGATTACTTTGGCCACATATGAGAATGGGTACCATGGTAACGCTGACTAACCATTATTTAATAACAATAATAGCTAATAATGAATAATTATAAAAACCAGTTAAAATAAATTCTTCAATATTTAATGAATTTATTTTTATTAATGAAACAATTTTTTATTAAGAAAATATTTTTTTAACTAATAATTAAACAAAACAAACAGTTAAAATAAAAAATTAAAGCAAATGTTCAAATAAACCTCCATTTTGAATTAAGTGGCTTAATCGGTTACAAAAACTTTGTCTCACTTTATCTAACATTACAGGAGTCATATTGAAACATACTTCGACGACTTTGTCTTTAAGTTCATCCAGATTTTGCCAAATTTTGTCAAATGAACAGCAAAATGCATTTGTTACTGTATACGTACACCATGTTAACCATGGTAACGACCTCTGAATAGAGGGCAAAGCAATCTCTGATCTTAACTAATTTGTACTGTGTACTTTTCCCTATGTTCGGTTTCCTGTGATACATCCTGTAGAGGTCTTAATATTTTTTTAAAGTTAAAGTAAAACATTTTTCGATAGAAAAATGCTTCTATAATATCAATGAATTTTTATAATTTTTTTAGAACTTTGTTTTAATTGTTCTATTCTATTCTATTCTATTCTATTCTATTCTATTCTATTCTGTTTTATTCTATTTTATTCTATTCTATTTTATTTTATTCAATAATATGCTTGTGAACGTATGTACAGAAGGGATACATGCACAATTATTCGCTACTCGCCCAACATCCGTGGTTTGTGAATAAATTGGTGGTCCCATATGACTCTTGACAATATTATTTTATATCATTTCGTACACCCTCGCAAAATACACGAGTCGTCTGGGGACGATAACACGGCGAAGCAAATATTTGGGCAAGTACTTTTACATACGAGTATGAACAATTTTGTCAAATAAACCAGCTTCGAAATCATTTGCAATCAGAATGTGATTTCATGAATATTTCAAACGACTGCTCCTACGATTTTAAATAACTTCATAAATATTTTGAAGTCACGACGTATGTCATGTTATAAAGAAAGATATTTCAAATGATTTCATCTGATTGTACGTGACTTCATAAATCGATTCTAACGAGCCCCTCAGGGGGACATTGGAATGTGGTTGCTATCGCAAATTGCATTCCAATGTTCTTTGGGAATTAGCGCTCCCAGGGACCCTAGCTCGTACCAGTCGGTTTGTGTATGCTGGCTGGCGGATTCTAATACACAAAAGGATTATTTATTGTGTTGAAGACGCTAATGATCTGAGCTGTCGACGCGTCTATAATCTACAATTAATTAAATTAAAAATGATTCTAACGAATTCAAGGAGATTTTACGCGATTTGATGAAGACGAAACTTGTCAAATCGTCTTACTGACTCTACTGATGATTTCATAAATACGATTTCGGTTGATTTCATATTCTTATAGCTCCCAAAGAATTCGTACACAACACGAACACACATTTTCTCCAAATAAACTGGGTAGTGTGAGACCGGTTTAATAATTGATTACGATTTTTTGCTGCAGGAGTGCAGGTGCGCATATTGCATATAACCTTAACATGCAGTTATATGTAACAGTATGTGATCCAGTGATTAGCGTCGCGGCCTCTGGATCAGACTGTCGTGGGTTTGAATCCCGCCCCCGCTCATGAATGTTTTGTGATGTCATTTAGTTTTAGGTATAAGTTATGTTATTTAATGTACTCAAGACGCTAATGACCTAAGCTGTCGACGCGTCTGTAATTTACAATAAATAAATAAAAAAACATTTAGAGGGCAGTGTAGCCTAGTGGATTACGCACTTGGTACCAGCCTCTAGACTAGACTGTCGTGAGTTCGAATCCCACCTGCGCTCATGGATGTTTTGTGCTGTTATTTAGTTTTAAGTTAGTTGTTATTTAATGTAATTTAAGGCGCTAGTGACCTAAGTTAGCGACGCGTCTATAATCTACAATAAATAAATAAATATATAGATAGGCTTGCCAACCGTAAAAAAATGTTTTTTCTGGATATCTTGGATGTAGAAGTGGGATTCAAAGTTTTTTTGCGAGACGTATGTAAAAATATTTATATAGAGATATTTTAATACACATCTATATAAAAATTTAACTAATGAGCAGGAACACTGATTACAACAATATTGTAAAGTTTTGTATATTTTCTTATACTATGACAATAAAATTTTTTATTATTATTATTATTATTAACTAATGATGCCGTCAAGTGGAGATTCCTTACATGGTTTCATGTTTTATAACGGACACTGAGTGAATTTCTCACTGGATTCCTAACAGCAGAAATATTTTGAGGAATAGGTATACAGGGTGAGTTCGACCACCCGTATCAGTCGTTTTTTTCGAAAACGGTTAGTCGTAGAGAGTTGTGTCAAAAATGTGTATTATAAAATCCCTAATAAAGAATTGAATGGTGATAATTTTCTTTTCCGGGAAGGTAGGCTTCCCTACTAGTTTGCTCCAGAATGTCCAGAACTCCGGAATTATAAATGTAACGATAGGTCGAAAGTGGTATTGTTGAAAAGATCTTTAAAAAATTAGCAAGTTTTGTACGGATTTTTTTTTATAACTACCACCCCTGTTAAGTAATATTTGTTTGAAATTACTAAATTAAAATGTCATAATAACGAACTTTTTAAAAGTCCGCATTTAAAATCTAGTTACCTATCTATCGATCATTAAACACTGAAGAAGTACACTCACAGTATAACCAGAAAAGCTCAGTAGTATGTATTAAAGAGTAAATGGAAGACAGTTTGAACACTTGTGACAATGTCTAAGGTTGCTAGATTTTTAATGCCGACTTCGATCGTTATTATGAAATTTTGATTTAATAATTTCAAACGATTGTTATTTAACAGGGGTGCCAGTAATTAAATAATTTTTCCTACAAAACTTGCCTATTTTTTAAAGAGCTTTTCAACAGCACCACTTTCAACCTATCGTGCTTTCTAAAATTCCGGAGTTTTGAACATATAATAATTTATATTTATACTTATAGAAATTTACAGGGGTGGCAGTAATAAAAAAAAATTCCTACAAAACTTGCTTATTTTTTAAAGATATTTTCAATAATAACACTTTCGACCTATCGTTACATTTATAATTCTGCAGTTCTGGACATTCTGTAGCAAACTAATAGGGAAGCCGACCTTCCCGGAAAAAAGAATTATCACCATTCGATTCTTTATTAGGGCTTTTATAATACAAATTTTTGACACAACTCTCTACGACTAACCGTTTTCGAAAAAAACGACTGATACGGGTGGTCGAACTCACCCTGTATAGTCTAACAATTGAAGAAGCTGGGTTAGAACAAATTTTCATAACTATACTCTTTGCTTAGTTTGACTGTACTTGCATATTAACGCTGCTGACGCATTATTTTTTTGTTATTAGTGTATTTGCCATAATATGGCACATACACTATTGGCGTCGGTCGGATGACGGGACCTAGGGGTCGGACCAAAATTTCTCGACGTTTCATAGCCTCCTGAACAATTTGGCACCATTTTTGAAAATGTTTATATATATATATATATGTGTGTACACGATAACTCTCGACAGACTTAATCGATTGAAACGAAATTTGGTACACACATTGGAACCCATCACCGCAAGAAGCCTATTTAAAATGGGCCCGATCGAGCCATTTTCAGGGTTGTATTTAGGGGTTCCAAAAAGTTTTTGGGCCCAAAAATACCGAAAAATTTGTCAGAATCGTTTCAAAATTGAAATTTAACTCTTTAGTAAAGATTAAAACGTGCTGCTAAAATTTTAATAAAATCGGCATGACAGGACCGGACTTTCAAATTTTATGAAAACACTTTTGTTGATACGGATTTACTTATGGAAGGGTGTATTTAATGTGGTACAGAGGTTGCATTGATAATAATATTGAAATTAAGAAAAAAATATTATTTTAAGGGATGTATTAAGGGGTTAAATTTTTTATTTTGTCCAAAAACAAACTTAAGTTCACGTATTAAAGCCACAAGGTCTGTATTAGCAAATACACTATATTGTCGGCAGGGTTTGGCACTGCGACCCGAGTTTTTTCTATTTTATTAATTTATTTCCGATACAAACTGTGTCCCGCAAGGATTTTGGACGGGACGGCTGAAAAATAGTCCTAGAAACGGGACAGTTGGCAACCCTGCGGCGACACAGGTATATCTATGCTACTAGAAAATGGCCATTATAGTCTTTTAAAATAAAAATTCGACTGATTACCAGTCCTATTACTTCCCACCTAGTAAATATTTGCAAAAAAAACACTTTTTTTTTATTCTTTGAAAAAAAGCATGGCCCTCTTTTTTGTTTGGTGATTTACTGATGGCTAGTAATGTAGCAAAAATCATGGTTACCTTGATTTACGTACAATTTTCTTTTTTTAGTAAAATTTTTTTCTCGAAAACTATACATTTTAGAGAAAAAAAATATTTACATTTTTTTCATATTATAACATCTAGAATTCATTTATATTTTTTTTTACCTATGTTAATACGTGACATTGAGAAAGTTTTTTTTTAATATCTCAGGATCCACTGAACCGATTTGACTCAAAATCTAATCAGATCTAAGTTAAAGGCTGATAAACACAATAGAAGAATCGGCATGGCCGTATGTTGTTCCGTTTTACGATATCGAAGGCGAAAAATTGACCACATACACACACACACACACACACACACATACATACATCAGCCAGAAAATGATCTTAAACGATTGCTAGGGTCTCAAAACGTGAAGATCTGTTAAAATCTCGAAATATTTTTTTCGGACTAAATCCATTATCTACTTTCCTACCATAGTAGAGGTGGGAAGTAAAAATTATCAATAATAGAAAAATAAGAAAGAAATATCAACACAAGTAAATCCAGTTCTCGCGTTAGAGCCTGAGAACTGACGGTTTGCAAATGTTAAAAAAAAACTCGCTTCAATTCTAAAATCTAATCACAAGCCGTCACCGAAGAATGTAAGAAAATTCATTTATTTTTAGTCATAATGCATAGCAATTTTACTTTACGAATTCACTATACCTACATTTTTATAATAAAAGCGTGGGAACTAAATGTCGGTAGCGCACTCGTCTTTGTACATAATATTGTGTAGAACCTGGAACGTTGCAACAAGTGGTAGACAGTATACAGGGTACTAAGGTTCATAGCACTTACCGTAAGCAAAAAGCAGTATTATAACGGATAATGGAGTATGTATACGATGAAGCTGTGATGATAAGGTCATATCGATCGTTTTCATATTTATGCTTTTTGAGGGCAGTGTGGTCCAGCGGTCAGCGTCGCGGCTTCTGGATCAGACAGTCGTGGGTTCGAATCCCGCCTCCGCTCATGGATGTTTTGTGATGTAATTTAGTTTTAAGTGAGTTGTTATTTAATGTAATCAAGACGCTAATAAAATAGAATAGAATAGAAATTTATTAATCCATAATACAATTACACGAGGATTCGTCAAAACACCTAATACAAATCGGTCCACTATAAAATACATATTAAATATAGAAATCATCAATGCTATAAAGACATTGACTGACTAAAGCTGCCTTTATTACGTTTTTAAACTTATTAAAATTCAAAATTTTAATTTCATGCGGCAACATATTAAACATTTTTAAGGCATGATATTCGGCGCTATTATTAAAAACTCGGGTCGCAGTGCCAAAACCCTGCCGACAATATAGTGTATTTGCTAATACAGGCATTGTGGCATTATTATGTAAACTTAAGTTTGTTTTTTGACAAAATAAAAAATTTAACCCCTTAATACAGCCCTTAAAATAATTAAATTTTTCTAAATTTCAATATTAGACATGGATTTCATCAATACACCCAATTAAATACACCCTTCCATATCTAAGTAAATCCGTATCAACAAACTAGTGTTTTCATAAAATTTGAAAGTCCGGTCCTGTCGGGCCGATTTTATTAAAATTTTAGCAGCACATTTTAATCTTTACTAAAGAGTTAAATTTCAATTTTGAAACGATTCTGACAAATTTTTCGGTATTTTTGGGCCCAAAAACTTTTTGGAACCCCTAAATACAACCCTGAAAATGGTCCGATCGGGCCCATTTTAAATAGGCTTCTTGCGGTGATGGGTTCCAATGTGTGTACCAAATTTCGTTTCAATCGATTAAGTCTGTCGAGAGTTATCGTGTACACACACATATATATATATAAATATATATATAAATATATAAATATATATATATATACATACATATATATATAAACATTTTTAAAAATGGTGCCAAAGTGTTCAGGAGGCTATGAAACGTCGAGAAATTTTGGTCCGACCCCTAGGTCCCACCATCCGACCGACGCCAATAGTGTATGTGCCATATGGCAAATACACTAATAATGTCTTTGAAGACTTCGGTAAAATTACATTAGAATTATTTCTAG
Organism: Mongoloraphidia duomilia; assembly: GCA_039654895.1. Classification (NCBI taxonomy): domain Eukaryota; kingdom Metazoa; phylum Arthropoda; class Insecta; order Raphidioptera; family Raphidiidae; genus Mongoloraphidia; species Mongoloraphidia duomilia. The sequence continues at coordinate 17,288,436 of CM077527.1, forward strand.
AGTCATGGACAGCCTTATAATTTTTAATGCGTTGCTTGATAAAGCACAAGGCAAAATAGACATATATAGACGGCACAGTTAAAATACATTTATGACCTAAGTTGTCGACGCGTCTATAATTTACAATAAATAAATAAATATTTATGCTTATTTGGGCTCCGCACCCAAGCTCTGACCGTACAAAAGTCTACTGGACTAAACTACTAAAAATTTATTATTGAATTTAACATAATATGATGAAAAACATCAAATCGAAGGCAGACTAATTAAATTTTTTTTATCATTATTAGTTGTCAGTATCTCGAATACGGCTTAACACTATTTGATGTAATTTATACAGATTATAAAGTATCACTTATTTACAGTTATCATCGTCTGCTCTGTAAATTTTTTTTGCATACCTGGAAGACCTCACATTGAACATTTAACCATTTGGAAAGAGGTATGCCAGCTATGCAAACAAATTTGCAAGACGATGATAATTGTAAATAAATAATGATACTTCTTTATAATATAATCTGTATAAATTTCATGAGCCGTATTCAGTGGCGGTCTAAGCCTGTCGGAGGCCCGGGGCGGCAGAACTAAATGAGGCCCCCGTGCTGCTTAGAAATTGATGTACTTGTAGTGTAAATTTCGTAAAAAATGAATAATATAGATGTAATGTCTGACAAAAAAATCAAATATTTATAATAAACGTAACCTACCTACGTTTATATTTTGTATACGTACGGGGCCTCTAACTCCAAACTGCCTCTTACTTACTAAACATATTTTGGCCTTGTTTGGGATTTGATTAAGAAGGGCTTCTGGAGATTTAGAGGCCCTCCAGGATCAAAGGCCCGGGGCGAACCCCCCCCCCCCCTTAGTCCGCCACTGGCCGTATTCTAGATACTGATAACAAAAAAATAATAAAAAAATTTGAATAAATCTGCCACCGATTTGGTGTTTTTTTATCATATTTGTTAAATTCAATAATAAAAGTTCAGTAGTGTTGTCCAGTAGATTTTTGTAAGAGCTTGGACTAACAGTATAGTATTAAATGTATAACCGCTGCCAACTGCACCTACCCTGAGGGAAACGCATCAGTTTACTGCCGCAGGAGTAAATTGATGCATTAATGTTGACGTGGAAACTTGAAGGGGCGGCTTTCAAATTATAATCAATTTACTCAATACACAAGTATAGAATACCTGTGTTTTATTATGTATGTTAAAATATAAATGAATAATGATGTAAAAATACTTGTTATTAATATTAAGTTATACAAAATACGTAAGAATTGAGTATTTTCAGACGCTTTTTTGACGTAAACCTACGTCTTTCCTAGCGGTATATAGGGGGTAAAATAACGCGTTACACAAAATGTGTGACGCGAATTATAATTACGCCATAACTTGTTTTTTGTGATGGGCAAAATCGAATTATTTCATTAATCAGATTCTTAGGTTATAAATGATTCTAAAAATCGAATGTTAAAATATAAATGAATAATGATGTAAAAATACTTGTTATTAATATTAAGTTATACAAAATACGTAAGAATTGAGTATTTTCAGACGCTTTTTTGACGTAAACCTACATCTTTTCTGGCGGTATATAGGGGGTAAAATAACGCGTTACACAAAATGTGTGACGTGAAATACCGTAATTACGCCATAACTTGTTTTTGTGATGGGCAAAATCGAATTATTTCATTAATCGGATTCTTAGATTATGGATGATTCTAAAAATCGGATGTTTCATTCGAATTATATCAGACGATTCTTTTAAATTATGAGTACTGCAGGTAGGTAATAGGCGGACCTAAGACTAATTCACTAGCCAGTATTCAGTAGCCATTCGCTGTTGCGTCGATGTCAAACAGTAGAGAGAGTGTAGTGTAGATAATAAGTTTCATTGGAATTTCCAATCATAACAATCTCATATCTCTATAGATATTTCCGATTATTATAATTCAAATTATATACAATTCAGATTATGTATCATTTAAGTTATATATAATTCGAATTATTTCCATAATATGTTACCGATTATTTAAAAAATCGGATTATCAATTATTTTTAATAATTCGAATTATTCCACTACTAGTTTACAATATTTTTGTGACTCCGACCTAAGGGTGGAGTTAGGAGAGCGGGTCGCAAGCTTTCGATGTTGAACAATAGGCAATGAGTTTCTATATGAATTTTTCCCCAAGCTTTTATTTTGTCTCATCCTTCATTTTCAGAATAAAGCAATAATGCTATGAGCACACAAATTACAAAATATGAACCTGTTATTTAGTCTTAGATATTTTTTCACTGTCTTGGAAAATTTCTTTTAAATTAGTAGGTATTCTTATAATGATGTTAATGACCTCAGTTGTCGAGCGTCTATAATCTACAATTTCTATCTATTCTTATACAGATTGTATCAAATTAAACCTGTGCATAGGGCATTCTGTGTGTAAGACAGAGATTGATACATAAAGCAATAAGTAAGAATGAGATAAATGATCGCTAATAGAATGTTACGTGGTTACTGTAAATAAATATGTAATACCGAACAACTGTCATCGTTGTTTTCTACAGTAAAAATAGTCACTACTGAAATTATTGATAAAATGGCAATTTATACTGTTCAGGAAAAAAGTCAAATAATTAAATGGTTTTATGGTGGTAATTCAACCGCCGACATAATAAAATTATTTGTAGCTGCCTTTGAAAATAGCATAGAAGGAGCGAAAAAACAAAGATGACGCTATTAGGTTGTATAAATATTATTTATTTACAGTAACCACGTAACATCCTCTTAGCGATCATTTATCTTATTCTTACTCATTGCTTTATATATCGATCTCTGTCTTACACACAGAATGCCCTATGCACAGGTTTAATTTGATACAATCTGTATAGAAAATGGCAAGCTGAATTCAACAAATACGCAAAATATGCGACTGATTTATCACTATAATTTGTACAGTTATTGAAAAATAATATAAAAACTTTTTTTCCAACTACATGTTTGAAAAATGGAACTCCAGTGAATTGTCATTGGTCACAATACCGTGAGGGATATAAAATATATAATTTGCTTTGATTTAGACTAGTGCCATCATATTCATATGAGAATTTTCAAAATATATCACAAACAATATTAATTAACAAAATTAATTTCGAAGTTTGGAATGTATAACCTCGTTATATACGCAGAGGATGATTTGGAATGTTGTTGTCAAATTTTGAACACACCGAAAAAGAGAGATATGTCTATGGAAAGAGAGGAATATTTCCTCGTCTGTCGTAACTCGTGAAGAACCTAACCTAAGTTCTAACTGTCGACCTGTCAACTGTACATAAGCAAATCAGTGTACTATATTCTCTCTTTATCTATGGATCAGTGGCGTGATTCAACTACAATAGCCAATCAGAGAATGCTGGCTGTGATTGACGTATTCCGTGGCGGTATAATTCTATCTTTAAAATTACTTTGAAAAATTCGCACTTTTGGGAATTTTTTTCTTGTAGAAAAAGTTTCCGAAAAATTCTCAAAAAAATTGTTTTATTATCTATTTGTAAAGTAGATTCTAACCCTAAAAAATGTGGGACGACTCTATTATTATTATTCAAATTGCTCAAAATAGTCGTAAACATTATTAAGATAAAAAAACTATTTGCGTAGCTATAGAAAGTTGCTATTTGCCTTGTTTTTAATTTTGGAAATTAAGTTTTTTCGTTAAAAATGTTCTGTCGTGTAAAGAAAACCGTATCAAGATCGGTTCACCCATTGAAAAGCTATGATCCCACAGAAAGACATACGACCCAAATATAAAACATCCCTGTTTTGTGGGTCGAGGGTTAAAAATTAAAAATCTTATTGCCACCTTCAAAAGTGTAGATGATCGATATTTAAATATAAAAAGAAGAGCTTAAAACGGTCATCAATTATATAGTTACGACTGAAAATTGGTAATAGTATTCTGAATCATACAGTACTATATGCAATTCATGACTTTAAACATCAAAGCTCGTGCGATTTTTGCAATAGTGTGTGTAAGAAGGTCCGTATTTAGATGTTTTTTTTTTCAATTTTTTTAGAGACATTTAATTTCTGTATGAAAATATACATTATAAAATGGAGACGTACCTATTTGCTGTTTATTTAAAATTTCGCATGCTTTGGCTCGGAAATGCATTTGCTATTGACCTCAGTTGTCGAGTGTCTATAATACACAATTTAAATAGGAATAGTATTAAGGTTAGTCTACAGATTTGGCTCCTCTAGGCTACAAAGCGCTCTCGCTCTTTTAGCGAGTGATATTTGCCTTTTGGACTGCACTTATTTTCGATTATTTTTAACAATGTATTAACAATGATCCCAAGATTTGTGTGTTTATCCAAGTGTGTAAGCTTTCACGGCCGGCGTTGTTCCAAATCTTCATTGTTTCCGGACTTGTAGGCCGTGGTCCGATGGTATTTCTACCTGTCGTTTCGTCTACAACTGCGGTAGACATTTTCAAAGGCGATGTGGTAGCGGTCGACATACAAAACCAATGACCAATCACAGAAGAACGGAATACGACCGAACTGAAAACACACTGGCACTTAGTAGAAAAGAACGGAGGACACCAGTCGTTGACAGACTTACCTGTGAGCCGCCAAGGAGTACACTTATACCGCTGCTCACAGGTAGTCTGTCAACGACTCGTGTCCTCCCTTCTTTTATGCTAAGAGCCAGTGTGTTCTCTGTTCGGTCATATCCCGTCCTTCTGTGATTGGTCATTGGTTTTGTATGTCGACCGATACCATATCGCCTTTGAAAATGTCTACCGCAGTTGTAGACGAAACGTCAGGTAGAAATACCATCGGATCACAGCCTACAAGCCCCGCGGAAACTATGATTTGGAATTGTGTGTTTGTTGGTAAGTTCTGAATTGGTTATGAACTCCCAAGACGTCTGTCGGCAATACAGAACTCTTCGGACACAACTGCGTGTTCGTTTTCGAACTTTTAAACCTGATTCTAACAATTATAGGCTTTTAGCAGTTCTAGTTCGAACAGTCTGAAGAGTCCAAGAATTTAACCACGCAGTTGTATCCGAAGAGTTCTGAATTGCCGACAGACGCTTTGGGAAGAACTTACCAACAAACACACTTTTAATAATAACGGGCGTTATGCGTCACATAATATGACGAACAAACCGAGTCCTAGTTCGCACATCGTTAATTGGTTCGTTTTACCGTGATGATGTCATTATGTTACTGTTAGCTTGGTGTTTTGCTTTACTATCCAGGTTCTGGGAAAAGCTATAATTCCAGCCCTGAATGCGCATGTAAAGCTGTATTTACATAAGAAAACGAACATCGAGTTGTCGACAAAACCACTCTACAAACATCACCAGGTTCTTGCGTCAGATTTATTTACGTTATGCTAACATTTATTCATTTACTTGGACATTTTTAACTTGCCATTGGAAGATATTGTAATGGGTTCGAAAATCGAAATCAGTATAACACATTTTTATGTTTCAAGGTCACTACACTATTCTTACACTATTTTTAGAAAGATGTCTGTGTGTGTGTGTACGTATGTACGTACGTACGTATGTGTCCATTTCTTTCTAAGACGAAATCTCGAGAATGAAAATGATATCGACTGCGTTAGGGTGCCAATCGACGCGTATAAACGTAAATATGATCTGAAAGAAATTTTTTCAAAATCGGTTCAGCCGTTCTTTTTTTAACCAAATAGACTCCAAAAAAGTAGATTTTACACAATATCTCGCGAATAAAAAATTATATCACTTCGAAAGAGTGTCAATCGAAGAGTGTTAACGTCATTTTGATCCGACATAAATTTTATAAAAATCGGTTCAGTCGTTTTTTTTCCTTTAATTATAGTTAAAAATAAATAATAATTATAATTTAATGATTGAAATGATTACTTTTCTGTATAATATCTAATTTAATTATTGTTATTAAATATTTATCAAACTGGGAAGTTCGTCGTGTGGACCTCAAGGGTCGCACTTTAGTTCTAATAAACGACCCACCCCACGGTTTGTTTAATACAGCGTTTCCCAAACTATGATCCGTGGAGCAATAAGTGCTCCGTGAAAAATTGTGAAAATTTATAACATAAGCCTTGTGTAACTTTAAATGCTACGTCAAGTTGAGAATTGTTTGAAAACAATTTCAGGATTTGTGAAGTGTTCCATCATAGGAAAATGCTAGGAAATGTTGCTTTAATAAATAGACTTACATTGTCTTTATCTTTATTTCACTTTCTATAAAGCAAAGTAGGTACACAATGAGTTTTCAAGTTTTTTTTACTAATATTTTATTTAGTTCATTTTAGTCTTTCAAAATGTTACTCCCTTTTGATCCCACTCGGGGTTGAATTTCGAGAAATCCCTTCTTAGTAGATACTTACGTCAGAAAAAGAATCTACTGTTCAAATTTCAAGTTTCTGACTTCAGCGATTTGGCCTGGGCGTTGATTAGTCAAAAAAAACCCTACACCCTCGTTTGAACACGTTAGGGGTTGAATTTAATTCTAAAAATGATTTATTCATGTATTGTCATCGGAAATACATATGTGTACAAAACTTCAAATCGATCAGTTACGTGGAAGTCGTTCAAAATTGGCTTGAAAGATTTGACCTAAACAAACACACAAACTAACATACAAACATTGCAAGTTAAATAAAAGCTTGTAAAAATGAATGCCTATGTTCCAATAAATTGTCTTAAATGGCACTTCATTAAAAGTTTGCGGGGCTTGAGAATAGCCGAGCGTGTAGCAGTGCTGTTGTTTACATGGCGTTGCTATGGTTCCTCTATTACAAGTCCCTAGTTTTCGGGTTCTAACCCGAGAGCTGGTAAAAGTGTCAATTGGATTTTCAATTTATTATTAAAAAAAAATTATGAATTGAAAATATGAATTGGTGCTAGGCCCAAATAACCTTAGCTGTTGGTGGTCTGCACTCACTAAACTAACAGTATGTGAGCGAGAGAGGGCACGGTGAGTGAGTGAGAGAATTTCTATTCTACCGCGTAGCACAAACTCTCTTTTTTCATTACGTTTTACGAGAAGATAAAATGATTTACTGCCAGCCATTAAAAAATAATCTCGCATTGTAATCAGAAGTCGATTGAAGCTTGAGTGACAATGACAATGACTAAAGCTGATGTAAATGAGCCTTTAGTAGGAGGTGTAATAAAAACCGAACACACTCTGTAACTGGGGGACGACTCTTTGAGATGCAAAAGAGTTTTTGCATGTATACGTTTTATATATTATAATTTATAACTATATAGTTATGTATTACATTGCACCCGACAATCACATTATGTCATTTCGTGACGCAACAGTGGCATGTTTGAATAATAACGAGTTTATTGATATGTTTTATTAATGCTAACATGTAAATCCATCTATCGCACTGTCCGAATGGACAGTGAAGTGTTCCATCAATGAATACACCCACAACTCAATAAAAAGAACGACTGAAATGAAATAGCAGTGTATTCGGATCCTGAAATTTAGAACTGAATTATAACGTATGAAATGATTAGTTATGATGAGACAGTAATCACAAATATATTACATTAAACTAATTATGATTGGTTTTAGAAATACAAAGGGTCAAAATGGTCACCCCAAGTACGATTATTAGATTTTTACTGCACTTAGGTTCATGTTGCATTTGATCCATCCAAAAAATCAGAATCAGAAGGGTTTGAGGATGGCCGAGCGTGTAGCAATGCTGTTGTTTATATGGCGTTGCTATGATTCCTCTATTACAAGTCCCCAGTTCCCGGGTTCTAGCCCGAGAGCTGGTAAAAGTGTCAATTGGATTTTCAATTTATTATTAAAAAAAAATAATGAATTGAAAATATGAATGGGTGCTAGGCTCAAATAACCTTAGCTGTTGGTGGTCTTTAAAAAAACACAAACACAATTTCAGAATCAGAATATTTTTACAAAAAAAATTGTGTTTTAAAGACCACCAACAGCTAAGGTTATTTGGGCCTAGCACCAATTCATATTTTCAATTCATTATTTTTTTTAATAATAAATTGAAAATCCAATTGATACTACCAGCTCTCGGGCTAGAACCCGGGAACTGGGGATTTGTAATAGAGGAACCATAGCAACGCCATATAAACAACAGCACTGCTACACGCTCGGCTATTCTCAAGCCCTATAAGTTTTACGAGTACACATTTTGTTTTGAAATAAATTTATTTCAACATTCAATTGCGTTTTATTTTAAAAATTGTTATATTACACAACATAAAAATACCTCAACTTAAATTATCAAAAAAAAAGTCGAAGAACATCTCAGGCCAAAGTTCTATACACCGTTGTTGAGCGCCACGCCAGGGTATTCAGAATTCATTGTAAAACAAACGGAAAGTGTATCGGAAAATATACAGCAGCTTAAACAAAAATATGTCAATGTATCACGTCAGTCAAATACAGAGTGTGTCATAAAAGATACATCGGCGGTGAGAGTGTTAATAATTTATAATTCAAGGACTTATTGAACACAGGGTATATAAATCCTTGAAGCAAAACTGTTAACTTGTATTCTGTTACATAATATTTTAATTGTGCTTGAAAATTAATCAACTTCTAACAATTTCTATCTGGGTGCACGTTCTAAAATTAAACACTATTTGATGACACAAAAAAGATATTAATTTCTAGTTGTCAAAGGGTTGTTTAATTAACTCATCCGGTAGTTTTAAAAGTAAGCTACGTTCAGGAACTGGGGCGCCATTTCCTGTTAATAAAATATGACGCGATGAGAAAATTACAAAATAAGATAATTTTTTTCTAAGGTTGCCATGGTGTCCGAATTTTGCTTAAAATAATTTTTTTTAAAACAGTTAAATTCGCGTTCCGTGTGTGTGTGTGTGTGTGTGTGTGTGTGTGTTTTAAAGACCACCAACAGCTAAGGTTATTTGGGCCTAGCACCAATTCATATTTTCAATTCATTACTGGAATTTCCTTGACTGTATAAATTTTTATTCTATCTTTAAATTTGCATTTTATTTTTTATTTAGACTGATCTTCTTTGTCATCATCATACAAATAAATAAAGTTTATATTTTTTCTATATATTGTATATCTTATACAAGGTGTCGTTAAGTCAAACTTCAGAGTATAACAGTTGTAAAATTATACGCTATCAACTTTAGAACTGAATGTAAGAAAGTCAATTCGTGAATAAAATATGAAAGTTGTGTTGGTTTTCTTCGCGACACGTGTTCCATATCCGGTATATTTTTGTTTTTCAAACACAGTTCTACCCTCCTACGCATCAGAACACGATATTCAGGTCTCCGTGTTTTATTTTTTTTATATTTTACAATTGAAATAAAAAACTACCTTTAATTAATTTAATAAATATATCACAAAGTTTCAATATAATATTATAGAAATCTCCAAGCATAAAAAGTTTTGAGATCTCTAGGTCAGAATCTACTGTTTTTAGGGAGCTCTCTATCTCTCTCTCTCTCTCTCTGTGTGTGTGTGTTCGTACGTTGGTGAACTTTTTTTCGGCTCGCATATCTCAGGAACAAATAATGATATCGAATCCGGACCAATTTCATTCGACATATAATTATTAATTACATAATGAACACCTGATTAGGTTTGCAGGAAATTTCAATTGGCGGTTTTTTGTTTATAACAAAAAAATTACTATAAAATTGTTGTAAAATGTTTCTCGTCTCGCATATCTTGAGAACAAAGAATGATATCGACTGCAGACCAATTTCATTCGACGCATAATTGCATAATGAACACCTGATAAGTTTTGCAATAAAATTGATTTGCCGGTTTTTTTATAACAAAAAAAAAACATGTTAACCTACGGTAGACTGGTCTCTAATCTCTAAGGGCACCCAGTGGGAAGTTAGCAGTGGGTTTTACCCACACACCAAGCCACTTTTATTAGTTTAATTTTTTAGCGGGATATCGCTTGGGTATAAATGCTATGCCGGCAGTACACTCCCGCCGAGGGATACCGAGACTACCCGAACGCGAGAGTATACTGGCAACGCTCGGCCGGCCTCGTAGCGCCCTGTCTCGCCTCGGGAGCTCTCCGTAAAAAGCCGGTTTTTTGACCACAGGTCAAAGGAACCGAGCGGCGAGTGCTGTCAGTACACTCTCGTGTTTAACTGCGTAGTTGTTATGGAACTGAAACCGAGCCACGCCGAGTGTGTATAACACACACACATTCGTAGAAGGCTTGAGAATGGCCGAGCGTGTAGCAATGCTGTTGTTTACATGGCGTTGTTATGGTTCCTCTATTACAAGTCCCCAGTTCACGGGTTCTAACCCGAGAGCTGGTAAAAGTGTCAATTTAATTTTTAATTTATTATTATTAAAAAAAAATAATTAATTGAAAATATGAATTAGTGTTAGACCCAAATAGCCTTAGCTGTTGGTGGTCTTTAAAACACACGCATTCGTAGACGCTCGCTTTACCTAATCTCTCGGCGAGATCTCCTGCGAGCAAGCTCGGCGAACTAGTACTGCAGGCGTTACCACGTCTCGCTGGGCTTGAGAATAGCTGAGCGTGTAGCAGTACTGTTGTTTACATGGCGTTGGTATGGTTCCTCTATTACAAGTCCCCAGTTCCCGAGTTCTAGCCCGAGAGCTGGTAAAAGTGTCAATTGGATTTTCAATTTATTATTAAAAAAAAATAATGAATTGAAAATATGAATCGGTGCTAGGCCCAAATAACCTTAGCTGTTGGTGGTCTTTAAAACACACGCATTCGTAGACGCTCGCTTTACCCAATCTCTCGGCGAGATCTTCTGCGAGCAAGCTCGGCGAGCTAGTGTACTGCAGGCGTTACCACGCTTGAGAATAGCCGAGCGTGTAGCAGTGCTGCTGTTTACATGAAGTTGCTATGGTTCCTCTATTACAAGTTCCCAGTTCCCGGGTTCTAGCCCGAGAGCTGGTAAAAGTGTCATTTGGATTTTCAATTTATTATTAAAAAAAATAATGAATTGAAAATATGAATTGGTGCTAGGCCCACATAACCTTGCTGTTGGTGGTCTTTAAAACACACACACCACGTCTCGCTATAATATAATTTGATCGCGCGCTGCACCCGTTTTCGCAGGCCCACGTCGCCTTGGTCTGTCGGAGTCTTAAATCAACTATAAGTTCACATTTCTATGTAGCTTGTTTACAAAGGATAATCCGGTATAAATAAAGCTTTATATTAGCTTTTAAAATACCATTAAAAATTAGATTAGTTGTTAAAAAGCAATCAGATTTTCAGATGTATTTAAACTTTAAAGTCTATATAGAAAGAGAGTGACTCTAAAAGGTTGTACCTTTATGGTAATTTCATTATTATTTCTTTTTTGTACATAAACAAACAAGACTGCAACTTCAGATTCATTATGAATGAAAATATTTTAACGCCCTGGCGTGATTATTATAATCACATAAGCCTATATTTTGTTTTTTTTGTTTTTTTTTGGCAATTCAACAGACAAATCTTATGTTTAGGTCAATATACTTTAAAAAATTCGACTGATGACCAGTCCCATACTTCCCACCTAGTAAATATTTGCAAAAAATAAACACTCTTTTTTTTTTATTCTTTGACTAGGCCCAAATAACCTTAGCTGTTGGTGGTCTTTAAAACACAATTTAATTTTTATTCTTTGAAAAAAGCATGGCCCTCTTTTTGGTTTGGTGATCTACTGATGGCTAGCTTAATATAGCAAAAATCATGGTTACCTTGATTTGCGTACAATTTTTATTTTTTTTAGTAAAATATTTTTTTTCTCGAAAACTATACATTTTAGAGTAAAAAAATATTTACATTTTTTTCATATTATAACATCTAGAATTCATTTATATTTTTTTTTACCTATGTTAATACGTGACATTGAGGACGTTTTTAAGAATATCTCAGGATCCACTGAACCGATTTGACTCAAAATCTAATCAGATCTAAGTTAAAGGCTGACAAACACAATAGAACAATCGGCATGCCCGTATGTTGTTCCGTTCTTAAGATATCGAAGGCGAAAAATTGACCACATACACACACACATACACACACATACACACACACACACACACACACACACACACACACACATACAGACATCAGTCAGAAAATGATCTTAAACGATTGCTAGGGTCTCAAAACGTGAAAATCTGTTAAAATCTCGAAATATTGTTTTCGGACTGAATCCATTACTTCCCTACCATAGTAGAGGTGGGAAGTAAAAATGCCTACTTTTCTGTGTTACCTATTATTAGCTGTATCGTGGTTTCGCACTGGTCGAGTTATTAGTTATTCTAAGGCTATGGTCTATCTGAACCGCCGCACGCGACCGACGACGTGCAGTGACGGCACGGCGTGTGCGGCTCCGAAATGATAGCGACCGAGGCGTGCAGCGGCTAACTTTCGCCGGTCGAAATGAACATCGCACGAGACTGGCCAGACAGACCAGCCCTGTGTATTTCCCATATACCATTCGTATACGTCACGCGCGACGTGTCCACGTTGGTCGTCGGTGACCGGCAGCGGCTGTTCAGAGAGACCAGCGACTAAGTAATTGATAACTCAACTAGCGCGAAACTGGGAGTTTTGGGTTTGATCCCGACGGTAACATGTTGACAATTTTTTCTTATATATGTATAGCATTGTGACGCTATGACAACAATGTGTGTTGGTAACAAAATATATTCACTTACTGCAAAAATGAAATTGTTAAATTGTGTTTTAAAGACCACCAACAGCTAAGGTTGTTTGGTCCTAGCACCAATTCATATTTTCAATTCATTATTTTTTTAATAATAAATTGAAAATTCAATTGACACTTTTATCAGCTCTCGGGCTAGAACCCGGGAACTGGGGACTTGTAATAGAGGAACCATAGCAACGCCATTTCACTTACTGCAGTGAATTCGTATTGTGATATATAAATTATAAATTAAGGGTGTTATCATTGCGTATTATTATTTGATACAAATTAATGCTTAAGTTTGCATTAGTGTTTTGAAACATCCATCAAAAATAACGTAACATTACGATGCAACACTGGAAAAATTCATTTTTCAAACCTTATCACCGTCGAAACTCTAACACGAAACTTAGACTTTCGCGGTGGCTGAGTTAACATTTACTCTACAGTGGCACATTCTAAATAATCAATTATTTTCAATATGAAGTATTTTGTAGTTAATATATCACCTCATGCGAGAGCTAATTTTTAAAATTATGTATTGTTAGAGACGAACCTCTCAAATGCGAGAACTAAAGTCATGGGTAAAAAAAAATTAAAATATCCTTTTATTAATTTAAACCTGATGTCACAGAATTTTATCTATTTTAATCAAATAATATTAAATCGGAAAATCACTAATCTTAATGTTGATTAATACCTGAATATCACAGTTAAATTGTTCACACGATTCAAGTATCGCAACTTTAAATATATTATTATATAACTTTAGTATTATTTTTAAAATTCATTCATAATATTCAGTATTCATCATAACAGGGAAGTTGGTCGTGTGAACCTCAAGGGTCGTACATGCAGAGTCCTAATACACAATTATGTCGAAAGTGGTGCAAAATTTTTCTAGTCGCAGAAAGTTTTAAGTGAATTTAGAGAGAAGAAAACAACATTACCCTGTAGAAAAATCTCCAGGTATAGTTCAGACGTGATTATTTTTTGAAAGCTCGGATTAATCGATCATATAATATTTATACAACTGCCAAACAAAATAAGAACTTTCCTTGGAGAATTAAAAGATGCAACGTAGACCAAAATAAAGACATTATAATGACTGTATTTTTCATATTTTCAAAATTGAAGTCGTAATAATTAATGTAGTTATTAATTACGACTTGAATTTTGAAACTTTTCTATCGAATTTTATAATTTTTACATGCTATTTAAAGCCAATTTAGAGTAAACGTCAAAATATTATAATAGACTAGAAGCCCGATCCGGCTTCGGCCAGGTGTACATGTGGAAGATTAATGTATTGTCGCGGACTTTTTTGTTAACTCAACAAATCTTTCACACAATGCGATATATCTGTAACGGTTCAACCTCAAAGCATCTACTCGGCTTGTTTTTTTTTTCTCGAAAACTACATTTTAGAGAAAAAAAATATTTACATTTTTTTCATATTATAACATCTATAGAATTCATTTATATTTTTTTTACCTATGTTAATACTTGACATTGAGAACGTTTTTTTTAATATCCCAGAATCCAATGAACCGATTTGACTCAAAATCTAACCAGATCTAAGTTAAAGGCTGATAAAGACAATAGAACAATCGGCATGGCCGTATGTTGTTCCGTTTTTACGATATCGAAGGCGAAAAATTGACTTCACACACACACACAACACATACAGACATCAGTCAGAAAATGATCTTAAACGATTGCTAGGGTCTCAAAACGTGAAGATCTGTTAAAATCTCGAAATATTTTTTTCAGACTAAATCCATTACTTTCCTTCCATAGTAGAGGTGGGAAGAAAAAATATAGCCTATAAAACCTGACCAGACAACGTACATATAACTTTAAAAAAAACGTGAATCGGTTCAGTTGTTCTCGAGTTATAAGCGTACCAACGGACAGACAGAGAGATGTTTATAATATATTTTATAGATATCAAATTCCGTATAAAAATATATATGAGCACTGTGGTTGGAATAAAAACAAAATAAAATATAGTTACTTCTTACCACAACAGTTTTATTGATGGATGTACATTTCGAAAGCTAAGCTTTCATCATCAGCGAACACTAGGTAGTGTTCGCTGAAGATGAAAGCTTAGCTTTCGAAATGTACATCCATCAATAAAACTGTTGTGGTAAGAAGTAACTATATTTTATTTTGTTATCAAATTCCGTATTGCCAACTTTTGAGAAAACCTATAAACATATCCCACATGTTTATCCTTAACTTTAATAATGCAAAACTATTTTTAACGAATATTCAATATTAAATTTAAATTTCGCGTTTATTTTATATCAAAAATATATTATTATAATACAACGTCTAATCAATCATACGGAATAATGTATCTCTTAAAATTGCCGACGCAAATTTAAACGTAAAGAAAAATCAATCAATGAAATGATGACATTTTAATAACAGTTCACGTCAGCCATGTGCAACCTTTCTTGACAGGCATGAGCGTCCATATTTAAAAATTGGCCTTCGTTAGATTGTAGATTATAGACGTCCAACAGCTAAGGTCATCAGCGTCTATAATTGCTTTATTTATTAAAATACAATTTAATTTTTGGAAATGCAGAAATAAGTTAATTAATTGTTTTTGATAATTGAAAAAGGTTAGTAAAGAAGGGTAATAATGGTATTGTGACTCGTGTGACTACTATCACAACTCGTCAGTAATAAACCCCATTACCACACTAGAAATACAATCTACTATAAACCTACCATTATGTTTTTTAAACGAAGCAATACACACAAAAAATAATAATCAGTAAATAAACAAAAGGATACAGTTTATAATATTTTAAATTTTTCTATTGGGATCCGTCAGATAGGTGGAGTTTAAAAAACGTGGCGCAGAGGGGGGGAAATTTCATATACGGGGTATACTTTTGCGTGTAATTTTGTGATTTTCAAAGTGATAAGAAATGATAAAATATATAAGTGCAATTTGTGATTGGGCCGGTACGAATCCTAAACAAAGGAATTTCGTTGAAGGAAACAGATTCTCAAAGCCGAACATATTATCAGATGTCGGAAATATAACGAGAAAAATACATGAAAAATGAACTGTCAAAAGTAGTAATCTTTACGGCATATTGCTTAAAAACATCAAAATTAAAAGAAAATCTCCACGAAATTAATTATCCGTTCAATGTTCCTTTAAGGCTGTGTTAGGAGAATAATGTAAACACATAACTGCAACATACTATGTTATATTGTAATAAGTAGGTAAGTTACTAACCTCAAAATATTTGTATACACATAATTAGTCCTAATTTTGTCAATATTCAGAGATTTAACTATTGTAGTACAGTATGATAATGAGTACATCTTATTATTAATATAAAATATTTTTTTAATTCATAAATACAGTTTTTCCACATTTCATTAAAAAAGAATTCGCTGTAAAGTAAGTTTTACAAGGCAATAACTGATAGTGTTTAATGCCATGATATTAGAAAACGTCGTAAATTCCATTTTCGATAAACTTTTTGTTTATTTTACATGTTTTATTCTTGTAATAACCAATTTCACGATAAATTTGCACTGTTAGCATGTAAAGTTTTCCCCCGTTTTGATACAATTTTCTGCCACCACATGTCATATGCTCATTTGACGGGTCCCAATTGAGCGGGCTCAAAAATGTGTCGCTAAAACAGGGTTTTATGTCGTTGAAAGGTCTTTTCCATTTTATCGGGACTTACGAAAATTCTACGCTAAAATAGGGTCGACGCTATGACGTTATATAGACTTTATCGCCAAGTTCAACTGTAGATCTATTTCAAATTAGTTATAGTCACATCTCTGATCGTAGGTTATATTTTTTTATTTATTGATTATATAGACGCGTCGACAACTCAGGGCATTAGAGTCTTCAAAATAACAAATAATCCATTTGTGTATTAGAATCCGCCAGTCGGTATACACAAACCGCCTAGTACGAGCTCGGGTCCTTGCGCTAATTCTCACAAAACATTGGAATGCGCAAACTAAATTCCAGTGTTTCCCCTGAGGGATCGTAGGTTATACATGTATGGTACATATGCTCGTAGGTTCATCTCGGATATAGGTACCTACGAGTTTATTATTGTTCAGTTTAGTGCACTAGAGCATGTAGGCCCCTTGTTACCACTTAACAAATCCGCAACAATAGATCAGAACAGAAGGAAAATGAGCCGGACAGGTTGAACTATGCCGACCTGATTTCTCTTCCCTTAGAGTGGCAGTCGATTTCAATCGATAGTGTCTCTTGATTAGGAAGGAAAGAGCAACAGATTCACATGCCTGCAGTACACTCTCGCCGAGCTCACCCACAGGAGATCTCACCTAGACTTTAGGTAAAGCGAGCGTCTACGAATGTGTGTGATATACACACTCGGCGTGGTTCGGCTTGATCAGTTGTGATTTAAACTACTCAATTTCATATAAACTACGCAATTAAACACGAGAGTGTACTGACTGAGCTCGCACTCGCGTTTCAGCAACGAGTTGCCATCTTCAGGTGTGGTTAATTTAAAATGATTTTTTTTTAATTAACCACACCTGAAGATGGCAACTCGTTGCTGAAACGCGTCGTGTTAATAACACATGAAGTCACAAGACGAACACCAAAAATACAAGGTATTTCTAATACTTCTTATTAATCATATAGTGACTTGGAGACCTAACACTCTAAAAATGTATAATTGTAATGTATAGTTTGCATTCCAATGTTTTGTGGGGATTAGCACTCCTAGGGACCCGAGCTCGTACCAGTCGGTTTGTGTATGCCGACTGGCGGATTCCAATACACAAATGTTTGTTGTGTGGAAGACGCTAATGACCTGAGTTGTCGATGCGTCTATAATTTACAATAAATATATAAATCTAGCAATTCCACTGAAATTTTTCTAATTAAAAATTATTTTGGAACATGGAAGTCATAATTGGTTTTCCATATCGATTTTTTGTTATTATCCAGCTAGCTACTGTTATATTTATTTAGGTAATTTAATTTATTTCGTAGAATTTCCTGAAAGCATGTGACGTAAAAAAAAAACTTTGAAGTCAAGACAAAAATATTGTTATCAAGCTAAAATAAGAAAGATTAATATGAAAATCAATAAAAAAGCCGAGCAACGCGTTTTCATAGGGAAAACATATAAATGTAGCCGGTACAATAAACAAGTAATACAATTTTTTATATTGTTTGTAGAAAACATTTGCTCTGCGAATAAAATATGAGTAGGTACAGTCACTGGAAAAAGTATATTATTTTCTTTAAAATATTCTAAGTTGTATCCTATGTATTTAAAAATACTACTAAACATCAAGGTTAGTAGAGCATAGGTTGCCTCATTTCGATAGATAGTAGTGGGGGGATGACGTCACTCAGAATATACCATGCTTGCTCACTTCAATAGAAAAGATCAGACCATGGACACTGCTAATTTTTGGAAATAAAAATCATAGTAACCATGGTAGTGTGATATGTTTTTTCAATACCTAATAGAAACATGATTCTTCTGTTAGTGAAAAAAATATGATAAGTTGTCAATTTTGCGATAGCTGTTAAGTGTTATGGTGTTTTGTGGTTATTTTTAATATTTTGTGAATATAAAAGATAAAATAATTAATTTATCAATTTGTTAGTTAATTCTATTCGTTTCTTAAATTTAAAAAAATAGGTAATTAACAAAATCTGCCATTTCTCGAGCATTATTCAATTTTTTGTTCGTTTATATTATAGATATTAAAACCTAAATTTTGTAATAAAAATAAAAATTATCCTATTTTTTAACATCTATTCTTCTATTTATTGTCTCCTGCCAATTTTAAGAAAAAATCTGCACGAAGCACCTAATATAAATAAGCATAATCTTCAACAATTTTTGTACTTGATTTAAACTAAATTCTAGCTGACGTCATTCCCGCGTTTATGCTGATTGGTCAGATGGATTGAGGCAACCTGTACTCTAATAACCTTGACTAAACATATTATTTATATATTACTATAGATACGCATTCCGGATTCGCCTGGGTACAAATCGCTATTTTCGCTCACTACTCATCCCTTTTTTATCGCAGCGTAATAATACAACCCTGATCAATTTTTTTACGTCCAACAACAGCTAGGGCTATTTAATTTAAGTTTTTAATTTATTATTTTTTAATATTAAATTGAAATTCCAATTGATACTATTTACCAGTTCTTGGATTAGAAATTAATTAATTATAGATTATAGACGTCGACAACTCAGGTCATTAGCGTCTTCAACTCAACAAATAAGATAAGATAACTTTATTTGAAAATCACATATTGTGGGTACAAAACGTCAATCCATTTGTGTATTATAATCCGCCAGCCGGCATACACAAACTGACTGGTACAAGCTCGAGTCCCTGGGAGCGCTAATTCCCACAAAACATTGGGGAATATAAACTACATTCCAATTTCCAATGTTTCCCCTGAGGGATTGATTTTATATACAATGCGTAAGAAGCATGCTTCTGTCGGCATGGCTTTTTTAACATAGATAAATTTCTTTCTTTTTTACTACCGCGCTACTCATTTTGTTTGTCTTCCTTAATTTCCTATGTTCTCGATCCTGTGAGATGCCTGTATATTGGTCTACAGTTTGGAAATATATGACTTGACCAATAAAAGTGTCAATTAGATTTTCAATTTATTATTAAAAAAAAATAATGGATTGAAAATATGAATTGGTGCTAGGCCCAAATAACCTTAGCTGCTGGTGGTCTTTAAAACACAATTCACAATTCGCATGTTCGAATAATGATTAGCATATGTTAGAGTGAGATAAGGGAATTCATATATCATCCGGTCAAACACGGCGCGGGAACGTAGCGTTTCCGGCAAAACAAACATTTTAACATGCATTTCAAATACGAGTGTTGATACGTGTCTGAACGGACGGATCCGCTAAGTTATAATAGTCTTATTTGAAATGCATGTAAAAATGTTTGTCTTGCCAGAAACGCTACGTTCCCGCATCGTATCTGACCGGATAATATTAATCGACCTTAAGACGGCTACCTTGGAAACTGTATCGTATTATTATCGTAATTAGTAATAATGAAATTCCTTTATCTCAATCTGTAATATGCAAATCATTATTCAAACATGTTCGCTCTCATTATATTCGTATGAGCAAGCCGTAGATTTTCAAGCTGTATATGACTACTAATAAGTTGAGATCATCCTGTATCAGAAACTGGGGAACATAGCGACAAAGAATATTTGTTTTAATCACTGATTGGTTTTAATTACAAAAGTAGCTTGAATAAAAAAAATCTGAAATTAATTGAATGACGAAATAATAAAAAGATGATCAAAACAAAATTAAATAATACAAAAAGATTTTTTAAGTATTCATATCGAATCTCCAAAATGGATTAAAATCGAATAGCCGATTAGATAAAAATTGAATATTTTAATTAAAAATTTTTAACAAAGGGTTACTTAATACACGAACAAATGACAAATTAAAAGGTAATAAAAGCCGTTAACGGATTATTAAAAATCGTGTAGGAATATTCTTTTTTTTTAAACTGTATCGTTTCAACTAGGTACCTATATTTAATAAAACGTAACAAAAAAAAGCAATCAAATCGTCGTTTTTATTATTATTAAAAATTACAATACGAATGAAATACTTAAATGTATTAATTAATACCTTAGAACAAAGATAACTATAGAAGTGGCATATCATAGCTTGTAGGTATTTACAACTGAAACCAGTCGAGACGTGCGGGGAACAATTGAAACAATTGAAAATATAATAAAATATTTTTACTTATCTACTGATGATGAGATACACCTTGATTTTTCATAAGCGCTTTAGAACCTTTATTGTAACATACAGGCACATAACACGACATAAAGAGTAATTAACACTACGGAATACAAGCAAAGAATGATCATAATGTACCTGACAGGTAGCGCTTTAGTCATTAGTGTATATAGTTGTCGCTTCACAAGCAACGTGATATGCTCTTTCTATAGCTATTTCTATTCTGAGATTAATACAAACATTTAAGTAGTTACTTATTTGCAGTTAAGTATTTTTGTGTTTTAAAGATCACCAACAGCTAAGGTTATTTGGGCCTAGCACCAATTCATACTTTCAATTGATTATTTTTTTAATAATAAATTGAAAATCCAATTGACACTTTTACCAGCTCTCGGGCTAGAACCCGGGAACTGGGGACTTGTAATAGAGGAACCATAGCAACGCCATGTAAACAACAGCATTGTTACACGCTCGGCTATTCTCAAGCTCTGCACATTCATAGCTTTTTCTGTTTTGTAGGTGCGTTCAAATATTTTTGTGAAATTAAATAAAAGTTTATTTGCTTGTAGATTTAAAACGAATACAGATTTTTGTATTTAAAAAAAACATTTAAGTATAGTTACACTAGTGTCCAAGTTATGACTATTTCAGCACATTTTTCCGTAATTAATTAAATTAGTTCCCTTTTCAAAATTTCCTAAAGGCTTATGCAGTACCTTACGGATATTTTTAAATAATAAAACCATTTTTCGAAAACGAATATCCATTCGAACAAATAGCCGCGCACAGTTTTTTTTAATTCAAAAACGTCATTAGTCAAATTTTCAACTCTGTTATTGCAGTTTTCTTTAAAATTGCACCACTGCACTGACATGTCTTAACACGGAACGTATCAGTTCAGCACCAATCAGACAAATATTGTTTGCATTAGAACGTGAATTGCATCAGAGCGTGGATTGCATCGGAGCGTGGATTGCATCAGTTCAAATCTTGCTACGCAAATTCACAAATAATAGACCGAGAGCTATAGTGTCAATTTTTTGGTGTTATTTATTCAAGGCCTTATTTTTGTGAAGATGTTGAGGGAGGCATATTAAAGTGCCCTGTGTAAGAGATTTTGCTAGATAGCGGTATGGGAGGGATGCAGACCGCCCCCAACATGTAACAAATGGTCACAATTATTATTGCTTCAAGGCTGAAATTGTTTGTATAGCTTGTCGGTGACCCAATATTATAATATTTGCAGATCGATTGGTCAGTATTAAAGGGGTGGCAGATCACCCTAAACGTGTCATGTACCCGACGAAATTTATATTATTAGTTGTAGGTTCAAATTTTAATATATTGTTACGGCGACTGTTTTAAGCATATATTTCAATTTGCAGAACAAAATGTCGGTATTAACCCCCTTGCAGAACGATATAAACACCTAGGCGAGCAAGTTTCCCTCTAAGAGAGGGGGTTAATACCGACATTTTATTCTGCAAATTAAAATATATTCTTAAAAAAGTCGCCGTAACAACATATTAAAATTTCAACCTTTAATTAAATTTCGTCGGGTACATGACACGTGTAGGGTGATCTGCCACCCCTTTAATACTGACCAATCGATCTGCAAATATTATAATATTGGGTCACCGACAAGCTATACAAACAATTTCAGCCTTGAAGCAATAATAATTGTGACCATTTGTTACATGTTGGGGGCGGTCTGCATCTCTCTCATACCGCTATCCAGCAAAATCCCTTACTCAGGGCACTTTAATATCCCTCCCTCTACATCTTCACAAAAATAAGACCTTGAATAAATAACACCAAAAAATTGTATTGTCATCAGAACTACGCATGTGTGTAAAGATTCAGGTCGATCGGACATGTGGGTCAAAATTGGGTTACAAGATTTGACCTTGACTAACTACTAAGTGAAAGTTTGCGCCGATGCTGAATGGATACGTATCTGTGCGTAAAGTATAACTCGACCTTTAATGAAGTTACGCAGCCCATCGGTCCTTCTTATCACAATAAATTTTTCAGGCGACGTAAACGTAACAGTTTTGCTTTTGTTTATCGCGTTCGATATAATCACGATCGATAAGTGATTCGATTCGTTTCTTAAGATCGACCGGTTTCACCGGAAAGTTGAGATATTTGAACAATTCGGCGATCAATTCGTTATGACTGATTGTTTTGTGTGATTTCATTATCCTAACGACGGCCGCATCCACCTGATACTGACGATCCTGGAAAACACGTTCTTCCGTCGCTTTCTGTTCCTCGATTGTGTTATTCATCTGCATCTATATGAAAATAATCAAGATTTATTAATTTCCCATTGGAAGTTATTGTAATGGATCCAAAAATTGAAATCAAAATGTATAACAAATTTTTATGTTTCAAGGTCACTACACTATTTTTACACAATTTTTAGAAAGATGTCTGTGTTAGTGTGTGTATGTGTGTGTGTACGTATGTACATACGTACGTACGTATGTGTCCATTTCTTTCTAAGACGAAATCTCGAGAATGAAAAATGATATCGACTACGTTAGGGTGCCAATCGACGCGTATTAACGTAAATATGATCTGAAAGAAATTTTTTCAAAATCGGTTTAGCCGTTTTTTTTTCTTAACCAAATAGACTCCAAAAAGGTAGATTTTACACAATATCTCGCGAATAAAAAATTATATCGACTTCGTAAGAGTGTCAATCGAGGCGTGTTAACATCATTTTGATCCGACATAAATTTTATTAAAATCGGTTCAGCGTTTTTTTTTTTTTATTATTGTTAAAAATAAATAATAATTATGTTTTAATGATTAAAATGATTACTTTTCTGTGTAATATCTAATTTAATTATTTTTATTAAATATTTATCAAACTGGGAAGCTCGTCGTGTGGACCTCAAGGGTCGCACTTTAGTCCTAATAAATGACCCACCTCACGGCTTGTTTACTAGATTTTTATTCCACTATACAGATACTAATTTTTGCTAAAGTTAACTAAATCTGGCCCTGACATCATTTCATATTTTCAATTTAATATTATTTTAATCATAAATTAAAAATCGATTTGATACCTCCACCAGTTCTTAGATTAGAATCTGCAAACTAAGGGTTTGTAATTGACGAGTTAACACATCTCTGCACAATATGTGCCTCAACCATCAGGAGGGTGTAATATGGTCAACTTGTTAACTTTTGGAGCAAGCTGTCGTGGGTTCGAATACCACCTCGCTCATCGATGTTTTGTGATATTGTTTAGTTTTAATTGACGGCGTTATTTGATTTAATTAAGATGCTAATGAGCGTGTAGCAATGCTGTTGTTCATATGGCGTTGCTATGGTTTCTCTATTACAAGTCCCCAGTTTCCGGGTTCTAGCCCGAGAGCTGGTAAAAGTGTCAATTGGATTTTCAATTTATTATTAAAAAAAATAATGAATTGAAAATATAAATTGGTGCTAGGCCTAAATAACCTTAGCTGTTGGTGATCTTTCAAACACACACCATGCTAATGACCTAAGTTGTCGAGCGTTTACAATCT
Organism: Mongoloraphidia duomilia; assembly: GCA_039654895.1. NCBI lineage: Eukaryota > Metazoa > Arthropoda > Insecta > Raphidioptera > Raphidiidae > Mongoloraphidia > Mongoloraphidia duomilia. The sequence continues at coordinate 17,312,509 of CM077527.1, forward strand.
ACAATAAATAAATCAACCATGACCAGAAAAATTTATTTTGCATCTAAAATATTGTGTAATTTATGTAAAGATCGTTTCAGAAAATTACCTGAAGGATTCAGAAGTTATTATAGCAATAAACGAATAGCGTTTTCAGCTGGTATGCATTTTTTAACACTAGTGGCGCCTAGTTTTGGCACGAGTGTAACACTAGCACCGTGTCAGTGTTGAGTAGTGTACACATTCTTCAAGTAGGCCATTACCGCTGTCATGTTGCACTTTATTTACACAACCTCCTTGCGACGGTGGTAAAAGTGTAACACTCAAGTTTACACTGGCATCCCACCAACGCCCAGTCAAACACGATACACTGTATCACTGCTCTCTACACTGACCAGTCGAACACAGTTTTTGGTGAAAGTTTACACTAGTGCTGCCTAGTATAACAAAGTGTAACCAGCTGAAAACGCTATAAAAAATACCTGGTTCATTTTAACGCGAAAAAGTTTATGTTTGAATTTATCATTGAATGAAAATTGATCTCCATCATTTACATCCCTTCCTTTGGGAGTTTTGTTCAAAATTTTCGCTTTGAAACAAGAGAGCGTCTGCAGAATTTGTTTCAAATCATTAATCTCAATACGAGTAGCCGTTTGAATTTCGTCCAAGGTCAAGGTATCATTGTCATTAAACAAAAGCAAAACAAGGGTTTGGCACAAAGACACCTGAAGTTCCTTGTTGTATTTAGAAAAATTTACTCTGACAATGCAATAGCCGACCGCAGTTTGCCAAATCAATTGCCTGCCACTATATAATCCTTCGTAAAATACTTCAAAAACGTTTTCCAAATGGACAAAGCAATAAGGCAAATATATATCTTGTATTGGATATGTAGGCCATGTTCCTGTTGTTAATATATTCACAGAAATTTCAAATTTAATGTTATTCTCATTATCTTTGTACCCTATAAGGAATTGTTTGAAAGCAATATTAATATCTTTGCTTAATTCAACGTCTTTGAACATTCCTTCTAGTTTAGAAGTGAACAGTACACCACATTCCTCCTTCAGTTTACTGAGCATGCTCTTTTCAATGTCAACGCAAGCCGACTTATTCATTAATAAACGTTTAGCAAAACACTGTTTATAAAACGCTTCGAATACGTCTTTACCATGAATGAATCTAAATAACACCATCAACTTATCCAAAAGACTTTCCATCTCTTCAACAGATGCTTCTTTGTTACCAACACGAAGTTTTAAGTCGATAAATTTCGCCAACAGTTCAGCAAGTTTGGTCGGACACTGGTTAATAAAATGTTCAAAAGATGAACGACACGAATTTACAAAAAGCGTGTTGCTCTCAAAACAACTATTTATTATTTTATCGATTTTGGTCTTGAAATTAATCAGTTCTTGAATTAATTTTTCTTTTTGTTCATCTTCGATTAGTTTTGAACCACGTTTCTTGATGTGATCGTTAAAAACCGTGCATAAATGATTATGACCTTTGTCGATGCGTGATAATAATGAGTAGAATAACCTTAAATCATCGAAACAATCTGTATCTATTAAAGTTTCGAAGTCTTCTTTAAAAACGTTCTTCAAATGTTTACTTAAAAGTTGTTCTTCGATGGTATGTAAAAGAGTTTTTTTCGATGAGCAATAAATGTACGACAGCAATCGATCGCTTTCTTCGTCGAATCGTTTTTTCACGTGTCTCATATAATCTCTTGTATTCAATTTGAGTATCAGATGATTTCCTTCAGTTGAATAAAATGATTTGGTTGCGGTGATGAATTCGTGTTCGAATAAAGTGTATAACCCGGTATCCAAAAACATTTTTATAACTGATTTTAATAAAATTCGATCAATCAAAACATTTTGTCTTTCATCGTTTATTAATGTCAATATCACTTGAATAATCGAACTGAAATTCGGAGTTAATAAACAGTTACAAAATAAATTCAATCCTAGATCTCGAATCGATAACAGGGTCGTATTTTGAAGAACAAATGTCCGATCCATGTATAAAAATATACTACGAATAGTTTGCATCTGCTGTCCAAATGTTATCCAATATTTGTTTATGTTTGTTAAAAACGAAGGTAAATCATTTAGATTTAATTTAAATTCTTCATTTATATTGACTAGATGTTTTGAAATTAGTTTATGTAAATGTTCGTAGACAATTAGAGCCATTTTATGACAACACATATTTTCAACAGCTTGATATAATTGCTCCAGAGAATCATAAATCGGTTTCGAATTGAGTATTGCTTTGATTGTTTGACCCAAAACTTCTATTGTTTCGTTTTCATAATTTTTTGGAAGCATTATTTGTCCTCTAGATTTTTTTATTACCAATTTTTTTGAGTTTAAAAAACTTACAGGACTGGACAGTGGAGATAACAACTGTCTTGTATTTCTGGTTTCAATTAATATATTCTCCATGTTTAAAAAATTGTATCACAATTAAAAATAAATGTTTTGAGTAAATTTTGAGTTTCTTTGTCACGCTTAAATATTTAACTACCTCTAAATATTCAACCAAACTAAACACAAATGAAAATTATTCAGTTTTAAAACAAGAACTGTCAAATTGTTTTATTTTCAAAGCATACTTTTCGAATGGAAAAATTTCCTCAATGATTTTCTTTTTTAGATTCAAAAATTCTATTTAAATTTAATTCTGAAAATTTAAGTTTCTGCGAGTATTGTTTTGTCTGTTAATAACAAAATTTTGGAATCATAAAAATAATTTTACATACCTATATTTATTTTATTAAAAGTTCAAATTTATAGATCGAAATTTCGAAAACGAAGTTAGAGGTAATTTAAGCATAATTTAAGTCTCAAAGATGTTGGTCTAATTTCTGAGCTAAAATTTTTTAGTGTCCTGAATTTTTCTCGCAAGTCAAAAATATTTGCGGAAAAAACATCCTGTATATACGGTAGTGTTTTTGCTACAGCTTGTATCTAAATCTTTACTTAACGATGCAGCTATATCTTTTTGATCAAGCACTCTGCGTAATTTTATATTAATAAACGTAATAAACCTTCTCCATGAAATAGAAACTAAAGCACATAATGTTCATACCATAAATTTGTACGTTAAACTCTCCTCAATTCGTTTATTGCAACGGATTTGAATTATTTCAAGTAACCCATTTTATATTACACTTCACTTTTGAACCTAAACCGCATCCAAATAAAAAGAAGCCTTTACTTTAAGTTTGGAGACAAGTACATAGTGTAGGTACTTATCAAGTTTTCATCAAAATTTTAATTCCGAATGTCCTATCACGGTTAACTTCTTGCTATCAACGCTCGTACTGATAGTATCCCAGAAAGATCACCCCCTCGTCGTTTACCCGTTCGGGTAATTTTTCCAAAAAACCATCGAGCACGTATTTCTATATTTTTTAAATAAAGTATTTTTTTTTCGAGTTTCGCTTTTCTAAACAAAAAGCGGTTGAAAGAACAAATAAACTGTTTGAAAAAATTGTGCATATTTTTTATCCTTCGTGGTTTCTCTGTTATACATGGCGAACAATGGAAATACATCAATCAAAAATTCGACTGATGACCAGTCCTATACTTCCCACCTAGTAAATATTTGCAAAAAATAAACACTCTTTTTTTATTCTTTGAAAAAAGCATGGCCCTCTTTTTTGTTTGGTGATCTACTGATGGTTAGTAATATAAGGTGCGTTTGGTATCAAGGTGTAGTGTAGTGTAGTGTAGATAATTTTTCACTGAAAAGTGTAAAAAGTTCACCAAAAGTATAAACTAAATGTACACTTGTAACAAACGGGCTAGTGTACATTCTGAGTAGATTGTACATGCGCATTACAAAATAAATTAATGACAGATTGGCTGAGTTCATTATTTCTAGTTTTTACAGTTTTTTTTGGTCGTAAAAATGTTAAACTCACTGCCATATTTATCTTGTACCATTACATTTTGAAGCTCATTCATTTTTAAGAGACAAAAAATGTAAAAAATTGAGTACGAAAAAAGTATCAAATCTGTCAAAGCGATTGTCAATTCAGACATATATCACGTGACCTACACTACACTACGTGCACCTGCTCAAAAATCAGGACTTATAGTTGTTACACTTTTAGTCCCACACTGAAATAACAAACAGATCAGTTATTTTACACTTTTGTATAACAAACGTAATAGTGTCAAAAGTGCTTACACTTTTTACACTACACCTTGATACCAAACGCACCTTATAGCAAAAATCATGGTTACCTTGATTTACGTACAATTTTCTTTTTTTAGTAAAATATTTTTTTTCTCGAAAACTATACATTTTAGAGAAAAAAAATATTTACATTTTTTTCATATTATAACATCTAGAATTCATTTATATTTTTACTTCCCACCTCTACTATGGTAGGGAAGTAATGGATTTAATATTTCGAGATTTTAATAGATTTCACGTTTTGAGACTCTAGCAATCGTTTAAGATCATTTTCTGACTGATGTCTGTATGTGTGTATGTGTGTGTATGTGTGTGTATGTGTGTGTATGTGTGTGTGTGTGTGTGTGTGTATGTGTGTGTGTGTGTGTGTGTGTGTGTGTGTGTGTGTGTGTGTGTGTGTGTGTGTGTGTGTGTGTGTGTGTGTGTGTATGTGTGTGTGTGTATGTGTGTGTGTATGTGTGTGTGTGTGTATGTGGTCAATTTTTCGCCTTCGATATCTTAAGAACGGAACAACATACGGGCATGCCGATTGTTCTATTGTATTTATCAGCCTTTAACTTAGATCTGATTAGATTTTGAGTCAAATCGGTTTAGTAGATCCTGAGATATTCAAAAAAACGTCCTCAATGTCACGTATTAACATAGGTAAAAAAAAAATATAAATGAATTCTAGATGTTATAATATGAAAAAAATGTAAATATTTTTTTTCTCTAAAATGTATAGTTTTCGAGAAAAAAAATATTTTACTAAAAAAAATAAAAATTGTACGTAAATCAAGGTAACCATGATTTTTGCTATATTACGTTAGCCATCAGTAGATCACCAAACAAAAAAGAGGGCCATGCTTTTTTCAAAGAATAAAAATTAAATTGTGTTTTAAAGACCACCAACAGCTAAGGTTATTTGGGCCCAGTCAAAGAATAAAAAAAAAAAGTGTTTATTTTTTGCAAATATTTACTAGGTGGGAAGTATAGGACTGGTCATCAGTCGAATTTTTTTGTTTGATGATGATGGTGATGATGTTTGGTGATGATGGCTAGTAATATAGCAAAAATCATGGTTGCCTTGATTTACGTACAATTTTCATTTTTTAGTAAAATATTTTTTTTCTCGAAAACTATAAATTTTAGAGAAAAAAAATATTTACATTTTTTTCATATTATGACATCTAGATTTCATTTATATTTTTTTTACCTATGTTAATACGTGACATTGAGAACGTTTTTTTTAATATCTCAGGATCCACTAAACCGATTTGACTCAAAATCTAATCAGATCTAAGTTAAAGGCTGATAGACACAATAGAACAATCGGCATGGCCGTATGTTATTCCGTTTTTACGATATCGAAGGCGAAAAATTGACCACACACACACACACACATCAGTCAGAAAATGATCTTAAACGATTGCTAGGATCTCAAAACGTGAAGATCTGTTAAAATCCCGAAATATTTTTTTCGGACTAAATCCATTACTTCCCTACCATAGTAGAGGTGGGAAGTAAACATTTTCAGCTTGCAACTCTTACGGGAACATTTCGTACAAACGATTACTGAACTTAAAATCAGCCACCTTAGAAAGTCAAAGTTCAACAAGTTCAACTGTAAGTATAGTCATTTTAACGGCCGTTAAACTATTAAAGGAATTATATATAGTGTAGACACAGTCGATATAATATATCTGTGTAGGATATAAGTTAATTTAATTAGGTCTGTAAAGATTCAAAGTTTATCGGTTCAAAGAAGTCACATAAAACGATGAACAGGGAGATCTTATATTATTAATGAATATTCATTGAATAATTAAAATAAATAAAAGAGATACGATGCACCAGAATTACTGATATTCTAAATAGTATTCCTATAGTTTTTCCACACTGAACCAAATAGTTAGATACTGTAGATTAGGGATGGTGAACCTTTTCACATATCGGTGCTAATTTTTTCCAAAAAATGTTGAATGTGACCATGACGGGCCCCAACAAGCAGTTTAAGAAATTTAGTGGACAAAAAAAAATATTCAAACGTAGATGAAAAGAATAATTTCGATAATGCATTGAGTGCCATGGAAATTTCGTCGACATACAGGGTGGTGAACGTAACTGCTACACATAAAATCAAACTTTCGCGATTTCCTGCTTCCCTAATTATTTTAGGAAAAATATCTTCAAATAATAGTTTTAGAACATAAAATTCTGCATCTAAATCATAAAACAAAATTAATTTTGCATGGTTTGTAACGGCAGAAATTTGATATGAAAATGTCAAAACTATTTCAAAAATAGATAGCGATAGCCATGGAACGAACAAAATGATTAGAAATTATTGTGACAGCTAAAACGTCATCATTTTGTTCAAGTTCCATGGCTCTTGCTATCTATTTTTGAGGTTATTTTGACATTTTCATTTCAAATTTCTGCCGTTATAAAGCATGCAAAATTAATTTTGTTTAATGATTTAGATGCAGAATTATGTTCTAAAACTATTATTTGAAGATATTTTTCCTAAAATAATTAGGGAAGCAGGAAATCGCGAAAGTTTGATTTTACGGGTTAAATCCCTATGTGCTGCTGTTGCGTTCACCACCCTGTATGTTATTTGAATAATAGTCAAATTTTTTCAACAGCATCTAACATATTTTTAATTATTTCGATTGTATATTATCAATCAATGCTGTGCCGACAATATTCTGTCGCGTGTCATAGGTTCGCCATCCCTGCAGTGTAGATTATAAATGCCCAACTGCTGAGGCTCCCAAAGACTAACACGGGACGGGAACGGTAGCGGAGCAGAATTAAATTATATGGCGGGATGTGTTAGCATTTATCGTACACTCAAACGATATCCTGTTAACATTATACCGCCATATAATTTGACCTAGCGCTGGTCTGTGGGAACCTTTAATTAAATGAATTTGACATAGTCCGTCTGTCTCAAGGCACTGTCTCACAAACGATACTATTTTAAATTTTTATAGATGATGTGTTGTGGTATGATCCTGGAAAATAATAAAAAAATAAAATAAAGTCGCTTTCCGCGTCTGTCTGTCTGTTTAACCGCTAACTCCTCCTAAACCACGCAACGGATTTTGATGCGGTTTTCACCATCAGTTAGATAATTTTTCACGGAAAGTTTATATATATAGCGAACGAGTGAAGCAAGTGAGTAATGTAATTATAATATTCAAATGAACGAATGAAGCGAGCGAGTAGTGTATTGCACCCGGGCTTTCTTAGCACCCGGGCGAAGCCGGACGGGACCACTAGTTATATAATAATTGGAAATATTTTTGAAGCAATAATAATTGTGACCATTTTTTTTTGTTACTTGTATTTTAAAGACCACCAACAGCTAAGGTTATTTGGGCCTAGCACCAATTCATATTTTCAATTCATTATTATTATTATTTTTTTTTTTTTAATAATAAATTGAAAATCCAATTGACACTTTTACCAGCTCTCGGGCTAGAACTCGGGAACTGGGGACTTGTAATAGAGGAACCATAGCAACGCCATGTAAACAACAGCGCCGCTAAACTCTCGGCTATTCTCAAGCCCTGGGGGCGGTCTGCATCACTCTCATACCGCTATCTAGCAAAATCCCTTACTCAGGGCATTTTAATATGCCTCCCTCAACATCTTCCCAAAAATAAGGCCTTGAATAAATAACACCAAAAAATTGTCACCAGTTCTTGGTCTATTACTACAAAAATTCATTTTAAAATGAATTTTTCTAGTATTGCACTGTAACGTTACGTAATTCGATGGGTGTTCCTAACAGAAATGCTAACGTAAGCAATCATTTGTATTTATTAATTAGGTCTGTGCGACTACTTGATTCACATGACTCTTAAGTCTCTTTATGATAAAAAGTATTAAGTTTAAATTTGAATTGGCGTTAGCCTCAGATAACTTCGGAAGATGCTGACCTTAAAATAATAACGAAACTAAACGTCAAAGGAATCGAACAAATTTTTTTTTCATCAATGGTTCAGTCGTTCTGCCTTTACACGTGATACTAAATAATTTAACACACATTCACGTAGATATAGAGTACATGTGGGCGCTATAGCTATGTTGAGGTCATGCCTAAAAATAAATAACGAGAATTTGGTTGTTTATGTCTAGAAGTACCTACAGACAAAATATTTAATAAGGAAATATAAAACTTTGCAGTAGAGTCAAGTTCCCGGAGATTCATTTATAACAAAACTTTCAGAAAAACTTATTTTTTTCTTAACGTATAAAGTTGTAACGTAGCATGATGTACATCAAAATGTATTTTTTATTAAAATATGACATATGACATTTTTTTATAGTCTAAACTACGACCGTACAAAAGTCTACTGAACAACAGTACTAAATTTTTATTATTGTATTTAACAGGTAATTATGATAAAAAACATCAAATCGATGGCAGACTTATTCAATTATTTTTTTGAATATTGTTACAAAACTGTTTTCTAAGTTGGCGGAATAAATATTTATTTACAATAATTCGTTACAATTAACTATCAGTATACAACAATTGCAACAATGAAAAGTCAATTCTAACAATAAAAAAACTTAAACGGTAATTATTGAACTAAACGAGCCACTTAAATAACACTTAACAAATAACTATATATACAAGGATTATTTATTTGTAATTATTTCTGTCACTGTATTTATATCAGATTTATTTCGCTGCTCAACACTGTCACAATACAATCTACACTGACTGATTCCCGTTGACTGATCAATATTTATTTCACGACGCACCATTCACTGATTACCGAATGCGTGACACCGTCGACTGACTGCTTCACTCGTACCGGCTTGTTTATATACGCTACGCGACCCAGCCTAGTACGTTCTCGTTGGCTCTAGCGTTGTCTAGAATCTTCGATACCATTCCACGCTTTACTACTGTGACCTTTTTTTCTCGTGGTTTCTATTGGAGGCAGTGGCGTAACATTTTGGAGTTTGCTACAATATTTTTTTTGTTAGTATCTCGAATGGCTCAACACTACCTAAGTACTTGATGAAATTTATACAGATTATAGAGAAGTGTCATAATTATTTACAATTACTATCCCTTGAAAATTTTTTTTGCTAACCTGGCAAACCTCATGTTGAACATTTATCCATTTGGAGAGAGGTCTGCCAGGTATGCAAAACAAATTTGCAAAATAGACGATGACAATTATCGTAAACAAGCCGTGAGGTGGGTCGTTTATTAGAACTAAAGTGCGACCCTTGAGGTCCACACGACGAACTTCCCTGCAGTTTGATAAATATTTAATAACAATAATTAAATTAGATATTACACAGAAAAGTAATCATTTTATTCATTAAAACGTAATTATTATTTATTTTTAACAATAATTAAAAAAAAAAACGTCTGAACCGTTTTTTATAAAATTTATATCGGATCAAAATGACGTTGACTCACCTCGATTGACACACTTACGAAGTCGATATAATTTCTCATTCGCAAGATATTGTGTAAAATCTACTTTTTTGGAGTCTATTTGGTTAAGAAAAAAGAACGGCTGAACCGATTTTGAAAAAATTTCTTTCAGATCATATTTACGTTACCTACTACGCGTCGATTGGCACTCTAACGTAGTCGATATCATTTTTCATTCTAGAGATTTCGTCTTAGAAAGAAATGGACACATACGTACGTACGTACATACGTACACACACACACACACACACACAGACATCTTTCTAAAAATAGTGTAAAAATAGTGTAGTGACCTTGAAACATAAAAATTTGTTATACATTTTGATTTCGGTTTTCGGACCCATTACAATAACTTCCAACGGGAAGTTAATAGGAAAATGATAATCTATATAAATTTCATTAAGTAGTGTTAAGCCCTATTCGAGATACTGACTACAAAAAATGGTAAAAAAATTTAGTCTACAACTGGTTTGATGTTTCCCATCATATTATCTGTCAAATGCAATAAAAAAAATTTTAGCACTGTTGTCTAACAGATTTTTGTACAGTCAGAGCTTGGACTAAAAGGGGGCTGAGCAGTAACCAAAAAACAGACATTAACGTTAATATATTGATTCCTCACAGGGCTTGAGAATGGCCGAGCGTGTAGCTATGCTGTTGTTTACATGGCGTTTCTATGGTTCCTCTATTACAAGCCCCCAGTTCCCGGGTTCTAGTCCGAGAGCTGGTAAAAGTGTCAATTGGATTTTCAATTTATTATTAAAAAAAATAATGAATTGAAAATATGAGTTGGTGCTAGGCCCAAATAACCATAGCTGTTGGTGGTCTTCAAAACACACAATTCCTCACACACCGATAAATCAAGTTGTACAGGAAATTCTAAATTTTCTTTACAAAACCACAACTGCGGGCGCGCACTTAGCCTAGTTGATGCACGTTTATTAAAAATGAAGGAGAGGACAGTGTGATCCAGTTATTAGCGTCGCGGCCTCTGGATCAGACTGTCGTGGGTTCGATTCCTACCTCCGCTCATGGATGTTTTGTGATGTTATTTAGTTTTAAGTGATTTGTTATTTAATGTAATTAAGACGCTAATGACCTAAGTTGTCGACGCGTCTATAATCTACAATAAATAAATAAAATAAAAATGAAGAAATAAAAACAATTTAATATATCTAATTGGCGAACACTTCGCGGACTTCAGAAGGGCCATGAACCACAATTTAAGAATCGCTGCCCTAGATCATAAATAGGCTTGGAACACTTTGTCATACCCTGTAGAACTGTTTGACATCACTAATTGCAGACACGCTGTGTAACTCAACGTTTAATAATGAGTCGACGCAACACTTGAGTCGAGTGTCTTGAGCTACTCTATCTCAAACAAACCTCACGTAGTACCTACATAAAAATATGTTAATATGATACGATAGAGGGGGGCAATATAACCTCGTGGATAGCGAACTTCGTTCTAGACTAGACTGTCGTGGGTTCGAATCCCACCTGCGTTCATGGATGTTTTGTGATGTTATTTAGTTTTAGGAAAGTTGTTATTTAGTGTAGTTGAAGGACGCTAAAGACCTGAGATGTCGACGCGTCTATAATCTACAATAAATAAGATACCGACATCACTAAATATTCATGAGCAGAAGTGGGATTCGAACCCACGACAGTTTGATCTAAAGACCAGCACGCTGACCATTACACCAAACTATCCTCATTATTGATCTTATTTAGACGTCGAACCCAATCGTGAGTAGACTCAAGAAGGATTTATAAAGGATGCATTATTAACTTCCCATTGGAAGTTATTGTAATGGGTCCGAAAATCGAAATCAAAATGTATAATAAATTTTTATGTTTCAAGGTCACTACACTATTTTTACACTATTTTTAGAAAGATGTCTGTGTGTGTGTATATGTGTACCTATGTGTCCATTTCTTTCTAAGACGAAATCTCGAGAATGAAAAATGATATCGACTACGTTAGGGTGCCAATCGACGCGTATTAACGCACATATGATCTGAAAGAAATTTTTTCAAAATCGGTTCAACCGTTCTTTTTTCTTCTCAAATAGACTCCAAAAAAGTATATTTTACACAATATTTCGCGAATAAAAAATTATATCGACTTTTTAACGGTGTCAGTCGAGGCGTGTTAACGTCATTTAATTCGACATAAATTTTATAAAAATCGGTTCAGCCGTTTTTTTTTTAATTATTGTTAAAAATAAATAATAATTATGTTTTAATGATTAAAATGATTACTTTTGTGTGTAATATCTAATTTAATTATTATTATTAAATATTTATCAAACTGGGAAGTTCGTCATGTGGACCTCAAGAGTCGCACTTTAGTCCTAATAAACGACCCTCCTCACGGCTTGTTATCATTGGAATTAAGTCATATTTAAAAGCGGGAAGTATATTATATGTGTTTCATATGAAAGGATTTTACTTATTAATTTTTTTGTACCCTCATAGCTCTTGTTCTACGTAGAAGAACAAAAAAACAACAAACAAAAATGTGACATTTAAAAATAATCTTTAACCGAAGTATAACATAATATTTAAAATCTATCACGTAACTAACGAACTTTTTAAAAACCCGGTATTAGATAATATCCATGCAGGCGGCTTTTTAGACTGCCTCCGGCTCCATGACGTGACAGAAGCGAAAAAAGTGTGCATGGAGAGTTTTGACAGGATTTATAGAAGGCTTTTCCACTGAAACTCGGTGTTGTGACTTGTGATGCGTGGAAAAAATAAGAAATCCTTTAAAATTAATACCTCAGAACAAAGATAGGTATAGAAACAGCAAATCACGTCTCTTGTGAAGCCACAACTATACACCAAAGCACGACCTGTCAGGTACATTATGGTCATTCGTTGCTAGTATTCCGTAGTGTAAATTACTCTTTATGACGTGTTGTATGCGGCTGTGCCTGGATATTACAATCAAGGTGTATATTATCATCTGTACCTAAATAAAAATATTTTAGAGGACAGTATAGCCTAGTGGATAGCGTACTTGGTACCAGCCTCTAGACTAGACTGTCGTGGGTTCGAATCCCACCTGCGCTCATGGATGTTTTGTGATGTCATTTAGTTTTAAGTTTATTGTTATTTATTGTAATTTAAGACGCTAATGACTTAAGTTGTCGACGCGTCTATAATCTACAAAGAAGAAGGAAAATATTTTATTCGGAATTTCGAATTTTCGGGTTTGGAAGAAAACTTACGGAACTTATGGAAAGGGGTAATTCTTGGAAATAAACTAAATACTTTAGATGAGTACCTACTTTTAATTACTATTCTAAACAAAAAGGAACTTTTAACATCAATATGAGTAGGCTAGGCTGTAATAAAATATAATAAAGATATTATATTCACTAGATAAATGTTTACTTTTCAAAGTTTAAGCGACGCAATGGTTTCAATTAATTAAAGCACAAAATCAAACACTCAGTTAATATGCAAAACGTGTACACAAACTCAACTCAGTAGCGTACATAAATATTTTATGTAAATGTCGGTAGACTCATTGATATTCCATTTATTAAAAAAATAATAATTATTATTATTTGCCAGGATTCATTGCACAACAACACACAATCTGTGAAAATTTCAACTACCAACCTCTTACCGTTTGTGAGATAGAGCCCTGTGACAGACGGACGGACATACGGACAGACAGGCAGGCAGACAAACAGACAGACAAACAGACAGACAGACAGACAGACAAACAGACAGACAGACAGACATCATAGGCAGGGTAATAAGGTTCCATACGGAGGTACAGAATACTAAAAAACGGTCAAGCTTAAACGCACTTTTTCATGTGCGTGGGTGGTCACTATTTTTCTGAAATATAAAATGCTATTCTACCATTAAACTACACGGGAAGCTGTGGTAACTCAAATTTTATTCAATCTAAAACAAGAGAGCAAATATTCATTTAGTATAATTTACAATAATTGCCAGCGTATAATTAATTATCTCTTAAAATCTATTTATAGTTCATACTTTATTTAAATTGTGAAGTTATAATGCTAAGTTTGAATATTAAATTATTAAAATTTATTCAGACTTCGAATACTAAATTATTAAAATTTATTATAAGTCAAGGTATTATTTATTTAGTTTTGTTAGAAATTCTCAAAATAAAATTATTATAACTATTCTAAGTAGTCATTAAAAATATTAGAACACAGGTACTTTATTTACTTTAATTTGCACCGCACTCTTTGTAGGTCCTACTGAACCGAAGACAGAACATTTCCTCGGAATTTACCCTGTCTCTTTCTAACGCCGCTTGGCTTGCGCAGCTCAGAGGGCAAAGCAATAACTGTTTTTACAAACTTTTATTTAGCTTGCAATGTTTGTATGTTAGTTTGTTTGTTTAGGTCAAAACTTGCAAGTCAATTTTGAACGACAGCTTCCACGTATCCGATCGATTTTAAATGTTGTACACATATGTATTCCCGATGACAATACATGAATAAATCGTTTTTAGAAATAAATTCAGCCCCTGAGGGGTTCAAACGGGGATGTAGGGTTTTTTTGACTAATCAACGCCCAGGCCAAATCGCTGAAGCTAGAAACTTGAAATTTGGACACTTGGTTCCTTTTCTGACGTAAGCATTCACTAAGAAAGGATTTTTCTAAATTCAACCCCTACGGGTGTCAAAGAGGGTAAAATTTTAAAAGACTAAAATGAACAAAATAAAATATTAGTAAAAAAACTTTTTATAGGCAAGCTTTTATTGAAATGTACAAAAAAGGAAAAAATAATATTTAATAATTATAAGGTTCATAATTATTATAAAAGCGGTGTTGCGACTAATAAACTATCATAGAGTTTACAACCCACGCTTTTATAATAATTATGAACCTAAATTATTAAATATTATTTTTTCCTTTTTATTCACTACAGTGTTTTCACTATGTTCCCAGTTCTGTAATACACCCTGTATAATGGCATTTGATGTGCTTTCATTTCATTTTATAATCGTACGTAAAAAGTTGTGTAGTGTATAATTTCATTTGAATAAAATTACAACGAATAACTTTTTTGACATATTTTTTACAATATACGAAACAAATCTGCCATTTCAAAACTATAATAGCTACTTAAAAAAACACACTATACTTTTTAATAATAATAAAAATATAGCATGTAGAGGAAAGCGCGATGAGTTAACAAAATATAAAATTGAATGTAATGCTTGGTATCCCAGTGTTTTGGAACTTTTCAACATAAAAGTAGCGTAGTAAATCTAATTTTAAATATCTCGTAGCGAACTTTTATATACTGCGGCGTCTCTCGCACAGGGGTGGCTTAGTATTGTCATTATCTTCTATGGCAGCGTTTCATAAACTTTTTCATCCACGTACCCCTTAGAGATTAGCAAAATTGTTGTGGACCCCCATTTATATAAATCAAGAGTAATTTATTTAGGTAATTTTTTGAAGTATAAATTTCAATTTATAAGATTTAGATTTTGTGTAAGTTTTACAATTACTGTTTGTCGAACGACGTTCATACAGTTCGGCCGTCACTGGCCGAACCATATAGCTTTGTTCACCTATACCAGAGATGAGTCCGCGAATCCTCTCGAATATACTTACGCCCCCCTAGGGGTCCGTGGACCCCAGTTTGGGAAACGCTGATCTATGGAACAATCAAACATGAGATAAAAGAGCCTGAAGCAACGAAATTTATGTAATATATACAAATGAATAGCTCCCATATTTGTTGTTTCTGTTTTGTTTGATTCACTAAAAAAGCCCTGAGCTAAAAATCACTTTACAGGGCTGTACAAAGAACAATTATGACCGACACTCCTCTCTGAGTATAATTTACGAGAAAAATAATGACGAAATATGACTGAGACAGCGATTGTCAGTCGTTGCGATGTGAAATGTCAAATTCCACGCTTCTTGACGCTTAACAATTGTAAATACGACAACAGTGTATTTTTATTTCTGCTGACTTTACTCTTATTGGCTATTAGAATTAAAGCGCGGACATAGTCCTATGACGTCATCCGACTCAACTATATTATTTTTAAGGTCTTTTCGAGTTTCTAAAAATTTCGGAAAAAAATTGTTAGCTTTAAATTCAAAAACACTGCAAATTAAAAAAATACATGAGTGAATGGTTGACTCATGTATTTTTTTAATTTGCAGTATTTTTGAATTTAAAGCTAACAAATTTTTTCCGAAATTTTTAGAAACTCGAAAAGACCTTAAAAAATAATATAGTTGAGTCGGATGACGTCATAGGACTATGTTCGCGCTTTATTTCTAATAGCCAATAAGAGTAAAGTCAGCAGAAATAAAAATACACTGTTGTTTTAATGTTTGCTTAAAAAAACCTTTTTTTCATAAATAAAAATAAATAGAAATTGTGAATTTATATCAAGGTTAGACTTAAGACGATATGGAAGTCCTGAGTTATTTTTTGTAGTAGGCACTTGTGGTATTGTATTAAAGTATTTAGAGCTTTATTATTTTAATTAAGGAGAAATTAAAAAGCTAGATTAATTTTCTGTGTCAACTATACAGAAAAATTATCATTGCAATTTATTTAATCTTATTAATATTTTAATACGAAGCACCTTCAGATAAATTCTTTTCCATGAATTGGAAAAAGTACAAGGAAAATAAAAATCACAGAAATTGATTAAACATTTTTATAAATTAGAGTGTTTTGTACAATAAATTATCATTTAAATTTGTCCATTTTTTTTGTACTATCGCATCAGTTAAATGACCAAAATAATCTTAATGATTGTTTAAGAAAATTCATTGATTTGGAATTTCTATTTTTTATCTTTACCTGTTCAAATACTAACTGACCAAACGTGTTCAAAGGCTTTATTTTAAAAAATTGAAAATTCAAAAACAAAACCTGATTTTTTATTTGCTTGTTTTTTCAATTTTCAAGTTTTCTGTTTTTAAGCATTTAATTGCTTAAATTTTTATTTTATAGCATCAACATGGAGGATAGAGAGAAAGGAGACTGATCTCGGCAGGTTGCAATGCGAAGTGCGTGTCCCAAAATTGAAGACCCTGAGTCACGTACATTTTGCACCCTTCTGCATGGAACCACTCTCCATAATTCTATGAACGAATCCACGGAAACGTGGTCATGTTTACTGTCTGCAGTTAACCTGATCGATTATTTTTTATTAGCTGTTTATTTCAATTTTGCAAAATAAAAACAACATTCAAATCGTCCGGTTATAACCCTGCAGTCTACTCGGGGTCTTATAGCTTCTACCTCCGGAATAGAAACCCTTATTTTCCTCACTTTTTAGACAACGGCGAATGCATGGAGATTAGTCTCCTTTCTCTCTATCCTCCATGAGCATCACGATGAAAATTTATTTATTGGAAAACTCATGTGATTTTATGTGAATTTTTGGTACTCCATAAACTCTACAAGTCTACAAAATCTATAAACTTATGTAAGGCAATCGATGTAAAATTTGGGTTAAATGATGGATTAAATTTCTTACCTCAATTTCGATCGTTTCCGTCGCTAAACCTAAGTTAACTTGGGGTTAGTGAAATAACAAAATTTTAGTAATTTAACACAAATTTTATGTCGATGGAAACATTACTTATGTGTCTTTATTGTCTTATATAAACTTACGTTGTTTAATAGACTACAGAAGTAGGCGGTCCTAATTTAAAGTGGAGTCGATTGGCGTTGGGGTTTAACGGAATATTCATTATTATTCTCTTAAAACACATTTCTTACCAAAACAATGGCTGTTTAATAAAAATAATTAATAAATCCCGTCATTATTGGCTACAAAACTTTATTATTTCGTGTGAAATAATTTTTTATTTGAAATTAAAAATTTATGAAAAATGAATGTCCTAACTTGATTCAGCCAGTGACGTTTATTCTAACTTAACTTAACCTCGTTGACGTTTGTCGAGGTATAATTTAAGCAATTATAATTAGAAATTGAGTTTGTTCTTTCCATTTGAAGTTGAAAAAGTGTTTTGAAGTCGTCTGAGCTACGCTAGATCAAAGGAAGACAAGCTAAAAGGATAAAAAAAATGTTTTCATCAATCAGGTGTGGGATATCTAAGTATTATTTTAGCTTTTTCCTCAGTCAGAAATTTAAACTTTTTGCAGTCATAATTTTCATTATAACTGCATTCAGGTATAAAACGCCACCCCATAACAAATTGCTTTAATTATTAACGACGACGTGTTTATAAAAAACGAGGTTATATCAGTAGAATGAATGAAATTTGACAGTTGTGTCGTCAATGGATGAACGTACGTTTAACGCAGATTCTAGTTAGAAGGGGACAGTTGCGACTCCGTCACGCCTGCCTTTCCTAATCTATTGAAATTATAGAAGACACATTAATTTATTTCTGTAATGTAAATCATTAACCAGCCCTAGTAAGAAAATATAGAGGCCGTTTCTGATATACAACTTAATATAGAATCTCCCCCGCAACACACGTGGTTCACTTCATTGCCGCACGTAACTCTGCGGCCAAATGTAATAACAAAGGGTATATGAAAGTTTTCACGCTGTTTTATTTTTCTACAAGGCTTCATTTAGGTGCTTCGTTTTCAGTTTATATTAATTTATAAGCTGTATATTTTTTTTGAACCGTCAAAGTTTGACTTTACTTTTCAATGAAAGCGTGATCCAGTAATTTCGTTTTCTCATCTGCGGACCAAATTTAATGAAATTTGGCTAGAAAATATTTCAAACTTAAGCTAAAGAATGTATACAGGGTGTAATCGATTTTACCGAACATAGGGCAAATAACATTGAGAACATTTACAATTTTGTGGTAGGCTATGGGCTATAAGATCCAAATTAAATAATATGTAGTAGAAACTTTGTTTTTTACAAGCTTTTATTTAACTTGCAATGTATGTTAGTTTGTTTGTTTAGGTCAAAACTTGTAAGTCAATTTTGAACGACTTCCACGTATCCGATCGATTTGAAATTTTGTACACATATGTATTCCCGATGACAATACATGAATAAATAGTTTTTAGAAATAAGTTCAATCCCTAAGGGGTTCAAACGGGGATGTAGGGTTTTTTTGACTAACCAACGCCCAGGCCAAATCGCTGAAGCTAGAAACTTGAAATTTGGACAGTTGGTTCCTTTTCTGACGTAAGCATCCACTAAGAAAAGATTTTTCGAAATTAAACTCCTACGGGTGTCAATAGAGAGTCAAATTTTGAAAGACTAAAATGAACAAAATAAAATATTAGTAAAAAAACTTTTTAGAGACAAGTTTTTATTTAAATGCACTAAAAAGGAAAAAATGATTTTTAATAATTTAGGTTCATAATTATAAAAGCGTGGATCGTGAACACTATGATAGTTTATTTGTCATGACCCACGCTTTTGTTAATTATGAACCTAAATTATTAAAAATTATTTTTTCCTTTTTAGTGCATTTAAATAAAAGCTTGTCTCTAATAGTATATTGTGTGACTAGTATGCTAAATACATCTTTATGCATCGCGCCTGACGCATAAATATTTAGCATACGTGTTGCACACTATACTTTATATAACACATGCATGGTTTTAGACTTTAATTGAATAATTTTATGTCACTGACAGAAGTACATCTCATAATAAAAACATTGGGCTCGATACAATATTTAATCACTTCGTTACCATAGTAACATATTTCATTTATAACACCGAAAAGAGGTACAAAATGTTCATTAGATAACGGGTTTTTCAAATGTTTTTCCATTATTCATCGAAAAGCGTTTCATAATGGATCATGACGTCACTTGTCAATAAACGGCCATTTAAAGTCCGCAAAACTGATACGAAAAAACACTAAAAGCGTGCATGTGTTATATAAAAAGTTTTTTTTACTAATATTTTATTATTTAGCAGATTTCGAGTTACTGTTAATGGTCAACCGTCGCAACGGTTGACTATTTTTTTTTCTATGTAATCCACTACATATTATTAACAAAATGTTTGTTTTTAACTTTTTGTACTGTAATGTTGGAAGTTTATAGAAATTAACTTTAAAATGATTAATGCTTGATGCTTAATTTTTTCAAGAACTTTAGTGAGCGCACGATGATTTTAAGAATTTTTAAAAACGAAAATGCTTGTTGCTTGATTAAATCAAGTATTTATGAAAGTGCTTGATGCTCGGTGCTTCAAGCACTTAGGTTCGGTGCTTCAAGCACTTAGGTTCAGTGGCGGCTTCTCCTATGAGGCAGGTGAGGCAGTGCCTCACCAATAATTTTGCAAATTAAATAAATTACAAATTTATATTATTTTACTATTTGCATAAATATATCCATTAGAATTAATATTTGGCTTCATAGAAATCAGTAAAATATGGGCCTGCCGTCAATCTTAACGCGCTTCGCTAGAAATATCATCCATCCCATTTCTGCATGCGGTCGTATATGGTAGAGGCCGGCCTCGCGCTTCCTCGTCTTTCATTGGCAGTTGCCTGTTTTTGTTCATATATCATCCATCTCATTTCTGCATGCGGTCGTGTTTGGTTAGAGGCTCGCCTCACGCTTCCTTGTCTAGCGTATTAGTAATGTGGTGTTTATGATACCGTGTTAGTCCAGTCGAATCTAGCTTTAAGTAGCGCATAAAAACATTCTTTTGAGGCAAGCCTCTACGTAAATTTAATGCGACATTTAATGTGTGTTATTATAGTTTTCGGTAAATACTTTTGTGGTTTTTCGTACTGATTTTTGTTTTGCTTTTTTTTCCAACAGTGGGCAGTGATTTTTTAAAATCTAACCTTACTAAAAAAAATTTTTTTTCAACTGTGCCTCACCACTTTCAAATACCACGAGCCGCCACTGTTTAGGTTCGGTGCTTCAAGCACTTAGGTTCGGTAGTTTGCACAGCTCTAATTTAAACTTTAAAGCCTTAATATAGCAAATAAAAAATCTACCAGTTACAAAAAACATTGTCTTTTTGTCGACAGATCTTAAACAAAAGTACGATGCGCCAATCGAGAGTGTCGAAACAAAGCGTGGTGGTGGTAGCAGTCTGCGCCGCCTTGATGATAGCCGAGCTATGTCCATCAGCGGTTGTTGCAGCGAGATATGTAGCGATCAGTCCTCGCTCAAAGCCCCGTTCGACGCGAGGATTTAAGAGCGATACTCTAAATATCGCTCGTTCGTTCGGCAAACGAGGTTCGGCGGGAGATATGCCGGCTTTCATGGGCGATTCTCTCACCGTAGCCAGGAACTATGGTAAGAGGACGCCGGGTTTCGCCGTCACTGCTGGACGCTTCTCCGACATATCGCAACACTCGTCAGAAGTACCTTTTGCCGGTGATAATCTTGATGGAACCATCGGCGAAGCTTTCGCTGACAAATTGACCGATAGGTTAGTATTCATGAATTAACGCGTGTTATCACTATAATATAAAACAATGTCCCCTGTCACGTCTGTCTGTGCGCGATTTTCTTCGTAACTACTGAACGGATTTCGTTCAGGTTTTCATGTTTAGATAGATTGATTCACGAAGGAGGTTTAGATGTATAACTGGAAGTGGCCGACCCGGTTTCGCCCGGGTGAAAATCGGGGATAATCTCAGAAGATCGATTTCAAAAATTTGTTTACTGTTCGATTAATAAATCATAAATGCATAGCAGCCGGGAATTTTAAATGAATTCTGACTTCTTTGACCTCAAACTATTGCAAAAATTAAATATCAAATGTAAATATAACAAAAAAAATTGAAAATGCAATTCATAAAGGATTTCCTGCTCATCTTAGTGATAGGTATAAGTGCTAGGGTATGAGATTAAAATAATGAGGTTATAAAAAAAATGTATACAGGGTGTTAAAAAAAGAGTGTAACATATTTAAAGAGGTAATTGTATGGACCAAAATAAACAAAAAAGCCTTAGTAAACATGGGTCCGCAAAGTAACGGTTTCGGAGATATGGACCCCCTTCCATATCTCCGAAACCGTTACTTTGGACCTGTATTATGGCTTGCAAGATCGCCTGATTTAAATCCTCTAGATTTCTTTTTTTGGAGATATTTGAAAACAGTAATCTATGGTACTCCTGTAAATAGCCTCGAGGAGCTGCAGCTACGAATTAATCAAAAATGCCAACAAATCTGAGCCAATGAGGGGGTTTTAGAAAGAGTTCTAATATCTTTCAGACAAAGATGTCGTGCCTGCTTGGAAATAGAAGGAGAGCACTTTGAACATCTTATGTAACTTTATTTTTTGGTTTTGCTAGAAGCTTCTTTTGTTTGTTTGTACATAATAAATAAGTAATAAATAATTGCAAATAAATGTTTCAAAAAAGAATAACCTTACATATCTCCGAAACCGTTACTTTGCGAACCCATGCTTACAAAGACTTTTTTGTTTATTTTGGTCTATAGCAGGGTTGTTACGGTTGCAAAAATTTAGACATCCGCGGATGCGGATTATTAGAAGTTCACATCCGCGGATGCAGATTTGATGCGGATTCGAATGCGGATTTTGGGATTTTAAAAGGATAATTATTTAAATTTTAAGTGCATAAATAACTGAAAATCAATTTAATTTTAACTTTTTATTTATTTAATCATATTTTTAGCACGTGCCACTCTTGCTCCGCCCACTTTCTTTACTTGTAGTTACTTGTTGATGTGAATCTGCATTCGTAAAAACTCCGCATTGATTGATGCGGATGTGAATGCGGATGCAGATGTCTGAATTAATGCGAATATTCCGCATTTACGGATGCGGATGCGAATATTCGTAACACCCCTGGTCCATAGTATTACCTTTTTAAATATGTTACACTCTTTTTTTAACATTCTGTATAATCATTGTCGTAAACACAATGGACAATGGTGTTTATTTTATTTCAATACGTCAAATATTTACGGAGATACAATTTTTTAAATTTTAATATCTGTTTACGTCACTAGCGCCAAGCGCGTTATTTTTGCTAATATTTTATAATCCTACATTATTAACTCTTCCCTGTACAGTGTAGAGTCCAATTACTCTTAGGATGGTACCGATACGTCATCAATGTATTGGCGTCAATCATCATCAAAAAGCCACCTAAAAAGGGAAAAAAACAAAAAATAACATTATTAATTTGATGGGAAAGATGGACAATTATTCGTATATGTAAAACTTTTTTATTTATCGCCAACGTTTCGTCAACATTGCTGACTTCCTCAGGGCTCTACAGTGAGAAACAAATTAACAAATTATAATAACATATATAACAACTAGCCGTTACCCGTGGCTTCGCCCACGTATTTTTCGATTTATGATATATTATCCCCCCCGCGAGAAATTCTCCTCCTGCGCAGCGAAGCCGGGCTGGTAGTGTTTATTCGCTCGAATTTTATAATACATAACTCACTCGCTTCGCTCGTTCGCTCGGATTTTATTAATACATTACTCACTCGCTTCGCTCGTTCGCTCGAATTTTATTAATACATTACACACTCGCTTCACTCGTTCGTTTGAATATTAATTATACATTACTCACTCATTTCGCTCGTTCACTCGAATATTAATAATACATTACCCACTCGCTTCGCTCGTCCGATCGAATTTTATTAATAGATTATTGCTCACCTACGTTATATAAGGAACTCCTGTGCAAAATTTCATGCTTCTAACTTCAAAAATGATGACTTCCATACAAACTTTCATCCCCTATTTAACCCCTTTAAGGGATGAATTTTCAAAAATCCTTTCTTATTACTCATCTACGTTATATAAGGAACTCCTATGCAAAATTTCATGCTTCTAACTTAAAAAATTACGAACTTCCATACAAACTTTCATCCCCTATTTAACCCCTTTAAGGGATGAATTTTCAAAAATCCTTTCTTATTACTCATCTACGTTATATAAGGAACTCCTGTGCAAAATTTCATGCTTCTAACAAAAATGACGAATTTCCATACAAACGTTCATCCCCTATTTAACTCCCTTGGGGGTTGAATTTCGAAAAATCCTTTCTTATTGCTCACCTACGTAATATAAGGAACTCATGTGCAAAATGTCATGCTTCTAACTTCAAAAATAACGAACTTCCATGCAAACTGTCATCCCCTTTTTAGCCCCCTTAGGGGTTGAATTTTCAAAAAAAAATTTCTTAGTGCTCACCTACGTTATATAAGAAACTTCTGTGCAAAATTTCATGCTTTTAACTTCAAAAATGACGAATTTCCATACCAACTTTAATCCCCTATTTAACCCCCTTAGGGGTTGAATTTCGAAAAATCCTTTCTTAGTGGGTGCCTACGTCACAAAAGGAACCTACTGTCCAAATTTCAAGTTTATATCTTCAGCGGTTTGACCTGGGCGTTGTCTGTCAGTCAATCAATCAGTCAGTAACGGAACTGTTTTATATATATAGATAATTACTACCATTGATATTCTACAATGTAAAAAACAATATTTACCAAAATTGGACGTTTCACATATTAGTCAATGTCAAAGATATTAAATTGAAAACATACGGTTGGCATAGTTGTTGCAAGCACTTCCACATAACTATATGTACGATGACAGTATTTTTTTAATACAAATCAAGAAACTGATTGTAAAATTAATTATTAATTTAAAATAGTTTATAAAACGATCTACTTCACGTGTCAATCGTGTACATGAAAATTTTCTATATAACCTAAAACTTCAAAAAACATATAAAACATATAAACATATAAAACATAAAAAACGAATAATAGTCCATCTTTCCCATCAAATTAATACGAATAATTGTCCATCTTTCCCATCAAATTAATAATATTAAATTACAATGGACTCAAACATTAATACAAAAAATAACTTTGTTCAACACCCGCAAGAAATAAATCATTTCGTGGCCCTGCTGAGCGTGGGCGAAAGAGTTCCCTGATTGTTGACGTGCAGAGTGGGCGAAATAGCATTTCGCCCACGCTCATTACGGGGAACGTTTACGCAAGTGTTGGAGATTTTACGACCCAAAAATCACTTCCACCATAATTGTTCCTGTTCATTAATTGTTCACAATTCGTTTTTACACTGTTTTAATAACCTGAATTTTATTTTATTCATCAAAAACAGAGATTCTTCCTTTTAAAAATTTAAGTTCACGATATAGGGGGAGGGGGGTGATCACCCTTGAACCCACGATCAGGGGCTTCGCCAGCTGTACCCCGATCAAGGGCTTTACCTCTGGATCCGTCTCTCTTGGACCTGGACCCTTAACCTCTTTCTATAACTAGTATTTCATGATAACTCTGAGGACGATAGTTTCGTTAATCAATCAGGTCACTCATTATTTCGCCCACGCTCAGCAGAGCCACGAAATGACATATTTCTTGCGGTAGTTGAACAAAATATTGTGTGCGACTATTGGTCGAAAGAGCAGATTCCACTCATGTGTTTTACCGCACTCGCTACGCTCGTGCGGCAAAATCCACACTCGAGGAATATCTCCTCTTTCTCCCACTGGTCGCACAATATACTATTGTTTTGTTTTGTTTTTTTCTTCATTTTTTTCAGTAACCCTTTGCACACTAGGCTACTGGGTCAGGTAGGCGACGTTCAGTTAAATAGATGTTTTCTATCAATGACGTAGCGGTATCATTCTTAGAGTAATAATTTGGATTATACACTAATCTCGAACGACCAGAATCAGATAAATAATGTATTAAATAGTAGGTACATGAACTGTAGTGGGCCATGAAGTTTGGTGTAGGTATATGACGTTAGCCACTCTAAAGGAAAAATAGGGGTGTGGTCTATTCAAAAATTTATTGTTTAGCCGTTTTAAACTCATTAATATTGTAGGCGGACATTATTTATTGAATGTAATATATTATTTTTATATTTTAACAGCTTTCCACTGGACTGGTTTGTTGAAGAAATGCAAAATAATCCTGATCTTGCCAGAACCGTACTACATAAATTTGTCGATGCAAATGGCGACGGATATTTATCTGCAGACGAATTGCTGAGACCTGTCGTATTTTAAATAAAATTAAAATGGCCTCTTCTTATTGGTTGTGTTATTGCAGTTGTTTTCGAAGAATTCTAAGAAGACGATCACATTTTTAGCATTTTGATTTAGTTTTGTGTTGATACTTTATTTTAAATGTAAACATTTGAAAACATCTGAAATAATATATCAAAAAACGTCCGGTACCTTAATTGCAAAAAAATCTGTAAATTACAAAAAAAAAACTTTTTCATAAAAGCACACGACAATTGATTTAAGAATGTGTTTTAAATTGTTAAATAAATAGGTATTTTTCGTAAATACTGAGGTTCCATTCAAGGCTGGTGTTCTTTGAACATGTTTGGGGTCTCTGTATTTAAATTATTCATAAAAAGTGTGCTTTTCAATTTTCGATATAATTTCAGTTTCATTTACGGAAATATTTAACAGCTGATTTTGGAAGTCCATGAATAAAAAGAAACTTTTGTCAGGGTCTGCCAAACCAACATATTTTTAGGAGCATCTAGGCTGTTTATAGTTCATTCAATTCGGAATAAACTCAATAAAATTACATTATGTCTAGAGTCTAGGCTAGAATTTGAGGAATTCCAAGGCTGGAAAAACCAATATAAAGAGCCATAAATGCTCAAGCATAGGTGTTGGGTTTTTTTTTCTAATTTTTTGCTTTCAAAACATTATGTACCTTACTATAAGTTTTACAATTTATTGTTCAATTCAGCCAAGTTTAGCCGTATTAGCCTTTATTTTCCGATATTAGAACGTGCACATAAATTTTGTTCCTGTCCCACGTTTGATTTGAAATTTTCTATATCGGGCAGCGAATGACTGTTTGCTTTGATTTGCTGACTTCTGTTTGTCATTTTAGAATGTTAAATATTCTTAAAAATGAAACTGAAAAAGTTATTTCTAGTTAGAGCTAAGAATATTATAGTTTTAAATAAAGATATAAATGTATATCTATCAAATAAAAAGATGTAAAAATTTAAATGAGTTAAAAATATTCTTAATAAAATATTGTGGTCATTGTTAAAATGTCATGT
Organism: Mongoloraphidia duomilia; assembly: GCA_039654895.1. Lineage (NCBI taxonomy): Eukaryota > Metazoa > Arthropoda > Insecta > Raphidioptera > Raphidiidae > Mongoloraphidia > Mongoloraphidia duomilia. The sequence goes on from CM077527.1 coordinate 17,339,182, forward strand.
ATTTATTTTGAGAAAATTAAAAATAAAAATATATTGTATTATTTATTTTCAAAAAGAATTTTTCTTTTCCAAATTCAAATACCCTGCTTTGATAACCCAGTGATTGATAAAGATAACTTTCTTCGATTATTAACGTTCAAAACATTTTTAATATTATCAAGTAAAAAATTTCACATAAATTTAAATAAAGATTTTCAGATTATTTCAGCAACATAACCTTGAAAATCTACATATTTTTTTAAATGAAAAACCCACCCGGAATATTATTATTCTTAATGCCTTGGCCTGAGCGACATATCGTTCAAATAGTTTACTAAACATGCTTAAAATTGAACGATTGAACTTCAACTCATTTGTTGCATAACATTTGATTATGCAACTATATTTTTTAATACACTTTTTTTTATAGTCCAAATATTTCAGTACGTCAAGTTCCTTGACATTAGAAATATCCGTTTCAATCTATGTGAGTACAAAGGTTAAAAAATAATCTTGCAGATAAAAATAGTGAACTTGGTAGTGAAAAAAACATTCCTTAGAATTTAAATTTGACTTTATCAGTGATCTATAATAGTGTAATTTTATAAGGTAAGCCTTTTATAAACATATGACGACACTGAGTGGTGTTACTAACTGCTGGGTTGCAGAGCGCTTTGTTAGAAAAGCTGGTTTGACAATAACCTTAGATTATCATATATTTACAGTTTTTAATCGACTTCAAAAAGAAGGAAATTCTCAATTTGATGCGTATTTTTTATGTATGTACAGTTGCGGACTTAATAAAGTTTACACTCGAGTTTTTCAGTGTGAGTTCACAAAAGGCAGTAGCTTAGCAACAAATTTAGTTTTTAAAAGGTAAATGTAAATGTCAAAAATTAAAAGAAATAATTGTTGTTTAAATGCCTAGAAATTATTAAAACGATGAACAAAAAAGAAGAATTATTGCAAGATTGGAGCAAGGAATTTGCTAGTATAAAATATTATCAAATCTTTTTATATTTTAATCGTACAATATTGAGTAATTTCGATTGTATAAAAAACAACTGAGGTGTTTTGATAATAATTTTTTATTGAATTTTTAGGATGTAACCTTAGTAATTGATACATTACTATCAAAAGCCAAATTACAATATGTAAAAATTAAAAAAACCGGTAACTAGATGATACAGGTGTAAACTTTTTAAGTCCGCGACTGTACACCGATTTCTCCTGCATTTGTGAGCATATTTTTACGATTATTCTTTTATTTAATAGGATATACCTTCGGGGGGTCCCATATAAATTTTACTTAAATCGGTTCAGTAGTTCAACTGATCTTTTTGTTATTATGCGTTTTTTTATGTATGTTATGTATGTCACCTCATATCGCCTGCATTTGTGAACCAATTTTGATGATTATTGTTTTATTTAATAGGGCACACCTTCAGGGTGGTTCCACATAAATTTTACTAAAATTGGTTCAGTGGTTTTCTTTTTTAGTTTAGTAATCACGAATCAAGATAGAAGTCGGTTAATAACGTACGGACTACGTACACCTATTGTAAAGCCACTAAAAAGTAAAAAATAAAAAACTTTTAAAAAATTAAGTCCAGACATGTGATATGTTGATGGGAACTTTTTTATTTGCAAAATAGACTCCATTTTGTAAATGTATAGGTTACATTTTGTTATACCCGTGATGAATAATAAATTAATAATAGCAGAATCTTTTTGAAAGGTAGAAATGCTGTATCGAAAGACTCTCTTGTGTCTGCTAATGAGTTTACAGGATGTATAATTAATTAATAGTATGTGTCTACATTATACGTATTTCCTTTCAATTAATTATTCTATAAGATTTACTTAACCGCAATCATCAAGTATGTTATATACAGAATGTTTACAAAACAACGGTTGAAAATTGAAACGTTTTTAGGGTGCCGTACCTCAATACGAAAAAATGGAACCCTTACAGGATCACTCGTCTGTCCGTCTGGCTTCCTGGGTGTCCGTCTGTCAATACCCATTTTCTCAGAAACGGATAGATATATCAAGTTGAAATTAACACGAAATACTAAGGTCTACGCGGTCCCTTAGAGGTGTAAAAAATTCAAGCCTCTAAGTCAATGCAATCAAAAAATACGGCCATTTTGTCACCTATTTTGATACTCGCAAACCTACTCATCAAAAACCTAAAAGGTACTTCCCGTTGACCTAGAGTCATGAATTTTCGGAAAAAGCAAGGTCTCGCAGCACAAGTTAAGGGAAAAATCCGAAAATCACAAAAAATAAAAATTAAAGGGGGTTCTATACCTATTTTGATATTCGCTAACTCGCACTCATCAAAACCTATAGGGTACTTCCCGTTGACCTAGAATTATGAAATTTGGCATAAAGCAAGGTCTCGCAGCACAAGTAAAGGGAAAAATCCAAAAATCACAAAAAGTAAAAATTAAAGGGGGTCTCCACACAAAAAACGAAATAACCTTTTAAAGGCCGTGTAACTGTAACCTGTAGCCGGTTGAAATTTTCACAGAATATGTCTACCTAATTTAATTGTTGTAACGCTACGGAACCCTCGAAGCGCGAGTTCCACACGCACTTGACCGCTTTTATTAATATACAGAGTGTGGCACAAGGATGTGATGGTTTTCAATACGGTACTGTAGAAATAATATTATAGGTAGGCATAATATGATAAAAAAGTCAATAAACACAGCTTAATTCTTGCCATGTATGGCAAATTTATTATTTTTTAAAATTACATTTTTTAATAGCCTATGGTTTTCAATACATTCTTCGATTTTTCCACGAAAAATTACTCATTACTGCTGCTCGAACACTCTCTCACTAATGTTTCTAATTTCTTCGGTGATGTTTTTTTTCAAATTTTGAAGGGAAACTTGTTCGCCTAGGTGTTTATATCGTTCTGCAAGGGGGTTAATACCGACATTTTGCTCTGCAAATTGAAATATATGCTTAAAACAGTCGCCGTAACAACATATTAAAATTTGAACCTTGAACTAATAATATAAATTTCGTCGGGTACATGACACGTTTAGGGTGATCTGCCACCCCTTTAATACTGACCAATCGATCTGCAAATATTATAATGGCATTATTAGGTCACCGACAAGCTATATAAACATTTTCCGCCTTTGAGCAATAATAATTGTGACCGTTTTTTGTTACATATTGGGGGCGGTCTGCATCTCTCCCATACCGCTATCTATAGCAAAATCCCTTACTCAGGGCACTTTAATATGCCTCCCTCAACATCTTCACAAAAATAAGGCCTTGAATAAATAACACCAAAAAATTGTCACTATATAATAGCTCTCGGTCTATAACCATTCATTTGTATTATCTAATATTATATAAATGAAAATTTTGTTACCAAACCGATTTGAAAAATTATATTACTGTTTAAAAGCCTGCTGCACCGAATTCAAAAAAGTATTGAGTTTCAATTAACGTTTAAATCATGTATAAACTGTGCAGTCGATTGTTTATGTTCGTTTAAAAGTAGTAAATTTGAAAATGTCTGATACTCACCTGTTAAATGAAAATTTATAAATTTATCAGTCGCTACACACAGATACGAAATTTCTTAGATGTTCCGTAATATAAGATTACCTATAATTTGCGTACCTATTTATTGTTAACTAAGATCAAAGGAAACAAAATCTGGCTAACAGCAACTTATTATTACTTATTTCAGTAATTATGAAATTTCAGAAATTATGAAACACAATTTTAAATAAAAAACAAATTTACTGTAATTATGTATATAAAGCTAGAAAATCCATTTAGATTTATTTATCTAGACTAGATATCCCCAATTACTTCCCCCCCGTTTTCAGAAAAAAATTACTTAACACCTCCGTAAAAATCTACTAGCTCGTGGTCAAAAATTGTAAGAATTTTGTGAAGGCTAATATTTTGAGATTAGTTAGTATTTAGGGTATAAATAAAATATACTACACACTGTAAAAAGTGGATGTAAAAATACTTTGAAAGTTAATATTATAGAATTCGTTCGATTTTCTAAGTGATTTTACATTATTATTTATTTTTACACAGAAAATTTCATAAAAACTTGGACTTTTACTGTAAAGTTAGTGATTTTTACATAATTTGTGTAATATTCCAATAAAGTGTGTAAAAATTACAAAATAAAATGTATAGTTACATATATAAAATGGATGAATAAAGACTCTTATAATAATAAAGACTCTTTATTACAGGCGGAGTTCAGCTACGGCTGCTCTTCCACTCAACCATTAAATACAAAACAAATTAATGTAAAATTAATAACCACGCATGCGCAATGTGTTTTTATGGAATCTACGCGATGTGCAGGCGATACCTGTTTGCGACGCCATTGTCTATTTGTGTGCCTATTACCAGATTAATCGCTGGCTACAAATGGACCATCGATCGCCTGGCATCGGGGCGCTTTAATAGGTGTAAAAAAACTAGTGATATGTAAAAACTGATATCTGGCACAGGGTTAATTTATTGAATATAATTTATGAAAAAACAGATCTCATTTTGATAAAATCGGCTTAGTCAGCAGTCGGTAAAAATTCCAAAATTCTGATTAGCCTCTATAAAAATCTTGTAATTTTTAACCACAATCTCTTTTAGACTAGTAGGATGTTGTAAATTAATGCTTAAAAAATATAAAATCATTAATAGAAAATGACCAAAATAACAGACAATTATATAATTAATAAGAAATATAATTATGAACATGAATATATTTTCTATTATTAATTCAATTATACAGACGAAAAATCATTTACATAAAATCATTTATTGAAAGGTCGAGGTTAAAAAGATCCTAGAGGTTTTCAAATTTTCACCAAAAAAGAACTAAGGCAAAACATCATCGTTTTGCAAATGGAAAAACTCATCGAATTTTGCCAAACGATGATACACGAATTTAAAAAATCTTCTGTATATAATTGGACATCTGGAATTGATAATTGATTAAGAAAAATGTAATCATTTTAAGGGATGTATTTAACAGCTAAATTTTTTATTTGGCCCAGAAACAAATTTAGTTCACATATCACATCATTAGTGATGTAAATGCGTATAATACTCTGGTATAAAACGGTATTTTACGTGGTAGGTAAAAAATAATATACCCCAGTTTTATACTAGGTATAAATACTGCGTATTTTACTATTTTATACAGTACGTATAAAACGTTTAACATCGTTTAAAACAGTTTAATACCAAAATAAGAACAGGAACTGTTCCTATTATGCAGTTGGCAATACTGAATAATGCACCGTAACCGTAGTGTTAAAAAGTAAAAAACCGTTTTATACTGAAAAAATACGGAATTATACTATGGGTTTCATACACGAAAAAGTTTAATACCGTATTTTTACACACTAGTTGACATTAAGAAAAATGTAATCATTTTAAGGGATGTATTTAACAGTTAAATTTTTTATTTGATCCAGAAACAAATTTAAGTTCACATACCTAATTCTACATATAAAATATGTAACAATACATATTTTAGCAAATACATTTTGTCGGCAGGATTCTGCACTGCGATCCTAGTTTTTTTTTTCTAAAAGAACTGATCAAATTCAAATTATAAAAAAAGTACATTGACTTACAATAATTGCAAAACAATGACAGAAACCGAGAAAGAAATACAGAAACAGAGTCTTAAAATATAACGAAATTAATTAAATAAAAAATTAATTTGTAAATGTTTGTGATATGCTTGCACATGGATACGTCATGAATTATTAAACGTCACCTAAAAGAGACTAATTAATTATGAAAAATATAATATTCAAACTAGGACTTCGTGTCAGTATGACAAATGGGGCAGGTAATTAATCAAATTTTATAAAAATCAATTATGTATTGTTATTTTGATAATATCACAATATTAAATTAATCCGATTTAATAAGTTCGTAGTCAGCAAATCATCTAACAAACAGATAATACTATTGTTTCAATGAAAATATTTTCTCTAATTTCCTTAAGGAAAAATGCAATAGAAAATTGATGTCGCAGATGTAAAAAAAATGATTTTCGTAAAAAAGAGTTTGCGTAAGTTATGAAATATTTTTGTTCAGTTCAAATTATTCTTTGATTTTAATGAAAGAAAATGCAACTGTTCAAAAATCATTTGTCTAACAATTTTCTATATCAAAAGATTTGAACATGTGGTACACAGGGTGTATAATTAATATTGTAAAAGGGTAGATTCCTTTGGGAATTTTTTTCTTGTAGAAAAAGCTTTTGAAAAACTCTCAAAGAAATTGTTTTATTATCTAATTGTAACGTAGATTCCAACCCTAAAAAAAATATGGGACGACCCTATTCAAATGACAAAAGAATGTAGTTGTTTAGTTTAAATTGCTATAAAAAGTTATCGAATTTTATTGTCATTTTAATAATAATTGATGAGCTATTGATAACAATCGATATGTTCATTCTAGAGTAATAATGCAATTGAAAAAAATAATTGAACTAATAATTCTTGCTTATCTGAAGTGCTAATCAATCATCTGGTTTCCACACATATCGTAAATCTAATTAAGTTATAGAAAAGCCACTATGATCTGTGAATACGCTTCGATTGGAACCCTAACGAAGTCGAATCATATTTTTCCTTTCGAGAAATTTCGTCTTAGAAAGAAATGACTACTCACGTACGCACGTACGTACATACACACAGACACATATATTCTTCTTTTCAAAAAAAAAACTCTGTTGAACTTGAAACATAGAAATGTGTTAAAAATTTTGATTTGTAAGTATTTTCGCACCCATTACAATAACTTCCTATGGGAAGTTAAAAATTAACCTGATGGATTCGTTCTCATCATTGTCAGTTTTGACAGTAATTTTATCTTAACCTGAGCATAACCGGATAAAAAGAATCTTTTACTTTATGTTTGGATTTTAGTTTGTCAACGTGTAATTTAAAAAAGCTTCAGATATTTTCGAGACATTCTGTTATAATAGCAGTTATAGATAAAAATTCTTGGAGCACATTTTCCCGTATATTATATTATATAGGTATCATACAAAATACCCAAAAAGCCTTAAAAATCTAAATCCACTGTTCAGTTACTATTTTGTACAGGAATCATTATTATTATTATTGTAGATTATAGACGCGTCGACAACTCAGGTCATTAGCGTCTTCAACACAAAAATTAATAATCCATTCGTGCAGTATTAGAATCTGCCAGTCGGCATACATAAATTGACTGGTGCGAGCTCGGGCTCTTGGGAACGATAATTTCCAAAGAACATTAAAATGCAATTGGGAGAACAGCTACATTCTAATGTTCCCCCTGGGGGATGTACAGAAATCTATGTTTGATTTGTTCCCATAGGAAAACCCATACAATTTCAAATTTTGTTGATTTTTTGCTTCCCAGTGTTTACTTTGTGAAATATTGTAAGTATTTTAATGGGTTGCAGAAAGCATTGCCAAAAAAAAAATCTGATTTGACAATGACCGTAGGAACAATCTATATTATGGTTAATCAAGAAATTATTAGTCCTATCCGTAAATAAATTCACATATTAGTGAATAACACAATATATCAGACGACATATTATCGCCATGATATTTAATAGAAGGCTATAATATAAGAAAAATGTAAATGCCACTGTCGGGACTTTAATCCGAAACTCCCAATTACGCGTCAGGCAAGTTTCCATTTACTCTACAGTGCCAACAGTAGGCAATTTTAATTTCTTGATTAATTTTAATACCGTAAAAAAACCTACAGATGTTCTGTATTTTGATATAGCCCGGCTTCGCCCGGGTGCTGTGAATTTCTGATTTATTAATACATTACTCACCCACTTCGATAGATCTCTCCAATTATTATAGACTGTGTCCTAAAGCAAAGTATCACTTGTCGAACAGTGAAATCGGTTTTTTGAGATTACCCCCGATTTTCACCCGGGCGAAGCCGGACCGGTTAGTTATTATAGCTTATGTTCATCTTCATTGTGGAAGCTACCCGTATGAAAAAAATTGGTTGAGTAGTTGAGGCGGGAAAGCGGAAAAAACAAACAAACAAACTCACTTTCGCATTTATAATTTTAGTTAGGATTTAACTGAAACGTTAAATGGCCCGAACTTGCCTAAGAACACAGAGCAGCAGGAAATCAAAAAAAAATTTGAAATTGCATGGGTTTTCCGATTTTCTATCTAATCAAGTGCAGAACCCTGTATAGTATTATTAATGATCGTTGAATTGATCTCAATTTTTGTATATGAACGATACGTCATTATTATAAATGGTGCGACGTCACCAAATCTACGTTTTATCGAAGTTAAATTAATCGATACCGTTTCCAAAGAATTCTGAAACGTAATAGATATTGCAGATTAAATGGTCAAAGATACAGTTGAAAAATGAGTATAAATAACGTTAGAAATTTGTTGCTTAACATCAGTTTCACAGCTCTTCAAACTTGGCTACTTAGTGAAGACCCGCTACTGCCAACATGAAGGGTAAGATATTATTATTTCAAATTATGACTTAAATTATGACTTAAAAAGCGGCCATTGAATCAGACTGTCGTGGATTCGAATCCCACCTCTGCTCATGGATGTTTTGTGATGTTATTTAGTTTTTAAGTAATATATTATGATATTTGTTGTATTTAAGACGCTAATGGCCTAAGTTGTCGACGCGTCTATAATCAACAATAAATAAATAAATTATGACTTAAAAATTTCCAAATTTTAAATTAATATGAAGTTGTATAAAATTTGAGTAAAAAATATTACCACGATTTTTTTATGAAAGGTACGATTATAATTTTTTCAAAATTTTTCAAATTTCAATTTATATATTTTTATAGAATTTAAACAAATAAAATTTCCAGCAGTACTTGCTTTCAAAATTGCTGTAAACAATTAAAATTTTCTTTTATTAAACTATATGAATAAATTTTTTCAAAGGTATTGTTTGACTTAAAAAATATTTTCAGAACAAAATTTAATACAACAATAATATTATATAATATTTATTCGGAGGAATAAGGATCAAATCTTCTGTGTTCATTTGCGACACATTTTATTAATAATGTTAACAATAATAACATTTAACTTTTTAGTAATCTTCCAAATCGTTTCTGTCATTTTGACAATCCAAATCATAAACGCATCACCAACGGGAAAAGCATTATCAGCGGGATGTCCATTCCCCTGGGTCGAAGGCCATGAAGTGTATTTGCCGCATGATGATTGCACCAAATTTTACCAATGCGTTCACGGAGAGCCCCAAGAAATGCCGTGTGCTCCAGGAACTGAATGGAACGACGCCGAGAAAAAATGTGATTGGCCACATTTGGCTGGATGTTCATCTCGTCCTGTAACAACCGCAAGACCGACCACCGCAAGACCGAGACCGACAACCGCAAGACCGAGACCGACAACCACAAGACCGAGGCCGACAACCGCAAGACCGCCAACCGCGAAACCAAATGCCTGTCCTAAAACTGGATGTTCACCGATCTGGACTCCAGGTGTCGAAGAGTATCTACCACATCCGGATTGTGATAAGTTCTGTCATTGTGTCCATGGCAGCCCTGTTGAAATGCCATGCGCTCCAGGAACTGAATGGAACGACGCCAAGAAAGAATGCGATTGGCCACATTTGGCCGGATGTTCATCTCGTCCAGTAACAACCGCAAGACCTACAACCTCAAGACCAAGACCTACAACCTCAAGACCGAGACCTACAACCTCAAGACCGAGACCGACAACCGCAAGACCGACCACTTCAAGACCTACAACCGCAAGACCACCGACCGCTAGACCGACAACCGCGAAACCAAATGCCTGTCCTAAAACTGGATGTTCACCGATCTGGACTCCAGGTGTCGAAGAGTATCTACCACATCCGGATTGTGATAAATTCTGTCATTGTGTCCATGGCAGCCCTGTTGAAATGCCATGCGCTCCAGGAACTGAATGGAACGACGCCAAGAAAGAATGTGATTGGCCACATTTGGCCGGATGTTCATCTCGTCCAGTAACAACCGCAAGACCTACAACCTCAAGACCGAGACCTACAACCTCAAGACCGAGACCTACAACCTCAAGACCGAGACCGACCACCTCAAGACCGAGACCGACCACCTCAAGACCTACAACCGTAAGACCACCGACCGCTAGACCGACAACCACGAAACCAAATGCCTGTCCTAAAACCGGATGTTCACCGATCTGGACTCCAGGTGTCGAAGAGTATCTACCACATCCGGATTGTGATAAGTTCTGTCATTGTGTCCATGGCAGCCCTGTTGAAATGCCATGCGCTCCAGGAACTGAATGGAACGACGCCAAGAAAGAATGTGATTGGCCACATTTGGCCGGATGTTCATCTCGTCCAGTAACAACCGCAAGACCTACAACCTCAAGACCGAGACCTACAACCTCAAGACCGAGACCTACAACCTCAAGACCGAGACCGACAACCGCAAGACCGACCACCTCAAGACCTACAACCGTAAGACCACCAACCGCTAGACCGACAACCGCGAAACCAAATGCCTGTCCTAAAACCGGATGTTCACCGATCTGGACTCCAGGTGTCGAAGAGTATCTACCACATCCGGATTGCGATAAGTTCTGTCATTGTGTCCATGGCAGCCCTGTTGAAATGCCATGCGCTCCAGGAACTGAATGGAACGACGCCAAGAAAGAATGTGATTGGCCACATTTGGCCGGATGTTCATCTCGTCCAGTAACAACCGCAAGACCTACAACCTCAAGACCAAGACCTACAACCTCAAGACCGAGACCTACAACCTCAAGACCGAGACCGACGACCGCAAGACCGACCACCTCAAGACCTACAACCGCAAGACCACCGACCGCTAGACCGACAACCGCGAAACCAAATGCCTGTCCTAAAACCGGATGTTCACCGATCTGGACTCCAGGTGTCGAAGAGTATCTACCACATCCGGATTGCGATAAGTTCTGTCATTGTGTCCATGGCAGCCCTGTTGAAATGCCATGCGCTCCAGGAACTGAATGGAACGACGCCAAGAAAGAATGTGATTGGCCACATTTGGCCGGATGTTCATCTCGTCCAGTAACAACCGCAAGACCTACAACCGCAAGACCGAGACCGACAACCGCAAGACCTACAACCTCAAGACCGAGACCGACAACCGCAAGACCGAGACCGACAACCGCAAGACCAACAACCGCAAGACCGACAACCGCGAAACCAAACGCTTGTCCTGCAAATGGATGTCCACCGGTCTGGACTCCAGGTCAAGAAGTCTACCTTAAACATCCGAATTGTAAAAAGTTCTGTCATTGTGTCCATGGCAGCCCTGTTGAAATGCCGTGCGCACCGGGTACCGAATGGAACGACGTCAAGAAAGAATGTGACTGGCCACATTTGGCCGGATGTTCTTAAATGTTAAAATATATAAATAAAAAATTGTTGCGACTGGGATTCATTTGACCGATTTCAACATTTAGGTATATTATATAATATAAATCATATATTATTCACAGTTTATCAAAATTATTGTATTATTCATATCAATTTTATATTATACATGATTTAGCCAATTACATGTTATTTATTATTTATTTAAATTAATAATAATAAACATCATTTCTGAATAGTCTAAATATAACTTTTAGATTTTTTATATAAAAATGAAATGGAATTTAAACAAATATTTCACAAACAATTTGTGTGACAGTAAATTCTTTTTTTTGTGTTTTAAAGACCACCAACAGCTAAGGTTATTTGGGCCTAGCACCAATTCATATTTTCAATTCATTTTTTGTTTAATAATAAATTGAAAATCCAATTGACACTTTTACCAGCTCTCGAGTTAGAACCCGGGAACTGGAGACTTGTAATAGAGGAACCATAGCAACGCCATGTTAACAACAGCATTGCTACACGCTCGGCCATACTCAAGCCCCGCAAGTTATATCCTTCAGTAATTTTTTTCACATGCATATTTTGTCTGCTCGTTAAATTCAGCGTGAAATTTTGTGCACGCATAAGATTTGAAAACAGATATAAAAACTCGGAGAATAATATTAAATTGAGTTTCATTATTCGTTTAGAATCAAGGCTCAGCCGAAGTTTAGAACGATTGCTTTGAAATCGTTTCAGACAGCTTATGCTGGCGTCACTAAACGGAATTTTATTAAACTACATAGTTCAGACTTTTATCAGCTTTGTTGAAAGATATTTTCATATAAAATAATCTGAACTACTGATAGAAAACGTTTCTCAAAATTCAATAAGCACTCATAATTTCTACAATATCTTAAAAAATGTTGAAAATAAAAATATTTTAATGCCTAAATTTAAAAGAAATACAGTTGTTCGGGGGGTTTAAGATTAGCCGAGCATGATGAGTATATCGCTGCTTCCATGGCTCCTCTACTACAAGCTCCCAGTTCTAATCTGAAACCAAAAATCACTCGAAATTTAAATCAGTACTTCACAAACCACGACATAATACACAGTGCTTAACATCATAATATTATATAGTGTTACGAATACTCAATGTGTGTTTTTAAAAAATAATTAACCACACCTGAAGATGGCAACTCGCTGCTGAAACGCGTAGTGAAAATTCACAAGGAGTCACAAGACGGACATAATACAAGGTATTTCTAATACTTCATAATATTCCAAGTCTTCATTTGTTTCCGGGCTTGTAGGCCGTGGTCCGGTGGTATTTCTACCTGACGTTTCGTCTACAACTGCGGTAGACATTCTCAAAGGCGATGTGGCAGCGGTCGAAGTGTCCTCCTTGGCGGCTCACAGGTCAATGTGTCAGTGACTGGTGTTCTCCCTTCTTTTATGCCTAGAAGGGAGGACACCAGTCAAGGAGGACACCAGCCAAGGAGGACACTTCGACCGCTGCTACATCGCCTTTGAGAATGTCTACCGCAGTTGTAGACGAAACGTCAGGTAGAAATACCACCGGACCACGGTCTACAAGCCCGGAAACTATGAAGACTTGGAACAATGCCGGCCGTGAAAGCTTGCACACCTGGACCAAAAATCACTGTTTTACACTGTTTTGCGGTAGTTGAACAAAATATTATGTGCGACTGTTGGTTAAAGTAGAAGTTTCCACTCGCGTGTTACCGCACTCGCTACTCTCGTGCGGCAAACTCCACGCTTGAGGAATCTTCTCTTTCTCCCACTAGTCGCACAATATGCTATATTTTCACTTGTTTTGAAAAACCTTTTTCAAATTTTGATTGCTTGTTGATTTTGTTACACGCACTTCTGTATCCCTTTTAGCATTAAAGCTAGAAAAATGTAGACGCCAATGACTTCAGTTGTCGAGCATCTATAATTTACAAAAAAGGAGAATGTTCTATATTCAGGACCTATGTTTCTTGTTTTTATGTATGAAAGAATGATTTCTCCTGTACCTATTTGTAAACCGATTTTGATGATGATTATTATTTTATTTAGTAGGGCATATCTTCGGGGCGGTGTCATATAAATTTTACTTAATTCGGTTCAATAGTTCGACTGATTTTAATAAAAAGTGAGTAACGGACTGTAACACCGTTAAGATAAATGTCAAATATCAAGACAGAAGTAACGTTCAAACTATGTGTTGTAAAGTCACTAAAAAGTAAAAAATAAAAAACTTAAAAAAAACCCTCAAAAAAGCCACTAAAAAAAGGAAAATAATAATAAAATGTTGAGGTCGGTGCCAATTTAATAAAAATGAAATCGGTTAAAAAGTATAGTAGGTATAGTAATTAATATCTACTTTTTAACCGACTTCTATTTTATTAAATTGGCGGCGACCTCAAAATTTTATTATTATATTCCTCTTTTTAGTGACTTTTTTGAAGGAGTTTTTTTTTTGTTATGAAGTTTTTTGTAAATAAAGGTAATAAGGTTAAACAGTCACAAATTTCAAAATCTTTTGAAGCGCATTAATAAAAAATCGGGTGGGTTCAGCGCTGGTTAGTGTTTTCCGTAGGACTACGTCTTTTAAAAAAAAATCAATGTATTTATCTATAAATTTTTTCAATATCTTAAAATTCAATATTAATTAATATTAAAAGCGTTGTATGTGTAAAGCACGATTCACATATACCCAACCTGCACAGATCTTCACCGGTACGTAACGGACCGACAAGTTGAACTAGGGGTCGACAAGACAAGAATTCTTGTCTTGACAATAACTTCTTGTCTTGTCTTGAAAAAAAATCAAGAAATCTTAAAAAATCTTGTCTTGACGTTTTCTTGACATCTTATGTCTTGTCTTGACTCAAGAAATTTCAAGATCTTGAAATTTCTTGATTAACCGGTGACACCGTACATGGTGATTCCTCGCCGGCGAACTTTTTATTGCGTTGCGTGCTAACACAGCAATCTGGTGGTTCCCCGATCTTTATTTGTTTTCTGACGAACGCAAATAACTCAGAATCTTGGAAGTATGAAATTGAAAAATACTTAAATGAGCCTAGGACAGAAAATTCTGAGAATATACTTGATTGGGGGAGAAGACACGAAAATGTCTACCCGCCGTTATCGAAAATGGCCAAGGATTTTCTCGGAACGCCAGCAACATCTTACATCTGTAGGTACCTGCGGAAAGGCTATTTTCAAGACCAGCTTTAACAATAACAAAGCCAAGAAATTGGCTAGGCGTTGACTCCATAAGAAATCTTATGTGCCTTAATTCATGGCTTATATATATATGTGTGTGTGTGTGTGTACACGATAACTCTCGACAGACTTAATCGATTTAAACGAAATTTGGTACACATATTGGAACCCATCACCGCACGAAGCCTATTTAAAATGGGCCCGATCGGGCCATTTTAAGGGTAGTTTTTAGGAGTTGAAAAAAGTTTTTGAGCCCAAAAATACCGAAAAAAATCTCAGAATTGTTTCAAAATTGGAATTTAACCCTTTGGTAGAGATTAAAATGTGTTGCTAAAATTTTAACAAAATCGGCACAACAGGACCGGACTTACAAATTTTATGAAAACACTAGTTCGCGGATAGTGATTTATTTGCTGACGGGTGTATTTAATTTGGTACAGAGGTTGCATTGATATTAATAATGAAATTAAGAAAAATAATATTATTTTAAGGGTTGTATTAAGGGATTAAATTTTTTGATTTTGTCCAAAAACAAACTTAAGTTCACATAATAAAGCCACAAGACCTTATTGGCAAATACACTATATTATTGTCGGCAGGGTTTGGCACTGCGACCCGAGTTTTTTCACTTATTGTTTTTAATTTACATTTTTGTGAATCGGTCTAGCAAAAAATGTGTTCAATAAATTAAAATAATACGTTATGTTATGTTAAAATATGTTATCTTTTTCACAAATAAATATACGTTTTAGCGTTTTCATTGTTAGTCAAGATATTTCAAGATTTCTTGTTTTTTTGACAAGAAATCTTGGTATTGACATAACATTTCTTGTCTTGTCTTGAAATCTAAAATTACTTCTTGTCTTGATCTTGTCTTGAAATCAAGACAAGATCAAGACAAGATCTTGAAATTTTCAAGAATTTGGCGACCCCTAAGTTGAACTGTAAACCGATCAAAGACAGTACTACAGCCCACTGCAGCAACCAGCTGCGCGGATAGTCTTGCTTTTGAAAAAGTTCGGTCACCTATTATTGGAAAATTTGGCCGTGATCGCAATCAGACAGGCCATCGGCACACGTTTGTCATTCACACTACACTGGCACTGACCGTAAATACATGTACAGACACCGACCGTCACCAGCAAAACATTCTTTTAAAGAATGCCGGCGGGCGCTGTGCTGTTCCGTGCTGTGTCTGTGCGGAGCCAGCAATATAGGTGGAGATTGCACCATAATATATTACAATACATTGCTCAATATTTTGTCGGTCCGATACGTGCCAGTGCAGGTCTGTGCAGGTTGGGTATATGTGAATCATGCTTAGTCGAAGTAGACTTACGTCAAAAAAAAAAAACACTGCGACATGAAAATTCTCAAGTCATCATCAGTTCATAATAATAATTATATTTATAGCTACAAAAATAAAATTATTCCGCAATAAAAAGATTGATAAGAATTTACATTGATTATTTAATAGCATCAAAGCCGCAGGTAAAGTATTTTTTTATCAAGACGAAATTTAACGTCAGCGTATACAAAATTGAATAAAAGTTATCATTTAAATAAAATTGAACATAAATTATCATTTAATGATCTATTAATTTATAATTAATTTGTTATCGATTAATTAGTATATAAAAGGGATTCATTATTAAAATTTGTACTTTACTTTAGTGTTTTGAACAGATTTTGTGGTAACTTAGCGAAAATGAATTGTAAGTATTTATTTTGTAATTTCGTTTACATGATCGTTTTTTAAAGTTTTCGGATATTTCGGGGCTTGAGAATGGCTGAGCGTATAGCAGTGCTGTTGTTTACATGGCGTTGCTATGGTTCCTCTATTACAAGTTCCCAGTTCCCAGGTTCTAGCCCGAGAGCTGGTAAAAGTGTCAATTGGATTGTCAATTTATTATTAAAAAAAAAATAATGAATTGAAAATAATTGGTGCTAGGCCCAAATAACCTTAGCTGTTGGTGGTCTTCAAAACACAATTTTTTCGGATATTTCGTATGATAACTAGACGCGAATTTTTTTCTGCTTGTCTACTTTTCCAGAACTTAAATATGACTGAACCGATTTTGGTTAAACTTGATAGAATATAATGCATTTATTGTCCAATACAGCAGTGAGAAGAATTCGTTAACATAAAAGTACAGGGTCCGGCAAGGAGGTATAGTGTTTTCGAACTAATTTCAAACTGTATTGGTTTTATACATTACTGATATATTGCAATTCGAGAATACGAACGAAACATTAGAAAAAATTTATCAACTGCGATGTTGAGACATTCTTGTAGACGGGTGGCGAAATTGTCCATAATACTTTCAAGCATGGCACACGGAACCCTTCAAATTTCTCGCGTTGTTTTCGGAAAGAAATAAGACAAATAAAGCTTGTGACCAATATACTGTTGCCACCCTTCATGATAAATGATTTGTAAATTATCATAGAAAATAAATATTGAAACAGACACACCAAACTTTTTTTTCTGAAATGTGGAGTGGCCTTCTCGGTCACCGGACATGTCATCTTGTGACTACTTTTTATGAGGCAGCCTAAAAACTGAAGTTTACATAAACAAAGCGCTTTCCGAAAACATAACACGTGAAATTCAAAGGGTTCCACGTGAAAAGAGACAATAATTCGCCACCCGTCTACAAGAATGCTTCAACATCGCAGTTGATTATTTTTTCTTATGTTTTGTTATGCATTTTTAAATGGAAATATAGGTATCAGTAATGTATGAAACAATAAATTTTGGAATTGGGTCGAAAATAAATGTGTAATCGTCTTTTCAAAAACACTATACCTCCTTGCCTCTTTCTCTGTTTAGTAGGTATGCCGTAACTCGAATGTCATTTTTTTAGAACATTTTGTTGACATTTGCAACCC
The DNA here is from genome assembly GCA_039654895.1 of Mongoloraphidia duomilia. Taxonomy (NCBI): domain Eukaryota; kingdom Metazoa; phylum Arthropoda; class Insecta; order Raphidioptera; family Raphidiidae; genus Mongoloraphidia; species Mongoloraphidia duomilia. The sequence goes on from CM077527.1 coordinate 17,356,705, forward strand.
TGTATCACCTGTTGAGGCTAATAAATTAATTCCATTTCTGAAGTATTTTTAGTTTATTTTTTTTTAATAATGATATATTTGAATTTTTTGTGCTAGCCCCAGATAGCCCTGGCAGCTTATGGTCTTTAAAAAATTAATAAATTCTCACAAGTGTCTAATTTCCTATACAGATCCTGTTTCAGATTTTTAATTTTGTTTCATAGATCTTATTGAAAATTTTAAATGTGAAATTTTGAAAAGAAAATCTTCTTAGCTTAACACTTCGATACTGATGTTTCAAATTTGCATTTATTGCTTACGTGTTTTCTTCATCCTTAAGCCAAGAAGATTTTCCCCTCGAAATTTCACATCTGAATTTCCTACGGGATAGCTACCTGTCTACATTAAATTGTAGCAATTCATATATGAAAATTCATACGTATTTTTTTGTTCCAGTTCACTTAAAGTTATCATTGTCGGTTCTATTCGTATTGTTTCAATACAGTTTTTCTGACAATGTCAACGACAACAAACATCTAGCAGCATTAGAATGTCCTGCTGTGAATCCTGAAGACGACGTACTTCTCCCGGCAGCAGACTGTCAACATTTTTATAAATGCAATGAAGGTGTTCCAGTGCTACAATCCTGTCCACCAGGACTGGAATGGTCTGATGAAATGAAGCGTTGTGATTATCCAGAATTAGCTAACTGTAAACCGGATAGCACTACTGCAAAAGTTTCGACTACGAAGCATCACAGACCAACAACGAGACCTCCAAAGCCTACAAGACCTCCAAGGCCAACGACAAGACCTCCAAGGCCAACAACAAGACCCCCAAAGCCAACGACAAGACCCCCAAGACCAACGACAAGACCACCAAGGCCGACAACCGCAGCACCGCCAAAACCAACCTGTCCACATGAAAATACTGAAGAAGACATAATTTTTCCGGCTGAAAAATGCGAAAACTATTACATATGCGATCATGGAGAACTTGTATTACAAGAATGCCCTTCGGGACTTCACTGGAGCGTCGAGAAAAATAGTTGTGATTATCCAGATGACGCCGGATGTGAATCGAACGATAATTTTCATCACCGACCAACAACGAGACCTCCAAGGCCTACAAGAACTACAAGACCTCCAAGGCCTACAAGAACTACAAGACCTCCAAGGCCTACAAGAACTACAAGACCTCCAAGACCCACGACAAGACCAACAAGGCCTCCAAGGCCCACCACGAGACCTCCAAGACCGACCACGGAACATCCGAAGCCTACAACTGTAGAACCGCCAAAACCAACCTGTCCACTTGAAAATTCTGAAAACGACGTGCTTTGGCCGGGTCCTGATTGCGATCACTATTACATATGCGATCATGGAAAACTTGTATTACAAGAATGTCCTTCGGGACTTCACTGGAGCGTCGAGAAAAATCAATGTGATTATCCAGATGATGCCGGATGTGAATCGAACGATAATTTTCATCACAGACCAACAACGAGACCTCCAAGGCCTACAAGAACTACAAGACCTCCAAGGCCTACAAGAACTACAAGACCTCCAAGACCCACGACAAGACCAACAAGGCCTCCAAGGCCAACCACGAGACCTCCAAGACCGACCACGGAACATCCGAAGCCTACAACTGTAGAACCGCCAAAACCAACCTGTCCACTTGAAAATTCTGAAAACGACGTGCTTTGGCCGGGTCCTGATTGCGATCACTATTACATATGCAATCATGGAAAACTTGTATTACAAGAATGTCCTTCGGGACTTCACTGGAGCGTCGAGAAAAATCAATGTGATTATCCAGATGATGCCGGATGTGAATCGAACGATAATTTTCATCACAGACCAACAACGAGACCTCCAAGGCCTACCAGAACTACAAGACCTCCAAGGCCTACAAGAACTACAAGACCTCCAAGACCCACGACAAGACCAACAAGGCCTCCAAGGCCCACCACGAGACCTCCAAGACCGACCACGGAACATCCGAAACCTACAACTGTAGAACCGCCAAAACCAACCTGTCCACTTGAAAATTCTGAAAAAGACGTGCTTTGGCCGGGTCCTGATTGCGATCACTATTATATATGCGATCATGGAAAACTTGTATTACAAGAATGTCCTGCAGGACTTCACTGGAGCGTCAAGGAAAATCGTTGTGAATATCCACATCTCGCTGGATGTAATCTTTAATTGTAAAGTTATAAGTGTCTTAATGTTATTTTGATCAAAATACACTGACCATTAATTAATGTATTATTGATTTATTATTAATACTATCTGTGATAAGCATTTTGTATAAATAATCAGCCTATCATTTTAACGTAAATGTGTATTAAATATGGAAATAAATAAAATCATTATGAATTAACGCGTGTTTGCAAATTAATATTTCTATCTGATTACAGATTAACATTTAGTTTGTTTTATTATTCATTTTGTTTTCTGAAAATACCTCTTTAATCACAATTTTATCGATTAGATAAATTATATTTTTTATTGTGTCGGATTATTTTGTTGGATTATAGAAATAGATAGTAAAAAATGTCCTTTGGACTTGACTTCATTGATTAAAAGCAATTGAAATTGAACAAAACAATAAATATTTGCAAAAATTATAAATAATACTTATGCCATATAGTATTTTTCCTACATTTTTTTTTTTTTTAATGGGTATCATTTCAATTTTTCTACACTTTTGACAAACTTTTAATGACAAGCGCTAGACCCTGCAGTCAGGGTCAATTCTGATTGGTCGAATACCCCATCCTGACAGACACACACACACACACACAACTAAATGAACGTAACAACTAACTACGACTTGCAGCTTTAAATCTAGATTGAAGATTTATGAATCGACCCTGCACTCAAAGAATCGACCTTGCTCACTAAGAATGGACCTTTCTTACTAATAATCGACACTAAGAATTGACCCTTCTCACTAAGAACCCACCCCACAGGTCCGCATCATTTACTGTTTGGGAGATAGAGACGTTATTATTTTTTTCAAAATAATTTCTTCAATAGCAAAATGTGTTTTTATGGGAAATATTTTTAAGACAGGTTTTTTAAAATTTATTAGCCGGGGATCAGAAAGACGGGTCGGTATTGCAGTTTTGTTAGTCACGAGAAGTACTTCTGAATCAAGGCTCTGCCGATGATTATAACATCGCCTGAATACTCTTATTAATATAATAGCAAAATGTGTTTATATGGGAAATATTTTTTTGACAGGTTTTTTAAAATTTGTTAGCCGGGGATCAGAAAGACGGGTCGGTATTGCTATTTTGTTAGTCACGAATGAATAAACCAAGGCTGTACCGATGTTTTTATCATCGCTTGAATGTTCTTATTAGATTGCAAAAATATTTTGGCTATTTGCCACAGAAAAATTTTAAAAATTAGGAGTAGGCCATCAGAAAGATGAAAAGGTATGTGTGGTATTTTTGTAATAAATTTCTTGTAGTGCGATAACAGATGGCATTAAAAACTTAGTCGATAAAATCTTAGTTGTAGTTTATGACCTCGCTAATAGTTGGCACTAATAATTTGTTCAAATATTTTGACTACTGTTTATTTATGAAAGCGCGGTAAGATTTCGCTGATTCTCAGAGAGGTATCTCACAAACGTAATTTTCAGTCTTTTCAGATTTGTTTTATTCTTGTGTTATATTTAAAACAATTAAAAATCAGTATACTTAATCTAAGATGCTTTTTATTGATTGTACCGAATGACCCTTCTTTGAAATTTATTTTAAAAGTATCTTAGGTACTAATTCTTAATGATCTGGTGGATTCTTAGAGATCTTGTCGATTCTAAGTCATCTAGATCGGGGTCGATTCTTATGAATCTAGATCGATTCTTAGTGACTCACCCCACATTCCGCACCATTTACCCTCTGGGAGATAGAGACGTTTAAATGTTTCCTGGTTTTTGGTACCTATTTGTCAAAAATCGATAATTTTTCATTAGTAATTTTAGTAAAGTACAAGTTCACGAACCCACTGGTACAAGGCAGATATTTTTTTCTCTTTAAATGTATAATTAATAATAAAATGTGAGCGGATTTAAAAAATCATTATTTTTTTTCAAATAATATTTCTTCTATGCAAATGTGTTTTTCATTGAAAATATTTTTAAGACAAGTTTTTTACAATTTGTTAGCCGGGGATCAGAAAGACGGGTCGGTATTGCTGTTTTGTTAATCACGAACGAAGTACTTCTGAACCAAATATAGACTGTTACGTAATTCTCTAATAGCTATTTATACGCAATGTTTCAACGAGAAATTGTTTTTGTGTGAAATCACATGTATTTATAACTTTTGTCGAGCATCAATAATCTACAATATCTGTCATATCTTTATATTAAATTTTAATTCGAACTTTTAACCATTGACGAATTTAAGGAAGACAGGATTAAAATGTCTAAGATTTCAAGGGGCCATGTAGGTTCCTAAGAGTCCGTTTTTCTAATCTATAATAATATCTATTTATCTCGATAAATATTCAGCATTCTCAGAGAAAATAATTAATGATTTTTAATATTATAATCAGTAATTCTTAGTTACTACATTCTGAAAAAGGCACTTTAACAAGATTTTACAACTGCTCTAATTATCCATTAGATAAAAATTAAATTAACTGAATTAAATATTTTATGAGGAAAAGCAGCTATGAAGTTCATTTTTTCAATGTTCTAAATCCCACGTTTTGAAACAGCCTTTAAATATATCAGGAGAACAGTTTTTATGAATTTGTATAAATAATATTATGCAATAGGTATTTTCTGTAGGCGCCGTAGGCGGGGTTTATTATTAATTGAAAACACCCAACAGTAAGCCATCCGGTGTTGTCACGAATGTCGACTGAGCCTCGATTCAGAAGTATTACATTGGTGACCAGAAATCATTAAGCAGGCCTTTGGATCACACTATCGTGGGTTCGAAGCCCACTTCCGCTGCTCATGGATGTTTTGTGATGCCATTTAGTTTTAAGTTATATGTTATTTGATTTGATGTAATTAAAAGCCGCAAATGACCTAAGTTGTCGACGCGTCTATAATCTACAATAAATAAACGAAATCACGAACCCACTGGTACAAGATAGATCATTTTTCTCCTTTTAAATGTAGGTATAATTAAAAATAATACGTCAGGGGATTTTAAAAATCATCGTTTTTATTCAAATAATATTTCTTCTATGCAAATGTGTTTCATGCATTGAAATATTTTTACGAAAAGTTTTTTAAAACTTGTTAGCCGGGGAACAAAAAGACGGGTCGGTATTGCTGTTTTGTTAGTTACTATTTATAAGTGTCGATAGAGTCCAATAACTCTTGGAATGATACCGATACGTCATCAATGTATTGGCATCAAAGCTTCGCCCTCACTTAGCAACAAACTGACTGAAATTGGCGACCAGCTAATTTTATTGTTTTTTTTCCATTTTTTTCAGTAAACACTACGCTCCTGAATCAGGTACGCGGCGTCCAGGTAATATGCGTTTTCTGTCATAGACGTAGCGGTATCATTCTTAGAGTAATCGGATTCTACCATAAGGATGGTGAAGAACAGGTGTTCCCAAAGTGTTTTGACCATGACCCTCATTTAAAATTGCAAAAGCCTTCGCGACCCTTAAAAGTTTTTTCCCCACAATGTGCAAAATAGTCTATAAAAAAGATTTTTCAGTAAAAAAATGCAGCAATTCAAATTTAAGTCGTTAGACCCCCCTTCCGCCTATTCACTCCGTTTTTATTTGATATCATGTTCTTATTTAGTATTTTTTTTCTATTATTCGAATTTAATGATATAGTCGGGAGAGTTATAAATTCAATCACGTAAACAGGCCGTGACCCTAAAAAATCAGCCCACGACCCCACTTTGGGTCGCGACCCCGACTTTGGGAACCCCTGGTGTAGAAGCTGACTATGGTGAAAAAATTAGCAAAGTCAGTCAGTGAAATTAGCTCGTTCAAACTGAAACAAACAAATAAACTTTTTCTCTTTATAAATTATTTTGCAAAACATTTGAAAAATGTCGTTTTTAAAAATTTGTTATCCAGCCCCCATAAGCATTAAAGAGGTATCGGTGTTGATTTATAATTAGTCTGCATTCTGCTTTAGAAATATCAGGGGATCATAATAATAATGTTCAAAAATATCTATTCTGCATTCAGCTTTAGACGTAAAATTTCGACCTATATTTTCAAGTTTTGGAAAGATGTCCATAGAAGACACTGTTAGTAATTTATTTTCCAGTGACAATCTATTGTCCCTAGATGTCACTGCTAGTTTGTATTTGGTTTTTAGTTGACGTGTATTTACTTACATTATCACTGACATACGTCTATAAACGTATGATTTAAACGCCATTAATCAGTTATTGTATTATGATATAGTAATTTTTTGTTTACTTTAATATCTAGGGTATCTAATAAATGAAATAAAAGTAACCGGTACTTTAGGTTTTTATTTTTGTATCAAAATCAAAATCTTCAAAAAATCAACTGTAACAAAAATAGTCTCTCTTCTAACGGCTTATAAACTTATATTGTTAGTCTAATATTATCACAGAATCAATCTCGATCATTAAGAATCTTACTGATCGAAGTCGAATCTTAATGATCTAGGTCGATTCTTAATGATCGAGGTCGATTTTTAATGATCGAGGTCGATTCTTAATTATCGAGGTCGATTCTTAAAGATCGAGGTCGATTCTTAATGATCGAGGTCGATTCTGTGATAATATTAGACTAACAATATAAGTTTATACTTCATTCGTAACTAACAAAACAACAATACCGACCCGTCTTTCTGATCCCCGGCCAACAAATTTTAAACAACTTGTCTTAAAAATATTTCAATGCATAAAAACACATTTGCATAGAAGAAATATTATTTGAATAAAAATGATGATTTTTAAAATCCCCTGACGTGTTATTTTTAATTATACATTTAAAAAGAGAAAAATGATCTATCTTGTACCAGTGGGTTCGTGATTTCGATTATTTATTGTATATTATAGACGCGCCGACAACTTAGGCCATTAGCGTCTTTTAATTATAATAAATCATATAACAAATAATTTAAAACTAAATCACAAAACATCCATGAGCGGAGGTGGGATTCGAACCCACCACAGTGTGATCTAAAGGCTTGCTGGATGATTTGGCGATCACCAATGTAATACTTCTGAATCGAGGCTCAACCAACATTCGTGACAACACCGAATGGCTAACTGTTGGGTGTTTTTAATTTATAGTAAACCCCGCCTACAGAAAATATTACATAATATTATTTATACAAATTCATAAAAACTGTTCTCCTGATATATTTAAAGGCTGTTTCAAAACGTGGGATTTAGAACATTGAAAAAATGAACTTCATAGCTGCTTTTCCTCACAAAATATTTGTGAAATAGATCATTTAATCCAGTTAATTTAATTTTAATCTAATGGATAATTAGAGCAGTTGCAAAATCTTGTTAAAGTGTCTTTTTCAGATTGTATTAACTAAGAATTACTGATTATAATATTAAAAATATTTAATAAATTTCTCTGAGAATGCTGAATATGTTTATCGAGATAAATAGATATTATTATATTATATTAAAAAAACGGACTCTTAGGAACCTACATGGCCCCTTGAAATATCAGACATTTTAGACCTGTCTTCCTTAAATACATCACCGTTTAAAAGTTCGAATTAAAATTTAACATAAAGATATGACAGATATTGTAGATTATAGATACTCGACAAAAATTATAAATAGGTACGTGTGATTTCACACAAAAACAATTTCTCTTTGAAACATTGCGTATAAATAGCAATTAGAGAATTACGTAAAAGTTTATATTTTTGCAGTCTTATAAGAGCTTTCAAACGATGTTATAAACATCGGCGAGCCTTGGTTCAGAAGTACTTCATTCGTAACTAACAAAACAGCAATACCGACTCGTCTTTCTGATCCCCGGCTAACAAATTTTAAAAAACGTGTCTAAAATATTTCCATTAAAACACATTTTGCTATTACATAATATTTTGCACTCTAATAAGAGTATTCAGGCGATGTTATAAACATCGGCAGAGCCTTAGTTCAGAAGTACTTCATTTGTGACTAACAAAACAGCAATACCGACTCGTCTTTCTGATCCCCGGCTAACAAATTTTAAAAAACTTGTCTTTAAAATATTTCCCATAAAAACACATTTTGCTATTACATATTTATAATTTTGCAGTCTAATAAGAGCATTTAGGCGATGTTATAAGCATCGGCACAGCCTAAGTTCAGAAGTACTTCATTTGTGACTAACAAAACAACAATACCGACTCGTCTTTCTGATCCCCGGCTAACAAATTTTAAAAAACCTGTCTAAAATATTTCCATTAAAACACATTTTGCTATTACATAATATTTTGCACTCTAATAAGAGTATTCAGGCGATGTTATAAACATCGGCAGAGCCTAAGTTCAGAAGTAGGTACTTCATTTGTGACTAACAAAACAGCAATACCGACTCGTCTTTCTGATCCCCGGCTAACAAATTTTAAAAACTTGTCTTTGAAATATTTCCTATAAAAACACAATTTGCTATTACATAATATTATAATTTTGCAGTCTAATAAGAGCATTCAGGCGATGTTATAAACATCGGCAGAGCCTAAGTTCAGAAGTAGGTACTTCATTTGTGACTAACAAAACAGCAATACCGACTCGTCTTTCTGATCCCCGGCTAACAAATTTTAAAAAACTTGTCATATATATTTCAATGCATCATTTGCATAGAAGAAATATTATTTGAATAAAAACGATGATTTTTAAATCCCCTGACCTATAATTTTTAATTATACATTTAAAAAGAGAAAAATGGTCTATCTTGTACCAGTGGGTTCGTGATTTCGTTTATTTATTTATTTATTTATTTATTTATTGTAGATTATAGACGCGTCGACAACTTAGGTCTTTAGCGACTTTTAATTACATCAAATCAAATAACAACTAACTTAAAACTAAATGACATCACAAAACATCTATGGGTGGAGGTGGGATTCGAACCCACGACAGTGTGATCCAAAGGCCTGCTTGATGATTTGCTAGTCACCATAGAAATAGTTCTGAATCGAGGCTCAGCCGACATTCATGACAATACCAAAAGGCTATTGCTGTCCGGTCATGCTTGAGTGATTTTAATTAATAATAAACTCCGCCTTCAGTTTATATTTTTGCGGTCTTATAAGAGCATTCGGGCGATGTTATAAACATCGGCAGAGCTTTGGTTCAGAAGTACTTCGTTCGTGACTAACAAAACAGCAATACCGACCCGTCTTTCTGATCCCCGGCTAAATTTCAGAAAACTTGTCTTAAAAATATTTCGCAAAAAAACACATTTGAATAATACACATTTAATAAAAAGCATCTTACGACGCTTTCGTAAACATACAGTAGTCAAAAAATTTGATCAAATTATTGGTGCCAGCTATTAGCCAGGTCATAAACTACAACTAATTTTTTATCATGTAAGTTCTTAGTGCCATCTGCTATCAAGAAATTCATTACAAAAATACCTACCGCACATACCTTTTTATCTTTCTGGTGGCCTACCCCTAATTTTTTAAAATTTCACTGTCGCTAATGGCCAAAATTATATTAGTATTTTTGCAGTCTAATAAGAGCATTCAAGCGATGTTATAAACATCGGTAGAGCCTTGGTTTAGAAGTACTTCATTCGTGACTAACAAAACAATCGGGTTTTTTGTTTTCTTTAAATTATTTATTCTTTATATACAAATCTATTGTCTATAGTACAGCTACGCTTTTTCACGACTTTTTCCAAATTTGCTGCATTTGCGCCTCTCTAGGTACCTACTTACATTAATCTATCAAAGCTAATATTTTTTCTTTCGAATTTGTTTTGAGGGATTCACTCAGAAAAATAATAAACACAAATTTCTTTGCAATAATAATTTATTGAAACCCTATCTAAATATTACAAATTTCAATAGAACAAATTACAAAACTTGAAACTTCTGGTGTTATATGTCAATACAAAAAATATTACATCACAGTTTATATCAAAAACAAAATGCACAAGAAGGTCAATTGCTATATTATTATAATTTTTTACGTATATTATGTGTTCTGAAGGGAACCGACTAAAATTGCATCGATCAAAAGCTTGCAACGTCAAATCGCCGAAGCTTCTCGATCACACTGAAATTTGACGAATTTCGCAAAACAATTATTTATCATTATGATTTTTAAGTATTTTTTCCACTCACAAGAGTTAATTCTGTTTATTCTTTATTAAATAAGTACTGGCCTTGTCCTTTGAAACATTATCTTAGGCCCCAACATCAATTTTCATGTTTTAACTCAATGATTTGTGTCCTACATTAAAAAAAAGCAACAGTCAAAAATGAGCTTTGTGCTAATAATAATAATACATTACAAACAGTTTAAATTTCATGACAAATGTTTGTCATGATCTTTATCTGTGAAAATATTGTTCTAAAATCGGATGGACTCATTATTAGATACGTTTTGCTTTTACAAAATAATTCAAAATCGTTTTTCAGTCATTATTTTTTTATGCAACAAAGAATTACAATCAAATTACAATCATGTACAAAATAAATCAAATAAATAAATGAAAAAATTGCTTGAAGCTCAAAAGGAACCACAAATATCTTATATAAGAACATTTTTTGGCAACTTAAGTAAAAACAATGTGCAAAATGTTACAAAAAAAGAAGGGTATCATCCCAGTAAAAAAATCTTACATAAATTCTTGCTTGTCGACATATTTCCGGCAGAAGAGGTATCAAATTTATCTGCATCGTAAACAAATAATGCTCAGCAAGGATAAAAAACCATTCACGATATTCACCCTAGGTCAGAATAATCCCAGTTCCTTCTTGATATTAGTTTGTTTCCATATTGGCAAGTTGTCGAATTCAGCACGCGAAATACCAACCAGTTCAATAAAGTGTTGAGGTGAGAGATAATCTTCCAGTCGTCTCGGATCGACGCCTTCTGGCAGTGGTCTTTGCAACAGAACGGCAGGAGGATATGTGGAACGGGTTAATCGTGCCAATTCACTCTCCACCGTTAATATTTCACCTGGTTTTTTACCATCCTAACAAAAAACCAAATTAAATTAGAAAATATACTTCAGGTACACTTCTTGAATGACATTTCCGATAAAATAATAATATTATAATGTGTTCAATGAAACATCGCTAAGTATAATTCTTTGAAACCTGAATTATAGACATTTAATTTATCAGTGTCTATAAGGTCTGTGGAAGGATCCTTAGAAGGGTAAGCATTAGTGACTCTCCAAGTGCAACCTAATTTTGAGACCCCCTTCTATAATTATATTTTGTATCAACTAAGAAAATGTTAAAAATTAAACAATACAGATTTCTTTTTGGTTTTTTAAGGTCTTGCGATATTGAGGTCCCAAGCGCGTTTATTATAATTTTTTTTGAGATACGACTGCAACGGTTCATATTTTCAATTTGTAACTGAAAATCGAATTAGTACTATAATCAGTTTTTATAATAGAAGTTGAGAATTGGGTATGTGTAACAGTCATGAAAGTAAAGGTATCCCTACATATTCGGCTTTTTCCAATCCCCACGCATGTGCAGAAAGAGTATCTAAATAAAATTACGAACCGAAGATTACATACCCGGATATTCAATTCAGCAATATCGTCTCTATCTGCCCACATCGGAAATAGGCAAGAAAATTCCAATGGTTCTAATCCAGCCCAAACTAAATAAGCAGGAATTTTTTCATCGGACGCACTCTCACTTGAGCTGCTATCATCATTTGAAGATGCTTCATTGTCAACGTTGTTCTTTTCTTTCCAATAACGTATAGCAGTTTGCATGGCGGCGCGACGTTCAGCTTGCCATCTGTGAGCACCAGAACCAGTCTGATCCGAATTATCATCTGAATCGCTCGACGTTTCTCTCTCTGGCCACCAGCCTTGCCAGAGCCATAATGTATGTTTATCATCCAAGAGAAACAGTGCTGAAAAAAGACGAAATTATTAGCTTTGCTCACACGTTGGATAAAATAATTGTGCAAAGGGCAAACACTATTTTGTCTTTATAAATGAAGACGATGGCTTTGTGGCTGAAGGATCCAAAATGAAAGTATTTACTGTATGGTTTTTGTATTTAATTACTTAACTTTTCGTAAGATTTGTTCACGTCTTCAGATTTAATGCAAAAAGCTATACAGTAAATACTTACTTTCATTTTGGATCCTTTGACCAAGAAAGCCATCCTCTTCATTAATAATCATAAATTATCAGGATCGATTGTAATTCTACTCATCGCAAAAGAAGATAAATATTAAGAATTATTTTTTCTCAAATTGTTTTTTTATTAATGTCTTGCAAAACTCACCTGGTTGACTAGCGGAATATAAATCATTCTGAAGAAACGGATACGGCGTAACATTTTCTTCACTTCTGTGAGGACACAATATCTCAGTAGCCATGAATGTGCCAGAAATACTACTCAAATGAAACAGTCGAGGTGTATAATCAAAAATTTCCGATCTTTTTAATAGCGACGAATATAATTGTCTTCCTCCACTTCCCAGTCCTTCCATCAAATCTTTACTCTCCTGTCCTTCAATTACTTCGCTAACCGTAACATTCGCAGTCAAATTAAAACCAAACTCTGCAGCTTTCGATTGTTTGATCTTCTGGGCGGCAGTCAACGCAACAGTTCTTGTATGTTTCATTGATTTAACTCCGTGCCAAACTGTGATCGTTGCGTTGTCCGTATTAATTAGAAGTAGTGAAGCACGACTTCGCAATTGCCGAACGCTGCACGCGACTTCAACCAATACGCATTCGTTCTCAACATCTCCGCGCACCATATATAGTCTCCAGGGATTCTTTCTTTTATCGTAACCTTCTGTTCGTTTACCGTTATGGATTACCATACTTCCTTGGAAGAGATTCAAGAACGCGGGAGGTTCGTGTCCTTGCGCAACTCTCACTTGTGGTCCTCGTTCATAATCCAACTCAACGGTCAATAATGCTGCAGCGCCTTTTTCATTCTGTGATGCGTCTTTTCCTTGCCAGCAAAAGTAGGCGCATCTGTCTCGACCGATTACGGCATGTTTCGACGGCAATCCGCTTAATTCACGACCGGTTACTGTGAGCCTATATTGCCATCTTAGCACATAACTATCGCCAGAATAAAAGTGTCCAACAGATTGCTCATCAATTTTATCATATTCATATTCTTGGACGTACCAAACTGTCACATTATTTGTCGCTATTTCAAATTGTCGATTTGTTTGATCGTCGAAATAACGATCACCTCTACCTAAATGGCTACCTTCTAATTCAAGATTTGGCAGACAAGTATTTAATTTACACATCTTTTTCACATCGCACGGTTTAATTTTAATACCGTTCGTTAATGAAGTATCTTTATCGTCATTTTTAATTTTAATTACCCGCGAAAAGTCTGGCCAATCTGCAAACTTTTCACGGAACAATATCGTTTCCATATTTTGTGCAATTTTGGCAAGTATCGACCATTCTGGACGTTCAGTGCCTTTCTTATTGTTTTCAGCTATCGTCCTTTTGTCGCCTAGCATTCTAATTGCATCAATAGGACATATATCACAGTCAGTATAATCATAACCTTGCTCCCACAATTCTTTTGCCAATTTACCAGCTAATTTTCTCTTATCTAACGATGCGTTTTTACCGTTCCATATATACATTTCAGCACCAAAATCAAATATCAAAATTTTCGATGGATCTAACATTTCTATACGCGGTAACGTGCCCCAATAATCTTCTAAAGGTATTAATTCATCTTCAATTAATTCATAAACCATATTTGTATCAATTATCGAAGATTCATATATTTCATCTTCATCAGGATGCCCGGCTTTCACAATCGAATTACTAAATGAATCGACGCTGCTTCCCAAAAGGCTCCAAAATTGTTCCAGTTCCCGTTGAGTGCAAGTCGATTTATTTTCATGTATCGTAATTATTTTACTTGTAGAACAGCCCAAATCTTTATGTTGTTGAATGTGTAACGCGACTTCGGCACCGCGACTCTGTTCTATGACGTTTGAGTAAGTGCCGACATAGTTGAAGACTTGCGTCGGTGTTACGAGGACGTAGTTATCGCCCTGGTTAATGCTGGAAGCGATAGGTTCGACGAGTCGAGTTTGAACGTGTCTACGACCTTTTATATGCAATAGCATCAGATCTTTGTATGGGAGCATGTTCATCGTTGCTGAGGCGCGTGCCTTCTTCAACGTTATCAATGAGAAATCTTCTTTACTAGCAAGGCCTGCTAGCGCTTCAATCGCCATGTTGGATTGTTTCGACACTGAAATTAAAAATATTATGTTCACAGTTGATTCGAAAGATATTAGAGTGTATACTAAATCCAGGTGGGAATCCATCTAAGAAATCATCTAGATTTTATTTGGATTTTCATAGTGTTTTCGTCTAGATGGATTTCTAGATAAGAATTCGACTGATTTCCGACTAAATGAGTTGTATGACTAATTATGAGGTCTGATAATAAATATCCAAGTTGAAATCCGTGAGAAACTATAGGAGTACATTGATAAATACGCAGAAATTCATGAAAATCTAACAGTTTTCCTACAGGAAAACAATTTTCATGTACCTATATCTATATTATATACTCCTGCGAATGCCTTATTTTCAGTGGTTTGGATTCGTTAATCGTTTGTCACTCACCCATATTAAGGAACAGATATTTAAATAAAAAATAGTTAAAAAAACTTTTAAGTTAAACGGTTTTATTTTAAATCATCAGCTGTACCAAAAACTAGAAAATAATTAGGACACAAACCAAAGGGCACTTTGTGTCGCTGCGTCAGCGGAATAAGTAATAATCTGGGACTTTTAATAGACTAAAATAAAAACGTGGGGTGCATTTGAAATATTTCTGTTGGTGGATTTAGAAACACATTTTTCTAGACAAGCCGTTCTTATTTAATAATTATATAGTCGTTATACAGATTTTTATGCGCCTCACGTTTTTATTTTAGTCTGTTAAAAATCCCAGATCATTACTTATTCCGCTGACGCAGCGACACAAAGTGCCGCTTGGTTTGTGTTCTAATTATTTTCTAGTTTTTGGTACAGCTGACGATTTAAAATAAAACCGTTTAACTTAAAAGTTGTTTTACCTATTTTTATTTTCTAGTTTTTAAGAGTTCCACTGTCCACCTCCTGATTCCATCATCAGACCCTCGTTACCAAGTTGAAATTATCATATTATTGTACTGTCACGGGAACTCAATGTGTGTGCAAAGTTTCATAAGAATCGGTTAAGTAGAAGTAGTTGAAAAAGCTGTCGCAAGATTTGAAACAAAGATAGTAACAAACAAACAAATACACGGGGAATAAAACCGTTTAAAAATACTTACATTTCTCAACGTTCAGTCTTTTCAATTCTTTTTCAGCAACGCCACTTTTAACCTCAACATATTCATCTTTCAGATCTGTTCGGGCAGCCAGCGCTCTCAACGGGTTTCTAGAACCGCCAACTCTTCTTCGTTGCACTTTAATTTCCTTTCTTTGAACGAGAAGACGACGCGATTCGCTAACCACTGCATCGAAATCATCTGTTGATATTTCAAGATGATCGGATGACAATGATTGTACGATTCCCGAGGCGAAGAAGGATGTAAACGTTTCATCGTCTGGTCGAGGAATGCTGATCAAAGGACCTTCAATGTTTTCCGATATCGGCTGAACACAGTCGGACTCTAAACACAAAACAAAATGTTTTAGTTAGGTGGTTACCTTTGAACTATTCGTTTTTCAAATAGTTTTTTCAGTGTTTTATCGTTGGATTTGATAATAGGCGAGCTAGGCTAATGCCATTGTTTAATATCCCCCCCCCTTTCCCAGGGGGGACATTAGAATGTGGTTGCTATCGCAAATTGCATTCCAATGTTCTTTGGGAATTAGCACTCCCAGGAGTCTGAGCTCGTACCAGTCGGTTTGTGTATGCCGGCTGGCGGATTCCAATACACAAATGGATTATTTGTTGTATTGAAGACGCTAATGAGCTGAGTTGTCGACGCGTCTATAATCTATAATTAATTAATTTAATTGGCGTTTCCATGGCTCGTCTATTACAAACCCCCAGTTCCCAGGCTTGGAAATAACAACTGGAGTTGTATTTATTATTAGAATTAATAATAAAACGAAAATATGAATTCGTACTGGGCCCAGATAAATCTAATAGTTAGTGGTAACAAAAAAAATCTTACCGCTACTTGAATCATCATCTCCTGCTGCGCCCGGTAATGATAAGCTACGTCTAACTCCCGCAGAAATTTCTTTATCTGACGCTGCAACTGAAAAAGACAAAACGTTTGTTAATGTTAAGAAAATGACGGTCAAACCTGAATAAGCGAGAACTGGTTAAGTGGAGAAAGCTCTATAAGATTGACTAATTATAGTGTCCCGTCATTTTTATCCCCGAAAACCTCTATAAGTGAGAAAGTAGAAACGACTATATGAGAGATTGATATTCCACGTTCGGAGCTCTATAACTGAGACTGTTAAGACGTTAAGTGAAAAACCTCGATAAGCGAAAGAAAATTTCCGGTCCTTTGAACTCTCGCTTATCCGAATTTGACTGTAATGTAATATTTTGGTGATAAATAATTTACCTCTACTTTTGAATCTCGATGCCTTCGGCGTTCTTTTTCTTTTATCACCATTAGCTGAATTTGCTAACGCTAACTGTGAAATAGGAACGGCATCTTGTTGCATACGACCAGCAACGGAAAATTTGATGGCATCTGTTTGTTCGACACGTTTTTTCCAACCGTGAGAAGCTGTTTCAAGCTTACCAAGTCGGTCGGCCAAAATGCTGCCTGGACTTGTAGATATGATGTCCGTCGACGGAGGTTTTTGGTGGTCATCTCTATGAGCATCTTTAGGATTCACGTCCTGAAAAACAAAGGCATTTTGTTTATTACAAATATGTATTTTTATTGTAAATTGTATTTTTTTGAGGTGTCATAAAGAAGTGAATATTTCCAAACCGAATAAAACCAAATTGCCGAAAATAGTTTTTAACCTGTTTTTTGAGGATTACTTTTCCTATATTTGAGCTAGGATAGATTTGAGATTTCACCTCGAGGCATGGTTGTTCAGAACACAAATGTAACATTTGAGCAAAATCTATCATACACATACATTTTTTTTTAAATCACTTTTATTGATTCAGAGGATTTGAAAACATGTGAATTCCCCCAAAACTTAAAATACTACCGCACATAATATAATACTCCGCAAATGGCGAATGTAAAAAATTACTAAGAAAATGGCGTTCCTTTTCGAAACGGCAAAGATATTTCAAAAACTTAACACTAAAAATTCTATAGCAAACAAGATTAACCAGACAACTTACATTTCTTCCAGAATATGAATGAACATTTTTAATATCATTCGAACAATCGATACTATTATCAACATTATCGTGTTTAATATTAAGAGCGGTTTTAGATTGAAGTTTCAATTTTAATTCCGCTAAAAAATCATTATTTCTAGGAATTTTACCGAATCCAATACCAAATTTGATTTCACCATCAACTTTGTCTTTACTTTTATTATTCAAACCATGAAAATCATCATCGTTTTGTTCCGTGATATCATTTTTAACGTGTCGATCTTCCTCAACATCTTTAGCATCATCAACGTCTTCTGCGTCCGCAATATCTTCAGCCTCATCGTCTTCTAGTTGGAAGTCAACAGTGTCATTGTTATAGACAACGTCCTCGAAACAATCATTATCGATATTATACTCAAGATGGTCATCATTAAGAAGAGTTTCATCACTATCTTTATACTCAAGTCCAACAATATCGTCTTCCTCAAGACTGCCTACATCAATTATGCCAGAATCGTTACCAACAAGACGGATGCTTTCGCGCTCTTCTTCAGGATTGTCAAGGTGACCAGAATTGGATCGATCAATATCAATAATACCTGAGTCAGCAAGGTGGATGTTTCTGTAGTTATCTTCAACTATAGATTCGATTACATTATTTACACGATCAACGATGTCGTCATGATCCGTTTCACAATGGTCAACATTTGTCTTAGATCCAAGCGTGGTAACAGCTTCTCGATGATCAGAACTAATAGTAGATTCAAGATTGGTAACACGACTGGCATTGTTTATATTAGATCCATTGTTTGTATCAAAGATTTCGTTATGATTTTTATTGACGTACTTGGTTTCGACATTGAGTTCAACTGGATCGACAATAGAAGTCTGGATGTATTCATAGTTCACAGTTCTCTTAGTCCTGGTTGAAGTTCTGTTCCCGTCGACAATGCCAGCACTGTCAGGAACAGAACTA
The DNA here is from genome assembly GCA_039654895.1 of Mongoloraphidia duomilia. Taxonomy (NCBI): domain Eukaryota; kingdom Metazoa; phylum Arthropoda; class Insecta; order Raphidioptera; family Raphidiidae; genus Mongoloraphidia; species Mongoloraphidia duomilia. The sequence continues at coordinate 17,375,123 of CM077527.1, forward strand.
TGTTTAGGAACAGTGTAACTAGATACGTTGTTATCAATGCCAGCACCATTGCTATGAAAAGTATCATTAGCATGGTCATTAGCACAGCGATTATTTCTAAGAACATTATGCCGATGCCACAATATACCGAAAATAATTACAACAATTGCCAAGAGTCCTTCTACGATTAAAAACATTTTTCAAAATAAAATTTGTATTGGTGTCAAGTACAAAAAAATAACATCACTGTTCACTCACATTTTATAATGAATTTAAAATCTATAAGCGATTCTTTTAATCATCGTGTTTTGATATAAAAAATATAAAAACAAACGTCATTTCACTTCAAATTTGTATAATTTTATGACAATTTTTTAACGTTGTTTGTATTAAATTTTCACAGCATACTTCTGTATGTCAGAAAATAAAAAAAATTGTTTGGCGTTTCGCAAATTTTCAACAAATGAATTTTTAAAGGAAAGTATCTTTTATACACGCAATTGAATCCAAATATGGAAACTTGAATGTTTAAATGTTTATGGCTATATTAGGTAGAAAAAACGATGTCAGTATAATTATTAATCTATGTACTTGAGCTATCTATAAAAAAAACACTCAAAATAAACAGCTGATAATAAGAAACGCCTTCAGAAAAGGTTCTGTCAACAATAAAATATCAAATTGACCTTAAAAGCAGGTAGGTACAAAGTTTGAATTTTCAAAATCCAAATTAAGTTAGAAAACACTTTTACTTAAAGACTGGAGACACAGTGAATTTGAAATCAGAAGTTCTATTTTAATGTTAAAATAAACTTGCCAAATTCTTATTTTAAACACAAATTTTATATAGTTAAATTACCAACAAAATAGTTCGGTCACTTGTTTAATATAATTATTTAATATTAAATATAAACTTTTTTTATAAATCACTTTTAAGTCGAAACAAAACACAGAAGCGAACAAAAGACATTTCAAAAATATTGCTTGCACATCAACGCGGGAGATAAATCTGCGAACAAATGAACGTCTTGAAATAAAACACAAGCGTTCAAGAAACAAAAGACGCGTCAACTAAACAAAACACGTGCATAGAAATATTCTTTTTTTATGTGATAATCAATTTTTGTCAACGGCGCACTATTTTTGATGATAAGCGGCAGATAACACTACAGGAAATGTGGTAAATTACACCAGCGAAGACCAACTAACTAAATAATAATTCATTGGATTAGCCAACCAGTACTTCTGGTATGCCTCAACTGACTATATGAAAGTGTGAATCGTTTAGCTATGATTCGTGTCTCTTTAATAATAATTTCAATTACGTATATAAAAATTCCACAGCGATAAATTGATTCAAATACTAAATTCTAAAGGCATTACGCAAGGAACGACGAGGTCAATAATGAATTTATTTTTTACAAAACAGTCCCGTATTTCAAGTTGCGCATCACTATCAGATCGAACGTCCATTTTAAATAGATATTGTAGATTATAGACGCTCGACAAGGTCCATTTTAGTATTTTTATGAGCAAGGTGGAAGATCAACACAAGTTTAACACTCTTTTTTTGGGGGCAGTTAGCCTAGTGGTTAGCATGCTTGGCGCCGCAACCTCTAGACTGGACTGCCGTGGGTTCGAATCCCACCTGCACTCATGGATGTTTTGTGATGTTATTTAGTTTTAAGTTAGTTGTTATTTAGTGTAGTTGAAAGACGCTAATGACCTTAGATGTCGACGCGTCTATAATTTACAATAAATAATTTAACCACCTTTGTATACGCTTATTATGTACAATAAACAGTTAAGTATTCGGTAACTCACCTATCCGGAAATTGGGGGTTTCGGGTTCAAGTCCCGACAGTGGTCATTTGATTTTTTCTTAGATATAGCTCAAAAATCATGGCAGCCTAGCTGTCTGAGATATTTATTATTTTCACCTCTAATTGTTATGTGAATAATATGGTGTGGATATAAGGGGTTTTAAATCGATTGATTTTATCATATACCAATTAGTTAAGTATTTATTTATTATTTTGTATCTAGAATATCCTATAACGTTTTATCACTGGCCTGTGCAGTCCTGACAACAATCTTTTATTTCTAGATATAAACTGGCATATGTCAGCTTACCCTAAATAAACTTTATTTTTAGGCGACTTCCAAAAAGAAGGAAGTTCGCAATTAGGGTTGCCAGGCGTCCGGTTTTTTACGGTCGTGTCCGGCCATATATATATACAAGTCCGGTCTGTCCAGCTTTTGTTAGGCTTTTAGCGATGAAGTAGAGAACGCACATATTTTGGTTGGTTTATCTATATCTACCTCCTTCAAGCCGCAACCTCTAGACTGGACTGCTGTGGGTTTGAATTCCGCCTCTGCTCATGGATCTTTTGTGGTGTTATTTGGTTTTAAGTTAGTTGTTATTTAGTGTAGTTGAAAGACACTAATGACCTGAGATGTCGACGCGTCTATAATCTACAATAAATAAAATAAATCTACCTCCTTCAAAAAAGGCCACTAAAAAGACGAAAATAATACAACTGTAAGGTCGACACCAATTTCGAAGTGGTAGGTAGGTGCGGGCCGCCAAATATCCTGGCCTGGGGGTTTATATACGATGTGGGGACCATGAGGCACACGCTCTTTTCTGTATCCTATTTTGGAAACTGTGTAGGCCTCAAAACGAAAAAATATATGTCCCAAACCATTAGACTATAAGACTTCCCAGTAAAAAACCGGTTAAGTGAGAGTCGGACTCGCGTGGAGAGGGTTCCCTATTTTTTTCAAAATTTTAGGCTCAGTAGTTTCGGATAAAAGGGGGGAATGCTCGATTTTCGTATATTTTCTTTAATATCATATAATTGTAATTGTATTTTAAAGACCACCAACAGCTCTAAGGTTATTTGGGTCTTCTTTAATATCTTTTAAACTATGCATTTTAAAATTATAAAAAAATATATTTGAATTTCTCATAACGCGCCCTTTCATTCGATACGTCACATCATGCACTTGCAAAATATTTTTTTTTAATTTTCTAATTTGCCCCCCAAAATTAACCCCCAAAATGAGAATTCGTTTATTTACACTATGCGTTCGTGATTGGGTCACCTTACTCTATATATGTATACCGGATTTCAACTTTTTTCGTCCAGTAGATTCGGAGAAAATAAGCTGTGACAGACGAACAGACACACGAGAGTGATCCTATAAGAGGTCCGTTTTTTCATCGGATATACGGAACCCTAAAAAGCACATTAAAAACCAAATAATTTGATTATTGAGTCAATTTAATAGACGATTCGTATGTTTTGAACGACAATATTTTCACTCTAAAGTCTTGCCAAGAAAATCAGGGAAGTATGTCCGCCAAACATACAAAACACATTTCTATAAACGTATTATAATACTGCATGTGCCTTGAATACATTTGCAAAGCAGCGTTTACACTATGCTCCAATATTGCAGATAACGTACAAGTGTTTCCAAGACTAATTTTTATCTATTTATTTATTTATTGTAAACTAGCGGCCCGGCCCGGCTTCGCCCGGACTGCAATACACTACTCACTCGCTTCGCTTGTTCGCTCCTGGGTGGTACATTACTCACTCGCTTCGCTCGTTCGCTCTCGGGTGAATTTTTCCGATGTTTTAATAGTTATTCTGTTAGCCAGGGCGGAGAGAAATCCAAAAAATCAAAGATAATGAAAATCGGTCCAGCCGTTCTCGAGTTATAAATGGTCTAACTAACTAACCAACTAACTAACTAACACGACTTTCTTTTATATATATAGATATAGACGGCTTGACCACCGAACCGATTTCGACGAAATTGGGCAAAGAGATTCCTTAAAGCCCGATAAAGGACATAGGCTACTTTTTATCCAGGAATCATAAATTCATAGCACCCGGGCGAAGCCAGACGAGGCAGCTAGTAACTTATAGGACAGACGACGCCTATATATACCATATTAATTGGGCATAGACGGTTTGCAATTATCTTGAAGGCGCACCTTATGGCAAATAATAAAATCAATTAAATGTAACCAAATGATTTTTTTAGAGTGGGAATACATTATTATAATTAATTTTTATTTTATAGCAACGAAGCGAAAAAATCGTTTGTAGACATATGAAACACGCCAAGACACAGAGCTCCCTAAAATGTTTATAATGCTTGATTTAAACGATTTTTTTAAAAGCTTTTATTTAACTTGAGTCTTTCCGGTTTCAACATATTTTGTACTCGAATGTTAACTCACTTTCTATGATATCATCCAATCGACCTGAAAGGTATAAATGCATTCCCGAAGACAATATATGAATCAATCGCTTTAAGAATTAAATAATTAATAATTTTTTATGTTCGTCTTTGTAAGGACTACAGGTATATTGATTATGGTGCCAATAGGATCAATGGTTTTGGAAATATATGCAAATTTTGTACATAATATATTGTATTTATAAGAAATATCGACTAAGTAAGGTTTTCTGGCAGATTTCATTGAAATTTTTCAGATTAAAATTGATTTTTGAACATTGAAGTTATGAATGGTTCTTCATAACATATTATTAATATTATTTTTAAGGCTACTAACAGCTAGGACTACTAATTATTATTTAGGCCTACCGCCAATTCATATTTTGATTTATCATATTTTTAATAATAAATTTAAAATCCTGATACTTTTACAAGTTCGCGAATTGGAACATGGGAACTTGAGGCTTGTATTGTAATAGAGAGGACCATGGAATTTTTTTGTCCAGAACTGAAGCATAAATATTATTTTATTTTATCACAAATTCAACATAAGTGGCTTAATTGACCACAAATATTTGATGTTTATCAGTTATCCATTTTATCATTCAAACATAGACGCTGATGACCTCACCTGTTGAGCGTCTATAATCTACAATCTATTTTTACCAAGCGACCAGTGCTTTTTTTAGAATTACTGTTTTTACGTCGGCGACGACCTCATTGTACTTTGAATAGGTCTTATTTATGGATTTGTGCAGCATTGCGGAACCATTTACCACATTAATATGTAAGGTTTTACTTTCCACAATATTAATATTGCGATTGTCATTTACAAAAATTAATCAATTATTTACAAACATTGATTGCGAAAGTAATGCAGTACCGGCTTAAACCAAATCGTGCTCTGCTTTCCATATTGCTATTGATTTGCAATAGATTCTGTCAATATTTTTCATTTCGGTTTCGAAAGATTTTGATCACTACAGAGTACAGACAGGACATAACAACTCCGGCGCGCTGGTTAATGGTAAGAGAAGAAGTTTTGTGGAAACTCGCTGGTTCTGTCCACATTTTACATTTTGGTTCCGAAAGATTCTGATCACTACAGACAGGGAAGACATAAATATCTTACGTCAACCCCGGCTTGCTGGATAATGGCAAGAGAAGAAGTTTTGTGGAAACTCGCTGATTCTGTCCACATTTTCCCATTTTGGTTCCGAAAGATTCTGATCACTACAGACAGGGAAGACATATCTTATGATAACTCCGGTGCGCTGGTTAAAGGTAAGAGAAGAAGTTTTGTGGCAAACTCGCTGGTTCTGTCCAGATTTTCCATTTTGGTTCCGAAAGATTCTGATCACTACAGACAGGGAAGACGTATCTTATGACAACTCCGGCGCAATGGTTCTGTTAGCATTTGCCAATTTTGGTTTTGAAGAATTTATACAAGTGGTTAATGGTAAAAGAAGAATTTTTGTGGCAAACTAGCTGGTTCTATCCACATTTTCCACTTTGATTTCGAAAGATTTTGACCACTAAAGACAAGGAAGACAACTCCGCCACGCTGGTTCTGTTAGCATTTGACACTTTTGGTTTTGATGAATTTATGGCCACTGATGATAGGTGGTCAATGTTAAAGACAATCAGTTTAGTAGAAAATTCGCCATTTTTGTCTGCATTTACCACTTTCGGTTTCGAAGGATTGTTGTCACTAAAAAAGGTGAGTGCTGAATGTAAGAGAAGACATGTTTTGTGGCAACATCGCCGATTCTGTCTACATTAAAACTTCTTTCGGTTCTGCAGATTTACTCGGTTTTCAAGGGAATCCCATCTTACCGAGGCATACGCGTGTAAAACGTGTACTTTAAGTTTGGGTATCAATTAGTAGTGCACCAAGTTTCATTCAAATAGATATTGTAAATTATAGACGCTCGACAATAGAGGTCATAAGCGTCTGAAGTTTCATTCAAACTGGTCCAGACGTTTTTGAGCTATTTCAGTACCGACAGACAAAAATTCAGTTCTATCGTTTGAATATCATACAAAAAACCTCTGTAAACCTCGAAAAGAAAACAACTTTAAAGACACATGTCCGTTACAATTTTGCTTATAATATAATGCCTATAATATATTAGTTTCACGGCACAATTGAGATATGATTCTTGTAGATTATAGACGCTCGATAACTGAGGTCATTAGCGTCTAACGGCGTATTTAAGAAAGGAAGATCGTATTAATGTTGTTAAAAAAAACCTAATAATTTCTGAAAGTTTTAAAAAAACGCTATATGTTTATCCTCTGCTATAAAGCAGCCACGTGTGGGAGTTAGATACGATACTAAAATAAGTCTCCTAAATATTCATTCCGCGTTTGACCTTGAAACGATATGCAAATAAATGGCGTCGCTTATGACATAAATACTAAACAACGTATTTGGTAAACTGGCACAGCAAGGTCAACGTATCAAAATAATGGTAATCCTACATTGTACCCGAAAACTATTGTTTTTTGGTATTGATTTTTCTACACATGACTGTTTAGACACCTAGGTATAGACCAGGGGTCGGCAACCTTTTGAGACGGAAGAGCCAAAAGTTACAATTTACAAAATTTCCCAGTTTTTAAAGAGCCATTAACATTTTTATCTCAATATTATGGTATTTGATTAGGATTATAACTAAACAAACAGAACAGTGTTGCCACATTTAAAAAATGTCAGATGTCCGTGTACTCTCTACTCCACCTATTCTCACTGTTCTCTGTTGAGTGTTTTTATCCTGTTTAAAGTTTTTTTTGCAGTATAATATTTTTTATGAGTTTTGAAAATAAAATAATATAATTATTAATATTTGCGCATATGGAACTGGAGAGCCGCATCTTGACATCATAAGAGCCGCATGCGGCTCGCGAGCCGCAGGTTGCCGACCCCTGGTATAGACCAATTACTGCGTGGTATACTCGCATTCGGAAGGTTTTGGGTTTGAATCCCAGTGGAGGCTGCAGATGTATCGCTCAGAAACGATAATTCTCATATTATGAAAGTTTTGGTTTTTGGTTTCAATCAAAATTCCAGTCAAATATCAAAACGGTTTCTTGCATAAAATACCAATTATGTAATCGTGAGTAAAAGTTGCCTACCATTCCTTAATTTCTTATGATTCTGTGACTCAAAATTTAAAATGTATAGGCTGTATTATTATTGAGTTAGCATAGTGGAACGTAAATTCAGCAAGATTGTTCTACTCCATGCCGCTATCGATCCCCTAATTTGTGGATAAGTGATTCAATACCATAGTTCTTCGGCATAGTCGACTACATTATTATTGCTAATAGTAATACAATCGGTTTTTTCTAAGAACAACGGTATGAAACCAAAATCATTCTTTCTCAGCAAGCAACAGTGCGCATCGACTAAATATTCCATCACTTATCCAGAAACAATGAAACCGATGATGGTGAGGAAGCAGGAAAAACCTTGCTTTATTTAAGCGTACAAAGGGTCAATTCTACTGCTTCAATCATCAATACATATTATAAAACAAGGTCCTCCGCCGTCTGTGACTGTCTGTCTGTGCCCGATTTCTCTGTAAAAAATACACGGATTTTGTTCTGGTTTTCACGATTAGATAGATTAATTCACGAGGAAGGTATAGATGTATAATTGAAACTAGTCGGCCCGGCTTCGTCCGGGTGAAAATCGGGGGTAATCTCAGAAGACCGATTTCAAAAAAATGTTTACTGTTCGATAGGTGATACCTTGCTTTAGAACGTAGGCTATAATAACTGGCCGGCGAATGAGTGATACATTAATAAATCATAAATTCCCAGCACTCTGGAGAGAACGAGCGAAGCGAATGAGTGATGCATTAATAAATCATAAATTCACAGCACTCGGGAGAGAACGAGCGAAGCGGTTGAGTGATGCATTATTAAATCATAAATTCATAGCATTCGGGAAAGAACGAGCGAAGCGAATGAGTAATGCATTAATAAATCATAAATTCACAGCACTCGAGAGAGAACGAGCGAAGCGAATGAGTAATGCATTAATAAATCATAAATTCACAGCACTCGGGAGAGAACGAGCGAAGCGAATGAGTGATGCATTAATAAATCATAAACTCACAACACTCGGGAGAGAACGAGCGAAGCGAATGAGTAATGCATTAAAAAATCATAAATTCACAGCACTCGGGAGAGAACGAGCGAAGCGAATGAGTAATGCATTAATAAATTATAAATTCACAGCACTCGGGAGAGAACGAGCGAAGCGAGTGAGTAATGCATTAATAAATCATAAATTCACGGCACTCGGAAGAGAACGAGCGAAGCGAACGAGAAATGTATTAATAAATCATAAATTTGTAGCACCAGGGCGAAGCCGGATCGGACCGCTACTAATTGATAATCATGATCGAATTGTCAGCCAATCAACTCACATTAAAGAAATTCCTGGTAACGACGGCTTCTAATTCGTTATCGGATGAATTGTTCTTCGAGACGCGTTTTCGCCAGTTATTGTTGCCACTGTGTTGCAGTGCGGCGAGTCGTTCGGCTATGCTGGCACCCGGCATGTCCCCGTCTTCAGCGGCCAAAGGCTGAGTGAGCGAACGTCTTACGCTCGCGTGTCGCCTGCTACATGCAGCGAATTGTTCGCCACACGCGCCGTCGCTGCTTTCATCGTCGCCGGCAACACCCGTGTACTGACCTTGTCTTCGCGATGTATCGATGGACGAGTGACTTTTACTCTTCGATAGGAAACTGTGTGTCGGCGGCGTTCCAGCGCCTTCTCTGTAAAACAGAAATAATTCTATAAGCATTTAATTACGTTACGCGTGTTTATTTGTAAAAGTAACGTTTGATTGTCAGTATAAAAGTACGTAACCATCGAAACGGAATGTAACTAATGTCATAGTACTGTCAGAGATATTGAAAATTATAGATGCTCGACAGGTCAAAATTAAAGACCACCAATAGCTAAGGTTATTTGGGCCCAGCACCAATTCATATTTTCAATTCATTATTATTTTTTTTAATAATAAATTGAAAATCCAATTGACACTTTTACCAGCTCACAGCTCACGGGCTAGAACCCGGAAACTGGGGACTCGTAATAGAGGAATCATAGCAATGCCATATTAACAACAGCACCGCTGCACGCTCGGCCATTCTCAAGCCCCTCGACAGGTCATAAAGTCTAAGTTTAGTATCTCCTGTATTGTCATTTTATATTTATTTGCTCTTTAATGATCAACGTTTTGAGTTTTGACTCAAATTGTGTCTGCTTCAGGACCTTTGAGGCATACAAACACACAATAAATATTGTTATTTTTTTGCCTTTTTTTCCGTTTTTTCTAAAGTAATTAGCACAGATACATACACAAAAATAACCGAATCCGAATTCCATCTGAACATTAACGTGCTTTGCGTAAACATCTTGTATAAAAAAACATTTATTGTAAACCATGAACATTAAAAAAAATTATGCTCCATAAAAATAGTGTTAAGAAATTAAATTTCACATTAAAACTGAGAAATTGTCGATAAGAAATAAACAAAATTATCAATGCTATTTACTGATAACGCTGTATCGATAATATAGGTAATAAAAGTTACTTTTTTAAAGAGTATAGTGTTTGACCTATACAGTTAATATTGATTTATTTGTTGATAATAATCCGATGAGAGTTCGATCAGGCTTTTGAAAAACCACGGAAAAACGTGATATAAAAAATTTAAAATATGTACCAACGATTGTGTTCCAATAAAATCTTATTTAAGGTTCTTCTTAAATTTTCTAGGTCTGTAGCAAGGGAGGGCGGCTAAACGTACAGATTCTCAAATAGGGAACACGTATACAGGTATTTTTAATATTTTTAACCATTTTGTTACACTCACAATATAATATATTATATAATAATAAATAAACAAATGTATTTATTATATAAAAGGCAACGTTTCGACGACTATTTTGTCGTTCTCCTTAGGCCTCAAATATAAACTTATATTTGAGATCTGAGGAGGACGACAAAATAGTCGTCGAAACGTTGCCTTTTGTACGATAAATATACTTATTTGTTTTTGACTCATAAAACAACCGTGTTTTCTTTCTTATTATATTTTTAATATTATTTTGTCTTATGTAGACACTTAAGAAAATCCGTCGCCAGCTCTTAGTCTATTAAAAAATTGTTAAATTGTGTTTTAAAGACCACCAACAGCTAAGGTTATTTGGGCCTAGCACCAATTTATTATTTTTTTTTTAATAATAAATTGAAAATCCAATTGACACTTTTACCAGCTCTAGGGCTAGAACTCGGGACTTGTAATAGAGGAACCATCTTAGTCTATTAGTACACAAACGCGATGATACACATTATGTCCCATCCTGTTCCCAAATAGGTACTATAATATAGTGAAAGCCCAATCAAAATCGTTTTAGTAATTAAGGCCATCAACTGCTAGGGTTATCTGGGTCTGCTACACTCATATTTTGAAGTCGAAATCTAGTTAAAAACTTTCAATCATAGATGAAGCTGCAATTTTATTTACATTAATTATGTTTTGATATTCAAAATGCTATAATTAATATAAATATGAACAAAAATACGATTTTAATAAAGTTTTAGTCAAGCAACAAACACTCAAATTTTAAAGCTCTTGGTTCAGAAGATATAACATAATATCGTATAATGTCCATTAGCAGGTACCTGTCAGGTTAATTAATGACAACCTCTGCGGCTGAATGATGTGCCATCACCCATGTTTAAATATCTCTACGTGGGGTTCTACGTGACTGTTTACAGTTAGAAATTAATATACCGACTGTTCGTTTAAATTTTATCCCATCAATGTCCTTGAACCAGAGACTATAAGACTCAATCGAGAGCGATGCCATTCATAAGGAAGGGATCTGCTGGCATTAGGTGTTCACAACGTATTCATTTAACAATTTGTGAATACCAGAAAATATCAGGTTCAGACAGCTTGAAAGCTGCCCTGATTATATTAATAAGAAAAATAGGTAAAAAAACTTTTAAGCTAAACGGTTTTATTTTAAATCATCAACTACTTCTACTTAACCGATTCTTATGAAACTTTGCACATACATTGAGTTCCCGTGACAATACAATATTATGATAATTTCAACTTGGTAACGAGAGTCTGATGATGAAATTAGGAAGTAAACAGTTGAAAGGATGAGGAGTTTGCATAATGATACGGGCCAGAAATCAAACTAAAAACTAGAAAACAAAAATAGGTAAAAAACTTTTAAGTTAAACGGGGTTTTATTTTAAATTATCAGCTGTACCAAAAACTAGAAAATAATTAGGACACAAACCAAGGAGCACTTTGTGTCGCTGCGTCAGCGGAATAAGTAATAAAAACGCGGGGCGCATTTCTGTTGGTATGCTTGGAAACACATTTTTCTAGACAAGCCATTCTTATTTAATAATATACATTATACAGTCGTTATACAGATTTTTATGCGCCCCACGTTTTTATTACTTATTCCGCTGACGCAGCGACACAAAGTGCCCCTTGGTTTGTGTCCTAATTATTTTCTAGTTTTTGGTACAGCTGATGATTTAAAATAAACCCGTTTAACTTAAAAAAGTTTTTTTACCTATTTTTATTTTCTAGTTTTTAGTTTGATTTCTGGCCCGTATCATTATGCAAACTCCTCATCCTTTCAATTACTGTCCACCTCCTGATTCCATTATCAGACCCTCGTTACCAAGTTGAAATTATCATAATATTGTATTGTCACGGGAACTCAATGTGTGTGCAAAGTTTCATAAGAATCGGTTAAGTATAGAAGTAGTTGACAAAACTGTCGCAAGATTTGAAACAAAGATAATAACAACAAATATACGGGGTCAAGCTAAATATAACCGTTTAAAAATCAAATGCCACTGTCAGAGAATATACGATTAATGACCTTGGTTGTCAGGCGTCTATAATCTAGATCTACTAATCTGGGGATATAAAAATCGTGAAAGCTTGACAACATCCGAGGCCGTAAAAATTAAAACAAATAAGGGAGGTTTTACATTGACTCAAAAAGTGTACCGCATTCTATAAGGATTGTTTTGCTTCCCCTTTTTGACGTAGAACTATGTCTTTCCGGGAGGTATATATGGGGGTAAATGTTATCTGACGAAAAAAAATGAGATGAAAAAAACCTGACAAAAATGCGTGACGAACGGTTTTTAGGTTATAATCCGCTCAATTAAAGTCACGTCGATTTGAAATCTGTCTTATTCGAAAGAGGAGACAATTTTACATAGATTTCGTTTATAAGAATGTTTTAAACAGTTTTTTTAAATACTGGATCTAGCAAATAATCTGGATCTTATGAACTCCAGAAGATTCCGGCTACTAAATTATCTTGATGTCGTTGTTTATATTTTCCATGGTACCTATTAGAATGTCAGAACGAAAGAGGAGACATTTTTACATAGATTTAGTATATAACAATGTTTTAAACAGTTTTTTTAAATACTGGATCTAGCAAATAATCTGGATCTTATGAACTCCAGAAGATTCCGGCTACTAAATTATCTTGATGACGTTGTTTATATTTTCCATGGTACGTTGATTTATCTACAAGAATCTCGCTTCCAGTGAAAGTAAAATTGGATTTATAATTTATTGTTGAAAATTAAAAAAAAATCTGGTATTAGGTGTACTGACTGCGTACACCAGTTATTTAAGCGGAGTATGCAACGCAATGTGCTAGAAACGAGCTACTACCATAATTAGGGTAAATGGCCGATTATCTATCAAACTCCTATGCTCCCAAAATTGCCTACCTTATCCTAATTTCCTATAATTCCTCCATTCGCACATTGCTATTAATAAAAAAAAAGTTGAAGTTTAAAAATGTAGAAAACAACGGGAAGTGGTAAAATGGAAAATAGTAATGGTGCGAATGGCGTCTGTTATGACATAATGTCGAGAAACGGACGTTAAGCGCATTATTATTATTATTATTATTAATTAGGGTAAATGTGGGAGAGATGCCGCGGTAGGAGAGACGCCGCATGGCTATTAACTTACCTATTTACCATTAATGGATGGCGCTACAAGTACGTATGTTTGTTCATCTTATCTTGACAAGATAAGATGAACGAACATACGTACTTGTAGCACCATCCATTAATAGTAAAGTATTGTATTGTATTTTAAAGACCACCAACAGCTAAGGTTATTTGGGCCTAGCACCAATTCATATTTTCAATTCATTTTTTTTTTTAATAATAAATTGAAAATCCAATTGACACTTTTACCAGCTCTCGGGCTAGAACTCGGGAACTGGGGACTTGTAATAGAGGAACCATAGCAACGCCATGTAAACAACAGCGCCGCTATACTCTCGGCTATTCTCAAGCCCATATTAATAGTAAATAGGTAAGTTAATAGCCATGAGGTGTCTCTCCTACCGCGGCATCTCTCCTGCATTTACCCTATATCTAGCGCTTTCTAGAAATTAGGGTTTATGAGACCCTTGTTAAGTGTTCAGAGTCTAGACCAGTGGTTCTCAAAGTTAACTGGACCGCGACCCACCTAACAATAACTTCCAAATTCGAAATTCAACTTTTGGCTGTCATGAAGAAAAAAGGGGCATAACTATATTATGAATGAAGGATGTTGTTCAAATAAGAAAAAAAAACATACAGTTACAATCGAAAGTTTTAATACTTTATTAAATACAAGGAGTGCTACTTTAATGAGAAAGATGTATTTGTCGGTCGGTCGATGTATCGTCCTATTTTTTAGGGCCCACTCACCACCAGTGGGCCTCGACCCATAGTTTGGGAAATGTTGGTCTAGACACAACTTTTAAATAAAGGTGAAGAAGTCTTTGTCACTGTATTTTCGTACACATTGTAAAAATTTACCTAATGTTGTCTATTTAAACAGGTGCGACGAATTCGTAGAATTACCTCTCATAAACACATGACTGCCTGCCCACCCAAATACAACTATGGAACTTTCAGTTGCCGAAAAAAAAAAGATTTCGCGATTTAAAAAAATACTGGAATGAAATTTCTTTAAGCACATTTCAAATTATATATAAATTATTACTTTTAACTACAACAATTTAGCATTTTGTTCAAATTATTAGGTACCATTTGCCTTCAAATACATACACTGAAATATATTATCTTAATCTATACTAGTGTTATAAAGAAGAAAAGCTTGTGAGTTTGTTTGTGACTTTGTGAGTTTCTGTATTGTGGGTTATCTCAAGAACTACTGAACCGATTCTAAAAATTCTTTCACTAATAGAAAGCTACACTATTCCTGAGTGCTATAGGCTATATTTTATTTTGATAAATTTTTCGCGGAGCGGGGTAATGAGCCATTTTTCTGAGAGTAGTTCTTTCAATTATCCACGACAGGCAGCACTTGTGGTAGGTACAAACATTATTTATTCTTCATTAGTGTCGCGTCTTTATAGCGATATAACTTAATAATTATTAATCGATAATGGTGTGAAGACCCGTTCCAACATTTTTTTACATAAATGATTATATATTACATAAATGATAATCATTTATGTAAAAAAATTTTGGAACGGGTCTTCACACCATTATCGATTAATATGTACTTCCAAAACTTCCCGTCGTATCTACCAAATAATAACTTAATAATTTGATTAATTTAATAATAATAATAATTTAATAATTAAGTTATACCACTAAAATGACACGACACTAATGGGGAATAAATAATGTTTGTACCTACCACAAGTGTTGCCTCTCGTGAATACTTTATTGAAAGAAGTACTCTCAGGAAAATGGCTCATTCTTGTGGGATAGTAACAAAACGTAACTCTGAAATTCTTTTGCATTTTATCGTATTGGCGGAATCCTACTAATATTATACACACCACCAGCCCTACTTCGCTTCACAGGGGAATTTCTCGCGGGGGGGATAATAAATCATAAATTATTAGCACCCGGGCGTAGCCGGACGGAACCGCTAGTTTAAAGATAAGTTTATTAACCATACCGAGAACGAAGAAGTCATTGATGCAATTATACCTACATTTTTTTTTAAATGGCGCCATTGAATAATTAGTTCAACACTTCAGTATCTGACGAGCTGCATAAAATCGATTTAATAAAACAAATAAAAACGCATTAACAAGTTATCGCGTGACCATATATGGTAACTAACTTCCAAAGTCATCTCCATTCAGTTCCCAGACCTTCGAGTGCAATGGTACAAGCTCACCGCCCAGATGTTTTTATCATGCCTGTACACCCCGACCGAATTAATCAACTTTGTCCACCTTTAGTCAAAAATATTACATTCGGCAAAATAATCGTTTGCCGATTCGGGCACCTTCGGCCAAAAATATCACATTCGGAAAATAATCGAAATTCGAATGAATGAATTGTAAATTATAGACGCTCGACAACAGAAAAATAATCGGCTTTAGCTAAAAACAAACCAAAGGTTTCGCGGAAGTCAGGTTCGTTCAAATGCCAATGACGATACGACGAGCCGCGACGCGACAAGAAATTACGTATTTTCAAATGCAGCAATTTTCACAAAAGCGACGCAACGCGATAATATAAAAGGGGAAAGAGCAGTGAGCGAAAATAGCGATTTGCACCCGGGCGAAGCCGATTTGGATAACTGGTTTATAATAAATCGAAACATTTTATGAACGTATTTCTAATGCCTGCACAAACGTAGGTAGTCCTTGAAGTTTTTATTATACAACAATTAATTTTTAGTATTGTTTTAAAAAGGAATGAATATATATAAACATTTTTTGTTTTAGAAACAATTATTTAATAAATAGTGTAATTATTGGTAATAACCATTTTTCAATTTCGCGGTCAAATGCCAAATATAATAGATGAATAATGAATATCTACATGTTGTTTAAGATATCTACGTCCAGTCAACACAAATATAAAAAAAACTTAACTTTGTCTGTAATAACATTGTAAGTTTTGACGAAATTTTGATTTACTACAGTTTATATTTATTTATTGTAGATTGCAGAACTTAGGTCATTTGCATTGTAATTACATCAAATAACATGTCACTTAAAATTAAATGACATCACAAAACATCCATGAGTGAGGTGGGATTCGAACCCACCACAGCTTGCTCCAAAGGCCAGCGTACTGACCATTACACAAAGCTCCTGTTCTAGCCCGAGAGCTGGTAAAAGTGTCAATTGGATTTTCAATTTATTATTAAAAAAAAAAAATAATAATGAATTGAAAATATGAATTGGTGCTAGGCCCAAATAACCTTAGCTGTTGGTGGTCTTTAAAACACAATTCACAAATTCACAAAGCTCCTCTTACAGTTTATATGAATTTTCAGAAAGTTTGACTGCTGTCAATTTGTTCCGGGTTAACTCAAAAACTATACTGAACCGATTTTTCCTCATAGAATAGGATCGTTTTTTACTAAATGGGGACCGAGTAGTTAGTGATGCCGTCTAGACAAGACAAGACTTTCAAAGTTTTTTCTTGTCTTAAAATATCAAGACAAGATTTCACTTAAGTCTTGTCTTGAAAAATCAAGACTTCACTAAGTATAGATAAAAAACTCTTGTCTTGTCTAATATCAATATTATTTTCAAGAGTCTAGATTAACCGAATGGTTTACTTTACCTACTACTACTTAGTTTATCTAGACTCTTTTGGCAAGAGTCTTGATTTAGATAAAGTAAGTCTTGTCTTGTCTTGAAAATTTTTAGACAAGACTTTTGCAAGTCTTGTCTTGAAAATCTAGACAAGACAAGACAAGAGTCTAGAAAGTCTAGATCTAGACGGCAACACTACGAGTAGTAACCAAAAACACCGAAATTCAGGCGAGAGAAGCCATGAGTAAAGGTTAGAAGTAAAATAAAACAAGTCTATAAATTATCAATTTTTAATTCAGCATATTATTATGTAGACATAAGAAATTACTTACTCCCTCTTGGCAAAACCGCAGTGTAGAAATATTACTCCCGGGGCCAAAATTACATTTCGAACTTTTATTATAATGAACTTGACATTTAAAATTTAAATTGCATAGCTGGCTTGCTCGATTTTTATCAAACCGCAAGTCGCCATTTTCATTATAATCGAGGTTCGAGACGATTGGACAATACAATCATACAACTAATGACTCAACTGTCGAGCGTCTATAATCCACAATTTCTCTTTTACAATCCTTGTACAAAATTATTTTTACGTCAAAAAATTATAAATAGAGAACTGGATTTTATATTACTACAAATTCGAGTGGATCTGGATATATTTTCGCAAACCTGGATGAGTGTTCGGCAAGGAGTCCGGCAAAAAAAGGCAAGTACAAATCTAATAATGGAAATTAATTCCATTTTCGTCTGGAATAAGTGCAATGGTTACGGTGGTATGTCGTCAACACTTGCAGAAAGTGGGAATACAATGTTTTATCGATCAGTTGCAGTGTTTACGAAACGGATTTAGGGATAGTAGAGAGAGGGATGTGGAAGTTAAACGCGTCGTGAGGGTGATACGTCGCGGAAACCCTATTCGGAATCCACTAACTATAAAACTAACCCCTCGTGCCTAAAGCAGAACGTCCACTGGTCTAACAGCAATAAGCAATTTTGTTATTTGTCATTTTAATCCCGACTGTCAACTGTCAAGGACTAAGGAGCCGGCATATGTACCCCAAATAGATAGATAGATAGATATATATTTAACAACATTTGGTACAGTTAGTACAATAGTTGCAAGTCTAAATATACAATTAAAATGTATGAATTAAAAACTCTTCCACAGAATAGAAGCAATTATCAGTCAGCAATTTTTTAACATAGTTTTAACATAATAAAGTAAAATTGTTATATTACTAACTGTATCTGTAGCAAGCGTACAGCCAAAATGACTGAACCGATTTTTAATATTAAATTGAAAATTGAGCTTAATAGTCTAAGGAGCTAGTGACAATTTTCACTGATTATTTATTCAAGGTCTTCTGTTTGTAAAGACATTTTGTTCTGCAAATTGAAATATATGCTTAAAACAATCGCCGTAATAACACATTAAAACTTGAAACTTGAACTAATAATATATAATTCGTCGGGTACATGACACGTTTAGGGTGATCTGCCACCCCTTTAATGCTGACCAATCGATCTGCAAATATTATAATGGCATTATTGGGTCACCGACAAGCTATACAAACAATTTCATTCTTGAAGCAATAATAATTGTACCATTTTTTTGTTACATGTTTGGGACGGTCTGCATCCCTCCCATAGCGTTATCTAGCAAAATCCATTACTCAGGGCACTTTAATATGCCTCCCTCAACATATTCATAAAAATAAGGCCTTGAATAAATAACACCAAAAATTTGTCACTAGACCTCGGTCTATTTGGTGTTTTGTGGAAACTTGTTCTACCCTCAGATTTAATAAGTAACAAAATTCTGCAGTGGACGCGTGCCTTTAAAAATATGAAGACAGACAAAATCAATGGTTGATACAAGAAGGGGAGGATCCCTTGCATTTGGGGCGAATGCACCTTAACAATGGCCACATTACGGTCTAGTTTTATCGACCCGAACCGAGTGGGCTCCATGGGAAATCCAGTTACAAACAGGGCGTTAGAATAAGTTACAAGTTTAAAAAAAACGGTCAAGTGCGATTCGGACTCACGCATCGAGGGTTCCGTACAATAATAAAAATAAGGAGTTAGATAGGGGTAAAAAATTAACATTTGTTTTTAAAAAGTTTTTTTACTTATTTTTTATCTTGATCTTTTTTTTCCGTATCAAATTTATTTAAAGTATATTTTTAAAGTAAAAAAATATATTAACAGAATATTTGATAAATAAAAAATAAAGTGAAAAATTCCAAAATGTTTACTTTATATAAAAAAATCACGTATCGTCAGCTGGATTTGAACCCGACTCATGCGAACGTCGTTACAGCTACTCCACGTGTGCTGCGGCGCAAACAATGGTGTATATTTGATATACTTGGTACAGCTCTATGCCTAATTTTCCGTTTCCCGTGGGAATTTAAGAACTTAAGATTTTCGTTTAGGTTTTCCTGTAAACTATGCGGGAGGCCCTATATCCCCTACTTTTTTCAAAATTTTAGGTTCAGTAGTTTCGAAGCTAAGAGGGAGGGAGATCAGACAGACAGACAGACACGAGAGTGATTCTATAAGGGTTCCGTTTTTTCATTCTGAGGTACGGAACCCTAAAAAATGAATCTATCATATTACATATTATGTATAACAAATGAAAGTAGGTAATACTGTAACAAAAAAAAAAACAATTATTGTTTAAAACAAAAGCGACATTTAATAAACCGAATCGAACTTTGATTATATTAATTATAGAGAAGATTCATATGAATATGCAAATTGCTCGCTAATTATTAAACACAATAAATAGATATTATGCGAATTATTGTGTAGTCACGTGATTTATGATGTAATTATTGTTATTTGGTATAAGAGTCAAGGTCTGTGCTGTAAACAAACTCCGACCGTCAATTATTATTACATTTTGCGGCAGTGTTTTGTTTCAACTGATGCGATTTTATTTTATATTTCGCACGAATCTATTCAACTATGAATTAGTCAATCAACAGCCTAGTAATTTTCTTTGCAGCTGCAGTGTTTTGTTTCAATTGATGCGATTTTATTTTATTTCGCACGAATCCACTTAACTATGATATAATCAGTTAACGATCAACAGCGCTTGCAGTTGTTTCAACTGATACGATTTTGTTTTACTTCGCGTGAATCAATTTAACTGAAATTTATCAACGAACGACCAACAGCTAATTAGAATTCTTTACGATTGTCTCAAATGACACGATTTTAATAATTTTGACCAGTGTATGTTATTCCGCATACATAAACAAATAATGTTAACCAACTTTTTTGTTCTTATATCCTTCCCCTTAATTGCAAACGGATGAGCTTAGCCGCCATATGATGACGTCAAAGCCAGAGCCAGTGAAGCCAGACATGTCCATGCATAGATAAAGACAGGTATGTCTATGGAAAGAGAGGAATACTTCCTCGTCAGTCGTAACTCGTGAAGAACCTAACCTAAGTTCCAACTGCTGGCCTGTTAACTGTATATAAACAAATCAGTGTACTATATTCTCTCCATATTCTCTTTTTATGTGGGCATGATTCAACTACAGCAGCCAATCAGAGAAGGCTGGCTGTGAATGACGTATTCCGTGGCGATTTATATTTCTATGTTTAAAATTACATTGAAAAATATTAGTAAAAAAAGCTTTTTAGAGACAAGCTTTTATTTAAATGCACTAAAAAGGAAAAAATAATTTTTAATAACTTAGGTTCATAATTATAAAAGCGTGGGTCGTGAACTCTATGATAGTTTATTATACACGACCCACGCTTTTATAATAATTTTTATAATTATTAAAAATTATTTTTTCCTTTTTAGTGCATTTAAATAAAAGCTTGTCTCTAAAAAGTTTTTTTTACTAAAATTTATTTTGTTCATTTTAGTCTTTCAAAATTTTACCCCTATTTGACACCCGTAGGGGTTGAATTTCGAAAAATCCTTTCTTAGTGGATGCTTACGTCAGAAAAGGAACCAACTGTCCAAATTTCAAGCTTCTAGCTTCAGCGATTTGGCCTGGGCGTTGATTAATCAAAAAAACCCTACATCCCCGTTTGAACCCCTTAGGGGTTGAATTTAATTCTAAAAACGATTTATTCATGTATTGTCATCGGGAATACATATGTGTACAAAATTTCAAATCGATCGGATACGTGAAAGTCGTTCAAAATTGACTGACTAGCAAGATTTGATCTAAACAAACAAACTAACATACATTGCAAGTTAAATAAAAGCTTGTAAAAAGACGCACTTTTGGGAAATATTTTTCTTGTAGAAAAAACTTCCGAAAAAATTCTCAAAGAAATTGTTTTGTTATCTATTTGTAACGTAGATTCCAACCCTAAAAATTCGACTGATGACCAGTCCTATACTTCCCACCTAGTAAATATTTGCAAAAAATAAACACTCTTTTTTTTATTCTTTGACTAGGCCCAAATAACCTTAGCTGTTGGTGGTCTTTAAAACACAATTTAATTTTTATTCTTTGAAAAAAGCATGGCCCTCTTTTTTTTGTTTGGTGATCTACTGATGGCTAACTTAATATAGCAAAAATCATGGTTACCTTGATTTACGTACAATTTTTATTTTTTTTAGTAAAATATTTTTTTTCTCGAAAACTATACATTTTAGAGAAAAAAAATATTTACATTTTTTTCATATTATAACATCTAGAATTCATTTATATTTTTTTTTACCTATGTTAATACGTGACATTGAGGACGTTTTTTTGAATATCTCAGGATCCACTGAACCGATTTGACTCAAAATCTAATCAGATCTAAGTTTAAGGCTGATAAATACAATAGAACAATCGGCATGCCCGTATGTTGTTCCGTTCTTAAGATATCGAAGGCGAAAAATTGACCACACACATACACACACACACACACACACACACACACACACACACATACAGACATCAGTCAGAAAATGATCTTAAACGATTGCTAGGGTCTCAAAACGTGAAAATCTGTTAAAATCTCGAAATATTTTTTTCGGACTAAATCCATTACTTCCCTACCATAGTAGAGGTGGGAAGTAAAAAAATGCCATTGCAATAGTGTTTTGTTTCAGTTGATGCGATTTTGTTTTACTTTGCACAAATCCACTTAGCTGTAGAATTATTCAATGAACGATCAATAGTCTAGTAATTTTCAATATATTATAATATACGTTAGAGTTATTACGGCGACTTGCTAGTATTATTACTATTTTTAGTAATATGAGTCATCTGCAATCAACAACCTTGTTAATTTTTTACAAAAACGAGTTCCACTTAAAAAGTAAATAAAAGTACAGTCACTGAGAAAAAAATTGGTAACAGTAACACTGGATTGAAAAGTTTCGCCCTCTATTAAAAGTCTGTCTATTTGAACGCGATAAACTCGGAAACTAGTCAACCGATTTTCATGCGGTTTTCACTAATAGATAGAGTGATATTTGGAAAGGTGTTAGGCTATATCTCATCACGATATCATTGCAAGGGGCTGAGTAATTACCGAACGAGCAACTCTGGGTAAATTCGACTAGTTTTTATCCGATTGCGCATGCAAATGGGTTATGTGTTTATTAAAAAATACTTTATGCTCAAATATTTCATGTTTTAATTATAATAATTAACTTATACTCGATTGTTTATTTTCTATTTCTAACCGACTTCAAAAAAAGGAGGTTCTCAGTTTGACCTGTAGTACCTATATGTACCTATGTAGGTATGTATGTAACTATGCCCACGATTATATCGAGAACCGTTGATAATACTTCGATGCGGTTTCCACTAATCGAATAAGCTATTTCCAAAGAAGGTTCTTACTTATAAAATATTTCAATATTTAAATCGGATCAGCAGTTTTTTTTTTAAATTTGTTTCGCGATTATTCGAGAACCGTTGATCATATTTCGATGCGGTTTTTACTAATCGAATAAGCTACTCCCAAGGAATGTTCTTACATATATAATATTTTAATATTTAAATCGGTTCAGTAGTTTTTCTTTTTTAATTTTATTTCACGATTATATCGAGAATCGTTGATCATACTCGTATTCACTAAATAAAAATGCGTTCATTGGGGCTTGGGAATGTCCGAGAAAGCGTTTTCATTACTAATCTCCGACTTTTAGAACCAGTATCAATATGAATTAGTACTAGACCTAGAACTCTGAGAGTCATTGATGTTAAATAAATAAATAAATGCTATGTTTGAAGTTCAACTCACGCGATAGAATATAGACGCTCGACAAACTCACGCTTGCTTCAACGCATGTGCGTAAATCGGAAAAGTGCATAAACAAATGCGCATCGTAAACAAATGCTTATCGGATGATGTATTTATAATTAACTGATATCTCAATGAGCTCTGTTCATTTCAGTGGAAAAAAAAACAGATACAAAAAGTCTGTTACAAAGATTATAAAGTGTACAGTTATAGTTGCAAAATATCGATTTAATAAAGTAGTAATGGTTTTTAATGTCAAGATAAATAACCGAATTTCCGGCGCAGTTGTACCAAGGCGTGCAAAGCGCTTATTTCAAATACATCAAAAAAGAAACATCTTATGAGAGGAAGTACTAAGTGGGCATAATCATTATATGGGAATTCATAAATACATTAGAAATTTTGGCACACCTGTTAGGCATTTTCTGAAGTACAGTATCGGCGACATTTTTATTCATTTAGTAAAGGTATAACAATGGAGATTTTCAGATGAAAAACGTAATATAGATAAATCTTAAAGAAAAATCAAACTCGTTGGTTGATTTCTATATTGTGTTTCATGTATGTATCTAACATGTAGATTATCTTACGATGTCTACAAGATATATTATGTGGTAATACCATTTATTAATATATCCCATTAAAGGGTGTTCGAAATAATTTTCACTTTCATGTTGGGCTCTCGCTGGTACGAGGATTCACTTCATATCATAGCTATTGAATTGACACTCGCATGTAGTGAAAATCTATTGATTCTGAAGCATATAAGGAGAATATTAAATTAGCAATCATGTCACGGTTGAGTATTGTAAGCTCATTCCGCCGCGAAAGTGGAAAGGTTCAGGTTAGAATCCTGACTGTGACCATAGTTGGTAAAATGATTTTTTCCAATATGTTTCGAAACAATTATATAATTGGCTGCTTTCCAACGAAAAAAAAACGTAATATAGATCACGGTTGATATCGAGAAATTAAGTTTTTTCCCTTCTGATAGAACTCGGCGTAATTATTACTTTATTATGACGACTTCTAATTCAGGTGATTGTACAAAATTATTTAAGCTTTTATTTAACATCACCTGTTAGTCAGTTAGTATGTGTTGATCAAATCTTGCAAGTCAATTTTGAACGACTTCCACGTATCCAATCAATTTAAAATTTTGTACACATATCGTTTTTGGAATTAAATTCAACCCCTAAGGTATAGGTTCCTTTTCTGACGTAAGCGTCCATTAAGAAGGGATTTTTAGAAATTCAACCCCTATGGGGGCTAAAATGGGGTAAAATTTTAAAAGACTAAAATGAATAAAATTAAATACATATCTACTATTAGTAAAAAAACTTTTTAGAGACAAGCTTTTATTGAAATGCACTAGAAAAATAATATTTAATAATTTAGGTTCATAATTATTATAAAAGCGGGGGTTGCGACTTTTATCATAGAGTTTACAACCCACGCCTTTATAATAATTATGAATATAAAAATATTGTTAAATATTATTATTTCCTTTTTAATACTTTCATAAAAAGTCTTTTTACTAATATTTTTTTATTCTTTTCAGAGACATTGTTTGAAGTCGTATCAATTTTTTTAAAATTATTTTTTTGATTTTATGTGATTGAAATTGTTAGAAGTATTTGAAAATTATGAGTTATGATACGTCAAAAATTAAAATATACCGCCGCCGTTATTTTAGCTAATAACCGATTCATGTGTTAAACTTTCACGGTAAAACTGATACACATACAATTATTATAATGATTAGGTATTTATCATAGATTAATACCTATCATAGCTTTTCAAGATTTTCTTTACAAAAAAAAAAAACAACAAACAAACAAACTTTCGCCAGGAATAATACGATATTAGTTAGGTATACTGAAATCAAAAAGGTTAAGTTGGATAATTTAAAATATTCATACTATAAATTGGCCAATAATCAGTGCGTCAATGTATTGATTAATTATTAACCGCAAAATGCCATCAGAGATTGGCACTGCCAAACTTGACCGCTAGGGGCGCCAGCTATCTAGCCACCTCGGTATGTGGGCAGTTTATAAGTAGTAGTGTGTACAGAAAAAGTTAATTTAAAATAATAAATCATTGACAATGCCCATCATGTTTACCAATATTCAAATCAAAGAGTAGAATGAAAATAGTAATAAATCAAAGAGGTTTTGTATTTCAAAAGGATCCGGAACTGAAAAGAAGTGGTCGCATGCTATCAGAATATACTGTAAGTTTTTCTAGGATTTTTCAATTTTTCACCTGAAGGATCTACAGCCGTGTAACTCTTAGTTCTTCATTTCACCCGAACCCTTCAGCTTTAAAAATAGCGTCGGGAGAGCTGTAACAGTTTTTAGGCGAGTGGAAAGGTTTGGAATACTCTTAAGACGTTGAATCATCCAAATCTGACTCCGGCGAAACAAAGAGAATTATTTTTGAAATGAAAACTTCCTTAGGCGCGTTAGGCACTCTTTACCTGGGTACTGAAAAAATGTGAAGCGTTGGTAACTACTTCCGTAAGAATTCGCAACCCGACCGTAAGAATTCGCTACATACCTATATCATAAAAACGGCCGTCTACACACTTCCACCCATAGCGCAGTTGGTTACGTCTTTGCATTCTATGCATAGGAACCTGTGTTCGAGACCTGATGGCAGCGTAGAATTTTTGACGTTTTTTTTTCTAATTTCTACATGATATTTATTTATATATTTTTTTATTTTTGTTATATTCTTTCTTTGACAATAATTATAATTTTTTTGAAACCAAGGTGGGATTAATTAAAAATACAATTTTAGTATTTTAGTAATAAATTATTTTCAGTTCATAAATGCGCTATAATAGATGACACCAAAAATTAGAAAATCTGAAGTTTTCACTTCTGTCGTGTGGTCATAAGCACACACCTATTTTTTTTCTATAAAATTTCACGCAGCGCTGTTATTCAAATACACAAAACAATAAGTTTCATTGTTGAACGTTATCTTATCTTACTTTCATAAATAGAATAATGAATCATTTTGTTAAATTTGTATAGTTATACTGAAAAGTGCTTATTTTCAATAGAATCTATTTAAACATTGTATAAATAAATATGTATTCATATTAATATTTTATACTTCCATATTCCGTAACGAAATGGAAGTAAGGTGATAGGGTCGAAAATCGTGTTCGAAATAAGGTCAGACCACCCTCAAACCGTCAAGAAGTTGTTTTCCGTAATAAGAATAGCTTCTGCAAAAATTTACCGATTTGAACAATTTTTTATGTGTCTCAGCAAGGATTCTATAGTTCATTGATTTTTGTTCGGGTCAGTGGTTTTGGAAATATATCTACGCAATTTTGTACCTACTCATTTGCTTCGCTCGTTCGCTATATATATAAACCTTCCGTGAAAAATTATCTAACTGATAGTGAAAACCGCATCATAAGCCGTTGCGTGGTTTAGGAGGAGTTAGCGGTTATACAGACAGACATACAGACGCGAAAAGCGACTTCATTTTATACTATGTGGAAATTTCAACATTAAAATGCGACAACTGAAGTAATGATAAAATATAAATTATTCTCATTAAATTTTATTCACGTCTTATTTGGCACGCTTACTTGATTCCATTTACAAACCAAAACAAATGACAAGTAGGTATAGTACTCGGATTATTTAAATTGATGTCTAAACCGCAATTTTATTGTGGTGAGAAGATAAAATGTTTTTTTTCTGTTATTCATCTGTCTTGAGATGATCTAAGAGCAGATTCACTCGTGGATGAAATTGGCCTTGTATTGCTTACATGTAATTGTTTTTGGGTTTGTGGTTAAAATTATTTTAACAGAATCGTCTACGACTTATAATTTCGGATTTCTTTCTCCCTCAGCGGAAACATTGGAATGTAGTTTGTATTCCAATGTTCTTTGGGAATTAGCACTCCCAGGGACCCGAGCTCGTACCAGTCGGTTTGTGTATGCCGGCTGGCGGATTCTAATACACAAATGGATTTTTTGTTGTGTTGAAGACGCTAATGACCTGAGTTGTCGACGCGTCTATAATCTACAATAAATAAAAATAAATCGGATTTCTTTCAAAATTCTACTAGCTGTGCCTACTTGTCTATGACGAGGTTAAGTCTACGGATAGATTCTACATTAAAAATAGAAATTGTAAATTGTAGACGCTCGATATCTTACGTTAAAAAGTGGTTAAACAAAATAGAGCTGGCAACTTTACAAAGTTATATACAATTAATTTAAAAAAAAATCAAAATCTTTCAAGTGGAAGTTGTCGAAAGTTCTCTGACAAAAAAAAACGCCATGTTTTAAATATATAGATGGACAAAATCCAATATAGAAGAACATCAACAAAACTATATTTTCATATTTTATATTTTGAATAGTACAAGTTTATCTTCAAACTGCGGGATAAGCTTTTGTTTTTATGTATCTTTACTATATAATATGACATTTACTCCCGGACTTTAATAACTCATCCGACAGTTGAATTTCATATACAGGGTGTCCTACATAACGTTCCCAAAATATTTCGAAAACGGTGTCAAGTTTTGTAACCGCGAAGTTTGGAAACGCAGAAGACGTGGATATAAGAACCAGACAGCACCTGTTTCCTATATTTTTCAGGACGGACAAAAAACACTTTTGGAGCTGTCTGGTTTTTCCACCTTAACACTAGCCAAACGTTGAACTAATTCGGTTTAAAAACCATTGATAATGGTTCTTGCATCAATCGATATTTTTTTCTTTATAGGAATAAGTGAACATGTAGAATTTTTCAAGTGTTTGTGTATTTATTTTAATAACTAAAAAAATGAAAATTACAAAAAAGTGGAACTGTCTTATTTTTGCATCCACATCTTCAATTTGGAAATAATAGTAAGTAGGACACCCTGTATTAAGTATATTTGCGTATTTATTACCATTCAATTTAACAGTTCCATTTCGAAATAACACAAATCCACTCAAACAAAGCACTGATCTCTTGAATGTAAACACACAGGCTTGAGTAATATTAATTAACTCATAGTTTATTTGAGAAGGTAGATGACCCTACTGCAAGAGTTTCGGAATAGACGCAACGTTTTAATGAACAATGGGGGTCACGCACTGGTGATCAATGCATTACGCACCGAGCGTAATGATCACAAAGGCACGCGGCAGCGAGGTAGATGAATTTCTGTTTAAACAACCTACTTCGACAATGGTTTGTGCGACACTAAAGTAAAGTTGGATAGTGATATTGTTGAGTGCTATGTTGTTTGAATGTACCCAACGCACCACCGTCGCGTCGTTGCGACTGTTGAGCTGGAGATCTGTTGTGTCAGCACGCGTGTGGAGTCGCTGATTTGATATCGCTGTTGCTGGAATGAACGATAGCTCGATACGTGCGTAGAAGATGCAGCTGATTGGATGTTGGAGACTGGGATAAAATATAGGGACTAGATACTCAATTGGTGGATGCTGTGGAAGAAATTATTGAAATACAAGTCCTGGATTTATGCGTTAATATTCTTAGGTTATATGTGTAGAGGGCATAGTTTTGAGTTATAAAGACTAATTTTATGTGGAAAAATGGAAGGAAATGTTTCAAGAGGCAGACAAAGAATAACATGGACATCAAACATTAAAAAATGACTTATTAGCTCATTTCAATACTTAAAAGAAATAGCAATAGACAGAATACAATGGACAAAATGTTACAATTACCACAAAACACCAAACCATAACAAACACTCTCGACGTACGTTTCGCCAACCAAGTTGGCATCATCAGGAGATGATTAACAGTTTTAATCATCTCCTGATGATGCCAACTTGGTTGGCGAAACGTACGTCGAGAGTGTTTGTTATGGTTTGGTGTTTTGTGGTAATTGTAACATTTTGTATCTTTACACCAAAGGTTCTACTATTTTTTATTGAGAATACAATGGAAGCAAGTGGTCTCCAACATCCTGTAAAGGATATGGGACATCATGATGATGATGATTCTTAGGGTAGGTATTGATTTTGGATAATAAATTGGATAATAGAGAACGTAGAAAATATGTAGCTGGATTGGATGTTGGAGACGAGGATAAAAGAGGATACTAAATAATCAGTAAGTGGATACTGTTGAAGAAATGATTAAAATTCAAGTCCTTGATTGGTGCATTAAAATGATAGGGGTATTGTACAATAAATAGAAAAAAAGGAACGTACAAAATATAGCTGATTGGATGTTGCCGTAGGAGACTGGGAAGGGACAAAATTAGAGACTAGAGATTCAATAGATGGATACTGTGGAAGAAGTTATTGAAATACAAGTCTTGGGTTGGTGTATTAAGATGATTGGGGTATTGAGTTTGGTTGATAAATTGGATACAAGAGAACGTATAAAATATGCAGCTGGATTGAAATATATCAAAATTGGTAGTCGTGTGAATTTAGCAACCTTTTTTCGGAAAAACAGTTAAATTTTTGGAGTTCTGGAAAGTTTTAGGAGTTCCTTAGAGTTCCTGATTGGTAAAGTGAAAGTCTCAAAGTTCTCGGCCAAAAAACACGCCTTGTGTTTTAAATATATCGAAAATCTCTCACATAAAATTAGATATGAAACTGTCGAATTAGAAATAGAATCTTGAAGTCAAAAATATTTTTTTCCATTTCGAATATTTATATAATAAATAATCACAATATTCGAGAGTGTAAGCTTTCGCGGCCGGCGTTGTTCCAAATCTTGATGGTTTCCGGACTCGTAGGCCGTGTTCCGATGGCATTTCTACCTGAAGTTTCGTCTACAACTGCGGTAGACATTTTCAAAAGCCTTCAGAATAATCACAATAGTTTTGCATATTTAAATATGAATTGCAAATGAATCGTATATACGAACTGAAGAGCGAGGAGTCAACAGGGAGTCGTTTTATACAGTCATCGTGTTTTCCAATACAATATTTTATTATGTTCTCGCGACTCCAGCAGACCGATCGACCGAGTCCGCGCCTCCCACTGCCACCTCCCCCTTTACACCGCCCGATCAGCTGATCGCTTGCACAATGGGTTACACTTTTCGAACGGTTTAAGAAGATGCAAATACAGTGTTTAACCACCGTTTTTTTGTCAGCAGTAGTTTTTTTTTTGGTTTCTGATAGTGGACGAAAATTACTTTAGCACTGTCATGACTTGAATAATCCTTCACCAACACGCAAAAAATGGTTCTTGGCGCTTCATGAGCGCTCGCCAAATTTTAAATTAATATCCCAACGAATTTTCAAAATTTACTAAATCTTAAAACTATTCGATTACGCACATAAATTTGGAATAATCAAGATAAAAATAAAATAGGAAGAAAAGATGGACTAAGTTCCGAAAGCACTTAATATATGAATTTAAAAAACTTTTGGAAAGGATTTCTTTCTATTTTATTTTTATTTTTTATTTTACTAAAATTTTTCTTGACTCATTCTGTATTTCGAAAACGATAGACTTGCAGATCCATTTTTTTTGGCCTAAAATCAGCTAATGGACATGCCAGTGAATTTCCTACACGTATTTAGGAAATATACAGGTATATCAATGCGTTTCTACTGAAGAAGGCTGAGCAGTAGTCAATTAAAATATTAGTAAAAAAAACTTTTTAAAGATACGCTTTTATTTAAATGTACTAAAAAGGAAAAAATAAATTTTAATAATTTAGTTTCACAATTATAAAAGCTAGGGTCGTATTTATTTTTATTTATTGTAAATTATAGACGCGTCGACAACTTAGGTCATTAGCGTCTTGATTACATTAAATAACAACACACTTAAAACTAAATGACATTACAAAACACCCATGAGCGGAGGCGGGATTCGAACCCACGACAGTCTGATCCAGAGGCCGCGACGCTAACCACTGGACCACTCTGTTCTCGCTAGGGTTGTAAACTCTACGATATTTTATTAGTCACGACCCACGCTTTTATAATTATGAAACTAAATTATTACAACTTATTTTTTCCTCTTTAGTACATTTAAATAAAAGCGTGTCTTTAAAAAGTTTTTTTTATACTAATATTTTATTTTGTTCCTTTTAGTCGTTCAAAAGTTTATCCTCTTTTGACTCCCTTAGGGATTGAATTTCGAAAAATCCATTCATATAGTGGGTGCTTACGTTACAAAAGAGACCTATTGTCCAAATTCCAAGTTTCCAGTTTTACCGGTTTGGCCTTGGCGTTGAATAGTCAAAAAACCCTACTCCCTCGTTTGACTCCCTTAGGGATTGAATTTAATTCTAAAAACGATTGATTCATGTATTGTCATCGGGAATGCACATGTGTACCAAATTTTAAATCGATCGGATACGTGGAAGTCGTTCAAAATTGACTTGCAAGATTTGACCTAAACAAACAAACTAACATACAAACATTGCAAGTTAAATAAAAGCTTGTAAAAACAGACATTAACACGGGTCACGGGTAAAGGTTATAGGACTATATTTTTGAGTTTTTTTTAACCTTCACCTATGGCTTTATCCCATGTGCCAGCATCTTATTCCTATTACTATAACATATATTACTGGGACACAAATATGGATGGATTAACAGGTTTTGGGATAAGAGACAAGGAAAGCAATAGACTCTTTGACTCTTTGAGTTAGCTTTCGAAGCTAATTCATTACCATGTCCGTCATAACAATAGCATAGATCCATTTATGTTTTCACTTAGCAATAAAATGGTTACACACTGAAGATTTCGATGAGCATCTAATCTAAAGTATACTTAGGTATACGAGAGTAGAAAGTGTAAACATGGCAAATAACTGTATCTTCAAATACGTAATAATATCTGACGAGGTTTTCACATGCCCACAACTAAAACACATTTATTTTATCATAAAATATCCGGTGTTGTTTAATGTAACAGTACAAATTTAAAACACAAAAAAAAATTGTGTTTTAAAGACCATCAGCAGCTATTATTTTTTTTTTAATAATAAATTGAAAATTCAATTGACACTTTTACCAGCTCTCGGGCTAGAACCCGGGAACTGGGGACTTGTAATAGAGGAACCATAGCAACGCCATGTAAACAACAGCATCGCTACACTCTCGGCTATTCTCAAGCCCTAATTTAAAACACAATATAATAATAAGGTTACATGAGAAAAAAAAATTCTTTCCCGATCCAAAATTATTTTATTCAACTAAAAAATAGCTAAATTATTGTTAAAAACAACGTTTCGACGCTAATTGGCGTCATTCTCAAGTTTTTAACAAAAAAAGGTTTCTGTAAAATTAAGTTAGAAGAAAGTCTTGGTATAATATATATTATTATTTTAAATTTTAAACGGCTGGATACACGTTTTCCCACCATCAACACCGTCTCTCCCACCACTTGTTTTTTTAATTCCATGTTTAACTTGTTATATAAATATTATTTTAGCCAAAATATCAGAATATTGTATTGTCATCAAAACTACATACGACTGCAAAGTTTTACGTCAATTTGACATTTGGAAGAGGGTGAAAATCGAGTTGCAAAATATTTTTACATACAACATAGATGCATACAACGACATACAAGTGAAACTTATATAAGCGTGTTAAATAAAATATTAGTAAAAAAAACTTTTTAGATACACGCTTTATTGAAATGTACTAAAAAGGAAAAATAATATTTAATAATTTTGGTTCATAATTATTATAAAAGCGGGGGTTGTAATCTCTATGATAGTTTATTAGTCGCAACACCCGCTTTTATAATAATTATGAACCAAAATTATTAAATATTAATTTTTCCTTTTTAGTACATTTCAACAATAAAAGCTACTCTAAAAAGTTTTTTTTTAGTAATATTTTATTTTGTTCATTTTAGTCTTTCAAAATTTTACCTCCCTTTGACACCCGTAGGGGTTGAGTTTCGAGAAATCCTTTCTCAGTGGATGCTTACGTCAGAAAAGGAACCAACTGTCCAAATTTCAAGTTTCTAGCTTCAGCGATTTGGCCTGGGCGTTGATTAGTCAAAAAAACCCTACATCCCCGTTTGAACTCCTTAAGGGTTGAATTTATGTCTAAAAACGATTTATTTACGTATTGTCATCGGGAATACATATGTGTACAAAATTTCAAGTCGACCGGATACGAGGAAGTCGTTCAAAATTGACTTGCAAGTTTTGACCTAAATAAACAAACACACAAAAACTAACTAACAAACATTGCAAAGTTAAATAAAACCTTGTAAAAAGAAGAGAATACAACGTTACGCTACCTCGGTTTAAACACGGTATATGAATTAAACACATAAATGCGTGAATGAATATATTTTTTTTATATACAGTCAACAATGACGTAATTATGATGTATCTATGTAATGTTACATACTCACAGTGTAACAATATGTATTTACTAATTAATGCACAAGCTATTATTACGTATCGATACTCGATTACACGTAATGTTAATAGTGGGAAGGTAAAAGAGTGTAAAATGTCTCTAGGAAATCGTTGGCTCAAGGACAGCGAACCGACTGTCCGGCATCCACACATTTTGACCAGAGTGAATAAAATAAAATTGTAACGGAATCTCTATCTGTAATTTAGTTTTTTTGCAGTTTATAAAATACTAATGTTTACCCGATGTTGCCCGGGAACACTGAGTTAAAAGGTAATAGAGGCGCTATAATACCTATAGGTATATAAGTGCTTAAACAAAATTGAAGCCAGTTCTGACGTCACAGGGGACAGCAAACTTGGCGGCCAAACACGGGACGGTTAGGGAATATTATTCAATTCCTTTTCTTACATTTAAAATGAATGAATTGATTCACTGAATAAATGGCTTCACTTTTAAGTTTTAAATGCTTGTTGCGCCTTTATTACCTTTTAACTCAGGGCCTGGGAATGACAGCCGCGCCTGTCATAATAGCTTAATGAGATAAGCCTAAAGCTCAGAACAGAGATAGCTATATATAGAAACAGCATATCATACCAAATGATTGAATTGTGAATTATAGACGCTCGACAACAGAGGTCATTAGCGTCTGTTGCATATCATACCTATCTCTTGTGAAGCCACAACTATACACTAAAGTATGACCTGTTTATTATGCAGATCATTCGTTGCTTGTATTCCGTAGTTAATTTTTTGTTTGATAAATCTGTGTTTTATTGAAAAAAAATGTGCGTGTTGTGTGCCTGGATGTTACAATAACAGTTTCAAAGCGTTTATGAAAAACTTTAAAAAGAAGGAGGTTCTCAAACTAGACTGTCGTGGGTTCGAATCCCACCTGCGCTGCTCATGGATGTTTTGTGATGTTATTTAGTTTTAAGAAAGTTATTATTTAGTGTAGTTGAAAGACGCTAATGATCTGAGATGTCGACGCGTCTATAATCTACAATAAAAAAAATTTATAAAAAGTTTTTTTGTTTTTTAAGTTCTATATCGCTTCTATTGAAAGACCCTGTGTTTAAACATATTCTAATATTTTATTTAATGAAATTCGACTTATACCGTTGTTTTACAGCTGTTTTTATTAATATTTAAACATACAGTTATTATATGACTAATACAACACAACAATCGACGAAAACAGTTGCCAGCGACCAATAAAAAGGTGACAAAAGTAAACGATATCCGATTTAAAATGTACAGCTAAATACATAACCGTTATTTCGCGGTTGACAAACTCGATTCGTTGTTGTTTTACATAAAATTTCTTCGATTCATTTATTTCATTAAAAAAAAGTTGTATTCATTGTTCAATATCCGTGCTACAAAATGCATCTGGATAGCCAGCCGTTCTCCAATCAAATGCAACGCATTAACAAAAAACAGTTTATAGGTTTTCGCTATATTACCGTTATGGTTGCATCGAAACCATTGTTAGATATTTTATTTAGTGATGCTCGATACGAGATGTTTTAGTCGATTGTCTCGATTGTTCAAACATCTCGATGATTCTCGATGGTTGTCACTTAAGACTCGATTGTTTCATAGATCACCGAGACTGAATCGTACAGTACTGCCTACTGCATACCCGATACGAATTCAATAGAGAAGAGATCACAGAGTACCGACTGAACATTGTGAACAGTGAACAATCGTAGTATGTACTTAGATTATAGACGCGTCGAGAACTCAGGTCATTACTCATTAGCGTCTTCAACACAACAAAAAATCCATTTGTGTATAGTGAACAATCAACGAGCCGCGTGAACGTCAGTCGACTAGCATATAACCTTGAATCGCGATTATATGTATTCTCATTCGCTTCTATTGCTATAACTTATGTGGCAACTAATCGACTTGTACAATCGAACATTTCGATTTTAAAATCAAACTCCGAGTCGATTGTGGACTCGATTGTTATTATGAACGATTGTAATTGTTTAGATTGTAAAAACATCTCGCATTCGCCCATCACTAATTTTATTATTGAAGCGGATTCATGATTTTTATAAATATAATGCTTGTAAATCTCTTAAAAGATACTAGTGTTGAGTCTTTTTGAGTCAACATCAATACCCTACATCAGGGATGACGAACCTTTTTACATCAACGTGCCATATTTTTTCAAAAAATGTTTAATGTGGCCATGACGTGCCAACAAGCACCTACAGAAATTTAGTGGACAAAAAAATTATTCAAACGTAGATGAAAAGAATTATTTCGATAATGCATTGAGTGCCATATGAAACTTTCGTCAACTTATCGTGTCGATCTCATTATATATGTTTTTTGAAATTGTTTCGACAGCATCTAACATAGGTTCGCCATCCCTGCACTACATTGTCAACCACAACATTGTTTTGTTTTGGCAGTTTCCATGAGTCGCGTTTTTGAAACAAAAAAAAATAATCAAAAATTAAAACAATGTTGTAGTCGACAATGTAGGGTATTGATGTTGACTCAAAAGACCCAACACTGGATTTTCGGACCGGCTTCGCCCGGGTAGATCAAAAGCAATAAATCTTACATATTATATCACTTTTCTGTATCTCTTATAGTTTAGAAGGTAATAAACGCAGTTGTCGATCGTCTATAATCTGTAAATTTGTCAGAATAGAAAACAAAAACTTTTTTTAAATCCAGGTGTGCAAGCTTTCACGACCGGCATTGTTCCAAGTCTTCATGGTTTCCGGGCTTGTAGGCCGTGGTCCGGTGGTATTTCTACCTGACGTGTGAGCCGCCAAGGAGGACACTTCGACCGCTGCCACATCGCCTTTGAGAATGTCTACCGCAGTTGCAGACGAAACGTCAGGTAGAAATACCACAGAACCACGGCCTACAAGCCCGAAAACCATGAAGACTTGGAACTTTTTTAAAGTTTAAGATTTTTGTTTTTTCAAATGAACTTCCACAAGCCTCAACTGTTTTTTACTTCCCACCTCTACTATGGTAGGGAAGTAATGGATTCAGTCCGAAAACAATATTTCGAGATTTTAACAGATTTTCACGTTTTGAGACCCTAGCAATCGTTTAAGACAATTTTCTGACTGATGTCTGTATGTGTGTGTGTGTGTGTGTGTGTGTGTGTGTGTGTGTGTGTGTGTGATGTGTGTGTGTGTGTGTGTGTGTGTGTGTGTATGTGTGTATGTGTGTGTGTATGTGGTCAATTTTTCGCCTTCGATATCTTAAGAACGGAACAACATACGGGCATGCCGATTATTCTATTGTGTTTATCAGCCTTTAACTTAGATCTGATTAGATTTTGAGTCAAATCGGTTCAGTGGATCCTGAGATATTCAAAAAAACGTCCTCAATGTCACGTATTAACATAGGTAAAAAAAAATATAAATGAATTCTAGATGTTATAATATGAAAAAAATGTAAATATTTTTTTCTCTAAAATGTATAGTTTTCGAGAAAAAAAATATTTTACTAAAAAAAATAAAAATTGTACGTAAATCAAGGTAACCATGATTTTTGCTATATTAAGCTAGCCATCAGTAGATCACCAAACAAAAAAGAGGGCCATGCTTTTTTCAAAGAATAAAAATTAAATTGTGTTTTAAAGACCACCAACAGCTAAGGTTATTTGGGCCTAGTCAAAGAATAAAAAAAAAAAGAGTGTTTATTTTTTGCAAATATTTACTAGGACTGGTCATCAGTCGAATTTTTTTTATACCAATACAATTTACAAACTAAAAATAGATTAAGATATTTGGCATGTGTTTTCAAGCAAACAGGATCGCGATTTCAAAGAAAAAACGATTTAAGCATACGATTTTGTTATTGTAAATGCGGTCTTCACTTTACGAATATAAAAATATTTAAAGACACACGTTTCATCTATCAGTATAAATATAAAAAAATAGAACCTCCTTTAAAAAAAGCCACTAAAAATTAGAAAATAATAAAATTTTGAGGTCGGCGCCAATTTAATTAGGTATCTACTCTTTTTATAGGTATATCTACTTTTATTAGTGTATTTGCCATAATATGGCACATACACTATTGGCGTCGGTCGGATGGCGGGACCTAGGGGTCGGACCAAAATTTCTCGACGTTTCATAGCCTCCTGAACACTTTGGCACCATTTTTGAAAATGTTTATATATATATGTATGTATATATATATTTATATATATATATATATATATTTATATATATATATGTGTGTACACGATAACTCTCGACAGACTTAATCGATTGAAACGAAATTTGGTACACACATTGGAACCCATCACCGCAAGAAGCCTATTTAAAATGGGCCTGATCGGACCATTTTCAGGGTTGTATTTAGGGGTTCCAAAAAGTTTTTGGGCCCAAAAATACCGAAAAATTTGTCAGAATCGTTTCAAAATTGAAATTTAACTCTTTAGTAAAGATATAAATGTGCTACTAAAATTTTAATAAAATCGGCCCGACAGGACCGGACTTTCAAATTTTATGAAAACACTAGGTTGTTGATACGGATTTACTTAGATATGGAAGGGTGTATTTAATTGGGTGTACTGATAAAATCCATGTCTAATATTGAAATTTAGACAAATTTAATTATTTTAAGGGATGTATTAAGGGGTTAAATTTTTTATTTTGTCAAAAAACAAACTTAAGTTTACATAATAATGCCACAATGCAAGTATTAGCAAATACACTATATTGTCGGCAGGGTTTGGCACTGCGACCCGAGTTTTTTTATTAAATGGCGCCTCAAATTTTATTGTTTTTTTTCTTTTTAGTGGCTTTTTAGAAGGAGGTTCTATTTTTTTATAATGTTTATTTATTTTTTACTTTTTAGTGACTTTGCAATACCCTACTTAGTTTGTACGTTATTAACCGACTTCTTCCTTGATACTTGATTACTAGACTTAAAAAAAAAGAAAAAAAAACTACTGACCCGATTTAAGTAAAATTTATGTGGGTCTACCCTGAAGGTATGTCCTATTAAATAAAACCAGAATAATCAAAATCGGTTTACAAATACAGGAGATATGGGGTTAACATACCTACATAAGTAACATATGTATAGGTACCTACATAAAATGACCTATAGCTACTAAACTAAAAAAAATAAAAAACTAGTGAACCGATTTAAATAAAAATTAGATGGGACCATTTAGTAAACATTCTAAACCCAACGGCGTCGAAATTATTCAAATCGGTTAACCCATCGAGAAATTATAAAAACATAAAAATTAATAAAAAAATCACATGTCGAATTGATAACCTCTGTTTTTTGAAGTCGGTTAAAAACTATTGAGCCGATTTAAATAAAAATTAGATGGGACCATTTAGTAAACATTCTAAACCCAACGGCGTCGAAATTATTCAAATCGGTTAACCTTTTGAGAAGTTATGACCGAACAAACATAAAAAACTTTTTAACCAAAAAAAACCTCCTTCAAAAAGGCACTAAAAAGAGGAAAATAATGAAATTTTGAGGTCTGTGCCAATTAAAATATGAAGTTGGTTAAAAAGAAGATATTAATCACTATACTATACTTTTTAACCGACTTCATATTTTAATTGGCACAGACCTCAAAATTTCATTATTTTCCTCTTTTTAGTGCCTTTTTGAAGGAGGTTTTTTTTTGTTAAAAAGTTTTTTATTTTTTACTTTTTAGTGTCAAAAAGTAACATTTACCTTAAAAAATCACACGCCGTTACTTACTTTTATTAAAATCAGCCGAACTACTGAACCGATGAAATTTCTATGGGACCAATATGAAAGTATATCCTTTCAAAAAAAAGATTTTTCAAAATCGGTTCATAAACGACGAAGTTATCCGCGAACATACATAAAAAATATATACGGTCGAATTGAGAAACCTCCTTTTTTTGAAGTCGGTTAATAAAAAATAAAAAAATATATACATGTCGAATTGATAACTTCTGTATTTGAAGCCGGTTAAAAAGTTAATCACAGAATAAAAACATTTATTAGTAAAGAAATCAATACTGTTTTTCTTAAACGGTCGAAAGTTAATAGCGACATTTTTTATTTCGTTGATCTCATTGCGGTTATTTAATTACTTACAGCCACACTCGCAGTTCTATTTACCTAACAACAAAATTTGAAATAAGT
The DNA here is from genome assembly GCA_039654895.1 of Mongoloraphidia duomilia. Lineage (NCBI taxonomy): Eukaryota > Metazoa > Arthropoda > Insecta > Raphidioptera > Raphidiidae > Mongoloraphidia > Mongoloraphidia duomilia. The sequence continues at coordinate 17,414,705 of CM077527.1, forward strand.
AGGATATGACGAACGACAAATTTTTTGTACGGTGCGTTGAACATTTCATGTTTATAGTAGATAAGTAATTATTTTTGTACGCCATGCAAATTGTTTCAAATATTACGCATTCTATAAAAGAAAAAAAGGTTAAATGTTACGTGACAGTGTGTTGTTAAAAAAAAACACCAACTGATGCGCAAGTGTTATTTTCGACGTCATTACACACAGAAGTTCATTAGCATGTCGACGACACATTAACTAAATTAAGTGAACAAAAGCTTGTTGCGACGTCACGTGTGTAAAAAAATGAACAGCGTTGCTGATAGACAGTAGTCGAGACTCAAGTTACCGGATCTGTCTTATTTAACACTCGAAACTGTCTCGAGTGTTATATGTATAGGTATTCATCCAAGATAAATGGATTAGAGGTTAACTTGATCAAACTGCACCGGAAGTTACCCCGTTCATTCTTCATCTCAAATTTTTTACCCTCGTCTAAAAACGGTTACCGCTCTCCTGATGCTATTTTTAAAGCTAAAGGGTTCGGGTAAAGGCCAAATGAAGAACCAATAATCACGCTACAGATCCGACAGGCGAATTTTTTGAAAAAAAGTTTTGACTACGTGTAACATAATTTTTAAAAAGTAAATTTTTTCAGGAATTTTTTTTCAGTTTTTCGTCTGTAGGATCTGTAGTATGATTATTGGTCCTTCATTTGGCGTTTACCCGAACCCTTTAGCTTTAAAAATAGCGTCGGGAGAGCGTAAACTGTGTTTAGGCGAGGGGAAAGGATTTGAGATGAAGAGTAGTACAGGGGGTAACTTCCGGTAGAGAATACAAAATAACCATCAAAAAGGCTAGATTTTTAATGTTCGACTTGAATATGAAATTACCTAATTTTTTACATAGCTCGCTTATTATTCAAAAAACGAAATACGAAAAATTTAGAAGCTACAAAAATTAAAGTAATTTCTATAGGGAAAGTTCTGATATAAACCAATAGTCCATATAAAGTCGCGTTTACAAGATATGACAAGAAATTCAGTTTTTTTAAAAGGAATATCTAATTATTATTTTATAGTTGAATAGAGCTTACTTTTCTGGACAAAAAAAGTTCTTTTGAAAAATCCCAAAATATTGAAAATAGACGAGCTATAAACGATTCTATATTTTGAGCGTATCGCTTAACGCAATGTTGAAGTTTTCCTTCCCATACAAATTTTGTTCAAATATTTGTCATGTATCTCTGCTAGTATTAAAAATACGAAAAATTTACAAGTTATCAAAATTGAAGTATTTTACATGATGAATTTTGTCATATAAAGTCGCGTTTACAAGATACGTTATAAAATTAAGTATTTTTTAAACCGAACACCCTATTATTATGTTACAGTTCAATAGAGTTTACTTTTTTCTACAAAAAAGATCCTTTTAAAAAATGCCAAAATATTGAAAATAAACGAGCTATTAAGAGGTTGCAATATTTTGGGTGTGCCGCTTATCGCAACGTTGAAATTTCCATCCCCATATTAATTTAAAATATTTGTTACTTTGCTCTGTTATTATTAGAAATAGGGAAAATTTACATGTCACCTAATAATTATGAACCTAACTTATTAAATATTATTTTTTACTTTTTAGTACATTTCAATAAAAGTTTGTCTCTAAAAACTTTTTTTAACTAGTAGTAAGTATTTTTTTTGTCTAATATCAATTCCTCTTCAGACTAAAAATAAACCATGCAGGTACTTACTGTGTCATTACGTTCAGAGCATGGATGACGGCCTAAGGCTATTCCATAATGCCAACATATTCATTACCATATGTAGGTACTCTCACAGGTCGAGACCTTCTGAACGTGTTCGCACAAGTGTAGCATCCAACGCCAGGTTAAAGACCTGTCACATCCCAGCGGGACATCGGCATATTATATGCGACCTTCTTTAATTTAACATTTTCTGGATTTACGAATTTGCATGGAACAAAATTAGGTTTCTAACCAGACGCTGGAGTTCTTCGATCTTTTCGTAGGTAAGTTCGGTTATGCGCTCAGATCGATCTGAGCGCAAAACCGACCTTACCTCGATTAATTTCGCGACACTGTTTAGACCAAATCTTGCAACTCAATTTTGAAAGACTTTCACGTATCCGATCGATTTGAAATTTTGTATACATATGTATTCCCGATGACAATACACGAACAAATCGTTTTTAGAACTAAAATCAACCCCTAAGGGGTTCAAACGGGGATGTAGGGTTTTTTTGAATAATCAACGCCCAGGCCAAATCGCTGAAGCTAGAAACTTGAAATTTGAACAGTTGGTTCCTTTTCTAACGTAAGCATCCACTAAAAAGGATTTTTCGAAATTTAACCACTACGGGTGTCAAAGGGGGGTAAACTTTTGAAAAACTAAAATGAACAAAATAAAATATTAGCAAAAAAAACTTTTTAGAGGCAAGCTTTTATTGAAATGTACTAAAAAAGAAAAAAATAATATTTAATAATTTAGGTTCATAATTATTATAAAAGCGGGGGTTGCGACTAATAAACTATCATAGAGTTTACAACCCACGCTTTTATAATAATTATGAACCTAAATTATTAAATATTATTTTTTCTTTTTTAGAACATTTCAATAAAAGCTTGTCTCTAAAAAGTTTTTCTTACTAATATTTTATATCTACTTTAGTCTGGATAACCGAATTTGCATGGAAAAAAATTCGGTTTCCAACCCGACTCCGGAGTTTTTCGACCTTTCGTATAAGACTTATCGATTAATTTCGAGATAGTAGTAACTCTCCCTTTTATCTACTTTAGTGAAGTGTTTATAGGTACCTGAAATGCTTATTTTAATCCACGTAAATACTTTCAAGTATTGTGATGAAACTGAAAATACCTCAGAACAGAGCATATCACGTCGCTTGTGAAGCAACGAATATACACTAAAGTACAATAATTAGGAAGTTTCCCTTTTTTATTTTTTTGGTCTAAATCATAGTTCTAAAAATTATAAAATTAATGGCGGAAGAATTTTTGAAATATCTTTAAAAACAACAAAGTTATGCTACTTCAAAGTTTGAATTGACAATTCTCCAAGAAATTCCGTTTTCAGTCCGGGTGACGTCACGCGGCACGATATTTATAAAAGTTATTTTCAGTTTGTATGTGTGGTAATTTAGCATGGTAACTTCCGATAAATCTCTTTCTATAAACTCGTAAATAGTTATGGAAACACTAAAAACAAACCAGTTGATGACGGAAAATATTGACATATTTAAATTTTTGACAGTTAATTTTAATTTAATATAAATAGAAAAGTCTGTATTACAACAAAATAGTTACTAAGTAACTTATAGGTTCTAATTACTCACAAAGCTAAAAAACAGCAAACTTGTACCGCGTGACGTCATATTCAAAAATCAAGTTCGTTTGCGACCCCACGTACAAGAAATTGAATATCTCCGTTGAAATTAAAGATATCAAAATAATTCTTTCAGAATTTTTAAAGTTATCCTTATTATAATGATGTGACAGTATCATAATTAGTATTTTCGTCCAATGGAAACTTCCTAATTGTACTTTAGTGTATATTCGTTGCTTCACAAGCGACGTGATATGCTCTGTTCTGAGGTATTTTCAGTTTCATCACAATACTTGAAAGTATTTACGTGGATTAAAATAAGCATTTCAGGTACCTATAAACACTTCACTAAAGTAGATAAAAGGGAGAGTTACTACTATCTCGAAATTAATCGATAAGTCTTATACGAAAGGTCGAAAAACTCCGGAGTCGGGTTGGAAACCGAATTTTTTTCCATGCAAATTCGGTTATCCAGACTAAAGTAGATATAAAATATTAGTAAAAAAAACTTTTTAGAGACAAGCTTTTATTGATTTGTTCTAAAAAGGAAAAAATAAATAATTTAGGTTCATAATTATTATAACAGCGTGGGTTGTAAACTCTATGATAGTTTATTAGTCGCAACCCCCGCTTTTATAATAATTATGAACCTAAATTATTAAATATTATTTTTTTCTTTTTTAGTACATTTCAATAAAAGCTTGCCTCTAAAAAGTTTTTTTTGCTAATATTTTATTTTGTTCATTTTATTTTTTATTATTATTTATTATTATTTATATTTTTTTTGTCAGGTACATTAATATGATCATTCGTTGCTTGTATTCCTCAGTGTTAATTACTCTTTATATGTCTTGTTGTGTGCCTGGGTGTTCCAATAAAGGTTCCAAAACGCTTATGGAAAATCAAGGTACATCTAATCATCAGTAAGTAAAATTAATAATTTATTATATTTTCAATGTTTCAATAGGGTCGTCCCACATTTTTTAGGGTTGGAATCTATGTTACAAATAAATAATAAAACAATTTCTTTGAGAATTTTTCGGAAACTTTTTCTTCAAGAAAAAAATTCTCTAAAAAACATATTTTTCAATGTAATTTTAAACATAGAATTATACCGTCACGGAATACGTCATACTGATCCATAGATAAAGAGAGAATATACGTAGTAGGTAGTACACTGATTTGTTTATGTACAGTTGACAGGCCAGCAGTTATAGAATTTATAGGTTAGGTTCTTCACCAGTTACGACTGACGAGGAAGTATTCCTCTCTTTCTATAGACATATCTCTCTTTATCTATGCATGGACGTATGTCTGGCTTCATTGCTCTGGCTTTGACGTCATATGGCGGCTAAGCTCAGCCGTTTGAAATAAACACATTTTTTTATTAAATTCTTGTTTGCAATTAAGAGGAAGGGTATAAGAACGAAAAAGTTTTTTTTTCGAAAATCGAAATTATCAAAGTTGTTCCCCGTACGTCTCAACTGGCTTCAGTTATGTAATATGCCACTTCTATAGTTATCTCTGTTCTGAATTCCAGTGACAAGGAGTGCCAATACAAAGATGAGAGATCAAGCGTCAACAATTACAAATAATGCAATTTATAAAACAACAATAGAGATTCCCTCTGCAGTCACGACTCCTGTTATAGAAGATGAAACACGTACCTAGTGAAAGTTGAAAACGTGTTATTGGATTTTACCTTGGATAAATCCGGGTAACAAAAAATGCATTTAAGATTATTTCGTAATAATGAATCTATGTATAATGTATATGTATTACTGATTAACTGACTAATCCAGCTATTCATTATAATGGTGGAATGTCAAGCACTCATGAATATTTATTGTAACAGAAAAAAAGTTACGATTAATTCCTTGTCATTGTTGTACCGGTATATTGTATACGGATATCGGTACAACAATGACAAAGAAGTAAATTAATTTTTTTTCTGTTACAATATAATATATTCATATAAATATGTATTGCTTGTGTTATACACAAACGACTAGGTCCTGCAGTTAGGGTCCACTCTGATTGGTCGAATACCCAATCTTGATGTCGTTTGACACACACACACACACCTAAACGAACGTAACAACTTACTAGTGTATACTAATATGGATAGTTGATAGCGATTAAAAAATAGACATTGTATGTGGAGAATGTTCAAATACATATTCTTCAAGACAGGCATTAATGTTCACAAAATTGGAATGAAAACTTCAGATAAGGCTTGTAATCTAGTTCTATTTATAAAAGTCGATCAATTTTTTGACATTTCAAAATAAAACCTAATTTAATATTATTATTTGAGATATTAGGATGTCCAAAATTTATACAGTATTAACAGTGTTCTTAAGAAATTAAAATGGAAAAATAAATTTCAATTAAATTCTATTTTGAAATCTCAGAAAATTGATCGATTTTTATAAAAAGAATTAGATTATAAGCCTTATCTAATTCTAATTTTGTGAACATTAATGCCTGTCTTGAAGAATATGTGTTTGAACATTCTCCACACACAAAACCCATTTTTAAATCGCTATCAACTATCCATATTAGTATACAGAGTTCACTAGTTAGTTATTACGTTCGTTTAGGTGTGTGTGTGTGTGTGTCAAACGACATCAAGATGAGGTATTCGACCAATCAGAAATGGACCATGACTGCAGGGTCTAGTCGCTTGTAATGTATACAACACTAATTTATTGATTTAGCAACGTTTCGATGCCTGAGGAAGATCCAATAAAAGGATCGAAACGTCGCTAAATCAATAAATTAGTATTGTATACATTATTGCCCACATTCCTGCTACATATTATAGTATACTTATCTAATAATAACTGAAAATCCAATTGATACTTTTAATAAATCTATCTATATGACTACAGTCAACTTCACTTTGCGGTACGATTTACATACCCACAAAGCATACACGGCGTTTGTAAAGATTCGCGCAGGAGCGGGTGCTGTTACGATTCTTATAGAACTCTCGATGGCTGGACTGACAAAGTCGTCTGTCGGTGCCATTCTGTATGACCATTTACAATGGTGTTAAATTTTTGTCTCACTTTAACTTATGTAAAGTTAAATTTGTTAGAAAGCGACAAAAAATTAACAGCTGTGAAAATTCTTAGACTGACCAAACATAGAATCAAGAGAACTGCATAATGCAGTTGTGTGCAGAAAATAACATTAATAATATTATTTATAGAACTGTAAGAGCAAAGTTATTTTTAACTTGTCGAGTTGAACAACCTGTAAACCAACCCTATAAATCGTCAACTAACAAGGAAGATAGACGTGGGCACCTGTTGTGCGTGGTGCATTCAAGGTGTGGAAGGCCGCGACGTGCCCACTGAATTATTTACACGTTCAGTTGTTTCACAAACGAAATACATCCTACTTAAATACTATGCGAAAATCACTGGACTCCGGAATAAAGAACTGGAAAGGCTTTTCAACACAAAAGAAATTTTTGAGGTAAAAATTCTTTAGGTGCGGTAGGTAGAAGTGATTCCGATCGAATATGGTCAAAGGGTGACTGTGGTGGAGTTAACAAAAAATTAATACAACCTCGGAACTAGTATATATAGAGGAATCAGTTAACTGGCTACTCAGATGGTATTAAAAAATAAATAAAATTTCTTCTGTACTAAAACTCAAGAAAATTGGACCTGTACACTTTTAATAGCTTCTCTATAAACCTGATTTTTTCAAAATTTAACCTTCGGACATAAGAGAGGGGTCTTAGAAGCTCACCAATTTTTAAAAAATATTAAGTATCTTCAAAGGGAGCCATTTCCCATGACATGCCACATGTGAAATAAACAAAAAATGTTTTTTTTGTATAATTGTCACTTTATTGACCGCAGAGGACGCAAAAAATTGTTTTTGATAAAATTGACCCTTGGAATAATTGCACAACACGTCAAGTTGTTTGCACGTCAAATTAAAATTTTTAATGACTAATGATTTAAAAGTTCAGGCCTGTGACTTGATGGAAAAGGTTCCGTTTTTTAGCATTTTGGTGCAGAACTATAAAAACTAATCACAATTAGCGACCCTCCAGTTATAAGCAGGGCCGTGAATAGAAAATCAGGGCTCGGGGGGATTTTTTCAATTGAGCTGAATTAAGTTTCACAAAAAAAACCCTGAATTGCGAAAATCTTTAAAAAGTTTGATCCTGGGGAAAATTACTCCGTACCTTCCTCCCTCTTGTCTGGCCTAGCTGTAAGCAGGGGCATATTTACTGGGGGGTTTAGAGGGCTAATATAGCCCAAGGCGGCAAGTTCGTAGCAGCGGAAAAATTGAAGAAAGTAGTATTTGTGATAGGCAATAGAAGGATGTTTGGGAGAGGAATATTGGGGAGGGTAAGATAAGATGCCGGAGAAACATTTAATAAAGGGGGGCTAGTTCAAAGGTAGCAAAAATCTAAAACCGTCCCTGGCTGTAAGATCCCTTTGCGAGACAAAAATTATAGAAACCTTTTCAGTTCTTTAAAGCGAAGTGTAACTAGATGAGTCATGGACGATCTCGAAACAAATGGAAAATGCTTTAGCGGCATTTGAAATGTGGACGTGGCGGAAAATTTTGAAGATTTCATGGGTAACGAAAACATCTAAAAAACTCGGGTCGCAGTGCCAAAACCTGCCGACAATATAGTGTATTTGCTAATGCAGGCCTTGTGGCTTTATTATGTAAACTTAAGTTTGTTTTTAGACAAAATAAAAAATTTAACCCCTTAATACATCCCTTAAAATAATATTTTTTTTCTTAATTTCAATAATATTATCAATGCAACCTCTGTACGGAATTAAATACACCCTTCAATAAGTAAATCCGTATCAACAAACTAGTGTTTTCATAAAATTTGTAAGTCCGGTCCTGTCGAGCCGATTTTATTAAAATTTTAGCAGCACATTTTAATCATTAATAAAGAGTTAAATTTCAATTTTGAAACGATTCTGACAAATTTTTCGGTATTTTTGGGCCCAAAAACTTTTTGGAGCCCCTAAATACAACCCTGAAAATGGTCCGATCGGGCCCATTTTAAATAGGCTTCGTGCGGTGATGGGTTCCAATGTGTGTACCAAATTTCGTTTCAATCGATTAAGTCTGTCGAGAGTTATCGTGTACACACATATATATATAAATATATATATATATATATAATATATAAATATATACATACATATATATATAAACATTTTCAAAAATGATGCCAAATTGTTCAGGAGGCTATGAAACGTTGAGAAATTTTGGTCCGACCCCTAGGTCCCGCCATCCGACCGACGCCAATAGTGTATGTGCCATATTATGGCAAATACACTAATAAGGAAGTATTAAAACGTGCTGGTGTAGGAAGACAACTTTTAGCTATGATATAAGGAAGAGAAAACTGGAATTTCTGGGTCATATTGTGCGGGGGAAGGGTTTTGAGCACCTAATTTTAACAGGAAAAATTAACGGTCTAAAAAATAGAGGTCGAAGTAGACTTATGTTTTTAAAAAGTTTAAGAACTGAGTACAACCCAATAAACATTTAAAAAATGGCGGATAGCCGCGAAGGGTGGAAGTCCATGATTGCCGACGTCTGTAGCAGACATGGCAGATTTGATTGATTGAACTAGATGACGGAAATCTTTACTGACCTTTCAAGTTGTCTCGCCAACGCAGCATGTCTCCGTTTGGCAACAGCTTCGTTTCTAATAATCCTGCTGACTTCGCGACCACCGGATGATTCTCCTTCCGACGTATCGTTAGAAGAACTGAGGTTACCTTTTGCACTTTTAACACCACAAATCACTTCACTACGACTCAAAACATTCGCGTTATGAATATTATTTTTAGAAATCAAATTACCTTCACAACTTTCAGATTTCTTTTCCTTACGTTTTTTCAATTCACTTATTGTATCATTAAATTTAGCTTGTAATTCCTTATTGACTCCGCACAATTTTTTAATACTTCCGCGTTTATTGTCTCTATTAGTAATTTCAACATTTTCTTTTTCGTTTGACAGTAAGTTTTTGGTGTTTTTAGAAGCTTCAAGTTTTTGAAGTCTGGCACGTTCCCCTACTCCGTGTAGAATGCTCACCAAATCGCCGCCTTTCTTCAAACTACGGGACGCCTTTTTCGATTCGTCATTCGAATTGTCCGAACTATCCGTTTCAACACCTTCGTCTTTACTGGAATCGGCTTTCAAAATTGATTTTACTTGATTTTCAGATTCGTCTTCGGACGAATGAGTTGCATCGAAAGATTCTTTCTTCATTGCCGATTTTAAATGTTTGGCACTTTTGGTTTGATTATCGATCGAAGAAAGCAACGGCGAAACAGCTGATTTTGATTTAAGAATCCCTTTCACCTCGTTTGTGAGCATTTTCGCTGCGTGCTCGTACATTTTCTCTTTGGCCGCTCGTACTGAAAGTTTTCCTGAAATAAACATTTCAGAAATATATCACCATTAGAATAGGATTCTTAAATATGGGAATAGTTCCGAGAAAGTCTGTATCAATAATGTTCAAATAAGTTTTAATACAAAAATTATTTTTCTGTTCAATTAACAGTCTATAGATTGTATGTCTAGCCTATTCATTTCCAAGATAGAGTAATTTGAAAAAAAATCCAACAATATCACTTACCTACAGGTTACAACAAAATAAATAGGTAAATACGGTCCAGTAGATTAGCAAAAATTGAAATTTTCCCGACCGACCAATCATAACTCAAGAAACAAAGGGACACGAGCTGATCACGCACACAGGTTACTCTATCTTGAAAATGAATAGACAGATCACGCATGTACTACTTCAAGCAGTTACGCGGTATTGCAGAGTTACGTTTAGTGATATTGCAGCGATATTTTGTATCATAATATTGATAATTATTTTACACAAATTAAAAACTATTACATCGAGAAGAGATCAAACACACAAACATAGTTTACTAATTGTTTTTTATCTATAAGGTCTTTTAGAAATCAAAGGTCTCAATGGAAAATAACTTATGCCAGATTTTCTAGTAAAAAAAAAAAATTATTCTATAATTATAAATGATTATACTTATTATCCCTTTTCACAACACGAATTCATTTTCTTTTTTATTATTATTATTGTAGATTATAGACGCGTCGACAACTCAGGTCATTAGCGTCTTCAAAACACAACAATTAATAATCCAATAGTGTATTAGAATCTGCCAGTCAGCATACACAAACCGACTGGTACGAGCTCGGTCTCCTGGGAACGCCAATTCCCAAAAAACATTGGAATGCGATTGCGAGAACAACTACATTCCAATGTCCCCTGGGGGAGAAATTATTGTAGATTATAGACGCGTCGACAACTCAGGTCATTAGCGTCTTCGAAACACAACAATTAATAATCTATTTGTGTATTAAACTCTGCCAGCCGGCATACACAAATCGACTGGTACGAGCTCGATCTCCTGGGAACGCCAATTCCCAAAGAACATTGGAATGCAATTGCGAGAACAACTACATTCCAATGTTCCCCCTGGGGGAAAATTCACTTTCATTAGCGAATTACGATAGAAATCTAAGAGTTTTGAGTTCGAGTCACGATAGTGGCATTTTAATTTTTTTATCATACAGCCTTGTTACGTTCATGGCAACATAGTTGTATGGAAACTGTAATTTGATAATGAAAGTTTATCCGTGTTATGAAAAGTGATTATAATCATTTATGCTGGGTTGCAGAAAGCATTGTCAAAAAACCTGATTTGACAATATCCTCAAATTGGGATTTTATAATTATACAGTTTTTATACATGCAGGAACAGTCTAATGTCGTTGTGAAACTTCCTGTCATGTAGAACATTAAATTGTACCCCTGAATATTTCAGTGGATTGTACTTAAACAAAAAACAAATGATTGATCTACATAGAAAAAGATCGCTTTTCAAGCTAAATTTTGATCAAAATGCGTAGAAAAATGATGTATTGAAGTGGACATTGTATAAAAAACTGTTAAATGATGTATTTACATATCGTTTCAATCGATCAATTATATTTTTCGACTAAAATCGATTTAAAATTCTACAATGCTTTTATTATGGAGAAATATGTGTTGCAATAATCTATAGTCATTGTCGTGTTTTAAAGACCACCAACAGCTAAGGTTATTTGGACCAAGCACCAATTTATATTTTCAATTCATTATTTTTTTTTTTAATAATAAATTGAAAATCCAATTGACACTTTTACCACCTCTCGGGCTAGAACCCGGGAACTGGGAACTTGTAATAGAGGAACCATAGCAACGCCATGTAAACAACAGCATTGCTACACTCTCGGCTATTCTCAAGCCCTATAGTCATTGTCGAATCAAATATTCTGACAATGTTTAAGCGGTCCCAACGTTAAATCCGGCCCTGATGCTTTCTGCAACCCAGCATTATCATTATTATAAACTAACAATCATTGTTATCCATAAGTCACTTCAAATTTTTTATTGAATAAATTATTCAGTGCTGCTTGACATTTGATCTTTTCTCGATATCTAAGATTCAGAATGTGTTATACAGATTGTATCAAATTAAACCAGTGCATAGGGCATTCTGTATGTAAGACAGAGATTGATACATAAAGCAATAAGTAAGTATGACATAAATGATCGCTAATAGGATGTTACGTGGTTACTGTAAATAAATAATATTTATACAACGTAATAGCGTCATCTTTGTTTCTTCGCTCTTTCTATGCTATTTTCAAAGGCAGCTACAAATAATTTTATTATGCCGGCGGTTGAATTACCACCATAAAACCATTTAATTATTTGAATTTTTTCCCGAACAGAGTAAATTTCCATTTTATCAATAATTTCAGTAGTGACTATTTTTACTGTAGAAAACAACGATGACAGTTGTTCGGTATTACATAATATTTATTTACAGTAACCACGTAACATTCTATTAGCGATCATTTATCTCATTCTTACTTATTGCTTTATGTATCAATCTCTGTCTTACACTCAGAATACCCTATGCACAGGTTTAATTTGATACAATCTGTAGAGTAGAGACAATGTATATGACAAACACACCTAAGTCATCTGCATCGGGTGGTTTAACAAAACTAGCCAACAGAGGGTTGATTCTCTGTGCAGTTTCGACTTCTTCGGACGTTATCGGTTGCGTTTTAAAACGGGCCGACCTTTTCCGTAACGGTACCTGAGTTTGACCAGAGATGGACTTAATAGGTGGCAGAGTTTCCTCGGTGATCTTCTTATTGAACAATCTGACGCGCTCTGCCAAACTCAATTTAGACGGATCGGCTTCATCAGACGCTTTGTACAGAAAATAAAAAAAAACAATCATGCAATGGAAATTGGACGGACGGAAAATGCATGCTTATTAGGGCTAGGCCAGTGCCATTGTGAAATAAATATTCAATTTTTGTCACATTAAAAATATCAAGTTGTCAAAAGTATATTCAACACCGGTTTCTAAAATCCACCGAGTTTTAAAGCGCTACATTACTGCGTAACTATGAAATGCTTCTTTACTAATAAAAATAAATTCTAAATTGTAATTTTAATTAATAATTTCAAAATTATGATGCTGATATTTTTAAAATAAAATATATTTGTATAGTTAATACTGCATTAATGATTTACTCACAAATGTTTTTCAACTCTGGTTTCTAAAACGTACCGAGTTTTAAAGCACTACATTACTGCGTAAATATATGAAATGCTTCCTTACTACTAAAATTCTAAATTGAAATTTCAACGATTTTAAATTGATGATGCAGATATTTTTAAAGCAAAGATAATTTAGCACGTGTACAATGAATGTATATTTTCAACTTACGTTTGAAAAACGTACCGAGTTTTAATGCGCTACATTACTGCGTAAATTTAAAGAAATGTTTCATTACTCCTCAAATAAATTTCAAACTCTAATTTGAATTCACAATTTCAAAATATGATGCTGATATTTTTAAAATAAAGATAATTTAGCTTTTGTACAACGAATGCAATCAGAAGTATTTTCAACGTTTCTAAAACCATATCGAGTTTTAAAGCGCTATAAAAATATAAGTAGGTAACTAAGAAATGCTTGCGTTTACTTATTAAAATAAACTCGACTTTTAAAGCGCTACTTGACAGCATAATTAAGAAACGCTTGATTAATTAATTAATTGTAGATTATAGACGTGTCGACAACTCAGGTCATTAGCGTCTTCAACACAACAAATAATCCATTTGTGTATTAGAATCCGTCAGCCGGCATACACAAACCGACTGGTACGAGCTCGGGTTCCTGGGAGCGCTAATTTCCAAAGAACATTGGAATGCAGTTTGCGATAGCAATCACATTCCAATGCTCCCCGTGGGGGGGGGGGGAGAAATGCTTGATTATTGCTAATTTTCAGTATTTAATAATTTTAATTTCATTTCATAATTTCTGACAAAAAATTATGTTTGTGTGTACTTGAGTCGAATAAAATCTTTTGAAAAAAACTTGAGAATGTGACAAAAATCAATACAGTATGCAAGTTTAAAAATAGATAATTATTTACAAAATGTCATTTAAGTGAAATATGATGGTGCAGTATATTTTAAATAATACAGAAAGAAAATTATTTGAATCGACCGCGGTGTACCTTCAGTTTGGGGTCCTCCGTCAACAATAGGTGTAGTTGATGTCGATGATGACGCTGCGCTATCACATCGCTGAAGATTTTGACGAACTGCTTCGTGAACCTCATCCAACGTGACCGGCTGCGTGGAAAATCTTCCTCCTTCATTCCCAGATGAATATCTGTCCGATTTTCGAGATCTGTATCTTTGAATCCCGGCATTTCCACCTGAAAAATCGAAAAAAAATATACTGATATTGATTTTTTTAATGAACTATCTTTAATTAATTTTATTTAATCTGGGTCTAAAATCATATTCTATTTATTATTATTATTGCTAATAATAAATATAAAATTACGTTGATATTTTTAATAGTTTTCGAAATAGAACCAGGATACTGAGGGTTTGTAATATATGTGGCACATAAACAACGGTATCCCTATGTGTTCGCCTATTTTCAAGCTCTAATTGGAACCAAACTTTGATAAAAACTTTTTATAAAAAAAAAAAACTATTTTGATTCATCATGTACAGTAGAAGCTAGATTAACCGTCATTCGATTATTTATTTATTATGTAAAATAAATATCGACTACCGCTCGAACCAGGTTATTGCGAGGACAACAATAAAGCACGATAACTTACCTAAGTAAAACACCACTAATAAAAATTACAGACTATTTTAAAAAGTAATGTCAAAAAAAAAACATATATACAGGGTGGTGATCGATGCTCAACATTGGTAAAGTGCATTGACATCGTGTAACCCGGAGTGGTCAAAAAAATAAAGTAACCAAGTTTGACTGAAATAGCGTCAATGGTAGGGAAGATAATAAATTTTTTCTGAAACCACAATTTTTATTTTTTTCGTGATAAATCAGGAACCATTCAAAATATTCTGTTTTTCGAAAATTTTTGTTGGAAAACAGCCAATTATATAATTGATTCCAGACATATCGGAAAAAATCATTTTACCAACCATGTCACAGTAGTCAGGATTCTAACTTGAACCTTTCCACTTTCGCGGTAGAATAAGCTTACAATTACTCAACCGTGACATGATTACTAATCTAACATTCTCCTTATATGCTTCAGAATCAATTGATTTTCACTACATGCGAGTGTTAATTCATTATAGCTAGGTTGTAGATGTAAATGTAAAATCCAATATGTTTGGAATCAATTATATAATTGGCTGCTTTCCAACAAAAATTTTTAATTGCAAATCAGCCGTATAAATCTATTAATTTATCCTCGATTTCTTTTCAGATTCTTAACCGCCATGAAAAAGCGCAACTTTTCTCTAATTTAACCGACCTTGTATCTTTAACCGTTCCCAAAATACCAATATTGATTGGCGAGCATAGAAAAAGTCATCACCCTGTATACATAATATTATGTTATATAATGTATTGTAAGAATAATAAAAACCAAAACATGATTTATGAACATCTATTATCCGTCTATTTCTTATATCCATCCCCCCTCTCTTCAGTCAGACTCCTCACAGATAATCGAGGTTCTACTGTATAAACAGTTACTGGTTTGCACATGCGCGAAAATAAAACGAAAACATCGTTCTGTGCCAAATCTGTGTCAATCTATTTTCAAACTGAACGGTGATATCCAACAACTGTTCAATAATATAGGAGGATTACGAAATTAATGAGCGCCTGGCCTACTATGGTCATTAATTAATTTTAAATAAATGGCGAACACTAATATCATTTTTCTCAATTAAAGAAAATCTTTGTTAAGCTACTTAGAGAGTTTCGTTAGCAATTTAAAAAAATTACTTTTTTTAAATCAAGAGATGTATTTATTATGTAATTTTTATACTGTCTGTAAACACTGAAATCGTACTATATTTTTTATAAACAAAAAAAGACAAAACACATCACGTGTTAGTGCACGCCAAAATACAAATGGCGTACACATGGTGTACGATGTATTAACACGACAAGGTGTTTTAGTACCTATTATCGTTTATCAAACGCGTATGAACAAATTCGCGCAATAAAAACATGCGTTATAGAAAGGAACTGTATTTACTTTAAGTGATGTCATCTAAGTGCTTGTTGATTATTTGATTTATAAATCGTGTATGAACAAATTCGTGTAGGTACCTACCTATTATAAACACGCGTTATAAAAAAAACTGTGCGTAAAACACGATTTTGCGTTTTGCTGATTTTGTTCCCTTATTTATAACTCGTGTATGAACAAAATCGCGTAATAAAAATACGTGTTATAGGAAGGAACTGTATTTACTTTAAGTAATGTCATCTAAGTAGATGTTGATGATTTGATTTATAAATCGTGTATGAACAAATTCGTGTATTATAAACACACGTTATAAAAAAACTGTACCTGCGTAAATACACGATTTTACGTTTTGCTGATTTTGTTCCTTTATTTATCAAATCATGTATGAACAAATTCGCGCAATATAAATACGCGTTATAACAATACATTATATAGTAATGCGATAAAATACACGAGCTGCAGGTATTATTGATATTTAAGCGTGTAACACGTTTGTTAAATTTAATTCAAATGATCGTAAAGCGTAAAAATCACAAAGATATCTCACCTTTATTTAGTCTGACACTATTCGCTTCTTCAGCTGACGCTTTCATTTGTTGTTCGAGTTGTTTAAACAACGACGCCTTCGCCGAAACACTATTACTTCTGCAGATCTCAATAGGCGACGTCGGTTTTTCATCAACATCTTCAATTTCGTCATCGCTGGTAACAGCACCGCCCGTTAACGACATCTTTGATTGTACGCCGCTATCACCGCTTTCGTTAACTAACTGACTACTATTTTCATGACCGTTCAGTTCCGACGAACTTGTTGTCAGGTCAAGCGACGTAGATGCCGACGCTTCACCAGGTGTTGTTGCCGTTGTAGAAGATCGCGGAGATTCCACGTCCAGTAGAAGACCAGATGATGATGTTGTTGGTTGAACGGTTGAAGACGTTGTTCCGATATTGTGGAACAGTTTCTCTTGGAACGCTTGGACGGATTCCAAACTGCGTTCATACATAAAACAAAAGTTTAGAACAAGGAAGAGAGATGGATGTATAAGATGTGTCGTGCGTTGGAATGAAACGTGATCAGTCGTGGAAAATTCACAGAAATGATTATTTATAGATGTGTAGCGTGTATTATGCTGATATTTCGCAAACTGCGGATTGGTAACACAGACGCAATCCCATTGATTTTTATTCTACAGTTGGGGACATAATTCTACAAAGTACCAACTGTTGTACTTGAAGAGCTTTATTTCTTTTAAATGTGCATAAAAAATCGGGTGGGTTTAGCTCTATAGTTGTACCGCAGGGTGTGCCGTAAGAATACGTCTGTCTTTTCAAAAAAAAATAAAAAATCGACTGGATAGACAGTCCTATACTTCACAACTAGCAAACAATCGCCCGTAAAAGCATGGGCACTTCATTAGTTGATCTAATAAAGGTCAACTAAAATGATAGACATCTTGATTAGGCAAATAAAAAATTATTTCCGCCAATTTTTTTTTAGAATACATTTTTTTCACGAAATCTGTAAATTTAAAAAAAAAGATTTTATTTATATTTTAACATCTAGAATACGTTAATTATATTTTATACTGAGAACACTCTTTTGAATATCTCAGGAATTACCACTGATTACATTATACAGATTGTATCAAATTAAAGCTGTGCATAGGGCGTTCTGTGTGTAAGACAGAGATTGATATATAAAGCAATAAGTAAGAATGAGATAAATGATCGCTAATAGGAAGTTACTGTGGTTACTGAACCTGATAGCGTCATTTTTGTTTTGTGATTTTATCAATAACTTCAGTAACAATTAGAGATCATTTACCTCATTCTTACTTATTACATATTAGAAATCGTGTCCATCGTGATTATAATAAAATTAAGAAAAATCGCAGGATAGTGGACAAAATATTTTGTCCACTATCCTGCGATTTTTCTTAATCTTACTTATTACTTTATATATCGATCTTTGTATTACACACAAAACGCCCGATGCACAGCTGATCTGATACAATCTGTATTTTACGACCATTTGATTTTATAAGAACTTAAACAAACAAAAGTGGATGTATTTCTTTCCATGACAACGAATTCAATTATTTGTAATGGTATTCATGTCATCTATCTGCACCCGCGATATAGACATACCTTTTTTACAAGCTTTTATTTAACTTGCAATGTATGTTAGTTTGTTTATAGGTTAAAACTTGCAAGTCAATTTTGACCGACTTCCACGTGTCCGATCGATTTGAAATTTTATACACATATGTATTCCCGATGACAATACATGAATAAATCGTTTTTAGAAATAAATTCAACCCCTAAGGGGTGCAAACGGGGATGTATTAAAAAATATTCCTTTTAAGTGAATTAAATAAAATAAAAGCTTGTCTCTAAAAAGTTTTTTTTACTAATATTTTCTTATTTATAAGTTACAGCCGATTTTTGGTAACATTTAAAAAATCAATCAGTAATATAATAATATCTGGGTGCACGGCAATGACCCCCCAAGGCGAGCACTGCCTTGCCTAACCTTTTCTCGAACCGATTCAGCGGATTTTTGAACCCTCGTAACTTCGGTCTGGATAACACTTTAGGTCTCAAATTTTCAAAATGGGGTGGGGCCACCATGAATACGGAATATACTAATTTTCATTTTCATAGCCGTGCTACTTTAGATTTTATTAATATTATGCTGTTCAAAAGAAACTAGAATTAAATATTAGCACGTTACCGGCCGAGCCGCAGAAGTGGGATCAACATAAAAAGTGTTATAACATGAATATTATTATAAACTCGTAATGCACCAGACCATTACCATTCGTCTGGCAATGGGCCAGAATAATAAAGGTGCAGGCACGGCTTAATAAATATTAAACTACGGAAAATATATGTGGTCACAAGACATAGTGGCTTATGGAGAAATAATGCAATAGGTGCTGAAATCAAAGTCATGCGAGGCGACTTGTCACAATTCACATACGCAATAGTTGTAATGGGGCCGTCCCGCTAAATTAAAATTCACGTTTTTGGGGTTCCATCCCTACGTATGTTCTACCACCTTAAATTTTTTCAGAATTTTCCATCCTATAGTTGAAAAGTTAGAGGGGGGGGGACACACTTTTTACGACTTTAGATGCGCATATCTCACCAACTATTGACTTAAATGAAAAAGTCATTTTGAAACTTCTGTATCATTTTTCAAAACCTATCCAATGATTCCCCACACGCGTAAGTGCACTGGAAATTTTTTTTCATCCCTCAGTTACATGTAAGGAGTGCCACCCTTTTTCGTAATTTCACTGTACCATTATATAGCGGCTCATAGAAGACACCTACCTTCCAAATTTCATCTATATAGTGCCAATAGTCTCCGAGTAAAATGACTGTGACATACGGACGGACAGGCCGAAATTATAAGGGTTTCGTTTTTTCCATTTGACTACGGAACCCTAAAAATATGAATTGGTATTACACTGTAAGAAATGAGAAGGCCGATTACATAGATTATCGATGGTCCATTTGTAGCCTGCAGCGATTAATCTGGTAATAGGCACACAAAGAAACAATGGCGTCGCAAACAGGTATCGCCACATCGCGTAGATTCCATAAAAACACATTGCGCATGCGTGGTTACTAATTTTACATTAATTTGTTTTGTATTCTTCTATTTTATATATGTAACTATACATTTTATTTTGTGATTTTTATACACTTTATTGGAATATTACACAAATTATGTAATTTTAATTTACTTTATGTAAAAATCACACATTTATTTAACTTTACAGTCAGGGCCGGCGCGTCAAAATATGCCGCCTAAGGCGAATACAACTTTTGCCGCCCCCCCCACATATTAAAAAAATTAATAAACCGATGATATATTTTATTTAGGTATACTTAACAAATAAAAAACAAATGTAATTCTAATAACAATATTTACAAAAAATAATATAGGTATAGACACTTTGAAAAAATATAATCATTTTTAAAAAGTAGAATACCGCACGAAAAATTCGCTGCTACAAAAATATGCCGCCCTAAAAATATGGCGCCGTAAGGCGATCGCCTGTCCGACCAGGCGCACGTGCCGGCCCTGTGTACAGTAAAAGTCCAAGTTTTTATGAAGTTTTCCGTGTAAAAATAAATAATAATGTAAAATCATTTAGAAAATCGAGCGAATTCTACCTTAACTTTCAAAGTATTTTTACATCCATTTTTTACAGTGTATGTCCATATAGAATAGGATCTTTATTTTGGCGAAGTTTAGCCAATGACTTTTCTCCTACCCCCCTGGTTCCGCCCTTGGAATGACTTTTATTAAAAGAAATATATTTACACTTTAGTAAGCAGCCTGTACGCTATCGCACGGTATAATTACAAAGCGTTGTTTCAGGAATATTGAAAGACATTTAACGGAAATTAAAAATGGAAATCGTTAAAATGGTTGTGGGTGGTATAACAAAATAAACACGTGAACTGTTCAAAAGGAATCGATATATACTGGGTGTCCAGTAAACCGATGATAAGTTTGGACATGTGCAATCAAAATACCAAAACATGGCCCA
Organism: Mongoloraphidia duomilia; assembly: GCA_039654895.1. Classification (NCBI taxonomy): domain Eukaryota; kingdom Metazoa; phylum Arthropoda; class Insecta; order Raphidioptera; family Raphidiidae; genus Mongoloraphidia; species Mongoloraphidia duomilia. The sequence continues at coordinate 17,435,274 of CM077527.1, forward strand.
GTAAAAACCTTACGATTTTCGAGATATTATTTAAACTTTTTTAAAATCGTGGAAACTTTTGTTCCCGACCAAAAAATTGAGTATGATACGAATAGTTGGTAATTACTCAAAAATGAGACCCTGTTCAATTTTATTTTTATTCCAAAAAATAATTTTGGTGGTTTGGGGCCGTTCAAGTATTATGTAACGCAGTTTGGCGGGGAAGGACTTATGAAATGTTACGGTGCGTTACAATGGGGGGGAGGGGGATTAAGCAGCGCGTTACGTATAACGGTATTTTAGTGATTTTCCGGTCTTTTGCGCGACATAATTGACATTTTTAGGTAAAAATGGTCACTTGGGTGTTACGTAACGTTGGGGGGGGGGGTAAAGCGAAACGTTACGGCGCGTTACAGGGGGGAGGGGGTGTAAAAAATCTTCAAAAACTGCGTTAAGTAATACTTGAAAGGTCCCTTTATATCATTTTGAAATCTGGATGAACTAAGCAAATTTTTGAGACTACATGTGCCCGTTCAAAAAAGTTTAAATATCTCGAAAAGCGTGAGGTTTTCATTCAAGGTCATGTTTTTTGATAGTAGATTGCCAGACCTATCAGTGCCAAATCTTTCAGGACTTGTATATCTACCTGACGTTTCGTCTACAACTGCATTAGAAATTTTCAAAGGCGATACGGCAGCGGTCAAACTGTCCTCCTTGGCGGCTCACAGCTTAACGACTGATGACCTCGCTTCTTTTGCGCTAAGTACCAGTGTGTTCTCTGCTCGGTCGTATTCCGTCCTTTTGCGACTGGTCATTAGACACACTTACCTGTGAGTCGCCAAGGAGAACAATACGACCGCTACCACATTGCCTTTGACAATGTCTACCGCAGTTGTAGACAAGAATACCATCGGACAAAGGCCTACAAGGCAGGAAACTATCAAGATTTTGAACAACTCCGGTCGTGAAAGCAAACACACTTGGATAGACCAATCAGTTGCTAAAGTCTTAAAAAAGGTTTACTGCACACCATGTATAACAAAGAAGACGTGTGTCGTGTAAGGTGTACGTTTCTTTGAATGAAAGAAGCGATATTGCCTTTGTGCTATCGCATGACACTAACGTTTGGAAAATATTCAATAAAACGACACTGGGTAACGTTAACATGCATTCCTGTTTACTTATTGTCTGTCTATCCTTACACTGGAACTGACAAACTATTTATTTAAATTGTCTGTTTGTTACAATGCTATTGAAAAAATCTAAGTGACGAATCCATAGCAATCCTGTTAAACGCTCGCTAGAATACACAAGCAATTATGGAAATCCTCGGGAAATCCAATGAGGGCTATCCGCGGATTCATAATGGGTTACCAGACTTCTTTTTTTACCACCTGATGACACCACTAGCAAGTGAGGTATGTGTCACTTTGATGTCAGTACTGTTTATATTTTCGGCCATTTGATGGCGACTGGCGACACTAGCAAGTAAAGTATCTGTCATTCAATCATTTAACAGCTAAATCGAAGTTTTGTATTTAATTATTTATTCCTTAATAATGGATAAATAAATAATGACTAAACACAAACCGTTAATCTCTAAACGATTGACATACCTTAGGTACTCGCTACTAGTGCCATCTGACGAATAAAAAATATACACATGTCACATACCTTACTTCCCATTAGCGCTATCTGACGATTAAAAACATAGCAGCCCTCATTGGCAAACAATTCACGGAAGTCTATATAAATTCATGGGAATAATTTTCCTGCATTTTCTAGACAAATTTTTGGTAGGAACTCAATCGGTGGCTATTGAAAACAGCCCAACTGAAATTCATGATATTCCAATTAAAAATTTAAGGGACTATACAAGAAACTGTGATAATCCACTCACAAAGAAATTCGTGGAAGTCTATAGGTAGTACCGATCAGAATAATTTCTTGTATATTTCTCTAGATTGTTACTAGATGCCTAAAAGATGATCATTAGGATATTTTCAAAATCAAAATTAAAATGCTTACCTTGCAGATGCAACAATTTCTTCAGTTGTAATTGGCTGTGTCTTAAATCGATCGCTAGATCTAAGACTGCTTCGTTTGGGTATAGCTCCAGTTGATCTGGACATCTGTTCCTGGGCGAGAAAGTTTTCCATCTTCATGATTCTTTCAGCAACTGACAATCTCCTTGCATCAGCTTCCATAGCACTTTTCCTTTTCTCATCATATTCGATGTCATCTTCAGCGTTTTGCATTTCGATTGGAAGTGATCTTCTTTTGAAGTACCTAACTTCACAATCAGACACTGAAGATCTCGAACGTGATACTGGAACTGACTGGTGATTTGATCGTCTTAAGGTTACGTTATCAGGTTTTGAAAATATTGGACTGGGAGATCGTATCGCTTCAGTTGAAGGCACACGCATATAATTACTCGAAGATTCTTTGTCGTCTTCACAGAAGGAAAGACGAGGTCGTGGAGAATGTTCACGAGATCCAGGTTGCTTCAAGATTGGTTTAACAGTTTCGTTTTCATTTGATTCTGCTGCAGAAGAAGCGTAACTCGATGAACGATTTCGTAACATAGACAAACGACGCGGAGATTCGTTTTCAGAATATTCGCCCCACGATTCTTCTTGAGATGATGTCTTTCTCGATGATGTTTTCAGTATAGGTTTTACTTGTCTATCTTCTTGATCGTCCGTATCTGTACTGGATTTCTTCTTCAAAATTGGTCGTGGAATTTCCTGATAAAAATAATCTGAGCCGGTATCGTGATCCATACTAAAACTTTTCTTTTTCAATATCGGTTTTACAGTTTCAGTATTTTCCGGAACAATTTCAGCGCCGCCAGCTGCCGCCAAGATTACGGCAGTTGCAATGGATACGTGTGGAGTTATTCCGGAATTACCACTAGAACTGCTTCCGGATTTTCGTTTAAGTATTCCTTGGGGTTCAGGCGAATCTAACGAGCCGTCATCTCCGTCATCGTCGATGGCAGCACGGCTATGCTTCCGTTTCAATATACTGTGAGGTTGAGGATCTGGTGAACAGATTCGCAATTCTTCGAGTGACGATCTTCTTTTGTTCTTTAATATCGGTTTAAAGTCTGTTCCATTACCATGGATAGCTACGTCAGGACTACAACTACGACGTCTCAACACTTCGGATTCATCTAAGCTACGACGCTTTTTCAAAATACCTTGTCGTCTTCCGGATGCGGGAGAAGGATCAACAACCGACGGAGAAAAGGTCACTGGAGGTGTTGCAAAAGACGACGTTGTGCTTCCCGAAGATCCGGCTTCATCTTGGGACGATTTTCGTTTTAAAATAGAAACGGGACCAGGAAAATGTATCCCGGTGATTTGAGAAGGCGGTGGAGGAACAGTTTCGTCCACAGATTTCTTTTTCAATATTGTTTTTTTGGTATCATCAATTCCGTTACGTTTTTCGTTTTCAACGATCGGCGTTATATTGACTTGGTGCGTTCCGTTTGTTACGTGGACAGGACTAATAATTTTTGGAACGCTTCCATTACGAATGACTGATTTTTCGGGAGATTTTGACGACGATCGTTCATTGGATGATGATATTGGCACTTTTTTGGCATTTGCAGTTAAGTCTCTGCGCGACAATTCGCTAATAATGCTTTCTTTACGAGGCGATTCTCTATTCACTATTTCTCGACGAGGCGAATCCCTATTAGTAATTTCTCTACGGGGCGATTCTTTATTTATAATCTCCCTACGTGGAGATTCCCTACTTATTACCTCTCTGCGAGGTGATTCTCTACTCATTATCTCTCTACGAGGTGATTCTCTATCTTTACGCGGCGACTCCTTACTTCTACCGGTCAGCCTTTCTACTCTAGCTAATGTTTCACGAGTTAAAGCGGACAACGCATCGACCCTATGCGTCATTTCTGATGACGATTTAGGTTTTTTACACGACAATCCATTTTCGTTAAGCTCACTATCAGTTATCGATTTGAACTGATTGACACTTCTACGCGAAATAAATCTGTTCTCGCTGCTTCGACGTACAACTTCCTTATCGGTAGACGAATCGTTACCTGACGACTTTTTATTCACATTTTTATCGATATCACTTTTTAACGTACGTGGACTAGATATGGTTGTCGATCTTCTCGGTAACGATTTATCTTTAAATTCAGAATGGGGAGGTGGGATACCGCGTCTTGCGTTTGCCATATGAACACTCAGTTCCGAAGGCCTGCGCATTTTAATACCCGAAGTTTGTGATGTGCAAATGGGAGAAGAAGACACGTTTGGTATTGAAGACACTGTTGGTGATCTTCTGGAAGATGCTACGGGATTTGAAGTTGATGCGCTGTTGCTTGGGAGATCGAATGTTGAGATTGGTTCTGAAGAAATGTTATACGGCGATCCTTCTAATCTAACGAGTGGATCGGTTTTCTGAGGCACGATGACGCGTCGCCTTCGACGACGCGTTGACAGATCATCTGCAACAAACATAACAAACTATTATTATCGTTATAAAACGCCTATATCCGATGAATTCAACTTTAAATAAAAATCACAAACTTTACACATATATTAGATACGATTAATTAAAAAAACTATAAAAATCGTGAAAGACAGTCTGGTCCAGTGGTTAGCGTCGCGGCCTCTGGATCAGACTGTCGTGGGTTCGAATTCCGTCTCCGCTCATGGATGTTTTGTCATGTCATTTAGTTTTAAGTGAATTCTTATTTAATGTAATCAAGACGGTAATGACCTAAGTTGTCGACGCGTCTATAATTTACAATAAAAAAATATAAAAATCGTGACAAAAAGAGTGGAAGCTTCAGACAAAAAAAGCTGCCCAAATGCGAGTCAGACTCGCGCACCGAGGGTTCCGTATAATAATAAAAATAAGGAGTTAAGTAAGGGTACAAATTAATTAACAGATTTATTAATTTAAGTTTGTTTCTAAAAAAATTTTTTTTTCACAAATATTTTATTCAATTTAATCAAATTTGTTCCCCATTAAATTTAAAAAAATACATTAACAGAATATTTAATGAATAAAAAAAAAACAAAAATGTTGCGATCCGAAATCCGGGATCCAACCAGCTACCTTTAGATCTTCAGTCTAACGCTCTACCACATGAGTCAACCAAACGGTGATGTTTGACGCTCTATGAGTCTATGGTGCACCTACAGTATAGCAGTCCGTATACTGCTATACTGTACTATATAGACTCATAGAGCGTAAAATAAAAACATTGATTTATTAAAATTGATTTTTTTATTCTAATTATTATTTTCCAGGTTTCATGCCACAACAACACACAATCTTTAGAAAATTTCAATTAGCTATCTCTTAAACTTTAGAGCCTTGTGACAGACGGACGGACATTGCAGGCTCAGTAATAGGATTCCGTTCAGAGGTACGAATGACAAAACAAAGTAGTGCTGACAACTCTACTAAAAATTATCAAAATCGTGGCAATAAGAGTGGAAGCTTCATAAAGTTTTCAGACAAAAAAACGCTTTCTATTTAAATATAGGTATAGATTTCCTAATGACTAATACCAATAACATTTAGAGAGGACCAGGGCCGTAGCTAGGGGGGGGGCATTAAGGGGCAATGCCCTACCTTAAAACATCTAGTGCCCTACTTTAAAGAATTATAAATAAGCCGCAAAGACTGTCACGACAGAATGACAGACTTGATCTATCTGACATTTGGAAAAACAAGATTAAATTCGTTGGATCTAAATGAAGTTCTTCGGAAATTTGATAACATGGCAAGTTCTGTATTTTTTTTGATTAAATTGTCATTCACCGTTTTTTTGCTTTTGTAATTTGATATCACCAGATGAGGTGGGCAATCCAATTAAAAAATTGTAGTCTTTTGCTTCAGCCCTACTTTAAACTTTCAGTGCCCTATCTTGAATTCAGCTCTAGCTACGGCCCTGGAGAGGACAGTATGTGGTCCAGTGATTAGCGTTGCGGCCTCTGGATCAGACTGTCGTGGGTTTGAATCCCGCCTCCGCTCATGAATGTTTTGTGATGTCATTTAGTTTTAGGTATAAGTTATGTTATTTAATGTAATCAAGACGCCAATGACCTAACTAAGCTGTCGACGCGTCTATAATTTACAATAAATAAATAAAAATAACATTTAGAGGGCAGTGTAGCCTAGTGGATAGCGTACTTGGTACCAGCATCAAGACTAGACTGTCGTTGGGTTCGAATCCCACTTGCGCTCATGGATGTTTTGTGATGTTATTTAGTTTTAAGTTAGTTGTTATTTAATGTAATCTAAGACGCTAATGACCTAAGTTGTCGACGCGTCTATAATCTACAATAAAAATAAAACCAATAACATTTTTATTACCAGCAGTATCAATGGTGTCGAATGTTGATATCGTGAAAAATGTAACAGACATCTTGATCCAATTCTTGATTCCGATTAATAAGTTACTTAAATACTACACAAATCGACAAGCCTGTTGAAAACGACGTGAAAATAATGTTTTGGTATTCTGTATTATCAATGTAAAAATAACAGTGTTATAAAATTATAAAATTTAATGTGAGCAATATTTAACTTAAAAATTGTCAAAAAATTAAATGCTATTCGATACATGTGTGGTGTACCTTTGCGCACCCCTAGTCGACCATTATTCGCACGACTAAAAATTTTGCCAATTGCATCTTTGTATATTTGTATATTTTTAAATTGTTGACTTTTTTTTAAAAATATTTTAATCAATTTGATATATATTTTAACAATGACATCCATAGCTACAATACACGATCTGGCACTGATATCCACATACCATTTAATAGACCTAGTGTTACAAACAGTGGTCCACTTGCAATGGCCATTCGATTATATAATAATTTGCCGGTTAATATCCGCAATTCAAAAAAAAAAAAAAAAATTTTACTTAGCGGTGAGGCAATTATTACAAGACAAATTGTACTATAGCGTAAATGAGTATCTGGATGATAATTTGATTTCTTAATTTTTCTGTATTTACTTGACTTGTCACATTCGATGTACTAGACGCTAATGACCTTAGATGTCGACGCGTCTATAATCTACAATAAATAAATAAATTAAATTCGATGTACTATGTTGACTACGTGATAAATAAATTTACTTTAGTTGCTGTTAATTTTGATAGTTATAACACAGAATAAACGATTCTATTTTTATAAAATAACTAGCGGTACCCGTCCGGCAATTCACCCGGGTGCTAAGAAAGCCGGGGGGCAATACACTACTCACTCGCTTCGCTCGTTCGCTATATATATAAACCTTCCGTGAAAAATTATCTAACTGATGGTGAAAACCGTATCAAAATCCGTTGCGTGGTTTAGGAATTACATTACTCACTCGCTTCGCTCGTCCGCTATATATATAAACCTTCCGGGAATAATTCCGTCATACATGATTTTTGCGTAACTTTTACGCAGCGCACGCAACGGAAGCTCTCAAAAAGAATAATTTTTCCCGTTTTTGCAACATTTTACATTGATGCTCCGCTTCTATTGGTCGTAGCGTGATATTATATAGCCTATAGCCTTCCTCGATAAATGGACTATCCAACACAAAAATAATTTTTCAATTCGAACCAGTAGTTCCTGCGATTAGCGCGTTCAACCAAACAAACAAACAAACTCTTCAGCTTTATAATATTAGTATAGATTTTCTGAGAAACCGAACGCCTGTTTATTTACAGAAACCTTATATGTATATTTATTTATTAAGACACGCTATATACATACATTTAGATTTATAAATAACTAATTAATTAATGAGCAGTAAGTAATACGAAAGCAATGCGATGAAACCTAAATTTGTTATTAAACTTTATTACAAACAAAGTTAAATGTTTCTTATACGAATTGTACGATCAAATTTCGCAAAATATTAAAATACAAACAAATACTTTTTAAACGGTTTTATTTAGATTGACCCCGTATATTTGTTTGTTTCAAATCTTGCGACAGATTTTTCAACTACTTCTACTTAACCGATTCTTATGAAACTTTGCACACACATTGAGTTCCCGTAACAATACAATATTATGATAATGCAACTTGGTAACGAGGATCTGATGATGGAATCAGGAGGTGGACAGTTGAAAGGATGAGGAGTTTGCATATAATGATATGGGCCAGAAATCAAACTAAAAACTAGGTAAATAAAAATAGGTAAAAAACTTTTAAGTTAAACGGTTTTATTTTAAATCATCAGCTGTTCCAAAAACTAGAAAATAATTAGAACACAAACCAAGGGGCACTTTGTGTCGCTGCGTCAGCGGAATAAGTAATAAAAACGAGGGGCGCATAAAAAGCTGTATAACGACTGTATAATTATTAAATAAGAACGGCTTGTCTAGAAAAATGTGTTTCCAAGCCCACCAACAGAAATACTTCAAATGCGCCCCACGTTTTTAGTATACTTATTCCGCTGACGCAGCGACACAACGTGCTCCTTGGTTTGTGTCCTAATTATTTTCTAATTTTTGGTTCAGCTGATGATTTAAAATAAAACCGATTAACTTAAAAGTTTTTTTACCTATTTTTATTTATGTGTGTTCCTAACAATAATGTTAGGAACACCCATCGAAAGACGCAACGTTACAGAGCAATACTCGGAAAATTCACTTTGAAATGAATTTTTTAACTTCCCATTGGAAGTTATTGTAATGGGTCCGAAAATCGAAATCAAAAAGGAAAAAAAATTTTTATGTTTCAAGGTCACCACACTATTTTTACACTACTTTTAGAAAGATGTCTGTGTGTGTGTGTGTGTGTGTTTGTGTGTACGTATGTACGTACGTACGTACGTACGTATGTATGTGTCCATTTCTTTCTAAGACGAAATCTCGAGAACGAAAAATGATATCGACTACGTTGGGGTGCCAATCGACGCGTATTAACGTATATATGATCTGAAAGGAATTTTTTTAAAATCGGTTCAGCCGTTCTTTTTTCTTAACCAAATAACCTCCAAAAAAGTAGATTTTACACAATATCTCGCGAATAAAAAATTATATCGACTTCGTAAGGGTGTCAATCGAGGCGTGTTAACGTCATTTTGATTCGACATAAATTTTATAAAAAATCGGTTCAGCCGTTTTTTTTTTTTTTTTTTTTTTTTTTTAATTATTGATGTTTTAATGATTAAAATGATTACTTTTCTGTGTAATATCTAATTTAATTATTATTATTAAATATTTATCAAACTGGGAAGTTCGTCGTGTGGACCTCAAGGGTCGCACTTTAGTCCTAATAAACGACCCACCTCACGGCTTGTTTAGTATTGCATTGCTGTAACATAAAAAGCATTTATTTGTATTTATTACAAATGTTTAAGTTATATTTTATGAACGAAAACAATACATCAAAACTGTCAAGGGAAAAATTCAGAGCAGATAGGGACACGTCAGTTATTCATTTATTTGTGATAAAAATGAACAAATAAACAAAACAATGACACGATGACATCACGAAAAAGGAAGTTATTTAACGTTTGATAGCACAAAAATATTTGGTTTAAAGATTTGACGATAACGATTTAACATTCCAAGTTTTGAAATCAATTTAATTATACAGAATGTGAAATTGGTTTTAACTTTTTTCATCCGAAAAATTGAGTCCTTCTATTATTTTATTATAATTTAGTAATTTTGTAGTTCGATAAATTGATGGCCAATTATAGGCCGCAAGCCCGCGACCAGTTTTGTCGACCAAAACTGCCAAAGCTGATTTTTATTACTTCCCACCTCTACTATGGTAGGGAAGTAATGGATTTAGTCCGAAAAAAACATTTCGAGATTTTAACAGATTTTCACGTTTTGAGACCCTAGCAATCGTTTAAGATCATTTTCTGACTGATGTATGTGTGTGTGTGTGTGTGTGTGTGTGTGTGTGTGTGTGTGTGTGTGTGTGTGTGTGTGTGTGTGTGTATGTGTGTGTGTGTGTGTGTGTGTGTGTGTGTGGTCAATTTTTCGCCTTCGATATCTTAAGAACGGAACAACATACGGGCATGCCGATTATTCTATTGTGTTTATCAGCCTTTAACTTAGATCTGATTAGATTTTGAGTCAAATCGGTTCAGTGGATCCTGAGATATTCAAAAAAACGTCCTCAATGTCACGTATTAACATAGGTAAAAAAAAATATAAATGAATTTTAGATGTTATAATATGAAAAAAATGTAAATATTTTTTTTCTCTAAAATGCATAGTTTTCAAGAAAAAAAATATTTTACTAAAAAAAATAAAAATTGTACGTAAATCAAGGTAACCATGATTTTTGCTATAATAGGTGCGTTTGGTATCAAGGTGTAGTGTAAAAAGTGTAAGCACTTTTGACACTATTACGTTTGTTATACAAAAGTGTAAAATAACTGATCTGTTTGTTATTTCAGTGTGGGACTAAAAGTGTAAAAACTATTAGTCCTGACTTTTGAGCAGGTGCACGTAGTGTAGTATAGGTCACGTGATATATGTCTGAATTGACAATCGCTTTGACAGATTTGATACTTTTTTCGTACTCAATTTTTTACATTTTTTGTCTCTTAAAAATGAATGAGCTTCAAAATGTAATGGTACAAGATAAATATGGCAGTGAGTTTAACATTTTTACGACCAAAAAAAACTGTAAAAACTAGAAATAATGAACTCAGCCAATCTGTCATTAATTTATTTTGTAATGCGCATGTACAATCTACTCAGAATGTACACTAGCCCGTTTGTTACAAGTGTACATTTAGTTTACACTTTTGGTGAACTTTTTACACTTTTCAGTGAAAAATTATCTACACTACACTACACCTTGATACCAAACGCACCTATTATGTTAGCCATCAGTAGATCACCAAACAAAAAAGAGGGCCATGCTTTTTTTAAAGAATAAAAATTAAATTGTGTTTTAAAGACCACCAACAGCTAAGGTTATTTGGGCCTAGTCAAAGAATAAAAAAAAAAAAAAAAGTGTTTATTTTTTGCAAATATTTACTAGGTGGGAAGTATAGGACTGGTCATCAGTCGAATTTTTTATAAGGTTATTGTGAAGGGAAGGGAAAAAATCAAATGCCACTGTCGGGACTTGAATCCGAAACTCCCAGACTGTGAGTTTCGGGTTCTAGTTCCGACAGTGGCATTTGATTTTTTCTTGGATATATTCAACCAATCAGGACAGCTGTCTGATATATTTTCACTACTTAATTGTTATATGAATAAGATGTGGACTTAATAAAGGGAAAAAGAAAAATCGTTTGATTTAATTATTTATTCAGTAACCTAGTCACAGAAACTCAAACCTTGTGTTCAAATAATAATAATTCAGTAGATTCTTGATTGATTTTCACCAAGTGTAATTACGTACAAACGACAATAAATGATCTAATCGCTGCAAAGGAAAGACACGGTACCGCCGGTCGTATTTTAAACCCAACCCAGTTTTTGTGACCTTATTTATATATTTTAAAATGTACAATTTCAGTTTTACTTCTCTTTAACATAACGACGATATAATTTCGACACCCGATATATTAGATTCATTTCTTGAGAAAAATAATCAGTAAGAATGTAAAATTCTTGTAAGATTCCACCGGAATATTACGACATTTAAATTTTTAAGATACAACAAATATTAATTTTACTTTCAATTACCGCACATTATTTGTTTTAGTAAAAAAATGTTTACATCGCGGAATTTCAAAATTAAATTCCCGTAAAATATTTTTATAAAAATTGACGTGACACAAAACAGAATCGTATAAACCGAAAAAAATATCACTTGAACCTAAAACTTTTTGCACAACTAAGAGAATATTTTAAAAACAAGCGTGGCATCCAGCATGCCATGGTCACAGACAACTGAACTTCGATAATGCTCCTCCTCGGTACGGTAGCGGCTCATACTGATTGTGTGTTGTTTCATTTGGTTGTTTGTGCTTGCATTCTTCAAGCGATCATTAAATAAAAATCGATCATTGAGGGGTTTAGGGTATTGGATCGTCCTCAATTGCGGAATCAATTTCGATATTTGGTTCTCAGATTCGGAATTCCGGAGCTAGTTCCGATATCCAGAAAAATCTACAAAACTACTGCGTGTAAAAGAAACATGTCTTTTTTTAAATCGAAATATGTTTATTGACATAGAAAACGTTAAATGAAATTTTGAGTCAGGCAAACGAAAAATCAACATTATCGATTAAATTAATAAACAAACAAACTTATAAGTACTTTAACAGACGCTAATGATCACTGTTGTCGAGCGTCTATAATTCACAATTCATTCATTCATTATAAGTACTTTACGAACTCTAGACGCTTAGAGAGATCATCAATAGGTATAATTAGTAAAAAATCTATTTATTCAGCCCCAATTTCTGGTCGGAAAATTAAGACAAATTTGTTAATTTTTAAACTTTCATTAGTTCCGAAATTTAGCTATTAATTTCTTCAGTTTCGAAATTGATATGTATCATTGATCTAGTTGGTATAGCATTTTCTGTAAGCATTCTGAATTATTATACTAGAATAAATTCAATCGTACACTGGTGGAGTGTGTGTGTTTTTAAGCAACGCTATGTAAACAATAGTATAGTTACACGCTCGGCCATTCTCAAGCCCTACAATGGTGGATAAATATAGATTTTAATAACAGTTTTAAATGTAACCAGTTTATTCTGAAGAGGGACTTAATGTCCGAAAGCGCTTAATAAAATGTTTTAATTTACATAAATTTTGGAAAGGATTTCATTTTATTGAATTTTTTAATATTCTGAATTCGGAAAACACTGAGATATTAAAAAAAATGACTATAGACTTGTGTATTCTTGTGTGAGGTGAATGAGCCATTTTCCTGAGAGTAGTTCCTTCAATTATCCACGAGAGGCAGCACTTGTGGCAGGTACAAACATTATTTATTCCCCATTGAAGTCGTGTCATTTTAGTGGTATAACTTAATTATTAAATTATTATTATTATTAAATTAATTAAATAATTAAGTTATACCACTAAAATGACACGACACTAATGGGGCATAAATAATGTTTGTACCTACCACAAGTGCTGCCTCTAGTGGATAATTGAAAGAACTACTCTCAGGAAAATGGCTCATTCAATGTGCATTTTTCAATATGCCACTAAATTCTGGAAAAAAAATTTGAAATATTTTCCAAAAAATTGAAAAAATAAACTCGAGCTGCGTATTTTTATACTCGTATACATTTTCCAAAAAATAGTTTAAATCTATAAAATATCTGAGGAATTTTCAAAAAAAAAATACGTAAGATAAGCTACTTATTCGATTAATAAAAAGATTTCAAAATTCATAAGTTATTATTTTCATTAATAATTTTTGTTCGAAAAAAGCCGAGTAAGTGAATGAGTCAGTACTGAATGTAAGTAAATATGCACTTTACCCTGCACCCCTCTCCAGTTCACCTTAACAACCATTGAAAAGGGCACAATCACAGCTGGCTATGTCCTTCTTTATCCACATAGTTTTCTATCCTTCTTTCACCACAATATGATAACCATCTACTACTTTCAGTGTCGACGTCCTTGTCAGACGAAGGAACGGGTTAAAAAACTCGGATGTCATTTTTTTCTTACGTTTGTTCTACGCTTTATTTTTATGAATGGCTTTAATTTACACTAAACAAAACACTGTCTTTTTTCTAATTGTTTCACCGTTTTATTCGTTGAAATAAAATTACTGTACAATAGAACTGTATAATTAAACACACTTCACTTCCACCACAATGCGATCTGCACTTCCACCATATTGTTCATAAAAATATTATCATCTGTGGACTTCGCAAATAGCTTCAGTGCCCGAAAAACTATTAAATAAGTGGGCTTCACTTTACATACGGATAAAATATGTGATTATTTTGAAATTTGAGATAGGGCTGTCATAATATTTTATCAGTAGATTACTGAAAAAAGTTTCTGAAATTATGTATGCCCGCTTATAACTAGGCAACCATTGAACCGATTTGAATAATTATTTTTTTATATTGTGAAGCATTTTACTGAAAAGGTTTTAAGTTATGGATCATCGAGCTGGATGGAATTTAAGAGAAAAGGCTCTCGCGGGACAAATTTTGGTATTTTTAGCTAGCTTATTTAATTATTATAATTTCCATCCAGTTACTAATGTAAAAATTGAGATAATTTAGAACCTTTATAATCACAATTTTCAGAAGTAGATTTAACATGGTTTCTAAGGCGCGTCGAGTTTTTAAGCGCTATATAACTGTGTAGCTAAAAAATGATTTGGTTAAATAAATTCTAAAATGTAATTTGAAATAATAATTTTAAAAGTAGGTATGACAAATATATTAAAATAGAGACAATTTATCGATTGCAAATAGGAAATATTTTAAGAAATACATTGAACTTAGGATCCTAAACCGCACCAAGTTTCAAAACGCTACATAACTTCGTAACTAATAAATATTTTATTTCTGTTTAAATAAACAGTAATTTGAATTGATATTTTTTAAAGCCACTAACTGCTAGGGTTATCTGGACCTAGCATCAATTCAAATTTTGTACATTATATTTTTTTGAAAATTCAATTGATTTACAAGTTTTCGGATTAAAATCTGGGAACTGGGGGCTTGTAATAGAGACACAATGGAACCGCCAAATAAAAATAATTGAAATTAACCCGAGAATTAATTTAAATCTGTTTATTTTCTATTGATTTGCAAGGCGATTTAATTATATCAATAAATCAATCTGTCGTAATTTAAATTTTTGCAGTCAATTCTGGGAAAATAAAATATTATACATTCATTACACACGCATGTCAACAAACACGCTAATGATTCAACGAAATCATTGATCTGTAAACAAAAAGAGACACGATAATACTACAGTCCATGTGTGTGATAGAGTTCAACGTAGAGGTCAACAACCGCATCATGTATTATTATATTGCAGTCAAAGTTGTCATTCAATATACCTACCTATTAACATAATATGTAACAATATACCTATGTAGATTATTACGCATTCACCTGTTGCAGCAGGTGTGGGGAACTCATTGTTTAAAGGGCTCAAAATAGTACGGTTTTTCGGTCTGTCAGGCCCTGTGTGCTCCACTATGGTTTCTTTAACGGAAAGTTTAATTTCAAACTAAAATTATTGATTAGGAAATTAAATACTCCATTTATTTTTTACACGATTTAATCCTTGAATCACACACTTTTATTGCCCTTTCGGTCTGTCAGATCCTGCGTGTTATTTCTGTTGTCATTTGATCCACCATGGTTTGAGTAACGGAAAGTTTAATTTTAAACTAAAATTATTGATTAGAAAATTCATTACTCCATTTATTTTTCAGACGATTTAATCCTTGAATCACACACTTTTTTTGCCCTTTCGGTCTGTCAGACCCTGTGTGATATTTCTGTTGTCTTTTGATCCACCATGGTTTGAATAACGGAAAGTTTAATTTTAAACGAAAATGATTGATTAGGAAATTAATTATTGTATTTATTTATCACTCGATTTAATCTTAGAATCACACAACCCTTTGACCCATTAGCTGTCTGTCAGACTCTGCGTGATCTTTCTGTTCTCATTTGATCCACCTGGTTTGTTTAACGGAAAGTTACGAAACTGATTGATTAGGAAATTATTTATTCCATTTATTTTTTACTCGATTTAATTCTAGTATTACACACTTTTTTGGCCCTTCCGGTCTGTCAGACCCTGTGTGATGTTTCTGTTGTCATTTGATCCACCATGATTTGTATAACGGAAAGTGTAATTTTAAACTAAAATGACTGATTAGGAAATTAATTGATTTATTTTTTACTCGATCTTTGATCCTTTTAGTCTGTCAGACTGTTATCTTTCTGCCGAGTAGTTCTTATTCTATGTTTAATTGTTGAAACATATTATATAAGATTAAAATAACAGTAAAAAAATATTCAATAATAGACAGATCACACAATATAGAGAAAACAATTCATTACGAATTAATTTGAATTCTATTGTAAAGTGTTTTATTTATTTAAAGTCAAAACATGAATTTGTATTTACAGTAATTACAGCTTTCAAACAGATCTGTCAATCAGTTATCTATTAAGCAAATTGACAGTTAACGGACGGATAATCGATACGCGAGCGTTGAACATATCTATTTTATAGCGTAATCTAAATAAACCAATCGCGACATGACAATCAAAGTACCGAAGAAAAGCGTTTTTTTACTTTTTTTTATATTATTATTCTTTCAGGCAGTGAAAACTAAAAAATAACTACAAAACACTATACTTTTTTCTCGACGCACATTTCGCTATATAGGATTATCAGTTTTTTAATCATCTCCTGACGATTAGATGTAGTTTACGATTTTGAATGATAAATTAAGTAACATCCTGTGTATGATACATTTTCTGGAATGACAGCACCCACGCAAGAAAACGAAAGTTAATGTTCCTGAAAATCCTCAAACCATACGTTGACATAGCTAAAGTGAGTTCATTGACCTCTGCACTCAATGGCGTAACGCAAACTCTTAAGCCCCCCCGCAAAATTAAGATTGGGTCTCTTGCCACGATACATTTAGCAGTTTGTACGTTTGTAAAAGTACTTAAATATATATCGACCTGGTTGGGCGTTGGGCCCTTATGATAGCTGGGCTTCCCCGCCACGCGGGGTCTGCAGGAGTGTAAGTTACGCCACCGTGTCTTCACTAAATCAAGAAGGTCGCAGATGAATTGTATCGATCAAATAATACAGAACGAACATTACCGGCCGGTAAGACGTTGTTATAGGGATGTACGAGAGGGCTTGAGAATGGCCGAGCGTGCAGCAATTCTAAAATTGTCTAAGGTTATTTGAGCCTAGCTTCAATTCATATTTTCAATTCATTATTTTTTTTAAAATAATAAATTGAAAATCCAATTGACACTTTTACCAGCTCTCGGGCTAGAACCCGGGTATTGGGGACTTGTAACAGAGGAACCATAGCAACGCCATGTAAACAACAGCATTGCTACACGCTCGGCTATTCTCCAGCCCGTGTAGCAATGCTGTTGTTTACATGGCGTTGCTATGGTTACTCTGTTACAAGTTCCCAATTCCCGGGTTCTAGCCCGAGAACTGGTAAAACATCCAGGAGCGCAGGTGAGATTCGAAACCACGACCGTCTAATCTAGACGTCGACACGCTAACCCCTAGACCACACGGCTACCTTTTTATGTATGTATGTCACCTCATATCTCCTGCATTTGTGAACCGATTTTGATTTTTATTTATAGAGATTTTAATAAGAGCTTGCAAAATTTTATAAAAATGCTAAAAACTTATAGCACATATTAATTGTGCTACAACCTGAACAGCAATAAAAAAATGAGACAAAGTTAATTGAATTTTATTCTGTACAAATTAATTCTGAGTCTGCTTAAAAAAATTAATAATTCACGGTCAGTAAAACTTCAAGGGAAGCATTTCGTTTGACGCTTTATTAATAATTTATATAATATATAGATTGCGTCAAAGGTTTCACAGTTCGACTGTTTTCACGGTTGACATTCAATCATAATACATACGGGGTGTACGTAAAAGCGTCATGGAAATTATCGATTACTAAGCAAAACAGCGGTAAAGTTTCGTGAAATTCGCATTTCTACGAAGGACGTTTTTGATGATGAATTTAATTGTTCAATCTTATTACGTCAGTTATGAATAATATACCACGAAAACGTTAACTATTCAGGCAGGACCGTACTAAATAACTAGGTTCCTCACAAGTATAGAAATTTTAAAATAAAAAAAAATCAAAAATAAGGACAGCTATACAGTGGCGGACTAAGCCCGTCGAAGGCCCGGGGCGGCAGAACTAAATGAGGCCCCCGGTCTGCTTAGAAATTGATGTACCTATTTGTAGTGTAAATTTCGTAAAAAATGAATAATAATCAAATATTTATAATAAACGTAGGTAACTATCTACGTTCATATTTTGTATGTACGTACGGGGCCTCCAACTCCAAACTGCCTCTTACTTACTAAACATATTTTGGCCTTGTTTGGGATTTGATTAAGAAGGACTTCTCGAGATTTGGAAGCCCCCCAGGATCAGATGTCCGGGGCGAGCTGCTCCCTCCCCCCTAGTCCGCCACTGTAGCTATGTGTGTTAATTTTTTTAAATTAATACGTCTTACAGTGTAATTAATTATCACCAAATAATATGCTCTGGATTAATGCATATGCCGGAGTAGCGTAAACATTGGATTATTTACAACGCTGGAGAAAAATGCCGGATAAACTACTGGCGGTCGGATTAGGGAGATTTTTCTTTAATCTTTTATTTCTATTCTATTATTATTTTTGTCTAAAGTTTCATGATATTATATTATAATGAGTGATTATATTCGCACGAGTCGTGCCGATTGGCCAGGAAAAGATATCCGCACGACTACGAAGTCGTGCGGATATCTTTTCCTGGCGAGTGAACCATACCTGCTGATAATGCACGAGTCGTGCATCCAGAGTTTGAAGGATTATTCGCACGACTGAAATATAAACTAGGATTATTATCAAAAATAATTCTTTTTTAACACGCTTTTATTAGCTTCACCTGTATGTTTGCTTGCTTGCTTGCTTGTTTGTCAGTTTGTAACCGACTTCTTTGAACTTGATTTTGACCAACTTTGAACGGTCAGATTTAGTTTAAACTTTGCACACTTATCAAGGACCGACGACAATACAATAATTCAATAAGTTTGTCCCATTATCCTGACCAGGATCTCCAGGACTAAAAAAAAAAGCAAAAAACTTCAGATTGAACTGAAACTTTGCACACTTATCAAAGACCGATTACAATACAATAATTCCATAAGTTTGTCCCATTATCCTGACCAGGATCTCCAGGACTAAAAAGCAAAAATAAATTATAATTTAAAAAAACTAAAAAACACGCTTTAATGAACTAAAAAGTAATAAATAATTAATTTTATTGTAAAAAAACGTGGGGTGCTTTGTATCATATTTTCATACCACCCCACGCTTTTTTACAATAAAATTAATTATTTTTTACTTTTTAGTTCATTAAAGCGTGTTTTTTAGTTTTTTTAATTTAAAATTTATTTAACGTAAACTTCATAAAGGCAAATTTAAAAGTAATTTTATTAACGTAAAATCCGCAAAAATGTAATTTTATTTATACTACATACAGCTGTAGTTTTGAAAACTGGACTTTTCTTTTTAATCGTAAATTAATAATATGCTCTTAAAATTTTCAAATATGTATTCAATGGTTAAAACTTAAACTGAATCACCTGTATACTGAAAAAATAATATGCCCCAAAATTCATTAGTTCTAGACGTTTTTAGGGTATCTACCTCAGAATGAAAAAACGGAATCCTAATTATAGAATCTGTCTCGTGTCTGTCCGTCCTTCCGTCCGATCTTCCCCTATTACCCCCCTATTACCTATTACCGAAACTGATCCTAAAATTTTGAAAAAATAGGGAATATAAGAAAACCTAATGACTTAAGCATACTCATATACTTGTTTGTTTTTATACTGAAAAGTGAAGTGGCGTCATCTTGTACGCGGTGATTGAATCAAACCATATAACTAGTGGCGTCATCTATACTATAATATTTATAACTGTCAACCGTGATATTCTAGTTTGCACTGTGCTTTCATACACGCGTCTTACACTAATTAAATTGTTGTAACGGTACGGAACCCTCGTGGCGCGAGTTCTACACGCACTTGACCGATTTTTAAATTTATAACCTCACTTCTAAAGCCGTCTCTGGTTTAACCGTTATTAGACTGAAATATCCGACGTCGACTTAAAACGAAACTGTATCAAACGTTTGTTAAAATTTATAAAATGTGTTTGTTTAATATCATTTGCATATTGTAGTGATATATTTGAATCCATGCATTGTTCTTGAAATATGAAACAAAGTGGATAAAAATTAACAAAAAAAAAAGTCTTGGTCACGTGCACAAGTAATTACACGATGCATGGAGTAACGTAGTGTGGTTTCTTGAGCAAAATGGTGGTGACACAGAGTTTTTTCAATTAGTTTCCAAGAAACGCACACTGTCACAAAACCAGTGAAAAAACTGGCTAGATCTTTTTATATGGAGATTATACTCCAATAACTCCTTAAATTGTATATTTAAAGAAAGCAGACAAGTAATTTAATAATCAACTGTATTTAATTAAAACACTATAAACGTAAAACACAATAATAAGTTCAATCAAAACGTAAATGAAAATAGCACAAATAGATGAATATTTATACGAAAAAATTCTAAGGGAATTTATTTTAAACACAATATTTAAATTGATTTTTGGATTTGACAAAAATCAAAATTTGAAAATGACAATAAAAAAAAAACGAAATAAGAAAAGAAAGGAATTTTTAACGGACTACGGACGGCGGATCTCTCTCTGAAAAAATAGCTCTTAGCCGGTATTTATATATGAGAAGCGCCCTTATGTCCCATTATATAATTGAATTAAATATCTGATTTGATCTCTGTCAGACCACAGCTAGTAATCATGTAATACTGGTTGCGGCCTGACAGGAATTTCAAGCAAAGAGAAAAAACAACAAATTTAATACATAAATTTATAAAATGTATAATAATATAAAAAAAAAATATGTAGTCGCTGCAGAGTGTAGGAACGGACAAGGTTTATTAGTGATGCGCGATTACGAGGTGTTTCAGTTGATTGTCTCGATTGTTCAAACATCTCGATGACTCTCGATGGTTGTCACTTGGACTCGATTGTTGTTGTTTCATAGTTCACCGAGACCGAGTCGCATAGTACTGAATCGTACACTGTCGAGAGCCACATAATATTATACAATCGTTCATCACTGTGGTCGAGTCGATGGTCGACTGTGCAGTAATCGCGTAATTCGAATTCAATAGTGAAGAGATCATAGATTAGTGAGTACAGTGTGAACAGTGAACAATCAACGAGTCGCGTGAACGTCAGTCGACTAGCATATAACCTTGAATCGCGATTATATGTATTCTCATTCGCTGCTATTGCTGTAACCTATGTGGCACATAATCGACTTGAACAATCGAACATTTCGATTGTAAAATCAAACTCCGAGTCGATTGTGGACTTGATTATTATTATGAACGATTACAATTGTTTCGATTGTAAAAACATCTCGTAATCGCCCATCACTAAGATTCATGGAGCACAAATCGACTTGAACAATCGAACATTTCGATTGTAAAATCAAACTCCGAGTCGATTGTGGACTCGATTGTTATTATGAACGATTACAATTGTTTCGATTGTAAAAACATCTCGTATGCGCCCATCACTAAGGTTCATGGAGCACATAATCAAACTCCGAGTCGATTGTGGACTTGATTATTATTATGAACGATTACAATTGTTTCGATTGTAAAAACATCTCGTATCGCAAATCACTAAGATTCATGGAGCACAAATCGACTTGAACAATCGAACATTTCGATTGTAAAATCAAACTCCGAGTCGATTGTGGACTCGATTGTTATTATGAACGATTACAATGGTTTCGATTGTAAAAAAATCTCGTATACGCCCATCACTAAGGTTCATGGAGCACATAATCGACTTGAACAATCGAACATTTCGATTGTAAAATCAAACTCCGAGTCGATTGTGGACTCGATTATTATTATGAACGATTACAATTGTTTCGATTGTAAAAACATCTCGTATACGCCCATCACTAAGGTTCATGGAGCACATAATCGACTTGAACAATCGAACATTTCGATTGTAAAATCAAACTCCGAGTCGATTGTGGACTTGATTATTATTATGAACGATTACAATTGTTTCGATTGTAAAAACATCTCGTAATCGCCCATCACTAAGATTCATGGAGCACAAATCGACTTGAACAATCGAACATTTCGGTTGTAAAATCAAACTCCGAGTCGATTGTGGACTCGATTGTTATTATGAACGATTACAATTGTTTCGATTGTAAAAACATCTCGTATCGCAAATCACTAAGATTCATGGAGCACAAATCGACTTGAACAATCGAACATTTCGATTGTAAAATCAAACTCCGAGTCGATTGTGGACTTGATTATTATTATGAACGATTACAATTGTTTCGATTGTAAAAACATCTCGTATCGCAAATCACTAAGATTCATGGAGCACAAATCGACTTGAACAATCGAACATTTCGATTGTAAAATCAAACTCCGAGTCGATTGTGGACTCGATTATTATTATGAACGATTATAATTGTTTCGATTGTAAAAACATCTCGTATACGCCCATCACTAAGGTTCATGGAGCACATAATCGACTTGAACAATCGAACATTTCGATTGTAAAATCAAACTCCGAGTCGATTGTGGACTCGATTATTATTATGAACGATTACAATGGTTTCGATTGTAAAAACATCTCGTATACGCCCATCACTAAGGTTCATGGAGCACATAATCGACTTGAACAATCGAACATTTCGATTGTAAAATCAAACTCCGAGTCGATTGTGGACTTGATTATTATTATGAACGATTACAATTGTTTCGATTGTAAAAACATCTCGTAATCGCCCATCACTAAGATTCATGGAGCACAAATCGACTTGAACAATCGAACATTTCGGTTGTAAAATCAAACTCCGAGTCGATTGTGGACTCGATTGTTATTATGAACGATTACAATGGTTTCGATTGTAAAAACATCTCGTATACGCCCATCACTAAGGTTCAGGGAGCACATAATCGACTTGAACAATCGAACATTTCGATTGTAAAATCAAACTCCGAGTCGATTGTGGACTTGATTATTATTATGAACGATTACAATTGTTTCGATTGTAAAAACATCTCGTATTCGCCCATCACTAAGATTCATGGAGCACAAATCGACTTGAACAATCGAACATTTCGATTGTAAAATCAAACTCCGAGTCGATTGTGGACTCGATTGTTATTATGAACGATTACAATGGTTTCGATTGTAAAAACATCTCGAATACGCCCATCACTAAGGTTCATGGAGCACATAATCGACTTGAACAATCGAACATTTCGATTGTAAAATCAAACTCCGAGTCGATTGTGGACTTGATTATTATTATGAACGATTACAATTGTTTCGATTGTAAAAACATCTCGTATGCGCCCATCACTATGGTTCATGGAGCACATAATCGACTTGAACAATCGAACATTTCGATTGTAAAATCAAACTCCGAGTCGATTGTGGACTCGATTGTTATTATGAACGATTACAATTGTTTCGATTGTAAAAACATCTCGTATGCGCCCATCACTATGGTTCATGGAGCACATAATCGACTTGAACAATCGAACATTTCGATTGTAAAATCAAACTCCGAGTCGATTGTGGACTCGATTATTATTATGAACGATTATAATTGTTTCGATTGTAAAAACATCTCGTATCGCCCATCACTAAGGTTCATGGAGTGTGTTTGAACTTTGTTGAACTTCCAAACTCTTCCAAGCCAGTATAGTGCTACTGCAGCTGGTCCTTGTATAGCTCAGGACTTAAGCATTGCGCCACCAGCCACTAGTTATGTTGTGTTTTAGTGCATATAGAAACGGGGTGTCCTCAATTTTCAATTTTATAATCTCTATATACAGGATGTTAACAATTTATATGTAAACAAACTTTAAGAAATGTAGGTATCATTGATTTGCGACTGCTCCGTTTTTGAGAAACTGGGTGTTAAGTTTATTTTTCACAACACCGCCATTGAAAATTCGATTTTCGGTACCTGTTTAGCGGGTTGAAAAGTTTCAGTTGTCGGTTTTCTCTGTTCTTTAACGTCTTTAAGAGAGAGATAGAGTAATTGAGTTGCGCCAACTTCAATTTGCATACAATACTAAACGTCAAAATGACAGACAATACCCCACAAAAATTTCACATGGATCTGGCATATCTAATATTTTTACGGCTTTTTTGCGCGGCAGGTAGAAATTCTATCAAGGTTACAAAAAGCCGAGCGGGTGATTTTCAAGAAGCTGCAGCGCGCTTACCATTAGTACCACAGAAAAGTTGTAGGAATGAAAATTGTAGGAAATGTAATCCTCTTTAAAACATTATATAATGAAAGAATTGCTTAAGTCGACCGTTTCTGAGAGATTTCGAAAAAAGCAAAATAGGTGGTAAAATTTCGTGATTTTTCGGCTCCCCCCACGTTAGCACAGGGTCCTCGAGGTCGAAAACTCAGATTCTACTCCACAGGGTACCTACAAACAACATACCAAAATATCATTAACTTCGGAATACTTTTTAGGTAAAAAGTACCTGACTGCTGGACTATTAATTAAAAAAAAAATTTAATGTGGTGAGTAACCAAACTGGGAAGAACAAAGATACAAGATGTTAATATTTTGAAGACATAGGCAACCTGTAATTTCCAAGAAATCTTTCAATCAAAGTAAACACTAAGTAATCTTATCGCCTCCTGACCAAACGATATAAGACATAATGACGTATAATAAGCTACCACAAATTGAGATTGAAGTTTGAGTCATTTCTACTTAAAAATGATTGAAGTTATAAAGTTAGCCGTTGAACGTAAGTAAAGATGAAGTTAGTTGTGTGAGGGCGCAGTCACCTCTGGAGAGAATGCAACTAGGACGTCTAGACACACGACACGTTAAACACTAGTAGCACACGCTGTACTGTAGACGAGACTGGAACAGTGACTCGTCTAGGGCCTCCAATATCGGAGCACTGGCTTCGATATTTTGATTCTAAAATCCGGGAACTAGTTCCAACACCGAGAACAGTCTACAAAAATACTACAAGTAGAAGAAACATGTCTTTTTAAAGTTATACTTCTTTTAGTGCGTTGAGAGTACAATTTTAGCAGGCAACGGAAATGACGAAAAATCGACAGTATGAAGTTGGCCGCATAGCAACGGAAATGACGAAAATTTGCAGTATGAAGTTGGCCTAAAGGTGCATTTTCATGTGACGCTCGACGCTGGCTTCTAGCGTCAAATGTGGTCACGTGACATAAACGCCATATTGAAAAAAATGTAGCGTCAAAGCTAAACATTGTTTAGCTTTTACGCTGGCGTCATTAGTTGTCTCTGGTCATTAATGATACGAGTTTTCTACAGCTAGGTACTGAGTTGTGCATCAAGTATCAACACACAGGCTTGCTAAAGAATTGCTTTATGTTGCTACTAGGGGGTTGATTCTACGAATTTAACCCATTGATTTTATTACTTCGAAAGTACCTATTTATTAAGGAAAATACTATCACCTGATGGTTTTTCGATGGTTAATTAAAATTCCCGTCTCACTTAGAACAAAACAATTTTTTTTTATTGAATACTAAAAACATTAAAATTTCTCAAGATACAATTTATTTTTTTCTCATATTCTGGTAGTGCATATAATTACCTATAAAAAAGTAAGCATAGTTATATTTTTAATTTTTATTCCTTACTAGCCGTTACCCGTGGCTTCGCCCACGTATTTTACGATTACAATTTATTATCTCCCCCGCGAAAAATTCTCCTCCTGCGAAGCGAAGCCGGGCTGGTAGTGTTTATTCGCTCGAATTTTATAATACATAACTCACTCGCTTCGCTCGTTCGCTCGGATTTTTTTAATACATTACTCACTCGCTTCGCTCGTTCTCTCGAATGTTATTAATACCTACATTACTCACTCGCTTCGCTCGTTCGTTTGAATATTAATAATACAATACTCACTCACTTCGCTCGTTCGCTCGAATTTTATTAATACATTACACACTCGCTTCGCTCGTTCGCTCGAATATTAATAATACATTACATTTGTTATTCCCCCGCGAGAATCTGCCCCCCTAATTTGTATCCCCCTACGTGAATCTTCCCCCTGATTTGTTACCCCCCCGCTAGAATCTTCCCCCCTAATTTGTTATATCCCGCGTGAACCTTCCCCCTAATTTGTTATTCCCCGCGAGAACCTCCTCCCCCTGCGTAGCTTTCTATTAGTGAAAGAATTTTTAAAATCGGTTTAGTAGTTCCAAAGATAAAACAAAAACAAATCTATCCCACGGGAACCGTACATTTTTCCGGGATAAAAAGTAGCCTATAACATTATCTGACCCCTAAACTACCACTATGCAAAAAATCATTTCGATCCCTTGCTCTGTGAAAAACAAAAACAAAACTATCCCACGGGAACCGTACATTTTTCCGGGATAAAAAGTAGCCTATGTGCTATTCCAGACTATAATCTATCTCTGTGCCAAATTTCATCCAGATCCGTTCAGCTCTTCTGGCGTGATTGAGTAACAAACATCCATACATCCAAACTTTCACATTTATAATATTAGTTAGATTAGATTAGATTAGATAATTTAAAAATATAATTAAGGTTATTTCTAAAATTGAAAAATTTGCGGCACAAAATGTCACAATATATAGATAGAGATACTCACTCGCTTCGCTCTTTCGCTCGAATATTATTAATACATTATTTCTTATTGCTCACCTACGTTATATAAGGAACTCCTTGCAAAATTTCATGCTTCTAGCTTCAAAAATGACAAACTTACATACAAACTTTCATCCCCTTTTTAGCCCCCTTAGAGGTTGAATTTTCAAAAAAAAAATTCTTAGTGCTCACCTACGTTATATAAGAAACTTCTGTGCAAAATTTCATGCTTCTAACTTCAAAAATAACGAACTTCCATGCAACCGTTCATCCCCTTTTTAGCCCCCTTAGAGGTTGAATTTTCAAAAAAAAATTTCTTAGTGCTCACTTACGTTATATAAGATACTTCTGTGCAAAATTTCATGCTTCTAAGTTCAAAAATGACGAATTTCCATACAAACTTTCATCCCCTATTTAACCCCCTTAGGAGTTGAATTTCAAAAAATCCTTTCTTAGTGGGTGCCTACGTCACAAAAGAAACCTACTGTCCAAATTTCAAGTTTAAATCTTCAGCGGTTTGACCTGGGCGTTGTCTGTCAGTCAATCAGTCAGTCAGTCAGTCAGTAACGGAACTGTTTTATATATATAGATAGAAGATAGATAATTCGTGTACTTTCGCCGGTTATTTAAGTCAAAAATATGGGAATTTCATTTTTGATAATCGTATTCAGACATTGTCTTTTCTGTTAATAAATTTACAAAGAGCTTATTTATTAATTATTATAACAAATTCACCAGGGTTTTGATTTATGGATGTCTTTATTTGACGCTCTCTTTACAAGTTTACAACTGTCAAAACCTTGCTGTCTGTTGACGCTAAAATTTGACGCTGGAACTTGACGCTACAGTTTTTCAAGATGGCGTTTATGTCACGTGACCACATTTGACGCTAGACGCCAGCGTCTAGCGTCACATGAAAATGCACCATTATAGCAATGGAAATTACGAAAAATCTACGTTGGCCTCATAATTATAGGCAAGTATTATAGTCCCCGCTATAGCATTAGTTATGTATAGTGACTGCTAAGCTGTCTGCAACAAGGTGGGCAGTAGTCGTGCACTTAAAGGCGTCAAACCATATGAACTCTACAAGGTATCAGGGTCGAGCCCATAGTTTGAAGAATATGAAATATTTGATTTTTTCTTTTTTTAAGCCCACCAACAGCTAAGGTTATTTGGGCCTAGCACCAATTCATATTTTCAGTTTAATATTTTTTAATAGATTTTTACTTTACTATTAAAAATAATAAATTAAAAAACATTAAATTACTATTGAATTTATATTAAATCAAAACTGAATTTTAAATATTTTTTTAAGGCCACCAACAGCTAAGCTTAATTGTCTAAAATCGAAATCTGTTTACATATTGATATTATAGAAAACGTTGAATGAAACTTCGAATCAGAAATTTGCATACAAGCAAAAAAATCGACATTATCGACTAATAATAATCGAAAGTAAAAACTCAAGAGAGATCATCAATCACTGGTAAAATTAACGCCAACTTTCTGGTCGGCAAATTAAGTAAACATTTGAGTGGCTAGCGTCGCTGCCTTTTTATCAGACTGCCGTGGGTTCGAATCCCACCTCCGCTCATGGATGTTTTGTGATGTCATTTAGTTTTAAGTGTATTGTTATTTAATGTATAATCAAGACGCTAATGACCTAAGTTGTCGACGCGTCTATAATTTACAATAAATAAATAAAATAAACATTAATTGTTAATTTTTAATAGTTTCATTAATTCCGAAATGAATTAATTTCTTCAGTTCCGGTATTGATACCTATATGTTTAAAAATTTTGTCCGAAATTCCTGCAGAATTGCAAAATATGGGAATTTCGGTATGGAAGCCCTAGACTTGTCCTGGATAGGGGGAACGTGCCACTAAAATCGTCGGCTCAACCTGCTCTCTTGGGCGTATTGCCAAAACAACAAATTGTAGGTATCAGGAGTATAGCAAGACCTCCACGTAAATAATTAAAATATTTAAAACACACCACCAATCGGCCGATTTCATATGCGCGCTTCTTCATATAACCAGGCCCGGACTTAAAGACCCAGTGGCCAGGGCCCCTAGGCACTTGACAGTTGGGTCCCTCAAGCCCAAAAAAAAGGGAAAAAAAGGGTGTGGGTCTCGGAACCCCCGACAGATGAAGAAAACGTTATTGAACTCGGTGATATTCTCTATGTAGTAGTATATATTTTTTCAAAAGCAGCAACTAACTGTTATGCTGACGTAATCCTATATACTGCACTTTAACACACGCGGTTGTCTTCCCGTGCCCGAGCGCACGGAACCGAGAGAGAGAGAGAGAGTGCCGCAGTGGTGGGGAGAACAGCAGCGAAGGAGCGGACCATACATTTCGTTGCATATTTCCCCTCACGCGGCTGTTCACAGCCCGACATAAGATGTTTCACATCAAAAAGGAATTGGATGGAAATTTAGCAA
This sequence comes from Mongoloraphidia duomilia, assembly GCA_039654895.1. Taxonomy (NCBI): domain Eukaryota; kingdom Metazoa; phylum Arthropoda; class Insecta; order Raphidioptera; family Raphidiidae; genus Mongoloraphidia; species Mongoloraphidia duomilia. The sequence goes on from CM077527.1 coordinate 17,464,157, forward strand.
AAAAAAGTCGATCTTACAAAATTGTTGGGCATTTTTTTTCTTTAATTTCCATCTCCGCCCTGACCGGGGCCCCCTCAGCAGCTGGGCCCCTAGGCCGGTGCTTTGTTGGTCTAGGCAGAAATCCGGGTCTGTATTAGTTCGATCGGCTGATTGATTTATCATTCATGCACGCCTAGACTTATGTTACTCACTGTAAATAACGTGACGGGATTGCTAGAAGAATTGCGTGTTTCTTATGTAAGTCGCGTCATGCAGTCTGAGGATTGACTGCAATAAGCCTTTTGATCGTGGAGTTCCGAAACGAGCTCAGAACGATAAAAGATAACCAAGAAAATATAAAAAACCGGTTATGTGCGAGTCGAACTCACGTGGAGAAGGTTCCGTACTATTCCGTTTCCCGTCGGAATTTAAAGACTTAGGATTTTCGTTTAGGTTTTCTTGTAAACTATATGAGTGAGGTGCTATATTCCCTATTTTTTTTTTCGAAATTTTAGGCTCACTAGTTTCGGAGATAAATGATGCACGATTTTCGTATATTTCCTTTAATATCTTTTAAACTATGCATTTTAAAATTATAAAAAATATAGGTATTTGTATTTCTCATAACGAGCCCTTTCATTTGATACGTCACATGATGCACTTGAAAATATTTTTTTTAACTTCCCGCTAAGAAAATTGAAAATTTTCAAAAATAGGGAAGTTATTGATTTCACCCCGATTTTCGAAAATCGAGTTTTCATCAGATCTCGACGTTTTGTGATCCTAGGAAGTTATTCTGACTATTTTTACGATGATGTCAGTATGTCTGTATGTATGTATGTGTGTGTGTGTGTATGTAAACCTCTCATAACTTTTGAACGGCTTTACCGATCACATCGCGATTTGCGGCATTCGAAAGGGTTCCACTGAACTTAGATTTCCTTAATATTTGAATCGATTCGACCTAATAGATTTTGAGAAATTCCAAAAAAACCGAAAAAAAAGTTGTTAAAACAATGTTTTTTTAATTTTTTATTATACCGATTGATTTCATAATCTAATCAGCTCTTCTCCTCAGAAAACTGCGTCGAATGCCGCTAAGCGGATCAAAATCGGTTAATCCGTTCGAGAGATTACGTAGTCAACAGATTTCGAAAAAAGTGTTTTTCAAAATAACTTCGAGATTTCTCAACAAATCGATTTTGTACCTCTTACAATATTTTTAGAGCTTAAAAAACTGCGTCTAATGCCGTTTTAAAGATCAAAATCGGACAACACGTTCAAAAGTTATAGCTTTTCAAAAATTAAAATAGTGTTGTTATCAGCAACTTTTAGATTTTTGAGCTGTGGCCGCGTGGGTAAAGACAACAGTCTATCAATTGAATTGTGCTTTTTTGCATACCTGGCAAATCTCATATTAAACATTTATCCAATTGGAGAGTGGTCTGCCAGGTATGCAAAAAAAATTGCAAGGCAGACGATGATAATTATTGTAATAAGTGACACTTCTCTATAATCTATATAAATTTCATCAAGTACTTATAGGTAGTGTAGAGTTCGAGATACTAACAAAAAAAATATTAAAAAAATAATTGAATAAGTTTGCCACCGATTCACTGTATTATTATCTGTTAAATTCAATAATAAAATTTTAGTAGTATGGTCCAGTAGACTTTTGTACAGTCAGAACTTGGACCCGAAAGCTCTAGCCGATACAGATCTTCATTTATTCAGTTTCGATTGTTCCGGCCCGATTCAATTTCACATTTTGTTTAAATCGAAATGAAATAATATGACAATTATTGATAATTTGATTACATTGGACAATTTAATTGTAAAGAAAACTTATTTAATATTGGATTACACAAAAGGCATACCCAGTTCCTGCAAGCGTTTAAACAGAGCCATATATATAAAATGGCGGTAGTAAAACTCCGCATGAATAAGCAGAATGGCACAGAACATTTTATGACCGGTCATAAAATTTTGAAAATAGTACAGGTATAAAAGTAGCGAATGCATCAGATTATATTTTACTGCATTTTGTCTCTATTAATCACAACAATGTTGACTTTTCAAAATTGGTCGAACAGAAATGCTTGTCCTAAAATTTAAATCGTTGTTCTATTCGGTCGTCTTTTGTCTTTTCTGTTGAACAACTATCGTCGGCAGCTTATGTCCATAGATGTGTATTGACAGTAGCATACGCTAGACTAAATAGTTGTTCGGCGGTCCATTAGTTTAATAGTGAAATTATGACACAACTGATTGATTGTATGCGCACCTCTAACAACCAAACAGTTTAGTCGAGTTGAAATCGCGACATGTACACAACTCGACTAAACTGTTTAGTCGTGGAAACAACTATTGTGTACATGGGCACGGCCTAAGTAGACTGAATTATTCATTTTTGAAATTTTTGTCTGTCTGTATTTTTAGGGTTAACTCAAAAACTACTGAACCAATTTTGACCATGCTTTCACTATAATGATTGTTATACATCAGGGAATCTAGGGTTAGTGTTGCTGTCTAGACTTGCAAAAGTCTTGTCTAGAAATTTTCAAGACAAGACAAGACTTGCTTTATCTAGATCAAGACTCTTGCCAAAACTCTAGACAATTTTCAAGAGTCTAGATAAACTAAGTAGTAGCTCTCGCATGTATAATGATTCGACTGTTTAATAGCTGCTGTACTATGCTTTGCAGTTTATTTAAATAGTCGACTCTCGCATGTAGTGTGTTTTCAATGTGAAATTGCTATATATAAGAAGAGATAGGTTTCCACTCTCGGGCACTGTGGAGAAATCGGTAACTCACCTAGCCGGAAACTGGGGGTTTCGGGTTCAAGTCCCGACAGTGGTCATTTGATTTTAGATATAGCTCAAAAATCATGGCAGCCTAGCTGTCTGAGATATTTATTATTTTCACCTCTAATTGTTATGTGAATAATATGGTGTGGATATAAGGGGTTTTAAATCGATTGATTTTATCATATACCAATTAAGTAGTAGTTAGAGGTAAAGTAAACCACTCGGTTAATCTAGACACTTGAAAATAATCTAGAGTCTTGATATTAGACAAGACAAGAGTTTTTTAATCTAGACTTAGATTTAGTGAAGTCGCTTGATATTTCAAGACAAGACAAGACTTTGAAATTGTCTTGTCTTGTCTAGACGGCAACACTAAAAAGGAGACTGTACACGATTGAACTTCTACTAAAAAGAGTTGAGCAGTTGTCAAAAAACCGACATTAACGCGATAAGCCGCGGGTAAAGATTAGTGTTTAACAATGTAGACAAAATCCAATCAAACTTCATATATTATAGAAGATTTTATTAGCAGTAAACGAGATTTGATATGCTTTTGTCTCATTAAAATTTTACGAACCATCATTATAATATTATTATACAGAATGTAAAAATTATCTTTAAATTGGGTTGTGATTATATAACAAAACAAGCCGTGAGGTGGGACGTTTATTAGGACTAAAGTGCGACCCTTGAGGTCCACACGACGAACTTCCCAGTTTGATAAATATTTAATAATAATAATTAAATTAGATATTACACAGAAAAGTAATCATTTTAAAACATAATTATTATTTATTTTTAACAATAATTTAAAAAAAAACGGCTGAACCGATTTTTATAAAATTTATGTCGGATCAAAATGACGTTAACACGCTTCGATTGACACCCTTACGAAGTCGATATAATTTCTTATTCGCGAAATATTGTGTAAAATCTACTTTTTTGGAGTCTATTTGGTTAAGAAAAAAGAACGGCTGAACCGATTTTGAAAAAAATTCTTTCAGATCATATTTACGTTAATACGCGTCGATTGGTACCCTAACGTAGTCGAATCATTTTTCATTGTCGAGATTTCGTCTTAGAAAGAAATGGACACATACGTACGTACGTACATACGTACACACACACACAGACATCTTTCTAAAAATAGTGTAGTGACCTTTAAACATAAAAATTTGGTATACATTTTGATTTCGATTTTCGGACCCATTACAATAACTTCCAATGGGAAGTTAATTAACATTTTTACAATTAAATCTATACATATAATAAACTCGTAAACGCTCTTTTGTCTGTCTGTTTGTGCACGCTAATCTCAGCAATGGCTGAACCAATTTGGATGTGGTTTTCAGCGATGTGTTGGGATAAGCTTGGGCTAACATTTAGTGTTTGTTTCATTTCAATCGGTTGACAAATAATAAAAAGAATAAAACAAGTTCAGGACTAAAAAATAAATTCTAATGTGAAACATAGCGATTTTAAACAGTGAGGACCCATTATTGAGAAGATTTGCGCCGATCTAGATTTCTTATGGGTCCCGACTGTTTAAAATCGCTATATGTTCCACATTAGAATTTATTTTTTTAGTACTGAACTTGTTTTTTTCTTTTTAGCTTTTTTTAGGCAGTCGAGTTTTTTGATTTTTTAATTTATTTTTTCTTTTTAGTTTTTTTTATCATTTTTTACTTCCCACCTCTACTATGGTAGTCCGAAAAAAATATTTCGAGATTTTAACAGATTCTCACGTTTTGAGACCCTAGCAATCGTTTAAGATCATTTTCTGACTGATGTCTGTATGTGTGTGTGTGTGTGTGTGTGTGTGTGTGTGTGTGTGTATGTGTGTGTGTGTGTGTGTGGTCAATTTTTCGCCTTCGATATCTTAAGAACGGAACAACATACGGGCATGCCGATTGTTCTATTGTGTTTATCAGCCTTTAACTTAGATCTGATTAGATTTTGAGTCAAATCGGTTCAGTGGATCCTGAGATATTCAAAAAAACGTCCTCAATGTCACGTATTAACATAGGTAAAAAAAAAATATAAATGAATTCTAGATGTTATAATATAAAAAAAATGTAAATATTTTTTTCTCTAAAATGTATTGTTTTCGAGAAAAAAAATATTTTACTAAAAAAAATAAAAATTGTACGTAAATCAAGGTAACCATGATTTTTGCTATATTAAGTTAGCCATCAGTAGATCACCAAACAAAAAAGAGGGCCATGCTTTTTTCAAAGAATAAAAATTAAATTGTGTTTTAAAGACCACCAACAGCTAAGGTTATTTGGGCCTAGTCAAAGAATAAAAAAAAGAGTGTTTATTTTTTGCAAATATTTACTAGGTGGGAAGTATAGGACTGGTCATCAGTCGAATTTTTTTTCTGTCTTTAGTGACATTCGGACAGTTAAGGCAAATCGAATGACGTAAAAATCATCAAAATCGGCCCACGCGTTTGGTCTCTAGAGTGCCACAAAGGAACAAACATACATATACATATATAGACTGATAAACACAATACCCTCCTTTGCGTCACGCAGTCGGGTAAAAAATATATGCCAATTTTAAAGTGAGTCTCACGCGTGTTGTGATTCCGTTAATTCAAATGTCAAAACGTGGAGTTAAACATATAAATAGGTTGGGTTGACTGTTTCTTTTTGTGACACCGTTAATGCAAACTATTTCCAAGTGATTTTAAGTCCGACTACGCTTCGCAGGGATAGAATTTCTCGCGGGGGGAATAATAAATTAACAATATACTAAATATATGTGAGGGTCGAGCCACGGGCAACCACAAGTGAAAAATATATTGCTTTTACGGCACTAAAGTTCTCTGATAACAAAAAAAAATGAATAACGTAATAATAACGAATTTCACATTAGAGGTGAGGGTTAAGGAGACGTTTAAGTTGGTCTCAAAGCTTAAAAATTCTACTAGGGAGCCGTCCTATACTTTCTACCTATTAAACAATCGCTAGTAACTGAACATTTTTCCAACAAAACAAGTATGTTTTCATATTCTTAATATAAGCAGCATGGCCATATTATTTGTAATTTATTTTATTTATTGTAGATTATAGACGCGTCGACATCTAAGGTCATTAGCGTCTTTCAACTACACTAAATAACAACTAACTTAAAACTAAATAATATCACAAAACATCCATGAGCGCAGGTGGGATTCGAACCCACGGCAGTCCAGTCTAGTTTTTTTTAGAAAACGTTTTTGTCGAAATCTGTACACTTTAGAAAATAAACTAATAAAATTTAATATTTTTCGTTTTTCATAAAATCGGATAGGTAGAATCGAGCGTTTTCCTTCTCGTTATATAGAAGGGTTTTACTGCATTACACTATATTAATTTTGATTGTTCGGGAACTTTTAAATTTCCGTACAATTTCTTATGGTTTCCGATAGATGATGATGGAACAAACCTCAAATGATATTCTACAGGGACAATGTATAACATCAGATTAAATCGCAACTGGATGAATAGATCTGCCGTGAGTGATTTGCCTAATTAAAAAAGCACTCGGGAACGACGCTACGCTATCTGCACGGCGACCGTCTGTTGCGCGTCGCGTGAGCGTCGTCTCCATGACAACCGTCTGATGAACGCAGACTGTGCTAACCACCAAATCGTGTATAATATGGCTTTTGTAGGCTCGGGTGCGTTTAAAAAACGAACCTGGATGCAGGGGCAGATCTAGGTTTTTCGGGGCCTCGGCTTTATTGAATATTGAAATCCAATGGGGCCCTATTTTTTGTTAGATTAAGAATCTTTAAATTGGGGTTTAAAATTAATATTTAAAAACGTCAAAATCAAAGTTGAGAATATAAATTGTTTTTTGCTATACGATAAGTGATCCTTGTAAATTGTTAATGAAAAAGTATTAAAAATGTATGATAATAATTTAATTTTTGTGGGCCTTTGACACTTGGGGGCCCAGAACTTAAGCCCTATTAGTCCTTATGTAGATCCGCCCCTGTCTGGATGATTGCATATTTTCCGCATGAGACAAAAATGGAATACTTTTTGAATCGATCGATTAAAAAAGTTTGACTGTTTTTATTTTCAGGACGCTAAAAAAGACTGAAAAAAGTTTATACAAACTTAATATTAATTGTAGATATTAATAAGGATTTAGTGTCTTTGATATTATCATTATGCAGAAGAATTTAAGATTATTTTCTGCTTTAGTGCAGTAAAACATTTTCCGCACACCTGCCTGTTAAATGACTCATTAAAGGCAGATATACATACATCGAAAGTAGCTATATTTGTAATGGGTATAGCAAAAAAAATTGTAAGCCTTGGAGAATTGCAACAAGAATTCTCAAAATATTTTCAAATCTTTTTGAAAAAAATTCTGAAAGAAAATATTTCATGAAATCAGCCACAGACCCTAATTTAAGCGTATCGCACTTGACCGTTTTTTTTTCAACTTTTTTAATTTTTTTGATAATATCTTAAATTTAATTTTTTACATTTTATGAAACAGCTTGTATAATAATTTAATATTTCCACTCCGAAGAGTTTATAAAATGGTTGATTAGTGCCGATGATATATTTTCCATGAAATATAAACTGAATAATGATTTTCCAGACCTTATAAGCCTCTGCTGGAAAACTGTTCAGAGTAGGTCATGGCTAATGAAAATGTGCTTGCAAGATTTATTAATTTCTAACAAGTTTCTCGACCGCTGTTACCACATTTAATTAGATTTTCCTTCACGAAAATTGAAAACCAACTCGAGAATATTACATCGTTAAGATAGTGTTTGCTATAAAAAAATAAGTATTCCGTAAAAGTGATTTTATTTCGTATCGAGGCTGAAATTGCAGATTAAAAAACAGGCCCTGATTTTTCAAAATGATTCCATTTCTGATCAAATAGTCGATCAGCTTGATTTTATTTATTTATTGTAAATTATAGACGAGTCGACAACATAGGTCATTCGCGTCTTGATTACATTAAATAACAACACACTTAAAACTAGATGACATCACGAAACAATTTATTATTAAAAAAAAATTCGACTGATGACCAGTCCTATACTTCCCACCTAGTAAATATTTGCAAAAAATAAACACTCCTTTTTTTTATTCTTTGACTAGGCCCAAATAACAGCTGTTGGTGGTCTTTAAAACACAATTTAATTTTTATTCTTTGAAAAAAGCATGGCCCTCTTTTTTGTTTGGTGATCTACTGATGGCTAGCTTAATATAGCAAAAATCATGGTTACCTTGATTTACGTACAATTTTTATTCTTTTTAGTAAAATATTTTTTTCTCGAAAACTATACATTTTAGAGAAAAAAAATATTTACATTTTTTTCATATTATAACATCTAGAATTCATTTATATATTTTTTTTTTTACCTATGTTAATACGTGACATTGAGGACGTTTTTTTGAATATCTTAGGATCCACTGAACCGATTTGACTCAAAATCTAATCAGATCTAAGTTAAAGACTGATAAACACAATAGAACAATCGGCATGGCCGTATGTTGTTCCGTTTTTACGATATCGAAGGCGAAAAATCGACCACATACACACGCACACATACAGACATCAGTCAGAAAATGATCTTAAACGATTGCTAGGGTCTTAAAACGTGAAGATCTGTTAAAATCTCGAAATATTACTTTCGGACTAAATCCATTACTTCCCTACCATAGTAGAGGTGGGAAGTAAAAATAATGAATTGAAAATATGAATTGGTGCTAGGCCCAAATAATCTTAGCTGTTGGTGGCCTTAAAAAAACACACACATACATCACGAAACACCCATGAGCGGAGACGGGATTCGAACCCACGACAGTCTGATCCAGAGGCCGCGACGCTAACGACTGGACCACACTGTCCTCTCGATCAGTTTGATTTATTATAAGCAAATAATTTTTACAGTTTCAGAATTTTCTTATTCATTTTTAGGGTTCCGTATTTCAGAATGAAAAAAACGGAACTCTTGTAGGATCACTTTGTTGTCCGTCTGTCTGTCCGTCAAGACCCTTTTTCTCAGGAACGACAGCGTTTCATTAATTTTTGAGTCGAAGTCATTCAAATTTACTACCCTCGCTAAATTTATTTATTTATTGTAGATTATAGACGCGTCGAATCCCAGATCATTAGCGTCTTTCAACTACACTAAATAACAACTTTTTTAAAACTAAATAACATCATAAAACATCCATGAACGCAGGTGGGATTCGACCCCACGACAGTCTAGTCTAGAGGCTGCGGTACCAAGTACGCTATCCACTAGGCTATACCATCCCCTCTACCCTCGCCAAAGAAGTAAAACTTTACAAATTTGAATGTGAACTCACCAATTGGATCTGCCGGAGCAACTTCTTCGGCGTTAAGTGATCTGTTGAGATTGCTCTTTCGTTTAGAACTCTTGTCGCGATCGACGCCACGTCGAGACGTCGAAATTGTGGACGACGCCTCCGACGACAGTGATGCTGGACTTTTCTGTAACAAAAACATTATGTTATTCTTTTCCAATAATGATGAAAAATTTTTCTGACTATTCTTTTAAGAGTAGATATTCTCTATCGGAAGTTACCCCCTGCACTCTTCGTCTCAAATCCTTTTCCTTCGCCTAAAAACGGTTACAGATCTCCCGACGATATTTTTAAAGCTAGATTTTTATTTATTTTAGATTATAGACGCTTCGACAACTTAGGTCATTAGCGTCTTAAATTACATTAAAAAACAACTAACAATTAAAACTAAATAACATCACAAAACATCCATGAACGCAGGTGGGATTCGAACTCACGACAGTCTAGTCTAGAGGATGGTACCAAGTACGCTATCCACTAGGCTACGCCTTCACTGTCCTCCTTTAAAGCTAGAGTTCAGACCAAATGAAAGACCAAGACTCACACTACAGATCCTTCAGGCGAAACATTGAATTAAAAAAAGTTCCTGGAAAACCTTACAACTTTTTAAAAATTACATAATCTTTCACACGTAACCAAAACTTTTTTCAAAAAATTCACCTGTAGGATCTACAGTGTGATCCTTGGTCCTTTATTTGGCGTTTACCCTAACTCCTTAGCTTTAAAAATAGCTTCGGAAGAGTCCTTATCATTTTTAGGCGAGAGGAAATGAATTCAAAATATCTTGGTAAAGTAAAATTTTACATCGATCTGACAATTAGGGTTGCAAGAAAGAAAGCAAGTTTCCGAAAATAGAAGAATTCACTTAAAAATATAGAAGTTTCAAAAAATATATAAAAGAATCAAATAAATATTGACATTTTTGGTAGTCAAGTGGTTTTGTTAAAATCAAGTCATTTATCTAAGTACTACTGATGACTGAATTTAATACAGGACAGAATTCTGTACCTATACAGGGTGAGTTCGACCACCCGTATCAGTCATTTTTTTCGAAAACGGTTAGTCGTAGAGAGTTGTGTCAAAAATTTGTATCATAAAATCCCTAATAAAGAATCGAATGGTGATAATTTTTTTTTCCGGGAAGGTCGGCTTCCCTATTAGTTTGCTCCAGAATGTCCAGAACTCCGGAATTATAAATGTAACGATAGGTCGAAAGTGGTATTGCTGAAAAGATCTTTAAAAAATAAGCAAGTTTTGTAGGAAATTTTTTTTTATTACTGCCACCCCTGTAAATTTCTATAAGTATAAATATAAATTATTATATGTTCAAAACTCCGGAATTTTAGAAAGCACGATAGGTTGAAAGTGGTGCTGTTGAATAGCTCTTTAAAAAATAGGCAAGTTTTGTAGGAAAAATTATTTAATTACTGCCACCCCTGTTAAGTAACAATCGTTTGAAATTATTAAATCAAAATTTCATAATAACGATCGAAGTCGGCATTAAAAATCTAGCAACCTTAGACATTGTCACAAGTGTTCAAACTGTCTTCCATTTACTCTTTAATACATACTACTGAGCTCTTCTGGTTATACTGTGAGTGTACTTCTTCAGTGTTTAATGATCGATAGATAGGTAACTAGATTTTAAATGCGAACTTTTAAAAAGTTCGTTATTATGACATTTTAATTTAGTAATTTCAAATAAATATTACTTAACAGGGGTGGCAGTAATAAAAAAAAATTTCCTACAAAACTTGCTTATTTTTTAAAGATCTTTTCAGCAATACCACTTTCGACCTATCGTTACATTTATAATTCCGGAGTTCTGGACATTCTGGAGCAAACTAATAGGGAAGCCGACCTTCCCGGAAAAAAAAATTATCACCATTCGATTATTTATTAGGGCTTTTATAATACAAATTTTTGACACAACTCTCTACGACTAACCGTTTTCGAAAAAAACGACTGATACGGGTGGTCGAACTCACCCTGTATATCAAAATTGTTCGATTAATGCTGGGTTTATCGTACAATTTTAACAGGTTGTTTTTTAATCACGCTGTTGAATTTTTATTGCTACGTGTTCATTGGTTGCTGGGTTTTCATTTTGGCAAATTGTTGATCTTTACCATAGCAACCGTCAAATTTTAACAACGTAATTAAAAAATAAAATTGTACGATAAACCCGGCATGTTTTGTCTTTTTTTCAGTTGCGAATTAACCAAGAAGCCAAAAATATGTTCGTTTTTACTTTTTAGTGTATTTGCCATATGGCACATACACTATTGGCGTCGGTCGGATGGCGGGACCTAGGGGCCGGACCAAAATTTCTCGACGTTTCATAGCCTCCTGAACATTTTGGCACCATTTTTGGAAATGTCTATTTATATATGTATATATATATATATATATATTTATATATATATGTGTACGGGCTATAACTTTCGAAAGAGTTAATTGATTTTGACGAAATTGGGTAGGCACGTTGCAATCCATAACCGCACGAAGCCTATTTAAAATGGGCCCAATCGGACCATTTTAAGGGTGGTTTTTAGGGGTTGAAAAATGTTTTTGGGCCCAAAAATACCGAAAAAATTCTCAGAATTGTTTCAAAATTGAAATTTAACCCTTTAGTGAACATTAAAATGTGCTGTTAAAATTTTAATAAAATCGCCCCGACAGGTTCGGACTTACAAATTTTATGAAAACACTAGGTTGCGGATAGTGATTTACTTACTGAAGGGTGTATTTAATTTGGTACAGAGGTTACATTGATAATAATATTGAAATTAAGAAAAAAAAATATTATTTTAAGGGATGTATTAAGGGGTTAAATTTTTTATTTTGTCCAAAAACCAACTTATGTTCACCTAATAACAGCACAATGCCTGTATTAGCAAATACACTATATTGTCGGCAGGGTTTTGGCACTGCGACCCGAGTTTTTTGTAATTTTGAACGCAAATTATCCATGATTTCATATACATCTGTAAAGGGGATGCAGGTATCTTCCAATTTCATATTTCAAAGATCAATAAGTGTGAACAGAATGATTAAATCTATTCAAATTCAAATTTATTTATTCCTTAGTAAAATATAAAATATACAACTGTCTGTAATAATTAATTATATAAAAAGAGGATTTCCTGCCCAACTTGGAAGACCAGTGCTAGGGCAGGAGTCCAAAAATATAACTAATGAGTATGTCAGGTATATGTGTATTTGAATCTATAAAAACACATTTACCCCTTTTCACCCTCCTAGGGGTGTAATTTTCAAAAATCCATTCTTAGTGCTTGCTTACGTTATAAAAGAAATGTATTCTCCAAATTTCATGTTTCAAAGACCAATAATATGGACAGAATTGTTAAATCTGTAAAAAATACATTCACCCCTTTTCACCCCCTTAGGGGTGAAATAGAGACACGGAGACCTGGCAACATGTATTTCTTATAGCTTAAGGCAGCGGTTCCCAACCTTTTTTGTTGTGAAGATCACTAAATTGTGTACTTAAAAAAAAATGAGGCCCGCTAACTAAATATACTGCAAGTAAAAACTATAAACACACAGGGCTTGAGAATAGCCGAGAGTGTAGCGGCGCTGTTGTTTACATGGCGTTGCTATGGTTCCTCTATTACAAGTCCCCAGTTCTCGGGTTCTAGCCCGAGAGCTGGCAAAAGTGTCAATTGGATTTTCAATTTATTATTAAAAAAAAAATAATGAATTGAAATTATGAATTGGTGCTAGGCCCAAATAACCTTAGCTGTTGGTGGTCTTTAAAATACAATACTATAAACACACACTCGATTGTTCCCATCTCTACCCCTGAAGCTCCGATAATATTTATCTTGGCTTAGACTCTCGACCAGCGTCCAAGGCCCAGTACCACGCTGCCTGCGGCCCACAAGTGGGCCGCGGCCCATGGCTTGGGAACCGCTGGCTTAAGGTATCAGGTGAACGTATTACAAAACAGTTTGCGGTACTCATTTTTTGCAGACAGAAGTACCTTTGGGCTTTGGCGTCTACACTTTAACGGCATTCTCAAAGATGGTTAAAAATACTATAATCTAAAATATTATTTTCTGAAACGCCAAAATATAGAAGATTTCTTTCAATATAGAAGACTTCTATTAAATAATATAGAAGACTTCTATAAAAAAATATAGAAGGTAGCTGGCAACCCTACAGTGACAATAATATTATGATCTAGTAATTACAATTCTGATTTTGAAATTCTATTTTACCTCGGCTAGCATGCTGCAAGTATTAGCGAGCGTATGTAACAAAACAAGATCGATAAAAACACAGAACAATATTATGAGCACAATTACTAATCCTATAATCACAAAACACATCTTAAAACTAACAACATTTTATAATTAAATAACGTCTGAATAATTAAAAACTTTTTCACAAAAAATTATTAACACATAAATAGTTATAAATTATCAATTAAAAACAATTATTACTAAAAGTCGCACACGTCGAGTGCATCTGATAAAATATCGCGAATGAAAGGCGGACCGTCTTTTGTTTAACCTCGAAAAATCCTGATTTCATAATATTCGTAACTGCCAGAGCTCCTAAAAATGTCGAAATAGTTGTGTAATCTATAGTTTATTCCTCAGACAATATACAGTGAATTTATTTATTTTTAATTTAATTATTTATTGTAAATTATAGACGCGTCGACAGCTTAGGTCATTAGCTTCTTGATTACATTAAATAACAATTAACTTAAAACTAAATGAAATCAAGAAACATCCATGAGCGGAGGCGGGATTCGAACCCACGGCAGTCTGATCCAGAGGTCGCGATGCTAACCACTGGATCACAGTGTACTCGAATTTCACTTAAGACGTACATATAGGCGAGTTTTGTTTAAGTTATGGAAAACATTAATGCATTAGAGATAATCGTTTCAGTTAAAATGCAACATCCACTGAACAAAAACATGCATCACTATCAATATTTTAATTTAAAAAATGAATTACAGCAAATTTCTTTACATTATTAAAATATTGTTACGTTTTAGTTCAGATTGTTGTTGCTTTTTAAGTAAAACGATTTTTAACCGACTTCAAAAAAAAGATGTTGTTTTCAATTCGGTTGTATTTTTTTTATTTTTTTTATGTTTGTTACCTCAGAGCTCCGTCATTTATAAACCGATTTGGAAAATTGTTTTTTTATTTGAAAGGATATACTTTCAGATTGGTCCCATAGAAATTTCATCAAAATCGGTTCAGTATTTCGGCTGATCTGTAATGCATTAATGTTTTTCATAACTACCAGGTCAACAAAACTTGCCTATATATGTTACGTTTTAAATGTATTGTGTACCTTGCATGTTACCTCAAAACTCAAAAACCACTGAACTGATTTTATTTTTTTCCCCATTACTTTCAATCTACAAATCTACTTCTTCCGAAGTAACATAAAAATATAAGATTATTACGCTGCGACAAAAGGGGGATGAGCAGTGAGCGAAAATAGCGATGTATAATACACCCGGGCGAAGCTGAACGCGAGTACATAATACATAGCCGTTTTAGCTATGATGACGTCGCGCTTAAAACGGAAATAGAATCTCAGTCTGATTTCGTTTTCTTGTTAACTTACTTCTAGAATTTTTGTCTGTCTTTGTATTAGCATCAATCGAAAAAAGATGAACTTATTATGATGTAACTGGGTACCTACTTGGTAGTGGTACCACTTAAGCCTTAAATTATTTTGAAAATTTAAAAACTTACCCAAATTATCATATATTCATAATCGCACATGATTAATGTTAAAATTATACGAGAGCCGATCAACTTTTTAATAGAAATCACAGAAAAGAAACAATAACTGCAGTTTAATGCGAGGATGTAAATTTAAAAAACGTATTTTATCTTATTCAAACCAATTTTCGTTCAAAGTGTTTTTTAAGCTCGACCACCTTAAATTTTTTCAGAATTTTCCATCCCATAGTTGAAAAATTAGAGTGGGGGACTGCACACTTTTTACGACAATACGTCATATACTGTGCACTGGAATTTTTTTTCATCCCTCAGTTACATGTATGGAATGCCACCCCTAATTTTTTTTTTCGTAATTTCACTCCACTATTGTATAGCGGCTCATATAGAAGACACCTACCTTCCAAATTTCATCTATATAGTGCCAATAGTCTCCGAGTAAAATGGCTGCGACATACGGACGGACAGGACGAAATTATAAGGGTTCCGTTTATGTAAAAAACAAACTCAATTTGATTTATGATATAAATAAAATTCTTGATTACATATCGGGCATATTATATTTTGAGGAATTTACCAAAATATATTATGCTCATAACTGCGTAGAATACATTAAATTCTGTAAAATAAAATTTTCTTGTCAGCTTGCTATTGATCTTAAGGTCGATGTCAACCTTTTACGTTTTTTGAAGTGAAAACTTCTTTAGGTGCACTTTGCGTTCTTTCTGAATAGTGAACGAAAGTGAACCGTCACGCTCGGATCGGTGACGCTGAATCGGGTTTACACGGCTCCACTCGACATCAAGCGCGCTCGGGTCGGTGACCACGTTTACTGTCTATCAAGGAGTGCATCGTTTCAATAATTACGTTTTTGAAGTGAAAACTTCTTTAGGCGCACTTTGCGTTCTTTCTGAATAGTGAACGAAAGTGAACCGTCACGCTCGGGTCGGTGACCACGTTTACTGTCTTAACAAGGAGGGCATCGTCGCAAGAATTACGTTTTTATTATTACGTATTATAATAATAAAATAATATTATAATATTATGTATGTAATGTTTTGCATATAATCAAGTTTTCACTTCTGTCATGTGGTCATAAGCACACACCCACTTTTCTTATTATAACTTTTTTTATTTTATATTCATATAAATTTTAAAATCATATAAACGCGACTTATTCAAATTTCAATTATTCATTTATTAATTTATTCAAATATTGTGACGTAATTACGGTTAAAAAATTATAGAAAATAACAACGAGTTTTGCGTAGCTTATAGAACGAAACGGCCGCGTTTAACAGTCAAACATGACTGACGTCGTAGGTCTACGAACGTCTATCACACAGTCTACGCATGTATTATAGCCCGCCTACGAGCACGCGCGAGTTCTTAAAACGGTCGTTAAGCGATTAAACGCGTGCGGGTGTCGTAACGATTTGTTAATATAAGACACGTGAATCTTCTCAAAAAGCGTGAGCTCAAAACTGTCCTGAAAAATATTTTTACCATACCCACATAGCTGCTTTACAAGCATGTATGTATGCACGTATTTTATTTTTTTTTTGTAAATTATAGACGCGTCGACAACTTAGGTCATTAGCGTCTTGATTAGATTAAATAACAACACATTTAAAACTAAATTACATCACAAAATATCCATGAGCGGAGGCGGGATTCGAACACACGACAGTCTGATCCAGAGGCCGCGACGCTAACCACTGGACTACACTGTCCTCTGTATGCATGTTAAGTAACTTTTGACAGGCCGGTGTACGGAAACGTATCTTTCCCACACTAGTGTGGGAAAGCAAACCATTCTTATATAAACGTTTTTTGAATAAAATTATACTTTCTATCTTTTATATTATTATGTGAAAGATAAACGGCTGGCAATCAAGGTAATGCAAGGAGGGCATCTGGTTGAAAAAATCAAGATTTTAGAGAGGTTTTTTAACATGATTGAAAAAAGTTTTCTTTCGTTTACTTTTGAATCAAAATATCAAAAACTGAACGAATTAGTACCCATTTGACCGATAGCGCGTGAAATGTTAACCACGCATTTACAGAATAAAGACGATGTAGGGACTGAACGGGGTAAAGAGGGATGGCGCGGCGTCGCGATGCTCCGGGCCATGTGCTCGATTACACAAGCGGGAGGAGAAGCGGAGTATACTGTATCGAACAGGTTGTTTATAGCAAGGGGAAATCAAATACTTTTAGAATGTAATTTTTATTTTGTAAGACTGAAAACATATTGTAATTGAATTTAAAAAATCTTTTTTTTTATTTTTTTTTTTTTTTTATTTAGGAAAAAAAAGTGCTTCGACTACAATCTGGTCTCTTTTTTTTTTTTTTTTTTTTTTATTTAGTTAAGATGAGAAAATAAATTAACGATTAGAATTTAATTCTCGACGGGTTGAATCACGACAGTCTAGTCTAGAGACTGGTACCAAGTACGCTAACCACTAGGCTGCACTTCTCTCTGTCTTTCTGGTCTTTTTAAATAATCTCTACTATAGATAGATTGTAGATTATATTTATAGACGCTTAACAGTTGAGGTCATCAGCGTCTAACGAAGAAGGAGAGGTTATGTGATTGGACATAATGTATGATTGTGTACCCCTGTATTACAGGGGTACACAAACATACATACCCTGTTTACTAAAATCGGTCCAATATTTACAGGGCCTGTAAATATTGGACCGATTTTAGTAAACAGGGTGTTAAAAGGTTCGTATCAATTGCGTGGAGTATAAGAAAATTAAAAAAAAAACAAAATGTAGAACGTACCTATATGATCATATCTCAAAAACTTTTTACGATATTTGAAACTTTTTAATTGAATAAAAATACCCTTAATAAAAATACCCTTAATAAAAAAACATAAAAGCCTATTATAAAGAAGTTAAATAAACAAAAAAAAAAGTCTACTGCTAACACAAAACAGGATTCCAATATGAAAACACAAGTTACTGTCATCTCACTAAAATTTCCATTATTTTTACCATATTGAAACCTTGTTTTGAACTTTTGTGTTGGCAGTAGTTTATTTAATAACTTTTTTCAGCGTATTAAAAACGTTATTTCATTTTTTAGTAAATCTCAGAGAAGAGCAAAGCTATTGCCTACGGGACATTTAGCAAATACTCTTTTATTTATTTATTGTGGATTATAGACACGTCGACAGCTTAGGTCATTAGCGTCTTAATTACATTAAATAACAAATCACTTAAATTTAAATGACATCACAAAACATCCATGAGCGGAGGTGGGACTCGAACCCACGACAGTGTGATCCAAAGGCCGCAACACTAATCGTTACACCACACTGTCCTCAGCAAATACTCTTGTGTCAAGAGGGAATCAGTTTACGAAAGGTCAGAGTGAATTCGACCGTTTAAAACCCACACACTTTATCCTCCTTGCAGTTTTTTGAATCAACAAAATTCCACACCACACTACAAACAAGATTTTATTTGCGAGATACAACAGACTCCACCCGTCAAGTGAGCGACTATGGGATTTGTAGGGGAGGTAATCCATTTTGTAACAGGCTGAGAGACTCATTTCCATCACAATTTTATGCCCACCTACTGCCAAGGTTATCCAGGCTTAGTACCAATTCACAGATTAGAACCTGGAAACTGGGGGCTTGTAATAAAGGATCTGTGGAAACAACGGTTCTGCTCGGCTATTCTCAAGCCCATAAAAACTTTTTAACACAAAAAAAAACATCCTTTTAAAAAGCCAATAAAAAGAGAAAAATAATAAAATTTTAAAGTCAACGAAAATTTAATTACTAAAACTTTTTTTATATTATTATCTACTTTTATTTTAATGAATTGCCGCCGACCTCAAAATTTTATTATTTTCCTCTTTTTAGTGGCTTTTTTGAAGGTTTCTTTTATGTTTTTTGTTTTTTAGTGGCTTTACAATACGTATGTCGTATAGCTTCCACGTTATTAAACGACTTTTGTCTTGATATTTAATTACAAAATAACTAAAAAAGAAAAACACTTATTTACTTTAACTAACTGTCTCACCAGCTCTTATATTATACGTCACTATAGCTCACTTCTAGAAACTTTTTCGCTGTGTCAAAACTGATATTTACCGTAACGATATTACAGTCCATTACTCACATGTATTAAAATCAGTCGAACTACTGTACCGATTTAAGCAAAATTTATATGGGACCACTCATAAAATATGCCCTATTAAATAAAACAGTAATCATCAAAATCGGTTCACAAATACAGGAGAAATCGGTGAACATACATAAAAAAACCATAGATGCAGAATATAGAATCTCCCCCTTTTTTGAAGTTGGTTAAAAACCTAAAATTTTCTTTGCACTGCCTTGAAGACTGTACTATCAGTGTCTTCGGCTGCGTCGATTGATATTCTGTAATTGGTACAAGCAAATGCATAATGTGCGGTTACTGGACTGTGTTCCAAGTCAACCAGTAAGACCATTGTGGAAGTGGTTCTTGTAACAACTGACGCATGCAAATCTGCACACCGCTGACCATATTAGGGCCGTCGCGCGGTTAATACGTGGAGGTCGATGCATTGAATACCGATTACCGCAGTCCGCAACTTTGATTAAAGGTCGTTTGTTTGAAAATTGATACGGAAATACTCCTTCATTATTAAATGATATTTAGGTCCGAACTAAACAAAACTTGGATTATCCAAGTATGTAAGCTTTCATGTCCGGCATTCTTCCTAGTGTTGCCGTCTAGACAAGATAAGACAACACTTTCAAAGTCTTGTCTTGTCTTGAAATATCAAGACAAGACTTCAATTTAGTCTTGTCTTCAAATATCAAGACTTCACTAAGTCTAGATTAACAAACTCTTGTCTTGTCTATTATCAAGACTCTAGATTATTTTCAAGAGTCTAGATTAGTAGTAGTAGGTAAAGTAAACCTTTACATACTACTACTTAGTTTATCTAGACTCTTGAAAATTGTCTAGAGTTTTGGCAAGAGTCCTGATCTAGATAAACCAAGTCTTGTCTTGTCTTGAAAATTTCTGGACAAAACTTTTGCAAATCTTGTCTTGAAAATTTAGACAAGACAGGACAAGAGTCTAGAAAGTCTAGATCTAGACGGCAACACTAATTCTTCCAAGTCATGATAGTTTTTGAGCTTGTAGGCCGTGGTCCGATGTTATTTCTACCTGACGTTTCGTCTACAACTACGACAGATATTTTCAAATGCGATGTGGCAGCGATCGCAGTGTCCTCCTATGGAGACTCACAGATAAGTGTGTCAACGTCTGGTGTCCTCCCTTCTTTTGTGCTAAATGCCAGTGTGTTCTCTGTTCGGTCGTAGTAGGACTACGACCGAACTGAGAACACACTGGTACTTAGAATAAAAGAAGAGAGGACACCAATCGTTGACACACTTACCTGTGAGCCGCCAAGGACGACATTTCAACCGCTGCCACAGCGTCTTTAAAAATGTCTACCGCAATTGTAGACGAAACGTCAGGTAGAAATACCATCAGACCACGGCCTACAAGCCCGGAAACTACCAAGATTCGGAAAATCTTGGATTATTCGAAAATATAAAGATTCTTAATCTAACAAAAAACTTCAATAAGTCCTACCCAGGCCCCAAAAAACTTAGATCCACCCCTGATTGGAATAAACTATACCGCTAAACTAATGCAAGATATTTTTGTAATGGTCGTCAATTTTCATTCAACACCTTATACGCATGACGTGCAATGGTTAGATTGCATGTGAGTGCGACACAAGCAGCTATAGGTATATATTATTATAGTGTATGTAACAAGAGAGGCCAAAGCACCCACCTGCTGATCCACTATATACATACAGGTTGGCGTACACTGGACAAACGGGCGTCCAAAACCTACCAATATTGAAAGTAACGTATATTAGGGCCCTGCCTCAAAGAACTTCAAAAAATTGATTTCACGATGACCTTATATTGTGATCATATAATTACAGTTTTCATACATGCAGTAACAGTCTAATGTCGTTGTTGAACTCCCTGTCATGCAGAACATTAGATTGTACTCACATAAAAACAAATGCTTTATCTAGATAGAAAAGATCTCTTTTCAAGCTAAATTTTGATCAAAATGCGTAGAAATAGTATATTGTGCGACTAGTGGGAGAAAGAGGAGATTCCTCGAGTGTGGATTTTGCCGCACGAGCGTGGCGAGTGCGGTAAAACACACGAGTGGGATTTCCTCTTTCGACCAATAGTCGCACACAATATTTTGTTCAACTACCGCACGAAATATGTCATTTCGTGGCTTTGCTGAGCGTGGGCGAAATAATGGGTGACCTGATTGACGAAACTATGAACACTTGCGTAAACGTTCCCCGTAATGAGCGTGGGCGAAATGCTATTTCGCCCACTCTCTACGTCTACAGAAGCGTGGGCGAAATGGCATTTCGCCCACTCTCTACGTCTATACAGTCAGAGAATTCATTATTTCGCCCACTCTCAGTAGAGCCACGAAATTACATATTTCTTGCGGGTGTTGAACAAAATATTGTTTTGATGTGGAAATTGTAAAAAAAACTATGTAAATAAGTAGATGTATACACAGTTTTAAAAAATATCGTTTCAATTATTTTTCGAGAAAGATCGATTTGAAATTCTACAATTTGCTTTTCTTATGGAGAAATATGTGTGGTCACAATTTAAGGTCAGTGCTCAAATCTGATTTTCTGACAATGCTTTCTGCAACCGAGCGTAAAAATGTTAACATGATTTATTTGACTTTCAAATAATACCTCAAACATAATTATATCTTTATTTTTTTACAAAGTTATATAGCGATTCAGCTTGTTTCATAAAACGCGTTGCACGAGTAAATCGAAGTGAGTTGCATATACCCGAGAACATAGGTGCAGTTCTGCGTCAAATCATCAAAAAATAACCCTCCTTTTTTTCGCGTAGCTAGGTAAAACTTGAGAATACAGACAGCGTCGTAACTAGGATAATCGGCGCCCCTGGCAAGATTCTGACTTCGCGCCTGATTTAGAGCTCTTTGCTTGAAAATTCGCATCGCTGATTGCGCCCTTTCGGGGTTAGCGGCCGAGCGTGTAGCAATGCTGTTGTTTACATGGCGTTGCTATTGTTCCTCTATTGCAAGTCCCCAGTTCTCGGGTTCTAACCCGAGAGCTGGTAAAAGTGTCAATTGGATTTTCAATTTATTATTAAAAAAAATAATGAATTGAAAATATGAATTAGTGCTAGGCCCAAATAACCTTAGCTGTTGGTAATCTTTAAAAAAAAAACAAATAAAATTGGGGTTAGCGCTCCTGGCGCAGGGGCGCGGTTGCCAGGCCCTAGCTATGACGCTGGATACAAATGCATGAGATTCTGTTGGATGATTGTGCGATGCCAGTGGACGACTTATTTTAAAAACCAATGGACCGGCCTTGCGCCAATGACCTATAAACTGGACCTAGGCCCGTTGGGTCGCCATACCACCAATATAATAACACCACTACCACAAATATAATATATACAAGCCAATCGGCGGTAAGGTAGACGACTTTTGTTTTGTTTTGTGTCACCGGCTATTGTTTTCTCACGGCACACTCTTGAGTTAACAAAATGTGAGGTAGTAAACTGGTCTCGGATTATAAAATTCAATCGAATTATTAATCAAGGTAAAAGAGAAAGCGGACAAATGATTGTTTTATGACGCGAGATCCTTGAATGTCACAAAATAAGGCCATATTTGTGTTTTAACGTGCGGGAAACACGCTTTTGAGTCACAATTAAAATTTAGTATCCATTTTTTATCGAAATAATAAGGTCTAATCTCTGTTATTTTGTTTAGCAAACAAGGTTTTAAGAATAATTAAGAGCACTGTGGTTTAATTTGATAATAAAGAGTTTAGTCACGTCTAACCACAATAATTTTATTAATGAATGTACATTTCAAGAGCTATGCTCCCATCTTCAGCAATTACTATTATTAATATTTGCTGAAGATGGGAGCATAGCTCTTGAAATTCATTAATAAAATTATTGTGGTTAGACGTGACTAAACTCTTTGTTATTAAACAAGGTTTTGTAAAACTGTTGACAATTTTTTAGCACGGTTATACTTTTTAGTGTATTTGCCATAATATGGCACATACACTATTGGCGTCGGTCGGATGGCGGGACCTAGGGGTCGGACCAAAATTTCTCGACGTTTCATAGCCTCCTGAACACTTTGGCACCATTTTTGAAAATGTTTATATATATATATATGTATATATATATATATATTTATATTTATATATATATATAATATATATATATATATATATATATATATATATATATATATATATATATATATATATATATATATATATATATATATGTGTGTGTGTGTGTGTGTGTGTGTGTGCGGGCAATAACTTTCGAAAGAGTTAATTGATTTTAACGAAATTTGGTAGGCACGTTGGAATCCATCACCGCACGAAGCCTATTTAAAATGGGCCCGATCGGACCATTTTCAGGGTTGTATTTAGGGGTTCCAAAAAGTTTTTGGGCCCAAAAATACCGAAAAATTTGTCAGAATCGTTTCAAAATTGAAATTTAACTCTTTAGTAAAGATTAAAATGTGCTGCTAAAATTTTAATAAAATCGGCTCGACAGGACCGGACTTTCAAATTTTATGAAAACACTAGTTTGTTGATACGGATTTACTTATGGAAGGGTGTATTTAATTGGGTGTACTGATAAAATCCATGTCTAATATTTAAATTTAGAAAAATTTAATTATTTTAAGGGACGTATTAAGGGGTTAAATTTTTTATTTTGTCAAAAAACAAATTTAAGTTCACATAATAATGCCACAATGCCTGTATATTAGCAAATACACTATATTGTCGGCAGGGTTTGGCACTGCGACCCGAGTTTTTTTATTTCATTAGGCGCGATCTTAGCGAAGCTAGAAGCGCCTATATACACTCGCTTTGTCTGTGAATCTGTAAATCTGTGAATCTGTGAATCTGTGAATCTGTGAATCTGTGAATCTGTCACGCTATTTTGTGTCACGCGTACAGCCCAAACGGATGAACCGATTTTCAAAAACTTTTTTTTGTTCGATTCCTCTCGGGGTCTATTTGATCCTAACGTCGCCCGATTTTTGAATTTTGGCCCCAGAGGGGAGCAAATTAGAAAAAACGGTGTTTTTTGCTTATAGTTTGCTCAATTTAAGTCAGATCGATTCGAAACCTGTCTTAAACGAAAGAGCAGAAAATTTTAGATAGATTTCATGTATAATATTGTGTCAAAACAGTTTTTTTATACAGATTTATATGATTATTAAACGAAATAAATGCGACTTTATCTAATAAATCGCGAACTTGTTTCGGTTGTCCTTGTCTGTTGCACAGTGTAATATGGATATTGGAAGATAGCGTATGCTCTGTCTTATATTGCATTATTTTAATATAGTTATTCAATTTTTTGACTGCTGATGTTTGAATTTAAGTTTAAAAACCCTGGCCTACTGAGTTAAAATGACGTGTAACTAATTATTGACGTCCATCGGATGGCGAGACCTATGGATCGGACCAAAATTTCTCGACGTTCATACCCCGGCTTTCGTCCGGGTGTAAATCGTACTTTTGAATTTTCACCCACTTCCCGTGATCCGATTGAGTTGAAATTTTGTACACATGTGTAGCTCCGGTGACAATACAATATTATGGTAAGTAGCTGACCGGCCCGGCTTTCGTCCGGGTGTAAATCGTACTTTTGAATTTTCACCCACTTCCCGTGATCCGATTGAGTTGAAATTTTGCACACATGTGTAGCTCCGGTGACAATACAATATTATGGTAACTAGCTGACCGGCCCGGCTTTCGTCCGTGTGTAAATCGTACTTTTGAATTTTCACCCACTTCCTATGATCCGATTGAGTTGGAATTTTGCACACATGTGTAGCTCCGATGACAATACAATATTATGTAATTAGCTGACCGGCCCGATTTTGTCAGAGTGTAAATCGTACTTTTGAATTTTCACCCACTTCCCGTGATCCGATTGAGTTGAAATTTTGCACACATATGTAGCTCCGGTGACAATACAATATTATGATAACTAGCTGACCGGCCCGGCTTTCGTCCGGGTGCAAATCGTACTTTTGAATTTTCACCCACTTCCTATGATCCGATTGAGTTGAAATTTTGCACACATGTGTAGCTCCGGTGACAATACAATTTATGGTAACTAGCTGACCGGCCCGGCTTTCGTCCGGGTGTTAATCGTACTTTTGAATTTTCACCCACTTCCCGTGATCCGATTGAGTTGAAATTTTGCACACAATATTATGAATTTTCACAGGCAAAAGGTCTTTCTCCGGTAACGTTTCAGTGGATCGGATAAATGTTATAAAATCAGACTAAGAAAATAAAGCACACTAAAAAATTAAAAATAAAAATAGTTAAAAAACTTTTAAGTTAAACGGTTTTATAAATGTACTAAAAAGAAAAAAATAAAATTTAATTTAGGTTCATAAGTATAAAAGCGTGGGTCGTGACTGTAATAAATTATCACAGAGTTTACGACCCACGCTTTTATACTTATGAACCTAAATTAAATATTATTTTTTTCTTTTTAAAACATTATTATTATAAAACCGTTTAACTTAAAAGTTTTTTTACCTATTTTTATTTGAAGCTATGCTTCTTAACGCACGTTTCAGATGGGGACCTAAATAATAAAAAGTGAAACGTCACGTCACGAAGTAATGTAACGTCACTTTTGTAAAAATTATCCGATCCTTTTGAAAATTAATATTTGAGAGTTTTATAGGACACAAAAAAATAAAATGGCGTCAGATTTCAAAATGGCGGCCATATGAACTGTTTTGTAAAAATTATCCGATCCTTTCGAAAATTGATATTTGAGAGTTTCATAGGACACCAAAAAATAAAATGACGTCAGATTTTTCAAAATGGCGGCCACATGTACTCTGTTGTAAAAATCATCCGATCCTTTTGAAAATTGATATTTGAGAGTTTCATAGGACACAAAAAAATAAAATGATGTCAGATTTTTCAAAATGGCGGCCATATGTACTTTTTTGTAAAAATTATCCGATCCTTTTCAAAATTGATATTTGAGAGTTTCATAGGACACAAAAAAATTAAATGGTGCCAGATTTCAAAATGGCGGCCATATGTACTTTTTTGTAAGAATTATCAGATCCTTTTGAAAATTGATATTTGAGAGTTTCATAGGACACAAAAAAATAAAATGACGTCAGATTTCAAAATGGCGGCCATTATATATACTTTTTTGTAAAAATTATCCGATCCTTTTGAAAATTGATATTGTCGAGTTTTATAGAACGCAAAAAAATAAAATGACGTCATATTTTAAAATGGCGGCCATAGGTATATACTTCTTTGTAAAAATTATCCGATCCTTTTGAAAATTGATATTTGAGAGTTTAATAAGACGCAAAAAAATAAAATGGCGTCAGATTTCAAAATGGCAGTCAAATAATAACTTTATAATTGTATTGTTTATATCTTTGATAAATTCGGTTTTATATACAATGCGTAAGAAACATAGCTTCTGTCGGGTATCTTACGACACCTCATGACTTTTTTTATTTAGCAGGTTCCGAGTTTCGCTTAATAGTCAACCGTTGCTATGGAAAATTGTTTAAAAAATTCACTGCACTATTTTTTCTATGTAATCCAATACATATTTACATTAGGTCTTATGGCCATAGCCTACTACAAAATTGATCTTCTTAGTGTTATTTTCCCTATGTTCGGTAAAACCGTTTTCACACAATACCTACATGAATATCGCGCCTTGTAATTCTTGAATTACTTGTATGCTCCAAAATTTTTTTGTAATATTTTCACTCTGTTAGGGAAGGCCGATTTTTGGGGGATTTTAATAACTCTCGCAAAACAAAATCCAAGGGGGTTAATACCGACATTTTGTTCTGCAAATTGAAATATATGCTTAAAACAGTCGCCGTAACAACATATTAAAATTTGAACCTGAACTAATAATATAAATTTCGTTGGGTACATGACAGGTTTAGGGTAATCTGTCACCTCTTTAATATTGACCAATCGATCTGCAAATATTATAATGGCATTATTGAGTTCGCCGACAAGCTATACAAACAATTTCAGCCTTGAAGCAATAAGAATTGTGGCCATTTTTTTGTTACATGTTGGGGGCGGTCTGCATTCCTCCCATATCGCTATCTAGCAAAATTCCTTACTCACGGCACTTTAATATGTTTCCCTCAACATCTTCACTAAAATAAGTCCTTGATTAATTAATAATCACTGAAAATTGTCACTAGCTCTCGCTCTAATAGGTACTAGTGGCAATAATTAATTATCTTATAAAATCATATGTTCGTAAAATATAATAAATAGAATAATTGTAATTTTATTTTTTTCTGTTTTAAATTGTTATCCATACGTATATATTTTTATTATTAAAAAAAGAAAATATTAAAAGCCTTCGGGATTCGATCCTGGGTTTGGCGTTTTTACCTGTCGGTAGGTTAGTACTTTACCGCACAGCCACTTGGCTTATATTTACAGAGACCTTAGGTAAACATGTTGTGTTTTATTTCACATGACAATTACTGCCTTCTATTTCCGTAACATCTCATATTTCTCAAATGCCACCCTTGTATGAGACATTAGACTTCAATCACGTCAAAATTAACACAATAATTTTTACTTCCCACCTCTACTATGGTAGAGAAGTAATGGATTTAGTCCGAAAAAAATATTTCGAGATTATAACAGATCTTCACGTTTTGAGACCCTAGCAATCGTTTAAGATCATTTTCTGACTGATGTCTGTATGTGTGTGTGTGTGTGTGTGTGTGTGTGTGTGTGTGTATATGTGGTCAATTTTTCGCCTTCAATATCGTAAAACGGAACAACATACGCATGGCCGTATGTTCTATTGTGTTTATCAGCCTTTAACTTAGATCTGATTAGATTTTGAGTCAAATCGGTTTAGTGGATCCTGAGATATTAAAAAAAAACGTTCTCAATGTCACGTATTAACATAGGTAAAAAAAAATATAAATGAATTCTAGATGTTATAATATGAAAAAAATGTAAATATTTTTTTTCTCTAAAATGTACAGTTTTCGAGAAAAAAATATTTTACTAAAAAAAGAAAATTGTACGTAAATCAAGGTAACCATGATTTTTGCTATATTACTAGCCATCAGTAGATCACCAAACAAAAAAGAGGGCCATGTTTTTTTTTCAAAGAATAAAAAAGAGTGTTTATTTTTTGCAAATATTTACTAGGTGGGAAGTATAGGACTGGTCATCAGTCGATTTTTTTTTTAATCAAACTCACCTCTCTAAAATCCGATGTCGTCACGCTTACGGATGGACTACAAGGTGTACCGGTGGCGACATTTAAAGACAGCGGAGGAACTGCCAATCTACGCGATCTTGGGACCGAACTATTTTCGGTCGTATTTAGTCCCGAGTCTTGTGGCGTCGAAGCGGCTGCTCGTAATCGCGACGCTCGAGTTGTGCGTACGCGATTTATTTCTGTCCCACTAGAAACGCCCACCTCGCCGCCACTGCTCATTCCATCTGAACGAGGTGTACTTCTACCCCTGAAAAATAAAAGAACAAAAAATGTAAACGAAATAAACAATAATGAAGTTACGAAGCGGTAAACGCGTTTTTTTTTAATTAAGGAAAAGTTGCCACTGTTGTGTTGAAATGATTTTTATGGTCAACAATTACAATGGAAAAACCGTAGATTAATAATTATCAACAAAAATGGAATCATAAAATATCAAATCCAACCACAGGAAATAACAAAAACTTCCTCTGTATGATAATATGTGCAGTGGTTTTAATTTTAATTCTATTTTATTGCATTTTTATGTTATTATTCTTCAGAGGTGGGAAATCATGAACAATTTATATCTAGTAATTTATGCAACTAGTGGCTTAAGTGACGGATTATATGACAGTCGCGATTTTGCGATACGAGCCTAATTTTACAATACTCTCTTAAGGTTAAACTCGTGTGATTACCGCACTCGCCTTCGGCTCGCGCACTAAACACACACTAGTTCTGGTATAAATGCAACATAACCTTAAGAGACTATATTGTAAAATTACGACTGTCAGATTCGTCGCTTTAGCCACGCGTCACATACAATATTTTTTGCAATTAACTGCTTTAAACGTTCAATTTTAAGCAATTAAAACACAATTTGGATAAATATTTTATTAGTGACATTTATAGCAAAGTAATCTATAAAGTACTTTATTACGCACGTGTGTTATAAAGTAAAACAAAACAGTATTACTTTATAGAACGGAGTGCGTTAAAATTTACTTTAAACATTACCGTTCGAACTCATCAGAAGTTTCCATAAAGAATTACTTTTCAAACGGTACACAGCCATCTAAAATTTATACTTTTGATGCAAGTGTTGCAAAAAATTATAAACATATTGGTGAAACAAGCAAATAATTTCAGAACAAATTTAAAAAATTCTAACTACAAAATTTTTAGAACAACTTTTTAATAACACAAGTTTTCATATAACAGAGATTACGTTATTTTTATTTTGATAACCATTTACCCAAAGATTCAAGTGAATACAAATAAGAATAAGAGAAAATGTATTCCCACTGAAAAAAACCAACAAGTGGTTTTAAGGAATTTTCCTTTATAATTTGGTCTATTTTTCTTGTTTGTATCGAACCGATTGTCATAATTTTTGTTTACAAAATTTTAACTTGACTGTTATTATTATAGATTATAGACGCGTCGACAACTCAGGTCATTAGCGTCTTCAACACAACAATTAATAATCCATTTGTGTATTAGAATCTACACAAACCGACTGGTACGAGCTCGGGCTTCTGGGAACGTCAATTCCCAAAGAACATTGGAATGCAATTGCGAGAACAACTACATTCCAATGTTCCCCCTGGGGGAAACTTGTCTGTTAAAACTTACGAAATTCATATTTTGGAAGAAAGATTCCGCAGAAGACGACTTTAAAAATGTCTTCAATTTTATTTATTGCCAATTCAGAATTTGGTCATATAAACGGTCACAAAAATATAACCTACAGCAAGTTATACTAATGGGCAAATTAGAGCAGAAAAGACTCAGAGGTAGAAAAAGAATATCGTGGCTAGATAACATCACAAAATGGACGGGATTAAACTTCAATAGCCTCATCCGTACTGTCCAGGACAGGGCTAAATGGAATGAATTGGACTCCTATGTCCTCTAGGGGATATGTAACTCATCATCATCAGAATTTTAAATCCTTAAGAAAAGCAATAATCTTTCTCAGAAACTCGAATCTCACCTCGTAATATATCTCCTGATGAAAGGTTGTTGTTCTTTCGACGGCTCGCCTTTCGAATCTCTCGTTCCAAATTGATTGGCCAGCTGTCTCCTTCTTTCTTCCTTGTATTTGGCGACACGTTCAGCTCTTTCGATATCGGATCGCGCCATTGCTGTTTGGTTTTGGTGTACCTCTAACGCGTTCTGTTCAGAGGAAGTCTCACCTGAAAATGAAGAACACAAAATAGTATCCAACGATAAATTATGCTTGCGTTTTCCTGTGACTCTACAGGAAAAGTTCTCCAAGAAAACGTTCCCTAGTAAAGAGACCTCCTTCATAACTCGCTGTAAAAATACATCTAAGAAGACTCACTGTCACTTTCCAACAAGTAAATTGTAGAAAACCAAATGCTCTGTGGAGGTGCACATGAATTTAACTCGAACAGAAGCAAACGTTTTGCTTCTTACTGTCTGAAATCTAAGCTATGTCTAATTTGTGAATAGGTGGGAATCACCCTCTAGGAAAGACATTCCTCTAAGAAAAATGACATGTCTCAAAATGTAGTTCTTAAAGAGCTTTTATCGAAAGATGGATAACAACATCCAAGGGTGATGAAGGGTAAGTAAGTTGCAAGAACTTTTCAGAATATGGAGAACGAAGAACACAGAATGTACCTATCCAGTAAAAATAAAAACATTGAGTAATGACTTTAAGTGCACGTTAAGACTTAAACTTCTTGGAATGTAGGTCTGAAAGATTAACTCACCATTTGTGATCATTGCAGAATATCCCGATTGGGAATTGCAGTTCGCCAACGATGACGATGGTGATGTCAATGTTGAAAGGCTGCCACATGACCGAGGACGCTCTAAACCCTTCCTAACAGGAAGATTGCATCGCAGCAGATGACGAAACCCGGCGCCGAAACCTTCACTTGTTTTGTTTTTGTCTTCCTGTTCTTTTTTATTAGAGCCGTCTTTTCCTGCAACAAAAATATATTCGATTTAAAAATTGAAATTTGTTACAAACGGGGAACGTTCTTTAATGGAAATATTTCAGGTTTTGCGTTTAGAGTAAACCGAGGGTAGTAATGAATTTTCTATTAGTAATAGATGTTGATAACCTCAGCTCTCGAGCGTCTATAATTAATCTACAATTTGTGTGTCTGTCTGTCTGTCTATTAACAAAATACTAAAGTGAATAAAATATCGTGGAAGATACTTTTCAGTCGATTCAACAATCCAAGCATGTTAAATGTATTCATTTTAACAGAATTTTACTGTGTTGACATTCTTCCATCGTAGACTTTTCAATTACAAAAAAAACTACGTTTTGAATAGAAATACGTCACACATTGTCTCCTAAATTAATAAAAAAGTATAGTTACGGATATTTAATGCGAAATAACGTATCGTATTTCATTGTTTTTACGACTGCGAACGCCAAGGGTTATTAAATATGTTTATTATTGTATTTTATACTCCATAAATAGAACCGAGCGATGTAGCTTACTGGTAGAGTACTAGACGCGCATTCAGAAGGTACTGGGTTCGAATCCCGGCGGGGGCAGATGTGGCTAGGGCTTTTTCCTGTACCGGTCATGGTTTTCCATGGTTTCCTTCAATAATTCCAGATGAATATCGAGATTGTATCTATACAAAGGCCATGGCCAATTAACTGTCAAACTCACATGCTCTTAAAGTTGTCTGCCTTATCTTAATTTCAGAATAGCCGAGCGCGTAGCAATGCTGTTGTTTACATGGCGTTGCTATGGTTCCTCTATTACAAGTCCCCAGTTCCCGAGTTCTAGCCCGAGAGCTGGTAAAAGTGTCAATTGGATTTTCGATTTATTATTAAAAAAAAATAATGAATTGGTGCTA
This sequence comes from Mongoloraphidia duomilia, assembly GCA_039654895.1. NCBI lineage: Eukaryota > Metazoa > Arthropoda > Insecta > Raphidioptera > Raphidiidae > Mongoloraphidia > Mongoloraphidia duomilia. Next base: position 17,496,255 of record CM077527.1, read on the forward strand.
GGCTCAAATAACCTTAGTTATTGGTGGTCTTTAAAACACGATTTTTAGCTTAATTTCCTATAATTACTTCATTCGAGCATTGCTATTAAATGAGATGAAGTTTAAAAACATGTAGAAAATAACGGGAAAGTGATAAATAGCAAATAGTAATGGTGCGAATGTGTTATGACATAATGTCGAGAAACGAACGTTAAACGCGTTATTATTATTACTCCATAAATCTATAAAATATGTGGCATTTCCATGGCCCCTATACTGCAAGCCCTCAGTTCCCAGGTTATATTCTGAAAATTATAAATTATAAATTGGATGTTCAATTTATTATTAAATAAAAAACTTAAAAAAAATAGTTATGTTTTGAATCACGTCCAGGAAAATTAAATATAATAAAAGTAAATCACAGGTAGTCAGGACATTTAATTAAATGTCCTGACTACCTGTGATTTACTTTTATTATACTTAAAAAAAAACTTCCTTCAAAAAAGCCACTAAACCGAAGAAAATATTAAAATTTTAATATTTTCCTCTTTTCAGTGGCCTTTTTGTAGAAAGTTTTTTTTTGTTAAAAAGTTTTTTATTTTTAACTTTTTAGTGGCTTTACAATACGTAGTTTGCACGTTATTAAACGTCTCTTACGCTGTGTCAAATCTGACATTTACCTTAACGATATTACAGTCCGTTATTCACTTTTTATTAAAATCAGTCGAACTACTGAACCGATTTAAGTAAAATTTATATGAGACGACCCTGAAGGTATGTCCAATTAAATAAAACAATAATCATCAAAATGAGTTCACAATTTAAAACATTAGAAATCGGTGATCATACATACATAAAAAAACATAGCTGTCGAATATAGAACCTCCTCCTTTTTTGAAGTCGGTAAAAAAAGAAATATGAGCTGGACTTAGGCTCAAATAAACTTGGGAAAAAAATCTTTAAGAGATTGCCAAGATCGTTGAGATGTTGTTGTTTATATGACGTTACTATGATTTGTCTCTTGCAAACCCTCAGTTCCCAAATACCAATTGTAATTTAAATTCATTACTGAAAATAACAATTAAAATATAAATTGGTACTAGGCCCAGATAACCGTGTGGCCTTGAAAAATCTATAATTTCCTTGGAAGATTTAAAATGTTTTATGCACTTAGTATTTTAAATAATGACATATTTCCTAGAAAATTGCAAGTCTCCTATACAATAAAAATTTTTTTTCTAATCTAATCTGCAATTAATAATGCTACATCATTTATTATAAAGAACTACCGTGTACTCGAGCATGCTATTTATAAAACAAGTGGTAATGATTCATGAACCATAATCATTTCAAGGTGCAATAATGTATGAACATTGCAATTTTGTCTGCAAGAATAAAAAAATGATTTAAATACTCTGTAAATCTTACAAGGAGACTTTGAAGGATCCCCGATTTTGACAATTTATTTGAAGTTATACTTCTTTAGCAAGGGTAGAGAATTGGAATGACCTCGACTCAAAAATTATCGAATAAAAAATTAATGAAACGCTGACAGGGATAAAACTGCTGTAACGATTTTGATGTAGTTCACTGAAACGGGATTTTAGGGGGCAAAAAGTCGATCTAGCTAGGTCTAATCTCAGGAAAAATTCGTTACGCCATAGAGAAGAGTCTTAGGTACCCACCGAATGTTTCTATATTTATCCGTTGTTGCGCGCTGACAGTCACTCTGGCGTACCCTCCATGCATCTGCTCACAGCGAATAGGAGTACTTCAAGCGATGTATTGTTTAGAGGTTGAATTTGTTCTTTATGAGCATGTTCTTAGAGAGAGTCGACTGTATAATTTTGTTTCAATGTCATTTAATTTCCTTTTTTTAATAGGAAAGAAAATGGTCTCGGGCGTTTTAAACTGTAGAAAGAAAACTTGTCCGGAAGGCGTCACGTGGTTTAAAAATCGTTTATATACGTGGAAATTTGTTTATTATTTTAAATTCCAAGAAAAAGCATTATAATGCAAACTTGTTTATAAAATAAGTATGTCAAAAATGAATTATTTGTTAATACATTCTGGTTGGTTGAAGTGAATATTTTTTTCTTTTAGTAAATTGTTAAAATTATTCATGTCAAAGTTATATTTATGTACCTTCTAAAGTTTACTTTGCTGACTCATTACAATGACTGATTCATAAACACAGAAAAATAATTTTTAAACAAGTTTCCAAAAAGGATAAAATTATATTTCCTTTCATCATTTTAGTATTGTATTAAGAAATCAAATGAAATCTTGAATAAATAATAATAAAAAAAAACAACTCCAAAATTATAATTCAAGATTGTGTATAATGTGCAAATTGTAATCAATTACGTTTTTAAACGGTTTTATTTAGCTTGACCCCGTATATTTTTTTGATTGTTTGTTTGTTACTATCTTTGTTTCAAATCTTGCGACAGCTTTTTCAATTACTTCTACTTAACCGATTCTTATGAAACTTTGCACACACATTGAGTTCCCGTGACAATACAATATTATGATAATTTCAACTTGGTAACGAGGGTCTGATGATGGAATCAGGAGGTGGACAGTTGAAAGGATGAGGAGTTTGCATAATGATACGGGCTAGAAATCAAACTAAAAACTAGAAAATAAAAATAAGTAAAAAAACTTTTAAGTTAAACGGTTTTATTTTAAATCATCAGCTGTACCAAAAACTAGAAAATAATTAGGACACAAACCAAGGAGCACTTTGTGTCGCGGCGTCAGCGGAATAAGTAATAAAAACGTGGTGCGCATAAAAATTTGTATAACGACTGTATAATTATTAAATAAGAACGGCTTGTCTACAAAAAAGCCCACCAACAGAAATATTTCAAATGCGTCCCACGTTTTTATTACTTATTCCGCTGACGCAGCGACACAAAGGGCCCCTTGGTTTGTGTCCTAATTATTTTCTAGGTTTTGGTACAGATGATTTAAAATAAACCATTTAACTTAAAAGTGTTTTTACCTATTTTTATTAAACAATAACTGGACATGAATTTGTATTAAAATATCTCTTGAGTGGTCGAAAGTGCTTACTATACATAAAATATAATCTTAATTTTGGAGTTGTTTTTATAATTATTATTATTGTTATTAATTCAATATTTCCTTTTATTTTGAAACCACCTACCTAAACTCAATTATACCTATATCTAGATTGACGCAATTCTTCTCTATTAAGTATAGCCGATTACTGTAGGCAGGGAAGGTACGATTGTAAAACGAAAGGAAAATAATTTTATCTTTTTAGTGACATTCTAAATCCTTTTTTGAAGTCGATTAAAATTTTTTTTAATTATTTATGATCACATTTTTTATGACTTTTATTTCAAAACAGAGGTACACACATATATGGGGAGCCTCCTAGAGAATAAAAGTTTTGATTTTTATCATTTCGCAAGATTCATGCCACAAGAACACACAATCTGTGAAAATGTCAAATAGCTACATCTTACCGTTTGTGAGCCTTATGACAGACGGGCGGCCGGACAGACAGACATACATCGTAGGCTCAGAAATAGGGTTCCGTCCGGAGGTACGGAACCCTAAAAATAACGTCTTCCCAACAAAGATTCCATTCGTCACGAGATTTATGAACAACCAATATAAAAGAATAATAAAATATTTATTTATTTATTTAATATTTGTTAATTGTGTGTCAGAAATCTGAATCACAGCCTCTTTGGTGACATTGTCAGTTAAATCGGACAGGTGTTGAAGTCGATGACGTAATAACTAAGTCATTCACTGCTTTGTAAAGCAAGTTAGAGACATTCTTTTTTAACCAAAAGCATAGACGACTCGTGGTTATCTCTTTAACAGTGCAGATACATTTTAGTGAACGCACATTCCAAAGTAGTGATACGCGATACGAGATGTTTTAGTCGATTGTCTTGATTGTTCAAACATCTCGATGACTCTCGATGGTTGTCAATTGTTGTTGTTTCGTAGGTCACCGAGACCGAGTCGTATAGTACTGAATCATACACTGTCGAGAACCTAATAATATACAATCGAATATCGATTATCACTCAACAACTGCAGTGGTCGAGTCGATGGTCGATTGTGCAGTAATCACGTAATACGAATTCAATAGTGAAGAGATCACGGAGTAGTGAGTACCGACTAAACAGTATGAACAGTGAAAAATCAACGAGTCGCGTGAACGTCAGTCGACTAGCATATAACCTTGAATCGCGATTATATGTATTCTCATTCGCTGCTATTGCTATAACCTATAACCGACTATAAACCTATAATCGAATATTTCGATTGTAAAATCAAACTCCGAGTCGATTGTGGACTCAATCGTTATATTATTATAAACGATTGCAATTGTTTCGATTGTAAAATTTCTCATAATCGCCCATCACTATTCCAAAGTGCTTTCTTAATAAGTCTAAACTCCATGTGATGTCGTTTAAATTTGATGTAATTTGATAATAATGTATGTTCCATATGGCAAATACACTAAAAATATCTCAGATATTATAAAATATCTATGCCTATATATCTCTGGTAACTAAAAAAGATACAGTGTTGCGAGTGGTCGTAATCGATTCAGCGTGATTTTTTCTATAAGTATACTTAATATTGAAAGGATCGGATCGAATTTATTTTTCAAAAACTTCGCAATTTTTTCTTCTTACTTTTCCCATTTTTAAGAAACGTCAAAATTCTCTCAGATACTGTTTAAATATAACTTGCAACTGAAGTATTATTATAGAAAAAATCTTTGTTATTTAGTTAACAATGAAAGATAAACAATCAATATGATTAATTTCCCTAGACCGTAACTAAATACATAAGAATATCAGACGACATTATCGCCATGATATTTAGGTCGGAGTCAAAACATCTAGAATTCTTGTAGGTTTTTCATTTATTTTGCTGTCTTGCTACTAATATTTTTTAAGGTAGCGCCTACCTTATCTACGAGCCGCCATTGACCTGAACAGCAAGTAAATGGCCCCAGCGGGCCCTCGGGCGCTACATAGCAATTTTATACAGAGTCGGTTATTAAAATACTATAGATAACATTCCATTAAAAACGCTCCAACATTCCTCTAAAGGAGAAAAACAACTTTGAGAAAAATAAAAAAAAATATTTACCAAAAACTTGCTGATTATAATTGCAACACCCAAACTGTTTCCAAAAATTATTTCACTTCACACGAAACAAAACCGAATTAAAAACATTTCCAAAAATAATTATTTTTTGCGTGAACGCACAAAAACAACTTCAAGGAAAAACTATATAAAAACGTTATTTTTCTGGTTAATTTCAAACAATTTCACATCACACTAAATAAAATCGAATTCATAAAATACAATTTTCTCAAATGATTGATACTCGACTTGATTTACGAGTCTAAAGATTTTCGGCGCTTAGACTGTGAACGTTTATATGTACTGAAGCATTATGAAAAGTCACAGTCTGATGTAAAGAAGAATTAACGCGGATTTATTATGAAATAGACCGGTTCGCGGGACTCTCATCAATGTAACTGGGCATCGACTATCTCTCTGACCAAACCGTGTCGGACCCGATGTTGCCTTTCATTGCCTCTCTTTCCTTTGCATACAAGTATTCTATACATCTATCTCTGTTAGTATTGTATATTTGTATGTGTAAGCATTTCTTTACCACATTATTTAATACTAATTACATAGTATCTAGTATCTGATCAGTATACAGTGTTGTGCAAAAGAAACCCAATAAACATTTCTGGTTACTTGTAGTAACGCTTAAGTTTATAATGGGTTTATAATAGTATTGCTCAAAACCAACGTTTTATAACTGTTATATTGCAGACTCCTGGATTACCTTCTAACATGGTTACCAAAAGATATATAAGTTTAGTGTTGTAAAAGTTTACGTTACCTTCTTATATTACTAGACGTAACGAGAGCTTAAAGTTTTATAAAGAGGTTATATAATAGTTGCAATCACTTCGTTATATAACTGGACTTATATTGTAGTGTGCATCGCTACCACTATAAATTTCAAGTTATATAACGGTAGCGTTGACAACAATTATAAAACCTACATTGATTAGTGCGCTTATAAAACCTTTACACAACTTTAGGTAATTACGATTGTGTATGTTAGTAACTACGGTAACAGCTATATAACTATAGGTGTTGAGATATCTATTATATAACTTAAACGTCACCCTGCTTTCAACTTTTTATAAAACTAACCATATATTAAAATCCCCCAGGAGGAGCATTGGAATGTAGTTGTTCTCGCAGGAGGAACATTGGAATGTAGTTGTTCTCGCAATTGCATTCCAATGTTCTTTGGGAATTGGCGTTCCTTACTTCAAAAACTTCTATACAAATTTATATCCCTATTTAACCCTCTCAGGGGTTGAATTTCGAACAATCCTTTCTTAGTGGGTGCTTACGTCCAAATTTCAAGTTTATATCTTCAGCGGTTTAACCTGGGCGTTGTCTGTCAGTCAATCAAAAAAAAGCTATGTTCGAGTGAATTTCGGTCAGTGTTTAGCCCAAAAAATTTTTCGACCCAGCATTTTAAAGGAAATTTTGTCTACTTTTTTTCCTACAAAACAATGCCTATACCTATCTTTGACCCAAAAAAAGTGCTACGCAAAAAAGCAAAAAAAGTCAAAAAATCGAAATGTTGACTTTTTTTCTTTTTGCTTCAACATTTTTGGCATAAAAAAAATGTTTTAAAATTTTTTAAATAAGCCATTTCGATGGAAAATTCACTTCTCTACAAAAAGTTTCATATAAAGTATATCAAAATTTTGCTTCGTTTGCGAGACATATTGAAAAAAACTGAAAACGGTGCATTTTCACCCCTATCTCCAATTTCCACCCTCTAATTTAAAAGCACTCCGCGGTTTTTTCTTCTTAAATGACCCATTGACCGATTCCTGCAATAAAAACCCGTGAACGTCTTAGTTTCTTATTGTCCTGCTTTTTAGGACATAATCAATAGCCTATATAAATATAAATATGCAATTTAACCCTCTCAATATGAATCTGTTAGATTACACCTAATCGGGATCGGATGTGTAATCTCTGAAATGCTTCATGGAAAAAAATTTAGAACAGTTTTAGATTCTTTTTTACAGCACTGTACATTCTAGTTAAATATTTATATAATTATAATCACAAAACTAAATTCCACAAATGCGTTATTATGTAAGTTGATTTACTTTTGAACAGTTAAACTTGTACTGATGTTTTGAATGGCAAATAAAAGGCATTAGTTCATAATAAAATCATTCATATTAAATATATTATATTATTAAATAATTAGTATATCCATGTGATGAGTCGCATCCGTGTTGATTTAAATTAATAACAATAAATTCTCGGGAACTTGGATAAAAATAAGTTGATGCTAAATTTTGAAAATTTAGCATCAACTTATTTTTATCCAAGTTCCCGAGAATTTATTATTATTAATATAATTAGTATAGTTAGTCCCCGTTTCTACGATTCTATCACTTCCTTTTTCCAAAGGTTTTTCGATTTCGGTTTTAAAACTCATTCTGTACAATAAAAACTCATCGGTCAATTTTCAAAATTAATCAATATCAACAAAATAAAAAATTTAAAAAAAAATTTAAAAACTCCCGACGCAGAAGCAAACCTTTAAAAAGTTAGAAGTAATTAATATCTACTATATCTGGCTCGATGCACCGTCTATTTCTACGTTTAGATGAAATATTGAAGTCATAAATGCGTCGGGAACCGCTGAGACATTAGTATTTTCAACTGTCATTTTACAGTGGTCCACGACGCATTTATGAATTAAATATTTCATCTAAACGTATGAAATAGACGGTGCATCGGGGCAGATATAGTAGATATTAATTATTTCTCACTTTTTAAAGGGTTGCTTTTTTGCGTCGGGTTATTTTTTAATTTAATTTTTATTTCATACTTTTTAAACTAACTAATCAATAAAAACAGAATATTTGAGCTCAAACTCTAAGTTTCTAGCTATATAACACTGGCTTAGATTTCTATACAAACTGTGCTGAGAGCTGAAGATCTTGGAAACGGCTGAACCGATTTTTCAATTAAACATGGCTAAGAACCATCTCGCAAATACCAGCTTTTAAACAAACAAAACAGCATTCAAATCGGTCCATCCGTTTGGGAGCTAAAATGTCACAAGCAGATACACACACAGACAGACAGACAAAGACTTCAAACTTATAACACCCCTTTTTGCGTCGGGAGTTAAAAATTGTAAGGATCCTCTGCCCGTAATTTAATTTTTCAGGTATTTTGCAAATAGATGGGAGATCCTGAATTTTTGAATAACCTGTAAGAAAACTGGAAAATATTTTTTCTCTCAAAGATGAGGAAAACAAAAGAGGAGAAAATTAGGAAAATTCAAATATTTGAAATTTAACTGAATAAACGTTATGCCAATACGAAAGCAACGATATAGATATGTGTAAAAAGTCGATCAATTATCATTTTGGTTCAGTCGCAATTTCGGTTGGTATTTTGGTACGTGATTTAATTTTGCACGTGCAAATTAGATTCGTACACAGTCACGTGGTTAACACGGTGGCTACTATTTTACAATTATGTAAATAACACAGGTCGATCGAAAATTACTATAAATAATTACATGTATAATGTGGTATAGCAGGCAAACTATTATGATGTTTTCAGCAGCTATAGTTTTAAAAATTTAGCTCGCGGGTCTAACTCGCACATGGTTTTTTTACAAGCTTTTATTTAACTTGCTGTGTTAGTTGTCCAGTTAGTATATGTGGGTTAAATCTTGCAAGTCAATTTTGAATGACTTCCACGTATCCAATCGATTTGAAATTTTATACACATATGTATTCCCGATGACAATAAGTGATAAGTCATTTTTAGAATTAAATTCAACCCCTAAGAGGTTCAAACGGGGGTGTAGGGTTTTTTTTTGACTAATCAACGCCCAGGCCAAATCGCTGAACTTGAAATTTGGACAGTAGGTTCCTTTTCTGACGTAAGCATCCACTAAGAGAGGATTTTTCGAAATTCAAACCCTACGACCCCCGTAGGGTTTGAATTGCGAAAAAAGGGTAATAATTTTGAAAGTCTATAAAATGAACAAAATAAAATATTAGTAAAAAAAACTATTTAGATTGAAATGTACTAAAAAGGAAAAATAATATTTAAGATTTTAGGTGAATAATTATTGTAAAAGCGGGGAGAGTTTACAATCCATAGCTTTTATAATAATTATGAACCTAAATTACTAAATATTATTTTTTCCTTTTTAGTACATTTCAATAAAAGCTTGTCTCTAAAAAGTTTTTTTTTACTAATATTTGTGTTTGTGTTCAAAAATAAAAATTTATACATAAAATTATCATCGATCTAAAAATTGCAAAGGAAATAACCTTGAAAAAAGCTACATGTTCAATTTTACTCACTCAGTAAAGAAAGTACAAAGAATTTATTCATAACTCTATCAGTCAGAATAATTAATATTTTAATTATAATGACTTCGCTCTTAAATTGCAAAAAAATACAGTTTAATGCGGGCAAATTAAAACTAAATATGTTAATTAGATTAGAAATTTGCATTCATAAATTACTGTTATTCTAGTGAAATCAGTTAATCGTCAGTTTTAAACATAGCATTGCTGACAGTTTAAATACTGAATTTATGAATAACTAGCTTACCGGCCCGGTTCGCCCGGGTAGATTTTTTGTTTTGGCAACGACATAGTCAAGAGTAACAAATTTCTCATATTATATCACTTTTACTGTATCTCTTAGACTCTTAGAATTAAATAATCAATTGATTATAATAAATAATTAGTGTTTTAAAAAATTAGGTTCATAACTATCATAAAAGTGTGGGTCGTGACTAGGGAATGCAATCTCGAACCGAGATTGGCAATTCGAGATCTCGCGAGATAATTTTGGGTTCGAGATCTCGCGAGATTGTCTGTCGAGATTTCGTCTACTTTTAAAAAGAACGTATTATTTTGTATCTAAAATACTTAAACTTAATGAAAACTACTTACTTGGGACAGTGTGGCTGTGTCACTGTGTACGTGTGATTTATTGCGTAGTGTGTGCAGATGATTATTATTCATTACTTTTCTTAAATAAACGTTGATTTTTTTGTTTCAAGATTCAATTAATGTTTTGTTATATTTTCAAAATATAACAGCAATACCCCAATTCACACAGCACACTATATGTCAATTAATTATTTTGGAAATAACTTCTTAGGAGCTAGGAAACATAAGGTAAGTTACTATTAGTAACGTTCACGAACATTTGGTTTGAATTATTCTTAGACATATTCAGTATTCACTTAACTTTGTAATTTATTAGCCATCTAATGCTTGTTATAAGTTAAATAACTGCCAATTTCACTCAAGAAAACAATAATTAAAATAATATATGCAGAGAAACAAACAGAACCAATTAGCGCGACTGTCAAAAACTAAGTATTACGTATAAGTTATAAGTTTTTTTTTCAAGCGCGTTCGTTCTTGAAATCTCGTTCGAGATCTCGATCATATCGGGTCGAGATCTCGAACGAGATTTCAAAAACGAGATTGCCTGCCCGCGAGATTAAATCTCGAAAAATGGCTCGAGATCTCGCGAAATCGAGATTGCATTAGCTAGTCGTGACTGATAAACTATCGTCATTGATTAACATATTATATGGGAAGATAGTGATTCCATGTACTGAAAAATATACTATAGCTGCCCGCTTACGTTTCATTCCCCTGGCCCACAAACTCATTGTTGACTTGTGCTTCCACCTATATTATTGTTGAACTAACAGCTCAGATATTGTCAATGCTACCTCTAACTGATCCTAAATAATGATATAAGATATTTACATCACTGCCGCAGCTGACATTATTTTAATGTTTTGAAATTTGTTGAGACTGTATAAAACTTATATAAAGTGAACTTAGTTTAGTTACATAATTTATCTGTTAACGCTATCTGATTTTATATTTCTTTGTTTCTGAATAAAAATTGTTCAAACACTCGTAAAATATATTTTGATGTATTCATAGGCTAAGAGCTGATAACACTTTTTTCATGTGTTTTTATAAGACTTGGAACTTTTTTAAAAGATGAATTTTATATATCTCTACAAGGGGTATATAGTCTGTCATTCCAAACGCGGGGAAAAACCACCCCATATTTTTTTGTTCACTCTTGCGAAAAAAGACTTATGTGTGTTTATCATTAGTAAAGTCTAGAAAAAGTTTTGCCCCGCGTTTGGAATGACAGACTATTTACCCCTTGTAGAGATATTTAAAAGTTATCTTTTAAAAAAAGTTCCAAGTCTTCTAAAAACACACAAAAAAGTGTTATCCGCTCTTAGTCTATCATAGCAACTTATACTAATTAGTTAACAAAAGCAAGCAGTTTAAGAGAATTAGATAATCAAATTCATTAAGATTGTAAAATTTGTTGTTAAATAAAAGAATTTAAAATAAATCTTTCACAATTTTTCCAATCGTTAGGGGCCTACACACGATCAGTTTAACTTCGCAGTTTATCTGTGCAGTCAAACTGCACAGTTGTGTGAACTGTACCGTGTGTGGGCTATTTCAGTTTGCTCCTCAATTGTTCTCAGTTTGAAGAGCTGACGTGCGTGGCTAGACACGACTAGAAAGGGAAGTTCGGTTTTGCGCTCAGATTGATCTGAGCGCAAAACCGAACTTACCCAAAGACTACACATGACTGTGCCAACTGTTCAATTAACTGAGCTGACTTCGCAGTTTATCGGTGCAAAGTAGAGTCAAATGCGCAGGCCAAAAGCCTGCGTTAAAATTTGTCGGAACTATGCAGTTATCTCAGTTTATCGCTCAGACATGACGCCACAAGGGTTAAACTGCGCAGTTAAACTGATCGTGTGTAGGCCCCTTTAATGAATTTGATTATCTAATTTTCTTATGTATGAATATTTTTAGTTTGACATAATAATGATTAACATTATTAAGTTTAAAATTAAATAAAATATCAGAATGGTCCAAAAGTCTTGCCCTAATGTTAAATCCAATTAAATTCAATATAATGTCTATAGAAAGCCGGAATCAGTTGGCTAAAGTGCCGTAACGCTGTCTGGTCATCAAACTAATTCTGTAGACTACTGCAAAAATTTAGGATTATACATAGACAAATACTTAGTGGAATCGCTCATTTTATCATCTTTTAATTATTGTGATATTGTGTACGGACCATGTATAAACCAGTCAACATCGCAGCTTATCCAAAAATTTTAAAATACATGCTTCAGATATATTGTATACAACATAAATTTACATATTGCATACTTCGTAGACAACTTGATCACAACCGGGCAGCCAGATTATCTAAATTGCAATTTAAAATATTTATCAGATTAACATAATAAAAATACAAGGTCATAAGATACAACATTGTCAATTAGCTTCCATGAAACAAATTTTTATAAAAAATCTTTTACTTATGGTTCTGCCTCTATATACTTATAATAATATTCCTCGTGAATATAAACATCTCAAAAAAGAGGCGTTTCGAAAGAACGTTAGGGGTTGTCTATTAATATAACCGCGAAATATTATGCAATATGAACCAATGACGCAAGATTGTCTTAAATAAAATTACGATGCTAGTCACCAGATGGCCGATTGTCAACACAACTCACTTCTGAAAACTCTACAATTATTCTGTACTCAAAGATTAAATAATAAAACTTAGGATGCTAGTCAACAGATGGCCAATAGTGCGACGTCTAGCTGCCTCTATAAAAAGTGGCCTCATTTACGCTCATAAGGATCAAAATCTTCTAGTAATATGTTAAACAATGCTATCGTAGAGTTTACAATCCATGCTATTATAATTTTGAGCCTAAATTATTAAAAATTATTTTTCCATTTTTAGTACATTTTAATAAAAGCTTGTCTTTAAAAAGTTTTTTTTTATCAATATTTTTTTAATTTAATTAGAATTTAGCCGACATTTTTGCTGTTATTTATCAACTTAAGTAAGATTTAGGATACCTATTTTATTTTTATTTTTTATTATTTTATTTGCGTAAAACTTTCTGATTGATATGTTGTAGCAAGAAAATTCATACATATTTCTGATTTCTGATTGTCAACATTTTTGAAGCACTGTAACCAAAACTGAGAGACATATAGGTAATATATTTCAAAAGTTTACAACAATGAATTTATGAATAATTGATATTTTCTAAGTTTGAACACAATTATGACGCATGAAAGAGTACAAAAATATCCAGGCTTTTTTGTTTTAATGAAAACTAAGCGAAGAATAAATAACATTGGATGTAAACATCCAAATATTTTACGGGTAGGTGGATCAAGGTACCAACATAATGCATTGGCATTATTATGTTGGCAACAGATCATATAAACAGTTACGGGATGCTAAATTAACGCCTGTCAGACACAAATATATTATTGTAATTTACACAGTCCGACATTCAATGACATTTCGGTCATTCATAAACACAGAACTACCCAGAGACAATTTTGCTCTTTTGGAGGATCACATCTTAGAGTCGATCATTTTCGAAATGGTTTCGTGTCACTTCTAGAAGAGTCAACAGATTAACTAGAACACAGTTAACTATTTAAAAAGTGTTAGATAACGCCACAGAATGAATGGGAATTGGGATTGAACTTTACCAGCCTCATCCAAACTGTCCAGAATAAGATCAGATGGAATCGAGTGATCTCCAACGTCCTGTAGATGATTTAGAACTCTTCATCATTACCATCATTTAAAACATTGTATTGCAGGCGGCACAGAACAACTCTAAAAACTCGATCCGCTTGTAATTTACAAAATATATTACTTTCGTTTAGGCTATTTTCCTATCAAGTTATACACGACTGCGACGCTTCAATCAGATGATTGCAGATGACGCTGGTGGAAGAAGTTTGAAACAAAATGAGGTAGCATTGCGGTGGCGTCTTATTACTTATGAGAGAGAGAGAGACCTTATAAGGAATAGTCGTCAAAATCTGGAGATAACAAATCAACAATGAATATGTCCAGCTTCATTGCTTATAAACATGGCTGCCTTTATTCCAAATTTCTTAGCATACTTCTCATTTATGAAGGAAGTTAAAAAATCCAAAATAACGGAAAAATGGCAAACTGAAGAACTAATGGTGGATTCGGCATGACGAAAATTCACAAGTATAAACCACAGATCTTTGATTGCATCAGGAAGACGTTTCCAAAATAAGATATCGGTTTAAATAGCATTTCCATCATGGTTTCATTTAATACAATCTCCCAAATTCCAGATTCTAATTTGAGAATTGGTGAAAGCGTCTTTGATTTTCAACTTACGATTAAAAATAATAATTGGAAATACAATTTGAATTAAATTCAGATAGTCCTAGCAGGTAATAATAAAAAGTTAACGACATTTGTTTAAATATGAGACGTACCTCTGGACCTGCATCTGGTAGTTTGATGATATTTACACAAATACATTAACAATATCAATACAGTTCGACCATAAGGCGACTCCATTGATGCTGCTTCACTTTCATCTTGTCCGTTGGTGAAACAATTCATCATGACTCACTTTAGTTGCATTGTTGCAACAATTGCAAAACACGTCACCGCACCGCAAAACACCTTTCCGTGTTGTCAATCATTTTTAAGCAATAACACCTATGTTTGATATCTGATATCTACATTACTTAACTTTAACTGTTACATGTTTCATTTATTTTAAAACTGGTGACATGGAGATCTTGTTACAATATAAGGTATATTGGATGACTTAAGTGGTATTGGAATGGCTCACATATTTAACACTAATATTTTTAAATATTTCTAACACTACAAAGAGATATTGATCCTTAGAATATTTTCAGTAAGTTGGAAGAGGAAACTCTTAATGGCGTAGGATCAATGATTAAATTAATTACATTTAATGACTAACGTTTCGGTACGTTTCATTAAATGCAATTAACTTAATATCAATATTGCAATCATTGATCCTACGCCATTAGAATTTCCTCTTGCAACTAACCAATATTTTTATTATAATTAATTTCAACTTTATAATAATAGAACACCTCTAATTCCGCAACCATTTTATGTATAGAGGAAACTGTTTAGTTTACGAAACGCAGTTAAAGACTGGTATAAATTTGATGTAGAAACAGCACGCGCTATGTTAAGTGCCATATTGTTCATATTTGCATACAACTGTTGATAAACATCAGTTATGTACGAAGATCCTCATAATTGTGGGTAACAATACTATATGATCACCAAGCATGTCTAATTATGCCATTATAGTCCATTTATTGGAGCAAAAACAGAATGCTAACTACAGGAAAAACCCTACTTTCGTTTAAACAATAGAAACCCCTGAGTGTAGGACTACGAGGAGCTACTATACTCTTTCCCACCAACAGATATAGCAATCTCTCAAGGATAGAGGATCAATTTACGCATTATTGACACGGAAAATAGATCCTCTATATCTTGACGCTAATGACCTCTGTTGTCGAGCGTCTATAATCCACAATTCAGTTCCTCTATCTCTTTAAAAATCGACATACACTGATAGAATAGTAGATTGTATATCTAATGGCGTAATGAGGTTTATTAGAGTGACAGCATGTTAAAACGAGCGATTTGGCGAGTTGTAACTAGTCACACGTGTCATAATATCATTACGCACGAGGTATATGTGGTATTTTTTGCCATACCCACTATATAAAATAGCTGCTTTTCACTTCATTTTCAGTAGGTATTTTCAAAAAATTTTGACAGTTCATTTTGCGTCGCCGACAGTAGGTACCTAATAGCGGGAGGATCAGAGCGATTACACATAAATCACTATAGGTATATGGAAATTGTTGGCGTTCCCATACTAGTGTGGGAAACAGGCGCGGACTGGCCAGAGGCGCTGGGCGCTGGAGCGTGCCAAGCCCCCGGAGTTGGAGAAGGTCCGGGCCTTCCAAATTTCCCAATTATCCAACAAATTACTCAAGTCTCTCCCTCTGGTCAGTCCGCGCTTGGCGGGAAAGATACGTTCCCGCACCAGGCGCAGATCGGGGGAAGGAGGGGTCAATGGAAGCAATTGCCCCCCCAGAGTTGACTATCTATAGTTAAATAATAATATTTGACTCAATGTTTGGTTTCATACACACAAATCACAAAATCAGAACGAATCTCCATGGAAGATAGGTAATTCTTATAAAAATCCCCCCCCCCCTCCTCCCGAGCGAAAACCTGAATCCGCGCTTGTGACCCACACACCGGCCTGTTAAAAGTCACTTTACATGCATATCTAAAGCAGCTATTTTATAGTGGGTATGGCAAAAAATGATTTTCAATGTCGTGGTCGACATTTAAAATAAACGCATTATATAGTTCTGTAATGTTATTCACGGTGCAAAAACTGTTTTAATTATACTAATATGTGTAATTAAATATATTACACACATAATTATGCTGTTATGTATGCATTTTCAATTAATATACAGGCCGATCAGAAGTGAGATACACACTGTAAAAAATGGATGTAAAAATACTTTGAAAGTTAAGGTAGAGTTCGCTCGATTTTAAGTGATTTTACATTTTTATTTATTTTTACACAGAAAACTTCATAAAAACTTGGACTTTTACTGTAAAGTTAAACAAATTTGTGATTTTTACATAAAGTAAATTAAAGTTACATAATTTGTGTAATATTCCAATAAAGTGTGTAAAAATTACAAAATAAAATGTATAGTTACATATATAGAATGGATGAATGCAAAACAAATTAATGTAAAATTAGTAACAACGCATGCGTAATGTGTTTTTATGGAATCTACGCGATGTGCAGGCGATACCTGTTTGCGACGCCATTGTCTCTTTGTGTGCCTATTACCAGATTAATCGCTGGCTACAAATGGACCATCGATAATCTATGTAATCGGCCTTCTCATTTCTTATAGTGCACAGTCACTATAATCACCAATTAAGCCGCCATAACTTCAAAAGTGCAAACCTTCCTTAACTGACACATCCCATAAGCGGGCAGATAGATATTGTAAATTACAGACGCTCGACAACAAAGATCATAAGCGGATACCTCTCTAAAGGTCGATTTACATTATCCGGTCAGACACGACGCGGGAACGTAGCGTTTCCGGAAAGACAAACATTTTTACATGCATTTCAAATACGAGTATTGATACGTGTCTGAACTGACGGGATCCGCCAAGTATAAATATTCGTATATTTGAAATGCATGTAAAAATGTTTCTCTTGCCGGAAACGCTACGTTCCCGCGCCGTGTCTGACCGAATAATATAAATCGACCTTTAACCGGATTCGTCATCAATGATTTGAATCATGAATGATAATAACAAATAGCAAAAAATTTTTAACAAAAAAAAAAACCTCCTTCAAAAAGCCACTAAAATGAGGAAAATAAGGAAATTTTGAGGTCGACGCCAATTTAATAAAATATGAAGTCGGTTAAAAAGTATAGTGGGTATAGTGATTAATATTTCTTTTTAACCTACTTCATATTTTATTAAAATGGCGTAGACTTCAAAATTTCCTTATTTTCCTCTTTTTAGTGGCTTTTTGAAGGAGGTTTTTTTTTGTTAAAAAGTTTTTGGTTTTTTACTTTTTAGTGTCAAAAAGTGACATTTACCTTAAAAGAATCACGCCCGTACTCACTTTTATTAAACCGACTTTCTTACGCTAGCTGTTTGATGTGTCAAAAAGTGACATTTTACCTTAAGGAATCACTCGCCGTTATACTAACTTTTATTAAAATCAGCCGAACTACTGAACCGATTTTGATGAAATTTCTATGGGATTAATCTGAAAGTATATCCTTTCAAAGGAAAAAAAATCGGTTTATAAATAGCGGAGTTCTGAGGTAACAAACATAAAAAAAATACAACCGAATTGATAACCACCTCCTTTTTTTGAAGTCGGTTAAAAATACGAACGAAATAATTAGCAAATTTTCGAGACTATGAGCACGACGCCTTTAAAGTATTACAGAAGGTTTACTGGACACCCTGTATACTTTCAGAGTTATATTCAGAGCAGAATTAATAATTATGGTTCTTTCAGAATTAGTTTTTCAAACAAATTGGTATCTTTTTACAGTACTGAACGGTTCCGAGCTCTCTAGTTATGTTTCTATATTTTTAACGTTCATATCAATTCAAAACTTTCCATTAGAAAAACAAAGATTACAAAAATGTGTAATAAAAACAAAATTTGATCAATAAAATTTATCTACCAATTCAGAGGTAACTGAACTGATTTTTTATAGCGATGTCTGAGAATTGCACTGTGGTTCGAACTTCCAAGTCAACAATAAAATATACATGCACTGGTTAACAAACTTTTGCATCAGACGTTACAAGTTGAAATGAAATGCAATATCAAAGTTTTCAATGCAAAAAAAAACTGTTTTGATAAACCCTCTATCTGACCAGACACCAACTTAAATAAACAAATACACCTCGGCAAAAAAAAGAATGTCAACAAATAAAATTCAAATTTAAATATAAAAAAAACTATCGCATAAAAAATTGTTTTGCTTCAGAATAGTGCACTGATCTCTATATACTTTATCCTTGAATGAATGATTTTATAGACCCTCAAGTCTCGATATTATTATTGAGGTCGGTTCACCTATTATATAAACCTTATTATATATTGTAGCAAAACCCCAGATGTTACGCCGCTGGCGACAATAGAATCATCGAGAACAAGTAAGAATGGTGAGGCGTGGCATGATATCGAAGACACAGGAATGTTCTGGACAGCGCGCGAGCGTGGGGGGGGGGTCGACTTGCTAGCTCTATATAAACAGGAGCGGTCACTGGAAAGAACAACGAGAGTCGTGTGACAGTGTTGATTGAAAATAAATACAGCATATAAATTGTTCAGTGTTATTTAAAGAGCTTCAGTTTGTTTAAGAATTACTGTTCGTGTTATTATTATATAAACAGTGTTGACTGTTAGAAGTGAGATATAATTGTTACATTTTATTGTTACATTTTTAATTGTTGTAAATAAATAATTTATTCCACCCACGTAAGAAAACAGTTTTGTTACAATCTAACTAATATTATAAATGTGAAAGTTTGGATGTGATGGATGGATGTTTGTTACTCAATCACGTCGGAACTGCTGAACGGATCTGGATGAAATTTGGCACAGAGATATATTATAGTCTGGAATAGTACATAGCCTACTTTTTATCCCGGAAAAATGTACAGTTCCCGTGGGATAGTTTTGTTTTTGTTTTTCACTGAGCAAGGGATCGACATGATTTTATGCATTGTGGTAGTTTAGGGGTCGGAGAATGTTATAGGCTAATTTTTATCCCGAAAAAATGTACGGTTCCCGTGGGATAGATTTGTTTTTGTTTTATCTCTAAAAATTCTATTCTAAAAATTCTTTCACTAATAGAAAGCTACGCAGGGGGGGAGATTCTCGCGGGGGGATAAGAAATTAGGGGGAAGATTCTCGCGAGGGGATAACAAATTAGGGGGGAAGATTCTCGCGGAGGGATAACAAATTAGGAGGGAAGATTCTAGCGGGGGAATAACAAATTAGAGGTGGAGATTCTCGCGGAGGGATAACAAATTAGGGGGGAGATTCTCCCGGGGTGATAACAAATTAGGGGGCGAGATACTCGCGGGGAGATAACAAATTAGGGGGGGAGATTCTCGCGGTGGGATAAAAAATTAGGGGGGAGAGATTCTCGCGGTAAGATAACAAATTAGGGGGGAAGATTCTCGCGGGGGGATAACAAATTAGGGGGGAAGATTCTCGCGGGGGGATAACAAATTATAAATCGTAAAATACGTGGGCGAAGCCACGGGTAACGGCTAGTATATTATATAAACCTTAACCTCCTGTTCCTTAACTCTAATCTCAGAACCAGCAAAAGTGTCAATGAGATTTTCAGATTATTATTATCAAAAATTGCAAAAGTTTGCTATACCAGTTCTAGGCAGACATATGGCAGGTTTATCGTACATTTTAATAACGATATTTTTTACAAGCTTTTATTTAACTTGCAATGTGCTAGATCGTTTGTGTGTTTGTTTAGGTCAAATCTTGCAAGTCAATTTTGAACGACTTCCACGTATTCGATCGATTTGAAATTTTGTACACATATGTATTCCCGATGACAATACATGAATAAATCGTTTTTAGAAATAAATTCAACCCCTAAGGGGTTCAAACGGAGATGTAGGGTTTTTTTGACTAATCAACGCCTAGGCTAAATCGCTGAAGCTAGAAACTTGAAATTTGGACAGTTGGTTCCTTTTCTGACGTAAGCATCCACTAAGAAAGGATTTTGCGAAATTCAACCCCTACGGGTGTCAAAGGGGGGGAAAATTTTGAAAGACTAAAATAAACAAAATAAATATTAGTAAAAAAAACTTTTTAGAGACAAGCTTTTATTTAAATGCACTAAAAAGGAAAAAATAATTTTTAATAATTTAGGTTCATAATTATAAAAGCGTGGGTCGTGACTAATAAAATATCATAGAGTTCACGACCCACGCTTTTATAATTATGGACCTAAATTATTAAAAATTATGTTTTCCTTTTTAGTGCATTTAAATAAAAGCTTGTCTTAAAAAAATTTTTTACTAATATTTATTTATCACACTGTTAAATGATGGGTTGCTATGGTAATGAAATACAGCAACCAATGAACACGTAGCTGTCAAAATTTAACAGTGTGATGAAAAAATTCACAGATTTCGCAATCCTTGCAACCATCGAGGACATTGGAAATGATAACAGCATATAATATGAAACATAATTAACTGTTTATTATACACACAATATTTATCAATGCACTGTTTAGTTTTGTCAGGAATAACCCTATTATTCTTCTGTTATATACGCGTTCACTTTTGCTTGATTACTTAACTTTTAAATGGATTTTTCCACAGTATTTATTAACATTTGCTCAAAAATAACACCGCAGATCGTCGCAAATACCTCTCAATTAACTAGACATGATATAAAACACATTTCGAAAAAATTGCACTTGTTCAATTTTGCATGATTGCTCCTCACTTGATCGCGACACCGTTGTCTTTTGGCCTTGAACGAAAACTCGTAACTCTGCCCCCATATACGAACATAAACATTTCCAATGTTAAAAACATTGTGATTAAAATGTCCGATAATTCTGTTATTGCACATTAAAAAATGTTGAAAAGAACACATTTTAAAACAATTATTCCTCTAAATATTGTCAATTTTAAATCAATTGAGTTTAAATAAGTATGTTTCTATTATTGCACAGGCAGGTGTATATTAATTAAAATGCAAGCTAGGGCTGTGAAATGTCTTTTTTATGAACATGTAATACGAAAATGATCTAAAAAATACATGGACTGTTCAAACAAAATATAATAATAATCTTCAGTGAAAGAAGTGCTGGTTGGCATATCAAGAAATCTGTCCAAGTCAAAAACCTGTATACTGAAACAGGTTTCGGTGACATATGTGTTTCCAATTTGGACAGGTTTCACTGTACTACTAATCGAAACCACGCAGCACCAGCTCTGCGGGAATTTGTTCTCAGAACGTCGGTCGTATGAAATCATCGGCTCACAAAAACAACTACTTTAGTCATAAACTCTTATACAATAATATTTACGTATATTTTAATAGATGATTTGCATAGACAACATGTTTAATTAAAAAGCTGCGAATGTAAACATTATATTGAAGAGGTTGTCTCGTTTCCCGTTTTAAAACACGCTTCCGATCGTATTTTTAAAGTTAGAAGAGTCAATTTGATATAAATTAATAGATTTATACGGCTGAGTTGCAATTGAAAATTTTTCGTTGGAAAGCAGCCAATTATATAATTGATTCGAAACATATTGGAAAAAATCATTTTACCAACCATAGTCACAGTCAGGACTCTAACCTGAACCTTTCCACTTTCGCGGCGGAATGAGCTTATATTTACTCAACCGTGACACGGTTGAGAAAATATAAGGGGAATGTTAGATTAGTAACCTTGTCACGGTTGAGTAAATGTAAGCTCATTCCGCCGCGAAAGTGGAAAGGTTCAGGTTAGAGTCCTGACTGTGACTATGGTTGGTAAAATGATTTTTTCCAATATATTTCGAATCAATTATATAATTGGCTGCTTTCCAATGAAAAATTGTCAATTTGATGTTACAAAGCGCGTCGTAAATGTTTCGATAGGATTTTCATTGGCTGTCATCTCTGCCATGTCATAGGAGCCCTGGTGCCCCTGGCGAAAAGAAAACTTGGGGCACACTCTTGTCATGTAATTCACAAGCGACTAGGCCCTGCAGTCAGGGTCCATTCTAATTGGTCGAATATCCCATCTTGATGTAGTTTGACGTACACGCACGCACACCTAAACGAACGTAACAACTAAGTAGTGAACTCTGTATACTAATATGGATAGTTGATAGCGATTAAAAAATGGGTTTTGTATGTGGACAATGTTCAAATACATATTCTTCAAGACAGGCATTAATGTTCACAAAATTAGAATGAAAACTTCAGATAAGGCTTGTAATCTAATTTTTTCGATAAAAGTCGATCAATTTTCTGACATTTCAAAATAAAACTTAATTAAAATTTATTTGTCTATTCCAATGTCTCCAGAACACTGTTATTGTATAAATTTTGAACATCCTAATATCTCAAATAATAATAATAATAATATTAAATTAGGTTTTATTTTGAAATGTCAAAACATTGATCGACTTTTATAGAAAGAATTAGATTACAAGCCTTACCTGAAGTGTTCATTCTAATTTTGTGAACATTAATGCCTGTCTTGAAGAATATGTGTTTAAACATTCTCCACATACAAAACCCATTTTTTAATCGCCATCAACTATCCATATTAGTATACAAAGTTCACTAGTTAGTTGTTATTTGTTTAGGTGTGTGTGTGTGTCAAACGACATTAAGATGGGGCATCCGACCAATTAGAATGGACCCTGACTGCCTTGTTTGACCGTTTAAATATTGTCAAGAATTAAATAAATATATGTAAAAAATGACATGAAAATGTAGATTAATTTAATTTTCATTCAATTTGAAAATGGTATCTCGACATTTATGACACACTTTATTAAAGACCCAGATCTCCTCTATTGTCACTATGAGCTAGTATAATCAACTTCGAATGTAAATATAGTATCTAGTATCTACCTCTAACATTTTTGAACTTTAATATATTGTGACTTCATTCATTGTTTGATAGTCCAATTTATGCATATAGCGATAGAACTTTTCAGCCTTGTTTTTGAAAACCTGTTATCAATGAATAGATAGAATAAAGATTGTTGACGTAAATGCATTTCATTTGTTTGATATTTAATGTTAGTTCAACTGTTTAAACATGCAATTGTCAATATTAAACAATTTTAGGCCATGACACGCATTGGATTTGTATTGATAGCACTTGCTTGCAACTAACTTACACACAGTGGGCGGCCATTAATCGTTCGACTATGTGAACGCGATTGGTTGCCGTCTCTCTAGGTTCCATTCTCGCACCAAATCCAACATTCGAAATTTATGGGATGAAATGGAAAATTCTGAATTTTAGACGTTGCAAGTCTTTCACTGTACATAATAATACACGGTGTCCCAACGAAAACTGGTACCCCCGTAAAACTCGGCAAAATGAACGTTTTGACAAAAATCCAAAAACATGTCGATTTGTATATCAAAGGGGATCAATTTTTATGCAAAAAATCATTCTTGCAACTCTAGCCCTGTGCGGGGGATAGGAACTCCCCCCAAATTTTTAAATAGAAGGGGGTCAAATGATCCCTAATTTGGAAGAGTTTTTCATTACTTACACAACTGTATTTGTTTTTTTCAATTCTATCGATTTGTTACCGAGAAATTGCTTCTTGAAGTTTCCAAGTTATTATTGTATGGCAATTGGTGGAGTTTCGAGCAATACATTCAATAGTTTAAACATTTTTGTGCTTTTATTAGTTTTTTAACTTGGAAACTTTCTCGGTAACAAATCGATAGAATTGAAAAAAAAAATTCGACTGATGACCAGTCCTATACTTCCCACCTAGTAAATATTTGCAAAAAATAAACACTCTTTTTTTTTATTCTTTGACTAGGCCCAAATAACCTTAGCTGTTGGTGGTCTGTAAAACACAATTTAATTTTTATTCTTTGAAAAAAGCATGGCCCTCTTTTTTGTTTGGTGATCTACTGATGGCTAACTTAATATAGCAAAAATCATGGTTACCTTGATTTGCGTACAATTTTTATTTTTTTTAGTAAAATATTTTTTTTCTCGAAAACTATACATTTTAGAGAAAAAAAAATTTACATTTTTTTCATATTATAACATCTATATTTCATTTATATTTTTTTTACCTATGTTAATACGTGACATTGAGGACGTTTTTTTGAATATCTCAGGATCCACTGAACCGATTTGACTCAAAATCTAATCAGATCTAAGTTAAAGGCTGATAAACACAACAGAACAATCGGCATGCTCGTATGTTGTTCCGTTCTCAAGATATCGAAGGCGAAAAATTGACCACATACACACACACATACACACACACACATACACACACACACATACACACACACACATACAGACATCAGTCAGAAAATGATCTTAAACGATTGCTAGGGTCTCAAAACGTGAAAATCTGTTAAAATCTCGAAATATTGTTTTCGGACTGAATCCATTACTTCCCTACCATAGTAGAGGTGGGAAGTAAAAACAAATACGGCTGTGTAAGTAATGAAAAACTCTTCCAAATTAAGGATCATTTGACCCCCCATTCCATTTAAAAATTTGGGGGGCGAGTCGCTATCCCCCGCACAGGGCTAGAGTTGCAAGAATGATTTTTGCACAAAAATGGGTCCCCTTTGATATGCAAATCGACGCGTTTTTGGATTTTTGTCAAAACGTTCATTTTGCCGAGTTTTACGGGGGTACAAGTTTTCGTTGGGACACCGTGTATAACAATCCATGTATCTTTTTTACCTAAATTGCGCGCGCATACCGTGTTCACAAATCATCCGGCAACTAGGTAGGATATAGTCTACGCCTCTCAAGAATGTCACTTGTCAGTCCATTCTCTATGCTTGTTACTGTTCACCATAGTTTCCAAAATTCCAACACAAGTGTTGCCAGACTGCTGCTGAATAGGTGACAGGACACGGTATGCGTGCGCAACCATATTTTTTCTCTCTTTTTCTTGCAGAACAAGCAATAATGACCTCTCCCTCTTATTACGGGTGATAGGTCCATTAAATGCAAGACCTTTCCGCAATAAAGATTTACCTTTTAAGGATCGACCAAGTACAACTAGCTGGGTGTTTGGTCGGTTTAGTTGCATTGCCAACATCAAAAAGGAAATAATTCTACTACCATAATCAGACAGACTATCCAGTAGACTGTGGCGATTGACCTTTCATTCATAGGCGGATCCAATTTTTTTTCAGAGGGAGGCAAAAGTACATTTATGAGTAACATGAGAACTTGTGCTCCTCAGAAAAAATCTAGTTTTGAATATTATTCTTGACTTTTGACAAATATTTCAGAACTTCAGATATGCTTACAGAAAACGCCTTGTTGAATTCAGTGACCATCACAAAATGTTTGATTTTTTTCGGAAAGCTGTTTAAATTCATAATATGCAAAATTATTATTTACTTAATAAAAAAACATTGATCACAATCTTAAAGGCGTTTGTTTGTACGCCTAAACTACTGAACCGATTTTGACGATCGAGGTGTCATTTGAAAAGGCTCGCGGTGCTGCAGATGTGCAAAAAGGTCTCAGAATTGCAATAAGTTGATTTAATGGTTAAAAATCAAATTTCAAAAAAGAGATTTTTAACCTTACAAAATAGATGACATTTTAAAAGCAGGCTGTGGAAACAATTTTCATTACGTCAAAATAATGACAGTTTACTTTTAGTTATCAAATTAAACAGTAAATTAATTATTTTTAATACAAAGGGGGGAAAAATTTGCTCGATTTTAGAGCAATAGGACGGCTAGTTTATTTAAATTTTAAATGCATAATATATATTATGTTCATTGTGTTATGTCTAATTAAAAATATGAAGTGAGAAAAATTAATTCATATAATGTAACAATAATATTAGAATAAAAAAGATTCGGAAGTGAAATTTATAGACTTACTATTATAACATACCTTGCTATTATACAATATTATAATTTATTTTAACGTGTGAAAAAATGGCGGCATCAACTTTCGTTTTCATTTGATTTTATATTTGATAATATTTTTTACGCGAAATTGAGTTTTTCCAAACTAGGTGCTTACAGAAAAGCAATTTTTGAACAAAACTAATCAAGTCAAAAAATATAGACATAAAATATATCGGCTTAAAAACCAACATAAAAATTAATGAAACGCTGACAGGGATAAAACGGCTCTAACGAAAATGAAAAGGGTGTTGGAGGGCCAA
This sequence comes from Mongoloraphidia duomilia, assembly GCA_039654895.1. Lineage (NCBI taxonomy): Eukaryota > Metazoa > Arthropoda > Insecta > Raphidioptera > Raphidiidae > Mongoloraphidia > Mongoloraphidia duomilia. Next base: position 17,522,774 of record CM077527.1, read on the forward strand.
AAAGTCCATCTAGCTAGGTTTCATACTAGGAAATATTCGTTTTCTTATAGATTTTATAAGTTTAAAAATCAATATTTTTACGTTTCAAAATACGTAAAATTGTAAGCAGGCTTTGGATACTAAGTTTCCATGGCCTAAGGGAAATTTGATAAATTATATATTATGATAAAAATAAAAATAAGTAAGTAAGTAGTTAAAATTAAAAATGCCAAAAACTTCAACGGAACGTGTTCTAATGAAAAATAAGACAGTATTTTTTTGTTATCATTATAGTCGGGGAAATTCAAATACCGAAATTTTTTCTTCAGCTCCCGAACAGGTCCCCGACTACTGATAACAAAAATATACTGTTTTACATTTTGATTAACTTGTTTTCTTCTTTTATGTAGTCGTGTTTTAGTTTGTTTAACTTTTATTCGCATTTAGAAAAATATTTCGGGGAGGGTTTTCAAAATATTTATGTACAAGTACATTATATTGGTACTGTTTTTAAACAAAATAGAGCTCGTATAACGTATTAGATTTTGGTATTACATATTCATGAGAAAAATCCATTTTATTTTTTTGGTCTAAAAACAATATGAATAACATAATCACCAACATAAAGGTCAACGCGCAACGCCGCTAAGATATTAATCGGATGTCCTTTTCTATGCATTCTATGTGTTGCCAAAAATTTCGAGTGGGGGGGGAGTGAACCCCCTGAACACCCCCCCTGAATCCGCCACTGTTACAACCGATTGACTTAAGAAAAATAGAAGCAAATTAAATAAAGTTCTTACTAACAAAATAATGTTTTGCCCAATTATAAATTTGTTTAAATATTTGCAAAAAAGTAGTAATTAGAAACAATTATAACAATCGCTACTAATAAATTAAATAATTGAATCAACTGGGCCAATTATTTTATCAACAAATGTACATAGTTACAGTAGAGACACTATAATTAAAACAATTGCCAAATTGCGTAAGTTGCCTCGATTTCGGCAGTCTGTGAAATCGACGTTCAAGTATTTAATAGTTGATATACAGGGTGATTCAGAAATAGAGGCGGAAAAAACGTGGGTATAATGAAGTCTATAAAAGAACACGTTAGCATGGTTAAAAAAATTAATTTTATATTATTTTACATTTTATTTACATAAACCCTGGACGCTTCTGAAAACTTTATCCGCAACAGAAATGATTACGTGGTTATTCACTAAATTGAAAATTATGTAATTATGTTATTTTTGTTTCAAAAATTCAAGGTACGAAGTAATCGATGTGTAAAAAAATATATTAACAGAAATATTTGATGAATAAAAAAGAAAGTGAAAAAAAAAATTCCAAAATGTTTACATTATAAAACAAAAACAATCACGCATCGTCAGTTGGAATTGAACCCGGCTCTTCGTAGCGACATGCGAACGCCCAGCGCATTAGTCGTTATACCACTAATAAATAAAAAATAAATTTCTTTCTAAGACAAAATCTCGAAAATGAAAAATGATATCGACTACGTTAGGACGCCAATCGACGCGTATTAGCGTAAATATGATCTAAAAGAATTTTTTTCAAAATCGGTTCAGCCGTTCTTTTTTCTCAACCAAATAGACTCCAAAAAAGTAGATTTTACACAATATCTCGCGAATAAAAAATTATATCGACTTTGTAATGGTGTCAATCGAGGCGTATTAACGTCATTTTGATCCGACATAAATTTTATAAAAATCGGTTCAGCCGTTTTTTTTTAAATTATTGTTAAAAATAAATAATAATTGTGTTTTAATGATTAAAATGATTATTTTTCTGTGTAATATCTAATTTAATTATTATTATTAAATATTTATCAAACTGGGAAGTTCGTCGTGTGGACCTCAAGGGTCGCACTTTAGTCCTATAATAAACGACCCATCTCACGGCTTGTTATTATTATTACTACTCCACGTGATAGCACGGCACCAACAATCGTATATTTCATACACTTGATACTGAGCTCTATGCCTAATTTTCTGTTTCCCGTTGGAATTTAGAAGGACTTAGGATTTCCGCTTAGGTTTTCCTGTAAACTATGCGTAAGACCCTATATTCCTTATTTTTCTTCCAAAATTTTAGGCTCAGTTGTTTCGGAGATAAGGGCGAACAGACAGACGGACAGACAGACACGAGAGTGATCCTATAAGGGTTCCGTTTTTGAAGTGAAAACTTCCTTAGGCGCGCTTTGCCTGGGCAGTTAACAACAGTGATGTGAAACGCACCCGACGGTGACAATCGGGGTTACTCGGCTCAAACACAACACGTATTTGCAATATGTTTGTAATAGTGTGTAGTTCATAAGTGTGCTAATAGATAACACTAAAAACTTAATACGAGTAATAAGTTATTTGTAGTTCACAAGTGCGCTAACAGATGGCACTAAAACTTAATATTATCGTTAAGGTTAAATTTAATTGTATAGGCCGATTTTAATATATTTATGATTATAAACTGTGTGATTAAAAAACAATACTTATATTATATAAGTATTGTAAAATTAGAAAATCTGAAGTTTTCACTTCTGTCGTGTGGTCATAAGCACACACCCATTCTTTTCATTCTGAGGTACGGAATCCTAAAAAACATGCTTACTTTTATTGGATTACTTACTCGTTTTGTTACCGAAAATCCGAAATAAAAACATTTTCCAAACTCTGAACAACTTTGACCTGCAGCAATTTAATGTATTTTTTTTCCTTTACTTGTATTATTTCAAAACAAACGCATAATTAAAAAAAAAAGTAATACACAATGACATGTACCTACACAAAAATTTGGAAACTTTAAATAATCGAATTCACAAATTCACAATTAATGTTGCACAATTTTATTAAAAGTGCCCAGGTACACGACGCGACGCCCGGGAAAACGGTTAGCACACTGTCTACGTGCTTCCGCAGAATATTCACCAACTTCACCGTATAATAAAACAATGTCTGTTTTTTTTCAATATTCGTAAAACGTGCTACACTGTTTGAGTATCACAGCGTGACAGCAGAGCAATTGATAACAACTGATTATAAAATAATGCCTTTGTTTCCAAATTTTATAGTAATTACATAATCAGTGATATACAAGTTTGTATGTAGTAGTAAAAACGAGTGCATACAATGAAATTTAATTCGCCAGTGGCGGGTCCAATTTTTCTAATAAAACTAATTTTTTTCTCGAAAATGAACCTGCCGATTTTTTCATATTTTAGAAGAGTGATTATTTAAGCTTATTTAATATGTGGAATTTTTTCGCCTCTGTTTCTGAATCACCGTGTAGAGATGCATTCTTAAGTGTCTCTTTGTCAAGTTATGACTAGGTTTTGACCGCTTAAAATAAAAAAAAATGTATCTTTCGTTCAATCCGGGGACATACTGTATTTGTAACAAAGATGACTGACTAGCAAATGTTGATGGTTTAGCTCAGCGGTTCCCAACCTTATAAGTTGTGCGGACCACCAATTTTGTAAAAAAAATTTGAGGCCCACTAACTAAATATATAAGTAAAAATTATAAACACACAAATACAAATAGACACCTATATACTCGACCCTTGAAGCTCCGATAATATTTAATCTTGGCTTAGCCTCTCGACCGGCGTCCACGGCCCAATACCACGCTGCCCGCGGCTCACAAGTGGGACGCGGCCCATGGGTCGGGAACCGCTGGTTTAGCTAGTTTAACAAATAGGTAACTTTTCCACAGAAACTCTCCATACACGACAAAAGTAATTGAGTGATTGTAAATTACACAGTTTGTTTATACTGTAATTATTAGTAAAAAATTATTACAAAAACATTTTAATTAGTGCAATATACAGTGCTGAAATTTACATACGTACATTGATATACAGGATGCATCATTAAACTGGAACCACTTTATTCACTCGATCACTCCACTGATCACTTGCACTGTTCAAAACTAACCGATGTCACTTTAATAAGCTTTGAAAAATATTGTAGACAAAGTGATTTTTCAAACTGTCAAAGTAATTAGCACTTTTTGAAGAAATCAAAGCCTTAGTAATAGTTATCAAAAAACAAACTGAAATATAATTAGTATAAATAGATAACTGGGTAACCTACAGAGTGGACATTGTCGAGCGTCTATAATTTACAATTCAATTCAATTCTACAGAGTGTACAACTGTTGAACGTCTATAATCTACAACCTATCTACAGAGTGTAAAGGAAAGTCTATCACGAATTAATTATTTAAAGAATAAATTAGTGACATTTTAAAATTTACTTAATTATAGATGGGTAAAAAAGCTTCTAAATGGATTTGGAGAATTTAATATTCAGCCCTTAATAAGGGGTGAATAAATTCAAATATTTATAGACACATTGTAAATTCATAAGGGGTCCTTATGAATTTACAGTGTGTCTATAAAAATCTGAAATTACGTAATCATTTACTTGGAAAAATAAATAAAAAGAAGCATTTGAGTTATGTTTAGGTAATTGTATTAAAAGAAATGATTTTGTTTTAACCTACATACAAGTTTGTGCTAAGGTAGGGGCAGGCAGGGCCCTATGTGAATTTTTTTTTGAGGCGCAAAAATAGCACGCAAATATTAAAAATATATATTATACAGTGTGTAAACGGGTTTACCGAACATAGGGAAAATAACTTTGAGCACATTTACAATTTCGTAGTAGGCTATGGGCCATAAGATCTAATGTAAATATGTAGTGGAATACATAGAAAAAATAGAGTACAGTGAATTTTTTAAACAGTTTTCCATAGAAACGGTTGACTATTAAGAGTAACTCGGAACCTGCTAAATGAAGAAAAAACAAAGTATCTACTATACAAAAAAATTGTTAAATTGTGTTTTAAAGACCACCAACAGCTAAGGTTATTTGGGCCTAGCACCAATTCAATATTTTCAATTCATTATTTTTTTAATAAAAAATTGAAAATCCAATTGACACTTTTACCAGCTCTCGGGCTAGAACCCGGGAACTGGTGACTTGTAATAGAGGAGCCATAGCAACGCTATGTAAACAACAGCATTGCTACACGCTCGGCTATTCTTAAGCCCAGCATCTACTACATAGGTATTATTTACAATAGCGCATAGCCTACTACAAAATTGTAAATGTTCTCAATGTTCAGGTCTACCATTCATTTACACACTATAATATTCTATTCAGCATTCGGGGCAATGAGTTTTTCCGTAGCTATAAGATTGTTAGAACGTCGTTTATTACAAACTCACAATTTCCACATTCAAAACTGAAGAAATTATAAATAAGATTTTTTTTTGTTTTTAAACATGCTAAAAATGAGCGTTCACAATTGTTTTTCTTTATCTTAAATCGCTTGAGTAGGGACCGCGGCTGGGAGACTGTCGAAAAGAATCAAATGAATGAATTGTAAATTATAGACGCTCGACAACAGAGGTCATTTGCGTCTCGAAAAGAATCAACTTGTGTTTTAAATATATCGATAATTTGAAAATATTATGAACTGAGAGACCCAGAGAACTCACAAGTGGTGGCTTTAAAGAAACAAAAATAGTTCAGATTTTGCTAGACACTGCACTTAAAAAATCCAAAGTATGAATAATAACCACGTGTTTAGATTTAAACCAAAACTGGGCAAACAAATATCCGCTGCACTGTATTTTCAAAACCATTCACAATCACAATTACTGATCGCAACCGTTTACAAAGGTCGTTAACAATATATAACGATCGTTGCTGTAACTAACCGTTGAATGAATAAAAATCACATTTGAAAATCAACCAGAGTCCGGCCAAACAACATCTAGCGTCCACTCTCTCGCACAAATCGAACAACAATGCACGGTACACAACAAAGATAGAACATGGCGAACACTACGCGCCATTATACAACCGTTCTTTTTCACAACAATGTAAACAGACGAAGCCTACATACATGTCACACATTGCAGTCAAGCTGGTGTGACTCATAAAACAAATTCGCGCGTCCAATAAAACTGATACCACGCGAAAATACTCGATTATCGCGATAGGTGGCGCGCTTTTGTTTAAACAAAAATCAAACGACAAAATGAATCGAACTGATACAATTAATAACCTCTGTGTACCTAATTCTTGTCACGTAGGAGATATGATTATTCTTTTTTTTTTTGTAAGCGGTGGCGCGCTTTTTTTTAAACAAAAACCAAACGATAAAATGGATGTATTCATGAACTGATTCCAATATAATCATGTCGTGTAGGAGATAAATAATGGTGGCGCGCTTTTGTTAAAATAAAAATCAAACGACAAAATGGTTCATTAGAACTACATAACTTCAAAAACATCTGAAAATCTTCTCTGTAAATTTTGAAAGACTAAAAAGAACAAAATAAATTATTAGTAAAAAAAAACTTTTTAAAGTTTTATTGAAATGGACTAAAAAGGAAAAAACAATTAAATTATTAAAAGTAACTTTTCCTTTTTAGTCTAATTCAATAAAAGCTTGTCTTTAAAAAGTTTTTTGATGTGAAACATCTTATGTCGGGCAGTGAACAGCCGCATGAGGGGAAATATGCAACAAAATTTCTGGTCCGCTCCTTCGCTGCTGTTCTCCCCACCACTGCGGCACTCTCTCTCTCTCTCTCGGCTTCCGCGCGCTCGGGCACGGGAAGAGAGAGAGAGTATACATACGAACGTACTGTACAGCAAAAGTATATGTATACCTACACGTGTAGGTATGTAATATAGATACTTCGCTGTGTATTTAGTTGCGTTTCTGGCTCAGGCGTGCTCAAACGCCGCAACCGCGTGTGTTACAGTGCAGTATATAGGATTACGTCAGCATAACAGTTAGTTGCTGCTTTTGAAAAAATATATACTACTACATAGAGAATACCACCGAGTTCAATAACGTTTTCTTTGATGTTTCACATTTTTTCTAATATTTTATTTCATATAACACCGTTGTTATTTTATCTGATAGTTCAATCGGTCGATTGATTTATCAAGTCACGAAAGAATATTATTAATTAGAAGTAGTCTATGGGCCAGCCATTTTGTATGCCCAACCGAAGAACATGCTGTTGAAATTAAGACACAACACACTGTATAAAAAGGTACACCAAAACAAAAATTGCACACTTAAAAAAATAAATAAAACGAAAACTGGACTTACCGGGTCGTACAGTGCGTCCAATAAAAGATGATATTGATGTGCTACTTTCTTAAGTTGAATAATTTAAAAATAAACAAAATCTATAAATATCGCGATGTCTTCTGACGTGTGAAGATAATATTATGTTTACATAATTTAAATGTGAAAATAAAAATTAGAGAACACTGTTCAGTGATTTAGGCAAGTTAAATGTCGCAAAATCTACTATAAGTGTGACGTGATAGTCGTGTTGATTTAGTTTATATTTCGGTAGATCGACAATCATTCTGTTGCCTTATTTCAAAATTGATTGTAATTATTCATTTTTTAAGAAACAAGCCTTATTATTACCATCAAAAGTATCCAAACTTCTAATTTGCAGAATCACACAGCAAGGTGTACCAGATCCATTTTTAAAGTATTTTATTTTATTTATTGTAGATTATAGACGGGTCGACAACTTAGGTCAATAGCGTCTTAAATACATTAAATAACAATTCACTTAAAACTAAATGACATCACAAAACATCCATGAGCGGAGGTGGGATTCGAACCCACGACAGTGTGATCCAAAGGCCGCTACGCTAACCGTTACACCACACTGTACTCTTTTAAAAAGATGTTAAATTAAAAAAAAATTAACATCCTTTAAAAAGAGGACAGTGTGGTGTAACGGTTAGCGTAGCGGCCTTTGGATCACACTGTCGTGGCTTCGAATCCCACCTCCGCTCATGGATGTTTTGTGATGTCATTTAGTTTTAAGAGAATTGTTATTTAATGTATTTAAGACGCTAATGACCTACGGATGTTAAATATTATTTTAATCAAATTAATAAAATTAAGTTTACAAGATATCGATAAAATAAGATTGAAAAACATACACGATGGTACCAAAACGATCACACAGGGTCTGACTGACCCTTGGGTGTGATATGAGAGCGCAAAAAATAATGTAGGTATGATTCTAGGATTAAACAAATATTTTTCGATATTTCGGATTACTTTACAATATTAAAAATTGTTGACTACTTCTGACAAATCGACTTGAAGATGAGGTACATTTTTATGCCGAAACGTCCGAAACTGTTTTCAGAGTTGTTGCATCAGTTTTAGACTATGTATCATGCAAAAATGGACCTGTTTAGTTTTCTAAACAGCATTTAGTAAAATGTTTTACTACTTTTTAAAAGACTATGCATTACCTCTCCAATATTTTTGCTGGATTGCAGAAAGCATTGTCAAAAAATTTGATTTGACAATGACCTTAGATTGTGATCATATACTTACAGTTTTTTATACATGCAGGAGCAGTCTAATGTCGTTGTGAAACTCCCTGTCATGTAGAACGTTAGAATGTATCACACAAAAACAAATGCTTGATCGACATAGAAAAGATCGCTTTTCAAGCTAAATTTTGATCAAAATGCGTAGAAAAATGTTGTTTCGAAATGAAAATTATACAAAAAACTATGTTCAGTGCATGTATATACAGTTTAAAAAAAATATCGTTTAAATCGATTAATTATTTTTCGAGCAGGATCGATTTAAAATTCTACAATGCTTTTCTTATGGAGAAATATGTGTGGTCACAATCTAGAGTAAGGTCATTGTTAAATCAGATTTTCGGACAATGCTTTCTGCAACTGAGCATAAGTATATCAATGTCCACTGAGCGCCGGTATACAATACCACCCCTTAAATTCGAGAGGGGGTCAATTTCTATAAATTAGATATATAATTCAATATAGCATTCTTGAAGTTTGATTTCATTGAAGTTAGGCAACCAAAATTACTAGTTTAAATTTAATTTTATTTAGGCAACTAACATGACGAGTTTTGAGTATAGGCAACCAAATTAACCGATGTGTACGCCAGTTTCGGTATACAGGTATAAAAGGTTCATTAATAAAATATTGTTCGTTTATTAAAACAATAAATTATGTTTTCTTTGTTATTATTTACATATATATACATGTTATAGACTCATAAAATACATTATTAAAATATTAAAAATAATTACATATCTCGATTTTTAAAAACTACGTGTGGTTCTAAAAAAATACTACAATTTCTATTGAAATCTATTGTGTGTTGGGGTGATTATTAATATAAATGCTAGTGTAAGCCAATCTTTTTTTTTTAAATTAATTAATTTTGATTTCTATTTTAAGATGTGAGAAACATTTAATAATTCTGGTTGATTGTAACCAAATCACTGAAATTGATATTTGGTCGGTATTATTAACATCAATTAAAATTTAATACGATAATAAATTTAATTAAAGCAATGGCGACGCCAAGGGGGACACGCGCTCCTCGTGAATAATTCAGTGTCCTCCTACAAATTCAAAACAAAAAAATATCGCAATTTCATAGGAGTTGCGCGCCAGTGCTAGTCGCACTCCTAGGAATGCGAAGGTTTTCTTGCGCCTTTTCGAATAATTTATAAGTAATAAAGTGTGCCCCCACACAAGGAGGTGGTCAGTCGGGCTGTAGTCTGGAGTTCGGTCATGAGAGGGGGATCCAGCGCCCGGCTGTAGATATTTCTTAAGGATTTTTATAGGCAGCCCCGGATCTAGGAGGGGGCAAGCCAGGGCCTATGCCCTGGGCGGCAAGTTCAGAGGGCGGCCAAATTCAAATTCACACTTTACAGACGAATGGACAACTCATCATTTACTTAACTTTGACCACAGAATAAATAATAGTACAAGTACAGAAATTTCACTCTTGTTTTACTGTGGCAATATCAACTCGACCGATACCCAGGATGCATTATTTCCGGAAGGCCTATGTCCAAATGTCAATCAATTAGTAGACATCTGATAGCTGAAATTATAAAGATGATAAAGGTAAAAATAAATATAAGTGGGCGGGGGCGGCATTTTTCAGTTTTTGCCTCGCCTAAAAAAAATTGAAGATCCGGGTCTGTCTATAGGAACTCGACTTTTAATACCTGATGTCTGTCGTAGTCAGTATAGCCATGAAATTCGTCTCACAATGTGAGAGACATGGTGCCCCTTTCATAAGCAGAATCTAGCGTCGCCACTGAATCTTAGGAACGTTAATATTACTAAAACTAAGCGCTAACATTCTTTTCACAAAAATTATTGTTAAAAAATCGTTACCTATGTCATTTTAATAATATTGTATCTAAGATAAATTTACGTGGTTTATTTGAAAAATATAATCTATAAACTTAATCTAAAGTTAAAAGGGAAAAAATCTACGATTAATTATTTCTTACATTTCAATTGATGTAATTCTGTCCTTAAAAATTATTTTTGAAAAATTAATGGCTTACAGATGCAATTATTATTTAGCCCTAATTTTTTAAGATATTTTTTACTGTGAAACGTGTAATTATACCTAGGTATATAAAATACGTGATTTATATGAAAAAGAATGAGACAGAAAGCCCAATTACCTTTGAGATAGAAAGAGACAGAGAGACACGACGAATGAGGGATCTATGGGGTAGAGACAACACCTATAAAATGTATAAAATTATTAGTTCTTTATTCTTGTCGTACAGCTGTTTTTAAGCTAAATATAGAGGTGTTAAAATTTAAGCTGTGCCATCAATTCTAAAATCACACATAAGCTATTAATGTGTCCACACTTGAACTTCTTACTGTTAGGTACTCAACAGAAAATTAAAGTCCATAAGTAGCGAAGATTTCTTTTTAAATTAAATTTAACATTTACTTAAATTTGGATTATAGTAAATTAAAAAAAAAGTGTTGACAAGATGGAGCGACATGTGCGAGACATTATGGAAATTTCAATGCTAAATTTTTGAGGTGCAATCATTTGCTTCCCTATTGAGCCATTTTCCTGAGAGTAGTTCCTTCAATTTTCCTCGACAGGCAGCACTTGTGATAGGTACAAACATTATTTATTCCCCATTAGTGTCGTGTCATTTTAGTGGTATAATTTAATTATTTAATTAATTTAATGATAATAATAATTTAATAATTAAGTTATACCGCTAAAATGATACGACACTAATGGGAAATAAATAATGTTTGTACCCACCACAAATGCTGCCTCTCGTGGATAATTGAAAGAACTACTCTCAGGAAAATGGCTCATTATGTTGGAAATACAGTGGGGTTTGTCATGTACAAATCGGTGAAATTAAAAATCCCATTTTTGCAACGATACCTTCTTTACAGTTCCGGAAAATGGATAATTGTAAATACATATTTGATTAGATTATAGACGCTCGACAGCTGAGATCATCAGCGTCCATTAGTATTATACAGATGTAGTATTTTTTTCTCAACAAAAATACACTTGAGCTCTAACATAAATCAGAAAAGTCAACAACTGCACATATAAAGTTTACCATTGAAATTTCTATGCTGCGTTGAACAAGTCACCACCCTGTATATAAAAAGGAGTGGTGTGGACACCGCGTTAATCGAAGCATTTCTAGAACAGCACGTGAAAAATAATTCACCTTTCCAATTTCATTTTGTTCCAAGGGCGTAGCTACGGTGGAGCACTTATCCCCCCCCCTGGATCATGTAGTCAAGCGAAAAATTAAAGATAGTTTTGAACTTTTCAAATAAAACAATTTTTTGATAAGTAATATTTATTAAGTTTCCTTCCTTTTGTCCCCCCCCCCCCTCCAACCAAATCCGAGCTACGCCTCTGTTTTGTTCTATAGTTAAAAGTTAAAAATATTAAATCGGAAAAACGTTTATTTTTTTATTTGGAAAAATATTTAATAAATATCAGAAATGAAAAGATGAAGTTCAGAAATAAAAGCGCAAGCAAAACATTGTACAAAAGATCAAAGCATTCGGTTAGTGTGTTTTTGTGTGTTTACAGAACATAATATTAATTACAGTGTGAGTCTGTACATAGTACAATGTTAGAATTTAGAATCCTGTTAAATTTTGGTCATTTTATAACAAATTTAATATATATTAATGCGTGTCAAGTTGTATGGACCAACTTAAATTTTTTCAACTTTTTTAACGCCAATCGTTTGTTAAATTGTTCTACGTTTGTTCCGGACTCCTACGAAATTTCAGCGTTTATTCCGAAAAAATAAAAAAGTTATTAAAAATAATAGGTGGCCAGCCAGCTTGACGTCAAGTTGTATGAACCACGTCCACAAATAACAACATTTTGAGAACTTTAATTATGCCAATCGTTTGTTCTTGGTTTGTTCCGGACACCTACAAAATTTCAGGGTTAGTTCCGAAAAAATAAAAAAGTTATCAGCAAAAATAAGAGACCAACCACTAGAATATTTACACTACTGGTCAAAAGTACAGCGACATACTTGAGTTACTTTTGACCAGTAGTGTAAATACACTAGTGGTTGGTCTCTTATTTTTGCTAATAACTTTTTTATTTTTTCGGAACAAACGCTGAAATTTTGTAGGTGTTCGGAACAAACCGAAAACAAACGATTGGCATAATGAAAGTTCTCAAAATGTTATTATTTGGACGTGGTCCATACAACTTGACGTCAAGTTGACTGGCCACCTATTATTGTGAATAACTTTTTTATTTTTTCGGAACAAACGCTGAAATTTTGTAGGCGTCCGGAACAAACGTAGAACAAACGATTGGCGTTGAAAAAGTTGAAAAAATTAAGTTGTTCCATACAACTTGACACACATCATATATTATGTTAAAGTGAAACAAAATAGCTTTCTATGAATGAATTGTAAATTATAGACGCTGGACAACGTAAAACAGCTTTCTAAATTCAAACATTGACCATACAGAATCGCACCATTAAACTCTGTTCAGTTCTTAGACAAATGGGGAAGCTTTCAAAAACGACTTCTCGTTAGGACAGAGTGATTTCGGTCCCATAGTCCTACTTCCTACGACCTAGAGAGTGATTTGTGTTGTGGACATTGGCAACTACCTCCACAGATGTGCTTTTCAATTTTTAAACATGTTTGTAGATTATAGACGCTCGACAACTAAGGTCACATTAACGTCTATAATTACATCAAATTAAATTAAACGAGATTACAAAACATCCATGAGCGGAAGTGGGGTTTGAACCCACGACAGTTTGATCCGAAGGCTAGCACGCTAACCGTTACACCAAGCTGTCCTCTAATTTCTAATATCGTTTTTTTCAATGCATCGATAGTTTGTTGTTTAATCAGTTTACAGATAAAACGTAGTTTTTTTGTGTAATTACAAATAACGTTGGTTTTATTTTACTCATTTTTTTGTGTCAAAAATTCGTTGTAAGGCTTGTCAAAAATAACTACATTATATTATTATGAATTTTCGTAAGTGTTGAATGTTTATTAAAAAATATTTTGAGAATTAGGGCAAAAAATCAGTAGCTTCCAACCATGAACAAAGGAATCTATAGGGACCGAGTATAAATTACCACTTTAAACGAGGGGGGGGGTAGTCATTCAGGGGAGGGTGCATGTCTGTCTTATGGACATGTCCATGCTATGCATGTGCCCACGTTCTATTGGCCGCGTCTTTGCGCATACTCTCCAATTGCGCCAGATGCAGACGTCCGCGTTTTTGCGCATGCTCAATTGCTCGTACAGCGCTTGCGCAACTGAAGCAACCAACAGAATGTGGGCACACTTGCTTCCTCACCGTCCCCACCCCCTTAACTGCAACCACCCCACTGCTTGTACTTCGTCCCTAGATTTCTATGTTTATGCCTCCAACTGAAAATAGTATTTTGAATTAGCATCGCCTTTTGAAAAATTATTAACTTAATTATGCAAAGAGTTTACCCCCCTCGATCAGTGAGGACGCAACCCGAAATTGTCAATGTTACAAAAAATACCACATAAATTTAAAAAACAGTAATAAATTTAAACTAATATATTATTTTGATTTAAAATAAAAAGGAATAAACTAGGTATAATCCAAATACTGCGAATAACTTACTTAATTTTTGTCAATTTATTTGCCGTGTTAAAATTGTGTTAAAAAACATTAGAACACACAAACTTACAAAAGAGATATATTTTCCATAACATTTATTTACAATATGATATAAAATACAGATTTGTTAATAGAAATTTTCTTAACATTTATTTTTTGGTATTCATTAATAAAATTATTAGACTATAAAAACGTATAAAAATTACTGATAACATTTTGTATAAATAAACGAAAAAAATCGATAATAATAATTAATGATATCGATCTTATAAATATTTTAAATAAATGCATTTTGATATGTACAAAAAATATTTCGGCGTGTATATAAAACAAATGCAGTTTAGTTTTTTATAACAATAAGCATAATCTAGAAATAAACACGATTTCATGCTGATAAAAAAGTACTTTCGGATTAACGTTAATCCTTAAATACAGACAGTTCTCAACACCAATTTCTAGGATTAACCGAGCCTAGTACGACTGCATATTTGCAATTTATCATTATTTTAATAATAAATTAAAAATTCAGTATATACTTTAGCTCTCAAATTAGAACCTCAGAATTGATAGATATTGTAAAATATTTTACAATATCAGAGGCTTGGTCGAACGTCTATATATATAGACGTTCGACCAAGCCTCTGATCTGACCTGAAAATAGACGAGCCACGGAAACGTCACCTAAACAACTACATCCCTATTATCTCGACTATGTTCACGTCCACGTTAAACTTTTGTTTTAGAACTCCTATTTTCAAACATAAGTTCTTAACTGCCTTTTTTCATACGTCTAATTAGTAAGTACTTCAAACGCTAGTTAGCTAAAAGATTTCAAGAGAAAAACTTTGTTCCAAAAAAGACATACTGTTCAAATTTATTATAACAAACTGTTTTAATGGACGAATTGTGTGTTTTAAAGACCACCAACAGCTAAGGTTATTTGGGCCAAGCACCAATTCATATTTTCAATTTATTATTTTTTTTTAATAATACCTAAATTGAAAATCCAATTGACACTTTTACCAGCTCTCGGGCTAGAACCCGGGAACTGGAGACTTGTAATAGAGGAACCATAGCAACGCCATGTAAACAACAGCATTGCTACACTCTCGGCTATTCTCAAGTCCTTTAATGAAACGAAGTGTATGAAACTGTCATATTTGGACTTCATCCTTCTTCAAGAGAAGAACTTGTTCCAAGAAGGCTATTGTAAAAAAATTATTTTGGCACATTTGCAAGTCTTTATGAACGAATGCATCAAAGAATACGAAGCTGTCTGTATTTAAAAATTAACATTTCGTTTCAAATTAAAGATATTAAATTCATGTCAAAACAAACATTGATAAAATTAAATCAATAAAGCTGTAATAACGGTAAGAATAGCTAACAATATTCCTAAAATTGTCAAAACATCAACTGATGCCATTTGTTGGGCACATGCAATGGCGTACGTGCAAGCCAGGAATACAGTTTTAGGATCACTGTACCAAGGAGCCTGCACTTCACAGTATTGCACTGTACATGATGAAGGACTTCGTGAAGTTGATGGAGCTTCGGTGGTGTTTTGTAATGAAAACTGTTTAGGCATTTCTGAATTGTGTTTGGATTGGACACTATCTTGATTTAATAAAACGCCGTTTTCTTTGGAATTGTAAAATTGGTAACTCGATAAATTATTTGTTATTTCTTCATTATGACTAGACTTACTTATTGGAGATTTATTTTCAAAAATACACGTTTCAAAATTATTATCACGCGTTACAGATATCGATTTTGATATATTTTCACTGTGTTTACGTTCTGATTCGAGAAAATTATTTATAGTTTCGAAAGATACTTCCATATCGATTCCTTTAGTAATATTTTCGATCGATTTGTTTAAAATATTATTAACTAATTTCGGAGAATTAAGAGTAGGACTTTCGTTTAAAATAATTGGACTATTTCTAATATTTGGTACATTAAATTCGTTGTAGACAATTCGTTCAGGTAATTCGGAATCAGGCAAGTCGTGCCTCTCTGAGTCAACAATATCCTCGCTATTAATTTCATTTATAACTAAATTATTTTCAAAATCAGTACAATTTTTGGCATCTACAAGTTTATCAACTTCTGTCAAATTATTAGTAACACAACACTCATCAGCAATAGCATTATCACAAACACAGCCTGATTCAGAAATGACTAAAGATTTTTCAGTAACAAATGAAAAATTATACTCGTCAGCCTGAATAAACGATTCGGGCTGATTCGTAGTAGAAGAAGCATTAACACAACACACAAAATCAACATCAGCGGCATCAGCACAAGTTAAATCCACGATGGGCTCACCTTCATAACTAGGCTCTCCCGGAGAAGGAGATGGTATTACCGGACTCTCAGCACATTTACTGGAATCATCCGGTGTAACAGACTTCTGAACACGCGATACACACAAATCTTCCTCGGAAAGATTCTTTTTTAATTCAGCAAACTCTTGAATCAATGCGGCTTTATGAATTTCGAAAGGTGATTTTGCTGATTCAGTGGAATTTCGTCTACTTATCGTTTGTTTACTTGGAGATCCTTCTATTCCTGAATCGTCCGGAGGATTTTCATTGTCTTCTAAAGAAAGTGCAAGATTTTTCAATTTGTCTGATGCAATTTCTGTCGACAAACGATTCGGAGTTAACGAATCCAATTGTATTTCAGATGGAACGTCGGGTTTTCGGCAGACAACTACATTTGCAACCGATTGGTAAAATGAAGGTTCGTTCGCTTTATCGAAATGTTCAACTTCTTCCAAAGACAGTTCAGTGATATCACTGTCGATAGCAGAAGTTACTTCGATCGTTTTCGGCGCAATTAAGTCGGTACTTTCGACTACACATTCTAACAATTTCTCGCAAAGTTTTGCATGTTCTGATACAGCGTCGATCTCTGAAAATTTATTCTCTTGTTCGCGTGAAGGTGTTTTATTTATTTCAAGGTCGTTATTGGGAGATGCGATTCTTTCGGGAGATCTTACATTCTGGGGAGTTTTTACTGGAGTTACAGGAGGAGTAACTGTTTCACCCAATTCTTCTAATTCTTTTCCGAGTTTTTCGCTAGTCGCTCTCGCTTCATTAGCTAAGGTTGTCAACAATTCTTCTAAATGTTCTTTATCGAAATTTGATTCTTTTTCAGGTTCAGAGAGATTTCGAGTCGGCGATGATTCCTTTACCGGTGATTTTGATGATTTATTATCTGTTTGCGGTATCGGTGGTTTTGGATTAGATGTATCATTGTAACTCTGCGGAATATATACTCTCAATCTTTGTTGTATATTTTTTCTGTCTGAATCGCTCAACAAATTTGTTTTGCTTTCGGTCAGTGTTTCGGTACTCGTCGGTGAATTACTATAAATACGATTTTGTTTGTTAGCAGCTCTATCCCTTAGTATTTTCTGAGCCTCGTCGATAGCGTCTTTAATATCGGTTAAGCTTTGAGCTTTTCCAAATTCGTTTTCTTCCACGTCAGGTGATTGTACTCTACAACGCGGAATCAAGCCATAAAGATTCGCTGATAAGGAACGTACAGCTCGTTTTTTCTTTGAACCAAAACCGTCCTGTTTAACAAAATCGTTGTTAACGACGTAATCTTCCGGACTAATCGGTGGAAGAGCGGCATCTTTGCTTTCGTCTTTTCTTAAATTTCTAAACGCCAAATCATCTTTCACAATATCTGGTGATTTATGTGGAATAAATCGTGACCTAGGACGTGATTCTGGAGTCGCATGAAGGTAATCGCTGTTAGCTGCAGGAGAAATTGGACCAATAGGAATTCCAAATGGAGGTTGATGTTCGGAAATTTTCAAGGTGTTATTGGCATGTTTGATATTACGATAAACTACATCGTCCAGAGTGATGTCAGGTTCTTTATTTTTCGATGACTCAGTTTCAAATATATCTGGTGATGTTGACAAAACTGGTGAAGCTAATAAATAGCTAACTTGAGATACAACAGTCTGTGCATCTTGAGATGGCGGTCTCTCATTCTGGCGTAATCTCCTGTACGCCATATCGTCAGTAACTCTGTCGGGAACACACGAGCGTCTTGACAGTCTAGACCTTCTAAACGGAATATCACCGTCTTGAAGTGACTCAACTGAAGATGAATCACGTCCGTAACTATAGCCGGTATCAGATTGAGCACCACGTGAAATTCCCCAGCTAGGAAATGGTTCAGAAATCAATTTTTGGTGCGAAACTGGTAAATCTCTACGCTCAGCTCTATCTAATAAATCTTCATCACCCAGTCTAAGGCTTTTATAAATCGCTTCTAATTCATCGAGAGCATCTTCTAGATTAGACGACTTTTTCCTTCTTCTGTTTTGATTTTCTTCTAAATTATCTTCACCAGTCCATTCCTGATCAATACTAGAACCAGAACTCTGACGAGAACTTTTTCGAACAGGCGGAATAGGTGCTTCCTTTTCTTGCTCAACTGTTTCTGATTTTTCAGTAACTACTGAGAGAGGTCTGCACGAACTTTCTTTACGCTTTAAACTTCCAAATGGAGAACTTTGAACACTGTTTGACTCTAAAGGTTTTGATTGTACATTATTTTGTTCAGTACCATTATCAGTACTATCTTGCGACATATTTTGTTTGAACGGTACCGGTTTAATCAATGAGCTATTGGGCACCTCTCGAAACCGATTTGGACTAGAATTTTCTTTACGATCACATCTTCCAATTTTCGACAATTTCTCAATTTCTTGAACTTTACGTTTAGCTTCCTCCTGCTCTTTACGACGCCAAAATTCACTTGCAGTTTGGACAGGGTTATTTTGATTATTAATGTTGTTTCTCAAACCAACCTGTGAGTCACTTAGGTAAGGTTGATCTGCAACTGGAGGTGGATTCGCTACATGAATCGGTTTTCTACTTCTCGGTGTTTGATCAGTAAAGTATTGATATTTCGGCTGATCTGGTCCATGTCTAGTAATGAATCTTTGAGGTCTCATACCATCCGGCGTAACAGATGCCGGTCTATTATGAATGTTCGGATTATATTGTAACTGAGGAATATGATCATCTGAATTTGATCTGAAATTTACCGGTTGTTGCGGCCACCCATAACTTCCACTATAATTAAGATTAGGTTGGTAATTGACTAATCGGACACTTGGGCTTCTGTCTGTTGTTATTACTGATTGTGGACCTCGACGATGTCCATTTTCAAAAGCGTACGACATGGGTCGTGAATTTTCGAAGCTGCCAGTTAATATTTTTCTTTGAGGATCTCTTGGTGGTGGAGGAGGAGGGCTTCTTGGGTCCATGATAGGAGATGAATTAAAAGGATACGTTTGATTATGACTAGGATTTCGTTGTAAAGGCACTCTTCCGACAGGAAATTGAGCATGGATTGTATGATCGTTTGACACAGGAGAAGATGTAAATGAACGATTGATATTGTTATCGTATGATACACTCTTTTGAGGAGGCGGCATGTAATATTCATTAGGAACATGCCGCTGGAAATTCATTTGACCATTTCGGTATAACTCGTTACGTTGAGATGACGGAGGTTTTTGTGACGAGAAAATGAATTGTTGATTTCTTTGGTTTTCAATTGATACTCTATTATACACTGGTGGTGGTATTGTTCCAGAATAATTGGACGAAACATTACTAGAAGCGTAATGCAAATTTTTCTGTTTTAAAATAGGACTTTCAGATGGTGATCTGTTAACAGAAATAAATTTATAAGGCGGTTTAAGTCTCGCGTATGGATTTTCCATATCGGATTTACAAATGCGCTGTTCGGCCTCCCGATTTAAAATATTTTCGTCATCTCTCGACAATCGTTTTATGTATCGTTCAGTTCGCGCAGTTCTCGTTCTTCGACTAACTGATCCATCTCTAGATTTATTTAAACTATCGTCACTTCGCATTCGATTCATTGATGAAGCGCTCGATCGTTGCGACCCGTCATCCTCCGAACTACTTTCATTTCGAACGCGATCACGAATTGCTTCCATTCGAGCTTTAGCACGTTCACGTCGACTTTTTCTAATTGAGCCATCGACTGATCCAGAACCAATTGACCCGAGACTCGAATCTCTAACTGGACGATTTAAAGATTCTCTACTACTTCTTGATAACATTTCAATACTTCCATCTAACGAACATTTAGTTTCCAAATCCGGAAGTGGCAGACCTCGACCAACATAACCAACAAAACCTGCACTTGGATCAGAAAACACTCCACCGGGATCTTCATAATCCCTAGACTTGAATCCATTCTCGTTTTTAGACTGATGCATCAATGGACTAATGACAATATGGTCGAAAGCACCGACTACTTTACTGGAACGTTTCTTTCGTTTTTCTTCTTTTTTGGCTTTTCGTCTCGCCATAAAACCTTTCCTAGGTTCTGGTTCTTCTTGAGAACTCGATTCACTTTCAATTTCCTTTTTTCTCCGACGAAAGAAACCACCGATCGACCACTTTTTATCTTTCTTCTTCTCGTCAACATTTTGTGATGAGTTGCGTCTTCCGGTCGGATGTGATTTAAAATATGGAACTGGAAGAACGGTTTCAGTTTTGTGAAGATTCATTGTAAACGGAGTTGCGTTTATTACTTCTGATTCTGTTTTATCGTATGGATGGCGACCACGCAGAGGTCCCGTGCTTACAGTCTGAAAACAAAATTATAAAGACATTAGTTCAATAATTTCTATAATCATATAACAAATTTAATTACAATTTAATTAACTAAATACTGTGAAGAGGTTTTTATTTATTTTTTTCATGATAATAAGTAATATTACTTTTAAATGTAAACGGCAATAATCCTAGGAGATTTTTCTAGAAGTTTAGTAAAATCCCGCATAATTCATAAACCAAAAATGTTAAATTCATTGAAAAAGATCATTTGCGACTTCACCTAAAGAATTTTGACCTAAAAGTATGTACCAATGTTATCTTTGAAAAATAATGACGAAAAAAAATCATGTCAGAAAAATATATTTGAGATGAAAGTTTCACCGGATTAGAAATACCAATCGTTGGATGAAATTAGGAAGACATATTTTAACACCTTGAGCCTTTCGTTTCAAATCTATTCTCCGATAATTGATTGTTGGAGGGTATTTTGCGTCAGTGGCAATGATTATTTCTTTGATGAATAAATCAGGCTAGTTGTAATAATATTTCCGTGATATATAATCTTCCCGTGTTTACAGCGAGAGTAATGTCATCACCGGTAAAGCATTCATCCCGTCTATTTATATATAGTAATTTTTAGACAGCTGTATGTATATTCAAGGTTTACTAAGATCAAATTAGACTCCGCATAGAAAAAGACAACACACTATTCTCCAACGAACCGCTCACATGTATCGGTTTCAGTGGCGTAGTCAGGGGGTACTACAGAACAGTGACGCACACCTGGGGGTAGAATTTTTAATATGAAACATCTTTAAGCGTAGCAGATATGAGTGATTCCGATCAAGGGCGGATACAGGAGGGGAGGGATTTATACACAACTATAAATTTATTTTTTTATACAACTATTATATATTTATTTAAACATTGTTGAGGGGGACGTGCTGTAAATGTACTCTATTTTAATAGTAACGTTCTAATCTTTTTTATATGGATGAAAAATCATACAATTAGCTAATTCGTATATGCACTAAAAATAAAAATATGTAAAAAACTTTTAAGTTAAACGGTTTTATTTTAAATCATCAGCTGTACCAAAAACTAGAAAATAATTAGGACACAAATCAAGGGGCACTTTGTGTCGCTGCGTTAGCCGAATAAGTAATAAAAACGTGGGGCGCATTTGAAATATTTCTGTTGGTGGGCTTGGAAACATATTTTTCTAGACAAGCCGTTCTTATTTAATAATTATACAGTCGTTTTACAGATTTTTATGCGCCCCACGTTTTTATTACTTATTCCGCTGACGCAGCGATACAAAGTGCCCCTTGGTTTGTGTTCTAATTATTTTCTAGTTTTTGGAACAGCTGATGATTTAAAATAAAACCCTTTAATATAAAAGTTGTTTTACCTATTTTTATTTTCTAGATTTTAGTTTTATTTCTGGGTCGTATCATTATGCAAACTCCTCATCCTTTCAACTGTCCACCTCCTGATTCCATCATCAGACCTTCGTTACCAAGTTGAAATTATCATAATATTGTATTGTCACGGGAACTCAATGTGAGTGCAAAGTTTCATAAGAATCGGTTAAGTAGAAAAGTAGTTGAAAAAGCTGTCGCAAGATTTGAAACAAAGATAGTAACAAACAAACAAATATACGGGGCCAAGCTAAATAAAACCGTTTAAAAATTATGTGTTCTTGCCCAATTTCAATTTTTGGTTACGCCACTGTTTAGTTTAGTATTTATGCTCGTTTGTTTCAGCTATTTTAACGATCTATTTAAATACATATGTTTTGAGTCTGTAATTTTTTATGTTTTTATTGTTAAAAAATGTTCTTGTCGAGAATGAAACTTGTATCGAAAAATAATACACTACTAAGATCAATTATTTGTTAAATCTACTCAAAAATAAGATGGAACTAGCTAACTGAGAGAAAAATAAGGCCGAGTGGAAAAATATTGCAATAACCAAATACAAAACGAACGTCTGTTTATTCATCTGACGCGACTAAATCTAAAATTATTCAACCATGCTGTTTTCACGAATAGGTAGGGAAAATATTTGGGAAAGCTTTTGGCTAATTCCAACTCACAATTTAAAAACTTTTCAATAAACTTGAAAATAATTTAAAAAATAATAAAAGTTATATTTTAAAACAAACGAATAAATTGTTTAAATGAATAATTTGTTTGATACATCACTTAATGAATAATTTAGCACATCTGTGTTTTTTTAAATGTGAAACATTTATAAACAATATTTTTTTCGAAAATATTCACCTCGGTTTTTTTAAGACAAAAAACACAACACTGTTATTATAATAAACAATAATATTTTTAACTCCGCAACGACTGATTTAAAATTCATGATTTTTTCAAAAGCTTTGTGTATTTTATTTAATAATAATTTTTAACGTAAACCATTGATGCACAGTTCTCAACATAAAATACTGATGATGACTAAACAAAGTTTTGGGCGATTATCCAATAGGATTTACAAACTTGCGTAGAAAACCTAACCGCACAAAATGACTGTACAGTTGAAATAGTTAACTTGTCTACAGAGTCGGACTAAAAACGAAAAAAAACTTTGAAAAATAAAACCTCCTTCAAAAAAGCCACTAAAAAGAGGAAAATAATAAAATTTTGCGGTCGGCGACAATTTAATAAAATATGAATTAAAAAGTAGATTTATTTTAATTTATTGTAGATTATAGACGCGTCGACAACTCAGGTCATTAGCGTCTTCAACACAACAAATAATCATTTGTGTATTAGAATCCGCCAGCCGACATACACAAATCGACTGGTACGAGCTCGGGTTCCTGGGAGTGCTAATTCCCACAAAACATTGGAATGCAAACTACATTCCAATGTTTCTCCTGAGGGATTAAAAAGTAGATATTAATTACTGTACTTTTTAACCGACTTCATATTTTATTAAATTGCGCCCGCCTACCTCAAAATTTTATTATTTTCCTCTTTTTAATGGCTTTTTCAAAGAAGGATTTTTTTTGTTAAAAAGTTTTTTTTATCATTTACTTTTCAGTGACTTTATAATGCGTAGTTTGCACGTTATTAACCGACTACAGGCTGATATTTGATTACTAAATAACTATAAAACTATTTACATTAACGGTATTAAACTCCGTTACTAACTTTTTATTAAAATCAGTCGAACTACTGAACCGATTTAAGTAAACATTTTATGGGACCATCCCGAACGTATTCTCTATTAAATAAAATAATAATCATAAAAATGGGTTCACAGATACAGGAGATCTCGGTGAACATCCATACATAAAAAAAATAGAGGTCCCAAGTATAGAACTCCTTTTTTGAATTCGGTTAAAAAATATATAAAAACGTTTTGGTGAAAGTACAATAGACTTTTTTGGTAAAATTTTACAACATTTAAAGAGCTTATTTTCCTTTGAAACACATCTTGTCGCAAAAAACACCGCCAATACTTGCAATTAAAAAAAAATCTAGGGTGCGGTTTTATGAAATCACGGTACAAGTCAAACTTTATTGCCATAACCCTAAACGCTTCTAGCTCGAAATCATCGAAAGTATATAATTTTGTTTACGTGGTTTTGGTAATGTAATTTGAACCCTGATCAATATGGAGACGAACGTATAAGAATCCAGATTCTATCGTTGATGGTCACCGGGTATTTGACGTGCTGCTCGACTGAATATTCGTACGATATTAATTATGTAGACGTACAATATAGTTATGAACACAAACGTCGCTGCTTTTAGATGAGTACTGGTCTGGTCGATCGCTTCGATTGGACGTGGTACGTGACCTCGACATGCGTAACCGAACGAAAAAAGACGAGGCTCAAAAGTTTCACTTAATAAATTTTGATATAGAATACTACGAGAACTTGAGTTTGGAACTAGATATAAAAAATTTCAACTAGCTATCTCTTACCGTTTGTGAGATACAGCAGCTTGTGACAGACGAACGGACGGACATCGTAGGCTTACTAGACAGTAATAGGGTTCCGTTCGGAGGTACGGAACCCTAAAAACAAAATGAAACACTGAATTTGTTTTTATCTCGTCAACTTTTTTTAACGTCCCAAGGTAAATTTATTTGTAGATTATAGACGCGTTGGTCACAAGGTAAATGAAAACACATTTTTCTCATTTTTAATGCATTTACAAAATAATGTGACTACTTTTTAAGAGTTTTTTTTCAAAGACTGTTGCCATAATAACAAAAACACATGTTTAACAGTAAGTGACCCCGAGGCATCAGCGCCGCCCGTTGTGTGAAATGAAAACATTGTAGACGCCGGACGTCGGTGCGCTAGGCGTCGCGACGGGAGAGCAAGTGACGCGATGTGAACAATCGCTATACAGACGTCATTTGAAAAGATATTCAAGGATCGCTTAGGACTTTTTTGGGGAGGAATGCAGTAGACGCTAATGACCTAAGTTGTCAACGCGTCTATAATTTACAATAAATAAATAAAATAAAAGGAATGCAGTATGTTACGATAAGTATTCTAAAAAAAATGGGTATGTCTATATTGCGGGTACAGACAATATGAGTGAATACCGTTAAACACAATTGATTGTATTAGTTATGAAATTTTTGTAAATTATGCATAAATTGTGTACTTTCACTGGTAAACTCCGTATGAGCTGTGGATACGGTAAAATGGCACATGAATCAATAATTTTGTTGAGAACAAAATATCCTACAAAAATGTCCCTGCTTGGAATATGTCTATATACAGGTAATATTAATTATCTCGTAACTGCTAGGGCTCTATAAAAAATACGGTTTCTTGGTGCAGGCCTATATTTCATAGTACCGTTCCGCTATATATGTATATGAAACGCGCAGGTACCTATGTTACCAAAAAAATGTTTATTAACTTCCCATTGGAAGTTATATAGTAATGGGTCCGAAAATCGAAATCAAAATGTATAACAAATTTTTATGTTTCAAGGTCACTACACTATTTTTACACTATTTTTTGAAAGTAATCTATGTGTGTGTATGTGTGTACGTACGTACGTATGTATGTATGTGTCCATTTCTTTCTAAGACGAAATCTCGAGAATGAAAAATGATATCGACTACGTTATAGGGTGCCAATCGACGCGTATTAACGTAAATATAATCTGAAAGAAATTTTTTCAAAATCGGTTCAGCCGTTCTTTTTTCTTAACCAAATTATAGACTCCAAAAAAGTAGATTTTACACAATATCTCGCGAATAAAAAATTATATCGACTTCGTACGGGTGTCATTCGAGGCGTGTTAACGTCATTTTGATCCGAAATAAATTTTATAAAAATCGGTTCAGCCGTTTTTTTAAATAATTGTTAAAAATAAATAATAATTATGTTTTAATGATTAAAATGATTACTTTTCTGTGTAATATCAAATTTAATTATTATTATTAAATATTTATCAAACTGGGAAGTTCGTCGTGTGGACCTCAAGGGTCGCACTTTAGTCCTAATAAACGACCCACCTCACGGCTTGTTATAATATGAATTATGTGAAAATTTGATAAAAATAACAATTTGGTCACTTAGTTACAACAATTAATTTTTGTGGTTTAAGATGTGACTAAATTGTTGTTTTTATTAGTTTCCGACCACACTGTTGTTAGTATTGTTTATTTTGCATAAAAATGATCGAAGGTCGAAATTAAAGGTTGGGTCAGGTCATTCTGTGGGTTAAAAAGAAAGAACTAAAAAGAACCACGCAAATGTTATTTCGTAACATGATTCCTTGTTTGTCAAGTATAGGCGTCAAACAATACATAATAATGTTGTGAAAGATTTCTTTAAAAATAATGTAAAAATTAAAAAATTTACTATTAGCATAATTTGCATTGATAATTAATTATTACCCACTTTAATGTCCGTTTTCTGGTATACAGTGTGTCCACAGACTCATCCTCAACATGGGGATCTCCGTTGTTATGGGAGATAGAGATTTGGTTAAATGAGACAAAATGTGCAGAATCTCCAGTGCTACTATCCTGCGTAGTCAAACTTTCCATATTTTTCTTGGTTCGCGACCGACAGTTAAAAAACGAGATTTACCCATTTTCGTTTTTTGTTTATAACTCGCTTATTAAGTAAGTTAGAAAAAAAATATTTTCACTTTCTTAAGGCCCTTTTTTATGAAGATTTCAAATCTTTTTCCAAATTTTTATTTACTTTTATAGTTTTAGAGATACTTGCATCAACTTTGTTTTTTTAAATACACGTCAAAGATGGCCATGACACCATTCGAAAGAGATTTTTTTTCTCTTTAATTTGATATGAGAGTTGATGGATTTATTTTCAAAAATAACAGAGTTATACGTAAAACACTGATTTTTAATAGTAGGCTATGCTAAATAAATTGATAAAACAACAGAAGGCATAGCAAACAGTTGAAATTCGCGTTGGTTTGGTAAACGACTATTTTATTTTAGCTGTCAAAGTGTAGTTTGTTGCTAATTTGTCAGTTTACTAAGTGATTTATTAAATTTACTTTTGTTATCATGGAACCATTTTGTAACAATGAAAAATTTGATATGTTATCTTGTTACATTCTATGTCACAAAAATTCGACCAGAGCTGCATAAATGTACTTCGATCAGTATCCAAAACGAAGACAACCCCATTCGTCTATTTACAGAAACTTACGAGTAAATTTATTAAACTATGGATCATTTAAAAAGCCGTTTACTAAGTCAACGCGAATAAGTGAAGAAGACAAAACTACTGTTTTACGATCAATTGTTGAAAATCGCTTATTTTTTATTGTTACAAAATGGTTCCATGATAACAAAAGTAAATTTAATAAATCGCTTAGTAAACTAACAAATTAGCAACAAACTACACTTTGATAGCTAAAATAAAATAGTCGTTTACTAAGCCAACGCGAATTTCAACTATTTGCTAAGCCTACTGTTGTTTTATCAATTAATTTAGCATAGCCTACTATTAAAAATCAGTGTTTTACGTATAACTCTGTTATTTTTGAAAATAAATCCATCAACCCTCATATCAAATTAAAGAGAAAAAAAATCTCTTTCGAATGGTGTCATGGCCATCTTTGACGTGTATTTAAAAAAACAAAGTTGATGCAAGTATCTCTAAAACTATAAAAGTAAATAAAAATTTGAAAAGAGATTTGAAATCTTCATAAAAAAGGGCCTTAAGAAAGTGAAAATATTTTTTTTCTAACTTACTTAATAAGCGAGTTATAAACAAAAAACGAAAATGGGTAAATCTCGTTTTTTAACTGTCGGTCGCGAACCAAGCAAAATATGGAAAGTTTGACTACGCAGGGTAGTAGCACTGGAGATTATGCACATTTTGTCTCATTTAACCAAATCTCTATCTCCCATAACAACGGAGATCCCCATGTTGAGGATGAGTCTGTGGACACACTGTATACTAATTTTCTTACGTTGTGCTACCAGAAAAAAGGACTCATCAAACAATAAATTCCTTGAAACACCGGCGCAATAATAAATTAACGCGAGTTTCATCTAGTTTTAATTTTATTGTGTTGTGTTTGTTTATTACCTCACTAACTGCATTTAATTTCGTAGAATGGGGTCGTCTCGCATTTTTTTTAGAATTGGAATCTACCTTACAAATAGATAATAAAACAATTTTTTTGAGAATTTTTCGGAAGCTTTTTCTCGCTTTTCCTACAAGAAAAAAAAATCACAAAGTGTGTATTTTCCAATGTAATTTTAAATGTAGAATTATACCGCTAGTAATTTTAAACATAGAATTATACCACTACGGAAAAAACGTCAATCACAAGGCCTTTTGTGATTGCCTGTTGTAGTTGAATCACGCCCACCGGATCCATAGATAAGGAGGAATATAGTACAATGATTTGTTTATGTACAGTTGACAGGCCAGCAGCACGAGTTACGACTGACGAGGAAGTATTCCACTCGTTCCATTGATATACCGCTCTTTATCTATGCGTGGACGTATGTTTATCATTTATGGCGGCTAAGCTCATCTGTTTGAAATGAATTTTTTTTAATGCTTGTTTGAAATTAAGAGGTAGGATATAACAACAAAAAAGTTGGTTTACATTATTTATGTATGAGGAATAATAACATACACTGTTCAAAATTATAAAATTTTGATACGCGGGACGACCCTATTTCGTTTTGAAGCTCGTATAACTAACACAAAACTAATTAAAATAAAATAATGTAGTTAAGTATTTAGGACACGTGATATAAATTT
This sequence comes from Mongoloraphidia duomilia, assembly GCA_039654895.1. Taxonomy (NCBI): domain Eukaryota; kingdom Metazoa; phylum Arthropoda; class Insecta; order Raphidioptera; family Raphidiidae; genus Mongoloraphidia; species Mongoloraphidia duomilia. The sequence goes on from CM077527.1 coordinate 17,551,669, forward strand.
AGCCACAGTTGAATCGCGTAAAGAATTCAAATAATGCGCTTGTATTTTTGACTGTCTGTGCCAACAAATAACATTCTCTACGTATTAACAAACTTCATTACTTACGCAAAGTACCGGTAAATTTGTTACACCAATTATTGGAGCGCCACAATAGTGTTTTGTTTATCCATAATATGTACACAATTTGTTTATTTACCATTTAGAACACTACAAAAGAATTAAAAAGTTGATCAAATCCGATGATAATTCAACTTGACGCGTTAGACGTACCACAAAAATTATTTTTTTAAGGGTCGACAAATTTTCTCAATTTTACTCTTCCAGTGGAAGGAACAGTTCTTTGAATTTTGCATCAATAAAAGTTGCAAAGCTGCAGGTTGCATCCATAACAGCAAGTCTCAAATCATGAAATGAGTGAATGAATTGGCGTCGTGGGAAGAAGTAAGGAACAGTTTTAGGCACGAAGTACAGAAGCGACCTAATAAGCGCAGCCTTTTTCATGCAGCAGAAATAAATAATGTTAACATTCTGCCAGAAATTCATCCACAGCCTTCAACAGTTGCTCAAATCATGACTGGTTACAGTGAATTCTGGTCATAAACGCACGGAGTACATGGAACGATTCAATACCTAAGCATAGCCTTTTTCATCCAGCGGAAATAAGCATTATTAACTTTCTGCCAGAAACTTTAAATTCATCCACAGCCATCAATAGTTGCTCAAACCATGATTGCGGTTACAGTGAATTTTTGTTATAAATGCACGGAGTACATGAAGCGATGAAATAAGCATAGCCTTTTTCATCCAGCGGAAATAAGTATTATTAACCTTCTGCCAGAAACTTCGAATTTGTCGACAACCTTCAAGAGTTACTTGATTTCAACTATAACCACGTCTCAAACCATGATGACTAGTTACAGTGAAATCTGGTCATAAATGCACGGAGTACATGGAGCGATTCAATAAGCATAGCCTTTTGTATTCAGCAGAAATAAATATTATTAACTTTCTGTCAGAAACTTTGAGCTCATCAGCATCCTACAAGAGATGCTTTTGGAGCAGATTTCATCCATATAGCCGCACCTCATTCTCAAACCATGAGTCATGGTTGCAGCGAATTGTGGTTATACTCACAGAGCATATAGAACGACCCAAAAGCACAGCCTTTTTCATACAACAAAAATAAATAATATTAACATTCTGCTAGAAACTTTGAGCTGATCATCATCTAACAAGAGATGTTTTTGGAACAGCGCAAAGAACTGAGCTCATACCCACGGAGTACACGTGGATCAATAAGCTCAGTCTTTTAAATCAAACGGATATAAATACCATTAATTTTCTTTTAGATAAGGTAAAGTGGGGCAAGTGAATTCCTGCCATTATATTTCACGTACTGCCATCTGTGAATTAAACATCTAACATATTCTTCCATAGTTTATTCACTGGTGATGTTCAGTTGCATTATTTTTCAGCAATTGGAAATCATATTTTTCATTTTTGGGTCGCACTTGCCTCATCTTTAAAAAATGCCGCAATAATATGGATATGACATGGTTCCAAATAAGGTCAACAGTCATCTGAAGTTACTGCACACACCTCATTCATCGCGATCGCACATCTGGAAGTAATGATGATACCCTATCGAGTTACAACACGTCAGCTGCATTGCATCCCGCCTGTTAATTATGTTAAACTTAAATTTAATGACACCATCTCATATTTTATTTCAACGCCGCTGCGTTTATAATTATTAATGATGCCTCAACAGACATCTAATTTTCGAAAATACTTTCAGAGTCCGTTTCATATTTTTAAACCTTTCTTGAAATTTTTTACTACAAGGGCATCAGTCTATTTCTCTTAAGGGATTGCAAGAAAATTGTTTAGATATTTTTTAACTCAAATGTTAGACTTGAAGGAACTTTTTTTTTTTATATATATAATTGGCTTCTACGCTTATTTGCGTAATTAGCCACGTCCTTTTTCTATATTTATTATTATTCATTAATTAAGTCTTTTTCTATTTATTCTGCAAAATTTTTTTTTTCCAAACCCTCAGCCATTCTTCTTTCATCCTTCTTCATTCACGTCCCATTCATTCTTCCATTCATCCATTTCTTAAGAACCCTTGAAGTCTGGCCTTCAACAGCCGAATTTTAAGACTTCTAAAATAAGGTTAATTTTAAAAATTCTGTAAGTCACATTTTAAAGCTTGATTATAAAAGAAATAATTATAATTATTATTTGTACCCGTATTCTCCAGTTTCAACAGCGATTTTCTCCTTTAAGGCCGGTTCTCACGGGGCGATTTTAATTGATCAACTTTAGTTGATCAACTAAAATCGAATGAAAATGAGCGTGAGAACCTATATTTCAACTTTTGTTGATCAATTTTAGTCGGTTCCACAAAAGTCGGACTGAGTCTAACTTTATCGTTCAAGTATGAGTCATATTCAACTTCAAACTAGTTGAAACTGCTATTTGAAGCAGTGTGAACTGCGAACTATTGTATTGTCAGTCAACTTCAGTTCATTCGTCTGTCAGTACTGTCAATGTTGTCTGGTATCCCGAAGTGTTATATTATTATTTATAATAATGAAGTTGGTCAGAAAAATTAACATTAAATTTCTTAGAGTTGAATCAAAAACACGATTGTTTGTGGAATCACAAATTAGACTCATACAGAAATAAAGATTGCCGAGAAAATGCATTACATATTATAAAGAGTGAAATGAGGTTAGAAGACCTGTATATAGCGGACATTAAAAATAAAATTAAATTTGATATCTTCTCGAAATCCACCGTCTAACCCAAAAACGACGTTTTTTGCGTTGTTTCGTCATTTTCATTAAATTTTTTTTAGTTCGTCCCTTAAAGTGACTATTATTCCTAGACCTGCACGGAAAACTGCATTTGGCGCCATTTTGAAGTTGAAACAGTCAATCAATTTTCATTGAAACGTGAGAACGAAAAGTTGTTCAATTTAAGTTCAATTTTAGTTGATCAACTAAAGTTGATCAACTAAAATCGCCCCGTGAGAACCGGCCTTTATAAGAATTACAGGGCCGGATTATCCATAAGGCAATATAGGCAGTTGCCTAGGGGCGCCGACGATTTGGGGGACGCGGCGCCGGCGACGAACAAACATTTTTCTTATTCAACATCAAAATATACAAAAACATATTACAGTGCAACCTTGATATTACAAAACTGAAGGGAATTAGAAAATACTCGTTATACCAAGTAATTTGTTACAATGAGGTTTGTTATATAGAGGTTAGGTTGGACTACGATTCGTTTTAATAAGGTTTCTCAGCCATTGCAACTTTAAAACTAACAACAGTGACAAACAGCAGTGTTTACATTACTTAGCATCAAACAACGATGATTGTCTTACGAAAAATTTAACGTGTCTGAACCAGGGTTGGAAAAAACCCGGATTTTTTTAAAAAAAACCCGACCCGGTGGGTTTTATTGGGTTTAAATGGGTTTTTATGGGTTTAAATAGATTTTATTGGGTTATATTGGGGTTTTTCAAAAACATCACTAAGAATATTTGGTAGGTAGTAGAATTTAATAAGATATCAACCTTAAGATTAAAGATTAAGAACCAGAAAAAGTTTTATAAGTTATATGTCACTGATTATGTATCATTGTTTTTACTCCCTAGTTTAAAATTTTGAAAAATCTTTGTTCCTGCATTAGGCTTAAAAGATTGATGTTGAAAACATGTTTACATACTTTTAGTTTAGTATATAAAGTTGTGGCGGTAAGAAGTGACATAACAGTTGTTTTTATATTTATTTTGTATTCGTTATAATAACCAAAGGGTAGCTTATAATAATTTCTGTATAGATTTATATCTAAAAGCGTTTAAATTAAAGGTCTAATTGATATGGCTACTAAGGGGCAAGGTAGAAAAGCAAATTTATAATTGGGGCGATTTCAATAAAATTGAAATAAACGGGTGTATCAAATCCCAATGTAAACATCGTTTGTCATAAAAAAGAAAATGATTTAGTGGTTTCCTAAAGATGTATATTATTTTATTGTTAGGTACATTATTCAGTATTAGTTAGATATTATAAAAGTATAAATAAAAGTGTTAAAAAATAATAAAACGAAAATTATTTAGAAATATTTTTAATAAAACCCATTTTTACCCACTTTTAGCGGGTTTTATCAAGTGGGTTTTACCCAAAAAAACCCACCCGGGTTTTTTTGGGTCGGGCAAAATTAGCCAACCCTGGTCTGAACCTGTCGAGACACGAATTATTGTGGAAATGAGTGTGAATAATTGATAGGATACGTTATGTAAAGGTTATATAGAGGTAAATAATACTTTCTATTTATATTTTGCAATGATTGAAAATTCGTTATAAAGAGGTTTTTGACAAATGTATTCGTAATGTAAAGGTATATTTTGCATTAGCTCTTACGGGCAGTTCTAGGGGATTTCGAAAAATTTGTTAAATTTAGAAAATCGTTTTATTGAGGCTCGTTATATTAAAGTAACACTGTATATTCCTGATTCCTTCTCGAAAGCATCGGGCGGACTCGTGTGTGTGTGCATTCGGTACGCTCGGAGCCCGAGGGTTCACACATGTTGGCTCTAGAGTCTAGACCAACTATATACACTAAACGATATAACAAAATTCGCTCTAGGAATCCTTAAGGACTGACAATTACAATTTTTTTTCTGATATTACTTATAGTTTCGTTAGCTTAAAATATTGATAGATGGTAAAATTTACGTATTAAACTCACCGATAAATAGTTTTTTAAAAATAATCCTGGTTCACTTTGAACGGCCATATTTGACGTAATTTGTTGTGCACTTAACTTTGAACCGTTCAATTTATCAGCTAAACTGTTGACACAGTTTATCTCGACTCGTTCCACTTTTTTACGTAAAATACATCAAAACTGTGTAAACATTTAACACCGTGTATTTGTACCACACTATCAAAGAATATCCAACAAAATATATATCAGCTGCTGACACAATAGATTAGCACAATATAACGAATGCAATTTGGAATCGGATTAAAAAAAACGTTTTCGTTGGCTCTTCTATATTAAAAACTGCAAGTTCCTAAGGGCTTGAGAATGGCCGAGAGTGTAGCAGTGCTGTTGTTTACATGGTGTTGCTATGCTCTATTACAAGTCCCCAGCTCCCGAGTTCTAACCCGACAGCTGGTAAAAGTGTCAATTGGATTTTCAATTTATTATTAAAAAAAAATAATGAATTGAAAATATGAATTAGTGCTAGGTCCAAATAACCTTAGCTGTTGGTGGTCTTTAAAACACAATTTGCAAGTTCCTAAGTTCTGATATGCGAACTAGTAAAAATCTCAAATGGATTTTGGTTTTTTTTTAATCACCAGCCAGGATTATTTGGGTTTAGAACCCAAAGATTGGAACTAAATCTGAGTGTTTTATCACAATTTCTAGGTCCTAAACTATACGTGCTAAAATAATGAAATTGTGTGTGTTTTAAAGACCACCAACAGCTAAGGTTATTTGGGCCTAACACCAATTCATATTTTTAATTCATTATTTTTTTTTTAATAATAAATTGAAACCCTAATTGACACTTTTACCAGCTCTTGGGCTAGAACCCGGGAACTGGCGACTTGTAATAGAGGAACCATAGCAACGCCATGTAAACAACAGCATTGCTACACGCTCGGCCATTATCAATCCCTAATAATGAAATTGGCATATTATATTATGTAAGTTAATGTCCCAAACCTAGACAAATGCTATTTTTTTACATAATTAAAAACAATAACAAATTGAAATATGGGTTGGTTTTACGGTCAGATATTACTGAACTTTACTAAAATTAAAACTTTGAACATCCCTTAGTTTGTCTGATTTTGGCCTGCATTACAATAACTTTAACAAAACAATATTTAAGTCTCTATGCAATTTTTAAAAGTATCAACGAAATTATTTCTTTCAAACAATTTATTATTGGATTGTTTAACAATAGAAGAACGAATTTCGAATCAATTTAAAATAGATAACATTTGTATCTTCAACCAACTTTATTTAACTAAACGATCACCATTATATTAAACGGTTTAAAATAATTTTCAAAAAAATAATTGAACCGCCTATAAAAACTTTGTTATATAACTGACAAAAGTATGTCAGAATTAAAAATAACCGAACAATAATTTCAAAAAACTACGAAACGTTTCCACAAAAATAAGTCTCACATTTGTTTTTCGTAAAAATACATAAAATAAACTTGAATTATATTTTAGATTAATGTAAAACACATTTATTTAACCGTGTTTTAACATTGAATTTATTTTAGCACAAAAAATAAAATTAATATTTGCATTGAGATGTTTTCTAAGCGCTGGCAAGTCGTCAACAAATGATTGCAGAACAATAATTTTCAATCTTAAATGTTGTCCGCGTGCTAAATAGTAATTTACATTACATTTATTTTCATTAACCCCAAAGTTCAATTCCCTTATCAATCATTTGTTTTTAATTTGACCGGTTGAAATATAAACAATTTCTTTCAATTACCGCGAAACTGAACACTGCATAAATGATATCTTTTAAACGACCACCCACTGCCATGAATATCAGGGCCTAGTATCAATTCATTCTTTTAAGAATGCTTTTAATCTGGCCAACTAAAAGATAAACAATTTCTTAAAATTACCACGAAAACTAAATTAATACTTTTAATTTTTTTTAAATTTATTTAAGGCCATCCGCTGCCAGGAATTTTGAGGGCTTAGTACTAATACATGTTATTCTTAGTTAACTATTATTTTCAATAATAAATTGAAAATCCAATACTTCAGTCCGTTTTCAGATTAGAAAACAGGGAACTGGAGGATTTAAGTTTCATATTCACTTAACCAATTGGAACGTTTGAAATAAAATTTGAATTATTCCGAAATCCTCTACGGTTTTAGTTCGAAATAAAATTTAAATGTTTTGCCTAAATAGAACAAACTGTCTGCTAAGCAGTTTTTATAGAATTTTTCTAACCATTTCTCAACTTCAGTGATTTCATTCCTGAATTGCTGAAATCGTTGTTAGATTATTATCGTTGAAAATAGCGTATTATTTGACATTACATAAAACATATCGTTTATCAATCCATTGTTTATTAAATAACTAATATCAATCAAATTTAAAACTTAATTAAATACCAGGTCAGACACTGTCCCGTTTTCAGTAAAAATAGTTACTTAGTTTTCATTGCATTTATTTTGAAAACGGTCATCTAAACAAAAACGTTTAAAAAACAACGAAATCACGGCATTATAAACTGCAATTATTACTTATCAATCAGTTATCACAATTTATTATTGAATGGAATTTATTAAAAGCTCGTAAATCAAATCGCTCACAAAATGTCTACAAAATCGTCAACAACAATATTAACACCACAATTTCATCACCGCTTCACACAAATATTACACAGAAAATTTTATTAATAACGAACTAATTACACGTTAATAATTTTTCAAAAGAAACTTCACTTTTCGCGTCCATTATCCGTCATCAGGCGGACGTCATTACACGTCATTCCATTTCAGCAATCAATCAGTTGCAAAGATCGCCACGCCTTGTCGATTTTTCAGTGTTTCAGTGTCTGTAAGTTTTCTTCAGCAAATCACACACCCGCTCCACATTTAAGTATAATATTATGTGTGTATTAGCGGCCATGACGGCCATGTGCGTCGGTGACTTGTCGATGTGTGTGTGCGTTTGCAGGTCGAGAATAACGTCAGTCCTATGGCTGAGCCTTGCGGTACGCACTCTGGCGTCATTTACACGAAATGTTTATGTATTAACAGTAGAGCCAATTTATGAAAACGTAGCTGCAGACATTTAATAAAGACGTTAACGAACTAACCATTGCATTCCTTAAATTCTATTTGCCTTAAGAATTTCATACGAGAAACGATACTATTTTTGTGTTGGATCACTTCTTCAAATTTTATGTTATGCCTCCTCTACACTATTGGCCATGATGGACGATTACAGCGATTACGAATGTGTGGAGGGCATAATCGTCTGTAATCGGTGACGATCGAGCGTGATCGCCTCTGTGTCGGTTTTTCGGGCAAACATCAAAGGACGTTGGATCATCAAATAGATAATGCACGATTGTGTGGACAGCTGCGCAATGATGGTGGCAATCATGGCCAAATCGTGATCGTCCATCATGGCCGATAGTGTAAAGGAAGCATTAGATGTTGACGATAATTTTTAATTCATTTTCAGCACTTTTTTTGCTGATCCAAAATTGGAATTATATGAATTTTAGAACGATTCCCAGATAGATATTGTAAATTTATTAAGCCAAATATAAATACTATTTAAAACAAGATTACCTAAAAACTGGAAAACATTTTGAGTATCCAAACTTTCGCCCCGTGCACTACTTGCCTCGAATCGAAAATAAAAATCAAGTACCTATTTAATTGGATTCTAAAACAAAAATCATTTCCTTAAAAAAATTATCAATCTATTCTTAAACCATTTCTCAGATTGCAAAATTGCTCTCGCTCTACTACTCGATTCGATTCGAAACAGTTCTAGTTAGGGTTACCATCTGACGCGTTTGCCGCATTTGACAGGCATTTTAAGGTCTAGACAGGCGTGCGGCCGGCGCTGGTCAGAGACATTTTATTACCTACTTACAGCTTTTTCAATTTTAGACAGACATTTTTTTGAAAAATCAGGCATTCCAGGCATCCCTTCGCTTATGTATGGTAACTCTAGTTCTAGTCATCTACCTGTTCCTTTGTTTACTATTCGACTCGACTATTTACTTCTATTACTTGAACGGACCTTTCGGACTACTCGCACACTCGTACTGTCTTGCTACGTGTTCATTATTTGGCTACAGCATAATCTATTTTTAATCCAGTAACAGCGTTGGCTTCTGTTCTGTGTGTATGGAGGAGGTCGTTCCAGGTCGAACGTTCTTTAAGTTAGAACACACTGACGAGGATGTGAACGCGTTCAAAATATAAACATTAACACCCGAACCAAGGCGTGAGAACATAAATATAATCATGGGTTACAGCTGTAAAAAAGAGGTCAACGAGGGTTCACAAGTGATGTTTATTTACATAAGAACTCTGACAAACTTAAACCATAAATACACACTTAATAATGCTGTGGTATTACTAATTAGGGTTTGAGAATAACCGAACGTGTAGCAATGCCGTTGTTTATATGCGGTGTTGCCATGGCTCCTCTATTGCAAGCCCCCAGTTTCTAGGTTCTAACTTGAGAGCTGGAAAAATTGTGAAAATATGAATTGGTGCTAGGTCCAAATAAACTGAGATGTTGGTGGTTCTAAAAAATACTAATTAATTACTACTACATTTTAAGACATCCTTTCGAAATGTAACTGCCATAAAAAAGGATTTTAGATACTGATTTCGAAATCGGTTTTAGCAGTCAAGGAGACTCTCAAACGATCATTAATATCAATATCGAAATTGTCAATCCTTCATTATTTATAGGTCTTCAGTTCGAACCACAAAAGCCTTCTAAAACACGAATAATTACGAAATAATTCGACCTTTCGTAAAATTATAGCGGGCGGGAGTATTAAATCCCTTTTCTCAAATCATTTAGAAATTATGACAGTAATGACATTTCCCAAATCATTTCTCTATCCATTCGTGAAAATCTGTTCCGAAGTCATTGCGTACAGACAGAGAGACACATTGCCTTTTATATAGCTTAGGTAGGGATTATTGATGGAACAAAATAATGTAATTTCTTTTCTCAAAGCATATTTTAAATTGAATTTGAAAACTGTATTTATCGATCTTCAGCACGCAATGCGTGTGAGAAAATGAACGTTTTCTGTAAAAATTAGAAATGATTCTTCTTGATCTGTAACTTCTGTTACATCGTAGAAAGATAATTGGCATATATTTTAAAATAATATTGCAAAACCAGCTGTGTAATTACATAGAAGGCACTGCACTGGTTCGGTTCTCAGCATGTGCAATCGACGCAATAAGAAGAAAAATAGTCATCCATAAACGCACTATTTTATGTAATTGTATAGTCTATGCTTTGTTTGTCGTGTCAAGAAATTGAACGATATTATTTTTATATAATAGGGTAGGTAGTACTTCTTATTTTTATAATATAATTATTTTTATAATATAATAGAATACTTCTTATTTTTATTCCCATGAATGATTTTTTTTTTATTTTGTAAAAAGGTCCTAATTTTTCCACAAAAAAATCTCGGCTTATCACAGATAACTTTTCATAGACGTGATTGTATCTATTTTTCGTGAGCGTGATTTATGATTCTTTTGAAACTCATGACGCGACTTTTGAAAAACGATATTGGATATACAGGGTGTCCCATTTTGATGTATAGATACGACTCACGTGTAAATATTTAACATGGTTTTTCCATAAGAAGAAAGTTTGATCACAAGTAGGATTTGGCAAATAAGAATATCATGGCTTATTCTGATCCATTCCTTTTGTCCCAATGCTAAATTCCCTATGTATATTACATCAATCTGGGACACCTAGTTTCAAGAACAGCCTGGGACTGATTTGACTTTTTATAAATATCCATGGACATCGTGATTTTTTCAAAAATTTTCGCAAGCGTGATCGATGTCGATGAAATTGTGTTTTAAAGACCACCAACAGCTAAGGTTATTTGGGCCTAGCACCAATTCATATTTTCAATTCATTATTATTTTTTTTTAATAATACCTAAATTGAAAATCCAATTGACACTTTTACCAGCTCTCGGTTCTAACCCGGGAAAGGAGACTTGTAATAGAGGAACCATAGCAACGCCATGTAAACAACAGCATTGCTACACGCTCGGTCATTCTCAAGTGCGATGTCGATGAAAATTCGCAATTTTAAGAGAAGTTTTTACTTAAACACTATATAGCAGAAATTTGGGAGAGGCGCCAGTAAAGATGTTTGCACTCCCCCGACGCATTTATGAATTAAATATTTCATCTAAACGAAAAACTAGACGGTGCATCGGGCCAGATATAAAGGTTTGCTTTTTTGCGTCAGAGGTTTTTTAAATTTTCAATTTAATTTTTATTTCATACTTTTTAAACTAACTAATCAAAAACAATATTTAAGTTCAAACTCGAAGTTTCTAGCTGTAATACTGGCCGAGATTTCTATACAAACTGTGATGAGACCTGAAGATCTTGGAGACGGCTGAATCGATTTCAATCAAACATGGCTAACAACCATCTTGCAAATACCAGCTTTCAAACAAACAAAATCACATTGAAATCGGTCCCTCCGTTTGGGAGTTACAATGCCACAGACATACGTACACACACACATAGCTGACAGACAAGATTTCAAACTTATAACACACCTTTTTTTTCGTCGGGGATTAAAAATCAATGGATACGATCGTTGACGCTCTTGGTCAGGGGTCGGCAACCTTTTGAGACGGAAGAGCCAAAAGTTACAATTTACAAAATTTCCCAGTTTTTAAAGAGTCACTAACATTTTTATTTCAATATTATGGTATTTGATTAGGATTAGGTATATAAATAATATTTATTCATCATACCAACATGAAAAAAACAGAAAAAAGTTCTGACTGCGACCGTTGACGACACAGTGAACCAATAACTAAACAAACAGAACAGTGTTGCCACATTTAAAAAATGTCAGCTGTCCGTACACTCTCTACTCCACCTATTCTCACTGTTCTCTGTTGAGTGTTTTTATCCTGTTTAAAGTTTTTTTTGCAGTATAATATTTTTTATGAGTTTTGAAAATAAAATAATATAATTATTAATATTTGCGCATGGAACTGGAGAGCCGCATCTTGACATCATAAGAGCCGCATGCGGCTCGCGAGCCGCAGGTTGCCGACCCTTGCTCTAGGTAGGTATTGCAGATTACAGACGTTCGACGGCTGCTGTAGGCCTGCAGTGCCATAGTTAAACCGGATCGACTATAGCAAACACCATGCCATTAATGCAATTAGCTGTCTATGTACAGCCATTTCTCAGCATTTCACTTTGAGAGTATTATTGAAACAAAGAATGCAGGAAGAACTTTCATTGTAAATAAGTAGTGCGATTTTTATGTAATTTCTTACATATTTTCAAAAAAAAACTCATCACTACACATTTAAGTGAAACTTTTAAATGACTGTTTTTGTTTCATGATTGTGAAACAAGTAAGCAGCGCCTACTGTCTAGAATCTAGATAATATATAGCTCAAAAAGCGATTGGGGTTAAAAAACCGGTCAAGTGTGAGTCGGGGTTCCGTACTATTCCGTTTCCCGTGGTAATTTAAAGACTTAGGATTTTCGTTTAATTTAATTTAATAAAAGATAAAGTTGGTTAAAAAGAAGATATTAATCACTATACTATACTTTTTAATCGACTTCATATTTTATTAAATTGGCGCAGACCTCAAAATTTCATTATTTTCCTCTTTTTAGTGGCTTTTTGAAGGAGGTTTTTTTTTGTTAAAAAGTTTTTTTTATTAACAATATCTTATCGCATAATAAAACATAGTTGTGATTTTGATGTTATTAAAAATGAATTTTGAACACCAATTTAAAGATTCTTAATCTAACAAAAAATGGAGCCCCATTGAACTTCAATAAGCCTAGGCCCCGTAAAACCTAGATGCGCCTCTGAGTAGAACACAAAATATCGTGTACAAATAAGTTACAAGTATAATAAACAATTAGACGAAGCTATAAGTCTGCGGCAACGTTGATGCCGATTTTTACTTTAAAAAGTTGTTTTTGTGTAAAACTAAGTATGCCATTAAACTAAAAAAAAATGAAACAATACCTATATCGAATTACTAAATAACAAATTCCGGTAGAGTGCAAAAATTAAAAACTTTCAAAACAAAATATATTTTTGCACACTGCAGAGATTTCAATGCACGATAAGTTTGTCTTGAAGGCAATTTCTTGCACGGATGACTATCGTACTAGATGTTGACTGTAGTAAGGCATCACGATAAAATCATCATTAGAGCTGATAGTCTGAGCTCCCACCGTACAAAAGTCTACTGGACAATTCTATTAGTGAATTTTACAAACAAGAGACTAATTCAATTTTTTTTAACAATTTTTACTTCCCACGCTCTACTATGGTAGGGAAGTAATGGATTTAGTCCGAAAAAAATATTTCGAGATTTTAACAGATCTTCACGTTTTGAGACCCTAGCAGTCGTTTAAGATCATTTTCTGACTGATGTCTGTATGGTGTGTGTGTATGTGCGGTCAATTTTTCGCCTTCGATATCGTAAAAACGGAACAACATACGGCCATGCCGATTGTTCTATTGTGTTTATCAGCCTTTAACTTAGATCTGATTAGATTTTGAGTCAAATCGGTTCAGTGGATCCTGAGATATTAAAAAAAAACGTTCTCAATGTCACGTATTAACATAGGTAAAAAATATATATATAAATGAATTCTAGATGTTATAATATGAAAAAAATGTAAATATTCTTTTTTCTCTAATATGTATAATTTTCGAGAAAAAAAATATTTTACTAAAAAAAGAAAATTGTGCGGAAAATTGCGGTTTTTTAAGTAGTAAAATAACGTTCTTGTCAGCATATCATAATTATAACACCCGGAATAATAAATTAAATATACCACAGAGTAGAACCAGTCTTGGAGCAAGCTCATTTTGCATTGTCACTTGTAAAATGTGGAATGAATTGCCACCTCATATTCGCGATGCACCATCTCTGACAAAATTCCGTGAAAAATGCAAAATATTCTTGCTTCAAGAAATGGGCAATAAACATAACATCCCAACTTTTTAGTTTTTTCCAGATTTTGTGATCTTCTGTAATAATTGTATAATCATCTGATCTATTAATATTTTTCATTCCTTTTTTGTGTAATTGTAACATGTATGTATTTAATATTTGTATGGCTTTGCGGCTTGTAGCTATTCAATAAATTTAATTTAAATACAACAATGAGAGTTGAGTTTTTTGTGGTTATAATATAATAATTATTAAAATAGACAATATTAGCCAAACCACAAATAAATACTTTTCTTATCTTAACGTAATCAGTCGGCGAACATGCCATCGTGATGTTAATCGTCAAACAATTAAGATATACAAGGAAAAAATCAAAGACCACTGTCAGGACTTGAACCCGAAATTCCCAGTTTCCGGCTGGTTGAGTTACCTTACTCACACAGTGCCCCGAGAGTGGGATCCGGGATATAGGAAGAGAACAGATCCCACTCTCGGGGCACTGTGTGAGTAAGGTAACTCAACCAGCCGGAAACTGGGAATTTCGGGTTCAAGTCCTGACAGTGGTCTTTGATTTTTTCCTTGTATATCTTAATTGTTTGACGATTAACATCACGATGGCATGTTCGCCGACTGATTACGTTAAGATAAGAAAAGTATTTATTTGTGGTTTGGCTAATATTGTCTATTTTAATAATTATTAAATTTAATTCAAGGTAACCATGATTTTTGCTATATTACTAGCCATCAGTAGATCACCAAACAAAAAAGAGGGCCATGCTTTTTTTCAAAGAATAAAAAAAGAGTGTTTATTTTTTGCACATATTTACTAGGTGGGAAGTATAGGACTGGTCATCAGTCGAATTTTTTTTTTGCTAAATTTCCATCGAATTCCATTTTCTCCCCCTTTTTTTTGGGCTTGGGGGCCCAACTATCAAGTGCCTAGGGGCCCTGGGTCTTTAAGTCCGGGCCTGCCACTAGTTAAGGTCAAATTTCTGCGATTTGTAATTTTATTACTTTAGTCGCAACTAAATATCTAATCTATACATGTATTTAATCTTCACGTACCAATTGCTGCAGCCACAACAGAATACCATACGTTCAAAGATCATTGGGCATGACCAATTAATTTTATATAGATTTGTATAAACGCATGCTATATCGTATACACAATTTACTGTATATGCATTTAAAAAATGGTGATAAAAATCTCAGGTTTTAATTTCGATTTCAACAAAATAATAATAATAATATAACTTTCACAGATTTACTATTAAAATAAAGAATGTTTTGATGTTGCGCCACTGTGCTATAATTATTGTAATTATTAGGTAATTAAACATTGAATACAATTATTAAATGGTTTTAATTGAAGAGAATGGCAATTTGAATGCATTTATAGGTACGAATTTATCCGTTTTCTAAATTGGTTAATCTCCTGAAGAAACTTATGGACTGAGACAGTTGTACCCAAGGTATCAAGCTTTGGTTCATTTTTACGCTGAAATTTATAGTCCAAACCGACGTAAAAAGAAGGTTCAAACTTGAAATCCACGTATATCTGTATGCCAGTTAGTTGAGGAGGTGCACTCTTATTATATCAGGAGCAGTACCAATATTCGAGTCCCTTTTATTAAAATCGTAATAAGTTAATAAAATGAAGGAATGTTTGGTTGAGGGTCAAAATAATGAAGCTTTACCAAAATATCGCTTGTGGCCCACGTCTCGAAATATTTAATTTCATCTTCAGGGCCTATGAACAAGTTTATCCAAAATTAGAACAATTCAGTCAGTTATCTGTATGCCAGTTAGTTGAGGAGATGCACCCTTATTACATCAAGAGCAGTACCAATATTCAAGTCCCTTTTTTTAAAATCGTAATAAGTTAATAAATTGAAGGAAGGTTTGGTTGAGGGTCAAAATAATGAAGCTTTACCAAAATATCGCTTGTGACCAACGTTTCTAAATATTTAATTTCATCTTCAGGGCCTATGAACATGTGTATCCAAAATTAGAACAATTCAGTCAGTATGAAACTAGTAGATAGATACTGCAGATAAGTAAATTTACCTACTAATTTCATACTGATTGAATTGTTCTAATTTTGGATACGCATGTTCGTAGGCCCTGAAGATGAAATTAAATATTTCGAAACGTTGGCCACAATCGATATTTTGGTAAAGCTTCATTATTTTGACCATCAACCAAATCTTCCTTCAATTATTAACATTCATTGGGTCAACACTACTAGTATACTAAGTTAACAAATTAGCCAAATTACTTGTCACATAAATTGTACAATCAATTTTAGTTACCATAAAAAATTACCAACGAATCTTTATTTAAAAGAAATTAGGCTTAAATTATCTTATAATTAATTAATTGCATTTGACGATTTTGTAATTTGTGTTAAAACTAAATAAACTATTCTATCTATCTATACCGAGGGGTCAACAGTTGACCAAAATGTGTACACCAGAAATCCAGACATCCACGGACATCCACATGGGTGTACACCAGAAATCCACAGCTGTTTACCCCTCGATCTATACCTATCAAAAAAACAGTCATTATTGTGTGATTTGTCCAGAAAACTAGGTGATTTGGACAGACCCTAGTTGTAGCAATAATAGTAATTAACGTGCAGTGTATAACATATCTTTGTAAAGACATAAAGACTGTCGTTAATTAAACAGGAAATGAATGTGCATTATTCAAATGGGTGATAATTACCGCACAAAGTGTACCGAGTCGTCTCTAAAACCGGGTTACATAATAGGGTCGTCTTAAGTATCAAAATTTGATAATTTTGAACAGTGTATGTTATTACTGACACATAAACAAATATTAATGTAAACTAACTTTTTCGTTCTTATATCCTTCCTTCTAATTGCAAACAACTAGCAACAATAAAAAAATGTGTTCGTTTCAAACGGAAGAACATAGCCGCCATATGATGACGTAAAAGTCAGACCAATGAAGCTAGACATTACGTCCATGCATAGATAAAGAGTGATATGTCTATATGGAAAGAGAGGAATATTTCCTCGTCAGTCGTAAGTCGTGAAGAACCTAACCTAAGTTCTAACTGCCGGCCTGCCAACTGTACATAAACAAGTCAGTAGGTATACTACTTATATTCTCTTTATCTATGGATCAGTGGGCGTGAGTAATAACTACAGCAGCCAATCAGAGAAGGCTGGCTGTGAATGACGTATTCCGTGGCGGTATAATTCTATGTTTAAAACTACATTGAGAAACACGCACTTTTGGGAATTTTTTTCTTGTAGAAAAAGCATCCGAAAAATTCTCAAAAAATTGTTTTATTAGGCGAGTGCGGTATAAATGTAACATAACCTTGTATTATAAAATTGCGATTGTCAGATTCGTCACTTTAGACACGCGTTACATATAGAATATTTTTTGCAACAACTGCTTCAAAAGTTCAATTTTAAGCAAATAAAACACAATTTGGATAAATATTTTATTAGTGACTTTATAGCAAAGTAATCTATAAAGTACTTTATTACGCACGTGTGTTATAAAGTAAAACAAAACAGTATTACTTTATAGAACGGAATGCGTTAAAATTTACTTTAAACACTACCGTTCGAACGCATCAAAGGTTTCCATAAAGAATCACTTTTCAAACGGTACACACTACAGCTAAAATTGTACTTTTGATGCAAGTGTTGCAAAAAATATTTTATATAACACATGCACGCTTTTAGTGTTTTTTCGTATCAGTTTTGCGGACTTTAAATGGCCGTTTATTGACAAGTGACGTCATGATCCATTATGAAACGCTTTTCGATGAATAATGGAAAAACATTTGAAAAACCCGTTATCTAATGAACATTTTGTACCTCTTTTCGGTGTTATAAATGAAATATGGTTACTATGGTAACGAAGTGATTAAATATTGTATCGAGCCCAATGTTTTTATTATGAGATGTACTTCTGTCATTGACATAAAATTATTCAATTTAAGTCTCTAAAACCATGCATGTGTTATATAAAGTAAGTGTGCAACACGTATGCTAAATATTTATGCGTCAGGCGCGATGTTTTCAGCACTCGTATTCGGTTCGCGATGCTCACTCGCCAAGGCTCGTAAGCGCTCTCCTACTACTCGTGCTGAAAACATCGCGCCTGACGCATAAAGATGTATTTAGCATACTATAGTCACACAATATACTATTAAGAGCATTTTAAAGGAACTCATTTTTTCATTATATTTCTATGAGCGGCGATTACTTTAAAGTAACACAATTATTAGGTAGATACTAAATTTCGCATTTTTACAATCTAATTACCACTCGCAAAGGGGCGCCAAATTACGCAGCATTACTAAAATGTTCGGCGAAGTAAATAATTCTTTGCGACTGTCGCAAAACTTTCAATTTTCTTGGAAGATAGTGGCGCCATGAAATTTCAAACACGGCAGTAGTTTTTTTAAAAGCATTTTAACATGATTTTTCATCATAAAAATAAAAAATAAGAACGTTGTTAAATTTTTGTCTCGTTTCATTTTATGCATTATTCAACTTGTTAGAAAGAAACAAAAACTTAGAAGCAACATTTATGATACCGAACACCATTAAAAATATTTATCTATATAAGATTAAAACGACAAACTTGTTTTAAATTACTTAAGATATATGTCAAAAAGGAAAGCCAGCACAAATAAGCTACTGTTAACCCATTTACCATCTACCTACTTGACAAAAGGACACGCCATTCAGATTCCAGATAAGAAACAGAATACCTTATGTTCAAAATATGTAGGCTGATTCACAATATAGAAAAACAGAAATTCCCAATCAGGGCCTTTTTACTCGATTCCGATTTCGGAGGGTAATGATCTTCGTCAAAGTGGGTACGTTTGTGCCACTGTATCGGGTTTGAGAATGGCCGATCGTCTAACAGTGCTGTTGTTTACATGGCGTTGCTATATGGTTCCTCTATTACAAGTCCCCAGTTCCCGGGTTCTAACCCGAGAGCTGGTAAAAGTGTCAATTGGATTTTCAATTTATTATTAAAAAAAAATAATGAATTGAAAATATGAATTGATGCTAGGCCCAAATAACCTTAGCTGTTGGTGGTTTTTAAAACACACAGACACACAATTGTGCCACTGTAACACTCGTGATAACTCATAATCTTAAGCCGGCTCCAGACAACACGACAAAATGTTGACCAAAGTTGATGTTCGGGCAATTGCGATGCAATATTATGTGGATGGTTTTCATATAGCCAATATTTAACAGTCACCACTTACCAACGTTGTGCATTGGAAGACATTCGCTTTGAGGGCGGTTTTTTGAACACACATCAAAGGGATTTGGCCAACGCTGGTCTCTACTTGCAAACATGACTTTGTTTTCATCCAGACAACTGGACACTTTTCACTACGCGGTGTTTGTCAGCGTGCGTATATTACTGTGATTTATGAGTTACATGAAACATGTATTAAGAGCTATAGTCACAAGAAATTATTACCGCTGAAGCACTTGCAATAATTGCGTCATCTTCGCTATCCATTTTGTTTAATGTTGGTCTATATTCGCTAAACATTGGATGTACTAAGCTTGGTCAACGCTGGCCAAACAGAATCCCATCACAAATTACAATAATATTATTATCTTTGATTACTCTGATTGCGTCATCTTCGCTATCCATTTTGTTTAATGTTGGTCTATATTCGCTAAACATTGGATGTACTAAGCTTGGTCAACGTTGATTAAACAGATTCCTGTCGTGCGGATACTGAACATATTCAAATGATCACACATGGCCAACCATACCCAACATTAGTCGCAAATACATTCGCCAACATTGGCATAGATTGGCCATGTCGTCTGGAGTCGGGGCTTGAGAATGGCCGAGCGTGTAGCAATGCTGTTGTTTACATGGCGTTGCTATGGTTCCTCTATTACAAGTCCCCAGTTCCCGAGTTCTATAGCCCGAGAGCTGGTAAAAGTGTCAATTGGATTTTCAATTTATTCTTAAAAAAAAAATAATGAACTGAAAATATGAATTGGTGCTAGGCCCAAATAGCCTTAGCTGTTGGTAGTCTTTAAAACACATTTTTTTTCGTCTGGAGTCGGCTGTACGAGTGACGCTGAGGATATGACACCCATAGAGATATCATAGATAGAGTAAGAGAGCCATAGGCACAACTGTAAGTGACAGTGTTACCTTGGAAAAGAGAGATAGAAAACGCAGCAGTTCTCTTTTCCTTGTCTTCTGACGCATTTGTAAATTTATAGTAGTATCTATTGTTAATTTATAGATCTGTAACCATGGTTATGTATTTCTGATAGAAAAAGATGGAAGAACTGCTCTCTTCTTCATCTTTATCTTCTGCATCCACACTTTTTTGGGTGGCTTCCCTATTTTAACTATGATATTTCTATAATGACATCACGTAAAATTATCATTTTAGGGTGTTCGTCCGGACTCCCTGGACATCCGAGCTTATGCCTCGACAGGATATCGTTATTACATATCAAAGTAGCGGCTCTGTCCGGCTTCGCCCGGGTGCTATGAATTTATGATATTTATTTGACAAACAAAATTATAACAAAAAATTGTGCCACCGAGGTTTCTTTCTTCAATCTACTAAATATAATATTAGTAGAGATAATAAAATTAAAATAAATAAGCAAAAAATACAAAAAACAGATTCAGTAACAATATAAAACATCGGATAACAGAAGTTCTATACAATATTTTCAACCGTTTTGTACGAACTACTGACAATAAACATTTTGTCTGGTAACTAATTAATATAATTTGTGTGGAAATTACCTTGTCTAATGTCTATAATTGTATATTATGAAAACGTTCAAGGTTTAAAATACAAGGTTTTAATTGTATTCCAATAAATACAATTTGAAAAGACAATGTCAAGCATTTAAAAACAACTAATAGCAAAATATATAATAGACAAAAAATGGTGTTGTTATTAATTATAACGGAAGCTGTTGTTTTTCTGTTAAAGATGACTAAAATTATTTATTTAATTTAAAAACTGAAAATTATTTGTAACGCTCAATTAATTTTAAATAGATTTCTTACATACAATTGATTAAGAAAATAAACAGTAAATGAAAGCTGGTATCTATATAACCAGTAAACGTTAATAATTAAATACTGTTTGTTTTTTTGCTATTTAAGAGAATATGGCTTTCTCTCTTTCACACACACACACACTCCCTCTCTCTGTCACTCATACACACTGACGACCAAATATCATCCCTCCATTTAACACTACAAAAGGACTATACTGATAAATGACGCTAATAGAATATGCCTTATGGCAGAGGTTCCCTAACTGTGCGTCGCGACGCCCTGGGGCGTCGCGGCACTATCCTAGGTGAGTCGCGAAACGATACGCACAGATCAAATCGAGGTACAGGTCACAAATAAATTTAGAAAAAGAAATGAGAATAGAAATTTCAAAACTTCAGCCCTGATTTGAAAGTTATGCTCAAAAAAGCAACCTCATCCTTCTCATTAATTGTAGTATTGCTTGCTGTTTTTATGTTTTCTAATTATTCGAAATTTGAATTAGAATCTAATAAATACTCAATAATCAAGATTCTATATTCTTTGGAGTTTTCGTTGAACAATAAAGTAATTTTATTGTCTACTAAAGCCGTTCCTTTTAAAAGGCGTCGCACAAAAATTGCCGACATTTTGTTCTGCAAATTAAAATATATGCTTAAAACAGTCGCCGTAACAACATATTAAAATTTGAACCTTGAACTAATAATATAAATTTCGTCGGGTACATGACACGTTTAGAGTGATCTGCCACCCCTTTAAAACTGACCAATCGATCTGCAAATATTATAATGGCATTATTGGGTCCTCGATAAGCTATACAAACAATTTCAACCTTGAAGCAATATTTTTTTGTTACATGTTGGGGGCAGTCTGTATTCCTCCCATACCGCTATCTAGCAAAACCCCTTACTCAGGGCACTTTAATATGCCCCCCCTCAACATCTTCACAAAAATAAGGTCTTGAATAAATAACACCAAAAAATTGTCGCTTAGCTCTCGGTCTATATCACACGAACAGACTTTTTCTAAAAATATGTTGGAAGACCTCAAAATGAAAAGTGATTTAATAATTAAAATCTCACCTGCATTAAATACATAATTTTGAATCACACCACAACATTCCAGCCTGAGAAATCCAAAATTACACCAGGGGTAATTTGATACTGGCTGCCCTGCACTCGAACACTGCACTGTCAGTTTATATTATAAAGTGTTACACCTATATTTAATTAAACAAAATGTTACACCGGTGCATTACGCCACTCGCACTGTGTGCAGCCGGTTTACACACTTTACCGTAATCTATGGTCGTTTAATTAAATCATTCAAAATACGTAGACTATTTGTCATCACTATTCCATGTAAACACTAAACACTATAATAAAAGGTTGTTTACACCTTGTTCAATAAATAATAAATGTTTTTAGTATCGGATTTAGAACTGCAGAGGCCACTGGACAACCGTCCTTCGTGTGCGAGAGAATTAATCGTCCTTCAAGGTCCAATTCCACTGAAGCTAGGGTAATTACCATACATAAGCGGAGGGGTGCCTGGAATGCCTGATTTTTCAGAAAAATGCCTGTCTAAAATAAGAAAGCTGTAGGTAGGTAATAAAAAAATAAGTAAAAGATATGAAATAATAGTTAAAATTTATATTTTTCACTAGACATTATTTGTTTCAAGAGATCTTTCTTTTCTAATACCAGTTGCGATGAAGACATGAAAGGGCGTGAAATTTTAAAATGCCTTCTCTGACCAGCGCCGGCCGCACGCCTGTCTAGACCTTAAAATGCCTGTCAAATGCGGCAAACGCCTATCAGATGGTAACCCTAACTGAAGCAGAATTTAGGCAACATGAAGGGTGCGGAAATAACGCATAGTCTTTCAATCGAAGGAACAGAGAACGACATGACGCATGTATCTTTGCCGCATGCCACAAGTTGGATACATGTTGCCGGACGCATACGTCATATTTCGACAAGGTGTGTCGAACGGTGTAGCCCTTATCCGACAGTCATCGAATCGGTGCGTCATGTATCGTGCGACATGGAATATTGAGAAAACTACCTCTTTTTTTTGAAGACTATCACAATTGTGGAATAACAAAATTATTGATTATAAAGACAACTTCAAAAATGATAAGCTGAAGCAGTTAGCGAGTAAATTTACGAAATTGAGGTGAAGAAAATTAAAAATGTGCGTTCAACTTTCCATCACGAACGAAAAACACTATAGAATTCCAAGAAGAGTGGTTCATCTCCTTCCAAGAAATGGAAATGGTTTGCGTTTGAGTTGTTGAGATACCGTTTCTAGAGACACGATGGTTGCTTCTATTGAATTGTTTTAGATGCATGCAACACAGATGACAAATCACTTACGACATTGGGCATCAAGTGTTGCGTGCAACATCGTAAATTTTGTGGCATATCTAAGGAACCGGCAACACTAGACGACATGTGGCATGCTACATGTTGCCTCAGTAGAATTGGGCCTTAAGACGTGTAACTTCAGGGTTCACACGGCTGAGGAGAATTATAAATTGTAGGGTGGCCACCTTGTAATTATATGAAAATTATTGTGAATGCCTCAAGGCAGTTGCTCGAGCCCAGAGTCCTAAACCCGGCACTGATAACATTTTAAAAACTATAGATAATTACATTTTTGTTGTACATTTTGGTTGACCTTTTTAAAGCTAAAATTACATAACTATCTACTAAATAATTGCATCATTAATAAAATAAATAATAATGCGTTAGCATTATATAGATTGTAGATTAATAGACGCTCAACAGCTGAGGTCATCAACGTCTATCATTTAGTGTAGAAGCTTAGACGATGCCACCATATATTATGTGAGTATGCTAACGGAAGTCTTAACAAATATGTTTTGCTCTCGATGTATACACAATCGTAACACGATGTCATTAATTTTCAATTTTGTAAATTAAGGTCAGTTAATAGAATTAAAATCGAAAGAACTTAATTTATTTTTTTTTTTGAGAATTTGTATTTCAATTTGAAACCATTATTTTATTTTCCCAGAGGAATGATTGATAGCGGTTAATTGTTTTGAAAGAATAGTATATCATATCATTAATATATCAATTAATATGGAAATGGTGTCGATAATAATTACAGTATAATCGTTAGTTTGAAAACAATTTTATCATTTCTTTTAATGAAAAACAATAGAGAAATGATAGTACGGCTTCTTTTGTTTATCGAGCAATTAAATACATCGTTTACCTTCCTAACTGGCCATTCAAATATATACCAACAGAAAGTTTACGAATTGTACGGTTTTTAAGGTGTGTTTAGAAATAGCTTGGTGATCAAGACGCCCAAAAATCCTCATCTAATAATTCTAGTCGACTTTATTGTTTTCCACCGGGTGTCTTATATCGGAGGACGGAAGGATCCCTTCAATTTTTGTGTAGGTAATTGTAGGCCAGTAGCTTAGTGTAAGGCAGTGTTGAAAAATGCATGTTTGAGGAATAATGTATTTTAGGAACATTTTGGGCTCTGATTTTTTCATACAGTAATAACAACACTGCCTCAATAGATATAATTGCACCTTAGATTCTATGTTCTTTGTAAATACATTAAAGATTTATGGCGTTTCCATGGGTTGTCTATTACAAACCCCCAGGTTCAAGGGTCAAAACTACAAACTTAAAGTGGATGGACGCTAATGACCTGAGTTGGCGACGCGTCTATAATCTACAAATTAATTAATTAAAGTGGATGTTCCAATTTATAAAAAACTCGGGTCGCAGTGCCAAAACCCTGCCGACAATATAGTGTATTTGCTAATACAGGCATTGTGGGCATTATTATGTGAGCGGTTTTTTGACAAAATAAAAAATTTAACCCCTTAATACATCCCTTAAAATAATTAAATTTTTCTAAATTTCAATATTAGACATGGATTTTATCAGTACAGCATCTGCACCAAATTAAATACACCCTTCCATAAGTAAACCCGTATCAACAAACTAGTGTTTTCATAAAATTTGAAAGTCCGGTCCTGTCGGGCCGATTTTATTAAAATTTTAGCAGCACGTTTTAATCTTTACTAAAGAGTTAAATTTCAATTTTGAAACGATTCTGACAAATTTTTCGGTATTTTTGGGCCCCAAAACTTTTTGGAACCCCTAAATACAACCCTGAAAATGGTCCGATCGGGCCCATTTTAAATAGGCTTCTTGCGGTGATGGGTTCCAATGTGTGTACCAAATTTCGTTTCAATCGATTAAGTCTGTCGAGAGTTATCGTGTACACACATATATATATAAATATATATATATATAAATATATAAATATATATATATATATATAAATATATACATACATATATATATAAACATTTGCAAAAATGGTGGCAAATTGTTCAGGAGGCTATGAAACGTCGAGAAATTTTGGTCCGACCCCTAGGTCCCGCCATCCGACCGACGCCAATAGTGTATGTGCCATATTATGGCAAATACACTAATAACAAATTCAAACCATAACTTGGTTCTATACTCGCAAATAACCCTGGTAGGTTGGTGGCTTTCAAAAAAATAATACTAATACCCTGTACTAAATTTTAGTGAAATAACACAGCCGACTGTATGACTATTGATGTAAAAAGGCTGAATACATTCGTATTTATAGTTAATTTTTGTTCCGTTTTATGACTTACGGCGCCAAATTACAGCACTGAAATATAAACAGCAATCGTATTTCTGTAAACTAATGCTTTGTATGCACCAAGGAATTTAACATAAATCTGCGTCCACACGATGTTAAAATTAAAATCAAAAAAAAACTCGGGTCGCAGTGCCAAAACCCTGCCGACAATATAGTGTATTTGCTAATACTGGCATTGTGGCTTTATTATGTGAACTTAAGTTTGTTTTTGGACAAAATAAAAAATTTAACCCCTTAATACATCCCTTAAAATAATTAAATTTTTCTAAATTTCAATATTAGACATGGATTTTATCAGTACACCCAATTAAATACACCCTTCCATAAGTAAATCCGTATCAACATATAATATATAAAATATATATAAAATAATATATAAAATTTGAAAGTCCGGTCCTGTCGGGCCGATTTTATTAAAATTTTAGCAGCACATTTTAATCTTTACTAAAGAGTTAAATTCCAATTTTGAAACGATTCTGACAAATTTTTCGGTATTTTTGGGCCCAAAAACTTTTTGGAACCCCTAAATACAACCCTAAAAATGGTCCGATCGGGCCCATTTTAAATAGGCTTCTTGCGGTGATGAGTTCCAATGTGTGTACCAAATTTCGTTTCAATCGATTAAGTCTGTCGAGAGTTATCGTGTACACACATATATATATATAAATATATATATATATATAAATATATATATACATACATATATATATAAACATTTTTAAAAATGGTGCCAAAGTGTTCAGGAGGCTATGAAACGTCGAGAAATTTTGGTCCGACCCCTAGGTCCCGCCATCCGACCGACGCCAATAGTGTATGTGCCATATTATGGCAAATACACTAAAAAGGTGTGAGCCTCTGCATCCACATAAGCTCACGGGGGAAGTGAAAACTTCAATAGAATAATTTTTAGAAAAATTATAAAACATATTTGCTGTTGATACAAATTATAATGTCAAAATAGGTAGGTTACCTAGGTGTTGCAAATTTCCCCTCTATGGCCCCTTTATCTGCTTTTTATATAAATTAAAATGTCAAAATGGGTAGGTTATCTAGGTGACATAAATGTCCCCTCTATTCAAGCATTTCCTCTTTATCTGCTGTTTATATAAATTAAAATGTCAAAATGGGTAGGTTACCTAGGTGATACAAATTTCCCTTCCATTGAAGCATTTCTCCTTTATCTGCTGTTTATATAAATTATTAAAATGTCAAAATGGGTAGATTACCTAGGTGATACAAATGTCCCCTCTTTTGAAGCATTTCCCCTTTATCTGCTGTTTTATAAATTAAAATGTCAAAATGGGTAGGTTACCTAGGTGATAGCCCCTCTATTCAAGCATTTCCCCTTTATCGTTACGCTAAAGAAGTTTTCATTTCAAAAACAAAATTATGAATTTCCTACAATTAACTATCAGCATTTTTTTCTACTCGTTAAGTGAAACTTAAGTGAAACTTTATTAGCTTTGTTTTTTCCCGAGCGGTTACGCATATCGAGCGTCACGTCACGTCCAATCGAAGTGAATAACTATATTGTACGACTGCATACAAGTATGATGGTAGTCGACCACAACTGCAAATTACTTTCTAAATGTCAGTGAACTCAATTGTTTATGCAGAAATACGTATAAATTGGGCAGAAAAAAAGATTGTTAATGCAGGAGCGTTTCCTACCAGACGTGGACTAGCCAAGGGCGCTGGGCGCTGAAGCGTCCCGATCCCCCGAAGCTGGAGGAGGCCTGGGTTCTCCTATTTCCCAATCTGAACAAATAACAAATTACTCAAGTTTCTTCCTCGGCCCCTTACAAAAATACAGCCAGTTTCCAACGAAAAAAAAAGTGTGGACAGACAGTTCCTATTCTGTTACGCGGAAGTTCAAATCTAGTAACTATAGTTTGGTAATAATTAAGTTGGTAGCTAACTAGCTATAAATATATATATCTTGACCACAAGGTTTTCATTTGTTTCTAAGACTGAGTAATAACCATTTATAGACAAATATATGATTTCATGATTATTGGATTATGCATTGATGGACATACAACTAGGTCATTGCTGACAGCCGTTACCTGATACTACAATTATTATTGCAGATGATATTATGATGAATCAGTTGATTGATTACCATTAATCACTGGCGGGTAATGAATTTTTGGACCTACGTCCTTATACATGTTCCGTTTTTAAAGGATTTATAATACGCTTTCGCGGATAAAGTGAGAACATACCATTTCTCGTAATTTTGGATATTTACCGTTCTTTACTATTTGAGGATAGTACAATCAGAATCTTCAGTATATATTAGTGTTGAGCCAATGAATGTTAATAATTGAAGGAATTCAGGTTTGGTTGAGGGTCAAAATAATGAAGCATTACCAAAATATCGCTTCTGTTTCGAAAGCGATATTTTGGTAAAACTTCATTATTTTGACCCTCAATCAAACCTTCCTTCAATTATTACAATCAGAATCTCTTCTTTCGACCCTATCACCTTACATCTATTTCCTTAGGTCTTAGGAAACATGGGAATAAAAATGTGTAGAAGTCTAATTATTTATAGAATTACTTCAAATATTACAATAAAAATATTTATTTATTCATTGACGAACTAACTTTCTAACCTAGTGATAGGTCTGCAGCAAGTGTGGCTTCCAAACTGCTGCCTAGTTAGGAAACCAAGTTTGGGCCCCATTAGGCTTAGAATGCCACAGGCAAGTGTGGCTTCCAAACTGCTACCTAGTTAGGAAGCCAAATTTGGCGGAGCCTCGCAACTGCGTTACTTCCCAGACGTCGGTCTGGTTTGGAAGCCTCACTTGACGCAAGTTTGACCTTTGGTATGCCTTGTTTGGGCCGAATCACTGCCTCACTGAAATTTCTAGTCGGGTAAGTAAGGCCGAAATATTTTTATCATATCATTTGGCATACTTTTTTTTCAAATTAAACTTAAATACTTATCAAGTTCACTCGAAATATCTTGAGTTCGTGAAGCTTTCAAGATTAACAAAATTGTTTTTGGGCTTCATAATGGCCAAGAACGTTGGAATATCGTTTTGTTTAGATGGCATTACCAACGGGTCGTCTAAATAAATTAAACTGTGTTTTAAAGACCACCAACAGCTAAGGTTATTTGGGCCTAGCACCAATTCATATTTTCAATTCATTATTATTTTTTTTTAATAATAAATTGAAAATCCAATTGACACTTTTACCAGCTCTAGGGCTAGAACCCGAGAACTGAAGACTTGTAATAGAGGAACCATAGCAACGCTATGTAAAACCAGCATTGTTACACGCTCGGCCATTCTCAAGCCCTACGGGTCGTCTATATGATCAACGCCAAATTCACAGATTCTAGTTGGGGGACTTTGAAATGATTCAATTGGATTTTCAATCTATTATTAAAGATGATAATAAATTTAAAATCTGAATTGATACAGGTACCTACTAGGCTACTAGCTGAAAATATCCTTGAAAATTGGTGGTTCTAAACTAAAAAAAATTACAATTTCATACTATAAAACCGATTTTGTTCATATAAGAATAATTTTCAGCAATTTTGTTCTTAAAAAAATTCGTTTTCGAAAATTTCTGAGAATGAAATACAAAAACTGAAATCCATTTCTAATATGTACCTACACTAACCGATTTATTAGAGAAAGATTTCATGAAATTTTATTAAAAAAATAAATTACGAATAACCGAGAAATCACTACTTTTGATTAAATTTTTTCTGTCGCAATATCAAGAGATTTCAATGCGAGAATGACAAGATCTTTTTTTATCCAGTTCTCGGGTTAGAACTCGGGAGCTGGGGGCGTGTAATAAAGGAACCATAGCAACGCCATTATATAAACAACGGCAATGCTACAAGCTCAGCTATTCTCAAGTCCCAAGATCTTTATTCTTCGCAAAGAACTATAATAATTAATTATCTAAAAACTCCGCTCTGGTTCGTCAAATATAAATACATATTAAAACAAATATTTAAAAAACTAGTGCCCTGGAGGCAATTAGCAATCTGCACACGTGTAAGTCATTGCGTCGTGTAACCAGTGACACGCACGTTAATTTTGGGTGGGGCACATAACGTAACAAACAAACATGCCATTGTTGCCACTCCTTTAAGAACAGGCCGCTCATGTTTCTTATGAGTATTGTAAAATTAATTATTACACGTGTTTGACAGCGTTTTTAATATCAAAGGTGATTGGCTGATGACTCTATTGATAAAAAACAATACGCTTAATATCTAGGACTTTGATTACAAATAGTTTTGGAATCTATAAATGCCTTTCTTTCGCCATACAATAAATATCTGTGACAGTAATTAGAAAAATATCTGACTCATTCAATTTTTCACCCATAAGTGTATTCTCTACCGGAAGTTACCCCCTGTATTCTTCATCTCAAATCCTTTCACCTCACCTTAAAATGATTAAAGCTTTCCCGACGCTATTTTTAAAGCTAAATGAAGGACCAAGAATCTTTCAGATGAAAAATAGAAAAAAAATATTGGAAAAACTACAGCTTTTTAAAAATTACGTTATCTTTAACACGTAGTCAAGCCTGTAGGATTTGTATTTTGTAGTGTGATTCTTGGTCTTTCATTTGGCGTTTACCCGAACTCTTTAACTTTAAAAATAGCGTTGGAAGAGAGATAACCGTTGTTAGGCAAAGGGGAAGGTAGTACTATTAATTTTAAAATAAACAAAACGAAAAAAATTATAAATTATGGCTTATTATTATCTATAACAATGTTGAATTAACTAAAAAATGAGGAATAATAAAGAATGCATATCGGCTTTAGTAATAAGAATTTGATTTAATGGCGCCATTTTATTTTGCCGTTTGGAATAATCTATTAGATAACGTTCGGAATTGCTCGCTTGTCACGTGACCGAAAATCTGCTCGCTCGGCTCGATCAATCGAGTGCAAAACCGAATTTATCCTTAATAATGTCATAAGCAACATTAACCTAAACAGCTTGTATAAATAAAAAAAAAAGGTTATCATCAATACTTTTATCTATAGACTGACCCACATGTAATTCATACAATAACAAATTACGATCAAAGTATTCATTCAAACAGCTCGAGGCGGTGAAAATTAATACATAAGTAATGTCTTTTAATGCATATGGATGATTACAACTGACAGGCGAAAAGTGTTGACGTAAAAACGTTTAATCAATTCCAATTCAATGTAAATGTTTTACTTAAAAATCTCTCAACTGTAAAGGTTGGTAGACTATGTTACAGACAACACACGTCGTGAGTCAGGCAGGTGAAATTATAAAAAATAAAAACTCTAAAAGGTGCGTTATTTTTATGTAGGTTGACCAGACAGAAAAATGGAACTGATACACGATTTCTTTTCGTGAGACCTCTGTTGCCGAGCGTCTATAATTTCTACGCAAATGATTTACCTATATGGGAAACCAATGATATGGATCTAACGAAAGTATAGATACCTAGAATCTAGATATTAAGTACCTACAGAGCTTGGCAGTACTGAGTACAAATATTTGAAAAAGTACTTTAATTACATTTTTTTGTCTTGGTACTTTGTATACTCCAGGTACTTTTAAAAATTGTACTTGGTACTTGTACTTGTAGCGGACTGTTAAATGTACTTGGTACTTGAACCTTGTTTTCAAGTACATTTTGTTTACAAGTACATTTTTACACGAATGAACCTTTCAATGCACCCCTATTAATTCCAGTTAAGGAAGAAGTTTTAGTCTTATAGCTTTAATACTTTTAGTTATTACTTGTTAGTCAAGACTAAAATAATTGACTAATGGCTTAAGTAATTATTAATCAGAGCCTAAACGACATGATAAAAACTAATTCTTTGATATTTAGTCATGATTAAACCTTTTCGTCATTTCAATCATTAGTTAGACTGAATTTTGCCCCACACTGCTAGGTAGTACTAATTAATTTAGGTCAGGTATATTATGCAGCATGTACTTGTTTGGAGTACTTGTAAAATGCAAGTCTTGTACTCAGTACATGTACTTGGAGTAACTAAAATTGTACTTAAGTATAGGACGAAAATTAAAAGTTGGTACTTAATACTCCAAGTACATTTTCGCTGTTTTGGTCCAGCTCTGGGTACCTATCTATCTTTTCGTGAGATCTATCATTGATTTTCCATGAATCATTTAGGTACGTGCAAATTTTGAATTGCTTGTTTTAAAAACACGCCTGAATCAATGATTTTGTTTATACAGTACGGATTTTTACGATGGTCATGGGTTACATATTTTGGCAACGTTTTCTAAACACTACTGTCCTCAGAAAAAAGTACACCCAATTTTTTATGTAGATTTAATTGTTTTTAACCGACTTCAAAAAAAGGAGGAGGTTCTCAATTCGGTTGTATTTTTTATGTTTGTTGTATACCGGCCAACTTCGTCATTTATAAACCGATTTGGAGAATTCTTTTTTTATTGGATAGGATATACCTCGAAGTTGGTCCCATATAAATTTTACTTAAATCGGTTCAGTAGTTCGGTTGAGTAACGGCGTGTGATTATCTTTTTGACACATCACACAGCGTAAGAAAGTTAGTTTAATAAAAAGGAGTAACGGCGTGTGATTCCTTTAAGGTAAATGTCACTTTTTGACCCATCACTCAGCAAAAGAAGTCAGTTAAAGTTTGCAGAAGTGAATCTATTGGCAAGCGACTAAACTGCGTATTGTAAAGACACTAGAAAGTAAAAAAATAAAAAACGTTTTAACAAAAAAAACCTCCTTCAAAAAGCCACTAAAAAGAGGAAAATAATGAAATTTTGAGATCTGCGCCAATTTAATAAAATATGAAGTCAGTTAAAAAGAAGATATTAATCACTATACTATACTTTTTAACCGACTTCATATTTTATTAAATTGGCGCAGATCTCAAAATTTCATTATTTTCCTCTTTTTAGTGGCTTCTTGAAGGAGGTTTTTTATATAGTATAATTAAAAAAATACATCTCGTATACCGGATCAGATAAATGAGACCGGAATTTGTATAGATATAAGATTTCTCTTATAGTATATACGAATTAAATGAAAGACTGGTCAAATTAACATATCATGCTTTACCAGATCGGTTCTCATATATACATATATTATTACGTGAATTTAATTAGAATACTTATGCAAAAATTATTGCAGAAGATAAAATTAAATCACATCCCAGAGGCTATCAATTTACTAAACTATATAATTTCAAAATCAGAAGCGTATGCATGACGTTTTACTGTATCTATATTTGCATTGCTAATAGCATCACAGCCGCGTAAATGGTCCAAAGTTGATTTTTAGTGTTCCGTACCAAAATTGGAAAAGCGTAACACTTATGGTCTCACTGCCGGTGTTTGACCATCCGTCTGTCACAAGCTCCCAGAGCCAAACGGTACAAGCTAGAGACTCGAAATTTGGCATAGTTAAAGCTTGTTATGACCCAATGGGCAATGGTGTGGTTTAGGAGACCAATGGGGGCGCCAAGCTTATATTAGCCTAGGGGCGGCTCAAACCTAAATCAGGCTCAAGGGGATGTTTTCACGTTTGTCGAAAAAAATATTGTACCTAAATACCTATCAATGTAATTATTTTTTTAATGAAATTTTAATAAAATTAAATTATTTGTAGATTTTTGGATTCGGCGTGTCATTTCCTACTAGTTTACGTAATCTGAGAGCGCTAATGCTATGCAGTAGGGTGGGTCAAAAAAATCAATTATTTTTTTTTACAAGTGACACGGAAAAATGGGTTGCTAGACACCTTAAAAAAATTCTCACCAAATATGAGCTCTTAATTTTAATAGAAAGATCCTCCGCATCACAGTTTTTTATTTTTTTCTCAGTCCCATAGAAAAAAATTCATACCTCATCATTAATTGATTGTACAGAAAAATGTTTTAAGGGAATATTGTAGGAAATTTAATGCTCTACAAAAAAGGTATCTTATATTTTTTCCGCAAACCTCACCATTTGAAAGATATTGAAGATTTATAATAGTCATTTATTGTCGAGTTATAAAATTAATAAACAAAAATGAAATTTGTCTTAAAATAATCAAACTTAAATCTTCAATATCTTTCAAATGGTGAGGTTTGCAGAAAAAATATAAGATACCTTTTTTGTAGAGCCTTAAATTTACTACAAAATTCTCATAAAACATTTTTCTGTACAATCAATTAATGATGAGGTATGAATTTTTTTCTATTGGACTGAGAAAAAAATAAAAAACTGTGATGCGGAGGATCTTCCTATTAAAATTAAGAGCTCATATTTGGTGAGAATTTTTTTAAGGTGTCTAGCAACCTATTTTTCCGTGTCACTTGTGAAAAAAAAATAATTGTTATTTTTGACCCACCCTACTATGCAGGTTTCTGATATGACTTTCAGTTTTAAATCCAGATTTAAAAATGTCAAATGGACATCTCCATTTAGTTGAAAACAAGTTTTGGCTCTCTGAAGAACCTTCGGGTCTCGGAGAAAGCTTCGCTTCCTATTGTGAATTCGGCTCCACCTCAATACAGTCTTGCCTCGCTGATACTTTGCCTTACACTTAAGTTTAACAAGCATAAATTTCATGACTGTTAATTTGAAAATAAAAGTTTATTTTTGTGCAAATAGACATATAGTTTGTTCACATGAGATATTTAACGCGACCTTGAATATATTTAGTTTATATAACATGTAATTGACGTGTCTGTTGCTTAGAAAAAAACCGAAGGTCACGTTTATTTAGTAATAAGGTGTATAACTACAGGTGTTTCAAAACAACCACCTTCAAAATGAAGGCGTAAATTCATTGTAGGTTCCAAAAAAGTGCTAAAGAACTCATTTCTTATTAGTTAAATCATAAATACAGAGGTTCTCATAATCTGGAGGTATAAATGATAGCGAACCGATAAAAACGTTCCTTTTAAGAGGTTCATCTTTTGCTTCACAACAATTATGGCAACGTCTACGAGAGGATGAATTTTTCTTCCATCTTAGTTTAAGTCACATCCTAAGTTCGGCTAACTTCGAGATATATGAAATTTTAAACGAATTTTGTGCCAGACATAGAATTACTATATTATGAGCCCTCCACTTACTAACAGTAATCATTTTGTGTGTTTTTCCAAGGTCTGAGTCCTGTGTTTTATTTATTGTAAATTATAGATGCGGTCGATAACTTAGATCATTATAGCGTCTTGATTAAATTAAATAACAATTAACTTAAAACCAAATGACATCACAAAACATCCATGAGCGGAGGCGGGAGTGGGACTCGAACCCACAACAGTCTGATCCACAGGCCTGAATCCTGTGTTTGTCTTTGGTTCCTAATGCTGTGAGGGCCTGTGGCGAGAAAAGGTGTAGGTTCCTTTATTCCTTGTTTGTTTAATCTTTATCATTTTGTGTCTGACACATGAGATTATTTCCTTGAAGCCATGAGGCGGTTTAAAAAAAAGAGAAGCGCCCGTATCAAGCGTTATTTTGGGAGATGTATAAAAAAATCAACGTAAAAATTGAAAAGTAGCAGAGGGAAAAATTATTACTTTATTTTAAAGAAACTGATTGATTGATAAAAGACTAAACAATTTTCATAGTACGAAGGAAAGCACCACAAGATCTCGCACCATTTTGAAAAAAAAATTGTGAGAGAGATGTTTGCGTGGGGATTAATGATCTAAATTATAAAATAATCAGTATTCAGTAATGATTTTCGAGTTACTAATTTCAATTACGATTTTTGCTTCTCTGGCAGTTGTATGTCGAATCAAAATTCTTTAAAAAAATAATTAACTGCATACAATTGCCAATCTCTATTTAAACAGATTTCGTAAACAAAAAAATTAATAAAAAAAAGTTATAATTACAGTTATCAGTAATCGACCAAACAATATAATCAACTCATCGAACAAATAAAACAGACGAATATCAGGTGCGACGTTGTTTTGTTCCAGTCACGTGGATGCTCTGTTTAATAATGGGTTTTATATTTCGCTGAATCACAACAAAAAATTCTCTTAATGGAAATTTTATTATCTACTCTTTCTTCGTATTTAAATTCCTTATAAATTGTCCTTGTATTCGATGTTGTAATTCTACGATTTTATTTGTCATATATTTTCAAGCTTGCTCAAGGATTTTTAAATGCTTTAATACGCACCAAAAAAGCTGAACATTTAAATTAATAATATTTCTAGTACAGTAAGGGCTCGTTAATCTGGATTAACTATACAACAAAGCATCCGAAATTTTCAAAAAATTCCCATTATCGAAC
Source organism: Mongoloraphidia duomilia (assembly GCA_039654895.1). Taxonomy (NCBI): domain Eukaryota; kingdom Metazoa; phylum Arthropoda; class Insecta; order Raphidioptera; family Raphidiidae; genus Mongoloraphidia; species Mongoloraphidia duomilia. The sequence goes on from CM077527.1 coordinate 17,587,484, forward strand.
ACGTAATATTAAAGACTAAAGGTACGTGCAGCACGGAGCTGGGATTCTAGATGGTAGCGTAGATCATAGCAGGGCTTGCTTAAATTAATGCATTGTTATATATGCGACCGTACACAACGAAGCAGTGAGTGTAGCAGATATAAGCGCTGTTACAAGAGCTGGTAAATAAAGAATGTATCTCACCATTCTTTCAGCGCGCTGACTACTACAATCAACGTGTGACAACTGTCAAATGGCCGTTACAAGTTTCGCAATGGATGTGACTAGTTTAATAAATGAAATTTTGCCAGTTTTTATTTAATTTGTTTTGAGTTTTTTCTAAGACGTATTTAAAAGTGTTAGGTTCCATACGTAAATATTCAAAAAACCGGTCTGGGTAAAATTTTAATTCTTGGTATATAAATGATGAAATTCGCCATGTTTAGATCGTTTTCTATTAATAGGGTGGACATGATAGCTCCTACCCAAATTTGTATTTAAAATATACCAATTTGTAGCAGAAGAACACAAATATTCGTCTTCGCTATCTGACATTTCAAACGCGACTTAAGCTTGTATCAATGCTAGAATAAAAGCTTCGTTGTGCAAACCTATAAGCGCTTATAATTTCAGCCACCATCTACCATACATGCTACCATCTAGAAACCCAGCTGCGTACTGCACGTACCTTAAGTAGGTAATTAAATTCTCAAAGGAAACGGAAAATCAGGCATAGAGCTGCATCAACTGATCAAATATACCATTGCTTGTGCCGTGGTAACGCGCTAGACGTTAGCATTTCACCACGAAGAGCCAGGTTCAAATCCGATCGACGATAAGTGATGTTTTTTTATAATGTAAACATTTTGGAATTTTTCACTTTAAAAATTAATTTAACTAAATTTGATACGGAACTCTTTATTTTTTGTACGGAACCCTCGATGAGCGAGTCTGACTCCTGATAAAGTTTGCAAAAGATTTGAATTGGGTTTTTTAAAAAGACTACTGTAAAATGGTTGTAAAATGGTAACCTGTATTGCAAATAGTTTCTCTACGGTAGACATGTCTCTAATCTCTAAGGGCATCCAATGGGAAGTTAGCAGTGTGGTTTTACCCACACACCAAGCCTCTTTTTTGTATTGATTTTAATTAATTTAAATATATAAAATTATTATTAATGGAACTGAACTTTGTGCTGCGATTATAATAATAATGACGTTTTTTTCACGTTTCCTGCATCTAAAATGAATATGAAATTGTCATACATATAAAAAAAGAAATATTACAATACATAAAAAATATTCATAATCTTTGCCTATTTTCGATTGGAGCACACTTCTTATTACACAATTCAAACTACATTTATTACGAACGTAATTCTTGTAAGGAAATTTTTTAAAATGCATAATAAGCATCACACTTTGAATATCAATTCCGTTCGTAGAAACATTCCTATTGTTTCGAATCACCTCAAATTGCCTTTTGTATATTCAAATCATGTGACATTAAATAACGTTATTCATATATGAAAATAGGTTTCTGTGAGAATATGTCCATTAACTATTATATCTACGGGTTAAGAATCTAAACTATGTTACGATATGCTAAATGAGCGGTTCTCAAATTTTTTTAAGAAAAATTTCAACCGAGTTCAAAATAAAAGGGATTATAAATTATCTCAGAAACTAGCAGACCGATTTGATGTTTTTTCAATGTTTAAAATCCTACTCCTTATTTTTATTATTTTCCTGTTTTTAGTGGCTTTTTGAAGGTTTTTTTTTGATAAAAAGTTTTTTTTTACTTTTTAGTGGCTTTACAATACGTCGTTTAGTCGCTTGCCTATAGATTCACTTCTACAAACTTAACTGACTTCTTTCGCTGTGTGATGTGTCAACAAGTGACATTTACCTTAAAGGAATCACACGCCGTTACTTACTTTTATTAAACTGACTTTCTTACGCTGTGTGATGTGTCAAAAAGTGACATTTAGGTAGTGTACCACCTTAAGGAATCACACGCCGTTACTAACTTTTATTAAAATCAGCGGAACTACTGATCCGATTTAAGTAAAATTTATATGGGAACAACTTCGAGGTATACCCTATCAAATAAAACAAGAATCATCAAAATCGGACTAAGTACTAGGGATGTCAATAACCGGTCGGTTATTTCGGATAACCGGTTTTTTTGTTCCGGTTAACCGGTTATAACCGGTTTTTTCTTGCTGCCGGTTATAACCGGTAATTTTTTCTCAATAATCGGTGATTTTTTTAATCTCAATAACCGGACAAAAAAACCGATCGAATATTTGTATTTGTATATGACAATAAATAATATATTTTCATTTGCAATAATTTTGTGTTTATTATTTATTTTTTGGTAAATTAAGCCCTTTTTTATTATTAATAAAATTAATGTAAATTACGGTATTTTAAAACCCTGGTAAGTATAACCCATCCTAATTTTAAAAGTTATTGGAATAACCGGTTTTTTAGGCCCGGTTAAACCGGGGCGGTTATAACCTGATTAAAAAAAAACGGTTAACCGATAACCGGTTATTTTCTGAAAATTGACATCCCTACTAAGTACTCTGTAAAAAGTTATGCGTCGTCATACATAAAAAAACTCGGGTCGCAGTGCCAAAACCCTGCCGACAATATAGTGTATTTGCTAATACAGGCATTGTGGCATTATTATGTAAACTTAAGTTTGTTTTTTGACAAAATAAAAAATTTAACCCCTTAATACAGCCCTTAAAATAATTAATTTTTTCTAAATTTCAATATTAGACATGGATTTCATCAATACACCCAATTAAATACACCCTTCCATATCTAAGTAAATCCGTATCAACAAACTAGTGTTTTCATAAAATTTGAAAGTCCGGTCCTGTCGGGCCGATTTTATTAAAATTTTAGCAGCACATTTTAATCTTTACTAAAGAGTTAAATTTCAATTTTGAAACGATTCTGACAAATTTTTCGGTATTTTTGGGCCCAAAAACTTTTTGGAACCCCTAAATACAACCCTGAAAATGGTCCGATCGGGCCCATTTTAAATAGGCTTCTTGCGGTGATAAGTTCCAATGTGTGTACCAAATTTCGTTTCAATCGATTAAGTCTGTCGAGAGTTATCGTGTACACACATATATATATAAATATATAAATATATAAATATATAAATATATATATATATATATATATATATATATATATATATATATATATATATATATATATATATATATATACTATATATATATAAACATTTTTAAAAATGGTGCCAAAGTGTTCAGGAGGCTATGAAACGTCGAGAAATTTTGGTCCGACCCCTAGGTCCCACCATCCGACCGACGCCAATAGTGTATGTGCCATATGGCAAATACACTAAAAAGGAAAAAAATATATATGTACACGTCGAATTGAGAACCTTCCTCTTTTTTTTTGAAGTCGGTTAAAAAATCATCCTACAGTTTTCCAGCAAATTTGCTATGAGAGTTCAAATAAAGAGAGAAGCAAATAATAATAAAAAACAAAGAAGGATAAATGTGTGGGTGCTATTGCAATGTGCTATCTCGCCGCTGTGATGTTTATCATTTTATTATATTAATATGATATTTCTTGGAACGTATTGTTTCAACAGAGGTGCACGCGTTGGTTTTAGTGATTATTTTTTATTTGCTTTAAATTTCGACGTTAGTCAAACAATATTATATACAATGTACACACATGTTTATTAAGCAAGTGCTAAACTCTTATTATTTACCGTAAATTATTTTTATTTGTTCAAAATATTTCTCTGATATCGATTATTAATTTATAATTTATTGTTTATGAAATTATGACACATTCGATAATTCTAATAAAAATACATCTATCCAAGGTAAAAGGGATCAATCGCCTTAGTCAAGGCTGTGACTTTACATTTTTAGGAGAGGACAGTATGGTCCAGTGGTTAGCGTTGCGGCTCTCTGGATCTGTGCCGTGGGTCTGAATCCCGCCTCCGCTCATGGATTTAAGTTAATTGTTATTTAAGGTAATCAAGACGCTAATGACCTAAGTTGTTGATGCGTCTATAATTTACAATAAATAAATACATTTTTAGGTTAGGTACACCGTTTGAGTTATTGTAATTTTGAACATACGGTGAAATATTATATTTATATGCAGTAATTACCGACTTACGATAAGTCAGGCTATTAGGGAAGAAAACGGGAGCCTCTTCTCTTTATTGAAATTATACTTCTTTGGAGAAGGTAGTGAATTGAATTAACCTCAAGTCAAAAAATATCGCCATAAAAAACCGACTCAAAAATTATCGACACGTTGACAGGGATAAAACGGATCAAACGATTTGGATGAAAACTGAATAGGGGTTTTGGAGGGCAAAAAATCGATCTAGCTAGATCTCATCCCAGGAAAAATTCGTTTTCTTATAGATTTTATAAGTTTAAAAATTAATTTTTTGACGTTCCAAAATAGTGCAATTTTTTAAGCAGGCTATGGAAACATAAGTATCCGCAATATATTACGGATACTTATGTTTCCATGGCTTAAGGGAATTTTTATAAATTCTCACATTATGTCAAAAATAAAAATAAGTAAATAGTTAAAATTTAAAATACCAAAAACTTCAACGGCACGTGTTCTACTGAAAAATGTAAGAAATATAATTTCGACCGTGCTTTAATGTGAGTGAGGCAAACAATCAATTTTTTTTCTTAGTCCAAACTAACCATACTATGACATTTCAACAGTTTCATCATTGAGTGATCAGGAATCGGAACTCATAACGGCTAAAAATAGTAAAGCGCCGTGATCGATGATTTCGTCCTTATTTTTTTGTGATTACCAAAATGTTTGTAAATTATTGTGAATTATGGCATTCTAACATTTCTTGACTATTCTATAATCGAATTAATGAGACGGCAGAGCCCAGTGTTTTGTCATGTGATTGACTCGATAGAATGGTTTGTTGTTTAGACCAGCGTGAATGTCAACAAAACAAAATGTGTGACCGACATTTCTCGAGTATTTTGTAAACTAATCGACTAAATGTAATTGTGATCTGAGTGGCTATTTTTTGAGATACTTGACCAAATTTGGCCGTTCAAATATTTGTATTTCCTGAACATATTGTTCATTAATAATAACTAATACTTACAAGTTTAACACGAGGCGTCGTGACTAAATGCACAATTAAATGAATGCATAATGACTGCATCAGTATACAGGGTGAGTTCGACCACCCGTATCAGTCGTTTTTTTCGAAAACGGTTAGTCGTAGAGAGTTGTGTCAAAAATTTGTATTATAAAAGCCCTAATAAAGAATCGAATGGTGATAATTTTTTTTACGGGAAGGTCGGTTTCCCTATTAGTTTGCTTCAGAATGTCCAGAGCTCCGGAATTATAAATGTAACGATAGGTCGAAAGTAGTATTGTTGAAAAGATCTTTAAAAAATTAGTAAGTTTTGTACGGATTTTTTTTTATTACTGCCACCCCTGTTAAGTAATATTTGTTTGAAATTACTAAATTAAAATGTCATAATAACAAACTTTTGAAAAGTCCGCATTTAAAATCTAGTTACCTATCTATCGATCATTAAACACCGAAGAAGTACACTCACAGTATAACCAGAAGAGCTCAGTAGTATGTATTAAAGAGTAAATGGAATACAGTTTGAACACTTGTGACAATGTCTAAGGCTGCTAGATTTTTAATGCCGACTTCGATCGTTATTATGAAATTTTGATTTAATAATTTTAAACGATTGTTACTTAACAGGGGTGGCAGTAATTAAATAATTTTTCCTACAAAACTTGCGTATTTTTTAAAGAGCTTTTCAACAGCACCACTTTCAACCTATCGTGCTTTCTAAAATTTCGGAGTTTTGAACATATAATAATTTATATTTATACTTATAGAAATTTACAGGGGTGGCAGTAATAAAAAAAATTTCCTACAAAACTTGCTTATTTTTTAAAGATCTTTTCGACAATACCACTTTCGACCTATCCTTACATTTATAATTCCGGAGTTCTGGACATTCTGGAGCAAACTAATAGGGAAGCCGACCTTCCCGGAAAATAAACATTATCGACCGATTCGATTGTTTATTAGGGCTTTTATAATACAAATTTTTGACACAACTCTCTACGACTAACCGTTTTCGAAAAAAACGACTGATACGGGTGGTCGAACTCACCCTGTATATGAAACATCCATTTTGACAATGACGTAACATAATGTTGTAGTCAGGAAAAATTCATTATTTCTATTGATGAGCAAAATTGGTCTTGGTCTTGCGAAAAAGCAAGACCAAGACTAGCAAGACCAATATCAAGACCGAATGAACAAGAACAAGACCAATACCAAGACCGAATATGCAAGACCAAGACCAAATACACAAGACTAAACTAAAAATTCTTACTTCAGAGCCAGTGGCTAACTAAAAAAAAAGACAGATAAAATGAGCAAGACCAAGACTGAATCAGCAAGACCAAGACTGAATCAGCAAGACCAAGACTGAATCAGCAAGACCAAGACCAAGACTGTCCAAGTCTTGGTCTTGCTTTGCTCATCACTAATTATTTCAAACCTGTGTCACCGTAGGGATTCTAGCCCTAAACTTTCCACTATCGCGGCGGACTGAGTTGACAATTACTCACACAGTGACACATTTTCAAATGATCAACTCTTTCCCTCTAAAGCATTCTGTCACCTGTTTGTGTTCAACTCTCGCATGTGAGATGTTTCGGTAATCTAGCATCTGCGTTAAAATATCGACTCTCGCATGTGGTGGTTTTTCAGTGACAGAATACTTTAAAGGGAAATAGTTAGTCGTTTGAAAATGTGTCAGTGTGTGAGTAATTGTCAACTCAGTCCGCCGCGATAGTGGAAAGTTTAGGGTTAGAATCCCTACGGTGACACAGGTTTGAAATAATGAATTTATTTTGACTACAACATTATGTTACGTCATTGTCAAAATGGTTGTTTCATAATATATACTGAAGCAGTCGTTATGCACTCATTTAATTAATAATAACAATGCAGCATTTAACGTTCGTTTCTCGACATTATGTCATAATAGACGCCACACACACCATTACTATCTTCCATTTACCATTTAGACACTTTCTCATTATTGTAGGATTTTTTGACATTTATTATTCTACATTTTTAAACTTCAATTTCAGTTAGATACAGTGGCGTACTATCGGTGTGAGATGTGTGCGACGGCACACGGGCACAGCCCCCCAATTAGGGGCGCCAAAAAATGTATCATTATTTACTATTGACATTAAACACCTTTTTTGTTGCGGTTTCAACCAAATTGTGTATGTTTAAGGGCGCAAAAATTTACTCGCATACGGGCGCTAAAGTGGTCTATAGTTACGCCACTGGTGAGGTAATATTGCAACGTGCGAGTGGAGGAATAGTAGGAAATTAGGGTAAGGTAGGCAACTTTGTAAGAATAGGAGCCTAGCATATATTTATCTGGAGCTATTAAGGAAAACCTGATTGACCAATAATTGCTATTTTACCTGCGGAGTAAAAAATACAGGTCGTGATCTAGCATTGATATCACCGAGGTGGGTAGGAAACGCATGAAGGGTACAGATTTTAAGATCACAACACTGTTGTTTCGAGGCATTTTTAATTTTAATTCTTCCACATAAATAAAGTAGGTAAAAAACCAGTATTATCTCATTTTCACTTCTTTTTTGGAAAGAAATTTTTGTTTAGCTAAGGAAGTCAAAAAGTAAATTAAAAACATTATAATTTCACTGGAAATATTTTAAAAAAATTGTGTTTTAAAGACCACCAACAGCTAAGGTTATTTGGGCCTAGCACCAATTCATATTTTCAATTCATTATTATTTTTTTTTTAATAATAAATTTAAAATCCAATTGACACTTTTATCAGCTTTCGGGCTAGAACCCGGGAACTGGGGACTTGTAATAGAGGAACCATAGCAACGCCATGTAAACGACAGCATTGCTGTACTCTCGGCCATTCTCAAGCCCGGAAATACTTTAATACCTACTAACTTTTAATAAATATGTCCTAATACAATAAGTAGATACCTATCTATTTGAAAATTTTTGAATGTCTATAAAATTGTGATTTTTCAGTATCTATTAGGTTTTTACGGTAAAAATTCTTTAAACTGACCAACGCCGAATACAAATTAAAAGACATGATTATGTAGTATTATTTTAATTTTGAAAATTTTGAACCGCAATCTTTTATTCTTTTAACTTTTCAATTAATATTGATTTGAAAAAATGGAAAAAAATAATTGTAATCAGTTATATCAAAAAAACAATAATATTATAGAAGTTACCTACTTAGGTACGTATATAATAGTAGGTATACGTTTCGCATGGTTAAAAGAAAATCAGGAAACACACAGCTAAGCTATGGACATCCTATTTCGGGATATGCTCTATATTTGTGTACATTTATACAATTGGGGAGAGAGTTTGTAGATTATAGACGCTCGACAACTGAAGTCATTAGCGTCCATATATACAACTGAATAATTGATAGTACCCTTCACACAAAATAAAGTCACTCGATTGAGATTGTTGATCTGTATTTTATTTATTTATTGTAGATTATAGACGCGTCGACAACTTACGTCATTAGCGTCTTAAATACAATTGTTGATCTGTAGTGGGGAGCCCGGGGGGCAAAAAACAATTGTGTTTTAAAGACCACCAACAGCTACGGTTATTTAGGCCTAGCACCAATTCATATTTTCAATTAATTATTTTTTAATAATGAATTGAAAATCCAATTGACACTTTTACCAGCTCTCGTGCTAGAACTCGGGAACTGGGGACTTGTAATAGAGGAACCATAGCAACGCCATGTAAACAACAGCATTGCTACACGCTCGGCTATTCTCAAGCCCGCCCGGGGGCAGTTATTCGCTTGAAAAATCATACCATTATCGTCTCGAATAAAAATTATATGAACAAAGATCCCTATAAGTAGTTGTCCAGTCCTACTCCCAGGCAAAGGCGGATTCTGGGGGCGAGGGGGCGCCCCCCTCAACAAGAAAAATTAAGATAAGACTAACGCTAATGTCGCCGGTGTCCAGTATAAGCCACTTGCTTTTATAGGTAAGGCTAGTTCGGCTGGAATTGCGTCCCCCTCAAATAAATCCTGGATCTGCCCTTGCTCCCAAGAATCATCCAGGATAACATTTCAAATTTACAAATTAACAAAGTAATGTATAGCTATCTAAACACAATGTACAACAAAAATGTAATAAAATCCATGTTGAGATATCACAGATAATTTTGCGTTTATAAATTTTCTGATAAAAACTAATACTTAGATAAAAAAAATCCCAAACTCTTAACAAAAAAAATTCAACATAACAATAAATGTTCATTTACCAGCATAATTAATTATCCACTTTATTCAATTAAAATCCATGAAAGTGGATTAAAAATTTTCAACACACGATTAAATAAAAAACATAAACAAACAACACATATTTTTAATGGCTTAATCACAAATATTTTGAAAAATATAACACTATAAAACTTTAACAACAATTTATTTTCAACAATAAATTTTCATGGTCACATTTTCGTTCACTTATTTTTGAAAACACATTTTTTTTGTCGTTAACTTTCATGCGCTAGTCGCTGGAGAGAGTCAAGTACTCAGCAGAAGTAACTCAGTACGAAGTGTCCAAACAACACAAACACAATGCTTCGTCTGTACGGTGAGACATACATAGTTGGGTAACATACGCTGTATAAAGCGCGATTCACACATATCGACACAACATTCAGCAGACCGAGACGAATCAAACAGTTGAACGACTCCGCTCAAGAAGTGTTTTCTCATTAGCAGTTCTTCATCCATTGGAGTAATTTTGAACTGAATAATTTTATGATTATTAAAGACAATATGTTGGCAATGGAAAAACTATATATGTAGTTGGGTGACGTGTGCTATTAAAGCACGATTCACATATCAACAGCGCTTTCAACCATTAGGCAGATAATTTATACAATTATACCCCGTGTCCGGTCTTTCAAGGTGAACATAGAGATTTAACATGGTATTGTTCATTTTTGCTGATTCGTGTTCGCCAATTCAACGTACAAGAAAGGTAATGATACCTATCGAAAGATAAAATGATTGCGCATCAAATGATTCTAAAAATAAGACCAAACATTTTTACCTTAAAATACCAATTTGAAATTTACCGATTTTGCAGTAATGAATTCAAATTAAGTAGGCGAAAAACAAAACACTGGAAGAAGTGTGCTGTAATAAAATTGTCAAAAAACTTTTGTACTCGTAATTGGTGCACGTAAGCATTTTTACAATAATTAAAGTAAAAATGAATACTTACTCCAATGAAGAAAGAGTTTTTATGGTAAAAACGTTTTACAGCGGTGTTAATTTGCGGTGAGTTAGAGATTTGTTTTCTATTAAGTTTAATGGCACACAACGTTAATTCCCTATGTTCGACTTTGAGACCGGACACCCGGTATACATCTCTGAAATAAAAGTATATTCTATTCTCTTTCTATAGATAAAGAAGTGTGACTGCCTTCTACGACTTGGAATGTCCCACATATAAAGACCTTATCATAAAAAGAACGCGGGAAGAAATGGGTCGTGAAGTTTCCAATTTGCCTCCTCTAAATCCAACATATTATATATATACCTACTAGAAAGAGGAAATTATTAAGAAACCTTACTATTCTAAGTGTTGTCGAACTCATAATTCTTTAAGTTTCATTTGACATTTAGCGTTTGCACTCCATGCGTTGGAATCTTCTTTGATTGAAAGGTCAAATAAATCTGAACAGGTCAGACATCAATTAATTTGTAACAAACAAATGAATTGATTCTTGAGATACAATCGAAGATTCGATTCGTTTGACTTGAATGTCGAATAGGTGTGTTACATACTAGTCGAGACATCTGAACAGTGAAGGGACCCCTGTAGGTACAACATAATATCTTAGAAGCCGCACGTGGTTCTAATCTAGTGGAAAGGGAAAGGTCTTATAAAATGACCGTATAGTCTGTTTATGTTACACATACTTATATGTGAATATCGCATTAATAACGTAATAAATTCATAAAATACATGGGCTGCGTACCAAAGATTGAAAACGATAGAAAAGGTCTCACTGTAAAAAATGGATGTAAAAATACTTTGAAAGTTAAGGTAGAATTCGCTCGACTTTCTAAGTGATTTTACATTATTATCTATTTTTACACAGAAAACTTTATAAAAACTTATACTTTTACTGTAAAGTTAAACAAATTTGTGATTTTTACATAAAGTAAATTAAAATTACATAATTTGTGTAATATTCCAATAAAGTGTGTAAAAATTACAAAATAAAATGTATAGTTACATATATAAAATGGACGAATACAAAACAAATTAATGTAAAATTGGTAACCACGCATGCGCAATGTGTTTTTATGGAATCTACGCGATGTGCAGGGCGATACCTGTTTGCATTAGTGTCGTGTCATTTTAATGGTATAACTTAATTATTAAATTATCCCCCTATATTATTAAACGAGTAAATCTTGTATATACCTACCTATCTATGTTTCTATGTATCTATATAAATATTTTCTCGAAAACGGCTCTAACGATTTTGATCAAATTTACCAAAAAGGGGTTTCGGGGGGCAAAAAATCGATTTAGCTAGGTCTCATCCCTGGAAAAATTCGTTTTCCTATCGATTTTATCATTTAAAAAAACAGTTTTTTGACCTGTCAAAACATTGTAATATCGTGAGTAGGCTTTGGAGAAAACAAACTACTTTCATTATTTATATGTCAAAATTATCTGACAGAATTTTTAACTTATTAAAATAATCCGTGAACTATTTGTATAGTAAAGAATAACAGAAATAAAAACTAAACGTAATTATGTAAGTAGTTTTAACTAATATTTAAATAAATAGATACCTAAGTATGTTATTTTTATATTACCTATATAAAATATGTATATTATGTACGTTAAATATAGTATGACGTATAATCTTACCTAGACTTTTTTTTCTCAAAAAAGAATAACGATTTTGATGAAATTTACAGAATGGGGATTTTTCGGGGCGAGAAATCGATCTAGGTAGGAATCTTGGTCCCAGGGGGAGCAATTAAAAAAAAGAGTTTTTTTATTTATAACTCGGTCAATTGTCAGATCGATTCGAAGCCTATTTCTACATAGATTTTGTATAATATATCACAAGGGTTAAAACTGTAAATGAACACTAATATAAGAAGTGTCTTGCACAATATGTAAATAATGACAAATAGGCGGCCCGAAGGGCCGCACTTTTGGCACCGCGAGTCTGTGTAAAAACACATTGATTTTTGAAAACTATTGTTAAGATACATACAAAAAAGTTTTGTTTAAAAATTTGCACGGCGGCCCGAAGGGCCGCACTTCTAGCGACGCAGGCATGCAGTATATCAAAACACATCGATTTTTAAAAACTATGGTGAAGATGCATGCAAAAAAGTTTTGCGCTGCAGGTTTATAGTCTGTCGTTTGTTATTAAAAGATATAATATGAATTCTATTTCTTCGAAAATCGATTTTTGTGAGTTTTTCAGTAGGTACCTTCTATGCAAAAAAAATATTTGAAATTTACTGAAAGTTGCTAAGATGACATCACAGAGAAAAAGTACTTCGATAAAGTTGATATTTGGTATCAATGTTTAAAAATGGATTATTGAAACGGCAACGGGCAAGCAGAATTTCATCTGATTCGAACATTTTTACAAGATATTCAATCTATGAAAATCGGTTTTTGCGAGCTCTTCAGTCAACAAAACAATAACGGCGGTAGATTTGAAAATGGCGACCTAAGTAATATTTACAGGAAAAAATGCTTGATTCAAGTTGATACTTAGTTTTTACGCTTAAAAATACACATAGGTATTTAAAATATTTAACAGAAACAATTATTTAAATTATGTTTCAGAAATAAATTCGTTTCGGAGTAATATTTTGAGAAAATAATATCTCACAGCATACAAGTACTATTTTTTTGAACTCATCCGAGCAAAGCTCGGCACCCAGATATTTATTATTAAGTTAACTAAATAATTGAGTTACACCACTAAACTGACACGACACTAATGGGGAAAAAATAATGTTTATACCTACCACAAGTGCTGCCTGTCGTGGATAACTGAAAGAACTACTCTCAGGAAAATGGTTCATTACTGTGCCCCTTGTCTAATTTTTAACACCTATACATCATACCCGTTGGGTTACATATTTACGGAATAACAAAGGTTGACAATGAATTGACAATCTTTTTGACAGTGCGTTGTACAACTCGACATTATATTCTAAATTGTTGGCAACGGTACAGCATATTTGGTACACAGCAACCGCACACACATTCACGCATACCCTACCCTCATACTTAAATTACACAGCGTTAATAATGATAAAAGCTTGTTAACTAAGTATATACGCATTAGACGAAGTCAATTGCAAATGTTCAGAGGAACTTTTAAAAAGATTGTATAACCTCTTTTAACTTTTAAGTATTCTAAAGCATTGATAGATGACAACTAGGTACTCGATTTGCTTAATATTGTATATGTAAGTATTTATTCATCTTTAATATAATAAAAATAGGTAAAAAACTTTTTAGTTAAACGGTTTTATTTTAAATCATCAGCTGTACAGCTGATGATTTAAAATAAAAGGTAAAAAAACTTTTAAACTAAACGTTTTTATTTTAAATCATCAACTACTTCTACTTAACCGATTCTTATGAAACTTTGCACACACATTGAGTTCCCGTGACAATACAATATTATGATAATTTCAACTTGGTAACAAGGGTCTGATGATGGAATCAGGAGGTAGACAGTTGAAAGGATGAGGAGTTTGCATAATGGTACGGGCCAGAAATCAAACTAAAAACTAGAAAATAAAAATAGGTAAAAAACTTTTAAGTTAAACGGTTTTATTTTAAATCATCAGCTGTACCAAAAACTAGAAAATAATTAAGACACAAACCAAGGGGCACTTTGTGTCGCTGCGTCAGCGGAATAAGTAATAAAAACGTGGGGCGCATTTGAAATATTTTTGTTGGTGGGCTTGGAAACACATTTTTCTAGACAAGCCGTTCTTATTTAATAATTATACAGTTGTTATACAGATTTTTATGCGCCCCACGTTTTTATTACTTATTCCGGTGACACAGCGATACAAAGTGCTCTTGGTTTGTGTCCTAATTATTTTCTAGTTTTTGGTACAGCTGATGATTTAAAATAAAACCATTTAACTTAAAAGTTTTTTACCTATTTTTATTTTCTAGTTTTTAGTTTGTTTTCTGGCCCGTATCATTATGCAAACTCCTCATCCTTTCAACTGTCCAGCTCCTGATTCCACCAGACACAAAGCAAGGGGCACTTTGTGTCGCTGCGTCAGCGGAATAAGTAATAAAAACGTGGGGCGCATTTGAAATATTTCCATTGGTGGATTTGGAAACACATTTTTCTAGACAAGCCGTTCTTATTTAATAATTATACAGTCGTTATACAGATTTTTATGCGCCTCACGTTTTTATTACTTATTCCGCTGACACAGCGACACAAAGTGCGCCTTGGTTTGTATCTTAATTATTGTCTAGTTTTTGGTACATCTGATGATTTAAAATAAAACCGTTTAACTTAAAAGTTTTTTTACCTATTTTTATTTTTTAGTTTTTAGTTTGTTTTCTGGCCCGTATCATTATGCAAACTCCTCATCCTTTCAACTGTCCACCTCCTGATTCAATTATCAGACCCTCGTTACCAAGTTGAAATTATCATAATATTGTATTGTCACGGGAACTCAACGTGTGTGCAAAGTTTCATAAGAATCGGTTAAGTAGAAGTAGTTGAAAAAGCTGTCGCAAGATTTGAAACAAAAATAGTAACAAACAAACAAACAAATATACGGGGTCAAGCTAAATAAAACCGTTTAAAAATCAACTTATCTACAATTTGGTAATTCGGTTTTGGTGTACCTATGTGGGATGAAGTTTATTTATTTATTTACGGTTGCAATGCCTAGGGCCCACGAGGCTGCCGAGGCCCACATTTTTTTTAAAATCATATTCCATTTCTATGTTCAAAATATCATAAATTAATTTAGTATAAATTTGGTAATCGAAAATCAAGGGCCTTCAAATTAGTATAGGGCCCATAGAGATGCTAAAAAGATCCTGGTTTTCTAAGCAACAGTGTTATGGTTGATTTAATTTGAACCAGCCTTTGCTGCAGATATTTGGCTAAGTTTTCAAGTCAGTACAACTCAACAATTATAAATAGCATTTTACAGTGGCGGTATATTTGTAACAGTCGTTAAATTTGTTTCTCTAGGTACATTCATACAATGCGTACAAAACAAAAAAAAACATTAGCTTCCTTAGACATTTATCAACGAAATGTTCCGTAATATTGCTATTTATTTCAATAACATTAAGTTAAATTTTTATAATGATTCTAGCAATTTATAACAAGCCGTGAGGTGAGTCGTTTATTAGGACTAAAGTGCGACCCTTGAGGTCCACACGACGAACTTCCCAGTTTGATAAATATTTAATAATAATAATTAAATTAGATATTACACAGAAAAGTAATCATTTTAATCATTAAAACATCAATAATTAAAAAAAAAAAAAAAAAAAAAAAACGGCTGAACCGATTTTTATAAAATTTATGTCGGATCAAAATGACGTTAACACGCCTCGATTGACACCCTTACGAAGTCGATATAATTTTTTATTCGCGAGATATTGTGTAAAATCTACTTTTTTGGAGGTTATTTGGTTAAGAAAAAAGAACGGCTGAACCGATTTAAAAAAAATTCCTTTCAGATCATATTTACGTTAATACGCGTCGATTGGCACTCCAACGTAGTCGATATCATTTTTCGTTCTCGAGATTTCGTCTTAGAAAGAAATGGACACATACATACGTACGTACACACACACACACACACAGACATCTTTCTAAAAGTAGTGTAAAAATAGTGTAGTGACCTCAAAACATAAAAATTTTTTTTCCTTTTTGATTTCGATTTTCGGACCCATTACAATAACTTCCAATGGGAAGTTAAAAATGGGAATATTAATTTTCGAATGACATATTTTTATCAAAATATATAGAACAGCTAACAAAAAAAATTTCCTGGACCCATTGTCACAAACTGGCATCTTATTTTTGTCATGTTACGGAACGGTTAAATGGCGCCCATTTTTAATTTCCTATTGGAAGTTTTTGTAATGGGTCCGAAAAACGAAATCAAAATGTATAACAAATTTTTATATTTCAAGGTCACTACATTATTATTAGGAAGATGTCTGTGTGTGTGTGTGTGTATGTGCGTGTACGTACGTATATGTGTCCATTTCTTTCTAAGACGAAATCTCGAGAATGAAAAATGATATCGACTACGTTATAGGGTGCCAATCGACGCGTATTAACGTAAATATGATCTGAAAGAATTTTTTTCAAAATCGGTTCAGCCGTTCTTTTTTCTTAACCAAATAGACTCCAAAAAAGTAGATTTTACAATTTACACAATATCTCGCGAATAAAAAATTATATCGACTTCGTAAGGGTGTCAATCGAGGCGTGTTAACATCATTTTGGTCCGACATAAATTTTATAAAAATCGGTTCAGCCGTTTTTTTTTTAATTATTGTTAAAAATAAATAATAATTATGTTTTAATGATTAAAATGATTACTTTTCTGTGTAATATCTAACTTAATTATTATTATTAAATATTTATCAAACTGGGAAGTTCGTCGTGTGGACCTCAAGGGTCGCACTTTAGTCCTAATAAACGACCCACCTCACGGCTTGTTTTTATTCTAGTTATTGCCCCAAAATTAGATAATTATTGTTTTCAACCATCACCAACCCACGCGTCTTTGTCATAAAGTATTTTGTTCAGCCTACGCCAAATTTCGAGAAAATTGACCCAACGAGGAGTGAGGACAGCTTGTTGTAACAGTTAGCGGACTGTCGTGGGTTCGAATTCTACCTCAGCTCATGGATGTTTTGTAATGCCGTTCAATTTAATTTGATGTAATTAGACGCTAATGACCTTACTTGTCGAGCGTCCATAATTTACAATAAATAAATAAAATTGAGTAGGTATTTGCGGAACAGACGGGTAGAAAAAAAAATTAAAACAGTCGCTTCGCTCGTTCAATACCAATTTAAGTATAACTTAATAAAATGAGAATATTTTAGAACGATCTATTTTTGCTGAAATGACACTCGGTGAAATGTCACGGAAGTGGCGCTTGTGACGGATAGTTTGAACAGGTCTACAGCTGTCAAAAATGTGATTATGTTTGAGGTTCGACTCTGAATGTTTACACATCTGTTGGCAGTACCGCGGGACTGTTTTTTAATTATTTATATTGTACATTATAGACGCTCAACAACTTTGGTGAGTATTGTCTTAAATACATCAAATAACATCATCGATCAAAACTAAACGATATCACAAAACATCGATGAGCGAGGTGTGACAGCGACAGCTCGATGCAATAGCCAGCACGCTGACCATTACATTCCTCACTGTTTTTTTTCTGTTTTTTTTTTCTATCAAAATATAGAAAACAGTTGAATACAAAGAAAAACTGAAAATACGCGTCGGTAGAATTATAGCTGTTAAGTTTCGGTGCACGATAAAAAGGCATTATCGACAGTAGGATTGTGATGAGTTTTCGGTGCCAGGCTCCAGCTAGGACGGAAAAACTAACGAGAAATCTTTTGCACGCGTGCAATGTTCCTATCCTGGCCTGGAAAAGTCAGTTGGAAATAGTACTCTGAACACGCAATGAAGAAGGACGTCCTAAATATTAAACGAAACGAAATAAAATATATTTCAACTTGGCCATTTTCAGTATAGTATAAGCAAAACGACTTATAAAATACACCCACTAGTATCGCCTGTGAGGACAGTGTGGTGTAACGGTTAGCGTAACCGACCTTTGGATCACACTGTCGTGGATTCGAATCCCACCTCCGCTCATGGATGTTTTGTGATGTCATTTTGTTTTAAGGAAGTTGTTGTTTAATGTAATTAAGACGCTAATGACCTAAGTTGTCGACGTGTCTATAATCTACAATGAATAAATATATAAGTAAATCCATATTTATTTGTCACATAACCTTATAAACAGAAAATCTGCAACATATTCAAAATTGCCGCAATTTTTTACAAAAGAGAGTACCTTCTTAAAATTGTTAAATTGTGTTTTAAAGATCACCAACGCCTACGGTTCTTTGGGTCTAGCACCAATTCATATTTTCAATTCATTATTTATTTTTTTTAATAATAAATTGAAAATCCAATTGACACTTTTACCAGCTCTCGGGTTAGAACCCGGGAACTGGAGACTTGTAATAGAGAAACCATAGCAACGCCATGCAAACAACAGCACCGCTACACGCTCAACCATTCTCAAGCCCGAGCACCTTTTTACTTTTGATATTTTTAAAATTGAAATTGTGTTTTAAAGACCACCATAACTAAGGTTATTTGGGCCTAGCACCAATTCATATTTTCAATTCATTATTTTTTTTTTAATAATAAATTGAAAATCCAATTGACACTTTTACCAGCTCTCGGGCTAGAACCCGGGAACTGGAGACTTGTAATAGAGAAACCATAGCAACGCCATGTAAACAACAGCACCGCTACACTGGGCTTGAGAATAGCCGAAAGTGTAGCAATGCTGTTGTTTACATGGCGTTGCTATGGTTTCTCTATTACAAGTCTCCAGTTCCCGGGTTCTAGCCCGAGAGCTGGTAAAAGTGTCAATTGGATTTTCAATTTTTAATTAAAAAAAAAATAATGATTTGAATATATTAATTGGTGTTAGGCCCAAATAACCTTAGCTGTTGGTGGTCTTTAAAACACACACAATATAGCACCGCTACACGCTCGGCCATTCTCAAGCCCGAGTACCTTCTTACTTTTGATATTTTAAAGAAACCGCAAATTGGAGCTCATAAGGCCGAATTAATATGGCTAGAGAATTTGTAGACAATGTCTGTGAAACCAACTATAAATAAACAACGGCCATATTGTTAAATTTCAAGTGCCTCAGGAAATCATAGAAATGCATTTAACTTATTGATATTCTATTTTAATCCGCATGCACATTGCCTATAACATAAATATTACAAACACTTGTAAGTTTCAGAACTGCCGAGTTAATGGACTGAAAAGGGAGCTAAAATTAACACAAAATTGTGTGTGCTGTGTGTCTCTTGCAGCGAAATATCTCCTCCTGAATCGGCTTAAGACCTCGGTTCGACCAGCTCAGACCGGCCGGAGCGGCTCGGCAACGGCAAAGAATGATTAAAGGGGCAAAAATTGCGGAATGTCACGACAGTTTTTAACTATACATCAAGCAGTATAGGGCTTGAGAATGGCCGAGCCTGTAGCGGTGCTGTTATTTACATGGCGTTGCTATTGTTCCTCTATTACAAGTCCTCAGTTCCCGGGTTCTAGCCCGAGAGCTGGTAAAAGTGTCAATTGGATTTTCAATTTATTATTAAAAAAATAATGAATTGAAAATATGAATTGGTGCTAGGGCTAGGCCCAAATAACCTAGCTGTTGGTGGTCTTTAAAACACACACTCAAGCAGTATAAGCTCCAAACTACCCGACAAAATTTATATTATTAGTTCAATGTTCAAATTTTAATATGTCGTTACGGCGCCTGTTTTAAGCATAGATTTCAATTTGCAGAACAAAATGTCGGTATTAACACCCTCTCTTGGAGGGAAACTTGCTCGTCTAGGTGTTTATATCGTTCTGCAAGGGGGTTAATACCGACATTTTGTTCTGCAAATTGAAATATATGCTTAAAACAGTCGCCGTAACAACATATTAAAATTTGAACATTGAACTAATAATATAAATTTTGTCGGGTAGTTTGGAGCTTATACTGCTTGAGTGTGTGTTTTAAAGACCACCAACAGCTAGGTTATTTGGGCCTAGCCCTAGCACCAATTCATATTTTCAATTCATTATTTTTTTAATAATAAATTGAAAAATTTATTTCGTTGGGTACATGACACGTTTAGGGTGATCTGCCACCACTTTAATATTGACCAATCGATCTGCAAATATTATAATGGCATTATTGGGTCACCGACAAGCTATACAAACAATTTCAGCCTTGAAGCAATAATAATTGTGACCAATTTTTTTTGTTACATCCCTCCCATACCGCTATCTAGCAAAATCCCTTACTCAGGGCACTTTAATATGCCTCCCTCAACATCTTCACAAAAATAAGGCCTTGAATAAATAACACCAAACAATTGTCACTAGCTCTTGGTCTATATTGAGCTTCTACTAAAGCAAATACAATAATTTAGATTGTGTTAAATAATTTGAATATCTACAAACTAACGGGGTCAGTACCTGCATAAATTTGATTACAGAAAAGAACTCTTGACTTAAACAAAAGCGTAAATGACAAAACAAGCGCATGCATATTTATAATAAGCCAATCAGCATTATGCAACTCAAAAACAATATATAGGTACGTTTATTTATAATTGTCTAACGGAAAATTATTAAAACCAGAATTCTGATTGGTTCCTTTTGGGTTTTAGGGTATACGCAAATTTTCATCAAGAATACGTTTTTCTGATAAATTAATAATAATGAAAAGATTAAAGCACATGATTTTTGCGTAATTACGCTGTAGTATAACAAATAGTTTCCTTATAACTAAGTGACCTATGATGTATATAATTCAATCCTAGTTATTTTTTTTTCAATCCATTTTTGCTCTAAAAAAATCAGGAGAGCAGAAAATTGCATACCAGAAAACTCGCCAGAAAACGACCATCTACGAGTATATTAATATAATAAAGCTGAAGAGTGAAGAGTTTGTATGTTTGTATGTATGTTTGTCCGCGCTAATCTCAGGAACTACCAGCCCGATTTGAAAAAAAAATTGTTTGATAGATAGCCCGTTTATTGCGGAAGGTTATAGGTTATTCGAGTTTTTTTTAATTTAACCCCAAAGGGGGTAAAACGGGGATGTAGGATTTTTTGACTATCTATACTAATATACTATATTAATTTTATAAACTGTAGGCAAGTACGCGAAGCGAGAACAACAACAGGCGACATCACTTCGCAGTAGGAGAATTTATCGCGTGAGGGAATATTAAATCATAATTTTTTATCTCTGGAACTACTGAACCGATTTTAAAAATTCTTTCACCAATAGAAAACTACACTGTGCCTTAGTGATATAGGCTATATTTTATTTTGATAAATTTCTAGCAGGGGGGATAACTCCTGTGGGATAGTAACAAAACGTTACTCTGACATTCGTTTGCATTTTAGCGTATAGGCGGAATCCTACTAATATTATAAACACCACCAGCCCAACTTCGCTTCGCAGGAGTAGAATTTTTTGCGGGGGGGATAACAAATCATAAATTTTTATCTCTGCAACTACTGAACCGATTCTATTATATTTTATTTTGATAAATTTCTCGCGGGGGGAATAATTCCCGTGGGGTAGTAACAAAACGTAACTCTGAAATTCTTTTGCATTAATTTAGCGTATAGGCGGAATCCCACTAATATTATAAACACCACCAGCCCGACCTCGCTTCGCAGGGGTAGAATTTCTCGCGCGGAGATAATAAATAATAAATTCTTAGCACCCGGGCGATATATATACAAACAAAGCGTGAATACAATCACTGTGAGAAATAAAAATATATAATAATATATAAACCTATATAATAATAATATATACACCTATATAATAATAATATATAAACCTATATAATACTTACAGCATGTTCCCAAGCAACGTATTTTCCAAAAAAAATCCGCGTGGCTTAAAATTATCTTGAACACAATTAATTCACTTGTTTTTTGATTTAAACACTATTTCAACGCCGATTTATCTAAAAATTGCAACTAGTTTTGCAAAAACATGACACACCAAGAAAAACATTTTTAAACGAGAAGAATACAATGTATTTTTAAAACTAACGCCGGACACATAATATTGGAATTTAACGACTGCCAATAAAATATTAATGGATTTTTATAAACAAGAAAATATGCACTATTTCCTTCCGGAATAGAATAGCCCCACTATATTATTGTATGGTGCACTATGTGCACTAAGTAGTGTTTGGTCTTCGTAAGTACTTTGGTTGCATTCGTCAGTTATCAGTGCAACAGTGCAAGGCAGTGCATTTATGAACAGGGTGCGAGTTGTGTAGTTCATCATTTTGAAACTTGCCAAATGGCAGTAAAAATAAACACCGTAACGTTAAAAAATTAATCATTTTACTATATTTAGTAACTATAGTGAATTTGTAAAAAAAAATTCGACTGACGACCAGTCCTATACTTCCTACCTAGTAAATATTTTCAAAAAAAATAAACACTCTTTTTATATTCGTTGAAAAAAAGCATGGCCCTCTTTTTATTTGTTTAGTGATCTAACTGATGGCTAGAGCAAAAATCATGGTTACCTATACCTTGATTTACGTACAATTTTTATTTTTTCTAGTAAAATATTTTTTTTCTCGAATACTGTACATTTTAGAGAAAAAAATATTTACATTTTTTTCATATTATAACATCTAGAATTCATTTATATTTTTTTTTACCTATGTTAATACGTGACATTGAGAACGTTTTTTTTAATATCTCAGGATCCACTGAACCGATTTGACTTAAAATCTAATCAGATCTAAGTTAAAGGCTGATAAACACAATAGAACAATCGGCATGGCCGTATGTTGTTCCGTTTTTAAGATATCGAAGGCGAAAAATTGACCACATACACACACACACATACACATACAGACATCAGTCAGAAAATGATCTTAAACGATTGCTAGGGTCTCAAAACGTGAACATCTTTTAAAATCTCGAAATATTTTTTTCGGACTAAATCCATTACTTCCCTACCATAGTAGAGGTGGGAAGTAAAAAGAGGGTCATGCTTTTTTTCAAAGAATAAAAAAAAGAGTGTTTATTTTTTGCAAATATTTACTAGGTGGGAAGTATAGGACTGGTCATCAGTCGAATTTTTTAATTGCTATTTACGTTTTTCAAAATCAATCACTTGTCATCTGTCAATATGAAAAGTGCCCGAAAAATATGGCGGAATTGGGCGCATGCGCAGAAAAAATGTTCGTCGATGTAAAGGTCTATAGGATAGAAAAAATTAAGATAATAGTATAGCAAACAAATTATGGATGCTGCTAAAAATGCGATGGGGTTTTTTTTTTAAATATTTTGATTATATAAAAGTAGATTTCTAAATCATGAACTCTACATTGTGCACACTAATATAAGCTATATTCAGTTCACACGTCCATTTAGACGTTAAATTAGATATATATGCATGTAATTTAATATAGATATTTACACTGGCGACTCGTTACAAAGAACAGTGGCGGGGATATGAAATTTATTTACTTTATAAAGAGCTAAAATGCACAAATGTATAGACTGACATCAGGAAGAATATCAATAATTTATTTCCAAACAGCTTTTATCCAAATTGCATTTCAAATTTTTGTTTTTTTTTTGTTTGTTTTTTGTTATCCGCATGTATGACCTCGATGTCAAAAATGCGTTAGTTATTAATTAAAAAAAAAAATTTACCGCAAAACAAATTTATTTTTGATGTGAAACATCTTATGTCGGGCTGTGAACAGCCGCGTGAGGGGAAATATGCAGTGAAATGTTTGGTTCGCTCCTTCACTGCTGTTTTCCCCACCACTGCGGCACTGGCTCAGGCATGCACTGTAGCACACGCGGTGTTACAGTGCAGTATATAAGATTACGTCAGCATAAAAATTAGTTGCTGCTTTTGAGAGTGCGTATAAATATGACACGAGGCGAGGCTCTGTCTTAATCTTACAGTAGGTGCCAATTGTTACTATGCTAGAAAATGAAACAGAAAATTCTACAGTTTCAATTGTTGCATGCGATGATAATGAATAAATTAAAATTTTATGGTAAAAAAAATATTTATGGTAAAAAAATATATACTACTACATAGAGAATACCACCGAGTTCAATAACGTTTTCTTTGATGTTTCACATCTGTCGGGGATCCCGAGACCCACACCCTTTTTTTTACTTTTAGTTCTATTTTTTAATTAAAGAAAAAAACAGGTACTCCATGAAAAAAACGATTTTTGATTACCAAATATAATACAAGAGTAACCATTAATGCCTGCACTACTGAAAGATGGGGGAATTTATTCGGGAAATGAGCAGGAAATTGTAGGTTGGTAACCTGGTGAGGGATCGTAATAACTCAATTTAATCCACTTCTCTATGTTTTGACGTTCTACACAACTCTAAAACAATATTCATACCGAAAATAAATAAACATAACTTATAATATCGTTTTGCGTAGGCAATTTATTAGGTACCAGCGACCCGATCCGACTTCGCTCAGGTGCTATGAATTTATGATTTCCACCTATCGAATGATGGAAAAAAAAATTGAAATCGGTTCAGTAATTTCTGAGATTACTCCCGATTTTCACCCGGACGAAGCCGGGCCGGCCAGTTACTATAGCCTATATCCTAAAACAAAGTATCACCTAATGAACTGTGCAAAAAATTTGAAATCGGTCTTCCACATTTATGAAAATTACAAAAACGTCAAAACCTTATTTCAAGATTTTCACGTATATTTATTTTTACGCAGGGCCCACTAGTACATTTTAATTTAGTAGAAAAACAAGAAAAACCGCTCAAAGATAAAATAACCAATTTCTTAATATAGGTACTTATTAGATATTTTTAAATCTATAAAATAATAATGTAAGTAAATTCAAATATTTTCTAGTGTATTATCACTGACACAATTAGCACCAACCAGAACGAGATCTTATCAAATATTTTTAAAAACACGATTGAACCGACCAATCGACGCTTGGCGTCGTCATCGGGAAACAAACGAGCGTCGACGGCGCGCCATTCAAACACACACTGATGTCATCAGTTTAGTTAGCCGTCGTAGTTTGTACCAGGAAGAGAAGAAATCGCTGCGTATTGTATCATGATGTGTTGTACATAGCCGATCGTAAAGTTCCGTCAAAAGTTAGGCCCTATAGCCTTAAGGCACGACACGACATGCAGACGACACAATAAAAAAATTGCAGCCAAAAGACTTTATTCACATACGACGCGACGCGACATGCATGCAATATAATGAAAATTCATACATCTTTGCAAATTGTTAAATTGTGTTTTAAAGACCACCAACAGTTCTGGTTATTTGGGCCTAGCACCAATTCATATTTTCAATTCATAATTATTTTTTTTTATAAGAAATTGAAAATCCAATTGACACTTTTACCAGCTCTCGGGCTAGAGCCTGGAAACTGGAGACTTGTAATAGAGGAACCATAGCAACGCCATGTAAACAGCAGCATTGCTACAAGTGTCAGATATTCTCAAGCCCTACATCCTTGCATTCTACATATTCAGCGCAATATCGATATCGTGTACTCCCCCAGAGGGAATATTGGAATGTAGTTGTTCTCGCAATGCATTCCAATGTTCTTTGGGATTGGCGTTCCCAGGAGCCCGAGCTCGTACCAGTCGGTTTGTGTATGCCGGCTGGCAGATTGTAATACACAAATGGATTATTAATTGTTGTGTTGAAGACGCTAATGACCTGAGTTGTCGACGCGTCTATAATGTACAATAATAATAATAAGATGTACGTTTAGATTGGTTTCGTGCTTAGTGGATTATAAATAATTATAGACGCTCGATAGTTCTGGTCATTAGCTAGTTTACTGGATAAGTTTGCCCGAAATGAAAATATTATTTGTTTCTTTTAAACATTATAGTAAAACTAAAATACACATATTTTTTTGAAGGCATCAATTGTTAATTTGTAAAATAAATATTTTCGAGAAGAATCGCCGCTGTACGGATTAATGGCTGTATATGAAACAGTTTAATTCCGATCGCCTGTATTACATAGGTGACTTGTGCACTGAACACTACACTGGTTATATAGGTGAATTTTTTACTTCTATTTCTGTTTGACGACAGAAAAAAATGAGACATGTGCATTATAAATAAACCACGGATTTTAATTACTAATGTCATTAATTATCTACTATTAAACTATAATTAAAATACCTACAAAAGAAAGACTATTAAAATTTAGAAAGCAATCCTCGAAAATTACGATTTTGAATGTGTGTCATTAATTGATCTAATTTTATTTACCTGAAAACAACTTGGGAATGCCGAATGAATAATAAATGATGATGATGAGCTAGTACGAAGATTCACTTCTACAACGTAGCTATATTGAATTAACACTCGGATGTAGTGAAAATCTATTGATTCTGAATCATATAAGGAAAATGTTAGATTAGTAATCATGTCACGGTTGAGTAATTGTAAGCTCATTCCGCCGCGAAAATGGAAAGGTTCAGGTTAGAATCCTGACTGTGACTATGGTTGGTAAAATGATTTTTTCTGATATGTTTGGAATCAATTATAATTGGCTGCTTTCCAACAAAAATGTTCAATTGCAATTCAGCCGTATAAATCTATTAATTTATTATAAATGATTTTATTTTAGTAGCTGACGAGGAAGTTCTTAAAACAATTTCCTGTATTTTCATTTGTTTTTATTATTAACAAAAAGATGATAGTCTAGTAATATTTTTAAGAATTGTTGTTTTTATAAAAAAAAAAAAAACACACATTTAAATTTTTGTTAATTTTAACTTTATTTCCACATATTCTCACCCACGTTTGTATTATTTTGTAGACTCTGAAGATGGTATAAAGAATACCGAAACGTTAGTAAAATGCAAATTTAATAAAATCAGTATTGCTTTTTATTGATCCTTTGTGCCACGGAAGTTCTCATTTCCAACAATTCTTAAAACTGTTTTCAAGGATCAAATTGCTCTATTTAAATATAGCAACTTCGAATTCTAGTAATATTCTTACCATAAAAGAATTAACATCTAACTAATTGCTTTAATCAGTATATTCCCCAGAACACCACCAACTGCTATATTAAAATTAAATTGAAACCTCAAATATTGATAAAATAAGAATTTTGGGTCATTATCGAATTTCAGTTTTCAACTATGGTGCTACTTTATAAAGCCTATTTCGCAGGGTCAAAATTTTTTTCAAAATTTTATTGTTTTAAGGATTATTTCGCAGAGCCTAAAATATTTTTTCAAAATTTTATTTTTAAGGATTATTTTGCAGGACCTAAATTTTTTTCTCAAAATTTTATTTTTGCAATGCTAGATAAAGAGCCCGAAACTCCCAGTTTGTAATTCGCTGATTGAGTTATTACTTACTCCACATTACCCTAAACATATATTTCCTTCCTATATATTGTAGCACAGCTTGTACGTAAACGTTTTTTCCACTACATGCGAGAGCCTTCCTATAGGAATGCGCCTCAAACACGTTGCTTTTAGGCGTACTATAGACCTCGCGCGGCGAAAGATGAAGCCACCGCGTCATAGTAACATGAATGCATTGCGCCCGCCTTCTAGCTTGCTATTGGAGATCCAATAGCAGTTTGCCAAAATTGTACCTAACGTCATAAAGCCCAATGTGCAGTTTTGTGTACACGGCACTGTCTGCGGGCAAGCAGGCGTTCACTAGCATATTATTGATGGCGTGCCTGGCTTCATCTCTCACCGCGGGCACTCTACCTCCATGGCTACATCTGACGACGTCGATCTGTTATCAAGCGAAATGTTTTTGGCAACTGTTGCAAAATTATCGCGTTATTATCAGTGTCCTTGGGATATTGTAATTGATAATTTTTAACCCGATATGCTTCTACGTTACCAGGTGGTACATTATTCAGATTTCTAATCAGTGCTCACAACATTTTTTTTTTGTAACCAACTGATATTGATGAGTGATGGACATATCTAAACAGTAAATGTTATTTTTTTCCTGTCGTCCTGCTAGAAATTGTTTTATTAAAATAGATTTCCTGGCAGGATAGCAGGAAAAACTTGCATTCATACTGGGTTGTAGAACAGATTGTCTGAAAATTTGGTTTGATAAATAAAATTAAATTGTGTTTTAAAGACCAGCAACAGCTAGGGTTAGTTGGCCCTAGCACCAATTCATATTTTCAATTCATTATTTTTTTTAATAATAAATTGAAAATCCAATTGACACTTTTACCAGCTCTCGGGCTAGAACCCGGGAACTGGGGACTTGTAATAGAGGAACCACAGCAACACCATGTAAACAACAGCATTGCTACACTTTCGGCCATTCCCAAGCCCAAAAAATCTGATTTGATAAATAAAATTAAATTGTGTTTTAAAGACCACCAACAACTAAGGTTAGTTGGGCCTAGCACCAATTCATATTTTCAATTCATTATTTTTTTTTAAGAATAAATTGAAAATCCAATTGACACTTTTACCAGCTCTCGGGCTAGAACCCGGGAATTGGGGACTTGTAATAGAGGAACCATAGCAACACCATGTAAACAACAGCATTGCTACACTCTCGGTTATTCCCAAGCCCAAAAAATCTGGTTTGATAATGACGTTAGATTGTGTGATAGATTTTTTTCGTTGGAGAGCAGCCAATTATATAATTGTTTCGAAACATATAGGAAAAAATCATTTTACCAACCAGTGGTCACAGTCAGGATTCTAACCTGAACTTTTCCAATTTCGCGTCGGAGTGAGCTTACAATACTCAACTGTGACATGATTGCTAAATTAATATTCTCCTTATATGCTACAGACTCAATAGATTGTGTATTTATAAATCTTAATGGCTCATTTATTAAGTTAAAATCCAATTCAGACAAAAAAGATAAATTTTGAAAAACAGGAAGTATTTTATGAATCATATTGTAACAAGTCCATTAACCCTTCACTCTAGCGGACAACAAACAAACCTCTTGAATGTACATCATTCTGACATTATTTTCAGGTCTCAGATCTAAAAATAAAAACATGCATCTGTTATGCTCGAGAAAAAGGCTTAATGTTTCAGTAAGACTAAACGCGCCCTATAAGATTTACAAATTTATTTTCTACATCGAATCCATAAATCAATTACATAGTATTAAATTTTTTTTTGAAAACTTAATTCCGTCATCTAGACGCTATTTTTAACGATGACATGTATAGATATAGAATTGCGCTAGCTTTTTAATTTTAGCTTATATATTTTATAAAAATAATTCTTTTCAAGCGAAGCAATAAAATCAAGTTACTGCTTAAAAGAAAAATATTGTCACGTATAAAAAATTGTGTAAAGTTTCATTAGATACTCGGAAACTATCGGATTTTTTTCGTGGTTTATATTTAAGTTCCGAATTCTCTCGTTAGAAAACCGTACATGATTTCTATGTTCCAAAACAATTTTTAATATAAAAAATGTCAGTAGAATTTGCCTGAAAACCATATGCGAAACTTGGTATAAAAATTCGACTGATGACCAGTCCTATACTTCCCACCTAGTAAATATTTGCAAAAAATAAACACTCTTTTTTTTATTCTTTGACTAGGCCCAAATAACCTTAGCTGTTGGTGGTCTTTAAAACACAATTTAATTTTTATTCTTTGAAAAAAGCATGGCCCTCTTTTTTGTTTGGTGATCTATTGATGGCTAGCTTAATATAGCAAAAATCATGGTTACCTTGATTTACGTACAATTTTTATTTTTTTTAGTAAAATATTTTTTTTCTCGAAAACTATACATTTTAGAGAAAAAAAATATTTACATTTTTTTCATATTATAACATCTAGAATTCATTTATATTTTTTTTTACCTATGTTAATACGTGACATTGAGGACGTTTTTTTGAATATCTCAGGATCCACTGAACCGATTTGACTCAAAATCTAATCAGATCTAAGTTAAAGGCTGATAAACACAATAGAATAATCGGCATGCCCGTATGTTGTTCCGTTCTTAAGATATCGAAGGCGAAAAATTGACCACATACACACACACACACACATACACACACACATACACACACACACACATACAGACATCAGTCAGAAAATGATCTTAAACGATTGCTAGGGTCTCAAAACGTGAAAATCTGTTAAAATCTCGAAATATTGTTTTCGGACTGAATCCATTACTTCCCTACCATAGTAGAGGTGGGAAGTAAAAATATGTACAAAATTGCATATTATTTTCAAAGTAAGGACTGATTTTGTTGTCATGACACTGATGACCTTAGCTGTTGAACGTCTACAATCTAACGATTTTGCTGACAATCGGATGACAGCAAAATTAATAGGCCTGAAGCCGAGCCTGAAGCCTTACTGAGACAAAAATTTAAAAGAAAGAAAATTTCAGACAGACCATCGTACGGAAAATCACTTTTCTTTATTTTTTGTGGGTTGTACAATCAGACCCAGGACCTTACCTCGGACACAATTTTTCGACCTTGTCACCATACTTCAATTTCTTTACGGCACGTGAAAGTAAAAATTGATGACATCAAAAATATAGAATTTAAAATAAAAATAGAATCAGGGAGCTACATTGTCGATTTTTTGAGAATAATTGCAAAAAGTATAATTCCTTTTATTAACACATTATATTAGCTTGACTTGCATGTTGTATATATTATGTATGTAAAAAATCGTTTTACTCGATTTTCACCCTCTTTCAAATGTCCAACTGACATGAAGATTAAGATATTTTGGCTATAGTAATATTTAAAAAAAATGCGGTGGAAGTGACGGTGTTTATGGTGGGAAAACGTGTCTCCAGTCGTTAAAATTTAAATATGATATATTATAATCATTGAAAATGTAAAAATAAAGACATATTTAAAAAAAAAATAAAAAAACACCCCAATAGGTATCAACGCACCAAAAAGTAGAAAATAGATTTCTTTCTCTCCTATAACGTTTAAAAGCGTGGGACACTCACTATATCTATAGTTCATTTAATCCATCGAGTTCTCCACGCTTTTTTTAAATGTTAAAGGAAAGAAATTCTCTACTGTTGGTGTGTTGATATAATAAGTTTGTTTTTTATTTTATTTTTTTAATATACATTTTTATTAGAGTAACAATGGACTAAAAAATAGTTACATTTTAACAATTCCAGTGCAGATATTTGTAGGAAAGAAAATGTTTTCAGGTACAAATCCTGTAAGTAAAATTATTATCGCCATACAACGCAACTAAATCTTATGAAGAAAAAAAAATACCATCACGAAAATACAAAAACCTCTTCACACACAAAAATACAAAACTTGAACAAAGTACTTACCTATACTAGTTTGAATAATTAAATCCACTTTACGTAAATCACTACCACAATTTTTAAAAATTAAAT
Organism: Mongoloraphidia duomilia; assembly: GCA_039654895.1. Classification (NCBI taxonomy): domain Eukaryota; kingdom Metazoa; phylum Arthropoda; class Insecta; order Raphidioptera; family Raphidiidae; genus Mongoloraphidia; species Mongoloraphidia duomilia. The sequence continues at coordinate 17,618,882 of CM077527.1, forward strand.
AATACAAAAAATATTAACACATTAACATATTTACCATTAAACTTATTTTATAAATAGGTACATTTCGTGTCCAAAAAAAAATCTGATACAAGAAACTCGACAAAATATACGGTGACTAATTTATTTTTTTCTAGTGACTAGTTTAATTTTGAATCTATATTTTTTTACTCTTGCTTAAAGTCAACGATCTCTACGATCAGGTGATAAAAAAAGGATGCAAACCATTCGAAAATACTGATTTGGAATTTCGTTTTTTCAGATAAAAAGGCAGACCAAATGAAACATGGCGTAGGACAACTGAATGACTAGTGAACGCAATAGGCAAGAACTGGGTAAATTAAAGCAATTTAGGTATATTATTGAGATTCGCGCTGGTTGAATTATTATTTACTCCAACTGAAACTTTACTTGAAAATAAGTTCATTTGTGAATTGAGGTAATCTTTGATTATTATAAACTACCCAAGCAGCAAGCTAGAAACAGTTTAATTTATTGGTATACGTTCTGCCACCAGAATTTCGTTTCCGTTGAAACTTTGTTGGGAATAAAATATTTAGTGGCTGTACCCTGTATTCTCTGTTCTTTTTTCATCTTTTCCTTCTCTGATCGCAATAACGATCAGGCAAGCTCATCGTCGTAAAACACATCCGTCACGTATTATTGAAGTGCGAAACTTTTAAAAACAAAATCAGAATTATAGCCTTCAAAACTATTCGAATTTTAAGCGTGTGGCGTGGTAAAGTAATCGGAAAAATTTTAATTGAATTTGCGGGGCAGAATTTTCGAATGGTCTGGTCCCAACCGAATAACTGAAAAATTTATTTAAAAAAACAATATCATCTTTTGGTTTCGCTTTTGTCGGGTAAAAATTAGGATGCAACTTATTGAACGCGTGTGTAAGTATGGTCGTATAGCTTAAGGCGAATTCATCATACTTAAAATATAAAAACAGTCGAATATATATATTTATAAAAGATTAATTAATAGTCCCCATAGTTCATGCTAAAGAAATAAATTGATAATACGCTATCATTCGTATACTCATACCATAAAAAATGATGTTGAAATAAAATAAGAGCCTTGCGGTATTCACAGTAGAAATAATTAGAGCCTTGCGGCATTCCTAGTAGTTATAAAAAGAGCCTTGTGGCATTCCTTCTTGATATTAAAAGAGCCTTGCGGCATTCCTACTTGATATAAAAAAAGCCTTGTGGCATTCCTACTTGATATAAAAAGAGCCTTGTGGCATTCCTACTTGATATAAAAAGAGCCTTGTGCCATTCCTACTTGATATAAAAAGAGCCTTGTGGCATTCCTACTTGATATAAAAAGAGCCTTGTGGCATTCCTACTTGATATAAAAAGAACCTTGCGGCAAGCCTACGTATATATATCTAGATGTTTCTATATATTATCTGTGTCAATTATGGATAATAGAGTTTTTTTTTAAAGAAAAGTAATGAAACTCACCAGTATGAACGTCACTATCACCATCCAAATCCTAACCTGAAATTAAAAAAAAGATTTTTAAATTACGAAATTGACAAAGAATATTTCAGATGGGAATAATAAAAATAATTAGTTTTATTCCTAATTTATCACGTAAATATGTTTGATTTTTGAAGGTCCAAAACCACAACTTTAATAAGATTTAAAATTGGAACTCTGTAATAAAACCGGTTAACCTAAAAAAAACAACAGGTTGTTTTCATTAATTCTGATTAAATAATCAGTAAAAAAGTGATAATTTAATCAGAACAAAGACTCATCTATAATCACTGGATGTTAGTAGGTCAAACAACTTTGTAATTTTATTTTCAAATTCCTTTTGAAAGGACTAAACATGATGGGTTCGATGCTATGCATAAGAATTCAAAATAATTTTCATTCTAAATAAAAATGCATGCAGTTTGCATAGGCAAGTATTTAGAAATAGCTAACCTTAAATAGTACACAACAGGTTGCCTTCATGTATTATCCTTCACCGGGAATCAATAATCCTTTTTATACAGTTATAAAATCAACATAGTATACATATATATAAAAAGTTAGTGTAATAACAAACATATTTCGACACTTATATTTATTAATATTCTTTACACATATTTAAAAAAATTACACTTGTATAAGCACGATTAGTTTCAATAAAAAAAATATTAACTATTTAACAGTAAAAATTGATTGAAGTCCATTGTAAATTCCAAAAACAATAGTGTTTTTGTCTTGTTTGTAGATCACAGTCTCACTGTCATAATTGTGGATTCGAACCAAAGCTTGCTGCACCGAGCTTCCATCTGACGAAAAAATCAGAAATCAAAGCAACTTCGAAAATTAAGAAAATTGCTTATGCAATATCCTTTCCATTATACGAAACATAACAAAAAAAGATTTAATTTCATCGTAATTTTTAATATTCAAGTTTCATAACGTCTATTTTTGGTTGTTTTTTAGCTGTTTTGATTTCGAGATACTTCCACAGTTTGCGGCAGCGTCCCCATCTGGTGGAAAAACGATGTTCAGAAGCGTAGATATTGGGAAAATGCAACTATTCACCTTATTTCCCTTTGGCCTTTATAGTTCATTAGCACTTAGGTAACTAGTTCAGTCACCAAGTTTTTCACTTTTAATCTTCAGTAAGAGTAAAAGTAATCGAGACCTCGTTCCAGTACAGTCGCTGAAAATTGTAAACAAGAAGCAAGATAGTAACTAGTATGACATTGCTTTCGAACCTTGGTACTACGTCCATGTATTTACAGTTTAGAATCAATATCTAAATTCTAACGAATGTTCCCGAGACTGGCGCTTCACAAAAGGTACAGGTTCTGATTTTGTAATTTGTATCATTTTATCAGTCACTACTCAGTACTCACTGAGTGACATTGACTGGTGAATACTGGATGGTGACTAGAAAAATCATATCATTTACAAGTTTTGATAAGGAAAGAATTTTTCCCTGTGATAAGCATATTTTTTTCCTATCGCATTCGGGAATCTTGAACAGAAATTCGTAATAAACGGCAGAAATAAATGCAGAAATTATTCTCTGAAAAGCTTCCTTCATTAATTAATTGATACAAAACAATTTAAAGACTTTTTGCAAACGTTTAATGATCACAATTTTTTTCTTCGATGATTGTGATTTTATGAAGATGTTGGATATTTTTTTATTTAAGGAAATATTTTTTAAAATACATATATTCTGTTTTAACATTTCCTGAGATTACTAAAAGGTGAGATCTATTAATATTTAAATTATATTCATATCTGTAAAAAAATAGAACTGGTCCAGCATCTCCTTAAAATAACCCGTTCTTCAACATTAGCATTTTCAATATATTTAGTTTACGGTTTGATTGAAATAAAGAATATAATATTATATTGATAATTCCATAAGTCACAGCAGCTTTATATCCAGGAATAAAGATCATACGTTTGTTTGCCATTTTTTTAACCGACATCAAAAAAAGGAGGTGGTTCTCAATTCGGTTGTATTTTTTTTTATGTTTGTTACCTCATAACTCAGTCATTTATAAACCGATTTTGAAAATTTTTTTTTATTTGAAAGGATATACTTTCAGATTGGTCCCATAGAAATTTCATCAAAATCGGTTCAGTAGTTTTAATAAAAATGAGTAACGGCGTGTGATTCTTTAAGGTAAATGTCACTTTTTGACACTAAAAACTAAAAAATAAAAAACTTTTTAGCAAAAAAAAACCTCCTTCAAAAAACCCCTAAAAAGAGTAAAATAATAAAATTTTGAGGTTTGTGCCAATTTAATAAAATATGAAGTTGGTTAAAAAGAAGATATTAATCACTATACTACTATACTTTTTAATCGACTTTATATTTTATTAAATTGGCACAAACCTCAAAATTTCATTATTTTACTCTTTTCAGTGGTTTTTTGAAGGAGGTTTTTTTTTGCTAAAAAGTTTTTTTAATTATATCATAGACTATAGAGACAAATAACACAGCAACTAGCAAGTTCTTGGAAGTTCGGTGACCGGTGGTAAAGTTTGTTAAAACTGCATTTAAATAAGGGTAAAAATGTAAAGGATAGACTACCCTCTAAATGGAAGGTGACAGAGCGAAATGAAAAATACCTCTTAAGGCTCTTACAGCAAATTTGCACCCTACCTCAGGTAAAGAAAGCAGGATGACCGAAACAAATTTAAATTTGTCTCTGTTTGAATTACAGTAATAACTTCCCCTTAAATAATAGACAAGTGCTTGTGCCTTCAATAATCCCTAATTTTATAGAATTTTTTTCACCAGTCACTAATAATTCCTAGTTGAAAATCGATCTGCTTTATTTTCAATTCGTTATTCGATAACATCATTTCGGGGCTCCGTTCAAGTTCTAGGTCATAGATAAAACATTTTTTTCACATTTGCAATTTTTTTACAGTAATCACAGAGATTGGTCAAACATAACCCCACTTTTTTAACCTAGCTTTTTAAATTGATTGACGAGGAAAACAAATACTGCTTTAATATCAATAGAAATGAAATAGAAAATGCTAAGTCGATAGCTGACTTAAGTATGAAAAGCGTGGGGAATTTGTGCCTTAATACAAAACCATGTGGTAGATATTATTCAGACAAGTTAACAAATAGCAACTAGCAAGAGTCAACTTCAGTCTTCAACTGTTTCGATGGAAAGCGTCAGTTGAGCGCATGTGTAGAACTAGTGTACTATTGGACCTGGTATACTCACGGTGTGATTTTCAATGCGTGGAATCAAAAATTATTAAATTCTGAATGAAAACATTATAAACTATTAATGAAAACATGAAATTGTCAAGCGGAAACGTTCTAGTGTTTTGTTTCGTGTGTGTTTTGTTAGTGACAAAAATTAATTGTTGGGGTAAGTTGATTTTTTTGCTTGTGCTAATTTTCTACTATCCACTGCTACTGGGGACTCTGTACACTGTCAAAATTAAAGTACGAATATTATTAATTACTAAGATTCATTCGATTTGAATATTAAACTATACTTTTATATTATTTGTTGAAATACAATTATAAAAGATTTTTTTCGCGTTGATACGTTTGTTAATAATATTTAACTGATGCCCAATAATCAATATTCGTAGCGTTCTGATTGATTAGGTGTAACTTTGAAGTGTATCCCTCCATAGACTGACATACAAGTGTCACGTAGACCGGTGTTTGAATTCAATATTTTTTTAAATTCTCAAATTTTCACTTATTTTAAATTAAACTACATTTTTTTAGGCCCGCATTTCAACGCTAATATTTTTTACTATGAAGTCCACTAAAACAATTTTTATTCCTTGGAATATAAATAACAGCATAATTTATTTAATGTTAAATAAATTGTTGTTGACTTGATTTTTATTTTTTTTACTTATTTATAGTTAATTAATTTGTTAAAAAATATGTAATGACTTTCTTCAAAAATGTTTATAAAAAAATAATAGTTTTAATTTTTTTTTGGGTGTATTTTTGTACACACTTTAAAATATTATTTAATCGGAGTTATTACAAAATACAATTTAGTTAATAACAAAATGTTTTTGTGTTGTTGTTAAACTTCGTTTTTCTACACACCATATATCCAAAGGTTATAGTTAGGTAATCGAAAAGATACAAAAAAATATATTGGACAAAAATAAATTATCTTTTTATTAGATAACGCCAGGTATTCCTATAAAATTTTTACCATTAAGGTACCTTCCTCATGCGGATATTCTTATGTTAACAATATGATTTCGCTTACGTCCTTTTATTAAAAATATGCCGATATTAACCTTCATGTTCTAATATCAAAATAATTATTTCATTTCATAAAATTTTGTAATAATCAAAATTTTCACGTAAAAATAAAACGAGGTATATTTTGGCCAAAGAAAGAACACCGGCCAAGAGAGAGAGATACAATCACTCTCTTTAGCATGTGGCGGCATATCGTTGAAAATACTAAAATAAAAATTTTTTTTGAGTTTTTTATAGATTATATTATTATAAAAATGTAGTATCAGGTTTAAAATTTTGAAAAAAATCAGGGTTATGAAAAGGCTGGTAAAGATAACAAAAAAAATATAGCAAAGGTAAGATTTTTATTAGTTTTTGAGAATTAGCGCAAAATTAATCACAAATATGGTGTAAGTGACGTTCATAAAATAATGGTTCGTTCAACATGAACGAATCCCTCCAGCGCGCCATGAACGAACGATTCATTTTATTTTAAAATGTGTTTTCGCCATATCCACTACAAAATAGCTACTTTACATACGTATGCATGTAAAGTGACATTTGACAGGCCGGTGTAGGTGTAACGTGTAGAAAAGTAAACTATTTCCATAATGATTTATGTTTATTCGAATTGATCCGCCCGCTATTACCTACTGACAGTTAGATAGTTGTTATTTAGTGTAGTTGAAAGACGCTAATGATCTGAGATGTCGACGCGTCTATAATCTACAATAAAAATAAATATAGTAACAGTTACTTTCGGCCTATTATAGAAGTGAAGTTGGCGACACAAAATTAACTGCCAAAAATTTTTGATAATACTGAAAATGAAGTTAAAAGCAACTATTCTATAGTGGATAATTTATTCTTCATTGACATGGAAGATTTTGCCAGCAAAAAGAAGGCTAGTTTGTAAATCGTTTAATTCATAATTTTCAAATCTGCAGAAATTGACATAGAAGGTTATTGTTTTGCTGCAAACGGAGACATAGCAGTTTGCTGTTCTTCACCATCGATATCTCGTCCGTAATGATATTATATGACTCATGTACAGACGCTAATGACCTCTGTTGTCGAGCGTCCATAATTCACAATTCAATTCAATGACTCATGTAACTGTTAAAACTCGCTATGCTCGTTTTAACACAATGTCACTTATTTAATGTCAGTAATATATCTCATTACGCCACTAAAGACATACAATCTTACTGTTTTTAAATTAATTTATTTGTTTTATGAGTCAACTCTTTTTCTGACAGAGACTTTGCGGGATAGAGATTCACGGGCTGAAGGACTTAAAATTTAAATAATTATCTATGTATTGAAAAACAGAAACTTAATTTAAAAGCCAATTAAAATGTAAATAAACTACCTATTAAAATAATAAAGTAAAATCAATTTACTTCAAAACAAATTTGAAGATTAAAACTATTAAATCTAAACATAAAAACAGCTGCATTTCTATAGGTATTTAAGCTTAATAAAAGTGACATTAAAATGATTAGTATCGGCTGATTGTTTTTATAATTCAAATATAAATTGTGTCAAAGATTATCAAAATTTGTAAAGTTTCATATAAAAACATATTATAGTAGTAATAACTGCTTTTAACTACGTAATTTCCACTTAAGAATTCCATACGAAGATAACAAATGGCCAATATTTTGTTTTACATAAAAATCGAAAGATTAATTTTGTAATTTTGAAAAAAAACTACTAACATTTAATTAACATTAAATTACACAAAAACATTTGTAAATACTTGGCCTGAAGATGATACAAATATGTCGAAACATGTCGCCTATATATCGTTCGTTTTTTGAGCGTCCTATTTTTTGTGTGTGATAATAAATTTTATTATTATTTCTGCCTATTCTATCTATTAATGACTTTGTTCAAATAATTAACAAATAATTAATTAAAAATACTATTGTATGGTAGTAAATAATTTATATGAAAGAAATGTAACAGCAATTCAATGCTAAACAAAAAAGAAACCTTGACTGCAATTTATTTCAAATAAAAATCATGCGCAATACCTAGAATAGAATAATATTTTTATTGAGAACCTGAGTAGGTATCTTCAGAGAAAACAAAAACAAAATAAGACTATTAATTAAAAAAATATTAGTAAAAAAAACTTTTTAGAGACAAGCTTTTATTTAAATGCACTAAAAAGGAAAAAATAATTTTTAATAATTTAGGTTCATAATTAATAAAAGCGTGGGTCGTGAACTCTATGATAGTTTATTAGTCACGATCCACGCTTTTATTAATTATGAACCTCAATTATAAAAAAATATTTTTTCCTTTTTAGTGCATTTAAATAAAATAAATTCTTTTGCATTTTAGTGTATTGGCGGAATCCTACTAATATTATAAACACCACCAACCCGACTTCGCTTCGCGGGGGGATAATAAATCATAAAAATTTTAGCACCCGGGCGAAGCCGGACGGGACCGATAGTAAAATATAAATTGCATTGGAAGCAAATACTTCACAGACCGCTCGAATGGGAACATAAAAAATTATGCAAATCACGCATTTGCATAATAAATGCAATAATTGCAATTAAAATTAACTATGCTCAATAGATAAGTACTTTTAAAGCGTGCGGTCAGAATTTTATGATTGCATTTTACGAATCTATATATCTACTAGTGCTTATTATATAAAACATTATACTTCTTCGGCAGTCGAGTAAAAAAAGATAATGTTTGTAGCAGGTCATCTCAGGAACTACTTAACTGATTTGGAAAAATCATCCACTGTTTAAAAGGTTGCTTCTTTACGAGTAACACAGACTATCTATACATAAACATAATATAATAAAATCGTAGACAAATTAATTTAATACTAGTTTATAGACCGAGAGTTAGTGACAATTTTTTGGTGTTATTTATTCAAGGTCTTTTTTTTGTGAAGATGTTGAGGGAAGCATGTAACAAAAAAAATGGTCACAATTATTATTACTTCAAGGCTGAAATTGTTTGTCGGTGACCCAATAATGCCATTATAATATTCACAGATCGATTGGTCAATATTAAAGCGGTGGCAGATCACTCTAAACGTGTCATGTATCCGACGAAATTTATATTATTAGTTCAAGGTTCAAATTTTAATATGTTGTTACGGCGACTGTTTTAAGCATATATTTCAATTTGCACTTTGCAGAACAAAAATACATAACATTTCTACTTTAATTTCCAATATTATCAAATATTCATTTAAACAAAAAACAATTTTTTTACGTAAGCGCATATAATTAACCTATGTTTTGTCCAAGCATAAATAATTATGTGGTATATAATTTGCATACTCGTGTACTCTAAACTAATAAATAGTGGTTCACTAGTTCGATAGAACATCCTGTATATTAAATTCAATCGACATTGACTGTTGAACTTGAAATAACTGGCTTTTACTTTTAGAAGGTACGTCATTTTATCATTAAGGCACTTAATTATTAATATTATTTTGATAATAAACTTTTCAACTAATAAATCTCTGAACAGCAGACTTCGTTCCATTCATATTTTCAAAGTCAAGGATTTTGACGTCACATATTTAACATTTTAGCTTCTCAAACCTCATCATCATCATGTGACGCCAATAGGGTGGGTACTTAATTTTTAGGGTTTCGTACCTCCGAACGGAACCCTATTACTGTCCGTCCTTCCGTCTGTCATAAGGCTCTATCTCACAAACGGTAAGAAGTAGCTAGTTGAAATTTTCATATGGATATTGTGCAGGATATAGGCTGGTTAATCAATATTAATTATATTTAGGGACTTTAAAGTGTCCCTGAGGCATTATTTAATTCAAAAATGTTTTTATAATCTACATGATTTTTTCGCATAGTAATTTTTATATCTTTAATCTGACGCTATTATGTTATTTGGAATTTTTTTAAATAAAGAATTATTATTATTATTATAAAGAGGTGGAGTTTATTTGCGGCAGGTAATTTCAGGAAATACTAAACCGATTTAAAAAATTCTTTCAGTGTTTAAACTATATACGATTACGCTACGGCAACAAGGAGATGAGTAGTGAGCGAAAATGTAATTGGTATACACTGGTTAAACTATAAGAGTACACTAAAGTGACATAAATATGAGACAACCATCGATTGACGTAACGTTACAGTACAATACTAGAAATATTCATTTTAAACCTACGTTACCATCGGGACTCAAACCCGAATCTTCCACAATCGCAGCGGATGCGTTATCATTTACTCTACACTCTACAGTGACACGATTAAATAATCAATTGGGTTTTTGAATAAAATTTTTTTTTTACTTAAATGGAAAGGCCACATACAAGTTTTATAGCAAAACTGTTTTTATTTAATTTTTTTGCTTACTAATTAAAAAGTTATATTTAAATAAAAATTAATTTTTAAACTCAGTTCCGATGACGCGCCGAAAGAATCGCGTGTGACGTCATTATGTTATCTATGGTCTTTGTATCCATGGTTACCAAGTTAAAAATTTATTATTTTTGATAGTATGTGTAATACATATACACAAATACCAACAAATGCACACAAATTTTAACATAACGACGTCACAAACATTTCTGGCGCGTTTTGAAGTCACGTGATATGTTTTAAATTTTTATACATTTTAATTAATTTTTAGTAATTTATCTGTGGCTTTAAAAAAATTTTTCTTTTCGTTTTTCAATATTATTTATGTTAAATTATTAGAAAAAATTAATATTTTTTTTTAAATTTTAATACCTAATTGTATCCATTATAAATCATATTGTAACTAATATTACATATCATCCGAGAGCTGATTTTAAAATTAAGGTATATTTATATATGAACCTTCTCACATGCGAGTGCTAATTCATAGCACTCGGGCGAAATCGGACGGGATCTCTAGTTTAATATATGATATAAATATGAGAGATTTGTTACTCTTGATTATTTTGCTATCAAGCCAAAATTTACCCTTGGGAAGCCGGGCCGGAAAACTGATGTAATTTTAGAACCATATAATCTGTTACTCGTGCGAAAATGAATGTTTTTTCTTACGAAAAAAACTTTTTAACAAAAAAAACCTCCTTTAAAAAGGCATTAAAAAGAGGAAAATAATGAAATTTTGAGGTCTGTGCCAATTAAAATATGAAGTTGGTTAAAAAAAGAAGATATTAATCACTATACTATACTTTTTAACCGACTTCATATTTTAATTGGCACTGACCTCAAAATTTCATTATTTCCTCTTTTTAGTGCCTTTTTGAAGGGGGTTTTTAGTGTATTTGCCATAATATGGCACATACACTATTGGCGTCGGTCGGATGGCGGGACCTAGGGGTCGGACCAAAATTTCTCGACGTTTCATAGCCTCCTGAACAATTTGGCACCATTTTTGCAAATGTTTATATATATATGTATGTATATATTTATTATATATATATTATATCATCATATTTATATATAGTATACTAAATATTTATATATCATATGTGTGTACACGATAACTCTCGACAGACTTAATCGATTGAAACGAAATTTGGTACACACATTGGAACCCATCACCGCAAGAAGCCTATTTAAAATGGGCCCGATCGGACCATTTTCAGGGTTGTATTTAGGGGTTCCAAAAAGTTTTGGGGCCCAAAAATACCGAAAAATTTGTCAGAATCGTTTCAAAATTGAAATTTAACTCTTTAGTAAAGATTAAAACGTGCTGCTAAAATTTTAATAAAATCGGCCCGACAGGACCGGACTTTCAAATTTCATGAAAACACTGGTTTGTTGATACGGATTTACTTATGAAAGGGTGTATTTAATGTGGTACAGAGGTTGCATTGATAATAATATTGAAATTAAGAAAAAAATATTATTTTAAGGGATGTATTAAGGGGTTAAATTTTTTATTTTGTCCAAAAACAAACTTAAGTTCGCGTATTAAAGCCACAAGGCCTGTATTTGCAAATACACTATATTGTCGGCAGGGTTTGGCACTGCGACCCGAGTTTTTTTTTATTAAAAAGTTTTTTATTTTTTACTTTTTAGTGTTAAAAAGTAACATTTACCTTAAAGAATCACACGTCGTTACTTACTTTTATTAAAATCAGCCTACTGAACCGATTTTGATGAAATTTCTATGGGACCAATCTGAAAGTATATCCTTTCAAATAAAAGAAAAATTTTCAAAATCGGTTCATAAACGACGAAGTTATCCGCGAACACACATAAAACATAACCACATAAAAAATATATACGGTCGAATTTAGAAACCTCTTTTTTTTGAAGTCGGTTAATATAAAGTGGTTGATAACAATAGTAACGTAATACTAGTCACGTATGTTTGCTTATTATCAAAAATTGACATATATTTAATCCGATTTCAAATATGACTTTGCCGAAAAATTGATAAGTGGGCATTTAATAAGCGCACGTATAAAATGTTTATCAATCATCAAAGAATGACTCGCTGTCCAAATTCTAAGATCTTGTATTGCAAATAGCTAATTTTACGATAGGTTTCTTTTCTTTTTTTGTGAAAATTCAGAATAAGAAGTCAGATAATAGGTGTCAATAAAATTACTAAATAGCTGATATGTATTTTTTGCCATTTTTTATCTATTTATACATAAATATATTATTGTAAACATATAGGTAACTGTATTGGTTACTTAAACTTTTTATTGCCATACCCACAATAAAATAGCTACTTTACATGCGTATATGTATGCATAGAATGTTACCACGCAGGTGTGTTGGTGTTTTCAAAACACACTAGTGTGGTCAGGGCCGGCTTAAGCTAACTATGCGCCCTAGGCAAGATTGAATTTGCGCCCCCCTTTTCAGCAATTCATTTCAACTCTGTTGGAGTGATCAGTAAGGTGCAGTTAGAGGGCGCCAACTCTACTATAGAGCTATCAGCTGGCGCTCTTTACTGAAGTTAGCATTCCTTTTCTTGAAGTACGAAATATGAAATTGACGTTACAGTTAAAAACTGTTGAAACAGTAATACTTATAAATTATGATTTTACTTTATTATGATGTTGTAAAGTATTCAAATATGAAGTACTCATATAAATAAATTATCAAATTTTTTTAGTGTATTTGCCATATGGCACATACACTATTGGCGTCGGTCGGATGGCGGGACCTAGGGGTCGGACCAAAATTTCTCGACGTTTCATACCCCCCTGAACAGTTTGCCACCATTTTTAAAAATGTTTATATATACAGTGTGTCCAAGACTTGCGTTGTCGGCCGATATATTGATTTTGGGTGAAGATAGAAAAAAAGTTTTTATACAAAAGTTTTATAAATTTTAACGGTCTATAACCTAAAAATATTTTCAATTATACAGCCTGTCCCATTTAAGCATGGCAGATCAAAGCTATGTTTTTTTTAACCTAGCACCCTGTTTTTATTTGTTTTTTCAATTCTGCATCTAAATGTGAATAGAAATTGTAAGGGAAGCCATGCTCGAAAATTCAGTAATTTTTGAGTTATTGAAGTTTTTTAGAAATTTTTGACACGTGCAGACATTTACCTAAAATTTGACATAGCCAAAACCGAAACCTTTATCAAACTGAAATTTTGAGGATCACTAGATAATGGACGGACAAATCAATGTCTGTTCTAAAAAAATGAATTTATTATACAGGGTGTTCAAAATAATGTACTTATTTTACCTAACTTCAATCACGTGTAACTTTTGATTGTTAAATACAACGAGGGTATTTTTTTGCTGGAATTGTATTCTTTAGGATATTTACTAACACTTTTATTAAGGGTTGTCCAAACCTAAACTTAATATTTTCGTATTAAAATAATAGGTTTAGGTTTGGACAACCCTTAGTAAAAGTGTTAGTAAATATCCTAAAGAATACAATTTCAGCAAAAAAATACCCTCGTTGTATTTAACAATCAAAAGTTACACGTGATTGAAGTTAGGTAAAAGAAGTACATTATTTTGAACACCCTGTATAATAAATTCATTTTTTTAGAACAGACATTGATTTGTCCGTCCATTATCTAGTGATTCTCAAAATTTCAGTTTGATAAAGGTTTCGGTTTTGGCTATGTCAAATTTTAGGTAAATGTCTGCACGTGTCAAAAATTTCTAAAAAACTTCAATAACTCAAAAATTACTGAATTTTCGAGCATGGCTTCCCTTACAATTTCTATTCACATTTAGATGCAGAATTGAAAAAACAAATAAAAACAGGGTGCTAGGTTAAAAAAAACATAGCTTTGATCTGCCATGCTTAAATGGGACAGGCTGTATAATTGAAAATATTTTTATGTTATACACCATAAAAATTTATACAACTTTTGTATTTAAACTTTTTTTCTATCTTCACCCAAAATCAATATATCGGCCGACAACGCAAGTCTTGGACACCCTGTATATATATATATATATGTATGTATGTGTGTGTGTGTGTGTGTGTGTACACGATAACTCTCGACAGACTTAATCGATTTAAACAAAATTTGGTACACACATTGGAACTCATCACCGCACGAAGCCTATTTAAAATGGGCCCGATCGGACCATTTTCAGGGTTGTATTTAAGGGTTCCAAAAAGTTTTTGGGCCCAAAAATACCGAAAAAATTGTCAGAATCGTTTGAAAATTGAAATTTAACCCTTTAGTAACGATTAAAATGGGCTGCTAAAATTTTAATAAAATCGACCCGACAGGACCGGACTTACAAATTTTATGAAAACACTAGTTTGCGGATAGAGCTTTACTTACTGAAGGGTGTATTTAATTTGGTACCGAGGTTGCATTGATAAAAATATTGAAATTAAGAAAAAAATATTATTTTAAGGGATGTATTAAGGGGTTAAATTTCTTATTTTGTTCAAAAATAAACTTAAGTTCACATAATAATGCCACAATGCCTGTATTATAGCGAATACACTATATTGTCGGCAGGGTTTGGCACTGCGACCCGAGTTTTTTTAATGTTGAAATAAAACATTGGCGCCTAGTTTGTCTATAGCTTAAGCCGGCCCTGAGTGTGGTAAGTAAAGTTTCCATTGTGATTTATGTTTATTCGCTCTGATCCGCCCGCTATTACCTACTCACGGCCTGCTATAAATATAAAGTTGGCAACGCAAATCAACTGTCAAATTTATTTGAAAATACTGAATATGAAGTGAAAAGCAGCTATTTTATAGTGGGTATGGCAGAAAATACAATATATATCTCGTGCGTATTGATATTATGAATCGTGTAACTGTTAAAACTCGCTAGCGTTCGTTTTAACATAGATACTGTTACTACTCGTCAATAATGCCTCATCACGCATCTAAATATACAATCTACTATATCCTATCGTATATTCGTGTCGATTACGTTTTTGAAGTTTGAAACTGCCTCGATATTGCATTCGAGAAAAATCGGTTCAGTGGTTTTTGAAAAAATCCCGATCATATACACGTCAAATGAGCCATTTTCCTGAGAGTAGTTCCTTCAATTATCCACGAGAGGGAGCACTTGTGGTAGGTGCAAACATTATTTATTCCCCATTAGTGTCGTATCATTTTTGTGGTAGGTAGTAGGTACATATAACTTAATTAATAAATTATTATTATTAAATTAATTAAATAATTAAGTTATACCACTAAAATGACACGACACTAATGGGGAATAAAGTTTGTACCTACCGCAAGTGCTGCCTCTAGTGGATAATTGAAAGAACTACTCTCATGAAAATGGCTCATTGATAACCTTTTTTTATGTTAAAAATAAGTTTCATTCGTTGGAAAAATAACAAAAAAACTGCACACGCTTTCGTTTTTAAATATCTTTCGAGAAAACTTTAAACTAAATTCATAAAAGTAATTATTGATATATATTTTTGAGTACCTACTTAATTTAGAATGATTAATAATAACTGTTTACTTATAGAAAAAACATCATTTAAGTATCAAGATGGACAATTTCTGTGATTTTTTCGCCACTTGTAGAGATAAAAAGTTAATGAGGTAGTTAATAAATTATTATTAATTCATTAATTAAATTGTTTAAATAAGATATGAAAATATTTTTCTGAATATTATGATATCAAAATAATTTTGAAAATACATTTTTTAAGAAGTATTATTTTTCCTCGTAGTATTTTAAACACTATTACTTTTGACACTTTTACTCAGTAAAAACGAAAGTTGAGTTTTTCTGAAAATTGAAAAAGATCTTAAATAATAAACGGTAGGTAGATACTATATTAATTTATTTAACAATGCGTTCGATTCGTTAGGTCAATCCCCACTCTCCAGCAATGATCCCTCTAATTTTTTCGCTTACTGCGCGGTACAAAAGTAGGTAAGTATATGGGAGCAAAAATATTCAAAACGTATGTAAAAGTGTGCAAGTGGGAGGGGTCCTGTGCCTGTGTTTGAAGTCAAAAATTTTTTTTAATAAATACTGCAACCGCACGCACGCTGTACTGTATGCAAAACTCACACAACAAAGAGATTTCATTTGACGTTTAAATGTCAAAGGCCGTTTCAAAAAAATTTTTGACCCTCCAAATTTTACTTTTTTTTTGTGAAATTTGGATTTTTGCCATTTTTAGATGGAATTCTTCTATAAAATGAAATAAAAAAAATTGTGAACAAGCCCATTGTGCACAGAATACAAAAACGGCTGCGCAACTTTCGAAAAATTAGCACGCGGCCGTGCACCCACACAGCTTAGAGGGAACATTGCTCCCTAGTATCATTCCTGATTATATCCCTTCGAAATTGGAATAAATCAATTGATTGGTATTTTACTGACATCCTATCCCCTTAAGCTCGTTTGCACCGTTTCAATACACAGTAAGTAAACAGTTTTACCGAACATAACATTTACAATTTTGTAGTTGGCTATGGGCCATAAGATCTAAGTGCTACAGTGTATCGTGTCCGGCTGGGCGACGGTGGGATGTGACCTTCAGTGTTACACTTTTACTACCGTCGCAGGGAGGTCGTGTAAAGAAAGTGCAACATGACAGCGGTAATGACAGAGTGATGTCCTACACGAAGATCGTGTACACTACTCAGCGCTGATACGGTGCTAGTGTTACACTCGTGTAAAACTACGCGCCACTAGTGTCAAAAAGTGTTTACCAGATGACAACGCTTTGAATAAACTAACAAGTAACAAACGCACATCAAAAATTTAAAAAAATTATTGATAAGAAGAGGCACTCGAATATAAAACGTTCCCCACTTGACCACCGTCCAATGATTAATTTACACTCCTAGTTCTACAATAATGACAGTGCAATTGTTACAATTTTTCAAGTAATTACATTTCGTAATATTAAACGATTTCGATACGACTAATAAATTTTTAATAGGTAATAATTATTACTGAACTGATTATCAAATAAATATTAGTAAAGAAAACTTTTTAGAGGCAAGCTTTTATTTAAATGCACTAAAAAGGAAAAAATAATTTTTAATAATTTAGGTTCATAATTATAATAAAAGCGTGGGTCGTGAACTCTATGATAGTTCACAACCCACGCTTTTATAATTATGAACCTAAATTATTAAAAATTATTTTTTCCTTTTTAGTGCATTTAAATAAAAGATTGTCTCTAAAAAGTTTTTTTACTAATATTTATTTTGTTCATTTTATCCTTTCAAAATTTTACCCCCCCTTTGTACCCGTAGGGGTTGAATTTCGAAAAATCCTTTCTTAGTGGATGCTTACGTCAGAAAATGAACCAACTGTCCAAATTTCAAGTTTCTAGCTTCAGCGATTTGGCCTGGGCGTTGATTAGTAAAAAAAAAACCCTACATCCCCGTTTGAACCCCTTAGGGGTTAAATTTATTTCTAAAAACGATTTATTCATGTTTACACTAATTAAATAATGTTGTAACGGTACGGAACCCTCATGGCGCGAGTTCTACTCGCACTTGTTTTATGGTATATAATATGGAATGTATTGCTTTTGGCATGAGCTACTATTGTTATTAATTGTGGTAATAATTAAGCAACAGAGAACCTCATTGAGTGCCAAGCGTCTGCACGTGTCTGGTCTCAGCCGCCGTTTTTTTCATTCACGTGAATTGATCAGTAACCAAACTCAAGCATTCACATCTATTATTTGCGTAAATATATTTAATCAATTTATAAACAATATACAAGGAGAAAATATAGTTGAAGAGGAAAGTTGCTCACACAAATAACAAAATACTATCGCGGTAAGAGATAAGGCGCGATCAGATTTTCAGTTCAAACAAATTTGACTCTTAACAAGTGAATACAGCCATACAAGTTTGTGTTCAGAAATTAAAAATTCAAAAAAAATTCTCGACGAGCCAACTCGTTTTAAAATCGCGATTGTAAAGCGGTAATGTTTAGCCGCAAATAACGTTCATAATTTTTATTTTGCTTTACTTTATCCCTAAAAAAATTCGACTGATGACCAGTCTTATACTTCCCACCTAGTAAATATTTGCAAAAAATAAACATTCTTTTTTTATTCTTTGAAAAAAAGCATGGCCCTCTTTTTTGTTTGATGATCTACTGATGGCTAGTAATATAGCAAAAATCATGGTTACCTTGATTTACGTACAATTTTTATTTTTTTTAGTAAAATATTTTTTTTCTCGAAAACTGTACATTTTAGAGAAAAAAATATGTACATTTTTTTTTCATATTATAACATCCAGAATTCATTTATATTTTTTTTTACCTATGTTAATACGTGACATTGAGAACGTGTTTTTTAATATCTCAGGATCCACTGAACCGATTTGACTTAATATCTAATCAGATCTAAGTTAAAGGTTGATAAACATAATAGAACAATCGGCATGGCCGTATGTTGTTCCATTTTTACGATATCGAAGGCGAAAAATTGACCACACATATATATACACACACACACACACACACACACACACATACATACAGACATCAGTCAGAAAATGATCTTAAACGATTGCTAGGGTCTCAAAACGTGAAGATCTGTTAAAATCTCGAAATATTTTTTTCGGACTAAATCCATTACTTCCCTACCATAGTAGAGGTGGGAAGTAAAAACTAGGGAGCGGTTTTACGAAACCACGAAACTTTTTGCCATTGACCCTAAACACTTTTAACTCGAAATCGCCGAAAGTATATAATTTTGTTTAAACTCTGCAAAGCTAAAAGTGCACATCCCGATAAGTTTGCACTGTATGATAGTAACATATTAAAATAAATAGAAGAAGAAGAATTGTGGATTATAGACGCCCGACAACAGAGGTCATTAGCGGAAATTAATAGAGAAAATATAATTAGAAAAGAAAAAATACAAATAAACATCAGTCATCAATATAGAATACTTAGTTAAAAATTGAAACTAAAATGAGTGTGCCGTCCGGGTTCGAACCTATAAAAAAGCAGCTGCGATACCCCTACGCATCAACGCATTCCGTTGTGTATACTGCTATATTTATGGTATTGATACCAAGTTGCGTGTTTGGGATGATGCAGGCAATAGTGTTGGGAATGTTAGGATGTATACACGATTCTTCGATTGGACGTGACGTGACGTGACCTCGAGATGCGTAACCGAACGAAAAAAAACGAAGTTGAAAAGTTCCACTTAAAAATATCTTCTGTGCTGGGTTTATCGTACAATTTTAACAGGCTGTTTTTAATCACACTGTTAAATTTTGATTTTCATTGGTTGCTGCGTTTTCATTCTGGAAAATTGTTGATCGTTACCATAGTAACCGTTATTTAACAGCGTGATTAAAAAATAAAATTGTACGATAATCCGAGCATTAGTAAATAAAATCTTTTGATTCTTTAAAAAAAAGAAATTTGATTTTATTTGAAAATTTAATCTTATTGGCTGCTATTGTATATTGATTTAAACTTATGAACAATTAAATTTGAAAAAGGCAATTTTCCTCTAACTTAACAATTAGTTGTCAATTAACAGTACTACATTATGTTGTACATAATATTATAGACTAGACTAAAGAGTGACTAAAAATCAACATCAAAGCGGAATAACTACAATGATGTGCCGAAATAATGCTGATACTTGTAACAGTCAATTTTGACCTAAATCACGTAGCATTAAATCGGAAACATTATTAATCTTTTGGTTAATCAACCAAAATAATATTTAATTTGCCTTGACAAAATAGAAAAACCTCTAAGACTCAGGCGTTAAATAAAAAATGGATATTTCATCTTAGATTCACCCGTGATATTTAGCTCTCGCTTGTGAGAATGTACATCTCTATAGTATAGGTACCTAATTTAGATCAGCTCTCGCATGTAGTTATATTTCTGCAGTGACAAACTGCTCCATAAGGAAACACTTGATTGCTTAAAAACGTATCACTGTAGATTAATTGTCAACTCAGCCACCTCGAATGTGGAGGTTTCGGGTTAGAGTCCCGACGGTGACATAGGTTTGAAAAATGAATTTTTCTAATGTTGCATAATATTGTTACGTCATTTTCGATGGGTGTTTGAAAACACTAAGCCAAACATAAGCATTCATTTGTATATATTAAAATAAAGTTTAAGAACTGATTTCTGCCGTGCATGGGCAATAGGCTTAAACGGGCCTTCGTCTTCGGTGAAATCTTCGGTTTATTTTTGACCGAAATCAACTGGCTGAAGCCTATTCGAGTGAACTCTATTATTATTACTGTTGTCCCAAAATTTGAGGAGTGACTCATGCATACAAACTGTATGAGTCAATACTTAAATTTCGGTACAACAGTATAACTCACTATATGTCAATTCACTCCCTGTATATGGTACTGGATCACAATAATTATTCGAACCTTAAATGAAATAATAAAAGAATTCTGAGATAAAATTTCATAAGAAATGATAACAGTCCTTGGACATAAAAAATGTTATTATATCACATTACTATGTGATAAGATGTAGATTGCAAACGATGTTTATGGTCGGAGAGTGTAATATGCAGAAAATTGGAGACTAAATTATTCTATAGAACAATATGTGTACGTGACTGAAATCACATATGTAAATTCGCGTGTTAAATGTAATACAATACACAATAATGTGCTAATGTCTCTTCTTCTGTTTATTGTCAACCAATCACACCGCTAAGCATTTTCATTTTATGCATATAATGCAGTTTGCGTCTGTAATACGAATCGTTCCCACGTGTTTTCAACATACATTTTATGGTGCCATTTCTGTATAATAGTCATCTAGCCGGCTTCGCCTGGTTGCTATGAACTTAATGTCTATTTTGACAGTTAAACATTCAAGTAGCTGGTTTCCAAAATACACAAATACATGAAGCGTAACTATGGAAACGTAGAATATATCATTAATTCATGATCTCCTGTCTTTCCAACACCATAGGTGTAGCTAATGTGAAACTGTTGATGCATGGCTGAAATGCTCTCCGTCGGGAACAGTTTTCCGGGATAAAAAGTAGTCTATGTCTTTTGTAGGGCTTCAAGGAATCTCTGCAAATTATCGTGAGATGTATTGTCTAATACAGCAGTAAGCAGGATTCGTCATTAAAATTACATTAAATTAAATGTGAAGAATCTGTTTTGATTAGAAACAGAAAAGTGGTGATCCTGATGATAATGGAAGAAAACGGCTTTAAGGTGGCTGAAGGATCCAAATAAGAAGCAAATACTGTTATTATTGCATTTATTAGCTAACGTTTCGAAAATTGTATTTTCATCATCATTGACGGCATTTGAGCTCTGATGATGAAAATACAATTTTCGAAACGTTAGCTAATAAATGCAATAACAGTATTTGCTTCTTATTTGGATCCTTCAGCCACCTTAAAGCCGTTTTCTTCCATTAAATTAAATAATCAAATAAAATTCATTAACTAAGTACTTATAAACAAGATTTTGCTAGAAAATTATCACCGTCAAATAATTGTCTTTTTTGCTGTTTGGCAACGTTACTGTTAAAGTCACATGGTAGCCAACACCAAGGTGTGTCTATTATCTAAGCAGACGCTCTATAAAAAAACTTCACTAAATGAAAATAGATTCGTTGAGGTGGTACACAAAGCACGTGGTTTACTACTACTACCGCAAGGAACAGCTGTAGGACCCAAGTTACAAATTCCGTTGCACAATCGTAGTAGGAAAATCCCGGCTTATTATACTTTTTATAGCGCAAAATCTACTATTTATAGAATAACTGTGACGACTGTTTGTTTCTAGCTTATTCAAAGAATGTTACAAAATTACCGTGAAAAAGAGATTCCCATCAGAAAGGCGACACAAATATGTTGGTAGATTAGTGACAATATCGTCTGTTCACTTAAGCTATTTAAATTTATATAAAGGGTTCGGCTATCAGTACTGGTGGTTTTAACCCACCTCGTATATGGTTCTTGTTGAAATGTGAGAAATAACAACGACTTTCTTTTTTAGTGTATTTGCCATATGGCACATACACTATTGGCGTCGGTCGGATGGTGAGACCTAGGGGTCGGACCAAAATTTCTCGACGTTTCATAGCCTCCTGAACACTTTGGCACCATTTTTAAAAATGTTTATATATATATATAAAATATATATATATTTATATATATGTGTGTGTACACGATAACTCTCGACAGACTTAATCGATTGAAACGAAATTTGGTACACACATTGGAACCCATCACCGCAAGAAGCCTATTTAAAATGGGCCCGATCGGACCATTTTCAGGGTTGTATTTAGGGGTTCCAAAAAGTTTTTGGGCCCAAAAATATCGAAAAATTTGTCAGAATCGTTTCAAAATTGAAATTTAACTCTTTAGTAAAGATTAAAATGTGCTGCTAAAATTTTAATAAAATCGGCCGGACAGGACCGGACTTTCAAATTTTATGAAAACACTAGTTTGTTGATACGGATTTACTTATGAAAGGGTGTATTTAATTGGGTGTACTGATAAAATCCATGTCTAATATTGAAATTTAGAAAAATTTAATTATTTTAAGGGATGTATTAAGGGGTTAAATTTTTTATTTTGTCAAAAAACAAACTTAAGTTCACATAATAATGCCACAATGCCTGTATTAGCAAATACACTATATTGTCGGCAGGGTTTGGCACTGCGACCCGAGTTTTTTTTAATTTCGGTATCTGCAATTTTACGCTATTTTTTGAAAATAACATCTTAAACATTCTTGGCATCTTTCTAGAAATAAATCAGGTCCAATATTTCTAATTTCATCTCGAATTGCGTTTTTTAGATTTTGAAGTGTGCGTGGACGCTACCATGCACTCGGAACTGACCCGCCCAATTAAAAATTGTGTCTCGTTTTGGTATTCTTCCGTGCCTGGAAACTTCAAATTCACGCCTAAAATTCCTTTGAGTCTGCACAATGCTCTGTGTTCGAATAAAATTTTCAACAACGAAAGCACGTTGATTTACTAGAAAATGTTAAATGACCCATAACTGGACAAATTGCATGAAATAAGTTTAACAATTACGGGCAACTGACAGTCGTACGCCAATTATTTTTCATTTCACAAGCTACTCGAATCTACTGGTACTGATTGCCGGACCCTTTATATCAAAAAGTTCAATACAGTAAAAATAAACCACGTAGGAAGTAAAGAACAAAAAAAGTTATAATAATTGTTAAAAACAAATCAAATCTTTTATTTTTCCCCGTCACTTTTCATGACCATTGATAAGCATATTTAGTTACCTACATTTATTTGCTGGACCTTAAATCAATTCCAATGAATTAATTTATGTTAGTCTATTGATCGCGTGCGAACTTCCTCAAGTGACCGGAAGTGAGGTTAAACCTTCAAGCGATCACGTGACCACAACAATCTCTTTACAATTATTATTGTACTTGGCTAATGAAACATGTTACCAGTTAATATAATATTGCCAATAGGAAATCGATATGTTTGTATAAATAGATCGATAACTCGTCGATATTATGTCCATGATGTGGAATGGGGTTGATGGCCAATGCAGCAATGCTACAAACGTAAGAATGAATATTATCGTTTATTACTTCCCACCTCTACTATGGTAGGGAAGTAATGGATTTAATCCGAAAAAAATATTTCGAGATTTTAACAGATCTTCACGTTTTGAGACCCTAGCAATCGTTTAAGATCATTTTCTGACTGATGTCTGTATGTGTGTGTGTGTATGTGGTCAATTTTTCGCCTTCGATATCGTAAAAACGGAACAACATACGGCCATGCCGATTGTTCTATTGTGTTTATCAGCCTTTAACTTAGATCTGATTAGATTTTGAGTCAAATCGGTTCAGTGGATCCTGAGATATTAAAAAAAAACGTTCTCAATGTCACGTATTAACATAGGTAAAAAAAAATATAAATGAATTCTAGATGTTATAATATGAAAAAAATGTAATTTTTTTTTCTCTAAAATGTACAGTTTTCGAAAAAAAAAACATTTTACTAAAAAAAATTAAAATTGTACGTAAATCAAGGTAACCATGATTTTTGCTATATTAAGCTTCAGTAGATCAGTAGATCACCAAACAAAGAGGGACATGCTTTTTTTCAAAGAATAAAAAAAGAGTGTTTATTTTTTGCAAATATTTACTAGGTGGGAAGTATAGGACTGGTCATCAGTCGAATTTTTTATCTATAAATCAACCGGTTCGTGGTTTTTACAAGCTAATAGATACAAAGAACGATAATACTGGATCGGGTAGTATAAGAGATTATTATTATGTTATATTAAATGACCTATCGACTCGGTAAACGCTTCGGTTAAAACCGTCGTGTCTGTCTTTGTAATTACGTTATTTCCAACAGCTATAGTTTTCGAAACTCAAAGGCAAATAATATTGATGGTACGGAGCCCAAGAGGCTGCAGTGCTCTCAGCAATAGTGTTTTCCCAAAGCAAAAAAAGACTAGAGCCAGAGACACTGATTTTCTGAAGACCATGTTAAAAAAACGAGAAACATTTACTTGAAAAGCAAAATTTCCGAAAGATCTTGACCCAGATTTAGAATACACGTTTTTAGGTTACATTTAATTTGAATTATAACAACTAAGTTTCATCGAAATCGATTCA
Organism: Mongoloraphidia duomilia; assembly: GCA_039654895.1. Classification (NCBI taxonomy): domain Eukaryota; kingdom Metazoa; phylum Arthropoda; class Insecta; order Raphidioptera; family Raphidiidae; genus Mongoloraphidia; species Mongoloraphidia duomilia. The sequence continues at coordinate 17,643,618 of CM077527.1, forward strand.
GAGGTTTTTGAGATAAGTGCCCCAAAAACTCGTGAGATATAATATCTGGAAGTACGGAGCGTTCTGTGTATAAACGGAGTTGGTATATACTTAAAGTGACCATCCGTCCCGATTTAGGCGGGACAGTCCCGATTTTGAGCCACGAGTCCCGATTCAACAAGCGTCCCGCTTTTGTCCCGTTTTCATTAAATCACGTGCATTAAGAATGTTTATTTTTTGTCATTAGATATTTTCACCCACTCAAAGTATTTTATTTATCAATAATTATATAATTGATACCTACCTTAAAAAATAAATAATATTTAAAATAAAAATATTAGCGAGTTTCTGGGGGTTTCGAGCGAGTTTTTGAGGGTTTCTAGCGAGTTTTTGGGGGTTTCTAGAGAATTTTTGGGGATTTCTAGCGAGTTTTTGGGGGTTTCTAACGAGTTTTTGGGGATTTCTAGCGAGTTTTTAGGGGTTTCTAGCAAATTTGTGGGTGTTTCTAGCGAGTTTTTGGGGGTTTCTAGCGAGTTTTTGGGGGTTTCTAGCGAATTTTTGGGGGTTTCTAGCAAGTTTTTGGGGGTTTCTAGCGAGTTTTTGGGGGTTTATGGCGAGTTTTTGGGGGTTTATGGCGAGTTTTTGGGGGTTTATAGCGAGTTTTTGGGGGTTTATAGCGAGTTTTTGGGGGTTTCTAGCGAGTTTTAGGAGGTTCCTAGCGAGTTTTTGGAGGTTTCTAGCGAGTTTTTTGGGGTTTCTAACGCGTTTAAGGCTTTTTTGGGCGTGAAACCCAACGGTTGCCTGCGCCGGGTTTTTATAGACCTTGTCCCGCTTTTTGATATTCAGGATTTGGTCACTTTATATATACTTGACCGATTTTTTAGTATTGTAATACCTAGTTGTTATAATATTATGCTATTGTATTAAGTTTTGCTAATTTAAAAAAGAAGAATATTAAAATCTATAAACCATGTTATGTGCATATGAAATGTGCAATAAAGTGTATGACCTTTCATAACATTAATTTATTTAAATCTAAATAACTAATTGCAAAATAATTATTATACTAGGATCGAAGAAAAACTTTCGAAAGTGCATTTATAAAGCCGCAGACACATAGAATGCAAACATGACACGCAACAAACGCGGCCTTAGAAGAGTGATTATTACTACTAACCTGTATCCCATCCTAGCAGGGCGATTGGCTCTTAAACCTTGAATTATTATACAATCTATTACCCATGGAGTATAAAATGGTTGCAAATAGGAAAAGATTTAGTAGGCTTATAACACGATGGTTGCTAGAGGATGGCAGTGCGAGGATTGCCGTGTGTGATATCATCGGTTGACTCAATAATTAACTATTTTTCAATCAGATCAGTTACACCATAACTACACATTTTGTATTTGTTTTGTTTTTTATTTCTTCTATTTTTTTTCAGCCCGATCAATATATAATTTTTGTGCTCCCACCCTAGCACTGGCTTGCCAAGTTGGGTGGGAAAATTCTAAACATTTTATATTGTTATAGATAAATGTGTATTTTTTTGAAGGAATAAATAAATAATAATAATAATAATAATAATAATTTAACGGTTACAGGGTGTTTCAGGAGAAAAAGCCAAGAGGAAAAAATGATTAAGACTCTGAGTTTTCTTTTCGTGTTATTACGGTTATAGGTACATAAAAATATTTTTTTAATGTTATTTTATGGTACCTATATTTTAATTTTTGTAAATGTGTTTTTAAATGAATAAAATCTTTAAGATTACACGTTCGGTAATGTGGATTCTTTTAAAATCCGAATTAACGATCTTTACAATTAATTATTTATAGTACACATTGTACTTACAAAACAATTCGAAAGCTATATTTTTTTAAATCTTTATTCATAATTAAAATTTATATTACCTATAAAATCAAATTGTAACTTCAATAATTAAACATTTCATTGAACAAGGCTATTGACAGTTTGAAAAGCGTGATCTTACTATTCTAAAATGAACCAGCAGTACAAAAATCTGACCAAGATAAATATCTTTTCAGTAAACTTTGCGTGTATTTATTTTAGTATTTTCACAAATTATACAATTATCATATTTTTATCGCAATCAACGATAAATATATAATTTTTTGCTTAATCAGGCTTTAAAAAAAACAACTCAAGGTTAAATTTTCTTTCAAAAGCATTTTGTGTGTTTCCTTCCCTATTTATGTCAGAGTAAGTTTGCCAGAGTAACTTTGACTTATAAGATTACATATTATTAGGTTCTGATTGAAGCAGAGTCTCATAGAAAACTGACAATTTTCTATAAGACTCTGCTAGACTAATGGCGAAGATATTAGTATTAACTTTCTAGCAAGTTTCCGATAATTACTTGTTTTAAATTACGTTTTGTAAACTTAATATCCTACAAATTATATAAAACAATATAAATAATATAATTAACTGACAATTAAATGGTTTAAAAAATGGGTAGGTACGTCTTTATCGCGGCTACAGACAGACGACGTGAATACCGTTAAACACAAATAATTGTATTCGTTGTCATGGAAAGAAATATATATCCACTTTTATTTATCTTAAAATCTTAAAATCAAATGTTTCGTAAAATATAATGAATAAAATAATTGCAATTTTATTTTTTTATATTTTAAACTGTTATCCAACACCTATATATTTTCGTTATTAAAAAATAAATAAATATATATTAAAAGTCTTCGGGATTTGAACCTGGGCCTGTCGGTAGAAACGTACTTTTCCACACGGCCACCTTGCTTACTAAGTTTGAGACCTTAATATGCAGATATACATGCTGTGTTTTGTTTCACATGTCAACCACTTCCGACTATGTCCGTTTCATCTAATATTTCTAAAATGCCACCCCGTATGAGATATTAGACTCACGTTAAAAACTGGAAAAGATCTGTTCGCAACTGGAGATTTAATTTAGAAATTAAAGGAAAATGTTATTATAATGGTATAATTGTTTTTTTGCAGACTTGGCGGTAACATCCGGTGAGGAGATAGAGTTCCTGCACGCCAACGGTAGTGCTGCAGGAAAGACAAATGTCCAGTTCAGAGAACTATCGGCTCTCGATTTCGACCCGGTCCGACGAAGGTTGTTTGTAACCGACACTGCCAATAAACACACAATAGTTTTTTCTGTAAGTTTATCGGCGAACAGGCAACACCAAGAAGCGGTACCCGTAGTGGCGGCCGTCGAAGATCACACAATTCAGGTAAGAAATCATAAAAAAAATAGACTGGTGAATCTTTTTTGACATACCTAGGTTTCGTTTTGAATCCCAGATAAAAGGATCAACTGGATTTTCAGTTTACAATAATTAGACTCCAAAAATCTAAAGGCAATATATTTTGATATAAATTTGATATTTCCATGATAGCTAAATGGGATTATTTACAATATTCTGTAGGGAATTGTTTTCTATACACAACACATAAATGCTTTCAGATACAGTAATTGTGTCCATTTTGAGAAATTTGCACAGTTTGACTTGTCTGTATAGATTTCTTAAGAGGAATAAAATTAATTTTGAAAATATTTATGTTTCGATGTACATCATTATTTCTAACTATGATCCTTAAAATCAAGTCTTAAAATGTTTTTTAATTAGATAGTTCGGAGGACTTAGAAAACTTGAGGAGTCGTTTTCAAAAACGATTCAATACTTATTATATTTGATTCGAGACGGAAGCTTGGTATAATGGACGCTAACCATTATACCAAGCTTTCGTCTTTGAAGCAAGCTGCCGTGGGTTCGAATCCCACCTCGCTCATGGATGTTTTGTGATGCCATTTAGTTTTAAGTGATATGTTATTTGATGTAGGTAATTAAGACGCTAATGACCCAAGCTGTCGACGCGTCTATAATCTACAATAAATAAATCGAATATTAAATAGTGTGAACCTAACAAAAACTTGATCTATTGTAGGATATTGCGTACGATCCAGTCGACAATATCTTGTACTGGACGGACATGAAACAACGGCGTATTGAATACATCAACGTCAGCGATGGAAAGGCCCAGAAACAAACCCTGTTTGCTTTCAAAGATGAAATACCAAAAGGCATCGTCATAGACAGCTGTGGAAGGTACTTACATTAATATTTAAAGATATTGCTTTTAGAAAATATTATTACAATAACGTTTGTTAATTGTTATTTCAGATATTTATACTGGACAAATGGTAACCATAGAAATCCAAGCATAGAACGGTCCCTACTAGGCACCAAAAAAAGTGAAATAATTATTACTGATGAATTATTCAAACCGTCTGGCATTACAATCGATCACGATTCGCGTAAAATATATTGGGCAGACGATTCTGAAGGCAATAAATATAAGATCGAAAGAGCTAACCTCGATGGCAGCAATCGCGAAACTCTGATACGACAAGTAGATCAAGTACCATTCAGAATATCCGTAGGTTTTGGACGCATTTTTTGGATCGATTGGACAGAAAAGTCTATCTGGACTGTTCCAATTCAAAACGCATCGGAAAACGTGCCACAGAAACTTCACGATTTCAAAAGTAGATCGGCAATGGGTATCATTTCGAAAAATTACGATTTCATGCAACGAGAAGAATGCATGAATCTTTTAAAATTTATGAACGCTCATAATGAACCAACAAAAGATGATGATGAATTAACAAACGATAAATCAACAAATGCTTATATTGAATCAACAACTGACATTTATCGAAATGTTCTACCGATTTCGAACACTGTCTTATGTTTGAATGGCGCCACATTAACCGAAGGAGTGTGCATTTGCGCATCTGGTTTCACTGGAGACCAGTGCGAAATAAATATGTGCCACAATTATTGCGTTCAAGGAGATTGTTTCTTGTCGAGTACGGGGTATCCAGAATGCCGATGTCTGCCCGGTTATAGAGGTCAAAGATGTGAGATTGATAGCTGTGAAGGATTCTGTTTGAATGGCGGTCGATGTAGTTTGGACGAAGATAGTGGAGAAAGTGAGGCGATATGTAAATGTGAGGGTGATTATGAGGGATACAGATGTGAACAAAAAATAGATGCCGATACTTTGTGCAGGGTTTATTGTGAAAAAGGTGATGTAGCCAGATTTACTATGCAAAGAAGAGGAATTACTTCAGTGTGCAGGTAAAATTATAACCTTTTAAAAATTTATTGATAGTAGATTCGAGACACTCGAAACCTTTATTAGGACAACGCACTTACTGAAAAAAATTTCGTGGTTTATTAATTTTGAAAGATTACGTTTCTTAGTTTTATTGCGTAACTCAGGGCAGAGGGTAGTAATCTCTTAACCTATTGTTTATTACTAGGGCGTGAATCCGATAATCAATATTTTAGTCCCAATATTTACGGGATTAGAGATAACAGTCTCGGTATTACAAAAATGTAATCCTTATCCCGAGATTTCGGAATTTGAGGGTTTATTTATTACTGAAATATATAATAACCTATCAACCATACCAAGTGTTGGGAAATTTAGATAAAGATCGCTCCAATACAAAGATAAAATTGCACCGATTTCAAATTTTGCCTACATTACTGCTACTAAAAAACATGACCATGATCCAAAAATAATAAATCCTAATATTCTCTTCTTTCAGGTGTTCATCATCCGATCACTACAGTTTAATTAACGATGTCGGAAACAATAGCACCAGTTTGCGTCTGATCACATCACCAGCGATCACTCCCGACGGAACGTTTGTATCTAGACTGGGAGATCCGGTGGACTTGGGTCTGTTTATCGCATGCGCAGTGCTGTTCACATCGTGTTTGGCTTTGGCAACAGCGTTGTGCTGGTCGCGCAAAAGGAGGCCGCGAATCAAGAAGAGGTTCATCGTCAACAAACCATCCAACGTGACTCCATTGACATGTCGACCGCTCCAGGGGCCAACACTTCCACACGATCAGTGCGAAATCACCATAGAAAACTGCTGCAATATGAACATATGTGAAACAGTGAGTGTCTTCCCATCCGATTTGTGTTTTGTCGGACACCCAAACGTACGTTCTTGTCGCTTTATTGTTTTTTGTTGCTTTTTGTGTCGTCCTTTACCGCTTCAAGTTCCGTCGTATCGTTTTGAAATACATTCTGATTTAAACGAGCGGATAACACATTGAAATAGACCCCCAATTTTCAATTATCAACGTTTAGTACATTTTAAAACTATTATTCTTTCACTCCTGGATAAAATTAATGCACCATTCAGTAACTCGTGTCATATTTTGAAGGAATTATTGGACTGAAAGTTTCAATAAAACCAGTGTAAGCTTGAAATCATTTGATGGCCGTGAACAAGAATGACGAAGACCTAGAGAAAGATTTGCTGTTGAAACCATTCGATGTGGGTCGAGAATGTTCTTCGGAAGTATTTGCTTTAACTAAGGTGACCAGACGTCCTCCTTTGAGGAGAACAGTCCTCCTTTGATGAGATTTGTCCTCCTCAGTGATAGTGTCCTCCTATATCCACCTTTCTAGTGACAGTGTCCTCCTTTCGAATGATAACGTCATAACGACCTGCATCTGTCCTGCTTTTTAACGATTTCAACAAATGTTTTTGTGGTTCTGTACTATGGGTAGACAACCTCACAACCGGTAGAGTAGTCACGGCATTCTTTAATGATTATATTATTTTTATTATTATACAACAAATACGAATACAGCTATGAACTGTTAGATGGCGCCACTCCTGTGTGTTTCACTCTTAGATTATTAGGTCTAGAATCTAGATAATAAATAGACTGCAAAAGTAGTTTTCTTTTGTGTCCAGGTGGTGTCCTCCTGAGCAATTTCAAAATTCTGGTCATCTTACTTTAACGCCCGCACGAAGTGATATTGAAGAGAATAAATTCTTCTCCAGGCCTTTGTCATAGTCGTTCACGATGATCTGATGGTTTCAAACTTGCAATAGACCTTTTCATCGACGAATATTTTTTACGTGCATGCTCCCATTTCCGCCATATTTTTCGGGCACTTTTCATATTAACAGATGACAAGTGATTGATTTTGAAAAAAGTAAATGGCAATTAAATAAGAAATATTATTTAAAGAAGTGGTATAACACTCTAGAAAAGTATTTCAGTACTTTTAAAGATAAACTTTGTACGATAAACGATTTATGACAGGTAAGATTCTAATCTTTCAACCAATTTTCGTTTACTTTCACTAATTTACCGGCCGTGGCACTTCAAACACCGTCTGAATTTAGCACAAGTGTGTTCTTTCACTGTTTTGTGCACTAATTTAGCACAGTCAGTAACATGTTTATCTAAATTAACATTGGAAAACGTTGCTGGGCCAGCAATTTTGTCAAAAAGTGCCCGAAACTTTTGAATACCACGATCATAACCATGGCGACTGCGCTTGCGTGCGAAAATTATGAAAAGGCCTATTGTCTCATCAGGAAACTAAACATAAAAATAAATAAACAAACACTTGAAAAATTCTACACATTTATTCATCTCAACGATCGTTTCGGGTTTCATTCATCATCAGGAGTTTAAACTAAAAATTTTAGTTTAAACTCCTGATGATGGGTTAGAAACCCGAAACGATCGTTGAGATGAATATTTATGTGTAGAATTTTTCAAGTGTTTGTTTATTAATTTTTATTCAATCATGTTCTACCAAGTGCCTAGCGATAATTCTATAGAATTTAAACAAAACATAGTTCTAGTCCAATTATTTCTTAAATACTAAATAACAGAAAAACCGAGTTGTTAATTTTCACCTGGATACCAGGGTTATCTGAGGCCAGCACCAATTAATACGACTGTCTTTTGTTTACAGCCATGTTTTGAACCACCTCAACTTCGCAGTGGGAGACCTTCTAAGACTGAAGAAAAGAAAACCCTACTGGCAAGTATGGAAAACGGCGACGAACTTTATTAGCGGCTCATTATAGGTGATCAATTTTACTTAATATGTCTTCTGAACGAAACTATCGCTTCGACTATATACTATATAAAAAAATAAGACTGCTTTATATAATATTAAAAGAAAATGAGTTACCGTTAGTGTTATATACGGAAATCGAACAGTGAAAATTCATTTAAAAGCTCTTTAAAATTTGTTGAGAAAAGTGATAGATAAAACAAATTACTTAAAAAATAATAAACCTTTTACTTAAAAGTATTGCAAATTGTTATGTTTGAATATTTATATACACTTATTTATATAATTTTAAAATAAATCTTGTCGAAACATCTGTTATTTGTATGTAACAATGGAATCATGGAGACATGCTTTTTAGAGTTCCGTACCTCCGAACGGAACCCTATTACTTATTTTAAATCACTACCAGCCACGGTTGTTCTGGCTTACTATCAATACAAATTTTCAACTTATTAATAATAAACTGAATATTAGGGAAGCTGGGGGGTTCAATCGACAGCTGTTATAAGATTACAACTTGCTGCGTCGTAATTGTACTTCAGCTCCCCTCTTTATGGTTCCATTGCAAAATTATTGTGTTCATTTTAATATCTACTTAATAATATTCTTTACATTGTCGGTTAATTAACAATTGTGTTATTATCAAAATGTTGGTACTTTTACGTATTTTAAGACGTTTCTTTTGAATATAAACATTTGAAAACATTATAGGGCCCACTGACGATCAAACTGTATGCCACAGTTCAGTGTTCAAACTTATAGTTCAATGAAGCATGATAATGTGTGGGACAAATAAACATTGAAACCAACACCGAAGTCAATCTTGATTTTTGAACGACTTTTAGTTCAGTGTTCAAGTAAACTGCTATGTGTGTGGGTTTTTTTTCAGTTCAGTTTTTGGAGTTCTGTTTACACTTTATTGTTGATTTGTTATAACCTCTACTCAACGAGTGTACGTCAACAACTGAACCAAACTGAACACAAAAAAATTAAAAAGTGAGCAGTTTGCATGAACTGTGTGTGGTACCACTCAGTCTTTCGGTCCAACTTCACTGAACACTGAACTGTGGCATGAAGTTTGATCGTCAGTGGGCCCTATTAGCCAACAATGAGAAACATTTTATGAAAATAGAATCGATCGTTTTTCTGAATTAATAATTTATTCTTCACCTATTTTACAAAACGACATATCAAATAACTTAGTGCCAACCAATTTTCGTAATCATCCAGCAATAGTTCCGTTATTATTTTAACAAAACATTGTCTTCGTTATTTAAAAGCAAGTCAGTACTTATTTCTGAATTAAGAAATCTCCAGTACTTAATATGCTTTTATGTTTCGTTTAATAAATTCAGAAAAAATGATCTCAATTGTGGTCACTTGACTCTTCTGCATCAGGTTATTCCACAGGATCTCCCTCGGTAAAGTTAATTTATTTATTTTATTAATTAAATTGACTTAGACCTGTGGACGAACTGTATTTTTCTTCAGATTGGGAAAATTTGGTCAGTTAAATGAATTGCAAACGACGGAGCCTTAATTAGTGTTTGTCCACACCTGGAATTTTTTGTGCTTGTTGCCTCGTCTACCATCTCATATTATCATCTGTCAACAGTCAGAGATATTTTACTAAATACTTACTAGAACTCATATAAATATCGCGATGGGATAATTTTGTGTTTTGGCCGATAACTGCCTTGACTGAAAAAAGTTCAAGTGTGGACGCATTTGATAGCACTGCTGCAAGAAAAATGCAAATGTGAATAATGCAATTATATAACACATTCCTAATAATAATCTAGAAATGGGCGATTTCCAGAAATTAATCAATATCATCCATCATCTAATCATAACATGACATCAATCTGACCTCTATTTCGTCAATCTAGTGAGGGGAAAAATCACCTATTTATATAAGTATTATACTTTTTATTATTGCTTAAACAGAGATGCACAACATTTCTAACTGATGGGATTCTCTGGTAATTCCAACTAAAATGTATTCACAATTTTTGTGCATCCCTTTTCCAAACAAGGGTAATACGTCATGACATCAATATATTTAAGGTAGTCAGACCTTTGAGCTGTTTTGCTTAGTTGTTTCAAGTGAATCGTAAACATTTTTTTTTTATTTTCGAGTTTAGAATTCACACTATTCTTTTGTTGCTATTTTCAAAACTCATCTGGTACCTAAACATTCTTTTTATAACTCCTGCTTCTAAAGTTCAATATTCGAGCACTGTGAGGCGGGCGTAAAGAGGCGTATTTTAGTCACCGTGCGTAAAAGTCCAAAGCGTGCGTAAAAGTGAAATCTCTACATCTTATAAATTCGAAATTTCCGCACTTTGTACAATACAAGCACTTACTGGCTATCGATCGATGTGTTCCTATATATAGTATCGCGCATACAAAGTCCACATCATGAGAGAGTCATGTTTTTAATGATTTATACAAAAGTTAATAACTTTAATAAAAATAAACTAAATCGTAACTTAGTCTGTAATTGTAAAGTTCTAAGGACTAGAAGAGCGAATTTTCCGTTTTCATAATTTTTTTTCTCTCTATTAAACTTTAGAAGCAGTCGTTATAAAAAATTATGTTCGATGCGTCCGCTTAAAGTGAGATATCTAGTAGGCTTAAATTGAGGCACTCGCTAAAGGGACTGACGCATACACAACCAGATCGAGTGCGCTGTATACCCCCACGAGCCGTTAGGCGTGTGGGGGTAAGCGCACGAGATCTCGTTGTGTATGCGTCAGTCCCTTTAGCGAGTGCCTCAATTTAAGCCTACTAGAATACCTCACTTTACGCACACGTATCGAAAATAACTATTATTGCTATAGGCAGCAAAATAAATTGTATTATAAAAATTGCAATCTATACAATATAGCAGTTTCAAATTAAAAATAATTACAATAATGCGGGAGCAGTAAAATTACTATCAAAGTACTATCGCTCAAATGTGCCTAAGCAGCCTTTTTGTTTTCATTTTTTAATCTTAAACTATATCAATATAATAATTGTATAAATATACACACCGGCTAAGAAAAAAGGCAGCAAAATAAAAAAAGCGATCCAAATTAAGATTATCGAGACGGTTGTTTTTTTCGTTTTATGGAAAAAAATACGCAACCATTTCAAACTTATGTAATATATTAATTTAAGATCGCAAAAAAATTAAATCAATACAGATCTGAAAATGTAATGCGAAAATTCAGATGTAGACAAAAAAAAAATTAATTTATCCAAAACAAATGTTTAAATTTTATTTTTCCAGTTTCTAAAATAGGTAATTAATCGAAACATACTTTTTGGATAAATTAATATTACTAAAAAAATAAATCAAATATATAGTTTATATTACAGTTTTATGTAGTTATTTTAATATTATTTTGCATTAGATATATACTTAATAAACACTGTGGATGTAATAATATCCACATAAGAAATGTGATATTATTGACTAGTAACGTGCTAATATTAAGTCAAAATTACCTACTAAATAGTGTTTAATAATTAAAATAGTTGACAAATTTTGTATAAAGAAGTTAAATGTCCATTTACGAATTTAATATGTGTACATTGAAATAAAGTAATGGTAGAATTTTTAATACAAAAATCATTGTCATCTGATATCTCATTGCACTTTTGTGCAATACCTTTATCCTTTCTTATTATCACCTGATACTTGATAAACTATGGAAATACATTAATAAAATAAATGGCTTATACTTCAGTTCGATGTTGTTAATATTATTTTTACAAGTTCTTACCTTTTAAATATCCGCAAATATATCCCAGTTTTTTTCAATCCAGAATTATCTTCCTCACAAAATTTTAACACACTTTTAGAAGTTATAAATTTAAAGCGAATTATTTATTTTGACACTATTTACAGAACTTTAATTATTTGGATAAAAACCTACATAAACACAAAAAATAATTAACTGTCACTAATATTAAAAACACTGATTTTATAATAAACAAAAGCAACAAATCGTGATTTAAAAAAGAGAGTAGATAACTTTAAATTAATCAGTAGATAATTAATTTTTGACGACTGTTAACTTCCCGCCACGTTAAACTGTCAAACAGAGGATAGGAGGACTGAAAATGAGAATACAAAACCAAAAATAAAAGCCAGTTTTTTTTTACCTCCATCACGATCAATTTTCTGCTAAAAAGTTTTATGGTTTAAAAGCGATAAAATAATGCACAAGAAACTCACTAATTTTGTAAACTACGGTTTAGTGTCTTTCAAACTGTTTTAAGCCGTGGTACCAAATTTTAAAAGTAATTGACGGATGATGTTCCACGTGTGATCTTGATTGACTGTCACAAATCAGCTGTTAGCTGGACACACTGATGTACAAAAATGTGTAGGTTAGGTTACATCTCCATACGTCCATACCTCGTGACCTCCATGAACATCCATTGTGTAATTACTTCAGTGTGTACGAACTGTCAAAGTGTTTTTATTTTCTAATATAAATTGTTAGAAATGGACTTTACATGTAATATTAATATTGATTGTAAACAAGGAGCAATTAGAGCGGTTAGATATAACGGTTTGTACATAAAAATTAGTAATTATATTTATTCTGGAATAAGTTTTTGATGCGTTGTACATGTTTCAGTCGATGGGAGTTATTGTATTTCTTGTGGCGCTGATAAGAAAATAAAACTGTGGAATCCGTATCGTAATCTTTTACTGAAAACATACGGTGGACATGGAAATGAAGTTCTCGATGCGTGCGGTTCCTGTGATAGTGGTCATATTATATCTTGTTCCCTTGATAAATCTGTGATCCTGTGGGATGTGACCACAGGTCAACCCCTTAGAAGGTTTCGAGGACATGCGAGCGCAGTGACTTGTGTAAAGGTTAATAATTTAGAAATAAAAACAATAATTATTTGAGAGACATATTTTATTTAGAACCGGTAATTTTCAGTTTAATGAAGAATCGACACTTGCAATATCTGGAAGTCGTGACAATACAGTAATGTTTTGGGATATCAGATCAAGAAACAATGAACCTGTACAAACAATAAAAGAAGCTAAAGATTGCATTACAACGGTACAAGTTACTGATCATGAAATTCTAACCTCTTCTCTGGACTGTAAAATACGAGTGTACGATATACGCGTTGGCCAAATGATCTCAGATTTTCTTGGAGGTTAGTATAACAAAACTCCTTTACGGTTATCTTATAGAGAGACCTCTGAGCTATCACCGCATTTGCTTGTTATTAAAGACTAAGCTCGTAAAGGTCGACATTCTTCTTAATTCTCTTCCTAAGGACTACCTTAGAGATAGTAACGAAATGTTACAATTACCACAAAACACCAAACCATAACAAACACTCTCGACGTACGTTTCGCCAACCAAGTTGGCATCATCAGGAGATGATTAAAACTAAAGACTAAACAAAAATTACTGCCTATTTATAGGCTACCTAATTTTAATTACCTGAAAACTAAACTAATTTACTAAATCAAAAAGCAGGCTACCTGGAATTGGGCCTTTGTCACTGTTCATAATATTATGTTTACACTTATGAATCTCTAGACTCTCTACGGCGTCTAGTTGTCTAATATTAATGACGTTTCTAATTAATTTTAAATTACTATTGTCTATTTTATGGTCATTTTCAAATGCATGTTGGGCAACACTAGATTTATCAAACCTGCCATATTTTAGATGAGCCATATGCTCTTTAAATCTTACTGAAATAGATCTTCTCGTTTGGCCAACATACTTTTTATTACAATTTTGACAACTAATTTCATAAATCCCGGACTTTTCTTTTTCTTCTACTTTTTCTTTAGGGTTCCCTAATTTTTCTTTCAAACTATTACTTGAAGAGTATACAATATTTAACCCTACTTCTTTAAAAATCTTTTTTAACCCTCTGGTGAAGCGCGATTCAAATGGAATCGATACATATCTAGAAATTTCTGTTCCATTACGAAAAGTCGAGGAATTTTCCAAAGCATTCTTAAAACTACGTTTTCTAATCATTTTATCTATTAAATCTACATTATAACCATTACACAAAGCTATGTCCTTAATTAAAGTTTTTCCTTTCTCAAACCTTTCCTTGTTGAGAGGGAAGCTGAGTAACCGGTGTATTAAAAAGTTGAAACTTGCCATTTTATGTTGAGGGCAATGATGTGAGTCTTTGGGGATATATCTTAGTGTATTGGTGTCCTACTTTAGTAAAGTTTAATTAGAAACGTCATTAATATTAGACAACTAGACGCCGTAGAGAGTCTAGAGATTCATAAGTGTAAACATAATATTATGAACAGTGACAAAGGCCCAATTCCAGGTAGCCTGCTTTTTGATTTAGTAAATTAGTTTAGTTTTCAGGTAATTAAAATTAGGTAGCCTATAAATAGGCAGTAATTTTTGTTTAGTCTTTAGTTTTAATCATCTCCTGATGATGCCAACTTGGTTGGCGAAACGTACGTCGAGAGTGTTTGTTATGGTTTGGTGTTTTGTGGTAATTGTAACATTTCGTATCTTTACACCAAAGGTTCCACCATTTTTTATTCTTAGAGATAGTACCTACTTTAATCCTCAGTGTACAATGAGTTCATTTTTTCCTTGTTTCTGCTAAATTCATACCCCAACTCCGTCAATTTTGTTAACAATTTCTCGCTGAGAAAGAGTGCTTTCAGGAGTTGTTACTTAAATTATACTACTTCAATAAGAAAGTGAAAACATTTTCTCTTTTAGCACCTGTTATTTCTGCGTGTTTTACCAAAGACGGGCAATGCGTTTTGTCCAGTTGTTCTGATGATACTTTAAGACTTATTGACAAGGATACGGGGCAAATGTTGGGAGAGTAAGTAACAAAAACTGATTATCTCTAGTGACAAGTTGCCAGTTGGGAAATTACTTGTTTGCAGTTATTTATTAGGTATATTTTTGTAGGTACAAAGGTCATAAAACCAACGAGTTTTCAATAGAATGTTCAGTAAATTTTAAAGACACACACGTTTTATCGGGTTCCGCAAATGGAAGCATCTTTTGCTGGGACTTTATTAGTGGCAATATTGTTAATCAATTGAAACATCATTCTATAGGCAATGTAGTACATTGTGTTAATGTTAGTCCAGTGAAAGAAGAAATTCTAAGTGCTTCAAATAATAATATACAGTTGTGGTCACAAGTTGAGGACTCTGAAGATTGCGTTTTGGTAAAAACAGAAACAGAAGTGAGCATACCTAAATAAAAAAAAACGTGGTCCTATTTTCAATGGGATTACAGGATTTTCTGTGTTATTTCTCTCGAAATATTATATTGATAAAAAACTCAAGAATCGCCAAACCGATTTTCATGACACTTTCACCAATATTTTCCTTATATTCCTGGATAACAGGCGTCATGAAAATATAGAAGAGAAATTGAGCTGTGTAAATTAAAAGACACAAACGTAAGAAATTAAAAAAATGTAATTTATTTTTCAATTATGTTAAGTGATGGATCAATTAATTCAAATAAACTATAATATTTGCAACAACGTACTGCTATCTGTGGAGCAGTTTCTTTACTAACATTTAATGTTTCCGGTCGAATATCAGGATGCATTAATAAAACTTGCATTATTTCTTTACAATGGCTGTGGGTCGCTGCTATATGAAGTGGTGTTTGTCCTAAAAAAGATTATAATATTATTCTTATGATTAAGAATCGTAATTGTCTGTAAGAAGAAACAAACCTCCTTCACTCTGAGCATTTATATCTGCTCCATGTTGTAACAAACGAACGGCGCAATGGGCATGATTCCATTTGCAAGCGGAATGTAAGGGTTGCCACCCCATTTCTGTTTTAGCTTTGACATCTGCACCATTTTGCAGAAGGATGTCCACTATATGAAGATGGCCGCAGTAGCAAGCCCTATAAATAACAATAAAAAAACTGTACAAATAGCATTTATGCTCTCGATAAGTCCTTGCTTTAGAAGGAGAATGAGGCCCAGAGAGGACTCAGGTGGGCAATACTTTCAGAATTTGCAGCCCCGTTATCGTACACTTGAAGACAGCCAAGTGTATTCGCCATGGAAAGTGCTCTGGTGGCAGAAAATAATGAATAATAAATATTATTAATAATAATAATACAAATATCTTCTCAAGTACAAGTGTATCAAATTGAAATGAAGTTAAAATCTTAAAATTTTGACACTGTACTTTTATTTATGTTACGGTCAGGTCATACATTGCTTTTATTTTCTGCCACCAGAGAGCACTGAAATCACTTCCCATGGCAAATACCCTCTTAAAATATTTTTAAAAGCGTGTATCAATAATATTAAAATAGAGGATGCAACATATCTTGTGAAATTAATTAATATACAGCCCTATGACTAACTAAATGATACACTTTTATACGTAGGTACACATAACAAACCTATGTAACGGGGTATAGCCGTCCTTATCATATGTATTTACCAATGACGGATTTTCTTCTAATAATTTTTTGACTACATCGGCTTTCCCATTTTCTGCAGCCCATAAAATTTCTTTAGCTGGACTACCTGAAGTAAAACATTTGTAGAACCGTGTAATATGAGTTTTTGTAGGTTAGAATTTTTAGCAATCGATTTTACCATGTGGGTCTTCTTCCTCTTCAATGTCTCCATCTTCAGCGTCCCAGCCGCTTACTTGCATTTCAAAATCTAAAATTGCAAAGCAAAATACACGGAAAAATTAAATTTTTTTACGAATATATTATTATGCGAATGTCAAACTCAACAACAATCGTAAAGCCGTGATGCTAACCAGATGCTAACGCAGATCGTGAAAGATTTCTAAACTAAATTATTACCTACCCAAAAGGTGGATTTCTACGACACGACAAATAACTTGATGAAACAAACTAATGTGACATTAGTATGTCTAGTAATCAATAGATGGCTCGCTAAAGTTTTGTTACAAGAATTGTAAGTTTTTTTTTTAAATAGTGTCCTAGGACCTAGGGTGACCTCTGCTTTCAAGGGCAAAATACTGAAATCAGCGCCGGACGCCGGTCTTAGCCATCCGGGCTCCTCGGGCGAGATGATCTTCAGCGCTCTTTATTTCTTATTATTAACTAGTATTTTGCCCGCGAAACGTGCCTGACGCCAAGGGCGACCGCCCGGGTTGTCACATTAAATTGTTTCATAGTTTTGGGTCGTTTTTTTTTTTTTAATTTTTAATTCAATTTTTATTTGGCACTTTTTAAATTAAACTCTGTAGATGAGGGTTCCAATTGACTAGGAGGCAGACAACCTAATGTACTGTGCTGTATGACTTGTTAGCTTGCTTGCAGTGATTTTTCAAATTAATTAGTTTTTTTATTAATTATTTTGTACATTTTTTAAACTCTATAACTAAGAACTTTCTCGCAGTCGCAACCATACTCTTTCAAACAAACAAAAAAAAAACTCATTGAAATCGGTTCATCCGTTTTGGAGCTACGATGCCACAGACAAACACAGACAAAAACTTCAGACTTATAACACCCCTCCTTTTTTGCGTTGGTTCAGGTAAGAATATGTTAAATACGTGTATACACAGTTTAAAATTAATAAAAAAATCCTTTCAATTGATTAGTTAATTTTTCAGAGCAGGATTGATTTTAAATTCTCCGATACTGTTCTTATGAAAAAAATATGTGTGGTCACAATCTAAGGTCGTTGTCAAACCAGATTTTCTGACAACACGTTCTGCAACGCAGCATTAGTGTTACATAAATAGGATTTCGATGTACTAACGAATATTGCCATTTATTTATTGATTTTCTACTGTCGTGGTACTGTGACATAACGGGAACGTATCCAGCGCGAAATTGGAAGATTTGGGTTCGAATACCGGCAAGCGACATATATTTTTTTCCTATAACTAAACTCATATAAAGTTTGTGTTGACAAATATTTAATTATTTTAGAATTTTTTTTCTTATATTCAAGGGGATCGGTTGACTACAGTTAATAATGGTCCAATAAGGCCTGTCAACCGAGTTCATCTGTCAATGGCATTGCCTTAGTGTCCGCGTTTGACACCTATCCCTTGACATAAATTCTCTCAAACAACACCGTCATCCAATGTTTGTCACTTTACGTTAATCCATTATAATGCTCTGTCAGGTTTGGATAAACTAAACCATTTGGATCGATTTACACAACAGAAAATTTTTCCAGATTTTGAAATTAGTACACTTTTGCAATAATTGCAGATTATTAGCGCCGTTAATATTAAAATTCCTTTTTAGGCGCGATCTTAGCGAAGCTAGAAGCGCCTATATATTATACACTCGCTTTGTCTGTACGTCTGTCAATCTGTGAATCTGTCAAAAGGAAAAAAATAATTTTTAATGATTTAGGTTCGTAATTATAAAAGCGTGGGTCGTGAACCCTAATTTATAATTATGAACTTCAATTATTAAAAATTATTTTTTCCTTTTTAGTGCATTTAAATAAAAGCTTGTCTCTAAAAAGTTTTTTTTACTAATATTTATTTTGTTCATTTTAGTCTTTCAAAATTTTACCCCCTTTTGACACCCGTAGGGGTTGAATTTCGAAAAATCTTTTCCTTGGATGCTTATGTCAGAAAAGGAACCAACTGTCCAAATTTCAAGTTTCTAGCTTCAGCGATTTGGCCTTGTCGTTGATTTGTCAAAAAAAACCCTACATCCCCGTTTGAATCCCTTAGGGGTTGAATTTATTTCTAGAAACGATTTATTCATGTATTGTCATCGGGGATACATATATGAGTACAAAATTTCAAATCGATCGGATATGTGGAAGTCGTTCAAAATTGACTTGCAAGTTTTGACCTAAACAAACAAACACACAAACTAACATACATTGCAAGTTAAAAAACTCGGGTCGCAGTGCCAAACCCTGCCGACAATATAGTGTATTTGCTAATACAGGCCTTGTGGCTTTAATAAGTGAACTTAGGTTTGTTTTTGGACAAAATAAAAAATTTAACCCCTTAATACATTCCTTAAAATAATATTTTTTTTCTTAATTTCAATATTATTATCAATGCAACCTCTGTACCAAATTAAATACACCCTTCAGTATGTAAATCACTATCCGCAAACTAGTGTTCTCATAAAATTTGTAAGTCCGGTCCTGTCGGGCCGATTTTATTAAAATTTTAGCAGCACATTTTGATCTTCACTAAAAGGTTAAATTTAATTTTTAAAACCATTCTGAAAATTTTTTCGGTATTTTCGGGCCCATAAACTTTTTTCAACCCCTAAAAACAACCCTTAAAATAGTCCGATTGGGCCCATTTTAAATAGGTTCCGTGCGGTGATGGATTCCAACGTGTGTACCAAATTTCGTACAAATCAATTAAGTCTTTCGAGAGTTATGCCGCGAACACATATATAAAATATATAATATATACAGGGTGTCCAAGACTTGCGTTGTCGGCCGATATATTGATTTTGGGTGAAGATAGAAAAAAAGTTTAAATACAAAAGTTGTATAAATTTTTATGTTGTGTAACCTAAAAATATTTTCAATTATACCGCCTGTCCCATTTAAGCGTGGCAGATCAAAGTTAAGTTTTTTTAAACCTAGCACCCTGTTTTTATTTGTTTTTTCAATTCTGCACCTAAATGTGAATAGAAATTGTAAGAGAAGCTATGCTCGAAAATTCAGTAATTTTTGAGTTATTCAAGTTTTTCAGAAATTTTTGACACATGCAGACCTTTACCTAAGATTCGACATAGCTAAAACAGAAACCTTTATCAAACTGAAATTTTGAGGATCACTAAATAATAGACGGACTAATCAATGTTTGTCGTAAAAAAATGAATTTATTATACAGGGTGTTCAAAATAATGTACTTCTTTTACCTAACTTCAATCACGTGTAACTTTTGATTTTTAAATACAACGAGGTTATTTTTTTGCTGGAATTGTATTCTTTAGGATATTTACTAACACTTTTATTAAGGGTTGTCCATACCTAAACCTAATATTTTCGTATTAAAATATTTGGTTTAAGTATGGACAACCCTTAATAAAATTGTTAGAAAATATATTAAAGAATACAATTCCAGCAAAAAAATAACCTCGTTGTATTTAAAAATCAAAAGTTACACGTGATTGAAGTTAGGTAAAAGAAGTACATTATTTTGAACACCCTGTATAATAAAAACATTTTTTTACGACAGACATTGATTTGTCCGTCTACTATCTAATGATCCTCAAAATTTTAGTTTGATAAATATTTCTGTTTTGGCTATGTCGAATTTTAGGTAAAGGTCTGCATGTGTCAAAAATTTCTGAAAAACTTGAATAACTCAAAAATTACTGAATTTTCGAGCATGGCTTCCCTTACAATTTCTATTCACTTTTAGGTGAAAAATTGAAAAAACAAATAAAAACAGGGTGCTAGGTTAAAAAAAACATAGCTTTGATCTGCCACGCTTAAATGGGACAGGCTGTATAATTGAAAATATTTTTAGGTTATACAACATTAAAATTTATACAACTTTTGTATTTCAACTTTTTTTCTATCTTCACCCAAAATTAATATATCGACCGACAACGCAAGTCTTGGAGACCCTGTATATATATATATAAATATATATAAACAATTCCAAAAATGGTGCCAAATTGTTCAGGAGGCTATGAAACGTCGAGAAATTTTGGTCCGACCCCTAGGTCCCGCCATCCGACCGACGCCAATAGTGTATGTGCCATATGGCAAATACACTAATAAAAACTTGTAATTAATGAACAATGTTAGTTCGGCAAGTTTAGTTTGACAAAATCTAGTGAAAAGAGAAATGGCTTGACAAAGGCCACCGTCCTCGAGACGACGTACGAGCGAGAGAAATATACATACGTACGTGGGCTATTTTTAGCCTTGCGCACTTACACACACATACACGGGGAGGAAATGTAACGATCGGTGAAAACAGAGAACAAACCGCCGTTTGTATCTTTACCGCGCATTCTCATCAATTATTTTATGATCAGAGTCCGGACACTAAGATCTTTTAGCCCCTTATCATAAAATTTAACACTTACCTTTTGTGTTGAGAGAACTAAATTGCGTATTTTTAACTCAAATGTAAAATCGGTTCTATTATATGGTTATGAAACTTGGAAGGTGACGAAGACTATAACCAACAAATTGCAAATTTTCATAAACAAATGTCTTAGAACGATCCTCAAGGTTAAATGGTTTAAGCATGTTTCAAATGAAGAGATCTGGAGGCAAATTATCAAGAAGAAATTTGGGGAAGACCATAAAGCGCAGGAAATGGAATTGGATAGGAAATCAAAGGAAGACATAGCAAGAATAGCCTTAGAATGGAATGCACAGGGATATCGTAAGTCAGGAAGACCCAAAATATCTTGGAGAAGGACTGTTCATGAAGAACTTATGAAGCAAGGAATTACCTGATTACAATTCAAAAGCATATAGCAAAAGATAGAAATAGGTTTAGAAATTTTGTAGAGGCCCTATGCTCCACTTAGGATTTAGAGGAATTTAATTATTATTATTGAAAGATTTTTTCGTTGGAGAGCAGCCAATTATATAATTGTTTCGAAACATATAGGAAAAAATCATTTTACCAACCAGTGGTCACAGTCAGGATTCTAACCTGAACCTTTCCAATTTCGCGTCGGAATGAGCTTACAATACTCAACTGTGACATGATTGCTAAATTAATATTCTCCTTATATGATTCAGAATCAATAGATTTTCACTACATGCGATTGATTCTGAAGCATATAAGGAGAATATTAATTTAGCAATCATGTCACAGTTGAGTATTGCAAGCTCATTCCGACGCGAAATTGGAAAGGTTCAGGTTAGAATCCTGACTGTGACCACTGGTTGGTAAAATGATTTTTTCCTATATGTTTCGAAACAATTATATAATTGGCTGCTCTCCAACGAAAAAATCTTTCAATTGCATACATCCGTATAAAAAAACTATTATTATTATTATTACCTTTTGTGTGGCTCCAAAGTCCATGATTCCATGGTTAGAAGCCGTCTTGTAGGTCTTATCCTGTTCGCTTGGCTCGTGTCTCCATAAAACCTACTACTCTCCCTTGTCCATCCTTCTGTTGTGTCCCTGTCTAATTAATTAATCTTAAGGATAGCGTGTTAGGAAGTGATTTATAAAAAAAAATGAATGGACAAATAATAAATAAATGTTGACGTGGCTAACTGTTCTACAGAACAACGGCCAACAAAATCTATAGTAAGAAAAAACACTTTCGTACACTGAGGCTGCAGAGGGCGGTCAAAGAAGTTGTCAGATAGAATAATTATTATTTGTCAGGATTCATGCCATAACAACACACAATCTGTGAAAATTTCAGCTAGCTACCTCATACCGTTTGTGAGATAGAGCCCTGTAATAGACGGACACACGGACGGACGGACATACATCGTAGGCAGAGTAATAAGTACGGAACCCTAAAACTGATTACTAATCCGTGGACCGTGCTTGTCAAAGTTATCATGCCCTTGTAAAATAATTTTAATTTTTGACAAAATAAAATATCGTGTAGAGCGTAACGTTGTTTATATGGCTTCCCTATTACAAGTTCCCATCCGAGAATTGGTAAAAGTATCGATTGGACTTTCAATGTATTGTTAAAAAATAATGCATTGAAAATAAGATTTAGTGCTAGGCTAAAATAGCCCGAGATGTTGGTGGTATTATAAAAAAAATCTTTATATATTTCAAATCTTGTAGAAAAAGACACAGATTTCATTAAACCAAAGCGAGGACAGTGTGGTGTAACGGTTAGCGTAGCGGCCTTTGGATTACACTGTCGTGGGTTCAAATTCCACCTCCGCTCATGGATGTTTTGTGATGTCATTTAGATTTAAGTGATTTGTTATTTAATTTAATTAAGACGCTAATGACCTAAGTTGTCGACGCGTCTACAATCCACAATAAATAAATTAAACCAAAGCGAATTGCATGTCTTATTTTATTCATTAAACCAAAGCGAATTGCATATCTTCAGTTTAGAACAGATGGATGTTTTAAGTTTTTCAAAAATTAAAAAATTCTTTAAACCTCATAGCTTCTAGACCAAAAGAGATATGGGCACATGAAAGTTAAAACAAATACCTACAAAAATAAATTCGCTAAATTAACACTGCATTTAGTTCTGTATTTGCAACGCATTTTCAGAAATCGATAAAATCATTAGAGTAGAAATTAGTTATACAAACAAAACATAACGTAATAATAGCCTTATATAACATTTAGGTTTGTATTCCGTAAATTGTTGAAGTAGTGATTAAATCAGTTTATACTACAGAGCTCAGAACTTATCTGTTCTGAGATACAGAGTCAAACATGCTAGGGCCTAGACGTAAACGGATTATTTACCGCTCTAGGCCCTCGTCTAACAGCCTCTTAAGTCCCTAAGAAATTACTTTTTTTTATTAAAAAACTTGGACTGGTGTTTGAAACATTTTGGTAAGCAGATAATATTTTCGAACAATCAATATTTTGGTTTTAAATGTCTCGTCGATCAAAACTCGCTTTATCTTAATTAAAGAGCACTAATGCTCATTCGATAGAATGTCAGTGTGGATTCCTGGGTCAATTTTTTTGTTTGTTTACTCGTTGATGTTGATGAGAGCCCTAGGAGTAGAACTATGCTGTTGTGAACAGCTTATAGTATTTGATATTATGTAATTGCAACTTGATAACTCTAGCCGTTCCTGAGAAAAAGGATCTTGACGGACAGACAGACGGACAACAAAGTGGTCCTATAGAGGTTCCGTTTTTTCATTCTGACATACGGAACCCTAAAAATGTACCAAAAAGGAAACAAATCCATGTGGAAACTTCTCACCAAGCTAATCAAAATAGACACAGTGGACCTATACTGTTCACCGTCGAGAGGTTTCGATAGATGCCCGCTCTTCTAGCTCCATCATCAGGTCGAAGACATGAAAATATTGTATTTTCATCAGCATATGTTTGTGTGCAAAGTTTCAAGTCAATCGGTAGATCTCCTGTTCACCAACGAGAGATGTCCTGTCACGGTCGCCAATTGTAACGTTTCTCCATCATCAAGTTGGAGACATCAAAAATATTGTATTGTCATCGGAACTACGTTTGTGTGCAAAGTTCCAAGTCGATCGGATATGTGGAAGTGGGTCAAAATTGGAATCCAATTAATAAGTGAAGTTGAATTAAAGCTTCTAAAATGTAAAATTGGCAATTAAATCGAACTATAGGTGGCAGCATGGCCAATGGTCTAAGCGGAATGAACTTGTAATTTTAACAAGTCAATGGAGTTCTCCACCTGCTCTAATCTTTGACTATAGAACTATGGACTAGCAACGCTAGCGTCACTCTGGATCCGTGTTTTGACAGAATCAACAAGACATGACAGATTATATGCATTAAATTATATCGATATAGGGAAACAGGGCTTGAGAATAGCCGAGAGTGTAGCAATGCAGTTGTTTACATGGCGTTGCTATGGTTCCTCTATTACAAGTCCCCAGTTCCCGGGTTCTAGCCCGAGAGCTGGTAAAAGTGTCAATTGGATTTTCAATTTATTATTAAAAAAAAAATAATGAATTGAAAGATATGAATTGGTGCTAGGCCCAAATAACCTTAGCTGTTGGTGGTCTTTAAAACGCACAGTTCGATATAGGGAAACACATTGGACTAAGTGACAAGTGACATGCATAAAAAAAAAGACGATGAGTGATTGAAGAAGGTGCTAGAGTACTTGATTCTTATAGTTGTCCATTTCTTCATTCAGCAGCGTCTATATTTGTTTCGAGTTCATCCAGTGGCGGCTCGTGGGGTAGTGCCACAGTGCCATGGCACTACCCCCAATTTTTCAATTTTCTCTAAAAATATTTTTTGCTAATATGTATCTATTTTTATTAATATTTTTTTTTAATCAATCTATTAAATTATTGATTGTCTGGACAGTAGAGTTCAACCTAAATCGCACAAATTTCCTAAAACATTCACCACGCGATCAGCAACACTTATCCTGTGCCATTTAATAATAGACACAAGTGAAACAAAGCATACCTTACGGTCCTTATATGAGAGCAAGAGAGATGGAACTACGTACTCATGATTTCCGTATGAAGTAATGCTAAATCCAAACGAAATTTGTGCCAAGCACCTAAGTGGCGATATTCTGTATGGTCAATGTTGGAATTTACAGCACTGTAAAATTTCTGTCTCACTTTACCCTTATGTACTGTCAAATTTGTTAGAAAGTGACAAAAATTTACAGTTTATAATCATAAGTTCATAATAATTCGTAACAGATCTGATTACGCATTGCTCAGATTGTTGTTTCGGTTAAATGTTATTGTTGATATCAAATTTGTTTTATTATTTAATCTTTTGCTTTGTCATTTTTTTTAGTTTGTGTTGCTTTGTAGTGTGTGACTACTGAATGTGTCGTCTTAATTTCATTTTAGCTTGTTTTGTATATCTATTGAAGGCAAATTATTGATAACTATATTCGCCGTTATGGCCACAAAGTGAATTTTTTAAAAAACTTTTTAGTGCATTCTCTTTAGACTTTATGGAAAAAACTTAAATTTCAAATAAAAGAATAAGAAAAACTGAACGTTGTTTTTCAATGCTTAAAAGAATTAAACATTTTTAAGAAATACAGACTTAACTATCGGCGGAAAAAAATTTGTTTATGGAATTGAAAATTTTAATAATAAAGTAATTAAAAAATTTACAAGCAAGAAGGAAAGAAGGATGGACTTTCAGTTATGTAATATGTGTTGCGTAAAATATATTTTTTATTTTATTATTTTGCGAGAAATGTGTAGAGACCTTGAACTTTATTAAACTGTTTTTTTCGAATTTCTATTGTTGCACTTTGTGCCCAGTGTGTACTTGTTTAGTAAGCTATTTTCTATGTTTTATTTCTTTTCTATTTTGGCCGTCGTTTTGGCACCACCTGTCTAAACAGGCACGAGCCGCCACTGAGTTCATCCCGCTTAAAATTAATTTTAGTTAACGACTATTGATGTCAGCTTAGACGCTAATGACCTCTGTTGTCGAGCGTCTATAATCTACAATTCATTCATTCATAGATGTCTGCCACTTTGAATTTAATCTAGAATATTCTATATCAAGACTTAGTGAACATATAATAATATAAAGGCCAGGTATTAATTGTCTTGTTCACTGGCTTTTACACATCCTAACAACATAATCCTTTTATCCGAATGACGTCATCGGCTCGTTCAATCGTTAACCGACTTCATAATCCCATATAATAACACGTTTGTTATTAATATTGACGAAATTCAGTGAACCTTCATTAATAACATACGTTGTAACGCTAACTATAAGTAACTGCTGATTGTAACCGGCCAACGCATATGATACCGTTTTACACGAACCAATCAGAAACGTTGCTGAGTTGTCTGATTTTATTTTTTATCATAAGATTCTTCCAAGTGTCACGACGTATACACAATTTTTGACGTGAAAACGTCTATACGTTCGGTTTGGTACAAGCGACTAGGCCCTACAGTCCATTCTGATTGATCGAGTACCCCATCTTGATGTCATTTGACACACACACATACCTAACAACTAATTAGTGAACTCTGTATACTAATATATATAGTTGATAGCGATTAAAAAATTGTTTTTGTGTGTGGAGAATGTTCAAACACATATTCTTCAAGACAGGCATTAATGTTCACAAAATTAGAATGAAAACTTTAGATAAGGCTTATAATCTAATTCTTTCTATAAAAGTCGATCAATTTTTTGACATTTCAAAATAAAACCTAATTTAATATTATTATTTGAGATATTAGGATGTCCAAAATTTATACAAAAACAGTGTTCTTGAGAAATTGGAATAGAAAAATAAATAATAATTAAGTTTTTATTTTCAATGTCAGAAAATTGATCGAATTTTATAGAAATAATTAGATTACAAGCCTTATCTGAAGTTTTCATTCTAATTTTGCGAACGTTAATGCCTGTCTTGAAGAATATGTGTTTGAACATTCTCCACATACAAAACCCATTTTTTAATCGCTATCAACTATCCATATTAGTATACTGAGTTCACTAGTTAGTTGTTACGTTCATTTAGGTGTGTCTGTGTGTGTGTCAAACGACATCAAGGTATGGTATTCGACCAATCAGAATGAACCCTGACTGCGGGGCCTAGTCTCTTGTCGGTTTGGTAGCCAGATCAAAATTTATGATGCAACGAAATTATACCAGATTTCATAACGCAATAACTCCGTAAATAATGAACCGACAACAAGTAACCGGATAAATACAGATAGCTTAGAGGACAGGTGATCCAGCTCTCGAGATACTCAACCTGGATCTCAAGCGGTAATTGCTTCAACAATAATAATTAACATTTTATAAATTTGTCTTTTGGTTCTTTATTTTTTGAGGCCACCAACAGCTAGGGTTATTAATTGGACTTGGTAGCAAATACTAGCAATTAAGATTTTCAGTTTATTATTTTTTAATAATAAATTGAAAACTTAATTGAACCTGGAACTGGTTTTTTTATAGAGCCATGAAACAATGGCATCACTACATGCCCCTCTATTCAAGCTCCTAAGAAAATTTTTAAATCAAAAAAATATAAAAGGAAAAACTGGCTGCTATTTACAAATTAAAAAGTGAAAATTAAAAAATCAACATAAAATTCTTGGGATATGTATAATCGTTAACATATTTTCATTTATATGTGTAGATACCTACAAATTTTGCAATGCCTAATTTTGTTATTACATAGGTATATTATAATTAATTTTTCCTTAAAATTGAAGACATAATTAAAGAAATATTGAAATAAATACTTTGTTTTCAATTTCGTTAAAAGTAAGAAAGAATTTTGTTTATAATAGTAAGTTGAGTGCTAATAAGGAAAAGGAAATAGGGATCAAAATAAACAAATCAATTTAAAAATATTTTTCCGCAGTGAGTTTAACAGTCACACGGGTCAAAATAGCATTGCGCCCTAGATACACACTGTATTTTTATCCTACACCTTATCAAATAGCGGCTTTGACCTTCATTCCCAGTATGTTGACATTTCATTTGTGTAGCAAACTTAACTTCATTAATGAATAGTAGCTAAGAGTACTATAAAGATCTTTTTTGATCTGATTTATTAATATCGTAGATCTTCATATAAAATTAATAATAAATAAATAAAACACAACAAAATTTGATTTAATCGAGACGAGTCTAAAATAGGTCTGATCACAACGAAATTACAATTTTTGATTACTTGTTTGTTTCAAAAGCGTAGCTAATAGAAACTGCCAAAACAAAACAATGTTGTGTCGACAATGTAGAGTATTATGTTGACTCAAAATGACACAACAGTACCTAACTAACATTATTGTGTAAGTAGTATTAAACTCTGTCAAAGGTGTACTGTTCAAAAGATCACAGGTTCGCCTCCAACTGAAAATATTAAAATTATTGAATTTTTATAATCAAATAAAAATGACCAAATTCACAGACAAAACGTAGCATATAATATTAAAAATTGGTCGACGTTTTAGCCAAGATGTTGGCCCTTTTCAAGGTCAGACAATAAAGGCCTGGCCTTAAATGGGTCGTTTTACGACCGGTATTCATGCCCGAAAAGCAGTTGTTTTTTAAAGGGTGGAACAAAAAATGTATTAGGTATTCAATATCTATATACAAATTTTGGTATGTCGATGTCAGATTTGTTAAAAAGATTCATTTAAAAAATGTTTTCGTTTAAAATAGGCTTTAGAGTTGATATTTATAGGCCACTTCAATATTAATAATGCGGAATATCATCGACGTAAAAGAAGTTCAAGTTCATTTGTTTACTATCAAAGCACCTTTATTTTTTCTGTTCTAGGATAAATTTTGTTAGGCGGAACATAATTTTCAGGCAAAAGTTCCTCGAACAGAAATAATTATTATATCCAAGTCTTCATGTTTTCCGGGCTTGTAGGCCGTGGTCCGGTGATATTTCTACCTGACGTTTCGTCTACAACTGCGGTAGACGTTCTCAAAGGCGATGTGGCAGCGGTCAAAGTGTCCTCCTTGGCGGCTCACAGATCAGTGTGTCAGTGACCGGTGTCCTCCCTTCTTTTATGCCTAGTACCAGTGTGTTCTCTGTTCGGTCGTAGGCCGTCTCTCTGTAATTGGTCAACTGCGCAGTGTGTAGTAGTGGGGGCGAGTTCTCTACTCGGTCGTATTCCGGCCTTGGTTTTGTATGTCGGAGTGCTGGTGTCCAGGTTTTACTGATATTGAGGCCTTCATCTTTTCGGTTGAAAGCTTGCACACCTGGATAATTATTATATCTACCGTGATTATAATTTATATGCAACGACGCCGTAGTTTGGCCACGTCTGACAACAGGGCCGGATTTACCCTATGTGTCGCCCTGGAGCGCCGTGAAAAATGCCGCCTCACACTAAAGTTTTTTTCACAATTTTGAAATAAAACTGCAGTGTTCATAATTTTACACACATTCTTAATAATGAGAATAATATTTTATTTATTTTAATTTACTAATGTTTTCACGTTCCAAATTTTGCCGCCCCTGAAAATTTGCCGCCCTGGGTACTAGCCCCTAGTGCTCCTAGTGTAAATCCAGCGCTGCCTGGCAAGTATAATTCTCTACCACAAGTTACCTCCTGCAGTCTTCATCTCAAATCCTTTCCCCTCTCCTAAAAACGGTTGCGGTTCTCCAGACGCTATTTTTAAAGCTAAATGGTTCGAGTAAACGCCAAATGAAGGACCAAGAATCACACTACAGATCCTTCAGACGAAAAATTGAAAGAAAAAAAATCCTGAAAAAACTTACAACTTTTTAAAAATTACTTAATCTTTCACACGCAGCCAAAATTTGTTTTCAAAAAATTTACACGAATAAAAATAACGTCGGGAGAGCTGTAACTGGTTTTTGGGCGAAGGGAAAGGATTTGAGATAAAGATTGCAGAGGATAACTTTCGGTAGAGAATACTCTTAAAAGGCGCGATTTTTGTGTCCAATAATATAATTCCGGTGAAAATATTTTGAGACACTGTGCATAAAAATATAAATTTTTATTATTTATTCTCGGGTCATCAAACTTTCTTCGTTTCATTTCCATTTGCTTGTTTATTCAGACTAATTGAGTTATTTTTGAGATTTGACATTTTATTTCCATGAATGAAAAAAATATAGTAGTATGAGAACAATTATATCGTTTGATTGAAAAAATAACTTTTCCAGTCTATTGAATTGGAAACAGCAATTACAGTTAATTATTGTTTCTATATCCTTTAGACAAAAGAAAGTTTACTTTGATAATAATAATGAACAATAATTAGTATACAGAGGTATTTATTTTTTCAAGAACAAATCTGCATTTTTATATTCGGCTGAAGACTTTACCTCTTGGAGGAGCGTCAAAAATCAAGTGCAACGCGTGCGATTCTATTCTAAATTTATATTCGAAATCGTGTCCATCGTGATTATAATAAAATTAAGAAAAATCGCAGGAGAGTGGACAAAATATTTGATTTATTAAATTAAATGTACGACGTTTTGTATTTAATTTAATTCTCAAAAATCATTCTCAAAAATCAAGTGCAACGCGTGCGATTCTATTCTAAATTTATATTAGAAATCGTGTCCATCGTGATTATAATAAAATTAAGAAAAATCGCAGGATAGTGGACAAAATATTTGATTTATTAAATTAAATCAAATAATGTACGGCGTTTTGTACGAAACGTGGTACATTTAATTTAATAAATCAAATATTTTGTCCACTATCCTGCAATTTTTCTTAATTTTATTCTTTTCTAAATGTTTTCAAAAAATTACCTGTCGCAAGGGTCAATCAATTTCAGCTAAAAAATCGGAACATCCCGCAAAAATCAGAACGTCTGGCAACGCCAGTTTGTAGTAGACATGTCTTGGAAACGTCATATCGATGGTGAAGAACAGCAAACTCCTAGGTCTCCGTTTGCAGCAAAACAATAACCTTCTATGTCAGTTTCTGCAGATTTGAAAATTATGAATTAAACGATTTACAAACGCCTTCTTCTGGCAAAATCTCCCATGTCAATGAAGAATAAATACGGACTTATGCAACAAAACTTCTATGTCAAATGAAGACCGACAACCTCCTATGTCAGACATAGGAGTTTGTTACAACCTCCTGTCAGTGTATTAATTTAAACTAATATGAAAGAAAATATTAGAACATCATGGTTCAAAACATTGTTATCTTCCCCCTGAAAAGTGTCTGTTTTTGACATAGAAGCTTGCTGAATTTCTGCAAATCATGACATGGAAGGTTGCCATTCTTCACCATCGATATTATATAAACAACTACATCCCTACAATGAATTGGTGCTAGGCCCAAATAACCTTAGCTGTTGGTGGTCTTTAAAACACAATTTACATACGTCTGCTCTCATGTTCGAAAATGAAGTATTATTATTATGATACTAGCAGTTGCCCGTGGCTTCGCTCACGTATATTTACTATATTGTTAATTTATTATCCCTCTGCGAAGCGGAGTACAATTTATAACCCCCCCCCCCCGCGAGAATCTCTTCCCCTGCGGAGGACAGTGTGGTCTAATGGTTAGCGTAGCGGCCTTTTAGATCAGAGTGTCGTGGGTTCGAAGCCCACCTCCGCTCATTGATGTTTTGTGATGTCATTTAGTTTTAAGTAATTTGTTATTTATTGTTATTAAGACGCTAATGACATAAGACGTTAACGCGTCTAAAATCTACAATAAATATCTAAATAAATCTTCCTCTGCGAAGCGAAGTCGGGTTTAAAATCACTTAGAAAGAGTTTACTTTAACGGTGTCATAAAAATAAACAGTCTATCCAACCTATTTATATGTTTAACCCTACGTTTTGATATTTGCATTAACGGTGTCACAACGCAAACGAGACGCACTTTAAAATTGACATAACTTTTTTATTTGTCCACTGATTTAAATTAAACAAACACTAAACGTTAGCCCAAGCTTATCTCAATACTTCACTGAAAAACACATCCAAATTGGTTCAGCCTTTGCGGAGATTAGCGTGCACAGACATACAGACAAAAGAGCGTTTCCGATTTTATTATATGTATATAGATAGATGAGCTTCCTCGTAAATAAAACAAACATGATGTTTGAGTTTGTATAATATTATGAACACTTATGTAGTACAAAAATAGCTTCAGAATAATGTAAAAATAGATTCACAGAAACTAAAATAGCACGTGGCTTGTTAGTTTTATGCATCTAACCTATGTTTCATCTAGAGTTAAAATTTAACTACTCTTTTTACTTATAATTAATTGGCCTTCTTTCTTAATTGGCTTATTAATTTTATCCTTAAGGTTAAACTTTGAGGGTCTTAGACTTTTTGATATACCTATTGTTTTTATGAGTCTTTTACTCATTACCTTTATATAAGTAATTAATGATATTGAAAATATTTATGTAATATTAATGTTTCATATAATTATTTTCAAAATTAATTGTATCGTTTTTTGAAGTTCTTTTAGCGAGGGTAGTGATTTGTAATGACCTCAATTCAAAAATTAATATATTGCTGACAGGGATAAAACGGCTCTTACGTTTTGGATGAAATTTACTGAAAAGGGGTTTTGGGGGGCAAAAAATCGATCTAGCTACTATAGCTAGATCTCCTTTCAAAAAAAGGATAGTGTGGTCCAGTGATTATAGCGTCGCGGCCTCTGGATCAGACTGTCGTGGGTTCGAATCCCGCCTCCGTTCATGGATGTTTTGTGATGTAATTTAGTTTTAAGTGAGTTCTTTATTTAATGTAATCAAGACGCTAATGACCTAAGTTGTCGACGCGTCTATAATTTAGAATAAATAAAAAATATTCTCAGAAAAAATTGGTTTTCTCATAGATTTTTGTAATTTTAGAAATCAATTTTTAACGTTTCAAAATAGTGTAATATTGTTAGCAGGCTTTGGATACTTATGTATAGATGTTATGATATCCATGGATTTTATTAATAATTATTAACTTCCATTGGAAGTTATTGTAATGGGACCGAAAATCGAAATCAAAAAGGAAAAAAAAAATTTATATTTCAAGGTCACTACACTATTTTTACACTACTTTTAGAAAGATGTCTGTGTGTGTGTGTGTGTACGTACGTATGTATGTGTCCATTTCTTTCTAAGACGAAATCTCGAGAATGAAAAATGATATCGACTACGTTAGGGTGCCAATCGACGCGTATTAATGTATATATGATCTGAAAGAAATTTTTTCTTAACCAAATAGACTCCAAAAAAGTAGATTTTACACAATATCTCGCGAATAAAAAATTATATTGACTTCGTAAGGGATCGAGGCGTGTTAACGTCATTTTGATCCGACATACATTTTATAAAAATCGGTTCAGCCGTTTTTTTTTTAATTATTGTTAAAAATAAATAATAATTATGTTTTAATGATTAAAATGATTGCTTTTCTGTGTAATATCTAATTTAATTATTATTATTAAATATTTATCAAACTGGGAAGTTCGTCGTGTGGACCTCAAGGGTCGCACTTTAGTCCTAACAAATGACCCACCTCACGGCTTGTTATTTATTAATTTTAAAAATGCTGGGCGGGAAAAGCAAAAATGTAAATGTATTAAGTATAACTTCGACCATGCGCTAGGTGGGTGACACACATATCCTTTTTTAACTTCCCATTGGAAGTTATTGTAATGGGTTCGAAAATCGAAATCAAAATGTATAACAAATTTGTATGTTTCAAGGTCACTACACTATTTTTACACTATTTTTAGAAAGATGTCTGTGTGTGTGTGTGTGTACGTATGTGTCCATTTCTTTCTAAGACGAAATCTCGAGAATGAAAAATGATATCGACTACGTTAGGGTGCCAATCGACGCGTATTAACGTAAATATGATTTGAAAGAAATTTTTTCAAAATCGGTTCAGCCGTTCTTTTTTCTTAACCAAATAGACTCCAAAAAAGTAGATTTTACACAATATCTCGCGAATAAAAAATTATATCGACTTCGTAAGGGTGTCAATCGAGGCGTGTTAACGTCATTTTGATCCGACATAAATTTTATAAAAATCGGTTCAGCCGTTTTTTTTTTTTATTACTGTTAAAAATAAATAATAATTATGTTTTAATGATTAAAATGATTACTTTTCTGTGTAATATCTAATTTAATTATTATTATTAAATATTTATCAAACTGGGAAGTTCGTCGTGTGGACCTCAAGAGTCGCACTTTAGTCCTAATAAACGACCCACCTCACGGCTTGTACCGATTGATTTCATAATCTAATCAGCTCTTCTCCTCAGAAAACTGCGTCGAATGCCGCTAACTGGATCAAAATCGGTTAATCCGTTCGAGAGATTACCTAGTTTTATTAGGTATTAAGGCCACCAACAGCTAGGTTTATTTGGGGCTAGCACCAATATTCAGATTTACACACTTAGACCTGTTCTCGGGTTTACCTTTTAAATATCGAGTTTGATTTGATGAAGATTTCAAAGATATAACTTTTTGAATATTGTTGATGTATAATTCTCATGAATTCTTAATTAAATTGCTAGATTGCTCTGTGTAAACTCCGGAGAAGCTTCCAGTAATCTGGGGAACGTATATTTGTGCTGAAGGGGATTTTGTGATCTCAAAAGGGTTTCTTTGTTGATTTAAACACCCACGAAACAGAAATACGCAAATTATACACCTCCCGGACGAAATTATAGTTGCATACAAATGAATGCAAAGTTTGCATTTGAGTTAGAAACACCCATCGAAATGACGTAACAATATGATGCAACAATGGAAAAATTCATTTTTCAAACCTATGTCACCGTCGGGACTCTAACCCGACACTTCCACTTTCGCGGTGGCTGAGTTGACAATTACTCTACAGTGACACGTTTTTAAACCATCAATTATTTCCTAATGAAGCAATTTGTCACTGAAATATCACTACCCGCGAGAGCTGATAGGGGAGGGTAAGGTTAATTGGTACAAAAAAAGGCACATTTTTGTGAATTTTTTTCGACAACACAGTTAAAATCTATTTATTAAAACCAATGGGACATCAAAGTATAACATTTGAAGAATATTTTGTAAAATTTTCATGGAAAAATATTAAAAAATACGGCAATGGCAGCAATTATTTGGAAGCGTCTCAGAAAAAAAGTAGAATTGCGGTGCCCCTTATAACTTGGTGCTGGTACATCTGAAATCAAAAATGGAAATTTTTGTCGTTAGATAATCGCTTTTCCCAGGTAACGCTGGAAGGGTTTTTCAAAATTTCAATTTTTCAATTTTTGGGAACACTTCGAAGTAAAAAACGCGATTTTTGCAAAAAAAAAAATCGCGTTTTTCACTTCGAAGTGTTCCCAAAAATTGAAAAATTGAAATTTCGAAAAACCCTTCCAGCGTTACCTGGGGAAAGCGATTATCTAACGACAAAAATTTCCATTTTTGATTTCAGATGATCCAGCACCAAGTTATAAGGGGCACCGCAATTCTACTTTTTTTCTGAGACGCTTCCAAATAATTGCTGACATTGCCGTATTTTTTAATATTTTTCCATGAAAATTTTACAAAATATTCTTCAAATGTTATACTTTGATGTCCCATGGGTTTTAATAAATAGATTTTAACTGTGTTGTCGAAAAAAATTCACAAAAATGTGCCTTTTTTTGTACGAATTAACCTTACCCTCCCCTTAAGCTAGGTACTATTGTAGGTTGTACCATCTCACATGCGGGAGCTAATATCACGGGTGAATCTAAGATGAAATATCCATTTTATATTATAGTTGCATTTTAGTTGATTTCATCTTTTATTGTTGCGGTTAAGAAAGTGATATTATAGATTCACATTCGGAAGGTAGTGGGTTCGAATCCCGAATGAATGAATGAATTGTAAATTATAGACGCCCGACAACCGAATCCCGACGGGGTAGATGTGGCTACGACATGATTTAAAAAATTCATCATTTTGACTACGTTTGACGACCGAAAGAACTCTGGTCAAAAGAATGTGCATAGCAGCATAGGGATCCTTATTTAGGGTAAGCGGCATGAAAACAAACGAACGACTTGTAGCTAATTCTGACAACATGTATTAAAATGCTCTTGTCAGATTGTGAACACATTCTCTGTCTATCCCCTTCCGCAGCGATGTTCTTTCCTTGGATTGATAGTATACCTAACATTGTGTCTGAAATCATTTTCACTTTCATGATTAGCTCTCGCTAGTACGATGATTCACATCTACAACCTAGCTATAATTAAATAACAGTCATATGTAGTAAAAATCAATTGATTCCGAAGCATATAAGGAGAATGTTAGATTTGTAATCATGTCACGGTTGAGTAATTGTAAGCTCATTCCGCCGCGAAAGTGGAAAGGTTCAGGCTGAAATCCTGACTGTGACTATGGTTAGTAAAATGATTTTTCCGCTATGTTTGGACTTTGGAATTAATTATATAATTAATTCTAACAAAAATTTTCAATAGAAAAAGTATTTTAGTCGATATCGCTATAAAATAAAAATTTTGGTGAATCCTGGATTTTTTGACAGTATTCACAAATTACTAACCAAGGTAGCTATTATAGATGGTGTTCTGCAAAAAAGACCTAACTAAATTTTTTTAGACTACACTGAATCAGTATGGAGACGAACGTAAGGATCCAGATTCTCTCATTGGTGGTCAATGGGGTGTGCTGCTCGACTAAAGTACTAATATACGTACAGTAGGTATAGTTATAATATGCAGCGTCGCTGTTTTTCGAGGTGTACTGGTCTGGTCGACTGCCATCACACTTGTATACAGTCGTACAATATAATTATGAACACAACGTCGCTGCTTTTCGATGAGTACTGGCCTGGTCGATTGCTTCGATTGGACGTGACGTGACGCTCGACCGAACGGGGTAAAACGATTAATTCATTTATTGTAGATTATAGACGCGGCGACAACTCAGCTCATTAGCGTCTTCAACACAACAAATATTCCATTTGTGTTTTAGAATCCGCCAGCCGGCATACCCAAACCGACTGGTGCGAGCTCGGGTCCCTGGGAGCGCTAATTCCCAAAGAACATTGGAATGCAATTTGCGATAGCAACCACATTCCAATGTCCCCCTTGGGGGGGGGGACGAGGCTAATAAAGCTTCACTAACTAAAACAATATTATCCAAGTGTGCAAGGACGGGATACGACCGAGTAGAGAACTCACGCCCACCACTACACCTTGCGCAGTTGACCAATGACAGAGAGACGGACTACGACCGAACAGAGAACACACTGGTACTAGGCATAAAAGACGGGAGAACAGCAGTCATTGACACACTGACCTGTGAGCCGCCAAGGAGGACACTTCGACCGCTGCCACATCGCCTTTGAGAATGTCTACCGCAGTTGTAGACGAAACGTTAGGTAGAAATACCACCGGACCACGGCCTACAATCCCGGAAACCATGAAGACTTAAAACAATATTTCACAACGCTATAATAGAAATTTAGAATGTTTAATGTTTATGCTTAGTTACTGCATTGTAACGTAAGCCTGTCGATTCTTCACCACCAACGCAATCGGCAAGGCTAGGCGTAGGCGTTGCTGTAACCCCCGGGATTTTAAACTGTTCACACTCGCTATGTCAAGTTCTTCGATCCTTTTATTTGCCCGGCAACTGCATTTCTGGGTTTCGACACTTCTTAATACAAAGAGCTTGTTGAGTTTCACAAAGTCGCTTTATTATGATGTCAACAAGAAAGCTTTCAATGCCTTTTTTAAGTACGACTCATTATGCATCGAATATTTGATTTGTTTCTTAACTGTCTTTGATCTCAGGACACATACCTATTATACCGGGTGTCCGGTCTCAAAGTCGAACATAGGGAATTAACGTTGTGTGCCATTAAACTTAATAGAAAACATATCTCTAACTAGAGGACAGTATGGCTCAGTTGGTAGCGTCGCGGCCTCTGAATCAGACTGTCGTGGGTTCGAATCCCACCTCTGCTCATGGATGTTTTGTGATGTTATTTAGTTTTAAGTGTTATATCATGATATTTCTTGTATTTAAGACGCTAATGACCTGAGTTGTCGACGCGTCTATAATCCACAATAAATAAATAAACATATATCTCTAACTCTTCGCAAACTAACACCGCTGTAAAACGTTTTTACCATAAAAACTCTTTCTTCATTGGAGTACCTAATTATTCATTTTTACTTTAATTATTGTAAAAATGCTTACGTGCATCAATTACGAGCACAAAAGTTTTTTGACAATTTTATTACAGCACACTTCTTTCAGTGTTTTGTTTTTCGCCTACTTAATTTGAAATCATTACTGCAAAATCGGTAAATTTCAAATTGGTATTTTAAAGTAAAAATTTCATTTTTGGTCTTATTTTTAGAATCATTTGATGCGCAATAATTTTATCTTTCGATAGGTATACCATTACCTTTCTTGTACGTTGAATTGGCGAACACGGATCAGCCAAAATGAACAATACCATGTTAAATCCCTATGTTCACCTTTGAAACGGGACACGGGGTATACTATAGAGTGTTCCATAAATATACCGACAAACTTTTAGGGGTGGTAGGGGACATCAAAACAAACATTGTTTGCTTTATAAACATATTATGTCCGAAAACGCTTCATTTTCTAGATACAGGTTTTAAAATTTGTACAAAAATCGTTTTTTTATTATAACCGCCGGTGCAATCTTTTTACTGAAGCAAATGGTAAATATTTTGAACAATTATTTTAAACTATTATTTCATTAAAATAATCCTGGGGGGCTCCAAATCTCGAGAAATCCTTCTTAAACAAATCTCAAACAAGGCCAAAATATGTTTAGTAAGTAAGAGAGTTTGGAGTTGAAGGCCCCGTACGTATACAAAATATAATCGTAGGTAGATCGTTTATTATAAATATTTGATTAGTAGACTGTCCTCTATACGACCCCTACAGGATTGCAGCAGACCTAGCACCAGATCTTAAGAACATCTTGAATAACTCTGAAAAAAACATAACAAAATTATTAATATTTCTTGAAACATCCCGTGTACTACAGAAACTGTAATACCAACATAAAATCAATTATTTATTTGTACTTACCTGCTATTACTGTCAATAATTACCATATTATAATTTACTTACCAATTGTACAGTGCTAATAACCTTAGGGTTGAAGCACATTTTTGTTTTTTCTTGTATAATAAAAAAAAAATAAAAAAATATTTGATTTTTATTGTCAGCCATTACATCTATATTATACATTTTTTACTAAAATTTACACTACAAATATATCAATTTCTAAGTAGACCGGGGGCCTCATTTAGTTCTGCCGCCCCGGGCCTCCGACGGGCTTAGTCCGCCACTGCTTAAAGCCACTAATTGCCAGGGATCAGGGCTATCTGGGTCTTAATGCCAGTTCATATTTGGAATTTTTTAATGTATTTTTAACAATAAATTGAATAAATAAATACATTATTTTTCAGTAATATATAATTTTTCCATATGACTTTATTGCATAGTCTGCTGTTTATTCAGCAAAACTACTGACGTAAAACTGTAAAAAACTATTAAGTATTTTCTGTGAAGAATAATTTTATTGTTACATAAATATACAAAACACCGGCTTTAGAGTAAACCTGTGTATTTTATGTGTTATTTTTCTTTACGTAAAATAGCGAGTATTTTAATGATTGGCAAGGTAATGTCACGGTCAATGGTACACGATCTTTCGTCTGCTTCGGCCTCAGAACAGAGATATAGCTATAGAAGGAGTATAACACAACTTGTAGATATGTACAACTGAAGCAAGTCGAGACGTGCGGGGAACAATTGAAAATAATAATAATAATAAAATATTTTTACTTATCTACTGATGATAAGGATACACCTTGATTTTTCATAGGCGTTTTAGAATCTTTATTGTAACATCCAGGCACACAACACAACATAAAGAGTAATTTTCAATGGACTAACTGGCGTAACTGATTTAAGAAGTAGACTGCAACTAAGAGTACCACGCATTTGTGCGCGTTCACATGAATGGTTTATTCTTCCTAAGACTAACACCACGCATTAAACTCACCTCTATTGAGAATGCTTAAACTCGCCAACACACTACTTTCATCTCCTCATATGAACCTGAATATGAATTTGAGTAAATTTAAAAAACTTTGTAAGGATGCATTATATCCTAACTATTCTGATAAGTAAGCTCACACAGTATATCCATA
Organism: Mongoloraphidia duomilia; assembly: GCA_039654895.1. Taxonomy (NCBI): domain Eukaryota; kingdom Metazoa; phylum Arthropoda; class Insecta; order Raphidioptera; family Raphidiidae; genus Mongoloraphidia; species Mongoloraphidia duomilia. Next base: position 17,683,801 of record CM077527.1, read on the forward strand.
TACACAATATAATGGTTAATTATGTTGGAGTGTGAATATTTTGGATTGATAATTATATTTTACCTACATATAAATAGGTCTTGGCCTGTTTGTAGGTTATTTATATAAATAAATAAATTAACACTATACGGAATACAAGCAACGAATGATCACAATGTACCTGACAGGTCGTAATTTAGTGTATAGTTGTGGCTTCACAAGCGACGTGATATGCTCTTTCTACAACTATCTCTGCTCTGAGGTTTTAGCGCGTTTAAATGTTTTTGAGCTTGGCCGCCTGGATTAGTTCATCTAGCTGGCGGTATTTCTTAGAAATGTCTTGTGGTTGAAAAAATAGTCATCATAAATTGTTTAATAAACAATTTTTTTGTTGCGTAGCAACCCAGCTTTTACATTTTATAATCAATCGACTGTGAAATTTAGATACAGAGTGTCCTAAACCTTCCTCAAGAAATAAGCTATCGAATAGTAAAAAAACGCATTCCGTAGTTCTCGTGTTTTTAGCGAATTAAATGTGCACTCGGGCGAAGCCGGGCCGCCGCAAACGCGCGTTCATAAGTTATCGTTTTGTTACTATCACACAGTGAGATATCTAATGTCTTATCACCCCGTGTAAATCTAATCTAATCTAATCTACTATCACACAGGAATTTCCCCCCCACGAGAAATTTATTAAAATAAAATATAGCCTAAATCACTCAGGGATAGTGTAGCTTTTTATTAGTGAAAGAATTTTTAGAATCGGTTTAGTAGTTCCAGAGATAAAAATGTATGCTTTATTATCCCCTCCGCGAGAAATTCTCTCCCTGCGAAACGAAGTCGCCTGTTGTTATTCTCCCTTCGCGCACTTGCCTACAGTTTATAGATTTTAGATAGTCAAAAATCCTATAATCCCGTTTTATCCTCTTTGGGGTTGAATTTAAAAAAATTCGGATGGCTTATAACCTTCCTCAATAAACGGGCTATCTAACGGTAAAATTTTTTTTCAAATCGGACTGGTAGTTCCTGAGATTAGCGCGTTCAAACATACATATATACAGCAAAACAAAAAAACTCTTCAGCTTTATTATATTAGTATAGATAAAAGAGTTCATATGCAGTTTTGAAGCACGTGTGTCTCGAGGGAAATTACAAAAGAAGGATGATTGTCCATATTATGCAAGTGGTGAAAGACGAGCAGCTTTGTGACATAAATTAATGCTTTTATTGTATTCTAAAATTGAAAGCTAATGTTGTTTGTGCATTAAAAATAAATATATTTTAACATGCTGAGACTCCTATGACGTCAAACTCAAATATTATCCGTCTCTTTCTCTGTCTTTCAACATAAATTTCTAGCGTTGGGAAATTCAATTAAATACAGATGTTAAAAGTGTTCCAGATTTTTGTTCGATTTCTTTTGTATTCTCACACTCATGCGGAAATTTTAAAAAATACATTATGCATTTAAGGTGGCTTACGTGATTCATTCGGAAATTAAAATATTAATTAATTTCTCTCGGCTTCAATCGCACGGACCGCTATAATATTAGATTGTATATCTATATAGGCCCTAGGTCGTAATGAAGTCGATTTTGACGTTGCGCGAGCGATTGTAACCACGAGTCAAAATAGCATTCCGCCCTTGATACACACTGTATTTTTTGACCTATACCGTATAAAATAGCGGATTTCGTCTTCATTTCCAGTATTTTCAATATTTTCAGCACTCATTTTAAAATTTTTCACGACTATTTGACATTTTACTTGTGTAGCAAACTTAACTTCATTGAATATATATAAGACTTCTGTAAGCATTGTGTTTAATTGTACCGTCGCAGCTATACCTGTGCGTCACGCTTTGTTATACTTTTCATAACTTTGCAGGATCGATCCCAGCTGGAGTAATGCATGTGAAATATTATTAAATAAATTGAAAATATGAATTTGTGCTAGACCCAAAATAACCTAGCTGTTGGGCAACCTTAATAAAAATTACAACCGATTTACAGCAAGTATTTTATAGGGGGTAGGACAAAAAATATTATATAGATGGGGAAAATAAAATTGTGCCACAAACGGAAAATAAAAATTCGTCCTATCCCTTCTATGGAACCACTGAATCGACCGAGATAAAAAGTAGCCTAATCTAGGTCATAAATTACCTTTTATTTTATTTATTTCTTGTAGATTATAGACGCGTCGACATCTCAGGTCATTAGCGTCTTTCAACTACACTAAATAACAACTTTCTTAAAACTAAATAACATCACAAAACATCCATGAGCGCAGGTGGGATTCGAACCCACGGCAGTCCAGTCCAGAGGTGCGGCACTAAGCACGCTAACCACTAGGCTATACTGCCCCCTCATAAATTACCTGTACGCTGCACATTCAGATCTGCTGTTGTGCTTTGTGGTGTAACTGGAAATATCCAACAACGAAACTGTGGAATCAGGACCGGACTTAAAGACCCAGGGTCCCTAAGCACTTGACAGTTGGGCCCCCCAAGCCCAAAAAAAAGGGGAAAAATTAAAAAATGGAATTGGATGGAAATTTAGCAAAAAGAAAAGTCGCCAATTGGGTTATCTTACAAAATTTTTGGGCTTTTTTTCCTTTAATTTCCATTTCCACCCTGGCCGGGGCCCCTCGGCGGCTGAGCCCCTAGGCCGGTGCCTTGTTGGCCTAGGCAGAAATCCGAGCCTGTGTGGAATGACGATTTTATTCATTTATATTGATTAGATGAGACACATGACACGTGAGTAATTCGGAGAAAAGAAAGAAATGAGAGATTTGTGTGGTGGACAGTTACATTTATTTTATTTATAGGAAATTATAGACGTGTCGATAATTTAGGTCATTAGAGTCTTGATGACATTAAATAATAACTTACTTTAAACTAAATTACATCACAAAACATCCATGAGTGGAGGCGGGATTCGAACCCACGACAGTCTGATCCAGAGGCCGCGACGCTAACCACTGGACCACATTGTCCTTGTGAACAGTTACATGTACTTCCCCTACTTATTATAGTTGTTAAACAACTGAGGGAAATTTCTTTGCTATAGTGAACAAGTTCTTAAGAAAATTGCTGACATAACGCAAATTTTATGGCATATCCGAAGAGAGCTTTTTTCAGAAGTCTGAAGTAAAACATGAAGCTATAGACGGTCGGAATTTTACTGGAGCGTAGCTACCAATGCCCTTTTAATGAGATCAATCGATTTTAAAAAGCAGCGCGTTGTAGTTTTTTTTTATTACTAATATCGTCTTTTATTTTTTTATTAACTTCGCTGGAGCTATTAGGAATCGAATTTGAATTTTAATGACATCATTACATCAATTATGCCATGCCATTGGTTTATTTCTATATTTGTCTAGAGATTGTAGATTATAGACGCTTGACAACAGAGGTCATTAGCATCTGGATATATTTGTCATCTGGAGATTTATGTTCCCCTTCGAAGAGCAAAAGTATGGTTAAATTTTTAATACTCGTACGTAGCTCAATAATCGGATTGTTATGTTATGAATGATTCCAATAATTACATGTCTCATTCGAATTATATCAAATGATTCTTTTGAATTTTGAGTACTGCATTTCATATCTGTAATAGCCGGAGCTAAGACTAGTTCACTAGCCAGCGTTCTTCAAATTCGACGAGCAAAAGTATGGTTATGTTTTAATATGTAGCTCAATAATCGGATTCTTAAGTTATGAATGATTCCAATAATTACATGTCTCATTCGAATTATATCAAACGAATCTTTTGAATTATGAGTACTGCATTTCATATCTGTAATAGGTGGAGCTAAAACTAGTTCACTAGCCAGTGTTCTTCAAATTCGAAGAACAAAAGTATGGTTATGTTTTTAATACGTAGCTCAATAATCGGATTCTTAGGTTATGAATGATTCCAATAATTGGATGTCTCATTCGAATTATATCAAACGAATCTTTTGAATTATGAGTACTACATTTCATATCTGTAATAGGCGGAGCTAAAACTAGTTCACTGGATAGTATTCTTCAAATTCGAAGAGCAAAAGTATGGTTTTTAATATGTAGCTCAATAATCGGATTCTTAGGTTATGAATGATTCCAATAAGTGGATGTCTCATTCGAATTATATCAAATGATTCTTTTGAATTATGAGTACTGCATTTCATATCTGTAATAGGCGGAGCCAAGACTGGTTCACTAGTCAGTATTCATCAAAAAAGTATTTCGTTGTTGTTACTTCTATCTCTATATCATGTTATATTTATTTCACTTAGTTTTACTGGAATTTCCGATCATAACAATTTCTTATCTCTGTATTTCCGATTATTATAATTCAAATTGTATACAATTCAGATTATATATTATCATTCACGTTATATATAATTCGAATTATTTCTAATTATTTAAAAAATTGGATTATCGATTAGTTTAATTTTACAGAACAAAAATTGTAGTTTAAAATTATTTTGTAGTTATAACAGGCCTATTTTGTATCTGGTTATAATTTGTAAATGTGATGTAAATTCACCTTAATCGTTAGATAGCTCATCTGGAAAAAACTTAAAAATAAAATGCATTTCTTTTTTAAGAAAACAAAACAGTCGTTAAGTCTAGGAGAGAATAGTCTAACAGCTGTGCGTGCATTTTTTTTTTGGTTTCCTAGATAAGTGATCACGTTAAGTTTTTAAATATATTATAAACTCATTTTTCAAACTCGCCTACGCGATTGGAAATAAATGCACTACTATTTTTACAATTTTATATTTATAAATAATTTATTTCAAAATGATAAACTGTTACTGAAAAAGAACACCGGGAATTCAAATTTGTTGTTGGAGAACTTTGTAAATGTTTCAAAAGAATGTGTTTGAAGTTGCGAGATTTTGAAAGTGATGATTTAATTTAGACCATATTGCAAAAAGAAAAAAATCGATGATGCTAAATGAATTTGCAGATTCTTTATTAACGAAACCGTTATTGATTGATGGCGATTGTGTTTTATTCGATTGTTTACTTCTATATTATGGAAAACTTTGAAAAATTACGATGATTGATGAAGTTGGTCAGTACAGTAGTTCCAATTTTAGAACTTAGTTTTACTGGTTGAAGCGGTAAACTTCTTTTAAGTTAAGTTTTAAAATTACTTTTACAGAAAGATTTTTTTTTTAATTTTAAGTTGAAAAAAAGTTAAGGATCGATCAAAAAGCAATATTGATTATTTAAAATTTCATTTAATTACCACCGTTTCAACACAGGCGCTTTACACCACTATATACTTCAATAGTGATGCGCGAATACGAAATGTTTTAGTCGATTGTCTTGATTGTTCAAACATCTCGATGGTTGTCACTTGTACTCGTTTGTTGTTGTTTCATAGTTCACTGATACCGAGTCGCATAGTACTGAATCGTACACTGTAGAGAGCCACATAATATACAATCGTTCATCACTCAACAACTGTTGTTGATTGTGCAGTAATCGCGTAATACGAATTCAATAGTGAGGAGATTACAGGACACAGAGTCGTGAGTACCGACTGAACAGTGAACAATCAACGAGTCGCGTGAACGTCAGTCGACTAGCATATAACCTTGAATCGCGATTATATGTATTCTCATTCGAGCTGTTATTGCTATAACCTATGTGGCAAATAATCGACTTGAACAATCGAACATTTCGATTGTAAAATCAAACTCCGAGTCGATTGTGGACTCGATTGTTATTATGAACTATTACAATTGTTTCGATTATAAAAACATCTCGTATCGCCCATCACTATACTTCATGTTAAGAAAGAGATTGTAGATTATAGACTCTCGACAACTAAGTATCTTTTTCATGTCAAAACGTCTTTCCTTCAACTTGTATTTTATAAGGACAGAAATTAACTCTAAATTAACATTTAGAGTTAATAGCTATCATAATTTGTGTATGTTGTAATCCCTTCTTTTTAACACTTACAAATTCATTGATGCGGCAGTTAATGAATAAACGTCTTATGTACTTAATGTTATTTTAGTCTTAATTGTATCTATTTTTAGTACCATCATTACGTTACGGTTCATTCACATTAAAATATACTCATTCATTTTTCACTTCCTATTGGAAGTTATTGTGATGGGTGCGATTTCGCAAATGAAAAATTTGGACATATCTGCACGTTTTGAGGTCCCTAGAGTCCGAATCTACTGTTTTTAGAGAGATGTCTGTGTGTGTGTACGTACGTGAACTTTTTTTGACTCGCATATCTCGAAAATAAATAATGATATCGACTTCGGACCAATTTCATTCGACACATAATATACATAATGAACATCTGATTAGATTTGCAAACTTTTTTTTAATAAAAAAAACTAAGGGCATCCAATGAGAAGTTAGCAGTGTGGTTTTACCCACACACCAAGCCTCTTTTTTTAAATACTGTTTTGAAGCAGATTCGTTCTGGAATTTTTGAAGCTTTTCTGCGATCAATTAAAATTTTTTTTCCAACATTAGAAAATTTCAAAGTGGTAATACTTAGTTCAACTAATCAAATAAATCTTAACTATAAAATAGAAAATCTGTCCGTCACATAAAAACTCTTCGACGGTGAGACCTGTCGCCACGATTAATTTACACAATTTTTTTTTTTTATTATTTAAAATATTATTTAAAAAAGAATATAACTATTTTCAGCTCGCTGCGTCTCTTCGTTCCCTTCTCGGTTTATTTAGCTCTACCCGGGCGAACCGGGCCGGCTAGCTTGTTATGCATAATATTATAATATTGACAGAAAAATAAAGAAAAAGTAGATTTTAACCGAATCTAGAAAAGTGTATTAAAAAAAATAATTTTTATATTTTAGCTGGTTGATTTATTTTTGGGAAGAATTTGAAATTCTGCAACGCTTTTCAGTGATCTTTCTATCTATAAATTTGCTAATAGTAATGACCGATTTTTCCCCTCAGGGGGGACATTGGAATGGATTGCTATCGCAAATTGCATTCCAATGTTCTTTGGGAATTAGCGCTTCCAGGGACCCGAGCTCGTACCAGTCGGTTTGTGTATGCCGGCTGGCGGATTCTAATACACAAATGTGTTGTGTTGAAGACGTTAATGACCTGAGTTGTCGACACGTCTATAATCTACAATTAATTAATTATGACCGATTTTAATTTTTTTAGAAAACAATCAGTTTTGATTTTAAACAAAAATGTTAATAACAGCCAATTCAATTTTTTCTCTAAATAAAAAATATTTTTGTCGTTTAAAACTTCGAGAAAAGTCTGTCGAAGTTCGATTTGTTTAAAAATATTCGTCATGACGTATTTCAAATAAGCTTTTCTGCAAAGTTTATTATTGAAAGAAACGGTTTAGCTAATAAAAATTTTTCGTGCGACGCATTTCTGAATTTTTCATCGAAACTTCTTGTATTTTTATAAACGAAGTGTCATCACGGTTGAGTGATATTTTAGATTGACATCTATTGGTTTCAGGCTGAAAGTTATTCATAATCGAACTTTTTATTCAGGATTTGACGTTTTACAGTACTCAGATTCGCACGTGTTTAATTTCAATTTATTTATTCCTCAAAAAAAATAAGTGCATATAACAATTTATAATAACATTAATCGTAAAAAAGTAACCCAGGGTACTGTACTGTGAGAGCAAGTTGCAGTGGCGGCGCCAGAGGGTGGACCGGGTGGTTCATGGTCCACCTTAAACTGTCTTGGCCCACCCTAGCATAATCTCCAATATCTAGGTTATCTTTTAAATACTTTTTTAACTCTCAAAATTTCAACAATTTTTCTTGTAAATTCTATAGTAAGTAATCTGGGTTAAAATTTTAATGAACAGTGAAATTTTGGGAATAAATGTTATTGGTTCACCTTTCAGATCACCATGCCCAACACTGGCTCACCTTAGAAAAAAAACTCAGCGCCGCTACTGGGAAGTAGAAGCACTGATCTCAAGTCTATAGTCTATACTACTAACTGAATTGACAGTTCTGTGAGACGCCATTATGGTGAATTGAAAAATGTATGGTGGAGAAGCATGATTGTTAAGCCCTTACATAGTAGATATAACCAATCAATCTCAGTAAAACCTGGACACCAGCACTCCGACATACAAAACCAATGACCAATCATACAAGGACGGAATACGACCGAGTAGAGAACTCACCCCCACCACTACACACTGCGCAGTTGACCAATTACAGAGAGACGGACTACGACCGAACAGAGAACACACTAGTACTGGCATAAAAGAAGGGAGGACACCAGTCACTGACACACTGACCTGTGAGCCGCCAAGGAGGACACTTTGACCGCTGCCACATCGCCTTTGAGAATGTATACCGCAGTTGTAGACGAAACCTCAGGTAGAAATACCACCGGACCACGGCTTACAAGCCCGGAAACCATGAAGACTTGGAAGATATAACCACTAACCACCACTCACTATGTATAACCGGTAACAAGGGTTTGTAAATACATCATTGTGTTCTATAAACATTATATTTTTTTAATAGTTATTTTTGGATGTATCAACATCGAAGGTCAACTTTGTATTTTCTTATGTTCGTTTTTGGTTATTCAAAGTTGGAAAGATTAATCTTCAAATGAAGTCAGAAGTGTTTATGCCGTAAGAGTCTATGTACTGATAAGGATTTAAAAAATGTGATTTTCATTAATTTTTTTCTACAATATTGTAAAATTTCAAGCCTGAAAGTTGGAATTTTCGTTAACTATTAAATACGCTCGTACCTCCTTAATACAATTAGTGATTTAAAAGAAAGAAATTGAAAAATATAAAAGCTATAGGCACCAGCCTTAAATAAATTTTTCGCTTTTTTTACGTTATTTATTTATTTATCAGTCGTTTTTAACTGTCGTTTACAAAAGTCGACATTTTCTCTTTTTTATTTGTACATATTATTATTAAGTATAAAGTATAATATACAGGGTGGACCAAGTTATAGTAGCAATAATTCACCATTCGATGGTCCATCGAAAAATAAGTAGACATGCATAATTTTATTTTTTTCCAAAACGCTTCCTAAGGGAGATACAGCCCTTCAAAGTCCAGTTTTAAAAATCAATACTGACAAGTGTCATAAATTATCTCAAAACCAAGTATCGCCTACTTTGTTGGTTATTTTCATAAGTTATTTATTTGTTGTTTTTAATTTAATTAATGAATTATTTATTTAAAATCGTCAAACAGTAAAAAGTTTACAATTGTTGTACAAGATTCCAGACCTATTATTTTCATAGGTGGCTATTTTAGAAGTGTTCTAAACTTTCAACTAATTATCTCGTAAACGAAGCCTCAAATCGAAATTTTGCAAGAGTGACTCTTTTTTTCTAAATTGAACAGGGAATTCGAAAAAAATGTTATTCTTTAAAAATATCCAGTGGCGCAGAAAATAGGGCGGGAAAAGTGAAACAACCCCCCTCTATCTACGCCACTTGACAATTTTGACAAAAGTTACTTACGTCAAGTAATGAGTAACTATTGCATAAATACTTGTACTAAATTTGGTCAAAAACGTATTAATGACCTGAGAGTTAGGACAAAAAAAAGAATTTTAAAACTGAACTTTGAAGGGGTGTATCTCCCTTAGGAAGCGTTTTGAAAAAAAATAAAATTATGCATGTCGACTTATTTTTCGATGGACCATCGAATGGTGAATTATTGCTACTATAACCTGGTCCACCCTGTATATTCAAGAAAATTATTATTTTCTGTTTTGATGAGAACGAAAAAACTGAATTGGGTTTTTAAATAAATTTTTTTTTTTACTTAAATGGAAGGACCACATACAAGTTTTATAGCAAAACTGTTTTTATTTAATTTTTTGCTTACTAATTAAAAAGTTATATTTAAATAAAAATTAATTTTTAAACTCAGTTCCGATAACGCGCCGAAAGAATCCGAACGCGTGTGACGTCATTATGTTATCTATGGTCTTTGTATCCATGGTTACCAAGTTAAAAATTTATTATTTTTGATAGTATGTGTAATACATATACACAAATACCAACAAATGCAGACACATTTTAACATAACGACGTCACAAACATTCCTGACGCGTTTTGAAGTCACGTGATATTTTTTAAATTTTTATACATTTTAATTAATTTTTAGTAATTTATCTATAGCTTTAAAAAAATTTTTCTTTTCGATTTTCAATATTATTTATGTTAAATTATTAGAAAAAATTAAAAAATTAATAATTTTTTTTAAACTTAAATACCTAATTATGCTTCTTTTCTAAAAAATAACAAATTTTTGACATTTATATATATTCTTTGTGTAAGTATTTTTTTAATATTTCAACAGTAGGTTCAGTGACCTTTTTTGTCACTTTTGTTTTGCCTCATTATGTCCAGTCATGGGTCGGAATAAGAGTTTCCTTGTATAGTACATTTGAAACTGGTGTGTCAGTTCTTTCGATGGTAAGACTTCTGTTGTCGAGCGTCTATAATCTACAATATCTATCTTTCGCTGGTAAATTGATTCTATAGACTCCTGGTCAACATTTAACACCCCACTCGATTTTTCCGTTATATTTTTATAGCGTTTTCAGCTAATATGCGTATTTTAAGACACTAGTGCGGCGCGTAGTTTTGCACGAATATAACACTAGCACCGTGTCAGTGCTGAGTAGTGTACACACTCTTCGTGTAGGCCATTACTCTGTCATTACCGCTGTCATGTTGCACTTTATTTACACGGCCTCCCTGCGACGGTGGTAAAAGTGCAACACTGAATGTCACACTATCCCACCGACGCCCATCCGAACGCGATACACTGTAGCACTGCTTTCCTCACTGATCAGTCGAACACGGTTCTAGGTGAAACTTTGCACTAGTGCGGCCTAATGTACCACCTCGTATATGGTTATTGTTGAAATGTGAGAAATAACAACGACTTTCTTTTTAATTTGGATATCTGCAATTTAGTATAATTTACGCTATTTTTTGAAAATAACATCTCGAAAATGGAATTCGCGACGTTTTCTAATATCATGGCATTAAACACTGTCAGTTATTGCCTTGTAAAACTTACTTTACGGCGAATTATTTTCTAATGAAATGTGGAAAAACTGTATTTATGAATTAAAAAAATATTTTATATTAATAATAAGATGTACTTATTATCACACTGTACTACAATAGTAAAATCATTTGATGATTGACAAATTTAAGGGACTAATTACTTTGTATACAAATATTTTGAGGTTAGTAACTTACCAACTTTTTACAACATGACATATTATGTTGCAGTTATGTGTTTACATTATTCACCTAACCCTGCCTTAAAGAATCATTGAACGGATGATTAATTTCGTGGAGATTTTCTTTTAATTTTGATGTTTTTAAGCAATATGTCGTAAAGATTACTACTTTTGACAGCTCAGCTATCTTGTTTTTTTCACACATTTGATAATATGTCCGGCTTTGAGAATCCGTTCTCCTTCAACGAAATTCCTTTGTTTAGGATTCGTACCGGCCCAATCGCAAATTGCACTTATATTTATTATTTCTTATCACTTTGAAAATCACAAAATTACGCGTAAAAGTATACCCCGTATATAAAATTTCCCCCCCCTTTGCGCAATGTTTTTTAAGCTCCACCCATTTGACGGATCCCAATAGGCTATATTCGAATCTGCCGGTACTGATTGCCGGATCCTATATTATTATTTAAGTGAGAAATTCAGGAAACACTAAGTTTGAACTGAGTTTTCTGAATTGAATAACAAACTTAATGGAGAGTATTACATTTTATTTATGTTAGCTTTCAGCGGGAATTAGCGAATCTTACACCGCATTTAATATGAGAACCAACGACGTAAGGTCATTCGACTCTTGAAATTTGTTTTCGTCTCTCGCTGAGCATTAAATTCATCAAGCAGTTTTATAAATTGCTTCGTTACGCTTTTCCTGCTTTATGATTTCCCCTTCTAAAAAAATAATTGAATTATTTATCATGTCTTTGTAATGATGTCTCTTTGTTTAAAAAGCTTGGTTTATTTAAATGAGTCTGAATTGCGATGCAAATTATTAAAATAATGAAAATAAAAATAATATTGTGTTTTCAATAAGTTTACTCAAAAAAGGCAAATCTTTGAATTCAAATAACTTGTGAACCAAAAGTGATAGACTTTGCTTATGTGCTTATTGGAATATTCGTAATTTTTTTTCTATGAACATTTTTAATCTAAAAAATATACGAAAGATTTCGTTTTTTGTAATTTTTTTGAAGTAAGCTACCCAAAAATTATTTAAAAAAACTGGGTGTAAATGTCACGGGTGCGGAGTGAAACTTTATGGGTAAACATTTGTATATATGCAAACATCAATTAAACACTAATATAATATAGGTATTGGTTCTGATCTTAACTATATACATTACGTATATACAGTTAATTTCATCTAATTATCACAAATGTCTCTACTATACTCTTGGCGTTTCGGTATTCAGCTTTTCCCCCTGGGTAGTATTTCTACAGAAAGGGGCGTGTCGATCGAGTTTCCCCTCAACGCACTACCCGCCAGCCAATATCTAGATCGGTTCACGGCTAGCAGTTCATTTTATTTAATTTCCTCCACTCGTGTCTTGATTTTTTCGTTACTCTGTTAAACGAAATTACTCTCGCCGCAAATAAACAATTTACACTTCAAAAAATACATTGCTTCTAAATCTGGTATTCTTAACCTTTTTGCCTTTTACCTCCCTTGAAAATAAAGATTACCTTTTAAGCTTCCTCAAATAATTAATGAGTTAGACTCTAGAGAATAGCCGAGCTTCTATATAGTAATGTCGTTTTTAATAGAGCGTTTGCATGGTTCTTTTATTTAGTTCCCAATTTATTATTAAATAAAAATAATAAATTGGAAATATTAATAGGTGATAGGCCCAACTAACGTTGACTGTTGGTTGTATTATAAAAGAAGAAAGCAATTGCAATACATTTGTTTTGGGGCTGTCTTGCATGTATCGCCTTTTAGCTCTCCTTTATATTATCTTTTTAAGTTAAGAAAGTATATTTTAAATCCACCCTAAATAAAAAAGACACCCTTGTGTGTATTTTTTTAACATAAATAAATTTTAAAAAAGCTTGTAAATAAAGCAAAATGATAAAAATAGTATAAGTTGAATTATGCGACAAAATTATGAAACAATTATTTTTATTTTTCTCAGAAATGTATACCTATATACATATCCTTCATACCTTCATTTATTTAAGTTATGATCAAAGAATCGCCTACGTGCCGCCAATATAATGAGAGCTTTTAATTGAAAGCAACGACCCTAATATAATGAACTGGGTGGAGTAAACACTACACGTGTATACTCGCCCTCGGCATGTACCTTTACTTTGTTTACTGATTTGCAAACTTATATGTGGGTAAAAATTTGATTACAAAGGTTAATTATAACAAATATTTCGGAAATATACTCTCTTTTTACATATTTTGTACCTATATTATAAGCTAAGTTTGTACCTATATTATAAGCTAAGTTTCGGGTTCGAATCCCGACAGTGGTCATTTGATTTTTTCTTAGATATAGCTCAAAAATCATGGCAGCATAGCTGTCTGAGATATTTATTATTTTCACCTCTAATTGTTATGTGAATAATATGGTGTGGATATAAGGGGTTTTAAATCGATTGATTTTATTATTTACCAATTAATTACTGTCCACAGAAACTCAAAACGTTGTTTATCTATAGGTGAAACCTAAAGCTTCCCGGCCTAACGAGTTTATTAAGTTGTTAAAACTTATAAAATTTTAACTCTCGCATGTATAATGATTCGACTGTTTAATAGCTGTACTATGCTTTGCAGTTTATTTAGATAGTCGACTCCTCGCATGTTGTGTGTTTTCAACGTGAAATTGCTATATATAAGAAGAGATCGGTTTCCACTCTCGGGCACTGTGGAGAAATCGGTAACTCACCTAGCCGGAAACTGGGGGTTTCGGGTTCGAATCCCGACAGTGGTCATTTGATTTTTTCTTAGATATAGCTCAAAAATCATGGCAGCATAGCTGTCTGAGATATTTATTATTTCACCTCTAATTGTTATGTGAATAATATGGTGTGGATATAAGGGGTTTTAAATCGATTGATTTTATTATTTACCAATCCTAAAATGACTGAATAGTTTAAGTAAAAAAATATTTTTTTATGAAACTAAGCTGCAATTAACAAAATGACAACCCATTTCAGGATTTCCCTCATTATAGTCCATCCAGAAATAGTATAGAGTAATAAATCATTTTGGTTTGCAGCTTTCAACAGATTACAGTACCATAGCGTAGGTACCTAGCCTTCTTTTAAATCATTCCCAAGTTCACGTAAACGACTTAATAACCAATAAACTTTAAGACATCCCAATTCCTTTTTCTTTGGTGATTATCCGTATTAGACGTTCGTTAACATAACTTGCACAGGGACATTTTAGGCCATGCAGGGGCCCTTGGGCACACAGAGTTTGGGGGCCCTTTAAGAAAGCCCAAAAAAAAACGTAAATGAATACATCAGAATGTACTTTTGTTTAATGACTTTAAGAGCGATGACACACACGGCGGTTTGTGGCGAGGGGTTTGTCGAAGCGGTTGCCGAGTCGGCACGTATGTTAATGTTTTTCAATGATGCAAAAAACACACACCGTGGTGAAAATTGCCTGCCGACTGAAAGCCGACTCTCAGCCGCCTCAATACATCGTTCTCCACAAGAAACGTCTGACTGACGAGTTTAACACACAGCGGTTTTTGCCGAGGCGGTTGCCGAGTCGGCACGTATGTTAATGTTTTTCAATGATGCAAAACACACACAGCGGCGAGAATTGCCTGCCGACTGAAAGCCAACTCTCAGCCGCCTCGACACATCGTTTTCCACAAGAAACGCCTAACTGCCGAGTTGACACCGCTGTGTATGTCATCGTCGAGTCGGCAACCGCCTCGGCTGCCGAGTCGATACAAACTTCCGTGTGTGTCATCGCTCTTATGGTTATATAAATCAAATATAAGTGATGTGATTACTGTTTCGAGAATGTTAAGTTTGCGTTGAACTAAGAAACAAATGTGCCAATGTGTTTTTTAATTGATTAATAGTGTAGCAAAACCCCAGATGATACGCCGCTGGCGACAATAGAAGCATCGAGAACAAGTAACAATGGTGAGGCGTGGCATGATATCGAAGACACGGGTAAACCACCAGAATGTTCTGGAAAGCGCGCGAGCGTGGGGGGGTCAAGCTGCTAGCTCTATATAAACAGGAGCAGTCACCGGAGAAGGAACAACGAGAGTCGTGTGACAGTGTCGATTTGAAATAAATACAGCATATAAATTGTTCAGTGTTATTTAAAGAGCTTCAGTTTGTTTAAGAATTACTGTTCGTGTTATTATTATATAAACAGTGTTGACTGTTAGAATTGAGATATAATTGTTACATTTTATTGTTATCTATTTTTGTTACATTTTTAATTATTGTAAATAAATAATTTATTCCATCGACGTAAGAAAACAGTTTTGTTACAAAAGGATAAAAAATGCACAGCCATTTCGGGGCCCTCATCAGGCCGGGGCCCCTGGGCTCGTGACCTACGTGCCCTTATGGTAAAGACAACTGAATATGCACATTAATAATTGTGGTAATTTGGTTTGTCTAATAACAAGGATATTTTGGATTGTCTAGTTGGTATTAATAAAGAGCAGCTGGTGCAGTCTGCTTAAGTTTTACATAAACTGCGCAATACAGCTGCATCTCATTGACTCAACTCTTACTGAGTTCGTTTATAAATATTTGTACGCAGTGATCCAAAAAATAACGAAACTGTAATTTCTGTATACTAATAAAAAAAACTTATCTAATAAAAAATAGAATTATTAGCTTTCCCCTTTTTACTTATTGAGGAATCTATTTGAAGATTTTTTGACATTTAAAAAAATGTTCGAATGCAAGTAGGAAAAATTAAGGACACAAAACGTCTTTTTTTGTAAACAATGTCTTGCAAATGCAATGATTTAGTTATTTGTGCTGGGGTCTAGAAAACCCCTATCTGATGTGCTATTTTATTTTATTTATTGTAAATTATAGACGCGCCAGCAGCTTAGATCATTAGCGTCTTGATTACATTAAGAACAATACACTTAAAACTAAATAACATCACAAAACATCCATGAGCGGAGGCGGGAATCGAACCCACGACACAGTTTGATCCAGAGGCCGCGACGCTAACCACTGGACCACCCTCTGTTGTTCTAAATCTCATAAATATTTGCAAGCCGGCTCTGTATTTCTTGTAATACAACTTTGTTATTTTTCGATCACAGTGTATATTTTAGTCGTTAAAGACGTACCTGTGTGAGACATCGTTCTTTAACACTTCCAGCAGATCAAAGCAGTTCCAGACGTGAAAGAAGCGACTTGACAGTTATTACTAAAAATTTTCCGTTTGTTTGACTTTTTTTGTTTTGAACAATTATGAACGCTGAAGCTATTTTTAATTCTTAACGTATTATTTAATGAGCTTAACAAACGTTGATTTAAACGGAAAGTTTGGCTTCTTTTAATTTAATTTATATTCTAATATAATAATTGCAACCTACCATTTAATTCTTTAGTTTTTAGCATAATAATCAATACATTTAAATAAAGCGATCAAGTGCGAGTCCGACCTCGTGAAATGAGTGTAAAAGCCTTATTTTATTAACCGACTTCAAAAAAAGGAGGTGGTTCTTAATTCGGTTGTATTTTTTTTTTATGTTTGTTACCTCAGAACTCCGTCATTAATAAACCGATTTGGAAATATTTTTTTTATGTCAGATTGGTCCCATAGAAATTTCCAATTTTGATTTTTGGTACGGAACACTGAAAATCGTGAAGTTATCTGAAATTGATAGTTTTTTAACGGATTTCGATTTAGATGTAAAGTTTACAGGATATATCTAGGCATTTTCATATTTTTGTTGGTCTGCTTGTTGGCTCCAAATTAACCCAAAAAGTATTATAAAAAACAACAATTTATTCACATCTTATTTCTTAATCACAACAGTTTTATTTCGAGAGCTATGTCACCAATTTAATTGAAGCTATGCTTCTATAGGCGCGGTAGACGATTTCTTGGAGGGGAAAAACTTATGGTTTCGCGTCACGTCACCGACATGCTCATGTTAAAAGTATATTTACTGTCCGATCCTTTTGAAAATTAATATCTGAAAGGACACAAAAAAATAAAATAGCGTCAGATTTCAAAATGGCAGCCATATGTACTTTTGTAAAAATTATCCGATCTTTTTGAAAATTGATATTTAAGAGTTTTATAGGACACAAAAAAAATAAAATGGTGGTCAAATAATAACTTTTCAATTGTATTGTCTATATAGCTTTAATAAATTCGGTTTTATAAACAATGCGTAAAAGCATATCTTTTATTGGGTGTCCCATGACACACCTCTTGACTTTTTTTTTATCCGGTTGCACTGCAGCCCCACCTGGTGTCAATGTCCCCAAAAATGTTTTTTTAATGTATTTCGAAAACATTGCTAACTAATGTGTGATGTTCTTTTCGTTTGTGGGTAAAATTTATGATGATAAAAATAAACGAATTGTTAAGTATTTAATTTATTTTTATTTAACATATATTTTAATAACACATATAGCAAATAACAATAATTATCTACGTAAATAATTAACTATTTGTAACATAAATTATCAACATATTTTCTCAGTCAATTAGATATTATTAACACAAATATTTTTAAGCTAACAACAAATCTTATTACTTTTTATACATTTTATAAAAAAAAATATAATATAACTATTAGTACATTCCATAAATTTTGAGATCAATTTGGGATATTTTTTCAATTTTTTATAAATTGTGTTTCTAGCTTTAAGTTTAAATAGGAGTGTTAACTCTAACCTGAGAGGTAAATTTTATTTTTTAAAGAAACACCCTCCCTTAAAAGCGTCAAATTTACCCTCGAGATAAAAAAACCCTTAGGTAAACGAAAATAAAGCAATTAGAATTTACAATTTATAAACAATTGAAAAAACACCTTCATAAATTACTAATAACTAACGCTGAATAATTTTTGAACACATGACGTTTTTATAAGGTCTATATTAAACGATTTTTTTTTTCAGAAAAACCGTTTTTTAATAATAAATAAAAATTTTGTTGTATACAACAAAATTTTTTCTGATTGTGTCGCTAGTTACCTAGGATTATGATAGCGATATGATCATAACCTTAGGTAACGTAATTGTCTCAGCTGCTGTCAGTGCAAAAAAGTGAAATGCGCAATATTTTACGTGTTTTTTTACAAGTTCATGCGAGCAGCTGACGCACAATCCCCCCTCCACGATGCAGCTGGCAATTTTTTTTCAACTCACTATGATGTCAACTATTTATAAAAAAAGTTTCAGTCGACGTACTATTACTTACATTTTTGTAACACTTTCGCAGCCTCCCACACCCAGACCCATCGCTACTTGAGCAGCTGACGGTCGATTCACTGATTAGTTGTACGAGATCAACTATCGATATCAAAATCAGCCGGCTTACTATGACTTTTTCATTTGCAACGCTGCCTCCCGAACTATAAAATAAGAATAGATATTTTTTCTTATAAAAATCGCCATGATTTTATTAATTTTTTTATCAAAACATTTCAACTAATATTACAAGATCTGATCACTATATAGTGTAAAGCGTACACTTTTCATACAAAATACATTGTGTACCCGTTGCGGCAAGAAAACATCAAACTAAAATCACACACATAAGCGTAATTTTGTATTGTGTTAATAATGTGACCTTTTTATGCAAATCAAAACCACAGGTAAAAAATGAGCAGTTTTTAATCAAGTTCAATCAAAACCGTTCTGCAGTACAAAATGTTTATAGCTTATCAAAATATGGTAACATTATAGTGGTCACTTTACAAAAGTGTGGGATTTGATTTTTTCTCGCAGCAGAAGGAATCTATTCAGCGTGAAAAATGTATAAAAATTCCAAATGATCAGTACAGTACTAAATTAATATAAACCTCATACAGATTCACATTTTAACTACTATTTGTACAATGTTTGTTTAAATCTAAAAGCGTTATTTTCTATAAGGGTCTAATAATTTGTATTTGTTGTTATTGATTTAATTTAAGCTCCATTTGAAGGCTGAATCTTTTCGAAATGTTTATTTCGACTTAAGATTAAAATTCGGATATTTTTTATACATATACAGCAGATTCAGCACGAAATCATACACAGTTTATTAATTTGCACAAAACAAAAATAATAAAGTGTTATTCAATGTCGATGCTCGGTAATAAAAGGAACACTTTAGAGAACTCAGATAGCTGCAGAATATTTTTATATTGCAAATTAAAAAAAACTTTACCTTTTATTTAAGTAAATAAATACATTTTTTTTAATTCAGTTCTTTTTGTATCGGTATCCACAAAAATTATAGATGTTTTTTTCACAAGAATCGATGTTTTGACAGCGATGTCATAAGTACCGTATTTTGAACATTTTCAATACATCGCTCGAATTCAATGTTTTAAAAATGTTGTGCATCCCATTGTGTTCTATTGTTTTATGCAAATAAATTTCTGATTTTTTAAAAGATATTTTGAATCATTCTATAAGGCAGGGCAAGTGCACATTTGGGGCAAGTGCATTTTCGGGGCAAGTGCAGTTCCTGCCATTATATTTCACATACTTGCGTATATTGCACTGTCATCTGTGAATTAGACATCTAACTAACATATTCTTCCATAGTTTATTCACTGGTGATGTACAGTTACATTATTATTCAGCGATTGGAATTATTTGGTCGCATTTGCCCCATCTCACATATTAATATTATTTTTAAATCATAATTGAGTAGGTATTGATTATTCCACACAAATCCATACTTATTATCTTATTGTCACATATTTTCTTACAACTCTTTAAACGTTATAAAATTTCAAATGCTGAGCGTTTTTTCCACAAAAATATCCTGAAATAGATATTTTTTATTTCAAATATTCTGTAAAAAAACCCTTGTTGAAAAATTATAATCTGTTTTTTGATATGCAGTCATGTTTTAAAGACACTCTGTAAATAAATTTTCTTTAATATATTCAACAAAAAATATAATGAGTGACTTGAAATGTGAAAAACCTTTTGTTGACGGCACCAAATACAAGATATTATGATTCATTATCAAAAGTTCAAAGCTATAAAGGCTTTTAGCAAAATGGAGTCTTCTTTAATTAAATTAGTTCGTTCAAAATGCAGCTTGTGGCCGTTGGTTAATGAAATAATAGTAAGCAAATTTTGAATTTCCAAGTGCCCTCTGATATACTATATCTGTAGTCACAACGCAAAGTGGCTTATGCCAGTTTTTTTTTTGTTTAAAATTCAATACGATTCAGTCCACTTAGCTTGTTAAATTATAATAATAATCCAGATGTTCATTACTTTGTATGTAGGTGAAATTTTACTTGAAGAAGTATTAAAAATTCGACGTATGCCATTCTGCCATGTAGGCAATAATATATTGTTATCTTTAGAAATTAGGACAGACAATTCGACCCAAAAACAATTAAATTCGTACAAGATTTTTTGTTTATTTATATTAAATTTGTTTGTATATAATTGAATCTCCAAGAAACTGCCCTAATTAATTTTACATAAAATACATTGTTACAACGAATTTTTTGGTTTACTTAATTTCAAGATTAAAATAGAATATTGTAAACTTATTGATTTATATAATAAACATACCTAATTGTTTGTGTTATTTGACCGGAAATGGAGTTAAATCAAATTGATATATTTATTACTAGCGGCCCGGTCCGGCTTCGCCCGGGTGCAATGAATTTGTGATTCATTATCCCTTCGCGAGAAATTCTCTACCTGCAAAGCAAAGTCGGGCTGGTGGTGTTTATAATATTCGCTAAAATGCAAAAAAATTGCAGAGCTACGTTTTGTTACTATCCCACAGGAACCAGATATTTTTTCAGGATGAAAAGTACCCTATGTCCTATTCCAGGACCTAAAGTTACTATGTACCAAATTTCATAAAAATCCGTTCAGTCGTTACGGAGCTGAGTGTTAACAAACATACACACACAAACTTTCGCATTTATAATATTAGTAGAGATTTTCTGTTAGCGAATTTAAATTTTTTCTTCAGTTGACGTTTGTTTCATTATTAAAATCATTTATCGAAATGTCAGATTGATTCAAAATTTTTAAATTTGTTTTCATTCTAATCATTGTTTTTAAAGCCAGCCAAGTGGCAACGTTTTTTTGGGTCTAGTACAATCAATTTTTTCAATTTATTATAATTTTTAATATTAAATTGCAAATTCAGTTGATATTTTCAACAGCTGTCAGCTTAAAATTCAGAAACTAGGTGCTTGTAGACGAGGTATAAAACGTCATATAAACAATGATACCCTTGCAATCAAGCTATCAAATAATAATATTCTGGTTAGAACCTAGAAGCTGGGGGTTTGTTACAGATAAACAACGGTATTCCTACTAGCTCGGCAATTCTGAAGCCCTCCAAAATCTTAAAATTATCTTTGTGTTGTCGAGCATCTATCTGTCTAGAATACTTTCAATCAAAGTTTATTTTCAATTTTGTAGACAAAAATAAACAAAATATGCAATGATTTTAATGATCATATAATTTTGAAAAATAACATATTTTTTTCTGGGAACATTCGTATTTTACGCTTTGGCAGTTTAGAAATATAGAAGAGCAAAAGTTTACGAGCTAAACAAAACATAAAGTTTAAATGTTATTTTAATATCAATTCCCTTTGACGTAAATGAAAGTTATATTTAAATAATTTAGGTTGGTTATTATGCATTTAAAAAACATGAACTAGTATTTTGACGCCTGCGTTTACATTAATGTTTTTCATGTAGATACACTGTTCTAATTTGAGGCGAAGCTTTTGTTTATTTTGTTCCTGACAGCTTTTTGTTTTTTTAACACGTCAAATTGAAATTACCAAAGGTGATTTTCCATTCGTATTTTATTAATTTCTAATTATTTTTTCAAGGCCACCGACTGCCAAAATTATCTGGTCCTGATACCAATTCATACCTCGTGTCCGATCTCAAAGGTGAACATAGGGATTTAACATGGTATGGTTAATTTTTACTGATTCGTGTTCGCCAATTCAACGTACAAGAAAGGTAATGGTACCTATCGAAAGATAAAATTATTGCGCATCAAATGATTCTAAAAATAAGACCAAAAATGACATTTTTACTTTAATACCAATTTGAAATTTATCGATTTTGCAGTAATGATTTCAAATTAAGTAAGCGAAAAACAAAACGTTAGAAACTCTTTTTATAACAGACTGGGATATTGTTTAGTTGAAAATGGGCGGTTATTTCAATATTTATTATAATTTTACTTTCTTTATTAAGTATTACTTTTCGTTGTTTAATAATAAAAAACTAATTAAATTATTCATTACTTAGGTAGGTACCTGTTTGTTTTCTTATTATAGTTTATACAAATAGAAAAATACTTAAAAATGGCACACAACGTTAATTCCCTATGTTCGACTTTGAGACTGGACACCCGGTATAGTTCATTATTATTTTTTAATAAAATTGAAAATCTAACTGATACAGCTGGATTTACTCAAAGTTTTAATCAGTAGCGGCGCTAGGGTTTTTTTATAGGGTGGGCCAGTGTTGGGCGTGAAGATGGGTCAATAACATTTATTCCCAAAATTTCAGTGCTCGATAAAATTTTAACCTAGGTTACTTGCTATAGAATTTACAAGAAAAATTGTTGAAATCTCGAGGTAAAAGCGTATTTAAAAGATAGCCTAGAGATTGCGGATTATGCCAGGGTGGGCCACGACAGTTTAATGTGGACTATGTTTTAGAGCTAGTATAACATCGATTTGAGGTCTTTCAGTTCTGTAAAATTATTTTTGAAGGGAAACTTCTTATGTCACGCATTTTAAGAAGTAGGCGCGTAATGAAAATAAAATTATTTTTTTATATTTTTATACAATGTGAAACATAATCAATTAATTTTAATAAATTAATGTTTTTTATTTTACTACAACACTGGCGAGGGCAGTATAGCCTAGTGGTTAGCGTGCTTAGTGCCGCAACCTCTGGACTGGACTGCCGTGGGTTCGAATCCCACCTGCGCTCATGGATGTTTTGTGATGTTATTTAGTTTTAAGATAGTTGTTATTTAGTGTAGTTGAAAGACGCTAATGACCTGAAATGTCGACGCGTCTATAATCTACAATAAAAAAAAATACAACACTGGCTCCAGCCGCATTTGTATACTGTACTATAGAGCGTGTAACATCATCGTACAACTGGCTCAGTTGGTAGAGCGTTCGACTGAAGATCTAAAGGTCCCTGGTTCGATCCCTCGTTTCGGATCGCAATTTTTCTGAACCAGCTTGTGTTTACAGAAAGCGGCGTTTCAAAAGAATGAAAGAGTAAAATTGAGATAGACAGATGCGCTAATAAAATTGAATGTTTAATAAATCAAAATAAGCCACCCACTCAGAGAGTTTCTGGTTCGTTTAACTATGTTTACGTTTTGTCTACTTTTAACGTGTAGAATAAGATTTCATTTAACCTTTCGTACAGTAGATGTGAAAAAAACCGTCAACTTAGTGTTTTTCAATTGTCATCTCTTTAAGGCATGACTGCGATCATGTGATCAGAAGCGCCATTCTTTTGTTAACAGAACAAAAGAAAATTGTTTATAACATAAATTTAACCAGTATATACAAAAAGCGTCATTAAAGATTAATACGTAAAATGTAGAGTTGGCAACCCTAATTTGTAGAAAAACAGATGCAACCTATAAAATCGTTTAGTTTATATAAAATGAATAATAAAAATCTAGTACCTGTTTTTCAAAAAAGAAAATCTACTTTTACACATTAGACCATGTCCTTACTTAAAATTAGTCACTTGACACAGGCAATATCAAATTTGGTTATTTTAAGCTAATCATATTATCATTATCGAATTATTTTTATATTGATGAGTTTTGCTTATAAAAAAACTAAATGCATACAGTCGCGGACTTAAAAAAGTTTACACCTGTATCATCTAGTTACCGGTTTTTTTAATTTTTGCATATGGTAATTTGGCTTTTGATAATAATGTATCAATTACTAAGGTTACATCCTAAAAATTCAATAAAAAATTATTATCAAAACACCTCAGTTGTTTATTATACAATCCAAATTACTCAATATTATTCAATTAAAACATAAAAAGATTTGATAATATTTTATACTAGCAAATTCCTTCCTCCAATCTTGCAATAATTCTGCTTTTTTGTTCACCGTTTTAACAATTTTGAGGCATTTAAATGACAATTATTTCTTTTAATTTTTGACATTTACATATTTACCTATTAAAAACTAAATTTGTTGCTAAGCTACTGACTTTTTGTGAACTTACACTGAAAAACTCAAGTGTAAACTTTATTAAGTCCGCGACTGTACATGTGTCCATATTTTTGACAGCCCGTAGGGAGGAGTTTGAAAATTAACTCAGGAATAATGATTGAATCCCTCAAATATGTAAATTATTCTTAATAAAATAAAATAAATACCGAATGGGATCATTCTGCTTCAAATAATTATAAGAATTTGGTATTAAATGTAAATATATTAATATCAAAAAAAATCATAACGTCCTTTCACTTCGTTAAACATTATGGTTCCCGGAGAATCCAAATCCTTATGCCGGGTTTATACGCTTGCCAAGCCTTGGCAAGCGTCCACAAGCCCCATGTCACTACAAACGCTAAGCTGGCATTTGGAAGTCATTTACACGGTTGCGAGTGCGTCAGTGCCATTGCAAGCTTCCTTTGATTTGTGTCAAAAAACCGACACTCGATCGGATCGACAGCAAGTGTTAGCAAGCCAAGCCAAACACCCCCGTTCACACGCTTGTGCTTGTGGACGCTTGCCAAGGCTTAGCAACGTGTAAACCCGGCATTATGATGTCATCAAAGGGTACCACCCTGCATAATATGTTTCCATGGTAACGTACACAGTAGCGCGTCACTTGATGACGTATTTTGATGTAGTGAGATTTTAATGCACCTCTTTTCCTCATATAAATATAGGAAATTGTTTCGAATAACAAGAAACACGTATCAGATATTTTTTGTTACTAAAATAAAAGAAATATGCAGAACGATCTCGTTATTCACTATCTGTTTTGGTTAAATTAATATGTATGTCGCAGCCATCTGTTATAATCGACCATTTCATAAAATGTCTAAACTGTTCACGAAATGACCAATTACACAAGATGACTCTAAAATATTGATTATAAATATTAAAAAAAAAATCTTATTACATAACAATATAAAAAAACAAATAAAAAAAGTCTTATATGGAAGATCAGGATTATATGAATCTCTATTAACGATCAGTCAATTTATTAATTAATATTTTATTGTTTTATTTAAAATGGTCCATCACTGCCAGCAAATTTAAATTTTAGTCTTTTAAATTTATCAAAATTAAATCTAAAATCAACACAGACAGAAAGTAATAAATAAATGGCCTTACCATATTCGAAAGAATACACAGATAAAAAATGTTTGTGATACGGCCTTAATATTACCACGCGGAATTGGTGTTATCTGCTTGTATAGTTTATCATTTCAGCATTTTTTTAACAGACTGGTAAAGCTGTTAATGAACAATGAGTTGATCCATTTCCACTATCACTAAGACCTTGCGAATCACAAGATAAAACCCAGTCCCAAACCCGCTTCGACATCACTTTCTGGTCAATAGTTGTTTCTAATCCATAGCTGCTCAACAATCTCTTCAACCTTACTTTACTGGCATCATCATTTTTCGAGTCTCTATTATTTAAATAACTTTGTGGCGAATCAGTTCTTTTGATTTGTGGAGCAGTACTTGACCCACCAGCTCCGGTATTATTTGCTCCACCACCTTGTCTTGGATCAATCCAAACATCATCTAAATATTTACATACCTCAGTGACCTGTGCTCGTTTATCAGGTTTGTGCTCAAATATCCTACGAAACATGCGCAACAACCTTGCTGAAAATCGTTTGAATTGATGAGGTATTTTTGTTACTCTACGTTTTTGGTATCTCCAAAATGACGAATACGCAGCGTCTGCTATTGAATCAGCGCTTTGCCACGGTGGACAACCGGTCAAACAAACAAAAATTAAAATACCCAATTGCCAAGTATCATTCGCAGCTCGGCAATGGTACCTTTCATTCGCGAGAACTTCGTACAATTCCGGCGGTACAAACGGTGGCCAAGAACATTTCGGTTTTTGTACCAACAAACCTTCACGTCTCGTTGCACCGAAATCGCACAGTTTGATTCTCGACAGATCTGCTTCAAATACCAAAACGTTTTCGAGTTTCAAATCGCGATGGACCAACATTTTTGAATGCATGAAGTCCAAAGCCGAAGCCAATTGTTTCGCTATATCCTTGCAGGTTTTTTCCGGCAAGCCACCAGCATGTACGTGACCTGAAAGATCACCTAGTGGAGCGTATTCTTGAGCATATATGAAGCAGTCGTCTGCTCGGAAGCATACGGCATAGCTCGATAAGATGGCAGGATGTGGACTAAGATGGTAGCTGTAATGATATTCGCGCTGGAAGTCTTTGACGGTGGTGAGTTCTGTGTGGACAGCTTTAAGGACAACGGTTGTGTCTGTCGAACGATGTTTGGCCAAAATAATTTTGGCGAAACAGCCTTCGGCAAGAATTTTATCAACTTCATATTCATCACTTAAAGTGACTGTTGGAAGAGCGACCTCTTGGATGCGATGAATGTTACTGCTGCAATGTTCACTACTGCGATGTGGTAAACCCCCACCTCCTGATGATGATCTGTCGGAATGGGAAGTTCCTGGTTGACTGCCATTGCAGTCTTTATCCTTCTTCCTTCTGCCTGACAAACGCATGCTGATTGACCTGAAAATAAAATAATAAATTTAGCCTCTCTAATAATTAAAATCTTACAGTTGTCGATTAATCTTGAAACGCGAAGCTGTTTTGCATGTTTCCCAATAAACTAACTGTTTAATTTTCCTTTTCACTGTCAAGCGCCTGTGATTTATCTAAGTATCGATCTATTTTACGCATTTACTTTCGAATAAAACAGTCTGGAAAAAATATTTCATGGTTATGACAACAAACAATGCTATATAAAATCAGTGAAACTATTTTTGGATTTTATATTTTTAGACTCGTTTTTCATTTGCCGTTAAATTGTTTGTTTATCCTCAAAGTATTGTTTGAGCAAAAAAAATAGTGCAGCAGTCTAACGATGCAGTTTCAAAGACGTTTTAAAAATATTTGGTTACTAAATGTTAAAATGACACCA
The DNA here is from genome assembly GCA_039654895.1 of Mongoloraphidia duomilia. NCBI lineage: Eukaryota > Metazoa > Arthropoda > Insecta > Raphidioptera > Raphidiidae > Mongoloraphidia > Mongoloraphidia duomilia. The sequence goes on from CM077527.1 coordinate 17,711,201, forward strand.
ACACGCGTTGGACCAAACATTAATAAACGTTGCCAAAATTCCAGCTTTATGGCTTTCTAGAAGGATCAAACAATGAAAGGGTAATATTTTTCAGTCTCAAAAATATATCCCAGAGAAATATATTTTACCTTGTTACATGCATATTTTGATGATTTGGTTTCTTTGAATATTTTTCTAAAGATTCTCAACGTATTATGTGTGTTTTAAAGACCACCAACAGCTAAAGTTATTTGGGCCTAGCACCAATTCATATTTTTCAATTCATTATTTTTTTTTAATAATAAATTGAAAATCCAATTGACACTTTTACCAGCTCTCGGGCTAGAACCCGGGAACTAGGGACTTGTATTAGAGGAACCATAGCAACACCATGTAAACAACAGCATTGCTACACTCTCGACCATTCTCAAGCCCTCAACGTATTATGAAGTGTGAAGGTGAATCATTAATATGACCATGTTTTTCTATTTGTGATTTACTGTATAAGGCCACCAACAGACAGAGCTATTTAAGCCTAGTACCGAATTATATTTTCAAGTTTTTATTTTTTTAAACTGATACTTTTTAAACCTGGGAACTGTTCTTTCAACAAAATTAAGAAAAATCGCAGGATAGTGGACAAAATATTTGATTTATTAAATTAAGTATACGACGTTTCGTCTATAGACTTTTTGAAGTACATACATAAAAATAACAATATTTAAATATTGTTTTTTTATGTATGTACTACTTGAAAAAGTCTAAATCTATAGACGAAACGTCGTACATTTAATTTAATAAATCAGATATTTTGGCCACTATCCTGCGATTTTTCTTAATTTTATTATAATCACGAAGGACACGATTTCTAATGTTCTTTCAACTTTCAAAATTATTCCAAAATTACAATAAAATAAAAATAACTTTTTTAATTTAAATATAATATTTTGAGGTTATTTTGAGGTTATTTTTAAGCTAGACGCTGTGACCTGTCTTATACGATTATATTTAAATAAATAATTATATGTGTTGTAAGGATTTGTCTGTTTTCGACAAAGGGTTAATAATGCGGTTAATGCAGATATGCTAAAAATAAACTGGATAACAAGTATATGCTATTCCCTACACTCGACAAGGGATGTGACAGATTAATCAATATTCTTTATTATGCTCTGAAAATGCTGGAACGACTGTTGATTCTCGGGAGCTTAAAAATCCTATATCAATATTTATGGAGTGGAAAATGTTAATTTATTTATATTCCGTCGAATATTCTATCAGAATTATTTATGTTTTACATTATAATATATATTATGCATGCAGCTCAAACTAAATAAATATTTCAACTATTGTATCCACTGTTATAGTGAATTCAATGAGCACAACAGACATGTTAATAAATGTCTCCCTTGGCTAGTGATGAGCGAATGCGAGATGTTTTTACAATCGAAACAATTGCAATCGTTCATAATAACAATCGAGTCCACAATCGACTCGGAGGAGTTTGATTTTACAATCGAGTGTTAATTCATTATAGCTAGGTTACCTACAACCTAGCTATAATGAATTAACACTCGCATGTAGTGAAAATCAATTGATTCCGAAGCATATAAGGAGAATGTTAGATTAGTAATCATGTCACGGTTGAGTAATGTAAGCTCACTCCGCCGCGAAAGTGGAAAGGTTCAGGCTAGAATCCTGACTGTGACTATGGTTGGTAAAATGATTTTTTCCAATATGTTTGAAATCAATTATATAATTGGCTGCTTTCCAACAAAAATTTTCAATTAACATTTACCTATCAAACTAATTAACGTGTTGTTAAGCTACTGACTTTTTATGAACTTAGACTGAAAAAACTCAAGTGCAAACTTTTGAGTTAGCGACTGTACATCCATTTTTGTATCTTTTTGAAAAGCTTTCAAATTATCACCCATATACAATGTTTCTCATTTCTAAGTAATATTCAAAATAAAATATCAAAACATGATACCTCCTAGTTTTTCCTAAAATCGATAACATGTCGGAAAATTCCTTTATTTCAGCTTTCCCGTTCTCTTGCTACAAGAAACAGCCGTTTTCCACCTACAAGTATTGCATTATTGTCAGTGGGCGTTTTAGCATAAGTGATGACAGGTTTTTGTCACGTTGTTCTTTTGTTACTGTTAGTATTTTGTTTTGCGAATCTATTTATAGATCAGCCTTTTATGCATTATTATTTTTAAACTTGCACGTTTTGTGGATATTTTTAAACCTCAATTAAAATTATTTTAAAACATTTTTTTTATAATAATCGCGTGGGAGTTTTTAAAATAATATTTTTTAGTTTAATATTAAAATTATTTTAAATAAATCACCAGGAAAAATGTTAAGATATGTAAACGAGAAAATATTTTAAACTGTCGCTTTTAAATTTAAATATATTTGTCCTTCATTTCTAGAATAATATAAACGAACGTGAACATTACATGTTTTTTGGCGAAATTCTTGGCAAAATTAACTGCATAAATAATTTAATTGCATTTAACTTATGCACTATAAAACTATACACGTCAATATCCATTTTGAATTTTACAATAGAAAAAAATTTAATGAGCCATTTGCTCAAAATTGATCGTTGTTTATTTTGATCATTCTAACATAATTCTTTAATGTATTTTAGTGTATGTATTAATAAAATTTTAAATTAATGTTAATGTATTTTCAGTAAGGGTCCATTAAATTTTAAATACTTTCTGTACTGTGGTATATGCTGAAATTGCATGCCATAACAATAAAATCTGTAAAAGTTTCAACTAGCTACCTCTTACCGTTTGTGAGATAGACGGACGGACAGACAAACAGACATCGTAGGCAGGGTAATAGGGCTCCATACAAAGGTACGGAACCCTAAAAAAACATGAGATATTTATTTTCAGACATCGTAACTAATTTCAAAATTGTGTTCATGTTATTTTAAGGTTTTCAAATAAATTAATTGAATTTTATTCCAGGAAACACAATTCAAACTGACCTGTTTTGTGTAAGCAAATTACTAAAACAAAACCGTTTAGCTCGAATTTACTCAGTGGCAATTTGAAACAATTTGAAATGCTTTTGTAGGCTTTAACCATTAAATTGTAAAGGGCTTTTATCTACTCGGGCATACATTTTTCTATGTATAGTAGTTTCCATTTTGTTAATAATATATTTCGTAGGTCATTATTCAAAATATAGGTTGAGTTTAGTACGACTGTGTTTTAAGTAAATATAATTTGGAAAATACAGCCACTAGGATTAGCTTAGTTTACAAAGAAATTTTTTTGTAAAATTACCTAAATAAATTAAAAATTACTTATTATATTAACTTTAGATAAAATAATTTTCTAGATAACTGAAGATGCTATAATTAGCGAAACGTCTTATTAATACAAATTATACCTTTCAAAATTTTAATTATGACAATTTTTGACAACTTTTACAAACATTTTTTCTTTGTAAACTAAGCTAATCCTAATGGCTGAATTTTTCAGATTATATTTATTATCTATACTCTATACTATCTATACTCCATAATTAACTAAAATATTTTACCTCGTTGATATTTTTGCGTTATCTCAATATTTTACAATTATTCTTCCAATGAAAAACTGTTAACTACGTTAGTTGATGTGTCGAATAAGTTCAGAATGTAAAGTAACTACATTTTAAATAATCCACCCTAGAATTAGACACGATTCAAATTGGGCAGGTAAATTATCTAATATTTTGTAGCGAAACAAAAATAAAAACATTTTTTTTAGGAATTTACACTTTTTCTTTATTCTTGATAATCGTTTCGTCAACATAGTGACTTCTTCTTCAGAACTATAATATCTTAAGTTTGAGATATAGTTCTTTATTCTTGACAATTGTTTCGTCAATACAGTGACTTCTTCAGAACTATAATATCTTAAGCTTAAGATATAGTTCTTTATTCTTGACAATTGTTTCGTCAACATAGTGACTTCTTCAGAACTATAGATATCTTAAGTTTAAGATATAGTTCTTTATTCTTGACAATTGTTTCGTCAACATAGTGACTTCTTCAGAACTATAGATATCTTAAGTTTAAGATATAGCTCTTTATTCTTGACAATTGTTTCGTCAACATAGTGACTTCTTCAGAACTATAGATATCTTAAGTTTAAGATATAGTTCTTTATTCTTGACAATTGTTTCGTTAACATAGTGTCGACTTCTTCAGAACTATATCTTAAGTTTAAGACATAGTTCTGAAGAAGTCACTGTTTGAAGAAACACTTGTCAAGGATAAAGAAATAGCGTAAATTTCTAAAAACAGTGTTTATATTTTTTAATAAAATGCCGAATATTAATTTACATTAAGTAATCATCCACTCTATCATATAACTATCGATATTTCTGCACCTCTACCCGACTCCTAAATTTAAACGTATCCTCCCTGACTTGATTGTGCTCTGCCAAAGCGCCCAATTACATTATTTTACCAAGAAATATATACACAGAATTTAATCAAATTAGCATAATTCTATTTTAATACGGGAAGCGAACACATATTGCAAACTCAGTTTGACTGTTTGACCTATTTACTCAAATCTCTCTGTCTCCATCCAACTTGTCAAATATATATCTACTTACACTGTCTGAAATGTCAAAATGTCATTGCATTTTCTTGTTCTCCTTAAGTCTTTCAAACAAATCATATTTCTGGGAGATAAAATCACTTCCTTAGTTTCAGTTTTATTGTTATTAAGAACAGACTAATTCAGCATATGACAACGAATCTTATCTGTGTAATCATTTTTGGCTATTTTTCCATACACAAATAGTACCCCATTCTTTTCATTATTCTGTCTGTCCGTCTGCAATTTGTAGTCTTTCCCACCAGCAGATATAAATATAACGTGAACAACACGTACTGGCTGCATCGACCGCATATTCGTAAATACCCGACGCTTTAGATTCCCGAAGTTGCTTCGTAAATAACAGACGTGTTGAACTAACGCGTCAGTTATTTACATGCATACTGGCTAGGGATGCACAAAGTATCTAATTGGTTGTTCTGCTGTGTTGAGTTTCAAAAGGCCAATTAGATGCTGATCACACAGTTTTATTGCTATTTCGGTACATGGGCTTCTAAACTAAGTATTACAATAGTGAACGTGACCAATAGTATGATGGCTCAAACTCAAATTGTAATATTTTTGATGTGAAACATCTTATGTCGGGCAGTGAACAGCCGCGTGAGGGGAAATATGCAACGAAATTTCTGGTCCGCTTCTTCGCTGCTGTTCTCCCCACCACTGCGGCACTTCTCTCTCGGCTTCCGCGCGCTCGGGCACGGGAAGAGAGAGAGAGAGTATACATACGAACATACTGTAAAGCAAAAGTATATGTATACACGTATAGGTATGTAATATAGATACTTCGCTGTGTATTTATCTGGCTCAGGCGTGCTCAAACGCCGCAACCGCGTGTGTAACAGTGCAGTCTATAGGATTACGTCAGCATAACAGTTAGTTTTTGCTTTTGAAAAAATATATACTACTACATAGAGAATACCACCGAGTTCAAAAACGTTTTCTTTGATGTTTCACATCAGTCGGGGGTCCCGAGACCCACACCCTTTTTTTATTAGACTTATATTTAGGAGGCTTCCGTATATCGACAAGGGGGTGAAAAAACAAAAATTTTTGAAGTTATGATAGGTCTCATCGAGTGGAGTAATAAAACATTTTTTTAATTCTTTTTTTAGTCTAAAGTGGAACAATATGGCGTCCGACGGTCATATTTAGAAACTATTTACGATAAAAACACGTGCAGTAGAACTAATTGAGTCATCGTGGGTCTAAGAAATAAAATTTCAAAACTACTCCACTGAATAATGTATTAAACAAACAATTTTTGACCCAGAAAACTGGATCTTTAACAAAAATGTTTAGAATAATAAATACGATTGCCAAATCGTCATAAAATAATTCTTTTAATGTCCTTACGAACGACTAATTAATTCAAAATAAACGTAAACTATTTTTAGATTTAATCTACTTTCAAATATAAATTGTGCAAAAAATATTACGAACACACACTTTTTCAAAGTAGGAACTGATGAATAGTAAAAATATTTTGTATATAAACATTTTTGACATTGTAAATATTAGATATGTGAAGAAATCATAAAACTGATTGACAAGTAGCTAAAAAAACTGTTTTATTAGATAAAAATGTCAAAACAATTAATGGGATCGTCCCACTTTTATTTTAGGGTTGGAATCTACGTTACAAATAGATAAAACAATTTCTTTGAGAATTTTTCGGAAGCTTTTTCTACAAGAAAAAATTCCCACAAGTGCGTATTTCTCAATGTAGTTTTAAACATAGAATTATACCGCCACGGAATACATCATTCATAGCCAACCTTCTCTGATTGGCTGCTGTAGTTATAACTCACGCCCACTTATCCATAGATAAAGAGAGTATAGGGAGAGAATATAGTACCTACACTGATTTTTATGAAGTATTAGAAATACCTTGTATTATGTCCGTCTTGTGACTTCTTGTGATTTAACACTACGCGTTTCAGCAACGAGTTGCCATCTTCAGGTGTGGTTAATTATTTTTTAAAAAACACACATTGAGTATTTGTAACACTATATAATATTATGATGCTAAGCACTTCATAATATTCATATAGTGACTTGGAGACCCAACACTCTAAAAATGTATTACACCAATTTGTTTTTGTACAGTTAACAGGTCGGTAGCACGAGTTACGACTGACGTGGAAGTATTCCTCTCTTTCCATAGACATATAACTACCTCTCTTTATCAATGCGTGGACGTATGTCTGGCTTTGACGTCATCATAAAATGGCGGCTAAGCTCGGTCGTTTGAAATGAACACATTTTTTTAATTCTTGTTTGCAATTAAGAGGAAGGATATAAGAACAAAAGAAGTTGGTTTACATTATTTGCTTATGTATGAGGAATAACATAAACTGTACAAAATTATCAAATTTTGATACGCGGGACGACCCTATTGACGATTTTTGCCTGAACTGAATTCTTTGAATTAGCCAGTTTATTTAAAAAACGATGTTACGTAATTTTGTATACATTTCATACTTCAAAGACAATTTTAATCCTTATAATGGGCTAGTAATAGTGGATCTACTTTTCATTACAACAAAAATTGAAAAATATGGTTTTTAAAAAAACGTCAATTTTATGGGTTGCATAATAATTCTAGTTAAGGTTTTTATTGAAACTCTACACTGTAAGAAATGAGAAGGCCGATTACATAGATTAACGATGGTCCATTTGTAGCCAGCGATTAATCTGGTAATAGGCACACAAAGAGACAATGGCGTCGCAAACAGGTATTGCCTGCACATCGCGTAGATTCCATAAAAACACACTGCGCATGCGTGGTTACTAATTTTACGTTAATTTGTTTTGTATTCATCCATTTTATATATGTAACTACACATTTTATTTTGTAATTTTTACACACTTTATTGGAATATTACACAAATTATGTAATTTTAATTTACTTTATGTAAAAATCACAAATTTGTTCAACTTCACAGTAAAAGTCCAAGTTTTCATGAAGTTTTCTGTGTAAAAATAAATAATAATGTAAAATCACTTAGAAAATCGAGCGAATTCTACTTTAACTTTCAAAGTATTTTTACATCAATTTTTTACAGTGTATATTTAATGAATTTGACTTCTGTTTACTGTACGACACAAAGGTTTAAGAGCTTGAGAATAGTCGAGCCTGCGTAGCAATACCGTTTTTATTGTTTCCATAGCGCCTCTATTACAAGCCCCCAGTTCCCAGGTGCTAATCCGATAACTAGTAAGAGTATCAATTAAACTTTATTATTAAAAAAATAATGCATTGAAAATATGAGTTTGGTACTAAATATTTCTGGCTGTTGGCGAACTTAATTTTTTTTAGATTTAAGGAACTGAAGAATTATCTTCAGAATCTAAAATATTAATGTTTTTCAAGTAAAAAAATAGAACTGGAAAAAAGTTTTTTTTCTAAAATTATGTAAAAATGATTTTTTCAAATTATATGTGTTCCTATTAAATAGATTAATGTCACAATTTCTGTGATTTCATCCTATTAAATTGATTAGAGTCAAAATTTCTGTGACTTCATCCTATTAAATAGATTAAAATCACGATTTGTGTGACTAATTTTGTGGCATTATTTAAATATATTATTAGCGTGACTTCATAAACAAATTTTGTTTAAAAAATTGGGTCGTAGCCAGAAGAAGGATTTTATGTACCTGTTTTATATTTAACCTATACATTTCATTTCTTGATGAAATCATCATAATTTGTAAAAAAAAATATAAATAAATGTCTATATTTACTTTGAACCCTTTTAGTGATAGTTTCGACTCCAAATTCAAGGTTAATAATACTTATTTGCTTTCAAGCAATCCGATGCTTTATAAACTTCAATCTGCCATTTTGTATGTTTCAACTGTCTTGTTCAACGTGCAATTTATTGATAAAAATATCAAACTTAATGGTTTTCCAATATGAATGCTAAATAAACAACTATTACAAAACAATAGACTAACGAATCACTGTCCATTTGTTTCATGTGACGCACAAAACAAATTATAGCACAAACAGAAAAATATAATCAAATTAGAGTAGAAATTGAAAAATGAAATTAATATAAAAAGTTTTATATGGACGCTATAGATATTTATGAAATGTTATGAAGCTTTTATTGTCAAGGTTACGAGTAAAAATATTTGTGCGACTTTTGTGTAAATATCCAAGTAATTATCGTTAAAGCACAACATAAAGAAAGAAACTTTTTCGTTCACTTCAAACTTGAACCACATACCTACATTTTTATCTCAAGATATTTTTTCTGTCTGTTTTTTTGTCTATGTTAAAGCAAACGTTTGAAAAGTCAAAAGTATAAATAATTTATAGACTCATTCGTCATTTAACGGTCGATTTATTTCACTCAACACTTTAAAATTATCTTACTGTAAACTAATTTCAGTTTAAGTTTTGGAAGGTCAGGAAAATAAAATGCTATCGTTTATTATACGACTCATAGTCTACTGCGCACTAGTCAAAACTGTAAAAGCAAATTGATGTTGTTTTGAAAAACATACTATACGAGTAATACATTAAATTAACAAAATGGGCGTTGTTTAGTTGGTATTCGAAATTACAATTTAATTAATTCTTATACAGTGTGTAAAAGGTTTTACCGAAGATAGGGAAAATAATATAGAGAACATTTAAATTTTGTAACAGGCAATGGGCCATAAGACCTAATTTAAAATTATTACATCGAGAAAATATTTCAGTGAATTTTTTAAACAATTTTCAATAACAACGGTTTACTATTAAGAGTAACTCGGAACCTGCTAAATAAAAAAAAAACAAACAAAGTATCTACTTCATATTTACATTTGATCTTATAGCTCATATCCTGCTACAAAATTCTAATGTTCTCAATTTTATTTGCCCTATGTTCGGGTCTACCGTGTAAACAAGTAAACAAGTATTCTTGTCAAAAATATAATTTATTTCTACCCTTAAATAACACTCAACATCTGTCTTACTGTTTGTCCGTTTATAACGCAAAAACCGCTGAACCGATTTTTAGGCAGTTTATTTTTCATCTAAGTATATACCTAGCCAGATTTTAAGCTATGCTTGAAATTGGTTCCCTAGTTCTCAAATTCTAACAAAATTTGTCTAAACAGATAAAATGAATAGGTAGAACCAGAATTTTCGACATGCCTTACTCATTTTCTTCAAATTTTCAGCGACAAATATTTTTTGTCCGAAACAAAGTTTATAAGCACACTAGCTGTCCTGTCCGACTTCGCCATGAATTTATGGTATATTATTTGAAATCGTATCGGTAATTTCTGAGATTACTCTCGATTTTCACCCGGGCGAAGCCGGGTCTGCTAATTATTATGGCCTATGTCCTAAAGCAAACTATCACCTATTGAGCATTAAAACATTTTCACCCGAGCGAATCCGGGCAGGCCAGTTTCAATTATACTACTAAACCTTCCTCATGATTCAATCTATCTAATCGTCAAAACCGAAAATCCGTTCGGTAGTTACGGAGAAAATCGAACACAGACGGACAAACTGACAGATCCATATTCCGTATACAGTAAAGTAAAAAGTTAGAGTATTCAGTGAAATATCGTGTGAAAGAAAAAACAGTCATATAAACAAACAAACGAGCTTCGGTTTAGTTGGCGATGTTAGACAGTTGAAGAATTTGTCAACATTGAAGTAGCCGTATTGTCTAGTCAACCAGCAATGCCAGAGATTTTTGTATCGCTTTATTCATACTCTGTGCTGCCAAACATGATAACATCAAGAGTTTCAATGAAATAATTTCATTATTATTATTAATTTTAAGATCTAACATAATCAATAATAATTTTTTCAAAAAAGCGTTTTAGTCCCTTATTTCTAACGCTTTTAAGAGTTATTTGGTTACAATACCCATGCCCGGATTTCTGCCTAGGCTAACAAGGCACCAGCCTAGGGGCCCAGCCGCTGAGGGGACCCCGGCGAGATGGAAATTAAAGAAGAAAAAGCGACTTTTTTTTTGCTAAATTTCCATCCAATTTCAATTTTTAATTTTTCCCTTTTTTTTGGGCTTGGGGGGCCCAACTGTCAAGTGCCTAAGGGTCCTGGGTCTTTAAGTCCGGGCCTGACAATACCACAATCAAACATATTGTGATTTGGCAACACTATTCTTAATTATTTAACGACAAGGCTAAAAAACATAAACCTAATTTTTAAAAAAGTTCTTGATGCTGTCTTCAATTTTTTCTAGTTATAGGTCAGATATGATTGAATTTAAAAAAATAATTGTTACAAGGCTTTTAACATTTTAATCAATCAACTAAAATATTATACTTACAAAAATATATTTGTAAAAATATGTAATCAAATACATAAAATCTTTTTTTATATTTTCGTATCATAAAAATGTTGTTTACAAGCTATAAAAATCTGTTTTGAATTAATATATTCATAGAATAGTAAATTAGATTATTTGGGTTTAATTCGAGTTTAATTTGAAATTTTAAAATTATTTTTTGAAACAATAACACTGCGTTTCTTAACTTTATATTGGGTCGCGTTAAATTTTTAATGGGTCGCGAAGGAACTGCTAAAATACCGAAATAAAAATATAATTATCTTCTTTGAAAAGAAAACACTTCTGAAATTAATAAAGGAGGTTAAATTTAAAAAATTACTTTTAAATTATATAAATTATTATAGTCCATTGTACGATGAGTTGATCCGAGTGTACACACAGTATCATGCTGACGATATACTACCTTTTTTATTATATTATAAAATAAATAATTGGATCGCAGTACCACTTAAATAAAATATGGTGGGCGCGTCAAAATGGTTATATAAATTTATATAATATGAAGCACTAATGACCTCAGATGTTGAGCGTCTATAATCTACGATCTCTCTATAATATGAAGGATATTTTGTTGGTCTTAATTATTTAGCTGCCAACCAAAATCTGCCCGGGCGACGTCGGACCGGGAAGCCAGAATTTGCACTGAAATATATTCAGTTTTTAAAATAATCTCCTATCCAAGGTTTTATGCCGCTGTAAATGAATTTTAAGTGTGTCTCATAATTTTTTCCGATTTAATTTTCGACATCCTGCTATATAATTGTACATTAAATTTTCTGTCTGCAGTACATTTAACTTCAGGTTATATTTTAATGCAGAAAATTTAATTTACGAAATGTCAGAGTGTTAGCAAATACGAAGCGTCATCTGCAATCGAGTTTCCGCAAATAGTACAGTAGCGGTACTTAAAAAAAGGTATGTAGACTTCGCGCGGCGAAAGATGAAGCCACCGCGTCATAGTAACGTGAATGCATTGCGCCCGCCTTCTAGCTTGCTATTGGCTGTTTATTGTCATGAATAGCAGTTTGCCATTGGGTTTTATGACGTTAGGTACAACGTCATAAAACCCAATGTGCAGTTTTGTGTACACGGCACTGTCTGCGGGCAAGCAGACGTTCACTAGCATATTATTGATGACGTGCCTGGCTTCATCTCTCACCGCGGGCACTCTATGTCTGTATCGCGGGTACAGACAGATGACGTGAATAGCGTTAAACACAAATAATCGTATTCGTCCTCATGGAAATGAATTCATCCACTTTTATTTATCTTATATAATCAAACGTTCGTAAAATATAGTGAACAACATAATTGGTATTTTATTTTTTTATGTTTTAAATTGTTATCTAATAGTAATACCTACATATTTTCATTAAAAAAATATATATTAAAAGCCTTTGGGATTTGAACCCGGGCTTGGCGTTTGTGCCTGTCGGTAGACTCGTACTTTTCCACGCGGCCACCTGACTTACTGTGTAATAAAGTTTATTGGTTATCAAGTCGTTCCCTAAATTTGGGAATGAGTTAATAGAAGTCCAGAAACCACTGGAAACCAAATTTATTTATTACTCTACGCTATATTTCAGGATGTACTATAGTAATAAATAGGTAGCTTTTTAATGCGTTTCTTTTTTAAGTCTACCAACTGCCAAAGTTGTCTGGGCCAGGTACCAATTAATATATTTACTATTTCCTTGTTTTAAAAATATTGTATGATTGCATATATTAAATAAAATTTCAAAAATAAAATGGTTTTCAGATATAACTAGAAAAAACCAGTCTAAAATATAAAACGCCGTGCCAATATAATCCTTTGTGATGGGTAATGCAGCTATTTGGGAGCTCTTTTAGCTGTTGGCTCTATTGATTGCCTACAACCACAACAAATACATAGTATCAACTGGTGAGAGACGCAAGTAAACACGCTATATGCCGATTGCTGGGCTACCGTAAAATGTTTTATTTATTTCTTCACACAAGAAAAACATTTTCCTTAATAATGCTAAGATGGGTAAATATCGGCATTCTTTTATTTACATCCATTTTGTAGGTAACAGAAATAATGAATGATACTCTTGTACGTTAAAAAAACGACTTTTAGGGTTTGTTTAAAGTGTACACACGTCTGGTGTAAGGGTGTATAAAAAAAGAATACCGGCCGTATTCATAGTTAACCCTTAAGTAGTAAGGTACACTTACTCATACCCTCAAATCGAATATGCGTGTCATAGTCAAAATTGACGTCTGTAAGGGCCCTTAAATCACCCTCACCTTAAGAGTGGATAGTATATCCCTTAAGTGACGAAAAAGTTAAAACAGTAAAACACATGAAATGACAACTAAACACAATCGGTCTGCAGTATGACCAGTACTGTTCTAAAGGAAAAAATCATTGAGGTTTACTATAATTCTTCCCTCACTCAAAGAAATGACTATGCGAAACGCTCCTTTGAGTAAGGTGCCCTCAACACTTAAGTGACCCTCAGCGAAGGGACCCTTATCACTTACCTTAAGGGTTAACTATGAATACGGGCATAAATGTCACCCGGTTGGAGTCCTGGCAGAAGCATTTAATTTTTTAATAAGAACATTTTTTATAAAAAAAATTAAATGGCACCCGGCGAGGTACCCGAGTTCCAGTTCTGGCAGACATTTAATTTTTTTAAAGAAAAAATTTTATACGAGAAAATTAAATAGCACCCGGGTTCAAGTCTTAGAGGCAGTGATATATATTATTTTTTTCTTATGTATCTATCTAGAGGTACAACCTTATATTTTGTGCATTTTCAGAGATTGTTTATTAACACTGCAGGGTGCTACCAAACTCTTATAATTGTTAATTTTTATTTTATTTTTTAAAACAATATAGATTTTAGTAACTGCAATGTACCCCTTAGTAATGATACTGAATGTTTATTTTCACCTTTTAATAATGGAATTAGCGAATGGTCATTCCATGTTTGAAAATTAATATTTATGTATGTTTGTTGCATAATATATCATTTTCCGTATACCTCCGAACGGAACCCTATTACTGAGCCCACGATGTCGTCCGTCCCGTCTGTCACAAGGACTATCTCACAAACGGTAAGAGGTAGCTATAGTTGATTTTTTTTAAAGTATGACAATATAAAGTTTAATGTACCCCTAAGAAATATCTTATTAAATCAGCGCAGTTAAACTGTTAGTATAAAGATTTTTTAATAATAATATATTTTGTTTACAAAGTAAACAAGTCAGATAAAATACACAATGTTATAAAGAATATGTTACAGTCATCTCTTCCTATGAAATGGCGCCCAGTTTTGAATTTTGAAATACATTTTTTTAAAACATAAATCTTATCAGGCTTAATAATACGAAAATAAAATTTTAAGTCAAAAAATCTATAGTCTTTACCAAAGTATTTAATTCGAAAATGAGTTTGTTATATTTTTTGAAAAAATAACGGTTCATATTGTATTGACTCTAAGCGTAACTAGATTAAAAAAATCTTTTGTCTTTAATATAACGACTAACATTTTAAAAAATTGACCTTGCACCTATACCTATTCATAAAATATTTTGAACAAAAAGATGCTGCAACCCTTTTATATTAATACACAAATTTAAAGAAATAAAAATAATTGTTAAAATAATAGTTAAAAATAATAAAAAATAAAAATAATGTAATACATACCTAACCAACATTTTGACTGATGAATTAACCATAAGTCTCATTAAATACTTTTGAAAAAAATGTCCTTTTTTATCAAGTTCAAATCACAAAATGTTTTAAGAAACGTACAACATATAACTGTCTACAAAAATTATTTTTAATAACAATTACATTTTATTATTACGTCAATTTTGGCACTACAAAAATATGTTTCACAACTAGTTTGCAACACAACAATAAATAAACACTATTATTATTTAATTACGTTTGAATATTGACTTGTTTAAATTATCAAGCGTGCTCTGAAATCAATTTGAGCGCTTTGTTATTTACGCGCCAATGTCGATATAACACTGATGGTTAAACAGCGCCGCGACGGCTTATAAACAGGCGTCGTTTGACGTCATACTTCGACGCTCTCTGTCTATAACGTACGCGTTGTCTTCGTCAGATCCATGCTGAAATCTTTTTGTGTATCGCGTGTTCTTGGAAATCAGGTTGTTCAGAAAATACGTTTAGTATTCTATTTCAGCTGAAAAACGGGCCTACGTGAGTACCTGTTGGTTACAATTTACACACAAATATTGTTAAATTGTCGCATCATTTCAAAAGAAATTTGTCTTACGTGAGAAAGAAAAACTCATCCAATTTTTCATGAAGAGGCAAATTGGATCCCAGTATGAGCATCAGGGTGTCAAATTTAGGAAGTAGAATTTATAGGGTATTTGATTTATTGTAAATTATAGACGCGTCGACAACTTAGGTCATTAGCGTCTAATAGGGTATTTGACTAAATTTTTTTTTTTCTTTTTTGTGTTACATTAATGGAGCAGTAAATTCTGAACAAAATGACACCTAAATCACTTCATTTTTATTTCAAATAAGCTCAAAAATAATTTTTGAAATATTTATGTTAGCCCCGCCCACTAAAAATCGTTTTTGCTCTACTGAAGTATGACGTTAAAATTTTATGAACGTGCGTTTATATTTACTAATAATATTATCTAAAAACCATATATGTAATACTCCTATATTGCTAGCGCCCGTAAGTGGAAGTATCAGGCCGCAAGTGAGACAGCAAATGACTGTTTCTATCTTTGTCAAGAAACCCATCTCGTTGTGCGCAAGTATGGTGGGGAAAGCCTGTGGGGATATTAATCACACAATATTTATAATAATAATTATGTTCGTTGTCGGTATTGATATTTATTTATTTCCAAATAATTAATGTACAATTTGCTATTTTACTTTTCATTATAATCTTTTTTTTACTTGTCAAAATCATTGTTTTTATAATAATTTTTCACTACCCTGGTTACAGCATTATTTTGGATTGTTGATCGCTACAAGCCTCCTCTGCTCGAAGCTTAAAGCCTAGTTATAGTAAACATCTCTTTGTATTCTCGGACATGCGCATAAGACTCGACGTCTTTTGAGAGAGGCAGACATATATATTATGTCTGCACCGTAGTCTTTTCTCCCGACTCCAGACCCCGACTAGCAATATAGGAGTATTACATATATGCTAAAAACCCGGAAACAGAGTTTGAAAAATACCGTTTTGTACCTATGTAAACATGATGCAAACAATTTAAGCTGCGTTGCTATGGATACATGTATTTTTTACTTAAAATTGACGTCTCGCGGTGTTTTAAGTCACGTGAAAAATAGATTAAAAATCATGATTTTATTTATTAATTTAAATATGTTTACGAAACTTAATTAATAAAAATAAAAATTCTAATAAATATTTTTGAGCATAAACTTTCATTATAACAAAGTTTTATATTTTATTTTGATCACTGGCAAATACCCTATTGGGTCTCGATGTGAAGACGAATCAGCAGGACCCGTTTTCGGCGGTAGCGAGAGGGTTTTCGTAATTAAATTCCTGATCAAAATTCACACACGTCTCAGGTTATCTGTTACATTTTTAATATTGAAGCACATTTTGTTGTCTGGAAACCAAGATAAGCTTTGAAATTGCCAGATGCTCATAAAAGCTATCCTGAAGATGATTTGCTACCTGCAATATCTCTGCAAGAGAGCAAGGGAACCGTTTGGTGTTCTGGGTAGGAATTTGCTTCGACGACGCCCGCACAGAGTTGCAGAAATATTGCAGGCAGCCAGCCTTTCTCCAAGCCTTTGCCATACTCGTTCACCACCATTTCCTTGGTTTCAAATTTGGTTTCATAAGAGAGGTCGTGTTGAAAACCATTGAGCTAGTTCATTGAACTAAACTACTTAAAACTTGTACCTTTCTTTTGCTTTCTAATTATAATGTGTTATGTATTTTTAATACAAGGTTTCCAATTATTGTCAAAGCTATGTCAAGTTGTAGTGAATAGTATATCATAATCTCGATCATAATTAAAATATTTTTGTGTGCTTTTTTACGGCCAGGGTTATCTGGGCTTATATAAGCGCACGGAATGCGCCGACCAAGTTCTCGCAATAAGCAAATGTTACCCATAAGAAGCAATATTCCAAATTTCATACGTCTAGGTGGGTTTCAAAGATACGAATGTTCAAAAATCATAATTTTTGGCATTCAATGACTGACTGACTGATAGATCATCAAAAATCTAAGGTACTTCCAGTCGAGCAAAAGCTTTGAAATTTGGAACATATATAGTGTTTAAGATGGTAATTACGAGAAAAATCGAAAATGATTGAAAATCCAACATGGCGGACTGAAAATCCAACATGACGGATTCTGACACGAAATAAAATCTAGGGTACTTCCAATCAAGCTTGACCTTTGAAATTTGAATATTTAACCCGTACGAAAAAAGTTATTGTTTGAGAATGAATCATTTTGAAGAATTTTTGATTTAGTTCAACTAGATCTGTTAACAGAACCCTGCAGCTGATTGAATATCCTTTGTAGAAACAGTCGATACACGAATAGTTAGCAAAAACGAATAGCGTCCCTTTAGAGAGAGACAGGGCGAATAAGATGTCATCGTTTCTGTGAGGAGGACCTGTGCACCGAAGATTTGGTAGGATCCCCTCATTGTTATACAGTGTATATAAGCTGGGATAGAGAAAAGGACGATTATAAAATGACTAAAACACTTGTCAAACTGCAATACCCTGCAGACAAAATAGTGAATTTTCTTATAAATTAATCATATATATAAAATTCTCGTGTCGCGGTGTACGTTATTGAATTCCTCCGAAACGGCTGGACCGATTTTGATGAAATTTTGTGTGCTTATCGGGTAGGGTAGAGAATCGGACAACATCTATTTTTCATCCCCCTAAATGTTAAGGGTGGTCCACCCCAATTTTTTTTTTTTTTTTTTGACAAAATTTTTTGTTTTAATTTTTTTATGATTCAGCATTGAAAAATACATATAACTCTAAATTTTCACCCTTATACGATCAACCCCTGATTTTTAATCGCGATTTTTATATTAAGCTTTAAAAA
The DNA here is from genome assembly GCA_039654895.1 of Mongoloraphidia duomilia. Taxonomy (NCBI): domain Eukaryota; kingdom Metazoa; phylum Arthropoda; class Insecta; order Raphidioptera; family Raphidiidae; genus Mongoloraphidia; species Mongoloraphidia duomilia. Next base: position 17,729,239 of record CM077527.1, read on the forward strand.
ATACATATATGGCGAACGAGCGAAGCGAGTGAGTAGTGTATTTATAATATTCAAGCGAACGAGCGAAGCGAGTGAGTAGTGTATTAATAAAATTCAAACGAACGAGCGAAGCGAGTTTTGTAATGTAATTATTCCTAGAAATTATTAACAACGTTTGCCGGATCAGCTATACTAAATATACGTGAGCGCGGAGTAATGGGTGACCGCTATTAAATCATAATTTCATACCACCCGAGCGAAGCCGGAACGGGTCCGCTAGTTATTGTATAAAATTATCATTTATGAGCTAACTTTGATAGCCTAAATATAATTTTAAAACCGGTATTAATTTTGAGGTTTTTAAGCTTGTTTTAGATTTTAAAAAAATCTGGAAAAATATGTTTTTCCTTCATATCCTGTACATTTCAGTGATGTAAAGAAATTTCTAGTACCAACCACCTCCCATATAGGTATACGGAGTATCCAGGGAAAGTTTGTGATCGTGCCAAAATTTGAGTTTTTAGTGATTTATCTAGTTTCCAACTTATTAAAAAATTTTTTTTTTAAAACATGCCAATATCTGTCGTCTGTATGCACTGTAATAAATGAGAAGGCCGATTATGTAGATTATCGATAGTCCATTTGAAGTCAGCGATTAATCTGGTAATAGGCACACAAAGAGACAATGGCGTCGCAAATAGGTATCGCCTGCACATCGCGTAGATTCCATAAAAACACATTGCTCATGCGTGGTTACTAATTTTACATTAATTTGTTTTGTATTCATCCATTTTATATATGTAACTGTACATTTTATTTTGTAATTTTTACACACTTTATTGGATATTACACAAATTATGTAATTTTAATTTACTTTATGTAAAAATCATTAACTTTACAGTAAAAGTTCAAGTTTTTATGAAGTTTTCTGTGTAAAAATAAATAATAATGAAAAATCACTTAGAAAATCGAACGAATTCTACCTTAACTTTCAAAGTATTTTTACATCCATTTTTACAGTGTGTCTGTGGTTGCATTTAGAGTTCAAACCATTCGTTCCTCATCTCAAGTAAAGATGTATCTGCCATTTACATCCCAGTTACTCCATTTTGTCAGAAGAAAATCAAGCCTAAGGGTGGTTGTTTTGTAGCGTATCTCACTTTTTCAATTTTTGACAGTAACGTCTCTACGTGACATGATGGACGCACTGGATAGATTTTGCTCAAATTTGGCATACCTCTTTAGGGCGGTCACACAAATCAGTCCTATCTCAAATGTGGGAAAAGTGGCGCCCTGAAACCAGTAACACAGGATAACTGAAACTGAAACAGAAATTTTTTTCGCAAAAATTGGTTAAACGGTTTTGACTTATGCATATAACTCCGTTATATGAGATGGCGTAACTAATTCCTCAGAAAATAACGAAAGGGAGGCTGTGGGACTGACGGTGCACGTTCAGTCCTATATGAGAAAGTAAGTTCGAGTTCTATCGGGCCGTTTATTAAAGTGAATTGCATTATCCCCTAGCCAAGAGAGAGGTGAATAAAAAACTTACAAAATCAATATTTTTTATTCGTGCTTACAGGTGTAGCCAAAACAATAACAAAACGTTTATTGACTTACAAAAGTGTTTATCTGCGTTTTGAAATAACTGTTATATACACTGTAAGAAATGAGAACGTCGATTACATAGATTATCGATGGTCCATTTGTAGCCAGCGATTAATCTGGTAATAGGCACACAAAGAGACAATGGCGTCGCAAACTGGTATCGCCTGCACATCGCGTAGATTTCATAAAAACACATTGCGCATGCGTGGTTACTAATTTTACATTAATTTGTTTTGTATTCATCCATTTTATATATGTAACTATACATTTTATTTTGTAATTTTTACACACTTTATTGGAATATTACACAAATTATGTAATTTTGATTTACTTTATGTAAAAATCACAAATTTGTTTAACTTTACAGTAAAAGTCCAAATTTTTATGAATTTTTCTGTGTAAAAATAAATAAAAATGTAAAATCACTTAGAAAATCGAGCGAATTCTACCTTAACTTTTAAAGTATTTTTACATCCATTTTTACAGTGTATAACTCTTCATTTTTTTTATTATACCCACTATAAAACAGCTACTTTACATACATGTCACTTAACAGGCATGTGTGCGGGAAAGTAAAATTCAATAGTTATTTAATGTAAATTCAATAGTAATTTATTGTTTTTCAATTTATTTTTTTTAATAATAAATAAAGAAAAAATCAATAAATTTATTTAATAATCCATATTACTTAAAGCTAGACTCGAACCAGGAATCTTATAGTCGATAGCGTAGAGCGCAAAACCGATCGACCACCGAGTCAATTGAAAGACGGAGCTTATAGTAGATACAAACCTATCTACACTATACAATGCCTATATACTGACTGCGGATAGTTTTTATTTATTGTACATTATATAGACGCGTCGACAACTTAGGTCATTAGCGTCATAAATTACATTAAATAACAACTAACTTAAAACTAAATAACATCACAAAACATCCATGAGCGCAGGTGGGATTCGAACCCACGATAGTCTAGTCTAGAGGCTGGTACCAAATACGCTATCCACTAGGTTACACTGCCCTCTACTGGGGATATTAACTACCTACATATTACATAACCTACAATAGAAGCGAAGATTGCTGTACATATGTTAAATGTCAAAAATTTTGAAAATATACTGAAAATGAAGTGAAAAGCAGCTGTTTTGTAGGGGGTATCACAAAAAATGCCATATATCTCGTGCGTAATAGTATATTGCATTACAAGGGACGAAACACAGTGTTTGCAACTAGTGTGAAGTTTGCTGCCCGAGCTACTATGATAATCGGTTCAATTTTTAGAAAAATCTTTCGATTAGAGATGAAGTAAGGTTAAGATTTTAAACGTCAATTTTAATAAGATGAGTTATAATACCTACTATAGCTAATAATATAAAGAGGAATAGTTTGCTTCTTTGTCATCTCAGGAACTACTGACCCGATTGGAAAAATTCTTTCACTGTTTAAAAGCGCACTTCGAGAAATAAGAGATGAGCTGCAGTGAGCGAAAATGTAAAACAAATCGGGAATCCCCAATCGATTTCTGACTTAAATTGGTGCGTGCTGGCTAAACAATAAGAGATACAGTGAAACCTTATAATATGAGAGATTTATTGCTCTTGATTATTTCGTTGCCAAACTAAAATCTACCCGGACGAAGCCGGATTAGAAAGCCAGTAAAGTATAAACGCCGTATAAAACTAAATTCGCTCTCTTTACGCTAGATTCAATTCTGATGAAGAATAAAATATAGCATCTGTCTATCCAGACGATGCCAAAACACAAATGTTCAAACAACCTACTAATGCGACAAAATACAAGGAATCACTATGATCAAACGTCTTCCCAGGCGATGATGTATATTTTATAATTGTACGAACTGCAGTTCTGGTTTTATTTACAAAACTAAGAACTGTCTGATTTGGTTTGAATATAAAAAAAAAAACTCGGGTCGCAGTGCCAAAACCCTGCCGACAATATAGTGTATTTGCTAATACCGGCATTGTGGCTTTATTATGTGAACTTAAGTTTGTATTGGACAAATAAAAAATTTAACCCCTTAATACATCCCTTAAAATAATATTTTTTTTCTTAATTTCAATATTTTTATCAATGCAACCTCGGTACCAAATTAAATACACCCTTCAGTAGGTAAAGCATTATCCGCAAACTAGTGTTTTCATAAAATTTGTAAGTCCGGTCCTGTCGGGCCGATTTTATTGAAATTTTAGCAGTACATTTTAATCGTTACTAAAGGGTTAAATTTCAATTTTGAAATGATTCTGAGAATTTTTTCGGCATTTTTGGGCCCAAAAACATTTTTCAACCCCTAAAAAACACCCTTAAAATAGTCCGATTAGGCCCATTTTAAATAGGCTTCGTGCGGTGATGAATTTCAACGTGCCTACCAAATTTCGTCAAAATCAATTAACTCTTTCGAAAGTTATTGCCCGCAAACACACACACACACACACATATAATTATATATATATAAACAGTCATTTCCAAAAATGGTGCCAAATTGTTCAGGAGGCTATGAAACGTCGAGAAATTTTGGTCCGACCCCTAGGTTCCGCCATCCGACCGACGCCAATAGTGTATGTGCCATATGGCAAATACACTAATAAAATATTGACGTAGGTATAATTCACACTAGTGATGGGCGAATGGGAAATATTTTTACAATCGAAACAATTGTAATCGTTCATAATAACAATCGAGTCCACAATCAACTCGGAGTAATTGATTTTACAATCGAAATGTTCGATTGTACAAGTCGATTATTTACCACATGGGATATAGCAATAGCAGTGAATGAGAATACATATTATAATCGCGATTCAAGGTTATATGCTAGTCGACTGACGTTCACGCGGCTCGTTGATTGTTCACTGTTCACACTGTTCAGTCGTTACTCTGTGATCTCTTCACTATTGAATTCGTATTGCGCAATTGCTGCACAATCGACCATCGATTCGACCACGGTTGTTGAGTGATGAACGATTGTATATTATATGGCTCTCGACAGTGTACGATTCACTACTATGCGACTCGGTCTCGGTGAAGTGTGTAACAACAACAATCGAGTCCAAGTGACAACCATCGAGAGTCATCGACAAACTAACACTAAAATCGAACATAATATACGACACAATAATTAACAGCACACAAACACCCAATACTCAGTAATCACATACACACACACATTTCCATTTCTTTTACCTATTATATAAATCATAAAATCTCGAAATTCAAATCAGTACTTCACGACATAATACACAGTGCTTAGCATCATAATATTATATAGTGTTACGAATACTCAATGTGTGTTTTTAAAAAAATAATTAACCACACCTGAAGATGGCAACTCGTTGCTGAAACGCGTAGTGTAAATTCACAAGAAGTTACAAGACGGACATAATACAAGGTATTTCTAATACCTACTTCGTAATAGTCATCGAGATGTTTGAACAATCGAGACAATCGACTAAAACATCTCGTATTCGCACATCACTTATAGTTTTGGTTTTATTTACAAAACTAAGAACTGTCTGAATTGGTTTGAATATAAAAATAAGGAAAATATTGACGTAGGTATAATTCACACCCATGGATTGACCAATCATTTATTGCGTATATTGATGACATATTTGAGTTGGAAAACAAACGGACACACAATGTTTAAATTAAATTACGTTTTATTCAATTGTGGAAATGCAAAACAAATTGTAAACAAAGCTATAAATAGAGTTTTCTTCTGAATTTCATTTAATTAAAATTTTACACTGCGACAATAGAAAACCCTATTTGAAATTTGTATTTAAAAATAATAATAAAAGTTTGTTTAATCAGTGTTTCGCTAACATGCTCATTTCTCGTAATAGAGATAAACTTACAGCAATAGTCTAAGTATAAAAAAATGGGTGTGTGCTTATGACCACACGACAGAAGTGAAAACTTCAGATTTTCTAATTTTTTGTGTCATCTATTATAGCGCATTTATGAACTAAAAATAATTTATTACTAAAATACTAAAATTGTATTTTTAATTAATTCCACCTTGGTTTCAAAAAAATTATAATTATTGTCAAAGAAAGATTATAACAAAAATAAAAAAATATATAAATAAAAATCATGTAGAATTTAGAAAAAAAAACGCCAAAAATTCTACGCTGCCATCAGGTCTCGAACCCAGGTTCCTATGCATAGAACGCAAATACGTAACCAACTGCGATATGGGTGGAAGTTTGTAGACGGCCGTTTTTATGATATAATGTTGCGAATTCTTACGGTCGGGTTGCGAATTATTACGGAAGTAGTTGCGAACGTTTCACATTTTTTCAGTATCCGGGCAAAAAGTTCCTAACGCGCCTAAGAAAGTTTTCACTTCAAAAAAACAAGTGTTGACGTCTCGTCTCTTCTTGACGAGAATTAGCTTCTTAAGTTCTCGTCTCGATTTCGAGAAATTTTACAATTTTCGTCTCGGTATTTTCTCATTTCCATGGCGAGAATTCATCGAGGACTCATCAAAGTCCGGGAATTCACATAGCTATAGCGGATCCATAGTTACGTTTCACCAACTACCAGGATGTTGCGGGTCTAGTACTATTTGATAATTAGTATATTTGCATATGGCACATACACTTTTAGCGTTGGTACACAATTTTATCGAGATTTCTCGTCTCGAAAATTTATTCTCGTTCTAGTCACGATATTCGAGATGAGAAAAATTGCTAATCTAGTGTCGATTTTACTCATTCTGTCCTGTGTCGTCGTTACAAATCTCATTTCGGCATCTAGACTATAAAAAAACCCACCCGGTTCATTTTAATTAAAAAGTTATTTTCGAAATTGTTCAGTAAAAGCCAACTGCAATTATTTTAAATTACTGAAAACGATTCCACTTTTTTGTCTCTCAAGAGACAAAACCTACGTAACATGGCGTATGCAGGGGTGAAGTGGATTATTGAGTATTTTCTTTTTTTTTGGCATTCTGGAGCTATATATATACAGGGTGAGTTCGACCACCCGTATCAGTCGTTTTTTTCGAAAACGGTTAGTCGTAGAGAGTTGTGTCAAAAATTTATATTGTAAAAGCCCTAATAAAGAATCGAATGGTGATAATTTTTTTTTCCGGGAAGATCGGCTTCCCTATTAGTTTGCTCCAGAATGTCCAGAACTCCGGAATTATAAATGTAACGATAGGTCGAAAGTGGTATTGTTGAAAAGATCTTTAAAAAATAAGCAAGTTTTGTAGGAAATTTTTTTTATTACTGCCACCCCTGTTAAGTAATATTTGTTTGAAATTACTAAATTAAAATGTCATAAATCATAATAACGAACTTTTTAAAACTCCGCATTTAACATCTAGTTACCTATCTATCGATCATTAAACACTGAAGAAGTACACTCACAGTATAACCAGAAGAGCTCAGTAGTATGTATTAAAGAGTAAATGGAAGACAGTTTGAACACTTGTTACAATGTCTAAGGCTGCTAGATTTTTAATGCCGACTTCGATCGTTATTATGAAATTTTGATTTAATAATTTCAAACGATTGTTACTTAACAGAGGTGGCAGTAATTACATAATTTTTCCTACAAAACTGGCCTATTTTTTAAAGAGCTTTTCAACAGCACCACTTTCAACCTATTGTGCTTTCTAAAATTCCGGAGTTTTGAACATATAATAATTTATATTTATACTTATAGAAATTTACAGGGGTGACAGTAATAAAAAAATGTTTCCTACAAAACTTGCTTATTTTTTAAAGATCTTTTCAACAATACCACTTTCGACCTATCGTTACATTTATAATTTCGGAGTTCTGAACATTCTGGAGCAAACTAATAGGGAAGCCGACCTTCCCGGGAAAAAAAATTATCACCATTCGATTCTTTATTAGGGCGTTTATAATACAAATTTTTGACACAACTCTCTACGACTAACCGTTTTCGAAAAAAACGACTGATACGGGTGGTCGAACTCACCCTGTATATACCTACCTACTTGTATAATAATAGTAGATTGTATATCTAGATGCGTAATGGGGTATATTACATATGAGTTAGTGACATTATGTTAAAACGATTACAGTGAGTTTTATCAGTCACACGAGTCATAATACCATTACGCACGAGATAATTATATTATGGTATTTTTTGCCATACCCACTATAAAATGGCTGCTTATCACTTCATTTTCAAAATTTTTGACAGTTCATAATCACATCACAAATCACACAATAGACAACTTTACTTGTTATAAGCACGTATACAGTAGTCATCGCGTCGCAATAAGTCATGTATGTTGTATATGACTTCTAAGCTGTCTGTTACAAGGCAGTCAGTAGCCGTGCGCCGTGCGGTTAAAGACGTCAAGTTATATGAACTCTACAAGATATGAAGGTTTGAGACCATATAACTAGGAATATATAAAATATTTGATTGATTGATTTTTTCTTTATTTATTATCAAAAATATTAAATTGAAAAACATTAAATTACTAATTAGATACTATTGAATTTACATTAAATTATTATTGAATTTTACTTACCACACTAGTATATTTGAAAACACTTTCAGCACGCCTGCTTGTTAAATGACCCATTACAGCTATTTTATAGTGGGTATGGCAAAAAAGATAATTATAAAACGAAGGGAAAAATATTTTATCTTTTTCTGAAGTCAGTTCTTTTTTATTAAAATTATTTTCATTTAACACTTTTTAGTGTCTGCACTTTATTTTATTCCCGGTCATCCGATAAATCCGTATAATGATAGGGAACTGTAAAAATGGGTTCCTATATTAATTTTGATTACAAATTTTAACACGGACGTCGTGAACAAATACATAATTCAATGACTGCAAACAGTATATGAAACACCTGTTGTAAGAAAAATGACGTAACACAATGCTGTAATCAGGAAAAATTCACTAATTCAAACCTACGTCTGCACCGTAGGGATTTTAACCCTAAACTTTCCATTTTTCATTTAATTAATTTTAATATTGAGTAAGTAATTTTGATTTAATTTTTGAACAAATTACGAAAGTCGTCGTCGATGATAAAAATGCTCAATGATTTCATAAAGTTAAAGTTCTAATGAACCGTATTCTAATTTGGCACAGTTCATTCAAGGTTCTGAGAACTGTCACAGAAAAAAGTGAACTGCTAACTATGATGTCTTTTGAAGTCACGCATCAGAGATATTGAAAAGTATAGTTAAATATACAACAATATTTTTTTTCGATTGTTTGCTCAAAATAAAGACGAATGGCCCTGCGCCACCGTCCAATTAAATTAAAATATGTCAGTGGTATCTCGGCAGTGTAGAAAAAATAGGAGCCGTTTTCCATATAAATGAGCCATTTTTCTGAGAGTAGTTCTTTCAATTATCCACGAGAGGCAGCACTTGTGGTAGGTACAAACATTATTTATTTCCCATTAGTATTGTGTCATTTTAGTGGTACCTATAACTTAATTATTATTGAGAAGGAAGAATTCCTTAAGAATTTCGCATCCACAAGCACTCTAAACTTCAGGTTCGTCACCGTCACACAAGGGATACTTGCGGAGCAAGGTGAAACTATAACCGCGTCTCAAACCATGAAATGGGCGATTACAGTGAGTTTGGGTCGTGCGCACGAAGTACACAGAGCGACCCAATAAACACTGCAGCCTTTTGCATGCGGCAGACTAGTGACTCAGCATTACGCTGACATGCCGGGATAGCTTTTATATTTGCCAACAGTGACGGTTTGGCTCCATCAAGAACACCAATTATAAGGACAATTAATTTAAGAGAAGATCTTGATATTTTGTCCGCTTCTCAGTCTCCTTCGCGACTATATTCGTTTCAGCAGGAGCTGAGAACTCGATGACATACATATTATTATTATTATTATTAAATTAATTATGTTATACCACTAAAATGACACGACACTAATGGGGAATAAATAATGTTTGTACCTACCACAAGTGCTGCCTCTTATGGATAATTGAAAGAACTACTCTCAGGAAAATGACTCATTGAATAGAACAATATTTTTTGCAGATTCTGAAATTTCATAAAAAAAAATTTCTATTGTTTTATATTTTGGATTTTTACGTGAGAAAAATAGGTGTGAAATATGTAGAATCGATGTAGATACTATCGAAAAGTATAAATTGGATTTTCAACTTATTATTAAAAAATAATAAATTGATTTTATGAATTAGTGTGCTAGTGCAGGCCTTAAAAATTTGGGGTAACGTCTATTGGCCTTCCAACTTAACGATGTCATACAGGGTTTTTAAATGCCAGTAGACTTTTGCAAACAGAAGTGTGTTGGTGCCTCAGAACAGAGACAGCTATAGAAGGAGCTTATCACAGCGTGTAGGTATGTACAACTCAAGACGTGCGTGGAACAATAAGCCTCATTGAGGTAACATGATTTCAGCTCCATTTTAAACACCTTGATTTCTCGTAAGCGCTTTAAAACCTTTCCAGACACACAACCCGACACCATTTTGTTTTCAATAAAACACTAATTTATCATATAAAGACTAACTAACACTACGGAATACAATCAACGAATGATCACAATGTACCTGACAGATCGTACTTTAGTGTATAGTTGTTGCTTCACAAGCGACGTGATATACTCTTTCTATAGCTGTCTCTATTCTGATGTTGGTGCCTTTAAGAAAATGACGTAAATTGTTATTACTATTATACGTAGTTTTTCACTTAAGGCTTGTATTATTCATATAGCTGCAGGATTTGTATTAATAATTCAGTAATTTTTAAATGTAAAAAACAGTAGGCAGTTTTATGCAGTGGCGGACTAAGCCCGTCGGAGACCCGGGGCGGCAGAACTGAATGAGGCCCCCGGTCTGCTTAGAAATTGATGTATTTGTAGTGTAAATTTCGTAAAAAATGAATAATATAGATGTAATGGCTAACAAAAAAATCAAATATTTATAATAAGCGACCTACCTACGTTTATATTTTGTATACGTACGGGGCCTTCAATTTTAAACTGTCTCTTACTTACTAAACATATTTTGGCCTTGTTTGGGATTTAATTAAGAATGACTTCTCAAGATTTGGAGGCCCACCAGGATCAGAGGCCCGGAGCGAGTCGCCCCCTCCGCCCCCCAGTCCGCCACTGGTTCTATGTATTATTCAGTGATGCTTCAGTTGTGAAACTGTCAATTAGAAACGTAGATGTCACAATTTCAGGAAGAACCATGCTCCATTTATGTTTGTCGACTGCCTCTAATAAAAATATTACTCATATTTGAATTGTGTTGTGCTTATTTTTTATTTAAAGGTAAAAATGGGGCGGAACGCCTACAGTTTAAGCGTAGCTTTTTCTGCGAAAATTTCTTATAATATGAATAATTCCAGCGTATTTATGAAGGCGTTATTTACTATATTATTTGCGTCAGTTTGTTCCGTCGATTAGAATATTTAGTAACTACAAAATATTGTTTTCGAGTAATTCTTATTTCAGTTTATGATTAATACAGCCAGATCTCACGTAACTGACTGCATAACTAGTTCCGTTATTATTTTATGTACATACTAGCCGTTACCCGTGGCTTTGCCCACGTATATTTCGATTTATGTTTTATTGTCCCCCCCGCGAGAAATTCTCCTCCTGCGAAGCGATGCCGGGCTGGTGATGTTTACACGTTCAAATTTTATTAATACATTACTCACTCGCTTCAAAAATGACTTCCATACAAACTTTCATCCCCTATTTAACCCCCTTAGGGGATGAATTTTTAAAAATCCTTTCTTATTGCTCACCTACGTTATATAAGGAACTCCTATGCAAAATTTCATGCTTCTAACTTCAAAAATGACGAACTTCCATACAAACTTTCATTCCCTTTTTAACCCCCTTAGGGGATGAATTTTCAAAAAAAAATTCTTAGTGCTCACCTACGTTATATAAGACACTCATGTGCAAAATTTCATGCTTCTAACTTCAAAAATGACGAATTTTCATACCAACTTCCATCCCCTATTTAACCCCTTTAGGGGTTGAATTTCGAAAAATCCTTTCTTAGTGGGTGCTTACGTCATAAAAGGAACCTACTGTCCAAATTTCAACTTTATATCTTCAGCGGTTTGATCTAGGCGTTGTCTGTCAGTCAATCAGTCAGTCAGTAACGGAACTGTTTTATATATATAGAAGATGACGTGAGTTACTGTATTTTTGTAAAGAATATTCTTTAGACGCGAAGGGTAGGCATTATTCTGATGAGATGTGCAGGAAAGGCGAAACGTAAGTAAGGTGGTAGAAATAAGGAAAAAGGAATACAACCACGGTACTAGCACTGAGAAATTAGTTCGTTTTTTAGGGTTTCGTACATCTGAAGAAAATACGGATCACTCTCGTGTCTGTGTGTATGTCCGTCCGTCTGTCACAGTTTATTTTCTCCGAATCTACTGGACGAAAAAAGTTGACATATAATATAGAGTGAGGTGATCCAATCACGGACGTATAGCCTAAATAATCGAATTCTAATTTTGGGGGCAAATTAGAAAATTAAACGAACAAATTTTTTTCAAGTGCATCATGTAGTTTAAAAGATAGAAAATATACGAAAATCGAGCATTCCCCCCCTTATCTCCGAAACTACTGATCCTAAAATTTTGAAAAAATAGGGAATATAGGGCCTCACTCATAGTTTACAGGAAAACCTAAACGAAAATCCTAAGTCTTTAAATTCCCACGGAAACGAAATAGTACGAAACCCTCGCCAGGCAAGTTCGACTCGCACTAACGCTAATGACCCTTGTTGTCGAGCGTCTATAATTCACAATTCGACTCGCACTATTTTGGAAACGTCAAAAAATTGATTTTTAAAAGTATAAAAACTATAAGAAAATGAATTTTTCTTGGGATGAGACCTAGCTAGATCGATTTTTTCCCTCCACCTAACCCCTTTTCAGTAGACCAAATTGTTAGAGCCGTTTTATTCTTGTCAGCGTTAAATTACTAAATTTTTGAGTCGATAATTTTTGATCCGAGGTCTTTCCAATTCACTATTCTCGCTAAAGCAAACTTCAAAAATATTTTTTGACTTTTCCACCTTTTACTTCGAACGTCAAACAAAAAAAAAATCTCAATGAAATAAGCTCACGGGTAAAATGAAAGCTTCAATAGAATATTTTTTAGAAAAATTATAAAAACTATTTGCTGTCTATATAAATTAAAATGTCAAAATAGGTAGGCTACCTAGGTGATACAAATTTCTCCTCTATTGAAGTATTTCCCTTTTATCTGCTGTTTATCGTGGTGTGAATATAACATGATACCTAGGGTACCAGTTTTCGACCGCTTTGCGCAGTGACGTCATGTAGGGAGCAGATTTGAACTTGAGAACGCTATTTGGGGAGGTTCCACCGCAGTAATTTTGGATAATTTTGGTCCAGAGTATTCCGACCTGATACACTTTCGATAATTTTGCGAAAGAACGAGATCTCGAAGTTACCAGTTACTCGATTTCTAGAAGACTTTTAAGGGGTAAGTTGCAGGCCTATTAGAAAACATGAATATTGAAAATGGATATACAATACTTCTATACCAACTTCTCATAAGCCTTAAAAAACAATTAGTAAGCAAATTTTGTCGAAATTCCCATTATTTTTTCACAAAAAACGCCAAAAATAATAACTAATTACTAGGTACTGTTCCCTACGTACAGTCACACGGCAAGAGCGAGACGAACGTATCTCACTTACTCGCTGCGCAAGAGCACACCCTATACTCACACCACGCTGTTTATATAAATTAAAATGTCAAAATAGGTAGGTTACCTAGGTGATACAAATTTTCCCTCTATTCAAGCATTTCCCATTTATCGTTACATAAGATTTCAAATACATACGTAGCTAAAGAAGTTTTCGCTTCAAAAAATGCAATTGAAAAATGACATATCAAAGGATTCTCTTCATTTTCTTGTCTTCTCTTATAAAAGTTGTGATCTACGTATTTATAAACTCGTGTTTCACATATTACATTTTGCCAGGAAGGTGTGGCCCAGTTCTGATTGTCATCTAAGTTTGGATGACGATGTCATTGTACTGATGTGCTATACTTATGGGGAATACCTGCTTATAACATCTAGTCACCGCGCTGTGCCAACAAAACTGCACTATGATTCCTTTCTTTTTAATTGCTAAAGTTGTCATTGCTTTTTTTTCTTCGTTCAGTTAACCTCAAAAGAAACTCGATATATTTTTACTATCGCTAATTGTTATTATTTCTTTTCTTCCATTCAAAATGTAGTTGGAAATATTTAGAACAAATTAACGGTTTCATTAATTAAATTTGTTTCCTTGTTCATTAGAATTGTCCTATAGATTAGTATCCAATCGCGTGAAAGAAATAAATGAAATTTGATACAGTTTCAAAAACGCACTAACTGTTTAGTCTTATTTTAATTGGACAAAAATAAATAATATTTAGAACAAATTAATAGTTAAATTAATTATTACATTTGTTTCCTTGTTCATTAGAATTGTCCTAGATATTTATCCAATCGCGTGAAAGAAATAAATGAAATTTGATACACTTTCAAAAACGCACTAACTGTTTAGTCTTGTTTTAATTGGACAAAAATAAATATTTAGAACAAATTAATAATTTCATTAATTAACTTGTTTCTGCGTTAAGTAGAATTGTCCCAAATATTTATTTAATGTTGATATTTTCGTTTACTATTGTTTGTTAATAATAGATTGAAGACGCTAATGACCTAAGTTGTCGACGCGTCTATAATCTACAATAAAATAAAAATATAAATAATAGATTGTATGTCTAGATGCGTAATGAGGTATATTATTGAGCTATATTATATGAGGTATATGATATAATATCATTACGCACGAGCTATATAAGGTATTTTTTCCCATACCCACTATAAAATAGCTACTTTTCACTTCGTTTTCTGTATTTTGAAAAATGTTTAACAGTTCATTTGCGTCATCAACTTCACATATTGTATAGCAGGCCATATGAAGTAGGTAATAGCGAGTGGATCACAGCGATTAGACATAAATTACTATGGAAACTGTTTATACTTACCACACTAGCGTGTTTTAAAAAACACTTTCAACACACCTGCCTGTTAACTGACCCAATCCATGCATACATACCCGTATGTAAAGTAGCGAGCAAAAAGCTTTTGTCTTGTGCTCAGTAAATTAAACATAGTGATAATTTTAATTGCACATGAGAATAGATATTTAGAACGAATTGATAGTTCCATTCTTAAGTCTTGTAATTGATTATTAGATATTAGATTAACATTTCACTTGTGTAGCAGACTTACCTCCAATAAATCGTAAGCTACTCGCAGCTATACCTGTGCAATGTGCATGGCAGAGGCATCACGCTTTGTTATACTGTTCACAACTTCACAGGTTCGATCCTAGCTGGAGTAATATAAAATAATATTAAATTTATTGAATTCTACTTTATTTATTTTTAAACATAATAAATATAAAAAAAATTACTTTAGCGCCCGGCTCATCACTGGTCAAAAATGGGTTATTTTACGACCGGTATATACATGCATGTAAAGCAGTTATTTTATAGGAGGTATGACAAAATAGTAATTTATGCAACTAGTGGCTTAAGTGACGGATTATATGACAGTCGCGATTTTGCTATACGAGCCTAAGGTTATGTTGCATTTATACCAGAACGTGTGTTTTTAAAGAGAGTTTTGTAAAATCTCGACTGTCAGATTCGTCACTTTAGACACGCGTTATATACAATATTTTTTGCAACAACTGCTTCAAAAATTCAATTTTAAGCAAATAAAACACAATTTGGATAAATATTTTATTAGTGACATTATAGTAAAGTAATCTATAAAGTACTTTATTATGCACGTGTGTTATAAAGTAAAACAAAACAGTATTACTTTATAGAACGGAATGCGTTAAAATTTACTTTAAACACTACCGTTCGAACGCATCAGAAGCTTCCATAAAGAATCACTTTTCAAACGGTACACAGCCATCTAAAATTGTGCTTTTGATATAAATGTTGCAAAAAATATATTACCTATAACATTTATAACATATTACTTCATCCCTTATTCTGTATACCTATCGATATTGACATAATATAAAAATGTAGTATACTGATTTTTAATTATACTTTCCTTGTCAGCTTTTAATTATTCTCTTCGACCTACGTCATCAATTTTCAATCAATTAATTTTATAACTCCACTTGTTTGACGTCATAATAATAAGCTTTTAAATAACGAATCTTTCAGTTTGCGATGAATATACTAATAAATTTCTTAAAAATAGATATATGACGTAAAAATTGTCACTTTGCAAAATTAAATAACGCCCTAGCAGGTGATCTAGTCACAAAGCGCATTCAGAAGATAATTGCTTTGAATCCCAGCGGGGGCGAATGTGACCTAGGGCTTTTTCTTCTTACCTCCCATCGACAAATTGAATTCTTACACCAACCATCTTAATTGAGAATTGTCTTGATATTTCCAGACAACTGCTGACCTATATAACGTAGGTAACTAGACCATGGTAACTAGACCATGTCGACAACTCAGGTCATTAACGTCTTCAACACAACAATTAATAATCCATTTGTGTATTAGAATCTGTCAGCCGGCATACACAAACCGACTGGTACGAACTCGGGACTCCTGGGAACGCAAATTCCCAAAGAACATTGAAATGCAATTGCGAGAACAACTACATTCCAATGTTTCCCCTGGGGGAATTGACATTCTTATATCTAGATTTAAGTCTAAAGGTCGGGTCAGAAACTCGGCATTAGTGTCCTAGAAGTTCTGTCCTTCGTTCGCTCGCTTTTTAAATTATGAAACAATTAACTGGGTCCATGAAAATACAAGGGAATCGAAGGTGTGCGGTAAATCCTCGAAAACACCCGAGTCATCGCAAAAAATTAATGTATATGTTATTTACATCGTATTTTAAATTAAAAAAGACTGAAAGATATGTGTAGCAAACAATTGCAACATATTAACAAAGGTTTAATGTTTCAACCGTAGGTTGTTGAACTATTATATTTAAACAAAAAAAATGTACTTTTAAAGCAGTTTAATTGCAATGTAAATGTCATCATTAAACACTGACTTTATGGTGGTCTATCCTTATTTTTTAACAATTTTTGATGTCACTTCAGTGAATATATGATCCTTGAATAAAACAAAACTAATAGACCGAGAGCTAGTGACAATTTTTTGGTGTTATTTATTCAAGGCCTTATTTTTGTGAAGATGTTGAGGGAGACATATTAAAGTGGCCTGAGTAAGGGATTTTGCTAGATAGCGGTATGGGAGGGGTGCAGACCGCCCCCAACATGAAACAAAAAAAAAATGGTCACAATTATTATTGCTTCAAGGCTGAAATTGCTTGTATAGCTTATCGGTGAGCCCAATAATGCCACAATAATATTTGCAGATCGATTGGTCAGTATTAAAGGGGTGGCAGATCACCCTAAACGCGTCAGGTACCCGACGAAATTTATATTATTAGTTCAAGGTTCAAATTTTAATATGTTATTACGGCGACTGTTTTAAGCATATATTTAAATTTGCAGAACAAAATGTCTGTATTAACCCCCTTGCAGAACGATGTAAACACATATGCGAGCAAGTTTCCCTCTAAGAAAGGGAGTTAATACCGACATTTTGTCCTGCAAATTGAAATATATGCTTAAAACAGTCTGATCTGCAGATATTATAATGGCATTATTGGGCTCACCGACAAGCTATACAAACAATTTCAGCCTTGAAGCAATAATAATTGTGACTATTTTTTAACTTCCCATTGGAAGTTATTGTAATGGGTCCGAAAATCGAAATTAAAAAGGAAAAAAAATTTTTATGTTTCAAGGTCACTACACTATTTTTACACTACTTTTAGAAAGATGTCTGTGTGTGTGTGTGTGTGTGTGTGTGTGTACGTATGTACGTACGTACGTACGTACGTATGTATGTGTCAATTTCTTTCTAAGACGAAATCTCGAGAACGAAAAATGATATCGACTACGTTGGGGTGCCAATCGACGCGTATTAACGTATATATGATCTGAAAGGAATTTTTTTAAAATCGGTTCAGCCGTTCTTTTTTCTTAACCAAATAACCTCCAAAAAAGTAGATTTTACACAATATCTCGCGAATAAAAAATTATATCGACTTCGTAAGGGTGTCAATCGAGGCGTGTTAACGTCATTTTGATTCGACATAAATTTTATAAAAATCGGTTCAGCCGTTTTTTTTTTTTTTTTTTTTTTTTTAATTATTGATGTTTTGATGATTAAAATAATTACTTTTCTGTGTAATATCTAATTTAATTATTATTATTAAATATTTATCAAACTGGGAAGTTCGTCGTGTGGACCTCAAGGGTCGCACTTTAGTCCTAATAAACGACCCACCTCACGGCTTGTTTTGTTACATGTTGGGGGCGGTCTGCACCCCTCCCATACCGCTATCTAGCAAAATCCCTTACTCAGGCCACTTTAATATGCCTCCCTCAACATCTTCACAAAAATAAGGCCTTGAATAAATAACACCTAAAAATTGTCACTAGCTCTCGGTCTGTAAGGTTCTGTTGCTGAACGTGTCGTAAAAAATATAAAACAAAAGAAACTGCGAACAGATGAATGTCGTCTAGGGCGACTTTGATTTTATAAACGCATTTCTGAGAATTTAAGTTCTTTAGAATTGTAATTTATAATTTTCACAGTTACGTTTGTGGAGATTGATGGCATTTGTACACGAGGAAATTAAATTTCCCCAGTTTAATTTATTTTAAATGTTTTCTTAGAAGTTTTTTGTACTCATCAAATACAAAAATCTGTTTTTAAAATTTATAGTTGCTGCTAATAATAATTTCCCATATGATTTAAGAAAAATATTTTTAGAGATTTTATAATTTTTATTGAACAATAATAAATATCGCATCATCGAATAAAAAAGAACTAAAAATAACAATTTTATTAAAGGTGTAATTAAAGAATTGATAAACTCTATAAGAGGCGACGCCTTGAGCACTTATATAATTATATGCCCATAGATTCCAAATCGCATTTTTTTACGTAGAACTACCCCGGGGGTATATATAGGGGGTAAAAATAATGAGCTTTATAATAAAAATATGTAACAAAAAAAGTGTAACGCGAATTACCATAGTTATACCATAGTTTGCTTGTGTTTTGTGTCATGTATGTCATGTTAATATTTTTTTACAGATGTGACGTCATTATAAAACTATAAAAGTAGTGCTACGTCTTCGGTTGCGGCACAATTGTGTGAGTTTTAAAGACCACCAACAGCTAAGGTTATTTGGGCCTAGCACCAATTCATATTTTCAATTCATATTTTTTTTTAATAATAAATTGAAAATCCAATTGACACTTTTACCAGCTCTCGGGCTAGAATCCGGGAACTGGGGACTTGTAATAGCGGAACCATAGCAACGCCATGTAAACAACAGCATTGCTACACACTCGGCTATTCTCAAGCCCGCGGCACAGTTATAATTACAATGCCCTGTTAGTGTATTTGCCATATGGCACATACACTATTGGTGTCGGTCGGATGGCGGGACCTAGGGGTCGGACCAAAATTTCTCGACGTTTCATACCCCCCTGAACAGTTTGCCACCATTTTTTAAAACGTTTATATATATGTTTGTGTGTGTACACGATAACTCTCGACAGACTTAATCGATTTAAACGAAATTTGGTACACACATTGGAACCCATCACCGCACGAAGCCTATTTAAAATGGTCCCGATCGGATCATTTTCAGGGTTGTATTTAAGGGTTCCAAAGAGTTTTTGAGCCCAAAAATACCTAAAAAGTTGTCAGAATATTTTCAAAATTGAAATTTAAGTCTTTAGTAAAGATTAAAATGTGCTGCTAAAAATTTAATAAAATCGCCCACACAGAACCGGACTTACACATTTTATGAAAACACTAGTTTGCGGATAGTGCTTTACTTACTGATGGGTGTATTTAATTTGGTACAGAGGTTGCATTGATAATAATATTGAAATTAAGAAAAAAAATATTATATTAAGGGATGTATTAAGGGGTTAAATTCACGTATTAAATCCACAAGGCCTGTATTAACAAATACACTATATTGTCGGCAGGGTTTGGCACTGCGACCCGAGTTTTTATTTTTTGTCCTTTAAAATAAAAAAATCAAAGCGTACGTTGATATAATATCACATGTTACATTAATTAATTAATATTTAATGGAAGTTCTCGCTAAGTAAAAGTAGAGAGTTACCAACTATCATTTATCTCACTCTAAGAAATGAGTGATACTAGACAGAGACTTCAGGCGAGTTCCTGGGCTGGCCGGTAGACAGTAGCTGTACTTGGAAACTAGGGAAATAAAATAGTCAGCTCCTCGGTTGTTACCACTATAGTACGGGAGGCAGCGTTGCATTTTAGGTAGTGATTTCATACCGACCAATTCATATTTCTAGTAATTGTTTAAGTATCAACAGCAACCAAAGTGAGCGTCAGTCGTCGCACCCGCGGTGGGTGTAGTAGCTAGAGGGTGTCGAAGTTGCTAAAAAAATTAGATTTTAAAATTATTTCCTAATTATTTCATACCGCACCAAACTTGGTATGGTGATTCTTTATATAATAAACAATAAGAAAATAACTGTCAGCTGCGTAGACAGTGGGGGTAAAGAAGTCAGTTTCGCCATAGAACATATCGTGTTTAGATAATTTAAACGCCATTGAACAGTAAATGTCACGGTGTGTTCATTTTGAAATATAGATGTCGTTGATAATAAGCATTTGTTCTCCAAAGAAACAAACCCTTTCCAATGACAGATGCACATCTTCTCTTCAATTCTGCTTTCAAATCGCATAATTTCCATGTAGAATATATGTTTAGAACTAGTTTGTTTGTGTTGTTTTACGCGAAACGACGACAAAAACGAATAACAGCAAAAGCAAAAATCGTCCCTATAATAATTTTAAATAAACAACAAACAAATATTTTTTTGAATACAAAATCTTTGTATTTAAATGAAACTTTATTTAGAAACGGATTTGTCGCAAGTATTATATTTGAAATTATTAAATAAATAATTTTTAACCTCGACAAAACAACTACACGTTTATGATAAGTGCAAATCAGGTGCAAATACGCCTTGCACCGTGGGTTTGTTTCTTTGGAGAACAAATGCTTATTATCGGCGACATCTATATTTCAAAATGAACACACCTTGACGTTTCTGTTAAATGGCGTTCAAATTATCTAGACACGGTATATTCTATGGCGAAACTGACGTCTTTACCCCCACTGTCTACGCAGCTGACAGTTATTTTCTTATTGTTTATTATACAGGGTGTTTCATAAACATTGCGCCAACCTTATAGAGGTTTCAGAGGGCAGAAAAATAAGCTATTTTGGTCAATAAACCCCTGTCGGGAAATGTGCCGTTTTGGCGGTAGGTTAAATGATAAATTTAAGGTTCTATTAATTTATTAATGCAAACTACAACATCAACGGCTCAATATGGCGTCCATTTTGCTCCATGCACAGCTGGGCACGGTTGTTCATTGATGTCCGAACCCTGTGAAATATCCCAGGCATATCTTGAACATGTGCGCAAGCGGCCATCACCCTGCCCAGCAGTTCTTCAGCGTTGGGAATGGGTGTCTCATACACCAAACTTTTAACATGGCCCCAGAGGAAAAAGTCAAGTGCGGTGAGGTCCGGAGACCTTGCGGGCCAATGTACAGGGCCTCCGCGCCCAATCCAGCGGTTGCGAAAGACTTCGTTCAAATACTGCCTCGCTTCCAGAGAAAAATGTGCCGGAGCCCCGTCGTGCTGAAACCACATACCTCTCCGAATGTTAAGTGGAACATCCTCCAAAAACTCGGGAAGAATTTGTTCTAAGAATTGAACATAAATGTGTCCATTCAAGCGTGGCGGAAGCAGGTACGGGCCAATAATGTTCTCTCCCACAATGCCGGCCCAAACATTTACAGAGAACTGGTGTTGATCTCGTCTGAGCGCGATTGCATGGGGATTTTCATCATCCCAAATGTGACTATTACGGCTATTGAAAAAACCATCCCGCGTAAAACCAGCCTCATCCGTAAATAACACGTATCGGCCGAAGTCAGGTTGCCTCAAATTCTGCTGCAACCACCAACGGGAGAATCGTAGTCGATGAGGGTAATCTTCCGGGCCCATAGCTTGTACCTTCTGCAGGTGGTACGGGTAAGTTGTTGGTCATGAAGAACACGCCAAACAGTGGGCGCTGCAGCCCCCATGGCGTAAGCAATAGCACGAACACTGGTATACGGGTTTTCCTCCACACGTTGCAGCACCTCTTCCTCAAACTCTACGCTGCGCACTGAAAATGGTTGACCAGAACCCCCTTGACGTTTTAAGCTGCCACTTTCGCAAAGACGAAGATGAATCCTGCTAAAGATGCCACGATCAGGATGGCGACGTGCTGGAAATCTCGCGGCATACAACCGTTCGGCTCGTCTTCCATTCCCCTCAGCTTTTCCGTAAATAAAATGCATGTCGGCGAGTTCGGCATAAGAAAATTGGGCCATGTCGATAACAAATTAATTCACTATACTTAATTGTTAATGCAACTGACATCTTGTCAATTGTTTCAAGGCGCTCTTGATTGAAATACGCTACTTAACAAAATACAAACTCCGTTGATGTGTAAAAGAAACCAAAAATCTTTGATTTCCTTTAGAGCCAAAATGGTACATTTTCGGACAGGGGTTTATTGACCAAAATTGCTTATTTTGATGCCTTCTATAACCTCTATAAATTTGGCGCAATGTTTATGAAACACCCTGTATAAAGAATCACCACACCAAATTTGGTGCGGTATGAAATAATTTTAAAATCTAATTTTTTAGCGACTTTGACACCGTCTAACTACCATCCCCACCGCTACTAGCGCAGCTGACGGTTGGATGTCTCATCAGGTGGACAAGAACAAACGTTGGTATAATTATCAGCCGGTATGAAATAATTTATTTATTTGCAACGCTGCCTCCCGTACTACTAGGTCAGAAGCTTAAATTGATCAGTTTCTCGGCTTGCAGGTTTTCAAAAGTGTATCGTGATGTGATAAATCAATCCACTTAACTGTCAAACCAGTTACTGCTCTGCGTTCAAAATGAGCGAGTAGGATGCCAACTACTGGCCTAATATGCGGTGGGGGAAGGCGAGTGACTTGTAAAATAAAAAATTCGATTGATGACCAGTCCTATACTTCCCACCTAGTAAATATTTGCAAAAAATTAACACTCTTTTTTTATTCTTTGAAAAAAAGCATGGCCTTCTTTTTTGTTTAGTGATCTACTGATGGCTAGCTTAATATAGCAAAAATCATGGTTATCTTGATTTACGTACAATTTTTATTTTTTTTAGTAAAATATTTTTTTTCTCGAAAACTGTACATTTTAGAGAAAAAAAATATTTACATTTTTTTCATATTAGAACATCTAGAATTCATTTATATTTTTTTTACCTATGTTAATACGTGACATTGAGAACGTTTTTTTTAATATCGCAGGATCCACTGAACCGATTTGACTCAAAATCTAATCAGATCTAAGTTAAAAGCTGATAAACACAATAGAACAATCGGCATGCTCGTATGTTGTTCCGTTTTTACCATATCGAAGGCGAAAAATTGACCACATACACACACATATACACACACACATACAGACATCAGTCAGAAAATGATCTTAAACGATTGCTAGGGTCTCAAAACGTGAAAATCTGTTGAAATCTCGAAATATTTTTTTCGGACTAAATCCATTACTTCCCTACCATAGTAGAGGTGGGAAGTAAAAATACTGAAGTAACTTGCATGCAGTAGCTGACCACCTTACAGAGACAGTAACTCGGAACGATCTGTTTAAACCATGACAGTAGCTGGCATACAATAACATCAACTGGCCTTCTCAACTAGCACGCTAGTTCGCACTATGTAAACTTGCCTTTAGACAAAGAAATAAATTCTCTAAAAAGTAATAGCAAAAACGGCGTTTTCGTCCAATGAAAATACGCCGACCACGCACCGGTAAATCTACGATGGGTCGTTTTAAAAGGTAGTGTTTGTCTTTCTCTTTCGAAAATCAGTTTCTTTATACGAGTGTCGCCTCTTGTAGAATTACATACTCGTTGTATTAACGTTGAACGTCACACAAATTCAGGAAAATAAATGTTATTATAACGTATTACATCAATTCGTAACCTGAAATGATATCAATAAAAAAATAATGTATTTTTTTATCGAAAGTTCTTCCGAGTATTTGTGAAGATTGATTGTGCGTAACAGGGGTAACCCGATCTTGGGGAGCCGAAATATTGAAGGACATTTTGAAAAAATTTGCTGTCGCAGACGTGACCCTAAAAAGTTAAAAGCTCGTATATCTAAAATTTCATAACATTTTTGTATTTAGTACCTACAAATTCCTTTGTATATTAAATAGATTTATACGGCTGTTTTGCAATTGAAAATTTTTATTGGAAGAGCAGCTAATTACATAATTGATTCCTGAAAATATCTGAAAAAATCATTTTAACAACCATAGTCACAGTCAGGACTCTAACCTGAACCGTGCCACATCGCGGCGGATTAGCCACATTCGCCACCGTGCATGAATCCAACTAGCATTCTCCACTACATGCAAGCTGTCTACTACAGCGTGTATTAATTATAGATAGGTTGTAGATGTGAATCATCGTAATAGCGAGAGCTATTCGTGTAGAGGTGAAATTATTTCAAACACCCAAAGAGGGATACATTAAATAAGAAAAGTTCAGGTTAGAGTCCTGACTGTGACTATGGTTGTTAAAATGATTTTTTCCGATATTTACAGGAATCAATTGACTGCTCTTCCAATAAATATTTCAAATTCCTTTGTGTTAATCTACACTCTACAGAGTTTTAAGAACATTCGATTTGGAAAAACGTAAATTTTTGGAAACAGTAGATATGTTGTTGCGTCGTGTCACTAGGTGAGAATTGTCCTTCAAAATAAAAAAATACAAATCGATAAAACAAAATATATACAAATGATTATTCAACAAGATTTAAAATGTTTTCTTAAAGTTTCATTGCGTTTGTATATTAAGAAAATTGAAGCTTAATATAGTATAAGATTGTTTACCTACCGACGTCCTAAAAGCTATTAATAATATTTCTTGTATAACACGTTCTGACATAATTATAAAGAAAATGAAATTTGCACGTTTATTTATTAGATGTAACATTTTGCTACATAAAGCTTTATACATTTATTCTTGAGGCAATTTTATAAATAGCAACGGGAATTAAAATTTCCAATTTGTATGAAATATCATGTTAGTCAGTAGGTCAATCAGGGGCAGGTCTACATCGGGACTGATAGAGCTTAAGTCCTGGGCCCCCAAGTGTCAAGGGCCCACAAATTTCAAGGGATCACACGTGTCAGGGGCCCACAAAAATTAAATTATTAAGTTCCCATTGGAAGTTATTGTAATGGGTCCGAAAATCGAAATCAAAAAGGAAAAAAAATTTTTATGTTTCAAGGTCACTACACTATTTTTACACTACTTTTAGAAAGATGTCTGTGTGTGTGTGTGTGTGTGTGTGTGTGTGTACGTATGTACGTACGTACGTACGTACGTACGTACGTACGTACGTATGTATGTGTCAATTTCTTTCTAAGACGAAATCTCGAGAACGAAAAATGATATCGACTACGTTGGGGTGCCAATCGACGCGTATTAACGTAAATATGATCTGAAAGGAATTTTTTTAAAATCGGTTCAGCCGTTCTTTTTTCTTAACCAAATAACCTCCAAAAAAGTAGATTTTACACAATATCTCGCGAATAAAAAATTATATCGACTTCGTAAGGGTGTCAATCGAGGCGTGTTAACGTCATTTTGATCCGACATAAATTTTATAAAAATCGGTTCAGCCGTTTTTTTTTTTTTTTTTTTTTTTAATTATTGATGTTTTAATGATTAAAATGATTACTTTTCTGTGTAATATCTAATTTAATTATTATTATTAAATATTTATCAAACTGGGAAGTTCGTCGTGTGGACCTCAAGGGTCGCACTTTAGTCCTAATAAACGACCCACCTCACGGCTTGTTATGATATATTTTTAATACTGTTTGATGAACAAAGAGCACTTATCGTGTTGTAAAAATGGGGCCCCATTGGACTTCAATAAGCCCTAGGACCCGAAAGACCTAGACCCGCCCCTGAGTTCAACAATGATAGGGTTTTAAAAGTGGAAGAAAATTATGATTTTTAAGTCGTTTAATAAAGGCTGGTCTTTTTTTAATTAAGTGTATTATTTTCATATTCATATTCATGGACGACACTAGAAAATTTTCCAGAGAGGGGCGAAAATAATAATTTTCACATCGCCGCTATTGAAAATTCGATTTTTGGTACCCATGTTGTCGGTTTTCTTTGTTTTTTAACGTTGTTAAGAGAGAGATAGAGCGATTGAGTCGCGCCAACTTCAATTCGCACATATACTCGAAAACGTCAAAATGACAGACATAACCCCACATAAATTTCACATGGATCTGACAGATCTAATATTTTTGCGCGCGTTTGCA
This sequence comes from Mongoloraphidia duomilia, assembly GCA_039654895.1. Classification (NCBI taxonomy): domain Eukaryota; kingdom Metazoa; phylum Arthropoda; class Insecta; order Raphidioptera; family Raphidiidae; genus Mongoloraphidia; species Mongoloraphidia duomilia. The sequence continues at coordinate 17,755,479 of CM077527.1, forward strand.
CACTAGTTGCAAACACTGTGTTTCGTCCTTTGTAATGCAATATACTAATGCATGCATAAAGCAAAACACTTATGCTGGGTTACAGAAAGCATTGTTAGTAAATCTAGTTTGACAATGACCTTGGATTGTAACCATACAATAGTTCTCCACAAGAAAAGCATTGTAAAAGTTTAAATCGATCAATTATTAATTGATCGATTTAGAATATATTTTTTTTACTGTGTGTATAAAATCTTCGATATTCTCGGAAACGATAAAAACAAGAACAAAAATTTTTGATGCAGGGAAAGACACAAACCAGCCCACCTATATTTTGGTTCGTGTGGCTGACTTCACGGACCAGATTTTTTTTCCCCTCCCAGAATTTCTTTATTTCTCTTCTCCGTCAGTGGGGTGCAATAGCAGCTCTTGTCACCCCCCCCTCGCGGCACCCATGTGCGCTATTGAATCTTTGTTCACATATTGAATAGACCTGGTGAACAAAAGCTAGTCGATAATAAAATTTGTGTAGACATTGTTTTTCGCTTATTTAAATTCAACTGTAAAACGTTTCTGCCAAAACAATGCACGTGACGTAACATAAATAACCCGTTGACATTTAAATAAAAATGGTTATTGCTAAGTTCGCAACAGGAGACAAGTGAAATGGGTATAGAAAACAAGTTAATTATTTGCAAAAACAGACAGAGAGAGAAAACAAGTGCGTCACAGAATTGAATTCACGTGACAGTTGTATCACATGCTTCTGTTGTGTCATCTGACCTGACGTAACAAACTGAATACATAACAGCGCTTGCATATTTTGTTTATGTAACAAAACACTCTCGGTAAAATAACAATTTCAAAAGAGATTCGAGTTTTGTTTCTTGTTTCAGTATTTTCTTTACATTGTTTTAAGGTTACCAGTTGCCAAGGTTATCTGGGCCTAGTACCATTCATATTTATATTTAAGGGTTTGGTACCAAATAAAATATTAGTAAAAAAATTTTTTTAGAGACAAGCTTTTATTGAAATGTACTAAAAAGGAAAAAATAATCTATATATATAAAACAGTCCCGTTACTCTCTGACAGACAACGCCCAGGTCAAACCGCTGAAGATATAAACATGAAATTTGGTAGCACCCACTAGGAAACGATTTTTCAAAATTCATCACCTAAGGGGGTTAAAAAGGGGATGAAAGTTTGTATGGAAGTACGTCATTTTTGAAGTTAGAAGCATGAAATTTTGCACAGGAGTTCCTTATATGACGTAGGTGAGCAATAAGAAAGGATTTTTAAAAATTCGTAAAGCGAACGAGCAAAGCGAGTGAATAATGCATTAATAATATTCAAGCGAATAAGCGAGGCGAGTGAGTAATGTATTAATAATATTCATGCGAACGAGCGAAGCGAGTGAGTAATGCAATAATAAAATTCGAGCGAACGAGCGAATTGAGTGCGTAATGTATTAAAATCCGAGCGAACGAGCGAAGCGAGTGTGTAATGTATTGAAAAAATTCGAGCGAATAAACACCACCAGCTCGGTTTAGCTTCGCAGGAGGAGAATTTCTCGCGGGGGGTAATAAATCATAAATCGAAATATACGTGGGCGAAGCCACGGGTAACGGCTAGTATTTAACAATTTTGCTTCATAATTATTATAAAAGCGGGGGTTCTAATCTCTATGATAGTTTGTTAGTCGCAACCCCCGCTTTTATAATAATTATGAACCAAAATTATTAAATATTATTTTTTCCTTTTTAGTACATTTCAATAAAAGCTTGTCTCTAAAAAGTTTTTTTTACTAATATTTTATTTTATTCATTTTAGTCTTTCAAAATTTTACCTCCTTTTGATCCCCCTCGGGGCTGAATTTCGAGAATCCCTTCTTAGTGGATACTTACGTCAGAAAAGGAATCTACTGTCCAAATTTCAAGTTTCTAGCTTCAGCGATTTGGCCTGAGCGTTGATTAGTCAAAAAAAACCCTACACCCTCGTTTGAACTCCTTAGGGGTTGAATTTAATTCTAAAAACAATTTATTCATGTATTGTCATCGGAAATACATATGTGTACAAAATTTCAAGTCGATCGGATACGTGGAAGTCGTTCAAAATTGGCTTGCAGGATTTGATCTAAACAAACACACAAACCCACAAACAAACTAACATACATTGCAAGTTAAATAAAAGCTTGTAAAAAAGGAAACCCTATAGTGAGACTTCGATGTCCGTCCGTCCGTCTGTCTTTCACAGGCCTCGCACGCCTCAATGGTTGAACTTCGAAACTTGAAATTTAGTATAATATAGCTAGAGCATTGCTAAAATATTACGCTCCAATATATTCCAGCAGCCGTTTCAGCAAAAAAGATTTTTTGAATCCGCTGTGGCCAATAAAATCTATGAAAATTTTTTTTAAATTTATTTATTTGTTTTTGTTAAAATTTTACAGGCTATTCTATTCTATAAAAATCTACCAAAAAATTTGTCCCCGTGCCCGTATGTCCGAAAGTATTAGATCTAAAATTTTCAAAAAAATCAGACATTATTGTATGAATCGAGTTTCACCGGAATATGGAACTTCTGCAGCGAGAAACAGGACTTTCGAATTTCGACGGGATCTTACTTTAAAAAACAAATGCGTACAAAGATCGGAACCCAGGGTCCTTGAAACTACTTAAGGCAGGGTGTCATTTATTTAGAAACATTATATGAATATTCTTTTATTACTTTTGTTTGATCTTCTTTTTTTCTTTTGGCGGCTTGCGCATGACTCATAGCGAGGGCTGAAAAATACATAATATTTGTGTAATAATATTTTGTACAGGTCGTTATTCTAAAAATAGATACAGTGCACACCGAAAGTTTGAACATTGAAATAAACAAATGAACTTAAAAGAATCATTTAGTTTCTCTCAAGGTCATTATTATTGTAATAAGTCTGACCTATAATGTCGTTTTTTGACGACTAGTTTTTGACGACTTGTTGACCCAACTAGTTCTCACACACAAAACAAGCTTCCTATGTGAAAAGTAAAGATAAAAATAGGCTTGGTGTGTGGGAAAAACCACACTGCTAAATTCCCATTGGGTGGCCTTAGAGATTCGAGACCAGTCTACCGTAGAGAAACTATTTGCAATACAGGTTAACATGTTTTTTTTTCTTATAAAAATACCGCCACTTAAATTTTTTTGCAAACCTTTAGGTGTTCACTAGCCGTTACCCGTGGCTTCGCCCACGTATTTTTCGATTTATGATTTATTATCCCCCCTCGCGAGAAATTCTCTTCCTGCGAAGCGAAGCCGGGCTGGTGGTGTTTATTCGCTCGAATTTTATAATACATAATTAACTCACTCGCTTCGCTCGTTCGCTCGGATTTTATTAATACATTACTCACTCGCTTCGCTCGTTCGCTCGAATTTTATTAATACATTACACAGTCGCTTCGCTCGTTCGTTTGAATATTAATTATACATTACTCACTCGCTTCGCTCGTTCGTTTGAATATTAATATTACAATACTCACTCGCTTCGCTCGTTCGCTAGAATTTTATTAATACATTACTCACTCGTTTCGCTCGTTCAGTCGAATATTAATAATACATTACTCACTCGCTTCGCTCGTCCGATCGAATTTTATTAATACATTATTGCTCACCTACCTTATATAAGGAACTCCTGTGCAAAATTTCATGCTTCTAACTTAAAAAATTACGAACTTCCATACAAAATTTCATCCCCTATTTAACCCCTTTAAGGGGTGTATTTTCAAAAATCCTTTCTTATTACTCATCTACGTTATATAAGGAACTCCTGTGCAAAATGTCATGCTTCTAACTTCAAAAATGACGAATTTCCATACAAACGTTCATCCCCTATTTAACCCCCTTGGGGGTTGAATTTCGAAAAATCCTTTCTTATTGCTCACCTACGTTATATAAGAAACTTTTGCGCAAAATTTCATGCTTCTAACTTCAAAAATGACGAATTTCCATACAAACTTTCATCCCCCCCCTTAGGGGTTGAATTTCGAAAAATCCGTTCTTAGTGGGTGCCTACGTCACAAAAGGAACCTACTGTCCAAATTTCAAGTTTATATCTTTAGCGGTTTGACCTGGGCGTTGTCTGTCAGTCAATCAATCAGTCAGTAACGGAACTGTTTTATATATATAGATTATGCAATTATGCATCGAATGAAATTGGTCCGGAGTCGATATTATTCTTTGTTCTCGAGATATGCGAGACGAGAAACATTTCACAACAATTTTACAGTAGTAAAAACTGCTAATTGAAATTGCCTGCAAACCTAATCAGGTTTTCATATTGTAATTATATTTCGAATGAAATTGGTCCGGAATCGATATCATTATTTGTTCTTGAGATATGCGAGCCGAAAAAAAGTTCACCGACTTACGAACGAACGTACGTGCGTACACACACACAGGCATCTCTCTAAAAACAGTAGAATCGAACTCTAGGGACCTCAAAACGTGCAGATATTATGTCCAAATTTTCCATTCGCAAAATCGTACCCATTACAAAAACTTCCAATGGGAAGTTATTTATCGCTCAAAGGCTGTAAAAATGTGTCTGCAGTCTGGATGCGAACCGTGGTTCTCCAGCTAGTCACCCCTGCCCTGGAAGGTAATACATAAACATAATTGCAAGCATTCACAGACGGCATACAGGCATCTGAAGATGAAACACATATAGCCTTTTTAAGGATTCGACGTAGTCTGGTAAACAGTGACTCTCTAGGGTAGACAGCGCCCCCCTTCTTTGAAATTATTTATTGATTATTAATTTTTTAACGACTTATACAGGGTGACACAGAATAATTATTCATAATTTTCAGAAATGATAGAGGGCACTTATACAGGGTGCTGAATCGTTTTGCGGGTAATAGGGATTTAACCTTTAAAATCAAACTTTTGCGATTTCCTGCTTCCCTAATTATTTTAGGAAAAATATCTTCGAATAAAAGTTTTAGAACATAAAATTCTGCATCTAAATCATTAAGCAAAATTAATTTTGCATGCTTTGTAACGGCAGAAATTTGATATGAAAATGTCATAATTACCTCAAAAACAGATAGCGATAGCCATGAAACTTGAACAAAATGATGACGTTTTAGCTGTCAGAATAATTTCTAATCATTTTGTTCAAGTTCCATGGCTATCGTTATCAGTTTTTGAGGTAATTTTGACATTTTCATATCAAATTTCTGCCGTTACAAAGCATGCAAAAGTAATTTTGTTTAATGATTTAGACGCAGAATTTTATGTCGCAGAATTTTATGTTCTAAAACTTTTATTAGAAGATATTTTTCCTAAAATAATTAGGGAACCGGGAAATCGCGAAAGTTTGATTTTACGGGTTAAATCCCTATTACCCGCAAAACGATTCAGCACCCTGTTAAACATTTTTTATTAACTAACTAGTGTCCGGAAATACTGCATCAAACTTTATAAAAATTAATAATATAAATTTTTCGTAGGATTGTGGACGATAATAATGATTAAAAAAATATTAATGTAATGTTTTTTTATTCATTATTATCGTTCACAATCCTACGAAAAATTTATATTATTAATATATGAACATGGACATGAACCAATATAGTAGTTTATAAACATTGTTCGAATTTACGACCACCATTTTCGATACACAAGTTTAACGATGTGTAATCGACTACCGAATTCTTCGAAATAACTGCGGACGTTCACGAATATTTCCGGACACTAGTTTATTAATAAAAAAATGTTTATTCAAGTGTCCTCTATCATTTATGAAAATTAGGAATAGTTATTCTGTGACACTCTGTATAAATAAATTAATCATCCAATTATGTATTAAAATTTTATGACTGTTTTAAAAATACAATAAAATTTATATTTTATGTTCAAAACTATTTATTTTAAATGAGAAATAAAAGTTTTGTTTTTTGGTACATTCAAAAAGATGAAAGTTTTTATGCAGATGTCAGCACAAGTATCGGCACATGACGAAATAATACTCGGGGAATAAGGATACCTATCTGTAAACTTTAAATCTAAGTTCAACTTTTTGTCGACAGAAAGCAGCACGGAAATAAATAAAGTCGTAATGTTCCCGGTTTTATAACGGTTTGCTATTAAAGCGACGTCGTTTAGCTACTAGCGTCGAGACGTCGCCGTCGTGTTTTAAAAGACCACCAACAGCTAAGGTTATTTGGGTCGTTGCCGTCGTGTTCGGTGATGTACCAGTAGTAAGCAAACAAAAAATAATATGCAATTATTGCGTTTGACAAAATATCTAGATCTTTTAATGGAATCGTCTACAGTTTGACTAACGAAAGAACGGAAGTCAAGAAAGAGAGAGAGAGATTATAGATTGAGCGTCTATAAGAGGGATGGCGAACCTATGACACACGTGCCATGGGTGGCACGTGACAATGTTGTCGGCACGGCATTGATTGGTATACAATCGAAATAATTAAAAATATGTTAGATGCTGTCGAAAAAATTTGACTATCATTTAAATAACATCTCTGTCTTTAACCTCTAAATAGTATAAAACAAAGTCGCTGTCTGCCTCTGTCTGTTTCTCCGCTTACTTCTTCTAAACCACGCAACTGATTTTGAAACAGTTTTCACTAGTAGCAAGAGCGATAAGCAAGGAAGGTTTGTGTATATAATCATAATTTCATACCACCTGGGCGTAGCCGGGACGGGCCGCTAGTATATTATGAAATCGACAGCGACAAGTCGACGCAAAGTTTCATGTAAAATAACGCTTTATCGAAATAATTATTTATTTCTTCTTGAATTATTTTTTTGTCCACTCAATTTCTTGACACTTGTTGGCACGTCATGGACACATTAAAATTTTTTTGAAAAAAGTTGGCACGTAGATATGAAAAGGTTTGCCATCCCTGGCCTATTTTTATTTATTGTAGATTATAGACGCGTCGACAACTTAGGTCATTAGCGTCTTAAATTACATTAAATAACAACTAACTTAAAACTAAATAACATCACAAAACATCCATGAGCGCAGGTGGGATTCGAACCCACGACAGTCTAGCTCTAGAGGCTGGTACCAAGTACGCTATCAACTAGACTACACTGCCCTCTCATCCTTGGCCTATATAAATTTTTATACAGCTTTTTTAATTCAAAGGATATTATTTACTTATGTATCTATTTAAAGCAAAAACTTAAGATGATGTCCAGAAATTCTTTTTCACTTTCAAATGAGCCGGGCAGTTGAAATTTACCATTGTATTTATAGGAAGTGCCTAGAGGGCAGTGTAGCCTAGTGGATAGAGTATTTGGTTCCGCAGCCTTTAGATTAGACTGTCGTGGATTCGAATCCCACCTGCGTTCATGGATGTTTTGTGATGTTATTTAGTTTTAAGAAAGTTGTTATTTAGTATAGTTGAAAGACGCTAATGACTTGAGATGTCGACGCGTCTATAATCTACAATAAATAAATAAATGGGAAATGCCCTTAAAACTAATAAGAAAAATCGAAAATCCACCAATTCTTTAACTAAAGGATGTCAAGTAAATTTTAAAATGACCCCTAAGAAGAATGAGAAAGGCACCCTCGAGAAAAGTAAAGTGACGTGTCGAGAGTCGAGACGAGACTATTAACTAATTTGTTAGAATGAAATTATGACACTGTTTCGGCAATATTGTATCTGAAAAATTAATTATAAGTAAATATTTCGTTTGAAAAACAACTTTCTGTGCTTAAATTTGCATAATGTGCCTTTCTCAAAAATGAAAATACAAGAATTAACTTAAACCAATTAATTAAATGTACGTTTTGACAAATTAGTTGGAATGTAGAAACATACACTTCAGTTAAGAGTTGGAATGTAGTTTGTAAAACTTCAGGGTATTATACCTTTGCAGATAAAATCCCAATGGATTGGCTTCATTAGTAAAGGAAGGTTTAACTACAGGATGTCTTAAAAATCTGCAAAAAAAATCTGAACATTTCTTCACTCATAATAGTATAGAGCACGGGACAGAACCTATTGCAGCCGGGTCTTTTTTTTTCTGCGGAGACATAAACGGAGGAGCTCGAAAAAGTTGCAAGGCTAGAAGCTTGTGTAATTTCACACTTAGAAAACCTCTCAGATAGTTGTCAAATAATATTTTTTTCATTACAAGCTTTTATTTAACTCGCAATGTATGTTAGTTTGTGTGTTTGTTTGTTTGTTAGTTTGTGTGTTTATTGGTTTGTGTGTTTGTTTAGGTCAAATCTTGAAAATCAATTTTGAACGACTTCCTCGCATCCGATCGATTTGAAATTTTGTACACATATGTATTCCCGATGACAATACATGAATAAATCGTTTTAGAAATAAATTCAACCACTAAGGGGTTCAAACGGAGATGTAGTGTTTTTTTGACTAATTAACAGCCCAGGCCAAATCGCTGAAGCTAGAAACTTGAAATTTGGATAGTTGGTTCCTTTTCTGACGTAAGCATCCACTAAGAAAGGATTTTTCGAATTTCAATCCCTACGGGTGTCAAAGGGGGGTAAATTTTAGAAGACTAAAATGAACAAAATAAATATTAGTAAAAAAAACTTTTTAGAGACAAGCTTTTATTTAAATACACTAAAAAGGAAAAAATAATTTTTAATAAATTAGGTTCATAATTATTATAAAAGCGTGGGCCGTGAACTCTATGATAGTTTATTAATCACGACCCACGTTTTTATAAATATGAACCTTATTTATTAAAAATTATTTTTTTTTAGTGCATTTAAATAAAAGCTTGTCTCTAAAAAGTTTTTTTACTAATATTTATTTTGTTTTTAATTACTTATCAAATAGCGTTGTTATTTTTTTACTGTCTTCTGTTTTCTAGAATGTCCTTACATTTATTCCAGCATACAAAAAAACTCATTTTTCACTGTAGGTACTGATTTTTTTTATGTTAAAATAAAATTTCATTTCACAACTGAAATTGAATTAGACCTCTATTTAACATATCGGACCGTTTCGGTTGTGTTCGTTAATACTCGTGTTCGACGCGCGGCGTCTAGTAGTATACCTACTTCTTTGACGACGATCTATAGGTGGTACACGTGCGTTCCTCTATTTGTGTAAAATAGAATGGGAGGGAAAGAGAGAGAGAAAAGCGAAGTAGGATGAGAGGGTCGACGCAATACCATCGTACCGTCCTCCCCGATTTCCCCTAATTTTCCCTGTTAGACAGCAGCGCGTCTTCTGCACATGACGTTTCCACGTTGGGTTCACATTCTATACTTTGTACTGCATTCAGAAATTAACTATACCTAGCTTAACCTTCAATACATACAATACAATATACATTATTCCGTCGGTATATGAAGCAACGGAGAGGTTTTGTCGTCTAGAAAAATTTCGCTTGAAACGAAGCGACGATATGAACTGCCATCGCGACGATTGACTATAATATCTCTATAAAAGTCGGCTCCAGGCAACATGGCAAATGTCGATTAATGTTGGCAATCGGGCAATTGCCATGCCGTGTGGATAGTTTTATATGGCCATTGGCCAATATTTAATAAACTGTCACCGACACTGGAACCAGCATTGGATGACATTCACTTTGATGGCGGTTTTTCGAACACACATAAAAGGGGTTGGCCAACGTTGGTCTCGATTTGTAAATATTACTTTATTTTCATTCAGACGGCTGGGCAGTTTTTAGTGTGTGTAATATTATTGTGATTTATGAGTTGCATGAGCTGGGCACAAACAATTATTATCTCTGATTACTCTGATTGCGTCATCTTCGCTACCCATTTTGTTTAATGTTGATGTATATTCGCTAAACATTGGGTGTACTAATCTTAGTCAACGCTGGTCAAACAGAATCCCATCACACATTACAATTATTATCTCTGATTACTCTGATTGCGTCATCTTCGCTACCCATTTTATTTAATGTTGATGTATATTCGCTAAACATTGGGTGTACTAATCTTGGTGAATGCTGGCCAAACAGAATCCCATCACACATTACAATTATTATCTCTGATTACTCTGATTGCGTCATCTTCGCTATCCATTTTGTTTAATGTTGGTGTATATTCGCTAAACATTGGGTGTAGGTACTAAGCTTGGTCAACGCTGGCCAAACAGAATCCCATCACACATTACAATAATATTATTATCTAAGATTACTCTGATTGCGTCATCTTTGCTACCCATTTTGTTTAATGTTGGTGTATATTCGCTATAAACATTGGGTGTACTAATCTTGGTCAATTTTAATAAAAAGTGAGTAACGGACTGTAATACCGTTAAGGTAAATGTCAGTTTTGATGAAATATTAAGACAGAAGTCGGTTAATAACGTACAAAAAAAACTACCTATTGTAAAGCCACTAAAAAGAAAAAAATAAATAACTTTTTAACAAAAAAAAACCTCCTTCAAAAAAGCCACTAAAAAAAGGATCATAAAATTTTGAGGTCGGCGGCAATTTAATTAAATATGAAATCGGTTAAAAAATACCAATTTAATTATTAAAATCTACTTTTAAATCGACTTCATATTTTATTAAATTGGCGTCGACCTCAAAATTTTATTATATTCCTCTTTTTAGTGGCTTTTTTGAAGGAGGTTTTTTTTTGTAAAAAAGTTTTTTTTTATATTTATACTATAGGTAACTCGTTTTTGTGTCCCTTGAGATTCTACTGTAGTTTTGCTGTTATTTGACCTACTGTGACATTAAAATTGATAGCCATTTATGCTTAATGATATTTAATGACAGATAACTACTGTTTGGTTCAGCTGAAAAATCGATTTATCATAAATCAATACAGTAGGGCGACTAAATATGGATATCATTCGAGATAACATTAAATGGAAATTGACGAGAGAAGCTACGAAGGTATTATAGTCTAACAAATTAGTCAATTTCCTCATTTCCCGTAAAAACATCAAATTTACAAGGTTGAATACAGTATATTATGATCATTAAACATATATGCAATATATTCTACAATACCCCCAACGGTGCGTATCGTATGCACTTGTTTTGACGCATGCGCCCGAATTTACCAGGACCGTATTCTATATATTTTCAAATCCTTGAACAAGATATTTCAAACGAACAATTACACATTACGAATTTTTTAGTGTATTTGCCATATGGCACATACACTGTTGGCGTCGGTCGAATGGCGGGACCTAGGGGTCGGACCAAAATTTCTCGACGTTTCATAGTCTCCTGAACACTTATTGGCACCATTTTTGAAAATGTTTATATATATGTATATATTTATATATAGGTATGTGTGTACGAGCTATAACTTTCAAAAGAGTTAATTTATTTTGACGAAATTTGGTAGGCACGTTGGAATCCATCACCGCACGAAGCCTATTTAAAATGGGCCCGATCGGACCATTTTAAGGGTTATATTTAGGGGTGCTAAAAGTTTTTGGGCCCAAAAATACCGAAAAAATTGTCAGAATTGTTTAAAAATTGAAATTTAACTCTTTAGTAGAGAATAAAATGTGCTGCTAAAATTTTAATTAAATCGGCCCGACATGACCGGACTTTCAAATTTTATGAAAACACTAGTTTGTTGATACGGATTTACTTATGGAAGGGTGTATTTAATATGGTGCAGATGTTGTACTGATAAAATCCATGTCTAATATTATAATTCAGAAAAAAATATTATTTTAAGGGATGTATTAAGGGGCTAAATTTTTTATTTTGTCCAAAAACAAACTTAAGTTCACGTATTAAAGCCACAAGGCCTGTATTAGCAAATACACCATATTTTCGGCAGGGTTTGGCACTGCGACCCGAGTTTTTACTTCCCACCTCTACTATGGTAGGGAAGTAATGGATTCAGTCCGAAAACAATATTTCGAGATTTTAACAGATTTTCACGTTTTGAGACCCTAGCAATCGTTTAAGATCATTTTCTGACTGATGTCTGTATGTGTGTGTGTGTGTGTGTGTGTATGTGTGTGTGTATGTGTGTATGTATGTGTGTGTGTGTGTGTATGTGGTCAATTTTTCGCCTTCGATATCTTAAGAACGGAACAACATACGGGCATGCCGATTGTTCTATTGTGTTTATCAGCCTTTAACTTAGATCTGATTAGATTTTGAGTCAAATCGGTTCAGTGGATCCTGAGATATTCAAAAAAACGTCCTCATTGTCACGTATTAACATAGGTAAAAAAAAATATAAATGAATTCTAGATGTTATAATATGAAAAAAATGTAAATATTTTTTTTCTCTAAAATGTATAGTTTTCGAGAAAAAAATATTTTACTAAAAAAAATAAAAATTGTACGTAAATCAAGGTAACCATGATTTTTGCTATATTAAGTTAGCCATCAGTAGATCACCAAACAAAAAAGAGGGCCATGCTTTTTTCAAAGAATAAAAATTAAATTGTGTTTTAAAGACCACCAACAGCTAAGGTTATTTGGGCCTAGTCAAAGAATGAAAAAAAGAGTGTTTATTTTTTGCAAATATTTACTAGGTGGGAAGTATAGGACTGGTCATCAGTCGAATTTTTTATATTTATTTACGGTCTTCAACTGTCCAGGGATTTTATATTTGTCTTCAGTTGCGTTGGGTCCTTGCTTTGTATGCGGCTTAAAAATTAAAACATTTTTGTAATACCTATATTGTGTAAATGTAAGTTGAATATTACTTTATAAAATAATTACATAATAATTATACCCAACTTGCATAATAGAATGGCTGTTAAAAATTGTATCATTACTAAATTATACTTTTAGGCCGAATCACACGTCACCGCCCGATTTAATTAATTATAATTTGATTTAAAAATTAATATAAAAAATTCGACTGATGACCAGTCCTATACTTCCCACCTAGTAAATATTTGCAAAAAATAAACACTCTTTTTTTTATTCTTTGACTAGGCCCAAATAACCTTAGCTGTTGGTGGTCTTTAAAACACAATTTAATTTTTATTCTTTGAAAAAAGCATGGCCCTCTTTTTACTTCCCACCTCTACTATGGTAGGGAAGTAATGGATTTAGTCCGAAAAAAATATTTCGAGATTTTAACAGATTTTCACGTTTTAAGACCCTAGCAATCGTTTAAGATCATTTTCTGACTGATGTCTGTATGTGTGTGTGTGTGTGTGTGTGTGTGTGTATGTGTGTGTGTATGTGTGTGTGTGTGTATGTGTGTATGTGGTCAATTTTTCGCCTTCGATATCTTAAGAACGGAACAACATACGGGCATGCCGATTGTTCTATTGTGTTTATCAGTCTTTAACTTAGATCTGATTAGATTTTGAGTCAAATCGGTTCAGTGGATCCTGAGATATTCAAAAAAACGTCCTCAATGTCACGTATTAACATAGGTAAAAAAAAATATAAATGAATTCTAGATGTTATAATATGAAAAAAATGTAAATATTTTTTTTCTCTAAAATGTATAGTTTTCGAGAAAAAAAATATTTTACTAAAAAAAATAAAAATTGTACGTAAATCAAGGTAACCATGATTTTTGCTATATTATGTTAGCCATCAGTAGATCACCAAACAAAAAAGAGGGCCATGCTTTTTTCAAAGAATAAAAATTAAATTGTGTTTTAAAGACCACCAACAGCTAAGGTTATTTGGGCCTAGTCAAAGAATAAAAAAAAAGTGTTTATTTTTTGCAAATATTTACTAGGTGGGAAGTATAGGACTGGTCATCAGTCGAATTTTTTGTTTGGTGATCTACTGATGGCTAACTTAATATAGCAAAAATCATGGTTACCTTGATTTACGTACAATTTTTATTTTTTTTAGTAAAGTATTTTTTTTCTCGAAAACTATACATTTTAGAGAAAAAAAATATTTACATTTTTTTCATATTATAACATCTATAATTCATTTATATTTTTTTTTACCTATGTTAATACGTGACATTGAGGTCGTTTTTTTGAATATATCAGGATCCACTGAACCGATTTGACTCAAAATCTAATCAGATCTAAGTTAAAGGCTGATAAACACAATAGAACAATCGGCATGCCCGTATGTTGTTCCGTTCTTAAGATATCGAAGGCGAAAAATTGACCACATACACACACATACACACACACACATACACACACACACACATATACACACACACACACACATACAGACATCAGTCGGAAAATGATTTTAAACGATTGCTAGGGTCTCAAAATGTGAAAATCTGTTAAAATCTCGAAATATTGTTTTCGGACTGAATCCATTACTTCCCTACCATAGTAGAGGTGGGAAGTAAAAAAGAGTGTGTGTGTACTTATGTACGCACGTCAGAAGTTATAGTTCTTTGGCGTAACAAAACAAAAATAACTCCAAAAATTTTATCCCGCGTGCCAGTACTAAACGTTTGTAAAAAAGACGATAAAATAACAAAATAAAGATATTAAATAAATTAATTTAATTTGACAAATTATTAATTTATTAAATATATTTATTTATTATATTTATATCTAATTATTTATTAAAAAAAAGCATGTTTGTGTTGAGATTCGAACCCGAGACCTATTGCGTATGACGCGGCGGTGCTATCCATTACGCTATAAGTATTATATACATCTTACTTAGCAGTGCTATATAATAGGGTATTATAATCATGAACTTCCGACTAACTTCATGGTGTTAAATTTTCGTGACGCGATGCGCGCGCTTCGTAAAAATTCACTCTCATCATTTTTCCATAACGTGCCAAAAGAAGTAGTAACATCAAAAATCTTGTATCAAATACTTGACAATTATTTTAAAACCGGTTCTGTAGTCCGTAGCGTCGCGTCACAGGGGACAACGTTCGTTGCTACGCCGCGACGCCGCCGCACGTTTTCAAAGAGGCGGTTTTCGCTGTTCGTATAAGTTCGTCGTTATAACGGAGGCCGTCATCACGGTTGGTCGCTGTGCATTTATTCGTCTTCTCTCCGTGTCCTCGTGAGCAGTGAGTGAACGCAGCCGGCTGTCTCTTTGTGATTCCCCGTTTTCACGCGCCCCCTAAATACTACACATATCTGTTTTGTTCCACATGTGAATGGTGTAAAATAGTGGTTTGGATTACAATATCAAAATTAGTATTAATGTAAGTTTTTTTTTTGTTTCACAGTGCATATTAGATTCATAAAAGTTGTCGAAACATTTCTGGCCATCATCAGATACTGCAAGCTGTTATAATTATATGACATTTCACTGTAAAAATAATAAAAATAATTTATTCCAGGAATAAAGGCTATAAAACATATTCATTGCCTTTAATCCTGGAATAAATTTTTATTTGTATTAACTATTAACCTATGAAGAGGTGTTAAATCTGTAAAAATAATAGAATGACTATGTTGCTCGTTTCGACTAGTTTTTTGAATCAAAAGATATGTTTACGAAACGTGTCTGGCCATCATCAGATACAGTGAAAGCTCTTACATTTACATAATATATTATGATATTTTATTGCAAAAATAATAACATCTTGACGACTAAATTTAATTATGATAATTTTTCTTGCCCATTTCGGAAGATAATTCAGACGTTTCAGAGGACAGTGTGGTCCAGTGGTTAGCATCGCGACCACTGGATCAGACTGTCGTGGGTATGAATCCCGCCTCCGCTCATGGATGTTTTGTGATGTCATTTAGTTTTAAGCGAGTTGTTATTTAATGTAATCAAGACGCTAATGACCTAAGTTGTCGACGCGTCTATAATTTACAATAAATAAATCGGACGTTTCAGGCCATCTTCGGATACAGTTTACAGCAATTCAAAAATAACGTCTTTTAATAGTAAATTGTTGTTTGTCGTCATTTCGAAAAGTATATTAGAAGAATGTATTTCGGTTGTTTCTAGCCATCATCATTATAGAAATTTTATATTTCGTAATTTCATTGCAATTTAGTTTTTCGAGAAAATTTTCATTGAAAACAGCTAATTAGAAGAAAATTTCATAAGAAAATCAGAACAATTATTTCAAGTGTAGCAATTATTGCTATATCTTTATAACTAATTAATTGTATTTTTTTTAAAGAAATGTTCACTTATTCGAAAAAATGAGCTTCTTTCGGTTATAGCAATTAAATTTGCCCGGTCCCCCCTAACCTGCTTTCACTGTATTTTATTTTTCATTAATTTTAAAGTTGTTTATGACTAAGGAGTGATATTCTTCTTTTTATTCTTTTTGAGTATGTACGTTTCATCTTTATTTTTTTATTTTATTTATTGTAGCTTATAGACGCGTCAACATACCAGGTAATTAGCGTCTTTCAACTACACTAAATAACAACTTTCTTAAAACTAAATATCATCACAAAACATCCATGAGCGCAGGTGGGATTCGAACCCACGACCGGCTGATCTAGAGGCCGACGCGCTAACCACTAGATCACACTGTCCTATTTATTAACCGACTTCAAAAAAAGGAGGTGGTTCTCAATTCGGTTGTATTTTTTTTATGTTTGTTACCTCAGAACTCTGTCATTTATAAACAGATTTGGAAATTTTTTTTATTTGAAAGGATATACTTTCAGATGGGTCCCATAGAAATTTCATCAAAATCGGTTCAATAGTTCGGCTGATTTTAATAAAAGTTAGTAACGGCGTGTGATTCCTTAAGGTAAATGTCACTTTTTGACACATCAGACAGCGTAAGAAAGTCGGTTTAATAAAAGTGAGTAACGGCGTGTGATTCCTTTAAGGTAAATGTCACTTTTTGACTCTAAAAAGTAAAAAATAAAAAACTTTTTAACAAAAAAAAGAAACTCCTTCAAAAATCCACTAAAAAGAGGAAAATAATGAAATTTTAGGTCTGCGCCAATTTAATAAAATATGAAGTCGGTTGAAAAGAAGATATTAATCACTATACTATACTTTTTAATCGACTTCATATTTTATTAAATTAGCGCAGACCTCAAAATTTCTTTATTTTACTCTTTTTAGTGGCTTTTTCTTTATTAAACTCTTTGTGATTTGTATCTGAAGATTGAAATTTAAAATTTTGCAAAATGTTTTTGAAACACTTAAATAAATACTGACCTAATGTTTTCCTATAGTTGCGAACCAGTCTTATTTATTTTAAATTTGTAAAACTATAGAAAAAATTTTCGCGGATCGCAGACAAAAGGGGATAAGTCTATTACTTTACATAATATAAACGCAGCAAGTCTACAATCTCTATCCCGCGGCATAAAAGGAATTTTTGAGGTATTATGATAAATTTTAATAATTCATGGACAAAATTATCGAATATTTTTTGTCGCTGTTATGTAGCATGTGGTTAGTAAAGCGTTTTTAGTATCAAATATCAGTTTAGAAATTTATAAAAGTGAATACAAAAATTGCCTGTAAAAATATTGGTACGAATAAAACAAATGAATTTGTTTAATTTTTTTAATTACAATTTTAATAGATTTGAACGGTTTTTTAATTATATTTTAAAATTGATTTATCGGTATTTTAAAAATGTATTGAAATCTGTAGATAATTTTTTAGTCATTCAACATTTACAACAGCGATTGCGTAACATGCATTTGTTAGTCAAGTAAAGATTGGTTCACACTTCACATTGACGGACGTTTACTTACTGTTTCGAATTCTTTGTACTTAATTATTAAATATAAATAAAAGTCTTTCCGTTAATTCTGAGGGTTCCATGATGACTAATTGGCTTAGGACTGGTCATTTTTGAGCGAAATATACAAAAAAAAACCTCCTTTAAAAAACCACTAAAAAGAGGAAAATAATGAAATTTTGAGGTCTGTGCTAATTTAATAAAATATGAAGTCGGTTAAAAAGTAAAGTATAGTGATTAATATCTTCTTTTTAATCAACTTCATATTTTATTAAATTGGCACAGACCTCAAAATTTCATTATTTTCCTCTTTTTAGTGGTTTTTTGAAGGAGGTTTTTTTTTGTTAAAAAATTTTTTATTTTTTACTTTTTAGTGTCAAAAAATGACATTTACCTTAAAAGAATCACACGCCGTTACTCACTTTTATTAAAATCAGCCGAACTACTGAACCGATTTTGATGAAATTTCTATGGGACCAATCTAAAAGCATATCCTTTCAAATAAAAAAAATTTTCAAAATCGGTTTATAAATGACTGAGTTATGAGGTAACAAACATAAAAATAAAAAAAAATACAACCGAATTGAGAACCACCTCTTTTTTTTGAAGTCGGTTAAAAACTAAACATTGTTATAAAATAAATTTATTTCATAATTGTCAAAATTTTAATTTGAACATAAAGTGAATTTCACTTTAAGACGCAACTGATATAAGGCGGGTTTTGTTTATCTATAGTAGTTATGAAAAAAATTAATGCATTAGAGAAAATCGTTTCAATTAAAATGCAACATTCACTGAACAAAATCATACATTACTAACAATAATTACTAACAATATTTTAATTAAAAAAAAAAACTTGCTGTAGGTAATTATTTTTTTTTTTTAATTAAAATAAATGCATGTTTTGTTCAGTGGATGTTGTATTTTAAGGGAAACGACTTTCTCCAAAAAATTAATGTTTTCTATAGCTACCAGGTAAACAATTAACGAGAACAGTGTGGTCCAGTGGTTAGCGTCGCGGCCTCTGGATCAGACTGTCGTTGGTTCGAAACCCGCCTCCGCTCATGGATGTTTTGTGATGTCATTTAGTTTTAAGTGAGTTGTTATTTAATGTAATTGTGTTTTAAAGACCACCAACAGCTAAGGCTATTTGGGCCTAGCACCAATTCATATTTTCAATTAAATAAATTGAAAATCCAATTGACACTTTTACCAGCTCTCGGGCTAGAACCCGGGAACTGGGGACTTGTAAAAGAGGAACCATAGCAACGCCATGTAAACAACAGCATTGTTACACTCTCGGCTATTCTCAAGGATGAATACAAAACAAATTAATGTAAAATTAGTAACCACGCATGCGCAATGTGTTTTATGGAATCTAGGCGATGTGCAGGCGATACCTGTTTGCGACGCCATTTGTGTGCCTATTACCAGATTAATCGCTGGCTACAAATGGACCATCGATAATCTATGTAATCGGCCTTCTCATTTCTTACAGTGCTTCATATAAAAAATATTGAACCAATTTCTAAATTTAAAATTGCTCTTAAGCAGTTCCTAATTGCTAATTCTTTTTTTTAAAATTAGTGACTTTCTTACTTAATTTTATTTATTATATGTATCTATTTATGTGTGACAACTCCAAACATCCTTGTAGATTTTTTGGAAATAAATAAATGTTAAATGTTAAAAAAATATATTATGTAAACGTGGCTTTAGTGAATATTGCACACAGGTATTAGCCTGCCATACACGAGCGGATTTTTTTAAACATCTGATCCTTACCGGAACAAGCCCGCTACAAAGTCCTCCCGTGTGTGACGATTAAGGATTTTGGATTTAATCTGTCGGATCAAGTTGATCCGGTGGATTTGATCCGACTATTGACAGATCTGATCTGTTATTCTATTTGTAATTGTGGCAGCTGTCATATTCCTTCAATTAGGTTATTATTTAAAGAACAGAAAAAATTGAGTGGACTGTCTGTTCTTATACTAGCTCATAGAATTCTATAAACTACGACCATGTTTATAGTGACAAAATTCTCAGGAATATTACTCATTTTAAACGACCATTTTTAACATGTTGTGAGCAACAAATTATTATCCTAGCTGCCACAATTGCAATTTTTTTTCTTTGACATTTTTAACAATAATTATTAAATCTACCTGTTACAGTCTAAAAATTTGCTGATCTTTTGAACATGTTCAAAGGATTGACGATCCAACTTCACGGATCAAATCTGGAGAAGAATTCATCCATTAATTAACAGAATTGAATCGATTAAGGATTAGTTCCGACAGTTTTAAACGGATTTTCATTTTGTGTTATTGGTTTTAGTTCAGGACCCAATCCGCCAGGATCCGTTCCGAGAATAGCCGAGCGTGTAGCAATACTGTTGTTTACATGGCGTTGCTATGGTTCCTCTACTACAAGTCCCTCCCGGGTTCTAGCCCGGGAGCTGGTAAAAGTGTCAATTGGATTTTCAGTTTATTATTATAAAAAAAAATAATGAATTGAAAATGTGAATTGGTGCTAGGCCCAAATAACCTTAGCTGTTGGTGCTCTTTAAAACACAATTTTGACAGATCTGATGTTTTTGAAATCAAAATTACATTGAATACATAACAAGATCAAATCCTCTAAAAAATCCGCTCGTGTATGGCAGGCTAAAAGTCAATGAACCCGTCTTTCATAATATGGCCTGTATCTTGTCATTTTGACTTTTGAGTAACAAGACAAAATACCGTCATTTATCGTGAACGTACAAGATTTGGGTGCATAACTGAAACAAGATTTTATTGTAATATTTCAGATAATAACTTAATATAATATTAAAGTAGTTAATTATATCAGTACGTAAATTAAAATATAAAAGTATAAGCAAATTAAATAGTGTTAATAAATAATAAATAGTTAATATCAATCAAAACTATTAAAATAATTAATACAAACGTTTAGTGTACGTATAGTGTAAAAAACTGATTACTTAATTAAGTGTCTGTGATTAAATGTGGATAGCTACAGTATAATAATATATACTCGTATATAGATCACATATTATTTAGTGCTCTTTGTTAACATCTTACATAGTCGTCCCGACGCTTTCTCCCGCCGACTCCCGAGGGAAATACAACGCCGGATTGCGCACCGCACACATCAGACTGGATAGCGCCTCGACATATAAGGTAAAGATGGGGTCTTTTTGACATCTCTTTTATTTTGTAATATACATATATATGTTCCACAAAACGGGGTAAAAAATTTCGGTTTTTTGTTAGATAAATTTCTGTAGAACGAATATAAATATTTCATGGAAGGTTTTTTTTACTGTTAGTGAATTTGTATTTTATGGCCGCGAAATGTTACTATTTTTTTATTAGATGAATTTTATATTTGATATGAATAGTAAAACCTAGCTTTGACCTTGGTTATCGAGCGTCTATAACCTACAATCTATCTATCTGGTGCTGACAGACAATTGCGTAATTATTCAACAGTTTTACTTATTTATTAACATCAATATTCATGAAACGATGTTTCTGTTTCTCTAGGATAAATAATTTTTGTGTAATTATGAGATCTGTCAGATGGGTGGAACTTAAAAACATGGCGGAGTTAGAGGAAAAATTCAAATACGGGGTATAGTTTTGCGTCCAATCTTGTGATTGGGCCGGTACAAATCCTAAACAAAGAAATTTCGTTGAAGGAGAACGGATTCTCAAAGCCGGTCATATTATAAAATGTGATAAAAATGAAGATATTGAGCTTTACGGCATATTGCTTAAAAACATCAAAATTAAAAGAAAATCTCTACGAAATAAATCACCCGTTCAATGCTCCTTTAAGGCTGGGTTAGGTGATTAATGTAAACACATAACTGCAACGTTGTTATATTGTAATAAGTAAGTTTCTAACCTCAAAATATTTGTATACATATCGTTAATGCTAAATTTGTCAGTAATCACTGATTTAACTATTGTAGTACAGTACCTATGATAATGAGTACCTACATCTTATTATTAATATAATTTTTTTTTAATTCACAAATACAGTTTCTTCACATTTCATTAGAAAATAATTTGCTATAAAGTAAGTTTTACAGGGCAATAACTATATAGTGTTTATTACCATGATATTAGAAAAAGTCACTGATTCCATTTTCTATAAACTTTTTGTTTATTTTACTTGTTTTATTTTTGTAATAAACAATTTCATGATAAATTTACACTGTCAGCATGTACATTTTCCCTTCTCCGTGTAAAATTTTCTACCACCAGATGTCACATGCCTATTTGACAGATCCCAATAGAAAAATTTGTTATTTATGACAATATCTTTCGATTTCCCCTTATGTTTGCTCTGAGGAACCTTTGTACCAAAATCAAGTAAGTTTAGTTCAAATGGAGGTATATTTTTAACTTTTCATTGGAAGTTGTTGTAATGGGTCCGATTTTCATTTTGAATATTGAAAAGGTAAAAAAAAATGACATGCAAATATCTGTTTACTTAACATCATTGTGAGATTCGAGATACAGATTTATGTCATAATTAAATTACAATAAGATTATTGGGTCGGTCATCGTCGTCATAGAGATTTGGAATTGTGATTTGTCGGCTCACCTATAGCATGGCGTCGGGTGACCCTTATAAAAAGTATCAAACGATTTATGGTTATCCGCTATGACAGTTTTATAGACTGCCAGCGTTATATCATCACTGTCTGGTAGCGCCATGTAAAATGCTTTCAATTTGCTACAAAAAACCTAATATTTTCCACGTTTAATAACAAATTAATGCGTTTATTATTTTGTTCAAAAGAAAAGAAATATAATTTATTGTTTAATTAAATGTGAAATTGATTTATGTTTCATCTTAATTACGATATATACAGGGTGTTTCGTAAAGAATGCGCCAAAAAGTAAACCTGTATTCTAGACATGAAAATAATAAGATTTAATGCAACTTGCCTTATAAAAATGTCGATCGTTCTGGATATACAGGGTGTTAAAGTTAGATTTTATATTTTAGTTTCTTTAAATAAATCGAACAGTTTTTGAGATATCTAGTTGAAATTTGGTACCCATGGGTTTTTTAAGGCAGGCAAAAATAAAATTTAAACAGATTTGAGTTTCTAAAAAGAGGGCGCTAGTTGCAGTCTATTTGGATCACATTTATGCCCCCATTTTTTCTCGAATTTTATAAGGCAAGTTAAATCTTATTATTTTTATGTCTAGAATGTAGGATTACTTTTTGGCGCATTCTTTACGGAACACCCTGTATATTGACCTAACGTTTGTAATTTGTTTTTAAACGTAACGCATTAATATAGCTTGATTGTATCAATCATTAGAATTAGAATTTATTAATCCAGACATTACCCATTGTAGGTATTTTTATGTATTAATGGGTACCTACAGCTCTGTGTTGTATTAATTATTTTTAAATTTTTGTGAACACTTAAATCTGTTTGCCTACAATAAAGATAACGACAGTTTCCTGTATACAAATTATTTCTTTCTTTGTAAATTATTTGCATTAGTTACGCTGGAAAAATTGATGCGAGATTGCAGAAAGCATATTGTCAAAAAATTTGATTTAACGATGACCTTAAATTGTGATTATATGATTACAGTTTTTATACACGCAGGAACAGTTTAACGTCGTTGTGAAACTCCCTGTCATGTAGAACATTAGATTGTATTCACACAAAAATAAAATGATTGATCTACATAGAAAATGATCGATTTATAAGCTAAATTTTAATCAAAATGCGTAGAAAAAGGTTGTTTCGAAGTGGAAATTGTACAAAAATTAGCTATGTTAAATACACAGTTTAAAAAAAATATCGTTTCAATCGATCAATTATTTTTCGAGATATAGGTAGATCGAATTCTACAATGCTTTTCTTATGGAGAAATATGTGTGTTTTCTGACAATTCTTTCTGCAACCGAGCATGAATCTTTTAAAATATAATGAATTGATTACTTCTGAGAAAAGCATCAGTAACACGAATTAATTTAATAATAAATGTTTTTACAGAATAATGAGGTTTTAGATCTTAGTATTTGATATTATTTTCAACTTGATACTTCTAGCCAATCCTGAGAAAATGGGTTTTGACGGACAGACGGACGGACAACCAAGTGTTTCTATAAGGGTTCCGTTTTTTCATTCGGTACGGAACCCTAAAAACGATCAATTTCATTACAAACATGCAACTTTCATTGAAAATCCCGATCCAGAATTTAATCACTATCCCGAGATCGGAATTATTATTTCTTATGCCGAAAATATATTGGAACTGAAATATTGATACCCTGATCATCTTTGGGGTTTTAATTTAGACATATATAATTTTGATTTCGGCGTAGCGGAAACAGACGCCAGATTTTCAGCAGGTAAAATTTGTTGGTTAGGTAATCTTGCTGTAATAATACTAATAACATAAATAGATTGTTGTAATGATTTGGGGGAATGTTTTCATTTCGTGATAGCATCACGTATGTAGGGTAATTACTGCTTCTACACGCAATAAATAATTTATCAGTTACGGTGTGTTGCTTCGATCCGAGACAGT
Source organism: Mongoloraphidia duomilia (assembly GCA_039654895.1). Lineage (NCBI taxonomy): Eukaryota > Metazoa > Arthropoda > Insecta > Raphidioptera > Raphidiidae > Mongoloraphidia > Mongoloraphidia duomilia. The sequence goes on from CM077527.1 coordinate 17,779,591, forward strand.
GGTAGTTCGCCAAAGTAGGTTTGCAGGTTTTCTTTTTCGAATCGATTAATATTTGAATAAATATTCGGAAAAATTATGGACGTGCACTGGTTTTAATAATTTCAAAATTTAATGGGTTGAATCAAGAAATCATTTTGACATTCTAACCTAAAAGTTTATTTTTAAAAGATCATTTTTATACGTTCATTAAACTGCTAATATAAAAAGAAATATATTATGTCAGCGGTTCCAAACTCATGGATCGCGGCCCACTTGTGGGCCGCGAGCAGCGTGGTACTGGGCCGTGGACGCAGGTCGAGAGTCTAAGTCAAGATAAATATAATCGGAGTTTCAGGGTAGAGATGGGAACAATCGAGTGAAAACAATCGAGTCACTCGATTGTTAGCAACAATCGAATTATTCGATTGGTTTGTTGTTCAGGGATTTTTACTTGTATATTTAGTTAGTGGGTCTCAAAATTTTTTTTACAAAATTGGTGGTCCGCACAACTGAAAAGATTGGAAACCGGTGTGGTATTGAATTTTTTTCACAACGTGTACATGTATCGTCGTTGTGTTCCGCACACACAAACACATTAATGGTCGGTTTATCGTACATTTTAATCACGATGTTTTTTAATCACGCTGTTAAATGCCGGGTTGCTATGGTAACGAAACGTAGCAACCAATGAATACGTAGCTGTCAAAATTTAACAGTGTGATTGAAAACACATCGTGATTAAAAAACATCGTGATTAAAACCCGCCAATAGAGTTACTTATTTAATTAAAGGTTGTATAGCCATTTTTGTACTGATCCCAAAAAATAAATACCTCAGTCATAATCATAGTTTATAGTATATAAACCATAAAATCTCTCAGGGGAAACATTGGAATGTAGTTTGCATTCCAATGTTTTGTGGGGATTAGCATTTCCAGGGACCCGAGCTTGTACTAGTCAGTTTGTGTATGCCGGTTGGCGGATTCTAATACACAAATGGATTATTTGTTGTGTTGAAGACGCTAATGACCAGTTGTCGACACGTACGTCTATAGAATAGAATAGAATACATTTTATTGTACTTAAAAACATAGTTGTATGTAGGTACATAGTCAGAATGGTTTGGCACTAACGATTAAAAAATTCAATGAAGTTGTACAATGGTTATCGCACAAATATTCTTTTAATTTTTTTTAAATTTATTAAAGGGTTCAATGTGTTTTATGGACTCAGGGAGTGCATTATACAAATGAGAAGATGTATAGTGCGGATATTTTTCGTACCTCACGTGATTGTGACGAGTCAAATAAATATTGTCTCTATTGCGTGTTTCGGCTGTGAATATTATATGCGTAAATTCATATTTATTCAGATTTTGCTTAAGAAAAATAATGTTTCTGTAATTGAAAATTGCATGGACAGTAATAATTTTGTATTTAAAAAAGTACGGCCTGACTGATTCTTGAAAAGGTAAATTAAAAATTGTATGAAGGATTCGTTTTTGTAAAATGAATATTCTAGAAATTTCAATTGATTGACCCCAAATAATGATGTTGTAGTTTAAAATTGAATACACATACGCGTAATATATGTTCAGAAGAAGAAGAGGGCAGTATAGCCTAGTGGTTAGCATGCTTGGTGCCGCAATCTCTAGACTGGACTGCCGTAGGTTCGAATCCCACCTGCGCTCATGGATGTTTTGTGATGTTTTTTAGTTTTAAGTTAGTTGTTATTTAGTGTAGTTGAAAGACGCTAATGACCTTAGATGTCGACGCGTCTATAATCTACAATAAATAAATAAATGTTCAGAAGAACATCAATACTGCAGCATGTTTTGAGACGCTTAATGATAATAATCTACAATAAATAAATAAACCATAAATATCAACAAATATTTACGTTACATCTAACGGGTTGCGCTGACGGTCGAAACAACATGCCGCTCGTAGTAACTGTGGGGCGACTGCTTTAAGATGTTCACGCATCAAAAAAATAAGTATGTATCACTATAATATTAAAGATTTTGTGTAAATTTTATTCCTGACAATTTTCTATGTACCAACATTAAACAAAGCAAAAAGAAATATCCTATTCTACTTGGATTTATTACTTCTTTTTTGTTTTTACATGTGCCGCTACTGTCTTCAGATGAATTTGATTTAGGAAATTGTACAGGTAATCAAATCGACGTCACTGTGTTTAATGTTACATAATGACACACTTTGTTTAAATAATAAATAAAGGGGGATTCACAGCAGCGATGCTATTTCAGTTTATGAACACCAAAACTACTAAATACAAAATTCATTTTAGATAACAAATATATTATCTGTGTCAATCTATCTACACAATATCTGCATATCGTTGCTCGCATTTTTTAAATTTTTGAATACATAGAAAATATAATCAGTATTGCAAAAAGATGCTAATGACCTTGATTGTCGAGTGTCTATAATTTACAATCTCTCGCTCTGTTGGGTGAAGGACCAGTCCAAAGGACAGGAATATAATTAAAAATGAAAAGCACTGTTTTAGTCAACAAATCAAGACAGAATGAATTTATTATCTTAAAATAAAAATAAGAAAAAGTGTATAAAAATAAATTGCATAAGCATAACAAAATAATTATATAAAAGTAACAAAATAAAATAAACGATAAGTCAATTAACAAAATAATAGATTCTAACAAAACTGAAATAAAGAGAAATTAACTTAAAATCATACACCCTCTCTGTATCTCGTATTACAGAAAAGTCGTATTAACAGTGGGAAACAAGATGCTAATGACCTAAGTTGTCGACGCGTCTATAATTTACAATAAATCAAACAGTGGGAAATTAGAATAACATAACTGTATCATAAAGGATTTAAGAATAGCCAAGCACGTAGGGTTATATTAGATATAACGTTTCCATGCATCATCTAATGATACATTTTTAGAGTGTTGGGTCTCCATAGTCACTATATTATGAACATTATGGACACCCTCGAAGAATATGAAATATATAACGCCACAAAATTCAACAATACCAACATTCTTAATGACAAACTAAAATTAAAATCGAACATAATATACGACACAATTATTAACAACACACAAACACCCAATACTCATTAATCCTCTACATAAATACACACAATCATACGTCCATTTCATCTACCTACTATATAAATCATAAAATTTTGAAATTTAAATCAGTACTCCACAATCCACTACATAATACGCATGCGCTCAATATTATAACGTGTTACGGATACTCAATGTGTAATTTTTAAAAAAATTTAACCACACCTGAAGATAGCAACTCGTTGCTGAAACGCGTCGTGTCAACAACACATTAAGTCACAAGACGGACATAAAAAAATACAAGGTATTTCTAATACTAGGTACGTTCTAATCTGAGAATTAAAGACAGTATCGATTAGATTTGAATTTTATTATTAAAAACAATAATACAATGACAATATGAATTAAAGTGTTTTGTACAGATAATCCAACGATGACCTTAAAATAAATAAATAAAAAGTGTATCATATTTTTTTGGTTTAATATATTATAGAAAACATATTGTTGGAAGGATTTGTGACGAACGGTTCGGGGGGATCTGATTAATCTTATATTCTCAAGAAAATTTATAATCAGACTTGTTTTGTGTTTTTTTTTTGTGTCCCTCGTGTTTTTTTCCCGGATTCCTAATAGTCCGGGGGATTAGGTCATCTTAAAAACGGCTCATACCTTAATACATGGGTACTTACGAAAGTTCGCTCGGATTACTAAGCTATTATTAACTTAGCTTCAAATAATATGATGACGTCAAAATAAAACGCAGTTCTTTCTCTCTCAATTTTGTTTTCTTTATGTTTTTATTCAGTGTTACTTTTATCTGCAGTACAAAAACAAAAGCATTACTATTATTTTTTTAATGGAGTCGTCACGATGCTTTGTTGTTTTAAATGTTTTCTTTTTAATGCCACTCTAGCGACCAAGAAAAATACTAATTTTAACAATTTTCTTATAACAATATAGTAAATTTTATACGAAATTTGTTTAAAGGCTTTTATTGTACCTATTTTATTTTTATTTATTTAAGGTAAAAAGAAATTTTGCATTTTTCAAAAATTCTAAAGTATTATCCCTTAATTTTATTTGTAAATAAATACAGGGTGCTGAATCGTTTTGCGGGTAATAGGGATTTAACCCGTAAAATCAAACTTTCGCGATTTCCTGCTTCCCTAATTATTTTAGGAAAAATATCTTCGAATAAAAGTTTTAGAACATAAAATTCTGCATCTAAATCATTAAACAAAATTAATTTTGCATCCTTTGTGACGGCAGAAATTTGATATGAAAATGTCAAAATTACCTCAAAAACAGATAGCGATAGCCACGGAACTTGATCAAAATGATTAGAAATTATTCTGACAGCTAAAACGTCATCATTTTGTTCAAGTCCATGGCTATCGCTATCTGTTTTTGAGGTAATTTTGACATTTTCATATCAAATTTCTGCCGTTACAAAGCATGCAAAATTAATTTTGTTTAATGATTGAGATGCAGAATTTTATGTTCTAAAACTATTATTTGAAGATAATTTTCCTAAAATAATTAGGGAAGCAGGAAATCGCAAAAGTTTGAATTTACGGGTTAAATCCCTATTACCCGCAAAGCAATTCAGCACCCTGTATATGAAATATTTTTTTTAGTTTGGACTGCAAAGATTTGAATCATGCAAAATTAATTTTGTTTAATGATTGAGATGCAGAATTTTATGTTCTAAAACTATTATTTGAAGATAATTTTCCTAAAATAATTAGGGAAGCAGGAAATCGCAAAAGTTTGATTTTACGGGTTAAACCCTATTACCCGCAAAGCAATTCAGCACCCTGTATATGAAATATTTTTTTTAGTCTACAAAGATTTGAATCGTTATCATACATATTGAAAAAGTTTTTTTTGGCAACTTAAAATCTTTTCTAGCAATTTAAATTCTATTTTATTTGCAAAGAGACTACAAAAAGATGTTTTTCTAACCTAAAACTGAGAAAGAAAATATAAATACGGAAAAAAGAAAGAAAAATATACATTGTCATTTAAAATACGAAAATCTCGTAACGGCATCAAAGAAAACCAACACGCTTATTCTATTTCATCTTATCTCTTTTGCTCCCGTTAATCTTCTTATCCTATTAATGCTAACTTTGTCCGTTACACACATTACGACGTATCTTTATCTCTGTCAGTCTCGTTAATTCAATCGAACTCGTTCTGTATTCAGTGAATCGGAAAATGGTTATTCTAAGCAAGACAATCACACGTAAGAGTCATTTGGTCGAGAACGTTCTCTCGCTCACAATATTCGGCAGCCTTCTTCGTTACCGAAGCACAAAGCTCCACCCCTTCTACATCTATTACCTGTGTCCTGTATGATATTGCTGAATTTTTTAACCTTTCTCTGTATTTTTAAACTTTTTTTCATTTTAAAAGATATTTTTCCAATATTTTTTTATGTTAAGAGTATCTATTCTCTACAGGAAGTTACCCCCTGCACTCCCAACGCCTGATCAAGTATGGGATACAGATTCCAGTAATGATGCGCGATTTACGAAATGTTTTAGTCGATTATCTCGATTGTTTAAACATCTCGATGACTCTCGATGGTTGTCACTTGGACTCGATTGTTGTTGTTTCATACTTCACCGAGACCAAGTCGCATAGTAGTGATTCGTACACTGTCGAGAGCCACATAATATACAATCGTTCATCACTCAACAACTGTGGTCGAGTCGATGGTCGATTGTGCAGTAATCGTGCAAATACGAATTCAATAGTGAAGAGATCACAGAGTACCGACTGTAAAGTTCAAGAAGTACAATTTTATCTGTTAGGTTTTGATAGAAAGGCAGTATTTTGGCTGGTAAAATTATCAAACATCGAAGAATCGCATGTAACTCACCTGTATGTTGACATTAAATAGCACAGATAAAGTTTTGTTTTTCAGTTATACACATAACCTCACACTGTTGAACTTGTACCGCGTTCTATGCGCTGCAATTTCCCACACGACTTGACTTGTGAGTAGCAATTGATATTTAGGTATCTAGAAGGTAGATGTCACTACCGAGTCATTATTAACCAGGAGTTCCATATTACCGGCAGGGTTCCATAATACCACCTTATCCTCTATTTTCCGCACCTTTCATTAAATTTTCTCAGCCATCCTATCTTATACCCTCTCCAAATTCTTCCTCCATTTCTCTTCCAAACCTCCTTCTATTCTTTATCACAAATATTGTAAATAAAACATTACTTTCTTCTTTTTTTACGGCCCCGGGCTATAGTTCTCTACGCCCTCCCTCCCTGTAAATACGCCGCTGAGTTTGGAAATTATTGGAATTAATCGTTGCATTCTAAAATTTCATTGTAAAACGGGAAATATCTTTCAGACAAGCAACAGTGAAATTGCACAACATGCAATGCAAGTAATCTCGGAGGAGATACCGGCGAAGACATACCTCCGGGATACCTCTCTCCGGATACCGTTGGCTGGATGTATACTGCGGCTAACACGAACGCAGTGCTACGGTTCTAATCTGCTAGCTTTAATTGACATAAAGGGTAGCGTGTTTTTCACGAACGAACTCTTGATTTATCAGTTGAAACGATTTTTCTCTTTTTAACTTTTTCTTATTCTACAAAAGTTTGTTTTTTACATCTTTTTTTGATGTATTTAGTGCAGAAAATTAACTAATTAGGTTAATTTTGAGTAAACATATCATAGACTGAGGACCTCTTGCTACCTTAGTATTCTTTACCGGAAGTTACCCCTGCACTCTTTAGCTCAAATCCTTTCCCCTCGCCTAAAAACGATTACTGCTCTCCCGACGCTATTTTTAAAGCCAAAGGGTTCGGGTAAACGCCAATCTCTTGCTACCTTAGTATTCTTTACCGGAAGCTACTCCCTGCACTCTTCATCTCTAATCCTTTCCCCTCACCTAAAAAATGATTACCGCTCTCCCGACGCTATTTTTAAAAGCTAAAGGGTTCGGGTAAACGCCAAATGAAGGACCAAGAATCACACTACAGTTCCTACGGGCGAATTTTTTGAAAAAAGTTTTTGGCTACGTGTGAAAGATTACGTAATTTTTATAAAGCTGTAAGTTTTTCCATGAAATTTTTGTTTCGCTTGTAGAATCTGTAGTGTGATTCTCGGTTCTTCATTTGACGTTTACTCGAAACCTGTAGATTTAAAAATAGCGTCGGGAGAGCGGTAACCGTTTTTAGGTGAGGGGGAGGGTTTGAGATGAAAAATGAAGGGGGTAATTACTTCGGGTAGAGAAATACTTTTAAAAACTAGTAAAAACATTGAAAAAGTCAAGATTTCTTATTTTTCGAATAGGTAAATTGTATAAGTGATTAATTGCTGCAATGGGAAAATTCTATTTCATGCAAATCGATTATTTTGTACAATAATTTTGCAGTTTTTTAATTTAAGTAATTGCATGAAACTTATCTGAGTATATTTCAAAACAATTCTTTTTTTTTGTAAATTGAGACGCAGAACAAGAAAGAGAAAGGACTAAAGGATTTTGAAATTGGCATTATTTATTAAACGCTGGGACCAAGGTACAGAATATGTGAATCAGTAGTCGTTTTGCAGGGTTTGGAACACTGCTTTGTTTGAATTGAATCTATTTTTTTATACACGATATATTTTATTATTTTTTCTATAAATTTGTTCTTAAGAATTAGAGAGGTACCTATAATACGAAAGGTGTCACAAATCTTATTTAAACATTTTCTTGAAAATAGATTAGCAAAGGAAGGCGTGGCGGAGTCGCAACTGACTCCTTCTAAAATTTTATAGTCAATAATGACGGGATTTATTAATTATTTTTATGAAACAGCCATTGTTTTGGTAAGAAATGTGTTTTGAGAGAATATTAGGTATAGTAAAGAATATTCCGTTAAACCCCATACATTTTTGAACGCCAATCGGCTCCACTTTAAATTTCGCGCTCAAATTAGGACCGCCAACTTCTGTAGTCTATTGCTCAAATTTGTTCTGATAAACGGTTGAAAAGTGAAGAAGGTTTAATTTTATGATTTCAAAATAAAAATTAAAAAAATGTCGAATAATTACTTCGCTTGTTTATTGATCAATTCAATTTATCCTCGTGTAGTTTAAAATCGCGCCAACCACATACTCATGATTTTATACGAAACAACAGACAACGACCCAAAATAAAGAAGTGTTTCTGGAAGAAGTGGAAATAGAAGAAGAGGAAATTGAAGGACAGAAAAAGAAGAAGTACCGGGTCAGGCATAAAATACGATTAAATTTAATTTAGGTACTAACTAGACTTTTCTTGTGGCTTTACTCGCGTTAATGTATACGAGTAAACTTTTTTTAGTAACTCTAGACTCTAGAGAGATCCATCAATCATTGGTAAAAAAATATGTTAAGGTTCATTTTCTGATATTAATCAAAACTTTGGTAATTTTTAACCTTTTCATAAATTTCGGGATTCCGACATTAATTTCTCCAGTTCCGAAATTGATATGTGTAAAAAATTTTTTCGAAATTCCGGATTTCCGAAATCTTGGAAGTCCGGTATGGAAGTCCTAATCCCAGACGCCTTGTATATACTCATGAACCCGTATTCAAGACGCTAATGGAGGTCAGTGGTTCAGTGGTTAGCGTCGCGGCCTCTAGATCAGACTGTCCTGGGTTCGAATCCCGCCTCCGTTCATTGATGTTTTGTGATGTAATTTAGTTTTAAATGAGTTGTTATTTAATGTAATCAAGACGCTAATGACCTAAGTTGTCAACACATCTATAATTTACAATAAAAATAAATAAAGACGCTAATGACCTAAGTTGTCAACACATCTATAATTTACAATAAAAATAAATAAAGACGCTAATGACCAAAGTTGTCGACACATCTATAATTTACAATAAATAAAAATACTCACAAACCCCCGTGAGTCCGCGAGGTGCAAAAAATGTGATTCAAGGACCTCAGATTATAACCTTAGACCAGGGGTCGGCACCGCGGCCGCGAGCCGCTGCGGCTCTCATGATGTCAAGATGCGGCTCTCCAGTTCCATGCGCAAATATTAATAATAAAAGTTATTTTATTTTCAAAACTCATAAAAAATATTATACTGCAAAAAAAACTTTAAACAGGATAAAAACACTCTACACAGAACAGTGAGAATAGGTGGAGTAGAGAGTGTACGGACAGCTGACATTTTTTAAACGTGGCAACACTGTTTTGTTTGTTTAGTTATTGGTGCACTGTGTCGTCAACGGTCGCAGTCATAATATTGAAATAGAAATCTTAGTGGCTCTTTAAAAACCGGGAAATTTTGTAAATTGTAACTTTTGGCTCTTCCGTCTCAAAAGGTTTCCGATCCCTGCCTTAAACGATCTCATTGGTTCATAAATTCTGCCGGACCTTGTCTTTTTGTGGGAGATGGATGGAAAATTAAGATGCCGGGACGACGTTTTGCGTTGAACGCGAAATGTACAGAGATACCTATACTACGTATAATCCGCACTGGCTTAGGTGAATTTATAATTAGCAATCTTAATTACCTCTCGCATATTTGCATCAACATCATGTTCATTAATTACGCCACAGGAGGCAGACAGACGAGCTACGCCATTTATTTGCCAACCTTACTACGTCATCGTACTTTTATTTATGTGCTTAATTTTAAGTTTAGTCGGTTTCAGTTTTTAAGTGCGTGTATTTTAATTTTTGACGTGACAACGTCTCACCATGCAGATGCATGTACGAAATGTATATTTTCTTCTACAATCAAAAGATGTCGCGAGAAGTAGTCTAAAAGTCACACTATTTGTCTTACAAATAACTGCATTATCCCAAGTCTTCATGGTTTCCGGGCTTGTAGGCCGTGGTCCGGTGGTATTTCTACTTGCCGTTTCGTCTACAACTGCGGTAGACATTCTCAAAGGCGATGTGGCAGCGGTTGAAACGCCAGGTAGAAATACCACCGGACCACGGCCTACAAGCCCGGAAACCATGAAGACTTGGCACAATGACGGCCGTGAAAGCTTGCACACCTGAATAACTGCATTATCTTTACCTTGTGTTTTGACAGTTCATTAGAGAGGCTTGAGAATGGGCGAGCGTGTAGCAATGCTGTTGTTTACATGGCGTTGCTATGGCTCCTCTATAACAAGTCCTCAGTTCCCGGGTTCTAGCCCGAGAGCTGGTAAAAGTGTCAATTGGATTTTCAATTTATTATTAAAAAAAAAATAATGAATTGAATTTAAGAATTGGTGCTAGGCCCAAATAGCCTTAGCTGTTGGTGGTCTTTAAAACACAATTTTAATTTGACAGTTCATTAAAGCAGCAAACGTAACTTCTAATAGTAAGGTTAGAGGTTTTTATTTATTTATTGTAGATTATAGACGCGTCGACATCTTAGGTCATTAGCGTCTTAATTACATTAAATAACAACTTCCTTAAAACTAAATGACATTACAAAACATCCATGAGCGGAGGTGTGATTCGAACCCACGACAGTGTTATCCAAAGGTCGGCTGCGCTAACCGTTACATCACACTATCCTCAAGGTTAGAGGTAGTGTAATATTTTCTAGGTTCTTTTAATTGTTGTGTCTTAGAGACGCTTCTTTTTATTTATTTTTAAAAATAATAAATTGAAAAACATTGAATTTACCTACATTAAATTTACTAATATTTCTTTCATCCCAGGTAGACGTTGTCACGCCCAAAACACCGGTGGCCGTGACGGTGATACAGCCTACCTTATTTTTTTTATAAACAGTCGCATACTAAATGCAATAGGTACAGCACTCGTTAGATTTCATATTTCTAATTTAATTCAGGCGGTTTCGGAGTAGGTATACGCTAATGACCTCTGTTGTCGAGCGTCTATAATTTACAGTTCTCTCGGAGTAGGTACTTATTCTTAAATGCCAAGGCACCGTCATTCGAATGCATCCTTTTAACCCCTACTTCACATTATCTGGGTTAAGAATTTACGGATTTTGGATTTTTTTAGCTAAGAACAATACATGAAAAAAGAATATCTTAATATCAATTCTTTTTTTCACACAATGAATTCCACATGTGGCCCGAAGACTTAGGGATGCAATTTTTTAATAAATTAGCCTTGGACACTTGAAACCAGAATCTCAAAATTTTTAAAAATAGAATTTACAAATACATATCTTATTAAAGAATGTTTCTATACGTATCAAGAACAATGCTCCCTGACCCTAACTGCTGCTTGTCGATGAGTACTGGTCTCGACATGCGTAACCAAACGAAAAAATGAGGCTAATAAAGTTTCACTTTAAAAAATAAGATTAATGCTGGGTTTATTTTTAATCACGCAGTTAAATGACGGTTGCTATGACAGCGATCAACAATTTGCCAAAATGAAAACGCAGCAGCCAATGAACACGTAGCAATCAAAAAGCGCGATTAAAAAAACAGCCTGTTAAAATTGTACGATAAACCTAGCATTAGTGTAATACTTTATATTTTGTTCAGTGTAAATTCATAAATATCTCTGAAACAAGCCGTGAGGTGGGTCGTTTATTAGGACTAAAGTGCGACCCTTGAGGTCCACACGACGAACTTCCCAGTTTAATAAATATTTAATAATAATAATTAAATTAGATATTACACAGAAAAGTAATCATTTTTATCATTAAAACATCAATAATTAAAAAAAAAAAAAAAAAAACGGCTGAACCGATTTTTATAAAATTTATGTCGGATCAAAATGACGTTAACACGCCTCGATTGACACCCTTACGAAGTCGATATAATTTTTTATTCGCGAGATATTGTGTAAAATCTACTTTTTTGGAGGTTATTTGGTTAAGAAAAAAGAACGGCTGAACCGATTTTAAAAAAATTTCTTTCAGATCATATTTACGTTAATACGCGTCGATTGGCACCCTAACGTAGTCGATATCATTTTTCATTCTCGAGATTTCGTCTTTGAAAGAAATGGACACATACGTACGTACGTACACACACACACACACACACACAGACATCTTTCTAAAAGTAGTGTAAAAATAGTGTAGTGACCTTGAAACATAAATTTTTTTTTCCTTTTTGATTTCGATTTTCGGACCCATTACAATAACTTCCAGTGGGAAGTTAAAAATTGAACGATATTTCTTGTATGTTACTTATATTGCAATACGGCACAAGTAACTGTATTTAGGGCATTGACTTTCGACATTTATTATATATAAGTATGAACGATGTTTTACAAGTTAACGTCATGTCGAGTTTTTCCGACGGTCTGACAGACCGACGCAGTGGTTTGAGTTGAAAAGAATTACAGCAGACAAACCGACGACGAATGGTTTTAGTGTGTATATCTCTATATAGTATATTAATGATAAAACGCTGTACAGTGTTGAAAAATAAAGAAGCCGACTTCGTGGCGCTTCAGGCGTTTAAAATCAACCAGTTATTGTCCTGAATTTTCAGTACTGTTCGTAATATTAAAACTGCTTTTTGAAGTTATAGATCGAGAGCTAGTGACAATTTTTTGGTGTTATTTATTCAAGGCCTTATTTTTATGAAGATGTTGAGGGAGGCATATCAAAGTGCCCTGAGTAAGGGATTTTGCTAGATAGCGGTATGGGAGGGATGCAGACCGCACCCAATATGTAATAAAAAAAATGATCACTATTATTATTGCTTCAAGGCTGAAATTGTTTGTATAGCTTATCGGTGACCCAATAACCCCATTATAATATTTGCAGATCGATCTGGTCAGTATTAAAGGGGTGGCAGATCACCCTAAACGTGTCATGTACCCGACGAAATTTTTATTATTAGTTCAAGGTTCAAATTTTAATATGTTGTTACGACGACTGTTTAAAGAACAAAATGTCGATATTAACCCACTTGTAAAACGATACAAACACCTAGGCGAGCAAGTTTCCCTCTAAGAGAAGGGGTTAATACCGACATTTTGCTCTGCAAATTGAAATTTATGCTAAAAACAGTCGCCGTAACAACATATTAAAATTTGAACATTGAACTAATAATATAATATAATTTCGTCGGGTACATGACACGTTTAGAGTGATCTGCCACCCATTTAATACTGACCAATCGATCTGCAAATATTATAATGGCATTATTGGGTCACCGACAAGCTATACAAACAATTTCAGCCTTGAAGCAATAATAACTGTGACCATTTTTTTTGTTACATGTTGGAGGCGGTCTGCATCCCTCCAGCTATGTAGCAAAATCCCTTACTCCGGGCACTTTAATATACCTCCCTCAACATCTTCACAAAAATAAGGTCTTGAATAAATAACATCAAAAAATTGTCACTAGCTCGCGGTCTATGATTTCTTTCGAGTGAAAATCTTTTTTGACGCTTTGCTCCAGTAAATGTCTGTTTTTACCGGAATCGTAAGAGTTAGTTTTAATATCATTTGATAGTGTGTCAAATTTCATTAAAATCGATCCAACCGTTTTCCAATACAGGCAGACAAAATTTTTGAAAACATATTCTCTCATCTAGGCTTTATACAAAATACCCAACAAACTTGAAAAATAAATAAGGTTACGATATTCCAGACAGATCTTCCATAAATATGTTATTTGTATTTTTTTGTTTTGTTTTTGAAGAAGACTAAAATTACATTACTTACCTACTGACTAAAGTGTGAAATAAATAGAAGTTTTTTACGGCTGCAATGCAAATGAAAAATTTTTTCGTTGGATAACAGCCAATTATATACTTGTTTCGAAACATATTGAAAAAAATCATTTTATCAACCAGTGGTCACAGTCAGGATTCTAACCTGAACCTTTCAAATTTCGCGTCGGAATAGCTATTGAATTAGTATATATGAATTGGAATTGGAAAGGTTCAGGTTAGAATCCTGACTGTGACCACTGGTTAGTAAAATGATTTTTTCCAATATGTTTCGAAACAATTATATAATTGGCTGCTCTCCAACAAAAAAATTTTTCAAAGTGTGAAATATATCCACAAATTTACAGAAGGCTGAATAAATGGCAGATTGCGTTTCAATAAGTTTTACTTTTTATAATGATTTGAAAACACTTCCGGTTTCGCGCTGGTGGCGCTAATAGGTTAAGAGAAAAGACAATGCCTGAATGGAAAAAGGAAAAGAACAGATTTTTGGCAAGTGTAACGTAACAATAAAAGAACGTTTGAATGATTTGTTGACGGAATTGTGAATTAAAAAAGTCTTTTATTTTTAAATCTACAATTTAATTTGCATGTTGGAAAGGTCACTGCACTGTTTCTTTTAAATTGTTAGTTCCGCAGGGAAAAAAGTTGCTTATAATATCCAGACCACATCTATTGTGTTGTAATTAGGTATTAATGCATGTATCCCCATCTAGTTTTGGTTATTGAGTTAACGTATTACAGTACAGTATTATAATGTTATATTAAAGTGACCACATTTTCATTGAGACAAAGCGGGACAAATGGGATGAAATGAGAATTACAATTTAGTTATATATATTTTATTGTATACATTCATATACTTGTACAAAAATGTATTTATTATTAATTATTGGTAACTATAAAAATATTTGTAAAAAACAACAAACCGCACTGTCTAACGGCAGTCCGCACTTTCTGCACTTATCTGAATTAAGCCGAGACGTAACGACAATGATCGAACTCCACCCAGTAAATCTAACTCGGTACATTGCCTAATTTAGTTTACTCTGCATGCATTTTATGTGTTTTTTTATGTATTTTTTATTTCTTTATATTCACCATAATACTTAATAAATAATAGGTAATATATTTTTGCAGTACCTACATTTAAAATAAGAAATGCAGATATTTTCTAAAAAGCGGGACATTTTTAAAAATCGGCGGGACGCGGGACAGTCCACCAAAAAGCGGGACTGTCCCGCCAAAATCGGGACGTGTGGTCACTTTATGTTATATGTTTGGTAATACAATAAATTCACTGTGTATAAATAATATTTGTAAAATCTAATCGTTACCTGCATTAACAGAAACTTTATTTTATTTATTATATTTTATCAGCGAGAGATATAAACTAGCCTATCCTTTGAATCGAGGAGCCCCTATATACGTGTACCAAATTTCATTGAAATTGGATTACGGGTTTAAAAGTATTGGCGGAACAGACAGAAACCTGAAAATGATCAATTATTATAAATTAATAGATTTTTTGTACGGCTGAATTGCAATGTCATGATGAGCTCTCGCTAGTACGAAGATTCACTTCTACAACTTAACTATACTGAACTAACACTCGCATGTAGTGAAAATCTATTGATTCCGAAGCATATAAGGAGAATGTTAGATTAGTATTCATGACACGGTTGAGTAATTGTAAGCTCATTCCGCCGTGAAAGTGGAAAGGTTCAGGTTAGAATCCTGACTGTGACTATGGTTGGTGAAATGATTGTTTCCGATATGTTTGGAATCAATTATCTATATAATTGATTGAGTCGATAAACTGTTATATTCAAGTATTTGATACTTTGTTGCATTCAGTTGATGCAGGTCTTTAAAATCACCCTATACCTATTTTTTTTAATCGTCCATGGACCATTTATATCGATTCCCAATTCTGCAAATATGTGAAGCTTCTTTTAATTAAAATTGCAAGCTAAAGCGGTGGAAAATTCCATTTTGAATATTGATGAAATATTTGAAAAAAAAGTTGTTCAACATCTAGAATACATTTTCGTTTTTTAATTTGCATGTTATGAATGTTTGCATATTCTGGATCGCAAAATTAACTGTATAGGTCATATTTTTTATAACTGTGAGACAATTTAAA
Source organism: Mongoloraphidia duomilia (assembly GCA_039654895.1). Classification (NCBI taxonomy): domain Eukaryota; kingdom Metazoa; phylum Arthropoda; class Insecta; order Raphidioptera; family Raphidiidae; genus Mongoloraphidia; species Mongoloraphidia duomilia. The sequence continues at coordinate 17,795,422 of CM077527.1, forward strand.
CAGCCATTACTTCGAAACAAAAAGAGATGCAGAAGTGCGTGTTTTGTCTTTTGACGCGAATAACTTTTGTCTCATACTGGGGTGGCATTTTAGAAATATTAGATGCAACGAAAATAGTCGTAAGCCTTGTACGTGCAGTTGACATGTGAAACAAAAAAGCATGTACAACTATGTTAAGGTTTCAGATGCAGTAACCAAGGTGGCCGTGCGGAAAAGTTGAAGTCTACCGACAGGTACAAACGCCAATCCCAGTTTCGAATCCCGAAAATGTCTTTTTTAATAATAAAAATACATAAAATTCAAAATTTAAAAAAATAAAAATACGAATAGGTACCTATTTTAATTTTTATATTTGATTTTATAAAATACGTAAAAGTGCAGATTATTCATTTCCATGACAATGAATACAATCAGCGTTGTAGCTAGGGTTTGGCAACCGGGGCCCTCGCCAGAGGCGCTAACCCTGGAGAGGGCGCAATCAGCAAAGAGCGCGAAATCAGGCATGAGGCACTAGGAAAAAATCCTAGCCACATCTGCCCCCGTCGGGATTTGAACCCAGTACCTTCCCAATGCGAGTCTAGTACTGTACCACTAAGCTACATCGCTGGGTATAATTATATTGTAGTATTTTAAAATGTAGAAATATCCACATAAGGTTAATAAAAAATTAGATTCTCGCCAATAAACACGGAAAAGCAATCTTCCGTCACGATACTTAATAGAAAAACTCTCTCTAGAAGATACAACGAAAGATACAATTTCACCTTTCACAATTTATTGGGGTTAAATCAGTTTAAATATCACTTTAACGCAATTCAACTCACAGTCAAGTTTGTTTTTTCTGACTTTTTTTTAGAACTGTTTTGTTATTCAATTGATTCGAACTGTTACATAAGAGATTTTCCATGTTTTGCAAACTCCGCTGTGTATAGAAATCCCTTTTGTGGCACGTGAAAAAGTTTGACAGCCGCTTTTTTCCATGTTAGTTTAAACTGCTCTGTAGACACAAGTACATTCCAGGACAACATTTATATCAAATTTTATGAGCTATGACGCGAATAACGTTTAATGTCTCATACTGGGCTGGCATTTTTGAAATATTAGATGTATCGGAAATGGTCGGAAGTGGTTGACCTGTGAAACAAAACAAAGCATGTACATGTTAAGGTCTCAGATGCAGTAACCAAGGTGGCCAGCTGCAGAAAAGTTTGAGTCCACCGACAGGTACAAACGCCAATCCCCGGTTTGATTCCCTAAAGCTTTTAATATTCTTTTTTTAATAATGATAATATATAGGTAGGTATTGGATAACAATTTAAAAAATGAGAAATTAAATTACAATTATTTTATTTATTAATTTGAAACATCTTATGTCGGGCAGTGAACAGCCGCGTGAGGGGAAATATGCAACGAAATTTCTGGTCCGCTCCTTCGCTGCTGTTCTCCCCACCACTGCGACACTCTCTCTCTCTCTCTCTCTCTCGGCTTCCGCGCGCTCGGGCACGGGAAGAGAGAGTATACATACGAACGTACTGTAAAGTAAAAGTATATATGTATACACGTTTAGGTATGTAATATAGATACTTCGCTGTGTATTTAGTTGCGTTTCTGGCTCAGGCGTGCTCAAACGCCGCAACCGCGTGTGTTAAAGTGCAGTATATAGGATTACGTCAGCATAACAGTTAGTTGCTGCTTTTGAAAAAATATATACTACTTATACATAGAGAATACCACCGAGTTCAATAACGTTTTCTTTGATGTTTCACATCTGTCGGGGGTCCCGAGACCCACACCCTTTTTTTTATATTTTACGAGCTTTTGATTTTATAAGATAAATAAAAAGGATTATTTCTTTTCATGACAACGAATACAATTAGGTATTTGTGTTGTATATTCACGTCATCTGTCTGTACCCGCGATACAGACATACCCTTTTTTTTTGTTCATATGTGTATTCGGTGCATATCTCACGCATCGCACACGTGGAAAGAAAATACAGAAAGCACACGTCGGTTTGCTCTTAGAAATCGATAGAAGGAATTCGTTAATAATATAGTATTTTCAGTCAACTGATACCTATACTGCGGTAGGTTACATAGTCGCATGTTTAACCGATAACTATCCGCCACCCAAATTGAAGTACACTCTCAAATAGTGATGGGCGAGTACGAGATGTTTTTACAATCAAAACAATTGTAATCGATCATAATAACAATCGAGTCCACAATCGACTCGGAGTTTGATTTTACAATCGAAATGTTCGATTCAAGTCGATTATTTGCCACATAGGTTAAAGCAATAGCAGCGAATGATAATACATATAATCGCGATTTAAGGTTATATGCTAGTCGACTGACGTTCACGCGACTCATTGATTGTTCACTGTTCAGTCGGTACTCTGTGATCTCTTCACTATTGAATTCGTATTACGCGATTATTGAACAATTGACCATCGACTCGACCACAGTTGTTGAGTGATGAACGATTGTATATTATGTGGCTCTTGATAGTATACGATTCACTACTATGCGACTCGGTCTTGGTGAAGTATGAAACAACAACAATCGAGAGTCATCGAGATGTTTGAACAATCGAGACAGTCGACTTAAACATCTCGTATCGCGCATCACTACTCTCAAACCCATATAAATCCCTTTCAAAAACTGATGGAAGATACCTTGGTGTAACGGTTAGTTTGCTGGACTTTGGATCAAACTGTCGTGTGGGTTCGAATCCCGTCTCGGTACATGGATGTTTTGTCATGTCGTTTAATTTAATATGATGTAATAAGACGCTAATGACCTTATTTGTCGATCGTCTATAATCTATAAATACTTCACTGTAAAAAATGGATGTAAAATACTTTGAAAGTTAAGGTAGAATTCGCTCGATTTTCTAAGTGATTTTACATTATTATTTATTTTTACACAGAAAACTTCATAAAAACTTGGACTTTTACTGTAAAGTTAAACAAATTTGTGATTTTTACATAAAGTAAATTAAAATTGCATAATTTGTGTAATATTCCAATAAAGTGTGTAAAAATTACAAAATAAAATGTATAGTTACATATATAAAATAGATGAATACAAAACAAATTAATGTAAAATTAGTACAATAAAATTAAGAAAAATCGCAGGATAGTGGACAAAATATTTGATTTATTTAATTGAATGTACGACGTTTCGTCTATATATTTAGACTTTTTCAAGTACATAAAAATAATGATTTCTAATGTAAAATTAGTACCTAACCACGCGTGCGCAATGTGTTTTTATCTACGCGATGTGCAGACGATACCTGTTTGTGACGCCATTGTCTCTTTGTGTGCCTATTACCAGATTAATCGCTGGCTACAAATGGACCATCGATAATCTATGTAATCGGCCTTCTCAGTGTGAGATAATGATGCAAAACATTATATTTATGAGCTCAAGTTTCACATATTATGAAAAGCTGACGACCCCCCTCCAGATATTAAGGTCTCTGTGTCAGCTGAGGAGGTCAAAGAGTAACTGAAAATATCTGTTGATGACGTAATCTGATTGTATGGTTCGTATATGTCCGTTAGATTACGCTAATAGTCGAGCGTCTGTAATCTACATCTGTCTAGATTACGCTATTATTATTGATGATTTTGAAATAGATTTTCTGAGTTAGACGTGATTATAACTTTAACAATATTCTATAGTACGGTTCGGAAATAACAGAGAGTGAGTCATGCACCTATACTTTACCATTTATACGGAGTCTTCAAAGTTAAGTCGGCACTATTGCTAACTTCGTTATTTTTGGATCTACAAAATCGGTTAAATTAGCAAACTAGAAGCATTTTTTCCGCTGAATAAAACGATGAAAACAGAAAAACAATTGAGCATCGCGTTTTCGAGATTATGATTGTCAGAGTCACTAGGAGTGTTGCAAGCGGGCTACAAAATACTTGGACCAAGAGGGTGATGTTTTTGAGAATCTTATTTGAATTTTGTTTTCTTCCAAGTTATAGAATAATTTGAAATAAACGATATTTTTCACCTCATGGATATTCTTGTCACTTTCTATTTTATGGTGAGCCAAAGCTGCCACTAACACAGCTACCTTTAATTTGAATTTGAAAAATCATTATTAACTTCGTCATTTTTGACATAAGGATAGAAGACTATGGGACACTTTTTGTTCAGAATTCAACTGTCTATCGATTGTGAATATTGTATACCGGGTGTATCATTTAAAAAAATAGAAATTTTTGATAAAACTCGAAAACGTGATATTCAATTGTTTTTCTGTTTTCATCGTTTTATTCACCGGAAAAAATACTTCTAGTTTGCTAATTTAACCGACTTTGTAGATCCAAAAATAACGAAGTTAGCAATAGTGCCGACTTAACTTTGAAGACCCTGTATAAGCGGAACAATTTTTATACATTACATTATTTTTTCGCTCCATTAACCTTGCTAGTAACTATGCATGACTCACTTTCTATTATTTCCGAACCGTACTATATATTGATAATAATAATAACAGTAGTTTATTTGTATACTAGGTAATACATAGTTACAAAACAGTCAAAAATACATATAAAATTTACAAGAAATCTAAGAAATTATATAGGCACAAATCATTAAGCATTTTTTTAATTTGATTTATGAATGCAGGTTGAGGCAACGATCTGGTGGCATGAGTAGCTTGTTATAAAATTTTGGAGCCCAGAAATTAGGGCCATTTGTTAATTTATTTTAGCCTCTATGAAGGAATTCTGATATTCAGCTCTATTTCTGATGCTATAAGAGTGTACGCTCTCAACAGTTTTAAACTTGGTTATATTTTCTCTGATGTATTTTAAATTTTCTAAAACAAACAAGGAATGTAAAGTTAAAATGCTTTAAATGCTACAAAAAATGCGGGACAGTCTCTTGCCACGTGGACACATAGAAAACGAATCCAGTCATCTGTGTCCCTTGCTAATTGGTGCAAATTATTTTACGTTTCATTTGTTTCGCATTCCCTGGGACACAGTATGATCCCAGAAACGCGTTCGTTCGATAAAAAAGATCAAATTACCTATTTGAGTTTCTAACAAAAAATTGAACGTACCTATGCTATATTTACAACTACCACGATACTTTTTTTCGCTACATACTTTTTATCGATATTAAAAATATTCGGCAAAATTCGTTTAAAAATAAATACATTTGATAAAAACTAAATTTAAACAAGCCGTGAGGGGGGTTGTTTATTAGGACTAAAGTTACTTTTAATTGGGACTCACAAGTGCGACCCTTGAGATCCACACGACGAAGTTCCCAGTTTGATGAGTATTAATATTAATAATTAAATTAGAAATTACACGGAAAAGTAATTATTTTAATCATTAAAACATAATTATTATTTATTTTTAACAATAAAAAAAAAGAACGGCTAGACCGATTTTTATAAAATTTATGTCGGATCAAAATGACTTTAACACGCCTCGATTGACACCCTTACGAAGTCGATATAATTTTTTATTTGCGAGATATTGTGTAAAATCTACCTTTTTGGAGTCTATTTGGTTAAGAAAAAGAATGACTGAACCGATTTTGAAAAAATTTCTTTCAGATCATATTTACGTTAATACGCGTCGATTGGCACCCTAACGTAGTCGATATCATTTTTCATTCTCGAGATTTCGTCTTAGAAAGAAATGATCACATATGTACGTACACACACAGACATCTTTTAAAAAAATAGTGTAAAAATAGTGTAGTGACCTTGAAATATAAAAATTTGTTATACATTTTGATTTCGATTTTCGGACCCATTACAATAACTTCCAATGGGAAGTTAAAAATGAAATATTAAAATTTAAATGTTAAAACATTTCAGCCTATAGCGTTTATTTAACAGAGAGAGAGAGAGAGAGAATTTGAGCGAAAAAGATATATAAAAACAAAATGCTTACATTTTGTGTTGTAAATTGTTATGCTTTCATTTATTAATGAACCGCTATTGCAAATGGCGTGCATCAATAAGCACCGTTGTTGTTTTGTTTATCGGTTCGTCTAATTATTTATTCATTATAAATTGATTGACAATTCATTAACGATTACCTATTATCATGACACCTATCATTTTTGAAATGGTAATTGTGTGAATGTGGTGAAATGTTCCATTGTAAAAGTTGATATTTATTTTATAAATAATTTCAATTTCGTTATGATATGGGGAAACACTAGTTGCAAAATTATTAAAAAAAGACTTAAAAGTATTTAAAACTTACTAAAGTAAAATTTTGAATTTTTTTGTGGTTTTACTTTTGAAAATTCAATATCTCCTACATCCCTGGTCATATCTTCGAACCGTTTGAAATATCTCGATGAAACAAAGACTATGTTGACCCAAGGGTGTGTAAATTTCATGTCAATAGCTTCAGTAGTTTTTGAATTAAGTCCACGGACAGAAAAAGTCATGAGGTATCGTGGGACACCTGACAGAAGCTATGCTTCTTACGCATTGTATTTAAAATCGAATTTATTTATATACATATAAAAACTATATAGACACTATATAGCAACATTAGCGCTGCCCGAGGGCAGTACAGCCTAGTGGTTAGCGTGCTTAGTGCCGCAACCTCTGGACTGGACTGCCGTGGGTTCGAATCCCACCTGCGCTCATGGATGTTTTGTGATGTTATTTAGTTTTAAGATAGTTGTTATTTAGTGTAGTTGAAAGACGCTAATGACCTGAGATGTCGACGCGTCTATAATCTACAATAAATAAATAAATAAATTAGCGCTGCCTAACCAATGAGGTGCGTTGCATCGTCACGTTCGTGACGTTTCACTTTTTGTGATTTAGGTCCCCATCACGAAGGCAATTTGAATAAAGATAACTATCTATCTATCTATCTATCTATCTATCTATCATAAAAGATCTTCCAGGTCGCAGTGAACGAAGGGCAGTAATTCCTTACGCCCCATGTAAAATCTATAAATCTAGGTCCCCATCTCGAACGTGCGTTAAGAAGCATAGCTTCAAAAAATTTAATATTAGATTTGGTTTAGTATAATCGAGATTCGAGAATGCAAACGGAAAAAGTAATTAAATTCGGAAAATTTGGAAATCGCAGACAGACACTTCCATTTTTGCAAGCTTTTACTTAACTTGCAATGTATGCTAGTTTGTGTGTTTGTTTAGGACAAATCTTGCAAGTCAATTTTAAACGACTTCCACGTATCCGATCGATTTGAAATTTTGTACATATATGTATTTTCGATGACAATACATGAATAAATCGTTTTTAGAAATAAATTCAACCCCTAAGGGGCTCAAACGAGGATGTAGGGTTTTTTGACTAATTAACGCTCAGGCCAAATCGCTGAAGCTAGAAACTTGAAATTTGGACAGTTGGTTCCTTTCTGACGGAAGCATCCACTAAGAAAGGATTTTTCGAAATTCAACCCCTACAGATGTCAAAGGGAGGTAAAATTTTGAAAGACTAAATTGAACAAAATAAATGTTAGTAAAAAAACTTTTTAGAGACAAGTTTTTAATTAAATGCACTAATAGGGAAAAAATAATTTTTAATAATTTAAGTTCATAATTATAAAAGCGTGGGTCGTGACTAATAAACTATCATAGAGTTCATGACCCACGCTTTTATAATTATGAACCTAACTAAATTATTAAAAAATATTTTTTTCCTTTTTAGTGCATTTAAATAAAAGTTTGTCTGTAAAAAGTTTGTTTTACTAATATTTATATTTATCTGTGTTGATTGATGTACTTATTAATGATTTAGGACTTTAAAATTTTGAAAACAAAGTATCTAGTATGAAAATTCGGTGTCCGTTCACAGCGATTTCACTGTACATATAAAATATATAGATATAAGACTGGAAGTACAACTTTACTTCATTCCTTTTATTCAAAGTTTTATTAGATTCGTGTTTTATGAGATATTGGATATTTTATTGATGGGAACGGTGCACTTATTTCTTTGTCACGTCGTTGTCAAGTTTTTTTAAAGCGAATCGTAACGCCGTTTTTCTTAAAATTTCGACAGAGCATTGATTTAATCTCTTGATTTTTGGATTAGATTACAAGACACTTAACAGCTGAGTCTCGAAGATTGGGATGAAATATTATTTTCATTTTAGCGACTACATAACCCAATTAATGTCATTACAAAACTGATATAATATTTTGTAATTTTATAATAAAAAAAAATCACTGCCAACTTTATTTTTTTAAGCCCATCAAGAGCTAAGGTTATTTGGGCCTAACACCAATTCATGTTTTAAATATCTGGATGACCGAGCTTTGCTCGGATGAGTTCAAAAAAAATAGTTCTTAAAGTTCCCATTTCATCAAAATCGTTAGTCGTTTTTAAGAAAAAAATTACATACCTATAAGTAGATAATATTATTATACGTCAGTATACGTCATACTACATAACGTATGTACCTACATATTTTCAAATAATTACTGATTATTTTAATAAGTTAAAGATTGACTGTCAGAGTAATTTGACATTAAATAATGAAAATAGTTTGTTTTTTCCAAAGCCTACTCACCATACGACACTGTTTTATAACGTTAAAAAAACTGTTTTTTAAAATGATAAAATCGATGAAAAAACGAATTTTTCCAGGGATTAAACCTGGCCCCCCAAAACCCCTTTTCAGTAAATTTCATCCAAATCGTTAGGGCCGTTTTCGAGAAAATATTTATATATAGGTACATATATACAAGATTTGCTCGTTTAATAATATATTGATTTATTATTTTTGTTTTCACTCGTGCTATCTTAATTTGTTTCTTTTTATGCGCTCGTTTTAACATAGTCACTACTTGTGTGTAATAAGTATACCTCATTACGGCACTAGATATACAATCTACTATTTAAAATATGCGGCCGAGTTTTAAAGTGTGCTTTCTATAATAATAAGCCAGAAATTGGGAACTTATGGTATTTAAAAATGCTTTAAACAAAATATTTTCCAAACAACTTTTCATTAAAATTAAAACATTTTGGGCGCTTTCGGAAACTGTCTTGTTTCTGTAACGTCGTCTTCTAAAGAAACGAAGCACATTTGCGTTCTTTTTCTAGAATCGTGATGTGGTACGAAGTGAGCATAAAAATTTCAAATGACTGTGTTACGTTTTGCTTAGTTTTATTGCCACCAGATCGCAGTGCATATCTTTGTGACGTAATACGGCCTAACGTCTGTACGTGCTTACCCACTAACGTACTCAACTAACATAGGTACTGCTTGGATGTTATTGGTTTTTATCCGCAGGTGAATTGTTTCGTCTTGTTTAATGAAAATTACCATATTTTTATTCGTCAGATAGCACTAGTGGCAGGTAAGGTATGTGTTAAACGTGTACATTTTTTATTCGTCAGATGGCACGAGTGGCTTCGATATCCTAGAGAGGGTATAGACAGAGTGTGGCCACCACACTGGTCTGTCAATCGTTGGTTGCTTCCGTCAATTTAGATTAATTCAGAATTTCCGACAATTACTTCAAATAGTTAGGTACGTCATGGTTTGTTGTTTTTTATCATCTATGCCATTTCAATTTGAAAACGAAGATAAGTAATATTGTAGGTAATTGATGAATGCCTATTTTTATTAATTACCAAATGTATTTATTTAATAATATTTTATATTGAGTGACTTCTTAGCATATTATTATTTTTAAACGGTTTTATTTAGTTTGACCCTGTAGATTTGTTTGTTACTATCTTTGTTTCAAATCTTGCGACAGCTTTTTCAACTACTTCTACTTAACCGATTCTTATGAAACTTTGTTCCCGTGACAGTACAATATTATGATAATTTCAACTTGGTAACGAGGGTCTGATGATGGAATCAGGAGGTGGACAGTTGAAAAGATGAGGAGTTTGCATAATAATACGGGCCAGAAATCAAACTAAAAACTAGAAAATAAAAATAGGTAAAAAAACTTTTAAGTTAAACGGTTTTAAAAAATGTTTCATATTCAGGTAGGTATTTTACAATTTAGTATGTTACAGGTAAGTACAGTAGTTATTTATATTTTGTTTATTAAATTTGTATTGTGTATGAAGTTTATTGTATTTTTAATATTTTTTTCACTGAAACATTCTTTTAGGTTGTCCGGTAACTTACATATTCTGCGTTCATCTGAATATTCTCTACATTCTAGGAGGAGATGGGTGACATTGATGTTGGTCTGGCAATATTGACAAACAGGCGGTTCTTCTTTTTTCATCAGGTAAGAGGGTGTGATTTTAGTATGTCCTATTTTAAGTCTGGTAATTGTGACTTGCTCTTTTCGTGTTAATTCATATATTTGTGTTTTATTTGTACTGTCGGTTATGCTTCTTAATATGTAACTCATTATATACGTAATATGTAACTCATTATATACGTTATATGTATTTTGTGCTTATGACTTCGAGTCGAAGCACCTTTTTTCTTTTCTATAATAAAAAAAAAAAAAAATGTTTCAAATAAAATTTGTCTCAAATTTTATGCTCTACATTTTTTATAATAAATATTAACATCATTAGAGCAATAGAAACCGAGATAATCGCGAAAAACTGATTTTTTTGATCTTTGACCTTGAATAACTTACGACGCAGACACGAGATTTTATGAGACTTTTGAGACAACTTTTAGAACGCTAAAATGAAGGTATATACGAAAATTCAGCTTATTATCTCTCATTCCGAGTTTGATCGCTAATTTGACTGGACTATACCTACTCTACGATATCAAAACAATTTTTCACACATAAATTTCCGTTTCCTGAATGTTTTTTCGGCGATTAAATTAAATTAAAATGAAATAACCGTCTCTGATTAGAGGAACGGAGTACTGCAGATATAAACCTAGATTTCGACTGAATGCTCTGCAAACTTGCGTAATGGGTTAACATTTGCCGCGTACGTTATAACATAACCTTAAATAGTTAAATTGCGCGAAGAGATATAAGTTTTAAGTACATTATAAAGAGGGAGAAAGAGCAAGCTAAAGAGGTGAGTGCTCGGTATTGTTATCTGGGCTGTGCGCGCAATTGAACAACGCCATCCTTTTTAAAAACAATCCCCTGTTTTATATGGTTCGTAGCTGTGCTTATTACGTACAGTTTGCTCGAAACACTATGACAACTTTACCTATTTTTGAAGTGAAAACTTCCTTAGGCGCGCTTTGTCTGGGCTGTTAACGACAGTGATGTGAAACGCATCCGACGGTGACAATCGGGGCTACTCGGCTCATAATAAAAAAAAAATTTGCCGACTTTGAAAAAGTAATCGAATGCCTCTACCAACTTCAAAAAAGGAATTAGAATACCTCTAAAATAAAAAAAAGATAAAATAATTTTTCCTTTAGTTTTACAAACAATTCCGAACCTACATTTAATTAGAAGTCAGCATAAGTAAAATAAACCACTAGAGTTATAGAGAAAAAATAATTGCGCAGATGTTTCACTAATTCAGTGTAGGTAGGGAAGGTGATTGCAAAACTAAGAGCAAAATTATTTTATGTTTTTAGAGGCAATCTGATTCCTTAAGGCCCGTATTCACCGAGCCTAGTTAGTTATTTATTCCGTTGATTTATTCCCCTAGTAACTATCACACGGAATAAGTAGTGATAATTCAAATTACCAAACATAGATAAGTTTACTGCAGGTATAAATCGTAAGAATAGTTATTCTGTCCAATTTCAAGGGTATAAATATTTATCCGCCTAGTTAAATAGGGTGTGCACGAAATGCATAAATTACTTTATGGCCTGGCGACCTTTTCAGGTAAATATTAATTGCATATCTTACAGGTAAAGGTTTTTGTCAGTAAAATATGTCAATATTCACCATTTTACATTTTCGATAGATGCGCCATCGGTCGGATCTTTGGTAAACGTGCTTTATTTGACAAAATCTGCAAGGCGTATAGTATATAGTAAATTTTTACCTGCAGTTACTATTCTATCGAATGAATTGCTTGGTGAATAGAAAGTTTATTTTATTCCAAGGAATAAATTTATTCTAAGGTTAGTAACTTCTATCTTTAACAGTGTTTGGTAAATACGGGCCTAAATCAGCCAAACTTTTTAAAATTATTTTTGTTGTACTTTATGCAGTTTCAATCAACAACAACGTAACATTAACCAACACAGACGCTAATGACCTCTGTTGTCGAGCGTCTATAATCCACAATTCAATTCAATTAACTAACAAAAAGCTGAAAACATAATTTTCGGTTATGCAAAGTTAAATTGTAGATACAGTTAGTCGTTTTGCAACTGGGCGTTATTTAATTTCAGAGAGTTCATGTTCATCTTGTCTACCTCATTAAACTTATAATAGAGCCGATTTTTTTTTTGTTTTTGCGTTCTTTTAGAAAGATTTATGAATGAAAGATCTTATTATATTCGTGTCATTTTATTTTTAATTCATAAATATTTTGTACGTTGCCAAAATGCTTACATTTTACTTAGAATAATCAAATACTTATATATATTTTTAGTTGTTTGCGAAACTGTGTTATTTTCGAAACATTTCCAAGGCGGATATTTGAAACCATATTTATTTAAAGTGAAGATCAGAAAAATTAGTAGATTGTATTTCTAGTGTCGCAATGAGGTATATTACTGACGAGTAGTGAAAGTATGTTAAAACGAGCGATTTAGCGAGTTTTAACAGTCACACGAGTCATAATATCATTACGCACGAGAAATACATGGTATTTTTTTGCAATACCTGCACTGTAAAATATCTACTTTTCACTTAAAATTCGGAATTTTCAAAAAATTGGAATGTAGTTTGCGTTCCAATATTTTGTGGGGATTAGCACTCCCAGGGACCCGAGCTCGTACCAGTCGGTTTGTGTATGCCGGCTGGCGGATTCTAATACACAAATGGATTTTTTGTTGTGTTGAAGACGCTAATGACCTGAGTTGTCGACGCGTCTATAATCTACAATAAAATAAATCCATGCATACATACACGCATGTAAAGAAGCTATTTTATAGTGGGTATGGCAAAAAGTTATTTAATGCTTGAAATAGATATTTCAAAACCATACTAATATGTGATAAATGTGGGGTTGCATAAAAGACGAAAATTCTTGTGAAGAAGCTATTTTTTTTGTAAAACAAACTATGTTCTTTTTTAAGGTTGGCACACATAAAACAAATTGTGCATGACATTCGAGTGCACTGATTTCGTTCTTAAATGTTGTTGAACCTGTTGTCACGGTCGATTTATTCAAATCGTTCCAAAATCAAAATGGCTACCTATAGACGAATATTGTTACTGCGTCATAGCATGCAAAACATACATAATGTTCTATTAAGGCGAATCCATAACAGTTATGTAATTCAACGGGCTTATAGAATATCAATAATGTTATTGGAATATTCAAGCACTTTAATTCTGCGTCTGTTAGTTTATTAGCGACACAAAAAATGGGTATCTATTTCTGTATCGCGGGTACAGACAGATGAAGTGAATACCGTTAAACACAAATAATTGTATTCGTTGCCATGGAAATGAATACATCCACTTTTATTTATCTTATAAAATCATATGTCCTTAAAATATAATAAATAAAATAATTACAATTTTATTTTTTTAGGTATATTTTAAATTATTGTTATCCAATGTCTTTATATTTTCATTATTAAAAAAAATGGGTGTGTGCTTATGACCACACGAAAGAAGTGAAAACCAGATTTTCTAATTTTGGTGCCATCTATTATAAAGCATTTATGAACTAAAAATAATTTATTACTAAAATTGTATTTTTAATTAATTCCACCTTGGTTTCAAAAAAAATATAATTATTGTCATAGAGAGAATATAACAAAAATAAAAAAATATATAAATAAATATCAGGTAGAATTTAGAAAAAAAACACCAAAAATCCTACGCTGCCATCAGATCTCGAACTCAGGTTCCTTGCATATACAACGCAAAGACGTTGCCAACTGCGCTATGGGCGCAATTACTGTAGTGCGTACCGTTTTTATGATATAAGTATGTCAGCCGAGCACAGTTGTAAGAGACTTCGGGTTGCGAATTCTTACGGTTCGGGTTGCGAATTCTTCCCTTCGGGTTGCGAATTCTTCCCGTCGGGTTGCGAACGCTTCACTTTATTTCAGTACCCAGACAAAAAGTGCCTAACGCGCCTAAGGAAGTTTTCACTTCAAAAATAGATTAAGGCCTGCGGGATTCTAACCTGGGCTTGGCGTTCGTACCCATCGGTAGACCCGTATTTTTCTACACCGTCACCTGACTTACTGTGTCAGAGACCTTAACATAGATATACATGCTGTGCTTTGTTATACACATGTCAACCACTTCCGACTATTTCCGTTACTTCTAATATTTCCAAAATGCCACCCCAGTATGAGACATTAGACGCCAAAATGAGTATTAAAAGTGATTATAAGCGTCAAAATTTAGTCTTTGACAGCATTCTGTCTATCTGTCCGTCTGAGTTGAAGTTGCAGAAGTGCATGTCTAACTAAATTAGTAATGTATTGTAACTGGGCGAAGTTAACTTGTGATGTTATAAGTTTGGTAAACCTGATAACATAAAGCTAGCGGCAGGAACGGAAGGTGATAGAACCTATAATGCCAAAGTTAATACAATTAACTTGATGGTTATACTTAGCATTGCGGTGAAGCATCTGAATTTACTACGAACAACATTTTGATAATAATTGTTGACATGTATAATAGCACCTACCTTTTTTTTTGAAAAACGAAAAAAATGTGCTTTGACTACAAATGTCACTAGGGACCTTTATAGCATATTTTCGTGTGTTGTTGCAAACTAGAGTCGAAATCTGTCCACGCTATTAACAATGCATGATTTGTATTTCTGAATTATCTATTTATTTTGTTTGTATTTTTTGAAGTGAAAACTTCCTTACTCTCTAAGTGGAAGAATTCTTTTAAATAAATTATTATCTAATTATTAATTATTATTATTATCATCTCTTAACGGTTAAGGCAACATAATATACCAAGAAAGCCTTTACTCAGCCTGTTTTGTCAACATTATTTTGTAGAACAAAATCTAGTTATCTGCTTTACCGAATAATTAATTTTTGAAGTGAAAACTTCCTTAGGCGCGCTTTGCCTGGGCTGTTAACAACAGTGATGTGAAACGCACCCGACGATGACAATCGGGGCTACTCGGCTCAAACACGAACACGTATTTGCAATATGCTGGTAATAGTGTGCAGTTCATAAGCGTGCTAATAGATGACACTAAAAACTTAATACGAGTAAAAAGTCATTTGTAGTTCACAAGTGCGCTAACAGATGACACTAAAACTTAATATTATCGTTAAGGTATTATATTCATTAAATTTAATTGTATAGGCCAATTTTAATATATTTATGATTAAACTATGTGATTAAAAAATTATATATATATATTTTAAAATTAGAAAATCTAAAGTTTTCACTTCTGTCGTGTGGTCATAAGCACACACCCATTTTTTTATTTATCATTTCAAAAAGGTCACATTTGGAAACTAACCTATAGGAACATGAAATTTAGTAGTTATTCAGTCTTTACGATTTTACTAACGACAAATAAGTTTATTCAAAATCGGTCCAGTGGTTTGTGAGAAAAGCGCATTAGAAATTCTTGACTTACAGATAGATATAGATAGATATTTATTTTATTTGTGAGCATATAACGCTATAAATACGTCAATACTTACAATTACTAAAAATTACATTATATAATAGCAGGAAGTATAACGGAACCTTCCGTGTATACAAATTGAATTCGTATATATATTTGAACAATTTTTCAATTTGATTTTTATGAATATTATTTTGGTAAAAATGGATATGTATGCATCTCAGGTACAGACAGATGACGTGAATATCGTTAAACACAAATAATTGTCTTCCTTGTCATGGAAAGAAATACATCCACTATTATTTGTGTTATAAAACCAAATATTCGTAAAATATAATAAATAAAATAATTTTAATTTATTTTGTTATTATCCAATACCTATATTTTCATTATTAAAAAAATAAAATATTAAAAGTCTTCAGGATTCGAACCTGCAAGGCTTGGCGTTGTACCTGTCGATATAAACTCGTACTTTTCAGCAAGGCCACTTGGCTAACTGCGTCTGAGACCTTAACATAGTTATATACAAGCTGTGTTTTGTTTTAAATGTCAACCACTTCCAACTATTTCCTTTACATCTATTATTTCTAAAATGCCACCCCAGTATAAGACTGTTCTAATTCAAAAATTAGACGCATCGCCATTGACACGACGTGACCCGACGGTGTCGGATGCTGGTGTCACAGACAGCGAACGACGCCAGGCGTCGTTGTGTCCGTGCTAGATAACAACACTCTACCTAGCAAGCTTGGAGATGAGTTTAAAGTTGTCGTTACAAGAACTAGTTATATCTCGAACACTGAACAATAGAAATCTAAGCATTGTTGATATTTGTGTCGATCAAAACTTACTAAATAACATTCGATGTATCCACCATCTATGTTTAGTCAGTTTCATAACAAAAGGAAGAGGAATAGGGACTTTTTGAGGTGAAACTTCATTAGCGAAACTAGTGAATCGAAATGACCTCGACACAAAATTAGCACACGAAAAATACCGACACAAAAATTCAAACATGACACATAAGCATGAAATATAATTCTGTTACGCGCTCACGTAGAACGACTCAAACGGCTACGTGGAGAAACTCATTAGTGTAGTGTGTATAAGATTACAGGTTCGCGTCAGTTTGGAGTAATATGAAATATTAAATTTTATTTTTATGTTAGTATTACTGTTACGAACAACCATCGAAAAACGTAACGATGCAATGCAATACTAGAAAAATTCATTTTAAATCTATGTCTCGGTCGGGACTCCACAGTCATTTACAGTGACACAATTAAATAATCAATTGTTTCCATTATAAAGCAAATTGTAACTTAAATTTCACATAATTCGAGAGGTTCTTTTTCATTATTTTTTACAATTTACAATTTTACGCTATATACGTACGGCTGTGGAAATGCGTTCAGTGTAAACGCGGCTCTAGTTAATAAAGATTATGTAGAGTTGCAGTGTGTAGTAAGCCGTGAAAATAGCCGACTCAGTTGATGTCAATTTTGTGTGCCGTAAGAGACAGCGAATGTTGACAAAACTAGTTTAGCTAAACCCACCCTTCCCTTATTCGCCATCCGGCTCAGGAGATGTATGTTTGCCTAGCTATAATATATCTATCAATATGTACAATTTAAACATAAGAAATACAATCAATATGATTAAACACCTATACCGTAACTAAATTCACTATATTAGTGAAATTAACATAAGAATATCAGACGAATTATCGCCATGATATTTATATAGAAGGCTATATAGGAAAAATGTAAATGCACCGCCGGGAATCGAACCCAGAACTCCCAATTTCGCGTCGGGTAAGTTTCCAGTTACTACACAGTGCCCAACAGTGTACATTTAATTCTTCCTATATATGCAACGATGACCACAGATCCATTAACTGCGAGAGCTATTATTTTATAACAACATTACGAATGAATGCTGGCTTTCTCATGGCCCGGACGCGCCTTATAAATCAAATTATAACGAGAAATCTATATACGGTTTTTAATATAAACATAAGAAATACAATCAATATGATTAAACACCTATACCGTAACTAAATTCACTATATATATGGATCTGTGGTCATCGTTGCATATATAGGAAGAATTAAATGTACACTGTTGGGCACTGTGTAGTAACTGGAAACTAACCTGACGCGAAATTGGGAGTTCTGGGTTCGATTCCCGGCGGTGCATTTACATTTTTCCTATATAGCCTTCTATATAAATATCATGGCGATAATTCGTCTGATATTCTTATGTTAATTTCACTAATATAGTGAATTTAGTTACGGTATAGGTGTTTAATCATATTGATTGTATTTCTTATGTTTATATTAAAAACCGTATATAGATTTCTCGTTATAATTTGATGTACAATTTATTTTCTCTTTCATTTAACTGGGTCCTATTTATAGTACGATTATAATCAAGCCCGGATTTTTGCTTATAGGCCCACTAGGCACCGGCCTAAGGGCCCAGACGCCGATAGGGCCCCGGCCAGAGTGGAGATGGAAATTAGGTATAGAGAAAAAAAGCTCAAACCTGTACCGCTAAAAGTAAAATAAGTAGGTCGAAAACACTTTGTAGTATAAATAATTGCAGAGGGCAGTGTAGCCTAGTGGATAGCGTACTTGGTACCGCAGCATCTAGACTAGAGTGTCGTGGGTTTGAATCCCACCTACGCTCATGGATGCTTTGTGATGTTATTTAGTTTTAAGATAGTTGTTATTTAGTGTAGTTGAAAGACGCTAATGACCTGAGATGTCGACGCGTCTATAATCTACAATAAATAAATAAATAAATAATTACAGATTTAATATTAATTAGTGGACTATGCGGGGTGTCCATAACTCCTCTATTACAAGCCACCACGGTTCTAACCTAAAAGCTGGTAAAAGTATCAATTTGATTTCTAATTTATTATTAAAAAATAATAAATTAAAAATATTATTTGTTGAGAAATAAATATATTAAAAAATGTATTAAGTTTGAGCGAATATTTTAAGATAAAAGGCTGAGAATTTATTTTGAGGTTTACTCTTTTTATTGAGAAAAAAATAGAAGATAAAATCGTATGTTAACAATTTAAAATTATTTAAATTATATGTGTAAAGAATAACTGTTTTTTTTTATAATTAATTTTTAGACAGAAAATTGTTAGTACGATTAAAGTATCGCAATTATTAATATATACAAATAAATGCAAAGTTTGCATTCGTGTTTAAACCAGTCATAATTAATGACGTAATAATATAATGCGACAATGGAAAAATTCATTTTTCAAACCTATGTCGCCGTCGGGACTCTAACCCGAAACTTCCACTTTCGCGATGGCTGAGTTGACAATTACTCTACAGTGACACGCTTTTAAACAATCAATTATTTCCTAATGAAGAAATTTGTCAGTGAAATATTGATTGTTTAAAAACGTGTCTCTGTAGAGTAATTGTCAACTCATCCACCGCGAAAGTGGAAGTTTCGAGTTAGAGTCCCGACGGTGACATAGGTTTGAAAAATCATTATATTGTTACGTCATTATGGGTGGTTTAAACACGAATGGAAACTTTGCATTTATTTGTATATATTAATTTTTAGGTTAGGTTCAATTTTTACGTAGCGTAGTTTTAGAATCTGAATAAAACACTGCAATATAAAATTTCGATTTAACTAATGTTTAAAACTCTATGTCTTTTGAAATTGAATAAAACATGACTTTTATCTAAAACTAACCGATTTATTTGATTAAGATTTCTTTAATAAAAATCTAAGCTTTCCAAATAATGCCAACTGAAGAAACACTTAAACTAAAAGCTTTAATTTTAACCTTGTACTATTAAATTTTATCAGATGTACTGTCAGCCAAAGAGAAATTGCTTTCTCTTAAGAATTAATGTGACTTTGGAATATATATTTATATACATAATATACAATTAACTTGTATTTTATATGCCCATTAAAAGCTCTTTGTTTAATATTCAAGTAATTATTTCTGACTACTGGAATGTTTTCTTGCTTTCTTTGGTGTTTCAATTTTTGAAGTTATACTTCTTTAGCAAGGAATGATCTCGACTCAAATATATCCGACTTAAAAATTACTGTAACACTGTAATGTAACGCTGATGGGATAAAACGGCTCTACCGATTTGAATGAAATTTACTGAAAAAGGGTTTGGGGCTAGGTCACATCCCAGGAAAAATTCGTTTTCTTATAGATTTTATGATTTTTAAAATCGATTTTTTGACGTTTCAAATAGTGTAATATTGTAAGCAGGCTTTGGATATTTATCCAAGTGTGCAAGCTTTCACGGCCGGCATTGTTCCAAGTCTTTATGGTTTCCGGGCTTGTAGGCCGTGGTCCCATGGTATTTCTACCTGACGTTTCGTCAACAACTGCGGTAGACATTCTCAAAGGCCATGTGGCAGCGGTCGAAGTGTCCTCCTTGGCGGCTCACAGATCAGAATGTCTACCGCAGTTGTAGACGAAACGTCAGGTAGAAATACCATCGGACCACGGCCTACAAGCCCGGAAACCATGAAGATTTGGATATTTATGTATAGATACTATGATATCCATGAATTTTATTTATTATTTATTATATAAAAATGAATCTTTGTTCCGTATGCGCGTTCTTATATAATTCATCCGATTGCGATGAAACTTTGGTGAGTTGTTGTGCTCAATACATGGAAGGTTTCTGTACGTTCATAAATTCTTAGCACCCGGGCGAAGCCGGGCGGGACCGCTATATTATCATACATGATGGGCTTGAGAATAGCCGAGCGTGTAGCAATGCTGTTGTTTACATGACGTTGCTATGGTTCTTCTATTACAAGTCCCCAGCTCCCGGGTTTTAGCCCGAGAGCTGGTAAAAGTGTCAATTGGCTTTTCAATTTATTATACTAAAAAATATTGAATTGAAAATATGAACTGGTGCTAGGCCGAAATAACCTTAGCTGTTGATGGTCTTTAAAACACACACACCATGCAGGGTGGAAGTACGTGTATATATGGCGGAGGGGCAGGTGTTTAATCTTTTTCTGTATATTTTCTTAGCACCCGGGCGAAGACGGGCAAGACCGCTAGATTACTGTGCATGATGGAAGTACGTGTATATATGGCGGAGGGGCAGGTGTTTAATCTTTATCTATACCTATGTAAATTTTTAGCACCCGGACGGGACCGCTATATTACCGTGCATGGTGGAAGTACGTGTATATATTATGCCGGATGGGCAGGTGTTTAATCTTTTTCTATATATATTCTTAGCACCCGGACGAATCCGGGCGGGACCGCTAGATTACCGTGCATGGTGGAAGTACGTGTATATGTGGCAGAGGGGCAGGTGTTTAATCTTTATCTATATATAAATTCTTAGCATCCGAGCAAAGCCGGGCGGGACCGCTATTAATTAATAATTATTTACTTTTAAATTTTTAAATTAAATTAAAAAAGAAATTTCATACTCTTTTATTTCACAAAAGAAACTCCTTGGTTGTTAAACGGTAAAGAATAGGTAAAGTGAGAAGACTGAACAAAAGCGTTTTGTGTTGACAATTTTAATAATAGTTTCTAAGCTACAGATATTAATGAGCACCATTTAAATGCAAATTCGGTAATATATTTTTTGTAGAATATCAATTTCGTCGTAATATTTCACTTCTAAAAGTCACATTTGCATGGCTACTGGTCGTTCGTCTCGGCAAATATTAGAAAACTAACAAATTCATCGGTCCATAAAATAAACTATATGATTTTTTAAGACTCTAATCAAAATAACTTCTCTTGTCGAGCATCTACAATCAATATCTCTAACTGCAATTTATTATTTATTTTGTATTTATTGGTATTTGGTAACGTAGATTCCAACCGGGCTTGAGAATGGCCGAGCTTGTAGCAATGCTGTTGTTTACATGGCGTTGCTATGGTTCCTCTATTACAGATCCCCAGTTCCCGGGCTCTAACCCGAGAGCTGGTAAAAGTGTCAATTGGATTTTCAATTTATTATTAAAAAAAAATAATAATGAATTGAAAATATGAATCGGTGCTAGGCCCAAATAACCTTAGCTGTTGGTGGTCTTTAAACACAATTTAACAATTTTTTAGATTCCAATCCTAAGAAAATGTGGGACGACCCTATTAGTTTTTACACAATTGCTGAAATGATATATTATTAACATGCTGGCCTATGGACCATACTGCCGTGGATTCGAATCCCACCTCCGCTCATTGATGTTTAATGATGTTATTTAATTTAATCTGATGTAATTAGCAGGGCTGTTCCTAAGCTGGTCAGCGCCCGTATGAAAGATATATATCAATTCTCGGTGTAAAATTCCTACAGTACCTTACTACCTATATAAAAAACGAACGCTTTGTAAAATACGTCTCAAAAACAAGTAGGCATTAATTAGCAGGGCTGCTCGTAGGCTAGTCAGCGCCCGTATGAAAGATATATATCAATTCTCGGTGTAAAATTCCTACAGTACCTATATAAAAAACGAACGCTTTGTAAAATACTTCTCAAAAACAAGTAAGCACTAATTGGCAGGGCTGTTCCTAGGCTAGTCAGCGCCCGTATGAAAGATATATATATATATCAATTCTCGGTGTAAAATTCCTACATTACCTATATAAAAAACGAACGCTTTGTAAAATACGTCTCAAAAACAAGTAGGCACTAATTAGCAGGGCTGTTCCTAGGCTAGTCAGCGCTCGTATGAAAGATATATATATCAATTCTCGGTGTAAAATTCCTACAGTACCTATATAAAAAACGAACGCTTTGTAAAATACGTCTCAAAAACAAGTAGGCACTAATTAGCAGGGCTGTTCCTAGGCTAGTCAGCACCCGTATGAAAGATATATATATCAATTCTCGGTGTAAAATTCCTACAGTACCTATATAAAAAACGAACGCTTTGTAAAATACGTCTCAAAAACAAGTAGGCACTAATTAGCAGGGCTGTTCCTAGGCTAGTCAGCGCCCGTATGAAAGATATATATATCAATTCTCGGTGTAAAATTCCTACAGTACCTATATAAAAAACGAACGCTTTGTAAAATACGTCTCAAAAACAAGTAGGCACATAAGGTTCTTTGTTATTTGTGAACTAATAATATTACGCTCTATTTCTTGTAGGACGTGTAAAATAAAGCCTCTTGAACACTTAACACGTAAACATGTTGTAGATAAATAAAATACAATTATAGATATATAGTCCGTATTAAAATTAATGTTTTCATTTATACGGTTTAATATTTATCCGCTCACCTTTCATGTTTTTAAGCTAACATGATGACATTTTTTAGACCTATACACAAACTTATGGCATCTAGTTTTGACCTCAACAAGAATAAATTAATTAACTCAGAAAGGAAATTTCTCTTGCTTCTTGCGTTGCTTAATATAAACATTTAAAAATGTCAATTTAAATTCCATACATTGTACACAAAATTTTAAAAAACAAAGTTTTTATGAAACACTGTTTTTCAAAATCTTGTGTATGGAATAAATTGACATTTTTGTATCTTAATATTAATTAAATCAATCAGAGGCTACAGGACTGGGTAGAAAAAAAGAAAAATTCCCTGAAGCTTAATTTAGTGACATATCTATGTAAAAATTTCTCCTCATTTGTTTAAGACATTCTATTACACGAAATCTACGTAAAAATGTCTCCTCTTTCATTCTGACATTCTAATAGGTACACGAAATCTATGTAAAAATTTCTCCTCTTTCATTCTGAAATTCTAATAGGTACACGAAATCTATGTAAAAATTTCTCCTCTTTCGTTTAAGACATTCTATTACACGAAATCTATGTAAAAATGTCTCCTCTTTCGTTCTGTCATTCTAATAGGTACACGAAATCTATGTAAAAATTTCTCCTCTTTCGTTTAAGACATTCTAATACACGAAATCTATGCAAAATTTCTCCTCTTTCGTTTAAGGCATTCTAATACACGAAATCAATGTAAAAATTTCTCCTCTTTCGTTTAAGACAGGTTTCGAACCGATCTGACTTTAATTGAGCGAATTATAAGCAAAAAACCGTTCGTCACGTATATTGATCATGTTTTTTCGCCCAGGTTTTTTCATCACGTTTTATTCGTCAGACATTTACCCCTCTATATACCACCGGAAAAGACTTTTACGTTAAAAGAGAGTAAATAAAACAGATTTCTTGTTGCTTGGGTCTCCATTGTGAAGCAAACCAAAACACTTTTGGTTCTCGTCCACACGTTTGTCGGCGAGGTGCTGTAGTTAGTTACGTAACTTCTGTAGGTGTTAGATAGTGTCGGCCTCAACTCCCCCCATCTATGCACGCTTTCCAGCCTCACCATGCATCCTAGCGCCCAAACTCGTACTGCGTTACTACAGCAGAACTAGACGAAAGGAGAGATATTAAGATGTAGGTGATTTACTGTACCCCCTTAGTAAGTTCACCCCAAGTTGAATACTGTTTTACTATTGGCCATCTGGCTTTGTTACGCATATATATTTTGAAATTGTGACGCTTGTGAAGCTCTATATATTGTTACAAAGTTGTAACGAATTACCAAGATGGTAATTGCGGGCCCGATTGATAATTTCCCAGAGTCGTTAATTCACATCAACCAATAGTTCAGTAAAGTATAACTGGTAATGTATAATAATATAATAATTTAAGAAAACACAAGATTACATATAGGTACCTAATTAAAATTATAGTAGAAAAACTTTATAAGAGGAAACACAAACTTAGAAATTTTAAAAAGTCTTGACTTATTAGTGTATTTGCCATATGGCACATACACTATTGGCGTCGGTCGGATGGCGGGACCTAGGGGTCGGACCAAAATTTCTCGACGTTTCATAGCCTCCTGAACAATTTGTCACCATGTTTGGAAATGTTTATACATGTGTTCGCGGCATAACTCTCGAAAGACTTAATTGATTCGAATGAAATTTAGTAGACACGTTGGAATCCATCACTGCACGGAACCTATTTAAAATGGGCCCAATCGGATCATTTTAAGGGTAGTTTTTAGGGGTTGAAAAATGTTTTTGAGCCCGAAAATACCGAAAAAATTCTCAGAATTATTTCAAAATTGAAATTTAACCTTTTAGTAAATCTCAAAATGTGCTGGTAAAATTTTAATAAAATCGGATCGACAGGACCGGACATACAAATTTTATGAAAACACTAGTTTGCGGATAGTGATTTACTTACTGAATGATGCATTTAATGTGGTACAGAGGTTGCATTGATAATAATATTGAAATTAAGAAAAAAAATATTATTTTAAGGGATGTATTAAGGGGTTAATTTTTTTATTTTGCCCAAAAACAAACTTAAGTGCACGTATTAAAGCCACAAGGCCTGTATTAGCAAATACACTATATTGTCGGCAGGGTTTGGCACTGCGACCCGAGTTTTTATTTATTGTAGATTATAAACGCGTCGACAATTTAGGTCATTAGCGTCTTAATTACATTAAATAACAAGTAACTTAAAACTAAATGACATCACAAAACACCCATGAGCTGAGGTGGGATTCGAACACACGACAGTGTGATTCAAAGGCCGCTACGCTAACCACTGAACCACACTGTCCTCTAATTTCTATTTGTCAACAGAGTTTTAGTAGCAACTAACCAACACCAGTAGCTTGTTTCTGCAGACCCCCTCCACCACCCCCGTCCTCTCGTCATCATTTCCACCCTCGCTAAGCACAGCTTTTGCTTACATTCTCTCTACAGAAGCTTTAATGCGTAAGTCACCGGAGCTTGCGTGAACAAATTGAAATGTCAGCATTTAAATTTTAATGTGTGGAAAAAATGTACATGATTTTTGTGCGTCGTTTTGCATAATAACTCCCTTCACATAATTACACGAAGTATGAAAACTTTTTTGCTGAACGTGTGGTACTTTGTTTATGTGGAAACTCACTCTTCAGTGCCATGAAAATATATTTTCGCCGTACCCACTATAAAATAGCTGCTTTACATGCACGTATGTAAGACCAGTGTGCGGGAACGTATATCTTTTCACAACGCCGCTATTGAAAATTCGACTTTTGGTACCTGTTTAGCGGGTTGAAAATGAACGTTTTCATCCCTAGGGATGAAAATTTTCAGGTCGGTTCTCTGTTTCTTAACGTTGTTAAGAGGGAGACAGAGCGATTGGATTCGCATATAATTTTCGAAAACGTCAAACTAAGAAAGAGATAGAGCGATATTGAATCCGCATATAATATTCATAAATGTCAAAATGAGAGACATAACCACACATAAATCTGACAGATCTAATATTTTTGCGACTTTTTTGTACGCCCAAATTGCAGGTACCTCAAATCGAATTGTCAATAGAGTTATTGTGAAAAATAATATGCAATTACTCGGTATGAAACTTGGCGTTTGCAACACGTATGGCTGCATGCCCTCGTACCTCGGGCAGCAAACTTCACACTGGTTGCAAACGCCAAGTTTCTTAACTTATAATGCAGTATACTATTCCTACACTAGTACGTATGAAAGCAAGCTATTTCCATAATAATTTATGTTTATATTCGCCCTGATCTGCCCGCTTTTACCTGCTAACAGAAAATGGAACACTAAATCCAAAAATCTATTAGTTTTAAATCTTAAATGTAAATATTTGTCGAAAACTTTTTTAAGTAGGTACTCTCGTTGCAGCATTCTATGCACTGCATCTGAAATAATAAAAAAAAAATGAAAAATCGTGTAAAACAACGGAACTCCCAGCAAAATAAATTCATTGATTCAAGTTGTGTATGTTGTCGAATGAATCAGTACGTTAGTGAAGTGTTTTTGTTATTTTTATTTCATGATTCATCTTTTGTTCTGGTATTAGAGACGGAATTTGTTCTGTTGCCAAGACGAGGAAGGCGCCAGTAGAGTAATCTGTAAGGCACTAGTCAAGGATCAATGCATTAGATCACCACATCCTACACTGATACTTAAGGGTGGCATGAAAACCATATTATATACTAGCAGACCCGGTCCGGCTTCGCCCGGATGCTAAGAAAACCCGGGTGCTAGGAATTTCCCGGGTGCAATACACTACTCACTCGCTTCGCTCGTTCGCTTGAATATTATAAATACACTACTCACTCGCTTCGCTCGTTCTCTTAAATATTATCATTGCATTACTCACTCGCTTCGCTCATTCGCCATATATATATTTTTTAAAGCTAAATAAAATAAAAAATTCAAAAAAAATTTTTCTTTAAAAAAATAGATAAAAAAGTTCTGGATAGGGACACCCTCATCACCTAGCGGTATGAAATATACTTTACGACCTATTCTTATACCTACCAAATACACACAAAAAATTTCATGATAATCGGTCAAGCCGTTTTGGAGAAGTATGAACACAAACACCGTGACACGAGACTTTTATATATATAGATTTTAGCCGTTAGTTTTCAAGGTGACGTCGCGAAGTGACTTTTTCGCGTGTTCTAGTTCCGTAACAATAGATTAGGAAAGGAAGGCGTGGCAGAGTCGCAACTGTCTCCTTCTAACTAGAATCTGTGTTAAACGTACGTTCACCCATTGACGACACAACTGTCAAATTTCATTCATTCTACTGACATAACCTTGTTTTTTTAAACACGTCGTCGTTAATAATTAAAGCAATTTGTTATGGGGTGGCGTTTTGTACTTGGATGCAGTTTTAATGAAAATTATGACTGCAAAAAGTTTAAATTTCCGACTGAAAAAGCTCAAATAATATCTAGATATCCAATAACTTATTGATGAAAACATTTTTTTTATCCTTGTAGCTTGCCCTCCCTTGATCTGGCGTAGCTCAGACGACTTCAGAACACTTTTTCAACTTCAAATGGAAAGAACAAACTCCATTTCTAATTAAGTATAATTACTTAAATTATACCTCGACAAACGTCAACGAGGTTAAGTTAGGTTAGAATAAACGTCACTGGTGAATCAAGCTAGGACATTCATTTTTCATAAATTTTTAATTTCAAATAAAAAATTATTTCACACGAAAAATAAAGTTTTGTAGCCAATAATGACGGGATTTATTAATTATTTTTATGAAACAGCCATTGTTTTGGTAAGAAATGGGTTTTAAGAGAATAGTAATGAATATTCCTTAAACCCCATACATTTTTGAACGCCAATCGACTCCTCTTTAAATTTTGTGCTCAAATTAGGATCGCCTACTTCTGTAGTCTATTAATAATATTTAAAAAAAAAATCATTTTGTTCATATATTTATTTACTGTAAGATTGATAATAATCTTTTTTGTACTAAAATTAACTGTTGATGAGTTATTTACAAATTATTGATACTTAATAGTTCTGCGATCATCTTGAGATTTATGCACCCCGCTTTAGAAGAAAAAAAGTTTAGATCATGTTTTAAACGCCAAGTTACAATCTTAGTAAAAATGTTATTCAACAAGTATATTGGTGACTGGCCTAAAAGTGA
This sequence comes from Mongoloraphidia duomilia, assembly GCA_039654895.1. Taxonomy (NCBI): domain Eukaryota; kingdom Metazoa; phylum Arthropoda; class Insecta; order Raphidioptera; family Raphidiidae; genus Mongoloraphidia; species Mongoloraphidia duomilia. The sequence goes on from CM077527.1 coordinate 17,823,523, forward strand.
ATTAGATGATTTCTTTTCCTTACGAAACGTGGAAATAAAAATCGGGTTTAGTAAAAAGGGCCCTTTTTTCAAAAAAAAAACCCAGATACGTTTCGATATAAGTGTACCTATAGAAAAATACACGTTGATGCCAGTAAGCTCTCAATGAAGAAGAAATATAGGTGTTAAAAATTTCTCAAAATTAGAAATAAAAACAAACTTAATTTTTGTTTAGTTTGAGATAGTTTAAAAGTTTAAAATGATGGTTGATAAATAAATCAACACCCCTACGATCTTTTACAAGATTGTTATAAATTTTACTTAGATTCTAAAAATTTTAAATTAATACGTCCAATTCGATTTTTCTTTCAATTGAACGTTTGATGGATAACGTTAACTTCCAGTTGGACGCGGCGCTAACAAACTCCAATGAATTATTTATTTACTTTAGAAATTAGATTGCAGTTTCTTTGCAATGCAGTTAATATACAGGGTGTTCCATGACTCGAGGGCCATAACTTAAGGACGTGTTATTGAAGTCATTTAGAATTAAAATTGATTAATAAACATATGTCCGAAAATGCTTCCTATAACTAGTGATGGGCGATACGAGATGTTTTTATAATCGAAACAATTGCAATCGTTTATAATAACAATCGAGTGCACAATCGACTCGAAGTTTGATTTTACAATCGAAATATTCGATTGTTCAAGTCGATTATTTGCCACATAGGTTATACTCGTAGCAATAGCGGTGAATGAGAATCCATATACAATCGCGATTCAAGGTTATATTCTAGTCGACTGACGTTCATGCGACTCGTTGATTGTTCACTATTCACACTGTTCAGTCGGTACTCTGTGATCTCTTCGAGTCTAAGTGACAACCATCGAGAGTCATCGAGATGTTTGAACAATCGAGACAATCGACTAAAACATCTCGTAAACGCGCATCACTATTCCTAACAGAACTACAACCATTGAAAGTTGAAGTGCTAAAATGTAAAAAACATTAGTCATTAATTTTATTAGTACCAAGTAATTATTTTTAATTAATTTTCGGACATATGTTTATTAAGCAGTTTTAACTCTAAATTACTTCAATAACATGCCCTTAGGCTATGGACCTCGAGTCATGGCACACGCTGTATAGACTGTCTGGTTTATCTTTGCCCATGTCTTATATGGATTGATATACAGTTTTCGATTAAATGCTCAACTAGCAAGCGAATAGGGTCATCCCACGTATCAAAATTTGATAATTTTGAACAGTGCACATTATTCCTCATATCCCCTAGGGGGAACATTGAAATGTAGTTCTCGCAATTGCATTCCAATGTTCTTTAGGAATTGGCATTCCCAGGAGCCCGAGTTCGTACCAGTCGGTTTGTGTATGCCGGCTGGCAGATTCTAATACACAAATGGATTATTAATTGTTGTGTTGAAGACGCTAATGACCTAAGTTGTCGACGCGTCTATAATCTACAATACTACTTATTCCTCATACAGTAAACAAATGATGTAAACCAACTTTTTCGTTCTTATATTCTTTCTCTTAATTGCAAACGAGAAATAAAAATGTGTTCATTTCAAACGGCTGAACTTAGCCGCCATATGGTGACGTTAAAGCCAGACCAATGAAGCACTTCCGCGCATAGATAAAGAGAGATATGTCTATGGAAAGAGAGGTATATTATATCTTCCTCGTCAGTCGTCACAGAACAGAGAATTACTGTTCTGTGGACGTGATAGTACATTCAACTACAGCCAGCCAATCAGAGAAGACTGGCTGTGAGTGACGTATTTCCGTAGCGGTATAATTCTATGTTTAAAATTACCTTGAAAAATACACACTTTTGAGAATTTTTTTCATGTAGAAAAAGCTTCCGAAAAATTCTCAAAAAAATTGTTTTTTTATCTATTTATAACGTAGATTCCTACCCAAAAAAAATATGGGGGCGTCCAATATTTCACTTACCTGAAAGTGGTGAGGGTAGTTTACACCATAATAATGGAGTAATGCTAAGACAAGAAAACCTTTTTTTGTAGAAACTGATGTAACAGTTTCTCAAATGAACAGTTAAGTGTGGAGTATAGTATTTTTATGGGACTATAATATTGTGAGAGTATAAGGCTAACTAGCCCAACACAAACAACAAAAATCATCGCCTTTCCTACGTGGCAAATGTTTCACTGAAAAAGTTTACGCTACAGGATGTGACGTCATTTGCCATGAAATTATAGAATTTGTTCTTTATAAAAATAACGGTTCATAAAATTCTACTGACGAATAGAATGAGACAGGAAGGGTTATTTGGGCCTAGTACAAATTTTAATTTATTATTTTTCAATAATAATTTGAAAATCTAATTGATACTTTTACTAGTTCTTAGGTTAGAACCTGGAAACTGTGGGCTATGTAAATGCCATAAAACAACGGCAGCTCGCTACACACTCGGTTATTTTCAAATCCTTGAGACAGGAAGGAATATAAGTTTTTGCCTATAAAGTCTATTACACGATCACTAATTTGTAGGTTATAAAACGCACATTCCAGCCATTTTGGTTTAACATTTTTCAAAAATTAAAAAAAGCAACTTTGAACACTCATATAGCCATAAAAAATGGTGGAACCTTTGGTGTAAAGATACGAAATGTTACAATTACCACAAAACACCAAACCATAACAAACACTCTCGACGTACGTTTCGCCAACCAAGTTGGCATCATCAGGAGATGATTAAAACTAAAGACTAAACAAAAATTACTGCCTATTTATAGGCTACCTAATTTTAATTACCTGAAAACTAAACTAATTTACTAAATCAAAAAGCAGGCTACCTGGAATTGGGCCTTTGTCACTGTTCATAATATTATGAACAGTGACAAAGGCCCAATTCCAGGTAGCCTGCTTTTTGATTTAGTAAATTAGTTTAGTTTTCAGGTAATTAAAATTAGGTAGCCTATAAATAGGCAGTAATTTTTGTTTAGTCTTTAGTTTTAATCATCTCCTGATGATGCCAACTTGGTTGGCGAAACGTACGTCGAGAGTGTTTGTTATGGTTTGGTGTTTTGTGGTAATTGTAACATTTCGACTCATATAGCCCCCAAATTAAAAAGATACCGGAGGTTTTCTTTAGCTTATTGGAATCAGCAAGTATTTTTCTATAAGCACAGTCAATTTGAAAAATATATGAGGGAATTCGAACTTTTAAAAAAGCATTTCTTCAAAGAAGTTAGAAAATCGAAATTAACATTTTTAACTTCCCATTGGAAGTTATTGTAATGGGTCCGAAAATCGAAATCAAAATGTATAACAAATTTTTATGTTTCAAGGTCACTACACTATTTTTAGAAAGATGTCTGTGTGTGTATGTGTGTGTGTACGTATGTACGTACGTACGTACGTATGTGCCCATTTCTTTCTAAGACGAAATCTCGAGAATGAAAATTGATATCGACTACATTAGGGTGCCAATCGACGCGTATTAACGTAAATATGATCTGAAAGAAATTTTTTCAAAATCGGTTCAGCCGCTCTTTTTTCTTAACCAAATAGACTCCAAAAAAGTAGATTTTACACAATATCTCGCGAATAAAAAATTATATCGACTTCGTAAGGATGTCAATCGAGGCGTGTTAACGTCATTTTGATCCGACATAAATTTTATAAAAATCGGTTGAGCCGTTTTTTTTTTAATTATTGTTAAAAATAAATAATAATTATGTTTTAATGATTAAAATGATTACTTTTCTGTGTAATATCTAATTTAATTATTATTATTAAATATTTATCAAACTGGGAAGTTCGTCGTGTGGACCTCAAAGGTCGCACTTTAGTCCTAATAAACGACCCACCTCACGGCTTGTTTCTTAAATTTATCACATTTACAAAAAAACATGCTGATTTCAATAAGCAAAAATCTCCTTTAGTTTAGAAGTTATGGGTTCTCAAAAAAAATAAAAGTCATGGTGGACCAATTAAAAATCTTCTATGATCTCGCTATCTCTCTCTTTTTAATGCAGAGCGAACCAATCATAGTTTACCTTAAGTTCATTTCATTTCAGTTATTGATCATTCAAACGACTACAAAGAATCGAAATTGTCTATAATAATAAATTATTATTATTAAAGATAAATGGCAGACATTTCGCTATCACGTGTCTAGTTTCTCGTTAACAAGTCTCTAATTTACCAACAAGCGAGCAGATTGAAGTCACTTTAAAGATCACCTGTATTTGGTCTGGATGTTGAGGATAATCCAGCACCACTTATGTTGGATTAACGCCGGTTATGACGGGAATGCTGCCTCTACTCGTACGGAATCATTGATGACTCTATCGTTCTCTTCTCGAAATTTTCGACTCGTGTTACAAATACAGCAAACCGACTCGGAATTCTTTTTTAACACAGATTTTTCTTTACTGAATTTTTCATTTACATGTCTTTTATATTGAACCATATAATATCAGTAAATCAATGGACCTCCCTCCATGCAGCAAATAAATTCTAAGCTATTTTTACTTTTTGTATCCAAAGTTTTGATCATGCAAAAAAACTTTTTGATTTACCCAACACTCAAGGACCCACTGACTTCAGAAAGCTTAGTTCAGGGCTAATGTTTGATTAATGTTGATGTTTGAAACGTGAGACAGGGTACATAGTAAATTAATGAATTCTAAACTAGTAGTGGAGATCTTGAAACGCTCAGGGACCAAACAGCTTCAAAAGAATTACCTTACTGATGTTTGGCTAATTTAGGCAATTCAACATGCAGTAAAATAAAAGATATCCAAGCTAACGTTGGAAATCTAAATCTAGCGATACTCTGCATGAACCAAATAACTTCGAAAGACTTACCTCGAAATGCCTGATTTCTCTACACGAAAATCAGAGCTGATTTTTGATTAATTTGGGTAGCACAACGTGTAGTACTTAAATAAATGAATTGTAAGTTAATGTTGCAAATCTAAATGAACATTTTTGATTTACCAACAGTTGGGGACCTTTGAATTGCCTTACCGTAATACGTCTGATATACGTCTATATATGAAAAATAGATCTGATAACAGGCTAATTTGGGTAGCACAACATGCAATAAATAAATGTTGTAAGTCTATATAGACAGTTTTGATTTACTAATACTCTGATACCAAATGACTTCACCAAGCTTACTTTGAAAATATCGAATCGCTCAAGGCTGATGTTTTGTTAATTGAAGTAGCAGAACATGTCATAAATAAATGAGTTGCAAGCATAGCAGTCTATCACAACCTTATATTGATTCGTTGTGTGATTGTTTCTTGATCGATTTTATTCAGTTCTTCGAGAGTTTCGAACGAGAATCGTTTCTTATAAAGCGCACGACTTGAAGCTAAGCAGCTAGTGTGGGTGCCATAATGCCCCAATGCATTGTCTGTGCACTTTAGATTCTTGTGTCTTTATTGCTTTGGATAAAGGAGACATGTTCTGTCATATCCGATGCTTGTATATACTGACTGCCGCAACGCTTATTACTATGACCATGGCTTTATCACAACTGGCCGAAAAAAATGGGTGTGTATTGCGGGTTGTGAACACCGTTAAACACATAATTTTATTCGTTGGCATGGAAATAAATACATCCACTTTTATTTATCTTATAAAATCAAATACCTATTCGTAAAATATAATAAATAAATGAGAATTTTCGTTGGAAAGCAGCCAATTATAATATAATTGATTCGAAACATATTGGAAAAAATCATTTTACTAACCATAGTCACAGTCAGGATTCTAACCTGAACCATTCCACTTTCGCGGCGGAATGAGCTTACATTTACTCAACTTTGACATGATTGCTAATCTAATATGCTTCGGAATCAATAGATAAGCATATAAGGAGAATATTAGATTAGCAATCATGTCACGGTTGAGTAAATGTAAGCTCATTCCGCCGCGAAAGTGGAAAGGTTCGAGGTTAGAATCCTGACTGTGACTATGGTTGGTAAAATGATTTTTTGAGTAATCGCTCGATTTCATGGTTTGAGACGCGGTTATAGTTGCACCTTGCTCCGCGAGTATCCCTTGTGTGACGGTGACGAACCTGAAGTTTAGGGTGCTTGTGGATGCAAAATTCTTAAGGAATCCTTCCTTCTTAATAACAATAATAATGTGTTTAACGTCCGTTCTCGACATTATGTCACAACAGACGCCATTCGCACCATTACTATTTTTCATTTTTACCACTTCGCGTTTTATACATTTTTATACTTCAACTTAATTAATAGCAATGTACGAATGGAGGAATTATAGGACATTAGGATAATGTAGCCAACTTTGGGAGCATAGGAGTTTGACAGGTAATCGGCCATGGCCTTGAATAAGGAACCATTGAGGAAAACCATGGAAAATCTCAAACAAGATGGCCGGTACTGAGGAATTAAGGTTTGTCGGCGTGAGGCAGTAGGAAAAAGTCGTACCCACATCTGCCCCCGCCGGGATTCGAACCCAGTACCTTCCGAATGCGAGTCTAGTGCTGTACCTCTAAGCTACATCGCTGAGTGAATTTCGAATGTTAAAAAGTGTATTTTGTGCAGTTTGATATCCATTAGACAATAAATGTTTAGATATATCTGAATGTTTTCTTTGCCGTAGGCAACGGTGCTAAATAAACAAACAAGCTCAAAGCTTTGCTTCAATGAACTTTACGACGAAACAAAAGCGACGGTTCGGTTCAGTTGTTGTGAAGACAGAACTTTGTTTGACCAAAGAAACAAACCATGCACTATCGCAGAACTAAGTACCGGCCGACCCACCTAGTTAGGTAGGTAAGACAAAACCGAGAGTCGGAGACAGATAAAGTTATATTTCAGTGTGGGGTGTAACAATAAGTAGGTTCGGAAAGATAAGTTTTTGTTTACTAACTTAATGCACTTGGTTCAAATTTGTTGTTAACTATTTTAACCTATTATTAACCAAACATACATAAATGATATAATCATCTATATAGCAGTGTTTCCCAAAGTGAGCGATACCGGTCTGAGAAGGAATTGGGGGGCGTTGAATAAAAATAATGGGACGATGGAAGCATAACGAAAAAAGAAGAACATTTTGAAAAACCGTTCGTACATGTTTCATCTGTTGTGAAAAATACTTACAGATAAATTTGTGGACATTTGAGTAAAGTGCCCTAATATCGGATAGCTTTTGAAAAGAAATATAGATATACATAACAGAACGCTTATTTGTCACTGCATCTTTATGTTTGTTCGCTTAAAGAAGGTAATTTTCTTTCTGAAAAGGGGGCGGTAGGTCAAATAAGTTTGGGAACCTATAATGATGTAGATCAAGGCATTTCATAATATCTCTAGTTAGTCAGGCTGCAAAATAGACAACGAGTCGAATAAAGGCAGTCCATGGTCCCGTATTTACGGAAACTTACACTGATAACTATTTTTTTTAATTACGAAAGAAATTGAAAGCTTTGTATCATTCCAAAAGTGATAAATAAGCCTTGTAATATCAAAACCTGTAGACATTTTTATTTTATCAACAAACCAAATTGTTTAGGGTTATCAAGAAACATTACCTAAATGCCTCCCAAATTCAACTATCAGTTGATAGGATAGTTTCGTTAAAACATATTCAACTGTGTTACTCACCTTCTTTTTTTCTCATTTTGTTTTCTAAAAAAAGTTCGTTCTAACATTTATGAAGCAAAAATGTTTTCTTGAAAAACTTTTAGAGTATGACAGAACATTTAGAAAATGAAATTAAATGAATAATTTAAATTTTTGTGAAGCGGACTTTTTTAAACGGCATTATTACGTCCCTGTTGACAGAGCGAGAATAGGTTTTTTATCTGGATCTAGTTGGCAATGGTTTTTGCAGCTACTAATAGAGCGCAGTTGTCTCCATATAAACAGACAGTCTGTTGTTTTTTCTACGCCGCGTTACACGGGAAGTCAGCTTTAGTTAGTGACATATTACGTCCTTTTTGTTCCTTGTTAATTAGATAAAGAGGATGATCAAAAAGAAGCAATATCGAATAAAATAGTTGAGAATAATGGCGTTTTTTTATTCACACATTTTTTTGATTAGGTACTTTAAAATTATTTAATTAATTAAGCAGTGCTGGGAATTTAATTTTTTCGGAATGGTTCGTGTAAAATGACACTGCACGAAATAGTAATTGTATTTCTAGTGTCGTAATGAGGTATTTTACTCACGAGTAGTGACAGCATGTCAAAACGAGTGCTAGCGGGTTTTAACAGTCACACGACTCATAATATCATTACGCACGAGAAATATATGGTTTTTTTTGCCACACCCGCTATAAAAAAACTACTTTTCACTTCATTTTCAGTACTTTCAAAAAAAAAAATTACAGTTAATTTGCGTCGCCAACTTCACTTTTATACTAGGCCGTGAGTTGTCGCAGTATGCCCACGCACAGTAGCAATAAACATAACATAAATTACTATGGAAATGGCTTCATTTTCCACACTAGTATGTTTTGAAAACACTTTCAACACACCTGTCTGTTAACTGACCCATTCTATACATACACAGAGGCCAGTGTGGTCCAGTGGTTAGCGTCGCGGCCTCTGGATCAGACTGTCGTGGGTTCGAATCCCGCCTCCGCTCATGGATGTTTTGTGATGTCATTTGGGATTGAGAATAGCCGAGAGTGTAGCAGTGCTGTTGTTTACATGGCGTTGCTATGGTTCCTCTATTACAAGTCCCCAGTTCCTGGGTTCTAGCCCGAGAGCTGGTAAAAGTGTCAATTGGATTTTCAATTTATTATTAAAAAAAAATAATAAATTGAAAATATGAATTGATGCTAGGCCCAAATAACCTTAGCTTTTGGTGGTCTTATTAACACAATTTAACAATTTTGTGATGTCATTTAGTTTTAAGTGAATTATTATTTAATGTAATCAAGACGCTAATGACCTAAGTAGTCGACGCGTCTATAATTTACAATAAATAAATAAAAGTAAAATCCATGCATACATTAAAGCAGCTATTTTATAGTTAATAAGACAAAAAAATCACAAGATTTTTCCAGAACGGTTAAACTTAACAAGACAAGACTTTGAAAGTCTTGTCTTGTCTTGTCTTGTCTAGACGGCGACACTAGCGAGCATTGAGGTCCACACGACGAACTTCCCAGTTTGATAAATATTTAATAACAATAATTAAATTAGATATTACACAGAAAAGTAATCATTTTAATCATTAAAACATATTTATTATTTATTTTTAACAATAATTAAAAAAAAACGAAAAACTATCGAACCGATTTTTATAAAATTTATGTCGGATCAAAATGACGTTAACACGCCTCGATTGACACCCTTACGAAGTCGATATAATTTTTTATTCGCGAGATATTGTGTAAGAACTACTTTTTTGGAGTCTATTTGGTTAAGAAAAGAGAACGTTTGAACCGATTTTGAAAAAATTTCTTTCAGATCATATTTACGTTAATACGCGTCGATTGGCACCCTAACGTAGTCGATATCATTTTTCATTCTCGAGATTTCGTCTTAGAAAGAAATGGACACATACGTATACACGCACACAGACATCTTTCTAAAAATAGTTTAAAAATAGAGTAGTGACCTTGAAACATAAAAATTTGTTATACATTTTGATTTCGATTTTCGGACCCATTACAATAACTTCCAATGGGAAGTTAAAAATGGGAACACAGTCGTTTATAATTTTTTTAATTGTGAAATTGAGCTTCAGATAAATCGCTATTCTCGTAAATTCGAAATTGTACATGCTGTTGTGAGCTCCTTGGGTACTGTTTACTTTTTTTATTACAATGAGGCTAAAACCCAAGCGGTAAACACAGCAAGTCAAGTGTACACAAGCGGATATGTCGTATATTCTGTGTGGATATTTCCTGTTTTAAAGATTGGTTCACATCAGTGCTATTAGAAAGAGAAACGTTCAACTGTTTTTACAAGCTTTATATTAACTTCACTTCTTAGTTAAATTGATAGTACACTGGAAGAAATGAGAAGGCCGATTACATAGGTTATCGATAGCCAATTTGTAGCCAGCGATTAATCTGGTAATAGGCACACAAAGAGACAATGGCGTCGCAAACAGGCATCGCCTGCACATCGCGTAGATTCCATAAAAACACATTGCGCATGCGTGGTTACTAATTTTACATTAATTTGTTTTGTATTCATCCATTTTATATATGTAACTATACATTTTATTTTGTAATTTTTACACACTTTATTGGAATATTACACAAATTATGTAATTTTAATTTACTTTATGTAAAAATCACAAATTTGTTTAACTTTACAGTAAAAGTCCAAGTTTTTATGAAGTTTTCTGTGTAAAAATAAATAATAATGTAAAATCACTTAGAAAATCGAGCGAATTCTACCTTAACTTTCAAAGTATTTCAACATCCATTTTTTACAGTGATAGGATCAAATCTTGTAGGTATTCCAATTTTGACACACTTCCGAATTTCCGACTAACTGCATACATGCGTAGACCCAGGGACGGATCTGCATAGGGATTAATATAGGGCTTAAGCCCTGAGCCCCAAAGTGTCAAGGACCCACAAAAATTGAATTATTATCATAAATTAAGCATTAATGTATTATTCGGTAAAGCAGATAACTAGATTTTGTTCTACAAAATAATGTTGACAAATACAGGCTGAAAAAAGGCTTTCTTGGTATAGGCTGTCTTAGGCTTACCTCACACGTACCACAATACAACGACATTCTGTGGCTACGCTGTCGCAGCAATGGACCACTTTTCAACCACATTTTAGTTAGCGTGCAGACGCACGTGTGAGTAGATCGCTTTGTCGACAATACACACCAACTTGCAGGGCAGATAGTCAGTCTGCGTTGACACAGCATAGACTGCCGGCCTGTTGTTGGTGTGTCACACACAGCGGTTTCACAGCGGTTCTGCGTCGACTAGCCGCCTGAGGCGGTTGCCGACTCAACGATGAAACACACAGCGGTGTCAACTCGTCAGTCAGGCGTTTCTTGTGGAGAACGATGTGTCGAGGCGGTTTTCAGCCGGCAGGCAATTCTCGCCGCTGTGTGTGTTTCGCATCATTGAAAAACACTAACATTCGTGCCGACTCGGCAAACGCCTCGGCATAAAGCGCTGTGTGTGTCATCGACCTTAACCTAGAATAATACAGGAACATGACGTAATGATAATGCAAAAAAATGAGACAATAAAATATTATCCAAACTTTATTTTGCATTCTGCCATTAAGCATTTTTTGTATTCCGATTTGTATGCTGATTATTTGCGTATGTGAACCAGACATAACAAAAAAGAAACGAAACAACTGCTTGTTCGTTTAATTGTAATGGTGTACATTTCGTTGTCCTGTTAAAGAATGGAGATAGCTGCGATGATTCCTGATGTTTGCATTTGTTTAGATTTCAAAGCTTGCCTACCATTTGTTTTTCAACTTTTTTTTGTTTTATTTTATGTCATCTGAACTTTTCACAGTACTGTTATCTTTAGCCTCAGGAAAAACCGCTTATCACATTTATTATCGATCGATTTTCTTAACCCTCTTTTGTATGAATATTAGTTTTTGATCGCGACTTCATCCGTGTGAATATTTTTTTTCCCTAAGGAAAATTATGAAATTCAAACTAATCGCAAACAAGAATGATTATACTTATAACTCTAGAACTACTGCGCCGATTTCCAAAAAAGTTTTCAATTCCAATAAGCGTTTAAATCATGCATAAACATTATTACAGGTAAAACATTTTTGTTCGAAAATTTAAAAAAATGCGTAAAACATGTCGAAAATTCTGATTTTCGCATTTCAAGTTTAGACAAATATTGTTATAACTTAAGCACTACTGAATCAATTTTGATCAATTATACCCTATACCCCGACTAGATAATTTACCTATATGGAAATGAAAACATAATGGCAATTGGTTCAGCGGTTCTTGAGTTATAAGCAGGCAAACAGACAGACGTTGCGTTTTATAAGTGGAGAGATTGTATAAAAACGTATCATGATTTTTAAATTTTAACTGCGTTTCAAAATGGTGTCAGTGGATGTGTCGGTCACTGAGTAGTTTATTTTTCGTTGCAATGAAAAAACAGTATTATCAAGGTACCTTCCCACTCCGGATGTCACGAACTACAAATCAAAATCCACTAACGTACATTACGTTTTTTGAAGGCAGAAAATTTGAGTCTTGATTTTGTAAATATATTAGCAAAAATTTAAATCAATATTTTATCACCAAGAATTCAATATTTAGTACACAACAATTTAATTGTTAGGCTGTATCAATAATTAATCATTTGTTTGATAAAATATAATTAATGTAAATTAGGACGCTCTAACTTCTGCTTGACAAGAAATCAGTTGGAGAATGTAAGAGTCGACCAGATTACAGAACATGGATAAAGCTCGTTCAACATCGAATTTTAAAATGTCGAAGTGGGTGGATCGAATGGAGTTTGGGGTTCTGAGGCGACAATGGAAATGGGCGAACACAACCTTGTAAAATCTTGTAATTTACATTTTAATTATGAGCCTGTCGTAATTGTTTCATTTTGATATAAAACTGATTTCTTTATACAATTCCGCTACTTACTTTCATCTTTCTTGATTGCGACTTACAAGTAACAAGGTCACCAATAGCTAGGGTTATTTAGGACTGGCGCCAATTAATATTTTCAATAATTTATTACTTGTTAAACCAATTTTGATACTTTTACCTACTTTCTCAGATTAGAACCTGGAAACTGGGGGCTTGTAATAGAGGACAACAGATCCCTACATGCTCGGCTATTTTCAAGCCCTGAGTTCTCGTTTTAAGTTGATCGTTTGGCATTTATTTTTGTCTGGTCGTTTGTTTGATTCTAAGTTGGTCTCCCGCTGCGAAGCAAAGTCGGGTTTATAATCACTTAGAAATAGTTTGCATTAACGGTGTCACATAAATAAACAGTTTATATGTTTAACCCTGCGTTTTGATATTTGCAATAACGTGGCACAGCGCTCGCGAGACGCACTTTAAATTTGACCTTTCTTTTTTGTCAGCTAATTGAAATGAAACAAACATTAAATGTTAGCCCAAGCTTATTTCAATCATCACTGAAAATCACATCCAAATTGGTTCAGCACTTCCGGAAATTAGCGGGCACAAATAAGCATTTACGATGTTATTATATTATGTATTAGTATATATATATATATATATATATATATATATATATATATATATATATATATATATACTCGTACCTAGATAAGGTTAAGCAATGTCTTCTGTACACAGAACTACTAGTAAGAATAGATTATAGATGCTCGATAACAGAGGTCTAATGACTATTAGTTAAAGTGACGTATCGAATCAAGTGAGCTATTCGTGTTTTTCATTCGAACTTCCATTATACATTGTTTTCATCTGATCCACGGTTTTGTTAATAATTAAGTGTTAATTAGTGACTGTTTACGTTAACAAACAATGAGTTGATCGCTCTGCCGCCTGTCGGTAGTTACCCCGTACTACGACGTGGGTGGGTTGGTGAACGTCGGCGTTACGCGCGCGGGAACGTTGTGAGTTCATCAACTTCTCCACAACCGACGACGGACGGGACGTCGGGACGGGACGGGACGACGCTTCTTTTACGATCAGGTTTTATGAGAGCTGCGTGCAAGAGTCCGTGTTGATTTTAGGCGTGTTTGTTTAATCACAGGTACATATTATAGCGTTTTGCTAAACATTAATTTGGTTTGATCGATCTATAGAAATTGTTTTTACAGCTTGTTTATTATAAATAGACTTCGGATAGTTGTGTCTCTTAACCTTTCAGTGACGCTTATAACCTCCGTTGTCGAGCGTCTATAATTTATAATATAAAATTAATAAAATAACTTAAAAAACCTCCTTCAAAAAAGCCACTATGAAAAAGAAGTAAATAAAAATTTTGAGATTGGCGCCAATTTAATTGCTATAACTTTATATATACTTAGGTATCTACTTTAATTTTATTAAATTGCGACGACCTCAAAATTTTATTATTTTCCTCTTTTAGTGGCTTTTTTGGAGGCGATTTTTTTAAGTTTGTTATTGTTTTATTTTTTAGTGGCTTTACAATACGTAGCTTGCAAGTTATTTACCGACTTCTGTCTCGATATTCGATTACTAAATAAAAAAAAGAAAACCCTGAATCGATTTTAGTAAAATTTATGTGAAACCACCCTGAAGGTATGCATTATTAAATAAATCAAGAATAATCAAAATCGGTCCACAAATGCAGGAGATATGAGGTGACATATATACATAAAAATACATAATTAAAAAAATCAGTCAAACTACTGAACCGATTTAAGTAAAATTTATATTTGAGCACCCTGAAGGTATGCCCTATTAAATAAAACAATAATCATTAAAATAGGTTCACAAATCCAGAAAAAATCAGTGTACATACTACATACATAAAAAATACGCGCCGAATTGAGAACCTCCTCCTTTTTTTGATGTCGGTTAAAAATAAAAAACACACTTGAGAAAAGTACGTCTCATTACAGCTTTTATTTTGTGTATAGATTAGTTAATAGCAGTCCAAGTGGAGCGCTCATAGAAAATTAGATTAATCTAACCACGAGTATTATTAAATATCGCCGCTGACGACCTCAGTTGTCGAGCGTCTATAACAGCGTTTCTTAACATTTTTGACGCGTGACCCAACATATTTTTTAAAATATTTTAAATTGTTTATTTTATAATATAAAATAAAAAAGATAGTATACCGTCAGCATGATACTGTATGTACTCGGATCAACTTATGGTACAATGGATTAAAAATTTAAAAGTAATTTTTTAAAATGTAACCTCTTTTTTTATCAAATATTTAAAATCATTATATTTTTATTTCGATATTTTACCTGTTCCTTCGCGACCCATTAAAAATTTATCACGACTCAAAAGTTAAGAAACGTTAGTCTATGATCTCCAATATCTTTACAATAAATATTGCACTGTTGAAATCACATAGTGTATCTTTTACAAACGCAACGAGCGATATTTGTAACGAATCGTTAATGAGTTCGGGTCTTGTGTTAAGGCAACAGAAGGTTTTAACGATGTTCGAGTTGGTTTTATTTCCACCTGTCCTCATTTTATTATGAGTGGATAAACTGATAATGTACCACAGTTTGTGCCTGACACCTTGGGTCCTATGCTTAATCCAAGCGGTACACCAATCATCGGAACATTACATTACCCTCCTTGTTGCTGTCGCGCGCCACCTTGCTTTTCTATAGCGTAGTGTTTTTAATATCAAACTGTTGTTCTTTTGTTATTTTACAGAGGCGGAATGAAAAAATAATCATAACTCAACTAACTTTTTTTTCTTCAAAATATTTTTAAATTCATCTAAGTATAAACAAAATAAAATATAGTTACTTCTTACCACAACAGTTTTATTGATGGATGTACATTTCGAAAGCTAAGCTTTCATCTTCAGCAAACACTACATGCATGTAGTGTTCGCTGAAGATGAAAGCTTAGCTTTCGAAATGTACATCCATCAATAAAACTGTTGTGGTAAGAAGTAACTATATTTTATTGTGTTTTTATTCCAACCACAGTGCTCATATATATTTTTATCATCTAAGTATATCTACCTAGATGGGGCTTGAGAATATCCGAGTGTATAGCAATGCTGTTGTTTGTATGGCGTTTATATGGCACTTTTATTACAAGCCCCCAGTTCGCAGGTTCTAATCCGAGGTCTAGTAAAAGTATCAATTGGATTTTCAATCACGCGATAGCTATGAACCATAATATGGTTTAATTCCAATATAAATAATATAACTGAAGATGACAAAATTTAATGTCGAAACGTTTTCGTTATAGTTTGTTTTAACTATTATAATTGAATAAATTAGAATCGGGTAAGGTCTGTTTGTTATGTTTTTATTAATAGTTTATAATTATATTATTGTAATTGAAAAAGTCTAAATATATAGAGAACCGTCGTACTTTTGGTAAACTATTAGTCTATTACATCTGACTAATAATTTTTTGTCCCTTTGTCCCTATGTACCTATGAATTTACAATATCTACATTCTACAATCTACATTTATATTAATATGGACACGAGATCTAATAATTAGAGTCGCTAAAGATGACGCCCCTTCCACTTGTCAGTGGATTAATTTACTAAAATTAATTGATTATTTAATTTAATTATTATTTGCCACAACAACATCCAATCTGTGAAAATTTCAACTAGTTACCTCTTACCGTTTGTGTGATAGAACCTTGTGATAGACGGACGGACGGACATCGTAGGCTCAATAATAGGGTTCCGTTCGGAGGTACGGAACCCTAAAAAAACATCTGAAAATTCTATGGAAAAAAAAGAAAGTAGGCTTGTTGCCGAATTTTTGTATTGGTTGTGTGTATCCTAATAAACCAAGAGATAAAAAATTTTGGAGCATACAAGTAATTCAAGAATTACAAGGCGCGATATTCATGTAGGTATTGTGTGTAAACGGTTTTACCGAACATAGGGAAAATAACACTAAGAAGATCAATTTTGTAGTAGGCTATGGCCATAAGACCTAATGTAAATATGTATTGGATTACATAGAAAAAATAGTGCAGTGAATTTTTTAATCAATTTTCCATAGCAACGGTTGACTATTAAGCGAAATTCGGAACCTGCTAAATAAAAAAAGTCATGAGGTGTCGTAAGATACCCGACAGAAGCTATGTTTCTTACGCATTGTATATAAAACCGAATTTATCAAAGACATAAACAATGTTATTATTTGACCGCCATTTTGAAATCTGACGCCATTTTATTTTTTTGTGTCTTATTAAACTCTCAAATAGCAATTTTCAAAAGGATCGGATCATTTTTACAAAGAAGTATATACCTATGGCCGCCATTTTAAAATATGACGTCATTTTATTTTTTTGCGTTCTATAAAACTCGTCAATATCTATTTTCAAAAAGATCGGATAATTTTTACACAAAAAGTACATATTGCCGCCATTTTGAAATCTGACGTCATTTTATTTTTTTGTGTCCTATGAAACTCTCAAATACCGATTTTCAAAAGAATCGGATAATTTTTACAAAAAAGTACATATGACCGCCATTTTTAAATCTGACGTCATTTTATTGTTTTGTGTTCTATGAAACTCTCAAATATCAATTTTCGAAAGGATCGGATAATTTTTACAAAAATGTACATACGGCCGCCAATTTGAAATCTGACGTCATTTTATTTTTTTGCGTCTGAAACTCTGAAATATCAATTTTCAAAAGGATCGTATAAATTTTAGAAAGGAGTACAATATATTTTCGCCATTTTGAAATCTGACGTCATTTTATTTTTTTGTGTCCTATGAAACTCTCAAATATCAGTTTTCAAAAGAATCGGATAATTTTTACAAAAAAGTACATATGGCCGCCATTTTTAAATCTGACGCCATTTTATTTTTTTGTGTCCTATGAGACTCTCAATATCAATTTTCAAAAGGATCGGATAATTTTTACAAAAAAGTACATACGGTCGCCATTTTGAAATCTGATGTCATTTTATTTTTTTGTGTCCTATGAAACTCTCAAATACCGATTTTCAAAAGAATCGGATAATTTTTACAAAAAAGTACATTTGGCCGCCATTTTTAAATCTGACGTCATTTTATTTTTTTGTGTTCTATGAAACCTTCAAATATCAATTTTCAAAAGGATCGGATAATTTTTACAAAAATGTACATACGGCCGCCATTTTGAAATCTGACGTCATTTTATTTTTTTGTGTCTTATGAAACTCTCAAATATCAATTTTCAAAAGGATCGTATAATTTTTAGAAATAAGTACTACATATTTCCGCCATTTTGAAATCTGACGTCATTTTATTTTTTTGTGTCCTATAAAACTCGCAAATATCAATTTTCAAAAGGATCGGATAATTTTTACAAAAAATTATATATAATGGCCGCCATTTTGAAATCTGACGTCATTTTATTTTTTTGTGTCCTATGAAACTCTCAAATATCAATTTTCAAAAGGATCTGATAATTCTTACAAAAAAGTACATATGGCCGCCATTTTGAAATCTGGCACCATTTAATTTTTTTGTGTCCTATAAAACTCTCAAATATTAATTTTCAAAAGAATCGGATAATTTTTACAAAAAAGTACTATGGCCGCCATTTTGAAATCAGACGCCATTTTATTTTTTTGTGTCCTATAAAACTCTCAAATATTAATTTTCAAAAGGATCGGATAATTTTTACAAAAGTGACGTTACACTACTTCGTGACGTGACGTTTCACTTTTTATTATTTAGGTCCCCATCTGAAACGTGCGTTAAGAAGCATACCTTCAAATAAAAATAGGTAAAAAAACTTTTAAGTTAAACGGTTTTATAAATGTTTTAAAAAGAAAAAAATAATATTTAATTTATGTTCATAAGTATAAAAGCGTGGGTCGTAAACTCTATGATAATTTATTACAGTCACGACCCACGCTTTTATACTTATGAACCTAAATTAAATTTTATTTTTTTCATTTTAGTACATTTATAAAACCGTTTAACTTAAAAGTTTTTTATCTATTTTTATTTTTAATTTTTTAGTATGCTTTATTTCCTTAGTCTGATTTTATAACATTTATCCGATCCACTGAAACGTTACCGGAGAAAGACCTTTTGCATGTGAAAATTCAAAAGTACGATATGCACCCGGACGAAAGTCGGGCCGGTCAGCTAGTTATCATAATATTGTATTGTCACCGGAGCTACACATGTGTGCAAAATTTCAACTCAATCGGATCACGGGAAGTGGGTGAAAATTCAAAAGTACGATTTACACCCGGACGAAAGCCGGGCCGGTCAGCTAGTTACCATAAATTGTATTGTCACCAGAGCTACACATGTGTGCAAAATTTTTAACTCAATCGGATCACGGGAAGTGGGTGAAAATTCAAAAGTACGATTTGCACCCGGACGAAAGCCGGGCCGGTCAGCTAGTTATCATAATATTGTATTGTCACCGGAGCTACACATGTGTGCAAAATTTCAACTCAATCGGATCACGGGAAGTGGGTGAAAATTCAAAAGTACGATTTACACCCGGACAAAAGCCGGGCCGGTCAGCTAGTTACCATAATATTGTATTGTCACCGGAGCTACACATGTGTGCAAAATTTCAACTCAATCGGATCATAGGAAGTGGGTGAAAGTTCAAAAGTACGATTTACGCCCGGACGAACCGGGCCGGTCAGTTAGTTAACATAATATTGTTTTGTCACCGGAGCTACACATGTGTGCAAAATTTCAACTCAGTCGGTCGCAACTCGCAAGATTTGTAACAAATATACGGGATTAAGCTAAATAAAACCACCGTTTAAAAAACAAAGCATCTACTACCTACTTACTTTTGCGTGATGCCAGAACATACGTTTTTATTTGAGAATCAGTTCGGTTGCTTTTGCGTGATGCCAGAATATTTTAAAACTCGCAGTCGCATAAGAAGTTATTTACTTGAAAAAAAAAATCATGTAAATCGGATCAGTGGTTCTCGAGTTATAAGCGTACAAAGGGACATACAGACAGAGAAAGTCAAATTGTTCGGGAAGGTATGAACGTCGAGAAATTTTGGTCCGATCCCTAGGTCTCGTCATCCGATCGACGTCAATAATTAGTTACACGTCATTTTAACTCAGTAGGCCAGGGTTTTTAAACTTAAATTCAAACATCAGCAGTCAAAAAATTGAATAACTATATTAAAATAATGCAATATAAGACATAGCATACGCTATCTTCCAATATCCATATCACAGTGTGCAACAGACAAGGACAACCGAAACAAGTTCGCGATTTATTAGATAAAGTCGCATTTATTTCGTTTAATAATCATATAAATCTGTATAAAAAAACTGTTTTGATACAATATTATACATGAAATCTATCTAAAATTTTCTGCTCTTTCGTTTAAGACAGGTTTCGAATCGATCTGACTTAAATTGAGCAAACTATAAGCAAAAAACACCGTTTTTTCTAATTTGCTCCCCTCTGGGGCCAAAATTCAAAAATCGGGCGACGTTAGGATCAAATAGACCCCGAGAGGAATCGAACAAAAAAAAGTTTTTGAAAATTGGTTCATCCGTTTGGGCTGTACGCGTGACACAAAATAGCGTGACAGATTCACAGATTCACAGATTCACAGATTCACAGATTCACAGACAAAGCGAGTGTATATAGGCGCTTCTAGCTTCGCTAAGATCGCGCCTAAAAAGAAACAAAGTGATTTTTTAAAGACTTCAGCGTACGCCAGTGGGTTATAAATCGTGCCTCTATTTATTTGTCGAGACAACCGTTAAAAGTGCCTCACACCTTTCACACGCAAAAACGAATTACGCGCAGGTGTAATAAAATTTAATTCATTAGAGTTTTTTTTCTTCTTTTTTCCAACTTAATTGCTTCAGCTCATTTGTACTGCGCTTATTTTATTCTCTTCTTAAAATCTGATTTTTGCGTATTTTGAATAAAAACAATTAGCGGAAAATTTTACTATCTAATTGTTGAAAAAATTTTCAGTCTTAATATTATTAACGTTTTTGTTTCATTATTAAGATCACTTTCTTGATGCTTTATCTTTTGATGTGGATAACGTCTAATGTCACATACTGGGGTGGCATTTTAGAAATATTAGATGAAACGGAAATAGTCGAAAGTGATTGACATGTGAAACTAAACGCAGCATGTCTAACTATGTTAAAGTCTCAGACAAAGTAACCCAGGTGGCCGTGCGGAAAAGTACGAGTCTATCGACAGGTTCGATTCCCGAAGTCTTTTAATATTTTTTTAATAATAAAAATACATACCTAGGTATTGGGTAGGTACCTATACCTAATAATTTAAAATATAAAAAAATAAAATTACAATTAATTTATTTATTATATTTTACGAAAAAAAAATACGTCAAAAATTCTACGGTGCCGTCAGGTTTCGAACAGAAATTCCCATGCATACAACGCAAAGACGCTGCCCACTACGCTATCAGTGCAACTGCACGGCGTACCCTTTTTATGATATAAGTACCTATGTCACCCGGGCACAGTTGTAAGAGAGTGACCAGTCAGTACCCAGACGTGTATTAAGAGCATACTGGAAATACGTGCTCGTGTTTGAGCCGAGTAACCCCGATTCAGCGAATCTCACCGTCGGGTTGCGAATGCGAACGCGAACGGTTAACTTTATTTCACTACCCAGCCAAAGAGTGCGTAATGCGCCTAAAAAAGTTTTCACTTCAATAAAATCATTTTTTAACAGCATACTGCAAATACTTGTTCGTGTTTGAGCGAGTAATGTTTGAGCCGAGTAACCCCGATTCAGCGAATCTCACCGTCGGGTTGCGAATGCGAACGCGAACGGTTAACTTTATTTCACTACCCAGCCAAAGAGTGCGTAATGCGCCTAAAAAAATTTTCACTTCAATAAAACCATTTTTTAACAGCATACTGCAAATACTTGTTCGTGTTTGAGCCGAGTAACCCCGATTCAGCGAATCTCACCGTCGGGTTGCGAATGCGAACGCGAACTGTTCACTTTTTTTCACTACCCAGGCAAAGAGTGCGTAATACGCCTAAAAAAGTTTTCACTTCAATAAAACCATTTTTTAACAGCATACTGCAAATACTTGTTCGTGTTTGAGCCGAGTAACCCCGATTCAGCGAATCTCACCGTCGGGTTGCGAATGCGAACGCGAACTGTTCACTTTATTTCACTACCCAGGCAAAGAGTGCCTAACGCGCCAAAAGAAATTTTCACTTCAATAAAATCATTTTTTGGGTGTGTATTTGGCTTTTGGGAATTTCGATGTAAATACAGAAGTCTTGAGTACGTTTGTACATATACGTAATAATATACTTACGTAGTTATAATAAATTATATACATGCTTGAAGAAGAAAGAGGCGATCGGAAGGTGGCAAGGAGAGTTTGGGGCAAAGCAACTGTCATGTGCTACTGTAAGTATTGTACAGCGGTTGGGCCAGAAGCGGCATCGTGTTGTATAGAGAATATATTGTGATAATACAATATATCAGGCTTTAGACTGTATGATGTCGAGGAAATTGGAAAATGCAGCGCACGGAAATTCTGAACGTCCTATTTTACACACAAGCAGCCTTATTACTATGCATTTGGCGACCATGTTCTCCGTTACACATATGCGAGAAGTCGTATGTTCTATGATTAACTAGAGACTAGTTTTTACAGAAGCATAATATTATGGCAGAATGGCCGCAGACCTGAAAAACATGGAAATATCATGGACTCAATATCTATCTACTATATACAGGATGTTTATTAAACATACGATAAAAATTCAAGGGGTTATTTCCTGGACTATTCTAAGAATATTGTTACAAAACTGTTTTCTGAGTTGGCGGAATAAATATTTATTTACAATAATTAAAAATACAATAACAATAAATGCAACAATGAAAAGTCAATTCTAACAAAAAAAAAACTTAACGGTAATTATTGAACTAAACGAGCCACTTAAATAACACTTAACTATATACAATTGACTACACTAATATTTATTTGATCAGGTGAATTTATGTCACGGTATTTATATCAGATTTATTTCGTTGTTGAACACTGTCACAGTACAATCTACACTGACTGATTCCCATTGACTGATCAATATTTATTTCACTGTACTGACTTAAGGCACGACTCACCAGTCACTGATTCGATTGCATGACACCGTTGATTGACTGCTTCACTCGTACCGGCTTGTTTATATACGCTACGCGGCCCAGCCTAGTACGTTCTCGTATCTTCGATACCATTCCACGCTTTACTACTGTGACCTTTCTTTCTCGTGGTTTCTATTGGAGGCAGTGGCGTAACATCTTGGGGTTTGCTACAATATTTTGTCCTTTGATGATTTTTGAAAAGCCGCTTTGTTTCGAAGATACCTAGGGCGTTAAAAGTTTTTCTACAAAAACAATATTTTATTACATAAATACAGTAAAGCTTCTTAATCTACAAGAACTGCTGAAAATTCGACTAGCCACCAGGTCTGCTAGGCTACATAAATTCAATCTTCTCTTCATTGGCTGTCGAACTCTTTCAAAAACACCAAAAACAAGTCATGATCGAAACGTAATTAGCAAAACAAAACAAAGCGGCTTTTCGAAAATCATGAAAGAACAAAATATTCTTAAAATTACACAAGGAATTACCCCTTAAATTTTTGCCGTATATTTAATAAACACCCTGTATATAAAAGTCAATGTGTGTGTGTGTGTGTTGTTTATGGACTCCTAAACCGTTCAACCGATTGCGATGAAATTTTGGTGAGTTGTTGTGGTCACTAACGAGAAGGTTTCTGTAGATTCATAAATTCTTAGCACCCGGGCGAAGCCTGACGGGACCGCTAATTATTACAGTGCATGGTGGAAGTACGTGTATATATGGCGGAGGGGCAGGTGTTTAATCTTTTTCTATTAATATGACCGCTATTAACTCATAATGTTCCATACCACCCGGGCGAACCCGGGAACGGGCCGCTAGTTATAAATGTAGTTGCAACTAAAATTCAGTTTGTGATTTAATTTTATTGTGGGGGTTTTCGAGGGTTTGATGTGAATAACGTCTAATATTGAAAAAATCACGCTGAATGGACCGATCACTCGCAACATTATATAATAAAAATTCGACTGATGACCAGTCCTATACTTTCCACCTAGTAAATATTTGCAAAAAATAAACACTCTTTTTTTATTCTTTGAAAAAAAGCATGGCCCTCTTTTTGTTTAGTGATGGCTAGCTTAATATAGCAAAAATCATGGTTACCTTGATTTACGTACAATTTTTATTTTTTTTAGTAAAATATTTTTTTTCTCGAAAACTGTACATTTTAGAGAGAAAAAAGATTTACATTTTTTTCATATTATAACATCTAAAATTCATTTATATTTTTTTTACCTATGTTAATACGTGACATTGAGAACGTTTTTTTTTAATATCTCAGGATCACTGAACCGATTTGACTCAAAATCTAATCAGATCTAAGTTAAAGGCTGATAAACACAATAAAACAATCGGCATGGCCGTATGTTGTTCCGCTTTTACGATATCGAAGGCGAAAAATTGACCACATACACACACACATACAGACATCAGTCAGACAATGATCTTAAACGATTGCTAGGGTCTCAAAACGTGAAGATCTGTTAAAATCTCGAAATATTTTTTTCGGACTAAATCCATTACTTCCCTACCATAGTAGAGGTGGGAAGTAAAAATTAAAATCAATTTAAACACCTAGGTATATCTCTGTAATTACATGAGATACAGCAGTGTGAGAGGTCGCATTCGAATCAGCGTGATTCTTTCTATAAGTACCTACTTATTTTTGTCGATTCTTGTCTATAATTTAACAGTTTGTGATAGGATCCCTGTGTCACACGGATACAGCTGTTACAATAATATGGTCGATAAATATGATCAAATACAGAAAATAGGAAAATGTATAATTTTCCGGCTCACATGTAAAAGCTACAATTGCATATGTTTTTATTGCTTGCATAAATCTATTCGATATTATTTTTTAATATTCTAGGTCGCTATTGACATTTTAAAAATATGATAAATATAGAATTTAGCATTTTCATGTTTTACATTTGAATATTTTAAAATCTATATATTATTTATTTATTATATTTATTTATTTAATGCAGATCCCAATAACAGGCCACAGAAAAAAAATATATATACTTACAAAAAAAGACATAAAATACAATTGAAAATACATAGCATATACAATAAAAAATCATTTGCCATATAGTACGTAAATACCGAAAATTGTGGTTACCTTTTTTACTATTTATTATGCAAGTAGCGGAATGAAACTTATATCATTCGAAAGGTACTGTGCCATAGATGTGAACAAAAAAAATCATGTGTGTATGTTGCCGTTAAGGCAGGTAAAATAAAGTTTCCCAGAACGGGAGAATATTACATGCAAACAAATGCATAGCGTTATTTGGTGTAATTTGCGACCTCTGGTGACACACCACGGAGATTCTATGAACTATCAATATGTAGACGGTATCGTTTTATCGGATTTCTTCGTTATCGGTACAGTTATGTTGGTGTTATAAATTCCAATTAGAATTTCGTTACTTTACACAGACACAATTGGTCGAATGTCGACCACAGGCGATACTAGTATAAATTATTATTAAAAAAACCTTTTACCTGTTTCTAGGTAGCTTAGGTGTAGCGTTGTCGGGTTAGCTGTGCGGTAAATATAGATATAGCCACTTCAAAGGGATACAAGAAAGAAAGTAAGTAAGTAACTGAGTGAGTTAGTCTCATGTGAAACGCATATACTTACAGGCTTTTTTTGAAGTCGTATAAAAATATTTTTGAAGTGAAAACTTCTTTAGGCGCACCTTGCGTTCTTTCTGACGCTCGGATCGGTGACGCTGAATCGGGTTTACTCGGCTCCACTCGACATCAAGCGCGCTCGGGTCGGTGACCACGTTTACTGTCTAACAAGAATTACGTTTTGAAGTGCAAACTTCTTTAGGCGCACTTTGCGTTCATTCTGAATAGTGAACGAAAGTGAACCGTCACGCTCGAATCGGTGACGCTGCATCGTGTTTACTCGGGTTCACTTGACATCAAGCGCGATCGGGTCGGTGACCACGTTTACTGTCTATAACAAGGAGTGCATCGTTTCAAGAATTACGTTTTTATTATTACGTATTATAATATTATGTATGTTTTGCATATAATCAAGTTTTCACTTCTGACGTGTGGTCATAAGCCCACATCCACTTTTTTATTGATTCCGATTTTAATCGCAAGATAGCGTTACTGCAAAAGACGCACTTGCCAACGGGTATAAAAATAAAATTGCACCGTAAATTGCTTTATTCAAGTATGTGGAATCATTGGTTGAAGGAGAATAATATATTTTTCACAAGTTGGCTTTAACAATAAGTTTATTTTCGAATACCATTCCGGTTGTACAATTCTGATATATTTATGTGTGTACCAAACCATCGCGGTGTACAAAAAACGAAAAGCTGCTTTTCCATTCTATATTTAGATATCGCATAACGGTGTACAACATTTTATTTGGGTTATTTATGTATACGTGAAATTCACCCTAAGACGCAACATAGGTAAGTTTTGTTTGCCTGGTAGTTATTGAAAACATTAATGCATTAGAGAAAATAAATAATAGTTTTTTATACGGCTGAAATGCAATTGAAAAATTTTTTCATTGGAGAGCAGCCAATTATATAATTGTTTCAAAACATATTGGAAAAAATCATTTTACCAACCAATGGTCACAGTCAGGATTCTAACCTGAACTTTTTCACTTTCGCGGCGGAATGAGCTTACAATACTCAACCGTGACATGATTGGTAAATTAATATTCTCCTTATATGCTTTAGAATCAATAGATTTTCACTACATGCGAGTGTCAAATCATATATGCTAATTCAATAGCTATGATATGAACTGAATCCTCGTACCAGCGAGAGCCCAACATAAAAGTTAAAATTATTTCGAACATCCATTAATGGGATATATTAATAAATACCTAGATATATCAATGCTATAAATGGTATTTACTTTCATGTTGGGCTCTCGCTGGTACGAGGATTCACTTCATATCATAGCTATTGAATTAGCATATATGAATTTACACTCGCATGTAGTGAAAATCTGTTGATTCTGAAGCATATAAGGAGAATATTAATTTAGCAATCATGTCACGGTTGAGTATTATAAGCTCATTCCGCCGCGAAAGTGGAAAGGTTCAGGTTAAAATCCTAACTGTGACCACTGGTTGGTAAAATGATTTTTTCCAATATGTTTCGAAACAATTATATAATTGGCTGCTCTCCAACAAAAAAATTTTTCAATTAGAGAAAATTGTTCCACTTAAAATGCAACATCCACCGAAAAAAAACATACATCGCGTTCTTTTATGTATATCTACAGGGTGCTGTATCGTTTTGCGGGTAATAGAGATTTAACCCGTAAAATCAAACTTTTGCGATTTCCTGTTTCCCTAATTATTTTAGGAAAAATATCTTCGAATAAAAATTTTAGAACATAAAATTCTGCATCTAAATCATTAAACAAAATTAATTTTGCACGCTTTGTAACAGCAGAAATTTAATATGAAAATGTCAAAATTACCTCAAAAACAGATAGCGATAGCCATAGAACTTGAACAAAATGATTAGAAATTATTCTGACAGCTAAAACGTCATCATTTTGTTCAAGTTCCGTGGCTACCGCTATCTGTTTTTGAGGTAATTTTGACATTTTCATATCAAATTTCTGCCGTCACAAATCATGCAAAATTAATTTTGTTTTATGACTTAGATGCAGAATTTTATGTTCTAAAACTTTTTATTCGAAGATATTTTTCCTAAAATAATTAGGGAAGCAGGAAATCGCAAAAGTTTGATTTTACGGGTTAAATCCCTATTACCCGCAAAGCGATTCAGAACCCTGTATATTTCTACCTACGGACCATAAAAAAATATTACTTTTAAGACGAATTGACGTTTAAATTACAAAATTATTTATTAAAAGATCGATTGTAACTTGAATTTCGATTGGAAAATAAGGTAATGTCAACGAATTTATTATTTAACTGTATTTCCACAACAAATGAAACACGTACGAACGGTTTTTCAAAATTGTCTTCTTTCTTTCTGCTTCTATCGCCTCCTTATTTTTATTCAACGCCCCCCAATTGCTTCTCAGAATACTAGCGCCCCCTTGGTTTGCTCAAGCGCCCTCAGGGGGCGTACTGTCTACTTTGGGACTAGTCCAGTCGGTTAATATAATTCTCTTTTTTAAAATTTTATCTTTTCATATAACAAAAAGAAAGGTATTTCACAAAATGCATTTTGACATAACAACTGTCAAACCATCCATGCTCTTACAAATTTGAAAAAAATGCTATAAATAAAAAATTGATTAAAATACCTACCTCTCTAGCGACTATAAATTCCAAACAATCGTCGGTTTGAACCATACCTATATGTATCTATATACAGAGTGTTACAGAAAAATGCGTTCACTATTCTATCTTAACATATGGCTATCCGGCTTTTCTTATTAATTATTATGATATGAAAGTCACATAATAGTATATTGTGTAACTAGTGTGCTAAATACATCTTTATACGTCAGGCGCGATATTTTCAGCACGAGTAGTAGGAGAGCGCTCACGAGCCTTGGCGAGTGAGCATCGCGAGCCGAATACGAGTGCTGAAAATATCGCGCCTGACGCATAAAGATTTAGCACACGCGTTGTACACTATACTTTATATAACACATGCATGGTTTTAGAATTTAATTGAATTAAAAAAAAAAAAACAGTTACATATAATGGTTCATTATGTAACTAGTTGCATAATGGTTCATTATGTAGCTAGTTACATAATGGTTCATTATGCAACTGTTTTTTCATTATAGCACTGAAAAGCGTTGCATAATGGATCATTATGTAACTAGTTACATAATGAACCATTATAGCACTGAAAAGCGTTACATAATGGTCACTAGTCAATAAACGGCTATTTAAGGTTCGCAAATCAGATACGAAAAAACACTAAAAGCGTGCATGTGTTATATAAAGGTCATTTATAAAAAAAATGTTTCTAAATTAAATCAATAAATTCAATTTAATTCAATTTTGTTTGTTTTTTTGTAAGAAACACGGCTGCGAGTTTAAATTAAAATTATATTTTTATTTGAAATTTTCTTTTTTGTAATACGATTGTTATTAATTATTCTATTATTTTTAATTTTTAATTTTGGTAAATTATATTATTGTATACAAAATTACGCATTATACATTAAATATATTTTATTACCCGACAGCGCGATAGCAAAAGAAGGTTATGTTTTTTATGTGTAAATAAATAAATAAGTATTTAATAACAAAAACATATCGCTTTTGAGTACATAATGGAAAAATACCGATCGAGTTGTTTTGTTTTGGCCGGTATAAAGGGATATGAACCGACTCTACCCGCTACAGAAGTGTCGTTACCCATACGGTTTTTACCCGATATGTTTCAACGCTTGTTAAGGTTTTTTATTTATTGCCCTGCCGCCTACCGACCCCACCTCGTGTGTTACATAAAAAAGCCACTCATCGTCATAGATATAAGAACCGGGTTTTAAATACCAGGTGAACGTGCATCAAAGTCATTAAACCTTAAATTGAAAATCATTGCTTTTTTATTAACGGTAAAATTTCTCAAAATGTTGATGCAAATAAAAAATGACACACTTAATCCATAAATATACAATAGTTTCAATAAATACAAATTTTAACACGGACGCCGTGAATAAATACACAATTAAATGAATGCATAATGACTGCAAACAGTATATGAAACACCTGAGTAAGAACAATGACGTAACACAATGCTGATAATCAGGAAAAATTCATTAATTCAAACCTATGTCACCGTAGGGATTCTAACCCTAAACTTTCCACTATCACGGCGGACTGAGTTGACAATTACTCACACAGTGACACATTTTCAAACGACCGACTTTCTCCCTTTAAAGCATTCTGTCACTGAAAAACCACTACATGCGAGAGTCAATATTCCAACACCACTGCTAGACATCAACCGACTCAACATGTAAAGATGGATACTTCATCTTTGTATTCACCTGTTGTGTTTACTTTACATGTTGAGTCGGTTGATGTCTAGCAGTGGTGTTGGAATATTGACTCTCGCATGTAGTGGTTTTTCTAGTGACAGAATGCTTTAAAGAGAGAAAGTCGGTCGTTTGAAAATGTGTCAGTGTGTGAGTAATTGTCAACTCAGTCCGCCGCGATAGTGAACAGTTTACGGTTAGAATCCCTACGGTGACATAGGTTTGAATTAATGAATTTTTCCTGATTATCAGCATTGTGTTACGTTATTGTTCTTACAATAGGTGTTCATATACTGTTTGCAGTCATTATGCATTCATTTAACAGTTTTAATGTTTAAAGTTTCTCAAAAATTCAGAAATTAAAAAAGATTTTCGAATTCCTCTATCTCGAAAAAAAAATAGAGAACTGAGTTTGCTCATTAAACGCAGAGTACCTACCTACCTACTATTTACTATAAGCATCCTAAATTTAATTAAACTATGTGTAAGAAACACCCAATGACGGAACGTTACAGTGCAATATCAGAAAAATTTATTTATTTACACCAGTTACCGTCGGGACTCAAACCCGAAACTTCCAGATTCGTGCTGACTAAGCAATTAATCTACAGTGACCTGATTAAATGTCCTTTTTTTAACCGACTTCAAAAAAGGAGGAGGTTCTATCGTATATTCGACAGATATGTTTTTATGTATGTTCACCGATTTCTCCTGTATTTGTGAACCGATTTTGATGATTATTGTTTTATTTAATAGGGGCATACCTTCGGGGTAGTCCCACACAAATTTTAATATATAAAAAGTTTTTGTAATTAAATTGGCGCCGACCTCAAAATTTTATTATTTTCCTCTTTTCAGTGGCTTTTTTGAAGAAGGTTTTTTCTTATATAAAGCAACTGTAAACGTATTTTCCACATCATGCGAGAGCTAATTTAAATATGATAATGTTAGACTTCAGAGTTACAAGCGTTTCTCTTAAGTGAATTAATACCTATATTTTGCTATTATGGTGTTGAGGGCACTATAGCCTAGTGGTTTGCGTGCTTAGTGCCGCAACCTCTGGACTGGACTGCCGTGAGTTAGAATCCCACCTGCGCTCATGGGTGTTTTGTGATGTTATTTAGTTTTAAGATAGTTGTTTTTTAAGTGTAGTTGCAAGACGCTAATGATCTGAGATGTCGACGCGTCTATAATCTACAATAAATAAAATAAATACTATGATGTTATCAAAATGTAAACTACCCTTATTTGGGGAGTAGGGAAAAATTAGAACAAAAATCCCTGAGAATTTGCACATACGAATGGACATCTAAAACTCACTTTTTCAATATCCAAAGATTTTGTGAATTTCGAATTCGACTTTTTTCGTCCTTAGATGACGTTTTTTACTCTTATGGTGGCTCGAAAGTAAAATAAGATCTGCGACATTCACCATTTTGTCCGAATGTCAGCTAAAAATAATAGTAAAGCAATATCATAATTTTTTGACAAACGGCAACGTATATTCTAACCTAATATAAAGTGATACGCTGCCTATAATATTATATTTTTTGAACATAAAAACTTGAAAATAAGTCGTTAAAAAGTGAACTATAGTCGGGCCGCTTAACAGATGAAGTGATCACGTGAAAAGCACATGAATAGCTTGCGCCGCAGGCGTGGTCTTCGCATATAGTTTCGTTCCCGAACGTTCAAGCAACCAATCAGGTACTTTGCACGCGGTAATCACGCAGTGATCATGCGTTTTCATTGCTCCATCTGTTATGCGGCCCGACTATAGCGTCTCTATTGATTTTTTCCCAAATTTTTTTAAGTGTTTATAAGTTATCCAGTGACATTTTAAAAAGTTTTTAAACCTAGACATACCAAACTGTTAAATGTTATTCTTCAACTATGGAGTACGTTTTCTTATTCACCCAGTATATTATTTTAGTCATGTATAATTTATAATTTACTGTAATATTTGCCGAAAGGTTGATGGTTATGTTTGACAGGCTATGTCATTCGGGGCTGCCTTATGACCTGCAGGTTTAATATTTACATACACAATTTGATTTTTTAGGTTAGGTGATTTCAATCTTTATATGGAAAATATTTTGACACCTGCGATATATTCTATATTACCTATATGCTAATAATTGTTATTAAGGAATAGTATATTGTGCGACTAGTGGGAGAAAGAGGAGATTCCTTGAGTGTGGATTTTGCCGCACGAGCGTAGCGAGTGCGGTAAAACACACGAGTGGAATCTCCTCTTTCGACCAATAGTCGCACATAATATTTTGTTCAACTACCGCAAGAAATATGTCATTTCGTGACTCTGCTGAGCGTGGGCGAAATAATGAGTGACCTGATTGATTCACGATACTATCAACGCTTGCGTAAACGTTCCCCGTAATGAGCGTGGGCGAAATGCTATTTCGCCCACTCTGTACGATCAACAGTCAGGGAATTCATTATTTCGCCCACTCTCAGTAGAGCCACGAAATTACATATTTCTTACGGGTGTTGAACAAAAATATATTTTTATTATATGCTATATTTACTAGAGCAGTAAATTCTAAACAAAATGACACCTAAATAATTTTAGTCTGATTTCAAATAAGTTTAAAAATAAATTTTGAAACTTTTATGTAGGCCCCGTTCGCTAAAAAGAGTTTATATTCGTGACGTCACGTACCACGAAAATTATGAAGGACGTGCGTTTGTCTTATCTACTGTTTTGTACCTACGTAAACTATGTAAGCATGGAAACGAACACTCAGTATGACATATGACGTCACACGCCTTTGTTTCCTTACACATGTGTACATATTTACAAGCTTTTATTTAACTTGCAATGTTTGTATGTTAGTTTGTTTGTTTAGGTCAAATCTTGCAAGTCAATTTTGAACCACTTCCACGTATCCGATCGATAAAAAAATTTAGTACACATATGCATTCCCGATGACAATACATGAATCGTTTTTAGAATTAAATTCAATCCCTAAGGGGGTCAAACAAGGGACTAGGGTTTTTTGACTATTCAACGCCTAGGCCAAACCACTAAAGCTAGAAACTTGGAATTTGAACAGTAGATTTCTTTTGTGACGTAAGCACTCACTATATGAAGGGATTTTTCGAAATTCAAAGGGAGTCAAAAGGGAATAAACTTTTGAACGACTAAAAGGAACAAAATAAAATGTTAGTAAAAAAAACTTTTTAGACACGCTTTTATTTAAATGTACCAAAAAGGAAAAAATAAGTTTTAATAATTTAGTTTCATAATTATAAAAGCGTGGGTTGTATTAACTCTATGATATTTTATTAGTCACGACCCAAGCATTTATAATTATGAA
Organism: Mongoloraphidia duomilia; assembly: GCA_039654895.1. Lineage (NCBI taxonomy): Eukaryota > Metazoa > Arthropoda > Insecta > Raphidioptera > Raphidiidae > Mongoloraphidia > Mongoloraphidia duomilia. The sequence continues at coordinate 17,856,575 of CM077527.1, forward strand.
ACTAAATTATTAAAGCTTATTTTTTTCCTTTTTAGTATATTTTAATAAAAGTGTGTCTTTAAAAAGTTTTTTTTACTAATATTTTTTTTCAATTGATATCAATAAAGATCTCAAATTTGAAATTAGTATTAGGTATATTTTCTCACGGAAGTAAGTTTAGGTAATTTAAGATTTATGGACATCCTGTATCTATATATTTAAGGACCTCTGTTGTCGAGCATCTGTAGATATCTGTATGTTTAAAAAACGTCTTCGAGGAGACTTCATTGTTGACGCAAATAAAGTAAACTTTTTCGATTAAAAATACCTACCTATATATTATTAAAATTAAATTTGATTTACAATATCTAAATTTTTAATGCTTACACGAAAAAGTAATTTATTTTAAATTATGGCACAATAAAAATTTAAATTTAATAATGCAAATATTTTTGTTAAATATTTAATGTTTGCATGTACATAATTTTAAAAATTATAATTAAAATTGTAAAATTTAGTAAGCTGGGACCGTACATAATTAAAGTCAATCCTATTTACATTGACGGAGGTTTATGTAAAAGACAAGGGTTATTGCATGTTCGAAAATTCATAATTTGATTACCTATGAAAAAATAATTCGATTTTATAACACATTTTATAAAAAAAATTCTTAATGAAACTGATTGTTAAATGTTAATTGACAATTGTAACGCTAAAAACGTCAATTATAATCTACAATCTCTCAATTGTGACAATTTCTGGATTGAAAAACAGAATTGAAATCTAGAAATTTTTCAAAATCACATTTAAGCCTACCGTGTCATATAATAATGATTTTTTACTCTTTTCTTGTCCGAATCACTTTGAATGTTGTTGTCAGGATTTCAGCACTGGAGGGAGGAGGCTAAAATGCATCTATTTAGACAAATTTATTATTAATTTAGGTAAATGGATTTTATACTTTATCATGGGTGAATGAATAATTGTAGATAGATATTGTAAATAACAGAGACTATAAACGTCTGTGAATTATTGTAAATTATATACGCTCAGCAACTAAGATCATAAGGACAAATGATTGTCAATTGTCATTAGTTTTAGGGTTCCGTACATCCGATGAAAAAATAGATGTGTGCTTATGACGACACGACATAAGTGAAAACTTCAGATTTTCTAATTTTAAAATATATATATAACTAGCGGCCCGTCCCGGCTTCGCCCGGGTGGAATGAAATTATGAATGATTATTTAGTATAGGTACCTATATTGTTAATTTGTTATCCCCCGCGTAACTTTCTATTAGTGAAAAAATTTTTAGAATCGGTTTAGTAGTTCCAGAGATAAGAATTTATGATTTATTATCCCCCGCAAGAATTTCTCCCCCTGCCCCGCGAGAATCTCTCCTCCTGCGTAGCTTTCTATTAGTGAAAGAATTTTTAGAATCGGTTTAGTAGCTCCAGAGATAAGAATTTATGATTTATTAGCCCCCCGCAAAAAATTATCCCCCTGCTCCCCGCGAGAATCTGTCCCATTGCGTAGCTCTCTCTATTAGTAGCTATTAGTAGCTTTCTATTAGTGAAAAAATTTTTAGAATAGGTTCAGTATAGTTCCAGAGATAAGAATTTATGATTTATTACCCCCCCCCTCCCTCGAGAATCAAAATAGAATATTGCCCATATCACTCAAAGATAGTGTAGCTTTCTATTAGTGAAAGAATTTTTAGAATCGGTTCAGTAGTTCCAGAGATTACTTTTTCACTCGAGTGAAGCCGGTTTTTTTTTCAAAGAGTAGCCTATGTCCTTCCTCAGGATGTAATCTATCTTCTTGCCAAATTTTATCGAAATCTGTTCAGCGGTTAAGACAGACAGAGTTACTTTCGCATTTATAATATTAGTAAGGATTATTTAATCACACAGTTTAATCATAAATATATTAAAATCGGCCTATGCAATTAAATTTAATGAATATAATACCTTAACGATAATATTGAGTTTTAGTGTCATCTGTTAGCGCACTTGTGAACTACAAAATATATGTTTTAGCGTCAACTGTTAGCGCACTTGTGAACTACAAATAACTTTTTTTTAGTGTCATCTATTAGCACACTTATGAACTACACACTATTACCAGCATATTGCAAATACGTGCTCGTGTTTGAGCCGAGTAGCCCCGATTGTCACCGTCGGGTGCGTTTCACATCACTGTTGTTAACAGCCCATAGGCAAAGCGTTTTCCCTTATAGGATCACTCTCATGTCTGTCTGTCTGTCTGCCACCGCTTATTATTAGCCTTGTAACAAATTTGGAAGCTTAGCTGCCTGATATTCTATTATTCACTTTATTGTTGAGTGAATACATTGTGAATATTAGCGGTTTAATTCATTTGATTATTATTAACTACCTATATCTAATATGTATTATTATCATCCACAGTTACTCAAAATCTTGTATTTGACTATTTACGTCTCGATGGGTACGCTCCCCCCTACGTTTCTGCGCCCCTGATACACATACGGCAGTTTAACCGGTGTTGAAAATGAACAAAAGTTTTTAATGTGAGGCAAATGTAAACACACAAATACAATTTATGATAGCAACAAAGGTAACAAACTCTGCGCAAAACCACAATTTATATTGCCGGTTGTTTAGTAGAGTTAGTTTATGTATTGTCTGTCTGTCCTGCGTATATATGTGTAAAGTCGCATACACACCCATAAAGTTCAAAAAGAACAACCAAATTAACGTAGGTAGTTCTTTTTTGTACACGTATGGTGGGCAGCCTAAAAAAAAGAAACAGTGAGTCTCAAGTATTCTTAAAAGATGTGTATTATAGACGCTCGACAACAGAGGTAATTAGCATCTGTTTGATGACAGTTTAGTTATAACCTCTTGACAGCTTGCCAAGGAGGGTTAATTTATTTAAATCAAAAAAGTTGTAAAAAATTCGAGACTTGATATTTATAAAAAAAACCGGTCAAGTGCGAGTCGGACTTGTACATCGAGGGTTCCGTATAATAATAAAAATAAGGAGTTGGGTAGGGGTAAAAAATTTACAGATTTGTTTTTAAAAAGTTTTTTAACTTAGGTATATTTTATTTTGATCCTTTTTTTCTGTATCAAATTTAATTAAAATATAAAATAAAAAAAAAGTGAAAAATTCCAAAATGTTTACATTAAATAAAAACAATCACTTATCGTCAGTTGAATTTGAACCCGGCTCTTCGTGGTGGCATGCGAACGCCGTTACCACTCTCCACGTGTACCACGACACAAACAATGAGTTGATATACTTGGTACAGCTCTATGCCTAATTTAATGGTACCCGTGGGAATTTAAGGGCTTAGGATTTTCGTTTAGGTTTTCCTGTAAACTATGCGTGAGACCCTATATATTCCCTATTTTTTTCAAAATTTTAGACTTAGTAGTTTCGGAGATAATGGAGGAGGGAGATTGGTCGGATGGACAGGAAGACAGACAGACACGAGAGTGATCCTATACGATGAGTTCTGTTTTTTTCATTCTGAAGTACGGAACCCTAAAAATGATTACGATTTAGTGAAATGACTATTTTACGATTTCTAAATATAGCTCTAAATATGACAGCATGCACTGTAAGAAATGAGAAGACCGATTACATAGACTATCGATGGTCTATTTATAGCCAGCGATTAATCTGGTAATAGGCACACAAAGAGACAATGGCGTCGCAAACAGGTATCGCCACATCGCGTAGATTCCGTAAAAACACATTGCGCATGCGTGGTTACTAATTTTACATTAATTTGTTTTGTATTCATCCATTTTATATATGTAACTATACATTTTATTTTGTAATTTTTACACACTTTATTGGAATATTACACAAATTATGTATTTTTAATTTACTTTATGTAAAAATCACAAATTTCTTTAACTTTACAGTAACAGTCCAAGTTTTTATGAAGTTTTTTGTGTAAAAATAAATAATAATGTAAAATCACCTAGAAAATCGAACGAATTCTATCTTAACTTTCAAAGTATTTTTACATCCATTTTTTACAGTGATAGCTCTAAATATGACAGCATGCATGTAAAATAAAAACGTAGTACGAAGTCATTGTTATGTAAGATACGTTAAAATCTACGACACGAATATTGCCTAACAACGATCACAGACATTAATGCTCTAGATTCTAAAATAAAGACATAAACTGGTTGTAATAGTGTAATATTTACAAATTGACACGTCACAAGGTGTTTACATCGACATTAGTTACGTTTTCCTTGTCTATATTACCTACTTTCTCTCTCACACACTCATAGCGTCGAGGATATGTTGTATTTCTACTCATTGGAATTGCTAATTGAATGCTACATCATTTTTTGTAGCCATCATTTTGATTGAGGTTATGATTTTCTTTATTCTTGACCAGGGGTCGCCAACACTGCCAATGAGCACTACCGACCCGATCAAAGCTTTCAGGATACAAAAAAAGTCTATAACTTCTAAAATGCGTAACCAAAAGCCCTGAGCTTTTTTTCTTTCCAAGTTCTTCGATTTTTAAAAATTCAGGGTGCTTATTAAATTGTCAATGCTCACACGAAATATTTTGAATTAAAAAAATTAATATCTGCTCCTAATAAAATTCTAAAAGCTTCCAGAAAACATTTGTGAATTCATCAAGTATTTATACAAAATTTTCAAGTCTATATTGTCTTAAGGTATATTTAGGGGTTAATTTTGGGGGGCAAATTAAAAAAATAAAAAAAAATTGTTTTTAAGTGAAAGGGCTCGTTATGTGAACTGCAAATATATTTTTTTATAATTTTAAAATGCATAGTTTAAAGATATTAAAGAAAATATATGATAATCGATCATCCCCCCCCTTGTCTCCTAAACTACTAAGCCTAAAATTTTGAAAAAAATAGGGAATATAGGGTCTCAGTCATAGTTTACGGGAAAACCTAAACGAAAATCACAAGTCTTTAAATTCCTAAGTCTTTAAATGGCCACGGGAAAAGGAAAATAATACGAAAATCGAGCATTCCCCCACTCCCTTATCTCCGAAACTACTGAGCCTCAAATTTTGAAAAAAAAGGGAATATATAGGGCGTCACTCATAATTTACAGGAAAATCTAAACGAAAATCTAAACGAAAATCTTAAGTCTTTAAATTCCCACTGGAAATGGATTAGTACGGAATACTCTCCACGCGAGTCCGACTCGCACTATACCGTTTTTTTTAATGCGTCCAAAACCGGCGTATGACGGATTCAATATTCAGTTCGAAAACTTAGTCAACTGTCTGTACTAAGGCATATTTTATAAATAAATGGTATGATTATAATATAGTGATTTTAAACGAAGAAAATTCTTTAATGTCAGGTTTATCGTACATTTAACACGCTGTTTTGTTAATCGCTGTCAAATTTTTACACATAAAACATACGAAGTAACCATAGAAATAACTGCGAATTAACATAACATCGTCCCCCCAGGGGAGAAATTGGAATGTGGTTGCTATCGCAAATTACATTTCAATGTTCTTTGGGAATTAGCGTTCCCAGGACCCGAGCTCGTACCGTTCGGTGTTTATATGCCGGCTGGCGGATTCTAATACACAAATGGATGATTTGTTGTGTTGAAGACGCTAATGACCTAAGTTGTCGACGCGTCTATAATCTACAATTAATTAATATAACAGCGTGATTAAAATATACGATAAACCCGATATAAGAGTTCTTTAAAGGCTGTCTGCAGTCGTCTGTTGTGAATTTCGTTGACTATATGCACATACATAGAGATTCCTTCTGATGTAAAGTAGCTTCATAAGAACATTCATTTCAGTTCTGTATGAAGTGTTGTTTAAGGATGAAAACTTCACTGTACTGTCATATTTATGTATGCACAAGCGAAGATGACATGATCTTTAAAACAGAGGCCAATAAAATGTATTGTAATGTGAAAAACTCCTTTTTATTTTTTTTTCGTTGGAAAGCAACCAATTATATAATTGATTCCAAACATATTACAAAAAAATTATTTTACCAACTATAGTCACAGTCAGGATTGTAACCTGAACCTTTCCACTTTCGCGGCGGAATTTGAAATAATTTTCACTTTCATGTTGAGCTCTCGCTAGTACGAAGGTTCACTTCTATAACATAGCTATATTGAATTAACGTTCGCACGTGGTGAAAATCTATTCCTAAACATATAAGGAGAATGTTAGATTAGTAATCATGTCACGGTTGAGTAAAGCTCATTCCGCCGCGAAAGTGGAAAGGTTCACGTTAGAATTCTGACTGTGACTATGGTTGGTAAAATGATTTTTTCCAATATGTTTAGAATCAATAATTGGCTGCTTTCCAACGAAAAAAAATTTTTCAATTGCAATTTAGCCGTATACATCTATTAATTTAACTCCTTTTTATATTGGTTTAAATATATATGCAATTTTCCGCTTTTCTGATTTTGACGTGAATATAACGTCTATTGTCTCATACTGGGGTGGCATTTTAGAAATATTAGATGTAACGGAAATAGAAGTGGTTGACATGTGAAACAAAACACAGCATGTATATCTGTGTTAAGGTATCAAACACAGTAACCCAGGTGGCCTTGTGGTTAAGTACGAGTCTACAAACGCCAAGCCCAGGGTCGAATCATGTAGGCTTTCAATATTTTATTATTTTTTTAATGAAAATTATACTAGGTAACAATTTAAAACCTAAAAAAATAAAATTACAATTATTTTATTTATTATATTTTACGAACATTTGATTTTATAAGATACAATTATTATTTGTGATTAACGGTACCCGCGATACAGACATTCTACCCATTTCTCATTAGAATAAAATAACAACACACAATCTGTGAAAATTTCAACTAGCTACCTCTAACCGTTTGTGAGATAGAGCCTTGTGACAGACGGATGGACGGACAGACATCGTAGGTTTAGTAATAGGGTCCTGTTCGGAGGTACGGAACCCTAAAAATAATAAATTGAAAATATGAATTGGGACTAATGCTAAATAGCCCTGGCGATCGATGATCTTAAAAAAAATAAAACTGTTATAAGTACTTATAGATATTTTTTTCGCACATAACTGTTTTTTTTTTGTTTCAGGTGAGGTTCTATTTCCTGTAAAAGCGTGGCTTCAAATAGTTTCGAGTGAGTATTCAAAATACATTTAATAAAACGGGCGTATGGCAAAAAGTACCTACCTCGTGCGTAATGATATTATGACTCGTGTGACTGCTAAAACACATTATCACTCGTTTTAACATATTGTCACTACTCGCCAGTAAAATGCCTCATTAAGCACCTTGGATATACAAGTTACTGTAATAAAACGAACGATAGTTTTACGAACGCCATTTTAATAAATCGTTTATGTGGGTAGGAGAAACAAAGTTCTCTTAATGTGGGTGCCAGGTCATGAAGGAATCCAGGGCAATGAAAAAGCGGATACCCTTGCTAGACAAGGAGCCTCTGCGAAATTCATTGGACCAGAACCAGTCTGTGGGATTTCTTACAAATGTGTTCAACATACTGTTAGGAAATGGACCTGCGAGCAACATCTCTCTGAATGGAACCTGGTTTCAGGTAACAAACACGGGAAGAAAATGATCGCAGGCCCCTCCCCCAGGCTCACTGAGGACCTAATCAAACTCAGCAGGCCAACACTTAGAAAGGTTATTGGGCTTTTGACCGGTCACGCTTCTCTAAGGAAACACCTACATGTGATGGGGATACGACAGGAATCAACACTATGTAGATTCTGCGATATGGAGGATGAAACAGCCACCCATATCGTGTTCGAATGTGAAGCGCTAGCCTACAGAAGGACACCCATCTTTGGATATATAGATGAGGATGGAATTATTCCACAGGATAATCTAGTGCCAAATCTTCTGGAGCTCATAAGAAGATCCAGGCTATTTGTGGACTAGATCCAGCTAAAGGGGAGCACAAAAATCCTTCTAGGATGAGGTGCAGCTTATGGGCCAATCCAGGACCACCCCTAATTGCTTTTAATCTTTTTTAATCTTTTAATCTTTACTACTCGTCAGTAAAATGCCTCATTAAGCACCTAGATATACAAATTACTGTAATAAAACGAACGATAGTTTTACGAACGCCATTTTAATAAATCGTTTATGTGGTTTCATGAAATTAATTTTCCAATTGTATTGAAATATGAAAGCCACAGCGGCACGAGGTCAAACATTTTCCATCAAAGAGACTGTTATTTTATCACATATTTGTGTCAGTCGACCTCAAATCAGAACCGTCCATGTTTTATTTACGCAAGTTAGGTTATGTTACGATCAATAAATAACAACGCCAGTTATTTGTTGAGAGAGACCCGTCATTTCCACCGTGCACACTATTTATGTCACCTGTCCAACCTTCTTGTGAACTTGTCTCAAACCTGTCAACTGCGTGTACTTGGAACGCGTGCTTAACAAGTTCAACAATTTTTCCCCTTTAGAGACCAGTTACTCCCACCGTTGAGGCCATGTCATGTTCGGTTAAACATCGTTTTTTTTACATACTTCAAATGCGATATATTGCAGAAATCTTGACAGATAATAACAGTTACTCCCACCGGGTATGAGCCGAGATTTGTTGAATTTTAAAATATAAAATAAAAATAACGTAATCTTAGTCGTTTATTAAATATTTAACTTCATATGCGATGTATTGCGGAAATCTTGACAGATAATACCTGTTACTCCCACTGGGTTTGGACCGATATTTGATGAATTTTGAAATATAAAATAAAAATAACTTAATCTTGGTCGTTTTTATTAAATATTTGACTTCAAATGCGATAGATCATTGCGGAAATCTTTGACAGATAATACCCGTTACTCCCACCGGGTTTGGGCCGAGATTTGATGAATTTTGAAATATAAAATAAAAATAACTTATTCTTGGTCGTTTATTAAATATTTGACTTCAAATGCGATATATTGCGGAAATCTTGACAGATAATACCCGTTACTCCCACCGGGTTTGGACCGAGATTTGATGAAATTTGAAATATAAAATAAAAATAACTTATTCTTGGTCGTTTTTTATTAAATATTTGACTTCAAATGCGATATACTTACCTATTGCAGAAATCTTTATAGATAATACCCCTTACTCCTACCGGGTTGGGCCGAGATTTGATGAATTCTAAAATATAAAATAAAAATAACTTATTCTTGGTCGTTTATTAAATATTTGACTTCAAATGCGATATATTGCGGAAATCTTGACAGATAATACCCGTTACTCCCACCGGGTTTGGACCAAGATTTGTTGAATTTTGATAATATAAAATAAAAATAACTTATGGCCGGTTCATCGTACATTTTAATCGCGATGTTATTTTGATCACACTGTTAAATTTTGACAGCTACGTGTTCATTGGTTGCTGCGTTTCGTTACCATAGCAACCCGTCACTTAATCGTGTGATTAAAATAATATCGTGATTAAAATGTACAATAAACTGGTCATTAATCTTAGAATAGTTCCGTATCCTTCGTAGCAAATGTAGTCGCATGATGTCTTTTCGACATCTTAAAATTGAAATCAATTTTTAAATACCTAAGAATGCTCAAATTGTATTGATATTATTTTTTTTTTATTATTATTGAACTTTGAAAATTTATTATGAAGTATTAGAAATACCTTGTATTTTTTGATGTCCGATATTTGCAGTAAAGGTAAACACATGGACACCCTCGAGGAATATGAAATATATAAAGCCACAAAATTCAACAATACCAACATTCTTAATGACAAACTAACGTTAAAATTGAACATAATATACGACACAATAATTAACAACACACAAACACCCAATACTCATTAATCGTCTACATAAATACACGCGCACTCACACTTCCATTTCATCTACCTACTATATAAATATTATAAATCATAAAATTTCGAAATTTAAATCAGTACTCCACAATCCACAACATAATGCGCATGTGCTTAATATTATAACGTGTTACGGATACTCAATTTTAAAAAAAATTTAACCACATCTGAAGATAGCAACTCGTTGCTGAAACGCGTCGTGTTAAAACACAGGAAGTCACAAGACGGATATTAAAAAATACAAGGTATTTCTAATACTTCATAATATTCATATAGTGACTTGGAGACCCAACACTCTAAAAATGTATCATTTGAAAATTTCTTTAACATAAATAATCTTTATAAAAATGTTTTTTGTAACATAAATTACAACCCTAAAAAAATGTGGGACGGCTCTATTGATATTGGTCATGGCTACAAATGCAATATATTTTTGCTTTCATCTACTTACTTATAATTAAATCGATAATTGTAACATGTTTGTAACAGTTTAACAGACAGGTCGTTATTGTTATTTAATGATAACGTAACGGCTAAGTGAATGATGGGTTTTTAAAGTAAACAAATTTGACCGACACCATCGCGTTACGGCTTGTCTATCACATAGATGTAAACACAGTCGGAAATAAAACCAATGTTTGAATAGTCAGAATTATTATAACACGTTTTAATCGTTATAATTTATATTTGCCTACGTTTCCCCTATTATTAATTTTACGCATTATGAGTTGCGTTTTAATATTGACATGGTTTTTACGATGTATGAACATCTTTACCTTGCTCCAAAATTTCTGCTAAAAATTGTGTTTTAAAGACCACCAACGGCTAAGGTTATTTGAGCCTAGCACCAATTCATATTTTCAATTCATTATTTTTTAAAAATAAATAAAATTTCTGCTACAAGACAAAATAAAAAAAAATTTAAACAAAAAATTTTATGTATCAAATTGATTTTTTTCCGTAAAATAATTAATCAACCTTTTATTATATTTTTTGTAACACACATTTCGTGTCTCTAGTCGGCTGCTTAAAATAATATATTTTACTGTATAGCACGCGTACAATAATACATATTTTGTGTGATACGACAGCATAGCTAGGCGTGCGTAAAATAGGTATACACTGTGATGTCAGCGTGTAATAATACATAAGTATTATATTTTATGTCATACTAGCCGTTACCCGTGGCTTCGCCCACGTATTTTTCGATTTATGATTTATTATCCCTCTCGCGAGAAATTCTCCTCCTGCGAATTTTATAAGTAATACATAACTCACTCGCTTCGCTCGTTTGCTCGGATTTTATTAATACATTACTCACTTGCCTCGCTCGTTCGCTCGAATTTTATTAATACATTACACACTCGCTTCGCTCGTTCGTTTGAATATTAATTATACATTAGTCACTCGCATCGCCCGTTCGTTTGAATATTAATAATACAATACTCACTCGCTTCGCTCGTCCGATCGAATTTTATTAATACATTATTGCTCACCTACGTTATATAAGGAACTCCTGTGCAAAATTTCATGCTTCTAACTTCAAAAATGATGAACTTCCATACAAACTTTCATCCCCTATTTAACCCCTTTAAGGGATGAATTTTCAAAAATCCTTTCTTATTACTCATTTACGTTATATAAGGAACTCCTGTGCAAAATTTCATGCTTCTAACTTAAAAAATTACGAACTTCCATACAAACTTTCATCCCCTATTTAACCCCCTGAGGGGATGGATTTTAAAAAATCCTTTCTTATTGCTCACCTACGTAATATAAGGAACTCCTGTGCAAAATGTCATGCTTCTAAATTTAGAAATGACGAACTTCCATACAAATTTTCATCCCCTTTTTAGCCCCTTTAGGGGATGCATTTTCAAAAAAAAATTTCTTAGTGCTCACCTACGTTATATAAGAAACTCCTGTGCAAAATTTCATGCTTCTAACTTCAAAAACGACGAATTTCCATACAAACTTTCATGCCCTATTTAACCCCCTTAGGGGCTGAATTTCGAAAAATCCATTCTTAGTGGGTGCCTACGTCACAAAAGGAACCTACTGTCCAAATTTCAAGTTTATATCTTTAGCGGTTTGACCTGGGCGTTGTCTGTCAGTCAATCAGTCAGTCAGTCAGTCAGTAACGGAACTGTTTTATATATATAGATGAGAAATATAGGAATATAGTTGCTATGGTAACGAAATAAATAAATATTGTATCAAGGCCAATATTTTTAGCTGTCAGTGAGATTTCGGTGTTCAAATATTGCATTATTTTACGCGTGCTATATATATTATTTTAATCAGCCGACTAGAGGCACCAAATGTTGTACATTTCAAACATGTACACTGTAAGAAATGAGAAGGCTGATCACATAGATTATCGATGGTCCATTTGTAGCCAGCGATTAATCTGGTAATAGGCACACAAAGAGACAATGGCGTCGCAAACAGGTGTCGCCTGTACATCGCGTAAATTCCATAAAAACACATTGCGCATGCGTGGTTACTTATTTTACATTAATTTGTTTTGTATTCATCCATTTTATATATGTAACTATACATTTTATTTTGTAATTTTTACACACTTTATTGAAATATTATACAAATTATGTAATTTTAATTTACTTTATGTAAAAATCGCAAATTTGTTTAACTTTACAGTAAAAGTCCAAGTTTTTATGAAGTTTTCTGTGTAAAAATGAATAATAATATAAAATCACTTAGAAAATCGAACGAATTCTACCTTAATTTTAAAAGTTTTTTTACATCCATTTTTTACAGTCTATTACAAAAAAATAAGTAGATACTATTTATTGCTCGACCAGATTTTTTCTTTCTTTCGTTTTATGTTACCTGAAGAATTATGACATTTCAGGTAAATTATTTTACAAACCAAACAAATCAGCGCCTTTAGAAACCGATATACTATACTATAGGTAAAATATTTTCAATAGAAATCTTTAACAAAAACATCGACGCGTCGCGACGTACGTCTTCTCCATCATTGCAATGAGACCGGCGTCTGGAGTATTGTCATCAGATCAGTTATATTGCATCGACATATCCTCGTTCCCTCCCCCTCTCTCCTGCCATCATCCCCCCCTCGGCCACACTTCCTGCATTGCAATACCATCAACACAAACTATAGCAGTTATTCCATTTAAACACGCCTGCATTTCTCTTTGTCATTCTTCATATAAATTCTAATTGAATAGAAAGAGAGAGAATGAGAGAATGGAGACGAGTGTGTTTAAATGGAAACGATCGATAAAGTTCCATGTGTTGTTGGAATTTTGCCCCTACAACAAAATATACACATCAAAATAGTCGAGGACAGCTTGGTGTAACGGCTAGCGTACTGGTCTTTGGATCAATATGTCATGGGTTCGAATCCCACTTCCGCTCAGGGATGTTTTGTGATGTCGCGGTCATTTAATTTTAATGCATGTTTTTGAAGTTATACTTCTTTAACGAGGGTATAATGAATTGGAATGACCTCAAGTCAGTGGCGGACTAAGCCAGTCAGAGGTCCGGGGCGGCAGAACTAAACACTATACATATGTATAGTATTTGCTGAAGATGGAAGCATAGCTTTCGAAATGTACATCCATCAATAAAACTGTTGTGGTAAGAACTAACTATCTTTATGAAATGCTTTCATCTTCAGCAAACACTATACAGATGTATAGTGTGTGCTGAAGATGAAAGCATAGCTTTCGAAATGTACATCCATCAATAAAACTGTTGTGGTAAGAAGTAACTATCTTCATGAAATGCTTTCATCTTCAGCAAATACTATACAGACGTATAGTGTGTGCTAAAGATGAAAGCATAGCTTTCGAAATGTACATCCCTCAATAAAACTGTTGTGGTAAGAAGTAACTATCTTTATGAAATGCTTTCATCTTCAGCAAATACTATACAGACGTATAGTGTGTGCTAAAGATGAAAGCATAGCTTTCGAAATGTACATCCATCAATAAAACTGTTGTGGTAAGAAGTAACTATCTTTATGAAATGCTTTCATCTTCAGCAAACACTATACAGATGTATAGTGTGTGCTGAAGATGAAAGCATAGCTTTCGAAATGTACATCCATCAATAAAACTGTTGTGGTAAGAAGTAACTATCTTTATTTTTGTAGATATGTAGATGATTAATTATTAATTTTAGAAATGCAAAGAGGGGAAAAACAAAAATGTATAGCTTCGCCTGTGCGCTTATTTTTGTTCAGTAGATGTTGAATTTTAAGTGAAACGATTTTCTCTGATGCGTTAATGTTTTCCAGAAGTACCACGTAAACAAAACTTGCCTATGCTGCATCTTAAATGAAATTCACTGTACTTATATGTATATTATAGAGACATTGGTTATATTCCGGAAGGGTATTCGGGTCCATGTTCTGTAGAATATCGGAGTAGGCGGATAGATAGAAATCCGACGAGCGGAAAAACTAAGCTCAGCAAAAGCTTCGGTTAACATTAATGTCCGTCCGTTTTCACTCCACCGCTTCCCCAGTATGTGTGACATTCTTTGTCTCACTTCCAAGCATTCGATTGCCCATATTTTGTCTCAAACGTGACCTTTATATGATGTTGAGAGGATACTAAATCATACATTAAAACTTGCAACGCCAGTCGTAATATTATGTTACCGTTTTGTTGAACATCTTATTTGTCATTTGAATGAGCCATTTTCCTGAGAGTAGTTCCTTCAATTATCCACGAGAGCTGCACTTGTGGTAGGAACAAACATTATTTATTCCCCATTAGTGTCGTGTCATTTTAGTGGTATAATTTAATTATTAAACAAGCCGTGAGGTGGGTCGTTTATTAGGACTAAAATGCGACCCTCGAGGTCCACAAGACGAGCTTCCCCAGTTTGATAAATATTTAATAATAATAACTAAATTGGATATTACACAGAAAAGTAATCATTTTTATCATTAAAACATAATTATTATTTATTTTTAACAATAATTTAAAAAAAACGGCTGAACCGATTCTTATAAAATTTATGTCGGATCAAAATGACGTTAACACGCCTCGATTGACACCCTTACGAAGTCGATATAATTTTTTATTCGCGAGATATTGTGTAAAATCTACTTTTTTGGAAAAAAAAAGAACGGCTGAATCGATTTTGAAAAAATTTCTTTCAGATCATATTTACGTTAATACGCGTCGATTGGCATCCTGAAGTAGTCGATATCATTTTTCATTCTCGAGATTTCGTCTTAGAAAGAAATGGACACATACGTACATACGTACACACACATACACACACACAGACATCTTTCTAAAAATAGTGTAAAAATAGTGTAGTGACCTTGAAACATAAAAATTTGTTATAGGTACATTTTGATTACGATTTTCGGACCCATTACAATAACTTCCAATGGGAATCTAATTATTATTATCATTAAATTAATTAAATAATTAAGTTATACCACTATAAAGGTAAAAAGGTATTATATACTCACTTTCTATGGCATCTACATTTTTGAACTTATTTTATATATAAAACATAATATCAATAATTTTAATCTGAATTCTGATGTACATAATTATAGTACCCGTAACAATAATCGTATACACATAGAAAAATATAGAACCACTAAATATAGTAATAGTCCGCTTTGTAAAGGAATACATTATTATAACATGTTACCATCAGATATAAAATCAATTCAGAGTTTTGCAATTTTCAAAAATAGAGTAAAGAATTTGCTGATAGATAGTTGTCCGTATGATTGCCGCGTGCAATTCTAAGACAAATCTGTCCAACTATTTTTATCAAATATAATTTATTAATTGTATATCTTTATTCTGTATAACGCTATTACACCTTTATATAGGTTTTCAATAAAGATTATTTCTATTCTATTCTATTAAAATTTAAAAATTTGTATATCCGTAATTACTTAACGTATTGAAATGAAATAAACATTTATTTATTGTAGATTATGGACTCGTCGTCAACTTAGGTCTTTAGCGTCTAAAATTACATTAAATAACAACTAACTTAAAATTAAATATCATCACAAAACATCCATGAGCGCAGGTGGGATTCGAACCAACGACAGTCTAGTCTAGAGGCTGGTACCAAGTACGCTATCCACTAGGCTACACTGCCCTCGAAATGAAATAAACGCCATTGTGTTTGTGGCAATGATTTCTATTAGGAAACAGTCATATAATATATTAATTTTTTGAAGCGAAGCTTTTTTACGGACGTAGTGCGCTTGGCCGCAGGGGAGTAAACCGAGAAAAAACGTGATCGTCACCGTCACCGCTCCCATTATAATACCCTATTGGTATGTATTAAATCGTCCAACTCGCTATTCCATAAATATGGCCGCTTACTTTAAGGTCTGCGTGGCGTAGTGGCTAGAACGCCGCTTCATACGCAATACGTCTCGGGTTCGAATCTCCGTTGTAATTATAGTTTTTTTTTATTGTAAGAGGATTTGAACTAAAAATATTCCATGCGAAACTATTTTCTTTTAATCTTATTAAAAAGTATTAAACAAAGAACGATTCATAATATTCTATTCTGCGTACAGAGAAAATAAAAAGGTTATATAAAAAGCTTCTTTACCTGTAACAGAATACTTTTAATAATTAAGTAGCTTAACATGGAGTTGGTTTAATTAACATTTTCCTAATTAAAATTGTGTTCATAAAATATTACGAAAAGTTATTCTTTGCTTTGTAATCAGCCGTGTATAATAACTAAGTATTTATAGTAGGTATATAGCTTAAGAATGAAAACTTCATTGGTTTTACAGAATTTTTATAATGCTTATGTGTGCATTAGTATCAGAAATACCTATTTGGTATGAAGTAACATAATGCTGCAACAGTAGGGATTCTAACCCTAAACTTTCCACTGTCGCGGCGAACTGAGTTAACAATTACTCGCACAGTGACACATTTTCGAACGATTAACTATTTCCCTTTGAAGCATGGGAAAAATTCATTTTTCAAACCTATGTCACCGTAGGGATTCTAACCCTAAACTTTCCACTGTCGCGGCGAACTGAGTTAACAATTACTCGCACAGTGACACATTTTCGAACGACTAACTATTTCCCTTTGAAGCATGGGAAAAATTCATTTTTCAAACCTATGTCACCGTAAGGATTCTAACCCTAAACTTTCCACTGTCGCGGCGAACTGAGTTAGCAATTACTCGCACAGTGACACATTTTCGAACGACTAACTATTTCCCTTTGAAGCATTCTGTCACTGAAAAACCACTTAATGCGAGAGTCGATTATTAAACTAAGGTGCTATATATAACTCGTGTTAAAACAATGTATATTATATTTATTGGTTTTAGTAAGATAGCGAAAGATTTCGCTTGGAAATACATTTTTAACTACATGTTTTTTTTAATTGTAATTTAAATATTTAAATCACATTCCGTTTTTTTCAACAGTCCGCAACCACTTTTCATTTTTTTTATTGTAGTTAGTTGTAATCGTGTTTACTAAATTTCATGTTTCTGTGTTAAAAAGTTTTTAAATAAGATCGAAGGACAGCAAAATTGTCCACTTTTAGTAAAACTTGTTAACTTCCCATTGGAAGTTATTGTAATGGGTCCGAAAATCGAAATCAAAATGTATAACAATTTTTTATGTTTCAAGGTCACAACACTATTTTTACACTATTTTTAGAAAGATGTCTCTGTGTGTGTGTATACGTACGTACGTATGTGTCCATTTCTTTCTAAGACGAAATCTCGAGAATGAAAAATGATAACGACTACGTTAGGGTGCCAATCGACGCGTATTAACGTAAATATGATCTGAAAGAATTTTTTTCAAAATCGGTTCAGCCGTTCTTTTTTCTTAACCAAATAGACTCCAAAAAGTAGATTTTACACAATATCTCGCGAATAAAAAATTATATCGACTTCGTAAGGGTGTCAATCGAGGCGTGTTAACGTCATTTTGATCCGACATAAATTTTATAAAAATCGGTTCAGCCGTTTTTTTAGTGTATTTGCCATATGGCACATACACTATTGGCGTCGGTCGGATGGCGGGACCTAGGGGTCGGACCAAAATTTCTCGACGTTTCATAGCCTCCTGAACACTTTGGCACCATTTTTGGAAATGTCTGTTTATATATGTATATATATATTTATATATTTATATATATATATACATATATATATATATGTGTACGGGCTATAACTTTCGAAAGAGCTAATCGATTTTGACGAAATTTGGTAGGCACGTTGAAATCCATCACCGCACGAAGCTTATTTAAAATGGGCCCAATCGGACCATTTTAAGGGTGGTTTTTAGGGGTTGAAAAATGTTTTTGGGCCCAAAAATGCCGAAAAAATTCTCAGAATCGTTTCAAAATTGAAATTTAACCCTTTAGTAACGATTAAAATGTGCTGCTAAAATTTTAATAAAATCGGCCCGACAGGACCGGACTTACAAATTTTATGAAAACACTAGTTTGCGGATAGTGCTTTAATTACTGAAGGGTGTATTTAATTTGGTACCGAGGTTGCATTGATAACAATATTGAAATTAAGAAAAAAAATATTATTTTAAGGGATGTATTAAGGGGTTAAATTTTTTATTTTGTTCAAAAACAAACTTAAGTTCACATAATAAAGCCACAAAGCCAGTATTAGCAAATACACTATATTGTCGGCAGGGTTTTGGCACTGCGACCCGAGTTTTTTTTAAATTATTGTTAAAAATAAATAATAATTATATTTTAATGATTAAAATGATTACTTTTCTGTGTAATGTCTAATTTAATTATTGTTATTAAATATTCATCGTGTGGACCTGCAAGGGTCGCACTTTAGTCCTAATAAACGACCCACCTCACAGCTTGTTTGAAATCGGATATAACATGAGAGAGAATGATTGGGTTATCGTAGTTGAAGCCTCCCTCGTAAATATAACATAAAAATAAAACATAGCATGCTATGATATAATAATTTACAGTTCATAAATAACATGCTCTAAATATAATCGCTAATTTATAAGTACAGCGAAGAAACTGTGTAAGCGATCTATGTGTGTGCATTGTACCAGTGACGTAGTGTCACTTCGGGGTATCTATAATATAAAATCAATGCAGTGTCTGCCTTTTTTCCTCCCAGAGTTTTTTTCGTATTTCCAGATGACTTTAAAAGTTTAAATTCGCCATGGAGTTTCCAGAGAACCCTAGAATATAGTGAAAAAGCAGCTATGGCTATTACGACATTGAAATTATTTTTTTTTATATATAGTTTTGTAACATTAATGGCAACTTAGTTGTCTGGAAACGGTAATTCGCTACTGAAAGTGAATTCGTACTATGGAAAGGGGTTTTATATTATAAAGATTTATCATTATAAACTTTTCCTGCTTAAACGAGTGCTTAAAGCTGCTTTATACATTTTGCTGTATTGCACTGTAAAAAATGGATGTAAAAATACTTTGAAAGTTAAGGTAGAATTCGCTTGATTTTCTAAGTGATTTTACATTATTATTCATTTTTACACAGAAAACTTCATAAAAACTTGGACTTTTACTGTAAAGTTAAACAAAATTGTGATTTTGACATAAAGTAAATTAAAATTACATAATTTGTGTAATATTCCAATAAAGTGTGTAAAATTTACAAAATAAAATGTATAGTTACATATATAAAATGGATGAATACAAAACAAATTAATGTAAAATTAGTAACCAAGCATGCGTAATGTGTTTTTATGGAATCTACGCTATGTGCAGGCGATACCTGTTTGCGACGCCATTGTCTCTTTGTGTGCCTATTACCAGATTAATCGCTGGCTACAAATGGACCATCGATAATCAATGTAATCGACCTTCTCATTTCTTACAGTGTGGTGTGCGATAGCTCCACAATTAAGCGGGAATGCATATGTGTACCAAATTTTAAATCGATCGGATACCTGGAAGTCGTTCAAAATTGACTTGCAAGATTTGACCTAAATAAATAGTTAAAATTGTTAAAATTAAAAATGCCAAAAATTTCAACGGAACGTGTTCTAATGAAAAATGTATGAAGTATAACTTCGAACATGCTAGCTTATGTGGTTGAAGCACACAGTCCATTTTTTTTTGTGACGCCATTGGATAAAAGGAATCGAGAAGCAGGCGTTTACTTACGAAAACGGTTTACACCACCGCATTGACTGAAGGAGAACTCTGGTCGAAATTTATAACGCAATTATCTTCCCGTAAAAATATGTGTCAGACGAGAACACTCCACAAAAAATCTGCACCCTGCATAGAAATAGGGTCGGGAAAAATAATAATTTATAATATTTATAATAATTAATAATTTGATAATAATTTGAAATTCAAACCAAAATTTGTGGCAGAAATAATTCTCTCTTAGAGAAATGTCTTGTTGCGGGAGAGTCTTCAATTTATTTTAAAAAATGATGCTTGGTGTGTGGGTAAAACCATACTGCTAACTTCCCATTGGGTGCCCTTAGTGGAGATTAGAGACCAGTCTACCGTAGAGAAACTATTTGTAATACAGACAGTGTTGCCGTCTAGACAAGACAAGACAAGATTTTCAATGTCTTGTCTTGAAATATCAAGACTTCACTAAGTCTAAGTCTAGATTAACAAACTCTTGTCTTGTCTAATATCAAGATTCTAAATTATTTTCAAGAGTCTAGATTAGTAGTAGTAGGTAAAGTAAACCTGTACATACTACTACTTAGCTTATCTAGATTCTAGAAAATTGTCTAGAGTTTTGGCAAGAGTCTTGATCTAGATAAAGCAAGTCTTCTCTTGTCTTGAAAATTTCTAGACAAGACTTTTGCAAGTCTTGTCTTGAAAATCTAGACAAGACAAGAGTCTAACTAATATAAGCGTATTAATAAAAAATATTTAAAAGGTTTCTACCTATATTATTGACTGTTGTGACGTTAATAAGTAAAGTTTTCACATCCATGTTTATATAAAAAGATTTTAACGAATACCGTCTACGCATCGCATGGTAGAAACAAGGATAGAAGGAGACGTTTTAATTTCATTCTGGTAATAAATTGATAAAGTGGTTTGTCGTTTTCTATATCCTGGAGCGATATTCATTTTCTGAACGTGTGCTGAATTTTGACTGAAATCAGGTCGCACTTAATCTTTTTTTAGAGTTCCTTACTTCCGAACGAAACCCCACTACTGATCCTACGATGTTCGTCCGTCCGTCTGTCTCACAAACGGTAAGAGGTAGCTAGTTGAAATTTTTACAACTTGTGTGTTGTTGTGGCGTGAATTCTGGCAAATTATAAAAATCAAAAAGTTTAATTTCTAGGAGGCTCCCCAATCCTCATACGTCCGAGAAGCCGAGTTCATATCCGAATGACGACACGTGTTTTTTTTAATGATGTAAATATTTTGAAATTTTTAGAATAAAAAAGTTAATTTAAAAATAATTTCAAAAAAATAAATTTAATTTAATGAAGTATTTTAATTTATTAACTTCCCATTGGAAGTTATTGTAATGGGTCCGAAAATCGAAATCAAAAAGGAAAAAAAAATTTTATGTTTCAAGGTCACTACACTATTTTTACACTGCTTTTAGAAAGATGTCTGGTGTGTGTGTGTATGTGTGTGTGTGTGTGTGTGTGTGTGTGTGTACGTACGTATGTATGTGTCCATTTCTTTCTAAGACGAAATCTCGAGAATGAAAAATAATATCGACTACGTTAGGGTGCCAATCGACGCGTATTAACGTAAATATGATCTGAAAGAAATTTTTTCAAAATCGGTTCAGCCGTTCTTTTTTCTTAACCAAATAACCTCCAAAAAAGTAGATTTTACACAATATCTCGCGAATAAAAATTTATATTGACTTCGTAAGGGTGTCAATCGAGGCGTGTTAACGTCATTTTGATCCGACATAAATTTTATAAAAATCGGTTCAGCCGTTTTTTTTTTTTAAGTATTGTTAAAAATAAATAATAATTATGTTTCGATGATTAAAATGATTATATTTCTGTGTAATATCTAATTTAATTATTATTATTAAATATTTATCAAACTGGGAAGTTCGTCGTGTGGACCTCAAGGGTCGCACTTTAGTCCTAACAAACGACCCACCTCACGGCTTGTTTCTTTTTTAGTTGTACGGAACCCTCTGCGCATGAGTCGAACTCTTACTTGTTTGTACCTATTATTCACTAAAAATCCGTACGAATTACAATTCTTTTGACATTTGTTTCTTTGTTTGAATTTTTATCGATAAAAATAATGTCAGTAAAATAATTGCTTGAAAGTTATTTTATTTTTACTCTCCGAGATATTCCATGATGAAGAAGCAAAATAATTCACTTTCTTAAAATCTCCAACCTGAAAAATAAAATATAAATTTATAGCGTTTTCAGCTGGTACACTGTAAGAAATGAGAAGGCCGATTACATAGATTATCGATGGTCCATTTGTAGCCAGCGATTAATCTGGTAATAGGCACACAAAGAGCCAATGGCGTCGCAAACAGGTATCGCCAAATCGCGTAGATTCCATAAAAACACATTGCGCATGCGTGGTTACTAATTTTACTTTGTTTTGTATTAATCCATTTTATATATGTAACTATACATTTTATTTTGTAATTTTTACACACTTTAATGGAATATTACACAAATTATGTAATTTTAATTTACTTTATGTCAAAATCACAAATTTGCTTAACTTTACAGTAAAAGTTCAAGTTTTTATGAAGTTTTCTGTGTAAAAATAAATAATAATGTAAAATCACTTAGAAAATCGAGCGAATTCCACCTTAACTTTCAAAGTATTTTTACATCCATTTTTTACAGTGTATGCACTTTTTGACACTAGTGGCGCGTAGTTTTGCACGAGTGTAACACTAGCACCGTGTCAGTGTTGAGTAGTGTAAGCCATTACTCTGTCATTACGGCTGTCATGTTGCATTTTATTTACACGACCTCCCTGCGACGGTGGTAAAAGTGTAACACTGCACACTAGCATCCCACCGCCGCCCAGCCGAACACGATACACTGTAGCATTGTACTCTACACTGACCAGTCAAACACGGTTCTTGGTGAAAGATTACACTAGTACGGCATAGTGTAACAAAGTATAACCAGCCGAAAACGCTATTAAAGTAAGATGAACCGAAACAAAATAAAAAATTTTGCAAAACAAAATTTAATTATTTTTTTAAACAGTTATTCAAAAAAGTATTTTTCTACTTTAATATTCTTTAAAAATTAAAAATAATAAATAAATTTTGATTACATTTTCTTTCGTAAAAATATAAAACAAAATTTTATGATGTAATGTTTTTAAAATTCGTGTTTAAAAATCTTTTGTAATACAATTTATCGGCAGAGAACAATATTATATAAAATATTCTTATTTTTGACTAAACAAAGATAGAATCCTACTTCAATTTACGATAACAAAACAATGTTGAAACATTTGAAATGGTTGTGACAGTTGAGTTCGAACAATAAATTATATCTAAACAATTTACACTTAATTGTCTTTGCTAGGTCACGTCTGTATTACGAAGGTACTGCGCCCCACTTCTGGAGAGAGAAATAATTCCAATTACGAGTTACACTGAATGCAGAGACATGAAGAGAAAGCAAAAACCTAACGCTCTTTTAGACTCGTTGTCGGAAATATTCACCCCGTTCCATGTCTTATCCTTTCGTCACCGCCTATACTCCTTATACGACATAGACATAGAGAGTTGAATGAAAAAGATTGGTAGTTATAAATGGAAGCATGTTGAAATATTTACCCGTAATCAGTCAAAATCTATACTATCTATATTAATTTACGAGTTCCTACAAAAGAAGTTTCTATCTAAAATATATGTTATCTTTAAAATTCAAGAACAGAACAGATTTGAAAATTCTTTTTTCACAACGCCGCTATTAAATATTCGATTGTAGGTACCTGTTTAGCGGGTTGAAACTGAGCGTTTCAACCCTAGGGAAGACAATTTTTAGTTGTCGGTTTTCTCTGTTTTTAACATTGTTAAGAGGGAGATATAGCGATTGAGTCAATCCGCATATAATAGTCGAAAACATCAAAATGACAGACATAAGCCCACATACATTTCACATTGATCTGACAGATCTAATATTTTTGAGGATTTTTTGCGCGCCCAAATTACAGGTTCCTCAACTAATTTAGAAGGTTTCGATTAATTGTGATGAAACTTGCTTCTTTCTAACAATCTAAACTTACTTTGCATCCGTAACGTCTATATTAGGGGATATTTTTATTTTTTGACAATCTAAAATATATTTTTCAAAACTAGTCGTTCGATTTTTGTAACGATAATTTTTCAGCAACGGGTCTTTGATGGTGGAAGATACGGGTTTAATTGTTGACTACGGGTTTTCGATGGTGCCAAAGTTGCGTCTTTTAATGGCGGACTTTTCGGGTCTTTGGTGGTGGAAGCTACGGGTTTTAATGGTTAACTTTACGGGTTTTTGATGGTGCTAAAGTTGCGTCTTTTAATGGCGGGCTTTACGGGTCTTTGGTGGTGGAAGCAAAAGGTTTTAATTATGGACTTCATGGGTTTTGATGGTGCGAGAGTTACGTCTTTCAATGGCGAACTTTACCGGTCTTGAGTGGTTGAACTTTACCGGTCTTGAGTGGTTACCGGTCTTGATGGTTGACTTTACGGGTTTTTGATGGAGCGAAACTTACGCCCTTAAATAGTAGAGTTTACGAGTCTTTGGTGGTAGAAGTGACGGGTTTTAATGGTTAATTTTACGGATTTTTGATGGTGCGAAACTTACGTCTTTTAATGGCGGACTTTACCGGTCTTTGGTGGTAGAAGTTACGGGTTTTGATGATTGATTTTACGGGTTTTTGATGGTACGAAACTTACGTCTTTAAATGGTGGACTTTACGGGTCGTTGGTGGTGGAAGTTACGGGTTCATGCAATTTCAATGTTATTTCTATGTGACAAAATCGCAGAGGCTCGTCACGTCACCGCCTTCGTCACCACCTCACCTCAGTTCACATATATATTCGTTCACATTCTAGCGCTCTCTCTTTCTAATCTCTAATTTATTCATGAAAGGGGTGTCTTCATACTTGCCTTATCTTTTACTCGCGGTAATAGATACTTGTTTACTCCGCTTCGTTCCGTTTCTTTGTCTGCCGAGCGACCGTCGTTTGTTCCACTCTATCCTCCGTTCTCTTTCCCTCTCTCGCCAACCGTTTAACTCCCGGTCGATCTATCTCCGTCACTCACATACTTACATGTGCGGACAAGTTATTGGTAAATTAACTGGTTATCGATTTTATTCACCAAAGTGCAAATAAATAATAAAACTCAATTTAGATTGTCTCACTCTTTTTTTAACTTCGTCAATTAATTTAAATTTAAAAAAAAGGCATGTGTCGCAGTACACATGACCGAAGTGAAACTTACATTATCGATATAATTGATTATTATAGATGTGGAAATTGTTATAAATTTTTTATTTAAAACACAGTAATTCTGGAAATAACCTAAACAAGTTTCACAACATTTATGATTTATTACCCCCCTCCCCTGCGAAGCAAAGCCAAGGATAGTGAAGTTTTCTATTTGTGAAAGAATTTTTAGAATCGGTTCAGTAGTTCCAGAGATTACGCACAACATACAAACTCACAAACTTTTCCTCTTTATAATATTACCTAGTATAGTAGATCAGTATTTGAAAATAATATTAGT
Source organism: Mongoloraphidia duomilia (assembly GCA_039654895.1). Classification (NCBI taxonomy): domain Eukaryota; kingdom Metazoa; phylum Arthropoda; class Insecta; order Raphidioptera; family Raphidiidae; genus Mongoloraphidia; species Mongoloraphidia duomilia. The sequence continues at coordinate 17,882,131 of CM077527.1, forward strand.
CTGTTCAAATTCAGTATTTTTCCGTGGCTGTACAAACTACTTTATGGATAATATTAGGTTATGTGTACGCACGTTTATATTTTGTTTAGGGTAGGATGACATACAAGGCCTGCTTTGATGCTTGTGTGCTTGCTTTAAACTTTAAACTATACGCTGTAGTTCTGACAATATACAGGATGTCTACAAAGAAAAGTTATCAATTGATTGCTTTGCATATATGGAGAATGTTAGATTGGTAATCATGTCACGGTTGAGTATTGTAAGCTCATTCCGCCGCGATAGTGGAAAAGTTCAGGTTAGATTCCTGACTGTGACTATGGCTGTTAAAATGATTTTTTCCGATATTTGCAGGAATCAATTATGTAATTGGCTGCTCTTCCAATAAAAATTTTCAAATGCAAAACAGCCGTATAAATCTATTTAATATATGGTATTTTTTGCCATACCCACTACAAAATACCTATTTTTCACTTGACTTTCAGTATTTTCAAAAAAATTTGACAGTTTGTTTGCGTCGCCATCTTTACATTTACAGTACCTAGGTTGTGAGCAGCTGTCAGAATATGTAATAGCAGGCGGATAGAGCGAATAAACATATTAAGTTACTATGGCAACCGTTTACTTACCGCACTAGTGCGGTAAGCAAAATACTTTCGGCACTCCAACCTGTTAAATGACCCATTACAGGCCGCATGCAAATTAGTTATTTTGTACTGGATATGGCAAAATGGTATTTACACTTTACACATCAATAAATAGCAATTTTTATAAACATTGAAGTATTAAACTTACGGTCTGAAGTGACTGAAAATTCAATTGTACTGAAATGAAATTTGCGAATAAAATGTTCACAGACAATTTGAAGAATTTGATATGACATATGTTTTATTTAGATTTCGATGCATGATTTGTCTGAACCTTTTCACACAAAAAAAATCTTTTTTTCTGAACACCACATAATTCTTTTACATTGTATACAATATTTATCAATAAATCTGAATTGACGTCTTTTTGATTGAATGATTTTAATCAACTGAATTGAAAGAATCGATTCACTGTAAAATACAAGCTTATTGAAACTTGTATTTCGTAACACGAACCACAGTGGCTTACAATTTTTTAAAATTTATTTATTAAAGTGAAACTTTCTTAGTCTCGTTTTTTTCGTTCGGTTACGCATGTCGCGCGTCACGTCACGTTCACGTTCAGTCGAGGCGATCGACCAGACCATGATTACTCATCGTAAAGCAGCAACGTTTTGTTTCATAACTATGTCTACATAACTAATATCGTACGAATATTCAGTCGAGTACCACATCAAATACCCATTAACCACCAACAATAGAATCTGGATTCTTACGTTCGTCTCCATACTGATCAGGGTTCAAATTACATTACCAAAACCACGTAAACAAAATTATATACTTTCGGAAATTTCAGGTTAAAAGCGTTTAGGGTTAAGTATTGCAATAAAGTTTTATTTGCACCGTGATTTCATAAAACAGCACTTTAATTTTTTATTTAATTATTTTTTATATTAATTATAACTGAAAATTTTTTAAACAGTTAATTCTTATTTCGTAATTAATTTCGCGTTGATAAATACTTTTAGAATCTTTCTAATAAGGAGTGTTCTCGTAAACTCCTGTATCCTCAGCTCCTGTCTTCCAATTTTTGCATGGCCTTGTAAATTCCTGTATCCCCAACTATTCCAATTTTTGCATCCCAAACATTCACAGCTCATACTAAATTATTAGTACCTATCTCAAACTTCTTCCTCCTGAATTTTTTCATCTGACTCTTACGTCTTACACCCTCGCATCTCAAACTCTTGCATCTCACTCATATTCCAATTTTGGAATCTCAAACATTCACACCTCAAACAAAAATATGAGTATTTCAAACTTCTTCATCTCAAATGTTTGCTTCTCAGACTTTTGTGTCTCAAACCATCGGATTTCAGACTCTTGCATCCCAAAGTAATGCGTCTCAAACTCTTGCATCTCAGACTCTTTCATCCCAAAATCTTGCGTCTCAAACTCTCCTTTTTCAGACTCCTGTATTTCAAAGATCGTCAACTCATTTCAACATTTTATATCTCACAATTTTACATCTTAAACTCTTGCATTTCAAAGATCGTCAACTCATTATATCTCAAACTCTTGCATCTCACAAAAGTTACAATATCTTAAGTACTCAATTCCGTTTACCTGTAAGTACTGTCAGTTACACGTCGGTAATTATTTTCAGTTCATTCTTAAACGCGGAGGCTGCGCCCCTTTGCCTACGCCCCTTGTATACGCCTTTCGTTACTTTGTGCTCACACACATACACACACACTCTCACATACGTAGCTGCTCGGGTTTCCGTGCTGTTGTTTGACTGTATAGTCTGGCCTGTATCATCATCATCATACTCCGCTTTCTCGTTACATCATCCACGTTCACATCCAGCGATGATGGGATTTCAGCCCCGTTATATTATAATGTTTGTGTGTTGTATCATCTCCGTCGTTATTGTTTAGTTAAGAATCTTATTAGCTCAAAATGTGGATCGGAATTTAAATTATCATACTGAAAATATATCCCAGAACTTTATGTATTTTTTTACTGTGTATATGGAATTTCATATGCATACTTCGGTCAGAAATTTTGTTTATTTTTATGTATATCAACTCACAACACCGGTACTGTATGCGTTATTTAAAATTATAAAAAAGGACTGTAAGAGGAACTCCTAGAAGATTGAAGCTATGATGTTGATGATAAAGTTGAAGCTTGTAAAGATGATATGCTAATCCCCATCAGCATAATATCATATTCACAATCTTCTATTTCACTTATTTAAAACAGGATCTCTCTTACTTTGCTCATTTGATCATAAAGTTTTAAAAATGAACACCTAGTGCTACCAGAAAACTGCCAACAAAATGAGTGTTGCCATCTAGACAAGGCATGACAAGACTTTCAAAGTCTTGTCTTGTCTTGAAAATATATCAAGACTTCACTATGTCTAAGCCTAGATTAAAAAACTCTTGTCTTGTCTAATATCAAGACTCTTGATTATTTTCAAGAGTCTAGATTAACCGAGTGGTTTACTTTACCTATACTGCTCCTTAATTTATCTAGACTCTTGAAAATTGTCTAGAGTTTTGGCAAGAGTCTTGATCTAGATAAAGCAAGTCTTGTCTAGTCTTGAACATTTCTAGACAAGATTTTTGCAAGTCTTGTCTCGAAAATCTAGACAAGCCAAGACAAGAGTCTAGAAAGTCTAGATCTAGACGGCAACACTAAGTCCAAAATTAACTCGAAAACTAAACATCAAACGAAAAAATGTTTCGGACAAAAGTTGTTTCTTTTTCAATACAGAATCCAAATCTGCTTATAAAATATATGAGCTCCTATTTAAAAAACCCAAAGTTGATCTTAACATTACCTTAAAAACGTCAAATTATTTCCCCCCTCATAACTTTTGTCCGAAACATTTTTTTATCCTACGTTTAGTTTTCGAAATATTCTTGCTTGAAACACCCGGTAGATTCGCATTAATTGTTAAGATAAAATATCGTTCAGGTTTATTGATTTTAAACTAAATTACAACGAATATAAATCATGTTTTTTGTTGTTGTAATCGAATGTTTGCTTTATAATAAATGAATGAAGAAGATGAATGCTATATGGAGATAAAGAGTCTAAAAACACATTTGCATACAGCCGATTCCTCCATCCCTATCCTCCTTTTATCCCGGTGGGTCGGCTAACTTGTCCTGTAGAGTTTAAAGGATAAGAACTCCATGTCATGCGACGCACACAAAAAAGTAAGTATGCTCCACTTCAAAGTGCATACATTAAACGATGGACTCAAGATTGAGCCCTGGGGGACGATGACGACCGTCGATTCAAGTCAAACTCCCTAATATCGAATCTGATCGAAGGTTTGTGAAACATTCGGCAAAATAAACTAGGGCCTAGGCAGCAATACTGACTTTAAATAGTGTTAACCTAGTTTTCAGGTAAATTGCGTAGTAAAATTTTTACTTGTTATTTAAAAAAATTTTAGTAAACTTTGCTCTATAATAATAACAATAATCTCGACATAATGTCATAACACACGCCATTCGCACCATTACTATTTTCTTTTAATTTAACACAACTTATAAATTAATTGATATATGTGGATAATAATATAATAATTATTAAATCAACTGAAACCATTCCACAAGCATATATATATATATCCTAACAATTGTTTGACGTTTATTATCATGATGGCAGGTTGCCGATTGATTATGTTAAGAAAAGTATATGCTTGTGGATTGGTTTCAGTTGATTTAATTACTATTTTCAATTTTACCACTTGAAGGGAATGTGGAAAAAACAAGTTATGTCCTTTTGACAAATGGCTGAGTAAATTGAATTTAAAGTTAATTACATTCCTTGTTCTCTTCCCATCCAATAATTTTAGTTTTAAAATATACGGTGACCTATCTATTTCTTTTACCCCACAATTTACCCAGTGCTGAATACCGTTACGGTTTATCAGATGGCACTAACAGCTCAAAAATCAAAAAAATGTGGCATACCCTTTTCTTTCCCCATTCCCTTCAGTCTTCCCGTTGTTTTCTACATTTTTTTTTAAACTTCAACTTAATTAATAGCAATGTGCGAATGGAGGAATTATGGGAAATTAGGGCAAAGTAAAGTAAGGGAGTCCTAGCCACATCTGCCTCCCGCTGCGATTCGAACCCAGTACCTTCCGAATGCGAGTCTAATGCTTTCATCTCTGAGCTATACCTATATAGTACCTACTTTCAGGTAAATTTAAAAATATAATTTTGATCAACACAAGATTTTTGAGTTACGGTGGACGGCTACTAATTAAATAATTAAATCATAACGATTTTTGTTCCTTTATGTCCACACATATTCACAACAATTAAGTAGTAGCGGCTGCCCTGATTGGTTTGCTATATCTAAATAAATGCAACTGTCATCCCGCCGGGAACTAAAAGTTACAGGCTCTAGAACCGACAGTGGCGTTTGATTTTTTCTTAGATATAGTCAACCAATCAGGGCAGCCGCAGGATTGCCTAATATCATTCACTACTTAATAATTGTTGTGACTATTGTGTAGACTTAATGGAACAAAAATCGTTAAAATTTTTATCATTAAAAAATCTTAGTCTACATTGCTTTGCAGATATTTGGGGTAGATAAACTGTTTAATAAAAATATATTATTTCTGACAGTAAAAAGCTTTGCTTTTGGGTTTAAAACTTGAAAGTAAACATAACTAATTGAACGTTTGAAGAAATTTATTTTTTTTTTCAAAATACACTCACTCGAACCCGATTCCTCCAGTTTCGTGTTACTTTTTTCTTTATAACAAACCTCAAAAAAAATACTTTTCAAAAGAATGTATGTTAATAAATTTTTTTTTATCAAAAAACACACTAAAAATTTTACTTTGGATTCAGACATATCTATATCTTTGATTAAGTATTTGAAGATCAACAAGGATAAAAAATGTATTTTTATTAAGTGAAAAAGTTAAAAAAATAATCCTAAAAAATGTTATTAATGTAGTAGAACTAATTGTAGCTCGTTTGGTTCATCTTTTCTACTTGATAATTTTCACAATCCTGTCATGTTTTTATATAATACAGAGCCTTTGTGTAGTAGCGGCATTATGTTGAACTTGCATCTCTAATGGAGTATCTATATTCTATACAGAGAATGTATGCTAAAATGTTTTAAAAGAACTCCCCGAATGTATCTACGATATTGTACTATACGTCAGGTATGACTATAGAAAAGAAAGAATCAAATAGAAGTCTTGTGAGTAATTTCCAATAATAGGGTCGTTCCACGTATCAAAAGTTGATAATTTTGAACAGTGCATGTTATTCCTCATACATAAAAAAATAATGTAAACCAACTTTTTTGTTCTTATATCCTTCCTCTTAATTGCAAACAAGAATTAAAAAAACGTGTTCATTTCAAACGGATGAACTTAGCCGCCATAATATGATGACGTCAAAGCCAGACCAATGAAGCCAAACATACGTCCACGCATAGATAAAGAGAGGTCTGCCTATGAAAAGAGAGGAATACTTCCTCGTCAATCTAACTCATGAAGAACCTAACCTAAGTTCTAACTACCGGCTTGTCAACTGTATATAAACAAATCAGTGTACTACATTCTCTCAGTATTACCGCCTTGTATTTTGCATATGATATGGCAGCTTCCAGTTAATTGGCCAAACTCTATCTATTCGAAATCAAAAGCAAAGTGGCTGACATCTGGTGTTCCAATCCGAAGTAGTCGTATGTGGGGTTTACAAGAAAAAAAATGGCAGCTCCTGTAACGTCATTATGTCTCATTTGATTCAAATCAACATATTAATAATTAATATCAATGTATGTCAATGCTTGATCTGACATTGTTGACATAAAAATCTAACCTCTTTAACTTAAAAATTTACTTCAAAACCATTAAAACCTTCATTCCGTCCGAAGTGCTGTCATTTACATTCGCTTTTAATTGCGAATACCCACACTAATTGCACAAAGTCTATAATATATTTAAAAATAGTTCACTTCCAAAAGTTAGATGGCAACAGAAACACTATAATAAGTAATCACTCTATAAAACGTTCTTTCTTTATGATCTTCGATAGCTAGTACCTACATATTTGCTGCGGCATTAATTTGCGTTCAAAGTAAGGTAAAATGTCCCAAGTGACCATTCATTTCTGAACACAGTTTTATATACATAACAGAATAAATATTTGGAACGTCAAATTAGAATATTTATTTTTTAGATTTTTTACGAGTTTAATATTTGAATATTAATTTCGTAAAACGGTATTAAAACTACGTAAAAACTATAACTTTATAGAAAACATTAGATCCGTCGTTACTGGTTAATTATTCCAAACGTTGATTCCGAACTCATTCATAGATGGCAGGTAGGGCACTGCAGTACGTATATTGTAACATTGTGTAGTAGGGCGTACGTATCAGGCGTATTCAATGACCTTAAATAGCACGTCGACCCTTAATGAAAGGGTAGGTAGACACCCCCAATACTAGTATAGTGTCGTATATATATTTATGCAGCTAGTACTAGATGGTACCATCTTACTAGGTCAGGTCAAAAGACAAAAGGGTTTCAATCGAGTATAGATCCAAATCTTTATTGTTTCCGGGCTTGTAGGCCGTGGTCCAATGGTATTTCTCCCTGACGTTTCGTCTAAAACTCCCTTCTCTTATTCTGAGTGCCAGTGTGTTCTCTGTTCGGTCGTAGTCCTTGCAATGTGTTCTCTGTTCGGTCGTAGTCCTTGCAGTGTGTTCTCTGTTCGGTCGTAGTCCTGCCTGTCTGTTCGGTCGTAGTAGGACTACGACCGAACAGATAACACACAGGAATTACTACGACCGAACAGAGAACATACTGGCACTCAGCATAAGAGAAGGGAGGACACCAGTCGCTGACACACTTAGCTGTGCTCCGCGAAGGAGAACACTTCGATCGCTGCCACATCGCCATTGAAAACGTCAGGTAGAAATACCTTCGGACCACGACCTGCAAGCCCGAAAACCATGAAGATTTGGAACAAAGCCGGTCGTAAAAGCTTATACACACATGGATAGAGAAATAGATGTTTGCACATTCTTTTCTTATATTATAAATTCCAATATCTGGGTGCCGAGCTTTGCTCGGATGAGTTCAAAAAAATAGTACTTGTATGCTGTGAGATATTATTTTCTCAGAATATTATTCCGAAACGAATTTATTTCTGAAACATAATTTAAATAATTGTTTCTGTTAAATATTTTAAATACCTATGTATATTTTTAAGCGTAAAAACATTTTTTCCTGTAAATATTACTTAGGTCGCCATTTTCAAATCTACCGCCGTTATTGTTTTGTTGACTGAAGAACTCGCAAAAACCGATTTTCATAGATTGAATATCTTGTAAAAATGTTCGAATCAGATGAAATTCTGCTTGCCCGTTGCCGTTTTAATAATCCATTTTTAAACATTGATACCAAATATCAACTTTATCGAAGTACTTTTTCTCTGTGCTGTCATCTTAGCAACTTCCAGTAAATTTCAAATATTTTTTTTTGCATAGAATGTACCTACTGAAAAACTCACAAAAATCTATTTTCGAAGATATAGAATTCATATTATATCTTTTAATAACAAACGTCAGACTATAAACCTGCAGCGCAAAACTTTTTTGTATGCATCTTCACCATAGTTTTTAAAAATCGATGTGTTTTGATATACTGCATGTCTGCGTCGCTAGAAGTGCGGCCCTTCGGGCCGCCTGTTTGTCATTATTTACATATTGTGCAAGACACTTCTTATATTAGTGCTCATTTACAGTTTTAACCCTTGTGATATATTATACAAAATCTATGTAGAAATAGGCTTCGAATCGATCTGACAATTGACCGAGTTATAAATAAAAAACCCTTTTTTTTAATTGCTCCCCTCTGGGACCAAGATTCCTACCTAGATCGATTTCTCGCCCCGAAAAATCCCCATTCTGTAAATTTCATCAAAATCGTTATTCGTTTTTGAGAAAAAAAGTCTAGGTAAGATTATACGTCATACTATATTTAACGTACATAATATACATATTTTATATAGGTAATATAAAAATAACATACTTAGGTACCTATTTATTTAAATATTAGTTAAAACTACTTACATAATTATGTTTAGTTTTTATTTCTGTTATTTTTTACTATACAAATAGTTCACGGATTATTTTAATAAGTTAAAAATTCTGTCAGAGTATTTTGACATATAAATAATGAAAGTAGTTTGTTTTCTCCAAAGCCTACTCACGATATTACAATGTTTTGACAGGTCAAAAAACCGTTTTTAAAAATGATAAAATCGATAGGAAAACGAATTTTTCCAGGGATGAGACCTAGCTAAATCGATTTTTTGCCCCCCGAAACCCCTTTTCGGTAAATTTGATCAAAATCGTTAGAGCCGTTTTCGAGAAAATATTTATATAGATACATAGAAACATATATACATAGAAATATAGAAATATAGAAATATAGAAACATATATACAAGATTTACTCGTTTAATAATATAGGGGGATACTGCCGTGTTAATTCAAAGGAGCGTATCGGCACAAAAGTTACATTTCAATCGAGTTATTAAGTAGAGAAATAGGTGTTTGTACATTTTTTGACATAGGGATGCCATATAAATTTCATACTGCCGTGTTAATTCAAACGGGCTTATCTGCACAAAATTACAATTGAGTAAAACTAATTTTACTGTTTTGAGTTATGTCATAGCTGTTTTGCAGATCAAAATCGGTTCTCGAGTTTATCGTGTAAATACATTCACAATGTAATTTACAATTTTAATAAATGTGGAAATAAAAATGGTCTTGTAATTTTTACTTCCCACCTCTACTATATTAGGGAAGTAATGGATTTAGTCCGAAAAAAATATTTTGAGATTTTAACAGATCTTCACGTTTTGAGACCCTAGCAATCGTATTCGCGTCTGACATTAAGGTCGAAGCCCTCTATTGGGCTTAGTCGCGAACTACCCGAGGAGGTCGTAGGAACGGAACAAAGCGTTGAGTGAAGGTAAAAGTGCACAAAATATATGTTTTTCACGAATGACAGTATACAAATGTAAGCATATTGCAAAAAGATACTGTTCAGTGTTCACTTGAAGTTTTGTAATAAATAATTCTGTCGTAATACGACTTTTGAATGAATTGTGAATTATAGACGCTCGACAACAGAGGTCATTAGCGTCTGGCTGAAAATATCGAAATTAAATTTCACTAAAAATGTTTTGTTATGTCAGCACAAATGTTGCAATAGGAACTTACGACGCGGAAAAAAATCATTGCCGTTAAAATGATCACTGCATGAATGAATGAATGAATTGTAAATTATAGTCAGACGCTAATGACCTCTGTTGTCGAGCGTCTACAATCCACAATCCATGCATCCTGTAAATTATAGACGATCGACAACAGAGGTCATTAGCATCTGAATGATCACTGTACAAAAGAGTGCTTTCTGTTATAAGTCTTATTCCAGTTAAACCCATCTATAGCTTCCTCAATTCACAATTTTCAGGAAATTTGTGATAGGAAAATGCTGAAACTATTTAATATTTCTGAAACTATTTAATACAAATCACATGTAAGCTAATGTAAACAAACAACGGTTAAAAGTCGTATTGCGACAGAATTATTTATTACAAAACTTGAAGTGAAAACTGAACAATATCTTTTAGCATTATGTTACCTTTGTAAACTGTCATTCGAGAAAAACATATATTTTGTGCACTTTTACCTTCATTCAACGCTTTGTTCCGTTGCTACGACCTCCTCGGGTGGTTCGCGACTAAGCCCAATAGAGGGCTTCGACCTTAATGTCAGACGCGAATAAGATCATTTTCTGACTGATGTCTCTCTCTCTCTCTCTGTGTGTGTGTGTGTGTGTGGTCAATTTTTCGCCTTCGATATAGCAAAAACGGAACAACATACGGACATGCCGATTATTCTATTGTGTTTATCAGCCTTTAACTTAGATCTGATTAGATTTTGAGTCAAATCGGTTCAGTGGATCCTGCGATATTAAAAAAAACGTTCTCAATGTCACGTATTAACATAGGTAAAAAAATATAAATGAATTCTAGATGTTATAATATGAAAAAAATGTAAATATTTTTTTTCTCTAAAATGTATAGTTTTCGAGAAAAAAAATATTTTACTAAAAAAAGAAAATTGTACGTAAATCAAGGTAACCATGATTTTTGCTATATTACTAGCCATCAGTAGATCACCAAACAAAAAAGGGGGCCATGCTTTTTTCAAAGAATAAAAAAAGAGTGTTTATTTTCTGCAAATATTTACTAGGTGGGATGTATAGGACTGGTCATCAGTCGAATTTTTTAATAGGTAATTATTTTCAAATCGACAAATGGCAGCTAAAATTGAAAACCTAAATGTTGACAATTTGTCGTAACACACAAATTTTTGGAAAAAACATTTTGTATAATTTGTAACAACCCTAGTAGTGAGCCGACTACCGGAACTGTGTAGCGAATAGTATGGGGTCATTTAGATAAGGATGAAAAATTGTCAATGTGGAGAATGCTTAGCAGTGCTAAAACCTGTACGAAAAGGAAGAAGAGGGAAAGAGGGGAACTCAGAGGACCTTCCTCTTCTGATAATGTCTTCTGGAGACAAGAATGACTTGATGTCGTTAAAGTCAGGGATGATCAAACACAATTACAAATGATTTTCAGAACTCGACATTTTATTTTTATTTTTTACTGAGTGTGCGTAGAAAGTAAGGTTCCGTTTAAACTCGTTTGTTTTCCGATTACGGCCGAATTCATATAAGCCACGTCAGTGGCGGACTAAGGGGGGGCGGAGGGGCAGCTCGCCCCGGGCCTCTGATCCTGGAAGGCCTCCAAATCTCGAGAAGTCCTTCTTAATCAAATCCCAAACAAGGCCCAAATAATATGTTTAGTAAGTAACAGGCAGTTTGGGTTTTTTTTTTGTAGATTATAGACACGTCGACAACTCAGGTCATTAGCGTCTTCAACACAACAAATAATCCATTTGTGTATTAGAATCCGCCAGCCGACATACACAAACCTACTGGTACGAGCTCGGGTCCCTGGGAGCGCTAATTCCCACAAAGCATTGGAATGCAACTACATTCTAATGTTTCCCCTGAGGGACGGCAGTTTGGAGTTGGAGGCCCCGTACGTATACAAAATATAATAATAATAATAATAATAATAATAAAGCAACTTTATTTAAAAAACATATACATGTATAAACAGCGTCAGCCTATCTTTCTACAGAAATTCTCTCAGAGAATAATATGTTTTATCTGTTAGATATTTTTTTAATCTTTTTTTAAAATTTAAATCCTTTCCAGTTTTAATTGCATCTGGAATTTTATTATGTACCCGTATCATAGCGTTACGGGCACCCTTGTATGTAACAGAAAGTTGGGAAAAATTTGTTTTTATTTTGGATTTATTGCGGGTAGTGTAATTATGATCTATTTGATTTGACAGAAATAAATCAGGGTATTTCCTAACAAACTTTGCGGATTCTAAGATATATAAACCAGAGACAGTGAGAATTGAAAATGTTGAAAATAAATTTCGGCAGCTAGTACGGGGAGCCACGTTCGCTATGATACGGATACATTTTTTTTGTAATATAAAAATTTTGTTGGCATGCACCGAATTACCCCAAAAAACGATATCGATATCGTAGGTAGGTCGTTTATTATAAATATTTGATTTTTTTGTCAGCCATTACATCTATATTATTCATTTTTTACGAAATTTACACTACAAATACATCAATTTCTAAGCAAACCGGGGGCCTCATTTAGTTCTGCCGCCTCGGGCCTCCGACGGGCTTAATCCGCCACTGAGAAATGGAATTGCTACATGCTCGGCTTCTTGACAAGTAGATAAATATATAATCACGCTAACGACAAAGAGAGTAGAGGGCAGTATAGCCTAGTGGTTAGCGTGATCAGTGCCGCAACCTCTGGACTGGACTACGGTGGGTTTGAATCCCACCTGCGCTCATGGATGTTTTGTGATGTTATTTAGTTTTAAGATAGTTGTTATTTAGTATAGTTGAAAGACGCTAATGACCTGAGATGTCGACGCGTCTATAATCTACAATAAATAAATTAGGACAAAGAGAGTACCTACGTTCAGTAAGCAAAAATTAGATTTGTAATGAATAAATCTAAATCTATTTTAGCTTGCTAAGGCAATTATTGAATCAGATTCAATTCAAATCAAGCCGGACTGGACTGCAGTTCTCTATACAATGTGTTTGGGTTTTTTTTTTTGTAATTTTTCCCAAATTGTATAATACTGTTTATTTTTACTTTTTATTTCTTTTACTGTTAGACAGCAGGTCACGTGGAACGCTTTTTTTTTAATTTAATATGTTGTCTTTTCATGTACAAAATTGTATTTTAAGTTAATAAAATTTTATCTTATCTATACAATGATTGATGTCATAACTCCTCCGAATTGCACGAAATATAATTTTTTGAATTTGAATCAAATATTCAAACTGTTTACTAGCCCAGCCCTGTTTTAAACTCGGATACAGTGAAACATGCGGTGTAGATTAACCTTTCGAAACTCGCGGTACGTTTTTTTTTACTGTTGAACAATCGGAAATGGAGCGTTTATTTCTCTGTTCAACCATATTCGAAGATTCGATTGTTAGATTCGTTTGTGATGTCAATTTATTTTAAATGACGTCATTTTAAATTTCTCGTTACGTGGAACTTGAATCTACCTTTTGTATAATATTCACCTTTTGCTTCCATGTTGAAACTTAATTACATTGCTTGTATTTTATGTAGCTTTTGTTAATTAATGATTTGTTCAAAAGCTAATTGAAAATTAGTTATATAATTTAAACACTCTGAAATTAAATTATTGTATCTTTACAGGTGTCGTGAGCTTTTAAAACTTGATATTCGTAGCTTTTGCTGCAAAAAATTTACGTGTAAATTCATTTGCATATTATGTCGATTTTGCCCATCGATTGATGCACGTAATTTTTCTTATGGGTTCACTCGTGTGGACGTCAGTTTTTGCTATAGAATTAGGTAGGTACTCGTATATAAAAAAAACAAGCCGTGAGGTGGGTCGTTTATTAGGACTAAAGTGCGACCCTTGAGGTCCACACGACGAACTTCCCAGTTTGATAAATATTTAATAATAATAATTAAATTAGATATTACACAGAAAAGTAATCATTTTTATCATTAAAACATCAATAATTAAAAAAAAAAAAAAAAAAAAAAAAAAACGGCTGAACCGATTTTTATAAAATTTATGTCGGATCAAAATGACGTTAACACGCCTCGATTGACACCCTTACGAAGTCGATATAATTTTTTATTCGCGAGATATTGTGTAAAATCTACTTTTTTGGAGGTTATTCGCTTAAGAAAAAAGAACGGCTGAACCGATTTTAAAAAAATTCCTTTCAGATCATATTTACGTTCATACGCGTCGATTGGCACCCCAACGTAGTCGATATCATTTTTCGTTCTCGAGATTTCGTCTTAGAAAGAAATGGACACATACATACGTACGTACGTACGTACGTACGTACGTACGTACACACACACACACACACAGACATCTTTCTAAAAGTAGTGTAAAAATAGTGTAGTGACCTTGAAACATAAAAATTTTTTTTCCTTTTTGATTTCGATTTTCGGACCCATTACAATAACTTCCAATGGGAAGTTAATAATTTGCGAATAACTGAAAATGCTCAATTATTTTTCTGTTTTCACCATCGTAAATGTAATTAAAAACAACTACAAAAATGCTCATTTAACCAAAGTTGTAACTCCAATAATAACAAGCCGTGAGGTGGGTCGTTTATTAGAACTAAAGTAAGTGCGACCCTTGAGGTCCACACGACGAACGTTCCAGTTTGAAAAATATTTAATAATAATAATTAAATTAGATATTACACAGAAAAGTAATCATTTTAATCATTAAAACATAATTATTGTTTATTTTTAACAATAATTAAAAAAAAAACGGCTGAACCGATTTTGATAAAATTTGTGTAGGATCAAAATGACGTTAACACGCCTCGATTGACACCCTTACGAAGTCGATATAATTTTTTATTCGCGAGATATTATGTAAAATCTACTTTTTTGGAGTCTGTTTGGTTAAGAAAAAAGAACGGCTGAACCGATTTTGAAAACATTTCTTTCAGATCATATTTATGTTAATACGCGTCGATATCATTTTTCATTCTCGAGATTTCGTCTCAGAAAGAAATGGACACATACGTACACACACACACACACATACACACACACAGAAATCTTTCTAAAAATAGTGTAAAAATAGTGTAGTGACCTTGAAACATAAAAATTTGTTATACATTTTGATTTCGATTTTCGGACCCATTACAATAACTTCCAATGGGAAGTTAATAAAGCTAACACTGAACACTCTGTATTTGCGAGGACATGTGACGAGAAAAGGACAAAGCTGTTTGTATTTCCTATGGATTCCTAGACGGATTTTTTTTATTCGGTATGGAAGGTACTCGAAACGCGTGTTAAAAAACACGTAACACTGTGATGATTTCAATTTTGATTGCCTTTAACTTCTCAATTTTAAAAGATATCAATATGGGACAAAAAAGACGGTTTAGAGCGTTCCTTGCTTTATGAACATCTGTATTTTCAATTTAAAGTTCAATGAAGAACACAATAAATAAAGGACATTACATTTTAACCATTGGTTACCAAGGTTACAAAAAGCGCGTGATTTTCAAGTTGTGGGAATGGAAATTGTAGGAAATGTAATCCTCTTTAAAACATTACATAATGGAAGAATTGCTTAAGTCGACCGTTTCTGATATATTTCGAAAAAAGCAAAAAAGATGGTAAAATTTCGTGGTTTTTTGGCCGTCAAAAGTTGTTTTTCAGAAATCCCAGAGGCCTCCTAGGCTAGCATTTATTAGTATACGCTAAGGTACCATCATACCAAATTTGATGTTTTTATCCGCCATGCAGTGGCGGCTTCTCCTATGAGGCAGGTGAGGCAGTGCCTCACCAATAATTTTGCAAATTAAATAAATTACAAATTATATTATTTTACTATTTGCATAAATATATCCATTAGAATTAATATTTGGCTTCATAGAAATCAGTAAAATATGGGCCTGCCGTCAATCTTAACGCGCTTCGCTAGAAATATCATCCATCCCATTTCTGCATGCGGTCGTATATGGTATAGAGGCCGGCCTCGCGCTTCCTTGTCTTTCATTGGCGGTTGCCTGTTTTTGTTCTTATATCATCCATCTCATTTCTGCATGCGGTCGTATATGGCTAGAGAGGCTCGCCTCGCGCTTCCTTGTCTAGCGTATTAGTAATGTGAGTAATGTGGTGTTTATGATACCTTAATAGTCCAGTCGAATCTAGCTTTAAGTAGCGCATAAAAACATTCTTTTGAGGCAAGCCTCTACGTAAATTCAATGCGACATTTAATGTGTGTTATTATAGTTTTCGGTAAATACTTTTGTGGTTTTTCGTACTGATTTTTGTTTTGCTTTTTTTTCCAACAGTGGGCAGTGATTTTTCTAAAATATTAAATTTAATTTAATTTTTCAATTTTTTAAATTTAATATTATATTTTTTTTTACAAAAGGTATTACACAACTGACGAAGTAGAGTGACCACTGACCACTAGACTAACTTTAAAATCTAACCTTACTAAAAAAAAATTTTTTTCAACTGTGCCTCACCACTTTCAAATACCACGAGCCGCCACTGCCGCCATGTATCGGTAATCTTAAAATACAGTTGTAAACTACCTCACTAATGTGGGATTCCCCTCAGTTGGTATGGAAAAAAACACCCATGTACCTATGCTACCAGAAAATTACCTTAAATCATTTAATAAAGATTTCTATCATTGTAAAAATGCCAGCAACACTTTTTTATTTAGTCCGGCACTGTACGTTCGCATTTGTTTCCGGTATTTAGCAGTAAATTATAATTTTATAAAAGGTAGGTGGAACAAATTTCATCTAATATATCAGAATGAACATAACGTTTCACTTTGTGACATTGACGAATCTGTTAATTTCCTCCACAGCCCTTTTTAAACTTTCGTTCTTTATCTACCTCGAGACCTGCTGTCCTAAAATGGCGCCTTGCGGAACCGAAACCTTCCGATAGACGAGATAACATTATATCAAGGTCATACTTTTTCATTGCATTTGCATCTTCACAATAAAATATAAATTTGTCAACTTCATACAAAATGGGTTGTGAAAAATTACTTTTGTGCTAATCAGGTGCTTGTTATTCTAAAAATAATGAACCTGGAACCGTACCATGTGGTCAGTCAAATCGATTTGTTATACAGAGTGTCCTGCTTTTACTTACAACATTAGTTCGTAGTCGTACCAACTTAAGCGGATAAAGCCAAACTAATCATATAAACCGAGAGCTAGTGACAATTTGTTGGTGTTATTTATTCAAGGCCTTATTTTTGTGAAGATGTTGAGAGAGTTATATTAAAGTGCCCTGAGTAATGGATTTTGCTAGATAGCGGTATGGGAGGGATGCAGACCGCCCCCAACATGTAACAAAAAAAATGGTCACAACTATTATTGATTCAACGCTGAAATTGTTTGTATAGCTATTCTATTAGGCACATAAATTTGGAATAATCAAGATAAAAATAAAAATCGGAAGAAATCCTTTCCAAAAGTTTTTTAAATTCATTTATTAAGCGCTTTCGGAACTTAGTCCATCTTTAGAATAACAAGATTTTTTTATTAAAAATCTCGAAAATAATCACAAATTAAAACAAAAAATTTTTTAAAAAATAATATTACCGAGTAAATATCAGGCTGGCTGCCCTCAATGAACTGACTGACAAAAAATAATAAAACCAGATGTAACCTCTATTGTCCTCGAGGAAATAAAATTTTTATAAATTGTAGTGATTAATACTATTTCGATAAAATTTGTTATTATCTAAATCATCCATAATTATGTTAAGATTTTTATATGGCTTTGATTTGATGACATCTAAAACTATGTGAAATTTTTCTAATTCATTTAAAAGGCTCGATTTATGTTTGGTTTCTAAAATTTGAAAATAATTGTGGGGATCATAATTGTGATTTTCATTGTTTGTATAGCTTGTCGGTGACCCAATAATGCCATTATAATATATTTCGCAGATCGATTGGTCAAAGTGGCTTAAGGATCCAATTAAGAAGCAAATACTGTTTTATTGCATTTATTCGCTAACGTTTCGAAAAATATATTTTCTTCATCATTTTTCGAAACGTTAGCGAATAAATGCAATAAAACAGTATTTACTTCTTATTTGGATCCTTAAGCCACTTTTGAGTCGTTTTCTTCCAATATCATCAGGATCACCATATTTCTGTTTTTGATCTAAACAGATTCTTAACATCTTATTTTTATTATTGTACGGAACCCTCGAACTTGGCCGGTTTTTTTGGAGATAATATTCTGATGATATATAGAGGCTACAGTAATAATTACAAATTAAATATTCTAGAAATGCAAATATTTACATTTCTTTATCAATATTGTATTATCTTTATCAATATTGTATTATCTCCTAGCATACGATTCTGATTGTAGCATAATGAAGCAGCTCTTGTATTTAATCAAATTGATTTGAACATGTTTATTTTATCCTTTCACTGATTTCTACATTTGTACATTGTTCTGGCCAATCACACCATCCCACTGTCCATTTCAAACGTCATGGCAAATATGTCAGTTATGTTATTCAATTATAAATGCCATTACTGAACTGTCAAATCTTAACATGTATTGATTATTATTGTTGTCTATTCAATAATTATACACTATTACCTTCTTTCTGAAAGAGCAACATCCAGTGGCGGCGTTAGAGGGTGGGACAGGTGGTCCATGCTCCACCTTAAACTGTCTTGGCCCATCCTGGAATAATCCCCAATCTCTAGTTTATCTTTTAAATACGTTTTTAACCCTCGAAATTTTAACAATTTTTCTTGTAAATTCTATAGTAAGTAATCTGGGTTAAAATTTTGACGAGCACTCTTTTGGGAATAAATGATGGCCCACCTTCAGAACACCATGTCCATGTCTGGCCCACCCTAACAAAAAATCCTAGCGCCGTCACTGGCAACATCTCGTTTAAAATAGAATCGAAAATCACCCAATGTATATGGACACATAATACTTGGAACAAAAATAAATAAATACCTATTAAACAAATAGAATCACCTTCCAAAAAAGCCACTAAAAAGAGGAAAATAATAAAATTTTGAGGTCGGCGGTAATTTAATTGCTAAAACTTTTTATATATCTGGATACCTATACTTTTATTTTTTTAAATTGGCGCCGACCTAAAAATTTTATTATTCTCCTCTTTTTTTATTGACGTTTTGAAGGAGGTATTTTTTTGTTAAAAAGTTTCTTACTTTTTGTTGAAGAACTATATGATATACAGAAATGGTGATCCGTAGATGATGTAGAAATGTTTTTTTTTTTTAGCTTTTAAAATCACTGGTTCAGCTGTGATCAGCTACAGTGTAGATAATAATAAAAACAGTATCCAGTAATTATGTAACTACAAGTGTTTGATAAAATCTATGAGAATATATAGGTACTGTTGTTATACTTTAACTGTGCACTTGAAAACAAAATCAAAAGAAAATAAGAAAAATAAAAAATAATAATATGGCTATAGCGTTATGTCTTGAAGTAGTCTCGGTTTTTTTAGTCTAGGGCTGTCCGTTTTTGTGCCTATTTTATAATGTTTCGCGCCTGGGCATGAGGGCATTCCTGTGAGAAATTTTTTTGTTAATGTTTTTACGTAATTGTCAACTGTAGGGATAGATAGTTGTAGAAATTAGAAGAGAAAAACTCAGTGGCAAAAGGGTCAAATAAAATTTGCAATACTGATGATTAAATTTGCATTTATAAGCTTACGTTTCGGTGCTCCTTGCATCATCCTCAGAGCATCAATGCTGTCAAAAATTCAGTATATTGTACACTGTATAATTTATAATTAAACATCATAAAATTTTTTGTGATTTTTTAAAAAAGATATAAAATAGTCACTGAATAAAATTTTAAATTGGACCTCTTTCTAATGTACGGTTATTATATCTTATTTTTTACTTTTTAGTGACTTTACAATACGGAAGTAGTTTGCACCTTATTAAGTGACGTCTTTTGTCTTAATATTTATAAAAAAAGAAAACCACTAAACCGATTTAGTAAAATGTATGTGGAACCACTCTAAAAGTATGCCCTATTAAATAAAGCAAGAGTCATCAAAATCTATTCACAAATGCAGGATATATGAGGTAATTGATAACTCAGCTAGCGTGAATCTGGAAGTTTCGGGTTTGAGTCCTAACGGTGACGGATTAAATAAATTATTGCGTTAATGCGTTGTAACGTCACGTCATTAGGTGTTTCTCTTATATATCTATTTATTTTTCACTGTGACAAACATATTTTTTATAACTTCTGCTTCTAAAGTTCAATATTCGAGCACTGTGAGACGGGCGTAAAGAGGCGTATTTTAGTCACCGTGCGTGAAAGTCCAAAGCGTGCGTAAAAGTACCGTTACAGTGCGTAAAAGTCCAAAGCGTGCGTAAAAGTGAAATCTCTTCTCTACATCTTATAAATTCGAAATATCCGCACTTTGTACAATACAAACACTTACTGGCTATCGATCGATGTGTTCCTATATATAATATCGGGCATACAAAGTCCACATCATGAGAGAGTCATGTTTTTAATGATTTATACAGAAGTTAATAACTTTAATAAAAATAAACTAAATCGAAACATAGTCTGTAATTGTAAAGTTCTAAGGACTAGAAGAGCGAATTTTCCGTTTTCATAATTTTTTTCTCTCTCTATTAAACTTTAGAAGCAGTCGTTATAATCTGATTGTGTATGCGTCAGTCCCTTAGCTCGTGTCTCAATTTAAGCCTACTAGAATACCTCACTTTACGCACACGTATCGAAAATAACTATATTGTCCATCCTTAATGCGGACATAGGCTGCATTTCCAATTGGAAAATGTTGATAAACAATATTGACAATGTCATCTTGATTGACAGGTTCATCTATGATCCGTAGCATATTTTGACATTTTATTCACCATAATATCGCTATAATTTATTACTGATTAGCTTCTGTTAAGGTTGCATAATGCGTATTATACACAGTTACAATGAACTCAAAAAATTGATATGTCTGTATCGCGCATACAAAGAGAGGACTATAATATGAATACCGTTAAACACAAATAAATGTATTCGTTGCCATACATACATACATCTACTCTTATTTATCTTATAAAATCAAATGTTTGTAAAATTTAATAAATAAAATAATTGTAATTTTATTTTTTTATATTTTAAATTGTTATCTAATAACTATACAATATCTGGGTGCCGAGCTTTGCTCGGATGAGTTCAATAAAAACAGTACTTGTATGCTGTGAGATATTATTTTCTCAGAATATTATTCCGAAACGAATTTATTTCTGAAACATAATTTAAAATAATTGTTTCTGTTAAATATTTTAAATACCTATGTGTATTTTTAAGCGTAAAAACTAAGTATCAACTTGAATCAAGCATTTTTTCCTGTAAATATTATTTAGGTCGCCATTTTCAAATCTACCGCCGTTATTGTTTTGTTGACTGAAGAACTCGCAAAAACCGATTTTCATAGATTGAATATCTTGTAAAAATGTTCGAATCAGATGAAATTTTGCTCGCCCGTTACCATTTTAACAATCCAATTTTAAGCATTAATACCAAATATCAACTTTATCGAAGTACTTTTTCTCTGTGATGTCATCTTAACAACTTCCAGTAAATTTCAAATACTTTTTTTTGCATAGGTACCTACTGAAAAACTCACAAAAACTTTTTTTGCATGTATCTTCACCATAGTTTTTAAAAATCGATGTGTTTTGATACACATGCCTGCGGCGCTATAAGTGCGGCCCTTTGGGCCGCCGTGCCAATTTTTAGATACGCAAAACTTTTTTGTATGTATCTTAACAATAGCTTTTAAAAATCGATGTGTTTTTACACAGACCCGCCGTTTTGTCATTATTTACATATTGTGCAAGACACTTCTTATATTAGTGTTCATTTACAATTTTAACACTTGTGATATATTATATAAAATCTATGTAGAAATAGACTTCGAATCAATCTGACTTTAATTGAGCAAGTTATAATAAATAAAAAAAACACCCTTTTTTTAATTGCTCCCCTCTGGAACCAAAATTCCTACCTAGATCAATTTCTCGTCCCGAAAAATCCTCATTCTGTAAATTTCATCAAAATCGTTAGTCGTTTTTGAGAAAAAAAGGTCTAGGGAAGATTATACGTCATACTACATTTAACGTACCTACTTACCTATACTACATATTTTATATAAGTAATATAAAAATAACATACCTATTTATTTAAATATTAGCTACAACTACTTACATAATTATGTTTAGATTTTATTGTTGTTATTTTTTTACTTTTCAAATAATTACTGATTATTTTAATAAGTTAAAGATTGACTGTCAGAGTAATTTTGACATAAATAATGAAAATAGTTTGTTTTTCCAAAGCCTACTCACAATACGACACTGTTTTATGACGTTAAAAAACTGTTTTTTAAAATGATAAAATCGATAAGAAAACGAATTTTTCCAGAGATGAGACCTAGCTAGATCGATTTTTTGCCCCCCGAAACCCCTTTTCGGTAAATTTGATCAAAATCGTTAGAGCCGTTTTCGAGAAAATATTTATATAGGTACATAGAAACATTAAAAAATGGTGGAACCTTTGGTGTAAAGATACGAAATGTTACAATTACCACAAAACACCAAACCATAACAAACACTCTCGACGTACGTTTCGCCAACCAAGTTGGCATCATCAGGAGATTAATCATCTCCTGATGATGCCAACTTGGTTGGCGAAACGTACGTCGAGAGTGTTTGTTATGGTTTGGTGTTTTGTGGTAATTGTAACATTTCGGACATAGAAACATATATACAAGATTTACTCGTTTAATAATATAGGGATATATTTTCATTATTAAAACCTTCGGGATTCGAACTTGCGCTTTTGGTGTTTCTATCTGTCGGCAGATTCGTACTTTTCCACACGGCCACTTGGCTTACTGTGTCTGAGACTTTAACACAGTTATACATGCTGTGTTCTGTTTCACATGTCAACAACTTCTGACTATTTCCGTTACATCTAATATTTCTAAAATGCTACTTCAATACGATACATTAGACGTTATTCACGTCAAAAAGATTGTACAATGTCACCGACAAGCTATACAAACAATTTCAGCCTTGAAGCAATAATAATTGTGACCAGTTTTTTTCTTACATGTTGGGGGCTTCCGCATCCCTCCCATACCGCTATCTAGCAAAATCCCTTACTCAGGGCACTTTAATATGCCTCCCTCAACATCTTCACAAAAATAAGGCCTTGAATAAATAAAACCAAAAAATTGTCAATAGCTCTCGGTCTATAATATTATACAAATTGAAGTCAAATTTTTCTTTGGACACAATCCACACAAAAATCTGTTTCATATCCTGTGATGTAAAATCATATTCCTGTAGGTTATTAATTCGTTATCAACGCTGAAGCAATTAACTAATTACTCATTGGTTAGGTCACCTCATTACCCGAGATTGGTCACGCTTTATTCTATATATTTTAATACGGTTGCCACAGGTGATTTGTTGATAATCAAATAGACACAGATGGGTCAAATGTGATTCGTA
The DNA here is from genome assembly GCA_039654895.1 of Mongoloraphidia duomilia. NCBI lineage: Eukaryota > Metazoa > Arthropoda > Insecta > Raphidioptera > Raphidiidae > Mongoloraphidia > Mongoloraphidia duomilia. The sequence continues at coordinate 17,905,559 of CM077527.1, forward strand.
TGAATATACAGGATGTTCCAAAAACATCGAATTTTTTATGACTTAACGTATGACGATTTACTCTCGAAACACCCTATATATACGAATATACCTATGTTTATATACGAAAATATAAAATACAGAGAAAATTCTCTATAAGAAGACCGTTCCCCTCAAAACTTTATGTATAGTACTATAAGAATATTCTAAAATAATCTGAAAATCCTCTAAAATTATTTTAAAAACAATAATACAGTGTTGCAGAAACTATTGTAAAAAAATTTTGATTTGACATGACCTTAGACTGTGATCATATACTTACAGTTTTTATACGTGCAGGAGCAGTCTGATGTCGTTGTGAAATTCCCTGTCATGTAGAACGATTAGATTAATTAATTGTAGATTATAGACGCGTCGACAACTCATGGGTCATTAGCTTCTTCAACACAACAAAATAATCCCATTTGTGTATTAGAATCCGCCAGCCGGCATACACAAACCGACTGGTACGAGCTCGGGTCCCTGAGAGCGCTAATTCCCAAAGAACATTGAAATGCAATTTGCGATAGCAACCACATTCCAGTGTCCCCCCTGGGGGGCAGAACGATTAGATCGTATTTACACAAAAACAAATGATTAAATCTACATAGAAAAGATAACTTTTCAAGCTAAATTTTTATCAACATGCGTAGAAAAATGTTGTTAAGTGGAAATTGTACAAAAAACTATGTTAAATAGATGTATAGACAGTTAAAAAAAATATCATTTCATTCAATTAATTATTTTTCGAGCAGGATCGATTTAAAATTCTACAAAGCTTTTCTTATAGAGAAATATTTTTGGTCTTTATTAGTGTTCCGTACCAAAATTGGAAAAATGGAACACTTATGGCGTCACTCCGATGTCTGTCCGACCATCCTGTCTGTCACAAGCTCCCAGAACCAGACGGTACAAGCTAGAGACTCGAAATTTGGCATAGTTAAAGCAATTGTTATGGCTCAATGCTATATACTTATGGTTTAGATATGGATAAATAATTCGGATAAATACTGGTAATAATGGGTTGTCAAACAGGTTATGAAAAAACCTAGCAGTTAAAAATAGGGATACAAAAAAATGATGCAAAAAACAAGGGGGGGAACAATATGCATTTATAAGTGGTCTCGATTTTAAAAATAGGTCAATTATTGTAATTCTGTGAATAGAGGGCGTTAATAAATGATTTAACTAACAACAATTATTTTGGACACACTTGTGAATCAGATTGACTCTGTATTTCAGCAGTTTCCAACAAGAGGTGCGCATATTTGTTTTTTGATTTTACTTACAATTCATGACTATCGATTAAAAAAATTTTTCATTTTCTTTTGCATTTTTCGGAGACAGGAGAACGCGTTTCCAGATCTTTTTCTCTGTCCGACTTCACACGAAAATGGCGTCGTTTTTATTATTCCCAAATTTTCGAATATTCTCAACGTGAGATTTAGGAATATTACCAATTGAAAATATTGCCTGCAATAAACTTTTTATAATTTTTACAATTTGAACTATTTTTTGTAACACATATTTGAAATGTACAATATTTCGTGCCTCTAGTCGTCTGCTTAAAATAATATATATCGCACGCGTACAACAATGCAACATTTTATGCCATACGGCAGTATAGGTAGGCGTGCGTAAAATATAGACTGTGGCGTCAGCGTACAATAATGCAATATCTTATGCCATACGGTAGTATGGCCAGCGTGCGTTGCTATATGGTAACGAAGTAAATAAATATTAAATCAAGGCCAATATTTTTAAAATATGTAGTGCTGTCAGTGAATCTACGGTGTTTGAGATTAATTCAAAAAGGGTCTAAAGTTGCAAATGTTGTACATTTCAAATATGTGTTACAAAAAAATGTATATACATCTCGTAAAATTAACTATAAGACGCTCGATGTGTTGGCACTCTCGCTTGCGACTCGAGTGCCAAACTCAGACCTCGCTTCTTATCTTATTATACTTATTTTTGACCTACTCTTCACTTTCGGTGTACACAGATTCAGTTAAATTAATTGTAGATACTAGATGTATAAATTACTGTTTTATTACCCTCTCGCATTATTGACGGTTCATGATTGTTTTTGAATATAAATTAATTAAAATGGTTGTATCATGATTAGTTGATATTTGCGGTTGAAGTGCATGGATGTTCGAGGACCTCTCGATTATTGCATATGATCGGGGGAGTAGATACACCTGAATGTGTGGAGTGGGGATTTTCAGCCCCAGCATTAGCGCGGTGTATTTGTTTTGTCGTATGTGTAATGCATACAGTTTAAATCGTTCGAATCAATACACATTAACAGATGAACAAATCGAGAGTTTTTTGCGTTTTTGTCTCGTGTTTTAAATTGAATTATCGTCGAAATTAAGGATGCTTTCGTTTTGTTTACATATTGGTCAGTTTGTTACCTCTATCACATACCTATTGTGTGACCAACGAAAAGAGAGAGAGGGGGGCGAGAGAGAGGGAAAGAGAAGGAGGGAGAGAGAGGGAGGGAGAGAGAGGGAGGGAGGGAGAGAGAGGGAGGGAGAGAGAGAGATTTGTCTAGAAAATATAGTATAAGTATATTTTGTATATGCTTAAAGCCCTTTATAGCCGAGAGTTAGTGACAATTTTTTGGTGTTATTTATTCAAGGCCTTATTTTTGTGAAGATGCTGAGGGAGGCACGTTAAAGTGCCCTGAGTAAAGAATTTTGCTACATAGCGGTATGGGAGGGATGCAGACCGCCACCAACATGTAACAAAAAAAAATGGTCACAATTATTATTGCTTCAAGACTGAAATTGTTTGTATAGCTTGTCGGTGACCCAGTAATGCTATTATAATATTTGCAGATCGATTGGTCAGTATTAAAGGGGTGGCAGATCACCCTAAACGTGTCATTTACTCGACGAAATTTATATTATTAGTTCAAGGTTCAAATTTTAATATGTTGTTACGGCGACTGTTTTAAGCATATATTTCAATTTGCAGAACAAAATGTCCTTATTAACCCCCTCTATTAAGGGAAACTTGCTCGCCTAGGTGTTTATATCGTTCTGCAAGGGAGTTAATACCAACATTTTGTTCTGCAAATTGAAATATATGCTTAAAACAGTCACCGTAACAACATATTAAAATTTGATCAATCAATAAATGTGAGAAAATCCTCTAACTGCTTATGGGGGGGGAGGCATGATCCCCTGTCTCTACTGGAGCCGCCACTACTTCCACATGCTTTTTTTAAAATCTAATTTGCATAATTTTCGTCATCGAAATAATAACCATCCCGTTATTTTCACCATAAATGTCTCTCTCCATGAAAATACAATATTTTCGTGTCTCCGAAAAAAGCTTTGTTTAATAAATGTGTTATTTTTCGTTTTTTTGGCATTAGCAAATTTAAAACAGAATGTCCGAAATAAATCAATAACCACGTTCTGAAATATTTGGATTTTCCACAACCCTATCTAACGGAAGAGTTCTCAATTTCAGAACGTATTATATTAATAATTTAGTTTCATTCGGAAAAAATACGCGTTGTTAAAATTTAATCACATTTTTAATTAAATTTTTATAAAGCAAAACAAACAAAAGTATAATTAAATTCATTTTCTTTGTGGTTTTTTATGATAAGGCAATGTGTTAATTATAGATATATATTTATATTATTAATTATTTATAATTTGTTTACCGAAGACTTTTGCTCTTTTTCTTACATCTTTTTAATTTAAATTAAGTAACCACTCTATCACAAGCATTTGTATCAAACCTTTGCGTAAACAAATCATAACTTTTTGGTATACAGGGTGGTAAATTGATCACATTTGAATAGAGATTAACCATGTAAAAACATTCATTTCACGCTCTTAATTTTTTTTAAGCCAAAAATTCATTGTATTAAAAATGACCAGGATTACAATATCTACTTAACAGGTTACATAATTATATAACGAAAATAATTTTTATACAGTATGATTATTATTGTTGTTAATTTGAAATATGACACGTCCTATATTAAGTGTACCTATTTGATCTACTGGATTAACAAAAATGTTCTAAAAATATTCCAGTACGTACCTAAAAATCATGTGTTTAACCTGCTCATTACTATTAATTTCTCAGAAAAATGTATTCTTGACAGAAATGTGAGCATACTCTGAAACATATACAGGGTGGCACATCTTAAATAATGCAGTGAAATATCTCGTAAACGATACAAACCATAAAAAAATGTTTTATACAAAAGTTATAGAGTGTCAAGGGGGACAGAAGACTGTAATATCAGATTTAACATAGGTGGTGCTGTGAAGGTCAGGCGAAGGTCAGCTTCGATTTTTTAATTGTAACAGTGCATTTTTATTCCAGAATTCTATACACCTATGTTAAATCTGATATCACAGTCTGCTGTCCCCCTTGACACTCTATAACTTTTGTATAAAACATTTTTTTATGGTTTGTACCGTTTACGAGATATTTCACTGCATTGTTTAAGATGTGCGCCACCCTGTATATGTAGCAAAAAAACTAAATAGGTAGGTAATGCAAATTGTATAGCCCACGGGGTTGGAGTCGCAGGCCAAAGCTAGTTATTAATACAGAGCTATCCTGATTTTAATTTCGATAAATGCATTTGTGTAAAGCAGTTTTTTATGAATTAACATTTTTAGAGATCCGTACTTCCGTATGGAACCCTATTACCCTGACTACGATGTCTGTATATCCGTCCATCCGTCACAGGGCTCTATCCCACAAACGGTAAGAGGTTATAGCTAGTTGAAATTTTCAGTGGTTGTGTGTTGTTGTGCCATGAATCCTGGCAAATAATAATTACAATTAAATAATCATTTAATTTTAATAAATTTATGTCTTTATTCTACTGTATTTATTTATTTATTTACCGTATTTCCTATATAAGATATCGTGCTGTACCAAGTAAGTCGATTGAACGATGGTTTTAAACATCGTACGGTTAGCTAAGTGAGAGTATTAGACTGAAGACCGACAGGTAGCTGGTTCGATTCTGGGTTTCGGATCGCAATATTTTTGTTTTGTTATTCATCAATAATACTCTGTTAATATATTTTTTTTTATTTTAAAAATTAAATTAAATAAATTTGATACGGAAAAATTTTGAAACACTAAGTACAGAAAAAAATATCCGTAAAAAATAAACAAATCTGTTATTTGTTATCTCTACTTAACTCCTCTTTTTTATTATTGTACGGAACCCTCGATGCGCGAGTCTGACTCGCACTTGGCCATTTTTTATAAAAATCTACCAGTGTACAATTACAGAACTTTTACCGGTAAAATGAAATAGATAATCATTATGCAAATGAAACAAATTTATAACTAAAATATAAACTGTTTGTGATGTGACAATTTAAATAATCAAGCCGACCGGATTAAATTCATTTCTTGTTCTTTGTGTTGGTAGTAGTGAGAGGTATCTGTCGTCGTCGTCGCTTCTTTTAAAGCTTCCATTTTGCCGGCTACTACTTTCCTTCTTCTCTTTTCCGCTCTCTCTCTAGTCACCTTTAGAATTATGTACCTACGGAAAACAGAAAGTAAAGTCCGATTCATTTGGAAATACAGTCGGATCTTTATAACTCGATTTTCCTCACCAAATGAACGTTCTTACGAAAAATATTATTAATTGAAGGAAGGTTTGGTTGAGGGTCAAAATAATGAAGCTTTACCAAAATATTGCTTGTGGCCAACGTTTCGAAATATTTAATTTCATGAAATTAAATATTTTGAAACGTTGGTCACAAGCGATATTTTGGTAAAGCTTCATTATTTTGACCCTCAACCAAACCTTCCTTCAATTATTAACATTCATTGGGTCAACACTACTATATACTGAAAAATATTATGAGCGTCGATTGAAATAAGACTATTGACAGCCATTTTGAAAAAAAAAAACATCTGACGGGTTTCAGATCATGTGATCAAGCTAGAAATAGCCCATTACCATTAAAAGATTAGAATTAGTACATAGGGTGTTGGGTATTGGTTCTTTACATTCACTGCGATCTAGAAGATTATTTTGTTAATCCCCTCGTACTTATTCCCATTCAGACCTTAGTACCTTTCCGGGGATCGCCTCCAAAACCTCATCAGGCTCTAAATACCATTAAGATAAAATAAATTTATTTCACAAAATTATTCTATTTTCAAATCAAACAAAAATAAGATGTTGCAATTTTCCAACCCAAGTTGTAAGGTTGGACAACTTAAAAAAAGAAGGGAAACCCCTAATACGTCGATTTTCCCATAGGAATGGCCTGGCCACTTAATACTACTCTGATGCAAAATTCATTGGGAGGAAGAAAAAAAATGATTTGAAATTTTGTAGGAAAGCCACAGTCATGCAAAACTTTAAAAATGTACGCAAGTAATACAATGTTTAAGTCAGGAATTGTTTCAAATTTTGTGAATACCCTGATTAAACCGAAAATTATTCATTCTTCCGTGTTAACATTAATAAATTATTTAAACTTGAGGATAGCCGAGGTCATAGGGATGTAATTGTTATAAATATCACTTGGAGTTTCAATTTACGAGTATAATCAATTATAACCATTGAATTGCAACTAGGTTCAGATAACCGTGGGTAGTTGATGAAATATTAGTACATTTTTGATTTTTTGTGAATCGTCCTTAAGAGACTTAAAGTGTAAGTGCTTATAGCATTCGGCGAATGCAAATTTTTCGCAGCATGAGTTTTCCATGCAATTTCCCGAGTAATTTTTTCCAGTTTCCCCTTGCATCTTACATCTACATATCCACATATATAAAAATACTGAATGTACAGGAAACCAAGGTCCTTAGAAATAAATATGAACACTTTAAAAGGAACCCCGACTGATTTAACCAAGCCAACAGTTTGTGTAAAGAACGTCGAAAATTTTAAGATTGTTATTCGATAAAACACCGAAAAGTTTTTGTTGACCGAACCAAAGTTTCACAAAATTACACAACTGCATTATCTGAGAGCAATTTTCATGACGTTTTTTAAACCACTGATCTCTATTTTAGTAATCTAGATAGGGCATAGCGTACACTGAAGTGAAGCCCGGTCGACATGTTCTTGAGGTCTAAATCTAATCCAATATTGAAATTTACAAAATAAACATTTATGAAAAGACTTTTCGTTATTATAGTACAAAAAACGTGCAGTTGACGCCATATTGCATTAGAATCAGACCTTACAATTAATAGACCGAGAGGTACTGACAATTTTTAGGTGTTATTTATTCAAGGCCTTATTTTTGTGAAGATGTTGAGGGAAGCATATTAAAGTAGCCCTGAGTAAGGAATTTTGCTAGATAGCGGTATGGAAGAGATGCACAGACCGCCCCCAACATGTAACAAAAAAAAATGGTAACAATTTATTATTGCTTCAAGGCTGAAATTGTTTGTATAGCTTGTCGGTGATCCTAATAATGCCATTTTAATATTTGCAGATCGATTGGTCAGTATTAAAAGGGTGGCTGATCACCCTAAACGTGTCATGTACCCGACGAAGTTTTTATTATTAGTTCAAGGTTGAAATTTTAATATGTTGTTACGGCGACTGTTTTAAGCATATATTTCAATTTTCAGAACAAAATATCGGTATTAACCCCCTCTCTTAGAGAGAAACTTGCTCGCCTAGGTGTTTATATAGTTCTGCAAGGGGGCTAATACCGACATTTTGTTCTGCAAACTGAAATATATGCTTAAAACAGTCGCCGAAACAACATACTAAAATTTGAACCTTGAACTGATAATATAAATTTCGTCGGGTACATGACACGTTTAGGGTGATCTGCCACCCCTTTAATACTGACCAATCGATCTGAAAATATTATAATGGCATTATTGGGTCACCGACAAACTATACAAACAATTTCAGCCTTGAAGCAATAATAATTGTGACCATTTTTTTTTGTTACTTGTTGGGAGCGGTTTGCATCCCTCCCATACCGCTATCTAGCAAAATCCCTTACTCAGGGCACTTTAAAATGCCTCCCTCAACATCTTCACAAAAATAAGACCTTGAATAAATAACACCTGAAAATTGTCACTAGCTTTCGGTCTATAATTGGGTTTTAACTTTTCAGATGACATAACTTATCCAGATTGCTATATAGAGATCAGTGGTTTAAACGCAGGAAGTGCAACTCTCAAGTCTGAACAGCATCAGACAGTCGGTAGAGTGTGGTTTCTCTGGTTTAACCGGTTCCACTTGTATCTTAGTTCAGTTTTCCCACACCACGCGCTCTCATATCTTTTCGCTTTACCTTATACACTTTCCGAGAGTTTTCCTGAGTTTTCCATACTCAGGTATGTAAATATATAGTATTGTTTAACCATGAAACACACTAAAAAACGAGCATTCTACTCTACTCTCATTTTATGCTTGTCGAACTTTTGTTTTTCAATTTTTTCATTTGTTTTTTCTTACACCGCAATGTTTGTTTTTACTCCATTTTCAAATTAAAAAATTCAGGTCGCAGTGCCAAATCCTGCCGACAATATAGTGTATTGCGGAGCTACTTCGAGACTATTAAGGGGCTATTTCGGCGCTATTTAGGGGCTTTTTATGATCTATTTGGTGGCTAGTTCGGGGCCATCTTGGGGCTATTTCGAGGCTATTGTACAATAATAATTTTACTCCTTAATACATCACTTAAAATGGATTTTTTTCTGAATTGTAACATTATTATTAATCCAACATCTGCACCAACGCCCTTCAGTAAGTTAATCCATAACCGCAAACTATAGGTACTGTTTACATAAAATTTGTAAATTAGGTCCGATTTTATTAAAATTTTAGCAATACATTTTAATCTTTACTAAAGGGTTAAATTGCAGCTTTGAAACGATTCGGAGAATTTTTACAGTATTTTTGGGCCCGAGAACATTGTTCAATCCCCAAAAACCACCCTTAAAATGGTCCGATTGGACTCATTTTAAATAGGCTTCGTGCGATTCCAACATGTGGACCAAATTTCGTTAAAATCAATTAACTCTTCCAAAAGTTATTGCAATTTTAATCCGACCCTTAGGTCCCGCCAAAAAAAACGTACACGGGGTGGGTGGAGTGTTTGTGCGATGTCGTTTTTCACAGGGGTGAAGATCCATTGAATTATTCCAAAACAGATCACGTGCTCCTCATGGTCCGACGGCTAGACTCTTGTAAAACTATGCGCATTGTGCAGTGCTTTTTTTAGGAAGAAATATGCATGATCACAGTCTAAAATGATTTTCAACTGACATTTTCTAAGCGTATGCTATTCAATCCAAAATATATTTTCGTTATTCATTCAACTAATGAAAATTAAAATATGCCACCTTATTTCGGTAACTCCTCCTCGCTCTAACACATATACAGATGTGCCTTACAGAAAGATAATATTTTTCCTGCCGTCGTGAAAATATTTCTCACTCATTTATTTTTTCTGACAGTTTTCTTTGTTTTTGGTTTATAGTCATACCTTTTATTCCGGCCCACTTGGATCCCGCTTGTGATCCAAGTTATCTATTCTCTTTTGTCTTTATGAATTCGCTTTCAAATGCGCCACATAAATTAAGTAGACAGTTAGTTTTGTTTCGGGCCAACTTGATTCATTATTAAAAAGCGATCAACATTTTTCCTCTTTTTTTGCTTACTTTCGTTTGTTGTTCAAATATTTGCTTGCTCCAATTTTTATGGAAATAAACAGTTGCGAGAAAAAATTATATTGACAGTGATTGTTTACATAAAGCTTTTTTACATAATATGTAGATATATTGTCAGATACTTTAATTTTAACAGTAGTTTTGATAAGTTCAATAATTTATTAACTTCTCATTGGAAGTTATTGTAATGGGTCCGAAAATCGAAATCAAAATGTATAACAAATTTTTATGTTTCAAGGTCACTACACAATTTTTACACTATTTTTAGAAAGATGTCTCTGTGTGTGTGTGTGTGTGTGTGTGTGTCGTGTGTGTGTGTATACGTATGTACCTACGTACGTACGTATGTATCCATTTCTTTCTAAGACGAAATCTCGAGAATGAAAAATGACATCGACTACGTTAGAGTGCCAATCGACGCGTATTAACGTAAATATGATCTGAAAGAAATGTTTTCGAAATCGGTTCAGCCGTTCTTTTTTCTTAACTAAATAGACTCCAAAAAAGTAGATTTTACACAATATCTCGCGTGTTAACGTCATTTTGATCCGACATAAATTTTATAAAATCGGTTCAGCCGTTTTTTTCTTTTTAATTATTGTTAAAAATAAATAATAATTATGTTTTAATGATTAAAATGATTACTTTTCTGTGTAATATCTAATTTAATTATTATTATTAAATATTTATCAAACTGGGAAGTTCGTCGTGTGGACTTCAAGGGTCGCACTCACGGCTTGTTTATGGAATTATTGTATCAATCTCAGTGTTATTAAATAAAACAATTATATTTTAACACGAGAAAAGAATCAGTTCAACAATAACATTGATCCGGCTCGAAGGACCAATGTTAATATTGAAATGATTCTTTTCTCGTGTTAAAAATAATTACGTTTTATTTTATAACATCAAAATTGATACAATAATTCCATACATATTGAATCAATACCACGGAATTAAAATTTAGCGGCCCGGTCCGGCTTCGCCCGGGTGCTATGAATTTATAATTTATTAATACATTACACACTCGCTTCGCTCATTCGCTCGAATATATAATTATTTAAAACATTACTCACTTGCTTCGTTCGTTCGCTCGAATTTATAATTAATAAAAATGTGTCTCACTCGCTTCGCTCGTTCACTCGAATTTATAATTAATCAGTAGTTTTCGCAGCGCACGCCAAATAATGACTTTTATAGGCAATTTTTTGATACTTTGGGTTACATTATTGTAATTTTCGTATGGACCTGTATTTTTTTTGAAAATAAAATACAGCCCATGTTACTCGCTGATAATGTAGCTTTGTATAGGTGAAAGAATTTTTAAAATCACTTAAGTAGTTTTTGAGTTTATCCATTACAAACAGACAAACAAACAAACAAAACATCAAATCTTTTCTCTTTATAATATTAGTAGACATGATATATTTTTTTATTTAATTATTTTAAATTGCAATTCACCAGTAGATAATGATTGGCAAATGTAAGTACTGATATTTTAACTTGGAATATGTATTTTTAGGGTTCTGTACCTAAGAATAAAAAAAACGAAATCCTTATTGGATCACTTTGTTATCCGTCTGTCTGTCAGTCAAGAATCTTTTTCTCGGGAACGGCTAGAGGTATCAAGTTGAAATTAATATCAAAAAATACATAAGGTCTTCGATCCCATAATCCCGTAAAAATGTTGAATCTCTAACTCATTGCAATAAAAAGATTTAAAAGAAATGTATTTTTTGATAGTGACTCACTCATCAACACCTATAGGGTACTTCCCGTTGACCTAGGATCTTGAAATTTGGCACGAAGAAAGGTCTCATAGCACAAGTAAAGGAAAGAATCTTAATATCATTGATTTCTAATTATATTATGTGAAATTATTAGGGTTCCCTTTCTCAGGAATCAAATACTAAGATCTTTATCTGACGAAGTTACTATAAAATAAAGTTTTTAAGTGCATATAAATAAAACGCTGTGTTTAATTAAATTGTATAAAAAAGTACACATCGAAAAACATAGAATTCAGTGTTTCATTTTAAAAATATTATTGTCCATATATTATGAAAGCCGACATTTTTTGTTTGCTTTTATTTTAGAGGCGACAGAATTTCACTAAAACAAGTACTTGTTCATTTTGTACGAGTAAACCGTTCTATTTTTAGAGAATTTACGTTACAAGCAGCCAGCACCTAATTATGACGATTTACGGTTAAAAGTTTTGAAGCTTAGTTTTTTCATGAAATATCGTTGTTTGTTTGTCATATGCATGAATGTCTCTTGCACATTGGGCCATAAAACGAATAAATTGCATCGAGGCCCAGGGCTGTAGTCAGGCAGGGTGTTGATCCGGATTTAAAAGCGTCGGGGCTCGGGGTAATGAAGAAAGTCGAGGCCCTCTAAACTAAATAATATCTCTTAATAATTAACACGCTTTTATTAGCTTCACTTGTATGTTTGCTTGCTTGCTTGCTTATTTGTCAGTTTGTAACCGACTTCTTTGAACTTGATTTTGACCAACTTTGAACGGTCAGATTTAGTTTAAACGTTGTCGACTTATCAAGGACCGACGACAATACAATAATTCAATAAGTTTGTCCCATTATCCTGACCAGGATCTCCAGGACTAAAAAAAAAGCAAAAAGCTTCAGATTGAACTGAAACTTTGCACACTTATCAAGGATCGATGACAATACAATAATTCAATAAGTTTGTCCCATTATCCTGACCAGGATCTCCAGGACTAAAAAAAAAAAAGCAAAAAACTTCAGATTGAACTGAAACTTTGCACACTTATCAAGGACCGATGACAATACAATGATTCCATAAGTTTGTCCCATTATCCTGACCAGGATCTCCAGGACTAAAAAGCAAAAATAAATTATAATTTAAAAAAAATAAAAAACACGCTTTAATGAACTAAAAAGTAAAAAATAATTAATTTTATTGTAAAAAAGTGTGGGGTGCTTTGTATCATATTTTCATACTACCCCACGCTTTTTTACAATAAAATTAATTATTTTTTACTTTTTAGTTCATTAAAGTGTGTTTTTTAGTTTTTTTAAATTATAATTTATTTTATATTTACATTTTAAAAACAAATTTTCATTATTAAAAAAACATTTTGTGTAACTTTTTTTTAATCTTGATGACTTCCTGATGAGCAATGGTGAACAGTTGAAGACTAAAGAATAAGAGTTAAATAAATCGGTATTAATTACAGATTAGATTTGACATAGGATAAAAATATCCTTTATTTGGATATACAAGGTGTTTCTATAATAGTTAATCGACGTTTGAGAGCATATAAAAGAAGAAAAATAAAGACAAAAATCATCAATAACATTTTTTGAAAAATTGTATGTTAAGGGAGTAAATTAACCCTCCGCACTGCTCGCTAGAGCCACCTCTGGATAAGTTTTTTGAATTATTTAAATTTCATCTGATAAAATATGACAAAGATATTATCTATACCGAATTTTATCATTTATGGTTTCCGAGTTATTTAATTAAAATCATCTTTAGAAGCTGACAGTTAAGGGGCTGTATATCTCCCTTAGTATACACTTTTTCAAAAAATTTTATTGATGATTTTCGTCTTTATTTTTCTTGTTTTATATGCTCTCAAACGTTGATTAACCATTATAAAAAACCTTGTATATTATTACTTCCTTAATAATAAATAAAAAAATAAAAAAAATTATAGTTATAAAATTTTTGAATCCGTAGTCTGTGGAGGCCCTTAATTTGTGGAGGTCTCGGGGCTCCCGCCCCGGTTGCCCATCGTAAGTCCGACTCTGCCCCGGCTGGAAAAAATCCGCCTTTCTTGAAGTAATTTACGTTGCCCTACAGAGAAGAATTCGCTGTGGCAGGTTTTGTCTACAAAATCCGATACTCGTAAATATATTTCAGTACTAGCTTTTAAAAAAAAAAAATTTCCAGACATTTTTCTAACCACCCCTGCGTGCCGCAGTCGGTTAAAAAATAATACAGACGGTTTTGTTGTAATGTTCATATTTACTAATCTATAAGTAAACTAATTTTGAATTCCTGATTAGCATAATTCTAGACAATCATTTTAGTATTTATAGTAGGTAACTTTGCTGAAATTTACAAAATGAAAAAAGTCATAAATATTGATTATTAAATTAATAGGGTAACATGCGATACAATTTAACTGATTGATTTTATCTATCGTTAGTCCAATGCGATTGCATAGGTCAGACAAAGATGGAATATATGACGAATCACCGCAATTATAATAAAAATTTTACATTTCGTCTCTTTTTAACATTCGTATAAAAACATGCAAGTCTCACTTCAATCATTCTAAATATATTTTGTATACGGACTGTCTTTTATTTATTTTACCAGCGGCTTTGTACGCCTGAATATTAATTTTAATAAAATTTCATCAAAATCGTTTCGGGTTTCGGGTTTGAGTCCCGACGATGACGGGTTGAATAATTAAATTTTTCTGATATTGCATTGTAATGTGACGTCATTGGATGTCTCACTTCTATTATTTATCTAGTTTGAAACCTGTTGTTAAGGCGCCATTGGTCCCACATTTGAAATAGGATTAATTTCTTTTCGAGGCGTTACGGTCCTTAACACGTACTATGCAAAATTTGAGCAAAATCAATATAAATACAACAATGAGTTAATTTTTTTGTGGTTATAATATCATAATTATTAAGTAGACAGTAGCCATTCCACAAGCAATACTTTAACGTAATCAATCGGCAACCTGCCATCGTGATGTTAAACGTCAAATAATTAAGATATACAAGGAAAAAATCAGAAGCCACTGTCCGGACTTGAACCCGAAATTCAGGTTCAAGTCCTGACAATGGCTTCTGAAAAATCAATATAGTAGTTTGGAACCTAGGTGCGACTACATAGAGGAAAACATTTTTACTTCCCACCTCTACTATGGTAGGGAAGTAATGGATTCAGTCCGAAAACAATATTTCGAGATTTTAACAGATTTTCACGTTTTGAGACCCTAGCAATCGTTTAAGACAATTTTCTGACTGATGTCTGTATGTGTGTGTGTGTGTGTGTGTATGTGGTCAATTTTTCGCCTTCGATATCTTAAGAACGGGACAACATACGGGCATTCCGATTGTTCTATTGTGTTTATCAGCCTTTAACTTAGATCTGATTAGATTTTGAGTCAAATCGGTTCAGTGGATCCTGAGATATTCAAAAAAACGTCCTCAATGTCACGTATTAACATAGGTAAAAAAAAATATAAATGAATTCTAGATGTTATAATATGAAAAAAATGTAAATATTTTTTTTCTCTAAAATGTATAGTTTTCGAGAAAAAAAATATTTTACTAAAAAAAATAAAATTGTACGTAAATCAAGGTAACCATGATTTTTGCTATATTACTAGCCATCAGTAGATCACCAAACAAAAAAGAGGGCCATGCTTTTTTCAAAGAATAAAAATTAAATTGTGTTTTAAAGGCCACCAACAGCTAAGGTTATTTGGGCCTAGTCAAAGAATAAAAAAAAAAAGAGTGTTTATTTTTTGCAAATATTTACTAGGTGGGAAGTATAGGACTGGTCATCAGTCGAATTTTTTTAAATAGTAGTTTATACATTTAGTAAAATTAAGTATAAGACGCTCAGGTGTGTTTGGCACTCGATTGTGACAACAGAGTGCCAACACACCGAGCGTCGTATACTTAATTTTACTAGATGTATGCGCTATTTTTTGTAACACATATTCGAAATGTAGAACGTTCAACTTTAGAGCTTTATTGAATTAATATCAAACATTGTAAATTCACTGACAGCACCAAATATACTAAAAATATTGTAGACCGAGAGCTAGTGACAGAACAAAATGTCAGTATTAACTCCCTTGCAGAACGATATAAACACCTAGGCGAGCTAGTTTCCCTCTGAGAGAGGGGGTTAATACCGACATTTTGTTCTGCAACTTGAAATATATGCTTAAAACAGGCGCCTTAACAACATATTAACATTTGAACCTTGAACTAACAATATAAATTTCGTCGGGTACATGACATGTTTAGAGTGATCTGCCACCCCTTTAATAATGACCAATCGATCTGCAAATATTATAATAGCATTATTGGGTCACCGACAAGCTATACAAACAATTTCAGCCTTGAAACAATATTGTGACCATTTTTTTGTTACATGTTGGGAGCGGTCTGCATCCCATCTAGCAAAATCCCTTACTCAGGGCACTTTAATATGCCTTCCTCAACATCTTCACAGAAATTAGGCCTTGAATAAATACCACCAAATAACTGTCACTAGCTCTCGGTCTATTGGCCTTGATACTATATTTATTTATTTCGCATAGCAACGCACGCATAAAATATTGCATTATTGTACACTGACTTCACAGTCTATATCACAAGACTTCTATAATATACTCGGCATAATATGCGAAATTAAAAATAACATAACAGTATATCTTAAGATACACTTGGCCACACGGACAGTCTGTATGTTTGTAGATTTTATCTGTGGTCAAATGAAAAATATTTGTGATAAGCGAGGACACAGTTTATAGTAGTACGTCCAATACAATCTCACAAAACAGTCATATATAAGTTTCACTACCCTTAAGCCGGCTCCAGACTGACATGGCCGACGTATCCAATGTTGGCGAATGTATTGACGACCAATGTTGGGTATGGTTGGGCATGTGTGATCATTTGAATATGTCCAGTTGAACCCTACACTATCTTTTTTTCTTTTATTTGTTTATTTATTTTTAATTATTAAGGTTTGGAACCGCTGGGCCCACCCAGTTCCTCGTTAAGGTTTAATTTTATCAATAAAGCAAATACGAATTAACTAAACAATATCTTTAATAATCCCGATAACATCAAAAATACATGTGAAACAGTTTACTGAGATTTTCTGAGTTTCAGACGGCTTAAAGCCTCGCCAAACTCAGAAATCAGAACTAATTACAGTGAAATAACCACACCCTGATTGTAAAGTTATCAGACTAAAATTTGTCTATACTTTACAATGCAGGTTTAAAATTTAATTATTTAAATTATTAATTATTATTGAAAAACAAGATAAATTAGTGACAATATACGAAATAACCGATTAATGATTTTATGAATTTATACGACAGACATATATTTTATAGCAAACAGCTTATGATGCGACCGGACTATTGAAAATCAGTTCAAGAAGTGTTCGTAAGTATGAAATTATTTCAATCGAAAGTAAAACTAAATGTTATGTAAGGAGACAACGGTAATTAAGTAATAGCCAAATTAATTTTTAAAAGTTGAAATATTTACTTGAACTATTTGCGTACCAAATATATGTCTATTAGAAAATTTATTTAAAAAAAAAAGACCAAATATAAAACGTTTTATTGGAGGCTAAAAACGCCTCAGGCACCCCCGCGTGACAGAGAACTGCTTCAGGCAGCTTCTCGTTGGATGTATGGTTTTAGGTCTTCTATGTGACAGCGATATTTGTGGTTGGCGTCGTGTAGATCAGCTAGCTCGCATGAAACAGGCGATGTAAATCTTGTTATTCGGCGTGGCTCGGACCAACGGGCTTGAAACTTTCGAACGTCATCTCCTGGAGCATTCGGCTGGTGGAGACGCTGTAGTACTAACTGGCCGATGTAGAAAGGATGCTGACCCGGCCGATGGCGGTCATAGTATTTGCGAACTTTAGCATGGCTTCTCTCCAAGGCAGTGCGTACTCTCTCGACGTCGACTCTTCCATCGTCTACAAAACTTGAGAGATCCCATTTAAGATCTAGCGGCTGTGTGAGTTCGCGACCAAGGAACACCGATGCCGGAGAAGTGTTAGTGGCCTCGCTAATGGTCGAGTTGTGAGAATAAGCCACGAATGATGTAAACTTGTCCCATTGTTTATGTGAGCTGCCATACTCTTTCAGCAATATTGACAATCCAGCTTTGATATCCCGGTTGGCGCGTTCGACGACGTTGCTGCTAGGTCTATATGGGGATGTGAAGACTTGGCTTATGCCCCATTGTAAACACATGTAGCGGAAACTCGCACTCTTGAAACATGTAGCATTGTCAGAAACGAGCGTTCTTGGTGGTCCATATTTTGTCCAGACGGCAATTAGCTTTTGGATGGTGGCAGCTGACGTGGTGCGTTTGACTGGTATAATTTCCAGCCACTTGCTGAATCCATCGATGACGACAAGGGCATAGCGACATCCGGTGCTAGTAACAGTCAAAGGACCAATGTGGTCAATGTAGACACGTTCCCAAACGTTCTGTGGTAAAGTCGACGCCAGTGGAGCTGCAATTCGTTGATTGTGCGATTTGCAGCTTTGACAGGCATCACACGAACGTACGTAGTCTCGGACGTCCTTATATAGCGAAGCCCACCAGAAGCGGCGAGCGATCTGTCGGTAAGTACGAGTTATTCCAGGATGCGCACTCGTTTTCGTATCGTGAAAATAAAATACGACCATCTTTTGAACGGCTTTTGGGACGACAACTCGCTTCAATTTGTTTTTGCCAACAAGCCGCACCAACAGCCCGTCGCGTAACTGATAACTTGTGACATCATTGTCACCGTTATTGAGTCGGTCAATGATGAGTTGGCAGTCCGGATCGGAGAGCTGGTGTGTCCGAATTGACACAAACGATTGCGGGACCTCGTCCAGCAGGTTGATGGAGGCTTCTGTTGTACGAATTGCATTACATGTAGCGTGGTTCTTGTCATCTTGGACGTCTTCATCAGCGTAGAGTCGACTTAACGCATCAGCGACTACATTGAGCTTCCCACGGATATGTTCAACGTCGTAATGGAAGTGAGACAACTTTAGAACCCATCTTCCAATGCGTCCCAGTTGTCGAGGATGTTTCAACAGCCATGTGAGTGCGCAGCTGTCAGTTTGTAGAAGAAATTTTCCACTCAGCAAGTATTCCTTGAATTTTTCTAGCGCCCACACTACAGCTAAGGCCTCTAATTCATAGGTCGAGTAGCGTCGCTCTGCATCTGTGAGCTTGCGGCTTGCAAACTGTATCGGATGGAGGCCATCGTCGAATTTTTGCAACAGCACTGCGCCGAGAGCTTCTTGACTGGCGTCAGTTTGGACAATAAATTGTCTTACAAAATCAGGATACGTAAGTACAGGTGCACAAGCTAGCTTTCGTTTGATTACTTCGAAGGCCTTCATTTCATCAGGTCCCATGTGGAAGTGAACGCCTTTCTTTTTTAATCGATTGAGCGGTGAGATTATAAGCGAAAAATTCTCAATAAATCGTGAGAAAAATGATGCCATACCAAGAAATTGACGAAGCTGTTTTAGGTTTCTCGGAACAGGAAGCTCTTTGATTGCGGCAACCTTGCTTGGATCTACATGGACACCTGAGCCGGAGATTATGTGGCCCAGAAACTTGATCCGATGTCGGCATAACTGCATTTTATCTGGGTTGGCGGTGAACCCAGCTCGTCTAAGTCTACTGAAGACGATGTTCAGGTGTTCAAGATGCTCTTTAAAACTTGAACTGTGGACCAGTATGTCGTCAAAGTACGGTATGCAGCATTTATAGCGCAGATCCGAGAATATCTGAAACATAATACGATTTAATGCTTGTGGACTAACACTTAAACCAAAGGGAACTTGTCGGAATTGATATTGAGAGGTCGGAGTGACAAACGCTGTATATTTTTTGCTTTCAGGAGACAAAGGAATTTGGTAAAAGGCACTGGCTAAGTCTATGGACGAAAATATTCTTGATCCGTGGAGACTCTGAAAGACGGCGTCCATATTCGGTGATGGAAATGCGTCGAAGACAACTTTAGAATTCAAATGTCGGTAGTCAATGACAAGTCGATTAGTTCCATCTTTCTTGGGAACAAAGAACGCTGGAGCTCCATAAGGACTGCAAGATTTTTCTATGACTCCTTGGTCTAATAGTTTCTGAATGTGGTCATCCATCTCTCGAGCTCTGATTGGATTCATCGGATAAGGACTACGACGAACGGGTATATTGTCTTTCATATGTATTGTATAAGTATAATCGTTCGCTCTACCCAGGATATTCTTGGTAATAACATCACTATAGGAAACCAGCAATTCATTCAATTGAGATTGTTGAGTCTCAGAAAGTTCAGTGTTAATCGATGAATTATCTTGGATGCTGAACAGCTTAGCACTTCGCGAATCGGTAGTAAATGGAACTCCAACTTCAGGCTTGAAGTCGAATTTCACTTCAAGTTTTGAAAAGTCAAGTTGAGCTTTCAGTTGACGAAGTGTATTAACGCCCATGATAATATCGTGCGAAAGATTAGGTAGGATGATCAACAAAATGTCCCAAGAAAACTCCTCGATTTTGATGTGACATTTAAGACGATGCTTAACAGTTGTACAGTGGCCATCAGCTAAAGTTATCCGAGTTGTTTCGGGTATAATCTTACCAAGCTTCAACATACTAATTGTGTTAGCCACTTTCTTGGAAATAATAGAATGCGTAGCTCCTGAGTCTAGAAGAGCGTCGAACATTAAATGGCCTATAGACAGTTTAATTATAGGTAAAGTTGTAATCGGTGACGGTCGTTTTAAAAATTTAATGACTGGATATTTACAATGACTATGCGGGTATCTTGATGACGATTCTTCGGTTATTTCGTAATTATTTAGTTTTTTGACGGCTTAGATTTGACAAATTTATTTGCTTCCGCTTCAAAATGAATTCGGTCTCTTCTTAAAACTTGAGCATATTCTCTTGCCAGTGTGTCAAGCTCATTGAAATTGGTTGGCATAGTGCGAAGTCGACAGAAATCGTACGTTGTTTTGTTAAGCCTTGCCCAAATATTAACAATAATTTCTTGTTCCGCTAGTGAAGAATTAAGAACACGTGCCTTTCGACGAATGTCTGCAACGTAATCATCGAACTGTTCATTTGAACGTTGCCATCTCTCTATAAGTGAGGCGGTGTACAGTGTTTTATCAACTGGCGTTAAAAAACGTTCGAGTATTTGTATCTTCAATTCATTCCAGGATTCAACACGATGAGCGACTTCGGACAACCATTCCAGAAAACTGCCTTGACATAACGATATAAGCTGAAAAATCAACGGTTTTTCTTTAACCAGCTTCTTGTCAACAATTCTTTCTACTTCTTCAATAAAGCAAAGTATGACGTCTAGATTTTTCCCGTCACAAATCGGTACTGGTTTCAATAAATCAGATATATCAATGCCCATTTTAATAGGTACAGGCGTTAAACTTGCGGTATGATAACGATTTTCAGTATCACTGAGATTCATTGCTTGCATTTGAGCTTGAAGTATAAATAGCTGTTCTTGTATACTGCGTTCCTTGACGACTTGACTCACATTTTGCGATAACGAATTTAACCCTGTAGACAAATCGCTTAATGTTTGTTGAGATTTGATATTTAGTTCAGTTTGAGTCTTCATAAACTGGAAAACACGAGACGGAGAATGATCAAATCCAGTTTGCGCTGAAGTACTTGGTACAAATGGCAATGAAGCAGCTTGATCCTCTCTCTCAGTAGATGAAATTGTGGTACTGATTGTCGTTTTAGGGATGGCGCCCGTTTGACGTTGACTTATTTGAGCTTCTGGCGTGTGAAACTGCTCGTTTTTGTCAGATATTAGCGACTGAGTTAACTCTATCGGCATCTTTCTTGTAGTTTCACTTGGAAGAGAAGGTTTCGGCATTTTAATGCAATTATGTGGAAAAACAAAACAAAATGAATTTAAATAATTAAATTAAAACCTTAAAATGCTTCTTGAACTGATAAACGCGTTGAACGAAAAAAAAAGGTTAATAAACCTGACGTAATACGGATTCACGGTTACGCAACACAAACGCTGAATGAGACAAAATTAAACGCGTAGATCTACTTCGTTAAGAACAGATTTTAAACTTAACTATAGCTCTGCTACCATTACTGAACCCTACACTATCTTTTTTTCTTTTATTTGTTTATTTATTTTTAATTATTAAGGTTTGGAACCGCTGGGCCCACCCAGTTCCTCGTTAAGGTTTAATTTTATCAATAAAGCAAATACGAATTAACTAAACAATATCTTTAATAATCCCGATAACATCAAAAATACATGTGAAACAGTTTACTGAGATTTTCTGAGTTTCAGACGGCTTAAAGCCTCGCCAAACTCAGAAATCAGAACTAATTACAGTGAAATAACCACACCCTGATTGTAAAGTTATCAGACTAAAATTTGTCTATACTTTACAATGCAGGTTTAAAATTTAATTATTTAAATTATTAATTATTATTGAAAAACAAGATAAATTAGTGACAATATACGAAATAACCGATTAATGATTTTATGAATTTATACGACAGACATATATTTTATAGCAAACAGCTTATGATGCGACCGGACTATTGAAAATCAGTTCAAGAAGTGTTCGTAAGTATGAAATTATTTCAATCGAAAGTAAAACTAAATGTTATGTAAGGAGACAACGGTAATTAAGTAATAGCCAAATTAATTTTTAAAAGTTGAAATATTTACTTGAACTATTTGCGTACCAAATATATGTCTGTTAGAAAATTTATTTAAAAAAAAAAGACCAAATATAAAACGTTTTATTGGAGGCTAAAAACGCCTCACAGTATTTACAAGACAGGATTCTGTTTGGCCAGCATTGGCTAAGCTTAGTACACCCAATGTTTAGCGAATATACACCAACATTAAACAAAATGGGTAGTGAAGATGACGCAATCAGAATAATCAGAGATAATAATATTATTGTAATGTGTGATGGGATTCTGTTTGGCCAGCGTTGACCAAGATTAGTACACACAATGTTTAGCGAATATACATCAGCATTAAACAAAATGGGAAGCGAAGATGACGCAATCAGAGTAATCAGAGATAATAATTTTATTGTAATGTGTGATGGGATTCTGTTTGGCCAGCGTTGACCAAGCTTACTACACACAATGTTTAGCGAATATACATCAACATTAAACAAAATGGATAGCGAAGATGACGCAAGTATTGCAAGTGCTTTAGAGGTAATAATTTCTTGTGCCCAACTCTTAATACATATTTCATGTAACTCATTAAATCACAGTTATATAAACACACTGACAAACACCGCGTAGGTGAAAACTGTCCAGTCGTCTGGATAAAAACAAAGTCATATTTGCAAGTCGAGACCAGCGTTGGCCAATCCCTTTGATGTGTGTTCAAAAAAAACGCCCTCAAAGCGAATGTCCTCTAATGCCAACTAGACGCTAATGACCTCAGTTGTCGAGCGTCTATAATTTACAATTCATTCATTCCAATGCCAACGTTGGTAATTGTTCGATATTGGCGATATGATAACCGTCCACATGGTATGGCGATTCCCCGAAATAAACATAATGTTGGGTCTGTTTAAGTCAACATTAATACTTTACAACATAGTTTTGTTTTGGCAGTTTCTATGATATATGCTTTTGAAACAAACAAGTTATTCAAAATTATAATGTCGTTGTGATCAGACATAGGTATTTTATAGACTTGTCTTGTTTTAATCAAATTTTGTTGTGTTTTATTTATTTATTATTAATTTTATATAAAGATTAATCAAAATATTAAATATCACCGAATAGATCTTTATAAATAAAAACATTGGTCGACATTTACCATGTCTGGAGCCGGCTTTACATATATTTGATACTGATATGACAAATAGGTTGGCTACTTCAATATAGTTATGACGACATAATGTGAACCATATTTTTTCATCGATCACGTTTCGTTCTAAACTTACAGGGTGTTGGAAATTATTTTTGAAAATAGTAGATACCTATTCTAGTATAAAAAAATTGTAAGTACATAATTTATAAGTACTTCAATAAACAAATATCTGCAGGAGATATTTTTTTGGAAAAAAGTAATCATTTGCGTACAAATATTTAAGTTCTTTAACCCCGATTCTTTTTTAATACTTTATTACTTTTCAAAGTTTATTTTTCTAATAGATACTTTGGCCTCTATAAAGTATTAGAAACATAAACTGGGGCTTGAAAGGATATAACCTTAAAACAAAAGCTTTCAAAAACAGCTGACTGTTCATATTATACAACCTGTATGATTGTACCGAAACATGGTTGTCCCGCGTTTTTAAATACCTTTACATGTTCGTATTTCGTTATGACAAATTCTGTCATTTAATTTTTTAACATTCTGTAAATTACATACATTAAATTCTGTCGTTATTTAAAATATAAGGCATAATCGAGTTTTTTTATCACTATATGACGTCATGTTGTATGAACAGTTGGATAACTTGTGTAGAAATGTTTTAATGTTTTTATTTTACAGCAAAATAAACTTTCGTAAAATCAAAATTTTTACTACCTACACTTTATTTTGAAATTTTGATTTTAAATGACCAGCTCAATTCTGAAGACTGGAATTGTTATTAAGCGGTTTTTTCTGCGTTACAGAAACCGCCAAAAATAACTTGTGTTGTTCTGTTACGCCTACTGTTTTTACTATTTTCCATATGAATATATGCTCCATAAGAGACAAGATTGAGGAACTCAATCTACTATTATCTGATGTAAAATCTGACATTGTTTGTATTTCTGAAAGTTGGCTTTGCTACGTTTGGCTTTCCGAAAAAATGAAAAATATGTTTTATTTGTAACTAAAAAGTACAAAATAAAATTAAAGTAAAAAAAAAAATTAATAGAAGATGCTTTTTTTATACTTATAATAAATTAAAAATACAAGTGATACTTTTACCAGATCTCGGATTAGAACTTGGGAACTGGGGGCTTGTAAATGTGAAGTCATGGTAACGACATAAATAACAGCATACCCACACGCTCGGCTATTCACAAGATAACCGCCCCCTCTTTTGTAAAATAATAGTTTTATTACAAATATTTTTTTCTACTTTTTGAACATCATGTAGATTATAATACGACCAACGGAAGGTCAAAAAAAGGTGAAAATCAAATAAAGTTCAAGAAAACGTAGAAATTGAGGCATATTATGTAATATTATATCTATTTCAAATTTACGTAACATTGAATCTTTTCATATGAAAATATTACGTTTCGATTGCACTCGGCATCAAAAAATTTCAATGAATCAAATACTCATTTATGTTCTGTCTCTGTCCCCCTAAAGCGCTGTGATCGTGTATCCTCTGTCATCGAACTGAATACCTACTTACTATATATGTATTTCACAAGACCACTTTGCTGAAAAAAGACTTGGTATGTGGGTAAAACCATACTGCTAACTTCCCATTGGGTGCCCTTATAGAGATTAAAAAAAACCGCTAAATTTCCTGCAAACCTACTCAGGTGTTCATTATCTAAATATGTGTCGAATGAAATTAGTTCGGAGTCGATATCATTATTTGTTCTTGAGATACGCGAGCCGAAAAAAAGTTCACCAACGTACGAACGAACGAACGTACCTACGTACACACAGACATCTCTCTAAAAACAATAGATTCGGACTCTAGGGACCTCAATACGTCTAAATATGTCAAAACTTTTCATTCGCAAAATCGGACCCATTACAATAGCTTCCAATGGGAAGTTAATAAATACTTTATTTTTGTTTTTAATAAGGTATCCATATTAATTTTATTCTTGTTCAATTTTATTACAACAAAATTTCGTAACGAACTCAGCTGTTGAGCGTCTATAATCTACAATCTATCTCTCACACCGAAGGCCAGAATGCTAACCATTACACCAATATGTCCTCATTTTAATCGTAAAAAAGAATTTCCTGGAAATTTCTTAGGAACAATCTCTCTCTTTCCAAAGGCCAGAACGCTAACCGTTACACCAAGCTGTCATCATTTTAATCGTAAAAAAGAACTTCCTGGAAATTTCTGAGGAACAGTCTCTCTCTTTCCGAAGAACACTAACCGTTACACCAAGCTGTTCTCATTTTAATCGTAAAAAAGAACTTCCTGAAAATTTCTGAGGAACAAGCTTGAGGACAGTATGGCTCAGTTGGTAGCGTCGCGGCCTCTGAATCAGACTGTCGTGGGTTCGAATCCCACCTCTGCTCGTGGATGTTTTGTGATGTTATTTAGTTTTTAAGTGATATATTATGATATTTGTTGTATTTAAGACGCTAATGACCTAAGTTGTCGACGCGTCTATAATCCACAATAAATAAATAAAATAAAGGAGCAAGCTTTCTCTTTCCGAAGGCCAGAACGCTAACCGTTACACCAAGCTGTCCTCATTTTAATCGTAAAAAAGAACTTCCTGGAAATTTCTGAGGAACAAGCTTTCTCTTTCCGAAGGCCAGAACGCTTACCGTTACACCAAGCTGTCCTCATTTTAATCGTAAAAAAGAACTTCTTGGTAAATTTTGAGGAACAAACTCTCTCTTTCCGAAGGCCAGAACACTAACCGTTACACCAAGCTGTCCTTATTTTTATCGTAAAAAAGAACTTCCTGGAAATTTCTGAGGAACAATCTCTCTCTTACCGAAGGCCAGAACACTAACCGTTACACCAATCTGTCCTCATTTTAATCGTAAAAAAGAACTTCGTGGAAAATTTTGAGGAACAAGCTTTCTCTTTCCGAAGGCCAGAGCGCTAATCGTTACATCAAGCTGTCCTCATTTTATTCACATAGAAAATGTATTCATTAATCGTAAAAAAGTATAATCTCAACAACTTCCTGGAAGAAATTTGTGAGGAACGATCTCGTTCGATTTTATTACGACAAAATTTCGTGATCGAACACAATAAGACCGACAGAAGTAGATCTGTCTGATTCCGTCATTCAGAGGGTTGAACTGTTGAAGATGTGCGGACAATCAAACAAATCTGCGCTCACGCTACGGTAATCTATATTCTATATAGAAGATACGACGTGATGTGTGGAGGAGTCGGAGAGAAGGTTATTTTATCATCATCATTCAATGGTATTTCTATCATACACAGTCGTACCAACCTGCCTTATATTCATGCATTCATACCAACTATCTAAATACGAAATGTCACCAAATATATTTAATTTTCTAACAAAACATTTATGCATTACAAGCCCAGTAATCCCCCAGGGGGAACATTGGAATGTAGTTGTTCTCGCAATTGCATTACAATGTTCTTTGGAAAGTGGCGTTCCCAGGAGCCCGAACACGATTCTAATACACAAATGGATTATTAATTGTTGTGTTGAAGACGATAATGACCTGAATTGTCGACGCGTCTATAATCTACAATAATAATAATAACAAGCCCAGTAAAATTAGACTTTGACTTCGAAAAATTTCCGACCGAGTTGGAGTTTTGTGTAGACATTTATTTTGATGTCCTAAGCAAATCCTGAAATGTACCCTTAATTTGATCCATAGTTTTTTGTTAGAGGGTGAGAGGGCGCAAATTCTAGTTTTTCGCAAATGTCTAGAAAATGTTTGCCATAAAATTGTCCCAAACATGTTTTGATAAAACTTGCCGTTAAGCCAAAAATTAAAATTACGTAACACATTTTGAAATTTTGGATATGAACGGCGAAGTACTCCAATAAGAAGAGTGTTCAAGAAACATTAAATTCCCATACAAGGGTTATATAGACCTAATAATAACTGCATCGAAAAATTGGGAAAAAGCTGGTTGCGGCCACCCTACAAACACAATTTTTCCAAGGTAGTATTTTTTACGTGGAATTGGAACACTTGACACAAAGTGCTCTAGTAAAGTGTGCTCAAATTAAAGTTAAAGAAAAATAAATAATATAATAGAAAAAATTGATTCACTATTAGCTAAGTAAAGTATTTGAGACTTTTCTTTGACGAAGAATTAGAACGATTCATAATGGGACATACTGTATATTAACAGAAGCACGTGTGCTTTTTGCCTTCTTGTCATGTAAGAGAGTCTATGTGTCCAATTTCCTGCAGAAATGGATATCAACTATAGTAGAGGTGTTATTCAATATTCAATCTTGTATATTTTTGTGTAACAGATAACCCAAATTCTACACCTGTTCCATATAAATTTGGCGCCACAGTTTGAAAAGTTAACTTCTTCTTTATTTCACTTGTTTTCATGGACAGTGACAATATTATCCACGTGTGTAAGCTTTCACGGCCGGCGTTGTTTAAAATCTTGATAATTTCCGGTTTTGTAGGCCGTGGTATTTTTACTTGACGTTTCATCTATAACTGCAATTTAGCTAAGTGACAATGTGTTCTCTGTTCGGTCGTAGTCCGTCTCTCAACACAATTGACACATCACAGAAGGACAGACTACGAACGAATTATTATATTATAACACGATTATTATTATATTATATTAAATATTTTCATGAACCACCTCCAATCAGCAGGGCTTGTTTTGATCCTAACACTATTTATATACGTCGTTTAATATAAATTTAAAGAATAGGTACCCTGTCAACTTTTGTAAAATTACATTACGTAATTGCGGAGGTAAGTGTGTCAATGACTGGTGCCCTTCCGTCTTTTACGCTAAGTACCAGTTTGTTCTCTGTTCGATCGTAGTCCGTCCTTCTGTGATTGGTCAATTGTGTTGAGAGACGGACTACGACCGAACAGAGAACAAACTGGTACTTAGCGTAAAAGATGGAAGGGCACCAGTCGTTGACACACTTACCTCCGCAATTACGTAAAGTAATTTTACAAAAGTTGACAGGGTACCTATTCTTTAAATTTATATTAAACGACGTATATAAATAGAAACCCTGCTGATTGGAGGTGGTTCATAAAAATATTTAATATAACATAATAATAATCTAGTAATTGGCCCACCTTGTAATAAGTTACCTGCGTATACGCATATTATAAAGTTTTTTTATGTATTATATAACTTTAAAAAAAGAATTGTAAAGAAACAGAAAAAATCCTTGTCCCTTGAGGGCGAGTGGAATTTCTCCGAAGTTGATATAAATAAACAATTAAGTACACATTCTATTTTATAAAATATAAAGTCAATTTTAAAAGCAAATAATATGTAAGTCAAAAATAAATTTCTCTGAAAGTAGGTATACAAAGAAAAGCTTTTTTACATTTTTTTTACCATTTGCGTCTATCTTGATTAAAAAAAACTGTGTAATTAGTTTTTACAATCACTTATTGCACAGTCTAAATTCTAAAATATAAGTTAGTTAAAAAAATATTTTGTTAAATGAATGTTTTTACACAATTACTTATATTTTGTTAGATGCCTAATTTCTCTACTATTGTACTTTTTGTCTTTATTGTTAAACGCTTAGCTGATGAATAAATATTTTATCTAAATCTATCTACGCCTGGAGTTTACTAAAAGTTGTGACCTGAGCTGTCAAGCATCTATAATTCAAAATATCAGTTTATCTTAAACTCGGAATAATTCTGCAACTTAATCGAGATTAAATATTGCCTTCAATGTAAATTATATTTTTGCCATACCCTCTGTAAAATAGCTGCTTTACATGCATGTATGTATGAATATAAACTGACTTTTAACAGGCCGGTGTACGGCAACGTATCTTTCCCACACTGGTGTGGGAAAGCAAGCCATTTCAATAGTGATTTATGTTTATTTGCCTACTCCTGCAGTGGCCTCGACTTATTAGAGATGTGAAGTGGGCACCACAAAAAGAACTGTCAAAATTTTTTTGAAAATTCTGAAAATGAAGTGAAAAGCAGCTATTTTATAGTGGGTATGGCAAAAAATACCATATAAATCTCGTGCGTAACGATATTATGACTCGTGTGACTGTTAAAACTAGCTACAGTTATTTTTAACATTTCACTTACTCGTCAATAATATACGTCATTACGCAACTAGATATACAATCTACTGAAAATTTTTCGTTGAAAAGCAGCCAATTATATAATTGACTCGAAACATATTGGAAAAAATCTTCGTACTAGCGAGAGCTCATCATGATGAGCTCTCGCTAGTACGAAGATTCACTTCTACAATATTGAATTAACACTCGCATGTAGTGAAAATCTATTGATTCCCAAGCATATAACGAAAATATTAATTTGGTAATCATGTCACGGTTGAGTACTGTAAGCTCATTCCGCCGCGAAAGTAGAAAGGTTCAGGTTAGAATCCTGACTGACCATGGTTGGTAAAATGGTTTTTTCCAATATGTTTCGAATCAATTATATAATTGGCTGCTTTCCAACAAAAAATTTGCAATTGCAATTCAGCCGTATAAATCTTATTAATTTGTCATACAATCTACTATTACATACTTGTATGTCGATAGAATTAATTTTACAAGATAGATAGATAGATAGAGTTTTATTGGTTTCAAGTTATACATATAAATATGTTAAAAAACAAGTCAAAAGGGTAAATATAAACAAAATCAATTTCTATGGCACATTTTTTGCATCTAAAAATTCTTTGACAGAATAGAAACACTCCTTAAGTAAGTACTTATAAATATTTTTTTAAAAAAAATCTAGTTTCTTGTTCCTTGTTTCCATGGATATTTTATTAAACAATTGAATGTCTAAGTAATTAGGGCCATATGTGGTATTTTTATTATGGAAAAAAGGAACCAGAAGATTTTCTTTTTTTCTAGTATTATAGTGGTGCAGAGACATGTGATCTTGAAAATTCTCTGAATGTTTTTTAATAAATATCAAACAGTTACATACTGATACGGTAGTGTTAAAATATTTAATTTTACAAACATCGGCTTGCAAGTATCCCTGGGCTTAGCATTACGCATGATTCTTATTGCTCTTTTCTGCAAAATAAATATGCCGCTATAGCTCGTTTTAACAGAATGTCACTTCCTCGTCAGTAATATACATGATCATTACGTAACTATAGATAGGTATACAATCTACTTTTACAGTTTCTCAGCATTTTATTATTAGGTTACATAATTATTACGTTGAATTTTCCAGTCGACAAATACCCAATAGAACTTAATCTATAACAAAACCAATAATCTTATTCAATATATTTTTTCAGTATGTTTTTTTCTTCATAGCATCATCCTTTTTTATCATGCTGACACAAGACAACCGCAATGGTTGTGTCTTTGTCTCACAGCCTTTACATTTCCGTTTGAAACAATACGTCAATGACAAGCAAGTGTCATCGAGTTTGCCGTCTTCTTCCCCATTCCAAATTATTCCGGACCCTATCCCATCTATCCCAATGCTCCTTCTGCACATATAGTCTTTCTTATATACCGCAAGCAATTCCCTTTCACATAGTCGAATTGGCTAATGCAGTCCCGTATTTTTTTATGGAAAAGAACACCCAATACAAATTTTGAAAATTGTAACGTCAAATAATTGCGCATCAACGAATGGCTAATTGTTTTTGAAGAGAAAACTTCCTTAGGGGCGCTTAGCCTGGGCTGTTAACAACAGTGATGTGAAACGCACCCGACGGTGACAATCGGGGCTACTCGGCTCAAACACGAACACGTATTTGCAATATGCTGGTAATAGTGTGTAGTTCATAAGTGTGCTAATAGATGACACTAAAACATATTTTGTAGTTCAATAGTTTGTATTAAAAATTATAAACTGAAAAAATTAAATTACAATTGAATTTTATGTTTTTATTTTATTATTTTATGACCCATTACAGGTATACACTCTCTCATTGGAACCTAGTCCTGTTGACTGTTTTAAATAAATAAATATAAAAATAAATAAATAATAAATAAATAAATAAATAAATAAATACAAAAGTAAATAAATAGATAAAAAATAAAGAAAGAAAGAAATAAAGAAATGTAAAGTAGCTATTTTATTTATTTATTTATTTATTTCACCAATCAACAGAGCTAAGTATGACAAAAAAACTGTGACGCTTGTATAAACAGTAAAGTATAACTATCTTAAATTGTCGTGACGAACGGCACCGGGCCTGTATTTCATCTCGCAACCTAAACCAGTGGCTGACATCGGCTAGTGACAGTAAGTAATATCCACCCATACCCTTCAATATAGCTGTACGCGTGGTCGGTCCCGGCTCCAATAGTCCCCGACCCCGTTTCTCACACCACCACAACCGTCACCACCACCGCCACTGCTTTCGCGTAGTTTACCAGTAGCGCCGCCGCCGCTACTGAAACCGCACTCGCCTCTCCACTTGTCATTGATATTTCCGCTTCTCTCTTTCTATCATCTCTGTCTCTCCCACTCTCTTTGAACTGCTCTCTGAGAAATGCTGTGTTATTCACGATAACCCGAGAATGGAAAAGTTGCATTTGTCTCGATCGAAATTGTATCTTTGTTTAATGTGGGTTAAAATTGTTCATATCTTTATTTAATGTTTAACACTAAGTCTAACAATAAATTGTGTATGTAACAATCCATATAAGAGAAAAATGGGTGTGTGCTTATGACCACACGACAGAAGTGAAACCTTCAGATTGTCTAATTTTAAAATATATATATAATGACGATAATCAAATTATTGTGGGATACGGACGATGAAAAAACAAAAATTGAATTTCTAATTTAGCAACGTTTCGTTAATCAATGTTAACTTCTTCAGGCATCTTAGATGTATAAATTTTTGTTTTGTCCAAATTTAGATTTAGCCGTAGACATTATTTGTATACGTGTTAATGGAAACATTAATTCAGAAAGTATGTAAAATGAAAACATTGCTTTTTGAATAAAACTGTGCACTGGATTTCACCATGTGTTAGAATTTTTTTTAGCAAAAATTAGTAAAAAAAAAATTCTAACACATGGTGAAATCTAGTGCACAGTTTTATTCAAAAAGCAGTGTTTTCATTTTACATACATTCTGAATTAATGTTTCCATTAACACGTATACAAATAATGTCTACGGCTAAATCTAAATTTGGACAAAACAAAAATTTATACATCTAAGATGCCTGAAGAAGTTAACATTGATTAACGAAACGTTGCTAAATTAGAAATTCAATTTTTGTTTTTTCATCGTCCGTATCCCACAATAATTTGATTATCGTCATATATAACATGGACATTAAAATTCAACACATATATATATAATTTTTTAATCACACAGTTTAATCATAAATAAATTAAAATCGGCCTATACAATTAAAAATGAATATAATACCTTAACGATAATATTAAGTTTTAGTGTCATTTGTTAGCGCACTTGTGAACTACAAAATATATGTTTTAGTGTTAGCGCACTTGTAAACTACAAATGACTTTTTACACGTATTAAGTTTTTAGTGTCATCTATTAGCACACTTATGAATTACACACTATTACCAGCATATTGCATATTACGAGTACGTGTTCGTGTTTGAGCCGAGTAGCACCGATTGTCACCGTCGGGTGCGTTTCACATCACTGTTGTTGTTTACAGCCCAGTCAAAGCGCGCCTAAGTAAGTTTTCACTTCAAAAAATATTTATTTAACCCGTCACCATCGGGATGCGTTGATCGAGTTAATAATTTGGAAGTTTCGGGTTTGAGTCCCGACGGTGACGGGTTAAATAAATAAATTTTTCTGATATTGCATTGTAACGTGACGCCATTGGGTGTCTTTCTTATTTATTTAGAGTTACGAGCGTTTCTCGTAAGGGAAAATTTAAGAAATCTTGCTTTTATGATTATTAATGAATCCATATAATTGTTTTAGTCTCCTATCCCAGCATTGGCGTAGAAAGTTTTTGTAATAATTATTCATTTGTGATTAAAAATCCCAGATTATATGCGGCCAAAATCTATCTTTTTTGATTGTCGTCTTTTTTTACCCCCACTTCTTTTCAGAATGATGTCTTTTGTAGATTTGGATTTAATTCCAATTTCAGCAATATGCTATTATTTAACATAGCGGTACCCATCCGGCTTCGCCCGGCTGCTAAGAAAGCCCGGGTGTAATACACTACTAACTCGCTTCGCTCGTTCCCTTGTATATTATAAAAACACTACTCACTCGCTTCGCTCGTTCGCTTGAATATTATAATTACGAACAAATTTGGTTACCATAAAAAAAGTTATAGTGAGTCAACCTTAAAAGATAGACATATGCTATCGCGGACTTTTTTTTAGAACTTTTAAAGGGGAACAATTCCGTCATACATGATTTTTGCGTAACTGTAACTGTTTACGCAGCGCACGCAACGGAAGCTCTCAAAAGGAATAATTTTTCCCGTTTTTGCAACATTTTTTATTGATGCTCCGCCCCTATTGGTCGTAGCGTAATATTATATAGCCTATAGCCTTCCTCAATAAATGGGCTATTTAACAAAAAAAAAATGTTTTCAAATCGGACTGGTAGTTCTTGAGATTAACGCGTTCAACCAAACAAACAAACTCTTCAGCTTTATAATATTATAGTATAGATTTGCACTGACAGTAAATTCCGAGATATTATTTATCGAGTTATTTATCAAGAGTGTAAAAAAATCGAAATAGCTGCGGAATTTTGTCATTTAAAAAAAGGTGATGACGTCCTTCCGGAAACGGGTGGGGGTAAAAAGAGACGACAATCAAAAAAGATGCACGTTTAAAATATAAGGTTGCTCTGTCCGAGGATTTTGGCTGCAGATGATTTCAGACTTTTTTTTATATGGATTGTTCCACACTATAAGCACACCCACTGTAGGTACTTTTATTGTTTATAGATATAAAAAATATTTAAATAATCAAAAGAATGTAGTTCATACAATTTTGACTTTATCCTTATTTTTAATAAGAGTTTTAAAACAAAATTAAGTTTTTCATTTATAAAACTGTCTTCTCTTGGAAACTTAGAAAATTTTAATAAAGTTTGATTTCAGTATTATCTAATAGTGCTTCTAAACTAATTAAAACTTTTTTCATTTAATTTTCTTTTTGGTTTTATGCGTATTAAAATAAATCACTACGTTCTTCAAACAAATAATATAGTATTAATGTGTTGCTTGCACTCTTGAACAGTTTTATTACCAATGTACATTTTAAAATCGTGATTTGTTCACGTATTACTTAAAAAATTCTATCAAAATCGAAAGTGAAGCCTTTAGTAAAGATTAATATGTTTCCTTAAATTTTTAACAAAATCGCCCAAACAGTGCCGGACTTATAAATATTATCAAAACGCTAGTTTGCGGATAGTGAATTACTTACTTAGGGGTCGCTTAGGGGTGTATATATTTAATTTGTTGCAGATATTGGATTAATAAAATACCTGCCGAAAGTTACGAAACCTGCAATAATTTAAAGGATAGTTAAATTTTTTATTCTCTGAAATACATTTTTTACCAAGATAGATGTTTTAGTAAATATACTATATTTTGTCGGCAGGGTTTTGCACTGCGATCAATGTTTTGTTTTTATTTACAGCCGAGTTAATAATTCTATTAACATCCTTAATAACATTCTTTTTTGTTTAAAATATCTACAAGAAAAAGTTATCTCTGTTTTCTTTTCAAGTTAAAACTTTTTCATTTCTGTTGCATATTTTAAAACACAAAAAGTTGTAAACATTTAATAATTTCTTGTAAGTTTTTTGATGTCAAATTTACGTTAAGAAACTTAATTTAAAGATTTTATACTTATTAAAAAGGAACACAAAAAGTCAAATTATTATCATTATATTTTTTATATTTAAAGGGTACCTACAAAAGCTGAGAAATATGAAATAAACGGCTTTGTATTTCTGGCAATGATTTCTAATAAAATATATATATATAGTGTTACGGATCAGCCTGTATATGGACGACGGACGGGAGTTCCGAGAAACAGGGGTCTGCTTACCGAACAACTCGTACCTGCACGAACATTCTGGAAAACACTAGAACGCGCTGTGCGTACACCGTGCGGCCTATATAAAGCAGCGAGTCGACGGGAATCGGGCAGTCACCGGAGATCAGGCAATCAGTGAATGGTGAGTCGTGCCATCAAGTGGATCAGTGATATAAATATTAATCAGTCATCGGTGAATCAGTGATATAAATCGTGCAGTAATATAAATTGATAAAATAAATAACTAGAAATAAATAGTCCTGGTATATAGTCAATTGTATATAGTTAATTGTATATAGTTAATTGTATATAGTTAAGTGTTAATCACTGTTTAGTATTGTTACTTGTGTTAATTGTTAGAACTAACTTTTCGTTGTTGCATTTATTGTTATTGTATTATTAATTATTGTAAATAAATATTTATTCCGCCAACTCAGAAAACAGTTTTGTAACAATTCCAAAATGCAAACTTTTCTAGTAAAACTAACTGAAACAGGTGATATTTTCTTTGCATAAAACTAATGTACCGCTGAAAATTATTGTGACGTCACATTTGAAGAGAGAATTCATGAAAATTAGTTCCGAACGATGCGTTTTGTGGTTGAGCGAAATGGGAAAAGTTTCAACGAGTCCTGTTTCCCCGCGTTTCCCCTGCGTGTCATCACAACGTCTGAATAAACGCTTTTGCCAGCAGCCGAATGTCTCCCCGTTCCCTGCTCACTATCTCATTTCTCTTTCATCGTAATTCTAATATCTAGTCTGTTTATATTCAAATCCATCGAACTTTTAAGCTCTAAAACAAATTTACACAATTTATTTTGAGGTATTTATAACTCAAAACGATTTTCATAAATATTACATTTATTATAAATTTATAGAAAGGTTCAGGTTAGAATCCTGACTGTGACTATGGTTGGTAAAATGATTTTTTCCAATATGTTTGGAATCAATTATATAATTGGCTGCTTTCCAACAAAAATTTTCAATTACATTTATTTGCTGTCTAACCATTTTTAAATTTGAATAATTTAATCTTTAAAATTAAACCCACCGGATTTATATTTGTAATTTTTTTGACATGTAAAAATAAATTTGTAAATCTAAGCGCACGGATTGCGCCGGCCTCTCGCAACAAGCAAAGCCGAGCGCGCACACACCATTTCGAGCCCTTTTAGACCCCCCTCTATTTCCGAGGTTAGTTGCGTTACAGAACTGATTTTTTTTCAGAGGAGTTAAGGTTACCAAAAAGAAGCAGTATTCCAAATGTCATACGTCTAGGTAGAATGATTTCCAAGATACAAATGTCAAAAAATTGCAATTTTTAGCAGACTGACTGATAGATCATCAAAAATCTAGGGTACTTCCAATCGAGCTAGAGCTTTGAAATTTGGAACATAGATAGTGTTTAAGGTGATAATTACGAAAAAAATCTAAAATAAATAAAAATCCAATATGGTGGACTAAAAATCTAATATGGCGAATTCTGACACGAAATAAAATCCAGGGTACTTCCAATCGAGCTAGAGCATTGAAATTCGGAACATAGATAGTGTTTAAGGTGATAAATATGAGAAAATTCAATAAAAATCCAACATGGCGTATTTTAACACGAAATAAAATCTAGGGTACTTCTAATCAAGCTGGAGCTTTGAAATTTGGAACATAGATAGTGTTTAAGGTGATAATTACGAGATAAATAAATAAAAATACAACATGGCGGATTAAACATCCAACATGGCAGATTCTGACAAGAAATAGCGAGTTCTGCTTTGTTTGGAAAGTTACGGAATACAGGCAGTCGGTGTACAGTGTATGTAGAGTCGGTGTATTGGCACCGTGCGTGACTGCAGCGCCAAGTAATGTATGAACTAAAGGGCGATATTTGAGGAAAATTGACAATATATTTTAATGGGACTTCGCAATTAAAAGGAACTACTCTCATGCAAATGGCTCATTAAATCATAACGATTTTTTTTGTTTTCTTATGCCCACACCATATTCACAACAATTAAGTAGTCAGTATTATCTATCATCCAACGTTGCGGCTGCCCTGATTGATTGGCTATATCTAAAAAAAAATTAAATGCCACTGTTCTTAGATATGGCCAACCAATCAGGGCAGCCGCAACGTTGGCTAATATTCACTACTTAATTGTTGTGAATATGGTGTTGCACTGAGCTATTTGTGCCTTTTGATGTGCCACTGTTTATAATATATACTATATCTATCTAGTTATTATACACTGTAAGAAATGAGAATGCCGATTACATAGATTATCGATGGTCCATTTGTAGCCAGCGATTAATCTGGTAATAGGCACACAAAGAGACAATGGCGTCGCAAACAGGTATCGCCTGCATATCGCGTAGATTCCATAAAAACACATTGCGCATGCGTGGTTACTAATTTTACATTATTTGTTTTGTATTCATCCATTTTATATATGTAACTATACATTTTATTTTGTAATTTTTACACACTTTATTGTAATTTTACACAAATTATGTAATTTTAATTTACTTTATGTAAAAATCACAAATTTGTTTAACTTTACAGTAAAAGTCCAAGTTTTTATGAAGTTTTCTGTGTAAAAGTAAATAATAATGTAAAATCACTTAGAAAATCGAGCGAATTCTACCTTAACTTTCAAAGTAGTTTTACATCCATTTTTTACAGTGTGGACATAAGGGAACAAAAATCGCTATGATTTAATTATTTATTTAATTTCATGTCGATCAGATATGTGAACCAAAATTTGATTACAAGATTTGACTCTAACAATAAAAATCTTGTAAAAAAACAAAACAAATAAAATATTAGTTTTCTAAAAAGCAGAATAAAATATTTCAGTTACACCCTGTGTATTTGTTTTTTCTGCAGTCATAATATATGTACAGTATTACTTTTTTCTTATTAAATAAAAATAAATTATTATTATTCATTATAGAATTTTATCAGTTCGTTAAATTTTCAATTATTCATAACTTAATTATGCGTAATTAGTATTCAACACGATCGTTAGATTTTCGATTAGTTGCATATGAATCAATATTGAATTCAATGAATTTTTAATTAACCAATTAGCACCGCGAGTGTTTATCCGTTAGCTTTTAGAATTACTGTTTATATTTTTCAATGATATCATTGCTTCTGGTGTATGGAAATTATTCAACGTTTTGCAGCTATTTTTTAAAATCATTTTTAGATTATTGATCATAAAAAAACTAACGTTTCAAACGATACATAACTTAAAAACAAATTTTTTTAATGTAGGCATCTCACTTTCCTAATTATATGTCTATCTTAGTTTCCTATACAGAAAAATAACCCGTGATAAAATAAACCATAGACTATGTGCACGGTAGAGTAGTAAATTCTGAACAAAATTACACTAATTAAATCACTTCATTTTGATTTAAAGTAAGTGCCATCCTTGAGAATAGCCGAAGGTGTAGCGATGTCATTGTTTTTATGGCGTTTCCATGACTCCTCTATTACAAACCCCCAGTTCCCAGGTTCTAATTTGAGAACTTGTAAAAGTAACTATTAAATTTTTAATTTATTATTAAAAAAGTAATAAAATAAAAATATGAATTGCTGCTTAAAAAATACGAAATAAATAAAGTAAGTACTTATGGAAAAGAACACCCAATACAAATTTGAAAATTGTAACGTCAAATTACTACGCTTCAACGAATGGTTAATTGTTTTTGAAGTGAAAACTTCCTTAGGCGCGCTTTGCCTGGGCTGTTAACAACAGCGGTGACAATCGGGGCTACTCGGCTCAAACACGAACACGTATTTGCAATATGCTGGTAATAGTGTGTAGTTCATAAGTGTGCTAATAGATGACACTAAAAACTTAATACGAATAAAAAGTCATTTGTAGTTCACAAGTGCGCTAACAGATGACATTAAAACATATATTTTGTAGTGCGCTAACAGATGACACTAAAACGTAATATTATCGTTAATGTATTATATTCATTAAATTTAATTGTATAGGCCGATTTTAATATATTTATGATTAAACTGTGTGATTAAAAAATTATATATATTATATTTTAAAATTAGAAAATCTGAAGTTTTCACTTCTATCGTGTGATCATAAACACACACCTATTTTTTTTAAATTTTAAAGTTTTGTTCAAATTGAAGTATATTTTCGATCTGCCAAATAAAAATGCAGTGAAAAATTCTTAAATATCCTATAACGACATTTTGACATAAAATTCGTCGATCAATATTTTCTGAAAACGTGAATATATTTATGAAAATAAATTGTGTTTGTGTGTGTGTGTGTGTTTTAAAGGGATTGAACAATCCGATTGTCAACTTTATCTATTTCTAATAATATGTACCTATGTTCTTCGTTCGAATAGTTCAGCTTTATTCCACTTAGTTAGATCCAGTTCATGTCAGTTTTGTTTATTTATTTATTACTATATAATTCTGCGGCCAAAAATCAAAACCACTTATGTCCAATTCTAGTTACTTCTATTTTTAACCGACTTCAAAAAAAGAGGTTAACAATTCGCCACGTATATAATATATGTATATTAGAGATTTTTTTAAAAGTCCTGAACGGCAATATCACATATAACAAAGCACGCTACAGGGTATTCTTTCTCTCTTCAATTTCGTACTCCTGCAAAGGTCGGAACTTTTGGATTTCTTGCCTATGATTTGTTTAGAATGGCGAAAGATGACTAAAAGCAGTAGCTTTCTTTGTTCCACGTTTTATTGCCGTTCTGATCTTTTTAAATAATCTCTACTATATACAAATATTTTTTTTATATTTGTACAGCCTTAACTTTACGAAGGGCTAACCGATTTGAATAATTTTGACGCTGTTGTGTTCAGAAAGGTTACGAATTGGTCCCATATAATTTTTACTTAAATCGGTTCAGTAGTTTAAAAAAATTGGAACAGCCTTCAAAAAAGGCCACTAACACATGGAAAATTAAATTTTTTATAAGAAAAATTTAAACTCCTTCAAAAAAAGCTAATGAAAAGAGCAAAATATTGAAATGTTGAGGTCGGCGACAATTTAATAAAAGTACCTAATACTATAGAAAGTTTTAGTTGGTACCTAACTAAATTGGCGTCGACCTCAAAATTTAATTTAGCCATCAGGCGATCAGTGAAACATTTCTCCTATTTTCACCGGTCCGCATGTAAAAAATGTTGAAGAACGCTGCTTTGGAAGCTGTGACTGACTAGAATCTAGACAGACGGATGAACTATAAAGATCCCGTTTTTTACGATTTTGAGACAGAATCCTAAAAATTCCAGATAAGCGATTTTTTCTTCTGACCGAAGATATATTAGAATATAAAACTCGTATGTAATGTAGGTATAACAGAAATATACTAGTTATTGACAATTTTAACTGATTTATATTTTATGCATTTAAGTGCGCGTGTTTTTTGTTTTTCAAAGTTTGTT
This sequence comes from Mongoloraphidia duomilia, assembly GCA_039654895.1. NCBI lineage: Eukaryota > Metazoa > Arthropoda > Insecta > Raphidioptera > Raphidiidae > Mongoloraphidia > Mongoloraphidia duomilia. The sequence goes on from CM077527.1 coordinate 17,946,350, forward strand.
GTTTTTGTTGTTTTTTGAGGTCACGTGCTCTAAAATGTCGCACGCAACGGTTGTCACAGTTTCATCATCACGATTAATTAATATTAGTAATTTATGATAGCAATATATCTAAAAACGTTCTATTTATAAAAAAAAACGGACTGTGTGCCTCACCCAAATAAGCGCGTGGTCGAAGTTATACTTCATACATTTTTCATTAGAACACGTTCCGTTGTAGTTTTTGGCATTTATAATTTTAACTATTATTTTTATTTTCGACATATCATTTTTTTTATTCATTATTTTTAATTATTTGAGTTGTTCGTCCATCATATATTATAATATTGAAAAGATTTTTTTAACGGGAAATAAGGACCAATTATAAATGCGTAAATTTTTTATTATCTTGCCAACGTTTCGTTAACTTTGTTAACTTCCTCAGGGCTCAAATATTTAAAATTACACTTAAATATCTGAGCCCTGAGAAAGTTAATAAAGTTAACAAAACGTTGGCAAGATAATAAAAACTTTACGCATTTATAATTAGTTCTAATTTCCCGTTAAAAAGTTTTCAATATTATTTTTAATAATAAATATTTGTTTATATTTATTTTAATAGTTTGATTTATAATTGTAAATGTAGGGGAGGGTGGGGTATATTGATCCCTCGAGAAACCACCTCATAGTGGAGCTATAATAAGTGTTAAAAATGTAGAGTTTTTGTAAAAGAAAAAGCGTACTTTACTTAACATTTTGACATAGCTGCTTAAATGATTAAAGAGATTTTGTATCCATGGAAATAATGCGCAGAGAGAGAATGAAATATTGTGGACGTTCGACAACTGAGGTTATTAGCAAATATAATTTGGTCCCTAAGTGTAGTTCTTGAAGAGCTTGACCTGTGTATGCTATTTCAAATATAAATTGTAAAACACAGTACATTTAGAGTGTACATTATTCGAGTTAGTCTGTATTTGGCACTCGTACACGACTTTTAAGTACATATACGAAATTATAATGCTTGAAGTAGGGTAGAATGGGGTTCGACTGTACACTACAAAGTACGTAGAGAGGTCTAAGTATAGCACAGGGTTGTTGGTAGTCTAGTAGGGTAGGGTAGGGTAGGCCGCGGACATGACATACCAGTCAAGCACGCACGTCTTTACCGATACCAGCCGTCTTACATCTCTCTAACCCTCTTTTACCCGTTGCTGATGCTTCATCACACTGTTCTATGTACAAGGACAAGAACTGAATGCATTGCGAGACCTATTTTAATTATTGCTAGTTTTTGTACTGCGGGGTTCGCTCACGTAAATGTATCTTTTGTCTGTGAATTCGCTAGGTTGCAGAATACATTGTCAGAAAATCTGATTTGACAACGACCTTAGATTGTGATTATATAATCACATTTTATATGCAGGAACAGTCTAATGTCGTTGTTAAACTCTTTGTTATGTAGAACATTAGATTGTACTCACAGAAAAACAAATGACTGATCTATATAGAAAAAAATTGCTTTTCAAGCCAAATTTTGATCTAAATGCGTAGAAAAATGTTGTGAAATGGAATTAGTACAAAAAACTGTGCTAAATACAGTTTAAAAAATAGATTGTTTCAATCAATCAATTATTTTTCGAGCAGGATCGATTTAAAATTCTACAATGCGTTTCTTATGAAGAAATACATATGGTCACAATTATTTAGGGTCATTGTCAAACTAGATTTTCTGACAATACTTTCTGCAACCCATCATGAGTCTTTTTTCTGAGGTTAATATCTCAGTTAGCCGTGAAAGGCAGCACCTTATTTGTACCTAGCACAAGTGCTGCCTCTCACGCCCAGACGTCAGTCATTTCTGTATAAATGTCAGTTACAACTTATTTTTCAATACTCTACTCTACCTATGGAATAAAAAATTATTATTTATTATTATTATCAATATTACTTGTCTAAGAATTTCGTAAATCGTACACGTAAGTTTTTAAGCACGTTGACGTGCTATCAAAGAAAGAATATCTTAAATGATAGTTGTACTGCTAACCTTTCTATTAATCCCCCCACATAAACTGGTAATTTTCGACAAGCAAGCCACTGTTTTAAATCCACAACATTGTATTTAATATTAGCAAATTTTGAATTTGCTCCTGGGACGTCTTTTTCAGTTAATTTGATATTTTTTGGTGCCATCTGACAGCTATTCAGAAACGAAACATTAATTTATCTTTGGAACTAGTGGTACGGTAGGTGCAAATCAAGGTTGTTAGGGAAGAGAGATTTCGGATCTGGATATATTAGGAGTCTTTTATCGGTTTCGGTTATGGATACCGATATGAAATTATTTCGGATTATTACGGTTACGGAGCTCCATAACATCCCTGGTACAAATGTATCACTAGCGCCACAGACGGACAATTTTTCGTTCTTCAAGAAAAAAACTCATTGCGAGATAACTTTTAATGACAGTCAAAGCTCTCTGTGTCCCTTGAGCTTCATTATAAAGAAATTTGACTGTACTTATTGATAATCCCGTCTCTTCCACCATGAATCCCGTCTCTTCAACCATAAATCCCGTCTCTTTCACCATGAATCCCGCCTCTTTTACTATAAATCCCGTTTCTTCTTCCATGAATCCCGTCTCTTCCACCATGAATCCCGTCTCTTCAACCATAAATCCCGTCTCTTTCACTGCAAATCTCGTTTCTTCTTCCATGAATCCCGTCTCTTCCACCATGAATCCCGTCGCTTCCATCTCGATAGGCCACCGCGTCATCGGCACGAGCCTGTATGACGGAGGCATAGCCTGGTGTACGAACGGCATAGACACACGCTCGCAGCGCATGTGGGAGAAAACCATACGTCGCACTTTAATCCTGCGGCAAATTGCATTCCACTCGTTGTGTGCTAAAAGAGGACGGCGGCAGCAGGCCCCCGATATGGAGCCTTGCGGCGTGCTTCAAACTGAATACTGCCGTGTGCAAAACTCTTGACATCGCGGCTTCTGTTTAACTCAGCGGGATACACAGTCAGTTTTATGACTCACACATCTCTCACTCCCTCGCACCTGCTTTTGTATTTCCTTGTCACTCTTACTCGTGTCAAAGGGTGAAATAAAAAATGACAAAGAGCACAGTTACGATTGTGCCGCAATTTTAATTATTAATTAGGTATAAATCTGTATAATAAAAACTGTTTTGACACATTATTGTATACGAAATCTATGTAAAAATGTCTCCTCTTTCGTTTAAGACAGGTTTCGGAGCGATCTGAATTCAGTTGAGCGAACTATAAGCAAATCTGTTTTGAGACATTCTTATATTATACGAAATCTATGTCCAAATTTCTCCTCTTTCGTTTAAGACAGGTTTCGAAGCGATCTGACTTCAGTTGAGCGAACTATAAGCAAATCTGTTTTGAGACATTCTTATATTATACGAAATCTATGTCCAAATTTCTCCTCTTTCGTTTAAGACAGGTTTCGAAGCGATCTGACTTCAGTTGAGCGAACTATAAGCAAATCTGTTTTAACACATTCTTATACTTATACGAAATCTATGTATAATTATCTCCTCTTTCGTTTAAGACAAATAAGAAATAAGACTTGCTTAAAGAATATAAAAATATGACAGTTACGAGCGATTGTCTACTAGGTGGGAAAGTAAAACTAAATTTGTTTAATAAAAAATTTTGTTTCCATTATTTGATTTTTTCAAAATGAAATATGGACTTGTTAATTAGTGCCTCGTTATAATTATTATTAAAATTAATTTATAACTATTTCAATTTAACAGAGTGTACCCATTTGTACAGACATAATTGGTTATCACAGCTAGTGATATAAAATATTCAAGTATTTGTACAATGTATTCGTATTTCCTAATGTACGTAGGTTGTTTGCCTAGTTCAAAACTTTAGTATGTCTTGAATTTATGTATAAATCAGTTAGGGGTGATTTTAGCAGTGCCGGTTTATGAACTTGTGCGGCTGTGTTTTTTGCCATATCCCCCATACCATTTATACCAACATCAATTTGTTTAAAAGTACAGAAAAAATACTCAATTTTGTTATATTTTATTGAAAAATATAGAACAAAAAAACAGCCTATAAATAATGAGAAATATCCATAGCATAAAAATTAATAAAAAAATATCCACTTTATTTTAGATTTAGAAATTTCGGTCTTTGGTGTTATTATTCTTTGTTTGAGGGTCGCCTTCGGCGCCCCTAGGCACATGCATACTGTGCCTAATGCGTAAATCGGCACTAATGTTTTTATCACCATATTAATCCTAATATTCTGTTAACCACTGTCCTGTTATTTTCTACATTTTTGAAGTTATACTTCTTTTGGCGCGTTATGAAAAAATGATGAGAGTGAATTTTTACGATGCGCGCGCATCGCGTCACGAAAATTTAACAGGATGAAGTTGCAGCATAAATGATTTCGATAGTTACCATATAAACAAATATAAATAAATTCACTCCAGTCCTTTTATTATTTTATATTTCAATAAATTATTTGTATGCAAATTAAAAATTAGTTCTTAATCACGCAAAAGAAGTAGGTATAGTATAGTATATCACTATTAACTATTTTTTATCTATAGTTAATAGCAATTTGCGAGTGGGATATCAAATGCGACCGAAATTATGAACATACTGCATTATGCTGTTATGGTACCATAGCAGCGGAAAGAGTATAATATTAATAGTTTCTATTTGATTAAGGCCGTGTATAGTTCGCCACCGTATCGAAATAAAACTACATAATATCATACAAATCCAGTATTTTGTACGATATGGAAATGTTATTATTCCATTAATGACACGATGTATTATGTTTAAATTATGTAACTTTACTACCGTGATTAGATAAGCTCCATGGATTCAAATCACTGTGAGCGATTTTAATGAAACTGTTAACATTCAGACTCATCAGCTTATAGAATATACCGGCTGTTCTATAGGGATTTGATGCTATGTAGACATCTCGTGGCTTGAAAATGAAACTATAGCAAAATGTGATTTTGCGATTAGGCCACTATTCCATGTCAAATCAGCTTAAAGGGACGTTAAATTTGACGTTATGACATCTGGTGACAGAAAATTAAAGTATAGCAAAACGTGGTTTCGCGATTAGGCCACGCCTTCACGTTAAATCAGGTTATGGGGATTCCATATTTGACGCTGTCATCTCTTGGCTGAAAATTAAAGTATAGCAAAACGTGGTTTCGCGATAAGGCTACCCGGTCATGTTAAATCAGGTTATGGGGATTCCATATTTGACGTTATGACATCTGGTGGCAAAAAATGAAAATATAGCAAAACGTGGTTTGGCGATTAGGCCACGCCTCTATGTCAAAACTGATTTGTGTCATTTTCAAGCCATATTATAATATGTTAGTATATATTCGATAGGCGGCATTTAATAGATTTATAAGTTGTTTTTTTCTGTCATCAAAGTCGGACACAAAGTTGCCTATCCTTTGACTTGATGAGCCCTATATACGTGTACCAAATTTGATTGAAATTGGATTAAGGATTTAAGACTTATGATGGAACAGACAGACGGAAAAAAATCTGAAAATGATCAATTATCATCATAATGCAAGATGCCTAAAAACCATGACATTTCTTTAAAAAGTTACATACAAATAAACCTCTGCTTACAGTTTATATTACGTTTCCATGGTTTCTCTATTAATTGTGTTATTTTGTGTTCGATATTGAAAAGGGCAGACGTTAAATAGCCTGCTAAAGGTTTTTGTCTGTGCCTAAATAAAGAATTATTATTATTTATTATTATTGTTACAAAACTGTTTTCTGAGTTGGCGAAACAAATATTTATTTACAATAATTAAAAATACAATAACAATGAATGCAACAACGAAAAGTCAATTTTAACAATAAAAAAACTTAAACGGTAATTATTGAACTAAAAGAGCCACTTAAATAACACTTAACAAATAACTATATATACAAGGATTATTTATCTGTAATTATTTATATCACTGTATTTATATCAGATTTATTTCTAACGTTTATTTATGTCGGTCATTTACTTCAGTACTATTTATTTACATCCACTCCACTATTTATATCACTGTACTGACTGATTCAACCGTTGATTGACTAATATTTATATCACTGATCCACTTGATGGCACGACTCATCATTCACTGCTTACCGATTGCGTGACACCGTCGACTGATTGATTCAACACGACACACTCGCTGTTTATATACCTGCGTGCGGTGTACGCTCAGTGCGTCCTCGCATTCTCTAGCGTTGTCTAGAATCTTCACGTGGACACCAGTGTGTTTAACGTCAGACACCGCTTCTCAGAATTGTTGCCCGCCGTTCATATACAGGGTGATCCGTAACATTATTATTACGAGATCTCAGTTGCCAAGTTCTAATCTGTGAATTGGTAAAAGTATGAATTGGATTTTCAATTTATTATTAAAAAATAATAAATATTAATTGAAAATTATAAATATTAATTGGTATTATAATTTCAAATAACACTATGTTTGTAACTAAAAATATTGACGTTCGTCGTGTTTTCGTGATCATCCAGTATACAAGTATTTCGGGAGGCCCAGCAGAGATAACGTAGTAAGTATTTCGTTACTTTATGGCCGGATGTGTAGTAGTATATCCCTACCAACTGGAATGATCCCTACATATAAATTATTTACAACGTTACCAGCTCTTGTATACCTTTCATTTCACTTTAAACTGACCACACTTACTGCACTAGTGGTCTTGGTACTGGCTAAAACCGTCCACTCATGTGCTTATTTATGTACTCTGTGACGTCATCAGGTACACGCTATATCGGTGGCTCTCAAACTTTCCCAATCTGCGTCTCCCTAGTCCGATTATTTACACCTCGTTGAAAAAATGTCCTATTATTGGGAGATTTGGTGACGGGATAAATTATTCAAAAACATGAATGAACTAAAATGTGTTGACATGAAATTTTGCATACATTCGTAGTTCCGATGAGAATACAATATTTCTTTATAAGGATGTTATCTGCATTACCATCATAATCATCATCGAATTTTTTATATATCCCATCATTTTATTAAATGTTCCGTTTAAAAACAAGCTAAATAAAACCGTTTAAAAAGAGGTGTTTTGTCACATTCTTATATACAAAATCTATGTAAAATTTTCTCCTCTTTCGTTTAAGATAAGTTTCGAATCGAGCTGACTTCAGTTGAGCGAACTATAAGCAAAACTGTTTTGAGACATTCTTATATTATACGAAATCTATGTAAAAATTTCTCCTCTTTCGTTTAAGACAGGTTTCGAAGTGATCTGACTTCAGTTGAGCGAACTATAAGCAAAACTGTTTTGAGACATTCTTATATTATACGAAATCTATGTAAAAATTTCTCCTCTTTCGTTTAAGACAGGTTTCGAAGTGATCTGACTTCATTTGAGCGAACTATAAGCAAAACTGTTTTGAGACATTCTTATATTATACGAAATCTATGTAAAAATATCTTCTCTTTCGTTTAAGACAGGTTTCGAAGCGATCTGACTTCAGTTGAGCGAACTATAAGCAAATCTGTTTTGAGACATTCTTATATTATACGAAATCTATGTACAAATTTCTCCTCTTTCATTTAAGACAGGTTTCGAACCGATCTGACTTCATTTGAGCGAACTATTAGCAAAACTGTTTTGAGACATTCTTATATTATACGAAATCTATGTAAAAATATCTTCTCTTTCGTTTAAGATAGGTTTCGAACCGATCTTACTCATAAACAAAAAACCGTTCGTCGGACATTTTTATGACGTTTTTTCGTCAGATAATATTTACCTTCCTATATACCGCCGCAAAAGACGTAGCTCTAAGTCCAAAATAATAAAAAAAATTCTAGTTTTTAATAATTACATTTGTTAGTTAGGGTCGAATCTTGTAATCCAACTTTGACCCACTTCCACAAATCCAATCAATTTGAAACTTTGAGCACATATTACATAGTTCCACAATATTTTTTTGTGTCCAGCCTGATGATAGAATAAAGAGCCGGAAGCCAGTCTCCTGCCTCCGCTCATGGATGTTTTGTGATGTCATTTAGTTTTAAGTGAGTTGTTATTTAATGTAATTAAGACGCTAATGACCTAAGTTGTCGACGCGTCTATAATCTACAATAAATAAAATAACGGAAGCCAGTCACGTTTCTCGATGGTAAACAGTAGGTCTACCATGATTACTGATTATGATCATGATTATGATTTTTACATTTTAATAAAAGCAAACTTATTCCGTTTACCATTTTTTAATTCATTTCAATTCTAATTCATTTGCAAAGCGTCTCTTTGATTAACTTAGTTGACATGTTCGAACCTCCAGTTTTCTTCTCTTTACATACTGTTAGTGGTACATAATACTGTTCTATATAACACAAAGAGGAGAGAAAAGCAAAATAGTCTCTCTCACTCAGTTAAATGCGGTAATACCCATATCATCCACACTGTCATACTAAAGTCCTGCATTGAGCAGTGGCCCTATGACAATGCCTTGAGGTATTCTTTATAATACTGTGCAATATCAATCTCAACTCATTTGGTACATATTTAGTTAAAAATATTTCTCGACCTGCATTCTCCATCAAAAATCTTTTCTCCTCGGTTACAGCTCTCCCGACGCTGTTTTTAAAGCTAAAGGGTTCGAGTAAACGCCAAATGAAGGATCAAGAATCACACTATTCAGATCCTTCAGGCGAAAAATTAAATAACCTTCAAAATTAATTTTGAACTCTCTGTAACGGCAGAAATGAGATATTTCGGGGCTATTTCGGGCCTCTTTCAGGAATATTTCGAGGTTATTTCGGGGCTATTTCGAGGCTATATCTGAGCTATTTCAGGGCTATTTCGGAAATGGATTGCGTGTGTCCATGGAACTAAAAAGTATACACAGCTATTGCTATCTAGAGGTCAATGTGGTCCAGTGGTTAGCGTCGTGGCCTCTGGATCAGACTGTCGTGGGTTCGAATCCAGCTTCCGCTCATGGATGTTGTGTGATGTAATTTAGTTTTAAGTGAGCTGTTATTTAATGTAATCAAGACGCTAATGACCTAAGTTGTCGACGCGTCTATAATTTACAATAAATAAATATCGCTATCTGTTTCTAAGGTAAATTTTGGCATATTTATATCTAATTTCAGCCGTTACAGAGCGTACAAAATTAATTTTGTTTATTGATTTAGATGCAGATTTTTTTTTCCTAAAACTTTCATTTGAAGTTTTTGAAGCTATGCTTCTATAGGCGCGTTAGACAATTTCTGGGAGGGGAAAAACTTATGGCCTATGTATACGTATATGCACCAACACAAAGATAACGTGCTGTACAACATTAATACTGTGTGTATCTATACAAAAAATAAAATGGCGTCAGATTTCAAAATGGCGGCCATACCTATGTACTTTTGTAAAAATTATCCGATCCTTTTAAAAATTAATATCTGAGAGTTTTATAGGACACAAAAAAATAAAATGGCGTCAGATTTCAAAATGGTGGTTATATGTATCTACTTTTGCAAAAATTATCCGATCTTTTTGAAAATTGATATTTAAGAGTTTTATAGGACACAAAAAAATAAAATTGCATCAGATTTCAAAATGGCGGTCAAATAATAACTTTTCAATTGTATTGTCTAGGTATAGCTTTGATAAATTCGGTTTTATATACAATGCGTAAAAAGCATAGCTTCTGTCGGGTGTCCCATGACACCTCTTGACTTTTTTTTCCTAAAACTTTTATTTGAAGTTTTTTTGTCTAAAATAAAGGAAAGCAATGTATTACGAAAGTATTATTTTATATGTTAAAGTCAATTGCCGCGGTCAGCACCCTGTATAATATTTGACTGGGGAATATAATTTCTTTTTTCCGCTACTGTATCTTCATATTTGTGTGCGGTCGTTGTATCCTGCAGCTTCCTCACACTCCATCAGCATAACCGCCGTTGTCCTGTGTACTGTGTTATCAGTCAGAATTTGCGGTTATGTTAAATCCTGTCTAACCTGAAAATTAATGAATACGGTTTAATGGTTGCAGACAAATTAAAAGAGGAATTAACATTTTAAAAAAGACTTATCTAATATTATATGAACGCACCTACGTGTAAAAAATAACTCCATAAATTGCGCTGTTTTTTGTTTATCTTCGGAAACAAAATTCATTCAAGTGTTTCAGAAACATAATTTACTTATACATGGTGTACTTTTTGAAACAGAATAGTGTTTTTTCTAAAATCTGAATCGACATTTGATATAACAGTCCCTTGGAAAGCAAATACCAATTTTAATTATTACCTCTATTTCTAGTGAACGCTAAAATGTATTGATCATGAAGAGAAGTCCGAATGACGCGGGATGTAGGTATATATAATAATATATAAATTGACTCCAGTTTATTACACAAATAGTTTTTGAGGAAGAAAGACATTTTTGATACGATAGAGTATTGACTTAGAGCAGCGGTTCCCAACCATTTTAGTTGTACGGACCACCACTTTCGTAAAAAAAAAATTGAGGCCCATTAACTACTAAAATATGTCAAAAATAACTCAGCAACACGTGTAAAAATAATTAACAATTCAAATATTCCTGTAGAGAATAAAAAAACATTTTCTGATAAGAATTTCTTAGTTTCATATTTAAATTTTTTTTATGTCATTTATATCTTTTAGATTTTGTGGTAGCTTATTATATAGAGTAATAAAATTATAATTTGGAAAATTACAATATTTGCCTTCGCTCATAGTCTCGGTTCAGATTGTTTGGGTCAGTCTGTATATGGGACCGCGTTCGCACTGTCCCAACTCTACCCCACGCACTACTAAACTGATGCTTTACATCCAAACGTGTATGTATGCCTATTGTTATTATCCACCAAACAACCTCAGGCTGTTGTATCACCTGTCCGCATCATATGTACACAACAAACTTACCCCGACTTACCCCTACTTATGTATACCTATATACAGTGTGTAAACAGTTCACCCGAACATAGGGAAAATAACACATTTACAATTTTGTAGAAGGCTATGGGCCATAAGATCTAAGGTAAATATGATTGCATAGAAAAAAATAAAATTTTTTAAACAATTGTCCATAGCAACGGTTGACTATTAAGAGTAAAGGTCGATTTATATTATCCGGTCAGACACGGCGCGGGAACGTAGCGTTTCCGGCAAGACAAACATTTTTACATGCATTTCAAATACGAATATTTATACTTAGCGAATCCCGTCCGTTCAGACACGTATCAATACTCGTATTTGAAGTGCATGTAAAAATGTTTGTCTTGCCTGAAACGCTACGTTCTCGCGCCGTGTATGACCGGATAATATAAATCAACCTTTACTCGTAACCTGCTTAATAAAAAAAACAAAGCATCTACTATATATTTACATTAGATCTTATAGCTCATAGCCTACTACAAAATTGTAAATGTTCTCAATGTTATTTTCCGTATGTTTGGATTGACCGTTTACACACTGTATTATAATCATAATATTATATATCTGTGTTGTACACGGAAAGTTTGTTATTGTTTTATGCCTAGTATGAATTTTGATGCCCTTTGGATATTGTTTTTTACCCGACTGCGCCACAGCACAGGCAGGGTTATGTTTTTCGCGCTATCTATATATGTAAGTATACAGGGTGTTTCATAATATATGCGTAGGACTTCAGGATGTGATAGCTTGTCCAAAGATATGAAAAAAAAATTCTATTAACTTTTCCTCTAAAATGCACCATTTTAGAGATACAGGGTGTTTGGGGAATTTTAAAAAGACAACTTTTGTATCATTTTTTCATTTTTTTTAATTTTGCAATTATAAAGTTAACGATTGGTTTTGTTACTTGTTCTAACGTTTAAATAAATTTTGTTTAATTAGTAAGAAAAAAATTTTATTTAAAAAAATTGACCATATTTTTCAACATAAAAGTTGATTTTTCTCGAAAACGGTCAACTTTAGAGCTTATGAGCAAGAGTACCTTTTTTGTGTAGAAAACATTGGCGGTTCAAATGAGCGTCTCAAAACCGTACTGTTTCCAGTAGCGTAGAAGTTGAGGAGAAAAACACCCACTACCCCTTCAAAACCTTCACCAATTATGACTTAAAAAAAAAAATTCCGCACAAAACATAGCTTATTATGAGTAGAAAATACTTACAAAAGCTGTTTTCTGTACGATAAACGGTTCCGGAGATATTCGCAAAAAACAACATTTTTTTTTTAAATTTCAACACCCTGTATCTCTAAAATGGTGCATTTTAGAGGGTAAGTTAATAGAAACTTTTTTTCATATTTTTGGACGAGCTATCACATCCTGAAGTCCTGCGCATATATTATGAAACACCCTGTATTGTATGTAAGTATGTAAGTTTTGTTCCGCTAATTGAAATATATGCTTAAAACAGTCGCCGTAACAACATATTAAAATTTGAACCTTGAACTAATAATATAAATTTCGTCGGGTACATGACACGTTTAGGGTGATCTGCCACCCCTTTAATACTGACCAATCGATCTGCAAATATTATAATGACATTATCGGGTCACCTACAAGTTATACAAACAATTTCAGCCTTGAAGCAATAATAATTGTGACCATTTTTTTTGGTTGCATGCTGGGGACGGTCTGCATCCCTCCCATACCGCTATCTAGAAAAATCCCTGACTCACGACACTTTAATATGCCTCCCTCAACATCTTCACAAAAATAAGGCTTTGAATAAATAACCCCAAAAAATTGTCACTAGCTCTCGGTCTAGTAGTCATTGTGTTACAGATTCAGGTTGCACAGGTTTGTGTACGTACAGTGTGCTTACATACATACATGATTACAATAAGAGCGCACCCGACAGCACGGTACAATGTGTGTTAATTATTATCTTCTACGACACAAACAACTGAACCAATTATGAACCGTTAATTGTGTTTAAAACTGTAGACTCTATGTTTAACTGAAATGCCACGCCTGCTGCTCCGTTTCAGTGCGGTAGAAACACGGATTCTATGCTGGACTGAATAACTGTGTTCTGAACTCCCAAAGCGTCTGTCGGTAATACAGAACTCTTCAGACACAACTGCATGTTTGTTGGTCGAAATCTCAGACTGTTTGAACCTGGTTTTATATAGCATTCTGAACTTCTAGCAGTTCTATGAGCCTAGTGCTGGGTTTCAGAAAGCATTGTCAGGAAATGTGATTTAACAATGACCTTAGATTGTGACCACACATATTTCTTTATAAGAAAAACATTGTAGAATTTCAAATCGATCCCGATCGATTGAAACGATATTCTTTTACAAGCTTTTATTTAACTCGCAATGTTTGTATGTTAGTTTGTTTGGGTCAAAACTTGCAAGTCAATTTTGAACGACTTCCACGTATCTGATTAATTTGAAATTTTGTACACATATGTATTCCCGATGACAATACATGAATAAATTGTTTTTAGATATAAATTAAACCCGTAAGGGGTTCAAACGGGGATGTAGGGTTTTTTTGACTAATCAACGTCCAGGCCAAATCGCTGAAGCTAGAAACTTGAAATTTGGACAGTTGGTTCCTTTTCTGACGTAAGCATCCAATAAGAAAGGACTTCTCGAAATTCAACCCCTACGGGTGTCAAAGGGGGATAAAATTTTGAAAGACTAAAATGAACAAAATAAAATATTAGTAAAAAAAACTTTTTAGAGACAAGCTTTTATTGAAATGTACTAAGGAAAAAATAATATGTAATAATTATTTTGGTTCATAATTATTATAAAAACGGGGCCTGGGACTAATAAACTATCATAGAGTTTACAACCCACGCTTTTATAATAATTATGAACCAAAATTATTAAATACTTATTATTTTTTCCTCTTTAGTACATTTCAATAGAAGCTTTTGTCTAAAAAGTTTTTTTTACTAATATTTTAGTAAATATTTTTTTGCACAATTTTCACTTCGAAACAATATTTTTCTACACACATTGATCAAAATTTAGCTTGAAAATCATTTGTCTTTGTGTGAGTACAATCTAATGTTCTACAATATGACAGGGAGTTTGACAACGACATTAGACTGTTCCTGCATGTATATAGAAACTGTACCTATCACAATCTAAGGTCATTGTCAAATCATTTTTTGACAGTGGTTTCTGCAACCCAGTATTAGTGAGTCGCTCTGTTCCAATTATAATAACCTGTTACTAAATATAACATAATTTATGTGCAAGGCCTGCTTTTGAAATACGAATAAAACACACGTAGAAACAAAGAAATAGGAAATACATAATCATATTAAAACAAGAGCATGTTTTGTGACTTTAATTAGAGCACCGGAAGTGTAATTATTGTTTCCATGGCAACGTAATCTGACGAAGTCATATATACGTCGTATATGTGCCGACAAAACAAATGACAACGTTTCCAAAACAGGCGAATCGGAAAATGGAGAATATATGAAAACAAAAAATTGTTTCGATGCTGTAATATTATTTGCTCGCGTTGTTACAAAAATTTTATATAAGGTCTAATTTAGTAGAATGTGGAGTGGATATAGACAGAGTGAAACCAATTAACCGGAAGCCGCCATTTTTTATGGTTTTACAAGGCGGTAATTTTGAACGATTATTCTGATTTCTGATCAAAAAAGTATAAATACTAAACAGTACGTTATTTCAGTCGAAGAAACGGGTCTCCGTTGAAAAAACTCGAATTCATTGCATAGATTCTATTTTCAATTGTTGATAACAAATTCAATTGTTATAAACAATAGTTGTTCGTTTCAGTCGATGTCTTAGTGTTAGTAACGTTCTTTCAGTCGTAGAAACAATTATCCGTTAAAAGAACTTAAATTCATTGCATAGATCCCGTTTTCGATTGTTTATAACAAATTTAATTGTTATAAACAAATAGGGTTTGTTTAAGTTCATGTTATATCGCCGGTAACGTCAGTTTAGTCAAAGAAAAAATTTCCCGTCGGGAAAACTCGAATTCATTACATAGATTCTGTTTTCATTTGTTTATAGCAAATTCAATTGTTATAAACAATTAACTTGAAAAAAAGTAGCCTATGTCCTTACGGACAATGCCCTCCATGTGTATGCAAAATTTCATTGCAATCGGTTAAGCCGTTCCGGAGATTAGCCGGAACAGACAGACAGACACCAGAAATTTATATATATAGATAAAAATCACTCAATTTAAAATATTATTAAATAAATACATTTGGTAATTAATAAAATAGGCATTCATCAATTTCCTACAATATTACTTATATTCGTTTTCAAATTGAAAAAATTGAAAAACAACAAACCATGGCACTGCTTAACCATGGAAATGAGCAAATTTATTATTTGAAGTAGTTTCTGGAAATTTTAAAATCACATAAAATGGCCGAACCAATCAGCGAGTGGCAGTTTGTTGGCCACTCTCTGTCTACACCCTCTCTAGTGAAGTGTTAATGACCTCTGTTGTCGAGCGTCTATAATCTACAATTCATTCATTCTAGTGAAGTGACGCTATCAGTACCTCATTTTTAATAAGTTAAAATATATGTTATGAAAAAAATGATGGTTTTCGCTCAGTGATAAGATTTTCTAATATATATTTTATTTTGTTTCAGGTAATCCATTGATCCCATTGATCTTCTACCGAAAATTTTTTCTATGTGAGTATTGATTTAAATTAATTTTTAATTCAAAAAATGAACATTAGACGCTAATGACCTCAGTTGTCGAGCGTCTATAATTTACAATTCATTCATTCATTCAAAAAATAAACACTATAGATTTGATCTCAGAAGTCAACCCCGGTAAAAAACTGTGATTCTCCGATACTAACAAAAGATGTTTATACATTTAGATTAAAATTCGGTGACGCAGCTTTATATAACCTCCGGGCTTGAGAATGACCGAGCGTGTAGCAATGCTGCTGTTTACATGGCGTTGCTATGGTTCCTCTATTACAAGTTCCCAGTTCCCGGGTTCTAACCCGAGAGCTGGTAAAAGTGTCAACTGAATTTTCAATTTATTATTAAAAAAAAAATAATGAAATGAAAATATGAATTAGTGCTAGGCCCAAATAACCTTAGCTGTTGGTGATCTTTAAAACACAATTTCAATTTTTATATAACCTCCAAATTTTTTGATATCTAAGAAGGGTAAAATATAGCTTAAAGTAAAGAATGTGACTTTTGCGAAATGTCACTTTTCGTGACATTTCAGAGTCCCTGAGGCCAGTATAGTCTAGTGGTTAGCGTGCTTAGTGCCGCAGCCTCTGGACTAGACTGCCGTGGGTTCGAATCCTACCTGCGCTCATGGATGTTTTGTGATGTTATTTAGTTTTAAGATAGTTGTTATTTAGTGTAGTTGAAAGACGCTGAGATGTCGACGCGTCTATAATCTACAATAAATAAATAAATTCAGAGTCGCTCTAGTAGATATTTGGGGAGAGTGAGTAAAAATAATTACTACAAATCAAAAAGCACATGAGAAAAATCTATCTTCAATAAGTCGGTATTTTACGAAATTTGATCGAAAACTTGTTCTGTAGTTTTGTACGTTTTTCTTTGTGAAATAACTGAATTATATTTGTAACAAAAAAGAGAGAGAAATCTTTTAACAGATATATTTTTTTCCTTCGATGGTTGTATAAACTGTAAATAGTCTAAGAATAAGGATAAGTTCGAGTTAGCTCTCCATGGTGCAATAAAACGAGTTATGTTCAAACTGCGAAAGCACTTTGTGCTGTTCAAACCTTTGAACATCCCTACAAAGTACAGACAACTCCCTGCAAGAATATCAGTCTTAAGGATGCATGGCACCTATCTCAAATCACCGAGAAATGAATAAAATTTTGAAAACTTACTTCTTAATATATCTTAAATAAATACTTACACAAAACTTCAGAACGGCTTAACGAATAGTTTAAAAAGATTTATAATTATAAAATTAAAATACAGAATATCTGTAGGTTTTTTTTTACGGTATTATAATTAATCAAGAAATTATTAGTCCTATCCGTAAATAAATTCACATATTAGTGAATAATATAATATATCAGACGACATATTATCGCCATGATATTTAATAGAAGGCTATAATATAAAAAAAATTTAAATGCCACTGTCGGGACTTGAACCCGAAACTCCCGATTACGCGTCAGGCAAGTTTCCATTTACTCCACAGTGCCAACAGTAGACAATTTTAATTTCTTTTATACACAGTGTACCGCAGAAAAGCACTTACTGCGAGAGCTATTTTTATTAATGGCTGGACGCCTTATTAAATCAAAATACAGAATATCTGTAGGTTTTTTACGGTATTATAATTAATCAAGAAATTATTAGTCCTATCATGGCGATAATATGTCGTCTGATATATTGTGTTATTCACTAATATGTGAATTTATTTACGGATAGGACTAATAATTTCTTGGTTAATTATAAAATTAACATGAGCTCTTATAGAAAAATCGCGCTTTCATAGTTTAATAGCGGTAAAACTCATAATAATATCACCGAGAAAAATTTGAATTTTTTAGAATATGTTCGTTACATAACAAGCTTTGGTCAAAATTTTATCTATGGTCACCGATGTCTATCACGAGGAAAATACATAATAATTATTGCTGTAAATGGCCCCTCTGTACAAACAAAATACCGATTTTAAGACTGTTTCTGTTGCCGATTTAGATTTCAAGACTCATTTGGTTAGTGACAAAAATTTGCAAAAAATTGTTTAATAGATAGTTTCGAAATAAGTGGAGAAGTTTTGAAACTTTGGAAGTTTATAGATTTTAATATCCTAAACGAAATTAAAAAAAATGCAAAATTTGATCGCAGTCACTGGATCCGCCATATTGGAAAAATGGCGAGAAAACAGTTTCTTTTTAATAGCTCGCTTCGGGTGCCTCATACGGCAAAAATATTTCCATGAAAATAAAATGGAATTAAATTTTCTACAAAATATGTCTTTTACATTTTTTCTCTAAATTGAATAGTTTCGATTCAGCAGCCGAGCGAAATCTAGCATTATTAACAAAATTGAAAAATTACAATAAAACATAATTTTGTCAATAATGCTAGACTTCGCTCAGCTGTTGTAAGGGGGGATGAGCAGTAGCCAAAAAAACGACATTGATCGCAGGGAATTGTTAGACATAAATGAAACAGAGAGTCGACAGAGTGAGAACACAAAACATTATTTTCAACTGTCACAGTTCAGTGAAAAGTTTTCCCATTTTGAGGTCGACATCGCAGCTGAACGCTGATCGACCACAACTAATTTTCTTCTTCATTCTGTGTGAATTTTTCTTCGTTTTCGTTTTGTTGTTACGTTCTAAAATTCAACCCGGACTATTTTAAACTATTGCGATTCGTTCAATTGGTTACGACGAACTTTTCAGTCGCCAATAATTGACAACTGAAATATATCAAAGTATTGAAAGCGTTAGTTAGAACCTCAAATTAACTGAATTACTAGTTACAACTAATAAATTGCTGGTCATGTATCGCATTTTATTTGAGTAAATAAATATTATTTTTTAAGAAATATGCGAGTTTTAACGACAGAAGTTGCGGCTTTTTACTCGCCAATAATTGAACAACTGAAATATATCATCCTATTGAAATCGTTGGATCCACACATTAACTGAATTATTGGTAATTTAAATACAACTTTTAAATTGGTCAGTTACCATTTTATTTTAGCAAATAAATATAATCTTTTAGGAATACGTGAGTTTGAAATCATTCGAAATTAACAATAACACTCGTTCTTTGTACACATTCATTTAACGCCTACTTCACACCTCTTGTCGATTAAAAATTTTTACTTCCCACCTCTACTATGGTAGGGAAGTAATGGATTTAGTCCGAAAAAAATATTTCGAGATTTTAACAGATTTTCACGTTTTGAGACCCTAGCAATCGTTTAAGATCATTTTCTGACTGATGTCTGTATGTGTGTGTGTGTGTATGTGTGAGTGTGTGTGTGTATGTGTGTGGTCAATTTTTCGCCTTCGATATCTTAAGAACGGAACAACATACGGGCATGTCGATTGTTCTATTGTGTTTATCAGCCTTTAACTTAGATCTGATTAGATTTTGAGTCAAATCGGTTCAGTGGATCCTGAGATATTCAAAAAAACGTCCTCAATGTCACGTATTAACATAGGTAAAAAAAAATATAAATGAATTCTAGATGTTATAATATGAAAAAAATGTAAATATTTTTTTTCTCTAAAATGTATAGTTTTCGAGAAAAAAAATATTTTACTAAAAAAAATAAAAATTGTACGTAAATCAAGGTAA
The DNA here is from genome assembly GCA_039654895.1 of Mongoloraphidia duomilia. Taxonomy (NCBI): domain Eukaryota; kingdom Metazoa; phylum Arthropoda; class Insecta; order Raphidioptera; family Raphidiidae; genus Mongoloraphidia; species Mongoloraphidia duomilia. The sequence goes on from CM077527.1 coordinate 17,965,671, forward strand.
CCATGATTTTTGCTATATTAAGCTAGCCATCAGTAGATCACCAAACAAAAAAGAGGGCCATGCTATTTTCAAAGAATAAAAATTAAATTGTGTTTTAAAGACCACCAACAGCTAAGGTTATTTGGGCCTAGTCAAAGAATAAAAAAAAAAAAGTTTATTTTTTGCAAATATTTATTAGGTGGGAAGTATAGGACTGGTCATCAGTCGAATTTTTTTTCTTTAGTTTAGATCGCCTGCACATTCGAAATTATTTGAACGAGCAAAATACAGTTACATTCGAATCAAAATAAAAAGTTTTTTTTTAATTCCACGACGTAATTATTCTTAAATAAAATAGGTAATTTTTTAAAAAAAACACGCGTTTATTAAAATGTACTGAAAAGAAAAAAATATGATTTACCTCTTAGACCTAATATCAAAGCGCGTCCTAAACTCTATGATAGTTTATTGCAATCACGACCCACGTTTTATAATTATGAACCTGAAGTAAATAAATAAAACCAAATAAAATGTTAGTATGTTTTTTTAAGTTTTTGGACAATTTTACTGTCACGTTTGACGGCATTTGGTAAGTTAATCAATATTTGTTATATATTATTTTTTAAGTATTTTTCCTAACACAATTTTATACTTTTTATACAGAGCTCTGAGGATGAGAATATAATTCTCGAAACGTTAGCTAATAAATGCAATATTAACAGTATTTGCTTATTATTTTTGGATCCTTAAGCCATTTCAAAGCTGTCTTCATTCATTATCATCAGGATCACCACTTTTCTGTTTTTAATTAAAAACAGTTCTTCACATCTATTTTTTTATTCTTTTATATATTTTATTTATAAATTTTCAATCATTATAATATAACATTACCGGTTATATAAAAAAGCTTGTAGAACGGAAATACATTCTCCCACCATCAACACCGGGACTTCCACCGCATCTTATTTTTTTGCGTTTTTTTAAAAATAATATTATAGCCAAAATGTGATAATATTTGTGTTCAAGTAAATTGAAAATAGCCTAGCGTGTAACAATGCGTTGCCATGGTTCATTTATTATAAACCCCCAGTTCCCAGGTTCTAATTCAAGTATAACATCTCCCTAAAAGAAACTTACTAAACACTAAATCAAATTACGCCCAAAATATAATTTCACACAATCATGAATATCACGATTTTGAGACAAATTTTGCTTCACTACATATTTGCAGTAAAGGTAAACACATGGACACCCTCGAGGAATATGAAATATATAAAACTACAAAATTCAACAATACCAATATTCGAAATGTTATAAATACCACAAAACACCAAACCATAACAAACACCTCGACGTACGTTTCGCCAACCAAGTTGGCATCATCAGGAGATGATTAAAACTGGTTTAATCATCTCCTGATGATGCCAACTTGGTTGGCGAAACGTACGTCGAGAGTGTTTGTTATGGTTTGGTGTTTTGTGGTAATTATAACATTTCGTATCCTAATGACAAATTAACGTTAAAATCGAACATAATATACGACACAATAATTAACACACAAGCACCCAATACTCATTAATCGTCCACATACATACACACTCACACTTCCATTTCATCTACCTACTATATAAATCATAAAATCTCGAAATTTAAATCAGCACTTCACAACCCACAACATAATATACAAGTGCTTAGCATCATAATATTATAACGTGTTACGAATACTCAATGTGTATTTTTTAATATAAAAAATTAACCACACCTGAAGATGGCAACTCGTTGCTGAAACGCGTCGTGTTAACAACACATGAAATCATAAGACGGACACCAAAAATACAAAGTATTTTTAATACTGCTTATTAAAAAGTATCAATTTAGATATTCAATTTGTTATTAAAAAATAATAAATTGAATATATAAAAATGGTGATAGGCCAAAATAACCCTGGAAAAATAAATGTTTTTACTTTCGTTTTATCAATCATTAAAAAACTAGAAGCAATGTCAACTTCATAAAATAAAATAATAGAAACCAATATACGCCAGCTGTTTCTATGCGCTCTGGTACTTGTTTTGTTTAATTAATAAACGAACGCGATAATATCTATTGTATTTTTCCACTGAGAGTTGACGGCTGCAGACTATGTAAACAAGGTACACACGTAGCAAAAAGTCAGCTATTCATCATTTCTGTATGTCGATATTATAGCGCGTTTGATTTGAACCAACATATTGACTTTACATGTTAAATTTCTACACTTGAATTGCACTGAATTCAAGTTATAACAAATAGTAGGCTAACTCTGAAATCTATCTAAAAGCACCGTAAAAATAACGTTGCCATGGTTTCTATAAGCTGAGCCTACTATTTGATATAACTTTAATTCAATTAAGTTAATTGTAGATTATAGGCGCATCGACTATTTAGGTTATTAGCGTCTTTAACATAACAAATAATCCATTTGTGTATTAGAATCCGCCAGCCGGCATACACAAACTGACTGGTACGAGCTCGGGTCCCTGGGAGTGCTAATTCCCAAAGAACATTGGAATGCAATTTGCGATAGCAATCACATTCCAATGTCCCCCTGGGGGGTTTAATTAACATGTAAAGACAATATGTTGGTTGAAATCAAATAACCTGTATAGATAGATAGATTGTTAATTAAGTATCTGCACAAACTTTAAGAGAAACAAATTTTGTTCGTAACATTTTTTTATTTTGTAAGTTGAAAAAATGTAGATCAAATCCAAAAAATAATTTAATTTAATTAAATTACTTTTTATAAAATCATATACATTATACTCAAAATCTTGCTCAAAAAATCTAGATCAAATAAGAAAATCTGGTAGGAGTTCATAGTTTGGATTGAACATATTGTAAGTTGAAAGAATGTAGACCAAATCCAAAAGTAATTTAATTTAATTAAATCACTTTTTGGATTTGGTCTACATTTTTTCAACTTACAATATGTTCAATCCAAACTATGAACTCCTACCAGATTTTTTTATTTGATCTAGATTTTTTCAGTAAGATTTTGAATAATATAATGTATATGATTTTATAGAATCCGAGTGAAACGATTTAGTCACATTTTACAAACCAAAACAAATGACAAAGTTGCAGTATAAATTGAAACAGTTGAATAATGGAAACTTTGTTAACTTTATTGTATAAAACAATCGAACTTTCTGAAACAAAAACCTGCTTATTTTTCTATATTATGTCACTGGAGTTTAAATTTAAACTAACATTAATGATTATGAATCTCTAGAAAGTAATTATTGCACAGTTTCTTTTTAATATTATTTTCAAAAACGATTTACATAAGTAGTTCCTAGGGATTTGGTCGACTCTTTATGTTGAAATACTGAAGCCTGGAGGGTCGTTTAAATTTAAACGGATATTTCTTATCTAAAACCAGAAGAGCAGTCCCAATTCCCGAATTAATTATTTTTTTAATTTATATTGGAAATAAGTTATACCTATCTTAATTCCGTTCCGTTTTTGTTTTTCAATATAAATACGTCTTTTTCACTAAATTTATTGTGATTTTTAACATATATGACATCTGTTGTCGAGCGTCTGTAATTTACAATATGTATCTAAGTCTAACGATGCATGACTTCAATATTGTAAAATAATTTTCAATGTAAAAAAAATTGCTGGACGATTTATTATAGGTACAAAACTGCGTGTATTTCCAAAACCACTGATCCAATTGACGTCAAATTTAATAGAGCTGACTCCTTACTGAACCGACAGTACAGTTTCTAATAATAATATATTTTTTGTGTGATTTTATTACTCCACAAATATTTCTATATTTTTTATGAACAAGTTTTGAAATGAAAAACTAAAAAATATTAAAACATAAATATAATTTTATTGGTGGACAAGTCATATTATTTTTAATATAGACAGGCTTTACCTTGAAATTTGAGTATGAATTCGAACTACAAAAAATACCTTCTATAGTCGGGCCGCTTAACAGATGGAGCAAAGTACCTGATTAGTTGCTTGAACGTTCGGGAACGAAACTATATGGGAAGGCCACGCCTGCGGCGCAAGCTATTCATGTCGAAAAAAAAATTTAGGGGAATTTATCGTCTTCAAGTTGAGCAAAATATTTTTCGTTTCTGTTTATTTCGCGACCATGGATCAAACGAACACAGTCTATGGCATTGGCTTAACCAAAACAAAAGACAGTAACTATGAGGTGTTTGTGTTGGCATCACTGAATGTGTCTATTTATCTATTTCCAGGCTGTCAACAGGCAACACTGCATTTACTAACACAATACATACGCGTTGTTGTATTGGCACTACTGTATTGAATGTTGTATTGTACGTGTGTGTGTTAATTAATGTTGGTACCATTGTGTGTGTTTAACTTAGTTTCCTTATACTGGTTACACTGAATTGGAAACAGGCGCCGTTTTGAATGTGTGATCAGTTAACACTATATTATGTCAGTTGGTAACACATGTGTGCCAGTCTAGCCACACTATCGCTTCGTGGCTCTCCAGTCTTTAAAGGTACGTGCAGTACGCAGCTGGGATTCTGGATGGTAGCATGTATGGTAGATGGTGGCTGAAATTATAAGCGCTTATAGGTTTGCACAACAAAGCTTTGATACTAGAGCATTGATACAAGCTTAAGTCGCGTTTGAAATGTCAGATAGCGAAGACGAATATTTGTGTTCTTCTGCTACAAAGTGGTATATTTTAAATACAAATTTGGGTAGGAGTTGTCATGTCCACCCTATTAATAGAAAACGATCTAAACATGGTAAATTTCAGCATTTATACCCAGAATTAAAATTTTACCCATACCTATTTTTTGAAAATTTACGTATAGAACCTAACACTTTTAAGTACGTCTTAGAAAAAATTCAAAACAAATTAAATAAAAACTGGCAAAATTTCTTTTTTTAAACTAGTCACATATGCATTGTGAAACTTGTAACGGCCATTTGACAGTGTTGTCACACGTTGATTGTAGTAGTTAGCGCGCTGAAAGAATGGTGAGATACATTCTTGAATCTACCAGCTCTTGTAACAGCGCTTATACCTGCTACACTCACTGCTTCGTTGTGTACGCTCGCATATATAACAATACATTAATTTAAGCAAGCCCTGCTATGATCTACGCTACCATCTAGAATCCCAGCTCCATACTGCACGTACCTTAATAGTTGGTAGCACAGCGAAGAGAGCAGTTATATAGAAAGCTGACAGGTTTGCTTGATTAGAGACTGATTAATTATATGTCTATATTTAAGAATATTCTCTAATCTCTATCGGAAGTTACCCCCTACACTTTTCATCTCAAATTTTTTCCCCTCGCTTAAAAACGGTTACCGCTCTCCCGACGTCATTTTTAAAGCCAAAGTGTAAACGCCAAATGTAGGACCAAGAATCACACTACAGATCCTACAGGCGAATTTAAAAAAAGTTTTGACCACGTGTGAAAGATAACGTGATTTTTAAAAAGTTGTAAGTTTTTCCAGAATTTTTTTTTTTCAATTTTTTGCTTGTGGGATTCTCGGTTCTTCATTTAGCATTTACCGGAACCCTACAGCTTAAAAATAGCGTCGGGAGAGCGGTGACCGTTTTTAGGCGAGGGGAAAGGATTTATAGAATCATGGAGGCAGGCTCCATGCAGAAGGGTGCAACAATGGATGAAACTCAGAGCCTGATAATTAGTAAATAGGTACAGCTCCGTGCGTAAAGTTTTAAGAACAAGAATATCGTCATCGATTTTCTCTCTATCCTCAATGGTACCGACTTTGAAAAAGATTTGAGAAAGTGAAAAAAGGCATAAATTGGCGTATTTTGACAAACTTGAGAAATATGTTCAATCTTTTTCCAAGGCACGCTTATAGAAAACGATACATTAAATTCGATAAGCCCCTGCGGCCTTTTCTATCTCTAAAGGTTTGGGATCTGTGAAAGAAGAACAACGGGGTTACCCGAATGTAATAGTACGAGTGGTGCGGGAGTTAAAACTAGTACGTAATTTCATTTGTGAATCTGACGATGTGTAAAAATGTCAATGGTTTTTATAAATTGTTTCTTTTTAATCGTCTATATTATATTAGTGAGGCTCGGTTACGAGATGTTTTAGTCGATTGTCTCGATTGTTCAAATATCTCGATGACTCTCGATGGTTATCACTTGGACTCGATTGTTGTTGTTTCATAGTTCACCGAGACCGAGTCGCATAGTACTGAATCGTACACTGTCGAGAGCCACATAATATACAATCGTTCATCACTCAACAACTGTGGTCGAGTCGATGGTCGATTGTGCAGTAATCGCGTAATAGAATTCAATAGTGAAGAGATCACAGAGTAGTGAGTACCGACTGAACAGTGAACAATCAACGAGTCGCGTGAACGTCAGTCGACTAGCATATAACCTTGAATCGCGATTATATGTATTCTCATTCGCTGCTATTGCTATAACTTATGTGGCAAATTATCGACTTGAACAATCGTACATTTCGATTGTAAAATCAAACTCCGAGTCAATTGTGGACTGGATTGTTATTATGAACGATTACAATGGTTTCGATTGTAAAAATATCTCGTAATCGCCCATCACTACTATAAATGTCAATCTTTACATATATTTTGTATTCAAGTAACATATTATGTACCTCGAAGCATTATTTGGTTTGTTTTGTTCTGATGTGGTGGCATGCCTGATCGTTGCTTGCTATATTTTATGTGTACAGTTTAAACGGGGAATCCCAAACCACGGCGCGGTGTGGAATTAAATTTATAGTTATAATGAATTGTAATTAAAGAAGTTCTTTTCGAATGATACAAATTAAAAACAAGCCGTGAGGTGGGTCGTTTATTAGGACTAAAGTGCGACCCTTGAGGTCCCACGACGAACTTCCCAGTTTGATAAATATTTAATAATAATAATTAAATTAGATATTACACAGAAAAGTAATCATTTCAATCATTAAAACATCAATAATTTAAAAAAAAAAAAAAAAAAAAAAACGGCTGAACCGATTTTTATAAAATTTATGTCGGATCAAAATGACGTTAACACGCCTCGATTGACACCCTTACGAAGTCGATATAATTTTTTATTCGCGAGATATTGTGTAAAATCTGCTTTTTTGGAGGTTATTTGGTTAAGAAAAAAGAACGGCTGAACCGATTTTGAAAAAATTTCTTTCAGATCATATTTACGTTAATACGCGTCGATTGGCACCCTAACATAGTCGATATCATTTTTCGTTCTCGAGATTTCGTCTTTGAAAGAAATGTACACATACGTACGTACGTACGTACGTACGTACACACACACACACACACAGACATCTTTCTAAAAGTAGTGTAAAAATAGTGTAGTGACCTTGAAACATAAAAATTTTTTTTCCTTTTTGATTTCGATTTTCGGACCCATTACAATAACTTCCAGTGGGAAGTTAAAAAATGTACGACTGTATAGTGACCTAGTAAAAGGAACGTAAAATATATATTTGATTCCAATAGAATTATCGCTATAGGCACTTGGTAGAACATGATTGAATAAAAATTAATAAACAAACACTTGAACAATTCTACACATTTATTAATCTCAACCGATCGTTTCTATAGCCCGTCATCAGGAGAATTTAAACTAAAATTTGAACTCTCCTGATGATGGGCTAGAAACCTGAAACGATTGAGGTTAATAAATGTGTAGAATTTTTGAAATGTTTATGTATTTATTTTAAATAAATATATACAGTAGAGTCCGTCTATTACGACTTCGTTTATAACGACTAACCGTTTTTAGCTACGTAAATACAAACTCAAGTTAGGTTTCATATAGATGTACAATTAAAGCGTATCCGTATAGTACGACTCCGGTTTAAGCGACCAACTGCTTTTAGCGACCTAATTTTATAATAATCATTCGGTTAGAGCGAAATTACAATGTATATTGTTCCTCTGATCTGTAATACACACATATGTGCAATGTTTAATTTTCATTAAAGATACATAATACATACATACATATGTATTTGTAAGTGTTAATATATTTTGTTTTATTTTCATAGAAATTAATCTATTGTACACTTATATGTATTATATAAAAACAAGCTTAAATTATGTGGTCACTTTGTGCGTCGTCCGGTTAATACGACATAATGTCGCCGGTCCCTTGAAAGTCGTTCTATCCGGATTCTACTATATTTATAACATTCTTGATTCGACCATACTTTCATTTCCTTACGGAACATGGAGGTAAAAATAAAGATTAAAATATAATACCAAAAATTCGATACGCCATTTTAAATTTGTGACTGCTGCTACTTTGTTACCTTTGTTTGAATACCGCTGTGAAAACAAACATACAAGAGAATAGCCAAATAAGGGTCTCGGTATGTCTGTTAAAATTGGCGATCAATCCATTGCTATTTATTGTCTTGAAGGCATAAACAGAACTAGTTGAGAGAATTCCATAGAGGTTTAATGTCTACACACGGGCTAACCATCGCTCTGCCGTCTCCCAGGCTCCCAGAGTTGGATTATGTTGGATATTTATTTTGTAAGTTGGCTATTCGGTGACTTAGTTTCATAAAATGGAAATACAATGTATCAATATTTTGTTTATAACTTTTTTTAATAAGAATAAATTATTTAAAAAACAAAAAAAACATGACTGCTTAAAAAGCGAACTTAAAAGATGGAAATAAGATCAAATGATAACATGCCGTCGAAGGCATATAATAATAATAATAATAATAATAATAATAAAATTCTTTATTAAAAAAATCCTTATTGGATATTAATAGTGTCAGGTTTACAATAATTACAGGTTACTGTACAGATAAGACGCGACGGTATAATAATTTTTTGTTAACAATATATTTTTAAGTTGGGTTTTAAATTTATCATACATTTTTATGTTACGTATTTCTTCCGGAACTTTATTATATATTCGAATCATGGCATTGCGAGCACCATCGCGAGCAACGCTTAGATGTGTTTGATTTGTTTTTAAGTTCTTTTTATTTCTGGTTTCATATTTATGTGACTGTATATTAATTTCAAAAAGACTTGAATATTTTTTTATAAAGCAAGCACAGTCTAAAATATATTGATCTTGAAGTGTTAAAATGTTAAGTGAATAAAACAAATTTTTGCAGTGCTCCCGATATCTCGCACCTGCCATGATTCGAATACATTTTTTTTGCAATTTAAAAATCTTATTTGCCGTTGTACTATCTCCCCAAAAAATTAACCCATATTGCATTACGGAGTGAAACATTGCAAAATAAATTTTTAATAGGGTCTCGATATTAAGGTTATTATATTTCATCAGCCTTATAATGTAAGCTGCTTTTGACAATTTGGGTATTATGCTATCAACATGTGATTTCCAATCTAAATTTTTGTCATACATGTAGTGACAAGTTGATCAGAAATATCTGATGCCTCCGACTGCATGTTATCATTTAATCTTGTTTCCATCTTTTAAGTTCGTTTTTTACGCAGTCGGGTTTTTTGTTTTTTTTAATAATTTATTTTTTTATATTCTTCCTTTTAGTTGAATCTACTCATCAAGCCTTTTCATTTGACACCCCACGCAAAAGGTTTTATCGATTTTTTGCGTATTAACAAAATTGCGTCTACAGTCAGCCATATTGAATTTTCCGTGACATTATATACCTTATTTGAAATCTTCTCAGCGAAACCTTTCTTCTGATACCAATATCGATGTACTTATTTAGAAGGAAAATTACTTTTGCATTTTGACAAAATGGCGTCTACAGTCAGCCATATTGAATTTTTCGTTACGTTATATACCCTATTTAAAATTTTCTCAACGAAACCTTTATTCTGATACCCATATCGATGTATTTAGAAGGAAAATTACTTTTGCATTCTGACAAAATGGCGTCTAGAGTCCGCCATATTGAATTTTCCGTGACGTTATATACCCTATTTAAAATTTTCTCAATGAAACCTTTCTTTTGATACCCATATCAATATATTTAGAAGGAAAATTACTTTTGCATTCTGACAAAATGGCGTCTAGAGTCCGCCATATTAAATTTTCTGTATCGTCATAGATTTATATACCCAGTAGCACTCGTGAGACTATAGACATGTCATTTTTCAAAATCCGTTAAGCCGTTTAGGCTACAGAAGGTGCCGACGAAAATGCAAAGACCCGAAAAACATTACTTACCCTCCTTCGGCAGTCGGATAAAAAGAAATTAAAAAATTTAAAAATTAAACTTAGATCTAAAAGTTTCATGAAATATGAGAAACGGTGTTTTTTTCAGGTTATTAGCGTCTTTAACACAACAAATAATCCATTTGTGTATTAGAATCCGCTAGCCAGCATACACAAATCGACTGGTACTAGCTCGGGTCCCTGGGACAGCTAATTCCCAAAGAACATTGGAATGCAATTTGCGGGGGTGAATTGTTCTTAATTGTTATTTACTCGCGTTAGTTATTAAGTTTTGTGAAACAATAAATTATAAATGTGAAAAAAATCGTGTTTGATAATTTTCTTATAAATTATACAAAATAGACCTACGTTGTAAATATTCATACAGTAAAATCAGTATTAATATTCTGATAACGTAGAATAAAAAAAAATGTTTAGGTATGTAAATTTTCCGAAAATTATTCTGATGTACAAATTTACATCAGTTTCAAGTAAAAGTTTTCCTGTTATTGATTTTTTCCGGGGAGGCCAAATAAAATTATCTAAGAGGCAGCGACGAATTTTCTTAAGTGTCTACGTAAAGCAAAATAATCTCAACAAACCTTGTATTTCTGTTCCCCATTTGAGAATCTGTACGTCTGGCAGCCTTTCTCCCTTGCGTTTTAGGTGACAGGTAGAACCAGCTTGGTTACCAAGGTACGCACCGAAATTTCGTTTGTTACATTTTTTATTATTAGAAAGAGTGGATTTTCAATTTATTTTTTTGAAGTGTGCGGGCATTTGTGATTTAGTGTGCGGGGATTTGTAATCTAGTGTGCGGGATTTGTGATCTAGTTTGCGTGAATTTGTGATCTAGTGTGCGGAGATTTTTGGTCTGGCTAGAATTACAATATAATAATATATGTCACCCTTTATGTAAAAAAAATATGCCAGACCTTACGTAGATATCTATAGGGACATGAATTTATTTTTAATTTTAAATAAGTCTAACGACAAGATAAGAGTAACCAATCGAGCAGGCAATGTTATTTTATATATTTTAAATTATCACTAATTAATATAGAATAAAAAAACGTGTTGCATAATTAGATACGTAAAGAATTTATATTTTTCCTGTCTAATTTCTACCTGTCACCTAAAATGCAAGAGAGAAAGGCTGCCAGACTTACAGATTTTCAAACGGGGAACACGTATTCAGGTATTTTTAATATTATTTTGCAACTTACGTAGACACTAGAGAAAAACCGTCGCTAGCTCTCTATCTAAAACTTTTATATTGTAGCTAAATGCAAAACTTCAGTAATAATTTCATAAATCTATTGTATAGTAGTTTTTTATGAAATTGATTCTTTTGTTACCGAACAACGGTGGTGTCTTTATTTTGTTATCGCAGTTTGAAATGTACTCGTAATTTGAATACATTATATCTCAATTTGAACCGAAATAATGACTAAATAATTGATGAGAAACTTTTTGATGAGTTTTTTTTAAGGATGTCCAAACACATCCAACCCTTTCCCTCCTGCGCTTATCTATTTTCGATCGTCACCATTCCTGTGAGCTGTAAGAAGCACCCTTTCTAAGCACAACCTGCCACGACTGGTGAAGAACCTTACTGCGTCGCGACCTCTGAATCAGACTGTCGTGGGTTCGAATCCCACCTCTGCTCATGGATGTTTTGTGATGTTATTTAGTTTTTAAGTGATATATTATTATATTTGTTGTATTTAAGACGCTAATGACCTAAGCTGTCGACGCGTCTATAATCCACAATAAATAAATAAACTTACTGCAAAAAAAAATTCTCTAGAATTTTGATTGTGCCGTCTATTTACATTCTTTATTGCCTTATTTATGTAAAGTTGTTAACTGAATTTAAAATCTCATGCGAACGTTTGTGCGTGTGTGTGTGTGTATGTTTGTTACCACTCAGTTTCGTAACGGCTGAACGGATTTTCATGAAATTTGGTATACAATTACTATAGGTCCTGGAATAGAACATAGGGTACTTTTCATCCCGCAAAAATTTATAGTTCCTGTGGGATAGTAATAAAACGTAACCCTGCAATTTTTTTTGCATTTTAGCGTATTGGCGGAATCCTACTAATATTTTAAACACTATACCAACCCGGCTTCGCTTCGCAGGGGGAGAATTTCTCGCGGGGGCGATAATAAATTATAAATTCATAGGACCCGGGCCGCTAATTAATAATAATTTTCATTCACATAACACAAGGTCCAGTACGGACATACATATACAGAGTGACCAACGAAAAGTTTCCAATGAAATTATCTTCTAATCTGTATTTATATCGAAAAATCGCTTGAACACGTCAACTTTGTTTCCGAGGGGGATACGTTTGCTGTTAATTTTTAACCTCACCACATGAACCCTCTAGCGGTGGTGATATTTACTACTAAATTTTTAAATGGCACGGTGAGTCAAGTGACACATCTTTTTAAAGCTACTTAAATTCTCTTTTCAAAAATGTATTACTTTTTTAATTTGAACCAAAACGTTTTTTTAACAATTTGAATTTTACTAATAAATTGGCGTGTGTGTTAGTGATTGTCCTATGTATATTTTTTTGATGATTGTATTTTATGGCCCTGAGAAGGGCCGTTGTTGATATAAAGTTGTGATCATTTAAACATCTTTTGTGTCTTTTTGCACAAAAAAAATATTATTTGATTAAATGCTCAAAATGTGCCCCTCTGACCTCCATGCAATAATAAGATAAGATAAAGATAAAAATATTTATTAAGCTAGTTATTATATAGAGGTGTTTACATAATTATTTTAGTGCTGGTACCAAAAAACCACCGGCAGGACATTTAATGTTTCATAATTTATGATTACATAATGTGATGCTTGTTTTAAACTCTTATTTTTATTTATATGGGAAAAAATAGTAAAAAACCCATCCTACCATCCAATAATAAAATCTTTATTCGATGTTACGTCGAACATTTTGCCGCATCTCGGGAGTGATTTGTCGACATTCTTCAATAATGTGCTAACGAAGTTCATCTAAGTCTACTGCTGGTTTGGGATAAGTTTTGGTCCAAATTAAAAAAGTAATACATTTTTGAAAAGAGAATTTAACTAGTTTTAAAATGATGTATCACTTAACCCACCATGCCATTTAAAAATTTAGTGGTAAATGTCACCCCCGCTAGAGGGCTCATGTGGTAAGGTTAAAAAAAAAACAAACGTGTCCCCCTTGAAAACAAAGTTGATGTGTTCACGCGATTTTTCGACATAAATAAAGATTAGAAGATAATCCCATTGGAAATTTTTCGTTGGGCAACCCTGTATAAATTACCTATAGAACATTAAAATGTTCATTATAATTTTTTGTGTGAATTCTTTTTCAAATCAATCATAATGATCCAGTTCTGGGAATCACCTTGTGTGATAACTGTTGGGTGTCTCAAAGTACGATGGCGCCATCAGTTCATGTGCCAATATGCATATAAAATTATATTATTATTAGATCCACGAGTAGATCATTATTCGCTACTCACGACCATTAATATTAATGTAGTCTGAAAACCAAATTACTTCGCCGGCACACGTTCTGGAAACCGGGCGGGCGGGGGGTTAGTCTTCACATGACGTCACGCTGAAGATTGATTTACTTTTATACACAGACGGCTAATGTGCTGCAACGCAAGACTCCAGAGCGGATGATGCAACAAACTTTGGAATATGACAACATCGACTAAACTCATACTGCGGGTAGCAGAACGTGTTATCGAAGACGGCGTGGATCAGACTATCGTGGGTTCGAATCCCGCCTCCGCTCATGGATGTTTTGTGATGTCATTTAGTTTTAAGTTAATGGTTATTTAATGTATATATCAAGACGCTAATGACCTAAGTTGTCGACGCGTCTATAATTTACAATAAATAAACAAGCCGTGAGGTGGGTCGTTTATTAGGACTAAAGTGCGACCCTTGAGGTCCACACGACGAACTTCCCAGTTTGATAAATATTTAATAATAATAATTAAATTAGATATTACACAGAAAAGTAATCATTTTAATCATTAAAACATCAATAATTAAAAAAAAAAAAAAAAAAAAAAAAAACGGCTGAACCGATTTTTATTAAATTTATGTCGGATCAAAATGACGTTAACACGCCTCCATTGACACCCTTACGAAGTCGATATAATTTTTTATTCGCGAGATATTGTGTAAAATCTACTTTTTTGGAGGTTATTTGGTTAAGAAAAAAGAACGGCTGAACCGATTTTAAAAAAATTCCTTTCAGATCATATTTACGTTAATACGCGTCGATTGGCACCCCAACGTAGTCGATATCATTTTTCGTTCTCGAGATTTCGTCTTAGAAAGAAATGGACACATACATACGTACGTACGTACGTACGTACGTACATACGTACACACACACACACACACACACACACAGACATCTGTCTAAAAATAGTGTAAAAATAGTGTAGTGACCTTGAAACATAAAAATTTTTTTTCCTTTTTGATTTCGATTTTCGGACCCATTACAATAACTTCCAATGGGAAGTTAATAAAGAACGTGTTGTCAGAAAGTCTGGGTTTTTGTAATGCGTGTATTGAAAGTGCAACATTATATACTTATTTTCGGGGACGAAAGTTGACTTTTGAATGCCACTGACGAAAAATAATAGACGCTTAAGGTAAAGTGATTTCGTCCCTAGGGAAATTCTTTTCGGGTCGACAGTAAGCAAAAGCGGCGCCATTCTACGCGATGATTTTAAAGTATATCTGACAGATCGCCTAATCTACAATTTCCATTGCGCGGATGATGCAACAAACTTTAGAATATGACAACATCGACGAAACTCATGCTGCGGGTAGCAGAACGTGTTGACAGAAATTCTGGTTTCATTATATACTTACTTGTTTTCGGGGACGAAAGTTGACTTTTGCATGCCAGTGACGAAAAATAATAGACGCGTAAAGTAAAGTGATTTCGTCCCTTGGGAAATTCTTTTCGGGTCGACAGTAAGCGAAACCGGCGCAGTTCTACGCGATGACAGTTCGCCTAACCTACAATTTCCATTTACGGTATAAAAAAAATTATATTACAAAAAGTATTGTGGATAGCTCAGACGGAATTGGAGATTGCGCCTTGTGTGATTGCCGCCCTCACTGCGCTCTGGTATTTGCAATCGTCAACTTTCCGCCATACTTGCACAATGTATTATAGTATCTCGCTTCCATGGAGGACAGATTCACCGCCTTGTATATTTCCATTACTAATACAGAGACAGACATAGAGACGGAGAGATAGAGAGGAGAGAGAGAGAGACAGAGAGAGAGAGAGAGACATGTACATGCGATGACAAGTTAATGTGACAGTTACTCATATAGATTTACAGTCGGAACGGCAGTTTCTCGAAACTGTATATTAAATTGACTAGTTAAACTTATTATAGTGTTAATAGAGCAATTATTATTGACAAGGAAAACACTATCTTACACAATAGTTTGCAAAAAATATATATTATATATTATTTTGGGTTCAAGTCCTGACAGTGGTCTTTGATTTTTTCCTTGTATATCTTAATTGTTTGACGTTTAACATCACGATGGCATGTTGTGCTGACTGATTGTTAAGAAAAGTATTGATTGAGGATAGTTACTGTCTATTTAATAATTATTATATAACCACATAAACTCAACTCATTGTTGTATTTAAAAAATATATTGTTTTTTGAAAATTTGTGTTGGAAGGCAGCCAATTATATAATTGATTCCAAATATATCGGAAAAAATTATTTTATCAACCATAGTCACAGTCAGGATTCTAACCTGAACCTTTCCACTCTCGCAACGGAATATTAATTTATATTGTTTTTTAATTTTTACTAGCAGTACCCGTCCGGCAAAATAACTGTTACTAAAATAATGATGTTATTAGTTCGGAATTTTTACCTGCACCTTCATTTTTTCATCATTAAAATTTGGACGAAAAGAAATATTAACCACCGGTGGCTCGACCGGTGGTCAGTAACAAATTTTTGAAGTTATACTGCTTTAGCGAGGGTAGTGAATTGGAATGACCTCGAGTCAAAAAAAATGCGTTTACAAGCTTTTATTTAACTTGCAATGTATGTTACAGGTTCTTTGTTTGTTTGTTTGTTTCGCGGTCAAAACTTCCAAGTCAATTTTGAACGACTTCCACGTATCCGATCGATTTGAAATTTTGTACACGTATGTATTCCCGATGACAATACATGAATAAATCGTTTTTAGAAATAAATTAAACCCCTAACGGGGATGTAGGGTTTTTTTTTTGACTAATCAACGCCCAGGCCAAATCGCTGAAGCTAGAAATTTGAAATTTGGACAGTTTCTGACGTAAGCATCCACTAAGAAAGGATTTCTCGAAATTCAACCCATATGGGTGTCAAAGGGGGGTAAAATTTTGAAAGACTAAAATGAACAAAATAAAATATTAGTAAAAAAAACTTTTTTGGGACAAGATTTTATTGAAATGTACTAAAAAAAATATTTAATAATTTTGGTTCATAATAATTATAAAAGCGGGGGTTTCGACTAATAAACTATCATTGAGATTACAACCCCCGCTTTTATAATAATTATGAACCAAAATTATTAAATATTATTTTTTCCTTTTTAGTACATTTCCATAAAAGCTTGTCTCTAAAAAGTTTTTTTTACTAATATTTTATTAACCCCTATCCACAACAATATTCACATAACAATTATTAAAGGTGAATAATATATCAGACAGCCAAGCTGCTATAATTTGTAAGCTATATATCTAAAAAAATCAAATGACCACTGTCGGGACTTGAACCCGAAACTCCCAGTTTCCGGATAGGTGAGTTTCCAATTACTCCACAGATTCTGACTCCTTCTTATAATATATAGCCGTAAACTGGGAGTTTCGGGTTCAAGTCTCGACAGTGGTCATTTGATTTTTTCTTAGATATAGCTTACAAATCATGGCTACATGGCTGTCTGATATATTATTCACCTCTAATTGTTATGTGAATAATATTGTTGTGGATATAAGGGGTTAAAAATCGGTTGACTTAATTTACTTAATATTACTTCCCACAGAAACTCAAACCTTTGTTTATATAGATTTTATAATTTAAAAAATCAATTTTCGACGTTTCAAAATAGTGTAATATTGTAAGTAGGACAGTCGGTATACAAAAATCAAAGGATTATGTCAGCGACATAGTTAACATTATACAATGTGTTTCAGTGACATCGTTATGTTAACTCAAGCATTTTATGCATACATCGTGTCAACATTGTTTTCCGGGAAGTGTGACTTAAAACAAAGCTTCAAAGCTTCATGACGGAATGTTTAAAAGTCACTATATCAGGGATGGCGAACCAATTTCACATCTACGTGCCATTTTTTTTTAAATGTTTAATGTTACCATAACGTGCCAACAAGCACTTGAAGAAATTTGGTGGACAAAAAAATTATTCAAACGTTGATGAAAAGAATTATTTCGATAATGCATTGTGTGCCATAAAACTTTCGTCCGCTTGTCCTCTCGATCTCATAATGCAGGGGCAGATTCAGAAAAATATTTCGGGGGGGGGGGGGTTCAAAATATTTATGTACAAGTAGGACTAGGTACATTATATTGATACTTACCTCACCAAATCAGTTTTTTACACGCGAAAATATAAAAAAAATATCGAAAATATGCAACGCTCTACGCAGCTAAGATATAAATCGGATGTTCTTTCCTATGCGTTCTATGCGTAACCAAACATTTCGGGGGGGGGGGGGGTGAACCCCCTAACCCCCCCCTGAATCCGCCACTGTCATAATATATGTTAATTGAATAACGAACCTTACTATCTTTCTTGGGGCTGTATTTCACACCTCATTAAGCTCTAAGAACCTACCATTTAGATGTTGCAGCATCAGTACAAAATTGAATTGTATTGTGGATTATAGACGCTCGACAACAGAGGTCATTAGCGTCAACATTAGTACAATACATAATATTATATGAATGAGATCTCGTCTGATGGGATACCCTGTAATACGTTATGTAGCGCCGAAACTTTGTGTCATGGACAAAATTTACCCATTGCTCCAAATATACCGCACAAAATTTATCAGTTTAAAACATCCTGTATCTCAACGTCAAACGGAGACAATCCTAACCAAATTAAGGATTGGACACACATCTATCATACCCACGGCCACATCTTGAATAAGGATCCTCCTCCAATATGCGATATCTGTAATGAACAAATTACAGTAGAATACTTACTCACTACTTGCACCAAATACAACCGAGAACGGATAATTTCCAACCTACCAGCTACACTAAAGGATATTCTTAAGGACGATGAAGGCACCATCACGAAGATTCAACAGTTTCTTAAACTTACAAACCTAAAATCCAAAATATGAACAGTTCAATCAAGACAGCTAACATAAATAATAATAATAATACTTACCTATCTTCAAAGCAATATGAATCATACTTAATAGCCGCTATTTTTAAGCTCTTCTACAGATTATGAACAGTTTTATATAATACAGCATAATAATATACTTACCTTTTACAGACTCGTGCATATAGCCTAAACTGCTGCGCACGTTATTTAATAAAAAAAAATAAATAAATAAAAAAAAAACATCCTGTAGGTTCTCACATGTGAGACGATAATTTTAGATCACAGATATTGAAGGCAACAATTTCGACAAAAACTGAATAATATAGAAGATCGAATGGGGTTGTGGAACAACATGTGTTTTCTAGTGTGACACAACTCTTCGCTTATACATCGAATCTACATGAATTATTTAAGTCCCTTGTAACAATCACTTACCGCTCTGACAGCTGTCCTGTTGGCCCATCGTTGAAGCTTGTTTTCAAACCAATCGTGATTATTAAAAAAATGGGTATGTTTGTATCGCGAGTACAGACAGATGATGTGAATAGCGTTAAATACAAATAATTGTATTAAGGCCCGTATTCACCGAGCCTAGTTAGTTATTTATTCCGTTGATTTATTCCCCTGGTAACTATCACACGGAATAAATAGTGATAATTCAAATTACCAAACATAGTTAAGTTTACTGCAGGTATAAATCGTAAGAATAGCTATTCTGTCCAATTTCAAGGGTATAAATATTTATCCGCCTAGTTAAATAGGGTGTGCACGAAATGCATAAATTACTTTATGGCCTGGCGACCTTTTCAGGTAAATATTAATTTCATATCTTACAGCTAAAGGTTTTTGTCAGTAAAATATGTCAATATTCACCATTTTACATTTTCGATAGATGCGCCGTCGGTCGGATCTTTGGTAAACGTGCTTTATTTGACAAAATCTGCAAGGCGTATAGTATATAGTAAATTTTTACCTGCAGTTACTATTCTATCGAATGAATTGCTTGGTGAATAGAAAGTTTATTTTATTCCAAGGAATAAATTTATTTTAAGGTTAGTAACTTCTATCTTTAGCAGTGTTTGGTGAATACGGGCCTAAGACATCTACTTTTGTTTAAGTTATAAAATCAAATTTTCGTTAAATATAGTAGGTAATTAATAAAGTAACTGTAATTTGATTTGTTTATATTTTAAATTGTTATAAATATAGTAAAATCGGCCTATACAATTAAATTTAATGAATATAATATACCTTAACGATAATATTAAGTTTTAGTGTCATCTATAAGCGCACTTGTGAACTACAAAATATATGTTTTGTGTCATCTGTTAGCGCACTTGTGAACTACAAATGACTTTTTATTCGTATTAAGTTTTTAGTGTCATCTATTAGCACACTTATGAACTACACACTATTACCAGCATATTGCAAATACGTGTTCGTGTTTGAGCCCAGTAACATCGATTGTCACCGTCGGGTGCGTTTCACATCACTGTTGTTAACAGCCCAGGCAAAGCGCGCCTAAGGAAGTTTTCACTTCAAAAAAATCAGTCAGGGTCAGGACTGTACTTTTTTTTGGTCAAGCAAAGTTGGTAACCCTAATGCGAACGGACAAGACAGAAGTGATTGTGAGCCAAGGCTAAAAGTGTACATACTACACAGTGACGTAGGTATGGTAGGTACCTTCATAACATAACCTACAAGTAAAGCAAAGGTCACAGTGCTTCACAATGCCATAAATCGTTCGACCTTTCCTTGCGACGACCGATGAGAAGTTCACCTCTTGTCGGCATCCTCTATCTCCCTCTATACTCCTCTTACACACGTAGAATATATAATATGTTCAGTAAAACAGTTGATTTTGTGTTGTGTTCGCCGGTAATTTATCTAAAATACTTATGACTAGCACCGGTCCATGCCAAATTAGGAGGAGTCATAATATTGATAAAAATTGTTTGGTGCTCCAAACGGTAATTCCTGTACCAGCCATCTTGTTTGAGATTTTCCATGGTTTCCCTCAATAATTCCAAATGAATATCGAGATGATTCCATGTTCAAGACCATAGTCGATTACCTGTCAAACTCCTATGCTCCCAAAGATGCTACCTTATTCTAATTTCTTATTATTCTTCCATTCGCAAATTACTATTATTAAAAAAAGTTGAAGTTTAAAAAATGTAGAAAACAACGATATTTAAGTGGTAAAATGGAAAATAGTAATAATCAACCAAAAGATTAGACGTTTCCGATTTAATTTGTCTTGATAAAATAGAAAAACATTTTATGACTCAAGGCTATAACTAAAAATGGATATTTCATCTTAGATTCACCCGTGATATTAGCTCCCGCATGTGAGGTGGTACATCTCTACAGTAGTACTTAATTTAAATAAGCTCTCGCAGGTAGTGATATTTCAGTGACAAATTGCTTCATTAGGAAATAATTGATTGTTTAAAAACGTGTCACTGTAGAGTAATTGCCAACTCAGCCACCGCGAAAGTGGAAGTTTCGGGTTAAAGTCCCGTCGGTGACATAGGTTTGAAAAATGAATTTTTCCATTGTTGCATCATATTGTTACGTCATTTTCGATGGGTGTTTTAAACACGAATGCAAAATTTGCATTCATTTGTATATATTAATAATTGCGATACTTTAATCATACGAACAATTTTCTGTATTTAAATGTTAGTTCGGGTTTGAACATCAACTTTTAAAAGAAGGAACTCATTTTGTCGGACAGGCTTTGTGTAAGCAGCGTTTGTGATGTCAGCTATATGGTTGCTAGGTTATTATAATAAAATTTGCTTGTTATAATGCCAGTATAAAATATTTTTATATATTGTATAAGAAGTCTGCTTTTATTTAATAAGAGTGGATTTGTCGAATAATTGGTTTGCGTTGGCTGTGGATTCTGTAAAACAGAAAAAAACAATTTAGACTTACCTACAGTAGTTTTATAGCAAAAATTGTGATAATATATTTGGAAATATAAGATAGTAAATAAACTGGCTTAGGAGGGGCTTAGTCTTTTCCCTCGCGCCTAAAACGCTCCCGATCGATTTTTTGATCCAAGAATAGAATATTGTAATGGGTCCGAAAATCGAAATCAAAATGTATAACAAATTTTTATGTTTCAAGGTCACTACACTATTTTTAGAAAAATGTCTGTGTGTGTGTACGTACGTACGTATGTGTCCATTTCTTTCTAAGACGAAATCTCGACTACGTTTGGGTGTCAATCGACGCGTATTAACGTAAATATGATCTGAAAGAAATTTTTTCAAAATCGGTTCAGCCGTTTTTTTTTCTTAACCAAATAGACTCCAAAAAAGTAGATTTTACACAATATCTCGCGAATAAAAAATTATATCGACTTCGTAAGGGTGTCAATCGAGGCGTGTTAACGTCGTTTTGATCCGACATAAATTTTATAAAAATCGGTTCAGCCGTTTTTTTTTTAATTATTGTTAAAAATAAATAATAATTATGTTTTAATGATTAAAATGATTACTTTTCTGTGTAATATCTAATTTAATTGTTATTATTAAATATTTATCAAACTGGGAAGTTCGTCGTGTGGACCTCAAGGGTCGCACTTTAGTCCTAATAAACGACCCACCTCACGGCTTGTTTTATTTATTTACGAACAGAATTCTGACACTTTGAATAATTTCTTCTAGTTCACGAAAATATTTCTGCTTCTTTTCAAATCTTATGGATGGTGCTTTTAAAATGAAATACTACGTAATCCGTTTCTTAGTGTGAATGTTTACCAACTGAAATGTTTAAAAATAAAAATAGTTCCTATATTACATATAAGTTGGCAGACATGTATATGATATTGTTAAGTTTGCAAGCGTGCTTATCGCAGCATGTCAAACTCATGGAAACTATTCGTCTTGCAGTGTTGGTACTTGGTAACAAGCGGCAAATATACTATGTAAAATGTAACAAATGAAACGCGTACATCAACTGAAAAAAAAAACTTGAAACACTTGTTCTTTGCGCGGAGTTGAGAAGCCCCACAAGCTCCACTCTTTTTTTAAATTCTAATAAGGGGTGTAACTTCAGTTTTAAACTGGATTGGAGGTGCAGCTTGGTGTAATGGTTAGCGTACTAGCCTTTGAATTGAATTGTAAATTATAGACGCTCGACAACTGAGGTCATTAGCGTCGTATTGGCCTTTGAATCAAACTTTAGTTGTCATCTAACTTAATTTGATTTACTTATACGCGTTAAATCGAGCGTCTATATAATCTATAATAAATAAAATTAATCTAAAAATCAAATTATAACGAGAAATCTATATACGGTTTTTAATATAAACATAAGAATAACAATCAATATAAAACCAATCAAAATTGTTATTCTTATGTTTAAAATTAATCTAGATTGACATTATTATATTATGTTAAAAGTTTAAAAAGCCCCAACAAACTATTCTAACGATTCTAAAAATGTAATTCTCTACTCTAGATATCTAGTGGCGCGTAATTTTGCACGAGTGTAACACTAGCACCGTGTCAGTGTTGAGTAGTGTATACGATCTTCGTGTATGCCTTCACCGCTGTCATGTTGAACTTTATTTACACGACCTCCCTGCGACGGCGTTGGTAAAAGTGTAACACTGAAGGTCACACTAGCATCCTACCGCTGCCCAGTCAAACACAATACACTGCAGCATTGCGCTCTGCACTGACCAGTAGAACACGGTTTTTGGTAAAAGTTTACACTAGTGTAGCTTAGTGTAACACAGTGTAACCAGCTGAAAACTAATTTTGAGTATCTATAATATTGTTACGGATCACCCTGTATACAAACGTCAGGCAGGAAGCGGTGTCTGCTTGCTGAACACACTGGTGCCTACACGAACATTCTGGACAACGCTAGAGAAATCAAGAACACCACTGAGTTTACGCCACGCAGGTATATAAACAGCGGCGTGGGTCAATCAGGCAATCAGTGTCGTGTTGAATACGAAGTCAAGTACTGAGCGACGAACAGTGCGTCTGATATAAATAAATCTGACATAAATAATCACAAATAAATAATCCTTGCATATATATAGTTATTTGTTAAGTGTTAGTTAAGCGGCTCGTTTAGTTCAATAATTACTGTTTAAGTTTTTTTTATTGTTAGCATTGACTTTTCGTTGTTGCAATTATTGTATATAGTTAATTGTTACGAATTATTGTAAATAAATATGTATTCCGCCAACTCAGAAAACAGTTTTGTAACAATATTTACAATAATTTAATCGACCGATTTTGATAAAATTTGGAACGTTGTCAATTGACATCCAAAGTAAAAATAGGTACATAGTGAATTGTTATTTTTAAAAAAGGGGGTTGGAGTGTTAAAACTAGTAGTAGTTTTAAATCGGATTTTTTTAAATTTTTAATTTCATTTTTGACATGGGGTGGCATTTAAGAAGTAACGGAAACAAGGGAAGTGGTTGACATATGTATAACTATGTTAAGGTCTTACGCACAGTAAGCCAGGTGGCCGTATGGGAAAGAACGAGTCTACCGACAAGTACAAACGCTAAAGGAACTAAAGGACAAACGATCGCGTTAAAATCTTCGACCAATCAACGTTTACCAATCCAAGACGTCATATTAAATAAGCGCAGCAACATTTCATTGTAGAACAACGACTTTCCCTATCTTTATCTCATTTTCATCATCCACCTTCACCCTTCCCCACGTGACATTATTACGACATGCATATGTTTGTATAACAACACACATAATATTACGTAACATATCTCTAATATTACCTCGAGACGGAATGCCGGAAGCGACAGTCAGTTGTTTGTTGTAATATATCACAACGATGGAACTCGGAGATATTATGCTCATGCTTTCCTAGCAAGACGAATATACGGGATGTGTGTGTTACGATTGTTGAACTAGGGTAGCTCGGGGTTGATTTAAACCGTGGTTTAAATTTTCGACGTGGGTTTGAAGTTTAAACCGACACAATGTGTTCATATGCATGTATAAAAATTGTAATTATATGATCACGTACTCTAAGGTCAAAATAAAATATAGTTACTTCTTACCACAACAGTTTTATTGATGGATGTACATTTCGAAAGCTAAGCTTTCATCTTCAGCGAACACTAGATGTAGTAGCGTTGGGCGAATACGAGATGTTTTTACAATCCAAACAATCGCAATCGTTCATAATAACAATCGAGTCCACAATCGACTCGGAGTTTGATTTTACAATCGAAATGTTCGATTGCTCAAGTCGATTATTTGCCAGCGAATGAGAATACATATAATCGCGATTCAAGGTTATATGCTGGTCGAATGAAGTCTGACGTTTACGCTACTCGTTCATCGTTGATTCACTGTTCACACTGTTCAGTCGGTCTCAGAGCATTCGATT
This sequence comes from Mongoloraphidia duomilia, assembly GCA_039654895.1. Lineage (NCBI taxonomy): Eukaryota > Metazoa > Arthropoda > Insecta > Raphidioptera > Raphidiidae > Mongoloraphidia > Mongoloraphidia duomilia. The sequence goes on from CM077527.1 coordinate 17,990,657, forward strand.
ACTGCACAATCGACCATCCATAGACTCGACCACAGTTGTTGAGTGATGAACGATTATATATTATGTGGCTCTCGACAGTGTACGTCGTCTGTACGATTCAGTACTATGCAACTTGGTCTCGGTGAAATATGAAACAACAACAATCGAGTCCAAGTGAAAACCATCGAGAGTCATCGAGATGTTTGAACAATCGAGACAATCGACTAAAATATCTCGTAATCGCCCATCACTAAGATGTAGTGTTCGCTGAAGATGAAAGCTTAGCTTTCGAAATGTACATCCATCAATAAAACTGTTGTGGTAAGAAGTAACTATATTTTATTTTGTTTTTATTCCAACCACAGTGCTCATATATATTTTTACTCTAAGGTCATTGTCAAAATAGATTTTTTGACAATGCTTTCTGGAACTCAGTACTAATAGACCGAGAGCTAGTGACAATTTTTTGGTGTTATTTATTCAAGGCCTTATTAGTGTATTTGCCATATGGCACATACACCATTGGCGTCGGTCGGATGGCGGGACCTAGGGGTCGGACCAAAATTTCTCGACGTTTCATAGCCTCCTGAACACTTTGGCACCATTTTTGGAAATGTCTATTTATATATGTATATATATATGCGGGCAATAACTTTCGAAAGAGTTAATTAATTTTGACGAAATTTGGTAGGCACGTTGAAATCCATCACCGCATGAAGCCTATTTAAAATGGGCCCAATCGGACCATTTTAAGGGTGGTTTTTAGGGGTTAAAAATGTGTTTGGGCCCAAAAATGCCGAAAAAATTTTCAGAATCATTTCAAAATTGAAATTTAACCCTTTAATAACGATTAAAATGTGCTGCTAAAATTTTAATAAAATCGGCCCGACAGGACAGGATTTACAAATTTTATGAAAACACTAGTTTGCGGATAGTGCTTTACTTACTGAAGGGTGTATTTAATTTGGTACCGAGGTTGCATTGATAAAAATATTGAAATTAAGAAAAAAAATATTATTTTAAGGGATGTATTAAGGGGTTAAATTTTTTATTTTGTTCAAAAACAAACTTAAGTTCACATAATAAAGCCATAATGCCAAACTTAAGTTCACATAATAAAGCCATAATGCCAGTATTAGCAAATACACTATATTATCGGCAGGGTTTTGGCACTGCGACCCGAGTTTTTTTTGTGAAGATGTTGACGGAGGCATATTAAAGGGATTTTGCTAGATCGGTATGGGAGGGATGCAGACCGCCCTCAACATGTAACAAAAAAAATTGTCAAAATTATATTATTGCTTCAAGGCTAAAATTGTTTGTATAGCTTGTCGGTGACCCAATAATGCCATTATAATATTTGCAGATCAGTATTAAAGGGATGGCAGATCACCTTAAATGTGTCATGTACCCGACGAAATTTATATTATTAGTTCAAGGTTCAAATTTTAATATGTTGTTACGGCGACTGTTTTAAGCATATATATTTCAATTTGCAGAACAAAATATTGGTATTAACCCCCTCTCGTAGAGAAAAACTTGCTTGCCTAGGTGCGTTTATATCGTTCTGTAAGGGGGTTAATACCGACATTTTGTTCTGCAAATTGAAAAATATGCTTAGAACAGTCGCCGTAAAAACATATTAAAATTTGAACCTTGAACTAATAATATTAATTTCGTCGGATACATGACATAATATCTAATTAATTTAGACACCGTACTAATAAACATTATAGGTTATTGGAGGCCGTGCCTGTGCAGGGGCGGGGCAAATACATAATTGGACGTGGGCAAAATTAAGTTGCGCGAGGCCTCTAATATAAAAAACTAGTTGTTCTAACCGGATTAGCCCGAGTGAAGTTTAGGTCTCGAAAAACCCACCTCCTCGCCGTTTACCTGTCCGGGTAGTTTTTCTGAAAAACAAATGTACAGCTTAAGGCGAGATATTTGAATTAGGGCCTCAAGTACGAATTCTAATTATTATATACCTACTTAGCGAGACCCCCCAGGGCGCGAGGCCGTGTGCTGTGGCCCACTTCGCCCATTCCTCGCTCTGTCTCAGTTCCTGTAGAATTGTTCTTCAAATTAAGCAATGCCTCGTTCTAAATTCATATATTCATTGTTTGTAAATGCTTAGACATAATATTTAATCTCTTTTAATATCCTCTGCAATCTACCGTCTCAAAGTGGATTCTCTTTTCTCTTGGTACCGCTGAATTCGAAACACACGAACAGTGAACACTAAACACGACGTCTCAGCCTAAGTCCAAGGCTACACTAGAACCGTATCAGACCAGATCCGATCAGACCAAATCTCTCCAGACAAGACCAAATCATACAGTTGAGACTTAAGTGGCTACATTTAGGGTGGATAATATCTGACAAGATAAAATTGAAATATATGAGTTCTTTAGATTCTGATGAATAGGATGAATATCTCATGGAAAATATTACCAAATACAAAAAAAATAAGCAGCGTTATTGGATGCATACATTATTAATATTAATATAATTGGTATACAGTGTGTCCCACCGTAACTGAGACATAGCATTTTAACATGGTGTTACGATAATTTGTTAATATTTGCTCCCCGTTAACTGTTATTGTTATTTTTATTTTACGATCTGGTTCTAAATGTCCCCAGTAATGATGTTGTAGACTTATTTTTATTTAAATGTCTTTAAAAATTAATAAAATCACATTTTTTAAAAATAAATCACAATCTTTGCTTTGTATACCAGTTTAATGGACAAGTGCTCAACGCCGCAAATAGCTTAGTCGGCTAGCGCGTTGAGCAACATCAGTTACCTTCACGCCATTCCCAGGTTCGAATCCCGAGAGCTCATAATTAATTTTTTTTTAAATAATGAAAATACATTGGAGAACAATTAATAATGCTTATTATTTACAAATAAAAGTATAGCGATTTTATTAATTATTTTCATTAAAACTAACACGTACAACCATCGTACAACTCTGTTTTAATGGAAATAATTAATAAAATCGCTATACTTTTATTTGTAAATAATAAGCACTATTAATTGTTCTCCAATGTATTTTCATTATTAAAAAAAAAATTAATAACTTCAATAAGATTATTGGTGTTTGTTCATATCAGACCATATACGGATCTGATCTGGTCGGAAACGGCACCAATGTAGCCTTAAACAGAGATGACACGGCGTTTAGAAGTAGATTCCGCGTTATGGCTTATAGTTTATACAATTATATTGAGTGGCTGTTGACCTAATTTTCATAGGTGTATAGCTACTTACGTTATTCTAAGCAGTTTGAGGATTTGGTTCGGTGCTTTCAATGAATGAAAGAAAAAACTTTATAAAAAAATAGAACCTCCTTCAAGAAAGCCACTGAAAAGAGGAAAATAATATAATTTTTAGGTCGGTGCCAATTTAATCACTAAAACAATTTATGTATCTACTTTTTATTTTAATTGACGCCGATCTCAAAGTTTTATTATTTTCCTCTTTTTAGTGGTTTTTTTAGGAGGTTCTATTTTTTATAATTTTTTACTTTTTAGTGACTGCAATACGTAGTTTGCACGTTATTAACCGACTTTTTTCTTGATATTTGATTACTAAACTAAAAAAAGAACAAACTATTGAGCCGATTTAAGTAAAATTTATGTGGAACCACCCTGAAGGTATGCCCTATTATTAGAAAAAAATCATCAAAATCGGTTCACAAAGGCAGGAGATATAAGGTAACATAATTAAAGAATTAATTTGATTAGGTACTAGAAAAAAAACTACTGAGCCGATTTAAAAAAAATATATGGGACCATTCCGTAAACATTTTGAACCCAACGGCGTCGAAATTTTCAAATCGGTCAACCCCTCGAGAAGTTATGGCTGAACAAACGTTATCAAAAATTACATGTCGAATTGATAACATCTGTTTAAAAAGAATTTTTTGTAGCTAAAAAAATATAAGAAGTTAAACTTAATAATGAATTAGAATATCAGATTTGTAATTGAACGGGGCAGTATAGAGAACCCTGCCTAGACAATAGCGATTTTTCTAAAACATGCATTATGGCATTTAAATATATTTTATAATGTGAACTTTAATGTGTTTCTGGACAAATTAAAAAACCCTTAATACACTCCCTCAAAATGACTAAATTTTTCTTTATTTCAGTATTCGGCATGCATTTTATCAATCCAACATCTGCACCAAATTAAATATTTTACTGTTTTCAGCTAAACAATAATTCACTACTTATACGTTTTTGTAAGTCCGACCCTGTACGATCAAATTTGTTAAAGTTCAGCTGCATCATGTAAATCTACCGAAGATCTAAATATCGATTTTAAAACTCCGATAATTTTTTCGGTGTTTTTTGGCTCAATTTTTTTAATTTCTAAATTTAATTATCCAACTCTAAAAAATGGTTCATTTTAACCAAATATTCCAATATAATGTGTATCCGTTTAATATACAGTGTGTCCACAAACTCATTCTCAACATGTGGATCTCCATTATTATGAGAGATAGAGATTTGGTTAAATGAGATGAAGTGTTCCTTAGGTAGAGTTGTATCAAATCACAAAAATAAAGTTTAGATATTTTGCGTAGTTTAGGCGCTATAATAAAAAAGTGAATTTTCGAATTTATTTTTTTTTATTTTTCAAAAATCTGAATACACGACGGAATTGGCATAAAAAACTGCCATAAGAAAGTGCAAACTTAATTTGACTGTCTGTTAAAATAAATCAGCCATCGCAAAAATAAAAAATTCGAAAATTTACTTTATTATAGCGCCTAAACTCTCTATCTCTCATAATAACGAAGATCCCCACGTAGACAAAGAGTTTGTGGACACACTGTATATCACCCAGCTGATTTCAGAATTTATATCGATTACAGGCCTGCAGACGAACGTTTCTAGTTAAAAAATTTTAGACGATACAGAATAATAAAGTCGTCCCTGTGTATAAAAATTGGAAAAATGTAAATTTTGAAAGAAGTAATTTATTTAAGAACACATTTTAGAGTAGATAATGAAGTCGTTGTTTATATAGAAACTAATTTGAATTTAACTTGTTAAGCTTTTAAAATGAAAGTTTGTTATTGGAATAAAGTTTCGTGGTGTTCAGTCGATCACGTTAATGTGGCTTTTTCTCGTCTACAGTTTTCCAATTGAAAATTCAGTAACAGTTATTTAATTATTTTATACGTTAGTTGTTACATATAAATGTTACAATTTGCTATCCGATTGCCTTTTACTAAGGCCCGTATTCACCAAGCACTGTTAAAGGTAGAAGTTACTAATCTTAGAATAAATTTATTCCTTGGAATAAAATTAACTTTCAATTCACCAAGCAATTCATTCGATAGTACGCGGTACAAATTTACTTTATACCATACACCTTGCCCTTGGACATTTTGTCAAATACTTATTTTGATTCTAAAGTGCGTTTACCAAAGATCCGACCGATGGCGCGTCGATCGAAAATGTAAATTTATTTTATTTTACTACAAAAGCCTTTACCTGTAAGATATGAAACTAATATTTACCTGAAAAGGTCGCCAGGTCATAAAGTAATTTGTACATTTCATGCCCATCCTATTTTACTAGGTGAATGAACCCTTGAAATTGGACAGAATAGTTATTCTTACGATTTGTACCTGCAGTAAACTTAACTACGTGTGGTGAATTGAATTATCGCTATTTCTTCCGAGTAATAGTTACCAGAGGAATAAATCAACGGAATAAATAACTAACTAGGCTCGGTGAATACGGGCCTAAGTATTGATAAATTAATGTGGTAACAACAAAGTGAAAAAAAATCAGCAATTTAGGCGACGGAACCATTTCAACTTCAAAAATACTGAAGATTCAGGTTTGAGTCCCGACGGTGACATAGATTTAAAATAAATTTTTCTAGTATTTCACTGTAACGTTATGTCATTCGATGGGTTTTCTTAGCAGTAATAACATATTATGTACATTATTACAACATTTATCTAGCTCTTCCTCTCTCTCTCCCCCCTCTCTCTCACTCATTTATAATTAAACTCAAAAGAATAGTTGGGAGGGGGTCCATTTGTACCCATCCGGATACGCCACTGCTGTGGCATAGTAGAATGCCTAAAAATGTTTCATACATTTTCTCGTCAAATGTATTTTCATTTACTTCCTTTTACAAGTTTCACAGTCGGAGAAAATGACACGATTGCGCACTGGTGCGAAATTTTATAACGATTATGATACAGAATTTAATAACGTTTTATATTAGGTAACAGGCGTGCAGAATACTACAAGGATTAAACAAGGGGGAGTTTTAATTCTGTATGTATATTGAATTGTTGTAGCTATAGGAGGCTGTTTCAGTTTCAGAATGTATATTTTTTAATTATTGTTTTATTTCTATACCCTGAGGAAAGTTATAAAATAATTGTCTGTCTTTAATATTGTTCTAGTTACTGAAGCTGAACACTGTTCAGTTTTAAATTTATCAGTTTTGTAATGTTTTTTAAAAACATACATACCTAATATATTTTCGTGGTTGTATTGACTAGAAATTTCAGTTCAGTAGTGTGTAGTGAAAACTGGACGATTTTTCTTATTAGTTGTGGTTTACTGCTGGATATCTTATAATCTTTGCATTCTGATCTCCTGATTAGAAGATCGAGGACAGTGTGGCTCAGTTGGTAGTTGATATTTGTTTTATTTAAGACGCTAATGACCTAAGTTGTCGACGTGTCTATAATCCGCAATAAATAAAAATAAAATGATTAGAAGATCCATTTCTAATTTTAATCGCTGGATTTTCTTTAATGTAAATCAAAAATGTTCCCTGATACTAAGCTTTGTAGTCTGATCCCCTGATTAGAAGATAATTTCCTTTTTTTAATATAAAAAACTTTAAATGTTGTTAGTTTTGAAGTAATAATGGTAAGTTAGTTGATCAGTTAAGACTTTGATAATTTAATATAGATTACAGAGGAGGTCAAATAATTAAACATAAATCGTTGTAGCGGTTCGGCCTTACTTAATCTAATTCTTGGTATAAGTTTTTGTTAATGAATAAGACAATTAGTACACGTAAATAACTGAATTCTAAATAGATAAGGAAGGAGATAACAATTTAGAACCCATTGTAATTAATGTGTCTGTTCAACTACACAAATACAGCTAAACATACGAACTTTATTAAAAAAATTCATGAATACCTCCTGTATTATATGCATTCCTGATACTATCATGTTTTTATTCTCATGAAAAATGGTAGTGTGATTTGATTATTTAGGTTTTTTCGCAAACTGATAATATAGGTACTATAATAATAGAATAGAAAAATATTATTTTCTGACCTTAAAAAAATCATGCAGGTCGCAAGAAGGTTCAACTCTTTTTGAAGATCGGTTGATACAAAACTATAATATTGAAAAGTCTTTTCCGATTCAATATTCTTTTAATTTTATAATAACAATGCATAGACAATAAATATATTTATAGCCTATAATAGTTGGAAAGAAGTGTATTTTTAAAAACAGTGAAAGAATTTTTCAAATCGGTTCAGTAGTTCCTAAAGCAACATACAAACATATTAATAGATTTATAAAACTTGAAATTTTATATCAGGAGAACAGGAAGTATTGTGGAAGCTAGACTAAGTATGTTGACCACACCTTGGGCTCTACCAATGCACAAGCTATAGAATTGGGTACAATTAGTTACAATATACATACATAATTTCTCGTTTGGATGTAATGAACAAAACATTATCAACGCGCGGTGTCCTTTGCCAGTGGCGATAGATGGTAAATGGTTGTTTGTTTGTGAAATGAACCGTGGTGTATCCCATTGTCCCTACCATTCCCCTCTCTTCCCCATCGTCCCTATATATCTCTTACTGTCCCCAGTGCTGAACGGATGGGCGCTTGCACCTCACGTTCGTGCCTTAAATCACATTTGCTCATTAACACCGATTCTGCATTGCGGAGGTGCGGGGTTTGATATCCGCCGGCGACAGAATAATACTTCGTATAGATTATTATAGACGCTCGACAGCTGAGGCTGTTCAAAGTTATAAATAAACAAGCCGTGAGGTGGGTCGTTTATTAGGACTAAAGTGCGACCCTTGAGGTCCACACGACGAACTTCCCAGTTTGATAAATATTTAATAATAATTATTAAATTAGATATTACACAGAAAAGTAATCATTTTAATTGTTAAAACATAATTATTATTTATTTTTAACAATAATTTTAAAAAAACGGCTGAATCGATTTTTATAAAATTTATGTCGGATCAAAATGACGTTAACACGCCTCGATTGACACCCTTACGAAGTCGATATAATTTTTTATTCGCGAGATATTGTGTAAAATCTACTTTTTTGGAGTCTATTTGGTTAAGAAAAAAGAACGGCTGAACCGATTTTGAATAAATTTCTTTCAGATCATTTTACGTTAATACGCGTCGATTGGCACCCTAACGTAGTCGATATCATTTTTCATTTTCGAGATTTCGTCTTAGAAAGAAATGGACACATACGTACGTACGTACACACACACAGACATCTTTCTAAAAATAGTGTAAAAATAGTGTAGTGACCTTGAAACATAAAAATTTGTTATACATTTTGATTTCGATTTTCAGACCCATCACAATAACTTCCAATGGGAAGTTAATTATACATTATCAATTCATATTAAATGTTAAAGTAGGCATAAGGTATTACCATCTCGTCTCGTTCTTCTAGATGAGAAATTTTACAATAGGATCGTCCCACGTTAGAAAAAAAAATACGGGACGACCCTATTCTCGTCTCGGTATTTTCTCGAAGGTGTTTTTATCATCTCGATAGTGACAATTTAATCCCGATCGAAATTCGAGACTAGAAAAATGTTTAAATTCGTGTCAATATCTCTCGTCTAGAAGAGACGAAATAACCTCTTTTCGGCGTCAACTTTACCGAAATATCCTTAGGTTAAGATTAAGTGTCGAAATGAGCGTGAATCTGTGAGTCAAATCGTGTACGCAAACGAAGCCACTGTAAAAAGCTAGTGTTATTTAAAAGCGTAATGTCAAAGTAAGCAAGATAAGGACAACTCCTAACCTGATAACACGTAAATATGTATGGCATACTTAGAGTGTGAGCTAGTTATTTGCATGCAATGTTGGTAGTACCGTTTGCTGCTTCTAAAATTACCATTAGTGGCTTAGTGCAGTTATGAAAATGGCTGCATATTTATAAACTGCTGTTTTCGTTTCTCTAGTACCGCGGTTGCATTATTTTCTCCTTACCCCCACCACACTCGTACGTCAGGTTTTATCTACATGCGATCGGAATCTCTTCGACCTATCGCGCCTAAAAAAATTCACTTAAAAACAAAATTTATAAATTGTGACTTTCATTTCGTATTTCAGTTTCAGTGCATTATTGTATTCAGTTTTTCAAAAATATTTACTAATCGCTTAATATTTGTGACCTGTACTTCCACCATCTGTAACGTAACTTACACCACATAACATTTAATGGATATAAAAGCGCTGACCGCCGTTAGACATTTTATTTATGAATCGTGCAAGAATGACATAAAACGCAAGCAGACATTTGGAGTTAGTGCGTGGCCATTTTATGTTAAAAGACCGGAAACAATTATGTAATTTTTTACACTTCTTACTTAAACATGCGTGCTTTCATAACCTGACAACTCAATCTTCAACAGCTCGTATTTTGTTCACTTTTATAAAAACAAGCGGCAATTTTAAAATTAAACTACATGACATTGTAATTCTAAAATTGTATAATATAAAATTATACAGGGTGTAACGTAAATATATACCGGACGGCAACAGAAATTTTCGGACACGATGCTTTTGAAGCTCAATACACGAATAGGTTTTAGGGATCGATTCTTTGATGATTTTGAAGCTCTTTACACTGTAGGTTTTAGGACTTAATTCTTTAATGATTTTGAAATTCAATACACTAATAGGTTCTAGGGTCCGATTCTTTAATGATATTGAAGCGCAATACACTGTGGGTTTTAGGACCCTATTCTTTGATGCTTTTGAAGCAGAATACACGTCTTATAGATTTCAGGGCTCGGTTCTTTGATGCTTTTGAAGCTCAATACACTAATAGGTTTTAGGGCTTGATTCTTTGATGATTTTGAAGCCCTACCTCAAAATTCAGATTCGAATATGATGACAGCTGCATATCACCTCAAAAAAAAGAAGGGTTGAATATAGCTGACCTATGGTTTACTTGTGTGACGCTTGGGGCGTGTAGAACTTTTTGAACAGTCGCTACAAACATCACTTCCGTGACTTCAAATCACTCTAGCAGAAATTAGGAAAGAGGGGGAAGTATAAATATTTAGAAATAAAAAAAATATTCGTGTGTAGATTTAGTTTGTCACATTTAGACATATTTATAAACATTTAAAATTTGTAGTCCGTCCTAGAAAGCGCTTAGTGTCAAAAAAAGTTGCAGATTTACAAAACGCCTGTATAAACAAAGAGAAGAATTGAGATATATGGAAAAATATTAAAATATATTAGATATGGTTAAAATCGGTTAAAATTAACACGTCTTATAGAAAAAGTAAGCTAAATCGTTTAGGAGCAAGCGCAAGTTCGTATCTTTTCGTTTAGCAGTTATATGATGGTTTAAAATGTATAAAAATTCAAATTTCTTAAAACGTCTATATCTCTGTAACTATATCTCTTTTAGTTTAGAAGCTAGGACGTTTTAAAATGTATAAAAATTAAATATCGAACGTACTATCTGTGCTGGGGACGTTTTTATGATATATTGCGACAGGGATTTTTTTTCGTTCAGGACCTGACATAGTTGTCTCCGTCCACTGTCGTTATCCTTGGTTTCTAAAGAAATTATTGTTAAGAAAACGCGTTTTCGAATAAATATATTCAGTAAAAAATCCTAAAAGTGTTTATATTTCAGCAAAATAAATATTGACTATGGAGGATTAAATTGTTGTCGTTGGTTTTCTGCAGTTTCACTATTTTCACGTAATAATTTCCATCGGTTCTGATTTACAGCCTACGAACACTGAACACACCTACCTATATATCTCACTATGTACATAAACAACATAGCTCCAGCTCATAGAGCTATAGGTAGCGCTGATATTGTTGTGACCATCATAAATCTATGTCATGATATGATGGTGACACGGCGTGCAAACACTGCATGGAAGGGTGATATGCGAAACACAACTATGTTTTTAACCCTATCGGTTCATTGTTGGCCCGTCTACAAACCAATTTTAAATTTAAATGTTTTTCCAAGGTCTGAATCCTGTGTTTGTCTTTGGTTCCTAATGCTACGAGAAAACGTGTTGATTCCTTTATTCCATGATTATTTACCTAATCCTATATATCATTAATTTATGTCTGGCACATGGGATTTATTCCTTGAAGCCAAGGGGGGTAAAAAAACCTTAATACATCTCTTAAAATTTTCCTCAATGTCGGTATGTATTTCAACGTTTGTTCCAAATTAATGATGCGCGATACGAGATGTTTTATCGATTGTCTCGATTGTTCAAACATCTCGATGACTCTCGATGGTTGTCACTTGGACTCGATTGTTGTTAATTCATAGTTCACTGAGACCGAGTCGCATAGTACTGAATCGTACACTGTCGAGATCCACATAATATTATACAATCGTTCATCACACAACAACTGTGGTCGAGTCGATGGTCGATTGTGCAGTAATCGCGTAATTCGAATTCAATAGTGAAGAGATAACTGGTAGTGAGTACCGACTGAACAGTGTGAACAGTGAACAATTAACGAGTTGCGTGAACGTCAGTCGACTAGCATATTAACCTTGAATCGCGATTATATGTACTCTCATTCGCTGCTTTTGCTATATAACCTATGTGGCAAATAATCGACTCGAACAATCGAACATTTCGATTGTAAAATCAAACTCCGAGTCGATTGTGGACTCGATTGTTATTATGAACGTTACGATTACAATTGTTTCGATTGTAAAAATATCTCGTATCGCCCATCACTATTTCAAATTATACAGATCCTTCCAAAAAGTAATTCACTTTCAAACTATGTTCTAAAATCTAAACCATTCCAAACATAGCTTGTAAATTTGAGCTCAATCGGTTCAGTAGTTTGCGAGTCTACAAGGATCATACAAACGAACATTCATTTCTATATACTTACTAGCGGCCCGGTCCGGCTTCGCCCGGACTGTAATACACTACTCACTCGCTTCGCTCGTTCGCTCCCGGGGGGAACATTACTCACTCGTTTCGCTCGTTCGCTTGATTATTATAATTACATTACTCACTCGCTTCGCTCGTTCGTTTGAATATTATAATTACATTACTCACTCGCTTCGCTCGTTCGCTCTCGGGTGTTATGATTTATATACAAAATCTTTGTTTTATATATACAGAATAATACATTACTCACTCGCTTCTCTCGTTCGCTTCCGGGTGAATTTTTTCGATGTTTTAATAGTTATTCTGTTAACTAAAGCAGAGACAAATCCAAAAAATCTAAGATCGTGAAAATCGGTCTAGCCGTTCTCGAGTTATAAATGGTGTAACTAACTAACTAACACGACATTCTTTCTATATATATATATAGATATAGATATAGAGGGATTTTTATATATATATATATTATAACGTAACTTTTTCTTCGAAATTTTGTAAATATTCAAGCTGTCAAGTAAACGATATTTTGAAACGTTTAAACATCATTCAAGCGATGATTGTTAAAACCAGTCTCTGGGGGCACGCGCCGTCACTGAAATCACGCCTACCATATTATCGCGCGCGGCGTTCAAGTACTAACACATGCATACATGCATTACATAGACACGTGCCTCAGGGCTAAGTTTTCAGACCCATTATATTATGTTTTCTAAATACACTAGCGTTCAAACGTTTACGGCGACTCCAATTATTTAAATGATTGAAGAACTTTGACTTAGGATTCTTTGTTTCATTCTTATTAAAGTGTGTTTGAAAAACTTGATTATTTAAGAATTTATTGAGCCCTAACATTTCAATAACCTCGATTATACGTCACCTTCTATTATCCGTAAGTTCTTGAGCAAATATACGTATTGCCACGAAAATACTGTAATTTAATTGTAGATTATAGACGCGTCGACAACTCAGGTCATTAACGTCGAAAAAAAAATACTGTAGATAATAGAAATAGTAGATTGTTTATCTAGATGCGTAATGGGTTATATTACTAACGAGTGAGAGAGTAGATAGATAGATAGATATGTATTTGTTTGAGCACCACAGCTACGTGGCATAACAACGTCAAATAATGACAAGTTTAAGACATTACATAAACGAAAAATCTTCCACTTTATAAAGACCAGCCTCAGTCAACCGTCTTCTCACAAGATTTCTGAACTGACTTAGAGGAAGGTTTTGAACAGCTGTGGGCAGTTTATTAAATAAAGTAATGGACATGCAGACAAAACTGCTGTGTGTTTTTTGTAATCTATGAGGTGGTAATCTAAGATTATCTTTGTATCTTACATTATAAGAGTGGAAGAGTGGAGTATGTTAAAACGAGCGCCATATACCTATTACAAATACCTATTTTTCACTTCATTTTCAAAAGATTTTTACAGTTCATTTGCGTCGCCATCTTTACTTTTACAGTAGGCCGTGAAGGTCGTGAGTATGTAATCGCAGGCGGATAGAGCGAATAATTACTCAATTAAAAATTGTCTCTCAGCGTCAGCTTATATTACCTATATCTCAATGGGCGTTATTAGTGTATTTGTCATAATATGGCACATACACTATTGACGTCGGTCGGATGGCGGGACCTAGGGGTCGGATCAAAATTTCTCGACGTTTCATAGCCTCCTGAACAATTTGGCAACATTTTTGGAAATGTTTATATACAGGGTGAATTCGACCACCCGTATCAGTCGTTTTTTTCGAAAACGGTTAGTCGTAGAGAGTTGTGTCAAAAATTTGTATTATAAAAGCCCTAATAAAGAATCGAATGGTGACAATTTTTTTTTCCGGGAAGGTCGGCTTCCCTATTAGTTTGCTCCAGAATGTCCAGAACTCCGGAATTATAAATGTAACGATAGGTCGAAAGTGGTATTGTTGAAAAGATCTTTATAAAATTAGCAAGTTTTGTACGGATTTTTTTTTTATTACTGCCACCCCTGTTAAGTAATATTTGTTTGAAATTACTATACATTTTAGAGAAAAAAAATATTTACATTTTTTTCATATTATAATATCTAGAATTTATTTATATTTTTTTTACCTATGTTAATACATGACATTGAGAACGTTTTTTTTAATATCTCAGGATTCACTGAACCGATTTGACTCAAAATCTAATCAGATCTAAGTTAATGACTGATAGAACAATCGGCATGGCCGTATGTTGTTCCGTTTTTACGATATCGAAGGCGAAAAATTGACCACACACACACAAACATACACACATCAGTCAGAAAATGATCTTAAACGATTGCTAGGTTCTCAAAACGTGAAGATCTGTTAAAATCTCGAAATATTTTTTTCGGACTAAATCCAATACTTTCCCTACCATAGTAGAGGTGGGAAGTAAAAATTGTCTGTCAGCGTCTGCTTACATTATATCGCAATGGGCGTTATTTTGAAACTTATGGAAGGTAGTGTACACGGTATAAGTTATAGACTACAATTTAACTACAAAGTATAGTGATAGATGTTATGGAATGTACCTAGTGCTGGGTTGACTGTACTTGCATCAACAGCGCTTATACGTTATTATAGTGGCGACACTGTTATATTATTTGACAATAGTTAATGTAAAGTCTGAGTGTTGGCAACCTTGTTTCACCTCTAATATCTAAATCCCCCAAGATAAACCTAAAGGAGTAGCTATAGTCAATTTTGATTCAGTGAATTATTAAATTAAATAAAATTTATTTAAAATATAAGTTGATAATTTTTCATTATAGAATGTTTTGTAAAGAAAGATATTTTTTTTAATCAATTTAAATTTATTTTTGATTGTAACAGTATTTACTTTCGCGTTCCCTTTACTTGAATACCTCAAAAATCAAATGATTTCTTAATTGGCAACTGATTTGATGTTTATAATTACACTAGCCGTTACCCGTGGCTTCGCCCACGTATTTTTCGATTTATGATTTATTATCCCCCCGCGAGAAATTCTCCTCCTGCGAAGCGAAGCCGGGCTGGTGGTGTTTATTCGCTCGAATTTTATAATACATAACTCACTCGCTTCGCTCGTTCGCTCGGATTTCATTAACACATTACTCACTCGCTTCGCTCGTTCGCTCGAATTTTATTAATACATTACACACTCGCTTCGCTCGTTCGTTTGAATATTAATTATACATTACTCACTCGTTTCGCTCGTTCACTCGAATATTAATAATACATTACTCACTCGCTTCGCTCGTCCGATCGAATTTTATTAATACATTATTGCTCACCTACGTTATATAAGGAACTCCTGTGCAAAATTTCATCCTTCTAACTTAAAAAATTATGAACTTCCATACAAACTTACATCCCCTATTTAACCCCTTTAAGGGATGAATTTTCAAAAATCCTTTTTTATTACTCATCTACGTTATATAAGGAACTCCAATGCAAAATTTCATGCTTCTAACTTAAAAAATTACAAACTTCCATACTAACTTTCATCCCCTATTTAACCCCTTTAAGGGATGAATTTTCAAAAATCCTTTCTTTCTACTCATCTACGTTATATAAGGAACTCCTGTGCAAAATTTCATGCTTCTAACTTCAAAAATGACGAATTTCCATACAAACTTTCATCCCCTATTTAACCCCCTTAGGAGTTGAATTTCGAAAAATTCTTTCTTAGTGGGTGCCTACGTCACAAAAGGAACCTACTGTCCAAATTTCAAGTTTATATCTTCAGCGGTTTGACCTGGGCGTTGTCTGTCAGTCAATCAATCAGTCAGTAACGGAACTGTTTTATATATATAGATTAGTCATTATTAGATTAGTAAGTAATTATTTACTTATTAGGTAATGATTGCATCGTGTTGTATAATTTAATATAATGAAAACATCTTAAATAATTGATATTCGAAAGCTGATTAAATTATCAATATAGTATGATTTCAATAGAATTATTATCGCTATAAGCGCTTGGTAGAACATAATTGAATAAAAAAAAGTCAAGAGGTGTCATGGGACACCCGACAGAAGCTTTGCTTTTTACGTCAACCCATGCGATGGGCTACGCAAGTCCAGTACAAAATATAAATACAATTTAATTGAAATAAGAATTAACATACTTATATTATTTAAAATTATTTGTATAGATACACACAGTACTAATGTTGTACAAAACGTTATCTTTGTGTTGGTGCATATACCTGTACATAGGCCATTGCACGTGCGCCAGTATATTACATTCACAGCTGGCCAAGCGCAATACGTATAAGGTATATCTATAGCTATGAGTGTAGCTATAGATATAGTTTTAACATGAGCATGTCGGTGACGTGACGCGAACCCAGAAGTTTTTCCCCTGCCAGAAATCGTCTGATGCGCCTATAGAAGCATAGCTTCAATAAATACACAATCACTTGAAAAATTCTACACATTTATGAATCTCAACGATCGTTTCGGGTTTCTAGCTCATCATCAGGAGAGTTTTAGTTTGAACTCTCCTAATGATGGGCTATAGAAACGCGAAACGATCGTTGAGACTAATAAAGGTGTAAATTTTTTTAAGTGTTTGTGTATTTATTTTATCAATATAGTGTCAAATGTGATTAAAAATAAATATTTTGAATTATCAAAGAGTATTGGAAATCCTCTATTATTTCAATGCATGTAAATCTAAAACAAATGAATGTCACCAGAAACTGTTTTTAATTTAAATAAAATAATTTATTGATTCCAATGAATTGTTAATGTGGCATTTAAAGCGGAATACGTCAACTAACGCAAATATTTATAATATCAACGTACTTTCTCTCTCTCTTTCTATCTAGTATTTCTCTTCTCGCTCGTTCGACAACAATGTGGCATTGTTAGTGACGTAAATGTAATCACAGAGATTCCTGCATTGTTTCTTTTGTTACAACGTTTATTACAGGGAAATTGTTTGTGAAAATCACTATAGGTACGTATAACATATTAACCATTTAAATATACAAGGTGCATCGAACAGTTGTAAACAAACGATGCATTTAACGTCGATTAATTAATTATTGTTGACGTATGTAGATCAAATTGATGAGACTATCTTGCGACTAAATTCGGAACTATTCAAAGCGGGTGAACTCTCTTGTAAGTCGGCTAACCTTTAGAAAAATCTGATTACATTCTACAGGTGATGTTTACCTTATTTACTTTCTTTTCCATTGATAATTTTTGATAATTTTGAAATACCTACATAATTGGTATTTTAAGTATTGATAATAAAGCCTCTTTCCGATCAAATTTTCGTTTATTTTATGTATGTAGGCGACGTTTCAACACAATTTTATGTCTTTGTCAT
Organism: Mongoloraphidia duomilia; assembly: GCA_039654895.1. Lineage (NCBI taxonomy): Eukaryota > Metazoa > Arthropoda > Insecta > Raphidioptera > Raphidiidae > Mongoloraphidia > Mongoloraphidia duomilia. The sequence goes on from CM077527.1 coordinate 18,008,162, forward strand.
GCAACACAAATAATAATAAATTAGGTAGGATATTTCATTCAAAAACTATACTGAAAATTTTTAAGACGTCTTTACTCTTTTTATTTTACATAAAAAAGTTGAATTATTATTAAATATATTATACCAAATTATTATTGTTTTATATGGCCTGAAGGAGACATATAATTGTGTCGAAACGTGGCTTATAACAAAAAATAAACGAAAATTTGATCGAGAAGAGGCTTTTTTTGGGACTTGAGAATGGCCGAGCGTGTAGCAATGCTGTTGTTTACATGGCGTTGCTATGGTTCCTCTATTACAAGTCCTCAGTTCCCGGGTTCTAGCCCGAGAGCTGGTAAAAGTGTCAATTGGATTTTTAATTTATTATTAAAAAAAAATAATGAATTGAAAATATGAATTGGTGATAGACCCAAATAACCTTAGTTGTTGGTGGTCTTTAAAACACAATTTTACAATTTTCACAAGAGGCTTTTTTATTTAAATTCTAATTCTAATTTCTAATTCTAATTTAAAGTTATAGGTACTTAATCATTATTTTTTTATAAATGTGATATATATTTTCAATCCATTATTTTTTTTTTAATAATAAATTGAAAATCCAATTGACACTTTTACCAGCTCTCGGGCTAGAACCCGGGAACTGAGGACTTGTAATAGAGGAACCATAGCAACTCCATGTAAACAACATCATTGCTACACGCTCGGCTATTCTCAAGCCCAAGTACAAAACAGTAATTTTAATATATTCAGAGAAACTTCAATAATTGAAATAAATAGTTGTGAAACATATAATTTTTTTTAAATTCTAACAACTTTCCAGAAGGCAATATTATTTTATGTTTGCACTGAAAAATTCAAAGGTTATTTTATTTTCAATAATATAAAATATTTAATGCCTATACTTTTTGATGTGAAAACATCTGTCGTTTTGAAGCACTCTATATAAATATTTTTATAAAATCAAAAATGTCTGTTACAATTTTATTGACAGTTGTATATTAACACATAAGAAAAATATGTACTGTTTGATCGTCAAATAAAAAAATAATTCTCATAAAGTAAAAATATGGTGTAGGGCAAGGGTATTGACGGTGAGAGAAACGTGCCTCGAATGAAAAACGGCTATCAAAACAGAATAAAATTTTATGATATGCTGCGAAATTGAAGTGATTATAAAATAGAATTCGCTTCAGAATTGCTACGGGAACAGCTGACTTCGCACGAGAAATTTAGATTTGTCAAAAACTTTCATACTGGATTTCTCAAAACGTTGTTTATATAATTGAGTTTTACCGATGACCTTAGGGCTTAGACCAAGGTCTCAGTGTAACTTAGATTTTCTGAACACTGTTTTTAAAATCAAGGCTCCAGTATTCTCCATTTGAATTCAATATGTTTCAAGATTTTTGAAAATTCTACGTTTGAATATTTTCAATTTTGTTTTTATTTAATTAAACTCGATTCTCGCTTTCACGAAAAAATTTAATTAAAATTAGCATTCCTCATCGCTAGTTAAATGTCAACTAAACCAAATGAAATCGTTTCGATAAATAATTTTTAAATACAGGATGATTATATTAAAAATTACATTTTCGGTTGGTTCTAAAGCTAAGTATCACCTATCGAACATAGAAAAAAAATGTGAAGTCTGTTCAGTAATTTATGAAATAACCTCCTTTTTTCACTCGGACAAAGTCGGGCCGGCTAGTTATTCTAGCCTATATTTATCACCTTTGCGGAAGCTCCGTGTATAAAATTTCACAGAGATTGGTTGAGTAGTAGCGGCATGAAAGCCGAACAAACAAACAAACTCACTTTCGCATTTATTATATTAACAAAAATAAAGATAGTTACTTCTTACCACAACAGTTTTATTGATGGATGTACATTTCGAAAGCTATGCTTTCATCTTCAGCAAACACTATACAATGTTTGCTGAAGATGAAAGCATAGCTTTCGAATTGTACATCCATCAATAAAACTGTTGTGGTAAGAAGTAACTATCTTTATTTTTGTTTTTATTCCAACCACAGTGCTCATATATTTTTATTTATTATATTACTTAGGATTAACGATTTGTAATTTTATTAATTTTTTTCACAGCTTTGAAGCTATTCATGAAATAAAAATCTTTCTAATAAGTGTTCTAAATTAGTTGAAACTCAAGTGTGTAAGCTTTCACGGCCGGCCTTGTTCCAAATCTTGATAGTTTCCGCGCTTGTGGGCCCTGGTCCGATGATATTTCTACCTGACGTTTCGTCTACAACTGCGATAGACATTTTCAAAGGCGATGTGGCATTGGTGGCAGCGGTCGGATTGTCCTCCTTACGCTTATCTGTGAGCCGCCAACAGAAGCTTCAAATCTTGATAGTTTCCGCAATTGTAGGCCGTGATCCGATGTTATTTCTACCAGACGTTTCGTCTACAACTGCGCTAGACATTTTCAAAGGCGATATGGCAGCGGTCGAAATGTCCTCCTTGGTGGCTCACAGGTAAGTGTGTCAACGACTGGTATCCTCCCTTCTTTTATGCTAAATTCCAGTGTGTTCTCTGTTCGGTCGTAGTCCGTCCCTCTGTGAATGATCAATTGTGTTGTATGTAGTAGTGTGCATGAGTTCTCTGCTCGGTCGTATTCCGTCCTTGTGCGATTGGTCATTGGTTTTGTATGTCGGAGTGCTGGTGTCCAGTTGAAACTGTTTGAGAAATTCTGATTTGAACATACATACAAGCATACAATAACAAAACATCCCCTTAGAGACATGACCCAAGCATTTCTCGAAAGCGTTTTAGTGCCCAGATAAACTCCGCATGGGTCCGTAAGGTCACTGCATAATATTATGTAATTTCAAAATCCTCAGTATATATAATTGCTTAAACACTTATAGCAATAATATCTAAGTCAGTATAATTTTGTCACCACCTAACTATAATTAGTGGTTTTAATCCATGGGTGCTGCTAGAAAATATTCCATGGGGGTGGAAAAATAATGCGCATGCATAAACCAAATTACTTAGTACCTATATGGCTATATATATTATATAGGTATTATATTTCCAATAATTTATCACGTCATTTCGAGCGTTTTAATTTTAAATTTATTATCAACTATATCCCTATATTATTAAACGAGCAAATCTTGTATAATGTATATATTATAGAATAGAATAGAGAATAAGAATAATTTACCTATATAAATATTTTCTCGAAAACAGCCCTAACGATTTGGATGAAATTTACTGAAAAGGGGTTTTGGGGGGCAAAAAATCGATCTAGCTAGGTCTCATCCCTGGAAAAATTCGTTTTCTTATCGATTTTATCATTTTAAAAAACAGTTTTTTTAACGTTATAAAACAGTGTCGTATGGTGAGTAGGCTTTGGAAAAAACAAACTATTTTCATTATTTATGTCAAATTACTCTGACAGTCAATCTTTAACTTATTAAAATAATCAGTGATTATTTGAAAAGTAAAAAAATAACAACAATAAAATCTAAACATAATTATACTTACATAATTATGTTTAGATTTTATTGTTGTTATTTTTTTAACTAATATTTAAATAAATAGGTATATTACTTTTATATTACCTATATAAAATATGTAGGTACATACGTTATGTAGTTTGACGTATACTGACGTATAATAATATTATCTACTTAAAGGTATGTAATTTTTTTTCTTAAAAACGACTAACGATTTTGATGAAATGGGAACTTTAAGTACTATTTTTTTTGAACTCATCCGAGCAAAGCTCGGTCATCCAGATATTAGGTAATAAAGGGTGTTAAGTAAGTATGCGCACAAACTTTAAGGAATTAATCTGGGATTGATTTTAAGACAGAACCTTCATATAAGTATGGGTTCAGAACGGCTCTGTTTATCCAGGTACAGGGTGTTAAAATTTGAAAAAAATTTAAGATTTTTTTAATTTATTTTTTGAATAGTGCCAGCTACTTAATTAAAACTTTGCACACACTAATAGATCGTCACAGAGTACATTTTGCAATTATTAAATTATTTTTAGTTCAACCACTTACAATTTAAAATTTAAATTTTAACACCCTGTATCTGGAAAACAGAGCCGTTGCGGACCCATGTTTATATGAAGGTTTTGTCTTTAAAGTTTAAATCAATCATAGATTAATTCCTTAAAGTTTGTGCACATACTTAATTAACACCCTGTATAATATAGAGTTATTAATAGCAATCAATGAGTCAGCACTTTTTTATCGAAACTGTTGCCAACACCAAACAAAAAACTGTCAACAAATGAGTTTTTAAATATATTTTTTACAGTTCGAAATATATTATCATATTTCATAAAAACCGGAGAATAAAATGTGAAAATTTAAGATGTTTTTTCTCTACGAATATTGAAACCGATCATTTTTTTGTGTTAAAAATATTTAGAGTGTTTTTAATTTCATTAAAACCAGCCGTTTTTTTGAATAAAAATGTGTAGAACTGTCTTTACTGCATAACATATTTTTGAAAGCACTTGACAGATAAAATGAAGTTCATTTTTAGGGTTTCGTAGCTCCGTATGGAACCCTATTACCCTGCATACGATGTCTGCCTGTCTGTCTGTCCGTCCGTCACAAAGCTCTGTCTTACAAACGGTAAGAGAGCTAGGTAGCTAGTTGAAATTTTCACAGATTGTGTGTTGTTATGGCATGAATCCTGGCAAATAATAATTAGATTAAATAAAAAAATTATTTTAATGTTTTTTATACTGACAAGTGGAAGTCGCATCATCGTACGCAATGATAATAAACTATATTATTTATATTGGAATCAAACCTGTAACTGTGCTTTTTAACATAGATATAGTTTACACTAATTAGATTATTGTAACGGTACGGAACTCTCGTGGCACGAGTTCAGTGGCGGCGCTAAGATTTTTTGTTAGAGTGGGCTGAGGCATGGTGTTCTGAAGGTGGGCCAATAACATTTGTTCCTAAAATTTTAGTGCTCGTCAAAATTTTAACCCAGATTACTTGCTATAGAATTCACAAGAAAAATGATTGTTGAAATTTCAAGGGTTAAAAACGTATTTAAAAATTAAACTAAAGATTGGGGATTACCTATTGCAGGGTGGGCCAAGGGCTGGGCCATGGACCACCCGGCCCACCCTCCAACGCCGCCACTGCGTGAGTTCTATTCGCATTTGACAGTTGTTTTTTTTTCATATTTACGTATGAATTAAATTTTTTCTCAACGAGTTTTGACACGTCGCCAATTTTATAAGCATTATTTAATTGACGTTCTGAATTTTAAAAATACTCTACGATGCAAATCTCTTTATTAATATAATATTTTATAAGTATCTGACTTTAAACCATACGTAGGTAAGAATATTTTTTCCTGGAAATAAATTTTAATCTTAAGTTTTCTTATTTGATGTTCAAAAAACATGTTTGCGTAAATTTTTCAAGTTAATCAATGCGTCTTTAGATAAAGATAATGTGGATCGTAGTATATGATTACTTGTGCAGTCGGAGGCAGTTTTCTGCGAAAAATGAGAAAATTCAAAAAGTCATTGCTCCGTTATCTTCGTCATGACTCGCCTTGTCAATGATCAAAGAAGGCTTCGAGATATGCATATAATACTTACTTGGCTATGTATAATACCTATAGTCTGACCATTCTATGTAGGACAGCTATGAGAAAAAACCCTATCTTTTATTTGTTTGATTGACTGAACTTCAATACATTATACAGGGTGATTCCAAAGTTGACGTTATCCTTTCACCAGTGAATAGGGCTTCAACAAATAAAATTTTTTTCCTTTGACGCTTTTTCGAAATGTCAACAACAACGGAGATACAGGGTGTCAAAGTTTTATTTAAAAAATTAAAATTTATTAATAACTGCCAAACCACTTGAGATATTTAAGACAAATTTTGTAGGTGTCAATAGCTACGTGGGAGGGAAATTCTTCAATAAATAAAATATTTTTGGGTTGACCAGTGGCGCGCGTAGAAAAAAGTTGTTTAATGTTTTTGAGAAAAAAATGGTACGCTCGGCCATTCTCAAGCCCGAATAATGTTGTAAGTTTGAAATAAAGTTCTCTTATTATTGAATGAAATTTTTTATTTTGTTATTATGACAATCTGAGTTCTTTTACAATAAAATAAAAATAATAATCTTTTTATTGATTACCTAATAAATTTAATTTGAATCGAGAAAGGCTTATTTTTATTTCTTTGTTATTGAATGAATTTATGAAATAATATTGAAGAAAATAAACTAATACGTACTAAACAATGAACTAAAATTTTTAAAATGTTTTATTTCAAATTCCAAAATCAAAAATGATGATTTGTAATAATCTATTTTGCAATAAACGATTTTGTTTGAGAATGGCCGAGCGTGTAGCAATTCTGTTGTTTACATGGCGTTGCTATGGTTCCTCTATTACAAGTTCCCGGGTTCTAGCCCAAGAGCTTGTAAAAGTGTCAATTGGATTTTCAATTTATTATTAAAAAAAAAATAATGAATTGAAAATATGAATTGGTGCTAGGCCCAAATAACCTTAGCTGTTGGTGGTCTTTAAAACACAATTTAAGTTTCCATAGTTACATATCTATTTCCTATGTGTACTTATAAAAAACTCAAAAAAATTGCATTGTAAAAAAACTCGACTGTATGCACGACAGCTATGAGAAAAAATGTGATTGAAGTTATGTAACTGAGGTTATGTTGTGAATGAGGTTATGTTGTGACTGAGGTTATGTTGTGACTGAGGTTATGTTGTGACTGAGGTTATGTTGTGACTGAGGTTATGTTGTGACTGAGGTTATGTTGTGACTGAGGTTATGTTGTGACTGAGGTTATGTTGTGACTGAGGTTATGTTGTGACTGAGGTTATGTTGTGACTGAGGTTATGTTGTGACTGAGGTTATGTTGTGACTGAGATTATGTCACAGTTGTAGAACTGTAGACACGTGGGCGAACGTAGCTTCTGTGTCTGTACGTGTAATTCGAACACGATGACGATGAAGTTGGTCTACTTTACGATGAGGAAATGAGGACTTCCAGAACTCTTGATGCGATATTTTCTATTACGAATATTTACTTCGGTGTAGTTAATTGAATATCGATTTATGTTACATAATAATTTTCCCATCAAAAGACACCTTCCTGTACTTCAATAATTTTTTTATGTATATATAACCCGGTAATGACATAATTAAGGAACGGTTGATATTCATTTCTAATTTGCAAAAGTGCTTGTGATATATTTTTAAAACGTATATTTTGAATTATATTATTAACTTGCTTACCGCTCCGGTTTCGCCCGGGTGCTTTGAATTTAATGCCTCTTTTGACAGTCAAAAATACACTGTAAAAAATGGATGTAAAAATACTTTGAAAGTTAAGGTAGAATTCGCTCGATTTTCTAAGTGATTTTACATTATTATTTATTTTTACACAGAAAACTTCATAAAAACTTGGACTTTTACTGTAAAGTTAAAGAAATTTGTGATTTTTACATAAAGTAAATTAAAATTACATAATTTAATACCAATAGTGTGTAAAAATTACAAAATAAAATGTATAGTTACATATATGAAATGGATGAATACAAAACAAATTAATGAAAATTATAACCACGCATGCGCAATGTGTTTTTATGGAATCTACGCGATGTGCAGGCGATACCTGTTTTCGACGCCATTGTCTCTTTGTGTGCCTATTACCAGATTAATCGCTGGCTATAAATGGACCATCGATAATCTATGTAATCGGCCTTCTCATTTCTTACAGTGTACAATAATCTGTTTTCCAAATTGGACAAATATATGATGCGTAACTATGGAAACGTAGAACGCACGTATCGTTAATTCATGACCTCCTGTTTTTCCAACACCATAAGTATGCACAGTAGTGAGGATACATGGCTGGAATGCTCTCCCTCGGGAACAGTTTCCTGAGATGAAAAGTAGCCCATGTCCTTTGTAGGACTTCAAGGAATCTCTTTGCCAATTTTCGTCGAAATCGCTTCAGTGGTTAAGCCGTGAAGAGGTAACAAACAAACAGACAGACAAACACGTTCATAAGTGCGCTAATAGATGACACTGAAACTTAATACGCGTATTAAGTTATTTGTAGTTCACAAGTGCGCTAATAGATGACACTAAAACATATAAGTATATATTTTAAAATTAGAAAATCAGAAGTTTTCACTTCTGTCATGTGGTCATAAACACACACCCACTTTTTAACACGCTTATATTAGCTTCACCTGTATGTTTGCGAGCTTGCGAGCTTGCGGGCTTGCGTGCGTGCTTGCTTGTTTGTCAGTTTGTAACCGACTTCTTTGAACTTGATTTTGACCAACTTTGAACGGTCAGATTTAGTTTAAACTTTGCACACTTATCAAGGACCGATTACAATACAATAATTCCATAAGTTTGTCCCATTATCCTGACCAGGATCTCCAGGACTAAAAAAAAAAAGCAAAAAACTTCAGATTGAACTGAAACTTTGCACACTTATCAAGGACCGATTACAATACAATAATTCCATAAGTTTGTCCCATTATCCTGACCAGGATCTCCAGGACTAAAAAGCAAAAATAAATTATAATTTAAAAATACTAAAAAACACGCTTTAATGAACTAAAAAGTAAAAAATAATTAATTTTATTGTAAAAAAGCGTGGGGTGCTTTGTATCATATTTTCATACTACCCCACGCTTTTTTACAATAAAATTAATTATTTTTTACTTTTTAGTTCATTAAAGCGTGTTTTTTAGTTTTTTTAAATTATAATTTTTTATTCAATATATAAAGTTTCTACAAAATTGTCAAAAAAATCGTTTTGTAGCCTATTTATAATGTAGATTCTAACACTCAAAACATAAAATGTGGGACGTCCCTATATTATCCCATCTAGGACTCGAACACAATACCTTTAGAACGCTCGCTCGGAATTTTCTGTTTATATAAAGGAACTCTAGCATTATTGGTTATTTTAGAGTACTTTAACATTTCTTTTAAAATCTGAAATTAAAACATAATATATTCAAATTAAAAATGCTGTGCAGTTTAATTATTTCTTTTGATTTTTATTCATAATGTATATTTTATTTTTAAAAAATTTATCATCGCAATGTGAAAAATAAAAAAAATGTTTTTAGTTGTCATGTTCATCGTAACTATATATAAGAGATCCACGGTCCAAGTTAATAAAAGAAATAATACAGTTTGGCAAATAAAATACGGGCTTAGAATAAGCTCAAAAAATACATCCTCTTTAAAAATATCTTCATCTCATTTACAAATTTGTTTCCATTTAATTAATTAATCGACAATATCACAACTTTTCAGAGGTTTTATAGAGCTAGAAAATTAAACTAGAGCATGAAAAATTTAAAAATAATCAAATACAAAAAAAAGTCGATCTCTGAAATAAAACTGAAATCTACAATATTTTGGAACGATAGTTTTTCGGGTTATCTACTTCAGTTTACGTCTCCACGACCTAGTATTTGTTGGATTAAAGAAATAAAAGCCTCTTAAATGACTTTTTTTTCTGAAATTTTTTTTACGAGTTTGGTCAAATTTCAGTTTTAAAATAGTCATCACAGATGATTTGGATACATTGAAAAAAAAATGATAAATATAATTTTCTATATATTTATTCGATTTATTTATTGTAGATTATAGACGTGTCGACATCTCAGGTCTTTCAACTACACTAAATAACAACTTTCTTGAATCTAAATAACATCACAAAACATCCATGAGCGCAGGTGGGATTCGAACCCACGACAGTCTAGTCTAGAGGTATATATATTTATTCGAGTCACAAAATAAGTAAACATTTTTTGCCTGATTTTATATTCTTTAACCTTAGTGCATTTCTCTATATCTACCGTTCTTTCTGATTACATCTCAAACAAGTTCAAAGAAAGTGCAATTTAAAATAAAATCGAAGTCTCATATTTCACGCAAATGTCTTCTTTAATACAAAATGGCTCCCAATGCGAACATATTAAGTAGTGAATGAGGTAAACTTTAACTTCAAATATTTCATTTTCATCCAAAAAAACAACTGCCGATATCTAGAAGTTTATACAATCAGGAGACATTAGTATCATATATCTAGAGCAGGGATGGTGAACATATGGCACGCGTGCCATAGGTGGCACACGACAAAATATTGTCGGAATGGTATTGATTGATATACAATCGAAATAATTAAAAATATGTTAGATACTGTCGAAAATATTTGACTATCATTCAAATAACATAATATTATGAGATCGACCACGACAAGTATCGACGAAAGTTAAATAGCGATCCATGCATTATCGAAATAATTCTTTTCATCTACGTTTGAAAAAATGTTTTGTCTTGAAGTCCTTGTTGGCACGTCATAGTTTTTGAAAAAAATTGGCAGATAGATGTGAAATGGTTCGCCATCTCTGGCCTAGAGCGTGCTAAATTGATCGCAAATAGGAATTTTCCATTTAAAATCATCCAGATTAAATTTCTCGTTCTCCTCGATATTTTAAAGCGGTAAATTGCATAAAACAAACTGTTACAGCATTATTTCAGTCGATCTTTTCAGGTCTCACAACCTATTCTTTGGTATTTACTTCTTGACTTCTATATCTTTCCCGGTTTCCACAGCGTTTCCAGCATTATCAACTATAATTTTGCCTTCAGTCATTTTCTTCAGGTCTTCGCAACCTATTCGATAGGAACATGACTTCAGCTTCCTTTTTGAGTTTCCACAACTTTTTCGGTAGCACGAAGACTTGAAACTTCCTCCAGATCGTTATAATCTCCTCGATAAGAACGTCGTCAGAACTTCTTTAGTATTTACTTCTCGACTTCTATCTCTTTCCAGGTTTCCACAGCGTTCCCAGCATTATCAACTATAATTTTGCCTTCAGTCATTTTCTTCAGGTCTTCGCAACCTATTCGATATGCACATGACTTCAGCTTCCTTCTCGGATTCCCACAGCGTTTTCGGTAGCACGAAGACTTGAAACTCCCTCCAGATCGTTATAACCTCCTCGATAAGAACGTCGTCAGAACTTCTTTGGTATTTACTTCTCGACTTCTATCTCTTTCCGGGTTTCCACAACGTTCCCAGCATTATCAACTATAATTTTGCCTTCAGTCAATGTTTTCAGGTCTTCGCACCCTATATTCGATATGATCATGACTTCAGCTTTCTTCTCAGGGTTTCCACAACCTTCTCTGTAGCAAGAAGACTTAAAACTCCCTCCAGATCGTTGCAACCTCCTCGACAAGAACGCCGTAACAATTGATTGCGTTCTTCTAATCTTCAGTCGTTTTTCAGCCGGTGGAATCTGAAACATAGTCAGTCGTTAATCTTTGATTATTTTTCAAGGTAATTAATTAAACTAGTGTTAACATTCCCAATCCGTACACAAACACTGCGTAAAGGCAAGAAATATATTTTTCCCTTGCGACAGTATTAATTAATAACTTTGACAGCCCTATTTCTCATCCAACTCGGTCTTCCTCTGGAGTTTCTATTACATCATCGCGTCTTTTATTTCCACCTTTCTGTTTTTTTTGCCTTATGCCATTAGCGTTGCAGTTTTTTAATTTGTTACATAAAAAAGACCGAAGGAAAACTTCTATTGGCATAATTTATTGATTATTCTAAATGAATTGTTATACTTTTTTTTAATTTGAAACACAATATTAATAACATATCTATACAAAGCTTTATAATCTACATAAAATGAATGGATCAGAATGAACGATGACTACATTAATAATTTTTTAGGGTTGTTATGGTAAATCGCGTCACACCATTTTTATCACACATATTTTTGTTCTGCATTTTGGGTCGGCTTTTCTTTTTTTTTTTAATTCACTCTACCGTGCCTAAGGAAGTTTTACTTCAAAAAAACAAACAAAAACAGCGAGATAGGTGTATATATGCATTGTGTAATTATCAAAATTCGGATATAATGACAGCTAGATATAACCTCAAAATTTTTTGAAAACTGGTCAATGAGGATTGAGGATAGAATATAGCTGACAGTGGAATTTTGCATCATTTACGTTACAAATCACTTCCGTGAAATTTCACCGAGTAGCTCTCCTATAGCAGAAATTTGGATGGGTGAGCGCCAGTAAACATTCTAACACATCAAAACTAGAATTTCCCTAGCCTAAAAGCGGTCTGGCTCTCCCGACGCTATTTTTAAAGCTAAAGGGTTCAGATAAATGCCAAATAATAATAATAATAATGCGTTTAACGTCCGTTTCTCGACATTATGTCATAACAGACGCCATTCGCACCATTACTATTTTTCATTTTACCACTTCCCGTTGTTTTCTACATATTTTAAACTTCAACTTTTTTTTTTTTTATTAGCAATTTGCGAATGGAGGAATTATAGGAAATTAGGATAAGGTAGGCAATTTTGGGAGCATAGGAGTTTTACAGGTAATCGGCCATGGCCTTGAATAAGGAACCATCTCGATATTCATTTGAAATAATTGAGGGAAACCATGGAAAACCTCAAACAAGATGGCCGGTACAGGAATTACCGTTTCTCGGCGTGAGACAGTAGGAAAAAGTTCTAGCCACATCTGCCCCCGCCGGGATTCGAACCCAGTACCTTCCCAATGCGAGTCTAGTGCTGTACCACTAAGCTACATCGCTGGGTGATAAATACCAAATGAAGGACCAAGGTTTTACAGGCGAATTTTTTTAAAAAACGTTTTGGCATCGTGTGAAGATTAGGTACGTAATTTTTAAAAAGTTGTAATTTTTTCCAAGACATTTTTTTTAAATTTTTCATCTAAAGGATCTGTAGTGTGGTTCTTGGGCGTTCATTTGGCGTTTACCTGAATCCCTAAAATACCCTCGGGAGAGTCATAACCGTTTTTAGGCGAGGGGAAAGGATCTGATATGAAGAGTGCAGGTACTGATGAGCAAAATTGGTCTTGCAGTCTTGGTCTTGGTCTTGCGAAAAAGCAAGACCGAGACCAATACTATCATTAGACAAGCAAGACCAAGACCAAGACCGAATGAACAAGAACAAGAACAAGACCAAGACCGAATATGCAAGACCAAGACCAAATACACAAGACTAAACTAAAAATTCTTACTTCAGAGCCAGTGGCGGCTCGTCTTTAAGTGCGTTCGTGCAGACAGATAAAATGAGCAAGACCAAGACTTGATACGCAAGACCAAGACTAAATAAGCAAGACCAAGATCAAGACCAGACATATTTGAGCAAGACCAAGACCAAGACTGAATCAGCAAAACCAAGACCACGACCAAGACTGTCCAAGTCTTGGTCTTGGTCTTGCTTTGCTCATCACTAAGTGCAGGTGGTACCTACCTTCCGGTATTGAATAATATGATGAGAAATTCTAGTTTTGATGTGTAAGTATCTTTACTGGCGGCCCCCTTCCCAAATTTCTGCTAGAGTGACTTGGTGAAATTTCACGGAAGTGGTTTATCGCGGAAATGATGCGAAGTACTCCAGTGGTAGTCGGTATCGAATACTCTTTAGTATTAATATTATTAATATGTGTATATTTCAGCAGGTAAAATAAGCACATTGGAAGCACATATTTCATGTTATTAATTTTGTATAAACTAAAGCAGAGCCCTCTTCAGATCAGGTGCGTGTGAGAACAACAAAGGTATTTCATCTCCCGTCTTCCTTTCTCCACTATTTCCTAATTACTTTAGCCTCCTGCCTACGTATATAATCTTGAAACGCGCCTATGTCTTGGAAACGCGTACAGTTGCGGGCAAATTTTACGTTTTCGTACCGTCGCTTTTCGAAAAAAAAACATGAATATTTCATCCCATTATCGAACTGCGGAAAAGTTATAGGTACTTATTGCGTCAAAACTCAGTATTTTTAGGGTTCCGTAGAAACTAGGAGCCCTTATAGTTTCGGTGGAGCCCTTATAGTTTCGGTCAGTCCGTGCGTCTGTCTGTCTGTCTGTCAGGAGGTCACAGACCTCCCATCCACTCATGTATACACCTATTAAGATAAAATTTGGTATACGGACGTAGATTGATAACCCAAAAAACAGAAAGGGTGAGATTTTTGGAAAATATTTTTTGGAGTTGAAAGTGTACTCAAAATGTTTGTTTATCTTCCCTATTGAGTGGGGTGTCTTTAGATAGGTCTCCTAAAATGTGCAAAAAATGTTGTAAGGACCTTTTGATTTTAACTCTTCAGTCACGAGATATTTGCTTTCAAAGTCGTTATCAAAGCGTGAGAAATTTTTTTATAAATACGTCACACCACAACTACGGAACCCTATCATATGCGTGGTCAACACTCGTTTAGGGCTTGAGAATGGCCGAGCGTGTACAAGTGCTGTTGTTTACATGGCATTGCTATGGTTCCTCTGTTACAAATCCCCAGTTCACGGGTTCTAGCCCGAGAGCTGATAAAAGTGTCAATTGGATTTTGAATTTATTATTAAAAAAATTGAAAATATGAATTGGTGCTAGGCCCAAATAACATTAGTTGTTGGTGGTCTTTAAAAAACACACACAATTTTCAACACTCGCTTGGCCCGTTTTCATTTTAAGTTGAAATGGTCCCGTCGCTCAATTAGCTTGATTTTTTTTTAAAGTTTTATAGAAGAGAAAATATCATTTTATATTAAAGATTTTAATTAAGAGAGAGAACTTACTCAAAAATAATTTTATTTAATTTTAAATGTATTTAATGTGACTTGTGTAAACTATATAGTGTAAGCATCAATAAATCATCTGTCTATCTACATCTATATAATATGCAGCATGTTTAAAGTGACCAAATCCTGAATATCAAAAAGCGGGACAAGGTCTATAAAAACCCGGCGCAGACAACCGTTGGGTTCCACGCCCAAAAAAGCCTTAAACGCGCTAGAAACCTCCAAAAACTCGCTAAAACCCCCCAAAAACTCGTTAGAAACCTCCAAAAACTCGCTATAAACCCCCAAAAACTGGCCATAAACCCCCAAAAACTCGCTAGAAACCCTCAAAAACTTGCTATAAACCCCCAAAAACTCGCTAGAAACACCTAAAAATTTGCTAGAAGCCCCCAAAAACTCGCTAAAACCCCCCAAACACTCGCTAGAAACCCCCAAAAACTTGCTAGAAACACCCAAAAACTCGCTAGAAACACCCAAAAATTTGCCATAAACCCCCAAAAACTTGCTAGAAACCCTCAAAAACTTGCTAGAAACCCCCAAAAACTCGCTAGAAACACCTAAAAATTTGCTAGAAACCCCCAAAAACTCGCTAAAACCCCCCAAAAACTCGCTAGAAACCCCCAAAAATTTGCTAGAAACCCCCAAAAACTCGCTAGAAACCCCCAAAAATTTGCTAGAAATCCCCAAAAACTCGCTAGAAACCCCCAAAAACTCGCTAATATTTTTATTTTAAATATTATTTATTTTTTACGGTAGGTATCAATTATATAATTATTGATAAATAAAATACTTTGAATGGGTAAAAATATCTAATGACAAAAAATAAACATTCTTAATTCACGTGATTTAATGAAAACGGGACAAAAGCGGGACGCTTGTTGAATCGGGACTCGTGGCTCAAAATCGGGACTGTCCCGCCTAAATCGGGACGAGTGGTCACTTTAAGCATGTTATGTGTTAAATAGGTCGACCATGTATGGGTGGTCGAGAATTGGTGTCATTACCCTACTCTTCTGTGATTATTTTTTGTCCAGTGGCGTACATAAAGCCGAAGGTAGCATCTACTCGTACCCAAACTTTTTGATTAAACTTGTCTGTGTAATTTATAACAAAGCGATCTACGTGATTCAGTCCGGCTTCTTCGGATGGCCTGGCTACGTTTTCTTACGTAGCTATATATACTTAACGTGCCACGCACACAATGTCCTGAATGTCTGCCCTTTTTCTATAGATTTGGCAATTTTGTTAAATCTTCTTCACAAATAAATATTTTACATACTATAATATACTAGCCCGGGTGCAATGAATTTAAGATTTATTAATATCTACTCGCTTGTTCGCTCGAATTTATGATTTATGAATACATTGACATAATATATATTATATTTATTGAATTCGAAGTTGCTATATTTAAATAGAGCAATTTGATCCTTGAAAACAGTTTTAAGAATTTTGTAGACTCTGAAGATGGTATAAAGAGTACCGAAACGTTAGTAAAATGCAAATTTAAAAAAATCAGTATTGCTTTTTATTGATCCTTTGTGCCACGGAAGTTCTCATTTCCAACAATTCTTAAAATTATATTTATTATTTCATTTTACCCACCGGGCATAAAATGTATCACAAATCAACAAACATTTTGTCATAAACATGACAAAATACAATTTAAAATTCCTTAAAATTCATTTATGTAATTTATCGGACAGATGATCTTTTAATTTTTTACTCATTGGCTTCGCTCATTCCCTAGCTTGAATTTATGATTTATTAATACATTATTCACTCGTTTCGCTCGCTCGCTCTAGTTATCATAGCAAAGTATCACCTATCGAACAGTAAAAAAATTGAAATCGACACTCAGATGAATTCAGACAAATGTATTGTCCTAAATCCAAAAATCTTCATCAATATCAGAAAGTGTCGCCGTAACAACATATTAAAATTTGAACCTTGAACTAATAATATAAATGTCTTCGGGTACATGACACGTTTAGGGTGATCTGTGACCACTTTAATACTGACCAATCGATCTGCAAATATTATAATGACATTATTGGGTCACCGACAAGCTATACAAACAATTTCAGCCTTGAAGCAATAATAATTGTGACCATTTTTTTTGTTACATGTTGGGGACGGTCTGCATCCTTCCCATACCGCTATCTAGCAAAATCCCTTACTCAGGGTACTTTAATATGCCTCCCTCAATATCTTCACAAAAATAAGGGCTTGAATAAATAACACCAAAAAATTGTCACTAACTCTCGGTCTATTTGTCCTTTTGTCAGTTTTCGTTCGGATTTTCTAATCTATGTTAATTGACACGTGGACACCGAAAATTATAGTATGTTTTTTACTATTTATTATGAAAGGTACTGTGCCATAGATGTTCACAAAAAAAATCATGTGTGTATGTTGCCGTTAAGGCAGGTAAAATAAAGTTTCCCTACACTGGAGAATATTACACACAAAAAAATACATAGCGTTGTTTCTCTCGCTGTTTAGTGTAGTTTGATACCTCTGGTGACACACCACGGAGATTCTATGAATTATCAATATGTAGAGTGTATCGTTTTGTCGGATTTCTTCCTTGTCGGTACAGTTATGTTGATGTTATAAATTCCAATTAGAATTTCGTTACTTTACAGACACAATTGGTCGAATTTCGACCACAGGTGATACTAGTTAGGTAATCTAAAAGTAAATACTTGCGTAATAACTTATTTTGTAGACTGAGTTAATAAAATATTGTAATTAATTTGTAATATTCTGTGAATTAAACTCTTTTTACATTAATAATTCACAGCCATTCTATGTTAAAAGCAGTGTTACAGATGCATACAAAGGCTACAGTGTATTCATGTATTAAATTATGTTGGCAGACCACACGAAATGCAAATTAATGTGGTACCTGTACCGCCTAGCCGCGCTGTATTATAGTCTGTTCATTGACCAATAATAACCATTAATCTACGTAATTCAATGATAGATAAGAAGGTTAGAAAAAATTTCTTGCTGCCTCCCTGACAATCAGTGGCGGCTTCTCCTATGAGGCAGGTGAGGCAGTGACTCACCAATAATTTTGCAAATTAAATAAATTACAATTTTATATTATTTTACTATTTGCATAAATATATCCATTAGAATTAATATTTGGCTTCATAGAAATCAGTAAAATATGGGCCTGCCGTCAATCTTAACGCGCTTCGCTAGAAATATCATCCATCCCATTTCTGCATGCGGTCGTATATGGTAGAGGTCGGCCTCGCACTTCCTTGTCTTTCATTGGCGGTTGCCTGTTTTTATTCTTATATCATCCATCTCATTTCTGCATGCGGTCGTGTATGGTTAGAGGCTCGCCTCGCGCTTCCTTGTGTAGCGTATTAGTAATGTGAGTAATGTGGTGTTTATGATACCGTAATAGTCCAGTCGCGAATCTAGCTTTAAGTAGCGCATAAAAACACTCTTTTGAGGCAAGCCTCTACGTAAATTTAATGCAATATTTAATGTGTGTTATAGTTTTCGGTAAATACTTTTGTGGTTTTTCGTACTGATTTTTGTTTTGCTTTTTTTTCCAAAAGTGGGCAGTAATTTTTTAAAATTTAACCTTACTAAAAAAATTTTTTTTTCAACTGTGCCTCACCACTTTCAAATACCACGAGCCGCCACTGCTGACAATAGGATATATCTGCATGCATGCATTTTTTAAGTGAAAACTTCCTTAGGCGCGCTTTGCCTGAGCTGTTAATAACAGTGATGTGAAACGCACCCGACGGTGACAATCGGGGCTACTCGGCTCAAACACGAACACGTATTTGCAATATGCTGGCAATAGTGTGTAGTTCATCAGTGTGCTAATGGATGACACTAAAAACTTAATTCGAGTAAAAAGTCATTTGTAGTTCACAAGTGCGCTAACAGATGACACTTGGAACGAAAAATTATGGACACGAATACAAACATACAAACGTTTTCTCATTATATAACATTAGGATGATTGGATAAAAATGGGTTAACAACAATGTAATTCGTGAATTTGAGAACTCTTTAAACCAACAATGCAGGTATTTTAGCCATTATTTGAACGAATATTAAATGTGCTTTGGAATTTAATGTGCGAACTGCGAACATTGTTGGCTACATATTTTACAAAAGACTTACTGGCCGTTATATATTTTATCGTTTAACGTGGAATTGCTTAACGTGTTTAGCTGAATATTTGTAATAATTCAGATGGTTAACCACAATTTAAAATATAGTTGATTCGAATATTTTCATTTCTGCAGGGTTAGTTCAAGCTCTGACCGTACAAGAGTCTACACTACTAAAACCTATTCCGCAAATATTGGGGTTTTCTCCCCAATCAATATTAATAAAAATTAATATTGAGCGATAAACAACTGTGAATTAAATGATTAAATTTTTGACCTAGTTTTTTAAGTATTAACTAAATTTTTCAGATAAAACCCGAAATCACACAAAAAATAAAAATTCTTCCGATTTTCTTAAAAGCGCTCAGTAACATCGAATTTTGATTTGTTGAAACCTCAGAACAGATATAGCTATAGAAGGAGTATATCACAACTTCGTATGTACATTATTACCTATTATTATTGTAGATTATAGACGCGTCGACAGCTCAGGTCATTAGCGTCTTGGTATGTACAACTGAAGCCAGTTGAGGCGTGCGAGGAACAATTAAGACACATTAAGGTCACATGATTTTAACTCCATTTTAACACCTTGATTTTTCATAAGCGATTTGGAACCTTTATTGTAACATCCAAGCACATAACACGACATAAAGAGTAATTAACACTACGGAATGCAAGCAATGAATGATCATAATGTACCTGCCAAGTCGTAATTTAGCGTATCGTTGTGGCTTCACAAGCAACATGATATGCTGTTTCTATATCGTCGGTTAAGAAGTGACACCTCGTAAGACGCATGCATAATTTTACAAGAGAAACACCAGAAATGACCGGCTATTTTTTCTAAAAAAAAATGGTATCCCTAACTCATTTTGACCAATGTTGTTAGTTACGAGGTTAACCGACGATCATATCTGTCTCTGTTCTGAGGTTAAAACCATTTTCCACAAATGTTTCTGATGGATCTTTTCAAGTTTAAAATTAAATGCGGGGTTTAACGGTAACATATACTGCACGGTAGAATTAATAGTTGTTACAGGCACATTCTCCGTTTCTAAAAACTATATCAAAGTTTCAACAAAGCAGTTGAAAATTGATATAAGAATTACCATGTAATGTAAAAAATAATAACCTAAGACTTGCTTCTGTTCTGACAATATCTTTTGTTTCAGAAAACTTTTCAACCATTACACAATTACAAAAAGAAGCTTACAGAAAACTCGGTAAGTAAAAACATTTTTCCTTTGTTTAATACTACTTTTAATAATTGTATTTTTACACTGAAAACCAGGATTTTGTATAAAGTTATTTGTTCCAGCTGTCTGCATTTTAATTATTGTTTCATAATACACTGAAATGGTTTCATCATTTTCTGAAACGAAAAATACTTAAGCATTTTTTTCTCTTATTAAATCTGAATACTTTTCAAAAACATGATATTGTTATTAATTTACCCGGTGTTGTCCGGGCATGACAGCCCCCTGCTACATTAGCACAATGACATATATTCCAACCTATTTTATTGCGGTACATTCGATTCGCGAAAATCGCATGAAAATTTCCGCGTTTAGATAGGCAAACATTAGACAGGCAAACATTATACTGTAAAAAATAATTTAAAAAAATTGAACCGACTGCAAAAAAGGATAAAATAGTTTTTTCCTTTTTTTTACAATCAACCCATATTTTATCAGATGTCATAATTACCTAATTACGAACCTTTTCGTCGAATTTGAAGTCGGTTAAGAATGTTTCTAGTAGAATACGATTTAAAGGAAAATAGGGTAGATGACTAAAATTTTTTTTGTGTTATATTAATAGAGCGGTAAGTTATGAACAAAATGGCACCCAAATCACTTCATTCTGATTTAAATAAGCTCAAAAATAATTTTTGAAATATTTATGTTAGCCCCGCCCGCTAAAAATCGTTTTTGCTCAATTCAAATATGACGTCATAATTTTATGAAAGTTCGTTTATATTAGCTACAAATATTATTTAAAAACCCAGAAACGGAGTGTTGAAAAATACCGTTTTGTACCTATGTAAACATAATGTAAACAATCTAAGCTGCGTTGCTATGGATACATGTATTTTCTACTTATTAAAAATTGACGTCACGCGGTGTTTTAAATCACGTTACAAATAGATTAAAAATCATGATTTTATTAAAATAAAAATAAAAATTCTAATAACAAAGTTTTAAAAAACAAAGTTTTATATTGACCAGTGTTCACTGGCATGTACCCTATTTATACTAATAATTGAACTGCCTAGATTACATAATATTTTAAAATTAAAATTTTAGAAACATTTTTATTTGCGTTTTAAATATTATATTAACAATGTTGGACAAATGATTTACTGTAATCCAGTAATAAATTGTTTTACGCCGGTATTTAAAAGGTTTTAATTAAAAACAAATACCGATAATTTGTTTAAAACTGGAAAATTTACGATTGTCGAATAAAATCAACATATACAGTGTGTAAACTGTTTTTCCGAACATAGGGCAAATAACATTGAGAACTATGAGAGCCATGGGTTATAAAATCCCATGAAAACAAGCCGTGAGGTGGGTCGTTTATTAGGACTAAAGTGCGACCCTTGAGGTCCACACGACGAACTTCCCAGTTTGATAAATATTTAATAATAATAATTAAATTAGATATTACACAGAAAAGTAATCATTTCAATCATTAAAACATCAATAATTAAAAAAAAAAAAAAAAAACGGCTGAACCGATTTTTATAAAATTTATGTCGGATCAAAATGACGTTAACACGCCTCGATTGACACCCTTACGAAGTCGATATAATTTTTTATTCGCGAGATATTGTGTAAAATCTACTTTTTTGGAGGTTATTTGGTTAAGAAAAAAGAACGGCTGAACCGATTTTGAAAAAATTTCTTTCAGATCATATTTACGTTAATACGCGTCGATTGGCACCCTAACGTAGTCGATATCATTTTTCGTTCTCGAGATTTCGTCTTTGAAAGAAATGTACACATACGTACGTACGTACGTACGTACACACACACACACACACACAGACATCTTTCTAAAAGTAGTGTAAAAATAGTGTAGTGACCTTGAAACATAAAAATTTTTTTTCCTTTTTGATTTCGATTTTCGGACCCATTACAATAACTTCCAGTGGGAAGTTAAAAAATATGTATTAGATGCTTTGTTTTTTTATTTAGCAGGTTCCGAGTTACTCTAATCAACCGTTGCTATGGAAAATTGGTCAAAAAATTCCTGTACTAGTTTTTCTATGTAGTCCAGTACATATTTACATTAAATCTTATGGTCCATAGCCTACTACAAAATCGTAAATGTTCTCAATGTTATTTGCACTATGTATGTATGGTAAAACCGTTTACACCCTGTATAAGAGTAAAAATACAGCTCGTTTAATTTGTTTTAATGTAGAAAAAATTGCATTTTGTACCTATATTAAAATCAACAGATAAGCTACATTTACTTACGTTATTTATTATAATAATACAGTGAACCCCCGGTATGCCGGCCGCTGTCTAATCCGGCGCCCCCTGTAATCCGACATGCCTATCACTGTACAATACATAAAATTTATTTCGGCAAATCTTCACTAATACATGTAGTATGTGCTGTTTAATTTACTTAATTCCACTTTGATTTGTAATTTGTCGGATTACAAGGTACTCTTTTTCAAAAAATTCCGGACTATATATCTGTGGCAGTAATTTATAATCCGATAAATTCGATAGTCCGACACCGCCCTGCAAAACGTTTATCGGATTACCAAGGGTCCACTGTAATATAGAATTATATATTTAACCAGAAAAGGAATACATCGAGTAACAACTCTCTACCTATAGAGGTGACTATGTCACCTGTACATTCCATTTAAATATTTTTTAACAGTTTTACAGAACTTCATGGTTTCCGGGCTTGTAGGCCGTGGTCCGGTGGTATTTCTATCTGACGTTTCGTTTACAACTGCGGTAGACACTCTCAAAGGCGATGTGGCAGCGGTCGAACTGTCCTCCTTGGCGGCTCATCAAGGAGGACACTTCGACCGCTGCCACATCGTCTTTCAGAATGTCTATCGCAGTTGTAGACGAAACGTCAGGTAGAAATATCACCGGACCACGACCTACAAGCCCGGAAACCATGAAGATTTGGAACAATGCCGGCCGTGAAAGCTTGAACACCTGGATAGTTTTACAGAAATTATAAAACAGGTTTTAATGTGAATCTGAAAATGCAATGTTTAAAACACGAACAGATTCCTGCTTTCCAATTTGATTTTTTCAAAATGAATCTTCGGAAAGATCAGCTTCGTGTAACGGTTAGCGTGTTGATCTTGGGATCAAACTGTCATGGAAGTTTTGCAATATAATTAGACGCTGATGACATTAGTTGTCAAGCGTCTACAATCTACAATAAATTAAAGATTCCTTAGAAGCAGCAAATTTCTATTTTTATATTTAAGCCTGTTCTTCCACCATGCATACCCATCCTTCCACCATGCATACCCATCCTTCCACCACATAATAATAAAATTTTAAAAGAAATTTTCGTTAGAGAGCAGCCAATTATATAATTGTTTCGAAACATATTGGAAAAAATCATTTTACCAACCAATGGTCACAGTCAGGATTCTAACCTGAACCTTTCCACTTTCGCGGCGGAATGAGCTTACTATACTCAACCGTGACATGATTGTTAAATTAATATTCCCCTCACGGTTGAGTATAGTAAGCTCATTCCGCCGCGAAAGTGGAAAGGTTCAGGTTAGAATCCTGACTGTGACCACTGGTTGGTAAAATGATTTTTTTCAATATGTTTCGAAACAATTATATAATTGGCTGCTCTCCAACGAAAAAAATTTTTCAATTGCATTTCAGCCGTATAAAACTATTTATCATAAAATTTTAAAAATATTAAAGCTTGTAGCCCAAAATTATTAATGAAAGTATAAAGAGATTTGCTGTAGTTATTGTTCCTTAATTTGAAAAAAGAGCATCGTTATCAAAATTTTATTAACAGATACCTACTAGCCCCTAGGTTCTAACCTAAGAATGAATGAATTGTAGATTATAGACGCTCGACAACAGAGGTCATTAGTCTAATTCTAACCTAATAATTGGCAATAGTGTTGATTGCGTTATTAAAAATTATAATAAATCGAAAATATTAATATTGGTACTAGGCCCAGAAAATCCTAGCAATCATTGAAAGAAAACTTCTTTGATTATAAAATTTTATGGAGCAAAAAAAGCATTTCACTCGGTGCACACGGCTTGTTTGTGTGGCAGATAGATTTTATAATAAATAATCCCCGCGTTGAAATATGTAAGCTACGTTTAAGCTCCCGTCCGGGACATTTACGTGAGCTTTAGAGGTCAAAGTGCATCCTAATGCATCTCGCATCCTGTTAAAAATAATCCAGCCGTTCTGAAACGTGAAATGTCAGACAGAACTTTTTCTATATATTCTTTATATTTTTAAATATTTCTGCTCTAGAATAAATTGCATAGATTATAAAGGCTCGACAACTAGGGTCATATTGCTAGCAGACTCTCAAGTTTAAATTTTGACTTTTGTATTTGAATAAGGAATTAATTTAATTTTAAGATATTAACGCTTTCTCTCTAATTTGTAGATACAAAAATAAAGATAGTTACTTCTTACCACAACAGTTTTATTGATGGATGTACATTTCGAAAGCTATGCTTTCATCTTTAGCAAACACTATACATGTATAGTGTTTGCTGAAGATGAAAGCATAGCTTTCGAAATGTAAATCCATCAATAAAACTGTTGTGGTAAGAAGCAACTATCTTTATTTTTGTTTTTATTCCAACCACAGTGCTCATATATTTTTATAATTTGTAGATATTTATATTTTTTTGTATTTTGACATTTTTTTGACGTGTTGTGAATTTTTTTAAACTACTTATCCTCCATATTTTATAGTATCTATTTGAAACTCAGGCATAGCCAAAAATGAAAATTGAGGGTGGGAGAGACATCTTTATTCCACCAATAAAATAATTAATTGGAAGATGCATTCTTGGGAGATGTACGCGTCTACCCGTACACCCTGCAGTTATACGCTTATGAAACACCCTGTAAATAATTCATAACCCATTAAAACCGCCTAAAATCTAGCTTTATCGATTAAGTACTATCGCCGCGATGGTGGAGGATTCGGGTTTAACTCCCGACGGTGACGTTTGAAAATGAATTTTTCTAGTGTTGAATTGTAACGTTACGTCATTCGATGATATTTGTATTTATTAAGTTGTGATACTTCGATCGTATGAACATTTTAGCTTTATCAATTACATTTTTCATTAAAAAAAACTTTTTAACAACAAAAAAACCTCCTTCAAAAAACCACCAAAAAGAGGAAAAAATGAAATTTTGAGGTCAGTGCCAATTTAATAAAATATGAAGTCGGTTAAAAAGAACGATATTAATCAGTAATCACTATGTACTATAATTTTTAACCGACTTCATATTTTATTAAATTGGCACATACCTCAACATTTCATTTTTTCCTCTTTATGGTGGCTTTTTGAAGGAGGTTTTTTTTTGTTAAAAAGTTTTTTATTTTTTATTTTTTAGTAGCTCTACAGTACCTAGTTTAGTCGCTTGCTAACAGATTCACTTACTTACCTGACTTCTTTCGCTGTGTGATGTGTCAAAAAGTGACATATATTTAAAGGAATCGCACACGCCGTTACTCACTTTTATTAAAACGACTTTCTTATCATCTTATGCTGTGTGATGTGTCAAAAAGTGACATTTACCTTAAGGAATCACACGCCGTCACTCACTTTTATTAAAAATCAACCGAACTACTAAACCGATTTAATTAAAATTTATATGGGACCAACTTCGAGGTATACCCTATCCAATAAAAAAAGAATTTTCCAAATCGGTTTATTAATGACGGAATTCTGAGGTAACAAACATAAAAAAAATACACCGAATTGAGAACCACCTCTTTTTTTGAAGTCTGATAATAAAATAATAGATCAGAAGGTTACCCACACGTTCTTAGGAGGTAAAATTGCACTCTTGAAACCTCCTCCTGTCTGCGCTACTGACCTGAAATATCCTGTAAATAAATGTATGTTTGTTTCTATCCATTTAACATTATACAAAAACTTGTAACCTTGCGTTGTGTTTTTAACACGCTTCACTTATTGTTGGAAAAAAATCAGGTCGCCACATCTGCGAGAATTCTCTCGAGAAATATAACGATGGTAATTCTGGTTCGTTCGTTTCGCTTGAATCGTTTTAGATTTAAACGAATCTTTGACTTAAATCGTCAAATAAAAACTAAATTATTAAAAATTATTTTTTCCTTTTTAGTAGGTACATTTCAATTAAAGCTTGTCTTTAAAAAGTATTTTTACACATATTTAATTTTTTTTAACTGATATTTTATTTATTTGACATTCCGTGCACCCGTTATTCAAAAAACTTTTTAACAAAAAAAAAACCTCCTTCAAAAAGCCACTAAAAAGAGGAATATAATGAAATTTTGAGGTCTCGCCAATTTAATAAAATATGAAGTCGGTTAAAAAGTATAGTAATATCTTCTTTTTAACCAACTTCATATTTTATTAAATTGGCGCAGACCTCAAAATTTCATTATTTTCCTGTTTTTGTGGCTTTTTGAAGGAGGTTTTTTTTTGTTAAAAAGTTTTTTATTTTTTACTTTCTAGTGTCATAAAGTGACATTTACCTTAAAGGAATCACACGCCGTTACTCACTTTTATTAAACCGACTTTCTTACGCTGTCTGATGTGTCAAAAAATGACATTTACCTTAAGGAATCACACGCCGTTACTAGCTTTTATTAAAACCAGCCGAACTAATGAACCGATTTTAATGAAATTTATATGGGACCAATCTGAAAGTATATCCTTTCAAATAAAAAAAAAGTTTCCAAATCGGTTTATAAATGAGGGAGTTCTGAGGTAACAAACATAAAAAAAATATACAACCGAATTGAGAATCACCTCCTTTTTTTGAAATCGGTTAAAAAGGCGATGATGCCGTACCGGGAAAGGGTGGGGGTAACTCCAAAAAAATATGCGCATTAAAGAAATACGATTAACGTGTCCAAGGATTTTGACGCAGATGATCTGAGATTTTTTATATGAATTATTTCAGACTAAACTTACGCACTATGTAAGCAGCTGCTTCCTCACGAACTTGAATATTGACGTGAATAAATATTAGATGTAACGGAAATAGTCGGATTAGTGGATGACATGTGAAACAAAACACAGCATGTATATCTATGTTAAAGTCTCAGACACAGTAAGCCAGGTGGCCGTGCGGAAAAATTCGAGTCTGCCGACAGGAACAAACGCAAGGTTCGTTTCCCGAAGGATTTTAATATTTTCTTTTTTTAATAATAAAAATATGCAGGTATTGGATAACAATCTAAAATTTAAAAAATAAAATTAAAAATTTTTTTATTATAAATTTTTATTATTTTGTCTGTAATGAATTGTGAATTATAGACGCTCGACAACAGAGGTCATTAGCGTCTATTTTGTCTGTCTATTTATTTGGTCAATTCTTATAAAATCAAAATTTCGTAAAATATAATAAATAGAAATGATCTGTTTATTTGGTCAATTCTATTTATTATATTTTACGAAATTTTGATTTTATAAGATAAATAAAAGTTGATGTATTTCTTACCATGACAACTAATACAATTATTTGTGTTTAACGGTATTAACGTTATCTTTCTGATACAGACATACCCATTGTTTTCAAGCTCTTTCGATATTTTTAGAATCGTGAATCACGAATCAGCTGAAATTGTTGATTGACTCAAGTCGTTCCTTTGCAATCAACAGAGCAGAAATAAAATTTGGTCTGTAAATATCACCGACGATGTCGCTTCGTATTGTTTTATAAACAATATTTATTTATTTTGTTTGCTGATTAGTAGCAGGTAAACAACTAAATAATTCGATCAAACAAATTATTTGTTAAAATTGCAAAATACGATGCATTTTTAAACGCCATTTTATTTACTTTTTCAAAAGTTTTTTATGAAATTATATTTGCTTTATTTTTAAAATAGAAATATTTCGAAACAGCTGCAATTTTATTGTAAATAGAAATATCGAAATAATTTTAGATTTTATAACTTTATTGCCAACACTGTCAACGGTATGTACTTTATTTATCGCTTTAAGGTACGTGCAGTACGCAGCTGGGATTCTAGATGGTAGCTTGTATGGTAGATGGTGGCTGAAATTATAAGCGCTTATAGGTTTGCACAATGAAGCTTTGATACTAGCATTGATACAAGCTTAAATCGCGTTTGAAATGTCAGATAGCGAAGACGAATATTTGTGTTCTTCTTCTACAGAGTGGTATATTTTAAATATAAATTTGGGTAGAAGCTATCATGTCCACTCTATTAATCGAAAACGATTTAAACATGACGAATTTCATCATTTATACCAAGAATTAAAATTTTACCCAAACCTGTTTTTTGAATATTTACGTATGGAACCTAACACTTTTAAATACGTCTTAGAAAAAACTCAAAAAACAAATTAAATAAAAACTGGCAAAATTTCATTTATTAAACTAGTCACATCCATTGCGAAACTTGTAACGGCCATTTGACAGTTGTCACACGTTGATTGTAGAAATCAGCGCGCTGAAAGAATGGTGAGATACATTCTTGAATCTACCAGCTCTTATAACAGCGCTTATACCTGCTTATACTGCTCCGTTGTGTACGCTCGCATATATAACAATGCATTAATTTAAGCAAGCCCTGCTATGATCTACGCTACCATTTAGAATCCCAGCTCCATACTGCACGTACCTTTACTCGTCAGAACTGAGTTTCGCTCATGCAAATAGTTGTATCTAGTTTAATTTCGCAAGAAATCGATTCAAATTGAAGCTTTTCGAAAAGGGGAGATGCTGTTTTATAAAATGGAGCTATTTTTAAAGTGATTCGAGTTCATAATACGTCCTAAAATCGCGAACAGCAGTTTTCGGTTGGTACATCCGAGTTCTACAGGTCGCAATTTTTGACTTGTTTTTTTATTCGCTTATTCGTAGCTTCTAAACCATAAAAAATACAGAAGTGAGCGTGCACTTATTTTCTTTTTCTATAAGCATAATATATTTGAAAAAGTTATAGATTTTTTTATAAACAATTGCCCTTTTCTAATGGAGTTAAATTTTTAACAAAATATAATCTAAAATATTTTTTTGTAATTTAAACCAGTTCAAGCGGCTACAATAAGAACATTCACATTTTATTCATTCATGTTTATAAGCCAAGCCTAACGTGCCTCAATTGTTTCAGTTGACCAATGAGCCGTACAATTTCATGTTGTATTCAGCCGGCTACCGCCGGATATAGGTCCGTCATTTAGTAAATAGAGTCCCTTGATAATCTACTGCCATTGCACATACAAATGAGAAATTTATTGTAAGTTGGATTCTAGTTTTTTTTAATAAACAGAGATTTGTCTATAAATTAAATTACCCAAAGGGTTTTTGTTCATCTAAGTCGCATTTTCTCGAAAAAGCAATTTCCGTAATAATCAAACTTTTGTTCGGTACCTACATTATTTAACGTCTGTGTATAAAGTAGGTAAAACTAATTTTAATTACAAAAAAATATAAAAAAAATAAATAGTTTGACTACTGCTAAAACAAAACTACAAATCTAAACATATTCTAATTAGTCCAGCAGTCAGGTACTTTTTACCTGGAAAGTATTCCGAAATTAATGATATTTTGGTATGTTGTTTGTCGACTTAAGCAATTCTTTCGTTATGTAATGTTTTAAAGAGGGATTACATTTCCTGCAATTTTCATTCCCACAACTTTTCTGTGGTACTAATGGTAAACGCGCTGCAGCTTCTTGAAAATCACCCGCTCCGCGTTTTGTAACCTTGGTAACCAATGGTTAAAATGTAATGTTCTTTTCGATAGTTTTATTTATTTTCTTCTTCATCGAACTTTAAATTGAAAATACACATGTTACACATTGGTTACCAAGGTTACAAAAAGCGGAGCGGATGATTTCCAAGAAGCTGCAGCGCGCTTACCATTAGTACCACATAAAAGTTGTGGGAATGAAAATTGTAGAAAATGTAATCCTCTTTAAAACATTACATAATGAAAGAATTGCTTAAGTCGACCGTTTCTGAGAGACTTCGAAAAAAGCAAAAAAGGTGCAGGTAACATTTCGTAGTTTTTCGGCTCCCCCCACGTTAGCACATGGCTCTTCGAGGTCAGAAAACTCAGATTCTACTCCACAGAGTACCCGCAAACAACATACCAAAATATCATTAACTTCGGAATACTTTCCAGGTAACCCCCTTCATTAATTATTATCTACCGCTTGGACTAAACATAGAAATTAGTCGAATAGAAATATACTAGCCGTCCTGTTGCTATATAAAATCGAGCGAATTTCCTTCCCCCTTTGTATAAAAATAATTAATTTACTGTTTAATTTGATAGCTAAAAGTGAACTGTCATTATTTTGACGTAATGAAAATTGTTTCCACAGCCTGCAAGTTTTAGTATGCTAATGGTAAGATCACCCTAAATATATTTTTTTATAATTCAGCATCTTTTTTAGAAATGTTTAGGATAACTCCCGAAAATTGTTATACCTACACCGCACTAAGCCTATTTAAAATGGGTGCAATCGGTTCATTTAAGGGTTGAAAATTGTGTTTGGACCCCAAAACACCAAACAGCGAAATTGATTCAAAATCGAAATTTAACCCGCTAGAAAAAAATTAAAATTTTTTCCCAAAATTTTACTAAAATTGGGCCCGATTTTATAAAAAACTATATAGTAAATTATTAAAAGGTGTATATATAATTTGATGCGTTAGTTGGATTGATAAAATTCTTGCCAAATATTGAAACTGAGACATTAAGGAACGTAAGGGGGTTAACATTTTATTGTGAATTGTGTTTTAAAGACCGCCAACAGCTAACGTTAATTGGGCCTAGCACCAATTCATATTTTCAATTCATTATTTTTTTTTTTAATAATAAATTGAAAATCCAATTGACACTTTTACCAGCTCTCGGGCTAGAACCCGGGAACTGGGGACTTGTAATAGAGGAACCATAGCAACACCATGTAAACAACAACATTGCTACCCGCTCAGCTATTCTCAATCTCTTTTTATTTTTGTCCAAAAACATAATGGTACGTTTAAATAACAAATTCCACTATTTTGTCAGCGATGTTTGACACTGCAACCCGACTTTTTTTGAATAGCAAACGTTACATCAGACCGTACCGTTATAGGTTCAACGAACTTCGAATATAGATGTAACAGTGTTTTTGTCTATATCGGCCATTTTGTATTTAGAACTCTTGCAATTTTGAACCCGCTTCGTTCATCCGCTGTACGATGAACGAATATCAGTCTTGTGGAAAATCGATGTTAATGAAAAAATGTTTACATAACGTGTTCTGTCCGTCAGAAAGCTGATTCAGCGAAACATATTCTGTAAATAGTTGTGCTGATGCAGAGACCTGCGGACATTTTGCTGAATCCTCAGCAATGGCGCAATTCACGTTACATATTCAGCTCAGCATATTCCTTTAAATGAATTATAGGACCGTTCATATATAATGTAGCCCTGACTTTCTTAAAACCAGTGTCACAGATGTTTTTGAAGTTATACTTATTTAGCTAAGATAGTGAATTGGAATGACCTCGAGTCAAAAACTACCGACTCAAAAATTAATGAAACGCTGTAATGTTTATTTATTTATTGTAGATTATAGACGCGTCGACATCTAAGGTCATTAGCGTCTTTCAATTATATTCTAGTTTTTGGTACAGCTGATGATTTAAAATAAAACCGTTTAACTTAAAAGCTTTTTTACCTATTTTTATTACTTTATAATTTTTAATTGAATTACAACTTATTTTGAATTAAAATAATAAATCACACCGAGAAATTGTCTCTAAATTAAATTTCTAAAAACGATTCAAATGCAACACACTTTCACTATTGGTGCTGCGTTTCTTTAACAAACGATTCAATCAGAAATAAATTGTCTTTTAAGAAAATGGAACAAGGAGTATTCGTCCAATTGAACCATTAATCTTATTTTAAATGCTTCGAAAGGTGATTACGCGAAAATCAGTTCAATTTAAGCTACTGAACTGTGATTTAAACGAAATCATTACTGCTTTAACTCTCTTTTGGGATCTTTGTAAATTATTGAAAAAGAGATAATTAATAATAATTAATTATTAAAAAAGCCGGTCAAGTGCGAGCTGTATCCACCCAATTTTTGACGTAGAATAACGTTTTTCCCGGCGGTGTAAAATAAAACGATGCGTTACAAAAAATGTGTGACGCGAACTACCATAGTTACGCGATAGTTTGTTTGTATTTTATATCATTCATCTCATGTTAATATTTTTTGACAGATGTGACGTCATTTTATGACTGATATGTCGAAAAAATCATGGCATTCGCTGAATTGATATGAAATAAAAAAAATAAATTGTTTAAAATTCAAATTAACTGAATACTTTTATTACATAATATTAATAGTAATTTGTGCAACTAGTTGCTTAAGTGACGGATTATATGACAGTCGCGATTTTTGCGATACGAGCCTAAGGTTATGTTGCATTTATGCCAGAACGAGTGTGTGATTACCGCACTCGCCTTCGGCTTGCGCGGTAAACACACACTCGTTCTGGCATAAATGCAACATAACCTTAAGAGAATATTGTAAAATCGCGACTATCAGATCCGTCACTTTAGCCACGCGTCACATACAATATTTTTTGCAATAACTGCTTCAAACGTTCAATTTTAAGCAAATAAAACACGATTCGGATAAATATTTTATTAGTGACATTATAGCAAAATAATCTATAATAGTATATTGTGTAACTAGTGTGCTAAATACATCTTTATACGTCAGGCGCGATATTTTCAGCACAAGTAGTAGGCGAGCACACACGAGCCTTGGCGAGTGTGCATCGCGAGCCGAATACGAGTGCTGAAAACATCGCGCCTGACACATAAAGATTTAGCACACGCGTTGCACACTATACTTTATATAACACATGCATGGTTTTAGAATTTAATTGAATTAAAAAAACAGTTACATAATGGTTCATTATGTAACTAGTTACATAATGATTCATTATGCAACTATTTTTTCATTATAGCACTGCATAATGGATCATTATGTAACTAGTTACATAATGAACCATTATGGCACTGAAAAGATTTACATAATGGTCACTAGTCAATAAACGGCTATTTAAGGTTCGCAAAACAGATACGAAAAAACACTAAAAACGTGCATGTGTTATATAAAGTACTTTATTACGCACGTGTGTTATAAACAGTAATTTACTATACAGTCAAACAAAACAGTATTACTTTATAGAACGGAGTACTTTAAACACTACCGTTCGAACGCATCAGAAGCTTCCATGAAGAATCACTTATCAAACGGTACACAGCCATCTAAAATTGTACTTTTGATGCAAGTGTTGCAAAAAAATTATTAATTGTAAGATAAAACTTCGGTTGCGGCACAATCGTAAATTATTACTGTGCCACTTGTAATTTTTTTTAACACTTGATTTAAAAATGT
Source organism: Mongoloraphidia duomilia (assembly GCA_039654895.1). Lineage (NCBI taxonomy): Eukaryota > Metazoa > Arthropoda > Insecta > Raphidioptera > Raphidiidae > Mongoloraphidia > Mongoloraphidia duomilia. The sequence goes on from CM077527.1 coordinate 18,041,659, forward strand.
TTTGCATAACAGAATAATTTATTTTGGTGACTTGTTTAATATTATTTGTTTGCTTGCAAAAGGGTTAAAAAATCACACAGTGAAGCGTGTATCTGGTATGAAAGAATGAATATGCAGTGAAAACAATCATACTTAAAGTTTGAAGCAATGAGTTTAATGATGAGCACCTTCCCATTGACCCACATAAAGACATATAAATATATCTTTTCTTCTTGTCTCTCCTTTGTCCATTTAATAACAGGCATATCTTTCATTCTTGTCTTTCCATTGTTCATTCTTCCAGATTTACTGTGTGTCCATTTGGAAATGTTACATAGTATATTACGTGGGGATCGTTAAATTAAATCAACGATTTAGTTTCATGAAATACGTTCACCGAGGTAAAAGATATATAGAGATTATAAGGATTTAAAAGTGAAGCCAGTCGCCATTTTAACTCGGCCCTCATTTATATGTGAGAAGAAGAACAAGAGAATAATATTTCCAATCCATCCCGTGTTTTGTCACCATGTTGACTCGGCCCTGTGACGTCAAACCTGGCTTCAATTTTGTATAAACAGTTGTATACGGTATGTCGGATGTCTCCTCTATATCTTTTACCTCGGCGTTCAAAAGTTACTCTATCGATTTTTTAAAAAGAATACAATTAATTTGGAAAATATTCATTGTGTCCTATTGTATAAAAAGAAATCTAAAAAATAGTGTTTTATGACCCTTGTGGAACTGTCAGACATAAAAAACGACAATATAATGAAAATGTTCATGTCTAATATTGCGGCCTATGCACCATAAATAAATGCACACCCTATATACTTCTTTCCTTATTATTAAAGCTACTGAAATAGAATATTTAATGCCATCGTCATGAAAATATAAAAGTAAAAATGTAGAATTTTCAGTATAAATCAACTTTTGAGTTCTTTCAACTGTTAAATAAAAAAGCACGTTTAAATTATTTTAATAAAAATTCAAATAAAAATCGTCATTAAAATTTGAAATAAAATTAATTCCATGAAATTTTAATTAGTTTTTTATTTAGAAATTTATGGAAGAATGTAAAATGGTTAAATTAAAAAAAAAATGACAGCTTAAAACGATAATATTTTAAAGTATTAATATTACCTACAAATAATTAACAAAAAAACCCCCTTCAAAAAAGTTACTAAAAAGAGGGAAATAATAAAATTTGGAGGTCGGCGCCAATTTAATAAAATATGAAGTCGGTTAAAAAGTAGATATTATTTTATTAAATTGGCACTTTTTAACCGACTTCATATTTTATTAAATTGGCGCCGACCTCCAAATTTTATTATTTTCCTCTTTTTAGTGACTTTTTCGAAGGAGGTTTTTTTGTTAATTATTAAACCCCCATGTACCAAATTGTTAATTATTAGTAGGTAGTATTAATATTTTAAAATATTATCGTTTCAAGCTGTCATTTTTTTTAATTTTACGCTGTATCAAAACTGACATTTACTTTAACGGTAGTACACTCCGTTACTCACTTTTTATTAAAATCAGTCGAACTACTGAACCGATTTAAGTAAAATTTATTTGGGACCACCCCTGAGGTATGCCCTATTAACTAAAATAATAATCAACAAAATCGGTTCACAAATAAAGGAGAAATCGGTGAACATACATAAAAAACATAGGTGCCGATTATAAGCTCCTCCTTTTTTGAAGTCGGTTAAAAAAATCGACTTTTATGCAAGCGAATCTGCGGACAAAATTGACGTTCACGAGATCGAAGCCGAGGGAAAAGGCTAAAAATAACACGAGCGAAACCGCGGGTTCAGCTAGTTTTTCCAAATAAATTCTTGCTAATTACTTTGGTAATAAGCAAGGAAAATTGTCTTGTTTCTTTTTATATGAAAAAGATTGATTCATATATTTCGTGTAGCTTTAAATTTATTAAATCACGTTCCATTTTTTTCCTCAATGAATATTTATTATTTCACGTTAAATTAACATTGCAGCTAAATTATTTACACAAAAATAATTAATACTGCCAATTAATTTAATGATTTTTTCACTTTTGTTTCTAATCTATTTTTTAATTGGACTCCGTCGCAGGGGTTCCTAAATGTTTAAACTTCGTGAGCTCCTTACGTGAAAAAAGATTGTATCAACATTAATAGACCAGTAGTATTTATTAGGGTTCGTACCTCCGAACGGGGAACCCTATTATTCACTGTAAAAAATGGATGTAAAAATACTTTGAAAGTTAAGGTAGAATTCGCTCAATTTTCTAAGTGATTTTAAATTATTATTTATTTGTACACAGAAAACTTCATAAAAACTTGGACTTTTACTGTAAAGTTAAACAAATTTGTGATTTTTACATAAAGTAAATTAAAATTACATAATTTGTGTAATATTCCAATAAAGTGTGTAAAAATTACAAAATAAAATGTATAGTTACATATATAAAATGGATGAATACAAAACAACTTAATTTAAAATTTGTAACCACGCATGCGCAATGTGTTTTTGTGGAATCTACGCGATGTGGCGATACCTGTTTGCGACGCCATTGTCTCTTTGTGTGCCTATTACCAGATTAATCGCTGGCTACAAATGGACCATCGATAATCTATGTAATCGGCCTTCTCAATTCTTACAGTGGTGAGCACCTGTCTGTCACAAGGCTATATCCTACAAACGGTAAGAGGTAACTAGTTGAAATTTTCACTGGTTGTGTGTTGTTGTAGCATGAATCCTGCAATTAATAATAATTAGAATTAAATAATTAATTTTAATAAATTAATGCTTTTCATTTTACTACAACACTGACTCCAGGGGTTCTATATTGTACTATAGAGCGTGCAACATCATCGTCCGACTGGCTCAGTTGGTAGAGCGTTAAGACTGAAAATCTATAAAAGGTCCCTGATCAGATCCCGCGTTTCGGATCGCAATATTTTTGTTTTTTTCCCATCAAATATGTTTTTTACTTTAAAAGTTAATCTAATTAAATTTGATACGGACAAATTTTGAAACGCTGAAAAGAACAATTAATAAAATAGAAGCAAAAGAACTTTTTAAAAAATGGTTTAAATAAATAAATCTGTTAATTTTTTACCCTTATCTAACTCCTTATTTTTGTTATTGTACGGAACCCTCGGTGTGGGAGTTTGACTCGCACTTGACCTATTTTTTAAATTTGTCATATTTTAATTCCTCTTATAATTCTTTAAATATAGAACTTCAAATACGATGCTTTCCTTTCGAGGTTGTATATTATAGACATTTTTAATCTACCCTTTTTATAGTCTAAGGATGAAACGTTGTGGTATTCCAAGCTTCCCACTTCCAAGACTGTTTTATTGATAATATTCCCGTTTGTTTATTTTACAAAGAGAAAGGCAAGCCGCAGTGGGTTTGAATGAAGCAACTCTTTGAGTGGATGAAGTCTCTATACATGATTATTGTGTAGGTAGGTACCTGTGCTGGCGTAATTAATCCTTTGACGTTACGTAATAAACGTGACATGCACCAAGTTATATAACTGCGTTTACACTTGTCGACAAAATTATCGACACACCGTACTTCCGAACGGAACCGTATTACTAAACCTACGATGACCGTCCGTCCGTCCATCCGTCGGTCACATGGCTCTAGCTCACAAACGGTAAGAGGTAGTTAGTTGCAATTTTAATAGATTGTGTGTTGTTATGGCATGAATCCCGGCAAATAAATATCCATTTCCTGCGAATAAATAAGTTATGCTGTGCTAGTATACTAAACTATGCCGTACTACTATACTAATACTAATGCAAAATATGGGATACTTTTATTTCTGAATAAGTTCGTGGCAAGCTAGGGTTCGCATCAATGCCGACATTAAAGCATTGGATAGGTATACCTACCTATAACATCTCAAATCCTTTCCCCTCGCCCAAAAACGGTTACAGCTCTCCCGACGCTATTTTATAAAGCTGAAGGGTTCGGGTAAACGCCAAATGAAGGATCAAGAATTACTCTACAGATCTCCCTTAGGCGAGTTTTTCGAAATAAAGTTTGGCTATGTACCTATGTGAAAGCTTACGTAATTTTTAAAAAGTTGTAAGATAATTTGTTTTTCAATTTTTCGTCTGAAAGATCTGTATAGTGTGATTCTATAGTCTATTAATTTTCAAGATAGAGTGACCTATGTGTGCGTGATTGGCTCGTGTCCCTTTGTTTCTTGAGTTGTCATTGGTCGGTCGGGAGAATTCCAAATTTTGCTAATGTACTTGACCGTATTTACCTATTTATTTTGTTGTAAACTGTAGGTAAGTGACACTGTTGGAATGTATTTTTTCAAATTACTCTATCTTGGAAATGAATAAGACTAATGAATAAGACTATAGGTCCTTCATTTGGCGTTTACCCGAACCCTTTAGCTTTAAGAATATCTTCGAGAGAGCCATTAACCGTTTTTAGTCGAAAGAAAAGGATTTGAGATTAAGAGTGCAGGGGGTAAATTTTGGTATCGAATATCTACTCTTAAAGCGTAGTATTTTTGTCGACTGATGTACATATAAGTACTCTAGTTTATCTGCAGTGTACATTGCAATTATCTACCGACTCTGACGGCATTACTCATTACCTACTGCACAAACCTTTGACTTTATCCCACGAGTTCACAGCTGTTACAGATCTCTTTAAATCACGTTAAGAGAACTTATTTCCTGAGATTTAATTCTGTTTCTTCAATTTCAGATAGTTATTAGGTAGGTACTTCACATTTATACGACTTTCAGCGACTCTGAAGTCAACATGTGCCGACTGCCGACTCGTGTAAAACGACGCGATAAAAGTTTTTGCACAAAAATTCGTATAGTTTGATAACTTCTACATTTTTGGGTCGACACAATTTGCAACTAACCGCGTATTTTGCACCCACTCTTTACGCTTGACACGACTAAACCGTTCTCCTAAGCAGAGCTTTCGTGAGTCGACTTGTGTCGCTGAAAGTCAGCGACACAGATTAAGCGGAATGTACTTTTGGCGATACTGGCTGTCCTAACCTCAAAACGTAACTAATAGTTCAGCACGTACTGGCGCATGAATATCAAAAACTATTCGGCCATTTTTTGCGCGATTCTCTTTAGTATGTAGTGGAGTGCCCGCGGTGAGAGATGAAGCCAGGCACGTCATCAATAATATGCTAGTGAACGCCTGCTTGCCCTCAGACAGTGCCATGTACACAAAACTGCACATTGGGTTTTATGACGTTAGGTACAATTTTGGCAAACTGCTATTCATGACAATAAACAGCCAATAGCAAGCTAGAAGGCGGGCGCAATGCATTCACGTTACTATGACGCGGTGGCTTCATCTTTCGCCGCGCGAGGTCTATTACCTACTGATTATAAAAATTCATGTTGGGACGGTTCAACTTGCGGTGCCATATCATTTAAAACGCCATTACAATTGCAAGATAACGAAATTAAACGGAACAAATTTTTCTCGTATTCTTTGACTAAATACGAGCGTAAAATGTCTTACTTTTTGCGATAAATTCAATATTTTCAGAGGTATGATTTTTTTTTGATATTTTTTGAGCCATTAAAAATAAGTATAAAACTTCAATGCGACATAAAAACTATTTTTTTTTATATTCTTTATACTATTGTTAATAAGATCCGTTTGCGGGAATAAGAACTTTTCATTATTAATCGCTTGTAATATGTAAGTACTGTACAAATGTATCTAGATTTACGTAATTAGGTTAAGTATTAACGGTGTCATTAGAAATGCTTAGATATGCAAAGTCAGAACAAAATTAATAAACAATTGCTTAAAACTGTTCTAGTTCGACAACGCAAGCTAAGCAGTTCTATTGATATATAATAGTAATAGAATTTGGTCATGATGAAGTAGATAGTAGGACGTGACTCTGTCAGTGTACCTAACAATTGTAATTATAATTTATTAAATACAACTATAATGAATAAATCAAAAACTTTATTAATTTATTATTAAACTAAAAGAACCTTAAAAACCAAACCTTTACATGGCGACCCTGCCAATCGGATAAACCTTTATTATTAATTATACCGATAGTTTTTTATACTCATGCGCCATTGCGTGCTGGACTATAAAGAAAACTGATCTTATAGTTAATTATTATTTTGTATAAATTTTTTGTACGGCTTAGGATTTATGAATCATCGGTATAAGTATGTATACCAGACCAGTATATTTAAGGCTTTTTTGTGGAATAAACATTTTTTTGCTTTTTCGTTCCTCTACTATCCACAGCGTGTATCTATATTTCTGTAATCACAAAACATTTCTGTGCTTTGTTTTGTGTTTACTAAACTGTAGAGTTAATTTGTTCATTGAAAAGCAAAACGAAACACAGATATTTTAATTTATGACCAGAGCTAACCACTTTTTAGTTTAAAAATGAAAATTTAGTTTCACATTTGAAATTCAAATGAAGGAAAAATCGCATTTCATTTGCGTGAATTTGTTTTCAAACTTGAAATGTTGCATATTTATATTTTTGTATTATTGATTTCTTTTATCCTTTTCATTTTTAGGGTTCCGTATCTCTGAACCGAACCCTATTACTGAGCCTACGATGTCCTTCCGTCCGTCCTTTCGCCTTTCAGTCCGTCCGTCCGTCCGTCCGCTGTCCTTTTGTCCGTCCTTTCGTCCGTCTGTCTGTCACAAGGCTCTATCTTACAAACTATAAGAGATATTTTCATTTTTAGGGTTCCGTATCTCCGAACCGAACCCTATTACTGAGTCTACGATGTCCTTCCGTCCGTCCGTCCGTCCGCTGTCCTTTTGTCCGTCCTTACGTCCATCAGTCTGTCACAAGGCTCTATAAACTATAAGAGAGAGCTATAGCTGAAATTTTCACAGATTGAGCATTGTTATGGCATGAGCCCTGGCAAAAAATAATTAGAAATAAATAATTAATTAAAATTAATAAATTAATGTTTTTTATTTTACTACGGGACTAATTTCATTTTTGTAAACAATCTATCACTCTAAAAAATTAATCTTAAAAAATTTCGATAATCTGCGAATGTGTAAAATGTATCTCTATTCTTTTTCAATAAAAAAAGATAATTTCAAAAAACAGTAATCAATCAATATTAATATGTCAATCAAAAAGATAACCTTCGTTTTAAAATTACACTGGAAACGGTTTAAAAATCCACAGTAAAATGGTAAAATGTATCCTGAAAAATATCTCTACATGAAGAATTATAAGGAGCGTTAAAACACATACCTAGTGCGGATTATTCTTTCTGAAATTTTAGATTGTTTATTCGAATCTAAAAAGGTTAAACATACCGTTATGTTAATTACAAAAAAACAAAACCCAAAGCATTATATTTGTTTAATTAGAAGCCCTATAAAAAAAGATACAATTAAAAATCTTGTGAATAATTAATAACAAACATACATGCTTCATCCTTTTTTATTGTCGGCGGTTACAGCGACTTTAATACGTGATTGTTGTAAACATTTTTTTAAATTAATATGATGTCCGTGTTAAAAAATTTATAACAATACAAGCTAACAATATTTATTTTTTCATAAATAAAAATGTAGGTACATTGTCGACATTTGAAGTTAGGTAGGTGCATGCTTTCAGTGGTAAGTTTTGGAAACATTAATATTTTTCGAAGCATTTTAAAAGGGGAGACCAGAGTTTAAGGTAGTTGTCGTACTATGCCCTATGGGCATAGTGCCAGAAAATTCTAAATTTTCGTATACTCATTAAGGATACTATAATACAAATACCATTAAAATTTGAAGTTGATTGACCATCAGCTCGAGATAAACGTAATTAAAGTTCGGATAATTAACACGGAGAGCATAGGAAAGAATGTGTTATTGACAAGTTTTTTAATTTAAAAAAAAGTAACAGTCAGTAATTTTCAAAAAAACTAACTGTTCATTGATGTTTTTGTTCTGAGTTTAAAAAAGAAAAACCAAACATTATTGACTTTTTTATTATTGAGATATAATAACGCAAAGTTCAACAATTTATGAGAAAAGATTGACATTTTTATATAATCCAAGCGAACAAACTAAGTGAAATATGTGTAACTATGTAAACAACAGTTTAGGTACAATCTCTAACAAATTTTTTTTACATTTAACACTATACTTATTTATTGTTTTACAGCGTATTGTGAACGAAACTTTTGGATGTTATTATCACAAGACAACTACCTTAAGAGTCTCCGATTTCAAATATTTGCATGGATAAGCACTTAATTTAGGTATTTTTATCTTAAAATGTCTGATAAAAATAAATTATTATCTGCCAGGATTCATGCCACAACAACACACGATCTGTGAAAATTTCAACTAGCTACCTCTTACCGTTTGTAACATAGAGCCTTGTGACAGACGGACGGACGAACAGACATCGTAGGCAGGCCCATATTTCTGCCTAGGCCAACAAGACACCGGCCTAGGGGTCCAGCCGCCAAGGGGCCCCGACCAGGGCGGAGATGGAAATTAAAGAGAGAAAAGCCCAACAATTTTGTAAGATAACCCAATTGGCGACTTTTTTTTGTGGCTAAATTTCCATCCAATTCCATTTTTTCCCTTTTTTTGGACTTGGGGGCCCAACTGTCAAGTGCCTAGGGGCCCTGAGTCTTTAAGTCCGAGCCTAATCGTAGGCTTAGTAATAGGGTTCCGTTTGGAGGTACGGAACCCTAAAAACTAGTACTGTGTGTGTCGCACGGCTGAAGTGAATACCTCTTACACCAAATATAGTTGAAAATCAACATTCCCTCTCTTTCATTTTTCTACGTCATTCAACTAATTTGTTGTCAGAAGTATTCAGTTCAGCCGTGTGTAAGGACACACACAGTACAGTTTTTTTGTTTTTTGTCCAGTGCTCGATTTTAAAAATACACTTGAAGCGCTTATGGTGTAAATTATATTTTTAAAAACTAACCCAAATAATGTGTTGTATAAAGTGGTTCAAAATTAAATTTTACATCAATAATCCAGGTGTTTTGTGTCTCAACTTTAAGGAAATACGTTTCTATTTTTCTCAAAAAAAAGGACGAACTTTTATTTATTTATATGTATATTTATTTAACAAAATAAATATATAAAATAGAATATAAAATAACTACATTTGTAGGTACAAATTCCCAACAAATTCTTGTTTAATTCAAAATAACAAGTGCAATTTCTAGGACCAAATCCCCCAGGGACTCTAAACTTGCCGAGCGTGTAAAGATGCCGTTATTTATATGACATTTACATGACTTTTTAATGCGAGATCAGTGTATAGGGAACATAGGCAGCCTGGTTATATATTATAGTACCTATAATATAATATAATGACGTCAGAAGGTATTAAAATTTAAAAATGTGTATCTCCGTAAATAGTTGACGTATTGAAATGAAATAAACGTCATTGTGTTTGTGGCAATGATTTCTAATATATTAATTTTTTAAAGCCTCATTGGCCTATAACCAGCTTGTAATTTCTACAGCCACCTCCAATTCTAGTGACCAATACTATAAGAATGACACCGAGACATAATCACTCAACAACGGCTATTGTTCCGGTTTCCACGCAATTGAACTCATACACGCCGTCTATAGTAAAAACCATTAGAAAGCAGCGGAGAGAGTAACGGTTGTCAAGCAGACAGTCCGTTGCTAAGTGAGAACGGTGTTTTGCCGCAAATAGGCTGATGACGTCACTGCATCATTCTAAGAGTAATCGGGCTCTAAAAGCCATTAGAGAGCAGCGGAGAGGGTAACGGTTGTCAAGCAGACAGTCCGTTGCTAAGTGAGAGCGGTGCTTTGCCGCCAATAGGCTGATGACGTCACTGTGTCTTTCTAAGAGTAATCGCGGGCTCTTCTCTATCAGTGGTGCCAAATTTACTTTCTTGACTAAATATTTTGCCCCATTGCGTATGTTTGGAGAGGAACAATCGTTGCTATAGGTGCGTATTTATAACCTATACAGTAATGCTTGTGGGAATTGGGTCTGTCACTGGCAGATGTTATATCCGTGTTGCCAGTGTTACCAACCCATACACACATTGCACTGATTCGATAAATACGTTTTGTACATACCTATACATAGTCATACGCGAGTGAAGTACATTCGCGATTTTGTCTGCCATGTTTCTTTCGTGCAAAATGGAAAAGTTACATTTTGAACAAACAATAGTCGAAGGAACAAAAAAAACAAGCCATCATAAAACTTACTTTTTTATCAATTTAAAAATTGTCTTTAAAAAATGTTAGTAAAAAAAACTTTTTAGAGACAAGCTTTTATTTAAATGCACTAAAAAGGAAAAAATAATTTTTTTATAATTTAGGTTCATAATTATAAAAGCGTGGGTCGTGAATTCTATGATAGTTTATTAGTCACGACCTACGCTTTTATAATTATGAACCTAAATTATTAAAAATTATTTTTTTACTTCCCACCTCTACTATGGTAGGGAAGTAATGGATTCAGTCCGAAAACAATATTTCGAGATTTTAACAGATTTTCACGTTTTGAGACCCTAGTAATCGTTTAAGATCATTTTCTGACTGATGTCTGTATGTGTGTGTGTGTGTGTGTGTATGTGTGTGTGTATGTGTGTGTGTGTGTATGTGTGTATGTGGTCAATTTTTCGCCTTCGATATCTTAAGAACGGAACAACATACGGGCATGCCGATTGTTCTATTGTGTTTATCAGCCTTTAACTTAGATCTGATTAGATTTTGAGTCAAATCGGTTCAGTGGATCCTGAGATATTCAAAAAAACGTCCTCAATGTCACGTATTAACATAGGTAAAAAAAAATATAAATGAATTCTAGATGTTATAATATGAAAAAAATGTAAATATTTTTTTTCTCTAAAATGTATAGTTTTCGAGAAAAAAAATATTTTACTAAAAAAAATAAAAACTGTACGTAAATCAAGGTAACCATGATTTTTGCTATATTAAGTTAAGATCACCAAACAAAAAAGAGGGCCATGCTTTTTTCAAAGAATAAAAATTAAATTGTGTTTTAAAGACCACCAACAACTAAGGTTATTTGGGCCTAGTCAAAGAATAAAAAAAAAAGAGTGTTTATTTTTTGCAAATATTTACTAGGTGGGAAGTATAGGACTGGTCATCAGTCGAATTTTCCTTTTTCCTTTTTAGTGCATTTAAATAAAAGCTTGTCTCTAAAAAGTTTTTTTTACTAATATTTACTTTTTCATTTTAGTCTTTCAAAATTTTACCCCCCTTTGACACCCATAAGAGTTGAATTTCGGAAAATCCTTTCTTAGTGAATACTTACGTCAGAAAAGGAACCAACTGTCCAAATTTCAAGTTTCTAGCTTCAGCGATTTGGCCTGGCCCTTGATTAGTCAAAAAAAACCCTACATCCCGTTTGAACCCGTTAGGGGTTGAATTTATTTCTAAAAACGATTTTTTCATGTATTGTCATCGGGAATACATATGTGTACAAAATTTCAAATCGATCGGATACGTGGAAGTCGTTCAAAATCGACATGCAAGATTTGACCTGAACAAACAAACACACACACAAGCATACATTGTAAGTTAAATAAAAGCTTGTAAAAAATATTTTCTTCCGTCCAATAAAAAATTTAAATGAATTAGATTCTGAACAAAAATATGGGTATGTCTGTATCGCGGGAATAGATAGATACGTAAATAACGTTAAACACAAATAATTGTATTCGATGCCATGGAAAGAAATACATCCACTTTTATTTATCTTATAAAATCAAATGTTCGTAAAATATAAATAAATATATAATAAAACACGGGGGTCCTGGACATCATTCGCTATATTTTTACCTTTACCAGCCCTTTATATATTAAATGAATAGTGATATCATGATATGGCTAAAAAAATAAATGTTTTAGTCTAAAAAATATCTTTATTATTTATTTTTTATTGACTCTAAAAAATCTGTTTATTATTTATTTTTATTGACTCTAAAAATCTGTTTATTTATTTTTTATTGACATAAAACTCTTGTTAAAATCGCCACACAAGGACATAAAATAGAATTTGATTAATTTTTGCAAATCTTGACTTTTGTCGTGAAAATAAAAAAAAAACATCCATAATTCACAATGCTGATACCACCTTTTACATGTTTCAGAATTTAGTATTTTTGTATGCTAACCCGGGGACAAGATATATATTGAAATATCAACTACAGGCCGTGCTGAAAATCAACATTTCATTGATTTCAAATAGACTTTCAGCTAGATTTCAAAGATCCTAGTTCAAAAGTTTCTTTAAGGTTTTGATATTTTTATGGTTTCGTTCCAAAATTGTAATAAACAGAACTTTTATTGTGAGACTGGATTATCTATCCGTCTGTCATAGGTATGTAGAGTATAGTATTGTTTAGAGAAGATACCAGCAAGATGGCTGATCTGCGCAGTAGAAGTAGTGGGGAGAACTATCAGTGATAGAATATGGACTCGTCTGGCACGAAAGACGCCTGTCAAGTCTGTTGTGTGCCATGCGCGACCCCTTTAAACAGAATATGGACTCGACCGGCACTAAACTCGTGTGCGCGCATGTATGACCTGAGTGTCTTTTCTAAACAATACTATACTCTTATAACGGGTACTCGCAGTAAGTTGAAATTTGGAATACCGACAGAATGATTCCGTATTCCATAGTTGTTTTACAAAAATGAAAAATTGCTTTCTCTGCGGCCAATGAAAATTTGAAAGATTTTTTTATTTAGTATGGGGCGCATCGTTGGAAAATTATTTCTTTTTTATTATTTTATAAAAATGTACCAAAAAAAGGTCCACTTCTTATCTCCGAAACTGAATTAGATCTAAAATTTTAGAAAAATCAGGCATGGAAAGTATAAAGAGGCCCGTAAAAATTATAGAAAAACTATAACAAATTATGTGCGGAACCCTCGGCGCATAAAGTACCTACGTTCTTATTTGACCGATTTTCTTAAAAATATAAATATGACATTTACTTCACATTGGCTTGTTTAGTAAAATTAAAATTACAAGATTCGATAGAGAAATTTTTCTATATAAGTACCAACAAAATTCAATTATTGATTTGAATTATTATACACATTTAAGGCTACACTACAAATATTTTACGCTTTTTTAAGAAAACGATGCACTTAACTTTTGAAAATATCTAAGTGCTTGAGTGTATAAGAAAAACATCCTCCATCGAATCTATTTCAGACGCTTATTACCTCTCGTTTCGAGCGTCTATAGACGACAGTATGGTGTAACGGTTAGCGTAGCGGCCTTTGGATCACACTGTCGTGGGTTCGAATCCCACCTTCGCTCATGGATGTTTTGTGATGTCTTTTAGTTTTAAGTGAGTTGTTATTTAATGTAATTAAGTTGTAGACTCGTCTATAATGTACAATAAATAAATAAATAAAATCGAGCGTCCATAATTTATAATACCTATCTATTATATCGAATCTATTCTAGAACCATTTAATAAAGCAGTATGAAATAAAAGTCAAATTTTTATAAAAAATATCAACTTTTGATAAAAAGGTTTCATTTTAAATAAATTAAAAAATACAAAAAAAAGAACAAACAGAACAGTTGTTTTGGTTGAAAATGTTAATTTACAGATTATTTTTGAAATGACCCAGACGTATTTTTTAGAAAGATAACGCGAAAATATGTAAACAGGCAAAATACAGACAATAGATTAAATAAACAAGCTGAGGCTACAGTATATAAGATGGAACAAAATTACTTGGCACGTTTACAATACAAATTAAACTTTAATTCACCAAATTGGATAGTTTATTAACTAACTGGCCAGTACACAAACTAATCAAACTCTGTTATTTTAATAGAATTTTTTCCTCCCAAAGACTGATTTCAAAAACCCCTAAAATCAAACCGAAACCCCCTAAATAATAAAATAAAAAATTCTCGAAGTTTCAGAACAATGTTGTTTTATCACTACGAACGTATTTTACCCAAAGAAAAAGTTAATTACGGATTAAAATTGCTGATTTTCTGGATTTAAATAATTTTAATAATATTTATATCATTTGTTAAAGCATTTAATTTTAGTTTTAAATTATTAGGTACCTACAAGTAGTATAAAAATAAGATTTTGAGCAGAATTTTATAAGCCCCTAAAAAACCTCTAAACATTTTTCCTCCTAAAAAAACCCCAGCGAAATTATTTTCCCCCTAAATTTGGGAGTAAAACCTCAAAGTTGGCGACACTGATTGAAGTTTTGCGTCTTGTATGATTGCACAGTTGAACATCGATCGCTTTAGTTTAGGCAAATCTGCTCAGTCCGTGACATCGCGTGAACGTTTTATATACCTATAGTATTTTTAGGCATACGCGTGACCTCACTTCTGTCATCAATTTTCGTAACAGAAAATTCTGCGTTATCGCGAATTCAAAAATGCAGGATGACCCCATTAAAGGTCGATTTATATTATCCGGTCAGACACGGGGCGGGAACGTAGCTTTAAGGTCGATTTATATTGTCCGGTCAGACATGGAGCGGGAACGTAGCGTTACCGATAAGACAAACATTTTTACATGCATTTCAAATACGAATATTTATACTTAGCGTATCCGGTCCGTTCAGACACGTTGCGTATCATTCACGTACCGTCAAAAATTGTCGGCGAGAATGTTTTGTCTGATACGTTACGCGCGTCTGAGCCTATCTGAATACGTCTGAAACGGTACGTACGTATAGTACATTATGTTCAGACAGTAAAGTAATAATTTTAGAGTGATCGCGTTAAATTCTCTTGAAATGGATCACGAAAAACTTATCGAAAGTGTTAAAAACACATAATTTTTATACAATCAAGAAGATAAACGGTACAGCGACAATGAACACGAAAATGACAATGATGACAATATTTTTGTTTTTCATCTTCATCTAACAATAGGTCAATTATATATAAATCTTCTAAGGATAAATGTGAGAACATTTTAAAATAACTCGCTGTATAACAAAGTTTTTCTTTTAAACAAAGCACACTGTAAGAAATGAAAAGGCCGATTACATAGATTATCGATGGTCCATTTGTAGCCAGCGATTAATCTGGTAATAGGCACACAAAGAGACAATGGCGTCGCAAACAGGTATCGCCTGCACATTGCGTAGATTCCATAAAAACACATTGCGCATGTGTGGTTACTAATTTTACATTAATTTGTTTTGTATTCATCCATTTTATATATGTAACTATACATTTTATTTTGTAATTTTTACACACTTTATTGGAATATTACACAAATTATGTAATTTTAATTTACTTTATGTAAAAATCACTAACTTTACAGTAAAAGTCCAAATTTTTATGAAGTTTTCTGTGTAAAAGTAAATAATAATGTAAAATCACTTAGAAAATCGAGCGAATTCTACCTTAACTTTCAAAGTATTTTTACATACATTTTTTACAGTGCACCTTATCACAATTAAATTCGTCTGGTGTCTGATAGTATAAATACCTACTGTATTTGCCGGAACATTAACGCCTATACGATCTCGCTCCCTGTCTGACCGGATAATATAAATCGACCTCGATGAAGTGGTATTTATACGTTTATGAGCCAGCCAATAAACGAACACGTAGATATTCACAGCACATGTATGCCTTTGTGAATTATTATTCAATTAATAGTATATATGAGTGGTAGCGAGTAAACACAGCCTGTTACTATATTATGTACATATTATGTGTTAGCAGAAGCTATCTTTTGCGTATTCAGGTCCTGTGATTGTGTCTGTCCTATGGGCATATTGTGTAGACAGACATTTATAACGTGACCAAAATTCTCTGTTTTGAGTTCGTGTAGATACGGACTTATAACGTAACCAATCAGAATGATGCATTTTCCAAACAGAATTTGAACCGACACATTCCTGTTGACTGGAAAACAATTACGTAATACGCGTGGATTGATGCACTGCTCAGAGAAGTACTCAAAACACTGACCGACTGACAATTAGGTATTTAAGTTTAAAAAAAATTATTAATTTTTTAATTTTTTCTAATAATTTAACATAAATAATATTGAAAATCGAAAAGAAAAATTTTTTTAAAGCTATAGATAAATTACTAAAAATTAATTAAAATGTATAAAAATTTAAAAAATATCACGTGACTTCAAAACGCGCCAGGAATGTTTGTGACGTCGTTATGTTAAAATGTGTCTGCATTTGTTGGTATTTGTGTATATGTATTACACATACTATCAAAAATAATAAATTTTTAACTTGGTAACCATGGATACAAAGACCATAGATAACATAATGACGTCACACGCGTTTGGATTCTTTCGGCGCGTTATCGGAACTGAGTTTAAAAATTAATTTTTATTTAAATATAACTTTTTAATTAGTAAGCAAAAAAATTAAATAAAAACAGTTTTGCTATAAAACTTGTATGTGGTCCTTCCATTTAAGTAAAAAAAAAATTCATTTAAAAACCCAATTCTTCTGCTCTAGTTGTAATTAGTGATGGGACTCGAGTTGTGTTTCACTCGAGTGACTCGAGTGATTTTT
Organism: Mongoloraphidia duomilia; assembly: GCA_039654895.1. Taxonomy (NCBI): domain Eukaryota; kingdom Metazoa; phylum Arthropoda; class Insecta; order Raphidioptera; family Raphidiidae; genus Mongoloraphidia; species Mongoloraphidia duomilia. Next base: position 18,058,179 of record CM077527.1, read on the forward strand.
ATTTTACTCGCATTCGAGTCAAATTTATTTTTACTCAAATTTCGAGTGACTTGAGTCAACTCGAGTGACTCGATCGTCGAGTGACTCAAATCGGCTAGATCCACTCGATTAGCGAGTTGACTCGGAACACTCGAATGGCCTGTAGTAACTCGAGTGAGAAGTACAAGCTAAGAACATGCTTAGCTGATGTATGACATACAATATACATGCCTTAATCTTTCATTTGAAATTCAGTACATAGTTTGAGTTGTTTTATTTGTAAATATTTGTGTAAACTGTAAAGCTGTTTGCTAATAGTTCGTGTAAAAAATGAGTGAGAGCTACACTGAATGTGGTTAGTGGTTACTCATTATTATGACCTACCTGTGTGTAAAAAAATGACTCGAATCATATCTTCACTCGAGTGAAGAAATTGTCACTCGAGTCCCATCACTAGTTGTAATGCATTAGCCATATTCTAATGAGCCATTTTCCTGAGAATAGTTCGTTCAATTATCCACGAGAGGCAGCACTCGTGGTAGGTACAATCATTATTTATTCCCCATTAGTATCGTGTCATTTTAGTGGTATAACTTAATTATTAAATTATTATTATTATTAAATAATTTAGTTATACCACAAAAATGACACGACACTAATAGGGAATAAATAATGTTTGTACCTACCACAAGTGCTGCCTATCGTGGATAATCGAAAGAACTACTCTCAGGAAAATGGTTCATTAGATGATTAGATCATGCTTTATTGAATTTTAAAAAGTTTCTACAACCCCTCGCCTAAAAACGGTTATAACTCTCCCGACGCTATTTTTAAAGCTAGAGGGCTCGGGTAAATGCCAAATGAAGAACCGAGAATCACACTAAATATTCTACAGGCAAAAAATTGAAAAAAAAATCCTGGAAAAATTTTTAATTTTTTAAAAATTACGATTTTTTTCACACGTAGCCAAAACTTTTTTTCGAAAAATTCTCCTGAGAGATCTGCAGTATGCGATTTTTGGTCCTTCATTTGACGTTTACTTAAACCCTTTATAGCTTTGAAAATAGCGTCGGGAGAGCGGTAACCGCTTTTAGGCGAAGGAAGAGAATTTGAAATGAAGAGTGCAGCAGGAGGTGACTTCCGGTAGAGAATACTCTTAATGTGATAGTAATAAATAAAAGTTAATAAAATATGGATGCGTGACCGCCATGAATGTTGGAAGTGAAACTTCTAACTTAAAGGGAGAGAGGCAAAGGTGATCGTGTGAACTTGTGACATAAAAAATTTCACGTAAAAACATTGATACCTATCTTTTTAAATGATGACAAATAATAGTAAATCTATTTCTGAAGATCCTGTATAATGTGTTTGTAACATATTGTGACGCCATTAATATGATATGCACAAATACAATGGGATTGTTTAAAGCTGCAATTACACTGCATTATGCCAAAATCACCGTTGTATGTAGCTACATAAATATTAGCTAGTTCTCATTTATTTCTCAATTTTCCTAATAAAGAGTAGATTTACGTTTGACTTCGGAGTTTTTATGTTGAGTTTAAAAAAATTAAATATTAGTAAAAAAAACTTTTTAGAGACAAGCATTTATTGAAATGTACTAAAAAATAATATTTAAATTATGAACCAAAATTATTAAATATTATTTTTTTCCTTTTTAGTAGGCACGTTTCAATAAAAGCTTGTCTCTAAAAAGTTTTTTTTTACTAATATTTTATTTTGTTCATTTTAGTCTTTCAAAATTTTACCCCCCTTTGACACCCGTAGGAGTTGAATTTTGAGAAATTCTTTCATAGTGGATGCTTACGTCAGAAAAGGAACCAACTGTCCAAATTTCAAGTTTCTAGCTTCAGCGATTTGGCCTGGCCCTTGATTAGTCAAAAAAACCCTACATCCCGTTTGAACCCGTTAGGGGTTGAATTTATTTCTAAAAACGATTTTTTCATGTATTGTCATCGGAAATACATAATATGTGTACAAAATTTCACATCGATCGGATACGTGGAAGTCGTTCAAAATTGACTTGCAAGATTTAACCTTAACAAACAAACACACAAACAAATATACAAACTAACATACAAACATTGCAACTTAAATGAAAGCTTGTAAAAATGGTTACTAATTCAACATATGTCATAGTGGAGGCTCCAGAGGAACAGAGAGCCATCCCCCTCCCAAAAACCGTTTGGGATTTCAATCCGAGAGGATTTTCTTACCTTTATTACAAGCTTCTATTTAACTTGCAATGTATGTTAGTTTGTGTGTTTGTTTGTTAAGGTGAAATCTTGCAAGTCAGTTTTGAACGACTTCCACGTGTCCGATCGATTTGAAATGTTGTACACATATGTATTTCCGATGACAATACATGAATAAATCGTTTTTAGAATTAAATTCAGCCCTTAAGGGGTTCAAACGATTGTGTAGGGTTTTTTTTTTGACTAATCAACGCCCAAGCTAGAAACTTGAAATTTGGACAGTTTGATCGATTTGAAATTTTTTGATTCGTATGAGTCAATTCGGCCTGAAGATGTTGAAGTGGAAGAACGACGCCTGTCTGGTAAGGCTCTTGGGCACATTGTTATTGACGTACGTAAGAAATATTCTTTGGAGCTAAAGAAAAAATAAAATCCTAGAGGCGCCACTGGGCCGCCGCGGGCGGTGTATGTATGTATGTATGCTTGTATAGAGATAACAAGTAACAGTATTTGATACCTCTAGCCCAGCGGTTCCCAAACCATGGGCCGCGGCCCACTTGTGGGCCACGGGCAACGTGGTACTGGGCCGTGGACGCTGGTCGAGAGTCTAAGCCAAGATAAATATTATCGAAGCCTCAGGAGTCGAGATGGGAATAATCGAGTATTTGTGTTTGTGTGTTTATAGTTTTTACTGGTATATTCAGTTAGTGCGGGCCTCAAATTTTTTTTACAAAATTAGTGGTCCGCACAACTAAAAAGGTTGGGAACCGATGCTCTATAGCCGTTCCTGAGAAAAAGTGTCTGAACGGACAAACAGACAACAAAGTGATCCTATGAGTGTTCCGTTTTTTCATTCTGAAGTACGGAACCCTAAAAATGATCAAGATGAGGTTCTCCTTCTGAATGTTTGTAATATCAAAGTATTTTTTTTTTAATTTTCGATCTTGTCTCGGATTTGAGAAAAGAAAAATTGTTAATCTCATTTCGTTGTTTAGAGTTTCGGCGGTATCACCTTCAGGCCCGGATTTCTGCCTAGGGGCCCAGCCGCCGAGGGGGCCCCGGCCAAGGAAGATGAAAATTATAAAAAAGTCCAAACATTTTCTAGTTAATTTTTTTCATTCTTTTCACATTTTTTTCTGCTTAGGGCCCCCCAACTGTCAAGTGCCTAGAGGCCCTCGGTCTCTAAGTCTGGGCCTGGGTATCACTAATTATGGAGGTTATGAAGTGCCTATAAAGCAAATTCGTCGAATATGCCAATTACTAGTGAAACAACCAATTGTCTGTATGCATTGTTAAGCACAGCTTACACTCTATTAGGTGTACAAAATTAGGTATTTAAGTTTAAAAAAAATTATTAATTTTTTAATTTTTTCTAATAATTTAACATAAATAACATCGAAAATCGAAAAGAAAATTTTTTTTAAAGCTATAGATAAATTACTAAAAATTAATTAAAATGTATAAAAATTTAAAAAATATCACGTGACTTCAAAACGCGCCAGGAATGTTTGTGACGTCGTTATGTTAAAATGTGTCTGCATTTGTTGGTATTTGTGTATATGTATTACACATACTATCAAAAATAATAAATTTTTAACTTGGTAACCATGGATACAAAGACCATAGATAACATAATGATGTCACACGCGTTCGGATTCTTTCGGCGCGTTATCGGAACTGAGTTTAAAAATTAATTTTTATTTAAATATAACTTTTTAATTAGTAAGCAAAAAAATTAAATAAAAACAGTTTTGCTATAAAACTTGTATGTGGTCCTTCCATTTAAGTAAAAAAAAAATTCATTTAAAAACCCAATTGTCTGTATGCATTGTTAAGCACAGCTTACACTCTATTAGGTGTACAATAATTATATGTAGGTACAATAGAAATGTAAATAAGTAAAGCTGTTATCACATTATTAACTAGTTCAACAATTTGTTTCAATAGCTTAAGGTTTAGAGTCGTACTAGTTAGTTATTTTGGAAATACAGAAAAATATATAAAATGGGTAAAAGCTATAATTAATACATAAATAAATGGTTTTTATGTTAGCTTACTGTTAGGAACACCTATCGAATGATGGTGACATTACAATGCAATACTAGGAAAATTCATTTTAAATCTATGTCACCATCGTGACCCAAATCTGATTCTTCCCGGCGGTAACATAGGTTGAAAATTAATTTTTTCTCCTACCTAGGCCGAAAGTTCGTACTTTCGTCACTGCCAAGCGGGAACAAAGTCGCTCTTTATTCCCGTGGTACGAACAAGTGCGCGTGCGCAATAGTACTTATGCCGGCTCTCACGCACCTACTTCTGTCTCCTACACATTAAAATTATTTCCTCTAAAATTATTTTTTAATAATTTTTACAATAAAATAAAATAAAAATAATAATTTCAATAATTTTTTTTTTCAATTTTGCGAACTTTCGGCCTGGCAGGAGAAAAAATAGTATGCGCAACACGGGAGGAAATGTAGTACTTTCCTCCCTTGTGGCACAATGTACTATTACCAAACTCTGCAAAATCTTTACACGACAGAAAAAGAGCATTTTTGAATTCAGGGAGTCAAAATTTTGTTAAAACCAACCCAGTGTAATTTATAATTGGAGAGCCTCTGATATCTAAGGTTCACAAAGATGATAAAATGATACTAACAGCGTATTGCGAATTCACCTATAGAAAGTTAAAAAATGTTGATGATGTTTTTTGATCTCTGGCCCAACGTGCGTCAATATTATTCGCTTCCAGCTTGTGTGCGTATTATACCAGTCACTATTAATTAGACGTGGGTCGTTACGTTATTTTCAAGAAACGTAACGAAACCAGTGACTTGGTCGGCATCACCTGTTTCAAAACTAGTGATTTTTGTAACTAGTTATTTTTATTCAGCTACTGTGATTGCTTGCATAAATACCTCCACCAGTTACCAACTATACAGTTACACACGAAACGAGACGAAACTAAAATACATTAAATCACTATCTAAGTGTTTGTAGCTATACACTTAAATCACGGCATGTGCGTGTTCGGGTTACTTCGGATTTATTCGTGTCACTGTCACCCGCTCTCGCTTAGTAACGCATTTGCAAAAATCACTACTTGTAATGTAACTCGAAACTAGTGATTCGGTTACATACCGCGTAGCTAGTTATTGTAACTAGTGACGTGAAATAACGACCACGTCTACTATTAATACAAACGCAACAATATATCCCTTGCTTTAGGCATATTAAATCCAGCGATTAGTGGCAACAGAATGAAATTGTAATTAATTTTAGAGCGTTGCATTGTGGTTGCTTTTTTGCAATTTGCAATTGTTTGCGATATTATTGTTATGTGATTATCTAGATAAAATATTGTTTTCGTATTCACTAGTTTTTAAATTTGTAATTTATCAATTTATAATTATTGTTTGACAACACTTTTTTAATTACAAATGCATTGCGAATAAATCCAAAGACACATTTGGGTCCAATGAACCCCAACATAAAATTAGTTCACTACTTCCACTAATTATCTTTAGTGTGTTTATTTTATTTTTTCTGTTGTAACATTTTTTAAGACTTTAAAAAAGTCTTCTTTAATAAATAAGGAGTGAGTTTTTGACGTAAAACTACATCTTTTCCGGCGGTATCTAGGGGACTCATGAAATGATGCGAGACGAAAAGTGCGTTACAAAAAATGTGTGACGCGAACTACCATAGTTACGACATAGTTTGTTTGTGTTTTGTTTCATGTACCTATGTCATGTTCATATTTTTAGATAAAACTATAGAAGTAGTTCGGTTCCGGCACAATCGTAATTACTGTGTCCCTTGTCATTTTTTACAAGCTTTTATTTAACTTGCAATGTATGTTAGTTAGTTTGTGTGTTTGTTTATTGTTTGTTTAGGTCAAAACTAGCAAGTCAATTTTGAACGACTTCCACGTATCCGATCGATTTGAAATTTTGTACACATATGTATTCCCGATAACAAAACATGAATAAATAGTTTTTAGAAATAAATTCAACCCCTAAGGGGTTCAAACGGGGATGTAGGGTTTTTTTGACTAATCAACGCCCAGGTCAAATCGCTGAAGCTAGAACTTGAAATTTGGACAGTTGGTTCCTTTTCTGACGTAAGCATCCACTAAGAAAGGATTTCTCGAAATTCAACCCCTACGGGGGTAAAATTTTGAAAGACTAAAATGAACAAAATAAAATATTAGTAACTAAGTAAAAAAAAACTTTTTAGAGACAAGCTTTTATTGAAATGTACGAAAAAGAAAAAAATAATATTTAATATTTTGGTTCATAATTATTATAAAAGCGGGAGTTGTAATCTCTATGATAGTTTATTAGTCGCAACCCCCGCTTTTATAATAATAATTTATGAATCAAAATTATTAAATATTATTTTTCCTTTTTAGTAGGTACATTTCAATAAAAGCTTGTCTCTAAAAAGTTTTTTTTTTACTAATATGTATTTTATTTAATAGTGATGTACATTGTAAAATGTATATCTATTAGATAATTAGGGATATGGTAGTGACACTGTAGTGTAAATGATAACTCAACCGCCGCGATAGTGGATGAATCAGAGGTTTGAGTCCCTACGGTGACATAGGTTTAAAATGAATTATTCTAGTAGATATTGCACTGTAACGTTATGTCATTCGATGGGTGTTTCTTAACAGTAATGTTAACATAAGCATTTATTTGTATAGTCTATAACCTTAATGCCAACAGAGTTAATAAAATTTGTAACATAATTTTGCATCCAGACACCAAACAATATTGTTTTTAAATTGAATTTTCGAATTATTCGTATATATACATAATATTTCACATTTTTCAATTTGAAATAAATCTGATATTTCCTTGCATTCCAGGGGAATACGTGTCGAAAATTTCATATAGTATTACCTATATTGTGCGGTTCGGCTGAATTGAGATACGAGTTTAATAAAAAAAAATTGTATAAAAAATCACGAACGATTTTTTTAAAAAATAAGTTTAACCTAAAAAGATATTTATTTTTATAATAGGTAGATTCGAAATTTGCGAAGGAGGTTATGTGGTTGGGTTCGATATATGTACGCAGCCTATAGTTTTTTTCCCTGGTACATGAACATTTCGAAGAAACAATAGCGGTCCTGGGCGCCATTTTGTGCAAAACAAAGCAACAACAGCTATTTATTTTTTCGTTTGAAATGACACTATTAGGCGTATTTAAAAATCCAGCCGGGTGGGAATTTTTCCGCAGACGAATGCTAATTTGTCTTAAGCAACCATAGTTACAATTTATACTTATTCTTTGCTTGCATTTTTTATGAACAAAAGTGCCTTTCATAAAAAATTGAAAAGCGTTACTTTCCGAAGCTTCCAATATGAAAAATAGTCTGATAAAAATATATTTTGTGTGTATACCCTCACTATTAACATAAAATTATTATTATTATTTTAGATTAAAGGCGCATCGACAACTCAGGTCATTAGCGTCTTCAACACAACAATTAATAATCCATTAGTGTATTAGAATCTGCCAACCGGCATACACAAACCGACTGGTACGAGCTCGGGCTCCTGGGAACGCCAATTTCCAGAGAACATTGGAATGCAATTGCGAGAACAACTGCATTCCAATGTTCCCCCTGGGGGAATTATCATAAAAACTTTACTATGTTTTTATTAGACTATTTTCGTATTGGAAAATTGTTTTGTACTTTTTAGAAATAGTCGTTTTTTTCTCTTTAATTAATATTTTATATTTTAAAATTTAAAAATCCAGTTTATGCGACTTTTTCTGCGCGTTCAGAAAAGTATTTTTTAAAATATTTCAATTTATTTGAAACTTCAAACACGCACCTTTAAATCTGATCACATTACCGTTGCAAACTTTGAAACAAAAGAGAAAGTAGGTACATATAAATCTATTAAACTGAAATCATTTTATTTGTGAACACAATAAAATACAAAACAAAATAAAAACACCACTTTGGGTTCCCGCAATTTGTTTCCGTAATAACATTTTGCTGACGCTGAATCTACAAAGAAAACAAAACAGCAGCGGTCTTTTTTCTTCAATTTCCATACCTTTATATGTGATACAATAAAATATCGCAGATTTGTATTCGAGAGGGGCGGGGAATCACAAACCAAATCTGTGTAGCGGCAATGCAGCCGATACAAATGCAGATATGATTACAATATAGGTCGATCTCTTTAAAAAACAAACTATGAGACTGCACCTTTCTTTCTTCGAGAAATGTCTCTCCTCAGGAATAATAAATTCTGTCTCAAGGGCATAATGAAGACGAATTTGATTTTTGAAGTATAAATTAAAAATTTGCCCCGTTCGGGTTCGAAGCGAATCAGTTCACTTGTATGAGTTATTAGTACCAAACTATGCAAGTTTCATCAGTCGTTTTGGCGCCCCATCGATTGGGCGCCAAAACGACTGATAGATAGACAAAAAAATATTTTTATTACCAAGACAGATAAATAAAATAGAAGTGTCTATCTGTGATTTTTGAATTTACAGCTTTCATAGTAGATTGTACCTATAGCTAGGGCGTAGTGAAGTATATTTTCGACGAGGTGTGACATTAAATTAAATGAGCGCCAGAGATTTTAACAGTCCACATGAGTCAAAATATCATTGCTCCTTAAATATACACAGCATTTTTTGTCCTACACACTATAAAATAGCGACTTTTGTCCTCATTTCCAGTATTTTTTTTCATTTCACTTGTACAGCAAACATAACTTCTAATACATTCAAAGTTAAGTTTGATAAACAAGTGAAATGTCAAAAATGTTGAAAATACTAAAAATGAAGACAGAAACCGCTATTTTATAGGGTGTAGGACAAAAAATACTGTGTATATTTAGGGCGCAATGATATTTTGACTCGTGTGACTGTTAACTCGCTGGTGCTCGTTTAACATAATGTCACACCTCGTCGAAAATATGTTTCAGTACGCACTAGATACACAATCTACTATTATTGATTTGCTGCCAACTCCTGACTATAATGGCTTTCACTTCTTATTTATTTATTTATTGTAAATTATAGACGCGTCGACAACTTAGGTCATTAGCGTCTTGATTACATTAAATAACAACTCACTTAAAACTAAATGACATCACAAAACATCCATGAGCGGAGGCGGGATTCGAACCCACGATAGTCTGATCCAGAGGCTGCGACGCTAACCACTGGACCACACGTCCTTCCTTCACTTCTCTTTCAATGGTCCTACGACTCGTTTCATTTGGTCCTTTGACGATATTAATGAAGTAAAATTCTCTATACTAGAATTGTGCTTGTATTCTATTTCTTTTTGTTTTTTCTATTGTTTTGTAGGTTATAATATAAATTATATAGAGAATAAATACCGGCATTTTGTAAAATGTCTTCTCACATTCCAATAAAACTGTGAGACATTCCGTTGAAAGTCAATAATGTGCCAGCTCTTCGCTGCTTCCCCCCAGTTCCCCCAATCACCCCAAGTCACTGTGCTGTCTGTTGAATCGATGTGAACGATACGTTAATAATGATTCGTTTCAATAAAAGAACCGACAAAGGAATTTTTCATTTATTTCTTGTTCAATTTTTCAAAATTTTAATTTGTCGTACCGTGAATTTCGTATTACAATTTTCAGAGTATTTACACAATACTAATGCTGGGTTGCAGAAAGCATTGTCAAAAAATCTAGTTTGGCAATGACTACACATAAGTATTTGATTCATAAGAAAAGCATTGTAGAATTTTAAATCGAATCTGCTCAAAAAATAAATTATTGATCGATTGAAACGATATTTTTTTAAACTGTGTTTAAGTACAAGTTTTTAGCCTAGTTTTTTGTATAATTTTCTAAGCATTAAAAGTAGGTACGAATCAAACACTATAGGATCAGTTCTATCCGAAGAACTGTTTCCGCCATTTTAGATCCGTTCAAACCACCATTTACGTTAAACGACTTCGACGTTCCCAATTCTAACTTTGGAATGTTATAAATGTCATTTGGAACGAAGCAACGCTCGGTGTTCAAAATAATGTTCAGAACATTTTAAACTTTGTTTTTTGTTTTTCAGCGAGACTAAAAAATTCTGAAAATCATAATCTTGAAGAAATAAGTTTTTCAAAATTATTGTTTTCAGAATTTTTCATTTAAACGAAATATTTCATTACACAGAAATATACAGGACCGGCCCGTCCATATAGACGAATAAGGCGACGGCCTAGGGCACTCAAATTTGGGGGGCGGCGATCCCACGGTTGCGGCGTGTCAAGTGCTATGCGACCGAAAAACAAGCCCACTCAAATATGTGTATACACGCCGAATCTGGCCGAACTGTGCCGACCCGAATATGTGTAAAGCATCCCTTATGGTATATGTGACGCGGCGCTTTATTTTATTTTGTTGCGAAAATTTTGATTTTAAGGGGCGCCATCAAAGTCTTTCGCCTAGGGTGCCAAGTTTGCTCGGACCGGCGCTGGAAATATAATTACACGACGATTCGTCAAAACACCTAATACAAATCGGTCCACTATAAAATATATATTAAATATAGAAATCATCAATGTTATAAAAACATTGACGGACTAAAGCTACCTTTATTACATTTTTAAACTTATTCAAATTCAAAATTTTAATATCATGCGGCAACATATTAAACATTTTTAAGGCATGATATACGGCGCTATTATTAAATAATATCATTGAAGAATTCGGTAAAATTACATTAGAATTATTTCTAGTGTCATGTCCATGGACAGCCTGAAATGTATCGTAATTTTGAATGCGTTGCTTGAGAAAGCACAAAGCAAAATAGACATATATATAGACGGCACAGTTAAAATACATTTATCAATAAAAGTTTGTCTACAACTTGCACGAAAATCAAGATTAAAAATTACACGAATTGCCTTTTTTTGAAGTAGAAATATTTTTTTATTATATGAATGATTTTTAACATTACAAAAAGTCGATGCTTTTATGTTTTAGTCCACACGGAAACTGTTTCATTTTTTGAGGTTATGACACTTAAAAAAGAAACGTTTTCAACATAAATCACGTAAGTTTCGTTGCAATGAACGCATTCGCTCTACCAGATTGACTTGAAAACGTGACTTTTGCCTTCACATATTGTACAACCACCAGGCGAAACAATTTTGACATATTTGTGACGTTTAAGTTTTTACTTATAGAGGGCAGTGTAGCGTCTTTGGTTCCGCAGCCTCTAAACTAGACTGTCGTGGGTTCGAATCCCACCTGCGCTCATGGATGTTTTGTGATTTTATTAACTTCCCACTGGAAGTTTTGTAATGGGTCCGAAAATCGAAATCAAAACGTATAACAAATTTTTATGTTTCAAGGTCACTACACTATATTTTTAGAAAGATGTCTGTGTGTGTACTTATATGTGTCCGTTTCTTTCTAAAACGTTATTTCAGCCGTTCTTTTTTCTTAACCAAATAGGCTCCAAAAAAGTAGATTTTACACAATATCTCGCAAATAAAAAATTATGTCGACTTCGTAAGGGTGTCAATCGAGGCGTGTTAACGTCATTTTGGTCCGACATAAATTTTATAAAAATCGGTTCAGCCGTTTTTTTTTAAATTATTGTTAAAAATAAATAATAATTATGTTTTAATGATTAAAATGATTACTTTTCTGTGTAATATCTAATTTAATTATTATTATTAAATATTTATCAAACTGGGAAGTTCGTCGTGTGGACCTCAAGGGTCGCACTTTAGTCCTAATAAACGACCCACCTCACGGCTTGTTTAGTTTTAAGAAGGTTGTTATTTAGTGCAGTTGAAAGACGCTAATGACCTGAGATGTCGACACGTCTATAATCTACAATAAATAAATTAAAAATTGTTACTTATAACACACAAAGTAGTATAAAATTATATCTTCTCTAATCTCTGTGTATTTGTTTGTTTGTTTGTTTTCGGCGAACAATCTCAGAAACTACGAACTCGATTTAAAAATTCTTCCACTGTTTCTTATTTCTTCCATAACTATACTAGGTAAATATGTAGTGGATTACATAGAAAAATAGAACAATGATTTTTTTTAACAATTTTCCATAGCAACGGTTGACTATTAAGAGTAACTCGGAACCTGCTAAATAAAAAAAAGCATGTACTACATATTCACATTAGATCTTATAGCCCATAGCCTACTACAATTGATTGTAAATGTTCTCAATGTTATTTGCCCTATGTTCGCTAAAACCGTTTACACCCTGTATATCACTTTATTGTATCTCAGTTTAGCCAGCTTACACAATTTTTGCTCAGAGATTGCTTTACATTTTCGCTCACTGCTCATCCCCCTTTTTCAAAATAATCAAGAGTAACAAAATCTCTCGGATTACTTTGCTGCCAAATCAAAATCTACTCGGGCATAGCCAGGCCGGAATGCTGGCATTATATTACTGAGCAGTAGACAAGAAAAAAAATTAAATCAACTCGAGCGAATCCGGGGATAAAGGCTAGTGGAAATACAAAATAAAAATAAAATACAGTGGACCTTTTCAACGAATTGTGGAGACATTTTTCTCTCTCGTGTGTGCAGACAACCAACAATAGAGCTCAGAGTGTGTTACGTTTTGTTGGTCAGGGGTCACTTGATCGAATCGTGACGTTTATATGAAATATGCTGTTACGTTTAGAGTTTATATTATATTATATTGCTATTTTTAGCTTCATTTATATGTTACAATGAAAACTCCAAATCTGATTAATATAATAAAAACTTTTAAATGTGTTGTTAACAATTGAAGGAAGTCTTCATGGTTTCCGGGCTGGTAGGCCGTGGTCCGGTGGTATTTCTACCTGACGTTTCGTCTACAACTGCGGTAGACATTCTCAAAGGCGATGTGGCAGCGGTCGAAGTGTCCTCCTTGGCGGCTCACAGGTCAGTGTGTCAGTGACTGGTGTCCTTCCTTCTTTTATGCCTAGTACCAGTGTGTTCTCTGTTTGGTCGTAGTCCGTTTCTCTGTTATTGGTCAACTGCGCAGTGTGTAGTGGTGGGGGTGGGTTCTCTACTCGGTCGTATTCCGTCCTTGTACGATTGGTCATTGATTTTTGTATGTCGGAGTGCTGGTGTCCAGGTTTTCCTGAGATTGAGGCCTTCATCTTTTCGGTTGAAATTCTGTGTGTGTTTATGTATTTCTATGGCCTCTCTGTATATTCTTCGGTAATAGCTCAACGTTCTGTCTATGGCTCGGGTTTCTTCGAAGAGGATCTTATGATTGTCCAGAGTCAAAGTGTGTGTCTAGACAATCATAAGATCCTCTTCGAAGAATTCTTTTTTATATATTATATTATAAAAAAATTAATTACAAATTATAAATTTTTTTTTTATATAATATATAAAAAAAAAATTAACCACACATGAAGATGGCAACTCGTTGCTGAAACGCGTCGTGTTAACAACACATGAAGTCACAAGACGAACACCAAAAATACAAGGTATTTCTAATACTTCTTATTATTCATATAGTGACTAGGAAACCTAACACTCTAAAAATGTATCACTTAAAAAATTCCAGCGAGTAAGGATTGTGCAAACACGAGAGTGTTTTCGATAGGTCCTGTAGATCGTTTCTAAGAAATTATAAGTTTGATGAAATAACGTAAATAAAAATGTTACTGGCTCTTAGCTGATTGTTTAATGTCAAACAAGTTCGTGTTTTACAGTGATTACGTCATAATATAGCTCTTGGCTGGACTGCTCGAATCAGATTTACGTCACAACAGAGATTTGCTTACAACTGGGAAGAACGGGTTTTGAAATTTCTCTATAACATCTACAAAAGGATAGTGTGAAAAGGAATCAATCTATCAAAAAACATGGGAGAGTAAAAAATATGTGCGTAGATTTTTTCACTACAGATTTTTTTCTTATGTTAATTGTCAAAAGTTTTATCATGTGTCACTTTTATAATGTTTTTCATCAAAATTACGTAACATAAATATAAATGACCTCAACACAATAACCAAATATAAATCATTCATTTTTTTTTTAAAGAAGTTTAAATTCGCATCGTTTTCAGCGGTTTATTATTTGGTTTAGTTTTTTTTTCAATAAGCCGCTTAAATAATATGTGCAAAATTGCTTCACCACTAGACTAATTTTTTTTAATTTCGAATGTTAACGGGTCAAATTTTACGGTCGAAAAAGGGCATCACAAGTGGACCACTATTTACCACGTTACATTTATTTGTTAACGATTTCCTTAAGATTGCATACTGATGATTTTTTTTTAAGTACTAACTTAATTTTTTAATGTAACAAATTAGTATGCAATCTATTTTTTGTTCAAAAATCTTCTTGGTTAAAAAATAGAATAGCCGAGGCTAACCTAATATTAGGTAATAATGGTGAAATTTGATTTCCAAATTATTATTTAAAATAATAAATTAAAAATATCATAAATTCTATAAAATTATCGCTAGGCACTTGGTAGAACATGACTGAATAAAAATATCAATTATCATTGGGCCTAAATAAAAACAACACATTTTAAAATTAAAAAAAGACGCCTTTTAAATTATTATTTTCAATGAAGAATTTTATTTTATAACAGCTCTTTCGCTCAACAAAAATTTTAAATTATACTGATAGAGTTTAAGATCTTTTTCTGACGAACTATAACGGCCGATCTATTATATTTAGAAAAAAATTTTACCAAAAATTTTAGTCCTCCAAAAATAGAAAAAAAAATTATTCTGACTCTTGGACTAATAGATTGAGAGCTAGTGACAATTTTTTGGTGTTATTTATTCAAAGCCTTATTTTTATGTAGATGAGGGAGGCATATGAAAGTGCCCTGAGTATAGAATTTTGCTAGATAGCGGTATGGAAGGGATGCAGACCGCCCCCAACATGTAACAAAAATTATGGTCACAATTATAATTGCTTCAAAGCTGAAATTGTTTGTATATTATTAGTTCAAGGTTCAAATTTTAATATGTTGTTACGGCGACTGTTTTAAGCATATATTTCAATTTGCAGAACAAAATGTCGGTATTAAACCTCTTGCACTTAGGCGAGCAAGTTTCCCTCTAAGAGAGGTGGTTAAGACCGATATTTTGTTCTGCAAATTGAAATATATGCTTAAAACAGTCACCGTAATAACATATTAAAATTTGAACCTTGAACTAATAATAAAAAATTTAATACTGACCAATCGATCTGCAAATATTATAATGGCATTATTGGATCACCGACAAGCTATACTTATAAGTAAACAATTTCATATCTTGAAGCAATAATAATTGTGACCATTTTTTTTTTGTTGCATGTTGGGGACGGTCTGCATCTCTTCTATACCGCTATCTAGCAAAATCCCTTACTCAGGCCACTTTAATATGCCTCCCTCAACATCTTCAGAAATTAAGGCCTTGGATAAATAACACCAAAAATTTGTAACTATAACTTTCGTCTATAAGTGCGGGTACACAAGCTTTATAACTGTGCCAAATTTCAAGTCGATAGCATACGTAGTTCTTGATAAAATCGACTGTGACAGACAGACAGACAAAGTCTCACCATAAGGGATCCTTTCCGTAGAAACTAGGATTTCGTCATGTCCGTCCGTCCATATTATGTCACAGATTTTTTTACCATTTTGGTAGGTACGCAACTCTAGTAATACCACTTTGAAGATATCGTGACAATGTCGACAGTCGGTGGCCGGGTGGCCTTAAAAAAAATCAGTGTATTTGTGGCAGCTGGTGAGCCATCTCTCGTAACTAAATATAATTACATTGCCATATGCGGAGATAGCAAATAACTTATTATTTTGCTTGTTGCTTCAACCAACCTATCCTGCAGGATACAGCTGATGAAACAAATTGAAATGCAGTAAAATTACATCTGCTTCAACGTTAGATCAACTAGAATCTAAATTGCGTGCTTCGTCTAGCCAGTCTAGATATATACTATTTTATAGCCCAAACAGTAGAACGTAACTTTCACGTCATAAAAAACTGTTTATGGGTGTGCAATCCAATCACATTGGTCCTTCGATCCGCATTATTACTGGTCCGTCCGGTCGAAGAACCAATGTGAATTCCAAATGGTGGATTTCACATTGGTCCTTCGATCCGGATTCTTACTGGTCCGTGCGGATCTAAGGACCAATGTGAAATCCACTATTTGGAATTCACATTGGTCCTTCGATCCGGATTCTTACTGGTCCGTGCGGATCTAAGGACCAATGTGAAATCCACTATTTGGAATTCACATTGGTCCTTCGATCCGGATTCTTACTGGTCCGTGCGGATCTAAGGACCAATGTGAAATCCACTATTTGGAATTCACATTGGTCCTTCGACCGGACGGACCAGTAAGAATCCGGATCGAAGGACCAATGTGAAATCCACCATTTGGAATTCACATTGGTTCTTCGACCGGACGGACCAGTAAGAATGCGGATCGAAGGACCAATGTGAAATCCACCATTGGATTGCCCAATAGGCAACTGTCAGCTTACGAACTAGTTAATTTCCAAAATATTCTATGTTTTTACATTTATTTTCAGCGCACAGCGATAGTGCGATTAAGTCGCTTATAGATCGTCAGATACAGCTACGAACAGCAGATGTATCAAGAACGCGCGATTGTCGAACACATTTTGAATGCGAAACAAACGCATCGATCATTAGATGGAACAAATGCTGTTGCCAAATCGCGCGATCGAACGAGAAATTTTGAGTAGCTGAGTAATCATTAAATCTTGATAGCAAATAATGTGGCCGTAAGTCTGAAATTTGGGGTATGTAGCCAATGTAGGATGAATCTATGTTTCACGTAATTTCAATAGTTTGTGTTTATTATTTTTATGACGTGAACGTGATGGTTGCAAAGGTTTGATATAAAAATGATCTAATAATAAATAAATAACATACATAATACGATATCACCGGCACAAATTCAGCTATATTCAAGCAACGTAATGACACTTCCTATACAATCCCTCAGGATTTACAATAGACAAAAATACAGTGTGTTCGGAAATTCATACTATAGAGGTGTATGATTCAAATGCTGAAAGTTTTTATTGTGATTGCTTTCGGATATCCATGTAATTATATATCTTCGATGGATTTTTTTATCTGTTCAAGTTTAGTTTTTAGATAGTTTTTATTTGAGAAAATTTTTAAACGCTGATAAGAAAGATGGAATTAAAAACCAATTTAATAACATCTTAAGCACGTGATTTTTTTAACATTCAATAATGGCGACTATCAAACAGCTGATTGTAAAATTCTAGGTTATGTTGCGATTTTTGCAATAAACTGTTTAAATAACAGAATACCTGCGAAATACGGCAATTTTTTTGCGAGTTAAATAATTTAAAAAGTGGAACAACGGAATGGCAAAAGTCGAATTTAAACCAATAACAATTTTAAACACGCGACTTGCATTCAATAATGGCGACTAGCGAACAGCTGATTGTAAAATTCTAGGTTATGTTACGTTTTTCACAGTAAACTGTTTAAATAAATACTTACAAAATTCGACATGTTTTGCCATTTAAATAATTTAAAAACGGCAAATACCAACATTATTGAAATATTAAATAATGGCGACCATAGAACAGCTGATTGTAAACTTCTAGGTTATGTTGCGCATGAACTGTTAAAATAATCCCCAGCGTAGGTACACTACAATATTTTTATAAAGTAATTTACGAGTTAAATAATTTAAAAACAAGGGACGACTCAACAGCAAGAGCAGAAATATAATCACAATGGGTGCCAACCTAAGCAAAGTTTAAACCCTAACAATAGTTAGTATGTATACCTTATATAACATGCTTCAATAAATACTCAACTCACAGGCACTGCTTGAGAAAGTTCTTTGTTTACTTTAGAGCGCGTTCACAAAACTCTCAGTGCTCATATAACGTCGTTTAGTTCCGTTATACCAACTACACTGTAAATGTTTACATCGCTGTCAGCAGTACTACTGCAGAACTCTCGGTCTTATGTGACCATGTTATGTATTTAAATAATCGCTACACTGAACTCAAAATTAAACGGATTGTCGTTAAAATTTACCCTCATGACGTAATAATTCCATTGTTAACATTTTTGATTTGTAAACATAGGTCTCGTTCCACGGTACGGGCTGCGCATGGTAGTTAGCCGTCAGAATTTGATAGCCTTAAATGAGCCTTTTTCCTGAGAGTAGTTGTTTCAATTATCCACGAGAGGCAGCACTTGTGGTAGATACAAACATTATTTATTCCACATTAATGTCGTGTCATTTTAGTGGTATAACTTAATTATTAAATTATTGTTATTATTAAATTAATTAAATAAATAAGTTATAACACTAAAATGACACGACACTAATGTGGAATAAATAATGTTTGCACCTACCATAAGTGCTGCCTCTCGTGGATAATTGAAAGAAGTACTATTAGAAAAATGGTTCATTTAAAAATACTGCCAATTAAAAAAAATGGGTGTGTGCTTATGACCACACGACAGAAGTAAAAACTTCAGATTTTCTAATTTTTGGTGTCATCTATTATAGCGCATTTATGAACTAAAAATAATTTATTACTAAAATTGTATTTTTAATTAATTCCACCTTGGTTTCAAAAAAATTATAATTATTGTCAAAGAAAGAATATAACAAAAATATATAAATAAATATCATGTAGAATTTAGAAAAAAAAACGCCAAAAATTCTACGCTGCCATCAGGTCTCGAACCGAGTTCCCTATGTATACAACGCGAATATGCTACTAACTGAGCTATTGATAGAACTGCCTATAGCTTGCCGTTTTTATTGCTATAAGTATGTCAGCCGCGTCACATTTTTGCGAACATTTCACTGTTTTTAACTACCCAGGCAAAGAGTGCCTAACGCGCCTAAGGAAGTTTTCACTTCAAAAATAAAAATATACGTGGATCAACCCCATTATAATGTGCGACTACTTGATTCGTCTTAGTTTGCCATCTGACTCTTTAGTCTTAAATTTATAATATAACTAGCCGCTACTCGTGGCATCGCCAACGTATATGTCAATTTATGATTTATTATCCCCATCGCGAGAAATTCTCCCCTTGCGAAGCGAAGTCGGGCTGGTAGTGTTAATAATATTAGTAGGATTCCGCCTATACGCTAAAATGCAAAAGAATGTCACGTTTTGTTATAGAAGTAGAGAACCAATAAAAATTAAATCAATTAATTAACTCAAAAATTTATTTAAAAAGTTGAATAAAACATAGCCTATATAGCACTTCTGGAATCATAAGGAACATTTAAAAAAAAATTCATCAAAATCTGTCAAATAGATTTTAAGTTGAATCAATGCCAAACATACACACATACATGTACATACATACTGTTACGGATCTCCCTGTATATAAACCGGCAGGCAAGAGCTCTGAGAAACGGGGGTCCGCTTACTGTAACAACTGGTACCTGCAGGAAAGTTCTAGAGAAAGCGAGAACACACTAGGCTTATGCTACGCCGCCTATTTAAACAGCAGTCAGTGCAGTGTCGAATACGCATTGAATGGTGAGTCGTGTAACCAAGCGGATCAGTGATATAAATATTAGTCAATCAACGGTCGAATCAGTCAGTACAGTGATATAAATAGTGGAGTGGATATAAATAAATAGTACTGAAGTAACTGAGTAAATGAACGACATAAATAAACGTTAGAAATAAATCTGATATAAATACAGTGATATAAATAGTTCCGTGATATAAATTCACCTGATAAAATAAATATTAGTGTAGTCAATTGTATATAGTTAAGTGTTAATTACTTGTGTTGATTGTTAGAACTGACTTTTGGTTGTTGTAATTATTATTGTTGTGTTTTTAATTATTGTAAATAAATATTGTAAATAAATATTTATTCCGCCAACTCAGAAAACAGTTTTGTAACAATACATACAAAGAATTTTATAGATTAGTATAGATATTATGTTCATCTATACGTGGACGTAAAAATTCTTAGAAGATTTCTTCAGGTCAGTGTCTTTAATATTATAAAACACAAGGAAACACAATAGTCTCTTAGAAACAGCACTACGTAATTTCAACAAGTAGTTTACAGACTTTTACAATCGTTTGTCTTCTATATGTTTTCAGTTTCAGCAATCAACGGGGTCCATCAACGTTGTTTAGTTTGTTCAAACAAGCATCCAGTTATTTGTGACTAAATGAAAGGGGCTGTATTTAGATGAATGCCAAACAATTAGCGGTTTAAGGCAATTAAATATAGTTGACTCTCTAAAGTTACCCATTTTTAGGGTTCCGTTCCTCTAAACGGAACCCTATAACTGAGCCTATACGATGTCTGTTCGTCCGTCTGTCACAAGGCTCTATCTCACAAACGGTAAGAGGTAGCTTGTTGAAATTTTCACAGATTGTGTGTTGTTGGGGCATGAATCCTGGCAAATAATAAAAATCAAAATTTCTGAAGGTGCCCGTTTTTAGGGTTCCGTTCCTCCGAACGGGACCCTATTACTGAGTCTACGATGTCTGTTCGTCCGTCTGTCACAAGGCTCTATCTCACAAACGGTAAGAAATAGCTAGTTGAAATTTTCACAGATTGTGTGTTGTTGTGACATGAATCCTGGCAAATAATAAAAATCAAAATTTCTGAAGGTGCCCGTTTTTAGGGTTCCGTTCCTCCGAACGGGACCCTATTACTGAGTCTACGATGTCTGTTCGTCCGTCTGTCACAAGGCTCTATCTCACAAACGGTAAGAAATAGCTAGTTGAAATTTTCACAGATTGTGTGTTGTTGGGGCATGAATTCTGGCAAATAATAAAAATCAAAAAGTTTAATTCCTAGGAGGCTCCCCATACATGGATATCTTATATGTAGGTATCTCTGTTGTTATCTCTAGAATTTAACGCTTATACTACTCAAGTATACCTTGTTCCTGCTGTGCTATATTTTATTTCGATAAATTCTAGCAGAGAGGGGGATAATTCCTGTGGGATAGTAACAAAACGTAACTGAAATTCTTTTGCATTTTAGGATATAGGCGGAATCCTACTAATATTATAAACACCACCAGCTCGATGTCGCTTCGCAGGGGAAAAATCTCTCGCGAGAGGGGATAAGAAATCATAAATTCTTAGCAGCTTGGCGAAGCCGGACGGGAACGCTATAGTTTACAATAAATAAAATGAAGGTGAAAAATTTTCTAGAGTCGGCCCTGGCGCGTAATGAATAAATCTTATGTATTATTCAACGACTCGACTGATAGTCTTTTCAAATACACCCATGTCTCTTTTTAACAAATTAAATTGCATAACCATGAAGTTATATTATTTTTGTTGAGATATTAATTCTATATCAAAATGAAAATGGAACAATATTTTTTACAAAGTTCAAACGTGTGAGTGGGGCTACTCAGCTAACTAGAGATACAACGGTGTAACCATGGAAACGAAAAACATCTCTTTTATAACATAAGTAAATATCAGTTTATATATTATTTTTTGCCATACCCACTACAAAATAGCTACATTCGATGTATGTATAGCGGCCAGTACCTAATGACCCATTTAACAAGCAAGTGTGCGGAAAATGGTTTACTTTCTGCACTAGCGCAGAAAATAACGGTTGCCATTGCAACTTCTGTTTATTCGCTTTATACGCCTGCGTACGCTTGCACGCGCGCCTGTCATTACTTACTTGCACGAACTTCGCGGCACACTGTGGAAAGAAAGATGGCGACGCAATTAATGAACTGTCAGAATTTTTTGAAAATGACGTGAAAAGTAGGTATTTTGTAGTGGGTATGGCAAAAAATACCATATATTATGTCTCGTACGTAATGGTATTACGGCTCGTGTGACTGTAAAAACTCGCCATCGCTCGTTTTTACATACTGTCATCGCTCGTCGTAATATGCCCAATTACGTATCTAGACATACAATCTATAGTATTTTATTAAAATAAGGATTTTATATTTAATGATTGTAAGGAACAATCATTGCGCGAGGTCCGACTCGCAATTGACCGTGTTTTTTTAAACATAAATTAAAAACATTTATGTTAAAACTTTACTCCTTAGATATTAATCGTAAATGAGAAATGGCTAACTTGACATGATATGGTTATTAAAACTAGAAATAAAAAACAGTTGGCAACATTGTAACAAGCTATAATTCTCTAGTTGTAAACTACGAATGTCATAAAACCTAGTCAAGCCATAAAAAACTACAAATATATGTCATTAAAAGAATAATAAAATTGTTGATAAATTCGCAATTATTATTAAATATTGATGTGCAAATAACTGTAGTATTATTTTATAGGTTTTTATATTAGGTTGCATGTTGACCGTCTATAATCTACAATTTTCTTCTTCTTATATTTTTATTGTAGATTATAGACGCGTCAACAATTTAAGTCATTAGCGTCTTAAATTACATTAAATAACAACTAACTTAAAACCAAATAACACCACAAAAAATCAATGAGCGCAGGTGGGACTCTAACCCACGACAGTATCAAAAAACGGCTAGTCTTTTAAATATATAGGTTATGTAAGTGGTTAAATAAAACCAATTCAAGTGATGACGAAGATGTAGTCGCCAACACGGCCGTCGGCCAATCCTGACAGCAGCTTTGCTCTCGATGCCCACGTCCTTTGGCTTGTAAACATCATGTCCTTGACACAACATACTTGCAATATTGATGCACAAATGAGGGTTCCACAGCACACCGGTAGGGCTGCCACCTTTGCAAGACTCGTAACTCGAAGATCAAGGGGAAAAAACGCAAAGTCGAGCCCTAACAGCTTAAATAAAATTCGAATTATCTTGACAGTAGGTATTTCTAATCTTTATTAAATTTGGCTTTACTGACAATAATAAACTTATTGTACTAAAATACTATCTCAGTTAGCTTCTACCGTTTTTGATATTATTTGGTACGAATTACAATTCGGTATTCTTAATTATTATATAAATTAATTCTTGGGACCCGGAGAATTACGACCCGAATTCCAGACATACACTCATCAAATCCGGAGGGGTGACAGTCCTAAACACACTGAATTATTTGTTGTCCTCAAATATTTTTGAAGAATTAACCAGGCTGCAAAGTTTCAATAATTTAACTATACAACTGATAACCTTCTTGTGTTAAATGCAAAAATTATAATTAAATAGAGAACGGCAAGTTTACTACAAATTTTAATACGTTTAAAATAAGTACAATTTATAAGCTATGTTAAAGTTTAATTTGTTTTATTAACATTTTTCTGGTTACATGCGATTCGTGACAAATGAATGTAACATATGCCTTGGAGGTTTTAAAATTACACGACGAGTTTCACATGCTAGTGCTTTTTTTTGCACGTTTCTGTATTTTATAATATAGTTGGATATATTTTTTAAACATTAAAATTGTTTTTCATGTTTGCTATTTGATAAATCCTTTCGTGAAAGTGATATAAAATATTTTTTCAGGAAATGCAAATTAAAATAAAATTTAATGTCGTATTTCGAATAATAAATTGTTTTGATAAAAATATATGAGCACTGTGGTTGGAATAAAAACAAAATAAAATATAGTTACTTCTTACCACAACAGTTTTATTGATGGATGTACATTTCGATGTAACTATAGTGTTTGCTGAAGATGAAAGCATAGCTTTCGAAATGTACATCCATCAATAAAACTGTTGTGGTAAGAAGTAACTATCTTTATTTTTGTTTAAATTGTTTTGATTTTTTTTATTTTACATTAAATTTTCTTGGTTTAGAAATTTTCAGCTTTTAAGCTACAAGGAAGATGAGCAGTGAGCGAAAATGTAAAGCAATCTTTGAGCTAAATCGGTTTACGTTGGCTAAACTAATAAGAGATATAATAAAGTATATATGAGAGATTTGTTTCCCTTGATTATTTCGCTGCCAAAATCTACTCGGGCAAAGCTGAACCAGGAGACTATAGTCGGGCCGCTTAACAGATGGAGTGATCACGTGAAAAGCACATGAATAGCTTGCGCCGCAGGCATGGCCTTCGCATATAGTTTCGTTCTCGAACGTTCAAGCAACCAATCAGGTACTTTGCACGCGGTGATCACGCAATGATCATGCGTTTTCATTGCTCCATCTGTTAAGCGGCCCGACTATAGTCTAACATAAAGAGGCAAATACTAAAAAACCGGTCAAGTGCGAGTCGGACTCGCGTATCGAGGGTTCCGTACAATATTAAAAATAAGGAGTTAGATAGGGGTAAAAAATTAACAGATTTATTTATTTAAGTTTGTTTTTAAAAAGTTTTGTACCTATAAGTATTATATTTTGTTCTTTTTAGTGTTTCATAATTTTTCCGTATCAAATTTAATTAAATAGATTTTTAAAATAAAAAAAATATATTTACAGAATATTTGATGAATAAAAAAAAAACAAAAATATTGCGATCCGGAACCTGGAATCGAACCGGGTACCTTTAGATCTTCATTCTAACACTCTATAATCACTTAGTGTCTTAGCTAATCGAACGATGTTTCAGACCGTCGTTCAATCGACTTACTTGGTACAGTTCTATATCTATAATACTATGGTATATTATGTACAGTATGGTAAACTAAAAATATTTATTTATTAAAATTTATAAAATATTTTTCAACTAGCTACCTCGTTTGTGAGATAGAGCCTTGTGACAGACGGACGGACGGGGGGACGGACATCGTAGGCTCGGTAATAAGGTTCCATACGGAGGTACGGATTCCTAAAAAGTATCAACAAAACGCCAAAACACTCCATGCATCATCACAAGATGATAAAAAACTTACATTTTACTTTATTTTGATATTTAAAATTATTTTAATGGAAAATCGTACATTGTTGTCACAAAATCCATTTCGTAATTAAGAGTGAAAAAAAAAATAATTAAGTTAGCAACAGTAAAGCTAGAACTTGAGAATATAGTTTGATTATTTGATATAGTTAAGTTTCCAGGAAGTTCTTAAAACATTATCTCATTTAAGTCGGTTAGTTAGAATAGTTATATAACAATTTCACTATTTATCAGACGTATCGCACTTCTGCATAGTTTTATACTTACATAACTCAACTGTTCAAAATTACATTCGCTGAAATTTTACCTCACACCACGTTCACAAGTTTGATTTTTAATGCAAATTTTCTTAATAGAGACCAACTCATGTTGGAGTAGTGAAATTGTACATTATTCTCGGCTCTTATCAAATCAAATAATTGCTACTTAGGTAACTTAGCCAAGGGATGCATTTACCTCGAAGAATATGTTAAGGCAGCGCTACATATTATGTAGCATTATTCACCGAACACCGGATATTTCATATTTGGCGAATATTTCAAATCCACACATGCGCGAAGTGGCAAATGTCAAATATTTTGCCAACAATTTTGTCAGTAAATTAGCACAAATCAAAGCGAACGAATGTTGACGTTCCTATTTTTATTTGTGATTCGCTAAATATAGGAACATGTGTAATGTGTATGTATGTATCATGCTTGTCGTTTAGCGAATATCTGCAAGCATTCGCCATTTGGCAAATGATGCATGTATGGCGCTGCCTTTAGGACCCTTCTATTGTTTTATTGATCAAAAATGGAGTCGGTAAACTACGTCATGTTAGGTGCTTTAAGAAACAAAAAAAAGCTGCCAAGTGCGTGTCGGACCACGCACAGTGAAGAGTTCTGTAGTTGGGAAGAACGTAGTCGCCATGTTGAATTTTTAAAGATTTTTGATTTTTTTCGTAATTATCACCTTAAACACTATCTATGTTTCAAATTTCAGAGGTCTAGCTCGAGTGGAAGTACCCTAGATTTTATTTCGTGTCAGAATCCGCCATGTTGGTTTTTTTATCCGCCATGTTGGATTTTTATTTATTTTATTTTTGTCGTAATTATCACCTTAAACACTATCTATGTTTCAAATTTCAGAGGTCTAGTTCGAATGGAAGTACCCTAGATTTTATTTCGTGTCAGAATCCGCCATGTTGGATTTTTTATCCGCCATGTTGGATTTTCATTTATTTTCGATTTTT
This sequence comes from Mongoloraphidia duomilia, assembly GCA_039654895.1. Taxonomy (NCBI): domain Eukaryota; kingdom Metazoa; phylum Arthropoda; class Insecta; order Raphidioptera; family Raphidiidae; genus Mongoloraphidia; species Mongoloraphidia duomilia. The sequence goes on from CM077527.1 coordinate 18,084,427, forward strand.
CTCGTAATTATCACCTTAAACACTATCTATGTTCCAAATTTCAAACCTCTAGCTTGATTTGAAGTACCCTAGATTTATGTTGGTCTATCAGTCAGTCAGTATATCAGGACATACGGACAGACAATACGAAATTATAAGGGTTCCGTTTTTGCCATTTGGCTACGGAATCTTAAAATACATCTCCATATTTCAATTTCTGACTCCATCTCTGGCTTTATATCGACGTATAGTAAAAATTAATAACATAATATTAGTCATTTCTGGACACGTTGTACACGACAGACAAGCATATCCTGTGGCGGAAAATGTATACGGTATAGTCATTAGTTAATTGCATTATCAAGTTTGGTTTTAACAAACTCCCTTATTTGACGTGTAACATGTATGGGAGCTCTGATATATCTACGTAGCATTATAATCCACTACGCATGCGTATTGGAAACCGGTAAAATCGTTTCAAATATATTTTTTCAGCTACCATCATATGAATGGCTATAGAGTACCTATAGTATTGTTTAGAGAAGACACCAGCGTCATGCATGCGCAGAAACGAGATAGTGCCAGGCGAGTCCATATTCATTTTAAAGGGGTCGTGCGTGAAGCACAACACACTTGACACGCGTCTTTCGTGCCGGACGAGTTCATATTCTACCACTGATAGCTCTCCCCACGATTTCTACCGCGCAGATCGGCCATCTTGCTGGTGTATTTTCTAAACAATTCTACCACAGTTATTGTTAACTTCCCACTGGAAGTTATTGTAATGGGTCCGAAAATCGAAATCAAAAAGGAAAAAAAATTTTTATGTTTCAAGGTCACTACACTATTTTTACACTACTTTTAGAAAGATGTGTGTGTGTGTGTGTGTGTGTGTGTGTGTGTGTACGTACGTATGTGTACATTTCTTTCAAAGACGAAATCTCGAGAACGAAAAATGATATCGACTACGTTAGGGTGCCAATCGACGCGTATTAACGTAAATATGATCTGAAAGAAATTTTTTCAAAATCGGTTCAGCCGTTCTTTTTTCTTAACCAAATAACCTCCAAAAAAGTAGATTTTACACAATATCTCGCGAATAAAAAATTATATCGACTTCGTAAGGGTGTCAATCGAGCCGTGTTAACGTCATTTTGATCCGACATAAATTTTATAAAAATCGGTTCAGCCGTTTTTTTTTTTTTTTTTTTTTTTTTTTAATTATTGATGTTTTAATGATTGAAATGATTACTTTTCTGTGTAATATCTAATTTAATTATTATTATTAAATATTTATCAAACTGGGAAGTTCGTCGTGTGGACCTCAAGGGTCGCACTTTAGTCCTAATAAACGACCCACCTCACGGCTTGTTGAGTTATTAAATTGTATTAACAATTTTAAAAAACGTCTAAAGAACTATTTAGTTGAAAAATGTCTATATGATTGTAATTTTTAATACGTAATTTTATCATTTTATGTGACGTATTTATTCTCCCATTTGGAGTCTATTAATAAAACAACTATCTATCTATCTACCGAAAATGCCACATAGGAAACCAAATTTAATTTGAGTTGGAAGTTTAGATTTCGAGTTGTAGAGGCTTTGTATCTTGAAGGGAAGGGAACGGACATTTTCTTTGGCTATAGAGTTTTTGATTTATCGATGTTCGACTTATCGATGTACTACGAAAAAGATTGGAAAGCCAAGAAGGCCGCTCAAACTCGTTTTTTACTTAAGGGTCCAAAATTTTAAATTATGTAACTGTGGATTAGTCGTTTTTTGTGATGAAACCTCTGTTAATCCGATATGACCTAAAGCTGTATTTAGTAAAAATAATCATACCAATCTACGAAAAATGTTCTTTTTATTATTAATGTGAACATTTCGCGTAAAACCAACCATTTTTAAAATATCAACGAAAAATATTCTCCTAGATTGGTGTGGCGGCCATTTTATCTAAACAGCGACGCCATATACTGAAACTTTAATACGCTTGAAGTAATATAAGAAAACAATGGTTGTTTAAATCCCAGGTGATGCGTGCTTATTGTAACACAAAATGTCTACTCGAGATGAAATAAAATTATGAAAGCAATCTCAAGTCTATTAGTATACAGACACAAATATAATATCTTAACCTATATATACATTTAGGTTATGTTAAGTTCTTTTGAAAACCTATATCTCTTTACTTTTACACAATGCAATTGTCGAAAAAGTAGGTTATCTCTTTTGTACAGTGAACCTAACCTAACCCTTTGTGTAGCCGTTACTTGTCAGAAACAAGCTATGCTGTTCTACGGAATGGCTTGTTAAAATATGTAATACGGTCAGGTTACAACTCGTCTGATTTAACCTCACATTTTCATCACCGAATTTTTATATCAAAAATTATAATTTAAAAAAACTAAAAACCACGCTTTAATGAACTAAAAAGTAAAAAATAATTAACTTTATTGTAAAAAAGCGTGGGGTGCTTTGTACCATATTTTCATACTACCCCACGCTTTTTTACAATAAAATTAATTATTTTTTTCTTTTTAGTTCATTAAAGCGTGTTTTTTAGTTTTTTTAAATTATAATTTATTTTTATTTTTTTAGTCCTGGAGATCCTGGCCAGAATAATGGGACAAACTTATTGAATTATTGTATGGTCATCGGTCCTTGATAAGTGTGCAAAGTTTCAGTTCAATCTGAAGTTTTTTTGCTTTTTTTTAGTCCTGGAGATCCTGGTCAGGATAATGGGAAAAACTTATTGAATTATTGTATTGTCATCGGTCCTGGATAAGTGTGCAAAGTTTCAGTTCAATCTGAAGTTTTAAAGTGGGTGAAAATCGCGTTCAAAGAATCCGTTACTTATAGATACAAACAAACATACATACAGGTGGAACTAATATATATATAAGCACGTGTTAAAAACCTTTATTTCGTATAAAAACAAACTGCGCAAAAAAAGAACATTTATTTGCAACCAAATTGATAGTTGCGTTTAAAACTACATGAGTAAAAAGTTCGTCTGATTTAACCTCACATTTTTATCATTAAATTTCTATGTTAATAACTTTTTATTCCATACAAGACTGCGCAGAAAAAAGCCATTTTGAAATAAAGTTGATCTTTAAAAAACATAAGATTTCTGTTGATGCTAGAAAGCGTTGTTTAACGCGAGTGTATTCTTAGGGAGAGTTGACTGTATCACGTAATAAATATTGGTTTAAATCTGATAGATCATAACAAGAAGTTGAAGAATTGTTACAACATATTTTCATGGATATAAGTTACAGTTTATACAAAGAAGAAATATTTGTTTGCATCTGATAAAACTAAAACTGTTATTTTGTGACAGTGAAAGATTGAATTGTTTCAACTGTGTAGCTTCAGGTTATTTATTCAGTACACATAAACGAGTATATTATAAGTTTCGTCTAACTTATAAAACTGCACATTTCGTATAGTATAAATGACTTAACAACTGAGACACATATGTCAACGTTTCGACCGAAGATACAAACTGTGTGATGTATGCAACATGCTACTGTATACCATCACGTTTCCACTAAACGGAGCTGAGCAATTACCAAAAAACTGACTTAAAGCGTGTGAAATCGCGGGTAAATGCTAGTTTAATAATATTTTACAAAATGAAACGAGAACTAGAACGGATCATCCTCTTGACACGATTTTAAAGATTTTTTTATAATTTGGATAGATGCATTATTTCTTATTATTTATTATATTGAAATAATATTTTTATTACATCTTTCAAAAAACGTGATTTTCCAATTTTTTAACCGACTTCAAAAAAAGAAAGTGGTTCTGAATTCAATTGTATTTTTTTTTATGTTTGTTACTTCATACCTCAGTCATTTATAAACCGATTTTGAAATTTTTATTTTTTATTTGAAAGGATATACTTTCAGATTGGTTCCATAGAAATTTCATCAAAATCGGTTCAGTAGTTCGGCTGATTTTAATAAAAGTGAGTAACGGCGTGTGATTCTTTTAAGGTAAATGTCACTTTTTGACACTAAAAAGTAAATTAACCGACTTCAAAAAAAGGAGGTGGTTCTCAAATCGGTTGTATTTTTTTTATGTTTGTTACCTCATAACTCAATCATTTATAAACCGATTTTGAAATTTTTTTTATTTGAAAGGATATACTTTCAGATTGGTCCCATAAAAATTTCATCAAAATCGGTTCAGTAGTTCGGCTGATTTTAATAAAAGTGAATAACGGCGTGTGATTCTTTAAGGTAAATGTCACTTTTTGACATAATATCAGACAGCGTAAGAAAGTCGGTTTAATAAAAGTGAGTAACGGCATGTGATTCTTTTAAGGTAAATGTAACTTTTTGACACTAAAAAGTAAAAAATAAAAAACTTTTTAACAAAAAAAAAAAACCTCCTTAAAAAAACCACTAAAAAGAGGAAAATAATGAAATTTTGAGGTCTGTGCCAATACTATACTTTTTAACCGACTTCATATTTTATTAAATTGGCACAAACTTCAAAATTTCATTATTTTTCTCTTTTTATTGGTTTTTTGGAGGAGGTTTTTTTTTTGTTAAAAAGTTTTTTTTTAAATAATGTGGGTTAGTCTGCTTTGACAATTAGAAAATCTTCGATTTATTTATTTATTGTAAATTATAGACGCGTCGACAACTTAGGTCATTAGCGTCGAAAATCTTCGATTTCTATTATATCAAAAGTAAAGATAATTTAATTTTAATGTGGCTGGGCACGCTCCAAGCCCGCTCTGACATTGGTAAATAGCTATAATAATATTTCTAAATTTAAATTCACACAACAAATCGAAAAAAAACTCATTTTTGAAATTTAAAGAACGAATTTAAAAAATGTAATAACAGATTTGAATGCAATTTTATATTGGCTATTTAAAAACTTGTAAGAGGGATAAAAATATATGATCACTGTGGTTGGAATAAAAACAAGAATAAAGATAGTTACTTATTACCACAACAGTTTTATTGATGGATGTACATTTCGAAAGCTATGCTTTCATCTTCAGCAAACATTATACATCAGCTATAGTATAGTGTATATGTATAGTGTTTGCTGAAGATGAAAGCATAGCTTTCGAAATGTACATCCATCAATAAAACTGTTGTGGTAAGAAGTAACTATATTTATTTTTGTTTTTGTTAGAGGGATATAAAAATAAATAGCAATTGTAAAAATTATCAAAAGTTTGCAGAATGCAAGTATAAAATGCTGGTTTTGTAGTACTAAATTCAGTTTGTGATGTGTGTTTTTTGTTTGGTAAAGTTCCAATTTGCCAGATATTTATCTAAACATGGATACCATAGAACACAATGGTTTTATAAAAATGAATTCACGTAGAGAATTTTAAAATTGCATCATGTTTTTTCATTTACAATTTTTCGTTTACAATATTATAACTGCCTTTTAAAATATAAATTGTTCATTTTAAAATAATATTGAAATATCCTTTCTTTATCCTAAGGTGATCTATTACCCAAATTTTTACTCAGCTCGATCGTCTATAGCTTGAAAACTTCCTGGAAAAATGCTACGTAATAGAAAAAAAACTACTGAACCGATTTAAATAAAAATTATATGAGATCATTTCGTAAACATTCTGAACCCAGCGGCGTTGAAATTATTCAAATTGGCTAACCCCTCGAGAAGAACAAATATAAAAATAAAAAATATATATGTACAAGCCGAATAAGGTCCTTAGTCCTATATACGACATTTTGTTGTATATTTAATATTATGTTTAAATATGTATATTTAAAACAGCTGCGAAATTCAATTTAAAAATTATTAAATAATAAAAAAAACTGTCACAAAATATGTGGGTATGGATACTAGTTTTTTAACCGACTTAAAAAAAGGAGGAGGCGTTCTATATTAGACAGCTATATTTTTTTTATGTATGAATGAATGTATGTTCAACGATTTCTCCTGTATTTGTGAACCAATTTTGATGATTATTGTTTTATTTAATAGGGCATACATTCGGGGTGGTCCCATATAAATTTTACTTAAATCGGTTCAGTAGTTTGACTGATTTTAATAAAAAGTGAGTAACGGAGTGTAATACCGTTAACGTATAAGTATGTCAGTTTTAGTTATTTAGTAATCAAATATCAAGATAGAAGTCGGTTAATAACGTGCAAATTACGTATTGTAAAGCCACTAAAAAATAAAAAATAAGGAATAAAAAAATTTTTTAACAAAAAAAAAACCTTCACTAGAAAGATGAAAATAATAAAATTTTGAGATCGGCGCCAACTTAATAAAAGAGAAATTGAAAATAAAGTAATTAAATTGGATCCTACCTCAAAATTTTATTATTTTCCTCTTTTTAGTGGCTTTTTTGAAGAAGGTTTTTTTTTAGATGTACTGAAACTAATAGGTTATTTTTTTATACTTTATAATTTATATCAACGTAAATCTCTTGTAAAATATATAAAACCCATGTATTTAAAAAATATAAAATTCTTTTTAAATACATAATAATAAATATATTATATAGGACACGAGTATCATATTTTGTACTCAAGAAAAGAATTTTTTCCAATTATAAAATATTTATTGAAATTCGAAAAATGTTTGTTTACAAAATACAAGAAACATATCTCGCATATATCAAAGCGATCTATTATAATAAGCATGTATATTATATATATTTTAATCTTATTATGTAGATATTTTTTAACAAATTGAAAATATATTTCTTAGTAGCCTTTTGTATAAAACCCTGTAAGCTAAAAATAATGAGAAATACTTGATTGTATCAAATATCAAAGTGAATGCTTTAAACTTTTGATGATCATTTTTACGTAACATGTATTCAATTTAGTAAACAACATCAATTCAACTGTTTTATATAGTTGCTAACTTTCCACAGAAGCCAATCGAATGCGCAAGTGTCAAATTATAAAACGTATAAAATCTTATGTCAAAAGTTTGTACTCTCTAAATATATTTTCAGATTTTAAAAATTAAATTCTTTAAAAATAAGCACAAAACACCAAAACGTTTAAGAGTCGTACCTCACCGGGATGCTGTCGAGCGTCTATAATTCACTGCAATTCATTCATTCATCCACCGGGATGCTACGGCATCATTCAAGCGACTAGGCCCTGCAGTCAGGGTCCATTCTGATTGGTAGAATAGCCCATCTAGATGTCGTTTGAGACACACACACACCTAAACGAACGTAACAACTATGTAACTAGTGAACTCTGTATACTAATATGGATATAGTTGATAGCGATTAAAAATGGGTTTTGTATGTGGAGAATGTTCAAACACATATTCTTCAAGACAGGCATTAATGTTCACAAAATTAGAATTAAAACTTCAGATAAGGCTTGTAATCTAATTCTTTCTATAAAAGGCGATCAATTTTATGACATTTCAAAATAAAACTTAATTAAAATTTATTTTTCTGTTCCAATTTCTCAAGAACACTGTTATTGTATAAATTTTGGACAAAAAATTTATTAAAAAAAACAAAAAACCCGACTGCGTAAAAATCGAACATAAAAGATTGAAACAAGATCAAATGATAACATGTAGTCGGAGGCATAGTAGTAACAAATTGAACAGAAATACCTAATGTTACTACTATGCCTCCGACTGCATGTTATCATTTGATCTTATTTCCATCTTTTATGTTCGATTTTTACGCAGTCGGGTTTTTTGTTTTTTTAATAAATTTTTTATTTCCTTCCTTTTAGTTGAACCACTCATCAAGCCTTTTAATTTGATACCCCACACACAAGGTTTTACCGATTTTTTGCGTACTGACAAAATGACGTCTATAGCGCCCGCCATATCGAATTTTCCGTGACGTCATGTATCCTATTTAAAATGTCAACAAAACCTTTCTTTTGTTTTGATTTTGATACCTATATATCAATGTATTTAGAAGGAAAATTTCTTTTGCAATCTGACAAAATGGCGTCTAGCGTCCGCCATATTGAATTTTCCGTGACGTCATATGCCTTATGTCACTCTGGGGATTCAAACGAATCTAATGACACCTCATTTTTCAAAGTCCGTCAAGCCGTTTAGGCTACAGAGCGTGATAAAGAAATATACATACATGTAGATACATACATACACTCGAAAAACAATACCATCCTTCTGGCGCAGTCGGGTAAAAATTAAAAAAATCGGTAACTAGATTTATACAAATGTAAACTAAATTGATTCCCCAACTGTACATCGTTTTTCCAGAGTCCGTTTACCGAACCGTCACAACCGGTCGCGGCTGCGTGTATCCATGAAGAAAGCGCGGCACGTACGATGCGTCCTTGTCTTTGATACCTTAATCCTGGCTGTAATTCGTTGCGCCGCGACCTGCTAACTAATCACGCTCGGTCACGCACTACGTCATCATCCTACTTTATACGTCACGTTGCATTGGCCTTTGCATGAAATTAACAATATCACGTTATCACGTACATAGATTTATGCCTCAAAATAATGTAAAGATATTTATTTTGCATGTATACAGGGTAATAGGGATTTAACCCATAAAATCAAACTTTTGCGATTTCCTGCTTCCCTAATTATTTTAGGAAAAATATCTTCGAATAAAAGTTTTAGAACATAAAATTCTGCATCTAAATCATTATAAACAAAATTAATTTTGCATGCTTTGTAACGGCAGAAATTTGATATGAAAATGTCAAAATTACCTCAAAAACAGATAGCGATAGCCATGGAACTTCAACAAAATGATGACGTTTTAGCTGTCAGAATAATTTCTAATCATTTTGTTTAAGTTCCATGGCTAGCGCTATCTGTTTTTGAGGTTATTTTGACATTTTCATATCAAATTTCTGCCGTTACAAAACATACAAAATTGATTTAGATGCAGAATTTTATGTTCTAAAACTTTTATTCGAAAATATTTTTCCTAAAATAATTAGGGAAGCAGGAAATCGCAAAAGTTTGATTTTACGGGTTAAATCCCTATTATCCGCAAAACGATTCAGCACCCTGTATATGGCGTGCAATATGGTTACGACTGAATAAATTTAAGAAAAAATGCACGCCACTGTCTACTCTCTGGTTTTTTTGTAAATTTTTCAAAATCCTCATTTATGTTGGAATAAGACAAGCTTTTCCAGATCCTTAATAAAGGCTCTAGTTCCAAAGATCTTATCATTTATCAGAAGAACGCAAACAAAAATTCCGAGAACCATGGAAATATTTTCTTAAATTCATTCAGTCGTAACACTCGTAACCTCATTGCACACCACTGGTGTATCACACTTAGATGAAAATATCTGCAGACTAATCAAATAGAAGGTATGCTTGAAAAATTTTGTTCGATTTGCAACTTTCCCCCGGAAGATACGATAAAAAAATATTATTAAAAAAACTTTTTAAAGACACGCTTTTATTTAAATGTACTAAAAAGGAAAAAAATAAGTTTTAATAATTTAGTTTCATAATTATAAAAGCGTAGGTTGTAAAAAATATTTTATTAGTCACGACCCACGCTTTTATAATTATGAAACTAAGTTATTAAAACTTATTTTTTTCCTTTTTAGTACATTTAAATAAAAGCGTGTCTTTAAAAAGTTTTTTTTAATAATATTTTATTTTGTTCCTTTTAGTCGTTCAAAAGTTTATCCCCTTTTGACTCCCTTAGGGATTGAATTTCAAAAAATCCGTTCATATAGTGGGTGCTTACGTCACAAAAGAAACCTACTGTCTAAATTCCAAGTTTCTAGCTTTAGCGGTTTGGCCTAGGCGTTGAATGGTCCCTCGTTTGACCCCTTTAGGGATTGAATTTAATTCTAAAAACGATTGATTCATATATTGTCATCGGGAATGCATATGTGTACCAAATTTTAAATCGATCGGATACGTGGAAGTCGTTCAAAATTGAGCTTTCAATATAAAAAATAATTTATTTTTATAAACTTTGACACCCAGTATATCACTTAGGAAATGAGTCAGAGGATTTTTGTTGTGTTTTTCAGAATCAGAATGACGAGGAGAATATTTTGTCAGCTGAATTACCCTGTATAAATATTTAATTTAAAAATATTCTCTTACTTAATATGTCGGCATAATATTAAAAGCAAGCAGTTTAATTTGGTTTCCAGGTCAACAGTTTTAATTTTAACTTTACCATTAGCTCTACGAATTAAATGTTCTATGAACAAATATGAAAATTTTAATTTAATTGTATAATATATTATACTTACATTTTAGATAATAAGTTGTTGTGCTAATTTTACGTTTTAGAAGTGTTAGTTGTACACATCAAAAGCAGGCGGTTACCAATTGAGTAATCAACCGTTGCTTCTGTGCCATTTGCATGACCTGGTATAGGTACGAGTGTGCCTATAGTACATTCGCGCTGAAGAGCGACGTGAAATTCCTATATTTAAATACGAGGCGCTTTCAACTTACTTGACCCACAAACAATAGTAAATTGTATATCTACAGGGTGTATCACAGGAAACCGAACATAGGGAAAAGTACACAGTATAAATTAGTTAAGATCAGAGATTGCTTTGCCCTCTATTCATGTAAAAAACCATGATAATTTAGTTAAGTTAGCCATGTGTATTCTATCTTTGTCACGCTACTCATTTTGCTTATGTTTTCCTTGTTGCACTCATTACTTTTCTATGTATTCAATCCTGTGATACACCCTGTATATAGCGTCGTCGTGAGATATATTATACACACGGTCAAAAGTCACTTTACATGCATGTAAAGCAGCTATTTTATAGTGGGTATGGCAAAAATATCTTAATAATGTTATAATTGTGAAAGTTTGCGTTTCTGTGTATATGTTTGTTACCACTCAGCTCCGTAACGGCTGAACGAATTTTTATGAAATTTGGTTTAAAATTACTTTTTTGCGTTTTAGTGTATTGGCGGAATATTATAAACACCACCAGCCCGCTTCATCTCGCAGGGGGAGAATTTCTCGCGAAGGGGAAGAGATAATAAATCAAATTCTTAACACCCGGGCGAAGCCGGACGGGACCGCTAGTAATATAATTATAAGATACATTTTCGAATGTCCAATGTCTAAAGTAGGTACCTACATTCTCACTGAAAAATGACCTGAAACTTTGTTTTGCTGTAAATGAAAGGTGCATTATTTCACTTGTCTAACCATAAACTAATAAAATGCATTCTCTTTAAAAGGCTATAGCAGGGATGGCGAACCAATGGCAAGCGTGCCATAGGTGGCACGCGACAGAATATTGTTGGTACCGGGTACGGCGTTGATATAGATACAAAATCGAAATACTTATTTAAAAATATCTACCCTCATCTCACAAGACGTATCTGTTATTTTAACCACAATTACGCTCCTTCGTGAGAAGAAAGTCAGTTAAGGGCGTTTGTTTGGTGACGTATCTCATTTTTTCCAATTTTTGTTAGTTAAGTCTTTATGTGAGATGAGGGACGAAATATTAGATGCTGTTGAAAAAATTTGACAATCATTCAAATAACAAATATGAGATCGACATTACAAGTAATTTTGATTCATTTTTTTGTCCACTAAATTTCAATGCTTCCTTGTTGACACGTCATGGCCACATTAAACGTTTCCTGAAAAAATTTGGTACTTAGATGTGAAAAGGTTCGCCATCCCTGGGCTATAGGAATGTCCATTAGTATGCTTATAAAGTACAGTTCGAGCCAAAGAACGAGGTGAAACTAAAATGATATATTCTGTTATATTATTCTGACTAACAGGTGCTTTCATTCCACTTGGCTGAACCATAAACAAATATATAAATTTATTGCATTCTCGCTAAAAGGTTATTCGAATGTCCACTAGTATATTTTCTATGGTACATTCGTGTTGAACGACGCAACGTAACGCAAATGAATCTTTTTCATCTTTAGTGAGAGGTGTTTTCATTCAATTTGATTGGCCCATGAACAAAATATATATTCCCTAATAGTGCAGATTCTATTATGTAATTATTTGGCTGAAACACCTATAATAAATTCTACTTATATATTTCACAGTCATACTAACTTCACTCTTTAATATATTCTAATAGTAGATTGTGTGTTTAGGGCGCCCCACCGGTTGGGCGCCAAAATGACTGATAGATAGATAGACAGGGCTTGACAATAGCCGAGCGTGTAGCAATAATAATAATAATAATCCTTTATTGCTTAGCGCAAATGGTCAGAAATCAGTCTTTACAGACTGGTCTGTCTTTCTGACCAATTAATACATAGATTTAATAAATACATAGACAAAAATAAAATACATACATAAAATACATAGGTACATGAAACCTACATTAGTTCTCACAGACAGGCAATGCTGTTGTTTACATGGCGTTGCCATGATTCCTCTATTGCAAGTCCCCAGTTCCCGGGTTCTAGCCCGAGAGCTGGTAAAAGTGTCAATTGGATTTTCAATCTATTATTAAAAAAAATAATAATAATGAATTGAAAATACGAATTGGTGCTAGGCCCAAATAACCTTAGCTGTTGGTGGTCTTTAAAACACAATTTAGATAGACAGAACTATAATAGACATAAATAAAATAGAAGTGTGTGTCAGTGATTTTTGAATTTACAGCTTTAATAGTAGAATGTACTTATATCTAGGACGTAGTGAAGTATATTTTAGACGAGGTGTGACATTATGGTAGACGAGCGTAGCGAGTTTAACATTCACGCAAATCAAAATAGCATTGAATCTTAGATGCACACTGTATTTTTTGTCCTACACCCTATAAAATAGCGACTTTTGTCTTCATATACAATATTTTCAACATTTTTGACATATCACTTGTGTAGCAAACTTAACTTCAATAATGAATAGTGGGGTGTTGATTATGATCTCAACTATTCACATGTGTACCTAATATTTTTAACTTCCCATTGGAAGTTGTTGTAATGGGTCATTTTGTGAATGAAAAATTTGGACATATCATTTGCACATTTTGAGGTCCCTAGAGTTCGAATCTACTGTTTTTAGAGAGTGTGTGTACACTGTACGTATGTACGTTCGTTCGTACGTTGGTGAATTTTTTTCCGCTCGCATATCTCAAGAACAAATAATGATATCGCATCTGGACCAATTTCATTCGACGCATAATTGCATAATGAACATCTGATAAGGTTTGCAAAAAAATTGAACTGGCGGTTTTTTTATAACAAAAAAACTACTGTAAAATGGTTATAAAATGTTAACTTGTATTTCAAATGGTTTCTCTACAGTAGACTGGTTTCTAATCTCCAAGGGCACTTAATGAGAAGTTATCAGTGTGGTTTTACCCACACACCAAGCCTCTTTTTATCTTATGAATTCAGTGCATATAACAAAAAAATGAACATTCCGAGAAATTAAAAAATAAATTCTGAATAAAGTTTAAGACTCGAACACATGGCATGTCGAAGCTCCGTTAAGATAGGAGTATTTATGTTAAACTTACATGTTCATAAATTACAGATTTTCCTTGATAATAACATATAAAATTACATGTATTTTATAAGCAATGTAAAATCATTCTGTAAGACGAATGGTCAAAAAGTGTTTTAACAAAATTGTCTCAAAACACTACATGAATATGTTTGCGAGTTTATTTTTGAACAGACGGTATATTATCCATACGTGTGGAATTTATTGATCGCTTTATAAAACTACGCTTATATTAGTAGCACTTGGCACAAAAATTGAAAATTGGAATACAAATACAGTGCTTCATTTATTTACAATTTTATAAATTTTTATTTGCTTATCGACTTACTAGCTTCCTGTTTAATGAAAATTTTTATTGGAAGAGCAGCCAATTACATAATTGATTCCTGCAAATATCTGAAAAAATCATTTTGACAACCAGTCACAGTCAGGACTCTAACCTGAACCTTTCCACTATCGCGGCGGAATGAGCTTACAATTACTCAACCGTGACATGATTACCAATTAAAAAGTGAAGTTAGTACGACTGTGAAATATATATAAGTAGATTTTATATTGGCGTTTCAGCCAAATTACATAATGGACTCCTAATAATACAGAAGTCCATTATGTAATTTTACTGAAACACCAATATAAACTCTACTTATGATTACTAATTTAACATTCTCCATATATGCAAAGGAATCAATAGATTTCCACTACATGCGAGTGTTATTAATTATAGCTAGGTTGTAGATGTGAATCATCGTAGTAGCGAGAGCTATTCATGTAGATTCAGGCTAGAGTCCTGACTGTGACTATGGTTGTCAAAATGATTTTTTCCGATATTTCCAGGAATCAATTTTGTAATTGGCTGCTCTTCCAATAAAAATTTTCAATTGCAAAACAGCCGTATAAATCTATTTAATATTCCTGTTTAATTTATATTAGAAATCGTGTCCATCGTGATTATAATAAAATTAAGCAAAATCGCAGGATAGTGGACAATATTGTCCACTATCCTGCGATTTTGCTTAATTTTATTATTCCTGTTTAATATTTCAACCAATAAAAACAATGTGTTTTTAGGTCGACGACTCGTATACCGCTTGTCCTAAGTTTTGCAACTCTATTTTAAACACATTGATTTTTCATAAGCGCTTTGGAACCTTTATTGTAACATCCAGGCACAAAACACGACGCCATTTTTTTCAATTAAACACAAATTTATCAAATAAAGAGTAATTAAAACTACGGATTACAAGCAACGAATGATCATAATGTACTTGACAGGTCGTACTTTACTGTATAGTTGTGGCTTCACAGGCGACGTGATATGCTGCTTCTATAGCTATCTCTGTTCTGAGTACATTGGCAATTGAATTTTTATTTTAGTGGTCAGAATCAAACTGTACTAGTATTTTGTACCTGTTTCCAGAATTTCTGTCGGTCTGTCTATACGGTTGTCACGTAAAAATGATTGGACCGATTTTAATGAAACGTGGTACAACATCTATTAGTATAAGATCATTTTATTCGACTACATTCAGGTTAAGCTAACCCGCGGATGAAGTCTGTTGTAAATTCGATCTAAATAATTATTATATTATTTATTTTACCCAACGCAGGGTAGACTTTTCTGACGATACTGGCGCTTCGCCTATGTCATATAGGTGACTTCAACATGCGACGTCCCGCATGGTTTTATTTATGTGTCTGGAATATTCGTGTAAATGACCGACCTGATGCAAATCTCTTTTCTATACGTCTTCCTTCTTCCAGGACTGCAAGACGAATTATTGTAGCTTTCATAAAATATTCACTTTTTTAAGTTATCAATATTGATTGATAAGTAGGTATTTTGTCGAGCGTCTATAATCCACAATTCACTCATTCACGTACTTATAGGTATTTATTTTTATTTATTGTAGATTATAGACACGTCGACAATTTAGGCTCCACCATAATAAGGTATTTGGTCAGTATCATCAAATATCAAAGCTGGGTCTAAACGACATCACAAAATATCCATGAGCAGAGGTGGAATTCGAACCCACGACAGTCTGATCCAAAGGCCAGCACGCTGACCATTACATCCCACTGTCCTCTTCACCTACACCTTTATACGTTTTCAATAAATTTCATTTTAACCCGTTAAACATTTCTTTAATTTTGGTTATAAATTTTAAACATAGCTACAAACAGAAAATTTAGAATTATGTTGTGGCATCTTAGCCCTTAGGTAGCAAATACCCGAAAAAAAAACCGCGAGAAATCATTTACGCTTATGACCTCTGTTGTCGAGCGTCTCTAATCTACAATATCTATCACAAGAAAACATGCCGTTATAATTTTAAATGCTGCTGTTCGTCACAATAATTTAATGAAATACGGCCCATGTTTTCTATTTGTACATGTCAGATAATTTAACTAAATCTTCTACATCATTATGTAGGCACTTGCAAATGTAACCATAATGTGTTTGTTAGAATGGTACCTTTAACATGCTAATGATGTAATAATTTCTACTACATCGATAGTGCATTATTTACTTACATAAAATCAACTCACTATAATTTCATAATTCACTAACTGCCTCACCTGTCAAAATAATGGAAGATCAAATTATTAGCAAGCAGAAATACCGTAACTTCAAAAAATCTATCAGTTATATATATTTTTTTGAACTTTAGAAATCTAAAATACAAACAAAAAAGTTATTTTATTGTTGAATTAATAAATGAAAGTTTAGAAAAATAAATACCCTTAAAATTAACAAAAGTTGATTGTGTTCTTTTACATAATTTTTATTCGTTATAAAAACATTTTAATTTTATTCAAAAACAAGTGAAAGAAAACAAACGAGTGATGTTTATAATGTAAACCAGAGAACAGAAGAAACGTCAGTGCTGGCAATGTCAGAAAAACGAAAAACGACACATTTCTCTTTAACAATAGCGTTATCCACTGTTGTATTTTTTTATCCGACGAGATTGGCCACGTTGTTATGTGTATAGAATGACGGCAGAATGGCAACACCGTAAAAGAAAATCCACCAAACAATAATTTACTTTTACAATGGTATGGCGGTGAATAAAATTGTCCTCGGATATTGTCGTTCTGTGAAAGAATTTCAGATGACGCTGTTTGCAAGACTGCTATTCCAAAGAAACTCGCAGAATATATGTTTTTGCATTAGGATTTTTATTAGTCTCGAGATAAAAAATATGTTGGAGCTATAATCACTCCAGTTCACTGTTACATTGTTTATGATTTCATATACAGTATTGGAGTGATTAATTAGCACTCCAATAATCTAGTTTGTGTTCTTTAAATCGTCTCAAAATATCTTATTTCATAAGAAATATGAATTTTGTCAGATAAACAGAGTATACTGGAGTGATAATGAATCACTCTAATGAACTCATCTAAAGACAAGTAATTTCATGGAAATGTGATGTCCGATTTTTCAAATAAAAATAATGATAATAAATCACTCCCATTCGCTTTCTTTAACATTACATCATATCACAGAAAATATGATCCTCAATTCCTTAAATAAATCGAGTGTATTGACGTGATAACGAATCACTCCAATCCAACATTCTTTATTTTGTTTGATGATATACAATTTCATATAAAATATGATCGGTTCCTTGAATAAATAGAATGTATTGGAGTGACGATGAATCACTCCAGTTCGCATTTCTTGATAGTTTCTGTCTGAAAACACGCAACATTTGGATTTCATAACCAACTCGCAGTCAAATGAAAATTAACAAAGAGTATTGGGAGTGATTGAGAATCACTCCAATTAACTTTTAGAGACGTTTTCTGTCTGAAAACATGCAACTTTTGGATTTCATAACCAAGTCGCAGTCAAATGAAAATTAACAAAGAGTATTGGGAGTGATTAAGAATCACTCCAATTCACTTTTAGAGACGTTTTCTGTCTGAAGACTTGTAATAGATATTTCATTATATAAACATGAAGTCCAATCAGTCGAATGAACCGAGCAACAGAGTGTTACCCCATTGAATCACTCCACCTCGCTGTTTAAGTGTATAAATCACATCCCGACACACGTCACATCCGACGCCTATCCGACGCCTTTATACACAGCGGCGTTGGATCATCTCCCTCCCATCCACAAACATTATAATGGACGTCTTTACTAACGAATAAAGGCGATCCTGGATTTGTTCTTTACATCCATCCAAATGTTCTCTGGAAAAAATGTTTAGGTAATGCAGAACTAGAGAATATCTTGTTCCGAGATACTGTTTTGTATCTAAGTTATTTCGTATCTAAAATATCTTTAAATGTATCATAGATACCGGATACTTTTGAGCAGTAACTTCATTTTTGGATACGTAAACTGTTTGTATCTTAGATACTTTTGATTGTAAGTATGTGACCAAAAAAACAAATCTGGTTTCTAAGATAATCTGTAAAGATATCTTAGATAATAATAATAATGAGCCTATATAGAATACCATTAAAGGCCTCCCCCATTTGAGTCCATGTGTTCCCATCCTAACAATACTAAGACTGCCATTTTTAGATGTATTAGTCATAAAGAATGAGACAAATAATTTAGAATTTGATATATACAGAAAGGACACCAATACACTAAGATATATCCCTAAAGACTCACATCATTGCCCTCAACATAAAATGGCAAGTTTCAACTTTTTAATACACCGGTTACTCAGCTTCCCTCTCAACAAGGATAGGTTTGAGAAAGAAAAAACTTTAATTAAGGACATAGCTTTGTGTAATGGTTATAATGTAGATTTAATAGATAAAATGATTAGAAAACGTAGTTTTAAGAATGCTTTGGAAAATTCCTCGACTTTTCGTAATGAAACAGAAATTTCTAGATATGTATCGATTCCATTTGAATCGCGCTTCACCAGAGGGTTAAAAAAGATTTTTAAAGAAGTAGGATTAAATATTGTATACTCTTCAAGTAATAGTTTGAAAGAAAAATTAGGGAACCCTAAAGAAAAAGTGGAAGAAAAAGAAAAGTCCGGGATTTATGAAATTAGTTGTCAAAATTGTAATAAAAAGTATGTTGGCCAAACGAGAAGATCTATTTCAGTAAGATTTAAAGAGCATATGGCTCATCTAAAATATGGCAGGTTTGATAAATCTAGTGTTGCCCAACATGCATTTGAAAATGACCATAAAATAGACAATAGTAATTTAAAATTAATTAGAAACGTCATTAATATTAGACAACTAGACGCCGTAGAGAGTCTAGAGATTCATAAGTGTAAACATAATATTATGAACAGTGACAAAGGCCCAATTCCAGGTAGCCTGCTTTTTGATTTAGTAAATTAGTTTAGTTTTCAGGTAATTAAAATTAGGTAGCCTATAAATAGACAGTAATTTTTGTTTAGTCTTTAGTTTTAATCATCTCCTGATGATGCCAACTTGGTTGGCGAAACGTACGTCGAGAGTGTTTGTTATGGTTTGGTGTTTTGTGGTAATTGTAACATTTCGTGTTCCCATCCTAGTTAGATATTTTTATGTAGGTACCTACCTATATCTAAGATACTTTTGAAAATAAATTTGAATACCTACTTCAATAAATTACTACTCCGAAGTATCAATTAATGTACTTACCAAGCTTTTTCAAAATCAAAATCCAGTCGTTTTCAAGTGATGCTGGTATAAACAAATAGGCAGACATACAAACAGATAAAAATTCTGAGAACACTTTTTTCCGTCTGCGAAACTATAAATAGAATTCTAGTTACAACTTCATTTATTTGTATGGACATTTATTGATTTTTTCGGTTTCTATGTCAAAACTACCCAGTTTTTTTAGTTTAATTAGTCTAGTTAGTTTTTTTAGTCCCCGGACTAAGGCACTAAATCAAGGAGACATCGAAAAGAAATTGTAAAGAAAAATATAAAGATCAAAAATTCGTAATATTTTATTCTTGCTAAATTGTATTGCTTGTTTTGTATGGAAAAAAAAATAATAATTTTAAGTACAGGATTCCACGTACACAACCCATAGAACTATAGGGAATGAGGTGCTATACAAAAAGAAATTGTAAAGAAAAATATAAAGATCAAAAATTCGTAATATTTTATTCTTGCTAAATTGTATTGCTTGTTTTGTATGGAAAAAAAAATAATAATTTTAAGTACAGGATTCCACGTACACAACCCATAGAACTATAGGGAATGAGGTGCTATACAGCAGGATATGAGTGCGTATAAACTTAGGGATGAGAAAACTACTAAACATAAATTGACCAATTTTTTTATCGTACTTGAAAAACGTACTCAAAGCATTAACCTTGCAGATGCTCAAAAAATTCAGGGTGCCATTTTTTATAAGAATAAAATTTGAGATTCTGAGATTTTTAAAAAAATGGAAAAAATATTTAAAGAATGAGTTTTACGTATTTATTAAATTCAGTGTGCCGTTTTCTATAAACATACTGAATTTGAAAAATATCTTCAATATTTTCCGAAAAAATAATAAAAATTCGACGTGCTTACCATATAAAAAATGTCGTATCTTCCTTAGAGTTAGACAAAGGAAGTAGGGTATACACAAGGTTTATTTAATTTAAAAAAATAAAAATATATATGAGCACTGTGGTTGGAATAAAAACAAAATAAAATATAGTTACTTCTTACTGTTGTGGTAAGAAGTAACTATATTTTATTTTGTGTTTATTTAATTTGCTTTTCAAAAATGTGCTTGTTAATAAGTGATGTACTTTCATCTTCTTGAATGCCTTTTTTATGGAGAGATTTAAGGGAAATCTCTCTCCTACGAAGAGTATTCCATTAAGAAGTAGGTATACTCTGGAATCAAAAAAATGTTTCCTAGAGAGAGTCAGGCAGTGGAAAAAAAATAATGTCGGGTATACATGATGAAAAGAATTATTTCGATAATGCATTATGTGCTATGAAATTTTCGTCTACTTGTCGTGTAGATCTCATATAATGTTATTTGAATTATAGCTAAATTTTCGACAGTATCTAACATAATGAATAGATATTTCTAATCACTTGTGTATGAAATTAATATGGTTGACAAAGAAAATTCATACAAAATAAACTTTATCTTGTGTGGATTTTGTCAACCAGATTACTGCCCTAAAAAAGCAAATGGCAGTAAGAGACCAACTTATAAATTTGAGTAAATCAACACTGTAAGAAATGAGAAGGCCGATTACATAGATTATCGATGGTCCATTTGTAGCCAGCGATTAATCTGGTAATAGGCACACAAAGAGACAATGGCGTCGCAAACAGGTATCGCCTCCACATTGCGTGATTCCATAAAAACACATTGGGCATGCGTGGTTTCTAATTTTACATTAATTTGTTTTGTATTCATCCATTTTACATATGTAACTATACATTTTATTTTGTAATTTTTACACACTTTATTGGAATATTACACAAAATATTATGTAATTTTAATTTACTTTATGTAAAAATCACAAATTTGTTTAACTTTACTGTAAAAGTCCAAGTTTTTATGAAGTTTTCTGTGTAAAAATAAATAATAATGTAAAATCACTTAGAACATCGAGCGAATTCTACCTTAACTTTCAAAGTATTTTTACATCCATTTTTTACAGTGAAGATTAAGTAAATATGTCTGGACGTTTAATAATAATATAAGGTAAAGGGCAGTAAGTTAAATGACAGTTTTATGTATAACGCACAAATACCCCCATCTGCCTAAACATAGTATATCAAAAATCAGATACTGCTGTTTTTGCCTCATCAATCTACCTAGGAAGGAAGTGTGTAGTTCATCTGAGGGTCAGTTTAAAAGCTGCAGCACTTACTGCTTTCATAATTGTTCTCAAACAAATGTCACTTACTGCCATTTTCCTTTTTAGGGCAGATTAGTATCTAACATATTTTTAAATAAATAACAATATATGAGTTAGGTTATTGTGGACAACAATATAATAATTATTAATTAATTCAACAATGGATTTTTAATCCACAAGGCATCCACTAGGTAGTGAATAGTATTTCTTAACATATCAGTTAGCATATTATGCCATCATGATTGTTAAACGTCAAACGATTGTTATAAGATATATAAGGAAAAAATCAGAAGCCACTGTCAGGACTTAAACCTGAAATTCCCAGTTTCCGGCTGGTTGAGTTGCCATTTACTCACACAGTGCCCCGAAAGTGAAATCTGTTCCTTCCCATATATACCTATTTCAATACTAAATCACATCTCATGCGAGAGCCGATTTATTTTTAAGTTACAATCGAAACTTAAATATTAATAACTCAAATGGCTCGTACAAGCCGTTTTTAAATAAATAACAATATATGAGTTAGGTGGATGCCTTGTGGATTAAAAATTCATTGTTGAATTAATTAAAAATTATAACATATTTTTAATTATTTCGATTGTGTACCTCAATCAATGGCGTGTCAATAATATTCCGTTGCATGCCACCTATGACACGCATGCCATAGGTTCGCCATACCTGTCCTACATCTTCTTGAATGCCTTTCATATGGAAAGTTTTAAGGGAAATCTCTTCCCTACGAAGAAGTATTCTTAGAGAGCTTTCCCTGTATAAGTTTACCCATTCTTAGACGAAATAGAACAGACTTTAGTAGAGCTTTCGTTCATCCAAAAACCGTCCTGAGCAGTGCCTCAACCTTCCTAAACTAAAGCTTCTCCGCTTTATGTATACAGCGAGCAGATAGAAATTGTGGGATTTGATCACTGGCCATACGAGGGTCTAGAAACTGCCATTACAATAAGTACCAACATTGTGAGTTTTACACCAGCTATACTCGCGATCAACCAAAACAACCCATTACAAATTTCTCCATCAACCAGATGAGAAAAAAACTCGGGTCGCAGTGCCAAAACCCTGCCGACAATATAGTGTATTTGCTAATACAGGCATTGTGGCTTTATTATGTGAACTTAAGTTTGATTTTGGACAAAATAAAAAATTTAACCCCTTAATACATCCCTTAAAATGCTTTTTTTTTCTTAATTTCAATATTATTATCAATACAACCTCTGTACCAAATTAAATACACCCTTCAGTAAGTAAATCACTATCCGCAAACTAGTGTTTTCATAAAATTTGTAAGTCCGGTCCTGTCGGGCCGATTTTATTAAAATTTTAGCAGCACATTTTAATTATTACTAAAGGGTTAAATTTCAATTTTGAAATGATTCTGAGAATTTTTTCGGCTTTTTTGGGCCCAAAAACCTTTTTCAACCCCTAAAAACTACCCTTAAAATGGTCCGATTGGGCCCATTTTAAATAGGCTTCGTGCGGTGATGGATTCCAACGTGCCTACCAAATTTCGTCAAAATCAATTAACTCTTTCGAAAGTTATAGCCCGTACACAAATATATATATATATATATATATATATATATATATATATATATATATATACATACATATATAAACAGACATTTCCAAAAATGGTGCCAAAGTGTTCAGGAGGCTATGAAACGTCGAGAAATGTTGGTCCGACCCCTAGGTCCCGCCATCCGACCGACGCCAATAGTGTATGTGCCATATATGGCAAATACACTAAAAAAATCCAAAAACACCACGTCAATTTATTACTCATTAAAAACGCATACTGTGTGTAAACGGTTGACCCGAATATAAAGTAATTTCATTGAGAACATTTACAATTTTGTAGTAGGCTATGGGCTATAAGATCCAATTGAAAGATTTTTCGTTGGAGAGCAGCCAATTATATAATTGTTTCGAAACATATAGGAAAAAATCATTTTACCAACCAGTGGTCACAATCAGGATTCTAACCTGAACCTTTCCACTTTCGCGGCGGAATGAGCTTACAACTCAATCGTGACAAGATTGCTAAACTAATATTCCTCATATATGCTTCAGAATCAATAGATTTTCACTACATGCGAGCGTCAATTCATATCTGCTAATTCAATAGCTATATGATATGAAGTGAATCCTCGAACCAGCGAGAGTCTAACATGAGAGTGAAAATTATTTCGAATATCCAATAATGGGATATATTATAAATACATAGGTACCTAGATATATCGATGCTATTTGCTCATTCCGCCGCGAAAGTGGAAAGGTTCAGGTTAGAATCCTGATTGTGACCACTGGTTGGTAAAATGATATTTTCCTATATGTTTCGAAACAATTATATAATTGGCTGCTCTCCAACGAAAAATCTTTCAATTGCATTTCAGCCGTATAAAAAAACTATTATTATCTATAAGATCCAATGTAAATATGTAGTAGATGCTTTTTTTTCATTTAACAGGTTACGAATTACTCTTAATAGTCAACCGTAACTATGGAAAATTGTTTAAAAAATTCACTGTACCATTTTTTCTATGTAATCCACTACATATTTACATTAGGTCATATGGCCCATAGCATAGCCTACTACAAAATTGTAAATGTTCTCGTTATTTTCCCATGTTCGGTAAAACCGTTCACACCATAGAGATATCATAGATAGAGTAGGGGAGCCATAAGCACAACGCAGTAAGTGATAGTGTCACCTTGGAAAAGAGAGATAGAAAACGAATATGTTGTCTTTTCATTGTCTTCTGACGCATTTGTAAATTTAAAAATTTATAGTAGGTATTGTTAATTTACATCTGTAACCATGGTTATGTATTTGTGATAGAAAAAGATAGAACAACGCGTCTATTCTCCATATCTCTCTTTTGCATCGACACTTTTTTGGGTAGCTTCCCTGCAGTACTCTATCTATGATATTTCTACGGTTCACACTCTGTATACAAAATGTTAATTTCTTTATTTAACCGTAATCGTAAGATTTATTACTATAATAAAACATTTTTAAATGCTACTATACCTAATAATTAGTGTTTTATTATAGTCAATCAACTGTAAAAGTTATTTTAATTGCGATCCTTAAAAAATCAAAATAGAAGTTAAGGAAAAACCACGGCTTTTTGACGACTTTCGCGAGATATTTCCTTCAACTTCTATTTATTTTTTAGTCTGATAGTTTAATCTGAACACATTCTATTTATGAATTCAATACGGTTCATGGGTTCTTGGATTAAAATAAATTGTTATTGATTAATAACTCTTTTATTTATGTTCGTACGACGTTTCGTTATAAGATAAATAAAAGAGTTATTAATCAATAACAATTTATTTTAATCCAAGAACCCATAAACCGTATTGAATTTATTAAAAAATGGATATGAACCTAGTGAATTGAATTCTATTTATGGTTTATAACGTGGCCCCTTACCTTCTTTCTCGTATGAAATGTAATTTCTTTTTGAATTAAAAAATAAATTTTATATATATAGATGAACAAAATGTCTGCTTGTAGAAGTGAGGTTATGAGAGCTCAGAGTTGTAATTCCACATTCCTTTTTCTGAGGAATGTTGTGCAATTCGTTCATATATGAGAGCAAGTATAACAATACGATGATAATATTGCCTTCATATCGTCACACAATCTAACTGGTGTAATATAAACAGCATGTACGCGTCATTGTTGCCAAACTCGGGTGAAAAAATATCCCTGGATTTAGTCTAATAGTAATCCACTTTAATGAAACAAAAAATACAATTACTTGGATGAAAATTGGATGGCTTTGAAAGGACTTGTATTGTCAAAAAACTTATCATGTTATACTATAATGATATTATATCAGGGATGGCGAACCCATGGCACCTGTGCTATGATAGGTGGCACTATTATATTGTTTACAACCCACGCTTTTATAATTATGAACCTAAATTATTAAAAATTATTTTTTCCTTTTTAGTCGATTTCAATAAATTAAACTTGTCTTTAAAAAGTTTTTTTTTTACTAATATTTTATTTTGTACTTTTTAGTCTTCCAAAATTTTCGGCCGCCATTTTTGATTTATAATGACGTTACACTGCTTATTGTTTTTTACTCGTCATATCCTTTCATTTGATACCCATATCAAAGGTATTGTAAAAAATAGGTGATCCGCCATTTTGTGTCGGTCGCCATTTTGAATTTAGAATGACGTTACACTAAGGTAATTGGTTATTGAAATATAAACCATATGAATTATTTAAGGCTACCAACTATAGGATTATCTACGCCAATTCATACTTTGAATTTATTAATACAAGTTCGTTATTGACAAGGAAATAAATCATTGTCTCCTTTTCTTTCTAACTTGATTAAAAATTTAGTTACATCGTTTTTTTAAGATGAATTATTAAAAAGACGAGATAAATAAAAAAACGATGCACCTATTTTGCGGTATTTAAAAAAACATAGGTAATAAATAAACTGAATGCATGGCGGCAAGCCGAGTAAATAGTAGAAACACATTTAAAAAAACTGTGGTTTTGAATTAAACAGATTTGTGACGAATGAAACAAGCGGCATTTTTGTTCAGCTTTAGAGTTAATTGAAATCGTGACACTTTTCCATTTGAGCTGTGGTTGTGTTAATAATACCACCTCGACTAACGCCTTGCTGTGCTTCTCTTCTTTTTTTATATTATGCACTTACAAAAGACCACCCAGTTTAGCCACAGCTGAAGGTCTAGTATTGTTTGCAGAGCAACGAAAAACGCCGGTTAAGAGAAAGAGAGAGATTATAGATCTCTCTCTCTCCCCTCTCTTTCTCTCTCTCCTCTCTCTCTTTCTCTCTATTCTCACTCTCTCCCCCCTCTCTCTCGCTTCTGTCTCTTTCTCTTATCTTTCTTCTCACTCTCTCCCCTCTCACTCTCTCCTCTCTCTCTCTCTCTCTTCTCTCTCCTCTCTCTCTTCTCACTCTCCCCCCTCTCTCTTCTCTCTCTTTCTCTCTCTCTCCTCTCTTTCTTCTCAGTTAAGAGTCTGATTCTATACTGTTTTTAGAGAGATGTCTGTGTGTGTGTCTGTACGTACGTACATACGTACGTACGTTCGTTCGTACGTTGGTGAACTTTTTTTCTTCTCGCATATCTCGAGAACAAATAATGATTTCGACTCCGGACCAATTTCATTCGACGCATAATTACATATTTAAAACCTGATACGTTTTGCAAAAAAATTAATTTGGCGTGTTTTTTTATATAACAAAAAAACTACTGTAACATTGTAAAATGTTTATTGCAATTAGGTATTTAAGTTTAAAAAAAATTATTAATTTTTTAATTTTTTCTAATAATTTAACATAAATAATATTGAAAATCGAAAAGAAAAAAGTTTTTAAAGCTATAGATAAATTACTAAAAATTAATTAAAATGTATAAAAATTTAAAAAATATCACGTGACTTCAAAACGCGCCAGGAATGTTTGTGACGTCGTTATGTTAAAATGTGCCTGCATTTGTTGGTATTTGTGTATATGTATTACACATACTATCAAAAATAGTAAATTTTTAACTTGGTAACCATGGATACAAAGACCACAGATAACATAATGACGTCACACGCGTTCGGATTCTTTCGGCGCGTTATCGGAACTGAGTTTAAAAATTAATTTTTATTTAAATATAACTTTTTAATTAGTAAGCAAAAAAAATAAAAAAAAAAGTTTTGCTATAAAACTTGTGTGGTCCTTCCATTTAAGTAAAAAAAAAAATTCATTTAAAAACCCAATTAGTTTGTCTAGGGCAGACTGCTCTCTAATCTCTAAGGGCATTCAATGGGAAGTTAGCAGTGTGGTTTTACCCACACACCAAGCTTCTTTTCCTAAATAAATAGGTATCGAGTTGTTCAGGACGTCACTTAAACCCAAATTCGCCTCTGTAAAATGGCGAACGTCTCAATTTTCAGCAGCGTCAATATTTGTAAGATTTTTGCATCAATGTCATTTCATTTCGCATTTAAACACAAGAAAGCGAAGAAAAGAGGTGATGCCATGGCTTTTATATGTTGCAGTACTGCTTCGGGGTACGAGACGAAATTGCTGTACTATGTATATATGTTTTAGTCGTGATACAAATGGAAATTATAAAGGCGTCAGAATGCATACGAAAGTACAGGTGTGGACCAATTTTTAACCGACTTCAAAAAAGAGAAGAAGGTTATCATTATCGTTATCTGATTTTTTTTGTATGGCTGTTACCTCATTTCTCCTGCAATTGTTCCTCAGACATCTTGGACATGTTCCTCGGAAACACGTCCGTTCAGCAAAGGAAAAGTTCCATGTTCGTTTTTGAAACTATTTTTCCCAAACTGAGTCCAAGTAATAACTAATAGACCGAGAGCTAGTGACAATTTTTTGGTGTTATTTATTCAAGGCCTTATTTTTGTGAAGATGTTGAGGGAGGCATATTAAAGAGTAAGGGATTTTGCTAGATAGCGGTATGGGAGGGATGCAGACCGCCCCCAATATGTAACAAAAAAAATGGTCACAATTATTATTGCTTCAAGGCTGAAATTGTTTGTATAGCTTGTCGGTGACCCAATAATACTATTATAATATTTGCCGATCGATTGGTCAGTATTAAAGGTTTGGCAGATCACCCTAAACGTGTCATGTACTCGACAAAATTTATATTATTAGAAGTACCGGTAGTTGTTGGTGATCTTAAAAAAAATTTCCCAGTTCATAGATCTGCAGGGAACAGGAGCTTTTTGTAATAGATAAGCCATATAATATTATCAACAACGGGATTGCTAAACGCGCATCTATACTTAGATGCAAATTTCTTTTTTAGGGTTCTGGACCAGAAAGGAACCCTATTGTTGTGCCAACAATGTCCACGTCCATCTCATGTCTGTCTGTCACAGGCTTCTATAACTTCTAAACGAAATGAGATAGGGACTTGACATTCACACATAATATGTATAATCTCGGTCCAAAGACGGAGAGAATAACAAAAGATTAAAAAGGTTTATTTAAGGGGGGCGCACATACATGCAAACGGATGTCAAAAAAATTTTTTTGTACCTATTCTTGTGGGGTATCGTTGAAAAGGGCCTTTTGAGTAGATTATGAATGCGTTTTTATTTTTACTTATTTTATCAAAATTGTAGGTTTAAGAGACCGTCAAAATTTCAATTTTTAGACCTATTTTGTTACCAGGGCTATCAATTAACAACGCCGTTACCTATAAAGCTGTAATTCACGTCAAGTATCACTCATATACTCTAGTTAATCAACAAATACTAAAAATAGAAAAAAAGAAAGTGCTCATAGATGCAAACGAGGGGCAAACAAACATTTTTTTTTGTACATATTTTTGTGGGGTATCGTTGAAAAGGGCCTTTTGAGTAGATTATGAATGTGTTTTTATTTTATTTATTTTATCAAAATTGTAGGTTTAGCATAACTTACATAATACGGAACTCTTTGCATAACTCGACAGGTATTTGGCCGTTTATTTTCCGTAGCTGTAATTAAGCTACAAAACATATACTTGCATGGATGCTTGTTGAATACTATAGGCTGTGGATATTTCTATACTCCTTTTAAAAAGCTTTTTGCTTTGCGAACATTCTCAAAGCCTGTGATTTACAACCCTGGCGTTGTAGAATGATTAACAGTTGATAGGCTTTTTGGCCCTTTATATGTTACAGGTGTGTTATTGATTTTTTTTTAATTAAAAAAAAGGAGATGGCAAAAGCATCGCAAAAACCCGCTGAGAGTTAAACGATAAAAAAATGACATGTAATTAAAATATTTATAATATTTTTTTGCCTTTTCATCAGCATGTTGCGTTCGATGGAATTCTTTTTCTATTGCGATAAAAAATTAATTAATTAATTAAAAATACAATTTTTAAGGTTCGACTTATCCGTTATATTTTATTAATATACACATAATACGATTAACGGACTGAGGTAAAATATATAGAGTAGACATATACAACTGCTAATACAAAATGAAGCCAGTTTGACGTCACAGGGTCGAGTAAACATGGCGGCCAAACACGGGATGGATTATTAATATTATTATTTTTTTCTTCTTCTTCTCACATATAAATTGAGGACCGAGTTACAATGGCGACTGGCTTCACTTTTAAAAATGTTTATACTTCTCTATAGCTTCTACCTCAATGGATTAATGTCAGTTTCGCAACATATCGTAACAGTTTTCAGTCGTACCATAACTATCCCCATTTCATTTTTAGGGTTCCGTATCTTAAGAGAAAAAAACGGAACCCTCTCGTTTGTCCGTACGTATGTTCGTCAAAGTCGAATTTCTCTAGAATAATTAATAAAGGTATCAAGTTGAAATTTGGCACAGTAAAGCTTACTAGCCCGCCAGTCCTGGATTTATAAATAGGCCGTATAGGCCGCGGCCTAGGGGCGGCAGCGTCCTAGGGGCGGCAGATTTCATTTGTAGTAAAGGAGGCCCCTTTACTACAAATGGAAAATTATTATTTTAGAAAGGTATGTACATGGGGCGGCGGAAATAAAGTGGCCTACACTCATAAAAAATATAAATCCGACACTGTAGCCCGCATGTATTCCAATTGTCATAACCTAAAAACTATTGTCCGTCAATTTGGGGAGGCTATAGAAACACCAGCAGTTTCATTCGACTATATCAGCTAATTTCTAAGGCCTTGAACACAGCTGTGCTGTGTTAAGCATGCGTTAACCCAACACCACCAATGTTAACTTACCCCGCCCTTAATTTGCAATGGTATGATAGTTTGAGTTAGAACTGACAGCTATGCTTGCTGAGAACACGGGGGTCACTTCGAGTGGTTTAGCTGATAATCATTTTAAGCTGTGGTTTAGGGCTATTATATCTCAATATTAATAAATAAATAAAAAAAAAATTTCTCTGTGGAACATCAATTTGATGAGAGTTTACTTTATTATAACAGGTGACTTAGCAATTAACGAACGGTCAATGACGAGTAAATAAAGAAGATAGTTTTATTGTAGGTTCACTGGATTATTCAACAATTTAAATAATAAAACCATCAATTTGCTAATAGTAAGAAAATGGAAAGAAAATACAAATTCGTTCTCATGGCGGCTTAACGTTTAATTTAAAAAGTAAAATTTAAATTAAAACTGATATTAAACAAAACGTTATCTTCTTCATAGCGAACGTTAAAATTCTAATTAACAGGCAAATATTATTTTAATGTTAAGAAAAACGGCTCGAACGTGACTTGGCTTTTATTAAATTCTACTTTTTAAACGTCCAGCATTCCTCTGCAGAAATTATTAATTTATAACATTTAATTATCCCATATTTTTATTTTATTAATTAATATCTGTAAATGTTATTGAATTTGTAGATTGAAAAACAAAAATCTTTTTTTAATTTATTTAATAGGTAAGGTTGGCTGAACGTAGACCAATGATTGGTCTAGGCTCAGAGAGTCTTACCTACTAATTAAATAAATTCAAAAAAGATTTAATCTACAAAATAAGAACAACAGATATTAATTAATAAAAATATGGGATAATTAAATGTTATGAATTAATAATTTCTAGAGAGGAATGCTATGGACAAACTTTAGATTAAAAAAAAACTATTTAACAAAAAAAACCTCCTTCAAAAAGCCACTAAAAAGAGGAAAATAATGAAATTTTGAGGTCTCCGCCAATTTAATAAAATATGAAGTCGGTTAAAAGTATAGTACCTACCTATAGTGATTAATATCTTCTTTTTAAACGACTTCATATTTTATTAAATTGGCGGAGACCCCAAAATTTCATTATTTTCCTCTTTTTAGTGGCTTTTTAAAGGAGGTTTTTTTTTGTTAAAAAGTTTTTTATTTTTTACTTTTTAGTGTCAAAAAGTGACATTTACCTTAAAGAATCACACGCCGTTACTTACTTTTATTAAAATCAGCCGAACTACTGAACCGATTTTGATGAAATTTCTATGGGACTAATCTGAAAGTATATCCTTTCAAATAAAAAAAAATTTTCAAAATCGGTTCATAAACGACGAAGTTATATATAAAATCAGCCGAACTACTGGACCGATTTTGATGAAATTTCTATGGGACCAATCTGAAAGTATATCCTTTCAAATAAAAAAAAATTTCAAAATCGGTTCATAAACGACGAAGTTATCCGCGAACACACATAAAAAATATATACGGTCGAATTGAGTAACCTCCTTTTTTTGAAGTCGGTTAAAAATGTAGCTGAAAGCTATAGTGTCTATGGAGCTAACGTGAATCGTTGGTTGAATCAGTCACTGATATTCAACACAAGTCATTACAGTATTATTGCTCTAGCGAGAGCTAAATTAAAAACTGTTCACAGAACACATTTTATCATCGGTGCGTAGCACATTATATTTAATTGTGTTTATAACATAACTGGCTACGCACTATTATATTCACAGGAGTACCACGTTCACC
Organism: Mongoloraphidia duomilia; assembly: GCA_039654895.1. Lineage (NCBI taxonomy): Eukaryota > Metazoa > Arthropoda > Insecta > Raphidioptera > Raphidiidae > Mongoloraphidia > Mongoloraphidia duomilia. The sequence continues at coordinate 18,116,113 of CM077527.1, forward strand.
TAACACCGTTCGCACTAGTGACTATGCTGTGGTGCTATAATTACACTATAATAATAATCAGTTATAAGTTTAGGAGCACTTGATGACTAAGTTCTGCAACATCTTCTGTCTACTTAATAATAGATTAATGTAAGAATTATTCTTACTTTAATTTACCTATTAATAAGTAGACGCTGATGAACTTAGTCATCGAGTGCCTCTAATCTTATAACTGATTATTATTATAGTGTAACTAGCGGTACCCGTCCGGCTTCGCCCGGGTGCTAAGAAAGCCCGGGTGCAATACACTACTCACTTGCTTCGCTCGTTCGCTTGAATATTATAAATAACTACCACTCGCTTCGCTCGTTCGCTTGAATATTATAATTACATTACTCACTCGCTTCGCTCGTTCGCTATATATATAAGCCTTCCGGGAACAATTCATACATGATTTTTGCGTACTTTAACCGTTTACGCAGCGCACACAACGGAAGCTCTCAAAAGAAATAATTTTTCCCGTTTTTGCAACATTTTTCATTGATGCTCCGCTCCTATTGGTCGTAGCGTGATATTATATAGCCTATGGCCTTCCTCGATAAATGGGTTATCTAACAAAAAAAAATTTCAAATCGGACTGGTAGTTCCTGAGATTAGCGCGTTCAACCAAACAAATAGATATAGATAGATTGAAATTTGAAAAACAGGAAAAAAATTATGAAAACGGAAAATTCTCTCTTCTAGTCCTTAGAATTTTACAATTACAGACTAAGTTACGATTTAGTTTATTTTTATTAAAGTTATTAACTTCTGTATAAATCATTAAAAACATGACTCTCTTATAATGTGGATTTTGTAGGCGCGTTACTATATATACGAACATATCGATTGATACCCTCTAGTGCTTCTATTGAACAAAGTGCAGAATTTACCAATTTTATAATATTAGTTTAGATAGTTTAGATTAGATTAGTTTAGATGATAGCACCACGTGACCACATCATAGTCACTATAGTGCGAACGGTGTTAGGTGAATGCGGTATTCCTGTGAATGTAATAGTCGCTCAAATCTCAATCTTTATGACTAATTATTATTATTTTTCTTTAAGGTAGTTGTCGTGCTATATGGGCATAGTGTCAGAAAATTCTAAATTTTCGTATACTCATTAAGGATACTATAAAACAAATACCATTAAAATTTGAAATTGATTGACCATCTCTAACTCAAGATAAACTTAATTAAAGTTCGGATAATTAACACGGAGAGCATAGGAAAGGTTGTATTTTTGACAAGTTTTTTAATTAAAAAAAAAAACTAACAGTCAAAAATTTTCAAAAAACTAACTGTTCATTGATGTTTTTGTTCTGAGTTTAAAAAAGAAAATCCAAAAATTATTGACATTTTTATTGTTGAGATATAATAACGCAAAGTTCAACAATTTATGAGAAAAGATTGACATTTTTATATAATCCAAGCGAACAAACTATGTGTTACTATGTGAACAACAGTTTAGGTACAATCTCTAACAAATTTTTTTTACATTTAACACTATACTTATTTATTGTTTTACAGCGTATTATGAACGAAACTTTTGGATGTTATTGTAGCACGACAACTACCTTAAGAATTGAAGAACCCACAATTTGAATCTAAACTTTGATCATTAAAGAGTTTCGTACCCCGATTCTCCTAAATTAATTATTTTTAATAGTAAATTTAAATTTTCACCAGTTTATTCAGATTAGAACCGTGAAACTGAAAGTTTGTAACAAGTCTTGAAACGTTAAGGTATATCCCTATGTTCTCAGCTGTACTCCTATGGTTCCCTCGGCAATTCTCAAGACCAATGAAAAATTGTTGCTGCTTTAACGATATTTTTTTTTGTTACAGATACTCTTCAAAATATGAATGAAAAATGAAAATTCAACTTCAGTCACGTATTATCTAAAACGTAAGTACATTATTGTGATTATTTTGGAAATGCAACATTTTTTACTGTATTTCAGTAAAAACAATAACTGTGAAGGTAGCTTCTTATTTTAATTATAACAAATGTTGAATATTCATTAGGTATCAAATCCGTCTACGACCTGAGAATTATACCACCGGATACGAGTAATACACTCTTTCTTAATACCATTTACATTATTATATCTACATTGGGGGAATTACCCACACACATACAAATACCCGTATCTACCCTAATATTTCACATACCTATCGTATATACTAGTGTATCTCTAAGAATTAAATTTTGAGATAAGTCTGCTAAGGACACTATTAATTTTGTGGGTACTATAACATGACGAGGAATTACCTACGCTCTGGACCGATTTAAGTACAAAAATTATAATTTAAAAAAACTAAAAAACACGCTTTAATGAACTAAAAAGTAAAAAATAATTAATTTTATTGTAACAAAGCGTGGGGTGCTTTGTATCATATTTTCATACTACCCCACGCTTTTTTACAATAAAATTAATTATTTTTTACTTTTTAGTTCATTAAAGCGTGTTTTTTAGTTTTTTTAAATTATAATTTATTTTTGATTTTTAGTCCTGGAGATCCTGGTCAGGATAATGGGACAAACTTATGGAATTATTGTATTGTAATCGGTCCTTGATAAGTGTGCAAAGTTTCAGTTCAATCTGAAGTTTTTTGCTTTTTTTTAGTCCTGGAGATCCTGGTCAGGATAATGGGACAAACTTATGGAATTATTGTATTGTCATCGGTCCTTGATAAGTGTGCAAAGTTTCAGTTCAATCTGAAGTTTTTTGCTTTTTTTTTTAGTCCTGGAGATCCTGGTCAGGATAATGGGACAAACTTATGGAATTATTGTATTGTCATCGGTCCTTGATAAGTGTGCAAAGTTTCAGTTCAATCTGAAGTTTTTTCTTTTTTTTTTTTTAGTCCTGGAGATCCTGGTCAGGATAATGGGACAAACTTATTGAATTATTGTATTGTCGTCGGTCCTTGATAAGTGTGCAAAGTTTAAACTAAATCTGACCGTTCAAAGTTGGTCAAAATCAAGTTCAAAGAAGTCGGTTACAAACTGACAAACACACAAGCCCGCAAGCCCGCAAGCAAGCCCGCAAACATACAGGTGAAGCTAATATAAGCGTGTTAAAAAAGCGGCCAAGTGCGTGTCGGACCACGCACAGTGAAGGATTCCGTAGTCGGCCGAAAATATCCCATATCTCAAAAACTACACAACCAATTTTCGTTAAGTTCCCCTACCTTGAATTTTTTCAGAATTTTCCACCCCATAGTTGAAAAGTTAGAGGGGGGACACACTTTTTACGACTTTAGAAGCGCATATCTCACCAGCATTGACTTAAATAAAAAAGTTATTTTGAAACTTCTACATGCCAAATTTCAAATTCCTACATCATGTGGTTTTTGAGAAAAACGTCTGTGATTGACAGACAGACGGACGCAAGAGTGACCTTATAATGCTTCCGTTTTTCCTTATAAGGTACGGAACCTTAGAAATAATAATAATAATGATTGAAGTTAGGAGAGGAAGTCTCTCTGGCAAAGGATCAAATAAATTTCAATACTTATGTTTAAAATTGCATATCTTTGCTTACGTTTCGGTGCTCGTTACTCCATCTTCAGAACATCTAAAAATTTATATGACATTTATATAGATGCTCTGAAGATGGTGTAAAGAGCACCGAAACGTTAGCAAAGATATGCAATTTTAAACATCAGTATTGCAATTTATTTGATCCTTTGCGACAGAGACTTCCTCTCCTAATTTCAATCATTATGATAAATAATAGTTTCATACGACTGAAATGCAATTAAAAATTTTTTTCGTTGGAGAGCAGCCAATTATATAATTGTTTCGAAACATATTGGAAAAAATCATTTTACCAACCAGTGGTCACAGTCAGCTGATTCTAACCTGAACCTTTCCACTTTCGCGGCGGAATGACTGTGACCACTGGTTGGTAAAATGATTTTTTCCAATATGTTTCGAAACAATTATATAATTGACTGCTCTCCAACGAAAAAAATTTTCAATCATTATATCTACGGATCACCATATCTTTATATCATAGAGTTTTTTAAAATAATAATAATTATTCTAGAGGATTTATACCGAAAATGTATAAATTTGGGGCTCGGAATATAGACGGCACGGGCACAACAAACTGCTTTGTATATTATAATTAAACATTGTGTGAAAAAATATATATTATGTCGCCGTCACTGACTTTGTGTCGCACATAGAAAATTCCAGAAAGTGTTGAAGTTCTCCCTCTTGAAATTGTAAAACTATTCGTACTGTCTAAATAATTTGTTCAACCCCAGGGCACGTGGTTGTTTTCTACTACCTGCTATAAAACTTCCCCTTACTCTTGTCTCTTATGTTACAAACACAGACATGTGAAAACCACCCTCGGAGTTATTTCTTTTGAAAAATCTGTACACCGCACCCCCTGCAACTTTTACCCCAATTGAAATTCGTATTTTATAACATTGAAATAAGTAATCTACATCTATATTTGTTTCTGAAAATCTAACTGTACTGGATAATTGCTTAATATTGTCATCCAGTGTACTTACGTTATATTAATTAATTATGTAATTGTAGAATCAAATTCTTTAATTTTAAATCTTAGGTATTTTCGACACAAAAAATAAAATAAAATATGTTAGATTTACGTTTTTATGTGTTTTAAAGACCACCAACAGCTAAAGCTATTTGGGTCTAGCACCAATTCATATTTCCAATTCATTATTGATTTTTTTTTAATAATAAATTGAAAATCCAATTGACACTTTTATTAGCTCTCGGGCTAGAACTCGGGAACTGGGGACTTGTAATAGAGGAACCATAGCAACGCTATGTAAACAACAGCATTGCTACACTCTCGGCCATTCTCAAGCACGATTTACGTCTTGTATAACAGTGTTTCCGAAATATATTATTTCGACATAATAAGAAAGTAAATTTTTCAACCGACGCCTATGCTTTGAAGCTTAATTGATCATTTGTATAATTTTATTAATAAAGCGCGTTTTAATAAATATTGGTTTTGAAAAAGAGTTCGCGTACTTCCGCTTGAGGCACGAATAGTTCCGACCGTAGATACACATCAAAAACTGCTTGTGGATTGACAATAAATTGTGATAAAACAGAGACTCTCAAGCAGTTCAGGCTAGATAGAATATTTATTCATTTCCAAAATATTTTATATACTTTTTAGGGTTCTGTACCTCCCAACGGAACCCTTTTTACACTACAAATACATCAATTTCTAAGCAGACCGGGGGCCTCATTTAGTTTTACCGCCCAGGGCCTCCGACGGGCATAGTCCACCACTGTGGATAACGTTCTTTTAAATAATATAACTCTTACATTTTACTATTACGAGCCAATGTCATCAAATTTTAAATTTATTTGTCGATAATATTTGAATAGAAATTTATTTCATTTTTTATTTGAAACAATAAAAATAAAAACCGAGAAGAAACTTGTTTACCCCAATATTTGCATAATATCTTATTAAAATTAATTTATAATATTGGGCAGGAATATAACAACATTATACATGATTTTTCTTAAAATGTTGCATGAATTGTTTCCTAGCGATGTGAATGTTTATTTCGCTTGGAAAACTGTCCTATGGTCAATGATCATAAGTACAGGTCACGGGGTGAACTAATAGTCTGTCCGGAAATAGTATAGAGTACTACATGTAGTAGTAACCATGTTTATGTTACTATTACATTACCATAGAGTAGGGACCTAGCTTTGTTTCCGGACAGTTGTTTTAGAATGAATAAAAATCATTTATATTTTTATAGACGATAATAAATACAGACGTTGGAAGTGCAGCAAATTTTTGAAGTTTAATTTCACGCTCTCAATCGCACAAAGCGATATCTGAGACACAAGTTCACGACGTCGTTAAGCGCCGCGACGCATAGTTTGAGAACCGTCGGTCTAATCGTATTCAATATAGATTTGAACAAATAACATTTAAAAATCCTAAATAAATAATTCGTTAGTTCATTTTTGTATCCGGCGTCTTTTTATTGTGCATCGTAAATTTATATCCTGTTTGAAAACTATTGACCTTCACTGCACAAGAACATTTTAGTTCAGACGTTTGCTAGTAGATGGCGACAGAGTCTGCGTCGTGCAAACTGTCTTGATGACAATTGCCAGTGCATATGGCCGCCTAAGTGAACGAGTTTGTTTATAAGTGGTTGTTTTTTTTTAATTTTCTATATGATTCGAGTGATTTTGTGTGGTTTTATTTAATTTTTGTGTAGACTTTTGTTCGTTCTCTAATTCTGTGTTGTGTTTTGTGCGACTAAACGGACTGAAATGCCGGATTTTCGAACGCATCTCATAGTGAGTTGGGTTAGGTCTTAACACATTTTTATTATTATTGCCTTGCACATGCAACTTTAAAGCCGATGTTTTCGTATTTTTATGCATTTTTGTTTGACTATTTTCGATTCAGAATAATCTATGCACGTTTAGAAATGATGTAATGCATTTAAAAGTGGAAAAACGGTGAAAATTTACATTTGTTTCGGAAATTTTTATGTAGGTGTACACATGTAACTTCAAGATTTTTTTACGAAGTTAATTAAATTAATTTTTTGTTTTCGAAGCTGTTAACTAACTTAACGAGACATAATATTTTAGACTAAAATATATTGAATATTGAAATATAGCATGTGTAGAATGAAAATTAAATAATAGTCGATGACACATTACGTATTGAAAAGGTAATATTATATTACAGATTTACCATAATATTATATATATTAATGTTGACAAACATAACTTTCAAAGATAATTTCTCCCATAAAAAACAATTTTTAGCTACGTAGATTATCGCTAATATGATACCCCATTTGATGTTATGTTTAAAAGATAAATAGACTTGAATGCCCGGTAACCACAGATTTTATTGCAGGATGACCAGCAATATTAATAATTTATAAGATTCAAATCCCAAACTAAATGGTCGAAAATCAAATTCTACTGTAATTTTTCAACAGCTGGCTTTCTTATAATATATTTACCTATGAAAATAATTGAGTAACATTTTGAGAGTAATTCTTTAAGTCAGTGTAGATTATCTGACAGTTTGAAACTGAATAGAAAAAGAAGAGTTTAATGTCCGTCCAGCAGAGAATCTGGGAATCTCAAGATGACAAATCTCGTTGTTAATGGGACTCAAATCTAAAATAATTTATAAATACAACAATGAATTGAGTTTTTGTGGTTATAATATAATAATTATTAAATAGACAGTAGCCATCATTCCACAAGCAAATATACTTTTCTTAACAATCAGTCAGCACAACATGCCATCGTGATGTTAAACGTCAAACAATTAAGATATACAAGGAAAAAATCAAAGACCATTGTCAGGACTTGAACCCGAAATTCCCAGTTTCCGGCTGGTTGAGTTACCTCTTACTCACATAGTGCCCCGAGAGTGGGATCTGTTCTTTTCCTATATATACCTATTTCAACACTAAATCACACATCATGCGAGAGCGGATTTAATTTAAAGTTATAAACATAACTAATATTCAAAAGTCCAGTCACGACCTTGTATATCTTAATTGTTTGACGTTCAACATCACGATGGCATGTTGTGCTGACTGATTGTTAAGAAAAGTATTTGCTTGTGGAATGGCTACTGTCTATTTAATAATTATTAAAATAATTTAATTGTGAAAAATTTGTACACAGGTCTAATGTGTATTTTTTCCACGACAGGTTTCTCTGTACCCATATAATTTTAGCTTCATGCAGTTTTACTTTTGTTATTTATATTTTTATATTTTACCCATAAAAACATATGTGTAACATTTTGAAAGTACTTAATTCTTTAGTAAAAAGTCAAAGTGATTCTTTGAAACCGAAAAGAAAAAAAAGACTTTAGTGCCCGCTAGCAGAGAATCTGGGAATCTCAATTAATTTATTAATTGTAGATTATATAGACGCGTCGACAACTCAGGTCATTAGCGTCTTCAACACAACAAATAATCCTTTTGTGTATTAGAATCCGTCAACCGGCATACACAAACGGATTGGTACGAGCTCGGGTCCTAAAGAACATTGGTATGCAATTTGCAATAGCGCATAACCACATTCCAATGTCCCCCCTGGGAGGTGGGAATCTCAAGGTGACAAATAGTAGAGTTACTAATAATTAACGGGACTGAAATCTAAAATTTAATTCTGAAAAATTTGCACACACGTTTATAAAAGTGTTTTTTTTTCACGACAGGTTTCTTTAAAGTTTAAGCTCATTTTATAATTTTAGCTTGCAGTTTTATTTTGTTATACCCTTTTCCGCCACATTTTAGATTAAAAAAAATTCAACAAGGTTCAATTCTGTAGAATCTTTTTACGTAGGTATTTTACAGTAACCACGTAACATCCTATTAGCGATCATTTATCTCATTCTTACTTATTGCTTTATGTATCAATCTCTGTCTTACACACAGAATGCCCTATGCACAGGTTTAATTTGATACAATCTGTATACCTCTTATAGAAAACGATTTAACTACATATGAACAAATTTTTCGTAATTTTTGGACTCGAAATATGTAGGAGGACAGAGTGGTGTAACGGTTTGCGTAGCAGCCTTTGGATCACACTGTCGTGGGTTCGAATCCCACCTGCGCTCATGGATGTTTTGTGATGTTATTTAGTTTTAATTGAGTTGTTATTTGATGTAAACAAGACGCTAATGACCTAAGTTGTCGGCGCGTCTATAATTTACAATAAATAAAAATAAATCGAAATATGTACCATGATTTTGAAATAAAAACATTTTTATATGGGTTTAAAAAAAATATAGAAATGAATATCTTTTGTATAAAATTTTGTGATTTAAATTTGACGGCATGTAATTTTAATCTTTGGGTATTGCATAAATGGCATTATTTTATTACGTAGGTACCTATGCAGTTATTTCTTTGCGTTGAGTAATGGCTCAAAAGGGGCCCTCAGACAATCATTATTTATTATCAAAATGTCAGTATTAAAAATGCTATTGTAAGTATTTTAATTTCAGTATTTTATTGCCAGTATGAGAGGTCTTGAGAATAGCCGAGCATGTAGCAATGTCATCGTTTATATATGGTGTTTCCATGGCTCCTCTATAAATTCGTCAATTACCCAAGTAAAGCCACAGGAAAAAGTGCGTGTAGCAGTGCTGTTGTTTACATGGCGTTGCTATATGGTTCCTCTATTACAAGTCCCCAGTTACCGGGTTCTAGCCCGAAAGCTATTAAAAGTGTCAATTGGATTTTCAATTTATTATTGAAAAAAAAAATGAATTGGAAATATGAATTGGTGCTAGGCCCAAATAACCTTAGCTGTTGGTGGTCTTTATAACACACACAACACAGGAAAAAGTTAATATAGTATAAATAAAATTGTAAATCTGCCTACTCGGACACCACAGGTTAGGCTAATTTTTACTAAACTCGCAAATTTTTTTTAAATCAACCAAATTTAGGTTATTTTAGATATTATATTATTATTATGATGTACTTTAAATATTTTATTATTTTTTTTTCCTGTTCTGTAATTTTACAATATAGCTTATAGCCCGATCAATAAATAAATAAAGCTATTGAAAAGGACATTACATTTTAACAATTGGTTTCCAAGGCTACAAAAAGCGCGTGATTTTCAAGAAGCTGTAGCGCGCTTACTAATCGTACCACAGAAAAAATTTGTGGAAATGAAAATTGTAGGAAATGTAATCCTATTTAAAACATTACGTAATGAAAGAATCGCTTAAGTCGACCGTTTCTGAGATATTTCGAAAAAGGCTTTCGAAAGGCTTGCGAAATTATATTCAAGAGGGGCTGGCGGGGGAAGCACAAGGGGGATAACTGGGGACTTTAGTAAAAATACATGTCTAAAGGTGTTCTACCATCTGTGAAAAATCCAGCTCTATGGGAATTATTTGCGACATTGGGTGATTTTTTCCTTTCATTTACTGTGCTCTTAGGTATAAAAGAATAGCTATGCTGAACTTAATCTTAAAAAATTGAAATAAAAAACTTTTTAACAAAAAAAAACCTCCTTCAAAAAGCCATGACTAAAAAGAGGAAAATAATGAAATATTGAGGTTTGCGCCAATTTAATAAAATATGAAGTCGATTAAAAAGTACAGTATAGTGATTAATATCTTCTTTTTAACCAACTTCATATTTTATTAAATTGGCGCAGACCTCAAAATTTCATTATTTTCCTCTTTTTAGTGACTTTTTGAAGGAGGTTTTTTTTTTGTTAAAAAGTTTTTTATTTTTTACTTTTTAGTGTCAAAAAGTGACATTTACCTTAAAGGAATCACACGCCGTTACTCACTTTTATTAAACCGACTTTCTTACGCTGTCTGATGTGTCAAAAAGTGACATTTACCTTAAGGAATCACACGCCGTTACTAACTTTTATTAAAATCAGCCCCGAACTACTGAACCGATTTTGATGAAATTTCTATGTGACCAATCTGAAAGTACCTATATCCTTTCAAATAAAAAAAAATTTTCCAAATCGGTTTATAAAGGACGGAGTTCTGAGGTAACAAACATAAAAAATAAATAAAAATACAACCGAATTGAGAACCACCTCCTTTTTTTGAAGTCGGTTAAAAATATGAATATCTGATGGACAAAAAATATTGATCGTCTGAGTACCCCTTTACTTTTTTCATCATTCAAAATAATATTTTATAAATTAGCAGTTCATTGCAAGTTGCAACTAGGCTATTACAGTTTTTAGTAAGTTATATAATTTCTTAGAAGAGGTTAAAAGTGACTTCTAATTTATACATAATTTATCTAGAAGGAATTATGTTTTAAACTTTTTATACTTTAGTACTGTGTTAATGTTTTTTCTAAACACATGTGGCCATCATATCGCAGCAATATGCGTGAACTATGAGGGCCGGACTGAATATTTTCTTTCAAAATAGTGTTATTGTGTTTTAGCGTTTTAGTGTGGTTATTCCTAGAATAATATGTAGTGAGTATCCACCTAAGTTTTTATTTTTTTTGGGACAGGTAAAATTTATCCAACAAACGTCTATATTTTTACTATCGGTAAATGTATCGACTATCAATTTTGAACGACACTTTTTGAAGACACGAAATTATCGTTTGAAAAATAACATTTTTATAACTGTTAGTGTCAACTATTTTGTCGATATTTAAATTTTATAATAAAATGTTAAAAGAATACTGACAAACATTACTCATTGTAAATTGTAGATAATTTTATATACTTACGCAGTATTTGATTTCAACCGTCATATTGACATTTGTAAAGTATCTCTATTTGATTAACATTGGGGTCAAATTATACCAAATAGTAGGCTCATGCTGAGTTTCTGACACAACGTTGAGCTTTAAATCTAGATTTAAAATTGTGATAATATGTTTGCAACTAAACGTAGATTTCCATTTTGAGATACAATATTTCCCAAAGTGGTTGGACCGCCCCCTGGAGCGATCCAGGGGGACACACCTCTCAATTGCTTCAATTGGGGGGTGTTGAATAATAATGGGCTATGGAAGCTCAAAAAAAGGAGAAGAACATTTTGAAAAACCGTTCGTACACGTTTCATCTGTTGTAAAAAATACAGTTAAATTCGTAGACATTATTTTATTTTCCAAATGAAATTCAAGTTACAACCGATCTTTAAATGAATTATTTTGTAATTTAAGCGTCCAGGCTTCTTATATGTAACATCTTTATTAACTTCCCATTGAAAGTTATTGTAATGGGTCCGAAAATCGAAATCAATATGTATAACAAATTTTTATGTTTTAAGGTCACTACACTATTTTTACACAATATCTCGCGAATAAAAAATTAGATCGACTTCGTAAGGGTGTCAATCGAGGCGTGTTAACGTCATTTTGATCCGACATAAATTTTATAAAAATCGATTCAGCCGTTTTTTTTATTGTTAAAAATAAATAATAATTATGTTTTAATGATTAAAATGATTACTTTTCTGTGTAATATCTAATTTAATTATTATTATTAAATATTTATCAAACTGGGAAGTTCTTCGTGTGGACCTCAAGGGTCGCACTTTAGTCCTGATAAACGACCCACCTCACGACTTGTTTAATAATATGTTCCGTAGTTAGAAATATAGATACCTAAAAGAACGCAAAAGTGTCACTGCATCTTTCTGTTTGTTCTCTTAAAGAAGATAAATTTCTAGGGGGGGGCGTTGAGTAATTTATTCTGAAAAGGAGTCTGTAGGCCAAAGTTAGATGGAAGATATTCCCTACCTCTTCTATCCGATACTCGACTTTTAAATTATACCCACGTACTTGGTAATCGGTTTTTTGAAGAATGAATCCTCGGTGCGCCCCTAATATTTACGCTAGAATTTTTTTATACATTACTGTAGTTGGAACCTGTTTTTTTTTAAGTTCACATGTTTAACATAATGTAATGAAACTGTTGAACTTTTTGTATTTTAATGTCATTTTAGTTGTTTAATTTGCATATCTTAGAACTTTGTAATCTGACAATGTATATCTTTTCATGTTAATATTCCCCATTCCTTACCAATTTTCAGGGTTGATGGAGTTTTTGCCACTCCTAGTTCAAACCAGTTTAATTCGGCATGGTCTTATTCATTTTCTCCTTTATTGGGATATGTCAAATGGGTATATGACATCTGGTGGTAGAAAATTTTACTCGAATAAGGGACAAATTTTCATGCTAATAATCTAAATTTATCGTGAAATTGTTTATTACAAAAATAAAACAAGTAAAATAAACAAAAAGTTTATCGAAAATGGAATCCGCGACGTTTTCTAATAGCATGGCATTAAACACTATCAATTATTGCTGAGCACAGTGTGGTGTAACGGTTAGCGTAGCGGCCTTTGGATCACACTGTCGTGGGTTCGAATCCCACCTCCGCTGATGGATGTTTTGTGATGCCATTTAGTTTTAAAAGAATTGTTATTTAATGTATTTATGACGCTAATGTTCTAAGTTGTCGTCGCGTTTATAATCTACAATAAATAAATTAATTATTGCTAGGTAAAACTTACTTTACAGCAAATTATTTTCTAATGAAATGTGAAGAAACTGTCTTATGAATTAAAAAATGATTTATTTATATTTTTTTAAACTATAAAACCATATTAACCTTATTAACTCTGCTCAATTAAGCTGTAATAACAATAAACCTGGGTTAAACTTAAGGTTAGTCAAACGTTTCCACCCCAAGAATGTCATTATTTTTAACAAGAACTGAGGGCAGTATAACCTAGTGGTTAGCGTGCTTAGTGCCGCAACACTCTGTTGTCGAGCGTCTATAATCTACAATTCAATTCAATTAGTGCCGCAACCTCTGGACTGGACTGCCGTGGGTTCGAATCTCACCTGCGCTCATGGATGTTTTGTGATGTTATTTAGTTTTAAGATAGTTGTTATTTAGTGTAGTTGAAAGACGCTAATGACCTGAGATGTCGACGCGTCTATAATCTACAATAAATAAAAAATAAAAAAACTTTTTAACAAAAAAAAACCTCCTTCAAAAAACCACTAAAAAGAGGAAAATAATGAAATTTTGAGGTCTGTGCCAATTTAATAAAATATGAAGTCGGTTAAAAAGTATATTATAGTGATTAATATCTTCTTTTTAACCAACTTAATATTTTATTAAATTGGCACAGACCTCAAAATTTCATTATTTTCCTCTTTTTAGTGGTTTTTTGAAGGAGGTTTTTTTTTTGTTAAAAAGTTTTTATTTTTTACTTTTTAGTGTCAAAAAGTGACATTTACCTTAAAAGAATCACACGCCGTTACTCACTTTTATTAAACCGACTTTCTTTACGCTGTCTGATATGTCAAAAAGTGACATTTACCTTAAAGAATCACACGCCGCTACTCACTTTTATTAAAATCAGCCGAACTACTGAACCGATTTTGATGAAATTTCTATAGGACCAATCTGAAAGTATATCCTTTCAAATAAAAAAAAAATTTTCAAAATCGGTTTATAAATGACTGAGTTATGAGGTAACAAACATAAAAAAAAAAATACAACCGAATTGAGAACCATCCTGCTTTTTTTGAAGTCGGTTAAAAATTTAACAAGAACTAAGAAAATCAAAAAACATGTAATATAGCTTTAACGTGTGTTTTTTTTGTTCTAGGTGTTACAGAACAATCAGTGCGTGAAATAAATTATTAGGACGTTCAAAGACACTATTCTTTTCGGTAAGTGTATTATTTTTTTCAACCATACTTTTTTTAATTTAAGTGCGTCTAGTGCAGAATTTAATGTTTTTGCTGTTTATGTTATCTTACCTTTATTACAGAAGCATTTTATTATAATACTGCAGTGACACCCTGCTGATAAAGTGCCCGGTGTTACCCTATACCTACATTACAATATTATATTGTTCTATGTCAGAGTTTATACACGACTTTTACCACTGAACATTTGGTATAAACCCTTAATAGGGCTCTCTTACTGATAGCCTTTCGATTAACACAAACACGGATTGTGAAATGACGGATAAAATATACTTTTTGCAACAATTTCATCAAAAGTACAATTTTAGATGGCTACGTGTATAGTTTGAAAAGTGAAAAAAAAATTGTGTTTTAAAGACCACCAACAGCTAAGGTTATTTGAGCCTAGCACCAATTCATATTTTCAATTCATTATTTTTTTTTAATAAATTGAAAATCCTATTGATACTTTTACCAGCTCTCGGGCTAGAACCCAGGAACTGGGGACTTGTAATAGAGGAACCATAGCAACGCCATGTAAACAACAGCACCGCTACACGCTCGGGTATTCTCAAGCCCAGTTTGAAAAGTGACTCTTTATGGAAGCTTCTGAAGCGTTCGAACGGTAGTGTTTAAAGTAAATTTTAACGCACTCTGTTCTATAAAGTAATACTGTTTTGTTTTACTTTATAACACACGTGCGTATTTAAGTACTTTATAGATTACTTTGCTGTAATGTCGCTAACCAAATTGTGTTTTATTTGCTTAAAATTGAACTTTTGAAGCAGTTGTTGCAAAAAATATTGTATGTAACGCGTGTCTAAAGTGACGAATCCAACAGTCGCGATTTTACAATACTCTCTTAAGGTTATGTTGCATTTATACCAGAACGAGTGTGTGTTTAACCTTAGGATCGTATCGCAAAATCTCGACTGTCATATAATCCGTCACTTAAGCCACTAGTTGCATAAATTACTATTATTGCAGCCGACAAGGACAAAAAATTATACTGTCCGTCGCTTGTAACACAATTTTTGAACTTGGTTCGTTTTGATCTTAAAGATAAAAGATGCGTCTAGGCGCGCTACGGAACACTTTAAAAAAATTAAAATGATTACCTAATTATCTAATAAATTATTGGTGGTTGTTACTTTACTCAAGATGGACAAAAACACAAATAATATTGAAATGATTTTTCAGTATCTATTATTCAGAATGGCGTTGTGAGACCTGAACACATTTTTTTTTATTTGACCTGTAGCACCCCAAGAGGGAAATTGATTTTTGTTACAATAATAATTGTGCTCTTAACGGATTTTTCATAAACAATGCATTTCTTTCAACGAGTATACATAGGCATTTTTTCAGGGTAGACATTATTTAGAGTAAATATTGATCTTTTGAGAAATGAATGTCGAAGAATCGATTGAAAAGCGATTTTGATAGCAACGTTTCGTTATACTTCGTTAAACGAAACTCTGAAGAAGGCATGAAGTATTCCGAAACGTTAGTATTAATGTGCAATTAATCAATATATTGATTTTCTATCGACCCTATTAGCATCTGTCAAATAAAAGGGACTTTAAAAATATAGCGGAGTTAAGCAAGGTTAGTAGAGTATAGGTTGCCTCATTCCGATAGAAAGTAGTGGGGGGATGACGTCACTCAGAATATACCATGCTTGCTCACTTCAATAGAAAAGATCAGACCATGGACGCTGCTAATTTTTGGAAATAAAAATCACAGTAACCATGGTAGTGTGATATGTTTTTTCAATACCTAATAGAAACATGATTCTTCTGTTAGTGAAAAAAATATGATAAGTTGTCAATTTTGCGATAGCTGTTAAGTGTTATGGTGTTTTGTGGTTATTTTTAATATTTTGTGAATATAAAAGATAAAATAATTAATTTATCAATTTGTTAGTTAATTCTACTCGTTTCTTAAATTTAAAAAAATAGGTAATTAACAAGATCTGCCATTTCTTGAGCATTATTTAATTTTTTGTTTGTTTATATTATAGATATTAAAACCTAAATTTTGTAATAAAAATAAAAATTATCCTATTTTTTAACATCTATTCTTCTATTTATTGTCTCCTGCCAATTTTAAGAAAAAATCTGCACGAAGCACCTAATATAAATAAGCATAATCTTCAACAATTTTTGTACTTGATTTAAACTAAATTCTAGCTGACGTCATTCCCGCGCTTACGCTGATTGGTCAGATGGAATGAGGCAACCTGTACTCTAATAACCTTGGGAGTTAAGGGGAAAATTTCAATAGTTGCTATAGTTTTATAGTTTAAAAAAATATAAATACATAATTTTTTTAATCATAAATACAGTTTCTTTAGATTTCATTAGAAAATAATTAGCTGTAAAGTAAGTTTTGCAGAGCAATAACTAAGTGTGCAAGCTTTCACGGCCGGCATTGTTCCAAGTCTTCATTGTTTCCGGGCTTGTAGGCCGTGGTCCGGTGGTATTTCTACCTGACGTTTCGTTTACCGCAGTTGTAGACGAAACGTCAGGTAGAAATACCACCGGACCACGGCCTACAAGCCCGGAAACCATGAAGACTTAGGGCAATAACTGATAGTGTTTAATGCCATGATGTTAAAAAAATGTCACGGACTCCATTTTCGATACTTTTTGTTTATTTTACTTGTTTTATTTTTGTAATAAACAATTTCACAATAAATTTACACTATTAACATGTTACCATATTCGAGTAAAATTTTCTGCCACCAGATGTCATATGTCCATTTGACAGATCCCAATACTAACGAAGTCTTCAACTTTAACGTCTTGTTTTTGCTGAATATATTTTCAGTAAAATTGGATGTATAAATAGCGACTAATGTATAAGAAAATGAAGTTGTTAAGAAAGTCGTCAAGCAGTTAAACTAGATCCTTTTTAACGACGCCATATTTTCATAAATAATGTATGACGCAGTTTTTATTTCTCCTTTTTGATTATCCTCGCAAGTCAACTGAAATTAAATATTTTATACCCTGTCAAAATACAGCGAATTTCACTTAAGACGCAACATAGGCGAGGTTTGTTTACCCTGTAGTTATGGAAAACATTAATGCATTAATGTTTCACTTAAAATGCAACATCCACCGAACAAAAACATGCATCGCTATTGCAATATATACAGGGTGTATCACAGGAAACCGAACATAGGGAAAAGTACACAGTACAAATTAGTTAAGATCAGTGATTGCTTTGCCCTCTATTTATGTAAAAAACCATGATAATTAATTTAGTTAAGTTAGCCATGTGTATTCTATCTTTGTCACGCTACTCATTTTGCTTATGTTTTCCTTGTTGCACTCATTACTTTTCTATGTATTCAATCCTGTGATACACCCTGTATAAAAAAATTAATTACAGCAATTTCTTTAAAATTAAATACAGCGAATGCAAGGCGTGTGAATTGCTGCCCTCGTTCCTCGCCAACTTCACACAAGTTGCAAACGCTGTATTTCGTCCCTTGTAGGTACTATTATTGTTACATTATTGTTGTGGAATACCTAATACATTTTGAAAGCATTGTTATATGTTTTCGAATCAAGATACAGCGTGCAAACATTAATTACATTCACGTTAATGATGAGGAAATGCGATATCTTTAATCCGAATTACATTATTACTGCACAATTATTGAGTGAGAATATCTTTCAGTAGCGTACGAAATTATCAGAGCAGAAATGCATAAGGACACCAATAAATAAATGTAAATGCGAATAATATTAATACTTATACAGGGTGTCCCAAAATTGCTGGGACACAGAGCTACCACGTGTAGTAGAGGTCAAAATAAGTCGATTGGACCTAATTTAATTATATACCAAAATGTACCGTTTGCCCGTGAGAAGAGTTCAAAGTTTACATAAAATTTTGTATTACAATTTTATTAAACTTGTTCTAGGAATATCTGTTAGCATTATTTAAGAAAACATTTTTTTCCTTCGGAACTATGCGGAATACGAAATTTTTACAAGAGTAACAAAATGAAGATAATTAATCAGTCTTCTCGCTAAAAAAATTTGAGAGCCGTATTACCACCTCTAAGAAAGTTCTGAAAAAAATGTCAGGAGGTGAGGGTGGTTTTAACCCTTCTACAATTTCTTTAGGGTTTCTTTGATTACCGAAAGGACAGTAATCCTCTAAAATGCACTTTTGTCAAATTTCATTCAATTTGTTTCACACATTTCTGAACAGCGTACAAAAATGTGTTTTTTTATCTAAACTTTGAACTCTTCTCACGGGCAAACGGTACATTTTGGTATATAAATAAATTGGGTCCAATCGACTTATTTTGACCTCAATATACTACACGTGGTAGCTCTGTGTCTCAGCAATTTTGGGACACCCTGTATATACGTTATTAAAAATTTAATTTTGAAATTCGAACAAGTGAGGTGGTCGTATTTCATTCATGTTCCACCTGCCACCATTTTTGTAATTTTAAGTACGCAATTTTAATTTTTCGTTATTCAAGTATTGTTGAGTCGTATTCGAGATTTTATTTATTGTAAATTATAGACGCGTCGACAACTTCCGTATTCGAGATACTGACAACAAAAATGATAAACAAAATTAAATTACTCTGCCACCGATTTGATGTTTTTTACCATATTAGGTATCTGTTAAATTCAATAATAAAATTTTAGTAGTGTTGTCCAGTAGACTTGTCCGGTGTGAGCTAGGTGAAATATAATTGTTATTATTATAAGGCACTCTTGAGGTGTCTTTTAGTTACGTGTATTTCTGTCCATAATAACGCTTTGTTTTAAAACGTTGACCCTTTCTAAAAATAAAACCTTTTTTAACTTTTCGAGGAGAGTTGATACAAAACATTTGGGGTGTTTCTGACGCGAGGTAAATTAATAAAGTTGGAAGTTATACAAAGTAAACAAGGTCAGTTCAATAACTTCGCTAACTAACTAACTGATTTTGTGAACGCCACATCTACCCGAACTGTTACAACAAAAGTGAAAAGCTTTCATTGATGAACTTTATCAGCTTTGTAAGCATAACGTTATTGTTTGTATTAAGGTTATATCGTACTCTCAAAGTAGTTTTTCAAAAAACCATCACAAAAAGATCATACCTGAAATTTTGCTGTAAGACTGTATATTAGTTGTTTTGCAAAATGAGAGCAGAATAGCCTATTGGTTAGCATGCTTGGCGCCGCAACCTCTAGACTGGACTGCCGTGGGTTCGAATCCCACCTGCACTCGTGGATGTTTTGTGATGTTATTTAGTTTTAAGTTAGTTGTTATTTGGTGTATAGCTGAAAGACGCTAATGACCTTATAGATGTCGACGCGTCTATAATCTACAATAAAATAAAAAAAATTTGCAAAAAAAATTGAGAAAAAAGGGAGTGTGTGCTTAAGACCACACAGTAGAAGTGAAACTATCACTCACCGGTATATTTTCGTGCCCTCATATAGAATGTCATTTCCTTTCAATTAAATGGATATCTCTATTTAGTTGATAATAAGTTTTGGCTTCGAGCAGCTGCGCCACGAGGCGTCGTTTTTGCCACAACTTGTCGGAGGAAGCTTCCTTATTACAGTCTTGCATTGCGGGGCTGTGCCCCGCTCGGCAGCAAACCATACATGTCGACCCTTTCGTATTACAAGTTTTCACAGTCAAGGGCTAGTGGACCGAGAGCTAGTGACAATTTTTTGGTGTTATTTATTCAAGGCCTTATTTTTGGGAAGACGTTGAGGGAGGCATATTAAAGTGTTCTGAGTAAGGGATTTTGATAGATAGCGGTATGGGAGGAATGCAGACCGCCCCCAACATGTAAAAACAAAAATGGTCACAATTAATATTGCTTCAAGGCTGAAATTGTTTGTATAGCTTGTCGGTGACCCAATAATGCCATTATAATGTTTGCAGATCGATTGGTCAGTATTAAAGAGGTGGCAGATCACCCTAAATGTGTCATATACCCGACATAATTTATATTATTAATTTAAGGTTCAAATTTTAATATGTATGTTGTAACGTTGTTACGGCGACTGTTTTAAGCATATATTTCAATTTTCAGAACAAAATGTCGGTATTAACCCCCTTGCAGAACGATATATAAACATCTAGGCGAGCAAGGTTTCCTCTAAGAGAGGGGGTTAATACCGACATTTTGTTCTGCAAATTGAAATATATGCTTAAAACAGCAGCCGTAACAACATATTAAAATTTGAACCTTGAATTAATAATATAAATTAATAATATAATTATTAATATATTAATTAATAATATAAATTAATTAATAATATAAATTAATAATATAAATTATGTCGGGTACATGACACGTTTAAGGTGATCTGCCACCCCTTTAATACTGACAAATCGATTTGCAAATATTATAATGGCATTATTGGGTCACCGACAAGCTATACAAACAATTTCAGCCTTGAAGCAATAATAATTGTGACCATTTTTGTTGTTACATGTTGGGGGCTGTCTGCATCCCTCCCATACCGCTATCTCGGAAAATCCCTTACTCAGGACACTTTAATATGCCTCCCTCATCACAAAAATAAGGCCTTGAATAAATAACACCAAAAAATTGTCACTAGCTCTCCGTCTATAGGTCGTCCAGTAATAGTATAGATGCTATGTTTTTGTTGTGTAAGAATAATACGTTAATGACCTGGGTTGTCGAACGTCTACAATTTACAATATCTCTGTAAGAAGAATCATTTCAGTTTCAAAGTGTAGTTCTTAAAGAGTTTGACATATAGGTATTTCTGTCTCTGTCAGACGTTGAACCTATTTCGCTTTCCAGGTTTTGTGTTGTGATAAATTGCTTTTTAAATACTTGCTCATATTAAGTTTGTGTCTGCTCTATATTAGTAGCGTGTTTTGTACTCATTTAGCTGAAGAAAATGTTGAAGAAAGTAGGAAAAAAAGATAGAAAACATTTTTTTTGCGAACATTAATACGAAACCACCGTTTTTTACCAAATTACATTCAGTCGTTAAAAAAGGGAACAATGAATTTTAATATATTATGAATCTTTTTACCGACTGCCCTAGAAGGTGGGTAATGTTTTTTTTCAAACTATTTTTCTAAGAACTAAGAATTTAAATCAGAATACACAACAGTGTGAAAAGTATCCCCAGTTTGATAGAATGAAGTAATAACGGTACGTCATATTCGTTAGGATTTATGATTAAAAAAATTCGACTGATGACCAGTCCTATACTTCCCACCTAGTAAATATTTGCAAAAAACAAACACTCTTTGTTTATTCTTGGGAAAAAAGCATGGCCCTCTTTTTTGTTTAGTGATCTACTGATGGCTAGCTTAATATAGCAAAAATCATGGTTACCTTGATTTACGTACAATTTTTATTTTTTTTAGTAAAATATTTTTTTTCTCGAAAACTATACATTTTAGAGAAAAAATATTTACATTTTTTTCATATTATAACATCTAGAATTCATTTATATTTTTTTACCTATGTTAATACGTGACATTGAGAACGTTTTTTTAATATCTCAGGATCCACTGAACCGATTTGACTCAAAATCTAATCAGATCTAAGTTAAAGTCTGATAAACACAATAGAACAATCGGCATGGCCGTATTTTGTTCCGTTTTTACGATATCGAAGGCGAAAAATTGACCACATACACACACACACACAACACACATACAGACATCAGTCAGAAAATGATCATAAACGATTGCTAGGGTCTCAAAACGTGAAGATCTGTTAAAATCTCGAAATACTTTTTTCGGACTAAATCCATTTTCCCTACCATAGTAGAGGTGGGAAGTAAAAATTCAATTTGCATGCAAATAATTTATTGAAATAAAATAATCAAAGACAAGATTTGTTTACTTATATGGTAACTATGGAAATTAATCCTGTTAATTGTGATGTCACACAGTTTTTGTGTCACAGTTTTTGAAAAATTCACTCTCATCATTTTTTCTATAACGCATATAAGTTAAAAAATTAATTTGATTTAGAAAAAGAAGAAACTACTGAACCGATCTAAATAAAAATTATACGAGACCATTCCATAAACATTCCGAACCGAAGTGGTATTATATAAACTTAGTTTCCTTTCTAAACTCATTTTCACAGTACTGTATTCAAATCAGATTTCTTTGACATGTTTAACGTGTTAATCGCATGCTTAATCGTAGATTTACGTTTTAGAATTAAACGCCCGATTAATTGATCTTGATTGAGTTTCTAATTAACACGTCAGATGTCTGTCTTCCTGTCTACGTTTATTCGATTATTTGTAACTTCATTGTACAACAATACTCGGTGGAATTATCCAAAGGAACGATAACATGCCATTGCTTTAAGGTTAAATTATACACTTTCAAATGATCGCCATTTAATTAACCCTTCTTTGAATACTCCCTCGGTTACATTCCATCGTTAATTTAAAAGTTATAGGTAAGGCAATTTTTTTGGTGACGAAAATAAACTGACAAAAATTTTGAAAATACTGATTTTATAGTGGGTATGGCAAAAAATAATATATTACTCGTGCGTAATGATATTACGTATGACTCGTGTGACTGTTAAAATTCGCTCTAGAGTACTGTTACTATTTTTTTTATTTATTTATTGTAGATTATAAACGCGTCGACAACTTAATTCATTAGCGTCTTAAATAGGTACATTAAATAACAATTCTCTTAAAACTAAATGACATCACAAAACATCCATGAGCGCAGGTGGGATTCGAACCCACGACAATGTGATCCAAAGGCCGCTACGCTAACCGTTACACCACACTGTCCTTGCTGTCACTATTCGTCAGTAATTTTTACCCCATTACGACCATTGGGGTAAAAGATATAGAGGAGACATACCTTACACAACTGCTTATACAAAATTGAAACCAGGTTTAACGTCACAGGGCCGAGTAAACATGGCGGTAAAACACGGGATAGATTGGGAATATTAATCTCTTCTTCTTTTTCTCACATATAAAATTAGGGCCGAATTACAATGGCGACTGGCTTCACTTTTAAATTCTTAAACTTTCTGTATTTTTTAACCTCAATGATTACGACACTAGAAATACAATCTATTATTAATAATTAGTGATGTAAAAATACGGTATTAAACTTTTTTGTGTATTAAACCCATGGTATAATACCGTATTTTTTCAGTATAAAACGGTTTTTTACTTTTTCGCACTACGGTTACGGTGCATTATTCAGTATTGCCAACTGCATAATAGGAAAAGTTCCTGTTCTCATTTTGGTATTATATACCGTTTTAAACGGTATTAAACTGTTTTAAACGGTGTTAAACGTTTTATACGTGCTGTATAAAATAGTAAAATACCCAGTATTTATATCTAGAATAAAACGGGTATATTAATTTTTTTTTACATACCGTATAATACCGTTTTATACCAGAGTATTATACGCATTTACATCACTACTATTAATACACATTTTTGTGTAAATACTGAATAATCATCAATCGTCACTATATTTAATATTTATATTTATTGAAAACAATATATTTATTTATTGGATTCTTAAGCCTTGCATTAAAAGGTCAATGCAGTGTTATTGTGATAATTTTTTTTTTAATCGATAATATAAAATTTGCACTTTGATATCGATGTTGACTTAGTTTATATTTCGTTTTATAAATATTGATGTTTATTTATTGTATTTTTTTAACAGAGAGTTCATTGCCCGGTCAAGGTAAATATTCGAAGATTTTTCTTCAAAATATCAATAGGGTCGATTCACGTTTCAAAATATGTTAATTTTGAATAGTGCATGTTATTTCTTATACTTAAAAAAATAATAATGTAAGCCAACTTTTTCGTTCTTATATTACCCTTCCTCCTAGTTGCATACAAGAATTAAAAACCGCATTTGATGACGTAGAAGACAGGCACACTTCTTTATCTAACGAAAGATATAATATATAAAAATTATTGTCCTTGTGGCTTGCTTTCAATTTGACAGATCAGTGGGCGTGACGTACAGTAGATCTAGACAGCCAATCACAGACTGAATGTTATCTACGTCATTTCTGTACTGGCATAATTCTATGTTTAAAGTTCTATTGAAAAATACACACTTTTAGGATTTTTTTTAAAGAAAACACTTCGGAAAAATTCTCAAAAAAATTGTTTTATAATAAAATATGTTATAAACGGTATTTTATATTTGAATGATATTTTGAAAAAAAAAATTATTTGTAAAATATCCAGAATACCAGAATAATGATTTTGAAAGACTGGCCAACTTAATATTTCATGATATTAGGTCCCATGTATAAACGTTCTGTTATTTTCGTTACTTTTCTCTAAAAAACGTGAACGTACTAAAAAATAAAATTTGATCTTAACTTTTTAACAACACGCGTACAGTGGACACCATAACTCACTATAATTATGGATATTTTGAACTAAATTTTAGTTTAAAATATACCTTATATTAAGAAATGTATTATGTAATCTGAACCGTTAGAAATAAAGTACGAAAAAATTGTCTGTATTTATTTGAACATTCTGTACATACGTTTACGCTTTACTATGCTCACATGATACATGAAGTAATATCAGCTGCAATGTGTCAAAACCCTCGTGCCACTGTTTATTGATCACAAAGAAAATGCGAAACAGCTTCGCCATCTGTGTTCGAGAAACTGAACTTCATTATAGTTAAAGAATTTTCCGTCAAATTAAATAAATATCACTTCATATATTTACAGATATATACGCAAATTTCTGAAAACTTTATAAGGAAAATATTACTTAACAATATTGAAATACCATGAAAATGTATTTTAAATTCAAGCTCCCTGCCTTATCGACAGTCCACCAGTATTGATTTTCATTCTGCGCATGTCCGGAAAATGGGAAATTGATTTTCAGTGTTTTACACCGATCTTACCGACATCTCTGATCGTTTCCGCAAACTCGCGCTTGGAGTTTATTTCAGTGGTTTTGTTTTCAGATTTCACTATATGTAGCGTTGTTTCTTCCTAGCGTTAATAGAGGGCTAAACTTGTTTTAAAATTTGTTTCACGCGACCATCGATTTTGAATTTATTTAGTGAACATTTTCAGGATCTACTATAAATTTAAGAATGAAATAATAATGAAAAATGATTATTAAAAAAAAATGGTGTATACAAAATTTTGATTTTTTGCGAAAGGTGTCAGTGCATTGATTAAGCATTTGTATACAGTGTGGATCTATTGGACCCCAAAGTCCTATTTTACGCTTAATAATATTTTGGGCAAATATAATATATGTTATATGCAACGTTCTTGGGAAGGAGGATCGGTTCATAAATTATATTAAAAACAATCATTTGAAAACTCATCTTCAGTTGGGCTTTTGAACGAATTTATCAGGGTTCCGTGACCAAATGGCAAAAACGGAACTCTTATAATTTCGTCCTGCTCGTCTGTCCGTCCGTTCGTATGTCACAGCCATTTTTACTTTCCACCTCTACTATGGTAGGGAAGTAACGGATTTAGTCCGAAAAAAATATTTCGAGATTTTAACAGATCTTCACGTTTTGAGACTCTAGCAATCGTCTAGGATTATTTTCTGACTGATGTCTGTATGTGTGTGTATGTGGTCAATTTTTCGCCTTCGATATCGTAAAAACGGAACAATATACGGCCATGCCGATTGTTCTATTGTGTTTATCAGCCTTTACCTTCGATTTGATTAGATTTTGAGTCAAATCGGTTCAGTGGATATTAAAAAAAACGTTCTCAATGTCACGTATTAACATAGGTAAAAAAAATATAAATGAATTCTAGATGCTATAATATGAAAAAAATGTAAATATTTTTTTCTCTAAAATGTAGTTTTCGAGAAAAAAAATATTTTACTAAAAAAAATAAAAATTGTACGTAAATCAAGGTAACCATGATTTTTGCTATATTAAGCTAGCCATCAGTAGATCACTAAACAAAAAAGAGGGCCATGCTTTTTTTCAAAGAATAAAAAAAGAGTGTTTATTTTTTGCAAATATATTTTCTAGGTGGGAAGTATAGGACTGGTCATCAGTCGAATTTTTTTTATACTCGTCAGCTTATCATAGCCAAGTTTTGTAATAAAGTTTTTTTTATTTTTTTATGAATATAACATTTTAAAAGCTTACTTAGTTATAAAAAGTGATCCGAACACTAGAGGGTGTCAGGCGTCAAAATTTTATATTTCAATACTTTGTAACTATGATTCTCTGATGTATAACAAACATTATAGTGCAACCCCTTGGTAAACCTAATTTTTCCGCCAGAAAAAAAAATTGTGTCATTGAATTCGATACAGAGAAAATCCAACGGTTGGCTCTGAGACTAATATTTATCTACTTCTTGTTTTTGTTAAAAAATAGTGCTTCATAGAACACAAAATATAATTGTCATCATTTTTCCCTGTCGCTTCTTTGAAATTTTAAACAACTTGTTCAAGATACTGTTCTGTCAAAACACAAAACCGTTTTTCAGTTGCACCGGAATGAACTCTGTAGGTAACATAAAAGTTAAAACAACAAAAACTCTGACGTAACATAAAGTTAAACGTCATAGTGTATTTCATTTCGTAATGTACCCATACATATCTATATGTATAGTATCTATGGCTAAAAAACAAAGTTGCTTATGTTCAATTTTCGGTACCTATATAGCTATACTTGGTTTCGTACCAAAATAGTAAAAAACCTTTATAATGGAGCCTACTAAAGTGCTTACATTCATGCGTACAGACGAATTTGTGTTCAGACCCGTCTATTCTACCTGTCAAGGGTGGGTAGACGAGCTATCACTGTTTACTGGTGTTTATTGTTCACTGTTAAATTCAGAGGACATTGACGTCATCTTACACACATACGAATTTGTGTTCAGATCCGTCTATTCTACCTGTCAAGGGGTGGGTAGACAAGCTGTCATTGTATCGTTAACCCAGTAGAGTGCTTAACATTCAGGGGAGAACACTGGCGTCATGCGCACTGACAAATTTGTGTTCAGACCCGTCTATTCTACTTGTGAAGGGGTGGGTAGACGAGCTGTCATTATTTATTTGTGTTCATTGTTTACTGTTAGTCTTCAACCTATACGCCTGTGTGTCGAAATCTGTTTTGCGTACACCACTGACGGCTTCTCCCACCAATTTTTGTGTGCAGGTTTCCGTTACGATTTGGTTTTCTCTAATTGCATGCACTCTAACTCCTAAACGGTTGAACTTAGAAACTTGAAATGTGGGATAAAGTTGGAGTATTTCGATCAGCAGATATTCTAAAAATTAACAAAATAGGTTAGATTTAAAAAAATTACTTTTAATTAGTCCATTGTAACCATAAATTGATCCGAGTAGGTACATACAGTATCATGCTGACGATATACTACCTTTTTTATTTTATATTATAAAATAAACAATTAATTGCGTCGAAGTATGACCATTGTTTAACATATTACTAGAAGATTTTGATCCTTATGAGCGTAAATGAGGCCACTTTTAATAGAGGCAGCTAGACGTCGCACTATTGGCCATCTGTTGACTAGCATCCTAAGTTTTATTATTTAATCTTTGAGTACAGAATAATTGTAGAGTTTACAGAAGTGAGTTGTGTTGACAATCGTTAGGCCATCTGGTGACTAGCATCTTAATTTTATTTAAGACAATCTTGCGTCATTGGTTCATATTGCATAATATTTCGCGGTGACTATTAATAGACAACCCCTAACGTTCTTTCGAAACGCCTCTTTTTTGAGATGTTTATATTCACGAGGAATATTATTATAAGTATATAGAGGCAGAACCATAAGTAAAAGATTTTTTATAAAAATTTGTTTCATGCAAGTTTATTGACAATGTTGTATCCTGTGACATCGTATTTTTATTATTATTATGATAATCTGATAAATATTTTAAATTGCAATTTAGATAATCTGGCTGCCCGGTTGTGATCAAGTTGTCTACGAAGTATGCGATATGTAAATTTATGTTGTATACAATATATCTGAAGCATATATTTTAAAATTTTTGGATAAGCTGCGATGTTGACTGGTTTATACATGGTCCGTACACAATATCACAATAATTAAAAGATGATAAAATGAGCGATTCCACTAAGTATTTGTCTATGTATAATCCTAAATTTTTGCAGTAGTCTACAGAATTAGTTTGATGACCAGACAGCGTTACGGCATTTTAGCCAACTGATTCCGGCTTTCTATAGACATTATATTGAATTTAATTGGATTTAACATTAGGGCAAGACTTTTGGACCATTCTGATATTTTATTTAATTTTAAACTTAATAATGTTAATCATTATTATGTCAAACTAAAAATATTCATACATAAGAAAATTAGATAATCAAATTCATTAAAGGGGCCTACACACGATCAGTTTAACTGCGCAGTTTAACCCTTGTGGCGTCATGTCTGAGCGATAAACTGAGATAACTGCATAGTTCCGACAAATTTTAACGCAGGCTTTTGGCCTGCGCATTTGACTCTACTTTGCACCGATAAACTGCGAAGTCAGCTCAGTTAATTGAACAGTTGGCACAGTCATGTGTAGTCTTTGGGTAAGTTCGGTTTTGCGCTCAGATCAATCTGAGCGCAAAACCGAACTTCCCTTTCTAGTCGTGTCTAGCCACGCACGTCAGCTCTTCAAACTGAGAACAATTGAGGAGCAAACTGAAATAGCCCACACACCGTACAGTTCACACAACTGTGCAGTTTGACTGCACAGATAAACTGCGAAGTTAAACTGATCGTGTGTAGGCCCCTAACGATTGGAAAAATTGTGAAAGATTTATTTTAAATTCTTTTATTTAACAACAAATTTTACAATCTTAATGAATTTGATTATCTAATTCTCTTAAACTGCTTGCTTTTGTTAACTAATTAGTATAAGTTGCTATGATAGACTAAGAGCGGATAACACTTTTTTATATGTTTTTAGAAGACTTGGAACTTTTTTTAAAAGATAACTTTTAAATATCTCTACAAGGGGTAAATAGTCTGTCATTCCAAACGCGGGGCAAAACTTTTTCTAGACTTTACTAATGATAAACACACATGTCTTTTTTCGCAAGAGTGAACAAAAAAATATGGGGTGGTTTTGCCCCGCGTTTGGAATGACAGACTATATACCCCTTGTAGAGATATATAAAATTCATCTTTTAAAAAAGTTCCAAGTCTTATAAAAACACATGAAAAAAGTGTTATCAGCTCTTAGCCTATGAATACATCAAAATATATTTTACGAGTGTTTGAACAATTTTTATTCAGAGACAAAGAAATATAAAATCAGATAGCGTTTACAGATAAATTATGTAACTAAACTAAGTTCACTTTATATAAGTTTTATACAGTCTCAACAAATTTCAAAACATTAAAATAATGTCAGCTGCGGCAGTGATGTAAATATCTTATATCATTATTTAGGATCAGTTAGAGGTAGCATTGACAATATCTGAGCTGTTAGTTCAACAATAATATAGGTGGAAGCACAAGTCAACATTGAGTTTGTGGGCCAGGGGAATGAAACGTAAGCGGGCAGCTATAGTATATTTTTCAGTACATGGAATCACTATCTTCCCATATAATATGTTAATCAATGGTATGACTTTAAAAAATATGTTAGGTAGCGCGTCAAAAAGGTTAAGAAACGCTGTTCTAGACGTCTTTTAAATAAACAAATGCCTCGTCTGCGGGCAATAAAACGAAATTTAAAAAAATATATTTTTAAATCGTCAGTATTATTTTACTGAATATCCGACGTACTTCGTTTTATCTTGTAACCGCAGATATTTTTATACTTATATTACGTTCTCACAGTTGGTACGCAAATATATGTCTGGGAGGTAGCTATGGTGACGGAGATACTGCAGTGGTAGGACAGTGGGGAACTTTGATAGTAAATATACCAGAAATTTTTATAATGCTTATGTGTGCATGTGTGTATATGAAACACCCATTTGGTATGACGTAACATAATGCTGCAACATGCGAAAAATTCATTTTTCAAACCTGTCACCGTAGGGATTCTAACCCTAAACTTTCCACTGTCGTGGCGGACTGAGTTAACAAGTACTCGCACAGTGACACATTTTCGAACGACTAACTATTTCCCTTTGAAGCGTTCTGTTACTGAAAACATAAGCATTATAAAAAGTTCTGGTACCTATAAATAGGTATTAATAATATAATCCGCGATGTCTTTAACTCGAGTTAAAACAATGTATATTTAATAGTAAAGTTGTGTCTATAATAACTAAAATGTTCTGGTTATTTAAAACGCAAGATGTTTTTTTTTGTCCGAGAATTTTTCAGCGGCTTCCACTTGACCGATTTCGATATGTTTTTTTCAATTAATCGCTTTCCAACAATGAATTTCTTTCAATGAACCTTCATAAGCTGAATTTTTCAAGATAAAACCTTAAGAATATCTTGACGAGGAGTGTTTGGTGTTAAGATACTGAATACTAAAAAAACCGGCCAAGTGCGAGTTCGGCCCGCACGTAGAGGGTTCCGTACCATGTTTTTTAACGATAATGTTATTATATTATATTATATTATATTATATTATATTATATTATATTATATATTTTAATGTTTCAAAATTTTTCCGAATCAAATTTAATTAAATTAATTTTTAAAGTAAAAACATTCTAAAATGTTTACATTTATAAAAAAACAAGCAAAAACACATTTGTCGTCAATCGGATTTGAACCCAACTTTTCGGTGTGACAATTGAACACCTTACCCATTATGCTACAACAGACTTGTTATGGTGCACAGCTGAAACGGTACACTGAATAATATAAGCGTTCAATACATATAAGATAATATCTTGTATATTATTGTAAGAACAAATTTATGTTCTTACTTTAATAAAATAATAAAACACAATAAATTCAGTTGAACAAAATATCAATGAA
Source organism: Mongoloraphidia duomilia (assembly GCA_039654895.1). NCBI lineage: Eukaryota > Metazoa > Arthropoda > Insecta > Raphidioptera > Raphidiidae > Mongoloraphidia > Mongoloraphidia duomilia. The sequence goes on from CM077527.1 coordinate 18,147,321, forward strand.
ATAAGTGTTCTCAATATTAAATGTTGATTAATTCTAAATCAATTTTTTTTTGTTGTTATCAAAAACCAACTTCAATTTTTTAGCGTAACTAAGAAAATATAATTTTGACAAATTCATATCGAGAACGCGTGTTATTATAACAAACGAGTTTGCTATAATAATTTGTCAAAATTATATTTTTTTAGCGTAACTAAGAAAATATAATTTTGACAAATTCATATCGAGAACGCGTGTTATTATAACAAACGAGTTTGCTATATTATATTATTGAATGTTCATATACGTGTATAAGGAGCTTCCTAGGAATTAACAGACGCTAATGACCTTTGTTGTCGAGCGTCTATAATTCACAATTCATTCATTCCTAGGAATTAAACTTCGATTTTTATTATTTGCCAGGGTTCATGCTCCAACAACACACAATTTGTGAAAATTTCAACCAGTTACCTCTTGCCGTTTGTGAGATAGAGCGTTTGTGACAGACGGACATCGTACGCTCAGTAATAGGGTTCTGTTCGAAGGTACGGAACCCTAAAAAATAACCACAAAACACCAAATTACGAGCATTTTTTTCTCGGCGCATATTTCGCTAACCATGTCATATAAAGTTCACCTTCTGGTGATGCTAATATGGCTAGCGGAACATGCGTCGAAAAAAGTGTTTGTGTTTCGATATTTTATGATATGCGCAGGAACGAAAGTCATGATGTTTTTAAGCGCATTTATCTCCCCTGAATGACGAACGACCTCTTCTATCTTTTCCGTAGTTTGTCGTTCGCACACAATTTCACGTTCTGCTACATAATATAAAAGGTCTGGATATGAATTCCACAGAACTCTTCAGTTTCTTTCTAATGCAAATGTTTATATTAAATGGCTTGAACTATGACTGAACTACGCCTGAACTGACAGGTCATTTTAAGATGAATTGCTTCCGGCCAATTTACAGTTCGCTTTGTGGATTTTAACCATTGATTCCATGGGTTTTCAACTATTTCTTAATATGCAAAACTGGGGAAGTACTCTGTATCTAAGATATTGTTATGTATTTTAATTTTTTTTGTATCCTAGATACTTGCGTCTTAGATAAAATATAATTAATTTTATTCACCATTCTTGTCATCATAACAAAAAAAAAAATAATTTAAAAAATCAAAAAACCCGACTGCGTAACTGAAAAGAAAAAAACAAGCACTTAGATGTCCGGTGGTCTAGAATTCTATAATATATTATTGAATGAATACTATTGAAGAAAATAAAATATATTCTAATAGTGGAACATAACAACTGAACATTCGGATCCATTGAAAAATTTGATTGGCTGTCGAATAATGGATCCCGACTGTTCAGTTGTTATGTTCCACTATTAGAATATATTTTATTTTCTTCAATAGTATTCATTCAATAATATATTATAGAACTCTAGACCACCGGACATCTAAGTGCTTGTTTTTCTCTTTTCAGTTACGCAGTCGGGTTTTTTGATTTTTTAAATTATTTTTTTTTTTATTTTATACTTTTTAGTTATGAGTACCTAGCTAGCTATTTATTACCAGACTGGATTTCCTATCTGCATCAGTGCAACATCACAATTGCACTGGAATTTAAGTTTAAATTATGTGATTCTTTCAAATATTTTTAATTAAAAATAAATCGATATAGATCCTAAACAGTCAGTCGAATCGAAAAATGTTGAGGGAAAACTAAAAATGATTTTTAAATACCTATTCAACGATACCCCACTTGACATAGTTTGTTGACTTTCATTTTCACAATATGGCGTCCTGAGTCGCCATATTGAATTTTCACTAACGTCATGTCTTTAGTGACACTCGCCGGACTAAGGGGAGTCGATTGACGTGTGAATCATAAAAATCGGCCCAGGCGTTTGGTCTGTATAGTGCTTCAAAGGAACATTTAATTTTTTTCATTTTCACAATATGGCGTCCTGTAGTCGCCATATTGAATTTTCACTAAGGTCATGTCTTTAGTGACACTCGCCGGACTAAGGGGAATCGATTGACGTGTGAATCATAAAAATCGGCCCAGGCGTTTGGTCTGTATAGTGCTTCAAAGGAACATACAAACATACATACATAGGCTGATAAACACATTACCACTCCTTTGCGTCGCGCAGTCGGGTAAAAATAAAATATCATAGCAACAAATTAAAATATTTACAGGTCTACCGACAATTGCTGTTCTCGATTTTCAGTTACAATTTTAGGAGTAATTATGAACTCTAATCAATCTATAATAATAATAAATGATAATAATATTTATTTATTTGCACTGCCAATAAATGGATACAAAACGCCAATAAAATTCAAAATTACATTAGTTCATAAAGATCATTTAAGGCACAGATTTCAGAAAATATTTTTTTAATTCTTTTTGGAATTTTATCAAATTTTTTTCTTTTCTAACAGCTTCAGGCAATCTTGCATATATTTTATAACCTATATATGTAGGGCATTTTTCATAAAATGGTGTTCTATGTTTTATGGCAACATTGTTATTGGGTCGCGTATCATAATGTTTCAAATTGCTATCCTTTGCAACAAAGTAATTTAATTTATGCATTTCAGTAATCAGTTCATAACCAAAAATCCCATAGTATGTTAATGTTATTTTATTTTGTATCCTAGATACTTGCGTCTTAGATAAAATATAATTAATTAATAATATTAATTATTCACCATTCTTGTCATCATAACAAAAAATAAAACATCATATCAACAAATCAAAATATTTACAGATCTATCGACAACTGCTGTTCGCGATTTTCAGGTACAATTTTAGGAGTAATTATGAACTCTAATCAATGTAAAAATGGTTCCATTTTATAGAACAGAATCTCGCCTTTTCAAAAACCTACAATTTGAATGGATTTCGTGCGGAAATTAACCTACATATAACTTCTTGTATGAACGAAGCTCAGCTTCGACGTGCAAAGCGATAATAGAGAACATCCGCTAGTAATGTAGCGGTATGTGCAATATTTATTTTACAGTTTAATTATTTTGCACATAATAATAGAGTAAATTTAGAGAACTAACTTTGAATACCTCTGATCTTTAAATTCTAAATAAAAGCAGTATTTTTTACAAGCATTTATTTAACTTGGAATGTATGTTAGTTAGTTTGTTTGTGTGTTTGTTTGTTTACGTCAAAACTTGCAAGTCAATTTTGAACAACTTCCACGTATCCGATCGATTCGAAATTTTGTACACATATGTATTCCCGATGACAATACATGAATAAATCGTTTTTAGAAATAAATTTATCCCCTAAGGGGTTCAAACGGGGATGTAGGTTTTTTTTTGACCAATCAACGCCCAGACCAAATCGCTGAAGCTATAAGAAACTTGAAATTTGGACCTTTTCTGACGTAAGCATTCACTAAGAAAGGATTTCTCGAAATTCAACCCCTACGGGTGTCAAAGGGAGGTAAAATTTTGAAAGACTAAAATGAACAAAATAAAATATTAGTAAAAAAAACTTTTTAGAGACAAGCTTTTATTGAAATGTACTAAAAAGGAAAAAATAATATTTAATAATTTTGGTTCATAATTATTATAAAAGCGGGGGTTGCGACTAATAAACTATCATAGAGATTACAACCCCCGCTTTTAAAATAATTATGAACCAAAATTATTAAATATTATTTTTTCCTTGTTAGTACATTTCAATAAAAGCGTTTGTATCTAAAAAGTTTTTTTTACTAATATTTTATTTTTGGTTTGTTTAAAAACATTTTTGAGTTCTTTTATCTTTTTTTTTCCGCAACAGATGTCAAATATTTTCTCTTTATAAGGAATTCAAATTATTTGAATTGTTTTTTTATACAAAATTGTGAAATATATAACTTATTACAAAACATAAAATCAGCTTAAAATTTGTATTCTTTTATTTCGGATGAGAAATATTTAACTTATTTTTAATACAGTAAAGTTATTTAAAGAATTGAATTGATAATGTAGTGAAGAATATTAACTTTGAAAGAACGACTATAACCTATAAATATATATTATAGCAGTGTTAAAATTACGTAAGTCCTTATAAATAATATATATAAAAAGTTTTTATAAAGTTTGTTTTCTTTGTATGAGATTGTTTTTGAATTGTGTGTACACTTTTCTTTTTAAACTTTTCTTGTACACAATTCAATAGCAGAAAAAGATTATATTTTTTTATTTTTTATGTACTTATATACTTTTATATAGGTGTTTAAAGACAACTCTTTCCACTATTTTCTGTGATCAAACATTTCTTTTATTATGGAACTTTTAAATGTTAGATAAAACATTTCATTTATTTTATAAAAGTATTTTCTACATTGTTATAAGTATACCAGTGTTAGTGAAAAACTCGGAAGTATTATGACGGCTAAGGCTCTTCTCACACGGAGCTACTCAAACGAAACCAATTACCTACTAACTAGAGTTACGAGTTACTAGCACTAGTATTTCAATCTAAGTTCGCACACGGCGTTATCGGCAACGCGTCAAGCTGGTCACCGCGCTATTAGTAGCTAACGAAACTCAACCAAAATGCCGGATCAACATTCTTTTGGTGAATAAAAGCAGACAGTATTTTCATTAAATTTAAAAATACTTCTTTGGACATACAAAAAATTTTGTATCATTTTCCTGTAACTCTCTGGCAGCAACGAATGCCCTACAAAATAATTTTTTTCAACATATAAGGATGAATCCAATATTGGCGTTTTTTCATTCGCAGTTTACTTTTTTGATTATAAATAAGGTAATATCCTCATCACTTGAATGAGAAGACATCATCAGCTCGAATTAAATGAGTGATTAAATTCAATGATTTCAGTAGCTTCGCGTGCAAAGTTTTGTTACTAACTAGTTAATGATTTTAGTTAGTAATAAGTTCAGTTTCATTTGAGTACCTCCGTGTGAGAAGGGCCTAAATATGATGATTACATTTCCAAAAAATTCAATGTCGTCAATTACTCAAAATGCTCATTAAATGTGACGCAATTTGATACAAATTTATAGCACTGAAAGATCAGTAGACATGTAGATCTAATATCCCTATACACAGTCATATCGGGCATAGTCAATTGTCGATCGTTGTAGCGTAAACGTGTTTTCAGTGATAAAAATTAGTTTTTAACACGCTTATATTAGCTTCACCTGTATGCGGGCTTGCTTGTTTGTCAGTTTGTAACCGACTTCTTTGAACTTGATTTTGACCAACTTTGAACGGTCAGATTTAGTTTAAACTTTGCACACTTATCAAGGACCGACGACAATACAATAATTCAATAAGTTTGTCCCATTATCCTGACCAGGATCTCCAGGACTAAAAAAAAAAAAAGCAAAAAACTTCAGATTGAACTGAAACTTTGCACACTTATCAAGGACCTATGACAATTCAATAATTCCATAAGTTTGTCCCATTATCCTGACCAGGATCTCCAGGACTAAAAAAAAAGCAAAAAACTTCAGATTGAACTGAAACTTTGCACACTTATCAAGGACCGATTACAATACAATAATTCCATAAGTTTGTCCCATTATCCTGACCAGGATCTCCAGGACTAAAAAGCAAAAATAAATTATAATTTAAAAAAACTAAAAAACACGCTTTAATGAACTAAAAAGTAAAAAATAATTAATTTTATTGTAAAAAAGCGTGGGGTAGTATGAAAATATGATACAAAGCACCCCACGCTTTTTTACAATAAAATTAATTATTTTTTACTTTTTAGTTCATTAAAGCGTGTTTTTTAGTTTTTTTAAATTATAATTTATTAGAACTTAATGTGGTTAATTGTGCTATAATAGGGATATTCTGATCGTAACCTTTTTGTTTCTAATAAACATTCCTAAATACGTATCATGTTGTTTGTTATTCTTTTAGTCATGGTAATTACAGAATGCATGTTGGGTGAACAACCGAAAAAGGTTACACTTGGGACAATGCATTAGGATAGACGATACTCATCATATATTGATCTGTGTTGGATTATGAACCGTAGCTTACTGGCAATCATTTTAGGTTAGGTATTTTCTTTTTCTAACAAATTGATATTGATTGTATACGGTTCTTTAGTTTACTTATAGTTTCTTAGATGGAGTTGTACAAGAACATAGAAAATAAGTACTCGAAATTAAGCACCCTTAGACGGACTTCTTCTATTCTTTTTTATCAACGTCCAAATGTCAGAAGTAAATAAATAATTTATAGATAATTGTGATAGACGCCGCTACTGATTTTCTTCCGAATGCATTCAATCTGAATCACGGACAAATGGAATAGACAAACATTTCTATTTCCATTGTGTTCTATAATTGTTTGTAACATAATATAGATGTATTGTTAAGGTACATATAGTACTGTACCGAGAACAAACTAAGTACTAAATATTTACAGTTAAATTTGGATTTAACAATTTACGGTCCTAATAAATCTTAGAAAAACATTTAGCTGCTGTTAAATTCTGTTGAACTACAATGTTTTCATTACTCATTAATTTAAGTAAAGTAGTAAGCAAACTGAGGCGAATTCCGCGCGAGACGCGATTTGGCCGCGTTGATTGTGCTTGCTAAATGCATGGACGTATTTAAATTTCAAAATGGCGTCAATAAGTTTACAAACCATAGATGAATACGCTTCAGTTTGAATAGTCCTTAATGTAGTTTTATCGACAGAAAGCTGTTGGGACACTCGCGCATTTAGGAAGGCTCGACTGTATTTTGTATGGCCAGAAGTTGAGGGAATATGCAGTGTCTGCCTGTCTGTCTGTCTGTCTGTGTATTAAGTTTACAGGACTCGCTGATGTGATTTAGGCTGATAGCTCATATAGTGATGTGTTTAAATTGACTATTCATAGATATAATTATTATGGTGAATTGATGCAAGCAAGCAGCGTGTATGGTTTAATACTACACAGCGACACTTGATGGATTATTTAACTGGCGATTATTTTGTCGGCAACCAAATATAAAACTCAGTTTGTACTCATATGAGGGTTCCGTACTTGCAGCTATTACACAAACCACTTATTTATACAGTGAATTTCTTTAAAGACCCAACATATAGGCGAGTTTTGTTTATCTCGTCGTTATGGATAACATAACCATCAATATTTCAATTTAAAAAAAACCGGTCGGACTAGCGTGGAGGAGGTTCTGTACTATTCCGTTTCCTGTGGGAATTTTAGGACTTATGAATTTCTATTAGGTTTCCCTGTAAACTATGAGTAAGGTCCTATATATTCCCTATTTTTTAAAAATTTTAGACTTAGTAGAACGTGAAACAATGTTACTTCAAAAACTATGTTAAATGCATGAGTTTAAATATATCGTTTCAATCGATCAATTAATTATTTCTCGAACAGGATTCGTTTAAAAATTATTGTACAATGCTTTTCTTATGGAGAAATATGTGTGGTCACAATCTAAGATCATTGTCAAACTAGTTTTTCAGACAATGCTTTCTGCAACCCAGCATAATAACTGTAAAAAATCAGTTACGTCTGTTAATAAATGTTGTAGAAAATTCCATATTCAAATCAAATCTTTATTCATTTAAATTATTACATAGTTCGAATTAGTCAAGCAGTATCGACAGGGGGCTTGGAGGGCTATAGCCCAGGGCGAAAAGTTCGTAAGGGCGGCAAAAGAAGAAAGTAGGGTTTTATTTACGATAAATTAATAGACTTATACGGCTGAATTGCAATTGAAAATTTTTTGTTGGAAAGCAGCCAATTATATCTATAATTGATTCCAAACATATCGGAAAAAATCATTTTACCAACCATAGTCACAGTCAGGATTCTAACCTGAACCTTTCTACTAATACGAAGATTCACTTCTACAACCTAACTATAATGAATTAACACTCGCATGTAGTGAAAAGCAATTAATTCCGAAGCATATAAGGAGAATGTTAGATTACTAATCATGTCACGGTTGATTAATTGTAATGCTCATTCCGCCGCGAAAGTGGAAAGGTTTAGGTTTATTTACGATATTTGTGATAGGGAATGGAAGGAGGTTTAAGAGAGAGAATGGAAGGAGGTTTGGGAAAGAGAATGGAAGGAGGTTTGGGAAAGAGAATGGAAGGAGGTTTAGGAAAGAGAATGGAAGGAGGTTTGGGAGAGGAATTAAAAATTAAATTGGGAAGGGTAAGATATATTGGGTGAAAAAAATTTAATTTAAATTGGGTGAAAAAAATTTAAATACTGGTTTAGCCCAAGGGCGGCAAAAATTTAAATCTACCTCTGAGTATCGACTGTCGAAGATATGACGGACATTTTCATCTCACCCTGTATATGAATCTCGTAGGTGTATTAAGTTAAGCAGCATGTAATTCACGCTTTAGATTACGTAATCGCTTTGCTACATAACTATAAATACTTCTATCCAATAACAATATCTGTAGGTGGCGTGTATAAGCCAGATAACATTATCTAAACTCCAAACACCGCGACCCGCCGAACACACGGACGTTAAACCTCCTCGATCGGTTCGTTCTATACCCACTTGTTAAAATGTCTCTTAGTTTTCTGGCGCTGCCGAAGCGCTCACAACATTCTGTGACTGTATAATAAAGTGGATTCTTGATGACGGAGACTCCGGTGTGAGGTGTATCGCATCTTTAGCCTATTGACGAGGGGGAAGACTGAGGGTTTCCTTCGGAAAATTAAAAAAAATATATGACCCAAAAGCGATTTTTTAAACACGGAGCAGCCCCTATATAAAGTGGAACCTAAAATGACTGAAAACTAAGAATAACATATTCCCAGCACTGATGACTGACATGTAATAGATATTTAATAATTCTGGTTTTGAGCAATTTGAAATCAATTTTATTTTGCTATTTTCAAAGTCACCAAAAATAACATTCGAAAAGCTTCCATTGAAAGCGTACATAGTACACACACAATACAGTACAGACAACACAAAATAAAGAAGTAAATAACGTTTTTCACAGTTTTAGTGTTGGTAGTACCTGCGTGTATGTACTGCGGTGCATATGGCCATGTTGGCAATAGTGGTTTGATCCTACCGAGGGTGGTGTTTTGCGGTTGTCTGTGATGCTGTTTTGTTCCAGTATCCATATATATATGTTTTAACAAATCGCTACGCAAAAAATGTTCCACAATTTCACACTTATTGTTCAAAGAAATCATCACGCCTATTTTTTTATTGCAAATTTTGAAATGTCATAAAAATCAAATATTAAGTGAAACTTTTTAGCCTCGTCTTTTTTCGTTCGGTTACGCATGTCAAGGTCACGTCACGTCACGTCCAATCGAAGAATCGCGTAAATATCCCAACACTATTGCAAAACACTGCATCATCCCAAACACAACTTATATCATAGGTAAATATAGCATTAAACAACACTGGGATGTATGGCGTGGGGTATCGCAGCTGCTTTATATGCAGTAGGTCGCTGATTCGAACCCGGGCGGCACCAGTAATTTTAGTGTCTTTTGGGCTATTCCATATTCTACTCGATATTCATTTAATTTTTAATTTCGAAAATTTTATATTTTTTTACGAGGGAAAATAATTTTTAGTCTGAAAAATTGAATTACTGTTCAAAATGTGGGTGTTTTGACGTCGCAGATCAAGCGTCGATTTTATTGATACTTGTCGATTTAGTACAAGTTATTAAACCAACTGTCAAATGTTAACTTTGATTAAGGGCTTGAGAATAGCCGAGCGTGTAGCAACGCAGTTGTTTACATGGCGTTGCTATGGTTCCTCTATTACAAGTTCCCGGGTTCTAGCCCGAGAGCTGGTAAAAGTGTCAATTGGATTTTCAATTTATTATTAAAGAAAAAAAAATAATGAATTGGAAATATGAATTGGTGCTAGGCCTAAATAACCTTAACTGTTGGTGGTCTTTAAAACACAATTTTTTTTTCGTTAGCGGTTAGATTAATATAAATGAGGAAGATGATCTTTGTGACTTAAGGATCAAAAAAAAAATCGATACTGATGTTTAAAATATCTGCATTTAATACCAACGTTTCGACGGAGATTTCCTTAGGGTACAGTGTTGTCAAAAATTATCAGTAATTACACTTACAAAAATTTGTTATCAATATCAGCGAAACCCTATTTTTGTTTCATCGACTTTATATTCGTGAAACGAAACAAAGCTTTTATAAGTCGCTTGAATGGGGTCAGCTTTTTATACAAAGGTTGATCTTTATATTTCTTCTACTTTTTTCTTTTATTTTTTTTCAAACATTAAATTTTGTAGCCGTCTGAAACTTTCTTTGTAATTGAAAGTTAAACATTTTTCAATATACATTTCTTTTTATAGAAGCTCAGAGAAGCGTGAAACACCCTGTATATAAAGTACCATTATATTGTAACTGCAGTATACACAGAAGAGTCTGAAAATGTGCTTTTGTTTCTCGGGACAGGGGTGTATTTATGTGCACCGTTTACAGTACATCTACTGTATATATATGTATATACACGCTTATTACAACGGCGTCGACGTTCAATTGTTTAGAATATGGCCGCGTTCAACTGTTTCCTATACACCAATTGTTTCATTATCGTTCTTCGACTGTTTTATATATAGTAACAACAGATTGCTGCGAGTTTCACTAACTATACTGTTAAATTATTTTATTCACCAACGATTGCCTTTTGTTTTATGGACGGTCCGTTTATTCTGTTTCAAAGCGGCCGTTGAATTTTCAAATTTTTATTTGTATTTGTCTAAAGAATGTACGAGTTTTTACAAAGCAACTGTTCGAATTTTTGCTATTAAAAGCCGTTTAAACAAAATTTCAACGCAATTAAACTTCAAAATATCTGGATGACCGAGCTTTGCTCGGATGAGTTCAAAAAAAATAGTACTTAAAGTTCCCATTTCATCAAAATCGTTAGTCGTTTTTAACACGCTTATATTAGCTTCACCTGTATGCTTGCTTGCGGGCTTGTTTGTCAGTTTGTAACCGACTTCTTTGAACTTGATTTTGACCAACTTTGAACGGTCAGATTTAGTTTAAACTTTGCATACTTATCAAGGACCGACGACAATGCAATAATTCCATAAGTTTGTCCCATTATCCTGACCAGGATCTCCAGGACTAAAAAAAAAGCAAAAAACTTCAGATTGAACTGAAACTTTGCACACTTATCAAGGACCGATTACAATACAATAATTCCATAAGTTTGTCCCATTATCCTGACCAGGATCTTCAGGACTAAAAAGCAAAAATAAATTATAATTTAAAAAAACTAAAAAACACGCTTTAATGAACTAAAAAGTAAAAAATAATTAATTTTATTGTAAAAAAGCGTAGGGTAGTATGTAAATATGATACAAAGCACCCCACGCTTTTTTACAATAAAATTAATTATTTTTTACTTTTTAGTTCATTAAAGCGTGTTTTTTAGTTTTTTTAAATTATAATTTATTAAGAAAAAAAATTACATAAGTACCTATATAAGTAGATTAATATTATTATACGTCAGTATACGTCATACTACATAACGTATGTACCTACATATTTTCAAATAATTACTGATTATTTTAATAAGTTCAAGATTGACTGTCAGAGTAATTTGACATAACTAATGAAAATAGTTTGTTTTTTCCAAAGCCTACTCACCATACGACTCTGTTTTATAACGTTAAAAAAACTGTTTTTTAAAATGATAAAATCGATAAGAAAACGAATTTTTCCAGAGATGAGACCTAGCCTTTTCGGTAAATTTGATCAAAATCGTTAGAGCCGTTTTAGAGAAAATATTTATATAGGTACATAGGTATATATACAAGATTTGCTTGTTTAATAATATAGGGATAAATATGAAGATTTTTAGAAACATTTAGTGGTTTGATATTTTCAAAAACAAATTTTACCGTAAAATTTGTCCATATTCAGGATAACGATGCAAACTCGACTCCAGCTCTCATTCTATTAGTCCGATCTATGCAGTTTCTTGAATCGTCTATGCCGTTCCTGAGAGGACAGTGTGGTCCAGTGGTTAGCGTCACAGCCTCTAGATCAAACTGTCGTAGGTTCGAATCCCGCTTCCGCTCATGGCTATTTTATGATGTCATTTAGTTTTAAGTGAGTTGTTATTTAATGTATTCAAGACGCCAATGACTTAAGTTGTCGACGCGTCTATAATTTACAATAAATAAAATGTGCCGGTCCTGCATTAATGGTCAGTCATGTATGTGTATGGCGGTGTCACGTAACGTATCTTTATTATGTCCGTTATCGTTAACGGACAGATAACGGCCCGTTTAATTTTGTGACACTTTAATGACCGTGTTTACATGTCGACGGTGTACTCTCGCAAATTGCTTAACTAAAGAAAACTACTTACCTGAAATATAATCAAATACAAAATTGAATTAGCTCTTTTAACCACTCGTTCCTGCACTGTCTGTGAGCTCATCACGCTTTAATCACTAAATTATTTTGAATGTTTACCGATTTAAATCAAATTTTGTACACATATCAGTTCCGTACCTCCGAACGGAACCCTATTACTGAGCCTACGATGTCTGTCTGTCCGTCCGTCTGTCACGAGACTTTTTGTCACAATAATAATAAAAGGACTTGAGAATAGCCGAGCGTGTAGCAATGCTGTTGTTTACATGGCGTTGCTATGGTTCCTGTATTACAAGTCCCCAGTTCCCGGGTTCTAGCCTGAGAGCTGGTAAAAGTGTCAATTGGATTTTCAATTTATTATTTAAAAAAATAATGAATTGAAAATATGAATTGGTGCTAGGCCCAAATAACCTTAGCTGTTGGTAGTCTTTAAAACACAATAATAAAAGGTTGCTAGTTGAAATTTTCACAGATTGTGTGTTGTTGTGGCATAAATGCTGGCAAATAATAATTAGAATTGAATAATCAATTAATTTTAATAAATTATTATTAATATTATTTAATATATTTTACGAACACTTGATTTTATAAGATAAATAAAAGTTGATATGCTTTAATATAATTATTTGCGGTTAACGGTATTCACGTCATCTGTCTATACCTATCCGCGATACAGACATATCCATTAAAAAAGTACTTTGAAGATTGAATCCGAATTTTGATTATTTTTAGTAAAAATCCATTGTTGGCTGTTTGAAGCTTTTGAAATAAAAGCACAAAGCGGCAATTTTGACCAATAGATAAAGAACTATATGCATCCTCGCTCGATCTTTATTTTATGTTTGTTGCGTGTACAGTTGCGGCTATATTTTTTTAATAATTATTTACACAACATTGACTTCATAGATTAGAACCAACGCAGATTGTTACATTTGTATTGCGATCTTTTTATTTTTATTCGCATTTCATGACTTATTAAATATCTTTGCCTTTTTTAATAAGTTCAGTTCTATTATACAGAAATATATTTTCACCTGGAAGTGTCAGAGAATTTTTTTAAGTCATTAGAACTGCTGAAATGGCCTTTATAGAGATCATAGAATTCGTGCAAAATTGAAGGAATGTATTATTTTTCCTGGAAGACATAGAAGTATGGAAACATTTTATTTTTGAATTGTTAGCGATGAAAAACGTGAAAAATTTAGGGAATACTTTTTCACGAAAATAGTCTATCTGTCCTGGAAGTTATTCGTCCTTGGAACGGTTAGTGAATTTTGCACCGAACTATAAACGCAGACACCCTTTTGTATTTTTCTTATGAATGAAATGAATTATAATTTATGTTAGGTTAAGTTGTAAAACAGCTTATAGCTGAACTTTTGCCTTTGTTGTTTGATCAATTAAACAATATATTATATTGCCATCTCTTGAGATATTTTGTAATCTGAAATCTTTGAAGTATAGTCTTAAATAAATGCCCGACAGATAGACATCATTACATCTATTTTTTCACTAAAAAAGTTTTGAAGGCACAGTGAATGGAAAATTATACGTAAAACTACTTACTTATTTTATTTAGGTATTTATTTTTAGTCGAGTAGTTTTCTGACCAAGAGTAAAGATTATGATGTAGTTTTGACGGTTTCCGGGCTTGTAGACCGTCCATGGTCCGATGGTATTTTTACCTGACGTTTCGTCTAAAACTACGCTAGACCTTGGCGGCTCACATGTAAGTGTGAGTCGCCAAGGTCTAGCGCCACCATGGAGTATAAATATATAATATATTCCCTGGCTGCCACTTCGCCTTTGAAAATGTCTACCGCAGGTGTAAGCGAAACTTCAGGTAGAAATACCATCGTACCACGGCCTACAAGCCCGAAAACCATCAAGATTTGGAACAACGCTGGCCGTGAAAGTTTACACACTTGATTATGATATAAATTTACAAAATCTGTAACAAATTTTTCCAGTGTTGTACTTAGAGTCATTCACTTGTTCGGAACCTCCCATGCACTCTGGACGTTGTTTTACAGCTTTTACTACTTCATGTTTTGTAAGAAAAATAAAAAATAAAAGTTATTGCTAGCTTTAAGTTTACTTTTCTTGAGTGCACCTGAGTAATATGGCTAACGCATAGCTTAAAATATTTCCAACTAAAATGTATACAGCTAATTAACAGCGCAAGATTAAGCTGACATTTATTACTTCCACCACATTTCGACCCGTTCTTCCACCATATTTAGTCACGCTGCTCCACCCTAATATCTTATTTTATTTTTGCTGTCTTTTTTTGATTATTGAAATAATTTATACATAAAATATCCATTTAATTGCATAATATTAAGAATTATTAATAATTTCTAAGATAAAACTATAGAAGTAGTTCTACGCCTTAGGTTGCGGCACAATCGTAATTACTGCGCCCCTTGTCAAATTTTTTTAATTAATATAAATTTGAAACACTTAATTAAGACTTTTAATGATTGATAATATAAAAATATATAAGTTTAGAAAACTTTTTTTGAAATATACCTACTAAAAAGGAGAAAATAATTAATAATTTAGGTTTAAAATAATTATAAAAGCGTGGGTTGTAAACTCTATGATAGTTTATTAGTCGCAACCCACTCTTTTAAGATTATTATTAACCTAAATTATTAAATATAATTTTTTCCTTTTTAGTATATTTCAATAAAAGCTTGAGTCTAAAAAGTTTTTTTTACTAATAATTTATTTTGTTCATTTTAGTCTTTCAAAATTGTATATCCTTGTGACCCCCGTAGGGGTTGAATTTCGAAAAATCCTTTCTTAATGGATGCTTACATAACAAAGGGAACCTATTGTCCAAATTTCAAGTTTCTAGCTTCAGCGATTTGACCTGTGCGTTGGTTAGTCAAAAAAAACCTATACCCCCGTTTGAATCCCTTAGGGTTTGAATTTAATTCTAAAAATAATTTATTCATGTATTGTCATCGGGAATACGTATGTATACAAAATTTCAAATTGATCGGATGCGTGGAAGTCGTACAAAATTGCCTTGCAAGATTTGACCCACACATATCTACTTAATAACACAGCAAGTTGAATGAAAGCTTGTAAAAATACCTATTTATTATTTCTAACTTAATCGATTATTTTTAAATAAATAGGAAAATAAAATAATTCGTTTTTATGGATAATGAAACCAATGTATTGTTTGTTTTTATGATCACTCTACCAATTTTTGTTTAAAAGAAAACTAAAACACGCTTTTTGTAACATTTTTGTTAGTATAGTGGCGTTGAAATTGTTTCATAACTCTTAAGCTCAAGTTGTGAACATTTTTTAGATTGAAAGTCAAAAACTTAAAATCGTAAAACAAACATAACACTACGGAAAACAACAAGATATGCTGATATTGCAGGCTTGTTTTAATCTTAACCATTTTCATAGTAATTTGTTAGGTAAAGAAGTTTGTATCGCCCAAATTAAACTAATTAGTAGTGTTGGATCTTTTTGAGTCAACATCAATACCCTACATCAGGGATGGCGAACCTTTTCACATCTACGTGCCAATTTCTTTCAAAAAATTGTTTAATGTTGCCATGACGTGCCAACAAGCACCTAAAGAAATTTAGTGGACAAAAAAATATTCAAACGTAGATGAAAAGAATTATTTCGATAATGCATCGAGTGCCATGAAACTTTCGTCGACTTGTGTCGATCTCATAATATGTTATTGGAGTGATAGCCAAATTTTTTCGACTGCGTCTAACATATTTTTAATTATTTCGATTGTGTACTTCAAGCAATGGCGTGTCGACAATATTCCATCGCTTGTCATAGGTTCGCCATCCCTATTCTATTCGATTACACAAAGGTTTCACTGTATGATATTTAATGAAATTCAAGACGAGAGCAGTTCTGAAACCGTATTAGTGTGTAAGGCAGGGAGGCGCACAAGATAATATTGGTAAGACTGAGACAGTTGGCAGTTATAGTGGTTGTTTCTCCTAGCGGCGGTGAAGGTAACTAAGTGCGTCGTAACTTATACCGGAAATGGATGCGGTACGAACACTTTCATACCCTTATCACTGTACCCGGCTTTAACACACACACGGTGATTCTAAACTAAGCTTTATCTTTCAAAGAGTAACCCCAAAAATGCCCCGTTTGGAGGTCCACACATTTTTTGATACTGTTACAAAACTGTTTTCTGAATTGGCGGAATAAATATTTATTTACAATAATTAAAAACACAATGATAATGAACGCAACAACGAAAAGTCAATTGTAACAATCAAAACTAAACGGTAATTAACATTTAATTATATACAATTGACTATACTAATATTTATTTTATCAGGCGTATTTATATCGCGGAACTATTTATATCACTGATCCACTTGATTGCACGACTCACCATTGACTGATCGACTGATCGCTTCACTCACTCGGTAATATACGCTGCGTGGCTGAAGCCCAGTGCTTCTCGCGTTCTCTAGAAACTTCGCGTAGTTACTCGTTGTTCAGCAAGCAGACACCGCTTCTCAGAATTCTTGCCTGACGTTTATATACAGAGTGATCCGCAACAATACTTTTTGATAGTCACAAAAAATGTCTAGTCGAATATAAATTTATCTTATTAATTATTACATTGTATATTACTATCGCCTAGACGTTTTATAAAAGGCGGCCAGATGGTCAAATCTTCGTTGACTTTACGTTATTTTAGAATTTGACTAATCATTTTATAAAACGGCTGGACATTTTATAAAACGACAAATGACGCGCGGCCAGATTTTCAAATGTTTTAAAATCATCATCGATTTGACTTTCTGGTAAAATTGAATGTGGTACCAAATGTTTTTGTTTCTAAGCACCTGGAAAATGCGAATGCCACAGCAGGTGTCATTTCCGTGGTCCAGGTTCTAATAAATAACGGCTTGCATTTTTTCATTATTCAGTTTTATGAATGTTGTTTATTTTTGAATTTTTTCTTCAGAGCACTTTACTTACAGAATGCAGAACTATAATTACTTTTAACAAGAATACTTTAATTTGTTTGTGTTCACTGCGCAGATAGGTATGCATGTATACGAAAATTATACTTCCCTCTCCATTCGAGAGATGTCGCTAGAGGTCGCATCTAAAGATAGTAGACATAAGTTCGCGACGCACTTTACAGGAAACTGTATTATCTTCATCTTACATTTTTTTTCTTGTTATTGTAAATTTTTATTGCTCACTATCGGTAAATTTGTTTTAAAGACTATGTAAATTAAGCGCTTAAAATATGTTGCTTGTCAGAATCACATAGGCTTCTGGTAAGATTCGGAGGCTGGCGGGGAAGATGTACTTCCCTCTCCATTCGAGAGATGTCGCTAGAGGTCGTCTCTAAAGGTAGTAGGCATAAGTTCGCGACGCACTTTACAGGAAACTGTATTATTTTCATCTTACATTTTTTTTCTTGTTATTGTAAATTTTTATTGCTCACTATCGGTAGATTTGTTCTAAAGATGATGTAAAAAGCGCTTAAAATATGTTGCTTGTCAGAATCACATAGGCTTCTGGTAAGATTCGGCGGCTGCCGGGGAAGGTGTACTTATACTCTACCGGCTGTCTACAGCTTAAGAACAGATTTCCACTCGTCACACTTGCCGTCTCTTTCCTTTTCACGCTCGATCTTTCTGCTTGTCTAACACATGTATAATATCTTAAGGCCCAACTGCTTGATGGGAATTTTCATTTGTTTTAACTTATCGTTTTGATTAAATTTTTTTCTATGTAGGTTTTATTATTTTCAAACTTTTACTGGTTCTTCGATTAGAACTTAGGAACTGAGGGTTTGTAATAAAGAAACCATGGTAACACCATATAAATAATGGCATCCAAGGAATCATGGCTGATTCATATAGCCTTCTACATCTATAAACAAATTGTTGCTGATTTGTTACCCTTGTACAAAGATAAAAGTTTGTAATGTGTAGATTGATTTTCAGTTAATTATTATTAAAAAATCGCGGATACAGACAGATGACGTGAATACCGTTAAACACAAATAATTGTATTTGTTGTCATGGAAAGAAATATATCCACTTTTATTTATCTTATAAAATCAAATGTTCGTCAAATACAATAAATGGAAAAATTTTAATTTTATTTTTTTATATTTTAAATTGTTATCCAATACTTATATATTTTCATGTTAAAAAAAAAAATAAAATATTAAAAGCCTTCAGGATTCGAACCTGGGCTTGGCGTTTGTAGTTGTCAGTAGACTCGTTGCACATGTCAACCACTTCCGACTATTTCCGTTACATCTAATATTTCTAAAATGCCATCCCAGTATGAGACATGAGACGTTATTCACGTCAAATTGAATTGGTAGTATTCTCAAATCGCTCTGGAAGTTGGTGAACGTAAGTAAATAAAGAAATAGGAGTTTAAATGTTATTTTAAAAAATGGTTGAACAAATTTTCTCGATCCCCTCTAGTGGCGCATGTGTCGCTAATGGCTGTACAAATGTAATAATAAATACAGCCAATGAAATAAGTATTATGTCAAGTTATTAAGAGATGTGTTTTCTATGGTTTTCGCGCATCTTTTTCTATGTTCACAAGACGGGAAACAACATAATGCGAACTGATAAATACAGGTTGGTTCATAAATATTTTTGATTAAAAATCAACGCTTCAAAAATATATCGATTTAATCTGTTCCAAGTGTGTCAAAGCATGATAAACGTTTTAAAGACCTTTGGATCAAGCTATCGTGGATTCGAATCCCACTTCGCTCATGGATATTTTGTCTTTAGTTTCAATTGATGATGCGTTATTTGATGTAATTAAGACGATAATGACCTAAGCTGTCGAGCATCTAGAATCTACAATAAAATAAGATAAACCCTTTATCATACTAATGTTATAAAGAGAAAAGATTTGATTTTTTGTATGTTTGTTTGTTTGTAATGGATAAACTCAAAAACTACTTAACTGATTTTAAAAATTCTTTCACCTATAGAAAGCTACATTATCAGCGAGTAACAGGGGCTGTATTTTATTTTAAAAAAAAATTAGAGATCCCTACGAAAATTACAATAATGCAGTAACCCAAGATATCAAAAAATTGCCTATAAAAGTCATTATTTGGCATGCGCTACGATTTTCGCATTTCGCCCACGCTCATTACGGGAAACGTTTACGCAAGTGTTGATAGTTTCGTCAACCAATCAGGTCACCCATTATTTCACCCACGCTCAGCAGAGCCACGAAATGACATATTTCTTGCGGTATAGTTGAACAAAATATTGTGTGCGACTATTGGTCGAAAGAGGAGATTTCTTGAGTGTGGAAAGAGGAGATTCCACTCGTGTGTTTTACCGCACTCGCTACGCTCGTGCGGCGAAACACACGAGTGGAATCTCCTCTTTCGACCAATAGTCGCACAATATACTATTTATGAATACCTACCCATATTCGAAATTTGATAAAAAAAAAAAAATAGTGAAAAAAGACATGTAACTATTTTTCTCTTATCGGTATACTTTCGCGTCCTCACATATGCAAACTTTCAAAAAAGCACCATCTAGAGCAATTTATTTGAACGGAGGAAACGTCTTTTCATTTATTTTTTACTGTCATCTGTTAGCGAATAATCTACTAATTACATTTATACTGGTACTGCGGTTGTCTTACTTTCTTCTTACCTCCACCACTACTTCCGTCACGCTTTTTCATTACACTGCTCGGTCGAACTCTTACCTACCGCGCCTTAAGAAATTTTACCAAATCGAAATTAATCGTAAAAAATTGTTTTTGTACAAGTCGTATATTTTGAGCCATTTTGTATAATATGTGTTACGTATATTTCAAACAGAACCATCTTGCGGTTGTACAGTACATAACTTAAAAATAATGGATTAGCTACAAGCTGTGCTTTTACCGAAGCTTTAATCGTTAGTCTGTTGTTATTTTGTTCACTGCGTTATTTACGGAATGAGCATCACAAAACGTTGTGGCATAAAAAAAAATCGCAAAAAATTCATTTTTTTGAAAACTAGTCGATTCTAAACTAAGAGATACGCATAATTTCTCGTATGCTTTATTAGATTTATTAATTAGTAAATAATTGAATAGATACCTTAGTTCCATCTTGTAATTTCTTTTTGTACCTATTTGTATTATGACGCGTATTGGTATCGGCTTTATTAGAATTAGTATATCTTTTTTTTACAATTAAGTTTGAAAAAGTTCGAATTTTACCACAAAAGATATATTTATTTCTAATTTAACCAGTAACCGCTTATACAAAAAATTCGACTGATGACCAGTCCTATACTTCCCACCTAGTAAATATTTGCAAAAAATAAACACTCTTTTTTTTATTCTTTGAAAAAAAGCATGGCTCTCTTTTTTGTTTAGTGATCTACTGATGGCTAGCTTAATATAACAAAAATCATGGTTACTTTGATTTACGTACAATTTTTATTTTTTTTAGTAAAATATTTTTTTTTTCTCGAAAACTACATTTTAGAGAAAAAAAATATTTACATTTTTTTCATATTATAACATCTAGAATTCATTTATTTTTTTTACCTATGTATGTGACATTGAGAACGTTTTTTTTAATTTCTCAGGATCCACTGAACCGATTTGACTCAAAATCTAATCAGATCTAAGTTAAAGGCTGATAAACACAATAGAACAATCGGCATGGCCGTATGTTCCGTTTTTACGATATCGAAGGCGAAAAATTGACTACATACCCCCACCACACGCACACATACAGACATCAGTCAGAAAATGATCTTAAACGATTGCTAGGGTCTTAAAACGTGAAAATCTGTTAAAATCTCGAAATATTTTTTTTGGACTAAATCCATTACTTCCCTACCATAGTAGAGGTGGGAAGTAAAAATAAGTAATTGAAAAATGCTGTACTTTTTGAGTTTGGAAGCTATGGCTTTTAAAGATTTAATTTTTTTAAGAGACTCGAATCACGCATTGCTTCTAAAAAGTGATACAGAAGTGCTTGTATTCGCATTGGAACCAGTTTATCTTTTTTACAAAAATGTTACGTTTGAAAAGAGAGATTTTAAATTTCTGAAGTTTATTGACTAATTTTGGGTAAGTGCTAGAAGAAATGCTAGAATTAAAAAGTTAATAATTAATCGTCAAAAGATCGTATTACTATTAAACAAACAAAATTATTTTTCAAGTTACGTTATGTTTTCTTTAACGATTCGTGACAACGATGTCTTTTCGACACCGATCTATCGCGACAAAATCGTTCATATTGAACTGATTCATATTCAATTCAATTTGTAAGGGGATTCTAATTTATAAATGACGACAGTGTAGCCTAGTAGATATCGTACTTGGTACCAGCCTCTAGACTAGACTGTCGTGGGTTCGA
Organism: Mongoloraphidia duomilia; assembly: GCA_039654895.1. Classification (NCBI taxonomy): domain Eukaryota; kingdom Metazoa; phylum Arthropoda; class Insecta; order Raphidioptera; family Raphidiidae; genus Mongoloraphidia; species Mongoloraphidia duomilia. Next base: position 18,169,079 of record CM077527.1, read on the forward strand.
ATACCACCTGCGCTCGTGGATGTTTTGTGATGGGTTTTAGTTTTAAGTTAGCTGTTATTTAATGTAATTTAAAGACGCTAATGACCTAAGTTGTCGAGGCGTCTATAATCTACAATAAATAAATAAAGTAATTTATAAACGCTCGACAACTGGGGTCATTAGCGCCAATTCCATTTAATTGGTGCTTTGGAAACCTGTTGCATGTCTCCGTCATTTGTGGTCGCCCGTTGCGATCGCAAATTTTGAAAGGTTATACCTTTAGACAAATCATAAGCTATGAAAAGTTCGTTACTTGATATAATAAATATTAATTATAACACAACTTGTCGACTTTTTGTTATAATTGACTATATTGTACGTGTTTTGTTCAAAAACAAAAGAATAACCGTAATATTATTAATGTTCAATTAAGATTTTTGATACAAACGTGCTGAGAAGAAGAGCTCGTGGAAGAAATGAAGTTACTCTAAATTATACCGAAAGATGTACATAATTATTGTTTTCTTATCTCTTTCTTCCCCACAATGTGGGGAAACAATACAAAATACAACGTACATAAATTCCAAGGCAAGCTTTGATATACCACTTTATTATTTATAATATATAAAACCGTTTTCTGGGAAATTTATCTTATGTTAGGTTCTTCAGTTTTTTTATTAATTTAATTGTTTAAGCAAATTTATAAGACACTAGCAGTACCTGCGGTTTCGCTCGTGTGAATGTCGATTTTTCGACCCCTAAATGCAATGACATATAGCCTAAAAGATTTCTTTATAGTGATAGTTCAATTAAAATCGGTCCAGTAGTTTTTCAGTTAAAACAGAAGAAACAAACACACTAAAGTTCTAAAAATAATAAATAGGTTACCTACTATAAATCTTTGTCAAGATTTCGTTGAGCACTTATTATTACAGACAAAATTAAGAACGGTTTCGGGGTACGCGTGCCCTTCAAGAAAGTCTCCACCCCCGTTTTCATCCCTTAGGACGCTAATATCTCTTCCATTTTGACAGGGCTTAAGAATAGCCAAGCGTGTAGGAATGCTATTGCTATGGTTCCTCTATTACAAGTCCGCAGTTCCCGGGTTCTAGCCCGAGAGCTGGTAAAAGTGTCAATTGGATTTTCAATTTATAATGAATTGAAAATATGAATTGGTGCTAAGCCTAAACAACCTTAGCTGTTGGTGGTCTTTAAAACACAATTTTTTCCATTTTGACAAATAACACGAAGGCAAATTTCATATTTCTGGCTCAAGCGGCACCGAAAAGGCCTATTTTTCAATCCTATTTTCCCCAACTTCATAGGAGTTAAATTTAGTGGGCGCCTACGTTATTAACTCATAAGGGAAAGCATCCCTAAATTCCTATAGGTTTTGCTGTTTCGGCTGCGCGTGAATGAGTCAGTGAGTCAGTCAGTCGGTTATATTATTTAGAGATGATATTTGCTAGCTAGTTGTGCAATATTTATGGATATTTATAAGAAAACTAAACAACATTTATCCGTTAAAAAGATCTCGTAATTGAAAAATTGAAAACAAACAAAATCCTATCTATCCGATCGGTTCTTGTTTTTAGTTCAAGAAGAAGAAAACAAAACACAATAAAAATACGTTCCTTTCTGCATTGAAGCTTATCTGCAACATTGTCGTACCTAAAAAAGACATAATATAAGATTTCATTAAACAGAGAAAACAAAAAGTAAACAATAACAGTTGATAAAACAATTGCCAACAGTCACATTGCGCAGTCTGTTTGTCATAATAATGTTTGTAACATCAGCGCGACGGTTAAGCTTTTTCATAACTGTTAAGTAATTGTATTATTTTCAAGATAGTTTTTACTGGAACGTTTGCAGAATATCTACGTGTTTAATATCATTTTAAATGACATTTATATTAAATGCATATATTTCTCAAATTTAATTTTAAACTTCGTAACGTAGTTTTTGCCATAACTACTATAAAATAGCTGATTTACATGCATGTCTGTATGCATGTAAAGTGACTTTTGACAGGCGGGTGTGCAGGAACGTATCTTTCCCAGACTAGTGTGCACTGTAAGAAATGAGAAGGCCGATTACATAGATTATCGATGATCCATTTGTAGCCAGCGATTAATCTGGTAATAGGCACACAAAGAGACAATTGCGTCGCAAACAGGTATCGCCACATCGCGTAGATTCCATAAAAACGCATTGCGCATGCGTGGTTACTAATTTTACATTAATTTGATTTGTATTCATCCATTTTATATATGTAACTATACATTTTATTTTGTAATTTTTACACATTTTATTGGAATATTACACAAATTATGTAATTTTAATTTACATTATGTAAAAATCACAAATTCGTTTAACTTTACAGTAAAAGTCTAAGTTTTTATGAAGTTTTCTGTGTAAAAATAAATAATAATGTAAAATCACTTAGAAAATCGAGCGAAATCTACCTTAAATTTCAAAGTATTTTTACATCCATTTTTTACAGTGTGCAGGGAAAGCAAACCATTTCCATACTGATTTATGTTTTTTCGTCTGATCCGTCCGCCATTACATACTTCTGTGCGTGCCTCGGCCTACTATAGAGTGAAGTTGGCGACACAAAATAAACTGTCCAAAATTTTTGAAAATACTGAAAATAAAGTGAGCAGCAGCTATTTTATAGTGGGTATAGCAAAAAGTACCATAATATATATCTCATTCGTAATGATATTATATGACTCGCGCGATTGTTAAAACTCATTTAGTCGCTCGTTTTAACATACTGTCACTACTCGTGTTACCTACTGTAATATTTAAATGCACTAAAAAGGAAAAAATAATTTTTAATAATTTATGTTCATAATTAATAAAAGCGTGGGTCGTGAACTCTATGATAGTTTATTAGTCACGACCCACGCTTGTCTCTATAAAAAGTTTTTTTTACTAATATTTTTGTGTAATCTAGTTGTTATATTTTTCAAAACTGCTATATCGATCTTGCAACTATTAGTAAGCCACAAAGATTATCTAGCCATTGTTTCGGCGGCGTTGCGAAAACGCTCGTAAAATTGATATAGTGGACATTACCGCTCGTCTGCTATTCCGTCGATTGGTCATTCAGTGCAGCGGTGTGATCGTTATGGGCCGACCGGGGTCTCTTCTCTCGGCCTCCTCCTTGCATTCATGCAGAGTCTCGGTGCGATACTCGCGCAGACGGTCGCAATTCTAGGACCGGTCAAACTCACCTTGAATATATTTCCGTAGACATTAGCGGTCTCGTTATGGATCTCTCTCTTTCAATTTTCTTTGCAGGGCTTAGCCCTTTTGGTTCGATTTTTGTAATATGCGTAGACAATTACAGTCTAAGTTTAGGACTGCTGTCAAACTAACCTTGATTATGATATTTACGTAGAAATTAGCGGTCTCGTTATGGATCTCTCTCTTTCAATTTTTCTTGCAGGGCTTGGCCCTTTTGGTTCGATTCTTGTAATATGCGTATACAATTACAGCCTAAGTTTAGGACAGCTGTCAAACTAACCTTGATTATGATATTTACGTAGAAGTTAGCGGTCTCGTTATGGATCTCTCTCTTTCAATTTTCATTGCTTACTGTAGGCTTATGTATTTTAAGTGTCCATTGAATTCAGATTGGATAATTACACCGATTTTCATAAATGTACGATAAAAATAAAATATTAGTAAAAAAAACTTTTTAGAGAAGCTTTTATTGAAATGTACTAAAAAGGAAAAAATAATATTTAATAATTTTGGTTCATAATTATTATAAAAGCGGGGGCTGCGACTAATAAACTAGGTATCATAGAAATTACAACCCCCGCTTTTATAATAATTATGAACCAAAATTATTAAATATTATTTTTTCCTTGTTAGTACATTTCAATAAAAGCTTGTCTCTAAAAAGTTTTTTTTTACTAATATTTTATTTTGTTCATTTTAGTCTTTCAAAATTTTACTCCCTTTTGACACCCGTAGAGGTTGAACTTCGAAAAATCCTTTCTTAGTGGTTGCTTACGTCAGAAAAGGAACCAACAGTCCAAATTTCAAGTTTTTAGCTTCAGCGATTTGGTCTGGGCGTTGATTAGTCAAAAAAACCCTACACCCTCGTTTGAACCCCTTAGGGGTTGAATTTAATTCTAAAAACAATTTATTCATGTATTGTCATCGGAAATACATAAGTGTACAAAATTTCAAATCTATCGGATACGTGAAAGTCGTTCAAAATTGACTTGCAAGATTTGACCTAAACAAACACACAAACAAACTAATTAACATACAAACATTGCAAGTTAAATAAAAGCTTGTAATAATGAATTTTTCTGAATATGATTTTCCCAGTATTTTTATTTTTTACAAACTTTGTATTCGTGTTCCGGTTTATTTTATTTATTTATTGTAGATTATAGACGCGTCGACATCTCAGGTCATTAGCGTCTTTCAACTACACTAAATAACAACTATCTTAAATCTAAATAACGTCACAAAACATCCATGAGAGCAGGTGGGATTCGAACCCACGGCAGTCCAGTCCAGAGGTTGCGGCACTATGCACGCTAACCAACTAGGCTATACTGCCGGGATATGAAACTCTAGTTAATCAAATATGCCAGAAGTACAAAATTGTTGGACGTCTCCGAGTCTTTGTAATATTCAGAGTGTTCACTTATAGTTGTCAACTCCTAGTGTTGTCTAGTATTGAAAGCATCGCCAACGACCGGGCACTCGAGCGGGGGTCGAACTAGTGCCATGCATGCAAGTGATTGTTTAAACAGTCCACATACGACGTTTATAAAGGTATATCAGCTAGAGTTACACAAGATGTTGCTTCTGATATATGATATAGTGAACGTGTATGGCGTTCAGACAGAGATATAGCTTTGACAAGTGCCGTTCACATTATACTATGCCTCCCTACCTCCTTTGTGAAACTAAATTGTTAACAAACTTTAATTTGAGAACGTCATCATATACAAATAGTTTGGAAAATATCTCTGAAACTCTATAACAAGGTTTTGTCAACATTCAATCGTATGTTGAAAGCGTTTTTTAATCGTCATGACTACACGAGGACTTCGATACTTGAGCAGGATGACCGAGTGTGTTTGTAAAAAAACAATACCAAGGTGTGTCAAATTAAACGCTAAATGATCAATATATTTTTATTCTACAGATTGTATCAAATTAAACCTGTGCATAGGGCATTTTGTGTGTAAGACAGAGATTGATACATAAAGCAATAAGTAAGAATGAGATAAATGATCGCTAATAGGATGTTACGTGGTTACTGTAAATAAATAATATTTATAGAACCTAATAGCGTCATCTTTGTTTTCTCGCTCCTTCTATGCTATTTTCAAAGGCAGCTACAAATAATTTTATTATGTCGGCGGTTGAATTACTACCATAAAACCATTTAATTACTTATTTGAATTTTTTCTCGAACAGTATAAATTGCCATTTTATCAATAATTTCTGTAGTGATTATTTTTACTGTAGAAAACAACGATGACAGTTGTTCGGTATTACATATTTATTTACAGTAACGACGTAACATCCTATTAGCGATCATTTATCTCATTCTTACTTATTGCTTTATGTATCAATCTCTGTCTTACACACAGAATGCCCTATGCACAGGTTTAATTTGATACAATCTGTATACGAGGACGAGACTTGAGTAGGCTGGCCGAGTGTGTTTGTAAAAAAAGCGGCCAAACGCGTGTCGGACCACGCACAGTGAAGGGTTCCGTAGTCCCACGTCTCAAAAACTACACAACATATATCTTATTCAAACCAATTTTCGTTGGAAATTTTTTTTTAAATATAAATTTTTATAGTAGGTACAAGGACTTTGTAGAAGTTTTTATTAGTTTACGTTGAACGTTTCGTCTTTGTATTAAGACTTCTTCAGCAATTTAAACTTGTAAAATCTGTTGTACGTTTAGTTTCACAACTCCACATTCTTTAAGTTTTGGTTCAATTTTTATTGTATAAGTAATAACCGGTGTTTTTATTTTTTATTGTGATTCTAATTTCTGTGGTTTTTTTGTAATTTCAATAGTTTAGTTAATTTAAAACAGTTTTTTTAACAGTAGCCGTTATTAAGTCCTTGTACCTACTATAAAAATTTATATACAATAGAAAAATGGACACGAAAAGCGATTTTATAGTTTTTTTTAAAGTTCTACCACCTTAAATTTTTTCACAATTTTCCACCCCATAGTTTAAAAGTTAGAGGGGGGGGCACACTTTTTACGACTTTAGCTCACCTAACTATTGACTTAGATAAAAAAGTTATTTCGAAACTTCTTCATCATTTTTGAAGACCTATCTAACGATACCCCACATGCTTATATATGCACTGGATTTTTTTTTTCATCCCTCATTTACATGTATGGTGTGCCACCCCTAATTTTTTTTTCGTTATTTCACTTCATCATTCTATAGCGCACCTACGCACCTACCTTCCAAATAGTGCCAATAGTCTCCGAAGTCCGAGTAAAATGGCTGTGACATACGGACGGACAGACAGAAAGAAGGAAATTATAAGGGTTCCGTTTTCACTATTTGGCTACGGAACCCTAAAAAACAATGCCGTTGTGTGTCAAATTCAAACTTAAACGGTCGAATTTTTAAGATGTTTTTATTCTTTACGTGGACAATACTTTAGCAGGACGGTCGATTTTTTGAAGTGAAAACTTTCTTAGGCGCACTTTGCGTTCTTTCTGAATAGTGAACGAAGGTGAACCGTCATGCTTCGGGTCGGTGACGCTCAATTGGGTTTACTGGGCTCCACTCGACATCAAACACGAAAAGGTATTTTTGTAGTATGCTGGTAATAAGTTATTTTTAGTTCATAGGTGCGCTAATAGATGACACTAAAACTTAATTGAAAAGATATTTGTGGTATGTTGGTAATAAGTTATCTGTGGTTCACAAGTGCGCTAATAGATGACACTAAAACATATATATATATATTAAAATCAGAAGTTTTCACTTCTGTCGTGTGGTCATAAATACGCACCCACTTTTTTTAAAGTAGTTCAAAGGTGTTTCTAATTCAATACTAAACATAAGCCACTACGAATATAATATAAATTTTTCGTGTTCATAATTAATTGAAAATTAGTTATATTAAAAAATAAAATATAATTTTAGAGCTTAAAAACCCTAAAATAATATTTCGTTTTTTAAGTAAAAGTAATTTTGTGTCATAAAAAATATATGTGAAATTTGTTTTATTATGTTTGGTCAGTTAATGAACATTTTGAATTCAGCCATCCTGTTCAAGTCTCGTCCTCAAGTGGGTAGTTGTGTGCAGTGGCTCTTATATGGCAGCTGGCAGTAGTTGTATGTTATTTAATGTGAAGTGTATATCAAAGTGCCTTTGGGCACGCACTTCTGGTTCCTATAAAGCTGCTTCAGCTACCCTCGTCCTATAAACCCTTCCCATTCACCTATGTGTAGTTGATGATTAAGAAATTTGTTAAGTCTTATATTACAGTTAGTATAGTTAGTTGAAATGAATATATTTTTAATAATTCTATAAATAAAACTTGAAATTGCATGCTCAGAAAAATGTGTGTTCATTTATTTTTATATTTTATACGTCGTCAAGGAAGCTGTATTTCTCATACTCCTTGGGCAAAATCTTGTGGTAACAGATGGAGATTGTTTATGAATAGGTTTTATTTTTTTTATGATATAACGTTTATTGACAAACGTTTAAGTGGAGAAAAAAGATGGGAATAGAATATCAAATTGTCTTTATTACAAGGCACGGATAAATCTAGACCAACAATTTTTTCAAAGTCCTACAAGGAACATTTCTGCAGGAATGTTATAGGTTGTGTGCACAAAGCCTACTAGCGCCGCTAGCGGGCAATAGTACCCAATTGAACTCATTTTTACTTCCCACCTCTACTATGGTAGGGAAGTAATGGATTTAGTCCGAAAAAAATATTTCGAGATTTTAACAGATTTTCACGTTTTGAGACCCTAGCAATCGTTTAAGATCATTTTCTGACTGATGTCTGTATGTGTGTGTGTGTGTGTGTATGTGTGTGTGTGTGTGGTCAATTTTTCGCCTTCGATATCTTAAGAACGGAACAACATACGGGCATGCCTATTGTTCTATTGTGTTTATCAGCCTTTAACTTAGATCTGATTTGATTGTGAGTCAAATCGGTTCAGTGGATCCTGAGATATTCAAAAAAACGTCCTCAATGTCACGTATTAACATAGGTAAAAAAAATATAAATGAATTCTAGATGTTATAATATGAAAAAAATGTAAATATTTTTTTTCTCTAAAATGTATAGTTTTCGAGAAAAAAAATATTTTACTAAAAAAAATAAAAATTGTACGTAAATCAAGGTAACCATGATTTTTGCTATATTAAGTTAGCCATCAGTAGATCACCAAACAAAAAAGAGGGCCATGCTTTTTTCAAAGAATAAAAATTAAATTGTGTTTTAAAGACCACCGACAGCTAAGGTTATTTGGGCCTAGTCAAAGAATAAAAAAAAAGGTGTTTATTTTTTGCAAATATTTACTAGGTGGGAAGTATAGGACTGGTCATCAGTTGAATTTTTATTGTTGTTTTAGACCGCGAAATTTTTTTATAATTGAATACAATTTAATTTAGCTGCGTGCATATAGTATAAATAGCATAGCCTAAAGGTACATGAAAATTATTTATTTTAAGTTTTTTTTCTTCTTCAATTTTGACGTATATTATAAAAAATAACTGATTAATTTATATCAGACATGGAGGTGTACCTACATCTATGTCTATTATATTGACAGACGACAGCATAACCTCAAACCATGGCGCCTGTAATCTTGCTGACCGGGTTTAAAAGTGTCAAATTTATCAGATTATAGTAATAATTTCTAAATAAGTTAGAAGTAAAATCATGGTTTTACTTATACTTGACTTTTTAAACAACAATGCTCACTGACAATAATAATTACGGAAAATTAGAGTTCCGAGTTTACAATGGATCTCACAACGAGCGCTCGCATTGATATTATTATAACTATAATCAAATTATTGTGGGATACGGACGATGAAAAAACAAAAATTGAATTTCTAATTTAGCAACACATTATTATAACTCCCTTCCTCCTGCACACAGTATATAGAATGTAACTTCTTTCGGGTTTTTTTATTTTGAAAAAAAAACGCTATATGCGCGATCTTTCGGTTATTTAATTTTAATTTACTTCGCCATGACTTTATTTTAGCGTTACAAAAAAAATTAGACCGCTGAAATGAAAACAAATTCGAGATTTCGAGGGCAAAAAAATGAACTCGTTCGTGCAATAAAGTTAAGGCTTCGGGCACATTAAAAAGGAAATCGGTACATCAAGAATAATAATAAGAAAACGGGAATAATAAGATTAACCAATGAATGGCGGCTGTTGGGGCGGCACTGAAGCAAGGCCTACTAGATGTAATACATATGTATATTACATAATGTACACACTCAGTGATGAATAAATGAATGTAAATTAGGCCTCTGCGTATTCTGCATATAGGTATGTATAGCGAACACTACTTGTATATCGCCACTTAAAATACGTTCACTACGTTATGGACGCGATCCATGGTTGCATGTTTGAAAATTAGTTATAAAAAATAAAAGTTAAAAAAACTAAAAAACACGCTTTAATGAACTAAAAAGTAAAAAATAATTAATTTTATTGTAAAAAAGCGTGGGGTGCTTTGTATCATATTTTCATACTACCCCACGCTTTTTTACAATAAAATTAATTATTTTTTACTTTTTAGTTCATTAAAGCGTGTTTTTTAGTTTTTTTAAATTATAATTTATTTTTGCTTTTTAGTCCTGGAGATCCTGGTCAGGATAATGGGACAAACTTATGGAATTATTGTATTGTAATCGGTCCTTGATAAGTGTGCAAAGTTTCAGTTCAATCTGAAGTTTTTTGCTTTTTTTTTTTAGTCCTGGAGGTCCTGGTCAGGATAATGGGACAAACTTATGGAATTATTGTATTGTAATCGGTCCTTGATAAGTGTGCAAAGTTTCAGTTCAATCTGAAGTTTTTTGCTTTTTTTTTTTTTAGTCCTGGAGATCCTGGTCAGGATAATGGGACAAACTTATGGAATTATTGTATTGTAATCGGTCCTTGATAAGTGTGCAAAGTTTCAGTTCAATCTGAAGTTTTTTGCTTTTTTTTTTTTAGTCCTGGAGATCCTGGTCAGGATAATGGGACAAACTTATGGAATTATTGTATTGTAATCGGTCCTTGATAAGTGTGCAAAGTTTCAGTTCAATCTGAAGTTTTTTGCTTTTTTTTTTTAGTCCTGGAGGTCCTGGTCAGGATAATGGGACAACCTTATTGAATTATTGTATTGTCGTCGATTCTTGATAAGTGTGCAAAGTTTCAGTTCAATCTGAAGTTTTTTGCTTTTTTTTTTTTAGTCCTGGAGATCCTGGTCAGGATAATGGGACAAACTTATTGAATTATTGTATTGTCGTCGGTCCTTGATAAGTGTGCAAAGTTTAAACTAAATCTGACCGTTCAAAGTTGGTCAAAATCAAGTTCAAAGAAGTCGGTTACATCAAGAATAATAATAAGAAAACGGGAATAATAAGATTAACCAATGAATGGCGGCTGTTGGGGCGGCACTGAAGCAAGGCCTACTAGATGTAATACATATGTATATTACATAATGTACACACTCAGTGATGAATAAATGAATGTAAATTAGGCCTCTGCGTATTCTGCATATAGGTATGTATAGCGAACACTACTTGTATATCGCCACTTAAAATACGTTCACTACGTTATGGACGCGATCCATGGTTGCATGTTTGAAAATTAGTTATAAAAAATAAAAGTTAAAAAAACTAAAATCCGACTACATAACTGAAGAAAATAAGCCGTGAGGTGGGTCGTTTATTAGGACTAAAGTGCGACCCTTGAGGTCCACACGACGAACTTCCCAGTTTGATAAATATTTAATAATAATAATTAAATTAGATATTACACAGAAAAGTAATCATTTTAATCTTTAAAACATAATTATTATTTATTTTTAACAATAATTTAAAAAAAAAACGGCTGAACCGATTTTTATAAAATTTATGTCGGATCAAAATGACGTTAACACGCCTCGACTGACACCCTTACGAAGTCGATATAATTTTTTATTCGCGAGATATTGTGTAAAATCTATTTTTTTGAGTCTATTTGATTAAGAAAAAAGAACGGCTGAACCGATTTTGAACAAGATTTTTTCAGATCATATTTACGTTAATACGCGTCGATTGGCACCCTAATGTAGTCGATATCATTTTTCATTATCGAGATTTCGTGTTCCTTAAAACATAAAAATTTGTTATACCTACATTTTGATTTCGATTTTCGGCCCCATTACAATAACTTCCAATGGGAAGTAAAAAAACTTAAAAAAAATAGAACCTCCTTCAAAAAGCCACTAAAAAAAGAGGAAAATAATAAAATTTTGGGGTCAGCGCCAATTTAATAAAATGAAAGTAATACCTATATAAAAAGTTTTGGCAATTAAATTTTCGCCGACCTTAAATTTTTATTATTTTTTTCTTTTTTTCATGGCTTTTTTGAAGGAGGTTCTATTTTTTTAATTTGTTATCAGTAGTCGGGAACCTGTTCGGGAGCTGAAGAAAAAAATCTGGTTTGTTTCGTTAGGTTTGCGTCCGTAATTTGCTTTGCACTTGTCGTCTAGATGGCGCTTTTACATGCCCGAATCGACCCACGATTTCATATCATGACGTCTAGGCGTCCGCCATATTGAATTTCATTTTTGGGAAGTGGGAAAGCCACCTATTTCTATAAGATTTCAGTTTCAAAATTTGCATTAATAAATGATCATGGCTCTTCTATTACAATCCCCCAGTTCCCTGGTTCTTATCTGAGAGCTATGGTAAAAGTGTTAATTGGATTTTCAATTTATTATTAAGAAAATTATAATTTTAAAATAATGAATTGATGCTAACTAGGCACATATAACCTTAGCTGTTGGTGGCCTTAAAAAATATAAATAAATGACCAAATTTTCCGTTCAAATGGATCCCAGTTTAAGAACCACTGATTTAAACCCAACATTTCACTGAAGAGTAATAAAAAATAGAATGACTGTAGAGATTTAAAATGGGTTACGATATTTTAAGGGCTGTAGCATATATCCAGTTCTATCAAATAATTACACGTTCTAAGTGGAAATCCGCTTGTTGCTTGATGTACTGTTGGTAGGTTTGCTTCATATCGTTTATTCAGGCATGCCAACTTTTGCATTCTATAATAATATATACGTTTGTAACAACTTGAAATTTCGTTGGTATTTCGTATTATTTATTTGTATACTTTTCTGTTTTTAATGTGTAGACTGTAGGACATGTAATATAGGTATTTCTTTTTTCTTTGGAAATTACTTGATTTTTGTACTGACAAATAGGGGTGAGCAATATTTTAAAATTATTATTGATATTGACATTATTTTGTCTCATATCCATGATAAATAAACAAATAAATAATTGAATCACAGTATAGTTGTTGTTATTTAATGGTTATTTTTAATTTTCATACAACTTGATAAAGTAGGCAAACCGACGAAACGTTGTATAAAAATTAAAAACAAACAACTATATTCAGAGAACTGTGATTCAATTATTTATTTGATTATTGATATTACCGATGTTAAAAAAAATATCGGTAAACATCGATTTATCGAAAATATTGGTATTTCAAATATGTCGATACATTCGGTATATCTATACTAGACTATATATTAATATTATAAAGAGAAAAGATTTGATTTTTTGTATGATTGTTTGTTTGTTTGTTTGTAATGGATAAACTCAAAAACTACTTAACTGATTTTAAAAATTCTTTCACCTATGAAAGCTACATTATCAGCGAATAACATGGGCTGTATTTTGTTTTCAAAAAAATTACGAGATCCCTACGAAAATTATAATAATGTAACCCAAGGTATCAAAAATTTGCCTATAAAAGTCATTATTTGGCGTGCGCTGCGAAAACTATTGATTAGGTAATTGTAAATTCGAGCGAACGAGCGAAGCGAGTGAGAAATGTTTTAATTAATTATAAATTCGAGCGAACGACCGAAGTGAATGAGACATGTTTTAAATAATTATAAATTCGAGCGAACGAGCGAAGCGAGTGAGTAATCTAGTATAAATAGCTATTGGTATCCAACAGATGGCAGGTTAGGTGCGAAACAAGGAATAAAAAACTAAATCTAAAAAACTACACGGTTGAAATTTTGCAATTTTAAATTTTCTAATATAAAGTTAATAATTAAACCGTAGGAATAAAACGTAAAAAAGTGCAAGGCTAAGGGCTAGAGGCTATAGGAAATTAATGTACACGTACATCCCGTTTATCGATATGGATATCAATATACCTAATCGAAATTATCGACAAAATCGATACATCAAATTATTTTTGATGTATCGATGTTTTTTCAGAAAACACATCGCAATTCGCTACTGATTATAGCAATATTTTTATTGATATGGGTATATCGATATTTTTATCGATATCAGTATATCTAAATTTTTTTTGATATCTATATCGGTATGTCGCTATATCAATATCGGTAAATCGATATCGGTATATCGAAATCGGAATGTCGGTATATCTATATCGGTAAATCGATAGCGGTATATCGATATTTTAATCGATATATCGGAAAAAGGAGCCTAGCTCCCTATTAACAAGTCTTGATAAGCGTTGTTTTGGACAATAAATGTATTCTAAAATTATTCTAGTGTCTTTTTTGAAACCTGAAACGAACATTTTCAATATACCTACATTTTAAAATGCATTTACAGTAGCTGATTCTGCGAAATGACATCTGAATATGAAAAATCTCACACGTCACTCATTTGAAACAATTGACAGTGATAGGCAGAACGTCAATTGTTTCAGCAGCTTTTCCTCGTTATCGACAGTTGTCGTTGTTGTAAACCTAAACGAGCTGTGTTTGTTGACTTTTTTGAGGTTATAAAATACATACAATTTATTTTTGATATTTAGCAATGTTTCGATTTATATTATTTCAAAGCTGCGTCTTTTCTAATTTTAAAAGTTAACAAGCCGTGAGGTGGGTCGTTTATTAGGACTAAAGTGCGACCTTTGAGGTCCACACGACGAACTTCCCAGTTTGATAAATATTTAATAATAATAATTACATTAGATATTACACAGAAAAGTAATCATTTCAATCATTAAAACATAATTATTATTTATTTTTAACAATAATTTAAAAAAAACGGCTGAACCAATTTTTATAAAATTTATGTCGGATCAAAATGACGTTAACACGCCTCGATTGACACCCTTACGAAGTCGATATAATTTTTTATTCGCGAGATATTGTGTAAAATCTACTTGTTTGGAGTCTATTTGGTTAAGAAAAAAGAGCGGCTGAACCGATTTTGAAAAAATTTCTCTCAGATCATATTTACGTTAATACGCGTCGATTGGCACCCTAACATAGTCGATATCATTTTTCATTCTCGAGATTTCGTCTTAGAAAGAAATGGACACATACGTACGCCTTTAGGCCTTTTACAAAATTCTTGCAATTTTTGATCACGAGTTCTTACTAATATAACTACGGTTTTCCACGAGTTATTTTTTCTTGTGCTTTTTTTCCCCTAAAATTAAACTTGGGTCAAGCATAATATTATGAAAATTCTCATTTAAAACCAAAATTGCAGTGGTTTCAGGAACACTGAATAAAACAATATTATAAATGTTTTTGTATATTTTTCTTATTCTATAATAATACATTTTTTTTTTATTATTATTACTTTCGATTTCAGTAATACGGAGAACTTTACATAAGGAAAGTTTGTCTCCTTGAACTAGGTACTCGACTCGATCCAAAAAGAAAAATCTAATATTTATTGAACTCGAGTCGAAATTTCATTAATGCTAATTGTGCTGAAACGTGCATAATTTCAAGCCCCATTCAAAAATACTTTCTGAAAACGCCGGATTTCGAAAATGAAAAACTGCAACTGTCATGATAAATAGCTATACTTAGTTTACCAGCGATGCAATAATTTTTATGTGAATTGCAGCAACGCGTCGTGTTCAGTGGTTAATCGGACATGTGTTTTTGTTGTCAGAATCACAAAACGGTTGTCACTAAATAATTGGAAATGATGATACAACCATTTTGACTCACATAAACCTCCGGAATTTCTGTGATAGGTTAAGATGATTGCTGCAGGACTGAAAAACATATGTCGGTATAGCCGGTACAGACAAATGACGTGAATAACGTTAAAAACAAATAATTGTAGGTATTCGTTGGCATGGAAAGGTTAATACCTACTTACATCCACTTTAATTTTTCTTATAAAATCAAATGTTGGTGAAATACAATAAAGAAATTAATTGCAATTTTATTTTTTATATTTTAAATTGTTATAGGTACAATATAGAGATGGTACAAACTGTTATTTTTTAATAACAGTTCCGTTCCTTTCCTGTTCCGCTTACGGAACAGTTCCAAAAACCTGTTACTTTTTAACAGTTCCAACGTTGGAACCTTGACATTCTCGGAATAGCTTGTGACATGCAACGTATAAAAATTTGAAATTATGAAGTGTATATTATTGGTATTTTTTCGTGAATTAATTCTATTATTCAAGTTTAATAATTTAAGGTACCTAATTATTAAAAAAAACAAAATAAATTTGTCGACAATATATTAAAAATATACTTTTACAGAAAATCAATAACGAAAAATGGATTTTACCATTAAATAAAAAGCGTTATTTAAAATCAACAAAGAAATGAAAACAAAAATATTACATGACTCCAGATTATTATTTTAACTGATTAGTTTTTTGCACATGATAATATGATTCATTCCAACAGTTTCTTAATGCAGAAGAATGTCCGTTCTGTTACTCGAAACAGTCGAAGCATTGGAACAGCCTGGAACAGGTATTTTATTAAACTGACAACTGTTCCAATCTGTTCCTCATTCGAAACTGTTCCTAT
Organism: Mongoloraphidia duomilia; assembly: GCA_039654895.1. Taxonomy (NCBI): domain Eukaryota; kingdom Metazoa; phylum Arthropoda; class Insecta; order Raphidioptera; family Raphidiidae; genus Mongoloraphidia; species Mongoloraphidia duomilia. The sequence goes on from CM077527.1 coordinate 18,185,132, forward strand.
AGTATTTTGTATCATCACTAATACAATACCTATTATATTTTCATTATTGAAAAAAAATTAAGTCTTCGGGACTCGAACCTGGGTTTGGGTTCGTACCTGTCGGTAGTCTTGTACTCTTCCGCACGGCCACCTGGCTTACTGTGTCTGAAACGTCCGAACAACAAAATCCTGAAGAGGAAGAAAGGTGAACCGACAACAAAATCCTGAAGAGGAAGAAAAAACAAAGGTGGACCAACAACAAGAACATGAAGAGGAAGCCGACGCCGAGCCGGCCGCGCCGGTGGAAGATCAATAAGCTGATGACGACGACCTTCTGGTCGAAAATGCCGACTCCGATGAAGAAACTGATTAAATTATAAAATTAGTTATTGTATAATTGATGTTTTTTAATCCATATAAAATCAATTTTATATGCTGTGTTTGATTTCACATTTCAATAATTTCCGACTATTTCCATGTCATCTAATATTTCTAAAATGCCACCCCAGTATGAGACGTTATTCACATCAAAAAAGTCAGAGAAAATTTTATATAAGATGCATACTGAGAACATCAGGGTTTTGTTTTCTAAATATTTGTGACCATCCTGTAAGTGATATCATATTACGCGGATAATAATTTGAAAAATGACAAAACTTGAGTTTATATTTTTATAAGCTTTTATTTAACTTGCAATGTATGTTAGTTTGTGTGTTTGTTTAGGTCAAAACTTGCAAGTCAATTTTGAACGACTTTCACGTATCCGATCGACTTGAAATTTTGTACACATATGTATTTCCGATGACAATACATGAATCAATCGTTCTTAGAAATAAATTCAGCCCCTAAGGGGATGTAGGGTTTTTTTGCTTAATCAACGCCCAGGCCAAATCGCTGAAGCTAGAAACTTGAAATTTGGACAGTTGGTTCCTTTTCTGACGTAAGCATCCACTAAGAAAGGATTTTTCGAAATTCAACCCCTACGGGAGTCAAAGGGGGGTAACATTTTGAAAGACTAAAATGAACAAAATAAATATTAGCAAAAAAAACTTTTTTGAGTCAAGCTTTTATTTAAATGCACTAAAAAGGAAAAAATAATTTTTAATAATTTAGGTTCATAATTATAAAAGCGTGAGTCGTGACTAATAAACTATCATAGAGTTCACGACCCACGCTTTTATAATTATGAACCTAAATTATTAAAAATTATTTTTTCCTTTTTAGTGCATTTAAATAAAAGCTTGTCTCCAAAAAGTTTTTTTTGCCAATATTTATTATTTTTTGAAAATTGTAAGGAATGCTATGAAGAAATGTTATACTAAACGTAGCTTGACTGATGAATGCGTTTTCTCGTGCTTTGTCATAATTCAAGGGCTTTAATGAAGAGGGTTGCCGGATGATTGTGGTTTTTGTGGGAACCTTGTGTGGACTTCGAGGTTTGGCCACGTCTATGTATTAACGTCGTTTTATTATGCTTTCTCTTACACGTGTACCAAATTCAAATAATTATTATTGTAACTTTTTGCGGGTCACTGTATTCAGAAAAAAAGTCCATGGTCTAAGGTGGGATTATATGTAATCAAATATATCCTGTCTTATTTTCGTATTATTAACTTCCCATTGGAAGTTATTGTAATGGGTCCGAAAATCGAAATCAAAATGTCTAACAAATTTTTATGTTTCAAGGTCACTACACTATTTTTAGAAAGATGTATGTGTGTGTGTATGTGTGTGTGTACGTAGATATGTGTCCATTTCTTTCTAAGACGAAATCTCGAGAATGAAAAATGATATCGACTACGTTAGGGTGCCAATCGACGCGTAATAACGTAAATATGATCTGAAAGAATTTTTTTCAAAATCGGTTCAGCCGTTCTTTTTTCTTAACCAAATAGACTCTAAAAAAGTAGATTTTTTAGTCCTAATAAACGACCCACCTCACGGCTTGTTATTTTCATAAGGAGCCCGTTATAGGCTATTCGAGTTTTTTTAAATTCAACCCCAAAGGTGGTAAACCTGGAGTGTAGGATTTTTTCACTATCTATACTTACTCATATTATAAACTGTAGGCAAGTACGCGAAGCGAGAACAACGACAGGCGACTTCGCTTCGCAGGGGGAGATTTTCTCGCGGGGGGGGGGGGTTATAAATCATAAATTCTTATCTTTGGAACTACTGAACCGAATCTAAAAATTCTTTCACTAATAGAAAGCTACACTATCCCTGAGTGATATAGACTATATTTTATTTTGATAAATTTCTCGCTAGGGGGGGATAATTCCTGTGGGCTAGTAACAAAACGTAACTCTCAAATTCCATTGCATTTTAGCGTGTTGGCGGATCCTACTAATATTTTAAACACCACCAGCCCGACATCGTTTCGCAGGGGGAGAATTTCTCGCGGTGGGTGATAATAAATCATAAATTCTTAGCAACCGCGCGAAGCCAGACGGGACTGCTAGTGTATTTACATTTGCATGTCAATACATATATTGTTGTTTAATATATGTTAAGAAAAATCAAAAGAAATATAGTAAGCATTTGTCAATTCATGAACATGGCACCCGAAACAAAGAAAAATTATGTTTACCGCTGCACAGAACAAAGAACACTACATTTGGAGCCAATTATTTAGGAATTAAATTTTTTAACAAACTACCGTCGGAAATAAAAAACTTAAGTCTGGTAGCTTTTAGAAGAAAAGTCAGAGAATTGCTGCTAAATAGGTGTTTTTATTCTTACGAAGAATTTTTATCTTATTAATGTAAATAACTGTATTTTATGACGCTATTATGGCCTTTCTAGGGTCAGTAAATAAAGAATATTATTATTATTATTATTATCTATAAAATTTTGGAATATGTAAGTTAAAAATATATGGGCACTGTGGTTGGAATAAAAACAAAAATAAAGATAGTTACTTCTTACCACAACAGTTTTATTGATGGATGTACATTTCGAAAGCTATGCTTTCATCTTCAGCAAACACTATACATGATTGAAATAATACATAAAGGGTATTTTATACTAATAAAACAATTAATTGTTTTATTATCTGTAATATTAGTATAAAATACACTTTATGTATTATTTCAATCATGTATAGTGTTTGCTGAAGATGAAAGCATAGCTTTCGAAATGTATACATCCATCAATAAAACTGTTGTGGTAATAAGTAACTATCTTTATTTTTGTTAATAAGTAAGCTAGTTGTTTAGAAAATATAATTAAATTAAGTAAAGTTTCAGGGTGTTGTGTAAACGTTAGTTGATAAGAACAAAATATAGGTTACTAGTTTTATTTTGTTTTTTTCTACATAGACATTGTAGTAGGATACATTGCAGAAATAACCTAAAGGTGTTGCTACACTTAGTTCATAAATATATCCAATTAGTTGCAGCATTATTCTCGAATTATAATCTGGAAACTGGGGGTTTATGAACCATGGGAACGCCATAATATAATTAATGACGTACCTACGGGTTCCAACTATTCTCTTTATCTGTTTATCTTAGAATAAATGAATTGTCAAGTATAGGTAGCCATGCGGCGTCTCTCCTACCGCGGCATCTCTCCCGCATTTACCCTAGATACACTTTGCAACTGATGTCATCAATAGAATTGGTTCACGGCATATGGGTTTAAGTGCGTATCGCGAGGATAGCTTGATGTAACGGTTAGTGTGCTGGTCTTTGGATCAAACTGTCGTGGGTTCGAATCCCACCTCCGCTCATACATGTTTTCTGATGTCATTTAAGAATATTCTCGACCAGAAGTTACCCCCTACACTCCTCGTCTCAAATCCTTTCCCCCGTCGCCTAAAAACGGTTACCGCTCTCCCGAAGCTATTTTTAAAGCTAAAGAGTTCGGGTAAACGCCAAATGAAAGATCAAGTATCACACTACAGGCAAAAAATTGGAAAACATTTGTGTGGAAAAACTTATACAACTTTTTAAAAATTATGTATTTCACACGTAGCCAAACTTTTTTTCAAAAAATTCGCATGTATGACACTTGGTTCTTTTTTTTTAACCTTCACCTATGGCTTCAGGGTTTGCCCCATATGCCAGCATCTTATTCCTATTACTACAACATATATAACATAATATATAACAAAGATGGATGGATTAACAGGTCACTTGGTTCTTAATTTGACGTTTACCCGAACTCTTCGGCTTTGAAAGTAGCATAGGGAGATTTGTAACCGTTTTTAGGCAAGGAAAAGGAATTTGAGATGAAATGATAGGGGGTAACTTCCGGTAGAAAATACTCTTGATTCAATTTGATGTAATTAGACGCTAATGACTGTAGCTGTTGAGCATCTATAATCTACAATAAATAAAATCAATAGTGTGTATCCGCCTTTATAAACACACAACATGTTACTTATGTATAGTGTTATTGTGGGAAAGGTTTAAGTGATTGTCAGGTGTTTTAACGGTCTCGCCCGAGTTAACACGATTCTTATTAACACATTTACTGTTAAGGGATGAACGGTTTCAATTACAAAATTGTTATTGAGCAATTCGCTGTGAACTGTTTATTTTTATTGGTAAACTAATCCGCCATTCATTTGTTTTGTAAGCAACTTGATTATAACCTCAAACATAATACGTTGAACGTTCGTTTATCGACAACGCTATTACATCACATTTTTTTCGGTATTTAATATATTCATTATTTACAAATAATAATAAATAGGTAATACTTTTTTATTCAAGACGGTATAGAGTTGAAATTTGATTGAGCTTAAAAAAACGTGCATTTCTGGACACCAACCCTTTAGGCCTATGTTGTCGACCGTCTATATTCTACAATATGTCTCTCTCTCAACACCACTCGCGTCATTACTATCTTTAATACATTACATTTTCCCGGTATTTACTATTTAAAAATATTAATTATTAGAAAGACTACGGAGGGCTGAATTACCAAACAGTATTTTAAGAAAGAATAATTTAAAAATAAAATCGTTAACATATGTAAACATTTTACTCCCCTTCTCTGAAATTTCTAGAGTGATCGATGAAATGTAACGGAAGTGACGTAAAGCTTCACAGTGCACCCTCCTTTGTCACGCGCACAAATTTATTTGAGGTTATGTGTATCTATCATCGTATTCTAATTTGAATTTTTGCACATCTCTTGAGAGTACCAAAGACTCGCCGTTTTTTTTTTTAATTTATTTATTAATGTTGGTATACCCATTCGTGTCCATAATTTTATTAATCTTGGAATAATCTTGGACTGGAAATTCAAAAAAGAATAATTAACACTGAATTTAGGTTGAACGTTTCGTTGCAATTTCTTCAGCAACTGAAGATTTTTCAAGATATTTTATTAAATTTGTTAATAGAAGAGTGTGTGATTGAGAAATTTGGGCAAGGTAGACCACTCTGCGGACAGGTATTCGGAAATAATGTTGCCGTCTAGATTTAAACTTTCTAGACTCTTGTCTTGTCTTGTCTAGATTTTCAAGACAAGACTCGCAAAAGTATTGTCTAGAAATTTTCAAGACAAGACAAGACTTGCTTTATCTAGATCAAGACTCTTGCCAAAACTCTAGACATTTTTCAAGAATCTAGATAAACTAAGTAGTAGTAGGTAAAGTAAACCACTCGGTTAATCTAGACTCTTGAAAATAATCTAGTCTTGATATTAGACAAGACAAGCGTTTTTTAATCTAGACTGACTTAGTGAAGTCTTGATATTTCAAGACAAGACTTTAGTGAAGACTTGTCTAGAAATTTTCAAGACAAGACAAAACTTGCTTTATCTAGATCAAGACTCTTGCCAAAACTCTAGACATTTTTCAAAAATCTAGATAAACTAAGTAGTAGTAGGTAAAGTAAACCACTCGGTTAATCTAGACTCTTGAAAATAATCTAGTCTTGATATTAGATATTAGACAAGACAAGAGTTTTTTAATCTAGACTGACTTAGTGAAGTCTTGATATTTCAAGACAAGACTTAAGTGAAGTCTTGTCTTGATATTTCAAAACAAGACTTAAGTGAAGTTTTGTCTTGATATTTCAAGACAAGACTTAAGTGAAGTCTTGTCTTGATGTTTCAAGACAAGACAAAACTTTGAAAGTCTTGTCTAGACGGCAACACTATTCCGAAACCGTCTGGTTAAGAAGAATGACTAACATTAAATTTAAATATGTGTGATGCAAGTAATGTTCTTGATTGTGATAAAGGGGGTCAAGTGAATAAAAAAAAGTTTTAGTGAATGCACGGCGTTAAGTGCTTTTATTGACGATTTATAGAGGATTAAATTAAAGAGTATAAATTCAACAGACATATTCCGAATGACCCGGCTTTTCTCAGTCTTTAAATTTCCATGCATCTCCTTGCATACATAGTAACATTTATTTCAATCTGTATTCTTTTAAAACAGTAAAAATAAAGCCCTCCTCCCATAAAAATTGCACTGAGCAGCGTTACAAATGAAGTTAAAACGTATTTAATTCCCTACCGGAGCTATAGACGGCTTTAGTAGTTGCAGTGACTTCCGGTAGGGTTTCATATGGCGTACCTACTAACGTCTATAACGAATAACGTCTATTGTATCATACTGGGTAGTGATGGGCGAATGCGAGATGTTTTTATAATCGAAACAATTACAATCGTTCATAATAACAATCGAGTCCACAATAGACTCGGAGTTTGATTTTACAATCGAAATGTTCGATTGTTCAAGTTGATTATTTGCCACCTAGGTTATAGCAATAGCAGCGCATGAGAATACTTCCAATCGCGATTCAAGGTTATATGTTAGTCGACTGACGTTCACGCGACTCGCTGATTGTTCACTGTTCATACTGTTCAGTCGGTACTCTGTGGATTGTTCTGTACTGTACGATTCAGTCTCGGTGAACTATGAAACAACAACAATCGAGTCCAAGTGACAACCATCGAGAGTCATCGAGATGTTTGAACAATCGAGACAATCGACTGAAACATCTCGTAATCGCGCATCACTAATACTGGTATGGCATTTTAGAAATATTAGATGTAACGGAAATATTTGGAAGTGGTTGACATGTGAAATAAAACACAGCATGTATGACTATGTTAAGGTCTCAAAAACAGTGAGCCAGGTGATAGTGTGGAAAAATACGAGTTTATAGACAGGTACAAACGTCGAGCCTATAGGTTCGAATCTCGCATGCTTTTAACATTTGATATAGTAGCTGTATATATGTAGGTAGGTACCTATTATCATAAAACTTATATTTTAACAGTATGTATTCAAACTAAAAAAAATGGGCTGAATCCAATACTCCCCTGCAATAGTAGAGGTGGGAAGTAAAAAATGGGTATATCTGTATCGCGAGTGCAAACACAAGTATTATTGTATTCGTTGTCATGGAAAGGAATATACATCCAGTTTTTTATCTAATAAAATCAAATGTTAGTAAAATATAATAAATTAAAAAATTATAATTTTATTTTTTATATTTTAAATTATTATTCATTACCTATATATTTTCATTAAAAAAAGACCCTAAAGATTTGAACCATGGGCTTGGCGTTTGTACCTGTCGGTAGAATCGTATCTACTTTTCCGCACAGCCACCTGGCTTACTGTGTTTGAGATCTTAACATAGATACATGCTGTGTTTTATTTCACAGGTCAACAAACCTCCGACTATTTCCGTTACTTCTAATATTTCTAAAATGCCACCCCAGTATGAGACGTTGTTCATGTCAAAAGTTCAGAAAGTGATGAATCTTGTCAACATTAGTGTCATCACAACTTTTTTTTCATAATATCCTCAGCGATGCCAAAAAGAAACAAAACGAACGACAATTTTTTTTTTCTTTTTCACAAATCTCATAAAGTATTCATTTTTTAATTAGTGTAAAGTAATTAGCTTTTTCTTGACTTATAAATAAGTCGCCCTTCGGAGCACACAGATTTAATAATTAATTTCAGTTTTATTAGTGCTGTAACATTGGTAACATAATTATGTCAAAACTTTTGACTTTTCTCAGGTATATTCAATTATAGTTTTTTGTTAAAATGTTTGTGGCTTAACGGCGTCAAAAATGTTTTATTTTCAGTAGCTACCGGCTACCTACACTATTTATTCTTATTTTTTCTGCTGGTACCGACCTCAAGCGTCTATATAGTCTACAATCTTACTTTTGAACGACTGGACCGAAGAGATATCATAGAAAGCCACCCAAAAAAGTATCAGTGCAAAAGATGGAAATGGAGAATAGAAGTGTTCTTCTATCATTTCCTATCACAAATACACAACCATGGTTACAGATGTCAATTAACAATACCTACTATACATTTTTAAATCTACAAATGCGTCAGAAGACAGGGAAAAGAAAAATTATCCGTTTTCTATCTTTTTCAACCTGACAATGTTACCTACTGTTGTGCCTATGACTCCCCTACTCTATCTATGATATCTCTATGAGTGTGGCATTGAAAATGATTGTTTTTTAGCACAATTAATGCCAATTATTTTTCTAGTAAATCGTACATGAAAGTACTCCATTAGAAGCCTAGATTCGTCTGTTATCTTCCTTACAGAGAAAGAATTTTTGCAAAATGTTGAAGAATAAGTCAATCAGCTGTTGGCACTTGGCAGCGGCACCCTTACAATAGCATCTTAACAATACACTGAGTGCAGGTCGGTGTTCCTACAGCCTTAAGGTACGTGCAGTATGGAGCTGGGATTCTAGATGGTAGCGTATAGATCATAACAGGGCTTGCTTAAATTAATGCATTGTTATATATGCGAGCGTACACAACGAAGCAGTTAATGTAGCAGGTATAAGTGCTGTTACAAGAGCTGCTAGATACAAGAATGTATCTCACCATTCTTTCAGCGCGCTGACTACTACAATCAACGTGTCACAACTGTCAAATGGCCGTTACAAGTTTCGCAATGGATGTGACTAGTTTAATAAGTGAAATTTTGCCAATTTTTATTTAATTTGTTTTGAGTTTTTTCTAAGACGTATTTAAAAGGGTTCCATACGTAAATATTCAAAAAACCGGTTTGGGTAAAATTTTAATTCTTGGTATAAATGATGAAATTCGCCATGTTTAGATCGTTTTCTATTAATAGGGTGGACATGATAGCTCCTACCCAAATTTGTATTTAAAATATACCACTTTATAGCAGAAGAACACAAATATTCGTCTTCGCTATCTGACATTTCAAACGCGATTTAAGCTTGTATCAATGCTAGTATCAAAGCTTCGTTGTGCAAACCTATAAGCGCTTATAATTTCAGCCACCATCTACCATACATGCTACCATCTAGAATCCCAGCTGCGTACTGCACGTACCTTTAAAAGTTAGTTTTTGTTGTAGCCTTGTTAAGAGGTGATTGGTAATACATCGTATGACCCCGTGGTTACTTCGTTTGCGGACGCCATTGTGCAACGTGCGGATACCGTTTAGTTCGCGACAGTATCTCTATATATAACATATGTGTATGAGAGAGTAAATGTGTGTGTGTGTGTGTGTATGTGTGTGTGTAAAAAAAGCCGATTTCAGGAGGCCAATGTGTCCCAACGGTCCCATTAGATTTCTAGCCGGTTTTCTATTAGTAAAATACACCTTCTAACTGGGCACATGTTTCTCTGTACTACTGCGTGTGTATGCGGAAAATTAGTTGACTTGACAGTTGGGGTATTCCCATAATATGTGAACTGTACCAAACTTTTTTTTTCAAATTTATGGTGGAATTATATTTTATTTATTTATTGTGGATTATAGACGCGTCGACAACTTAGGTCATTAGCGTCTTAAATACAACAAACATCATATATCACTTAATCACTTAAAACTAAATAGCATCACAAAACATCCATGAGCAGAGGTGGGATTCGAACCCACAACAGTCTGATTCAGAGGCCGCGACGCTACCAACTGAGCCATACTGTCCTCGGTGGAATTATAATTTTACACTCGTGTTTATTTAAAACTAGCGGCCCGTCCCGGCTTTGCCCGGGTGGTATGAAATTATGATTTAATAGCGGTCACGCATAAGAATTTATGATTTATTAACTACCCCCCGCGAGTACCCCCTCGCGAGAATCTCCCCCCCTGCGTAGCTTTCTATTAGTGAAAGAATTTTTAGAATCTGTTTAGTAGTTCCAGAGAAGAATTTATGATTTATTATCCCCTCCCCCCGCGAGTACCCCCTCGCGAGAATCTCTCGCCCTGCGTAGCTTTTTATTAGTGAAAGAATTTTTAGAATCGGTTTAGTAGTTCGAGATAAGAATTTATGATTTATTACCCCCCCTCTAATTTTTTGAAAATAAAATACAGCCCATGTTATTCGCTGATAATGTGGCTTTCTATAGGTGGAAGAGTTTTTAAAATCAGTTAAGTAGTTTTTGAGTTATTACAAACAAACAAACAATCAAATTTTACCTCTTTATAATATTAGTATAGATTAAAAAAAAAGGTAAATTTGAGCTCGGTTAGGACACAGGCAAATGTTTGCAGAAAAGTGGATAACATCAACAATATTTAAATGTTTTTAGGGTTAACGGTAAGAGGTTTCACAGATTGTGTGTTGTTGTGGCTTGAATTCTGGCAAATAATAATTAGAATTAAATAATCAAATAATTTTAATATAAATTAATGTTTTTTATTTTACTACACTGTAATATTTACTGCAAGTACATGTAGGTATTTACTATACTGTACTATAATAAAGAGCATCGCAATATTTTTGTTTTTTTTCTTCTTCATCAAATATCCTGTTAATATATTTTTTTTCCTTTAAAAATTAATTAAATTAAATTTGATACGGAACAAATTCGAAACGCTAAAAAGAACAGAATAAAAGTAAAAAAAGAAACTTTTCAAAAACAAGCTTAAATAAATTTTGTTAATTTTTTACCCCTACCTAACTCCTTATTTTTATTATTGTACGGAACAATCGGTGCGTGAGTCCACTTTTTTTCAGTAAAATCTTATTTTATTTTCATCCTTTAAAATTTATTTTAGACTAAAACTACGTAATTTGTGCATTTCGTTTTCGTCTAAAACTCTAAATAAGGTTTTTTTTTATTGATAAATCTCACTGTATACTGTATTTGTACGTCGCGCATACAAAGTAATTTTAAGAACAGTTTGGTGGTTTCATATCGTACACTTTTCTACTTGCTATCTTGCAAAAGCAATTTATCCACTGAACCATAATGCATGTCAGTGAGAATCAAGACAAATGCTTGTCTCTTGCTTCTGTCATTATGCAACAGTTCGTCTTTTGTTTTACTACCATGATGCAAGATTAACAAACGCCTGATTGACAAACAGTTGTGAGCGGACGCTCTAGCGTTTGTTATTGCAGTCGATTCTTTCTAAAAACGGTGGTGTGAATCCGCAAACAAAATTAATTTTTTTTCCAAATATTGACAAGTGGCTACTTATAAAATCGAGTCAAAAGACATTGCATATGTCCATGGAAAATATAATAAGGTGAGATGGGGTAACTGCGATTCAAAAAATGAACAAGCCGTGAGGTGGATTGTTTATTAGGACTAAAGTGCGACCCTTGAGGTCTACACGACGAACTTCCCAGTTTGATAAATATTTAATAATAATAATTAAATTAGATATTACACAGAAAAGTAATCATTTTAATCATTAAAACATAATTATTATTTATTGTTAACAATTAAAAAAAAAAAAAACGGCTGGACCGATTTTTATAAAATTTACGTCGGCTCAAAATAACGTTAACACGCCTCGATTGACACCCTTACGAAGTCGATATAATTTTTTATTCGCGAGATATTGCGTAAAATCTACTTTTTTGGAGTCTATTTGGTAAAGAAAAAAGAACGGCTGAACCGATTTTGAAAAAATTTCTTTCAGATCATATTTACGTTTATACGCGTACGCGTACCCTACGTAATCGATATCATTTTTCATTCTCGAGATTTCGTCTTAGAAAGAAATGGACACATGGACACATACGTACGTACACACACAAACACACAGAGACATCTTTCTAAAAATAGTGTAGTGACCTTGAAACATAAAAATTTGTTATACATTTTGATTTCGATTTTCGAACCCATTACAATAACTTCCAATGGGAAGTTAAAAATGTATTTTCCAGATGCTGAATAATATGCAAACTAAACATCACAAGTGACTATATGGAGGAATATGTTAGTTGGATGTCTAATTCACAGATGACAGTACAATGTAGTAGGTATATATACACAAGTATGTGAAATATAATTGCAGGTGCACTTGCCCCACCTTACCTTTGTCGTATTACTTATGTTTTGAGCGTAATATGGACTTAGATGTACATTTTTTAGGGTACGTTATCGAACTGTCTATTTTCATTAGTTTTGTTTGTCTGCCAGTATACTAATTGTTCCTGCTTAAGTCGAAAACTAGTGAACCGATTTTGATAGGATTTTTTATTGTGCGTTTACATCAGGGAATAGGATACATTTCAAGGTGTCCATGGACATGACACAGAAATAATTCTAATGTAATTTTACCGAAGTCTTCAATGACATTATTTAATAATAGCGTCGAATATCATGCCTTAAAAATATTTAATATGTTGCCGCATGATATTAAATTTTTTTTTTTTTTTTTTTTTTTAAAAAAAAAACAAAAAACGAGCATTAATGCGATAGAAGCCGCGGGTAATTTTTACTGTTCAATATACGTTCGTGTATTATTTTTAATGAATACCAACTTTCTCATTTTATCAAAAAAATAAATATTTATGTTTTGACTCATTATTCGCTGTAATTATCAGGATTTGAAACAAATAAAATTATTTGTAGCGGAAACACTTCATGTTTCGTCCAGATCATAAAAAAATAATTTCTCAGTAGACGCTGCTTAAAATTTCAAGTGGATAATTATACAATGTGTTTCGGAAAGAACGACTGAAATTTCGTGCAATTAATTGAAAACTTGAAAATGCTGAAAGCGTAAAAAATATGAATTTTTGTCATGAATTTAGACTTCAGTATTTTTCGATCATGTTTCTATGATTATACAAAGAAGTCTTCAATGTCTGTCCTGATCAATCAGGATCGTGTTTTGAGGGTGAATATATATATAGAAGTAGACTTTATTTTGTTCAGCTTACGCCTTCTTTTCCAGTTTCCTCCAAGAGATGCACAACGCAGAATATATGTCGATTTCTTTCCCCCATACTCCTGATTTTCTCCCTCCACGTCTCCACAGCTCTTCTTCAAGTTGTTGAGGTTTATAATGAACAAGAAGATACTTTTTTCACGTGTTGCTTTTTCCTATTAAGGGTGAACCGGATTTTTATTCATATACAATCGAAATTAAAATTTGTTTTTTCCACTGTTCTAACCTTAAATATAAATGAACTTTTAAAAAATGACTCAGTCCTTTAAAAACAAAAAATAATTAATCTGTTTTAACTGGTGGGTTCGTGTCTTATATTTCTACTTAGAATGAATTAAGGATTGTAGACGCTCGACAACAGAGGTCATAAGCGTTCTTTCTACATAGCGCAAAAAGTGTTAGGTTAAGTCGGGCCTATGAAGTACGAACCTACATGTACCTACAAAACATTTTTTTTAAATTTATTTTTTTAACTTTTTTTAGATTTATTAAGTACTAATTATTGTTAAATGAAGTATTTCATTACTAAAGTTACGTAATAATAAAAATACTAGTTACTAAGACGTGATAGCAATATTTTGTCATTTTATATTGAAGTCATTTTTTGTGTTTCATTAGTTTTTTTTTTTGTAACACATATTTAATTGAACAACATTTCGTGCCTCTTGTCGGCTGCTTAATAGTAGTTTATACACCAAGACTAGTACAAATAAGTATAAGACGTGAGGTCGAGGTGTGAGTTTGGCACTCGAGCCGCGGGCGTCTTATACTTAATTATTGTACTAGATGTATTAACTACTGTGTCGTGTCTCAAAAAGGACGTTTTATTTCTTCAGGTGTGGTTAATTATTTTTAAAAAACACACATTGAGTATTCGTAACACTATATAATATTATGATGCTAAGCACTGTGTATTATGTCGTTGTTTGTGAAGTACTTTTAATCTGTTGCACCCTGTAAGATGGAGTTATGGGATATAAAGAGTGGGATCAGATGGCTTTCTGATCATTCGTGGATCATTTGTTTGTAGGTAGGTACATTGATGTCAAAAAGTGTTGGATCGACAGTACTTTAGGAAAACTTTCACTGCAATTTTTTATGATAACATCAGCTTGCAATATTATACTTAAAATTTATGGTAACGCGGTTTACTAAAGTGAAATTGTTATTTTCTTATGGCGCCATTTTTATAAAATAAATTTATGTTTAAAGCAGTTCTCGTTATTTTTTTGTGAAATATTTTTGCGAGTAAAGTGCGCAGAAGAAGCGTCTATAAAAATGAATATGTCTGTATCGCGGGTGCAGACAGATGACGTGAATACCGTTAAACACAAATATTCGTTCTCATGGAAAGATATACATTAACTTTTATTTATATCTTATAAAATCAAATATGTTCGTAAAATGTAATAACTAAATTAATTGTAATTTTATTTTTTTATATTTTAAATTGCTATCCAATATACCTATATATTTTCATTATTAAAAAAAATAAAAATATTAAAAACCTTTGGTTTTCGAACCTGTCGGCAGACTCGTACTTTACCATACAGCCACGGTGACTTACTATATCTGATACGTCATGTTTCACATATGTCAACCATTTCCTCTTGTTTCCAGCAATTAGTTTTAACATACTGTTGCAAAACTGTTTTCTGAGTTGGCGGAATAAATATTTATTTACAATAATTAAAAACACAATAATAACGAATGCAACAACGAAAAGTCAGTTCTAACAATCAACACAAGTACCTAATTAACACTTAACTATATATACAATTAACTATACACTAATATTTAATTATAACACTTACTATATAAAATGACTATTTATTTCCAAGTATGTCTATTTATATTTCACAAAATACTGTTCATTTATTTCTATATTTATGTCAACTTATTTAAAGCAGATTTATTTATTTTCGCACAATTATTATCGCCCGTACTTGTAAACGCCCAGTACTTCACTGATTGACTGATCTCCGGTGACTGACTAATATTTATATCACTGATCCGCTTGGTTGCACGACTCGCCATTCACTTATTCCCCCAACACGACACACTCGCTGTTTATATACTGGCGCGCGGTGTACGCTCAGTGCGTCCTCGTATTCTCTAGCGTTGTCTAGAATCTTCGCGTAGGCACCAGCGTGTTCAACGTCAGACGCAGGGTGATCCGTAACAATACTTTTCCAAATATCCCCACTCAGTAGAATTTTGATGGTTCATATTTCTTAGTTCTAAAAATATCGAGCGTCTATAATCTACAATAATAATAGTTTTTTTATACGGCTGAAATGCAATTGAAAGATTTTTTCGTTGGAGAGCAGCCAATTATATAATTGTTTCGAAACATATAGGAAAAAATCATTTTACCAACCAGTGGTCACAATCAGGATTCTAACCTGAACCTTTCCACTTACAATACTCAATCGTGACGATTGTCACGATTGAGTATTGTAAGCTCATTCCGCCGCGAAAGTGGAAAGGTTCAGGTTAGAATCCTGATTGTGACCACTGGTTGGTAAAATGATTTTTTCCTATATGTTTCGAAACAATTATATAATTGGCTGCTCTCCAACGAAAAAATCTTATAATCTACAATAGTACCTATCAAAAATACGATCAGGAGAAGTACTGAACCTATAATACATTCAGAAATGAAAATAGGTGAGGTGAATTGATTTAGAAAAGAATCGGGGGTTACCCGAATATACCATGTAAATCTAATCTGATGCTTTTAGATGCGTTGTTCTTTTTCAACGTTTGATAATGTCTTTTTATATTAACTTGTCTCACATCTCATTTACATATATGTTTTACGTAATGCACTGACTTTATTTCCTCTATTTGAATATCAAATCGTTATTTTTCTTCTTTAAATCGACTAGGATTTGATTTATGATGACGATACCCGTTGATGGGTTGTTCAATATGAAATAAAAGTATTTTTTAAAATATAAAATGTGAATTATTACATTTTTCACTTCATTCCTTGTCCATAAAAGAGGACAACCCAGACAATGCGTTTTTTGTCGATGATTATTTTAAATACGGGAAAAAAACTCAAGAGGGCAGTGTGGTGTAACGGTTAGCATATAGCCGACCTTTGAATAACACTGTCGTGGGTTCGAATCCCACCTCAGCTGATGGATGTTTTGTGATGTCATTTAGTTTAAAGGAAGTTGTTATTTAATGTAGGTAATTAAGACGCTAGTGACCTAAGTTGTCGACGCGTCTATAATCTACAATAAATAAATAAAGAAAAAAGTCAAGGCCATATTATCACTGCATGGTTTTGAGGTATTCTTAGTTTCAATTTTTGAAAATTTTCGAGCTTATTTATTTTCAAATAATTTAACTAAAAATATTTTTATACTAATGCCTATACAATTTTAATTTTTCAATATTAACATGGCTAAAAAAGAAATTATAAGTATAGTTATTTTAATTTTGCAAATTTTGGATCCTGATCTGTATTCTTCAACTATCTTGGTATAAAATATTAGGGAGTAGTTTTCTGTTGCTTAATTTGGAGGTTAGTGAGCCACAATACTTTTATTTATTTATTGTAGATTATAGACGCGTCGACAACTTAGGTCATTAGCATCTTAATTACATTAAATAACAATTTCCTTAAAACTAAATTACATCACAATACATCCATGAGCGGAGGTGGAATTCGAATCCACAACAGTGTGATCCAAAGGTCGGCTACGCTAACCGTTACACCACACTGTCCTCCACAATACTTTTGGTGTGCAACACGTTATATGTATTTTTATAGTGTTGTACGTATAAAAAAGAAATTTGGAAATTAAGTAATTCACTGTCACTTGTAAATAAGAAAAACAGTTTAAGATATGATCGAATAACGATTCACTCATAATATGACGATTATAAATTTGTAACATCAATCTAAAGATGACTACATAGTCGAAAGCGCTCATAATTTTTTAATAAAATTTTATAACTTTGGAAGTGTTTTTCTTATTTACAAGTGACAGTGAAAATGTATTTTGTTTACCGCTGGTGAACTTAAGAAAATTGATTCTGAACAAAGATGAATAGCGTTTTGCTATCAAATTATATCACAATGTATCTTTCCTTATAATAATGTATTGCTATTTTCATATCGATACGACATTAAAAAAAATATTGATATTGCTTTTCTAAACTAACTTTTTTGTAGATTAGAAAGTCATTTTGTAAAGTATTCAAACTATAGTAGTAAAATAATAATTTTCTTCGGCGTTTTTTTATCCACCACGGCGATTTTTTTTGCAAAAATTCCTTTACGAATAGTCTTTATCATTGATGTCAAATAGAAATAGAAAAATTGTCTATCTGTTTGTTTGACTGCTGTCTGTTTGTATGTTTGGTTGCTTATAACTAGAGAACTACTGCATTAATTTCGATAAAATTGTTATTAATAGTTAGCTTAAAGTTCAACTTAAAATTAAAGGTACAAATCATTATGTTAGGCCCTCGGGAAGCAGCATAATCCCGTTATGTAAAATCGAGGGGGAGGAAGCCGAGGGTAGTACCTACTTAAATAAGTAAAACTATGTATCGTAGAAAAAAAATGTTTATACAAAAGTTGTAGAGAATTTTGTTCTCTGCAAGACTAATAATAGCCATTTTTTTCACAAATGGACCGGAACCGATAAATTCGCAAAAACCGTTTTTCGTTACCATGAACCTCAAATATCTGCAGGCAACGCCGGCACGATATCGATGGAGACTTTTTACACGTTTTTTAAAACACCATAACACAAATGTATATACAAAAATTGAGCGAATTATTTCGCAGTGGAAATCTAAAATGACTGGTCTAAAACGCCTTTTTTATTTTTTGAGTGCTGCCATCTGTTAACTGGTTAACTAATTCTTGTATACGCTCTTATATGCCTTGATCCTTACCCCCGCCACTACTTAAGTCGCGCTTCATATCCGATCTAAATCGAGGAAAGTGTGGTGTAACGGTCGCAGGTTCGAATCCCACCTCTGCTCATGGATGTTTTGTGATGTCATTTAGTTTTAAGAGAATTGTTATTTAATGTATTTAAGACGCTAATGACGTAAGTTGTCGACGCGTCTATAATCTATATAAGAAAAATCAATTGCTGTTCGTTAGTTTCGCTAAAACTCAAAAACGGCTTGACCGATTTGAATAATTATTTTGTTTTGTTTGCTCTAATACAGGGGTGGTTTAAAAGAAAAAAAAAAATTAAAATCGGTCAAGCTGTTTTTGAGTTTTAACGAGATTAACGAACAGCTATAATAACTGGAGCGAGCAAGCGAAGCGAGTGAGTAATAGATATATTAATAAATCATAAATTCATACCACCCGGGAGCGAACGAGCGAAGCGAGTGAGTAATTTATTAATAAATCATATATCCGTAGCACCCGGGAGTGAACCGAACGAAGCAAGTGAGAAATGTAATAATATTCAAGTGAACAAGCGAAGCAAATGAGTAGTGTATTAATAAAATTCGAGCGAATGAGCGTAGCGAGTGAGAAATGTATTAATAAAATTCCAGCGAACGAGCGAAGCAAGTGAGTAATGTATTAATAAAATTCGAGCGAATGAGCGTAGCGTGTGAGAAATGTATTAATGAAATTCGAGCGAATGAGCGTAACGAGTGAGAAATGTATTAATGAAATTCGATCGATTGAGCGTAGCGAGTGAGAAATGTATTAATGAAATTCGAGCGAATGAGCGTAGCGAGTGAGAAATGTATAAATAATATTCGAGCGAACGAGCGAAGCGAGTGGGTTATGTATTAATAATATTCGAGCGAACGAGCGAAGCGAGTGGGTTATGTATTAATAATATTCAAGCAAGTGAGTAATGTATTAATAACTCATAAATTTGTAGCATCCGGGCGAAGCCGGACCGGGCCGCTAGTCTACAATAAATACAATCCGATCTAAATCACTAATATCTACCGAATCTAAAATTTTAAAATACAGTCAAACCTGGATAAGCGAGAGTTCAAGGGAGCACAATCTCATTCTCGCTTATAGAGGTTTCTCACTAACCCGAGTTTCTCGCTAATGCAGGTACATGGGTAGCGTTTCTCTCTTATAGAGGTACGCAGCAATAACAAGTTATTTAGGTACAATATTGACGAGAAAACAATACAAAAACAATGGTAGGAAGTTCCACGATGTTAAATTTGTAATTTGTTTTGTCATTTGTTACTGTATGTGTGTATCTTTTATGTATGTATGTATTTTTATTGTAGCTATATTGTCGCTTATAGAGGTATAGATAAGTAGCAGTCTCACTTACGGAGGTCCATGAGGGAAAAACGACTCTCTCTTACAGAGGTTTCTGTTTCTCGCTAATAGAGGTTTTGGGAGCTTAAAATGACGGGTCCTGCCTATTACTCTCACTTATAGAGTTTTCTCACTTATCCAGTTCTCACTTATCTAGGTTTGACTGTATATACCATATGAAGTGAAAACGTTGATGACTGGTTTCCATTTAGGTACACCCGTTATATTTACGACAATACGCTTACATATTGTATACGGTTGCATTTTATGTGACAAACGTACTGACAGTAAATTGATTAGTGATCTTAATTAGAACGTATCACAGGCCTGTTTATCTAGATCAGCGACCGCATTAGTACGACTATCCTGTCTACCGAACGCCACCTGCGTCCTCGCGCTTTGACCCCCCTCTCCCCCGCCCCTTGTCGTCCCTCAACCCATCGTCGTTTCCGACGGCCTATTACCTACACACCTATATAATACATATTACATACACACAGGGCTTTTGTTTTGCCCGCAGTGTTTTGTTTAACGCTTCGCTTGCCATCACATGAATTTGTTTTCTCACTAGGATTTTTATTTCGCTTTTATAGACAGATTTTTTTTACTTACGAGCATTCAATACTTACAATAACCCCTTGCTGCAATCTTCATCTCACATTTAAAAACGGTTATGGCTCTCCCGACGCTATTTTTAAAGCCAAAGGGTTCGAATAAATGCCAAATGAAGGGTGTGCCGTCAGTTGATCCCAGCAATTTGATCCCACGACATTTGATCCCACGACAATTGATCCCAACGACAATTGATCCCAACGACAATTGATCCCACGACATTTGATCCCAAAAAATTGTCTATAAACCGACAGAGTCTGATAAGTAATAAAGTTATTAAATTTTATTAATTTAATGAAATAATTTAATCGATTATTCTCTTTGTCGGGAAATTTGTTTGAATTAAATTTGTATACGTTGTGATATATTTGTAAGTACATTGTTATTAGAATTCTAACGGATGTAATAGTATAATGTGTTTATTATTTAATAATTCTTTAGAGATTATGTAATGATCAAGTTGAATAATTCACTTTTATTTATCATTGCCTGGGATACGTCGTAATTTTGTCAGATATTGTATTTTATGAATTAATAACAAATTATCACGCTGACTTTTCATAAACTTTAATGGCATATTTAACAATTCGTTATAATGTGAAAAGCACGAAAGACCAAATTGACTGCACACCTGACGTTTCAAAGTTTCTATGTACAATAATTTTTCAACAAAATTTATAAAAAACAATATTTGACAAAATTACGACGTATCCCGGGCAATGATAAATAAAAGTGAATTATTCAACTTGATCATTACATAATCTCTAAAGGATATTAACTCATTAACACATTATACTATTACAGTCGTTAGAATTCTAATAACAATGTAATTACAACTATATCACAACGTCTACAAATTTAATTCAAACAAATTTCCCGACAAAGAGAATAATCGATTAAATTATTTCATTAAATTAATAAAATTTAATAACTTTATTACTTATCAGGCTCTGTTAGTTTATAGACAATTTTTTGGGATCAAATGTCGTGGGATCAATTGTCGTTGGGATCAAATGTCGTTGGGATCAATTGTCGTGGGATCAAATGTCGTGGGATCAAATTGCTGGGATCAAATGTCATGGAACCCAAATGAAGGACCAAGAGTCACAATACAAATCCGTCGGGTGAACTTTTTGAAAAAGTCGTAGGTTTTTCCAGGATTTCAATTTTTCGGATCTCTAGTGTGATGCTTCATTTGTCGTTAATTATCCAAACCCTTTAGCTTTTAAAATAGCGTCTGGAGAGCCATAAATGTTTTTAGACGAGGGATAAGGATTTGAGAAGAGTGCAGGAGGTAACTTCCGGTATATTGAATACCTACTCTTAATTGATTACATCAAATTTAAATGTATTATATAATCCGAGCCTGGAAAACCTGAAGATGCCAATGATTTTTTTCACAACGCCGTTATTGAAAATTCGATTTTCGGTACCTGTTTAGCGGGTTGATTGAGCATTTTCATCCCTAGGGATGAACATTTTCAGGTTGGTTCTCTCTGTTTTTTAACGTTGTTCAGAAGGAGACAAAGCGATTGGATCCGCATATAATTTTCGAAAACGTCAAATTAAGAATGAGATAGAGCGATATTGAATCCGAATATTCATAAACGTCAAAATGACAGACATAACCCCACATAAATCTGGCAGATCTAATATTTTTGCGACTTTTTTGCACGCCCAAATTGTAGGTACCTCAAATCGAATTGTCAATAGATTTGTAAAAAATAATATGCAATTACTCGGTATGAAACTTGGCGTTTGCAATACGTGTGGTTACATGTCCTCGTACCTCGGGCAACAAACTTCACACTGGTTGCAAACGCCAAGTTTCTTACCTTGTAATGCAATTAGTGTTACCGTCTAGACAAGACAAGACAAGACTTCACTTATGTCTTGTCTTGAAATATCAAGACAAGACTTCACCTAAGTCTTGTCTTGAAATATCAAAACTTCACTAAGTCTAAGTCTAGATTAAAAAACTCTTGTCTTGTCTAATATCAAGACTCTAGATTATTTTCAAGAGTCTAGATTAACCGAGTGGTTTACTTTACCTTCTACTACTTGGTTTATCTAGACTCTGGAAAATCGTCTAGAGTTTTGGCAAAAGTCTTGATCTAGATAAAGCAAGTCTTGTCTTGTCTTGAAAATTTCTAGACAAGACTTTTGCAAGTCTTGTCTTGAAAATCTAGATAAGACAAGATAAGAGTCTAGAAAGTCTAGATCTAGACGGCAACACTAATTGCAATATAGAAATTAGGAGAGAAAAAAACTCAGTGGCAAAAGGATCAAATAAAATTTGCAATACTGATGATTAAATTTGCATTTATAAGCTTACGTTTCGGTGCTCATTGCACCATCCTCAGAGCATCAATGCTGTCAAAAATTCAGTAATTTCTACATCATCTACGGATCGCCATTTCTCTATATCATAGAGTTATTCAACACTAATTGCAATATACTATTTCCGAACATATTCTGAACACCTAGCTGAAGCAATTGGTCGACGATAGGTTAAGAGGTACATGATGGATAGCCAGTTGTTTAGAGTAGATGTAAACAAGATATATGCCTTGCTATAAAGTGTTTGCTCGATAAATGTTTTTATGATCTAGTCGAAAATATATCTGCCATGTTGTTTTGCCAAGTGGCATTGTTCCAGTCCTTCGGGGTTGACGGTGTTTTGTTTTAGATTAACCGGCTGCTCGACTATAATCTAATTTTTTTATTGATTTATGTTACGAATAGAAGGGCGAGTCAGTAGATAATAATTTATTTTTTAAGACCATCTGTCGTGCAGCTTCACTGCTAAATTCTGAATTCATATTTTCAATTTATTATTTTTTATTAGTTTTTGCTTGCGGGTTCCCTCGCGTGAATGCTGTGAAGATTGACTAACGTTTATGACAGTTTTGGCGGGTATCCCTTATTAATCCAAACGTAGCCGAGTAAACGAGTATATGGGCTTGAGAATAGCCGAGCGTGTTAGTGTATATCTATTATAAGCACAGAATAGAGTTACAGGCTTCCAGTTCACGCAGGTTATAATCCGAGAGCTGGCAACAGTATCAATTAGAATATTAAAAAATAATAAATTAAAATATTAATTGGTGCTATAATCCTGGTTATTGGCGGCCTTAAAATAAATAAAAAAGAGGGTTGGTGTGTGGGTAAAACCACACTACTATTGGGTGACCTTATAGAGATTAAAGACCAGTCTACCGTAGAGAAACTATTTGCAATACAGGTTAACATTTTACAACAATTTTACAGTAGTTTTTTTGTTATAAAAAAACCCGCCAATTCAAATTTTTTGCAAACCTTATCAGGTGCTCATTGTGCAATTATGTGTCGAATGAAATTGGTGCGGAATCGATATCATTCTTTGTTCTCGAGATATGCGAGACGAGAAACAGTTTACAACAATTTTACAGTAGTTTTTTTGTTATAAACAAAAAACTGCTAATTGAAATTTCCTGCAAACCTAATCAGGTGTTCATTATGTAATTATGTGTTGAATGAAATTGGTCTGGAGTCGATATCGTTATTTGTTCTTGAGATATGCGAGCCAAAAAAAGTTCATCGACGTACGAACGAATGAACGTACGTACGTACACACACACACACACAGACTGAGAGAGAGAGACCTCAAAACGTTCAGATATGTTCAAATTTTTCATTCGCAAAATCGGACCCATTACAACAACTTAACTAATGGGAAGTTAATAAAAGAGTATAGAATTGTACAAATCGTATTTTTGTAAAACATATTTGAAATGTACAACATTTCGTGCCTCTAGTCGGCTGATTAAAATAATATTATATATCGCACGCGTACAATAATGCAGTATTTTATGCCATACGGAAGTATAGCTAGGCGTGCGTAAATAAATAGACTGTGACGTCAGCGTACAATAATGCATTATTTTATGTCATACGTGCATTGCTATGATAACGAAGTAAGTAAATATTGTATCAAGGCCAATATTTTTAGTATATGTAGTGCTGTCAGTGCGGAATCTTCGGTGTTTGACATTAATTCAATAAAGCTCTAAAGTTGATTGTTGTAGGTACATTTCAAATATGTATTACAAATTGTGATTTTAAAGACCACCAACAGCTAAGGTTATTTGGGCCTAACACCAATTCATATTTTCAATTCTTTATTTTTTTAATAATAAATTGAAAATCCAATTGACACTTTTACCAGCTCTCGGGCTAGAACCCGGGAACTTGTAATAGAGGAACCATAGCAACGCCATGTAAACAACAGCATTGCTACACACTCGGCTATTCTCAAGCCCTATGTGTTACAAAAAATAACTCACTCCTCGCGTCTTGTATTTAATTGTACTAGATGTATAAACTATTATTATGTCGTTAAATACCTACTGTATAATTTGCGAGATTATTATTTGATAATAAATTTTAAATTACCCTGTATGTATTATGAATATCATTTGATATAGTATATTTTTTTTTAGTTAATCCTTTCTGAATAATCGGTCTTTATTGACAGTAAAAACACACATTTATATAAAATTTTATGTATTTATTTGAAAATTCAACATTTATTTTACAGCAAATGTCTGTCATTTTATTATTTCATATTCAAGTATTCGTATTCATATATTTACGTGAACATTTTATACGACTTTTATATTTTCTCAAAATAGAATTTATCGTAGTGTTACTTGTACCTATTAAAAAAAACGTTTTTTTTTTTTAATTTAGTTTGTTTCTGAAACTACGGGTCTTTAGTTTTTTGTTTTCCCATAAGAACTGTTATTTTTATTGCGTGAAATTCAATAACTGAGTGATTTTTTGGAACACACTATATCGCGTTATAGGAGAAACAACTGCAGAAATATTTAACCAAGTTATTCAGTCAATTTTACACTATTAAATTATGGTTATTAAACTCTGTTAAGTTATTTTTATTACGCGATTTTCTACGACGCGGTATACATTTTAATTTTTAGGACATATTATGTCGCGTTATAGGAGAAACGTCTGTAGAAATATTTAACCAGGATAATCAGTAATAATCATGACAGACCCTGTTTTTTTCCATGAGTTATCTTTATTACGCGAATTTCTACGATGCGGTAAATATTAATTAAACATAATATATCGCGTTATAGGAAACGACTGCAGAAATATTTAACCAGTTATTTGCAGTCAATTTAACACTAGTAAATTATGGTTATTATACTCTGTTTTTCCATAAGTTAAGTTATTTTTATTACGCGATTTTGTACGACGCGGTATACATTTTAATTTTTAGGACATATTATATCGCGTTATAGGAGAAACGTCTGTAGAAATATTTAACCAGGATAATCAGTAATAATAATGACTATTAGACCCTGTTTTTTTCCATGAGTTATCTTTATTACGCAAATTACTACGATGCGGTAAATATTAATTAAACATAATATATCGCGTTATAGGAGAAACGTCAAACGATTGTATAGAAATATTAACTAAATAATCAGTAAATTTAACACGTTATTAATCGTGACTATTACACCCTGTTTTTTCCATAAGTATAGTCATTTTTTATTACGCGAATTTAAATACCGCGGTGATTAGGAAACACATGTACCGCCTTATAGGAGATATGACTGTACCATGAATTTAAAAAGAGGTGCTAATTACCTCAACACTCGAGCGTCTGTAATCTACAATGAAAAAAAAATTAAAAATTAAAAACAAATAGACCCTCCTTCAAAAAAGCTAGTACTAAAAAAGAGGAAAATAATAAAATTTTGAGGTCGACGCCAATTTAAGAAAATATGAAGTCGGTTAAAAAGTGCCAATTTAATTAATATCTACTTTCCAACCGACTTCATATTTTATTAAATGGGCGCCGACATCAAAATTTTATTATTTTCCTCTTTTTTTAGTGTCTTTCTGAATATACTAGGGAAAACAGAACCTTTCTTTTTTTTGAAGTTGGTTAAAAAATAATCAGTTGGTATAAAGTAATCTTGTTATAAAATCAAATTTGGCGCGTGCTCGGTCATTAACGCTAACTGAACGTTAATAACGATGTAAGTAATTAAGAGCCAATAGATTGAGGAGCACCTTGTAATCGTTACGTTATGATCAGCTGTCAGTTCGATGACTGATACCAACAAACTAACGAGCATTATTGGAAGCCATGTGTGCTCAGTTTATTCAGATAAGCCTGGATTATTTTTTTAATTACGAAACGGATGACTGTTTATTACTTTGATCATAAAAGTTAATCTTCTCAATTTTTACTGAAAATGACAACCATTAATTAATATTTATTGATAGATTTTTTTGTTTGATCCAAAAGAGTTATATTAATTTTATATTTAACATATCTACAGGCATTTATTTTCTATTTGATAAACGTTTTATTTATTATTGCTTGTTTTTTATTAATTAATTTAGTTTAATACAATTGATCAATTATTTTTATTAGTTCTTTACAGTACATTTTTCATTGCAATGTTTTAATTCTATACAGAAATAGTTTTAGTGTAAATATACGTATCCACCAAAAACATACATGTAAAAAATAGGCCAAGTTCTCGTCAGGACTGTGTTATTATGCAAAAAAATAACTGAAATGTAGAAATTATGCCAAGTTCCTTGCCTATACGTTATTAGAAGTAAATTGATAAATTTCCAGATCAAACTTGGCAAGTTTTCATTGAAGAACTGAGCAATACGACTCTTGAACACTTGCCAAGTTTGATCTGGAAATTTATCAATTTACTGCTGATAACAGGCCAAGTTCTCGTCAGGACTGTTATTATGCAAAAAAATAACTGAAATGTAGAAATTATGCCAAGTACCTTGCCTACACATTATTAGAAGTAAATTGATAAATTTCCAGATCAAACTTGGCAAGTTTTCATTGAAGAACTGAGCAATACGACTCTTGAACACTTGCCAAGTTTGATCTGGAAATTTATCAATTTACTGCTGATAACAGGCCAAGTTCTCGTCAGGACTGTTATTATGCAAAAAAAATAACTGAAATATAGAAATTATGCCAAGTTCCTTGCCTATACGTTATTAGAAGTAAATTGATAAATTTCCAGATCAAACTTGGCAAGTTTTCATTGAAGAACTGAGCAATACGACTCTTGAACACTTGCCAAGTTTGATCTGGAAATTTATCAATTTACTGCTGATAACAGGCCAAGTTCTCGTCAGGACTGTTATTATGCAAAAAAAAATAACTGAAATATAGAAATTATGCCAAGTTCCTTGCCTATACGTTATTAGAAGTAAATTGATAAATTTCCAGATCAAACTTGGCAAGTTTTCATTGAAGAACTGAGCAATACTGAGACTCTTCAAAACTTGCCAAGTTTGATCTGGAAATTTATCAATTTACTGCTGATAACGTGTAGGCAAGGAACTTGGCATAATTTCTAAATTTCAGTTATTTTTTTTGTATAATAACACAGTCGTGATGAGGACTTGGCCTGTTTTTTTACATGTATGTTTTTGGTGGGATTTCATAACTTTATATTAATAAATAATCCCACTATCCCCTATAACTAGTATACACACCGTACACGTATACTGCCTGTACTCCGTAACTTTCCAAACAAAACAGAACTCGCTATTTTTTGTCAGAATCCGCCATGTTGGATTTTTATTTATTTCTTATTTTTCTCATAATTATCACCTTAAACACTATCTGTGTTCCAAATTTCAAAGCTTTAGCTCGATTGGAAATAGCCTGGCTTTTATTTCGTGTCAGAATCCGAAATGTTGGATTTTTAATCCGCCATGTTGGATTTTTAATTCGCCATGTTGGATTTTCATTAATTTTCGATTTTTCTCGTCATTATTACCTTAAACACTATTTATGTTCTAAATTTCAAAGCTCTATCTCGATTGGAAATACCTTAGATTTTTGATGATCTATGAGTTAGTGAATGCCAAAAATTGCGATTTTTGGACATTCATATCTTGGAAACCATTCCACCTAGACGTATGAAATTTTGAATACTGCTTCTTTTTGGTAACCTTAACCCCTCTGAAAAAATTCAGTCCTGTAACGTAACGAGCCTCGGAAATAGAGAGGTGTCGAAAAGGGCTCGAAATGGTTCGTGTAAAATATTGCACAGTGCACGGTCGGTTTTGCTTGTTGCGAGAACTTGGCCGGCGCACTCCGTGCGCTTAGATCTGCATCTTAATGTATAAATGCGAAATACCACTGACTCATTCACTCACTCGTCACGAAATCTCAAAAACTATAAAGCTTACAAACATGAAATTTTTTTATAGGACGTAGGTATCCGCTAAGAAAGGATTTTTCGTAATTCAACCCCTAAGGGGGTCAAAAGGGGGTGTAGAGTTTTTTGATAAAATGTTTATATCTCACAAATCATTAAGGTGAGAGATATTTTATTTAACATACTAACTTTTCTTTAAAAAATAAGCAAACCTATATTTCAGCATTTTTTAAAATTCAACCTCTACGGGGGTAAAACGGGAGAGACTCTGTGTACAATTATTATTTATTTATAATTATTATTTCAAACCTATTTTTATTCTATTTTTCAAATGTTGGTTTGAATATTTTATTTTTTGAAAATTATAGTATTCTCGATATTTATATAGTTTCTTTTAGAACATTGTTTCGATTCGGATCGTCTTTTTTAAGAACATAATCTCGACTCAAAGCAGGGTGTTACTGTATTCGTTCCATTACTGTATAAAACGAAAACCTACATCGAAAAAAAATCCGGACGGTTTTAAAAAGATGATGAATTTGAGTTGAGATATGCCGCTGTAAGTGGGGAAGCTTTTTTTCTGCAAACACACTAGCAGTTGGTGGCTAGGATTAAGACAAAAGAAAATTAATCGTGAAAATATATAGTGTTACGGATTAGGGGGATGAAGTCTGTCAGATGGGACGGAAAAAACGAGTGCTGGAAAAAGATATCTGTTGTAACGTTGTGGGTTGAAGGGCGTGCCCTCAGCTGAATATTCTTTTACATTTGGGCTTTTCACTAAACTGTTTGTATAATGCTATGCCCTCCATAACTATTTTTAAATTTATATTTACCATTAAGAATACGAAATACGGTTGTTTTTTTGTTGTTAGGATTATCTGGGTCTAGTATCACGAATTTTAATAAATTTTTTCATTTGTGAACTTTTAAATACTTATAAGTAGGTAATATTTTTTTATAATAAAAAAATCCAGTTGATATTTTTCTTACACTGGAAAATAAATTGTAACTGTATAATAGATTCGGCGTTTACTTGATGTGAATTAAAATTTAACATATTTTCTAAAAATTACAAATTTTTCTCAGTGATATTATTATGTATTTTACCGGTATTAAACTATGAAAGCGCGATTTTTCCATAAGAGCTCATGTTAATTTTATAATAATTATGACGCTAATGACCTCTGTTGTCGAGCGTCTATAATCCACAATTCATCGAAGCATTCGATGTATATTAAATTCGCTTTTTCCTGTATGTATGTATGTCTCAATCCTTTTTTCAGATATAAGTTAGTTTACAAAATTTCATTCATTTCTCGGTGATTTGAGATAGGTGTCATACATCCTTAAAAGTTAAAACTGACATTTATGTGGCCAAAATTGACGTTCACAGGAGCGAAGCCGCGGGTGAAAAGCTGGTTGATACGCATAAAAAGTTAAATAACTTTATTTATGTTGTGATGCGCCATTGTCTGTTAAGTTCCGTTTAAAAGGTCTTGGATCATTATTTCTTATCTCCGTCTGATCTAACATTTTCTCTCTTTTCATTGCTGTGACATAAGGCGTATTGTTAACTCAATTTGATTGTTCATTGTTATATGTTTTCGAAAATGAATAGTGTTGCCGTCTAGACAAGACAAGACTTTCAAAGTACTGTCTTGTCTTGAAATATCAAGACAAGACTTCACATAAGTCTTGTCTCGAAATATCAAGTCTTCACTTAAGTCTAGATAAAAAACTCTTGTCTTGTCTAATATCAAGACTAGATTATTTTCAAGAGTCTAGATTAATCGAGTGGTTTACTTTACCTCCTACTACTTAGTTTATCTAGACTCTTGAAAATTGTCTAGAGTTTTGGCAAGATTCTTGATCTAGATAAAGCAAGTCTTGTCTTGTCTTGCCTTGTCTTGAACATTTCTAGACAAGACTTCAAGACTTTCAAAGTCTTGTCTTGAAAATTTAGACAAGACAAGACAAGAGTCTAGAAAATCTAGATCTAGACTGCAACACTAAAAATGAAAATATTTCACATCCATTTCAGTCGTATTTTAATAGATTTTTATAGCGTTTTCAGGTGGTTACACTTTGTTAAACTAGGTCGCACTAGTGTAAACTTTCACCAAGAACATTTTGAAACCAATCCACTGCAATAATTATTTATTAGTCTACTACATTATTTATTGGGTAATCTGTAATTAATTTCTTCAGTACTGAAAATTTGATGAGATATAAGTTTATTTGTGTTTTGCATGTCTGAAGAATATTAAACTCAGCTTAAAAACACTTCTATTTTTATGCATGAATTATTAAGACAATGCAAATGCATTTTACTGATGACTGTGACATCTAAAATAAAAGTTTTGAAATTTTATTTTACGAATCAAGTTCTGATATAGGTACTCGGCCATTTTCTGGTAGCTTAGGTACTTGTACGTTATAGCGGCACGTTATTTGCAATATAGACCGTCAGCAATATTTTTTTAACCAAACCGGAGGTAACTCGTTCTTTCGGAGAAATATCGGAAACACATCGGTTATGAATATTCTGGTCCAAAATCACTATGAAATGCAGCGTAATCTCGCGTTAATTGAAATTAAACTTTTTTTACAAGAGCCCATTATGTGCATTCTTGATATCCAAACCAGGTCTTGACAACTCTTGGGCCTTCATCAGATGACGCCCAGTCCATTCGTGATGAACCTGTTTATCCATCCGTCATTGTGTCCCAGTGTTTTAAGTTTTTGTAATTTAGCGAACAAGATCCATCCGTCATCGTGGTGGACCTGTTAATCCATCCATTACTGTGTACCATTGTTTTAAATGTTTGTAATTTAGGGAATAAGATCCATCCATCATAGTGATGGACCTGTTAATCCATCCATTACTGTGTCCCAGTGTTTTAAGTTTTTGTAATTTAGGGAACAAGATCCATCCATCATCGTGATGGAATTGTGTCCCAGTCTTTTAAGTGTTTGTAATTTAGGGAATAAGATCCATCCGTCATCGTGGTGGACCTGTTAATCCATCCATTACTGTGTACCATTGTTTTAAATGTTTGTTATTTAGGGAATAAGATCCATCCATCATAGTGATGGACCTGTTAATCCATCCATTATTGTGTTCCAGTGTTTTAAGTTTTTGTAATTTAGGAAATAAGATGCTAGAACAAGGGTTAGACCCTGAATCTATGGATTGAGGTTAAAAAAATCTCTTGATAACCAAATACTTGATCGTGACGGAAGTAGTGAGGGGTGTAAGTAGGAAGGAATGCAACCACGTATCGCGGTATTAGTTACCTAAATTGCTAACAGAGTGAAAAATAATTGAAAAAGCGTTTTCTGTGTTTCAATGAATTATCCTAGACGGCTTTTACTTAAAAGTTTGTATTTGTTTTTAGTGTATTTGACCGAGAGAGGACGCGAAAGTGAATAAATGAGATAGTTTCACTTCTACTGTGTGGTTTTACGAACACATTCGTTTTTAAAATACATTTGATGAATTCTCAGATCAGAACCTGAAGAATTTGTGATAAATAAACCTTGAAAACGCCCTGTGAGTTCGACAATTTTCATTTTCAAAATATTGAAACATCCAAATATAACGACAAGATATGCATAATGAGCGACGTTGTAATTAGCGGTAATGTTGATTTGTTCAAACAATACCCTATATACTCCTGATGCTCCCTCGGGATAGGCCGTGTGTGTTGCTCTCCCCTCTGCACTAAACACACACCGGGGGAGTCACCTATATACACACACACAATATGGCACCGTGTTTTGTTTGCATCCTCTGTATAGTCGGCATCTCACTCCATCTATCTGTTATCTTCATCTCCATTGTTTAACGGTTTCTGTAGTGTCACAAGATTACACCGTGCGTAAAACAGGGATGTTACGGACGTTATTTCATTCAATAAATGATTTTAAAATAAATTTTTTGCCATACCCACTACCTACTACCTATGGTATAGCGGCCTTTAATGAGTCATTTAACAGACAAGTGTCCAGAAAGTGTTTTACTTATCGCACTAGTAAAGATGGCGACGCAAATGAACTGTCAAAATTTTGTGAAAATGATGTGAAAAGTATGTATTTTTACTGGGTATGGCAAAAAATACCATAATATATCTCTCGTTTTTACATACTGTCACCACTCGTCGTAATATAGACGATTACACATCTAGATATACAGTCTACTATAAAAAAACGGTCAAGTGCAAGCTAGACGCGCGCACTGAGGATTCCGTACAATAAGAAAAATATGGAGTAAGGTGGGGGTAAAAAATTAACAGATTTTTTTTATTTAAGCTTGCTTTTAAAAAGTTTTTTTCCGTATCTTTAATTAAATTAATTTTTAAAGTAAAAAAAAATATTAACAGAATATTTGATGAATAGAAAAAACCAAAAATATTGCGATCCGAAACTCAGGATCCAAGCGGGTACATTTAGATGTTCAGTCGAACACTCTACCAACTGAGCCAATTGAATAAAGTCTAACATAATCGTTCGACTGGCTAACTTAGTTAGATCTTTAGTACAGTACAGAATTACGGGCTGAAATCAGTACCGTCGTAAAATAAAAAAACATTAATTTGTTAAAATTAATTGAGTATTTAATTCTAAATATTATTTATTTATTCATGGCACAACAACACACAATCTGTGAAAATTTTAACCATCTACCTCTTACCGTTTGTGAGACAAAGCCTTGTGACAGACGGAAGGACGGACAACATCGTATGTTCAATAATAGGGTTCCGTTCGGAGGTACAGAACCGTAAAAATAAGTCATTTGGTACCGTCCAACTTCCCAAATAACCTTCTCTCAATATCATAACCTAACCTTAAACGATTGTTTATCGTTTGTGACAAGTGGACGGAGAGATTACAAATTGCGTAATAATTATCCAGATGTGCCGAGCCGTCACTGTTGCGGCAGGCTTTCGGCAGCCACCTTTGCCACGCGACGACGTGCATCACTATCTTTCCAGTCTTTCTCCCCCATTCTAGTATACCTTAGTGTTTTAACAGTAATTCTCTGTGGAGAGATTATATTGTACATATATGGTGCAAAATCAGATTAAACGACACGAAATGGTGTTTAGCGCCTCTAACGCTTGCCTAGTTACGTCACAGACATCTATCTCTCTCACTTGTTTATGGCTGCATCTGTCTTTTATCCTACACTAATTGAGGCGGTCAGATAAAGAAATTATTTGTGGAAAGATTGAACTTAAGGTTTCAAGTTTAAGCATCTCAACCAAGAATTAAGTTCTAGCTGACCATAAATAGTAGTTTATGCAACTAGTATAATTAAGAATAAGACGCGAGGGGCGAAATTGGTACGCGAGCCACGCAGTTGCCAAGTGCTAACACTACATACATAATATATGCTTCGCATTGTAGAGTTTAACCATCTCAACCAAGAATTAATTTCTAGCTGACCATAAATAGTAGTTTATACAACTAGTATAATTAAGTATAAGACGCGAGGGGTGAAGTTGGTACGCGAGCCGTAGTTGACAAGTGCCAACACTACATACATAATATATGCTTCGCATTGTAGAGTTTAACCATCTCAACCAAGAATTAATTTCTAGCTGACCATAAATAGTAGTTTATGCAACTAGTATAATTAAGTATAAGACGCGAGGGGTGAACTTGGTACGCGAGCCACGCAGTTGACAAGTGCCAACACTACATACATAATATATGCTTCGCATTGTAGAGTTTAAACATCTCAACCAAGAATTAAGTTCTAGCTGACCATAAATAGTAGTTTATGCAACTAGTATAATTAAGAATAAGACGCAAGGGGCGAAATTGGTACGCGAGCAACGCAGTTGCCAAGTGCCAACACTACATACATAATATATGTTTCGCATTGTAGAGTTTAAGCATCTCAACCAAGAATTAATTTCTAGCTGACCATAAATAGTAGTTTATACAACTAGTATAATTAAGTATAAGACGCGAGGGGTGAAGTTGGTACGCGAGCCACGCAGTTGACAAGTGCCAACACTACATATATAATAATATATGCTTCGCATTGTAGAGTTTAAGCATCTCGACCAAGAATTAATTTCTAGCTGACCATAAATAATAGTTTATACAACTTATAATTAAGTATAAGACGCGAGAGGTGAAGTTGGTACGCGAGCCGCAGTTGACAAGTGCCAACACTACATATATAATAATATGCTTCGCACTGTAGAGTCGAGATGGCTGCGGCAAAGGTGAAATCTAACTAATTGATTGAATTCACGTCAAAAAACTAGCGGTATAGTAGCCCGACTTCTTCTATACCCACCCAGTTTTTTTCGTAGTCGGGTTAATGCTAGTAAATCGGATAGAGTGAACATTTTGCTTGTCGTATATAGTAAACTTTTTTTTTAATTTTTATATAAAATACTGACTTAATATTTGCAGCGTTGGAGCGTTGCATTATGGTTTACTTTTGCGGTAGCAAATGTTTCAAATGTGATCTCTTTTTCTTTCCCCGATCCCCGTCGTCCCTCAGGAAAGCCCTATTTCTCTTTATAATAATATCCCGCACTGTTGACGGGATTATAACTTTACCCTCAACTCTGTGCGGTAATATTAAATAAAGTTCTGTGCACACAAGCTGTCATTTCTTTCATATTGAATCAGATATTTTCTGGACTTGCCCCTCTATTTTTAAGTGCATTTACTTTATGCGCAATAGGTTGGAGTGATTTCGATCGAGCTCTGTAAGGAAAAAGCGCAGTGACGTAATCTCAAAAAGCGGGGCCCTAGGTTGAACTTAAGGCTAGGTTGGAGTACTATTCCGATCGAGCTCTAAGGAAAAAGCTCAGTAACGTAATTTCGTAAAGCGGGGCTCTATAGGTTGAACTTGAGGCTAGGTTGGAGTCATTGCGATCGAGCTTTGTAAGGAAAAAACGCAGTGAAGTAATCTCGAAAAGCGGGGCCCTAAGTTGTACTTAAGGCTAGGTTGGAGTACTATTCCGATGCAAAAAGCTCAGTGACATAATTTCGTAAAGTGGGGCCCTGTAGGTTGAACTTGAAGCTAGGTTGGAGTGATTCCGTTCGAGCTCTGTAAGGAAAAAGCGCAGTGACCTAATCTCGAAAAGCTGGGCCCTACGTTGAACTTAAGGTCCTCGACCTGAATTTTTTTTAACCAGAATCTTCTCTAACCCAAAAAATTTCATTCTCAAAAATTAAGGTGCTAATAAATATTGAAATAGGTTCAGATGTTACGATAAAAATTAATGGCGTACCTATGTAATAAGATATCAATTAATACCTATTCATCATTCTAGGTACCTACCTAATTCCGTGACCCAGAGAATCGGGCCTGTCAGTTATAGTTACGCCACTGAAAAAGCATGAAGAAAGTAATGGTGGGGGTAACGAGAAAGGAATACAACCGCGGTACTAGTATAGAGTAATTAGTTAACTCGCCATTTACTACGGATTTTTAAACTTAAAAATACAGGAAAGACTTCACAAATAGGTTTAATTTAAATCAAACTTTCGTAGAAAATTGCTTCTTAATAATCCGGTTCAGATTAAATACAATCTGAAAGAAATGACGTATTCTTAAATATCTAAGTTTTCTGTATCGCGTGTTCTAGCAGCTTTATTTGTCAAGCTTTTCATATATACCCATATTTATTTTTTTGTACATGCTATTGTCTTTTTCTGGTTTCCTGCTCTGTTATATATGATTATAAAATAACTTTATACCTAAATACCCGGAAAAAGAGATCTAATCCTTTTTTTGTTGCAATTCCTGTAGTATTAACATTGTATTTTTATTATGTTTGACTCTGTACCAGCTTTACTATTTAATATTTATATATCTATAGGTATTTAAAAAGCTACTTTTTTGAATAGTGACCATTTTTAAACAAATAAGAAATTTGTGTTACTTGAGGGTAATAATAAAAAATAACTATAATAATATGCTGTTTAAATTTTGACTCGAACTTTCGAAGTCATTCCAATTCGCTATCCTCGCTAAATTGAAAATATGAATTGAAGAAGACCTAATAGGAAATTGGTCTTAAGTCATATGTTTTTTAAAGTAGTTTTATTTACTATTTGAATCCCCCCGGTAGAGTCCAATTATTCTTAAAATGGTACCGATACGTCATCAATGTTTTGGCGTCAATCATCAAAAGGCCACCGAAAAAGGGAAAAAAACAAAAAAACTTTGTTTTATTTTTTTTTTTCATTTTTTTTAGTAGCCTTTTGCACACTGGGTCAGGTAGGCGGCGTCCAGATAAATATGCGTTTTCTGTCAATGACGTAGCGGTATCATTCTTAGAGTAATCGGATTATAGTATTGAAACTTTTAATAAGGTCATAATATCAGAAATTATATAATAAATGTCTAATTTTTGATATTATGACCTTCCATCTAACATTAGATGCATTAATAATGATGTTTTGAAATTTAATAAATATTAGTAAAAAAAAACTTTTTAGAGACAAGCTTTTATTTAAATGCACTAAAAAGGAAAAAATTATTTTTAATAATTTAGGTTCATAATTATAAAAGCGTGGGTCGTGAACTCTATGATAGTTTATTAGTCACGACCCACGCTTTTATAATTATGAACCTAAACTATTAAAAATTACTTTTTTCTTTTTAGTGCATTTAAATGAAAGCTTGTCTCTAAAAAGTTTTTTTTTTACTAGTAATATTTATTTTTTTCATTTTAGTCTTTCAAAATTTTACCCCCTTTTGACACCCGTAGGGGTTGAATTTCGAAAAATCCTTTCTTAGTGGATGCTTACGTCAGAAAGCGAACCAACTGTCCAAATTTCAAGTTTCTAGCTTCAGCGATTTGGCCTGGGCGTTGATTAGTCAAAAAAACCCTACATCCCCGTTTGAACCACTTAGGGGTTGAATTTATTTCTAAAAACGATTTATTCATGTATTGTCATTGGGAATACATATGTGTACAAAATTTCAAATCAATCGGATACGGGGAAGTCGTTCAAAA
Organism: Mongoloraphidia duomilia; assembly: GCA_039654895.1. Taxonomy (NCBI): domain Eukaryota; kingdom Metazoa; phylum Arthropoda; class Insecta; order Raphidioptera; family Raphidiidae; genus Mongoloraphidia; species Mongoloraphidia duomilia. The sequence goes on from CM077527.1 coordinate 18,222,360, forward strand.
TTGACTTGCAAGTTTTGACCTAAACAAACACACAAATTACTAACCAACTAACTAACATACATTGTAAGTTAAATAAAAGCTTGTAAAAAATCTCTTAAAAAATTTTTACTTAATAAGATGTAGGTACTATAGTATAGATAATTATTTTAATGATTAAATTTTAACCGTGTCGTGACTTATCCTATATTATATTCTCCTTGGATTAATAAATTTATTATTATTATTATACTAAAAATTTCAAAAGTTACAATACTACCGGGGGGATTCAAATAGTAAATAAAACAAATTTTTAGAATGATCTTTATCTGTTCAGATCTTCAATTGATACTTAGCCCAGAAAACCTCAGAAACAGTTGGTGGTTTGTTCTGTTTGGAGATGTCTTATTGGCCTTTGAAAAATAGCTTTAGAAGCCAATAAATTTAAAGGCATTCACCTTTCTCTACAGGCAGTCAATATTTCATTGATCACAAGACACGGCCTACTTGACCCCTCGTGTCAAATCGCTCTACTTCGTAATTTAGATATAATAAAATCTCACATTTTACGGAAAAAGAAAGTTCGGACACATGCGGGTAACTTTTTTTTTTATAATATACTTGACGCCATGGAGGTTATGTTTTGACATATTGCTCTCTAAATTATATACTCTTACAATTCCGTTCGATAAAAGATTCCACATATATTCTTAACTTCAGCAAATAAATTATGATTATTACGCAATCAATTTAGATAAACTTCTGTATGAATAAAAAGAACAGTTTTGACTTTCAAATAATCGATTCATTTACAGTTGACTTATGTATTTATTATTGTTTTAATGTTGTTTTAATGATTGTGTCGTGATTGAACTGTATGTGAACAGAATAGTTAATATATAACTGGGTGATATATTGCCAGCAATGTTTTTTTGATACTGGATAGTCTGTAGGATAATATTTATTACTTTATATTAAAAATTTTCGAAAGGATCGGAACGAAATATGCGTGAGTCTTTGAACTTTTATAGTACATGTTATTAAAATGAAAGTTAAGACTGAATAATATGAGTTATATGAATCGACCCTTATGTCAAAACTTTTATTTGTATTTTGAACTCTTTAATATCTTCGCAACGGCGTCTCTGAGTCTCCCTCAATTTTTGCCTTTACCGTCTAACAAGCGAATTACTGATTTTGATTCTACTCGATAAATTATATTATTCAGAACATAACTTTATGTTTTTTATATTTTCAAGTAGGGAAACAAACTTTTATTTAAATAAAGGTGAAAAATAACGTTTTTACTGCAAAAAAAATAGGTAAAAAAGCTTTTAAGTTAAACGGTTTTATTTTAAATCATCACGGTGTATACCAAAAACTAGAAAATAATTAGGACACAAACCAAGGGGCACTTTGTTTCGCTGCGTCAGCGGAATAAATAATAAAAACGTGGAACGCATTTAAAATATTTCTGTTAGTGGGCTTGGAAATACATTTTTCTAGACAAGCCGTTCTTATTTAATAATTATACAGTCGTTATACAAATTTTTATGCGCCCCACGTTTTTATTACTTATTCCGCTGACGCAGCGACACAAAGTGGCCCTTGGTTTGTGTCCTAATTATTTTTTAGTTTTTGGTACAGCTGATGATTTCGAATAAAATCGTTTAACTTAAAAGTTTTTTTACTTATTTTTATTTTCTAGTTTTTAGTTTGATTTCTGGCCCGTATCATTATGCAAACTCCTCATCCTTTTAACTGTCCACCTCCTGATTGCATCATCAGACTCTCATTACCAAGTTGAAATTATCATAATATTGTATTGTCACGGGAACTCAATGTGAGTGCAAAGCTTCATAAGAATCGGTTAAGTAGAAGCAGTTGAAAAAGCTGTCGCAAGATTTGAAACAAAGATAGTAACAAACAAACACATATACGGGGTCAAGCTAAATAAAACCGTTTAAAAATATTAAAGATACGGCAAAATTGTATATAAACAATTTTGTAAAGCATTAAATTTGTAAATTCTTAAGTTATATGTATTTGAATTACCGAAATATGAATGTAGCTTTAGAAACTTTAAACGGCTTCATTATTTAATTGTGTTCCATATTTTTTCCCATGGATAGTTTACGGGAAATTAAATCATCGAGGACAATATTCAGTGTCTGAGATCATAATTTATGTGTTCAAAAGTGGCAATATTAAGTAAAGTATAATAAAGTAGCGTTCACAATGGCGGTGCTTCGGCCGTAAATCTATGTCGACTCGCGTTATCGTTCTGTGGCGAGAAATGGGGTCGAGGCTAATATTTGAGGGCATCAATTTAAACCAGCTTTATTCATTTCTCTGCTGTAAATACCTAAAACTACGTTTACACTGATCGTTTATACAAAATGAAGGGAATAATATTTATTTATTCAACTTCAAAAATATGTTGTGAAGCCGCTTTAAGTGCTAGATAAAAAAATCTAATGAAAATATGTTTCTTTCCAATGATTTAATTAAAAAAAATCGTTTATTCGTGATTAAATTCAAAGTGGCTGATCTCTATAGTCGTTAATTGAAATTAATCCAAAGCGGGATGACCTTGAAAGAAATATGCTCGCCGCTGAATGTCAGAGCCGTAGACCATAGATATAAAGACTGCAACAATAAAAAATGGATGTAAAAATACTTTGAAAGTTAAGGTAGAATTCGCTCGATTTTCTAATTGATTTTACATTATTATTTATTTTTACACAGAAAACTTCATAAAAACTTGGACTTTTACTGTAAAGTTAAACAAATTTGTGATTTTTACATAAAGTAAATTAAAATTTCATAATTAGTGTAATATTCCAATAAAGTGTGTAAAAATTACAAAATACATTTTATTTTGTAATTTTTACACACTTTATTGGAATATTACACTAATTATGAAATTTTAATTTACTTTATGTAAAAATCACAAATTTGTTTAACTTTACAGTAAAAGTCCAAGTTTTTATGAAGTTTTCTGTGTAAAAATAAATAATAATGTAAAATCAATTAGAAAATCGAGCGAATTCTACCTTAACTTTTAAAGTATTTAATATTTAATTTAATATTTAATGTATAGTTACATATATAAAATGGATGAATACAAAACAAATTAATGTAAAATTAGTAACCATGCATGCCCAATGTATTTTTATGGAATCACGCGATGTGGAGGCAATACCTGTTTGCGACGCCATTGTCTCTTTGTGTGCCTATTTCTAGATTAATCGCTGGCTACAAATGCACAATCGATAATCTATGTAATCGGCCTTCTCATTTCTTAAAGTGTACTCAATTTTTTTGTAACTTTCATTTAGTCCGACCTATTTCCATAGGTACATCGATATAATTTAATGTATAATCCGTCATGTTTTGATGATCCTGTCAAAACACGGAACCAGAGTGAAGTTAGCGTTGCTGTAGTACATAGTTGTATTGCTGAAGGTCAGAGCAGAATGGAGACTCCATTGACGTGTTAAAATTACAAGGTCATCCCGGTTAGAACATTATCCATATGCTGCCACTTATAGTTCGATTTAATTGCGAATAGGCTCATTGAGGATTTCTTGTAGGCAAACCATGGAAACGTCCCTTCAGCGGTCACCCTGCAGGTTTGGTTGAACGGTCCATGTGTTTTAACCGCCGCCGGTTAGTTATATTATATCTTACGTTCGAAGGTAGTTATATAGAACATACCACCGGCAACCACAGGCGGTCGACAGAATTACTGTCAACCGACGCTCTTACATAACCTGTACTGACGCCGGCGTCATTGGGCGTCGCGATGATAATATATATAATAGTTTTATTACCTGTTTTTATATAACACATAACACGGAATATTCCCAGTTTCCTTATCATTTAAAGTTTGGTCACCGATCTGGGAAAGCCAGGTAATTTTTGGGAAATTATGGACAAGTAAGGAAATTTTAAGTAGTTAGGAAAACATATTTTTTCGGATTTATATTAGGCATAAGCATGTGTCGAACTATACATGTTTTATCTGGCCGAAAATCTGCAATTTTTTACCCGAAACCTAACTTAGGTTGTTTTCTCACCTTCGACTAATGCTATTTTATAATAGGTACTAAAAATAAAAAATTAAATAAAAAACCCATTAGATATTTCTGTTCAACTTGTTAATATACTAGTATGCCTCCGACTGCATGTTATCAATAATTTCTACATTCGGCTTCGACAAAATCTTCGGCCTGACCGAAGGTTGCCGAAGTTTCGGTCAGATTTTAGTTATAAACAAAGGTAGATTTTATTGACGGCGCAACAAACTGTAAAGAATTCAGATGTAGACGGATTTAATGATTCAGGGGCTGTGGATTTTGCTGACGATTTCATATCCACCCATAGCCTGTGTTTTTCTTTTACTGCTGGCTTTGCCTCTATTCATAATATGTACTATAACGAACATGAACATAACTACATTTGTAGTTTGTATACAGGCTAGGGCCTAACAAAAGGCCTGATACAATCGTGGACAACATTTGAGATATTTTATAATAGAAGAAGATTGTAGATTATAGACGCTCAACAGCTGAAGTCATCAACGTCTGTTTTTAAAATAAAAATAAAAATCAAAACAAAAACAGGACAAGTGCTAGTTAGGCTCGCGCGCCGAGGGTTCCCCATAAACCATATTATTTTCCTTTGGCTTAATGATCGCAAAAACTGCGAACAGCAACAGCATAGCTTTCTGAAATCGGATCAAAATTTGTTTATGATAGATGAATAATAATTTCTACATAGAATTATAAATTAACCAGCTGCACGCTCTGGCTTCGCCCGAGTGCTATGAATTGAATGCCTATTTTGACAGTTGAAATGCAATAATTTGTTTACCAAAATACACAAATGATGCGTAACTATGGAAACGTAGAACGCATCATTAATTCATGACCTCCTGTCTTTCAACACAATAGGATTAGGTATGCACTGTAGTGTGGATGCATGGCTCGAATTCTCCCCTTCGGGAACAGTTTTTCGGGATAAAAAGTAGTCAAGGTCCTTTGTCGTACTTTAAGGAATCTCTTTGCCAATTGTCGTCGAAATCGGTTCAATGGGTGTACCGTGAAGAGGTAACAAACTGACAAACCAACTTTCGCGTTCATAATATTAGTTTGAATGATTTTATAATCTAGTGTAACAGTTAGCGTGCAGGCTTTTAAATCAAACTGTCATGGGTTCGAATCCCACCTCCGCTCATGGATGTTTTATGATGTTGTTTAATTCAATTTGATGTAATTAGACGCTAATGACAGACTATTGTTGAACTTCTATTATCTATAATAAATAAATAAATAAGTTTATGCAATCTCTCATATAAATTTGGAAGGAAACAAAATTACAGAGGTTTTCCGTTAAAAGTTTATGTTAAATGTTGATTTCCTACTGTACATAATTGTGGCACGACATAATCCTTAAGGATATGTGCGTTGAACTTCGTCCTGTGTATCTGTGTTCGCGATAATGATCCTTTTGTACGTTCATATGGTCCGAGCATTGAACCTTGCGGTATTCTGGAATATTACTAAGCTCTGTTTGTTTCTTTGGGTTGGTAACACCGACCGACTCATTCACGTGGATCTTATAAATTGTGATTGTGTAACCGCCCTCTTGTAATAAACCCGGTTATTACGGTTATTAGACGCGGTCAGATGTGAAACGACGTCTTTTGTTTAAAGCTTCTTATGGTTATAAAATTGTTACAGCTATTAGCACCCATTTTAATTGCATATAATTATTGGGATTGTAAATTGCCAAGTCAAAATTCGACTTAATCGACCATTTGGAAACCTCCAATGCAAAGCGGAGTGTTATGCGTTTGACACGTTGTGCTTGTGTGTTTGGATGTGGCATCGTAGCTTATTAGATAGATAGATAGATCAATTTATTTACATGGCCAAAAATGTGGATACAAAAAGTCAAGAAATACAATATAAAAAAATATACCTAATACAAATTAGAAATCACAATTTAAAAATTCATTTGCAAGGGTGGTCCGATTTTGATGCGGTTTATTTTGTTTGAAAAAGTATTATTGTTGGGAAATAATGAAATCTTCAGTATAGTTTTTCTGCAATTGCGTGCACTCTGTTTACATGCCATTTTTTTTTTTAATTTTAGACTTACCTAGGTAAGCAATTATTGATTTTTTCGAAAGGGCTCATGAATAAATAACTTTTTTAAAAACTATTTGGATTATCTTCTTTAATATTTCTAGGTAATGCTTTCGGTGATAATACGGGACATTTTTTTGGTCATTTTTATAAAAATATAAATTTATCAAAAAAAAATAATTGTATTAATACATCCACTTTTATTTTTCTTATAAAATCAAATGTTCGTAAAATGTAATAAATAAAATAATTGTAATTTTATTTTTTATATTTTAAATTGTTATCCAATACCTATATATTTTTATTATAAAAAGAAAAATATTACAAGCCTTCGGGAATCGAACCTGGGCTTGGCGTTTGTACCTGTTCGTAAACTGTTACATTATCACACTGTTGGCTTACCTTAACATAGTTATACATGTTGTTTTTTGTTTCATATGACTACTTCCTTCTATTTCCGTAACATCTAATATTTCTCAAATGCCAACCTTGTATGAGACATTAGACGTTATTCACGTCAAAACAATTTTTAGGCATAGTGAATTAGATTAGATTAGATTTACTCGGGGTGATAAGACACTAGATATCTCACAATCACTGCGACCTATAAGATCTTTTGTGAGTCCCCTAATAGTTTATTCCCAGTCGGGTAAAATGCTTTTTATGAACCTTATAACCTTTCTGGGGGCTTCTCTCCATATGTCTTCAGGCTTTAGAAAAGGCCTGTTAAGATGTTGCAGCCTTTTGGAGAACACTGCTTCACATTCACATAGAATGTGTTCGGCAGTTTCTTTTGCTTCTTTACAGAAGCGACAGTTGTCATCCTGGACTTTACCCTAGGCATAGTGAATAAAATTCCCTTGTTAGGGTTCCGTAGCCAAATGGCAAAAACGGAACCCTTATAATTTCGCCCTGTGCGCCTATCTGTCCTTATCTCACAGCCATTTTACTCGGAGACTATTGATACCATATACTTAGATGAAATTTGGAAGGTAGGTGTCTTCTATGAACTGCTATACAACAGTGTAGTGAAATTAAGAAAAAAAAAAAATAGGGGTGGCACTCCTGAGGGATAGATCATCATAAATACGAATGTCCAAAATTCGCAATTTTTGGCATTCACTGACTGACTGACTGACTAATAGATCATCAAAAATCTAGGGTACTTCCAATCGAGATAGAGGTTTGAAATTTGGAACACAGATAGTGTTTAAGGTGATAATTACGAGAAAAATCAAAAATCATTAAAAATCCAACAGGAAGGATATGTTCTTCCCGACTACAAAACCTTTTTACTGTGCGTGATCCGACACGCACTTAGCCGCTTTTTTTAAATAAAAAATTCTTTTTTTCCTCATAACTGAAAGTCTGCAGGTGTAATTAAATATATGTTCGGCTTAATTAATAAAAACAAAGTGCATTAGTAATGTTACAAAGTAATTAGGATTTATTAAGTTGAAAGTGCATTTTGGGTGTTGGGAAACATTTATGACTAGGAATAATATAACGCCGTTCTAAAGGTTTCTTGTGGCCTCATTACTTGGCCATATCGTATAATCCTCTTTCTCCTGCAGTGTGTACAACTTTATATAGAAGAATATTATACTGTCTTCTTGTGCTAGCTAGTAGCTTCTGCACCTAAGATATTATATCTTCCAGTGCATTCTCTCTATACAGTACGTTCATTGATTTATGGAGTCTGTAAAGAAATCCACCACACGACTGTCCTTATCACAAATTCCAATCTTTTTAACAGACTTCGATAAAGGAGGAGGTTCTTAATTCTACTCGTACGTATGTACTTTTTGGGTATATTCACGTGTAATTTCGTAAAGCTGGAACGATTTGGACGAGTCTTCTTTTTTATTTATTTGAAGAAGGGTAACCAATCTCCAACTGATTCTGATTCTGGAATCTAATCATGATATCCTTAACGGTTAAGAGTACAACCACTGTGATCGAGTTATTTTTTTTGTATGTATGTTCAAGAGTAACTTTTTACTGGATGCACTGATTTTGTGTTTGGTAGAGGACGTTCCTCCGGTTGTTCCGTTATGTGATGCTTGGATGCATGACCACAATTACCTCAGGACTACTGAGCCGATTTCGATTGTATTGTATTGTATTTTAAAGACCACCAACAGCTAAGGTAATTTAGGCTTAGCACCAATTCATATTTTCAATTCATTATTATTATTTTTTTTTTTATTAATAAATTGAAAAACTAATTGACACTTTTACCAGCTCTCGGGCTAGAACCCGAGAACTGGGGACTTGTAATAGAGGAACCATAGCAACGCCATGTAAACAACAGCGCCGCTACACTCTCGGCTATTTTCAAGCCCGAGCCGATTTCGATTAAACTTTAATAATTTTATTTAGATTTCTATGAGGAAGGATTTTAGACTAGTCACAGTATTAGGCTTTATCCGGAAGACCCGGAATAAAATAAATAAAAAAAGAAATAAAACGAAATCAACCGACTTCAAAAAAAGGAGTCAAAATGCTTCTATCTAGGATTAAATTATTCTAATAGAATGATCAATCTATAAAGGGAAGGTTTTGGACGATTTACCGCCTCTAGTTATCCCCTTCTTCTCTTTTCCTATTGTAATGATCTATCTAGGAAGAATTCGGATGCTTTCTCTCCTCTTCCCAGTTCTCAAGTTTTCTATTTCTCCATTGTTCCTCCAGACATTTGTTGGTCATCACTTCTTCTACATCCGCTAACTATGTTTTCCACACATATATGAGTTTTACACCATGTACAATGTACATGCAATCGATCGGTTATCTGCCAATTCTTTCCGAACGACTTGTAACAATAACAGTTTTAATAGCTGTTATAAGTAACATATGAAACAATGAGGGTTTAATATCCTTTTGTGGCTTGACTACAGTAAATTGCTTTACAGTGACCCATTTAAAATTTAATTTTAAATATAATATTCTCAGTAAAATTTCAAATGAATAATTAAATTTATGTTACTGTTTATCATTTTATGTTTCTAGAGAATGTTCTAGCGTTACCTAGTCGTAGCAAATTTAAAATTTTCAGCCGCCAATTTGAATTTTTTCTTATAAAACGTAAGGTTAGTTACAGAACAATTTCTGAAAGACTTCTCCATCAATGTCTTTATTTATTGTATGTTTTACGATTTTTTGAGAGTTCAACTATTAGTGGCAAATTTAAAATGTTCAGTCGCCATTTTGATTTTTTTCTATAAAACGTAAGTTTGGTTATAGTGGCTCTGAACAATTTCTGAAAGACTTTTCCATCAATGTCTTTATTTCTTGTATATTTTAGGACTTTTTGAGAGTCTAACCACTGGTGGGAGTTGTTTGTGACCATCTAAAAGCACATTATGATGATTGTATTATTTTGTTACAGGGTACGTTAAACAAGGAGGACAGAGTGTTGCAATACGAGTATAGTAGACAGCTGTAGTCTCAATCCATTACTGTCAACACAGAGGGAGGCGCTGCACTCGACAGTGCTGCCACCGATATTTAGGCGGTCGATTTTATTACCACAGATACATATTGTATCCTAGACTGGAGTGAACGTGTAAGTCAAAAAAAAATTATTATAACAATTTAGTTGTGCTAAACAGTTCCTTAATATGGACAAACAGTTTACCCGTGGAATTAGTAAAGCAAGGAGTATACAATCACTACATCGCTAAATATCGCGGGTGATGTCTTTTGTCCGGTTGCATTATTTAAACAAATGAATACAGTTGTCGCTTTCTAAGCGGTGACTCGAGACTATCTCTTGATTGTTCATTGAACTTTTTCATTCACATTCAAGAAGAGATTTTTTTTCTTTGTGTGTAACACGATACGACTTACATGCACAGAAAGCGAATACGGCGTTTGCAAATTTGTGCCGGAATGGCAGTATTAATATTTTTGTGGATTCCCGTTTTGACTATTATTCAAATAATTTAATAATTATTAATTAATTCAACAATGAATTTTTAATCCACAAGGCATCCACTAGGTAGTGAATAGTATTTCTTAACATATGTCAGCGTATTATGCTATCATGATTGTTAAACGTCAAACGATTGTTATAAGATATATAAGGAAAAAATCAGAAGCCACTGTCAGGACTTGAACCTGAAATTCCCAGTTTCCGGCTGGTTGAGTTGCCATTTACTTATATATCTTATAACAATCGTTTGACGTTTAACAATCATGATGGCATAATACGCTGACTGATATGTTAAGAAATACTATTCACTACCTAGTATCGCCTTGTGGATTAAAAATTCATTGTTGAATTAATTAATAATTATTATATTGTTGTCCACAATAACCTAACTCATATATTGTTATTTATTCAAATAATTCTAAATTAACTACTTTAAGCCAATTATAAGGAATTGTTTAGCTTTTTTTTTCAAAATATGACGCATTATTGACTTCAAAAAATATTTTTTATTTTACTTTTACACTGACATTTTGTTGAGGATGCTTTGATTTTGTTAATCTTCTAGAAGTTACGGGATACAAGGCAAAATTTAACAACAATTTACTTGCTTAATGGTCAACGTTTCGACCTATAATCATGTTTTCTTCAGGATCTTGCAAATCTTTAGAGCACTTCTGTATTATTTAATTTTATTAATCTTGCCTTATATTTTGAATATTCTATCGAAACTATAGTGAAGAAAAAGTGGGTAAAATAATAATTGTAAATAGCTCTATAGTGATATTATAATAACATTTCTTTAATGTAATTGGTAATATTTCAATCAGATTATTTTACTATCGTCACGTTTCCGTAAATCTAATAAAGTCATATCTCTTTTCTTTCCTACATATAAATCAATTATCTCGTAGCATCGCTTCGACTTTGTTTTTCGTAACCTTGTACTGACCATTGATATAATAAAATTGGAAGTTAGCTTTGTGTAACAGACAAAACGAGGTGTTGCGCAAGTGCCTTAGATTCTAACCCTTGGGAACCAAGGGATCCATCATGAAATAGACGGGATCTTTGGATGTCGGGGATGCAGAATGGGCCCAAGGCATGATTACATTGGGAAATTTTTCCACATACTAAACAATTTTTTTTAATTTTCACTTTATTGGCGGCAAAGAGATGCATTTTTTTTTGAAAGACCGACCTTGGAATGTCTGCGGTTCACAATACTTCAGCTTTAAACCAATTACAAATTTCAGGTTCAATCGACACAGACAGACGAACGGACGTAATTTTACTGTAATAACGATTCCATTTTTTACCGTTTTTGTTAATGGAAAAACAAAGTAACTTTTTATACTTCTTTTATTTCCTCTTAGAAAAGAGTGGGGGGAGTGATGCTTCGAGTCACCACAGTGCTATTACTGAGTGCTACCAGACTTTTTTCTGCCACCTTAGCAATCAAATGTCAATAGTGTTTATATTTTCGACTACTTGATGGCGCCACTATTCAAATGTCTGTATACTGTTTATGTGCGTCATTTAACGACTAAATCGCAGCTTTGCAGTTAATTAATTATTTATTCCTTAATAATGAATAAAATTGAAGAATGGCTGAACACAAACCGTTAATCTCTAAACGTTTGATATATACCTTACTTGTCACTAGCTCCATCTGACAATTAAAAATGCACACGCTTGACACATACCCTACTCGCCATTGGCACCATCTAACGAATAAACATGTAAACATTTGACACATACTTTACTTGCCACTAGCGCCATCTGACGAATAAAAATGTAAACATTTTAACATATATCTTTACTTGCCATTGGCGCCATCTGACGAATCAAAATGTAAACATTTGACACATACCTTACTTGCCATTAACGCGATCTGACAAATAAAGAATGGGTAGTCCTCATTCGAAAAAAAATTTTCGTAGAAATGTGTCAAATTAGCACGTGCTGTGGAAAAAAAGTTTTGGTGGTAACCTTTGCAGATGGCAGTAGTGTGTAGATATAGAGCAGTCGGGACTCAGGACGGTAACATTAGGTACTACCAACTGAGAAGACGAAAAACAACTGAAGGCAGTCTCATGCAATTATTGTCTGGTTGCAATGCGATTGTCACATTGAACGATTGTCATTTCTTTTCTTCTGTTCCGTCCATATTATGGTTTTATGGAATATAACATCGAGTAGTTCTGAAGTAGCTTTACCTTAAAAAAATATTCATGTTTAGAGTATTTTTTGTTGTTGAAAGAATATTAATAGGGGTAGGTTTTTTTTACGGCTTTATTTGCGATGAAAAAGGTTTTAGGATAAATAGCTAATTTTATTCATAAAGAATTTTCTTTTATAATATACTTTCCCCAAATTTAGGTTTTTAAAAAATTAAGTTGGATATAGTCAATAAATACACAAACATTTGAAAAATTCTACACAATCTCAACGATTGTTTCGGGTTTCTAGTCCATCATCAGGAGAGTTCAAATTTATCAAAACATTTGTAATTTAAAGAGGTTCATTTATAATATGTCTTTTGATAATATTTTTAGTTAAAAACTTTTGGATTCATGTTGTTCAATATTATTCTTTCTTTACAATAAAAATATCTGGGTGGCCGAGCTTTGCTCGGATGAGTTCAATAAAAACAGTACTTAATATGCTGTGAGATATTATTTTCTCAGAATATTATTCCGAAACGAATTTATTTCTGTAACATAATTTAAAATAATTGTTTCTGATATTTTAACTACCTATGTGTATTTTTAAGCGTAAAAACTAAGTATCAACTTGAATCAAGCATTTTTTCCTGTAAATATTATTTAGGTCGCCATTTTCAAATCTACCGCCGTTATTGTTTTGTTGACTGAAGAACTTGCAAAAACCGATTTTCATAGATTGAATATCTTGTAAAAATGTTTGAATCAGATGAAATTTTGCTCGCCCGTTACCATTTTAACAATCCAATTTTAAGCATTAATACCAAATATCAACTTTATCGAAGTACTTTTTCTCTGTGATGTCATCTTAACAACTTCCAGTAAATTTCAAATACTTTTTTTTGCATAGGTACCTACTGAAAAACTCACAAAAATCGATTCTTTTAATAACAAACGTCAGACTAACCTGCGCAAAACTTTTTTTGCATGTATCTTCACCATAGTTTTTAAAAATCGATGTGTTTTGATACACATGCCTGCGGCGCTAGAAGTGCGGCCCTTCGGGCCGCCGTTTTGACATTATTTACATATTGTGCAAGACACTTCTTATATTAGTGTTCATTTAAAATTTTAGCACTTGTGATATATTATATAAAATCTATGTAGAAATAGACTTCGAATCAATCTGACTTTAATTGAGCGAGTTATAATAAATAAAAAACACCTTTTTTTTAATTGCTCCCCTCTGGAACCAAAATTCCTACCTAGATCGTTAGTCGTTTTGGAGAAAAAAAGGTCTAGGTAAGATTATACGTCATACTACATTAATTAACGTACCTACTTACCTATACATATTTTATATAAGTAATATAAAAATAACATACCTATTTATTTAAATATTAGCTAAAACTACTTACATAATTATGTTTAGATTTTATTGTTTTTATTTTTTTACTTTTTAAATAATTACTGATTATTTTAATAAGGTAAAGATTGACTGTCAGAGTAATTTTGACATAAATAATGAAAATAGTTTGTTTTTCCAAAGCCTACTCACAATACGACACTGTTTTATGACGTTAAAAAACTGTTTTTTAAAATGATAAAATCGATAAGAAAACGAATTTTTCCAGAGATGAGACCTAGCTAGATCGATTTTTTGCCCCCCGAAACCCCTTTTCGGTAAATTTGATCAAAATCGTTAGAGCCGTTTTCGAGAAAATATTTATATAGGTACATAGAAACATATATACAAGATTTACTCGTTTAATAATATAGGGGGATACTGACAAAAAGATAGCATTGATACTCTTAAGATGGCATATTAAGAGTACCGAAACGTTAGTTTATTAAAGCAAATAACTTAACTTATTATTGATCCTATATGCCACCGAGGTTTCTTCCTTCAATCTACAAAATGTTTGGAATAATAAATCGAATTTTTGTTCCATCTGTAGAAAATAGGATCTGCAAAATCGATCACAAGTTTTCTTTCTTTTTTTTTTGATCGTGTTGCAGTAAGAAGTTCACTTTGAAAAATTGTTTTTTAAAACTAAAAGTATTTTTATTTGTATCAGAACTGTATTATAGGTAATATTTTATTCAGAATGTGTCATATTTTGAAAAGGTTAGTTTTTAAGTATTTTTAAGTAGATTTTAGAAAAATTGTGTTGGTTGCTCTAAAGGTAATTTCCGGATTTTGGTATCCAATCTGGAGGAAATATATAAAAAATTAAAATGCATTAAAAAGCGTTTTATTTTTCTGTAAAATAAATATAAAAAAACGACGACTGTTTGGAAATAATTATAAAATATTAATATTAAACGATAATCACGTTTTTACACAATTTTTCCCCAAAATACCTCACCAAAAAGTGCAAACTTAACTCATCGTGTTTCCAAACAAACAAGAAATTATTATTGTTCACGAAACTATCTGTTGCGTTGGTGTTTTGGTAAAAAATAGTTTTTTTGTACATCTTTTCCAAAATTCATTCGATTTATAGTGATAAATCTGGCTAATAACTCGTACATTTTTTTTTGATATAATTTTTTGATGATGTAAAAAGATTCATAATCTTATGATTGAAGCACATTTCTGTTTTATTCTAAAATAAAAACAAAAATATCCCAGAGCTCTCTCAGATCTTTTATGCAAAAATATAAATTATTTTTAAAAGTATGTGAGTTTGTGTTAATATTTTTGACTTTAAATCAAGAATTTAAACAAATAATCGTTTTCCATTGAAATTGCAATATTATTTAGTGTTCGATTATTTGATGAATATATTAAATTACATATAAAATATGTAAACATAATACGATATTGTCTGTCACTATCAGTCCAGACAATCTGAGAGCATAAATAATGGCCACGAGATGTCAAACTGTGAACATCGAAAGCCATATCTATCTGTTTTTAATGATACCAGCGACTCTCAAACATTTTGAGATACGTTCATTGTTAGCCACGCAATGAAAACTGCGTCATAAAAAAATTACAGTAAGTACAAAAATTTAACAAATGAATTAAAAGGTATTCACTGATATTATAAAAACATTTATTTAGGTATTAAAAAAATCTCGAAGTTTCTATTTAAAAATTGTCAATGTTTTACTTTACACGCTTTTAATTTAGCTTCACTTGCTAGTTAGGGTCAAGTCTTGTAATGCAATTTTGACCGATTTCCAAAATTCCATTTTTTTTTGAGTTCACATGATTTTTGAAACATATCTCCCAACCTCAAAAAAAGAACCGTGTTTCAAATAAAAGTTGAGTTGTTGAGTTCTAAAATTTATCGTTTTTCTAATTCACACGAAAAATAAAAGGAATTTTTTTATTCATTTTATTTTCGGATAAAGTGCATTATTTTTATGTATAGTTGTTTGAGACTTCTGTGGAACGAAATGGCCATCAACCGGTCGGTACAGTAGAGAACGACCCGGTTCGCGGTTGATAACATTTGTCAGCTGTCTTATCAGTAACACTGTTGGCGGCGCAGTGTTGCAACTTGCTACAATAAAATGTTACTAAAACCATGTTATACTAGGTAGTCACCTATTCCGATATTGCATTTGGAAGTACATCTTTATCGAATGGTACAAAAATAAAAATGCAATTTTAATGGAGTTTCTGGACCTGCAACAGTCATTTAAAGTTAACGTAACTCCTTTATATTTTGAAAGATCAAATCGGTTTTGAATATAACGTTTCCTTGAGCAGTACCTGTACGTCAATACGTCCGCAAGAATCAACTAGAGGACAGTGTGGTGTAACGGTTAGCGTAGCCGACTTTTGGATCCCACCTCCGTTCATGAATGTTTTGTGATGTCATTTAGTTTTAACTTTTAAGGAAGTTGTTATTTAATGTAATTAAGACGCCAATGACCTAAGTTGTCGACGCGTCTATAATCTACATTAAAATAAAAAAGAATCAACTGATTGCATTAAGAATAAGTAATAAGTTTACGACAGTCTAAAGTTGACTTGAAATAATAAATTGTTGATCAATAAGAAATATCACGTTGTGCAGTATATACCAATATGTACATATTAAGGAAACCATTTTTTATCATGGTGAGCAATGGTGGTGAGGATTACGCTGCCATATTGAAAAATATTCAAATGAGCAGTGCATCAATATGACGTGTTTGTTTTGTGTTAGGTATTCTAAAATTAATTAGTCCGCTATGTCTATAGGCAGTGCATAAATAAGTACAAATATTTATGAACCCGATTTTTTCGTCAATTGCAAATCGTTATTCTAAACTAGATATATAGACCAAGAGCTAGTGACAATTTTTTGGTGTTATTTATTCAAGGCATTAATTTTGTGAAGATGTTGAGGGGGGCATATTAAAGTGCCCCGAGTAAGGGAACTTGCTAGATAGCGATATGGGAGGGATGGAAACCGCCCCGAACATGTAACAAAAAAATTCGACTGATGACCAGTCCTATACTTCCCACCTAGTAAATATTTGCAAAAAATAAACACTCTTTTTTTTTATTCTTTGACTAGGCCCAAATAACCTTAGCTGTTGGTGGTCTTTAAAACACAATTTAATTTTTATTCTTTGAAAAAAGCATGGCCCTCTTTTTTGTTTGGTGATCTACTGATGGC
Source organism: Mongoloraphidia duomilia (assembly GCA_039654895.1). Lineage (NCBI taxonomy): Eukaryota > Metazoa > Arthropoda > Insecta > Raphidioptera > Raphidiidae > Mongoloraphidia > Mongoloraphidia duomilia. The sequence goes on from CM077527.1 coordinate 18,239,212, forward strand.
TAGCTTAATATAGCAAAAATCATGGTTACCTTGATTTACGTACAATTTTTATTTTTTTTAGTAAAATATTTTTTTTCTCGAAAACTATACATTTTAGAGAAAAAAAATATTTACATTTTTTTCATATTATAACATCTAGAATTCATTTATATTTTTTTTTACCTATGTTAATACGTGACATTGAGGACGTTTTTTTGAATATCTCAGGATCCACTGAACCGATTTGACTCAAAATCTAATCAGATCTAAGTTAAAGGTTGATAAACACAATAGAACAATCGGCATGCCCGTATGTTGTTCCGTTCTTAAGATATCGAAGGCGAAAAATTGACCACATACACACACACATACACACACACATACACACATACACACACACACACACACACACACACACACACACACACACACACATACAGACATCAGTCAGAAAATGATCTTAAACGATTGCTAGGGTCTCAAAACGTGAAAATCTGTTAAAATCTCGAAATATTGTTTTCGGACTGAATCCATTACTTCCCTACCATAGTAGAGGTGGGAAGTAAAAAAATGGTCACAATAATTATTATTGCTTCAAAATGTCGGTATTAACCCCCTTGCAGAACGATATAAACACCTAGGCGAGCAAGTTTCCCTCTAAGAAAGGGTGTTAATACCGACATTTTGTTCTGCAAATTGAAATATATGCTTAAAACAGTTGCCGTATTAATATTTGAATTTCGTCAGGTGCATTATACGTTTAGGGTGATCTGCCACCCCTTTAATACTGACCAATCGATCTGCAAATGTAATGGAATTAATGGGTCACCGACAAGCTCTACAAACAATTTCAGCCTTGAAGCAATAATAATTGTGAACATTTTTTGTTACATGTTGCATCCCTCCCATACCGCTATCTAGCAAAATCCCTTACTCAGGGCACTTTAATATGCCTTCCTCAACATTTTCACAAAAAAAAGACCTTGAATATATAACACCAAAAAATTGTCACTAGCTCTTATGTTATGACGTTACTCAGGAAAAATGTGTGCATCAATAAGCAGTGCGTCAAAAAATACGTATAATGTGAACGAACTTTTTTGTCAAAAAAAGCGTCATTCTGAACTCGAATTGAGAGAAGAAAATGCAACGTTTTTGATTGGTTGTCAGTGGTTGTTTGTGGCATTCAGTAGATAAGTATTGGTGTGATCAGATTTTCACATTTTGTGTTAAATTCATATATTTCACATTTATCGCAATAAAAATGATAGAGATAAATGTTTGCGTATTTACATTTGCATAATGCATTGGTTTTTCGATTCTGTTTATATTATTGACTGCTTCATGAATTTATATTACGTCATCACGCATGCACTACCGATATATCGACGAACTTGTGCAAATATAATGCGCAAATTTATTAAATTTGTTCCATGTTCATTTGTTTACGTATTTAAACCCTCTACTCAAACACATTTCCCTAAAGTTAATTTTTTGTCAAATTTTAACTGCCTACATTTTTGCATAATGCTTTAACTAATACTATTATTATTGGACTCGATAATAGTTAAGAAATCGGTGTGGCCAGGCTGGATTAAATCATGTAGAGGGTCTCTAGGCAATGCAAGTATCGGGGTTCCCCTCCCCTTATGTACGTACTGTCTAACGTGGTTTAGCAAAAATATAGCTGTTTAGTGTAATGTATTTTGTTTTCCATATTGTATTCCACTTGATATTTATTTATATTTTTTTCTATTTTCTCTATTTATTTTTTATTAACTATAACTTATTTTTCGAACGGGTTGGGGGCTCATAGGCAGTTGCCTACATTGCATAGAGAGGGCAGTGTAGCCTAGTTGATAGCGTACTTGGTACCAGCCTCTAGGCTAAACTGTCGTGAGTTCGAATCCCATCTGCGCTCATGGATGTCTTGTGATGTTATTTAGTTTTAAGCTAGTTGTTATTTAATGTAATTTAAGACGCTATTGACCTAAGTTGTCGACGCGTCTATAATCTACAATAAATAAATAAATAAAATACATTGCATAGATAAGGATAATCTAAGACTGCATATGGCGCGTCTATTAGAAACCCCAGTTCCTACGTTCTAATTTAAAATTCAAAATTTATATAATATATATAGGTAATTATATCAAAATTATCGAGACATAGGTAATTATGTGTATAACTTTCTGATACCTATTTGTTGTTTTTTCATCCTCTGAAGACATGTTAAACTTTATTTTATTAAAATAACGCCATTAAAATGTATGTCATTTTTTTAAATCGAGACAATTCGACAAAACGTAAAAAACATTCTAACAAATTAAAATAAAATAAACACATAGAAAATAGCTTAATCATTAGTTTCAGCCTTGAGGTAGAAGGATCTGCTGGTAAGAAGGAAACTGTAATCGAAGACCAAATATGGTTTTTTTATGTCTATCATTATAATTATTTATTTATTTTGTTACGGAAATTATTTATACCGTTTTATTATGTCCGTAAAAATACACTTTTATTAGCTACGTAGTTATACACGTGTGGAACGCGCGTCGCCGTTCGCCGGGATGCCCCAATCTAATCCCCTCCATTTCCGCCTGGAGACCATTCACCGTGTGCCGTGTTGGCACAATTAATTCTCGCCAGTGCCACTAGGCTAATACATACGCCTTATTGTTATTGTCTATGGTTATGGTAATTGTCTATGGTTATACGCCAGTGAACCTAAATCGGTAGTACAATAGTCATCTGCTGAACTGAAGCGCCACTGCTCTTGATGCGTGCAACAATTTATTATTTCAACAACAGGTTTTGACCCCAATTACAGTTGAAATAACACTATAAAAATACTAAGTTTTATATCAAAAAATAAGCAAAAATTCAAAACACTGATATTGCATTTTAATTTTTAACAGATGAAAACTAACTGAAATTAAACAAAATAGCCGATGAAAATAATTAGTTGGATTTGCAATTTAGATATTATTATAGGAATAATAATAATTACTATTATCGCATATGGTCGAAATTCGACCAATTGTGTCTGTAAAGTAAATCCACATTAATTTGTCACATAACCTTATAAACACAAATTAAATCTAACTGTACCGACAACGAAGAAATCCGACAATATTGATAGTTCATAGAATCTCCGTAGTGTGTCACCAGAGGTCTTTAAAAAGCGAGAGAAACAACGTATTTGTGGTTAAAGCGTTTTGTATGGAGAAATCATGTGAGTATGTTCATTTTATTTTACCTGTCTTAACGAAAACATACACACATGATTTTTTTTGTGCACATGTATGGCACAGTACCCTTTCCAATGATATAAATTGCATTACTCTCCTTTTATAATAAATAGTAAAAAAGGTACCTCAATTTTCGGTGTTTACATTTTAATACTAGGCAGCCATGGCAAGCTGGATTTAAAAAATATATTTTCCATAATCTGCTGTCTTATTTAAAAATAAAAATTTGTAAAGAGTTAAAATTCAACGTAAATACAAAAGTTTGTATGCGTTTTTTTGAAAAATTAAAAAAAGTGAATTGAAAGAGATTTATTCAAAAATAAATTGATAAAAAAGGGGGTGCGAGTGTAGTCATATGTGGGTGTATATATTTTAAATTGTATCATATACCTCATTACTCTCCTTGCATGCATATTTTGACATCGCAAACATCTCATAGAAAAATATAATGACCTGTGCACTGTGCATAGTGAACTGCATGTTGTATACAGAATGTTTCAAAATCCACTTACCACCTAATTGGTGTAAAATCAATAAACATACACAAATAGTTCGCTGTAATTTGCAAAGTACTGTTTAAAAACCCCCATTGTTGTCAGGGCTAATTTTCAAGGGTGTCTAGAGGATTATAGCCCAGGGTAGCATGTTCATAGGGCAGCAAAAAGAAGAAAGTAGTGTTTTATTTACGATATTTGTGATACGGAATGGAAGGAGTTTTAGGTGAGGAATTGGGGAGGGTAAGATGGAATGAGCAAGAAAAATGTAATGAAGGGGTCGGCAAATACTGTTTTAGCTCAAGGGCGGTAAAAATCTTTAGCCCAAGAGCGGCAAAAGTCTAAATCCGTCCCTGATCGTTGACACAACGTTACACTGCAATATCAGAAAAATTTATTCACACAGCTTCACTGTCGGGTCTCAACTCCGTAACTTCCAAATTCGCGCTGGCTGAGTTATCAATAATTACTTCCGAGGGCAGTGTAGCCTAGTGGATAGCGTACTTGGTGCCAGCCTCTAGACTAGACTGTCGTGGGTTCGAATCCCACCTGTGCTCATAGATGTTTTGTAATGTTATTTAAGACGCTAATGACCTGAGTTGTCGACGCGTCTATAATCTACAATAAATAGATAAAATTAAATAATTACTTCCACACTGACACGTCTAAATGTCCCTTTTTAGACACTCGCTTTGTCTGTACGTCTGTCAATCTGTGAATCTGTCACGCTTTTTTGTGTCACGCGTACAGCCCAAACGGCTTAACCGATTTTATAAAACTTTTTTTTGTTCGCATCCTCTCGGGGTCTATTTGATCCTAACGTCGCCCGATTTTTGAATTTTGGCCCCAGAGGGAAGCAAATTAGAAAAAACGTTGTTATTTGCTTATAGTTTGCTCAATTTAAGTCAGATCGATTCGAAACCTGTCTTAAACAAAAGAGGAGAAAATTCTAGATAAATTTTATGTATAATATTGTGTCAACACAGTTTTTTTGTACAGATTTGTATGCAAATAAAAATATATAAATGCGACTTTATCTATAATAAATCGCGAACTTGTTTTCTTATATAAAGCAATAATTGTAGACGTATTGAATACTTCATGCGAGAGCTAATTTTTAAACTTTTAAAGCTAGAATTGAACCTTCTCACATGCGAGAGCTAATAATTATTATGGGTGAATAGTAATGAAGTTTTCCACTTATAATAGTTTTTCTCGTAGGTGATTTAATATATCTTGCTATTATGATGTTCTATCTTTTTTGTATTGTCTTTTTTCATCGGCCAGTCAATTCTGAGGCAGTTTTTTTGTTACACGCTGTAAAATTACATATTTTTATGAGTGATACATGTACATGAATGCATTTGGCTTTGTGTTTCTTTAAAAAAAAATCAACTTGTACCTTAGTCGCATGTAATATGCTCCCATAAAAATACTACGAAGTACTACTGTAAATACGATAGCTACAAGTGCATAAAAAACAAAAGAAGTGTTTCTTTTTTTTGCATGTTGGCAGATGTGAATTAGAGACAGTAGTTAAATACCTCGGACATTGTAAATGTTTGATGGTTCCAAATACTATAGCTATTTTAAATACGTGTAAATCTGGCATAAAACTGGTAACAAACGACACTAGCGCCGCGCGTGGCTTGGGATGGTAATAAAGTTTTGACATCATCAAATACTACCTAATCTATAGATAGATAGATAAAGTTTTATTTGCATGGCCATCACGTGGATACAAAAGGTCATATAAAAAAAAAACAAACATTATGTATAAAAACATTATGATAGACATTACATTATAACAAATTAAAATAAGTTAATGAATAAAACAACGTATAGTAAAATTCAGCTACAAATCATGATTATAAGGACATTTGTCCAAAATATACTTTTTGAGCTCTTTTTGGAAGTTTTTTGTTCCTACTATTGATTTAATTAAGGGTGGTAATTGATTATAGTAGTGAACTGCACTACAAATAGGCCCTTTTCTATATTTTGTAGTTCTATAATTTTTGATATATATATTTTCCCCGGTTCTAGTATTAGAACCAATTAATGTAATCAGCTGTATAAGAATTAATATATGACTGTTTCCTATTAAAAATCATTGCCACAAATACAGTGGCATTTAACAGACCTCAGTTGTCGAGCGTCTATAATCTACAATGGCGTTTCTTTTATTTCAATACGTTAAATATTTTTACATATTATATTCAATAGTACTACCTACAATATGGTTTCTACTACGTAACTTCTTTTTATTTTTATGAGTCAGGACGACGCGGTATATTGATGTTTTGATAAGTAAGTTCTACACAAACACAACAACGTCGCGCATCGCACTTTCATCTATACTCCTTGTTGTGTGAAGGGAACCCCAGTCAGAGAACGCCTCTGTCTCGTCTCTCTCTTTCTCTTTCTCTCTGTACGCTTCCGTATTCAGAGAGTATAAAGAGATGTTGATGTTTTAGAAATCCCATTAGCAATCTGCTAATGCATTCTCTTACCTTAAATATACATGGTGCATCCGAAAGCTAATAGAACGGAAGTTCATTCAGAAAAGAAACAAAAAGTCTATCGGTAATGTTTTAGATTGTGTTCTTATGTCATCGACAAATAAAATTGACGTCAAAATGTCAGTATCAACGAGTACTTTTATTTCGTCATGACGTGCCAGAATTCATCTTGCTGCAACCCCTTTAGCAAACCTAATTTTTCAATTTCTGAATGAATAAAAATAATAATTGTGGTACCACGTTTGTCTGCCTCCATGCTAACTCACAAACAAATTTATCAGTGCATTCGATACTTAGGAAATCCGACGGTAGACTCTGGGAACAGATTATTGCGATGAGAAAAACCTCCTGTTTGCTGACTTCCTGATCTCATAGACGAATAGCCCACCGTCAGATTTGTCTGTGCACTGGATACTTAGGAAATCCGACGGTAGACTCTGGGAACAGATTATTGCGATGAGAAAAACCTCCTGTTTGCTGACTTCCTGATCTCATAGACGAATAGCCCACCGTCAGATTTGTCTGTGCACTGGATACTTAGGAAATCCGACGGTAGACTCTGGGAACAGATGATCGCGATGAGAAAAACCTCCTGTTTGCTGGCCTCCTGATCTCATAGACGAATAGCCCTCCGTCAGATTTGTCTTTACATTTGATTCTTAGGAAATCCGACGGTCGAACGTCGGGAACAGATTATTGCGATGCGAAAAACTCCTCCTGTATGCTGGTCTCCTGATCTCATAGACGAATAGCCTTCCGTCAGATTTATCTGTACATTCGATTCTTAGGAAATCCGACGGTCGAACATTGGGAACAGATTATTGCGATGCGAAAAACTCCTCCTGTATGCTGGCCTCCTGATCTCATAGACGAATAGCCCTCCGTCAGATTTGTCTTTACATTCGATTCTTAGGAAATCCGACGGTCGAACGTCGGGAACAGATTATTGCGATGCGAAAAACTCCTCCTGTATGCTGGTCTCCTGATCTCATAGACGAATAGCCTTCCGTCAGATTTATCTGTACATTCGATTCTTAGGAAATCCGACGGTCGAACATTGGGAACAGATTATTGCGATGCGAAAAACTCCTCCTGTATGCTGGCCTCCTGATCTCATAGACGAATAGCCCTTCGTCAGATTTGTCTGTGCATTCCTTACATAGGAAATCCGTCGCTCGGATCTGGGACTAGTACTTACATCTTACAGAGTGAACAGTTGAATATTTTCTGTTACACCATGTAAATTTATATACTTACTGTGGAACCCACGTGTTTTGCATCTTGCTTACACAACCATGACCGCGCATTTACTATTTCACTCTTAACCATTGACATTTATACTGTATAAAATCACAAGAGGTTAGGTATCCATTTTTTCCTTTTTTTTCGCTTAATAAAAGATACCCAGCAGCTGCAACATCCCCAGATCTTTAAAAAATATACTTTTTTACAGTGCATTGAAATATTGCTTAAAAGGTTATTTTATTAGTGGAGCTCTTAATTAGAGTCACTTTTAAAAATAGGGCACGTTATTAGACTTTTTCTTTTTTAGTAGAATTATACACCTTTGTTTATTTATAAATACTATAGAAGTTTCATTGAAAAAACATCGACGGCTTTAAAAATAGTGAAGCGTGAAGCGATTTCGTTGTTTATATGGCTGCTCTATTACAAGCCCCCAGCTCCCAGGTTCTAATCCAAGTACTGCTAAAAATATCAACTGGATTAATTTATTATTTAAAAAAATGACAAATTGAAAGTATATGAATTCATACTAGGCCTAAATAACTCTAGCTGTTGGCGACTTTACTACAGTATTTTTTTTGCTTAAGGCGGAAGCCTCAAAAATGTAATATAAATTTAATAGATTCATAAAGCGGCGTTGACAATATTCTAGTTCACTAGTACTGGGTTGCAGAAAGCATTGTCAGAAAATCTTGTTTGGCAACGACTTTAGATAGTGATCACACATAATTATCCATAAGAAAAGCATTGTAGAATTTTAACTGATCGATAGAAAAGATATTTTAAACATGTATGTTAGAGCAAAATATAATAATCCAAATCATAAGCCCGACTCAAAACGGGCAAAGTATTATTTTAACAAAATATAATATATCGCAGCGTCTCGTTCGCTGGTCGACACAACATAATGATCTCTAGTCAGATGTAAAAATCCATACCCTCTGTGTGCCCTTATCTTAATGACCAGCGCTTATGGCGACACGAGTATTTCGTTATATAAACAAACATCCGTAGACTGAACTTCTCGCAATGACGTCTTAGCCTTTCAATAATTAAGTATTAATAACTAGACGGAACATAAATAATTACCAATAACCAATAATAATATTTTTTCGCTAACATGTATTATAGTTTTTTTATACAATTTCCACTTCGAAACAACATTTTTCTACGCATTTTGATCAAAATTTAGCTTGAAAAGCGATGTTTTTTATGTAGATCAGTCATTTGTTTTCCTTTGAGTAAAGAGTTCGACAATGATATTAAGACTGTTCCTGTGTTCCTGCATGTATAAAAAACTGTAACTATAGGATCTCAATTTAAGTTCATTGTCAGATCAGATTTTCTGACGATGCGTTCTGTAACCCAGCATTGGTATCGTACAAAATACTAAAAAACGTTGCAAAACCTACAAGAAGATGAAATTGCAGACAGAGGTTCTGTTCGCTTATAAACCTTGTTGTCGAGCGTCTATAATCTACAGAGGTTCTGTTAGTATGCACACGGAACTCAAGTGTGAGTTTTTCACATATTTTTTTCTTAAGTTTGTAGAAAAATTTCATAAATAGCGTGTAATAAATATTTCTTAATGAATAACCATAAAAAAGAAAATTTGCAGCTGCGTATGTTTTATCAAAATCCTTGAACTATGCTACATCAGAAATATCATGGGTGTGGTGAGGTTCTTAAATATTAAATAATCGCACTTTTATACAGGGTGTTCAAAAACATATTTTTAGAAAAGCATATTAAACTCCTGGTCAAGATTAATGCATTGCTCAAGCCCAGCCGTGCCAGGTAACCAACACATCAATACACACCGGTCCAGTTCTGATAAGTGGTGTGCAGAATTAAAGATGACAAATTATACAAGATTAGGCATTATGTATAAGAAATTAGATTCTGTCGGTTGTCATTTATTTAAAATTTATTTTTATCCATAACAGAAACATGAAGGATTTATTTTATTCCATGGGTCACCCGGAGATGTAGTTTTTTGACTACCCCGCAGGAACTCCATTTATTTTTTTTCGGGATAAAAAGTATCCTGCATGTTGACCCCGGATGTAAGCTACCAACATGCCAAGTTTCATTTAAATCGGTTCAGTGGTTCCCGCGTGATACGTGCACAAACAGACAGACAAAAATTTTAAACATTGCTGTTTTGGCCTTCATATCTATAATAATCTCCACCGCGATCATAATTTCGAAAAAATAATTCATGTAGGGGAGCGAGGGGCTTGTTGTAACAGTTTTCATGAAAACTAATATAACTTGAGATCCATTGATTAAATTGCTACTAAATAAAGATGGATGGATGCTGTAACTCTTCCTCTACCAAATTAAGTAAAAATAATACCATAACTATTGGTCATTATTTTAAAATCAATTATTTTCTAGAAGAAGTGCGGTGTTACAACTTACCTCGTGCTTGGGGCAAGTAGTAACGACAAAAAAAAACAACAATAATACCTTTAATCATTTATTCTTTGTTTATTTTTAACAAAATTGACATCTTTCTAAAGTAGGTATTATGTAATTCTTATCAAAAATCAACTTAAATACACTTTTTAAGTAATCAACACCTAAAAATTAAGTAATTAACAGTTTTATTTAGTTAAACACTACTTATAATCATCATGGCACTTTTAAATCACAGTAAGTAATTAAATTATTTATATCTAAGGTATGCTTCGTAATTATCTCTTTTTAATATCTATATCTAACAAAGTATTGCACTTGTTGTAACACGTTACAACTAGCCCCGGGATTTTGTTACAACTAACCCCATGGTATGATTTTTAACATTTATCAAGATAACAATTTAAACAATTTAGCAATCTTAAAAACTGTTACACATTATCAGAGATAGATAAATTTGAATGTAAATAAGATATAGAAAGTTTGAAATTAGTCGATAATAATAACGCAAACCAAAATTTTACGACAGTACAATTTTATATTACCTGGCAAAAATGAAGCGCGTGCACACTTCCGCTCACTGCGCCGGCCGGCGGGACATTGGCTATGGCAACATGATGCGGCGCGGTTTATAGGTCAAATCGAGTCAAAGAAATACGCTAATAAAGTTTAAGATCCTAGTGAAAAGAGCCTGTTACTACTTACCCCTGTTACAACAAGCCCCTCGCTCCCCTACAGACCCGGCTCTGTTACAGTTTTATTATAGTTATTAATAAATTCGACGCATGCGTATATTGAACTGATTTGTACTGATATTATGTTGGTTACCCATATGCTTCTTTTAGACGAGATACGTTTTGAGGGGTCCATGAGTAAATGGTTGAAGCTTCACATTTAAAAGTTTGTCGGTACACTCTGTATACTGCTGTTTGATCTTAATCACGTTGTATAGGTTTACTGTTTTTTTTACCAGCGGGCGTATTATATGGTACATTATAATTATTTTAATTACGGTATTAATTACAATCGAGTTGATGTCAATAACATGAAGTCACGTTCATAGTTAAAATTTTATTTACATTTTAAACTGATGTAACATTAGAACATTGAAGTTAACAAGGCTTTTAGATGATGTAACATAATACAGAAAATAGGGTCGTCCCACATTTTTTTAGGGATGGAATCTGCGTTACAAATAGATAACAAAAAAAATTTCGAAAGCTTTTCGTACACGAAAAAAATTCCTAAAAGTGCGTGTTTTTCAATTTAATATTAAACATATTTATACCGTCCACGGAATACGTCATTCACAGACAACCTTCTTTGATAGGCTGCTGCAGTTGAATCACGCCCACTGATCCATAGATAAAGAGAGAATTTGGTTTGTTTATGTACAGTTTAGGCCGGCAGCTAGAATTTAGGTTAGGTTCTTCACGAGTTACGACTGACGAGAAAGTATTCCTCTCTTTCTATAGACATATCTCTCTTTATCTATGCGTGGACATATGTCTGCCTTCTTTAGTCTGGTTTTTACGTCATCATATGGCGGCTAAGCTCATCCGTTTGAAATGAACACATTTTTTTAATTCTTGTTTGCAGTTAAGAAGAAGGATATAAGAACAAAAAAGTTAGTTTACATTATTTGTTTATGTATGAGGAATTTAACTTAATTTATTTATTTCAACAACAGGGTAGATACCCCAATTACAGTAAATTTACATAGAAATATGTATTTTAGTGCATTGCGGAAATACGAAAATAATAATATTAAATAATAAAATAATAAAAGGTTAACATACACTATTCAAAATTATCACATTTTGATACGCGGGACAACCCTATTGTTGACGCAACTATAGAAGAATTCTTTTTGCTTGGTTTTTAAGGACGTCAGTTGCCGGAATGAGGAAAGTTCATAAATCTTCTAGAACTTGCATTATCTTGAAAAATAATATCTAAGTATTGATTTGAGACCTATTTAGAGTAGTATTGTTTAGAGACGACACCAGTAAGATGGCCGATCTGTGCGTTAGAAGTAGTGGGGGCGGGTAGAAAATGGATTCGTCCGGCACGAAAGACGCGTGTCAAGTCTGTTGTGTGGCACACGTGATCCCTTTAAAAAGAATATGGATTCGCCCGGCACTAAGGTCGTTTGTGCGCATGTATGACGCTAGTGTCTTCCCTAAACAATGCTACTCTACTATAATGATATCAACTGTGAATTTTATGACGTAATTAAGCTTTAAACTGAATAAAACTTAAGTGGTTTAACAATGTTGGTCTAAGAGCACTTTTAACTTTTGGTTTTCCATGAAAATGAAAATTTCCTTATTTAAAAGGTTAATTTCAACGATATAGTTGAAAGTTTTAAGCATGAAACTATTTTGAAAATCGTTATTAATCCTAGATGGGTCATCAACTTTTAGTATCCTGTTTATCAACACACTAGCACTACATATACCGAATGGAAGATAAAATCTTTACCAAGAACATTTATATAAACCGAACTCTTATGGTGAGACAAAACCAATGACCAATCGCAGAAGGACGAAATACGACCGAGCAGAGAATTCCGCGCACTGCGACACACAACATAATAATGACCAATCACAGAAGAACGGAATACGACCGAACGGAGAACACACTGACACACAAGATTTGGAACTTCGTTTTCTGTCGCTTTTTCGAGAACAACATCATTATGCTATCGACTTGTTTGGCATAATAATGTAAAAGTTTATGTACCCGCACCTAGACCTAGAGCAAGAATCAGAATCATGAAAATATTTTTTGTCTATTTTGGGCGGCTAAAAACTCGGGGTAGTGTTGTCGTCTAGATCTAGACTTTTGTCTTGTCTTGTCTAGGTTTTCAAGACAAGACAAGACTTGCTTTATCTAGATCAAGACTCTTGCCAAAACTCTAGACAATTTTCAAGAGTCTAGATAAACTAAGTAGTAGTAGGTAAAGTAAACCACTCTGTTAATCTAGGCACTTGAAAATACATAATCTAGAGTCTTGATATTAGACAAGACAAGAGTTTTTTAATCTAGATTTAGACGTAGTGATGTCTTGATATTTCAAGACAAGACTTAAGTGAAGTCTTGTCTTGATATATTTTCCGCGCAGACAAGACAAGACTTGGAAAGTCTTGTTTTGTCTTGTCTCGACGGCAACACTAACTGGGGGTAAATTGTCAAATTGGGTATCATATGAGACGGTACTGACAGATTCAATAACGGTATTTCTTTTTATTTTAGGTCATAGCGAAAATATTCACTTGAAGCCGTCCCCCTTAAATCCGAATATTGAAAATATTTACACTGATAGATGGTCTAGAAAAGATTAAGTATAGTAAAAATCGAGTGATATCCCTAATATTTATAGTTTTAGAGAAAAAAATGCATGAGTGTGTTTTAAATACGGCAAAAGTTATACTCCTTAACATATACCCCGAGACTGGTACGGCATCAACATCTATGAATCGAGGTACATCGAGGTATAAGATATGCTTGATGTGACATCTAACTGAATTTTTCTAAAGTTCTTAGTTCAACGACTACCTGTAGTGAGGAGCGCGCATCGTTTATCGCTTTGCGTAAACTTGCCCGGAGTCGAATAAAGGAGTATAACTTCCAAAAAATAATAACCTCTTAAAAACTTAATACTGTTAGGAAAATCACTATCTACTAATCTGTGTTATTATATGGATTAGATTAAATGAAATGTGATTTAATATAATAGGTATATTTATTTGTTTGATAGTTTACGAAACCCTCGGTGCGCGAGCTACACTCGCACTTGACAGGTCTTTTTATATTTTCAATTTTGAGTTCAAAAACATTAATTTTGTTTTGGAGTGTGAATGGTTGTTAATAGTACATCCTGTATAAACGAATCTCCGGTGTTTTGTCGGGTCGTTACGGGCGATAGCCGAAGGGAGGAAGACGGTTTGGGGTGTGCATATTATGCATGTGGTGTATAGAATATACGGTGACCAAGGAGGGTAAAAGCATCTTTACTAAATAATGAGCGTCTCTAACTTGGTTACTTAACGCTAAAGCTGGTGTTGTATATGTCTTCTTATACGATACATGCCTACTTACTCTTGACATTGGCTTTGTGCCCGCGGAACCAGTGTTTGCCAACTAGTTGCATATGACCAAAGAAATAATTGTGAACATGGAAACCAAGAACATAAATCTAAATTTTGTTAAAAAGTTACGATTTCATTTTAGGTTTTTTTTTGAAGTTTTACTCCTTTAGCGAGGGTAGTGAATTGGAGTGACCTCGAGTCAAAAATTAGTGACTCAAAAATTAATGAAACGACTCTAACGATTTGGATGAAATTTACTGAACAGGGGTTTTGGGAACAAAAAATCGATCTAGCTAGATCTAATCTCAGAAGAAATAAATTCATTTTCTTATAGATTTTATAATTTTAAAAATCAATTTGTTTATATTATGAAGTATTAGAAATACCTTGTATTTTTTGATGTCCATCTTGTGACTTCATGTGTTTTAACACGACATGTTTCAGCAACGAGTTGCTATCTTCAGGTGTGGTTAAATTTTTTAAAAAATTACACATTGAGTATCTGTAACCACACCTGAAGATCGCAACTCGTTGCTGAAACGCGTCGTGTTAAAACACAGAAAGTCACAAGACGGACATCAAAAAATACGAGGTATTTCTAATACTTCATAATATTCATATAGTGACTTGGAGACCCAACACTCTAAAAATGTATCAATTTGTTTATGTTTCAAAATAATGTAATATTGTAAGCAGGCTTTGGATATTTAAATGTATAGATGTTATGATATCCATGAATTTTATTAATAACTAGCGGCCCGGTCCGGCTTCGCCCGGGTGCTATAAATTTATAATTTATTAATACATTACTCACTCGCTTCGCTCGTTCGCTCGAATTTATAATTATTTAAAACATTACTCACTCGCTTCGTTCGTTCGCTCGAATTTATAATTAATTAAAACATTTCTTACTCGCTTCGCTCGTTCGCTTGAATTTATAATTAATCAATAGTTTTGGCAGCGCACGCCAAATAATGACTTTTATAGGCAAATTGTTGATACCTTGGTTTACATTATTGTAATTTTCGTAGGGATTTCTAATTTTTTTGAAAATAAAATACAGCCCATGTTACTCGCTGATAATGTAGCTTTCTATAGATGAAAGAATTTTAAAATCAGTTAAGTAGTTTTTGAGTTTATCCATTACAAACAAACATACAAAAATTCAAATCTTTTTTCTTTATAATATTAGTAGGTATGATAATTTTTTATTAATATTAAAAATGCTGAGAGGGGAAAAGCAAAAATGTAAATGTACGTGCGATTATGTGGGTGAGGCACATACCCTTTTTTTTATATATTTTATATATTAATCACCCTGCACAGTCCGAAATACTGTGCTTAAACATGAGCTTAAAAATATTTTTAACCGCATAACATCAACACGTCAAATATGAAACAACGCGCATTTCGCAAATAAATTAAATTAGAATAATTTCTTAAGGCTTAGCGGTCGATTTTTTCTTATATACAAAATAATAAAAATCGGAGATGAATATTCAACATTTTGATTGATTATTTCCGTTTCTTGGGATTAATTTCAGTTGAGTGTCGACATGTTATTTGTCAACCAGCGGTTCGGGATTTTATATCAGCAGTTCAACAACAGTATCAATACTGATACATAATATATAAAATTGTAACGGAATTTTCCTTTTTAACCGACTTAAAAACAGAGGTTATCAATTCGACATACTATACAGGGTGGCACATCTTAAACAATGCAGTGAAATATCTCGTAAACGGTACAAACCATAAAAAAATGTTTTATACAAAAGTTATAGAGTGTCAAGGCGGACAGAAGACTGTGATATCAGATTTAACATAGGTGGTGCTGTGAAAGTCAGGCGAAGGTCAGCTTCGATTTTTTAATTGTAACAGTGCATTTTTATTCCAGAATACGATACAGTATTTAATAGTGAACAGTAAATTATTAAGGTACATATAAGCTAAAGTTAATAAATATTGAGATAATTAGTAATTAAATAACACATTTAATTTGTCAATTCGGTTCTTTAATGAATTGAATTCAAGCCAAAAAAGCCGATGCGTAATATCATGGTTATCTGCTATGTTATAATTCATCTAATGATCGTACAATTTGGCTGTTATTTAGTTTCTAAATTTCTCAATATTTATTAACTTTAGCTCATATGTACCTTAATAATTTAGGTACTGTTCACTATTAAATACTGTATCGTATTCTGGAATAAAAATGCACTGTTACAATTAAAAAATCGAAGCTGACCTTCGCCTGACCTTCACAGCACCACCTATGTTAAATCTGATATCATAGTCTTCTGTCCCCCTTGACACTCTATAACTTTTGTATAAAACATTTTTTTATGGTTTGTACCGTTGCATTATTTAAGATGTGCCACCCTGTATATTATATATTTTTTTATGTTTCTTCAGCCCTAACGTTCCTTAACTCTGTTTTATTGCGAGCTGTCTGTATCGGCATCGCTGGCAACCGGCTGAACCGATATTGATGAAACTTGATACTTTATCAATTAGGACCTATACTCAGATACGTAGCCAGATCTTGATCTTAGGCGGGACCAAAATAATTTATTGAACAGTTTTTTACTTGAAAAATGTATCAGGGACTCGCCTACCCGATTAACGAGCGAAACTTTTTTATTAATTATGAAAATATAACTTTTAACTTTAAAAATAATCAATGACAAAAAAGAAACGTAAAAAATAAAATATGTAATTTCAAAATATAGACATTTTTTACCAAGATAGAAAATTATAAGGGCAATGTAAATTGCTTCAGGAAGGACGACAATTTTTCCAGCAAGGGCTGAGTTCCTAATAGGACATTTTTTACCCGACCGCGCTTGTGTTAAGATAATGTTTCCATCAGAGCGAGAGGACAAAATCGAAATTCACGCGATTGAAGTCACGGGCAAAAGCTGGTTAATAATAAGTTTATTGATCATTCTGTGTAACCATTGTAAGCAGATGATATGTTGAGAGATACAATGGCTGCTTCAGGTTGTCTCACTCTAATGGCTCCAGTTAGACGCAAGACGTAATAAAACTAACGGATACGTGACTCAATGAGCATAAAGCGTGACTGAGTGACTGGCACGGGTAATGCCCAGTCGACTTAAAAAATCATCTTAAGGAGTTATGCTGTCGGTGCGTGACCCACTGAAAATGTAGGTGCGGTGAGACACATTCTTGGATGTCAATTGAATAACGTCTAATAACAATTGCGACTAGGCCCTGCAGTCAGAGTTCATTCTGATTAGTCGAATACCCCATCTTGATGTCGTTTGACACACGCACACACACCTAAACGAACGTAACAACTAACTAGTGAACTCTGTATACTAATATGGATAGTTGATAGCGATTAAAAAATGGGTTTTGTATGTGGAGAATGTTCAAACACATATTCTTCAAGACAGGCATTAATGTTCACAAAATTAGTACTTATGAAAACTTCAGGTAAGGCTTGTAATCAAATTCTTTCTATAAAAGTAGATCATTTTTTTTGACGTTTCAAAATAAAATCTAATTTAATATTATTATTTGAGATATTAGGATGTCCAAAATGTATACAGTAACAGTGTTCTTGAGAAATTGGAATGGAAAAACAAATTTCAATTAAGTTTTATTTAGAAATGTCAGAAAATTGATCGACTTTTATAGAAAGAATTAGAATACAAGCCTTACCTGAAGTTTTCATTCTAATTTTGTGAACATTAATGCCTGTCTTGAAGAATAGATAGATAATTAGATAGATATATAATATGTGTTTGAACATTTTCCACATACAAAACCCATTTTTTAATCGCTATCAACTGTCCATATTAGTATACAGAGTTCACTAGTTAGTTGTTACGTTCGTTTAGGTATGTGTGCGTGTGTCAAACGACATCAATATAGGATATTCGACCAATCAGAATGGATCCTGACTGCAGGGCCTAGTCGCTTGTCGTCTAATGTTTCATACTGGGGTCGCATTTTAGACATATTAGCTATTACGGAAACAAGGGAAGTGAAACTTAAGTATTGTCAACATGAGATAATACAAATTTACTAAAATTTATTGATTCATATAGTGCAGCGGTGTACATTGTACAGTAATAATACATTTTCTATTGTTCTTATTGTATTAATGTGTAACAGACACGGTGTTGCAGATTATTACATGCAATTGCACAACTATTGCTTATTCCCTGTTTTATAAGGGTTCGGTAAAATGCTAAAATTGAATCGAAATAATTGGTCATTAAAATGTAGCAGATATCGTTCGTGGACAGAAGTGCTTAGCTGTTTGCTTTACTCTATACGGTGTCTATGTTGTCAAAAGGATTCGCTTCACTTTTTTTTGTTTTTTTTACATTTTTATAGTATATTTTTTCATTTAAATATTATATATTACTAGCGGCTACCCGTGGCTCCACTCACGTATATTCAGTATACTTAAAGTGACCATCCGTCCCGATTTAGGCGGGACAGTTCCGATTCAACAAGCGTCCCGCTTTTGTGCCGTTTTCATTAAATCAAATGCATTAAGAATGTTTATTTTTTGTCATTAGATATTTTTAACCCACTCAAAGTATTTTATTTATCAATAATTATTAGATATATAATTGATACCTACCTTAAAAAATAAATAATATTTAAAATAAAAATATTAGCGAGTTTTTGGGGGTTTCTAGCGACTTTTTGGGGGTTTCTAGCAAGTTTTTGGGGGTTTCTAGCGCGTTTTTTTGGGCTTTCTAGCGCGTTTTTGGGGGTTTCTAGCGAGTTTTTGGGGGTTTCTAGCGAGTTTTTGAGGGTTTCTTAGTTCTAGCGAGTTTTTGGGGGTTTCTAGCGAGTTTTTGGGGATTTCTAACGAGTTTTTGGGGGTTTCTAGCGAGTTTTTGGGGGTTTCAAGCGAGTTTTTGGTGGTTTCTAGCGAGTTTTTGGGAATTTCTAGCGAGTTTTTGGGGGTTTCTAGCGCGTTTAAGGCTTTTTTGGGAGTGAAACCCAACGGTTGCCTGCGCAGGGTTTTTATAGACCTTGTCGCGCTTTTTGATATTCAGGATTTGGTCACTTTAAGTATACTGTTAATATAACAATATATTGCTTTAAACAATAAAAAATTGACTTGCGAAAAAATGTAACAAAAACAATTGCTTTAAACAATAAAAAATTGACTTGCGAAAAAATGTAACAATTAAATTTGTTATAAACAATTGATTTGTTATTGAAAATAGGATCAATGTAACGAATTCGAGTTTTTTCAACGAAGACGACTGAAATAACGTTACTAACACTGAAACAGGGTCTAAAACAAACATGAAATAAAGTTACTAACATTTGAATTTGTTATAAACAATCGAAAACGGGATCTATTAAAATTCAATTGTTATAAACAATGGACTCGCAAATTCAATTGTTATAAACAATGAACTCGAATTCATTGCATAGATTCTATTTTCAATGAAAAAAAAGTAGCCTATGTCCTTACGGACAATGCTCTCCATGTGTATGCAAAATTTCATTGCAATCGGTTAAGCCGTTTCGGAGATTAGCCGGAACAGACAGACACCAGAAATTTTTATATATATATATTAGTTTGCGGATACGGATTTCCTTACCGAAGGATGTATTTAATTTGGTGCAGATGCTGTAATGATAACAATATTGCAAGTAAGAAAAAATTATTATTGTAAGGGATGTATTAAGGGTTTAAATTTTTTATTTTACACAAAAACTTAAACAGTTCACATAATAAAGCCACAGTATCACCAAATACACTATATTGTCGGCAGAGTTTTGGCTCTGCGACCCGAGTTTTTTTCTTTTGTGCCGTAAAAATATTTTTTCAGGATGTTAAATACTTTACTAACAGAAAGTTTACGTTACTTAAATTTTATTGTAGAATTAATGCGGAATTTGAAATTTATATTGAAACACAGAAAAGTTCAAATAATCTCTTGAAGAATTCTTATATATAAAGCTTGTAAATTTCCAGTGCAGTTTTGCCAACCTCGTACAGAGCGCGTCGGTAGAATAAAAGTGATACCAACCTAAGATAAACCGACGACTTCTAAAGTCTTAACTCTGCGCCTTACATAGAAGGCGCTTTGTGTACAGTACTGTTTAAAAGTTTTAATTTAAACTATAAATTAAAATATCTACTATTATTATATAAACATGTAAAATTTGTTTGTTTGTTTATCCACGCTATTTCAAGAAACTGTTGACCCGGTTTGAAAAATTCTTTCTTCCCGAGTGACATAGCTGCTATATATTATTACCCTACGACAAAATAGGGATGAGTAGTATATACGAAAATGTAAGTGAAGTTAAGGATATCGCCAGCGAGCTTTATTTTATAACAAATCATTGCCACAAACACAATGGCATTTATTTCATTTCAATACATTAAGTATCTACGGAGATACAATTTTTTTAAATTTTAATACCTGCTGACGTCACTTGACCCGTCGCGTTGATTGTATAAGCGAAGCTCATTCCAATCATCCAATGATTTAATAAAAAGACGTTTATAGGTTGTGTGCACGAAGCCTACTAGCGCCGATAGCGGGCAATAGTGCACGATTGAACTCATTTTTAATGTTGTTATAAAAAAAAACCAAGAATAACTTTTTTTCCAAAAGTGCTTCCCTAACAAGATACAGGGTGTTAAAGGGTCGATTTGGAGAACACTTATTTGCTCGTATCTTTTAACTGGGTTGAACAATTTAATTCATTTTTGGTAGACATCTACTACATGATAAGGACCGTAAACGGACAAAATTTTGTTGCATTAGAACCCAGTGGCGTAGAATTGGGGGTCATGTGACACTTTTTCCCCCCAAAAAAATTTGCTGTTGGGTTTTTTCCATTTTTCTTTGCTTTTTTAGTATTATTGGTTCAAATACAACAAAAAAGGTACACTTGTTTCATTTGCCCGGAAGCGTCCGTTTCCGAGATATTCTGACTTGCGTGTCACTATGTGAAATACCAGGCTGCAAAGTTATCACAGAAAAAGTTTTATTAACAAACAAATAAAATACTTAAAGTCGAATACATCTAGGTAATAAAGTTTAATTAACAAAAAATAAAAATTAGTAAAAATAAAATTAAAGTAAGTTTTCAAAGTGTCCTCCATTGGAACATGACCCCCAATTCTACGCCACTGGGTTGTTCAAATGCAACAAAATTTTGTCCGTTTACGGTCCTTATTATGTAGTAGATGTCTACCAAAAATGAATTAAATTGTTCAACCCAGTTAAAAGATACGATCAAATAAGTGTTCTCCAAATCAACCCTTTAACACCCTGTGTCTTGTTAGGGAAGCACTTTTGGAAAAAAAAGTTATTCTTGGTTTTCGTATTATTTTGACAGTAGGTACATCCTGTATCATTTATGGTACTCATTACAGAATCACCTTGTATAACTATAGTTGTGGTTGATACTTTTCGAATATTAAGTCGACAAATTATTTCTGCACCGTACTGTATTAAGTTCACTTACGTATATTCACTGTTATATCGCGAAGCTCTAAAACCCTCAGATGAAGCTCGGAGTATCTCCACATGGTATATGCACGTTAGAATATCTACCATAGGTACTTTCACAACTTTACTTCCTGCTAAATTACCTACCTTACCATTGAGTTCACTTATAACTTCGCTAGATATTACATATTCACTGAACAATAATGATCAAATATTAATATCTAGAGAAAATTTATAAATAGCGAATCTAACACGCGAAGTGCTAAGTAACTTCTTTGCCACGCAAGAAACAATAAGCTATGAACCTAACGTTAATGACCTTGATCCCAATACACCTTTTCTGTAGTAGAAAAAATGGTAAGCACTTTCAAATTACAGAGATATTTAGGTTTTTAATGCTTCGTAAACGTGGGCGCAATGGAAAGGAGAAAATGATAGTTTTTTTTAGTGTGAATTCGCTGATCAAATTTACGAATTTTCATCTTTTTGTCGTGCTTAAAAGTAGTCTCTGGAAATTTGTAAGTATAGTCACTAACGACACGCGTGTTTGTTTTTTTTTTTTTAGAATTCTTGGGGGGAATTTTTTTGTCCTCCTTGGGTTTAGTGACTTGTTCTGGGAATGACAATTGCCTAAACCATATATTTTCTCAGGATACTAGCGCCCTCTTGGATCGTTCAAGCGCCCCCAAGGGGGTGGTACCGCCCACTTTGGGAAACACTGGCCTAGATAGATCATCATAATTTTTTAGTGACGATGTATTTTTAAAATTTCTAGAAGATTTCAAAAAGTAAATCGAATGTGCAATCGAACAAATCGTTCATTGAAACGCATTAATCCAAGTCACAACAGTCGCTGTAAACAAGTAAACGGCGTCAGGCAGGGCGTCATGTAGAGAATGGCGGCGGAAGAGCAAGCCAATGGCGACATCCAAAGCCCCAGTTAGCAAGAGGGCTCACTGCTTTGGCGTCAGGTGACAACCGGCCGTAAAACTATAAGACATGTAAACGGCGTCAGGCAGGGCGTCGTGTAGAGGATGGCGACGGAAGAGCAAGCCAACGGCGTCATTCTAAGCCCCAGTTAGCAAGAGGGGATCACTGCCTTGGCGTCAGTTGGCAACCGGCCGTAAAACTATAAGACATGTAAACGGCGTCAGGCAGGGCGTCGCGTAGAGGATGGCGGCGGAAGAGCAAGCCAACGGCGACATCCTAAGTCCCAGTTAGCAAGAGGGCTCACTGCTTTGGCGTCAGGTGGTAACCGGCCGTAAAACTATAAGACAAATAAACGGCGTCAGGCAGGGCGTTGTGTAGTGAATGACGAGAAGAACCGACCCCAAATAATGGGATAAGGTTAGAAAAAAGAAGAAGAAGATGTATTTTTAAAATTATCAAACATTTTTTTGCTCTCTTTTCCAATCACGCCGTGATACGTTGTGAACTTATTGACGATTCGGCTTGCAGAATCTAGTAATAAAATATATATTTGAGAGTGTTTTGGGTATCAAAATTCCAATTAAATTTCGCATTGACTGAAAACGTTTTCGCTTTACAAACAAAAGGATTACTTCGAACAAAGGTGCTGAAGCAGGTTTAGTTCTGAAAGCTGAAAAATACATCACGTAACTTGAGAGTGTTGCTATATTATGTCGAGCTACGTGGATATTTTGTATTGCGAACTTTCACACGGTATAAAATAATGTTTTACTTATTGAATCCTTTTTTATTGAAGTTATACTTCTTTAGTAGTAAATTGGATTGACCTCGTGTCAAAAATTATAGACTCAAAAATTAATGAATCGCTCTAGACATGGATAAAACGGCTGTAACGATCTGGTTGAAATTTACTGAAAAGCAGTTTTCGGGGACAAAAAATCGATCTAGGTAGGTCTCATCCCAGGGAAAAATCGTTTTCTTAAAGATTTTATAATTTTAAAAATCAATTTTTTGACGTTTCAAAATAGTGTATCTAATATTGTAAACAGGCTTTGGATACTTATGTATAGCGATGTTATGATATCTATGGATTTTATTAATAATAATTATTTATTAGTTTTAAAAATACTGAGAGGGGAAAAGCAAAAATGTAAATGTATGAAGTATAACTTCGACCGTGTGCTTATGGGAGTAAAGCACAATCCCTTTTTTATATATCACACTTCTACTAAAGAGATCTCAGCAAAAGCCAAGAAACCAACAATAACGCATGCAATTCCGTGGATAAAGGGTTGTTGATAAATAAAACAAGAAATGTATTCGGAATAATTTGGATTGAAGATCTGCCTAATTTTTAAAAAAAATGTAAAATTAAACAAAGTAACGTAATTAAAGTAATTTATAACTTTGCTTTACATTTATTTAATTTCATAAACCATTTAAAGTTTAATGATAGAGTGGGTTACTTACTTGATGTAAATTATTATTCAACATTTTGTTAACTAAAAACACTGTTTTTAGGAATTTACACTATTTCTTTATTCTTGACAATTGTTTCATCAACACATCAACACACAGGACACTGTGTTGACGAAACAATTGTCAAGATACAGAAATAGTGTAAATTCCTAAAAACAATATTTTTATTTTTTAACAATTTGTTCATTTAAAGTTACTTAGATATCTATTTTTCATTGAATTTTATGTTTATATTCCAACACATAATTGTATAGCTTATTCAAAATATCGTTTTTCCTATTTAGAAGTGTTTTCTTTAAAAGTAGTTGTAATCTAAGCATCTCGTTAGCTCGCTTTATTTCAGCGTCGATTTCTAGAAGTTCTTTGTATGTTTTTGCCAAATTTTTTTGTTTCAGACTTGCAATATCCAAATGTACAATCTCGCTAAAATCATCATTTTCTTCATCATCGGTCTTTATATCTGAAACACAAAATCAACTTTTAAATTATATATTTTAGGTTTGTTGTTGAAAAATTTAAGTCCAGATTTATTTTGAAAATATTTAATTCAATTTAAAAAGCTAATATAGCGTAAATGTCAGATTTATATAAAAAATTATAGATAGTTTACCAGCTTCTAAGGGAACTTATGAAATGACATATTTGTATCCAGTCTAAATAATTAATTATTCCTTACCTTTAACATCCTTCCGTGGCGACGCTTCTAATTCTTTACTTTCGAAACTTTTTTTACTATCATCAATTTGTAATCTTTTTGATTTCAAATCATCTAATTGATTTTTTTCACTATCATCCGATAAAGTCCTTGATTTCAAATCATCCGATAGACTTTTTTCACTATCATCAGATAAACTCTTTGATTGCAAATCATCCGATTGACTTTTTTCACTATTGTCAGATAAACTCTTTGATTTCAAACCATCCGATAGACTTTTTTCACTATCATCAGATAAACTCTTTGATTGCGAATCATCCGATAGACTTTTTTCATTATCATCAGATAAACTCCTTGACTTCAAATCATCCAATTGATTTTTTTCACTATCATCAGGTCTCCTTGATTTCAAATCATCCGATAGACTTTTTTCACTATCATCAGATAAACTCTTTGATTGCGAATCATCCGATAGACTTTTTTCATTATCATTAGATAAACTCCTTGACTTCAAATCATCCAATTGATTTTTTTCACTATTATCAGGTCTCTTTGATTGCAAATCATCCGATAGACTTTTTTCACTATCATCAGATAAACTCTTTGATTGCAAATCTTCCGATAGACTTTTTTCACTATCATCAGATAAACTCTTTGATTGCAAATCTTCCGATAGACTTTTTTCACTATCATCAGATAAACTCCGTGATTGCAAATCATGCGATTGACTTTTTTCGCTATCATCAGATAAACTTCTTGGTTTCAAATCATCCGATAGACTTTTTTCACTATCATCAGAGAAACTTCTTGATTGCAAATCATCCGATAGACTTTTTTCGCTATCATCAGATAAACTCCTTGATTGCAAATCATCTGATAGACTTTTTGCACTATCATCAGATAAACTCATTGATTTCAAATCATCCGATAGACTTTTTTCGCGATCATCAGATAAACTCTTTGATTTCAAATCATCCGATAGACTTTTTTCGCTATCATCAGATAAACTCCTTGATTTCAAATCATCCGATTGAGTTTTTTCACTTGCATCAGATAAACTTCCTGATTTTAAAACATCTAACTGACTTTTTTCATTAACATCGGATACACTTTTGTAATCAATACGATAATTTATAGCAGTGTCATCATTGCTGTTATCTGGCCAAATTCTGTTTAATGGATAATCAACATCGCGATCAAAGATATTTTTCTTAATATTTCTAGAGCCATGATTTTTTTTTAACTCAAATCCGAACCAACCACTTGGAAGGTGATCGCTATCGTGATCATGATTAATGTATGAATATTTACTACCATAGCTGTTTAACCGGTTTTCAAAAGATTTACCATGACGGTTAACATAGCCATGATTATCATCATCAAAGATTTTTTCCGAATCACTTCTTCGAATTCTAGAGTTGTCATTTTTATTTGACTCATGATTGGACCAACCGCTTCTAAGATCGCCACTATTATGATAATGATCATGATCATGGTTTAAACGTTTACTGTCATAATTATACCGATTGTTTGTAAAATATTGACCACGATTATCATATCCATGATAACGCCCAGGATTTCTAAAAACATCATCGTCATATTGTACGTGGGCATTTCCCTTTGGAGTACTTCGTCTGACTCTTTGATATTGATCATTTGCCATAGCTTCGTTGGAATAACTGTCTGTATTTCCTCGAATTCTAATTCCCAAACGTGTAAACATATCGACTCCATCTTGTTGAATATGACAAATGACAGCCGAAAAACAAACGGCAAACACTAAGTGTAGCCCCACCATGTTGATTTCGCGCTACTTAAAACTAATAAAAGTTGTTGCGTTGTATCTTTATATAGCCTGAGTTAGTGTTTTAAAAAATATAAATTTTGTTTTTAGTTCCAGTTTAATTAATTAATTAAGAAATTTATGTTTGTTTGACTCAATTAACTATTAATATTAATTAGTAAATTAACAAAATTATGTATAATCACATGTATATTTGCATAATTTCTTTATCTTGCTACGTTTTTTATTGTCGATTTAAATTGGGCCGTTCCGCTGAATTAAAATTTTTAATTTAACATAGCCATTCATTGCCTATTATGCAATTTAATATAAGTAATATATGATAAGGATTAAGGGACAAAACCGCAATATTATGTGTTAAAATTATTTATTTCAAACAGTAATTTTTGATAATTGTTGTGACGTAACCTGTCTCGAGGAGTCCAACCAATAGAGATATCACGACGTCATTAAGGTAAAATATAAACCAAGGAACGCTTATTTGTTCGTCGGATTACGTCATGTTTAGCGCGCGTTAATGCGTTATTATTATTATTTACGACATTAAATTACGTTTTCTCACAAAATAAGAATTTGGCAAACATAACTTTTAAAATATATTTTAAGTTAGGTATGAGCTCTCAATAAAAAAGGTATGTTTGTATCGCGGGTACGACGTCAATACCGTTAAACACAAATAATTGTGGTCGTTGTGATGGAAAGGAATACATACACTTTTATTTATCATATAAAATCAAATGTTCCTAAAATATAACAAATAAAATAATTGTAATTTTATTTTTTTATATTTTAAATTGTTATCCATACCTATATATTTTCGTTATTAAAAAAAATAAAATAATAAAGCCTTCGGAAATTAAACCTTGGCTTAGCGTTTGTGCTTGTCGGTAGACTCGTATTTCTCCGCACTGTGTTTGAGACCTTAACATAGTTATACATGCTGTGCTTTGTTTCACATGTCTACCACCTCCGATTCTTTCCGGTTCATTTAATATTTCAAAAGTGAATTTTAATTTTGCGGGAACATTGCAACAAAAAAAAATTCGACTGATGACCAGTCCTATACTTCCCACCTAGTAAATATTTGCAAAAAATAAACACTCTTTTTTTATTCTTTGAAAAAAAGCACGGCCCTCTTTTTTGTTTGGTGATCTACTGATGGCTAGTAAAATAGCAAAAATCATGGTTATCTTGATTTACGTACAATTTTCTTTTTTTAGTAACATATTTTTCATATTATAACATCTAGAAATTAGAATTCATTTATATTTTTTTTTACTTATGTTAATACGTGACATTGAGAACGTTTTTTTTAATATCTCAGGATCCACTGAACTGATTTGACTCAAAATCTAATCAGATCTAAGTTAAAATTGTTCGTGTGGTTAAAATATTCGCATACTATTAAATAAAAAAAAAACTCGGGTCGCAGTGCCAAAACCCTGCCGACAATATAGTGTATTTGCTAATACAGGCCTTGTGGCTTTAATACGTGAACTTAAGTTTGATTTTGGACAAAATAAAAAATTTAACCCCTTAATACATCCCTTAAAAAAATAATTTTTTTTCTTAATTTCAATATTATTATCAATACAACCTCTGTACCAAATTAAATACACCCTTCAGTAAGTAAATCACTATCCGCAAACTAGTGTTTCCATAAAATTTGTAAGTTCGGTCCTGTCGGGCCGATTTTATTAAAATTTTAGCAGCACATTTTGATCTTCACTACAAGGTTAAATTTCAATTTTGAAACAATTTTGAAAATTTTTTCGGTATTTTTGGGCCCAAAAACATTTTTCAACCCCTAAAAACCACCCTTAAAATGGTCCGATTGGACCCATTTTAAATAGGCTTCGTGCGGTGATGAATTCCAACGTGCCTACCAAATTTCGTCAAAATCAATTAACTCTTTCGAAAGTTATAGCCCGCACACATATATATAAATATATATATATATATATACATATATAAACAGACATTTCCAAAAATGGTGCCAAATTGTTCAGGAGGCTATGAAACGTCGAGAAATTTTGGTCCGACCCGTAGGTCCCGCCATCCGACCGACGCCAATAGTGTATGTGCCATATGGCAAATACACTAATAAATGCTTGGGTGGCATCACTGTTAGGAACACCATCGAATGACGTAACGTCACAATGCAAAAGCAGAAAAATCATTTCAAACCCATGTTACCGTCGGTACTCAAACCCGAAACTTCTACTATCGCGGCGGATGAGTTATCATTTACTCTACGGCGACACGATTAGACAGTCAATTATCTCTACATAGTATAAAATGAAGTCGCTTTCCGCGTCTGTCTGTCTGTATAACCGCTAACTCCTCCTAAACCACGCAACGGATTTTGATACGGTTTTCACCATCAGTTAGATAATTGTTCACGGAAGGTTTATATATACTTATAGCGAACGAGCGAAGCGAGTGAGTAATGTAATTATAATATTCAAGCGAACGAGCGAAGCGAGTGGTAGTGTATTGCACCCGGGCTTTCTAATTAGCACCCGGGCGAAGCCTGGCAGGGCCGCTAGTTTACAATATAAAGCAAAATTATTGTAGCTGAAATAATGTTAGCATCCTCACCAGAGCAACTGTTAACTAACCCAATGAAAATAATAAAAATGGCAGACTTCAACATTTTGGTTGGTGATTTCGGTCACGTCTTACCAATGATTAAATGACTACTAAAATTGTTTTTTAAATATAATTTATAGATTTTTATTAACAATAATTGTTTTCAAGGTAATTAAATTTTAATTTGAAGTAAATTGATTTTAAAATATTTCATATCAAATAACTAAATTTGTTTATTTACTAAAGTACAAGTTGTCCCGAAATTGGTTTTTTTGAAGACAAATTTCCATGACACTAATTTATTATGACATTTGCTTGCGCACTGGCTAATGAGTGCCGTTTCTTCTTGTGAATTTATTAAGCGTGTCTTTTTGGAAAAAAATTAATTTAAAAAAATTTTTTTGGTGTAATTTTTAAACAAAAAACTATCAGATAATATATATGATGAGTCCAGGAAATAAAACCGTTTTTCAAAATATTAAACAATATTGACGTTATAACCATTTAAGAAATTCTATTTCAATTTATAATTAAAATACCTAATTTATTATTTCCTGAAAAAAACTGAAACGACAAAATTGTTTTTTGTACTTTTTTATGAACAAAATTCACAGATTTCGCAATCCTTGCAACCATCGAGGACATTGGAAATGATAACAGCATATATGAAACATAATTAACTGTTTATTATACACACAATATTTATCAATGCACTGTTTAGTTTTGTCAGGAATAACCCTATTATTCTTCTGTTATATACGCGTTCACTTTTGCTTGATTACTTAACTTTTAAATGGATTTTTCTACAGTATTTATTAACATTTGCTCAAAAATAACACCGCAGATCGTCGCAAATACCTCTCAATTAACTAGACATGATATAAAACACATTTCGAAAAAATTGCACTTGTTCAATTTTGCATGATTGCTCCTCACTTGATCGCGACACCGTTGTCTTTTGGCCTTGAACGAAAACTCGTAACTCTGCCCCCATATACGAACATAAACATTTCCAATGTTAAAACTTAAATTTGAATATCTCAAAATTCTGATGCATAAGGTTGAGCTGAGACAGTGTCTACTTTGTTCTGAAGAAGTTTGTAAAATAATTCAGAAATGCGCCGTCTCTAGTTTAATGATTATTTTTGTGAACATTTTTATCGATAATGCGTAGTAAATAATAACGGTAGTCCGCAGTAATAATAAACATAACATCTATAAGTTCGTCTCCTTTTGTAGGTTAATTACCGGATAATGAATTTTAAACGTATTGCTATGAACTTCTATATAAAAAAAAGTCAGTGAATATTAACAGGTGGTTTGACTGTTTTTGAGTGAATGTGTTTGATAGGTTAATATTAAAAAAGGGACACAGTTAGGACTGTGCCGCAACCGGATGTAGAACTACTTTTAGAACGATGACACACACAGTGGTTTCACAGCGGTTCTGTGCCGACTAGCAGTCAGGCGTTTCTTGTGGAGAACGATGTGTCGAGGCGGCTGATAGAGTTGACTTTCAGTCGGCAGGCAATTCTCGCCGCGGTGTGTGTTTTGCACCATTTAAAAACACTAACATTCGTGTCGACTCGGCAACCACCTCGGCACAAACCGCTGTGTGTGTCATCGACCTTAGCACTACTTCTATGTAGTTTTATCTTACAATTAATAATTCTTTATGGTATGTAATCAAAGTATTCAATTAATTTGAACTTGAAACAATTTACCTATTTTTATTTATTTCATATCTGTTCAGCGAAAACCATGGTTTTTCCAGCATATTAATCATAAAATGACGTCACGTGTCAAAAAAAAGGAATGACAATGTTGGAATAAAGCCTACGTTTTTATTTTAAGACGGCATACGCTATATCTTCCAATATCCATATTACACTGCAACAGACAAGGACAACCGAGACAAGTTCGCGATTTATTAAAACACAACAAACTATAGCGTAACTATGGTGGTTGTTATAGCGTCACACATTTTGTCTTACATTTTTCGTCACACATTTTTGTCATACATTTTTAACGCTCATTTTAACCCTCTATATTGTGTTTTTTTAAAGACCACCAACAGCTAAGGTTATTTGGACCTAGCACCAATTCGTATTTTCAATTCATAATTTTTTTTTAATAATAAATTGAAAATCCAATTGACACTTTTACCAGCTCTCGGGCTAGAACCCGGGAACTGGGAACTTGTAATAGAGGAACCATAGCAACTCCATATAAACAACAGCATTGCTACACACTCGGCTATTCTCAAGCCCTTTAACCCCCTATATACCGCCTGGAAAGATGTAAGAGTTCTATTTAAAAAAAAGAACTCAGTTTGCAATAATATTTATTTGAACCATAAAAATTGTTTTTTTAATTGATATTTATTTTTACTTACCTGAAGTTAAGAATTAAATATTATATTAAGATAACCATTCTGTCAAAATTTTTCATAGTGTATATGCAATTAACCCCTGGTTGTTTTTTAATTGACATTTTTTTTGTTTTCTTTTGATTTTGTATATTTTATATCATTGTATCGTTTATTTTTCGTGAAGTTTCGGAACCACTGCACTTGCCACAACTTACGTGATAAAAAAAAACACGCAAAGAAACAATTGAGGGTTGAAAAAGTTGAAGAGCGTTTTTGAATAACAAGAGACGACGACAATTTAGATTTTAGAATGTTATATGATTTTTTTTATTTAATTGTTTTCATATCTCTGCATATTTTCAGTTAAATTATCGTAATTTTCTAGAAATTTCTCAACAATGTAATAGTAGATTGTATATCTATTTGCGTAGTGAGGCATATTACTGACGAGTGGTGACAGAATGTTGTAGCGAGTTTTAACAGTCACACGAATTACAACACCATTACGCACGAGTTATACAGGGTTTATTTTGGTCTCAGGAACATGTGGTAGGAGTGTGTTAAGCGTCTTTACAGACACCCTGTATATGGTCTTTTTTGACATACCCACTATAAAATAGCTGCTTTCACTTCATTTTCAGTATTTTCAAAAAATGTTGACAGTTCGTTTGTGTCGCAAACTTCACTTATATAGTAGGCCGAGAGTAGCTGTCAGTATAGGTAATAGCGGGCGGAGTAGGCGAATAAACATAGATCACTATGGAAATGACTTGTTTTCCCACACTAGTGTGGAAAAGATACGTTCCAGTACACCGACCTGTCAAAAGTCACTTTATATTGCATGTAAAGCAGGTATTTTATAATGGGTATAGAGTTTTTATCACAAACTAATTCTTCCCTAGGCACTTGGTAGAACATGATTAATAAAATAGAAAAACACACACTTGAAAAATTCTACAAATTTTGTTTATTTAAACACTGGACGATCGTTTCGGATTATTAATCCATCTTCATTTACTCCTTGAAGATGAATTAATATTTTATAGTCCAAAACGATCGCCGAGTACTTATTAAACAAAATTTGTAATTTTTTAACTGTGTATTTTTAGTGTTCCGTATACCAGAAAGGAACCCTATTGTTGTGCCAACGATGTCAGGCCTCTAACTTCTAAACGAAACGAAATAGGGATTTATAAGGGGCGCCCATACATTCAAACGAGGGTCAAAAAAATTTTTATTTGTACCTATTCTTGTGGGGTATCGTTGAAAAGGGCCTTTTGAGTAGATTATGAATGTGTTTTTATTTTATCAAAATTGTAGGTTTTAGAGACCGTCAAAGTTGCAATTTTTAGACCTATTTTGTTACCAGGTTTATCTTAACGCCATTACTTATAAAGCTGTAATTCACGTCAAGGATCACTCATATCCTCTAGTTAATCAACAAATACTAAAAACAGAAAAAAAGAAAGCGCCCATACATGCAAACAGGGGGTAAAAAAAATTTTGTTTTACCTATTCTTGTGGGGTATCGTTGAAAAGGGCCTTTTGAGTAGATTATGAATGTGTTTTTATTTTATCAAATTTGTAGGTTTAGCATAACTTACATAGTACGGAACCATACTCTTTGCGTGGCGCGACACGCACTTGGCCGTTTATTATTCTATTTTATAGAGTTTTATTATTTTTAAGAACTAAACATGTGCTTATACAAATAATTAACAAGCTATAATTTTCAATTAACAGCGCAATTTTCACCCTGTAGAGATAGGTAATTTGCTTGATTACCTGGAAAAGTAGATTATCCAGAATGATGGCGCTAATTATTCCAGATTAGCGTCCATTGTGGGGACGCAACGCCAGTCACCGCAACCACGAAGGTTACCAAAAATAAAGTCGAAAATAACAAAACGTACCACCGTATTAATTTCAATATGAGTTTTATTTCATTGTTTCACATGTGTTTTTTTTTAATTTTCGTTTGATAAGGGAATTAGTTCGTTAATTAAAACTAGATTCAATTAGTTGACTGCGTATTGCCACTGTCAACATTTTTTTTAAATGATTAAACATATCCGTATTAAGTTTTAATTTGACGGCCCTAACAAGTCTTGCTTGATTTGCATTTTAAGTTTGTAGGGGTGTAGAACATTTTAGTAAGAAAATTTTCGAATTAGTCCAGTAATTTTTAAAAAGACTATCCCTTAATTTTTATTTAATAAGTGTTTTTGAAGTTATGAAAAATGAATTTTTCAAAAACTGTGACAAATGAAAATTAAACGTTTAATTATTTTAAAATTCTTTTGTTTCTATGCTAAAGTTATAATAATGAACTATTTTCCTGAGAGTACTTCTTTCAGTTATCCGCGAGAGGCAGCACAGTTGTGGTAGGTACAAACATTATTTATTCCCCATTAGTGTCGTGTCATTTAGTGGTATAACTTATTTATTTAATTATTTAATAACAATAATAATTTAATAATTAAGTTATACCACTAAAATGACACGACACTAATGGGGAATAAATAATAGATGTTAAGAATCTGTTTTGATTAAAAAACAGAAATGTGGTGATCCTGATGATATTGGAAGAAAACGACTCAAAAGTGGCTTAAGGATCAAAATAAGAAGCAAATACTGTTTTATTGCATTTATTCGCTAACGTTTCGAAAAATATATTTTCATCATCAGAGCTCTGTATAAACATTGTAAAATTGTATTAGTTTGGAAAAATACTTAAAAAAAATGTATAAAATTATTGAATAACTTACCAAATGCCGTCAATAGTAACAGTATAATTGTCGAAAAATTAAAAAAACGTATTAACATTTTTTGTTATTGTTTTTATGAAGTGTAAAAAAAATTATTTTATTGATTTCTTTTGTAAATAACAACACTGAAAATATTTATGTTTTATAGAATTTTTATTATAATTTTTTATTGTGGAAAATTTTGCCAGTTAACTAATTGATACTTAAATGCTTTAAGCTAGAAACTAAGTGAAATAATTTTGTGATTTTTAAACTATGAATAAATAATGTTTGTACCTACCACAAGTGCTGCCTCTCGTATACAATTGAAAGAAAATTATCTACGTGAGGCAGCACTTGTGGTAGGTACAAACATTATTTATTCCCCATTAGTGTCGTGTCATTTTAGTAGTATAACTTACTCTCAGGAAAATGGCTTATTGAGTAATATTTACCAGTGAAATAGTTTCGACATAAAAACAAGAAAATTTCAATTTGACCAAACATTCGATTGTTTCAACTACCTTACAACAATTGAAAATCGCCTTCCACTCTTGAAACATTCATCTCCGGACTATGAGCCGTTACAGGGCGACATTTCCTGTAGTACAACGAGTTGCGTGTTCGAATCCCTTCGTAGATACGTCGGCAAGAAAATACTTCCGCCTTATTAAAACAGACAAATGGCCTTTTACAAAAAGAATATTGTTGTAAATTATTACTGTTCTAAAATGAATAGTTAATAATTTTTTTGCAATACTCACTATATAAAGCACCTACTTTACTTGCATGTATACCAGCATGTAATCGGTCACTTAACAGTCCGGTGTGTGAGGACGTGTCTTTCCCACACTAGTGTGGGAAAGTAAAATCCAATAGTAATTTAATTTAATCTCTATGATTTAATGTTTTTCAATTTATTGTTTTTAATAATAAATAAAGAAAAAATCATATATATTTCATATTGTCAAAGACAGGGCTTGATCCTCATATCTTGTATCTTGTTCTTGTAGTTCATAGCGTATTGCGTTAGACAACTCGGCTACGAAACCGGGTAAACAAGACAGCTTAGCAAATATATACCTATATATTGTACACTATGCAATGTCTATGCAGACTGGATATTACCTATATAAAAAATAAAAGTAGCTATTTTATAGTGGGTATGGCAGATAATATATCTCGTGCGTAATGATTTTTATCACTCGTGTGACTGTTAAAGCGCGTTATCACTCGTTTTAACATAATGTCACTGCACTGTACAAAATGGATGTAAAAATACTTTGAAAGTTAAGGCAGAATTCGCTCGATTTTCTAAGTGATTTTACATTATTATGTATTTTTACACAGAAAACTTTATAAAAACTTGGACTTTTACCGTAAAGTTAAACAAATTTGTGATTTTTACATAAAGTAAATTAAAATTACATAATGTGTAATATTCCAATTAAGTGTGTAAAAATTACAAAATAAAATGTATAGTTACATATATAAAATAGATGAATACAAAACAAATTAATGTAAAATTAGTAACCACGCATGCGCAATGTGTTTTTATGGAATCTACGCGATGTGGCGATACCTGTTTGCGACGCCGCATTGTCTCTTTGTGTGCCTATTACCAGATTAATCGCTGGCTACATATGGACCATCGATAATCTATGTAATCGGCCTTCTCATTTCTTACAGTGTGTCGTACGTAAAATACATCATTACGATACTAGAAATGCAATCTACTATTGCTGTTTTCTTTTCGAAAATTCTCGCTACCGACCTAAGGAATATCATCTATCTAAAATACTTGTATCTAAGATACTATTGTATCTTATGATTCACCTTCATCAGTCCGTGAGGTTGTTTTTATTTTATGTTCATTGATTATATTGCTGTCGTGTTTTGTGACGGGGTAAACCAGGGCGGAGCCCCACGCGTTGTACGCCATTCTCAAAGTACCGTTTTCTCTATAAACAAGACGACATATGACCGGTGGCAGCGTCTCACATTACTAAAGTGTGACATTAAACAGAACTAAACTATATACAGTAAAGCTTCACTTATGCTTCTAGAAAAAAAACCGGTACATAAACGAAAACATGTTCAAAAATGTTGCTTAAGAAAAATCGAAGTAACGCAATTTTTATTAATTTGTAATTAAAAAAATGGTGCCAAAGTGTTCAAGAATGTATATTAAACATCGAGAAATTTTGGTCCGACCCGTAGGTCCCGCCATCCAACCGACGCCAGTAGTGTACTTATATGTGCCTAGCGCTCCCAGGGACCCGAGCTCGTACCAGTCGGTTTATGTATGCCGACGTGCGGATTCTAATACACAAATGAATTTTTTGTTTTGTTGAAGATGCTAATGACCTGAGTTGTCGACGCGTCTATAATCTACAATAAATTAAATATATATGTGCCATTATGGCAAATACACTAATAATTTCCTGGATCAGGTAGTAATCGATTCGAAAGAATGGTTCGTGGTACTTTAAAATGGGGACGACCGAAATAAGTAAAATTGTCAAGCATCGATTTAAGGGTAGACTACTGTACTACATGATATAAACAATGTTGTGGTATGAAGTATTTATTTGTGACATGAAATATTGTTATGATGTTTTAGTTAATGATTATTCCGGTCAGAAAATAGTATCAGTTACAATGTTAAAATGCTTTATAATGATAATTTGTGAGGCACTGAGGATGTTACGAATATTTCTCTCTGTACATCAGCTACTAATAAATATTAGTATTATGTCGCAATGTTATTTGAATTCCTAGTTTCACACGAATAAATTTTAGTACACCAACTTATGCAGTTGTACAATCTTAATATTCAGATTTTACATAGGTAATCGGGATCGGATATGCAATCTCAAAACGTTGATATTTAAAAAACTTGTGATTGATTAGCATTTAAAAACATCTCACTTGTGTCGGGTTTATCATACATTTTAATGATGCTGTTAAATTTTGATTGCTACGTGTTCATTGGTTGCTGAGCTTTCATTTTGGCAAATTGTTGATCGTTACCATAGCAACCCGTCATTTAACAGCGTGATAAAAATGTACGATAAACCCGACAATGCAAATTGTTTGTTATTTTTTTCCACAGCCTGCCTATAAAATATCTATCGATTTTTTTAAATTCGATTTTTAACCATTAAAATCCACTTGTCGCAATTCTGAGAACTTATTGCGCATCTGCAGCACCGCAAGCCCTTTCAAATGACATCTCGATCGTCAAAATCGGTTCAGTAGTTTAGGAGGAGACAGGCGTACAAAAAAACGCTTGGCCTATTAATATACCTATAGATTTATGTTAAACTATATTCACGGCATCTGTCTGTACCCGCGATGCAGACATTTTATATTTTACATTTTATCTCATCTAGATTGTATACTAGGTATAATAATTGATTTCATGTGACCTACTATCTAATGGCTGAATTGTTGTTCATTATATGCGTATTATCCACGTGTGATATCATCTCCATATCAAACGACACGTGTGTAGAGACTAGAGGGCGGAAAAGTTACCCGTTTTAGTATACTGGATGTTTTATCGAAACTGTGTGATTTAAGAATACCATAGCTCCTTGATAAGTCCAATGTCAAATCTCTACCGAGAATCTTTTTTTAAATTTATTCTAGGCCACAATTTGCTAGGGTCATCTGGGCCTAGTATCAATTCAGATTTTAACATGAAATTAAATGTTAAAGCCCATTATCGATCCAAATTTATTGAACTGAATTTGTCAAAAAAATAGGTATCGAGAAAGCTTCAAAATTATATTTCAAGTATTTATCATCCTTGAACGAAAATTGGCATTTCAATAAAACATTTATTACATTTATTTATCCCACCTGCGCTCATGGATGTTTTGTGATGTTATTTAGTTTTAAGTTAGTTGTTATTTAGTGTAGTTGAAAGACGCTAATGACCTTAGATGTCGACGCGTCTATAATCTACAATAAATAAAATAAATACATGTATTTATTTTATTTAAGACGTTAAGAACAGCGAACTCCTAGGTCTCCGTTTGCAGCAAAACAATAACCTTCTAATTTCAATTATTAACCTTCTATGTCAATTTCTGCAGATTTGAAAATTATGAATTAAACGATTTACAAACTAGCTTTATTTTTACTGGCAAAATCTCCCATGTCAATGGAGAATAAATACGGACTTATACAACAAAACTCCTATGTCAAGTGAATTAGAACGACAACCTCCTATGTCAGACATAGGAGTTTGTTACAACCTCCTGTCAGTGTATTAATTTAATCTAATATGAAAAAAAATGTTAGAACATCATGGTTCAAAACATTGTTATCTTCCCCCTGAAAAGTATCTGTTTTTGACATAGAAGCTTGCTGAATTTCTTCAAATCAAGACATGGGTTGCCATTTTTCACCATCGATATGCAAAACCGACCCTTAATAAGCCAATGTAGAGTAAACATGTGATATAAAAGATGTCGAGACTCTAGAGATTTATCATGTCTTCGAGAGATCTTTGAGGTTTGAATATTTGATAAGATAATGGAAATCTGTCTTCAGTGACGTCTTAAATCCCCGCTGTACCACTTCTCAACTGAACACCTTGTACATAATATTTAGCAACATACACAGAGTGGGTTAGATACACGTGGGGTTTATAATGGGGCGGAACAGACGGCCTCGGCCGGTAATTGAGTAGGCTACGTTTCCGGTATATACCGGCAGGATGTCCGGACACCAACGTCAATGGCCGTCAGCAAATGACGTAACCATTATGTAATAACAATAGTTAAACTGATAGAGAATGTGACTGGATAAATTCTAAGTACATATGTTGGGTTATATAATTGCTTCAGGGTTGAATTTTGGATGTCAATTTCCAAAAAACTTTTTCTACAGCTTCAACTTAATTTTTCAACTCTTAAAAAAATTTTGAAAAAAAAATCAGTCATTCAAAGAAATACACCGTGGATATGGAAAAGTTCATTGAGAAGAAGAAAACATAATTTTAACAAAAAACCAGTATAATTTTGTTGCAGTTGACAAAAAATCTTATTTGACAAAAACCTTAGAATGTGATCATATGCTTAAATTTTGTATATGTGCAGGAACAGTCTAATGTCGCTCTGAAACTTTTTATTATGTAGAACAATAATCCGTGCCCACAAAAAAGTAAATGACTAATCTACATAGAATAAAAAAAAATCAAAACAAGCTTTTGTAAAATGTTCTAAAAAGAAAAAAATACTTATATTTAATTTAAACTTTACCGTTTTAAGTAGGACCCACGCTTTTATAATTATTATAAACCTAAATTAAATATTTTTCTTTTTAGTAAAGTTCAATAAAAACTTGTTTAAAAAGCGTACCTTAAATATTTTTAAATTTTAGTCATTGAAAAAATGCTTGAAAAACATCTGGAGACCCGTTCTTCCACCATCACTACCGGAACTTCCACCACATTCTATATTTTTTCATTCCTCCCACTTTTTTAACTTGTTTTGAACATTAATATAGCTAAAATATCAGAATATTTTTTTTCATTGGACCTACTTACGAATGCAAAGTTTCAAGTCAAATGGACTAATAGCATTTTCAGCTGGTTACACTTTGTTACAGGGCTTGATAATAGCCGAGCGTGTAGCAGTGCTATTATTTACATGGCGTTGCTATGGTTCCTCTATTACAAGTCTCCAGTTCCCGGGTTATAGCCCGAGAGCTGGTAAAAGTGTCAATTGGATTTTTAATTTATTATTAAAAAAAAAAATAATGAATTGAAAATATGAATTAGTGCTAGGCCCAAATAACCTTAGCTGTTGTGGTCTTTAAAACACACACACTTTGTTACACTATGCCGCACTAGTGTAAACTTTCACCAAGAACCGTGTTCGACTGTTCGTGTAATTTTCAGTGTTACACTTTTTCCACCGTCGCAAGGAAGCCGTGTAAATAAAGTGCAACACGACAGCGGTAGTGACAGAGTAATGGCCTTTTTTTAAGTTCCGAATTGTTCCGAATATGACCGAGTCTCGTTCAACTTAACATGGTATCGGCCTGTTTCGTAAATTACTACAGTCGACAGTTAACTTTATCAAAATATAGCAACTATGACTAACTAGATCGTTCATCCAAACCGACCGCAGTCCAGCAGCTGTCATGTCTACTGTACAGCTATAATGCTGAATCATTTAATTATTTCTAACGTTGCACAAGCACCAGACACTTAAACATGACAAAGCTATTAATGATGCAAATGGATTGAATTATGTAAAATATAGTTTGCAATGAAGAAGAAACATATACAGAAATATTTTCATAACAGAACTTTTTCATCATAAATTCATGCGCCGTCCCGTATTTTTTTATAGCATCATCCAGCAGCTGATACCCAGCCTACAATTAGTATTGCCGTTTAGATATAGACTTTCTAGACTCTTGTCTTGTCTAGATTTTCAAGACAAGACTTGCTAAGGTCTTGTCTAGAAATGAGGGCAGTATAGCCTAGTGGTTAGCATGCTTGGTGCCTCTAGACTGGACTGCCGTGGATTCGAATCCCGCCTGCGCTCATGGATGTTTTGTGGTGTTATTTGGTTTTATGTTAGTTGTTATTTAGTGTAG
This sequence comes from Mongoloraphidia duomilia, assembly GCA_039654895.1. NCBI lineage: Eukaryota > Metazoa > Arthropoda > Insecta > Raphidioptera > Raphidiidae > Mongoloraphidia > Mongoloraphidia duomilia. The sequence continues at coordinate 18,279,892 of CM077527.1, forward strand.
TTGAAAGACGCGTCTATAATCTACAATAAATAAATAAAATTGTCTAAACATTTTCAAGACAAGACAAGACTTGCTTTATCTAGATCAAGACTCTTGCCAAAACTCTAAACAATTTTCAAGAGTTTAGATAAACTTAGTAGTAGTAGGTAAAGTAAACCACTCGGTTAATCTAGATTCTTGAAAATAATCTTGAGTCTTGGTATTAGACAAGACAAGAGTTTTTTAATCTAGACTTAGATTTAGTGAAGTCTTGATATTTCAAGACAAGACTTAAGTGAAGTCTTGTCTTGGTATTTCAAGACAAGACAAGACTTTGAAAGTCTTGTCTTATCTAGACAGCAACACTACCTACAATATTATATATGCTCACCGTTTTGTGAGAAAAATTCGTTTATCATAATGGGAGTGTCTGCTCCACCGATCGGTAGGTAATTTAGGCACTAGCCTACGGTGCCGTTCATGTATTTAATGCTGTATCAACCGGTCCGGTCGGTGATTTAGACACTAGCCTACCGTGCCGACCATGTATTTAATGCTATACCAACCGGTTTGTCCCCCAGGGGGAACATTGGAATGTAGCTGTTCTCGCGATTGCATTCCAATGTTTTTTGGGAATTGGCGTTCCCAGGAGCCCGAGCTCGTACCAGTCGATTTGTGTATGCCGGCTGGCAGATTCTAATACACATATGGATTATTAATTGTTGTGTTGAAGACGCTAATAACCTGAGTTGTCGACGCGTCTATAATCTATAATAATAACCAACCGGTCCAGTCGGTGATTTAAACATCAACCTGCGGTACCGACTATATATTTGACCTATAATTTTTAATTTAATTAATTAATTCTTTATATGTGGAAGCAGGTCGACAGGCGTCCCGTCACCGCTGCAACCGTCTGCAAGTCAACTCGATCAAATTATCTTTCTGAATTCATTTAGGCAATATTCTTAAATCAAACCAAACTACAATTATACTCAAAAGGTGTGACGTAAATAGAACAGACTGTATATCAGCTTCATCCTTTAATTGTAGTTGCTGCGTTTATTTTTACGGTTTGAGTGTTTTAAAGAATGGATTCCCAGTACAGTATGTGCTATCGTACGCCTTGGCTTTTTTCACGAATGCGTTGTGAATAAAGGGTGCATTAAATCAGTCACGAACGATTCATTCGAAAAGTTTAAAAAGCTTTAAAAGAATCGTTGATACACTTGTCAAAAACAATAAGTAAATATTAACCATGTGCTAGTTAATAAAAAATGGATATTTCTGTATCACAGGTACAGACAGATAACTTTTGACATTTTTAATAAACCTCAAAAATCTCTGATACTGTTTAAATATAACTTGCAACTGAAAATATTCTTATAGAAAAGATCACGCTGAATCGATTCCGACCACTAACTCGCAGCATTTTATCTCGTTTAGTTTAGCAGTTATGGCGTTTTGAAATTTTTCAATAAGAATTTATAATGTAAACGCTTATATCTCCTAAACTAAAACAGATACCTTAATAAAGAAATGATGTTTTCGTTGTCTGCAATTATTGTTATATGTCATTACAAATTTAAAAGAAAGATCTCAGAAAACTTAAATTTTGTGTGTTCGCGAATCGAATCTTCAAGAGATTCGTGAATACATGTACCTATATTATTATTATAAGAGGCAACAGACTGTGATAAAACTCGACTGCCATCAACGTAGAGTGCTTTGTGAATTTCCCCTTAAACAACTGCCTGGTTAAATGCTCTGATGTTTTACTTCTCGTCGTATCCACTGTCAACAGATTAAACACGGCGGATTATTTACTCGTTTCGATAGTAAAATATCTTAACCCCTCATTTCTGGTGCGCGCTACATGTAATTATAATAGTAGTTCGTACCAAAATCATCAATAACTTACTATTTTACTATAAACTATAGAAGTAAAAAATAAATTAAAAAAATAAGTGTGACACCAAGACAGAAGGACAAAAATTCAATTTCAATAAAAAGCATCTAATAAGGCTGTGGAAACACTACTATAAAAATTTATAGAAAAAAAAACAAAGTGATTTTAATTATAAGCAAATATAAAATGTCAAGAAAAAACGATGTTTTTACGCTTTGAGTTCTCGTGACAATACAATATTATGATAATTTCAACTTGGTAACGAGGGTCTGATGATGGAATCAGGCGTTGGACAGTGGAACTCTTAAAAACTAGAGAAAAAAATAGGTAAGAAAACTTTTAAATAAACGGTTTAATTTTAAATCATCAGCTGTACCAAAAACTAGAAAATAATTAGGACACAAAACAAGGGGCACTTTGTGTCGCTGCGTCAGCGGAATAAGTAATAATCTGAGACTTTTAACAAACTAAAATAAAAACATGGGGCGCATAAAAATCTGTATAACGACTAAAATTTTTAAATAAGAATGGCTTGTCTAGACAAATGTGTTTCCAAGCCCACCAACAGAAATATTTCAAATGCGCCTCACGTTTTTATTTTAGTTCCAGATTATTATTTATTCCGCTGATGCAGCGACACAAAGCGCCCCTTGGTTTGTGTCCTAATTATTTTCTAGTTTTTAGTAAAGCTGATGATTTAAAATAAAACCGTTTAACTTAGAAGTTTTTTTACCTATTTTTATTATTGGACTATTTCGGGTTGTTATGGTAATTCGCATCACACTGTTTTTGTCACACATTTTCGTTGCATCTAGTCAACCCCGCCTGCATTTTACCTTTCAAATCGTCGAGGCAGTGTCGGCTCCGAAAAAAAGTGGGTGCGTGTACTTATGTATACGCGTTAGAAGTTATACTTCTTTGACGTGATTAAAAACTAATTTTTAATTTGCATGCAAATAATTTATTGAAATAAAATAATAGACAAGATTTTTTTATATGGTAACTATGGAAATCAATCCTATTAATTTTGATGTCGCAGTTTTTAAAAAATTCCCTCATCTTTTTTTCATAACGCACCTAAAGAAACTTCTTCTTAGTTGCGTCGTCGTCACATATTATCGGTGGGAAAACGGCCTAAAGCCTATAAATGTCCAAGATTAAATAATAATAAACTGCTTGCCGGCGACTAAACACAATACAGTGCTGACATCTATTTACAAGTACAATAAGTGTAGTAACATGGAGGCGGCGAACGGTTGCATATTTATATATAAATCTTAGTGGGCGATGGAAAGAGACAAAAACCTATGGAGAAGTGAATAATATACAACTTTTGTGTTGGATAATACATAATTAATTTATTTCTTTGTTCAACTTGGAATTGAATTATCTTTGTCGGAGTAAAACCTAATTGAATTCCTGCTCATTGCTAAACAATCACTGCCGCTATATAATATATTATTATATATATATATTATAACGGTTGTGTTCTTTTGCTCTTATTTTTAACACTGAACTCGAAAATTGTTGGGTAATTGTGAAAGTGAAACTTTGAGCTTGCACTAACCCAGAATTTTTTGTAACGGAAATTGGCAATTAGCGGCGGTACATTCTGAAAAAATGGGTATCGCTGGTACAAACAGATGACGTGAATACCATTAAACACAAATAATTGTATTCGTTGTTATGGAAAGAAATACATCTGCTTTTATTTATCTTATAAAATCAAATCGTAAAATATAATAAACTAGCTTAAGAAAGCCCGGGTGCTAAGAATTTATATATTAATAGCCGGGCTGATTTTATTAATACATTACTCACTCGCTTCGCTCGTTCGCTTGAATATTATTAATACATAAATTAGCAATAAAAAATATTGAGGGTCATTTATCGGGATAAAAACTGTCCTATCTCTCAAATTGGATCAAACAATACACATTTACAAAATTTCATTAAAATCGGATGAGCAGTTTCGGAGATTAGCGTGACACGGGATTTTTTTATACTAGGATAAAATAATTGTACCTACTTAATTTTATTTTTTTATATTTTAAATTGTTATCCAGTACCGATGTATTTTCATTATTAAAAAATGAATATTAGAAGCCTTCGGGATTCGAACCTGGGCTTGGAGTTTGTATCTGTCGGTAGACTCCGCACGGTCACCTGGCTTAATACTGTGTCTGAGACCTTAATATAGTTATACATGCTATGTTTTGTTTCACATGTCAGCCATTTCCGACTAGTTCTGTTACATCTAATATCTCTAAAATTCCACCCTAGTATAACACATTAGACGTTGTTTACGTTAAAATAAAATAATAACTGCACTTAAATCCATTAAGAACAGTTGTTACCAATTGACAGTGATAGATGAAGTCGATTTAGTCGTTTTTGAACAGACAAAAATTCTGGAAACACGTTTTCCTGTTTAGCATTGTATAAAATATCCAAAAAACTTGAAATTCTTACAAGAAAACATAATTGTCGACAAAGATCCTGTTACAATTTTATCTATCCTGTCTTACGTTAGCGTTCAGTGGCACGGTTAATAAAATTAACGATACGTAACGTGTATTTGCATTCAAAACCACCGAAATTATTGTACTTTAACGTTCCCATTAAGTAATATTTTATGTATTATCGTCCTTGAATTTTGGTTCAGTGAAACAGTTAATAAAATAAGCGTTACGTATCGCGTATTTGCGTTCAAAACCGTCGCAATTATTGTACTTTAACGTTCCCATTAAGTAATATTTTATGTATTATCGTCCTCGAATTTTGGTTCAGTGGAACAGTTAATAAAATAAGCGTTACGTAACGCGTATTTCCGTTCAGAACTGCCGCAATTTTAGTACTTCAACGTTCCTATCAAGTAATATTTTATGTATTATCGTCCTTGAATTTTGGTTCAGTGGAACAGTTAATAAAATAAGCGTTACGTAACGCGTATTTGCGTTCAGAACCGTCGAAATTATTGTACTTTAACGTTCCTATTATGTAATATTTGGTGTATAACCGTCCTTGAGTTTTGGTTCAGTGGTATTGTTAATAAATAAAGTAGGTGCTGGAGACGCTATACGGTACGCATATTTGTGTTTTAAAATGCCGCGATGCTTGTACTTTAGCACATTCCTATTTATCTGCAGCTGTCTGTTTTGTTCGCTCCGTCCTTTTTTGTTACACAATCGCTTTTGCATTTATCCATAAATGTGTCCTTTTTTTTGTTGTTGTTGTCGTCCGTGGGTTTTGTTTGATTATTCGCTCTGTTTTTAGGTCTGATTTTTGTTTTGCTATGATTTTATACATTACAACTAGCTGTACCCGCGGCTCCGCTCACGTTCATTTCAAACAGCTGATGTAATTTTTGATTTACATAATATGATAATTTATAAAATTTCACGTCAAGTACGTAACAACCAAATAACACTAAAAACGTATGTTCGAATTTAATAGTACAAATTATTTAAAAAAAAATTCGACTGATGACCAGTCCCTATACTTCCCACCTAGTAAATATTTGCAAAAAATAAACACTCTTTTTTTATTCTTTGAAAAAAAGCATGACCCTCTTTTTTGTTTAGTGATCTACTGATGGCTAGCTTAATATAGCAAAAATCATGGTTACCTTGATTTACGTACAATTTTTATTTTTTTTAGTAAAATATTTTTTTCTCGAAAACTGTACATTTTAGAGGAAAAAAATATTTAGATTTTTTTCATATTATAACATCTAGAAATCATTTATATTTTTTTTACCTATGTTAATACGTGACATTGAGAACGTTTTTTTTAATATCTCAGGATCCACTGAACCGATTTGACTCAAAATCTAATCAGATCTAAATTAAAGACTGATAAACACAATAGAACAATCGGCATGGCCGTATGTTGTTCCGTTTTTACGATATCGAAGGCGAAAAATTGACCACACACACACAGATATCAGTCAGAAAATGATCTTAAATGATTGCTAGGGTCTCAAAACGTGAAGATCTGTTAAAATCTCGAAATATTTTTTTCGGACTAAATCCATTACTTCCCTACCATAGTAGGAGGTGGGAAGTAAAAATATATGTCCCGAATATGGAACATCCTCCTTTTTTCAAGATCTCGCTGCGTGGGCCGTGGAGAAATGCTAACAACACGCAAGAGTCTATTCATTTCCAAAGAGTAATTTGAAAAAATACACTTACCTACGCTTACAAGAAAATAAATAGGTAAATACGGTTGAGTACATTAGCAAAATTTGAAATTCTCTCGACCGACCAATCACAACTCAAGAAACAAACAGACACGAACTAATCACGTACACAGGTCACTCTATCTTAACAATGAATAGACTATAGTTCGCAAATGTTAAACGTGAAACGAATTTTGAAAAAAGCAACGATTGATTAAAGAAATAAATACACAATGAACGGCAGTCTTTTATTTTTCGTCAAGGTGAAAGTACATTGACGGTGATAAAGTTTTCCTTAGAGAATTCTTTTTTTCCGATTTCGATTTAGATATTTAAACTGTAAAAGAACTGCTTACAACTAAACAGTGCGCGCACACTTTAATTTGTCTCGTAAATTTTTCAAACCGCATTGAACCGTTTGAATGGTTGTTGTAACGGTTTGGCTGAATTACTCTAGAATTTACACTTGTACGTGTTTGTGTGCTGTTTCGTATTGGAGGGCGAATTGAACACAGTGCGGTTTTAACTCTACAGCAAGAAAATAATGGTTTTTGTATCGGAAAATATAATACAGGATGCTGCAACGATTATATTTATGGTAAAGATTTTGGCGCAGAGACTAATAGACCTAGAGCTAGTGACAATTTTCAGGTGTTATTTATTCAAGGCCTTATTTTTGTGAAGATGTTGAGGGAGGCATATTAAAGTGCCCTGAGTAAGGCATTTTGCTAGATAGCGGTATGTGAGAAATGCAGACCGCCCCCAACATGTAACAAAAAATGGCCACAATTATTATTGCTTCAAGGCTGAAATTGTTTGTATAGCTTGTCGGTGAACCCAATAATGCTATTATAATATTTGCAGATCGATTGGTCGGTATTAAAAGGGTGGCAGATCACCCTAAACGTGTCATGTACCCGACGAAATTTTTATTATTAGTTCAAGATTCAAATTTTAATATGTTGTTACGGCGACTGTTTTAAGGATATATTTCAATTTGCAGAACAAAATGTCGGTAAATAAAATTGACATCAAAATGTGGCTCTTAACCAGTCATGTCAAAATTCATCCTGCTGCAACCCTTTGGCGGCCCGAATGTTTCAATTTCCAGCAGAATAAAAATAATAATATTTTATGTGTCTGCCCAATGCTCTGTGTATTCGATACATAGAAAATCTGACAGTCGGCTCTAGGACTGTGACGTATGTGAGAACAATTCTCGCATTAAATTGATATATAATAAATTCCACTTATAATATTGGTTTGTTCTAAATATTTTCTAAATCAATTGGAACAATTCATTATCTTTATTTTATAATTAACAAAATCCCATTCCAGAGTCAACACTTGAGTATTATTTGTTTTTCACTCTTCGCGCTTCTAAACAGTACACATTATGCTAGCTTGTTTCCGTCTCATTCTTACACAGACCATGACACATCGGTTGATCTCTCTTTGTTCAGTATTAATTAAATGCAATGTGCAATCTGTAGTTGATTAACATCACGCCGATGTGTTTTTCCGAGGAAAAACTTCGGGAACAATTTAAATTACAACAAAATTAGATTAACAGCAGGCTCTGGAATGTTTATATATATATATATATGTTTGTGTAATATATATATATGCGTAATGTTTGTATATAACGCCATTTCAGTGTCGTTTCTTAAAATTATGCTTTAGCGACAAGAAAGTTCTTAAATTTAATCTTATAACTAAGAAGACAAAATCAAATCCGAACTTTGTGATTAACTTTAATAAATTAAAATTTTAGAAAAGTACAGTGTAAGCTCATACGATTTTATTCCAATATATAAATAATATAGTTTATAATCATTGCGGAAGATGACGCCACTCCACTTAAAAAACATTAATTTATTAAAATTAATATTGATTATTTATTTCTATTTATTATTTGCCAGGATTCATGGCACAACATAGAATCTGTGAAAATTTTAACTAGCTACCTCTTTTACCGTTTGTGAGATAGAGCCCTGTGACAGACGGACAGACAGACATCGTTGGCAGGGTAATAAGGTTCCATACGGAGTACGGAACCCTAAAACCATCAAGCAAAATTACTACATAATCGGTTGTTTAAATAATTTAATAATATTTATTCCTCATGAATGCTATGGGAACTATGTTTTTTTAAAGTTTTCCGTTTTTTGTTGGCGTATTGCAAACTTGCAACTTTATATACACGCTAGACTAATGCGTTTCTCCACGGCCCACGCAGCGAGATCTTAAAAAAAGGAGGAAGTTCCATATTCGGGACATATTTTTTTTTATGAATAGGTATAGTTCACCGATATCTCCTGTATTTGTGAACCGATTTTGATGATTATTGTTTTATTTAATAGGGCATACCTCCGGGATGGTCCCATATAAATTTTACTTAAATCGGTTCAGTAGTTCGTCTGATTTTAATAAAAAGTTAGTAACGGACTGTAATAACGTTAAGGTAAATGTAAGTTTTTTTTTAATTATTTAGTAATCAAATATCAAGACAGACGTCGGTTAAGAACGTGCAAACAACGTATTGTAGTTTGCAAAGCCACTAAAAAGTAAAAAATAAAAAACTTTTTAACAAAAAAATAAAAACCTCCTTCAAGGAAACCACTAAGAAGTGGAAAATAATAAAATTTTGAGGTCGGCGCCAATTTAATAAAATGTAAAGACGGTTAAAAAGTGCAAATTTATTTAATATATACTTTTTCACCAACCTCATATTACTATGAGCGCGGACCTCAAAATTTTATTATTTTCCTCTTTTTAGTGGCTTTTTTGAAGGAGAGTTTTTTTTTGTTATAAAGTTTTTTTTGTGTCGTTTGGTTTCGCGTCATGTTTGACTTTTTGTGTCGAAATCATTCCGATTCACTAATCTCGCTAAAGAAGTCTAAAACCCCTCAAAAAAACTAAATCACAGACAGAGATCCTGTTCAGTTTTATATATCGCAGAATGGATGATATCTATACGTACTTACTTCATACCGGAAATGAAAAGTATTGCAAACTCAACAAAAACAAAACATCTCCGATACTGGTGTTAACCTTGCATATACAAGCCATTGTACAATCCGATTGTTGTGAACCAGATTGGAAAATTAACCCGATGTTGTCGTCAAGACCGTGCCTCAAATCGCGACATACGTCTTGTACGCTTTATCACTCTCACACCAATACTATAAACACGTCCTCACGTTCCATTATAACAAACTAAATTACCGTTCTACATTGTGTATTCAACTGTTTTAGTTGTGTTAATAGAATTCTATGTCCTGAGATCGCGCTAGTACCTACTCTTTTTATACGAGGGATGATAAAAAAATGGAAAATAAAAATTGACTTAATCAAATGGGATTGAATTGAAAGTGGATATCATTGAACTCTAGGTGTACAATTAATACCATTTTTAAATCCTTCGGTTTAAATCGTGATAGAAAACCAGAGGCAGGGACTAATAGGGCCTTTAAGCCCTGGGCCGCCAAGTGCCAAGAGCCCACAAAAATTGAACTAATATAAATTTTTAATACTTCTTCATTAACACTTGTTGTATACAGGGTCTTCAAAGTTAAGTCGGCACTATTGCTAACTTCGTTATTTTTGGATCTACAAAGTCGGTTAAATTAGCAAACTAGAAGTATTTTTTCCGGTGAATAAAACGATGAAAACAGAAAAACAATTGAATATCGCGTTTTCGAGTTTTATCAAAAATTTCTATTTTTTTAAATGATACACCCGGTATACAATATTCACAATCGATAGACAGTTGAATTCTGAACAAAAAGTGTCCCATAGTCTTCTATCCTTATGTCAAAAATGACTAAGTTAATAATGATTTTTCAAATTCAAATTAAAGGTAAGCTGTGTTAGTGGCAGCTTTGGCTCACCATAAAATAGAAAGTGACAAGAATATCCATGAGGTGAAAAATATCGTTTATTTCAAATTATTCTATAACTTGGAAGAAAACAAAATTCAAATAAGATTCTCAAAAACATCACCCTCTTGGTCCAAGCATTTTGTAGCCCGCTTGCAACACTCCTAGTGACTCTGACAATCATAACTCGAAAACGCGATGCTCAATTGTTTTTCTGTTTTCATCGTTTTATTCAGCGGAAAAAATACTTCTAGTTTGCTAATTTAACCGATTTTGTAGATCCAAAAATAACGAAGTTAGCAATAGTGCCGACTTAACTTTGAAGACCCTGTATTTTATTTCAACTTTGATTTTGATGTTATTAAAATTGATTTTTAATCATTAATTTAAAGATTCTTTAACAAAAAATTGCGCCCCATTGGACTTCAAGAAGCCCTAGGCCCCGAAAAACCTAAAAATAAATCTGCAACGGACGATGCCTGTCTTTGAGATCAGTTCCTGGACACCCTGTAATATATCTACAGTAGGTAACAATTGTTAATGATGTGTTATATAGAAACAGTAGATACCTACTGTAAAATTTATAAGTCGACAATTCAATAAGAGTGACAGAGAAAAAGAGACGATGTGGTTTAGAAAGAGAACAAATCTCGGTGCACGGAATATCTCAAAGGAAATCTTAAATTAACTTGTAGACAAAAGCCTCTGTCCTCATCAGCAAGAGACAAACATTCCTGTGAATAATATCAGACTATCATCTTTTCTTTCCCCACTTAATTCTGCAACTTGACTTATAGATAACACAACAATCGGGTATGCAATGCCAATATCTGTATATATTTAAAACACGAGCCCTCTCAACCGATTAACATTTTTTTATTATTTTTTTTTTAAAGCTTTTTGTTCATTACAATTTCCTTTTTATTTTAATGAAATGAATTATAATTTAAAAAAACTCGGGTCGCAGTGCCAAAACCCTGCCGACAATATAGTGTATTTGCTAATACTGGCATTGTGGCTTTATTATGTGAACTTAAGTTTGTTTTTGGACAAAATAAAAAATTTAACCCCTTAATACATCCCTTAAAATAATATTATTTTTCTTAATTTCAATATTTTTATCAATGCAACCTCGGTACCAAATTAAATACACCCTTCAGTAAGTAAAGCACTATGCGCAAACTAGTGTTTTCATAAAATTTGTAAGTCAGGTCCTGTCGGGCCGATTTTATTAAAATTTTGGCAGCACATTTTAATTGTAACTAAAAGGTTAAATTTCAATTTTGAAACGATTCTGAGAATTTTTTCGGCATTTTCGGGCCCAAAAACATTTTTCAACCCCTAAAAACTACCCTTAAAATGGTCCGATTGGGCCCATTTTAAATAGGCTTCGTGCGGTGATGGATTTCAACGTGCCTACCAAATTTCGTCAAAATCAATTAACTCTTTCGAAAGTTATTGCCCGCACACATATATATATATATATAAATATATATATAAATATATATATATACATATATAAATAGACATTTCCAAAAATGGTGCCAAAATGTTCAGGAGGCTATGAAACGTCGAGAAATTTTGGTCCGACCCCTAGGTCCCGCCATCCGACCGACGCCAATAGTGTATGTGCCATATGGCAAATACACTAAAAACTAAAAAACACGCTTTAATGAACTAAAAAGTAAAAAATAATTAATTTTATTGTAAAAAAGCGTGGGGTAGTATGAAAATATGATACAAAGCACCCCATGCTTTTTTTACAATAAAATTAATTATTTTTTACTTTTTAGTTCATTAAAGCGTGTTTTTTAGTTTTTTTAAATTATAATTTATTTTTGCTTTTTAGTCCTGGAGATCCTGGTCAGGATAATGGGACAAACTTATGGAATTATTGTATTGTCATCGGTCCTTGATAAGTGTGCAAAGTTTCAGTTCAATCTGAAGTTTTTTGCTTTTTTTTTAGTCCTGGAGATCCTGGTCAGGATAATGGGACAAACTTATGGAATTATTGTATTGTAATCGGTCCTTGATAAGTGTGCAAAGTTTCAGTTCAATCTGAAGTTTTTTGCTTTTTTTTAGTCCTGGAGATTCTAGTCAGGATAATGGGACAAACTTATGGAATTATTGTATTGTCATCGGTCCTTGATAAGTGTGCAAAGTTTCAGTTCAATCTGAAGTTTTTTGCTTTTTTTTTAGTCCTGGAGATCCTGGTCAGGATAATGGGACAAACTTATGGAATTATTGTATTGTAATCGGTCCTTGATAAGTGTGCAAAGTTTCAGTTCAATCTGAAGTTTTTTGCTTTTTTTTAGTCCTGGAGATTCTAGTCAGGATAATGGGACAAACTTATGGAATTATTGTATTGTCATCGGTCCTTGATAAGTGTGCAAAGTTTCAGTTCAATCTGAAGTTTTTTGCTTTTTTTTTAGTCCTGGAGATCCTGGTCAGGATAATGGGACAAACTTATTGAATTATTGTATTGTCGTCGGTCCTTGATTAGTCGACAACGTTTAAACTAAATCTGACCGTTCAAAGTTGGTCAAAATCAAGTTCAAAGAAGTCGGTTACAAACTGACAAGCAAGCAAACATACAGGTGAAGCTAATAAAAGCGTGTTAAAAAAGACTTGCTGTGTGGGTAACACTACACTGTTAACGTCCCATTGGATGCCCTTAGATTTTTTATTTATAAAAAAAAATAAAATTTTTTTAAAATAAAATTTTTTTTGCAAATCTAATCAGGTGTTCATTATGTAATTATGTATCGAATGAAATTCCGAAGTCGATATTAATTGTTCTCGAGATATGCGAGACGAAAAAAAGTTCACCAACGTACGAAGGAACGTATGTACACACACAGAGAGAGAGAGAAGGAGACATATCTCTAAAAACAGTAGATCGGACTCTAGGAACCTCAAAACGTCCAGATATATCAAAATTTTCATTCGAAAAATCGGACCTATTACAATAACTTTCAATGGTAAGTTAAAAAGAAAAAAAAACGGTGGAACTTAAAAACCAGGTAGATGGCGTTAATTAATGGACATAAAAATAATAAAAATCAAAAATAATTATTTTTTCTGTTCGTTTAAAGAATGGTTTAGCACTGTGCTGCAGAATATATAAATAATTTTCCTAACACAGAAAAGCAATTTTCCAATTGAAAGTGAATGCAAGTAACTGATTTTCTGAATTTCATGAAAACTCGGTCAAAACAAAAACTGATTAAATAATACTTACCCTACGGCCTGCTGGATTAATCATTGGTTCGACCTGACATCTGATGGTTTTTGTAGTAATTCTTTATTTTCGAATCGGTTCATTTTCAACATTTAGGCACGATATTGTTTTTCACCAAATAATTTTGTTTGTTTTTTTTGAGTTATTTTAATTTTGAACTTTAGTGATTATTTTATAATTTTATGGTTTATTTTAAAACTGTTTTGCTTCTAATATCTAATAATTTAACTGATAAGTATTTATTTTCTTACGTTTAATAATTAATTTGTCTTTAGAATTTAAAAATGAAATTTTTAATAAAAAAAAATAATGCAGGCAATTTTAGATGGATTTTACGTCCAAAAATAAACAAAAAATGTAATATTTCTCTAATTCTTAAAAATTTGAAAAACCAAAAATGTAAAAATTATCAGATTATTTTTTTTCGACATTCGCCGTTTCTCATTAATTGTTAGCTATTTTATGTTTGCAGTTTTAATTATGAAAATTCAACATTTTTTTATTATAATAATATTATTATTTGTTATTTTTTTTAAATATTTATGATCTAAAGTTGAACACCACACTTCGCTACCGGCACTATTTTTTATTTAACAAGAATTTATTTTTCACCAATAGTAATTAAAATTCGTGGAAAAAAATCGTCACATTTTTTGTTATTCGAATTTTTTTAAATTTAAGATTATACGTATTTTTAATTTCGATGCAACAATTTAAACCACAATAGTTATCTTCATTAACAATTTAAAATGCAAAATAAATTAAAATAACGTTTAAGAAGTCGTTACAAAATTTTGTTTTTTTGGACAATTTCATTCTTCATTATTGCTTTTGAAAAAATCCTGATATTTTTAGAAATATTAAGACGCGTACTATTAAGGATATATTATTGTAAATATCGAGTGTTCAAAAAAAATAAATTTCTAATTATTTAGTTTACTTTCTGAATGTCTATTTTTAAACAATTTAAATTTAATTTCAAATCAAATTCTATACATCAGAACCAAATAACGCATATTTTTTTAAATAATGTGAATAAAAAAAATATTTTCGTTGTGTAAGTTACGTCATATTAATACTTTTATTTTTTTTAAACTGAGCATATGCATAACACAAAAGTCCAATTTTTTTACTTTGTAATTTATAATTATATATTAAACGATGTAGATTATTTTTCAAAAAATTGTTCAAAATCTGACTTTAACTATAGCGACACTCAACAAAACCAGACATATCGCGCCCTTTTATCTGTCTGTCCGTCCAGATGGATGTGTGTAGATGTCTGTCTGTGTGTGTGTGTGTTGAATAAAACAAATGACGGCACAGTCTGTCGTCATTAGCGATAGAGAGCGCGTTGTTTGAACTTGCTGGCGTCCAAGTTCCAACCGTACAGCATACTGACACGTCGCCTCCACCATACAGTACCGTAACGTCCACCATGTCTTTCGACGTCTACCTGGTATGTGTGTCCCCACTACCATCGTAGTGTATGTGGGACTGCTTCGGTAGCGCTTGCCGCCCAAAACGCGTTCAGTGCGCGCCCGCCCATAGCGTTGCGAACAGGGCGTCGGGACGCTTCAACACGACCGAGAAACTATACGCTGCAGTACTACGATTATTGTTAACGGAACAGTTGATAAAAAACTTTCTTGAGTTTTAATAGATTTTTATTTTTCGATTTGTAAGTGAAAATGAAGAATTAATGGACGAAAAGTTAAAGTGTAGTGTTTTGTTTTTAGAGTTGACGCACAGAGAACTCTGTTTCACGCTTCGTTTTGTGCCGTTATTAACGCCGTTATGCGATTTAAGACGTCGTTATTTTAACACTGTAACTTCATGGTACATTTAGTTTTGAAACAAACGATATGCTTTTTAATATAATTTTGAATATTCATTAAAAGTTAATGGATACTTTTAAAAATAAATATTCGTTAAACGAGACATAAAATTCAGAATTTTTATCACGTACCCGTTATTATTTTGTGTAATGAAATAAAAATGGTCGTTTTGTTTTTTTAATAGTTGAATAATCAATACGTTTTTTTTTAAGTGAAAGAATTTAAATAGTTAATGTATATAGACAAAGAAAACGATAAAAAAGTGTCAAGAAAAAATGAAGATAAAGTGCGTGAAATTTTTTTATCTGACACGAAAATGCTTTTTGCAAACTCGAAATAATTG
Source organism: Mongoloraphidia duomilia (assembly GCA_039654895.1). Taxonomy (NCBI): domain Eukaryota; kingdom Metazoa; phylum Arthropoda; class Insecta; order Raphidioptera; family Raphidiidae; genus Mongoloraphidia; species Mongoloraphidia duomilia. Next base: position 18,295,266 of record CM077527.1, read on the forward strand.
TCTGTTATTGTTGAGAGTAAAAATGGAAGTTAAGAAAAATAATAAATGTTGAGACTCTCTGAAATAATTTAAAAATCATTTCTTCCATAATTTTTTTTTTAAACATCGATTAAGTCGGCTTTAAAAATTCCACAACATTTTAGCTGAATTGTAATATTCACTTGTGGTAACCAACTAAACTGTTATATAATTGTTGATATATGCTACCATAATAGAGCTCCAGTCTAGCGTAACATAACCGTTAAATATTATAGTTATATAATTATACCAATGAACCAATTTGTAATAGCCCATTCGAAAGGGATATGTTTACTCGGCGCATCGCTGGTCGTACTAATTATATTTGGAATCATCGAAAGAAAATGATTGTACTTTGTTATTCGTCGCAAATTGTGTTTTTACTGTGTGGTAATTGGTTGGAAAGATAAAAAAAGAAACAATGTGTTCGGAATGAATGAAATTAGGTGGCAAGTTTTGACTTTTATGTAATGCCCTAATTCTTATTGCTGGACGTACTAATTATATTTGGAATCATCGAAAGAAAATGATGTTATTCGTCGCAAGTTGTGTTTTTACTGTGTGATAATTGGTTGGAAAGATAAAAAAAAGAAACAATGTGTTCGGAATGAATGGAATTAGGTGGCAAGTTTTGACTTTTATGTAATGCCCTAATTCTTATTGCTGGACGTACTAATTATATTTAGAATCATCGAAAGAAAATGATTGTACTTTGTTATTCGTCGCAAATTGTGTTTTTACTGTGTGATAATTGGTTGGAAAGATAAAAAAAGAAACAATGTGTTCGGAATGAATGGAATTGGGTGGCAAGTTTTGACTTTTATGTAATGCCCTAATTCTTATTGCTGGACGTACTAATTATATTTGGAATCATCGAAAGAAAATGATGTTATTCGTCGCAAGTTGTGTTTTTACTGTGTGATAATTGGTTGGAAAGATAAAAAAAAGAAACAATGTGTTCGGAATGAATGGAATTGGGTGGCAAGTTTTGACTTTTATATAATGCCCTAATTCTTTTAAGATTATCGTTGAATAGGTTTAAAAACGGTTGTAACACGTGAAACAAAAGACGAAAGTTACAGTTTTAAATTGCAACTGTTCAACGTTCGTAGATTGCATTTGTTCTCGTTGTACGTGATGTTCGGTTGTTATAAGGTAATTGGAAATTTTTAGAAAATTGAACTTAAAAAAAACGTAGTTATTACTCCTTAGAAAAATGAACTGAATGTGTGTTATCAGTGATTTGAAAAAGTTTTGGTGTATTAAAATTTTTAATGTTTTTCAAGAGAAATAAAAATTAATAAGAATGGTTATTAAAAACATAATTTCGTTGTTAAAAAAGTTCGCATCTTTTATATAATAAAATTGTAGCTATATATGTCAAACAAGTAATAACGTATTTAGTAAATTGTTTTTTTAATACCACAAAATTATTTTTTTTTTTTAGTTTTCGTATTTAACTTTGATATTAAGTTACCAACTTTTTTTATTTTCGACATCTAATAAATTAAATTGTTTTCCGTTTTCACATTTTTCGTCTTTTCATGCACGGACTATTTAAATTATTTTATTGTTAGTTTCTTCATCCATTTTTACAAAAGTATAAGAGGTAACAAAATTCCAAGATTTTATTTTTTCTTTTTAATTAAAAAAGTTCTTATCCTTCTACTTTAAAGTAAAGAGTTTTCTACTGGCTTTGTAAATTTTAATATTTTAATATTGTAATTACACTGCGAAAAAAAAAAAGAAATACGAAACAAAAAATAATCGTAAAATAAAAACAAATGCCCCTCGTCTTATTCTTATCTAAATTTTGATACTCGATTTAAATGGCCATTTTTAACGACGTTTAACGATGTTATTGTTTTATTAGGGTTTTCAAAGTAAAAAGGAAACAAGTGTAGTTAAAAAGTTTACGCAAAAAAGTTTTATAATGTTTATGTTCTTATTTGGCGCATATTTCAAAGCATAGAGCTTACATAAACTTTTTAATGGCCGATAGATATATTTTATTCACTAATTTCTTTTCTGTCTTTTATACTAAACCTACATTTTTAGAATATAGTTTTAATCACGTATATCTAATGCAATTTTATGACTATTTTTAGGTGTTTTTTTAATAAAAACTTTAACTTAATTAACTTGTATATAATAATTACTAAGTTTTAACTATCTAAAATTAACGTCAAAGTTTTGTGATTTCTGGTAGCGAAAATATTAATTAAGCACACTGTTGTGTATTATAATAAAAATTTAGTGTAAAATTTTAAGTGGATGTGTTTATTTTTGTGAAATTGGCACAGTGTTTCGATATAGTTATATTTCCTCCAACGTTTCGAGCAACCAACGCTTATCATCATCAATCATGGATACGGATTATTTCGCCGTTCCGACACAAAAATAGTTGTATAAGAGGTAGTCAGGTTTGTTATCAATATAATTTTTCTGTCCCCCAAATGACAGGTGTCTCAGAGGCGGGCGCAGCGGGCACGATGCCGCCCCCTTCTTCTAATGGACGATCGACGATTGTCCCAAAAGTCGTCGTCGTCATTACAGCAGCACTTCTGATAATCGTCACTTGTCTTCTGCCGAATTCGGTTGCTTTGCCGGCATCCGACGATGGACGAGGTATGTTTCACTTTTTTTATATTATATAATTTTAGTATTTTGAGAACTGAATGCATTGTGTAACGGTCACAAACAGGCAAAGGTGGTTTTAGAAAATAAAAGACGTAATAAACATCCCGTAGACCAATTCACGAGAATTCTGGATCGGGTAGTATAAGAGATTGGGAGTTAGTACAATATGTCCTAGATGCTGCAGTGCTCTCGGCGATAGGATGACTCCCAAAACAAAAAAAAACTTTACTGAATTACATGTTCTATGACATCTGAAACCCTTGTAATCATAACAAGAAATGGTAAAGTTGACTCTAGTTGGTGTAGAGTAGAATTGCAATCCACAATATTGATGCTGATTGAAGGAAGAATTAGAAATTTGTTCCCAGTGGAAATTTCTAATTCTTACTTCAATCAGCATCTTTTAGCTTCCTTCAATCAGCATCTATAATTTTGAAATTTGGTGGATTTCTTGTTGTTGATTGAAGGAAGAATTAGAAATTTCTAATTCTTCCTTCAATCAACATAACAAGAAATCCACCAAATTTCAAAACTATAGATAATTAGACCCTAGACGTCTACCAACGTGGTAGTTTAAAAAAAATGCTAGCGGTAAAAATAAATGGTGATTTAAATTGTGGCGGTATTAATGGTAAAACAATAGATGATTTAAAATATCATCTGCCAAAATAGTATCAGTGGTATTTTGGACAAACTTCTTTAGCATCCTGAAGTCAACATTTAAGTATCGATTCATTTGGAAGAATTTCATTGCTTCGTATCAGTATTGCTATTTTGGGGGACTTTCAGGGCGGATCCAGCCACTCTGTTCGGAGGTGGCGTTCTAGGGTAGCAGGTCGCCGGTTCTGAGGAATAGGCAAATAAAAATTGTTCCACAATTCTATAGTAGCTTTTTTGTTCCAAGTAAAACTTTTTTTATTCTCGTGTATAATTAAAAAAATATATTATCAAAGATTTCGAGGGTGGCGATCGCCACTGGCGCCACCCTTCTTGATCCGCCCCTGGGGACTTTCCCGTAAATCTAGTATAATTTGAGAGCTTTTCGAGAAATAATATTTATTTTATTTATTCCTTTTAACAATACATTTTTGACTAGCAAATATTGTTTAGAATTTTCCCACTTAACTTGGCAAGCCAGAGCTAGGATGAGAGCACTTTTTTTGGATGTTTCCTAATAGATCATTCATTGCAGCATCTATTTGGTGACAATTGATGTAATTTAACATGATTATAACAATGAATTGTAAACAGCATTGTTTATAATATTTCCAAACAAGTTCACCCTAATAGATCATTATTAAACTAGAACAATAATAGTAATGACTAGTATTAATGTATTTTATATTGAACAATCGATTTAAAATAACTAGAATTAAATTATAACACAAATTGACAATCAAACTAATTATTAGATCCTTACCTTAAATAAATTCACTATATTAGTGAATTAACATAATAATATCAGACGATACTATCGCCATGATATTTTTTTAGAGGGCTATATAAGAAAAATGTAAATGCCACTGTCGGGACTCCCCAATTACTCCCAATTACTCGTCGTTAAATTGTATATATTCTACACCAAAGGTCACCAACTGACGAACCGGGGTTCACATTCGAACCGCGGACAAATTATATATGGACCTTATTTCATAAAATTTTATTTTGCTTTAATTTGACGTATGATTCTTCAAGGCTTCCACGGACCAACGCCGCGCCGAAAATTCAAATTATATGGGGGAGGTGTTAGTATTTACACTCAAGTCATATCCCCCTTACATATCCCGTCATATAATTTGATCCACCGACACTTCCACTCCCTCAGTTCCGGGTTGGTCTTGAGTCTTAATACAATTTTATGAAATTTTAATTTTAACTCTAAGGTTTGTTTTAATAATTTCGTGTTTCTTTTAACAGGAATCCGTTGTTTTTTATTTTAATTAGTAAATCAGTAAAATAACTAAAATGAAAAATCATTTTTTTTAATTAGTGTCGGCGTGTAATATTTGTCCTTGGGATACTGTTTAAGTTTGTCGAACCGCGGACCTCTATTAACAATGTTGGTGACCCCTGTTCTACATCGCACAGTAATATTCTACCAAAACAAGCCATGTCTTTTTATATTAATGTAGATAGATACCTATTTAAAAAGAATGAGTAACTATATATTTTAAATCTCATAGCAAAGTGGTTATTTTCTTTAGTGCTGTTATTTTGATCCACCTGTATATTTGCCTAGGAATGACCGTTGCATTTTGTATTTGATGTTTGTAATAAGACATTATGACCAGTTCATATGATTCATTTTACGATTACGTTTTATTTTTGCTTGATGCCTTATAAAATAAAATCATCAAAAAGCTTTCATTTATATTGGATGAACTTTATTTTTCTTAATTCTTTAACATCACATATACTTCGTCCACAAAGTCGTGTTTTATTTTTGCGATTTTTAGAACCCACCTGAAAATACGCAGTGTCTAGTGATGGGCGAATACGAGATGTTTTTACAATCGAAATAATAATTTGTAATCGTTCATAATAACAATCGAGTCCACAATCGACTCGGAGTTTGATTTTACAAGTTGTTTATTTGCCACATAGGTTATAGCAATAGCAGCGAATGAGAATACATACAATCGCGATTCAAGGTTATATGCTGGTCGACTGACGTTCACGCGACTCGTTGATTGTTCACTGTTCACACTCGGTACTCACTACTCTGTGATCTCTTCACTATAGCATTCGTATTACGCGATTACTGCACAATCGACCATCGACTCAACAACACAGTTGCTGAATGATTAACGATTTATTATATTGTTCTCGACAGTGTACGATTCAGTACTATGCGACTCGGTCTCGATGAACTATGAAACAATAACACTCGAGTCCAAGTGACAACCATCGAGAGTCATCGGGATGTTTGAACAATCGAGACAATCGACTAAAATGGACAATCGAGACAATCGACTAAAATGAACAATCGAGACAATCGACTAAAATATCTCGTATCGCGCATCACTAGTCGCGTCCTAAATTAATTTTGATATTAATTTACGAAATAAGATAAACAGTGATTTATTGTTCCTTTTTTGCGACTTTTTGTGGGACCTTATCGGATTGAATAATTTTTTTGAGAAACGAAAAAAGGAGCTCAGCCTTAAAAGGCGTCCCACGAATTTATCGTGTGAGTCTATATACCTAGTACCTACATTTTAGACACTAAGCTCTATAAATCTTTAAACTTACTATATGAATGTTTCCATCAATGTCAAATTTGGTTTAAATTTTTAACCTCCCGTTTCTATATCGCTAAAACTGAGTTAACAATTGGGGTTAGTGAAAAACTTTAGTCTCCAGTTTTGAATTGGAATAAATACTAGAAAATGGTACATTTTATTGCATTTGATTTTATGAAATTATTACGAAATATTACAGTTAACATTAAATTAATTATTATCTAAAATGATATCACATGAACTGGAGAATGTCTATTAAAAACTAGTTCTTGATCGGACAATATACAGGGTGTAGAATCTTTTTCGAAAATTCTCGTTATTGAGACGATAATTGCATAATTTCTCATCTTAAACTACGAGAACGAGAACGAGATTCTCGCCGAGAAACAGTAAGTGAGTCTAAATAAGTTTTGGAAAAATAACTACACTTGAAACAGATCGCATATTGTATTATAGTTGTTTTGTCAAAAACTATTTTACACCTTGTATATTGTCTGTGGTTATATCAGATACGTATTTCTCTTACCAACAGCAGTTATTCAAGCAGGTAAAAATAAAATGCAGTAATTGGTATCAAATAAAAATGATGAGTACTCTGAAATTTAATACCCGAGACTGCAATATGCTTTTAGATGAATGCGAATTTCTGTACATACGTCGACATTTTTTCTTGGAGTAAAAAAATTTTACTTGAAATTATACTTCATCCGTAATTTTATCGTGAACTTTTATATCGATTATTTGCTGTTGGTAAGAATTTTAAAAGTAGACACGAAGTTCGAATTATTATAATCATTTAATTTTCTAAATGGTGGCAGCAATCATTACCACCGAATACGTGATCGGTGCTCGAGCACCGATGAATTTTTTATGACCATAAATTGCATGTTTGCAATAATCCTTTCATTTGTAAGTTTTTGTGAGATCAAAAAAGGCGATACATATTAAGTTCGATTTATTCGTTCGTTGGTTTATAGTGTTAGGAACTTTAGAATTATCTATAGGTATAAAAAAATGAATGTTTGTCTGTCTGTCTGTCTGTCTGTCTGTTTGTTTGTCTCGTATGCGTTCCTATACCATTCATCCGATTGCGATGAAACACCGGGAAGGTTTCTGTAGGTTCATAAATTCTTAGCATTCGAGCAGGACCGCTAGATTACCATGCACGGTGGAAGTACGTGTATATATGGCGGAAGGGCGGGTGTTCAATCTTTATAATAAAATTCTAAGCTCCCGGGCGAAGTTGGACCGGACCGCTGGGTGTTCAATCTTTATTATAAAATTCTAAGCACCTGGGCGAAGCCGGACCGGGCCGGTAGTAATAAACCGTGCACGGTGGAAGTACGTGTATATATGGCGGAAGGGCGGGTGTTCAATCTTTATTATAAAATTCTGAGCTCCCGGGCGAAGTTGGACCGGACCGCTGGGTGTTCAATCTTTATTATAAAATTCTAAGCACCTGGGCGAAGCCGAACCGGGCCGTTAGTAATATAATATAGAGCAGCCATTTTAGATATTTCCGAAAAAAAATATACCTTCGACAAAGCGAATTTGTCGACATATTCTTTCAAGATTAAGAAGTCGATTGGTTATGGCTGCAGCCTGCAGTAGTTGTCTAGCTTTATGAAAACTCTACAAGAAAAATAATCTTGATAGGTTGAAAATAAAATCTTTAATAAAAATATTAAAATGAGTTATTTTTTGTAGCGTAAACGTGACATTTTTGCTAAAGAAGTGCTGTAGGTTTTTATCTGATGTAATTTCCTGGCTCCATAATGTATTATGAAGTGAGGATGATCTTAGTTCACATTTTGCCGATATTTGTAAGTTATAATAAAAAAAGACACAAGCGCCTGCTGTTGTCGAAGCTCTTAAGAGCTTCAAAAGCTTTTTTTTAATGAAAGTAGTGAATACTTTTCGCTTTCTACTAAAGATTAAAAATTATAAAGAAAGCAATACATTTTATTTAGAATTTGGCGTTTTCAAATTTATGAACAAATTTCTAGTACTTTATCAATTTTATGGTATGTAAAAACTAAGTAAGTACAGTGGCGGTTCAATAGGGTGGACCAAATAAACGCCAAGTATATTGCATTAAGCAGTGATTTAAAAAAAATTTATTTGCAGATATTTTTTCTGTATTAGCTTGATCTATTATTGATAATTTAGTGTGCCTTGCATAAAGACTCACGAACCGTCACTGTCGTCACCTTCAAGACGGTAGATCACCTTTTAGTTTTCCAAAAATTAATTGTTTTTGTATATTAATAGCTTCATCTTGTCAACGAATTTAAACGAAAAAAAACTAAAATTTTAAGTATTACAAAAATTTAAACGAAACAGAAAAGTTTCTATCATATCGTTCAGAAAAGGCCTGGTTTTTTGGGTCTCAATTGTGATTTTCCTTAAGAAAAATCAGAATCAACAACGAATTAAATTTGAACATATTTATAGCAGTTTGATTTTTGTTGTATCGACCTTTTTCTTTTTTAAATTACAAAAATAATATCCAAATTTTCCAACTGTACGGCAATGAAATTTCTTAAAGTTTTAAAGGTTGAATATTATATTTTATCAGTTAAATATATCTCTAAACAAAAATCGAAGATAAAACTTTTTGACTTTGACATCCTAAGGGCTTTTTGCAAACTTGTAAAACATATAATATATTAAAGCATTTTTTTAAACTTGCAACTGAATTTATTAAAAGTGTCACATACAGTTGAATATTTAAACTGAAAGCAACTGAAAGTTTTAGATTTGAAGTTGTTTTTAGATTTTGTTTTCAGATCCTTTTTATATGTTTTTCGACTAATTAAAATTGCATTCAGAAGTTGAATTTGCAAATCATGAATGTAATTCGAACTTCGTGTCTTTAACTTTTAAAGATACAACTTCCGTAGTTTTTATTATCTACAAATAATTCAGTAAGTTTAAACTATCGATAAACGTCCAATACTTTTATAGTGTTCCAATTTATTTAATGATGCTTTATTTTTTAAGTTTCTTTTATAATGACATTTTTTAAATAATCTAGGTATCATATAGATACAGAAATTTCTTTTGATAGCACCTTATTAAATAACAGAATATGCTTTTAGTAAAAAAACAGGAAAGAAAGGCTGTAGAATACTATATTGGTGTTTAAAACATTTAACAAAAAGCCGACGTTTCGGAACCACATCGGTCCATAATCATGACCTACAAAAAAAATTTATTACAATTTTCGTGAAATTTTTTTTAAAATAGGTATTTGGATAAAAAAAATTTTTTCACGAAAATTGTAATAAAAATTTTTTGTAGGACCTACAAAAAATTTTTATTACAATTTTCGTAAAAAAAATTTTTTTTTATCCTAATATTTTAAAAAAATTTTCACGAAAATTGTAATAAAAATTTTTTGTAGCTCATGATTATGGACCGATGTGGTTCCGAAACGTCGGCTTTTTGTTAAATGTTTTAAACACAATATAGTATTCTAAAGTCTTTCTTTCCTGTTTTTCTACTAAAAAAAGATATGTAAAATAACCTTTAAATGCGATTACGTCATACTAAGACTGAAATTTTCACTCAAAAAAAAAATTATTTGCAAAAAAAAGAATGCTAAATGCATTTTTTTGGGAAAAAGTATTGCTTTTTCTCAAAAAGTTTTTTTTGCAAATAATTCAGTTTTAGATTATAGAGATAAAACTTTACAAAATTAACATTAAATTAAAATAACAAATGAAAACTATGATAACAACGTCCGAAGTATGTTTCAAATAATTTTTTTTATCGCTTAAATATGTGATGAGATTTTAAACGTGTTTATGAGAATCTTAATAGTATATTGTGTAACTAGTGTGCTAAATATATCTTTATACGTCAGGCGCGATGTTTTCAGATAGTAGGCGAGCGCGCACGAGCCTTGGCAAGTGTGCATCGCGAGCCGAATACGAGTGCTGAAAACATCGCGCCTGACGCATAAATATTTAGCACACGCGTTGCACACTATACTTTATTCAACACATGCATGGTTTTAGACTTTATTTGAATTAAAAAAAAACAATTACATAAAGGTTCGTTATGTAACTGTTTTTCATTATAGCACTGAAAAGCGTTGCATAATGGATTATTATGTATAACTAGTTACATAATGAACCATTATAGTACTGAAAAACGTTACATAATGGTCACTAGTCGATAAACGGCTATTTAAGGTCCGCAAAACAGATACGAAAAAACACTAAAAACGTGCATGTGTTGAATAAAATTATTTGTAAAACTTTGAATTGCTAGAAAAAATATTTTTTTCAGCAATTTCTCGATAAGTTTTTGCAAGTAATTCATCTTTATATGTTTATTGTGAAACAACATCGGTCGAAGGCCACTCGTAAACCTAATACCTTAAATAAGTTTAGTGTTGAAATAATTGAAGCCATACAATAAAAATAACACGTAGTGAATTGCGTTATGTGGAAAATTTGTTGTCGTCGGAATCGCGGATTTTGTACATGATGTCCTAGACTCGGTTGTATCATGTGTTCGCATATTTAGGCTCATAAAAATTGAAATTACAGTAATTTCAGGTTTACATGAAATCACTGCAGTGAATAGGTACAGACTCATAAAAAAGTGCTACAGAAATCGTGTCACGCACATTTTTTTCAAATCGGTTTTAGTTTAAACACAAGATTATTTAGTTACGGTGGGCGGCTACTAAATAAATGGGTAATTAAATCATAACGATTTTTGTTCCCTTATGTCCACACAATATTCACAACAATTAAGTAGTGAATGATACCAGGCAGCGCTGCGGCTGCCCTGATTGCTTGGCTATATCTAAAGGGAAAAAAGTCCCGACAGTGGAATTTGATTTTTTCTTAGATATAGCCAACCAATCAGGGCAGCTGCAGCGCTGCCTGATATTATTCACTACTTAATTGTTGTGTATATGACGTGGATATAAGGAAACAAAAATCGTTATGATTTAATTATTTAGTTTTAGTTTGCTTAAAGTCAGCAGTAAGTTTACGTTTATAAACAAATTCTGCAAAAATGGAATTTGTTAAAACAACAAAAAATTTTTGTCAACGGAAATAAAAAATATATTTTTAGCAGAAAATCAATTCACACATTCAAATATTAGAACAAAAACAAATACTTAATAAATTTTAGGTACTTAAGTTGTTAACAACTTGTCTGCAAGAAACAAGATTTTTAAAATTAAAATTGTAGCTGTTACAGAAGCTTTTAAAAATCGGGTAGGGATTTGACTGAAATGACACAGCAAAAAAAATTTTTTTTTTAAAGGCAGTTTGATTTCCAACTTCCTCGAATAAACCAAAAATGTACACTTCTATCTCTATAAAAACCGATTGTGAAACCGTACATTCTTATATACTTCTATCTTTCCTCGAAAAAAAAAAAATCGTCAAAAAGAAGTAGATATCAGAATCGCTCTTTGTTTTTGACAAAGTGAAAAATTTTGTCATCGACTGTAACCAAATATATTGGTATCAGTAATACGTTGTTGTGTGCCGATTGTATTCACGGACACGTGACTGTGACGTCGCGACGCCTTGTGATAGGTACGACGTCGGACGTCTCCCGCAATGCATACCGCAGCAGCTAATGTCTTATTATATCCGTGGATTCATTCAATTACTGTCGGTTATATCATGCGGTCAGAGACTGAGTTATAGACAAAACCAACTTTCAATTATATACACGGGAGGAGCTTTATTTATTCAACGTAAAATTGTTAATAACTGTAACCTTACGTACGTACTTGTGACCTTGAGTATCTACAATTTACAATAATGTTACTTAAATTGAGGAAACTGCGTTTTGAAAATAGTAAGTATTCTAAATTAACGAAATTATACATAATGTATTATTTACACGGGAGGAGCTTTATTTATTCAACGTAAAATTGTTAATAACTGTAAGCGTACTTACGTACTTGTGACGTTGAGTATCTACAATTTACAATTGTTACTTAAATTAAGTACACTGCGTTTTGAAAATAGTAAGTATTCTAAATTAACGAAATAATACATAATGTATTATTTACACGGGATGAGCTTTATTTATTCAACTTAAACTTATTAATAACTGTAACCTTACGTACGTACTTGTGACCTTGAGTATCTACAATTTACAATTGTTACTTAAATTGAGGAAACTGTGTTTTGAAAATAGTAAGTATTCTAAATTAACGAAATTATACATAATGTATTATTTACACGGGAGGAGCTTTATTTATTCAACTTAAATTTTTTAATAACTGTACGCTTGCGTACGTGCTTGGGACCTTGAGTATCCATAATTTACAGTTGTTACTTAAAATGATGAACTGCGTTTTAAAAATAGTAATCTTAAATTAACGAAATAATCAAAAGTCGATTAAGCTTCAACTTAATTATATTTTTTGCATTGTTTTAGTTTAAACTACGATAAATATAATTGTTGTGTCATACTGAATAGCGTGATATTATTTTTTTCCTCATAAAGATTAATTATGAAATAAATTTCCTTACAAAGTAAGAAAATTCGTGAATTCTTGAAACTATTATATAAAGTCCTCCTTTCTTTTTACTTTAAATCCACTGGGCCGTTTACCAGTTTGGTTTCCATTGTATAGAACATTATCTTGGGCATCTCCGGGCTTAACAGCAAGTTAAATATAAATAACAAAGTTTCAAAAGAAAATGCTCGTCTAAAAAAACAAACCAGAAAATATTTCAGTTACATAAAGGTTAAATTAGTTCATCTAGAATATATAGTAGCTGTTAATATGTCTTTCAACACTCTTAACTCTCAATTTAACATCGCCGCGACGATCCCCCGTTCCTTTGGGACCCTATCTACGGGAGTGAGGAGACTCACCTGTAATTCTATTTTATATATAATACACTAAAAACTAGAGCTTGCTGTATTCCTGTGAGAAGGAGATATAATTTAGATGAACGTCGTATAATACCTTGTTTCTTCTAACTTTTCTGGATGAAAATCTTTTTGATATTTTTAATTTTCTTGACATTAATGTTTATATTACATTAAATTTAAAATACAACATGATAAATATTCTGTTAAGGTTTCTGATTAGGAGTTGCAAAAAACATTTCCGAATCGCTAAATTTCCAAAATCTTAAATAATTGTTTTTTTTTATTAACCTTTTCGCAAATAAATACGTAAAATCACACAGATTAAACACGAATTTAGAAAAATGTATTTTTAGTATCCAAAACGCAGTATCTTTACTCTCTTTCAGAATTATTGGGATTTGACATATTTCTATCAACTAACATTGTACGCACGATTTTTTATTTTGTCAGAGCTTGTAATCTCATTTTTAACGTGATTGAAATTACTAAAGACTCCCGCAATGCGTGTAACTTATATTTTTCAGACTCTTTAGTATCTGCTATTTCTAATCTTATTCGGCTAAACCTCTGACGCGCAAATATTATTTTTCTCGCTGATTAGTGACGACTCACGCACAGAGTCGTTGTATGAGTTGAGCTCGTCCTTTTCATTCGGCCGCAGTGAAGACTCTCACACCGAGTAGTTGCGTGAGTTGGGATCGTTTTAGTCATTCGGGCGCAATGGCGACTCTCGCACCGAGTCGTTACGTGAGATGAGTTCGTTCTTGTGATTCGACCGCAATAAAGACTCTCACACCGAGTAGTAGCGTGAGTTGGGATCGATTTAGTCATTCGGGCGCAGTGGAGACTCTCGCACCGAGTCGTTACGTAAAATGAGTTCGTTTTTGTGATTCGACCGCAATAAAGACTCTCACACCGAGTAGCTGCGTGAGTTGGGCTCGTTTTAGTCGTTCGAGCGCAATGGCGACTCTCGCACAGAGGCGCTGCGTGAGTTGAGCTCGTTCTTGTCATTCGGGCGCAACGAAGACTCTCACATCTAGTAGTTGCGTGAGTTGGGCTCATTTTAGTCGTTCGGGCGCAATGGCGACTCTCGCACCGAGTCGTTGCGTGATTTGAGCTCGTTCTTTTCATTCGGCCGCAGTGAAGACTCTCACACCGAGTAGTTGCGTGAGTTGGGCTTGTTTTAGTCATTCGGGCGCAATGGCGACTCTCGCACCGAGTAGTTGCGTGAGTTGGGCTCGTTTTAGTCATTCAGTCGCAATGACGACTCCCGCACCGAGTCGTGTAAGTAGAGCTTGTTCTTGTCATTCGGGCGCAACGACGACTCTCGCACCGAGTGAAATATGTAATTTCGCAACTATCCGACGTATTGTTCGTCGACTTTCAGATCCAACGTTGGTGTTGTTTTCAGCGATGACAGACGGCAGGCGAACAGAGCAGGTTAGGTTAGTATATACAGAGCTCTTCTATACCTAACCTGGTACTGAGGCTGTGTATTGTATACCAGCAACCGACAGTTTCGAAGCACTTCTCTAATAATGATTGGCATTTGACCCGACAGCCAGAGCGTGATGAATATTTCACAGTTTGTAGTCGACATTGCGTTGCTATATATCTATGCAAACCGACAAAAGGGGTCGCGATTTTTTAATCGAATAGAAAACCGAAAAAATCGAAAGGTGGAGCAAGTGTATATCCAAGACAAATGTAGTTCCTGCCAGTATATTTTACATATTTGCGTATATTGCACTCTCATCTGTGAATTAGACATCTAACTAACATATTCTTCCATAGTTCACTGCGGTGATGTTCAGTTGCATTATTATTCAGCGATTGGAAATCATATTTTTCATTTTTGGGTCGCACTTGCCCCATCTCACCTTACAATTAAAAATTAAAGATGTCGGATGTACCTATATAGGTGTACATTGTACAATATAACAAATAACTTACGGTGGGGCAAATGCATTTATGAGGCAAGTGCAGTTCCTGCCATTATATTTCACATACTTGCGTATATTGCACTCTCATCTGTGAATTGGATATCTAACTAACATATTCTTCCATTAATATTCACTGCGGTGATGTTCAGTTGCATTATTATTCAGCGATTGGAAATCACATTTTTCATTTTTGGGTCGCACTTGCCCCATCTCACCTTACAAATAAAAATTAAAGATATCAGATGTACCTATAGATGTACAATATAACACTATAAATAACTCATGGTGGGGCAATTGCATTTCTGAGGCAAGTGCAGTTCCTGCCATTATATTTCACATTCTTGCGTATATTGCACTGTCATCTGTGAACCATTGAACCGATTTCAGTTTAGTTTACACGGTTATATGAAACGTTATCCTTGGAATGCTTTAGATTTTGGAAGCATAACGGCTGGTACGAAAACGCCTTTTAGCCGGGTACATCAAAGCTCAATGTTTTACAAAAAAAATAGAATATTATGTATCGTGAACCCTGCATTTAGAGTGTAATAATTTTAGAATAGAAACAACAGAGTGTATAGGGGAAGGAGGGCACTGTATGTATATATTTATGTGTTAGAAGGCAGTGTGTTATCGACCGAGCCCGTATTACCCTACATAATATGTATATATGTATACACCTAGTAGCAAATGCTATGGGATCGATTCTGCTACATATACAGTCATTCTACTGGTGGTTGTGCTATGATAGCCGATAACAACGCATTCTGTAATGCGGCATCTCTGTTATCCCCGTGCTCACACAACAGTGGTTATGTCAGATTACGACAGACGGCGACACGGTCGTTGAACGTTTGACGTTAGTCTAAAAACGGAAATAAAATTTATATATGATAAGTTTCGCGATTTTCCATTTTTTTTAATTAAACCGTCACCCGCGCCGCGACGCAAAGAAGCAGACGTACGCGATAGCAGATAAGCTTTTGAGTAGTGGACATTTCATGGAATTACGTCAGATTACGACAGATGGCGATACGGTCGTTGAATTTGACATTAGTTTTAAAACGGAAATAAATTTATATGATAAAAGCGCCGCGATTTTCCATGTTTTTTAAATTAAACCGTCACCAGCGCCGCGACGCAAAGTGGCGGACGTCCACGATAGCAGATCAGTTTTTGAGTAGTTAAAATTTCAGTTCAGATTTCATGGAACTGCGTACATGTTATTTCTTTGCTGAAATAAAAAAAATTATGAAGACTTGTAACAGTTATTTTGAGTGGTTTCTCTCAATAATCTTATAAAAAAGAAAATTTGTTGCCTCCGAAAATTCTAACTCACTTTCAGAGGCCCTTAAATACAAAATTCAAAATTTGCGAATTCTTGACTCTATATGGGTCCTTTATGAAGAACATGTGTTTTTTTTAGTTTCAAATCAGTTGCAGTGTCGAGGTATATTCTTATAGGAGACCGTGATCCTGGACAAATTTTCTATATCATTCGTTCGCTCTATCGAAATAATATGCAAATTTTGAACTAAAAATTGTAATTATCTGAGTGGACTGAACAACAGACGTGGGACGCGTTGATAATATCTGATTTTAAATCTTGTTGAAATTTAATTTTTTCAGAGTACCTAACTTGAAAATATTTCAAAACGTAATCATTTTGTTTAAAAAATATATCCTGTAAAAATATTCTCAGTACTTTTAATAAAATTAGCTGCCTAAAAAAAGAGGGTGTGCTTCCCGCAATACGGTAGAATTGAAACTCTCTCACTCACTGATCGGTATGTGTTCGTGCCCTATCTCGTTCACATATTTAAGTAAGCGCCATCTAGAACAATTTATTGGAACGTCTTTTGATTAATTTTTTACTGCCACCTATTTGCGAGTTAACAAATTCCGCTATACTAGTACAGCGGTTGGATTCCTTTCTCCTTTTCCCCACCAATACCTCCGTCGCGCTTTTTTCTTATATAGTCGATCGGAATCACTCCTGTCTACCGCGCCTTAGAATATTTCACTTCAAACATATATTTTGTTCCAAGTCTGCTAGTAAAGAGGTAAAAATCGTATGTTTTTTGTCCTGTGTTATAGGTTAACGTTTTGAAGCTTTCTTTTATTTCGTTCTTGTTTTTTATTTAAATTTTGCCATTGGACGAGCTTTGTGACGTTGAATTTCGTGTTGGCATCACTCATTATTGAATACAAAGCATTTTTTATAAACACAGAAATGAGAAATAATCTACGTGTCATCAGCAATAAAATTTGAAATACATAAAACAAATTAAATATTTATGGTCAAATACAACTAAATTCCCATAAATTGTACTTGCGATCGTCTCTAGAAGTTTGAATCTAAACTGCATTCCACGGAATTTGCAATTTGTGCTTAGATAGTTCACCGGTATTAAAAATGTTACTTTATAATGTCTTTTATTTGGCTTAGATTTTGTTTTTTTAAATATTTTCGTATACCTATACTTAAAAAACTGGCGGGATTGGGATCTGTCAAATGGAAATATGACATCTGGTGGTAGAAAATTGTACTCGAATAAGGGAAAAATTTACATGCTAACAGTAACTTATCGTGAAATGGTTCATTACAAAAATAAAACAAAAAGTTTATCCAAAATAAGTTCAGATAATTAACACGGAGAGCATAGGAAAGGTTGTGTTTTTGACAAGTTTTTTAATTTAAAAAAAAAAGTAACAGTCAGAAATTTTCAAAAAACTAACTGTTCATTGATGTTTTTGTTCTGAGTTTAAAAAAGAAAATCCAAAAATTATTGACTTTTTTATTATTGAGATATAATAACGCAAAGTTCAGAAATTTATGAGAACAGATTGACATTTTTATATAATCCAAGCGAACAAACTAAGTGAAATATGTGTTACTATGTGAACAACAGTTTAGGTACAATCTCTAACAAATTTTTTTACATTTAACACTATACTTATTTATTGTATTATGAACGAAACTTTTGGATGTTATTGTAGCACGACAACTACCATAAAACCATAGCAACTATTGTAATTCCGCCATGTTTTTAAAATCCCTCCCATTTGACAGATCCTAATATTCTTAACTTTTTTTTTTAAATGAAAGCCTCCATCCATCCATTAATTAATTAATTAGTGCCAGTTTAATTATTCACTTCCATCTTCAGTTTTAATAAAGTCGTAATAAAAAACAGTTCTTCATTATTATTAAATTATTATTCAAACCGATAATTTTTCAACGTCATTTTCAATGTAAAGCCGATTGCACGATGACTTGAGGAACGAATATATATCTCCCTCTCTGGATATGTGAAAGAACTGACGTATTTTAAAATGTCGTCAAAACATCCCGTCCGGTTTTTCACTCTCGAAGGACATAGATTGAGTAGCAGGCTTTCCCACCATCATTCGCATTTCCCTTTGTCCATTTTTGACGCGAGAGACCGGCCTCTTTGTACGTCTGGAATATGCATAAGTTAGGACTGGGAAAAAAATTCTCCCATATTTTTCCAAAGAAACTGATCCTTATATAGGAAAGTACTAGATATAGCCGAACAATTTTAATTAAACCTGGTCGGTTTTTAAAAGCTTTTATTTAACTTGCAATGTGTGTTTGTTTATGTGTGTGTGTTTGTTTAGGCCAAATCTTGCAAGTCAATTTTGAACGACTTCCACGTATCCGATCGATTTGAAATTTTGTACACATATGTATTCCCGATGACAATACATGAATAAATAGTTTTTAGAAATAAATTCAACTCCTAAGGGGTTCAAACGGGGATGTAGAGTTTTTTTGACTAATCAACGCCCAGGCCAAATCGCTGAAGCTAGAAACTTGAAATATGGACAGTTGGTTCCTTTTCTGACGTAAGCATCCACTAAGAAAGGATTTTTCGAAATTCAACTCCTACAGTTGTCAAAAGAGAGTAAAATTTTGAAAAACTAAACAAAATAAAATATTAGTAAAAAAAAACTTTTTAGGGACAAGCTTTTATTGAAATGTACTAAAAAGGAAAAAATAATATTTAATAATTTTGGTTCATAATTATTATAAAAGCGGGGGTTGCGACTAATAAACTATCATAGAGATTACAACCCCCGCTTTTATAATAATTATGAACCTAAATTATTTAATATTATTTTTTCCTTTTTAGTACATTTCAATAAAAGCTTGTCTCTAAAAAGTTTTTTTTTACTAATATTTTTTTAATACAAAAGACCTTGTTTTTAAATATATTATAATAATAATTTAAATCATTGAATATTCAAAGAATGTATGTGTTTTCATTAAATATTTGGAGACAAAATACCGTTCCCCGGAGATATTTCAACGTCCTGAAGATTGGTCCATCCTTGTTGTGTCCTATCTGCTCCAGGCCTGTCCCTGATACTGGCGCCTTTACAGGCAAATGGAAAAGTGAAGCGTATTAGTAGGCAGTGCATAATTGATGATCAACCTTTTAATAGCAATTTACTGTCGCTTTAGATACAACGCTCTTTGTACATATACTGTGTGTTCTTCTTTAGCACGGACAACTGTCGATCTATTAATAATAAAAAATCTTTATTTGATTTAACACGAAGTATAAATAGCGTCATGTAGGACGTAGGTATATAATCATTATTTACAGAATTTCTTTTAAAGAATAGCTTCAAAATTCCAACAGGAATGCTTTTAAGTCATTTTTAAATTTATTTTTATTTGGTTCATCTTTTATTATAAGTCCGAATCATGGCATTTCTGACATCTCTATGTGTATCTGTCAGTGCCGAGAAATCTGTTTTCAAATTATTTTTGTCACGAGTGGTATATGCATGAATTCTATTACATTGTGTGGCCTTGTAGAAACAAATAGTGTTTTTACCCAAGAGAAATTATAAACCGAATTTCACTTAAGACGCAACATAGGCGAGTTTTATTTAAGTTATGGAAAACATTAATGCATTAGAGAAAATCGTTTCACTTAAAATCCACTGAACCAAGACATGCATCACTATCAATATTTTAATTTTTTTATAAATGACAGGATTTTTTTAATTAAAATATTGTAAGTTATTATTTTTAGTGATGTATGTTTTTGTTCAGTGGATGTGCATTTTAAGTGAAACTATTTTTTCTAACGCATTAATAATTTCCATCTATAGCTAACAAAATTCACTTTTGTGGCATCTTGAGTGAAATTCACTCTCTGTTTGCCTAGCCTTATCCCATTTCATTTGGGGTCGGCTCTCGTCATTTTTCGCCATACACTTCGGTTCTGGGTCGTCGCATTATCAGGGTCGGCACGTGCGCCTGGTCGGACAGGCGATCGCCTTACGGCGCCATATTTTTAGGGCGGCATATTTTTGTAGCAGCGAATTTTTCGTGCGGTATTCTACTTTTTAAAAATGATTATATTGTTCGAGTTTTCACCGATTCTTAGTTCTACCTTCTACTATAACTAGATAAAATATGTCGCATGTCGTCCAGCCGCTCGGCGCAAATACCATAAGTTGTAAAGGGGGTATATTTACAAATTACAGACAGCCAGGCAGCGTTTATTAGAATTACATTTGTTCTTTATTTGTTAAGTAAATAAAATATATCATCGGTTTATTAATTTTTTTAATATAGGTGGGGGGGGCGGCAAAAGTTGTATTCGCCTTAGGCGGCATATTTTGACGCGCCGGCCCTGGGTCTTCCTCGCTTCTTCAGACCGATATTTATGCTCTAGACTTGTCTGGTCTTCTCATCACATGTCCATAACATGATATTCAATGTGTATCATTAATGATCCCACTTTTTTGAAGTGAAAACTTCTTTAGGCGCGATTTTTGGTAAGGGAAAATCTTATGTGTTCGCGTCACCGACATGCTATGGTCTAGAATGTCTCTGTCGCGCGCATATACAATAAAAACGGCACGTCATTCAGTTGTACCGATGGCGACGATAGCAGCGTCTGTGCGTCGTTTGCATAACGGCCCCGGTTCGAAACCCACTGACACCGTGAAATATTTCTGTTTTTTTTTGTTTTGCTCTGAATTCTACATGATATTTGTTTATATATTTTTGAAGTGAGTAAACCATATAAAAATGTGTAATAAATGAATGCATAATGACTGCAAACAGTTATATGAAAACACCTGCTGTGAAGTACAATAACAAAACACAACACTAGTCAGGAAAAATTCATTAATTCAAACCTATGGGATTTTAACCCTAAACTTTCCACTATCGCGGCGGACTGAGTTGACATTACTCACACAGTGACACATTTTCAAACGATCGACGTTCTCCCTTTAAAGCATTCTGTTACTGAAAAACCACTACATGCGAGAGTCAATATTCCAACACCACTGCTAGACAACCGACAACTCAACATGTAAAGACACACAACAGGTGAAAACAACGACGAAGTATCCATTTTTTAATAACACCAAGATAAGATAGACTTCCTATCAAATATCACTGTAAATTAAATTTGGAACAAGCATAATCTAAGGTAGATTATAACCAAATATACACTAAATACAAATTTTAATATAATATATTAATTAATATAAATTTTAATATAAAATTTCATATAAAAATGTATATAATTGTTGCTCGGAGTGCAATAGATGTGAAAACCAGACTAATGTTAATAATTTTTCACTTCTGTCGGCAGTCTCCATGACTGCCTAATTTTTTTTTTTTAATTTTGAGGTAGATCTCTTGAGAAAGTTTATAATTTGAGACTGAGTCTAACCTTAAAAGGTCAGTTGATATATTTTAATATCCTTCAAGCATGCATAGTTTTATAGCTACATATGGGTACCTGTATTGGGCGATCATGTCGATTCGAAACATTAAAGTTTTATAAGAAAATCGACCGCCTGACTGTTTCTAATCTTTACTGCATTATAATTTCATTTAAAATTTATACAGCATGATAAATTTATTTTTAAATTGTGCGACTTATTTTAAAGTCTTTCTTTCTGCAGTTATAGTTTTCTTGTACCTATAATTTCTTTCTCCTGTAGTTTCACATTTTTCTATTTTTCAAAGATATCACATTAAAAAATACATTTGTGTTCCATAAATAGAAAAGTTTTTTCTCTTTTTCTATCATAATATTTCTCTTTTCTCTTCTGGGAAGTTCTCTAATGAGGTTTTAATTAATTTTGTTAACAGCAGAGTTCATTATGACTTATAAATACAGACGAATCATATATCTTCTTAGCGCAACACACAGTTTTTTTTTGATAAAATGGAGTACTGTTTTTTTTGTTTGCCATAGTGATTGAATAAGTCCGAATAACAAGAGAATGTAGATAACAATACGAATTATATTCCGACAGTCTACAGATTGTATCAAATTAAACCTGTGCATAGGGCATTCAGTGTGTAAGACAGAGATCGATACATAAAGCAATAAGTAAGAATGAGATAATTGATCGCTAGAATGTTACGTGGTTACTGTAAATAAATAATATTTATACAACCTAATAGCGTCATCTTTGTTTTTTCGCTCCTTCTATGCTGTAAAAATGTAAATCTTTTATCAGTTTAATTTACAGTAACCACGTAACATTCTATTAGCGATCATTTATCTCATTCTTACTTATTGCTTTATGTATCAATCTCTGTCTTACACACAGAATGCCCTATGCACAGGTTTAATTTGATACGATCTGTATACGAATATACGTGAAAGTAATCGAATAAGTCTGAATAACAAAATAATGTAGAGAAGATAACATTATGAGTTATTCTGAAAGTCTGAACGAAGATAAACGAAAGTAAACGAATAAGTCCGAATAAAAGATCGTAGATAACTTTACGAGTTATTCCGACAGTGTAAACGAAGATACGCGAAAGTAAACGAATAAGCCCGAATAAAAAAAGAATGTACTGGATGAAATTACGAGTTATTCCGAAAGTCTAAACGAAGATACGCGAAAGTAAACGAATAAGCCCGAATAAAAAGAGAATGTACTAGAAAAAATTACGAGTTATTCCGAAAGTCTAAACGAAGATACGCGAAAGTAAACGAATAAGCCCGAATAAAAAAAGAATGTACTAGATGAAATTACGAGTTATTCCGAAAGTCTAAACGAAGATATGCGAAAGTAATTGAATAAGTTTGAATAACAAAAGAATGTAGTAAATGAAATTACGAGTTATTCCGAAAGTCTGACGAAGTTACGCGAAAGTAAACGAATAAGTCCGAATAACATTAGAATGTAGATGGAGTTACGAATTATTCCGAAAGTCTAATTACGAGTTGTTCACCTCTGATCTCATCTAATATCCCCCTGTCGGTGACGGTAAATACTAATGAATTAATTTTTAGCACAGTACATATCAGACTGTATACCTACATGTACACTTTTAATTACATTTGATATTAACAAGTAATGGCTTTTCATTAGTTCAAAGACAAAATTAATCACAGTTATTAGTAGTATGTATTCTTCTCACTCTTTCACATTGACCAGATATTTTGGTATCTCTCTTTCCTTTGTTATTTTCATTACCTCTCTCTCTCTCTCTCTCTCTCTCATTGTTTTTGGGAAATTACAGTTAATTTACGTGATGTGTAAGCGAGACATTCTAATTGTATTATTTTTGTTTTTTTAAAGTTTAAATAAAGGTGTTGACACACTTGTAAAGGTATAAAAATTAAATTAACAAGCCGTGAGGTGGGTCGTTTATTAGGACTAAAGTGCGACCCTTGAGGTCCACACGACGAACTTCCCAGTTTGATAAATATTTAATAATAATAATTAAATTAGATATTACACAGAAAAGTAATCATTTTAATCATTAAAACACAATTTTTATTTATTTTTAACAATAATTAAAAAAAAAAAACGGCTGAACCGATTTTTATAAAATTTATGTCGGATCAAAATGACGTTAACACGCCTCGATTGACACCCTTACGAAGTCGATATAATTTTTTATTCGCGAGATATTGTATAAAATCTACTTTTTTGAAGTCTATTTGATTAAGAAAAAAGAACGGCTGTACCGATTTTGAAAAAATGTCTTTCAGATCATACCCTAACGTAGTCGATATCATTTTTCATTCTCGAGATTTCGTCTTAGAAAGAAATGAACACATACGTACGTACGTACACACACACACATACACACACACACACACACAAAGAGACATCTTTCTAAAAATAGTGTAAAAATAGCGTAGTGACCTTGAAACATAAAAATTTGTTACACATTTTGATTTCGATTTTCGGACCCACTACAATAACTTCCAATGGGAAGTTAAAAATTTAAAAAACCCCCGACGCAAAATAATCAAACCTTTAAAAAGTGAGAAAAAAAATTAATATCTACGATATCTGGCCAGACTATCTACCGTCTATTTCTTCGTTTAGATGGAATATTTAATTCATAAATGCGTCGAGGACAGCTGAGACATTGGTATTTTTGTCATTTTACAGTGGTCCCCGACGCATTTATGAAATAAATGTTTCATCTAACCGACGAAATAGACGGTGTATCGGGTCAGTTATAGTAGATATTATTTTCTCACTTTTTATAGGTTTGCTTTTTTTTTGCGTCGGAGGTTTTACAAATTTTTTGTTTTATTTTTTATTTCCTACTTTTTAAACTAACTCAAAACGAAAAACTGAATATTTGAGCTCAAACTTGAAGTTTCTGACTGTAATACTGGCCGAGATTTCTATACAAACTGTGATGAGAGCTGAAGATCTTGGAAATGGCTGAATCGATTTCAATTAAACATGGCTAAGAACTATCTCTCAAATACCAACTTTCAAACAAACAATACCACATTGAAATCGGTTCATCCGTTTGGGAGTTACAATGCCACAAACAGATACACAGCCAGACGGATAGTAGCGTCATTTCTACGCACAAACAAGTTTCGGGGCGGGCGGGTCTATGTTTTCTAACAAAGGGCGATCCTATGAATATGATCATTTAGTTACACGTCGCAAGTCGAGACCCACGATGACCACCCCTTGTTTGAAAACATAGACCCGTCCGACCTGAACTCGTTTGTGCGTAGTGTTGCCGTCTAGACAAGACAAGACTTTCAAAGTTTTGTCTTGAAATATCACGACAAGACTTCACTTAAGTCTTGTCTTGACATATCAAGACTTCACTAAGTCTAAGTCTAGATTAACAAACTCTTGACTTGTCTAATATCAAGACTAGATTATTTTCAAGAATCTAGATTAATAGTAGTAGGTAAAGTAAACCTTTACATACTGCTACTTAGTTTATCTAGACTCTTGAAAATTGTGTAGAGTTTTGGCAAGAGTCTTGATCTAGATAAAGCAAGTCTTGTCTTGTCTTGAAAATTTCTAGACAAGACTTTTGCAAGTCTTGTCTTGAAAATTTAGACAAGACAAGAGTCTAGAAAGTCTAGATCTAGACGGCAACACTATTTGTGCGTTATTCCATAACTGAAACATTTTTCTGGAGTGTACTACAAACGAGAAATTGTTAGAATTGCCCTTAAAACCATTGCATTTTAATTGGTGTGAGATACAATACTAATAAACAGTCAACGTTTGTTGAAAGAATATATTAGAGCTGCGAAAAAGCTAAATTGATTTTTCCTCCCTTCAGGGTTGTCTTGAACGGTGTAAAATTGCAAATTCATGAAAAATACTAATACCATGTAATTCGTAAGCAAACATTGTCTTACCGCTTTTGCATTGAATGCTTCCTATATTTGAAATCTACCGGATGTTTGAAGATATCGTTTGATATAAATGTCTCTACAAAACTATTTACACAGTAAATAGCTGACGTTAGTTAGCAGCACAAAGTTTTTTCAATTTGTATGTGTGGTAAAAATTAATAAAAAAATTTCTACGAATATTTTTTTTTAATTCAGAGTTGTTAGGGAAACAGCAAAGATAATATTGATATGTGAAAAAATGGTTGTCTATAAATATTTATTTACAATGTTAAAATACCTTAAGCCAAAATGGCTATGAAAAATTTTGGCTTTGCAATGAAAATAAAAAAAATTCGACTGATGACCAGTCCTATACTTCCCACCTAGTAAATATTTGCAAAAAATAAACACTCTTTTTTTTATTCTTTGACTAGGCCCAAATAACCTTAGCTGTTGGTGGTCTTTAAAACACAATTTAATTTTTATTCTTTGAAAAAAGCATGGCCCTCTTTTTTGTTTGGTGATCTACTGATGGCTAACTTAATATAGCAAAAATCATGGTTACCTTGATTTACGTACAATTTTTATTTTTTTTAGTAAAATATTTTTTTTTCGAAAACTATACATTTTAGAGAAAAAAAATATTTACATTTTTTTCATATTATAACATCTAGAATTCATTTATATTTTTTTTTACCTATGTTAATACGTGACATTGAGGACGTTTTTTTGAATATCTCAGGATCCACTGAACCGATTTGACTCAAAATCTAATCAGATCTAAGTTAAAGGCTGATAAACACAATAGAACAATCGGCATGCCCGTATGTTGTTCCGTTCTTAAGATATCGAAGGCGAAAAATTGACCACATACACACACACACACATACACACATACACACACACACACATACAGACATCAGTCAGAAAATGATCTTAAACGATTGCTAGGGTCTCAAAACGTGAAAATCTGTTAAAATCTCGAAATATTGTTTTCGGACTGAATCCATTACTTCCCTACCATAGTAGAGGTGGGAAGTAAAAATAATTAATATATGGCTGCAGTTTCTTTTTGGAAATCATTGCCAGAAACATAATGGCATTTATTTCATTTTCACAACGTCGCTATTGAAAATTCGATTTTCGGTACCTGTTTAGCGAGTTGAAACTGAGCGTTTTCATCCCTAGGGATGAAAATTTTCAGGTCGGTTCTTTCTGTTTTTAACGTTGTTAATAGGGAGACAGAGCGATTGGATCCGCATATAATTTTCGAAAACATCAAATTAAGAAGGAGATAGAGCGATATTGAATCTGCATATAATATTCATAAACGTCAAAATGACAGACATAAATTCCCACATAAATCTGATAGCTCTAATATTTTTGCGACTTTTTTGCACGCCCAAATTGTAGGTACCTCAAATTGAATTGTCAATAGAGTTGTTGTGAAAAATAATATGCAATTACTCGGTATGAAACTTGGCGTTTGCAACACGTGTGGTTGCATGCCCTCGTACCTCGGGCAGCAAACTTCACACTGGTTGGAAACGCCAAGTTTCTTACCTTGTTATGCAATATAGGTACTATTCAATACGTATTTGCAAAAATACACATTTGCTTACGTCACAATACCCGCGAGGCGGGCTTTATAATTTTTACAACCAGGCCGCCTAAGACCGATTGCACCATTGTTATCAATCAACTATCAAAATGGGACATGTATTAAATATATGTGCTGTAGAGTAAGCTGTAATATTCGGGGCATGTGTGGTCTACTTAACCAACTTCAAAAAATATGTAGGTATTGTGAAGCCTTTTTAAGTGTTGGACAAAAAAATCCAACGGTACATTATTTAAGTTAGACGGGGCTCTTTCTAGTGACATAATAGAAAAAGTCGTTACAGGCTCATTGTATAATTTTAATTTTTGGAATGATAATATTGTATTTTCATACCAATTATTTTGTTACAAAAAAACGGTTCTCTATAAATATTTATTTTGCGTGTTTTCACAAATACCGAATGATTTCGTGCGCCCTTAAAAAAGTGACGAAGCGATTCGGGAATTATCAATGTGAGAGGATCTTGGCGCGGTGTCTGATCGCCCTCTTTTGTTTCTTCCTTCTCCCTCGGCCCCCGTCTGCTACTTAACACTTCATTGAAAGTTTGTACAATGAATTTAGTAGCAGCAGCCTCAGAACAGAGATAGCTATAGAAAGAGCATATCACGTCACTTGCGAAGCCACAACTATACACTAAAGTACGACCTGTCAGGCACATTATGATCGTTCTTTGCTTGTATTCCATAGTGTTAAATTACTTTTTATGTCGTGTTATGTGCCCTGGATGTTACAATAAATGTTCCAAAGCGCTTATGAAAAATCATCAGTAAGTAAAAATATTTTATTATTTTTTCAATTGTTTCAATTGTTCCCCGCACGTCTCGACTTGATTCAGTTGAACATACTTGCAAACTGTGATATCATCCTTCTATTACTATCTTTGTTCTGAGACAAAAACCAAGCCTCTTCTTCTTCTCTTCGTCGTGCTGCTGAAATGGTGATTAGTTAATTGATGTTTACACACCCCGATACAGCTTAGTTATTTTCCTTCTTACCCTCGATAACCCTTTTAATACCCAACTCTCCCTTGTTTTTCTTTTTATATAAAATAACACAACATTTCTACTTTGATATAATCTTGTCAATTGTTGTTTTCCTGTAAATATATTTTATTAAAATTTCAGGAACTGTAGAAATTTAGACTAGATATGTGGAGATAGATTGTAGATTATAGACGCTCAATAACTGAGGGCATCATCGTCTCTGTTAGAATCCCAATAAACATTTCTGGTTATTATTACGCTTAAGTTATATAATGGGTTTATAATAGTATTGCTCAAAACCAACGTTTTATAACTGTTATATTGCAGACGCCTGGATTACCTTCTAACATGGTTACCAAAAGATATAATATAAGTTTAGTGTTGTAAAAGTTTACGTTACCTTCTTATATTACTAGAAGTAATGAGAGCTTAAAGTTTTATAAAGAGCTTATATAATAGTTGCAATCACTTCGTTATATAACTGTACTTATATTGTAGTGTTTATCGCTACCATTATAAATTTCAAGTTATATAACGGTAGCGTTAACAACAATATTCTTATAAAACCTACATTGATTAGTGCGCTTATAAAACCTTTACACAACTTTAGGTAATCATGATTGTGTATATTAGTAACTACGGTAACAGCTATATAACTATAGGTGTTGAGATATCCATTATATAACTTAAACGTCACCCTGCTTTCAACTTTTTATAAAAATATAGTTGTGATAGGCTTTTAATGTAAAGTAAATTGCGATTATATTTTATATTCTGCTGGGCTACTTATAATATGTTTACCGAATTTTACCTAAAATCGGTTCTGTCGTTCAAAAAAGCCACTAGAAAGAGGAAGATAATATTTTGAGGTTGGCGTTAAAAAAATTATAAAAAGTTTTAATATTAAATTGGCGCAAAGCTCAAAAATTTATTATTTTTCTCTTTTTAGTAGCTTTTTTTAAAGCATGTTCAATTTTTTTTATAAAACGTAAAAAATGTTTCTATTTTTGTTGTGATGTGGGTTCATGAATTGCAGGATCAGCAGTTCAACACATGTTTTGCTTATGAGATAATGAATCGATGTAGCGATCAATCAAATTGATTACAAGTTTCAATCAGTTAATTAAATGTTGCGGGGGTGTTAACTCTCTGTTGCGATATTCTGGTAAATACGTCATGCATATAGGGTAGTCAGATGATATTATCACAACATTGCTTGTTTTGTATGTATACAAACCTGAATTTACAGGATTGGTTTGTCTCTTTGGTAATGAATAATTAATACACTTACTTATAGCCCGAGAGCTAGTGACAATTTTTTGGTGTAATTTATTCAAGGCCTTATTTTTGTGAAGATGTTGAGGGAGGCATATTAAAGTGCCCTGAGTAAGGGATTTTGCTAGATAGCGGTATGGGAGGGAAGCAGACCGCCCCCAACATGTTACAAAAAAAATGGTCAAAATTATTATTGCTTCAAGAATGAAATTGTTTGTATAGCTTGTCGGTGACCCAATAATGCCATTATAATATTTGCAGATCATTTGGTCAGTATTAAAGGGGTGGCAGATCACCCTAAACGTGTCATGTACCCGACGAAATTTATATTATTAATTTAAGGTTCAAATTTTAATATGTTGTTACGGCGACTGTTTTAACCATATATTTCAATTTGCAGAACAAAATGTTGGTATTAACCCCCTTGCAGAACGATATAGACACCTAGACGAGCAATGTCCCTCCCATACCGCTATCTAGCAAAATCCCTTACTCAGGGCACTTTAATATGCCTTCCTCAACATCTTGACAAAAATAAGGCCTTGAATAAATAACACCAAAAGTTTGTCATTAGCTGTCGGTCTATTACTAAAATAATCAAATTGTTTAATATTGATTCATTCTAAATTTTAGATTTTGTTTGTTGTAATTAATAGATGTATCTTACGTGTAATAACATGTGAAATTAATTAATTCATAAAAAGAGAGAGATACGGTAGATTATAGACGCTCGACAGTTGAGGTCTTTAGTATTTTTATAGGTTAGTATTTTTGTATAGCGTTATTACTTTTGGAATATCGTAAAAGATTTTCAATCATCGACTTAACACATTTTGTCCGAGGTATATTTTCTTCTAATATCCTTTTTGATCGTTGTCTGCATAAATCTAAAGAATGTTGCTGTCTTCAATGTAATATGTGGTCCAGTGGTTAGCGTCACGGCCTCTAGATCAGGCTGTCGTGGGTTCGAATCCCGCCTCCGCTCATGTATGTTTTGTGATTATTATGTAATGTAATCAAGACGCTAATGATCTAAGTTGTCGACGCGTCTATAAATTTACAATAAATAAAAAATTCAATGCAATAACTAATGGCACATGTCGAGGGTCTTATTTTAGAGGGTGCAGAACATTTTTTTAATTTTATTAAAAAGGCTATCTATACTTTGATATGCATAGTGCATACTGCAGTCAAAACTCTTGAATTTATTCCCCTCAGGGGGGACATTAGAATGTGGTTGCCATCGCAAATTGCATTCCAAGTGTTCTTTGGGAATTAGCGCTTCCAGGGACTCTAGCTCGTACCAGTCGGTTTGTGTATTCCGGCTGGCGGATTCTAATACACCATTGGATTATTTGTTGTGTTAAAGACGCTAATGACCTAAGTTGTCGACGCGTCTATAATCTAAATTAATTAATTAATCTTGAATTTATTTTTCACAAAGTAATATAAAAATACATTTTCCACAACGCCGCTATTGAAAATTCGATTTTCGGTACCTACCTGTTTAGCGGTTTGAACTTGAGAGTTTCAACCCTAGGGATGAAAATTTTCAGTTGTCGGTTTTCTCTGTTTTTTAACGTTGTTAAGAGAGTCACGCCAATTTCAATTCTCATATAATTAAGAAAATATTCTCTAAGTGAATTTTACCAACATCAGGTAATATAACAAGTATATAAGTGAAAATAATTATGTACAGTCGCGGACTTAATAAAGTTTACACTTGAGTTTTTCGGTGTAAGTTCACAAAAAGTCAGTAGCTTAGCAACAAATTTAGTTTTTAATAGGTAAATGTAAATGTCAAAAATTAAAAGAAATAATTGTCGTTTAAATGCCTCGAAATTATTAAAAACGATGAACAAAAAAGAAGAATTATTGCAAGATTCGAGGAAGGAATTTGCTAGTATCAAATATTATCAAATCTTTTTATGTTTTAATCGAATAATATTGAGTAATTTGGATTGTATAATAAACAACTGAGGTGTTTTGATAATAATTTTTTATTGAACTTTTAGGATGTAATCTTAGTAATTGATACATTACTATCAAAAGCCAAATTATAATATGCAAAAATTAAAAAAACCGGTAAATAGATGATTCAGCTGTAAACTTTTTTAAGTCCGCGACTGTACATGTCGTGAAAGTGTTGCAAATCTACACTGTCAGCTATATTAAACCCTTCTTGATCAGCTGTCAAAATTTTGAGGTTATATGTCACTGCGGTCGTATTTTCGAATCTGAATGTTTACCGCATCTCTTGGGGGTATCGGAAACTTGCTATTTTTTTTACTCTTTCAACACTGAATAGATGTTTTTTGCATGTTACATTGACGAAATCAATATCCGGTATACCATTACAAAGTAAAGTACAGTGGACTGCGTTATAGATGATAGAACCAAGTGTCAGTTTTGCCAACTGTCCGGCACTGATATCCCCTATATATGCAAGTCTAATATAATATTGGTTTCAGCGTTCAACACTTTTTATACCGGTTCTTCAAATAATATCTACTTTTTAACCGACTTCATATTTTATTAAATTGGCGCAGACCTCAAAATTTTATTATTTTTCTCTTTTTAGTGACTTTTTTGATCGTTTTTTTTGTTAAACAGTTTTTTATTTTTTACTTTTTACTGGCTTTACATAATACGTAGTTTGAACATTATTAACCGACTTCTGTATCTTGATTTTTGACATTTACCTTAACGGTGTTACAGTCCGTTACTCACTTTTTATTAAAATCAGTCTAACTACTGAACCGATCTAAGTAACATTTATATGGGACCACAGCGAATGCATGTCCTATTAAATAAAACATAATCATCGAAATCGGTTCACAAATGCAGGAGAAACGGTGAACTTATACAATATAAAAAACGTAGGTCCCGAATATAGAACCTCCTCCTTTTTTGAAGTCGATTAAAAAAGGAAGACATTGCATGTATCTTTCTTTGATTACATTTTCTATATTATGAAGAAGTCAATCTTGACAATATTATATTTAAACCTTGAAAAATAACAACAAATTTTATTAGTTCGAAACGAACTAAATCGTAGATTGTATCTATATCTAGTTGTGTAATAAGATATATTACTGACGAGTCGTGACAATATGTAAAAATGAGCGATAGCGAGTTTTACACAGTCACACGAGTCATAATACCATTACACACGTGATACCTATATAGGTATGATATTTTTTGCCATACCTACTACAAAAATACCTACTTTTCACTTCATTTACATTATTTAAAAAAAAATTAACAGTTCATTTGCATCGCCATCTTTACATTTACAGCAGGCCGTGAGTATGTAATAGCGGGCGGATAGAGCGAATAAACATACGTACATCAAAAATAAAGCGAAAACGGACCTATATTAACATGAACTTTTTGTCTTAAATTCATGCACAGGAACGACCTTCAATATTGACATTCAATTATGAAACACCCTGTATAGGGATCAGTGGGTAAAGCATTTAATGAATATTTTGAAGCATTGCAAAAGTTTAATTATTTAACTCCGAAATTGCACGCACCTTGAAGTTTTGGTCATCGTATTTTCTATAATCTTTTGCCTACACTGGTTTATTTTTATGTCGAGATTATGTACGCTTATAAAGCAGGAGGTCGACAGGATAACAGCACGGATTTCTTTATTCCTTCTGACATCAATGTGCGTAAAAAAAGAGTGTTTCGGTCTCCTTCAACTCTTTCTTCTCTCTTTTACATTCGTTCGCCGACTCCGTCATCATCATCGTCTATTTTTTCCACTGCCAACTTCGATTCCAATACTGCCACCACACAAACACATACACTGGAGTTGATCTTCACGCGTAAGCCTAGGTTGAGAATGACGCAAATTGTCGTATACGCGTGACATCACATACAGTATGGTTGAAAAATGATAAAATTGAATATTAAGGCCAGATGAATTACATTAAAGAGGTAAAATGACTAAATAAATATACACTGTAAAAAATGGATGTAAAAATACTTTGAAAGTTAAGGTAGAATTCGCTCGATTTTCTAAGTGATTTTACATTATTATTTATTTTTACACAGAAAACTTCATAAAAACTTGGACTTTTACTGTAAAGTTAAACAAATTTGTGATTTTTACATAAAGTAAATTAAAATTACATAATTTGTGTAATATTCCAATAAAGTGTGTAAAAATTGCAAAATAAAATGTATAGTTACATATATAAAATAGATGAATACGAAACAAATGAATGTAAAATTAGTAACTACGCATGCGCAATGTGTTTTTATGGAATCTACGCGATGTGCAGGCGATACCTATTTGCGACGCCATTGTCTCTTTGTGTGCCTATTACCAGATTAATCGCTGGCTACAAATGGACCATCGATAATCTATGTAATCGGCCTTCTCATTTCTTACAGTGTATTATTCTTTGTCATTTATACATATTTTACAGAACACATTGTATATTCGAAGTATCGATTGCAGGTTATGAGTTATGACAGTCTTTATTTAAATGATTTATGTTTGTACTTGGAAATTCATATTATGAAAAATAACACTAAATGAGTTTATTTACGAGCGTTTTATTACTGCTTATAAGTCTTTTTCATGGCTCGTTTTTTATGTTATTCAAATAATGTCACAGAAATTCAGTTAACAATTCCATTTTTAATCTATTTATTAAGTGAAACTTTTTAACCTCGTTCGATTACGCATGTCGGGGTCACGTCACGTTCAATCGAAAAATCGTGTATATGTACCAACACTATTGCAGACCACTGCGTCATCCCAAAAAGCTTGCAGGTATATCATAAATATATCAATAAACACGACACAGCGGTTTGGCCTGAGCGTTGATTGGTCAAAAAATTCTACACCCCCGTTTTACTCCCTTATTAGGGGTTGAATTTAAAAAAAATGTTCGATTATGGGTTTGCTTATTTTTAAATTATTTACCTGAAATTAGTTAAAATTATTGGAATATTATAGGAGCAAAGAATAAAGATTTTTTTATCCAGGTGTGCAAGCTTTCACGGCCGGCATTGTTCCAAGTCTTCATGGTTTCCGGGCTTGTAGGCCGTGGTCCGGTGTAGGACGTTTCGTCTATACAACTGCGGTAGACATTCTCAAAGGCGATGTGGCAGCGGTCGAAGTGTCCTCCTTGGCGGCTCACTGACCTGTGAGCCGCCAAGGAACACACTTCGACCGCTGCCACATCGCGTTTGAGAATGGCTACCGCAGTTGTAGACGAAACGTCAGGTAGAAATACCACCGGACTACGGCCTACAAGCCCGGAAACCATGAACACTTGAAAGATTTTTTTTGTAAAAAGTCATTTTCTCCGTATCTCTGTGGTTTTCTGAGTTTTTTCCGGGATATGCTGTAATTCACAGGGGCAATCAACTAAAATTTTAAACTACATGGCAATACCAACAAAAAATATACAATTAGTGCTTGGCCCAAATCCTTAGCTGTTGGTGGTCTTTAAAACACAATTTACATTTTAACAAAAAATATATGAGTCAGACGGGGGTTGGGGGGTATACACTAGCCTTCGCTGTGTTTTACGTAAAACGATTTTCTCTAATGCATTAATATTTTCCATAACTACCAAAAAAGAAAACTTGCCTATGTTACGTCTTTAGTGAAATTCACTGTATTTTTATTTCTATAACTCATATATTTTGTTCAAATACAAAACATCACGATTTCCGACTATTTAATAAAACTTTGAAGTATTAACTTCTCTTATGATACGTCGCTCTCTTACACATGCGTCGACTTTTGTTGTATATGTTATATATAAGAATAAAACAAGGGGTCGCGGCGTTGAGTCTTGTGGAACTGCTATGTTCGAACACGCATTTCTGTGTTTGTGTGTATGTATGTTCCAAGGGCCGACGCCCGCGATCTCCCGTCTGTCTCTTTTCCAAATCTCACTCCTCGGAATCTTCATCCTCATCGGAGTCGACCGACTGTGGCGGAGTTCTCTCCTACGCCAAGAGTCCGACACCAAAACTCAAACCAATTGATGTTATTGCATGGATCGACTTTGAAATGCGATTACGACTTACATGTGTGTATGTTTGTCTGTCGGAACGTTGTACAGACGAGCCATAAATCATTTATATATATAAAACAGTTCCGTTACTTCCAAGTCTTCATGGTTTCCGGGCTTGTAGGCCGTGGTCCGGTGGTATTTCTACCTGACGTTTCATCTACAACTGCGATATGGGAGCGGTCGAAGTGTCCTCCTTGGCGGCTCACAGGTCAGTGTGTCAGTGACTGATGTCCTCCCTTCTTTTATGCCTAGTACCAGTGTGTTCTCTGCTCGGTCGTAGTCCGTCTCTCTGTAATTGGTCAACTGCGCAGTGTGTAGTGGTAGGGGTGAGTTCTCTACTCGGTCGTATTCCGTTCTTGTACGATTGGTCATTGGTTTTTATGCCGTTACTGACTGACTGATTGACTGACAGACAACGGCTAGGTCAAACCGCTGAAGATATAAACTTGAAATTAGGACAGTAGGTTCCTTTTGTGACGTAAGCACCCACTAAAACAGGATTTTTCGAAATTCAACCCCTAAAGGGGATGGAAGTTGGTATGGAAATTCGTCATTTTTGAAGTTAGAAGCATGAAATTTTGCACAGGAGTTCCTTATATAACGTAGGTGAGCAATAAGAAAGGATTTTTAAAAATTCATCCCCTAAGGGGGTTAAATAGTGGATGAAAGTTTGTATGGAAGTTAGTCATTTTTGAAGATAGAAGATTGAAATTTTGCACAGGAGTTCCTTAAATAACATAGGTGAGTAATAAGAAAGGATTTTTAAAAATTCATCCCCTAAGGGGGTTAAATAGGGGATGAAAGTTTGTATGGAAGTCATTTTTGAAGCGAGTGAGTAATGTATTAATAAAATTTGAGCGTGTAAACACCACCAGCCCGGCATCGCTTCGCAGAAGAAGAATTTCTCGCGGGGGGGACAATAAAACATAAATCGAAATATACGTGGGCAAAGTCACGGGTAACAGCTAGTTTTCATATAATCGCAAAAATATTCACTAGCTCTTAGCTATAATGTTCTCATCACTATTGTTTGGCCAACGAATGAACAAGTCGAGAGAAAAAGATTGTAGATTGAGCATCTGTAATCTATCTCTCTCTTGACCGGCGTTTTTTCGTCTGTCAAACAATAGTGATGAGAGCAGTATAGCCTAAGAGCTAGTGAATATTTTCACATCTTCGAGTTTATAGCGATTAAAGTTTTTGTAGGAAGGTCGTTTTTTATTGCCGAAAAAAATAGGGTAGGATGTGTCGTCTACACGGCCGCGAGTGTTTTGGGCGTGACAACGTCCTAAATTGAGCTACACTGTAAAAAATGGATGTAAAAATACTTTGAAAGTTAAGGTAGAATTCGCTCGATTTTCTAAGTGATTTTACATTATTATTTATTTTTACACAGAAAACTTCATAAAAACTTGGACTTACTGTAAAGTTAAACAAATTTCTGATTTTTACATAAAATAAATTAAAATTACATAATTTGTGTAATATTCCAATAAAATGTGTAAAAATTACACAATAAAATGTATAGTTACATATATAAAATGGATGAATACAAAACAAATTAATGTAAAATTAGTAACCACGCATGCGCAGTGTGTTTTATGGAATCTACACGATGTGCAGACGATACCTGTTTGCGACGCCATTGTCTCTTTGTGTGCCTATTACCAGATTAATCGCTGGCTACAAATGGACCATCGATAAACTATGTAATCGGCCTTTTCATTTCTTACAGTGTGTGAAAACGTCCACTAGCTCTCTTAGTTATTTGTATGTCAAAAGTTATTTCCTATTCTTACCAAGAAACGGCAATTACTGCACTAAGCGTTCTGAGATTTTCTCCAATTTCCCCTCAATAAATAACTCGTTTTTGGAAGGTACTTGACAGTAGCGGCGCTAAGGTTTTTTGTTAGGGTGGGCCAGTGTTGGGCATGATTTATTTATTTATTGTAGATTATAGACGCGTCGACAACTTAGGTCATTAGCGTCTTAATTACATTAAATAACAACATCCTTAAAACTAAATGACATCACAAAACATCCATGAGCATTGGGCGCCTGTGGGATTCGAACCCACAACAGTGTGATCCGAAGGTTGGCTACGCTAACCGTTACACCACACCGTCCTCAGTGTTGTACATGGTGATCTGAAGGTGAGACTACTTGCTATAGAATTTACAAGAAAAATTGTTGAAATTTTGAGGGTTAAAACATATTTAAAAGATAACCTAGAGATTGAGGATTATGTCAGGGTGGGCCAAGACAGTTTAAGGTGAGCCCATTCTCTGGTACTTGATTCAAATTCCTAAAACTTATTATTTCACCCTGTACATGATGGTATAAGTTTGAGCGTCCCGTCTCTTTTACCACCCCGGACTCACACCCTTGACGGTGCTAGTTTCTGTAATGACAGCGGTGGTGTGCTGCTGTATTCTCACTGTTTCGGGCGTTTTCTGCTTCGTATCTCTTCTTCTTCTTTCGCTTCTATTTTGTTCGATTTTCGATTATTTGACTGAGATTTTTTTCCCTTCGTAAGGTAGATGAAATTGAGCCATTCAGACATGTCATATAATAAAAAGTCAAGACTGCTTTGTATTGGATTTGTTTACAAATTTATTTGCGATTTTTTTTTTGTATTTTAAACTTATGATTTGTATGTTGATATTATCAGGAATTTGGACAAAGATTGAACACAAGAATTAGGTATATCATTATTTTTTTGGACGTTTCGTCATTTATATTATGCAATACTTATATGTTTTTAACTATAAATATTTTGTATTATCTTTATAAACTTTGCTCAGTAATAGACTTTCTATTAGTGAAAGAATTTTTAGAATAGGTTCAGTAGTTTCAGAGATAATAATTTATGATTATCACCTTTAACACTATCTACATTTCAAATTTCAAAGGTCTAGCTCGAGTGGAAGTACCAGAATCCGCCATGTTGGATTTTTAGTCCGCCATGTTGGATTTTTATTCATTTTTAGTGTTGCCGCCTAGATCTAGACTTTCTAGACTCTTGTCTTGTCTTGTCTAGAAATTTTCAAGACAAGACAAGACTTGCTTTATCTAGATCAAGACTCTTTCCAAAACTCTAGACAATTTTCAAGAGTCTAGATAAACTAAGTAGTAGTATGTAAAGGTTTACTTTAGCTACTACTACTAATCTAGACTCTTGAAAATAATCTAGAGTCTTGATAATAGACAAGACAAGAGTTTGTTAATCTAGACTTAGTCTTAATGAAGTCCTTGTCTTGTCTTGTCTAGACGGCAACACTATTCATTTTCGATTTTTCTCGTAATTATCATCTTAAACACTATCTATGTTCCAAATTTCAAAGCTTTATCTCGATTGGAGGTATTCTTGATTTTTGATGATCTATCAATCAGAGTCAGTCAGTGAATGTCAAAAATTGTCATTTTTGGACATTCATATTTTTAAAACCATTCCACCTAGACGTATGAACTTTCGAATACTGCTTCTTTTTGGTAACCTTAACCCCCCTGAATAAAATCAGTCCGAAGATAGAGGGGGGTCGAAAAGGGCTCGAAATGGTTCGTGTAAATATTGCATAGTCGCGCTTGGTTTTGCTTGTTGCAAGAGCTTGGCCGACGCACTCCGTGCGCTTAGATCATATACCCCTTTTAAATGCTGTGGTAAACGATCTGTAAACCGAAGACTTTCTCCAGATGTGTTGAATTTATTTCAGTTGGGAGTATTTTTGCCTAAAGATACGTGCAGTATGGAGCTGTGATTCTAGATGGTAGCGTAGATCATAGCAGGGCTTGCTTAAATTAATGCATTATTGTATATGCGAGCGTACACAACGAAGCAGTGAGTGTAGCAGGTATAAGCGCTGTTACAAGAGCTGGTAAATAAAGAATGTATCTCACCATTCTTTCAGCGCGCTGACTACTACAATCAACGTGTGACAACTGTCAAATGGCCGTTACAAGTTTCGCAATGGATGTGACTAGTTTAATAAGTGAAATTTTGCCAGTTTTTATTTAATTTGTTTTGAGTTTTTTCTAAGACGTATTTAAAAGTGTTAGGTTCCATACGTAAATATTCAAAAAACCGGTTTGGGTAAAATTTTAATTCTTGGTATAAATGATGAAATTCGTCATGTTTAGATCGTTTTCTATTAATAGGGTGGACATGATAGCTCCTACCCAAATTTGTATTTAAAATATACCACTTTGTAACAGAAGAACACAAATGTTCGTTTTCGCTATCTGACATTTCAAACGCGACTTAAGCTTGTATCAATGCTACAAAGCTTCGTTGTGCAAACTTATAAGCGCTTATAATTTCAGCTACCATCTACCATACATGCTACCATCTAGAATCCCAGCTGCGTACTGCACGTACCTTTAATCGACATATAGCGGTCGAGAGATTGAAACGGTACAAAAACTCGTACAGACGAACCAGCCATTTTCGGACAGTAGTAAAGTTTCGTTAATGAATATCGACTCTGGATGACGAAATGGAAAAGTGAATTCGAAAATAATTCCCCCGTCCCGGAATCGTTAGTTCAGGTTTTAGAAACGTGCGACCAAAATTTCTACCCAAAAATTAAATTGTTTTTAAAAATACTCGCGACTCTTCCAGTCAGCGTAGCGGCTGCAGAGAGATCGTTTTTTTCACCCTACGCAGGGTGAAATCATGGCTACGTGCCTCAATGGCACAAGAAAGATTATCTGGGCTGGCGCTGCTTAATATTCACAAGACGAAAGATCTCGACATTGATGAAATCATCGACTTTGCAAAAAAGAAACGAAAATTTGAATCCGTAGTTTAAATTTTTATTTTATTAGTCTGTCATTCCATTTTTTAAAAAGAACTTTTGATTTTGACCAGCCGTGACGGCAACCTAATTTGAAGGCTGGTTCCGCGCGGCGCGCCTGCCTGCAGGAGACACGATATTAGAGTATACCATTAGTCTAAGGTACCAATGATTAATAATAGTAATTATAATAGTAAATATTTAACACAGTTTAATAGACCGTAGTGTGTGATTTTGGAGGAAAGAGGCATTTTTAACTTCCCATTGGAAGTTATTGTAATGGGTCCGAAAATCGAAATCAAAATGTATAACAAATTTTTATGTTTCAAGATCACTACACTATTTTTAGAAAGATGATGTGTATGTGTGAACGTATGTGTCCATTTCTTTGTAAGACGAAATCTCGAG
Organism: Mongoloraphidia duomilia; assembly: GCA_039654895.1. Lineage (NCBI taxonomy): Eukaryota > Metazoa > Arthropoda > Insecta > Raphidioptera > Raphidiidae > Mongoloraphidia > Mongoloraphidia duomilia. The sequence goes on from CM077527.1 coordinate 18,335,752, forward strand.
AATGAAAAATGATATCGACTACGTTAGGATGCCAATCGACGCGTATTAACGTAAATATGATCTGAAAGAAATTTTTTCAAAATCGGTTCAGCCGTTCTTTTTTCTATCGACTTCGTAAGGGTGTCAATCGAGGCGTGTTAACGTCATTTTGATCCGACATAAATTTTATAAAAATCGGTTCAGCCGTTTTTTTTTTTTTAATTATTGTTAAAAATAAATAATAATTATGTTTTAATGACTAAAATGATTACTTTTCTGTGTAATATCTAATTTAATTATTATTATTAAATATTTATCAAACTGGGAAGTTCGTCGTGTGGACCTCAAGGGTCGCACTTTAGTCCTAATAAACGACCCACCTCACGGCTTGTTTCTTATCAGTTGTCACTATTCTTTAGTTTTAACTGTGATCAACTGTTTTATTAATAATTTGTAAAAAAATGTAGCTACATTATTTCCTTAATTACCTGAAAATGTTACGGTACATAATCTTGTTTCTTTTTTGTACACTTATCTTCCACTACGATATCCACTTTAACTTTGCAGAATTTTTGATTTGATTTTGCTTAAGTGCTTGATAATTTATTCAGTGGAAACACTTTTTCCATTAAAATGTTACAGTAACATTTTTTTTATCACAAATTGAATTCAGAATCGATAATCATGTACAGTAGGGACTCGACAAGATACTTTTTTTACAAAATATCTATTTTTGACGTGAATAACAAATTTATTTAAATCCATTGATGCTTCTGCAAGTGGAGTCGTCATAAAATACTGGGCTGGCATTTTAGAAATATAAGATGCAACGGAAATAGTCGGAAGTGGTTGACATGTGAAACAAAACACAACATGTATAATTATGTTAAGATCTCACGTTGTCATGTGGAAAAGTACGAGTCTACCGATAGCTCCAAACGCCAACCCCAGGTTCGAATCTCGAAGGCTTTTAATATATTTTTTTAATAATGAAAATATATAGGTATTGGATTACAATTTAAAATACAAAAAAATAAAATTGCAGTTATTTTATTTATTATCTATATTTTACGAACATTTGTATAGATAAGTAAAAAATGTATTTCTTTCTATGACAACGAATACAAAAAATTATTTTTTGGACGACCTCTCCAGCTTATGGCTTGTTTTACATATAGAAATATATATCTATTCTATTCTATTCTATTCTATTCAATTATTTGTGTTTAACGGTATTCACCATTAATCTGTACCCGCGATACAGACATAGTGGCCTACCTAAAACACCGTTCGAAGAATAGAAACCAAATTTTAAGCGTACACTGTAAGAAACGAGAAGGTCGATTACATAGATTATCGATAGTCCATTTGTAGCCAGCGATTAATCTGGTAATAGGCACAAAAAGAGACAATGGCGTCGCAAACAGGTATCGCCTGCACATCGCGTAGATTCCATAAAAACACATTGCGCATGCGTGGTTACTAATTTTACATTAATTTGTTTTGTATTCATCCATTTTATATATGTAACGATACATTTTATTTTGTAATTTTTACACAATTTATTGGAATATTACACAAATTATGTAATTTTAATTTTTCTTTATGTAAAAATCACAAATTTGTTTAACTTTACAGTAAAAGTCCAAGTTTTTATGAAGTTTTCTGTGTAAAAATAAATAATAATGTAAAATCACTTAGAAAATCGAGCGAATTCTACCTTAACTTTCAATGTATTTTTACATCTATTTTTTACAGTGTAGGGTTTTTAGGAGATGCAATATTATTTTTTTTTATTTCCCCCCTACTCTCCCAAATATCGTACCATTTATTTATGGAAATTTTTTTTAAAATTCAAGTGTTCTTTTAATTCATTCATAGAATACACAAAATACGTAAGTCTATGAAACTATTTTAACCCTTTATATAGCTCCATTTTTAATGAGCGATTCATTTAACAATTCAAAGTTTGACCTGAAAAATGTACGACCCTACCGTATAAAATTTACAATCGCTGCTTTTCAATTTAATCCTTACTGAACTCTCGACTCAATTCCCCATTTAAATATAGATGTGTGCTCAGTATTGGTGAATAGTGGACCAAAACTTTAGAGAAATACATACGATGACCAAATAAGTCCAAAGTGAAATGGTCAAACGTATATTTCAAAGGGAATCAGATATGATATGGCTTCGCCAATAACATACTGGGCGTTAACTTTATACTTTTACTAAGACCGATCAAACAGTTCGTTTCAAAAAGTAAAAAAAATACGTTATGTAAATAGATATTAAATTATTTTTCGCGCGTATCAAAATTTGATAATTTTGAACAGTGTATGCTATTCCTCATACATAAGCAAATAATGTAAATCAATTTTTTTGTTCTTGTATCCTCCCTCTTAACTGCAAACAAGATTTAAAAAAATGTGTTCATTTCAAACGGATGAGCTTAGCCGCCATATGATGACGTCAAAGCCAGATCAATGAAGCCCTAGACATACGTCCACGCATAGATAAAGAGAGGTATGTAAAGAGAGGTATACTTCCTCGTCAGTCGTAACTCGTGAAGAACCTAACCTAAGTTCTAACTGCCGGCCTGTCAACTGTACATAAACAAGTCAATGTACTATATTCTCTCTTTATCTATGGATCCGTGGGCGTGATTCAACTACAGCAGCTAATCAGAGAAGGCTGGCTGTGAATGACGTATTCCGTGGCGGTATATTTCTATGTTTAAAATTATGTACATGGAAAAATTCGAAATTTTGGAAAAAAATTTCTTGTAGAAAAAGCTTCTGAAAATTTTTCAAAAAAAGTGTTTTGTTATCTATTTGTAACGTAGATTCCAACCCTAAAAAATGTGGGACGACCCTATTGTTTTACATCTGGACGCATCGTCATCAGGTTAAAAAATTGCACTACACAAATTTAGATTCTGTCTGTGCCCTTGATGGGGGTTACTATATTAAATTTCCTCTATTTTTAGAGTTCCTTGGAGAGAGAATTATGGCTAACATATTTTTAGTGAGAATCCCTTAAAACTCGTCAATAGGTACAAATAGAAACGGAACCCTGTCTGTAATTTAAATTTCTTGCGTGTTTCTAACATTCTTGTCTCTCGTTGTCCATCTGTTGGTCTGTCTGTACCGGCAGACTCGAGAACAACTCGACATTTTGATGAAACTTGATATACTATCTAATGAAACCTATAACATAAGGTAATTTTTATCCGACACAGCTCGGATTCAAATAAGCGTTTTGTCAACAAACCACAGATAAAAGCTTAATTTTCATAAATATTTACATCCGGAAACTGTTTGCGAATAAACAGTGTATCTACCCTAGTAGAGAAGGACAAGAGAGATAGAGGAGGATGAACAAGAGGGATGTACCCACTTCACCCACCCACACTTCCACCAATTCAACGACCGTTTAATAAATGGATGGCGTATACAGAAGTCAGTACAAGTAAATCAGATCTTCGATATTATATCAGCAGTGAATGGTCTAAAACTTACATCTCTGATCGCAAACGAGATATTTCTCAATTTGTGATGATTGTATTTATCATTGATTTCGATGGTTTTTGTTGATTCAAACGTTAATTAAGTGATATCGATTCTTGAATATATCACGACAGAGCATATTTTAAGCAATTTTCACTGGGCGGCACTAGAGTTCGACAGTTAGGTCCACTAAAAAAATGTTGCAAAGCGTCAAGTATAAATAAAAAATATGCAATTTTAAAATATAGTACATTTTATTATAGCTATTTAATGAATAAAAAACAAAGTGTAGTGTCTTTTTCATCTTAACCTGCCTACCCCTCATACTGTAGTGTGAGGATAGAGTGGTGTAACGGTTAGCGTAGCGGCCTTTGGATCACACTGTCGTGGGTTCGAATCCCACCTGCGCTCATGGATGTTTTGTGATGTTATTTAGTTTTTTTGATGTAAACAAGACGCTAATGACCTAAGTTGTCGACGCGTCTAACAATTTACAATAAATAAAATAAATAAACATACTGTAGTGTGCAGACTGCATATACAATATATTATGCCGAAAAATTAAAATTATAACTCTTGTGCCGCCGGCACAACCGACTGTCACTAGGCGACACAAACTCGTCACTAGGCGGCACTAGTGGCGCCTGGATGTTTTGTGATGTTATTTAGTTTTTTTGATGTAAACAAGACGCTAATGACCTAAGTTATCGACGCGTCTAACAATTTACAATAAATAAAATAAATAAACATACTGTAGTGTGCAGACTGCAGATACAATATATTATGCCGAAAAATTAAAATTATAACTCTTGTGCCGCCGGCACAACCGACTGTCACTAGGCGACACAAACTCGTCACTAGGCGGCACTAGTGGCGCCTACTTTATATGTTATTTTATGCTCTGTATCACGATATAGTTAACAGGATTGTGCTAGTACTCTAGTAGGTAGTGGGTTAATTTTTCGAGTCGAGTATTTGATTTTACTCGATTTTCAAGTCGGGGTTTCTACAAATAAATTTTATAATAATGTAGCGAAAACCCCAGAGTAACGCCACTGGCGACAATCGAAGCATCCAGAACAAGTAACAATGGTGAGGCGTGGCATTATATCGAAGACACAAGAATGTTCTAGAAAGCGCGCGAGCGTGGGGGGGGTCAAGCTGCTAGCTCTATATAAGGAGAGCAGTCACCGGAGAAACAACAACGAGAGTCGTGAATTAGTGTCGTGTTATAAACAACGGAAATAAATAAATACAGTGCTATTGAAGTGTTCTCACTTTGTTTGAGAATTACTGTTCGTGTTATCATTATATAAACAGTGTTGACTGTTGAAATTGACTTTTCATTGTTACGAATTATTGTATATTGTTGTTTACATTTTTAATTATTGTAAATAAATAATTTATTCCACCCACGTAAGAAAATAATTTTGTTACAATAGTTTCGATTTGGAAAAAAATCCTATTTTTGTCATGTTATAGATACTAGCCTCGACTCGAAAAAAATCGTTACTATAGAATACTAGCAATCTCTGAAATCGAGCAGTCAACGAAAATGTTCTTTTGTTTATTATTCGACTCAGTTTTATTGAGTATTTTTTCTACTTTTTTTTACTTGGCCGGTAGGTACTTGATTTTTGTAGAAGCCAAGAGAGGAATTTATCTTTGACTGCTACTCAGCCTGCAAAAATAAGATCGGTAGATCAATCGAAATGAAAAACCTTTTTCCGAGTCGATTCAAGTAGAAATATTTTACATTCCGAAAAAGATTCAAACGCAATCAGCTCAATTGAATCTTGAAAATCATATTTGCGACTCGATAATCAATAATACACTATTTTATTAAGGAGGCTATCAATTCGACGCGTAAATTTATAATTTTTTTATATTTGTTTATCCAATAATTGCATACTGACAATCTAATTTTCAAGAGTATATACACATTTAATTTTTAAGGACACTCCGAACACTTCTTTTAAATATAAAATAAAAAAATATAAAGGGGATTTGTTAATACTGAGCATATTTCCTAATTTAAAATTGAAAAAGAAATAGTAGCTAATTAATGTGGAATTTTTAAACAGTAGTGCAATTTAAAAAGTTAGTGTAACTTTTTCCTGTTACAAATACATCTTAATGAAGAAAAATGTTTTAATTAATGGCTTATCGTCTTTTCTCAAACTTAATTAAAGTATACTTGACTAAGAATCGAACTGATATTCTTTCGATACAATGTTTTTAACCTTTGAAAAGACGTAGAAATCTTTTCTTCAAACATTTTTCTTTTTGAAAAAAAAATTTTTTATTGGTCAACTGTCATTCAGTGTATTGATGTGCAAACATCTTTATAGACGCTTCCTTCAGAAATTTATGTTAAAGTGATTCTGTCAAAAATTAACTGAAGAGGTGTGTCGAGGAAGTGACACTTTCATCCTCTTTAGTCAGCTGTAAAAAAAATTCGAGATTGTAGTCATAATCTTGACAAGTAGCAGCGACCCAAGTTTTTTTACTGAAGTGGTGTGTCGAGGAAGTGACCCTTTCATCCTCTTTGGTTTTCGAGGTTGTATTTATCGAATCTAAATATTTACACATCTCTTGACGATAGTAGGACCCACGATTTTTTTTTACAACCACGTAAAAATTATTAAAAAAATCCCAATTTTTCGTGGATCTAATCATAAAATATATTATCACTGTTTTTTTTTTTTTGTGTAAATATCTTAGCTCTCGCTCCACAGTACGAGTTAAACGGGAATTCGATCGTAAGACGTGTCAGGCGTAGTTAACCCTTAGCTAGACGCGTAATGTGGAAAATATCATCGGTATTTTTTAAATTAATTTTGTAAGAAATTAATTTTTTTGATGTGAAACATCTTATGTCGTGCTGTGAACAGCCGCGTGAGGGGAAATATGCAACGAGATATGAAACGGAATGTTTGGTCCGCTCCTTCGCTGCTGTTCTCCCCACCACTGCGGCGCTGGCTAGGCTTGCACTGTGGCACAACCGGTCTTACAGTGCAGTATAGAACACGCGGTGTTACAGAGCTGTATATACGTCAGCATATAGTACGTCGTTTAATTCAATACCTTCGCAGGGTGACAGTTTCTCGCAGGGTAGAAATTAGGGCCAATTAGAGTAAATTAGGCTAAATTAGATTAAAGTAAGGAAAATTGGGGTAACTTAAGACAAAGGGGGATAAATAAGAGTAAATTAGGGTATTTAGGGAAAACTAGGGTAAATTCAAGAAACTAGGGTATACTAGGGTAAATTTGGGTAAACGAGGGAAAATTAGAGTAAAGTGTGTTAAATTGTAAATTCTTATCTCTCGAACTACTGAACCGATTCTAAAAATTCTTTCACTTATTATCTTCGCAGGGGGAGAATGTCTCGCGGCGTTGTAATAAATCATAAATTATTATCTCTGGAACTATTGAACCGATTTAAAATTTCTTTTACTAATAGAAAGCTACACTATCCCTAAGTGATATAGGCTAGATTTTATTTTGATAAATTTGTCAAGTTCAATAAATAAAAGATTCAAGCTATAAAAATGTTTCACATCTGCCAGGCGTCCCGCGACGGCTCACATTTTTTTTATATGAAGTCTCTTAACATTGTTACAAATTACCGTATACATAGTTACAGTAATACAATAGGCTATGTTTAATATTGTATTACCGTTACGTAAAATTAATTCACTGTTTACTCAATACCTGAAGGCTGAAACCTTTTATGTACACAACTACAAGTAAACATTCAATTGTTTTCTGTCTTGACGTCCCTAATTAGTAAGCCTATATACTGTGTGTTCGAGTCAAAATATGAATAAAATTTTAATAATGTGTGTAGTGAATTTAGTACGGCTGAGGATATTCTAGGGTTTTTTCGAAATTTTGTAGCTGCCAAATTATATTAATATAGAAAGTTTTATTTATTTAAACGTACAATAGTACATTACACCTCCTAAAGTTATTCCTTTATCTGTACAATTGGTACTCCTGAATACAATTATACACACTTGCATACAAATACTACAATAGACTTATAAAAGTTTCCATAACTTTCCTTCATTTTAAAAACAGAAATAGTTGTCCAAAAACCTTGTAAATAACAACATCTTTCAAAATGTTCATAATTCACAATTTCACTCTTATAAAACGTAAGTAGGTATTTTGAATCTAATTCATTCATTTATCTTTATTTATTTTCAATATTCCATTTTAATGTATACAGTGTGTCCACAGACTCGTCCTCAATATGGGGATCTCCGTTGTTATGGGAGATAGAGATTTGATTAAATGAGACAAAATGTGCAGAATCTCCAGTACTACTACCCTGCGTAGTCAAACTTTCCATATTTTGCTTGGTTCGCGACCGACAGTAGAAAAACGAGATTTACCCATTTTCGTTTTTTGTTTATAACTCGCTTATTAAGTAAGTTAGAAAAAAAATATTTTCACTTTCTTAAGGCCCTTTTTTATGAAGATTTCAAATCTCTTTTCATATTTTTATTTACTTTTATAGTTTTAGAGATACTTGTATTAACTTTGTTTTTTTAAATACACGTCAAAGATGGCCATGACGCCATTCGAAAGAGATTTTTTTTTCTTTAATTTGATATCAGCTGACATACTTATATCATAAAAACTGCAGGCTACACAGTTGCACCGACAGCTAAGTAAGCAACATCTTTGCGTTGTGTGCACAGGAACCTCGGTTCGAAACCTGATGGCACCGTAGAATTTTTGACGTATTTTTTTTCTAAATTCTACATGATATTTATTTATATATATTTTAATTTTTGTTATATTCTTTCTTTGACAATGATTATAATTTTTTTGAAACAAAGGTAGAATTAATTAAAAATATAATTTTAGTATTTTAGTAATAAATTAATTTTAGTTTATAAATGCGTTAATAGATGACACCAAAAATTAGAAAATCTGAAGTTTTCACTTCTGTCGTTTGATGATAAGCACACACCCATTTTTTTTCCTTTTCTGTCTACAGTAATGAAATTGGGACGTCGATATAATTTTAACGACATTTTAAATACCTTTTTTGGACACTTAAATGCGACGAGCCATTATAGACGTCGAAATTTGTCATCAACGTTTTTTTACATGTCTATTTATGTCTACATAGTTAAACCTATTATCGTATATATATATTTACTATATTTCGTATATTTATTTCTAGACGTATTTTGACCCACACATTGCTCACCGGTTCGTACAATCAGAAAACAAGGACAGATTTATGTACAATATGTAAAAATATATATACGTCTTTATTTAAAGAACTGGTTTGATCTGTCATAACGTTACTATTAAGGTCGGTGTAAATGGACACAAAGCACGCAAACTATGTGCTTGATGGTTGAATAATTTTATTTTACAGTTAGATCTTATTTATTCACTTGTACGTGCATTGCTTAATGAGCCATTTTCCTGAGAGTAGTTCTTTCAGTTATCCACGAGAGGCAGCACTTGTGGTAGGTACAAACATTATTTATTCCGCAAAGTGTCGTGTCATTTTAGTGGTATAACTTAATTATTAAATTATTAATATCATTAAATTAATTAAATAATTAAAATGACACGACACTAATGGGGAATAAATAATGTTTGTACCTACCACAAGTGCTATCTCTCGGGGATAATTGAAAGAACTACTCTCAGGAAAATGGCTCATTATTGGGATCTGACATATGGGAGGAGTTTACTTGTGACGTAATCAATATGGCGGAATCGTGAAACAGATTTTTATTTACTTATTATAAATTATAGACGCGTCGACAACTACTAAGGCATTAGCGTCTTGATAACATTAAATAATAGCACACTTAAAACTAAATGACATTACAAAACATCCATGAGCAAAGGTGGGATTCGAACCCACGACAGTGATATGAGCGGTCAATTAAATCGTATTCTTAAATTGGTACCAGTTTTCTGCCACCAGATGTCACACGTTTTCCGTCAAGTCTCAGTAACATAGTAAAATATTTACCATTCCTCCTGAAACATTCTGTATGTATTTTCTATTATAGCTTTGATAGTAAAGCAGATCTCACTGTACACAATTTTTCTTTCTTTATTGAGTGAATATGTTTTCAAACGAATCTAAGTATGTTACACAACATTTTAAACGAAATTGTGTTCGACTTTATTTTATTTGTAATAAAATTGAAAGACTTGTGTTTTTAATAATCCATTTATATTGTAATGCATTATGTATTCCCATTTCGAAATTTCTTTTTCATTTCAAATGGTTTCGTTTGATTGGTCAGACTTTAAAACTGTGTTGGCTTCGCTCTAGTGAAACCAACAAACTATAAATCAATATTAAAAGTAATGGTTTCCACCCAAAAGCTCCTTCTCCGGATAATCCATAGAAATCTCGACTTTACCTTTCCTCAGAACTCTAACAAATTTTGGATATTAAATATTATTTTAACTACCTATATATCTAAATTAGTGATGTAAAAATACGGTATTTTTTGTGTATTAAACCCATGATATAATACCGTATTTTTTCAGTATAAACCGGTTTTTTATTTTTTCACACTACGGTTACGGTGCATTACTAAGTATTGCCAACTGCATAATATAGGAAAAGTTCCTGTTCTCATTTTGGTATTAAAGCGTTTTAAACGGTATTAAACCGTTTTAAACGGTGTTAAACGTTTTATACGTGCTGTATAAAATAGTAAAATAGGCAGTATTCATACCTAGTATAAAACTAGGGTATATTATTTTTTTTACATACCGTATAATATCCTTTTATACAAACGTTTTATACCAGAGTATTATAAGCATTTACATCACTAATCTAAATTATCTTAATTTTCAAAAAGACAAGAAACTTGTTTCTTTATATCCTTCTAGAACATTCTCGATTGTTCCATGTGTAAAGACTTTTCATTTAGTGAACTAAGAAGTGAATCCGAGAAGTGTTTGATAACAAAATACAACAATAACGAAACTTTCGCTTAGTTATAATTATTGTATGAAAGAAGGCGAGGTTCCATTCCAGACACAAAGGGTGGCAATCCACCAAGAGTATCGGTTTTCCACTGACGATTTGACGCTAACTGTCACGTGATCGAGATAAACCGAGTGACTAATGATTTCAGACTACGAACGTTCAAAAATTTGCGTGAAATTTTAAGAAAATTCCAACGTGCTCACCTCACAAACTGAAACAAGTTTTTGGAAATGGGTCACCAAAATACCAACACTTATTTTTCGACACAAGTCTCGCTAACAACAATTTCTGATTATGCTAATATGGTTAGCGAAACGTGTTGTTTTGTAGTTATTTTTATTCAGTGTCTTCGCGACAAAGGTTATACCTCTTCAAGCGTTTGGTTCATTGGTCATTTTCAGTTAATTATGAAATTTCACCTTGTCAAAAACAAGAATTTTCTGTTTATATTTTTTGTCTTTTGAAAAATTCGATTCTTTGAATAATCCATTTTCCTGAGAGTTTTTCCACAGGAGGCAGCACTTGTGGTAGGTGCAAACATTATTAGTGTCATGTCAGTTTAGTGGTATAACTTAATTATTGAATTGTTATTATTATTACTTAAATTAATTAAATAATGAAGTTTTACCACTAAAATGACACGACACTAATGGGGAATAAATAATGTTTGTACCTACCACAAGTGCTGCCTCTCATGGATAATTGAAAGAAGTACTCTCAGGAAAATGGCTCATTGACTGACCATTTTTTTTTCGAGAAATTTTACTTTGTAATAGAACCTCTACTGCATGCTCGTCACTTTCAGAAGACTTTTTAACTTCTTTTCCCCCTTGTTCTTGTTTTCTTTTCTACTTATGTCACGATTGATGTCGTCTATTCCAGGGTCGTATTACCGTTAATAATCGAATGAAAAATATAAACTTCTATAATTTTTAATCCGACAAATATCCTAGAATAAACAATTTTTCTTTCGTCGTTTCAGAAAATTTTTCGGATTATCAAACTGTTCGTTATTTGTTATTATCATTCCTGAAAATTGTTTAAACCACGAAAGTATTGTCTCATTCGCACTCTCACGCTTCATACGGGCGAGAGAGAGAGACATAATGAGCGCCTTAAAAATAGTTAGCTATTTATTATAACCCTCCTTTTTTTTCGTAATCGGATAAAAAATAAGATTGTGTCGGATTAAAAATTTGAAATTAAGGTTGCGCATCGTTTTGCAAATTGCTTGAATATTATATAAAAAGTTGTCAAATCAGGATTAAACTGGAAATGCATAGAGTTCTCGTTTTTATAAATTCTAAAAAATTTGTACCTATTGATAGAGTAGAGATACGATAATGAACCTAAGGACTTTTTTTATTCAGAAAAGTCTAAGGATTATGTATTAAAGATAAATTCTGATAATAAATTTTTTTTTTAACTTTCGTGGTTTAAACAGTTGCCAGGAATGATAATTACAAATAACAGTTTTATTTTTCTGAAAACGACAAAAAAAATTGTTAAAATCTTAGGATTTTTGTGAGCGATTGCGCCCCTATGTCCTGCACTTGCATTCCTTAACATTTTTGATACTATAGTACCTTAATACCAACGACTAAAACTTTATTATTTTTAACCGACTTCAAAAAAAGGAGGTGGTTCTCAGTTCGGTTGTATTTTCTTTTCTTTTATGTTTGTTACCTCAGAACTCCATCATTTATAAACCGATTTGGAAATTTTTTTTTATTTGAAAAGATATACTTTCAGATTGGTCCCGTAAAAATTTCATCAAAATCGGTTCAGTAGTTCGGCTGATTTCAATAAAAGTTAGTAACGGCGTGTGATTCCTTAAGGTAAATGTCACTTTTTGACATATCAGACAGCGTAATAAGGTCGGTTTAATAAAAGTGAGTAACGGCGTGTGATTCCTTTAAGGTAAATGTCACTTTTTGACACTAAAAAGTAAAAAATAAAAAACTTTTTAACAAAAAAAAACCTCCTTCAAAAAGCCACTAAAAAGAGGAAAATATTGAAATTTTGAGGTCTGCGCCAATTTAATAAAATATGAAGTTGGTTAAAAAGAAGATATTAATCACTATACTATACTTTTTAATCGACTTCATATTTTATTAAATTGGCGCGGACCTCTAAATTTCATTATTTTCCTCTTTTTAGTGGCTTTTTGAAGGAGGTTTTTTTTTTGTTAAAAAGTTTTTTATTGAACAAATATTTTAGAAAAATAAAACTGCATGTCGCGTTACGGTTCTAGAATACCTGTTAAATCCAGGAATGTTTCTTTTATTTGTGTCCGCATGTGTAAGTCTTACTTAATACAGCCCTGTATATCTAGTATATAATCCAATACGTTATTTCACGCTTTAAGGAAGATCTCTCGCCTTTTGTCGTAACCGTTCAGATTTACTGACCGTTTAATTCGACATTTGTGTCACAAATGCTTCACCCCATTAATTCTTCGGTTGTGCAATTTCATAATTTTTTAAAGTGACTTTAATGAAAGAAAGGATAGAAATAATGGGTTGTTTGAAGAAGTTATCTTGCTTCAACTTGCAAAAACTTTATGACGATATCTGATTACTTATATGAAAGAGATTAATCAAAATTTTTAAAAGAGCAATAAGGCGTATTTACTCTTTGATGATATTCATTAAAAGAACGTTACATACAGGATGTTCGTTAACTAAACTTTGGAGACGGATTCTTTGGATTAATTTAAGAAAAAACTTGCTGTAAGTGCATGTTCGAAAACGCGCAGTTCCTGATAAAGGCAGTGGCGGCTCGTGGGGTAGTGCCACAGTGCCATGGCACTACCCCTAATTTTTCAATTTCCTCTAAAAATATTTTTTGTTAATATTTTTATTAATATATTTTTTTAATCAATTTATAAAATTATCGATCGTCCGGATAGCAGAGTTCAGCCTAAATCGCACAAATTTCCTAAAACATTTTCACCACGCGATCAGTAACACGTATCCTGTGCCATTTAATAATAGGCACAGTGTAAACAAAGCATACCTTACGGTCCTTATATGTGAGCAAGAGAGATAGAACTATGACTCTTGATTTCCCTATGCTGTAATGCTAAATCTAAATGAAATGTGTGCCAGGCACATTATTGGAGATATTCTGTTTGGTCATTGTTGGAATTTATACGCATTGTTGTTTCGGTTAAATGTTATTGTTGATAACAATTTTGTTTCATTATTTGACGGTTTGCCAGAAATGTGTAGAGGTCTTGAACTTTATTAAACTGTTTTTTTTCGGATTTCTATTGTTGCACTTTGTGCCAGTGTGTACTTGTTTAGTCAAACATAGACAGTTGCGTGGATAGTCACTAGGTAAGTTTTTTTCTATGTTTTATAGGTACTTCTTTTCTATTTTGACCTTCGTTTTGGCACCACCTGTCTAAACAGGCACGAGCCGCCACTGGATAAAGGTACTGAAAAGTCAACTTTTTGCTTAATTATTTGGTAAAGTATTCATTAAATTTGTCTGTGACAGATTTTTGGGTAGGTTATTTTGAGCATAGGCGATTTTTAATTTAATTACAGAACTACAAGAATTTACACTTTCGTCTGTTATAGATATTAATACAGTTCCGTTACTAAATAAAATAAGACATTAGATTTTTGACTCAAAAAATGGCCTTCTCAAGAATTTATCAAAATATCAAACGAATAAGTTGCGAATAATGCAGCAAAAAATTACAATCTTATATTGTCGTCGTGTAATCAATAGAGGTCAAAACTCAAGAACCACTGAACCGATTTAGAAGACAGAGTGGTGTAACAGTTAGCGTAGCGGCCTTTGGATCACACTGTCATGAGTTCGAATCTTTACTTGCGCTCAGGGATGTTTTCTGATGTTATTTAGTTTTAAGTGAGTTGTTATTTGATGTAAACAAGACGCTAATGACCTAAGTTGTCGACGCGTGTATAATTTACAATAAATAAATGAACCGATTTAAACAATCCTTGCGCTGCTTAAAAATCTACTTTTTGACGAGTCAAATATGTATGGCGACCTGAAACAATTTTGAAAAACAAAAAGATTAGATTGTATTATTCCATTAATTGATTTCCGATATAAATCTATAGGTAGTAATTTAATGAAGACACGCTCCCAACTATAGGCTAAGTATATATTATTACGCTACGACAAAAAGGGGAAGAGCAGTAAGCTACAATAGCGATTTGTATCCAGGCAAAGTCGGACTGGGCACCTAGCTTAATATACAAATTAGATTAGAAACAATAAAGCAATTCTGTTTTATTAAATCAATAGTGAACCATTTTATTTTGAATATTATATAGATAATAAATTACTACTTGGAATGGTTTTTATACAGTACTGGTATGTAGTGTTTTGAGCAACAAAATACATACATTTTATAAATAAAATTATCGGTATTTGTCAATTTGGTATTAATGTAGGTATTTTGATATTAATTCCAATCATTTATTTTGACGTGATTTATTTATATTAATGTAAATTGAAGAAATTAGTTATTTGGTTTATAACAGTGTTATAAACCTTATCTAGTATACAATCAATTAAAATATACTAGTATCGCTTATTGTCTTAATTCGATCAATTGTCGTATTCTCCCGTGCAACATTCACACATGATTTTTTTGTGCACATCTATGGCACGGTACGTTTCGATTGATATAAGTTTCATTCCCATCCTTTCATAATAAATAGTAAAAAAAGGTACCAGAACTTTCAGTGTTCACGTATCAATATATAGATGTCTAGTTTGAATAGAGATATCAAATAATTAGAAGAAAATATGCAAAATAAAAAATAAATTCTTCATTTAAAAAAAAATAACACTTTATATCATACTAAAAAATAAACAATGTAGGAGATGTATTCACTTAAATTTTTTTTTGGATCCACCCTAAAAAAATGGGCATAACTTTCTGTGACACCTTGTACAGTGCCTTTGATTCTGACCGACATATTGACTATACATGTAAAACATCTGCATTTGATTTATATTGGTTTGCAGCTAATTGAAATAGTAGGCTAACTGCATGAAAAGCATGTGTCAATGAACCATTTTCCTGATAGTAGTTCTTTCAATTATTCACGAGAGGCAGCACTTGTGGTAGGAACAAACATTATTTATTCCCTATTAGTGTCGTATAATTTTAGTGGTATAACTTAATTATTAAATTATTATTATCATTAAATTAATTGAATAATTAAGTTATACCACTAAAATAACACGACACTAATGGAGAATAAATAATGTTTGTACCTACTACAAGTGCTGCCTCTCGTGGATAATTGAAAAAACTGCTCTCAGGAAAATGGCTTATTGGTCTTAAACACGATGCTTTTAAAATCGTCGTCATTGTTTAAGTAGATTTCAGATTTAACCTACTATTTACTTGAATCCAATGTTAATCAAATAAAGATATTTTACATATAAAGTCAATATGACGGTCAGAATAAAATACCCTGTATAATTAATTACTTTTCTACACAACTGAACTAACTCCTATATTTTGATTTTAATATATTTATGTAGTAGGTACTGATTTCGAACATTGTTTTGATATATTTTATATTGTTTCTTACAGGTAAGAAATTCACGTTTACTTCAGCCTGATCTCCAGGATTCATCCTGTGTCATCGTCATGGTAACCAGTTTATTTTTGTTTTTATAATTTAAAATGGCGCCTCGTCGAAGTAGGAATCACCTGCCTACCCTAAACAAAAAATTAAAATAGTCCGCGCCGCCACTGATCTAAAATGTTAGGAATTTATTACAAATTTTCAATGAAAGTATATTTTTATTCACACTGAAAAACAACTATAGATACTTACTAGGAATCGATTTTTTTATGGACTAATAAATAGACCCTCCACCTCCACCATTTTTTAAACAAAGGAGGTAGGTATTTATCGAGAACATGTATTCGAATAATTTGTTTTAAAAAAATGAACATTCTTTCAGATTTTTATAGGAAATATTCATTTTGATTCATTAATCAAAAAAGAGTTAGAATTTCGTAATTTTAATCAACAAATATACCCGCGACTTACACCATTTTTTTTAACAAAGTAAAAAATGTATTCTAATCTACAGTGTGTAAACGGTTAACCCGCGGACATAACGAAAATAGCATTGAGAACATTTACAATTTTGTAGTAGGCTATGGGCTATACAATCTAATGTAAATATGTAGTAGATGCTTTGTTTTGTTTTTTATTTGGTAGGTTCCGAGTTACTCTAGTCAACCGTTGCTATGGAAAATTCACATTACTATTTTTTCCATGTAATCCACTACATATTTACATTATATCTTATGGCCCATAGCCTACTACAAAATTGTAAATGTTCTCAATTTTAGTTTTCCTGTGTTCGGTAAAACCGTTTACACCCCGTATGTAGATAGATAAAAAAGCAGCAGATTCCCGTTATGTACAAATCGAGGGCGAGTGAATCCGCGGGTACTGCCAGTTTAATAATAAATGTTTTGAACTGCGTAATAGTTAATTTAAATTCAGTAAATAATAATTGTATATACAAAATAGAAATGTAACTACAACTGTTGCCTTTTTAACATCAATATTTTTACTCGCAATATGTTTACAGAAAAATATTGAATAAAGTTATAATATAGTTTAATGGAGGGACATTTAATAAAAATGTGTTTGGAAAAAAACCTGGGGCATATTTTTTGTAACTCAATTTACTTTACATACTGTTAATTGGGAAACATTAGAGCCTTTTAAAACACAGGTTATCGAGTTTTTAGGGTTCCGTACTTCCGTATGGAACCCTATTGCCCTGCCTACGATGTCCGTCCATCCGTCCGTCTGTCACAAAACTCTATCTCACAAATGATAAGAGGTAACTAGTTGAAATTTTCACAGAGTGTTATTGTGGCGTGAATCCTGACAAATAATAATTAGAAATAAATAAACAATTAATTTTAGTAAATCAATATTTTTCTTTTACCGTATTACTTCTATACAGTACTATATTATAGTTATAGAGCTGTACCAAGTGAGTCGATTGAACGACGGTGTTAAACGTCGTCAGCTTAGCTTAGTGGTAGAGTTGTAGACTGACGATCTAAAACTACCCGGTTCGATCCCGGATTTCGGATCGCAATATTTTAGTTTATTTTTCATGAAAATATTCTGTTAATATATATTTTTTTTTTACTTTAAAAATTAATTTAATTAAAATTGATACGGAAAAATTTTGAAACACTAAAAAGAACAATATAAAATATAAATAAAAAAATACTTTTTAAAAACAAGCTTAAATAAATAATTCCGCCGCGAAAGTGGAAAGGTTCAGGTTAGAATCCTGACTGTGACCAACTGGTTGGTAAAATGATTTTTTCCAATATGTTTCGAAACAATTATATAATTGGCTGCTCTCCAACGAAAAAATTTTTCAAATGCATTTCAGCCGTATAAAACTATTATTTATCATAAATAATTCTGTTAATTTTTTACCTCTACTTAACTCCTTATTTTTATTATTGTACGGAACCCTCGATGCGCGAGTCTGACTCGCACTTGACCGGTTTTTTTTGTATATTTTAGCTTCGGTAAATATTTGTCTCTTCACGTAAATTGAATATTTCATTTGAATTAATTACACGCTTTGAGTTTTTGATGGCCTGTTAATGGTTAAAAATTTGGTATCAATAATTTGCTTTTTATCAATTATTTTTATTTGACAAAAAGGAAAAAAAAATTATACGATGAAAAAGATAGGATTGCCAACTGATAACATTTTTGAAGTTATACTTCTTTAGGCGCGTTATAAAAAATAAAGACAGTGAATTTTTCAAAAACTGTAACATTAAAGTTGTTACCATATAAGCAAATAGACCGAGAGCTAATGACAATTTTTTGGTGTTATTTATTTAAGGCCTTATTTTTGTGAATATGTTGAGGGAGGCTTATTAAAGTGCCCTGAGTAAGTGATTTTGCTAGATAGCGGTATGGGAGGGATGCAGACCGCCCCCAACATGTAACAAAAAAATGGTCACAATTATTATTGCTTCAAGGCTGAAATTGTTTGTATAGCTATACAAACAATTTCAACAATAATAATTGTGATCATTTTTTTTGTTACATGTTGAGGGCGGTCTGCACCCCATACCGCTATCTAGCAAAATCACTTACTCAGGGCACTTTAATATGCCTCCCTCAACATCTTCACAAAAATAAGACCTTGAATAAATAACACCAAAAAATTGTCACTAGCTCTCGGTCTAAAATCTTGTCTTTTAGTATTTTAATTCTATAAATTGGTTGCATGCAAATTAAAAATTAGTTTTTAATCACGCCAAAGAAGTATAACTTCTAACGCTCCCATTTTTAAAAAAAATACTGTGAAGCTTTTTAGTAGAGCCAACGAAATATCATCTAATATTCAGAAGGGCGTTAGTCTGAACTTTTTTTTGTAGCGCCCCAAGAAAGGACAATTAGTTTAAATTGGACACAAAAATCCATCCTCGTATCAAAAATAGCATCGGGAGCGTGTAATAAAATTTTGGGCGCAAAACATATTATTTAGGTAGACTTTTTCACCATTGCTGAACAGCTTACGTCAGTGCTTTGTCGTATCTCATGTTTATCGCCTTACAAATTTCTAATTTCTAAATGTTTGTGTCTGTACAGTGGCGTGCGCATATTATTTCTTCCTATTGTTGTAATATGTGTTTTTAGTTTGACTTAAAACAGGACTAATAAAAATTTTATAAACGGCACTGAATTTTATGTTGCGTATAAAAAAACTAGCTATAGTTATTTGGTTGTTTTATCGCTGGGGCACTTATAATTAATAATCAGATGTTATCAATTTTAAGGAAATTATGCGGCCAGAATTATAACTTAGTACATTGATGGTCCAATAAACGGACTAACTTTTCCATATAAAAGAAGGCCTATTACAGTACATTACCTACATCGTCACAACCACAATCTAGTCATGCTATCTTGAAGTTCTTCCTAAAAAAATTGGTAAGCCCCAGCGCAAAACGGGGTGTTATGCGTTTGATGCGGTGTTTGTGTGTGTGTATGTTTGTCTGTGGCATCGTAGCTTATAAACGGGCGGTCCGATTTCGATGCGGTTTGTTTTGTTTGTATTACTTTATTTATTGTGGATTATAGACACGTCGACAACTTAGGTCATTAGCGTCTTAAATACAACAAATATTATATATCACTTAAAACTAAATAACATCACAAAACATCCATGAGCAGAGGTGGGATTCAAACCCACGACAGTCTGATTCAGAGGCCGCGACGCTACCAACTGAGCCATACTGCTCTTCTTGTTTGTATTACGAAATAGTTCTTAGCTAGAGAGTTTAGTTTAAAAAAAATGCAATAACTAAAATTTTTCTAAAAGCCCAACCCAAAACGACTACCTAATTGCTTGTTTAAAACATATAATAGTATATTGTGTAACAAGTGCACTAAATACATCTTTATGCGCCTGACGCATAAAGATTTAGCACACACGTTGCACACTGTACTTTATTCAACACATGCATGCAGTTTTAGACTTTAATTGAATACTTTAATGTCACTGACAGAAGTACATCTCATAATAAAAACATTGGGCGCGATACAATATTTATTTACTTTGTTACCATAGTAACCATATTTCATTTATAACACCGAAAAAAGGTACATAATGTTCATTAGATAACGGGTTTTTTAAATGTTTTTCAATATATCATCGTAAAGCGGTTCATAATGGATCATGACGTCACCAGCCAATAAACGGCTATTTAAGGTCCGCAAAACAGATACGAAACAAGCCGTGAGGTAGGTCGTTTATTAGGACTAAAGTGCGACCCCTGAGGTCCACAAACTTCCCAGTTTGATAAATATTTAATAATAATACTTAAATTAGATATTACACAGAAAAGTAATCATTTTAATCATTAAAACATAATTATTATTTATTTTTAACAATAATTTAAAAAAAACGGCTGAACTGATTTTTATAAAATTTATGTCGGATCAAAATGACGTTAACACGCCTCGATTGACAAACCTTACGAAATCGATATCATTTTTTATTCGCGAGATATTGTGTAAAATCTACTTTTTTGGAGTCTATTTGGTTAATAAAAAAGAACGGCTGAACCGATTTTGAAAAAATTTCTTTCAGATCATATTTACGTTAATACGCGTCGATTAGCACCCTAACGTAGTCGATATCATTTTTCATTCTCGAGCTTTCGTCTTAGAAAGATATGGACACATACGTACACACAGAGAGAGACAGAGACATCTTTCTAAAAATAGTGTAGTGACCTTGAAACATAAAAATTTGTTATACATTTTGATTTCGATTTTCGGACCCATTACAATAACTTCCAATGGGAAGTTAAAAACACTAAAAGCATGGGTGTGTTGAATAAAATAATTTAATATCTTTTATTCCTCATATAAAACTTGCTGATATTCATGAACGCGTTCATGAATATCAGTTACTTTTCATGAGGAATAAAGAAACAGTCGATTATGTAGTTGTTTTGGGTTGGGGCTTGTTCAAAATTTTAATTTTAATGTTTTTTGTCGGAATGTATAATTAGATGGAACTGCACTGTAGTTAGACAGAGTTGGCTGGGCAACGCAGGTATATTATATAATGACCTAAATATCAAATGACCGCAGAATGGCGTGCTGGCTTCGATGTGTAGCAAATGCGTGTGTTGTACATACACAATGTAAGTTTTGTATATTTCAATTGAGTTTTTTTTTCTATACTGACTAAATTCATTCCTTTAGTCCGTGAAGTAATTCTCTTTTCATCGATATTTATGACTCGGCTACTATAATATTTCTACAAGTACATTCCTACGATTTTGGGCTACAGGGTGATTTGCTCTGGGCCCGAACTTTTTTAAGATTTTCCAACCGTCCATTGTTTTTGCAATTTTTAACTTCCCACTGGAAGTTATTGTAATGGGTCCGAAAATCGAAATCAAAAAGGAAAAAAAATTTTTATGTTTCAAGGTCACTACACTATTTTTACACTACTTTTAGAAAGATGTCTGTGTGTGTGTGTGTGTGTGTGTGTGTGTGTACGTACGTACGTACGTACGTACGTACGTACGTACGTACGTATGTGTACATTTCTTTCAAAGACGAAATCTCGAGAACGAAAAATGATATCGACTACGTTAGGGTGCCAATCGACGCGTATTAACGTAAATATGATCTGAAAGAAATTTTTTCAAAATCGGTTCAGCCGTTCTTTTTTCTTAACCAAATAACCTCCAAAAAAGTAGATTTTACACAATATCTCGCGAATAAAAAATTATATCGACTTCGTAAGGGTGTCAATCGAGGCGTGTTAACGTCATTTTGATCCGACATAAATTTTATAAAAATCGGTTCAGCCGTTTTTTTTTTTTTTTTTTTTTTTTAATTATTGATGTTTTAATGATTGAAATGATTACTTTTCTGTGTAATATCTAATTTAATTATTATTATTAAATATTTATCAAACTGGGAAGTTCGTCGTGTGGACCTCAAGGGTCGCACTTTAGTCCTAATAAACGACCCACCTCACGGCTTGTTTTTTTTTATTTTTGTGAACCTTAATTCAACTCAAGCGCGGAGATTCCACGCTCGTTTCATTGTTATTTATATGGTAGATTATAGACGCTCGACAACAAGGTATTAAATTAAAACATCACAAAACATTCATGAGCGGAGGCGGGAGGATTTTGTTAATGCCACATTCTGGCCTTGGGAGAGGTTAGATGGGGCCCGAATTTATAACAAAAGTAACCATATTTGTTGCAGAACTCTAGCTCTAAACAAATTAGAATTGTGCTATTGTTAAGAATTTTTTTAAATAATTATTTACAAAAATCGAAAAAGTCCTTTTTTACTCTTCACCAAAACATTGAGTCAAGTGTGAAAGCTTTTACGGCCGGCGTTGCTCCAAATATTCATGGTTTGGCTTGCAGGCCGTGGTCCGATGATATTTCTACCTAACGTTTCGTCTGCGGTAGACATTTTCAAAGGCAATATGGCAGCCACACCGCCTTTGAAAATGTCTACCGCAGACGAAACATTACGTAAAAATATCATCGGACCACGGCCTGCAAGCCCGGAAACCATCAAGATTTTGAATTAAGTATATTTTTTTACAAAAAGCATTTTTTTAAGATAAGATAAAATTTATTAACTATATAAAATTCGTACATTTAAAGACAACACAAAATTATAAAAAGCGTTCCATATAACCTGCTGCCTAAAAGTAAAAAAAAAGAAAACGAAATCAATAAATGAGGAATAATTTTTTTATGAATTGGGAAAAAGTCTAAAAACACAAAAAGCAATAATTATCATTGTAGACTATATCTTTACTAGAAAAGAAATCGTAATGCATTTTCTGGGAACAGCCCTTTTCTTAAGAAAAGAAAAGGATATTTTTGAAAGCACCCTTTCTTCAAGAGGGAAAGAGACAGAGTACGAACTTGACCGATGTTTATTTGAAAGGCTTATAATAATAAAACCATCGCATGTCACCTAGCCAAACATTTCCACCCTTTTATTTTTTAATAAAAGAGATAATACGGTTTATTTTTGTTGATATTCGCATACATGTAGAAGCACAGTCTCTGTTTCAATGGACAGCTGGTTTGTTAGTTCACAGGGGAGAGTAATAATATACACATATAATTTTACAAACAAGAAAAAGCTTTTTGCAAGCTTCACATGTGTTGAGGCAGGTGTGTAACCTGTGTCACACACATATACATAGAAACATAAACACCGGTGCGAGCTTTTATATGTACAGGAAAGCTCTAACTAGAATACTACAAGGTTGCGGAATACTTCAAGGTACAATATTAATGTACTTATGTTGATAAAATACCGATATTGTGACTTTGATTATTTGTTTAGTGGACAAAATATTAATGAGAGCTTAATTTATACCTTTTTTTAAATTCTTTATCTAATACAAAAGCTTTTGTGTGAACTAGACAACCCAAATATATCCGGAATATTACAAGGTTGCGGAATATTGCAAGACACAATAATTATTGATCAAATAACGATATTGTGACTTTGATTATTTGTTTAGTGGACAAAATATTAATGAGAGCTTTATTTATGGCTTTTTTTAAATTCTTTATCTAATACGAAAGCTTTTGTGTGAACTAGACAGCTCAAATATATCCGGAATATTACAAGGTTGTGGAATACTTCAAAATACAATAGTTATTGATTTTTTAGTGGACAGAATATTTGTAGAGCTTTATTTATGACTTCTTATAAATTCCTTATCTAATTCGAAAGCTTTTGTATGAACTTGACACCTATTATGCACCCGGAGTAATGCAAGGTTGAGGAGGAGTACTACAAGGTTCAATACTATTTCAATCATTCGAAAAATACCTGTATATTGACTGTTGAGACAGTTTTTTTAGTGGACGCTCAATGAGTTAGGACCTTATTTTATTTATTTTTTAATATTTCAAGCAGTTCGAAAGCTTTTAAAAGCACTGGGAAGCTCAAAAATCTATCTGGAATACTGAAAGGTGCTCTATTTGTCGTACAATACCGATGTTGAGACAGTTTTTTTAGTGAACGCTCTATGAGTTATGACCTTATTTTTTCAATTTTTAATACCTCAAGCAGTATGAAAGCTTTTATAAGCACTGGGAAGCTCAAAAATCTCTCGGAATACAGCAAATATATGGAATACTGCAATGTTCTCAATTTGCCGTACAATACCGATGTTGAGACAGTTTTTAGCGGACACTCTATATAAGTTAGGACCTAATTTTATTTATTTTTTTAAACCTTCAAGCATTATGAAAGCTTTTATAAACAATAGAAAGCTCAAAAATCAACCTGAAATACCACAAGGATGCGGAATGCTGCGTTCAATACTTTTGTAATTATTTGTAAAATACCGAAGTTAGAATTTGTTTTGGTAGACAATCTGTAATTTAAAGCTTTATTTATGACTTTTTTTAAATTCTTTGCATATTTCGAAAATTATTTTGATCGTGTCTTCACTTTTAGCTTAAGAATTCTTTGCGTGACTAAAGAAAGTCTCCCGCTTTCTTAGCAATTTGGAAAACTCTAAACATATTATTTGTTTTATAAATTGTCCAATCTAAAAAAAAATATTCCGTAAATTTGTATGAACAGTGTATTAGGTAGTTTAATAATTTATATTTCAGTCCTTTAATTTTAAAAGCATTTGTATGAAATTTCAAACAAATGTTTATATTTTTGCTTTTTTCTTCCTTTGTTTGTTTGATGTAGGTTTGAAGTTAAGTATGAATTCTGTGAATAAAAATACTGATTTTTATTTTATAAAAACTGGAAACGTTCTGACAAATTTTATTGTTTAGGTTTTGATGTGATTTTATTGAAATTTTATCTGTATCATATTTGTCTGTTATGGAACAAAAAGGAAATATTGAAATGTTTGTTTTTCATATTTTTTATTACCGAAATTTACCTTTAAAATGAATCACTAATTTTAAAATATAAATTTTATTGGCTGAAATAACAAAAGATTGCTGTGTTTTTGTTTTAGTTGTTGAGATAAATATTGAATCAGTATAAAAAATATATTTGAAAAAGAGGCTTGGTGTGTGGGTACCCTTAGAGATTTGATACCATTCTACCGTAGAGAAACTATTTGCAATAAACATTTTACAATTTCACAGTAGTTTTTTTGTTAAAAAAAACCACCAATTCAAATTTTTTGCAAACCTTATCAGACGTTCATAATGTAATTATGAGTCGAACGAAATCGATCCGGAGTCGATATCATTATTAATTGTTCTCGAGATATCCGAGACGAGAAACATACAATTAATAGATTTTTTATACGGCTGATTTGCGGTTGAAAATTTTGCTAGAAATCAACCAATAATTATATAATTGATTCCAAACATATCGGAAAAAATCATTTTACCAGCCATAGTCACAGTCAGGATTCTAACCTGAACCACAGTTTAGAGAATAAGCCAGTAATATTACTCTAACGTTAGTGCCTAAATCAGTCAGACGAGCTGCGCAGATTGTGTTAGCTTGCAGAGCGTTCATACACGCCCACAGTATTTTCTTATTGGCGCTTTCTACATACTAGTCAGTGCGACCGTAGGACGACGAGCAAATCCGCACAGTGCTGTATTATATTTTTTTTGTTTCATAATACTCATTGTGTTTATATTATTTAATGTTTATTTGTGCGTACTTTGTGTCCATTTTATAAACAACCCCAAGACAAAATCTGTGTGATACTCAAAATGAGTACCTATAGTAAATCGTTGTGCAGTTTTAAAGTGTATCAGAAACTCTAAACATTCTTTTTTACAACGCTGTCAAAATATACATGTTTTACGTAGGTGGAAAGTTTGTCGCCGGCAATTTACTGCCAGCAGTTTAGCGCCGCGTCAGTTTATCGCATAAACAATAATTTTGTCACATCTGGCCAAATTGTTTAACATCCCATATTATAATCATATGTAAGTTTAGAAACAACAATTGATTTGTTTGTTGTAATTGTTTCACAACAATCATTTTTGATAGATCTTTCGTTATTTGTATGCGTTATTTTTAATAAAAGTCACAAAATGTAATCATTTTTGTTCTATTACCCAACGGAAACACAATGGCAGCATTTAAAAACATTTTTCTAATACGGTCCTGTTACACTGCATGTATTGAAAGGAAGAAACGGACGTCGTTTGCTCCAAACACGGCTGTGATTGGCTGTCTCAAGGTCAAAGAAATTGTAGTACAAACATCAAAGTGCCGACAGTACAGTGAATCTACTGTATTATACTGTGCCTGAACCTTTCCACTTTCGCGGCGGAATGAGCTTACAATTACCCAACCGTGACATGATTACTAATCTAACATTTGTTCCGTTGATTTATTCTCCTGGTAACTATTACTCGGAATAAATAGCGATAATTCAATTCACCAAACGTAGTTAAGTTTACTGCAGGTATAAATCGTAAGAATAACTATTCTGTCCAATTTCAAGGGTATAAATATTTATTCGCCTAGTAAAATAGAATGGCCACGAAATGCACAAATTAGTTTATGACCTGTCGACCTTTCAAGTAAATATTAATTCCATATCTTTCAGGTAAAGGCTTTTGTAGTAAAATAAAATAAATTTACATTTTCGATCGATGCGCCAACGGTTGGATCTTTGGTAAACGTGCTTTAGAATCAAAATATTTAACAAAATGTCCAAGGTGTATGGTATAAAGTAAAATTGTACCTGAAGTTACTATTCTATGAAATGAATTGCTTGGTGAATTGAAAATTAATTTTATTCCAAGAAATAAATTTATTCTAAGAATAGTAACTTCTATCTTTAACAGTGTTTGGTGAATACGGGCCTAAATAAAAAAACTCGGGTCGCAGTGCCAAACCCTGCCGACAATATAGTGTATTTGCTAATACAGGCATTGTGGCATTATTATGTGAACTTAAGTTTGTTTTTTGACAAAATAAAAAATTTAACCCCTTAATACATCCCTTAAAATAATAAAATTTTTCTAAATTTCAATATTAGACATGGATTTTATCAGTACACCCAATTAAATACACCCTTTCATAAGTAAATCCGTATCAACAAACTAGTGTTTTCATAAAATTTGAAAGTCCGGTCCTGTCGGGCCGATTTTATTAAAATTTTAGCAGCACATTTTAATCTTTACTAAAGAGTTAAATTTCAATTTTGAAACGATTCTGACAAATTTTTCGATATTTTTGGGCCCAAAAACTTTTTGGAACTCCTAAATACAACCCTGAAAATGGTCCGATCGGGCCCATTTTAAATAGGCTTCTTGCGGTGATGGGTTCCAATGTGTGTACCAAATTTCGTTTCAATCGATTAAGTCTGTCGAGAGTTATCGTGTACACACACACACACACACACTATATATATATATATATATATATATATATATATATATATATATATATATATATATATATATAAATATATATATAAATATATATATACATACATATATATATAAACATTTTTAAAAATGGTTCCAAAGTGTTCAGGAGGCTATGAAACGTCGAGAAATTTTGGTCCGACCCCTAGGTCCCGCCATCCGACCGACGCCAATAGTGTATGTGCCATATTATGGCAAATACACTAATAAAGTTATCGAGGACACAGTGTATGTGGCTTAACGGCTTACGTATTAATAAAGTACTGTTTTATTTAACCATTAATAAAGTGGAAATCTATTAAAGCAGCGTTTAATTTCATTTGAATTAAATGTAACCGAATAGGGGCGCCATGTAGGTTGGCGGCCATAGATCTTGTAGGAGATCAAATCAACCAATAAAACAGGGCATTGTGTAAACAGTAAAAAAACGCTGCGATGAGCGGATGATTCAAAGGGACGGGAGGCAGAAGCTCTGAATAAAAAAAAGAATCATTTAAATGCGAATCCGTGGCAGCCGTATGCGGTTTTAACTATTGCCTCCCACCTCGTATACAGTATGATCCAATAATCATAACTTGTAATTTTTTGAAGCGAAGCTTTTTTAATAATAATAAACATTTATTTCCAATAACAGGGAATTACACATCTTTGAAAATGAATGCATGATATACAAACATAGCATAATAATTGCAATAACTGCAATTATAAAATAATATGACATCGGCCAGCGCAATATAATCATTACATATTTAAAACAAAGTCCCCTTCCGCTTCCGTCTGTCTGTCTGTGTCCAATTTACTCCGTAACTGCTGAACGGATTTTATTTCGGTTTTCACGATTAGAAAGATTGATTCACGAGGAAGGTTTAGATGTATAATTGAAACTGACCAGTCCGGCTTCACCTGAGTGAAAATCGGGAGTAATCTCAGAAACAGATTTCAAAATTTTTTCTCTGTTAGATAGGTGATACTTTGCTTTAGTAGGTCAAAGACTATAATAACTTACCGACCCGGCTTCGTCCGGCAGAAACCCGAGGGTAATCTAAGAAATTACTGAATCAATTTCAAATTTTTTTTCTCTGTTCAATAGGTGATACTTTGCTTTAGACTATAAGTTATAACAACTGGAGCGAACGAGCGAAGCGATTGAGTAGCGTATTAAGAAATCATAAATTCATAGCACCCGGGCGAAGCCGACCCGGGCCGTTAGTTTAATATGTAGATAGACTGTATAGAATATTATGTCAAGTTGTACTCAGATCATATTCAAATTATCTACTTTTTTCTGGATTAGAATGGCCATAGAGGACAGTGTGGTCTAGTAGTTAGCATGCCGGCCTCTAGATTAGACTGTCGTGGGTTCGAGTCCCACTTCCGCTAATGGATGTTTTAATTAATTATATATTAATTAATTTATTAATTATAAATTCGAGTGGACGAGTGAGGCGAGAGGGTAATGTATTAATTAATCATAAAATTGAGCGAACAAGCGAAGCGAGTGAGTAATGTATTATAATAAATTATAAATTCATAGCGCCCGGACGAAGCCGGACCGGGCTACTAGTCTACAATAAAATAGAATTGCCAGAAATACGGACATTTTGAAACGTTCTATATACTGAAAATGAATATTCAACGACGGAGGGTATAAAAAATCAAAGCCATTTATCTAGATAAGTGTGTATGGAATCAACCGGGCTTCGCGATAGAGTCTATGTGGGTATTCCCCTTGTCCGCCAGTTGGCTTGGCCAATATGCTTTTTGTATAGTTGGATCCCAACGTTGAACCTTGGTCTGCTCAATGGATTTGCTGCATATGTCGTATGTGTATGCTTTTCTCGTAAATTTCAACAAACGCTTTTTTAAATTTTAATATTTATCCTCGTATTGCATCTTTGTTTGAAATTGAAATCAAAATTAAAATATCGTGAAAGAGTTGGAATTTTTATTATTGTTGATTTTTTTTAAAAGAATTTTATTTTTAACCAATCGTAAACCAGGCGTTACCCGTGCCCGTTTCATTTTTTGTCAGAATTTTATATACAGGGTGTATTTTCCATATATATTAAATACATATACATTGTTTCTATATTTCAAGGCGTTATTGAAAACTGGATTTGTCATCTTAGATTCACCAGTTTGAAATTAGCTCTCACATGTAAGATGGTACGGTTATATAGCACCTTAGTTAATAATTGACTCTCGCTTGTAATGGTTTTTCAGTGACAGAATGCTTCAAAGGGAAATAAGTTTGTCGTTCGATGTCACTGTGCGAGTAATTGTTAACTCAGTCCGCCGCGTCAGTGGGAAGTTTAGGGTTAGAATCCCTACGGTGACATAGGTTTTAAAAATGAATTTTTCCCATGTGTAGCATTATGTTGTCATACCCAATGGGTGTTTCATATACTAATACACACATAAGTATTATAAAAATTCTGTATATTACATAATAATATATATATTATATATTATATATATTACATAATATTACGTCTTGTGATTTGAACATCCTATAAAATAACTGCTTTTCATAGCGATTTCAAACCGATAACGAGAATCGGGCGGTAAAATAACTTTTTGTAATACATATTTGAAATGTACAACATTTCGTGCCTCTGGTCGGCTGCTTAAAATAATATATATCGCACGTGTACAATAATACAACATTTTACGCCATACGGCAGCATAGGGAGGTGTGCGTAAAATATAGTAAAGTATAGTACGAGAGTAAATATAGTAAAGTATAGTGCGAGAAATATAGGAATATAGTTGCTATCATGGTAACGAAGTAAATAAATGTTGGATCAAGGACAATATTTTTAGCTGTCAGTAAGATTTCGGTGTTTGAAATTAATTCAAAAAGAGCTCTAAAGTTGAAAATGTACATTTCAAATATATGTTACAAAAATAATGTACACAACTCGTACAATTAAGTATAATACGCTCGGGGTGTTGGCACTCTCGCCTGCGGCTCGCGTACCAACTTTACCCCTCACGTGTTATACTTAATTGAGCGCTAAAATAAAATTCAATAATAATTTAATTTTTTTCAATTATTATTGTCAATTTTAATTCCATAATTTTAATATTTCATATTACTCCAGCTGGAGAATATTTATACATAAGTATTTTTAATAATTTTCGAATTTGACTTTAAAAATTCCGATGATATTCCGTTCAGTATATACGGCTGCAATTTAGAGTGTTATTTAATAAGGTTTGTTTTGTAAATATGTTCGTTGAGTATTTACATAATACATAAATAAAGTGCTGCAACTAATTTAGTAGTTGGTAAAACTGGTGCTCGGTGTAACCACAGCAACACGGGGTACGTTCGGTTTTGCCATTTGCACTCGGTAGATCGTGCCGAACAAGTTGATTTTTGATCACGTGATAAGCGAGCAATTGAAGCCGTCTGAGCGAGAGCTACCATATTTTTTCGTCAGATAACGCTAGCGACAAGTAAAACGCGTAGATACATTTTTTTTCGTCAGATGGCGCTAGTGACAAGTAAGGTATACGTCAAACGCTTACATTTTTTATTCGTCAGATGGCCCTAGTGGCAAGTAAGGTATGTCAAACGTTTAGAGATTAACGGTTTGTGTTTATTGATTCTTTATTAATCCATTATTAAAGATAAAATAATTAAATACAAAACTGCAATTTAGCCGTTATTTTGGTTGGCGCTTTCTGTAATCTAAACGACTTGACGGATTTTGAAAAAAATGAAGTGTCTATAGCGTTATAGTGTCACGAGTTCTACTGGGTATATGACGCACAAAAAATTTAATATGGCGGACTCTAGACGCCATTTTGTGAGAATGCAAAAGTAATTTTCCTTCTAAATACATTGACATGGGTATCAAAAGAACGGCTTCGTTGAGAAGATTTCAAATAGGGTACATAACGTCACGAAAAATTCAATATGGAGGAAGCTAGACGTCATTTTGTCAATACACAAAAATCGGTGAAACTTTTTTGTGTGGGGTATCAAATGAAAAGGCTTAATGAGTAGATTCAACTAAATGGAAGGAAATAAAAATAAAAGATTTAAAAAAAAAACAAAAAACCCGACTGCATAAAATCGAACTTATAAAAGATGGAAACAAGATCAATTAATTATAACATGCAGTCGAATGCATACGTATAGTAACATGTTGAACAGACATTTCTGATGCCTCCGACTGCATGTTATCATTTGATCTTGTTTACATCTTTTAAGTTCGATTTTTACGCAGTCGAATTTTTTGTTTTTTTTAATTAATTTATTTTTTACAGGATAGAGATCTTTAAGACTTTAGAGCATAATATAAATGATACATTTGAGCATATTATTTGAACACCCGAATCGATCTGAGCGCAGGACCGAACGTACCTCCTGATGTGAGGCTAGACGAGATCTCGTGTATATATTATGTGGCGGATATCTCGCTACGTAGAGTAGCAATTTGTTTGATGGTTTCTGAATGCCTATGGCTATTTAAAATGCGGCCCCTACAAACAGCCAACTTTAGATATTACCTAAATAAAGGATCGTTCCCACTTAAGATTCGGGTGTATTCAGAGTTTGGGTAGGGAAGTCTTAGATATTGTAGATTATATAATATATAAAGTTATAAATAAATAAAATACAATAAAATTCGATTTAATCAAGACATGTCACAACGAGGTTTTAAATTTATATTCTAACTTGTTTGTTTCATAAGTGTAGCTCATAGAAACTGCCAAAACAAAACAATGCTGTGGTCGACAATAATTAGGGCTTGATGTTGTCACAAAAAGGCCCAAAAACTTAATAAAACTTAACTGACTTTAATCAATAAGGAAATTACTGATGAAGTACAACATTATTGTAAATGAATCTTTTTTTATTTCTTTCAAGCATTGTTCAAAGTAATTATTGCAGTAACAGTAATTAATTAATGTTTCTATTCCTTTCAAAAATCTGTAACATTAAAACATTACCATTTATGAAAATTTTCGTTGGAAAGCAGCTAATTATATAATTGATTCCAAACATATTGGAAAAAAATCATTTTATCAACCATAGTCTCAGTCAGGATTATAACATGAACCTTTCCACTTTCGCGGCGGAATGAGCTTACATTTACTCAACCGTGACATGATTACTAATCTAATATTCTCCTTATATGATTATTAGATTAGTAATCATGTCACGGTTGAGTAAATGTAAGCTCATTCCGCCGCGAAAGTGGAAAGGTTCAGGTTAGAATCCTGATTGTAACTGCTTGTTAAAATGATTTTTTCCAATATGTTTGGAATCAATTATATAATTGGCTGCTTTCCAACGAACATTTTCAATTGCAATTCAGCCGTATAAATCTATTAATTTATCTTATATTACCATTTTACAATATTGAACAGATGATTAAAAAAATCGAATCCACAAAGCTAAAACAATAGGTAACTGTAAAGTGGATTAGCATGTTTTGTATTATACTGTATATTGTAGTAATTCGTGCTCTTGATATTAGTGTGAACGATACTTTATTGTAGGAGGTACTTTTTTATTTTACTTTGTGAACACGTTCACAAAGCATTTTTGATTCTGTTTGTAGTTTGTATATAGTGTGCTATTTTGTAGATACTTTGTTTGCCCTGAACTAATTCAAACTTTTACCGGTAGTGTGAACGACACTTTATTCAGTTTCTCTTTGAAAATGTGAAATCAAGTACCTATCAGGAACGTTTGAGCAACGCTTTCTGATTTATGTGTAATATTGATTTATAAAAATCTGTTTACGTTTTAATTTAGCGTATTCCGTGATTTTTGCAATAATATTAAAAAAAAAATGTTTTTATATAATCAGAATTAATAACCGATGGGAAAGTTTTTATGAAACATTCGTTAGACTATAATTTTACAGTGTGTGTCATAATTTGTGATCGCATTTTGATATTAGAACTGGTAATTAATGTAACAATAGACTACAGCAGTAGGCGATCCTAATTTGGGCGCGAAATTTAAAGTGGAGTCGATTGGCGTTCAAAAATGTATGGAGTTTAACGGAATATTTATTACTATTCTCTTAAAACATATGTCTTACCAAAACAATGGCTGCTTCATAAAAATAATTAATAAAACCCGTCATTATTGGTTACAAAACTTTATTATTTCGTGTGAAATAATTTTTATTTGAAATTCAATATTTATGAAAAATGAATGTCCTAATTTGATTCAGCCAGTGACGTTTATTCTAACCTAACTTAACCTCGTTGACGTTTGTCGATTTATAATTTAAGCAATTATAATTAGAAATTTAGTTTGTTCTTTTCATTTGGAGTTGAAAAAGTGTTCTGAAGTCGTCTTAGCTACTCTAGATCAAGGGAGGGTAAGCTAAAAGGATAAAAAAAATGTTTTCCTCATTTGGGTATTGGATATCTAGGTATTATTTTAGCTTTTGCCTTAGTTGGAAATTTAAACTTTTTGCGTAAAAATGCTGTGTTATGTTTTACATGTCAACCACTTCCAGCTGCTTCCGTTTCATCTAATATTTCTTAAATGCCACCCCAGTATGAAATATTAGACGTTATTCACGTCAAAACGGTTTTACATCCTGTATGTGTCTTCACAAATTGCATAGCATTTTTAACAAATGCCCTATGTCAGCTATTTAACTGGCGATTTCACTAGGTACTACCGAGAACAATCGCCATTGTCACGTTGCAGGCTACAATTATTTTCAAACGAGCATCGTCTGTTTTATTTTACATCTTTTTCTAACAGATTTATTCCTTCTTTCCATCCATTTTGCATATAATAGGGATTTGTAAACAATGGTCGGTTCCCAAAAGTTTAATTTCAAAAAAAAAAAACTCGGGTCGCAGTGCCAAACCCTGCCGACAATATAGTGTATTTGCTAATACAGGCATTGTGGCATTATTATGTAAACTTAAGTTTGTTTTTTGAAAAAATAAAAAATTTAACCCCTTAATACATCCCTTAAAATAATTAAATTTTTCTAAATTTCAATATTAGACATGGATTTTATCAGTACACCCAATTAAATACACCCTTCCATAAGTAAATCCGTATCAACAAACTAGTGTTTTCATAAAATTTGAAAGTCCGGTCCTGTCGGGCCGATTTTATTAAAATTTTAGCAGCACATTTTAATCTTTACTAAAGAGTTAAATTTCAATTTTGAAACTATTCTGACAAGTTTTTCGGTATTTTTGGGCCCAAAAACTTTTTGGAACCCCTAAATACAACCCTGAAAATGGTCCGATCGGGCCCATTTTAAATAGGCTTCTTGCGGTGATGGGTTCCAATGTGTGTACCAAATTTCGTTTCAATCGATTAAGTCTGTCGAGAGTTATCGTGTACACACATATATATATATATATAAATATATATATATAAATATATATATATATAAATATATACATACATATATATATATATATAAACATTTTTAAAAATGGTGCCAAAGTGTTCAGGAGGCTATGAAACGTCGAGAAATTTTGGTCAGACCCCTAGGTCCCGCCATCCGACCGACGCCAATAGTGTATGTGCCATATTATGGCAAATACACTAATTATGCGTAGTGAGTTTAGTACAGCTGAGGATTTTATAGGGTTTTTTTGGAAAATTTTTTGCAGTCAATTTATTTATTTATTTAAAGAGCGAAACGTTTATTATAAATATAACTCGTTCAAATACATAAATTGGCTGCAATAATTTTTCCAAAAAACCCTATAAAAAAATTTATTTTTATTAAAAAATAGTCACATTATTTTTGATTTTATTTATTGAAGATTATAGACGCGTCGATATCTTAGGTTATTAGCGTCTTTCAACTACACTAAATAACAAC
Organism: Mongoloraphidia duomilia; assembly: GCA_039654895.1. Lineage (NCBI taxonomy): Eukaryota > Metazoa > Arthropoda > Insecta > Raphidioptera > Raphidiidae > Mongoloraphidia > Mongoloraphidia duomilia. The sequence goes on from CM077527.1 coordinate 18,371,035, forward strand.
TATCTTAAAACTAAATAACATCACAAAACATCCATGAGCGCAGGTGGGATTCGAACCCACGGCAGTCCAGTTCAGAGGTTGCGGCACTAAGCACGCTAACCATTAGGCTTATTTATTATTTAAGTATGTGATAGTTTTCCCATCCTTTCATACACATAACCTCAACTCTCATTTAAAACTAAACGCCATTTTCAGCTGATCTCATCCCCCCACAATCCCATTTTCACATTTAATTTTAAAAAAGACTAATTGATGTTTTTAATCCATTTCATAAATGATTTTTTTTACAAACGAACCGCTTGACTCAGTTCAAAGCAAACTTATAAATTATACTTTTAAAACCCGTGCGTAAAATAGGGCATTAATAATTTTGTCCTTAATGTCTGTATAACAGTTTCAATTAAGGCTCAATTTTCTAATTTTTAAATCGTTTTTATTGCTACTTTTATATCGAAATATCTAAATCTATTTTTACATAAGAAAACGATAATTATTAGCAATATGTTTTTTTTTTCAATCACCATATGGCTTTATAGATAGATAGATAGATGATTTATTGGTGCTTACACTATATAGTTTACACAAGTCACATTAAATACATTTAAAAATTTTATAAAATTATTTTTGAGTAAGTTCTCTCTTAATTAAAATCTTTAATATAAAATGACATTTTTTCTTCTAAAAAACATTTAAAAAATTTTTATATAAATTTTTTATTCAAAAATTCCTCGATGGAATAAGAACTATTTTTTGTAAGGTAGTTTTTTATCTGTTCCTTAAACTGGTTAACTGGCAAATCTCTAACAGACTGTGGTAGAACAATGAATAATTTTGACCCCCACATGTACTAAACACAAAATAAATTTATCCATTCTCACAACATGTGTTTCCGCTCATTTTTAAAATGAATGCTCTGAAGATGGTTAAATCAGCTTGCTCGCTCGCTTTCCTCAGAGCTCACAGAGCGTGCTGCGATCTCCTCCAGATTTTAAATCTGAACGCAGTATAGAGATCTTTCAGAGCATATAAATTTTAAATTCAAACGTATTAGAGCACTCGGATTGATCTGAACGCAAAACCGAACGTACTCTTAGCCTCATTCTGATTATTCTAACTATACTCTCCCTTGGGTTATAATTTCTAAACCATGGGGGTTTTAGAAACCAGTACTGTTAGATATAATTTATGTTTAATTTTTTGATTCGGTTGAAATATATTTGAAGTGTATTAAAAGTTTGTCCTGAATTAAAACAATGCGAAATTCAATTCAGTTTAATTTGGGGCTACATTTGTAATTAAAATACTTTAAAACATTGGGGTTGGAATTAATTTGTTGGTTCAGTAATTATTTTAAACATTGGATGTTGAACTCAGTGCATTGGTCGTTTACTTCGATGTCAGCACTTCGATCACAGACTCGATGTTGTTTCGTGATGCATCGTCGAACTGCACTCTAAAACTTCATTTTGCATACACTAAAGGCGGGTACACACTTTATAGTCCGAGCTTACATCGTACAATAGTCTACTGGACAACACCATTCAAATTTTATCGGTTAATTTAATAGGCAATGTGATGGAGAACTTCAAATTAGTGTTGCCGTCTAGATCTAGACTTTCTAGACTCTTGTCTTATCTTGTCTTGTCTAGATTTTCAAGACAAGACTTGCAAAAGTCTTGTCTAGAAATTTTCAAGACAAGACAAGACTTGCTTTATCTAGATCAAGACTCTTGCCAAAACTCTAGACAATTTTCAAGAGTCTAGATAAACTAAGTAGTAATATGTAAAGGTTTACTTTACTAATCTAGCTTCTTGAAAATAATTTAGAGTCTTGATATTAGACAAGAAAGAGTTTGTTAATCTAGACTTAGACTTAATGAAGTCTTGGTATTTCAAGACAAGACAAGACTTTGAAAGTCTTGTCTTGTTTTGTCTAGACGGCAACACTACTTCAAATAGGCAGCAGACTGATTGAGTAATTGTAAGCTCATTCCGCCGCGAAAGTAGAAAGGTTCAGGATAGAATCCTGACTGTGACTATGGTTGGTAAAATGATTTGTTCCGATATGTTTCGAATCAATTATATAATTGGCTGCTTTCCAACAAAAAATTTCGATAAAAAATATTTATTTGTATTTATTCATTATCATGCATCTTATAGCCAATTGTAAGAACAGCTATGTTATATCAGAAACATAATTTGCAATTTAGTGGGAACTACACCAGATCTGTTATGTATACAAACTTTCGAGAACATTCACTACATGATAATGTATGCTTCGTGCATTCTGTGTTGTGCATTCAGTGTTATGTAGTGTGATTCTAGTGTATATAGTAGTGTTGCACTGACATAACAGAGCGGATAGTGAGTTTCTCTTCTCTGAAGTCAAACTGCGTTTGTTTTAATTATCTAAACAATTTGCTATGTATGCAGCATTTAATGGTACTTCAGCTACGATTATGTATTCACTTTATTGCTGGATGAAATTACCGAACTGTCATCAAATCGTGGAAGGCGTGATTTAAATTCAGCTACTTTCAAGAATTTCAATGAATTGGTTTTTAATATATACACAGTGCTGGATTTAATAGGGGCTAGTGCCCAGGGCGGAAAATTTTCAGGGGCGGCAAAATTTGGAACGTGAAAACCGAGGTGAAAACATTCATAAATTAAAATAAATAAAATAATTTTTCTCATTATTAAGAATGTGTGAAAAATTATGAACACTGCGGTTTTATTTAAGTGCAAAATTGTGAAAAAAAACTTCACTGTGGGGGGCGGCATTTTTCACGGTGCCCCAGGGCGACACTTAGGGTAAATCCGGCCCTGTATATACATCATAGTAGCAAGATATATTAAATTAAATTATTAAAAATTATTTTTCCCTTTTTAATGCATTTAAATAAAAGCCTGTCTCAAAAAAGTTTTTTTTACTAATTTAATACTCATCCAAATACAACGAGCTGTAGAGCTGTAGAAAGATATTATAAATTATAGACGCTCGACAACTGATCTCACACTGTATATAGTAAATTTACTCGCTTTGAAGTCATGTTTTAGTCAATATGGTTGACATTTAAGTTTTAAATTCGCCATTTTGATTGTTGATTTCTGATTGTAGTTGATTTCGAGGGTTTGAAGAGGTTATGTTTATCCAACTGTTGGATTGATGCCATGACCTTTTGTGAATTTACTTTAATGCACACAGGTTAATTAGAAATCTACTTTATATACCTACCTGAACTTAATTAATATTAATGACAATCTCATCGATTACTCTCTTTTAGTCAGTTTATGTATTTTACACAGCCTGTCCTGTATTTTTGTAAACGACTATCCTTAGAATTTGAAATGGTCCTTTAGAACTGTTCATGAAATGTTGAGACATTTCCTGAAATGACCAGTTAGTTGTAGACACTTCGTAAACTGTCCATTTAAGTAGGTACACTAATTTGAAATATTTTATTAACTTCCCATTGGAAGCTATTGTAATGGGTCCGAAAATCGAAATCAAAATGTATAGTAACAAATTTTTATGTTTCAAAGTCACTACACTATTTTTGGAAAGATATCTCTGTGTGTGTATGTGTGTGTGTACGTATGTACGTACGTACCTATGTATGTGTCCATTTCTTTCTAAGACGAAATCTCGAGAATGAAGAATGATATCGACTACGTTAGGGTGCCAATCGACGCGTATTAACGTAAATATGATCTGAAAGAAATTTTTTTGAAATCGGTTCAGCCGTTCTTTTTTCTTAACCAAATAGACTCCAAAAAAGTGGATTTTACACAATATCTCGCGAATAAAAAATTATATCGACTTCGTAAGGGTGTCAATCGAGGCGTGGTAACGTCATTTTGATCCGACATAAATTTTATAAAAATCGGTTCAGCCGTTTTTTTTTCTTTTTTTTAATTATTGTTAAAAATAAATAATAATTATGTTTTAATGATTAAAATGATTACTTTTCTGTGTAATATCTAATTTAATTATTATTATTAAATATTTATCAAACTGGGAAGTTCGTCGTGAGAACCTTAAGGGTCGCACTTTAGTCCTAATAAAAGACCCACCTCACGGCTTGTTTTATTACTTTTTCGCTGCATTAACCTTCTTAGTAACGTATTAGTCGCTGCCTATAATTTCCGAACAAAACTATAGTAATTTCATGAAAAATCTAAACAATCCATGATTTGGACAATTATCAAATAATATCTATCAGATCACTTCATAAAATGTTTAGACATTTTGTAGACATTTCATGAACTGTCCAAATTAATTATGATTACATAGGTAGGCCTACTTCTTAAATTTTCATTGAAGTACCTACTAATAAAAAAACTATCGGTTAAATTTTCAGTATTAGTAAATAATAATAAAAATTTAAAGTATGAACCTACTAAGCTTGATTAAAAAAATTGTAAAATAATTCGGCATACCCTTTAATGGAGGACAGTCGGTAAACGGTTGGTGATGGTATACGCATGAGGTAAGACTGATAAACGGGGTTAGTTTACCTTTGCGCTTACTGCAAAAGGGAGTTGCCCCGGTCTACTCTACCTGTTTTACATCAACTCTCGTATTGCTAGTCATTGATATTATACAACGTACCTATGGGAAGAAAATCTACACTCTAGGAAAATATTAAAGGCATCAAAAAGGCGCTGTTAATTCTGTAGGTCTAATAGTAGATTGTATATCTACACTGTAAGAAATGAGAAGGCCGATTACATAGATTATCGATGGTCCATTTGTAGCCAGCGATTAATCTGGTAATAGGCACACAAAGAGACAATGGTGTCGAAAACAGGTATCGTCTGCATATCGTGTAGATTCCATAAAACACATTGCGCATGCGTGGTTACTAATTTTACATTAATTTGTTTTGTATTCATCCATTTTATATATGTAACTATACATTTTATTTTGTAATTTTTACACACTTTATTGGAATATTACACAAATTATGTAATTTTAATTTTCTTTATGTAAAAATCACTAACTTTACAGTAAAAGTCCAAGTTTTTATGAAGTTTTCTGTGTAAAAATAAATAATAATGTAAAATCACTTAGAAAATCGAGCGAATTCTACCTTAACTTTCGAAGTATTTTTACATGCATTTTTTACGTTGTGTAATGATATTATACTGACGATTAGTGACAATGAGTTAAAACGAGAGATTTAGCGAGTTTTAACAGTCACACGAGTCATAACATCATTACGCACGAGATATATCATATGGTATTTTTTGCCATACCCACTATAAAATAGCTGCTTTTCACTTCATTTTCAGTATTTTTAAAAAAAATTTGACGGTTCATTTGTGTCGCATACTTCCTATAGTAGACTGAGGCACGCACAGGAGTATGCAATAGCGGGCGGATCAGGCGAATAAACAAAAATCACTATGGAAATGGCTTACTTTCGCACACTAGTGTGGGAAAGATACGTTCCCGTACACTGACCTGTCAGAAGTCACTTTTTTCATGTAAAGCAGCTATTTTATAGTGGGTATGACAAAAAAAATTACCTATGGTAAGCCTATATTTGCCTATGGCTATGCATAGTATAATATGGCACATATACACTATTATAGCGTTGGTCGAATGGCGGAACCTAGGGGTCGGAAGCCTATTTAAATTGGGACTATTTTAAGGGTTGCATTTAGGGGTTGAAAAAAATTTGAAACCAAAACCGCCGGAAATATTGTTGTTAACTTTCCATTGGAAGTTATTGTAATGGGTCCGAAAATCGAAATCAAAAAGGAAAAAAAAATTTTATGTTTCAAGGTCACTACACTATTTTTACACTACTTTTAGAAAGATGTCTGTGTGTGTGTGTGTACGTACATACGTACGTACGTATATGTATGTGTCCATTTCTTTCTAAGACGAAATCTCGAGAATGAAAAATGATATCGACTACGTTAGGGTGCCAATCGACGCGTATTAACGTAGATATGATCTGAAAGAAATTTTCTCAAAATCGGTTTAGCCGTTCTTTTTTCTTAACCAAATAACCTCCAAAAAAGTAGATTTTACACAATATCTCGCGAATAAAAAATTATATCGACTTCGTAAGGGTGTCAATCGAGGCGTGTTAACGTCATTTTGATCCGACATAAATTTTATAAAAATCGGTTCAGCCATTTTTTTTTTTTAATTATTGTTAAAAATAAATAATAATTATGTTTTAATGATTAAAATGATTACTTTTCTGTGTAATATCTAATTTAAGTATTATTATTAAATATTTATCAAACTGGGAAGTTCGTCGTGTGGACCTCAAGGGTCGCACTTTAGTCCTAATAAACGTCCCATCTCACGGCTTGTTTCAAAATTGAAATTAAACCATTTACTAAAGATTGCTTACCCCTAATTTTTTTGCACTAACGACCCGAGTTTTTCATTCTACAGCGATTCCATTTTTTAACTTTACAATAGTGATGAGCAAAGCAAGACCAAGACCAAGACTGTCCAAGTCTTGGTCTTGGTCCTGCTGACTCAGTCTTGGTCTTGGTGTTGGTCTTGCTTATTTAGTCTTGGTCTTGGTCTTGCGTATCAAGTCTTGGTCTTGCTCATTTTATCTGTCTTTTTTTAGTTTTTTACTTCTGAAGATCATCATAGTTATAAATTAAAAATAATTCACAGACTTGTGTATTTGGTCTTGGTCTTTCATATTCGGTCTTGGTATTGGTCTTGTTCTTGTTCATTCGGTTTTGGTCTTGGTCTTGCTAGTCTAATGATAGTCTTGGTCTTAGTCTTGCTTTTTCGCAAGACCAAGACCAAGACCAATTTTGCTCATCACTACTTTACAATAAAATATCGAATTAATCGTTGATTTTTTCCTTATTAGTGTATTTGCCATATGGCACATACACTATTGGCGTCGGTCGGATGGCGGGACCTAGGGGTCGGACCAAAATTTCTCGACGTTTCATAGCCTCCTGAACACTTTGGCACCATTTTTGGAAATGTCTGTTTATATATGTATATATATATATATATAGATATATTTATGTATTTGGATATATATATATATATGTGTGTGCGGGCTATAACTTTCGAAAGAGTTAATTGATTTTGACAAAATTTGGTAGGCACGTTTAAATCCATCACCGCACGAAGCCTATTTAAAATGGGCCCAATCGGACCATTTTAAGGGTGGTTTTTAGGGGTTGGAAAATGTTTTTGGGCCCAAAAATGCCGAAAAAATTCTCAGAATCGTTTCAAAATTGAAATTTAACCCTTTAGTAACGATTAAAATGTACTGCTAAAATTTTAATAAAATCGGCCCGACAGGACCGGACTTACAAATTTTATGAAAACACTAGTTTGCGGATAGTGCTTTACTTACTGAAGGGTGTATTTAATTTGGTACCGAAGTTGCATTGATAAAAATATTGAAATTAAGAAAAAAAATTTTATTTTAAGGGATGTATTAAGGGGTTAAATTTTTTATTTTGTCCAAAAACAAACTTATGTTCATATAACAACAGCACAATGCCTGTATTAGCAAATACACTATATTGTCGGCAGGGTTTTGGCACTGCGACCCGAGTTTTTATTAAATGGGTCGTCCTACAGGTCTTTTTCCGTTACGAATGGTGAATAGTGTATGATTGCAGACCCTGACACAACTATTATCTTAGCTGTGGAGTGCAGACCACCTTTTGCCCCATCGAGATGGGGCATAGCGCTAACACAAAAGTGTACATACAGAATGTTTGTGGCCCGTCTGTCTTCAGTCCCATGAATATTCATCAAGTGAGACAGTGCTTCACAATCGGTATTTCATCTACATGAAGAGGACAGTGTATGGCTCAGTTGGTAGCGTCGCGGCCTCTGAATCAGACTGCCGTGAGTTTGAATCCCACCTCTGCTCATGGATGTTTTGTGATGTTATACTTAGTTTTAAGTGATATATGATATTTGTTATATTTAAGTCGCTAATGACCTAAGTTGTCGACGCGTCTATAATCCACAATAAAAATAGAAAAATAATCATCTACATGAAATTCTGCGAATTGAAATGCAAAATTTACGAAACTGTCAAACTTTATTGGAATTGAAAATTTTGACGCTTTAACTGCTCTAGCGGCGGTACTATGTATCCCACCAAAAATCTTAAATATGAAAAAGAGGCCAAGTTCGATACAAAGAACAGCTTCGCCAAAAAAAGAATTAGGATCTAAGTGGGTGCCAAGTTCTCACTTGGCAAATTTTCACACACGATTCATTTATTTATAATAAAAAACATGAAAACTTACAAAGTTAAAACTTGGCACCCACTTAGATCTCAATTCTTTTTTCGGCGAAGCTGTTCTTTGTATCGAACTTGGCTCCTTTTTTACATTTATGTTTTTGGTGGGAAATCAACACTTGCTGTAAAATGATTACATTCTACTTAAATATTATCAGTAGACACTTAGTATTTATATTTACAATATATACATATTATACCTACATATTAAACTGCTGGAGACCCACTTTCCCACCATTCAAATCGTTACTTCCACCACTTTTTTTATTTTCGTTTTTTTAGCTAGTTATTTAAATAATTTGTAGTTTTCAGATTTTTTCCTTTGTATACGCCTAAAGAGCTACCTTGATACCAAATTTCAAGTTTCTAAGTCACCTAGAAGTGCAGGTCTAAGTTTTTGATGAGTGAGTCAGTGAGTGATAAAAATGGCACTTTTCAGACTTTAAAATTTGTAGTTTTCAGATATTTTTCTTTGTAACGCCTAATGATCTACCTTGATGCCAAATTTCAAGTTTCTAAGTCACCTAGAAGTGGTCTAGGTTTTTGATGAGTCAGTCAGTCAGTGAGTGAGTGATAAAAATGGCACTTTTCAGACCTTAATAACTCAAGAACTATATTAGGTTTTTTCATGAAATTTAGGATTCTAGGTGTTCAAGAAGGCCTTATTAGACATGCAAAATTGCAGTTGTGTGGGTCTAATATTTGTTTAGTTATGGTGGAATCGAAAGTAGCTCGAAATGGTTCGTGTAATTATACACAGTCAGTGTTTGCCGAACTTGGCTAACACACTGCCGTGTGTTTTGTTAGAAAAACTGATTTTACGAGAATGGCAAAAAAATCCGCTATAGGTACCTCTTTGAATATTTTTGACCAGGGGCGGTTCTACAAAGGGACTAAAATGGCTTAAGCCCTGGGCCCCCAAGTTCCAAGAACTGCACAAAAATGGAATTATTATCATACATTTTTAACACTTATCGTATATTTTATTTCAACTCTTATTTTGATGCTATAAAAAATGAACTTTAAATCCCAATTTAAAGATGCTTAATCTAACAAAAATAGAGGCCCATTGGACTTCAGTAAGCCCTAGACCCCCAAATACCTACATCAGCCCCTGTTTGTGACCACTCTGTAGAAAAAAAATTGACATTCACTGATTTATTATATTAACACTGTATTTCACTCACTCTCTCTGTCATAAGTCAAGTGTTCTTTGTCGTTCTTTAACCTGGTTTTAAGTTCATCTATATTTGTATAATCTTTGTGGGGTCAAAGGAATAAAAATAAACATTTGTAAAGTTTTCGAAAGTTGCTTTTATTTCTACTATGCACCTTCCATCGAAAGTACAAGTTTCGATGAGAATTTAATTTAATTTTTACTTCCCACCTCTACTATGGTAGGGAAGTAATGGATTTAGTCCGAAAAAAATATTTCGAGATTTTAACAGATCTTCAGGTTTTGAGACCCTAGCAATCGTTTAAGATCATTTTCTGACTGATGTCTGTATGTGTGTGTGTGTGTGTGTGTGTGTGTGTGTGTGTGTGTGTGTGTGTGTGTGTGTATGTGTATGTGTGTGTATGTGGTCAATTTTTCGCCTTCGATATCGTAAAAACGGAACAACATACGGCCATGCCGATTGTTCTATTGTGTTTATCAGCCTAACTTAGATCTGATTAGATTTTGAGTCAAATCGGTTCAGTGGATCCTGAGATATTAAAAAAAACGTTCTCAAAGCCACGTATTAACATAGGTAAAAAAAATATAAATGAATTCTAGATGTTATGATATAAAAAAAATGTAAATATTTTTTTCTCTAAAATGTATAGTTTTTGAGAAAAAAAATATTTTACTAAAAAAAATAAAAATTGTACGTAAATCAAGGTAACCATGATTTTTGTTATATTAAGCTAGCCATCAGTAGATCACTAAACAAAAAAGAGGGCCATGCTTTTTTTCAAAGAATAAAAAAAGAGTGTTTATTTTTTGCAAATATTTACTAGCTGGAAAGTATAGGACTGGTCATCAGTCGAATTTTTTTTTATATTTTTAGGAACTTAAAAATAAATTTCATCAAAGTTTTTTATTTCGTATTTTTATTGTTTTTGTTTGTTATACTAGCCATTCCCCGTAGCTTCTCGATAAGATTGTGGATTATAGACGAGGGATGGCGAACCTGTGGGCGTGCCAGAGGTTGGCATGGAATTGATTGGCATGCAATCGAAATAATTAAAAATATGTTAGATGCTGTTGAAATAAAAAATTTATTAAAAAAACAAAAAACTCGACTGCATAAAAATCGAACATAAAAGATGGAAACAAGATCAAATGATAACATGCAGTCAGAGGCATAGTAGTAACTTAACATGCAGTTGGAGGCATAGTAGTAACATCAGGTATTTCAATTTAAAAAAGGACACCAACAGTGGTGTAATGACCAAGCAGTCGAACACCTTTTTTTAAATAAAAAAAAAGGACATGTTTCTTCAACATGCAGTATTTTTGTAGTCTTTTCTCGATAGCGGAGCTAATTCCGAAATTCAGGAATCGAGAACCAAATATCGAAACCGATCTGATATTGGAGGGCCTAATCCCAACCTCCATAATAGAATAATATATTCAGATATATATTATAACGGGTTAAAAATTAGCAATTTGTATCATTTCGCGGCTTAGAATGACGTACAGCTTAGCATTTGTTATAATATATATATATGAATATATTATATATATGTATGTGTTTCAGTGTTGGGTTGGGGATGATACCAATGTAACCACACAGCCGACATTGGTGTGGGGTAAAACCGGGGAGTATAAGGAGGCCAAGCACATTTATCTTAACGTAATAACGGAATGATACATGGCGGCCAGAGTACGACTCGGCGTAATTATACGCTTTACGAATGTAGAGGAAAGCCGGGAACAAATGTACATGACCAATGTCTATTCTATATTATGATCAGTGTTAGAATTTACATTAGTACTGTTATATTTTTGTCTCTTTTTTAACTTGTGTAATGTTAAATTTGTTATAAAGCGACGAACATTTAACAGTGTTCTAAATTCAATAATTGACCATACAGAATAGTAATGTAAAATAACATTTAAACAAAATAGTAGCGAGAATTCTGTTTTTAATTTCATTTTTGAGTTTTTTTGGCTATGTTGCGTCTTACGTGAAATTCACTGTATAAAAGACGGTGTTCGAAAATATCATGATATTTAAATAAATATCAAATCTATGTCTTAGGGAAGTGATAAATTAAAGAGATAATATTTGGTATTATGATATATTTTTATTACAAGCTTTTATTTAACTTGCAACGTATGTTAGTCTGTGTGTTTGTTTAGAAATCTTGCAAGTCAATTTTGAACGACTTCCACGTATCCGATCGATTTGAAATTGTGTACACATATGTATTCTCGATGACATTACATGAATAAATTGTTTTTAGAAATAAATTCGACCCCTAATGAGTTCAAACGAGGGTGTAGGGTTTTTTTTTACTAATCAACACCCAGGCCAAATCACTGAAGCTAGAAACTTGAAATTTGGACAGTAGATTCCTTTTCTGACGTAAGTATCCACTAAGAAGAGATTTCTCGAAATTCAGCCACGAGGGGGATCAAAAGGGGGTAAAATTTTGAATAACTAAAATGAACAAACTAAATATTAGTAAAAAAACTTTTTAGAAACAAGCTTTTCTTTAAATGCACTAAAAAGGAAAAAATAATTTTTAATAAGTTATTAAAAATTATTTTTTCCTTTTTAGTGCATCTAAATAAAAGTTTGTCTCTAAAAAGTTTTCTTTACTAATATTTATTATAATTAAAATAATAGCCAACGAAAAAAATGTAAATTAAAACAAAAGTGTCCTGCATACTTAAGTGGGACAGTTTTCAACTTTAATGTTAAAAATCAGACACTAAAAATTGAAAATCAGATACTGGTCTCTCTCGATAGTTTTAACTTCTGTATGTTATTCCAATCTTACTTGTGACACTAAAAAATCTTAGGTTTTTTTAAAATAAATAACCATGCTATACATCGACACATAAATATCGTGATATATTATCATGATATTTATCCGTCATATAATTATATATAATATATCCTTCTTACCCTGATAAAAGACAGTAAAACTTTGAGAACTTTTGCCCGGCTTTCCTCATACAATGGTTTTCATTTGCCAAGAGTGGCCGGTTAAATCGTGTTCTGCATTTCTTATATACGTGCCCCTATTTACCCTATGAATTATATTTCACAGTTGTGGTAATTCCTACCACTGCTTCACTTTACCCCCCCCCCCCTTAGAACTGTACCTGTGATCTATGTTCTTATATTTGTGGACCTAATAATCAAAGCGTTAAATTAGATATTTTCTCTTTTAAAAACGAAATGTCAGAAATGGTAATAACGTCTATATATATAGACATTTATCATCGTTTCTTCTTTTTCCCTTTAACCTTGACATCGTTCGTTTGTTTTTTCGGTAGATGAATATTTTTATTGTTATCATAGTGCTTGTTTAAGATACAGTTCAAACTCTTTGAAGAAGAAGAAGAAAAGTCTTTATTTAAAACAAATACAGTGTGTAAACGGTAGACCCGAACATAAGGAAAATAACATTAAGAGCATTCACAATTTTGAGAAATTCTCCCCCTGCGAAAGGAAGCCGGGCTGGTGGTGTTTATATTACTAGAATTCCGCGGATACGCTAAAATGCAAAAACATTTCAGAGTTACGTTCTGTTACTCTCCTACAGGAATTATCCCCTCCGCGAGAATTATCAATAAAATAAGCCTATATCACTCAGGGATAGTATAGCTTTCTATTTAGTGAATGCATTTTTAGAATCGGTTCAGTAGTTCCAGAGATTACCCCCTAGAAACAAACAAATTTTACCTCTTTTTAATATTAGATTTGTCTGTTAAGTAAACTGAAATCTTGTTGCATAATTGTTGCAAGTTGTATAATTTTTTTATTAAATAAAATAAATAGTATCTAAATTTGGATTGGTAGGTAATTTTAAATTTATATATCTAAATAGCTACCACAGTTTTCTCTAAGCCAACCCTGTAAAAATACCGCATTATTACGATGTCGTAATTTACATCTCAAAGATCTAATACGCTTCTCTTTCGTTAGTCTAGAGTCTAGACATTCTTGTGAATTACAATGCTATAATATTATAATATGAAGTGTAGTATTTTTCCCTCTAAGTATCTTTTCCTATTACATCTCGGCTACAATTATGAAAAGTTCCGCTTTTATTTTAGCTACTAGCTAGGCAAGTCCTATAAGTTAACCTTAGAATGGCTGATGTATTTTAAATTCTTCAAATTTGTATAGAAAGCTATTGTAACATATTGTTACGGATCACCCTGTATATATACTTCAGTTCATGGAATACTACAGTTGATAGTGATAATATCACTATGAATTTCAAGGAATATGGGTAAAAAACTGTTTTTAACATAATTAAACTAGGTTACGTTATAATGACAACAGCTGTCAAGCGTTTTGTTTACATTTTGTTCGAAATGAAAGATATCTTTATTTCAACATTTTGTTCAGATGGACGTCCGTACATCGACCAATGACATCATCGGAATAAATGCGGAATTACTTCGTTAAAAGAGACGTACAGATATATTTTTGCTCTCTTTGTGGACTTCACTCACCGCACATTGAGTAAATGGACAATGCGTGGTATATAATTTAAAGTATATGGAAACAGGGCCGGCGCGTCAAAATATGCCGCCTAAGGCGAATACAACTTTTGCCCCCCCCCCCCACATATTAAAAAAATTAATAAACCGGTGATATATTTTATGTAGGTACTTGACAAATAAAAAACAATTGTAATTCTAATAACAATATTTACAAAAAATAATATAGGTATAGACACTTTGAAAAAAATATATAAAAATATTACTTATACAAAAACAATAACTTATAAATAAAACAAAAAAATTAAAAATTTACTCTTCTGGCTTTCTTCTTTGCAAAATTATTTTTGTTTCTTTGTCTTCTTTATTTGCTTGTCTATCTTCTTTAATTTCCTCTTCTTTGTTTTCTTCTTTCTCTTCTTCATTTTCCTCCTATCTAACGGAATATGAAGATGACGAAAAAATGAATTTTTCTATTGAACCGGACAGTTTTTCTTTTTGTTCAGCCTCTTTTGTCAACTTTTTCTTCTTGTATGCATATAATCATTTTTAAAAAGTAGAATACCGCACGAAAAATTCACTGCTACAAAAATATGCCGCTCTAAAAATATGACGCCGTGAGGCGATCGCCTGTCCGACCAGGCGCACGTGCCGGCCCTGTATGGAAAAGTCTGAATCACGAGTTTCTACTCGATTTTTTGTATTGTTCCGGATTGTTTATAAATTGTTGACCTCAGAAACTATATACAGATAAGCATGTCCATTACCTGATGGCTCCAGTGGCACTGAATATGTTAAGGGGATTAAAATCTGAAAATACCTTTGTGATCGGATTATTTTATATCTCCACGTAACTGTGCTAGCATGCGATAACTAATGCTATGGTATGAGGATATCTATCTGCTATGACGTATTATATACCGACAGTGATGCAAAAATATGATTCTACAACTTAAACTAGATTAATGTTAATCTTGAACAGGGTATTTTAAGATTAACATTTGTGGTCAGGGTTAAAACTAACACAACATATTATTTTTATATTTTATAAATTTGTAGTATTGCCGTCTAGATCTACACTCTTGTCTTTTGTCTAGATTTTCAAGACAAGACTTGCAAAAGTCTTGTCTAGAAATGTTCAAGACAAGACAAGACTTGCTTTAGCTAGATCAAGACTCTTGCCAAAACTCTAGACAATTTTCAAGAGTCTAGATAAACTAAGTAGTAGGTAAACTAAACTAAACTAAAGAGTCTAGACTCTTGAAAATAATCTAGAGTCTTGATATTAGACAAGACATAACAAGAGTTTTTTAATCTAGACTTAGACTTAGTGAAGTCTTGATATTTCAAGACAAGACTTAAGTGAAGTCTTGTCTTGATATTTCAAGACAAGACAAGCCTTTGAAAGTTTTGTCTTGTCTTGTCTAGACGGCAACACTATAAATTTAGTTTAAACCTAAAAATTTTAAATGTAAAAATAATTATGCACAACAATTTTCACAGTTTGCATACCTACAGCAACACAAAAACATTGTTACCAAACAAATTTTCAATGATACTTTATAGTAATTCCAAATCTCGTCTGATGTCGCTAGTTTTATTCAATTCCCTATTTTCGATCACTGCTAATCCCCAATGAGGAATATCGTGACAATTCTAATTGGAGATAAAGACCCTGCCTATAAGGTATAGATCTGCAAAGTTTCATTAAAATCTGTTCAGTGGTTTTTGCGTGATGCGCTAACAACACGTACACTAGTTATCATTTTATTTTATTTTGTAGGTATAGATATAAATATATTGTTATGTGACCATATTAATAGGTAATATATATAAAGTTATATTGGGTTCATCCAATTTCCGATTCTGTTTTCCGTTTCCGAAACATTTGAATCGTGTCTCGCATTCTTTATTTGATGAATAATTGGTTGATTTGTCGTAAACTATTACTGTATTTTGTACTTCTTTCTCTGTTTAGTTTTTCCAATTTTCCTTTGCAATTTTTTGTATATTGTTTTGCTGTTATTCTTTTTATTTTTGCAATCGACAACTTTTACAGCAAATTGCTAACACATCATATTTACTAACGTACTGAACTGCGTTTCACATTCGACTCATGTGAACGGGCCGCTCTGCCAACGTAATCCCTCTATATAATATTATAAATGCGAAAGCGTGTGTGTGTATGTTTGTTACCACTCAGCTCCGTAACGGCTAAACGGATTTTCTTGAAATTTGGTATATAGTTACTTTACACCCTGGAATAGCACATAGGGTACTTTTCATCCCGGAAAAATGTATAGGGAAAGTCCGTGTAATATGGACCGGTGTGTAAAATGGACCAGTAAAATATTTTGAAACTAAGACATCTGGTGACACACCACGGAGATTCTATGAACTATAAATATGTAGAGGGTACACATGGTGAGGCACATAAAGTGTTACAAGTTAATGCTCAGAAAGTATTGATTGTAGCAAAAAACGTTTTGAAAAAAAAAACTGTTTTGTATCAAGGGGAACGTAAGTTGAGAAAATAGAATTTCTTCTCGATTTATAAGCTGAGGTCAGGGCGAGGTAACCTTCATTTTTTTAACGCGACCATACGGATTTTTAACGTAATCTTGTAGCCGTAATTGAGACGAATCCAACGACCTATGACATGAGGCTATTCAAGGTCATAAATAAAGAAGTTGGGTACTGTAAAAATAACTAATATTATTAATTAAAACGTCACTATCAAAAGCGAAGATCCTTCCACAATAGACTGTTAAAGTGCATAGAGGTTTAAGGAAATAACTTTGAACATCTACTTTATTAATATGTCGATTGTTATTAATATTATTGCAAAATAGTAAGTATGGGGACATTTTAGGTGCCAAACCAAAATCTGGACCGGGCAGCCATTTTTAAATAAACATGTCGGACGTCTGTCCACGTGTGTAACAAGCTTATACGATCAACATGCGTACCAATTTTCCACATTGTCATTCAGTGAACAACTGTTGGCAACACTTTTAGCTGATTGGTTTTTACATGGAGGGGGTTTTTAGTTAAATGAAGTTCTATTTTGTAGGATTGCCAATAGCTATTTGAACCGATGCTTTAAAAGGATAGAAAAAATACGTTAGTTTCCAATCAACATGTAATGAAAAACAAAGGATTTTCAGAAAAATAAAGGGACACAATACACTTATCGATATACAGTGTGTCCTAGGATAGATGTAACAAGAGGTGTAATGAACAAAAAAAATTCGAGTTTCGGAATATCATTTGGGGATCGAATTCTACTTGATGTAAAACTAAGGTATTGTTACAAAACTGTTTTCGGAGTGGCGGAATAAATATTTATTTACAATAATTAAAAATACGATAACAATAAATGCAACAACGAAAAGTCAGTTCTAACAATCAACACAAGTAAACAATAACTAAACGGTAATTAACACCTAATTATATACAATTGACTATACTAAAATTTATTTCATCAGGTGTATTTATATATCGCGGAACTATTTATATTACTGATCCACTTGATTTCACGACTCACCATTGACTGATTGACTGATCGCTTCACTCACTCGTTTATATACACTGCTTGGCTGAAGCCTACTCGTTGTTCAGCAAACAGACACCGCTTCTCAGAATTCTTGTCTGACGTTTATATACAGGGTGATCCGTAACAGTATACAAAAAACAAACAAAAATGAGTTGATTCGATCTGCTATACAGGTGTTTTATAAGCAAAGTAAAGTAAAAATGGCCAAGAAAAAGTAGCTACCTTTATTTTTCAAAAAATGATAAAATTCCACTGAGAAAAACTGTTTAGAATGCAATTTCATATACCTATATGCCAAATTTCAGAAATATCAAAAAAAAAAGATTCGTTAGGACAACACAAAATTAACGATTTGTTTTTTTTTTTTTGATATTTCTAAAATTTGGTATAGAGTTATATGTAAAGTTGCATTCTAAATAATTTTTCTTAGTGGATTTTTTTTTAATATTTTGAAAAATAAAGATACCTACGTATCTAAGTACTTTTTTTGTAATTTTTACAACTTCGCTTATAAAACACCCTGTAGAAGACCGAATTAACTCATTTTTGGTTTTACATCAAGCAGGACTCGATCCCTAAATGCCATTCCGAAATTCAAATTTTTTTTGTTTATTTCACCATTTGTTAAATTGTTACATCTATCCTGGGACACATTGTATTTTCAGATAGGTAGAAATGAGGAAAATGCATAAATCTGAAATAATCTATTAATCTTTTAATTTGGGGCTTGTATAGGTAAATAATAAATATTTAAAAAATTATTTTTTGAGCTTGTTTGAAATCAGAGTGAATTGGTCTCATTTTGGTCAGAATTTACTGTTTTTTTTATTAATAAATAGCACAACAAAAAATTAGATGGCACTTCCTCATTAGTTGATTTAATGACCGTATAGAGGGTAGTATAGCCTAGTGGATAGCGTACTTGGTACCGCAGCCTCTAGACTAGACTGTCATGGGTTCGAATCCCACCTGTGCTCATAAATGTTTTGTGATGTTATTTAGTTTTAAGAACATTGTTATTTAGTGTAGTTGAAAGACGCTAACGACCTAAGTTGTCGACGCGTCTATAATCTACAATAAATAAATAAATTAATGACCGTATAACAAAATTCAGTTTGTTTTATCGCTAGTAATATTTGTCATTCTTGCAATAAAAGCAATAATTTGTTCTGATGTTTTATTTTCCAACACAATAGCTTGGCAATTTAATATAATTATAAACAAGTAAATTATCATCGGTGTAAAAACAGAATTGTCTGATAGGGATTTTATTGGCTGTAATGTTGGCAACATTGATGCGAACAAACACTATAATTTCTCACCTAGTTAACCGTTTTAAGTGTATAATTTCCTGGTTTCATTCATAGCAATCCATCTTTTATTGTACAACGTTTAAATAATAAATCCCCTACATTTTATGTGCACAAGCGTATGGGGAACGTTTGGGGTTTTAAACATTTCTACACAGAATGTGTTGGCAATACATAATAAACACAGAATAAAATAAACATAAAGACAAAAGAGGCTCTACATTTTATGTTTTCGATGTGCGATAAAATTGCTATAACTGTGACTTGAAATGTATCAGCCTGACTTTATTCTATCCTCTTTTCTTTCCGACTTATATAGCTGTGTTCACATCGATTCATTAATATATTATATTTGTTCACATTTAAATCATCAAAAAACATTTTTTATAATACATATTTGAAATGTGCAACATTTCGCGCCTCTAATCGGCTGCTTAAAATATAATATATCGCACACGTACAATAATACAATATCTTATGCCATGCGCCTGTATAGCTAGGCATGCGTTAGACTGTGACGTCAACGTACAATAATGCAATATTTTATGCCATACGACAGTATAGGTAGCGTATGTTGCTGTGGTAATTGGTAACGAAGTAAATAAATATTGGATCAAGGCCAATATTTTTAGTATAATACATATGTAGTGCTGTCAGTGAATTTAAGGTGTTTGACATTTCAAATGCATATGTGTTAAAAAAAAAAAAGTACAACCGAATTGAGAACCACCTCCTTTTTTTGAAGTCGGTTAAAAATAATATATACATGTCATAAAATTAAATATAAGACGCTCGGGATGTTGGCAATTTCGCCTGCGGCTCGCGTGCCAAACTCACCCCTCGCGCTTATACTTAATTGTACTAGATATTATATAAATTACTATTATAGATATCTCTACAACTCAAGTCGTTATACATTGCTTGAAACAAAACTTTAAAATCTTCTCTCAGATGCGTATGAGCTCTGTTGTCAAGCGTCTATAATTTACAATATTTATCTGAGGCCTTCTCGATCCAATTTATTGACCAATTCTTTATTACATGGGCGACGTTTTGCTTGTTTAAATCTTGACGGCACGGCATGACGCGACAAAATGCTCTTTCCAAATATGTATTTTCAAATGCATCTGTTCTCACAAGAGCCACACGCAGGTAGCTGTGTCCGCAACGCAACAAAATTCAACGCTTGTATGCCGCTTCACATGACAAAAGAATAATAGTCCTTAAGAGTATTCGATAGCGGAAGTTACCCCTTGCACTCTTCATCTCAAATCCTTTCCCCTCGCTCTCCTGGCACTATTTTTAACCGACTTCAAAAAAGGAGGTTTCTCAATTCGACCGTATATATTTTTTATGTGGTTATGTATGTTCGCAGATAACTTCGTCGTTTATGAACCGATTTTGAAATTTTTTTTTTATTTGAAAGGATATACTTTTAGATAGGTCTCATAGAAATTTCATCAAAATAGGTTCAGTAGTTCGGCTGATTTTAATAAAAAAGTAATTAAAGCTAAAGAGTTCGGGTAAACGCCAAATGTAGGACCGAGAATCACACTAGAGATCCTATAGGGCGGCATAGGCGAAACATTGAAGAACTTTTTCCTGGAAAAACTTACAACTTTTTAAAAAATAATTATAAATTACGTAATTTTTCAAACGTAGCCAAAACATTTTTTCAAAAAATTCGTCTGTAGGATTTGTAGTGTGATTCTTGGTCCTTCATTTGGCGTTTACCCGAACCCTTTAGCTTTAAAAGTAGCGTCGGAAGAGCGGGAACCGTTTTATAGGCAAGGAGAAAGTATTTGAGACGAAGAGTGCAGGAGTAACTTCCGCTATCGTCTATCGATTACTTTTAATTATTGGATTTTTTCCGTTACTTCATTTGAAATTTTGAATATTTTTATAAACGGAATACGATAAAATACAAGTGTGATGTGAGTTACAGAATCACGTAGACACCATTACCAACAATAAGAGGGAAAAAATAACTATCGTAGTGGAAAATTGTCGTTGCAGAAGATACAAAAGAAGAAATAGTTGTCGACAACTACGATGCCATTTTATAGATTGTGAATAGTCAATGTGACTTTCTTATTCTAGTTGTTTTACGAATGTTCAGTTGGTAAAATTGCATGCTAGTTGCATTGAATTTGCTGTTGGTATCATTGATATACGAAGTGCGGTACAAAAATATCTAGGACTTTCGTACATTTCTTAACGTGAATAATGTCTAATGTCTCTTACTGGGGTGACATTTTAGACATATTAGCTGTAACGGAAACAGTGGTTGAAACATGTATTACTATGTTAAGGTATCATATCTATAGTAAGCCAGTGTAGCTGTATGGTAAAGTACGAATCTGCCGACAGGTACAAACGCCAATCTCAGGTTTGAATCCTGAAAGTTTTTAATATTTTATTTATTTATTTTTTTTAATAATGAAAATATATGGATAACAATTTAAAATGTATAAAAATCAAATTGCAATTATTTTTTATTTATTATATTTTACGAGCATTTGATTTTATAAGATAAATATAAAAGGGATGTATTTCTTTACATGACAACGAATACAATTATTTGTGTTAAACGGTATTTACGTCATCTGTCTCATTTATACCCGCGATACACTGTAAAAAATGGATGTAAAAATACTTTGAAAGTTAAAGTAGAATTCGCTCGATTTTCTAAGTGATTTTACATTATTATTCATTTTTACACAGAAAACTTCATAAAAACTTGGACTTTTACTGTAAAGTTAAACAAATTTGTGATTTTTACATAAAGTAAATTAAAATTACATAATTTGTGTCATATTCCAATAAAGTGTGTAAAAATTACAAAATAAAATGTATAGTTACATATATAAAATGGATGAATACAAAACAAATTAATGTAAAATTAGTAACCACGCATGCGCAATGTGTTTTTATGGAATCTACGCGATGTGCAGGCGATGCCTGTTTGCGACGCCATTGTCTCTTTGTGTGCCTATTACCAGATTAATCGCTGGCTACAACTGGACCATCGATAATCTATGTAATCGGCTTCTCATTTTTTGTACTATACATACCCATTTTCTTGAAATTTTAAGATTAATAGAATAGGTACCTAAACTATTCGTGGGTTGTTATTTTTTTTTTTAGAAATCCATATTTCCAACATCACTTATAATTAGTAAACCATTGAATCGATTTGGATAAGCTCTTTTTATGTTATCTAATTTTTGGAAAGGTTTTAACTAAGTTATAAATCAGCAAATGTTTTCCGCTCTGCTTAAATGTCGATTTATATTATCCGGTCAGACACGGCGCGGGAACGGGGCGTTTCCGGCAAGACAAACATTTTTACATGCATTTCAAATACGAATATTTATACTTAGCGGATCCCGTCCGTTTAGACACGTATCAATACTCGTATTTGAAATGCATGTAAAAATGTTTGTCTTGTCGGAAACGCTACGTTCCCGCGCCGTGTCTGACCGGATAATATAAATTGAGCTTTATTTGTAATTGAGTGGAGATCTTTCTCCAAGAAGACATTTTATCGAGGAAAGAATAATTCGGTCTAAAACTGTGTTCTTAAAGAGGTTCGCCTGTACTGAATTTAGTCTTTTTGGAATAAATATTTCTATCACATTAGCGTTGTTATTGAACATAACCTTAGCAAATTGCATAATCTGCATATGTATATATAGGTACCTACTTCTGCTTTTATTTGTTTATTGTAAAAACTATCTATTTAATAGCATACGGTGTGAAAATATACCATAATACCGAGCTTTTACCTTGTGCTTTTGCCATAGAAAAGATTGAACTCTAGTAGAAACGCAACGCCATTTTAAAATGCTGAATGGCACCCTATATTTTTTAAATTGAAGTTGGAAGTATTTTATTTATTTATTGTAGATTATAGACGCGTCTCAAGTCATTAGCGTCTTTCAACTACACTAAATAACAACTATCTTAAAACTAAATAACATCACAAAACATCCATGAGCGCAGGTGGGATTCGAACCCACGACAGTCCAGTCCAGAGGTTGCGGTACTAAGCACGCTAAGCACTAGACTATACTGTCCTCGAAGTTGGAAGTAGAAAACGCAGATCGATCGAGTAAATAATCAAGCTATTGAAATAAGCAATGACACTTTAAAAAATTATCAAAATAACTGTTCAAAATGTTCCAAATTAACTCGACTCAAATACTAATATTTTGGCTATAATAATTAATATTTAAATAAGAATGGAATTATATGTGGTGGAAGTCCCGGTGTTGGTGGTGGGAGAACGGAACCGGAATTTCTGGGGTTTTCGAAAAAAAGTGTAAAACAATAAATAATAAAGCTGTTTTAATATTTCAAATACCCATAGAAGACAGGTTTATTTATTAGTTTGTAATAGTATAGATTGTAGCTGGTATATTATCCAGTTGCGTAATGAGGTAGGTATGTTAATGACGAGTAATGACAATATATTAAAACGAGCGACAAGCAAGTTTTAACAGTCACACGAGTTATAATATTATAATTATGCACGGGATATTTTTTGCCATACCCACTATAAAATAGCTGCTTTTCACTTCATTGTCAGTATTTTCAAAAAAAATTTGACAGTTTATTTGTGTCGCCAATTTCATGTCTATAGTAGGCCCAGAGTAGCTGTCAGTAGGTAATAGCGGGCAGATCAGGGCGAATACACACTCTATTTATTTAATGCAGTCAATAGGAAAATCCTAATAACAGGCCACAGAAAAAAATATATCTAGTACAAAAAAGAAAGAATATACAATTGAAAATACAAAGCGCAAAAAAAAAATTTAGCGTATCATACAATAGAAAGATGGGAAAGATGTGTTCTCGCACAGCGGCCTGTAAAAAGTCACTTTACATGCATGTAAAGGAACTATTTTATAGTGGATAAATAAAGAATTGTTCGCTAAAAAAGAATTATTTCAATTCCATAACGTCAATCGACTAGAGATGCAAGAAAAGTAACTATTCGTTACTCGAGTACTCGTTACCCGACAAGATCCGAAGTAACGAATACCATCATGAAAAAATAATCGTTACTTTTTACAAACAGTTACTCGATACTCGATGTAACTTTTAGATTTTGTATTTGAATTTCGAATCATCTACTACCTTTACCTACAATATTGTAACTTAACCTGGTTAACTGTCATAATATTATGTTATTGTTCCATGGTTCATATTATAGTTCGTCGGACGGACGAAAATTCAGTACCTATCTGCCACCTGGTACCATAGACGCAATGACGATTTAATTACATGAACATGTGCAGACAGAGACCGTCTTTCCGTTTTAACACGTAAAATACTCGAGTCGTACGAGTACTTGTAACGAGTAGTAGACCTCGCGCGGCGAAAGATGAAGCCACCGCGTCATAGTAACGTGAATGCATTGCGCCCGCCTTCTATAAGCTTGCTATTGGCTGTTTATTGTCATGAATAGCAGTTTGCCAAAATTGTACCTAACGTCATAAAACCCAATGTGTAGGTTTGTGTACACGGCACTGTCTGCGGGCAAGCAGACGTTCACTAGCATGTTATTGATGACGTGCCTGGCTTCATCTCTCACCGCGGGCACTCTAACTATAAGGAGTATTGTACCTAAAAGTAACGAATAGTTACAAGTACCGATAAGTAACGAAAACTTGCATGTCTACAATCGACTATTTGCAGTTGGCATTCTTCTAAGATTGAAATTCTTTCATAGTAACTGATGAAGCGTAAGGTGGGTGTGTTCTGATGCAAGAGTAAAGCTATGCCGAGCTGTAAAATAACACGACTGACTTATTTTATAGACTGATCGGAGATTGCGATGACTATGTGCTCTGCATATATATTTATATTGCGGCAATCCTATATCTGTCTCTCTCATAGAGATGCTATTTCTAACACAACATACTTAAATCGAATGTTATTGTTGGTATTATTGCAATCTTTTCACGATGCACTTGTCAAATAAATATTACGATTGCGTTTTTATTTTTGATATTTTATTCGTTTTTTAAGAAATAAAATACATACATTTCTTCTCTTTTATACTGAACCCAAAAAGATATGCTATATCAATGATCATACTTTTTCATATTCACAATGAATTTGTTGTTCGTTTTTGCAATAAAGTTTTTGCCGTAGCTACTACAAAATAGCTACTTTCCATGCATGTATACCGGCCTGTATTGGGTCATTTAACAGGCAGGCGTGCCGAAAGTTTTTTCATGACATTACTAGTGCGGTAAGTATAAACGGTTGCCATAGTAACTTATGTTTATTCGTTCTATTCGCCTACTATTACATACTCACGACCTGTTGTAAATATAAAGATGATAAATGAACTGTCAACATGTTTTTTAAATACTGAAAAGGAAATGAAAAGTAGGTATTTTTTAGTGGGTACGTATGGCAAAAATACCAAATAAAATATCTCGTGCGTAATGGTATTATGACTCGCGTTACTGTTAAAACTCGCTATCGCTCGTTTTTACCTGCTGTCATTGCTCGCAGGGCCGCAGTAAGGGTAGGGCGGAGGGGGCGACGGCCCCGGGCGCATTAATCAAGGGGCGCCGAAGACGCTGTATTTTTTGACATGAAAAACGACAATGATTATTGCCAGGCTAATTACAATTCGACAAATATAAAATATACAATAAATAATAATACTTTTGCAAATAGGACTAAAGAAAGAAATATAACACTTATTATTAATTTGTATTTCACATTACGTATTTAATATTACAAAAGTAGCAAGCGCAAAGCAAATGCTTGAATCATTAAATGAAAATATTAATAAAATGTCACATTTAGAGTACTACAAACAATTCATGATTTGGGTTTAGTGGAAAGCTATTCAAACATGGTAATAGCATATAGAATTTTTTTAACACTACTTCATGTGAGAGATAGTTCAGTGAACCGAAGCTCATAAAAAATTATTTACGATTTTCAATGAGTCAGAAACGGCTAACGAATTTGGCGATAATTTCTATAGAAATATATTATATAACTAAAAGTGCGAGTTGTTGGAGTCAATTCAGCGCTATTTTTTATATAAATTGACTTAATATCAAACGAATCGAGTCGAATTTATTTTTCAAAAATTTCGCAAATTTGTACAAAGAGGGGGGTCTTCTTACTTTTGGCATTTTTAAGAAAACTCAAAAATCTCTCAGATGCTGTTTATATATCTTTGAAACTAAAAGTGCGAGTTGTTGGAGTCGATTCAGCGCTATTTTTTAATAAATTGACTTAATATCAAACGAATCGAGTCGAATTTATTTTTCAAAAATTTCGCAAATTTGTACAAAGAGGGGGGTCTTCTTACTTTTGGCATTTTTAAGAAAACTCAAAAATCTCTCAGATGCTGTTTATATATCTTTGAAACTAAAAGTGCGAGTTGTTGGAGTCGATTAGTGAACATTTTTTATATTTTTCAGTTGGTTGTGTTGGAATATCTTATAAAAATCTTGTATCATGCATTTTTTGATTTTTATTGGGGGGGGGGCGCAAATTGAAATGTTGGCCCCAGGCGCAAGATTTCCTTGCTGCGGCCCTGATTGCTCGTCAGTGATATACCCCATTACGCATCTAGATATACAATCTACTATTTCTTCTTCTCAGTAATTTTTTCATAAATGCAAAGTCTTTCCTATAAATGTTTGACTGAATATTGTATATTTTTTAGAAAGATTTTGAGATGAAATTAACACGTATAATTTTTTTTGCCATACCCACTATCAAAATTAAATTGTGTTTTAAAGACCACTAACAGCTAAGGTTATTTGGACCTAGCACCAATTCATATTTTCAATTCATTGTTTTTTTTTTAATAATAAATTGAAAATCCAATCAGTAACCTTTTGGTGAACTTCGTATGATCGCTTCTAATAATCATATATATTATCCTAACCTCACTAAACACTTAATTTGTACTCAAACCTTTAAACAAACCGAGCTAAACATTTATTTGCACATATTTCCGATTTCCCACGCTTCGGCGCACACAACTGCGAGACATCTAATTAAAATTAATCCATTAAAACAAAAGGCCATAAAATGACTAATAATAAAACAGCTCCCCGTTAAATAATATAATCCTCCTTGACGTGACCCGGTCTGACCGCAATGTAACCGCTGTTACAACCACTGGTCTCTCCCGTAGCTTCTCCCCTTCACTTCGCCCTCTCTTTATCCTGACAGGAACTTGCGGGAAATCTGTTGACTGTATGTATATACAGGGTGTATAACAGGATTGAATACATAGAAAAGTAATGAGTGCAACAAGGAAAACATAAGTAAAATGAGTAGCGTGACAAAGATAGAATACACATGGCTAACTTACCTAAATTAATTATCATGGTTTTTTACATGAATAGAGGGCAAAGCAATCTCTGATCTTAACTAATTTGTACTGTGTACTTTTCCCTATGTTCGGTTTCCTGTGATACACCTTGTATATATATGTCCCGGATCTTCTCGGGGCCCAGATATAACGTTCTGAATATCTGTTTTTCATCGTGAAATAAATCGAAATTTACATTATATAAAAAAATGGGTGTGTGCTTATGACCACACGACAGAAGTGAAAACTTCAGATTTTCTAATTTTAAAATATATAAATAATTTTTTAATCACACAGTTTAATCACAAATATATTAAAATCGGCCTATACAATTAAATTTAATGAAGATAATACCTTAACGATAATATTAAGTTTTAGTGTCGTCTCTTAGCGCACTTGTGAACTACAAAATATATGTTTTAGTGTCATCTGTTAGTGCACTTGTGAACTACAAATGCCTTTTTAACTTCCCATTGGAAATTATTGTAATGGGTCCGAAAATCGAAATCAAAATGTATAACAAATTTTTATGTTTCAAGGTCACTACACTATTTTTAGAAGATGTCTGTGTGTGTGTGTGTGTGTGTGTGTGTGTATATGTGTGTGTGTACGTATGTACGTATGTGTCCACTTCTTTCTAAGACGAAATCTCGAGAATGAAAAATGATATCGACTACGTTAGGGTGCCAATCGACGCGTATTAACGTAAATATGATCTGAAAGAAATTTTTTCAAAATCGGTTCAGCCGTTCTTTTTTCTTAACCAAATAGACTCCAAAAAAGTAGATTTGCGAATAAAAAATTATATCGACTTCGTGAGGGTGTCAATCGAGGCGTATTAACGTCATTTTGATCCGACATAAATTTTATAAAAATCGGTTCAGTCGTTTTTTTTAAATTATTGTTAAAAATAAATAATAATTATGTTTTAATGATTAAAATAATTACTTTTCTGTGTAATCTCTAATTTAATTATTATTATTAAATATTTATCAAACTGGGAAGTTCGTCGTGTGGACCTCAAGGGTCACACTTTAGTCCTAATAAACGACCCACCTCAGGGCTTGTTAATTTATGTGAATAATATGTGAACCTAATTAAGGGAAAATCAAAAAATCGTTTGATTTAGTAATTTATTCAATACACTTCCACAAAAACTCCCAATTGTGTTTAGTTTTATTAGGATTAGTGGTACCTATACAGCAAATGCGGCTCAACAAGTACGCTTTGTATGTCAAACCCATAGACATAGAAATCTAGGGACGTAGTATAAAGTGCCACTTTAGACGAGGGGGGAAGCCATTCAGGGGAGGGTACATGCCTATGTCTCATGAACATGTCCATGTTATGCATGTGCCCACATTCTATTGGCCGCGTCTTTGCGTATACTCAGTTGCGCCAGATGCAGTCGTCCGCGTCTTTGCGCGTGCTTAATTGCTCGTACAGCGCTTGCGCAACTGAAGCGACCAATAGAATGTGAGCACACTTACTTCCTCAGCGCCCCCCCCTTAACAGCAACCATTCCATTCGCTCGTACTACGTCCCTAGATTCCTGTGTCTATGGTCGAACCATATGTATTATATACGGGTTCTAACCACTGTACGCCAATTACGTTAGCAATTAAAACCAATTACGCTGCATTGGTTTTGAATATTTCAGTTGCTGTCTACACTCACCTGTATGGTTGAAACGCTACATGATATACCACCCTTGTCACACAGGCTAACCAACGTGAAACCATTTTTAATCGACTTCAAAAAAGGAGGAGCACCTATATGTTTACTTTTTGTTTCTTTTTATGTAGGTTCACCAATATCTCCTGTATTTGTGAACCGATTTTTTATCCCTACTTAACTTCTTATTTTTAACCGACTTCAAAAAAAGGAGATGGTTCTCAATTCGGTTGAATTTTTTTATGTTTGTTACCTCAGAACTGCGTCATTTATAACCCGATTTGGAAAATTCTTTTTTTATTGGATGGGGTATACCTCGAAGTTGGTCCCATATAAATTTTACTTAAATCGGTTCAGTAGTTCGGCTGATTTTAATAAAAGTGAGTAGAGGCGTGAAACCTTTAAGATAAATGTCACTTTTTGACACATCACACAGCGTAAGAAGTCGATTTAATAAAAAATAAAAATGAGTAACGGCGTGTGATTCCTTTAACTATAAAGTAAAAAATAAAAAACTTTTTAACAAAAAAAAACCTCCTACAAAAAGCCCCAAATTTTTAATAAAATATGAAGTCGGTTATTAAGTGCTAATTTAATTAATATCTACTTTTTAACCGACTTCATATTTTATGAAATGTGCGCAGACCTGAAAGTTTTATTATTTTCCTCTTTTTTGTGACTTTTTTTTTTGTTAAAATAAGTAGTTATTTTCGATACGTGTGCGTAAAGTGAGGTATTCTAGTAGGCTTAAATTGAGACACGAGCTAAGAGACTGACGCATACACAAGATCTCGTTGTGTATGCGTCAGTCCCTTAGCTCGTGATTCAATTTAAGCCTACTAAATATCTCACTTTAAGCGGGCGTATCGAATATAATTTTTTATAACGACTGCTTCTAAATTTTAATAGAGAGAAAAAAAAATATGAAAACGGAAAATTCGCTCTTCTAGTCCTTAGAACTTTACAATTACAGACTAAGTTTTGATTTAGTTTATTTTTATTAAAGTTATTAACTTCTATATAAATCATTAAAAACATGACTCTCTCATGATGTGGACATTGTATGCGCGATACTATATATAGGAATACATCGATCGATAGCAAGTAAGTGCTTGTATCTATTGTACAAAGTGCGGAAATTTCGAATTTATAAGATGTAGAGATTTCACTTTTACGCGCGCTTTGGACTTTTATACGCACGCTTTGGACTTTCACGCACTGTGACGGTACTTTTACGCACGCTTTGGACTTTCACGCACGCTGACTAAAATACGCCTCTTTACGCCCGCCTCACAGTGCTCGAATATTGATCTTTAGAAGCAGGAGTTATAAAAAGTTTTTTTTATTATTGGACGAAATCTTTGATGCGCACTTGGCCGCTTTTTATATAAAATATATGTGTCTGTTAATAAATTGTACGGCATTTTGTCAGCTTGCTGACGTGTCAACACATACTCTAAGGAGGTAAAGAGAGCCATAAATGCTAAAAGTGATTTACACGGTCATGAATCATTGTTTTAAAGTCGCTTGAGTGACAGTAAGTACCGAACAACTATTATTAAAGTTACGAAGTGAATTAAAACCAACTCTCCAACTCTCGTATTTTCTAAGAGTTTTCTCCTTACAATTTTTAACACCATTAGTTCTTCGTCATACACCTTCTATTATAGAGCTTTTCAACATAGTTACTTTCAAGTCAACCTGCCAGTTATGTGGCATTAAATAAAAAAAAAAAGTTGGACTAGAATAGTCAGTCCTATTTTTCCTACCTAATTAGTAGCGTAACTATAAATTTGGGCCCACTGGCATATTTTTGTGGCATATTGGATATAGTCAGTCCTATTCTTCCTACCGAGTCAGTGGCGTAACTATAAATTTGGAGCTCCTGGTATATTTTTGTGGAAGGCTCTCCGGCATATTGGATAGTCAGTCCTATTCTTGCCGCATCTAGTCAGTGACGTGACTATAAATTTGGGGCCCCTGGTATATTTTTGTGGTGGGCCCTCTGGCATATTGAACATTAATTTGAGCTCCTCGACAAAAAGGATCGTTGCCCCCAACCCCCACCGCCTTCTATCTTCGTAATTATTGGAAGAAAAAATTTGCAAAAATTCCGAGATTTAATGAAACTTACGCTTTGCAGACTTTTATCCATCCAGTTAGCTGCTTCGAGGCCCCCTGGAGCCGGCTGCCCCTGTCTTTTTGCCAGTTCTGCCACCCTATCGTTACGCCACTACATTTAGTAAACAATCGTTCGTAACTGAAAATTTTCCCAATAAAACAATTATCTTTTAATTCTAATTATTATTTGCCATGATTCATGTCGCAACAACACACAATCTGTTAAAATTTCAACTAGCTACCTCTTACCGTTTGTGAGATAACAGACTTGTGACAGACGAACGGACAGACATCGTAGGCTCAGTGATAGGGTTCCATTCGGAGGAGGTCGGGAACCCTAAAAAGCATGGCCATCTCATTTCTTTATTGATCTACTACTAAATGCCAACTAAAATCATAGACATCTTGATTAGGTATATAAAAAATTATTTCCGCGCATTTTACTTATAAACTAAAATTTAATTTGTCCAAGTGTTATGTAATAACATATACCAGAAGAATTCATCCATTCCTTGAGGATTATAAAATGTGTGACAAAATTTTAGCTAGAGTCTCAACTATAAGTGATTTGGGTGTCATATTTGATCAGAAACTAACATTTAATGATCATATTCTGTCGACTGTTAAGAAAGCATACTCTCTGTTGGGATTCATAATTAGAAATGTTAAAAATTTTACAGATATAAATGTTATAAAATTATTATACTCATCTTTAGTGAGATCGCGATTAGAGTTCGCATCAGTAATATGGAACCCAAATTACTTTATGTATGACAATATAATTGAGAAAGTACAAAAAAATTCCTAAGGTATTTGTTTTTCAGGCAGTTTGGATACTACACATATATAGTACCTTATAATCAAAATCTGGTAACATTTCACATGGCTTCTTTAAGTGTAAGGCGCAAAGTTGCTTGTTTGATGTATATTTATGGCATAATCAATAGTCAAATTGACGATAATGCAACGTTATCATCAATATCTTTTTACAATCCCACATTCTACAGTCGAAGTTCTAATCTTTTTAATATCCCTAGATGTAGGACTGTTTTCCGTGCTTCTTCTCCCATATACTTTATGTTAATATTATATAATGGTTTATCTTCTAATTTAGACATTTTTAAAATGAATAAAACTACGTTCAAAAAAACATGCTTGGCATTATTGTCAGGCGACTCATCCTTATGACCGAGTGTTGATATCGTGGTTGTCATTTAATCTGCATAATATGTAATATGTTGTAGTACATATTTTGAAACATTTTTTTTGTAATTCTGTACCTATCATATTCTTATTTATACCCAATTTAGATTTTGGAATTATGTATTCGGACCTTTTATTTTTAGTTTTTTTTTGTTTAATATTATTATTTTGTATTTCAACAATGCACTAGAATGCATATTTATGTGTTATTTTCAACTGTAATTGGGGTGTCTACCCTGTTGTTGCAATAAATAAATAAATAAATAAATAAAACATTTTTTTCTCGAAATTATTAAGTTTTTATTTATATTTTGACATCTAGAATGTATTTATATAATTTTTTTAATACGTGACACTGAGAACATTATTTGAATATTTCAGGAACCACTGAACCGATTTGGCTCAAAACCTAATCAGTTAAGTGCTGACAAACACAAAAGAAAACAAAGTTCATGACCCTATTTCGTTCCATTTTTGAGATATCGAAGGAGAAAAAATTTCACAACATACACAGATACCTATCAGTCAGAAAATGATCTTAAATGATTCCGAGGA
The DNA here is from genome assembly GCA_039654895.1 of Mongoloraphidia duomilia. Classification (NCBI taxonomy): domain Eukaryota; kingdom Metazoa; phylum Arthropoda; class Insecta; order Raphidioptera; family Raphidiidae; genus Mongoloraphidia; species Mongoloraphidia duomilia. The sequence goes on from CM077527.1 coordinate 18,403,757, forward strand.
CAGTGTGGTGTAACGGTTAGCGTAGCGGCCTTTGGATCACACTGTCGTGGGTTCGAATCCCACCTCCGCTCATGGATGTTTTGTGATGTCATTTAGTTTTAAGAGAATGGTTATTTAATGTATTTAAGACGCTAATGACCTAAGTTGTCTATAATCTACAATAAATAAAATAAATTAAATGATTCCTAAACTGTCAAAACGTGAAAATCTATTCGAAAAAAATTTTCGGACTGAATCCCTACCGTAGTAGAGGTAGGATGTAAAAAGCAGTCATGCTAAAATGTTGACCATAAGTCACTTGTCGTTGTTACTACAGGATTTGCTGCTTTTTCAAACACAATATTTTTGTAATTGGTGATTTTATGGAATAATTTGATTTTTAAATGCATGGATTAGCTCTCACTTGTAAATGATTGATATGCAAATTAACAATGCTATAATTAAAGCTGGATTATACAAATTTTATAATTTACATGCAAAATAGTCCAGATCTCGTATTATGCTAGAAATGAAAAAATAATTAATATGTTAAATACAGTGCGTTCAAAAAATAACAATATTATTTTATCAAACTGAATTACAAGTGAAAATTTTAAATGGAGAGAATTATCTTGTGCTGCTTTCTCATAGATAGACAATCCCTCAAACCTGAGAATTAATAGATAGACAATCCCTCAAACCTGAGAATTAATAGATAGACAATCCCTCAAACCTGAGAATTAATAGATAGACAATCCCTCAAACCTGAGAATTAATAGATAGACAATCCCTCAAACTTGAGAATTAATAGATAGACAATCCCTCAAACCTGAGAATTAATAGATAGACAATCCCTCAAACCTGAGAATTAATAGATAGACAATCCCTCAAACCTGAGAATTAATAGATAGACAATCCCTCAAACCTGAGAATTAATAGATAGACAATCCCTCAAACCGGAGAATTAATAGATAGACAATCCCTCAAACCTGAGAATTAATAGATAGACAATCCCTCAAACCTGAGAATTAATAGATAGACAATCCCTCAAACCTGCAGAATTAATAGATAGACAATCCCTCAAACCTGAGAATTAATAGATAGGCAATCCCTCACACCTGAGAATTAATAATTTTTTTTCCGTTGGTGAGCAGTCAATTATATAATTGTTTGGAACATATTGGAAAAAATCATTTTGCCAACAAGTGGTCACAGTCAGGATTCTAACCTGAACCTTCCACTTTCGCGGCGGAATGAGCTTACATTACTCAACCGTGACATGATTGCTAAATTAATATTCTCCTTATATGCTTCAGAATCAATATAAGAAGAATATTAATTTAGCAATCATGTCACGGTTGAGCTCATTCCGCCGCGAAAGTGGAAAGGTTCAGGTTAGAATCCTGACTGTGACCACTGGTTGGTAAAATGATTTTTTTCAATATGTTTCGAAACAATTATATAATTGGCTGCTCTCCAACGAAAAACATTTTTCAATTGCATTTCAGCCGTATAAAACTATTATTTATCTGAGATTTAATACTTACCTGAAAATTAATTCTTACCCGATAATTAATTCTTACCCCTCTTTATAATATGTATAATTGTATATGTGTACACACTGTAAAATACACCGTTCGGTAGTAGTGCTGATGACGTAAGCAGTTGAAACGTACATGTTGTTTTGTTTAAAAAATAAAAAAAAATTCTAAAGCATTATACCTTTTACGTTTAAACATACAGCCTCGCAGTGGCGGACTAAGCCCGTCGGAGGCCCGTGGCGGCAGAACTAAATGAGGCCCCCGGTCTGCTTAGAAATTGATGTATTTTTAGTGTAAATTTCGTAAAAAATGAATAATATAGATGTAGTGACTGACAAAAAAATCAAATATTTATAATAAACGACCTACCTACATCTATATTTTCTGTACGTATTGAGTCTCCAATTCCAAACTGTCTCTTACTTACTAAACATATTTTGGAATTTGGCCTTGTTTTGGATTTGATTAAGAGGGATTTCTCGAGATTTGGAGGCCCTCCAGGATCAGAGGCCCGGGGCGAGCCGCTTCCTCCGCCCCCCCCCCTTAGTCCGCCACGGCATCCTCGTTTGATTTTTAAACACATCATTTCTTGATGTTTTCACTATCAGGGATCTGGGCTTACTACCCATTCAAATTTTTAATTTGTTTCGTTGGCCAAACTATGATTATGTGAGTTTTAAATCCTTCTGCATATTTCTTGTTCATGACGAATATTGAGAACAGCTTGAAATAGCGTGCTAGACTTTTGATCAGTCTGTCTTTGGTTCAAAACCTCCACTTATAGTATATTCTAATAATTGAAGGAAAGTTTGGTTGAGGGTCAAAATAATGAAACTTTACTAAAATATCGCTTGTGGCCAACGTTTCGAAATGTTTAATTTCATCTTCAGGGCCTCAAATCAGTCAAATAACGGTAAATTGTTCTAATTAGAACAATGTATCGTTATTTGACTGCAGGCTTGAGGCCCTGAAAATGAAATTAAACATTTCGAAACGTTGGCTACAAGCGATATTTTGGTAAAGTTTCATTATTTTGACCCTCAATCAAACCTTCCTTCAATTATTAACAATCATTGGGTCAACACTACTATATACTGAAGACATAGTATATGTGATGTTGTTTTGACCCAACGGTAATTTGATAAAGACGCAAATGACGTTAGCTGACGAACGTCTATAATCTACAAAGTATCTCCATGACTAATTCATTTTAAATCATATTGTAAAATAATCCATTTACTTTGTTAGAACAATCTGAGAAACGTGTTGTAGTTCAGGAACACTGTGTATTTTTGTGGGATTTTTTGGTTAAATAAAATGTAAAATTTTCTAGAAACGCGTCATAAATGTGTCCATTAAACCTTCTAATAACACGGTTTCACGTCAAAGTGCAGAAGACCTTTTGTAAGGTTAAAGAAGTAATATAGCAGAAGTAAAGTTAAATGTTCAACAGACAAATGTTACCGGACAACCGATTCCGTCACGAATATAAACAAAGCTGTATACGAACACGAGCGTCTATAGTCGGGCCGCTTAACAGATGGAGTGATCACTTGAAAAGCATATGAATAGCTTGCGCCGCAGGCGTGGCCTTCGCATATAGTTTCGTTCCCGAACGTTCAAGCAACCAATCAGGTACTTTGCACGCGGTGATCAAGCAGTGATCATGCGTTTTCATTGCTCCATCTGTTAAGCGGCCCGACTATAGGACTCTGAAACTTTGGAGAAAAATGAGAATGATTGGTGTTGGGTCTAAATTATTTTTAGAAACGTGCCCGCCCTAATATTTTTTTGAATACACACGTGAGTTTTCTAAACAGCTTTACAAAAACTACAATCATTAAAAAATAGTTCATATAAGATAAAAATATTTATTAAGCTAGTTATTATATACAGGTGTTTACATAATTATTTTAGTGCTGGTACCAAAAACCACCCAGGACATTTAATGTTTCATAATTTATGATTACATAATGTGATGCTTGTTTTAAACTCTTATTTTTATTTATATGGGAAACAATTGTAAAAACCCATCCTACATAGCAGGAAATGCAGAATGATGTTGCAAAAAAAAAAAAATAATGTTATTGTGTTATCAAAGATTCAAAATGTTTTATTTGTTTGTGTTTTTTCTTATCGCTTTTTGAATAATCGCCAATAAAAAAATAGTTGATAGTCTATACGCGCAATATCGCTGCTCGTGTATCCACATGTGTAATAAACAATGTATTGCGTTTCTTACGCCTACAAACACGATCATCAGCATTCGGCCAGTAGACTTATGAATGAAATTAATACAAAATAAACCCGCGATAAAATAAGGTAAGATCAAAAACATAGCGATTTATCCCGTTAAATTTTCGTTATCAATTCAACCAGTATGGAGATGACTGTATGTATACTGGGGCGGATCTACATAATATAGGGACTAATAGGGCTTAAGCCCTGGGCCCCCAAGTGGCAAGACCCAATAGTAAATTGAATTATCTTCATAATTTTTAACCCCAATTTAAAGATTCTTAATCTAACAAAAAATTGGGCCCTATTGGACTTCAATAAGCCCTAGGCCCCGAAAAACCTAGATCCACCCCTGTATGTATAATTAATTACATATTGAAATGTTCATGATTTTATTTCATTAAAATATTTTATTTGTTGAATTGATATTTCAAATGTTGAAAATAAAATATAGGCTGTAATTTTATGTTACATAATGAGTATACAATTAAATAACAAATATTCTAATAGTTAAATCAGGGTTGGGTATAACACAATAAAAACGAATGTTTTAATATTGAATTGAATTGTAAATTATAGACGCTTGAAAATAGTTAAAAATTGTGTTTTAAAGACCACCAACAGCTAAGGTTATTTGGACGTAGCACCAATTCATATTTTCAATTCATTATTTTTTTTAATAAAAATTGAAAATCCAATTGACACTTTTACCAGCTCTCGGGTTAGAACCCGGGAACTGGGGACTTATAATAGAGGAACCATAGCAACGCCATGTACACAACAGCATTGCTACACGCTCGGCCATTTTCGACTGTTTTAATATTCTTATACTATATAACCTTCCTTTCTTTTTTGTAGTCGGATAAAAATATAAATTATAATCGCATAACATAACATTTTTTTCAATGTCACTTAATCCTTCACTGAATGTTCTCCCCCCAAAATTAAAGAAGGGAAATAAATTAAACTGTCTCGTTTAATTGAACTTTCTTCCACCAAAAACGGATTTTTTTTTATATATGAATTGTTGGCTTCTACACCTTATGTGTAATTAGCCATGGACTCCAAAAACGGATTGTAATTTAGTAAGTAAAAATTAGTATACGTTAACATTGCGGTCATTGTGCCTCTAGCTGTACATTTAAACCGGGGATCACCCGTATTACCGAATAACAGGCCAACTGCAACATTGGTATTTAACGACGACCTCTCATGGTTGTAGTGTGCTACAGGGACGCAAAATAAGACAAGGATAGCCTAATGCTTGTATGGGGACATAACATAAGATAAGGATGGCCGAATGCTTGTATATGCATGTCGGGGGGGTTCCCGTTTTACTGCATAAACAGACCAACTGCAACATTGGTGTTTAACGACAGCCTCTTATGGTTGGTAGTTGCTATAGAAGACACTATAGGGACATATTTAAGACAAGGATGGCTGAATAACTCCTTTTTGAAAAAATGCGTTGCGAATTAATTTCTTTTTGTCGTGAATGTACCAGCAAATAATTTTGGAATTGGTATTGATGATTGGAAGCTTCAAAATGGAACACTTTTCAAAAATGTCAGAAATTTAGAGAATTACAAATTTTATCGAAAGATCTTTGATCCTTTTTGTCATTATTTTTTCCGGCAAGATTAAACATTAAGTCAGTTTTTATATTTAAAAATATTTGTAAAAAAACTTTTTAAAGACACGCTTTTATTTAAATGTACTAAAAAGGAAAAAAATAAGTTTTAATAATTTAGTTTCATAATTATAAAAGCGTGGGTTGTAAACTTACTTTTTTCCTTTTTAGTACATTTAAATAAAAGCGTGTCTTTAAAAAGTTTTTTTTACTAATATTTTATTTTGTTCCTTTTAGTCGTTCAAAAGTTTATCCCCTTTTGACTCCCTTAAGGATTGAATTTCGAATAATCCCTTCATATAGTGGATGCTTACATCACAAAAGAAACCTACTGTCCAAATTCCAAGTTTCTAGCTTTAGCGGTTTGGCGTAGGCGTTGAATAGTAAAAAAACTCTACTCTCTCGTTTGACCCCCTTAGAGATTGAATTTAATTCTAAAAACGATTGTCATGTATTGTGATCGGGAATGCATATGTGTACCAAATTTTAAATCGATCGGATACGTGGAAGTCGTTCAAAATTGACTTGCAAGATTTGACCTAAACAATTTATTTTATTTATTGTAAATTATAGACGTGTCGACAGAGCATTAGCGTCTTAATTACATATAACAATTAACTTAGGTAAAACTAAATGAGCGGAGGCGGGATTCAAACCCACGATAGTCTGATCCAGAGGCCGCGATGCTAACCACTGGACTACACTATCCTCTTTGACCTAAACAAACAAACTAACATACAAACATTGCAAGTTAAATAAAAGCTTGTAAAAATGAATAATTTTTATATCTATATCGATTCTTAAAATTACCTTATTAAATAAAAATAAGCGTGTAAAAACGTTCACTAATTATGCAATAAATTGTTATCCCATCCCTATATTAATGTAGTATACACAACATGTATACCACGTGACGACATCATAAAAAGGTCAACTTGCGGTCAAATCGGATTGGCACATTAAAATGGCGACATAACACAACTGTCACTCGTATTGTGTTGGCGGCCGATTCTAAGGGACTTGATTAAAATTTAACCGGGTTGAAACTAACTTTGTGCGGTTGAACTAAATATTTTAATTGTTAAAATTATTCCATTTTCCGCCTGTTTTGTTTTGATTATAACGATTTATTTAATTAGTGTAAAATTGTATTTTGTGTTTAATTAATTTGGTCCACTTAACATTTGTAATTTATTATTTTTGTAAAGCATTTGTGTTCATTAATTAATATATTATTCAGAATGTTGGTGGGTATAAAATTTTAATTCAGATTATATCGCGTTCAAAAGGAAATATTGTGAAAATGTTGTATAACTTACCACCGTTGCTGTGGTAATTACACCTTATTTTTTTATAAACTTTGAGGTTATATTGCAACTTTGTAACACAACTTTAAAGGATAGGTTAATGTACAAGCCATAACCTAGGGCATACCTTGCAGTATAATGGAGGAAACTTGGTATCAGGGACGTACCTCTACTGATTTTATATAGGGTAAGTTATTATTTGATTGTTAATGCTTTTTAAAATTCTTTTTAATAAGCCCACCAATTTAAGACTTATTTGGTCCTAGTACCAATTCTTGTTTTAGAATTTCGAAATGAAATGTGGATATTGAGTGTGTGTAATAGATTATTGCTTATTTTGAATTAGGTTTATGATTTTTTTTTTACTCTATGCCTATTATCTATTATATAAACTAAGGAGGTTCAAATTTCCTAGCAGTCCAAAAATGTGAAGTCACTGATCTGATTGTACGTATCAATAATAATTTATCGAATTTTGATTTTGAAATATAAGTAGGTATTTTATAAAAAACAATACAGGTCTACTAAATAATTTTCAACCCCCACTTTTGGGGAATAGATTTTTTAATGTAATATTTTGTAAAAATATTTATCTAACGATGAAAATTTGACTTTTATTTTTTGTGATTTTTATCAAATCTGTTTCTTTCTGGCAGTTTAAGTTCTAAATTATTAATATGGTTATTATTTTTTTTGATTACGACGGAAAATTATTTTAAATATTAATAATATTATATAAAATGTTTGTGCTGTAAAGTATTCGCATACTATTTCATTGTAACGTTACGTCATTCAATGGTGTTCTTAACAGAGATGCTAACCAAGCATATATTTGTATTAATTATAATATTTTCAGACAAATAATATTAAGTAACTTGTTATTTAGTTTAATTGAAATTCTGCATTTCAAATAATTAGATATATAATTTACTACCGGACGTAAAGTTTCTGATTTAAAAATATTACTTTTTGAAGCTATGCTTCTATAGGCGCGTTAGACGATTTCTGGCAGGGAGTAAACTTTTAGATTCGCGTTACGCTCACGCTTACGTCACGTCACGTCACGCTCATGTTATTAAACGTATATTATAGCTATGGCCAGCGGTGAAAATTGATATTTAAGAGTTTTATAGGACACAAAAAAATAAAATGGCGTCATATTTCAAAATGGCGGCTATATGTACTTTTGCAAAAATTATCCGATCTTTTTGAAAATTGATATTTAAGAGTTTTATAGAACACAAAAAAATAAAATGGCGTCATATTTCAAAATGGGGGCCATATGTACTTTTGTAAAAATTATCCGATATTTTTGAAAATTGATATTTAAGAGTTTTATAGGACATAAAAAAATAAAATGGCGTCATATTTCAAAATGGCGGCCTAATGTACTTTTGTAAAAATTATCCGATCTTTTTGAAAATTGATATTTAAGAGTTTTATAGGACACAATAAAATAAAATGGCGTCATATTTCAAAATGGCGGCCATATGCACTTTTGTAAAAATTATCCGATCTTTTTGAAAATTGATATTTAAGAGTTTTATAGGACACAAAAAAACAAAATTGCATCATATTTCAAAATGGCGGTCAAATAATAACTTTTCAATTTTATTGTCTATAGTTTTGATAAATTCGGTTTTATATACAATGCGTAAAAAGCATAGCTTCTGTCGGGTGTCCCATGACACCTCTTGACTTTTTTTTATTTATTCCTTTAGCAACGTAGCTATCTATATATTAATACATGAACACGAAAGTTCTGGTACCTTTTTTACTATTTATTATGAAAAGATGGGAATAAAACTTATATCATTCGAAAGGTACTGTGCCATAGATGTACACAAAAAAATCATGTGTGAACTGTGAATGTTGCCATCAAGGCAGGTAAAATAAAAAATACTGCCTTTCCTGCTCGGGAGAATACAACAATAAATTGGTCGAAATTCGACCATAGCTCATGGGCGATATATTATCGTCTATCAGATTTCAATGTTTAGGTGGGAATTAATAATATTTTTGTGAGGTTAAGTTGACGATACGTCACTGAAGTAAGGTTAGGTAAAGATATATACTTATTGGTGTAACGGGAGCCCTTTGACTGTTGTTTGGCGAAATTAAAAGGGAGGTAGACTGCGTGTAAGAGAGAAGGTAGATAGAGAAAGACAAGGCGAACGAAACAAAGGGTTTCTGTAGCAGTCGGTATCAGCGTAAATAGCATCAATTTGTTGGATAATTTAATTACGTATGATTATTTTTGTTCTCTGAAATTGTATGGCCTTTCTCCAGCTTTTGACTTCTCTTCGCTCTATCCACGCTTAATTCAATACAGGTGTATATTACATGCCATTAAGGCGCATCCACACGATGATCTTCAATCGCAATTTAAGCCCCGCCTATAATAATTGTCGAGGACAGAGTGGTGTAACGGTTAGCGTAGCGGCCTTTAGATCACACTGTCGTGGGTTCTTTAGTTTTAAGTGAGTTGTTATTTGATGTAAACAAGACGCTAATGACCTAAGTTGTCGACGCGTCTATAATTTACAATAAAATAAAAATATAATATGAAAGTACAGTAGTCACTCGGAGTTAATATTTATTTAATATTCACTAATTATAAAACATAAATTTACTTACATTAACTTATAAACTACAAAATAAACTAACAACTAACTTAAAACTACAAATATACATAAATTCAAACTTTCGACCTTAATTAGGTCCTCTTCAGGATACCACTGTACTTTCATTTAATTTAATTACGGAGTTTTCCTATCAATTTTTTTAAAAATATAATAATTGTCGCAAAACACAGAACATAAGACGTAGTGAAGCCCCGTCTATAATTGTCGCAAAACTCAGAACGCAGCCGTCGCAAGAGATCGCAGCGTCTTACGCATTACGTATAAAACGCAGATCGAGCAAAGTTGCTTCAAGTTCAACTTTTACGTTGCGTTCACGTTGCGTGTGTTACGCCAGCCAATCAGAGGTAGCTTAAACGAACGAGGTTATGGCAGACGACTCGGGGATTTGCGTTCTAGTGTCGGGGATTTGCAATCTAGTATCGGGGATTTGCGAACTAATGTCGGGGATTTGCGAACTAATGTCGGAATTTGCGATCTAGTGTCGGGGATTTGCGATGTAGTGTCGGGGATTTGCGATCTAGTGTCGGGGATTTGCGATCTAATGTCGGGGATTTGCGATCTAGTGTCGGGGAATTGCGATCTAGTGTCGGGGATTTGCGATCTAATGTCGGGGATTTGCGAACTAATGTCGGAATTTACGATCTAATGTCGGGGATTTGCAATCTAGTATCGGGGATTTGCGATCTAGTGTCGGGGATTTGCGATCTAGTGTCGGGGATTTGCGATCTAGTGTCGGGAATTTGCGAACTAATGTCGGAATTTATGATCTAATGTCGGGGATTTGCAATCAAGTATCGGGGATTTGCGATCTAGTGTCGGGAATTTGCGAACTAATGTCGGAATTTACGATCTAATGTCGGGGATTTGCAATCTAGTATCGGGGATTTGCGATCTAGTGTCGGGGATTTGCGATCTAGTGTCGGGGATATGCGAACTAATGTCGGGGATTTGCAATCTTATAGTATCGGGGATTTGCGATCTAGTGTCGGGGATTTGCGAATTAATGTCGGAATTTGCGATGTAGTGTCGGGGATTTGCGATCTAGTGTCGGGGATTTGCGATCTAGTGTCGGGGATATGCGAACTAATGTCGGGGATTTGCAATCTTATAGTATCGGGGATTTGCGATCTAGTGTCGGGGATTTGCGAATTAATGTCGGAATTTGCGATGTAGTGTCGGGGATTTGCGAACTAGTATCAGGGATTTGCGATCTAGTGTCGGGGATTTGCGATCTAGTGTCGGGGATTTGCGATCTAGTGTCGGGAATTTGCGAACTAATGTCGGAATTTATGATCTAATGTCGGGGATTTGCAATCTAGTATCGGGGATTTGCGATCTAGTGTCGGGAATTTGCGAACTAATGTCGGAATTTACGATCTAATGTCGGGGATTTGCAATCTAGTATCGGGGATTTGCGATCTAGTGTCGGGGATTTGCGATCTAGTGTCGGGGATATGCGAACTAATGTCGGGGATTTGCAATCTTATAGTATCGGGGATTTGCGATCTAGTGTCGGGGATTTGCGAATTAATGTCGGAATTTGCGATGTAGTGTCGGGGATCTGCGATCTATTGTCGGGAATTTGCGAACTAATGTCGGGGATTTGCGAACTAATGTCGGTAATTTGCGATCTAATGTCGGGGATTTGCGATCTAGTGTCGGGGTCGACGAAATAAGCAACTGGTCTGATTGGACAACGCGGGTAAAACGCACGTTTATTATAGACAGCTGACGCAGCGTTAACGTACATGCTGCGTTGCATATCTTGCGTATTTCTTACGTTTGGGACTTGAGATTTGCGACGATTGTAGACGGAACTTTATAGCAGTGATTCGTGCGCAGTATAATGCCAAATTGGATTTCTGCAGCTGACAAGGATACCAGATCTAAGGAGTTACTGATTTCAACAATTTTTTTTTAGTGAAACCCAAACTAGAAAAAATATGGCTAGTACCTACTACTATACATTTAACAGGCTAGTTTTGTATACCCGGTAGTTATGGAAAGCATTTATGCATTTTATAGAAAATCGTTTTTTTTTTAAAATGCAACATCCAATAAACAAAAACATGCATCACTATTTATATTTTAGTTTTGAAAAATTAATTACAGCAATTTTTTTAAATTAAAATATTGTTAGTCATTATTGTTGTTGATGCATGTTTTTGTTCAGTTGATGTCGCATTTTAAGTGAAACAAGTTTCTCTAATGCATTCATGAGGCCTGAACATAAAGACCCAGGGCCACTAGGCACTTGACAGTTGAACTCATCAAACCCAAAAAAAAGGGGAAAAATGGAATTGGATGAAAATTTACCAAAAAAAAAGTCGCCAATTGGGTTATCTTACGAAATTTGTGGTTTTTTTTCTTTAATTTCCATCTCCGCCCTGGCCGGGGCCCCCTCGGCAACTGGCCCCCTAGGCCGTTGCCTTGTTGGCCTAGGCATAAATCCGGACCTGAATGCATTAATGTTTTCCATAACCACTACGTAAACAAAACCAACCTATGTGGCGTCTTAAGTGAAATTCACCTTATATCGACCCATATTTAGCCTGGAAGACATCTTTTAATTAATAAAAAACTCCATGGCTACTTGTTTATGCGCGTTAAGGTACGTGCAGTACGCAGCTGGGATTCTAGATGGTAGCATGTATGGTAGATGGTGGCTGAAATTATAAGCGCTTATAGGTTTGCACAACGAAGCTTTGATACTAGCATTGATACAAGCTTAAATCGCGTTTGAAATGTCAGATAGCGAAGACGAATATTTGTGTTCTTCTGCTACAAAGTGGTATATTTCAAATACAAATTTGGGTAGGAGCTATCATGTCCACCCTATTAATAGAAAACGATCTAAACATGGCGAATTTCATCATTTATACCAAGAATTAAAATTTTACCCAAACCGGTTTTTTGAATATAATACTTTTAAATACGCCTTAGAAAAAACACAAAACAAATTAAATAAAAACTGGCAAAATTTCACATATTAAACTAGTCACATCCATTGCGAAACTTGTAACGGCCATTTGACAGTTTTCACACGTTGATTGTAGTAGTCAGCGCGCTGAAAGAATGGTGAGATACATTCTTGAATTTAACAGCTCTTGTAACAGCGCTTATACCTGCTACACTCACTGCTTCGTTGTGTACGCTCGCATATATAACAATGCATTAATTTAAGCAAGCCCTGCTATGATCTACGCTACCATCTAGAATCCCAGCTCCATACTGCACGTACTTTTAGACGTTAGTGTAAATTCACCTTTATGGTATGGTGCTGAAGTTGATTCTCTTCCATAAATGACGTCATCAAACAGTTGTACGTAGAAAAAATGATCAAATTTAAATTGAAATCGAATGGGTAAGAGACATTCTGTTTTTAGTACTCATTATTTGTCTCTGTTTGTCTTGTACTAAAAAAGGGTGACAGAATGAATATATCTATGGGAATGTCTATACTCTACATTATACGCGAAAGAAAAAGAAATATATACAGGCTATCCTTTACTGACAGTATATTAATAATTCAGGTCCGTGTTGTAAGGCTCTCAGCTAAAGCCGAGTGCCAATAACAGGGTGACACATCCAAAATGAAATGAAGCTACGATAAACTGTCACAGTTGTTCCACACTGAAATATGAGCAAAATCACGCAGTAATTTCGTAGTGTATTTGGTAGTCAGTTCGCCATTTTATATTTTTACTAGCGGCCCCGTCCGGCTTCGCCCGGGTGCAATACACTACTCACTCGCTTCGCTCGTTCGCTTGAATATTATAAATATACATTACACACTCTTTTGCTTGCAGAACAAGCAATAAAGATCTCTCGCTCTTATTACAAGAGATAAGTCCTTTGGATTTTTAGTTTATTAAAATAATAAATTAAAATAATTCTTGCTGTTGGTGACCTTAAAATAAATAAAATATTAGTAAAAAACTTTTTAGAGACAAGCTTTTATTTAAATGCACTAAAAAGGAAAAAATAATTTTTAATAATAATAATTAATAAAAGCGTGGGTCGTGAACTCTATAATAGTTTATTAGTTACGACCAACGCTTTTATTAATTATGAACCTAAATTATTAAAAATTATTTTTTCCATTTTAGTGCATTTGTCTCTAAAATGTTTTTTTTAGTAATATTTTATTTTGTTCATTTTATTCAAAATTTTATTTCTATTTGACACCCGTAGGGGTTAAATTTCGAAAAATTCTTTCTTAGTGGATGCTTACATCAGAAAAGGAACCAACTGTCCAAATTTCAAGTTTCTAACTTCAGCGATTTGGCCTGGGCGTTGATTAATCAATAAAAAACCTACATCCCCGTTTGAACCCCTTAGGGGTTGAATTTAATTCTAAAAACGATTTATTCATGTATTGTCATTGGGAATACATATACGTGTACTAAATTTCAAATCGATCGGATACATGGGAGTCGTTCAAAATTGACTTGCAAGATTTGACCTAAATAAACAAACGCACAAACAAACAAACACAGAAACTAACATACATTGCAAGTTAAATAAAAGCTTGTAATAAACGAACTTCAACCATAAACGAATTTCTGCGGTGATTTTTGTACATAATATGTACTAAATTATAAACTTCATCAATGGTTCAATTGTTGAATTTTTGTCATGAAACTAAAAATTCATATAAATTGATATGAAATTGTCATTTTGAAAAATACTACATCATGCATTAATTCTATTATCTGACAGGATCAACATTTTTTGCATCTCGTCTGTTCCGTTTTTAGGGATTAAACTTGCTGAATGTAGCAACGAAGAGTTTTTTTTTTAATGTTCACCCTGTTCTGATATGCGAGCAGAAAATCCATATAACGTATAGACAGATCAGGGAGTATAGAGGTTAAGGAGATGAATTGGACACGGGCCAAAAATCGAGAATAATTTTTAATAGATTTAGCTGCTAGAGGCGCTGCGACACGTAGGGATCGAACGTTAACGTAAAAAATAAACGCATATCTCACTTATATACTTACGAATATTTTGTAAAAAAAACTTGAGGAATTTTTATGAACGAAGTCACGTTATGTGCACGTAATAAAATAAACAATGACATATGATTCGTAATTCGTATGGTTCTTATCTAAGGCTTTTCAAACGCCTATATAGATCTATATGGTTCTTATCAGTGTCGGACTAGGGGGGGGGGCGAAGGGAATGGCTCGCCCCGGGCCTCTGATCCTGGGGGGGCTTCAAATCTCGAGAAGTCCTTCTTAATCAAATCCCAAACAAGGCCAAAATATGTTAAGTATAAGTAAGAGGCAGTTTGGAGTTGGAGGCCCCGTACTTATACAAAATATAAATGTAGGTAGGTCGTTTATTATAAATATTTGATTTTTTTGTGAGCCATTACGTATATTTTTCATTTTTTACGAAATTTACACTACGAATACATCAATTTCTAAGCAAACCGGGGGCCTCATTTAATTCTGCCGCCCCGGGCCTCTGACGGGCTTAGTCCACCACTGAGGAGTATTGTTTCCTCTATATCTTTTATCTCAGTGCCTTAACCTCTATACTCCATGAGAGACAGATAGAGCGGACACATCTGTTGCCAGCAATATGGTTTGGTGGGCGTTCAGATTCGTTTTGCTATCGATGACACGTTATAGCGAATGCAGATGGATTGATGCATTGATACTGTAAGCGAGAAATAAATATATCTACGTCAGAATTAAAAATAGAAACACTCGCTCTTTTATTATTCCATTTGCCAGGAAACTTCTGCGAGCTTCGATATTGAATTATTAAACGTTTGCCCAGCATAATAATAAATAATCTACAGTGAAATCTTTTTTAAATGAGCACAGACCGGTTATGATATTTTGTCCGTACCAATTGTATCGTTGAGAGCAGTGTTGCCAGTGCTAGAGAAATTTCCCTAGATCGAGGGAGAGGGCAGTGTAGCCTAGTGGATAGTATATTTGGTTCCGCAGTATCTAGACTAGACTGTCGTGGTTTCGAATCCCGCCTGCGCTCATGGATGTTTTGTTTTGTTTTAGTTTCAAGAAAGTTGTTATTTAGTGTAGTTGAAATAACCTGAGATGTCAACGCGTCTATAATATACAATAAATAAATAGATCGAGGGAAAATTTGGGTAGGTATGTGAAGAAAAGAGGGATATTTTCGATAATCTGGGAAATTTTCCAGAGTTTGCATTAGATGCCAATTTTTATTATTTTTTTATTAATTTGGCACACTAAACGGTCACAGTTACGTTATTTTCATTATTTTGGTTAATCTTAGATCTCCTACAATAAATGAGAAATATATTAAACTACAAAATACCTATACAATTTTTAGTGTGTTCCTTTGTAATTATATTTGTTGATACCTATATTAATTACTAAAACTAAAACATAACCTCAAATCTGAAATGAAATATTTTTAAGGAATTTCTAGGTTATTTTGAAGACTACCCAAAGCATGACGTTATAGGACAAGGACTCTACTAAGTCGTTCTATTCGTATGTTTATCCTAATCTGAGATGTATCGATGTTATAAGAAAGTTTACTACATTTATCTTATTAAAATTCAGGATGTATAATATACATATATATAGTACTAGATCGGTGTAAATAGGGACTATAAGCAATATATTTGTAACATATTTTCTGATCCTTTTAGATGGTGAATCGTCGTGACAAACCATTCACTATTTTTACCGTCATTTACGATATCTACAGGTGAATTAAAACTTACAAATTTTACGTTTTGAAATCTTTATTATCTTTAGATGCATCTACCTATTTTTTATAATGAAATATCTATGAGTAAAGGAACTGATTTAATTGGGATTACTGAAAATCTGAATAAACCTGTCTTGGTGTTTGATGATAGAAAGCATTGTCGGAAAACCTAATTTAACAATGACTAGATTGTGACCATACCTATTTCTATATATAAAGAAATAGTTATTTTCGATACGTGCGCGTGAAGTGAGGTATTCTAGTAGGCTTAAATTGAGGCACTCGCTAAAGGGACTGACGCATACATATCGAGATTTCGTGCGCTTACCCCCACTCGCCTAACGGCTCGTGGGTGTAAGCGCAGGAGATTTCGTTGTGTGTGCGTCTGTCCCTTTAGCGAGTGCCTCAACTTAAGCCTACTAGATATCTCACTTTAAGCGGACGTATCGAACATAATTTTTTATAACGACTGCTTCTAAAGTTTAATAGAGGGAAAAAACATTATGAAAACGGAAAATTCGCTCTTCTAGTCCTTAAAACCTTACAATTACAGACTAAGTTACGATTTAGTTTATTTTTATTAAAGTTATTAACTTCTGTATAAATCATTAAAAACACGACTCTCTCATGATGTGGACTTTGTAGACGCGTCGCTATATATACTAACACATCGATCGATAGCCAGTAATATAGTGCTTATATTGTACAAAGTGCGGAAATTTCGAATTTATAAGATGTAGAGATTGTACTTTTACGCACGCTTTAGACTTTTACGCACGGTGACGGTACTTTTGTGCACGCTTTGAACTTTCACGCACGGTGACTGTACTATTACGCAGGCTTACTAAAATACGCCTCTTCACGCCCACCTTACAGTGCTCGAATATTGAACTTTAGAAACAGGAGTTATAAAAAGAATTGTAGAATTTTAAATCGATCCTGCTCAAAAAATAATAGATTGGTTGAAACGATATTTTTTTAAAACTTTTTTAAAATTTATTCAACGTAGTTTTTATTTTGCGCAATTTCCAGTTCGAAACAGCATTTTGCTACTTATTTTGATCAAAAATCAATATTTTACTATGTTGATCAGTCAGTTGTTTTCTGTGAGTACAATCTAATGTTCTACATAACAAAGAGTTTGATAACGATATTAGATTAGACTGTTCCTACATAAATAAAAACTGTAATTATCCAAGTGTGTAAGCTTTCATGGCCAAATCTTCATAGATTCCGAGCTTGTAGGCCGTGATCCGATTGTATATTTTCTACCTAAAACTGCGGTAGACATTTACAAAGGTGATGTGGCAGCGGTCGAAGTGTCCTCCTTGGAAGCTCACAGACATTTTCAAAGGCAATGTGGCAGCGGTCGAAGTGTCCTCCTTGGAGGCTCACAGGTAAATGTGTCAAAGATTGGTGTCCTCCTTTCTTTTATGCTGAGTGCCAGTGTGTTCTCTGTTTGGTCGTAGTCCGTCCTTCTGTGTGATTGGTCAATTGTGTTGTGTGTGGTACGGACTACGACCGAACAGAGAACCGTACTTAACATAAAAGAAGACAGGACATCAATCTTTGACATCACTTACCTGTGAGCCTCCAAGGAGGACCTTTAGACCACTGCCACAGCGCCTTCGAAAATACGTCTACCGCAGATTGTAAACGAGACGTCATACCATCGGTCTACAAGCCTTAAAACTATCAAAATTTGAAAAAAACTAATTATATTATTACAATCTAAAGTCGTTGTCAAGTTAGATTTTTTGACAAAATTCGAAAATCACAGATGGACATTTTATATTTTTTCTCCTACCTAGGCCGAAAGTTGGGACTTTCGTCCCTGCCAAGCGGGAACAAAGTCGCTCTTTATTCCCGTGGTACGGACAAGTGCGCGTGCGCAATAGTACTTATGCCAGCTCTCACGCACCTACTTCTGTTTCCTACACATTAAAATTATTTCCTTTAAAATTATTTTTTAATAATTTTTAATTATTATTTCTTGAGACCCGGACCCCGTAAGTGTTATTGAACGTTTCTTCAATTTTTTTTCAATTTAGCGAACTTTCGGCCTGGCAGGAGAAAAAATAGTATGTGCAACACGGGAGGAAATTACTACATCTCCTCCCGCGTATTTGCCACCCTCGCCTTCGGCTCGGATGGCAATTTTATACGCGGGAGGAAATGTAGCACTTTCCTCCCTTGTGGCACAATGTACTATTATTTATGTCTATTGATGTTATTTCTAGCTGTTTTCAAAATTTTCACGTACGAAGTGACTCATTCTGTATACACACGTGTCGGTAACGTGTGTGTCAGTGCGTATTCGACCATTCACATCCTATCCAACTCCAAGTGAAGATCGGCATTTTATATCCCCGTTTGTTATGCAACGTGGAAACCGTAAAATTTCGATTTCATAGATATGCGTTTTCGATGTGTGACGATACGTTTTTTTATATTCGTTCGTTTCGGATGATGATTTTTTTTAGAGTCCCGATGTCATTACTGTAAACGTGTTGGAACTTGTCTGAAGTTGTCAACAAGCATTAGAATTGAAGGTCACCGAATATTTGAAAAGTAATGTATTGATTAATATACGTCTGGGAATTTTATTGCTTAAAGCCTTTCATTTAAATACTAGCGGTCCAGTCCGGCTACGCTCACGGCTCGGGTGCTATAAATTTATGATTTATTGATACATTACGCACTTGCTTCGCTCGTTCACTCCCAGGTGCTATATTATGTTTCCTAAAGCAAAGTATCACCTATTGAACAGTGAAAAAAAAATTTGTAAATGATTTTGAAAATATACTGGATCCATTTAATCCTGGTAGTTGGTGGCCTTAAAGAAGAAAACAATGTAGGTTATTTCAGATCCTGTAATAATATTATAATAATTTACTGAAAATAATTAATCTTTTTTTGATGCTAAGAAATATATTTTCTGTAATTTTCGAAATGAGACAAAAAACATGCTGTAATTTTTACAAGACAGTTTTAAAACTTTGCATAAAAATAGAGAATTTTAATGCAGAAAATGTTATTAAAATTTATTTACTGTGACGTCATTAAGTTCGAATAAAGTTAAGTTGTGTTTTTGTATTGTTTGACAAAGATAACTTTGCATTAAAGTGTTTTTTTCCGACACATTGTTAGTTTGCGAAATTACTTGTATCTTGTTATTTATTAAGTTTTTGAATGGTTGTGTTCCTTCCTTAAATTATGAATGAAACATACACATGAAAAACATAACCCTTCTTTTGCTTTCGCGCAGTCGAGTAAAACTTTCTCTGTAGGTAATACAGTCGCGGACTCAATATAATTTACACTTGAGTTTATTCAGTAAGTTCATAAAAAGTCAGTAGCTTAGCAACAAATTTAGTTAGTTGGACTTGAGAATAGCCGAGAGTGTAGCAGTGCTGTTGTTTACATGGCGTTGCTGTTCCTCTATTACAAGTCCCCAGTTCCCGGATTCTAGCCCGAGTGCTGGTAAAAGTGTCAATTGGACTTTCAATTTATTATTAAAAAAAATAATGAATTGAAAATATGAATTGGTGCTAGGCCCAAATAACCTTAGCTGTTGGTGGTTTTTAAAAACACACACAACAAATTTAGTTTGGTTTTGATAGCTAAATGTCAGTGTTAAAATTTGATTGATAAATGAAGCGTTTTGAAACAATTTTTTTTTAATTTTTAGGACGTTAGTAACCCTAGTAACTGATATATTACCATCAAAAACCAATTTGCAAAATGCAAAAATTAAAAAAAAAAAACCTTTAACTATGAATACAAGTGTTAACTGTACATGGTACATTGTTTTGGGTTTAGTATAGACATTTTCATTATCAATTTTTTTTTCTGCGCATGTGCCCTATTCCGCCATGTTTTTCGGGGACTTGTCATATTGACAGATGGCAAATGATTGATTTTGAAAAATGTAAATTAATTAAATAAGAAATATTATTTAAAGAAGTGGTACAACACCCTAGATAAATATTTGAGTATACTTTTGAAGATAAACTTTTTACGATAAACATTGATTATGGTATGATTCTAACGTTTCAACCAATTAGGTATTTAAGTTTAAAAAAAATTATTAATTTTTTAATTTTTTCTAATAATATAACATAAATAATATTGAAAATCGAAAAGAAAAATTTTTTTAAAGCTATAGATAAATTACTGAAAATTAATTAAAATGTATAAAAATTTAAAAAATATCACGTGACTTCAAAACGCGCCAGGAATGTTTGTGACGTCGTTATGTTAAAGTGTGTCTGCATTTGTTGGTATTTGTGTATATGTATTACACATACTATCAAAAATAATAAATTTTTAACTTGGTAACCATGGATACAAAGACCATAGATAACATAATGACGTCACACGCGTTCGGATTCTTTCGGCGCGTTATCGGAACTGAGTTTAAAAATTAATTTTTATTTAAATATAACTTTTTAATTAGTAAGCAAAAAAATTAAATAAAAACAGTTTTGCTATAAAACTTGATGTGGTCCTTCCATTTAAGTAAAAAAAAAATTCATTTAAAAACCCAATTTTCGTTTACTTCCACCAGTTTTCCGGCCATGGCACTTCAACCACAAATATGTTCTTCCACTGTTTTGTGCACTAATTTAGCATCGTCAGTAACATTTTCATCTAAATTAAATTGAAAAACGTTCCTCGCCTTGTCATTGCGTCAAAAAATGTACGAAACTTCTGAAAGCCGCGATCATAGCCATGGCGACGGCGCTTGCGTTTAACTAGTTGTTAAAAGGTTTATAGGATCAGGTAGGTTAATTTAGACTTGATGGTTGAGAACCACTGGCCCACTGTGCTTAGGTAGACTGTATTTATATTAGGCCCATGTGTGTACTGTGTATTCAAAAAAGGCAAAAGACAACAGAAAAAATTACCGTATAATGCGTCATTTTTATGACTTTTTTGATGTGGCTAGTGCTATAAAAAAGCTCTAAAACAGTCGTTATCTTTCACATTGAGGCTTTTTCTCGCTCTATTTCTACGTCTGTCTTTTTCACTGACTACATATTTATGTAAGATACTTCAAGGTATATCTATTACCTGTCAACAGACGTATTTAAATAACGCCGACAAAATTTAAAAGCTGATTTTCTCTTTGTTTGATCATTTTTTTAGAATTAAAAATAATTGATAATCCGACTTTTTTAAATAATCGGTAACATCCAATTATGAAAATAATTCGAATTATATATAACTTGATTGATATATTATCTGAATTGTATATAATTTGAATTATAATAGTCGGAAACATAGAGATTGTTATGATCGGAAATTCCAATGAAATTGATTTACATAAATATAACATGATATAAAGATAGAAATAACAGCAACGAAATACTTTTTTGAGAAATATTGGCTAGTGAACTAGTTTTAGCTCCACCTATTCCAGATATGAAATGCAGTACTTATAATTCAAAAGAATCGTTTGACATAATTCGAATGAAACATCCGATTATTGAAATAATGCGATTTTGCCCATCACTACTAAATACTGGCTAGTGAACTAGTCTTAGGTCCGCCTATTACCTATATGAAATGCATTAAAGTACTCATAATTCAAAAGAGGGCAGTATAGCCTAGTGGTTAGCATGCTTGGCGCCGCAACCTCTAGACTGGACAGCCGTGGGTTCGAATCCCACCTGCGCTCATGGATGTTTAGTGATGTTATTTAGTGTAGTTGAAAGACGCTAATGACCCTTAGATCTACAATAAATAAATAAAAATCATAATTCAAAAGAAGTTTCATATAATTCGAATGAAACATCCGATTATTAGAATCACTCATAACCTAAGAATCCTATTATTGATATAATGCGATTTTGCCCATCACTAATTTTTTTCCTCGTTATGTTTCTGTCAGCTGTGGATTTACATACAGTATCAGATTTATACATCAGTGATATGTGTGCACGTACACCGTTTTAGTTGTGTATTTTTGAATGTATTCAAAAAGGTATATTTAATTTAATAAACAAATGTAAAATTTTATTATTTTTTTGTTTTGTTCATATGACTGCAAGCTATATTTGGAACATGGGAATTTAAAATTGAAAAAAATTTATTTTGTAAAGTTTGTCGATTTTTTATTAAAATGTACAGCTCTGTACTGAAAAAATATAACTTTTTTGTTGTTGGTATACCTGTTTAAAAAAAATGTTAATCCAATCTCGATAAGACAAAAAAATATGATTTTTTAATTAAATAAAACCTGTCATAATAGGTGATTCCGATATAGAAGTAGGGATAATTAGTCGTCATTTTAATGGAAAAATTAATCGAATAGATAATAATATAATAACGGTGGTGTAATTAGCAACATTTTAAATCCCTAATTAAAATTGATTATTTGTTTAGAATTAAAAATGCGATTGTTACATAATATATGGATTTACATAATTATAGGTACACTACGACATACAATTTACGATAGGTACATTTTTTCAACAAGAACAATACTTATGTAAAAAACAAATGTCATACTTGCTGAATGGAGGGTGACCACTTTAACCGTCTGTATTTCTAACACCAATCATACCCTCAACTTATAGAGGACAGAGTGGTCCAGTGGTTAGCGTCGCGGCCTCTGGATCAGACTATCGTGGGTTCGAATCCCGCCTCCGCTCATTGTTGTTTTGTGATGTCATTTAGTTTTAAGTGTGTTATTTAGTTTTAAGTGTGTTATTTAATGTAATCAAGACGCTAATGACCTATGTTGTCGACGCGTCTATAATTTACAATAAATAAATAAATTACCCTCAACTTATATTTTTTTTATGATTATCAACTCTACATAATCATTTCACATAATAATTCTGTTCTGAATTCGTGCGGGCTCAAAAACAAGATTTTTTTTAAATGAAACTATGTATTAACCTCGTTTTTTTTCCGTTCCGTTACGTATGTCGAGCGTCACGCCATTCCAATCGAAGCGACCGACCAGACCAATACTCATCGAAAATCAGCGATGTTTATGTTGATAACTATATTGTACGTCTACGTCATAACTAATATCGTACGAATATTCAGTCGAGCAGCACCTCAAAAACCCATTGACCACCAACAATATAGAATCTGGATTCTTACGTTCGAATCCATACTGATCAGGGTTCAAATTACATTACCAAAACCACGTTAACAAAATTATACAGGATGTGGCTAAGAAAAGGTAACATAGGGAAAATAACATTGAGAACATTTACAATTTTGTAGTCTGCTATGGGCCATAAGACCTTATATAAATATGTAGTAAATGCTTCGATTTTTTTATTAAGAAGGTTCCGAGCTACTCTTAATACCTAGTCAGCCGTTGCTATGGAAAATTGTTTAAAAAATTCACTGTTCTATTGTTCTTATGTAATCACAACATATTTACATTAGGTCTTATGGTTCATAGCTTACTACAAAATTGTAAATGTTCTCAATGTTATTTTCTCTATGTTATCTTTTCTAAGCCACTGCAGCCTGTATACTTTCGGGCGATTTCGGGTTAAAAGCGTTTTGGGTTATGTCAATAAATATTTATATATAATAGTTAATTATGTTTATAACTTAAAAATAAATCCGCTCTCGCATGAGATGTGATTTAGTGTTGAAATAGGTATATATAGGGGCACTCTGTGAGTAATTGGTAACTCAACCAGCCGAAAACTGGGAATTTCGGGTTCAAGTCCCGACAGTGGCTTCTGAATTTTTCCTTGTATATCTTAAAAAATTTGTTTGACGTTTAACATCACGATGGCAGGTTGCCGACTGATTACGTTAAGAAAAGTATATGCTTGTGGGAATGGCTACAGTTTATTTTAATAATTATGTCAATAAATTTATATTAGAAATCGTGTCCATCGTGATTATAATAAAATTAAGAAAAATCGCAGGATAGTGGACAAAATATTTGATTTATTAAATTTAATTTAATAAATCAAATATTTTGTCAATAAAGTTTTTCGTAGTTAATGATTTTTTCCCAATAGTGTATATACGCTTCCATTTGAATGAATATTTTCGGAAAATTTGAAATTAATTTTTATAAATATGTGTTTGCGCGAACTATTTAAAATTCCATGTAATATTTATTGATAAATAGGTATATATAAACTTGCCTTGCCAAATCCTCTCTGCCGCGTTCGTTTTAATAAAAATCAAAACAGTCTGGTAAATTATCATCAGTTTCATTGAACCTGAAAAATTGCTGTGCAAAAACAAACACCACGCTGTGTTGACTTTAATTAAAAAATTTCCTACAGCGTTTTACACCAATTCAATATTTAAACATGTATATTTTTGCACAGAAGAAGTATCTGGACTTTTTATATCTCATTTTTTATACAATAATAATAGGTATTTTATTTATCAACTAGCCTTTATCCGCGACTTTTTTCGTGTTAGTATCACTTTTGACGTCAATAACATGTTCACTTCCCATTGGAAGTTATTGCATAATGGGTCCGAAAATCGAAATCAAAATGTATAACAAATTTTTATGTTTCAAGGTCACTACACTATTTTTAGAAAGATGTCTGTGTGTGTATGTATGTGTGTGCGTGTGCGCGTGCGTGTGTGTGTGCGCGTGCGTGTGTATGTGTGCGTGTGCATGTGTGTGTGTGCGTATGTACGTACGTATGTGTCCATTTCTTTCTAAGACGAAGCCTCGAGAATGAAAAATGATATCGACTACGTTAGGGTGCCAATCGACGCGTATTAACGTAAATATGATCTGAACGAAATTTTTTCAAAATCGGCTCAGCCGTTCTTTTTTCTTAACCAAATAGACTCCAAAAAAGTAGATTTTACACAATATCTTGCGAATAAAAAATTATATCGACTTCGTAAGGGTGTCAATCGAGGCGTGATAACATCATATTGATTCGACATAAATTTTATAAAAATCGGTTCAGCCGTTTTTTTTTTTTTAATTATTAAAAATAAATAATAATTATGTTTTAATGATTAAAATGATTACTTTTCTGTGTAATATCTAATTTAATTATTATTATTAAATATTTATCAAACTGGGAAGTTCGTCGTGTGGACCTCAAGGGTGCACTTTAGTCCTAATAAACGACCCACCTCACGGCTTGTTTCATACTGTGGTGGCATTTTAGAAAGACTAGATGAAACGGAAATAGTCGGAAGCGTTTGACATGTGAGACAAAAACCAGTAAGCTAGGTGGCTGTATGGAAAACTACGAGTCTACCGATAAGCACAAGCACCAAACCCAGGTACGAATCCCAAAGGCTTTGAATACTTATCTATCATACTAATATTATAAAGAGAAAAGATTTGATTTTTTATATGTTTGTAATGGATAAACTCAAAAACTACTAAACTGATTTTAAAAATTCTTTCACCTATAGAAAGCTATATTATCAGCGAGTAACATGGACTGTATTTTATTTTCAAAAAAATTAGAGATCCCTACGAAAATTACAATAATGTAACCCAAGGTATCAAAAATTTGCCTATAAAAGTCATTATTTGGCGTGCGCTGCGAAAACTATTGATTAATTATAAATTCGAGCGAACGAGCGAAGCGAGTTAGAAATGTTTTAATTAATTATAAATTCGAGCGAACGAGCGAAGCGAGTGAATAATGTTCAAATAATTATAATTTCGAGCGAATGAGCGAAGCGAGTGAGTAATGTATTTATAAATTATAAATTCATAGCACCTGGGCGAAACCGGACCGGGCCGATAGTTATGTATAAGTATATTTTTTAATAATGAAAATTTGTAGGTAGGTACCTACCTATACTACCTATTGGATAATTTAAACTATAAAAAAATAAAATACAATATTATTATTTTACTTATTATATTTTACGAACATTTGATTTTGCAAGATAAATAAAAGTGCATGGTATTTCTTTCCACGACAACGAATACATTAAGATTAAGTTAATAATGAAGTGAGGTAAACTTCAGCTGCTTGCGACAGATGAAGGTCACGAGACTTCATTATAACATCACATTAGCCTTGTAAATAAAAATCAACTTTAGCGATTTTGGTCGTCAAAATCGGTCGCAGGCTCTGGCACTATAATCCATGTTAATTATTATCAAAATGTTTTAAATCTTAAAAACATCACAAACAAGACAAAAATTTATATTTTATTAATATTTGTTTTGAAAAGGCTTTTATTCAGTATGTTTTATTTATATGAATATGTTTTCGATTTATTAAATATTAATTGATTGAATTTTGCATTTACCAAGGTTTATTTTTTTGTTTACATAAACCTATATTCATTTGTTTGTTTTAGTGCGTATTTGTTTGCATTGATACAAACGAACAAATATCGCAACTGGAAGTAAATAAAATTAATTACAAAAATCTACTTCCGAAGTTATCAATTCATACATCTCTTTCATTGTTTAAGTTATTTAATGTTTTTCCGTTTTGAATATTACAAGGCTGAAGTGAAATTTTCTCATCTCAAAATTTAATTTTTCAACTTCCAACCTCTAATACTAGGTATGATTGGAAAGTATTTTGGAATCAGTCCGAATTTTTTTTTCGAGAATTTTTATAAGGGAAGTTGGGTTAAATCTCATTATTTTCATGTCTAGAATATAGAATTGGTATATGATAAAATCAATCGATTTTTTTTAAAATACCCTTATATCCACACAATATTATTCATATAACAATAATTTAGAGGTGAAAATACTAAATATCTCAGGCAGTAAGGCTGCCATGATTTGTAAGCTATATCTAAGAAAAAATCAAATGACCACTGTCTGGACTTGAACCCGAAACTCCCAGTTTCCGGCTAGGTGAGTTACCGATTTCTCCACAGTGCCCGAGAGTGGAAACCGATCTTTTCTTATATACAGCAATTTCAGGTTGAAAACACACTACATGCGAGAGTCGATTATTCAAATAAGCTGCAAAGCATAGTACAGCTATTAAACAGTCGAATCACTATACATGCGAGAGTTAACATTTTATAAGTTTTATCAACTTATTAAACTCGTTAGGCTGGGATGCCTTAGGTTTTACCTATAGAATATAGGTTTACTTTTTGGCGCATTCTTTACGGAACACCTTGTATGTTTCCGGAACTACCCAAGTCTATTGAGAATCACTGGTCTATAGGTATGTTAAATGTATAGATTTCGTTTATCGATTATATAAATTTGATTTTAAATCAACAAATATATTTCTATGAATATAAATGCAAATAAAATATCCTATTTTCTTGTTTGGGTATATAAAATCCAAATCATAAATTGTATTTACTAATACTCTTCCATCACCCATGCAAATACATACTCCCGACGTTCTGAAGTACTATTTTCATTGAAACGTGCCGGGAAGATTTATCTGCAATAAAATATGTATAGCCTTTCAGTCCGACACATACGTAGAAATAACAAGAGGATCCTGCAGTGTCCTCGTACTTCTCCAATACCCAAACCCCTTGCCGCGTTTATCTTCTCTGTTTGTGCATTGCATTCGTTGGGGACAATGTTTTGATATGTACAATAAAACAATGTGACCCCATCTGAGTACAGTAAACCCCTGTCACATTGACCACCAGTCATAACTTGACCACCTCTGTACCAATGACCCAAGGCTTCATTTGAATTAACATATTTCAGAAACAATTCACCTACGGCCCGTATTTATAGTTTTCACTTCTGTCGTGTGATCATAAGCACACACCCACTTTTTTTTTATTCTTTATAAGTACATTCGTTACAACTTATAACCCTAGTATAAGCTGTACATCTAAATCCGGTATACAGATTGTATCAAATTAAACCTGTGCATAGGGCATTCTGTGTGTAAGACAGAGATTGATACATAAAGCAATAAGTAAGAATGAGATAAATGATTGCTAATAGGATGTTATGTCGTTACTGTAAATAAATAATATTTATACAACCTAATAGCATCTTTGTTTTTTCGCTCCTTCTATGCTATTTTCAAAGGCAGCAACAAATAATTTTATTATGTCGGCGGTTGAATTACCACCATAAAACCATTTAATTATTTGAATTTTTTCCCGAACAGTATAAATTGCCATTTTATCAATAATTTCAGTAGTGACTATTTTTACTGTAGAAAACAACGATGACAGTTGTTCGGTATTACATATTTATTTACAGTAACCACGTAACATCGTATTAGCGATCATTTATCTCATTCTTACTTATTGCTTTATGTATCAATCTCTGTCTTACACACAGAATGCCCTATGCACAGGTTTAATTTGATACAATCTGTATTATACATTCCTATATATATAAAATTTACCGACAATACGCCCCTGTCGTGTTTACAGAGATTGTCTGTGTTGAGATCTGTTTGTGAATATGATTTCCTTATTTGCTTTCAATATTTTATAGCCGTTCATCGATGATAATCATATTTTGTTATCTCGTCTGCAAGCTGCCCTCTTATTGGTGTACCCTTGCTGAATTTTTATTTATATTGCTTTTGCTTTCGATGATCAGTAACCGAATATCAAATATTAAAAAAAGTATATATGGTACCAGAACCTTTGACAAAAAATTCGACTGATGACTAGTCCTATACTTCCCACCTAGTAAATATTTGCAAAAAATAAACACTCTTTTTTTATTCTTTGAAAAAAAGCATGGTCCTCTTTTTTGTTTGGTGATCTACTGATGGCTAGCTTAATATAGCAAAAATCATGGTTACCTTGATTTACGTATAATTTTTATTTTTTTTAGTAAAATATTTTTTTTCTCGAAAACTATACGTTTTAGAGAAAAAAAATATTTACATTTTTTTCATATTCTAACATCTAGATTTATATTTTTTTTTACCTATGTTAATACGTGACATTGAGAACGTTTTTTTTAATATCTCAGGATCCACTGAACCGATTTGACTCAAAATCTAATCAGATCTAAGTTAAAGGCTGATAAACACAATAGAACTATCGGCATGGCCGTATGTTGTTCCGTTTTTACGATATCGAAGGCGAAAAATTGACCACATACACATACAGACATCAGTCAATGACTTGTAACTAATTCTGACAACTCGTGTCAGATTGTGATCACCTTCTCCGCCTATCCCCTTTAGCACCGCCGTTCTTTCTTTGGTCGTAAATCACCCTGTATATATAGCATGCGTACATTACAGTAACACAAAACAATACATGATGTCGGTGTGGTTCGTATCTTTTTTCTTTAGTTGTTTTTCTTCCTCCAATCTCATTCCATTTCAATATGCATGATGCTCATATGTTTATATTTAGATAATATAAGGTACCTATGTATACATTATTTGAAATGTCGGTATGTATTCGGTTTTGGATTTAGAATTTGTATATCGTTTGATGTTTGGTTACAATATCTTATATGTATTGTATCATTATTTTTTTTCAACTCTCTGTTGTTTTCCTTGTTTTCGTTTTGTAAGAGGATGTCCAAACATTGATTGAAATCGTTCGGCACAATTTTTTTGACGTGAATAACGTCTAATGTCTCATACTAGACTAGCATTTTAGAAATATTAGATGTAACGGAAATAGTCGGAAGTGATTGACATCTGAAACAAATCATAACATGTGTTAAGTCTCGGACACAGTAAGCCAGGTGGCCGGGCGGAAAAGTACGAAGTCTATCGATAGCTACAAACGCCAAGTCAAAACACGTTCGAATCCCGAAGACTTTTAATATTATTTTTTTTAATAATGAAAATATAAGTATTATTCGAATACAGCTTAAAACATAAAAAAATAAAAATACTTATTATTTTATTTATTATATTTACATGTTTTACGAACATTTGATTTTTAATAAAAGTGGATGTATTCATTTCCGTGACCATGAATACAATTATTTGTAGAGAATTTTTTTTGTTTGGAAAAGGCAGCCAAATTCCAATGAAAAAATTCTCTATATAATAAAAACAGCCGTATAAAAATCATATTTAATACAATTATTTGTGTTCAACGGTATCCACGTCATCTCTCTGTACTCGCGATACAGACATACCCATTTTTTAATTATTATTTATGAAACACTATACGTATGAATCGAAGCAAGTTTGTGAAAAGTTTATTGTTAATTTTATACTTACTCTGAAAGGAAATAATGAAATTATGACGTACTGATTATAAAAGGAAATGGAGTTCTTTTTGAAAATAAATTTAATCCATTTTCATCTTATTTTTATCGAGAAAAATGCTTTTTATAGGAACCTTCAATCTGTATAATATATAAAAATGAATCTTTGTTTGTCCCGCGATGAAACTTAAGTGAGTTGTTGTGCTTACTACCGGGAAGGTTTCTGTCGGTTCATAAATTCTTTGCACCCGGGCGAAGCCGGGCTGGACCTCTAGATTACCGTGCATGGTGGAAGCACGTGTATATATGGCGGAGGGACGGGTGTTTAATCTTTATTTATATAAATTCTTAGCACCCGGGCGAAGCCGGGCGGGACCGCTGGTTATTATTAAACCTGCAATGTTCCATACAGCATCGTTTCACGTTTGTTTTTTTATTTTAATATATTTTGTTTTGTGAGTTGGCAGGTATATAAATATTACATAACAAATATGAATGTTGTTTTAAATGAATTTTGGTCGCTGTATATAATGTTAAAAATACATTATTGTTTTTTACTTCCCACCTCTACTATGGTAGGGAAGTAATGGATTTAGTCCGAAAAAAACATTTCGAGATTTTAACAGATTTTCACGTTTTGAGACCCTAGCAATCGTTTAAGATCATTTTCTGACTGATGTCTGTATGTGTGTGTGTGTGTGTGTGTGTGTGTATGTGTGTGTGTGTGTGTATGTGTGTGTTTGTATGTGTGTGTGTGTGTGTGTGTGTGTGTGGTCAATTTTTCGCCTTCGATATCTTAAGAACGGAACAACATACGGGCATGCCGATTGTTCTATTGTATTTATCAGCCTTTAACTTAGATCTGATTAGATTTTGAGTCAAATCGGTTCAGTGGATCCTGAGATATTCAAAAAAACGTCCTCAATGTCACGTATTAACATAGGTAAAAAAAAATATAAATGAATTCTAGATGTTATAATATGAAAAAAATGTAAATATTTTTTTTCTCTAAAATGTATAGTTTTCGAGAAAAAAAATATTTTACTAAAAAAAATGAAAATTGTACGTAAATCAAGGTAACCATGATTTTTGCTATATTAAGCTAGCCATCAGTATAGATCACCAAACAAAAAAGAGGGCCATGCTTTTTTCAAAGAATAAAAATTAAATTGTGTTTTAAAGACCACCAACAGCTAAGGTTATTTGGGCCTAGTCAAAGAATAAAAAAAACAAACCGTGAGGTGGGTCGTTTATTAGGACTAAAGTGCGACCCTTGAGGTCCACACGACGAACTTCCCAGTTTAATAAATATTTAATAATAATAATTAAATTAGATATTACACAGAAAAGTAATCATTTTAATCATTAAAACATCAATAATTAAAAAAAAAAAAAAAAAAAAAAAACGGCTGAACCGATTTTTATAAAATTTATGTTGGATCAAAATGACGTTAACACGCCTCGATTGACACCCTTACAAAGTCGATATAATTTTTTATTCGCGAGATATTGTGTAAAATCTACTTTTTTGGAGGTTATTTGGTTAAGAAAAAAGAACGGCTGAACCGATTTTAAAAAAATTTCTTTCAGATCATATTTACGTTAATACGCGTCGATTGGCACCCTAACGTAGTCGATATCATTTTTCATTCTCGAGATTTCGTCTTTGAAAGAAATGGACACATACGTACGTACGTACGTACACACACACACACACAGACATCTTTCTAAAAGTAGTGTAAAAATGGTGTAGTGACCTTGAAACATAAAAATTTTTTTTCCTTTTTGATTTCGATTTTCGGACCCATTACAATAACTTCCAGTGGGAAGTTAAAAAGAGTGTTTATTTTTTGCAAATATTTACTAGGTGGGAAGTATAGGACTGGTCATCAGTCGAATTTTTTTATTTATTTATTACGATGACTTTTTTTTCGTGTTTGTGAATTTTCCTAATCTAATATACAGCTGACCTGTAAATAGATAGAGGACAGTATAGCCTAGTGGTTAGCGTGCTTAGTGCCGCAACCTCTGGACTGGACTGCCGTGGGTGCGAATTCCACCTGCGCTCATGGATGTTTTGTGATGTTATTTAGTTTCAAGATAGTTGTTATTTAGTGTAGTTGAAAGACGCTAATGACCTGAGATGTCGACGCGTCTATAATCTACAATAAATAAAAATGTAAATAGATACTTGCAAGTTCAATTTTAAGAAATTTGATATATTTTAACACAATGAAAATTATTTTCTTTTTTAAATACAGCGTGGTTTTCGCAGCTGTCAGTAAATTTAGAAAACTCGGGTCGCAGTGCCAAAACCCTGCCGACAATATAGTGTATTTGCTAATACTGGCATTGTGGCTTTATTATATGAACTTAAGTTTGTTTTTGGACAAAATAAAAAATTTAACCCCTTAATACATCCCTTAAAATAATATTTTTTTTCTTAATTTCAATATTTTTATCAATGCAACCTCGGTACCAAATTAAATACACCCTTCAGTAAGTAAAGCACTATCCGCAAACTAGTGTTTTCATAAAATTTGTAAGTCCGGTCCTGTCGGGCCGATTTTATTAAAATTTTAGCAGCACATTTTAATCGTTACTAAAGGGTTAAATTTCAATTTTGAAACGATTCTGAGAATTTTTTCGGCATTTTCGGGCCCAAAAACATTTTTCAACCCCTAAAAACTACCCTTAAAATGGTCCGATTGGGCCCATTTTAAATAGGCTTCGTGCGGTGATGGATTTCAACGTGCCTACCAAATTTCGTCAAAATCAATTAACTCTTTCGAAAGTTATTGTCCGCACACATATATATATATATAAAATATATATATATAATATATATATATATACATATATAAATAGACATTTCCAAAAATGGTGCCAAAATGTTCAGGAGGCTATGAAACGTCGAGAAATTTTGGTCCGACCCCTAGGTCCCGCCATCCGACCGACGCCAATAGTGTATGTGCCATATGGCAAATACACTAATAAGATAATTAATTATTTTAATCGAGTCAAAATTTTAGTGTTGTTATAAATAATTCGTTTAACAATTAAATAATGAACGAAACTGACAAATAAATTGTGATTTGAAAAATTATATTTTCGTTAATGAAGAAAATCGTGCTAATTAAAACATTTTATTGCGTTGTTCATTTGTTTGTACGTTTATGTTTTGTTGTGTCGACGATTAAAATAATAGATAAACTTTTAAAGGCAGATTCACAGCTTACATTATATTTAGGCGTCCGTACCTTAAAACGAAAAACAAAACAGGACCCTTATGGGATCTCTTATTTATCTGTCCGCATGTCTGTCACTCGTATTTCTCTTATCTAAATAAAGGTATCAAGCTAAAATTTGCCATGGTTATAAAGCATACTAAACTGCATATATTCCCATAGTAAATACTAAATATTTCTCCGTAAAATTCTCCGTAAATTGGGAGAGAGAGAGGGAAAAGTTTGATACCGAATAAAATCTCTTTGTACTTATTGGATCATGTGGGGTATCATTTGTAGGGGCTATTCCAATGGAGCTTAAAAAACATTTCCCAGTAAATTGGAACAGGGGGGCAAAATTTGATACCATTTTTTATGTTGGCTCATGTGGGGTATCATTTGAAAGGGTTTTTCTTAAGGGTCGTAAAACTATTTTTTTTTTCAAAATTTTTTTCAAAATTTTTTTAAAATTTTTGCAAAATTTTTTTTGAAAATTTTTGCAACATAAGTTTTCGAGATTTTTACAACTAAACATTTCGAAAAAACTAGCCGCGTTAGAAAACTTGCGATGTCTCTTACTGCTATAGTTTTCGACATCGAACAACGGGACTCTCGGAGCGCTTTCCGATGTTTTTTAAATTTTGGTTATACATCAGTCTTAAAAAACGGGTATAAATTGTAAAACAGAGCCTTCTTTGGTCTTAAGTTGAGGTCACGTTTATCTAAATTGGAACGATGTAATCGCTCATACAACTAGTCAAGTATAACCGGAAATTGGATCAATAAACGCATGGTTTGTATCCTCGGACCTATCGCCATCTCACTTCACCACACAATTATTAAGCATACTGCGTAGTGCGTACCCTTTTCAACATACAGCCTATTTTGTCTTATCATCTGTGTATATATAAATTGTATTATTTATATATGACTGTCACTTTTTAACAAATCAGTACTTATATGTTTTCTACTCTTTTTAACGTATCTTTTATTACCATGCTTTTTTATTCTCTGTAGTGGTATTTTGCATGTCGACTGGTTTTCTCACGCAAACATTTCATAATAAAAATTATTAAAGACATTTTACATAGAAGCGATGTAGAATTCACAAACCTGGCGCTAGGGCCGGTGTATAAAATCAATTTTTAATCGCACAACTGTTTAGTTGTTTGTCAAAAGGCTATGGGATTAGACGGGACTGCGCAACTATCGACACGATAGTTGCACAACAAAAAAATCACAAAACCACATCAATCGTCTTTTGACTTTTATGTTGAACAACTATCGTCGGCAGCTTATGTCCACAGCTGTGTATTGACCCAAGCATACGCTCGACTAAATAGTTGTTCGGCGACCCATTAGTTTAATAGTGAAATTATGGCACAACTGATTGATTGTAAAAACTAAACAGTTAAGTAAAGTTAAAATCGCGACACGTGCACAGCTAAATAAGTGACATAATCATCTGTTGCTTTTTTTTGAAAACTGAAAATAATTTTGAATTTGAATTTTTTAGCAAGTAACTAATAGTTCGCTACCATAGTTCTATAAATATCTCATTGTTTTTATAGTGCAAATGAATGTTTAATTGTGATTTCTAATTTGTATTAGGTAGTATACTTTTTAACCGACTTCAAAAAAAGGAGGTTTCTTAATTCGACCGTATATATTTTTTATGTATGTTCGCGGATAACTTCGTCGTTTATGAACCGATTTTGAAAAATTTTTTATTTGAAAGGATATACTTTCAGATTGGTCCCATAGAAATTTCATCAAAATCGATTCAGTAGTTCGGCTGATTTTTTAATAAAAGTAAGTAACAGCGTGTGATTCTTTAAGGTAAATGCTCGGGTAAATGTTACTTTTTGACACTAAAAAGTAAAAAATAAAAAACTTTTTAACAAAAAAAAGCCTCCTTCAAAAAGGCACTAAAAAGAAGAAAATAATGAAATTTTGAGGTCTGTACCAATTAAAATATGAAGTCGGTTAAAAAGTATAGTATAGTGATTAATATCTTCTTTTTAACCAACTTCATATTTTAATTGGCACAGACCTCATTATTTTCCTCTTTTTAGTGCCTTTTTGAAGGAGGTTTTTTTTTGTTAAAAAGTTTTTTATTTATATTGTATTTCTTGATTTTTTCTATCCAAATTTTTGGCCATGCGAATAAATTGATCTATCTATCATTATGAGCATTCCATGACAACTCTATAATATATATAGTCTTTGGTAGAACTAAGTAGGGTATTTATATTCAGTTAAATTGGGTCCTTGTAAGCTGCAATTAATTATAAATTCGTTGTGTAGTTATTTGGTTAAGAGCAGTAAAAATCGGACCGTTTCTTATAAAGTTAATATATTCAGTTATTGATTTATGAACTGTTTAAGAAATGGTGATATAACACGGCAATAAGGTATTTTCATGAATTATTCTTGTAGTCCACATGGGTTAAATAACACTGTGTTGTTTAATGTTTTTATTATGAAAACACTCCTTTACTAATGTGTTAATATTTTAAATAATTAACATTTGCTTGATGAGTTAACTCTAAAGTTCAAGGCAACTAAAAAAATCGGTCAAGTGCCAACTTTGTTTGTATATATTTAGAGAACTCCGTACTTTGCAGTTATCATGTAATTTTTAATGACAAACTTTTCTGCCGTATGTTACAGAAAGTAATAAACTATTTATTTATTAGGTACTAGCGGCCCATGTCCGGCTTCGCCCGGGTGCTAAGAAAGCCCGGGTGCAATACACTACTCACTCGCTTCGGTCGTTCACTTGAATATTATAATTACATTACTCACTCGCTTCGCTCGTTCGCTATTATAAACCTTCCGTAAAAAATTATCTAACTGATGGTAAAAACCGCATCAAAATCCGTTGCGTGGTTTAGGAGGAGCTAGCGGTTATACAGACAGACATACGCGGAAAGCGACTTCATTTTATACTATGTAGAGATATCTCATGAGTAGAAACCACCGGCCACCACACCGGGCCAATTTGAATTAAACTTAATGTTGTTAGTAAGTAATCTAAACCCACCTGCGCTCATGGATGTTTTGTGATGTTATTTAGTTTTAAGTTAGTTGTTATTTAGTGTAGTTGAAAGACGCTAATGACCTTAGATGTCGACGCGTCTATAATCTACAATAAATAAATAAATAGTAATCTAAAAACCTTATACAATATTTAGACGATAAGTAATGTTACAGGTTCAAAATATTAACAAAAATAAGTATTCCCAAAATCTCTGATCCGATTTGCAGCAAAATTGGTAGACCTGGACAACCATTAAAAAAAACACACCCAACTTGGTACTTTTTTGGTGGAAGTTACTAGTTAGTAAATTTTGCTATATGGATACAAAATATTAACAAAAATATTTACAAAATCTCTAATCCGATTGGCACCAAAATTGGTAGAATTGGATTACTGAGATATAACCATTGAAAAAGCACACATCCGCTTGACGTATTTTCTTGGTAGAAGTTGTGTACGAATTAAAATTTCATAGACAGACACTCGTACAGCCGCCATGTGAAAAACTATCCGTTGCGTTTTGAGAGCAGGACAGTCAAAATCTGACCTTATCTGGGACCCAATTTTTCAATCCGATTGCCACATTTCCCCTACGGAACGTGGTAAAATGTTTGAAGCAAGAATCAACGCACCCTAATTGAAAAATTATGTTCATAATGTTTAGTATTGATGCGTTATAATTTAACTATGGTTTGAGCGAACAGTTAATAATACGGTTGAGTAAAACAAATGAATGAAATAAAGAACAAACGGCCAATAGACAAAGAGGGAGATTAAAGGGTTGTGTTGTCGCATGTACAACAGTTGTGTGACGACGAAACAAGGAAAGAGATGCCGATATATCTGTCGAAAAAGTGGAGTAGCTTAAGTAAAATTTTTACTGGATTTATTTAAATCTTCATTTTGATCAAGGATCCAAACCGAAACAGTATCAGTTGTCGAGCGTCTATAATTTACAACTGAAACAGTAGGTATCCGTTAAAAACCGTTCCATTTCAGTAAACATATCGAATCTTCCAAATCTTGGAAGTTTCCGGGCTTGTAGGCCGTGGTCCGATGGTGTATACCTGACGTTTTGTCTACAATTGCTGTAGACATTTTCAAAGGCGATGTGGCAGCGGTCGAAATGTCCTTGGAGGCTCACAGGTAAGTGTGTCGATGACTGGTGTCCTCCCTTTTTTATGTTAAATACCAGTATGTTCTCTTTTCGGTCGTAGTCCTGCCATTCTGTTCTCTGTTCGGTCGTAGTAGGCTACGACCGAACAGAGAACAACCTGGCACTTATCTGTGAGCCGCCAAGGAGGACACTTCGACCGCTGCCACATCGCCTTTGAAAATGTCTACCGCAGTTGTAGACAAAACGGCAGGCAGAAATACCAGCGGACCACATTCTACAAGCCCGGAAACTATCAAGATTTGGGACAACGCCGGCCGTGAAAACTTGGTATATTCCATAATTTTATTTTAATAAAATTGCACCATAATCTGTTTTGCCATGTGACCATACAAAAGACATTTTAAAATATCGCGTCACGTAAAACTTAATACTTTCGTATACCATGGATGAAATAGACTGAAGTGAACATAATCTATTGGATGTTTGTCAAAAAACGGTTACTAATAAAATAATCATTCTTTTAAAAAACAATTGTTTTAATTTGAAAATTAAATTACTTACACTTTTTTAACCCTTAAATACATCTTTTAAATTAGCTCAGTTACGCCTATATTAAATAGGCTTCGTGCGGCAACATATATACCAAATTTCAAAACCGATTGCATTATTCTATCTTTTTGACGACGGTCTGTAGGGTCGCATTTCTGGCGCCGCGGGCCCATATCAACACATCGATTTTTAAAGTATAACTTCTAACGCACCCATTTTTTTTGCATGGGCCAGGATTGGGTCACATTAATGTAGATCTTCAATACCATTTAACCCAAGACGTCTTGAGTTCCGTAAAAATGATAATATAAAACCACAAGCATTTAACCCCTATTACCAATTATCAGCGTGGGATTATGTGGGGTTTTATAATTTACTTCTTAGGTTATCGCATGGGCGAAAACTTTAGTTACATGGGCCATGAGCCACCCAGACCCATTTGTAGCTACGTCCATGGTTCCGTTTTTTAAACTGTTTGGCGCAAGCCTAGTTTGCACTTCAAAAACTGTCGGTATATTTACAAGCATGACCTAAAAGAGCAATAGCTTTATATTCTTGATGTAGAATTTTAATAATTGTATTCAAACTCATCCAGCTTTATTTTAGTACACAAAGTTATTTGATGTACAGCAAAACATGTAAAACATTGACGGCACAATATTCATATATTTCAATTACTCCCTCAGTTCCATTCGTGTACGAGATTTCTTTATAAAAAAAAGAACTCTCAAGCTTTTTCTTCTCTCTTAGCTCTCACATTTTTATTGGAAAAAATCTGTTCTTTTTAACATATAGGCGTTTTAATATATATAGACGGAATTATCAAAAGAATATTTTAACAAAAAAAAGCCAAGGTCAATGGTGGCGCTCGATTTTAAAAACATCGAAAAAATATTAGTAGAAAAAACTTTTTAGAGAAAAGCTTTTATTTAAATGCACCAAAAAGGAAAAAATAATTTTTAATAATTTAGGTTCATAATTATAAAAGCGTGAGTCGTGAACTCTATGATAGTTTATTAGTCACGACCTACGCTTTTATAATAAAGAACCTAAATTACTTATTTAAAATGATTTTTTCCTTTTTTGTGCATTTAAATAAAAGCTTATCTCTAAAAAGTTTTTTTTTTACTAATATTTATTTTGTTCATTTTAGTCTTTCAGAATTGACCCCCCTTTGACACTCGTAGGGGTTGAATTTCGAAAAATCCTTTCTTAGTGGATGTCTACGTCAGAAAAGGAACCAACTGTCCAAATTTCAAGTTTCTAGTTTCAGCGATTTAGCCTGGGCGTTAATTAGTCAAAAAGCCCTACATCCCCGTTTGAACCCCTTAGGGGTTGAATTTATTTCTAAAAACGATTTACTCTCATGTATTGTCATTGGGAATACATTTGTGTACAAAATTTCAAATCGATCGGATATGTGGAAGTCGCTCAAAATTGACTTGCAAGATTTGACCTAAACAAACAAACGCACAAACTAACATACATTGCAAGTTAAATAAAAGCTTGTAAAAATATATAAATATGGTGTAGGTGATGGGTATGGATGGCGCAGGTGCTGGGTTTGTATGTTATACAGGGTAAACTGAAAATACACGCTATTTCCCTATGTGGGAAGGTAAGATGAACACTTTGTATGTACCTATTCTATGTACAGATGAGCGCGTTTTACGTGTGAAATAACAGGTACCTACCTAACATTCATAAGTTATTTCAACTAGAAATAATTTATTGTTTAATACAACTATTTGACGTTTGGCGCTGTATGTATAAACACGTGTCAATTG
Organism: Mongoloraphidia duomilia; assembly: GCA_039654895.1. Taxonomy (NCBI): domain Eukaryota; kingdom Metazoa; phylum Arthropoda; class Insecta; order Raphidioptera; family Raphidiidae; genus Mongoloraphidia; species Mongoloraphidia duomilia. The sequence goes on from CM077527.1 coordinate 18,443,623, forward strand.
TAGAGACCCAGCTTGCTTTTATGTGGTTTTGTTATATTGTGATTATTGTTAAATATAACATGACTTCCGTTCCACAGTACGCTGGCAATGATATCTTTTTTACAATCTTTTATTTAACTAGCAATGTATGTTAGTTTGTGTGTTTGTTTAGGTCAAAACTTGCAAGTCAATTTTGAACGACTTCCACGTATCCGATCGATTTGAAATTTTGTACACATATGTATTCTCGATGACAATACATGATTATATCGTTTTTAGAAATAAATTCAACCCCTAAGGGGTTCAAACGGGGATGTAGGGTTTTTTTGACTAATCAACGCCCAGGCCAAATCGCTGAAGCTAGAAACTTGAAATTTGGACAGTTGGTTTCTTTTCTGACGTAAGCATCCACTAAGAAAGGATTTCTCGAAATTCTACCCCTACGGGTGTCAAGGGGTGGTAAGGGGGTGTAATTATATGTTGAATGACCCTTTCTCGACATTATGTCATAATAGAGGCCACTAGCATCATTACATTTGCCCGTTATTATTTAAAAAAAAAATGTTAAAATCTTGCAGGATTCGAACCTGGACTTGGCGTTTGCACCTGTCGGTAGACTCGTACTTTTCCACACGACCACCTAACTTTCTGTCTGAGACATAGTTATACATTATGTGTTTTGTTTCACATGTCAACCACTTCTATTACCGCTTCATCTAATATTTCTAAAATGCCACCCCAATATGAGACTTTAGACGTTATTCACGTCAAAAAAACTATCTTTGTCGACCTATAAATCCGTTATTTTTGAGTTTTCGGAAATATGTTACAGGAATTTGTGACATTAATTTTTCTAGTAGAATCATCGCCTAAGTTTTCTGGTCATCATTTAAGGACACCTGTATATAACGTTTTCAATACTTACTTCAGATGATTTTGTAACCTAAATATAAAATAAAATGAAATAAGTAAAATAAATAAATAAATAGGTTCAAAACTGTCAAAACTTACCAACAAACACATTTGGTACTTCTTTTAAGTTACCTACCTGCAGTGTTGCCATCATAATAAAATAATACGTCTATACAGAGGCTTAATAAGTTCGTCGTTGTCGAAAACAGTATAGCGTAGGTTTATAATTTACTCTTGAGTTGGCAGGCTTGTTTTTAGTCGCCTTTAACATGTCCGCGTTTCTTGTGAGATTTCAATGGACATCTGGAACAGTAACCTTAATTCCTTTGTATCTCCAGGCTTTTGTCTTCATCCAGTGGCGTACGTATCTATTAGAGCTAATAATATTGAGCATAATATGGGTCATGTCATTGACATAGAAAATTGAAAGAGAGAGACTAAACGTTCGACAACTAAGATCATTAGCGTCTTCAGATTGAACTGAAACGTTGCACGTCTTATCAAGGACCGATTAAAATACAATAATTCCATAAGTTTGTCCCATTATCCTGACCAGGATCTCCAGAACTAAAAAAATAAAAATAAATTATAATTTAAAAAACTAAAATACACGCTTTAATTAACTAAAAAGTAAAAAATAATTAATTTTATTGTAAAAAAGCGTAAGGTAGTATGAAAATATGGTACAAAGCACCCACGCTTTTTTACAATAAAATTAATTATTTTTTACTTTTTAATTAATTAACGCGTGTTTTTTAGTTTTTTTAAATTATAATTTATTTTAATCAGACTCGGATTAATTGCTAGAAAGAGGCAGAGAGTGGCAGTCACCCGAGGTTGGCGCCAATTTAAATACTAAAACTTTTTATGTATCTATACTTATTTTAGCGTCGACCTCAAAATTTTATTATTTTCCTCTTTTTTGAAGGAGGTTTTTTTTAAGTTATTTTCTTTTTTACTTTTCAGTAATTTTGCAATACGTGTAGTTTACATGTTATTCTCCGACCTCTATCTTGATATTTGATTACTAAACTAAAAAGAGAAAACAACTGATTCAATTTTAGTAAAATTTATCTAGAACCATCCTGAAGGTATTCCCTATTAAAAATAAAATAATAATCATCAAAATCGGTTCACAAATGTAGGAGATATGAGGTAACATACATAAAAAAATACGGTGAAATAATATTGAGATCTCTTCCTTTTTTGAAGTCGGTTAAAAATCAATTGGAATTATTAAAAGTACGCTAGAAACCCCCAAAAGTACGCCAGAAACCCCCAAAAGTACGCCAGAAACCCCTAAAAGTACGCTAGAAACCCCCAAAAGTCCGCTAGAAACCCCCAACAGTACGCTAGAAACCCCCAAAAGTACGCTAGAAACCCCCAAGATGCGTTGATGTTATTAAAAAATCCACTGTAAATGTTTTTTGGTTAAACTGAAAATTATTAGAATCTGTATATTTTGTGATAGTTTTTCCAGTTCTGCCACTGTAAGTATATAAGGGATACATATAACACATCATTGTATTGTCATCCCTGGTCGGCCGTTCTGTTGGCCACCATGCTCATTGCATCACTACCACCAACCTACTATGACAGTTACAAGTTTCGTATTTCAATTTCAAACCTCTAAAGTGTCACTTCTTGTCTCACAGATATTCCCTCCCTGGATTACAACTACCAAATCGTCTTCTTGTCTCCTTTTAACATATAAAGGTGAATTGAAACATCCTAATTTGCTATCTCATTTTAACGCTTATATGCCTAAAATAACAACTTTCCTCAGTTTTTGTTTCGCTTACATATTTTGCTTGGAGATAAGATTTTAAAATATATCTACACCGATTTTTGTTTTTAACCGATAATAATCTGTTAAAAACAAAAATCTCTGTACATTGTAAGAAATTGTAATAGATTATCGATGGTCCATTTGTAGCCAGCGATTTAATCTGGTAATAGGCACACAAAGAGACAATGGCCACATCGCGTAGATTCCATAAAAACACATTGCGCATGCGTTGTTACTAATTTTACATAAATTTGTTTTGTATTCATCCATTTTATATATGTAACTATACATTTTATTTTGTAATTTTTACACACTTTATTGGAATATTACACAGATTATGTAATTTTAATTTACTTTATGTAAAAATCACAAATTTCTTTAACTTCACAGTAAAAGTACAAGTTTTTATGAAGTTTTCTGTGTAAAAATAAATAATAATGTAAAATCACTTATAAAATCGAGCGAATTCTACCTTAACTTTCAAAGTATTTTTACATCCATTTTTTACAGTGTAGATATATTTTAAAATTTTATCTAGACACACGGCAGTGTGTCAGCCAAGTTCGGAAAAGATGTGTCTAAAATATTACACAAACCATTTTGAACTACTTTCGACCCCCCCATAACTCAAAAAAATATTAGACCTATACACACTTGCAATTTCCCATGTCTAATAAGGCCTTCTTACACACCTAGAATCCCAAATTTCATGAATAAACCTATTATAGTTCTTGAGTTATAAAGGTCTGAAAAGTGTCATTTTTATCACTCACTCACTCACTGATTGACTCATCAAAAACCTAGACCACTTCTAGGTGATTTAGAAACTTGAAATTTGGCATCATGGTAGATCATTAGGCGTATACAAAGGAAAAAATCTGTACAACTACAATTTATCAAATTTAAGCACTACCTAAGTATCGGCCATATTGTGTCTAGATGAATGAATGAATTGGGAATTATAGACGCTCGACAACAGAGGTCATTAGCGTCTGTTTGTGTCTAGATCATCATGAAATAAGTAAAATGAATAACTATATGTGTCTAGATAATATTTAAGTAGAATGTAACTTTACAAAAAGTATTGATATCCTACAAAAGCATAAATGTGAAAAAGGGGCCAAGTTCGGTACAAAGAACAGTTTCGCCGAAAAACTAATTGAGATCTAAGTGGGTGCCAAGTTCTCACACACGATTCATTTATTTATAATATAAAACATGAAAACTTGGCACCCACTTAGATTTTAATTCTTTTTTCAGCGAAGTTGTTTTTTGTACCGAACTTGGACCCTTTTTAACACGCTTATATTAGCTTCACCTGTATGTTTGTTTGCGGGCTTGCTTGTCAGTTTGTAACCGACTTCTTTGAACTTGATTTTGGCCAACTTTGAACGGTCAGATTTAGTTTAAACTTTGCACACTTATCAAGGGCCGACGACAATACAATAATTCCATAAGTTTGTCGCATTATCCTGACCAGGATCTCCAGGACTAAAAAGCAAAAATAAATTATAATTTAAAAAAACTAAAAAACACGCTTTAATGAACTAAAAAGTAAAAAATAATTAATTTTATTGTAAAAAAGCGTGGGGTGCTTTGTATCATATTTTCATACTACCCCACGCTTTTTTACAATAAAATTAATTATTTTTTACTTTTTAGTTCATTAAGGCGTGTTTTTTAGTTTTTTTAAATTATAATTTTTCACATATATGTTTTTGGTGGGATAAAGTAAAGCATGATTGATTTTACAACCCTTTTCTTATGAAGAAATATTATGTGTAATCACAATCAAAGGTAATTGACTGACTAGATTTTATTTTTTATTTATTGTAAATTATAGACGCGTCGACAACTTGGGTCATTAGCGTCTTGATTACATTAAATAACAACACACTTAAAACTAAATGACATCACAAAACATCCATGAGCAGAGGCGAGACTCGAACCCACGGCAGTCTGATCCAGAGGCCGCGACGCCAACCACTGGACCACTCTCTCCTCGACTAGATTTTCTGACAAACATAAAGTTTGACAACATTTCATTCACCTTTAAAAGGTTGGAAACTACGTTTTGCAATTATTTCGATGAAAACAGATTTGTTTCACAAAAATGTAAAGTTATTACGCAAAACAATTGAATATGAACTTTTAAGCTGTCAATTACAGAATTACCGACATTTTAGTAATAATAATATAATTTATTGTAATTTTAAAAACAAAAGACGTAACGTGTTTCAATTGTCTGCCATTTTATTCATGTGCATGCGAAGGACATGTGGAGGTTATTGTTATAAGAACTTACAATAGTGACATCGCTAGCTTCATTTTACTTCGTTCTGAAAAGCAGTCTTCAAAATGTTATATGATTACATCTGCAGTTCTTAATTTCGATGCACACTTGAGTTTGTCAGTGTATGTTCATAAAAAGTCTGTAACTTAGCAACAAATTTAGTTTGACAGGTAAATGTCTATATGTCAAAATGAAAAGAAATAATTGTCTTTTAAATGCCTCGAAATTATTAAAACAATGAACAAAAAAGAAGAATCATTGCAAGATTGGAGGAAGGAAATTGCTAGTATTAAATATTATCAAATCTTTAATAATTGAATAATATTGAGAAATTTGGATTGTATAATAAACAACTGAGATGTTTTGGTACAACTTTTTATTGAATTTTTAGTAGGTAACCTTAGTAACTGATATACCTTATCATTAAAATCCAAATTACAAAATGCAAAAATTTAGCAAACCGGTAACTAGATGAATAAAACTGTAAAATATATTGAGTATCTTAAACAACTCCGAGATAATTATTTAATTTTCATTTTTGACAATTTAGTATTTGTTTCAAGTCTTCATGGTTTCCGGGCTTGTAGGCCGTGGTCCGGTGGTATTTCTACCTGACGTTTCGTCTACAACTGCGGTAGACATTCTCAAAGGCGATGTGGCAGCGGTCGAAGTGTCTTCCTTGGCGGCTCACAGGACTACGACCGAACAGAGAACACACTGGTACTAGGCATAAAAGAAGGGAGGACACCAGTCACTGACACACTGACCTGTGAGCCGCCAAGGAAGACACTTCGACCGCTGCTACATCGCCTTTGAGAATGTCTACCGCAGTTGTAGACGAAACGTCAGGTAGAAATACCACCGGACCACGGCCTACAAGCCCGGAAATCATGAAGACTTAGAACAATACCGGCAGTGAAAGCTTGCACACCTGAGTATTTGTTTTGTTAAGCTTACCACTGGAACCGTATTTTTAAATGTACTGACATTTTTAATCAATCTATTGACTGGAGAAAGACTGCAAAAATATTTCCGGTGTATGTGTCCGTTACATGTTGACTACCGCTGCGAGAGGATAGATGGGGGTGGTTGAAGGTAGTTGTAAGGGACAGCTGGGGGTATAACCTGTCAGTGTCACGAACGACTAGATTTGATTTATGAATATATTATGTAAGCTTAAATGATATTAGTATATGAAAACGGTCTAGCAATATCAGACGTTAAACACTATGTAAAATCCATTACGTCGGCGTGTACACTCAGCGACAAAACAGAATAGAATGACTGCCGATAAATGGTCATTCGAAATCAGGCCTGGTCAAACTTTCAACTAATCATATTATTTGCAAATGAGATTTCAATCCTTGAATCATTATTCTGTAGCGTCCTTAGACTATAGCGAGAGTAGAATATCAAATATCACCCATACACATAGAAATAGAGATTCCCTATCCTCTATAGTCTATGAATATAATATTGTTATGGAAATTGTTTATACTGTTTTATTATGGCTGTAAAAATACACTTTTATTAGCTACGTAGTTATACACGTGTGGAACGCGCGTCGCCGTTCGCCGGAATGCCCCAATCCAATCCCCTCCATTTCCGCCTGGAGACCATTCACCGTGTGCCGTGTTGGCACCATTAGTTCTCGCCAGTGTCGCTAGGCTAATACATACGCCATGTTGTTATTGTCTATGGTTATACGCCAGTGAACCTAAATCGGTAGTACAATAGTCATCAGCCGAACTGAAGCGCCACTGCTCTTGATTCGTATAACAATATATAATAACTAGATGACCGAACTTTACTCGAAAAAGTTAAATAAAAAACTACTTACTTAAAATATATTTTTCTTCTTGTTTTTTCTTTTCTAATCAAATAATTTACGATTTATTTTGATAACAAAGATAACTTTCATATTTTGATATAATGTAAGAGATCTGGACAACGCGTTCCCTATATCTTATATGTCTATGATTATACATAATATCTATAGTTGATCGAGATTTGCTCGGAATAGTTCAATAAAAAATTACTTATTTAAAATATGTTTTTCCTTTTTATTCAAATAATTCACGATTTATTTTGATAACTTAAAGATAACTATCATATTTTTACATAATGTAAGCAAACTGATAATAGGTAGGTATATACCTTTTACACTATTTTGCAACGTCAAATATTGATTTTTAAAATTATTTTTTATGTTGTTATACATTTTATAAACTGGTTATCATGATAGATATATCTACTTAAAAACAATTTTATTCTGATTTTTTACAATGTAAATTTTTTTTACAGGTAAGCAAAATTAACAACTTTTATCTTGTGATGCAGTCTTCAAAAATGGTTTGTCTGCAACTTTTTATTTTATTATCTATTACTTTATCAGATTACCTAATAATATTGGACGATTCATTTCTTAGTAGCGACCAATCAGTTTAGGCCTCATGTTTTCTTTGTCTTTCATCAGTTGTATAAGAGTTTTAGTAACTACTTTCTTTCGATTTTGATCAACTATTTATGTTAAGATTTTGGTAAAGAAAAATACTATTTTTATTTTTTCATTTTTGTAATTTTATCGGTATTACGTTTTCAAGATCAAATTTATGGTCGTCACAAACTTGTAAAACCTGAACAACTATTTCAGATATTTTTGGTTACCCTGTAATTGAATATAATTATATTCAGTTGGTAGCTCTCTAATCACACCTAGAGAGTCAAACAATTTTGGTTCGAGAAATATCAATGAGCAGTTAGGCGAGACGGTTAGTTAAGGAATGACCACTTAGTAAGAGACGACTGTAATTTAAAATAAAAGTTCTTTTATCTTTTTCTTATTTAATTGAATAGTTTTTCTCAATTGATCCATTAATAAAAATCTACGTCAACAAGTTTCGTAATTAACACGGTTGGCTTTTATATTTTGACGACCCAACTGCAAGCTTTGTTATTTAACAGTATTAGGGTGGATGCTTTTCACATTGATAGTACAATATATTGTTGCAATTATAGCGTACATGTATTTATGATCGATAGTAGCTTTATATAGGTAGGTACCCTATTATTAAGAAATATATCTGATATAAAATAACAATGACCTATTATTTTAATGAGTAGTTATTTCTGTTGATATAATAATTAATATATTTTTTCATTTATTGAATTCATTTTTAGATTTTTGTTCATTTATAAATAATATAACACATGTAATATTTAAAGTATTAATCGAAATTTTTAACTATAAACGACTTCAGTTGGATTTTCAGAGACATTTTTCTAATTATTATTATATGTATTATAATTATTATTATTTACTTTTATTCAGTACCTATAGAAGGCATCTACGCGTAATGTATGTCAAAAAAATGTAATTTTGTAAGGACTACTCTCAGAAAAATGGCTCATTAACAACTGCTTATACCATGAATGTATGTATTTTGCGTGTATAATCAGTAATGAAATACTAATCAGGAATCGGTTTTTATCAGCACCATCAACAATATGTCGTCATTATAAATTTAAGGAACTACGGACGAATGAGATGTCATTATATAAAGACGGTGTCACACAATAAATCTAGAGAAGTACCCACAAGTATCAATGCTTGGTCTCTGTCTAACACACACATACACACAACCGTGTACAACACATGTACGATGCCTGCAGCATTAATTAACCATACAACTGTAGGTGCGCTTGGTAGTGGCTGCTTCAGGAGGTGAAGTAGTAGGGTAGCTCACTGTTACACACGGTTCGTAGGTAGTAGCTCTCGTATTATAGTGTTATGTCGTTCTATACTCCTTGTTCCGTATCATTTGTGCGTAGAACTACAATAGTAGAGCTCTATATGTACACGATAATCACGTGATTTAACCAAGTTCTACTCAATTCTACTATTAATAAACTTGTTGCGTATTGATACACGATAAATTCGAGAACCGATGAACTGATTTGAAAAATTCTTGCACTGTTTAAAAACGTACATTTTGGCGAGTTAGAGTAGAATATTTTTATTGTCTATAAGAAAAAAACATTTTGTCTGACTTGTCAAAATACAAAAATGATGCAAATTGAGTATAAGAAATGAGAGGGCCGATTACATAGATTATCGATAGTCCATTTGTAGCCAGCGATTAATCTGGTAATAGGCACACAAAGAGACAATGGCGTCGCAAACAGGTATCGCCTGCACATCGCGTAGATTCCATAAAAACACATTGCGCATGCGTGGTTACTAATTTTACATTAGTTTATTTTGTATTCATCCATTTTATATATGTAACTATACATTTTATTTTGTAATTTTTATACACTTTATTGGAATATTACACCAATTATGTAATTTTAATTTACTTTATGTAAAAATCACATATTTGTTTAACTTTACAGTAAAAGTCCAAATTTTTATGAAGTTTTCTGTGTAAAAATGAACAATAATGTAAAATCACTTAGAAAATTAATTTTCAAAGTATTTTTACATCCATTTTTTACAGTGTAAAATATATAAATTAATATTTTAAATACATAGGCTATATAATTTTACGCTGCGATGAAAGGAATTTTTTTAGAACCACCAACAGCTAGGGTAGGGATGACGAACTTTTTCACATCAACGTGTCAATTTTTTTCAAAAAATGTTTAATGTAACCATGACGTGCTAACAAGCACCTAAAGAAATTTAGTGGATAAAAAATTATTCAAACGTAGACGAAAAAAATTATTTCGATAATCCATTTTGTGCAATGAAAATTTCGTTGACTTGTCGTGTCGATCTCATAATATATGTTATTTGAATGATAGTCAAATTTTTTGACAGCATCTAACATATTTTTAATTAGTTCGATTGTATAACCTCAATCAATGACCTGCCGACAATATTCCGTCGCGTGCCATAGGTTCGCCATTCCTGAGCTAGGATTATTTGAGCCCAGTCTCAATTCAAATTTTCGAACTTATTATTTTCTTAATAATTTTTGGATCTAGCACCAATTCATATTTATGGTTAAATAATACCACGTCGGTGCTTGCAATAGAGAAGCCATGGTTTAATTTATTTATTGTAGATTATAGACGCGTCGACATCTCAGGTCATTAGCGTCTTTCAACTATACTAAATAACAACTATCTTAAAACTAAATAACATCACAAAACATACATGAGCGCAGGTGGGATTCGAACCCATGGCAGTCCAGTCCTGAGGTTGCGGCACTAAGCACGATAACCGCTAGGCTACACTGCCCTCGAGAAGCCATGGTACTTACTGCCATATTAACAACGGCATTACTTCACGCTAGTGATGCGTGGTACGAGATGTTTTAGTCGATTGTCTCAATTGTTCAAACATCTCGATGACTCTCGATGGTTGTCACTTGGACTCGATTGTTGTTGTTTCATAATTCACCGAAACAGAGTCGCATAGTACTGAATCGTACACTTTCGAGAGCCGCATAATAACAATCGTTCATCACTCAACAACTGTGGTCGAGTCGATGGTCGATTGTGCAGTAATCGCATAATACGAATTCAATAGTGAAGAGATCACAGAGTACCGACTGAACAGTGAACAATCAACGAGTCGCGCGAACGTCAATCGACTAGCCTTGATTCGCGATTATATGTATTCTCATTGCTATAACCTATGTGGCAAATAATCGACTTGAACAATCGAACATTTCGATTGTAAAATCAAACTCCGAGTCGATTGTGGACTCGATTGTTATTATGAACGATTGCAATTGTTTCGATTGTAAAAACATCTCGTAATCGCTCATCGCTAGAACTACTTCACGCTCGGCTATTTTCAAGCCCAGTAATTAGTATGTATAATGTATATAAGATTTGATATAAATTGTAAAGAGATGCTTCTAAAGTTTGGTGTCGTTTTATTTTCGTGTGGAATTTCCTTTGATGTATAAATGCTGGCGTATTAAAATAAGGTTTTAGTTTTAGTTCTAATACGTGATCTTGTACTTGTAAACCTATTAGGTATTCAGAAAGTTTAGTTGAATATTTGTTTTATACCTTTTTACTTCAACGTGTTGGCAGCCCTCTTTGCTTTATGTTTAAACAGCAAGACACTCCTTCTTCTCACTTTAACGCTCTCGAAATCCTTCATTATTTAATCATTACTAGTTACTTCTTACACACACCTACGTAATTCTTTGGAACTGACAAAGTTTAAATTTCGATTCAAAATTTGTAACCGCGGCATATTACGTATAGTCCGGGAGGTAGCGTTGCAAATGAAAAAGTCATATAGTAAGCCGGCTGATTTTGATATCGATAGTTGATCTCGTACAACTAATCAGTGAACCGATCGTCAGCTGCTCAAGTAGCGGTGGGTCTGAGTGTGGGAGGCTGCGAAAGTGGTAAAAAAAATTTAAGTAATAGTACGTCGGCTGAAACTTTTTTTATAAATAGTTGACATCATAGTGAGTTGAAAAAAAATTGTCAGCTGCATCGTGGAGGGAGGATTGTGCATCAGCTGCTCTCATGAACCTGTAAAAAAACATCAGCAGCTGAGACAATTACGTTACCTAGGATTATGATCATATCGCTATTACAACCCTAGATAACACTACCTAAAATGCAACGCAAACTCCCGGACTAGTACCTCATTTCACGGAAAGACGTATCTGCCATTTACACCACTCAGCGCCCACTCTAGCGGTTACGTCGCCCCGTACAAAAAGACAAATTGCCGCCCCTTGAAGAACCTATATATATATATATATATTAAATAAAGATACATATTTTTTATTTTCAATAAAAATCAAATCATTTTATTTAAATTAATTAATGTGTCTTTTTTGAAATTATAAAAATTTACTATTTTTTTGTAAGTTTTGTAAATGTTCTATTAATGGGGTATTTAACACATCAATATTTTTCTCACACTTACCTACAGCCAAAATGCCGCCCCCAAATTTTGGCGCCCCGGACAAATGTCCGGGTTGCCCATCCCTAGAGCGGGCGCTGCTGACCATTTCGTGAGAAGAAAGTCAGGCTTAAGGGCGGTTGTTCGGTAGCGTATCTCACTTTTTCAATTTTTGTCAGTTACGTCTTTACGACGATTAAATAAATACCTATAGAAGTTGAGAATGAAAACCTCGTGACAGAATCGACCAAAAACAATAGTGATATTTAAAATAGCATTAATCATTACTAACGTTTCGACATCTTTCGTGCCATTTTCGAAGTTGAAATTCTGAAGATAACACGAAGTAAGTCGAAACGTTTGTAATAAAATGCGATTTTGAAAATCAGTAGGTAATGCTTTTGATCGATCCTGTAGCCACGTAGTTTTCTTTCTGAACTTCTATTGTAATGTTTAAGGATCGCAGCATACTCTAAATTAACTTTTAGAGTTAATAAAGTATTAGAAAAATATGTCATGAGATCTCATTATTGCATAAGGGGAATGGATATTTATTGTAACATTATTTAACTAATCTGTATACCTATTTGAAACACAGTGTTTTTTTCTCCGTGAACTTTCAGCGGCTTCCACTTAACCAATTTTGATGATTTTTTATAAACCGTATAAGTAACTCTGTAGTATTACTTTTTTCAATTCACGCCAACCAAACGTCACACGTCGCGCCATTGCGCTCGCCGTTCCCCCTTCCACCCCTTCGCCTTGAAACCAGCCAGAACGCCGAGTCGCCGTGCTGTGTGTATTTCTAGCTATCGCCGTCAGAGCACGGCTACGCCGCTAGAGTAGTATATACGACTTGTTGCAATGTCAATAGTTTTATGCCAGTGAACCTAAATCGGTAATACAGTAGTCGTCAACGTCCTGACTGAAGCGCCACTACATTTTATTCGTGTAACAATATTCTTGTAAAATTCATTTGCACCCGTGGCTACGCCATAGATTGGATTATGCTTTGTGATGGTTGATAGGCGACATACGGTATATAAATTCCATACAAAAGTTAGAAGATATAGCTATTGCATGATATTTTATGTAGGTACAGCATATGTTTTCTTCTACACGTTACTTCGTAATTTAATATAGGTACATACAACATACTTGCGGTAATGGTGCATTTTATATCTTTTAAGTTCGCTCCACTGTTTTCTCATATATATTATGTTGGCATCACCGTTTGCTACTATGTTCACAGCGGTGATGTTGTATACACACCTCTCTCTCACTCAGATCCTCGTCCTTGTCACGGTGTACGTAATTTATACGAAGTGAACGGAGAAAATAATAACAAAAACGAATTTAAATGAGCGCTACGATAAAAATTCTTTGAAATAAGCAGAGGTTTTATTAAAGGAATTGTTTTGTTGTTTTTTTTTAAATCCATCAAGTGCTAAGGATTGAGAACTTGTACCAAATACTAAAGAATTTTAAGTACGTGCAACTCTAGCCTAAAGTTAGCAACAAGCAACACTAGCGTTGCGCGTCTTGGGGTGCTAAAAAAATGTGGACATAAACTATCAAGTACTAGACATGGAAACAATTCGTGATAATGTAATCAGCAGGATTATTTTTACAATTTTCCCGCGTAGCTATGAAAAAAAAAACTCGGGTCGCAGTGCCAAACCCTGCCGACAATATAGTGTATTTGCTAATACAGGCATTGTGGCATTATTATGTGAACTTAAGTTTGTTTTTTGACAAAATAAAAAATTTAACCCCTTAATACATCCCTTAAAATAATTAAATTTTTCTAAATTTCAATATTAGACATGGATTTTATCAGTACCCCAATTAAATACACCCTTCCATAAGTAAATCCGTATCAACAAACTAGTGTTTTCATAAAATTTAAAAGTCCGGTCCTGTCGGGCCGATTTTATTAAAATTTTAGCAGCACATTTTAATCTTTACTAAAGAGTTAAATTCCAATTTTGAAACGATTCTGACAAAGTTTTCGGTATTTTTGGGCCCAAAAACTTTTTGGAACCCCTAAATGCAACCCTGAAAATGGTCCGATCGGGCCCATTTTAAATAGGCTTCTTGCGGTGATGGGTTCCAATGTGTGTACCAAATTTCGTTTCAATCGATTAAGTCTGTCGAGAGTTATCGTTACACACATATATATAAATATACAGGGTGGACCAGGTTATAGTAGCAATAATTCACCATTCGATGGTCCATCGAAAAATGAGCCGACATGCATAATTTTATTTTTTTCCAAAACGCTTCCTAAGGGAGATACACCCCTTTAAAGTCCAGTTTTAAAATTCTTTTTTTTGTCCTAACTCTCAGGTCATTAATGCGTTTTTGACCAAATTTGGTACAAGTATTTATGCAATAGATGCTCATTACTTGACGTAAGTAACTTCTGTCAAAATTGTCAAGTGGCGTAGATACAGGGGGGTTGTTTAACTTTTCCCGCCCTATTTTCTGTGCCATTGGATATTTTTAAAGAATAACATTTTTTTCGAATTCACTGTTCAATTTAGAAAAAAAGAGTCACTCTTGCGAAATTTCGATTTGAGGCTTCGTTTACGAGATAATTAGAGTTGAAAGTTTAGAACACTTCTAAAATAGCCACCTATGAAAATAATAGGTCTGGAATCTTGTACAACAATTGTAAACTTTTTACTGTTTGACGAATTTAAATAAATAATTCATTAATTAAATTAAAAACAACAAATAAATAACTTATGAAAATAACCAACAAAGTAGGCGATACTTGGTTTTGAGATAATTTATGACACTTGTCAGTATTGATTTTTAAAACTGGACTTTGAAGGGCTGTATCTCCCTTAGGAAGCGTTTTGGAAAAAAATAAAATTATGCATGTCTACTTATTTTTCGATGGACCATCGAATGGTGAATTATTGCTACTATAACTTGGTCCACCCTGTATATATATATACATACATATTATATATATGTATAAACATTTTTAAAAATGGTGCCAAAGTGTTCAGGAGGCTATGAAACGTCGAGAAATTTTGGTCCGACCCCTAGGTCCCGCCATCCGACCGACGCCAATAGTGTATGCGCCATATTATGGCAAATACACTAATAATTTTGGCAATATTACATTAGATAGAAAGAGAGAAATAATAAGTATAGCCAATTGTTGGTATTTCGTTGACAATTCGAGCCCATAGATGGCACTGCCGTAGGAACCTATGCGAACTTGTTTGTATAGTATTTGGTAAAACGGATTAATGCAGTCGACTTTACACAAACACTTTGTATAACCGAGACATGTTAACTTGATAAAACTTTTAATGTATTGGAGAAGTGTTTAGTTACCCTGTTGAACTGTGCTTAAGAGGCTATAGAAATTGCTACATTTTTCCATTATTATTTTTTTTTTTGTTACTTTAAAATATTGTTAATGCTTTTATGTAACATATTTTATCATTTTATTTTTAACGAGTCATTTCCATATTTTTATATTCTTTTTATTACCTATAATTTAAATGCATTTTTTTAACCCTGTTGAATATTTTCACTTTATGAAAAATCACAATTGCAAATTTCTCTCTTACTTCATTAAAATAAAAGAATATGTTATAGAAATTATTATGAATCGGTTCATTTGCAGTTAGTTAAAAGGTATAGACTAGCTTTTTTGTCGGTAGTATAGCATTGATCGAAGTAATATAGCTTGGTGCATGCTTTTTTAAAAAATTCGACTGATGACCAGTCCTATACTTCCGACCTAGTAAATATTTGCAAAAAATAAACACTCTTTTTTTATTCTTTGAAAAAAAGCATGGCCCTCTTTTTACTTCCCACCTCTACTATGGTAGGGAAGTAATGGATTTAGTCCGAAAACAACATTTCGAGATTTTAACAGATTTTCACATTTTGAGACCCTAGCAATCGTTTAAGATCATTTTCTGACTGATGTCTGTATGTGTGTGTGTGTGTGTGTGTATGTGTGTGTGTGTGTGTGTGGTCAATTTTTCGCCTTCGATATCTTAAGAACGGAACAACATACGGCCATGCCGATTGTTCTATTGTGTTTATCAGCCTTTAACTTAGATCTGATTAGATTTTGAGTCAAATCGGTTCTGTGGATCCTGAGATATTAAAAAAAACGTCCTCAATGTCACGTATTAACATAGGTAAAAAAAAATATAAATGAATTCTAGATGTTATAATATGAAAAAAATGTAAATATTTTTTTTCTCTAAAATGTATAGTTTTCGAGAAAAAAAATATTTTACTAAAAAAAAATAAAAATTGTACGTAAATCAAGGTAACCATGATTTATATTATGTTAGCCATCAGTAGATCACCAAACAAAAAAGAGGGCCATGCTTTTTTCAAAGAATAAAAATTAAATTGTGTTTTAAAGATCACCAACAGCTAAGGTTATTTGGGCCTAGTCAAAGAATAAAAAAAAGTGTTTATTTTTTGCAAATATTTACTAGGTGGGAAGTATAGGACTGGTCATCAGTCGAATTTTTTGTCTAGGTATCTACTGATGGCTAGCTTAATATAGCAAAAATCATGGTTACCTTGATTTACGTACAATTTTTATTTTTTTTAGTAAAATATTTTTTTTCTCGAAAACTATACATTTTAGAGAAAAAAAATATTTACATTTTTTTCATATTATAACATCTAGAATTCATTTATATTTTTTTTTACCTATGTTAATACGTGACATTGAGAACGTTTTTTTTAATATCTCAAGATCCACTGAACCGATTTGACTCAAAATCTAATCAGATCTAAGTTAAACGCTGATAAACACAATAGAACAATCGGCATGGCCGTATGTTGTTCCGTTTTTACGATATCGAAGGCGAAAAATTGACCACATACACATACACACACACATACAGACATCAGTCAGAAAATGATTTTAAACGATTGCTAGGATCTCAAAACGTGAAGATCTGTTAAAATCTCGAAATATTTTTTTCGGACTAAATCCATTACTTCCCTACCATAGTAGAGGTGGGAAGTAAAAATTGTATTCCTATATACTTAACCTAATAACTACAATATGACACTAAAATTTATATGTACAAGCATTCCTACATAATTTGTGAGTTCTTTATTTTCCAATCGATTTCGTGCGGGTCTCTTTTCAAATTTGATGTTTGGAGACAATTGGTTAAATTAACCTCATTGACAGCACACGGTTTATTAACGTTTTTACTCAATTTTATAAATTCTTAGCTCCCGGACGGGACCGGTAGATCACCGTGCATGGTGGAAGTACGTGTATATATGGTTGAGGGGCGAGTGTTAATAAATCTTTATGTATGTGCGCACGCCCGCATAGGTTTCTGTAAGTTCATAAATTCTTAGCACTCGGGCGGGACCGTTAGATTACCGTGCAGTACGTGTATATATGGTGGAGGGGCGAGTGTTAATCTTTATATATGTGCGCACGCCCGTGAAGGTTTCTGTAAGTTAATAAATTCTTAGCACTCGGGCGGGACCGCTAGATTACCGTGCAGTACGTGTATATATGGTGGAGGGGCGAGTGTTAATCTTTTTATATTACGTGCGCACGCCCGCGAAGGTTTCTGTAAGTTTATAAATTCTTAGCACTCGGGCGGGACCGCTAGATTACCGTGCAGTACGTGTATATATGGTGAAGGGGCGAGTGTTAATCTTTTTATATTACGTGCGCGCACCCGCGAAGGTTTCTGTAAGTTCATAAATTCTTAGCACTCGGGCGGGACCGCTAGATTACTGTGCAGTACGTGTATATATGGTAGAGGGGCGAGTGTTAATCTTTTTATATTATGTGCACACACCCGTGAAGGTTTCTGTAAGTTCATAAATTCTTAGCACTCGGGCGGGACCGCTAGATTTCCGTGCAGTACGTGTATATATGGTGGAGGGGCGAGTGTTAATCTTTTTATATTATGTGCGCACACTCGCGAAGGTTTCTGTATGTTCTTAGCACCCGGGCGAAGCTGGGCGGGACCGCTAGTGCTTAATAAAGTAATTAAATAGTTACAGGTTAGGTTACATGTTACCGTGTTTACATGAGCACAGTTACTGGTAGCAGGCTGAAACTATTTCATCTATTGTAATTAGTCAATTAATTAGTCACCAAGGCAATTTTGATGATAACAATTAACTATAATGTTTTGTGTGTATAGCGTAGTTTAACAATGCGACGGGTAATATGTTTCGGCATGGCTCTTAAGTTGTTCGCTTTAAAGTACCACCGAATAATGTAAAATATAGATAGATAGCCATAGCAATCGACGGCGCCTAACACAAAAGTACAAAACAAGCTGCCACACTGTAAGAAATGTGAAGGCCAATTACATAGATTATTGATGGTCCATTTATAGCCGGCGATTAATCTGGTAATAGACACACAAAGAGGCAATGGCGTCGCAAACAGGTATCGCCTGCACATCGCGTAGATTCCATAAAAACACATTGCGCATGCGTGGTTACTAATTTTACATTAATTTGTTTTGTATTCATCCATTTTATATATGTAACCATTCATTTTATTTTGTAATTTTTACACACTTTATTGGAATATTACACAAATTATGTAATTTTAATTTACTTTATGTAAAAATCACTAACTTTACAGTAAAAGTCCAAGTTTTCATGAAGTTTTCTGTGTAAAAATAAATAATAATGTAAAATCACTTAGAAAATCGAGCGAATTCTACCTTAACTTTCAAAGTATTTTTACATCCATTTTTTACAGTGCAATATGAAAAATAGTCAGGTTTTTTGTTTCTTCTAATATTTTTTTGAATTTACTCTTTTTAGTTTTTTGAAAGCTACCCCTCAAGGCCTTTAATTTGATACCCGTTTCAATGGAATTTTCTGTTATTTTTAACGTTTTAACGTCGAATCTTAGACGCCATATTGGAATATTCGTCGAGTAAAAAATCCGCAACAGCATATGTCTATTTTTAAACCCGAGCGAAACTGGACCGGGCAGCTTGTTTATTTAAATAACTGTCTGAAAGTGTGGTTATGTATATACTACTATACTCACTGAGATAAAAGATATAGAGGGATTATAAACATTTAAAAGTGAAGCCAGTCGCCATTGTAACTCGGTCCTCATTTTATGTGTGAAGAAGGAGAGAATAATATTCCCAATCCATCCCGTGTTTTGCCGCCGTGTTTACTCGGCCCTCTAACGTCAAATCTGGCTTCAATTTTGTGTAAAGTTGTATACGGGTATGTCTCCTCTATATCTTTTACCTCAGTGACTATATTGAATCGTCTATGTGAGACGCAATATGTTACATGAAGTTTGTATTTAACCAATTGCGCTTGTCGTCCTACTATTTAATTACATTTAAATGTGAATTGATAAGCTTAACTGTTAATTACCGGTTTAAAATATTATTTTCCTCGTTATAACATATAATTTATTCCCAGTGTATTTATTACTAAACTTATTTCTTCTGCAGGCCTCCTTAAATTTAAAACGCGTCTATTTAAAACCAAAAACCATAATAGACCCTAATGAACTCAATGAGGCTGTGAAAAAATGATATATGAATGTTTCTTATTAGAAATCATTGCCACAAACAAAATGGCGTTTATTACATTTCAATGTACGTTTAGTATTTACGGAGATACAATTTTTTAAATTTTTGTACCTGCTTACGTCATTATAGTCAAAGCGCGTTCGCTGCAAATAATAATATGATATACTCTAGAGCAGGGGTTCCCAATCTTTTCTTTACTGCGACTCCCTTTACAGGTTGCAATTTTTTGCGACGCTCTTTTAAAAGAAGATAGGTACCTGTGTGAGTAGCTCTAGCAGACAATAAAATTACCTTATTATTCAAATAAAACTCCAAAGAATATAGAATCTTAATTATTATTTATTAGATTCTAATTCTAATAATTAGAAAACATAAAAAACTACAAACAATACAATTTATGAGCAGGACGAGCTTACTTCTCTAAGCATAACTTCTCAAATCGGGACTAAATTTATTTATTTATTTATTGTAGATTATATACGCGTCGACATCTAAGGTCATTAGCGTCTTTCAACTAAACTAAATAACAACTAACTTAAAACTAAATAACATCACAAAACATCCATGAACGCAGGTGGGATTCGAACCCACGGCAGTCCAGTCTAGAGGTTGCGGCACCAAGCATGCTAACCACTAGGCTCTACTGCCCCCTCTGAAATTGCGACTCTCCTAGGATAGCGCCGCGACGCCCCAGGGCGGTACTTTTTATATTGTCACTTTATTTAAAAATTAAATGTTCATATTCATGGTAACCATACATGTTAGGCGAAGAACCAATCACAATTCTAGAAAGAGAGAATGATAGTCGTCAACAATAGCTATTTCTTTCTCTCATTTTTGTGCCAATATTATGTTAGGTCGAAGAACCAATCACAATTCTAGAAAGAGAGAATGATAGTCGTCAACAATAGCTATTTCTTTCTTTCATTTCTGTGCCAATATAATAAGGGCCCGCTCTGTCCATATTCCATGTCTATGGTCAACATCATGTAACAAAAGAATTGTAAATTAGCGTATCCGTGGAAACGCAAGTTTTTCTTCAGCTTTTGTTTCGCGTGTGAAACAATGTGCATACTGAGAGACAGACAGACAGAATAAGAAGGAAAAGGTAGTTAGTTTTTAGAGTGGTGCCGGTGTAGTGGCAGCCGTGATGGCTGTAGTACCTTGCGGTTTAGGGGGTTGGTAGCGCCGGTAGAACAGTTGCGTGTCGAGGCTAATGTACCATGGAGCGCCGCATTATATAGCGTCGAGCTATGTGTTGTGCCTAGCTCCGGTGTAGCTAGCTCATGATAGGCTAGCTTTTGCCATTTTGTGATCCAGGTCTGAACTCGACGCTAATTTTCTGTACACTGTAAGAAATGAGAAGGCCGATTACATAGATTATCGATAGTCCATTTATAGCCAATGATTAATCTGGTAATAGGCACACAAAGAGACAATGACGTCGCAAACAGGTATCGCCTGCACATCGCGTAGATTCCATAAAAACACATTGCGCATGTGTGGCTACTAATTTTACATTAATTTGTTTTGTATTCATCCATTTTATATATGTAACTATACATTTTATTTTGTAATGTTTACACACTATTGGAATATTACACAAATTTTGTAATTTTAATTTACTTTATGTAAAAATCACAAATTTGTTTAACTTTACAGTAAAAGTCCAAGTTTTTATGAAGTTTTCTGTGTAAAAATAAATAATAATGTAAAATCACTTAGAAAATCGAGCGAATTCTACCTTAACTTTCAAAGTATTTTTACGTCCATTTTTTACAGTGTACCTACCTATAGTTATAAAATAAATTAAAATTTAAAAACGACAGCGACTTTGTTTTATATTATTTAGATTTCAAATGTATCGTTACAAGCACTTTGCACATAATATAAGATCCCTCTATTTGTGGGATTCTTGGATCAAATTCGTTTGGGTTTGGTGAAAACGCACCTTTGACAAAATTATTTCGAAATAGAATTTCTCTGAATCCGGTCCTATAGTGAAATCGAGTCAGTACTGTACCCAATCCACCCACCCTATCAGGGTTAATTACACAATAAAATGCCCTTAATTGGTCAAGTTTTGAGTTCTAATCAATATGTTGCTTGACTTTTACCAGCGTGTTTTGTTATAGAGGATAGCGTGTGTCGTGAGAATGATTACATTATATATATGTTGTCTAAACGAAGTCTAACTTATATACCTGTCTCTTTCTGATACACGTCAAGTTCCTAACTTATAAATAAAACAAACATAGAGACGTGTGTCGGTGTACTAATAGAAAATTTAATACCGTGACATGAGAATTATGTAACATCATGCAACTATTGCTTTTGTCTCGTTTTATTACATTCGTGTCGGATAATTCTATTTCTTTTTTTATTATGTATTAATTTTGTGTTTTGAAGTAAAGGGTGCCCTGTTTTGGGTAGTAAAGATGAGATTTTTTCTTTAGTATTTTCGTATCGAAACTTTTTGCTCAAACAATTTTAATCCTAAAAAAAAACTCGGGTCGCAGTGCCAAAACCCTGCCGACAATATAGTGTATTTGCTAATACAGGCCTTGTGGCTTTATTATGTGAACTTAAGTTTGTTTTTGGACAAAATGAAAAATTTAACCCCTTAATACATCCCTTAAAATAATATTTTTTTTGCTTATTTCAATATTATTATCAATGCAACCTCTGTACCAAATTAAATACACCCGTCAGCAAATAAATCACTATCCGTAAACTAGTGTTTTCATAAAATTTGTAAGTCCGGTCCTGTCGTGCCGATTTTGTTGAAATTTTAGCAACACATTTTAATCTCTACTAAAGGGTTAAATTCCAATTTTTAAACAATTCTGAGATTTTTTTCGGTATTTTCGGGCCCAAAAACATTTTTCAACCCCTAAAAACCACCCTTAAAATGGTCCGATCGGGCTCATTTTAAATAGGCTTCGTGCGGTGATGGATTCCAACGTGCCTACCAAATTTCGTCAAAATCAATTAACTTTTTCGAAAGTTATAGCCCGTACACACACACACACACACACACACACACACACACATATATAAATATATATATATATATATATATATATATATATACATATATAAATAGACATTTCCAAAAATGGTGCCAAAATGTTCAGGAGGTTATGAAACGTCGAGAAATTTTGGTCCGACCCCTAGGTCCCGCCATCCGACCGACGCCAATAGTGTATGTGCCATATGGCAAATACACTAATAAATCATAACGATTTTTGCCGTATGTCCACATCATATTCACAACAATTACTTAAGTAGTGAATAATATCATTTCCGACAGTGGCATTCGGTTTTTAGTGTATTTGCCATATGGCACATACACTATTGGCGTCGGTCGGATGGCGGGACCTAGGGGTCGGACCAAAATTTCTCGACGTTTCATAGCCTCCTGAACAGTTTGCCACCATTTTTGAAAATGTTTATGTATATATGTATGTATATATATATATATATATATATATATATATATATATATATATTTATATATATATTTATATATATATGTGTGTACACGATAACTCTCGACAGACTTAATCGATTTAAACGAAATTTGGTAAACACATTGGAACCCATTACCGCACGAAGCCTATTTAAAATGGGCCCGATCGGACCATTTTAAGGGTTGTATTTAGGGGTTGAAAAAAGTTTTTGGGCCCAAAAATACCGAAAAAATCTCAGAATCGTTTCAAAATTGAAATTTAACCCTTTAGTAAAGATTAAAATGTGCTGTTAAAATTTTAATAAAATCGGCCCGACAGGACCGGAGTTACAAATTTTATGAAAACACTGGTTTGCGGATAGTGATTTACTTACCGAAGGTTGTATTTAATTTGGTACAAAGGTTGCATTGATAATATTATTGAAATTAGGAAAAAAAATATTATTTTAAGGGATGTATTAAGGGGTTAAATTTTTTATTTTGTACAAAAACAAACTTAAGTTCACATAATAAAGCCACAAGGCCTGTATTAGCAAATACACTATATTGTCGGCAGGGTTTGGCACTGCGACCCGAGTTTTTTTTTTTAGATATAGCCAACCAATCAGGACAGCCTGATATTATTCACTGTAGTCGGCCGCTGAACAGATGGAGTGATCACGTGAAAAGCACATGAATAGCTTGCGCCGCAGGCGTGGCCTTCGCATATAGTTTCGTTCCCGAACGTTGAAGCAACCAATCAGGTACTTTGCACGCGGTGATCACGCAGTGCGCGATCTTGTTTCATCTGTTCAGCGGCCTGACTATATTTAATTGACAAATTGGTTGAGGCTTTCGCGGCCAGTTGATGAGCTAGTATTGTCCTGATTCGGGTCTATAGGCCGTCGTTGGTTGGAATTGCTTCCTAACGTTTCGCTAGCACGAGTGGCGAGCTTATTCAGAGGTCCTTCCATCTCCGATGCTGGATGCAGAATTGTTGTGAATATTATGTGGAATTGTCAAATCGGATTTTCTGATAATTCTTTCTACAACCCAGCATTAGTGTACGACAAGCTTTATAGGTCAAAAGATGAGTTTTCATTTAGACTTTCTTTAAGCGAGTAGAAATTAATTGAGAATGCAGTCAACAGTAACGGAGGCTTAGACGAGAAGTCTACTGTAACAAAATGAAAGAGCAATTAGAATGCAAAAAGTTGATAGAAGTTGCTTTTTAGCTATACATTTGTATTAATTATAATAACTTTTATAGAAAATTCCCAGATATTTTCCTTCATGCAGTCTGTTTTTTCATCGTTTGAATAAAACTTATATACTGTTGAAAGAATTTAACTTTTTGCCGATGACACCTCTTTACTAGTGCAGATGAGCAAAATTAGTCTTGGTCTTGCAGTCTTGGTCTTGGTCTTGCGAAAAAGCAAGACCAAGACCAAGACTATCATTAGACTAGCAAGACCAAGACCAAGACCGAATGAACAAGAACAAGACCAATACCAAGACCGAATATGCAAGACCAAGCCCAATGAAAAAAAAATTATAAATACATTATTATAAGTTATACATAAGAAAGACCGTTTCGGGCCCCATTTCCCTACTATAGTAGAACATAATAATTAAAAAAATGATGTAATTTTGATATTTTAATACATTTAATATATTTTAATAAAATAAAGTATTTTGTTAGTTAATAATAGATTGCGAATTATTTTTAATTTATAACTATGATGATTCTCAGATGTAAAAAACTAAAAAAAGGCAGATAAAATGAGCAAGACCAAGACTTGATACGCAAGACCAAGACCAAGACTAAATAAGCAAGACCAAGACCAGACATATTTGAGCAAGACCAAGACCAAGACTGTTCAAGTCTTGGTCTTGGTCTTGCTTTGCTCATCACGAGTCTTTACTTAAACGCAGTGGTGCACCGTGCGACCCGCTGTCGGAAGCGGTATCTTGGTTCAATACAAATAAACTATTTTTGAATATTAATAAAACTGAACACTTCACCTTTTCACGTCGGTCAACAAATAAAAACTTCGTTAAGTTTCTGGGAATCCATTTAGATGCTACTATCAACTGAAATTGTCATATTCAAACCATCAGTAAAAAATATACAACCATTTGTGAACAGACAAAGATACACAAAATAGAAATAAAAAGACAATCGACTAAAACATCTCGTATCGCGCATCACTAAAGGCCGGTTCTCACGGGGCGATTTTAGTTGTTCAACTAAAATTAAACAACTTTTCGTTCCCACGTTTCAATGAAAATTGATTGACTGTTTCAACTTCAAAATGGCGCCAAATGCAGTTTTCCATGCAGGTCTAGGAATAATAGCCACTTTAAGGGACGAACTAAAAAAAAATTTAATGAAAATGAAACAACGCAAAAAACGTCGTTTTAGGGTTAGACGGTGGATTTCGAGAAGATATCAAATTTAATTTTTATTTTTAATGTCCGCTATAGACAGGTCTTCTAACCTCATTTCACTCTTTATAATATGTAATGCATTTTCTCGGCAATCTTTATTTCTGTATGAGTCTAATTTGTGATTCCACAAACAATCGTGTTTTTGATACAACTCTAAGAAATTTAATGTTAATTTTTCTGACCACTTCATTATTATAAATAATAATATAACACTTCGGGACACCAGACATTGACAGTACTGACAGACGAATGAACTGAAATTGACTGACAATACAATAGTTCGCAGTTCACACGCTTCAATCATATTTCAAATAGCAGTTTCAACTAGTTTAAAGTTGAATATGACTCATACTTGAACGATAAAGTTAGACTCAGTCCAACTTTTGTGGAATCGACTAAAATTGATCAACAAAAGTTGAAATATAGGTTCTCACGCTCATTTTCATTCGATTTTAGTTGATCAACTAAAGTTGATCAATTAAAATCGCCCCGTGAGAACCGGCCTTAAGCGAGTTTAATGTTAAATCTGGACAACTGTAGTTTATATTTTCTTGGCATTCGAGTAAGTAATCCTTCTTAATTAAACCTGTTTCTTAAGTTTCTTTGTTGAAGTTATGTTTTAATTTTATATTTTAATATTCATTATTATCATTAAACTAGATTTTAATCAGCTGCTACACACGCCTCATGAATACCAACTTCTTAATTTAAAAGACGAAATGTCGAAACGTCATTTTCTAAAAGAATATATTTCGAAACCTTGATGACAGTTCATTTTCAAATATCTCAGGTTTCGTTCATAGAGAAGTGTTAATTTATTAACTTTCCATTAGAAGTTATTATAATGAGTCCGATTTTGCGAATAAAAAATTTTGACATATCTGGACGTTTTCAGTTCCCTAGAGTCCGAATCTACTGTTTTTAGAGATATGTCTGTGTGTGTGTACGTATGTTCGTTCGTTCGTACGTTGATGAATTTTTTTTCGCCTCGCATATTTCGAGAACAATTAATAATATCAACTTTGGACCAATTTCGTTCGACACATAATTACATAATGAACACCTAATTAGATTTGCAAAAAATTTTTTTTAAACTAAGAGCATCCAATGGAATGTTAGCAGTGTAACTTTACCCACATGCCAAGCCTCTTTTTAAAATTATAATATTGTTTGAACAAAATGCAATAATTTACTTTTAACTTATGTAACGTTTTATTAAGTTTATTTTTGATGAAGGAAACTACCAACAATTTGTAGAGAAGCATCTTTAAACTTAAGTTCGTTGCATTTCATTAATAAAATTAAACAGCAATTTACAAATCATGTACAATTTTCTGTCTACATATATAACTGAATTTACAGTGGTATGAGCATTAATGGTACTTATAAGTTTTAATAAGTTGGCAACAGTGCGTTCGCTCTGTACAACTTGCACGAACTTCATATTTATGCAAATATTCACCGATTCTGAATCACTATGAAACAACTAAGGCATTTGCTCAAATGTATTTGCATTAACCTTTCTCTCCATAGAATTTGGACGCGACACCCTTTATTTGTCGATATTATTCTCTTCGATGTAGATAAAGTGTCGTAGACTCTATTCGTTGCAATTCCAATTCTAAAAAAAAAAAAAAATAGGTAAAAAAACTTTTAAGTTAAACGGTTTGATTTTAAATCATCAGCTGTACCAAAAACTAGAAAATAATTAGGACACAAACCAAGGGGCACTTTGTGTCGCTGCGTCAGCGGAATAAGTAATAAAAACGTTGGGCTCATTTGAAATATTTCTGTTGGTGGGTTTGGAAAAACATTTTTCTAGACAAGCCGTTCTTATTTAATAATTATACAGATTTTTATGCGCTCCAAGTTTTTATTACTTATTCCACTGACGCAGCAACACAAAGTGCCCCCTGGTTTGTGTCCATTATTTTCTAGTTTTTGGTACAACTGATGATTTAAAATAAAACCGTTTAACTTAAAAGTTTTACCTATTTTTATTTTCTAGTTTTTTTTAGTTTGATTTCTAGCCCGTATCATTATGCAAACTCCTCATCCTTTCAACTGTCCACCTCCTGATTCCATCATCACACCTTCGTTACCAAGTTGAAATTATCATAATATTGTAGTCACGGGAACTCAATGTGAGTTATCAGTTACTCTACAGTGACAAACAATTGATTATTTAATCGTGTCACTGTATTTTAGTTATTTATTGTAGATTATAGACGCGTCATTAGCGTCTTCATCGCAGCAAATTATCAATTTGTATGATTCCGCCAGTTGGTATACACAAACCGACTGGTACGAGCTCGGGTCCCTGGGAGCGCTAATTCCCACAAAACATTGGAAATATCAAAAGCCACACTAGACGCTAATGACCTAAGTTGTCGACGCGTCTATAATTTACAATAAAAAAAAATCAAAAGCCACACGACGGCACAAAAAAGTATCTATTATTTATTTACTAATTATTACAGTTTTAAGATATTATTTCGACGCCTTTTTGGCTCCACTAATTGAACATCGGGCGTATCAAAAGACGGTTGTTTATTTATGCACATGTTTATGTTTTAGTGGCTTAGCCCCCATGATATCAGGGGATTCCCATCCTCTTGCCATTTTCCGGTGCAACTGTGGCAGCTCAACGGAGACCTAGTGTGCGTTATATGAACATGATATTATCATTAATTTACACAAATCCGATTAAGTTTTCCGCAAAAGCTTGTTCTGTCTACGCTTCGTGACGTCTATGCATACCGGGGAATAGTGTAGGGCTTGTTGCTAAACCCTGGAGCATTCCTATGTAAATAACGGGCGTCCTAAGAATAACGGATTCGGAATTTAGTTGGTGATTGTTCGGTCAGATTGTAAAAAATGCTCTCGGCAAAGTGTTGTCGCAAGAGGCATTTTACTACTGTTTTTAATATAAATTAATAGATTTTTTACACGGCTGATTTGCAATTGAAAATTTTGTTGGAAAGCAGCCAATTATATAATTGATTCCAAACATATAAAAAAAAAATCATTTTACTAACCATTTATAAATTTTTAACTGTTGGCTATCTGGACTTAGAGCTCACTCATATTTAAAATTTATGAATTTTTTTGTTGGAAAGCAGCCAATTATATAATTGATTCCAAACATATCAAAAAAAAAAATCATTTTACCAACCATAGTCACAGTCAGGATTCTAACCTGAACCTTTCCACTTTTGCGGCGGAATGAGCTTACAATTACTCAACCGTAACATGATTAGTAATCTAACTTTCTTCTTATATGCTTCGGAATCAATAGATTTTCACTACATGCGAGAGTTAATTCAATAAAGCGTATAAGGAGAATGTTAGATTAATAATCATGTCACGGTTGAGTAATTGTAAGCTCATTTCATTACGGCAAGTCAAATTTACATTTTTAAGTTTTTTCTTAGCAAATGCATTTTAAAAATATTGAGAAATGACGCTTGTTCAACAATTTTTTTGAAATATATTTTTTTTCTGCACATAAATTTGTGTTATATTTTTGTCATTTTTACCTAATTTTGAATCATTTATTTAGATCAAATAATATATAAAAAACTGGATCAAAATATGGGAAGAATGATAGGTACATACTTCTAGTTTATTTTGAAAGCGTTACCATCAAAGATTAAATAAGGTTTTTCACAGGAATTGGAGATTTCCGAAACTGTTTTTCAGCATTTTGTATGCACACACACACATTCATATGCTCGTAAGATAGAGCTATGCGGGTGAATAAGGGGACATTTTATTTATTTATTGTAAATTATAGACGCGTCGACAACTTAGGTCATTAGCGTCTTGATTAAATTAAATAACAACTCACTTAAAACTAAATGGCATCACAAAGCATCCATGAGCGGAGTCGTGATTCGAATCCACAACAGTCTGATCCAGAGGCCGCGACGATAGCCACTGGACCACACTGTCCTCAATAAGGGGACATATTGAACAACTGGTCAGTTGTAACCATAATAAAAAATAATTCATTTGTGGTGCCCATGCATGATACAAATTATCAAACTGTGGGTCCATCAAGGACACAGTTATTCATGACTTATCAGAAAATCATCCAATTTATATAGAAATGTGTTTGCTAGCAAACATTTTTTCATTTTTAAATTTCGGCAATTCACCACATTTCTTAATATTTTGAGGTAGGTTATTAAAAACTGCCATACCTACCTATTTGCAGATTTTTTGGGGTATTTTAATGATTAAAAGGTACTCTAGGTTTAGATTTTGATCGGGTAATTAAGTCATGAATGTCTGAGTTCTTGATCCCAAAAATTGTTTTTATGTAATTGTGCGTTTTTATTATTATATATTTAATTTTTTAGAATATCTGAATAAGGCCCAAAATAGGCCTGAACGTTATATTGATAGACCGATATTATAGATTATAGCTGCTCGACAACAGAGGGTCGTTAATTTATAATCAATTTAAACAAAATCAGACGTTAATAAAACATCATTAGCTTAGAAATCGAATATTGTACATTTTTAGAGTGTTGGGTCTCCAAGTCACTATATGAATATTATGAAGTATTAGAAATACCTTGCATTATGTCCGTCTTGTGACTTTTTGTGAATTTACACTACGCGTTTCAGCAACGAGTTGCCATCTTCAGATGTGGTTAATTAACCACACCTGAAGATGGCAACTCGTTGCTGAAACGCGTAGTGTTAAATCACAAGAAATCACAAGACGGACAGAATACAAGGTATTTCTAATACTTCATAATATTCGAATATTGTGTTCAAACCTTTTTCAAAATGTTAGTTACTCCCTCATCCCTAAAATAATGATAGCATCGATGCTGAAATTAATCTGAAACTAATATTCATAGATGTAAATGAGCACTGAATTTCTCCTAATACTATTATGACGACGGCGTGCGAAGTGCTGAAGTGCTGATACTTTTCTTCGTGGCCACATTTCACTACCTTATATCGATCTGTTTCTGTGTAGAAGCGTGTTGTGTGAGCCATTTGCATATTGCTTTTCCTACTTTATAATTCATTCAGCGGCTGAACACCTATTACCGTAATATGTGCTCCTGCTATAAAGGTGTAGTGCGTATATATGTTAATGTCTTGCAGAAAGAGACGGAGAATAACACAGGATACGATTTTCGACCCTGGATTTGTCACTTCTCACAAAATAATAGGTCTCAAAATAGTTTGTGTAGCTATATTAAAAGTCAATTTATACACATCAGGACCGTATCCGTGCCGTGCCAGTTCAGTATCATTCCTACTTTATAATTCATTCAGCGGCTGAACACCTATTACCTTAATTTTATGTGCTCCTGCTAGAAATGTGTAGTGATATGTTGTTAATGCCTTGTAGAAAGAGACGCTTTTATAATTATGAACGTAAATTATTTTTTCCTTTTTAGTGCATTTAAATAAAAGCTTGTCTCTAAAAAGTTTTTATTTACTAATATTTTATTTTGTTCATTTTAGTCTTTCATAATTTTACCCTCTTTGACACCCGTAGGGGTTGAATTTCGAGAAATCCTTTCTTAGTGGATGCTTACGTCAGAAAAGGAACCAACTGTCCAAATTTCAAGTTTCTAGCTTCAGCGATTTGGCCTGTGCGTTGATTAGTCAAAAAACCCTACATAATTCCCATTTGAATCCCTTAGAGGTTGAATTTATTTCTAGAAACGATTTATTCATGTATTGTCATCGGGAATACATATGTGTATAAAATTTCAAATCAATCGGATAGGTGGAAGTCGTTCAAAATTGACTTGCAAGTTTTGACCTAAACAAACAAACAAACTAACTAACATACATTGCAAGTTAAATAAAAGCTTGTAAAAAAACTTTTTAACAAAAAAAAACCTCCTTCAAAAAGGCACTAAAAAGAGGAAAATAATGAAATTTTGAGGTCTGTGCCAATTAAAATTTGAAGTTTGTTAAAAAGAAGATATTAATCACTATACTATACTTTTTAACCGACTTCATATTTTAATTGGCACAGACCTCAAAATTTCATTATTTTCCTCTTTTTAGTGCCTTTTTGAAGGAGGTTTTTTTTTGTTAAAAAGTTTTTTATTTTTTACTTTTTAGTGTCAAAAAAAGTAACATTTACCTTAAAGAATCACACGCCGTTACTTACTTTTATTAAAATCAGCCGAACTACTGAACCGATTTTGATGACATTTCTATAGGACCAATCTGAAAGTATATCCTTTCAAATAAAAAAAAAATTTTCAAAATCGGTTCATAAACGACGAAGTTATCCGCGAACACACATAAAACATAAAAAATATATACGGTCGAATTGAAAAACCTCCTTTTTTTGAAGTCTGTTAAAAAACGATTTATTCATGTATTGTCATCGGGAATACATATGTGTACAAAATTTCAAATCGATCGGATAGGTGAAAGTCTTTCAAAATTGACTTGCAAGTTTTGACCTAAACAAACTAACTAACATACATTGCAAGTTTAATAAAAGCTTGTAAAACAAGTGTTGTTTTATAAACCTTAAAAATAATTGACATCCATCCATAATAGTGGAAAGTAAATGTTCAAAAAGTTTTTTTAATTAATTAAAAAATGTTCGAGATGTCGTTTAACTACGAAACTTGAATAACAGATCGATATTCTTCATTAAACTAAAACTTGCCATGTACTCTCGAATTTTAACTACCTCTTTATATTATTGGAATGCAACTACGGTTTGCAGCGTACTTCAGTTGGCAATTACATTGAGCTAGTATATAAAAATTATATTAGAAAACTTCATTGATTCAGCTTTAAGTTCGACAATAAATTTTATTGAATGTGAGCTCTAAAAGTATTGGTTAAAAAGACGTTTTATTTTAATAGTGTATTTGCCTATACATAGTATACAGGGTGTTTTCGGTGTACTTATTGAAGTGACTACTTCTTAAGGTACGTGCAGTACGCAGCTGGGATTCTAGATGGTAGCATGTATGGTAGATGGCGGCTAAAATTATAAGCGCTTATAGGTTTGCACAACGAAACTTTGATACTAGCATTGATACAAGCTTAAGTCGCGTTTGAAATGTCGCGGAGACGAATATTTGTGTTCTTCTGCTAAAAAGATATTTTAAATACAAATTTGGGTGGGAGCTATCATGTCCACCCTATTAATAGAAAACGATCTAAACATGGCGAATTTCATTATTTATACCAAGAATTAAAATTTTACCCAAACCGGTTTTTTGAATATTTACGTATGGAACCTAACACTTTTAAATACGTCTTAGAAAAAACTCAAACCAAATTAAATAAAAACTGGCAAAATTTCATTTATTAAACTAGTCGTATCCATTGCGAAACTTGTAACGGCCATTTGACAGTTGTCACACGTTGATTGTAGTAGTCAGCGCGCTGAAAGAATGGTGAGATACATTCTTGTATCTAGCAGCTCTTGTAACAGCGCTTATACCTGCTACACTCACTGCTTCGTTGTGTACGCTCGCATATATGACAATGCATTAATTTAAGCAAGCCCTGCTATGATCTATGCTACCATCTGGAATCCCAGCTGCGTATTCCACGTACCTTTATGCAAACCCAGACGCGTTTGCGTAAAGCGTTAAACACTTTAAAATAAATATTGTTTCAATCGATCATTTTTAGGGTTCCGTAGCCAAATGGCAAAAACGGAACCCTTATAATTTCGTCCTTCCGTCCGTATGTCACAGCCATTTTACTCGGAGACGATTGGCACTATTTTTATATAAAATTTGGAAGGTAGGTAAAAAAAGTTAGTGGTGGCACTCTATACATGTAACTGAGGGATGAAAAAAAATTCCAGTGCAATTATTATTACATTTATTATTAGTTTTGAATTTTAACCATGAACGTTTGTCTCAGCAGCGGAACCCTTCACTGTGCGTAGTCCGACACGCACTTGACCGCTTTTTAAAAATTCTTCAATGGCTTCTCTTATGAAAAAATATGTGTACTCACAATCTATAAGGTCAAATCAGTTATTCTGACAATGCTTTCTGCTACCCAGCATGAGCTTTGCTGTGTTAATTCATTTTTCTCTCTCCTCTGCGCAATCTCAGTTGCGCAAATTAGCAAAACACGCTTTGAGCTTAATTTATTTTAAACTAGGAATCACATATTGGCAATTCACAAAGCTTATTTACCTTTATAACTGTAAACTCACCTACTGAAATACCATAAACAGATTATTATTATTATGCAGAACACAGAGACCTTTAAAATGTTATTTAAATACAGTCTATTAAGTTTGGAAACAAAAAAATGGGTATATCTGTATCGCGGGTACAGACAGACTATCGTTAAACACAAATTAATGTAATAATATATCCACTTTTATTTATCTTATAAAATCAAAATATTCCTAAATATAATTAATAAAATAATTGTAATTTTATTTTTTTATATTTTAAATAGTTATCCAATTATTTAACAAAAAAATATTAAAAGCCTTCGGGATTCGAACCTAAGTTTGGCGTTTGTACTTGTCGGTAGACTCGTACTTTTTCACACAGCCCCACCTAGCTTACCGCGTTTGAGACTTTACCATAGTTATACAGACTTTTTTGCTTCACATATGTCAACCACTTCAAACTGTTTCCGTTACATCTAATATTTCTAAAATGCCACCTAAGTATAAGATACATTTGACGTTATTTACGTTAAAAATGGAAATGTATTTTTTTAATTTTAATTTTAATTCCCGAGGGTAGTTCCTTCCATTATCCACGAGAGGCAGCACTTGTGGTAGGTACAAACATTATTCCCCATTAGTGTCGTGTCATTTTAGTGGTATATAACTTATATTATTTAATTAATGTAATAATAATAATAATAATTTAATAATTAAGTTTTACCACTAAAATGACACGACACTATTGGGGAATAAGTAATGGTTGTCCCTACCGCAAGTGCCGCCTCTCGTGAATAATTAAAAGAACTACTCTCAGGAAAATGGCTCATTCAAATTAACGAACGGCCGAATCTGTTTTATATGTGATTTTTTAATCGATTTCGTAGCGTCATGTCGCCGACCGTTGTTTGAGGACTTTAGGTATTTTGTATTGTTATGACGTGCTTGCAGTCATATTGTCTACTTAGTTAAATTAATCCTCTCAATTAAGCAATGCGTTCATCCATCAAAGTTTCGACTAACTAGAGTTAAACCTAATGTACATTGTTAGTTCAATAAAGTCGATAATGTTGCCAGTTTATCGTGAATATAGATAAATAGATAGATAGATATTAAGCTTTATTTATAGACTAAATTAATTTAAATTGGGGCATCACACATATTAAAGAAATGTAGACGAACAGATTTTTTCCAAAAATATGTTTTTTGGCTTCGGGGGACTTCAAAACGAAAAATATTGTAAAATTTTTAAAAGTGAATTTTGATCCAAATTAGTAAGTAGGTACCCTTTCCCCACCTGTTGAGTTGCAATGATAAAATATGTTTTTTGGAATCGGGGAACCTCAAAACGAGAGAATATTGTAAAATTTTGAAAACCTAAATTAGTAGGTACCACTTACTACTTGTGGAGTTAAAATGGTAAAATGTTTATACCGATGCAAAACATGGACACCTTTCCCCGCGAATGGGGTAACTGTTATTGTTTAGTTACCTTATTATAGGTTGCCATGGCAACAGATTAAAAGTCAATTTAGCTTTAATCAGATATGTTTAATATTAATAATAGCTTATTATTAACAGTCTGCTTATCTATATTCGCATCGTTACTTACATTTTCTTAAAACTGTGTTTTTGTTTTCATAATTTTATTATTTTGAATAAAGTTACTATATCTATCCATCTATCTATTTATGGTAATAGACTACAGAAGTAGGCGGTCCTAATTAGAGCGCGAAATTTAAAGTGGAGTCGATTGGCGCTCAAAAATGTATGGGGTTTAACGGAATATTCATTACTATTCTCTTAAAACACATTTCTTACCAAAATAATGACTGTTTCATAAAAATAATTAATAAATCCCGTCATTATTGGCTACAAAACTTTACTATTTCGTGTGAAATAATTTTTTATTTGAAATTAAAAATT
Source organism: Mongoloraphidia duomilia (assembly GCA_039654895.1). Lineage (NCBI taxonomy): Eukaryota > Metazoa > Arthropoda > Insecta > Raphidioptera > Raphidiidae > Mongoloraphidia > Mongoloraphidia duomilia. The sequence continues at coordinate 18,479,015 of CM077527.1, forward strand.
TATGAAAAATGAATGTCCTAACTTGATTCAGTCAGTGACGTTTATTCTAACCTAACTTAACCTCGTTGACGTTTGTCGAGGTATAATTTAAGTAATTATAATTAGAAATTGAGTTTGTTCTTTCTATTTGGAGTTGAAAAAGTGTTCTGAAGTCGCTAGATCAAGAGAGGGCAAGCTAAAAGAACAAAATATGTTTTCATCAATTAGGTATTGGATATCTAGGTATTATTTTAGCTTTTTCCTCAGTCGGAAATTTAAACTTTTTGCAGTCATAATTTTCATTATAACTGCAGTCAGGTAAAAGACAGCATCCCATAACAAATTGCTTTCATTATTAACGACGGCGTGTTTAAAAAAAACGAGGTTGTCAGTAGAATTAATGAAATTTGACAGTTGTGTCGTGTCATTGAGTGAACGTACGTTTAACGCAGATTCTAGTTAGAAGGAGACAGTTGCGACTCCGCCACGCCTTCCTTTCCTAATTTATTGGCAGAAGAAACAGTATTACAATTTTCTATATTGTTAGATATAGTTAGATATAGTATCTACAGTTTAACCAAAAATTTTCAAAATAATATTATCTATTGTCATTTTTTTCTTAAGAGATAAATTTTCAGATAATGATTTACTTGCATTAAGAAAACTGAGAAAGAACGCTAATTTTTCTACTCGTCTCTTTCCTTCCGTTCTGTTTTGACCTTCAAGAATATTGGTCAGTCTAGTTATGATTGAACAAATCAAATTATTTTACAAGGTTCTGAAATACGTTCAAAATTTTTGAACATTTGGTATAGGTAATTGATTACAAAAAAATAACTCAGGTGGCTCTGACACATACATTCAATTATTATATGTAATAGAATTTATCGACCAGCAAAGCTAATCACATTAGTAGATAAAACATTCAATTATTTAACTGGTGTATGTTTTTGTTTTTCTCCCTCTTTTGTTACTAACCCGTTCACTCATTCCAAATGTGTTTGGTCTACTCATTATCATAGAAAAAATTTTATTTCTCAACTAGAAAGGTTTTTATAATTAAACACAAAAATAGTAGATTGTGTATCTAAGGCGTAAAATAGCATTGCGTCTTATACAGAGTGCTGAATTTTTGCGGGTAATATGGAATAGAGATTTAACCCGTAAAATCAAACTTTTGCGATTTCCTGCTTCCCTAATTATTTTAGGAAAAATATCTTCAAATAAAAGTTTTAGAACATAGAATTCTGCATCTGAATCATTAAACAAAATTAATTTTGCATGCTTTGTAACGGCAGAAATTTGATATGAAAATGTCAAAATTACCTCAAAAACAGATAGCGATAGCCATGGAACTTGAACAAAATGATGACGTTTTAGCTGTCAGAATAATTTCTAATCATTTTGTTCAAGTTTCATGGCTATCGCTATCTGTTTTTGAGGTAATTTTGACATTTTCATATCAAATTTCTGCCGTTACAAAGCATGCAAAATTAATTTTGTTTAATGATATGCAGAATTTTATGTTCTAAAACTTTTATTCGAAGACATTTTTCCTAAAATAATTAGGGAAGCAGGAAATCGCAAAAGTTTGATTTTACGGGTTAAATCCCTATTACCCGCAAAACAATTCAGCACCCTGTATACACTATATTTTTGTCCTGCACCCCAGTAAAATAGCGACTTTCGTCATAATTTCCAATATTTTCAACATATTTTGATATTTCACTTGTGTAGCAAACTTGACTTCAATAATTTTCGAATTAGTTTTTTTTTGCCATTACAACAATTTTCACTTCTGTGATCGCTCGAAAATAAAAATAATAAGTTAAAAATATGAATTGGTACTAGGCCTAGATAACGATCTAGCAACTGGTGGCCTTTCTATTATTCACTTTTATTTTTTCTATTTTTTAATGTTGCAGAGTTTATGAGGTTGTGCTTCTGTTGGTTGATTGATTGTCGATTGTTATTGGGTACATTTCGTTGCAGGTTATCCTATGGGAACAATTCAATTGACATGGAGGGGTGTATACCATAGATGTGTTATTACAGATAGTAAACTTGTCACTCCATTGTACTTGTGACTCGTCACTACACCCTCTGGCAGAAACAATAGTCGCACTTCTGTCACTCAAATGTGATTAATACCACTTGTCAGATCTGTAAAATTGGTTTGTGTTTCGAACGCACTAAGTTCGAATCTTGACGCAGACAGACATGACACATAACATTGTTTTTTAATGCCTCTCCTTGAGAAACTTAATCCTATATCAGCCATCATCATTTAGGTTTTTCTTCTTCAGTAACTCCAGGTTTATGTCAAGATTTTTCCTTAAAGAAATATTTGTAAGATCGAATCTTGACGTAGGCAGACGTAACATTGTTTTCTTAATGTCTCCCTCAAGACACTTATTCCTATATCGACCGTCTTCATTGAGGTTTTTCTTCTTCAGGGACTCCAGGTTTATGCCAAGATTTTTCCTTAGAAGAAGGTTTGAAAGATCGGATCTTGACGTAGGCAGACGTAACATTGTTTTCTTGATGTCTCTCTCAAGAAACTTATTCCTATATCGACCGTCTTCATTGAGGTTTTTCTTCTTCAGGGACTCCAGGTTTATGCCAAGATTTTTCCTTAGAAGAAGGTTTGAAAGATCGAATCTTAACGTAGGCAGACGTAACATTATTTTCTTGATGTTTTCCTCAAGAAACTTATTCCTATATCGACCGTCTTCATTGAGGTTTTTCTTCTTCAGTAACTACAGGTTTATGCCAAGATTTTTCTTTAGAGGAAGGTTTGTAAGATCGAATTTTGAGGTAGGCAGACGTAACATTGTTTTTTTAATGTCTCTCTTCGGGAAACGTATTATCATATCGGCCATCCTCATGGAGGTTTCTCTAGGTTTATGCCAGGATTTTCTCTTTTACAAAGGTTTCAAAGACTAGATCGATTCTCATGACGTATAGGTGGACACAATAGTTTTTTTAATCCCTATCTTAGAGAAATTTATTCCTTGAATTGGCCATCGTCATTGAGGTTTTCCTCGTTCAGTAACTCGAAAGTTGCAAGGATTGTTCCTTACTCAAAAATTCCTCGTAAAACAGTAATTTCTATCTGAGAAATCTTCGTGGTTGATTAGTGACTGTACAATGTCAAAAGTTTTAGCCACTTGCGCTGTGTTTCCGTATAATACATAGACGCTAATGACATTAGTTGTTGAGCGTTTATAATCTGTAGTCTTCTTCCTTATCTTATAATACATGTGACGAAAGCCAAAACTAATTTCTTACCGTTTGTGAGATAGAGCCTTGTGACAGACGTACAGACTTCGTAAGCTCAGTAATTGAGTTCTGTTCGGAGGTACGGAACCCTATAAAGATGACTGTAGCACCACAACTATATTATGAAACAAGGAAAAAAATGCAAGGGAAACTGTATTTTACATACTAGAAAACTTGGAAAACTGTCAAATTCTTTTTTTCAAATATTTGTGGTCACTATCAGATGGTTGATTTCTGAATCAAGTCGTCATTTCAAAATCCTTTTTATTAATATACATTTGATATTCCTATTTTTCTGTCCGTCAAGTGTAAAATTATGGTACGTGTGTTGTTTTTGTTTAATTGCTTTACAAATTACAGATGGGAGTAGCGGCGTGTATTTTTAATGAATTGTCTGGTTGGAACAATAACATGCCCGGCAGTGTTTTGTTTTTTATAATATTCCCCAGAAGGTTGGTATCAGTTCACCTTCTGTGTTTGGTGACCCCTCAGAAACCAAACACTGTATAAACTCATCCCTGCGCCTTCTACCTGACCACCTCTTTGAAAATGGACAAATGCAAAACGTTTACTTTTATTTATTACTCTGAGTTAATTAGATTTTTTCCTCCTTGGATAGTTGGGGATTTCGGAATTAATAGATCATCAATAAATACTGGACTGGCCAGTTAAGCTTTTCCCTTAGAGACAACCAATGACGTATCTAGACGGGGCATATGTAGGTACATTCTAAAAATTCTGGGCTCGCTTGAATACTGTTTCCATGACCTGTCTATTACAAACCCCCACTTCCTAGGTTTTAATCCGAGAATTGATGAAAGTATCGATTAGATTTCCAATTTTTTTGGTATTAAAAATAATATATTATACCATAAAGTTAAAACTTAGAGTCACACGAAATTAATAAATACAATTGAAAGCTTAAGTTAACATTCCTGTTAGGAATATCCATCGAACGATGTAACGTTACAATGCAATACTGGAAAATTCATTTTTAAACCTATGCCATTGTTTCCATTGTACCTAATATGCTTTATAATGGAAATAATTGATTGTTTAATTGTGTTACTGTAAAGTAAATCATAACTCAGCCGCCGCAATAGTGGAAGATTCAGATTTAAAAATAATTGTTTCTAATATTGCATTCTAATGTTACGTCATTCAATGTGTGCTCCTAACAAAAATCCTAACTTACGTATTTATTTGTATTTATTAAAAATAATAACTATTTTTTAATATTTTTTTAAACAAGCTTCCACAATTATAAATTGAGAGGTGTCCTGTCACGGTTGCCAATTGTAACGTTTCTCCATCGTCAGGTCTGAGACATGAAAATAAAGTATTGTCATCGGAACTACGCATGTGTCTAAATTTCAAGTCGATCGGTAGATCTATTGTTCACCAACGAGAAGTGTCCTGTGACGGTCGCCAATTGTAACGTTTCTCCATCGTCAGGTCTGAGACATGAAAATAATGTATTGTCATCGGAACTACGTATGTGCCCAAATTTTGAGTCGATCGGTAGATCTACTGCTCACCAACGAGAGGTGTCCTGTCACGGTCGCCAATTGTAACGTTTCTCCATCGTCAGGTCTGAGACATGAAAATAATGTATTGTCATCGGAACTGCGTATGTGTCCAAATTTCAAGTCGATCGGTAGATGTACTGTTCATCAACGAGAGGTGTCCTGTCACGGTCGCCAATTGTAACGTTTCTCCATCGTCAGACCTGAGACATGAAAATAATGTATTGTCATCGGAACTGCGTATGTGTCCAAATTTCAAGTCGATCGGTAGATCTATTGTTCAACAACGAGAAGTGTCCTGTCACGGTCGCCAATTGTAACGTTTCTCCATCATCAGGTCAGCCATATGAAAATATTGTATTGTCATCGGAACTACGTATGTGTGCAAAGTCGATCGAATGTGTGGAAATAAGTCAAAATCAAATTGCAAGATTTGACGCTGGTCTCTGACAAGTGAAGTTAATAAAAACCTTGTAAAATATATCCTAATTATTTTGTCAGTTGATGACTTTAAAAGTATAAATTGTTTGTTAAATCAGCTAGTATAATAAATAATAAAAATATAACAATATAGGTACGCTTAATTATTATTTATTTAAAGATGTAGATCTGAATAAAAAGGGAACCGCGGTTCTAATTTGATCACCTCAGGAATAAACTCTGGAATTTGTACCCTAAAATTATAGGACATCCTGAATACGCTATTTTTTTGCTCTGCATTTAGTCTGTTGCATGTAAAATTAAATAAGCCTGAAGAGTATTTTTTTGGTCCGCCACTGACACGTAAAACGAATACAATTCTCTTTTATTTATTGTTAATCGAGTTTTTAACTTCCCCTTGGAAGTTATTGTACTGGATCCGATTTTTGCGAATAAAAAATTGTTTTGTTCTTAATTCATTTGAGATTTCAATTGTAATTTGGAATTGATAGATAATCACTAATTACTGGACTGATTTATTATTCTCTTTTAGCTATTCTACGTTTTATTTATTTTTTGCGAGTTAATTGCTTTTTTTAGTGAAATCATTTGGGAATTCTATTTGTAGAAATAATTCATATTCATAGCCTAATTATGCATCACTTCTCATGTATCGACTATTTTAAATAATTTTACAAAGTTTAGTTTGCAAATTTTATAATTTGAAATGGGATTCTCACTAGGGAAATCGAGGAATAGATAATGTACAGTGCTTTGCAGAAGTATTCACATAATATTTTTTAAATTGTTCGTGTATAACAGAAGACATTCTTTATATTTAAGTACATTAATATTACACCCATATGCAACACCCTTGATGTCGCGCGCATTCTGCCATGACCTTGAGACATTTAAATTGAATCTGTAAATATTAACGTTGCCATTTATCAGTTGCGATATTTTTTTTGTTAAAAACCTAATTTTAGTTGTAAATATGTGTTTAAGCTAGGTCTGTGGTATTTTTGGTATTATACACACAACACATAAGTATTATTTGCCTGGAAACAATAAGAATCTTTTGAGGTTAGGTTAAATCACGTGATGTCATGAACAGCACGACATACATGAATTACTCGGGTAAATTCGGTCTGAATCGGATGGGAATAGATTGGTCGCAACGCAATCAGTGTCGCAACCTCTCAAGGACGTCTACGAAGTTTCCATCTATATATGCATGTAACGGAACCAGTCCCTTTAATTTGGATATATCACTATCTTTGTCGCTCCTATTACTCTCTCACTCTAGTGTCGCATATGACATAATGTATGTTGTATAAGCAAGGTCACAAGGCACAAGGCTGTATTTCCACTCACTATGCACATGTTATAGTATATTGCATTACAAGAGACGAATCATAGCGTTTTCAACTAGTGTGAGGAACGAGGGCAGCAATTCAAACGCGTTGCAAACGCTGTGTTTCGTTCCGAGTAAAATGCATATTATTTTTCACAACAATTCTATTGACAGTTCGATTTGAGGTATCTGCAATTTGGACGCGCAAAAAAAAGCCGCAAAAAATATTAGATCTGTCAGATACATGTGAAATTTATGTGAGGTTATGTCTGTCATTTTGACGTTTTCGAATATAATATGCGAATGAAGTTAGCGCGACTCAATTGATTTTACAACGTTAAAAAACAGAGAAAACCAACAACTGGAAATTTTCATCCCTATTTGAAACTGAAAGTTTCAACCCTAGGGATGAAAACAGGTATCGAAAATCGAATTTTCAATAGCGACGTTGTGAAAATATCTTTTTCAGGGTACTGTATCTAGTTTTATGTAATGCAACTAGTGAACACAATGAATTATTTAATATAAAACATAATTACATTGAAATATACATATTATGCATACGGGTCATATACAATATAATTAGAAAATATGCAGATTCTAAAGCTAATATATAACGTTTTCAAATAACAAGTAATTTATAAAGTAAACTCAACAATGAATATATTTACATGAAGTAGTAACTTCATATAGAGATATGAATAAATTAATTTAGTAGGTACTCGTACATCTAAATTCTTCTTTAATACTTCGACACGTCATCAGTTTCAATAGCCCTTTCCATCGACGAACATTTTTCTGCGCATGCGCCCAATTCCGCCATATTTTTCGGACACTTTTCATATTGTGTTTGTGGCAATGATTTCTAATAGAAAACAGTCATATACACGGTGTCCCAACGAAAACTTGTACCCCCGTAAAACTCGGCAAAATGAACGTTTTGACAAAAATCCAAAAACACGTCAATTTGTATATCAAAGGGGACCAATTTTTATGCAAAAATCATTCTTGCAACTCTAGTCCTGTGCGGGGGGTAGCGACTCCCCCCAAATTTTTAAATGGAATGGGGGGTCAAATGATCCCTAATTTGGAAGAGTTTTTCATTACTTACACAACCGTATTTGTTTTTTTCAATTCGATCGATTTGTTACCGAGAAAGTTTCCAAGTTAAAAAACTAATAAAAGCACAAAAAGGTTTAAACTATCGAATATATTGCTCGAAATGACCTCCACCAATTGCCATACAATAATAAATTGGAAACTTCAAGAAGCAATTTCTCGGTAACAAATCGATCGAATTGAAAAAAACAAATACGGTTGTGTAAGTAATGAAAAACTCTTCCAAATTAGGGATCATTTGACCCCTCATTCCATTTAAAAATTTGGGGGGAGTCGCTACCCCCCGCACAGGGCTAGAGTTACAAGAATGATTTTTGCATAAAAATTGGTCCCCTTTGATATACAAATCGACGTGTTTTTGGATTTTTGTCAAAACGTTCATTTTGCCGAGTTTTACGGGGTACAAGTTTTCGTTGGGACACCATGTATAAATATATTATTTTTTTAAGCCTCATTGCGTAACGCTGTATGATTATCCGATCTGGAGTCATCTGACAATTTCGTCGCTATTGACTTTACCTAGATTGTTTTTTTTTTAATTAATTTGTTAAGGGTCCCGTTTGGGGCAAATGGGACGTGAGTTACGATCTCCGTTATTTCTACTTTAATTTTGACGTTGTTCTTCGTCTTTTGCCTCACCCACAAACTGCAACTGAATATTACATTAATTTTCTACAAGATTAGATATATTCAAGTGTAAATATTTGCATTTTCTTATGAGATTCCGTACGTAGATAATGTTTCGTGCATTCAGCTAACAGTCTGCTTTAAATAGAAATGCTTTAAGGAAACGTAGGTACTTACAATGCATTTTTAATAATATCATGTAAAATACAAATATTATTACATTTTTTGCACTTTGTAAATATTTGAATTAAAACTGTAGTACGCTAATATAAAATATTATCTTTTTTTGTGCAAAGTTGACTATTTTTAGGGTTCCGTATCTCAGATTGAAAAAACGGAACCTTTATAGGATCACTCTCGTATCTGTCTGTCCGTTCGTCCGTCTGTCACAGCTTATTTTCTCCGAATCTACTGGAAAAAAAGTTGAAATTTGGTACATATAGAAAGATAGGTGACCCAATCACGGACGTATAGCGTAAATAAACGACTTATGATTTTGGGGGTTAATTTTAGGGGACAAATTAGAAAAGAGAGAGACAGCGAGAGAGAGAAAACGTTAGATGTAGATTCGGACTCTATGAGGACCTCAAAACGTGCAGATATGTCAACATTTTTCATTCACAAAATCGGACCCATAGGAAGCTAGAAATATATATGTCGAATTGATAAACTCTATTTTTTAAAAGTCGGTTGAAAACTAAAATCTGACTGCGAAAAAATAAAAAAATGGGTGTGTACTTATGACCACACGACAGAAGTGAAAACTTCAGATTTTCTAATTTTAAAATATATAGTATATGATTTTTTAATCACACAGTTTAATCATAAATATATTAAAATCGGCCTATACAATTAAATTTAATGATAATATTCACTATAATATTAAGTTTTAGTGTCAGCGCACTTGTGAATTACAAATTATATGTTTTAGTGTGATCTGTTAGCGCACTTGTGAATTAAAAATGACGTATTAAGTTTTTAGTGTCATCTATTAGCACACTTATGAACTACACACTATTACTAGCATATTGCAAATACGTGTTCGTGTTTGAGCCAAGTAGCCCCGATTATCACCGTCGGGTGCGTTTGATATCACTGTTGTTAACAGCCCAGGCAAAGCACGCCTAAAGGTACGTGCAGTATGGAGCTGGGATTCTAGATGGTAGCGTAGATCATAGCAGGGCTTGCTTAAATTAACGCATTGTTATATATGCGAGCGTACACAACGAAGCAGTGAGTGTAGCAGGTATAAGCGCTGTTACAAGAGCTGGTAGATATAAGAATGTATCTCACCATTCTTTCATCGCGCTGACTACTACAATCAACGTGTGACAACTGTCAAATGGCCGTTACAAGTTTCGCAACGGATGTGACTAGTTTAGTAAGTGAAATTTTGCCAGTTTTTATTTAATTTGTTGTGAGTTTTTCTAAGACGTATTTAAAAGTGATAGGTTCCATACGTAAATATTCAAAAAACAGGTTTGGGTAAAATTTTAATTCTTGGTATAAATGATGAAATTCGCCATGTTTAGATCGTTTTCTATTAATAGAGTGGACATGATAGCTCCTACCCAAATTTATAACTAAAATATACCACTTTGTAGCAGAAGAACACAAATATTCGTCTTCGCTATTTGACATTTCAAACGCGATTTAAGCTTGTATCAATGCTAGTTATCAAAGCTTCGTTGTGCAAACCTATAAGCGCTTATAATTTCAGCCACCATCTACCATACATGCTACCATCTAGAATCCAAGCTGCGTACTGCACGTACCTTAAGGAAGTTTTCACTTCAAAAAGAAGCTTCCAATATGAAAAGTTATAGTCTGGTAAAAGATATTAGTTAATTGAAATTCATTATCGAGAGCTATAATTGTTGTCATATTCCAGAGGTCTCGAGAGCTCGTTTCTTGCTTATCCACCCACTGTTTAAAATCAGTTTATTTAAAAATGGACATTTCGGAACCTAATGTAGTTTTGAGATAGTTTTACGGATAAGCTTATATGCACGTGGCTGTTGAACGAAAACCGGTTTTCACCTGGAGGCGTTCCAAAGAGACACTCAGAACAGACTCACGTTCTTATAATATATATATGATTGCATAAACTTTCAATGTGCATTACAACTGAATATGAATTCAGTCCCCGCTCTGAGTTGGAAAATCTTAAATAAACTCACTTATGAATTTCTATTTCACTATACCTACGAATCGTATATACTTACTTATATAGACCGAGAGCTAGTGACAATTTTTTGGTGTTATTTATTCAAGGCCTTATTTTTGTGAAGATGTTGAGGGAGGCATATTAAAGTGGCCTTGAGTAAGGGATTTTGCTAAATAGCTGTATGGAAGGGATGCAGACTGCCCCCAACTTGTAACAAAAAAAATGAGTCACAATTATTATTGCTTCAAGACTGAATTTTTTTGTATAGCTTGTCGGACAATTTTTTGGTGTTATTTATTCAAGGCCTTATTTTTGTGAAGATGTTGAGGGAGGCATATTAAAGTGGCCTTGAGTAAGGGATTTTGCTAAATAGCGGTATGGGAGGGATGCAGACTGCCCTCAACTTGTAACAAAAAAAAATGGTCATAAATATTATTGCTTCGATGCTGAAATTGCTTGTATAGCTTGTCGGTGACCCAATAATGCCGTTATAATATTTGCAGATCGATTGGTCAGAATTAAAGGGATGGTAGATCACCCCTACGAAATTTATATTATTAGTTCAAGGTTCAAATTTTAATATGTTACACGGCGACTGTTTTAAGGATATATTTCAATTTGCAGAACAAAATGTCGGTATTAGCCCCCTTGCAAAACTATATAAACACCTGGGCGAGCAAGTTTCCCTCTAAGAGAGGGGGTTGATACCGACATTTTGTTTTGCAAACAGTCAACGTAACAACATATTAAAATTTGAACCTTGAACTAATAACATAAGTTTCGTCGGGTACATGACACGTTTAGGGTGATCTGCCACCCCTTTAATACTGACCAATCGATCTGCAAATATTATAATGGCATTATTGGGTCACCGACAAGCTATACAAACAATTTCAGCCTTGAAGCAATAATAATTGTGACAATTTTTTTTTGTTACATGTTGGGGGCGGTCTGCATCCCTCCCCATACCGCTATCTAGTAAAATCCCTTATTCAGGGCACTTTAATATGCCTCCCTCAACATCTTCACAAAAATGATCTCGGTCTATTAGTCAGTCCCGGATTAAGCCAGCACGGGGCCTGTAGCAAATGTTTATCAAGAGACCTGAAGGGAAGGGTCCCTTGATTTAGGATATAAAATAAAACACCACTTTTACAAACAAATTTTTCTCGATTTAATGTGTTGACGAAACAATAATGTCGAGAACAGTGTGGTGTAATGGTTAGCGTAGCAGGCCTTTAGATCACACTGGCGTGGGTTCGAATCCCACCTCCGCTCATTGATGTTTTGTGATGTCATTTAGTTTTAAGTTACTTATTTATTATTTGATTTGATGTAATTAAAAGACGCTAATGACCTAAGTTGTCGACGCGTCTATAATATACACTAAATAAATAAGCATCAATAATGTCAAAATACAGATATAGTGTAAACTCCTAAACTTAGTGTTTTATTTTTGACAAAATTCTAATATTATTGTAGGACATTATCAAAATTTTTTTAGGAATCTTATAAGATTTGATAGAGGACACCTGGGCAGTGTTATAATTTTTTGTCTATTAAAATACAATTCGTCGTTCACATTATATGCAAATATGGTACATTGGATTGTGGAACAGTAGGGGATATATGGATAGAATGATACTAAACAGTTCTAGTGTTCAGAGAAAGTACTGTATAACAGAGGTATTGCCCGAGGGATACTTCTATATATTACAATACAATGTGCACATTCCTCTCCTTCCCACCCTTCCCCTTTATCTCGCATACCGTATGCCCAACTCTCCTCTACACCGTTAACTGGATTACACTCATGATCCCTTTAAATTATTTCGAAGTGCCACTTTGTTTAATTTATATATTAGGTTCGAGAAGTTTATTTGTAAAATTGAAAAAAAAACATTAAAGTTAAATGTGAGAAAATTTTTGAAAAAATCCTTCGAATAAATGAAGGGAATGTGGAAAGTTATGTCCTTCTGACAAATTGCTGAGTAAATTGAATTTAAAGTTATTTACATTTCTTGTTCTTTTGCCATCCAATAATTTTAAGTTTTAAAATACACGGTGACCTACCTATTTCTTTACCCCACAATTTACCCAGTGCTGAATACCGTTACGGTCTATCAGATGGCACTAACAGCTCAAAAATCAAAAAAATATGACATACCCTGTTCTTTCCCCATTCCCTTCAAATATATATTAAAAAAATTGAATATTGGAATGTTGAGTTGCGTTCTATGGAAATATGGCAAACGTCTTCGGGAAAGGACGTGGGTCCCGGAATCATAGATTAGAAAATGATACAAATCTTGATAGTTTCCGGGGCTTGTAAGTCGTTATCCTATGGTATTTCTACCTGAAGTTTCGTCGACAACTGCGGTAGACATTTCCAAAGGAGATGTGGCAGCGGTCGAAGTGTCCTTCTTAACAACACACAGGTAAGTGTGTCCACGACTGATGTCTTCCCTTCTCATATGCTGAGTGCCAGTGTGTTTTCTGTTCGGACCGAACAGTGAACACACTGCCAGGACTACGACCGAACAGAGAACACACTGGCACTTAGCATAAGAGAAGGGAGGACACCAGTCATTGAGCTGCCAAGGCGAACACTTCGACCGCTGTCAAATCGACTTTGAAAATGTCTACCGCAGTTGTACACGAAACGTCAGGTAGAAATATCATCGGACCACCCTGAAAGCTTACTTGGAGAAAATGATACAGTTTCGTCCATCATAACTATTGTCGGCCATTTTTCGTGACTCGGTGTGTATTATGTCTGGGCAGACAGGACACAGAACCATGTTAAGAGAACTAAGTATTGAGAAACACTGAGAAGCGAACCGACCGTGATAATAAATCAACAAACAGAACACGTTGAACAGAGTTGAACAACGAGCGACTGAATGGGTGGTGGAATAGTTCCACCCACGCGTCTCTTATTTATACACTATGTATCATATTTGTGTCATCCATTTGATCAGATCATTTTTCTGTTATTTATGTCAGATTATCGTCACCAAATATTTATTATCTGTGTACGCCCTTTCTGAGCATATAGACCGTTTTTTAAGTGAAACTTTTTAAAAATCGTTTTTTTTTTGTTCGGTTACGCATGTCGAACGTCACGTCACGTCCAATCGAAGACCAGTGCTCATCGAAAAGCAGCGACCTTGTCACGTTATGTTGAACGACTGTATACAAATGTGATTGTAGTCGACCAGTCCAGTAATTACTCAATAGTGATCAAAAAGCAGCGACGTTATGTTCATAACTATATTGTACGTCTACATAACAAATTTTTGGAGAGGTTCTTGAGTATCAGTAGACATAATTTTTGGGAATTTATAATTTTAGATCTACAAAATCCCTAAAATTTTAAGACGTGATACAGAACTGCGATTATTGTTGTTGAATGCAAGGTTCAATTGGCTTTCATCAGCATAGTGGTGCAGCATTTGCTTCACACGCAGAAGGTCGCCGGTTCAATTCCGGTCTACACCATTTTTTTTTGTGTTTTTTGAAGTGACATCTTCCTTAGGCGCGCTTTGCCTGGGCTGTTAACAACAGTGATGTGAAACCCACTCGACGGTGACAATCGGGGCTACTCGGCTCCAACACGAACACGTGTTTGCAATATGCTGGCAATAGTGTGTAGTTCATAAGTGTGCTAATAGATAACACTAAAAACTTAATACGAGTAAAAAGTCATTTGTAGTTCACAAGTGCGCTAACAGATGACACTAAAACTTAATACTATTATCGTTAAGGTATTATATTCATTAAATTTAATTGTATGGGCCGATTTTAATATATTTATGAATAAACTGTGTGATAAAAAAATTATATATATATATTTTAAAATTAGAAAATCTGAAGTTTTCACTTTTGTCGCGTGGTCATAAGCACACACCCATTTTTTTACAACTATTAATATTGCACTTGATACTTATTTACTTATATATTTTTTTTGTATTTTCTCTATTTATTTTTTTATCATAGTGGCAAATTATAAGCGGTTTAGCAGAACGTGTACTTTTGGTTTTGCCAACGATTTTATCAATGCTCAGGGGCTGTGGCAGTTTCTATGATTGCACAGTAGGAATATTATTATTTTATCTTTATTTTTATAAAAAGCTATTTGATACTGTCGGAACATAGAAAACGGCTTAGAATAAAACATTATATGAATACACACTGCGTACCAACATTACAAGCGTATATACGGGTGTTTGTGCTGGTTGTATGTTGGTATGTCTGGAAACAATAATGTAAAATGTAATGCAGTTTTGTTGTAATAGCTCTGGTATTTTCTTGGAGTGCATTTCATATAACGTTATAGTAGAATAATGAAAAGAAGAAATTCATGGAGAGCTTACAGGTCTAGAGAGCACGGACTATCTATCTTTCTGGTTTCTCTCTTTTTATCTCCTTTTTTTTCACTTGTTTTTCACTCTCCTTTCTTTCTCTCTCTCTCTCTCTCTCTCTCTGTGTGTGTGTGTGTCTCTGACCATATTGCTTAATTGCTCATTGAGGTTTCTATCAAAAGTCATCAAAAGGGAAAATTGATGAGATCGTCTCGCTTAATCGATCACTGAAATCTCTTCTACCCAAAGCTAAGAGATGAAATTGCCGCACAATTGCTCGTTGGGGTTTCTTCTACCAAAAGTTAAGATTGGACATTATTTACACTGTCTTGGTTAATTGAATATCGAGCTTTTTTACTCCAAGAGCTGAAAGAGGAAATTCGTAAGACCATCTCGCTTAACTGCTCCTCATTCAAGTATCTTCTTCCAAAATCCAGGAGAAGAAATCAACGACATTGGCGTGATTAATTTCACATTGAGCTTTCTCCAACCAATAAACGGCAAGACATTTGGTGAAATCAGGATTTCAGTTGCATTTCTGTCGCCATTCCAAATATAATATTTTAATAAAGAAGCTTGGTATACCTATAGTTTTAAAAAAATCGTTTAATCAAAAATATAAGAATTTTTAAAAATATTCCGAAAGCAAGAAATCTGAATGAAATACAAGACCGGTCCAATATTACATTGTTTTTAATATTTTGCGTGGGAAATTCCTTATTTCAGCGAAAAATAATCTTAAAATACCTGTGTTGTTATTATACCTTGTTTTTATTCTTAGAAATTTTTTTATTTCATTCTCCATTAATATCTATATGTTCCAAGTCGCTGTTCTCTTGTTTTTACGATTCGTTTTTGTTTAGACAAGATGAAGAAACATCTGCACTGCAATAATATTATTATCATTGCTATCATTCCTTCAAGTGTTGAATGAGTTTTCTTCTTTTTCTTATCCTGAACTTTGTTATTGCATTTAATTTAAATATTTTTAAAGGGAAAGGTAAATTTTGTAATGGAAAATATACATGGTGATTTTGATAGTTTATTGTTTTCTTATAAGTATAAGACATTATTCTAAATACAGACATTCTTATTATACAGGATGTTAATTAAGTATGTGCACAGACTTTAAGGAATTAATCTATGATTGATTTTAAGACAAAACCTTCATATAAATATGGGTCCGCAATGGCGCTGTTTTCCAGATACAGGGTGTTAAATTTTAAAATTTAAATTTAAAGTGTTTGAATTAAAAATAATTTAATACTAGCAAAATGTACTCTCTGACTATATCTATTAGTGTGTGCAAAGCTTTAATTAAGTAACTGGCACTATTCAAAAAATAAATGAAATACCTGGAAAACCATTGCAAACGATCAAGGTTTTGTCTTAATATCAATCATAGATTAATCCCTTAAAGTTCGTGCAAATACTTAATTAACACCCTGTACTTGTATCATAAGAAATTGGTGACTCTTAATTATTTCGTCGCCAAAACAAAAATACACCCGGAAAGCTTAGTAAAAAATTATATTAAATACTCTTTTTTAAATTATTCTAATGAACCCTTTGCAGCTTAAAAATACTAAAAAATGAGCTTTATACCATACAAGTTTTTATTTAAATTAAAATTAATATTAAGAAAAATTTCATATAAATAATAAAATATAGTTTAGTTTTTTTATTTTTATTACATTTTTCTCCAGTATAAAATTTAATTAAATTTTTATTATACAGGTATCTTGAGAGCTATTATAATTATTATTATTTTCTTTTTAATATTAGTTTTGTTTATATCTACATACTTGGGGTGTGTATGTTTTGTTGTATTTTCTTGACCCAATTTAGTTAAAAAATCTTTATAGATTACCATATTTCACTTGGGTGTCACAAAACCACTTCAAAATAATTTTTAGTATAAAAAATGACAAGCGACTAAGCCCTGCAGTCAGTGTCCATTCTGATTGGTCGGATACCCCATCTTGATGTCGTTTGACACACACATACACCCCTAAACGAACGTAACAACTAACTAGTGAACTCTGCATACTAATATGGATAGTTGATAGCGATTAAAAAATGGGTTTTGTATGTGGACAATGTTCAAACACATATTCTTCAAGACAGGCATCAATATTCACAAAATTAGAATGGAAACTTCAGATAAGGCTTGTAATCTAATTCTTTCTATAAAAGTCGATCAATTTTCGGACATTTCAAAATAAAACTTAATTAAAATTTATTTTTCTATTCCAATTTCTCAAGTACACTGTTATTGTATCAATTTTGGCCATCCTATTATCTGAAATAATAGATAATATTAAATTATTTTTTATTTTGAAATGTCAAAAAATTGATCGACTTTTATAGAACGAATTCGATTAGAGGCCTTATGAGTCATAGCTCATTCTGATCCAATCATTTTTTCCCAATGCTAAATGTCCTATGTAGGTATTCCTTACCGGTTTACATACTGTGTGTATATCCACTTCTCTTTTATGCATGCACGTAGGGCGATATGAAAACTTTACCAAATATTGAATGTATGAAAAATTGTCGACGATTTAGCTCTTGAAATGAAGACTACTACTTTTAGTCCCAGTTTACTGGGACGCCGTCCCCACGCATCGTAGACGTTAGAAAGTAGATGTTTTATATTATTCAGAATCGAGAAAAGCGTGTTTTAAATACAGTAACTTTATTTTTACAAGCTTTTATTTAACTTGCAATATTTGTATGTTAGTTTGTTTAGGTCAAATCTTGCAAGTCAATTTTGAACGACTTCCACGTATCCGATCGATTTAAAATTTGGTACACATATGCATTCCCGATGACAATACATGATTCAATCGTTTTTAGAATTAAATTCAATCCCTATAAGGGAGTCAAACGAGGGAGTAGGGTTTTTTTTTGACTATTCAACGCCTAGGCCAAACCGCTAAAGCTAGAAACTTGGAATTTGGACAGTAGGTTTCTTTTGTGACGTAAGCACCCCCCGTATGAAAGGGTTTTTCGAAATTCAATTCCTAAGGGAGTCAAAAGGGGATACACTTTTGAACGACTAAAAGGAACAAAAAATATTAGTTAAAAAAAGCTTTTTAAAGAATAAAGACACGCTTTTATTTAAATGCACTAAACAGGAAAAAAATAATTTTTAATAAATTTAGGTTCACACATATATGTCACGTTATTTTAAAGGTAATGCGCATGCGCAGAAGAGTGAAACAAAGACAGGTGGCCCAATTATCTATGTCTGTCTTTACCCGCTTTCCACGCACAGAGTGGTATATAGGCCATAGGGAGTAAGCTTTCAGTGAATACAGCGTCATAGGTCTACGTATTTTGGCTGAGACTTTGTGACAACACAGTATACCAGCGAGAGATGTCTAGTATATTGTTAGTTCTTTTCTCTGTATGATAAGTGACTTCTCGGCGAATATGAGCGGCAATAAGTCACCTTTTCTACTTCTCTATCTCTGTCTTTGTTTAAAGCACATCATATTATTATACCAAGAATTTCAACTATTGTACACAGAAATATAAACCCACGTTTTGCGTTCGTCTCGTGGCAAAAAAAACTTGCATGTTTTTTTTTGTAATCGGATATTTTTTGTTAGTAACGACGGCGAAGTGATTTTGAAACGGTTTTATTTAGCTTGACCTCGCGATTGTTTGTTACTATCTTTGTTTCAAATCTTGCGACAGGTTTTTCAACTACTTCTACTTAACCGATTCTTATGAAACTTTGCACACACATTGAGTTCCCGTGACAATACAATATTATGATAATTTCAACTTGGTAACGAGGGTCTGATGATGGAATCAGGAGATGGACAGTTAAAAGGATGAGGAGTTTGCATAATGATACGGGCCAGAAATCAAACTAAAAACTAGAAAATAAAAATAGGTAAAAAAACTTTTAAGTTAAACGGTTTTATTTTCAATCATCAGCTGTACCAAAAACTAGAAATTAATTAGGACACAAACCAAGGAGCACTTTGTGTCGCTGCGTCAGCGAAATTAGTAATAAAAACGTGGGGCGCATAAAAATCTGTATAACGATTGTATAATTATTAAATAAGAACGGCTTGTCTATAGAAAAATGTGTTTCCAAGCCCACCAACAGAACTATTTCAAATGTGCATCACGTTTTTATTACTTATTCCGCTGCCGCAGCGACACAAAGTGCCCCTTAATTTGTGACATAATTATTTTCTAGTTTTTGGAACAGCTGATGATTTAAAATAAAACCGTTTAACTTAAAAGTTTTTTTACCTATTTTTATTTATGATATATTTTGTGTGCAGTGTTTGGTCTCCAATATCTATTCAATTAGTTACTGATTTTTGTGCTGTTATGCCCAAACAAATTTTGAGTTTTGGAGCTTACAGATCCCAAACCATTAGAGATACAAGAGGTTACGTGCGCTTATAAATTTATATAAATTTGAAAAGGACAAATTCTCTAAGTTTCTTTTTCCCTGTTTCAATTTTATTTTCAGCTAAAAAAATAAAAATACATAAATTCAAAAATCACTCTCAAGTAAAGATCAACTCGTGATATTTTATATCTCTCAAAACGAATTTTTTTAACCAAACTTTGATTTTGTACCTGGCACATGGGATTAATTTCTTTAAAGGGCGTTTAAAAAAATCGAGCTTTGTATAAAGTACGATGTTCGACATGATGAGAAAATTGCGAACTGTGATATGCGTGAGGTTACAGCACTTGCCAGAGTCTTGAGAACTCGTGTGCTTGTCGTCGGGCTCGTACGACGATCTCCACATTCGTTCTCGTGTGAATGCGACATAAGACCCTGGCTCGTACGTAACTTCACGCCTGTCCACAATCCGTCACTTTCTCAACTTGTTCCACAGTGAAGTGCCGATTATCGTGATCTATATTAAGTAACAGTTTTATTATGTTTTTTTACAATATATATTTTTTTTGCAGGTAAGCAAAATTAACAACTTATATCTTGTGATCCAGTCTTCAAAAATGGTTTGTTTGCATATTTTTTCTATTATTATTTTATATGAATGGTTGACCAGTACCTAATTGGGCTATCTATTTAATATACGGACAAACGGCTTCTCTATTATCAGTTGTATAATAATTGAATACAGGCACAGCCGCCTCGCGAAAAAACACATTTTTGTAAGCTTTGATGTTAGGACAATTCGGACACGTTTTTTCGACTCCATATTTCTATTTCTTTACTGAACATGGAGGTAAAAATTATTGAGCAAATTTTTATTTGGAAAGGGATGTCGCAAACTTGATAGTTATTTAGTAATTTGATCTAGTATAATGATATTAAAGTTATTCATCAGTTAATCACATTGGACTCTTATAATATCATAGAAATAAAAATAACTAGAACGATCATAACGATGGTAGAAATTAATTTTTCGCATCAGTTTCTTTTATGTGTCTTAATGGCCATCCTGCTAGTTTCATTTTAACTCGTGTACAGTTGGCAACAAGTAAAGAAAACGTATACACGATGATGTTACTCTCCGGTATTTTTTTTAATTTCACAAAATATTTCAAACCGATAAATTTCAAAAATGAATATCATTTTCAACGCTCAAAATATTTACACGAAACTTACGAACAGATATTTTATTTTATGAAACTTTTCAATGAAACCTTTTTTGTTTCACAAGCTTTATGAAACTTGAAAATAAGTAGGTATACATAATGGTAAAATTTCATAAAATTTGCAATGAAACATTTTTTTGAACTCGCGCTATGAGGGTTCCGTACTGTCATAACAATTTAATAAAAATTAAGTTTGTCATGTAATAATTCTCAAATATAGTTTACAACCATCTCGTAGAATGGCGCCTATAGCGGATTGGTTTGCGTCCATATTATATATGTTTTTAATTTGTCCTCTACATACTGATACTTGTGGGTTAGTTAATATCAAAATACAAGGTTTTTTGAATGGCCATATCTAATTTATTACATCAAGTTAGAAGCTTGAAGTTTTAAGAGATTGTAGACCTTAATATCTGATTTGAATTTCAACGCGATACCTTTAGCCATTCCTGAGAAACAGGGTCTTGACAGAACCCTAAAAATTAAGTTTGTCACGTGATAATTCCACATAGAATTAGAAATTAATGATTTTCGGATTTGTTCCTTTATTTCTGTTATAAGACCTTCCGTCGGAAAGTGTCTTATAGGTTTTGATGAGTGAGTCACTATAAAAAAATACGTGATTTTTTTAAAATCTTTTTATTGCATCGAGTTAGATTAGAAGCTTGAATAATTTTACAGGACTATAGGGTTGTAGACCTTAATATTTAGTATTAATATTAGCCATTCCGGAAACAGACAGATGGACAATGAAGTGATTCTATGCGGGTTCCGTTTTTTTCACTCTGAGGTACGGAACCCTAAAAAGTGTCTATTTGAAATTTTGTTTCTGTCTGTACAACCACAAAGTTTTATTATATCTGATACTATATAAACGTTTTCGCCATTAAATTTATGTCCGTTCAGACATAAATTTTTTAGTATGTTGTCACTGAAAGAAAATTGATTGGGAGTTTTCTATATCTAGATAACGCTGGGTCATTATTGCAATTTAATAGGTCAGGCTTACAATTTTTTATTGCGACGTGTTTTATTAAAAACTGTCACCATTTTGTTTTCATCCTGGAATATATTCTTCTCTCAAATTCCTTTTTGAAGGAGTTATCAATGTAAGTTCCATCAGTGTACAATACGTTGAAATTAAACGAAGATTTTTTAAATTTTACTTTCGATTAAAATAACCTAATAGCAAAGTGTATATTTAGGGCCTAATGTGGTATATTACTGATGAGTAGTGAAAGTATGCGCATGGCTTAAGTGATGGCTCGTCTTGGCGCGCCTCGTGGTTTAAGATAGCTCGTGGAGGTAGGGTCACATTATGATATTATCGCATATTATTATATTATGAGCTATCATAAAACTATTTGACTCTTGTGTACCGCCTTCGAGACGATCCACCACCTTACGAGCCACTGTGAGCGACCCATGTCTCACGACACGCTCGTGGTAGCTTGTCGTGGTTAATGATGGTTTGACGAGCTATCACAAGCTGTGTGACCCGGCCTTTACACTAAAGGCCGGGTCACACGGTGCGTGATAGATCGTCGAGTCACGACAAGTCATCACGAGCACGCGTCGTCATGGATCGCTCGTAGTGGCGCGTTGCTCGTAATGGATCGCCTCGAAGGTGGTTTAAAAAAATTGTGTTTTAAAGACCACCAACAGCTAAGGTTATTTGGGCCTAGCACCAATTCATATTTTCAATTCATTATTTTTTTTTATAATGAATTGAAAATCCATTTGACACTTTGACCAACTCCCGGGCTAGAACCCGGGAACTGGGGACTTGTAATAGAGGAATCATAGAAACGCCATGTAAAAAAATTGTGTTTTAAAGACCACCAACAGCTAAGGTTATTTGGACTTAGCACCAATTCATATTTTCAATTCATTATTTTTTTTTGCAACGCCATGTAAACAACAGCATTGCTACATTCTCGAAGGTGGTAAATGAACAAGAGTCAAAGGGTTTTATGATGGATCATAATATAATAATAATATGATACCCTACCTCCACGATCCGTGCCAAGACGATCCCGCACGAGCCATCACAATTATTGCCATGCACCGTGTGACTCGGCTTTAACTTATATAAAGATGTAATATTTGATAACAAAAGAAATGCGATGTAAACATACATTTTATTGGCTAAAATCGCAATATTGAAAAAAACAAACAAAATGCACGTTATTAGCAGTGAAATGTTTCAAAAACAGAGATATGAAAACGGTAACTAAGAATTGTATTCTGGGACGACAGACATTTAAAGAAAAGACGCGGTAGCACTGCCGTCTGTCGGACAAGCTATTAACTAACGATTACTCTCAATTCTCATTAGAAACGGCAGAGAAGAAACAGAATCGTGGAGATAATAAACAATATAGGGTTTATACTAATACAATTTACTCGTACAGGTTTATGTACTATGGAAATTAATTTAACAAATTTTAAACAATCTATAACACAGCGTTTCTCAACATTTTTGAATTGCCGATTATAATAATTATAATCGGCAATTCAAATAGTGTCAATTCAAATTATACAGGGTGTCCCAAAATTGCTGGGACACAGCTACCACGTGTAGTAGAGGTCAAAATAAGTCGATTGGACCCAATTTATTTGTATACCAAAATGTACCGTTTGCCCGTGAGAAGAGTTCAAAGTTTACATAAAAAAAACACATTTTTGTACGCTGTTCAGACATGGGTGAAACAAATTGATTGAAATTTGACAAAAGTGCATTTTAGAGGATTACTCTCCTTTCGGTAATCAAAGAAACCCAAAAGAAATTGTAGAAGGGTTAAAACCACCCTCACCCTCTGACATTTTTTTCAGAACTTTCTTAGGGGTGGTAATACGGTTCTCAAATTTTTTGGCGAGAAGACTGATTAATTATCTTCATTTTGTTACTCTTGTAAAAATTTCGTATTCCGCATAGTTCCGAAGGAAAAAAATGTTTTCTTAAATAGTACAAGTTTAATAAAATTGTAATACAAAATTTTATGTAAACTTTGAACTCTTCTCACGGGCAAACGGTACATTTTGGTATATAAATAAATTGGGTTCAATCGACTTATTTTGACCTCTACTACCGTGCTAGCTCTGTGTCCCAGCAATTTTGGGACACCCTGTATATATAACTCGAAATATGTCCATAATCGGATGTTACCGATTATTTAAAAAATCGGATTATCGATTATTTTTTATTCGAAATATCTCATCACTATTATTTATTCAATATTGTGTCCACAGTACTCAAATAAGCTGTATTTGAGAATCTCTTTTGTTTATAGTCTTCATGGTCATTCAGCCGCTAGTTGAGTGTAACTGAACCCTCAGACTATGTGAGGAAGCTTTTGAGTATGACCTTGATCCGTCTTTATCAGATACAAAATAATCCTTTTTTCTTCTCTGTAGGTCTAATAGAGCGTGAGAAATAACGGGCTAAAATCAGATTTCTTTTTCTCTTGAGAACATTACGTAATACCTATGTCAGGGATTTTAGTTTTTAAAAACCTTTTCACATTATTTTCTGTTCTTTTTTATACGATTTTCGGATTGTTATTTGGTATTTGATTGTTTAAAAATCTTTCAACGTCTTAATGTCCAACGCATGTAAACATGAAAAGTATTGCGATATAAATGAAAAAATAAAAAAATATCTCAGATATGCTTAAACTTAACGTGTCTTACGGTAGATAGATAGATAGATAGATATTTATTTGATCACAGTCGACATTGACAAAATGTATGTAATAAGTCAAAATAAGTATGTTAATTGAAATCATAAAATTCTTTCAAATCATAAAAGCAATTCACAATCAGGAAATTTTGCAATGTGCGTTTAAAAGAGCTAAAGTTGCTGTCTCGAATTGATATATCTTTTAACTTAGGAGTTATGACTGTTTAAAATGTATATAAAAAAATTAAAATATCTTAAAACGCTTATATCAACAAGTTATTCTATATACTTCTCACCAAGGAAACGATGGCCTGTATAGGTTGTGTGCACGAAGCCTACTAGCGCCGCTAGCGGGTAATAGTGCACGATTGAACTCATTTTTATTGTTGACTATACCGGGAAATTTTTTAATAAACGAATACCATTTTGTCTAGCTGTGTGCAAATAGTATAAATAGCATAGCATAAAAGGTACGTGAAAATTATTTATTTTAAGTTTTTTTCTTCTTCAATTTTGACGTATAATAAAAAATAACTGATTAAGTAATTTATATCAGACATGGAGGGTGTACCTACACCCATGTCTATGGTTTATATTGACAGACGAAAACATAACCTAAAACCATGGCGCCTGTAATCTTACGGACCGGGTTTAAAAGTGTTAAATTTATCAGATTTATAGTAATTATTTCCAAATAAGTTAGAAGTAAAATCATGGTTTTACTTACTTGACTTTTTAAACAACAATGCTCACGCCGGAAAATTAGAGTTCTGAGTTTACCATGGATCTCACAACGAGCGCTCGCATCTATATTATTATAACTCTGCCCTATTGCACACAGTCTATATCAACAAGTTTTTCTATACTTCTCACCAAGGAAACGATGACCCGTATAACTGAAAATGCCCCTCTGGCCCGGTTCAACCACGAAATCTGGCATCGATGGCGCCGCCCCACTCCCCCGGTCCCCCTCGGCCGCCAGTGTTGTGTATTGATTTACTAAATACCAACTAAAATCATAGGCATCTTGATTAGGCAGATAAAATGATTTACAAACAAAAGATTTCACCCAACTGTTTCGTTGTCATCCAACTCAGAGCAGCCAGTGTTAGAACAAAACACACGAAATATGAAATGCGGATAAATCGTCACGTGATTGAACTTTTTCAACTGTTATATTTTTTTACTGTGACAACGGCTTTATGCGTTGGACCTACAACAGAACCTTGCGGCACCAGCATATACCTGACTCCGTATTTGTGTGTGTATGTGTCTGTCTTTGTCTGACTTTCCAATAAAACTTGATTGTCCTGGCTACTAATGGCCACTGTAACTTTCTGTTTGACGCACTAAAAGGTCGATAGAGTTCGAGAGGAATTGTTATTTTATTGAGAAAAATGTTCATTGAAAATCGAGAATGACAAGTGCTTTTCTTTCGTCCTCTCGTTTGAACTTTTCTTCTTTATACAAAAGATATATACGCTTTTGTGTTCAGTGTTTTTCATAAACTGCGTTTCATTTGTCCGAATTGTCTTTTGTTTATTACGAAGAAGCACGATCGCAGATTAACTGTTTTGTCTTTAGAATTTTTAATATTTACGAGCATGTTTATAAATAAAAACGGTCCATTGAATGGTTTATTTAACAGAACAGAATAGAATATATTTAGTTGTAAGAGAGACCGAAGTCTATTACATTAGTCATATAAAAGTGTAAAATTAATATTCATTCAGGCTATAGCAGTTTTTTGACAGCAAATATTTTTTTAGATCGTAGTTAAATTTTTTGCAATTTTTTATTTCTTTCAAATGATTCGGTAGTTTATTATGCACTCGTACCATGGCGTTAGTGATACCACGATTTACAACAGTTAGCGAGCTGGTGTTTATTTTTAATTTTTCCTTATTCTTGTACCGTATTCGTGATTATAAACATTATTTTCAAAAAATTGTGGGTTGTTCTTGACGAATTTGCTACTCTCCAAAATGTAGAGATCATAGATAGTTAATATTTGTAATCTTTGAAAGAGAGGCTTGCAGTGCTTTCGTGGTGCCACTTCCACCATGATACGTAATATACGCAATAAAAATCTTCACCAAGTACAGAGAAAATTCTTTTTGTAACACATAGGTATTTGAAATGTACAACATTTCGTGCCTCTAGTCGGCTGCTTAAAATAATATATATCGCACGCCTACCATAATGCAATATTTTATGCCATGTATACCTAAAAAGCGACTAGACCCTGCAGGGTTCTTTCTGATTGGTTTAATACCCCCATCTTGATGTTGTCTAACACACACACACCTAAACGAACGTAACAACTAACAAGTGAACTCTGTATGGATATAGCGATTAAAAAATGGGTAAATTTGTATGTGCACAATGTTCAAACACATATTCTTCAAGACAGGCATTAATGTTCACAAAATCGGTTAAGGCTTGTAATCTAATTCTTTCTATAAAAGTCGATCCCATTTTTTGACATTTCAAAATAAAAATTTATTAAAATTTAATTTTCTGTTCCAATTTCTCAAGAACGCTGTTATTGTATAAATTTTAGACATTCGGATATCTCAAAAAATAATATTAAATTAAGTTTTATTTTGAAATGCCAAAAAATTGATCTACTTTTATAGAAAGAATTAGATTACAAGCCTTACCTGATGTTTTCATTCTGATTTTGTGAATATTAATGCCTCTCTTGAAGAATATGTGTTGAACATTTTCCACATACAAATTTACCAATTTTTTAATTGCTATCAACTATCCATATTAGTACAGAGTTCTTTTGTTAGTTGTTTTGATCGTTTAGGTGTGTGGTGTGTGCAAACGACATCAAGATGGGGTATTCGGCCAATCAGAAAAAACCCTTACGCAGGGCCTAGTCGCTTGTGTATACCTAGGCGTGCATAAAATATAGACTGCGTACATTAATGCAATATTTTATACCATACATCTCGTAAAATTAAGTATAAGATGCTCGGTGTGTTGGTACTCGAGCCGCAGGCGAGAGTGCCAAACTTCACACCTCGCGTCTTATACTTACACTTTTAAATGTTTGTAGCGCCTCTATTACCTTTTAACTCAGTGTAATCGAAGGAGCTTCTTCTTAGTTCTTATGCCAGCGCTACACATGCTACGAACAACTTCCAACGTTAGTTCGTCGCATCGTGTGACCGACGGTCAAACCTACGAGCTACCAATGTAGAGCGTCCAACGTTCGCGTTTGACCATGTTCCAGCTGTTGTCGATATTCTTGACCCGAATCAAAGGAATCCCTCCAACGTTCTTAGAGACTGCTGTACTTTTGAAATCTAAATGTCATTTTAGCAGATGGTCAAACACACACCGAAAGTTTGAATCGAGTTGAAACAACAAGCTTTATTCCGGTTATTTCGATACGTAATCATCCCCGTGAAAATCCCCCTCCCCCCGTCCCCTGCCGTTGGCATGTCCAGACTTTTCAAGTAATACGATGTATATGTCAACCCAATGAATTGTCATTCGATAATTTTTGATGTCGAATTAATAGCGGATACGATTTTTTCATGGTGCGTCAAAGAATGATGGTTGCCATATTTTTATCCGTCAGATAGCGCCAGAAGTAAGGTATGTGTCAAACGTGTACATTTTTTATTCATCAGATGGCGCTGGTGGCAAGTAAAATATACGTCAAACGCTTACATTTTTACAAACTTTTATTTAACTTGCAATGTATGTTAGTTTGTTTGTGGGTTTGTGTGTTTATTTTCTTAGGTCAAAACTTGCAAGTCAATTTTGAACGACTTCCACGTATCCGATCGATTTGAAATTTTGTACACATATGTATTCCCGATGACAATACATGAATAAATCGTTTTTAGAAATAAATTCAACCCTTCAGGGGTTCAAACGGAGATGTAGGGTTTTTTTGACTAATCAACGCGCAGGCCAAATCGCTGAAGCTAGAAACTTGAAATTTGAACAGTTGGTTCCTTTTCTGACGTAAGTATCCACTATGAAAGGATTTGTCGAAATTCAACGCCTACGGGTGTCAGAGGGGGGTAAAATTTTGAAAGATTAAAAAGAACAAAATAAATATTTGTAAAAAAAAACTTTTTTGACACAAGCTTTTATTTAAATGCACTAAAAAGGAAAAAATAATTTTTAATAATTTAGGTTCATAATTTATTATAAAAGCGTGGGTCGTCTCTAATAAACTATCATAGAGTTCACGATCCACGCTTTTATAATAATTTATGAACCTAAATATTATTAAAAATTATTTTTTCCTTTTTAGTGCATTTAAATAAAAGCTTGTGTCTAAAAAGTTTTTTTTACTAATATTTTTTGTAATAAAAAAAAAAACATGTTAACCTGTATTGCAAATAGTTTCTCTACGGTAGACTGGTGTCTAATCTCTATAAGGGCACCCAATGGGAAGTTGGCAGTGTTGTTTTACTCACACATCCATGCCTCTTTTTTATTTTTAATAGCCTTTTTTTACAAAAAAAATGCAGGTTCAAGCTCAGACACAAGTTGAATTCAAACGTCACAGAACATCAGCCATGTCCGTGTTGTAACGCCACTAGCTCTAATCCCAAAGGGCGTTAGAAAGGTACACATCTATCCTATACATATATGTATAAGATTGGGATTGATTCTCATCGTTCTGTCTCTTTCAGATACGCATCGAACACAAGAAATCGGTCAGTAGGAAAACATATTGATGAGTTCTTGTCTGGGCAAATGTGACGTCACATGGCGGACTTTTTAAATCTATATTTGAATCAAAATCGACTGGTGTAAAATTGCTTTCTCGTATTATGAAAATTTAAATTGTATGGAATGTATTATTGATCTATTTTTAACCTATAAGTTCGTTTTTAACCGACTTCAAAAAAAATAAAATATCAGTAAAAAAAACTTTTTAGAGGCAAGCTTTTATTAAAATTTACTAAAAAGGAAAAAATAATATTTAAAAATTTTGGTTCATAATTATTATAAAAGCAGGGGTTGTAATCTCTATGATAGTTTATTTATTGTAGATTATAGACGCGTCGACAACTTAGGTCATTAGCGTCTTAATAACATTAAATAATAACTTCCTTAAAACTAAATTACATCACAGAACATCCGAGGCGGGATTCGAACCCACGACAGTGTGATCCAAAGGTCGGCTACGCTAACCGTTACACCATACTGTCCTCGATATAGTTTATTAGTCGCAACCCCCGCTTTTATAATAATTATGAACCAAAATTATTAAATATTATTTTTTCCTTTTTAGTACATTTCAATAAAAGCTTGCCTCTAAAAAGTTTTTTTTACTAATATTTTATTTTGTTAATTTTAGTCTTTCAAAACTTTACCGCCCTTTGACACCCGTAGGGGTTGAATTTCTAGAAATCTTTTCTTAGTGGATGCTTACGTCAGAGAAACCAACTGCCCAAATTTCAAGTTTCGAGCTTCAGCGATTTAGCCTGGGCGTTGATTAGTCAAAAAAACCCTACATCCCCGTTTGAACCTCTTAGAGGTTGAATTTATTTCTAAAAACTATTTTTTCATGTATTGTCATCGGGAATACTTATGTGTACAAAATTTTAAATCGATCGGATACGTGGAAGTCGTTCAAAATTGACTTGCAAGTTTTGACCTAAACAAACACGCAAACTAACTAACATACATTGCAAGTTAAATAAAAGCTTGTAAAAAAAAGAGGAGGTTCTCAGTTCAACTGTATTTTTACGAACGCAGTAGACATTTTTGATGAAAGTAATTTGATTGCTTTGTACGTCTTTAAATTATTTTAATTAAATTTAAACTAGTCATTTTATTTCATATTGTTTAACCAATTTTTTCTTCAAACTTATCACTTTGATAGTATAGGTATTATTTTAGACGGACACTATTTTTTAGGCGCGACCTCAACATAGCGGGAAGCACCTGCACCCGCTTTGTCTGTGAGTCTTCAGTAAGTCAAGTTTTTGTCTATGACGCGTACAACCTAAACGGCTGACCTGATTTTGAAAAACGTTTTTTGTTCGTTTGTTCCCGAGGTTAGTTGTGCACCCAGTGGTCTCAGAAGGAAGCAAATTGTTTTTCGCTTACAGCTTATTCATTTATGAAATCTGATCGACTCGAAACCTTAAACGAAAGAGGAGAAATTATTACATCGATTTATGCTCAACGTCTGAAAAATAAAAAACGTTTTTTGTTCGATTCTTCCCGAGGCTAGTTGTGAACCCAGGGGTCCCAGAAGGGACTGAATTGATTTTCGCTTACAGCTTGTTCAAATGAAATCTGATTTGTTAAACGAAAGAGGAGAAATTTTTGCGTAGATTTATGCTCAGCGTTTTTAAAATATACATTTCTTTAATTTATTCTTGTTTGCAATTAAGAGAATGGATTTAAGAACGAAAAAGTAAGTTTCATTATTTAATTATGTATATGAGGAATAAATGCACTGTTTAAAATTATCAAATTTTGATAAGTGGGACAACCCTATTAAGAGTAATGTCGTTATAAGCGAACATATTCTTAGAGAGAACAAATTACTTAAATTTATGAAAAGGCGTCTCCAAAACAAAATTTATTTTTAGAGGTTCTTTATTAGTGTATTTGCCATATGGCACATACACTATTGGCGTCGGTCGGATGGCGGGACCTAGGGGTCGGACCAAAATTTCTCGATGTTTCATAGCCTCCTGAACATTTTGGCACCATTTTTGGAAATGTCTATTTATATATGTATATATATATATATATATATATATTTATATATATATGTGTACGGGCTATAACTTTCGAAAGAGTTAATTGATTTTGACGAAATTGGGTAGGCACGTTGCAATCCATAACCGCACGAAGCCTATTTAAAATGGGCCCAATCGGACCATTTTAAGGGTAGTTTTTAGGGGTTGAAAAATGTTTTTGGGCCCAAAAATACCGAAAAAATTGTCAGAATCGTTTCAAAATTGAAATTTAACTCTTTAGTAAAGATTAAAATGTGCTGCTAAAATTTTAATAAAATCGCGCCGACAGGTCCGGACTTACAAATTTTATGAAAACACTAGTTTGCGGATAGTGATTTACTTACTGAAGGGTGTATTTAATTTGGTACAGAGGTTGCATTGATAATAATACTGAAATTAAGAAAAAAAATATTATTTTAAGGGATGTATTAAGGGGTTAAATTTTTTAGTTTGTCCAAAAACCAACTTATGTTCACATAATAACAGCACAATGCCTGTATTAGCAAATACACTATATTGTCGGCAGGGTTTTGGCACTGCGACCCGAGTTTTTTTTAATAATATTGTATGACATTATTATTGAATTTCAAGTCGCAAGTCATGCTTTGAATATCCAATATCAGAAAATAATATATTTACATCCTCCACAAAAGTATCGTATTGTGTAGTTTATACAAAGCTAAGAATATTTTCCTTGTAAACGTTGTATTATTTTTGATTCTTGTATGACAACATCATCCAGCTATTTCCCTATACTCTTCACCTACAGCGGTTTCCATCTAGAAACAAAGAACCGCCTCCATGAAAACTTTTTTTAGTCAAATTGTATTGAAAAGTTAGTTGCAGATATAATGTTGATTTTATTGCAGTTATCTGTATTATTAACTTCCCATTGGAAGTTATTGTAATGGGTCCGAAAATCGAAATCAAAAAGGAAAAAAAATTTTTATATTTCAAGGTCACTACACTATTTTTACACTACTTTTAGAAAGATGTCTGTGTGTGTGTATGTGTGTGTGTGTGTGTACGTACGTACGTACGTACGTACGTATGTGTCCATTTCTTTCTAAGACGAAATCTCGAGAATGAAAAATGATATCGACTACGTTGAGGTGCCAATCGACGCGTATTAACGTAAATATGATCTGAAAGAAATTTTTTCAAAATCGGTTCAGCCGTTCTTTTTTTTAACCAAATAACCTCCAAAAAAGTAGATTTTATACAATATCTCGCGAATAAAAAATTATATCGACTTCGTAAGGGTGTCAATCGAGGCGTGTTAACGTCATTTTGATCCGACATAAATTTTATAAAAATCGGTTCAGCCGTTTTTTTTTTTTTTTTTTAATTATTGTTGAAAATAAATAATAATTATGTTTTAATGATTAAAATGATTACTTTTCTGTGTAATATCTAATTTAATTATTATTATTAAATATTTATCAAATTGGGAAGTTCGTCGTGTGGACCTCAAGGGTCGCACTTTAGTCCTAACAAACGACCCACCTCACGGCTTGTCTTTGATAATTTCAATACGATATACTCGTGGAATATAGGCCTCAGAATCAGGCCCGGATTTCTGTCCAGGCCAACAAGGCACCGGCCTAGGGGTCCAGCCGCCGAGGGGACCCCAACCAGGGCGGAGATGGAAAATAAAGGAACAAATCTGTTAATCGGTTGACCCTGCAGGCCATCCCTGGAACTTCCCGCTATTTTCAAGCGCTTTGAGTTCCAACCACTTGATAATATATCCAAAAGTAGATTTTTGATAGTGATGAGCAAAGCAAGACCAAGACCAAGAGCTGTACAGTCTTGCTCTTGGTCTTGCTGAAATATGTCTGGTCTTGGTCTTGCTAGTCTAATGATAGTCTTGGTCTTAGTCTTGGTCTTGCTTTTTCGCAAGACCAAGACCAAGACTGCAAGAGGTCTTGATCTTGGTCTTGCTAGTCTAATGATAGTCTTGGTCTTAGCCTTGGTCTTGCTTTTTCGCAAGACCAAGACCAAGACTGCAAGAGGTCTTGATCTTGGTCTTGCTAGTCTAATGATAGTCTTGGTCTTAGTCTTGGTCTTGCTTTTTCGCAAGACCAAGACCAAGACTGCAAGAGGTCTTGATCTTGGTCTTGCTAGTCTAATGATAGTCTTGGTCTTAGTCTTGGTCTTGCTTTTTCGCAAGACCAAGACCAAGACTGCAAGAGGTCTTGATCTTGGTCTTGCTAGTCTAATGATAGTCTTGGTCTTAGTCTTGGTCTTGCTTTTTCGCAAGACCAAGACCAAGACTGCAAGAGGTCTTGATCTTGGTCTTGCTAGTCTAATGATAGTCTTGGTCTTAGTCTTGGTCTTGCTTTTTCGCAAGACCAAGACCA
Source organism: Mongoloraphidia duomilia (assembly GCA_039654895.1). Lineage (NCBI taxonomy): Eukaryota > Metazoa > Arthropoda > Insecta > Raphidioptera > Raphidiidae > Mongoloraphidia > Mongoloraphidia duomilia. The sequence continues at coordinate 18,512,242 of CM077527.1, forward strand.
AGACTGCAAGAGGTCTTGATCTTGGTCTTGCTAGTCTAATGATAGTCTTGGTCTTGGTCTTGCTTTTTTGCAAGACCAAGACTGCAAGACCAAGACCAATTTTGCTCATCACTAATTTTTGAGCTCTTTGAGCTTTTGAAAATTTTCAATTTTCTTAGTGAGAAGTTAAAAAAGTCCAAAAATTTTGTAAGATAACCCAATTGGCGACTTTTTTTTTGCCAAATTTCCATCCAATTCCATTTTTTCCCTTTTTTTTTGGGCTTGGGGGGCCCAACTGTCAAGTGCCTAGGGGCCCTGGGTCTTTAAGTCCGGGCCTGCTCAGAATCGATTATCTGTTATCTGTGTCGTCATGTCGCGAGAAGAGAACGAAATAAAAGTGAATTATCGGTTGTAGGGGATACATGGGTCACCAAAGACCAGTTGTTTTATAGAGGAGTGTTGCCTTTTATGCGATACACGTCCGCTGTATAATCCGAATCAAAGACAACATTGCTGCACGCTACAAAACTTTTTTACCGCTCGACCTTTCCTCTTTTCGACCCGTTTTTATTTAGTATGAGCCTGTTAATGATTTTGAAACACATCAAGATTGGATTCAATAATCTATACCGGGTGTCCACGCGATCGAATTATAAATTGAAAAACTTTGAAGGGCGACACACCTTGATATAGGTGTTGAACCGTTGACCCCCAACCCCCTTGCACATACAACTTTTGAAGCGAAAACTTCCTTAGGCGCGTTAGGCACTCTTTGCCTGGGTACTGAAAAAATGTGAAGCGTTCGCAACTACTTCCGTAAGAATTCGCGGCGTTCGCAACTACTTACGTAAGAATTCGCAACATACTTATATCATAAAAACGGCCCTCTACACACTTCCATCCTATAGTGCAGTTGGTTAGGTCTTTACGTTCTATGCATAGGAACCTGGGCTCGAGACCTGATGGCAGCGTAGAATTTTTGGCGTTTTTTTCTAAATTCTACATTATATTTATTTAGGTATATATTTTTTTATTTTTGTTATGTTCTTTCTTTGACAATAATTATAATTTTTTTGAAACCAAGGTGGAATTAATTAAAAATACAATTTTAGTATTTTAGCTCGTATTTTAGTAATAAATTATTTTTAGTTCATAAATGCGCTATAATAGATGATACCAAAAATTAGAAAATCTGAAGTTTTCACTTCTGTCGTGTGGTCATAAACACACATCCATTTTTTTTAAGTTGACTCATTTATAATTATAAACCTAAAATATTAAAAATTATATTAGAAATCGTGTCCATCGTGATTATAATAAAATTAAGCAAAATCGCAGGATAGTGGACAAAATAATGTGATTTATTAAATTAAATGTACGACGTTTCGTCTATAGATTTAGACTTTTTCAAGTACAATCATAAAAATAACAATATTTTCATATTTTCATAAATATTGTTATTTTTATGATTGTACTTGAAAAAGTCTAAATCTATAGACGAAACGTCGTACATTTAATTTAATAAATCACATTATTTTGTCCACTATCCTGCGATTTTGCTTAATTTTATTAAAAATTATGTTTTCCTTTTTAGTGCATTTAAATAAAAGCTTGTCTCTAAAAAGTTTTTTTTACTAATATTTATTCAATCCATGAAGAGTGATGGAACCTTTGGTGTCAAGATACAAAATGTTAAAAATCCCACAAAACACCACACCATTAAAAATTCTCTAAATCTAAATTACATTTAAAAATTTAAATTGTATGGTGTTTTGTGGCATTTTTAACATTTTGTACTTTTTCAATAACAATGAAATGGGACTCTATTGGACTTCAACAAGCGCTAGGCCCCGAAAAAACTTAGATTCTTCCCTAGCTAGTAAGGTCCCGTTGTAAGTAAATCTAGATCGTGTTAAAGAATCGTTGATAAAGAACGTTTTCCCATTTTGAAATGCCGTCACATTGTCGTATATATACTACATCAGGACAGACGACAGCAGAAACTACAGACAAAAGTTTTGTTTCCTTTTCCAGTATTAGTATTTACCTTTCCCAGTAGCGTATCAATGTTTCGATTGAAACAGTTTAAATACCGCAGTTAAAGAAATTAATTTGACGCAACAAGTAGTATTATTTCAAAACATGATTAACAACGAGTTGATATGTTTTCGATTTTTACTTCCCACCTCTACTATGGTAGGGAAGTAATGGATTTAGTCCGAAAGTAATATTTCGAGATTTTAACAGATCTTCACGTTTTGAGACCCTAGCAATCGTTTAAGATCATTTTCTGACTGATTTCTGTATGTGTGTGTATGTGTGCGTGTGTATGTGGTCGATTTTTCGCCTTCGATATCGTAAAAACGGAACAACATACGGCCATGCCGATTGTTCTATTGTGTTTATCAGCCTTTAACTTAGATCTGATTAGATTTTGAGTCAAATCGGTTCAGTGGACCCTGAGATATTAAAAAAAAACGTTCTCAATGTCGCGTATTAACATAGGTAAAAAAAATATAAATGAATTCTAGATGTTATAATATGAAAAAAATGTAAATATTTTTTTTCTCTAAAATGTATAGTTTTCGAGAGAAAAAATATTTTACTAAAAAAAGAAAATTGTACGTAAATCAAGGTAACCATGATTTTTGCTATATTACTAGCCATCAGTAGATCACCAAACAAAAAACAGGGCCATGCTTTTTATCAAAGAATAAAAAAAGAGTGTTTATTTTTTGCAAATATTTTACTAGGTGGAAAGTATAGGACTGGTCATCAGTCGAATTTTTATAGTTTTGTAAAAACCCTAATTTTTGTTTACAATAAAAAACTATTTCTACGGCAATGATTTATTCAGGCTGAACTTTTTAAAAGCTAAACACAAAATAACAATTGACTATTTCTTCTGTAAACGTTTTCAAGGCATTATTTTCACCGTCTGGATTTTATTGTTTAACTTTTTTTGTATTTTATTAACTTTGTTAAAATATTTGAGAATTATTTTTTGAATAAATATTAAATTATTCAGATACAATAATTTTAAAAATGGTTTTAAATATTTATCTAACGCGTTTTATAATAACTCACTTTATATCATAGGTTAGAAATGATTTATTTTTGTACAAATCGTACAGTTCAAATTGGCGGTAAAAATCTTTTTTTACCCGACTGCGCCAGAAGGAGGGTAATGTTTTTCGAGTGCATGTATGTATCTATGTATGTATATTTCTTTATCACGCTCTGTAGCCTAAACGGCTTGACGGGTTTTGAAAAATGAGGTGTCCTTAGATTCGTCTGAATCCCCAGAGTTACATAGGGTATATGACGTCACGCAAAATTCAAAGTACCACCCTCACTTACCAACGGACACTTTCCTTGCCAACCGTACTCTCTCTGCTGCTCTCTAATGAATTTTACCATAGACGGTGTCCATGAGTTGAAGTAGGCGGAGACCCGAACAATAGCCGCTGTCGAGTGATGACGTATCGGTGTCATTCTTATAATTATGTCTTTAATGTTACTTTGGGCTTGAGAATGGCCGTACGTGTAGCAGTGCTGTTGTTTACATGGCGTTGCTATGGTTCCTCTATTACAAGTCCCCAGTTCCCGGGTTCTAGCCCGAGAGCTGGTAAAAGTGTCAATTGGATTTTCAATTTATTATTAAAAAAAAATTCGACTGATGACCAGTCCTATACTTCCCACCTAGTAAATATTTGCAAAAAATAAACACTCTTTTTTTTATTCTTTGACTAGGCCCAAATAACCTTAGCTGTTGGTGGTCTTTAAAACACAATTTAATTTTTATTCTTTGAAAAAAGCATGGCCCTCTTTTTTGTTTGGTGATCTATTGATGGCTAGCTTAATATAGCAAAAATCATGGTTACCTTGATTTACGTACAATTTTTATTTTTTTTAGTAAAATATTTTTTTTCTCGAAAACTATACATTTTAGAGAAAAAAAATATTTACATTTTTTTCATATTATAACATCTAGAATTCATTTATATTTTTTTTTACCTATGTTAATAGCGTGACATTGAGGACGTTTTTTTGAATATCTCAGGATCCACTGAACCGATTTGACTCAAAATCTAATCAGATCTAAGTTAAAGGCTGATAAACACAATAGAACAATCGACATGCCCGTATGTTGTTCCGTTCTTAAGATATCGAAGGCGAAAAATTGACCACATACACACACACACACACACACACACACACACATCCACACACACACACACACACACACACTACAGACATCAGTCAGAAAATGATCTTAAACGATTGCTAGGGTCTCAAAACGTGAAAATCTGTTAAAATCTCGAAATATTGTTTTCGGACTGAATCCATTACTTCCCTACCATAGTAGAGGTGGGAAGTAAAAAATAATGAATTGAAAATATGAATTGGTGCTAGGCCCAAATAACCTTAGCTGTTGGTGGTCTTTAAAACACAATTTAATTTAATTTTTTAATTTGACTTTCGTCGAATGATACGCCATTTCAAATTAGGCAATGTATACACGTCAGTTAGGCATGTTTAATTCCAATATAACTTTGTTAGTTCGAGTCAAAAATTTCAGTTGCATCGTAATTTTACATCAGAGCAGACGTCCAGTATTTCTTTCGAAATTTTCAATTATCTACATTTACGATGCATTTTGCACAAGTGCCACCCGTCCGGCCATACCGTCGGATACTTAAAGGATTTCCACAATTTGGAAGAATGTTCCGGCCTTGTGAAATTAACACAATTGTGGATCTCACTTCAACAAGATCTACTCTTGGTAATTTTGGATTTTTTTTATTTGAAATTATTTAAGTCAAAAATAGATATGTACAGTCGCGGATTTAATAAAATTTACACTTGAGTTTTTCAGTGTAAGTTCACAAAAAGTCAGTAGCTTAGCAACAAATTTAGTTTTTAATAGGTAAATGTAAATGTCAAAAATGAAAAGAAATAATTGTCGTTTAAATGCCTCGAAATTATTAAAACGATGAACAAAAAAAAAGAATTATTGCAAAATTGGAGAAAGGAATTTGCTAGTATCAAATATTATCAAATCTTTTTATGTTTTAATTGAATAATATTGAGTAATTTGGATTGTATAAAAAACAATTGAGGTGTTTTGATAATAATTTTTTATTGAATTTTTAGGATGTAACCTTAGTAATTGATACATTACTATCAAAAGCCAAATTACAATATGCAAAAATTAAAAAAACCGGTAACTAGATGATACAGGTGTAAACTTTTTTAGATCCGCGACTGTACCAGATTAAAAATTGCCTGAAAAAATGTCTCGGTATTTTAGCTGTAATTTCTTGATTTTATTTAGTAAAGTCCTAGTACCAAATTTTCAGTTTATTATTTTTAATAATAGATGTTAGCTCTCAAGGGCATTTGGAATATTTAGTAGGCGAATCATGGTGGAGCGCTATCAAGCTCCGTGACTCAAACTCAGTATTTTACATAAAATCTATTGAAATGTAATTAACTACGGTGTTGTCTCAAAAGCAGTACAATAAATATTAAAACTTAGACGCGTGTTTCGCCGCGAAAGTTAGCATCATCAAGAAAATGATCACACTAATAAAGATGATGATCATAGATTATCATTTCTTTAATGGTTCTAACATTATCAAGGAATTCAATTCATGGGTTCTTGAATTAAAATAAATTGTTATTGATTAATAACTCTTTTATTTATCTTCGTATCATGTTTCGTCTTTCGAAAGAGACGAAACGTCGTACGAAGATAAATAAAAGAGTTATTAATCAATAACAATTTATTTTAATCCAAGAACCCATGAACCGTATTGAATTTATTTTAAAAAAATGCATATGAACCGAGTGAATTGATTATCGAGGAAATTAACGTAATTTATTAATGTAACATTATTTTTGACTTTTAAAATAGAATGAGTAAGGTTCATTTCAAAATTTTCTGAATTTTTTTCGCATTTATTAGCTAGCATTTCGAAAAAGTTGTTTGTCTTCAGAGCAGAACCCGATAGCTATACTTTCAATAATCTGAAAAAAACTGTAAAATAATGACATTCTAAGCTCTGAAGATAGAAACTATAAATAATTTAATTTTATCTTGAAATATTTATCATTTACTTAATTGATAAAAATTTAAACAGTTTTTTTTTTACATTTTACAAAATTGAACGTAATCTTATAAAATTAGATAACTTACTCAGTGGTTGCATAACCATTAAATATTATAGGGCTGTACAACAATTAGTACATCACAGAAACATTTATCGAAATGTTAACTAATAAATGCGTTAATCTTATTTATAATTTTTAATTGATCCTTACGCCAGCTATTTAAGACCTCAAACTCAGGATCGAATCTAGGGCACTAGACTCGCATTGGGGAGGTACTGGGTTCGAATCCCGGCGGGGGCAGATGTGGCTAGGACTTTTTCCTACTGCCTCACGCCGAGAAACGGTAATTCCTGTACCGGCCATCTTGTTTGAGGTTTTTCCATGGTTTCCCTCAATAATTCCAGATGAATATCGAGATGGTTCCTTATTTAAGGCCATGGCCGATTACCTGTCAAACTCCTATGCTCCCAAAGTTGCCTACCTTATCCTAATGTCCTTTAATTCCTCCATTCGCCGCAGGGAAGTGGTAAACGGGAAGTGGGAAAATAGTAATGGTGCGAATGGCGTCTGTTATGACATAATGTCGAGAAACGGACGTTAAACGCATTATTATTATTATCTAGGGTATACTTACGCAATATACCCGTATACATTTTAATCAAAATTTTTTTTTTAATATTATTATTCCTTTTAACAATACATTTGGGACATCCAAGTGTGTAAGTTTTCATGGCCGCCATTGTTCCAAATCTTCATAGTTTTCGAGCTACTTATCTTGGCGGCACACTTCGACCGCTGCCACATCGCCTTTGAAAATGTCTACCGCAGTTGTAAAAATACCATCGGACCACGGCCTAAAAGCCCGGATACTAAGAAGATTTAGCATTAATATAACACGTTTAGAATTTTCTCAGCCAACTTGGCAAGCCAGTGCTAGGGTGCGAAGCACCATTGACTAGATATTTTTTCTGTAGGTACTTATAAGAAATTATAACGAAAAATTACTTTTTTAAATATTTGAAATTTTAGATCATCCAGTAAGTTTGTTGCTCGATCAAAACGAAAATACATATTTCGAGACGGATCCCGGTAGTAATCAACCGTACATAAAAATTGATCTTCCGGAATACATTCATATTGCTTGTATTTGTCTGTACACAAATGCGGAACGTGATGAAAAATTGCTACCAAAAACTATCGAAGTCTATTTTAGAGGAACCGATTCGGCTGAATTGTCGTTTTATAATGTCTTCTATTTGGAGAAACGTACTGGTAATATCAATATTAACATTTTTTTTTTAAATTTTTGATTTCAGATCCCGATATAATATAAACTTGATTATTTTTCAGAGCATATAGAATCGAGTAATAGAAGTTATTATTTAAAAAAAAGAAATTGTCTATGTCATTATGTATAATTCGCCTGAGGAAGCAATAATAAATTGCGAAACATTGCGTAAAATAATAACTTCCATTAATTTACCGTTCTCTCGATCCTTTGAAAAATAATCAAGTATTTTCTTTTTTAATTGAATTTTTATTTTTTTAAATATAGTTCAACTCCCAGCATTATGTCTGTTTAGTACCAACTAACTTTTCCAATTTATTATTGACTTACACTATTCCCACATCTGACGATCTTGAAGCAATTTCAAAAATTGCATGTGTTGACCCATCTAGTATTAACACTTTGCGTATCGGAACAAAAAAACATAATTTCTTCCTAATCCCAGTTTGTGCTTACATACGTTTTTCTTATTCTGACTTATTGTAAACTAGACGCAAGAAAATTACAGTTAATACCGACGTCTAGTTAACTTGTCTCTGTATTCAAACCAAACATTGATTTTTATAGTATTTTAGTTACATCTGTTGGAGAAGTGAATGAACAAAAAATACGTTGACTAGTTAACAAGTCGTTGATCTTAACATATACCCCTTTGTGTTAATTACATGTGCAAAAAAACGAAATAAACGTTTTTTTTTTGTGAATGGTGGTAATTGGTGATAATGATACACTATTGAAATTTAGGACCACTCCTGCTATTTAAAAGTGTTTATAAAGCATTTTTCTTACTGCGGGATTAACGGCATTTTTTGCTTTTTTATACTTGGTACTTAAGGCAAATTTTGCAAGTCAAGTAAACTGAACACTAAATATTAATCAATGATTATGTATGTCTAGTTAACTTGACGGTACGCAAAGTGTTAAAGTCGGCCCAGAAATCGAACATAACTATGGAACTCGATTATTTGCAAACCCTTTACAATTATTAATTAATTCAACAATGAATTTTTAATCCACAAGGCATCCACTAGGTAGTGAATAGTATTTCTTAACATATCAGTCAGCATATTATGCCATCATGATTGTTAAACGTCAAACGATTGTTATAAGATATATAAGGAAAAAATCAGAAGCCACTGTCAGGTATATATGAGAAGGAACAGATTTCACTTTCGGGGCACTGTGTGAGTAAATGGCAACTCAACCAGCCGGAAACTGGGAATTTTAGGTTCATGTCCTGACAGTGGCTTCTGATTTTTTCCTTATATATCTTATAACAATCGTTTGACGTTTAACAATCATGATGGCATAATATGCTGACTGATATGTTAAGAAATACTATTCACTACCTAGTGGATGCCTTGTGGCAGTGTTAAAATTATTATATTGTTGTCCACAATTACCTAACTCATATATTGTTATTCCTTTACAATTAACAACTTATTCTAATCGAGAATTTATAAGCAGCTAGTAGTTAAACCTCGCCTTTTAGAGCTCCAGTCTAGCATTAATAAAAATTCTCGCCTTTTAGAGCTCCAGTCTAGCTTTAATAAAAATTATAATCTGATGTTTTTTTTTGGTGTTAGGTTGGCACGAGATACGCTTAGAGAGATTTATGCGTTTTAATTGTGTGAAAACCGATTCGATTAAGTTATACCTGAATGAAAATTTCGATGGTGGGAAGCAAATTCGATTGACGCAAATTAAAGTATTTGCTCAAAACGACAACTTGTTAACAAGTATCAGATGGTCAAATTGGATTTTAGCAGCGTTTTTATTTTTAGTTTTTATAGTGGCAGTTGCTTTTAGATTTTCACTTTCTAGTGCTCAGTCAGAATTGGATGAATCTGAGCCTACCGAACCGATTATTCTAGATACCTCGCATTTCGAAAATATAGAGAACGTTATGTAGATATATTTTTACTGATTCGAAAGACAGTCATGTTTTACAAAAAGGTTAACATAAGTGTAATCCTAAATTAAAAAATTAATAAGTTACAGTCATTTAAAAATATTTAATTGATTAATGAAAGTTTATATATTATCTCGAATTGCGACTATATTAAAATTTTGTGCTTTGAAACTCGTATACGAATTTCAAAGCACGTTTTATTAATTTAGCTTCAAAAAATACTAGAAATTAACACTAAACTTGTTTAATTTTTTAAATTGTAAATTTTTTAATACTATTTTCATTGTATACTTATATTGTATTTGTTTTTAAACTTGTCTAAAGAAATATTAAAAATTTGAAATTTGCAGTATATTTAATTTTTTTATTTTTAAAAATCTCCAGAAAATTCATATCTGCTGGCAGATATTAAAACGAAAAATTTTACTTACTTAACTGTTTTGCAATAGTGTTTTTGGTGATAAAAATAACGAAGATATAAAATTATTTTACAGCCTATATTATTTGAAGATTCCATAATTCGATACATTTTTTTGTTTGAACTGTGTCGGCCATTTGCAAACAAAATATAGTGTTGGTAAAAGAACTCTGGTAATTTGACCCTAAAGAATTAAATCTTTTCAAAGTAGCATAAAATAAGTGATGTAAACTTTTAACTTTACGAACTTGATCAATACTTTTTATATCCAAAATATAGCACAGTATTGAACGTTCTTTTAAAAAATCGATGATTTCTAAATAAAAGTTGCGGTGAAACAATATTTAACAATTCAAAATTATTCAATATACTCTTCAAAAAATTCTGCGATTACATATAATTTTTATAAAAATACGAAAATTTTTTTTTGTTTGCATGAAAATGAGGCGTTTTTTATTAATGTTTAAAACGTTTTTTATTTAGTGTCGACGTTTCGATGTCATCATAATCATGACCTGTGGGCAAGATATTTATAAAACATAAGTAGTAATAATTAGATACAATTAAAACTGAAAAGAGTTACAAAATGGCGGAAAAACTAATTGAAAAGAGTTACAAAATGGCGGAAAAACTAATTGTAAAAGATTACCTTAAGGTTACCTTTTAACTAATTGTAAAAGGTTGCCTTAAAATAATCTTTTACAATTAGTTTTTCCGCCATTTTGTAACTCTTTTCAATTTTAGTTGTAGCTAATTATTACTTTTTTATAAATATCTTGCCCATAGGCCATGATTATGATGACATATTCATCGAAACGTCGACACTAAATAAAATAACATCAATAACATCAACAGAAAAACGCCTCATTTTTCTGCAAACAAAAAAAATGTTTCGTATTTCTACAACAATCCAAAGAGGTGCCCCCTTCAACAACTTTTAAAATATAATTTTTAACAACATTTTCCCGTGGTTTCTTGCATATTGACTTGAATTAATGTCTCTATTTTAACTTCAGAACACCCGACAAAAAGAGTCTTATCTATCGGTTCAACTGATATTCGAATGATTCCTGTGCAGACAGAAATTTTGGAAACGCGTTCTCCCGACTATCCCGAAAAAAGAAAGGAAATTAAGGTCGTTAACTATTTTAATAATTTTTTTTAATATTGAGAATTGTTTCATAGTATTTTAGATTTGAGTGCATATATTAGGTCTTTGATAATTCAATTTAATATTTCTACGAGGGCTTGAGAATAGCCGAGAGTGTAGCGGCGCTGTTGTTTACATGGCGTTGCTATGGTTCCTCTATTACAAGTCCCCAGTTCTCGGGTTCTAGCCCGAGAGCTGGTAAAAGTGTCAATTGGATTTTCAATTTATTATTAAAAAAAAAAAAAATAATGAATTGAAAATATGAATTGGTGCTAGGCCCAAATAACCTTAGCTGTTGGTGGTCATTAAAATACAATACAATACAATATTTTTACGATGCGATGTTTAAATTGTTATGTAACTAGAAAAGTTCTAGAAGGCGAGGTATTAGTTGTCGATTAAATAATTTGTTTTTAATGATTATATTTTATGTAGGTATCTATAGTAAAAATTCATTGATTATTATATTTTGCTCTCCGAACGTATAGTAGGTATAACATCGGTGTTTGCCGTGTTTGTTCGTGAAAAGTAGTTTCACTGTTTTTCTTTTTTATGTATCGAATTTTTCCGTTTCGCAGTTTATGATGTGAAACCTTCTATTTCCAATCTGAGAAATCTATCATAAGGGAATAATTTTATTAGGATTGTAAAATTGAGTGACGCTACTTTCTCAGTTGTTTTTTTCCGTTTTTTGTTTTATTTATTTCTTTTTCACGGCATAGAGAAATGTTCAATTTAATTTCATCTATTGAGAAATAATCAATAACGAATTTAAAAATTTATCGTTGTGCTAGGAAAGATGTTTAGTTTTTTTTCTGGATAACCTTTGAAATAAAACAAAAGGTAGAGATCGATTTAAATAAAAATGTTTGAATCGTAAAGAAATGGAATAAAAAATAACTTCGAAGAATATTCTCTACTGGAAATTACCCTCTGGACTCTTAATTTCAAATCCTTTCCATTCGCACCTAAAAACGTTTACCGCTCTCCGGACGCTATTTTTAAAGCTAAAGGGTTCGGGTAAACGCCAAATGAAGGGTCCAAAATCACACTACAGATCGTGCAGGCGAATTTTTTGAAAAAAAGTTTTGGCTACGTGTGAAAGATTACGTAATTTTTAGAAAATTGTAAGTTTTTCCAGGAAAATGTTTTTCAATTTTTCGCCTATATAGGATCTGCAGTGTAATTCTCGGCCTTTCATTTAGCTTTAAAAATAGCGTCTGAAGAGCGGTAACCATTTTTAGGCGAGGGGAAGGATTTGAGATAAAGAGTGCAGGGGATGACTTCCGGTTCCATAAATTAATAAAAAAACGTGTCTTTAAAATTCTATAAAAGATAATTTATTTTTAGGTTTATTTTATATTTTTAATTCCTTGATTTTTTATTATAAACGAAAAGGAATAGTTGAGATCGTAGAGATGCCAGTATTCATGTGGTTTTTCCATGGCTCTATTACAAACCCTCAGTTCCCAAGTTCAAATCTGAGAACTGATGAAAGTATTTTTATAGCGACTTTCAGCATATGAGCGTTTTTAGGGTTCCGTACCAGAAACGAACCTTATTGTTGTGCCAATTTAATGATGTCTGTCTGTCTGTCTTGTCACGAAATGAGGTAGGTAGCGACTTGAAATTCACACATATGTATTACGGCGGCCCAAAGACGTAGAGAATAACAAAAGATTAAAAAGGTTTATTTAAGAGGGGCGCCCATACATACATAATTTTTTTGTACCTATTCTTGTCGGGTATTGTTTAAAAGGGCCTTTTGAGTAGATCGTGAACGTGTATTTATTTTAATTTATTTTATTAAAATTGTATTTTTTTGGAGGCCGTCAAAATTGCAATTTTTATAGACGTATTTTGTTACCAGGTCTATTTTAACAACGCCATTACCTATAAAGCTGTAATTCACGTCAAGTATAACTCATATCCTTACAGTTAATCAACAAGTACTAAAAACAGAAAAAAGAAAGCGCTACATGCAAACGGGGGACAAAAAAATCTAAAAACAGAAAAAAGAAAGCGCCCCTACATGCAAACGGGTGGGCAAAAAAATTGTTTGTACCTATGCTTGTGGGGTATCGTTGAAAAGGGCCTTGTGAGTAGATTATGAATGTGTTTTTATTTTATTTTATGAAAATTGTTGGTTTAGCATAACTTACATAGTACGGGACCCTACTCTTTGCGTGGCTCGACACACATGTGACCGTTTTTTACTATTCGTTACATTTCTATTCTAAAGTTTTATAACATTTCTAGTTATTTTCCGTTATAATTAAGTAAGTAACCCGGACTAATATTTTTGGAGATTTAATATCAAGCACGTTCGGGCGCAGAGAGAAAGATTTAATCCGTCCATCCTTTATACGGTTTGTAAAAGTAAAACTGTCAAAACATAAATCCCGTGCCGTACGAAATAAAGTCCGCCATTCTCTTTGTATAAGTATATAATATAACATAACCTAACCTTACTTCTGTGTTTTCATTACAAAACCTTGCGCAGTTACCGCACTACCAATTTTGCCGCGTGCATCGCCTGTACCCTGCGACAAGTTTCACAGCAGATTCATTTAAGTGAAACCCGACCTTGCTTACGCTTTTGCATTACAGTCAAATCTTTCAAAGATGGAACCAAAATCACTCTTGATAGCAAATGTTTCCGGGCTAGGTAGCCGTGGTCCATTGGATTTTACTCCGTACGTTTCGCCCAAAGCTCCATTGGGCATCTTCAGCGGCGATTGACAATACGACGTGATCTTCTTGCCGGTCAACTGGTGACATTCACCAGTCGACCGGCAAGAAGATTTGCTATCAAGATGTCTACCGGCCGTGAAAGTATGAAACTCCAAAATCACTCTTTCTTATAGCTATTATGAAGTATTAGAAATACCTTGTATTTTTTTGATGTCCGTCTTGTAACTTCCTGTGTTTTAACACGACGCGTTTCAGCAACGAGTTGCTATCTTCAGGTATGGTTAATTTTTTTTTTAAATTTACACATTGAGTATCCGTAACACGTTATAATATTAAGCACATGCGTATTATGTAGTGGATTGTGAAGTCCTGATTTAAATTTCGAAATTTTATGATTTATATAGTAGGTAGATGAAAGGGACGTGTGACTGTGTGTGTATTTAGGTGGACGATTAATGAGTATTGGGTGTTTGTGTGTTGTTAATAGCGTTTTCAGCTATGGTTACAGTTTGTTATACACTAAGCCGCACTGCTGTAAACTTTCACCAAGAACTGAGGACAGTGTGGTCCAGTGGTTAGCGTCGCGGCCTTTGGGTCAGACTGTCGTGGGTTCGAATCCCGCCTCCGCTCATGGATGTTTTGTGATGTCATTTAGTTTTAAGTGAGTTATGTTATTTAATGTAATCAAGACGCTAATGACCATAAACTGTCGACGCGTCTATAATTTACAATAAAAAATAAAATTCAGTAAGAACCGAGGACAGTGTGGTCCGGTGGTTAGCGTCGCGGCCTCTAGATCAGACTGTTGTGGGTTCGTAACCCGCGTCCGCTCATGGATGTTTTGTGATGCCATTTAGTTTTAAGTGTGTTGTTATTTAATATAATCAAGACGCTAATGACCTAAGTTGTTGACACGTCGATAGTATATTATATTTGTTTGCGTGTAGAAACGAGTATTAGGTCACAAAAACTACGTTGACCGCATACCTGACATGATGGTCAGATGAAATCAGAATCGGGCACTGCTGGTGTGTATAATAGTAGATACTATAGGTACTACTTATATATAGACAAAGGAATCAAGGACATTTATTAGTCCCTTTTCAGATTTTATATATCAGTGTTTGAGCTTGTTGTCGCCAGGGAGCTAGTGCTAATTTGAAATAATAAAAAAAGAGGTTAACATGTTTTTAAAAAAACTGCCAATTCAAATTTTTTGCAAACCTTATATTAGGTGTTCATTATGCAATAATGCTTCGATATCATTATTTGTTCTCGAGATATGCAAGACGAGAAACAGTTTTACAGTAGTTTTTTTGTTATAAACAAAAAACTGCTAATTGAAATTTCCTGCAAACCTAATAGAGGAACCATAGCAACGCCACGTAAACAACAGCATTGCTACACGCTCGGCTATTCTCAAGCCCCCCGCCACTATTAAGTAGTATTATGCAGTAATATAGTCACAGATATTGATCCATTAAAAAAAAATCCCATTGCATTTTTTCTATGTTCGGTAAAACCGTTTACACCCTATACAGTGTGTCCACAGACTCATCCTCAACATGGGGATCTCCGTTGTTATGGGAGATAGAGATTTGGTTAAATGAGACAAAATGTGCAGAATCTCCAGTACTACTACCCTGCGTAGTCAAACTTTCCATATTTTGCTTGGTTCGCGACCGACAGTTGAAAAGCGAGATTTACCCATTTTCGTTTTTTGCTTATAACTCGCTTATTAAGTAAGTTAGAAAAAAAATATTTTCACTTTCTTAAGGCTCTTTTTTATGAAGATTTCGAATCTCTTTTCATGTTTTTATTTACTTTTATAGTTTTAGAGATACGTGTGTTAACTTTGTTTTTTTAAATACACGTCAAAGATGGCCATGACACCATTCGAAAGAGATTTTTTTTCTCTTTAATTTGATATGAGGGATGATGGATTTATTTTCAAAAATAACAGAGTTATACGTAAAACACTGATTTTTAATAGTAGGCTATGCTAAATTAATTGATAAAACAACAGAAGGCTTAGCAAACAGTTGAAATTCGCGTTGGCTTAGTAAACGGCTGTTTTGTTTTAGCTGTCAAAGTGTAGTTTGTTGCTAATTTGTCAGTTTACTAAGTGATTTATTAAAATTACTTTTGTTATCATCATCAACGGAGATCCCCATGTTGAGGATGAGTCTGTGGATACACTGTATATAGAGTTCTAAACCATTTTGACATCAAAACAAACATAGCCTGTAAATTTGAGCTCAATCGGTTCAGTAGTTTTCGAGTCTATAAGCCTCATACAAAACGCTTCATATAAACGAAGATTCATTTTTAATATTAATTAATTAATAATGACAGACAGAATTATGAAAATATATTTATCTAATTCGAATAAGCACGTGTCTAGTTGTTATTTTAAACGTAATCACTTGACGTCGGCATCGGGAAGATAAGAACATCTCTGGGACGTCGTGATGATGACATAACTGCGTCGCTATATAAACTGGTTTAATTGCAAGGACTGGAAAATATGTTTCTTTATCCCAAATTTTAAGATCGACACTGATGAGGCCAACTTGGTTGGCGAAACGTACGTCGAGAAGTTTTTAATTTGTTTTGGTGTTTTAGTCTTATTTTTGTATGTATATAGTATGTGTTATGAAATTTCGTCAAAACCGGACAAAGTTCTCATAAACTAGGAGACCATTTTTTTTTTGAAGACCACCAACAGCTAGGGTTATTGAGGCCTACTACCAATATATATATTTTCAATTTATTATTTTTTTATAATAAATTGAAAATTCAAATGACGCTTTAACAAGTTCTCGGGTTAGAACCTGGGAACTGGGGGTTTGTAATGGAGGACTCATGGCAACGCCATATAAACAACGGCATGGCTACAAGCTCTCGGCTATTTTCTCACTTATTTTTATCTCAGTTCTTTTAATGGGGGGAGAACAAAAAATACCATATACAGGCTGTTCATTTTTTCGATGCTCACCATTTGTATCTTAGGAACGGTTCAAGATACAAGGTAGCTTTTTCATGATAATTGAAAATCTGAAAAAAATCCAAGATATTTACCAATAGCGTCAATGGTAGGGAAGATAATATTTTTTTTCTGAAACCCAATTTTTAGTTTTTTCGTGATAAATCAGGAACCAATCAAATTATTCTGAATTTCTTTTCAGATTCTCAATCGTCATGGAAAAGTGCAACTTTTTTCTAATTTAACCGACCCTGTATTTTTAACCGTTCTCAAGATGTCATTGTTGAGCATCGATATCTCGTGCGCAATG
Source organism: Mongoloraphidia duomilia (assembly GCA_039654895.1). Lineage (NCBI taxonomy): Eukaryota > Metazoa > Arthropoda > Insecta > Raphidioptera > Raphidiidae > Mongoloraphidia > Mongoloraphidia duomilia. The sequence goes on from CM077527.1 coordinate 18,529,096, forward strand.
ACATTATGACTCGTTCCTGTGACGTCGTCACTACTCGTCAGCAATATACCTGATTACGCCACTAGATATACAATGTACTATTACAAAATTAAGTTACTTTGTGACTCTGTATTTCCGTCACTGAGATAAAAGATATAGAGGAGACATACCGTATACAAGTGCTTATACACAAATTGAAGCCAGGTTTGACGTCACAGGGCCGAGTAAACATGGCGGCGAAACACGGGATGAATTGGGAATATTTATATTCTCTTCTTCTCCTCACATATAAAATGAGGTCCGAGTTACGTGTGTGTGTTTTAAAGACCACCAACAGCTAAGGTTATTTGGGCCTAGCACCAATTTATATTTTCAATTCATTATTTTTTTTTAATAATAAATTGAAAATCCAATTGACACTTTTACCAGCTCTCGGGCTAGAATCCGGGAACTGGGAGCCATAGCGACGCCATGTAAACAACAGCATTGCTACACGCTCGGTTATTCTCAAGCCCTAGGGCCGAGTTACAATGGCGACTGGCTTCACTTTTAAATATTTATAATCCATCTATATCTTTTACCTCAGTGATTTCCGCATCCTTGACTCAGCAGTAGCATCATCATCTTCGTGACGTTACGCTGACAGTTTGTTTTGTCGTTAAATCTACTCTTAGTAAGTTGCGTTTACATAACTGTGTACTGCGGCAACACAACTGTAAAATGTTTATGTTATGTTTGCCGTCTTTGTAAAATATTGTTATTCTTTGAACATCCCCGCAATCATAAGTTCTTATGGAGATTTCAACACTTTAAACGTCTTGTCTCCGTCTTTCAAAATGTTTCTTCTCCGTTTTTATAATAATTTCACAATGTCAGTTTTGTATTTTGGTAATAGTATCGGTCTTTATCTCTGATTTTTTTGTCAAAACTATATTTTTGAAGTGAAACTTTTTTAGACACGGTAGATAGGAATAATTCCGATCGACAGTAAAAGGGAAAAAAATTATAAAAAAAATAGAACCTCCTTTAAGAAAAGCCACTATAAAGAGGAAAATAAAATTTAAAGGTCGGCGCCAACTTAATTAGTAAAACTTTTTATATATCTACTTACTTTCATTTTATTAAAATGGCGCCGACCTCAACATTTCATTTTCCTCTTTTTAGTTGCTTTTTTTGAAGGAAGTTCTATTTTTTTATAATTTTTTTAATTTTTACTTAGAGACTGCAATTGATATTTGATCACTAAACTAAAAAGCTACTGAACCGATTTTAGGAAAATTTATGTGGGACCACCCTGAAGGCATGCTCTCTTGATTAGAAAAAGACATCAGATTCACAAATGCGGGAGATATATGAGGTTACATAATTAAAAATTAATTTGATTACTAGAAAAAAAAGAAACTACTGAACAGATTTTTATAAAATTATATGGGACCATTCCGTAAACATCTAAACCCAACGACGTCGAAATTATTTAAATCGGTCAAGCCATTGAGAAGTAATGGCTGAACCTTTCTCTGTCTATCAGTGGCATCGTAGCTCCAAAACGGATGAACCGATTTCAACGCGTTTTAAAATTGAAGTTCTCCGATTTTTAGTGGCGACATAATAGTTTTTTACTTTTTTGATATAAATAAAACATGTATCTACATTACCTTGAAACGTTTTTGATAGTAGATATTTTTGTGCGTGGTGATCATGCCGCGGAGATAATATCTAACCTAACCTTACAAAGTGACACAACGTCTGATCGCTTCAGACAGACATTACGCTCCGTCAGTGTCACTGTGTACACCCATTACCTAAGAAAGGCTGTAAGCTATAATGTTGTCACCCCCAATTAATTAGGGCGCCAACCTAAGACGCTACAAACTAAAGCATCGCAGATTTTCTTATTCGTTCAAAGTAGGTTTGGTCAACTCTTTACTCTTTTTAACCGACTTAAAAAAACAGAGGTTATCATTTTGACATGCATATCTTTATATATAGGGCTTGAGAATAGCCGAGCGTTTAATTGTATTGTATTTTAAAGACCACCAACAGCTAAGGTTATTTGGGCCTAGCACCAATTCATATTTTCAATTCATTATTTTTTTTTTTTTTTTTTTAATAATAAATTGAAAATTCAATTGACACTTTTACCAGCTCTCGGGCTAGAACTCGGGAACTGGGGACTTGTAATAGAGGAACCATAGCAACGCCATGTAAACAACAGCGCCGCTACACTCTCGGCTATTCTCAAGCCCGCCGAGCGTTTAGCAATGCTGTTGTTTACATGGCGTTGCTATGGTTCGTCTATTACAAGTTCCCAGTTCTCGGGTAAAAGTGTCAATTGGATTTTCAATTTATTATTTAAAAAAAAAAAAAAAAAAAAAAAAAAAACAATGAATGGAAAATATGAATTGGTGCTAGGCTCAAATAACCTTAGCTGTTGGTGGTCTTTAAAACACACACATATCTTTATATATATATATTTCTTCTGTCCGTGCGTATCCTCCTAAACGGCTGGTTTGATTTTAATGAAATTTTGTGTGTGTGATTATGTCGATTTGAGAATGGTTTAGATTCACATTTTGATCTGAAATGTAGCGAACAAGCGAAGCGAGTGAGTAATGTAATTATAATATTCAAGCGAACGAGCGAAGCGAGTGAGTAGTGTATTAATAAAAATCGAGCGAACGAACGAAGCGATTGAGTAATGTATTAATAAAGTTCGAGCGAACGAGTGAAGTGAGTGAGTAGTGTATTAATAAAATTCGAGCGAACGAGCGTAGCGAGTGAGAAATGTATTAATAATACCTAGTCTTAGTACCCGAGAAATTCCTAGAACCGGGCTTTTTTAGCACCCGGGCGAAGCCGGACCGGACCGCTAGTATACCTATATATTTTTAAAAAAAATTTTTTAATGTTGGTTCAGTCATAACTTCTCGAGGTGTTGACCGATTTGAATAATTTCGACACCGTTGGGTTCAGAATGTTTACGGAATGGTCCCATATAATTTTTATATAAATCGGTTCAGTAGTTTTTTTTTCTAGTAATGGTACATTAGACACAAGCCAAAAATCTAGAATAATTTTTATAGATTTAGCCGCCAGAGCAGCTCTGCTAGAAGTAGGGACCACATGTCAACGTAAAAAGTAAATGCAAATTTGACTTCTATAATTACGATTATTTTGTAAAAAATTTGGTAAACTTTTATGAACAATTAAGACGCGCTATATGTGTACGTGGATAAATAAACAATGATATGTGATTCGTAATTCGTATATCTTGGTTCAAACTCTTAGGTATACGGTTCTTAGACTACATAGGTTCCTACTGAGAACAGCGCTACTTGTGGCACTTTTTCAAACTACCGATTTTTGTGCCTCACGATTTGCCTTACAGGCCACGGAGATTCCTCTCCTTAACATTTATACTCCATGGTATCATACCTACAAGCTGTGATATGCACCTTCTATAGTTATCTCTGTTCTGAGATTTAGACAGATCTGCTCAGTCAATGACGCCACGTGATCATTTTACACTTTTAAGCATACGTGTGACATCACTTCCGTCATCAATTTACGTCACGAGACCTTAAAGATCTTTTTGACGTTGTTTTATAGACTAGAATAGAATAGAATTTATTTCTTTCAAATTACAATAGCACTGTACATTTTATAACAAAAAAATATATATTTGAAAGATATAGGCTCCTTCTAAGGTAGCACCTGTGGTGAAGAAGCCATTATCAATTTGTGGACAGTATTATACATAAAACTAAAGTTGAATAAACAATTTTAGACAGCAATCAAACAAGAAAAAAGAACTACATATCATCTAAAACATAAAAAACCAAAGTATTGTGAATAATCATTGTGCTATATCAAAAAATCTATAATATTGTAGATCTACTAGCGGACCCGTCCCGGCTTCGCTCGGGTGGTATGAAATTATGATTTAATAGCGGTCACCCATTACTCCGCTCACGTATATTTAGTATAGCTGATCCGGCAAACGTTGTTAATAATTTCTAGGAATAATTACATTACTCACTCGCTTCGCTCGTTCGTTTGAATTTTATTAATACAGTACTCACTCGCTTCGCTCGTTCGCTTGAATATTATAAATACACTACTCACTCGCTTCGCTCGTTCGCTTGAATATTATAATTATATTACTCACTCGCTTCGCTCGTTCGTTTGAATTTTATTAATACACTACTCACTCGCTTCGCTCGTTCGCTTGAATATTTTCGCCTACTCACTCGCTTCGCTCGTTCGCTTGAATATTATAAATACACTACTCACTCGCTTCGCTCGTTCGCCATATATGTATTTTTTAAAGCTTAATATAAAAATCGCGATTAAAAATCAGGGGTTGATCGTATAAGGGTGAAAATTTAGAGTTGTATGTATTTTTCAATGCTGAATCATGAAAAAATAAAAACAAAAAATTTTGTCCGAAAAATAAAAAAAAAAATTTTGGGGTGGACCACCCTTAACATTTAGGGGTATGAAAAATAGATGTTGGCCGATTCTCAGACCTACCCGATAAGCACACAAAATTTCATCAAAACGGTCAAGCCGTTTCGGAGGAGTATGGCAACGAAAACTGTGACACGAGAATTTTATATATTAGATATATAAAATTAATAATAAATAAATAAAACAACAAAATTTAATTTAATCAAGACGAGTCTAAAATAGGTCTGATCACAACGAAATTATAATTTTGATTAACTAGTTTGTTTCAAAAGCGTAGCTCATAGAAACTGCCACAAACAAAACAATGTTGTGGTCGACAATGTAGAGTATTAATGTTGACTCAAAAAGACACAACATTATTTAGTTTGACATATCTGTATTATGTCCGTAGCTGAATCATTAACATTATCCAGTGTAGCTCTTGAAAACAGAGTTGTCTTAGATCCACGGAGCTATCCTATATGCTTGGTTCTGTGCATGTATAGGTGTAACTTGTCATTTTGAATTACTTCTATCGTTTGTTAAATCCAAAGCACACAAGATTTTATCTCCTCTTGGCCCACCACTTCATCTTTATTCTAAAGAACTTACGTCGTTTTCACTACAGGCGTCAAACTCTTCCAAAACCCCACTTCAGTTTATCGCACGAATTCACCTTCTTAATAATGTTTATATTTTATTTCAATTTTTGTAATTATTTTGTTATAATAAGGAACTTGCGTGAAGTTGTTGTACAAACAAGTTTTATTTAATCAAAATACAGAGAATCTCTAAGAATAAAATATATCTACGTTTTATGATGTACTAGCGATCCCGTCCGGCTTCACCCAGGCTGCTAAGAATTTCTGATTTTGACCCCCTCACCGCGAGAAATTCTCCCCCTGCAAAGCGAAGCCGGGCTGGTGGTGTTTATAATATTAGTAGGATTCCGCCAATACGCTAAAATGCAAAAGAATTTCAGAGTTACGTTTTGTTACTACCCCACAGGAATTATCCCCCCCCACGAGAAATTTATCAAAATAAAATATAGCCTATATCACTCAGGGATTAGTGTGAGCCTTCAGTGTTACACTTTTAGATTTTTACGCAGGAACGGTTCAGTAGTTCAAGAGATTACCCCGTACATACAAACTGACAAACTTTGCGCTAATAATCAGAGTAATGGCCTACGCGAGGAGTGTGTACACTACTCGGCACTGGCAACCGAGTGCTAATCTTACACTCGCTGCATAATACTATCGCGCCACTAGTGTCAATCAAATTGAATTCATTAAACTGAGTATAAAAGAACTTCAGTTAGCTAGTCCCCGAACTTTTGCAACTTCTTCGCAATAGTTATTAGAAAATGTATCCTGTTAACACTGGCGAAGCGTGCGTTCCAGTATAAGAGTGCTCACTATTGGTTCTCCGACATGCTTTGTAGAAACAATTTCTGCCTTAGTATTCAGTGTTTTAGGCTTATGACAAAGTACCCCCGTTTTACGGTATGCATTTTTTGTTTTTGAATAGTGCTTCAAAATAAATAATTAGTCTTTTATTTAATTTTGAATAGTCGTTCATTTATTGTATGGAAATAAGAAAATGCTCTAGCAATCTTTTCATCTCTAATTACACTTGGGAATAAAAATTCAATAGACTTTTATTTTTCTTATCTGCCGTTTTTCAGTTCGATGATTTATAAATAAATTTTTAAAAATGTATTTTTTTTTTATTCTAAAGTATAATTAGAGATGAAAAGATTGCTATAGTTTGTTGCGTTTCTTTTGTAAACATTATTATTTTTATCTTATTAAAAATCAAATTTGAGTAGTCTAAAAAACGACATTTTATGACGTAAGAATCGAGAACATTAATAATTTAAATTACACATCCAAACATTATATTTCTGATATTTTATTTGATTTTAGAATGGCTCCGGCTATTATTATGTATAGAAAAATGTATAATTGGAAAGGAAGCCAAATTTTTATTATTTGCATATTAGAGAAAAAATCATTTTTTAACCGACTTCAAAAAGGAGGTGGTTCTCAATTCGGTTGATCAGACAGCGTAAGAAAGTCGGTTTAATAAAAGTGAGTAACGGCGTATGTCACTTTTTGACACTAAAAAGTAAAAAACAAAAAACTTTATAACAAAAAAAAACCTTCAAAAAGCCACTAAAAAGAGGAAAATAATGAAATTTTGAGGTCTGCGCCAATTTAATAAAATATGAAATCGGTTAAAAAGTATAGTACCTACTTATAGTGATTAATATCTTCTTTTTAACCGACTTCGTATTTTATTAAATTGACGCAGACCTCAAAATTTCATAATTTTCCTCTTTTTAGTGACTTTTTGAAGGAGGTTTTTTTTTGTTAAAAAGTTTTTTTTCAACTTATATAGGCAATCTTTATAAGGTATTCAACGAAAATAGTTACCATAATTGCATCAAATAGTAATTGTATTTATTTTGATATATGAAACATGCACATTTGACAGATCCCAATAGCTATAGCTCTTCAATTATTGGTTAAAAATCTATATTAAGGCAAATTAAGCAAGTTTATTTTTAATCTTTTCATTAATTTCGGAATTTCGATATTAATTTCTTTAGTTCCGGAATTGTTATGTTTAAAAATGTTAGTCCTAAATTCTGGAAATGCGAAATCTCGGAGTTCTACTATGGAAGCCCTAGACAAGACATTCTAATATACCGGACTGTCCGAGTGAATACCAGACATCTGGCAACCCTGCCTATTTTGATTATAAAGAGACTATTTTGACCAACCCTTTTTTTACATGTGTTGGAAGGATTTGTACAGAACTTATGTAATTGCTTAAAAAAAGTAATTATGTATGGGTAAATAAAGACCCTAAAGTTAAATACACATCCGAACATAAAAAACGAGACTTGGAACAAACATTTAGATCTGACTTGGACGTAAAATCTCGTCTAAATGATCTACTTAACGGCTAACTTTTCTTTACGACTTTTTTTATTGTAGACAGTTGTCTCAATTTTTATGACTACATGTGTACACTTTCAGTGGTAACAAAACTTTTAATTATCCAAACTAATTTGTCTTTTCTGCGATAATGAAAATCCCTTTAGATTAGGTACGTTTAATTATTATTATGATCTCATTTAAACATTTTGAAGAAGTTCTTTTTTTTTATAAATTTATTCTTTTATAAGTATAATTAAATTTTGTGTTGCAATGTCTCGCGACTCTAGGGAACTAAAAGTTTAAAATTGAATTTTCATTTTTAATTTAGTTTTCTTAGAATTTTTATGGTAGTTATTTCTTTACGAAGAAATGAATTTATGAATTTTTTGTAATTGAAGCATTAAGTTGCTAAAACTTTTACAAGAGACTTGTGTTGGTAAAATTAAAAAAATATGCTTACTATAATTTTTGACATTTAATCGAAATTTATTAATCATTGAAATAAACGCGATTGTTTTAATAAATAGATAGGTCGTCAAGAGGAGTCATGACATTTATAAAACGTGTTAAGTTATCTACCTCTGTAACTATAAGCCATTTTTGCATAGAATTCCAGAAACGATGTAGGTATCTCTGAATCTATAAGTTCGCGACCTGTCTAATATGGCCACATTTTTGTGAAATCGTGAAATCGTAGGTGAACAAAATTTCATTAGACTCATGTCCGAAAATTAAAAAAGAATAAAAGTAAAATTTCGAGAAAATTGAGTTTTTCTGAATTTTTTTTACATTGATTCAAAATATCTCAAAATCTATGCATTCCATAGCAGTACACACGCACTTTAAGGTTTTAATAGATTGGACGAATTCCTATCATTTAACGGTAAAATGATTATTTTCTGACATGGGTCTAATAAAATTTTCTTCACCAAATTACCTCAGCTACTTGCCCTAAGTTAGGAGTTTGTCCACGAGTCACTGAATCATCCTGTATAGTTTGTTTTACGTATGCAAATTCTCTAAATGTGTACCTGTATTTTATACGGGTTAACATGTGAATGTTGTTTGGAGGAGTATTCCTAGAAGAATTCTTTAAAATCTGACAAGAATAAAATACATAATATTATCAAGTTTCAACCATACTGGAATGTTAAAGTTTCCACTTAAGGTAACCCATTTTATCAAGAAATTGTATTCACTATTGTTAACTTATTTTATTCATTTTTGAGTTTATACAGAGCGTTTGAAAAAACAAACAAACAGGAATTCCCCAATAGTCTCAAGAGATGTATCAACATTCAGGATCTAAGTAATGCGACGCCAGTGACATCTATACTAATTCTACCTAACCTATAAGTATATATATATAAAGATGAATGTTTGTCTATGTGTTTCTAATTTCTGTATCATTCATCCGATTGTGATGAAACTTTGGTGAGTTGTATGCACGCCAAGGAAGATTTCTGTATAGGTTCATAAATTCTTAGTACCCGGACGAAGCCGGGCGGGACTGCTAGTATGATATAAAGGAACATTCATGTACGTACCTGGTACAGTGATCAATGATGAGCTAACATTAACTAGGATACTGGGCGACTTTTCATTTCGAGACCCCTTTGAAAAAAAAAAATTGTTTGATTGCGGTAAAGATTATCCAACTGAGATTCAGTAAAACCTGAACACCAGCACTGCAACTTTCAAAAGCAACGACCAATCACATAAAAGGACGGAATACGACCGAACAGAGAACAGAGACTGGCACTGACGTCCTCCCTTCTCTTATACTGAGTTCCAGTGTGTTCTCTGTTCGGTCGTAGTCCTGCCAGTCTGTTCTCTGTTCGGTCGTTTAGGATTACGACCCCACAAACATACTGGCACTCAGCATAAGAGAAGGGAGGACGCCAGTCGTTGACACACTGACCTGTGAGCCGCCTAGGAGGACAGTTCGACCGCTGCCACATCGCCTTTCAAAATGTCTATCGCAGTTGTAGACGAAACGACAGGTAGAAATACCATTGAACCACGGCCTACAAGCCCGGGAAATACGAAGATTTGCGATAAAAATTATTTAATAAAAAAAGAAACGATGTAGGGCTGTGTCGTCTACACGACCGCCGCTGTTTTGGGCGTGACAACGTATTCAAATCAGCCGAGAGTTCCGGGAGCTCAGTTTTTTTTCTCTATATTGGTGAACAACTAAGTTGTGGGATCATTGTGCAATATACTGTCGCGGAAGTGATGTAAAGCTTCACTGCCAGCTATATTCGACCCTCCTGGTCAGCTGTACAAAATATTGAGATACCCAGGCCCGGACTTAAAGATCCAGGGCCCCTCTAGGCACTTTACAATTGGACCCCACAAGTCCAAAAAAAAGAGAAAAAAATTAAAAAATGGAATTGGATGGAAATTTAGCAAAAAAAAAAGTCGCCAATTGGGTTATCTTACAAAATTTTTAGGCTTTTTTTTCTTTAATTTCCATCTTCGCCCTGGCCGGAGCCTCCTCGGCAACTGGGCCCCTAGGCCGGTGCCTTGTTGGCCTAGGCAGAAATCCGAGCCTGGAGATATCGTATTAGAATCTAAATATTTAGACGTCTGTTGACAGTACCAAGAACTCACCATTTGTTTGTTTTTAAACAGGTTGTGGGATCGTTGTACAATATTGTCGGTGGTATGAATATTGCATGGCTTTAATATTTTGTCAGATTGACAATTTTAACTTATTCAAACTTGTCACCGGCGGTGACATAAAACGCAAAGCTGTAAAAATCTGCGACAAGCAAAGCAAGCTAACAACAGACCGCCGACATCCGTCGCCCAGAGATGCTTCTAAAGTAGCGTAAGAAACAACTCCGTTGAGACACTTCTACAGACTGTTCTTTTATTAGAGACCTTTAGAAACCGACAAATTCGTCATCTCAAGGTTCTATACTCCTAACTCATTTTATTCGTTAATTTTGTTTTGTCGGTCACTTTTATCAAGTCATACGAGTCAGAGTTTTTGTCGACGGGTTCACGATCAGACTTTTTAAAGTAAAACTTTATTAGCCTTCCAAGTCTTCATGGTTTCCGGGCTTGTAGGCCGTGGTCCGGTGGTATTTTTACCTGACCACGGCCTACAAGCCCGGAAACCATGAAGACTTGGAACAATGGCGGCCGTGAAAGCTTGCACACTTTATTAGCCTTGTTTTTTTGTTCGTTTGGTTACGCATGTCGAGCATCACGTCACGTCCGTCACGTCAATCTATATTGCACGACTGCATACATGTGTGATAGTAGACAACCAGACCAGTAAAAAATATTAGTAAAAAAAAACTTTTTAGAGACAAGCTTTTATTGAAATGTACTAAAAAGAAAAAAATAATATTTAATATAATTTTGGTTCATAATTATTATAAAAGCGGGGGTTGTAATCTCTATGATAGTTTATTAGTCGCAACCCCCGCTTTTATAATAATTATGAACCAAAATTATTAAATATTATTTTTTCCTTTTTAGTACATTTCAATAAAAGCTTGTCTCTAAAAAGTTTTTTTTTACTAATATTTTATTTTGTTCATTTTAGTGTTTCAAAATTTTACCCCCTTTGACACCCGTAGGGGTTGAATTTCGAGAAATCCTTTCTTAGTGGATGCTTACGTCAGAAAAGGAACCAACTGTCCAAATTTCAAGTCTCTAGCTTAAGCGATTTGGCCTGGGCGTTGATTAGTCAAAAAAACCCTACATCTCCGTTTGAACCCCTTAGGGGTTGAATTTATTTCTAAAAACGATTTATTAATGTATTGTCATCGGGAATACATATGTGTACCAAATTTCAAATCGATCAGATACGTGGAAGTCGTTCAAAATTGACTTGCAAGTTTTGACCTAAACAAACACACAACACTAACATACATTGCAAGTTAAATAAATACTTGTAATTATATAAAATCAGCGACGTTTATGTTCATAACTATATCGCACGTCAACATGACTAATATCGTGCGAATATCCAGTCGAGCAGTACATCAAATACCCATTGACCACCAACGATAGAATCTAGATTCTTACGTTCGTCTCCATACTGATCAGACTTCAAACTACATCCTAAAACCACGTAAACCAAATTTTACACTTTCGGTGATTTCGGGTTTAAAACATTCTGAGTTATGGGAATAAAGTTTCACTTACACAGTTGGTTCATAAAACCGAATCCTAGCTTTTTTACTTCCCACCTCTACTATGGTAGGGAAGTAATGGATTTAGTCCGAAAAAAACATTTCGAGATTTTAACAGATTTTCACGTTTTGAGACCCTAGCAATCGTTTAAGATCATTTTCTGACTGATGTCTGTATGTGTGTGTGTGTGTGTGTGTGTGTGTGTATGTGTGTGGTCAATTTTTCGCCTTCGATATCTTAAGAACGGAACAACATACGGGCATGCCGATTGGTCTATTGTGTTTATCAGCCTTTAACTTAGATCTGATTAGATTTTGAGTCAAATCGGTTCAGTGGATCCTGAGATATTCAAAAAAACGTCCTAAATGTCACGTATTAACATAGGTAAAAAAAATATAAATGAATTCTAGATGTTATAATATGAAAAAAATGTAAATATTTTTTTTCTCTAAAATGTATAGTTTTCGAGAAAAAAAATATTTTACTAAAAAAAATAAAAATTGTACGTAAATCAAGGTAACCATGATTTTTACTTCCCACCTCTACTATGGTAGGGAAGTAATGGATTCAGTCCGAAAACAATATTTCGAGATTTTAACAGATTTTCACGTTTTGAGACCCTAGCAATCGTTTAAGATCATTTTCTGACTGATGTCTGTATGTGTGTGTGTATGTGTGTATGTGTGTATGTGTGTGTGTATGTGGTCAATTTTTCGCCTTCGATATCTTAAGAACGGAACAACATACGGGCATGCCGATTGTTCTATTGTGTTTATCAGCCTTTAACTTAGATCTGATTAGATTTTGAGTCAAATCGGTTCAGTGGATCCTGAGATATTCAAAAAAACGTCCTCAATGTCACGTATTAACATAGGTAAAAAAAAATATAAATGAATTCTAGATGTTATAATATGAAAAAAATGTAAATATTTTTTTTCTCTAAAATGTATAGTTTTCGAGAAAAAAAATATTTTACTAAAAAAAATAAAAATTGTACGTAAATCAAGGTAACCATGATTTTTGCTATATTAAGCTAGCCATCAGTAGATCACCAAACAAAAAAGAGGGCCATGCTTTTTTCAAAGAATAAAAATTAAATTGTGTTTTAAAGACCACCAACAGCTAAGGTTATTTGGGCCTAGTCAAAGAATAAAAAAAAGAGTGTTTATTTTTTGCAAATATTTACTAGGTGGGAAGTATAGGACTGGTCATCAGTCGAATTTTTGCTATATTATGTTAGCCATCAGTAGATCACCAAACAAAAAAGAGGGCCATGATTTTTTCAAAGAATAAAAATTAAATTGTGTTAGACCACCAACAGCTAAGGTTATTTGGGCCTAGTCAAAGAATAAAAAAAAAAAAAAGTGTTTATTTTTTGCAAATATTTACTAGGTGGGAAGTATAGGACTGGTCATCAGTCGAATTTTTATTAATTACACACACAGTTTCACTTCGGTTCAGAGTAGGTATGCCATTTCAAAAACTGAATAACAAAGGTCAACCTGTAACTTTTTAGTAAACATACTACCTTCTGGTTAAAGTGAGGTAGTAGACTGTGAAGATACAGGGTTGACATGTTTCTCTTGTTTTCACAGTGGCGTACCATACAACATTATTAAAAGGGCAATGTTCAATAAATAACGAGGACAGCTTTGTGTAATGGTCAGCGTGTTGGCCTTAGCTGTCGTGGGTTCAAACCCTACCTCGCTCATGGATGTCGTTTATTATTAATTGATGATGTTATTTGATGTTAAATAACCTAAGTTTTGGAGCGTCTATAATCTACAATAAATAAAATCAATCTCGCTCTACAGCGAAAAATTGAAAAAAAAGTTTCCTGAAAAACTTAACTTTTTAAAAATTACATCATCTTTTACACCTAGCCAAAACTGTTTTTCAAAAAATTCACCTGTATGATTTGTAGTGTAATTCTTGGTCCTTCATTTGGCGTTTGCCTGAACACTTTAGCTTTGAAAATAGCATCGGCAGAGCGGTAACCGTTTTTAAGCGAGGAGAAAGGATTTGAGAAAAGAGTGCGGGGAGTAACTTCCGGTAGAGAATTGTCTTAACGTTTGGTGTTTGTTTTTGTGTTGTCAACCGTTTTTAAGAGATGTCACTGGCGTTGTAGAGTATTCTATACCAGTGGATCATGTTGGACTTTACTTGCGTCTGTATATATTATATACAATACATAGAGACGAAGTTGCTACAAGCAGAGGTTTCTGAGACTTTTTACAGGGCATTAAAATGTCCACCGTCCTGACATTTACTGCCGCAACGTGTTCAAGCGCTCACATAACCTCAAAAAGTAAATGCGTCGTTTTAAATCATAGACGTGAAACAGTCAGGGTCGGATCTGCGTCTGTCGCCCTAAATTTACTGAAACAAAACTGTTTTCTATAATGGCGTAATAAATATTTATTTATCAACAGTCGATCTTAACTGATACAAATTATAATTACTATTTTCACTTATATTACAGAGAACTTACTAACTAAAAATTATGTACACAGCACTTGCTTATTTATTTCTAACATTTATTTATATCAGACAGTCTATTACTTCAGTACTATTTGTACTGACTGACACGGTATCCGACTGTTGTCACCGAAATAATTTATATTTATTTATATTAGTTGTAGCCGGTAATGTCCGACCGACTGTATCAGACTCAGCACTCGCTACCACACTGACTGCCTCCCCTGAGTCAACACTTACTCCGTACTGAGTCCACACTGAGTGCGTACTCGCCACTACGGTGACTGTTCCAATGTTCGGCACTGAGTCTACATTGTACTCCCCTGAGTCAACACTGACTCAATACTGAGTCTATACTGAGTGCGTATTCGCCACTACGGTGACTGTTCCAGTGTTCGGCACTGAATCTACATTGTACACTCACTGATTGAGCTTTGCGTATACACGCTGTATTTATATCACGGTGAGGTATTGTTCTGGAATCATTAGAACATACGAGAACAGTAGAAGTTTCTCGAACAGTCATATACAAGGTAGATCATTAAACTTTGTCATATACAGGATGGACCATTACAATACAATCACTTGCCGTCCTGCATAGAATTTTTTTTCACTCATCTGCTCTTTCTTGACCGCTTAAGCTCTAGCGCCGACTTTGCCTAAATGGAATAATAAAGTGAAACTTTATTAGCCTCGTTTTTTTGTTCGTTTGGTTACGCATGTCGAGCGTCACGTCACGTCCAATCGAAGCGATTAACCAGACCAGTACTCATCGAAAAGATCTGTTTATATGGTTTTGCAATTTTACAATAATTATGTATTAGGAATTATCCCACCCAACTCAAGCCAGTGCTGGTGGATAGATGCAAAATTTATAGTAAGTCATGGTTTGAACGAGAGAAATATATCGACGTTAGTGGCCTTAGATGTCGGGCGTCTGTAATTTACAATATCTATCTGTATTAATATTAGATTACTTATATTAGAAAACAAGCCTTAAGTCATGGCTTGTAATCGTGGGTTTTTCCTGCCTTGGTCCTCAAAGTCTAGAGTCTAGCTAGACTAGACTCTCTTCCAAACTGAATTATGTGTCGGCTGGGGTTCCTAAAAATATGCCACTCCAAGCGTGTGCCTGTTTTCCTGGTGTTTAAAGCCGGCCCTGGAAATAGTCTAAATATGTGTCTTTCAAACTTCTATCATCCACGCACAATTTATTTATTCCTTTTTTTTCAATAGGTATCGAAAAGAAATTTATAATTTTTATATGCGAGTTTATTTTTGAAAGATTTTGTTGCAAACCTAAATTTTGCAAATAAATATCAGTTTTTTGTAAATCAAAAACTAGTAAAATTGGTATGTAATTTATTTTTTAATTGCTATTAATGTTCATATGTTAGATTTTTTTACTCGTTTGATACTTCAAAAGAAAAGATTCGTAAGTTCAGGGAAGGTGAAACGGGACTCCTTGTATAAAAACAAGCTCAATATTAAAAATACATTTGAAAAGGATGCTGTTTTTAAACCCATTTAAAGAATCCCTCTTGTTAATTTTGTGAAATTAAATTTTGATTTCGAAGTTAAAAATAGTATAAAAAAAGTCGGTTAAGAATTATGCAAATAAATTTTCAAAGATGCTTTCGTCTTCCGCAATTCATTTAATTTTTTTTTAATATAAATTTATTAAAAGAAATAATTGCCAATTTTATAAGTTAAATTTTTTTAAAGTATTTATAACGTCTTAAGTACGCCATATATTAAAAATATTCAAGGAAATGCAAGTTAAAAGTTTTGAGCTGTTGGAAAGTTCTTTTCCTACTCGTCTTCCTTCTTCCTGTTCAACCCTCAGTCTCTGGAAAAGTAGGGGTTGGAAGACCGTTGTACATTCCAGATAAAAAAAGACAGTTTATAGTAGACTAGCGACCCGATCCGGCTTCGCCCAGGTGCTATGAATTTATGATTCATTAATACATTACTCACTCGCTTCGCTTGTTCGCTCCCGGAGTGCTATATGAATTTATGATTTATTAATACATGTTACGCACTCGCTTCGTTCGCTCACTCCAGTTATTGCCTATCGAACAGTGAAACAAAATTTTAAATCGGTTCAGTAATTTCTGAGATTACCCTCAATTTTCATTCGCGCGAAACCGGGCTGGCCAGTTATTATATCCTATGACCTAAAGCAAAGTGTCATCTACCGAACATTGAAAAGAAAAATTAATATCGGTCTTCTGAGATTACCCTCGATTCCCACTCGGGCGAATCCGGGCCGACTAGTTTCAATTGTACATCTAAACCTTCCTCGTGAATCAATCTATCTAATCTTGAAAACGGGAACAATATCCGTTCAGTTAGAGTTACGGAGAAAGCGGTCTTTTGAGATCACCCTCGACTTATCACCCGGACGAAGCCCGGTCGACCAGTTTCAATTATACAATGGTCTGTTAAAAAAACTGTCAATATCTTACTCCCAATAAAATTCCAATCTCGAAATCGGTATTGTTACCTCTAATCCCGAAAATATTGGGACTGAAGTATTGATACCCGGATTGAAGCCCTAGATCAGGGATGGCAAACCAATGCCATGCGACAGAATATTGTTGGCATGGTATTGATTGAGGTACAAAATTCAAATACTTAAAAATATCGTGTCTCATCTCACGTAAAGACGTAACTGCCATTTTCACCACCACAGTTACTTCACTTCGTGAGACGAAAGTCAGACTTAAGGGCGGTAATTGTTCGGTGGCGTATCTCACCTTTTCAATTTTTGTTAGTTACGTCTTTACGTGAGATGAAGCACGATGTTGTCGAAAACATTTGACTATCATTCGAACAACAAAAATCAGATCGACACTATACAAGTAATTTTGATTTATTTTTTTGTCCATTAAATTTCATTGCTTGCTTGGTGGCACGTCATGATCACATTAAAAATTTTCTGAAAAAATTGATACGTCGATGTGAAAAGGTTCACCATCCCTGGCCTAGACCCAGCTTTTAGACAACGTACTCGAAGTTTTCTGCGTTTTTTCTGTTTGTTCAACCCTGAATTCGTATGAGTAAGATGAATATAATACAACACATTGTTGAATACCTTTTGAATAATATGTGCATATAACCATTTGCATTTATTATAAGATACCTACGTAGATGAATTATTAAAATCTGCAACACGGGAAAATGATTCCTTAATGTTGGAAATTTTGTAAGTCTGTCGAAAACATTTGAATTTTACTTTCGTATGGCTGAGCATTCAGAAAGTTAGACGGTTATTCAGCTGTTATTTGTAGACGATAACAAAGGT
Source organism: Mongoloraphidia duomilia (assembly GCA_039654895.1). Classification (NCBI taxonomy): domain Eukaryota; kingdom Metazoa; phylum Arthropoda; class Insecta; order Raphidioptera; family Raphidiidae; genus Mongoloraphidia; species Mongoloraphidia duomilia. The sequence goes on from CM077527.1 coordinate 18,546,412, forward strand.
CGCCCGACTTTTTTTTAGAGTTGGAATCTACGTTACTAACAGATAATAAAACAATTTCTTTGAGAATTTTTCGAAATCTTTTTCTACAAGAAAAAATTCCCAAGTGTGTATTTTTCAATATAATTTTAAACATAGAACTATACCGCTATGGAAATACGTCACTCGCAGCCAGCCTTCTTTGATTGACTGACTCCATTGAAATGTTATATTAGGTTTGAATTTTGGATTGAACAAGGTTTTTTTTTCGTTACGGGGTCGGCGGTCACCCCATTTGACCGCCATCTTGAAAAAGGGGTGCTAACAGGTTTTGTACTGTATCTCCGTAACGGTACATTTTACAGAACATTTCTAGAAAGATTTTTTGTTTACAATTGAATTCTCTGCAACTTTACTATAGATACTTTTTGTCGTAAATTGAATAATTAAAAAGATATGCCTCATAGAAGATAGAATATTATTTGTTTTTCTATAAGGCATATCTTTTTATTAATTATTCAATACGGCAAAAAGTATCTCTACTAAAGTTGCAGAGAGTTCAATTCTAAACCAAAAACCTCTGCAAATTTTGTGTAAAATGTACCGTTACGGAGATACAGTGCAAAGCCTGTTAGCACCCCTTTTTCAAGATGGCGGCCAATTGGGGTTGCCTTTGACTCCGAAAACTCAATTTTAAACGTACACCGGCCCCCGTGCATACAACGAAAAGAAAACCTTGTTCTACCCAAAATCCAAATTTAGCCTAAAAAATGTAACATTTCAATGGTCTATATCGCACCCATTGATCCTTAAATAAAGAAAGATAATACTGATCTTTCTAAATAATATAGTCGCATTCGTTTGTTCTTGTCAGAATGACCTTAGTTGTTGAGCATTTATAATCTACATTCTACAATATCAAAATATTATACCTAAATACAGTGTAAGTCCATATATTATAAACTTGAACTGTGTAAATGTTCAGGGGTGTCCATTCATCGAGATAAAATAAGATTAAAGAGGGTCTATAGTCCGTAATGTCTGATATTATCATGGAAATTGGTATAGAGATTTATTGTACACCCACCCAAAATAGTTACTATTGTATGTTTTTCAATAAAAAAAATTATGTGGGTTCAGAAACTATTTTTTGTTCATGTTTTTAAACTTCAACTACTCACACCATTACTTATTTTACATTTTCTCGTTATTTTAGATTATGTTCTCGATCTTGTGATAAATAATATATCTATATTTCGGTACAAACTCTTTTTAACCTTTGTCCTTTGTATTAAATAAAATGTCACAATTCTGTTTTATTATTAAAATATTCTGAAATATTTTGGAACATTATAACATAGTAGTTTCACATGTCATATTTATATAATTATATAACTTTTGCAGTATATAGAAGCGTTCCAAAAAGGAAATTGTAAAATATGTCATTTGTTGTTGTTATACGAGACGATGTCATATGAAGTGTATAGGGTAAAGGTTGAAAAGGGGTCTGACAGGATAGTGATGCCATCTATATATAAATACGGAAATTAGTGGACATAACCTCAAACTCTTCTACTCAATGTTGTCTATGAAGTTACATTATTATATTATAACTCGATACAATATCAGCAGAAAATACTACTGTGCAAAAAAAAATATAGTTTCGAAAAATTGAAAAACATTGTTTTTCCCCCTACGAAGCGAAGTCGTGCTTAAAATCTCTTGGAAATAGTTTGCATTAACGGTATCCCAAAAGTAAACAGTCAACCCAACCTATTTTATATGTTTAGCCCTACGTTTTGACATTTGAATTAACGGAGTCACAACACGCGCAAGACGCACTTTAAAATTGACATATCTTTTTTATTTGTCAACCGATTTAAATGAAACAAACACTAAACGTTAGCCTAAACTTATCTCAATACATAACTGAAAATCACATCCAAATTGGTTGAGCTATTGCGAAGAATACCGTGCTTGTATCAGACAGACAAAAGAGCGTTTGCGATTTTATTATAAATGTATAACTGATAATATTGTAACAAACCCCAGATGCTACGCCACTGTTTCCAACAGAAGCATCGAGGAGCATCATAGTGGCGTGGCGGGGAAATGGTGTCGCAGATACGCATACCTGCCAGAACGTTCTGGAGGGAGGGAGAACGTACTAGATAGGGCAGCGCAGGTATATATAACCGAGTGAGCGAAGCGAAGTCAAGTCAGTCACCAACAGTCAGTCACTATAGGACAGCAAACACAACAGTCAGTGTACAGTGCAACAAGTTTACAGTGACTCACGCACGTAATTAAGTGCGTCGGATATAAATATAGGAGAGTCGACAGTAATCAGGTCTGTCGACTGTAGTGGATATAAATGTTAATCAGTCAATCAGTCAGTACAGTGATATGAATAGTACTGAGGTAACTGGGCAAATGACTGACAAATAAATAGTGAAATAAATACAGTGATGTAAATAGTCCTTGTATACAGGGTGAGTTCGACCACCCGTATCAGTCGTTTTTTTTCGAAAACGGTTAGTCGTAGAGAGTTGTGTCAAAAATTTGTATTATAAAAGCCCTAATAAAGAATTGAATGGTGATAATTTTTTTTCCGGGAAGTTCGGCTTCCCTATTAGTTTGCTCCAGAATGTCCAGAACTCTGGAATTCTAAATGTAACGATAGGTCGAAAGTGGTATTGTTGAAAAGATCTTTAAAAAATAAGCAAGTTTTGTAGGAAATTTTTTTTATTACTGCCACCCCTGTAAATTTCTATAAGTATAAATATAAATTATTATATGTTCAAAACTCTGGAATTTTAGAAAGCACGATAGGTTGAAAGTGGTGCTGTTGAAAAGCTCTTTAAAAAATAGGCAAGTTTTGTAGGAAAAATTATTTAATTACTGCCACCCCTGTTAAGTAACAATCGTTTGAAATTATTAAATCAAATTTTCGTAATAACGATCGAAGTCGGCATTAAAAATCTAGCAACCTTAGACATTGTCACAAGTGTTCAAACTGTCTTCCATTTACTCTTTAATACATACTACTGAGCTTTTCTGGTTATACTGTGAGTGTACTTCTTCAGTGTTTAATGATCGATAGATAGGCAACTAGATTTTAAATGCGGACTTTTAAAAAGTTCGTTATTATGACATTTTAATTTAGTAATTTCAAACAAATATTACTTAACAGGGGTGGCAGTAATAAAAAAAATTTTCTTACAAAACTTGCTTATTTTTTAAAGATCTTTTCAACAATACCACTTTCGACCTATCGTTACATTTATAATTCCGGAGTTCTGGATATTCTGGAGCAAACTAATAGGGAAGCCGACCTTCCCGGAAAAAAAATTATCACCATTCGATTCTTTATTAGGGCTTTTATAATACAAACTTTTGACACAACTCTCTACGACTAACCGTTTTCGAAAAAAACGACTGATACGGGTGGTCGAACTCACCCTGTATAGTTGATGCGATCGTTATTATTGTATATAGTTAATTGTTAAGAATTATTGTATATAGTTGTCATTGTTATCGTATTGTTAATTGTTATGTGTATATAATTGTTGTAAATAAATATAAATAAGTATTCCGCCCAACTCGGAAAAAAAAGAATACAGTTTTGTTACAATATTACACTATTTGCTTGGTTGCAGATAGCTTATAATTTATATTAGCATCGAAGCTTTGTGAAGAGCTATACAACTTTTCTTGAAATTGTAAACGTTTTCATGTAGGTATGTCTGTGTGTTTTATGCAGCGTTATTAAACAAATATAATATTTCAGTATAGTTTTGGTTATTTTGCATCCAAACTGATTTAATATTATATGAATCTCCGTATAGTATGGAATATGAGCTAAATAATAATTATAATTAATGAATGTTGCAGTTTATTTGTTCGCGTGACGTCATATTTCGTATGAAAATCCGTATTTAGGGAATATAATCCTCTAATGTATAGTCAGAGCAAAACACTAAGGGTCATTCATCTCACATTAAACGAATATCTAACCTCAAATTTCAATATTGTAAAATTTTGTATATTTTTCTTATACTATGACAATAAAATTTTTTATTATTATTATATATTGCAACGAGACTTGAGAATAGCCGAGCGTGTAGCAATTCTGTTTTTTACATGGCGTTGCTATGGTTCCTCTATTACAAGTCCCCAGTTCCCGGGTTCTAGCCCGAAAGCTGGTAAAAGTGTCAATTGGATTTTCAATTTATTATTAAAAAAATAATGAATTGAAAATATGAATTGGTGCTAGACCCAACGAGACTTGAGAATAGCCGAGCGTGTAGCACTTCTGTTTTTTACATGGCGTTGCTATGGTTCCTCTATTACAAGTCTCCAGTTTCCGGGTTCTAGCCCGAAAGCTGATAAAAGTGTCAATTGGATTTTCAATTTATTATTAAAAAAAAATAATGAATTGAAAATATGAATTGGTGCTAGACCCAAATAAACCTTAGCTGTTGGTGGTCTTTAAAACACAATTTTATATTGCAACGAGCTAAGATTACAAGCGTTAGTATATTAGCACATGGTTTTTACAACGACGTTATCTTGCGGTAAAAATCGGAACTAATCAAATAGAATCAGTTGTAAAATAGCAGCGTATACTAAACTCAGATAACAATGATAGTATAGGTGTCATTAAAAAAAAAATTCGACTGATGACCAGTCCTATACTTCCCACCTAGTAAATATTTGCAAAAAATAAACACTCTTTTTTTATTCTTAGAAAAAAAGCATGGCCCTCTTTTTTGTTTAGTGATCTACTGATGGCTAGCTTAATATAGCAAAAATCATAGTTACCTTGATTTACGTACAATTTTTATTTTTTTTAGTAAAATATTTTTTTTCTCGAAAACTGTACATTTTAGAGAAAAAAAATATTTACATTTTTTTCATATTATAACATCTAGAATTCATTTATATATTTTTTTACCTATGTTAATACGTGACATTGAGAACGTTTTTTCTAATATCTGAGGATCCACTGAAGCGATTTTACTCAAAATCTAATCAGATCGAAGTTCAAGACTGATAAACACAATAGAACAATCGACATGTCCGTATGTTGTTCCGTTTTTACGATATCGAAGGCGAAAAATTGACCACATACACACACACACACACACATACAGACATCAGTCAGAAAATGATGATGAAGATCTGTTAAAATCTCGAAATATTTTTTTCGGACTAAATCCATTACTTCCCTACCATAGTAGAAGTGGAAAGTAAAAATGGACAGTGTGCCTCACCCATATAAGCGCACGGTCGAAGTTATACTCCAGACATTTTTCATTAGAACACGTTACGTTGACCTTTTTTAATTTATTTTTATTTTTGACATAATCATGATAATTTATCAAATTTCCCTTAAGCCATGGAAACATAAGTATCCAAAGCCTGCTTATAATATTACACTATTTTGAAACGTCAAAAAATAGATTTTTAAAATTATAAAATCTATAAGAAAACAAATCTTTCCTGGGTTGAGACCTAGCTATATCGATTTTTTGCTCCCCAAAACCCCTTTTCAATAATTTTCATCCAGATCGTTAGAGCCGTTTTAACCCTGTCAGCGTTTCATTATTTTTTGAGTCGATTTTAATTATGTCGGTATTTTTTGACTCGAGGTCTGTCCAATTCACTACCCTCGCTAAAGAAGTATAACTTCAAAAATATGATGAACATAAGCCTTGATTTTTTTCTGAATTTGACTCATGTCACGCTTTTTAAGCGTCATGTAACTTCAGGAGGTATATTTAATTAAGTACTTTTAAACTGGAGTTTAATTTTAACAAACAAATGAAGTAAGTTTATCAAAGGTCTCTTTATGCTCGTTTATTTAATGAAAGGTATTTAATTGAAAGGTTAACCACAAGAATTAACCACGGAAACTTAAAACTTAACCCCAATAAACATTCGATGGGTTTAACCTATATACCTTTGGTATTGCATTTTGATTTTGTATCATTCAGTCAATAATTGTGACGCTATATTAAATCTAAAAAAATATTAATTTATTAAAATTAATTGATTATTTAATTCTAACAATTATTTGCCAGAATTCATGCCATAACAATAAACAATCTGTAAAAATTTCAATGTTGTTTTCCTTATGTTCGGTAAAACTTTACACACTGTATAGATCAGCCTTAAGGTACGTGCAGTACGCAGCTGGGATTTTAGATAGTAGCATGTATGGTAGGTGATGGCTGAAATTATAAGAGCTTATAGGTTTGCACAACGAAGCATTGATACAAGCTTAAGTCGCGTTTGAAATGTCGGATAGTGAAGACGAATATTTGTGTTCTTCTGCTACAAAGTGGTATATTTTAAATACAAATTTCGGTAGGAGCTATCAAGTCCACCTTATTAATAGAAAACGATCTAAACATGGCTAATTTCATCATTTATACCAAGAATTAAAATTTTACCCACACCGGTTTTTTTAATATTTACGTATGGAACCTAACACTTTTAAATACGTCTTAGAAAAAACTCAAAACAAATTAAATAAAAACTGACAAAATTTCACTTATTAAACTAGTCACATCCATTGCGAAACTTGTAACGGCCATTTGACAGTTATCATACGTTGATTATGGTAGTCAGCGCGCTGAAAAATTGGTGAGATACATTCTTGTATCTACCAGCTCTTGTAACAGCGCTTATACCTGCTACACTCACTGCTTCGTTGTGTACGCTCGCATATATAACAATGCATTAATTTAAGCAAGCCCTGCTATGATCTACGTTACCATCTAGAATCTCAACTCCATACTGCACGTACCTTTAAAAATCAAATTGACGTCATCAGTACTATTGTTTGATGGAATAGTTTGTTTTCATTTATTTCCATTTTCCATTAAATAATAACAAAAATATGTGTTGCCAACTGTACAGAACTAAATAACTGAATAAAATCATCACGTTTTTTTCTCTATTTATCAGAAAACTTTTTTAATTACGTACGGATTTCATCACATCCGAAAAACGGATAATATGTTTATATACAATATGTTCTAGAAAAACACCGATGATGAGCAGTGAATGAAAATGTCAAGAAAGTCGGAGAAAATAAATTTTCTCCGACTTTCTTTACATTTTCATTTACTGCTCATCCCTCCCCCCGTAGTACTAGCGCAATAATTATAGTCTGTGTTACTCGGGCAGAGGTGGGATTTTAAACAGGGAAAGAATTTTTCAAATCGGCTTCCTGAGATTACCCGCAAACATACAAATTTTTCCTCTTTATTAGTAATTAATAGGTATAGATATTTTTGAATTTTGAGATCTATTTTAAATAGAATTTTTAACAAAAGAATTGAAACTACGTAACGCTTCGTTTCGAAACAGTTGAATAATTATTTATTGTCTGATTAGATAATCAAATAACTGACTTGCAAATTGATAAAGTTGAAATGAATATAAAAATGTTGAAAATATGTACACCAATAAAAAAAACCTTTCTATAAAACAGAAACTCTGTTATTATTCTCATAACTTGCTTCTCTACAATTACGAAAATTTTATACAAAACATGAATATAAAAAAAATTATAATTTAAAAAAACTAAAAAACACGCTTTAATGAACTAAAAAGTAAAAAATAATTAATTTTATTGTAAAAAAGCGTGGGGTAGTATGAAAATATAATACAAAGCACCCCACGCTTTTTTATAATAAAATTAATTATTTTTTACTTTTTAGTTCATTAAATTGTTTTTTAGTTTTTTTAAATTATAATTTATTTTTGCTTTTTAGTCCTGGAGATCCTGGTCAGGATAATGGGACAAACTTATGGAATTATTATATTGTAATCGGTCCTTGATAAGTGTGCAAAGTTTCAGTTCAATCTGAAGTTTTTTGCTTTTTTTTTTTAGTCCTGGAGATCCTGGTCAGGATAATGGGACAAACTTATGGAATTATTGTATTGTCGTCGGTCCTTGATAAGTCGACAAAGTTTAAACTAAATCTGACCGTTCAAAGTTGGTCAAAATCAAGTTCAAAGAAGTCGGTTACAAACTGACAAACAAGCAAGCAAGCAAGCACGCAAGCACGCAAACATACAGGTGAAGCTAATATAAGCGTGTTAATAACAGAAATTTTTATTCCCAGAAAACAAGCATTTTTCGAGTTAAAGGATAAGTCCTCAATTTTTCAAAAACAAAAAAGCATGAACTCTTTGGTACCGATGACCTCATACATTCGATAAAAAAGAACTAATATTTCGACAATGTAACAATGGAAATAAAATTAAATAAATTTTGGTCTAAAAGTTTAGTGGATTACAGAGGTTTAATTTTATATATAAATGTTATATTTAAGATTTTAATTAAATATATTGCGAAGCAGTATAGTAGGATCAATGGGACAAAGTATAGTTCATAAGTAGTATAGCTCAGTCCCAGATGGGATGTTGAGTGGAACTTTAATAAAGCTCCTCTCCTGCTGTGATCAACACTGCGGGCTGTCTAACATCAGGCGCCATTTTGTACAGATGCATCGCTAGAAAACGTCGATCAAAATAAAATAATGTTATTTAGCATCGCCGTATCATCTGCCTTTTTCAAAAACGTTCACAAATTTCCGAACATTTCCATATAGTATCATTTCATATTTTTTTCAATTTATTTTATTATGTACTTCCATAATATACAGGGTGCCCATAGTAAACCTTCTGTAAGCCTTTAACCGACGATAGGTCTGACCATGCGCTACCAAAATAACAAAACATAACCTCAGAAAAAACCTCGCGGTTTTCGAGATATTTCAACTTATTTTATAAATGCTCATCCCCGGTCATAAAATGAACTACTGAACCGATTTAAGTAAAATTTATATGGAACCACCCCGAAGATATGCCTTATTAAATAAAACAATAATCATCAAAAAAGGTTCATAACTGCAGAAGATATATAAAGTGACATACGTAAAAAAATACAGTTGAATTGATAACCTTCCTCTTTTTTTTTAAATGTTAAAAAGTAGGTAAGTCAGAGCATTTCTGATGCTAGATCGATATTGTAGATTATAGACGCTCGATAACAGAGGTAATAAGCGTTTAGTCTCGATAACAGAGGTAATAAGCCTTTAGTCTAAGACGTCAGTCAGTCGTCTTAATTAAATAAGCTTAAAGGGGGCAACCAGCCAACCCACAATTAATATTTAATTAAACTAATAAACGTTGTTTATGACGTAATAAAACTATCACTGAGATTTCATCACGAGTAATAATGCCATTAGTTAGTTCACATCAACTCTTTTGCTCTCATTATGTTTTATGTTGTTCTCTCTTCCACTCGAACGCCCGTCTACAATGTTGCCTTTGAAGTAGGTACGCCAAATTTAATTTTCAAAGTGTGGAGAAAATTTTGATCTTTTCAGCTAGTTATTTATATTTAGTGATGGGTGAATTCCCGGAATTTATTTTCCCAGGGCTCCTACAGAAAATTTTCAATGGGTTTTTTTTTGCTTTGGGATCCGTTTTATCGCCGGGAGCACTGCAGTCTCTAGGGCTTATTCACTGGGGGTTAAACACTGAACATACTTAGCGCCGACGCATACATTCAATTTTTAACCGCACAACTGTTTATAGTTGTTTGTAAAAAGGCTATGGGAGCAGATGGGACTGCGCATACTATCGACATGATAGTTGTACAACCAAAAAATCATAAAACTGCATCGATCGTCTTTTGATCGGTATCAATATTATTTTTTTTATTGAAAACTAATTCACAGGTATGTGGACAAGTACATTGAAAATAACAAATATTAAGTTATGTACAACGTTTCGCTGCTTGTTGCAGCTTCTTCAGGTACTCACTTTCTTTGTTATAAGTCAAATTGTAATTATATACATATTTAAATTTATGGTTCATCAAATTGGATAAAATTACCATAAGTTTTGAAAATCTAAATATACTGATTCAAACGCTTAGATATATTTTAATATTAAACTACCAGAAAAATTTGTTGAAAAATTACTGTTAATTATTTTTTTTATATTGACAAATAATTCCTGCATTCTTGTTTATTATTTTTTGATGTTCTTTCATAAAATTATCAAAAGCATCACAACTCGACATTTTTTACAATAATGTTTTTAAATAATTACTGGACATGAATTTGTATTAAAATATCTGACGATGACCATATTGGTATATGTATATAAAATATAATCTTAATTTATTATTAAATATTATTTATTTAAAATTATTAAAAGCTTATCAGATAAGGGCTTAAATTACGGAAAATAATTGCAGTGGAATTTATCAAAATAAATAATAAAATACAAACATTAAAATTACAAATGTTTGTTGCATAAGTTAAAACGGAATAAAAATGTATCTTTGTTTGTAGATTTACAAAACTTTTGACATTCTGTTATGAAAAAACTGTTTGAGCTCCACTGTTTTATTAAACGTAAAGGTTATGTATTATTTCATTAATGCACTGTATTAAACAAGTTGTATTACAAATTCTCAATAGGCAAAAATGCGAGATAGATCTTGTCCATTACGTGTATCTAATCATTTGAGTCATTTCTACCGAGGTGTATAAATTATAATCAAAGTGTTGGACATTTTTTATTAAAAAATAGAAAATTATCTAAAAATGTAGTTGTGTAATTTTGTATCTTAATTCCAATTCGCGTTTGAAATTTACTTTTGCTTTGTCTGTTCGCGTGACCGGGTTGTTCGTGATTAGAGGTTATCGTATTTTTTATTTCTTTCATTTTTAACAAGACGTGATATAATGGTGAACTATTTTAATTTGGAACTTGAAATTGTGACGATGGGACTTGAGGTGTTGATTTCGCAAGAATGAATGAATTGTAAATTATAGACGCTCGACAAGAACCTAAATGGTGACTTTCATTTGGAACATTTGTTTTACATTATAGACGTGCGAAGTTATTAAAAAAGTAAGTTTTTTGTCATTTATTACTGAATAGTTAACATTTTTATTTATACACATTTGTGACTATAAGCGCCGGCATGAATGGATGAGTAAACAAATAAAAAATTAGTGATTTACGATAAAACAACTCCCCTGATATATTATAATTATTATTCCTAACGGGGTTACGGCCTCTCCTTGCCAACGCCCACGATTATTTCATATCGACGAATCCAATATTTGTAAAATGTGTTTAGGAAATCTGACAAATTTTGCAAGCTTTATTTTTAATTTTAACCCTCGACCCACAAAAAAGGGGTGTTATGTGTAACGTGTTTGGATCATATCTGTCTGTCTATGGCATCATCTTCAATGTGTTGGACCGATTTTGATGTGGCTTTCTTTATACGACCGAAAGTTATAATCGAAAATATGAAATATATTATCTTGACAGTTAATAGTTTTTATTTTATGTAACTTGAATTTTGTCGTTAGTTGATGAGACCTGCTTAAAGGTCGATTTATATTATCCGGTCAGACACGGCGCAGGAACGTAGCGTTTCCGGCAAGACAAACATTTTTACATGCCGTAAGTACGAATATTTATACTTAGCGGATCCCGTCCGTTCAGACACGTATCAATACTCGTATTTGAAATGCATGTACAAATGTTTGTCTTGCCTGAAACGCTACGTTCCCGCGCCGTATCTGACCGGATAATATAAATCGAGCTTAACTCTTAAATAATTTACTAATGAAATAAGTAATTCTTTTTGTATATTTATGTAATGGCCAAGTTGAAATTATTGTATTCGTTAGATAATTATTTAGATTTCATTTTATTAAAAAATACGAACTCTATATTATTCGTAGTCTATTTTAAAATCAATAATATTAATTTTCCAAGTCTTCATGGTTTCCGGGCTTGTAGGCCGTGGTCCGGTGGTATTTCTACCTGACGTTTCGTCTACAACTGCGATAGACATTCTCAAAGGCGATGTGGCAGCGGTAGAAGTGTCCTCCTTCGCGGCTCACAGATCAGTGTGAGGTAGAAATACCACCGGACCACGGCCTACAAGCCCGGAAACCATGAAGACTTAAAACAATGCCGGTCGTGAAAGCTTGCACACTTGAATATTAATTTTATTTATTTAATTTAGAAATTAGGTCCTAGGAGAATGAGATACGAGGCAAAATAATATCTATATTTATGAAATATTCCAAATTTGAGAATTTCGCATAATTAATTTTTGATTACCCAATCCATGCATATACATAGTGGGTATAGCAATAAAGTATTATATTAACGGCCCAGCATGTTTCCAGCGATACATGCAAAATTATTTCATGTCAGATATGATTTTTTTACAAACAGAAATTTGCAAGATTGATGAAAATATTTCAATGAAAATCTAAAGTTTTTTCTATCTACAGAAAAAACTTTCCATGAATACGTTATATAGTCACGATACCAACATTATATATCATTTTTATATTTATGTTGTCACGTAATAATAATTGCATCAATGATTAAGGCATGTACAGCTGTGGACAAATTTTATTCTATAGGACACTTAGTATTATTTAATATTGATATTTCCAACGAATCAGTAATTCGGTTAAATGAGTACAAATTTTTATTTCTGTCATATGAAACGGAAATTTGTAGAAATAGATATCCATTCTCGTCTTGGTATTTCAAGACAAGAATCGGGCTTGAGAATAGCCAAGCGTGTAGCAATGCTGTTGTTTACATGGAGTTGTTATGGTTCCTCTATTACAAGTCCCCAGTTCCCGGGTTCTAGCCCGAGAGCTGGTAAAAGTGTCAATTGGATTTTCAATTTATTATTAAAAAAAAAATGAATTGAAAATATGAATTGGTGCTAGGCTCAAATAACCTTAGCTGTTGGTGGTCTTTAAAACACAATTACCAAGACAAGATATTTTCTCGAGAGTGTTTTTCTCGATAGCAACGAGATCTCAACAATTTATTCTCGATATCCTGAATACCCGACTCACGTACGAAGTGAAAAAATTATGTAAATCTGTTGAGTAACCGCTGGCGGACTGTCGAAAGATAACTACTCGTGTTTTAAATATACCTACATTTTGATTCTAACCGACATATTGAGAATTAAGATGTAAAATATCTCCATTTGATTAGCATTGGATTGAAGGTTTTTAAATAAAATAAATTAAGTTTGCAGGCAATGTCCATCCACGGTTTTTGAGCCTACTATTTGACATAACTTGATCCAATGCTAATCAAATGGAGATATTTATAATATGCCGGTCAGAATCAAGGGCACTCTATAATTTTAACCAGTGCTGTATTAAAAATGATTTTCTATTTTTTCGTAATGAGTCATCATACAACTAGATGTTATATTAAAACTGTAATGGATTTTGATGTCGAGTCCATATTTACAATACATTAGTGATAACCATCATAAAAATGTTTAAAGCAAACTTTTTTTTACTTCCCACCTCTACTATGGTAGGGAAGTAATGGATTCAGTCCGAAAACAATATTTCGAGATTTTAACAGATTTTCACGTTTTGAGACCCTAGCAATCGTTTAAGATCATTTTCTGACTGATGTCTGTATGTGTGTGTGTGTGTATGTGTGTATGTGTGTGTGTGTGTATGTGGTCAATTTTTCGCCTTCGATATCTTAAGAACGGAACAACATACGGGCATGCCGATTGTTCTATTGTGTTTATCAGCCTTTAACTTAGATCTGATTAGATTTTGAGTCAAATCGGTTCAGTGGATCCTGAGATATTCAAAAAAACGTCCTCAATGTCACGTATTAACATAGGTAAAAAAAAATATAAATGAATTCTAGATGTTATAATATGAAAAAAATGTAAATATTTTTTTTCTCTAAAATGTATAGTTTTCGAGAAAAAAAATATTTTACTAAAAAAAATAAAAATTGTACGTAAATCAAGGTAACCATGATTTTTGCTATATTAAGCTAGCCATCAATAGATCACCAAACAAAAAAGAGGGCCATGCTTTTTTCAAAGAATAAAAATTAAATTGTGTTTTAAAGACCACCAACAGCTAAGGTTATTTGGGCCTAGTCAAAGAATAAAAAAAAGAGTGTTTATTTTTTGCAAATATTTACTAGGTGGGAAGTATAGGACTGGTCATCAGTCGAATTTTTTTTATTTACTTTCACGTTAAGGTGACTGTAGCTGCGGTCCTAGACTTGAGGTTTAGCGAGATTCCCATTTGGCGCCTCTATTCGAATAAATTCTGATTTCCCATAAACTACAAACGTACTGAAAATATTAGAACAGATACTGCCGTACTTTTCGAATCCGAAAAGGATGGCGAGTCGGATCTTTTTTTGCGACCTTCTTGACCTTGCACCTGGAGCAGTTGCTTCACTTACTCTACCCTTGGACCGGCAATGTGTTCAACAGCTATTCAATATGCCCCCTTGAGGACAGTGTGGTGTAACGGTTAGCTCAGCCGACCTTTGGATCACACTGTCGTGGGTTCGAATCCCACCTCCGCTCATGGATGTTTTGTGATGTCATTTAGTTTTAAGGAAGTTGTTATTTAATGACCCAAGTTGTCAACGCGTCTATAATTATCTACAATAAATAAATAAATAAATATGCCCCCTTATAGTCACTCGCATAGCTCTATCTTACGAGCATATGAATGTGTGTGTGCATACAAAATACTGAAAAATTGTTTCATAAATCTCTACTTTTTGTGAAAAACCTTATTTATTCTTTGATGGTAATTCTTTTAAAATAAGTATGTATCAATCTTTCCATATGACTTTGAGTAAGATTTTTTTAATATTATTTGATCTAAATAAATGATTTTAAATTTAGGTAAAAATTACAAAAATGTCATAAGTTTAACATTCATTTATGTACAGAAAATAATAAATGTCAAAAAAATTGTTGAACAACCGCCATTTCTCAGTATTTTTACAATACATATTTTGTAAAGAATAAACTTTTAAATGCCAATTTGACTCACGTAATAATCGGAATCGCATGTTGTGCTGTAAAGAAATTTGACAAATATCACATTTTTTTATACAATTTTTGTAACAAAAATTTTTTTAAGCAACAAGCGCCATTTTGTGAAGCTTAATGCTTAATGAGCCATTTTCCTGAAAGTAGTTCCTTCAATTATCCACGAGAGGCAGCACTTGTGGTAGGTACAAGCATTATTTATTCCGCATTAGTGTCGTGTCATTTTAGTGGTATAACTTAATTATTAAATTAATTAAATAATTAAGTTATACCACTAAAATGACACGACACTAATGGAGAATAAATAATGTTTGTACCTACCACAAGTGCTGCCTCTCGTGAATAATTGAAAGAACTACTCTCAGGAAAATGGTTCATTGTAGCTAATGAAAACAGTAGTAAAATGACTTTAGTGATCACAGTTTGAAATTTATTCAGAGCATTTTTTACAATCTGAGAGAACAGTAACCTTAAAGTAAACTTTTTTTTACTTTCACCTTAACTCTGTTTTATAGAATAACATTCATACGGCCGCGCCGGTAAATATGTAACTATACCGACAGTATAAATGTTATAATTGTCATAATTGTTATTTGAAGTAATAATAGAAATTGTACATCTAGATGCATACTGACGAGTAGTGATACTATGTAAAAACGAGCGACAGCGAGTTTTTCAGTCACACGAGTCTTAATACCGCATTACGTACAAGAAATATATGGTATTTTTTGTCATATACCCACTTCAAGATACGGCCTACTTACTTTTTAATTCATTTTCAGTATTTGACAGTTTACAGTTCATTTGCGTCACCATCTTTACATTTACAACAGGCCGTGAGTATATAATAGCAGTGAATAAACATAAGTTACTATGGAAACCGTTTACTTTCCGCACTAGTATGTTATGAAAACACTTTCGGCACGCCTGTCTGTTAAATGACCCAATACAGTAGCTATTTTGTAGTGGGTATGGCAAAAATTAATTTTCGTTTGTGTAGATACGATACTCCTTTTCAAAACGACCTTCTGCGAGAGTGCGACCTAATAACAAAACCTCTATGTCGAATTTTTTCGTTTTTTGTATTCCGTATTAAATCGACAAAACGGAACACTTATATTAAATATGGAATCACCTCGTTGTCTGCTGGATGTCAATTTTTGGGGGTGGAAGGAGGTAAAAAAATATTTTTTCAAGGTTATCGTGTGTGGTATCAAACGAAACCTTGTTAAAGCTCGATTTTAAATATAACCTCGACGGCTTTGCTTTTTAGTCATAAATATACAAAAACCATTTTGGATATTTTCATTGTACAAAAAAATAGACGTATTGAATTTCACGTTTTTATTTATTACTAGCGACCCCGTCCGGCTTCGCCCGGGTACTAAGAAAGCCCGGGTGCAATAAACTACTCACTCACTTCGCTCGTTCGCTAGAATATTATAAATACACTACTCACTCGCTTCGCTCGTTCGCTAGAATATTATAATTACCTTCACCTTCCGTGAAAAATTATCTAACTTATGGTGAAAACCGTATCAAAATCCGTTGCGTGGTTTAGGAATTACATTACTCACTCGCTTCGCTCGTTCGCTATATATATAAACATTCCGTGAAAAATTATCTAACTGATGCTGAAAACCGCATCAAAATCCATTGCTTGTTTTAAGAGGAGTTAGCGGTGGTACAGACAGACACCAAAAGCGATACTATGTATAGATCGAGATATAGATTGAAATTTGAAAAACAGGAAAAAAATTATGAAAACGGAAAATTCGCTCTTCGAGCTCGTAAAACTTTACAATTACAGACTAAGTTACGATTTAGTATATTTTTATTAAAGTTATTAACTTCTGTATAAATCCTTAAAAACATGACTCTCTCATGATGTGGACTTTGTAGGCGCGTTACTATATATAGGAACACATCGATCGATAGCCAGTAAATAGTGTTTGTATTGTACAAAGTGCGAAATGTATTGTACAAAGTGCGAAAATTGTGAATTTATAATATGTAGAGATTATTAACTTCTGTATAAATCATTAAAAACATGACTCTCTCATGATGTGGACTTTGTAGGCGCGTTACTATATATAGGAACACATCGATCGATAGCTAGTAAATATAGTGTTTGTATTGTACAAAGTGCGAAAATTGTGAATTTATAATATGTAGAGATTATTAACTTCTGTATAAATCATTAAAAACATGACTCTCTCATGATGTGGACATTGTAGGCGCGTTACTATATATAGGAACACATCGATCGATAGCCAGTAAATAGTGTTTGTATTGTACAAAGTGCGAAAATTGTGAATTTATAATATATAGAGAAGAAGAAGAAGAGAAGAGATATGAGGCCACTGAATGTGAACCTTAAATTGTTTTTTTTCCACATCGAAGTATGGAAACGATTTGTTTGGAATTTGAAATACTTGCAACATGTGTGTCCAATTACAGCAATAATACTTTGACAGAGTCAAAAAAAAATCGAACTGGCGTTCACTTAATAGGTTTATAGCAGATGTGAAGGCTTTAAAAACATGCGTTTACGTATGTCACTCATAACGGATTATTATTACATCAAGTGCGAGGCTTAATGTCCACCGGGTCGTGTAGCCTGTCCAGGGATGGCCAGACTGGTCATTATAAACCTACACGACAGATTGTCCCAGATCGATCGCCAACGAACAGTAGATACAGTGAAATAGAGAAAATTATTTTGAGTAGAAAAGCCCTTATAGATATTTTTTGAAACGATGTACCGTTAATGAGATATTAATTATTTATAATGAGATATTAATTAATTGTCATTAAAAGTAGAGGAGTATTAGTCCGAGAGCTAGTGACAATTTTTAGGTGTTATTTATTCAATGCCTTATTTTTGTGAACATTTTGAGGGAGGCATATTAAAGTGCCCTGAGTAAGGGATTTTGCTAGATAGCGGTATGGGAGGGATGCAGACCGCCCCCAACATGTAACAAAAATAAATGGTCACAATTATTATTGCTTCAAGGCTGAAATTGTTTGTATAGCTTGTCGGTGACCCAATAATGCCATTATAATATTTGAAGATCGATTGGTCAGTATTAAAGGGGTGGCAGATCACCCTAAACGTGACATGTACCCGACGAAATTTGTATTATTAGTTCAAGGTTCAAATTTTAATATGTTGTTACGGCGACGGTTTTAAGTAAGTATATATTTCAATTTGTAGAACAAAATTTCGGTACTTTTGGGGGTTAATAAAATAATTAATTTATGATTAAAAACACAATTCTTTATTTATTTTGAAACAAATATTTTTCTTTTTAGTAAACCTAGTTACGCGTATAAACTGGTGACCCTTTCTAAAAGTAGTGTAGCTGCATTTGGACAGCCCTAATGTGTAGTAATCAGCTTCGGACAAGGCTGAGTGACCACCCTTACTTAGAAGCCATCAGGCTGGTGGCTTGTTTCTGATATAGGGTAAGACCGGACCAATCTGTTTTAGAAGGGTAGCAGCTGTTAGTTCACTTGTTCGCACTATAGGTACTATATACACGATGTTCGGCCTTCCTGACATGACACGTCGTCCTCTACCGGGATTGTTTGAACTAGAATTTTTTTTTAAATAAATAGAACCGATTTTGAATGTAAACAATATTGCATTGTACAACAAGAGCGGTAAATTGGCGATTGCGAACGAGTGTAACGTTTGCTCGCCGAAGCGCAGCGAGGGCGGTAATCACCCGAGTTACGTACAGTAGATATCTTTTTTGTAATAAGTGGATTGAAACATTAAAAACACCGTAAATGAATATAATACGTTAGGCGGTGAACTGTCAAGTATAGTTTACAATCATCGTTTAAGATGACGCCACTTTCGACCCGAAAAGAATTTCCGAAGGGACGAAAGTACTGCACTTTTGTATACCAGTGACGCAAAATAAGTTGCGCATGTGCAGATCAAAAGTACAGTATTTTCGTCCCTTCGGAAATTTTTTTCGGGTTGAAAGTGGCGTCATCTTACGAAAATACTGTACTTTTGATCTGCACTTGTGCGACTTATTTTGCGTCACTGGCATGCAAAAGCCAACTTTCGTCCCCGAAAACAAGTATGTAATGATGCACTTTCAAGGCACGTAGGTATTAAAAAAATATATTGTTATGTGTGTATCAGTTAAATTTGCTGAACAATCACACCGCATTTGAATTTTCTCATATAATTTTGATTTTCTATCATTTTTTTTTACAAATCCTTATTACGTTTTTGTAATACATGCCGCTTTCCAGCTTTATAATTAATATTTAAAACAAGGTTAAAAAATTTCTGAAATTATGTTTACATAATTTGAACGGTTGAAGAAAGCCAATTTGTATTTTGTATATTTTTTGAAGAAAAAAAAGTACTTATTCTGAAAAAAACTGAAATGATGTTAAAATAATTGTTAAATATAAGCAACACTAAATATAAAATATAACGATGACTTCAAATTGTATTTTGTAAAAGAAAAAAGTTGTTTAAATCGAAACATTTTAATTAATAGTTAATTTATGTGTTAATTAACCCAAACTCCATCATTAAAAAACATTGGGAGTGTTCTCTACCGGAAGTTACTCCCTGCACTCTTCTCTTCATCTCAAATCCTTTCCCCATACCTAAAAACGGGTACCATTCTCCCGACGCTATTTTTAAAGCTAAAGGATTCGGATAAACGTCAAATGAAGGACCAAGAATTCGCCTGTAGGATCCCTAGTGCGATTCTCGGTTTTTCATTTGGGGTTTACCCGAATCCTTTAGATTTAAAAATAGCGTCGGAATAGCGGTAACCATTTTTAGGCAAGGAGAAAGGATTTGAGATGACAATAAAAAGTGGTGGAACCTTTGGTGTAAAGATACGAAATGTTATAATTACCACAAAACACCAAACCATAACAAACACTCTCGACGTACGTTTCGCCAACTTGGATTTGAGATGAATAAAAAAAAAAGTTTTCAATATTTATTTTAAAATGTGCCTTTGCCCTTTGTGGACATAAGTTGGTCACACCTACTGACACATTTGCACGTACAACGCTGTTCCCATTGCAATGTCATTGGTCCCGCTCTGTTGGCACTACTGAGGTTTTCTATAATCTCCATGGAATTCCAGTTACATGTTTTATTTTATTTTGGGAATTCTCTCATTCGAATCGAAGTTATAAATTGGTTTGAGTTAGGTCGTGTTAAGGTCAACACCAAACACTGTACTGTTCAGAGTCTGATTATTCAATGTTCAGATATTGTTTCGTTTGCTTTGATATTGCTGCATAGTTTTCACCTGAAATTTCCAACTCCGCGCGTATCAATAAATCTACACAGGGTGTCTAAAAATACTAGAGATTCAAATAACAAAAGATTTATCCAAGTGTGTAGGCTTCACAGCCGGTGTTGTTCCAAATCTTGATGGTTTCCGGACTTTTAGAGCGCGGTCCGATGGTATTTCTACATGACGTTTCATCTAGGGTAAATGCGGGAGAGATGCCGCGGTAGGAGAGACGCCTCATGGCTATTAACTTACCTATTTACCAATGGATGGTGCTACAAGTACGTATGTTCGTTCATCTTATCTTGACACAACGTCGCATGTGTTGAATATGATTTTGTGCGTATTTAAGTACAAGTACAACTGCGGTAAACATTTTCAAAGGCGATGTGGCAGCGGTCGAAGTGTTCTCCTGGGGTCCGGAGGGCGACGGTGGCGGAGCCGAGGGTAGCAGGCTGTGTCAGGCGGGAGCTGCCCGAGGCTGGGCTTGGACGTGAATGAAGGGCAGGCCCAACGCGGGGGCCCCGACGGGACAATACGGACGGTCGCCGAACAGAAAACACACTGGCACTAAAAGAAGAGAGGACCAGCCGACCCACCTTGCCGCCAAGGAGGACACTTTGAACGCTACCACATCGTCTTTGAAAATATGTACCGCGAAAATATCGGACCACGGCCTACAAACCCAGAAACCATCAAGATTTGGAACAAAGAAATGTCTATTTCACAAGAATAAGAAAAATAAATGATCTTTATTATAAGATGAAGAGTGCACGTTGTCTAATTTTTGAGCCTATTTTTTAAAGTCACGGAGTAATTCCAGTGTTCTTGGTTGTTACTTAGTCGAAATCGTAACCGCATGCATTGGCGCTAATGACCTCTGTTGTCGAGCGTCTATAATCCACAATTCTTCTTCTTCTTCGTAACCATTGTTTTACGACGAATTGTATAATAAAAATTTCCCGCGTCATCCACGGACTGTTTCTTAATTTCCTTATTTATTATTGGTGCATGATCCATTTGCTTTTAGGGTTCCGTACTGAAATCTTATTACTAAGCATACGCCGTCGTCCGTCGCTATCTTTAAAAGGCTGTATCCTTTGAAGCGTAACAGGTAGCCGGTTGAAATGGTTACAGAATATCTGTTATTATGGCGGATACCCAAACAAATAATATAAAAAGCAAAAACTAATGGGGGTCCCCATAAAAAAAAACTCAGAAACCTTTAAAAGGCTGTATCTTTTGAACCGTAACAGGTAGTCGGTTGAAATTTTCACAGAATATGTGTTATTATTGAAAATTTTTGTTGGAAAGCAGCCAATTATATAATTGATTCCAAACATATTGGAATCATTTTACCAATCATAGTCACAGTCAGGATTCTAACTGACTGTGACTATGGTTGGTAAAATGATTTTTTCCGATATGTTTGGAATCAATTATATAATTGGTTGCTTTCCAACAAAAATGTTCAATTGCAATTCAGCCGTATAAATCTATTAATAATTTATGTGTTATTATGGTGGATATCCTAACTAATAATAAACAAAAAGTAAAAATTAAGGGAGTTCCCAATACAAAATAATGGAAAATTAGGCATAAAGCTGTATTATTGTACGGAACCCTCGATGCGCGAGTCCAACTCACACTTGACCGGTTTTTTAAAAAAGTCTGATCAATTTGAATTGAACAATATCTGAATATCAAAAGTTATTTTGTAAAGCCACATTTCTGCGAGAATCGCTTTGATGTAACATAACCAAGAAACATAAATGCATTTTTGGCGTCAGTGTTGGGTATGTGTCGTAGAATGTTTAAAGAAATCTCTCTCTTTAAATTAAAACACAAAAAAAATATTTTTGAAGATAAAAAATCAAAAAACATTTATTGTCGTTTATTTATTCTTTAAAAGTAAATATGTATAATGAAGACATGAAAACTTAATCACCCTTCTAACCACATGTAAAGTGTGCCCCGGTTGGTTCCCCTAAACATATGTAACTTTGAAATCACCCCCAATTCGTTCGTATATACGTTTCCGTCCATACACAGCGCACCGCCGCACTATGCGGTCGTGTTGATTACATTCCTAGTTTATGGTTTGTGTGCGACAGTAAAGCACCCCCAACATCCCATGCCCCACTCTCCCCACACACATATTCTCTCTTGCTACAAAAACTATACACTATAGGTAGTGTTTACAATAGACTATTTCACACTAGTGTACACGTTTTGCTTAGTACCAACCTTTAGATGTTTAGATGATGGCACGATAGGAATTTTGATTAACTTCAGGCATTACTTCTTTTTATCAGTGCATTTGCCTATACATAGTATATTTCACATACACTATTGGCGAGATCTAGGGATCTCGACGTTTTGGATTATCTTTAACAAGTTGGACAGTTTATAAATTGAATTTCATGCGTTTTGTTTACTAGTTATGGAAATAATTACTGCGTTAAAGAAAATCGTTCCACATAAAATGCAACATCCACTGAACAAAAACATACATCGCACTAATAATATTTTAATTAAAAAAATAAAATATTATTAGTGTGTTTTTGTTCAGTGGATGTTGAATTTTAAGTGAAACGATTTTCTCTAATTCATTACTGTTTTCCATTACTATTAGACCGAGAGCTAGTGACAATTTTTTGGTGTTATTTATTCAAGGCCTTATTTTTGTGAAGATGTTGAGGGAGGCATATTAAAGTGCCCTGAGAAAGGAATTTTGCTAGATAGCGGTATGGGAGAGATGTAGACCGCCCCCAACATGTAACAAAAAAAATGGTCACAATTATTATTGCTTCAAGGCTGAAATTATTTGTATAGCTTGTTGGTGAGCCAATAATGCCATTATAATATTTGCAGATCGATTGGTCAGTATTAAAGGGGTGGCAGATCACCCTAAACGTGATATGTACCCGACGAAATTTGTATTATTAGTTCAAGGTTCAAATTTTAATATGTTGTTACGGCGACTGTTTTAAGCATATATTTCAATTTGCAGAACAAAATGTCGGTATTAACCCCCTTGCAGAACGAGGCGAGTAAGTTTCCCTCTAAAAGAGGGGGTTAATACCAACATTTTGTTCTGCAAATTGAAATATAGCAAAATCCCTTACCCAGGGCACTTTAATATGCCTCTCTTAACATCTTCACAAAAATAAGGCCTCGAATAAATAACACCAAAAAGTTGTCACTAGCTCTCGGTCTATATACCACGTAAACAAATTAATGTTTGCTGCACCATAGGTCGCGCCTAAAAAACTAGTATCCATTGCAACATCTCATTTCTCTAAATAAAGTGCTTCAGTTTGCTCCATGTACTGAAATATTTAATAAGTATTTTTATCTTGCATGAGAAGCGCATTTAGTCTAGACTTCATAATATTACATAAATTATTGTACGAAAAAAGCTCATGAAATCATGAAACTTCGCATGCTAGGAGATACATCTAAGTATTTATTTATGAACAGCTGCTATCTTTCTCAAAGAAAATTGACCGCTGAATTTTCTTTGAAAAGAGCTTTGTAGAATTTTTCGAAATCCAGGATTATTAAATACGTTATTTTAATTTTTTTAAATCAAATTTTGCTCACCACTTTATTTCAGTTATAAAAAAGTCACTCATTGATTTATTGATCAAGATTTTATGTAATCATGTTTGGTTATAAACATTTTACTCCAAGTCGAACTTATCCTTCGGAATTACATCATTTAAAACGATATATCCTATATTGGAAAATCAAAAAAAAGAAAACGAAACAATTTTATGTGTTATTTTTCTTCTTTTCTCCACGGAAAATAAACCAAATCAATATTGTATAACGTGTTTTAGAGAGTTACTCTGAAAGTATACACTAGGGCATATCAACATTTTTTATCGTCCAAAACCTTTTATTCACAATAATATAATAAAAATTGTGTTGACAAAACTTGAATATGAACGTCCCCTTGTTTTATGTTAGAGCGTAAACGACTGAACCTATTTTAATGAAAAAAACGTCAAACAATTCCTCTTAGTCCTGAAAGTGAAACCGGGAATATTAAAACCTTGAAAAAAAAATAAAATGGCGGACAGTAGGCACTATGAGGACTAAACTAATAATTATTAATTATTTGTCCTTGTCATATGTGTTTTTGAGTCTATTTTTTTGTTAAAAATATGGTTTTTAAAGCTCAATAATACTCAATAATACTACCGATGTATTCTAAACTGTACAAACCAACAGTGGTGTAATGACCATGCAGTCGAACACCTTTTTTAAATAAAAAAAAAAAAAAGCTCAATAATGAAATGATTTTTAAGTTATGGTTTGTTCGGACTATTTTTAGTTTTCCTAAATTTTTGAACGTGCTTTAGTAAACAAATATATACAACCTAAATTCAGATACACAAAATACAAACCACACAAAAAATACATCACAATTTTTATGGGCATATTTGGTCGTATGTGTAGTGTGACCATAAACACGGTCCAACCTGACCGTTCTCTTACTCTCTCTCTCTCATTCTGTCTCATTCTAGTCGCTAACGTTATGGGTTCAAGATAAATCTGAAATGAAATGCCTCCAATACTCCGCTTATATAGGAGATATATACTTCCCCTATACCTATATAAGAAACATATTACACTACACTGGCGTTCGTTGCCAAGGGAAACAATGAAAAAGTATTTTCTTATCGAAAATTAATATTATTAAAGAAACGTTAATAACACCAAAAATATTGATTTTACAAGTAAAACACAAATTGGATTTGAAATTTAACGACGATTTGAAAAATGTATTAATATATCGAGACATTTTTAGGGTTCCGTGCCTGCGAACGGACCCTATTAATGAGCCTACGATGTCCCTTCGTCCGTCTGTCCGTCCGTCATAAGGCTCTATGCCACAAACGGTAAGAGGTATAGCTATAAATTGAAATTTTTACAGATTGTGCGTTGTTGTGCTATGAATCCTGACAAATAATAATTACAATTAAATAATCAATTAATTTAATAAATTAATGTTTTTAGGGTTCCGTAACTCCGAACTGAACTTATGATGTCTGTCCGTCCGTCTGTCACAAGAATCTATCTCGCAAACGGTAATAGGTAGCTAGTTTTTTATTGAAGCTATGCTTCTATAGGCGCGTTAGACGATTTCTGGCAGGAGGAAAACTTATATAGGTTCGCGTCACGGTAAAACCGTCACGCTCATGTTATTAAAAGTATATCTATAGCTATGGCCAGCGGTGAAAGTAATATACTGGCGCACGCGCAGTGGCCTATATAAAATTAATATCTGATAGTTTTATAGGACACAAAAAAATAAAATGGCGTCAGATTCCATATGGCGGGCATATGTACTTTTGTAAAAATTATCTGATCTTTTTGAAATTTGATATTTAAGAGTTTTATAGGACACAAAAAAATAAAATGGCATCAGATTTCAAAATGGCGGCTATATGTAGGTACTTTTGTAAAAATTATCCGATCTTTTTGAAAATTGATATTTAAGAGTTTTATAGGACACAAAAAATATAATGGCATCAGATTTCAAAATGGCGGCCATATGTAGGTACTTTTGTAAAAATTATCCGTTCTTTTTGAAAATTGATATTTAAGAAGAGTTTTATAGGACACAAAAAAATAAAATGGCGTCAGATTTCAAAATGGCGGTCAAATAATAACTTTTCAATTGTATTGTCTATAGCTGTGATAAATTCGGTTTTATATACAATGCGTAAAAAGCATGATAGTTTCTGTCGGGTGTCCCATGACACCTTTTGACTTTTTTTTTAATAATGAACTTTGATTGTATTTTGAATTGTCGCTTTCTATATTGTTCGGCAGAATATTGCAGGCGTAATTCTTAGGCGTCTCATGACGTCATGTGCGCCGCTCGCGTACTATTATAGTTTATACGGGTCTGTGTCCCGATCGGTTGTCGAACGGACCGATACGACGCGGCGGCCGCACTGCGGCTACTGAATTACCGTATCACCAGAGTAGGTACCGCCAAGGAGTAAGGAAGTTCTATAAAAGGCGACGCTTCGAATAGTTCCCTTAATAGGTGTGTTTGATGGCAAGTTCTGAACTGGTTCTGAACTGTTAAAGCCTGTTCCAAGTCTTCATGGTTTCCGGGCTTGTAGGCCGTGGTCCGGTGGTATTTCTATCTGACGTTTCGTCTACAACTGCGGTAGACATTCTCAAAGGCGATGTGGCAGCAGTCGAAGTGTCCTCCTTGGCGGCTCACAGGTCAGTGTGTCAGTGACTGGTGTCCTCCCTTCTTTTATGCCTAGTACCAGTGTGTTTTCTGTTCGGTCGTAGTCCGTCTCTCTGTAATTGATCAACTGCGCTGTGTGTAGTGGTGGGGGTGAGTTCTCTACTCGGTCGTATTCCGTCTTTGTACGATTGGCCTACAAGCCCGGAAACCATGAAGACTTGCACTGCACCTGAATGTTAAAGCCTGTGTTGGCAATACAGAACTCTTCAGCCGCAACTTCTTGTTTGTTAACCAACGTTATTTCTTGTGATCTTATTTTCTTCTTTGAATGTCGCTTCTTGTAGAGAAAGAAACGCCAGTCTCGTCCAATGCAAATACACCAAATTACGTGTTGAGCCGAATGTGGCCGAAATTCTACGATTGACCTATATTCCTTGTGATCTTGTTTTCTTCTTTGAATGTCGCTTCTTATAGACAATGAAACGCCAGTCTCGTCCAATGCAAATACACCAAGTTACGTATCGAGCCGAATGTGGCCAAAATTTTACGATTGACCTATTGCCTGTGATCTTGTTTTATTCTTTGAATGTCGCTTCTTGTAGAGAGAGAAACACCAGCCTCGTCCAATGCAAATACACCAAATTACGTATCGAGCCGAATGTGGCCGAAAATCGACGATTGATCTTTAAATTAGCTTCCTTGTTCGAATGCCGCCTCTTGTAGAGTACTTACTGTTTTTAGTATCGTCAAAGGACCGCCACCACAGGGTGCAGCGGCTGTGCTGGACCTCACACGTATTCTCTCTCATTCTATCATTTCTATGTGTTGGTTATGCTATATTATGACCGTGCCTTTGATTTTATGTACCTACACTTTGTGTGCTTTTGTTGTATATAATAAACATCAAGCCACGGTTGACTGATGTTCGGATTGGTCAAAGATTTTGATCGTTTGATTAAAAGTGTACTTTTTGGCAACAGTTAATTTGCACGTATGTTAATTTATAGACCTTTTCATTATCATTTTTTTTTCTCCTACCTAGGCCGAAAGTTCGTACTTTCGTCCCTGTCAAGCGGGACAAAGTCGCTCTTTATTCCCGTGGTACGGACAAGTGCGCGTGCGCAATAGTACTTATGGCTCTCACGCACCTACTTCTATGTCCTACACATTAAAATTATTTTCTTTAAAATTATTTTATAATAATTTTAATAATAAAATAAAATAAAAATAATAATTTTAATATTTTTTTTTTTTCAATTTTGCGAACTTTCGGCCTGGCAGGAGAAAAAATAGTATGCGCAACACGGGAGGAAATTACTACATCTCCTCCCTTGTGGCATAATGTACTATTTCTGCGCATGTGCCCAATTCCGCCATGTTTTTCAGAGACTTGTCATATTGACAGATGCCAAGTGGTTGATTTTGAAAGAAGTAAATGGTAATTAAATAAGAAATATTATTTAAAGAAGTGGTACAACATCCTAGTATTTAAGTACTTTTGAAGATAAACTCTTTACGATAAACAATTTATGACAGGTAGGATTCTAACCTTTCAACCAATTTTCGTTTACTTCCACCAGTTTTCCGGCCGTGGCACTTCAACCACCGTCCCAATTTAGCACAAATATGTTCTTCCACTGTTTTGTGCACTAATTTAGCACCGTCAGTAACATTTTCATTTAAATTAACTTTGAAAAACGTTTCTGACATAGTCATTGTGTCAAAAAGTGTACGAAACTTCTGAAAGCCGCAATCATAACCATGGCGACGGCGCTTGCGCGTAACTACTCGTGAAAAGATCTATACAGTGTGTATAAACGGTAGACCCAAACATAAGGAATGTAACATTGACACGGAGGCAGGGCCATGAGATGCTGTTGTAGTAGCGCGTCGCACTGGCGCGCCCCCCCCCCCCCCATGGCGCAGGGGATCGCCCCGGCAGCCAGCTGGGTGCGGCGCAAGCACGCTCACTGGCTACGCCCTCGGGCAGTTAGCGGGCTACATAGAAAAAATAGTACAGTGAATTTTTTAAACAATAGAAAATTTCATAAATGGCCGGTTTATCGCACATTTTAATCACGATATTTTTTTTAATCACACTGTTAAATTTTGACAGCTACGTGTTCATTCGTTGCTGCGTTTCGTTGCCATAACAACCCGTCATTTAACAGTGTGATTAAAAAACATCGTGATTAAAATGTATGATAAACCGACCGTAAGTATTTTTGTTAATTGTGCCAGTCCTGCATTACTTTAGAGTTTTTGTCAATGGATAATCTGAAAGGAAAAAAAACCTTCTCAGACATCACATACGGGTCAAGTATACAGATGCCCTGACGCATGGACGATAAATCCTGCGGGACGCAGATTACAGGATCAACATCGCTTGTTTTGACGCCAGACACATCCTGTCGAGTCTTCCCTACACATGTCCTTTCTCTCGTTGTCTTTACATACTCCTTGGAAAACTTAAATCAAACGT
Organism: Mongoloraphidia duomilia; assembly: GCA_039654895.1. Lineage (NCBI taxonomy): Eukaryota > Metazoa > Arthropoda > Insecta > Raphidioptera > Raphidiidae > Mongoloraphidia > Mongoloraphidia duomilia. Next base: position 18,575,310 of record CM077527.1, read on the forward strand.
TCTACACTTATTGGCAAAACAGCTGGTCAATGAGTTCAGTCGTTTAGCAGTCTTGTTTTTTAACTTTTCATAGTTGAAAATCTGTAAACCAAATTTAGTTGATATTAATTATATTAAAGGCTTGTTTTAAAACAAGTGTTTCATCGACGTTTTGATAATTAAAAAATTATAATTTAAAAAAACTAAAAAACACGCTTTAATGAACTAAAAAGTAAAAAATAATTAATTTTATTGTAAAAAAGCGTGGGGTGCTTTGTATCATATTTTCATACTACCCCACGCTTTTTTACAATAAAATTAATTATTTTTTACTTTTTAGTTCATTAAAGCGTGTTTTTTAGTTTTTTTAAATTATAATTTATTTTTGCTTTTTAGTCCTGGAGATCCTGGTCAGGATAATGGGACAAACTTATGGAATTATTGTATTCTAATCGGTCCTTGATAAGTGTGCAAAGTTTCAGTTCAATCTGAAGTTTTTTGCTTTTTTTTTTTTAGTCCTGGAGATCCTGGTTAGGATAATGGGACAAACTTATTGAATTATTGTATTGTCGTCGGTCCTTGATAAGTCGACAAAGTTTAAACTAAATCTGACCGTTCAAAGTTGGTCAAAATCAAGTTCAAAGAAGTCGGTTACAAACTGACAAACAAGCAAGCAAGCAAGCCCGCAAGCACACATACAGGTGAAGCTAATATAAGCGTGTTAAAAAAGCAAAATAATTACCGAAAGAAAACTTTAAATATACATTATTTTCAAAGATTAAAATAATTCTAATTTTTTAAGTTCTTCATTTTACCATTACAAAAGTTTTATATGAATTAAAATTCATAATTTTTATATGCTACATTAATTAAAGGTTTAAATTTTGTAGTTACAACATATTTAAATTGTGGTAATAAAAAATTGATTTAAATTAGATCTTGTTTTTAAAACCATTAGTTGTTGTAATTTGGTTACCGAATTTGTCTTGCGATGTAAAACTATGCAGGCAAGGCAGCTGTTTTTTAAAAAGACGTTGGCTAAGTTTAGGTTTAAATTCATTTCTAAAATAAATTCTTTATTTTATCGACAAATTAAAAATAACATTGGTGCTAGACCCAGTTACCTCTCACAGTTGGTGGCATTAAAAAATACAGTATTTGTAGCAAGGACAGCTTGGTGTAACGGTTAGCGTGCTGATCTTTGAATCAAACTGTCATGGGTTGGAATTCCACTTCCGCTCATCGGTGTTTTGTGATGTCGTCTAATTTAATTTGATTTAATTAGACGCTAATAACCTTAACGTCTATAATCTAAAAAAACTCGGGTCGCAGTGCCAAAACCCTGCCGACAATATAGTGTATTTGCTAATAGAGGCATTGTGCTGTTATTACGTGAACATAAGTTTGTTTTTGGACAAAATAAAAAATTTAACCCCTTAATACATCCCTTAAAATAATATTTTTTTCTTAATTTCAATATTATTATCAATGCAACCTCTGTACCAAATTAAATACACCCTTCAGTAAGTAAATCACTATCCGCAAACTAGTGTTTTCATAAAATTTGTAAGTCCGGACCTGTCGGGGCGATTTTATTAAAATTTTAGCAGCACATTTCAATCTTCACTAAAGGGTTATATTTCAATTTTGAAACAATTCTGAAAATTTTTTCGGTATTTTTGGGCCCAAAAACATTTTTCAACCCCTAAAAACCACCCTTAAAATGGTCCGATTGGGCCCATTTTAAATAGGCTTTGTGCGGTGATGGATTGCAACGTGCCTACCCAATTTCGTCAAAATCAATTAACTCTTTCGAAAGTTATAGCCCGTACACACACACACATAAATAATATATATATAAACAGACATTTCCAAAAATGGTGCCAAAGTGTTCAGGAGGCTATGAAACGTCGAGAAATTTTGGTCCGACCCCTAGGTCCCGCCATCCGACCGACGCCAATAGTGTATGTGCCATATGGCAAATACACTAATAAATTAAAATTAGTATCGAAAACTCGCCCAAAAAACAAACAAACAAAACAAGTACAATTTAGATAGACACGACATAAAAAAAGAAGTTTCGAATTTAGGATTTCGAATTCAATGTCTACTATAACGCGTATAGATTCCTCGTGTAACAGTACCGATTTACTTCTCTCTTGAGTGTCCGAAATGCCACATCCGGCGCGTGCGTGCGAGTGAAACAGACTATTCTTATACGTGTACAGAAGCGAGACAGATAATAACAACGGACGTAAGGGAAATGGGGATATAGGAATCAGAGGATATAGTGTGGTAGTGTGGCGGTATTGTTGCAAGATTAATGACGTCACGCTCCAAGACATCTTGACGTGGTCGTGTCACGTCTGGCTTTGTTGTAACGGACGTGTTGTATTTGCCCCGCTTTACCCTACAAGCTCGATCTACATTCTACGCTCACTGATTTCACCATTTACTTATTTACGGTTGGTACCTTGTAAGTGAATATTGGTAAGAAACTGTTAAAAGATTCGTTGATAATTTTTCTAATTGAAGATATTTTTTTAAAACGGGTGAAGTTGGAGGACACCCGACAGAAACGAAGCTTTTTCTACGTAAATATTTTACAGAGAGAGAGAGAGAAGAAAAGTCCGGTCCTGTCGGGCCGATTTTAATAAAATTTTAGCATCACATTTTGATCTTTACTAAAAGGTTAAATTTAAATTTTTAAGCAATTCTGAGAAAATTTTTCACTATTTTTGGGTCCAAAAACATTTTTCTACCTCTAAAAATCACCCTTAAAATGGTCCCATTGGGCCAATTATAAATAGGCTTCGTGCGGTGATTGATTCCAACGTGCCTACCAAATTTCGTCAAAATCAATTAAGTCTTTCGAAAGTTATAGCCCGTACACATAAATATATATATATAAATATAATATAAACATTTCCAAAAATTGTGCCAAATTGTTCAGGAGGGTATGAAACGTCGAGAAATTTTGGTCCGACCCCTAGGTCCCGCCATACACAATAGTGTATGTGCCATATGGCAAATACACTAATAATAGATCATGGTCTCTATTGTGCATCCACTTTTATAATTATAATAGGATAGTAGATCACTTCGAAATGAAGGTCTATCTGTGCTGATTCCGATACTGTTAGGTATCTGATTTTCTAATTTTGAGAGGTCAGCACCTTCTATTTTTTCCCTTATGTTTTTTTTTAAAAATACTGACTGAAATTTTTAGGAAAATTGGATCGATTAGTATTTTCATTAAAAAGTCGGAGTTAGTAGCAAAACCGTAGATTTAGATCTGAAAAAACCATAGATTTAGGCCTGTCAAAACAATGGTACAAATATTAAAATCGTATTTTTGTCTTGTATTCGTAAGTTTTAAATTATTTTCATAATTTTTGGTTGTCTGTTTGTAAGTGTTTTTCCCGGACTGACTCAAAACTAATGAACCGATTTTGATTTTCACTACCTACAGGGGAATGGAATAGGGCCCAGTAGCTAAAATACGATGCGCGGTACCCTAACACTGCAATTTGGCATTTATATCAGAAAGTGGCCATTTACTTTACGATAAAAATTTAGAACGGTTAATACGAGCATAAAAGGGGATGAGCAGTCATCGAAAAATGTAAAGTAAGTCTAGAATGCCGCTTACGATTTCTGCTCCCCCAGGGGGAACATTGGAATGTAGTTGTTCTCGCAATTGCATTCCAATGTTCTTTGGGAATTGGCGTTCCCAGGAACCCGAGCTCGTACCAGTTGGTTTGTGTATGTCGGCTGGCAGATTCTAATGCACAGATGGATTATTAATTGTTGTCTTTTGAAGACCTGAGTTGTCGACGCGTCTATAATCTGCAATAATAATAATCACGATTTCTGCGCTAAATTCGTGTAGGCTAGAGATACAGTATATTTGTTGGTCTTGTTATTTCATTGTCAAACCAAAATCTGCCCGGACGAAGCCGGGCCGGGAATCTAATATAAAATATGTTAAGTTAAACATTATTTCGTGTCTAATTTTCAGTAATGTAAAATAATTACAGTGCTATAAGAACTGAATTTTCCATTAACAATGCAGATCCGCCATGTTCGTTTTATGTAAATTTCATTACGTTCTTATTTGCCAGTATTCCCACGTGAATTTTTGTGGGACGCGAATTCCTAGACGTAAGATAAAATTGTCCTAGTTTGAACATTATATATAGTTGTTTGTATTCCCTTTACGTCGACTGTCTTTGGTTATTTTTTTAAATTCTCTTAGGTTGTCTAGACTGCTTAACTTCTGAATTGTCTTTATTGTATACTAGTCTTTACCGCGACTTCGCTCAACCCCCTTCAATTGAAACGCGATGACGTAATATAACAAACATAATAGTGAAAATCTAATCAAAGACTGTTTTTTAGTAGTGTGCACTGTAAAAAATGAATGTAAAAATACTTTGAAAGGTAGAATTCGCTCGATTTTCTAAGTGATTTTACATTATTATTTATTTTTACACAGAAAACTTCATAAAAACTTGGACTTTTACTGTAAAGTTAAACAAATTTGTGATTTTTACATAAAGTAAATTAAAATTACATAATTTGTGTAATATTCCAATAAAGTGTGTAAAAATTACAAAATAAAATGTATAGTTACATATATAAAATGGATGAATACAAAACAAATTAATGTAAAATTTATAACCACGCATGCGCAATGTGTTTTTATGGAATTTACGTGATGTGGCGATACCTGTTTGCGATGCCATTGTCTCTTTGTGTGCCTATTACTAGATTAATCGCTGGCTACAAATGGACCATCGATAATCTATGTAATCGGACTTCTCATTTCTTACAGTGTACTGTCACAATTCGTCAATAATAAACCCCATTACGACACTAGAAATACAATCTACTATAAATGCCACAATACATATATTAGCAAGTGCATTATTTCGCCGGCAGAGTTCTGCACACGACCCGCGAGTTTTTTTTTTGTTCTAAACGTATTAACAACTAGAGAACGTAACATTTATATAGAAATAAGCATAATCTAAACTACTATTATATTATAACATAGACGAGAACTTCCCGTCTCTCATCTCTTTTTAATTTCACAGCAAAAGTAAATTCCAGACTTCATAATATGATTGCTATGTAATTGAATGCAGTGTGTACATTTATACACAAGGTGTTTCAAAAGAAATAAATAAAAACAATTGAAATGAAACATACGTGGCAAAATAGTTTATTGTAATACTTAATTGTAGCGACGTCAGATGGGCCGATGCATACAATCAATTTTAAATCGCACAACTGTTTAGTTGTTTGTCAAAAGGCTATGAAATTAGAAGGCACTGCGCATACTATCAACACGATAGTTGTACAACAAAAAATCATAAAACAGCATCGATCGCCTTTTGACTTTTCTGTTGAACAATTATCATCGGCAGCTTATGTCTATACAGCTGTGTATTGACGCTAGCATATGCTCGACTAAATAGTTGCTCGGCGACCCATTAGTTTAATAATGAAATTATGGCACAACTGATTGATTATGCGCACCTCTAACAACTAATCAGTTTAGTCGAGTTGAAATCGCGACACGTAGATACACAACGCGACTAAACTGTTTAGTCGTGGAAACAATTGTATGTATGCTCCCGGCCTTCAAGCCTCAAGGAATTATTGTTGAAATCTTCACCTATTGTTCATGAAACTCTTGCGCATACATATCTGAAAATTCGATAATATTAGCGATTATTATGAAGTATTAGAAATACCTTGTATTTTGGTGTCCGTCTTGTGACTTCATGTGTTGTTAACACGACGCGTTTCAGCAACGAGTTGCCATCCTCAGGTGTGGTTAAGTTTATAAATCACATGCATTGAGTACATGATCGTAACACATTATAATATTATGATGCTTATAAGCTCATGCGTATTATGTTGTGGATTGCGGAGTACTCCAACAACAACAAGATCTATAGAGAAAACTGTAGTGGATTCGAATCCCAACCCGCGTTCATTGATGTTTTGTGATGTCATTTAATTTAATTTGAAGCTAATAACCTTAATTGTCGAATGTTTATAATCAACAATAAATTTAAAAAAAATATCTGATAATAGAAATACACTAAACGAGACATCTGTCGTGTCAGTCGTAAAATTAGGGGCAGAGCTAGCGTACGCGCTTAAAAATAAAGGTACGTGCAATATGGAGCTGGGATTCTAGATGGTAGCGTAGATCATAGCAGGGCTTGCTTAAATTAATGCATTGTTATATATGCGAGCATACACAACGAAGCAGTGAGTGTAGCAGGTATAAGCGCTGTTACAAGAGCTGGTAGATACAAGAATGTATCTCATCATTCTTTCAGCGCGCTGACTACTACAATCAACGTGTGACAACTGTCAAATGACCGTTGCAAGTTTCGCAATGGATGTAACTATAGTTTAATAAGTGAAATTTTGCCAGTTTTTTATAATTTGTTTTGAGTTTTTTCTAAGTCGTATTTAAAAGTGTTAGGTTCCATATGTAAATATTCAAAAAACTGGTTTGGGTAAAATTTTAATTCTTGGTATAAATGATGAAATTCGCATGTTTAGATCGTTTTCTATTAATAAGGTGGACATGATAGCTCCCATCCAAATTTGTATTTAAAATATACCACTTTGTAGCAGAAGAACACAAATATTCGTCTTCGCTATCTGACATTTCAAACGCGATTTAAGCTTTTATCAATGCTAGTATCAAAGCTTCGTTGTGCAAACCTACAAGCGCTTATAATTTCAGCCACCATCCACCATACATTCTGACCAGCTGCGTACTGCACGTACCTTAAGACAGCATTGTTCAAGGTCTTAAAAATTGGTTGACAAACATCAAAAGTGCCGACAGTCGAGTGAATGTGCTGGTATTTCTATATGCTGTGTAGTCCTAAAAATTCTTTTTATTTCATCCTGTATAATAACTATGACACTATAAGTAGCTTGAAGTCCGTTCCGCATTTCAACTGTTTCAACGCAAATAGAACGGTTATTTCCCAGAGGGGGATTTAGTTGTTATAATATCAGACGGAAGATTCCTTCAGTCAGTTTAAAATGAGGGCTGAACGACCGGTTTTTTAATGTGTTTAAACATCTTTACTGGCGCCTCTCACCAAAAAAGTGGTATTAGAATGACTAACTCCACTTCCAACTATATTCTACCATATTCGATCAGCTGTCAAGTTTTTTGAGGTTATATGTAGCTGTCATCGCATTCGAATCTGCATTTTTGATCTCTTTAGAATACCGGGGACGGTGTTTTTTTTCATACCTAGGTACATATAAAGGTTTAAAAATCGATCTATAATTACTTAATAATTTTGAGTACCTATAGTTATATTTTTATGGAAAATAAATAAAACACAAAAAAATCAACATCGAAAATAAAACTGGGTCTATTTACAACTAAATTTGGATAGGTATTGCATTTTTTTCAAGTCATTTATAGATTTTGCCCCGTCATTGACGGGTATGGCACGACTAGTTATTGTTAAAACAATAAAAAGTACTGCAGCGCTAGGTGGAAGTTATTATATTGTTTTTATATTGTTTAGTTCAGCCCTAGTCTATACTTGGTGACATTAGCTATCCAATGTTACAAATGGAACAAAATGACAGCACGGAAGATTAAAGGCTTATTTTGAAAGATTTTTTTCTATTAAACATGATTAATCATTTTGTCCTGAAATAAAATATGCAAATGGCTTTTAAAATAAATCAAGCGACGCTAAAAAACAAATGATTGAAACCAGAGAATATTCCTATAAATTATCGGTATTTTTTTTTAAATAGTAATAATAAGGGCTCTCGTCCTCTGTTGTCGAGCGTCTATAATCTAAAATTCAATAAGGGCTCTTATAGACGATCGACATAAATTATCAATGCGTCGAAATATTCAAGAATAAATATTGAAGGATCAAAGTTATTAGAATAATTAATTGACAATGAAGAAAAGTTAAAATTTTATTTAAAAAAAATGTTTTTTTTAATTAAAAAGTTTGGCAGTGTTTTTTAGTTACAGTGATTAACAGAATTGTTGATAGCAGAGTTTTGAAGGGCGAAATAGTATAAGAAATAGGTTTTGCATTAATATGATGGGAATGCAGGAGGAGGAGGAAGAGAAGGAGGTGGGAATAATGACAGGAGATATTTGAAGAAGTTAGAAGAAAAGGAATTTATTCATTAATCATTTTTTGCTCCTTCCCTCTCACTTAACTGTATTTTTAACCGAATCTACCCCACATCATCATCAGCTGAATAAGTACATTATTATGATTGACGTTAGTGATAAAAAAAGCTTAATTTATAAAGATGATCGTCGTATACAGGTCGGTTCTTCTTTTTCTAAGAAAAGAATACAATGGTCGAAACGTCGAACATTTAACTAAGTATATTATAATTTTGTCTGTTTGAATTGTTCATCAATTTAATTAATTAAAAATACATACTTATTTTCAAATTAAAAAATCATCATTTCGGTTACAGCGATTAAATTGTTTCGGTACCCTCATCGTCGCTATAGCCGACTTTATTATAATAAGTCTATAAACGTTTTTTTTTAATCATTGGAAGGAGTTTCGTCTAATTTAATGTCGTTGGGTTTTGTCTAGGACCTAAAACGGCTTCACAAATTTTTAAAAAAGCTGGTTAAAATAGACCGCACACCTCCATTCTTCCTTTTGAGCGGCTGACGTCACTAACGCCTATGCTCCACAACTACAGCCCCGCGATCGACGTTAGTGACGTAAGCAGGTTTTATTATTACTACAAAAAGTTTTAAAATCAGCTGTTTTCTCTTTTTTTTAACATTATATTGTTTGTTTTTTAGTCTATTTTTCTGACGCATTTACATTTTTTATTTCAGGTGGTAAGTGGATTTCTTGATACAGCTTGAGGCTAAATTTCGTGCAGACTTCAAATATTGGTTTGTTTTTTTTATATTTCATTTATTTTTTATTATCTACTTTTTTTAAATACATTTTAAATAAAATATTACACAATTGCTTTTAATTTATTTACACTTTAAGAACTTTAAAGCAATTTTTTCGCACAACGCAGTTTAAGATCTTTGTCTGACGAAGCCACTGACAACCCAGTAGCTTCGTCAGAGGAAGATCTTAAACTGCGTTGTGCGAAAGAATTGTTCTAAAATTATTATAAAATGATAGTCTTAAGTGTGAATAAAATAAAACGTTGTGTTTTTATTTAATTTAAATTGTAAAACATTAATTTACATCAACGACCGAATCTTTTATATATTTTCTTAAAATTAATTTTTTTTTAATATATTTTATTTTGCAATTAAATATTTTTCTAATCTGAAGTTTTATTACCTTAAGAAAAAAATGTTTTGTTCGGATTATATTATGCATTTTATTATCTGAAATAAATGCAAATTAAGTTAATTTTCAAAAGAGTAGTAATTTCTGAATGCGTTCTGTTTTAACGTGGTTGTAAAATTTTAACGTTGACCTTTTCTTAAAGCACGTTGTCCATTGCAAAGTTCGCGCAATATAGAGAACGAATTCGCAAATTACACAATAACGAAAGAAGTCGGTACACTATTCGTTTTTATTCAATACATGTACGGTTTAATAACACATTGTAACGGAATAAACACAAACTGGCGCCCCACGTTGGGCGCCAATTTAATGGTAGATATTTGGTTTACCGTATTTGATTTATATCAGTAAGATGAAGGTACCGATTTTACAGTTATTAATATTCAATTATAAACTTTTTAAGTTCAGTTCATTCGTTTGTCAGTGCACATGCTACGTCTCCGAACACTGCGTGTGTACTACTTGTGCGTCTGTCGATTCGCACAATGTATAGTGGGGAGATCAGTGGTTGTGTTTATTCCGTTACATCATTAATTTAATTTAATCGATCTAGCTACGTCTCATCTCAGGAAAAAAATGTTTTCATATAGATTTTATAATTTTAAAAATCAATTTTTTGACGTTTCCAACAGTGAAGCAGGCTTTGAATACTTAGGCATAGATATTATGATATCCATGGAATTTATTATTAATAATTATTTATTCATTTTAAAAATGATGAAAGTGGACAATCAAAAATTTAAATCTATGACGTATAACTTCGACCGTACGCTTATGTCGGTGACGAACATACCCTTTTTTGTACTCTAAATATATCAATATCAACAGTTTTCGACAGTGAACAGCGTGCTTTACCTATAACCAAAACATTTTTTATAGATTCATTTCTATTATCAGTATCACGCTAGTACACATGGATAATTTATTATTGTTTAACCGTTGAACTGGCTAAACTTGCAAAGAACAAAGCACAATAAAGCTATATTTTATGAAGCATAATATAAAGGTCATTGCTATTAAGACCATTATTGAATGGTTACGGGCTCGCGTTATTCGTTACATAATGCATATTTAAATCTAACAATTTCTTGTATTTTCCATAACCTTTCAACTAAAGAGGCGTTCAGACTATACTAATTGATTGTTGTTGATATCGTCCATGTTCTAATAAATATACTTAGTGAAATAATCAGATGAAAGAATCAACGAAACGTTGCAACTTTTAGAAATTTAATATCTGATTATTTCACTGTCCAAGTACCCTATATCTTACTAAGTATATTTATTAGACTATAGCTGGGTTGCAGAAAGCATTGTCAGAAAATCTGATTTGACAATGACCTTAGATTGCGACCACCACATATTTCTCCATCAGAAAAGCATTGTAGGATTTTAAATCGATTCTGCTTGATAAATAATTGAAACGATATTTTTTTAAATGTATAAGCACATGTACCTATATTTAACATAGTTTTTTTTTGCACAATTTCCACTTCGAAACGACATTTTTCTACGCATTTTAATCAAAATTTAGCTAGAAAAGTGAGTACAGCTTGGTCAGCGTGCTGGCTTTTGAAGAAAGTTGTCGTGGATTCGAATCCCACCTCGCTTATGAATGTTTTGTGATGTCAGTTAGTTTTAAGTGATATGTTATTTGATGCTAATGACCTGAGTTGTCGGCGCGTCTAAATTCTACAAGAAATGAAATAATTAAGCATGAAAAGTGGTCTATTTCGTATAGATTAACATTTGTTTTTGTGTGAGTACAATCTAATGTTCTACACGACATTAGACTGCTCCTGCATGTATAATAACTGTATATATGATCTGCACAATCTAAGGTCATTTGTCAAATCAATTTTTTTGAGAATGCTTTCTGCAACGCAGCATAAAGGTGAAAAATTGAATTTTGTTTTGGTGTGGGGAATCATGTTTGTCCAGCGTCCGGGGCGATTTCACAGCAAAACAAAATAAATTGTATATATCTAGTGTCGAAATGAGGTGTGACACTATGCTAAAACGAGCGCTAGTGAGTGTAACAGTCACACGATTTTATTTTATTTATTGTAAATTATAGACGCATCGACAACTTAGGTCATTAGCGTCTTGATTACATTAAATAACAACTCTCACTTAAAACTAAATTACATCACAAAACATCCATGAGCGGAGGCGGGATTCAAACTCACGACAGTCTGATCCAGAGGCCGCGACGCTAACCACTGAATCACGCTGTCCTCTAACAGTTACACGAATGATAACAAACACTCGTATATGTAGTGATAATATTAAATATATGATATTTTTTGTCATACCCCCTATAAAATAACTGTTTTTCACTTAATTTTTAGTACATTTTCAAAATACCTGTTACCATCAAGATTCGAATACTTTTGTAAATATTTATTAATATTCTTAACATTATGAGATCGGTATAGAAAAACTATTTATATATGTTATGAAGGGAACTTTTATTACACATAGTACATTTTTACTACACTGTTGTTAAGTTGGTACACCTCTATAGAGAACTATGTGTACCTACTACGTACGATGAGGTTCCGCCTTATTATCACCGAGCAATCTCTTGTTTATGACTTTTCTTCCGCCATCATCGTATTATAACATTATGCTTGTTTTGCTTACCACAACAACATGCTTTTACACTACATCTATATAAATGTAACTATACTTCAGTTGCTAAGAGAATTATCTTAGACTATAGATTCAGGCAGACGTGCACTTATTATTAACTTCCCATTGGAAGTTATTGTAATGGGTCCGAAAACGAAATAAAAATGCATAACAAATTTTTATGTTTCAAGGTCACTACACTATTTTTGAAAATATGTCTGTGAGTGTGTGTGTACGTACGTACGTATGTGGTCATTTCTTTCAAAGACGAAATTTCGAGAACGAAAAATGATATCGACTACGTTAAAAAAGTAGATTTTACACAATATCTCGCGAATAAAAAATGATATCGACTTTGTTCTGGGGGTGCAAATAGAAGCATATTAACATCAACACGACCCTAATGAAATTTTATCAAAATCGATCAAGCTGTTTTTTTTTTGTTTCAATAAAACGACTGCAAAAAAGTAGATTTTATATGAAATCTCGTCCAAAAAAATGTTATCAACTTCGTTGAGGTGTCTATCAAAGTATGTTAACGTCACTGTGATGCGACATAAATTTTATAAAAATCGGTCCAGCCGTTTTTTTAATTTATTGTTAAAAATAGATAATAATTATGTTTTAATGATTAAAATGATTACTTTTCTGTGTAATTTCTAATTTAATTATTAATATTCAATATTCATCAAACTGGGAAGTTCGTCGTGTGGACCTCAAGGATCGCACTTGTGAGTCCCAATTAAAAGTCACATTAGTTCTAATAAACGACCCGCCTCACGGCTCGTTTTTTAGGGTTCCGTACCTCCGTACGGAACCGTATTACTGAGCTTACGATGTCTGTCCTTCAATCTGTCACAAGGTCTCACGAACGGTAAGAGGTAGCTAGTCGAAATTTTCATAGATTGTTTGTTGTTGTGGCATGCAATTTGGCAAATAATAATTAGAATTAAAAAATCAATTAATTTTCATAAATTAATGTTCTTTATTTTACTACACACACTGACTGCAGTCGTACTTCTATACTGTAGTTTACTATAGAGCGTCTAACATCATCGGTCGACTGATTCAGTTGGTAGAGCGTTCGACTAAAGATCTAAAGGTCCCTGGTTCGTTCCGGGTTTCGGATCGTAATATATTTTTTGTTTTCTATTTTTTTATTTGCGTGTATGTACTACAATATAGTTATTCGATTTATGGGACACCCTGTGTACATGTTATATAAAGAGTCGGAGGCCTAGCGGTAAGATATTGAACTAATAAATATTGTTAAACATGAACAATGTCGTGACCATATATACGACAGTGTCCACTCCGCCCACTTTACCCTATTGTACTCTAACTTACTGACGGACTGAATAGCCCACCTTACCTATACCTACCGAGAAATTCCTACGTTCAAATTAACATTCACGGAAAGTGAATATATTTTCACGATCGTTGGAAAAAAACGGATTTTTCCTTTTAAAATGCTCTCTCCTTTTCTAGCCATAGATAGATACTGTATTATATTCTTTTTCAACAAAAGGTGTTTGTATGTTCTTGTCTCGTTCTAATTTATGATTTTGATGAGCTTAGATTTTTTTATGTTTTTGAAACCAAATATACTTCGAATGTCAGAATTGAGGGAAAGGTTAGGAAAACTAGTGCTTTGTATTCCTTTTCTTCTAAAGGATTAACTTCAAACAAGGTAAAAATATATATGAGCACGTTGGTTGGAATAAAAACAAAATAAATTAATATAGTTACTTCTTACCACACCAGTTTTATTGATGGATGTACATTTCGAAAGCTAAGCTTTCATCTTCAGCGAACACTACATGTAGTGTTCGCTGAAGATGAAAGCTTAGCTTTCGAAATGTACATCCATCAATAAAACTGGTGTGGTAAGAAGTAACTATATTTTATTTTGTTTTCAAACAAGGTGTTTTAAAGAGTTAATAACTATAGTCAAGTTCCGAACTTTAAGTTAATGAGTCATGAATACTTCGCTATTTATATAAGCGGCACAAATTTTGGAATGAAAACGTCCTTAGGCGCGTTAGGCACTCTTTTCCTGGGTACTGAAAAAATGTGAAGCGTTCGCAACTACTACCGTAAGAATTCGCAACATACTTTACCTATATCATAAAAACGGCCGCCTACACACTTCCACCCATAGCACAGTTGGCTACGTCTTTGCGTTGTATGCATAGGAACCTGGGTTCGAGACCTGATGGCAGCGTAGAATTTTTGGCGTTTTTTTCTAAATTCTACATGATACTTATTTATATTTTTTTATTTTTGTTATATTCTTTCTTTGACAATAATTATAATTTTTTTGAAACCAAGGTGGAATTAATTAAAAATACAATTTTAGTATGTTAGTAATAAATTATTTTTAGTTCATATCTAAATGCGCTATAATAGATGACACCAAAAATTAGAAAATATGAAGTTTTCACTTCTGTCGTGTGGTTATAAGCACACACCCATTTTTTATATGCATGGGACGCGTATGCTTACATTGTTTCATTGTTTTTCCTCTTCATTTTAACCTTGTTACGAACGATGCATTACTCACTATCTTTAATTTTGAAACTATAATATTATAATAGTTAATTGTGCCTACGAACCAGTGATCCTTTTTCCAAGTTCAATAAAAACTATAAGTATAGAAGTGATTTTTAACAGACTTCAAAAAAGTTTCTCAATTCGACCGTATATATTTTTTATGTGGTTATGTTTTATGTATGTTCGCGGATAACTTCGTCGTTTATGAACCAATTTTGAATTTTTTTTTTATTTGAAAGGATATACTTTCAGATTGGTCCCATAGAAATTTCATCAAAATCGGTTCAGTAGTTCGGCTGATTTTAATAAAAGTAAATAACGGCGTGTGATTCTTTAAGGTAAATGTTACTTTTTTTGACACTAAAAAGTAAAAAATAAAAAACTTTTTAACAAAAAAAAAACCTCCTTCAAAAAGGCACTAAAAAGAGGAAAATAATGAAATTTTGAGGTCCGCGCCAATTTAATAAAATATGAAGTCGGTTAAAAAGTATAGTATCGTGATTAATATCTTCTTTTTAACCAACTGGCGCAGACCTCAAAATTTCATTATTTTCCTCTTTTTAGTGCCTTTTTTAAGGAGGTTTTTTTTTTGTTAAAAAGGTTTTTTTTGTGTCGTTTCAGATTATGTAGGTACCTACATGTTTCTTAGTAATTTTAGAAAACATTAAAGTAGGTATACCTACTGATTTTTTTTTATCCTTGAAAAAGCATTTTACTATTTCTAACATAGACTTGTCTAATTACTGGTATGGGGCCCTCATAGTTAACATCATGTTTTTTCATATTTTTTTTAAATGGATAAACTGATAAACAGTGAACGATGTACCCTACTGTTTGCCCAACTCCACCCTACACTGCAATCAACATTACGTGCTGTTTTAATAGATTTCACAAGCTGATATTACCAGTGGCGTCAACAGGAATCAAACCACTGCCTCACCGTGACATTAAAATTATAACAAGCCGTGAGGTGGGTCGTTTATTAGGACTAAAGTACGACCCTTGAGGTCCACACGACGAACTTCCCAGTTTGATAAATATTTAATAATAATAGTTAAATTAGATATTACACAGAAAAGTAATCATTAAAACATAATTATTATTTATTTTTAACAATAATTAAAAAAAAAACGGCTGAACCGATTTTTATAAAATTTATGTCGGATCAAAATGATGTTAACACGCCTCGATTGACAGCCTCAATACGAAGTCGATATAATTTTTTATTCGCGAGATATTGTGTAAAATCTACTTTTTTGGAGTCTATTTGGTTAAGAAAAAAGAACGGCTGAACCGATTTTGAAAAAATTTCTTTCAGATCATATTTACGTTGATATGCGTCGATTGGCATCCTAAAGTAGTCGATATCATTTTTCATTCTCGAGATTTCGTCTTAGAAAGAAATGGACACATACATACGTACGTACACACACACACAAACAGACATCTTTCTAAAAATAGTGTAGTGACCTTGAAACATAAAAAATTGTTATACATTTTGATTTCGATTTTCGGACCCATTACAATAACTTCCAATGGGAAGTTAATAAAACTAAATAGAAAATGTGCATGATTTTTTTTGCTATATTAATAAAGCAGTAAATTCTGAACAAAATGACACCTAAATCACTTCATTCTGATTTCAAATAAACTCAAAAATAATTTTTGTAATATTTCAATAGACAGCTGTGGACATAAGCTACCGACGATAGTTGTTTAACAGAAAAGTCAAAAGACGATCGATACGGTTTTATGATTTTTGATGTGAAACATCTTATGACGGGCTGTGAACAGCCGCGTGAGGGGAAATATGCAACGAAATGTTTGGTCCGCTCCTTCGCTGCTGTTCTCCCCACCACTGCGGCACTCTCTCTCTCTCTCTCTCTCTCTCTCTTGGCTCAGGCGTGCACTATACCACACGCGGTGTTACAGTGCAGTATATAGGATTACGTCAGCATAACAGTTAGTTGCTGCTTTTGAAAAAATATATACTACTACATAAAGAATACCACCGAGTTCAATAACGTTTTATTTGATGTTTCACATATGTCGGGGGCCCCGAGACCCACACCCTTTTTTTTGTTGTACAGCGATAGTGTCGATGGAGGTGTCGATAGTATGTGCAGTCCCTTCTGATCCCATAGCCTTTTGACAAACAACTAAACAGTTGTGCGATTAAATATTTATTGTATGCGCCGGCCCTTATAGTAGATATAGCATAGTTTCAGCTGCTTCAGACGACACTCTGACTATTTTCAGTTTTAATATTAGCACGGCACCACTGAATATCCACTGATGTCATGTCTTAAATTTTTATTATACAAGCTTGCTTTAAATTAAGGCCATTCTATTAATGATGTATCGTTTGATCTTTGGCCTTGAAGTAACAGCTATAATATGCGTTTGTTTTATTATAAATGTGGTAGCTTTAATTGCTATTCAGCTTTGCATGTCGCCAACAAACGAGTTTTATCGGTAATATTATTAGTCCATAAGCTTAACAATTTAAATGCGCTTAGAAGATCTGAATCTAAATTCAACAAGGTATTGCGTATAACCAAAAAATCTGACATCAAGCAAGTCATAAGACAAATATATTTAATACGATTAGATGCAGATATATGGCATTATTTTTACAAGCTTTTATTTAACTTGCAATGTTTGTATGTTAGTTTGTTTGTTTACACTGTAAGAAATGAGAAGGCCGATTGCATAGATTATCGATGGTCCATTTGTAGCTAGCGATTAATCTGGTAATAGGCCACACAAAGAGACAATGGCGTCGCAAACAGGCATCGCCTGCACATCGCGTAGATTCCATAAAAACACATTGCGCATGCGTGGTTACTAATTTTACATTAATTTGTTTTGTATTCATCCATTTTATATATGTAACTATACATTTTATTTTATAATTTTTACACACTTTATTGGAATATTACACAAATTATATAATTTTAATTTACTTTATGTAAAAATCACAAATTTGTTTAGCTTTACAGTAAAAGTCCAAGTTTTTATGAAGTTTTCTGTGTAAAAATGAATAATAATGTAAAATCACTTAGAAAATCGAGCGAATTCTACCTTATTTTTC
Source organism: Mongoloraphidia duomilia (assembly GCA_039654895.1). Classification (NCBI taxonomy): domain Eukaryota; kingdom Metazoa; phylum Arthropoda; class Insecta; order Raphidioptera; family Raphidiidae; genus Mongoloraphidia; species Mongoloraphidia duomilia. Next base: position 18,592,941 of record CM077527.1, read on the forward strand.
AAAGTATTTATACGTACACACTACACACACTGACACATTTTCAAAAATAGTGTAAAAATAGTGTAGTGACCTTGAAACATAAAAATTTGTTATACATTTTGATTGCGATTTTCGGACCCATTACAATAACTTCCTATGGGAAGTTAATAAATTGGTAATTTTGAAATTAGAAGAAAATGTTTCAGTTCGTAGTTTTTCCAAATTTGTGATCTTATTTCCTGTCCGGATTTACCCTAATCTATTTACTAAATTATGCAGTAACAGATTAATCAATACTTTATGTAAATATGTCATCATATATTAATATATAGTTGATTCGTTTACCTTACATAAAGTACCTTCATCTATTACCCCTCCTTACTCTACAACTAAAGATTATAAAGTGTTGATAATTTTGTGTTATATTTTCTGTTACTATATAATTTTGATAGCTACTTTTTGAATACTATATAATTTTGTTAAATGTCATACCAAAATTTCGTACATATAAATTTTAATATTGGGTTAGTTAAGTGTCCCTCAAAATGTGCAAATTACGAAGCCGAATTATCTTTATATATTTTTTAATTTGTAGATTAACATTTTGTGATTCCCTTGTTTCATTCTTGGTAGCGTGATTAGCCATATTCGAGTTATAATAAATATTTCTAGAGTGCTACAAATTATTCTTTAATATTAGTGATTTATGAAAATATCGTTATTTTTAATTTTCGCATTTTTATACTTGATGTAATAATAGATTAATAAATATATATCGTTATTAGTTAAAGGCGGATTCAAAATAAATATTCGACCTATCTAGAGTAGCATTGTTTAGAGAAGACACCAGCGTCATGCTTGCGCGCACACGAGTTTAGTGCCGGCCGAGTCCATATTCTGTTTAAAGGCGTCGCACGTGACACACAACAGACTTGACACGCGTCTTTCATGCCGGACGAGTCCATATTCTACCACTGAAAGTTCTCCCCTCTACACTGTAAGAAATGAGAAGGCCCATTACATAGATTATCGATGGTCCATTTGTAGCCAGCGATTAATCTGGTAATAGGCACACAAAGAGACAATGGCGTCGCAAACAGGTATCGCCACATCGCGTAGATTCCATAAAAACACATTGCGCATGCGTGGTTACTAATTTTACATTATTTTGTTTTGTATTCATCCATTTTATATATGTAACTAAACTATACATTTTATTTTGTAATTTTTACACATTTTATTGGAATATTACACAAATTATGTATTTAATTTACTTTATGTAAAAATCACAAATTTGTTTAACTTTACAGTAAAAGTTCAAGTTTTTATAAAGTTTTCTGTGTAAAAATAAACAATAATGTAAAATCACTTAGAAAATCGAGCGAATTCTACCTTAACTTTCAAAGTATTTTTACATCCATTTTTTGCGGTGCGGGGAACAACAGTTCATATTAATTATTTCAAAAACTGACACATTGTAATTTTAGATATTTTCTGTGAATCTGGCTTAATTCACTGTTGTTATTTCTTATTAATTCTTAGAAACATATTATTACAATATTTCATTACATTATAAAATTTCTGACAAGTCATTCCGCATTTCTACTGTTTTAGAACTTCGTGTTCCAAGGTGAAAACTTTTCCGCTTATCGAGGAAATGTTAATATAAGTTTTTTCATTATAAAAAAACTATTTTAACAATTGTAATTTCTCAACCATAATTCGTTTTTCCTATATCAATTTACTTTATCAAAGAAAATATTTTTAAAACATTATTTCTGATTCCACGGCGGAACGTGTTCGTCTGGCGCTGAAAATAATTATTATAATTATTTTTAACTCAGGTTCGAAGAACTATCGTCAACTTTAAATTTACTCAACTTTTTTAGTAACCATTCAGTGTACTTAAGAATATATGGCACACATATAGTCAGAGGCTCAAATATGTATCTAAGTAACTATACTAAAAGATACCAGCATATTGGATTTTTTAGCTAAAACTTTTTCCCTGGTATACAGGTTGTCACACAAACACACAGATAAAAATTATAATGCATATGACTGCATACTAATTATAGCAGAGACATAGACACCGTCGCATTTGAAATGGAAAAAATCTATCAATTTTATTGGTTAGTTCTTGAAAGTGGGCTGTAATAATATGTTAAAAATGTTTATGTATAAGAGTGCTGTTGCCAAGTATCAAGACGCATTTTATAAAGTACGCCATTTGTTTGATACTTTTCAGCAATAATTATTGTTTTTCCCGTGGTTGAAATCGGTGACCATAGATAAAATTTTGACCAAAGCTTGTTAGATATCTAACGAACATATTCTAAAAATTGCAAATTTTTCTCGGTGATATTACTATGTGTTTTACCTGTATTAAACTATGAAAGCGCGGTTTTTTCATAAGAGGTCATGTTAATTTTATAATTATATATCTTTTTAAACAATTCGGTAAGCTGTTCTGAAATATTTTGTGCACTTATTTCAAATATATTAAGAAGTAAGTTTACAAAATTTCAATCATTTCTCTGTGATTTGGTGCCATATATTCTTAAAAGTATTCTTTACCAGAAGTTACTTCCTGCACTCTTCATCTCAAATCCTTTTCCCTCGCCTAAAAACGGTTACCACTCTCCCGACTCTATTTTTAAAGCTAAAGAGTTCGGATAAACGCCAAATGGAGGACCGAGAATCACACTACAGATCCTACAGGCGAATTTTATGTAAACCCTATTTTTAACGCAACGTTAATGAAAATAAACTTTCGCTTTACGAGCGTGTTCTTGGAACGAAGTTACTCGTAAAATCGGAAACTTCCTGTGTTGACTTAAACACTACGTCGCAATGGTACCTACTTAATTTTATTTACTTGATGGAAGTTAATACTGTACTTCACTGTGTAATAATAAATGCTGATAAGCAGGTAATAGTTGAACAAATAGCTAATGACTGGTATATAGTTTGTTCATATAGAGTGTAACCGGAATGAAGTGTCATATAGGAAACTAGCCTCGGCTTTGCTCGCATTATGCCAGTTTTTTTTGCTACACCTTTAGTGAAGAGCAATCCTATTCCCTGATGTATAACAAACACTAAAGGGAACGGCTTGGTGTAACTTTAGTGAGAGTGCACCGTGTTTGAATGCATTTTGACGTGCATTAGGCTCCGAATAACCCTGCGAGACGATTCTAAATCGCCTTGCGAAACGATTTCGAATCGTCCTGCAATACGACTCAGAAACAATTCCGAATCGTCCTTCAATACGACTCAGAAACGATTCCGAATCGCCTTGCAAAACAACTCAGAAACTATTCCGAATTGTTCTGCAAAATAACTCAGAAACGATTCCGAATAATCTTGCATAATTAGGCTCCGAATCACCCTGCGAGACGATTCTAAATCGCCTTGCGAAACGATTTCGAATCGTCCTGCAATACGACTCAGAAACGATTCCGAATTGTTCTGCAAAATAACTCAGAAACGATTCCGAATAATCTTGCAAAATTAGGCTCCGAAGCACCCTGCGAGACGATTCTAAATCGCCTTGCGAAACGATTTCAAATCATCCTGCAATACGACTCAGAAACGATTCAGAATCGTCCTTCAATACGACTCAGAAACGATTCCGAGTCGTCCTGTAATACGACACATAAACGATTCCGAATTGCTCTGCGAAATAACTCAGAAACGATTTCGAATCGCCCTGCAATACGACTCAGAAACGATTCCGAATCGTCGTGCAAAATGTCTCAGAAACGATTTCGAATCGCCTTGCTAAACGACTCAGAAACGACCAACCACTTCACTGAGTCCAATGCCTACATCCCTGGTCATCATCACATCTTCGGAACTGTTAAAGATATCACGATGAAACAAAGACTAAACTGGTACTAGATTTACTATCTATAACCTGTTTAAATTTCATGTCAATAGCTTCAGTAGTTTTTGAGTTAAATCCGCACAGACAGACTTGTCTATTTTTATTCATTTATCACACACCACAACACGGTGAGATGTGGGACGCGCTTCTGAGTGTGTAAATCACACATAATTTCGTGTGAATCTTTAATAATTCATTTTATTGTTCCCAATTTGTCTTTACCGACATAGAGTAAGTCCAAAGAATACAATTAAATACAAGTAAAAATATATATAATACTTATGTACACAAATTGCAGATAGTGCTAAATAAATAAGTAGTAGTATAATTGATTAAACTAAAGTTTATAATCACATAACGGCGCATATAGTCTAGTTGCTGCGCGTCTTAAAAAAAAAAAGTACTACTTAGCATGTAACTTAGTGTCGTTTCTTGCGATCGCGAGCACGAATTCGTTGAACTTATGCATTTCCGGGATAGAAGACTTAAATTCCGTTTTGTTTAGTAATCGAGATTTCAAATAGAAAATTCAAAAATCATAGACACACTCTTCTAAATTATTTATCTGGATTAATTAAAGTTATAAATTATAAGTAGGTATTTCTTATATTGTGGTTCATTTTAGACACGCCGCATAGACATTATATAATACATCACCTACCTGCATGAAAATGACGAGAAAATTCATTAATTATACAACTGACCACGCCTAGCTTTGATCGGTTCTATGTAAATATAACTTATATTAGTACACCAGTTAGCTATAGTATATAGAGTTAATTATTACTTATTTGTTACCTGAAAATATAATGTATTTATAATTAAACCATCATAACGAAATCTCCATGATTTTTAAAATATCGAATTTTGTGCATTACGTCCCTTTTCAAAACCTGAAGTCAAGTCAAACCTTCTTTATTCGATCACCTGTTAAATAATTATTATATTTTTCAAAATATAAATTCGACCTATAAATAAAATGTTAGTAAATGTTAGGTCAAATCGCTGAAGCTAGAAACTTGAAATTTGGACAGTTGGTTCCTTTTCTGACGTAAGCATCCACTAAGAAAGGATTTCTCGAAATTCAACCCCTACGGGTGTCGAAGGGGGTTACATTTTGAAAGACTAAAATGAACAAAATAAAATATTATTAAAAAAAAACTTTTTAGAGACAAGCTTTTATTTAAATGCACTATAAAAAAGGAAAAAATAATTTTTAATAATTTAGGTTCATAATTAATAAAAGCGTGCGTCGTGAATTCTATGATAAGTTTATTAGTCACGACCCACGCTTTTATTAATAATGAACCTAAATTATTAAAAATTATTTTTTCCTTTTTTATAGTGCATTTAAATAAAGCTCGTCAGTAATATACCTCATTACGCCACTAGATATACAATCTATAGATAGATAGTTATTTTATTTATAGATTCCAAATGGAAGTATAAATACGTCATATAAAATGGTAAAATTACAATCATATAAACATTTTTCAACTAAATAGTCCTTTAGACGTTTTTTTAAAATTGTTAATAGTGTCCACATTCTTTATTTCTGCTGGAAGCTTATCGTAAAGCTGGCTGCCTTTGCACAATGGTCTATTATTATATAACTATAACATTTTTGATACGTGTATATTTTTCAGTGTATATACATTTTAAATATTCCTTTATGAAAATTCCGGTAGTATATTTTATGTCGCAATGTTGCCAATAAACTCTGACAATGCACAAACGTCATAAACATTTCAACTTAAATAATATTATTAAGTTATATATATTCATTTACACCACTTTACTCTATATTGTATATTGTTACCCCCGGCTCACTAGATATACATTGAGATATAGGGTAAACCAACAGTTAGTTATGGGAAAGGTGAACTTAGTCAAAAGATCTAACATATTATTCTAGATTGGATTCATGACTCACTGCATTTATCAACGACATTAATATTAATATATTAACTTCCCATTGGAAGTTATTGTAATGGGTCCGAAAATCGAAATCAAAAAGGAAAAAAAATTGTATGTTTCAAGGTCACTACACTATTTTTACACTACTTTAAGAAAGATGTCTGTGTGTGTGTGTGTGTGTGTGTGTGTACGTACGTACGTACGTACGTATGTGTCCATTTCTTTCTAAGACGAAATCTCGAGAACGAAAAATGATATCGACTACGTTGGGGTGCCAATCGACGCGTATTAACGTAAATATGATCTGAAAGGAATTTTTTTTAAATCGGTTCAGCCGTTCTTTTTTCTTAACCAAATAACCTCCAAAAAAGTAGATTTTACACAATATCTCGCGAATAAAAAATTATATCGACTTCGTAAGGGTGTCAATCGAGGCGTGTTAACGTCATTTTGATCCGACATAAATTTTATAAAAATCGGTTCAGCGGTTTTTTTTCTTTTTTTTTTTTTCTTAATTATTGATGTTTTAATGATTAAAATGATTACTTTTCTGTGTAATATCTAATTTAATTATTATTATTAAATATTTATCAAACTGGGAAGTTCGTCGTGTGGACCTCAAGGGTCGCACTTTAGTCCTAATAAACGACCCACCTCACGGCTTGTTTTAGATTAAATTTATTTGTAATGGAGATCGACACTGCCAAACTTGACCGCTAAGGGCGCCAGCTATATAACTACCTCGATCCGTGGGCAGTTCATAGTAGTGTGTAGGTGTACAGAATAAGTCTATTTAAAGTAACTTTAATTTTTATTTATTGTAAATTATAGACGCGTTGACAACTTAGGTCACCGCGTCTTGATTACATTAAATAGCAATTAACTTAAAACTAAATGACATCACAAAACATTCATGAACGGAGGTAGGATTCGAACTCACGACAGTTTGATCCAGAGGCCGCGACGCTAACCACTGAACCACACTGTTCTCCTATTTAAAATAACAGCATACACGGTACATACGAATATATTCCTGTAAATACTTAAATCTTATGAATTATTATTCTTCATTATTAATATTTTTGCGAATGACTCAATGAGAAAGTTATAATCCATCCTGTAGAAGTGTAGATGATAAATATACATCTATACAGTTTATGGTAGTTCAGTCCTAAATCATTCTGTATATAATTTATATTGTTCAAGACATGAGAATGTGACTACACAAAAAAGTGGCACAAAAGAAGAAAGAAATAAAAAAGTTTAGAAGTTGATAAATCATCAGTCTTATTTGATATCTCACGCATATTTAAATGGCTTTCTGGCCATCACTCAGTGTAGCATTAAAAGGGGACATTCCATTGTATATTGGCTTTTTATACCGGGTGTGTTTTTCTTACTGAAGAGTCCTTCAACTCTCCAGTCATTCGTCCATACTATATTTACTAGAATGTCGAAATATAAAATCATTTTTGAGGAGCTATAATTTTCCTGGACGTGATTCAAAACATAATAATTGTCATTTTATTTTTTTTATTTTAAATTGTTATCCAATACCTAGGTAGGTATATTATTATATTTTCATTATTAAAAAAAATATTAAAAGGCTTCGGTATTCGAAACTGGGCTTGGCGTTTGTATGTCGGTAGACTCGTATTTTTCCACACTGCCACCTGACTTACTGTGTTTCAGACTTTAACATAGTTATACATGCTGTTTTGTTTCACATGTCAACCACTTCCGATTATTTCCGTTACATCTAATATTTCTAAAATGCTGCCCTAGTATATGAGACATCAGACGTTATTCACGTTAAAAAATAAATTTGAACTTGATCGGTTTCGTAGTTAAGAAGATCTCGCACATCGATGAATTCTGCACGGCGACAACAGACCGTACAGATCGAAAAAATCTATCGCAAAATGTTTTTCAAGAGTCTAAATAGTCAAGATTGATCAAAATCTGAATTTCGATTTTTTGCACGATTACATTACTTTTTTTCACCGAAGGTGATGAAAAGTAATATGTAAAGCTGTATTAAAATATGTAAAGCTGTTACATTACACAAAGCTGTTACATTACACCCGTTATAATTGACAATGTAAAGTAAGAGTCCAGAAAAATATCAGTCGTCTTAATATTGTAAATTGAATTCTCTTCTGTAGTTGTTCTCCCCCATTTGCCGTCAGTCACTGTTCCCCTCGTCTCCCCCATCAACCCCCTGACAGTTTTACCCTACACACCGAATGCAGTAAAGCTTTGTAGATAATTACTCCTGTACCAATTAAATGCCTATACAAAATTATTTTAATTTAAAATTTAATTTCCTGAAACTCGATGTTGTATGAATTTAGTACGCCTTCTTAATGTAATTAGATATATTTTTTGTTTTTTGATAAAACTTTGTTTTTAACCCTTTATCTAACTATGGATTGCACAAAGATTGCAGGATTTGTTAAAGTAACAATTTAGTAGTTACAACTTGAGTCAAATTTAGTAGAAACATTTCTTATCTGCACTATCACCCCCTAAAAAAACCCACGGCTCAAGAGTACTTTTCAGGATATGTCCTCAAAATAAAGGTCTCCACAAAAGTGAAGTTAGTTTATTTACTTCTGAACCGACTTGACAAATTTTTTCCCCATTTAGAAGTTCCCAGTTTTTATGTGCTATACTCGTATATTATTAGGCTATCATAAAATAGGAATGAACAGTGAGCGAAAATAGCAACTTTAGCAGTACTAACAACGTTGGGCGAAATTTTATATTTCTTGAATATATATTGAAATAAAGTAACCATGAAAGCGGATTTCGGAGACGTTTTGAAATACCAAACCAAAAACTAGATGGACGAAACCTTGTCTTAATTAGGTTAGTACCTACTATAATAGTAGAATGTATATCTAGATGTGTAATCGGGCTATAGTACTGACGAGTGATGACAGTATGTCAAAATGAGCGATAGCTAGTTTTTACAGTCACAGGAATCATAATACCATGATATTTTTTGCCATACCCATTACAAAATATCAACTTTTCACATTTTCAAAAAAAATTGACAGTTCATTTGCGTCGTCATCTTTATTTTTACAGTATGCCGTGAAGGTCGTGAGTAAAATCGCAAGCGCACGCAGGCGGACACAGCGAATAAACAGAAGTTGCTATGGCAACCGTTTACTTTCCGCACATACCTTGAAAGTAGCTATTTTGTAGTGGGTATGGCAAAAAACTATTTGTAATTTTCCTTTGTGAGAATAAATTTCTTATTTATTTTTAAACATTCAGTAGCTATGTTTCAAACGTAAATAATTGTTTTATATAAAAGTGTTCTGTTAATATAACGTGTTTATTTACTCTCCAAATATTTTTTTGTAAGGATTCGTTGAAAACAATACCAACGTAAGGAAAACAAATCTAATTATTGTTTTGAATTTCAACAATAATTGCTTTATCAGGTTGGAATGGTTAATAATGTGAAACAAAGAACACGGATATCAATTTGTCTCATTTCAATGTTTTTACTGAGTATAAGACGGTCACAATATAGATTTTTTTAAAATTATTTGGTATATGAATATATTATGATGATTACCGTTTGTGAGATCGAGCCCTATGACAGACGGACAGACATCGTAGGCAGGGTAATAGGGTTCCATACGGAGGTACAGAACCCAAGGGCGTCGCCAAGGGGAAGTAGGGGAGGGCAGCTGCCTCCCCCAGATGGTAAACAGGGTGTCCACAGGTCAGGGAATTCTGGAAAGTCAGGGAATGTCAGGAAATTTTTTTTGGGTCAGGGAAAGTCAGGGAATTTGAAAAGTGGTCAGGGAAAAATTTCAACAGAGCAGACTTTTAACACTTTTGTAATTTTTGATGCTGAAAGTTGCATAAACAATGAGTTTGTGTCGTATAATAATGTGGTACCTTTTTTAAATTTAAAAATATACCTTTATGTGTTTGTGTACAATAGACATATGAAATAAGGAAAAATTTTCAAAAAAGTCAGGGAAAAAAATCAGATTCGGTCAGGGAAAGTCAGGAAATTTGGTCTTGAGAAAAAAGTGGACACCATGGTAAAGTTTTAAAAATTTTGATCGCAACCTATATAGAAGATTTTAATAATAAAGTAGTCGAAAAATTCACAAGAAATCCAAGAAGATTTGTTTTAATTCAGATTCTTGTAGTAAACGATTAAAACTTTACAAATTGTATTTATTTTATCTACAATTTATATTGTTACGGATCACTCTGTATATAAACGTCAGGCAGGAATTCTGAGAAGCGGTGTCTGCTTGCTGAACAACGAGTAACTGCACGAACATTCTAGAGAACGTTAGAACGCGCTGTGCCTAAGCCAAGCTGCCTATATAAGCAAGCGAGTGCGAGGAAGTCAGGCAGTCAATGCTGAGTCGTGCAACCAAGCGGATCAGTGATATAAATAGTGGAGTGGATATAAATAAATAGTACTGAAGTAACTGAGTAAATGACCGACATAAATAAACGTTAGAAATAAATCTGATATAAATAGTTCCGTGATATAAATTCAATTGATAAAATAAATATTAGTGTAGTCAATTGTATATAGTTAAGTGTTAATTACTTGTGTTGATTGTTAGAACTGACTTTTGGTTGTTGTATTTATTATTGTTGTGTTTTTAATTATTGTAAATAAATATTTATTTCGCCAACTCAGAAAACAGTTTTGTAACAATATCCTCTATCTATCATCTTGTCCCTCCTTGGCCCATTGGCTGGCAACGCCCTTGACGGAACCATATAAACAACAAATTATTGATGGTATTGAAGTTGTTAATTTTGAATCGGTCATTAATGAAAGATTGTGAACCAACGGCTGGGGTAAATTTATAACATTTTTTGCTACGTGAAATGCAAAATAAATTTCATATTCATAAATGCATGCCGCGGCTTCACTTTTAACTCAATTCTGATAGCTATTGTACACTCGGGTAATAAATAGTATATGCTGTAGACTATCGCTATCTCACTTTGATTTTGTATTGTACTGTCTTCTTTGCTCATTATTGTGTTTGTATAGCTCTCTCCCTCTTTGTTTGTTTTGCTGCTCTGTTCATAGAAGGCAGTCGCCACAATAAACGATCGAACAAAACATTTTATTAATTACTTTAATTTTGATCTATAACAGTTGACAGCAAATCAACTAGTATTGATGTGAAATAAATTGTAATAAATTAAAAAATGTTGAAGAATAGCCGAGTGCATATTCCCTTATTTATATGACGTTTCCATGGCTTCTCTACTACAAGCCCCGATTTCCCAGGTTCTAATCTGAGAACTGATAAAAATTCCCTATATTATTAAACGAGCAAATCTTGTATATATGTAGGTACCTATGTACCTATATAAATATTTTCTCGAAAACGGCCCTAACGATTTGGATGAAATTTACTGAAAAGGGGTTTTGGGGGGCAAAAAATCGATCTAGCTAGGTCTCATCCCTGGCAAAAAATTCGTTTTCTTATCGATTTTATCATTTTAAAAAACAGTTTTTTTAACGTTATAAAACAGTGTCGTATGGTGAGTAGGCTTTGGAAAAACAATTTTCATTATTTATGTCAAATTACTCTGACAGTCAATCTTTAACTTATTACAATAATCAGTAATTATCAGTAAATATGTAGGTACATACGTTATGTAGTAAGTCGTATACTGACGTATAATAATATTATCTACTTATAGGTACCTATGTAATTTTTTTTCTTAAAAACGACTAACGATTTTGATGAAATGGGAACTTTAAGTACTATTTTTTTTTAACTCATCCGAGCAAAACTCAGTCATCCAGATATTATATTTTAATAAAACCACTAGCATCCAGGGTTATTTGGCCCTAGCACCAATTTACATTTTCAATTCATTATATATATTATAATGAATTGAAAATACAATAAATTGATAAATAACAAACGAGCCCACAATCGACTCGAAGTTGGATTTTACAATCGAAATGTTCGATTGTTCAAGTCGATTATTTGCCACATAGGTTATACTCGTAGCAATAGCAGCGAATGAGAATACATACAATCGCGATTCAAGGTTATATGCTAGTCGACTGACGTTCACGCGACTCGTTGATTGTTCACTGTTCACACTTTTCAATCGGTACTCTGTGAATTCGTATTTTCGCGATTACTGCACAATCGACCATCGACTCGACCACGCAGTTGTTGAGTGATGAACGATTGTATATTATGTGGCTCTCGACAGTGTACGATTCAGTACTTTGTGACTAAGTCTCGGAGAACTATGAAACAACAACAATCGAGTCCAACCATCGAGTGTCATCAAGATGTTTGAACAATCGAGACAATCGACTAAGGCCCGTATTCACCAAACACTGATAAAGATAGAAGTTACTAACCTTAGAATAAATTTATTCCTTGGAATAAAATAAACTTTCTATTCACCAAGCAATTCATTCGATAGAATAGTAACTGCAGGTAAAAATTTACTATATACTATACGCCTTGCAGATTTTGTCAAATAAAGCACGTTTACCAAAGATCCGACCGATGGCGCATCTATCGAAAATGTAAAATGATGAATATTGACATATTTTACTGACAAAAACCTTTACCTGTAAGATATGAAATTAATATTTACCTGAAAAGGTCGCCAGGCCATAAAGTAATTTATGCATTTCGTGCACACCCTATTTAACTAAGCGGATAAATATTTATACCCTTGAAATTGGACAGGATAACTATTCTTACGATTTATACCTGCAGTAAACTTAACTATGTTTAATTGGTATATGATAAAATCAATCGATTTAAAACCCCTTATATCCACACCATATTATTCACATAACAATTAGAGGTGAAAATAATAAATATCTCAGACAGCTAGGCTGCTATGTTTGGTAATTTGAATTATCACTATTTATTCCGTGTGATAGTTACCAGGGGAATAAATCAACGGAATAAATAACTAACTAGGCTCGGTGAATACGGGCCTAAAACATCTCGTATCGTGCCTCACTGGTTCACATATTAGTATATACCTATCGGCTTCACCATGTGCACGCTGCTTTAGTTAGAAAGTTCATACCATTACCACGGCGTTGCTGTGATGAGTGACCAAAACGAAAACCGTATATATAACACACAAGCAAGCTTAACAGGAGCTTCTCGCGTCGACTTTCAACATGCAAAACGGGTTTTTTAATCGTTCTCCATATCTGTGTATGATGTAATTAATGTTTTTTGATGTATTAAAGTTTGTTATACATTTTATGAGCAAAGTTAAAGGTACCGGATAAAACATCGACGATAGACATACATACGGTGTTTCAAACTTCGTTTTACTCGTACAGAGTGTGGAAATTATGTACGTGTCGATGTATGGATATGTAGTCAAATAATTATTTAACAATGAAATACCAGAGAGTTTTATTGATCGATTTGATATTTATATTATTAGTGTATTTGCCATATGGCACATACACTATTGGCGTCGGTTGGATGGCGGGACCTAGGGGTCGGACCAAAATTTCTCGACGTTTCATAGCCTCCTGAACAACTTTGGCACCATTTTTGGAAATGTTTATATATATTTATGTATATATATATATATGTGTTAGCACGATAACTCTCGACAGACTTAATCGATTGAAACGAAATTTGGTACACACATTGGAACCCATCACCGCACGAAGCCTATTTAAAATGGGCCCGATCGGACCATTTTCAGGGTTGTATTTAGGGGTTTCAAAAAGTTTTTGGGCCCAAAAATACCGAAAAATTTGTCAGAATCGTTTCAAAATTGAAATTTAACTCTTTAGTAAAGATTAAAATGTGCTGCTAAAATTTTAATAAAATCGGCCCGACAGGACCGGACTTTCAAATTTTATGAAAACACTAGTTTGTTGATACGGATTTACTTATGGAAGGGTGTATTTAATTTGGTAAAGAGGTACATGATCATAATATTGAAATTTAGAAAAAATTAATTATTTTAAGGGATGTATTAAGGGGTTAAATTTTTTATTTTGTCAAAAAACAAACTTAAGTTCACTGTTCACATAATAATGCCACAAGTGCCTGTATTAGCAAATACACTATATTGTCGGCAGGATTTAGCACTGCGACCCAAGTTTTTTTTGTAATAATTAAATCAACAGAGACATTCAGTCCACAAGCGTTCACGTACCAATAGGTAGTGAAAAATTTCTTAACAATGCAATCGGTAAATTACGCTATCATGATGTTAAACGTCAAACGATTGTTATAGGATATACAAGGAAAAAATCAGAAGCCACTGTCAGGACTTGAACCCGAAATTCCCAGTCTCCGGCTGGTTGAGTTACCATTTACTCACACAGTGCCCGAGAGTGGAATAAAAATAGCATTTCATTTTTTTAAGTAGGTACCACGTAACCATTTGATCGTTTTGAAAAAATTATGTGTTGTAAAAAGCCATTTCAAGATTCTACAAATAAATTTTCGTAGTTGTACCAAAACTTTACAGGGATAAAAAAAATCCAGAATTAATAATTATTCATGAATATTTTTTATGTTCCCGTAATCAGTTTCTATTGCTATTTTTTTTTACATTTTTACATATACCTTCTAATATTATCTATAACTGGTTTCATTCGAATTATTTGTCATTCAAAACATAAAAAAAACTTCCGAAAAAAAAATTTTTTTTACTCTAAAATTGTTTAAATGTTAAGGGCTAAAATGTGTGCAAATTATGTTATATTGATTACAATTGAAGTAAAAAAAATGAGTATCATTCATGGGGGGCAAATTTGCCCATCTTATCCGACTATGGGACACGGAAAACGTTTGAAACACTAAAAAGAACAAAAAAAAAATATTATGTAAAAAAAAACTTTTTGAAAACAAGCTGAAATAAAAAAATCTGTCAATTTTTTACCCCTAGCTATAAAGAAATAATTGCACCGACTTCTAATTGGCTGTAAGTAGGGAAGGTGATTGTAAAACCGAGAGAAAATGATTTTATCCTGTTTATGGGCATGCTGGTTCCTTTTTTGAAACTGGTTTAATTTTTGTTTCATTAAGCGATAAGCAATGATGTTATCTCTTTTACGCATCAGTACACATCTGTAACGCTTACTTTTTCTTAATTTTTTATATACATGAGTTATTAATAAAATTTAATACGATATTTTTTTGTAGTCCGTGCATGGAGTTGAAGTTAATTTATATACTTATTTTGAACGTTTGATCTCTTTTCTGAACATGTAAAAGGGGCTTTGATTAGTCGACCGAACCGGAACATAGATGGCTGCTTTGTATTGCTTTATTTAAAAATGATTTTTTTTGTTTACATTCTTCTACTACTAACGATTCATCTCATTTACTTAATATAAATATATTTTTCCGTATTTTGTTCACATGTGATTGTACTTCAATTCAATACCATTATATAAAATATATACCATTTTTTATGGGTTTTTTTCGAGTACTTTGTTTAAAATCTCAACGTGTCCAAGCGAAACTGTCATTGTTTTGCCTTTTGAGAAATTGGAAATTTTTGAGGCTTGGATAATCGATGAGAGGACAGAATCTGACATAGGAATATCCAACAGCTAAATGTCGATTCCTCTAAAAATGCATGTAGTTTTTTCTTTAAACAATAACGCGATATAATACTAGAAATTGTATATCTAGCTACGTAATTTCGTACCTATATTACTGACGAGTAAGTGACATTATGTTAAAACGAGCATACACTGAAAGGAATGAGAAGGCCGATTACATAGATTATCGATGGTTCATTTGTAGCCAGCGATTAATCTGGTAATATGCACACAAAGAGACAATGGCGTCGCAAACAGGTATCGCCTGCACATCGCGTAGATTCCATAAAAACACATTGCGCATGCGTGGTTACTAATCTTACATTAATTTGTTTTGTATTCATCCATTTTATATATGTAACTATACATTTTATTTGTGTAATTTTTACACACTTTATTGGAATATTACACAAATTATGTAATTTTAGTTTAATTTATGTAAAAATCACAAATTTGTTTAACTTTACAGTAAAAGTCCAAGTTTTTATAAAGTTTTCTGTGTAAAAATAAATAATAATGTAAAATCACTTAGAAAATCGAGCGAATTCCTACCTTTACTTTCAAAATATTTTTACATCCATTTTGTACAGTGTATAGGAATATCCAACAGCTAAATCTCGATTCCTCTAAAAATGCATGTAGTTTTTTCTTTAAACAATAACGCGATATAATACTAGAAATTGTATATCTAGCTGTGTAATTTCGTACCTATATTACTGACGAGTAAGTGACATTATGTTAAAACGAGCATATAGCGAGTTTTAACGGTCACACAAGTAATAACGCACGAAATGTTTTGCCATACTATATACTATAAAATAGCTGATTTGCACTATATTTTCAGTACCTACTTATTTTCAAAATTTTTTGACAGTTCATTGGTGTCGCCAAGTTCACTTCTGTAGTAGCCTAGTAGGTAGAGAAGTAGCTGTGCGTAGTTAATAGCGGGTGGATCAGGGTGACTAAACATAAATCACTATGGAAATGGTTTACTTTCCCACACTAGTGTGGAAAAGATACGTTCCCGCACACCGACATGTCAAAGGTAACTTTACATGCATACATACATAGTACATGTAAAGCAGCTATTTTATAGTGGGAGGGCAATATAGCCTAGTGGATAGCGTACTTGGTACCGCAGCCTCTAGACTAGATTGTCGTGGGTTCGAATCCCACCTGCGCTCATGGATGTTTTGTGATGTTATTTAGTTTTAAGAGAGTTGTTATTTAGTGTAGTTGAAAGACGCTAATGACCTGAGATGTCGACGCGTCTATAATCTACAATAAATAAAATAAAATATTTTATAGTGGGTATGGCAAAAAATATAGTTAGAAAAATAACTATATTAAAAATACTTTGTTTGCTACTTTAAAATTGTCTAAAACGACGCGTTTAGAAACTATGACCCCATTTTCAGGTTAAAATTGTTTACTTGGAAATCATATCACAATATTTTATAACGACACAAAAAGGTAATAAATAAAATCATGGCTCGATTAATTCACTGTACTATGAAGAATGTTAAATTAATAAAAATCGCTCCTTAAGGAAGTGTTTTTTCTTTTTCTGTTTCCTTAGTTTTATAAACATTTTACGATGATGAGAGGTTTTATGGCCGCAAGGAAATTGCACTATAAAATGTTATGTTCTATTCTGGATTCATTGTGACTTCTATGATAATTTTGAAAGATGAAAAAAAATAGTTTAAATTGGATTATAAGGCTGACATGTAACAACTAATCACAAAAGGAAAAATTTTGAATACGTAACTATATTTGATTTTATAAACCTGTGAATTTTTTCATAGATAAAAGAACTTTATCTTTAATATGTATCAAGACTTTATTTTTTTTTTTGATAGCCCCCATGAATTTCAGTTCGTTAGCTTTAAATTTTGTTTTAGCATAAATGTGATATATTTCATAGAATCATATTAGCTTATTAAACTAGTAGCTATAGCTATTAAAAATTAATAGTATATTGTGTAACTAGTATGCTAAATACATCTTTAGCACAAGTATTAGGCGAGCACACACGAGCTTTGGCAAGTGTGCATCGCGGGCCGGATACGAGTGTTGATGTTTTTAGCACGAGTAGTAAGCGAGCGCACACGAGCCTTGGCGAGTGTGCATCGCGGGCCGCATACGAGTGCTAAAAACATCGCGCCTGACGCATAAGGATTTAGCACACGCGTTGCACACTATACTTTATATAACACTTTCATGGTTTTAGAATTTTATTGAATTAAAAAAACTACATAATGGTTAATTATTATGCAACTGTTTTTTCATTATAGCACTGAAAAGCGTTGCATAATGGATCATTATGTAACTAGTTACATAATGAACCATTATAGCACTGAAAAGCTACGTAATGGTCACTAGTCAATAAACGGCTATTTAAGGTTCGCAAAACAGATACGAAAAAACACTAAAAGCGTGCATGTGTTATATAAAATATATTACTTATACTTATATATAAAATTCGGTAGAGAATGTTTTTGTAAAACATAGCTACTAACCCATACATATTTTCAAAATTAGTTTTAGCTTTTCTTTTAACCGACTTCAAAAAAACAGGTTATCAATTCGACATATATTTGGGTACATATTTTTTTTAAATTTTTGTTCAGCCATAACTTCTCGAAGGGTTAACCGATTTGAATAATTTCGACATCGTTGAGTTCAGAATGTTTACGGAATGGTCCCATATAATTATTATTTAGATCGGTCCACTAGTTTCTTTTTTTTTTATATTTAATCAAATTAGTTTTTTATGCGCGTATGTTACCTCATTTCTACTTCATTAGACGCTAATGACCTCTGTTGTCGAGCGTCTATAATCTACAATTCATTCATTTTACTTCATTTGTAAACCGATTTTTTTACCTATACATACGAGTAAAACTGTCTGCAAGGACACAACTAATTTTGAAAATATTTGTGTGGTGCCAAAAAAAAAAATTCGACTGATGACCAGTCCTATACTTCCCACCTAGTAAATATTTGCAAAAAATAAACACTCTTTTTTTTTTATTCTTTGACTAGGCCCAAATAACCTTAGCTGTTGGTGGTCTTTAAAACACAATTTAATTTTTATTCTTTAAAAAAAGCATGGCCCTCTTTTTTGTTTGGTGATCTACTGATGTAGCTTAATATAATAAAAATCATGGTTACCTTGATTTACGTACAATTTTCTTTTTTTAGTAAAATTTTTTTTTTCTCGAAAACTACATTTTAGAGAAAAAAAATATTTACATTTTTTTCATATTATAACATCTAGAATCCATTTATATTTTTTTTTACCTATGTTAATACGTGACATTGAGAACGTTTTTTTGAATATCTCAGGATCCACTGAACCGATTTGACTCAAAATCTAATCAGATCTAAGTTAAAGGCTGATAAACACAATAGAACAATCGGCATGCCCGTATGTTGTTCCGTTCTTAAGATATCGAAGGCGAAAAATTGACCACACACACACACACACACATACACACACACACACACACACATACAGACATCAGTCAGAAAATGATCTTAAACGATTGCTAGGGTCTCAAAACGTGAAAATCTGTTAAAATCTCGAAATATTGTTTTCGGACTGAATCCATTACTTCCCTACCATAGTAGAGGTGGGAAGTAAAAATCTTTCATTACGCTCAAAAACAATAATCATCAAAATCTGTTCACAGATACAGGAGATATGAGGAAACATGCATAAAAAAAATACAGTCGAGTTGAGAACCTCCCTTTTTTTTGAAATCGGATAAAAACTTACTTTCTAAGTACAGTTTCCCCTTAAAATGTGACCAGCTCTCACGTTGTGTACAATAATTAAAATACGGATTTTTTTATTCATTTCCTAGCGGAAATATTACGAACCATAAAAAGGTTTTAAAAACTATGCCAGAAATTCACACACACAAATATAAACACATAATTTTTTATGATTGTTGATTAAAAACACCGCTTTATTTAAAAAATTATTACGACTTTTTTAGTCACGAAAAGTATATTAAAAATCATAACCTACAAAATAAATTTTACGATATCAAATACACATTCATTTTGAATCTAAATGAACCCGCATTATTTTTCAATCAAAATTTTAAAAATGAGCCGACATCGAAAAAGAAATCAGAATGCTCCTAAAAAAGGGCAATATAATGTTTCCCTTCATTTTACAATCACCTGTCCTACCTACATAATATAGCAAAAATCATGGTTGCCTTGATTTACGTACAATTTTCTTTTTTTAGTAAAATATTTTTTTTCTCGAAAACTATACATTTTAGAGAAAAAAAATATTTACATTTTTTTCATATTATAACATCTAGAATTCATTTATATTTTTTTACCTATGTTACCTATGTTAATACGTGACATTGAGAACGTTGTTTTGAATATCTCAGGATCCACTGAACCGATTTGACTCAAAATCTAATCAGATCTAAGTTAAAGGCTGATAAACACTATAGAATAATCGGCATGCACGTATGTTGTTCCGTTCTTAAGATATCGAAGGCGAAAAATTGACCACATACACACACACACACATACAGACATCTGTCAGAAAATGATTTTAAACGATTGCTAGGGTCTCAAAACGTGAAGATCTGTTAAAATCTCGAAATATTTTTTTCGGACTAAATCCATTACTTCCCTACCATAGTAGAGGTGGGAAGTAAAAATAATGAATCGACTTCGGAAAAGAAATCAGAATGCTCTTAAAAAAAGGTAATACTTATAATATTTTCTAGCGTCGCTGCTTTTCATACAGTACTGGCCTGGTCGATCGCTTCGATTAGACGTGACGTGACACTCGACATGCGTAACCAATCGAAAAAGATTGAGGCTAATAAAGTTTCACTTTAATAAAGTTTAGCCGCAAAATTGTGATGGATTAATTCGAAGTATAGAAGTTATTTAGTTAGTAAAACCTTCGTTATTAGAAAGCGGCAGCACTAGCGTAATTGAACAATACTTGTTAAGATATCTGTTCCGGGTTTCGGATACAGAATAAGTATGATTGTGTGTTAGGGGATGCTTGCTTAACTTGTTAAACATTTGTCATGTAAATTGTGTCGCCATAGGCTCGGGGTAGCTGACTGTGAAGATATAGAAGGAAGAACACCGGCTTTCACGTCTCACATTTACCACATAACTGACTGATGTACCGGGTGTTTGATTATTTGCTTTCTGCGAAAACTTAAATCTATAAATATTATCCTAATACATATTATAAGTGCCAAAATGAGTTAGTTTGTTCCGCTTTCACGCCTTAACTACTCGACCAATCTCTGTGAATTTTTGCACACGCGGTAGCTTCCGCAATAAAGATGAACATAGGCTATAATAACTAGTCGGCCCGGCTTCGCCCGGATAAAAATCGAGGGTAATCTCAGAAGACTTGTTTTTCCATTACTAACTGAACGGATCATTTACTCTACGGTGCTGACCATGATGTGAAATATTAATTACACATTAATTATTGATTATTTAAGCGTGTCATTGTAAAGTAAATGATATTTCACTTGTATTTATTTTCATATACTTAATATATTAAAGAAAATAAATACAGAGCCAATTGCCAAATATTTTTATTACAAGCTTTTATTTTACTTGCAATGTATGTTAGTGTGTTTGTTGGTTTGTGTGTTTGTTTAGGTCAAATCTTGCAAGTCAATTTTGAACGACTTGCACGTATCCGATCGATTTGAAATTGTGCAGTACACATATGTATTCCCGATGACAATACATGAATAAATCGTTTTTAGAAATAAATTCAACCCCTAAGGGGTTCAAACGGGGATGTAGGGTTTTTTTGACTAATCAACGCCCAGGCCAAATCGCTGAAGCTAGAAACTTGAAATTTGGACAGTTGGTTCCTTTTCTGACGTAAGCATCCACTAAGAAAGGATTTTTCGAAATTTAACCCCTACGGGTGTCAAAGGGGGGTAAAATTTTGGAAGACTAAAATGAACAAAATAAATATTAGTAAAAAAACTTTTTAGAGACAAGCTTTTTTTAAATGCACTAAAAAGGAAAAAATAATTTTTAATAATTTAGGTTCATAATTATAAAAGCGTGGGTCGTGACTAATAAGCTGTCATAGATTTCATGACCCACGCTTTTATAATTATGAACCTTAATTATTAAAAATTATTATTTCCTTTTTAGTGCATTTAAATAAAAGCTTGTCTCTAAAAAGTTTTTTTTACTAATATTTATTTCTATTTTAAAAAGTGTTTGATGTATGAGCGCTTTCGGAAAACTAATTGCTTTCCATCATCAGATGCTAATTTTCCGAAAGCGCTCCTGAATAAACAACTTTTAAAATGAA
This sequence comes from Mongoloraphidia duomilia, assembly GCA_039654895.1. Lineage (NCBI taxonomy): Eukaryota > Metazoa > Arthropoda > Insecta > Raphidioptera > Raphidiidae > Mongoloraphidia > Mongoloraphidia duomilia. Next base: position 18,614,661 of record CM077527.1, read on the forward strand.
AAGAAAAATTTGGCACTCTATTATCTTCTTTAATATTAAACATTAACCCAAAATTATTGCAACAAACAATTACTATTTTCATTTAATATTTAGTTTTTGAAACATAGTGTAAATGCAAGACACAAATGTAAAGCATCGAATTTAGTTCGTCTCTCCTTTATATTAATAACACTCTCTCATTATTAATTAACCCTATTCATTAATTCACAGAGCCTAAACCTACCCCTCTTCTACACCCCTATTTGTGTGTCACCCCAGATCTCGTTTATCTTTGCAACGTCTTGTCGGCAGAAATCGATGAAAATGGATAAACTGACATTCAAATGTTTCAGTTTAAATATATCGACCGTTCGTTTTTAACGTTCATGCAAAAATATTTCTTGGAAGGATAATAAAAAACAAACAAATGAATTTACTGCTTTACACGGCCCATTAATAAATATTAAGTATAATTTTTATTACAAAAATTCCGTCTTTATCGGCTTATACTGGCATTTTTTGCTAAAAGTTTATTAACTCACTAGCTGTACCCGCGGCTTCGTTCGCCGCTCTTCATACATGACTGCTTCCTGATAACCTAGCATATACTGACCTTATGCCATATTATAACTTAAATTTTAATTTATACTTTAAGCTAACGATTAACAAAAATTTTATTGAGGACAGTGTGGTACAGTGATTAGCGTCGCAGCCTCTGGATCAGACTGTCGTGGATTCGAATCCCGCCTCCACTCATTGATGTTTTGTGATGTAATTTAGTTTCAAGTGAGTTATTATTTAATGTAATCAAGACGCTAAGCTGTCGACGCGTCTATAATTTAGAATACAAACAAAGAAATTATCGAAAGTGATGCATCAATTCTCGAGTTATTAGCAAACAAACATACGATGCAGACGCATTTTTTTCGAAAATGCAATATTTCTGGTAATTCGATCTATGCTATACTCTGCACAATTACAGTCAAAGCTACGATTTTATATTTATTTGTATTGATTAAACTTAACTTCTGGTTTTATTCTTATAAAAATATTAGGTAGTAAAAAAAACTTTTTAATGACAAGTTTTTATTGAAATGTAGTTACTAAATTATTATCAAATATTATTTTTCCTTTTTAGTACATTTCAATAAAAGCTTGTCTCTAGAAAGTTTTTTTTTTATTAATATCTATTTTATTTTGTTCATTTGTCTTTCAAAATTTTACCCCCTTTTGACCCCCGTAGGGGTTGAATTTCGAAAGATTCGTTCTTGGTGGATGTTTACGTCAGAAAAGAGACCTACTGTCCAAATTTCAAGTTTCTTGCTTCAGCGATTTGACCTGGGCGTTGATTAGTCAAAAAAAAAACCTACACCCTCGTTCGAACCCGTCATAGGGGTTAAATTTAATTTTAAAAACGATTTATTCATGTATTGCCATCAGGAATACATATGTGTACAAATTTTCAAATTAATCGGATACGTGGAAATCGTTCAAAATTGACTTGCAAGATTTGACCCACACAATATTATACTAACTGCAGACTAACATAAATAATATAAATATAAATAAAGCTTTCCGATTAGGAAATCTTGTTCCTTTTGACTAGCTTTTGTTTGTTATAGCAAGTTTATGTTATGCACGATAAAATTCACTTTTTTTTTGCTAACATGCTTGCTTTAATTTTATGTTAATACAGTAGGTCCGAGAAAAAAAATAGGGATGCAAAAAATCAATTTGAAACGCGTGACTGTTTCACATATTGACCAAGTCATTCCGCGCTCCGGGCTTTGACCTTTACATATACGGGCTGGTGATTTTTTCGATGCTCACAATTGGTATCTTAGGAACGGTTAAAGATACAAGGTCTGTTAAATTAGGGAAAAGTTGCGCTTTTTCATGACGATTGAGGATCTGAAAAGAAATCCAGGATATTTTGGTTGGTTCCCGATTAAAATTGCGTCAATGGTCGGGAAAATATTTTCTTTCTGAAAGCACAATTTTTGGTTTTTTCATAATAAATCAGGAACCAATCAAAATATCCTGGATTTCTTTTCAGATTCTTAATCGTGATGGAAAAGCACAACTTTTTTCTAGTTTAACGGACGCTGTACTAAAAACAGCTTTGCTTCTACAGCAATTAACAAGGCCACTGGGCAAGCTGCAAACGACAACCACTATCCATATAACTGAAATATGATACTTTCCACGCGCCTACGTTTTACATTATTCTAATGACATTGTACATGTTTGTAATTATATATTTAAATATCAAATCGATCAATAAAATCTCTTGCATTTCATTGTTAAATAATTATTTGTCAACACATTTCCATACCATCCACACGCAAACTTACCTCCACAACCCTGTATATGATATCACCTGACAATGAAACTAAAATGGAAGATAATCCTTTGTTTTCGTGAAATGCTGTATAGTTCATTTGGTGAGATTGGCTGTATATGATAATATCTGCATAATAATTTTTAAACAAAAAAAGTGAAATTAACACATGAAAAACTTTATGAGTTTGTTATAAAAAAATCGTCTGGCGTTGTAATATAGGTAATGAAAAGTTATGTTCATAGTATAAAACGTCTAATTAAAAGTCACATTTTTATTTAACTTTAATGTAAAATAAAAATATTTGTCTGTGATAAGATCAATTAAAATATATAAAAAAACTAGTTTAAAAATGAATTGGGCGTTTTAAAAAAACAATATGGAAACAGTCTACGAACAAATAAATACTTTACTGTATTTAGGAATAGTATCATGCAACTATGTATTTGCTAGTTAACAAACTTATGTTGTGTTCATTTTGCATGCAAACATAAAACGTAACATAAAACGTAACATATCGATAAAAATCTAAATGTCAGACCACTCTACTATCAACAAGCCGTGAGGTGGGTCGTTTTTTAGAACTAAAGTGCGACCCTTGATGGCCACACGACGAACTTCCCAGTTTGATAAATATTTAATAATAATAATTAAATTAGATATTACACAGAAAAAAAATCATTTTAATCATTAAAACATAATTATTATTTATTTTCAACAATAATTAAAAAAAAAAACGGCTGAACCGATTTTTATAAAATTTATGTCGGATCAAAATGACGTTAACACGCCTCGATTGACACCCTTACAAAGTCGATATAATTTTTTATTCGCGAGATATTGTGTAAAATCTACTTTTTTGGAGTCTATTTGGTTAAGGAAAAAGAACGGCTAAACCGATTTTGAAAAAATTTCTTTCAGATCATATTTACGTTAATATGCGTCGATTGGCACCATAAAGTAGTCGATATCATTTTTCATTCTCGATTTCGTCTTAGAAAGAAATGGTCACATACGTACAGACACATACACAAACACAGACATCTTTCTAAAAATAGTGTAGTGACCTTTAAATATAAATTTTTTTTATACATTTTGATTTCGATTTTCGGACCCATTACAGTAACTTCCAATGGGAAGTTAATAATAATGATTCGACGCGGACGCTACCACGATGATATCAAATAACTAGGTACGAGTTTCGCGTTCGGTATCTAATTGATAAAAGGTCGTAGTATCGCGGTGGCGTTTATGTCGCGTATTACTGATAGAAAAGTTGCCTAGCAAAAGTGATTCTTAAAGAGCTTGATCTATAATTTTGGTAGGAGTCCAAGCGGAATTACCGCCATCGTTTGAAAAATTATTTGCATTTCATTTTTTTGCAGAATCGTGTTCACGATAATTAGCACTTATCATAAAAATTCATATTAAATATTAAATATGATTTTAGTACGGCTTTTTTTATTATGTAGGACATTTTTTATTGGAAAAGGCAGCCAAAATACGTAATAATTTTTTTTCTAATAATGCCAAAATTATTATGTGTTTTGACTGCCTTTTCCAATAAAAAATTCTCTATAAAAATGCATGTTTCCGGTCGGTATCCTGGTGCAGTAGTGTTTGAATCGACATAATTACAATTGAACAACATTGATTTTTTTTACATCGGAAATATTTTTTTATATTCTTTAGTCCACTTACAACAAAAAATGTTCTATGACTTTTTATTTTAAAGTCAATTAATAGTTTTCGAGTAGATAATTATTTTTGTTAAATTTGAAAATGCATAAAAAAAAAATAAAAAATAGTAGCTGATCAAATATACTTTCCAAGGAGTTGCAAATAAGCAAATGTATGCATTTTCAGATTAAAAAAAAATGGATGCGTGTACTTTGTACGCGCGTTAGAAGTTATACTTCTTTGGCGTGATTAAGAACTAATTTTTAATTTGCATGCAAACAATTTATTGAAATATAAAATAATAAAAGGACTGTAGTGAATTTATTTATTTTTGTTTATATGGTAGGTAACTCTGGAAATCATTAATGCTGCAACTTCATCCTGTTAAAATTTCCTGACGCGATGCGCTCGCATCGTAAAAATTCACTCGTATTTTTTTCATAACGCGCCAAAAGAAGTATAACTAAAAAAAATATATTCCTCGAAAGCTATTGACTAAAAAACTTTTTAACAAAAAAAAAACCTCCTTCAAAAAGGTACCTACTAAAAAGAGGAAAATAATGAAATTTTGAGGTCTGTGCCAATTAAAATATGAAATTGGTTAAAAAGAAGATATTAATCACTATACTATACTTTTTAACCGACTTCATATTTTAATTGGCACAGACCTCAAAATTTCATTATTTTCCTCTTTTTAGTGCCTTTTTGAAGGAGGTATTTTTTTTGTTAAAAAGTTTTTATTTTTTACTTTTTAGAGTCAAAAAGTAACATTTACCTTAAAGAATCACACGCCGTTACTTACTTTTTTATTAAAATCAGCCGAACTACTGAACCGATTTTGATGAAATTTTTTTCAAAATCGGTTCATAAACGACGAAGTTATCCGCGAACACACATAAAACATAAAACATAAACCATAAAACATAAAAAATATATACGGTCTAATTGAGTAATTTGTTTTTTTTTGAAGTCAGTTAAAAATTAAAAGTCAGTGAACATTTTTTTTGTTCAATGAAACCGAGAATAAGTTACGTTAACAGAACAGTCAGTTAACGATAAGTGGTTGTGAAATGAGCTTAGTCTTTTCTTTGCATGCTTTGACTCCAACACGCAGAGGGCACGTCATTATGTCGTACATATTATTATTACGAAGTAAAGCACCTGTGCTACCACTACACAAACGTTAGTGGTTGATAAGCTATCTCAAAAGTTAATTGTTTCTGAGAATGCCCCGCAGCGATCGTGGTAGGCGGTGACCTGTGTACGATATTTGTTTAAACTACTTGAGACGTTCAGATGACCACACGGACTTCAATGAACTTTTTGTCCTACCCCCTATAAAATAGTTTCTTTTCATGCATGTACAGTCGCGGACTTAATAAAGTTTACACTTGAGTTTTTCAGTGTAAGTTCACAAAAAGTCAGTAGCTTAGCAACAAATTTAGTTTTTAATAGGTAAATGTAAATGTCAAAAATTAAAAGAAATAATTTTTGTTTAAATGCCTAGAAATTATTAAAACGATGAACAAAAAAGAAGAATTATTGCAAGATGAGAGGAAGGAATTTGCTAGTATCAAATATTATCAAATCTTTATATGTTTTAATTGAATAATATTGAGTAATTTGGATTGTATAATAAACAACTGAGGTGTTTTGATAATAATTTTTTATTGAATTTTTAGGATGTAACCTTAGTAATTGATACATTACTATCAAAAGCCAAATTACAGTATGCGAAAATTAAAAAAACCGGTAACTAGATGATACAGGTGTAAACTTTTTTAAGTCCGCGCGACACCGGTGGTAAAATGACCCATTACAGGCCGGTAACAAGAAGCGGGCGGTAAAGTTACTTTGCCGCCCGCCGGGCGCTAAAGTAATTCAATAACAATTAAATGTTTTTCATTTTTAATTTGTTTATTGGTTTCAATTTTTTTTTTCAATTTCCTGCAATGAGACGTCCCATTATAAATAGTGTTGTAACGGACATGGCTTTATTATACGGTGAAGCTGGCGGAAATTGTGCAGAAGCACGCAGACGGTATGCTAACCGTTTTAGTAGGAATCGTGTCCCTGAAGCACCCACTTTTATTAAAATTGTGAAACATTTCTGAATTTGTGAGTGTGATTTTCATTGTTCAAAATAAAAATTTCCAAAGATTTGTGTAAAGACATGTCATTGTTGATTACGATCTTTTTTTATTAGTGTATTTGCCATATTTTAATTTTGCGTTCGTTTGAAAATAATAATAATAATAATGCGTTTAACGTCCGTTTCTCGACATTATGTCATAACAGACGCCATTCGCACCATTACTATTTTCCATTTTTACCACTTCCCGTTTTATACATTTTTATTATACTTCAACTTATTTAATATAGCAATGTGCGAATGGAGGAATTATAGGACATTAGGATAAGGTAGGAAACTTTGGGAGCATAGGAGTTTGACAGGTATTCGGCCATGGCCTTGAATAAAGAACCGCATCTCGATATATTCATCTGGAATTATTGAGGGAAACCATGGAAAACCTCAAACAAGATGGCCGGTACAGGAATTACCGTTTCTCGGCGTGAGGCAGTAGGAAAAAGTCCTAGCCACATCTGCCCCCGCCGGGATTCGAACCCAGTACCTCTCCAATGCGAGTCTAGTACTGTACCACTAAGCTACATCGCTGGGTTCAAAATAATACAACTAAAGGTAAAATTGCATTAAATTACTACGGGTCAAAGTTGCTCAGAGTTTGGAAAATGTTTTCATCTCGGATTTTCGAGGGCTTGAGAATAGCAGAGCGTGTAGCAATGCTGTTGTTTACATGGCGTTGCTATGGTTCCTCTATTACAAGTCCCCAGTTCCCGGGTTCTAGCCCGAGAGCTGGTAAAAGTGTCAACTGGATTTTCAATTTATTATTCAAAAAAAATAATGAATTGAAAATATGAATTGGTGCAAATAACCTTAGCTGTTGGTGATCTTTAAAACACAATTTAATTTTCGGATTTTCGATAATAATGCGAGTAATTATATTAACGTGAGTGTGCTTATTTTAGGTTTTCTGACAAAATTCTAATACGGTCCTGTAAATGTTCGTTGTGAAAAAGTAACCTTAGAAGTTATGATCAAGTTTTACGTCTATTTTTATTTACAATAGGTTATAGTTGTTTCATATGCATAGATATTGTATACGAACGATGATTTCTCCAGAGATACAGCCGTCTTTTCCAACGCAGCGACACTAAAAAACTGATAATATATAGCCTGTTTTATAATAACCGACCACTAAACAATTTAAATTTTAGATAGTGAAATGTCTTTGGAAATGTAGCTGACAGTTTCTACAGGTCCTATCGTATCTATATTTAATCTTTCTTGGTCAGCTGTCAACATTTTTTACTTCCCATTGGAAGTTATTGTAATGGGTCCGAAAATCGAAATCAAAATCTATAACAATTTTTATATTTCAAGGTCACTACACTATTTTTAGAAAGATGTATGTATGTATGTGTGTGTGTGTGTGTGTACGTATGTACGCACGTACGTATGTGATCCATTTCTTTCTGAGACGAAATCTCGAGAATGAAAACTGATATCGACTACGTTAGGGTGCCAATCGACGCGTATTACCGTACATATGATCTGAAAGAAATTTTTTCAAAATCGGTTCAGCCGTTCTTTTTTCTTAACCAAAAAGACTTCAAAAAAGTAGATTTTACCCAGTATCTCGCGAATAAAAAATTATATCGACTTCGTCGGGGTGTCAATCGAGGCGTGTTAACGTTATTTTGATCCGACATAAATTTTATAAAAATCGGTCCAGCCGTTTTTTTTTTATAATTATTGTTAAAAATAAATAATAATTATGTTTGAATAATTAAAATGATTACTTTTCTGTGTAATATATCTAATTTAATTATTATTATTAAATATTTATCAAACTGGGAAGTTCGTCGTGTGGACCTCAGTTGGGTCGCACTTTAGTCCTAATAAACGACCCACCTCACGGCTTGTTTGAGGTTTTATGTAGCTGTCATCGTTTTCGAATTTGAATGTTTACACGGCAATTCAGTCTTTTTTATGAAACTAGAAAAATACCTTCCGCATCATTCGATCCCTTTTGATGGCCTTATCTTCTGAGACATTGAATTTTGAAAATTGACTTTTTTATGAAACTAAACCTCAAAAGAAAATACATTTTTGATCTTCTTTTAAACGGTTTTATTTAGCTTGACCTCCTTATATTTGTTTGTTTGCTACTATCTTTGTTTCAAATCTTGCGACAGTTTTTCCAACTACTTCTACTTAACCGATTTTTATGAAACTTTGCACACACATTGAGTTCCCGTGACAATGATAATTTCAACTTGGTAACGAGGATCTGATGATGGAATCAGGAGGTGGACAGTTGAAAGGATGAGGAGTTTGCATAATGATACGGACCAGAAATCAAACTAAAAACTAGAATATAAAAATAGGTAAAAAAACTTTTAAGTTAAACGATTTTATAATAAATCATCAGCTGTACCAAAAACTAGAAAATAATTAGGACACAAACCAAGGGGCACTTTGTGTCGCTGCGTCAGCGGAATAAGTAATAAAAACGTGGAGCGTATAAAAATCTGTATAACGACTGTATAAATTATTATTAAATAAGAACGGCTTGTCTAGAAAAATGTGTTTCCAAGCCCACCAACAGAAATATTTCAAATGCGCCCCACGTGTTGATTACTTATTCCGCTGACGCAGGTTTATGTCCTAATTATTTTCTAGTTTTTGGTACAGCTGATGATTTAAAATAAAATCGTTTAACTTAAAAGTTTTTTTATCTATTTTTATTTGAGATTTTAAATTTTGAAAATATAAGTCATTCACACTATAGTTAAGCTGTTACCTATATGTACAGCATGTCAAGCAAGCACACCAGTAGTTATTTTATTTTGATGTACAGTCAGCAGTTGGATTATTAAAGATTAATATATCGGTATTTTCTGGATGTTCAAAACTATTTTTTTTAATAATTTTTTGAACATTTTGTATACATTTTTAAAGCTTATTTCAAATGCAAACAAAAGCAGATTGACGTATTATAACTATAGGTTATGTTAGCACCAACTTAAACTTAACTTCTTGGCTAAGTTGTTTTCTTGTGGGAATACATTTCAAAAATGTCTTTCCTGTCATTTTCTAAACTTGCATATCCACTAGTTTTCCGTGCAACCGCTTGCATCAACATTTTTTTTCTTTTAGATTTGTTTAACAGTGGCGGCACCACCGAGTGGGCCGAGTGGGCATAGCCTACCTTAAACTGTCTTGGCCCACCCTGGCATAATCCAATTTTTCTAGGTTCTCTTTTAAATACGTTTTTAACCTTCAAAATTTCAAAAATTTTTCTTGTAAATTCTATAGCATGTCACCTGGGTTAAAATTTTATTGAGCACTGAAATTTTGGGAATAAATGTTATTGGCATACCTTCATGCCCAACATTGGCCCACCCTAGAAAGAAACCCTAGCGCCGCTACTGTTGTTTCATTATAACTCCCGAGAATTATTATTATTACACTTAGACAAATGTAGAATGAATATTGAGCGAAAATATAGAGCAAGTCAGGGAACTTGCACACGATTTCAGAGCTAAATTGGTGTACGCTGGCTGCAGGACCGTCCTAAGATATTTGGCGCCCGTGGGCTACTAAGAATAAAACGCCTCCCTTCATAAGAAAACATACGAGAGGGGAAGCGAGAGCAGGGTGACCGGTGACTTGTTTTACAAACGGTTTAAGCCTTTGACTGTCAAACTGACAAAATTGTCACCCCAAAAGTGATGAGCGATACGAGATACAAACATCTCGATAACTCTCGATGGTTGTCACTTGGACTCGATTGTTGTTGTTTTGTAGTTCACCGAGACCGAGTCGCATAGTACTGAATCGTACACTGTCGAGAGCCACACAATATAAAATCATCCATCACTCAACAACTGCGTGGTCGAGTCGATGGTCGATTGTGCAATAATCGCGTAATACGAATTCAATAGTGAAGAGATCACAGAGCAGTGAGCACCGACTGAACAGTGTGAACAATCAACGAGTCGCGTGAACGTCAATCGACTAGCATATAACCTTGAATCGCGATTATATGTATTCTCATTCGCTGCTATTGCTATAACCTATGTGGCAAATAATCGACTTGAAGAATCGAACATTTCGATTGTAAAATCAAACTCCGAATCGATTGTGGACTCGATTGTTATTATGAACGATTACAATTATTTCGATTGTAAAAACATCTCATAGGCGCCCATCACTAGTATTATAGGTATGTAGGTACTGAAAGGCGATGTTCTAGTTTAGCTTAAAAAAATGTGTAATGTTTTGAAACTGACGGTTACACTTGATACGAAGGTATGTAGAGTTATCGTCGTCGGTGTGACAGAGAAGGATAGCAAAGAATACGTTTAAATGTTTAAACCTAACAATAAAACAAGATAGGTATACATTAAAGTTCCGCACGCGACTGATTAATTCCACCCTCCTATTATTTTCAAAGTGAATCCAGCTACAGATGGATTTCATTACTGGAACACACATATGAATGTAGCTACATAGCTATGTGTATGTAAATTTGTCTTGTTTACAGCACTGGTAAACATTTTGTGCTGTTATTCAAGTGTGTAAGCTTTCACGGCAGGCGTTGTTCCAAATCTTCATGGTTTCCGCGGCTTGTAGACCGTGGTCCGATGGTATTTCTACTTTGACACCAGCACTACGGCATACAAAACCAATTAGCAATCACAAAAGAACTCTATACGACCGAGCAGAGAACTCACGCACACTGCTACATACAACACAACCAGGGCCGGTTTAATCATTAGGCAGAGTAGGCAACTGACTAGGGGCCCCACATCGGCTAGGGGCCCGCGCGCGCACAAAAGAAATTGAAAATGTTTTATAGAGTGAAAATTTAATTGGAAAATTTGTATCCTCAATGACAATAGGTATTATTGCTTTTTTTCGACGCATGCTGTCAGTTGATGATATGATGAATATGGATGCGTTACGTAGCGTATTGTATGAATCATACAATACGCTACGTAATGCATCCATATTATTAGTTCTACTATTCAATACTAGATGGTTCTGTTCTGTAAGTTTGAAATATTTCATCAACGGACAGCATGCGTCGAAATAAAGTATGATAAGCAAAAGTTTTGAAATGCTTGATCATCTTCAAACGGCTGAAAAGGGACCCCGAGAATTGCATTGCCTAGGGGTCTCGACATGGTTAATCCGGCCCTGCAATTGACCAATCACAGAAGGACGGATTTTGAATTAATATAACAATGTATATTTTTTTTATTTTTGGTGGTATTATCTCTGATTTATCAAATCTTTTTAAACAAACGCATATCAAAATGGTTTCCAAAATGCCATGTTTTATATGTTTGTACAGACTGTATATAAGTTTTGGATAGAAATTGTATTGTAATGATTGTCATCACAAATGTTATAACTCGTTCATGTTCATAAAGACATAAGATAGCTTGATTTAATAAAAATAATCAATACGTCAAGTATTTCTAAAGCGATACATTTTAGTAACTACTCTGTCAAAAATGGAAGTACGTTTGCTTTTATAAAAATCTCTAACCGAGTTTGAATTTTAACAAATATATTTTGAAACCAACAGTCACGTAATTACGAAACTGTAGGGGTGGCAAATACTTGGAAACAGGCACGTATAAGGAAAGCCTTTTCCTATAGATCACGATCCCGCTTCTTATAATCGATCTTAATCACAAGTACAATAGACGAACGTTTGCGCGAAACGTTTCTTTTGTTGAGCGGACATGTTTCTTAGAAACGTGTCTGATATGTTCGAGGAACGATCTCGTTCCACTCTTTTACTGACATCTTTGAAGAAAATAAATGATATTATGAATGCCCGCGAATTGCGGATCGATCTCGTTCGCTACAATATTATTCTAAAGTCTAAATGGACAGGAATCGAATAGGCTTCATAGTGTGAAACATCGAGGCTGCTAGACTATGCCAGATGCTTGATATTCATACACACTCTCATTCGGAAACAACTAAATGATGCAGGTGTGCAAGCTTTCACGGCCGGAATTGTTCCAAGTCTTCATGGTTTCCGGGCTTGCAGGCCGTGGTCCGGTGGTATTTCTACCTGACGTTTCGTCTACAACTGCGGTAGACATTCTCAAAGGCGATGTGGCACTGACCTGTGAGCCGCCAAGGAGGATACTTCGACCGCTGCCACATCACCTTTGAGAATGTCTACCGCAGTTGTAGACGAAACGTCAGGTAGAAATACCACCGGACCACGGCCTACAAGCCCAGAAACCATAAAGACTTGGAACTAAATGATGTTTCTAAAAGAATATCGCTTTTGGAGGATGATAAATCGAGTTCTGATGACAAACGCGCTCTAACAGTTTTTAATTGGACGTTTTGCAGCGGTTGGGATACAGTGATACTATATTATCAACATTCTGAGTTCCCCGTCTGTGCCGGCACATTATAAGAGAAATACCACAGGGCTCAATACCGGCACCCCTTTCCAATTTATATAGCTTTCTCTCTTACACTCACAGACACAGATTCATATACAAAGGGACCAGACAACCACAAAATCCACGCTTTACTTAAGCCATTACGCACAATTGTATAAAGCTACCGACACGTACCGATGTTACATCAACCTTCTCTGTCCCATTCCATTACGAACTCCCCATTTCGTTTTACTCCTCCTTCATCGAATGTCTGTGTAACTAAAACACATTCCCTCTCTCTCTCTCGCCCTCCCTCTCTCATAGTTTCAGAACTGTGTGTACAGGAAATAATTGGCAATTTTTAATCTTTTGCTATGGCGTTGATCGGATGATAGGATCTAGGGGACGTACTATAAAATTATTTTCAAAAAATTGGCACCATTTTTGAAATTGTTTACATATTTTGGAATCTAAAGACGTGTATAAAATGGGTGCGTTCGTACAATTTTAAAGTTTTTTTTTAGTTTGATAACATCGAAAACATTTTCGAAGTAGCTTCTTTTATTTTATTGTATTTATAGACGCTTGACAACTATGGTCACTAGCATCTAATTATATCAAATTAAATTAAATGACATCATAAAATATCCGTGAGCGGAATTGTTTCTTAATTGAAATTTAACGCTAAGTAAATTTTAACAAAATCTTTCAGACAGAAATTGACTTCATCAAAACAATAGTCTATGCGGATAATTTATGAAGAGTGATGAAATCTTTGGTGTGAAGAATGTTAAAAATAACCCCAAAATACCAAACCATTTAAAAATTCCTTTGTTGGCGAAAACGTACGTCAAGAATTTTTAAATGGTTTGGTGTTTTGTGGTTATTATATTCACCAAATTATATACACCTTTCAGTAACTAATTCACTGTCCGTACTAAATGTTGATCCTGACTAATAAACTATCACGACCCACGTTTTTATAATTATGAACCTAAATTATTAAAAATTATTTTTTACTTTTTAATGCATTTAAATAAAAGCTTGTCTCTAAAAAGTTTTTTTTACTAATATTTATTTTTACTTTTTAGTCTTCTTTTTTTTTATCCTTGAGTGATATATTAAAGATATCTGTCAGAGTATTTTTGAAAAATCCCCATAATCCCTTCATATAGTGGGTGCTTACGTCACAAAAGAAATCTACTGTCCAAATTCCAAGTTTCTAGGTTTAGCGGTTTGGCCTAGGCGTTGAATAGTCAAAAAATCCTACTCCCTCGTTTGACCCACTTAGGGATTAAATTTAATTGTAAAAACGATTGATTCATGTATTGTCATCGGGAATGAATATGTGTACCAAATTTTAAATCGATCGGATACGTTGAAGTCGTTCAAAATTGACTTGCAAGATTTGGCCTAAACAAATAAACAAACAAACTAACATACAAACATTGCAAGTTAAATAAAAGCTTTTAAAAATAACCACAAAACACCAAACCATTGACGAGAATTTTTAAATGGTTTGGTGTTTAGTGGTTATTTTTAACATTTTGTACGGATAGTGAATTAGTTACTGAAGGGTGTATATAATTTGGTGAAAATTAAAATCATTTTAAGGGATGTATTAAGAGATCAAATTTTTTCTTTGTCGACATGTTACTTTAAAATACCATTAGCAAATACACTTATTCTATCGGTACGGGTCTGCATTTCAACCCGAGTTTTTTATTTATTTATTGAAATGTCTTACAAAGCGTATTTTCAGTTTGAATTCAGGCGTAACAATACTATAATTAGGTACTAGTATTTAATAAAATTAAGCAAAATCGCAGGATAGTGGACAAAATAATTTGATTTATTAAATTAAATGTACGCGTTTCGTCTGTAGATTTAAATCTACAGACGAAACGTCGTACATTTAATTTAATAAATCAAATTATTTTGTCCACTATCCTGCGATTTTGCTTAATTTTATTATAATCACGATGGACACGATTTCTAGTATTTAATAATAATAACGGATAACTATAAGTAATTAAGATAAATTAATAGATTTATACGGCTGAATTGCAATTGAAAATTTTTGTTGGAAAGCAGCCAATTATATAATTGATTCCAAACATATTGGAAAACATCATTTTACCAACCATGTGACTGTGGCTATGGTTGGTAAAATGATTTTTTCCAATATGTTTGGAATCAATTATATAATTGGCTGCTTTCCAACAAAAATTTTCATAAGTAATTAATATTAATTGTAAATTATAGACGCTAGACAACAGAGGTTATAAGCGTAGTAATAGTATTAAGATGAGATAAACCAATTTTGAAGACTGCATTATGACATGTTTTTTTTCATGAAACTGATAAATTATTATTTTGTAACACTTTTTATATTTTTTTCAGGTGAGTCAATAATCTTCATACATTTTCAATTTTTGGAGACGACCCGTGAATCTGAAAGAACGGTTTGTTGTTAATTTTAATCGCTGTTTTTTTTTAATATTTGACATTTTTCAAGCGTCTATTTTAAAAATGATACGTTTATCTTCTTTACATAATATCTAAATATTTACAAATCTATCTAATATAATCTGCGAGGTCATAAATAGTGCGTTGTATGCGTCTATTAATTTTCGAACACCAAAAACTAATTTGAATACAGTGACATACCATAGAAATATTGGAGACCCTTTAGTAAAAGTCTGGATACGAGTAACTTTAACCGCCATTAATCGTCAAGATAGCAAACCTTTGATTGGTCGACTCTTCTATTCGCTTCATGGAAAGAAACAAATAAAATAAGAATATACTAGGTACCTCTCTTCTATAATTTTGTAGTAGCTATTACCTTTATTTCTTTTGATTTAGGAACTATGGGTATTTCAAGTTCTAAACTAAAAGAGATATGGACATTTTCTTTTACTTACTGGTGTGTGTGTGTTTTAAAAACCACCAACAGCTAAGGTTATTTGGATCTAGCACCAATTCATATTTTCAATTCATTTTTTTTTAATAATAATTGAAAATCCAATTGACACTTTTACCAGTTCTCGGGCTAGAACCCGGGAACTGGTGACTTGTAATAAAGGAACCATAGCAACGCCATGTAAACAACAGCACTGCTACACGCTCGGCCATTCTCAAGCCCTTTACTTACTGTTGTGCGTGTTTTAAAGACCACCAACGGCTAAGGTTATTTGGGCCTAGCACCAATTCATATTTTCAATTCATTATTTTTTTTTAATAATAAATTGAAAATCCAATTGACACTTTTACCAGCTCTCGGGCTACAACCCGGGAACTGGGGACTTAAAATAGAGGAACCATAGCAACGCCATGTAAACAACAGCATTGCTAAACGCTCGGCTATTCTCAAGCCCTTTTACTTACTGATGATAGTATGTCTTCTTCTATCGGGATTAGGTAAATATTAAATTTGGAAAAGATCTAAAACAGTATTAAAATAAACACGCAAACACTTGAAAAATTCTACACATTTATTAATCTTAACGATCGTTTCGGGTTTCTAGCCCATCATCAAGAGAGTTCAAACTAGACTTTAGTTTTAGTTTGAACTCTCCTGATGATGAGCTAGAAACCCGAAACGATCGTTGATAAATGTGTAGAATTTTTCAAGTATTTGCGTATTTATTTTATTCAATCATGTTCTACCAAGTGCCTAGCGATAATTCTATTGAAATCATAAAACATTTTTGTTTTTTTTTTGAAAGTAAAGTTTTTCGAAAACTCCAAAATCAAAATTCGAAATCTTTCAAACTCGCTTTTGAATGTTTCGTTTATTTAAAGTTTTATTGGAAAAATGCCATTTTTTATTAACTTTTTAGGAAGTATTAAAAATTACAGTCCTAGACCCACGTTTCAAATTCGGTGATTTATTTACTG
The DNA here is from genome assembly GCA_039654895.1 of Mongoloraphidia duomilia. NCBI lineage: Eukaryota > Metazoa > Arthropoda > Insecta > Raphidioptera > Raphidiidae > Mongoloraphidia > Mongoloraphidia duomilia. The sequence continues at coordinate 18,631,069 of CM077527.1, forward strand.
AATACTGTAGCTCTGCAGTATTAATAAGTAAAAAGAAATTTAAATTCATGTTATTTTAAGTGGTGTCCATACTTTTGTTAAAGGGTCTCTAAAAGATATTGTGCAGAATCATCTATACATCTGTACAATTTTGCGGTTCAATGCTTTTGTTCCTGCGTCTATCTCTGTCAATAATGTCTTATTTCTCTCTCGTTTCTTCCCATCGTAAGAAGGAACAAATGAACTATGTGTGTTAACAGTATTTGCTCAATGTTCCGCCTTTTCTGTGATACAAGAAACATAGTATATAGGCCTGGGAAGTTAATATACATTTCATTAGCGTTTTATTAAGGTGGATCCACAAAACCCAACTTTACGCGATTTACATATTCCCAACATTACAGTTACATCAAATAATATATGAAGGGTGCAGGTGATAAACAGTCAATGTCACAATTAGTTCTGATATCAGTTTTAATTTTAATTTGTTATAACACATATTTTTTTGATGTGAAACATCTTATGTCGGGCTGTGAACAGCCGCGTGAGGGGAAATATGCAACGAAAAAATACAACGAAATGTTCTCCTTCGCTGCTGTTCTCCCTACCACTGCGGCACTTATATTGTACTGGATAAATAATTCATAAATTAATTGTCCTGGTATATTAAGTTATACATATATCAGTAACAACGGCTGTCTAGACAAGTTCATCCGCAGAGTAGTGGTACCACGTTAGCCTTCTATGCATGGGGACTTGGGGTCGGAAACTCATGGCATCGTACAATTTTTGACGTTTTTTTTTTCTAAATTCTACATGATATTTATTTATAAAATTTTTTATTTTTGTTATATTCTTTCTTTGACAATAATTATAATTTTTTGAAATTTCATGACACCAAAAATTAATTTTTTTGTTTTTTAAAAAAAAAACGAAAATTTGGGTAAATTAGGGTATTTAGGGTAAATTAGGGCAAATTAGAGTAAATTAGGGTAAATTGGGGTAACTTGAGGCAAAGGGGGCTAAATAAGAGTAAATTAGAGTATTTAGGGAAAACTAGGGTAAATTCAAGAAATTAGGGTATACTAGGGTAAATTTGGGTAAACGAGGGAAAATTAGGGTAAATTGTGTTAAATTGTAAATTCTTATCTCTCGAACTACTGAACCGATTCTAAAAATTCTTTCTCTTATTATCTTCGCAGGGGGAGAATGTCTCGCGGCGTTGTAATAAATCATAAATTATTATATCTGGAACTATTGAACTGATTTAAAAAATTCTTTTACTAATAGAAAGCTACACTATCCCTAAGTGATATAGGCTAGATTTTATTTTGGTAAATTTGTCAAGTTCAATAAATAAAAGATTCAAGCTATAAAAATGTTTCACATCTGCCAGGCGTCCCACGACGGCTGACATTTTTTTTTAAAGAAATAGCCTTTGCTTTGATCAGCAATTAGCCAGTGCTGGTTTGAAATTTTGACAATTGAAAACCTTATAAGCGACGCGATAGAACACAACGTAAATGACAGGGACACAAGAGGGACGAAACGTTGGGATAGGAGGCCTGGATTACCCTCGGACCATGCTCAGCAGATGTTAGGCAAGCAAGATGGCCAGGAAGGACGGCCGGGATGGATAGGGTTCGTTACAATAGGTGACTCTTACAACGAACACTTATATTTTTATAACACTTATAACCGGTGATTTTTGCATTGCTATACACGCGGTTCCTCATATTAAACTACTCATTTTGATATTTGAACAAAATTTAACCGAGGTAACTTAGGGTTCTGTACACAAGCGCGGATCCACCGTTGTGGGCACGGTGGGCATGCCCATAACCCTAAACAAGGTCGATAGGCTGATGTTATATTCTATGCCTTAATAAACGTCTCCTTTGTAGGAATGCAATGTATCGACCGTGAGCGAGTTCGCAGTCCGACTCGCACTTGGCCGATTTTCAGGTGACCGTGACCACAACCTTTTTTGAGGGCTGGATCCGCGCCTGTCTGTACCTCCGAACGGACCCTTATTACTGAGCCTACGATGTCTGTCCGTCTGTCACAAGGCTCTATCTCAAACGATAAAAGATAACTAGTTGATATTTTCACAGATAGTGTGTTGTTGTGGCATGAATCCTGGCAAATAATATTTAGAATTAAATAATCAATTAATTTCGATAAATTAATATTTTTGTTTTACTACAGTACTGACTCCAGCCCGTAAATTTATACTGATTCTATTCGTATAGAGATGTACCAAGTAAGCCGGTCGAACGATGATCTTAAACACTGTTCGACTAGCTCAATGGTAGAGTGTTAGACTGAAGATCTAAAGGTACATGATTCGATCCCGGGCAATATTTTTTTTATTCATCATTCTGTTAATATATTTTTTTTACTTTAAAAATTAATTTAATTAAATTTGATACACTAAAAATAACAAAATAAAATGGAGATAAGTAAAAAGAAACTTTTAAAAATCAGCTGAAATGAAAAAATCTGTTAATTTTGTACCCCTACGTAACTCATTATTTTTATTGTACGGAATCCTCGGTGAACGAGTTTGACTCGCACTTGGCCGGTTTTTTTTAGTGGATTTAGTGGGATTTATGTCAATAAAATTTTTGACAGGCGAACCTTGCATTAGGAGAAATGTCGGACCTTGAAATTTAGATCGTTATAAACGGTGGTTCTTTGTAAGCGAAATCGGTATAACCGAGGTCTACTGTATTTAATGTAAAAATTGATTGTTGAGATCAACCGATAGGAGGTTTAAACAGTAGTATACGTGGCGTATTTAATCCCTGTTTGTTATCCGGTGTCTTAACATATTCCTTCGGGACGTAATTGGCTAATTGTTGCTATAGCGAGGTTCACGCTTTGAGTTCTGGATGAATCCTTTCTCATGCCAGCTCGTGCAGGGAATTAGTTGTTAGTTTGTCCTTTCGATCTTGCGAACACTACAATCCAGTTTAAACAATATCCTCGGTTATCCTTTAGGATTTGACATTCGTCTCCTCGTTTAAATACACAGGGTGTACCAAAATTACTAAAGGTACGTCGGAATCTCTTATATGTCTAACATAAAATATTAAAAGGACTGCTCAAAACACCATCCTGGTGCTACTAATGACTTAAAAAAATACAAGATGTGTTGATTTATATCTTTTTCAAGAACGCCTCTGTTTATTTAATGGCAGTCTATAGAACTATAAGTACAGGGTACGGCAACAAGATTGAACGGTTTTTAATAGGTCACTGTTAAGAAACAAAGAATATATTTGGACTTATTATTATTATAACTAAAAACACAATTCTGAAAACTTCTTATAACAATTTTAGTTTGCAAAGATCACATCCCTAATCTGTTTCTCAAATTGATCATAACGCGTCTGAGTAAATCTTCGTTTATCGAATTTATCTCTTCACGAATCTTTTCTTTGAGTTCCAGAAGTGTTTGGGGACGGGTAGAATACACTTTGGACTTTAGGAATCCCCACAGAAAAAAATCCGGGAGACCGTCAGGTCCGGTGATCTTGCAGGCCATGCAAAGTCGCCAAACCATGAAATTAGGCGATTCGGGGAACATACGCTGTAAAAACAGCAATGGATCGTCTTGCTGTATGCGCTGTGGGACCGTCCTGTTGGAACCATACTTCATCTTGGTCCGTTCTTTGAAGTTCAACAGCCACAACAGTTTTCCAACATCTCAACGCACCGAATTGAATTGACTGTAACGGTGTGGCCGTTTTCTTCAAAGAATGGACCAAGATGAAGTATGGTTCTAACAGGACGGTGCCACGGCGCATACAACTAGACGGTCCTTTGCTGTTTTTACAGTGTATGTTCCCCGAATCGCCTAATTTCAAGGTTTGGCGACTTTGCATGGCCCGCAAGATCACCGGACCTGACGGTCCCCCGGATTTTTTTCTGTGGGGATTCCTTAAGTCCAAAGTATATTCTACCCGTCCCCAAACACTTCTGGAACTCAAAGAAAGGATTCGTGAAGAGATAAATTCGAGAAACGAAGATTTACTCAGACGCGTTATGGTCAATTTCAGAAACAGATTACAGCAATGTATAGAAGAAGACGGTGGTCATCTTAGGGATGTGATCTTTGCAAACTATTGCCTATTGAAAACCGTTCAATCCTGTTGCTGTTGCCGAACCCTGTATGACATAATATGTTAAAATAATTACTTGAAATTTATTTATGAACCAACTTAATTTTTTTATTCATATGAAAACGGCCAGACACGGTCGCACTTATAATGACATTTAATTAAAACACCAGCTCGCGGATAGTGAATTACTGTAGTGTATATCATTTGATGCATTGATAAAATCCTTTCCGAAAATTAAAATTGAAAATTTTATACTGTTTTAACGGATATATTATAGGGGTTAATTGTCAAAAAAAAAATCAAATAGACTATTTTGTGGGCAGAGTTTAGAATTGCGACACGTGTAGACTTTTTGGGAAAATATAATTTCGTTGCAATTTGTTTGTGATTTCATTAAAATTATTTATGCCGTGTCAGTGATAATTACCAATAATTTCTCAAAGCCATGTTTGATAATATTATTAGATAGTGAACTTTTGTTTATTTTGATGTTTGATTAAAGCTTTGAGAAAGTTTCACGGAAGCTTAATATAAATAATTAACAAATTTAATTAAATCTCTTAGAAGTTGAATATAAAGTTTGCAGATTGCATTATTAAACCAATTAATTAATATTATGTTCTAATTAACATATTAGTCCGCCTGTCTACAAAAGCTTGTAAATACGAAATTGTGAAAGATGCAGGTTTTGTCAATGTTAAAAAATATACAGTGTGATCAAAACAAAGCGGAAGTGACTGCGGAACTGGCGCGTCTTTGAAATATTTGTAACTAAAAATATTTTAGATAATTAGGTACCTAGTTGGGTATAGGAAAATTCTTTTCTGAAAAATTAAAATGTATATGTCTGTAAATTAATTGTGTACGATAGAGGGGGCCGATTTCGAATATTATAAATACACTACTCACTCGCTTCGCTCGTTCGCTTGGATATTATAATTACGAACAAATTTGATTACCATAAAAAAAGTTATAGTGGGTCAACCTTAAAAGATAGACATATATGCTGTCGCAGACTTTTTTTAGAACTTTTTAATGGGAACAATTCCGTCATACACCTAAAAGAAAAAATATAATTTAACAAATGTGACGTACTAGAATAATTAACAAATAATAGAGACATATACGTATATTATACTTACCTTATAATTTATATATTATAGACTCGTGCACATAGCCTTAGTCGCTGCGCACGTAACTCAAAAAAAAAAAAAAATTCCGTCATACATGATTTTTGCGTAACTTTGATCGTTTAAGCAGCGCACGCAACGGAAGCTCTCAAAAGGAATAATTTTTCCCGTTTTTGCAAATATTTTTCATTGATGCTCCGCTACTATTGGTCGTAGCGTGATATTATATAGCCTATAGTTTTCCTCAATAAATGGGCTAACAAAAAAAAAATTCAAATCGGAATGGTAGTTCCTGAGATTAGCGCGTTCAACCAACCAAACAAACAAACAAACTCTTCATCTTTATATTATTAGTATAGATATGCGGATTCAATAGCGCTCTATCTCCATCTTAATTTGACGTTTTCGAAAATTATATGCGGATCCAATCGCTCTGTCTCCCTTTTAGCAACGTTAAAAAACAGAGAGAACCGACCTGAAAATTTTCATCCCTAGGGATGAAAACGCTCAGTTTCAACCCGCTAAACAGGTACCGAAAATCGAATTTTCAATAGCGGCGTTGTGAAAAAGTATGTTTCTTGGAAAATAGGAGTTGTTAACAAAGCCGAGGAGATTACTGTGAAAACTATTTCCACATTAAATGAATGTCAATAAATTATACATACATATATATAACTATAAGCTCTAAGATTTGTTTCTATGGAACAAGGAACTTATAATACTGTATAAGTTATCATTCATATAATAATTCAGGATAAGGGAACAAACGTTATATTATCAAGCGTTGTTCCCTTATCCTGAAATAGTTAATCCTCCTTCTGATTCTCACATTTCGAGAGCAAGGAATAACCAATTGTTCTTGCTGGGCTGATTGCAGCACTTATAAGGAGCGGGGATCTTTATACCATGGAGGTGTGAAGTCGTGGTGAGATCATTGCACTTATACCTTACAGTCTTAAACAACCAGTTGCTTGCCTTTATTAGATTTTGAATGAATGAATTGTGAATTATAGACGCTCGACAATTTATTAGATTTTAGATGGTGAGATCACTAGACTTGCATTCGGAAGGTACTGGGTTCGAATCCCGGCGGGTCAGATATGGCTAAGAGTTTCGCCGAAAAACGGTAATTCCTGTATAGCGGCCATCTTGATGAATATCGAGATGGTTTCTTATTCAAGGCAATGGCCAATTAGGTGCCTGTCAAACTCTCAAAGTTACCTGCACCTTGTCCTAATTTCCTATAATTTCTCCATTCGAACATTGCTATTAATTAAGTTAAAGTTAAAAAAAAACGTAGAAAAGTACTGGAAATGGCAAAAATAGGAAATAGTAATAGTGCGAATGGCGTCTGTTATATGACATAATGTCGAGAAACGGACGTTAAACGCATTATTATTATTATTTATTAGATTTTAAAACATTTTTAGACTTGTGAATAGATTAGATTGTAAATTAGAGACGATTTGAAGGGTAAAATGCTGGCTCGATTAAATGAAAATTGGTGACAAAACTTGGTGGTGCTGATTCAATTATCATAACAACCCTAAATAATTAATGCGATCGTGTCTCATTCTGATCCATTCATTTTCTATTATTCATACATATAAGAAGTTTTTACTTCGGTTTTGTGTGCCACGAGACATGCATTTTTTTAATATAGTTATTTTGTTTTTTTTTAATTTTTTGCCAATCTAAATGTTTCTCTTATTAGCAAAACATGTCTACTTATATTTTATTCTTTTCTTTGAAGGACTCACGGCCGTATTCATAGTTAACCCTTAAGTAGTAATGACAACTAAACACAATCGGTCTGCAGTTTGAACTGTTCTAAAGGAAAAAATCATGGAGCTTTACTATAAATTCTTCCCTCACTCAAGAAAATGACTATGAAACGCTCCTTTGAATAAGGTGCCCTCAGCACTTAAGTGACCCTCAGCCAGTGGCGGCTCCTCTATGAGAGCTGCGGAGCTGCCGCACTGCCAGAAAATAACGCACAATTAAAAAAAAATTGTATTATAAATCTGCATAATATGTTTTAATTTCATAATTATGAAGCCATCACATAACATAATTATAAATGACGGCATGCCACGGGGCCTATATTCTATAAACCGTCCGCAGCCGTACTAATTTCACTACGCAAGTGACGCGTGCTGCATTATATTTTGCACCAAAATCAATGTGTTAAATAGAGTAAACAAAGTACAGAAAGAGACAGATTTGTATGCGTTAGCAAGCTTTTTAGGTTCACAGGACGCGGTACAGTACGAACTCTTACCATATGCACACAGGGTAACCGTATTATAATAGCTGTGGGATTAGATGTATCTGTAGTCTAACGGATAGCGTAGTGGCTTTATATCCAACAGGTTTCGGGTTCAATTCTCAAGACAAGCATACTTTTTTTATTTTTAATAAATAATTAGATATAAATATCATAAATAAATATATTTAATATATTAATAATTTATTAAATTAAATTAATTTATTTAATATCTTTATTTTATTATTTTATCGTCTTTTACAAACATTTAGTACTAGCACGCGGGATAAAATTTTTGGAGTTATTTTTGTTTTGTTACGTAAAAGAAGTATAGCTTCTGACGTGCGTACATAGTACACACACACACTCTTATATTGCATTATTTAAATATAGTTATTCAATTTTTTGACTGCTGATGTTTGAATTTAAGTTTAAAAACCCTGGCCTACTGAGTTAAAATGACGTGTAACTAATTATTGACGTCGATCGGATCGTTACATGGCGTTGCTATGGTTCCTCTATTACAAGTCCCCAGTTCCCGAGTTCTAGCCCGAGAGCTGGTAAAAGTGTCAATTGGATTTTCAATTTATTATTAAAAAAAAAATAAAAAATAATGAATTGAAAATATGAATTGGTGCTAGGCCCAAATAACCTTAGCTGTTGGTGGTCTTTAAAATACAATTATTATTATTATCGATCGGATCGGACCAAAATTTCTCGACGTTCATCATACCTTCCCGAACAATTTGATTTTCTCTGTCTCTATGTCCCTTTGTACGCTTATAACTCGAGAACCACTGATCCGATTTACATGATTTTTTTCAAGTAAATAACCTCTTATGCGACTGCGAGTTTTAAAATATTCTGGCATCACGCAAAAGCAACCGAACTGATTCTCAAATAAAAACTATGTTCTGGCATCACGCAAAAATAAGTAGGTTGTAGATGCTTTGTTTTTTAAACGGTGGTTTTATTTAGCTTGATCCCGTATATTTGTTACAAATCTTGCGATCGATTGAGTTGAAATTTTGCACACATGTGTAGCTCCGGTGACAATACAATATTATGGTAACTAGCTGACCGGCCCGGCTTTCGTCCGGGTGTAAATCGTACTTTTGAATTTTTACCCACTTCCCATGATCCGATTGAGTTGAAATTTTGCACACATGTGTAGCTCCGGTGACAATACAATATTATGGTAACTAGCTGACCGGCCCGGCTTTCGTCCGGGTGTAAATCGTACTTTTGAATTTTTACCCACTTCCCATGATTCGATTGAGTTGAAATTTTGCATACATGTGTAGCTCCGGTGACAATACAATATTATGGTAACCAGCCCGAGTTCGTCCAGGTGCAAATCGTACTTTTGAATTTTCACAGGCAAAAGGTCTTTCTCCGGTAACGTTTCGGATAAAATGACGTCAGATTTCAAAATGGCGGCCATATATACTTTTTTGTAAAAATTATCCGATCCTTTTGAAAATCGGTATTTGAAAGTTTCATAGGACACAAAAAAATAAAATGGCGTCAGATTTCAAAATGGCGGCCATAATATGTACTTTTTTGTAAAAATTATCCGATCTCTTTGAAAATTGATATATGCGAGTTTTATAGGACACAAAAAAATAAAATGACGTCATATTTCAAAATGGCGGAAATATGTAGTACTCCTTTGTAAAAATTATCCGATCCTTTTGAAAATTGATATTTGAGAGTTTCATAAGACACAAAAAAATAAAATGACGTCAGATTTAAAAATGTCGGCCGTATGGACATTTTTGTAAAAATTATCCGATCCTTTTGAAAATTGATATTTGAGAGTTTCATAGGTCACAAAAAAATAAAATGATGTCAGATTTCAAAATGGCGGCCATATATACTTTTTTGTAAAAATTATCCGATCCTTTTGAAAATTAGTATTTGAAAGTTTCATAGGACACAAAAAAATAAAATGATGTCAGATTTCAAAATGGCGGCCGTAAGTACTTTTTTGTAAAAATTATCCGATCCTTTTGAAAATTGATATTTGAAAGTTTCATAGGTCACAAAAAATAAAATGACGTCAGATTTCAAAATGGCGGCCATATATACTTTTTTGTAAAAATTATCCGATCCTTTTGAAAATCGGTATTTGAAAGTTTCATAGGACACAAAAAAATAAAATGATGTCAGATTTAAAAATGGCGGCCGTATGTACTTTTTTGTAAAAATTATCCGATCCTTTTGAAAATTGATATTTGAGAGTTTCATAGAACACAAAAAAATAAAATGACGTCAGATTTCAAAATGGCGGCCATATGTACTTTTTTGCAAAAATGATCTGATCTTTTTGAAAATTAATATTTGCGAGTTTTATAGGACACAAAAGAATAAAATGATGTCATATTTTAAAATGGCGATCATAGGTATATATTTCTTTGTAAAAATTATCCGATCCTTTTGAAAATTGATATTTGAGAATTTAATAAGACACAAAAAAATAAAATGGCGTCAGATTTTAAAATGGCGATCAAATAATAACTTTTTAATTGTATTATTTTTTTTTAATACAATAATAAATATTGCTATAAAAATCACTTATTTACGATTTTAGCGCTAGCGAAATCAATGTGTAGACAAATTATTCAGATCAAAAATACACTTAAAAATTGCATCAAATGTATTTTTGAATTTTTTTTCGAGGTTCCCTCATTAGGGGGGGCTACTCCAATCTCCAGGTTGACTCTGCAGAACACCCATTTAAAATGTTCACGCGCCGCCACTGCCCTCAGCGAAGGGACCCTTATCACTTACTTTAAGGGTTAACTATGAATATGGGCATAAGTATAGCAATTTTTCTGAAACCCCTATAATATTGTACATTATACATACAAATTAATGTTTAAGTTAGCATAAGTGCAAGACGTAACGTTACAATGCATTTCATTTTCAAACTAGGTCACCGTCGGAATTCAAACCCGAATGTTCCACTATCGCGGCGGCTGAGTTATCATTTACTTGATGGGTTGTTCATAACGTACTAATGCTAACATAAGCATTTATTTGTATTTAATAAGTTGCGATACTTTGGTCGTATGAACATTTTAATTGTGTGTCCATAACTTTCAATTCTGAATTAGTTTCTAAGAAATGAAATTTGGAAATGTTCAGTCATTTAATCAGCCATGTTACCAAAAGAAAATTTTAGTAAAATTTGTCAAAACGGTTTATTTGATAAAATTGGAGAAAAATTATACGTTTCGCTACTTTGTAGCATCCTCAGTAATATTTGTGATATAAAATGTTGTTTTACCTGTAGATAAACAACGTTTTGAGTTTCTGTGGACAGTAATTAATTTTCAACGTAAAATTGCTATATATAAGAAGAGATCCGTTTCCACTCTCGGGCACTGTGGAGAAATCGGTAACTCACCTAGCCGGAAACTGGGGGTTTCGGGTTCAAGTCCCGACAGTGGTCATTTGATTTTTTCTTAGATATAGCTCAAAAATCATGGCAGCCTAGCTGTCTGAGATATTTATTATTTTCACCTCTAATTGTTATGTGAATAATATGGTGTGGATATAAGGGGTTTTAAATCGATTGATTTTATCATATACCAATTAATAAAATGTTGTGTTGAAATTAGTTAGACACATTTTATGTGGTTGAAATTTAGAAATTGTTATTTTGAAGTTTGATTTGTATTAAAGAAAATTAATTATTTTCGTAATTATTAGTTGTGTTAATTTTTGATGGAAATTTAGAGCTTCTGTGTGAAAATTTCATTTCTAAGATTAAATACAGTCGTATTAAATTTCAACTAAAAATTAGTTTCTAAATAAAATTAAGAAAAATCGCAGGATAGTGGACAAAATATTTGATTTATTACATTAAATGTACGACGTTTCGTCTATATATTTAGACTTTTTCAAGTACATAAAAATAACAATATTTATGAAAATTAATATTAATTTTCATAAATATTGTTATTTTTATGTACTTGAAAAAGTCTAAAACGTCGTACATTCAATTAAATAAATCAAATATTTTGTCCACTATCCTGCGATTTTTCTTAATTTTATTAGTTTCTAAAGTTTTAAAAATCAAAAACAAATTTTTTTTTAAATGCGATCGTCTCTTAGTTTATTATAAACTCATTGGTTAATAATTGTGTTTTACTATCCAGACTTGTAATTAGTGGCTTGGCCAGGCTAGCTAAGCTATAGGCTAGAGAACTAGAGCTGCTTTCATATGCCGCCTTCTCCGTAATGTAAGGAGGCCATTGTTACTACACTATATAAGGATTCTGTCTATTGAGCCGAGCTGCCCTTTTCCCTTATACTTGGCTTTTAACACACACAAACACAACTTCAAGGTTCCACCCTAGGATCATGAATACGTACACGTGCTCTCTTTTCTATCCACCTTGTGTCTTTTATCGTACAAGAAATTGACGTTTTAATTTGGGCAATTATTAGAACTTAATCTTTCGTTAAACCCATGTGTCTTTTTAAATGTAAATTAAATTAGCCTTAAGAAACCAACTTAATAATGTAATTGTTCCAATATTTAAACGTAGAATAGTAGTAATAAGATTTATTTATTTTATTATTATTATCATCATCAGAATGTGATTTTACTGTACGTCCGGAGTGCGATTTCAGCAGGAGAATTACTGTATATTGTACTATGTGGCGACATTTTAAACAGCTAGAACGCGGAAAGAGTTTTCTGCGGCCTAGAGTTGTTGATATACGTGTTCCCCGTGGTACTGCGGAAACCTGAGAAATTTGATTGTTTCCGATATATCAAAATTTAATGATATTGAATTTCCACGTATCCGATCGATTTAAAATTTTGTACATATAGGTATTCACGATGACAATACATGAATAAATCGTTTTTAGAAATAAATTCAACCCTTAAGGGGTTCAAACGGGGATATTTTTTTGACTAATAACCGCCCAGGCCAAATCGCTGAAGTTAGAAACTTGAAATTTGGACAGTTGGTTCCTTTTCTGACGTAAGCATCCACTAAGAAAGGACTTTTCGAAATTCAACCCCTACGGGTGTCAAAGGGGGGGGGGGGGTAAAATTTTGAAAGACTAAAATGAACAAAATAAATATTAGTAAAAAAAAATTTTTAGAGACAAGCTTTAATTTAAATGCACTAAAAAGGAAAAAATAATTTTTAATAATTTAGGTTCATAATTATAAAAGCGTGGGTCGTAACTAATAAACTATCGTAGAGTTCACGACCTACGCTTTTATAATAATTGTGAACCTAAATTATTAAAAATTATTTTTTCCTTTTTAGTGCATTTAAATAAAAACTTGTCTCAAAAAGTTTTTTTTTTAAATATTTATTACTGATAACGTGGCTTGGAGACCAAAAACACACAGAATGTATCGTATTAATTAATTTTAGAAATGTTATTATATGACTCTTTTTCTGCTTCATCAAAAATTTTAATCAAATACTCATCAACTTTAATTCTTTGGGTACTTAACTAAATACTATATAAAAAAATGTATATGTATAGCGAGTCAATTTATCCCAAATTACGTCACGGGAATATACGTGCGTGACGATCGCAATTGCGACGAGAGTTGAGTTCGGGTGGACAGAGGCCCCTGAAGTAGGGGTCGTTCCTAGTGGCGAATAACAGCGCACGAGACACAATTATAGGCCGGCGATTTGAGGTTGTAATCAGCAATTGGCGGCGAACGAGACTACTTTATAGTGACCTCATTTAATACTCGAGATTCCGCTAGTTGGTTTACCAGTGCATCGCAAACTGTTCGCCTAAGGCAGGGATGGCGAACCAATGGCACGCGTGCCATAAGTGGCAGGCAATAGAATATTTTTGGCACAGAGTTGATTGAGGTACAAAATCAAAATACTTAAAAATACTGTCCCTCCCCTCACGTAAAAACGTATCTGCCATTTTCACCACCACAGTTATGCCACATCGTCAGAAGAAAGTCAGACTTAAGGGCGATTGTTCGGTGGCTGTTGAGAAATTAGCTGAGTTTTAAAATATCTATTTTTGCAATATTTTGTGTAACTAATTTCTAAATTAATATGGTTGCTACAGTTTCAATCGACTGTGTTGAGTTGTTGATTTTTGTGTATGTGTCAAATAATTTTCAAAAATATTCAGTAACTAATCTTATTCTAATTAACTAAAATACGCTAAATGGACTATAAAACATATATTCTGTATTTATGAAATAATAGTTTTAAGTGTTTGTTTCTTATTTTTAATAAAAGTGTAGTTTACAATTATTGACTTTTCTCCTTCACCAAAAACCAGATAAAAATAGTTTTTTGGTACTTTACTCTACATTATTGGTCCTTCGAGAGCCGGATTTGGTGAAGTGAGAGTGGAAACGTCAATCGTGAATTGTGAGTTTTGTGGAAGCTTGCTGACCGTGTGCTGCCGCATTGCTGAGCACCTTTTGGACGTTGTGCTGCGGTGGTGGTCAACTGACTTTTATGTGTAGGCTTCCACGATCGCGTGTGCATTCTCTTAGTAAACTTAAACTATTCTATTGTTCCTTTTTCTTTTGGTGATAACTCACCGTGTCTAGTGAGTTATTTTCTTGCGCTTGTACTGCTTACTGTAAACATTTTCTGACGCTGTGTGAGTGACTATTTTCCTTTTCACTTTCACTGTATCGTCGACATTTAAATTATACCTAAACTTATTTATTCATCATCATGGCCAACAAGGTAGAACAGCGCTTAAGCTTGCAGCAGCAACGTCTCACTGCTATCATAAACATAGCGGCGGAAGGAAAGGCTGGAACTTTTGCATCTATCACCAAATACTCACTAGCATTCAAACTGGAGATCTTGGACAAGACCTGGCAGTCTTTCCAGGAGACGCACGTTAATCTTTTCGAGTCAAAGGCCGAAGGGCTACTGGAAGGTGACTACGTGAAGAAAGACCTCTACAACGAGTGCTTAAGACACTACCAAGAAGCCAGGGTGACTCTTCTGGAGCGCAAAGAGGAGCTTGAAGCGCAACGGGACGTGCCTACTGGTGCCTCTCTTTTGGATGCTTCATTCGTTCAGCAGGGGAACTCGCTGCTTCAGAAGCTCCCTGAAGTTCAACTTCCGACCTTCAGTGGAGAATATCTCGAATGGAAACCTTTTTCGCAATTATTCGTCTCTCTTGTCGGCTCTAACGAGGCTCTCACTCCTGTGGTGAAGATGCACTATCTCAAAACTCAATTGAAAGGTGCCGCAGCAGATATAATTGCGAACCTACCGATAACTGGAGAAGCATTTGCTACTGCTTGGGATTTACTTGTGTCACGCTACGACAACCCTCGCCTGCTGCTGTCCGCTCATTTTGACCAACTGATTGTTACAAAGAAAATCGCCCCTCGTTCATCCAGAGAGTTGAACGAACTGCTCACGACAACAACCAAAAACCTTGACGCAATCAAAGCTCTATCCTCTACTATTGATCCGTGGGATGCGATGTTGGTGCATCTAACTGTCAGCAAGTTAGATGATGGCCTTCGAGAAAGCTGGGAGAACAAGCTTGGCTCCTCTACTGAGTTTCCCTCCTTTGAATCGCTGAAGATTTTCCTCACTGGACGGGCTCGAGCCAGAGACCATATTGAAATCAGTATTGAATCTTCTCCACCTCGTAGTTCTCCAGTTTACAAAGCTACTGCTAACTTAAGAACATCCTCTTCAAGGTTCTCCTCTTCTGTACATCTCTCATCGACGTCTGCTTCAACTGATGCTCCAGCGTTGTGTGCAATTTGCTCTGAGCAGCATTATGTTCTCTTCTGCCCAACTTATCGAGCCAAGACGCCTGATCAACGAGTTGAGCTAGTGAAACAATATCGTCTCTGCTTCAATTGCTTGGGGAGACATCTTGTCGCTGATTGCAGGACTAAGAAAACCTGTCAGAAGTGTGGACAACTTCATCATACGTCGATTCATCTGGACCGTTCTCATTTTGAGAAGTCCGCTCAATCAACATCAGTTCAGCAGCACACTAAATCTAGTGAGTCTGTCGCGACACAAAAATCATTCTTTCCCGAAACTGAACCAAAACAATGACTATCTCTAAATACCAGTGCTCTCGCTCAAGGTACACTTTCTAAACCTCTAGTGCTACTTGCTACATGTCGAGTTCTCGTTACATCTCTCCAAGGTTATTCTCTACAAGCAAGGGCACTCATTGATCAAGGCTCTGAGCTGTCTTTTGTCTCAGCATCATTCCTCAAGAAACTTAAACTCTCTCGTCAACCAGCGGTAATCTCTCTTCGTGGTATTGGTAACATTCCATCTAGTCATACTCGTGGAGTATGTCAGCTCGAGCTTCAATCTCTCTACTCTAACAATAAAATTTTGGTTCAGGCGTATGTTCTCTCTGTACTGACTGCCCATCTACCATCTTTTTCTCTAAAAGATCCTCATTGGCCTCATCTTGAAGGATTGCAACTTGCAGATCCTGACTTTCTCTCTTCTGGGCCTGTTGATTTAGTACTGGGTGCAGCACCAACTGGACTCATTATCAACGCTGAGATTATCAAGGGCACCAGCGATTCTCCAATAGCTCAGTCAACCCTGTTTGGTTGGACTATTTTCGGTGCAGTTAACACTACGAGCGCTCATTTACCCGACAATAGTCACTATGGGTTTCACGCTAATGCCGACAATGAAATTCAAGACATTTATGCACTTCTCTCCAAGTTTTGGGAACAGGAAGAGCTGCCGTATTCTGCAATTGAATCTCTCAGTCCTGATGAAGAAGAATGTGAAGCGCATTTTTGCAAAACTCACTTACGAGAAGCCTCTGGACGCTACGTTGTACGCCTCCCCTTAAAGTCCTCTGCCGCACAACTAGGCGATTCATTCTCTACTGCCAACCATTGTTTTCAGCGTGCACTAAAACGCCTCTCTGCTAACCCCGCTCTCAATCTTCTATACACCGACTTTATGAGTGAGTATGAGCAGCTTGATCACATGAAATTAGCACCTTCTATTGTTTCAAACTCCACACCTGTCTTTTATCTACCACACCATGGTGTGCTAAAGAAGCAGAGTACAACCACGAAATTGAGAGTCGTGTTTAATGGCTCAAGTAACACCTCTTCAGGAGTTTCGCTGAACGACATCCTCCATTCTGGTCCAAAGATCCAAATTGATCTCTCTAGTGTTCTTCTCTATGCTCGTCGTCACCGCTACGTATTCGCAACTGATATCACTAAGATGTTTCGCCAGATTTTAGTTCACCCTCTAGACTGGGACCTGCAGCGCATTCTCTGGGTTGATAAACAACATCGAGTCGTTCCGTATCAACTCACCACGGTTACCTACGGTACTCGCTGCGCACCTTTCCTAGCTGTTAGGACAATTCTACAGTTAGTTAAAGATGAAGGCCATAATTTCCCTCTCGCTGTGACTCCTCTAACCAAAGGCAGATATGTCGACGACATTTACGGTGGAGCCGACACTCTTCAAGAAGCGTCTGAGATCGTTCACCAACTCATCGATATATGCAACTCTGGTGGTTTTCCTCTTGCCAAGTGGGCTAGCAACTCAGCAGACCTCCTCTCTCTTGTGTCTACAGCTACGCGCTCATCTGAGGAAGCTATCACCTTTGAGGACTCTAACATCAAGGTGTTAGGTTTAACGTGGCATCCAGCACAAGACAAGTTCAAGTTCTCTTATACTGTTTCTGATGAAAATACTCTTACTAAGCGCTCTATTCTCTCTGAAACTGCCCGCTTATTTGACCCTCTGGGTTTTTTAGCCCCTGTAATAGTACGAGCCAAGATGCTGCTACAGGAACTCTGGTTGGAGAAACTTGGATGGGACGAACCTCTTTCCCCAACTCTTTCACACAAGTGGAAACTCTTCCGAGAAGATCTCAATTACCTCTCGGAGTTGGAAATTCCTCGATGGTTGCATCTTACTCAATCATCTACTATAGAGATTCACGGCTTCGCTGACGCCTCACAACTCGCTATGGCTGCAGTAGTTTATCTCAAATCTACTTCTTCTGAAGGTATCTCTACAGTTTCCTTTGTAGCTGCCAAAACTAAGGTAGCACCTCTAAAGACACTCACAATTCCACGACTGGAACTTTCAGCTGCAGCTATCCTCTCCGAGCTCACTCTCCATGTAAAGAAGACTCTTGAATTAGAAGCCGCCCCTACTTATCTGTGGACTGATTCGTCAGTCACTCTGACGTGGATTAAAAGTCATCCATCTCGTTGGAAGGAATATGTGCGCAACAAGGTGAAGAAAATTCAACATCTACAACCTCTGGCCAACTGGTTGTTCGTCTCAGGCAAGCAAAACCCTGCTGACTGTGCATCCAGAGGTCTGACATCTTTAAAACTACAAGATCGTTCTCTATGGTGGCATGGCCCACCATGGTTGATTTATTCTCGTGATCATTGGCCAGTGATTGTTCCTCCAGAGCATTCATCTATTCCGCATGAAGAAGCACCAGGTCTTTCGCTTACTGTTGCTGTAGATACAGATACTAATCCTTTCTGTTCGCTGATTGCACGTTGTTCTTCTCTATCTTTTATTCTTCGAGTTACTGCCATTTGCCTACGTGCTAGCACTCGTTTCAGAAATGTGCAACAATCTTCGCTGACCACTCCGCTCTCTACTGCTGACCTGGAATCCGCTAGACTTCTATTAGTCAAGAGTATACAAAGTATATACTTCGCTGAGGAGATCAAAACTCTAAAAAAAGGTATTCTATGCTCGAGATCGCATCATCTTACTAAATTGACACCATTTATCGACTCTCAAGGTATTCTGAGACTAGGAGGACGTCTAAAACATTCCCTACTGGATCCAGAACAGAAGCATCCAGCCATTCTACCTCGAGATTCTCCTCTGTCTGAGCGATTAATAACTGAAGCTCATTTAAAGACACTTCATGGTGGCACTCAGTTAACACTCTCTTATCTGAGAAGATCGTATTGGATTATTGGTGGTCGCGCTCCAGTACGATCCTATATTCTTCGTTGCGTTACATGTACCAGACATCGAGGTCAACGAGCACAACAGCTTATGGGACAACTGCCCTCTACCAGAGTAACACCTTCACGTGCCTTTCTCTACACCGGCGTAGACTATGCTGGCCCGATTATACTAAAGACTTGGAAGGGACGTGGCTCTAAAACACACAAGGGTTGGATCGCAGTATTTGTCTGTTTTTCTACTTCAGCTGTTCACTTGGAGGTCGTTACCGACTACTCTGCCGACACTTTTCTAGCAGCGTACAGGAGGTTCTCTAGTCGACGAGGTATCTGCCATACTCTTTATAGTGATTGTGGTACCAATTTCTGTGGGGCAGATTCAACTCTAAAAAATCTCTTCAGAGCAGGATCAAAAGAACTTGGAGAACTTTCTGCTATTCTCTCGAATGACGGAACCAACTGGGTGTTTAATCCCCCTGGAGCTCCACACTTTGGAGGCAAATGGGAGGCAGCAGTTAAGTCGACTAAATTCCATCTACAGCGAGTCATAGGTGATACTCTCTTAACCTACGAGGAAATGACTACTCTTCTAAACCAAGTGGAGGCCGTTCTCAACTCTCGACCTATGGCGCCTCTTTCTGAAGATCCTGAAGACATGGCAGTTCTTACTCCAGGACATTTTCTAATTGGTGAAGCTCTTACTTCTATTCCAGCTCCTTCTCTGAGTGAAGTTCCTCTAGCGAGACTCTCTAGATGGCAGTTAATCCAACAGAAGCTTGAACACTTTTGGAACAGATGGTCCTCCGAATGCATACACCGCTACCAGTCAATATCGAAGTGGCATCACCCTTCACATGAGATCAAGGTTGGTTCTATGGTGCTAGTCACAGACGAAAGGTTTCCTCCAACAAAATGGCCTCTCGCTCGAGTGATTTCTTTACATCCTGGTGCTGATGGACTCACCCGAGTAGTTACTCTAAAGACATCAACCACTACACTTACCAGACCAATCTCCAAGATCTGCATATTACCAGTTGCCGTCTCTACCGATCCTTTTGCCAACTCTGTTGCCAAAGGGGGGGAGAATGTTGAGAAATTAGCTGAGTTTTAAAATATCTATTTTTGCAATATTTTGTGTAACTAATTTCTAAATTAATATGGTTGCTACAGTTTCAATCGACTGTGTTGAGTTGTTGATTTTTGTGTATGTGTCAAATAATTTTCAAAAATATTCAGTAACTAATCTTATTCTAATTAACTAAAATACGCTAAATGGACTATAAAACATATATTCTGTATTTATGAAATAATAGTTTTAAGTGTTTGTTTCTTATTTTTAATAAAAGTGTAGTTTACAATTATTGACTTTTCTCCTTCACCAAAAACCAGATAAAAATAGTTTTTTGGTACTTTACTCTACAGTGGCGTATCTCACTTTTTCAATTTTTGTTAGTTACGTCTTTACATGAGATGAGGGACGAAATGTTAGATACTGTCGAAAAATTTGACTATCATTCAAATAACAAATATGAGATCGACACTACAAGTAATTTCGATTCATTTTTTGTCCACTAAATGTCATTGGTTGCTTGTTGGTACGTCATGGCCACAATAAACATTTTTTGAAAAAAATTAGCACGTAGATGTGAAAAGGTTCGCCATCCCGGGCCTAAGGATTATTAACTTCCCATTGGAAGTTATTGTAATGGGTCCGAAAATCGAAATCAAAAAGGAAAAAAAATTTTTATATTTCAAGGTCACTACAATATTTTTACACTACTTTTAGAAAGATGTCAGTGTGTGTGTATGTGTGTGTGTGTGTGTGTGTACGTACGTACGTACGTATGTGTCCATTTCTTTCTAAGACGAAATCTCGAGAATGAAAAATGATATCGACTACGTTGAGGTGCCAATCGACGCGTATTAACGTAAACATGATCTGAAAGAAATTTTTTCAAAATCGGTTCAGCCGTTTTTTTTTCTTAACCTCCAAAAAAGTAGATTTTATACAATATCTCGCGAATAAAAAATTATATCGACTTCGTAAGGGTGTCAATCGAGGCGTGTTAACGTCATTTTGATCCGACATAAATTTTATAAAAATCGGTTCAGCCGTTTTTTTTTTTTTAATTATTGTTAAAAATAAATAATAATTATGTTTTAATGATTAAAATGATTACTTTTCTGTGTAATATCTAATTTAATTATTATTATTAAATATTTATCAAACTGGGAAAATCGTCGTGTGGACCTCAAGGGTCGCACTTTAGTCCTAATAAACGACCCACCTCACGGCTTGTTTAACTACGTTTTTACCGGGTGTTCACGCGAAAACACACATTTCATTGTTTTGACTTTAAGTTAAAAATTGGAAATCTTGGGTGGGTTGGATGATCTGTAGAGGGACACAACTTCACGACCGCTCCTCAGCAAATACCACTTTGTTACATTAAACAGCACCCTGTATTTTTTTCAACCCGTTTTTTTAATGTATGTGCACCGATTACTCACGAATGGCTGCACTCCGTTGTGTTCAGGAAGATGTAGGATTATATTTTTTTCTTAAATCGGTTCAGCTTTTTTTCTAGTAATAAAAATAATTTTTTGTATTTTACCTTATTTTACCTCACATCTTCTACATTTATGAACTGATTTTGACGATTCTTATTTTATTTAATAGGGCATACCCACGTGGTGGTCTCACATAAATTTTACTTAAATCGGTTCGGTAGTTTTATTTTTAGTTTCGTAATCAGATATCAAGAAAAATCGGTTAATAACGTGCAAACTACAGTGTATTGCACTTTTTGTTTAAAAGAAAGCTATACTTAAAAGGCGAAAATAGTACAATTTTGAGGTTGGAGCCAATTTAATTAAAGTAGATATGTAAATAGTCTTAGTAATTAAACTGGCGCCGACCTCAAAATTTTATTATTTTCGTCTTTTTAGTGACCTTTTTTGAAGAAAGTTTTTTTTTATAAAAAGTTGTTTTTAGTAGTATCTATAAATTATTCAAGTAGCAAATTTTTAGAGGTCATTTTAAACAAATGAAACGATGCGACACTGTAGTTACCAACTTGGTAATATTAAAGAGGACTCAGTGGTTGGTATTGCAGTGAAGAGAGATCGAGGGAGAGAGAGAGAGAGGAAGGAAGGAAATGCTAGCGCTCTTTCTATACGGTTAAGTCAGCTGCCCTTGCTAAGGTCTGTTAAATATGAATCGGAATTAAATTTTATTAGAATGTTCATTATCACAATTCTATGTGCGTTCCTAAAGATGCGATTTACCGTGTTTTGCATGACGTCATGAACCGAAAAACTAACAATTTAACTGAAAAAAAGTTATAATAATATAAAATACTCATTTATATCTATTAGATAACTATAATAAAAGAAAAAAAAATTCTTACCAAGAAATAAATAAATGTACCCACTGTCAAAACCACAATGGCGACTGGCGTCTGAATGAATGAGGCGCGGTCTACACGTATATATTTTATTGGCAACGTCGCCAGCGCGCCAGGGTCGCCAAACTCGACTTATAGCGGAACATTGGTAGTGGCTACACTTCCAAACTAGCGACGTTGCCAAACCGTGCGCCACGTGAGATAGCTCCCATAGATTTCAATACGAATTTTTTGGCTACGTTTCCAAAGCACCACGGAGAGGTACGGCTCTAATTATGTTATGGACTAGTTCATGAAGATGATAAACTCAAATTTGGAGGATCTTGAATGTCTCAAACGATTGCAGTATCCCATTTCTTCAATCAACACGGTGTATTTTCGAACCAGTTCCCGTTTGAAGGGATGATTTATTCAGTTTGAAGATCTTAAAATTTAAATTAAAGAGTTTTCTTAAGCGCACGGACTTGCTCTTAGTGACGCTTTGATGTGCGGTAATTAGTGTAGATATACTTTTTAATTCTTTTTGTGACGATCAAATTGGTTTTTATTATCTCTTTTAAACGACTTTGAATTAATTATTATTCATTTAAGTTATTGTTAAGTTTCCTACTGATTTAAATTATTTCCTTAAAAGGAATTCCCCTGAGAGCTATTAAAACGTTATTGAAGGTGCATTTTTAGGCTTCCGTACCTTCGTATGAAATCCTATTACCCTGCCTGTCCATCCATCCGTCCATCATTCACGCAGGGCTTTATTTTACAAACTGTAAGAGGTAGCTATAGTTGAAATTTTCACAGATTGTGTGTTGCTGCGACATGAATCATGGCAAATAATAATTAGAATTAAATAATCAATTAATTTTAATAAATTAATGTTTTTTATCCCGACAAGTGGACGAAGCGTCATCGTACGCAATTCATAAACTATATTATTTATATTGGAATCAAACCGTATAACTGTCAAAGTGGCGTCATCGTACGTGTTAAATATAAACTATATTATTTAGAATTAGAAGAGAGGTTTACGGGTAATGAAGCCAGTGTTTTTTTTTAAATTATTCTTTATTAAAAACTTAACGTTTCGCAAGCATTGCTTGCATCCTCAGGACCCTTAATGTGAACAAATTATTATTTAGGTATATTCGAATAACTATTAACCGTGAGGTTCAAGCTTACACTGTACTTTTTAACGTAGTCACAGTTTACTTTAATTAAAATGTTGTAACGGTACGGAACCCTCGTGGCGCGAGTTCTACTCGCACTTGGCCGGTTTTTTTAGATTACGTTTTCTGATCAAGCATACAAAAAAACTTTTCTTTGTTAATTGATGAATTCGTGTTTTAAACTTAATACGAAAATTACTACTTTTGTTAGGAGTTTATTTTTTTAAGTTTGGGAAAAGTTAATCTATTTTATATATCACAAAGTCAATAGAAAGCTCGATAGAAAGCAATTAATTTAAATGTGTTTTACAGAAAAAACGATTAAATGATTAAATTCATTTGTTGTAGCAGTCACAAATTGAGTAGTTGTCAAATGAAAAAGGTTAATTCTGTCTAGACATCAAATTACGAAAAAATAAAATATACGGAAAGGTCAGAATTTAAAAAAGGAAGTATATTGTTATTAATTTATTTTAGAGCCAGGCACCTAATTCCAAGGGATCTTTTCACAATCGACTAGGCCCTGCAGTCAGGGTCCATTCTGAATAAGAATAAGAATTGTTTATTGCAACAAAAGAAGCAATGGAAACAGATTCAATCATCAGATTGGTCTTCCATCTGCCCTTACAATAACAATAACAAAAACAAAAAATAAAATACAGAAAGTAGTACTTATAAAATGTAAAAAAAATGCCTAGATTGGCCAATACCCCATCTTGATGTCGTTTGACACACAAACACACACCTAGACGAACGTAACAACTAACTAGTGAACTCTGTGTACTAATATGGATAGTTGATAGCGATTAAAAAATGATTTTCTAATATGAACTAACAGTGCAACGGCCAGCAAACTACCGAATGAATCACTATATATTTTGTATAAATTGCAAATGAGCTGTATTCTAGTTTTTGTTTTTTTGTTTGTTTTTTGTTATCCGCATGTATGACCTCGATGTCAAAAATGCGTTAGTATTAATTAAAAAAAAAAAAAATGGGTTTTGTATGTGGAGAATGTTCAAACACATATTCTTCAAGACAGGCATTAATGTCCACAAAATTAGAATGAAAACTTCAGGTAAGGCTTGTAATGTAATTCTTTCTATAAAAGTCGATCAATTTTTTGACATTTCAAAATAAAACCTAATTTAATATTATTATTGGAGATATTAAGATGTCCAAAATGTATACAATAACAGTGTTCTTGAGAAATTGGAATACAAAAATAAATTTTGATTAAGTTTTATTTTGAAATGTCTGAAAATTGATCCACTTTTATAGAAAGAATTAGATTACAAGCCTTATCTGAAGTTTTCATTGCAATTTTGTGAACATTAATGCCTGTAATAATTTTATTATAATCACGATGGACACGATTTCTAATATAAATTAATGCCTGTCTTGAAGAATATGTATTTGAACAATGTCCACATATAAAACCCATTTGTAATCGCTATCAACTATCCATATTAGTATACAGAGTTCACTAGTTAGTTGTTACATTCGTTTAGGTGTGTGTTTGTGTGTGTGTCAAACGACATCCAGATGGGGTATTCGACCAATCAGAATGGACTCTGACTGCAGGGCCTAGTCGCTTGTGCTGGTGTATAGTAGATGAGCCATGAAACCTTCATCTATTCCCAGTTCCGTATAAAATATTTGTTCTCTGTTTTAACGGTGATTTTCTGGGTCATAAATGTAAAAATTAACAGCGTTATTAAATTTTGGTTTTATTTTACCGCATGCAATATTCGCGTCTTCTTATGAAATGTGATGAAAATTTAACAGTAGTTAAATTTAACAATTGATAAATAATGGCACCATAAATATTAAACGGTCCTAAAAAAAAATCTAGGTTTCCCCTTGATCCTCCATTACAACCCCCTCGTTCCAAAGTTAATTTGAGATCTGGTATGAAGCCACGTAGGTATTGGTATCTTTTTTACCTGGATTGCACGCGTATACCGGGTGTTCACGCAGATGATCCAGTAACTATAGGCAATAATCTGTCTATATATCGTTTGTTACTGACTGCTGCTGACTAGGTGGCAGGACACGGTATGCATGCGCAACCGTATTTTCTCTCTCTTTTTATTAATAACGATCTCTCGCTCTTATTTTGAGATTTTGCATTATCAATTTATTATTAAAAACAAGAAATTAAAAATATGAATTGGTAGATACTAGGCTCAAATAACTCTAGCCTGTTAGTGATCTTAAATGTAAAAGAAGTTTGTAAGTCTGTATTTCTTGTTGAAAAAAAATTGGCCATCCATGAACATTAAAAATGAATTATATTTTTTCGAAAGTAAAAAAAACTAACCTAATAAATTTTCTTTAAAATTTTAAGTAAAAGCTATAAATTTCTTGTATAATTAATTTTCTCTGTGTATTTTCCAACACGAAACATAAAATATGAAGAGCGTTCGTTTAATTTTTGTATTTTGGAATAAAATATTTTTAATTTTATTCTCGCTGTCATTTAATGCATAATTCAGACCGAGGAGGGCGAAGCGCCGACTCCTACCTGGACGAGTAAGTCACCTGGGACGTTATGAGAATTCTCGGTTTACCTTTCATTAACAGAAATGATATATGAGACTTCGCGTAACTTTACTCGCCTCTACAAAGAAATTAAACATCTACTAGTAAAGAATAAAGCTATTGTTTTTTATGAGAATAACTATATCTGTCTCCTCTTGTTTTACTTACATATTTTATGCATTGTTTGGTTCTCTTGAGGAAAAACGACAAGGATGCACAAAAATGAATTATAATGTTTTCTTTTTCTTCGTGATTTCAATACCGAATGTACCATCATTGTTAAGTGAAATAATATGCTGGTAAATTAAATCGGTTCAGTAGTTCGAGAGATAAGAATTTACAATTTAACACAATTTACCCTAATTTTCCCTCGTTTACCCAAATTTACCCTAGTATACCCTAAATTCTTGAATTTACCCTAGTTTTCCCTAAATACCCTAATTTACTCTTATTTAGCCCCCTTTGCCTTAAGTTACCCCAATTTACCCTAATTTACTTTAATTTGCCCTAATTTACTCTAATTTACCCTAAATACTCTAATCTAGCCAAATTTTCGTTTTCCAAAAAAAAAAAAAACAAAAAAATTAATTTTTGGTGTCATGAAATTTCAAAAAATTATAATTATTGTCAAAGAAAGAATATAACAAAAATAAAAAATTTTATAAATAAATATCATGTAGAATTTAGAAAAAAAAATGTCAAAAATTGTACGATGCCATGAATTCCGAACCCAAGTCCCCATGCATAGAAGGCTAAAGTCGTACCACTACTCTACGGATGAACTTGTCTAGACAGCCGTTGTTACTGATATATGTATAACTTAATATACCCGGACAATTAATTTATAAATTACTTATCCAGTACAATATAAGTGCCGCAGTGGTGGGGAGAACAGCAGCGAAGGAGAACATTTTGTTGCATTATTTCGTTGCATATTTCCCCTCACGCGGCTGTTCACAGCCCGACATAAGATATGTTTCACATCAAAAAATAAATTAAACGTGTTTATGTAACATCGTTACTTAATTAACGTGATATTAGTTTTTTCGTCATAATGATATATTGTGTTACTTAAAATAGCAAATTTGTGTTTAGCGGGTTGGGTTCAAGACGGCGCAATGATTCGACACCTATGACAGATAATGTCGCCCTTACTTAAGCTAGAAAGAATTTTATGATATTATGGTCTTTTAGATTGAAATCTTTTATGGAATCCACTGTATGCATCTATATGGTCTATTCATTTCCAAGATAGAGTAGTTTGAAAAAATACATTTCAACAGTATCTCTTACCTACAGCTTACAACAAAATAAATAGATAAATACGGTCCAGTACATTTGCAAAATTTGAAATTCACAGCTCAAAAACAAAGGAACATGAGCTGATCACGCACACAGGTCACTCTATCTTGAAAATGAATAGACTATAGAGTCGAGGATCCCACTTTTGCTTAAGGTACTTTATTGAAGTTAATTACCATGAAAGAATGTTTTATATTTTTAATACTCTGATTAAATTTGCACTGGTGGAAGGTTGGCTATTCAGTATATGTGCTGTGTGTTCCAAAATTATATATTTTCTTTTTGAACTAGTAAAAAAGATCATTTTTAGAGCCTAGAAATCATCTATATATAGGGGTGCAGGGAGTCACCCATTTAAATTCTTTGAAAATCTATTTGAACAATATTTGGGAGAAAATCTTAAAAAACTTGCAAAATCGGCCTGGTTATTTAATAATTTTTTAATTCGCACTTACATTCGGATTTGGGTCTCGACCGTGACTTAAGTTTAAAATGAATTTTTATCTTCCCATTGGAAGTTATTGTAATGGGTCCGAAAATCGAAATCAAAATGTATAACAAATTTTTATGTTTCAAGGTCACTACACTATTTTTAGAAAGATGTCTGTGTGTGTGTATGTGTACGTATGTACGTACGTACGTATGTGTCCATTTCTTTCTAAGACAAAATCTCGAGAATGAAAAATGATATCGACTACGTTAGGGTGCCAATCGACGCGTATTAATGTAAATATGATCTGAAAGAAATTTTTTCAAAATCGGTTAAGCCGTTCTTTTTTCTTAACCAAATAGACTCCAAAAAAGTAGATTTTACACAATATCTCGCGAATAAAAAATTATATCGACTTCGTAAGGGTGTCAATCGAGGCGTGTTAACGTCATTTTGATCCGACATAAATTTTATAAAAATCGGTTCAGCCGTTTTTTTTTTTTTTTAATGTTAAAAATAAATAATAATTATGTTTTAATGATTAAAATGATTGCTTTTCTGTGGAATATCTAATTTAATTATTATTATTATTAAATATTTATCAAACTGGGAAGTTC
Source organism: Mongoloraphidia duomilia (assembly GCA_039654895.1). Classification (NCBI taxonomy): domain Eukaryota; kingdom Metazoa; phylum Arthropoda; class Insecta; order Raphidioptera; family Raphidiidae; genus Mongoloraphidia; species Mongoloraphidia duomilia. The sequence continues at coordinate 18,658,988 of CM077527.1, forward strand.
GTCGTGTGGACCTCAAGGGTCGCACTTTAGTTCTAATAAACGACCCACCTCACGGCTTGTTTAGTATTGTATTGATTTGCAATAATAATTAATTTACGATTCTTAAAATAAGCGTGCTCAGCGACACTGTTAGATTTTGTTTGCTACGTGTTCATTGGTTGCTGCGTTTCGTTACCATAGTACTCCTTCATTTAACAGTGTGATTAAAAAAACACCATGATTAAAATGTACGATAAACCGGCCATTAGGCTAATTTATTAATTATTCGCCAGCTTCTGAGAAGTGAGAATTAGATGTAAAAAAAGAGATACTATATTAGAGACACAATAGATACTATAAGAATGACACGCAGACGTCATAACTCGACGACGACTATTGTTGCGGCCTCCGCCTACTCATACACGCCGTCTATGATAAAACCATTAGAGAACAGCAGAGAGGGTAACGGTTGTCAAGCTGATAGTCCGTTGCTAAGTGAGGGCGAATAGCTTGATAACGTCACTGTGTCATTCTAGTAATCGAACTCTGTTTAATTTATTGGTGGTTGAAAGGCAATATTTTTTTGGTACACACCGTATTCGTATATATATATTTATATTGTATATATTTAAAAATGGGGATGAGAACGGAAAAAAAAACGTTAGACAGAGGCTGTTTTTACATGGAGCTTTTAACGTTGCTAACTTGCTCTAAGTAAACATTCATTATTAAAAAGACTAACATCGACTTTATAAAAGACCATCACCTTTCTTACTTTTTCCGCATCTCTCTCTCTCTCTTCTTTTTATACTGCACTTATGAAAGTATAGTCTAAAGGTATTGAATTGATACAATCTTCGTTTATAGAATCTTACTAGTTAGCTAAACAAAAGTTAATTGGTTGTGGACATCAATTTTCATTCACTTTGGCTGTAATTTTCGGACCGTCTAAATTTAGAACCGAATTGTGTGTCAAAAGATTAGCTATGATGAGACAATAATCACCAAAAAATATTACGCTGAGTATTTGATGGGTTTTAGAAATACAGAAGGTTCAAGATGACCACCCTTCGTTCAGCAAGTATGACTATTATTTTTTATACTTCACTAATGGTCATATTGCATTTGATCCATCCAAAATAAATCTAAACCAATATATAAAATTATATGATGGTGTTCCAAATCTTCATAGTTTCCTGGCTTTGTAGGTCGTGATCCTGACGTTTTGTCTACGACTTCGGTAGACATTTTCAAAGGCGATGTGACAGCGATCGAAATGTCCTCCTTGGCGGCTCAAAGGTAAGTGTGTCAACGATTGGTGTCCTCCCTTCTTTTCACACAGAAGGACGGACTACGACCGAAAAGAGAACACACTGGTACTTAGCATAAAAGAAAGAAGGACACCAGACGTTGACACACTTATCTGTGAGCTTCCAAGGAGGACATTTCGACCGCTGCCACATCGCCTTTGAAAATGTCTACCACGCAGTTGTAGAAACGTCAGGTAGAAATACCATCGGACCACGGAAACCATCAAGATTTGGAACAACGCCGGCCGTGAAAGCTTCACACTTGGATATATGGTGGTCGTAAATTCGCCTACAATAACTTTAAACATTAATCAGCTACCCAAAAAAAACCTTTACATACTATCAGAGACGTTTGTTCAACAAGAAAAATCTAAAAGTCTACTTGCTGAATGGATGGTGACCTGCAGTTACTTTAACCATAATATGTATATCTATTTCTAAAGCCAATCATACTATGTTCAACTTAAATTTTTCCTGTGATTATTACCTCATAATATGATACTTAATCATTTGACGGTTCTAAATTCGAAGGCCCAAAAACGGGAATTTTTTTTCGATCGTTATTTTAAATTTGAAGTGTAAATCATAACCTCAATTACTCAACACGATCAGATTAAGGAGCGATTCTTATTTTCTCCCAAACTGTTATATAATTTGATTTATTTTTACGAGCGCACAATAACTATTTTTTTTATCTTTTTTCTTCGTGGAAATACAGGCGACAATATGTTAGAGCGAAATAAATAATTGTATAAGACAAGGACTGGCGTGTTTTATGACACCTGTATGCAGGTGGAGATGATTAAAACCAGCCACAGCGAGTCGACGCACCTTTTATACTATATAAACACACACCCGCACCCTGTATGATCTTCCTCGTGCTTCACATGAATCTTTCCTTACTTCATGTAGACTGTAGAGTACATTGATTCTGTGCTACAGTGCTATCAAAATCAGACGTTCTTCAAAACGTCGCAATGAAAACATTCTATTACGAGTATTTTCTACCGGAAGTTACTCCGTGTGTTCTTCATCTCAAATCCTTTCACCTCACCTAAATACGGTTACAGCTCTCCCGACACTATTTTTAATGCTAAAGGGTTCGGGTAAACGCCAAATGAAGGACCAAGAATCACACTACAGATCCTACAGGCGAATTTTGTGAAGTTTTGGCTACGTGTGAAAGATTACGTAATTTTTAAAAAGTTGTAAGTTTTTCCAGGAATTTTTTTTCAGTTTTTCGTCTGAAGGATATGTAGTGTAATTCTCAGTCCTTGATTTGGCGTTCATCCAAACCCTTTATCTTTAAAAATAGCGTCGGGAGAGCTGTTAGATTAGATTAGATTAGAAAGAGGGCGTAAGGCAAGCCTCGTCGACACCGCGACCTTAATAGATCTATTGTGTGGCCCTGACTTGTTTATTCCAATGCGAGGTTAAGGCTCTGGATGAATCCTAGAATCGCTCTGGAATCGGTATCCCATACTTGCTCAGGCGTTGGGAATGGAATGTTAAGGTGACGGAATCTTTGAGTCATGACTGCTTCACATTTGCAAAGTAAATGCTCCGATGTTTCAGGAGCCTCTAAACAGTAGCGGCATGATCCGTTGTCCGTAATACCAATTTTATTAAGGTGATACCTCAATGGGGTCGGGAGAGCTGTTAGGCGAGGGGAATGGATTTGAGATGAAGAGTGCAGGGGGTAACTTCTGGTAGAGGATACTAGCTTAAATAAATAAATCAGTTAATTTTTTCACACCTACCTAATTCCTTATTTTTATTATTGTATACGAAACCCTCGATGCGCGAGTCTGACACGCACTTGGCCGGGTTTTTTTCCCTGTTTAAATTTGATCGGAGTGTAGAAAACTTTTTGAACTTCACCACTGTGAACTTAACAGCGGTTGGTGCATGAAAAATGAATACGGTGGCACAATATTGCGTCCCAGATTTATGGGGCTTCTTAAAAAACGTATTATGAAAAGCGTAACTACGTGTGTATGCATATAGTCCTGCTGAACTTAGGTGGGACAGTGTGGGATACCTATAATAGATTCACTGTTTGTCTCAGCAGGGCGATATCTGATATTCAGATTTTAAATTCTTCTAAAATAACGCGACGTCCAAATTTTAAAACCATTGGGTTTTTAACACTTCTTGTGGACGCCTAACATGTATAACTATATTAAGGTCTAAAACACAGTAAACCAGGTGTCTGTACGGAAAAGTACGAGTCTACCGACAGGTATACAAACGCCAGGCCCAGGTTCGATTCCCTAAGGTTTTTAATATATTTTTTTTAATAATGAAAATATATTGGATAACAATTTGAAATATAAAAAAATGAAAACACGATTATTTTATTTATTATATTTTACGAACATTTTATTTTATATAAGATAAATAAAAGTGGATATTGTATTTCTTTCCATGACAACGAAAACAATTATTTGTGTTTAACGGTATTTACGTCAGCTATCTCTACCCGCGATACAGAAATACCCGGTTTTTTTTTAAATAAGATAGATCTGTCGGCAGCTCTGAAAGTCCATTGACATTTTGGCATTTCTCATATCTTTGTCATGCAAAATGGATCCAGAGATGCTGTTATAACATTGAATAATATTGAATTGTTTCCACCTTGCTGGGCAAATTCTAGTAGGCATAGGTACCTAATAATACAACTGTATATTGTATTGTGTTCATATACGAGTTGCCAACCTAATATACGAATCGTTTATAACCCTTCAGTGAGCTGAGTTGGCAGTCATGGAATGCCATATATTATTCAGTTCGAACTAACCTATGTATTGCAATATATACCCTACCAATATCTGTCAGTTTTAGTCTAGTTAATAGGTTACAAATTTGCTAATCTGTCGTGGAGTTCGTTAACCTTTATAACACCAAACTTATTTCGAAAAACAAACATATCGAAACCGACATCTCTACTAATATTATAAATGCAAAAGTTTGGGTGTATTACACACACACAAATTTTTGCATTTATGTTTGTTACCACTTAGCTCCGTAACGGCTGAACGGTAAATATTCAAGTACCTACCTATATTATTAGGTAAGTATATGTGTTGCCGGAATTTTACTTGAATTTCAACATATTTTCATATTTTTTGAGGTCATGAAAGTAAATAAATTGAAAGAAAATAGTTATTTTCGATACGTGTGCGTGAAGTGAGGTATTCTAGTAGGTTTAAATTGAGGCATGAGCTAAGGGACTGACGCATACACAACGAGATTTCGTTGTGTATGCGTCAGTTCCTTTAGCGAGTGTCTCAATTTAAGCCTACTAGATATCTCACTTTAAGCGGACGTATCAAACATAATTTTTTATAACGACTGCTTCTAAAGTTTAATGAAGAGAAAAAAAAAATATGAAAACGGAAAATTCGCTCTTCGAGTCCTTAAAACTTTACAATTACAGACTAAGTTACGATTTAGTTTATTTTTATTAAAGTTATTAACTTCTGTATAAATCATTAAAAACATGACTCTCTCATAATGTGGACTTTGTAGGCGCGTTACTATATATACTAACACATTGATCGATTGCCAGTAAGTGCTTGTATTGTACAAAGTGCGGAAATTTCGAATTTATAAGATGTAGAGATTGTACTTTTACGCACGCTTTGAACTTTTATGCACGGTGACGGTACTTTTACGAACGCTTTGGACTTTCACGCACGCTTACTAAAATACGCCTCTTCACGCCCGCTTCACAGTGCTCGAATATTAAACTTTAGAAGCAGGAGTTATAAAAAATTATTTGTTGAAATAATGTGGACTATTTGGCTCTCATTAAGGTTGGTCCCGGTGGCTGGAGCTACCCAGCCGCCCGGTCCAGTCCGCCCCTGAGTTCATTTATTATTAACTTTTAGTAATAAACTGAACTTATATCTAACTTTTATTCATCTATCTGAACTTTTATCACTCAGGTCAACCTGGTGAATTTTAATGTTTATATAGTGTAATCATTGCAATAAAATCTACATTTTTATTATAAAACTAGCGGCCCGGCCCGGCATCGCCCGGACTGCAATACACTACTCACTCGCTTCGCTCATTCGCTCCCGGCTGAATTTTTCCGATGTTTTAATAGTTATTCTGTTAACCAGGGCGGAGACAAATCCAAAAAATGAAAGATCGTGAAAATCGGTCCAGCCGTTCTCGAGTTATAAATGGTGTAACTAACTAACTAACTAACTAACAAACTAACACGACTTTCTTTTATATACAGGGTGAGTTCGACCACCCGTATCAGTCGTTTTTTTCGAAAACGGTTAGTCGTAGAGAGTTGTGTCAAAAATTTGTATTATAAAAGCCCTAATAAAGAATCGAATGGTGATAATTTTTTTTTCCGGGAAGATCGGCTTCCCTATTAGTTTGCTCCAGAATGTCCAGAACTCCGGAATTATAAATGTAACGATAGGTCGAAAGTGGTATTGTTGAAAAGATCTTTAAAAAATAAGCAAGTTTTGTAGGAAAATTTTTTTTATTACTGCCACCCCTGTTAAGTAATATTTATTTGAAATTACTAAATTAAAATGTCATAATAACGAACTTTTTAAAAGTCTGCATTTAAAATCTAGTTACCTATCTATCGATCATTAAACACTGAAGAAGTACACTCACAGTATAACCAGAAAAGCTCAGTAGTATGTATTAAAGAGTAAATGGAAGACAGTTTGAACACTTGTGACAATGTCTAAGCTTGCTAGATTTTTAATGCCGACTTCGATCGTTATTATGAAATTTTGATTTAATAATTTCAAACGATTGTTACTTAACAGGGGTGGCAGTAATTAAATAATTTTTCCTACAAAACTTGCCTATTTTTTAAAGAGCTATTCAACAGCACCACTTTCAACCTATCGTGCTTTCTAAAATTCCGGAGTTTTGAACATATAATAATTTATATTTATACTTACAGAAATTTACAGGGGTGGCAGTAATAAAAAAAATTTTCCTACAAAACTTGCTTATTTTTTAAAGATCTTTTCAGCAATACCACTTTCGACCTATCGTTACATTTATAATTCCGGAGTTCTGGACATTCTGGAGCAAACTAATAGGGAAGCCGACCTTCCCGGAAAAAAAATTATCACCATTCGATTCTTTATTAGGGCTTTTATGATACAAATTTTTGACACAACTCTCTACGACTAACCGTTTTCGAAAAAAACGACTGATACGGGTGGTCGAACTCACCCTGTATATAGAAGATTATTGTTTATTGGAAATCATGTGTATAATATGAATATTTCGACTTCATTTAGTATACGTCAAAACCTGTATTTAAGCTTGAAAAAATGGTGTATAGGATTATTTGCTTGTCAGATTTTTTGAGTTATATTCTTTTTAAAATTTTCAGATGTGTAATATAAAAAAAAACGATTTATTTCAGCGTTTTTAAAATGTAGATATAGGTAACAAAAAAAATATGCGTTCGAATTTTGTAAAAAAATTGCTGAAAATAATCTGCATTTTTTTAGTAATTGGTTTCTTTTATATTTTTAAAATAACATTTTTAAGCATGACATTTATATGTAAGTAAAAATACAATCTTGACTTTCAAATTCAAAATATCGTAAAAATGACAATTCCCAAGGTCTAAACTAAGAACTGATGAAAGCAGAAATTGAATTTTCAATTTTTTATTAAAAATTCACAGATTTCGCAATCCTTGCAACCATCGAGGACATTGGAAATAATAACAGCATATATGAAACATAACTAATTGTTTAATATACACACAATATTTATCAATGCACTGTTTAGTTTTGTCAGGAATAACCCTATTATTCTTCTGTTATATACGCGTTCACTTTTGCTTGATTACTTAACTTTTAAATGGATTTTTCTACAGTATTTATTAACATTTGCTCAAAAATAACACCGCAGATCGTCGCAAATACCTCTCAATTAACTAGACATGATATAAAACACATTTCGAAAAAATTGCACTTGTTCAATTTTGCATGATTGCTCCTCACTTGATCGCGACACCGTTGTCTTTTGGCCTTGAACGAAAACTCGTAACTCTGCCCCCATATACGAACATAAACATTTCCAATGTTAAAATAACAAATTGAAAATGGTAACTAGTGAACCAGGCAGTTAAAAAAATTATTTTGTATTTTAATTACTTATATAGGTATACTACCTATACTTAAATAATTATTTTTTTACTTTAGAAATTACAAGGAATATACAATTGATTCTCAACTATTTTATAGTAAGAATAATTTACCTCTGCCACTGTTGAAAATTCACTGCATCGAACAGTTAATACAGATTATCAATTATCATACAAAGTACATTTCTCGCGAAATCAGAATTAATCTAGAACAATCTAGAATCATGTTCACCTCTTTGACAGAACAAACTATCTTATAGTAACTATCTTACAATATATACTATGTATATATTTGAATTAATTAAGCTGATAGCGATTTCTTGATTAACTCCGTGAAATTAACAGTTTTGATTCCAAATAAGAGATTCAAGTCTAGAGTAGGTACTTACAATTATTGACTCACTTGATCAATTTATATTTAATGAAAGGACGTAAATTTTAGTCTAAATATTGTCTAGAAGTAATCAAAGATCTTGTCATAAATTACAACTTTTTCTATTGCATCACATTTTTTTTCCTCGAAGAACAGAAATCCACTGCAGTATTAATGTTATTAAGTAACTAAAACTATTAAATTAGGTAATCCCTGGATTAAATTAGATAATCCCGTAATTCCATTGTGGATTGATTGAAGTACCAGGGTCCATTGAGGTCCAGTATGGTTGTCTGACGCTGATTTTTTCCTCGAAGAACAGAAATCCACTGTAATATTGATGTTATTAAGTAACTAAAACTATTAAATTAAATAGTCCCTGGATTAAATTAGATAATCCCGGAATTCTATTGTGGATTGATTGAAGTTCCAGGGTCCATTGAGGTCCAGTCTGGTGCCTGACGCTGATTTTTGGAATGTGATATTTGACTAACAATATAAAATTTGATCAATCAAAACTGTTACCTAGTACATAGATGCATACGGGTTCGTTCTAAATTGATTTATATTATTTTGAACGATTTGATCGAATGAATTTCCCTTTGTTTAACGAAATTTAGTAACTTACTACTTGTTTAATATATTAGGCTGAAGTTACGAATCGCTTTGTTGTTGCTAAATTCGAATATCACAGTTTTGTTCGAATTATTTTATTGTGATTGTTACATCATTTAGGCTCGCACAATGCCTGAACTAGAGTTCGACCAAAGGTCAGTTTTTTTACCCGCAGCCTAACTTTGGATTTTTCCTCACCTTCGGCTAAAAATCTAAAAAAATGAGTATATCTGTATCGCGGGTACAGGTACAGATGACGTGAATACCATTAAACACAAATAATTGTATTTGTTGTCATGGAAATGAAAATATATACTTACATCCACTTTTATTTATCTTATAAAATCAAATGGTGGTAGAATATAATAAATAAAATTATTTTATTTTTTTATATTTTAAATTGTTTTCCTATACCATTTTCATTATTAAAAAAATAAAATAATATCAAAAGCATTCGGGAATCGAACCTGGCCTTGGTGTTTGTACTTGCCGGTAGACTCGTACTTTATCGCAAGGCCACCATGGCTAACTGTCTTAAAGTCCTTATAATATAGTATATAATATACATGCTGTTTTGTTGTCAACTTCTTCCGACTGTTTCCTTTACATCTAATATTTCTAAAATGCCACCACATAGTATGAGCCATTAGACTTCACGTAAATAAATATTAGAAAAAAAAACTTTTTAGAGACAAGCTTTTATTTAAATGCACTAAAAAGGAAAAAATAATTTTTAATAATTTAGGTTCATAAATTATTATAAAAGCGTGGGTCGTGACTAATAAATTATCATAGAGCTCACGACCCACGCTTTTATAATTATGAACCTAAATTATTAAAAATTATTTTTTCCTTTTTAGTGCATTTAAATAAAAGCTTGTCTCTAAAAAGTTTTTTTTATTAATATTTTTTTTGTTCATTTTAGTCTTTCAAAATTTTACCCCCCTCTGACACCCGTAGGGGTTGAATTTCAAAAAATCCTTTCTTAGTGGATGCTTACGTCAGAAAAGGAATCAACTGTCCAAATTTCAAGTTTCTAGCTTCAGCGATTTGACCTTGGCGTTGATTAGTCAAAAAAAACCTACATCCCCGTTTGAACCCCTTAGGGGTTGAATTTATATCTAAAAACGATTTATTCTTGTATTGTCATTGGGAATACATATGTGTACAAAATTTCAAATCGATCGGATACGTGGAAGTCGTTCAAAATTGACTTGCAAGATTTGACCTAAACAAACAAACACACAAACTGACATACATTGCAAGTTAAATAAAAGCTTGTAAAAATGATGCCTAACAGTACGAATACTTGTAGTGACGTAACTGTTTTCACTTGTCGATTGTTCTAGAGTGAGAAGATACGGCGTACAACAAGGACAGGTGAAACAGAGCAGTGTTGTAATTAAATTACCTGGAATCCAAGATAGGACGTCGATCGATACCTTTGGTTAAATGTACACCTCTCTATTTGCATACTAGGTACGCTCAGTACAGTGACCAGTGGCGTACTGCCTTTTTCGTATTTTTGAAATACAGCATAAACTGTAGGTTAATAAATAAAAGCACATGGTTGGAAACTATAAAAAAAGGACAATTTAATCATTTCTTAATCACAAGAACTGTATTATTGTGTACATCCAATAATAAAACTGTAATTGTGGTTAAGAAATGAGTAAATTGTTGTTTTTAGAATTCCGTATCAGAAAGGAACCCTATTGTTGTGCCATTAACGATGTCTGTCTGTCTGTTACAGGCCTCTAACTTCTAAACAAAATGAAATAGAGACTTGAAATTCACACATAATAATATGTATTACCGCGGCCCAAAGATGCAGCGAATAACAAAAGATCAAAAAAGTTTATTTAAGGGGGGCGCCCATACATGTAAACGGGGTCAACCTATTCTTGGGGGGTATCGTTGAAAAAACCTTTTGAGTAGATTATGAATATGTTTTTATTTTAATTTATTTTATCAAAATTGTAGCTTTTAGAGAACGTCAAAGTTGCAATTTTTAGACCTATTTTGTTACCAGGTCTATCTTAACAACGCTGTTACCTATAAAGCTGTAATTCACGTCAAGTATCGCTCATATCCTCTAGGACCTAGGTAATCAACAAATTCTAAAAACAGAAAAAAAGAAAACGCTTATACATGCAAACGGGGGGGAAAACTTTTTTTTTGTACCTATTCTTGCGTGGTAGGTATTTTTGAAAAGGGCCTTCTGAATATATGTATTATAAATGTGTTTTCATTTTATTTATTTTATCAAAATTGTAGGTTTAGCATATAACCTACATAGTACGGAACCCTACTCTTGCGTGACTCGACACGCACTTGGCCGTTTATTTAATGAATCCAATTTTACATTATTTTTGTTTTAAAGCAAAGATAAACGTTAATGAAATATGAAAATTACAGCCCGCGCGTAAATAAAACAAATGACAGCTTTTTTGAATTGTCATCATTATACAAACAACATTAAAAGCCAATAAACATCAAAAAAGTTGACGCATTTGTTTTTCTGTCACGTTTGAATGATACAATTAAAGGCCGATCCACACTTTAAAGACAAATTTTAATTATAAATATCAATAATAGTAAAATTAAATGAACACTGAAGATCGGAGTTATAATTCACAGATAATTATAAAAAGACTTGAAAATAGCGGTAATTAATGCCGAAACGTTGTCGAGAATATTATATTGTCGATTTTCAATTTATTAATTATCACGGATCGGAAAAGACTTTTTATAATTTTCTGAGAATAATAATAGAATTTAATTCGGGTCAAAAATTATCGAAAAAATGTTAACGAAACGAATCGCATTTGATACATTAATGGTCGATTCATATTTGAAATACAAATTTTATTAGAAAAATCAATAATTAATTAAATCAAATAACTGGGAATAAGAGTTCAATTCAGAATTTTATTTTACTTATAGGTAATTGACGTTCTATTCTCAATAATTTGTCTTAATTAATTTATCAGTATAGGTAATATCCTAGAGGAGTGTGTGGTGTAACGGTTAGTGTAGCGGCTTTTGGATCACACTGTCGTGGGTTCGAATCCCACCTCTGCTCATGGATGTTTTGTGATGTCATTTAGTTTTAAGAGAATTGTTATTTACCTAATGTATTTAAGACGCTAATGACCTAAGTTGTCCACGCGTCTATAATCTACAATAAATAAAAAATAAAATAAGGTAGGTAATATCCAAAATATCAAAAATAATATATTTTCAAAAATTATTAAAAAAGGTTAACGAAAAGTAAAGGTCGAATCACACAAGTTATAGGAATGAATGAATTGTAAATTATAGATGCCCGACAAGTTATAGGAGTGATTTACCTACGAATGTGCAGTTTTTAAGCTTTAGAATTTTTTTCCTGTCATATTCCGATATTTTGGTAATAATAAAATAACCCAACGTAAATTTGAAAAAATGAGATGTGAATCGGCCTTATTGGGCGTGGAATTTTCAAATGCCGATTACAAAACAACCCTCGTATTTTGCGTATATATAATAGAACCAGCAAAGCTAATTATAATGTTGTGTTTAGGCATTATTAAAACAACATAAAACTATTTATTGAACAAACGAAATAATAACGGTTGAATATCTACGTCGCCCGTGCATTAACTTTCGTCCACAGGCGCCCCCCAATGGCGCAGGAAATATTTCTACGGGAGGCAAAAGTTATTTTTTTCAATGAATCTTCGATGGGAAGACACTAAATAAATATTCACAAAACACTAATTTTCATTTCGCTAACCATGTTATAGACCGAGAGCTAGTGACAATTTTTTGGTGTTATTTATTCAAGGCTTTATTTTTGTGAAGATGTTGAGGGAGGCATATTAAAGTGAACTGAGTAAGGGATTTTGCTAGATAGCGGTATGGGAGGATTGCAGACCGCCCCCAACATGTAACAAGAAAAATGGTCACAATTATTATTGCTTCAAGGCTGAAATTGTTTGTATAGCTTGTCGGTGACCCAATAATGCCATTATAATATTTGCAGATCGATTAAGGTAAGTATTAAAGGGGTGGCAGATCACCTTAAACGTGTCATGTACCCGACGAAATTTATATTATTAGTTCAAGGTTCAAATTTGAATATGTTGTTACGGCGACTGTTTTAAGCATATATTTCAATTTGCAGAACAAAATGTCGGTATTAACCCCCTTGCAGAACGATATAAACACCTAGGCGAGCAAGTTTCCCTCTAAGAAAGGGGGTTAATACCGACATTTTGTTCTGCAAATTGAAATGTATGCTTAAAATAGTCGTCGTAACAACATATTTAAATTTGAACCTTGAACTAATAATATAAATTTCGTTGGGTACATGACACGTTTAAGGTGATCTGCCACCCTTTTAATACTTACCTTAATCGATCTGCAAATATTATAATGGCATTATTGGGTCACCGACAAGCTATACAAACAATTTCAGCCTTGAAGCAATAATAATTGTGAGCATTTTTTTGTTTAATGTCGGAGGCGGTCTGCATCCCTCCCATACCGCTTTCTAGCAAAATCCCTTACTCAGGGCACTTTAAAATGCCTCTCTCAACATCTTCACAAAAATAAGGCCTTGAATAAGTAACACCAAAAAATTGTCACTAGCTCTTGGTCTATTAGCATCATCAAGAGATGTGTAAAAAAAGTTTGTCCTTTAGTTTTAATCATCTCCTGATGATACTAAGATGGTTAGCAAAACGTGCGTCAAGAGAAAAGTTTTTGTTTTTAGGTCAGAATGGTGGGAATTTGGACGGTTGTAATAAAACACCAAAATGTACTGGTCGTGACGTTTCGTCATGTATTTACGACTTTCTCAGGTACTTAGTTGTTTTAGTGATTGTTAAATATTTATAAAACGGAAAACCATCAATTGTATTCATTGTCTATGCTGAACATACTACACAGGGTGAGTTCGACCACCCGTATCAGTCGTTTTTTTCGAAAACGGTTAGTCGTAGAGAGTTGTGTCAAAAATTGGGTGGTCGAACTCACCCTGTATATTTCAGTTGAAATTATTAATTAAATTTAAAATATTTACTGAATTCCAAATTATTTTTACTATATGATTGTAAATTTTGGTGTTTTATAGCACACTGTAAGAAATGAGAAGGCCGATTACATAGATTATCGATGGTCCATTTGTAGCCAGCGATTAATCTGGTAATAGGCACACAAAGAGACAATGGCGTCGCAAACAGGTATCGCCTGCACATCGCGTAGATTCCATAAAAACACATTGCGCATGCGTGATTACTAATTTTACATTAATTTATTTTGTATTCATCCATTTTATATATGTAACTATACATTTTATTTTGTAATTTTTACACACTTTATTGGAATATTACACAAATTATGTAATTTTAATTTACTTTGTGTAAAAATCACAAATTTGTTTAACTTTACAGTAAAAGTCCAAGTTTTTATGAAGTTTTCTGTGTAAAAATAAATAATAATGTAAAATCACTTAGAAAATTGAGCGAATTCTACCTTAACTTTCAATGTATTTTTACATCCATTTTTTACAGTGCAGCCGTCCAAATTTCCTAATTTCAAAACATGGACACGGAAACAGAAAGTTTTGGTTTTTGTTTGAAGGAAGATTTCCAAAAATATGTTTTTCCCGCAAGGTCGAATTTGAGAAGTGATGAAATTTTCAATTAAATTTTTGATTTATTATAAAAAATAATAAAAAATTAAAATTACCCTGGCTGAGACAGTGACCTCAAAAAATAAACGTAACTTTAGTTTTGCCGCAGCATATTTCAGTACCGCTTCTTTTAACGCTTTTACATTTCACTGGACGCAAACATGCACTATATTATGTAAACATATTGGTCGGCTTTAGTTGCTTACTGCATCGACCATATTATTTTTAGTTAGTAACAAATACAATTTATAATTAATGAATTTTATTAATATTGCAATGGCTTTTAATCGACTTTATTTACAAATTCAATAATGATTAATTCAAATTTAAATAGCTAATAGGATTTGTAATTTTCCGGTGAGTGTTTTAGTGTTCATTTTTCGATGCAATTGAAAAACAAATTTACTACTAAAGCTCTTGACCGGGAATAGAAATATTTCGTTATGCTGTCAAACAGGGGTTTGTCAATTCCGGACAACGTCGGGTAACTACAGCTAGTTTATTATAAGAAAATAATATACTAAACTAAATAAAATTTAAGAGAAACTACTGGACCGATTTAAATATTGAAATATTTTATACGTAAAAAAAGTAAGAACGTTCCTTGAGAATAGCTTATTCGATTAATGAAAACCGCATCGAAATCTGACCAACGGTTTTCAATATAACCGGCAAACTAAATTTAAGAAAAACGGCTGAACCGATTTAAATATTAATACAGTTTATACGTAAGAACCTTCCTTGGGAATAGCTTATTCGATTAGTGAAAGCCGAATCGAAATATGATCAACGGTTCTCGATATAATCATGGATATTGTTACATACATTGAAGTTTGTTAAATATGAATTGGTACTAGCTTCAAATAACCCTAGCTGTAGGTGACCTTAAAAAATACCATGTGTGGCCAAATTATTGCTATCATAACAGGGGCTGTCATTCCTAGGAAATGCTGGGTAAATAACTCTAGTTTATTTAAAAAATAAAAATAAATTTAAAATATTAATTATTGGTACTAGGTCCAAATAAACCTAAATATTGGTGCCCCTAGATAACCTATATTTATTATAAAAAACATGACTTAAACAAAATCCTGATAATATTCAGTTCTAGTTGCAAAACCAGTCTAGTTGTTTCATTTGGAAGATAAATCCGTTGTACGTCGCCAACTAGGCCTATTTGTTAATGTGCAGTACAGAGCGCCATGACAGCTAATCGGAGAAAGGTGGATCCAGTAATCTTTATACACATAAGTTACTGTTTTAACAAATTAAACATCAATGTTCCACAAACACGGTCCAATAATAATTACTAAACGAGCGTCATTTTTCTAACCATTGCAAAGTGACATAACCAAACTTTAAATTATCAAATATTGTCAAATCAATACTAATAGATAAAATAAGATGATGTTTCTGTTGTTAGTCAATGACGCCCAAACTACTAAAGCGATTTGAAAAATTCTTTCGCTTGTTATAACCCTACTTATTTTCAAATGACACATCTTTTTTTTTCCTAGAATCACACAACTGTCTCTGCTAGACGTTTTTGAAAAGATGTAAAAATACGATTTTTCAGAAAAGCAATGGCCAAAATTGTTAATTTTCCAGACCGTAGCCATAATCGATTAGGAAAATAGACTGAAAAGCTCATGATAGTCTAATTAACAGCAAAAAGATTACGGTATGAAAAACGTTATGAAATTTAACTACGCTCTGCTATCAATTTTTTAACTTTTTTCGCAGTAGAAGTTAAACTATTGACGTTATAATCTCCTTCTCAAAGAGTGTTCAAAAATCTTTTAAACTGCTTTTTTCACAGTCGAGTCAAAGAATTATTAACCCTAATAAAAATATATGAGCACTGTGGTTAGAATAAAAACAAAAATAAAGATAGTTACTTCTTACCACAACAGTTTTATTGGTGGATGTACATTTCGAAAGCTATGCTTTCATCTTCAGCAAACACTATACATGTATAGTGTTTGCTGAAGATGAAAGCATAGCTTTCGAAATGTACATCCATCAATAAAACTGTTGTGGTAAGAAGTAACTATCCTTATTTTTGTAATTATTAACCCTGTTATGTGTAAAATATTAAAGTGCGTTCTGCTACCGATTGCAATTATTATAATATTCTTTCTCAAGGAATGCTTACCATACCCCTTAATCTGTTTTACCCCTTAATCTGTTTTTTTTCAGAGCAGAATTAAAGAATTAATAACCGTGTTTTCTGTAAAATAAATAAAGTACGCTCTGCTACCAATTGCAATTTATTTAATTATTTAAGTTAAAATGTTAATTTTCAAAAAATGCTTATTAAACCTCTTAATCCGTTTTTTTACAAAAGAGTCAGAATTAACCCAAATTATCTGTTGCGTGTTTACAAGAATTTTTAAACAGCTTACCGTTTCTAGCGAATGCGTAATAGCATTTGATCACATTAAATTAAGTCAACTGTACAACAAACACGACATCCAGTGATGCGTTTAAATTCCTGAAACTCCCTTTTCGGATTCACACAGAATAACAAGTTACAACACGCGTTGTTAAAGGGGACTCATCTGGAGTATCTGGAACATACCGTGTCGCCTGGAACCGGTACACGACGCAATAGGAACAATTATAAAATCAGTAATTTTGTTTTTATAGAAATATTTTTTTGATGTGAAACATTGTAACGTTTAGGTCTTAAATAATCTAGGAGTCTACCCAAACGTTAACTGAATAAAAAAATAATATATCAAATTTTCAAGCTATTTATTTCAAACAGATTTCAAAGTAGCAAAACATAATATCTACTAAATAAAATAATGCAATTGACGATGATATAGTTTCACAACCAAAACAAAAAAGATAACATAAAAAAACTCAATGGCGAAATGACAGTTTCTAATTCAAATTCGACAATTATTTAGATTTAATGATTCAATTAATTAAGTCGGTAACTCACATTATTAGATGTCCAAGGTAAAGAACACTAAAACGGCAATATTCTAATGCACTGTACTTTTTACTGGTAAAAATATTATGCAGTCTTATCGAAGTAAAAAAAATATTTTCTAATGAATAGTATCAACGTAATTCACGGACGACGACCCATTTATTTCTCTCAAAAAAATAACCACCGTGTCTTTGAGACGGCGGTCCTGACCTTAACAATGTCAAGTAAGGTAGGGCTGTTACATCAGGGATGTTACAACATCTTATGTCGGGCTGTGAACAGCCGCGTGAGGGGAAATATGCAACGAAATGTTTGGTCCGCTCCTTCGCTGCTGTTCTCCCCATCACTGCGGCACTCTCTCTCTCTCTCTTGGCTCAGGCGTGCACTGTAACACACGCGGTGTTACAGTGCAGTATATAGGATTACGTCAGCATAACAGATAGTTGCTGCTTTTGAAAAAATATATACTACTAGATAGAGAATACCACCGAGTTCAATAACGTTTTCTTTGATGTTTCACATCTGTCGGGGGTCCCGAGACCCACACCCTTTTTTTTAGTGAGATTTACACCATGGGTTTGAAAATAGACGGGATTATAAAAATCCCGCTGTTTATATGTCATTTCTATGGCTTATCTAATACCAGATCCTCTAATCCAAGAACTGACGCAATCACAGAATTTAAAAAAAAACTGTTTAGTATTTCCTTAAGTGAACATAATGACAAGTTTTATTTATTGTTGATTATAGATGCTCGATGACTAAACTCATTAGAGTCAAATTACTAAAATATACAACATTACAAAATATCTAATCAACTATAATCTGATCCAAAGACCAGCACGCTAATCATTACACTAAGCTGTCCCCGTAATCAGTTAGCCCACCAAAAACATAAATGTGAAAAAGGGGCCAAGTTCAGTACAAAGAAAAACTTTGCCGGAAAAAAAAGAAATGAGATCTAAGTGGGTGCCAAGTTTTCACCTTGCAAGTTTTCAGGTTTTGTGTGAAAGCTTGCCAAGCTTAGGAAACATTGATTATTTTAAGATAGATTTTAATAAATATTCATTGCAATATTTATACTAATTGATGCATTCAACACTGTATTAACAGTATTTCAGAATAAAGCTACTTTTATGTTTTTGGTGGAATATCAATACTTTTTGTAAAGTTACATTCTACTTAAATATTATCTAGACACATTTTAGTTATTCATCATACTTCATGTCTGTGTGATGTTCTAGGCACAGCCGATACTTAGTGCTTAAATTTGATAATTTATAATTTTCAGATTTTTTCTTTTGTATACGCCTAATGATCTACTTTGATGCCAAATTTCAAGTTTCTAAGGCACCTAGAAGGGGTGTAGGTTTTTGATGAGTGAGTCAGTGAGTGATAAAAATGGCACTTTTCAGACTTTAAAATTTGAAATTCGCAGTTTTCAGATATTTTCCTTTGTATATGCCTAATGATCTACATTGATGCCAAATTTCAAGTTTCTAAGTTACCTAGAAGTGGTCTGAATTTTTGATGAGTGAGTCAGTGAGTGATAAAAATGGCACTTTTCAGACTAAAATTTGAAATTCGTAGTTTTCAGATATTTTCCTTTGTATACGCCTAATGATCTACATTGATGCCAAATTTCAAGTTTCTAAGTCACCTAGAAGTGGTCTAGGTTTTTGATGAGTGAGTCAGTCAGTCAGTGAGTGAGTGAGTGAGTGAGTGATAAAAATGACACTTTTCAGACCTTAATAACTCAAAATCTATAATAGGTTTATTAATGAAATTTGGGATTCTAGGTGTTCAAGGGGGCCTTATTAGACATGCAAAATTGCAAGTGTGTAGGTCTAATATTTTTTGAGTTATGGGGGGGTCGAAAGTAGCTCGAAATGGGTCGTGTAAATATACACAGTCAGTGTTTGCCGAACTTGCCGTGTGTCTAGATAGGTAGTGCGTCATTCTAAATTGTACCGAGTGTACATTACGAATTGCACAACTATTGAGGGTGCATAGTACATAACCTGTCGATAATCCGCGATCATGCGGGGATTTACAGGATCGTTTATCTTCAAACTGACCCCAGAACACTGAACGGACATTTCCTATTGGTCAAAGCGGTTGATTTAGACTTGTGGGCTTAGCTCAAGCCATAATAGACAGGACACTCATCGTCACCCCCTGACTACAGACTGGCCATAAATAAAATGACTATACGCGTCCCAGTTTTAGATTATACCGTAAATTATTTATATGCACTAAAAAGGAAAAACTAATTTTTAATTAAAATAGAGGTTAACGGGTATGTGGACGACAAAACAATTAATAATTTAGGTTCATAAATTATCATAAAAGCGTGGGTCGTGAACTCTATGATAGGTTATTAGTCACAACCCACGCTTTTATAATTATGAGCTTAAATTAATAAAAATTATTTTTTCCTTTTGTAGTGCATTTAAATAAAAGCTTGTCTCTAAAAAGTTTTTTTTACTAATATTTATTTTGTTCATTCTAGTCTTTCAAAATTTTACCCCCCTTTGACACCCGTAGGGGTTGAATTTCGAAAAATCCTTTCTTAGTGGAAAGGAACCAACTGTTCAAATTTCAAGTTTCTAGCTTCAGCGATTTGGCCTGAGCGTTGATTAGTCAAAAAAACCCTACATCCCCGTTTTAACCACTTAGGGGTTGAATTTATTTCTAAAAACGATTTATTCATGTATTGTCATCGGGAATACATACGTGTACAAAATTTCAAATCGATCGGATACGTAGAAGTCGTTCAAAATTGACGTGCAAGTTTTGACCTAAACAAACACACACAAACAAACAAACACACAAACTAACTACAATGCAAGTTAAATAAAAGCTTGTAAAAATGGATATGTCTGTATCGCGGGTACAGACAGATAAAGTAAATACCGTTAAACACAAATAATTGTATTCATTGTCATGGAAAGGAATACATCCAATTTTATTTATCTTATAAAATCAAATGTTCGTAAAATATAATAAATAAAATAATTGCAATTTTATTTTTTTTATATATTAAATTGTTATCCAATACCTATATTATATTTTCGTTAATAAAATAAAATATTAAAAGCCTTCGGGGTTCGAACCTGGGCTTGGCGTTTGTACCTGTCGGTAAACTCGTACTTTTCCACACGGTCATCTGGCTTACTGTGTACCGTAGCAGTTATATACATGCTGTATTTGTTTCACATGTCAACCACATCCGACTGTTTCCGTTTTGTCTAATATTTCTAAAATGCCACCCAAGTATAAGACATTACGTACGTTATTCACATCAAAAAATATGTTTTTGAGAAGATAATATCTATTTTTTGGTTGATTTTTTATTATCTTCATATAAACAATTTTTTTCTGTTTACAAAAATACAGCTAAATAAAACTTGGAATTCAAAAACTCTATAAACCGATTTTTTTTTAAACTGTGCTAGTTGCACTGTGACTTTGTAGAGAAGTAAAATAATTAAATAAACATAAATAGTAATAAATTTATAAAAAATAATAATTGTTCACCTCTGCATAGCACAGTTTTTCTTTAGAGTAAAAAATTAATTAGCTGTTCATTCCGAGAATTTTTTAATTGTCCACGTTTTTGCAGCTTATAAAAGTCATCAATGTCTGATTGTTATTTTTAAATGGCGCGTCGACAGCCATTTAAAAGTCTCATAAATTTAATTGGCAACTTTAATTCAGCCATTTAGCAGAAAAACCGCATTAATTCGTTAAAAAAGTCTTCATTAAAATTTTAAGATTAGCTGTGGTAAGAAACGACGTACGTAAACCTTAATAAATAAAGTCGATAAACATGAATGACAAGGACAGATTATTATTAGCTTGATACAAATAAGTGAGGAGCAGGACCGGACTCAAGATTTTGTTACCGATTAGTAGCACATCTTTCAAATTAAGAATGTAAGTATAGATTGTGGGAAGAAAAATTAAATGTCTAAGTAAGTATATCTCAAAAAGAGAGATTGTAGATTGAGCGTCTATAACATACAATCTCTCCCTCTCTCTCTCTCTCTTATCCCTCTCTCTCCCTCTCCATCCCCCTCTCTCCCTCTCCATCCCCCCTCTCTCCCTCTCCATCCCCCCTCTCTCCCTCTCCATCACCCCTCTCTCCCTCTCCATCCCCCCTCTCTTCTGCTCTCTCTCCCTCTTCCCCTCTTGTCTTCTCAATCTTCCTATTACCCCTCTCTCTCTCTCTCTCTCATCCCTCTTTCTCCCTCTCCATCCCCCCTCTCTCCCTCTCCATCTCCCCTCTCTCCCTCTCCATCGCCCCTCTCTCCCTCTCCATCACCCCTTTCTCCCTCTCCACCACCCCTCTCTCCCTCTCCATCCCCCTCTCTTCTGCTTTCTCTCCCTCTTCTCCTCTCGCCTTCTCAATCTTTCTATTACCCCTCTCTCCTTCCTTCTTCCTCTCTCCCTCTCTATCTTCCCCCCTCTCTATCTCCCCCCTCTCTATCTTCCCCTCTCTATCTTCCCCTCTCTATCTCCCCCCTCTCTATCTTCCCCTTTCTATCCCCCCTCCTCTCCCTCCTCTCTATCTCTCCCTCCTCTCCCTCTCTCAACCAGCGCGGCGTTTTTTCGTTAACCAAACAATAATTTCGGTATACCCATTAAATAGTGTGTTAAGTTAATGCTGTCCGCACGGTGGGCCAAAGATTGCGAATGAACCGGTCCTGATAAGGAGGATAGATTATTATGTACATGGTTTGTGGTTTCAACTAGGTTCCGTTGTCACAAGTAGGCGAAGGCACGATTTATTGGTGTACACTTTGTGAAAGGACAAGGGGTCAAACAGGAGACAATATATAAAGGATGAACTGAACTACTCCTTGTTAAAGAGAAGGCAGAGAGAATATAACCTCCCCCCTACGCCTCTTTAATGTGGCTACTTTATTGAGATATCTCTAGGACTAACCTATACGTTATCTGTAACCTATGTAAGCCAAATAGATTAAAACTTTCGAGGTACTAAGTAGTTGGGAAAACTTTCAAAGAAAATAGTTACTTTAACAAACCAAATTTGGGATTTTTTATTCTAACTTTAAATTACCTTAAGCATGGTTTATACGAAGTCAGTGCGCTGGCGCCAGTCCTACAGATAAGCCAGCGCTGGTCTGACTCGTGTTGTTTAGACGAGGCCAGTCATTCCTGGATTTTTCTCGTGGTGTGCACACGTTCGGCGTTCAAAAAATGAATTTGGGACAAATCCGGCTGTTGAAAAAGAAATGTTTAAACAACAACACTATACGGATATGCGCCAGCGACTGGTGCGATGCGTCTACACGTGTCCGCACCACTGGCGCGGGGGATGCGGGGCACGCGGGCGGAGGCCACTGGCTTGAAAAATAGGCAGGCGCTCCATTCACGCCTGCGCTGACTTGGCTTGAAAGACTGTTTATACGAGGCTAATACCAAGCCAGTGCTGGCTGCCCAGCGCTGGCTTCGTATAAACCATGCTTTTTTCAATACTGGATCACAAGTGAATAGTCCTAATTGATATAAGCGTCAAGTCATAATAAATTACTAACGTCGTGACTGAAGCATGTTCAGCGTGATAAAGCGACATGTTTTAAATTAAATATCACGCTATAACTTACCTTATGCACAACCGGATTGTTGCTTTCATATAAACACTATTTTGTCAAATTATTAATGAGCTGCTTGACTAAAACATGTGTAGCGTGACAACATGTCCAAGTATTGCGTTCAAATAAGGTTTATGTACAAATTGACATAGAAAAATTCTGTGAATTATTACGAGCGTGACTAAAACATGTTCAAAGCGTCGATACAGCATTTCTATGTATCACGGCTAAATGTAACTCGTCCGCAAACGGATGGTCCTCAATAGTTATTGTGAACCGCGTGACTAAAACATGTACGACGTGACATCGCAAAATGATAAAGTATCACGTTTAAACACAGCTTACGCAAAAATAGATAGTTACTCAAGGATTATTTTGTCGAGTACCTCATGACGAGCCGTGTGACTAAACATGTTCGACGTGACATCGCAACATGATAAAGTATCTCGTTTAAACATAGCTTACGCAAAAATAGATAGTTAACTACTGAAAGATTATTTTGTCGAGTACCTAATGATGAGCCGCGTGACTACACATGTTCGACGTGACAACGCAACATGTTTAAGTATCACGTCTAAAATAAGTACAAATGAACATAAATTCATTTCTGTCAAATCGTTAATAAAACATGTTAAGCGTGACAATACATCATGTTCATGTTAAACATCTGAATATCACGGCTATATATACAGACGATTGACGATAATGATGCAGTCATATAAATTAAACACAAATGAATATAAATTCAAATCGTAAATAAAACATGTTAAGTGTGACTGCACATGTTCATGTTATACGTCTGAATGTAACGGCAATTGAACGCAATGACCCGAATATTTCATTTAATCACAAATGAATAACAATTTAAATCATAAATAAAACAGTTAAGCACATGTTCTTGTTAATGTTACGTTTGATTATAATGGCATTACAAAAGATTGAATGCAATGATCCAAAATAATATTAATTAATTTAAACACAATTGAATATAAATTCAAATCGTAAATAAAACATGTTCTAAACGTTACTGAACATATTCATGTTACGTATGAAAATAACGGCAATACAGACAATTGAATGCAATGATCCAAACATTTAATTTAAACATAAATGAATATAAAATCAAAACGTAAGTAAAACATGTTCTAAACGTGACTGCACATGTTCATGTTACGTATGAAAATAACGGCAATACAGACAATTGAATCTAATGAACCAAACATTTAATTTAAACACAAATGAATATAAAATCAAATCGTAATTAGAACATGTTCTATACGTGAGTGCACATGTTCATATTACGTCTGAATGTAACGGCAATACTGACAATTGAATGTAATGATCCAAACATTTAATTTAAACACAAATGAATATAAAATCAAATCGTAAATAGAACATGTTCTAAACGGGGCTGCACATGTTCATGTTACGCTTGAAAATAACGGCAATATAGACAATTGAATGCAATGATCCAAACGTTACGGCAATACAGACAATTGAATCTAATGATCCAAACATTTAATTTAACACAAATGAATATAAAATCAAATCGTAATTAGAACATGTTCTATACGTGACTGCACATGTTCATGTTACGTCTGAATGTAACGGCAATACTGACAATTGAATGTAATGATCCAAACATTTAATTTAAACACAAATGAATATAAAACCAAATCGTAAATAGAACATGTTCTAAACGTGGCTGCAGATGTTCATGTTACGATTGAAAATAACGGCAATATAGACAATTGAATGCAATGATCCAAACGTTTAATTTAAACATAAATGAATATAAATTCAAATCGTAAATAAAACATGTTCTGCACATGTTCGTGTTATACATCTGAATATAACTGCAAAACTGACGACTGAATGATCCAACGCCATTCCGTGGTGGACGTAACGTACTACAGAATATGCGTGACTAGAGCGTGTTCAGCGTGACAACAGTATAACTACACAGCATGTCCAAGTGTCATGTTTATGTATCCAACATCCTGTCATGATTTTGGTAGGTACTAGCTTATAGTGTCGATAAATTTATATATTGTGTGCCTTTAATGCCCTCGTGTCTAGTCACAGGGAATGTTTACTAGAATATGAAAAAATAACACTCTTGTTGCGTTAAGAGCTCGTGGTTTGTTAATTTATTTTTGCATGTTTGACACATTTAATTCAAACATAAACTATTGTATAAAATTTAAAATATAAAAAGCGTGCTTTGAAATGTAATGCTGTTTAACATTTGTTTCATAACAAACAAAACACAGAAAAATTCGAATTTTGTTTCCGCATGTTATAAGTATGCAGTGTATTCAAACATTAAAAACTGCATTTATTAACTTATGGCCCACTGTTACTACTACATATTATATCAAAAATTATTGTTTCTCAATTTTTTTTAGTAAAACAAAATTATTATACAATAAATACAAATTTTTAACACGGACGTCGTGAACAAATACATAATTAAATGAATGCATAATGACTGCAAACAGTATATGAAACACCTGTTGTAAGAACAATGACGTAACACAATGCTGTAATCAGGAAAAATTTATTAATTCAAACCTATGTCACCGTAGGGATTTTAACCCTAAACTTTCCACTATCGCGGCGGACTGAGTTGAATTAATGATTTTTTCCTGATTACAGCATTGTGTTACGTCATTGTTCTTACAACAGGTGTTTCATATACTGTTTGCAGTCATTATGCATTCATTTAAATATTATTATAGTCTATGTCCTAAAGCAAAGTAGATATCACCTATCGAACAGTGAAAAAAGATTTGAAATCGGTCGATTTTCACCCGGGCGAAGCCGGGCCGGCCAATTTCAATTATACATCTAAACCTCCCTCGTGAATCAATCTATCTAATCGTGAAAACCGGAACAAAATCCGTTCAGTAGTTACGAAGAAATCGGTCTTCTAAGATTACCCCCGATTTTCACCCGAGCGAAGCCAGACCAGCTAGTTATTATAGTCTATGTTCATTTCCATTGCGAAAGCTACCCATGTTACAAAATTTCACAGAGATTGAGTGAGTAGTTGAGACGTCAAAGCGGAACAAACAAACAAACTCACCTTCGCATATTTTATAATATTTATTTATTTATTTATTTATTTATTTACTTAATACCAACAGTTACAAAAACCATTACTGGTACATAGTAATATAAGTACAGACATACCAAATATCTGTTTTACAAATAGGAAACAAATACAAAAAAAAATGTAAATACAAATTACGCATATTATACAGAGATAAGAGCGAGGAAAAAAATCCAAGTAATAATCACTGAAAAAACAATGATATATCCTCAATATTTTCAATAATTTTATTTTTGAATTCATTAATCTGCAATGTGTAAATATCTATATTTAAACGAGTGGCATAATTAATTAACCTTATCATATTGTTCAGAGGACAATGAAGCATGTAATTCGTTTGAGGGATGTCTGGCATTACTAAAGCCGTATTTACTCTTAGGTTAATCTGCGGAACATTGAAAATGAGTAAATTTAAAAAATCTTTGTTGTCGATATAATTGTTAATTACTTTGTAAGGATATAATATAATATTAGATAGAATTTTCTTATTTGTATGTAATAAATTGAATTGATGACAGTAATAATCGTAATCAAAATTATGATCCGGATATGATGCAGTAGTCCTGAAAACGAGATATTTTATGAAATTTCTTTGAACACTCTCAATAGTATTCTTCATGAACCTTTGCCATGGATACCATACCGGAGAAACATACATCAGTATAGGCAAAACTAATGTTTTATATAAAGACAGCAATGTATTTAAATTTTTGAAATGAATGGAATATCTCTTAATAAAGCCAAGTGTTTTCATCGCCTTTTGTACAATATGATAAATATGTGAATGAAATGATAAAGTATTGTCGAATATAACACCTAAATCAGTCAATTGATTAACACGTGAAAGCATGTCGTTACTCATATAATAGTTGTTCAAGAATTACCTATTTCTTGTTTCCTTCTCTGTATAGTTTAAGCAGAAACCATCTCAGCATTCTGAGAGTTGAATTTTCACGGTAACAACAATAAAAGAGAAAATCTTCTCATTTTTCACAGCAATCGCTGGTAGAGAAATATCCGAGCAATAAATATATTAAACATTGAGAGCGCAAAGCCATGGGGTTGGTCTTCACCGATCAGGGTACATGAGGGGAAGGAGTGATCGAGGGGTGTAGGTGAACGTCGAAACCAGTAGTATTGGTGCGACCGCACATCGGCACCGACCTTAAATCACTCACTAAACCACCGTTGGACAGTTCGCACCCCCGTAGTACCTACCGCCTTTTGCACCCTCTCTTCCCATCATCCCACTTCTGCAGTTCTCTCTCGTTTTTCCCTTTGGACACACTGGTCTAGCCACCTCATATGTTTCAAACACTTTCTCCTTTTTCAACTTTCCTGTGACGCAGATACAAATGTATCTGGAATCAGTGATGTAGCCGGAAGGAGTGCAAAGGTACATTTACTATCTAGATCTGGAGATAGATACAACCTTGTCAGTTCCGACCACCTTGATATTTGGGTCAAATCCAACCATGTATTAGCATTAATATTGAGTCGGTTGTAGTGTAGCAGTAGTGTTGGAGTATTGACTCTCGCATGTAGTGGTTTTTCAGTGACAGAATGCTTTAAAGGGAGAAAGCCGATCGTTTGAAAATGTGTCACTGTGTGAATAATGTCAACTCAGTCCGCCGCGATAGTGGAAAGTTTAGGGTTAAAATCCCTACGGTGACATAGGTTTGAATTAATGAATTTTTCCTGATTACAGCATTCATTTAATTATGTATTTGGTCACGACTTACGTGTTAAATTTGTATTTATTAGCATTAATATTAACTGAGACAGTTCCGATTTTGAAGGGCTATAACTCGCTTACAAGCAGGCACTGCAGTCAGGGTCCATTCTAATTGGTCAAATACTCCATTTTGATGTCGTTTGACACACACACCTACACCTAAATGAACGTAGCAAGTAACTAATTATGTATACTAATATGGATAGTTGATAGCGATTAAAAAATGAGATCTGTATGTGGACAATGTTCAAATACATAATCTTCAAGAAAGGCATTAATGTTCACAAAATTAAAATGAAAACTTCAGGTAAGGCTTGTAATCTAATTCTTTCTATAAAAGTCGATCAATTTTTTGTAACTCGCTTAGTATGGGATTTAGACAAAAAAACTTTTTAGACAAAAGGTGTAGGTAATTTTCTCTTCTTTAAAAATGATAATGAACAATTTTCGCTACTGTTGATCAGGAAAAAGTTATACTTAAAAAACTAAAAAAGTCCAACAAAGAGAAAGTTTTCCCGATGACTGACCAGGCTAAAAACTCATATTCCATTTATTACTACCTATATAGATAAAAAGATAAAATAAAAATAAAACCTTCTACCTAACCTTTTTCTAGGTAAAGTACATATTGACTGAATTACACATCATTTATTATCTTGCCTGGTCATAAATTTTAAAGATATCAAGATTTGTCAACAAAATTAATATTAAAAAAAAATACTATTTCTGGTTTTAATTTTAGATTTTTATTGCGCAGGTTTAGTAGTTTTTACTCAGTCAGAGCACAATTTTTATTAATATAGATGACCTGCGCAAACGTACAGAATTCAATGTGAACCGGGCATTATCTTGGTAGGATATTGCCATTGAGTTATTAAAACTGTTAGAATTTGTAACATTCCAATGACACAGATAGAAACAAATGCCTTGCACATATTTGAAAACAAAACAGAAACGCTTCAGTTATGCCAACTGTCTTGAAAACTTTTACCAGTATTTTATATGTATGTGTTGGTATTTTTACATTTGATTTATATGCAGAATACTTTAATTAATGTTTTCCTTTGACGTGAATTTCAAAACAAAAACAAAACGTTCCAATTCAGCCAACAGGTTTTTATATTGGTGTAGGCGCCGTGTTTTTGTGGTGGAAGTGTTGTGTCGAATTTGAATAGATCAGTGTATTTTTTTATAAGTAACGACAAGGCAGGGTAATATTTCAGTTATAGAGATTTATTTATTGTAGGTGTGGACAACTTATTTTTGCACGGGTCGGTTATCGATGTAACACATGTCTTTTTTTAATTCGATTGAACATTTAATCGATTCAAAGAAATTTTGTTAGGTGTTAAGAATTCAGTTCCAAAATCGAACCGGTGTTTTTATAAAAAGGGAGAGTTGTCGACGCGTCTATAATCTACAATAATAGAAGAATGACAGGAAATTAAGATAAGATAGGCAACTTTGGGAGCATAGGAGTTTGACAGGCCATGGCCTTGAATAAGGAACTATCTGCCCCCGCCGGGATTCGAACCCACTAGCTTCCAAATACGAGTCTAGAGCTGTACCACTAAGCTACATCGTTTATTATTTATATATAATAAAGTAGCAAGCATCATCAAACTCTTATAACGTAGAATGAATATATATAGGACATTGTTCGGTAGTAGTACATGTAAAGAAAAGTGGGGTAGGTAATTGATATATCGGTTTTGGGGTGCCCCCGGACGACACGATCCCCAAGAGTCAACCCCTCAGCCGCAACGCAACGCAACTCACAAGACACACACACATAAGATAGAGTTCCGCAAGCTCGGTTCTGTGGCCCGCGATATACATGTATACCGAATGACCTTTTTATTGTATGAAGGGGAAGTATACTTTTGACGAGAGTAACATCTAAATGAATGAAATAATTGTGGATTATAGACGCTCGACAACAGAAGTCATTAGCGTCTGAATAACGTTTAATGTCTCATATTGGGATGGCATTTTAGAAATATTAGATGAAACAGAATTAGTCGGAAAAACACAGCATGTATAACTATGTTAAGGTCTCACGCACAGTAAGCCAAGTGGCCGTGCGGAAAAGTACGAGTCTACCGACAGGTATAAAAACGCCAAACCCAGGTTCGTATCTCGAAGGCTTTTAATATATTTTTTTAATAATGAAAATAATATACCCCGTGTTCGGTCTCAAAGGTGAACATAGGGATTTAACATGGTATTGTTCATTTTTGCTGATTCGTGTTCGCCAATTCAACGTACAAGAAAGGTAATGGTACCTATCGAAAGATAAAATTATTGCGTATCAAATGATTCTAAAAATAAGACCAAAAATGAAATTTTTACTTTAAAATACCAATTTGAAATTTACCGATTTTGCAGTAATGATTTCAAATTAAGTAAGCGAAAAACAAAAAGTTAGAAACTCTTTTTATAACAGACTGGAATATTGTTTAGTTGAAAATGGGGGGTTATTTGAATATTTATTATAATTTTATTTTCTTTATTAAGTATTACTTTTCGTTGTTTAATAATAAAAAACCAATTAAATTCTTCATTACGTTGTTTTCTTATTGTAGTCTATACGAGTAGAAGTAAAAGCCAAAATACTTAAAAATGGCACACAACGTTAATTCCCTATGTTCGACTTTGAGACCGGACACCCGGTATAGGTAGATAGTATTGGATAATAAAAATCGAACCCATTACAACAACTTCCAATGGGAAGTTAATAAAAAAATAAAATTACAATAATTTTATTTATTATATTTTACGAACATTTGATTTTATAAAATAAATAAATAAAAGTGGATATTATATTCATTTCCATGATAACAAATACGATTATTTGCCTTCTGTCTGTACCCACGATACATTTTTTTACTTGGGTTTATTTTGAGACCATTGATAGAGATGTCACTCGGTATATTAAAGTCTCACACACACTTATGCTAGCAGGTGAGCTGCCGTACATTTGCCTTTAGGGCTGTTCAAATTGATCTTCCGATTTCTTTGTGAACGTTTCGACGGATGCTGATATATATATTTTTTTGTATCATATATTAACTTCCCTTAACGTCGTCTTGACATATTATTATGCCTACACTTCCCTTTTAGCTTTTTGTGTGTTAGACTTTTTCCCGGATATCTCGTGATTTTTATGATAAATAATGAGGATTAATTTAAAGGAAAAAGTTGGATATACAACTTAAAATAGCAAAGTTTTTTACTAAAACTATAGTCTTTTCATATTATGTATATTCAATTAAAATGAACGTTTGCAATCAACTCAATTATTCATACAAAAAAAAATATATTTTAAACATCTTTAAGACCCCCTCCCTACTAGTGTTGCCGTCTAGACAAGACAAGACAAGACTTTCAAAGTCTTGTCTTGTCTTGAAATATCAAGATAAGACTTCACTTAAGTCTTGTCTTGAGATATCAAGACTTCGCTAAGTCTAAGTCTAGATTAAAAAACTCGTGTCTTGTTTAACATCAAGACTCTAGATTATTTTCAAGAGTCTAGATTAGTAGTAGTTGGTAAAGTAAACCTTTACATACTACTACTTAGTTTATCTAGACTCTTGAAAATTGTCTAGAGTTTTGGCAAGAGTCTTGATCTAGATAAAGCAAGTCTTGTCTTGTCTTGAAAATTTCTAATACTCTGGTATAAAACGTTTGTATAAAACGGTATTACACGGTATGTAAAAAAAATAATATACCCCAGTTTTATACTAAGTATAAATACTGCGTATTTTGCTACTTTATACAGCACGTATAAAACGTTTAACACCATTTAAAACGAACAGGAACGAGAACAGGAACTTTTCCTATTATTCAGTTGGCAATATTCGGTATTATACCATGGATTTAATACACATAAAAGTTGAATACCGTATTTTTACATCACTATACGAGTAGTAACTAATCTGTTTGTACGCGTTTTCTATTTTGAATGGACATCCCTGCGTTTGATACTCGGTATCTCTGTCGAACAGGTGACCTTTGGGTTTGGGATTAAGAGCTTTGGAAGACGTAAACTGCGTAACATTGACGCCTCTCTGCAGTCACTTCTTTTTGTTTTCATACTAAAAAAAGTTGAAAAGTTTGCTTGTACTTTTATATGAAAAGTGATGTTTCTTTTGAGATTAAAAATATCGAAAATCTTCCGTTACTGTCTCTGAGTTTATTTGAAATATTTCCTTTTCTTCTGAAATAATGTTGTTTGAAACGTACTAAATCAAAATTCCCTAACAACAAAATCATTCAATTTTTAGTTTAATTTTTTAATTGCAAAAAAAAATACAACTTTAGAGTGTTTGAAATAAACGTGTAATACCATTTTGAGAACCAGATTTATTATTTTTGGATTTTTTAAATTGATTTTTTGCAACACTTGCATCAAAAGTACAAATTTTAGATGGCTGTGTACCGTTTGAAAAGTGATTCTTTATGGAAGCTTCTGATGCGTTCGAACGATAGTGTTAAAGTAAATTTTAACTCACTCCGTTCTATAAAGTAATACTGTTTTGTTTTACTTTATAACACACGTGCGTAATAAAGTACTTTATAGATTAATTTGTTATAATGTCACTTATAAAATATTTCTCCAAATTGTGTTTTATTTGCTTAAAATTGAACTTTTGAAGCAATTGTTGCAAAAAATATTGTATGTAACGTGTGTCTAAAGTGACGAATCTCACAGTCGCGATTATACTATACTCTCTTGTGCAACATAACCTTAGGCTCGTATCGCAAAATCGCGACTGTCATATAATCCGTCACTTAAGCCACTCGTTGTATAAATTACTATTAGACCACCATCTGTCATAGGATATCAATCCAAATTTTTATTTAATGATTATTTTTTATGGAAATTTATTTCTTGTAACTTAAATTTTAGTCATGTAAATGCTAATTGTTTTCACACAGATAAATTATTTTTTTCGTCGACATAATCTTTAGCAATTGGAGGCAACAAATTATTATAGGTTTGCAATTGGAGGCAACAAATTATTATAGGTTTATTTGATCACAAACACTATATTGGCGTTGTTTTTTAAAATAAAATAGCATTTTCCAGAATATCCGGTTAATTTGTCGTTGTCCCCAGAGGGACCTCAAAACACTATTTACAATGCATGAGAATTGTAAATCAAAACTGATTGATGTTTGTTTTTTCTCTATGCAATTTGCCTAGTTATTATAACTATGTTTTATAAAACCCATTTTCCATGCAATAAAAAATAAATCATCTCAACTTCGAAAAACTAAACTTCAGTAATCTATAAAAATATTTATTCATACAGGATGTTCTTATATTAAACGACTCATAACCTCCATTTATCGTTTAAAATAATATTTGATTTTAATAATTAGTTGTGCCAAAAATATTTTAAAAATAAATATTAAATCTTATTGGACCTGCGATTTTTTGTTTAAACTAGCTATATTTACCCATATCTGCCCGTTTGTTAATGAACCATTTTCCTAAGAGTACTTCTTTCAATTATCCACGAGAGGCGGCACTTGTGGTAGCTACAAACATTATTTATTCCCCATTAGTGTCGTGTCATTTACTCAGTAATCGTCTACACAAATACACACACATACATTTCCATTCCGTCTACCTACTATATAAATCATAAAATCTCGAAATTTAAATCAGTACTTCACAAACCACGACATAATACACAGTGCTTAGCATCATAATATTATATAGTGTTACGAATACTCAATGTGTGTTTTTTAAAAATAATTAACCACACCTGAAGATGGCAACTCGTTGCTGAAACGCGTAATGTAAATTCACAAGAAGTCACAAGACGGACATAATACAAGCTATTTCTAATACTTCATAATATTCAAAAGTTTTGATCGAACCTGTGTATATAAAGTTCATAACTTCTATTCGTGTCGAATATGTCTACCACGGGACTCATTTTCTACCTTTCTATATGCAAGAACGCTGAAACGCCATTGCGGCAAATATGCAAACTTGCATGAGGATCGATTAAAACCCGAAAAAAAGTGCATAGTCAGCTATGAAAGAAAAAAAAATTGAAATCTGTGCATGGTAGAGTGTTTGGTTATAGAGAGGTGTATTATATTATGTGAATATTGGTTATCCGGTTATGAACTATCTACATTCCTATTTAAATCATAGTCATAGCACCCCCTAAAATTATTTTAGAATAGTTCTATCTACATTGCTATTTAAATCTTAGTCAACGCACCTCCTAAAGTTCTTTTAGTTTTCCAATGCAATAAAATTTTTACAAACATTGAAGTAAATACGAATATAAATTATATTACAAATAAAAACAATCAAAAATATGGCCCTATAACATGTATAAATTCAGGGGAGTAAAAATTTGGGGTTGGGCACACCTAAAATCTCTTTTATCCGAAATTTAGCTTGCTGACCTTGCGAGACTCAGCTTGATTCAAGTTTTTTTTATCAAAGGCCCCACGTTGGGCGCCAAAATCGATAACGTGCAACCTGACACGCAAAACATTCGCTAAAAACATTGGCAATAAAAATTGCGAAACCGAATACGAATGTTGAAAAGTTGCGAATCTTTTGCATATTCGTTACAACCCTAGAAAGATGTCATCTTCGGTGATGGGTGAAATAGGAAAATTTCAGATGGAAAATCTAATAAATTCTAAAAATTGTTATGGACCTACTTCTCACATTACTATCTGGCAAAACGTAACCCAAAACGGAGGTAATAAACGATTGCCCATAGATTGTGTGACTTTTTGAAGACCATCCTGTATATCTTCTGTGGTATAGTCCTGTACCGCGCCTGCGTACATGCATATCTGTTGCAATAACTGCACACTTGAGGATTTCACGGTAGCTTCTGCTATATATTGGATATGTTTTGATTACGCCGGACTGTTATTTCGTTACAGCGGCTATAGAGATACTGGCAGAATGCACTGGGCCCTGTGTGGTGTAATTTGATTACGTTGTTGCAGATTTACATACCTGATGCTTTTTGAATGAGCCCTAAGAGAGCACCAATTTCAAATTTAGAAATCGATTTTTTTTTAATCATCCAGGGAACGACGCCGCTGTGATAAAAATGTTTTGATTAACCTTAAGTGACTTTATTATCCTTTCAAGATTTATTCTATCCTTTTTGTTCATCCATTATTTTTGCATCAGCTATAAATTACAAAAATTTATTCAGACACAAATCTGACAAGCATCTTTAAACTTTAACCACTATTGGTGACGAGAAGATTCGCATGAACGCCTCTGTCGGCCGGTCGCGGAACATAGCGAGAAACAGACAGGTCTGTAGTCCTGTGTCAAACAGGTTCTTGTTTTCAAACATTACTTTTCCTGCTTACAAGAAACATCTTAGGACAAGACAAGTGAAGTTAGAACCAACGTAACGCATCGATAGATAACTCGATGCTGTAAAGCAGTGGTTTTTAACCCAAATTAGTTTGGGAACCGGCTAAACGGCGTAGCGGGAACACAAGTCCCCCGAGCAGGTGGGGTCAGGGGGGCTACCCCCTGGGAAGTTTCTTTTATAAATTTTTGTAAATATTGGTTCTTAAGTACGTAATTTCAACGCCTACCATAATTAAGGGTTAATTCTGCTGTCTGTGTCTGTTCGGTTTCGCGACCGACCCATAGAAGCGCTGATGCTAATCTTTTTGTAGCGAGTATGTTTCTTAAGGTGGATGAAACGAATTTTTTAATACACCCGGTATATTTTTATGCATACGATTTGTGTTTTCAATTACTGTATTTATTTCGTAATCACTGCTTCTTTAAACCGCACAAATACATTTGGCAAATTGCCTAATTTAGAAAAGTAGTTTCGCTTGCTTTACTTCCATGGTTAAAACTAGATTTCCACTTATACTGTATTTCAACAATAATTTTATATATTTGTAATTAAAATCTTGTAAATCGATTAATTCAACTGAAACTAAGTATCTTTTCTTCTAAAAACCACCAACTACCAAAGTTATCTGGGACGGTTCCATGACATTTGATTCCAGCAATTTGATACCACGACATTTGATCTCACGACAATTGATCCCAACGACATTTGATCCCAACGACAATTGATCCCACGACATTTGATCCTAAAAAATTGTCTATAAACTAATAGCGTCTGATAAGTAATAAAGTTATTAAATTTTATTAATTTAATGAAATAATTTAATCGATTATTTCCTTTGTCGGGAAATTTGTTTGAATTAAATTTGTAGACGTTATGATATATTTGTAATTACATTGTTATTAGAATTCTAACAGATGTAATAGTATAATGTGTTTATTATTTAATAATCCTTTAGACATTATGTAATGATCAAGTTGAATAATTCACTTTTATTTATCATTGCCCGGGATACGTCGTAATTTTGTCAAATATTGTATTTTATGAATTAATAACAAATTATCACGCTGACTTTTCATAAACTTTAATGGCATATTTAACAATTCGTTATAATGTGAAAGACCAAATTGACTGCACATCTGATGTTTCGAAGTTTCTATGTACAATAGGTAATTTTTCAACAAAATTTAAAAAATACGATATTTGACAAAATTACGACGTATCCCGGGAAATGATAAATAAAAGTGAATTATTCAACTTGATCTTTACATAATCTTTAAAGGATTATTAACTCATAAACACATTACATTTTACTATTACATTCGTTAGAATTCGAATATCAATGTAATTACAAATATATCATAATGTCTACAAATTTAATTCAAACAAATTTCCCTCGATTAAATTATTTCATTAAATTAATAAAATTTAATAACTTTATTACTTATCAGGCTCTGTTAGTTTATAGATCATTTTCTGGGATCAAATGTCGTGGGATCAATTGTCGTTGGGATCAAATGTCGTTGGGATCAGTTGTCGTGGGATCAAATGTCGTGGTATCAAATTGCTGGGATCAACTGACGGCACACCATCTGGGACTTAGTACAAATTGTTATTTTCATATTATTTTTATTTTTAATAATAAATTAATCCAAATTAATTTGTACCTACTGGACGTGCTCTAGCGGTTTAAAAGTGTCCCTCCGAAAGAAAAAGATACAATGAATGTGTGGTCAATATCTATCTCTCTCAAAATAGTATCGTAAACGTTCTGAACCTGTACTAAAAAAAGGATAGAGATAGATCACAAGGTAACAACCATATACTCTATCCTCCTTACTTATGTGAATCCGAAAAATAACTACAACGAATACCGCTAGGACAAGTCGAGTAGTGTATAAGTCGATGTTCAAACCCAACAAAAACTGTTCCCTACACTCAAAAGATTCTAACCTTAAAATAAATTCACGTGTAACTTCCGTAACATTGGTTTTCTTTTGTAGGTACGTTATAACTTATGCATAAGGGGATCAACCTTTGAGTCTAGGTTATGATAGTTTTTTACTTCCCACCTCTACTATGGTAGGGAAGTAATGGATTTAGTCCGAAAAAAATATTTCGAGATTTTAACAGATTTTCACGTTTTAAGACCCTAGCAATCGTTTAAGATCATTTTCTGACTGATGTCTGTATGTGTGTGTGTGTGTGTGTGTATGTGTGTGTGTATGTGTGTGTGTATGTGTGTGTGTGTGGTCAATTTTTCGCCTTCGATATCTTAAGAACGGAACAACATACGGGCATGCCGATTGCTCTATTGTGTTTATCAGCCTTTAACTTAGATCTGATTAGATTTTGAGTCAAATCGGTTCAGTGGATCCTGAGATATTCAAAAAAACGTCCTCAACGTCACGTATTAACATAGGTAAAAAAAAATATAAATGAATTCTAGATGTTATAATATGAAAAAAATGTAAATATTTTTTTTCTCTAAAATGTATAGTTTTCGAGAAAAAAAATATTTTACAAAAAAAAATAAAAATTGTACGTAAATCAAGGTAACCATGATTTTTGCTATATTAAGTTAGCCATCAGTAGATCACCAAACAAAAAAGAGGGCCATGCTTTTTTTGAAAGAATAAAAATTAAATTGTGTTTTAAAGACCACCAACAGCTAAGGTTATTTGGGCCTAGTCAAAGAATAAAAAAAAAGAGTGTTTATTTTTTGCAAATATTTACTAGGTGGGAAGTATAGGACTGGTCATCAGTCGAATTTTTTTTTCTAAAATAGGGCCGTCTATCTAATATGGTTTAGAGTAAAATAAACTATATATATAATGCTTTATGTACTAAAGGGGAGGCACTCAACCTAATAAACCGTAAGAGTATGAAAACCTAGTGCCGCTCTAACTTATAAGGAAACCTGCACGGGGGCAGGTAGTAAATTTTACTTCAATATGCTGGAATACTATCTACTTTCTCTATGTGGCTCCTCCTGACATGGACGGAACAAATCCTGTATAAATATTCACTAAGAACACGCTTTTTACAAAATAATTTTATAAGGAGCGCCCAAGTATGCTATGAATTTATGATTTACTAGTCGTTACCCGTGGCTTCGCCCATGCATATTTCGATTTATGATTTATTATCCCCCGGCGAGAAATTCTCCTCCTGCGAGTCGGGCTGGTGGTGTTTATTCGCTCGAATTTTATTAATACATTACGCACTCGCTTCGCTCGTTCGCTCGAATATTATTAGTATATTACTCACTCGTTTCGCTCGTTCGCTGAATATTATTATAATTACTCACTCGCTTCGCTTTTCGCTCGAATTTTATTAATACATTACTCACTCGCTTCGCTCGTTCGCTCGATTTTTATTAATGCATTATTTCTTAGTGCTATACGTTATATAAGGAAGTCCTATGAAAAATGTCATGCTTCTAACTTCAAAAATGACGAACTTCTATACAAACTTTCATCCCCTCTTTTAACCCCCTTAGAGGATGAATTTTCAAAATTTTTTTCTTAGTGTTCACCTACGTTATATAACTGGAACTCCTGTGCAAAATTTCATGCTTCTAACTTTAAAAACGATAATTTCACCTACATGAATAGCTCTCGCTACTACGATGATTCACATCTACAACCTAGCTATAATTAATAACACTCGCATGTAGTGGAAGTTTATTGATTCCTTTGCATATGTGGAGAATGTTAGATTGGTAATCATGTCACGGTTGAGTAATAAGCTCATTCCGCCGCGATAGTGGAAAGGTTCAGGTTAGAGTCCTGACTGTGACTATGGTTGTCAAAATGTTTTTTTCCGATAATTGCAGGAATCAATTATGTAATTGGCTGCTCTTCCAATAAAAATTTTCAATAGCCTGTGAGATTCATAACCCTCCTTTTAGCTTTGCCATAATCGGGTAAAAAATAACGAAATGTACATGAGGGGGTGATTTTTAAGCACGCCACTGTACTTACGTGTTGTAGTACAACAGGCATCTTTCACATATGCATATGATTTTAAAGTGCAATATTTCAAACCGTCGAGAAGAACGATCAATACTTTGAAATGGCGGTTCGTTTTAACGCTTTGTGTAAAAATTTTACGCTGAATGAACTTGAATTGTGGTTCCTGCAATCATTCTTCAAAGTAAATCTTATGTAGTGTTTTTATAAAACATGATTTATATTATATTCTTTTCTATATTCACCGTTTTCTTTTTAAACTTCCAACAATGCAGCCAAACTTAACTCCTGGATGGTTTGTTTTTATTTTATTTTTGTGTTTAAAAAATGCATCTTATTAATTTTGACTTGCTTTTTAAATTATAA
The DNA here is from genome assembly GCA_039654895.1 of Mongoloraphidia duomilia. Classification (NCBI taxonomy): domain Eukaryota; kingdom Metazoa; phylum Arthropoda; class Insecta; order Raphidioptera; family Raphidiidae; genus Mongoloraphidia; species Mongoloraphidia duomilia. The sequence goes on from CM077527.1 coordinate 18,698,227, forward strand.
TTAATTTATTATTTTATTTTATTTTATTTATTGTAGATTATAGACGCGTCGACAACTTAGGTCATTAGCGTCTTAAATATATTAAATAACAATTCTCTTAAAACTAAATGACATCACAAAACACCCATGAGCCGAGGTGGGATTCGAACGCTAACCGTTACACCACTCTGTCCTCAATTTATTATTTAAGTAAACGCGTAGGTATTCATTACTTTATTTCTGAGGCAACCAACTGGTTATGTCAGACTAAGACAAGGATTAAGTATATCAATACAAATATGTAAAATAAATCCCACCAAAAGCAATTATTGTATATTTTAGCTAGCGACCGCCATATTGAATTTTCCGTGACGTTATATACCCAGTAGCACTCTGAGACTACGACGAATATATAGACACCTCATTTTTCAAAATTCGTCAAGTCGTTCACGCTACAGAAGGCGCCGACGAAATTGAAAAGATACATATATATGTTAGCGAAACATATTATTATTGGTTATTGGTTATTATTTATGTTCCGTCTAGTTATTAATACTTAAATTATTGAAAGGCTAAGACGTCATTGCGAGAAGTTCAGTCTACGGATGTTTGTTTATATAACGAAATACTCGTGTCGTCACAAGCGCTGGTCATTAAGACAAGGGCACACAGAGGGTATGGATTTTTATATCTGACTAGATATCATTATGTTGTGTCGACCAGCGAACGAGACGCTGCGATATATTATATTTTGTTAAAATAATACCCGTTTTGAGTCGGGCTTTTGATTTGGATTATTATATTTTGCTCTAACATATACATACATACGTCATATACCCGAAAAACAGTACCCTCCTTCGGCAGTCGGGTAAAAATAAGGCCAAATCTCCCGATCACCTAGCAGTAAAGAGTTGTGAAATCGAATAGAGCCTTAACTCCAATTAATTGTAATTTGTAAGTGAAAAGTAGTGACATCTAAAACAGTTTTCCGGGATAAAAATTAGCCCATATCCTTTATCGGGCTACAAGCAATCTCTTTAGCAATTTTCGTCAAAGTCGGTTCAGTGGTTAAAGCCGTGAAAGGGTAACAAACACAGACAAACACACTTTTGCACAGAGCTGGACCTATAATTGCGCAAAAGTAATTAATTACAGTTACCAATTACTTTTCTTAGTAATTGTAACTGTAATTAATTACTTTTGAAAACGAATCTAACTGTAATTAATTACTTACACTTAAAAATGAATGTAACTGTAATTAATTAAATTTAAAAACGAATGTAATTGTAATTAATTACATTTAAAAACGATTGTACCTTACTGTAATCGTACTCAATTACATTTTATTATAAAGTAACTATAATCGTACTCAATTACTTTTTTTGTGTAATCAACACAGCTCTGTTTTCGCATTATATAACATTAGTTTGGATAATTAAATTTCATAATTTTAAAATTATTTTACGCGCTGTTTGGAGCCATTTTACTATGTTAAAGACGTGCATGTTTTTGATAGGGGAAACGCGGTGTCAAAAATTCAACTGCACAAAGGTGAAAATTTTATATCCAAATATTTACATCATGCGTTTTATTTTGTATTTATATGATGACTGGTTCTGAAAAGAACAAGTGAATAGTAAGTAAGTGAGGTATTCCCCTATCCGCATATATCTCTATCTTTCTCTTATATGTGAGTACGCAATTTCTTCTAGTTCATTTCACCCATTTCACAGCTATTTTCCGTTCCATATTTACGCGCAACTATCTCTTTATTTACCTAAATATACGTTCCTCAATGGCAAACTACATTAAATATTTTCTTTTTAAATCTATCATCTGTGCATATAATTAAAGAAAATCGTTTTACCTAAAATGCAACACCCACTGAACAAAAACATACATACTTCACGTGTTCCAGGACACAAGGACAAAATAACATGTAACAACTCACTTGCTAAAAATATTTTTATGGTCAACCTTCGGCAAAAATCTTGCCTTCTTCAGGAATTAAAATCTTTTAGCAATTTTAAATTGAGAATGGATTTGACAAAAGAAAAAATTCACAGATTTCGCAATCCTTGCAACCATCGAGGACATTGGAAATGATAACAGCATATATGAAAGATAATTAACTGTTTATTATACACACAATATTTATCAATGCACTGTTTAGTTTTATCAGGAATAACCCTATTATTCTTCTGTTATATACGCGTTCACTTTTGCTTGATTACTTAACTTTTAAATGGATTTTTCTACAGTATTTATTAACACTTGCTCAAAAATAACACCGCAGATCGTCGCAAATACCTGTCAATTAACTAGACATGATATAAAACACATTTCGAAAAAATTGCACTTGTTCAATTTTGCATGATTGCTCCTCACTTGATCGCGACACCGTTGTCTTTTGGCCTTGAACGAAAACTCGTAACTCTGTCCCCATATACGAACATAAACATTTCCAATGTTAAAATAACAAAATTTACATATAAAACGGTCAGTTAATGATAAACTTATTAGTTTATCATAACTTATTAGTTTATCATAACTTAAAATCATAATTTATATAGGTAGTTAACTAACTGATTGATTGATTGAAAAATATAACCTTAATTTGTTACACAACAAAATTCATTAATTATTATTAATTGAATTGTCTTAATTACCAAGTTACTATATTTGGCTCATATTTCGTTCTGAAATAAGTTTTAAACTTATTATCTATTATTTTGAACGTCTGTTATTTGAGTTCGAAAATACAGCTATAAAATCAATATAAACTAGCATTCAATTAATTCATTTTTTCCTGAAATTCTTAAATTACGGCAAGATAGCCAACGTTTTAATTTGTTGCTACTTTATTATTATCCTTGAAATTTTAATTTTGCCCCTAGCTCGTCGTCTTCTGTTAAAAACATTAAATTCGAGCGAAACGAGCGAGTAACGTACTAATTAATTATTGGAAAGTCCTAATTTCCGTCTTGAAAGTTTGTCATGTCATTTATGTGTTTAAATTTTTTATCAGTAAAAAATTGATTTTTTAACCATCAAATAACTCTGCTATTAAGATAAATTACAAAAACAACTGAATAATTAAAGAATCTTGCGGTGGTGTGAAACGTGGAAAAAGGTGACAAAAGCTTTGGCCGTGAAAGTACTGTGGAAAGGTTTAATCAATTTACATAAAAATAAAATAAACAAAAATCTATTATTTCTAGAACAGTGAAAGTGAAATTTATTGGCATACGTTGTTTTCAAATGTTTTACGTTTGATTTAAAGTTTAGATGAAAAAAAGAGCATTTTGTTTTCGATCCGCTGCCGAAACGAGTGGTTCTCCAAATGTGTAATCTTAACGATCGGTTTTTATAATTTCATTTTTTACAAGCTTTTATTTAACTTGCAATGTATGTTAGTTTGTGTGTTTGTTTAGGTCAAAACTTGCAAGTCAATTTTGAACGACTTCCACGTATCCGATCGACTTGAAATTTTGTACACATATGTATTTCCGATGACAATATATGAATAAATCATTTTTAGAAATAAGTTCAACCCCTAAGGGGTTCAAACGGGGATGTAGGGTTTTTTTGACTATACGCCCAGGTCAAATTGCTGAAGCTAGAAACTTGAAACTTGGACAGTTGGTTTCTTTTCTGACGTAACCATCCACTAAGAAAGGATTTCTCGAAATTCAACCCCTACGGGTGTCAAAGGGGGGGTAAAATTTAGAAAGACTAAAATGAAGAAAATAAAATATTAGTAAAAAAAAACTTTTTAGAGACAAGCTTTTATTGAAATGTACTAAAAAGGAAAAAATAATATTTTATAATTTTGGTTCATAATTATTATAAAAGAGGGGGTTGCGACTAATAAACTGTCATAGAAATTACAACCCCTGCTTTTATAATAATTATGAACCAAAATTATTAAATATTATTTTTTCCTTTTTAGTACATTTCAATAAAAGCTTGTCTCTAAAAAGTTTTTTTTTACTAATATTTTTATTAATTTAAATTGAAGAGTGGTTTTTAACATGCCAAACGGTTGTAGTTTTTTTTAAGATTCTTCAGATGTGATTCATCCAGAATGAATTAAGAAACATTTTATTTTTATGGCGTCTTTCTTTCTTCTAAAAATTTCAATAAAATTCAGGAATATTTTGAAAGAAATCAGAGATTATTTTTTTTCTGAGTTTGCTGTCGTTATGCCCGCCTTCGTACCGGCGCTGTTACCATTCATAAAACTATGGTAACAGCACATTAAAATATTAATCGGACACAAGGTTATTAGAGTACAGGTTGCCTCATTCCATCTGACCAATCAGCGTAAGCGCGGGAATGACGTCAGCTAGAATTTAGTTTAAATCAAGTACAAAAATTGTTGAAGATTATGCTTATTTATATTAGGTGCTTCGTGCAGATTTTTTCTTAAAATTGGCAGGAGACAATAAATAGAAGAATAGATGTTAAAAAATAGGATAATTTTTATTTTTATTATTAAAATTATCTATAATATAAACAAACAAGAAATTAAATAATGCTCAAGAAATGGCAGATCTTGTTAATTACCTATTTTTTAAATTTAAGAAACGAATAGAATTAACTAACAAATTGATAAATTAATTATTTTATCTTTTATATTCACAAAATATCAAAAATAACCACAAAACACCATTACACTTAACAGCTATCGCAAAACTGACAACTTATCATATTTTTTTCACTACAGAAGAATCATGTTTCTATTAGGTATTGAAAAAATATATCACACTACCATGGTTACTGTGATTTTTATTTCCAAAAATTAGCAGCGTCCATCGTCTGATCTTTTCTATTGAAGTGAGTAAGCATGGTATATTCTGAGTGACGTCATCCCCCCCACTACTATCTATCGGAATGAGGCAACCTATACTCTACTAACCTTGAATCGGACAGCAGTAAGTGAATAACAATAAAATTTTAAGTTTACATTTAGAAATAATAATTTGAAAACATGAAACAGTGGTCATAAAATATGCGTTTCAAGAAAAAAAAACTGTTTGATGATTAGGTAACTTGCAAAGAAATTGTGTGTAGGTGGAACCTCTGGTATTTGGAATAATCCAACTGTTTATGGACGTGGAAGGAAAAAATACAATGAAAAGAGTCGAGTTGGGTCTGGATATGTCGATGCGGCGGCAGAGTCGAATATAAATACGATTGGCAACGGGCATAAAAAAGGATGGATGGATAAAGTGTATCGGTTTTAAAGGGATAAACTCTATGTTTAGTTTGTAGGCACATTTAGTTTCTCTTCTTCTACAAGGCGTTCAACTAGAAACGATAACATATTTAGTGTATTTTAAACTGACTTATAGTACAAGAGCCCGTTGGTCAAAAATTCCTGTAGTAGCAAAGATAATAGAGTAAATCAAAAAACAAAATGTTATGAAAAGATAAGGCTACAGTTTGATTTCAATTTTTATTTGATATTGTAACTGTTGAACTCCACAGGTTGTTAAGAATTTTATGAAAAAAAACACGTCATGATTGATACACCCGCTATTTATAAAAAATAGGTTTCTATGCGAATACAATAGTACACTAACTTTCTGGAAGAGACAACCTGTCGTTCAAAAAAAAATCGTCCAAATCAAACCAGTAGTTTTGACGAAAAATTACTTTAAACTTTTGCTTACTTTTTAGTGGTGCGTTAATTTTTTGGAGTAATGTATAATAGATTTGTGTTTAGCAAATCAAAATTTTATAAAATATGATCCATTCTTTAGATTTTAAAAATAACTCTAGCTAAAATAATGATTATTTTAAATGTATATTCGAAAAATATAAATCGTTTTTGTATTTAAAATAACAACTAGACAGGGGGTTGTTGATGCACAGTATTTTGTTGAATTGTCAAAAAAAAGAGAGAATCATTAATCTTGTATTTCAACGTTTCATTATTGAAATAGAATTCGTTTTTTTCTGACATCAGCTTGACATTACGTGCGTGCAAAGTTTTCATTCTTTAGTGAAAGAAAAACTGTTCACGTCGATATTTTTTTTAAAAAAATTTTACTTAAAACCTCGCTTAAAACTGACATTCATTGAAAATAGTTTTTGTTTAAAAATGTATATTGTACAGGGTCTCCTATTTTCGATAAGATTGTAGGTTTTTTTGAAATAACTTCCAATGTCTCATACTGTAGTGGCATTTGAGAAATATTAGATGTAACGGAAATAGAAGGAAGTAGTTGCCATGTGAAACAAACAACATGTAAGTATGTTAAGGTTTCTGTATAATGTAGCAAACCCCAAGATGTTGCGCCGCTGACTACAATAGAAGCGTCGAGAATAGGTAACAGTGGTGAGGCGTGGAATGATATCGAAGATGTGAGTAACCGCCGGAATATTCTGGAAAGCGCGCGAGCGTACTGGGTCAAGCTGCTCGAACTATATAAGCGAGGTACGACGGATCAGGCAGTCAGTCGTAAATCAGTGTCGAGTTGAATTGCGAACATAAATAGTTATTGTTCAGTGTTATTGAAGTGCTTCACTTTGTTTAAGAATTACTGTTCGTTATTATTATCGTGTTGATTGTTAGAATCGACATATAGTTGTTGCGTTTATTGTTATCGAATTTTTAATTATTGTCTAAATAAATATTGATTCCGCCCACACAAAAAACAGTTTTGTTACAATAATAATATTAAATATAATAGTCTTTATTCCATAAAAAATACTGCAGTACAATGTGGAATGAATCAAGGAACTATAAAATACCTTAAAACATATTAGAATTAGACGAAATTTAAAAGAATTCTTCTAGATAAGTCAGGTGGCTGTGTGGTAAAGTAATAGACTACCGATAGGTTCAAACACAAAGAACAGGTTCGAATCCCGAAGGCTTTTAATATTTTATCTATTTTTTTATAATGAAAATAAGTATATATTAGGTACCTATCTACCTACTGGATATCAATTTAAATATAAAAAAATAAAATTACTTACAATTATTTTATTTATTATATTTTACGAACTTTTAATTTTATAAGATAATAGGTAAAAGGTTATAGATGTATTTCTTTCCATGATAACGACTACTTACAGTTATTTGTGTTTAACGCTTTTTACGTCATCTGTTTGTACCCGCGATACAGACATACCCATTTTTTTATCGCAGTAGAAATATTTTTTCGCTTCTCAATTTTGTTAGGCAATAAATACATATCTATCGAATTATGATCGATTAAAATCGATTCTATAAAAGTTATAATAGTTTTATGTTGTATGTGTACAAGCTTTTGAAACGAACATATGTTTCTGTTTGAGAAAAACGGACGTTCAAAGCCAACTTGATTGATATACTCTTGCAGTCTGGTTGATAATCTTTAACCCTTTTGGTACCGACCACTAATTTCGACTTTTATCTCTGTATTTATACATGCTAACTAGAGATACCTATAGAATTGTATTGTTTAGCGAAGACACCAGCAAGATGGTCGATCTGCGCAGTAGAAGTAGTGGGGAGAGCTATCAGTGATAGAATATGGACTGGTCTGACAAGAAATACGCGTGTCAAGCTTAGACTTTCATAATCTAAGGTGTCAAGTCTGTTGTGTGTCACGCGCGTCCCCTTTAAACAGAATATGGACTCGTCCGGCACTAAACTCGTTTGTACGCATGTGTAACGCTGGTGTTTTCTTTTAAACAGCACTATACTCTAAGGAATTGTTCTAACTTTTTACGATTCTGTCCGTCTGTCCACAGCCTTCCAGCTCCTATAATTAGCAAATGTTATTATAACAATCATGATTTCTTAAATGATCGTATTTTACAATTTTATTTGCTTTATTATTAACTTTTATTTCTGACCTTTTGTACACCATATTTATGGTTAAACGCAAATAATAAACATTCTATTCTATTCTATAAACGCTATACGATAAGCGGGGAAGCGTAGCACGGCACGTAACAACCGTAACTTTCAGAAAACGCAAGATCCTCAGACCACATTGAATCGATTCCGTGTTTGAAACATTTTTTTTAATGATTTTCTGAAATCATAAATTTCTGAGAATTTCCAATTTGTAATTAGTCACTGTTTATGCAACCAAGCATATTTGAGTGAAGATGGACTCTAATAGGTTAAGTGTGTTCCTGGAAGCAAGCGGCATGTTCAGTAGACACTTCCTGCCGCAGCCTTTTGTGTAATTAATGACCGCCCTATTTCGGATTAACACCACAGTTATCAGTCGATCAACACAACATAGCTACTATCGAAGAAAAAATATGTTAGTTTCTTTCACCTGTCGGATGTTGAAAACTGCACTATTATTTTTTCACATATCGCTTGTTTAAAATTGCGAGTCCATTTTTTTTTGCTTTCAATTTTTTCACCTGTCATTTGTTTAAAAACTGCCATCCAATTTTTTTCGCCTGTCCTTTGTTTAAAAACACGACTCAATTTTTTCGCCTGTCGTTTGTTAGTTGCGATTCTATTTTTTTCGCCTGTCATTTGTTATACAAATCGGTATTTTATTTTTTCAACTGTCATTTGTTTCAAAAAATGCCATCCAATTTTTTTCGCCCATCATTAATTGTTTAAAAATGCGATTCTATTTTTTTTTGTTTCTTAGTTATTTCGCTTGTCGTTTGTTAAAAGTTAGGCACGATTCTATTTTTTTTCGCCAGTTATTTATTTAAAATCTTATTCTATTTTTTCGCCTAGTAATTTGTTTAAAAACTGTCAAACAATTGTTTCGCCAGTCATTTGTTTAAAGGTGCGATTCAGTGTTTTCACCTTTCATTTGTTTAAAACTGCCATCCAATTTTTTTCGCCTGTCATTAATTGTTTAAAAACACGATTCAATTTTCGCCTGTCATTTGTTTAAAAACGCGAATCAATTTTTTCCATTTGTTTAAAAATGCGATTTTTTTGCCGATCATTTTATTACTTAGTTCACCTGTGTCTGCATTAATATACGTACATAAAAAATAACCTTTAAGACTGTCTTTATAAAAGTCAACGGATTTTTGAACCGTCTATATTAATTAAACCCATTAAACCGTCTGTTTGAAATGGCGATAATAAAGAATGTAATTAAAAGCGGGCTGATTGTTATTCCATGCAGTTTTTCAGATTGGAATGTTTTATTTGTTGTTGTATGCTTATTTTCTTAATCAGGATTTCGTTTTAAATGTCTGTATCCTTGTGAGGTCGTGCGGGTTTTATTATATAGCTCCGTATTTGAATATATAGCTCCGTTTCCGTGAAAGAGCTGTATGTATTGCATCTTGCACACATTACACATGATCTGAATATCAATCTGCGAGCTATATATATCTCCCCCTCTCCCTCTATGTTCCCCTTCTCTAGTAACTCTCTGGTTCGAGAGCTATTGTTATCTTTTGTGTAAACAGCTGTCGGTTTTAAATGAAAAATTTTAATGTTATTTTATAATTTTATGTGCAATTTCTTTTCCCTGTTGAAAGTGAAGAAGATTTTCTTGAAAGCTTACTGATGGTACCAATTGTAGTTTGTTTTCTTTTGTTTTGCTTTTTTTTATTATTTTTTCTTCTTATATTTCTGTTTTTATAAATCGGTACCTATATCAATAAAATTTATATCTATACCTACTATAATCTTGTTTTTGAATTTTGATGTTTTAAGATATTGACAACGTAGTATTTTTTTTTTTTGAAACAAAAAGAATACAGAAAAAAACATAAAGACAAATGGGATCGATTACCGATTGATACGAGAACATAGAGTTTTGTTTTAGTTTGGGAATTGACCAAAATAAATTTTGCAAAATATTTGCTATAGGGTTTGAAATTTGAGTACATAGTAATAAAAATCGCCGAAAATATTGTTACAAAACTGTTTTCTGAGTTGGCGGAATAAATATTTATTTACAATAATTAAAAACACAATAATAATGAAAAGTCAGTTCTAACAATCAACACAAGTAAACAATAACTAAACAGTAATTTTTAAACAAAGCAAAACAAAACAATAAATAGCACTTAACTAATAACTCGTAATTATTTCCACTACACTAGTATTTATTTTATCAATCTATTTATTTATATCACGGCACTATTTATATCACTGATCCACCGTAGACTTGACTGCGTGACTCACCGTTGACTGATTAATTCACTCACTCGCACTGGCTGTTTATATATGCTGCGTCGCGTAAGCCTAGTATTTTCTCGCTTTCTCTAGAACTTTCGCGCAGGTACTAGTTGTTACAGTAAGCAGACCCCGTTTCTCAGAACTCTTGCCTGCCGTTTATATACAGGGTGATCCGTAACAATATATTTGTTTACGTGGTTTTGGTGATGTAATTTGAGCCCTGATCAGTATGGAGACGAACTTAAGAATCCAGATTCTATCGTTGGTGGTCAATGGGTATTTGATGTGCTGCTCGACTGAATATTCGTACGATATTAGTTATGACGTAGACGTACAATATAGTTATGAACACAAACGTCGCTGCTTTTAGATGAGTACTGGTCTGGTCGATCGCTTCACGTAAAGTGATCTCGACATGAACCGAACGAAAAAAACGAAAGTAAAAAATTTCACTTAAAAATTATAAACATAATTAATTTAGTATTTGCCAAAAAATAAATTGGGTAACCTCTCATTATAGAAACAGCGCAGCAAGTAGAATAATCAGATCGATATACATAATATTTCGAATACGCGTATTGTACTTTTATCCCATAGTAAATCTCTAGTTTACAACACTATTTCAGAGAGGCGCGTGTACTTAGCTCTGATGGTTATTAAATTTCTTTCATGGCGTACTCAATGCCATGCGTACTTCTATAACTATAGATCCAGTACTACGGATTCGTAGTACCTAGAGAATACGTTCCGTACCTCCGGGTATAGACAATGTAGAATTGCTTTTATAAATACTTTTATTATATGGGTTTTTTGTTCTGTAACGATAGCAGATCTCTACGTTACCGACATTAACATTTAAGTTAGACTAAAAGTGTCGTTCTTCATGTACCGATGGCAGTACGGGCGGTTTAAATTTTTTTAATGTTTTTTTTTATTTATAATTTACATACCTACAATGTTATATATACTAATAATTATACTTACATAAGGATTTCCTGCCCAATTACTTGGAGAAGCAGTGCTAGGGCATCGGACATTCCACTTAAATTTATAAAATGAGGCGATATTTTGCCCTTCAATAGCTATTTAATTTATTCAAAATTTCTCCTTCAATAATCGCAAATAAAAGTCGAAATATTTATTTATACAAGGGTGTAGCTAATAACCTTTCTAAATTCCAATAAAGGTCGATTTATATTATCTGGTCAGACACGGCGCGGGAACGTAGTGTTTTACATGCATTTCAATTACGAATATTTATACTCAGCGTTTCCTGTCCGTTCAGACACGTACCAACACTCGTATTTGATATGCATGTAAAATGTTTGTCTCGCCGGAAACGCTACATTCCCGCACCGTGTCTAACCGGATAATATGAATCGACATTTATTCGTACATTCCCCCATAAAAATTCAAAAATAGTGAGGAAAATGCCAATTAAAGATAGTAATCTACTTTGCCGACATTGTTGAAAAATTCATAGATACTCATCAAGCAAAGCAAATCGCATCAAAATCGAACCATCCGTTAATAAGCTACGGTGCCACAAACACACACACAAACACCAAACGCATAAAACCCCGTTTTCCTTCAGAGATTAAAAATATATAGTACTAACGGTGCACTTTCTTCGTAGTCTTAGGTCCACACGCACTGAATCGACTCGGATCGGTCGACTCGGAACGGTACGATCGGCCGTCAGCGTATACCGCGTACCGAATCGACAAATTCCGTGTTTTCAACAGCTCAGTACTACTTGATAATATTTTGTTAAAAACCATCGGAAAATTCGGCATTTTTTGCCCCTTCAGTCATTCTCTGCCGTCGCCGAGCCGATGCGGCCGGTCTGACCTGATCGAAACGAAGTCAGTACGTGGAGATTCATTTAAGTTCATGCGCATATGAAATAGTGATGGGCGATTGTAAGATGTTTTTACAATCGAAACAATTGCAATCGTTCATAATAACAATCGAGTCCACAATCGACTCGGAGTTTGATTTTACAATCGAAATGTTCGATTGTTCAAGTCGATTATTTGCCAGTGAATGAGAATACATATAATCGCGATTCAAGGTTATATGGTAGTCGATTGAAGTCTGACGTTTACGCTACTCGTTCATCGTTGATTCACTGTTCACACTGTTCAGTCGGTCTCAGAGCACTCGATTACTGCATAATCGACCATCCATCGACTCGACCACAGTTGTTGAGTGATGAACGATTATATATTATGTGGCTCTCGACAGTGTACATCGTCTGTACGATTGAGTACTATGCAACTTGGTCTCGGTGAACTATGAAACAACAACAATCGAGTCCAAGTGAAAACCATCGAGAGTCATCGAGATGTTTGAACAATCGAGACAATCGACTAAAATATCTCGTAATCGCCCATCACTAATATGAAAACGTTCCGAGACGACCGATCCGAGTCGATTATGTGCGTGTGTATCTTATGATGACGTCTCAACCAATCTACTTTAGACGTATTGTAATCATTTCAACGGTAGTGAAGCTATAAGCTGGGAATACCCTGCTGCTACTTCACGTTTTATGGTTTTAATGAAATTGTATTACTACCAGGCCGGGAAGACTGATTTTACTCACTTACATATCACTCACAAAACGTTCTGGTTATAGGGTGAACTAGGGCTTGAGAATAGCCGAGCGTGTAGCAGTGCTGTTGTTTATATGGCGTTGCTATGGTTCCTCTATTACAAGTCCCGAGTTCTAGCCCGAGAGCTGGTAAAAGTGTCAATTGGATTTTCAATTTATTATTAAAAAAAAATATAATGATTTGAAAATATGAATAGGTGCTAGACCCAAATAACCTTAGCTGTTGGTGGTCTTTAAAAACACACAATTTTATAGGGTGAACTGTACCGACTGTTTCAGAGCATAAAATAACATATAAAGTAGGCGGCACTAGTGCCGCCTAGTGACGAGTTTGTGTCGCTTAGTGACGAGTTTGTGTCGCCTAGTGACAGTCGATTGTGCCGGCGGCACAAGAGTTAGAATTTTAATTTTTCGGCGTAATATATTGTATCTGTACCAAGTCTTCATGGTTTCCGGGCTTGTAGGCCGTGGTCCGGTGGTATTTCTACCTGACTTTTCGTCTACAACTGCGGTAGACATTCTCAAAGGCGATGTGGCAGCGGTCAAAGTATCCTCCTTGGCGGCTCACGGGTCAGTGTGTCAGTAGTGATGGGAGTATTCGAATGCTAATCGAGAAGTATCCGATTCTCATAAGTTCTCGGTGTTCTCGAATACTTTTTTGAAATTATTCGAATACCGAGTTCTCGTAAGAAGAATTGCAAATAAACTGCAATCGAAGATTCGGTGTTCTCGGTTCTCGATTCCGGTACTCATCCAGTCAAAGTCAAACTATTTCCCACACATAGTGTAGCACAACTCACTCTGAATCGAGTGCAATCGGTACTAATCGGTAGAGTCCGTACAGACTATGGTATTATGACATTGTCGCGGTGCAAAGAAATAAGAATCACAAAACACCTACATATAGAATGTCCACTCCCGTACAATCTTTTGAACCTCCTAAATTCAACCATAGGCAAGAGGGGTACTCCGAAAAGAGCAAGGAATAGGTTAGCTAAGCGGGTTGCATATATGTAATATTTTATTCTTTTTTATTATTTTCTCTCTTTTTCTTTCAATGATTGTTGGATTTAATAAAATAAACAATGAAAATTAACTATTATTATTTTATTTCATGAAATATATAACAATTAAAAAACAAAAAATTGTATCCTAAGTCATAACTTACAAGTTTATTATATAAATATAGTATTTTGTAATTTGAATTTGAAATAATACATAAAATATCTGTATAATGTGGCATAATTATTATTTTAGTCATCAAAAAAATGAAAAAATTGACAAAAGAGCATTAACCTCATTTGGTAACAGTGGCGTAAAAGCAATCGAGTGACTCATGTGCGAAGTTAATTGCAGGACCCCTGTTTTTGTATTTTGTAATAATAAAAAATTCACAATTGAATAATACATATATTTAAGTTAAACAACAGAAATCATTACTTTTTCGCCAACTTTTCGTCTATATTTTAGACTTCCTGAGGGCTCTATAATGAAAATCACAAATCATTACAATTAGGCCGGGCGCATGTATACAATTGCTTCACGACTACAGTTTAGTCGAGTTGTGTACGTGTCGCGATTTCAGCCCAACTAAACTATTAATTAGTTGTTAGAGGTGTGCATACAATCAATCAATTGTGCCACAGTTTCACTGTTTAGTCGAATGTATGCGCACGTCATACACAGCTTTGGGCATATTAAGCTGCAGACGATAGTTGTTAGATAGTTTAGACAAAAGGCGATCAATGCGGTTTTATGATTTTTTAGTCGAACAACTATCGTGTTGTATGTATGCGCAGACCCTTAGGGGTGGCAAGGACGTTTTCGAAACTTTGCGACATCAATATTTTTTTGAGAATAGCACATTATATTCACAATAAAATTCAACACAGTAATTAGCCTTAAAATTAAGTATATAATTGTTATATCTACTTATTTAAAACTCAGTACTCACTATTTAAACAACTCCGCCCATATCCGAAACATTTACATCGGATTCGGTTACGGTTTCGAATACCCGATAGTTTCGGTTACGAAGCTCCATAACAAACCTAGTGTTAACGAATCCGATATAGATATTTAGATTCCGAAGTTTTAATCGTATCAATGTTTCCGCTGTATCAATATGTCACACTTTCCACTGCATAGGATGATAGGTGGTGTTCTGGCGGATTCAAAGAAGGAACTGCATTCCATTTTAATGTCACTCTTGAGAAGTCTCGCACAATATCCTCAGTTTGAAAATGACGACTGCAGATGCGCATTTTTTCATAAATGTCTTGATATGACATCGTTTCCAACGTCTCTCTTTTTGTAAATATATTCCATTGCTCATTACCGCATGCCGTTCAGTAAACTTCGGATTGGGAAAACGAAATTTTGGAATGGTGGCGTCAGTATCTCAATAAATAATACTAGAAAAAAATGTACATAAGTCAATATCAAAGCATATATAATCTTAACAAAATTAATCATATTGTAATTTTAACAATTATATCGGTATATACCTATTATCATTTTAAATTTTAATAAAAAAAGTATCTTTCCGATCATAAACGTAGTGATAGTAATTAAGGCATTTAATTATTACAAAGAATAAAGATAGTATACTATATAATAAATTAACACTAATATTTTATTGAACACACTTACCTTGATGTATTTATAATTAGAGCAAAGCACGTTTAACATTCTATTTGTATTAACAAAATTCAAAAATAATATTATATCAGTCTGGTAAAATAGAATATCATGTTATGACAACTTTAAATTTTAACGGACGTTTGACCATGTGAGGCCACTGAAGCTGTCATTTATATCAAATTGCCAACATAAAACATAGATCGAGTAACTTGTTACTACCAACATGAATAAATAGTTTTACTACATTCCCCTCACTTCTGCCGGAGTAATGTCCACATTCTTGCGTGGTCACTGTTGGCCTATACAAGTTAACCTTCTATATGTGGGTGTTTTGTGATAAGAATATCACAATATGAGAAGCGAGAACCGAGAATATTATGGAATAATATAGGTATTATATTATTCATAATATTCTCAGTTCTCGGTTCTCGAATACTCATTCGATTCTTAAAAGTATTCGAATACCGGGTTTTTGATTCTTAAAAGAATTCGATTCTGTCCATCACTATGTGTCAGTGACTGGTGTCCTCCCTTCTTTTATGCCTAGTACCAGTGTGTTCTCTGTTCAGTCGTAGTCCGTCTCTCTGTAATTGGTCAACGATTGGTCATTGATTTTGTATGTCAGAGTGCTGGTGTCCAGATTTTACTGAGATTGAGGCCTTCATCTTTTCGGTAGAAATTCTGTGTGTGCTTTTTGTTACATCTTGGGGGCGGTCTACATCCCTCCCATACCGCTATCTAGCAAAATTTCTTACTCAGGGCACTTTAATATGCCTCCCTCAACATCTACACAAAAATAAGGCCTTGAATAAATAACACCAAAAAATTGTCAATACTAGCTCTCGGTATATTAGTAGTAGGGTTCATGATTTCTCGAGCTTATCAGTTTCTCGGGTCTCGAGAATTCGCGAGGCTAATTTCTCGGGTCTTCTCGGGTTGTCGAGAAATTTACATTTACGTATGTTTTTGTATATCTTTTCGGTTTAAATAATGAAAAAAGTCGTCACAAAACTAAAATGTGTATCATAAAAAATATCTTATTTTAAATCAATAAATTAAGTGGTTTTCCTGTCAAATAAAAGTATCAAAATAATCATAAAACTTTTATTGACAGTTTTCAACAAAATTGGCTTCTCTCAATCAAAATAAAAAAAATTAAAAATTTAAACATTAAAACGTTAATACTACGCTGACATAATTACAATCACAGCACCATTTTGGCAGATTAATTAGGAAAAAAATCAACTGAAAACTTTGCAAGATCAATAAAACAACATCTGAACATAGTACATGCATACAAAACAATTAGATCTGCTTACTCTGTCTGATAAAATATGCCTTTAGAAAAACTAATGCATTTATAGCGTTATCAGACAGCTGGTTCCTTATTTTATTTACTGCATTTTCTGAAAGGCAAAGGCAAATAATTATAATTTTATAGACTAAAATATGATTTCTCGAGTTCTCGACTTTTCTCGAGCTTAATTTCCCGGGAACAAAGCCCAACGATTTCCCGGGAATTCTCGGCTCGGGAATTCCCGGGAATGAACCCTAATTAGTAGACACTTGCAATTATTTGTATTGAAAAATAAATTAATAAGAATTATTGTTACCAAACTTTTTGCAAGCATTGTTGAAACAAGGAGTATAGTCGAAGTGTTGCTGTTAAATTGGTAATGAATTCCTACATTAGTAAAAATAAATCAGACTGTGCTCACGCCGGTGTGTGATTTTGTACAAGGATTTTCTTGTAGAAAGGAAGAGTAAAAAAGGTCAGAAGAATTTGTTGTCATAGCTTGTAAAAACAGATAATCAAACTCTAAATATCGTTTTTATGTTTGTAATAAGACGCACGCTTTTCCTTTACTGTTTTTCTGAGAAAATTCACCTGGAAAATTGAAATTAGTCACTTTGATGATACTTTCTTTTTAGGTCTTAATTTCATTTGAAAATATATATTTCCTATGTTAAATAATAAGTTATTTAACTAATTTTAGAACTGATGGAAATGATTAATTAAATTTTCAATTTATTAATAAAAATATAAATTTTAAAATAATTGTTGGTTGATTTCTATACAGTGCTTTATGTATATATCTAACATGTAGATTATCTTACGGTGTCTACAAGATTTAATTATTTCTAGAATATTGTGTAGTAATACCAATTATTGGTTATCTATAACATTAATATGTCTAGGTACTTATTAATTAGTGTATCCCATTAGGGTGTTTGAAATAATTTTCACTTTCATGATGAGCTCTCGCTAGAACGAAGATTCACATCTACAACCTAGCTATAATGAATTAACACTCGCATGTAGTGAAAAACGTGTTAAAAATTCAATTAAAATAAATCTGATAAACAAGCATGTATATTATCGAAAAAAGTAGGTATAGTTTTTTTTTTCAACTGAGAAGATACTTTTTTCAGTTGAAAACAAAATCTAAACGAAACAAAAGCACTTATGCATATTGTAACTGAATATATGTATGAAAATGACATACAAAGAAATCAGTTGACATACTGCGGTCCAATGTTTTCTATAAAACATCAACAATGGTGGTATTATACGGCTAAATCCATACGGCAAATGCTTTGAATGCAAATGATATATTTATTTTCTCTTTTTATTTCGGCACATTCACACAACGTCGACTGAATATTCCAATGGATTTTTCTTTTATACAAAATGTTTTTTTATGAATGACTCAAAATATGTGCTCACTTTTATTTTATTGAATACACTGCACCAAAAACGTACAGTTATTGGGATTTAACATATGAATTATTTGTAACGTAATCAATTTGACGACAATGAGCCATTTTCCTGAGGGTACTTCTTCCAATTATCCACGAGAGGCAGCACTTGTGGTAGGTACAAACATTATTTATTCCCCATTAGTGTCGTGACATTTAGTGGTATAACTTAATTATTTAATTAATTTCATAATAATAATAATTTAATAATATTATTGAGTTATATACTTACCACTAAAATGACACGACACTAATGGGGAATAATAATGTTTGTACCTACCACAAGTGCTGCATCTCATGGATAATTGAAAGAAGTACTCTCATGAAAATGGCTCATTGTAAAATCGATACATTAGGAATTATTTTTTTATGGCGTTAAAAATTGAAAATATCTGTCAGTGGCCAAAAACAAAAAAAGGATTTTTTTCGGTTTTGAATTTATAATTTAGGTTCATAAGTATAAAAGCGTGGGTCGTGACTGTAATAAATTATCATAGAGTTTACGACCCAAGCTTTTATACTTATGAACCTAAATTAAATATTTTTTGTCTTTTTAGTGCATTTATAAAACCGTTGAACTTAAAAGTTTTTTTACCTTTTTTTATAAAATGTTTTATTTATATTATTTATTTTCAATTTGCACTCAGTTATTAAGACGTGGTCCTGCTGAGTGTTACAAATTAAATAAATAAATAATTCTCAGACCAGTTAAAACAAACTTCCTGTACAATAATATCGTGTGTCTATAATAATATATTCAAATGCACATATTATAAGCTATTGAATAAAACACTTTTTTTGTGTGCTGCAGCTCTGGGAATGTACTTTGTACTCCAGTATTGTGTATTGCACTGCTCCATAGTAGTAAGGCGCAGAGAAAACTGGAACTGCGCTAGTTGGCACCGGGTTCATGCATTTCTTTGCTTATATAGACCCATCATCACACCATACCAGCATGACACTTCTCCATGCCTATTTAAACACACTAACCAACCGTAAATTTAAGAGTATTACATTTAAAATACATAATTTAATTAGATATTTTACACTACCGCCTCTACCGAAGGTGTGACTTTTTAACCACATCATTTGACTAATCAAACTGACACGAATTGACACAAGTATGACGTGCAATTCACACGATTATTTGCGCCAATCCCACATGAGATTCACCGTACCTACCTAGTCCTTTAATTATTAACTTCCCATCGGAAGTTATTGTAATGGGTTCGAAAATCGAAATCAAAATGTATAACAAACTTTTGTTTCAAGGTCACTACACTATTTTTAGAAAGATTCCTGTGTGTGTGTATGTACGTATGTGTGTGTGTGTGTACGTACGTACGTATGAACGTATATTTCTAAGACGAAATCTCGAGAATGAAAAATGATATCGACTACGTTAGGGTGCCAATCGACGCGTATTAACGTAAATATGATCTGAAAGAAAATTTTTCAAAATCGGTTCAGCCGTTCTTTTTTTTAACCAAATAGACTCCAAAAAAGTAGATTTTACACAATATCTCGCGAATAAAAAATTATATCGACTTCGTAAGGGTGTCAATCGAGGCGTGTTAACGTAATTTTGACCCGACATAAATTTTATAAAAATCAGTTCAGCCGTTTTTTTAAAATTATTGTTAAAAATAAATTATAATTATGTTTTAATGTTTAAAATGATTACTTTCCTGTGTAATATCTAATTTAATTATTATTAAATATTTATCAAACTGGGAAGTTTGTCGTGTGGACCTCAAGGGTCGCACTTTAGTCCTAATAAACGACCCACCTCACGGCTTGTTTAAATTATAGCAATAATAACGATAAAGAACTTTACATACGAGAGCTAATAATTTTTAAGTTATATAATAACTTAAGATGTCAAGGCATATTTTTCAGCCAAATGTCAATTTGTTAATTAATTGAGAGTCAACCGACATCGATGCAATTCATAACATTAATAGAATCTGCTGTCAGTGAATACTTACGTAATATCTTCAATAAATTCGTATTATACGCGTGTCTTCGCTCGGCGTCCGGAGTCCGATTTCAGCAAACGAATCACTAATGCTATTTGAATGTTATAGGGCTTGAGAATAGCCGAGCGTTTAGCAATGCTGTTGTTTACATGGCGTTGCTATGGTTCCTCTATTACAAGTCCCCAGTTCCCGGGTTCTAGCCCGAGAGCTGGTAAAAGTGTCAATTGGATTTTCAATTTATTATTAAAGAAAAAAATAATGAATTGAAAATATGAATTGGTGCTAGGCCCAAATAACCTTAACTGTTGCTGGTTTTTAAAACACAATTGTAATTGAATGTTATTATATGCGGAGTATACTTACTATGAAACGACGTAAACAGCAAAAAATGTTTCTTGTCGCTACAAAATGTTTCGGCAGGTGCGTGTTTTTCACACAAATAAAAGAATTGAAGACGGTGTTTGGCGCTCGGTGTGGAAGTAAATGAAACGAACGGTTTAACTTGTCAGAAACACGTCTTTACCATAGAGCCAAAAGTATGCACTGAAAATCATTTGTTTTCTATTCCAGGCCTGGCAAACGTATGCGTTTAATTTAGAATTAATATTGATAACTTGTAAAAATATTTATATTTTGCAAATGCTTAATTCGAGTTATTAAATTACTAAACAAATTTAGTATCTACTTAGTACTTATTTTGAGCACAAAAATAATGATTGCATTGTATAATCTGCTAACAGGATTTCTTGCTCAACTTGGGAAACCACTAGTGTTACCAGGTGTCCCGATTTGCGCGGGACGTCCCGATTTTCAGGGGTTTGTGGACACGTCCCGATTCACCCTTGATCGGGACGCCGAATGTCCCGATTTAGGGTCAATCGGTAATTATAAAAGGTTCCAACTTCGCACGTATTGTTTTGTGACTTCGAATAGCGCGATAGAGATATCACGTTGTCCTGTTCTTTTCTGCCGCCGCGTAAGATCCAAAGATTATGATGACAATATTTTGATGACATTATTTTCACCGCTTAATATAATAAAAAAAAAGTTGATTTATAAACACCTAGTTTTTTTTAGTTGTCCCGATTTCAGAACCAAAATCCCGATTTTTTTAACCTTCTGTCCCGAAATTTGGCAAACTGGACCTGGCAACACTAGAAACCACTGCTAGGGCAGGAGATCATAATTCTTAATTTATAGCTATTTCGAACATTTTTTATAACTGTATTTGTGTGTAAGTATTTATTAATGATTCCTGTATATTAGCAAAGGTTTGATTAGTTTATTAATTCTCCAGAGACAACACAAACATTAAATGGATTTGTCAGATACAAAAATTACAGTACCTACTTACATTTAAAAATTACATTGTATTTAAAATATATTAGGTACGGAAATACTTGTTCTTCTAACACAATTTTCTAGCTTAAAAATATAACTAGAAATTGAATACATTTTACTATGTTTTTTATTAAAACTTACTTAGTTTTTCGAGCTATAATAAGTATATCAAATAAAGATTACGATTAAAGGTACGTGCAGTACGCAGCTGGGATTCTAGATGGTAGCATGTATGGTAGATGGTGGCTGAAATTATAAGCGCTTATAGGTTTGCACAACGAAACTTTGATACTAGCATTGATACAAGCTTAAATCGTCAGATAGCGAAGACGAATATTTGTGTTCTTCTGCTACAAAGTGGTATATTTTAAATACAAATTTGGGTAGGAGCTATCATGTCCACCCTATTAATAGAAAACGATCTAAACATGGCGAATTTCATCATTTATACCAAGAATTAAAATTTTACCCAAACCGGTTTTTTGAATATTTACGTATGGATAACACTTTTAAATACCTACGTCTTAGAAAAAACTCAAAACAAATTAAATAAAACTGGCAAAATTTCACTTATTAAACTAGTTACATCCATTGCGAAACTTGTAACGGCCATTTGACAGTTGTCACACGTTGATTGTAGTAGTCAGCGCGCTGAAAGAATGGTGTAACAGCGCTATTATACCTGCTACACTCACTGCTTCGTTGTGTACGCTCGCATATATAACAATGCATTAATTTAAGCAAGCCCTGCTATGATCTACGCTACCATCTAGAATCCCAGCTGCGTACTGCACGTACCTTAAGAAATATTAACAGAGCTGCATGATTACTTATATAGTAACTTTAATCTAGAGCTTCTATAATATACAATGTGTCACGAACATAGGGCAAATAACGTTGAGAACCTTTACAATTTTGTAGTAGGCCATGGGCTATAAGATCTAACGTAAATATGTAGTAGATGCTTTGTTTTTTTTTATTTAGCAGGTTCCGAGCTACTCTTAATAGTTGCTAACAATAAAAAATGGTGGAACCTTTGGTGTAAAGATACGAAATGTTACAATTAATTGTGGTAATTGTAACATTTCGGTTAATAGTTGCTATTGAAAATTGTTAAAAAAATTCAGTGTAGATACATACTAGCTCTGTTCCAACCTGCTATAAATGGATCGTTCTGAAACGGTAACGAAACTATTTGTATCGGTTTTGTGCGCATGCGTCGATTTAGCACAGTTCTGTGACGATACAAACAAAGCTATTACTTTTTCTATGTAATCCATTACATATTTACATTAGATCTTATGGCCCATTGCCTACTGCAAAATTGTAAATGTGCTCAATGTTATTTTCCCTATGTTCCCGTTTACACACTGTATAGCGATCTAGATGATCGCCAAATGATTTTTTCGTGTGTGTGAAATAATAGGTTAGAGTTTTGACGTAAGTGAGTTGAATGATGGGTTAAAACTTCCTAGTGACATTTATATTCAGAATCTGCTTTACGAGATTACGAGACAGCGGTTCGCATTATCTAAGGACGATGGCCTATGCTATTATGCAGAAAGCGCCATTAGAACCTATGAGAGTGCCTACGTCCTTTGAATCTATGATATTATCTTCTTTTGCTGGTTAAGCATTTCGTGGTTTTTTTTTCTCTCTCTCTCTCTCTATCGTCGAACAATTTTTTTTCTACGCTGTCATTTAGTATAATATTTTTTTATTATTATTTCATCTCACTTTTTAAACGAATTTCACATATTTTTGTAGGTAAAATTCTTTTTTTTTTTGTTGGATGATTTTTTTAGCACAATCTTTTTTTATTATTATTTTTCAACAGTTGCTAAGCGACTTTTCATGGAATATAAAAATATTTTATTCAGGTAAGGAACAAGTGTATGGAATATTGGACGTTTATCGAAGTGACTTGCTGAATATTTCAGCATTCAGTATTTCTACAAAGGGCTTTTTGCCCATTCTCTAATCTTTTCAGGTGGAAATTTCTCCGATTTTCCGTATATCCAGTATTTAACACGTAAGTTACCTACTACTTAGTATTTTAATAAATTAATAATAATTTATATATCTAGGTATATACCTATAAATTATGTACCTACCTATATACAGGGTGTTTACGGTCATGTAATTTTATTTTTAATCGGTGATTAAACACCTTAAAAAAATGTAATTAACGTTAAAAAAGTTGAATAATAAGAGAGATATGAATTTTTTTGATAACTTTTGAGCTATTAAAAATGAGTCCAAAAATTCAATGCGGTATAAAAAATAATTCTTTATATTTTTTATACTAGATATTGTTAATATAAGATCCGTTAGCGAGAATTAGAAAATTTTTATTAATAACCACTTTTTTATTTTTCATTATTTTTCACGTATGTATCTAATAATTTAGTGGTACTTTTAATATTATTTTACCTTATGCCTCCTCTACACCATCGGCCATGATGGATTAGGCCATGATTGCCACCATCATTGCGCAGCTGTCCACACAATCGTGCATTATTCATTTGATGACCCAACGTCCTTTGATGTTTGTCTGAAAAACCGACACATCGGCGATTAGGCTCGATCGTCCATCATGGCCGATAGTGTAGAGGAGGCTTTACGTAGACACTTGCAGAGAAAAACCGTCGCCAGCTCTCCGTCTATTTGATGCACAGACATATATTGACATATATTGAAAGTAACGAAAACAAAGTATCGTGGTAAAATAACTTTGCTTGCATTTTAATAGTCTGTTTTATTAACCTACTTATACAAATTATAACAGATCGGTAAGTTTCAAAAACTCGGCAGTAACGAGTTTTAGAGTTAGTAACGAATTTCCCTTTCCGTTTTCACCTTGATTTGTGTTTGTCCGATAAAAATAACGAAAGTACTGATATTTTTGCAAATAAATAAAACGCAGGCTGTAAATATTGATATCTGACAGTGATGTTATTTAAAATGAAGTTTTTTTGTACATTTCGCCATTTTACATATTCATGATTGAAAACAGGAGATTGTATACAAATGGACAAACGTTATACCGGATGTTTTGTTAAAATGTTCACTTAAATATTGTTATTTCATACTAGCTGTACCGACTCGTCGATGAAGAGGTAAAGTTTATAGATGTATAATATTCAACATTAAAAAATGGCAAAGATAACTTGATGTAATGGTCAGCGTGCTGGCCATTGGAACGAGTTGTCTTGGATTCGAATTCCACCTCGCTCATGGATGTTTTGTGATGTCGTTTAGTTTCAATTGATGATTTTATTTGATGTATTTAAGACCAAAATTGTCGAGCGTCTATAATCTACAATAAATAAATTTAAAAATGGCAAAACAGAGTATAGCTGGTCACTCTACAAAGTTATATTTTTAAAAAAATCAAAATTATTCAAGTGTAGGCCGCTCGAACAAAAAAAACGCTTGTGTTATAAAATGTATTAGATTTAGACTTTAGAGAATAAATTTGATTAGATACCTATCTATATTTTCATTGTTGGTCATAAATAATTATTAACTTTTCTTTTAAAAATTCAGTCAAGCTAAGTCGCAATGATCCACTAAGGAAGTATCCATGTTATTTTGCGAAATGTAACCGTCCTGAACACACGTGCAAATTTTTGACCAAAATCGATCCAGTAATTGGGCTCTAGATACAACCACAGACAGACACAAACATTTTTTTAAAAACGCTTTTTTAGGTTCAGTGAACTTGAAATCATGTAAATTAACTAAAATATGCACGCATGATAAAGTTACAAATAGTTCAGTCAGTAAGGTATTGAAAAAGGGGTTTACCTTGCAAAAGGTGGGGTAGAAGATTTTTTTTGTACTTGTAGGTATATATTGGTGCCAAAATGATAAAACCAAGTTATCCAACATGGCCGACCCCGGGACAACTTTTGGCAGCCGAAAAACCATGGAAATTTACCACTTCTCTTGCTTTTTTCGGAATATCTCAGAAACGGTCTACTTAAGCGTTTCTTCCATGATGTACTGTTTTAAAGAGGATTACATTTCCTATAATTTTCATTCCTACATTTTTTCTGTGGTTCGAATAGTAAACTCGCTACAGCTTTTTGAAAATCGCCAAAAGTTGTCCCAGGATCGGCCATGTTGGATATCTAACTTTGTTTTTTCATGTTGGCACCAATATATACAAATACAAAAATATCTTCTACCCCACCTTTTGCAAGGTACAATGTCTCTAATGACTGAACTAAAAGTCAATACATAAAATCGATATTTTGTTAGTTCACCCGGTATATTTTCCATAATGCCCTTTCATTGTAACAGAAAACTGTCACGACTCATAAATCAAATCGTGAATGGAAGACACATTATATAAATTAAATAATATTCAATGTAACTTTTTTTTATAGACGTATATGTTTGTTTTGTGAATTATGATTTAATTTAAATGAATTCAACATACGTTTTAATTTCAAAATACAATTTTATCGAAATTAAATTTAATGTTTGTAGTTTCTACTGTAAGAGCGAAACTACACAAGCAGATTTTCCGCGGCGTTTTTAACACGGCGGATTTTCCGCGACGTTTTTAACACGGCGGATCGCACGTTCAAAAAATGTTTTTGGGGGGTTTCAAACTTTGCCCTCCCCCAATTTACGAGAAAATATTTTTTAGGTTTCTCACTATTGGACTATATTCGAGTTAGCAAGCTTTATAAGTACGCGAAATTTCAGCTTGATACCATCGTTTAGTCGAGAGAAATTCGATTATAACATGCAGACGAACAGACTCAACTTCTGTTTTTTTTTCTTTTAAAGAATAATATATTGTAACAAAACTGTTTTTTACATGGGCGGAATAAATTATTTATTTACAAGAATTAAATGTTAACAAAACAATTACAGATAACAATAAAATGTAACAATAACAACTTATCCAATAATGAGAACGAACAGTAATTCTGAAACAAAGTGAAGCACTTCAATAACACTGAATAATAACTATTTATATACTGTATTTATGTTCGCAATTCGACTCGACACTGATTTTTGACTGACTGCCTACGGTGACTGCCCCTGCTTATATAGAACTACGCAGCCTAAACACAGCACGCTCGCGCGCTTTCCAGAATATTCTCGTGGTTACCTGTGTCTTCGATATCATTCCACGCCTCACCATTGTTACCTGTTCTCGACGCTTCTATTGTCGCCAAACTATTAACTAATAATTCTTGATATTAACGGTGCGTTCCCTTAGATAGTTTTATAGACTCGCTCTTTCAGCGTTACATGACGACTCTGTAATGTACATACTCTTTAGTACAACATTGTAAAATTAGGATTAGACTGTACAGTGTACATTTTTATTATTATTTATTTGAAGTCTGGTGCAGTATAATTGCCTTTACATATTGAATGTAGGGTATTTTATTTACGTTTAGTACACATGCGAGTTGGCTCTGTTATGTTGGCAACATGAGAGATATCATGTATGCACTAATTAGAATACGGTAATTGGAAACTCACAATTTTAAAAAAATCGCGTTTTGTCCACCGATTGAAAATTTCGATTTTAGTTTTGTTTGCTTGTTTGTTTTTCATTTCAGTATCGGTTGTTGTTTCTGTCAAAATATTGCATCAATAAAATTGTAAAAATATGGTACAGATCACACGTTTTTTTGAGTTTTTTTTAAGTGGTAGCAGTTGTTTTTTTATTGTGTTACATTTAATAAATAAATAAAATAATGATAATTTAAAAGTAATTCATTTACATACAGCGTGTCCACGAAAGTGCTTTACAAATGGAATTTTTTTTATTAATTATTGGAGCAAAAATTTTTTTCTGTGGAAAAGTTCTGCTTCGTCCAAAACCTCTGAAATACCAAAGAAAATTTTTTTCGGCCTAAAGTTTTACTGTTCTTTGTATGGAGAGAGATGGAGGACATGTTGAATTCTGACTTATAATTCTGAATAAATAATTATACTTAGAAGTTAGTTATGTTATAAGTTTGAATTAAATTTGATTATGTAACTAATTTAGCAAAAATCTTGAATATCACAGATAATTTTTATTTTTAGTAAAATAAAACTTTTTGATTTCCCTCGTATAACTTTAGGCCGAAAAAAATTTTCTTTGGTGTTTTAGAGGTTTTGGACGAAGCAGAACTTTTCCACAGAAAAACATTTTTGCTCCAATAATTAATAAAAAAAAATCCATTTGTAAAGAACTTTCGTGGACACGCTGTATAGAACGAGAGCTAGTAACAATTTTTTGGTGTTATTTATTCAAGACCTTATTATATAATGTTAAATAATGTTATTTTCCAAACTTCCCCTATACTATACTTAATAAGGGATAGTAAGAATATTTTAAGTTCATTTGAGTTAATTGACCTCAGATATATTTAAAAATATATTTTTAAACCAGCAGCTGAAATATTTAAAATATTTCTTTGTCAGTGAGAAATACTTTAAGTTCCTTTGTCACTTCATTCACCAGAGAAAAGTTGAAAGTGACATTCTGTGTTCTTTTTAAAGGATAATGTAAATGGATTTTCACGTTATTCTTTTTTCTTATTTTTGCCATTTCTAAAAGACTTTTCTTGAACACAGGATATTGCGACAAATAAATAATAGCAACACGTGTTCATTAAGAAAATCAATTGAGGCAAAATAATTTGCATATATGGAAACGTTTTAACTAAGCTCATAAGTGCATGTCCATAAACTACATATCTATGGTCGCATGGTAAAACTACTTATGTCGAATTTTTACAGGCTTTTAACTTCACCTGTTTATAAGTATGTTTGGGTCAAATCTTGAGTCAGTTTTGAACGACTTCCACGTATCCGATCGATTTGAAATTTTATACACATATGTATTCCCGATGACAATATATGAATAAATTGTTTTGGAATTAAATTCAAACCCTAACAGGTTCAAACGGGGGTATAGGTTTTTTTTTATTAATCAACGCCCAGGCCAAATCGCTGAAGCTAGAAACTTGAATTTTGGACAGTATGTTCCATTTTTGATGCAAGTATTCACTAAGATGGGATTTTTCGAAATTCAACCCTTACGGGGGTCAAAAGGGGGTAAATATGTTGATGCATTTTTACAAGCTTTTAACTTCACCTGTTAATTAGTATGTGTGGGTCAAATCTTGAAAGTCAATTTTGAACGACTTCCACGTATCCGATCGATTTGAAATTTTATACACATATGTATTCCCGATGACAATACATGAATAAATCGTTTTTAGAAATAAATTCAACCCCTGAGGGATTCAAACGCCCAGGCCAAATCGCTAAAGCTAAAAACTTGAATTTTGGACGGTATGTTCCATTTCTGACGCGAGCATTCACTAAGATGGGATTTTGAGAAATTTAACCGCTACGGGGGTCCAAATGTTGAAAGATTGATGAATTAATTTTGTTCAAATCGGCGTTCATGCGACACTCATGTGGTAGACCTCGCGCGGCGAAAAATGAAGCCACCGCGTCATAGTAACGTGAATGCATTGCGCCCGCCTTCTAGCTTGCTATTGGCTGTTTTGGAGATCCATGAGCGTCGAGTGTTTTCTAGAGGTGGCATTTTAAACAATAATAATTAAAAAATATATATTTGTTTATTATTATTATAGGCGTTCACTAGCATATTATTGATGACGTGCCTGGCTTCATCTCTCACCGCGGGCACTCTAACAGTGCTGTCACCAAAAAAAGTTATGTTATATTGTTACCTACTACAATTTCGGCCTAAGCGATTTTGTCTTTTGACTTCAAATATATTCGCTGCAACTTTTTAATTGAAATAACTAAACAAATAATTTAGAATGCACAAAAGTCTTTTATTTATACACTTAGAAATTAACTCTATAAACTTTTTTGAAAGTTTTATTGTCATTAGAAACTTTTTAATAGTATTTAAGCTTAATGTGAGTAACTTTTCAATTTCTGTTGCAATTAATTTGTAGTTTTAAGTACTTATACACGTTCGTTGTTTTAAGTTGTTGAAATATATATTGAAATTCAATAATATGTTTTAAGTGGTTCAAAGAAAGTATTAATTTATTTTTTTAGGGTTCCGAACCTCAGAGCGGAACCCTATTTATCCGTCCGTCTGTCACAAGGGTCTATCTCATTTATTATTCATACTTGCCCGGGAATTATTGCCTCCGGTTATGATAGCGTAATGCGATTTAGCCAACATTTTCACTCCAGCCGAAAGGTTTGTAACATAAATTGATAAAATTCCATCTCGCTCTATTTGCTTCAGTTGGAAGGCTTATATCATGAATAAATATAAATTGATAAACTTCCAACTTGCTGTTTTCGCTCCAGTTGGAAGAATTATATCATGAATAAACATAAATTGATAAAATTACAACTTGCTGTTTTCGCTCCAGTTGGAAGGTTTATCATGAAAAAACAAATTGTTGAAATTCCGTCTCTCTATTTTCACTCCAGTCGGAGGGTTCTTGATTCATGAATAAACAAATTATTGAAATTCCATCTCGCTCTTTTTGCTCCAGTTTGAAGGATTATATCATGAATAAACATAAATTGATAAAATTCCAGCTTGCTGTTTTCGCTCCAGTTGAAAGGTTTATATCATCAATAAATAAATTGCGAGATAAATTGTTAAAATTCCGTGTCGCTAATTTCGCTTCAGTGGTTAGAAGGGTACCTCGCTTAGATTAAGTTCACGCGGTAAAAATGAAAAGCTTTACTGTTTTTCCGACACCACGCGACAACTCCACGGTTAACCTAATTTGCCTTGTAACCAGAGATATGTAGCCTTTAACTTTAAGGAAGGGTTCTTAAATTGTCTGTCTTTTCGACACCACACGAGAAATCCACGATTAACCCATTTTACCTTATGATCAGAGACACATAGTCTCTAAGGGAGAGTGTCTTAAATTGCGCTGTCTTTTCGACACCATACGCGAAAACTCCACGGTTAACCCATTTTGCCTTATGACCAGAGATATATGTAGCCTCTAAGAGTGAGTGTCTTAAATTTCGCTGTCTTTTCGACACCAGCTACGCGAGAACTCCACGGTTTCTCAATTTTGCCTTGTAACCAGAGATGTAGCCTCTAAGGGAGTGTGTCTTAAACTGCTATGTCTTTTCAACACAACGCGAGAAATTCTTTGTTTTGCCTTCTGATCAGAGACACGTAGCCTCGAAGGGAGAGTGTCTTAAATTGCGCTGTCTTTTCGACACCACACGAGAAATCGTCAGTTAACCCATTTTGCCTTATGATCAGATACACGTAGCCTTTAAGGGAGAGTGTCTTAAATTGCGTTGTCTTTTCGACACCAGCCACGCGAGAATTCCATGGTTAAGCCATTATGCCTTGTAAGCAGAGATGTAGCCTCTAAGGGAGTGTGTCTTAAACTGCGATGTCTTTTCAACACAACGCGAGAAATCCTTCGTTTTGCCTTATGATCAGAGACACTTAGCCTTTAAGGGAGAGTGTCTTAAATTGCGCTGTCTTTTCGACACCACGCGAGAACTCCACGGTAAAGCCATTTCGCCTTGTTACCAGATATATTGTAGCTTCTAAGGGAGAGCATCTTCTTCGCCTTTCGGTTCTGTCAACTGATGTACCATATATATGTTTTACTACACACACAGACAGAAAGTGGAAAGGATGTTTCTGTGTGTATTTTCTTCTTGCTCTTGGTCTTAATTAAATAAATGTCTAGCAATCTACTTCTGTCTAAATAAAGGCTGCTCATTTACTTGAAAGCATACATAAGTATGCCCTCCTCTCTTACATTGGTACTAGCAAACCTTTCTTTGTAACAAACCTCTCTGCTGATTTAAGGATGAAACTATTATCAAATACTACAGATACAAGTAAATACGTGCAAATATCGACAGACGGCAGTCAAAAAAAAAAAAACAGTGCCATCTATGGGCTCGGGTTGTCAACCATCTACTTATACTACTGGAGGGTCCCTAGCGGTTACAGTTGTAGTTATTTTTCGGATTCACATGAGTGAGAAAGATAGAGTATGACTGTGGCCTATCTCTATCCTTTTCTGTACACGCGATTAGGAGAGATAGAGATTGACAACACATTCATTCTATTTTTTCTGTCGGGGGGGGGGGGGGGCACTTTTTAACCGCTATGGCACGTCCAGTGTAGTATAAGTCGATTCTACAATTGACTACATTATTTCTCTCTTTCTCTCTTAATTTAATATCTATTTTTCTCAGCTGCGCGGGAAAATTGAAAAATACTAATTACATAAAAATATATCGTTTCTGTAGTATTTTATATGTCCAATTATTTTGCGATTTAAGCCGCGCGCGATGCTAGTGTTGCTTGTTGCCAATTTAAAGTTCTATAGTATTTGATGGTTTTAGTTCGTCGTAACTTTGTCGCTAGTGTAGACTAAAGCTGTTCAAAAAAAAAAACGTATAAACAATACGAAATATCTATATATTTAAAACACAAGTCGTTTTTTTTTTGTCCGAGAACTTTCAACTGGCTTTCTTTTAACCGATTTTGATAATGTTTTTTTGATTAATAGTACAGTTGTCACTTCTTTTTGTGCCATTTTTTAATATTTGTTCGAAAACTGCCCGGTTTTAGACGGATAGTCATAAATATTCGTAGTTGCAATAATTATAGCTGGGATAACCCTTGGAATTTGTAAAGAAATTAAACTAGATATGTTTGTTATAGCGGGGATAATTGGAACCCTGTAAAAATCAAGAAGTGAATTTTTACAAAATTATGGAAACATATAATTGAGATCATAACAGTTGGCAAAACTTATTATTTGTCATAAAACCACTCAAAATCGATTGTCTCATTTTTGACTTCTTTCATAGCAAACAGGCATAATATAATTTTTTATGTATCAAAACGTAATATAGTTTGCACATCCCTATTTTGAATCCGTCTCTTTACCTTTTAATGCAAAGCAACGGTAAGTTGATGGTTTGCACTACATGAGTTTCTTATAAGTACTACCAGTTGGTAATTACTGGACTTCTTCGTCAATACTACCGTTCTAAACCAAAAAGGCGTATCTTATTTTTTTTCATATTTTAGGTTTTACTATCTACCTTAATCTCTCACTTTTCTTAAGAAAATTACCCTAAAAGTTATAGCGGAAGTTACCAGCTGCACTCTTCATCTCAAATCCTTTCCCTTTGCCTAAAAATGCTTACTGCTCTACCGACGCAATTTTTAAAGCTAAAGAATTCGGTTAAACCTCAAATGAAGAACCGATAAGCATCAGTGTGCTTATCGGTTCATCAGGCGAATTTTTTGAAAAAAGTTTTAGCTACAGGTGAAAGATTACGTAATTTTTAAAAAGTCGTAAGTTTTTACAGGATTTTTTATCTTTTTTCAATTTTTCGCCTGTAGAATCTGTAGTGTGACTCTCGGTCCTGCATTTAGCGTTTACCCGAACCCTTAAGCTTTAAAAATAGCGTCGGAAGAACGATAACCGCTTTTATGGTAATCTTTGTACAGTTTTAATAAACCTCGCCAAAAATGTGTAATAAGTGATGCGAAGACATTTTTGAAGCGAACCTATCATAAGCTCTTCATCTTATAGAATTGAATGTACGGGGAATACCCAACGGTGTACACATCTTTTCTCTTATTTTCTTACCGCTCTTCTTTTTGTATTTATACTTCGGCTGAAGGGATGCCTTAAAAATTTCTTTTCTGTAGTTTGTAAGTACTTAAACGTACGTACTATCTAGGTACGTCAAAATTGTTTAAATACATTAAAAATTCAAAGTAAAATAAGTACCTGCAAAGTTTTTTATTCAACGATTATTTATTGAAAAAAGGTATTATAGATGACATCACAGAGAAAAAGTACTTCGATAAAGTTGATATTTGGTATCAATGTTTAAAAATGGATTATTAAAACGGCAACGGGCAAGCAGAATTTCATCTGATTCGAACATTTTTACAAGATATTCAATCTATGAAAATCGGTTTTTGCGAGTTCTTCAGTCAACAAAACAATAACGGCGGTAGATTTGAAAATGGCGACCTAAGTAATATTTACAAGAAAAAATGCTTGATTCAAGTTGATACTTAGTTTTTACGCTTAAAAATACACATAGGTATTTAAAATATTTAACAGAAACAATTATTTAAATTATGTTTCAGAAATAAATTCGTTTCGGAATAATATTCTGAGAAAATAATATCTCACAGCATACAAGTACTATTTTTTTGAACTCATCCGAGCAAAGCTCGGCACCCAGATATTTTACATTATAAAAAGGCAAGTGTGCGCCTGCGCTTCACCCACATAAGCGCACGGTTGCAGGGAAACTTATACGTCTTCGTCAACCATGCGAATTAATAATTGCATAAAATATACATTTTTTATTTTTTCAATGTATTATATATTATTAATATTTCATGTTACTACGAGCTGACGCGAACCTACAATCATGCGACTCGTTCAGACACGGAGGATTATCCGCGCGTTTTGAACCGCGGAAAATATACTCAGACAGCCGCGCGGTGAGCGTGCGGATATGCAGGAGATGGGTGAGGTTATATAAATACACACCTTATTTCAGAGATGAAAGCAATCTGTCTATATATTTTTCACGCGTCCGAAACGCGCGGCCTCCGCAAAGCAACTGACCACCGTCAAGGCACACCATAGTAATAGGACCGCGCGGACGCCGCACGGTTCTATTTTCCAGCGGTCGAGTGGTGGCAGCCGTGCGGATTGACGATCCGTGCGGGCATGTATGTACGCCGTACGGATATTCTTATTTCTTACGCTAATGTAAATAAGCTCCGCGCGTTTTGCATCCGCGCGGATTCCACCGTGTCTAAACTAGCCCATATACACGGAAAACGCGTTTCTCCACGTAGCTATCTCGGTCGTTCTGCGTGAGCGTTTAACAGTTATACATGCCACTATTGTAGAAACAAATATATGGCATAATATTCTAATACGTTAGTTAGTTTGACATGTAGAAACTCATCATAAGTGACGCCACTTATATATCGTCGCTGTGTCGATTCGCTTTTGAAAGTTCGATTGATTTCTTTTCATAAACGACGCTGTCTCACCCTCTTTTACTAGGTATAACAAACGAATTGTTGACACAGAATAAATACAATATTAGAAGCATTTCGATTTCCATTGTTGTGTAATTTTTCAATTTCAATATCATAATGACAGCAGTGCGCTGACATACATTGGTTTAAATTAAAATCAGTTGTTGAGGTGGTGACCATGTTTGATAATTCCAGACGATAGTCCGATTTCTATATGTCCGTATTAATTTATTTATTCAAATTCATACATCGTCCTTCTCATCCCAATAATCGGACACGGATGACGTCATGACTGTTCAAATATCTACAATAGGTATGACTAACTTAATCAGAAACGGGCTTGAGAAAATCAAAACGCTGCATAATGCATATTGCACTGTAAAAATGGATGTAAAAATACTTTGAAAGTTAAGGTAGAATTCGCTCCATTTTCTAAGTGATTTTACATAATTATTTATTTTTACGCAGAAAACTTCATAAAAACTTGGACTTTTACTGTAAAGTTAAAAGTTAAACAAATTTGTGATTTTTTCATAAAGTAAATTAGATTTACATAATTTGTGTAATATTCCAATAAAGTGTGTAAAAATTACAAAATAAAATGTATAGTTACATATATAAAATGGATGAATACAAAACAAATTAATGTAAAATTAGTAACCACGCATGCGCAATGTGTTTATATGGAATCTACGCGATGTGACGATACCTGTTTGCGACGCCGCATTGTCTCTTTGTGTGCCTATTACCAGATTAATCGCTGGCTACAAATGGACCATCGATAATCTATGTAATCGGCCTTCTCATTTCTTACAGTGCAGATTTATTTGTTTGTTAGTCGTCCTAAGCCTTCGGCGTGCGAGTTTCACTTGTACTTACCGATCATTTTTTACAAGCTTTTATTTAACTTGCCATGTATGTTAGTTAGTTTGTTTGTGGGTTTGTGTGTTTGTTTATTTAGGTCAAAACGTGCAAGTCAATTTTGAATGACTTCCACGTATCCGATCGGCAATCGATTTGAAATTTTGTACACATAAGTATGTATTCCCGATGACAATACATGACTAAATCGTTTTTAGAAATAAATTCAACCCCTAAGGGGTTCAAAGGGGGATGTAGGGTTTTTTCGACTAATCAACGCTCAGGCCAAATCGCTGAAGCTAGAGACTTGAAATTTGGACAGTTGGTTCCTTTTCTGATAAAAACATCCACTAAGAAAGGATTTCTCGAAATGCAACCCCTACGGGTGTCAAGGGGAGGGGGGTAAAATTTTGAAAGACTAAAATGAACAAAATAAAATATTAGTAAAAAAAACTTATTAAAGACAAGCTTTTATTGAAATGTAGTACTAAAAAGGAAAAAAAATAATATTTAATAATTTTGGTTCATAATTAGTATAAAAGCGGGGGTAGCGACTAATTAACTATCATAGAGATTACAACCCCCGCTTTTATAATAATTATGAACCAAAATTATTAAATAATATTTTTTTCCTTTTTAGTACCTACATTTCAATAAAAGCTTGTCTCGAAAAAGTTTTTTTTAGTAATATGTTGTGAGAATCCTGTCCTGTAAAAAAAACTACGAGACAAATTATTTTTAATACAGATTAACGAAATCTCCAAATTAATCTCATATTGGCAAACCGGCTGCGAATAAAATAGAAAAGCGTTAAAATAGAACTCGTTTAATTTTCAATTGTTAACGAATTAAAATAATGAATAGCTATTGAATAGTTCGTTAAACGATAATGCGATAGGAGAATTGAATTAAATGAATAATTCACATATGGGACAATAAATGTTACAATAATTCTGTTATTAATTTGATTATCTCTGTGTTCGTGTGTTTTGATGGCATTAGGGATGAATAAATTAAAACTTAGTTTTGATCACGATTGAATTGTTAATAACGTGCTCAAGCTATGTTTTTTAAACGAAATTAGAAAAATTATTAATTTATCAAAAATTTTGAAACATGTAAA
The DNA here is from genome assembly GCA_039654895.1 of Mongoloraphidia duomilia. NCBI lineage: Eukaryota > Metazoa > Arthropoda > Insecta > Raphidioptera > Raphidiidae > Mongoloraphidia > Mongoloraphidia duomilia. The sequence goes on from CM077527.1 coordinate 18,734,704, forward strand.
GATCTTTAAATGGAATTGGTTTTTAATTATATTTTCTTCTCGAGACTCTCTCATTTTATAAAATATTCTTTTTTTTTTGGTACAGGAAAATACTTTTTAATTTTTTTGTTTCGGTGAGAATAAAAAATAGGTAAAAAAACTTTTAAGTTAAATGGTTTTATTTTAAATCATCAGCTGTACCAAAAACTAGAAAATAATTAGGACACAAACCAAGGGGCACTTTGTGTCGATGCGTCAGCGGAATAAGTAATAATCTGGGACTTTTAACAGACTAAAATAAAAACGTAGGGCTCATTTGTTCTTATTTAATAATTGTACAGTCGTTGTACAGATTTTTATGCGCCCCACGTTTTTATTTTAGTCTGTTAAAAGTCCCAGATTATTACTTATTCCGCTGACACAGCGACACAAAATACCCCTTGATTTGTGTCTTAATTATTTTCTAGTTTTTGGTACAGCTGATGATTTAAAATAAAACCGTTTAACTTAAAAGCTTTTTTACCTATTTTAATTTTCTATTTTTTAAGAGTTTCACTGTCCACCTCCTGATTTCATCATCAGACTCTCGTTACCAAGTTGAAATTATCATAATATTGTATTGTCACGGGAACTCAATGTGTGTGCAAAGTTTCATAAGAATCGGTTAAGTAGAAGTAGCTGAAAAAGCTGTCGCAAGATTTGAAACAAAGATACTAACAAACACAAATATACGGACTCAAGCTAAAAAAAACCGTTTAAAAATAAATTGTAAGTGTAATGCAAGGTTAAATAACCTTGACTGTAATGTATTTTTTTCTGTTAAAATGAGAATTTAGTTAATTTAATGTTATGTAAAGAATATAAGCATTTGATTATGTAATTTGTTCTATTATAATTTAGATATTGAAATATGTAGTCAGTTTTAAATTGTAACTCATTAAAATAAGATATCATTTAAAATAAAAATTTATTTCTCAAAAATTATTATATTACTTATTTAAATTTAAATAAAATACACCACAGTGAGTGATTAGAGTGTTACGACAAATTATTGTGACAATTTCTTAGTGGTTTTTGACTTTTGTAATGGATATTTTCCAAAATAAGGCCTATAGTGACCAGAAGTACGATGATTCGTGTGTCGATTCCATGTACCATCAATTAATATCAGCAACAATACAAAAAATATGGATATTGTCAAGCGTCTATAATTTACAATGTCTATGAAAAATTATGGATATTATTCTGATTGATTTCTTTGCACAGGTGTAACGTTTTACTTTTAAGTATTTGATTTTTTTCGAAAGTTCTTAGAAAAAGTTATTTTGAACAATGCTTAATGCTTTGATTTCTTAAGCTCTTTTCTTTTGTAGGCCAACTATGGCAAAACAATTTCATGTAAACGGCTGCCATATGCAAATGCACTGTCAACCAGTTATCAAATGCTATATAATAAATAAATATTTAAGTTGAGGTTGCAGTCAATTTTTGGATAAGCTTGTACAACATGTATATTTCGATTTTGTTACTTATATAAATTATTACTGACCTTTGTTTTTTCTATTTCAGATCCACCGGAGATAACATTAAGGCCACGAAATCAGCAAGTAAAAGCGGGGGGCATAGCTGCGTTTTATTGCGCTGCCCGAGGAGACCCTCAACCTGTCATCCAATGGCGAAAGAATGGGAAACGACTGTCCGGTAAGCGAACGGACCTTTTAATAATTATAATTTAATTTTCTAATTTTTTTTGATAAAAGTATATCTAGTAGATAAATAATAGTTTTATACGGCTGAAATGCAATTGAAAAATGTTTCGTTGGGAAGCAGCCAATGATATAATTGTTTCGAAACATATTGGAAAAAATCATTTTACCAACCAGTGGTCACAGTCAGGATTCTAACCTGAGCCTTTCCACTTTCCACGGATAATTACAAAATGAACACCTGATAAGGTTTGCAAAAAATTTGAATTAGCGGTTTTTTTATAACAAAAAAAAACATGTTAACCTGTATTGCAAATAATTTCTCTACGATAGACTGGTCTCTAATCTCAGGGCACCCAGTGGGAAGTTAGCAGTGTGGTTTTACCCACACACCAACCCTCTTTTTAACCGACTTCAAAAAAAGGAGGTGGTTCTCAATTCGGTTGTATTTTTTTTTTATGTTTGTTACCTCATACCTTAGTCATTTATAAACCGATTTTGAAATTTTTTTTTTATTTGAAAGGATATACTTTCAGATTGGTACCATAGAAATTTCATCAAAATCGGTTCTGTAAAAAATAAAAAACTTTTTAACAAAAAAAACCTCCTTCAAAAAACCACTAAAAAGAGGAAAATAATGAAATTTTGAAGTCTGTGCCAATTTAATAAAATATGAAGCTGGTTAAAAAGAAGATATTATTCACTATACCTACTATACTTTTTAACCGACTTCATATTTTATTAAATTGGCACAGACCTCAAAATTTCATTATTTTTTTCTTTTTAGTGGTTTTTTGAAGGAGGTTTTTTTTTTATTGCTTGCATCAGTATAAATGTGTACGAACAATAAAATTTCTGTACGTGTGTTCTGAAATACTATTTACCATTAATTTTCGCAGGTACTCAATCACGTTACTTGGTGCAAGAGTTCGGTCAAGGCGGTGCCTTATTACGCATCGAACCGGTACGCGTAAATCGAGACGACGCCACCTACGAATGTGTCGCTGAGAATGGAGTCGCCGATGCAGTCAGCGCCGAAGCCGTTCTTAGCGTCTTTGAAAGTGAGTACTTTAAAATTTTATTATTGAGAAATACAAATAAATACTTTTTACGTTAACAAAACTGTCCCATCGAATGACGTAACATGACAGTGCAATGCTAGAAAAATTTTTAACCTATGTCACCGTCGAGACTCAAACCCGAGACTTCCACTGTCGCGGCCCGATGAGTTATCAATTACTCTGCAGTGACACGATTAAATTATCAATGGTTTCCATTATACATAAAGCAAATTGCAATTAATATTTCACCCAGGGTTGGGCCACCCTAACTACAGGGCTAAATAGGCTATAGCCCCGGGGCGCTAGCCTTTTTGGGCGACCATTTTGCATGCACTCAAATCAGTTTGACAATGACGGCCCGTGTCAAAGGCTTAACGGCTGGAGTAACGTTGGTATTTAATTACACGGTTGAAAAAAAATAAAAAGCTATAGTAGAATATACCTACCTAAAAAATGTCTGAGACAATCTGTATATTTCATATTGTATCAGTCGAGAAGATAAATTGGTGAGGACGGCGTGGTCCAGTGGTTAGCGTCCCGGCCTCTGGATCAGACTCGTGGGTTCGAATCCCGCCTCCGCTCATGGATGTTTTGTGATGTCATTTAGTTTTAAGTTAATTGTTATTTAATGTAATCAAGACGCTAATGACCTAAGTTGTCGACGCGTGTATAATTTACAATAAATAAATAAAGATAAAATGGCAACTAGATGACTGATACAGAAATTTCTCGGCTACATATGCCTTCGCAAGGCTTCGAACCCAATACCTTCAGCATATGAGTCTGGTGCTACTCGACTCACTCGGTTAATCTGTTGACGATTAATCTTGAACAAATTCAAATTTATTTAAATCAAAGTGAAATTTGTCACCTTAACCTGTTAATTTGCATACGTACTCAACAAGGAACTTTTAGTACGTAAACATGTTTTTCTCTTTCCAATTTATATTATTTTCCACGTAGTTGGAATTTAATTCTTATCGCGTATTATTGTGGATATAAAATAACCTAAACAATGTACAGCACAGTCTAAACGACGTTTTTATATCATCATAGACAATTGTGACAGTTAGCCTGTGAAAGATATAAAATATAAATATACTTTTTTTTCAGTATCGTAGTTACGTATGAAAGCATAAGCAAATCTGTTTTGCATAATATAATTCTCCCACTGAATATTCTCAGGATTTGGAAATCGAATTGTAAAAGCCCTTTCACACTAAAGCTCCGTCTATAATTGTCGCAGAAAAGACGTAAGACTGACGCAAGGCGTCGCATGAGATCGCACCAAGTTGGTTCAAGTACAACTTTTACGTTGCTTTCACGTTGCGTGTGTTACGCCAGCCAATCAGACGTAGCTTGAACGAATGAGGTTATTGCAGACGAAATAAATAACTGCTCTGATTGGACAACGCAGGCAAAACTCACGTTTATTATAGACAGCTGACGTAACGTGAACTTGAGTGCTGCGTTGCGTCTGCGTATTTCTTGCGTTTGGGTCTTGCGTTGTTCGTTTTGCGACAATTGTAGACGAAGCTTAAAACCAATGCAAGGCGTCGCAAGAAGTCGAAGCGCCTCACGTTAAACGTAAAACTCAGATCGCGCCAAGTTGGTTCAAGTACCACTCTTACGTTGCGTTCACGTTGCGTGTGTTACGCCAGCCAATCAGAGGTAGCTTGAACGAATGAGGTTATGGCAGACGAAATAAATAACTGCTCTGATTGGACAACGCAAGCAAAACGCACGTTTATTGTAAACAGCTGACGCAACGTCCACTTGCGTCTTGCCTTCTGCGTCTTGTGACAATTATAAACGAAGCTTATCAGTTTTTGAACCTGAAGAAAACCGGATAGTAATAAATCATTTGTTTAAAGGTGACCTTTCACACTATCAGGTTCAGGCTCGGCGACCGGCTGCAGCCGGATCGATCGACTGAAGCATCAGGTACCTTGACGCCGGATAAGTGGTGGGGGTATTGTAGCAAATGCGCGCTTTCACACTTATCCGATTTTCGTCTTCAGGTTTTGTTTAGTTTTGCTTCAACATCGAAACGAATACTAAAGTTTTTTAATAAACATAAAACCGGACTTACTGAAAACCCAATAACGTCCGTATATTTAATTTTTACTTCAGGATTCCGTCAGGTTAAAAAACCTGACCGGCGAACCTGATAGTGTGGAAGGGGTCTAATTATTGTGCTTTGAAAATCCAGTTGACGCTTTCATTAATGCTTGGTGTAACGGTTAGCGTGCTGGCCTTTGAATCAAAAATAACGAGCCTTTAGGTACGTTTCTCGATACCGAAAAAATCTTTTAAAATAATATGCTTTATATTTCTCAAACATTTATTTTTTTTTAAAGAGTATTCCATTGAGATAGCTAAAATTCATTTATATATATATTTGTCATTTACTTTTGCTTATATTTTATTTTATAACTTACTAGCGGCCCGTCCCGGCTACGCCCGGGTGGTATAATGTGCCATGTAAGCGTACGAAAACAGTTTTTTTTGACAAAATATTTACAAATTATATACACAAACCTTCCTCGTTTATCGCTCTTTCTATTAGTGAAAACAGTTTCAAAATCCGTTGCGTGGTTTAGAAGAAGTAAGCGGAGAAACAGACAGAGGCAGACAGCGACTTTGTTTTATGCTATTTAGAGATTTAGAGCAAGGCAATCCCCCTATATTATTAAACGAGTAAATCTTGTATATATGTATCTATGTATATATGTATATATGTATTTATATAAATATTTTCTCGAAAACGGCTCTAACGATTTTGATCAAATTTACCGAAAATGGGTTTCGGGGGGCAAAAAATCGATTTAGCTAGGTCTCATCCCTGGAAAAATTCGTTTTCCTATCGATTTTATCATTTTTAAAAACGGTTTTTTGACCTGTCAAAACATTGTAATATCGTGAGTAGGCTTTGGAGAAAACAAACTACTTTCATTATTTATAATATGTCAAAATACTCTGACAGAATTTTTAACTTATTAAAATAATCCGTGAACTATTTGTATAGTAAAAAATAACAGAAATAAAAACTAAACATAATTATGTAAGTAGTTTTAACTAATATTTAAATAAATAGGTACCTCTATGTTATTTTTATATTACCTATATAAAATACGTATATTATGTACGTTAAATATAGTATGTCGTATAATCTTACCTAGACTTTTTTTTCTCAAAAACGAATAACGATTTTGATGAAATTTACAGAATGGGGATTTTTCGGGGCGAGAAATCGATCTAGGTAGGAATCTTGGTCCTAGAGGGGAGCAATTAAAAAAAAGGGTTTTTTTATTTATAACTCGGTCAATTGTCAGATCGATTCGAAGCCTATTTCTATATAGATTTTGTATAATATATCACAAGGGTTAAAACTGTAAATGAACACTAATATAAGAAGTGTCTTGCACAATATGTAAATAATGACAAACAGGCGGCCCAAAGGGCCGCACTTCTGGCACCGCGAGTCTGTGTAAAAACACATCGATTTTTGAAAACTATTGTTAAGATACATACAAAAAAGTTTTGTTTAAAAATTTGCACGGCGGCCCGAAGGGCCGCACTTCTAACGACGCAGGCATGCAGTATATCAAAACACATCGATTTTTAAAAACTATGGTGAAGATGCATGCAAAAAAGTTTTGCGCTGCAGGTTTATAGTCTGACGTTTGTTATTAAAAGATATAATATGAATTTTATTTCTTCGAAAATCGATTTTTGTGAGTTTTTCAGTAGGTATCTTCTATGCAAAAAAAATATTTGAAATTTACTGGAAGTTGCTAAGATGACATCACAGAGAAAAAGTACTTCGATAAAGTTGATATTTGGTATCAATGTTTAAAAATGGATTATTGAAACGGCAACGGTCAAGCAGAATTTCATCTGATTCGAACATTTTTACAAGATATTCAATCTATGAAAATCGTTTTTTGCGAGTTCTTCAGTCAACAAAATAATAACGGCGGTAGATTTGAAAATGGCGACCTAAGTAACATTTACAGGAAAAAATGCTTGATTCAAGTTGATACTTAGTTTTTACGCTTAAAAATACACATATGTATTTAAAATATTTAACAGAAACAATTATTTAAATTATGTTTCAGAAATAAATTCGTTTCGGAATAATATTCTGAGAAAATAATATCTCACAGCATACAAGTACTATTTTTTTGAACTCATCCGAGCAAAGCTCGGCACCCAGATATTAACTATAAAGGCGTTAAAAAGATTCTAAAACTGCTTGTTCAAAAATTACAATTCTATTTCAACGAATAGGGAAAAGTTTGTTAATTCCCTTAGCCCAACGACAGGGCATTATCTGTGACGCCAGGTGTTCAGTTCACATTGACGCCGTGACGCCTACATCTCGCAAAATTAATAACTGCATAACATCCGCACTGCTTCACAATCCTGCAGATTCTTATCTTCTCTAAAGTGTCACAATCTTAGTCTTAGATTGTTAGCATTATAAATTATAGTTTAAATGTTTTCAATAATCTACGAAAAAAATTAAGGCCGGGCGCATACACACAATTGTTTCCACGACTAAACAGTTTAGTCGAGTTGTGTACGTATCGCGATTGCAGCTCGACTAAACTGTTTAGTCGAGTTGTGTACGTATCGCGATTGCAACTCGACCAAGGGCGTCTTAGGTAGGGTTGCCACCTCTGAAGAGACTTTGACCCGGAGATTTTTACTGACCGAGGGGGAGGGTGGCTTCAGAAGAGAGAAACTTTGGCGCGGTTGAAAACGTGAGAAATTCAAATTCAAGTAACAACTTAACAATAATGAATAACAGGGATTTATTACATTTCGTTTATTTATACATTACAAAACATTTTCAGATGTGCACTGTTCCCTTAGCCTTATAGAATAAAAATTAAAATTGTGTATACGATGAAAAGAATTGTTTTGTTCGTGTACAAATGTTTACAAAGATTTCGAGGTTAGGGATACTTTGAGTGAAAGAGAAGGGATATATCACTGATCGTTCTGAAACCTCACTCGGACTCGGTAGGATTGTTATCCTTTTCTAACATATATAGCTATTTTAAGCAATTGAAAGACAGAGCATTCTAGACCTTTTTTATCTCTTTCTTCCTGATAAGTTAAAAAAAGACAAGTGTGCTCTCTTTTGTAATATGTATATGAAAAATGAAATTTTATATTATGTATAATGAAAAAGTAAGAATTCTCCGCCGGCTCAACTGACCCGGAGAAATTGACGTAAAACACGGAGACCCGGAGATCGCCCCCGAAAACCGGAGTCTCCGGGTCAAACCCGGAGAGGTGGCAACCCTAGTCTTAGGCCATGCCGGGGCCCTTGGGCACACAAGAATTTGAGGCCCTTTTGGAAAGTAAAGAAAGTGAATGATACAAACATTTTTCTGCTATGCTCTTATATTTATTATTGTTACAAAACTGTTTTCTGAGTTGGCGGAATAAATATTTATTTACAATAATTAAAAACACAATAATAATGCTTGCAACACCGAAAAGTTAGTTCTAACAATCAACACAATTAAACAATAACTAAACAGTAATTACAAAGCAAAACAAACAACTATATACAATAACTCGTAACAATTAACTATATACCAGGACTATATTAATTATTTCTAGTTATTGATGTTTCAAATATTTATATTCACTGTATTTATATCAGACGCACTATTTGTCGCTCAGTATTCTCCATTGACTGATCCCTCGTAGGCTTGAATGCCTGACTCACCGTTGACTGCTGTTTATATATGCTGCGTTCTTAAGCCTAGTGTGTTATCGCTTTCTCTAGAACTTTCGTGCAGGTACCAGTTGTTACAGTAAGCGGACCCCCGGTTCTCAGAACTCTTGCCTGCCGGTTATATACAGGGTGATCCGTAACATTATGGTTAATTGATACAAATCAAATATACATATAGGTATAGGTATAATGCAAATCAATATCAAAATACCAGACTTATAATGACGCATATAGCCTAGTAGCTGCGCGTCTTACTAAAATAAAAAAAAAAAAAAAAAAAAATATCAAAATACGTGATTTTTTGAAAGGCTGTATCTTTTTATTGCATTGAGTATGAGAAGCTTGAGTTTTTTTTACAGGATTATGAATGTGTAGACCTTAGTATTTGATATATGAATTTTAACTTGATATCTGTAGCCGTTCATGACAAAAGGGGTCTTGACGGACGGACAGACAGACAGACAGACGGATAACAGTAATGCCATAGGGGTTCCGTTTTTTTTCATTCTGCATGAGGTACGGAATCCCTATAAAGGTTTAAATCCAGGGCACCTCTTAACTAATGCATGCAAATCTTCAGGTTATTATATTAATTTAGGAAGTTTAGTGTCACCAATTTTGTGTTCTACAGAATGTGGTGTTGAATCTATCTCCATAATTTATATGTGCTGTCTTTCTCTACTTTGTTAAAATCACTTTGTCTCATGAATAATTCGCAAACTGAAAATAAATGTATTTTATTCTCTCGCATCTATTGCTCGGCTGCAGAAAGCATTGTCAGAAAATTTGACCTTAGATTGACCACACATATTTCTTCATAAGAAAAGCTTTGTAGAATTTTAAATCATTCGTTCTTAAAAAATAATTGATCGATTGAAATGATATTTTTTACAAGCGTTTATTTAACTTGCAATGTTTGTATGTTAGTTTCTTTGTTTAGGTCAAATCTTGCAAGTCAATTTTGAACGACTTTGACGTATCCGATCGATTTAAAATTAGGTACACATATGCATTCCTGATGACAATACATAAATCAATCGTTTTTATTATTAGAATTAAATTCAATCCCTAAAGGGGTCAAACGAGGAAGTAGGGTTTTTTTGACTATTCAACGCCTAGGCCAAACCGCTAAAGTTATAGAAACTTGAGAATTTGGACAATAGGTTTCTTTTGTGACGTAAGCACCCACTATATGAAGGGGCTATGGGGATTTTTCAAAAATACTCTGATAGATATCTTTAATATAAAAAGAAGACTAAAAAGTAAAAAATAAATATTAGTAAAAAAAACTTTTTAGAGACAAGCTTTTATTTAAATGCACCAAAAAGGAAAAAATAATTTTTAATAATTTAGGTTCATAATTACAAAAGCGTGGGTTGTGACTAATAAACTATCTTAGATAAAAATTAATAAACTAGTTTAAAACTAGTTTTAAAGTAAACTCCTGATGATGGGTTAGAAACCCGAAACGATCGTTAAGATGAATAAATGTGTAGAATTTTTCAAGTGTTTGTTTATTAATTTTTATTCAATCATGTTCTACCAACTGCCTAGCGATAATTCTATAGAATTTAAACTATCTTAGAGTTCACGACCCACACTTTTATAATTATTATGAACCTAAGCTATTAAAAATTATTTTTTTCCTTTTTAGTGCATTTAATTTTAACTGTGTGTACATTGTATTTAACATAGTTTTTTTTTGTATAAGTTCCACTTCGATACAACATTTTTTACGCATTTTTTTCTAGCTTGAAAAGTTTTGTGTTAGTGTGAGTACAATCTAATGTTCCACATGACTGGGAGTTTCACGACATTAGACTGTTCCTGCATGTACATAAAACTGTAATTATATATGTGATTACAATCTAAGATCATTGTCAAATCAGATTTTTTGACAATGCTTTCTGCAACCCAGCATAAAAGCCAGAAATGTCAATAGATATGATCATAAATTACTTTCATAAAAATAAATTAAAACAAAATCAGAATTTGATAACAAAATACCAAAAATTGAAAAAAGCAATTTCTAAAAGAACAGTGACTTTATGATTTCCATTAAAACATATAATGTAATAATTCAGAGCTTTAACAGAGAGCTTTATTCGACTTGTTATAAAATCGATAAGAGACAACGAAGCATGCTTTGGTGACGAAAGCTAATAAAGATGTTAATTAAGAGTGACAGTACATGACTAGAAAGCTCTACTCTAAAAGCTTTATGCAAAATAAAACTACCGCATTAAACTTGTTATTTTTTTATTAGGTTCGTTTTTTTGTGCAATTTTTTGTGCCCAGTTTTAAGAGCTTCACGAACAAATAAGTTTAATGTGGCCTTACATTTTTTGAAGTTATACTTCTTTAGCGAGGGTTGTGAATACAAGAGTCCAGCGATCAAACCAAGAAAATTATTTTAAAAATAAGTCATGAGGTGTCGTGAGGTTTTGGAACCTTTCAATCATTGTGTCAATTCGAAATGTGATTAAGAGAAGATATATTATTCAAATGTACATTAATTCACAATCCGATTTTCAACTGTTACGTAACACAGTCAATATCTGATTTCTGTATTTCTAGACACAAGTAAACTGTACAGTAGTGTGCAAAAGAATAATAATACATATATTTCAAAATATTGAGTAATGTTATTGTATATGGCGCAATTCCCACCTGTACTGCTGGCTCCTTACAGACACAGCACGTACAGCACAGCGTCCGCCGGCATTCTTTGAAAGAATGTTTTTCTGGTGCCAGTCGGTGTCTGTACATGTTTTACGGTCGGTGCCGGTGTAGTGTGAATGACAAACGTGTGCCGACGGCCTCTTTGATTGCAATCACGACCAAATTTTCCAATAATATAGGTGACCGAACATTTTCACAGGCAAGACTATTGCGGCTGCAATACCGTCTGTCTTTGATAGCAGCGCAACTTTTGTGTCCGTTACGTGCCAGTGCAGACCTGTGCAAGTTGGGTATATGTGAATCATGCTTTAAATAAATAAAATTTTCTGATATTGCATTGCAACGCGAAGTTATTGAGTGTCTCTTTTATATCTTGTTGTTGTCTATGTTGAGTTTTTGCAATATGTCATAAAAGGGGTGAATAACTTTGATACAAATCTGTAACGTGGACATATAAATACAATTATAAATTTAGCAGCGTATCGACTATCGATTTGTCTTACGGTATTCTCTTCGCCGTGCCGCCGCTGACTGCATAGTGTGAACACATGCATACACTAGCAGCTATTGTATTATTTGTTTCATTAGTATTGGCCAATTGTCCTAACTTCACGGCTCACGCTAACTTTTCCCATTAAAATATTGAACTACTATAGTAAATACAATCAAGTTATGAATGAGTCATACATATTGTATATATAGATATACTGACTGTCCTAGAATATCGATTAGGGCAACAATTAACCATAAATAGTGTATTTACCAGTGATCAAAATAAAATATAAAACTTTGTTATAATGAAAGTTTATGCTCTAAAATAGGATTTTTATTTTTATTATTTAAGTTTCGTAAACATATTTAAATAAATAAATAAAATCACGATTTTTAATCTATGTGTCACGTGACTTCAAACACCGCGTGACGTCAATTTTAAGTAAAAAATGAATGAATCCATAGCAACGAAGCTTAGATTGTTTACATCATGTTTACATAAGTACAAAACGGTATCTTTCAATACTCTGTTTCTGGGTTTTTAAATAATATTATTAGCTAATATAAACGCACGTTCATAAAATTATGACGTTATACTTCAGTACAGCAAAAACGATTTTTAGCGGGCGGGGCTAACATAAATATTTCAAACATTATCTTGTGAGCTTATTTGAAACTCAGAATGAAGCTGTATCTTCTGGTGTCAGCTTCGTTGTTCATAATTTATTGCTCTATTGATATCAGACACAAAAAAAATTTAGTCAAGATACCATATTAGGAACCGAGCGACTAAAAATTGCTTAAGGTCGTATTTTTGTGAAAATATGTAGACACTAGACAGACAGCGAAGTCTCAACATAAGGGTTCCATTTTTTATATCGTTTTGGCACTGAACCCTTAAAAAATTGATTACGCTTAGGTATCCATACTAACAGGCCTCAAGGGATTTACCATTGCAGGCATGTAGTAGGCAGTTGCCAATGTTTGGCGGCAAGAATTGAAGGGCGGCAAATTCCGACGGAGACCCTGAGAACTCGTTACCAGTCGTGGGAATGTGAATGTCCCGCCTAGTTCGTTGGCACGCGTACCAACATTATAAGTTGTGTTTTACAGATGCACCGAATCGAGCAAAGCGTCGATTTGGGCGTAGCACCAGTCTCGATATTGGCCTAATATCGATTATTCGATTAAGTTTACTAGTAAATCGAAAATCCATCTTGACACTTCTTACCAGCTCTACAAGGGCTAGATACCCGGGAACCTGGGGCCTCTGTCATTATTACAGGAACATTGGCGAACGATTCTAGTACACAGTTAATGGATTAATTTGTTGAGTGGGGGGGGCGGCTAATTTTCGCACCTGCGTAGTGGACGCGGCTATAATTTCTACAATCCGGGCCTGACTATCCATACTAACATTATAAAGACGAAAAGTTTTGTTTGTAAGTTTGTATAGAGGGGGATATCTCTGGAACTACTGAACCGATTCTAAAAAAATTTTTACTAATAGAAAGTTACACTATTCCTGAGTGATATAGGCTATATTTTATTTTGATAATTCTCGCAGGGGGATAATCCCTGTCACCCTGTGGGATAGTAACATAACTGTGCAATTGTTTGCATTTTAGCGTATTGGCGGAATCCTACTAGTATTTTAAACACCACAACTCCGGCTTCGCTTCGCAGGGGGAGAATTTCTCGCGAGGGGGATAATAAATCATAGATTCTTAGCTCCCGGGCGAAGCCGGAAGGGACCGCTTGTCTGAAATATAAATCTGTAATGAATAACGTCAAAAACTTGATAATGAATAAAATATTAGTAAAAAAAACTTTTTAGAAACAAGCTTGTATTGAAATGTAGGTACTAAAAAGGAAGAAAATAATATTTAATAATTTTTGTTCATAATTATTATAAAAGCGGGGGTTGCGACTAATAAACTATCATAGAGATTACAACCCCCGCTTTTATAATAATTATGAACCAAAATTATTAAATATTATTTTTTCCTTTTTAGTACATTTCAATAAAAGCTTGTCTCTAAAAAGTTTTTTTTTACTAATATTTTATTTTGTTCATTTTAGTCTTTCTAAATTTTTAGTCTTTCTAAATTTTACCCCCCTTTGACACCCGTAGGGGTTGAATTTCGAGAAATCTTAGTGGATGCTTACGTCAGAAAAGGAACCAACTGTCCAAATTTCAAGTTTCTAGCTTCAGCGATTTGGCCTGGGCGTTGATTAGTCAAAAAAACCCTACATCCCCGTTTAAACCTCTTTGGGGTTGAGTTTATTTCTAAAAACGATTTATTCATGTATTGTCATCGGGAATACATATGTGTACAAAATTTCAAATCGATCGGATACGTGGAAGTCGTTCAAAATTGACTTACAAGTTTTAACCTAAACAAACAAACACACAAGCCCACAAACAAACACACAAACTAACTGACATACATTGCAAGTTAAATAAAAGCTTGTAAAAATGTATAGGCCCCCATTGATACACATAACATTTTCTTTCTATTGCAAAAATTTATAAAATAATAAGTTGAAAAGAAATGTTTTGTAGTTCTGTACGAATCGAAGCAATACAAGACTTCAGACGAGTGGTATGAAGTATTTAAAGCAATATTCAAATAACATATAACCTTGGTTTTTTATATCCAATCCGTTTCTCAGTTTTTAATATCGCAGTTCTTTATGAAAAGGAGCAGACGTAAGTTGTGTCTTTTTATACCAGATATCGCGCTACTCTTGTCTTCTCCTCAATCTCCATACTCGATTTACATGGGCGTGCGCATTATTTTTATCTGAAACTTCACTTTCGACCATAAAAAAACACTGATACCTAGTACCAATGAAAATGGGGCTTGAGAATGGCCGAGCGTGTAGCAATGCTGTTGTTTATATGGTGTTGCTATGGTTCCTCTATTACAAGTTCCCGGGTTCTAGCCCGAGAGCTGGTAAAAGTGTCAATTGGATTTTCAATTTATTATTAAAATAAAATATAATGAATTGAAAATATGAATTGGTGCTAGGCCCAAATAACCTTAGCTGTTGGTGGTCTTTAAAACACAATTTAACAATTTTTTAAATTTTTCAATTGCATTTCAGCCGTATAAAACTATTATTTATCTACAATTTTAACCAATGGAAATGTTCATAGTTCTTTGCCAATCATGGATGTTTTGTGATGTCATTTAGTTTTAAGTTGATTGCTATTTGATGTAATAAAGACGCTATTGACCTAAGTTGTCGACGCGTCTACAATTTACAATAAATAAATAAATCTTAGCCAATCACTTTTTAATTTGGTTTCATTTAAATTAAGTTTTCTTTCTCTCAATGATTTTTAAAATGAAACTTTGTAGACTCGTTTTTTTTCGTTCGGTTACGCATGTTGCGCGTCACGTCACGTTCAATCGAAGTAGACGCTAATGATCTCTGTTGTCGAGCGTCTATAATTTACAATTCATTCATTCCAATCGAAGCGATCGACCAGGCTAGAGCATGTATTAGTGATATTACACATGCATTATAAAAAATTGATGTAAAAATACATTGAAAGTTAAGGTAAAATTCGCTCGATTTTCTAAGTGATTTTACATTATTATTTATTTTTACACAGAAAACTTCATAAAAACTTGAACTTTTACTGTAAAGTTAAATAAATTTGTGATTTTTACATAAAGTAAATTAAAATTATATAATTTGTGTAATATTCCAATAAAATGTGTAAAAATTACAAAATAAAATGTATAGTTACATATATAAAATGGATGAATACAAAACAAATTAATGTAAAATTAGTAACCACGCATGCGCAATGTGTTTTTATGGAATCTACGCGATGTGGCGATACCTGTTTGCGACGCCATTGTCTATTTGTGTGCCTATTACCAGATTAATCGCTGGCTACAAATGGACCATCGATAATCTATGTAATCGGCCTTCTCATTTCTTACAGTGTGCTAGGCATATTATATGTGCGTCAAATGTGTGCGTTTGTTTCTTGAGTTGTATTTGTATGATTTGTTTACATCCACTTTTTTATAAACAGTGTGTAATTATTATAATATTTTCACGATTAAAAATGTTCAAATCAAACTTACTGTCTGTCTGTCTCAGGTCTTTTACACCTACTTGAACTTAAAATTCGAGTACTTATTGCGGTTCACAGATAGATCAGGGGTCGTTTTACAAATTAAATAAAAGTGGTGGCGTCATTTACGGCCAATAAAGTGAAAATTAACAAAATATATTTATTAAGCACGTGACTTACCGTTGGAAAGGCCTCACTTCAAAAATATATGTATCTACTAAAAAATTTTTTGGGAACATTTTTATACATTATTTTATAAAAATGTACCAAAAAAAGTATGTCCCCCCTTTTATCTCCAAATGATCTAAAAATTTGAAATAATGTGCACTTTTCAAAATCATTAAATTCTGACATGTGGGACGACCTCTCATTCTCATTTCTCCGCTAGTGAGACAGTCATAGTCAAAGGTAGCTGACTAGCAACCATAGCAACGCACACACATACATACGTACGTATAGTTAATATGTGTCGGCCTTAGAGAAATATTGGTCGCGTTTGGATCATATTTTAAAGTCAATTCTCTCCCACCCTGTAGACTGCTGTAGGGTAGCTGATATTACATAGCGTAAAGGAAAAGATATGACTTACCCTACACCATCAGCTGCTGCATGCTTCTTTTGTTTCAATGCATACAACAATACAATAGTTAACATAAGGTAAACTGTCAAATGTTTATTATTCAGCCAACTATTTTATTCGTTTCGGATGTTAAATTTTATAGTTGGTTTCAAAACTGAAATATTTCCATGAAGAGAAAGCTTTAATGTTCAGAGTTCAGTGTTCAGTAGTAATATTCAGTAGTCTTCACAATTTATTCAAAAAAAAATTTTAATCTGGTATTTTCGAAATTGTCTAATATTTATACCTATATGAAAGAAAAATTTAACTTAACAGAATTTCGTAAACCAACTTACTCACCTACATGTCATCCAAACAGGTATCCCATTTTTGTCACATCAATGAATATGTCAAAGCAGAAAATTTGAAGGAAGCTTATGACACTACGAGTATTTCATTTTTCAAGTTTGTAGATTCAAAATTGGAATAAAATAATATATTAAAAGCGATTTGTTTGTTTTTAAAGTCTATGTTTAAAATCTAGATTTAAAGTCTATGTTTAAAGCATATATGTAATACTCCTATATTGCTAGCCGGGGTCTGGAGTCAGGCGAAAAGACTACGATGCAGACATATATAATATGTCTACCTCTGTCAAAAGACGTCGTCTTTTAAGCTTCGAGCAGAGGAGGTTTGTAGCGATCAACAATCCAAAATAATGCTGTAACTAGCGTAGTGAAAAATTATTATAAAAACAGTGATTCTGACAAGTAAAAAAAGATAATAATGAAAAGTAAAATAGCAAATTGTAAATTAACTATTTGGAAATAAATAAATATCATTACCGACAACGAACATAATTATTATTATAAATATTGTGTGATTAATATCCCCACAGGCTTTCCTCACCATACTTGCGCACAACGAGATGGGTTTCTTGACAAAGATAGAAACAGTCATTTGCTGTCTCACTTGCGGCGTGATACTTACATAAAGGCCCGTTGACACTATATGCTAATTGACTAGCACCGGCTGACTAGCGCTAGTCGACTAGCGCTGTTTACATATTGGTACCAGCAAATTAATACATTTTTCTGTTAATTTGGAAGTTTAGAGAAAATAAGTAATCTACCGGATTTGTTATTTTTTTTTAAATTTTACTTTTCTCCAAACTGTATGTGTCTCTTTAGATTCAATTTTTTTCTTTACCATATTTACTGTCAAATTTTCCATTTTCATTTCAGGTTGTATGTATTCGAATGCACTATTCCGCTTATCACAATTTTCGTAATTTCCATCGCGAACATTCCACAAAATTTCGCACTCTTTATACAAAGTAATAAATTTTAAGGTATAGCGTTCAGTCCATCTGTTAGTTGGCGCCATTTTGAAATCGCACGACTAGCAGCAAAAGTTGAAATGCTTTTAATTTTACTGGTACTAGTCGCACTAGCACGGTACAAGCGCTAGTAACCTGTTTACATTATACTAGTAACATGCTAGTCGACTAGCGCTAGTCAACTAGCATATAGTGTCAACAGGGTATAACGGGCGCTAGCAATATAGGAGTATTACATATATGGTTTAAAGTCTAAGTTTAGAATCAATCTAGACATCTTCTTCTATTTCAATATTTCTCTACGGTTGCGTTATTATGAACCTATAAGATATGAGGCATTTGCGTTGCAGCTGACATACAAAACTCATAGGTATACTAACCACCTGTGTTTTAGTTTACATTCATAAGTAGGCACGTGGTTCTTCTACTCCTTCGTTGCATAAAACAAACCCCAACTCCGCCCCATTTGCTTTCTCACCCTTATGTAACAAGACTCACCCTTACGATCCTTTCTATTCGCTTAAAGATTACATAAATGTTTCACTTTACTTCAAAAGTTTTAAAGTAAACTTGCAGAACTACCAATCAACTACTAAAATATATGACTTTGTTTTAAACCTAATAAAAAGTATTGAATATTTTTTTTGTTGACATATCAATTTTTGCGTTGTTAAAAATATTTCTTCTAAAAAAAATCATATTTAATTTTTATTAACTCTGCAATTTAATTATTTAATGCAGCGTGTAACAGGACGCCCTTCTTATTTTTTAACCGACTTCAAAAAAGGAGGTAGTTTTCAATTCGGTTGTATTTTTTTTGTTTGTTATCTCAGAACTCCGTCATTTATAAACCGAGTTGGAAAATTCTTTTTTTATTTGAAAGGATATACTTTCATATTGGTCCCATAGAAATTTCATTAAAATCGGTTCAGTTGCTCGGCTGATTTTAATAAAAGTGAGTGTCGGCGTGTGATTCCTTTAAGGTAAATATCACTTTTCGACACTAAAAAGTAAAAAATAAAAGACTTTAACAAAAAAAAAACTGCCTTCAAAAAGCTACTAAAAAGAGGAAAATAATGAAATTTTGAGGTCTGCGCCAATTTAATAGAATTGAAATTTCACCGTTTTCTCAAAGTAATCTCTACTAATAAATACGAAAGTTTGTGTGTGTGAAAGTTGGTTACCACTCAGTTCAGTACTGCTGAACGGATTTTCATGAAATTTGATATAATATAGTTACTTTAGGTGCTGGAATAGAACATAGGGTGCTTTTCATCCTGGAAAAATGTATAGTTCCTGTGCGATAGTAACAAAACGTAACTTTTGCATTTTAACGTATTTGCGGAATCCTACTAACATTATAAACACCGCCAGCCCGACTTCGCTTCGCAGGGCGAGAATTTTTCACGGGGGGATAATAAATCTTAAATTCACAGCACCCGGGCGAAGCCGGACCGGACCGCTTATATTAAATATAATAAAATTACTTCTTAACTGATTTTTTTTTAGATTTTTGTGCTATTTTTTGGGTGTAAATTCCTGATTTAATGTGATGATTATTGATAATTTCCTTACTTAAAATCAGACGTATTCTCCAAATTTCCATAGCACCAGACCCGTATGGTCTTATCACTTGGTGACCTTAAAAAAATCAATGAAAGTAATTTTTCTTGCAATCGGTCTTAAATAATTATTTATAGCCGATTGCAAGATCATAAATAATTATTTGAAGATCAAATTTAAATCTTAGGTTTTGTATAATAATTTATCAAAGACGTGTTTGTCATAAACACCTTATATAATGTGTGACAGAGAAAATATATTTGAATGAACAGAAATAGCATGCTTCATTTCAAAACACCATCTTTCATTCTATTCTTTCAACATTTACATTTTAACACTGTTCTGCCATTTTTACTGCTGTCAATATATCATTTTCTTCTCCATTCACACATTGCTCTTGGTTCGTGTGTTTTTGAGAACACATTCCGTCTGGTTACACCTAAGACAGGTATTCACAGTCACCTGAGAACCTACAGACCAAGCCCCATTCCACATTTTTTTCCATTGCATTTGAAAGTAATGATGGAGATGCTATGTAGTCAAATAATTATTCGTCGGGTCGTTTATTAGGACTAAAGTGCGACCGTTGAGGTCCACACGACGCACTTCCCAGTTTGATAAATATTTAATAATAATAATTATATTAGATATTACACAGAAAAGTAATCATTAAAACATAATTATTATTTATTTTTAACAATAATTTAAAAAAAAAAAAACGGCTGAACCGATTTTTGTATAATTTATGTCGGATCAAAATGACGTTAACACGCCTCGATTGACACACTTACGAAGTCGATATAATTTTTTATTCGCGAGATATTGTGTAAAATCTACTTTTTTGGAGTCTATTTGGTTATAAAAAAAGAACGGCTGAACCGATTTTGAAAAAATTTCTTTCAGATCATATTTACGTTAATACGCGTCGATTGGCACCCTAACGTAGTCGATATCATTTTTCATTCTCGAGATTTCGTCTTAGAAAGAAATGGACACATACGTACGTACGTACATACGTACACACACACATACACACACAGACATCATTTCTAAAAATAGTGTAGTGACCTTGCAACATAAAAATTTGTTATACATTTTGATTTTGATTTTCGGACCCATTACAATAACTTCCAATGGGAAGTTAAACAATAGGAAGTTAAAAAACAATTGTTTAGTTCTTTCCTTAGTTGGACAGTAAAAGCACAGTATAATACAGTACATTCACTGTACTGTCGGCACTTTGATGTTTGTACTACAATTTCTTTGACCTTGAGACAGCCAATCACAGCCGTGTTTGGAGCAAGCGACGTCCGTTTCTTCCTTTCAATACATGTAGTGTAACAGGACCGTATTAGAAAAATGTTTTTAAATGCTGCCATTGTGTTTCCGTTGGGTAATAGAACAAAAATGATTACATTTTGTGACTTTTATTAAAAATAACACATACAAAGAACGAAAGATCTATCAAAAATGATTGTTGTGAAACAATTACAACAAACAAATCAATTGTTGTTTCTAAACTTACATATGATTATAATACGGGATGTTAAACAATTTGGCCAGATGTGACAAAATTATTGTTTATGCGATAAACTGACGCGGCGCTAAACTGCTGGCGGTAAATTTCCGGCGACAAACTTTCCACCTACGTAAAACATGTATATTTTGACAGCGTTGTAAAAAAGAATGTTTAGAGTTTCTGATACACTTTAAAGCTGCACAACGATTTACTATACTCATTTTGAGTATCACACAGATTTTGTCTTGGGGTTGTTTATAAAATGGACACAAAATACGCACAAATAAACATTAAATAATATAAACACAATGAGTATAATGAAGCAAAAAAAAATATAATACAGCACTGTGCGGATTTGCTCGTCGTCCTACGGTCGCACTGACTAGTATGTAGGAAACGCCAATAAGAAAATACTGTGGGCGTGCCTGACTGATGTAGGCACTAACAGTAGAGTAATCTTACTGGCTTATTCTCTAAACTGTGGTAAAAGTAAATAAATAGAAATTTGAAGATATTTGGTCGTGTCTTATGAATACTAGATTCATTCAATACATAATATAAAAAATACTCTCCATGTATTCTGCAGAAGTTAAAAATGTTTTCAGGGGAAAAACAGATTACGCATGATAAAAAGTTTCAGTTTGAGTTGTCTGCGGAACACCTGTTTACTAAGCAAACATATTATAATGGATTTTAAATATTTTATAATGAAACATCGATTATTAAGTTTTCGACTTATTAAATAATAAAGTTATTTTTGCAATACTTGTATCAAAAGTACAATTTTAGATGGCTGTGTACCGTTTGTTAAGTGATTCTTTATGGAAGCTTCTGATGTGTGATTACTCACACTCATTCTAGTAAATGCAACATAATGTTACAAAACTGTTTTCTGAGTTGACGGAATAAATATTTTTTCTCCTACCTAGGCCGAAAGTTCGTACTTTCGTCCCTGCCAAGCGGGAACAAAATCACTCTTTATTCCCGTGGTACGGACAAGTACGCGTGCGCAACAGTACTTATGGGCTCTCACGCACCTACTTCTGTCTCCTACACATTAAAATTATTTCCTTTAAAATTATTAACTTCCCATTGGAAGTTATTGTAATGGGTCCGAAAATCGAAATCACAAAGGAAAAAAAAATTTTATGTTTCAAGGTCACTACACTATTTTTACACTACTTTTAGAAAGATGTCTGTGTGTGTGTATGTGTGTGTGTGTGTGTGTGTGTACGTAGTGTACGTACGTACGTATGTATGTGTCCATTTCTTTCTTAGACGAAATCTCGAGAATGAAAAATGATATCGACTACGTTAGGGTGCCAATCGACGCGTAATAACGTAAATATGATCTGAAAGAAATTTTTTCAAAATCGGTTCAGCCGTTCTTTTTTCTTAACCAAATAACCTCCAAAAAAGTAGATTTTACACAATATCTCGCGAATAAAAAATTATATTGACTTCGTAAGGGTGTCAATCGAGGCGTGTTAACGTCATTTTAATCCGACATAAATTTTATAAAAATCGGTTCAGCCGTTTTTTTTTTTTTTTTTTAATTATTGTTAAAAATAAATAATAATTATGTTTTAATGATTAAAATGATTACTTTTCTGTGTAATATCTAATTTAATTATTATTATTAAATATTTATCAAACAGGGAAGTTCGTCGTGTGGACCTCAAGGGTCGCACTTTAGTCCTAACAAACGACCCACCTCACGGCTTGTTTTTTAATAATTTTAATAATAAAATAAAATAAAAACAAGCCGTGAGGTGGGTCGTTTATTAGGACTAAAGTGCGACCCTTGAGGTCCACACGACGAACTTCCCAGTTTGATAAATATTTAATAATAATAATTGAATTAGATATTACACAGAAAAGTAATCATTTTAATCATTAAAACATAATTATTATTTATTTTTAACAATAATTAAAAAAAAAAAACGGCTGAACCGATTTTTATAAAATTTATGTCGGATCAAAATGACGTTAACACGCCTCGATTGACACCCTTACGAAGTCGATATAATTTTTTATTCGCGAGATATTGTATAAAATCCTCTTTTTTGGAGGTTATTTGGTTAAGAAAAAAGAACGGCTGAACCGATTTTGAAAAAATTTCTTTCAGATCATATTTACGTTAATACGCGTCGATTGGCACCTTAACGTAGTCGATATCATTTTTCATTCTCGAGATTTCGTCTTAGAAAGAAATGGACACATACGTACGTACGTACGTACGTACGTACACACACACACACACACATACACACACACAGACATCTTTCCAAAAGTAGTGTAAAAATAGTGTAGTGACCTTGAAATATAAAAATTTTTTTTCCTTTTTGATTTCGATTTTCGGACCCATTACAATAACTTCCAATGGGAAGTTAATAATAATTTAAATAATTTTTTTTTCAATTTTGCGAACTTTCGGCAGGAGAAAAAATAGTATGCGCAACACGGGAGGAAATTACTACATCTCCTCCCGCGTATTTGCCACCCTCGCCTTCGGCTCGGGTGGCAATTTTATACGCGGGGGAAATGTAGCACTTTCCTCCCTTGTAGCACAATGTACTATATTTACAATATTTATGTACAGTAATTATTTACAATAATTAAAAACTCAATAATAATGAATGCAACAACGACAAGTCAGTTCTAACAATCAACACTACTGACTCACGACTGACTGCTTGATTGTCGACTCACCATTGTTTATATACCTGCGGGGACTGAAGCACAATGTGTTCTAGCGCTTTCCAGAACGTCTAGAATCTTCGCGCGGTTACTAGTTGTTCGGTACGCAGACCCTCGTTTCTCGGAACTAATGTCCGCCGTCCATATACAGGATGATCCGTAACAATAACCTAGGAAAGTATTGTAAAATCGCGACTATCAGATTCGTCACTTTAGACACGCGTTACATATACAATATTTTTTGCAACAACTGCTTCAAAAGTTCAATTTCAAGCAAATAAAACACAATTCAGATAAATATTTTATTAGTGCCATTATAGCAAAGTAATCTATAAAGTACTATTTTACGCACGTGTGCTTTAAAGTAAAACAAAACAGTATTACTTTATAGCATGGAGTGCGTTAAATTTTACTTCATGTACTACCGTTCGAACACATCGGAAGCTTCCATAAAGAGTCACTTAACAAACGGTACACAGCCATCTAAAATTATACTTTTGATGCAAGTGTTGCAAAAATTTCTATTATGTTCTCTTTCTTCATGACCATAGAATTATTATAATTTTTACGGTGTGTAAAGTCGGATCGTGGCTTCAAAATGGACGCTGTTTATGCACTTTTGGGTACCTATAAACAAATGAATACATAATTGACATTAATGGAAAAGCGTGATTTAACTGTAGAACAAAACACTGCGAAATACCACCTGTCAGTGTATATAACGGAAGTAATGTATAACGAAGCGATATTGTGACTGCTTCCTAGTCTGGTTACTTGATGTGTGTATACAAGGCGTCCTTCATATTTGACCAAGGCAGGACGTTTTTTAACCCCCGATGCGAAAAGAGGGGTTTGATAAGTTTGAAGCTTTTGTCTGTCTGTCTATGACATCATAGCTCTAAAACGGATTAACCAATTTCAATGAAAGTTTTTTTGTTTGAAAGCTGGTTTTTGCGAAATGATTCTTAGCCATATTTGATTTAAATCGGTTCAGTCGTTTATAGGATCTTCAACTCTCATCACAATTCGTATAGAAATCTCGGCCAGTATTACTGCTAGAAACTTGTAGTTTGAGCTCAAATATTCAGTTTTTGATTAGTTAATTTAAAAAGTATTTAATAAAAATTAAATTCAAAGAATCCCCGAGGCAAAAAAATAAACCTTAAAAAAGTACGAAATAATTAATTTGCGCTATATTTGGTCCGACGCGTTGACTATTTCTTCGTTTGCATGAAATATTTAATTCATAAATCTTATGAATTAAATATTTCATGTTCACTTCAAAAACCGACATTAACGCGGGTAAAAGCTAGTGTATAATGATGATATTCAATAATATATTTACAGATAACTATAGATTTTTTTATAAACGTAGTACCTATCTAATGCCTATATTATTTAATATTTAAAATAATAAATTATACACATTGTTAAAAATTTTAATTCGTGGTTCCGTGTGAAGTTAGCCTTAAGCAACTATAACGTGAAACATTTCCACTAGAATATTATAATGAATTTTCATTGCTGCCAACTGAATATCAAAATTAATAACAGGTGGTGAATAATGTATTTTGTTTTCTAATCATATTTAAATACACCAGGAACGTTATTATTTTATTAAATCCCTATATTTCCAGGGATGGCGAACCTTTTCACATCTACGTGCCAATTTTTTTCAAAAAATGTTTAATGTGACCATGACGTGCCAACAAGCACCTAAAGAAATTTAATGGACAAAAAAATTATTCAAACGTAGACGAAAAGAATTATTTCGATAATGCGTTCACGAGTGCTATGAAACTTTCGTTGACTTGTCGTGTCGATCTCATAATATTTGTTATTTTAATGACTGTCAAATTTTTCCGACTGCATCTACATAATATTTTTAATTATTTCGATTATGTACCTCAATCAATGGCATGCCAACAATATTCTGTCGCGTGCCATAGGTTCGCCATCTCCATGCTATAGGAGATCCGTAGGCGAAACAGTTTAAGAAACGCTGAATTTCATACAAATCGGTTTAATAAAATGTTAGTCTCGTGAGAAGTGTTTTACTGTATTAACTTTTCAGCTTTGAGCTTTACTGGTTTTTATTGAAATGAATTTCTGTTAATATAGGTATTATTAAACTTTAACATAACAATAATTTATGTTTCCAAAATCAACATGAACATACGCATCTGTGTGTGTGTTTCTCTCATGCATGAACTTAGTACATATTATTATCTCTATTCGCTACCCAATATGTACAGTGTTTTGTTTTATTAGCTAACTTTAACAAAACATCAGTTATTATTTTCGTATATTATATGTACCACATAAAGTTTAATGCCACAGACTTCGTTTGTTATTCTGGATGCTTCATTGTTTATTTATTAACACCCTTAACCGAAAATTCGATTTTCCCTGAGGATTATAGTTTATTAATTTCCAAGGGGTTTTGAGCTTTTGTTGTGATAT
This sequence comes from Mongoloraphidia duomilia, assembly GCA_039654895.1. Lineage (NCBI taxonomy): Eukaryota > Metazoa > Arthropoda > Insecta > Raphidioptera > Raphidiidae > Mongoloraphidia > Mongoloraphidia duomilia. The sequence continues at coordinate 18,760,624 of CM077527.1, forward strand.
TTTTAAGTGTCTTTTTTCAAGTTTGAAATTTTTTTTAAGAATATCGAATGACTGAAAGGACTAATTATTACAACTGTTTTTCAAGGACATTATTTTTTTTACAAGCTTTTATTCAACTTGCAATGTTAGTTAGTTTGTTTGTGTGTTTGTTTGTTTAGGTCAAAACTTGCAAGTCAATTTTGAACGACTTCTACGTATCCGATCGATTTGAAATTTTGTACACATATGTATTCCCGATAACAATACCTGAATAAATCGTTTTTAGAAATAAATTCAACTGCTAAGGGGTGCAAACGGGGATGCAGGGTTTTTTTGACTAATCAACGCCCAGGCCAAATCGCTGAAGCTAGAAACTTGAAATTTGGAGAGTTGATTCCTTTTCTGACGTAAGCATCCACTAAGAAAGGATTTCACGAAATTTAACCCCTACGGGTGTCAAAGGGCGGTAAAATTTTCAAAGACTTAAATGAACAAAATAAAATATTGGTAAAAAAAAAACTTTTTAGAGACAAGCTTTTATTGAAATGTACTAATAAGGAAAAAATTATATTTAATAATTTTGGTTCATAATTATTATAAAAGCTTGGGTTTCGACTAATAAACTATCATAAAGTTTACAACCCCCGCTTTTATAATAATAATTATGAACCAAAATTATTAAATATTATTTTTTCCTTTTTAGTGCATTTCAATAAAAGCTTGTCCATAAAAAGTTTTTTTTACTAATATTTTATTTTGTTCATTTTAGTCTTTCAAAATTTTACCCGCCTTTGACACCCGTAGGGGTTAAATTTCGTGAAATCCTTTCTTAGTGGATGCTTACGTCAGAAAAGAAACCAACTTTTTTCCTTTTTTGTGCATTTCAATAAAAGCTTGTCTCTAAAAAGTTTTTTTTACTAATATTTTATTATATGAACAATTGGTACAAGGCTCAGATAACCCTGACTTGATAGCCTATAAACAAAAATTTTAAAAAATTGAAACAATTTACGATATTTTTTAATTATTTTTAAGAGAAGTTCGAATATGAACAAACGTATTTGAAATGCTTACGTCTGTCAAAGTTCCCTCTAAAAAAATCACAGATTAAATATCTGATTTAAAACAGTATACAAAATTTTGATATAAATTTTTTTAAATGTTCCAACATAATATTTTTATCTTTATCAAAAGCAACTTGAAAATATATGAAAATGTATTTAAATGCTCATAAACAATTCATGCAAGCATTCATTGTGACGTCATAAAACCTTTTCTAAATTTGAATAAAGCATTTCTGCAATTCTGTTTTAAATTGCCATTGTTTTGCAGCGTGTTTTTATTCTGAGCTTTGTTAACTAAAACATTATCTGGCATTCGTATTATAATACACATATAAATGTGTGTTCCATTTCGCTGTTTAACTGCGTTTAAACACTCTGTTAAACCCAACTTTGTTTATAAAGTTGCCTTCACACTTTATAGGACACAAAAAAATAAAATGGCGTCAGATTTCAAAATGGCGGCCATATGTACTTTTGTTAAAATTATCCGATCTTTTTGTAAATTGATATTTAAGAGTTTTATAGAACAAAAAAAATAAAATGGCGGCCATATGTACTTTTGTAAAAATTATCCGATCCTTTTGAAAATTAATATCTGAGAGTTTTATAGGACACAAGAAAATAAAATGGCGTCAGATTTCAAAATGGCGGCCATATGTACTTTTGTTTAAATTATCCGATCTTTTTGAAAATTGATATTTAAGAGTTTTATAGAACACAAAAAAACAAAATGGCGTCACATTTCAAAATGGCGGCCATATGTAGGTACTTTTGTAGAAATTATCCGATCCTTTTGAAAATTAATATCTGAGAGTTTTATAGGACACAAAAAAAAAATTGCATCAGATTTCAAAATGGCGGTCAAATAATAACTTTTCAATTGTATTGTCTGTAGCTTTGATACATTCGGTTTTATATACAATGCGTAAAAAGCACAGCTTCCTGTCGGGTCTTGACTTTTTTTATGTATTTCGTTGAAAATATTTTCCATTGGTGTGAATACGTCTCATTTAGAGTTTTGGTTAGTTACGCTGTACAGTGTATTGTGTCAACGGGGGCTTCATTTTGCAGTGTATTATTGTACACAATGTTGGTAGTACATGAGTTAATTTTACCTTCTACGATTACTATGATTTGCATAAGCTCGGTACCAACACAACGCAACTGAACAACACTAAGTAAACATTGTTGAAACAACAGTTAGTCTCAATAATGGCTGGAGAAAGTCTTAACATTTTCATTAAAAATTTATTACAAAACATGTACAGGAACTAAAGTTTTCCATTCAATTGCTTTTCTGTCGCCAACTTATTTACCCGTGGCGTCAAAGTAAAATCATTTATGTCAAATTTCATAGAAATCTACGTAAGTTCAAATAAATTTTTGATATGAAACATCTTATGTCGGGCTGTAAACAGCCGCGTGAGGGGAAATATGCAACGAAATTTATGGTCCGCTCCTTCGCTGCTGTTCTCACCACCACTGCGGCACTCTCTCTCTCTCTCTCGGCTTCCGCGCGCTCGGGCACGGGAAGACAACCGCGTGTGTTACAACTTACAGTGCAGTATATAGGATTACGTCAGCATAACAGTTAGTTGCTGCTTTTGAAAAAATATATACTACTACATAGAGAATACCACCGAGTTCAATAACGTTTTCTTTGATGTTTCACATCTGTCGGGGGTCCCGAGACCCACACCCTTTTTTTTTTAATTTAAGATAATTTTTAACGTCTGTTACTCGCCATTTTTATGCGTAAACATCCTAGCATCTAGATTCTAGAATGCATTTATATTTTTACCCTAAATAAATAATCAATTAATTTAATAAATTATTGTATTTAGGGTCCGTACCTCCAAACGGAACCCTATTACTGAGCATATGATGTCTGTCACAAGGATCTATCTCACAAACGGTAAGAGGTAGCTAGTTTTTACCCGACTTGCCCCAGAAGGAGGGTAGGTAATGTTTTTCGAGTGTAGGTATGTATGTCTATTTTTTTGGCACGCTCTGTAGCCTAAACGACTTGACGGATTTTGAAAAATTAGGGGTCTATAGATTCAACGTAGTCTCATGAGTGCTACTGGGTTTATGACGAAAAAAATATTTTACTAAAAAAAATAAAATTTGTACGTAAATCAAGGTAACCATGATTTTTGCTATACTTATTAAGCTAGCCATCAGTAGATCACTAAACAAAAAAGAGGGCCATGCTTTTTTTCAAAGAATAAAAAAAGAGTTTATTTTTTGCAAATATTTACTAGGTGGGAAGTATATGACTGGTCCATCAGTCGAATTTTTTTTAATATCTCAGGAAGCGCTGAACGGATTTGACTTAAAATCTAATCAGATCTAAGTTAAGTGCTGACAAATACAACAAAGCAAACTGTATGACCCTATGTCATTCCGTTTTTGAGATATCAAAGGAGACAACATTTCACCATACACACACATCAAAATGATCTCAAATGATTCCTAGGGTGTCCAGACGTAGAGATCAGTTAATATCCCGAAAAAAAACTCTGACTGAATCCATTACATGTGGGAATTAATAAACTGGATCATTAAATGATTTGATGATTGAATCTAATTTTATACCGAATAAAAAAACATAAGCCGTTATGTTTTATGTCCAAAGATATAATACATAGGTACATTATTGTAACTGCATGTTGGTAGTATAAAGAACAATAGTTACCAACGTATAGATAGTAAATTCTATCTGAGGAGACCGTAACTTCACCAAGTCACAATCTGTTCTGCTGCAGAAAAAAAGCGCAAAGTTTTAGCTTAGCTGCAAAGTTTCCTATTTCTATTCACTTAAAACTAGTGGCTCTCAAAAGTTCCCACAAAAATTATATTTAAACTGAACTTGAACATAATATTTTATTGTAGAAGGTTTTATACGGCTGTTCTTGTAATAATTAAATATATTTGGAAATTCAGACAAAAATTTTGTTTATTATCTATATTCTATATTATGGATAATAATAACATTTTTGACTGCATTTCCAAATACATCTAATTATAAGCTTGTATGTCTTTGACTTTATTTTATACCATTCCGACTCCACAAGTGGGGAATGGTACTAATTTAGTTCAAAATTCACATTTTACAACTTTAAAATATTTTTTAACACGCTTATATTAGCTTCATCTGTATGTTTGCTTGCTTGCTTGTTTGTTTGTCAGTTTGTAACCGACTTCTTTGAACTTGATTTTGACCAACTTTGAACGATTTAGTTAAAACGTTGTCAACTTATCAAGGACCGACGACAATACAATAATTCAATAAGTTTGTCCCATTATCCTGACCAGGATCTCCAGGACTAAAAAAAAAGCAAAAAACTTCAGATTGAACTGAAACTTTGCACACTTATCAAGGACCGATGACAATACAATAATTCAATAAGTTTGTCCCATTATCCTGACCAGGATCTCCAAGACTAAAAAAAAAGCAAAGAACTTCAGATTGAACTGAAACTTTGCACACTTATCAAGGACCGATGACAATACAATAATTCCATAAGTTTGTGTCCCGTTATCCTGACCAGGATCTCCAGGACTAAAAAAAAAGCAAAGAACTTCAGATTGAACTGAAACTTTGCACACTTATCAAGGACCGAGTGACAATACAATAATTCCATAAGTTTGTCCCATTATCCTGACCAGGATCTCCAGAACTAAAAAGCAAACATAAATTATAATTTAAAAAAACTAAAAAACACGCTTTAATGAACTAAAAAGTAAAAAATAATTAATTTTATTGTAAAAAAGCGTGGGGTAGTATGAAAATATGATACAAAGCACCCCACGCTTTTTTACAATAAAATTAATTATTTTTTACTTTTTAGTTCATTAAAGCGTGTTTTTTAGTTTTTTTAAATTATAATTTTTCTTCTTGAGGTTTCCGGAGTGCAAATTTTTGCGAAAAATCTGGTCGTCTGTTTGTCTGTCAACGCCATTTCTGTCAAACGCCTAAGCGAATCGAAACAAAATTTTAGGATGTTTGACACCTAATTAGAAAGAGTCCTATTGTTTTTGGAACGTAAAGGCAAATTGTGTTGCCTTTTTTCAATATTTTTTTTAAAATTGTATACTAAATAAACTGAGGACAGTGTGGTCCAGTGGTTAGCGTCGAAGCCTCTGGATCAGACTGTCATGGGTTAAAATCCCGCCTCCGCTCATGGATGTTTTGTGATGTAATCTAGTTTTAAGTAAGTTGTTATTTAATGTAATCAAGACGTTAATGACCTAAGTTGTCGAGGCGTCTATAATTTACGATAAATAAATTCTAAATATTAAATAAACTAACAAACCGACATTCAAAATTTTGATTAATAATTGAATGGGACTTCGAATGAGACCTTAAACATCGTTATATCTTTGTATTTTACAAAGTTATAGCAAATCTGCCTGTTTTATAAAAAGCTTTACATGAGTAAAGGTACGCAGCTGGGATTCTAGATGGTAGCATGTATGGTAGATGGTGGCTGAAATTATAAGCGCTTATAGGTTTGCACAACGAAGCTTTGATAATTGATACAAACTTAAATCGCGTTTGAAATGTCAGATAGCGAAGACGAACATTTGTGTTCTTCTGCTACAAAGTGGTCTATTTTAAATACAAATTTGAGTAGGAGCTATCATGTCCACCCTATTAATAGAAAACGATCTAAACATGGCGAATTTCATCATTTATACCAAGAATTAAAATTTTACCCAAACCGGTTTTTTGAATATTTACATATGGAACCTAACACTTTTAAATACGTCTTAGGAAAAACTCAAAACAAATTAAATAAAAACTGGCAAAATTTCACTAATTAAACTAGTCACATCCATTGCGAAACTTGTAACGGCCATTTGACAGTTGTCACACGTTGATTGCAGTTGTCAGCGCGCTGAAAGAATGGTGAGATACATTCTTATATCTACCTACCAGCTCTTGTAACAGCGCTTATACCTGCTACACTCACTGCTTCGTTGTGTACGCTCGCATATTATATAACAATGCATTAATTTAAGCAAGCCCTGCTATGATCTACGCTACCATCTAGAATCCCAGCTCCATTCTGCACGTACCTTTAGTCGAAGTGAATGGCGTGAATGTACGACGTCAAAAACCAAATTGTCGTTTCGCTTGCCCGATCAGTTAAATGTTTAGTACTAATGGAGCAATAGAACACTCAAAGTTAACTTTTCGTCGAACGGTGGGGGGAGGCATAAAGAACGACTTTCTCGCTACTATTAGCGACAAAAACTTATATACGCATTTAATAGCAATTATCCCTTTCACTTACGTTTCTTTAACGTTATCCTTTTCTAGACATTGTCCTTTTTAAATTTTCAATATCTGGATGACCGAGCTTTGCTCGGATGAGTTCAAAAAAAATAGTACTTAAAGTTCCCATTTCATCAAAATCGCTAGTCGTTTTTAAGAAAAAAAAAATTGCATACCTATAAGTAGATAATATTATTATACGTCAGTATACGTCATACTACATAACGTATGTACCTACATATTTTCAAACAATTACTGATTATTTTAATAAGTTAAAGATTGACTGTCAGAGTAATTTGACATAAATAATGAAAATAGTTTGTTTTTTCCAAAGCCTACTCACCATACGCCACTATTTTATAACGTTAAAAAAACTGTTTTTTAAAATGATAAAATCGATAAGAAAACGAATTTTTCCAGGGATGAGACCTAGCTAGATCGATTTTTTGCCCCCCAAAACCCCTTTTCAGTAAATTTCATTCAAATCGTTAGGGCCGTTTTCGAGAAAATATTTATATAGGTACATATATACAAGATTTGCTCGTTTAATAATATAGGGATTTGTAATAATTCAATGCTGGGTTACAGAACGTTTTGTCAAAAAATATGGGTTGACAATGACCTTTGATAATGTGATCAATGATCATATAATTGCAGTTTTTATACAGGGTCCGGCAGAAAGGACTTTACACTTTTCTTTTTCAATTACAAGGAAACCAAATAAGAAATTGCGATGGTTCTTTTTTCATATCACACAGGAGGCTTTGGAAATTTTATTGTAGCAAAACCCCAGAAGATACGCCGCTGGCGACAATAGAAGCATCGTGAACAAGTAACAGTGGTGAGGCATGGCATGATATCGAAGGCACGGGTAACCACCAGAATGTTCTGGAAAGCGCGCGAGCGTGGGGGGGGTCAAGCTGCTAGCTCTATATAAGCAGGAGCAGTTACCGGAGAGGGGACAACGAGAGTCGTGTGACAGTGTCGATTTGAAATAAATACAGCATATAAATTGATCAGTTTTATTAAAGTGCTTCAGTTCGTTTAAGAATTACTGTTCCTGTTATTATTATATAAACAGTGTTGACTGTTAGAATTGAGATATAATTGTTACATTTTATTGTTATCTATTTTTGATACATTGTAAATAAATTGTAAATAAATAATTTATTCCACCCACGTAATTTGACAATTGTTCAAGAATGCAGTGGACAATACCACAACGTGTCGTTTGTGTAGAACAATTTATCAATACAAACTCGATTACCGTCGTTCAAAGACGGTTCAGAGCAGAGTTTAACGCCAGAGATAGTCCTTCACGTCCTGCTATTTATTCCTGGATAAAGAAATGGAAAAATGAAGGGTCATTTTGCAATAAGAAACCACTAGGCAGACTACGTTCTGTAAATAATGCAGAAAACCAAGAGATAGTCAGACAAGCAATTACTTCTTTGGGACTACTTGAAAGAAAAAGTCTACAAGAATAAGCCCAGGAACTTAGAAGAACTTAAAGTGAAGATTTACTACTTAAATTCACGCTAAGTATTTCCCCACTTGTGCTCCGGTCGGTAATAGATAATTTCGTAGGTCGTTTAGAGGAGTGTGTGGAAAAGCGAGGAGCGCATTTTCGAGATTCAATTTTTGGTCGATAAATTTCCAAAGTTTAATTAATATATTTTTTCTAAACACTTTCAGTAAATTGTTATAGCGAAGTCAAAGTGTAAAGTCCATTCTGCCGGACCCTGTATATGCAGGAATAGTCTAATGTCATCAAATATTTAATTACTTTGTTTATTTTTTATTGTAATTTATTGTATATAGTTAATTGTTACGAATTATTGTAAATAAATATTTATTCCGCCAACTCAGAAAACAGTTTTGTAACAGTATATTAGTATAGATAATCAAAAACTCCTACACCCCCGTTTTACCCCCATTGGGGTTGAATTTAAAATACCGCGAATAACCTATAACCTTGCTCCATAAACCTATCTAACAAAAAAAATTCAAATCGGACTGGTAGTTCCTGAGATTAGCGCGTACAAACAAACAAACAAACTCTTCAGCTTTATAATATTAGTAACCTATAGATTATTTATAACTGAGAATTTCATAGTGTATTCATGTAGTTTTTTTTATGCATTCAGTTATTTCAGTTCAAACATATTTCCGATTTCAATAGCATTGCAAAAAGAACCTGAAATGTTAATATTTTAACTGTATATCCAATATATCTGTAATATCAAGGAAAGAGATATACCAAATCGTACATCTCTGAAGGATTGATTTTTTCTTTTCTTTTTTTCAAACAGTTTGATAAAACTTGACTTTCATCTCGTCTTCAATATATTATCACATGTTTTTTCTTCTTTGTGCACATTTAATGTTTGCATTTCGACGAAGCAGTCACTGAAATGTTTTTTCGTGTACAGTTGATGTATTTTGAATGTACAAATTGAAAAATTACATTTGCAAGGAAATGTCTTTTTTACAAAGCAAACGTTACATTAAAACTAAATTAAATTGATAGATTGCTATTAGAAAATTGGACAGTGCTTCCAAATGACTGATTACTCTTTTGCCAACTTTCGTTCTTTATTTCTCCAAAGAAAATTAATTAATTCTTTGCATCATAAATAATACGACAGTTTTTGACTTTTGTTCATTATGAGCTATTGAGAGAACGTGATTAGGAAGTTGAACGGTACCAAATGATTTATTTTAGAACCTTAGAGAAAAAATTCCAATAAAGAACGAAACGTTTGCGATTAAAAAAAAGTCAAGAGGTGTCATGGGACACCCGACAGAAGCTATGCTTTTTACGCATTGTATTTAGGTAAAACCGAATTTGATAAAAGCTATAGATAATACAATTGAAACGTTATTATTTGACCGCCATTTTGAAATATAATGCAATTTTATTTTTTTGTGTCTTATAAAACTCTTAAATTGCGGACAATGTAGTGTAACGGTTAGCGTAGCAGCCCTTTGAATCACACTGTCGTGGGTTCGAATCCCACCTCCGTTCATGGATATTTTGTGATATCTATTAGTTTTAAGTTATTTATTTGATTTGATGTAATTAAAAGACGCTAATGACCTAAGTTGTCGATGTGTCTATAATCTACAATAAATAAATACATTTTCAAAAAGCTCCAATTATTCCGTGCTGCGCCGATTCAAACCGAACCGAGCCGAACTGAACAGTACGAAGCTGGCTTTAAGTTTGTGTATTTTCTTTTTCGTTGTTGATTTTCGCGATGTGTTGTAAAATGCGCTCAACTGTAGATGTTTCCCCAGTTTGTATTTTCTTGTGTAACACGTTTTCTTTTCCCTTTTTCATGGAAATGTGATCACTATTGAAAATATGACACACAAGGTGTCGTTATAAAGTAGTATCTAAATTGTTTACATGACAAGAGAACGTTTTCAGAATGCATTTTCATTTACATTTAAATGCACGCTCTTTACAACATGGCGACCGTTCTTTACATACAATATAACAATGTTATAAAAATAAGTAAAAAAACTTATGAATTGACACTCGCATGTAGTGAAAATCTATTGATTCTGAAGCATATAAAGAGAATACTAATTTAGCAATCATGTCACGGTTGAATATTGTAAGCTCATTCCGCCGCGAAAGTGGAAAGGTTCAGGTTAGAATCCTGACTGTGACCACTGTTTGGTAAAATGATTTTTTCCAATATGTTTCGAAACAATTATATAATTGGCTGCTCTCCAACGAAAACATTTTTCAATTGCATTTCAGCCGTATAAAACTATTATTTATCTTAAAAAAACTTATCTTTGTTTAAAATCTTGCGACAGCTTTTTCGACTACTTCTGCTTAACCGATTCTTATGAAACTTTGCACACACATTGAGTTCCCGTGACAATACAATATTATGATAATTTCAACTTGGTAATGAGGGTCTGATGATGGAATCAGGAATTGAATTGAATTGTAGATTATAGACGCTCGACAATGGAATCAGGAGGTGGACAGTTGATAGTATGAGGAGTTTACATACTGATACGGATCAGACATCAAACTAAAAACTAGAAAATAAAAGTATGTAAAAAAACTTTTAAGTTAAACGGTTTTATTTTAAATCATCAGCTGTACCAAAAACTAGAAAATAATGACACAAACCAAGGCGCACTTTGTGTCGCTGCGTTAGCGTCAGGGCAATGGTTCTGTTTTCCAGATACAGGATGTTAAAATTTGAAAAAAATTTAAGATTTTTTTATTAATTTTTACTTCCCACCTCTACTATGGTAGGGAAGTAATGGATTTAGTCCGAAAAAAATATTTCGAGATTTTAACAGATTTTCACGTTTTGAGACCCTAGCAATCGTTTAAGATCATTTTCTGACTGATGTCTGTATGTGTGTGTGTGTGTGGTCAATTTTTCGCCTTCGATATCTTAAGAACGGAACAACATACGGGCATGCCGATTGTTCTATTGTGTTTATCAGCCTTTAACTTAGATCTGATTAGATTTTGAGTAAAATCGGTTCAGTGGATCCTGAGATATTCAAAAAAACGTCCTCAATGTCACGTATTAACATAGGTAAAAAAAAATATAAATGAATTCTAGATGTTATAATATGAAAAAAATGTAAATATTTTTTTTCTCTAAAATGTATAGTTTTCGAGAAAAAAAATATTTTACTAAAAAAAATAAAAATTGTACGTAAATCAAGGTAACCATGATTTTTGCTATATGTATTAAGCTAGCCATCAGTAGATCAGCAAACAAAAAAGAGGGCCATGCTTTTTTCAAAGAATAAAAATTAAATTGTGTTTTAAAGACCACCAACAGCTAAGGTTATTTGGGCCTAGTCAAAGAATAAAAAAAAAAGTGTTTATTTTTTGCAAATATTTACTAGGTGGGAAGTATAGGACTGGTCATCAGTCGAATTTTTTTAATAGTGCCAGCTACTTAATTAAAATTTTGCACACACTAATAAATCGTCAGAGAGTACTTTTTGCAAGTATTAAATTATTTTTAATTCAATCACTTCCAATTTAAATTTTAACACGGTGTGTCTGGAAAACAGAACCGTTGCGACTTCATATTTATATGAAGGTTTTGTCTTAAAATCAATTATAGATTAAATCCTTAAAGTTTGTACACATACTTAATTAACACCCTGTATATTGTGTTAACTTAATCAAAACTTGTATGAATCAACATTCTTTACGTAAAAGTTTTGTCTTTTGTATGCAAATCTTTGTGATTATCTGTTTTAATTTTGATCCAATGTTTACGCAAGGTAAACTTCCGTTTGTGTTTTATTTAATGCGAATTCTGAGACTTAACACTTTAAAAATAATAAACAGAATATATATAAGTTTTCCGGATTCTAAACACAAAACATTATCCAAGTCCCCAAAGTCTTAGAGACCGTTCGCCAAATGTGTATTACATTTCTGACATTCAAAATACAGGGTCGGAGGGTCATAATTTAAATCGTACAATTAGATATCAATTTTGTTATTATTATTTATTGTAGATTATAGACGCGTCGACATCTCAGGACATTAGCGTCTTTCAACTACACTAAATAACAACTTTCTTAAAACTAAATAACATCACAAAACATCCATGAGCGCAGGTGGGATTCGAACCCACGACAGTCTAGTCCAGAGGCTGTGGTATCAAGTACGCTATCCACTAGGCTATACTGCCCTCTGGTTATTATTAGGTTATCAATTCGACATGTATACATATTTTTTTTAAATTATTATTAATGTTTGCTCAGCCATAGCTTTTCGAGAGGTTGACCGATTTGAATAATTTTAACGCCGTTGGGTTGAGAATATTTACGAAATGATCCCATATAATTTTTATTTAAATCGGTTCAGCAGTTTTTTAAGTTTAGTAATCATTTTGTGTTTGTTACCGATCATATCTTCTGCATTAATTGTGAACCGATTTTACTTAAATAGGTTAAGTAGTTTTTTCTTAGTTTAGTAATCAATTATCATATTATATTAGTAATTCAGTTTACCAAATTGTTTTTTTGACCATTAAAAAGTTTAAAGAATAAAGAAAAGATGGTAAATAAATTAATAGACGATATTTTTTTATTTTAATAAATTAGTGCTAAAAGATTTCATAAATCGAGCATTATTATAGATTTCTCGGTGTTTTTGTTACATGTTGGGGGCGGTCTGCATCCCTCCCATACCGCTATCTAGCAAAATCCCTTACTCAGAACACTTTAATATGCCTCCCTCAACATCTTAACAAAATTAAGGCCTTGAATAAATAACACCAAAAAATTGTCACTAGCTCTCGGTCTATTAGAATAAGAAAAAATAATTAGCATTAAAAAACTATATCTTCTTTTTTATATTTCTAAACGCGTCTTCCGAGTCAAGTAAAAAGTGATAAAGGTATATGTTACGCCTCTGATATTCTAGGAAAGGGGCATCTTCTGTTTTTTGTGCGAGTATTTATACGTCTATGGACTAATCTCTAATGTTATATACTGTCTAAAGTTTCCCTTCGTCGGCCCTCAACCCTTCTACTTTCAAAAGAAAAGATGAAGTTTTTGTTTTCAGCTCGATTCACATAACAGTTGTGCAATAAGGTCTCAGAATTGCGTTAAGTGGATTTTAAGGGTAACGACGAAAATCAATTTTTTGATGATATATTATAAGCATGCTTCGGAGAAAACAATTTGCATTATGTCAAGTGACAAATAAATAGCTTTGGCTATCACAGTAAACAGTAAATAATTTGAATACAAAGGAAAAAGAAAGAAAATATCAGTGAGTAGTTTTAAATACCTAACACTTAAATAGGTAATATTGTGTTTTAAAAAAAAGTTAATTAACTTTTGCTTGATTTAAGGCCCGTATTCACCAGACACTGTTAAAGATAGAAGTTACTAATCTTAGAATAAATTTATTCCTTGGAATAAAATTAACTTTCTATTCACCAAGCAATTCATTCGATAGAATAGTAACTTCAGGTACAAATGTACTTTATACCATACACCTTTGACATTTTGTTAAATATTTTGATTCTAAAGCACTTTTACCAAAGATCCGACCGATGACGCATCGATCGAAAATGTAAATTTGTTATATTTTACTACAAAAGCCTTTACCTGAAAGATATGGCATTAATATTTACCTGAAAAGGTCGCCAGGTCATAAAGTAATTTGTGCATTTCGTGCCCATCCTATTTTCTAGGCGAATAAATATTTATACCCTTGAAATTGGACAGAATAGTTATTCTTATGATTTGCACCTGCAGTAAACTTAACTACGTGTGGTGAATTGAATTATCGCTATTTATTCAGAGTAATAGTTCACCGAGCCTAGTTAGTTATTTATTCCCCTGGTAACTATTACTCGGAATTAAATAGTGATGATGCAAATCACCAAACATAGTTAAGTTTACTGCAGATATAAATCGTAAGAATAGTTATTCTGTCCAATTTCAAGGGTATAAATATTTATTCGCCTAGTTAAATAGGGTGTGCACGAAATGCATAAATTACTTTATGGCCTGGCGACCTTTTCAGGTAAATATTAATTTCATATCTTTCAGGTAAAGGCTTTTGTCAGTAAAATATGTCAATATTCACCATTTTACATTTTCGATCGATGCGCCATCGGTCGGATCTTTGCTAAACGTGCTTTAGAATCAAAATATTGACAAAATCTCCAAGTGTATGGTATATAGTAAATTTTTACCTGAAGTTACTATTCTATCGAATAAATTGCTTGGTGAATAGAAAGTTTATTTTTATTCCAAGGAATAAATTTATTCTAAGGTTAGTAACTTCTATCTTTAACAGTGTTTGGTGAATACGGGCCATAGAGCAATAGAACGACTAGTTAAATAAGTAATTGTGTCATCTTAGATAAATCGCAATTATTCGAAAGGTATATTGTCTCGTAATTTTATCTCTAGTGTGAATCCGGCTTACAATAATAATAGGTATTTACGAAAGATAAAAGGCAAGCAGTAGAAAGACTTCTTTCGTTTCCTATATACTTATATACTTTCATTTGATTCCAAAATAGTTAACATTTTATTGCTGGCTTTCCAATTTCGAACGTTTTCAGGATAAACTTCTTGTTCAACCTGCACATCCACAATTTCGGTATCTCCTCTTCATATTGCTTGTACAAGCAATATTATATTATCTTTTATCGTTGGTAGTTGATTTTATTTTATTATTTTCAGATTATATTTTTTCATGAACTTTTCGATATACCTTATACTAAGAAACACCGAGCACTTTCAGATAAACTCTTAGAAGAAATTGTTGGAAGTGAGCACTTCCGTGGCACGTAGGATCAATAAAAAGCAATACTGATTAATTCAAAATTTGCATTTAATCAGTATTGCTTTTTATTGTTCCTACGTGCCACGGAAGTGCTCACTTCTGACAATTTCTACACTGTTTTCAAGGATCAAACTGCTCTATTTAATTATAGCAACTTCGAATAAACTCTTTGAGTCACGAATGGACCTATCTCTCTCGTATAAATAAGAACGAGAGGTCGTTATTGCTTGTTCCGCAAGAAAAAGAGAGAAAAAGTTTGAAATCTCTAACTCATCGGGAAGTTAGTTTAAAATCGATTGCAAAATTTATACCGAACAGACAAACAACCAAACAGACAGAAAAGAAAAGGAGTTAATATTGCATTGTCATCCAGTTCTGAGTTATGTTTAAAGTTTCAAGTCTCTAGTTCATCGGAAAGTTACTTTAAAATCGATTGCAAAATTTGTACCGAACAGACAAACAACCAAACAGACAGAAAAGAAAAGGAGTTAATATTGCATTGTCATCCAGTTCTGAGTTATGTTTAAAGTTAAAAGTCTCTAGCTCATCGGAAAGTTACTTTAAAATCGATTGCAAAATTTGTACCGAACAGACAAACAACCAAACAGACAGAAAAGAAAGGGAGATAATATTGCATTGTCATCCAGTTCTGAGCTATGTTTAAAGTTTCAAGTCTCTAGTTCATCGGGAAGTTAGTTTAAAATCGATTACAAAATTTGTACCGAACAGACAAACAATCAAACAGACAGACAGACAGACAAGAAAGCGAGTTAATATTACATTGTCATCCAATTTTGGGCTATGTTTAAAGTTTCAAGTCTCTACATAATAAATTTTGGAAAGTAAACTTTGATTGTTTAGTGTGAATTTTAGAAATTACACGTTGATTGTCTACTGAACTCTGGAAAGTACACTTTAATTGTCTAATTTTTTTAATGATTGGTGAATTCTGGAAAGGTCATTATAACTGCCTGGCACATTGTGAAACGCACACTTTGATTGTCTAGACTCTAGTGAATTCTGGGCCCATAACCTGTTCAGTACTTCATGTTTTAATATCTTTATTTTAAACATATATAAGAATAACAATCAATATGATTAGACACCTATACCGTAACTAAATTCACTATATTAGTGAAATTAACATAAGAATATCAGACGAATTATCGCCATGATATTTATATAGAAGGCTATATAGGAAAAATGTAAATGCACCGCCGGGAATCGAACCCAGAACTCCCAATTTCGCGTCGGGAAGTTTCCAGTTACTACACAGTGCCCAACAGCATACATTTAATTCTTCCTATATATGCAACGATGACCACAGATCCATTAACTGCGAGAGCTATTATTTTATAACAACATTACATCTGGCTTTCTCATGGCCCGGACGCGCCTTATAAATTAAATTATTGTTATTGTTATTCTTAAGTTTATATTAAAAACCGTATATATTTCTCGTTATAATTTGATTTATAAGGCGCGTCCGGGCCATGAGAAAGCCAGCATTCATGTAATGTTGTTATAAAATAATAGCTCTCGCAGTTAATGGATCTGTGGTCATCGTTGCATATATATAGGAAGAATTAAATGTATGCTGTTGGACTTCTTACACCAAAAAGCAGCCGTTACATAATAAAAACAAATAAAAAAAAATGAAATAATATAATGTATATAGGTACGTATATACTATATATCTAACTTAACAAACAAAAATATGTTATTGTTACCTATATCTTTGTAATTTTAACAAAGCACGCAAATAGAGTGTTGCTAAGACCGTATCATCCTATGTTTATTATATAAGCAAAATAATAATTGAAATGTTTCTGTGTTCTCAAATTGAAAACTATTTTTCTAAATAAAGATTGGTAAGGAAAGTTTACTTACAACTTTATTTTTACAGAACAGTAAACAATACGATGAGAGAAATTACAATATAAAAATCAATGAGTTCAATTTTAACTGGCCAAAGTATAGATACAAGTAATTAAATTAAAAACACGAAAATGAAAAGAAAAACTTTACCCACCATTTTCCCGGTAATATGACTCCCAAGGGTATTGTTTCATAGAATGTAAAAATTAGTACAAAAGAAGGTAATCACTTAACTTAAAGATATATAATGAAATAATAACATTATATATTACAGTACGAGAGAGAAAGAAAAAACGACCCGACTGTTTTTTGCTCCACTTTTTTTAGATAAAAAACTACGTAAGTTTTCAGTCGGTTGTGCTCTACTACTTTGTACACACCTGGAAAATAAAGATTTATTTTGAATGTAGGTATATGTCACCTGGTAGAACTGGGAATAATGTCTGGTTATACTAGCATAGGGTAGAACGTACACACACGTTACTAATTTAGTGCCCTGAGAGTTTTTGATGTGAAACATCTTATGTCGGGCTGTGAACAGCCGAGTGAGGGGAATTATGCAACGAAATGTTTGGTCCGCTTCTTTGCTGCTGTTCTCTCCACCACTGCGGCACTCTCTCTCTCTCTCTCTTGGCTCAGGCGTGCACTGTAACACACGCGGTGTTACAGTGCAGTATATAGGATTACGTCAGCATAACAGTTAGTTGCTGCTTTTGAAAAAAATATATACTACTACATAGAGAATACCACCGAGTTCAATAACGTTTTCTTTGATGTTTCACATCTGTCGGGGGTCCCGAGACCCACACACTTTTTTTTTATTTTGCGACTTCAACATATTTTTTTGGGGTTTTCTCACAAATGATAAAAAACGAAAACCTTATTGTGAGACTTTGTTAATTTGTTACACTTTTAAACGGTTAGCCGTATAGGAAGCTGAAATTTGGTATGCAGAACGATGTGTGCCACAAATATTTCAGGAGTGATTTTATCAACAAAAATTTGGGTCCTCTGTGACCAGTAGAATGAGAAATCAAAAACAAATTTAGCATGTAGTAGGTAGTAGGTAGGTATATTTACAAAAAAAAATTTTCTTTATAGGTGATTTTAAAGTATATTCTGTACATTTTCGTCAACGTTTAGGTTAAAAAATATTTAGACATCAAAAAGTCAAAACCCCTTAAATATAGATTTATCGTCCCCCGTATCAAATTTTGATAATTTTGAATAGTGTATGTTTTTCCTCATATATAAACAAATAATGTAAACCAACTTGTTTGTTCTTATATCCTTCCTCTTAATAATGCAAATAAGAATTTAAGAAATGTGTTTATTTATAACGAATGAGCTTAGCCGCCATAAGATGACGTCAAAGCCAGAGCAATGAAGCCAGACATACGTCCACGCATAGATAAAGAGAGGTACATGTCTATGGAAAGAGAGGAATAATTCCTCGTCAGTCGTAACTCGTGAAGAACCTAACCTAAGTTCTCACTGTCGGCTTGTCAACTGTACGTAAACAAATCAGTGTACTATATTATTCTCTCCATATTCTCTCTTTATCTATGGATCAGTGGACGTCGGAGGACAGTGTGGGTCAATGGTTAGCGTCGCGGTTCTGGATCAGATTGTCGTGGGTTCGAATCCCGCCTCCGCTCATGGATGTTTTGTGATGTCATTTAGTTTTAAGTTAATTGTTATATTTTAATCAAGACGCTAATGGCGTATTTCATGGTGTTTAGAGTGTTTTTTTTAAAGACCACCTTGCAACGTGTACAACTAAGGTTATTAAGAGCCTAGCACCAATTCATATTTTCAATTCATTATATATATTTTTTTAATAATAAATTGAAAATCCAATTGACACTTTTACCAGCTCTCGGGTTAGAACCCGGGAACTGAGACTTGTAATAGAGGAACCATAGCAACGCCATGTAAACAACAGCACTGCTACACGCTCGGCTATTCTCAAGCTCTTATTTCATGGTGGTATAAGTCTATGTTTAAAATTACATTGAAAAATACGCGCCTTTATGAATTTTTTTTTCATGTAGAGAAAGCTTCCGAAAAATTCTCAAAAAAATTGTTTTATTATCTATTTGTAACGTAGATTCCAACCCTAAAAAAATGTGAGACGACTCTTTTGCAAGTTCTACGAAGACTCAAGAGAGTTATTGTTCGTCAAAAAGTGATTTCACTGTATATTCAAAAACCTCGTTATCTATTCTTAAAGTTAGTGTACTGTAAAATGAATTTTCTTTTTGTTAAATCCGCCTCTAATTTCATTACAGAAAATTGAAAAGTTTGCTTTGGTACAAATGTACTTTTTTTCTTACGTTGACTTTTTTGAAATGATTTTTAAATTAAATTTTAAGGCTACAATAATTTGATTTCAAATAAAAATATTCAGCTTTTCATTTTATTATCGCTGTAGGTAGACCATCAGGTTATTAATTAAAAAAACGATGTAGGTAAATTAAAAACAATATAGGTACATCGGATTTTATAAATTTTTGAATATTATTGGGATCTATAAAATGGGAGGTGCTTTAAAAACATGGCGGTGTTAAGGGAAAAATTTCAATTGTTGCTATATGGTTTTATATACTTAGTTTAAAAAAATATAAATTTGACATTTTCGAGGTCTGCGCCAATTTCACAAAATATGAAGTCGGTTAAAAAGAAGATATTAATCACTATAGGTACCTACTACTATACTTTTTAACCGACTTCATATTTTATTAAATTGGCGAAGACCTCAAAATTTCATTATTTTCCTCTTTTTTGTGGCTTTTTGAAGGAAGTTTTTTTTTTTGTAAAAAAGTTTTTTATTAGAATAGATTTTTATTGTAGAATTATAAATAATATAAACAAAAAAAATGTTTTCTAGTCGTAAAAACTCAAAATTTAATTTTTGCACAATTACAAGACTTTCCCGTATAATAAATAAATAAAATGAAAATAAATATGTTGTATCGCGGGTACAGACAGATAACGTGAATACCGTTAAACACAAATTAATTGTATTCGTTGCCATGGAAAGAAATACATTCCACTTTTAGTATCTTATAAAGTCAAATGTTCGTAAAATATAATTAAAAAAAATAATTGTAATTTTATTTTCGTATACCTATTTTAAATTGTTATCCACTGCCTACATATTTTCATTATTAAAAAAATTAAAAGCCTTCGAGATTCGAAGCGTTTTACACCTGTCGGTAGACTCGTACTTTTTCGCACGGCTACTTGGATTACTGTGCCTGAGCCCTTAGCATAGTTATACATGGTGTGTTTTTTCCGACTATTTCCTTTTCATCTAATATTTCTAAAATACCACCCCAATAGGAGACATTATTCTCTTCAAAAACAAATTGTAGGAAAATGCTCTGTTGATTTGTATGTATTTATTAGTTGTCTAATTTTATACGTCTCGTAAAATCTTACAGTTTTAATAAATCTTTAAATTTAATATCTTTTTTACATCCATTGAATTTTTGTTACTGTAATTTTTCAGTACTGAAATGAAATCGTTTTATTGTTGACACAATTAAAGGCAAGTTGAAGGCATCTGAAAGGAGGTATTAAGACATTATAACGCCAAGAAAAGACATTAGCTTGAGACGATTGTTGGCATGCAACCAAAGCAAGTGAAGTGATTGTTACCAACATTACATTCTACAGTTGGTAACATTATTAGACGAGGAATTCGCCAGATTACTCCTTTATTGTGCCATCCACCAGTGCAGTAGCAATAACACAGATTTAACACTTCGCTTATTTTCACTTGTCTTTTTTCACGTGAACAACATCTAATGTCTCATACTGGGGTGGTATTTTAGAAATATTAGATGCAACGGAAACAGGGGAAGTGGTTAACACAGTTTTTCATCTATAGACGAAATTTCCTAGCATCTATATACTATTATAGTTAATGGCATCAATAAAGCTCTTTGACTTCTTCATTTGATTTCGTACGCCACTGCGTTTAGTAATATACACAGTATTTTAATGCAATTGTGTCTTTGTTGACTGAAGCATTTCCTTTCTCTCTCTCTTCATGTTTATATATTCGATCTTTATCTGTTTGAAATGATTTACTCCTTCAGAATTCCATTCTCTAAAGTCTAAAGAATATAGTTTGAATTAAAATAATATATTTTATTTTTTCCTCCATGTTACGGAATGATTTAGAGTCGAAAAATCATTTCCGAAAAAAGTCAGATAATGATTATGAAGTTTAAGTAAACTTAAATAATTATTTAAGTCTGCTTAAACTTCATAATCATAATTTGACTTGTTTTATGCCATAACTAACACTGTACCTCCACCATATTTAACACTGCGCTTCCACCACATAACCAAACGTTTTACCAAACACATTAATTAGCCGGAAACTGGGGGTTTCGGGTTCGAATCCCGACAGTGGTCATTTGATTTTTTCTTAGATATAGCTCAAAAATCATGGCAGCATAGCTGTCTGAGATATTTATTATTTTCACCTCTAATTGTTATGTGAATAATATGGTGTGGATATAAGGGGTTTTAAATCGATTGATTTTATCATTTACCTATAATTAATGTGTTTGGTAAAACGTTTGGATATGTGGTGGAAGCGCAGTGCTAAATATGGTGGAGTACAGTGTTAGTTATGGCATAATTTAAAGTAAACTTAAGTTTTATTAAGGGGCGTTTATTTTTGCGGTTTATTAGTGTATTTGCCATATGGCACATACACTATTGGCGTCGGTCGGATGGTGGGACCTAGGGGTCGGACCAAAATTTCTCGACGTTTCATAGCCTCCTGAACACTTTGGCACCATTTTTAAAAATGTTTATATATATATGTATGTATATATATATATATATATTTATATATTTATATATATATGTGTGTACACGATAACTCTCGACAGACTTAATCGATTGAAACGAAATTTGGTACACACATTGGAACCCATCACCGCAAGAAGCCTATTTAAAATGGGCCCGATCGGACCATTTTCAGGGTTGTATTTAGGGGTTCCAAAAAGTTTTTGGGCCCAAAAATACCGAAAAATTTGTCAGAATCGTTTCAAAATTGAAATTTAACTCTTTAGTAAAGATTAAAACGTGCTGCTAAAATTTTAATAAAATCGGCCCGACAGGACCGGACTTTCAAATTTTATGAAAACACTGGTTTGTTGATACGGATTTACTTATGAAAGGGTGTATTTAATGTGGTACAGAGGTTGCATTGATAATAATATTGAAATTAAGAAAAAAATATTATTTTAAGGGATGTATTAAGGGGTTAAATTTTTTATTTTGTCCAAAAACAAACTTAAGTTCACGTATTAAAGCCACAAGGCCTGTATTTGCAAATACACTATATTGTCGGCAGGGTTTTGGCACTGCGACCCGAGTTTTTTAGTATTTAATGTAAAGTTTCATTGGCCTTGAAATGTTCATTCCCTTTGAATACGTATAAAATGCAGAAAATTGAAATAAGAATAAAATATAATTAATATTTTAGAATTTTAATATTTTTATATCGTTTTATAAAACGTGAATTTAAAAATTACATGAAAAGTGACTGACAAAGGAGAAACTTATGTGAAAAAATACATAAATATGTATTGTGCCCATGGTAGATAGTAAGAAATAGAGATTTGGTTAAATGAGAGAAAATGTCCAGAGATTTGAAATCTTCATAAAAAAGTGCCTTAGTAAAGTGTAAATATTTTTTTCTAACTTACTTAATAAGCGAGTTATAAATAAAAAACGAAAAAGGGAAAATCTTGATTTTCAACTGTCTGTCGCAAGTCAAGCAAAATATGGAAAGTTTGACTGCGCAGGGTAGTATAGTAATGGAGATACTGCACATTTTCTCTCATTTAACCAAATCTCTATCTCTTACTGTTTATGAAATCCCCATGCATTTCACGCTTATCTTGGACACCCACTATATCTTGTCCAATGAAAATGCGTCAGATGTATATCGATCCGAATGTGACCGAGAATCTACGATAGGGCATTTAAATTGGTAGTGTTCGTCTACATTTATCGAAAATGAACTTCTTTTTTCGAATGTCGCATCTTATACAGACGCTTCGGACCTCTGATGTCGAGCGTCTATAATTTGCAATATCTATCTATCTATGTCGCATATAAAAATACCTATAATAATATAATAATAATAATATATTCTTTATTTGTAATACTGGACTACAGTTTAAATGGCGTCAGAAAAATACACATTAAAAATTTATAAAACTTACTTTGAATAAGACATTTCAAGTTTTAATATTACTTTTTAAAATCAATTTTAAAAAAATCGTCTGTTTTATACAAACATTCTTTTAAGAGAATTCCTTTTATGGCCTTCTTGAAAGTGTCAATATTGAGATTTTTTATATGATCTGGTAGTTTGTTGTACCATCTCGTTGCGTTTAGATATTTATCCGATACTGCTAATCTATGATTAGGTATGGAAATTATATTGTTATTACGTGTACTGTATGAATGATAGCTATTTAGGATAGAAAATTCTCTTATGTGTTCTTTCACATAGACTAGATTTTTATATACCACCAAAGATGGAAATGATAATATTTTTAATTTTATAAAAAATGGCTTACAATGCTCATTATAACTAGATTTTGTGATTATTCTAATAGCCTTTTTCTGTAATATGAAAATGTCTAAACACAACGAGGAGTTACCCCAAACCACCAAACCATAACTTAGGTGACTATGAAATACTGCAAAATATGCAATCTTGGCAGCTTCAGCTCCAACAGTTGTACTAATTTTCCTTATAACAAATAACGATTTGGATAGCTTCTTACATACATGACTAATATGGTCATTCCATGACAATAATGCATCTAAGTATATACCAAGAGATTTTACACTATTTTGCTTTTCCTGATTAGTGTAAGAGAATTTAAGTTTCATTGTTTTGTCTGTATTCATTTGCAGTTCATTAGCATTAAACCAATCTTTAGCTTCTTTAATAACCTGTTTATAGCCATCTTCAAGGGTAGTTTTTATAGATTTAATAAATGTTGTATCATCTGCATATAATACAGTAGGACAAGACATATTAATAGGAAGATCGTTAATAAAAATGACAACGAGCAAGGGACCTAGAATGCTTCCTTGAGGCACTCCTCTTGATATATATTTAGCTGCACTATTGTTACCATCCACGCATACAATTTGCTGTCTACCTTGTAAGTAATTTTTTATAAGGGATAGTGATACGCCCCGAAAACCATAAAATTCTAATTTTTCTAATATTATTTTATGGGACACACAGTCAAATGCCTTGCTTAGGTCAATGAAAACTCCCAAGGCTGATTTCTTATCCTCAAGAATGTCTGCAATGCCTTTAACAACAGTCAAAATTGCATCAGTTGTTGATAGTTTACTACGAAATCCGAATTGCATTTTATTAAGGAGATTGTTTGTTTGTTATGGTGAAAGCTCGATAGATGCTATGAAAGAAAAATGTCTGTTTCTTGGTAAAGCTGTCCGTCTGTACATAACATGCAGTGTCACAGCTTTTGCAGTCAGTTCAGACAGCAATGGATGTTTTGCAAGTTGCAAGATAAACCCAAATTGAATTTGTTGTTGTGGTGTTATTATGCTTTCAGCACTTGACAGATAGTCAGTTGCTCACGTTGATTAGAAATACTTGTGTACATTTTGTTTCTGTATTTTATTTTATTTATTGTAGATTATAGACGCGTCGACATCTCAGGTCATTAGCGTCTTTCAACTACTTTAAATAACAACTTTCTTAAAACTAAATAACATCACAAAACATCCATGAGCGCAGGTGGGATTCGAACCGGCTGCGGTACCAAGTACGCTATCCACTAGGCTACACTGCCTCAGTTTGTTTCTGTGCAGATTTGTTTATTCAGAACGTTTTTTGAAAATGTCAGCTGTAAATAATATGAATATCAATTAAAAATTTGAATGCAATGATTTAAGTATTCTAATGTTCTTTCGGAATTAGCGCTCCCAGGGACCCGAGCTCGTACCAGTCGGTTTGTGTATGCCGGCTGGCGGATTCTAATACACAAATTTGTTGTGTTGAAGACGCTAATGACCTGAGTTGTCGACGCGTCTATAATCTACAATTAATTAATTAATTATGCAACGAACTAAAAAATTAATTGGGTTTTTAAATGAATTTTTTTTTTTACTTAAATGGAAGGACCACATACAAGTTTTATAGCAAAACTGTTTTTTTTAATTTTTTTGCTTACTAATTAAAAAGTTATATTTAAATAAAAATTAATTTTTAAACTCAGTTCCGATAACGCGCCGAAAGAATCCGAACGCGTGTGACGTCATTATGTTATCTTATGGTCTTTGTATCCATGGTTACCAAGTTAAAAATTTATTATTTTTGATAGTATGTGTAATACATATACACAAATACCAACAAATGCAGACACATTTTAACATAACGACGTCACAAACATTCCTGGCGCGTTTTGAAGTCACGTGATATTTTTTAAATTTTTGTACATTTTAATTAATTTTTAGTAATTTATCTATAGCTTTAAAAACATTTTTCTTTTCGATTTTCAATATTATTTATGTTAGATTATTAGAAAAAATTAAAAAATTAATATTTTTTTTTAAACTTAAATACCTAATTGTTTATAATTTAAAATTTCGGAATGTCAGTTTAGACACTATATTTGAACAAAAAATTTGATTGAGCGATTAATTAACAAAATTTACTTGTAATGTTTGTCTGGCATTAAAGCTGTCAGATGCACATTGTGACTTTTGATATTCAGCTACTTTATGATGATATTTTCTTTAACATACTGTTTAAACCAGTGATTTGACAAACATTTTATTATTCTTTGTGACTCTAAGAATAGATTTTTAGAGCGACACTACACGAGCGGATTTTCCGTGGCTTGTTTTTCGAGAAAACAGAAAGCGTTTTTTCCGTCGAGTACATTCACGCAAAAAAATACAACTGCTTTTTTGCTAGTTACAAAATGAACCCCACTGTGTTAGGTTGCGCTGCTGTTGTATGCGCAAATTTATTTTTAAAGAACGGAAGTAAAAAACGACGTTGGTGGGTTCATCCACCCGACGGATGTACAGTGTACATCCGTCGGGTGTTCCGTCGCCTCGTCTAGTTTGCCCCGCTCGAACATTTTACCCAGACTATACATCCGTTGGTGTTCCGTCGCCTCATCTAGTTTGCCACGCTTGAACATTTTACCTATACTATACATCCGTCGGTGTTCCGTCGCCTCGTCTAGTTTGCCCCGCTTGAACATTTTACCCAGACTTTACATCCGTCGGTGTTTCGTCGCCTCGTCTAGTTTGCCCCGCTCTTAACTATGTTTTTCGTTTCTATAGCGTGTTGTGGCGGTGACGATATCAACGCAGTCAAAAGCGTTGAACTCGCTCACGCCGACGGAATTTAAAAAAACGCGACGTATATTCCGTTCGTCTAGTTTCAATCGTTTGTAGGCACGGTTTCGATTTGGTCGTCAATCCGCCGCGTTAAAAACGCCGCGGAAAATCCGCCCGTGTAGTTTCGCTCTTAGTGTCTAAGTGATATCTAAAATTGAAATTTAAATTGTGTTTTAAAGATCACCAACAGCTAAGGTTATTTGGACCTAGCACCAATTCATTCGAAGTGATATCCTTTTTTAAAGACATTCTGTATAACTGTATTCACAAACTATTTCGATTTTTCTCTTTCTAACATTTCTCTCCTTTTCTTGTATTTCAATAGAAAAGTCACAGAAATGGCATCGGTCATGTTTATTTCCATTTGCAAAATTTGCAAGTTGGGCGTTTCTTTGGAATTACATAATTGATTTTATGAAAATTAAAAATAGACGACCATTATATTTACGGGTTCTTAGAAGTAGTTATATGTTTCGTATTGCTACGTGTCCTAATGAAAATTCCAAGATTTTATCTCATGCACGGCCGGTAACATAAACATTTCCCAGGAATGCATTGCGTTTATTAACATTGAATAGAATTCTCAAATAAACGTTCATTAGTAGTCCAGTAATTTTAGATTTCCACTGCAGAATAATTCCCAGTTAGCTGATTTTTTTATATACCTTACAAGCTTTTATTTAACTTGCAATGTATGTTAGTTTGTTTGTTTAAGTGTTTGTTTGTTTATGTCAAATCTTGCAAGTCAATTTTGAACGACTTCCACGTATCCGATCGATTTGAAATTTTGTACACATATGTATTCTCGATGACAATACATGAATATATCGTTTTAGAAATAAATTCAACCCCTAAGGAATTCAAACGGCTAATCAACGCCCAGGTCAAAACGGTGAAGCTAGAAACTTGAAATGTGGACAGTTGGTTCCTTTTCTGACGTAAGCATCCACTATGAAAGAATTTTTCGAAATTCAACCCCTACGGGTGTCAAAGTAGGGTAAAATTTTGAAAGACTAAAATGAACAAAATAAATATTAGTAAAGAAAACTTTTTAGAGACAAGCTTTTATTTAAATGCACTAAAAACGAGACCAAAAAGAAAAAATAATTTTTAGTGTATTTGCCATAATATGGCACATACACTATTGGCGTCGGTCGGATGGCGGGACCTAGGGGTCGGACCAAAATTTCTGGACGTTTCATAGCCTCCTGAACACTTTGGCACCATTTTTAAAAATCTTTATATATATATATGTATGTATATATATATATTTATTTATATATGTATTTATATATGTGTGTACACGATAACTCTCGACAGACTTAATCGATTGAAACGAAATTTGGTACACACATTGGAACCCATCACCGCAAGAAGCCTATTTAAAATGGGCCCGATCGGACCATTTTCAGGGTTGTATTTAGGGGTTCCAAAAAGTTTTTGGGCCCAAAAATACCGAAAAATTTGTCAGAATCGTTTCAAAATTGAAATTTAACTCTTTAGTAAAGATTAAAATGTGCTGCCAAAATTTTAATAAAATCGGCCCGACAGGACCGGACTTTCAAATTTTATGAAAACACTAGTTTGTTGATACGGATTTACTTATGGAAGGGTGTATTTAATTGCGTGTACTGATAAAATCCATGTCTAATATTGAAATTTAGGAAAATTTAATTATTTTAAGGGATGTATTAAGGGGTTAAATTTTTTATTTTGTCAAAAAACAAACTTAAGTTCACATAATAATGCCACAATGCCTGTATTAGCAAATACACTATATTGTCGGCAGGGTTTGGCACTGCGACCCGAGTTTTTTAATAATTTAGGTCCATAATTATAAAAGCGTGGGTTGTGACTAATAAACTATCAAAGAGTTCACGACCCACGCTTTTATAATTCTGAACCTAAATTATTAAAAATTATTTTTCCTTTTTAGTGCATTTAAATAAAAGCTTGTCTCTAAAAAGTTTTTTTTACTAATATTTATAGTTCATTATAAGTCGGATAAATAAGAGCGTTCAAGAATCACGGCAGTTGTAAATCATGCCAATACTATATTCCTCAATCCTCTGCACTCCCCCTCCTTGCCATTCCGTTATACATCAGTACAAATGCAACCATATAACCTCACATCTCTTATCTTTGTGTATGTTGGAATGAATAAAGAGTAATTTGCCCGTGTCGTATTTGTGTTTGGGTCATATAAGACATCCTCGTACACAGATATCGTTGATACCGGAATCATAAGCGAATGCGCTAGCTCGACTTTAAATACTAATTTTTTTTTTGGCGTGCAAACATCTTTACTGGCACTTCGTTCCCAATTTCTGCACTCGACTTTGAAAGATAATTTTTTTTGGCGTGCAAACATCTTTACTGGCACCTCGTTCTCAAATTTCTACTAAAGTGACTAGGTGAAATGTCGTGGAAGTGGTATGTCACGGAAGTGACGGAAAATTCCACTGTTAGCTATATTTTTTTATTTGTTGTAGATTCTAGACGCGTCGACAACTTTGGTCATTAGCGTCTTAATTACATCAAATAACATCCCTATATTATTAAACGAGCAAATCTTGTATATATGTACCTATGTACCTATATAAATATTTTCTCGAAAACGGCTCTAACGATTTTGATCAAATTTATCGAAAAGGGGTTTCGGGGGCAAAAAAATCGATTTAGCTAGGTCTCATCCCTGGAAAAATTCGTATTCTTATCGATTTTATCATTTTAAAAAACAGTTTTTTTAACGTTATAAAACAGTGTCGTATGGTGAGTAGGCTTTGGAAAAAACAAACTATTTTCATTATTTATGTCAAATTACTCTGACAGTCAATCTTTAACTTATTAAAATAATCTGTGAATGATTTGGAATAATAAAAAATTAAGAACAATAAAAATTAAACATAATTATGTAAGTAGTTTTAACTAATACCTATTTAGTTATATTGAACTCATCACCAAATATTATTATTTAAAACTAAATGACATCACAAAACATCCATTAGCGAGGTGGGATTCAAACCCACGACAGCTTGTTCCAAAGACCAGCACGCTGACCATTATAACAAGGTATCCTCTGTTAGCTATATTATTCCCTCCTTGGTGCACTATCAAATTTTTTTCATGTTATGTTTACACATCTTTTGAGAATACTGAAACTTTTTTTTCGAAACATAAAGAATAATAAATTTAAAATATGGATTGGTGTTGGACCTAAATTACTTAGCTGTTGGTGGTTTTAAAAAAAAGACTTGGTTAACTTTAAATCTAAGTATTGCTTCGGTTAAAAAACAGTTAAATTTTGAGATTAAATCCAAAAGAACAGATGTTTTACCGAAACATTAGCAGAATCAAATCAATTTATATAGAGGGCAGTATAGCCTAGATGGTAGCGTGCTTGGCGCCGCAACCTCTAGACTGGACTGCCGTGGGTTCGAATCCCACCTGCGCTCATGGATGTTTTGTGATGTTATTTGGTTTTAGGTTAGTTGTTATTTAGTGTAGTTGAAAGACGCTAATGACCTTAGATGTCGACGCGTCTATAATCTACAATAAATAAAATAAATCAATTGATATAAAATTTCGAAATTAAAAATAAATATCAAATTTCAATGCAAATTGGTGAATATTTTTAGTTTCGAAGAGATCTATTTTTGTGAAGAAATATATTCATTCGAATTTTTATAATAATATGGTAGAGTCCGTCTATTACGACTTCGTTTATAACGGCTAACCGTTTTTAGCGACGTAAATGCAAACTCAAGTTAGGTTTAGGTATATAAAAACAAGCTTAAATTATGCGGTCGCTTTGTGCGTCGTCCGGTTAATACGACATAATGTCGCCAGTTCCTTGAAAGTCGTTCTATCCGGATTCTTCTGTAATTATAAAAAAAGGGTTTGAGTCTCGGGACCCCCGACAGATGTGAAACATCAAAGAAAACGTTATTGAACTCGGTGGTATTGTCTATGTAGTAGTATATATTTTTTCAAAAGCAGCAACTAACTGTTATGCTGACGTAATCCTATATACTGCACTGTAACACCGCGTGTGTTACAGTGCACGCCTGAGCCAAGAGAGAGAGAGAGGGAGAGTGTGTCGCAGTGGTAGGGAGAACAGCAGCGAAGGAGCGGACCAAACATTTCGTTGCATAATTCCCCTCACTCGGCTGTTCACAGCCCGACATAAGATGTTTCATATCAAAAAGTTAAAATTGCAATTTCGAATAGTAGATTACATTAGTGTCAGTAGGTATATTAAAACGACCGTTAGCGAGTTTTAACAGTCGCACGAGTCATATATCATTACGCACGAGATATATAATATATATGGTATTTTTTGCCATATCTACTATAAATAATAGCTACTTTTCATTTCATTTTCAGTATTTTCAAAAAATTTTGACTTCACATTTACAGCACGCCTTGAGTAGGTAATATCGGGCGGATCAGAGCAAATAAACATAAATCACTATGGAAACTGTTTATTTTTTGAAATCACTTTCAATACACCTGTCTGTTAACTGACCCATTTCCATGCATATACATACACGCATGTAAAGTAACTATTTTATAGTGGGTATGGCATAAATTTCGCAATCGTCGCTTTTCCATTCCACAGTCTATAACTTAAATATAATGCACGAGTCTTCTGTTTCCTTCTATAAAATGTACAAGTCGGTGATGTAGGTATATTTGTTTTTCATACGTTTCTTGTTTTTCTCCATTCATATTTTATCCATATATGAAATCATTAATTATTTGATGACGGTAATGACTTCGTAGTATAGAATTTCTATTCACGAGTCGTCTTTTTAACAGTGGCGTAACATACAGCCCCGCAGACTTCTTTAAACTTAAATTCATTTGCTGATTGAATTCTTTTCATAACCTGTTTATAAATATAATTCTTCGATACATTATCGAATTTAGTTCATTAAATTAAATTGAAATCAAAATGGCTACTCGTATCGAAAATATAAGAAGCACGCTTTGAAAGTGCAAAGTTTTATTTGAGAATGCGCTAATAAAATGCTTAAACAAACAGTTAAGTAATATTAGAACATCTAATTTAAAAGATAATTGTACTTTGTATCGTAGAAGATAATGAAAGTGACAACAATAAAAATAAAATCCACTCTTATTGGTGAAGACGTTGATACTTTTCTTTTAAACAGGTCCGGATTCAGTCGAAAATCTTACAAGGTCACCGATTTTGACCAAGGTAAAATTAAACTTCGAACTAAAAAATGAATTGTGCGTATTATAAACCTTATCTTTTGAAATATTAAGAGATGTACCTCACCGGGATGTCACGGCAACGTTACCAGCAAAGTAGCCATGGGTACCTATTGCAACCGAAGGTCTCCAGATGGAGTAGCCAACACAGATGCCAGTGCGTCAGTTCGCTAGCAAGTCGTATCTCACCGGGAAATAAATAAATCTATTCACTGTAAAAATAATGTACGTAAAATGAATGCCAAGCGGGCGACCACAATGGCAACTGCGGCGTCTGAGTGAGTGAGAGGCGCGGTTTACACGTATATATTTTATTGGCAACGTCGCCAGCGCGCCAGGGTCGCCAAATTCGACATAGTGGGACATTTGTAGTGGCGACGTCGCCAGCGCGCCAGGGTCGCCAAACTCAACATAGCAGAGCATTGGTAGTGGCGACGCTGCCAAACCGTCGCCACGTGATAGATTTCAATATGAATCGTTTGGCAACGTCGCCAGCGCGCCAGGGTCGCCAAATTCGTCATAGCGGGACATTGGTAGTAGCTACGCTTCCAGACTGGCGACGTTGCCAAACCGTCGCCACGTGATAGATTTCAATATGAATCGTTTGGCAACGTCGCCAGCGCCCCAGGGTCGCCAAACTCGACATAGCGGGGCATTGGTAGTATGGCTACGCTTCCAGACTGGCGACGTTGCCAAACCGTCACCACGTGATAGATTTCAATATGAATCGTTTGGCTACGTCGCCAGCGCGCCGGGGTCGCCAAACTCGACATAGCGGGGCATATTGGTAGTGGCTACGCTTCCAGACTGGCGACGTTGCCAAACCGTCGCCACGTGATAGATTTCAATATGAATCGTTTGGCAACGTCGCCAGCGCGCCAGGGTCGCCAAATTCGTCATAGCGGGGCATATTGGTAGTGGCTACGCTTCCAGACTGGCGACGTTGCCAAATCGCCGCCACGTGAGTTAGCTTCAATAGATTTCAATATGAATCGTTTGGTTACGTTGCTGGCGACGTTGCCGTCGCATCCCGGCGGGTATGGCTCTAAATTTTAATTTTTAGACGCATCGTTTATCTTTAACTTAAAGATCAAACGTAACTTAAGATCAAACATAACTTAAAATCAAACATAAGCTTGGAAGAATGTAAAAGTAACCGTCTGTTTTTCACTTTTTTGCGATATAAGTGATGCACAGTTTTATTTTTTGCCCTTGTGGGGTGCATTTAAACATAATTAGGTATATGTTATAAGCGGTATTTTTATTTATTTATTGTAGATTATAGACGCGTCCACATCTCAGGTCATTAGCGTCTTTCAACTACACTAAATAACAACTATCTTAAAACTAAATAACATCACAAAACATTCATGAGCGCAGGTGGGATTCGAACCCACGGCAGTCCAGTCCAGAGGCTGCGGCACTAAGCACGCTAACCACTAGGCTTATAAGCGGTATATTTTTGTAAATCGAAAGGATGTTTTTGTTCATCAGTGACTAGTGAGAGAGCAGTCTTAAATGTGAAATATTTTTGCAATTTAATATTCAGTAGTAATAAAAATAATTAATTATTTTGGTCCACAAGAATCCCTAATGGCGTTGACTAACCTGAAATTTAATAAAGTTTGGCCTTATATGAAATTTTACTGCACTCGGTTCTGTTTGATAAGACTATTAGCAAAAGGGAAATGAGAAAATTGTACGCCTTCAAGTTGCATACGATGTTCAAAGTAGGTCGAAGTTTTGCTACCCAACTCCTGGGATATGCATTAGCCTCCTCTGAAGGGGACATGCACACCCCAATTTATTTATATGATTGTAAAATGTTTTTATTTGAACGAAAATAACATTACGAATTTTACGTGAACTAAAGATTCTAAGAAGTTTTCGCAAATTCTTTAAATACTTAGATTAAAGCTACGTATAAGAAGACTTTTGAAATACAAAAATAAATATAAATTAAATGAAGATAAACAAGAATGGTATTTTTGCAATTTCGATTACCTACTATTATTTGAGATGATAATATCCTAACTACTCACAATATTTAAAAAATTTAACGTATTAGCAGACGCTAATGACCTCTGTTGTCGATCGTCTATAATCCACAATTCAGTTTTAACGTATTACTTTTATAACGACGACAGCGCCTCTAAAGGTTTTTTACGGCAACTTAATGTGCAGGCCTCTTTTGAATATATTGTTATTTTTTGTTTTGTTCCGTTTCACTTCATTTAAAACAAATTCCAATGAAATCTTTAAACAAATTGAAAACAATACCTTTACAGAGTATTTGCAGTAATAGTAGTATCTGTTTTCTTTTATTTTTCAAATAAACAAACGAAACAAAGCCAGTATTGAAATAGAAAATGATTAGAAGTACAACCAAGTACTTTTTATGCACTCGAAATTAAATCCAGTCGAGTGAGTATTGTCAATAAACCAGACTTCTTGTGAGAAATTCAGATTATATATCCTGGGATCTTGTTTAGAACTATGCTCTTTAGTCTAGGAAATTGGTCATGAAAAAGAGAGTCCAAAAAATTCGTGATTCGCCACAGAAAGTTTTTCCGATGACTGCTGAGGTCGAACACTCACACCTCTCTTATTACTTATATAATACACAAGATAAAAAAATTAAACCTTCTATACCTGACATTTTTTCAGGTAGAAGGTTTTATTTATTATTAAACCAAAGTGCCCCTTGTTTTGTGTCTTAATTATTTTCTAGTTTTTGGTACAGCTGATGATTTAAAATAAAACTTAAAAAGTTTTTTACCTATTTTTTTACTTTCCACCTCTACTATGGTAGGGAAGTAATGGATTTAGTCCAAAAAAAATATTTCGAGATTTTAACAGATCTTCACGTTTTGAGATCCTAGCAATCATTTAAGATCATTTTCTGACTGATGTCTGTATATGTGTGTGTATGTGGTCAATTTTTCGCCTTCGATATCGTAAAAACGGAACAACATACGGCCATGCCGATTGTTCTATTGTATTTATCAGCCTTTAACTTAGATCTCATTAGATTTTGAGTTAAATCGGTTCAGTGGATCCTGAGATATTAAAAAAAAAACGTTCTCAATGTCACGTATTAACATAGGTAAAAAACAATATAAATGAATTCTAGATGTTATAATATGAAAAAAAATGTAAATATTTTTTTTTCTCTAAAATGTAGTTTTCGAGAAAAAAATATTTTACTAAAAAAATTAAAAATTGTACGTAAATCAAGGTAACCATGATTTTTACTATATTAAGCTAGCCATCAGTAGATCACTCAACAAAAAGAGGGCCATGCTTTTGTTCTAAGAATAAAAAATAGTGTTTATTTTTTGCAAATATTTACTAGGTGGGAACTTAGAAGTATGGGACTGGTCATCAGTTGAATTTTTTTATCCTTGCTCTGGCGTCTTCCAATTTTAGATGCTGTTAAACTATAGTTCCGTGCCGCGTTTTAGTCAAAGCAAGAATCTTAGTGAAAGACCGGAGACGGAAACGAACAGTGTCCTTAACGTTGAATGCTTCAAAAGACAATTACAGTGAAAATAGTAATTAGCGTTAGGTTCTGACTATAGAACTGAATCCCACTGAAACCTGTTCAAACTATTGTACTTATTTCTGTTCTAACTGTGATTTACGTAATTATTCCCTAATTAAAAGAAGAAAAAAAACTCTCTTAACATTTTATTTCTGTCATCTACCTACGTGGGAATATATTTATATCAACAAGACAAATTTCCCCTTTCCATTGGACAGGGTGATCATGACTTACATTAATTTAACAGACGCTGACGACCTCAGTTATCGAGCGTCTATAATCTACACCAGGCATGGCGAATCTATGGCACGCGACAGAATATTGTCGGCACGGCATTGATTGAGGTACAAAATGGAAAAAATTAAAAATATGTTAGAAAAAAAAAAAAATGTGTGCTTATGACCATACGACAGAAGTGAAAACTTCAGATTTTCTAATTTTTGGTGTCATCTATTAGAGCATTTATGAACTAAAAATAATTTATTACTAAAATACTAAAATTATATTTTTTTAATCAATTCCACCTTGGTTTCAAAAATATTATAATTATTATTAAAGAAAGAATATAACAAAAATTCAAAAATATATAAATAAATATCATGTAGAATTTAGAAAAAAAATACGTCAAAAATTCTACGATGCCATCAGGTTTCGAACTGAGGTCCCTATGCATACACCGCAAAGACGCTGCTAACTGAGCTATTGATACAACTGTATAGCTTGCCGTTTTTATTATATAAGTCCTTGTGTAGATTCCATGGGCATACTGCTAATACGTGCTAGCCGTGTAACCCCGATTCAGCGAATTCTTACTCTCGGGCTGCGAATTCTTACCGTCGGGTTGCGAATTCTTCCCGTCGGGTTGCGAACGCTTCACTTTATTTCAGTACCCAGGCAAAGAGTGCCTAACGCGCCTAAGGAAATTTTCACTTTAAAAATGGAAGGACTTATTCGAAAGGATCAAAAGATATACCCACAAATAAAAAAATAAACCACTCCTGTGCACACTCAGCATTCGAGTTGTTCCTTAATTCTATTTGCACAAACCTTATGAAAGAACGAACTACTTGAGAACTACTTTAAAAGTATTAATTTTTTTGTTAACAATAATCTTACTACAAATGCTTTTAAGAAAACATCTTTTAATACGTAGATATTGAGCTTTATAGTTTGTTGAAATGAAACTTGTAATTTTATTTGAAATTTGAATCAGACAGCTTATTTCAAACTTACAAACAAGATTGAATTTCAGTGTGCTTTTTTGTGTCGTTTTTTCATCTAAGATGAAATCATCACAAAAATGTATTTTATATTGTCAAAATAAATAGGTTTTTACTACACTACTTTTTTACTGTACTTTGTTATACTAATTGTGTGGTTTATTCTAATAAATACAGGTGGCGCATTAATCACCTGATACTTCAGTCTTCGATGAAATGGATTAAAATATCTGCAGTTCTAGAACAGTTCATAAAAGAATATTGATAAAAGTTACGCAGATTTTTATTTGGTTGCGTGTTCAAAATCACGTCAGGGTCACCAATATAGCGTGTTTAATGTTAAGCTATTTTATTACTAATGAAGAACTTTTTATCTTTTCTTAATGAGCAATTTTCCTGAGAGTAGTTGTTTCAATTATCCACGAGAGGCAGCACTTATTGGATGTACAAACATTATTTATTCCCCATAGTGTCTTATCATTTTAGTGGTATAACTTAATTATTAAATTATTATTATCATTAAATTAATTAAATAATTAAGTTTACCACTAAAATGACACGAAACTAATGGGGAATAAATAATGTTTATACCTACCACAAGTGCTGCCTCTCGTTGATAATTGAAAGAACTATTCTCAGGAAAATGGCTCATTTTGAGATGTATTTATTCTTTTATTAATTTCCGTAACTAACCATTTTTTATTGACCTCTAATTAACGCGATCAAATTAAAAATATTAAATTTAAATATAAAATGTTTGTTATGATTATAACTTCCATAAATTAAATGATTTTATTTTAATTAGTCCATCAAGAAAAAATTATTTTTTGTTATCACAGAACATGTAATTAAATTATTATTTGGTTTTTATATATTTTAATGAATCAAGAAAAATATTGCTATTGCTATATAGGATAACCAAAATAAACAAAACAAAGACAGTCCCCTTAAATAAATTCGCGTAACTAAATACGTTTGGGCTAATTTTGTATTTTTTTTTTAAATTTATTTTTATATAATATTACCTATGTATGTATTTTTTTGTGTTACTAATAATACTTTCTTTTGTTTCAGGTAAGTGTTTGCAACTCCATTTTACGAGGTTTGTCGACATTTTGTGAACTTTTTTAATAACCGGTTATTTTAAATCTTTTTTTTATATCTTTTACACGAACTGCGTTTTCATTGGTAACCAACAATTACGTGAGCCTATTAATTCATCGCCCAAGCACACAAATACACCCCTGTCACCGAGTTTCGTTTCATATGGCCGTGAAATGCCCCATAAAAGTTAAATAGCCGTAACTGATAAGAATAAAACATCGGTGTTTTTTCCAAGCGGTCCAACGTTAATAAACTTTTTTATAAGTTACAATGAAAGGGGTTGATTTCTGATATAATAGGGATGTATGTACGCTTTTATTTGTGTCGGTATTCCAGGGTTGTATTCGGATCTATATTTTGTTCACAAAATTTAAATTTGTTTTCGACTAAATATAATATTTATTTTTTATGAGTTTGATTTTTTGTCGACGTTATTAACTTCCCACTGGAAGTTTTTGTAATGGGTCCGAAAATCGAAATCAAAATGTATAACAAATTTTTATGTTTCAAGGTCACTACACTATTTTTACACTGTTTTTAGAAAGATGTCTGTGTATGTGTGTGTGTGTGTGCGTATGTACGTACGTACGTATGTGTCCATTTCTTTCTAAGACGAAATCTCGAGAATGAAAAATGATATCGACTACGTTAGGGTGCCAATCGACGCGTATTAACGTAAATATGATCTGAAAGAAATTTTTTCAAAATCGGTTCAGCCGTTCTTTTTTCTTAACCAAATAGACTCCAAAAAAGTAGATTTTACACAATATCTCGCGAATAAAAAATTATATCGACTTCGTAAGGGTGTCAATCGAGGCGTGTTAACGTCATTTTGATCAAACATAAATTTTATAAAAATCGGTTTAGCCGTTTTTTTTTTTTTTTAATTATTGTTAAAAATAAATAATAATTATGTTTTAATGATTAAAATGATTACATTTCTGTGTAATATCTAATTTAATTATTATTATTAAATATTTATCAAACTGGGAAGTGCGTCGTGTGGACCTCAACGGTCGCACTTTAGTCCTAATAAACGACCCACCTCACGGAAAAACAAAAATATACCGGTCTCAAAGTCGAACATAGGGAATTAACGTTGTCTGCCATTAAACTTAATAGAAAACAAATCTCTAACTCTCCGCAAACTAACAACACTGTAAAACGTTTTTACCATAAAAATTCTTTCTTCATTGATGTAATTATTCATTTTTACTTTAATTATTGTAAAAATGCTTACGTGCACCAATTAAGAGTACAAAAGTTTTTTGACAATTTTATTACAGCACACTTCTTCCAGTGTTTTGTTTTTCACCTACTTAATTTGAAATCATTACTGCAAAATCGGTAAATTTAAAATTGATATTTTAAAGTAAAAATTTCATTTTTGGTCTTATTTTTAGAATCATTTGATGCGCAACAATTTTATCTTTCGATAGGTACCATTACCTTTCTTGTACGTTGAATTGGCGAACGCGAATCAGCAAAAATGAACAATACCATGTTAAATCCCTATGTTCACCTTTGAGACCGGGTATATCTATGAAGTATAACTTTGACCGTGCGCTTATGTGGTTGAGGCACATGTCCTTTTTTATGGACTACGTCACTGCGACATATGCTTACATATTTAAAGTATAATATCAGTAGAATAGACGGCCGTAGGGGCTGAAAACTCACCCCAATAGCTTTAGGCCATGAACGTTAAATCGTTTGGAAAATAATTCACGCCAGTAAATCGGGTTCAAAGGAAGATTAAAGCTAAATCCTGGGAAATAGCTTTTCAGTGTCATCGTTTTTCTTTTTTTTTTTTACTTCTTTACGTCTACATATCGCGTTGTCGCATGCGTCAAGTAAATACAGTCCTTTGTTTTTTGTATATTTTTGTTCTTAACTCGTTTATTAAATTTTAATATACTGAAAATTATTATACTTTCGTGAAAGCGTTTTTATCGTGTTGTTTTATTTTACACTGAACTGAAATGATAAGTTGTATCATTGAAAATGATCTATTTTTACACTGAACCAAAATAAGTTGGATCACTTGAAAAAGTTCTGCATGATACAATTTAATAACCCAAAAGATCGTTGAGTAATTTAAAAAAAATTGGGTCTGTAGAACTTTTCAAGTGTTTGTGTTTTTTAGTATTTACATTTATAATTAATTAAATTTGTATTAAATTATTTACGTTGAAATTTTCACATTCCTTTAAAAATTATGTAATTAATTCAGTTCGCTTTATACAAATATAATTTTGTTTTGGTCTTCAACTTAATTAAACAATTCAATTATGGCACTAAGATTAATTACCTGCTTGAAGTAAAAACAAATTCATAAATTATCCTATCAAAACAAAACACTGTTAAAATAATAAGAAAATATGTGTAGTATATTTAACCCTTTAACTTACTTAAATTTCTAAAGGTTATTTAGAAAAGAACTTAAAAACTTCAAATTATTTGTAAATACATCACAGTAAGTCCAGCCAGAGGACAGTGTGGTCAGCGTGCTAGTCTTTGGATCAAACTGTCGTGGGTTCGAGTCCCACCTCTGCTCATGATTATTTTGTGATGTCGTTTAGACACAACTTTGATATTCGATGATACTGGAGGCTTGATACCTTATTTGGTTGAGCCACCCCCCAATTGATATACAGAGTATAGACAGACAGTTAAAAAAAGTGATGAGATGCCGTGAGACATCCGACAGAAGCTATGCTTCTTACGCATCTATATACTAATATAATAAAGCTGAAGAGTTTGTTTGTTTGTTTGTATATATATGTTTGAACGCGCTAATCTCAGGAACTACCAGTCCGATTTGAAAAAAAATTTTTGTTAGATAGCCCGTTTATTGAGGAAGGTTATAGGCTATTCGAGTTTTTAGTGTATTTGCCATATGGCACATACACTATTGGCGTCGGTCGGATGGCGGGACCTAGGGGTCGGACCAAAATTTCTCGACGTTTCATAGCCTCCTGAACATTTTGGCACCATTTTTGGAAATGTCTATTTATATATGTATATATATATATATATATATATATGTGTGCGGGCAATAACTTTCGAAAGAGTTAATTGATTTTGACGAAATTTGGTAGGCACGTTGAAATCCATCACCGCACGAAGCCTATTTAAAATGGGCTCAATCGGACCATTTTAAGGGTAGTTTTTAGGGGTTGAAAAATGTTTTTGGGCCCAAAAATGCCGAAAAAATTCTCAAAATCGTTTCAAAATTGAAATTTAACCTTTTAGTAACGATTAAAATGTGCTGCCAAAATTTTAATAAAATCGGCCCGACAGGACCGGACTTACAAATTTTATGAAAACACTAGTTTGCGGATAGTGCTTTACTTACTGAAGGGTGTATTTAATTTGGTACCGAGGTTGCATTGATAAAAATATTGAAATTAGGAAAAAAAATATTATTTTAAGGGATGTATTAAGGGGTTAAATTTTTTATTTTGTTCAAAAACAAACTTAAGTTTACATAATAAAGCCACAATGCCAGTATTAGCAAATACACTATATTGTCGGAAGGGTTTTGGCACTGCGACCCGAGTTTTTTTAAATTTAACCCCAGAGGGGATGAAACAGGACTGTAGGATTTTTTGACTATCTATACTAATATTATAAACTGTAGGCAAGTACGCGAAGCGAGAACAATATGACAGACTACTTCGCTTTGCAGGGTGAGAATTTCTCGCAGAGGGGGGTAATAAGTTATAAGTTCTTATCTCTGAACTACTGAACCGATTCTCAAAATTCTTTCACTAATAGAAAACTAGACTAAATATCTCTGAGTGACGTAGGTTATATTTTATTTTGATAAATTTCTCGCGGGGGGAATTTGGGATAGTAACAAAACGTAAATCTGAAATTCTTTTCCATTTTAGCTCGTCTAGGCGGAATCCTGCTAATATTATAAACAGCACCAGCCCGACTTTGCTTCGCAGGGGAGAATTTCTCGCGGGGGAGATAATAAATTATAAATTCTTAGCACCCGGGCGAAATCGAACGGGACCGCTAGGATATATAAAATCGAATTATTTACATACAAAAGCAATAGAAACTATACGCTAATGACCTGAGTCTATAATCTACAATAATAGAAACTATAGCGACAAAACGAGCTGCCTAGCCAATGAGGTGTGTTGTATCGCCGCGTTCCAAGGCCGTGTTCGTGACGTTTTTTTGTGATTTAGGTCCCCATTCTAAACGTGCATTAAGAAGCATAGCTTCAAAAATGTGAAAACACGTTTTCCCGCTTTGTATAAAGTGACCATCCGTCCCGATTTAGGCGGGACAGTCCCGATTTTGAGCCACGAGTCCCGATTCAACAAGCGTCCCGCTTTTGTCCCGTTTTCGTTAAATCACGTGCATTAAGAATGTTTA
Organism: Mongoloraphidia duomilia; assembly: GCA_039654895.1. NCBI lineage: Eukaryota > Metazoa > Arthropoda > Insecta > Raphidioptera > Raphidiidae > Mongoloraphidia > Mongoloraphidia duomilia. The sequence continues at coordinate 18,802,088 of CM077527.1, forward strand.
TTTTTTTCATTAGATATTTTTACCCACTTAAAGTATTTTATTTATCAATAATTATATAATTGATATCTACCTTAAAAAATAAATAATATTTAAAATAAAAATATATGCGAGTTTTTGGGGGTTTCTAGCAAGTTTTTGGGGATTTTTAGCGAGTTTTTTAGGGTTTCTAGCGAGTTTTAGGGGGTTTCTAGCGAGTTTTTGGTGGTTTCTAGCGAGTTTTTGAGGGTATCTAGCGAGTTTTTGAGGGTTTCTAGCGAGTTTTCGGGGGTTTTTAGCGAGTTTTCGGGGGTTTCTAGCGAATTTTCGGGAATTTTTAGCTAGTTTTTGGGGGTTTCTATCGAGCTTTTAAGGGTTTCTAGCGAGTTTTCTGGAGGTTTCAAGCGAGTTTTTGAAGGTATTTCAAGCGAGTTTTTGGGTATTTCTAGCGAGTTTTTGGGGGTTTCTAGCGAGTTTTTGGGGATTTCTAGCGAGTTTTTGGGGGTTTCTAGCGAGTTTATGGGGGGTTTCTAGCGCGTTTTTGGGGGTTTCCAGCGAGTTTTTGGGGATTTCTAGCGAATTTTTGGGGGTTTCTAGCGCGTTTAAGGCTTTTTTGGGCGTGGAACCCAACGGTTGCCTGCGCCGGGTTTTTATAGACCTTGTCCCGCTTTGTGATATTCAGGATTTGGTCACTTTAGCTTTGTATCATACAAAATACCCAGAAACTTACACGAAAACTAAATTACAGACACTACTTTATTTTTATCAGGTCTACAGCAATGCGTATTTTGTACACTTTTTTTAAACATCCACGCTCTATTATACAAGCAGGGATAGAAGGCCTGGGGCAAATTGTCCCATTTGGGAAACCCTATAGCTAGATTGTAGATTATAGACGATCGGCAACTAAGGTCATTTGCATTTAAATAACACAATGGATAATATTTTATACTTATATCAATAGAAATAGATAATCCAAAGTTGAAATTGGTGGCTAATGTTAAATTCTTCCAATAATATAATTTATATTCTACTGTTTATAAGGGCGTTTTCTTTGGAATTTTCCATGACTTTGAAGCAGCAATTACTAAAATTAAAAGTATGTTATATATATCTATATATTATCCAATTTAACAAATTACGTTACATTTGTTATTTCTTATTGTAAGTATATGAACATTAAACTTTATAGTGGGAGTATATATTGTATTAAACAGTAGGTATACAATGTGTAAACGGTAGGCTCGAACATAGAAAGAGAACAGTGTGGTCCAGTGGTTAGTGTCGCGGCCTCTGGATCAGACTGTCGTGGGTTCGAATCCCGCCTCCACTCATAGATGTTTTGTGATGTCATTTAGTTTTAAGTGAGTTATTATTTATTGTAATCAAGCCGCTAATGACCTAAGTTGTCGAAGCATCTATAATTTACAATATAAATAAAATAAATCGAACATAGGGAAAATAGCATTGAGAACATTTACAACTTTGTAGTATAGGCTATGACTCATAAGATCCAATGTATATTTAATTTATTGTAGATTATAGACACGTCGACAACTCAGGTCATTAGCGTCTTCAACACAACAATAAATAATCCATTTGTGATTTAGAATCCGCCAGCCGGCATACACAAACCGACTGGTACGAGCTCGGTCCCTGGGAGCGCTAATTCCCACAAAACATTGAAATGTTTGAGGGAAGGATCCAATGTAAACATAGACATGGAGGATGGACGGAGCATTCCCTATAATTTTGACACATAAATGAGAGGGAGAGAGATAACTATTGTAGACGACTATCATTCTCTCTTTCTAGAATTGTGATTGGTTCTTCGCGCTATCATGTATGGTTTCTATGAATATTCAATTTTCAAATAAAGTGACAACATAAAAATTATAAAATATAGACACGGAGACGAAACACAAATCACAATTCTGGAAAGAGATAAATTTGTTCGTCTACAACAGCTATCTCTTTCTCTCATTTTTATGGCAATAGTAGGATAGGGAACGCTCTGTCCACCCTCCGTGTCTATTGTTTTTTTTATTTGGCAGGTTTCTGAGTTACTCTTAATAGTCAACCGTTGCTATGGAAACTTGTTTAAAAAATGCACTGTACTATTTTCTCTATTTAATCCACTACATAATAATTTACATTAGATCTTATGACACATAACTTAATACTTTTTAGTTCGCTTTTTAGTACGCAGTCGGATTGTTTGATTTTTTTAATTTAATTTTTGTTCGATGTCTAATAATGACGAAATTGTGAATCGGCCTTTATGCAGTGGCAGCGTCGCTTGTTACCGATTATTAATTGACGCTTCCTCTCGCTTGTCAATTAAGATTTATATCCTCGGGCGAGTGAGGCAAATTAATTTTTTAAACGATGCTACTTTGATCGATGATATCGCCTATAACAAAAGCCAAACGCTGTATTATGTAATATAAACATAATTAAAATGGCTTTGACCTCTCTACGATCATTACTGCTTATCAACATATTTACCTTCGGCTGCAGTTCGCTCGATAAAAGAAAATTATATACTGCTATCCCACATTAAATACGTATATGGCTGTATCAATAGTCAACGACTTGAAACCAAAGCTAAGCAGGGTTCAGATCTTAGTGCTTGCAATAATGCTTTAAGCACTCTGTAAAACACATGCTTGATGCTTAGAACACTTGCATAAAGACTTAAGTTACTTAGTAAACACGTAAGTGATCGATGTTTTTCAACATTTTTGAAAACGAGAGTGCTTGTCGCTTGAATAAATCAAGCATTTATGAAAGTGCGCCTTGATGATCGGCGCTTCATAGCACTTAGCGCTTTGCCCCAACTCTGCTTTAACATAAATAGGCTTCTATTTATATCCGAATTGAAATATTGATTGCATTATCAGAAAGTTAGGGTTGACAACGAACTTAGATTGTGACGGCATAATTAAAATTTTTATAAAAACAGTCTGAGATCGTTGCCAAACTTTCGAATCTTTAGAACATTTAGATTGCATATACATAAAAAAATTATGATATAAAAAACATCGTTTTTCACGCAAAAATTCCAATGAAAATGTTGTTTCGACGTAGAAGTCAAAAAAAAAAGACGATTTAGTTCTCCATTTTTAGGCGCGATCTAAGCATAGCTATAGAAGCGCCTATATACACTCGCTTTGTCTGTACGTCTGTGAGTCTGTCTCGCTTTTTTTTGTATAAGTCGTACAGCCCAAACGGATGAACCGATTTTATATACATATTTTAAAATAACAATTTATCAATTATCAAATAAAAAAATAATAATCTTACCTACTTGTATATAAAAATGAATATTTGTATGTTTGTCCCGTATGCGTTCCTATACCGTTCATCCGATTGCGATGAAACTTTGGTGAGTTATCGTGGTCACTACCGAGAAGGTTTCTGTCGGTTCATAAATTCTTAGAACCGGGGCGAAGCCGGGCGGGACCGCTCGATTCCCGTGTATGGTGGAAGTACGTGTATATATGGCGGAGGGACGGGTGTTTAATCTTTATTATCGAAGCCGAGCGGGATCGCTATAAATGATAAATTCATAACACTCGGGCGAATCCGAACGGGACCGCTAGTTTCATATAAAAAAATATGAAAAAAATTGCATCATAGAAATCAATCCTGGAAAAATGAGGGCTTTTTTCTGAACAATGTTTTTAAATACTTATTTTGTTCATTCAAGTCAACTTCCAGTTGTTTTGAAATTCCCAGTAATGGACTATGAATACGACCGACCGTCGTGTATAGAATTTCCTTATTAAACTCGCATATTGGAAAAGTATCTGATGTCATGTCAAAATTCGTCTATGATAAATTTTATTATTTGACTTTTTCAAAAACTAAATGGCACCTACAGACCGTCCGAAATTAACTATTCTAAAACATTTTTTTTACCACACCCACTATAAAATTGCTACTTTACATGCATGCATATAATGGGTCACTTAACAGACAAGTATGTTGAAAGTGTTTTGAAAACACACTAGTGTGGAAAATAAACAGTTTCCATAGTGATTTATGTTTATTCGCTCTGATCCGCCCGCTAATACCTGCTCACTACCTACTGTAAATGTGAAGTTGGCGACGCAAATCGACTGTCAAAAACTTTTGAGAATACTGAAAATGAAGTGAAATGTATCTATTTTACAGTGGGTATGGCAAAAAATTCTTTATATATCTCGTGCGTATTATGACTCGTGTGTCTGTTAAAACTCGCTACCGCTCGTTTTAACATACTGTCATACTGTCACTAACCACAATGGCGATTGGCGTCTGAGTGAATAAGGCGCGGTCTACACATAATATATATTTTATTTGCAACGTCACCAGCGCGCCAGGGTCGCCAAACTCGACATAGCGGAGCATTATAGTAGTGGCTACGCTTCCAGACTGGCGACGTTGCCAAACCATCGCCACGTGAATTAGTTTCCATAGATTTCAATATGAATCGTTTGGCGATGTTGCCGTGGCGTGCCGGTAAGGTACGGCTCTTAAATTAAAATAATTTCTCACTTTTGTAACAAAAAATATAATATTAAAATAATTCCATGCTCGTAAATTAATCAAAATCTAGTTCAATCTGTTTTATAAAAATTGTTGCGAATCAACTCAAAAGGTAATAAATTAAAAAACAGTTTGAATATAATTTATGATCTTTACAGTTCATAATCATGCTTGCAGTGTGTCTAAATTGACGCTCAACATATGAAGCTTCATTAAACCACAAATCGCAATTAAACCGATAGAATTGATTTATTCATTTTAAATTAAATATAGGACAACGGCTTAGTTTATTTACACTGTTAAAAACTTTATTATATTTTATATAACCATAGTTTCTAACCAGGGGCGGACCGTGAGTTTGTGGGGCCCTGGGCTAATACAACTTGGGAGCCTGCCTAATTAATCAACTAATTGCCATTTTGTCAAAAAACTGTTTTCGATAATGATGTTCTAGGTACACGGTATAGAAAAAAAGAGGACAATAAAATGTTTTATTTATTTAATAGCCGCCACATTTCATTGGATCTCTAGTCAAACTGGCCAGTTACTAGACAGTGCCTCGATATTATACTGGCCAGCGCCTGGCTTAAGTTTAGTCAAACTAAGCCAGTTACTAGACAGAAACTAGATTTCATTTCTATTAGGGTGTCCATTGTCTTCAATGGGAGCTGGGGGGCCTTTATATCCACGGGGCCCTGGGCTGCAGCCCAAAAAGCCTTTATATAGATCCGGCCCTGTTTCTAACAGCACACTTCGTCACACAAAGATCTTAAACTGAGAGCTAGAGACAGTTTGTTGGTGTTATTTATTCAAGGCCTTATTTTTGTGAAGATGTTGAAGGAGGCATATTAAAGTGCCCCGAGTAAGGGATTTGGCTAGATAGCGGTATGGGAGGGATGCAGACCGCCCCCAACATGTAACAAAAAAAATGGTCACAATTATCATTGCTTCAAGGCTGAAATTGTTTGTATAGCTTGTCGGTGACTCAATAATGTCATTATAATATTTGCAGATCAGTATTAAAGGGGTGGCAGATCACCCTAAACGTGTCATGTACCCTACGAAATTTATATTATTACTTCAAGGTTCAAATTTTAATATGTTGTTACGACGACTGTTTTAAGCATATATTTCAATTTGCAGAACAAAATGTCGGTATTAACCCCCTTGCAGAACGATATAAACACCTAGGCGAGCAAGTTTCCCTCTAAGAGAGGCGGTTAATACCGACATTTTGTTCTACAAATTGAAATATATGCTTAAAACAGTCGCAGTAACAACATATTAAAATTTGAACCTTGAACTAATAATATAAATTTCGTCGGGTACATGAGACGTTTAGGGTGATCTGCCACCCCTTTAATACTGACCAATCGATCTGCAAATATTATAATGGCATTATTGGGTCACCGATAAGCTATACAAACAATTTCAGCCTTGAAGCAATAATAATTGTGACAATTTTTTTTGTTACATGTTAGGGCGTTCTGCACCCTCCCATACCGCTATCTAGCAAAATCCCTTACTCAGGACACTTTAATATGCCTCCCGCAACATCTTCACAAAAATAAGGCCTTGAATAAATAACACCAAAAAATTGTCACTAGCTCTCGGTCTCGGTCGGTGGACCTTTGCCTATATTGCGCTTGATGTGAGACACACTGTATAATGTTTTGATAACCAAAATCACCGTGCGTCCTGTTTTTTCGGGTCATTTTTCATTCAGAACACCGCACTTTTTGTCAAGAGATAATGTCATTAGTTAGGAGTTTATTTATTCTATTTTCGCTGACACAATTCAGTTAAATAACTAGCGGCCATTATCTCTGTCCGTGTTAAATTGTAACAAAGCTTAATTTGCTTTTACCTACATCAAGTTTTTACTGAAAAGAAACGTCAGTAATGTATAAAGAAGTTTGTATTCAACTGTTTTCCTTGTCTCGAAAACAAATGATGCTCGAGACAGCTGAAAGTCAAGATGGGATGACATTTTTACTTGTAATAAATCAGTATGAAAAGTCTTCCAGATTATGTTATACGATTATTTGATTGTTATTCTCTTCGACTGTTATTAATTAAAAAGATAGTAAATCCTAACCCCAATTGTATTTTCAATGAGCCATTTTCCTGAGAGTAGTTCCATCAATTATCCACGAGAGGCAGCACTTGTGGTAGGTACAAACATTATTTATTCCCCGTTAGCGTCGTGTCATTTTAGTGTTATAACTTAATTATTTAATTTAATAATAATAATAATTTAATAATTAAGTTATACCACTAAAATGAAACGACACTAATGGGGAATAAATAATGTTTGTACCTACCACAAGTGCCGCCTCTCGTGGATAATTGAAGGAACTACTCTCAGGACAATGGCTCATTATGGCCACGGTTTTGACGTGAATAATGTCTAATATCTCATACTGGGGTTTTGAAATAACCCTCAAAATTAAGTTTGTCACGTGATAACTCCACATTATGCTATGAGACCTTCCTTCGTGCCAAATGTCAAGATTCTACGTCAAAGGGAAGTACCCTATGTTTTGATGAGTGCGTCACTATCAAGAAAATCCTTTTTTTATCTTTTTATTACATTGAATTGGAAGCTGAATTTTTTACATGGTTATGGGGTCGTAGACCTTAGTATTTGATATTAAGGTAGTTGTGCTACAATAACATCCAAAAGTTTCGTTCATAATACGCTGTAAAACAATAAATAAGTATAGTGTTAAATGTAAAAAGATTTTGTTAGAGATTGTACTTAAACTGTTGTTCACATAGTAACACATATTTAACTTAGTTTATAGGCTTGGATTATATAAAAATATCAATCTTTTCTCATAAATTGTTGAACTTTGCGTTATTATATCTCAACAATAAAAAGGTCAATAATTTTTGGATTTTCTTTTTTAAACTCAGAACAAAAACATTAATGGACAGTTAGTTTTTTGAAAACTTGTCAAAAACATAACCTTTCCTATGCTCTCCGTGTTAATTATCCGAACTTTAATTAAGTTTATCTCGAGTTAGAGATGGTTCTATCAACTTCAAATTTTAATGGTATTTGTATTATAGTATCCTTAATGAGTATACGAAAATTTAGAATTTTCTGACACTATGCCCATAGCACGACAACTACCTTAATTTCAGCTTGATACCTCTATCTGTTCTTGAGAAATCTTGACGGGCAGACAAACAGACGGATGAACAACAAAACATGATTCTACATAAGGGTTCGTTTTTTTCATTCTGAGGTACGACCCCTTAAAAACATAACAGAAAATGAAGACATAAAATTCTACAACTAAATAATTTATTGATAACTTGGTTAGTGCCAGACGGTTGATAAAATTGGGACGATCTATGCTGATTTCATTTATTTTTCATCGTTGAATGTCGATAACTCTAGCAAAATATATGTACAAATAAAAAGAAATCCTGAACACTGCAAAACAAGAAAAGAATTTTGTTCTTTCTTCAAAAGTATATTATGTTGGAAAAGTAACTTTTCTTTTAAAGTTTTTTTTTCAAATATTTTTTTCTCATGAAAATTCCGAGCAGAGTTGATTTACATAGTTCATTATACAAATAAATTGTATTAATTTTCCCATTTTTACATCCACTTTAACTGAAGTTACATACAAATAAAACGTACGATTGTAATTTATTCTGTGTGTTGATAGCACGCGTGATTCTACTAAATTTATTCTTTAATACAGAGATCTCACAAACTTCAAATTTTCACAGATTGTGTGTTATGGCATGAATCCTGGCAAATAATAATTATCTCTAAATAGTATAAAAGAATGTCGCTGTCTGCCTCTGTATGTTTCTCCGCTTACTTCTTCTAATCATAATTTCATACCACCCGGGCCGCTAATTATTAAATAAATTCATAGTAGGTATAGAGTTCTCTATACTATAAATGTACTGTGATTGAACGTTTACAATAAATTATAGCAGGCGACTGAAGTCGTAGTGCTTATATTGTGCGCTTGTAATAACACTGCCCGTGTGGCTAAGTGGTATAGCGTTTGACTGAAGATTGAAAGGTCTCTGGTTCGATCTTGGGTTTCGGATCGCAATATTTTTTTTTCATCAAATATTCTGTTAATATATTTTTTTTACTTTAAAAATATAATTTAATTGTAACTCCTTATATTTATTATTGTACGGAACCCTCGATGCGCGAATTTGACTCGCACTTGACCGGTTTTTTTACTTCTCACATCTGACATTTAGTGTGATGCTAGAGAAATTTTGAGCGTGCGATCAACATAATAATAAATGAAAATTGTATTCGCAGATAATATTCATACAAAAGAAAACCGAGACAGAGAGAAAGTCCACAGATTTCTGTCGGAAAATTCGAAACAAATGAAGGGAAAAAAGATAACAATGAAGATTGGTAAGACAAAGACAAAACAAATGAGCAACGTTAAGGGGTGGGACCCGGACTGATCGTGACATGTTTCAATGTTTTGTTTTATGTCGAGTTTCAGTTGTTTCATTGTTCGGTATAGCAGTATACATGCATATACTTTCAAGGTGACCCGTCCGATGCTGTTTTGTCAAACAAACGAGTTACGCTATCACGCGTACCAATTGTCCGCCATTTTATCACATTTACTTTTATTTCTGTTGCCGATTAAAATAACGTATGAGAGTTATTTTAATGTTAAAACATATTTTTTTTCGTTTCGATTCGTTATCTCTGTCCAGCGGTTGCTAGGGATGTCATTTCCCTCGATGATTTCGATATAGAGGAAGTAATCCTGTTTGTGGAAAATATATAACTTTACCTAATTGATAGATCTCGTGATAAAAGCGGTAAGACACTATTTCGCCTGCAAACAGGTAATTTTTAAAATTACCTCGGCAGGATTACAAATTATAAATTATGTAATATGTAAAATACTTTGAATTCTGGTAATAAATAAATAAATACCCTTGTTCGTAGAAAGAATTGATTGTATATAATCCTGAAAGATATCAAAATTAGTTATTTTATCGAAAAAAAAATATCAATAATTTTTCGCACCGTGATGACTTCTACCATATCGCTACGTTCCTTCCGCCATATCGACAATAATTTGATAAACCCGACAATTTTTATTCTAAATTATTTTAACTATACACAAGATGGCTCTAAATTCTGGTCACATAGGCAAATATACAAATTTAGCAAATATATGTAGGTAGTTATACGTGTTTTTAATAATTACAAAAACAATGATTATAGAACAAATGCATTATTTTTCGTACCGGCACTTCCACCATATTACGTTGCACCATATCGACTATAATTTAATTAAACCCAATAATTTGTATTTTTTAACAATACACAGGCTGACTATAAAGTCTGGGCACATAGGCAAAGACAGAAACAATTGTATGTGGTTTATAATATGTAATATCCCGATGACCGAGCTTTGCTCGGATGAGTTAAAAAAAAAATAGTACTTAAAGTTCCCATTTTATCATTATTGTTGTTATTTTTTTACTTTTCAAATAATTACTGATTATTTTAATAAGTTAAAGATTGACTGTCAGAGTAATTTAACATAAATAATGAAAATAATTTTATTTTTTCCAAAGCCTACTCACCATACGACACTGTTTTATAACGTTAAAAAACTGTTTTTTAAAATGATAAAATCGATAAGAAAACGAATTTTTCCAGGGATGAGACCTAACTAGATCGATTTTTTGCCCCCCGAAACCCCTTTTCGGCAAATTTGATCAAAATCGTTAAAGCCGTTTTCGAGAAAATATTTATATAGGTACATAGGTACATATATACAAGATTTGCTCGTTTAATAATATAGGGATTTTTTATTCTTAAAAAATGATTTATGTGAACTACATATTACTGTAATTAATGTAAAATAGTAAATATATAACAGAGTAATTGATTTTATCTATTTATAGAATAAATTATATATAATTACGTGAAGTTATGGCGGTTGTGTTGAAGTTGGATGACGAAAAGTTAAAGGAAAATCACAAAGTTCAACTAACTTCACTTGAGTGGCCATATTCATGCAAATGAATTCAAACCTCTTCATATTCGGTCATCTTCACTGGTCATCCTCTTAAAATTCCATCTCGAATATTGAATATACTCTAATTTAAACTTCAATTCACGTCATCAATATTGGCAAGTGGCTTTTACAACTACGCTGCCTTGCGACTGAAATTGGAACTAATCAAACTTGTCAAAAGATCAACAGAACAGTCACTTATCTTAACCACGACATTGATAAAAAGTAACTAAATTGTTGTTTTTTCTTTTCTTTTAGCATTCTTTTTATAAGCTTTTATTTAGTTTCACTTGACAATTTTTTTAAATGAAAAAAACTAACATGTGGTGGGAGTCCTGGTATTGGTGGTGGGAGAACCGTTCTCTGTCGTCGTGTCTGGATCAGAAATTGTATTTACTAAACTAATGACTAAAAATTTAAATAGGCAATTAAAAAAACGCTTTTAATAAAATGTATTAGACATAAAAAATTATATTTAATTTAGGTTCATATTATTATAAAAGTGTAGGTCATAAATTTTATAATTATGAATTTATATATTTTTAAACATTTTGAATAATAATAAAACACGAAGTTTTTTAAATTTACACTATATCTTTATTTTATGACAATTGTTTCGTCAACACAGTGACTTCTTCAGAACATATCTTATCGTAGTATAAAATATGTTCTGAAGAAGTCACTGTGTTGACGAAACAATTGTCATAAAATAAAGATATAGTGTAAATTTAAAAAACTTCGTGTTTTATTATTATTCAAAATGTTTTATATATTTTGTCTTTTTAGTACATTTTATTAAAAGCTTGTTAGGTATATATTTTTATTACCTATTTTTAGCTCTCATAGCTAGAGTTTCTAAGCATGTTTCCTAATAAAAAATAAGTAATACAAATTATCTATGAGAAATTACGGTATTTTTAAACTAGCAATGAAAATTATATTATCTTCCTTACCGGAAATTGAATTATTAATAATTTTCATTGTTAAGAAAATATTTCTTTATGCATCCAAACGGTACGTTGAAATATTTTATTGAAATTATCCATCAATGAACGTTGTGACAAATTTAATTGTGATTGATGTAATTTATTTCCGAAGAGACTGTCCATATCATATCTTATTTCACTAACCGACGTTCCAAAGTCATTATCGTAATTGCAAGGTTTCTCATCTACGCAGGACCGTCTAAAGAGGTTTTTCTCATTTACAACCAAATGCAATAAAAAATTGTATTTTAAAGACCACCAACAGCTAAGGTTATTTGGACCTAGCACCAATTCATATTTTCAATTCATTAATTTTTTTTTAATAATAAATTGAAAATCCAATTGACACTTTTATCAGCTCTCGGGCTAGAACCCGGGAACTTGTAATAGAGGAGCCGTAGCAACGCCATGACAACCAAATGCATCTTTCCAAATAACACTACACAAAAAATATCTTATGGCGTTTAAATGGAGCCGACAAGGACAAAATATAACACTGTACGTCTGTTCTAACGTAAAAAAGTGAAAAACAAACACTTGCTATTTACACTCTCCTGACCTAATTTTTAACTAAGAGCGTCATTTTGTTCTCTAAGTAAATATAAAAGATACGTTAAGGCGCGTACCGATCACTTTTAAAAAAATATCGGATAGCTTTTTTTTGTAATACTACATGCTTTAAAAGTACAAAATTACATACTTGTTTTCGAGAACGAAAGGTGACTTTTGCATTCCAGTCACGCAATGTCAAGTGTTTTCGTCCTTTCGGAAATTCTTTTCGGAATGAAAGTAAGCGATAGTGGCGTCATCCTACGCGGTGATTTAAACTATATCTGACAAGTTCACTTAGCCTAAAATATCCATTACGGCGTTTTTTTAAGTTGTTCTTAAAATGCAATTATTACAAAAAATACTGTGTATAGCTCGGGCGGAATGGGCGATTGCGACTCGTGTGATTACCGCCCTCACTGCGCTCCTGACGCCCACTCGTTTATAATCGCCAACCGGGGACTCTTTTAATAGATCAGTGTAACGTAAATTCTAACCTCAAATAATTGTGTACTTATACGGATTATGTATTTATATAGGTATTTTTTTCTTTATTAAAGTCTCAGAGATTCGAAATGATATTATTTTTTACTAGCGGCTACCCGTGGATCCGCTCACATATATTAGTATATTGTTAATTTATTATCCCCTTCCCTGCGAGAAAGTCTCCCCCAGCGAAGCGAACTATGATTTATTACCCCCCCCCCCTACGAGAAAGTCTCCCCCTGCGAATCGAAGTATGATTTATTATCCCCCCGCGAGAATATCTCCCCCTGCGAAGCGATGTCGGGCTTAAAATCACTTGGAAATAGTTTGCATTAACGGTGTCAAAAAAATAAACAGTCAACCCTACCAATTTATATGTTTAACCCTAAACGCACTTTAAAATTGACATATCTTTTTTATTTGACAACCGATTGAAATTAAACAAACACCAAATGTTAACCCGAGCTTATCTCAATCATCACTGAAAACCACATCCAAATTGGTTCAGTCATTGCGGAAATTAGCGTGGTCACACAGACAGACAAACATCCAAGAAGAGCGCCTATACGATTTTATTATATGTATAATATAAGACGCTAATGGCCTCTGTTGTCGAGCGTCTGTAATCCACAATTCTTCTTCGTCTTCTTATATGTATATAGATTTATCTACTAATGGAAATAAATAACGCAAATATTTTATTTATCGGAAATGGAAATACGTGAAGTGCATTTTATGTAGGTTATTTTTTTTTAAAAGCTTGAAATTCTTTTCAAGATTTACTTATAAATGAGTATGTTCAGTAAAAATACGTGTAACTACAGTGAAATCTTCTTATATAAGAAATTTGAACCTATAGTCGGGCTGCTTAACAGATGGAGCAATGAAAACGCATGATCACTGCGTGATCACCGCGTGCAAAGTACCTGATTGGTTGCTTTAACGTTCGGGAACGAAACTATATGCGAAGGCCACGCCTGCGGCGCAAGCTTTTCGCATGATCACTCCATCTGTTAAGCGGCCTGACTATAATCCTGTAATCGTACGTTTATTTATTTATTTATTGTAGATTATAGACGCGTCGACAACTTAGGTCATTAGCGTCTTAATTACATTAAATAACAACTCTCTTAAAACTAAATGACATCACAAAACATCCATGAGCGGAAGTGGGATTCGAACCCACGACAGTGCGATCCAAAGGCTGCTACGCTAACCGTTACACCACACTGTCCTCCTGTAATCGTACGTAGTCACTCAGTGACAGTGTAGCTTTCTATTACTGAAAGAATTTTTAGAATCGGTTCAGTAGTTCCAAAGATTACCTCCTACATACAAACAAATGTTACCTTTTTATAATATTACTATAGATGTACCGCAATACTTAGAGTTCTTCTGTATTTGAAATGGTCGAAATTTTATTTCATATTGATGTTTTAATGCGAAATGGGACCCCCACATTTCCTAAATGGAAATTACATTAATATAAATACAAAATTATTTTATATATTTTTACTTTTAAGTAGACGAATAAAAATGCGTTTTTTGCTTTAACATACATTATTCATGATTTCTTTATAATACCGTGCGTTCAATAAATTCATCAATTAAATTTTATACCCTAAAAAATTATATTTTTTCACTCCAAAGGTGCCATTTTAGTTTCCATAGAAATTATTATGCTTATTAATATTGCTCCAGAGCTGATATACGATCATAGCTCAGTGAAATTAGACAATAATATCCCAACTTCGGAAAAATTAGGGGGATGCTGGATTTTGATATGAACCCTTGGTATTATGGTTCTAAAGAAAATGTAAAAAATCCCTATCGATATGAGTGCCGCTAAATATTTTACGCCGGGTCAAATGTTACGAAAACGGTTTTTTTGCGAATTCCTCGGTTCCGTTCCATTTTTAGTAAAAAGTGGTTATTATCAATCTTGTAGAGATTAAAATTCTCTACAACTTTTGTATAGACATTTTTTTTGTACGATTCATAGTTTTACTTATTTAAGTACCCGCGGCTTTCTCCCCCTTGATTCGTGCATAATAGAATTATGCTGCTTCAATAATTTTGCAAAAAAAATTTTTTTTTCTAATTTTTCACTGCTATTAAAAGTACGTTTTTTGTTGTTGGCCTTTATTGGATACCAGCGGTACCCGTCCGGCTTCGCCCGGGTGCTTAGAAAGCCCGGGTGCAATACACTACTCACTCGCTTCGCTCGTTCGCTTGAATATTATAATTACGAACAAATGTGATTACCATAAAAAAGTTATAGTGCGTCAACCTTAAAAGATAGACATATGCTGTCGCGGACTTTTTTTTAGAACTTTTAAAGGGAAACAATTCCGTCATACATGATTTTTGCGTAACTTCAACCGTTTACGCAGCTGACGCAACGGAAGCTCTCAAAAAGAATAATTTTTCCCGTTTTTGCAAACATTTTTCATTGATGCTCCGCTCCTATTGGTCATAGCGTGATATTATATAGCCTATAGTTTTCCTCAATAATGGGCTATCTAACAAAAAAAATTTTTTTTTAATTGGACTGGTAGTTCCTGAGATTAGCGCGTTCAACCAAACAAACAAACAAACTATTCAGCTTTATAATATTAGTATAGATAACATGCTGCTATATGTAACACACAGACACCTGTTCTACCAGAAAGTAACACTTTCTCTTAGAATTATGTAATAATAATATATTTCAGGATAATCTTATCTTCTTTATATTCTTAACATTTTTCCTCATATTTACTTTGATGTTATGTTCGTTCGTAATAAATACATAAATTTTAATGTCATTCTGAAAGAACGTTTTAAAAATATTAAGATATAAAAGCTTATGTATTTTTAAGTTGGTAAACACAAATACTAAGATAGATACACTTTGAATTCAATTTAGTAATTAAATTTGTAGGGTTGGTACCTGTGTTTTGATGTTCTTATCTTTTCATAATATTTAAATGGAAAATCTTTCCTGCGTATTTTCTTACTTTTTAAAATAAATATATTATGAAATATCCACAGAGAGATGAGTATAAAAAATATAAAAACAAAACTGGAGGTATAGTACATTTTCCACTTGTTTATTCTCTTCTATACTTCGTTTCATTTTCTTGTTCTCCTTTAATTGGGTGTTGGCTCAAGTTTTCGATACCCATAATATCTTTATCAAAAACGAACACACCATCACTAATGTTATACAAAATAGTAAACTAGACTGTCTCTAGTTTTGTATTTGTGCAGGTATTTTTAACAGAGTTCAAAAAAAGGAGGTTCTGTGTTTCCCTTGTATGTTCCTTTTTTTTAGTGGCTTTCTTGAGGGAGGTTCTATTTTTTAAAGTTTTTTTTGTTATTTAAAAATGTCTTTCATTTTCAACTGAATGGAGATCTCCATTTAATTGAAAACATTAAGATTAAAAATAATTAATATTTTGTCTAATTTGCCGACCAAAAAGTGGATCGATTTTTATATTATGATTGGTGATGATCTCTGTAGAATTTAGAGTTATATAATATAGTACTTTTAAGTTTAATATTCGAATTGTTCCTAAATATTAAATGTTAACTTTTTTTGTTTGCAAATTTCTGTCTCAAAGTTTCATTCAACGTATCTTATAGATATTTAAATTTTGAAAAAGTAATGTTTCTTCTACATGTAGTAGTTCTGTAGACCTTTCTCGATATCGGAATTAATTCCGGAACTTAGAACCAAATATCAAAACTATAGTGTTGCCGCTAGATCTAGATTTTCTAGACTCTTGCCTTGTCTTACCTAGATTTTCAAGACATGCAAGTCTTGTCTTGAAAATCTAGATAAGACAAGTCTTGTCTAGAAATTGTCAAGACAAGACAAGACTTGCTTTATCTAGAATCTTGATCAAGATTCTTGCCAACACTCTAGACAATTTTCAAGAGTGTAGATAAACTAAGTAGTAGAAGTAGGTAAAGTAAACCACTCGGTTAATCTAGACTCTTGAAAATAATCTAGAGTCTTGATATTAGACAAGACAAGAGTTTTTTAATCTAGACTTTTAGACCTAGTGAAGTCTTGATATTTCAAGACAAAACTTAAGTGAAGTCTTGTCTTGATATTTCAAGACAAGACAAGACTTTGAAAGTCTTGTCTTGTCTAGATTTTCAAGACAAGACTTGCAAAAGTCTTGTCTAGAAATTTTCAAGACAAGACAAGACTTGCTTTATCTAGATCAAGACTTTTGCCAACACTCTAGACAATTTTCAAGAGTCTAGATAAACTAAATAGTAGAAGTAGGTAAAGTAAACCACTCGGTTAATCTAGACTCTTGAAAATAATCTAGAGTCTTGATATTAGACATGACAAGAGTTTTTTAATCTAGACTTTTAGACCTAGTGAAGTCTTGATATTTCAAGACCAAACTTAAGTGAAGTCTTGTCTTGATATTTCAAGACAAGACTTGCAAAAGTCTTGTCTAGAAATTTTCAAGACAAGGCAAGACTTGCTTTATCTAGATCAAGACTCTTGCCAACACTCTAGACAATTTTCAAGAGTCTAGATAAACTAAGTAGTAGAAGTAGGTAAAGTAAACCACTCGGTTAATCTAGACTCTTGAAAATAATCTAGAGTCTTGATATTAGACAAGACAAGAGTTTTTTAATCTAGACTTTTAGACTTAGTGAAGTCTTTATATTTTAAGACAAGATTTGAAAGTCTTGTATTGTCTTGTTTTGATGTCGAGCGTCTATAATTCACAATTCAATTCAATTCTTGTCTTGTCTAGACGGCAACACTAATCAAAACCTGCAATTCCGGAATTGAGAATGATCCGATATTAGAGGCCCTAACTCCAACGTGTCAAGCCTTTATCAAGACACGAAGAAGATCCAAAACGTGTTCCAAGACCCTAGCAGCGACAGCTATGCTATGACATCTGTCGCTTTTACATTCACGTACACTTCTAAGAACAAAGTCATCCAACCAAAGTGATGGTTTTGATATTACATCGGTACCAACACAACACCGGGTCAACATTTACTTTTCTATACGCACCGCGTCAGCGGTACTAAATTTGTTCAAATATTTATCTTCTTTAACATTTTGTATATTATTAGGTTGTGTCGAATATTTATGATTTCATTTTTGAGGAAACGTCTATATATTATGAAGTATTAGAAATACCATGTATTATATCCGTCCTTGTGACTTCTTGTGATTTAACACTACGCGTTTCAGCAACGAGTTGCAATCTCGAAATTTAAATCAGTACTTCACAAACCACGACATAATACACAGTGCTTAGCATCATAATATTATATAGTGTTACGAATACTCAATGTGTGTTTTTTAAAAAATAATTAACCACACCTGAAGATGGCAACTCGTTGCTGAAACGCGTAGTGTTAAATCACAAGAAATCACAAGACGGACATAATACAAGGTATTTCTAATACTTCATAATATTCATATAGTGACTTGGAGCCCTACTCTCTAAAAATGTATCAAACGTCTATATATTTAAATCACGATTCAGCGTTCAGAAATCTTTCTGTCAAGCGTGGACTGGTTATGTCTTTGCAGGGACGTTGAGAACAGTGTGGTCCAGTGGTTAGCGTCGTGGCCTCTGGATCAGACTGTCGTGGGTTCCAATCCCGCCTCCGCTCATGGATGTTTTGTGATGTCATTTAGTTTTAAGTTAATTGTTATTTAATGTAACCAAGACGCTAATGACCTAAGTTGTTGACGCGTCTATAATTTACAATAAATAAATAAAAATTCAGGGACGTTAATATTTGTAGGGACCCGAGGGAAAGACTTGATAAATTTGTTATTTGTTCGGATTGGGAAATGGGAAGACCCAGGGCTTTTTCAACTCCGGGGGCCCGGGACGCCTCAGCAATCAGAGCCCCTGGCTTTTTGTGACTTGAAAACTATGTGCAAGTAGCAAAAAATAGTATATTGTGCAACTAGTGCGAACGGATATTCCACACGAGTGTGCAGCCATTCACTCGGGTATATTTACATTTTTTTTTGTTCCGCCTTAACTTCTAGAGGGTTAACCGATTTGAATGATTTCGACTCCGTTGTGTTCAGAAAGATATCGAGGTGACACTATATAATTCTTAGTTGAATCGGTTCAGTAGGTTTTCTAAGTGTTCCTTAGGCGCGTTAGGCACTCTTTGCCTGGGTACTGAAATAAAATGAACCGTTCGCGTTTGCGTACGCAAGTTCGCGTACGCCAACGCAACCTGACGGTAAGAATTCACTGAATCGGGGTTACTCGGCTCAAACACGAACACACGTATTAGCAGTTGGTCGTTCTCTTACAGTACTGTACCCGGCTGACATACTTATATCATAATAAAAACGGCAAGATATACAGTTGTATCAATAGCTCAGTTAGCATCGTCTTTGCGTTGTATGCTTAGGGACCTCGGTTCGACACCTGATGGCATCGTAGAATTTTTGACGTATTTTTTTTTAAATTCTACATGATATTTATTTATATCTTTTTTAATTTTTGTTATATTCTTTCTTTGACAATAATTATAATTTTTTTGAAACCAAGGTAGAATTAATTAAAAATACAATTTTAGTATTTTAGTAATAAATTATTTTTAGTTCATAAATGCACTATAATAGATGACACCAAAAATTAGAAAATCTGAAGTTTTCACTTCTGTCGTGTGGTCATAAGCACACACCCATTTTTTCTAGTTTAGTAACTCAAGAAAGTAGTCGGTTAATACAACAATGAGAGTTGAGTTTTTTGTGGTTATAATATAATAATTATTAAAATAGACAATATTAGCCAAACCACAAATAAATACTTTTCTTATCTTAACGTAATCAGTCGGCGAACATGTCATCGTGATGTTAATCGTCAAACAATTAAGATATACAAGGAAAAAAAAGTGGTCTTTGATTTTTTCCTTGTATATCTTAATTGTTTGACGATTAACATCACGATGGCATGTTCGCCGACTGATTACGTTAAGATAAGAAAAGTATTTATTTGTGGTTTGGCTAATATTGTCTATTTTAATAATTATTATAGTCGGTTAATAATTACGTACTGCAAAGCAACTAAAAAGTAAAAAATGCGTTAATTATTTTTTAATTTCCCGTGGGAATTTAAAGAATAAGGATTTTCGTTTAGGTTTTCTTGTAAACTATACGTGAGGCCCTATATTTCCTATTTTTTTCAAAATTTTAGGCTCAGTGGTTTCGGAGATAAGAAGGGGGGGGAGATCGAACGGACAGACAGGCACGACAATGATCCTATAAATAAGGGTTCCGTTTTTTTCATTCTGAGGTACGGAACTCTAAAATTAAAACTTTTTCCTTCAAGAAACCACTAAAAAGAGAAAAATAATAAAATTTTGGGGTCGGCGCCAATTTAACAAAAGTTCATAAACAGTTTTAGTAATTAAATTTAATTATTTTTCTCTTTTCTGAAGGACGTTCAATTTTTTTATAAGAAGTTTTCTCTTGACCGGCGGATGTCGCATGTCCGCTGCATGAAACATCGCAATTACTTTAATGGAAGAAGAAGTCTCACCAGGTGAAGAGGCATCCGAAGGAGGTGGAGCAGGAGGCGTTGCACAGAATGCGTTGTGACGTCACGAAAAGCACTTTGGGAATTAGACAACATGGTTTTTAGTGTCTTTTTTAAGTTGATCCGTTGTTTAGTTTGTCGTTTAAAATGATCGGCTACGTGGTGTAGATTTGACACCTCTTATTTTTCGTTCGACGCGTATGACCTTTGATGTCCGCCTATAATTTGCCATTTATTTTGTGTCGGTTTTCACGATTAAATAGATTGATTCACGAGGAAGGTTTAGATGTATAATTGAAACTGGCCGGCCCGGCTTCGCCCGGGTGTAATCTCAGAAGATCGATTTAAATATTTTTTTTCACTGTTCGATTTATACTTTCGGTAGGGCTGAGAATAGCCGAGCGTGTAGCAATGCTGTTGTTTACATGGCGTTGCTATGGTTCCTCTATTACAAGTTCCCGGGTTCTAGCCCGAGAGCTGGTAAAAGTGTCAATTGGATTTTCAATTTATTATTAAAAAAAAAAAAAATAATGAATTGAAAATATCAATTGGTGCTAGGCGCAAATAACCTTAGCTGTTGGTGGTCTTTAAAAACACACGATACTTTCGTTTGGGACACAGGCTATAATAACTGGCCGGCCCGGCTTCGCCCGGGTGAAAATCAAAGGTAATCTCAGTCAATTTTTTTTACTACTCGGTGGGTGATACTTTGCTTTAAGACATAGTCTGTAATAACTGGAGCAAAGCGAGTTTAAGTAACGTAAATATTAATAAATCATAAATTCATAGCGCCCGGGCGAAGCCGGTTCGAGCCACTAGTCTATAATGATTAATAACCTAACTTTTCTATTTCTGTTTTTGAAACACACTACTACCTATATCTTTTTATATAATATCAAAGGACCGATTTATCATTTGAAGATTTCATTTTAGATATTTTATTGTTTGAAGGTTTATAGGCGATATTCGGTGTCATTTTCAATAAAAGTATAATTTTTCGATCAGTGCCAAAAGGTCAATGAAGTCATGTCTTTTCATTGTAACAAAAGTTTATGACAAAAATATATAAAAAAAATAGTATCTTCATCGTATAACAAAACGGACGGGTATGAAATTCCATGAAGGTTTATTCACGACCGGACCATCAGTTTTATATTTTGCGTTGCAGGGCTGCCACAATAAACATATTTAAAAATACGTCAGACATATTCTTTATTTTCAAATTCACTTTTCAGTTCACTACAAACCACATTTCTTTCAGGAAATATATAACCCTCGAGAATACAAAATGAACCATAATAATTCAACAATTTTAAACAGTTGTATTTGGATGTTTATCTGGCCACCTGTTTGTTATAGTTCGACTCATATGTGTAGACTAGTCATATTTTTACAAGCTTTTATTTAACTTCACTCTGTTAGTTGGTATGTTTGGGTCAAATCTTGCAAATCAATTTTGAATGACTTCCACGTATTCGATCGATTTGAAATTTTGTACACATATATGTATTCCCGATGACAATAGGTACATGAATAAATCGTTTTTAGAATTAAATTCAACCCTTAAGGGGTTCAAACTGGGGTGCAGAGTTTTTTTGACTAATGAACGCCCAGACTGAAGCTAGAAACTTGAAATTTGGACAGCACTCAGCAGGTTCCTTTTCTGACGTAAGCGTCCAGCAAGAGGGTATTTTTCGAAATTCAACCCCTACGGGGGATCAAAAGAGGGTAACATTTTAAAGACTAAAATGAACAAAATAAAATATTAGTAAAAAAAAAACTTTGTAGGGACAAGTTTTTATTGAATAAAAAGGAAAAAATAACATTTAATAATTTAAGTTCATATTTATTAGAAAAGCGGGGGTGGCGACTAATAATAAACTGTCATAGAGTTTACAACCCACGCTTTTATAATAATTATGAACCTAAATTAATAATAATAATTTATTTACCAGAAAAAAAATTACAAGGAGTACAACACTCTGCGTATAGAAGTAAGCTGTTTTACCGGTACAATAGGTTCTGGTTTCCCTTATAACCAAACTTACATACTAATATACAAACTAAATTACTGATCTCTCTATAGACTTATTAAATATCATTGTTTCCTTTTTAGTACATTTCAATTAAAGCTTGTCTCTAAAAAGTGTTTTACTAATATTTTTTAGTAAATTTTTATGTACCTTTAACCTCAGCACACAAAAAACATTCCATTATTCATAATATTTTGATTCATTTTTGAACACTCTGTATATCTAGTGTTGGCCACAAAAGACCATAGCTTGCTCATAAATTGCCCGGCCGCAAGTTATGCGAGCTGTGAGACCCGAATGTTTTATTTCTCTCACTCATCCGCATTTCATTTCATCTCATCTTGCTCACACCAATGTACAACTCTATGTTTCATCTTTTTCACATCGTCCATCTCTTTCTCACATTAATCTCAACACATCGTAACCTCTTTGTTTTCCGCGATCGTATGTTAAAATAAATGCAACCGCTGAAGTTAAAAGATTTTTTTATTTTAAATGTATTTTATTTTAACGTACTGTAAACTTTTCGATACACCCTGTTCTAGCCAAGGTAAACGTTTGTAGACTATTTTTATTTTAATATCTTATTAATAATAATACTCGGTTTAATAAATATTAGTAAAAAAAACTTTTTAGAGACAAGCTTTTATTTAAATGCACTAAAAACGAAAAAATAATTTTTAATAATCTAGGTTCATAATTATAAAAGCGTGGGTCGTGAACTCTATGATATAGTTTATTAGTCACGACCCATGCTTTTATAATTATGAACTTAAATTATTAAAAATTATTTTTTCCTTTTTAGTGCATTTAAATAAAAGCTCGTCTCTAAAAAGTTCATTTATTTTGTTCATTTTAATCTTTCAAAATCTTACCCCCCTTTGACACCCGTAGGGGCTATATCTGACCCGATGCACTGTCTATTTCTTCGTTTCAATTGATAAATGCCTGGAGACCGTTGAGACATTGGTATTTTTGTCATTTTACAGTAGTCCCCGATGCATTTATGAATTAGATATTTTATCTAAACAAAGAAATAGACGGTGCGTCGGGTCAGATATAGTAGATATTAATTAATTCTCATTTTTAAACGTTTGCTTTTTTGCGTTAGGGTTTTTTTTAAATTTTTAATTTAATTTTTCTAAACATATGCATACTGCGATCGTGTGTCCACAATTTAAACTTTTGTTGACTGTTTTGATATCAATACTCAATTTTCAGACATTAAGGTAGAACGGCATTTTAATGGTTCACTAAATTATTTGACACGGTTGAAAAAGTTCAGTGTATTAATATGTTCCCCCTGTTGGGTTCTGATAATATAATCCAGTTGAGCCAACCGCTTATGATAATATTATGAGCTATGTTTATTGTGTTTCGACAACAAAACAACACAATATCTCTCCGTATAGTGTGTTGTTTGTACAGATATTTATATATAAACATTGGTATGTATATTTATACTATGGTATGGGGGTTAACCGGAGTGACCAAAGTAATGTGACCTAGGGGTATATAATATGTGCGCTATACATCATTGGTCCGGCATCGAAATAACCTAAGACCAAACCAAACAAGCCGTGAGGTGGGTTGTTCATTAGGATTGAAGTGCGACCCTTGAGGTCCACACGACGAACTTCCCAGTTTGATAAATATTTAATAACAATAATTAAATTAGATATTACACAGAAAAGTAATCATTTTAATCATTAAAACATAATTATTATTTATTTTTAACAATAATTAATAAAAAAAAAACGGCTGAACCGATTTTTATAAAATTTATGTCGGATCAAAATGACGTTAACACGCCTCGATTGACACCCTTACGAAGTCGATATAATTTTTTATTCGCGAGATATTGTGTAAAATCTATAACTTTTTTGGAGTCTATTTGGTTAAGAAATAAGAACGGCTGAACCGATTTTGAAAAAAATTCTTTCAGATCATATTTACGGTAATACGCGTCGATTGGCACCCTAACGTAGTCGATATCAGTTTTCATTCTCGAGATTTCGTCTTAGAAAGAAATGGACACATACGTACACACACAGACATCTTTCTAAAAATAGTGTAGTGACCTTGAAACAAAAATTTGTTATACATTCTGATTTCGATTTTCGGACCCATTACAATAACTTCCAATGGGAAGTTAATAATATATTTTAGTAAACTGTAATATACTCGACACACTTCTCCGATTTTTGAATTAGAACTACGCATATTAAATGGCAATTTTTTTTGTCTGGTGGTAGAAAATTTTAATCGAATAAGAGAAAAATCTAATGCTAATACTTAGTGTAAATTTATCGTGAAAATGTTTATTACCAAAATAAAACAAGTAAAATAATCAAAAAGTTTATCGAAAATGGAATCCGCGACATTTTCTAAAATCTTGGCATTAAACACTATTAATTATTGCTTTGTAATTTATAAAACTTACTTTACAGCAAATTATTTTTTAACGAAATGTGAAGAAATAGTATTTATGAATTAAAAAATTATGTATTTATATTTTTTATAAAATCATAGCAACTATTGAAATTTTTCCCTTAACTCCGCCATGTTTTTAAAGTCCCTCCCATTTGATATATCCCAATAGGGGGTATGCGTCTTCGGTTGCGACGCAATCGTAATTACCACTGGAGGACAGTGTGGTCCAGTGGTTACCGTCGCGGCCTCTGGATCAGACTGTCGTGGGTTCGAATCCCGCCTCCGCTCATGGATGTTTTGTGATGTCATTTAGTTTTAAGTTATAATTGTTATTTAATGTAATCAAGACGCTAATGACCTAAGCTGTCGACGCGTCTATAATTTACAATAAATAAATAAAGTAATTACCACTGCCCATTAACATTTTTTAAGTGAAATTTCATTAGGCGCGGTATGTCGCAGTGATTCCGATCGGCCGTGGCGGGGGTAAAGAGAAAAGAATACAACTACGGTACTTAGTATAGAGGACTTAGTTAACTCGCAAAAAAATAAATGTAAAGGCGTGTCCTCTGGTTCCAATAAATTGTAATAGATGACGCTTACTAAAAAGATACGAGAACCCAAAAAATGTCCGAAAATTTGACACGAGATTATTTTCACTGAATTGATTGTCGTGGAGAAATTTTAGTTTTGTACGTAGGGTAGTTCTGGATCATGAGTGTGAAATGTGAGGCTGGGGTAGGTATTTTATACACATATTGTCCGCGCTGTCAGTGTTTCTAACTGTACTTTAAAGTACGTGCTTTTGTCCCGATCTTCCCCTACACAAATGTGTATTAAGTTCTCATACGTGTATTTTTTATTTTATATTATTTTATTTTCAACTTTGCATCGTCAGATTTTTTATATGCATAATTTATTATTTAATTAACCTGAAATGTTTTTATTATTTTGTTTTTTATTAGTAGCTAATGCAATAATTTTTCGATAGATATAGAGTGTTAACTTTCGTATTTTTAAACATCAGGGTTTAAAAATGGCCGACAGTGTAAATTGTGTGTTTTAAAGACCACCAACAGCTAAGGTTATTTGGGCCTAGCACCAATTCATATTTTCAATTCATAATTTTTTTTTAATAATAAATTGAAAATCCAATTGACACTTTCACCAGCTCTCGGGCTAGAACCCGGGAACTGGGGACTTGTAATAGAGGAACCATAGCAACGCCATGTTAATTACAAGCCCCCAGTTTCCCAGGTTCTAACCCGAGAACTGGTAAAAGCAAAGATTTAATTTTCAATTTCTTATTAAAAAATAAGTTGAAAATATAAATTGATGCTACATCCAAATAGGTAGTCCCAGCTGTTGGTGGCCTTACAAAAAATTAAAACCATTCGTTGATTTTAATTAGAAAAACTTTTGTGATCGATTTCATAGAAAATAACTTAAAAATGTAAAAGTATTTGTCTTATTATTTTCGAACTAATAAAAAATCTAAAAAAAACATTCACTAACTGCAATATAATATTTTACTTCAAAGAGATTTAATTAAATATTGTAAAAAGTTTTTATGCTTCTTTAGAACTTTTGTTTTAATAATGAAAAGATTAATGTTCATCTTTTGTTTTCTGAAGGAACTTTCAAGTCTAGGAAGTTTATCTATACTAAATATTCAATATTTTATTCTTGGAATACATTGAAAAACTTGCCATGCTGTGGGAAAAATTGGATAAAAAGCAAATAAAATTAATTGTTTGCTGTAATTTATGATCTACCTTTCGATTTTTCTCTTCATCAAGACCCAAGTCATTTTTAGATTTTCGTAGCTCCTTATGGAACCCTATTACCCTGCCTACGATGTATATGTCTGTCCGTCCGTCTGTCACAGTTTACAAGCGGTAAAAGGCACAACAAGCTAGAAACGGAAAACATTGTTTAGTAATGTTTTCCGGTTCTTGCGTGTTGTGGCGGTGACGAAATCAACGCAAGCAAAAGCATTGAATTCGCTCACGCCGACGGAATTTAAAAAAACGCGGCGCATATTCCGTTCGTCTAGTTTCACTCGTTTGTATAGGCACGGTTTCGATTTGGACGTGCAATTCGCCGCGTTAAAAACGCCGCGGAAAATCCGCCCGTGTAGTTTCGTTTAAATAGTTCTGGATACCGACGGTTTGCTAGCAAAGTTTTAGTCAAGCTGTTGTAACAATGCATGATGACTGTATAATATATATCACTTTTGATTATACTAAACTAGCGGCCCCGTCCGACTTCGCCCGGGTGCAATACACTACTCACTCGCTTCGCTCATTCGCTTGAATATTATAAATATACACTACTCACTCGCTTCGCTCGTTTGCTATATATATAAACCATCCGTGAAAAAATATCTAACTGATGGTGAAAACCGCATCAAAATCCGTTGCGTGGTTTAGGAATTACATTACTCACTCGCTTCGCTCGTTCGCTATTTATATAAACCTTCCGGGAACAATTCCGTCATACATGATTTTTGCGTAACTTTAACCGTTCACGCAGCGCACGCCACGGAAGCTCTCCAAAGGAATAATTTTTCCCGTTTTTGCAACATTTTTCATTGATGCTCCGCTCCTATTGGTCGTAGCGTGATATTATATAGCCTATAGCCTTCCTCTATAAATGGACTATCGAACACAAAAATAATTTTTCAATTCGAACTAGTAGTTCCTGAGATCAGCGCGTTCAATCAAACAAACTCTTCAGCTTTATAATATTAGTATAGATTAGAGTAGGTTAAAAAAATATTACCTAAATAAAAACAATGAAGCCTTCAATCATTAATGATCAATTCTAGTGTAGTTTATTATCGCTGAATAGACATAATAATTTTTCTATTATTAAGTCATTTATTAGTTTTCTTTTTCGACAGACTGATAATCATTTTTGTAAAACAGGACGGTTAACCACGGTTATTTATGTGTTGTTTAAGCCAGGTTCGTAATGTATTCACATTTATATACGGCCGTTACAGCGAAAGGAAGGGTGGGGGGGTGAAGTAGTGGGGCAGTTGTGTACCTACACGATTCGTTATAACCGTTATGAAATGGCTAACTTTTTATAGGTAGGTATAATATACGCGAGAAGAAACGTCGTTATAATTACGGTACGATCGAAAGAATGTGTAAAGAAATCTATTAGAGACACAATACTATAAGAATGACACGTAGACGTCATCATTCGACAACGGCTACACGCTAAGAAAAGCATTCGCTTTCAGAACGAAATTATTTTAACTGCAAAATGTTAACTAGAATAGCTGAAAAATTAACTCCTCTAGATAAAATGTTAACAACTTAGTTAATGACGATTTAAACCTACAGTGAAGAAAAAATAACTGACGTCGTTAGCTAGATCAGTTACATTTAATTACTATACTACTGAATTGGTCTTTGAGTTAGATAGAGAAACAAGAAATACTCTGCTAGTCGATTTTGTTTTAACTCGAATAGTTGATTTTTTTCGTTTGTTTCGTTTTTGTTAAGTATTTTCAGTGAAAATTAAAACATTGTTTAACAACCCAGTTAAAACGTTCTAATTGTATTACTTTTGTTAAATTTATTCACTGGTTTAGTGAATAGTGTTGATTATTCTAGTAAAACTGTACTTACCCGATTATTTTTATTAAAAGATTGAAGAAAAGGATAGTGTCATATAAATCGCTTTAAGAGAAACTGAGAAAAATTACTTCTCGATGGAATCATTTATTAGTTTACATGACATTGCGCAATATAAATTATAAATTTTACAGACGCCATTCAACTGCCGACATTATTAATCCGATGTTAGTGTTAAACTGATAGAGCGGGTATTGAAATTAATAATATTAACAGATTAATATTCTGTGAGATAAATAAAGGTGTTTTGTTTTGGTAAGTACGCATAATATTATGTTTACAACTTGTAATAGGGGTACTATAATAAAATAATATCGAAAATGTTTTTTTCTTACGTATCAGTTGTAGACTATATATTTATAATAAAAAAATGGAAACAGGTATTAACGACAGACAACGATAATTTATATTTTTCAGTTACTCAAGGGTTTTAATTACTTATACCCAGGGAAAGAGTTAACATTATTTTCGGAATGGCCTGTTTTTACAGCAATATGATAAAAAAAATGGTACAAGTTATAAAAAAAAGCTAAATAAAAATTTAGAAGCAAACGATGAGCATAATTCATTACTTGATTATAATTGTGCAAGCTGGAAAAAACATTTTCGACAAAAAAATTGTTTCATTTAATTCTTAATTATAATTCCTTTTTCAAATCCAATGTAATTTTATTTTTGTAGATGCTGTCAATGTCGTTGGATTTTTATAGGAACTAGTACGTGCGAAACCTATGTATAACAAAAATCAATTAAAAAAAAACTGGTGACGGTCCAAATTAGAAGTACAAGAGAGTTTCCTGCTTCATTTAACGGTAAATTAAATTATTAGCTATTATACATAATATGTCTTATTTTCCAAGAGGCAAGAATATTTTACTATTTCTTGTTTATTTTTTAGGATAGCAGTTCATTGAATAAAAGGATCGCCGCAAGCCAAGAAACATTGCAAAAGTTAAGCCTCACGTTACAACCCCTGCCAATTGTCTGCTGTTATTTTCAGTTTTTATTGAAAATTATATTATATTATTATGATTGATAACTAGTATTAAAAATTTCTATAAATAATTGGAAAAGTTGTTTTATTAAAATTTTATGTGGAATTATATTTATCAGCTGCAGTCTTGCATTACAGAACTGTAAAGAAGCCGATTTGCTTTCTTTCTGTACAATAATTGTACAGAAAGAAAGCACATCGGCATTTAATATAACTTACTGTAGCGGATTAGCCTATTAAAAACTTCTACTGATGATTCTATCAAGTCATTTTATAGAAATAATTTTATATGAAACATGTAATATCAATTTTTTGTATTTTCAAAAATGTCATGATTAATAATTAATCATAACATTTTTGAAAATACAAAAAATTGATATTAGATACATGTTTCATATAAAATTATTTCTAAAAAATGGCTTGTAGAATCACCAGTAGAAGTTTTTAGTATAGGCTGATCCGCTACAGTAAATTATATTAAATAGAACAGTTAAAATAAATACTAAATCCAGTGATTAAAATTCACTGTGTTAGTTAATAATGTATTTTTATTCCAGTAGGAAAGTATCACTAATTCAGTGTTTCTATTTCTACAGAGTTAGTTAAACATTTTGACTCGGTCAGTATTTTCATTTTACGCCAGTTGTTATAAGATTCTAACTTATGACAAATTTTATTTTTACTAGAGCAGTGAACGACTTATTTGTTATAATAATGAAGTAAATTTATTTAATACAGTGATCGTCATTCACTGTTTTGATGAAATTTTGTAGTTGAAAAATGTTCACTTCTTTAGTAAATTTCCTTAAGTGTCCCTATTTGTACTAAATAGTTTAACTGCCAGAGCGAATTATTTCTTAGCGTGTATTGTTCCGGTCTCCACCCTTGAGTATGGGTGGAGACCGGAACAGTAACGACTCCACTCACTTGTACTTCGTCTCTAGATTCCTGTCTAAGGTGTAGACACAATACTATAAGAATGACACCGAGACATCATCACTCGACAACGGCTATTGTTCCGGTCTCCACCCTTGAGTATGGGTGGAGACCGGAACAGCAACGACTCCACTCACTTGTACTTCGTCTCTAGATTCCTGTCTAAGATGTAGACACAATACTATAAGAATGACACCTAGACGTGATCACTCGACAACGGCTATTGTTCCGGTCACCGCCCTTGAGTATGGGTGGAGACCGGAACAGTAACGACTCCACTCACTTGTACTTCGTCTCTAGATTCCTGTCTAAGGTGTAGACACAATACTATAAGAATGACACCGAGACGTCATCACTCGACAACGGCTATTGTTCCGGTCTCCACCCTTGAGTATGGGTGGAGACCGGAACAGTAACGACTCCACTCACTTGTACTTCGTCTCTAGATTCCTGTCTAAGGTGTAGACACAATACTATAAGAATGACACCGAGACGTCATCACTCGACAACGGTTATTGTTCCGGTCTCCACCCTTGAGTATGGGTGGAGACCGGAACAGCAACGACTCCACTCACTTGTACTTCGTCTCTAGATTCCTGTCTAAGGTGCAGACACAATACTATAAGAATGACACCGAGACGTGATCACTCGACAACGGCTATTGTTCCGGTCACCTCCCTTGAGTATGGGTGGAGACCGGAACAGCAACGACTCCACTCACTTGTACTTCGTCTCTAGATTCCTATCTAAGGTGTAGACACAATAATATAAGAATGACACCGAGACGTCATCATTCGACAACGGCTATTGTTCCGGTCACCGCCCTTGAGTATGGGTGGAGACCGGAACAGCAACGACTCCACTCACTTGTACTTCGTCTCTATAAATTCCTGTCCAAGGTGTAGACACAATACTATAAGAATGACGCCGAGACGCCATCACTCGACAAAGGCTATTGTTCCGGTCTCCGCCTACTTCAACTCATGCACACCGTCTATGGAAAAACCAATAAAGAGCAGCAGAGAGAGAGTAACGGTTGTCAAGCGGACAGTCCGTTGCTAAGTGAGAGCGGTGCTTTGCCGCCAATAAGCTAATGACGTCACTGACCTATCCCTCGGGGGTCTGTGCAACCTAGCCCTCGGGAATTTGGGACCTAGCCTTCGGGGATTTGTGACCTATCTCTCGGGGATTTGTGACCTAGCTTTCGGGGATTTGTGCTCTCGTGGATTTGTGAGCTAGTCCTCGGGGATTTGTGACCTAGCTCTGTGGGATTTGGGACCTAGGTCTCGGGAATTTGTGACCTAGCTCTTGCGGATTAGTGACCTAACCGTGAGTCGTTTTGCAGGGCGATTCTGAATCGTTTCTGATTCGGTTTGCAGAACCTAGTTACCTAATGCAGGTCAAATGCATTCAAACACAGTAGAATTTCACTGAAGTCAGACAACAGTACCTACTTTAATTAAATATATAATATACTTTAATTTGATTTTTTATTTTAAACAATAAGCTGCTTAAACCAATTCAAATGTCCACGTGAACGAAGTCGCGGGCATCAGCCAGTTTTTTTAAATAAAATAAGGCTTTTGTATTTACCTAACGATTGTACGGAACACTCATTGCGCGAGGCCCGACTCGCACTTGACCGCTTTTTAACTTACCATTGAAAGTTGTTGTTATGAATCCGGTTTTGCGAAAGAAAAATTTGGACATGTCTGCACGTTTTGGGGTCCCTGGAGTTCGAATCTACTGTTCTTAGAGATATGTCTGTGTGTACGTACGTACGTACGTTCGTATGTTCGGACGCTGGTGAACTTTTTTTCGGCTCGCATATCTCGAGACCAAAGAGTGATATCGACTCCGAGACCAATTTCATTCGACGCATAATTGCATAATGAACACCTGATAAGGTTTGCAAACAATTTGAATTGGCGGTTTATTTTATAACAAAAAAACTACTGTAAAATTGTTGTAAAATGTTAACCTGTATTGCAGATAGTTTCTCTACGGTAGATTGGTCTCTCATCTCTAAGGGCACCTAATGGGAAGTTAGCAGTGTGGTTTTACCCACACACCAAACCTCTTTGTTTAATGTTTAATCCATTATAGATTTCGAAATGTAATTTATCATGTATTTTCTTTCTGTTCGCATCGTACATTTCGCATGCAACAAATAAGGCGATGTAACTTTTTTTGTACGTCTATGTTGAGATTCAACACACAGCTTTCTGCAATATTTATTACCGTACTTAGGCACCTTTGCGTTAATTTACGTCCTGGCATTAACTCTGACGCATATTAATAATATATTGTTTGAGATTTATCTGCTTGCCGTCCATCCACCATCCTCCTTGTTTCCCTCCACCTTTCCCCGCCCGCACGCTCTACTATGTCGTCGTATCATCCTCATTTGTTTCGTAGAGATCAGATTATATGGAATTGTTTCTAATACCTACCGTTTTTAGGCTCAGTAGTTTTTGAGTTATCACGCAGCAAACAGACAGACAAAATGTCTGGAAATATCCAAAGTATATCTACAATTAAATCTAAATTTCGTAAAAAGCTCGCAGCAATCACAAAATTACGATTCTTTTTATATTAGTCCAAGCGGCAGGTAATAAATAAAGGGGGTTATCTGGAAAGTATTCCGAAGTTAATGATATTTTGGTGTGTTGTTTGCGGGTACTCTGTGGAGTAGAATCTGAATTTTCGACCTCGAGGACCCTGTGCTGACGTGGGGGGAGCCGAAAAACCACGAAATTTTACCACCTTTTTTGCTTTTTTCGAAATCTCTCAGAAACGGTCGACTTAAGCAATTCTTTCATTATGTAATGTTTCTAAATAGGATTACATTTCCTACAATTTTCTTTCCTACAACTTTTCTGTGGTACTAATGGTAAGCGCGCTGCAGCTTCTTGAAAATCACCCGCTCCGCTTTTTGCAACCTTGGTAACCAATGTGTAACATGTGTATTTTCAATTTAAAGTTCGATGAAGAAGAAAATAAATAAAACTATTGAAAAGTAAAATTAAGAAGAATCGCAGGATCCTGTGATTTTTCTTAATTTTATTATAATCACGATGGACACGATTTCTAATATAAACTATTGAAAAGAACATTACATTTTAACCATTGGTTACCAAGGTTACAAAAAGCGGAGCGGGTGATTTTCAAGAAGCTGCAGCGCGCTTACCATTAGTATCACAGAAAAATTTTGTGAATGAAAATTGTAGGAAGTGTAATCCTCTTTAAAACATTACATAATGAAAGAATTGCTTAAGTTGACCGTTACTGAGGGATTTCGAAAAAATCAAAAAAGGTGGTAAAATTTCGTAGTTTTTCCGGCTCCCCCCACGTTAGCACAGGGTCCCCGAGGTCGAAAACTCAGATTCTACTCCACAGAGTACCCACAAACAACATACCAAAATATCATTGAACTTCGGAGGTACGTTTCCAGGGAAAAAGTACCTGACTGCTGGACTATATTATGCATTCATACAGTCTGTTCACCTTCCCACTTGCTTACCCCGGCATGTCGTCATATATCATCTTCATTTGTAGGAATATTCGAATTCTGAAATGACGCTAATGATCTCAGTTCTCGAGCGTCTAGCATTTTTACTGACCCAAAGAAGAAAGCGTTTACTTTGATCTTTTCTCGCCGAAGCAGGTACATATTGATTGAAAATTATTTATAATTTCAAAAATGTATATGCAAATATCAACATGCAAACCAAATCTAAACAATTGCATGTTAAGATATTTTTCTGTTTGCACGTTTTTCTTTGTCGCTAATTATATTTAATTGCGTAATTATTAATTCGTCGGCATATCATTAATTACTGGTTATTAATTATCTTTATGTTGACACACTATCAATCATTTTTGGTTTGTTTCTATGTAATTAGATATAATTATTGGTACAGCTCAGAAACCAACTGAAAGAAAGTTTTCCGTTATTGTAAAAGTGGAAGAACGCGTTATGAATCGTTTAAAAAGTACAGACGATTCAGAAATCGAAGCGGAAAAAAATTCCTCAAATCAAATAGCCCTAAATAATTACCATCCTAAAATATGAAAAAAAATGAAAAAGTTTTATTTGAAAATATTAATGTACCCGCCACTGGCGAATTCATTTCGTAATGCACTCGTTAAAGACTAACTAAATACAAACCTTTCTCACTGATTATGTAACTGCTATAAAATTTTGATAAAATGCATAATTTTATAATCAGTTATTACCGATTGCTCGGCTGTGATATTCATAAAACAGCTGTAGGACATATTTTACGAATATTGAATAAACAGACGTGGTTATATTATACGGTGAAGATGGCGGATACTCTGCAGAAGCATGCAGACAGTATGTTAACCGTGTTCACGGGAATTGTGTGCAACACTTGTGACGTTTGTGAATATTGTGAATTCCATTATTTAATAAAGTCTCCAAAGTTTTATGTAAGTACATGTCAATGTATATTTTTAATTTTTCTTTTAATTTTGCGTTCATTTTAAAATAATACAACTAAAGACAAACATGCATTAAATTACTGCATTTTGGCAATAAAATAGGAAATTGTTAATTAATTAACCACTTATAGATTCCTTTGTACTTTGAATTTATGAAACAGAAATTACATAATTTTTTATTTAGTGATTAATAAATAAAGTCACTTTATTTCTGTTGCCGATATAGTTTTTATAAGCGCCGAGATAGGAATAGTTTCGGGTTTTTTAATTAAAATAATATAAAATTAATTTTTTAACCATTCTATAACGTGTTCTCTTCGACTTCATTATACCCACGTTTTTTCCGCCTCTATTTCTGAATCATCCTGTAAGTCTATTTCTTATACTTGAATAAAATGCCACTTTTAAATTAAATTATGAAATCCCACTACAAAGTCGATTCAATTACGTCACTACTCGAAAGTCCAAAAAGTACTTTTGAAATTTATAAGAACTTGTAAAATATATTTTCTAACGATTAGTTTTTCATTTTTATAGGTACTCAATTCAATTTAACAAAAACTTTAAAAGGCCAATTTGTTCCTTTAAAAATAAATATATATATATATTATAATAATTCAAAAAGGATATTAAGTTTTGGTTTTTCTTTTTAGCGAATTTACTTGAATTTCTCTTTTTCTTATTAATAAATTTATTACATATTATAATCAAATATGTACAAAAACTCGTACATATATTCTGTAATAACATTTTTGCAACACTTGCATCAAAAGTACAATTTTAGATGGGTGTGTACCGTTTGAAAAGTGATTCTTTATGGAAGCTTCTGATGCGTTCGAACGGTAGTGTTTAAAGTAAATTTTAACGCACTCCATTCTATAAAGTAATACTGTTTTGTTTTACTTTATAACACACGTGCGTAAAATAGTACTTTGTAGATTACTTTGCTATAATGTCACTAATAAAATATTTATCCAAATTGTGTTTTATTTGCTTAAAATTGAACTTTTGAAGCAGTTGTTGCAAAAATATTGTATTTAACTCGTGGATAAAACGATTTTACGATACTCTCTTAAGGTTCGGCTCGCGCGGCAAACACACACTCGTTCTGGTATAAATGCAACATAACCTTAGGCTCGTATCGCAAAATCGCGACTGTCATATAATCCGTCACTTAAGAAACTAGTTGTATAAATTACTATTATTATACAGTAAAACCACGATTATATAGGTACGTCAGGGTTGTTAGAGATATGAGATAGGTACCGAATTATTAGGAGTCTTTTATCGATTTCGATTATGGATTCGGATATCCGATAGTTTCGGTTACGGTTACGGAGCTCCATAACATCCCTGATATACGTCAGGGGTCAGATTCGAGGGGGACAAATAGACGGATAATAAAAGATAAATCAGGTTTTATTTATTATTATTTTTAAAAAGTAAAAGCATTAATTAAAAAAAATAAAATTAATCGATAGCATCAGATTTGCTTCTGGAAATTAAGAAAATATAAACAAACCTTATAAAAATAAACAAATTTGAACAAGGACACGTTTTCTTTTGCACAGTAGTGTTTATCACATAAATAACCTGTTATGTAACATTTCAACGCATCTAATGAATTTATAGCCAAGTTAACCTAAATACGAATCATTAATTATCTAATTAGTTGGTTTACATGCCTATTCTAAATAATTCACGATTGTTTGGACGTTATAACGTGAATTGAACTTGTAAAACTATTTTTTAAAGTAGCAGTCCAATCCGGCTTCGCCCGGGTTATGCTGTCGCGGATTTTTTTTGTAAAGTATACAGGGTGAGTTACTAAGAATGTCTCGGGCGAAATCTTATTTGTTATGAGCACTAGAAAAAAAGATTTAAATAAAATTTGGATTAGAATAAGATCCTATACTTTAAAATTATTTTTAGTTATACAGGATGTACGATGTAGTCATGGTACAACTGACTTGTATTTTTATAAATAGAACACCCTGTATATTTTCAGTCCATCTCATTGTCCATTCGGAAGCCTATACATAAAATTATGCCATTTTTGAAATTCGGTTGCGACGTTGCCAAAATATTCAACTTTTTCTGCAAAATTCTACATTTTCGTTATCTACTACTAAAATACACCCCCACCACATTTTTCAAGTTGAGTCAATTTTTGCGTGTCCAGTATTAGTCCATAGCATGTGCTACCCTCCAGATACTTCAGAGTTAAATAATTATACAGGGTCTTAGTGGCAATAGTTGGAAAATGCATAACTTTAACTTACCTTAAGTCAATTTTTTAAGTAGAACACCCTGTATATTTTAAAGTATGTGAATAGAGCTCGCTTTCCTCTACACATTTTATACCTAAAAATATACAGGGTGTGCTACCTAAAAAAATTTTAAGTAGCAGACTTTAGCAAACTTTGCCAGACAATGTACCTACCTATATAATAAAAAATGCACTTTCTCAAATTATAAGCGTACTATCAGACAGACAGGCAGACTAAAACCGCATTTTATTGACTGATACCTACTGCTATTTTTTTTTCAACCACCACCCAATGTTTTTCCCGTGTAATAATTTTTTCGACAAGTGTAACTCAATTGTGTAAATACTATGAAGTAATCAAACTATATTTCTGAACAGCCGTTATCTTTATACTCGTTGCCATGAGCCAACGAGTAAAGGTACGTGCAGTACGCAGCTGGGATTCTAAATGGTAGCATGTATGGTAGATGGTGGCTGAAATTATAAGCGCTTATAGGTTTGCACAACGAAGCTTTGATACTAGCATTGATACAAGTTTAAGTCGCGTTTGAAATGTCAGATAGCGAAGACGAATATTTGTGTTCTTCTGCTACAAAGTGGTATATTTTAAATACAAATTTGGGTAGGAGCTATCATGTCCACCCTATTAATAGAAAACGATCTAAACATGGCGAATTTCATCATTTATACCAAGAATTAAAATTTTACCCAAACCTATTTTTTGAATATTTACGTGTGGAACCTAACACTTTTAAATACGTCTTAGAAAAAAACTCAAAACAAATTAAATAAAAACTGGCAAAATTTCACTTATTAAACTAGTCACATCCATTGCGAAACTTGTAACGGCCATTTGACAGTTGTCACACGTTGATTGTAGTAGTCAGCGCGCTGAAAGAATGGTGAGATACATTCTTGTATCTACCTGCAGCTCTTGTAACCGCGCTTATACCTGCTACACTCACTGCTTCGTTGTGTATACGCTTGCATATATAACAATGCATTAATTTAAGCAAGCCCTGCTATGTTCTACGCTACCATCTAGAATCCCAGCTGCGTACTGCACGTACCTTAAAGCAACTTTTTATTTTTCAACTACCAACCAATTTTTTTTATTTAACCAGAATACCTACCTATATTTCCCGTGTAATAATTTTTTCGACAAGTTTAATCTAACTCAATTGTGTATAGACTATGAAGTAATTAAACCATATTTTTGAACAGTCATTATTTTTATACTCCTTGCCAAGGACCAAGGAGTAAAGCAACTTTTTATTGATTGATGATGCGGATTTTTTCAACCATTGAGCTACGGCTTGAAGTTCCCTTACTTTATCCATGTCTATAGTAAAACCGTAACAACGTTTTTGAGTTATATAACGTGTACACATGTACGATTCGAGAAGAACCAATGTTAAATTGCACAATGCGATTTCCTGGTGCAGCGAACCGGGCACTGAGTGCACCAGTAAGTTGCTGCTGCTACTGCCTCTGCTGATGTCGAACTTCTGGCCACAGTGTGTTAAAGCTACCATCAAACATGTGTGCTTCTCTGTTTCGATTGTTTCTTGTCGCAGTCCTCCAAGATGCACATAATTCACCCTGGGGAACACAGTAAAAACATACTGATTTTCAAGGTTTTCGCACTGATATCTTCAATTTTTTAGAGGGCAGTGTATTTCTAGTGTACCGTTTTTCTCCAAATTTCGTAGTATTATAGCTTTTCGTGAACGACAAACAAGTTCCAAAATTGAAGGTCGTATCTAAAACGGTTCTACTTATATAAAAAAAATATTTGAAACCTCCCACTTCAGTGAATGAATGAATTGTAAATTATAGACGCTCGACAGCCTCCCACTTCAAAGGGCTGTATATCCGAAAGGGTGAACGTTTGTATATTATAGATAAATTGGCTTCAATCGATCTAATATTGTCCAATGAGTCTATAAATGTAAACCATTGATAAAAATATATATGAGCACTGTGGTTGAAATAAAAACAAAATAAAATATAGTTACTTCTTACCACAACAGTTTTATTGATGGATGTACATTTCGAAAGCTAAGCTTTCATCTTCAGCGAACACTACATCATGTAGTGTCCGCTGAAGATGAAAGCTTAGCTTTCGAAATGTACATCCATCAATAAAACTGTTGTGGTAAGAAGTAACTATATTTTATTTTGTTTTTAAACCATTGATGATTGTTTTTAAAAACACCCTGTATAATCTAATAGAATTACTTTTTCCCACTGAAATGAAAACTCTGTGTTGGGAAAAAGAATTATTAATTTGGATTAAATTTAAAGTTTTACGAATGTGAATTTTCGTGCGGGCAGTTTTTTGCGCCATCAGCTGTAGTAACGATTGGAGTCGGACCATCTGACCTCTGAATTATCGATAAGGTGAGCTTACTAGACCGCGAGAATGCCAATCATTCTTCTTTTTACTCTACTCCTGTTCACTTCTGTCTACTTCCTGTTACTGCATCTGCGAATATTATCTTCATAGTCAATTGTTTTAATAAAAAAAAAAACACGATTGGCTATATAAACGTAAACATTATTGAAATTAACATTTTCGATTTTTAGGGTTCCGTACCTTCGAACGGAACCCTATTACTGAGCCTACGATGTCCGTCCGTCTGTCACAAGGCTCTATCTCACAAATAGTAAGAGATAGCTAGTTGAAATTTTCAGGGATTGCGTGTTGTTGTGATAAGCCTCTGATTTAAAATAGTATGTATATTATTATACCTGTTTTTTCTTGTCAAAAAAGTCACCATTTTCGCTCATTATTTTTATCGTAACCTAATAATATATAGCCTATAATAATCGGGAAGATGTAGGCTTTTAAGCAGTGAAATAATTTTTTAAATCAGTTCAGTGATTCCTTAGATTCGCGTGGATAAACACAGGAACAAACAAAAAAAAACTCTTTGTATATTAGTATAGATATAGATAAAATAATTCTGAAATGTGTTCTTCTTCAACTTTTGCCATTCCTGCATACCATTCTAGTTGAAATATGTGAGCGAATTCTGTGCGTAGTATAGCAGGACGAGTAGGTCAGTTGCGTTCCTGCAAATCCTGCGAACTAGTCATCTGAACATACATACCTGCATACAAATGATGTAGCATTCTTGTTGCGTTAAAAGACATTTGTATTGAAACATATAGCAGGACGATGTGAAAGGTGGAATCAGTAGCGTTCCTGCAAATCCTGCTAACTGTACATCGCATCGTTCCTGCGTAAATAAATCAAATGTTAAACCATTATTCTGTGTAGCATAATCCACATTCTTATAGCATTGATTGTCCGCTGTTTGTCGATCGGTGTTAATCGTATCGGGTCGGGTTAGTTCGCGCCGAATCTATTTTACTAGCTATTATTTAACTTCACGTGTTAGTATTTTAGTATGCTTAGGGTCAAATATTGCAAGTCAATTTTGAACGACTTCTACGTATCCGATCAAATTGAAATTTTGTTCATATATGTATTTCCGATGACAAAACATGAATCAATTGTTTTTAAAGTTAAATAATCAATTAATATTAATAAATTTATGTTTGAATGTTAAAAAATTTGAAAGACTAAAAAGAATAAAATTAAATATTAGTAAAAAAAACTTTTTAAAGACAAGCTTTTATAGAAATGTAGATACTTAAAAGGAAAAAATAATTTTTAATAATTGAGGTTCATAATTATGAAAGCGTGGGTCGTGACTAATAAACTATCATTGAGTTTACAACCCACGCTTTTTAATTATGAATCTAAATTATAAAAAATAATTTTTTCCAATATTTCGTAAATTCTGTTACTTATCTGTTAAGCTCTGTGATCTTTTATTATACTGTTGATTTACTAATATAGTTACCAAATAATAATTAAATTATGTAAAGACGAATTTGAGCGTAGATAAAACACATGTGAACAGTGTTCCGCCAGCATACTCTCACTATTAAGATATAACTGTGCCTCGAACACATTGTATTTAATCTCGATTTTTATAATGCGGCGTTTTCGTGAAGTCTATTCTATAGATCTATCATAAAGATCGTCTACTTAAAAGTCGTATAATTCAGTAAGTAGATATTGTAGATTATAGACGCTCGACAACAGATAATTTAGTATAAGTGGCCATTAATAATCGTGCAGGTTTTGTTCGTTACAAAATAAATGACTTCAAGATAAACTGAACACACATTATATATGTGTATAACCTAAAATTAATGTACACTTCCGGTATAACCTGACCTAGGCAACATTACTTCCTCTCCGGTCTAAAATTAGGTACTAGAGAATTGCTAATACTTACATGAATGTTTAGTAACTACGCGTCTATAGTCTGGTCACGGAAAAATCAAATCACTTTTTGGTTTACAAGTTTGGAGTTTGATCGCTTATAAAAAAATGTTAGAGTAGTATACATTATTTATTTCATATTATTAATTTGATGGGAAAGATGGACAATTATTCGTATGTAAAACTTTTTTATTTATCGCCAACGTTTCGTCAACATTGCTGACTTCCTCAGGGCTCAAAATTGGACGTTTTACATATTTATTTCGTGAAAGAGATGCTTATTTGCTCCAGACAGATATTTAGTTGATAGGAAAATTGAGCACGCTGGTTCTTCACTGGGAGTATCTCTACCGGAAGCTACCCCCTGAACTCATCTCAAATCCTTTACCCTCGCCAAAAAAACGACTACAGCTCTTCCGACGCTATTTTTAAAGCTAAAAGGTACGGGTAAACGCCAAATGAAGGACAAAGATTCACACTACAGATTCTTCAGGCGAAAAATTGTACAAAAATTTCTGGAAAAACATAACTTATTTGTAGCCAAAACTTTTAAAAAAAAATTCGCCTGTAGGATCTGTAGTGTGATTCTATTCGTGGTTAGCTTTAAAAATAGCGTCGGGAGAGCTGTGACTTTCTAAACAAGGAGAAAGGTTAAGATGAAGAGAGAACGGGATAACTTCCGGTAGAGAGTACTCTAATGAGTAGAAAAATAAAATGTTTAGCGTTTTTCTACATGCGGTACGAAGCAACAATTAAGCGAGCTTCACTTATGCATGAATGGAGTATAAGCGAAAGTTATGGTACATTTGTACTAACAGAACCCAGCTTTATCGTTTAATATACGCCATTTTCTCTACCTGATATGATAACAGCTTTGTTTTAAATAATTGTCTATTACAAAATGTCCTCCATACTTTGTATGATGCAAAGAATTAATAAAGGATTGTATTTTAAGTACCTACCCAAAAATATATATTTTGGGTAGGTACTTAAAATACAATCCTTTATTAATTCTTTTATTTATTTATTAATTTATATTTTTTAAAAGCTTTTATTTAACTTCACTCGTTAGTTTTTAAAATGTACAGATTTCGAGGACAGAAATTTCCTAATAAAAAATTGCACGGAAATCATTTTTTCAAAATGTCAGATTTTCGTTGGTCGTTAGTAGATCAATAAACAAATAAGATTGCCGTGCTTTTACAAGCTTTTATTTGGAATTCCAATCTGACGTCGCTAGTACAACATATAGTTACAACAATAATCATGAGTTTGATTTCAACAATACGAACATATTAATTAAAGAACCCAATTATTTCAAACGGATTTTCTTAGAAAATTAAATTTAAAAATAGCGTCAACAAACGTACAGATATTGAGAATTTTTTCCATATATATAGCAATTTAATCGATTTAGTATAACCTTTTACATAATTGTCTCTGTTAAATCCTATCAAATTGCTGTTTTTTCGTTTCCACTACTCTCAACATTCAGTATAACGAATATTAATTAGAGGTGAACATAGATTTTATTTCCAATTTTATCAGTGAAACTACATTTTACTTTTAACAATTTTTATGAGTTTTTACTTAAAAAAAACCAACAATATTAACACCATGTTCATTAATCGATCAAACAAAATACTGAAAGAAATTGACAACATTTTGGTAAGATAAAAACATATTTCAATTTTTGTTAATTTTAACTTTATTTCCACAAAATAATTGTTCTTCACCATATAAATATTCTCACCCACGTTTACATACTGATACAACCATTGTATCAACATTATAATTATCTTGTAGACTCTGAAGATGGTATAAAGAATACCCAAACGTTAGTATTAAAATGCAAATTTTGAATGAATCAGTATTGCTTTTTATTGATCCTACGTGCCACGGAAGTGCTCACTTCCGACAATTTCTACACTGTTTTTAAGGATCAAATTGCTCTATTTAATTACAGCAACTTCGAATTTTTTTTATATTAAGAATATAAAAGGACAGTTATTTTATTAAGAAAATTGACAGTTTTGTGACAGTTTTAAGAGCGATTTTTTACTGGATCTTCAGTCGACTTTTTATTCCGTATAAAAAATGTATGTTTACAATTAATTAAAAAAATTCTTAAAAAGTCGACACAAGTCTCTTCGCTTTGTAACCACGGATATAGTATAACTACTACATCTATATGTAGAGTAAGAAGGGGTTAAACGTGTACGTATGTAGGGTACACCTATATCAGAGCAAAGCACGCCCCATCTTAATGTGAGCAACATCCCGCGGGAATCATGAGCTATGGACTGGCTTTACCTGTGTATTAGGCTGATACATATCATATACCGGCTTACCTTACCTTATCCACAATTCTACCCCATCTTCCCCGACAACTTTATAGTTTATACTAATAATCAGACAATCCATTACCTGCCAATCTAGATTAATTAATCGAACGGGTTCGTAATTATTGGTTTGCGGAAAAATACAAAAAATCTGGTCGTTATACCGCAGTATTTTCCGTAGGACTACGTCATATTTCAATCTATAAATTATTTCGATATCTTTTTTTAAATTGTTCAGGTTGATACTAAATAAACTAACAAACACAAAAAAAAATTTTTTTTTTAAACAATTGAGCGGGACTTCTTTCGCTTTCGAATGTCACCACAAACATAATTTTATCTTTATTTTTACTTCCCACCTCTGCTATGGTAGGGAAGTAGGTAATGGATTTAGTCCGAAAAAAATATTTCGAGATTTTAACAGATCTTCACGTTTGGAGACCCTAGCAATCGTTTAAGATCATTTTCTGACTTATGCCTGTATGTGTGTGTGGGTGTATGTGGTCAATTTTTCGCCTTCGATATCGTAAAAACGGAACAACATATACGGTCATGCCGATTGTTCTATTGTGTTTATCAGCCTTTAACTTAGATCTGCTTAGATTTTGAGTCAAATCGGTTCAGTGGATCCTGAGATATTAAAAAAAACGTTCTCAATGTCACGTATTAACATAGGTAAAAAAAAATATAAATGAATTCTAGATGTTATAATATGAAAAAAATATAAATATTTTTTTTCTCTAAAATGTATAGTTTTCGAGAAAAAAAATATTTTACTAAAAAAAGAAAATTGTACGTAAATCAAGGTAACCATGATTTTTGCTATATTACTAGCCATCAGTAGATCACCAAACAAAAAGAGGGCCATGCTTCTTTTCAAAGAATAAAAAAAGAGTGTTTATTTTTTGCAAATATTTACTAGGTGGGAAGTATAGGACTGGTCATCAGTCGAATTTTTTTTTACAACGTTACAGCGATTTGGGAGGGCAGTATAGCCTAGTGGATAGCGTACTTAGTACCAGCCTCTAGACTAGACTGTCGTGGGTTCAAATCCCACCTGTGCTCATGGATGTTTTGTGATGTTATTTAGTTTTAAGTTAGTTGTTATTTAATGTAATTTAAGACGCTAATGACCTAAGTTGTCGACGTGTTTCATAAAAAGCGTTTAATTTAGGTACAGGACTATTGAGTAAGTCGAAGTGAGAGGCGTATACCCGAGAACATAGACGTAGATCCTACGTCAAAAACGTCAATCAATTATTGCAGATATCGCTC
This sequence comes from Mongoloraphidia duomilia, assembly GCA_039654895.1. NCBI lineage: Eukaryota > Metazoa > Arthropoda > Insecta > Raphidioptera > Raphidiidae > Mongoloraphidia > Mongoloraphidia duomilia. The sequence continues at coordinate 18,846,905 of CM077527.1, forward strand.
ATAATTTGAGGTTAGACTACGGTTTGATTCAATGGCAAATTATTTGTACTATATTTTTTCGAGACATATCAGAAAGTAACCTGTTAGTTTTCTCTACGTCATGAATGACGTCAGAGAGTGGCGGCAGTAAATATGGCTGCCTTCTCAATCTTCATACATAGATATTAAATGGCGGGCATTTTGTTGCGCTAGCCGCTCGGGAATACTTCCTACATAAACTAACTCTGTCAGGGATGAATCCTGTTACTTTGAAAAAATTATAGCGTCTCGTTTGAAAATAAATTCTTGTATTTGAGGTGGCAGGTAAAAATTAGACAAATTATTCATGTAAAAATGTAACTCTTTTTTAACCGACTTCAAAAAAAAGGAAGAGGTTCTCTGTTCGACTGAATTTTTTTTGGTATATTTGCTACGCGATTTTTCCTGCATCTGTGAACCGATTTTGATGATTATTGTTTTATTTATTAGGAGAATACCTTTGGATTGGTCCCACTCCCATATAAATTTGACTTAAATCGGTTCAGTAGTTCGACTGATTTTGTTTAATATGTATTTTTTGTATGTCATGTATATGTCACCTCATATTTCTTACATTTGTGAACCCATTTTGATAATTCTTGTTTTCTTTAATAGAGCATACCTTCAAGGTATTTCCAAATAAATTTTACTAAAATCGGTTCAGTGGTTTTCTTTTTTATTTAGTTTAGTAATCAAATGTCAAGAGTATCGTCGGTTGTCACCCTTTATATAAAAAAAAATGCCAAACCTTACGTAGTTACCTACATAAAAATGTCTTTTTAATTATTACCAAGTGTGATGATATGATAACAATCACCAATCGAGCAGACAATGTTATTTTATGTATTCTATATTATTACTCGTTAATATAGAATTTAAAAAAAAGTGTTGCATTATTAGATTCACAAAAAAATCATATTTTACCTGTGTAATTTCTACCTGCCACCTAAAACACAAGGAATAAAGGCTGCCAGACACAATATTCTAATCATGTTGATTGTATGAAGTTGAATCATCCCTGGACACTTCCGTTGTCCAGTATAAGTTAAGATAGCAAGTTATCTGTCTTAATTTTCCATTGTTTATTGTAAAAGATTGCGCGGCTTATTCTTAAGTAACGCTTGCGTATACTCAAAGGTTCTTTCTTGACTTTATCGCTCTTACGCTCTTATTTATCTTTGTCAAAATTATCGTCCTGGCTATCGTCAACTGTTTACTATTACTTACACTATACAATATACAGGGTGTTCACGCGAGGAACAAAGGCAAGTTTATTTCGAAAATGCTTACAGAAACATGTTTCAGACAAAAGTTGTTAGGTTCGATCTACTCTACAGCTGGAAAATATTTTCGATTATACAGGTTGTCCTATTTAAGCGTGGCAGACCAAAGTTATGTTTTTTTTAATGCAGTACCCTGTTTTTATTTGTTTTTTGAATTCTGCACCTAATTATAAATAGAAACTGTAAGGGAAGTGTTGCTCGAAAAATTAGCAGTTTTTGAGTTATTTAAGTTTTTTTGAAATTTTTGACATATGCAGACCTTTACCTAAAATTCGAGATAGCTCAAACGAAAAACTTTATCAAACTGATATTGTGGAGATCAATAGGTAATGAAAGGGCAAATTAATTTTTGAATTCAAAAAAATAATTTACTATACAGGGTGTTCAAAATATTGTACTTCTTTTATCTAACTTAAATCGTGTATAACTTTTGATAGTTAAATACAACGGGGTTGTTTTTATGCCCGAATTGTTTTCTTTAGGATATTTACTAACAATTTTATAAAGGCTTCCCCAGACCTAAATCTGGTATTTTCGTTCTTCGTATTTAGGTCTGGGGAACCCTTTATAAAAGTGTTAGTAAATATCCTAAAGAAAACAATTCGGGCATAAAAACAACCCCGTTGTATTTAACTATCAAAAGTTAAACGCGATTTAAGTTAGATAAAAGAAGTACAATATTTTGAACACCCTGTATAGTAAATTATTTTTTTGAATTCAAAAATTAATTTGCCCTTCCATTACCTATTGATCTCCAAAATATCAGTTTGATAAAGTTTTTCGTTTGGGCTATCTCGAATTTTAGGTAAAGGTCTGCATATGTCAAAAATTTCAAAAAAACTTGAATAACTCAAAAACTGCTAATTTTTCGAGCAATGCCTTCCTTACAGTTTCTATTTACAATTAGGTGCAGAATTCAAAAAACAAATAAAAACAGGGTGCTGCATTAAAAAAAACATAACTTTGGTCTGCCACGCTTAAATAGGACAACATATATAATTGAAAATATTTTCCAGCTGTAGAGTAGATCAAACTTAACAACTTTTGTCTCTAACATGTTTCCGTAAGCGTCTTCATTTTCTAAATAAACTTGCCTTTGTTCCTCGCGTGAACACTCTGTATACATGCGGCCATTTTGAAATGTTTATAGGTCTAATTTAAGAACTGGTCAAAATGTGAACTGGTAGGTATCTACAATGGCAATTATGGATATAAATTTATTTTTTTTTGTAAGGCCACACCAACATTTAAGGTTATAATATTGTTTATTTATTTATTGTAGATTATAGACGCGTCTTAATTACATCAAATAACATATCACTTAAAACTAAATGTAATAATTATTAATTAATTCAACAATGAATTTTTAATCCACAAGGCATCCACTAGGTAGTGAATACTATTCATTACCTAGTAGATGTCTTGTGGATTAAAAATTCATTGTTGAATTAATTAATAATTATTACCTATATTGTTGTCCACAACTGCCTAACTCATATATTGTTATTTATTTAAAACTAAATGGCTTCACAAAACATCCATGAGCGAGGTGTGATTCAAACCCACGACAGCTTGCTAAAAAGGCCAACACGATAACCATTTGTTATGATACATTTTTAGAGTGTTGGGTCTCCAAGTCACTATATGAATATTATGAAGTATTAGAAATACCTTGTATTTTTTTATGTCCGTCTTGTGACTTCCTGTGTTTTAACACGAAGCGTTTCAGCAACGAGTTGCTATCTTCAGGTGTAGTTAAATTTTTTAAAAATTACACATTGAGTATCCGTAACACGTTATAAAATTGTTACAAAACTGTTTTCTGAGTTGGCGGAATAAATATTTATTTACAATAATTAAAAACACAATAATAATGAACGCAACAACGAAAAGTCAATTCTAACAATAAAAAACTTAAACGGTAATTACTGAACTAAACGAGTCACTTAACTAACCCTCTAACTATATATACAAGGATTATTTATTTGTAATTATTTATGTCAGATTTATTTATATCAGACGCACTATTCGTCGCTTAGTACTTGACTTCGTATTCAATAGGGCACTGATTGCCTGATTGACCCACGCCGCTGTTTATATACCTGCGTGGCGTAAACTCAGTGGTGTTCTCGATTTCTCTAGAATTGTCCAGAATGTTCGTGTAGGCACCAGTGTGTTCAGCAAGCAGACACCGCTTCCTGCCTGACGTTTGTATACAGGGTGATCCGTAACAATATTAAGCACAGGCGTATTATGTAGTGGATTGTGGAGTACTCCACCATTTGTTAATTCATAATATAGAAATGCACGATACATATTATTTCAAACTTTTTTTTGAGGGGTTTCTTTAAAACAAAGTTTTTCATCAAAAAGATTAGCAAATTAAAATTGTTTTTAAAAATCTCGACTAGAATTAATTTAATTTTCCGAAACCACTCGAGTGCTTAACAAAAAAATAAAAAGGAAACCTTTATATTGTAAATTGAATTTAAACAGCAGAGAATCACCTACACAGCCAACTGAACCAACCACCTTTACTAATTTAAATTCTAGCGTTTTGCTCTTTCTTTTTATATAAGATAAACATATAGAGTTTGCGACTGGATTTTCTTAAAGATGAAAAACAGTAGTCTGTATTTGTGTTGGTTATAATACGCATAATAAGGCCACTTCCCGTTTTAAATTAAATTTTAAAATGCAAACAGCACACAATATCACTTATAACAACACAGGAAGAAAAATATATAAGATGCTCATTCTAAATTATTATTGTGTACGACCCTTCTTATACAAAGCCACGGATCTAGCACCCTACCTTTTCTCCATTTGAGGATCGTGAACCATCCGCGGCTAATGAAAAAATAAGATAATCACTAAATAGTATTGCACTGTAAAAAATGGATGTAAAAATACTTTGAAAGTTAAGCTAGAATTCGCTCGATTTTCTAAGTGATTTTACATTATTATTTATTTTTACACCGAAAACTTCATAAAAACTTGGACTTTTACTGTAAAGTTAGTGATTTTTACATAAAGTAAATTAAAATTACATAATTTGTGTAATATTCCAATAAAGTGTGTAAAAATTACAAAATAAAATGTATAGTTACATATATAAAATGGATGAATATAAAACTAATGTAAAATTAGTAACCACGCATGCGCAATGTGTTTTTATGGAATCTACGCGATGTGCAGGCGATACCTGTTTGCGACGCCATTGTCTCTTTGTGTGCCTATTACCAGATTAATCGCTGGCTACAAATGGACCATCGATAATCTATGTAATCGCCCTTCTCATTTCTTACAGTGTGTAGAAGTGAATACTTCTTATGCAATACGCGCGCCCTACTACTTTCTATCAGAGATAGACGCGAGGTACGGGGAGTTCTGTCCGCCGTACCAGTATCTACCTACCAATTAGTGCAACGCAAGGTCACGCAAAATCGACTTTCTATCTCTTTCGCTCTTAATTGTACGTCATTCAACTAATTTGGTGTAAGAAGTATTCACTTTTTTTGTGTTATATTAATAGAGCAGTAAATTCTGAACAAAATGACACCTAAATCACTTCATTCTGATTTCAAATTAGCTCAAAAATAATTTTTGAAATATTTAAGTTAGCCCCATCCGCTAATAATCGTTTTTGCTCTACGAACCTATGACGTCATATTTTTATGAATGTACGGTTATATCTACTAACTCGATGTTAATTATGTCAGAAACAGAGTGTTGAAAAATACCGTTTTGTACCCACGTGAACATGGTGTAAACCAAGGTTAGTAGAGTATAGGTTGCCTCATTCCGATAGATAGTAGTGGGGGATGACGTCACTCAGAATATACCATGCTTGCTCACTTCAATAGAAAAGATCAGACCATGGACGCTGCTAATTTTTGGAAATAAAAATCACAGTAACCATGGTAGTGTGATATGTTTTTTCAATACCTATTAGAAACATGATTCTTCTGTTAGTGAAAAAAATATGATAAGTTGTCAATTTTGCGATAGCTCTTGAGTGTTATGGTGTTTTGTGGTTATTTTTAATATTTTGTGAATATAAAAGATAATAATAAAACATGGTGGAACCTTTGGTGTAAAGATACGAAATGTTACAATTACCACAAAACACCAAACCATAACAAACACTCTCGACGTACGTTTCGCCAACCAAGTTGGCATCATCAGGAGATGATTAAAACTCTTAAACTTTAATCATCTCCTGATGATGCCAACTTGGTTGGCGAAACGTACGTCGAGAGTGTTTGTTATGGTTTGGTGTTTTGTGGTAATTGTAACATTTCGAATATAAAAGATAAAATAATTAATTTATCAATTTGTTAGTTAATTCTATTCGTTTCTTAAATTTAAAAAAATAGATAATTAACAAGATCTGCCATTTCTTGAGCATTATTTAATTTTTTGTTTGTTTATATTATAGATATTAAAACCTAAATTTTGTAATAAAAATAAAAATTATCCTATTTTTTAACATCTATTCTTCTATTTATTGTCTCCTGCCAATTTTAAGAAAAAATCTGCACGAAGCACCTAATATAAATAAGCATATTCTTCAACAATTTTTGTACTTGATTTAAACTAAATTCTAGCTGACATCATTCCCGCGCTTACGCTGATTGGTCAGATGGAACGAGGCAACCTGTACTCAAGATAACCTTGGGTGTAAACAATATAAGCTCCGTTGCTATGGATACATTCATTTTTTACTTAAAATTGACGTCACACGTTCTGACGCGGTGTTTGAAGTCACGTGACACATAGATTAAAAATCATGATTTTATTTATTTAAATATGTTTACGAAACTTATTTAATAAAAATAAAAATTCTAATAGCTATTTTAGAGAACAAAGTTTTATATTTTATTTGGTCACTGACAAATACTCTATTAAGACGCTAAGGATATATGTTGTCGAGTGTCTGTATAAATAAAAAAAATGAATTTAAAATCATGTTTTATTTCCAATCGCCTGTATTGGAAAAGCCATTAACAATGTACACTAATCTCTTTAGGGAAATTGTATCTTATTAGCAAGCTTATGATAATCGTATTATAATATAGAGAAATCTGCCACATCAATGAGGCCAAGTGGTTAGGGGATAATCGTTTATTATATAGGCGAAACAGAAATCTTAAGGTCCGTCACAAACGCATGGCAAATGGCAAAAACGGAACCCTTTTAATTTCGTCCTGTCCGTCCGTCCGTCCGTATGTTACAGCCATTTTACTCGGAGATTATTGGCACTATATATAGATGAAATTTGGAAAGTAGGTGTCTTCTATGAACCGCTATACAATGGTGTAGTGAAATTACGAAAAAAAAAATAGGGGCGGCACTATACTTACATTTAACTGAGAGATGAAAAAAATATTCCAGTGCACATAAGCGTGTGGGGTATCGTTAGATAGGTCTTGGAAAATGATATAGAAGTTTCAAAATGTCTTTTTTTATTTATGTCAATAGTTGGTGAAATATGCACTTCTAAAGTCGTAAAAAGTTTGCCCCCCCTCTAACTTTTCAACACTGGGGTAGAAAATTCTGAAAAAAATTAAGAAAAGAAACTTCCAATGAAAATTGGTTTGAATAAGATATGTTGTGTAATTTTTGAGATATGGGATATTTTCTATTACACGCTATTTTTATGAGTTTAGCGACCGCAGAAATAAATTTGTCTTTCAGTGTCTTTGAGAAATACTATGAAATACAAACTTATTTTTGGAAAACTGTTCAACTTATAATAAAAGACTATAAATTATTATTAAATTTATTACTAACTTTGAATTTTAACCGTGAACGTTCTTCCCGACTACGGAACCCTTCTGTGCGTGCACTGTAAAAAATGGACGTAAAAACACTTTGAAAGTTAAGGTAGAATTCGCTCGATTTTGTAAGTGTTTTTACATTATTATTTATTTTTACACAGAAAACTTTATAAAAACTTGGACTTTTACTTCAGTAAAGTTAAACAAATTTGTGATTTTTACATAAAGTAAATTAAAATTACATAATTTGTGTAATATTTTTCCAATAAAGTGTGTAAAAATGACAAAATAAAATGTATAGTTACATATATAAAATGGATGAATACAAAACAAATTAATGTAAAATTAGTAACCACGCATGCGCAATGTGTTTTTTTGGAATCTACGCGATGTGCAGACGATACCTGTTTGCGACGCCATTGTCTCTTTGTGTGCCTATTACCAGCTTAATCGCTGGCTATAAATGGACCATCGATAATCTATGTAATCGGCCTTCTCATTTCTTACAGTGTGGCTGCTTTTTTATATTAAAAAAGTATTATCTACAACAATAGATAACTGTGTTACAAATAGATCGTAAACCTTTTTCTTTTCACCTTGATGACATATTAAAAAGTTGAACAGTAAAATAATGTAACATCAGCTAAAATTTTACGGTATTTTCTTTAATTTTTAATAACCTTTCCAACGATATTATTAATATATAATAGTATATTATCCATTTTTATAGTTAAAGTTTATAAAAGTGAAAAAAGAGAAATACTTTCAACTTTAATATCTTTGGAAGAAAACGACTCAAAAGTGGCTTAAGGATCCAATTAAGAAGCAAATATTTTTTTAATGCATTTATAAGCTAACGTTTCGAAAAATATGTTTTCATCATCAGAGCTCAAATGCCGTCAACAGTAACAGTAAAATTGCCGAATAATTAAAAAAACATATTAACATTTTTTTATTATTGTTTTTATGATGTGTGCAAAAATTATTTTATTGATTTCTTTAATAAATAACAACACTGAAAATATTTATGTTATAAGTAGAATTTTGATTATAATTTTTTATTGTGGAAAATTTTGCCAGTTAACTAATTGATACTTAAATGCTTTAAGCTAGAAACTAAGTGAATAATTTTACTGTTACTGTTGACGGCATTTGAACTCTGATGATTAAAACATATTTTTCGAAACGTTAGCTAATAAATGCATTAAAACAGTATTTGCTTCTTAATTGGATCCTTAAACCACTTTTGAGTCGTTTTCTTCCAATATCATCAGGATCACCACATATTCTGTTTTTTAATCAAAACAGATTCTTAACATCTTTAATATCTTTATTTTCGTACTCGAGTTCGTATTAATAAATAGTTTAAAACAAATGGCTTAATAGAACATTTATTGAACTCTCAAAAAATTGTCACATTAGACACCCCACTCAATGCAAAAATGTTTCTTCGTAGAATGAAAACCGCATCGAAATCGGTTCACACACTGAAGAGTTTATCCAAACGTTTAAATCAAACTTATAGTTGATAATTAACAATAGTGAAGCTATTATATATTATTAACTACAAGTTTGATTTTAGTTACTAAATTAAATTATAATTCATTCTTGTTCACAATAGAATAAGTGAATTTTTTTTTTAAACACTATGGGAGAAAGTTTAAAAAATTATTTTTCCAAAAATCTCATCATTTCTGTTTTTGGGTAATCAATCTACGCCCGTATACCAAATTTTATCTCAATAGGTATAATATTAATGAGAGGATGGAAGGCCTGTGACATACGGACGGACATGCCGAAACTATTATACGGAATCCTAAAAATGGAGAGAATTTAATAAACTAAAAACTGTGCGAAATGGTAGATTGTATATCTAGTGACGTAATGAGGTATATCCATGTGTTGAGTCTCACCCATGTTAATTTAATATCAATAAGTTATCGGGAACTTGGGTAAAAAATGAGTTGATGGCGTTGATGCTAAATTTTCAAAATTTGCAACGTTTCGTTGGTTTATTTTCCAACTTCTTCAGGCAGTCTACAACTCATTTTTTAGCCAAGTTCCCGATAACTTATTAATATTAATAGTTTATTTATTTATTGTAGATTATAGACGTGTCGACATCTCAGGTCATTAGCGTCTTTCAACTACACTAAATAACAACAAACTTAAAACCAAATAACACCACAAAACATCCATGAGCGCAGGCGGAATTCGAACCCACGGCAGTCCAGTCTAGAGGTTGCGGCACCAAGCATGCTAACCACTAGGCTATACTGCCCTCAATATTAATAGTTATGAGGTATATTACTGACGAGTAGTGACGGTATGTTAAAAAAAACTCGGGTCGCAGTGCCAAACCCTGCCGACAATATAGTGTATTTGCTAATACAGCCATTGTGGCATTATTATGTGAACAGTGAACTTAAGTTTGTTTTTCGACAAAAAAAAAATTTAACCCCTTAATACATCCCTTAAAATAATTAAATTTTTCTAAATTTTAATATTAGACATGGATTTTGTCAGTACAACATCTGCACCAAATTAAATACACCCTTCCATAAGTAAATCCGTATCAACAAATTAGTGTTTTCATAAAATTTCAAAGTCCGGTCCTGTGTGGCCGATTTTATTAAAATTTTAGCAGCACATTTTAATCTCTACTAAAGAGTTAAATTTCAATTTTGAAACAATTCTGACAATTTTTTCGGTATTTTTGGGCCCAAAAAATTTTTGGAACCCCTAAATACAACCCTTAAAATGGTCCGATCGGGCCCATTTTAAATAGGCTTCGTGCGGTGATGGATTCCAACATGCCTACCAAATTTCGTTAAAATCAATTAACTCTTTCGAAAGTTATTGCCCGCACATATATATATATATATATATAAATATGTATATAAATATATACATACATATATATATAAACATTTTCAAAAATGGTACCAAAGTGTTCAGGAGGCTATGAAACGTCGAGAAATTTTGGTCCGACCCCTAGGTCCCGCCATCCGACCGACGCCAATAGTGTATGTGCCATATGGCAAATACACTAACGAGCGATAGCGGTTTTTTGCCGTATCCGCTATAAAATAGCTACTTTTAACTTCAATTTCAATATTTTCAAAAAATTTTGATAGTTCTTTTGTGTCGCCAACTTCACGTCTATAGTAGGCTGAGAGTAGCTGTCGGTATCAGCGGGCAGATAAGAACGAATAAATATAAATCACAACGGAAATGGTTTGCTTTCCCACACATACATGTATACATGCAAAGCAGCTACTTTATATTGAGTATGGCAAAAAATAATTTTGAAATTCACAGTAGAAAAACCATTAACCCGAAATAAGGTTTGTATACCATTGTTAAAGTTTATGTATCCCACTTCTGCACTTCTGATAAATTGTGGCGCCTATTTCGTGTTTTTGTTTTAAAATTCCGAGAAGTAGCCACCCACAACGAAAAACTTTTAAAAATTATAACACCATTTAAATCATACATGTAAAGCAGCTGCTTTATATTGGGTATGGAAAAAAATAATTTTGAAATTCACAATAGAAAAATCATTAACCCGAAATAAGGTTTGTACCATTGCAAAAGTTTATGTATCCCACTTCTGCACATCTGATAAATTGTGGCGCCCATTTCGTGTTTTTGTTTTAAAATTCCGAGAAGTAGCCATCCACAACGAATAACTTTTAAAAATTATAACACCATTTAAATCTATATGAGGCATAGAAAAAAAATCACTGTCTGTATTTTCAATCAGCAAGTAAAACTTGACAAAAGTCGTAGATAGAAACTCGCCGTTAAAGTCTCAACAATTGATTTGATTTCATTGCATCTAACTAAAGGCCCTGGAAGACATCATAATATTACGCTATTAGGTTTAAGAGGATATCGAGCTGTTTAGATTGACTGGTCTCTGCATCAGACAACAAACAAATAGAAATGTTGTCTCACTCGCTCTATATACACATTACATGTTGACAGAGAAAGAGAGATGGATAACGAAGAAGCTGTGTGTATAAACTTCCATACAGTGCGCGTCAAAATTATACCCTTTCACTGCTCTGTTTTAATTTTTTTTTAACAGAACATGATTTTTTCAATATAAAAAACATCGTTATAACACTAGTATCGCCTATGGTTGAAATTCAATCATTTGTCGTATATTGTCGCATGCAGGGAAGGCAGTAATTTTTTTACCTGCCTTAACGGTAACTTCCCCGCATGATTTTTTTTTCTGCACAGTACCTTTCGAAAAATAATTGCATGTTTCATTCCCTTATATGTTTCATTCCCCTTCTTTCATAATAAATAATAAAGAAGTGTACCAGAATGTTCGGTGTTCACGTATTATTATATAAATTTTAAAATATTAAGTCAAACACAGCATTTTAGTTAAAATAATGAAATTTTGAGGTCTGCGTCAATTTAATAAAATATGAAGTCGGTTAAAAAGTATAGTATAGTTGATTAATATCTTCTTTTTAACCAACTTCATATTTTATTAAATTGGCGCATTGATTAAACTAAAGTTTATAATCACATAACGGCGCATATAGCCTTGTTGCTGCGCGTCTTAAAAATAAAAAAAAAAAAAAAAAAAAAGGCGCACACCTCAAAATTTCATTATTTTCCTCTTTTTAGTGGCTTTTTTAAGGAGGTTTTTTTTTTGTTAAAAAGTTTTTTATTTTTTACTTTTTAGTGTCAAAAAGTGACATTTACCTTAAAGGAATCACACGCCGCTACTCACTTTTATTAAACCGACTTTCTTACGCTATCTGATGTGTCAAAAAGTGACATTTACCTTAAGGAATCACACGCCGTTACTAACTTTTATTAAAATCAGCCGAACTACTAAACCGATTTTGATGAAATTTCTATGGGACCAATCTGAAAGTATATCCTTTCAAATAAAAAAAATTTCCAAATCGGTTTATAAATGACGTCGTTCTGAGGTAACAAACATAAAAAAAAAATACAACCGAATTGAGAACCACCTCCTTTTTTTGAAGTCGGTTAAAAAGTATACAAGTACAGTGTGAAGTCATGATATATAGATATAATATTTAAAATCTATAGTTAAAAAAATCCTCTATGTTATAATAACTTTAATTATTACTAATAAGCAATTTTATTTCTTTGTTAAATTTTTTCGTAGGCAAGTTTTGTAATTGACTAACAAGCTTATTAAAAATTTTCATTTCTGTATATTTAAAACTTTTTTGTGTCGTTGTTAACCGATGTAGCGGCAAAACTAAGTAATCTTTATTTCTTGTAAGACAATTTAGTCACTTCATCCACAACAATTAAGTAAGTATCTTTAAAAGTCCTACCAGAAGTCGAGCGTTAGTTGGTTAGACCATCGTTTCTCAACCTGGAGGTCGCAGTGTGTTCAAAAAATAAGACCCGTATACGAAACATTCTTTTATTAAAGTATTTTTAATTTAAAAAGAAGTCAGAAAATTAAATATTACCAGGTAATAAGTTAATAACAACATAATAAAATAAAATTGCTGTTACCCGGCCGATGTGACACTTTAATAAACGTCAAACTAACATTCTGTAATGAGGGGGTCACAACATTTTTTAACTAACTTTTTTTGCTATTTAGAATAGAATATATTTATTGCCCAATATAGCAGTGAGCAGGATTCGTCGTACAAAAATATTTAATAATTATAATTAATTGAAAAAATGCATTAACTGAATACAAACATGTTTTAATTTGAAGAGTCTTTAAGTCTCTTTTAAATTTAGGGAAAGGAAGTGACTTCAGCTCAGCAGGAAGACTGTTGAAAAATTTTAAAGCTGAATATTCTGGGCTATTGCAAAAGAGACTTAAGTTTGCGATACCAAAAAGTTTGAGAAACGATGAGTTAAACAATTTATGATAATAGATTATAAATTTAAAATCGTATAATTGCACACTTATTAAAACATATTAGAATTATCTAAAATAATTAAAAATGTTCTCTTTTGAGTTTAATAGTAGTATTTAAGTTCCTATAAAAGCACCCTAAATTTCGTTGTTTTATTAAACTTCAAAAGTTACCAACGTACTAGGGAAGGAGTATTTCTGACGCTCACTGTATAGTGTATACAGTGGTACAGGTTATTTGTATTTAGTCAGGCTTTCCGACGTCTGATGGTCTCTGGACTCCCCTTACTCCCGGATCCCCGCGTCTTAAACCGCGCCGTCATCCCTCCAGTCTGTGGAGCTTCTGTACACACCCCAGTATATGTGTCTATTTACAGCAACAGGACGCTATAAGGTGTCAGCTACAAAATGGAGAAAACCTATTTTATTTTTTCATTAACAAAACGAGAAAGTAGAGCTTGAGAATAGCTGACCGTGTAGCAATGTTTATACGGCGTTGCCATGTCTTATCTATTACAAGCCCCCAGTTCCAAGACTCAAACCCGAGAATTGGTAAAAGTATCGATTGGAAAATAATAAATTGACCAAATGAGAAAGTATTTAAAACTTGAATAACCGCGTCCTGCTAGGACTAGATGTAATTATCAACGTCCAGGTCAAATCGCTGAAGCTAGACTCTTGAAATTTGGACAGTTGGTTCCTTTTCTGACGTAAACATCCACTAAGAAAGGATTTTTCGAAATTCAGCCCCTACGGGTGTCAAAAGGGGGTACATTTTGAAAGACTAAAATGAATAGAATAAAATATTAGTAAAAAAAACTTTTTAGAGACAAGCTTTTATTGAAATGTACTAAAAGGGAAAAATAATATTTAATAATTTATCATAATTATTATTATAACAGCGGGGGTTGTGACTAACTATCATAGAGTTTACAACCCACGCTTTTATAATAATTATGAGCCTAAATTATTAAATATTATTTTTTCCTTTTTAGAACATTTCATTAAAAGCTTGTCTCTAAAAAGTTTTTTTTACTAATATTTTTTTATTTTTAAATAAAGACCAAAAATGTGTTAGTCCAAAATTGCATAAGAGCACTAAGTCAACAATTTTCTAAGAAAATCTTACTTTTTGATCGGCTGGAATTAATTTGTGTCCCAAATGGTTAAAAAGGATAGCAATCGTGTATACATTTTTTTAAACACTCTGTATATAGAAACGTATGACATTTATGAGAACAACTTAGATGTTAATCTAAATCTGTTAAGACTTTGCCCTTAGTTCATAAAATGAAGCCACAAAATGATGTCTTTTTTATTTTTTTTTTTTGCGTTGTCAAGAATCTTATCTTAGTTGGTGTTAAGGATGAAGTTATTATCTATTTTGAGTATAATTTAGATTACAATCTATGCTTGCGTTTATAAGTTCATATCTTTATGAAATGTTTCTCCCCAATCCTAATACTGTACGTTCAAAAAATACTTACTTGAAGACAGAGTGGTGTAACGGTTAGCATAGCGGCCTTTGGATCACACTGTCGTGGGTTCGAATCCCGCCTCCGCTCATGGATGTTTTGTGATGTAATTTAGTTCTAAGTGAGTTGTTATTTGATGTGAACAAGACGCTATAATGACCTAAGCTATCGACGCGTCTATAATTTACAATAAATAAATAAATTAAACAAAAAATACTTCTATTATATAAATAGTTCTCTATATCCTCGTATAAAATAGATTCCGACAGTGTTTAGTAAAAAATATATTTAAATAAAAATAAAGAACTCGCTTATATCAACGCACCAAAAAGTAGAAAATAAATTTCTTTCTATTCTATAACGTTTAAAAGCGTGAGACACTCGATGATTTGAATGAAATATAATTTAAAAAATGTCGTTTTTTGTGAAAATGGTCCAGAAATTAAATTTCTATTTTTGAAAATTAAAATTTTATTTTTTACAAAATAAAAAACGATATTTTTACCTATCTCTTAAGAATATTTCTTATGCTTATTTTATATGAACGCACCAAAAAGTAGAAAATAAATTTTTCTTCTTAAACATTTGAAAGCGTGGGGCACTCGATGATTTAAATGAAATACAGGTTAATATCGTTTTTTGTAAAAATGGCCTAGAAATAAAATTGACATTTTTGAAAATTGAACTTTTATTTCTATCGTACGTCATTTTTACAAAAAAAGCGATATTTTTTACCACTTATGAATATTAATTCTTATGCTTATTTTATATGAACGCACCAAAAAGTAGAAAATAAACACTTCTCTTCTAAAACGTTTGAAAGCGTGGGGCACTCGATGATTTAAAAAACATATATAGGTATATATCGTTTTTCATAAAATAAAATTTTTATTTTTGAAAATTAAAATTTTATTTCTATCGTTGGTCATTTTTACAAAAAAAAACGATATCTTTTACCCCTTAAGAATATTTCTTATGCTTATTTTTTCCTGATTTATGTTTCTGAATCCAGATTTTTTGCTGTGTATTTGACAGATTAAAATCCGGACATTCTGGGTATACGCTCTTTACCACGTTCGACTGAAAACCTTGTAAAAAAAGTTGAATTTTAAAAAGCGACAATTTCAAAGTAAAAGTCACTGTTTTAATTATTGTAGAGATACTGTGACGTATCACATGATCAACAACTAAATAAAACAATATTATCAAAAGGCACAAAGTGACCCTGTTTGTTTTTCGAAGGGTTGTTACGCCTGCGTTAAAAAAAATGTTTAATTTAAAAGACGTGTTTTATGCAAATCGATGCTTTTTATGTAAATTGTGATTTTTAGCGATTTTTACAATCAAGCCTCGACTCAGGGGTGTACAAAATATTCTAATATGCCGCTGTCCGTCTTTTCACCCCCCCCCCCCAGAGACTCCCTGTGGACCTAGGAAGCTGGGCCAGGCACATACTAATTGTTTCCACAACTAAACAGTTTAGTCGAGTTGTGTACGTGTCGCGATTTTAACTCGACTGAACTATTTAGTTGTTAGAGGTACGCATACAATCAATCAGTTGTGCCATAATTTCACTATAAAACTAAATCCGGGCGCATACACACAATACCTATTATTATTGTTTCCACGACAAAACAGTTTAGTCGAGTTGTGTACGTGTCGCGATTTCAACTCGACTAAACAGTTTAGTTATTAGAGTTGCGCATACAATCAAATCAGTTGTGCCATAATTTCACTGTTAAACTAATGGGTCGCCGAACAACTATTTAGTCGAGCGTATACTAGCGTCAATACACAGCTGAGGACATTAGCTGCCGACGATAGTTGTTCAACAGAAAAGTCAAAAGACGATCGATGCGGTTTTATGATTTTTTTATTGTACAACTATAGTGTCGATAGTATGCGCAGTCCCATCTGATCCTATAGCCTTTTGACAAACAACTAAACAGTTGTGCGATTAAAAATTGATTGTATGCGACGGTCCTTATTTATAGGATACGGGACATGACTTATCGAAATCAGATTCTCGATTTTACAACTATTGCTGTTTGTAAATAATTCCATTCTAATGGATTTCTGGACTTCGAAAACTAATAACTGAATTTTCAATTTGTTATTAAGAACAATAACAAAAAAATATTAATTTGTACTAAGCCTTGCAGAAGGTAGGCGGTGGTTTAAAAAAAACGGGTGGAGTCGGGGACGCTCGACAGAAGCGAAGCTTTTTCTACGTAAATATTTTACAAAGAGAGAGAGAGAAGAAAAGTTGTCAAACACAGCGAAGTAACGGTACGGTGACGGGTGACGATAACGATCTCGGTTTACTCCCCTGCGGCCAAGCGCGCAACGTCGGTAAAAAATGTGTGTGTGTGTTTTAATGACCACCAACAGCTAAGGTTATTTGGGCCTACACCAATTCATATTTTCAATTCATTATTTATTTTTTTTTAATAATAAATTGAAAATCCAATTGACACTTTTACCAGCTCTCGGGCTAGAACCCGGGAACTGGGGACTTGTAATAGAGGAACCATTGCAACGCCATGTAAACAACAGCACTGTTACACTCTCGGCTATTCTCAAGCCCTCGGTAAAAAAGCTTCACTTCAAAAAAAGGTATTGTCTAACCCTGTAACCGGGCACCTGTTCGGTAAATCTAAACTGGGCTACAGTACCGCTGTAGAGTAAAGTAGGGCAAACGGCAACAACGGTATAGGTGACGGATAAGTAGAAGGGGAGAGGAGGAAGCGACGGCAACCTGCTATAACGGCATATATCGAACATTATATGCCATGTCCGGAAGCTGAGTGCATTAGCTGTTTCCCGCCACACACATGGGACCCGCGATGCTATAAATGGCTATACTCCTTTCTGCTCATATCCGATATAACCTCACTTTTTTAACAAAACAAAATAGAGACCTTGAGAACAGTCGAGTGTGTTAAATTAAATTGTGTTTTAAAGACCACCAACAGCTAAGATTATTTGGGCCTAGCACCAATTCATATTTTCAATTCATTATTTTTTTTTAATAATAAATTGAAAATCCAATTGACACTTTTACCAGCTCTCGGGCTAGAACCCGGGAACTGGGTACTTGTAATAGCAGTCGAGTGTGTAGCGATGCCGTTGTTTATATGGCGTTCTCTACTACAAGCCCCCAGCTCCCAGTTTCTAATCTGAGATGAATTTTCTATTTATTATTTAAAAAACTGAAAGTGTTTAATTGATACTAGGTCCAAATAACCATGGCTGTTGGTGGTCTTAAAAATAGAACAAAATAAACATCCTACAGTTTGTCAAGAAAAATGTGGTATACCAAATGATGACTTTTAGATTCAGAGATGGAATCCTGAAACCCTATTTTACTCCCTGTTATTCTGTTTGTTCATCTGTCAAATTTTTCTCGCTCCTATAAGATACTTACGAACTCGGTTTCCAAGCGTCTATAATCAACAATATCTATATCTAGCGTCTAAATTAAAATATTGCGAAGTTGACGGCCTAAGCCCGCAGACAATGCCTAATTTTTATTATTGGGTTTACATTAAAGGTTTAGAAAGGAATGGGGAGAGGGGTGCAGTAAAGATGTTCGCAAATTATTATTATTAAAATATTATTCTTATTGCAAAAAATCAAAAGGAATAGATACAGTCAAAGATTGGTCTTTCTTCTGTCCCATACAAAAAAAAAAACATAAACAAAAAAATCTTAAAAAAACGACAAACTTAAGACGTAAAAAACGTGAATTAAAACAATAAAAAAGTTCTCGCGTATTGATTATGGTGTTGCAGTTGAAATAAAAGTGGCGGAGCGGTTGTTTATTTTCAAAAGTTTTCTGGGATCTCGCGGACGAAGATAATATCATTTTTGAACAGACTTGAATCTGTATTATGTAGAGGATGTCGGGGATATTGCAACACTGTTACAGTCACTGCAAATTACCTATATGTATAATAGATTTACGTCATACTAAAATGTTTTGTTGTATCTTGCCATTCTACTTATTTCGCAACCCATAAGTAGTTACGTACGTCGTAGCTCGTTTTACTAAAAGGGTTAGGTTAGTCAATTGATTTTATAATAGCCTGTGTTTATAATAGCATTAGGCCCACGTCTCCAATTAGAGTATCTGTCAACTAAGTCATAGTTTACGGTCAGCGTTTTACGAAACATTGATGGCTGGATCTTTAGCTCGCAGCTGTCATTCGATCAGTAGCGTATCCGGAAGATTTACACTCTCCAATAATACATTGGTAATTAAAGATCGACAAACCAAACAAACTCCTATATATAGGGTTTAACAATCGACCCAGAATCGAGCTATGACTGGCTACCAAACTTGCAGTGTTTTACGAAACATTAATGACTGGATCTTTACCTCGAAGCTGTCACTCGATCTGGGAGATTTACACTCTCCAATAGAACATTAGTAATGGAAGATCGACCAACCAAAGAAACTCCCATATATAGGGTTTAACAATCAACCCAAAATCGGGCTATGACTGCCAAACTTGTGTTTTACGAAACGTTGATGGCTGGATCTTTGCCTCGCAGCTGTCACTTAATCCGAAAGATTTACACTCTCCAATAGAACATTAGTAATAGAAGATCGACCAACCAAAGAGACTTCCATATAAGGTTTAACGATCGGCCCAGAATGGGGCCATGACCGGCTGCCAAACTTGCAGTGTAATACGAAACATTAATGACTGGATATTTACCTCGCAGCTGTAACTCGATCCGGAAGTTTTACACTCTCCAATAAAACATTATAGTAATGGAAGATCGACCAACCAAAGAAACTTCCATTATGGTTTAACAATCGACCCAAAATCGGGCTATGTCTGGCTGCCAAACTTGCAGTGTTTTACGAAACGGCTGGATCTTTACCCCGCAGCTGTAACTCGATCCGGAAGATTTACACTCTCCAATAGTACATCAATAATGGAAGATCGACCAACCAAAGAAACTTCCAATAGGGTTTAACAATCAACCCAGAATCCGGTTATGACTAGCTGCCAAACTTGAAGAGAGGCATATAACACTGTTGTCATTACTACCCGATAATTTAGATCGGCTGATTGATTTATTATTGTAGCCTTATTTATTTACTTTTGGATTCAATTTTTTTCCAAATATTTTTCCTACTAAAATCAACGTTCGAGTTTACTCGACCGGTGTTAGCTTTTCCGATTACTTGCACACCCCTATGACCTTATGGTAGTTACAGCAAGCTGTCAACATGTGACATCTATAAACACGACATTTTTTGTTCATTTCAAGTTGTTGCTAGCTTCGATTTTATCGAAAAGCTATATTACGACGCACGATGGGGCAGTATTTCGTGTCAAAGCCCTATATAGGATGTGTTATATTATATACACGCACTAGCTGGGACAGTATTTGTCCCTAGCGAAGTGGTTCATAACTCAACCATTAAATATTAACGTCACTTTTGCGGTTCTTTATGAAACGATTCCCATCAGAAATCATACTAGCCTATATTTCAGAGTAAAGAACTATACGAGGAGATACGTCACGTTTTTTAACACGCTTTTATTAACTTCACCTGTATGTTTGCTTGCTTGCTTGCTTGCTTGTTTGTCAGTTTGTAACCGACTTCCTTGAACTTGATTTTGACCAACTTTGAACGGTCAGATTTAGTTTAAACTTTGCACACTTATCAAGGGCCGACGACAATACAATAATTCAATAAGTTTGTCCCATTATCCTGACCAGGATCTCCAGGACTAAAAAAAAAAGCAAAAAACTTCAGATTGAACTGAAACTTTGCACACTTATCAAGGACCGATGACAATACAATAATTCAATAAGTTTGTCCCATTATCCTGACCAGGATCTCCAGGACTAAAAAAAAAAAGCAAAAAACTTCAGATTGAACTGAAACTTTGCACACTTATCAAGGACCGATGACAATACAATAATTCCATAAGTTTGTCCCATTATCCTGACCAGGATCTCCAGGACTAAAAAAAAGCAAAAAACTTCCGATTGAACTGAAACTTTGCACACTTATCAAGGACCGATTACAATACAATAATTCCATAAGTTTGTTCCATTATCCTGACCAGGATCTCCAGGACTAAAAAGCAAAAATAAATTATAATTTAAAAAAACTAAAAAACACGCTTTAATGAACTAAAAAGTAAAAAATAATTAATTTTATTGTAAAAAAGCGTGGGGTGCTTTGTATCATATTTTCATACCACCCCACGCTTTTTTACAATAAATTTAATTATTTTTTACTTTTTAGTTCATTAAAGCGTGTTTTTTAGTTTTTTTAAATTATAATTTTTTGATGTGAAACATCTTATGTCGGGCAGTGAACAGCCACGTGAGGGGAAATATGCAACGAAATTTCTGGCCCACTCCTTCGCTGCTGTTCTCCCCACCACTGCGGCACTCTCTCTCTCACGGCTTTTGCGTGCTCGGGCACGGGAAGAGAGACAGAGAGAGAGTAACATACGAACGTACTGTAAAGCAAAAGTATATGTATACACGTGTAGGTATGTAATATAGATACTTTGCTGTGTATTTAGTTGCGTTTCTGGCTCAGGCGTGCTCAAACGCCGCAACCACGTGTGTTACAGTGCAGTATATAGGATTACGTCAGCATAACAGTTAGTTGCTGCTTTTGAAAAAACATATACTACTACATAGAGAATACCACCGAGTTCAATAACGTTTTCTTTGATGTTTCACATCTGTCGGGGGTCCCGAGACCCACACCTTTTTTTCAATATGGCCGTCTTTTAATAAACAATGACCTGCGGTGCTATTTTGTTGAGTCATAGCGATGACACACACAGCGGTTTGTCCCGAGACGGTTGCCGAGTCGACACATAAGTTGATGCAAAACACACACCGCGGCGAGAATTGCCTGCCGACTGAATGCCGACTCTCAGCCGCCTCGACACATTAGGCGTTTACCCGAAACCTTTAGCTTTAAAAATAGCGTCGGGAGAGCGGGAATCGTTTTATAGGGGAGGGTAAAGGATTTGAAATGAAGAGTGCAGGAGGTAACTTCAGCTATCGAATATTCTTAAGTACTTCTACGTAAAGATTGAGGGCAGTGTAGCCTAGTGGATAGCGTACTTGATACGAGCCTCTAGACTAGACTGTCGTGGGTTCGAATCCCACCTGCGCTCATGGATGTTTTGTAATTTTATTTAGTTTTAAGTTAGTTGTTATTTAATGTATTTTAAGACGCTAATGACCAAGTTGTTGACGCGTCTATAATCTACAATAAATAAATAAATAAATCTACGTAAAGATCTCTCATACGGATGATTCGGAGGAAAATGTCATTCCTAGAGAGCGTCTTAGAGGATTTTCCCGGTACCTTCTTTTTTATTTATTTACTCCGAGGATTCTGTATTCAGTTTTCTCATATCTTTCATCTCTCTCTCGTATGTATTTTACGATATATCTGTAAATACAGACAAGTTAAGATGTATAAGGGTATTTTTAGTGTATTTGCCATATGGCACATACACTATTGGCGTCGGTCGGATGGTGGGACCTAGGGGTCGGACCAAAATTTCTCGACGTTTCATAGCCTCCTGAACACTTTGGCACCATTTTTAAAAATGTTTATATATATATGTATGTATATATATATATATTTATATATTTATATATATATTTATATATATATGTGTGTACACGATAACTCTCGACAGACTTAATCGATTGAAACGAAATTTGGTACACACATTGGAACCCATCACCGCAAGAAGCCTATTTAAAATGGGCCCGATCGGACCATTTTCAGGGTTGTATTTAGGGGTTCCAAAAAGTTTTTGGGCCCAAAAATACCGAAAAATTTGTCAGAATCGTTTCAAAATTGAAATTTAACTCTTTAGTAAAGATTAAAATGTGCTGCTAAAATTTTAATAAAATCGGCCCGACAGGACCGGACTTTCAAATTTTATGAAAACACTAGTTTGTTGATACGGATTTACTTAGATATGGAAGGGTGTATTTAATTGGGTGTATTGATGAAATCCATGTCTAATATTGAAATTTAGAAAAATTTAATTATTTTAAGGGCTGTATTAAGGGGTTAAATTTTTTATTTTGTCAAAAAACAAACTTAAGTTTACATAATAAAGCCACAATGCCAGTATTAGCAAATACACTATATTGTCGGCAGGGTTTTGGCACTGCGACCCGAGTTTTTAGGCGCGATCTTAGCGAAGCTAGAAGCGCCTATATACACTCGCTTTGTCTGTACGTCTGTGAATCTGTGAATCTGTGAATCTGTGAATCTGTAACGGATTTTTTGTATCAGTCGTACAGCCCAAACGAGTTAACTGATTTTAAAAAACTTTTTTTTGTTCGATTCCTCTCGGGGTCTATTTGATCCTAACGTCGCCCGATTTTTGAATTTTGGCCCCAGAGGGGAGCAAATTAGAAAAAACGGTGTTTTTTGCTTATAGTTTGCTCAATTTAAGTCAGATCGATTCGAAACCTGTCTTAAACGAAAGAGCAGAAAATTTTAGATAGATTTCATGTATAATATTGTGTCAAAACTGTTTTTTTATACAGATTTATATGATTATTAAACGAAATAAATGCGACTTTATCTAATAAATCGCGAACTTGTTTCGGTTGTCCTTGTCTGTTGCACAGTGTGATATGGATATTGGAAGATAGCGTATGCTCTGTCTTATATTGCATTATTTTAATATAGTTATTCAATTTTTTGACTGCTGATGTTTGAATTTAAGTTTAAAAACCCTGGCCTACTGAGTTAAAATGACGTGTAACTAATTATTGACGTCGATCGGATGACGAGACCTAGGGATCGGACCAAAATTTCTCGACGTTCATACCCCGGCTTTCGTCCGGGTGTAAATCGTACTTTTGAATTTTCACCCACTTCCCGTGATCCGATTGAGTTGAAATTTTGCACACATGTGTAGCTCCGGTGACAATACAATATTATGGTAACTAGCTGACCGGCCCGGCTTTCGTCCGGGTGCAAATCGTACTTTTGAATTTTCACCCACTTCCCGTGATCCGATTGAGTTGAAATTTTGCACACATGTGTAGCTCCGGTGACAATACAATATTATGGTAACTAGCTGACCGGCCCGGCTTTCGTCCGGGTGTAAATCGTACTTTTGAATTTTCACCCACTTCCCGTGATCCGATTAAGTTGAAATTTTGCACACATGTGTAGCTCCGGTGACAATACAATATTATGGTAACTAGCTGACCGGCCCGGCTTTCGTCCGGGTGTAAATCGTACTTTTAAATTTTCACCCACTTCCCGTGATCCGATTGAGTTGA
Organism: Mongoloraphidia duomilia; assembly: GCA_039654895.1. NCBI lineage: Eukaryota > Metazoa > Arthropoda > Insecta > Raphidioptera > Raphidiidae > Mongoloraphidia > Mongoloraphidia duomilia. Next base: position 18,870,669 of record CM077527.1, read on the forward strand.
AATTTTGCACACATGTGTAGCTCCGGTGACAATACATTATTATGGTAACTAGCTGACCGGCCCGGCTTTCGTCCGGGTGCAAATCGTACTTTTGAATTTTCACAGGCAAAAGGTCTTTCTCCGGCAACGTTTCGGATAAATGTAATAAAATCAGACTAAGGAAATAAAGCACACTAAACAATTGAAAAGTCACGTCACGAAGTAGTGTAACGTCACTTTTGTAAAAATTATCCGATCCTTTTGAAAATTAATATTTGAGAGTTTTATAGGACACAAAAAAATAAAATGGCGTCAGATTTCAAAATGTCGTCCATATGTACTTTTTTGTAAACATTATCCGATTCTTTTGAAAATTAATATTTGAGAGTGTTATAGGACACAAAAAAATTAAATGGTGTCAGATTTCAAAATGGCGGCCATATGCACTTTTTTGTAAGAATTATCAGATCCTTTTGAAAATTGATATTTGAGAGTTTCATAGAACACAAAAAAATAAAATGACGTCAGATTTCAAAATGGCGGCCATTATATATACCTTTTTGTAAAAATTATCCGATCCTTTTGAAAATTCATATTTGCGAGGTTTATAGGACACAAAAAAATAAAATGACGTCAGATTTCAAAATGGCGGAAATATGTAGAACGCCTTTCTAAAAATTATACGATCCTTTTGAAAATTGATATTTGAGAGTTTCATAAGACACAAAAAAATAAAATGACGTCAGATTTCAAAATGGCGGCCGTATGTACATTTTTGTAAAAATTATCCGATCATTTTGAAAATTGATATTTGAGAGTTTCATAGAACACAAAAAAATAAAATGACGTCAGATTTCAAAATGGCGACCATATATACTTTTTTGTAAAAATTATCCGATCCTTTTGAAAATCGGTATTTGAAAGTTTCATAGGACACAAAAAAATAAAATAGCGTCAGATTTCAAAATGGCGGCCATAATATGTACTTTTTTGTAAAAATTGTCCGATCCCTTTGAAAATTGATATATGCGAGTTTTATAGGACACAAAAAAATAAAATGACGTCATATTTCAAAATGGCGGAAATATGTAGTCTCCTTTGTAAAAATTATCCGATCCTTTTGAAAATTGATATTTGAGAGTTTCATAAGACACAAAAAAATAAAATGACGTCAGATTTAAAAATGGCGGCCGTATGGACATTTTTGTAAAAATTATCCGATCCTTTTGAAAATTGATATTTGAGAGTTTCATAGGTCACAAAAAAATAAAATGATGTCAGATTTCAAAATGGCGGCCATATATACTTTTTTGTAAAAATTATCCGATCCTTTTGAAAATCGGTATTTGAAAGTTTCATAGGACACAAAAAAATGAAATGATGTCAGATTTCAAAATGGCGGCCGTATGTACTTTTTTGTAAAAATTATCCGATCCTTTTGAAAATTGATATTTGAAAGTTTCATAGGTCACAAAAAAATAAAATGACGTCAGATTTCAAAATGGCGGCCATATATACTTTTTTGTAAAAATTATTCGATCCTTTTGAAAATCGGTATTTGAAAGTGTCATAGGACACAAAAAAATAAAATGATGTCAGATTTAAAAATGGCGGCCGTATGTACTTTTTTGTAAAAATTATCCGATCCTTTTGAAAATTGATATTTGAGAGTTTCATAGAACACAAAAAAATAAAATGACGTCAGATTTCAAAATGGCGGCCATATGTACTTTTTTGCAAAAATGATCCGATCTTTTTGAAAATTAATATTTGCGAGTTTTATAGGACACAAAAAAATAAAATGATGTCATATTTCAAAATGGCGGTCATAAGTATATATTTCTTTGTAAAAATTATCCGATCCTTTTGAAAATTGATATTTGAGAATTTAATAAGACACAAAAAAATAAAATGGCGTCAGATTTCAAAATGGCGATCAAATAATAACTTTTTAATTGTATTATTTATATCTTTGATAAATTCGGTTTTATATACAATGCGTAAAAAGCATAGCTTCTGTCGGGTGTCTTACGACACATCATGACTTTTTTATTTAGCCGGTTCCGAGTAACGCTTAATAGTCAACCGTTGCTATGGAAAATTGTTTAAAAAATTCACTGTACTATTTTTTCTATCTAATCCAATACATATTTATATTAGGTCTTATGGCTCATAGCCTACTACAAAATTATAAATCTTCTCAGTGTTATTTTCCCTATGTTCAATAAAACCGTTTACACACAGTACCTACATGAATGTCGCGCCTTGTAATTCTTGAATTACTTTTATGCTCCAAAATTTTTATTATTTTATGTTGGCTGATACAATTTATTTCAGATTATTAACGATACTTTATATATAAAATATTTTGACTGTACTGTACGTGTAGGTAATATTACATCTGTATCTTATAGTTATCATACCTGTTAAATTATTAATCTTTAATATTATTATTTATAGCAAACAGAAGTCGAATGCCTTAAATTAATTTTGAATAAACACGAAAATTACTTGACTCTAATTTCACCTTGATGAATGAATGTGTCGTATTAAAAAAATACATGTACGCCCAAAAAAAAAAGAAACTAAATAAATAAAAATACCTGATGTTTTGAATTAATTTGTGTACATATATTACTAACGTTTATTTTTTCCTGAATTATCTTATTTTTGTTGTTAACTTTTTGTTAAACCATGTACAAATATAAACATTACATAACTCACAATAGGTATATATGAAACCTGCACCTTTATGTAACATTAGTTAGAGACATATTATGTAAGTTCAGTCATCTGTCTGGTCCTTCGAAATCACTAGATGACTAGAGCAGTAAACATGTAACCCTACCTTGGTTTTTGGAGCACCAGTACCTATCATTTTAAAAACGAGCGAAAAAAATACAAAAAATACTAAATGATGCATGTCTAAAATTAAAATAAAATCAGAAATCAAACATATTTCCAGCTAACCCGTTGTCAGAAAATCTAAGTTGACAGTAACCTAACATTGTAGCCCTATTACATTATGCTAGACTATTTATTATCCCGAAATTTGAACCAGTTCTTTAGGGAAGAAGAAACTTATCCACACGGATGAAGTTGCGAGAAAAATATAGATACGTATACAATAAAAAAATAGTCACAATTAATTTTTGAGCTGGATTGATTTAAAATTCTAAACTGATTCTCTTATAAATGCTGTAATATTCGATTGAGCATTAAATTGTTACAATTTTAGCAAGCTTTAAAACTAGATTGAGCAATAAATCCGAAATTGCCACTATTTTATTTCATTTCGATCAGCTCTAAAACTAAACTGGCATTAAATACACTAACTGAGCAATAGAAAAATACGAAATTGCCACTATTTTATTTCATTTTGATCAGCTCTAAAACTAAACTGGCATTAAATATACTAACTGAGCAATAGAAAAATACGAAATTGCCACTATTTTATTTCATTTTGATCAGCTCTAAAACTAAACTGGCATTAAATATACTAACTGAGCAATAGAAAAATACGAAATTGCCACTATTTTATTTCATTTTGATCAGCTCTAAAACTAAACTGGCATTAAATATACTAACTGAGCATTAAATCTGGAGCAATAGAAAAATACCAAATGGCCACTATTTTATTTCATTTCGATCAGCTCTAAAACTAAACTGGCATTAAATATACTAACTGAGCATTAAATCCGGAGCAATAGAAAAATACGAAATTGCCACTGTTTTATTTCATTTCGATCAGCTCTAAAACTAAACTGGCATTAAATATACTAACTGAGCATTAAATCCGGAACAATAGAAAAATATGAAATTGTCACTATTTTTTTCCATTGCGATCAGCTCTGAAACTAAACTGAAATTAATATATGAACTCAATATAGGGTCAATAATGATTTATGACATTGACATTTAAAAAGTCGGTAAAGTTATTTAAAGAGTCCAGACGATTGTTTGAAATCACTACTCCCTACATACCCATGTAGGTCGTGTATGTGAAGGCGGACATCCATCTATTGCACACACCTATTTCAATTACCGATCACGTAATAGTCGTAATGTTGTATGTGAATCGTGCTCTATATTTTATAATGTATATATATACACACCATATGCTGTAAATCGTACATACACATTGCTGATTTACTTTTCGTTGCCGTAGTGTGTCTTGCAAAACATTCTATATGTGTGAAAGCAAAAAATATTGCTTTACATTATAACCAATAAATATTTTCATTTTTGCGTAAAAAGATACAAGTTTTAATGAACCATGAGAGTAGTTCTTTCAATTATCCACGAGAGGCAACACTTGTGGTAGGTACAAACGTTATTTATTCCCCATTAGCGTCGTGTCATTTTAGTAGTATAACTTAATTATAATAATAATTTAATACTTAAGTTATACCATTAAAATGACACGACACTAAGGTGGAATAAATAATGTTTGTACCTACCACAAGTGCTGTCTCTCGTAGATAATTGAAGGAACTACTCTCAGGAAAATGGTTCATTGGATTCGAAAATCGAACAAATTATTTTTCTCAGCTATTTATGTGGTCATTTCATGAAATGTCACTAATTTCCCCTCGAAAACAAGCACATAAATACTGGTAAATTATATACAAACTAAATATCTTGTTTTACTTTATTTGCGTCGCCATCTTTCCTTCCAGTGTGCCGCGAAGTTCGTGCAAGTAAGTAATGACAGGCGCACGTAGGCGTATAGAGCGAATAAACAGAAGTCGCTATGGCAACCGTTATTTTCTGCGCTAGTGCAGAAAGTAAACCATTTTCCGCACACCATGCCTGTTAAATGGGTCATTAATGGTCGCTATACATACATCGAAAGTAGCTATTTTGTAATGGGTATGGCAAAAATACATTGTGTTATTACGGCAGAAAATAGGCGATTGCGAACGAGGGTCAACTTGCTTTCTGGCAACCCTAATGACAATGTAAAAACCATATTTGTGTTATTGAGTTTTTTTTTTCAAAAAGGGCGATCATTTCCCAACGGATTTTAAAAAAGTCATGCTGAATTTAAAGCTTTTAACACAGCTAATACGTTTACAAAAAATCAATTACCACGTATATCATTTGTCGTTATGGGAATAACGAAATTAAACCAAAACGGATCGCAGCAAAATGGATTTTATTGATAAAAACCGCGATAAAAATAAAAGACTTGCTTTATTTTTGACATAACTTCATTTAAGTTCATCCAAGACCGAGCTACTCTCCTGCGAATCATATAAGTATTTCCAGTGGTGCGTTTAAAAAACTTATATAGGGTGCGGTTTTATTAACAGACTTCAAAAAAGGAGGAGGTTCTCAATTTGATGCGTATTTTTTATGTATGTACATCGATGATAATAGGGCATACATGCGGGGTGGTTCCATATAAATTTTACTTAAATCGGTTTAGTAGTTCGACTGATTTTTTTATATAATGTATTTTTATGTAGGTATAGGTTACTATTGTTACAAAACTGTTTTCTGAGTTGGCGGAATAAATATTTATTTACAATAATTATAAATACAATAATAATGAATGCAACAACGAAAAGTCAGTTCTAACAATTAACACAAGTAAACAATAACTAAACAGTAATTAACAATTAACTATATATACAATTAACTATATACAATTAACTATATACCAGGACTATTTATTTCTAGTTATTTATGTTTCAAATATTTATATTCACTGTATTTATATCAGACGCACTATTTGTCGCTCAGTATTCTCCATTGACTGCGTATTCGACACTATACTGACTGACTTCACTCATATTCGCTGCTTATATAGGCTGCGCGGCGTAAGCCCAGTGCCTCCTCGATTTCTCTAGAACCTTCGTGCCGGTACTAGTTGTTACAGCAAGCAGACACCGCTTCTCAGAACTCCCGCCTGCCGTTTATATACAGGGTTATCCATAACACTATGTTATCTCACCTCATATTTGCAGCATTTGTGAACCGCTTTTGATCATTCTTGTTTTACTTTATAGGGCGTAGTACCTTTAGGGTGGTCTCACATAAATTCTATTAAAATCGCTTCAGTGGTTTTCTTTTTTTTAGTTTAGTAATCAAATAAAGTTTTTTTATGAAACTGCACGTTCCAGGTGAAACTTTATTGCCAAAACCCTAAACGCTTTTAACCCAAAATGGCCGAAAGTATATAATTTTGTTTACGTGGTTTTGGTAATGTAATCTGAACCCTGCGATCAGAATGGAGACGACCGTAAGAATCCAGAGTCTATCGTTGGTGGTCAGTGGGTATTTGATATGCTGCTCGACTGAATATTCGCACGATATTAGTTATTTAGACGTACAAAATTTTTATGAACATAAACGTCGCTGCTTTTCCATGATTACTGGTCTGGTCGACTACCATTACACTTCTATTTTTTATTTATTGTAAATTACAGACGCGTCAACAACTTAGGTCTTAGCGTCTTGACTACATTAAATAACAACTCACTTAAAACTAAATGACATCACTAACCATCCATGAGCGGAGGCGGGATTCAAACCCACGACAGTCTGACCAGAGGCCGCGACGCTAACCACTGAACCACACTGTCCTCCAATTACACTTCTACGCAGTCGTACAATATTATGAACATAAATAACGATATCCCAACGGTCTCGGTTGTTCTCAAATGTATTTTTTATTTTACTAATAATATTTTCTTTTGTTTCAGGTAAGTGTTTGCTACTCGATTTTACAAGGTTTGTCGATATTTTTAATAAACCGGTTATTTTAATTTTTTGTTATCTTTCACACGAACTGCGTTTTCATTGGTGACCAACAATTATGTGGGGTCCATTAATGAATCGTCCAAATATTTAAATGCTCTCATCCTTTAAATTACAAATTATGTCTCTAAATCAAAAAGGAAGCACGACTTATCGAACGCACTAACTGAGGTAGAAAGTTTACCGATCGCCAAAGCCAGGGGCGGACTGACTTACAATGGCCATGGTGCACTGTAAGAAATGAGAAGACCGATTACATAGATTATCGATCATTTGTAGCCAGCGATTAATCTGATAATAGGCACACAAAGAGACAATGGCATCGCAAACAGGTATCGTCTGCACATCGCGTAGATTCCATAAAAACACATTGCGCATGCGTGGTTACTAATTTTACATTAATTTGTTTTGTATTCATCCATTTTATATATATAACTATACATTTTATTTTGTAATTTGTACACACTTTATTTATATAAAAATCACAAATTTGTTTAACTTTACAGTAAAAGTCCAAGTTTTTATGAACTTTTCTGTGTAAAAATAAAAAAACTCGGGTCGCAGTGCCAAAACCCTGCCGACAATATAGTGTATTTGCTAATACAGGCATTGTGCTGTTATTATGTGAACATAAGTTGGTTTTTGGACAAACAAAAAATTTAACCCCTTAATACATCCCTTAAAATAATATTTTTTTTCTTAATTTCAGTATTATTATCAATGCAACCTCTGTACCAAATTAAATACACCCTTCAGTAATCAGTAATCACTATCCGCAAACTAGTGTTTTCATAAAATTTGTAAGTCCGGACCTGTCGGGGCGATTTTATTAAAATTTTAGCAGCACATTTTAATCTTTACTAAAGAGTTAAATTTCAATTTTGAAACGATTCTGACAATTTTTTCGGTATTTTTGGGCCCAAAAACATTTTTCAACCCCTAAAAACCACCCTTAAAATGGTCCGATTGGGCCCATTTTAAATAGGCTTCGTGCGGTTATGGATTGCAACGTGCCTACCCAATTTCGTCAAAATCAATTAACTCTTTCGAAAGTTATAGCCCGTACACATATATATATATATATATAAATATATATATATATATATACATATATAAATAGACATTTCCAAAAATGGTGCCAAAATGTTCAGGAGGCTATGAAACGTCGAGAAATTTTGGTCCGACCCCTAGGTCCCGCCATCCGACCGACGCCAATAGTGTATGTGCCATATGGCAAATACACTAATAATAATGTAAAATCACTTAGAAATTCGAGCGAATTCTACCTTAACTTTTAAAGTATTTTTACATCCATATTTTTGGCTCCTTATTCCAAAAATGGATCAATATTTTTGGCCTTTTATTATAATGTGTTGCCGGATTTTTACTTCAACATATAATTTTCATATTTTTTGAGATAATGAAAGTAAATTAAAAGGAAAAAATATTTGTTGAAATATTATGGCCAATTGGCCCCCATTAAGGTGGAACGACCCAGTGACATGGTCCAGTCCGCCTCTGGCCAAAGCAGCGCCTGTGGTGTTCGGAGGCAGCATCGACCGTTACATAGTCACACATCGCCCGGTCTTACCCTATATCTATATCCGGTCCATAAAGGTACAAGCGCGTTTTCGCACTTATTTTCAATTTTCTTATACGTCTCATGTCTGCCATTTAAGGCGTTACCCGATATCGCGTATGTTTTACCTGCCCACCTATCCCCTATATACATTGATACAAGACGGATCTTTTTTATATCCATGAAATTTTATATCTTATACGTTCTTATACTTTTTTAAAAGTAGAAGCTTGTCATTTTTGTGACAGTGGCCCACAAAAATTGTAGTTTTCGTTTATAGATAATGTTATTATATTGCCTTTGAACAGGGCTTTGGAAGAAATAAAGCGTATATGGCATTCGCCTAAAGAAGGACTGGTCGTAAATTTGACGTAGAATATTTTTTTGAAGCTTGTTTCTATTATCAATTTTTAAGTGATAAAAATTTGTTAAGGATCGTTTTATGCTGCACATAGATTTTTAGAAGCTTTTATTTAATGCAATGTTTGTATATTTGTTTAGGTTAAAACTTGCAAGTCGATTTTGAACGACTTCCACGTATCCGATCGATTTGAAATTGTGTACACATATATATTCCCGATGACAATACATGCATAAATCGTTTTTTAGAAATAAATTCAACCCCTAAGGGGTTCAAACGGGGATGTAGGGTTTTTTTGACTAATCAACGCCCAAGTCAAATCGCTGAAGCTAGTAACTTGAAATTTAGACAGTTGGTTCCTTTTCTGACGTAAGCATCCACTAAGAAAGAATTTTTCGGTATTCAACCCCTATGGGTGTCAAAGGGGGATAACATTGTGAAAGACTAAAATAAATAAAATAAAATATTAATAAAAAAAACTTTTTAGAGACAAGATTTTTTTGAAATGTACTAAAAAGGAAAATATAATATTTAATAATTTAGGTTCATAATTATTATAAAAACGAGGGTTGCGACTAATAAACTATCATAGAGTTTACAACCCATGCTTTTATAATAATTATAAACCTAAATTACTAAATAAGTATTATTTTTTCCTTTTTAGTACATTTCAATAAAAGCTTGTCTCTAAAAAGTTTTTATACAATTTTTTTTTTTTGGAAAAGGAAGCCAAATTACTTAATAATTTTTGCATCATTATAGAAAAAATCATTTGTTATCAACCTACATCACAGTCGGGATTCAAACCATAATCTTTCCATTTTCGTGACACGATTAATAATCCAATTTATTTCTAATATAAATATAAAAAAATTAGATTGTGTCACGGTTGAGTAATTTACAACATATTCCGCCGCGATAGTGGAAAGATTCGGGTTTGAATCCCGAAGGTTGATAAACAAATGATTTTTCTAATAATGCAAAAATTATTATAAAATCAAATGGTCATAAAATATAATAAATAAAAAATAATATCATTTTTTTATATTTTAAAATTTTTATCCATAATACCTATATATTTTCATTATTAAAAAATACATATTAAAAGCTTTAGGGATTCGAACCTATAGGTTTAGGTAGTCGGTAAGTGGACAGTGTGGTGTAACGGTTAGCGTAACGACCTTTGGATCACACTGTTGTGGGTTCGAACCCCACTTCCGTTCATGGATGTTTTGTAATGTCATTTAGTTCTAAGAAAATTGTTATATAATGTATTTAAGACGCCAATGACCTAAGTTGTCAACGCGTCTATAATCTACATAAATAAATAAAACCTGTCGGTATATTCATACTTTTCCGCACGGTCACCTGACTTACTGTATCTATAAATGAATTGTGCAACAGTAGTGTTGTATGCTTTTGAGTCAACATTATAATACTTTACATTGTCGACCACAACATTGTTTTGTTTTGGCAGTTTTTGAAACAAACAAGTAATGAAAATTATAATTTCGTTGTGATCAGACCTATTTTAGACTCGTTTTGATTAAATCAAATTTTGTTGTGTTTTATTTATTTATTATTAAATTTATATGAAGATCTACTATATTATTAAATCAAGTCAAAAAGATCTTTATAGTAGTACTAGCGGCCCCGTCCGGCTTCGCTCGGGTGTTAAGAAAGCTCGAGTGCAATACACTACTCACTCGCTTCGCTCGTTCGCTTGAATATTATAAATACACTACTCACTCGCTTCGCTCGTTCGCTTGAATATTATAATTACATTACTCACTCGCTTCGCTCGTTCGCTTGAATATTAAAATACACTACTCACTCGCTTCGCTCGTTCGCTTGAATTTTATTTATACACTACTCACTCGCTTCGCTCGTTCGCTTGAATATTAAAATACACTACTCACTCGCTTCGCTCGTTCGCTTGAATTTTATTTATACACTACTCACTCGCTTCGCTCGTTCGCTTGAATATTATAAATACACCACTCACTCGCTTCGCTCGTTCGCTTGAATATTATAATTACATTACTCACTCGCTTCGCTCGTTCGTTTGAATTTTATTAATACACTACTCACTCGCTTCGCTCGTTCGCCATATATGTATTTTTTAAAGCTTAATATAAAAATCGCGATTAAAAATCAGGGGTTGATCGTATAAGGGTGAAAATTTAGAATTGTATGTATTTTTCAATGCTGAATCATGAAAAAATAAAAACTAAAAATTTTGTCAAAAAAATATAATAAAAATTTTTGGGGTGGACCACCCTTAACATTTACGGGGATGAAAAATAGATGTTGTCCGATTCTCCACCCTACCCGATAAGCACACAAAATTTCATCAAAATCGGTCCAGCCGTTTCGGAGGAGTTCAATAACGTACACCGTGACACGAGAATTTTATATATTAGATTAATTTGTCCAGTAGTGTACGCATACCTTTGCATACCATTAAAGCTAACCGTCCTGCAGAAGACTGAGTCCTGCTAACTGTTCTCGTTTGATGACGACCTATTGTCCTGCAAACAATAGACATACACATAGACTGTCTCGACCAACCGTCCCTTGTCTCACACGTCGTAGCGGAGCCCTAGGGTGCTAAGCCCTCCTCCCTCACTCCGCACTTACCCTGTTATCGTTTGCGGTTCGTCTGCAGGCCATACTTCGACTCTTTTATAAAGACGCGGTTTCACTTGTGGCGAATCGTTTTCTAATAAAAAATTTACGTTTGAGAAATCCACAATAGTTGATCTTTTGTCGCTTAAAATGCTATATAATCTCACCGTGTTTTTTGACTACTTTAGCGATGTGAATAGGGTTCATTCCCGGGAATTCCCAAGCCGAGAATTCCCGGGAAATCGTTAGACTTTGTACCCGGGAAATTAAGCTCGAGAAAAGTCGAGAACTCGAGAAATCGTATTTTAGTCTATAAAATTATAAAATAAAACTATTTGCCTTTGCATAAAATGAGGAACCGGCTATCTGATAAAGCTATAAATGCTTTAGTTTTTCTAAAGGCATATTTTATCAGACAGAGTAAGCAGATCTAATTGTTTTGTATGTAGGTATGTACTATGTTCAGAATTCAGATGTTGTTTTATTGATCTTGCAAAGTTTTAAGTTGATTTTTTTCCTAATTAAACTACCAAAATGGTGCTGTGATTGTAATTATAAGTCAGCGTATTAACGTTTTAATGTTTAAATTTTTAATTTTTTTTATTTTGTTTGAGAGAAACTAATTTTGTTGAAAACTATCAATAAAAGTTTTATGATTATTTTGATACTTTTATTTGACAGGAAAACCACTTAATTTATTGATTTAAAATAAGATATTTTTTATGATACACATTTTTAATTTTGTGACAACTTTTTTCATTATTTGAACCGTAAAGATATGCAAAAACATACGTAAATGTAAATTTCTCGACAACCCGAGAAGACCCGAGAAATTAGTCTCGAGAATTCTCGAGACCCGAGAAACTGATAAGCTCGAGAAATCATGAACCCTAGATGTGAACAACACAACGGGCAGAATTTACGTTCTAGGCAGTACGCGCACTAAATGAGCCATTTTCCTTGAGAGTAGTTCTTTCAATTGGAGTTTCATGCTTTCACGGCCGGAGACATCTTGGTAGCAAGTGTTTCCGGGCTAGGTATCCGTGGTCTAATGGATTTTACTCCGTACGTTTCGCCCAAAGCTCCGTTGGGCATCTTCAGCGGCGATTGGCAATACGATTTGATCTTCTTGCCGGTCGACTGGTGACTGAGGCACTGTTTGCGGTGTCTGTATTAATATGGGGTGGCTGGTATGCGGCATCTGATTGGTCGGGGCTGAGTCAGGTAGGCTCTGATTGGCTTGGGTCGGAACAGGTACCTTCTGTTGGGTCCGTGGTAAACTACGGCAATGTCTCACAAAGCCCAGTTTACCTAGGACCCATCAGAAGGTACCTGTTCCGACCCAAGTCAATCAGAGCCTTCCTGACCCAGCCCCGACCAATCAGATGCTGCATACCTACCAGCCACCCCTTATAAATACAGACACCGCAAACAGTGCCTCAGTCACCAGTCGACCGGCAAGAAGATCAAATCGTATTGCCAATCGCCGCTGAAGATGCTCAACGGAGCTTTAGGCGAAACGTACGGAGTAAAATCCATTAGACCACGGCTACCTAGCCCGGAAACACTTGCTACCAAATAGTTCTTTCAATTTTCTACGAGAGGCGGCACTTGTGGTAGGGAAAAACATTGTTTGTTTCCCATTAGTGTCGTGTCATTTTAGTGGTATAACTTAATTATTAAATTATTATTATTAAATTAATTAAATAACTAAGTTATACCTCTAAAAACTAAAAATCAATAATGTTTGTCCCTACCACAAGTGCTGCCTCTCGTCTATAATTGAAAGAACTATTCTCAGGAAAATGGCTCCTTGACTCGATTCAGCCCAGAACTACATTTTATTTTACTTAAAAATAGTGGATTTCCGTTTTTGAGTGGAGTCTTTTTATTCGATCTTGATTCGAAAAAATCAACTATCGGTCAAAAAAAAAAAAAAATTACTATTCGCATGTCCAGTTTATAAGCACAGAAATATAACTAGAGCTTCAGTAGTACCAACCAGACACCGGGTTTATTTTAGTTTCCTCCTGGTTTAGCATAACAGTTGTGTTCAACTGTGTAACAACCGATTGACCTTAGGCGTTCCTCCTTGTTCGTTTATAGACCCAAGGAGCAAGGAGGATATAGAAACACTATACAGTCATTTAAAAGAGAATAATATTCCCTAAGCGATCCCCTGTTTGGCCGCCATGTTTGTTATGATCTGTGACGTCAGACTTGACTTCACATTTGTATAAGCATGCAGCTATGTTAATTAAATATAAAAACAACTGGAAAATACTGTTCGTTGTTTTTTTTATTCCAAATAGAATAATTAATAGTGTTGCCGTCTAGACAAGACAAGACAAGACTTTTAAAGTCTTGTCTTGTCTTGAAATATCAAGACTTCACTAAGTCTAAGTCTAGATTAAAAAACTCTTGTCTTGTCGAATATCAAGACTCTAGATTATTTTCAAGAGTCTAGATTAACTGAGTGGTTTACTTTACCTACTACTACTTAGTTTATCTAGACTCTTGACAATTGTCTAGAGTTTGTAACAACCACACTTGCTCCTGACTTAAATTTTTAAATTTAGTAATGACTCAATTGACGCAATGAACTCAGTAATCAGGCGACATGTAGGCACTAATTAAGAAATGATTGGCTTCCATGAAACACAAGTGCTGGACCACCGAAATGGCTTATGCAGCAGTGACTGTACTGTCACAAGTTTTGGCAAGAGTCTTGATCTAGTCAAAGCGAGTCTTGTCTTGTCTTGAAAATTTCTAGACAAGACTTTTGCAAGTCTTGTCTTGAAAATCTAGACAAGACAAGAGTCTAGAAAGTCTAGTTGTAGACGACAACACTTATCATTAATTGGGTATTAATGGGTATTTTGCATCATACTTTAAAATGTTTCCGAATTTGTTTTGTACATCGTTTATACCGGTACCGCTCGAGGCACGATTTTGATGAAAATTAGTACTCCATCTAAAATCATAGTACTTTTATCCGATTGCAACGCTGAGATACGATATTCCATTAAAATTGTGCGAAACCGCGAGTAATAGCAAGACAAAAATTCTTCGAATAAAAACTTGCAACCTTAACAGATTTCAACAAAAGTTTCAGAACAGATATGACGTATGCACGTTCGACTAATCGTCTCATTCGAGAGCACAATGCAGCAGTACATTTACCGGATGCACATACGTCGCTGATAGACACAACGAAGTCATGTGTTACGAGTCTTTTTGTTAGAGCATAGGTCATGTTTTATTTCTACGTGTGACTTTTTCATAATATATCTACGTTCACTGACCGTACCTACTCATCTCACATAAGAAAAGGGACATTTTTGTTACATTTTTTAACAGTTACGATTTCGGTAACCTATTTGAAAGGATTTGTAAAGAACTTACAGAGCTGGGCAGTGCTGAGAACTTTGTAAGACAGATGCTTATAGACCGAGAGCTAGAGAAAATTTTTAAGTGTTATTTATTCAAGGCCTTATTTTTGTGAAGATGTTGAGGGAGGCATATTAAAGTGCCCTGAGTAAGAGATTTTGCTAGACCGCCCCCAACATGTAACAAAAAAAAATTGTCACTATTATTATTGCTTCAAGGCTGAAATTGTTTGTGTAGCTTGTCGGTGACCTAATAATGCCATTATAATATTTGCAGATCGATTGGTCAGTATTAAAGGGGTGGCAGATCACCCTAAACGGGTCATGTACCCAACGAAAATTTTATTGTTAGTTTAAGGTTCAAATTTTAATATGTTGGTACGGCGACTGTTCTAAGCATATATTTCAATTTGCAGAACAAATAATAATCCCCTTGCAGAATGATATAAACACCTAGGCGAGCAAGTTTCCCTCTAAGAGAGTGGGTTAATACCGACATTTTGTTCTGCAAATTGAAATATATGCTTAAAACAGTCGCCGTAACAACATATTAAAATTTGAACCTTGAACTAATAATAAAATTTTCGTCGGGTACATGACATGTTTAGGGTGATCTGCAACCTTTTTAATACCGACTAATCGATTTGCAAATACTATATTGGTATTATTGGGTTCACCGACAAGCTATACAAACAATTTCAGCCTTGAAGCAATAATAATTGCGACCATTTTTTTTGTTACATGTTGGGGGCGGTCTGCATCCCTCCCATAGCGCTATGTAGCAAAATCCCTTACTCAGGGCACTTTAATATGCCTTCCTCAACATCGTCACAAAAATAAGGCCTTGAATAAATAACACCTAAAAATTGTCACTAGCTCTCGGTCTATTAGAGTAATTGCATAAAGACTTGCTACTAATTAAGCACGTAAGCATTATAAATTTGTTATAATATTAATAACCATTCAACAAGCTTAATAAGCAATTTAACGCTTAATAAGCATTTTTAATAAAACATATTTCGTTTTTCCTTATCTTATTTTAATAAAATAATGTATGTTTTGAATTTTGGACTTTTGTACTGTATAGTATTGGAAGTTAAGAAGCTACTTTAAAATGCTTAGTGTTTAATTTTTGTAAGCGCTTTAGTAAGTGCTCGATGCTTTTATGCATTTTTGAAAGCGAAAATGCTTGTCGCTTGAATAAATCGAGCATTTATGAAAGTGCTTGATGCTTGGTGCTTCAAGCATTTAGATTCGCTGCTTTTCCAAGTTCTGGTAAAGAATATCTGCTATTGACAGACAGGGCGATCCTGAGATTAGGAATTTACGGACTAATGCCCTTAACATATAAAATAATGTGAACTTTATCTTAGGGAGAAGGACTCAATAAAAACTTCTAGAATTTTTAATTAGTTTATGTTGAACGTTTCGTCTGCAATTGAGACTTCTTCAGCAACTACAAGTAATATAAATAAATAAATTGCAGACGAAACGTTAAACACAAACTAATTTATTTATTTATATTACTTATTTGTAGTTGCTGAAGAAGTTTCACTTGCAGACGAAACGCTCAACATAAACTAATTAAAAATTCTAGAAGTTTTTATTGAGTCCTTCTCCCTAAGATAAAGTTTACATATATTTGAAAAATGGACACGAAAAGTGATTTAATACAAAATAATGTAATGGTTCTTAACTTGCAAAATTTCAAATGGATCACCCAATTTACGATAACAATACCCAATGGTCAGTCAGAGTCTAGTACTTTTGTGCTCATTGTAGTGGTGACACTGCATGTATGTGTTATTCTTTTGTCCTTTTCAAGTGGCCCTCATGCTTACTGGCCGACGTGCATTTGTTATAACTTTTTGTATAGTACAGTACAAACGATAGACGTCCGGCCTTTAACTTCTAATCTCAACGGCAGATGTATCTCGTAAGTGGGAAAACGTTAACCCTGCTGTAAAGATCCTCTAATAAGAGTTTGGACACGAAATGTCAAGAGTTCGCCATTAATCTTGTAATTGGTCCGTTATTCAATAGGGTTGTTCCACATTGTTTTTTTAGGGTTGGAATATACATTACAAATAGATATAAAACATAAATTCTATAGAATTATCGTTAGGCACTTGGTAGAACATGATTGAATAAAAATTAATAAACAAACACTTGAAAAATTTTACAAATTTATTCATCTCAACGATCGTTTCGGGCTTCTAACCCATCATCGGGAGTTTACTTTAAAAGTTTTAAAGTAAACTCCTGATGATGGGTTAAAAGCCCGAAACGATCGTTGAGTTGAATAAATGTGTAGAATTTTTCAAGTGTTTGTTTATTAATTTTTAGATATAAAACAATTTTTTTGAGAATTTTTTTAAGCTTTTTCTACAAGAAAAAAGTTCCCAAAAGTGCGTATTTTTCAATGTAATTTTAAACATATAATTATACCGCTACGAAATACGTCTATCACAGCCGCATTCTTTGATTAGCTGCAGCTGTAGTTGAATCACGCCCCAGTATCCATAAATAAAGAGGGAATATGGAAAGAATATAGGACACTGATTTGTTTATGTACAGTTGACAGGCCGGCAGTTAGAACTTAGGTTAGGTTCTTTACGAGTTACGACTGACGAGGAAGTATTCCTCTCTTTCCATAGACATATACCTCTATCTATGCGTGGTCGTATGTCTAGCTTCATTGGTCTGGCTTTGACGTCATCACAATGGCGGCTAAGCTCAGTCGTTTGAAATGAACACATTTTTTTAATTCTTGTTTGCAATTTAGAGAAAGGATATAAAAACAAAAAGTTGGTTTACATTATTTGTTTGTGTATGAGGAACTAGTTAAATAAAATAGTAACATGGCTTCCGTTTTTAATTTCGTTTTCTTGCGGATTGTCAGTTGTCTGAATGAATGAATGAATTGTGAATTATAGACGCTCGACAACAGAGGTCATTAGCGTCTGTTTGTCAGTCGTCGAGCGTCTGTAATTTATAATCATCCGTTCATTAATATCAATTCGTTTTAAAAATGTATATATGAATTATTGTGATATTTATTGCAAAATATAATCAGTAAATCAGCACTGTAAAATTTTGGAAATGGGTAATAAAATCTTAACCTTCGTAAAAAGTAATTGACATAATATCTCAAACTACTGGAATATTGTTGCGGAAGGTTAGGTTTAATTTGGGATTAAAATTTGATCCGCACTGGTTAAATTAAACATGCGATTATTTTAGTATGTTCTTGACAAAAGGTCTGGTGTAGTGTTATTATTTTGAACCCCGGAATATATTAAATATGTGATGTTTTAAGTCAATTTGGTTTAGTCTATTATTTTGTGGTAATAGTACGTATTATACACGTTCTGTATACTTACTCAACAGAAGGAAAAAAGTTGGTTTGCGACATTTAAACAATTACCTGTAAACAATTATTTTAAACCGTGATATCTATTTTTTAAACCTTTTTTCTAAAAATACGAACTACTGATTTCCTTTATAAAATTTCTTACAAAAACCTTTTTCTTCAAACGACGCTAAGGAAAATAATAGATTAAAAAAAATGAACTACTTCTATACTTTTATCTTAGGTACAATTAATAGTTTTAAATATTATGTATTCAAAGTATTCAGTTAATTTGAAATTGAAAACTTGAAACAATTTCACGATTTATTAAAGTATAATTAAGTAGAATCGAGTTTTTACAGTTTTTAACAGACTTCAATTCAGAGTGTATTTTTTATGTATGTACCTACACCGATTTCTCGTGCATTATTTTTTTATTTAATAAGGCATACCTTCGGGGTGGTCAAATATATATTATACTTAAATCGGTTTAGTAGTTAGACTGCTTTTTAAATGGCTTTATTTAGCTTGACCCCGTATATTTGTTTGATTGTTTGTTACTATCTTTGTTTCAAATCTTGCGACAGCTTTTTCAACTACTTTTACTTAACTGATTCTTATGAAACTTTGCACACACATTGAGTTCCCGTGACAATACAATATTATGATAATTTCAACTTGGTAACGAGGGTCTGACGATGAAATCAGGAGGTGGACAGTTGAAAGGGTGAGGAGTTTGCATAATGATACAGACCAGAAATCAAACTAAAAACTAGAAAATAAAAATAGGTTAAAAAACTTTTAAGTTAAACGGTTTTATTTTAAATCATCAGCTGTACCAAAAACCAGTAAATAATTAGGACACAAACCAAGGGGCACTTTGTGTCGCTGCGTCAGCGGAATAAGTAATAAAAACGTGGGGCGCATAAAAATCTGTATAACGACTGTATAATTATAAACTATGAACGGCTTGTCTAGAAAAGCCCACCAACAGAAATATTTCAAATGCATCCCACGTTTTTAGTACTTATTCCGCTGACACAGCGACACAAAGTAGTACCCCTTGGTTTGTGTCCTAATTATTTTCTAGTTTTTGGTACAACTGATGATTTAAAATGAAACCGTTTAACTTAAAAGTTTTTTTACCTATTGTTTTAATTATGTATTTTAATTAGTTATAAAAACGTTTTTGACATATTCTTATATACGAAATCTATGTAAAAATTTCTCCTCTTTCGGGTTTAAAACCGATCTGGCTTTAATTGAGCGAACTATAAGCAGGAAATACGCTAATGACATCTGTTGTCGAGCGTCTATAATCTACTATAAGCAGAAAAACACCGTTCGTGACGCATTTTCGGTAGATTTTTTCGTCACACATCATTTTATCTCCTATATACCGCCGGAAAAGACGTAATTCTACGTCAAAAAACTTAATCATAATGTTACAGGATAACAACTTTTCGTTTGTGTTTCCATTGATTACAGAGCGGCGTCGCCACGATAGCTCATTCATTCACAGGGCCCTCTGTAAACGCGTTATAGAAACAACAGATATTTTCCCTAAATTAAATTTCACACCGTCTGAAAATTAACTAAAGCCACCGAAATACCCGACACTCATTTATATCTGTTATAATCCGCTCTCAGCTATTTATTCACTTACACTTTTGTTTTAACGCGCACTTTAATTCTACAGGTTAATTCAATATTCTGTTATGATATTATTTAACCTTCTTTTTAGGATACAAAAAGTATTTTTCACAACGCCGCTATTGAAAATTCGATACCTGTTTAGCGGGTTGAAACTAAACGTTTTCATCCCTAGGGATGAAGATTTTCAGGTCGGTTCTCTCTCTTTTTTAACGTTGTTAAGAGGGAGACAGCACCGATTGGATCCGCATATAATTTTCGAAAACATCAAATTAAGAAGGAGACAGAGCGATATTGAATCCGCATATAATCTGAACTAATATTATAAAGAGAAAAGATTTTATTTTTTGTGTTTGTTTGTTTGTAATGGATAAACTCAAAAACTACTTAACTGGTTTTAAAAATTCTTTCACCTATAGAAAGCTACATTATCATCGAGTAACATGAGCTGTATTTTATGTATTAATAAAGTTCAAGCGAGCGAGCGAACGAGCGAAACGAGTGAGTAAGTTTGAGCGAACGAGCGAGGCGAGCGAGTAGTGTATTAATAAAGTTCGAGCGAACGAGCGTAGCGAGTGAGAAATGTATTAATAATATTCTTAGCACCCGGGAAATTCCTAGCACCCGGGAAATTCCTAGCACCCGGGATTTCTTAGACCCGGGCGAAGCCGGATCGGGCCATATATATGGGGAAGGAACAGATTTCACTTTCGGGGCACTGTGCGAGTAAGTGGCAACTCAACCAGCCGGAAACTGGGAATTTCGGGTTCAAGTTCCGACAGTGGCTTCTGGTTTTTTCCTTATATAGGTATCTTATAACAATCGTTTGACGTTTAACAATCATGATGGCATAATATGCTAACTGATATGTTAAGAAATACTATTCACTACCTAGTGGATGCCTTGTGGATTAAAAATTCATTATTGAATTAATTAATAATTATTATAGTTAATTATTGATTTATTAAAATTTCAATTGGCACCTGTGGAATATGAATCTTGGAAGTTTTTTTTTTGGAAGGAATACATTATTGCTTAATAACAATAAAACAAAAACAACAAACACACTTCACATCGTTTTACCGGTCATAATATTCACGTTTTTTTTGTTGTTATTAATTACAGCCATTTCCCGTTTTCATAAAAAATAACCTCCGTGACAAATAGTAAAACATCCGACCTAGTACGTTCTCTCTCACTTCTTATGAAAGTCGTCCTTGTCTTTTTTAAACGAAATATTGCAGGTATATTATCGTAGCATGTTATTTTTATATATTGCCGAACAGTAGCGTTGCTATTGCCTTTTCATTTAATATTTGCAAATTTTATTTTGTGTGTTTCTTGTACGCTTGTATGTTTTTGTCACACATTTTTTGTCACCTATTTTTGGTCACACATTTTTGGTCACATATTTTTGGTCTCACATGTCTCACATTTTTGATTTTACATTTTTTGTCACACATTATTTTTGTCACAGATTTTTTGTCACACATCTTTGGTCTCACATGTCTTACAATTTTCGTCTCACATTTTTTTGTCTCACGTTTTCTTGTCACACATTTTTTTTGTCACACATTTTTGGTGACACATTTTTTTTCAATCATTTTTGGTCTCACATGCTCACATTTTTTTGTCTCACATTTTTTTGTCACACATTTTTTTTGTCATACATTTTTTTGTTGTTACACATTTTTTGTAACACACCATTTTATCCCTTATATGCCCCCTATATACTGCAGGGATAATAAGAAAGGCTTAACAACAGTGGCGCTAATAGAGAAATCCTTATTGACTTCCCGTTTCCGCTGTCACTGACAAAAAACGCCCGACAGTAAAAAAAAGAAGAAGCAGCTAGAAGCGCTTTTAGTCTTACTCCATAAGAATAACATGTTTTATTTTTGTACATGAAACTGAGTTATGAGCCCAACTCGTCTTCGGTAAGGTACCAACCTATGTACACAAAAAAACTACACGTTTCTTCTAGCCCTATACAATGTCAGTTATTTTCTCTTCATTGCTTTCTTTTCTTATGAAATAATACACTTTGAAGGTACCCAGAGTATTTGATTTTTATTATATACAGTGTGTCGGACAAATTACTGCCACACTTTATTGTTATTAAGTCATTGAAACTATATTACGACATCACTACATAAAACAAAGTCCCCCGCCGCGCGTCTGTCTGTCTGTGCCCGATTTTCTCCGTAACTACCGACCGGATTTTATTCCGGTTTCCACGATTAGATAGACTGATTCACGAGGAAGGTTTAGATGTATAATTGAAACTGGCCGGCCTGGCTTCGCGCTGGTGAAAATCGGGAGTAATTTCAGAAGACCGATTTCTCCGTAACTACTGAACGGATTTTTTTCCGGTTTCCACGATTAGATAGACTGATTCACGAGGAAGGTTTATATGTGTAATTGAAACTGGCCGGCCTGGATTCGCTCTGGTGAAAATCGAGAGTAATTTCAGAAGACCGATTTCTCCGTAACTACTGAACGGATTTTATTCCGGTTTCCACGATTAGATAGACTGATTCACGAGGAAGTTTTAGATGTATAATTGAAACTGGCCGGCCTGGCTTCGCCCTGCTGAAAATCGGGAGTGATTTCAGAAGACCGATTTCTCCGTAACTACTGAACGGATTTTTTTTCGTTTTCCACGATTAGATAGACTGATTCACGAGGAAGGTTTAGATGTATAATTGAAACTGGCCGGCCTGGCTTCGCCCTGGTGAAAATCGGGAGTATTTTCAGAAGACCGATTTCTCCGTAACTACTGAACGGATTTTTTTCCGGTTTCCACGATTAGATAGACTGATTCACGAGGAAGGTTTAGATGTATAATTGAAACTGGCCGGCCTGGTTTCGCCCTGGTGAAAATCGGGAGTAATTTCAGAAGACCGATTTCTCCGTAACTACTGAACGGATTTTGTTCCGGTTTCCACAATTAGATAGATTGATTCACGAGGAAGGTTTAGATGTATAATTGAAACTGGCCGGCCTGGCTTCGCCCTGGTGAAAATCGGAGAGTAATTTCAGAAGACCGATTTCTCCGTAACTACTGAACTGATTTTGTTCCGGTTTTTACGATTAGATAGATTGCTCACGAGGAAGTTTTAGATGTATAATTGAAACTGGCCGGCCTGGTTTCGCCCTGGTGAAAATCGGGAGTAATTTCAGAAGACCGATTTCTCCGTAACTACTGAACGGATTTTTTTCCGGTTTCCACGATTAGATAGATTGATTCACGAGGAAGGTTTAGATGTATAATTGAAACTGGCCGGCCTGGCTTCGCCCTGGTGAAAATCGGGAGTAATTTCAGAAGACCGATTTCTCCGTAACTACTGAACGGATTTTGTTCCGGTTTCCACGATTAGATAGATTGATTCACGAGGAAGGTTTAGATGTGTAATTGAAACTGGCCGGCCTGGCTTCGCCCTGGTGAAAATCGAGAGTAATTTCAGAAGACCGATTTCTCCGTAACTACTGAACGGATTTTGTTCCGGTTTCCACGATTAGATAGATTGATTCACGAGGAAGTTTTAGATGTATAATTGAAACTGGCCGGCCTGGCTTCGCCCTGGTGAAAATCGGGAGTAATTTCAGAAGACCGATTTCTCCGTAACTACTGAACGGATTTTGTTCCGGTTTCCACGATTAGATAGATTGATTCACGAGGAAGGTTTAGATGTGTAATTGAAACTGGCCGGCCTGGCTTCGCCCTGGTGAAAATCGAGAGTAATTTCAGAAGACCGATTTCCCGTAACTACTGAACGGATTTTATTCCGGTTTCCACGATTAGATAGACTGATTCATGAGGAAGTTTTAGATGTATAATTGAAACTGACCGGCCTGGCTTCGCCCTGCTGAAAATCGGGAATGATTTCAGAAGACCGATTTCTCCGTAACTACTGAACGGATTTTTTTTCGTTTTCCACGATTAGATAGACTGATTCACGAGGAAGGTTTAGATCTATAATTGAAACTGGCCGGCCTGGCTTCGCCCTGGTGAAAATCGGGAGTATTTTCAGAACACCGATTTCTCCGTAACTACTGAACGGATTTTTTTTCGGTTTCCACGATTAGATAGATTGATTCACGAGGAAGGTTTAGATGTATAACTGAAACTGGCCGGCCTAGCTTCGCCCTGGTGAAAATCGGAAGTGATTTCAGAAGACCAATTTCTCCGTAACTAACTGAACTGATTTTGTTCCGATTTTTACGATTATATAGATGGATTAACGAGGAAGGTTTAGATGTATAATTGAAACTGGTCGGCCTGGCTTCGCCCTGGTGAAAATCAAGAGTAATTTCAGAAGACCGATTTCTCCGTAACTACTGAACTGATTTTGTTCCGGTTTTTACGATTAGATAGATTGCTCACGAGGAAGTTTTAGATGTATAATTGAAACTGGCCGGCCTGGTTTCGCCCTGGTGAAAATCGGGAGTAATTTCAGAAGACCGATTTCTCCGTAACTACTGAACTGATTTTGTTCCGGTTTCCACAATTAGATAGATTGATTCACGAGGAAGGTTTAGATGTATAATTGAAACTGGCCGGCCTGGCTTCGCCCTGGTGAAAATCGAGAGTAATTTCAGAAGACCGATTTCTCCGTAACTACTGAACGGATTTTTTTTCGTTTTCCACGATTAGATAGACTGATTCACGAGGAAGTTTTAGATGTGTAATTGAAATTGGTCGGCCTGGCTTCGCCCTGGTGAAAATCGAGAGTAATTTCAGAAGACCGATTTCTCCGTAACTACTGAACGGATTTTTTTTCGTTTTCCACGATTAGATAGATTGATTCACGAGGAAGGTTTAGATGTATAATTGAAACTGGCCGGCCTGGCTTCGCCCTGGTGAAAATCGAGAGTAATTTCAGAAGACCGATTTCTCCGTAACTACTGAACGGATTTTTTTTCGTTTTCCACGATTAGATAGACTGATTCACGAGGAAGTTTTAGATGTGTAATTGAAATTGGTCGGCCTGGCTTCGCCCTGGTGAAAATCGAGAGTAATTTCAGAAGACCGATTTCTCCGTAACTACTGAACGGATTTTGTTCCGGTTTCCACAATTAGATAGATTGATTCACGAGGAAGGTTTAGATGTATAATTGAAACTGGCCGGCCTGGCTTCGCCCTGGTGAAAATCGAGAGTAATTTCAGAAGACCGATTTCTCCGTAACTACTGAACGGATTTTTTTTCGTTTTCCACGATTAGATAGACTGATTCACGAGGAAGTTTTAGATGTATAATTGAAACTGGCCGGCCTGGTTTCGCCCTGGTGAAAATCGGGAGTAATTTCAGAAGACCGATTTCTCCGTAACTACTGAACGGATTTTTTTTCGTTTTCCACGATTAGATAGACTGATTCACGAGGAAGTTTTAGATGTATAATTGAAACTGGCCGGCCTGGCTTCGCCCTGGTGAAAATCGAGAGTAATTTCAGAAGACCGATTTCTCCGTAACTACTGAACGGATTTTTTTTCGTTTTCCACGATTAGATAGACTGATTCACGAGGAAGTTTTAGATGTATAATTGAAACTGGCCGGCCTGGTTTCGCCCTGGTGAAAATCGGGAGTAATTTCAGAAGACCGATTTCTCCGTAACTACTGAACGGATTTTTTTTCGTTTTCCACGATTAGATAGACTGATTCACGAGGAAGTTTTAGATGTATAATTGAAACTGGCCGGCCTGGCTTCGCCCTGGTGAAAATCGAGAGTAATTTCAGAAGACCGATTTCTCCGTAACTACTGAACGGATTTTTTTTCGTTTTCCACGATTAGATAGACTGATTCACGAGGAAGTTTTAGATGTATAATTGAAACTGGCCGGCCTGGTTTCGCCCTGGTGAAAATCGGGAGTAATTTCAGAAGACCGATTTCTCCGTAACTACTGAACGGATTTTTTTTGGGTTTCCACGATTAGATAGATTGATTCACGAGGAAGGTTTAGATGTATAATTGAAACTGGCCGGCCTGGCTTCGCCCTGGTGAAAATCGAGAGTAATTTCAGAAGACCGATTTCTCCGTAACTACTGAACGGATTTTTTTTCGTTTTCCACGATTAGATAGACTGATTCACGAGGAAGTTTTAGATGTATAATTGAAACTGGCCGGCCTGGCTTCGCCCTGGTGAAAATCGAGAGTAATTTCAGAAGACCGATTTCTCCGTAACTACTGAACGGATTTTTTTTCGTTTTCCACGATTAGATAGACTGATTCACGAGGAAGTTTTAGATGTATAATTGAAACTGGCCGGCCTGGTTTCGCCCTGGTGAAAATCGGGAGTAATTTCAGAAGACCGATTTCTCCGTAACTACTGAACGGATTTTTTTTCGTTTTCCACGATTAGATAGACTGATTCACGAGGAAGTTTTAGATGTATAATTGAAACTGGCCGGCCTGGCTTCGCCCTGGTGAAAATCGAGAGTAATTTCAGAAGACCGATTTCTCCGTAACTACTGAACGGATTTTTTTTCGTTTTCCACGATTAGATAGACTGATTCACGAGGAAGTTTTAGATGTGTAATTGAAATTGGTCGGCCTGGCTTCGCCCTGGTGAAAATCGAGAGTAATTTCAGAAGACCGATTTCTCCGTAACTACTGAACGGATTTTTTTTCGTTTTCCACGATTAGATAGACTGATTCACGAGGAAGTTTTAGATGTATAATTGAAACTGGCCGGCCTGGTTTCGCCCTGGTGAAAATCGGGAGTAATTTCAGAAGACCGATTTCTCCGTAACTACTGAACGGATTTTTTTTCGTTTTCCACGATTAGATAGACTGATTCACGAGGAAGTTTTAGATGTATAATTGAAACTGGCCGGCCTGGCTTCGCCCTGGTGAAAATCGAGAGTAATTTCAGAAGACCGATTTCTCCGTAACTACTGAACGGATTTTGTTCCGGTTTCCACAATTAGATAGATTGATTCACGAGGAAGGTTTAGATGTATAATTGAAACTGGCCGGCCTGGCTTCGCCCTGGTGAAAATCGAGAGTAATTTCAGAAGACCGATTTCTCCGTAACTACTGAACGGATTTTTTTTCGTTTTCCACGATTAGATAGACTGATTCACGAGGAAGTTTTAGATGTATAATTGAAACTGGCCGGCCTGGTTTCGCCCTGGTGAAAATCGGGAGTAATTTCAGAAGACCGATTTCTCCGTAACTACTGAACGGATTTTTTTTCGTTTTCCACGATTAGATAGACTGATTCACGAGGAAGTTTTAGATGTATAATTGAAACTGGCCGGCCTGGCTTCGCCCTGGTGAAAATCGAGAGTAATTTCAGAAGACCGATTTCTCCGTAACTACTGAACGGATTTTTTTTCGTTTTCCACGATTAGATAGACTGATTCACGAGGAAGTTTTAGATGTATAATTGAAACTGGCCGGCCTGGTTTCGCCCTGGTGAAAATCGGGAGTAATTTCAGAAGACCGATTTCTCCGTAACTACTGAACGGATTTTTTTTCGTTTTCCACGATTAGATAGACTGATTCACGAGGAAGTTTTAGATGTATAATTGAAACTGGCCGGCCTGGCTTCGCCCTGGTGAAAATCGAGAGTAATTTCAGAAGACCGATTTCTCCGTAACTACTGAACGGATTTTTTTTCGTTTTCCACGATTAGATAGACTGATTCACGAGGAAGTTTTAGATGTATAATTGAAACTGGCCGGCCTGGTTTCGCCCTGGTGAAAATCGGGAGTAATTTCAGAAGACCGATTTCTCCGTAACTACTGAACGGATTTTTTTTCGTTTTCCACGATTAGATAGACTGATTCACGAGGAAGTTTTAGATGTATAATTGAAACTGGCCGGCCTGGCTTCGCCCTGGTGAAAATCGAGAGTAATTTCAGAAGACCGATTTCTCCGTAACTACTGAACGGATTTTTTTTCGTTTTCCACGATTAGATAGACTGATTCACGAGGAAGTTTTAGATGTATAATTGAAACTGGCCGGCCTGGTTTCGCCCTGGTGAAAATCGGGAGTAATTTCAGAAGACCGATTTCTCCGTAACTACTGAACGGATTTTTTTTGGGTTTCCACGATTAGATAGATTGATTCACGAGGAAGGTTTAGATGTATAATTGAAACTGGCCGGCCTGGCTTCGCCCTGGTGAAAATCGAGAGTAATTTCAGAAGACCGATTTCTCCGTAACTACTGAACGGATTTTTTTTCGTTTTCCACGATTAGATAGACTGATTCACGAGGAAGTTTTAGATGTATAATTGAAACTGGCCGGCCTGGCTTCGCCCTGGTGAAAATCGAGAGTAATTTCAGAAGACCGATTTCTCCGTAACTACTGAACGGATTTTTTTTCGTTTTCCACGATTAGATAGACTGATTCACGAGGAAGTTTTAGATGTATAATTGAAACTGGCCGGCCTGGTTTCGCCCTGGTGAAAATCGGGAGTAATTTCAGAAGACCGATTTCTCCGTAACTACTGAACGGATTTCTTTTCGGTTTCAACGATTAGATAGATTGATTCACGAGGAAGGTTTATATGTGTAATTGAAACTGGCCGGCCTGGATTCGCTCTGGTGAAAATCGAGAGTAATTTCAGAAGACCGATTTCCCGTAACTACTGAACGGATTTTATTCCGGTTTCCACGATTAGATAGACTGATTCATGAGGAAGTTTTAGATGTATAATTGAAACTGACCGGCCTGGCTTCGCCCTGCTGAAAATCGGGAATGATTTCAGAAGACCGATTTCTCCGTAACTACTGAACGGATTTTTTTTCGTTTTCCACGATTAGATAGACTGATTCACGAGGAAGGTTTAGATCTATAATTGAAACTGGCCGGCCTGGCTTCGCCCTGGTGAAAATCGGGAGTATTTTCAGAACACCGATTTCTCCGTAACTACTGAACGGATTTTTTTTCGGTTTCCACGATTAGATAGATTGATTCACGAGGAAGGTTTAGATGTATAACTGAAACTGGCCGGCCTAGCTTCGCCCTGGTGAAAATCGGAAGTGATTTCAGAAGACCAATTTCTCCGTAACTAACTGAACTGATTTTGTTCCGATTTTTACGATTATATAGATGGATTAACGAGGAAGGTTTAGATGTATAATTGAAACTGGTCGGCCTGGCTTCGCCCTGGTGAAAATCAAGAGTAATTTCAGAAGACCGATTTCTCCGTAACTACTGAACTGATTTTGTTCCGGTTTTTACGATTAGATAGATTGCTCACGAGGAAGTTTTAGATGTATAATTGAAACTGGCCGGCCTGGTTTCGCCCTGGTGAAAATCGGGAGTAATTTCAGAAGACCGATTTCTCCGTAACTACTGAACTGATTTTGTTCCGGTTTCCACAATTAGATAGATTGATTCACGAGGAAGGTTTAGATGTATAATTGAAACTGGCCGGCCTGGCTTCGCCCTGGTGAAAATCGAGAGTAATTTCAGAAGACCGATTTCTCCGTAACTACTGAACGGATTTTTTTTCGTTTTCCACGATTAGATAGACTGATTCACGAGGAAGTTTTAGATGTGTAATTGAAATTGGTCGGCCTGGCTTCGCCCTGGTGAAAATCGAGAGTAATTTCAGAAGACCGATTTCTCCGTAACTACTGAACGGATTTTTTTTCGTTTTCCACGATTAGATAGACTGATTCACGAGGAAGTTTTAGATGTATAATTGAAACTGGCCGGCCTGGCTTCGCCCTGGTGAAAATCGAGAGTAATTTCAGAAGACCGATTTCTCCGTAACTACTGAACGGATTTTTTTTCGTTTTCCACGATTAGATAGACTGATTCACGAGGAAGTTTTAGATGTATAATTGAAACTGGCCGGCCTGGCTTCGCCCTGGTGAAAATCGAGAGTAATTTCAGAAGACCGATTTCTCCGTAACTACTGAACGGATTTTTTTTCGTTTTCCACGATTAGATAGACTGATTCACGAGGAAGTTTTAGATGTATAATTGAAACTGGCCGGCCTGGTTTCGCCCTGGTGAAAATCGGGAGTAATTTCAGAAGACCGATTTCTCCGTAACTACTGAACGGATTTTTTTTCGTTTTCCACGATTAGATAGACTGATTCACGAGGAAGTTTTAGATGTATAATTGAAACTGGCCGGCCTGGCTTCGCCCTGGTGAAAATCGAGAGTAATTTCAGAAGACCGATTTCTCCGTAACTACTGAACGGATTTTGTTCCGGTTTCCACAATTAGATAGATTGATTCACGAGGAAGGTTTAGATGTATAATTGAAACTGGCCGGCCTGGCTTCGCCCTGGTGAAAATCGAGAGTAATTTCAGAAGACCGATTTCTCCGTAACTACTGAACGGATTTTTTTTCGTTTTCCACGATTAGATAGACTGATTCACGAGGAAGTTTTAGATGTATAATTGAAACTGGCCGGCCTGGTTTCGCCCTGGTGAAAATCGGGAGTAATTTCAGAAGACCGATTTCTCCGTAACTACTGAACGGATTTTTTTTCGTTTTCCACGATTAGATAGACTGATTCACGAGGAAGTTTTAGATGTATAATTGAAACTGGCCGGCCTGGCTTCGCCCTGGTGAAAATCGAGAGTAATTTCAGAAGACCGATTTCTCCGTAACTACTGAACGGATTTTTTTTCGTTTTCCACGATTAGATAGACTGATTCACGAGGAAGTTTTAGATGTATAATTGAAACTGGCCGGCCTGGCTTCGCCCTGGTGAAAATCGAGAGTAATTTCAGAAGACCGATTTCTCCGTAACTACTGAACGGATTTTTTTTCGTTTTCCACGATTAGATAGACTGATTCACGAGGAAGTTTTAGATGTATAATTGAAACTGGCCGGCCTGGTTTCGCCCTGGTGAAAATCGGGAGTAATTTCAGAAGACCGATTTCTCCGTAACTACTGAACGGATTTTTTTTGGGTTTCCACGATTAGATAGATTGATTCACGAGGAAGGTTTAGATGTATAATTGAAACTGGCCGGCCTGGCTTCGCCCTGGTGAAAATCGAGAGTAATTTCAGAAGACCGATTTCTCCGTAACTACTGAACGGATTTTTTTTCGTTTTCCACGATTAGATAGACTGATTCACGAGGAAGTTTTAGATGTATAATTGAAACTGGCCGGCCTGGCTTCGCCCTGGTGAAAATCGAGAGTAATTTCAGAAGACCGATTTCTCCGTAACTACTGAACGGATTTTTTTTCGTTTTCCACGATTAGATAGACTGATTCACGAGGAAGTTTTAGATGTATAATTGAAACTGGCCGGCCTGGTTTCGCCCTGGTGAAAATCGGGAGTAATTTCAGAAGACCGATTTCTCCGTAACTACTGAACGGATTTCTTTTCGGTTTCAACGATTAGATAGATTGATTCACGAGGAAGGTTTATATGTGTAATTGAAACTGGCCGGCCTGGATTCGCTCTGGTGAAAATCGAGAGTAATTTCAGAAGACCGATTTCCCGTAACTACTGAACGGATTTTATTCCGGTTTCCACGATTAGATAGACTGATTCATGAGGAAGTTTTAGATGTATAATTGAAACTGACCGGCCTGGCTTCGCCCTGCTGAAAATCGGGAATGATTTCAGAAGACCGAT
Organism: Mongoloraphidia duomilia; assembly: GCA_039654895.1. Lineage (NCBI taxonomy): Eukaryota > Metazoa > Arthropoda > Insecta > Raphidioptera > Raphidiidae > Mongoloraphidia > Mongoloraphidia duomilia. The sequence continues at coordinate 18,901,942 of CM077527.1, forward strand.
TTCTCCGTAACTACTGAACGGATTTTTTTTCGTTTTCCACGATTAGATAGACTGATTCACGAGGAAGGTTTAGATCTATAATTGAAACTGGCCGGCCTGGCTTCGCCCTGGTGAAAATCGGGAGTATTTTCAGAACACCGATTTCTCCGTAACTACTGAACGGATTTTTTTTCGGTTTCCACGATTAGATAGATTGATTCACGAGGAAGGTTTAGATGTATAACTGAAACTGGCCGGCCTAGCTTCGCCCTGGTGAAAATCGGAAGTGATTTCAGAAGACCAATTTCTCCGTAACTAACTGAACTGATTTTGTTCCGATTTTTACGATTATATAGATGGATTAACGAGGAAGGTTTAGATGTATAATTGAAACTGGTCGGCCTGGCTTCGCCCTGGTGAAAATCAAGAGTAATTTCAGAAGACCGATTTCTCCGTAACTACTGAACTGATTTTGTTCCGGTTTTTACGATTAGATAGATTGCTCACGAGGAAGTTTTAGATGTATAATTGAAACTGGCCGGCCTGGTTTCGCCCTGGTGAAAATCGGGAGTAATTTCAGAAGACCGATTTCTCCGTAACTACTGAACTGATTTTGTTCCGGTTTCCACAATTAGATAGATTGATTCACGAGGAAGGTTTAGATGTATAATTGAAACTGGCCGGCCTGGCTTCGCCCTGGTGAAAATCGAGAGTAATTTCAGAAGACCGATTTCTCCGTAACTACTGAACGGATTTTTTTTCGTTTTCCACGATTAGATAGACTGATTCACGAGGAAGTTTTAGATGTATAATTGAAACTGGCCGGCCTGGTTTCGCCCTGGTGAAAATCGGGAGTAATTTCAGAAGACCGATTTCTCCGTAACTACTGAACGGATTTTTTTCCGGTTTCCACGATTAGATAGACTGATTCACGAGGAAGGTTTAGATGTATAATTGAAACTGGCCGGCCTGGCTTCGCCCTGGTGAAAATCGAGAGTAATTTCAGAAGACCGATTTCTCCGTAACTACTGAACGGATTTTTTTTCGGTTTCCACGATTAGATAGACTGATTCACGAGGAAGTTTTAGATGTATAATTGAAACTGGCCGGCCTGGTTTCGCCCTGGTGAAAATCGGGAGTAATTTCAGAAGACCGATTTCTCCGTAACTACTGAACGGATTTTGTTCCGGTTTCCACGATTAGATAGACTGATTCACGAGGAAGGTTTAGATGTATAATTGAAACTGGCCGGCCTGGCTTCGCCCTGGTGAAAATCGGGAGTAATTTCAGAAGACCGATTTCTCCGTAACTACTGAACGGATTTTTTTTCGTTTTCCACGATTAGATAGACTGATTCACGAGGAAGTTTTAGATGTATAATTGAAACTGGCCGGCCTGGCTTCGCCCTGGTGAAAATCGGGAGTAATTTCAGAAGACCGATTTCTCCGTAACTACTGAACGGATTTTTTTCCGGTTTCCACGATTAGATAGACTGATTCACGAGGAAGGTTTAGATGTATAATTGAAACTGGCCGGCCTGGTTTCGCCCTGGTGAAAATCGGGAGTAATTTCAGAAGACCGATTTCTCCGTAACTACTGAACGGATTTTTTTTCGGTTTCCACGATTAGATAGATTGATTCACGAGGAAGGTTTATATGTGTAATTGAAACTGGCCGGCCTGGATTCGCTCTGGTGAAAATCGAGAGTAATTTCAGAAGACCGATTTCCCGTAACTACTGAACGGATTTTATTCCGGTTTCCACGATTAGATAGACTGATTCATGAGGAAGTTTTAGATGTATAATTGAAACTGACCGGCCTGGCTTCGCCCTGCTGAAAATCGGGAATGATTTCAGAAGACCGATTTCTCCGTAACTACTGAACGGATTTTTTTTCGTTTTCCACGATTAGATAGACTGATTCACGAGGAAGGTTTAGATCTATAATTGAAACTGGCCGGCCTGGCTTCGCCCTGGTGAAAATCGGGAGTATTTTCAGAACACCGATTTCTCCGTAACTACTGAACGGATTTTTTTTCGGTTTCCACGATTAGATAGATTGATTCACGAGGAAGGTTTAGATGTATAATTGAAACTGGCCGGCCTGGCTTCGCCCTGGTGAAAATCGGGAGTATTTCAGAAGACCGATTTCTCCGTAACTACTGAACGGATTTTGTTCCGGTTTCCACGATTAGATAGATTGATTCACGAGGAAGGTTTAGATGTATAATTGAAACTGGCCGGCCTGGCTTCGCCCTGGTGAAAATCGGGAGTAATTTCAGAAGACCGATTTCTCCGTAACTACTGAACTGATTTTGTTCCGGTTTTTACGATTAGATAGATTGCTCACGAGGAAGTTTTAGATGTATAATTGAAACTGGCCGGCCTGGTTTCGCCCTGGTGAAAATCGGGAGTAATTTCAGAAGACCGATTTCTCCGTAACTACTGAACTGATTTTGTTCCGGTTTCCACAATTAGATAGATTGATTCACGAGGAAGGTTTAGATGTATAATTGAAACTGGCCGGCCTGGCTTCGCCCTGGTGAAAATCGAGAGTAATTTCAGAAGACCGATTTCTCCGTAACTACTGAACTGATTTTGTTCCGGTTTTTACGATTAGATAGATTGCTCACGAGGAAGTTTTAGATGTATAATTGAAACTGGCCGGCCTGGCTTCGCCCTGGTGAAAATCGGGAGTAATTTCAGAAGACCGATTTCTCCGTAACTACTGAACGGATTTTGTTCCGGTTTCCACAATTAGATAGATTGATTTACGAGGAAGGTTTAGATGTGTAATTGAAACTACCCGGTCCGGCTTCGCCCGGGTAAAAATCGGAGGTATTCTCAGAAGACCGATTTCAAAAATATTTTCTCTATTCAATAGGTCAGTAAAATTAGAGTTTTTCTTTTTAAAATATCGTACCTGATGTTGCAAACAATGCCGTTATATTATTTTTACTGCGTTGTTGTTTTTTTAGAAAGGTAAGTATAATCTAAAAAACTGTAAACACTAAAATATAAAGATATTTTTTCATTCCCGGATTTTTTCCTAATGTAATAACGTTGCCGCGGGATGAATAGTGCGTTTTTTATCCCGTCATTCCAGAATTCATGTATATTTATCCAGACAAGATTATGTAACAGGATAGGATAGTTCACAGGAATAATGCGTTCCTTGAGCCCCAGTGCTTCTGAAATATAATTTCCAAGAAGCATGTTCACTTGTTTTCGCATAAAATAACGAGTATGAATCCTTTTACTTCCACCATTTTTATAAATGTGTTACTTTACCTCCACCATGTTCTTGTTTAGGTCTGTTTAGGAAGGAAAATGCGCTACGTTTCTGATTAAGCGACGTTTCCATATAAGTATATGTTTTCTTCAGACCGTTATAAAAAAAATTAAAAACAAGCCGTGAGGTGGGTCGTTTATTAGGACTAAAGTGCGACCCTTGAGGTCCACACGACGAACTTCCCAGTTTGATAAATATTTAATAATAATAATTAAATTAGATATTACACAGAAAAGTAATCATTTTAATCATCAAAACATCAATAATTAAAAAAAAAAAAAAAAAAACGGCTGAACCGATTTTTATAAAATTTATGTCGAATCAAAATGACGTTAACACGCCTCGATTGACACCCTTACGAAGTCGATATAATTTTTTATTCGCGAGATATTGTGTAAAATCTACTTTTTTGGAGGTTATTTGGTTAAGAAAAAAGAACGGCTGAACCGATTTAAAAAAAATTCCTTTCAGATCATATATACGTTAATACGCGTCGATTGGCACCCCAACGTAGTCGATATCATTTTTCGTTCTCGAGATTTCGTCTTAGAAAGAAATTGACACATACATACGTACGTACGTACATACGTACACACACACACACACACACACACACAGACATCTTTCTAAAAGTAGTGTAAAAATAGTGTAGTGACCTTGAAACATAAAAATTTTTTTTCCTTTTTAATTTCGATTTTCGGACCCATTACAATAACTTCCAATGGGAAGTTAATAAAAAAATATATTTATTTAATAAAATAAATGTAAGTAATTGTTTTGTACAAACGTCGCCTAATTACATTAATAGTAATTTATGCAACTAGTGGCAAAAGTGACGGATTATATGACAGTCGCGATTTTGCGATACGAGCCTAAGGTTATGTTGCATTTATTTCAGAACGAGTGTGTGTTTACCGCGCGAGCCGAAGTCGAGTGCGGTAAACACACACTCGTTCTGGAATAAATGCAACATAACCTTAAGAGAGTATTGTAAAATCGCGACTATCAGATCCGTCACTTCTGCCACGCGTTACATACTATATTTTTTGCAACAACTGCTTCAGAAGTTCAATTTTAAGCAAATAAAACACAATTTGGATAAATATTTTATTAGTGACATTATAACAAAGTAATCTATAAAGTACTTTATTACGCACGTGTGTTATAAAGTAAAACAAAACAACATTACTTTATAGAACAGAGTGCGTTAATATTTACTTTAAACACTACTGTTCGAATTCAGTAGAAGCTCACTTTTCAAACGGTACACGGCCATCTAAATTTGTACTTTTGATGCAAGTGTTGCAAAAAAGTAATTTTTGATCGAAAAGAGGCTTTTTATTAAACTTAAATTAATATTTACCGATCTCTAAATAATTATTTGTTCAAAATAATAATCTAAGTTAGAAAAAACGATTTTGCAATTTTAAGAATTACGACGTAAAAGTCTCAGCATCGTGGATGAATTATAACACTAAGGTCCTCAAAAGCTTTTAAGTAATTCATTCTGTTTTTATAGGTTATCGTCATTTTATACTTCGTAGAGTTCTTTTTTTCCTAACATTGATAGCATTTATATGTCTTTTTTAATTTTTTTATATGCTTCATCTACCTGCAAAATGTTTTTACTTTTATAGAATATAACTTCAGAATTTACTTCTTCACTTCTTTTTTAAGTCAGCTTTTAGATTTAACGTTTTGAAATTTTAAACTTTTTTTATGATGCGCTAATTGAAATCTTCTTATTTTACGGATTACACAGTTTTCTTTAAAAGTTATTTTTTATAAAAAGCAAGGTATTTAATTTTCTTTGATTTGTTCCTGGAAACACGTTTCTCAGAATTCAATTTAAATTTCGTTTCTCATCGAATTTTATTCGATTATATAATTGTTTATTTTTGCAAGCGTTTCTTGACACAATGCCTTTTAAAACAAAAGATACTTTTAAGCGGGTATTTTAAGAGGATTACTTTTACATCTATTTCAAATTTGATTTTTTTAGCGTGAATAATTCGTCTTATGTCTCATACTAGGAGTGGCATTTTAGAAATATTAGATGTAACGGAAATAGTCTGAAGTGATTGACATGTGTCGAAACAAAACTTAGCGTATACATATCATTGTTAAGGTCTCAAATTCAATAAGCCAGGTGGCCGTGTGGAAAAGTACGAGTCTACAGACAGGTACAAACACCAAGCCCAGGTTCGAATCCCAAAGGCTTTTAATATTTTACAATTACAATTATTTTATTTATTATATTTTACGAACATTCATTGATTTTGATGTTTTTCTTTGCATGACAACGAATACAATTATTTGTGTTTAACGGTGTTCACGCCATCATCTCTGTACCCGCGATACAGACATACCCACTTTTTTCGACTTATCTAATGTAATAGTAATAATTAAAAATTCGACTGATGACCAGTCCTATACTTCCCACCTAGTAAATATTTGCAAAAAATAAACACTCTTTTTTTTTTATTCTTTGACTAGGCCCAAATAACCTTAGCTGTTGGTGGTCTTTAAAACACAATTTAATTTTTATTCTTTGAAAAAAGCATGGCCCTCTTTTTTGTTTGGTGATTTACTGATGGCTAGCTTAATATAGCAAAAATCATGGTTACCTTGATTTACGTACAATTTTTATTTTTTTTAGTAAAATATTTTTTTTCTCGAAAACTATACATTTTAGAGAAAAAAAATATTTACATTTTTTTCATATTATAACATCTAGAATTCATTTATATATTTTTTTACCTATGTTAATACGTGACATTGAGGACGTTTTTTTGAATATCTCAGGATCCACTGAACCGATTTGACTCAAAATCTAATCAGATCTAAGTTAAAGGCTGATAAACACAATAGAACAATCGGCATGCCCGTATGTTGTTCCGTTCTTAAGATATCGAAGGCGAAAAATTGACCACATACACACACACACACATACACACATACACACATACACACACACACACACACACATACAGACATCAGTCAGAAAATGATCTTAAACGATTGCTAGGGTCTCAAAACGTGAAAATCTGTTAAAATCTCGAAATATTGTTTTCGGACTGAATCCATTACTTCCCTACCATAGTAGAGGTGGGAAGTAAAAAGAGGTTTGGTGTGTGGGTAAAACCACACTGCTAACTTCTCCTTTTGTGCCCTTATAGAGACTAGAGACCAGTCTACTATAGAGAAACTATTTGCAATACATGTTAACATGTTTTTTTTTCGTTATAAAAAAAACCGCCAATTCAAATTTTTCGCAAATCTTATCAGGTGTTCATTATGCAATTATGCGTCGAATGAAATTGGTTCGGAGTCGATATCGTTATCTGTTCTTGAGATATGCGAGCCGAAAAAAGTTCACCAATGTACGAACGAACGAACTAACGCACGTACGTACATACATACACACAGACATATCTCTAAGAACAGTAGACTCGGACTCTAGGGACCTCAAAACGTCCAGATATGTCCAAATGTTTCATTCGCAAAATCGGACCCATTACAATAGCTCTCAATGGGAAGTGAATAATTGAAAATATGAATTAATACTAGACTTATATTTCATGGTATTGCAAATAGACTACTTATTTTATTGTAGATTATAGATGCGTCGACATCTCAGGTCATAAGTGTCTTTCAACTACACTAAATAACAACTATCTTAAAACTAAATAACATCACAAAACATCCATGAGCGCAGGTAGGATTCGAACCCACGGCAGTTCAGTCCAGAGGTTGCGGCACTAAGCACGCTAACCACTAGGCTATGCTGCCCTCAAATAGACTACTTAGTATACTTAGTGCGTAATGAGCCAATTTTATATGTACATACATTAATTTTTTTTAAACTTGGCTTTCTTTTTCCAATGTAGCCTATAACGTTGTATGGAAGCCATTAACTTAGCTTCCAGAATTGTTCACTAGGCCATTCTATGTTGTCTTTTATACGGAACTACTTGTACACTACTGTGCAAAAAACTATTTAGCTCGAATTAAATTAAAAAGTTGGAATCGATTAGAATAAACTTTGTTCTCCTGAAGAACGATACATTAAAACTAAGAAGTCGACGTACGTTTTGACATTAAAGTGAGCATCATCAGTTTATTGGATATTTGGCGTTACATTAAGTGAAAAAAATCTTTTAGGTTCCATTTCGCGTTGTCAAAAAATATGGGTCAACAGAAATAAAATTTTTAATCGATCATGATCAAAAATTAATCGTCATTATTTCTAAATTATGTACAACTTTGTCTTCGCAATAGTATTTTTTAGGCATTTTTTTTTCAAAAATTAGCTTTAACATTTTTATTTTTTTGTGTATAAATCCGGTATTTGTTTTTCTGTGAGTACAATTTAATGTTTCTAAATACTAAAATGTTTCTTCTATCTATAAAAACTACAACAGTATGGGCATAGTCTAAAATCATTAACAATCGGAGTAGATTTTCTAAGAAATCATAAAGCTTAGGCATTATGTGTTTTTGATTATTTTAAATAAAATTTCTTTGAAAGTCCCACATATTAGAGGATAAATAAAAACCAACCTGGTTTAGAAAAGGGTATGTGACTCAATCACATAAGCACACCGTTGAAGTTATACTTCATAAATTTACATTTTTGCTTTTAACCTCTCAGCATTTTTTTATTAATTAATTATGCCACTCGTTTAAATATAGATATTTACACATTGCAGATTAATGAATTCAAAAATATAATTATTGAAAATATTGAGGATATATCATTGTTTTTTCAATGATTATTACTTGGATTTTTTCCTCGCTCTTATCTTTGTATAATATGCGTAATTTGTATTTACATTTTTTTTTTGTATTTGTTTCCTATTTGTAAAACAGATATTTGGTATGTCTGTACTTATTACTATGTACCAGTAATTGGTTTTGTAACTGTTGGTATTAAGTAAATAAATAAATTAAATATATGTCGGCCTTCACACATACGGATCCAAAGTCTGCTTATATTGTTGCGCTATTTTGAAACGTCAAAGAATTGATATTTAAAATTATAAAATCTATAAGAAAACGAATTTTCCCTAGGATGAGACCTAGCTAGATCGATTTTTAGCCTCCCAAAACCCCTTTTCATTAAATTTCATCCAAATCGTTAGAGCCGTTTTATTCCTGTCAGCGTTACATTAATTTTTGAGTCGATATCATTCCAATTCACTATACCCCCACTTTAATTTTAATAACTGACATGTCAAGGTTAAAATCAAACATGAATTTAAATCACTTAATATTAGATAATAACTGTATTTTTAAGATTTCAATTAATTGTTTATTACTGTTTATAAATCCTACAAGTTGAATGTAAACTTTCTGTTACACCCTGTACATGCATCCTTTGTGTGCAAACGGAAAAAGGAAAAAGGATACAGTTGTTGCGTTAGTTGTGACTAACGCAGTGCATGTATATATATATAAAGGATATTCAGGCAATGTAGCATGACATACCAGGAAGCCTTGAAAGGTACACAGAGGTCCTTCGTCTCTTCTCTCCGACAAGGATGGGCAATATCAACGAGTCATTCACTGAGCGAGTGAGGTCCTCTTTTAACTCGACCTTTTGGTATTTCTATCTGTCCGTATGTCTGTTTGATCGAAATTTAACATATTGTAACAAAACTGTTTTCTTACGTGGATGGAATAAATTATTTATTTACAATAATTAAAAATGTAAACAACAATATACAATAATTCGTAACAATGAAAAGTCAATTTCAACAGTCAACACTGTTTATATAATAATAACACGAACAGTATTTCTCAAACAAAGTGAAAACACTTCAATAGCACTGTATTTATTTATTTCCGTTGTTTATAACACGACACTAATTCACGACTCTCGTTGTTCTTTCTCCGGTAACTGCTCTACTTATATAGAGCTAGCAGCTTGCCCCCCCCCCACGCTCGCGCGCTTTCTAGAACATTCTTGTGTCTTCGGATATAATGCCACGCCTCACCATTGTTAATTGTTGATGCTTCGATTGTCGCCAGCGGCGTTACATCTGGGGTTTTGCTACAATATTAAATCGAACGAACATTGATGATAATAATAATACTTTTGAATTTATTTTTGCACTACTAGCAAGCTGTAAAAAAGTCAATGATAATAGTTTATACAATTACTAGCACAATTAAGTGAAAGACACGAGGGGTGAAGTTGGTACGCGAGCCGCAGGCGAGAGTACCAACACCCCGAACATCTTATACTTAATAATTGTACGAGTTGTATACATTATTTTTTTACACGCATATTTGAAATTTACATTTTCAACGTTAGAGCTTTATTGAATTAATTTCAAACACCGAAATCTCACTGACAGCTAAAAATATTGGCCTTGAGCTAATATTTATTTACTTCGTTACCATGGCAACTATATTTCTCGTATGGCATAAAATATGCATTATTGTACGTTGACGTCACAGTCTGTATTTTACGTACGCCTATCTATACTGTCGTATGACATAAAATATTGTATTATTATACGCGTGCGATATATATTATTTTAAGCAGCCGACTAGAGGCACGAAATGCTGTACATTTCAAGTATTAAAATTCATTCTAAAATATTCATCATAAAATCCTTTTTGTAGGTAGTATAAAATAGTGGTCTATTAGACCACGGTTCGAGCTTTTTTTAACAGCCGAATGTTTAAATTTTGACCGAAAGTGGCCGAAGCCATTAATGTTCTGCCGAACGTTTAAATTTTGGTCGAAGGTAGCCGAACCCGAAAGCTTTGCCGAATGTTATATATTGCTGAAGGCTGAAATTTTGACCGAATTAGGTGGCCGAAGTTTCGATCGGACTCGAATAATAACCTTATAGTCCAGTAATTTTAGATTTCCACTGCAGAAAAATTCCCAGTTAGCTGATTTTTTTTTATTTACCTTCGTTATGGTGTTTTAAAAAACGTGTAAAAAGTCCCCATCGATATCGTGCCGGCGTTGCCAGATATTCGAGGTTCAAGTTCACGATAGACGGTTTTTTGCGAATTTCTCGGTTCCGTTCCATTTTTTGTAAAAAATGGTTATTATCAATCTTGTAGAGAACGACATTATCTACAACTTTTGTATAAACATTTTTTGTCTACGATTTATAGTTTGTCTTATTAAAGTACCCGCGGCTTCCTCCCCCTCGATTTTACATAACGGGATTATGCTGCTTCCCGAGGGCCTAACATAATGATTTGTACCATTATTTTAAGTTGAACTTAAAGCTAACGATCAATTATAATTTTATCGAAATTAATGCAGTAGTTCTCTACTTATAAGCAACCAAACATACAAATCGACAACGCTCAAACAGACAGACAGACCGACAATTTTTTTCGAAAATACGATATTTATACTTGACATCAATTATAAAGACCATTCGTAAAGTAATTTCGTCAAAAAAATTTACAAGGGTTGAGAGAGTGCGGATAAAGTACGAGTATGCATTTGCATACCGTATAACGCACTCTACTAAGAATAGCTCGGAGTAACCATACTTTTAATTTTTTTTTTTAAATTCCTTTACGAATACTCCTTATAATTGTTATAAAGACTATTCGTAAAGAAATTTTGTAAAAAAAATTAAAAATGTGGCTATTATTACTAGAGTGCGTTATACGGTATGCAAATGCATACTCGTACTTTATCCGCACTCTCTCAACCCTTGTAAATTTTTTTTACGAAATTACTTTACGAATGGTCTTTATAATTGATGTCAAGTATAAATATCGTATTTTCGAAAAAAATTGTCGGTCTGTCTGTCTGTTTGAGCGTTGTCGATTTGTATGTTTGGTTGCTTATAAGTAGAGAACTACTGCATTAATTTCGATAAAATTATAATTAATCGTTAGCTTTAAAATCAACCTAAAATAATGGTACAAATTATTATGTTAGGCCCTCGGGAAGCAGCATAATCCCGTTATGTAAAATCGAGGAGGAGGAAGCCGCGGGTACTTTAATAAGACAAACTATAAATCGTAGACAAAAAATGTTTATACAAAAGTTGTAGATAATGTCGTCCTCTACAAGATTGATAATAACCATTTTTTACAAAAAATTGAACGGAACCAAGAAATTCGCAAAAAACCGTCTATCGTGAACTTGAACCTCGAATATCTGGCAACGCCGGCACGATATCGATGGGGACTTTTTACACGTTTTTTAAAACACCATAACGAAGGTAAATAAAAAAAAATCAGCTAACTGGGAATTTTTCTGCAGGTGGGTGATTTTAATATCTAAAATTACCGGAGTATTACGCGAATGCAGGTTAGCCAACCCTAGAAAATGAAAATAAATATAGAGTGTAGATTAAATGTGTCGTTTCGTTATTGTGATATTATATTTCCGTCCTTCTTCTTTACAACCGCTGTACGTCAGATCCGGTTTGCACCATTTTATATACTTATATTACATGCTGTTACCAGTTTGTTTAATAGCCTATTTGATTTTTTAAAATATTGATAAAATTATTAGTTAATTAAAAAGACACATATCGTTCAATATCAAAGTAAATTGATTTTTAATTTTGTTAATTAAAGGAAATTACATTATATGGCTTTTACCCGTATCTAAATTTATTACAAAAAAAAGGTATGTCATAAAAGCTTTTTATTGCAGTGGCAAGGATGGAAGGGAAATAGCCAGAAGCTCACGTCATAGTAAATCTAATTATTGTCCACTAAAAATTAGACAAGCTTCAGATACGTGTAACCTAAAATTAAGACCTTAGAACACAAAAACTCCTTACCTCTGTTAAAACATATATCACTAACGTTTCTTACGTAATACAGGGTGTTCCGTTGTAAGAGGCTTTTTGAAGTTATAATTCTTTTGCGAGGGTAGTGAATTGGGATGACCTCGAATCAAAAATTACCGACTCAAAAATTAATGAAACGCTGTAATTTAACGCTGACAGGGACAAAACGACTCTAACGATTTGGATGAAATTTACTGAAAAGGGGTTTTGAGCGGCAAAAAATCAGGTCTCATCTCAGGAAAAATTTGTTTTTATCCCACCTGGGCCGAAAGTTCGTACTTTCGTCCCTGCCAAGCGGGAACAAAGTTGCTCTTTATTCCCGTGGTACGGACAAGTGCGCGTGCGCAATAGTACTTATGCCGGCTCTCACGCACCTACTTCTGTCTCCTACACATTAAAATTATTTCCTCTTAAAATTATTTTTTAATAATTTTAATGAATAAAACAATTTTAATAATTTTTTTTTCAATTTTGCGAACTTTCGGTCTGGCAGGAGAAAAAATATTATGCGCAACACGGGAGGAAATTACTACATCTCCTCCCTTGTGGCACAATGTACTATTCCTTTTAGATTTTATAATTCTTAAAAATCAATTTTGTGACGTTTCAAATTAGTGTAATATTGTAAGTCAGGCTTTGGATGCTTATCGATAGATGTTATGATACATGGTTCTATAATTCATTTATTAAGTTTAGAAATGCTTACGACAGGGAAAGGTAACCAAATGTCCAAATGTTCTAAGTATCAATCTTCGACCGTACGCTTTTGCCTGGGCGAGGCTTACATACCTATTTTCCTACATCCCCGTTTGAACTCCTTAACCATTTTCACCTTTCTAAATTCGAAGTGTTTAATGGGGTACCTTTTTGTGCCATCGGCACTACATGTCGCGACTAAGCCCGTCGAAGGCCCGGGGCGGCAGAACTAAATGAGACCCCCGGTCTACTTCAGAAATTGACTTGCTAGTTTTGACCTAAACAATGTAAGTTAATATAGATAATGGCTGTACAAAAAAAAATCAAAAATTTATAATAAACGACCTACCTACGTTTATATTTTGTATACGCTGACGGGGCCTGCAACTCCAAACTGCCTCTTACTTTACTAAACATATTTTGGCCTTGTTTGGGACTTGATTAAGAAGGACTTCTCGAGATTTGGAGCCCCCCCAGGATCCGGGGCCCGGGGCGAGCCGCACCCCCCTCCCTAGTCCGCCACTGGTTAGACTATTAATTTGACAAAACGAGTGAGGTCCAGTTTTAACTCAACCATTCAATATTCTGTCTGTCCATCTATTAATTGTTCCGCAGTAATGACCAAATAAGTTGATGATGGTTCAAAGATTTTTTAATGTAAATACCGTCTGACTGCGTCAAACGCTTTTACTCTCGTTTTTATTCCCAAGGCGCGCCATTATATGTTTCACATCAAAAATGGCGAGAAAACAAACACAAAGTTTAATATGGCATAATTATTCCAAAATACAGTCGGATTACTAAGTTGACAAAAACGTCTAAAATAAGACTTGCACCAAACGCTCCTTACCTTCCATTAAGTATTTTATATTTGTTAACATAAAAACATGGAGGGAGCGACGTCTACTGTTATAGTACCATAGATAACCGTCGAGTATCTTTTATTTATTTATTGTAAATTATAGACGCGTCGACAACTTAGGTCATTAGCGTCTTGATTACATTAAATAACAACTCGCTTAAACTAAATGACATCACAAAACATCCATGAGCGGAGGCGGAATTCGAACCCACGACAGTCTGATCCAGAGGCCGCGACGCTAACCATTGGACCATACTGTCCTCGATAACCGTCGAATATTTTTTATTTATTTATTGTAAATTATAGACGCGTCGACAACTTAGGTCATTAGCGTCTTGATTACATTAAATAACAACTCGCTTAAAACTAAATGACATCACAAAACATCCATGAGCGGAGGCGGGATTCGAACCCACGACAGTCTGATCCAGAGGAATCGATGCTAAACACACTGTCCTCCCGTCGAGTATCGGGTAGGTATAATTATAACTGATAAAAAACATATGTTAGAAAGATAAAACGAAAATTACAATTTTTTGAAAAAACGGTATAAAAACTGAGCGTGATTCGCCTGTGTATTACGAACCAAGGAGGACAGAAGTAAGAAGTAAGTCATGGTTTAGGGCAAGGTAGGGTACAAATATAAGTTTATATGCACTAGACAACTCCGGTAGATTTTGTCCCTGCAATTAAGACTGCCCCGGGCAATACAGACATCCCTTCCTTACTATACTGTCTTTTATATGTATATAGTTTAGTGTTGGAATAAGCACTGTCTGATATATGACACTAGAACTATTGGATACATATCGTACGATTAGAATGTGAATGTATTGTTTAAAATACTGGAAATGTGTTTTGTTAGATTTGTAAATACAGGATCTTGTTTGAACAGGATAATGCTGTTCAAATACGCAAAGCAGTTATCCTTAAACCAGAATTTATTTAACCTATTTTTACCAACTAAATGTTTTTTTGCTACTTGATTTTTTTCGAAAGGATTTTTTTTAATTGTCTCGATGAATGTGGGTATGGCAAAAAATACCATATATAACTCGTGCGTAATATGCTATTATGACTCGTGCGATTGTTAAAATTCGTTATCACTCGTTTTAACATACTGTCACTACTCGTCAGTAATATACCTCATTACGCCACTAGGTACACAATCTACTTTTTATTTGAAAAAATAAAATTCATGTAAGTTTCATATTCGGTAAAGAACTGGTAGAAGGTTAAAGAAAGCGACCTCCATATCTAATGGACTTAATAATCTGTAAATCATAGCGAAGCCCACATTTTTCAAAGCTTTTAAAAGTCTGTATTTTTTTAATATAAAACGTTTAAGAGTAAATGTTGCATTACTAAAATCGTGTATACAAAAAAGAGAGCTTTGAAAAATAAAGTGGACAGTTGTGCGTCGTTTCTTCTTTTAAGAACTTAATGTTTTATGCAACGTGGCATTCGCCATGTAATATATACAGAATGGTTCTAAAAGTGTTTTTGAAGTAAAACTTTTATAGTAAGTGACATTGTGCAACTTGAAAAAGCGAGTTGTCAGTAGTGTTGTCGTCTAGATCTACACTTTCTAGACTCTTGTCTAGTCTAGATTTTCAAGACAAGACTTGCAAATGGCCTACCTTAAACTGTCTTGGAACACCCCTTGGCCCACCGTGGAATAATCCCCAATCTCTAGTTTATTAACTTCTTATTGGAAGTTATTGTAATGGGTCCGAATATCGAAATCAAAATGTAAAACAAATTTTTATGTTTCAAGGTCACTACACTATTTTTAGAAAGATGTCTGTGTGTGTACGTATGTACGTACGTATGTCTCCATTTCTTTCTAAGACGAAATCTCGAGAATGAAAAATGATATCGACTACGTTAGGGTGCCAATCGACGCGTATTAACGTAAATATGATCTGAAAGAAATGTTTTCAAAATCGGTTCGGTCGTTCTTTTTTCTTAACCAAATAGACTCCAAAAAAGTAGATTTTATACAATATCTCGCGAATAAAAAATTATATCGACTTCGTAAGGGTGTCAATCGAGGCGTGTTAACGTCAATTTTAATTATTATTATTATTAAATATTTATCAAACTGGGAAGTTCGTCGTGTGGACCTCAAGGGTCGCACTTTAGTCCTAATAAACGACCCACCTCATGGCTTGTTTATCTTTTAAATACGTTTTTAACCCTCGAAATTTCAACAATTTTTCGACGAGCACTGAAATTTTGGCAACAAATATTATTGGCCCACCTTCAGAACATCATGCCCAAGTCTGGCCCATCCTAACTAAAAATTCTAGCGCCGCCACTGATTTTCTGACAACGTTTGTAAAACTCACTATAAACTGAACAGGAAAATAAAACAGTCTGTATATTACAGATTGCATAATGTGGATGCATGTTCACATATAATGTTGTAAACAAATGAGCTACGCTAGAGTACGTCATCATCTATACACAGTAATGCCAACCTAGACGGATAAAGCATTAAATGTGTTCAGCCACTACAGTGTGTGGCCATTAAAATATAACAGACTAGTGACGTCATGCATGACGATGTATCCATATTGTCAGTGGTCTGTATATCGGCTGTGCTAAAAAATAGGCGCCATAATCGCTATAAAGAATTGTGTTAATTTTTTTTATATAAAATTTGTTTCTTGCTCGCCGTTTGAATTTATAAAATAACCAGCCTACTATAGCAGAAATACTATAAGAATGACATCGAGACGTCATCACTCGATTTATTTATTGTAGATAGCCGTTACCCGTGGCTTCGCTCACGTATATTTCGATTTATGATTTATTATCCCCCTGCGAAGCGAAACCGGGCTGGTTTTATTTTGAATACATAACTCACTCGCTTTGCTCGTTCGCCCGAATATTATTAATACATTACTCACTCGCTTCGCTCGTTCGCTCGAATTTTATTTATACATCACTCACTCAATTTTATTAATACATTACTCGAATTCGTTGCATAGATTCTGTTTTCAATTGTTTATGACAAATTCAATTGTTATAAACAATAGTTGTTCGTTTCAGTCGATGTCTTAGTGTTAGTAACGTTATTTCAGTCGAAGAAACGGGTCTCCGTTGAAAAAACTCGAATTCATTGCATAGATCCCGTTTTCGATTGTTTATAACAAATTCAATTGTTATAAAGAATTAACTTGAAAAAAATTAGTAACGTTATTTCAGTCGAAGAAACGGGTCTCCGTTGAAAAAACTCGAATTCATTGCATAGATCCCGTTTTCGATTGTTTATAACAAATTCAATTGTTATAAAGAATTAACTTGAAAAAAAAGTAGCCTATGTCCTTACGGACAATGCCCTACATGTGTATGCAAAATTTCATTGCAATCGGTTAAGCCGTTTCGGAGATTAGCCGGAACAGACAGACAGACAGACACCAGAAATTTATATATATAGATTATAGACGCGTCGACAACTTAGATCATTGGCGTGTCATCACTCGACAACGGCTATTGTTCCGGTGTCCGCCTACTTGGACTCATTATCACTCATACACGCCGTCTATGGTGGAAACCATTAGTGAGCAACAGAGAGGGTAACGGTTGTCAAGTGGACAGTCCGTTGCTAGAAGATGCTATAGTGAGAGCGATACTTTGCCACTAATATAGACTGATGACGTCACTGTGTCTTTTTAAGAGTATTTATTTATTGGAAATTATAGACGCGTCGACAACTTAGGTCATTAGCGTCTTGATTACATTAAATAACAACACACTTAAAACTAAAAGACATCACAAAACATCCATGAGCGGAGGCGGGATTCGAACCCATGACAGTCTGATCCAGAGGCCGCGACGCTAACCACTGGACCACACTGTTTGTTTTCTTTTTAAGAGTAATCCGGCTATACCCGCAGATTATTTAGTTCGCATTAATGCCAGTGTTAACAGGACCTTTGTCTTTCCTGTTCAAAAAACATATTTTTCGAAAAAATCGGTTTGTGTGTTTGTCTGTGAGCACGATACAGGTCGAACGGCTGAATGGATCAAAATCAGATTTTGGTAGGATGTTTGACATGTAAATTGGAAGAGCTCTATTGTTTTTGGGAAAATTTGCTATAACGTTGTTTTCTTCTATTTGAACGATATACTTTTCATAACGGTTTTATTATCTTCATTTTTGTAAAAAAGTTTTTTTTCTCCGTCGTAAACATTTTTTTATTGTTTTGTAACACTCGGTATATCATATTCAGCTTGTTCTATAACGTTTCCAGAATTTTTGTCTGTCTGTACGGGCGTCATTCGAAAACCGTTGAACTGATTTTGATGAAACTCGTTATACTATTAATAACTACTTAAGAGTATTCGATAGCAGAAGTTACCCCCTGCACTCTTCATCTCAAATCCTCTCCCCTCGCCTATAAAACGGTTTCCACTTTCCCGACGCTATTTTTAAAGCTAAAGGGTTCGGGTAAACGCCAAATGAAGGACCAAGAATCACGCCACAGATCATAAAGACGAATTTTTTTAATAAAGTGTTAGCTACGTGTGAAAGATTACGTAATGATTTTTTTTTTTTAAGTTGTAAGTTTTTCCAGGAATTTTTTTTTCAATTTTTCGCATGCGGGATCTGTAGTGTAATTCTCGGTTTTAACATTGGAAATGTTTATGTTTGTATATGGGGGCAGAGTTATGAGTTTTCGTTAAGGCCAAAAGACAACGGTGTCGCGATCAAGTGAGGAGCAATCATGCAAAATTGAACAAGTGCAATTTTTTCGAAATGTGTTTTATATCATGTTTAGTTAATTGAGAGGTATTTGCGACGATCTGCGGTGTTATTTTTGAGCAAATGTTAATAAATACTGTAGAAAAATCCATTTAAAAGTTAAGTAATCAAGCAAAAGTGAACGCGTATATAACAGAAGAATAATAGGGTTATTCCTGACAAAACTAAACAGTGCATTCACATTGATAAATATTGTGTGTATAATAAACAGTTAATTATGTTTCATATATGCTGTTATCATTTCCAATGTCCTCGATGGTCGCAAGGATTGCGAAATCTGTGAATTTTTTATTTGGCATTTACTCGAACCCTTTAGCTTTAAAAATAGCGTCGGGAGAGCGGGAATCGTTTTATAGGCAAGGGGAAAGGACTTGAGGTTTCCGAGATAAACGCAGGCGAATCTGAGGGAAAAATTGAGCTTCACGTGAACGAAGGCGCGGCTAAAGGCTAGTATAAACTAAAATAATGCCTTTGGTAAATTTTGTTTAGAAATTAAAAAAATCTGTATTTACACCCAGCTTAATAAACATGATGTGTTATTTTAATGAAATTTAAAAATAAATTAACAAGTGGAAAAAATCCCGGCAGATACTTTACAAATTATTAATCTAATAGTTGATTGTGTTTGTTGATTATTTTGTCGTCGTATAATGTCCAGTTAATAATATTTTTCCGTTACGTGAATAATAATGAATTTTTCTAATTAGCGTATTTTAATTAATCAAATAACGTATGCAGTTGACACCAATAATGAAGTTATTTATAGTTTTAAAATATTTTACAATCTAGATTGATTAACTTTTTTGACTATTATTTAATTAATAAACAAGCCGTGAGGTGGGTCGTTTATTAGGACTAAAGTGCGACCCTTGAGGTCCACACGACGAACTTCCCAGTTTGATAAATATTTAATAATAATAATTAAATTAGATATTACACAGAAAAGTAATCATTTAACCATTAAAACATAATTATTATTTATTTTTAACAATAATTAAAAAAAAAAAAACGGCTGAACCGATTTTTATAAAATTTATGTCGGATTAAAATGACGTTAACACGCCTCGAGTGACACCCTTACGAAGTCGATATAATTTTTTGTTCGCGAGATATTGTAAAAAATCTACTTTTTTGGAGGTTATTTGGTTAAGAAAAAAGAACGGCTGAACCGATTTTGAAAAAATTTCTTTCAGATCATATTTACGTTAATACGCGTCGATTGGCACCCCAACGTAGTCGATATCATTTTTCATTCTCGAGATTTCGTCTTAGAAAGAAATGGACACATACATAAATACGTACGTACGTACGTACATACGTACACACACACACACCAGACATCTTTCTAAAAGTAGTGTAAAAATAGTGTAGTGACCTTGAAACATAAACATTTTTTTTCCTTTTTGATTTCGATTTTCGGACCCATTACAATAACTTCCAATGGGAAGTTAATAATATACTGGGAGCTCACCGTCAGATTTCCTGTGTATTGAATAGGTACACAGACAAATTTGTCTGTGCAATCAATACTTAGAAAATCCAATATTAGGATTCTAGGAACAGATTATTGCGAAGAGAAAAACTCTCCTCCTGTATTCTGGCCTCCTGATCTCATAAACGAAAAGTCCACCGTCAGATTTCCGTATGTATAGAATAACAGACTTTTTTGTCTGTGAATTCGATACTCAGGAAATCCGACCGTCGACTCTGGGAACAGATTTTTGCGATGAGAAAAACTTTCCCCCTGTATTCTGGCCTCCTGATCTCATGAACGCAGAGTCCACTGTCAAATTTCGAATACGCTGACAAATTTGTCTGTATAAGTTAGAATTGGGACAGACAAAAAGGGAGCCACAATTATTATTATTTTTATTCTGCCGGATCATGGGATCCTGACGTCACTTCCGGTCATTTTTTTATTGTTACATCATCGACTATATAAATAAAATTGACGTCAAAATGTCGATCTCAACGAGTGCTTTCATATCATCATAGGGTACCAGAGTTCATCCTGCCACAACCTCTTGGCATCCCTAATTTTTCAATTTCCGGCTAATAATAATTGTGGCTCCCTATTTGTCTGTCCCACTCACACAGACAAATTTGTTTGTGTGGGGTCGATACATAGGAAATCTGATGGTCCACTCTGGGGATTTTTAGTGTATTTGCCATATGGCATACATACACTATTGGCGTCGGTCGGATGGCGGGACCTAGGGGTCGGACCAAAATTTCTCGACGTTTCATAGCCTCCTGAACACTTTGGCACCATTTTCGGAAATGTCTGTTTATATATGTATATATATAAAGATATATTTATATATTTGGATATAAATATATATATATGTGTGTGCGGGCTATAACTTTCGAAAGAGTTCATTGATTTTGACGAAATTTGGTAGGCACGTTGAAATCCATCACCGCACGAAGCCTATTTAAAATGGGCCAAATCGGACTATTTTAAGGGTGGTTTTTAGGGGTTGAAAAATGTTTTTGGGCCCAAAAATGCCGAAAAAATTCTCAGAATCGTTTCAAAATTGAAATTTAACCCTTCAGTAACGATTAAAATGTTCTGCTAAAATTTTAATAAAATCGGCCCGACAGGACCGGACTTACAAATTTTATGAAAACACTAGTTTACGGATAGTGCTTTACTTACTGAAGGGTGTATTTAATTTGGTACCGAGGTTGCATTGATAAAAATTTTGAAATTAAGAAAAAAAATATTATTTTAAGGGATGTATTAAGGGGTTAAATTTTTTATTTTGTCCAAAAACAAACTTAAGTTCACATAATAAAGCCACAATGCCAGATTAGCAAATACACTATATTGTCGGCAGGGTTTTGGCACTGCGACCCGAGTTTTTTTTTATTACAATAGTATATAGAAAGTAGCAAATAAAATTTTACTTAAAAAAATGTTTTTGGATTATGGAAAATATTTCACGTAAATTGAAAACACGTGAACAATTTCCATTCTAGTATATTGTTTCCTTTTTTTAACCTTTGACGCAAAAAAGGAGGGGTGTTATAAGTTTAAAGGCTTTGTCTGTCTGCTGTTATAATTGAATTTAGGTTTTAGAATAGCCGAGCTAATATGGGATGACGTTTGTCTAGTTCTAATCCAAGAATTGATGAAAGTGTAAATTGGATATTCAATTTATATTATTAATATCATAACCATACTTTTTTTCGTAATCGAGTAAAAAAATAATAATAAAATAATAAATATTAGTAAAAAAAACTTTTTAGAGACAAGCTTTTATTTAAATGCACTAAAAAGGGAAAAATAATTTTTAATAATTTGGGTTTATAATAATTTATAAAAGCGTTGGTCGTGACTAATAAACTATCATAGAGTTCACGACTCACGCTTTTATAATTATGAACCTAAATTATTAAAAATTATATCTTTTCATTTTTAGTGCATTTAACTAAAAGCTTATCTCTAAAAAGTTTTTTTTTTACTAATATTTATTTTGTTCATTTTAGTCTTTCAAAATTCCTTTTGACACCCGTATGGGTTAAATTTCGAAAAATCCTTTCTTAGAGGATGCTTACGTCAGAAAAGGAACCAACTGTCCAAATTTCAAGTTTCTAGCTTCAGCGATTTGGCCTGGGCTTTGATTAGTCAAAAAAACCCTACATCCCCGTTTGAACCCCTTAGAGGTTGAATTTATTTCTAAAAACGATTTATTCATGTATTGTCATTGGGAATACATATGTATACAAAATTTCAAATCGATCGGATACATGGAAGTCATTCAAAATTGACTTGCAAGATTTGACCTAAACAAACACACAAACTAACATACAAGTTGCAAGTTAAATAAAAGCTTGTAAAAATATGCATAATCAAAACCTTTTAACCTTTTAAAACAATTTTTACTTCCCACCTCTACTATGGTAGGGAAGTAATGGATTCAGTCCGAAAACAATATTTCGAGATTTTAACAGATTTTGACGTTTTGAGACCCTAGCAATCGTTTAAGATCATTTTCTGACTGATGTCTGTATGTGTGTGTGTGTGTGTATGTGTGTATGTGTGTGTGTGTGTATGTGGTCAATTTTTCGCCTTCGATATCTTAAGAACGGAACAACATACGGGCATGCCGATTGTTCTATTGTGTTTATCAGCCTTTAACTTAGATCTGATTAGATTTTGAGTCAAATCGGTTCAGTGGATCCTGAGATATTCAAAAAAACGTCCTCAATGTCACGTATTAACATAGGTAAAAAAAAATATAAATGAATTCTAGATGTTATAATATGAAAAAAATGTAAATATTTTTTTTCTCTAAAATGTATAGTTTTCGAGAAAAAAAATATTTTACTAAAAAAAATAAAAATTGTACGTAAATCAAGGTAACCATGATTTTTGCTATATTAAGCTAGCCATCAATAGATCACCAAACAAAAAAGAGGGCCATGCTTTTTTCAAAGAATAAAAATTAAATTGTGTTTTAAAGACCACCAACAGCTAAGGTTATTTGGGCCTAGTCAAAGAATAAAAAAAAGAGTGTTTATTTTTTGCAAATATTTACTAGGTGGGAAGTATAGGACTGGTCATCAGTCGAATTTTTTTCTAACGGTATTAATTCACAAACGCAATTTTAGTAAAAAAAACGCATACAAATATTTTCCGGACGATGAAAAATAGTTCACGTTAATTGAAAAAAGTAAACATATAGGTAAGCAATTTTAAAGCTTTTCTTTACATTTTAATATATTATTTCCTTTTTTCCACTAATGTATTTTAAGTATATAAATATTTTAGATAATGTAGATGTGCAGACGTTTTAAAAGCTTTTTTCTGAACAATTTTATTGAGTTATGTATTGTTCTTGAAAATGAGCTTTCATATTTTACGTTTGCTTTTTATTGTACTCCTAGTTTAATGATTCTATTCAAAGTTACATAATGCCTACTTCAAACTTGATTTTTCACTTTTCTGTGTCAACAGTATCATCATCGTTTCCTTTTATTAAAATGCATACAAAAAATATCGTATTTTTGACGTAGAACTACATCTTTCCCGGCGGTATAAAGGGGGTAAAATGATGCGTTACAAAAAATGTGTGACGCGAACTACCATAGTTTGTTTTGTATTTTGTATCATGTAGGTATGTCATGTTAACAGATGTAATGTCATTATAAAACTACCAAAACTTTTTAACAAAAAAAAAACTCCTTCAAAAAACCACTAAAAAGAGGAAAATAATGAAATTTTGAGGTCTGTGTCAATTTAATAAAATATGAAGTCGGTTAAAAAGTATAGTATAGTGATTAATATCTTCTTTTTAACCATATTTTATTAAATTGGCACAGACCTCAAAATTTCATTATTTTCCTCTTTTTAGTGGTTTTTTGAAGGAGGTTTTTTTTTGTTAAAAAGTTTTTTATTTTTTACTTTTTAGTGTCAAAAAGTGACATTTACCTTGAAAGAATGAACCGCCATTACTCACTTTTATTAAACCGACTTTCTTACGCTGTCTGATATGTCAAAAAGTGACATTTTCCTTAAAGAATTACACGCCGTTACTCACTTTTATTAAAATCAGCCGAACTACTGAACCGATTTTGATGAAATTTCTATGGGACCAATCTGAAAGTATATCCTTTCAAATAATAAAAAAATTTCAAAATCGGTTTATAAATGACTGAGTTATGAGGTAACAAACATAAAAAAAAATACAACCGAATTGAGAACCACCTCCTTTTTTTGAAGTCGGTTAAAAAGTGGTTCTACGTCCTCGGTTGCGGCACAATCGTAATTACTGTGCCCCTTGTCATTTTTTTTTTTTGAAAAGAAGTTTTTTTCTTCTACAAATTTCAAATGAACGTTACGTTTTATTTATTTTATTTATTGTGGATTATCGACGCGTCGACAACTTAGGTAATTAACGTCTTAATTCCATTAATAACAAATCACTCAAATCTAAATGACATCACAAAACATCCATGAGCGGAGGTGGGATTCGAACCCAAGACAGGATCTAAAGGCCGCTACGCTAACCGTTACACCACACTGTCCTCATGAACGTTACGGATCCACCGCATTGGCTTGGTATAATTCCATAAATAATGATCAGTTAAAAAACGGTCAGTTCCATTACAAATGCCAGTTTCATAGAAAATCCCAATTCCGAGATCTGTTATCTCAGGATATATCCATAGAGATATCATAGATACAGTAGGGGAGCCCCTCGAAAGCGCTAAAGATGGAGATAGAGAATCAATGTGCATTTCTATCTTTTTCTATCACATGTCAGAAGACAAGGAAAAGAGAAACTATCCGTTTTCTATCTCTTTTTTCCAACCTGACACTCTCACTTAATTGGGCCTATGACTCCTCTCCTCTATCTATGATATCTCTATGGATATTTCTGGACAAAAAAATTAATCCCCGGATTGTTGCCGTACTTACAGCCTGCAAGTTTTTCCGACCCTAGGAGAATTAGTCCGAGAGCTAGTGACAATTTTTTGGTGTTATTTTTTCAAGGCCTTATTTTTGTGAAGATGTTGAGGGAGGCATATTAAAGTGCCCTGAGTAAGGGATTTTGCTACATAGCGGTATGGGAGGGATGCAGACCGCCCCCAACATGTAACAAAAAAAATGGTCACAATTGTCACAAAATTTCGGTATTAACCCCTTGCAGAACGATATAAACACCTAGGCGAGCAAGATTCCTTCTAAGGGGGTTAATACCGACATTTCCATTTTCTTGATTTTATTGTTCTCCCTATACTGGTATTTGTGCTGATCTAGCTAGTAACTCAGCATTTGAAACTCGATGGTACCATTTCAACCCGAGTATCCGTCTCAGACAATTATTAACAAAGACTTGACAAGCGTTCGTGTTCTTTTCAGAGAATTTCCGTCTAAGAAAGAGGGTTAATACCGACATTTTGTTCTGCAAATTGAAATATATGCTTAAAAAATTTGAACCTTGAACTAGTAATATAAATTTCGTCGGGTACATGACACGTTTAGGGTGATCTGCCACCCCTTTAATACTGACCAATCGATCTGCACATATTATAATGGCATTATTGGGTCACCGACAAGCTATACAAACAATTTCAGCCTTGAAGCAATAATAATTGTGACCATTTTTTTGTTACATGTTGGGGCGGACTGCATCCCTCCCATCTTCACAAAAATAAGGCCTTGAAAAAATAACACCAAAACACTAGCTCTCGGCCTATAGGTAGTACACGCGATTATCAAATAATTGCGATCAATTTTATTACGATATTTATTTATAAGAAATGTTTATGATTCAGTGGTTGCCAACAAAAAGAAACAGACCCCATATAAATTATCTGTCAACTCATTCATCTGTAAAATGATCAGCTTTCATATAATATATATATTGTGATTGATTGACACAAACTCGTACAGGAAATGGATATTACACCAGATCCGGTCGAGTGGTTTTATTATACGGATGTGTGAGTTTTTTTTTATCTAGCCGTCGTAGTTTTGTTATACAGTCTGAACGCTAGCCTTGCTGTCGGCTTCGCTCACGTGAGCGTGGCTTATTTGGCGTTTTATATGGGTTTCAATGTTTTTTTATAGAGAAAAACTACGATATTTCAATGTAAACAGCGGCGTCCCTACGAACTGGGCTTTGTTCCAGCACACTCATTAATTAATACGCCACAGTGTATTATATGCATTTTTTATCATCATTTGTTTCTCTTTATTCATTGCTATGGGATACGATACGCATTTATTTCAACCTGTTTTGTTTTTTTTAATTAGCTCCCACTGAATGAAAGTTGAATTGTGCTTAAAAAAATATGGAATTATTTTTTGCATGGATCTATTTTTAATCTGTTATTCTTTGATTATTTCACAAAATACAGAATATAGATAGTATATTAATTTGTATTCATAATCAAAAGTCAGATACCAAATTCCAGCATAATATATTTTATCGGATTATAAATTTACGATTTTGTCAAACACCTATAGCTATTATTTACGATTATGCTTATTTAAAGTCCATTTGATATAGATTTATACCGTATGTTTTTCAAATAGCGAACAACTAGGTTAATATTGGCCAAATTAAACTAATAGTAGAGTGGTATCGACTATTAGTTTCAGGTCGCACGGATGTTTTCTAACAAGGGATAGTCAAAGGTGCGTCTCGATTGGCGGCCGACCCAAAACTCGTTTGTGCGCAGAAATGACGCTATACTCTTCTCTAAACGTGGTGACATACATAAATGAAACCTCACTATAAGTAAAAATATGTGCCTTTAAACCCTCCTTAACTTAAACCCTTTTTGAGTAAAAAACTCTATAACTTAAACTTTTTAGTTTTTAACGTTTCCCTTGAACTTTAACTTATCGAGGTTCTACTGTATAAATACTGAAACAGCCAGTGGCAAGTAATTCAACTTCTGACTTCGCACGGTGTACAAGTTTCAGATAGGTTCAGCAGTAGTTGACAAATAAAAATGCAAACATTTCCTCTTTATTAGTATAAATTATTATACCTGACGGACTGATTTCTGAAACACCCTGTATATGATTAATATTTAGGTGTTGACAATACGTATTAGGGCTTTTAAACATCGCTAGCTATGCGAGCCAATCATCAATTTAGATTTACTAATGTGAAAATTTATTACCCAACTCCATGTATAGTGCAGTAATACGATTTGTTAACGTTATCTCTATTACAAAATATACAGGATGCTACAAAAATCATTAAGTTCATTACGTCAAATGTGAAATTATAAAATCCACTATCTTGATTAAAATTCTAGGTTACTATAATAGTATTTCAATCATGAGTGGTATAGTTTCGCGTAACCTGAATGTTTTATGTTTATATTATGAAGTAAGTATTAGAAATGCCTTTTATTATGTCCATTTTGTGACTTCTTGTGATTTAACACTACGCGTTTCAGCAACGAGTTGCCATCTTCAGGTGTGGTTAATTAATCACACCTGAAGATGGCAACTCGTTGCTGAAACGCGTAGTGTTAAATCACAAAAAGTCACAAGATGGACATAATACAAGGTATTTCTAATACTTCATAATATAATAATAATAATAATAATAATAATAATAATAATAATAATAATATTTTTTTATTGAAAAGCCACTAATGTGGATACAAACGTCAGGAAAATATAAGTAATACATATTAAAAAAGATCCTTTAAATCATAAGGCACAGTATTACAAAAATGTGTTTTTAATTTATTTTTAAAATATTCTGTTTTATTTATGATTTTTATTTCATCTGGCAATTTGTAAAAAATTTTATAGCCGATATAAATAGGACTTTTTTCAAAAAATGTCGTGTTATGCTTTAAAACAATATTGTTGTTACGGGTATTATATAGTTTTTGTTTATTATCTTCAAAAAAGTACTTATTAGAATGCATAACTGTGAGCAGCTCATGAGCAAAAATTCCGTAAAACACTACGCGTTTCAGCAACGAGTTGCCATCTTCAGGTGTGGTCTGGATGAAAACAAAGTCATATTAGCAAGTCGACACCAGCGTTGGCCAATCCCATTAATGTGTTCAAAAGATCGCCCTCAAAGCGAATGTCTTCCAAAGCCAACGTTGGTGACTTTTTGTTAAATATTGATCATATGAAAACCATCCACACGGCATGGCAATTGCCCGAATGTCAACATTGATTGGTCGAAATTTGCCATGTCGTCCGAATCCGGCATTACAGAAACGTATCCCGATTAAAATCAATCAAGATCCGTAGATTTCGAAATTGGAAAACCTATTCCTGAACATTTTTATATAGAGTTACACATATCTTTTCTGAACAATGACGACCTCTCTTCGGCTTGAGAATAGCCGAACGTGTATAGCAATGCTGTTGTTCACATGGCATTGCTATGGTTCCTCTATTACAAGTCCCCAGTTCTCGGGTTCTAGCCCGAGAGCTGGTAAAAGTATCAAATGGATTTTCAATTTATTATTAAAAAAAAAAAATGAATTGAAAATATGAATTGGTGCTAGGCTCAGATAACCTAAGCTGTTGGTGGTCTTTAAAACACAATTTCAATTTACTATACCTCTCTTCAATGAACACAACGCTTCCGAATCGAATGTATATAGTAAATGTAGACAGGTTCTACTGTACATAAATTTTCTATTTTAATCTCAAATTTTATAGCGATGTCTGTATATACACGCCATTTTGTGAACTCGTGTGCAGCTAAGCAATAGTTAATAGTGAACCACAGCTTTACAGACCGTTAAATTGGCACCAGGAGACGTTAGCAACTTTTAATAATAACAGTAATAATAACACATGGAGGATAGAAGACAGTGGTAAGCGGATCTCTTAATGGCTGTTTCAAATTACCTATTATAATCTCGGACAGACTAAAGCAGGACCATGCTCCAGTTGTTCTAAGTAGCGTGCGATAATGTCTAAAGCTGCATTTACACTGACAAATAGTTAATTACCTACTTATAAATGACTGACACTACTTTCGTTATATTCCTTACTCGTTCAAAAAAATGGCGGGCGCCAGACGCAATTTTGTCAGTAGGTACGCAAAAAATCGGTAAAACCTTGTGTGTGGGGTATCAAATAAAAAGGCTCGATGAGTAGATTCAACTAAAAGGAAGGAAATAAAAAGTTTATTAAAAAAACAAAAAACCCGACTGCGTAAAAATCGAACATAAAAGATGGAAACAAGATCAAATGATAACATGCAGTCGGAGGCATAGTAGTAACAACATGCAGTCGCAGCATAGTAGTAACATCAGGCATTTCGGTTCAATTTGTTACTACCATGCCAAAAATTTATTAAAAGAACAAAAAACCCGACTGCGTAAAAATCGAACATAAAAGATGGAAACAAGATCAAATGATAACATGCAGTCGCATGTTATCATTTGATCTTGTTTCCATCTTTTATGTTCGATTTTTACGCAGTCGGGTTTTTTGTTTTTTTAATAAATTTTTTTTTTAAATTCAAATATACCCAGTTCTATTTATAAAATTCGTAAGCGTTTAGTAGGTGGTATGTTACAGTTACCTTGTTTGAACTAAGAAATTATTGTCAGATTAACGTTTAGTTTGTAGTACATTATAGTCAGAATACAAGAGTTTTAATTGTTTGTAAAATTGTTCGACATTGTAAGGCGCGTGAACTGTACATCCGCTACATTATGGCTATATTATTATTATATGTGTTCGTATGGTACATAGGTAGAATATGCACAGATGGTAGAAGTTGGTTGTTAGTGTAGCGTGAATAATATCGCGGCTCGTTAGGCCGCCGGGACGCCTTGTAATACACACCGGCGTCTGTCCGACACTACAATAGCGCCGCGACGACGTCTGAAAGCGACGATGCGCTCATACAACTGGCAACGGAACTATACAGTACTATGCATAACTGATGTACTTTATGAATATACCTCTCACATGTGTGAGGAGACGCAGCACCAAAGGCAACAAATTAAATAAACCTAAATAAAATATTGCAGTTTATGTACAGCAGGTGTTGAAATTCAAAATGTATTTTTATTTCAACTCCGCAAGTGGGAAATGGTACTACTAATTTGGATCAAAATTCAATTTTTACAATTTTCCAATACTTTCCCTTCTTGAGGTACCCGGAATGTAAAAAGCATGTTTTAAAAAATCGTTTAGGTAGGTAGTAGTTTTGTGGCAGGTCTTTTTTTTAAATTTTGAATTTACTTTTTATTTAGTACGTTTTAAACTAAATTCTATAGCTAAGAACTCTTTCAAACAAAGACAACTGCATCAAAATCGGACCACCCGTTAATAAGCTACGATGCAACAGAAAAACACACACACCGCGTCAAACTGCAGAAGCACGCAGACGGTATGCTAACCGTTTTCCCGGGCGTCATTTTTCTGAAGCACGCACTTTTAATAAAATTTGTGAATTGCGATTTTGTTAAAAAATCAAATTTATATAAACTCAGAAACAGGTTGCATCTTACAACGTGTGGCTTATACATCAGAAAATACCTTATTAAATACTGGACATTGAAATGCTGTGGAAATTTAGTACTTATTACACATATTTACTTTTTAAAATAAGTTGCGGTCAACAAGGTAAAATAATATAATTGGAGAGGCAGTTGATTGATCCAAATAAAACGAAGAAAAATAAAAATATACTAACATGATGCTAATATTTTACCCAGTTCCAGAAAGATATATATACAGGGTGGTTTGCGATGGACAGTAAAACTTCTCTAAGGGCCAGCGCACACATGCTACTTTTTATATCGAAAACGCGTGATTTAGCAACTATATCGCGACTTCATCATTACTCAGCTACACAAAATTTGTCGGTCGATCGCACGATCTGAATGAGAGGACCTCCAGTCTTCTTGATTTATTTATTTTATTTATTGTAAATTATAGACGCGTCGACAACTTATTTATTTATTGTAGATTATAGACGCGTCGACAACTCAGGTCACTGGCGTTTTCAACACAACAAATAACATATTTGTGTATTAAAATCCGCCAACCGCGTCGATAACTTAGGTCATTAGCGTCTTGATTACATTAAATAACAACTCACTTAAAACTAAATGACATCACAAAACATCCATGAGCGGAGGCGAGATTCGAACCAACGACAGTCTGATCCAGAGGCCGTGACACTACCACTGGACCACACTGTCCTCTAGTCTTCTTGAGTTTGACGATTATTGTGACTGTATGATTTCCAGAACCCTCCGTACGACGTATACAACTTGTATTAAAAATCGTTTTCTATATTGTGGTAGTACTGTTCGTTTGAAGGAGTTCGCAGACACAGTGGAACCAACATAGTCATTCTCGACATACTTGAAATGCAATTGGTGAATGTAAACTGTTTAGATGCATTAATGAGAAATCGTTTTCAACCCATTCATTGAAGAACATGCTTCTTTCTCTTTCTTAATCCCGACGGTTGCGTTTAAACATCTCTTTCTAACTAAATTGTATTTCGACTAATCTATTACCATCTGTTTGTATTCATTCACCTTTTAAGGAACGTACAAGGTGTGGTTCATAATCACAAGTTGGAACACCAAAATATATTCGTATTAACTGTATAAAAATTCAACAAATCAAATAACAGGTTCGTTTTCGAGAAAAAAAAATTCGACTGATGACCAGTCCTATACTTCCCACCTAGTAAATATTTGCAAAAAATAAACACTTTTTTTTTTTTTATTCTTTAAAAAAAGCATGGCCCTCTTTTTTGTTTGGTGATCTACTGATGACTAACTTAATATAGCAAAAATCATGGTTACGTTGATTTACGTACAATTTTTATTTTTTTGAGTAAAATATTTTTTTTCTCGAAAACTATACATATTAGAGAAAAAAAATATTTACATTTTTTTCATATTATAACATCTAGAATTCATTTATATTTTTTTTTACTTATGTTAATACGTGACATTGAGGACATTTTCTTGAATATCTCAGGATCCACTGAACCGATTTGACTCAAAATCTAATCAGATCTAAGTTAAAGGCTGATAAACACAATAGAACAATCGGCATGGTCGTATGTTGTTCCGTTCTTAAGATATCGAAGGCGAAAAATTGACCACATATCCCACACACACTACACACACACACACACACACACATATACACACACACACACATACACACATCAGTCAGGAAATGATCTTAAACGATTTCTAGGGTCTCAAAACGTGAAAATCTGTTAAAATCTCGAAATATTTTTTTCGGACTAAATCCATTACTTCTCTACCATAGTAGAGGTGGGAAGTAATAATAAAGTTTTATTAGAATAAAATATTAGTAAAAAAAACTTTTTAGAGACAAGCTTTTATTGGAATGTACTAAAAAGGAAAAAATAATATTTAATAATGTTGGTTCATAATTATTATAAAAGCGGGTGTTGTAATCCCTATGAAAGTTTATTAGTCGCAACTCCCGCTTTTATAATAATTATGAACCAAAATTATTAAATATTATTTTTCCCTTTTTAGTACATTTCAATGAAAGCTTGTCTCTAAAAAGTTTTTTTTTACTAATATTTTATTTTGTTCATTTTAGTCTTTCAAAATTTTACCCCCTTTTGGTCCCCCTCGGGACTGAATTTCGAGAAATATCTTCTTAGTGGATACTTACGTCAGAAAAGGAATCTACTATCCAAATTTCAAGTTTCTAGTTTCAGCGATTTGGCCTGGGCGTTGATTAGTCAAAAAAACCCTACACCCTCGTTTGAACCCCTTAGGGATTGAATTTAATTCTTAAAACGATTGATTCATGTATTGTCATCGGGAATCGCTATGTGTACCAAATTTTAAATCGATAGGATACGTGGAAGTTGTTCAAAATTGACTTGCAAGATTTGACCTAAACAAACAAACATACAAACATTGTAAGTTAAATAAAAGCTTGTAAAAATTGTACCCGCCACTGGCGAATTAAATGTCAAAATGCACTCGTTAAAGACTAACTAAATACAAATCTTTCTCACTGATTATGTAACTGCTATAAAATTTTGATAAAATGCATAATTTTATAATCAGTTATTACCGATTGCTCGGCTGTGATATTCATAAAACAACTGTAAGACATATTTTACGAATATTGAAAAAACAGACGTGATTATATTATACGTTGAAGCTAGCGGATATTCTGCAGAAGCATGCAGACGGTATGTTAACCGTGTTCCCCGGCATTGTGACCCTGAAGCACACACTTTAAATAAAACTGTGAGTTTGTGAATATCGTGAATTCCATTATTAATGAAGTCTCCAAAGTTTTGTGTAAGTACATGTCATTGTGTATTACTTTTTCTTTAAATTTTGCGTTCATTTTAAAATTATAAAACTAAAGGTAAAAATACATTAAATTACTACAGGTTAAAGTTGCCTAGAGTTTGGAAAATATTTTCATCTCGGATTTTCGATAATAAATTAGCTAGTAATACAATAAATGAAATAAATAGAAATTTCATCAAAATCGGTTCAGTAGTTCGGCTGATTTTAATTAAAGTGAGTAACGGATTGTGATTCCTTTAAGGTAAATGTCACTTTTTGACACTAAAAAGAAAAAATTAAAATACTTTTTAAAAAAAACCTCCTTCAAAAAGCCATTAAAAAGAGAAAAATAATGAAATTTTGAGGTCTGCGCCAATTTAATAAAATATGAAGTCGGTTTAAAAGTATAGTATAGTGATTAATATCTTCTTTTTAACCGACTTCATATTTTATTAAATTGGTGCAGACCTCAAAATTTCATTATTTTCCTCTTTTTAGTGGCTTTTTGAAGGAAGTTTTTTTTTATAAAAAGTTTTTTTTACGCAGCCACACATCAATTACTTTGTACCTTGAATTTATGAAACAGAAATAACACAATAACATAATTTTTAATTTAGTAAATAATATATAAAACAACGTCATCATTTCTGTTGCCGATACAGTTTTCATAAGCGTCGGGTTTTTTATTTAAAATTTCAAATAATATAAAATTAATTTTTAAACAACGCTAACACGCTCTTTGTAGACTTCATTATACCTACGTTTTTTCCGCCTTGTATTTCTGAATCACCCTGTATAATAGTATATTTCTTAATCATCCTGTATAAT
Organism: Mongoloraphidia duomilia; assembly: GCA_039654895.1. Classification (NCBI taxonomy): domain Eukaryota; kingdom Metazoa; phylum Arthropoda; class Insecta; order Raphidioptera; family Raphidiidae; genus Mongoloraphidia; species Mongoloraphidia duomilia. Next base: position 18,935,949 of record CM077527.1, read on the forward strand.
AGTGAAAACAGCGTCAAAATCCTTCTAGTGATTCTCGAGATTTCAAAAGCTTTCAGAAGAATGATTATATTTTGTTCCATCGCGTACTTTAAATCAGTTTGAATAGACAAAGCTTCGTTTTGTACCTAACCTGAAATGTTTAAAGATTGGAAAATGAGTTTGCATTTAGTCTTTTGGAAGTCTGTTTCTTCTCAAACGTTGCAATGGCGTCAATTGAATTCAACATTAAAAAAATGAACAAATCTTTTCAAGAAAGAAAAACTTAACTTTAAAAATAATAATATAAAAAAACTTGATCTAGCAGTGTGTAAAGTAAAGATAAAAAGTTTATCGAATCGCAAGTAGATGTCAGTAATAACTTCTTTAAAAAAAACTTTTTAACAAAAAAAAACCTCCTTTAAAAAAGCCACTAAAGAGAGGAAAATAATCAAATTTTGAGGTCGGCGCCAATTTAATTATAATAATAATAAATATTTCGATGTATATGTTGCAGTCAAAACTCTTAACCAGTCAAAAGTACTATTGACTAGCAAAATCAATCAAAAGTACTTTTGACTGAACAGGTTGGTCAAAAGTGGTTTTGACTGAAAATTATTAGTTATTAGTGTATTTGCCATATGGCACATACACTATTGGCGTCGGTCGGATGGTGGGACCTAGGGGTCGGACCAAAATTTCTCGACGTTTCATAGCCTCCTGAACAGTTTGCCACCATTTTTGAAAATGTTTATGTATATATGAATGTATATATATATATATATATATATATGTGTGTGTACACGATAACTCTCGACAGACTTAATCGATTTAAACGAAATTTGGTACACACATTGGAACCCATTACCGCACGAAGCCTATTTAAAATGGGCCCGATCGGACTATTTTAAGGGTTGTATTTAGGTGTTGAAAAAAGTTTTTGGGCCCAAAAATACCGAAAAAATTCTCAGAATCGTTTCAAAATTGAAATTTAACCCTTTAGTAAAGATTAAAATGTGCTGTTAAAATTTTAATAAAATCGGCCAACAGGGCCGGACTTACAAAAATTTTATGAAAACACTGGTTTGCGGATAGTGATTTACTTACTGAAGGGTGTATTTAATTTGGTACAAAGGTTGCATTGATAATATTATTGAAATTAAGAAAAAAAATATTATTTTAAGGGATGTATTAAGGGGTTAAATTTTTTATTTTGTCCAAAAACAAACTTAAGTTTACATAATAAAGCCACAAGGCCTGCATTAGCAAATACACTATATTGTCGGCAGGGTTTTGGCACTGCGACCCGAGTTTTTATAACATGTTACCATCAGATATAAAATCAATTCAGAGTTTTGCAATTTTCAGAAATAGAGTAAAGAATTTGCTGATAGATAGTTGTCCGTATGATTGCCGCGTGCAATTCTAAGACAAATCTGTCCAACTATTTTATTTAATACTTTTAATTTATTAATTGTATATCTTTATTCTGTATGACGCTATTACACCTTTTTATAGGTTTTCAATAAAGATTATTTCTATTCTATTCTATTCTATTGACTAGCAAAATCAATCAAAAGTACTTTTGACTGAACAGGTTGGTCAAAAGTGGTTTTGACTGAAAATTATTGGTTATTAGTACTTTTGACTGCAAATTTGCGGTTAAAAGTACTGTTGACTGACGCTCTTCGTCAAAAGTAGTTTTAACTGCAATAAAGCATCAGTCAAAAGCACTATTAACTCGTTAGATGTGAATAAAAAAGATATCGCGACCACCATGCCCTATAGAAATATGAGCAGCATCAATAATGTCGTAGATTTCCTCAGCCGGCAAAAAATATTTGACAGGTTCTGTGTTTGTAACTAATTTTTTTGTACCACAAACTACAATGATGTTAAACCGTTTTAGTCTACTGTACTGTAATGGTGTTTTCTTTTCATCAAATTTCGCGTCTTCCACTTTTCAAATTTTTCTTTTGTCATCACATTGAAATGACTATCTTTCATATCTTTTATCGCTAAAATTCTTTGCAAAAAGCGTTCTTTCTTTTCGTAGTCACTCATTTTTGTTCTAATATCAGCACGTTCTCCACTAATAATGAGTAATATAAAAGTTTATATGTGCGTTTGTCGTTATTTTTATCGACCACCTTAACTTTTTAAGAGTTTTGACTGATACAACCAGTCAAAACCACTTTTGACGGAATTACTTAGTCAAAAGTACTTTTAACCAGCTCCATTGGGCAAAAGTACTTTTAACTGTTATTTTAGTCAAAAGTATTATTGACTAAAGCATACGGTCAAAAGTACTTTTGACTGATTTTGCTAGTCAATAGTACTTTTGACTGGTTAAGAGTTTTGACTGCAACATATACACTAATACATAATATACAAGAATTACTAAAACTTTTTATATATTATTATCTACTTTTATTTTATTAAACTGGAGCCGACCTCTAAATTTTATTATATTCCGCATTTAGTGGCTTTTTTGAAGGAAGTTTTTTTTTCTTTTTAGTGGCTTTGCAATAGGTAGTTTATTTATCTTATAAAATCAAATGTTCGTTAAATATTATAAATAAAATAATTTCAATTTTATTTTTTTATATTTTAAATTGTTATCTAATATCTATAATCTATATAATATATTTTCATTATTAAAAATAAAATATTAGTAAAAAAAAAACTTTTTAGAGACAAGCTTTTAAATTGAAATGTACCAAAAGGAAAAAAGGAAAAAATAATATTTTATAATTTTGGTCCATAATTATTATAAAAGCGGGGGTTGTAATCTCTATGATAATTTATTAGTCACAACCCCCGCTTTTATAATAAAAATTATTAAATACTATTTTTTCCTTTTTATTACGTTTCAATAAAAGCTTGCCTCTAAAAAGTTTTTTTTTACTAATATTTTATTTTTAATAATGAAAATATATTATATAGATTATAGATTTAGATAACAATTTAAAATATAAAAAAATAAAATTGAAATTATTTTATTTATAATATTTAACGAACATTTTATCCCCTTTTGATCCCCCTCGGGGCTGAGTTTCGAAAAATCCCTTCTTAGTGAATACTTACGTCAGAAAAAGAATCTACCTACTGTCCAAATTTCAAGTTTCTAGTTTCAGCGATTTGGCCTGGGCGTTGATTAGTCAAAAAATCTCTACACCCTCGTTTGAACCCCTTAGGGGTTAAATTTAATTCTAAAAGCAATTTATTCATGTATTATCATCGGAAATACATATGTGTACAAAATTTCAAATCGATTGGATATGTGGAAGTCGTTCAAAATTGACTTGCAAGATTTGACCGAAACAAACACACAAACTAACATACAAACAATGCAAGTTAAATAAAAGCTTGTAAAAATAAAAGCTTTCGGGATACAAACCTAGGCTTAGCGTTTGCCGGTAGAATAGACTCATGCTTTTCTACAAGGTCACCATGCCTTACTGTGTCTGACACCTTAACATAGATAGATAGATAGATAGAGTTTTATTGGTTTCAAGTTATACATATAAATATGTTAAAAAACAAGTCAAAAAGGTAAATATAAACAAAATCAATTTCTATGGCACATTTTTTGCATCTAAAAATTCTTTGACAGAATAGAAACACTCCTTAAGTAAGTACTTATAAATAATTTTTTTAAAAAAATCTAGTTTCTTGTTCCTTGTTTCCATGGATATTTTATTAAACAATTGAATGCCTAAGTAATTAGGGCCATATGTGGTATTTTTATTATGGAAAAAAGGAACCAGAAGATATTCTTTTTAACTTCCCATTGGAAGTTATTGTAATGGGTCCGAAAATCGAAATCAAAAAGGAAAAAAAATTTTTATGTTTCAAGGTCACTACACTATTTTTACACTACTTTTAGAAAGATGTCTGTGTGTGTGTGTGTGTGTACGTATGTATGTGTCAATTTCTTTCTAAGACGAAATCTCGAGAACGAAAAATGATATCGACTACGTTGGGGTGCCAATCGACGCGTATTAACGTAAATATGATCTGAAAGGAATTTTTTTAAAATCGGTTCAGCCGTTCTTTTTTCTTAACCAAATAACCTCCAAAAAGTAGATTTTACACAATATCTCGCGAATAAAAAATTATATCGACTTCGTAAGGGTGTCAATCGAGGCGTGTTAACGTCATTTTGATCCGACATAAATTTTATAAAAATCGGTTCAGCCGTTTTTTTTTTTTTTTTTTTTTTTAATTATTGATGTTTTAATGATTAAAATGATTACTTTTCAGTGTAATATCTAATTTAATTATTATTATTAAATATTTATCAAACTGGGAAGTTCGTCGTGTGGACCTCAAGGGTCGCACTTTAGTCCTAATAAACGACCCACCTCACGGCTTGTTTTAAATTATTGTTAAAAATAAATAATAATTATGTTTTAATGATTAAAATGATTACTTTTCTGTGTAATATCTAATTTAATTATTATTATTAAATATTTATCAAACTGGGAAGTTCGTCGTGTGGACCTCAAGGGTCGCACTTTAGTCCTAATAAACGACCCACCTCACGGCTTGTTTTAAATTATTGTTAAAAATAAATAATAATTATGTTTTAATGATTAAAATGATTACTTTTCTGTGTAATATCTAATTTAATTATTATTATTAAATATTTATCAAACTGGGAAGTTCGTCGTGTGGACCTCAAGGGTCGCACTTTAGTCCTAATAAACGACCCACCTCACGGCTTGTTTTCTAGTATTATAGTGGTGCAGAGACATGTGATCTTGAAAATTCTCTGAATGTTTTTTAATAAATATCAAACAGTTAAAAACATACTGACACGGTAGTTATACATGCTGTGTTTTGTTTCACATGTCAACTACTTCCGACTATTTCTATTACATCTAATATTTTTAAAATTTCACCCCAGTATGAGACAATAAACGTTATTCACGCCAAAGGTTGCGAATCACTGGTCTATAGTGTGTAGTGAAAATTTGTTCTATAATTAGGTAAATGTGAATTTATGTAATTTGTATATGGTTCAGTAATATTGTTATGTTCCCGAATGGTTAGACATAACTGTGGGTCGCCGGTGGCACTTCATATTCTCATCCTACCCTGCACAACCCCACTTTACATAACTCTTCGGTACGTTCATAAACAGAATCAGCACACAACCCACGGTAATTTAATGAAAATATCACGTGCTTTGTACACTAAATATAATATCATCGTGCCTAAATATTCTTATTCTATTCGTGAATCAATTATACTTTTTCGTGGGTTTGTTTGATTTATTTCTTTAGATGGAATAATCATTTCATTGATGAGAAATTTAGCTAATAAGTCAAATAAACAGCCGAAATGGTTATTTACCTTCTGGATGAAATGAAGTAGGGGTGGGGAAATTAGTATTTTCCCTATTAAGTCGTAATACTTAGTGGTGACAATAAAAATATATGAGCACTGTGGTTGGAATAAAAACAAAAATAAAGATAGTTACTTCTTACCACAACAGTTTTATTGATGGATGTACATTTCGAAAGCTATGCTTTCATCTTCAGCAAACACTATACATCATGTATAGTGTTTGCTGAAGATGAAAGCATAGTTTTCGAAATGTACATCCATCAATAAAACTGTTGTGGTAAGAAGTAACTATCTTTATTTTTGTTTTTAGTGGTGACATTTTAATATAGGTATCAAATACTCCTGTGTGAGAAGCGAGCAAAGGAAGAGAGATTTTAGTCTGTAAGAATCCGAAACTCCCTGCGGGTATCATATTGTGCTAAATTTCTCCTCCTCCGAAAAAAAGGTAGCAAATAAATAAAATTCGTAAGGAATCTCGAGGATTTGTGTCCTAGCCCTCGGGAATTTGTGACCTAGCCCTCAGGGATTTGTGACCTAAAGCCCTCGGGGATTTGTGACCTAAAGACCTCGGGGATTTGTGACCTAGTAAATTCCAGTGAAATTTTTCATATTAAAATAGTTATTTTCGATACGTGTGCGTGAAGTGAGGTATTCTAGTATGCTTAAATTGAGACACGAGCTAAGGGACTGACGCATACACAACGAGATCTCGTTGTGTATGCGTCAGTCCCTTAGCTCGTGTCTCAATTTAAGCCTACTAGATATCTCACTTTAAGCGGGCGTATCGAACATGATTTTTTATAACGACTGCTTCTAAAGTTTATGAAAAACAGGAAAAAAATTATGAAAACGGAAAATTCGCTCTTCGAGTCCTTAAAACTTTACAATTACAGACTAAGTTACGATTTAGTTTATTTTTATTAAAGTTATTAACTTCTATATAAATCATTAAAAACATGACTCTCTCATGATGTGGACTTTGTAGGCGCGTCGCTATATATAGTAACACATCGATCGATAGTCAGTAAATAGTGCTTGTATTGTACAAAGTGCGGAAATTTCGAATTTATAAGATGTAGAGACGCACGGTTATTGTACTTTTACGCACGGTGACGGTACTTTTACGCATGCTTTGGACTTTCACGCACGGTGACTGTACTTTCACGCACGCTTACTAAAATACGCCTTTTCACGCCCGCCTTACAGTGCTCGAATATTGAACTTTAGAAGCAGGAGTTATAAAAATTATTTTGGAATATGGAAGTCATGTATAATTCTCTATACCAATATTTTACTTTGTGCAACATGTCTTGGCCATCCCTTTATAGAACTGTTGGTACATTATATTATTATTAACGTTAGATTCTCAACCAGTGCATTCGCTGCATCTAATAATTCAAAATTAGTGACGTTATGCATATTATTAATTTGTTGAAGACAGTTTATCGTGTGTACTGACTTCGTGTTATGTTTGTCTGTGTATTGGATAATTAGGTATTTACTGTTCACGGATAATTTAGTTTATGTTGAATTACGACTTGGCGTGTACAGTCGACTCAAACTATGATGTTTTTAGGCGCGAACTTACATCCCTGTGTTAATGTAAATCTACACCCCATTAAACACTTTTTATAAACAAACCTTCTTAAAAAAAAGCCACTAAAAAGACGAAAATTTTGAGTACGACGCCAAATTAATGAAAGTAGATATATAACATTTTTTTGGTAATAAATTGGCTCCGACCTCAAAATTTTAGATATTATTTTCGTCTTTTGGATAGAATGAAATATAGCGAAATATCTTAATCTGTCATTTTTTTTCTTAATACTATTTTCACTTTTGCGTCACACTATAAAAACACGCATTATACGTTTATCAAAGAGGCCGTATGTTCAAGTTTCGTTCCTGTATACGTATTACCGTCAATAACTTTACGTGCGACGAGAATCGACGAGAATATACGTCAAACGATAAATGATGGCAACGCATTGTAAGCACTTATATTGATAAGGTTGTAATTCATTTTCATGGAGGGTATATATTTCAATGGAGGTTAAATTAAGATGTAGGAGCGACCCTCTCATCCCATACGTGGTTCCTATATTCTTCCCACGTGGTTTCTTCCTTTTCCTACACTCACTTAACTGACTTCTTATATTGCTAATGTTATGACGTAGGTAGTTTGCAATATATACAGAAGTTATTTGTGCAGGCAATTTTTTAAGGCCACCTATAGCGAAGACTATCTGCGTCTAGTGCCAATTAATAGTTTCAATTTAAGTCTTCATGGTTTCCGGGCTTGTAGGCCGTGGTCCGGTGGTATTTCGTCTACAACTGCGGTAGACATTCTCAAAGGCGATGTGGCAGCGGTCGAAGTGTCCTCCTTGGCGGCTCACACTGACCTGTGAGCCGCCAAGGAGGACACTTCGACCGCTGCCACATCGCCTTTGAGAATGTCTACCGCAGTTGTAGACGAAACGTCAAGCAGAAATACCACCGAACCACGGCCTATAAGCCCGGAAACCATGAAGATTTGGAACAATGCCGGCCGTGAAAGCTTGCACACTTGGATAGTTTCAATTTATTTAGGACAGCATTTTATAACGGTTTAGTGCTGGCCATTTGTTCAAACTGTCGTGGATGTTTTGTGATGCCGTTTAATTTAATTCTGTCACACTAACTCCCTTAGTTGTCGAGTCAATAAACTACGATAATTAAAATAAATAGAACCTGTGGGCTATCGAACGTTTTTCGTACGACCAATTACAGACTAGTTTAGCCACACACAGTTCTTCAAGTTTGACATAAACATTCTGATCTTGGGAGTGTAATCCATCAATGAATCATAACCGCTGCTATTTAGGAAATAAGCTTCCGGGTAATACCGGTGCACAGAAGGGGAAATCCGGGATGTTCATGCATTGCTGGTTACACCTCGTTCCCTTATGACTATTACTTCTTCGCCACTCCATTCTTCTTCGTCCCGATTCTTTCAGATATGTCTATTTTTACCTTCATCTAAGTATTCATTGATTGAAATTGATTCGGTATGAGAATTTTGACATTTAATGATTTAAAATCGATACATTTACAGTGGATATCATTTGAAATACAAAATATATAGGTTAAGGGTGTTTAGATACCTTATATACCTACTTGTGTTTGAAATTTGTCTCCCAATTTACACCATTGTCCATTTTATTGTAATGTCGATAAAATAAATATACATAAAGAATTTTTAATTCGACGCCTTATAAATACTACGAAAATAATCAAGAAAAAAAATTTTGTTTCCCAATTTACACCCAAATACCCTACAATTACAACGAAAATTAAGAGGATTTTTTTTACAAGCTTTTATTTAATTTGCAATGTATGTTAGTTTGTGTGTTTGTAAATCAATTTTGAATGGCTTCCACGTATCCGATCGATTTGAAATGTTGTACACATATGTATTCCCGATGACAATACATGAATAAATCGTTTTTAGAAATAAATTCAACCCCTAAGGGGTTCAAACGGGGATGTAAGGTTTTTTTTGACTAATTAACACCCAGGTCAAATCGCTGAAGCTAGAAACTTAAAATGTGGACAGTTGGTTTCCTTTTCTGACGTAAGGATCCACTAAGAAAGGATTTTTTGAAATCAACCCCTGCGGGTGTCAAAGGGGAGTAAAATTTTGAAAGACTAAAATGAACAAAATAAATATTAGTAAAAAAAACTTTTTAGAGACAAGCTTTTATTTAAATGCACTAAAAAGGAAAAAATAATTTTTAATTTAGGTTCATATTTATAAAAGCGTCGGTCGTGACTAATAAACTATCATAAGAGTTCACGACTCACGCTTTTATAATTATGAACCTAAATTATTAAAAATTATTTTTTCCTTTTTATTTAATTCTGTGAGTAGGTACTTGAATCTTGAAACATCTTAACTAGTCGGCGACGTTGAACCTATAAATACGATAGGATTTTTCTATCGCTTATATATCTAGTTAAAACTAAACGATTTTTTTTTCTTTTCAGCCGACAAACTGCCTCCCGGTTTTCCACTGATAACGCAAGCTCCCACTACGAAAGTTGTGGAAATCGGCCACAACGCGGTGCTGATGTGCAGCGCCACGGGGAATCCAATGCCACGCATCAACTGGGTACGCGACATGTTGCCTGTCGATACGACAGCCAATCCGAGATACACAATTCTGGACAAGAACATGCCAGGTACAGGTAATGTGTAAACGCAAATTTAGATTGATTCTTTTGTTTCTATGTTTGTGTTGTCTTGTGTATAAGCAAAGGTTACTAAAACAAATGAAAACTATACAGAAAATAAAATATCAGAGTTATATTGCAATTTTGACATACTTGTTCTTCGTTTTACAGATAAAAATAATGTACCTTTTCCGATTTTTTTAAATCAAATTTTTATTTCAACAATTTTAGATGACAAAATTTCTAAAACAAAAAGATAATTATTTGAAACTTATAAATATTAAATACCTTCTCTTTGTCGCAATTTTTTTATTAACCTAATTTCAATTGTTTTGGAAATCTTTGATTTTAATTATACTTTCATTCGTGGGCGCCAACTTAATGGGGCCAATGTAGGACACAATAATTTTTTTAATTCAGACTTCGTAATTAGGTACTATACTATTCTGAAAATGACAGGAAATGTAAAATTCTGATAATCTTTACACAAAAAATTAATAGTAATATACTACTGACCACTTGGCCATTTTTGGTGTCGATGATTTGACATGTTCAGTTAACCTACCTCATCAATTTTTTGCTTTTAAAATAAAAATAAAACACACTAATTGAAAATAGTTCTACAGACACAGATTTATTTAAAATTTACTCGACGATCGTTTCGGGCGCCATTAACCCATTTTCAGGAGTACATAACTATATTACTTATATTAATTATGTATTCCTGAAGATGGGTTAATAGCCCGAAACGATCGTCGAGTGAATTATCTCTACTAATATTATAAATGCGAAAGTGTGTGCGTATGTATGTTTGTTACCACACATCTCCGTAACGGCTGAATGGATTTACTTGAAATTTGGTATATAGTTACTTTAGGTTCTGGAATAGGACATAGGATACTTTTTATTCCGGAACAATGTATAGTTCCTGTGGGATAGTAACAAAACGTAACTCTGCAATTTTTTTTGCATTTTAGCGTATTGACGGAATCCTACTAATATTATAAACACCACCAGCCCGGCTTCGCTTCGCAGGGGAAGAATTTCTCGCGGGGGCGGATAATAAATCTTAAATTCATAGTACCCGGACGAAGCCAGACCGGGCCGCTAGTTTTGAATAAATCGTGTTTGTAGAACTATTTTCAAGTTGTATTTTATTTTTATTTCATCATATTTTACCAAGAGCCTATTGAAAAATCTGTTAACTTCATATCAGACGTTAATGACCTCTGTTGTCGAGCGTCTATAATTTACAATTCATTCATTCTGTTAACTTCATATATGTAATACTCCTATATCGTCAGCGTCCTATCTTCGCCTGTAAAGTGAAAAGCGCGCCGAGAGATAGAGATGCTAGATTGGAATTGGATGCTATCGCGCATGAGCGGCAAGACACCGACGTGTCGTTTACTTGTGTTACTTCAGGCATACTATGTTATTCTGCCCTGCCCAAGGCTGTGCAACAGAGAAACGATCGTCTACGCTCTACTGTCGGCGACGTGTGTCTCTCTCTCAAGCTGCCGATATAGTAGTATTTCATATATGGTTAACTTGATATGTTTGCTTTTAATTATATCCCACATGTAATTTTCCAAAGTTGGTGCCTATGATTTTGCTTAAATCTTAATTATTCTGACAATAGTTCTATTATAGTCTGTAAAAAAATCTTTGCTATAGCATTTCCTTGAAAAATATTTGGCATAATTTTATTTCTTGTTAGTTGTTCTTGGAATAATTCTTTTTCAGTTGAATTATAATCATGTACGTTGAAGTTTTCTTTTTTATCGGCTGGATATCATTTTCCAAAGTAGTTTTCTTCGAATCAATTACTTAATCCGTCTATAGGCTGTAACCAATACGTCACATAGTATGTTATACCTGTTTTCCATAAGAGCTATAGACATGATCTAGCTCCGAGCTAGTTCGTCTCATATGTTGGCAACATGTGTATAAGGTGGTGGTGTGTTATTATAATGTCTTAGCTCTGGAAACTGTGGAAACCACACTTAGAGGTACGTACAGAGATGGCTCGAGAGAATTGTGGCCCGGCTTTAAAATAATTTTTCACATCAAACATTCTTAGTTTAAATTCAATTAATTTAAAATCTTCAATGAGCTTAGAATTGAATTGTGTGGATTATAGACGCTCGACAAGAAAGGTCATTAGCGGGCAATGAGCTTAGATTCGTACACTGTACAGGAATGGATCAGGCGAATTTCGGTCCACGCTGTAAATAATAATAAAATTCCAAACATCACTGCGAAATTTTGATTTTTATGTTTTATTTTTTTTTCGAATTATCTGTAATTTTTTAAATAGGTACATAAAGAAGCGGTTTAAGCAACTTGAGATCCAAGCTTTAAACTTTGATAAAATTAAACACTTAACATTCCAAAATATGTTAAGATAAATTAATAGATTTTATACGGCTGATTTGCATTTAAAACTTTTTGTTGGAAAGCAGATTATATAATTGATTCCAAACATATCGGAAAAAATCATTTTAGCAACCATAGTAACAGTCAGGATTCTAACCTGAACCTTTCCATTTTCGCGGCGGAATTATGAGCTCTCGCTAGTACGAAGATTCACATCTACAACCTAGCTATAATGAATTAACACTCGCATGTAGTGAAAATCAATTGATTCCGAAGCATATAAGGAGAATGTTAGATCAGTAATCACGGTTGAGTAATTGTAAGCTCATTCCACCGCGAAAGTGGAAAGGTTCAGGTTAGAATCCTGACTGTGACTATGGTTGGTAAAATGATTTTTTCCGATATTGCAGGAATCAATTATATAAATTGGCTGCTTTCCAACAAAAATTTTCAAAATATGTCAAATCTGTGGTGATAAAATGATCTCCAATTATTTTGCACAAAAATCACAAGTTATTTTTTTTCTTTCATGGCATTTGAAACTTCACTTGGTTAGAACAGGCTGAGGGCAGTATCGCCTAGTGGTTAGCGTGCTTAGTGCCGCAACCTCTGGACTGGACTGCCGTGGGTTCGAATCCCACCTGCGCTCATGGATGTTTTGTGATGTTATTTAGTGTAATTGAAAGACACTAATGACCTGAGATGTCGACGCGTCTATAATCTACAATAAATAAATAAATAAATTGTTAGAACAGAGATGTATGCTAAACCTCATGACCTACTGAAATTGTCGAGGACAGCTTGGTATGGTGGTTAGCGTGCTACCCTTTGGATCAAGCTGTTGTGGGTTCGAGTCCCACCTCCGCTCATGAATGTTTTACGATGTCGTTAAATTTAATTTGATATAATTTTATGTAATTATACTCTTAGTTGTCGAGCATTTATAACCTACAATAAATAATTAAGATTTTCAATAAGCCCCCCATTGTAAAACTGCGATGCGTCACTGACTGTCGAACCAAAATCAATATGCAAGTTGAGTATCGAGTCGGCTTGTATTACATCTTATACCGTACCAGCTTACTGCCATTGCATATAAAATGTAAAGTTAGAAATCCCCTTCCTTTCCCCGTTTTACCATGCTTCTCGACGTCTCATTTTATCCCCCCTCCCCTCCTCCCCTACGACGCTGATCTTCAACGCTCTCCCGGTTATAATCTGATATTTTATAACAGCCTATGTAACTAACCAAAAACATTTCGTAATATTTTATTATTTTGAGTATCATTTTGAGTTTGAGCGACTCGTAAAATAGGCGCTGGTTACGAAAATAATTTAAAATAGCACAAAAAAAATTCGTATTGGTACTGAATTTTGTAGATCTCATAACCAATACTTACGCCATCACACTTTGTAATAATAATAATACAGTTATATTTGCATTTCTCCGATCTCCATACCAGATACAAATTTATATTAGGCATACTATTTGTTAATACTATTCTTTGAATAATTAATATTATGTGTTTTTTTATTTATTGAAAATTATCTCATACAAAATAAACATTGAAATTTATCCGTTCTCACAATACGCTTTTCCGGTCATTTTTAAAATGAATGCTCTGAACTCTGAAGATGCTTAAATTTGCTAGCTCGCTCTTCCTCGTAACTCATCGAGCGTGTTCGATCTCCTCCAGATGTTAAATCCGAACGCATTAGAGCGTTCGGATCGATCTGACCGCAAAACCGAACTTACCCGAAAATAAAAATTCAAGACAACATAGTAAACTGTATATCTAGTTGCGTAATGAGGCGTAATACCGATAAGTAGTGACAATTATTAAAATGAATGATTACGAGTTTTAACAGTCACAAACGAGTCATAATATGATAATTACGCACGAGATATATATGGTATTTTTTGCCATACCCACTACAAAATAGCTGCTTTCCATTTAATTTTCAGTATTTTCAAAAAATTTTGACAGTTCATTTTGTGTCGCCAACTTTACTTCTATAGTAGGCCGAGGCGAATAAACATAAATCTCTATGGAAATTGTTTGCTTTCCCACACTAGTGTGGGAAAGATACGTTTCCGTTCACCGGCCTGTTAAAAGTCACTTTACATACATGTAAAGCGGTTATTTTATAGTGAGTATGGCAAAAAAATACATTTTTTTAAAGAATATGTAAAATATTGTGCAAATTTCGTCATGAGAAGATTTTTAATCCAAGCATATGTGAATGCTGTTTACTTGTTTGTTTATAACGTCATCATGCAGTAGGTCCTGCATGTATGTGTAGCCGTACTTTCATTATCCTATGATCTTTATTCCTGCTGCAAAACACATTTTCCTGCTGTCGATGGATGCTCTTCCTGCTTTTGTAACTTGAGTACCTACTGAGAAACCTCTTTCCATATTATTCTCGCTTGTTGACAGTCGTCGAACGCATGGACTAGATTCGTTCAAAATAATAATAAAAAAAACACTTTTAAAAGAACTGAAACTTCAAATTGAAAAACTGTAAGATTAACCCTTAATAGACATAATTTAATCTTCTTTTTATTTATTATAAATTATAGACGCGTCGACAACTTAGGTCATTAGCGTCTTGATTACATTAAATAACAACACACTTAAAACTAACTGACATCACAAAACATCAATGAGCGGAGGTGGGATTCGAACCCACGATAGTCTGATCCAGTGGCCACGACTCACACACCCAGAACGCAAGTACTACGCTTGTGACTTTGCGAAGGAGTGGGAATATTATGATTTTTGTGTAACTTTTCGTGGACTGGTATTTTTGTTTATTTATTTATTGTAAATTATAGACGCGTCGACGACTTAGGTCATTAACAACTCACTTAAAACTAAATGACATCACAAAACGTCCATGAGCGGAGGCGGAATTCGAACCCACGATAGTCTGATCCAGAGGCGGCGACGCTAACCACTGGACCACACTATCCTCTGGTCTTTTTGTTAGTTGAGCACTTTTACAGATATGTCGCAAGAGTCATACGGAGTTTGAGTCGGTATGGAATCGTCTTTACCGACATGTCGCGACGCAGGCACACCTAACCTGATCCAAACAACAGACTTTATTATGCCCGTCTCAATATGTGCATACATACAATATGTGTGATGTTTTCCTCTTGGCTGCCTTGTTTTTCAACTTTTTTCCCGCCGTCTCGCGATATTGATGTAAAAATATATAAGATGACTATATTATAAACCGAGCTGTCGAAATCCTTGAAGCATTAGCAGGTTCTTTTTCTACTTCATTTCATTAATACGCCACGTTTTTAGATTTTTTTCTCTTTATTTATTTTTAACCGATTTCAAAAAGAGGAGGTGGTTCTCAATTCGGTTAAATTTTTTTTTTGTTTGTTACCTCATAACTCCGTCATTTATAAACCGATTTGGAAAATTCTTTTTTTATTTGAAAGGATATACTTTCAGATTGGTCCCATAGAAATTTCAGCAAAATCGGTTCAGTAGTTCGGCTGATTTTAATAAAAGTGAGCAACGGCGTGTGATTCCTTTAAGGTAAATGTAACTTTTTGACACATCAGACAGCGTAAGAAAGTCGGTTTAATAAAAGTGAGTAACGGCGTGTGATTCCTTTAAGGTAAATGTCACTTTTTGAGACTCAAAAGTAAAAAATAAAAAAACTATTTAACAAAAAAAAACCTCCTTCAAAAAGCCACTAAAAAGAGAAAAATTTTGAGGTCTGCGCCAATTTAATAAAATATGACATCGGTTAAAAAGAAGATATTAATCAATATACTATACTTTTTAACCGACTTCATATTTTATTATATTGGCGCATCCCTCAAAATTTCATTATTTTCCTCTTTTTAGTGGAATTTTCAAGGAGGTTTTTTTTTGTTAAAAAGTTTTCTAGTATTAGTTTGCATGTTCTCTCATGTCAGTCTTTGCTCATTAACTTATTGTGTACAAAATAACAATACAAAAGATTAAACAACTTTTTTGCCATACTCACTCTAAAATAGCTACTTTACATACGTGTATGTATGCGTAGAATGTCAGTTAACACAAGTGTGGAAAATAAAGCCATTTCCATGGTGATTTATGTTTATTGCTACTGTGCGCGCACACTACGACAGCTCACGGCCTACTATAAAAGTGAAGTTGGCGACGCAAATGAACTGTCAAAATTTTTTAAAATACTGAAAATGAAGTAAGAAATTGCTATTTTACAGTGGGTATGGCAAAAAATACCATGTATATCTCGGGCGTAATGATATTATGACTCGTGTGACTGTTAAAACTCGCTATGCTCGTTTTAACATACTGTCACTACTCGTCAGTAATATACCTACCTCATTATATACGCATCTAGATATACACTCTACTATTTACTTACAGTTACCTGTCGAGCGTCTATAATCCACAATTCATTCATTCATACAGTTACCTTATAATGAAATTATAATACAGTAATTATAATTATAGTAGATTGTATATCTAGTGACGTAACGAAGTATATTATTGACGAGTAGTGACATTATGTTAATACGAGCATATAGCGAATTTTAACAGTCACACGAGTCATAATATCATTACGCTCGAGATATACATGGTAGTTTTTGCCATACCCACTATAAAATAGCTGCATTTCACTTCATTTTCAGTATTTTCAAAAAAAAATTTAGTTAATTTGTGTCACGTCTATAGTAGGCCGAGAGTAGTTGTTAGTAGGTAATAGCGGGCGGATCAGGGCAAATAAACATAAATAACTATGGAAATGGTTTGCTTTCCCACACTAGTGTGGGAAAGATACGTTCCTGCACACCGGTCTGTCAAAAGTAACTCTACATGTATACATGCATAGCAGCTATTTTATAGTGGGTATGGCAAAAAATACTATACCTAACTAATTATACCAAAGTTTAAATTCAAACTTCGGCGCATGCAGCTTATAAGTTGTAGCGCGTCTATTTAAAAAAAAAGTCTAAGCTGTCAGATGACATACTAAATATGTAATCTCAAAGCATTCAAATCGCAACAGGTCAAACACAATTACCTATTTTAGAAACACTTGATAATATAATTCTTACCGCAAAATTTCGAAACCCTGTTCTGAGTAAATAATTTGTCAGTTATTGTAAACCCGAATGTTTGAAAATGGATTGAAAAAATTGTAACTTGTCCAGTGACGTAGTCAGAAAATAAGAACTTCTATATTTGCATCATAATAGCAAGATATGTCTATATTTGCGTTTAAAAATGAGGAAAAGAATAATCCATTCCAGCCAATGAGGCAACGGAACCATTCCAAATCCATAAACACTATCATCTGACGTAATATAATAAATATTTTGCTTTTTGTTACCATGGTTACAAAGGGACAAGGGTTTCACATTTAAAAATTATCAAAGCATGCTTGTCAGCTAAATCATTTCTCTTAGTCTGAGGCTACACTAGATCCGTGTCAGACCAGATCCGATCAGATCAGACCAGACCAGACCAGACCAAATCAGACACTTCAGACGAAGTGGCTACATAGGGAGTGGATAATATCCGACGGACAGTTTTTCTTTGTTGAACAATAATAATTTTTGATGTGCAAATTTTGAATATTTGGATATTTAAATATTTGTCATAGACTGTAGTTAGCTTCTTTCCGGATTCAAATGAAAATCAAAATGCACTGTTTTTATTAGTGTATTTGCCATATGGCACATACACTATTGGCGTCGGTCGGATGGCGGGACCTAGGGGTCGGACCAAAATTTCTCGACGTTTCATAGCCTCTTGAACATTTTGGCACCATTTTTGGAAATGTCTGTTTATATATGTATGTATATATATATATGTGTGTGTGCGGGCTATAACTTTCGAAAGAGTTAATTGATTTTGACGAAATTTGGTAGGCACGTTGAAATCTATCACCGCACGAAGCCTAATTAAAATGGGCCCAATCGGACCATTTTAAGGGTGGTTTTTAGGGGTTGAAAAATGTTTTTGGGCCCAAAAATGCCGAAAAAATTCTCAGAACCGTTTCAAAATTGAAATTTAACCCTTTAGTAACGATTAAAATGTACTGCTAAAATTTTAATAAAATCGGCCCGACAGGACCGGACTTACAAATTTTATGAAAACACTAGTTTGCGGATAGTGATTTACTTATTGAAGGATGCATTTAATTTGGTACAGAGGTTGCATTCATAATAATATTGAAAGTAAGAAAAAAAATATTATTTAAGGGATGTATTAAGGGGTTAAATTTTTTATTTTGTCCAAAAACAAACTTAAGTTTGCGTATTAAAGCCACAAGGCCTGTATTTGCAAATACACTATATTGTCGGCAGGGTTTTGGCACTGCGACCCGAGTTTTTATTTTTTATCGTTGTTCAACAATAACATTTATTATACATTTATACAACTGTTCTTTGTTTTTGGCGTCCCTGAGTCCTGACCCCTGTCATGAGTATCGGCTGTCGCCAATTATTACTCATTGCTGTGTTTACGTTTTGATTTCAATATGCGATTTATGATTTAGATTAGCGATAGAGATAACATTTTTTTCAGAAATATAATGTAATTTTTTTAATCATTTAACAGTTATGCTATCTGTTATGACTGCCCAGTATTGTTAGATTTAAATTTTATTGTTGGGAAACTTGTGAGGGCCGTGACTTGACAGACTTCAGGATCTTTGTCAAAAATCCAAAAAACAGCTAAATTTTAATTAATTTTAACTATTCGAATAGAAGTTTAAATGAATATTCGAATACTTTAATTTGAAAAATACCGAGCCCTATTATAAACAACAAACAAAACAAACAAACTTCAACAATGCGTTGAAACCGATCAGAGTTAATTTACTTTCATTTTATGGACTACTCATAGATTAATTAATAAATAAATTATATTTTCAAATCATACCTGAAAGATTCATTTTTTCGCCAATATCTCTCCACAAAAGACCTTTCACGTCTCTGTTGTGGTATCTTTTGTCTCTTTGGTCCCAAATAGGAGGCTTTTCACGTACAAGATCAATTAAAAGTGATTTGTCCATACTCACAATTGATATTCAAACACGTTTTTAAAAAATAATACAATACAATAAGACAATCTGGTAATAATAGCTAGCATACACAACACTGTTTGTTGAAAACTGTCAAATGTACGGCCGTAGTCTGACGAAAATTTCAAACACGTTTGATATCATCCGACGGTCGGAACGTGTCTGTTGTAATCTGACATATTCTGGTGCGGTCTGGAGTGAACACTGTAGCCACTTCATAAGGTTACTGGTGTTTGTTCACATCCGACAATACGGATCTGATCTGGTCTGATCTGATCTGGTCTGAAACGGCGCCAATGTAGCCTCAGCCTTAGACGGATCAATTACTTCGGAACAAAAAAACAGTTGACTTTTTACTTTCAAAATATTTACAAAACTACAAGGTTTAGAAAAAAACTTTTTATAAACCTTTCTTTTAAAAATGAGTAGAATAGTAATTCTTCATAGAAAAAAAACAAAGTCTAGCACATTTCGATTTTGTGCATGTGCCAATTTTAATAGGACCTTTCCCATTTACGTGTCAAATATCCTATAAAAATTTGGTTCTGATCCGCTTAGCCGTGATTAATAATTACGCTTCCACCACATTTTTTACCATTCCAAGTCCACAAGTGAGGAATTGTACTAATAATAGGTCGAAAATTACTTTCACAATTTATTTCGCCTTCTTGACGTCCCCGGAGTCCAAAAAACATGTTTTTGCAAAAATTCTGATCGTCTAAATGTTTGTCAGCACTATACTGCTGACAGACAAAATAATGTCTGATCAGACATTTTGCAAAATCATGTTTTTTGGACTCCGGGGGACCTCAAGAAGACGAAATAAATTGTGAAAAGTGATTTTCGACCTTGTGGAGTTGGAATAGTAAAAAATATAGATTAAATGTGGTGGAAGCGCAGTTTTTAATCACGGTACCTCCACCATATACTTTTAAATACCTATATACCAAATAACCGGGTAGCTATGATAAAATCCGGATAATATGACTAAGATTCTTCATACAATACTAAACAAAATGGTATAAGTTTCATCTAAACCGGTTCAGTAGTTCCTAAGATATTAGACGATGAATTGATAACGTATTTTATTTTGAAGCCGGTTAATTTGACGAATTTGGAAACGTAAAACTCATGCAGCGAATCGCTGTGTGGCGACCTTGAATATTAAACACTAGTGTTTGGTTGCAGAAAGCATTGTCAGAAAATCTGATTTGACACTGACCTTAAATTGTGACCACACATATTTCTCCATAAGAAAAGCAAATTGTAGAATTTCAAATCGATCTTGCTCGAAAAATAATTGATGGATTGAAACAATATATTTTTTTAAAACTGTGTATACATTTACTATTCAACATAGTTTTTGGTACAATTTCCACTGCGAAACAACATTTTTCTACGCATTTTGAAAAAAATTTAGCTTGAAAAGTTATCTTTTTTTATGTAGATCAATCATTTGTTTTTGTGTGAGTACAAACTAATGTTCTACATGACAGAGAGTTTCACAACGATAATATGGTAACAGTCTAAGATCATTGTTAAATCAAATTTTTGACAATGCTTTCTGCAACCCAGCTTACTTCTACTCGGGAATTGTTACAAAATCTACGTATTTCGAAAATATTTTCGTAGATTTTCTCCGTAAATGTACCCTTCTCAATTTCAACAAGGATCGAAGTGTTCCGACTTTTGATTCAACTGTCTGTTTGATGTTACGTCACTGAGCACCATATAAAGTAAACAGGATTTGTATCGTCTCCGACGCTACGTATCCCAGTTCGATCCCAGCCTACGGCCTTGTTGTGATTTTATTACAGTAAGAAAACACTGTAGGTAGTACAAAGAAAACATCTTGAAATCTTGAATATATGAGAAATATTATACATGGCTGAAACTTTATGTAATTTTATATGGTGCTTAAAAGCATCGATGTGCTATTTTTAAAATTATTCCGCGATTACCTGGTTTTTAATCTCCGTCTATTAAATATGTTTTTTTTATTTTTAGGGTTCCGTACCTAAATGATAAATTGTAAGATTTCGTTGTCTGTCTGACTGTCACAGTTGATTTTCTCAGGAACTACCTACTTTAAATAGTTATAAAGCTTGTGTGCCCGCACCTAGAACAAGCACAAAAATATGTTTTGTCTATTTTTGTAAGAAAGCTAAAAATGAGGGTGATTTTTTACAAGCTTTTATTTAACTTGCAATGTTTGTATGTTTGTTTGTTTAGGTCAAATCTTGCAAGTCAATTTTGATCGACTTTCACATATCCGATCGGTTTAAAATTTGGTACACGTATGCATTCTCGATGACAATACATGAATCAATCGTTCAATCCCTAAGGGGGTTAACCGAGGGAGTAGCGTTTTTTTGACTATTCAACGCCTAGGCCAAACCGCTAAAGCTAGAAACTTTAAATAACCAGTAGGTTACTTTTGTGACGTAAGCACCCACTATATGAAGAGATTTTTCGCGAAATTCAATCCCTAAGAAAGTCAAAAGGGGATTAACTTTTGAACGACTAAAAGGAACAAAATAAAATACTAGTAAAAAACTTTTATTTAAATGTACTAAAAAGGAAAAAAATAAGTTTTAATAATTTAGTTTCATAATTATTAAAGCGTGGGTCATGACTAATAAAATATCGTGGAGTTTACAACCCACGCTTTTATAATTATAAATTTAAATTATTAAAACTTATTTTTTTTCTTTTTAGTACATTTAAATAAAAACGTGTCTTTAAAAAGTTTTTTTTACTAATATTTTTTTAATTTTAGTTCTTTTTTATTTATATCCCACTTGATATTTATTTATACTTTGATTATATTTTCTCTATTTATTTTTTATTTTAATATTCTACTATCATACTGCAGTGTCAAACTTACCGAGGTGTGGGCTAGTGTGCACTTTCTTTGCAGAGTATAAACGACGTAAACAAAATTATGAATTTTGGCGAGTTCAGGTTAAAAGCGTTTAGGGTTATGGCAATAAAGTTTCACTTGATCCGTGGTTTCATAAAACCGCACCTTAGTTTTTTTAAGTTACTTAAAAATGTCAGTTTTTTAGTTATGACAATTAAGTAATTTCTACTAACAGAACATCCTTGCTATCTTCATTTGAAAAGCCCTGGGTGTCTTAAAGGTTAATAATAATCCTTTAGAAGATTAATGTTTTTTCTTTGACACAAATTTTAAATATTCAAAGACAGTCTGTTTAAAAAATTCTCTTGAATCCAAAGTGAAATGTATTGGTTTAAAGTTCAACCGAAAGATAAATTTACAAAACGAAATGCCACATATTGTTTGCTGACAATAAGCTGTTTAGTGTAGATATATACTGCATGTACAGGACCTTAATCCTTGCGGCCGTCCCTTTTCACACGAATATACAACCTGTTCAATCAGTGACGGCTCCTCTGTAAGTGCTACGAAGCTGCAGAACCCCCGGTAGATTTTAAGTGGGTGCTTCATAAAATTTTGCAATTAATTCTATTTTCCATATTAACCAATGGCAATATTTAATAATAAGAAATCAACAATAACAAAGATCTTCTCAATTTCTCAATAATATCTTCCTTTACCTCGCCTGTCCGGGACGAAAGTTCAGAATTGAAATTAGGAGAAGTTTCTGTGGCAAAAGCAATAGAGTAAAGTGCCCTAATATCGGACATTTGCCTAATTTGGGACACCGCAGTTACAAAAGTTCTAAAAGGAAGATGTCGCAAACAACCATTTAAGGTGGATACACCTTAAATGGTTAAATAAACTAATTGCGCAATATCGGACAGTAATGACGTCGTAATATCGGGTATCTGATATTAGGAAATTTTTTAAATATTTACTCTGTGATAATACACAATTTGTTTTTTATAAATCAATATTGATAATATTAAAGCATAAAAAAATTATAAAAGCTTGTAAAAATATTTTAAACCTTATTTACTATCCGATATTAGGACTACATTTTGGCATGGCAGAAAAATGAGACTTTATAAATTTGAATTTTTTGTTCAGTTTTGTTGCCTTAAAACTTTCCATATTTTTGGACGTTGTTAACGACACTATATTGTGTATTGTATGTCCAAGAAATTTCATTTTATGTAATGAGTTAAAAAAATATGGACACTTTTCAAAAGCTATCCGATATTAGGGCACTTTACTCTACTGATAATTAAAATTGCATTTAATAGCTAACGTTTCGGTGCTATTTACACCATCTTCAGAGCATCTAAAAATATAATTGAAAAGTTATACTTTGTTTAATTTAAGAATTCTGTATAAAGCCAGTAAAAAATACAAATAAGCTAGAAACTTACCAATGCTGTCAAAAAGTCAGTATATTGTACACTATACAAGTAATAAAACATCATAAATCTGTGAATTTATTATAGAAAAATTGTAAAAAAGTCACTAAGTAAAATATTATTAAATTGACCCCCTTTCTAATAAACGGTTATTAAAACTGAAAAAATATTCTTTTTGGAAAAGTATTGGAGAATCAGACATTGATAAGTTTAAACTTGTGTGGAAACCAATTTACATTTTTTCAATAAAGTTGCTATACATTATTAGAGCACAGGCCTTCAATATCTGTCCTTTTAATAATTATTAATTAATTCAACAATGAATTTAATCCGCAAGGCATCCACTAGGTAGTGAATAGTATTTCTTAACATATCAGTCAGCATATTCGGCCATCATGATTGTTAAACGTCAAACGATTGTTATAAGATATATAAGGAAAAAATCAGAAGCCACTGTTTCGATAGTACCTAACTTAAAAATAAATCGGCTCTCGCATGAGATAATGATTTAGTATTGAAATAGGTATATATGGGGAAGGGACAGATTTCACTTTCGGGGCACTGTGTGAGTAAGTGGCAACTCAACCAGCCGGAAACTGGGAATTTCGGGTTCAAGTCCCGACAGTGGCTTCTGATTTTTTCCTTGTATATCTTATAACAATCGTTTGACGTTTTACAATCATGATGGCATAATATGCTGACTGATATGTTAAGAAATACTATTCACCCTAGTGGATGCCTTGTGGATTAAATTCATTGTTGAATTAATTAATAATTATTATATTGTTGTCCTCAATTACCTAACTCATATATTGTTATTTATCTGTCCTTTTATTGACACTTGTTTTGATTTTTTTTATGAATACCATTTTTTAAAATAAACGTTTGAAATAACTGTTTTCATGTATTAATATATATTGGGGTTGTTGAAATCAAAATCGTGTTTATAACAGCGCTTTACTGTAGTCATAGTGAAATTTAATTTTTTTACACCAAAATACAGCAATTTTCTGCAAGTATATGTACAAAAGATCAACTATGGTGACCAACACGTCGTGCAATCCACAAGAGTTGCTACCCAATCAACGGTAGGACTAAGGTCTAACGACCAGTCCCTCAGTAAAATCATTTAGGCTATTGATTATGTCCTAAAAAGCAGGGCAGGGCCAGACGTTCACGGGTTTTTATTGCAGGAATCGGTCAATGGGTCTTTTATGAAGAAAAAACCGCGGAGTGCTATTAAATTAGAGGGTGGAAATTGGAGATAGGGGTGAAAATGCACCCTTTTCAGTTTTTTTCAATATATCTCGCAAACGAAGCAAAATTTCGATATACTTTATGTGAAACTTTTTGTAGAGAATTGAATTTCCCATCGAAACAGCTTATTTAAAAAAATTTAAAACATTTTTTTAATGCCAAAAATGTTGAAACAAAAAGAAAAAAAAAGCCAAAATTTCGATTTTTTGACTTTTTTTGCTTTTTTGCGTAGCATTTTTTTTGGGTCAGAGGTAGGTATAGGCATTGCTTTGTAGGAAAAAAAGTAGACAAAATTTCCTTTAAAATGCTGGGTCGAAAATTTTTTTGGGTTAAACATTGACCGAAATATGGCCACTCGAATATAGCTTTTTTTTTCTATTGACTGACAAACAACGCCCAGGTCAAACCGCTGAAGATATAAACTTGAAATTTGGACAGTAGGTTTTTGTGACGTAAGCACCCACTAAGAAAGGATTTTTCGAAATTCAACCCCTGAGAGGGTTAAATAGGGGATGAAAATTTATATGGAAGTTCGTCATTTTTGAAGTTAGAAACATGAAATTTTGCACTAGAGTTCCTTAATTAATCAATAGCCTAATTGGGCACTCGCGTCTAAGCGAAACTAAAGTCAGTCAGGAGCCAATCTGACATCACGAGCTACAAGAAGTGGTTAATGCATATTGAACCATGAATAAATTTGTTGAACAGACCTGCTAGTCACATTTTATCATGCCTACCATTCTTTTACACTCACGCAAATACAAGTAGACAAATAGAGAATGAAAAATATTTATTATATTCTGTGAGACATGTTGACTGAAAGTGAGGAAGCTGTGAAGTTTGGAGGAAGCTATGAAGTTTAGAGGAAGTCGTTGCATGAGAGCATGCGTACTTCACTTACATTTACACACAATCATTCTCACTTCATCACGCTATCACTTTTTTTCTTTTCTTTTTTTTTTTTGTTTGCATACATACGAACACTGACGTGCCAAAATTATTCAAACAATTAGTGTTGCCGTCTAGATCTAGACTTTCTAGACTCTTGTCTTGTCTTGTCTAGATTTTCAAGACAAGACTTGCATAAGTCTTGTCTAGAAATTTTCAAGACAAGACAAGACTTGCTTTATCTAGACAAGACTCTTGCCAAAACTCTAGACAATTTTCAAGAGTCTAGATAAACTAAGTAGTAGTATGTTTACTTTACCTACTACTACTAATCTAGACTCTTGAAAATAATCTAGAGTCTTGATATTAGACAAGACAAGAGTTTGTTAATAGATAGATAGATATTTTATTTCATGCATGGCTAAAGCCGTGAAATAAGTCAATCTAGACTTAGACTTAGTGAAGTCTTGATATTTCAAGACAAGACTAATAAGTTTTGGTGATTTCTAAATTCTACATATGTTACAGAACAAAATCACTTTCAAAGTTATTTTAGCAATTAGTTTTACCACATTTTGGATGTTTGAATTTTTAACTTAGAGAAATAATTTATTTCCAGAAAAAATTTATAATTTTTTGTCCAGTGTGTGTACTTAGTGTTTATTCCCCAGAGGTGAGGCCAAATGTAAGAAAGAGCTACTTTTAGACTTCTTTATATATAAGATGTCAATCTGGAATAAAAAATACAATTCGATAATATACTAAATAAAAACTCGGGTCGCAGTGCCAAACCCTGCCGACAATATAGTGTATTTGCTAACACAGGCATTGTGGCATTATTATGTGAACATAAGTTTGTTTTTTGACAAAATAAAAAATTTAACCCCTTAATACATCCCTTAAAATAATTAAATTTTTCTAAATTTCAATATTAGACATGGATTTTATCAGTACAACATCTGCACCAAATTAAATACACCCTTCCATAAGTAAATCTGTATCAATAAACTAGTGTTTTCATAAAATTTGAAAGTCCGGTCCTGTCGGGCCGATTTTATTAAAATTTTAGCACCACATTTTAATCTCTACTAAAGAGTTAAATTTCAATTTTGAAACCATTCTGACAATTTTTTCGGTATTTTTGGGCCCAAAAACTTTTTGGAACCCCTAAATACAACCCTGAAAATGGTCCGATCGGGCCCATTTTAAATAGGCTTCGTGCGGTGATGGATTCCAACGTGCCTACCAAATTTCGTTAAAATCAATTAACTCTTTCGAAAGTTATTGCCCGCACACACATATATATATATATACATACATATATATATAAACATTTTCAAAAATGGTGCCAAAGTGTTCAGGAGGCTATGAAACGTCGAGAAATTTTGGTCCGACCCCTAGGTCCCGCCATCCGACCGACGCCAATAGTGTATGTGCCATATGGCAAATACACTAATAAAACTCCATCCAAGCTATACATCTCCAATCTGACACAATTATCAGTATATATCATTAGAGTACGTATTTTTAAAAACTCTTACGTAAGGAGTTTCTTTTTAGAAAACCTTCCCATACTCTGTGTAGGCGTTATTGCATTAAGGCGTGGACACATATTATGCAAACATAAGCATACAATTGAAAGATTTTTTCGTTGGAGAGCAGCCAATTATATAATTATTTCGAAACATATAGGAAAAAATCATTTTACCAACCAGTGGTCACAATCAGGATTCTAACCTGAACCTTTCCACTTTCGCGGCGGAATGAGCTTACAATACTCAATCGTGACAAGATTGCTAAACTAATATTCTCCTTATATGCTTCAGAATCAATAGATTTTCACTACATGCGAGCGTCAATTCATATCTGCTAATTCAATAGCTATATGATATGAAGTGAATCCTCGAACCAGCGAGAGCCCACTCATGTTGGGCTCTCGCTGGTTCGAGGATAAATAAATAAATGAAGATGAACTCGCAGTTCAATTTCGGTATTTGTGCAAAGTGGTTGTATTTTTTTCGAAATGAGCGATACTGACGATGAAATGATGTTGTTATGAATAGTTTAGTTAAAAAAAAACGAAAATTAAAATATAATCGCCCATTTTGGGTCAGCGAAATTTTTAAAAATTTAAAAATTTGATCGTCTGTGAGTTCCATTTTGAACAAAACATGTTCTTAAAGTACTTTCCTTATATATTTAATCAATTGGTTGAGTCTACAGCGCATATAAAATTATTGTAGAATCTCCCTTGCAAAATTTTTGTAGGAGAATCTCCTTTCTAGGGAGTATCTT
This sequence comes from Mongoloraphidia duomilia, assembly GCA_039654895.1. Lineage (NCBI taxonomy): Eukaryota > Metazoa > Arthropoda > Insecta > Raphidioptera > Raphidiidae > Mongoloraphidia > Mongoloraphidia duomilia. The sequence goes on from CM077527.1 coordinate 18,963,681, forward strand.
CTTGGAGAACTTTCCTTGTAATTTCATATCGATTGACTGTGACTAGAGTTTTTAAAACTATTGTAGAATCTCCCAAAGTGTCTCTGCTGCAGAAAGTTTTGAAGGGAATCTCCTTTCTATGGAGTAATTTCATAAGAATAATTAAGAGCACTGTGGTTTAATTTAATAATAAAGAGTTTAGTCACGTCTAACCACAATAATTTTATTAATGAATGTACATTTCAAGAGCTATGCTCCCATCTTCAGCAAATCGATTGGTTGTCTTCGTAAGTAGTTTTCTCAAAGAAACTTGTCATCTCTTCTCTATACGGAGCTTCTTAAAGAACTTTTGTTGTCACAGCGCTACATAAAAACGTATACCTATTAAGGTAATCTTTGAGAAAGGATTTAGCTAAATTCAACTGTACCAGGGTCTAATGTGACAAGTTCCCAGTTCCCGGGTTCTAACCCGAGAGCTGGTAAAAATGTCAATTGGATTTTAAATTTATTATTAAAAAATAATAAAATTGAAAATATGAATTGGTGTTAGGTACAAATAACTTTAACTGTTGTTGACATAAACGCCGACCTTTGGATCACACTGTCGTGGGTTCGAATCTCTCCTCCGCTCAGGGATGTTTTGTGATGTCATTTAGTTTTTAGGAAGTTGTTATTTGATGTAATTAAGACACTAATGACCTAAGTTGTCGACGCGTCTATAATCTACAATAAATCAAATTAAAAACATCAACAAACACACTGTAAAAAATGGATGTAAAAATACTTTGAAAGTTAAGGTAGAATTCGCTTGATTTTCTAAGTGATTTTACATTATTATTTATTTTTACACAGAAAACGTCTTAAAAACTTGGACTTTTACTGTAAAGTCGATGTAAAGTTAAACAAATTTGTGATTTTTACATAAAGTAAATTAAAATTACATAATTTGTGTAATCCCCCTATATTATTAAACGAGTAAATCTTGTATGTATCTATGTATATATATAAATATTTTCTCGAAAACGGCTCTAACGATTTTGATCAAATTTACCGAAAAGGGGTTTCGGGGGGCAAAAAATCGATTTAGCTAGGTGTCATCCCTGGAAAAATTCGTTTTCCTATCGATTTTATCATTTTTAAAAACGGTTTTTTGACCTGTCAAAACATTGTAATATCGTGAGTAGGCTTTGGAGAAAACAAACTACTTTCATTATTTATATGTCAAAATTATCTGACAGAATTTTTAACTTATTAAAATAATCCGTGAACTATTTGTATAGTAAAGAATAACAGAAATAAAAACTAAACGTAATTATGTAAGTAGTTTTAACTAATATTTAAATAAATAGATACCTAAGTATGTTATTTTTATATTACCTATATAAAATATGTATATTATGTACGTTAAATATAGTATGACGTATAATCTTACCTAGACTTTTTTTTCTCAAAAAAGAATAACGATTTTGATGAAATTTACAGAATGGGGATTTTTCGGGGCGAGAAATCGATCTATGTAGGAATCTTGGTCCCAGGGGGAGCAATTAAAAAAAAGAGTTTTTTTATTTATAACTCGGTCAATTGTCAGATCGATTCGAAGCCTATTTCTACATAGATTTTGTATAATATATCACAAGGGTTAAAACTGTAAATGAACACTAATATAAGAAGTGTCTTGCACAATATGTAAATAATGACAAATAGGCGGCCCGAAGGGCCGCACTTTTGGCACCGCGAGTCTGTGTAAAACACATCGATTTTTGAAAACTATTGTTAAGATACATACAAAAAAGTTTTGTTTAAAAATTTGCACGGCGGCCCGCAGGCATGCAGTATATCAAAACACATCGATTTTTAAAAACTATGGTGAAGATGCATGCAAAAAAGTTTTGCGCTGCAGGTTTATAGTCTGTCGTTTGTTATTAAAAGATATAATATGAATTCTATTTCTTCGAAAATCGATTTTTGTGAGTTTTTCAGTAGGTACCTTCTATGCAAAAAAAATATTTGAAATTTACTGAAAGTTGCTAAGATGACATCACAGAGAAAAAGTACTTCGATAAAGTTGATATTTGGTATCAATGTTTAAAAATGGATTATTGAAACGGCAACGGGCAAGCAGAATTTCATCTGATTCGAACATTTTTACAAGATATTCAATCTATGAAAATCGGTTTTTGCGAGCTCTTCAGTCAACAAAACAATAACGGCGGTAGATTTGAAAATGGCGACCTAAGTAATATTTACAGGAAAAAATGCTTGATTCAAGTTGATACTTAGTTTTTACGCTTAAAAATACACATAGGTATTTAAAATATTTAACAGAAACAATTATTTAAATTATGTTTCAGAAATAAATTCGTTTCGGAGAAATATTTTGAGAAAATAATATCTCACAGCATACAAGTACTATTTTTTTGAACTCATCCGAGCAAAGCTCGGCACCCAGATATTATTTTAATAAAGTGTGTAAACATTACAAAATAAAATGTATAGTTACATATATAAAATGGATGAATACAAAACAAATTAATGTAATATTAGTAACCATGCATGCGCAATGTGTTTTTATGGAATCTACGCGATGTGCAGGCGATACATGTTTGCGACGCCATTGTCTCTTTGTGTGCCTATTACCAGATTAATCGCTGGCTACAAATGGACCATCGATAATCTATGTAATCGGCCTTCTCATTTCTTACAGTGCGGGATCTAATGTGACACCTTATATACTTACACATTTCATCTGTCGTCGTTCCTTCACTTCTAAACTTACAACAGATATACAAATGGATCCTGACGGCCGGTACAACAAGGGCTACGGAAAGAATATAATACAACCCTACAAGCTTGTATTCCCTTTGTGCGCCCTTTTAGTCACTTCAGTGACGTGCATTATTTATTTTTCGTCTAATTTTAACTTCTAACTTGCGAAAAACACATCTGTACGATCTTAGAATCACAATAAAATTAAAGTTTACACGTTCCCTTCAGTGACGTGCATTATTTATTTTTCGTCTAATTTTAACTTCTAACTTGCGAAAAACACATCTGTACGATCTTAGAATCACAATAAAATTAAAGTTTACACGTTCCCACGCTTTCCAGTTTGTTGAATTTACAGACATAAATAAAGTTTTAAGATTTTACGGTGCTGACTGAAGTACCTACGACAGATCAGGTTTTTTCTGTAATTATTTGTTTAAGACTACCAACAGCTAGAACTATTTGGGCCTAGCACCAATTCATAATTTTAACTTCCCAATGGAAGTTATTACAATGGGTCCGAAAATCGAAATCAAAATGTATAACAAATTTTTATGTTTCAAGGTCACTATACTATTTTTAGAAAGATGTGTGTGTGTGTACGTATGTACGTATGTGTCCATTTCTTTCAAAGACGAAATCTCGAGAATGAAAAATGTTATCGACTACGTTAGGGTGCCAATCGACGCGTATTAACGTAAATATGATCTGAAAGAAATTTTTTCAAAATCGGTTTAGCCGTTCTTTTTTCTTAACCAAATAGACTCCAAAAAAGTAGATTTTACACAATATCTCGCGAATAAAAACTTATATCGACTTCGTAAGGGTGTCAATCGATGCGTGTTTACGTCATTTTGATCCGACATAAATTTTATAAAAATCGGTTCAGCCGTTTTTTTTTTTTTTTAATTATTGTTAAAAATAAATAATAATTATGTTTTAATGATTTAAATGATTACTTTTCTATGTAATATCTAATTTAATTATTATTATTAAATATTTATCAAACTGGGAAGTTCGTCGTGTGGACCTCAAGGGTCGCACTTTAGTCCTAATAAACGACCCACCTCACGGCTTGTAGATTATTTAAATCATGTCACCGTTATAGAGTACATGATAACTCAGCCGCCGCGATAGTAGAAGATGCAGGTTTGAATCCCGACGGTAACATAGGTTAAAAATGATTTTTTCTAATATTGCATTGTAACGTTACATCATGCGATGAATGTTTCTAACAAGATTGCTATCTTAAGCATTCATTTGTATAAATTAACTATACTTTTGTATATTTTTTAACACGCCAGTGGCGAGTTCTTAAGTATATTTATACTTACCCGGTTTTTTCTTTCACTGTGCTTCCTACGAATCGCGTATTCGAATCTCTCAAGAGACCATTATCTTTGCATTGTTCAATTTTGTTCCATCTGTTATTGTTAATGCAGTAATATTAAAAAAATCTTTACCATTTATTATACTTATCAATGCTGAATAAAATATAGGTATATATTATAAAATTTCTGAAATTTATGTTATTACTTCCCACCTCTACTATGGTAGGGAAGTAATGGATTTAGTCCGAAAAAAATATTTCGAGATTTTACCAAATCTTCACGTTTTGAGACCCTAGCAATCGTTTAAGATCATTTTCAGACTGATGTCTGTATGTGTGTGTGTGTGTGTGTATGTGTGTATGTGTGTGTGTATGTGGTCAATTTTTCACCTTCAATATCTTAAGAACGGAACAACATACGGGCATGCCGATTTTTCTATTGTGTTTATCAGCCTTTAACTTAGATCTGATTAGATTTTGAGTCAAATCGGTTCAGTGGATCCTGAGATATTCAAAAAAACGTTCTCAATATCACATATTAACATAGGTAAAAAAAATATAAATGAATTCTAGATGTTATAATATGAAAAAATGTAAATATTTTTTTCTCTAAAATGTATAGTTTTTGAGAAAAAAAATATTTTACTAAAAAAAATAAAAATTGTACGTAAATCAAGGTAACCATGATTTTTGCTATATTAAGCTAGCCATCAGTAGATCACCAAACAAAAAAGAGGGCCATGCTTTTTTCAAAGAATAAAAATTAAATTGTGTTTTAAAGACCACCAACAGCTAAGGTTATTTGGGCCTAGTCAAAGAATAAAAAAAAAGAGTGTTTATTTTTTGAAAATATTTACTAGGTGGGAAGTATAGGACTGGTCATCAGTCGAATTTTTTTTTTTTGATGTAAAAATACGGTATTAAACTTTTTTGTGTATTTAACCCATGGTACAATACCGTATTTTTTCAGTATAAAACGGTTTTTTACTTTTTCACACTACGGTTACGGTGCATTATTCAGTATTGCCAACTGCATAATAGGAAAAGTTCCTGTTCTCATTTTGGTATTAAACCGTTTTAAACGGTATTAAACCATTTTAAACGGTGTTAAACGTTTTATACGTGCTGTATAAAATAGTAAAATACGCAGTATTTATACCTAGTATAAAACTAGGGTATATTATTTTTTTTACATATAGTATAATACCGTTTTATACAAACGTTTTATACCAGACTATTATACGCATTTACATCACCAACTAGCAATAAATCCGAAATGGAGCTATAAACTAGCCTGGTGATGATGCTATATGCCGCTAATTTAATTTTCGTTTGCGCTTGTCTTTAAACATTATTAAATCAATCTATAATAATATTTAATATTAATTATTTCTTTGTAAAGACTTAAAAGAGTTTATTTCAAATTATAAAACACGCATTCTCGCATAACAGTGTTTTCACAATAAATTCTTAGCGTTCATTTGTTATTTAATCAACGTCTTTTGATTTTCGTACATATTTTGTGAAACAAAAGATCGTTACACAGGAAAAAGAAAAAGGAAATATTTGGAATCTTTGGCGTGCTTCCGAATAGAATAGATGAGAAAAACCACGTTCTTTGAAGTTTTACAAAACGATTGATTACTTTCTCTACAGAGGTGTTTAACATTTCTTAACTTTCTTAACATTCTTATGCCTATATATAGCTACATTTTAATATGTTCGCAATTGGTTTTCCAAGCATTAAAATTCTTCTCTGAGTAGGGTCGTCCCACGTATCAAAATTTGATCATTTTGAACAGTGCATATATTTTCCTCACACGTAAACAAATAATGTAAACCAACTTTTTTTAAGTGAAAACTTTTTTAGGCGCGTTGAGCGATTTTTGGTAAGGGAAAATCTTATGTGTTCGCGTCACCGACATGCTATGGTCTAGAATGTCTCTGTCGCGCGCATATACAATAAAAACGGCACGTCGTTCAGTTGTACCAATGGCGACGATAGCAGCGTCTGTGCGTTGTATGCATAACGTCCCCGGTTCGAAACCCACTGGCACCGTGAAATTTTTGTGTTTATTTTTGTTCTAAATTCTACATGATATTTATTTACCTATATATTTTTATTTTTTTATATTCTTTCTTTGACTTTAATTATTATAATTTTTGAAGTGAAAACTTCTTTAGGCGAGTTTGAATAAACCATATAAAAATGTATATAATTGTTGCTCGGATGCCAATAGATGTGAAAATCAAACTAATGTTAATAATTTTTACTTCTGTTGGGAGTCCCCATGACTGCTTATTTTTTTTTCTTATATCCTTCCACTTAATTGCAAACAAGAATTAAAGAAATTTATATTTTTTAAACGCTTGAGTATAAACCGCCATAATATGATGACGTAGAAGACAGTCACACTTCTTTATCTATAAAAAGTTATGTATATAAACTGTCTCAGTGAGCGTGACACAGTGGAGCTGTCAGCCAATCGCAGGTAGAATATTATCTACATCATTTCGCGAGCGGCATAATTATTATATGTTTAAAATTTCATTAAGAAATGAATTTTTTTTTTATGGAAAAAGCTTCCAAAAAATTATCAACAAAATTGTTTGTAATGTAGATTCTATCAAAAATAATGTGAGACGACGCCATTCTCACTGGCATACTCTTAAAATATCAATAACTACTACGCAACCTAAGAGCTTTAGGTATTTCATTTCAACTTTTTTTTTAATATCTTTGAATTACATGATATTTGGATATTTTGATTAAATTTTTTTGAGCTGGAAAATATCTTTGAATTCAACGACTATACAAAATCCGTATTAAAGCGTTAGATATGTTCTAGTGATGGGCGAACGAGATGTTTTTACAATCGAAACAATTGTAATCGTTCATAATAACAATCGAATCCACAATCGACTCGGAGTTTGCTTTTACAATCAAAATGTTCAATTGTTCAAGTCGATTATTTGCCACATATTTTATAGCAATAGCAGCGAATGAGAATACATATATACGCGATTCAAGGTTATATGCTAGTCGACTGACGTTCACGCGACTCTTCACACTGTTCAGTCGGTACTCACTACTCTGTGATCTCTTCACTATTGAATTCGTATTACGCGATTACTGCACAATCGACCATCGACTCGACCACAGTTGTTGAGTGATGAAGGATTGTATATTATGTAGCTCTCGACTAGTGTTGCGAGGTGTCCCGATTTGCACGGGACGTCCCGATTTTCAGGGGTATGTGGACACGTCCCGATTCACCCTTGATCGGGACACTGAATGTCCCGATTTAGGGTCAATCGGTAATTATAAAAGGTTCAAACTTCACACATATTGTTTTGTGACTGCGAATAGCGCGATAGACGTATCGCGCTCTCCCGTTCTTTTCTGCCGCCGCGTACGATCCAAAGATTATTATGACATTATTTTGATGATATTATAAAGACATTATTTTCACCACTTAATAACAAAAATTAACGTTGATTTATGAACACCTTGTTTTTTTTAGTTGTCCTGATTTCAGAACCGAAATCCCGATTTTTTTTGCCTTCTGTCCCGAAATTTGGCAAATTGGACCTGGCAACACTACTCTCGACAGTATACGATTCAGTACTATGCGACTCGGTCTAGGTGAACTATGAAATAACAACAATCGAGTCCAAGTGACAACCATCGAAAGCCATCGAGATGTTTGAACAATCGAGACAATCGACTAAAACATCTCGTAACCGCGCATTACTGATATGTTCTTTCAACTTTTTTTTAAATGTCTATGAAATCAACGAGAATGCCAAATACTCAAGTCTATGTTTAAAGTTAAATAAAAATCAGTGCAAAGAAACGATTCGTTGTCCATCCGTGTCTGTTTTAGTAGTATGAATCGACCTCTAAAAACAATAGAACAAATACATTTAGTGGCGGACTAAGCCCGTCGGTCTGACAAAAAAATCAAATGTTTATAATACACGACCTACCTACGTTTATATTTTGTATACGTACGGGGCCTCCAACTCCAAACTGCCTCTTACTTATTAAACATATTTTGGCCTTGTTTGGGATTCGATTAAGAAGGACTTGTCGAGATTTGGAAGACCCCCCCAGGATAAGAGGCCCGGGTGGGCCGCCTCCTCCGCCCCCCTCCCCTTAGTCCGCCACTGAATGCATTGAAATTTAATTATGCAACCACAAAACTATTTAAAAGACATACCATAATATTTATTTTACGTATAAGTTGTTACGAATTTATTTACGAAAATTTTGATCTCGTGCATTTTGTATTGTTTCAGGGGCCTTACAAATAACTAGCAGCGAAGAAGAAGATCAAGGAAAGTATGAATGCGTTGCGGAAAATCCTATCGGTACAGAATATTCGAAGTCCACTTCACTTTACGTCAAAGGTACGAAATTATTTACTTCTCATCAATCTTAAAACTGAGACAAGACCATTCGTAAATCTTGATTGAGAACTATTAAAAAAGCCGGCTCCACACATTCTACGTTACTCGTCCACAAATAATCAATGTCCGCTCATGAAAAGCTGTTTGTTTTATTTTGAAAAGATAACCGAAATAGAATTACGAATGATCTGGCCCTCGGCATTCTAAGTAAAATCAAAATATGGGCTTGAGAATAGCCGAGCGTGTAGCAACTAACAATGCTGTTGTTTACATAGCCTTGCTATGGTTCCTCTATTACAAGTCCCCAGTTCCCGGGTTCTAGCTCGAGAGCTGGTAAAAGTGTCAATTGGATTTTCAATTTATTATTAAAAAAAAAATAATGAATTGAAAATATGAATTGGTGCTAGGCCCAAATAACCTTAGCTGTTGGTGGTCTTTAAAAACACACACAAAATCAAAATATGTAAATTTTTCGTTGGAAAGCAGCCAATTATATAACTGATTCGAAACATATTGGAAAAAATAATTTTTCCAATCATAGTCACAGTCAGGATTCTAACCTGAACCTTTCCACTTTCGCGGCGGAATGAGCTTACAGTACTCAACCGTGACATGATTACCAAACTAATATTCTCCTTATATGCTTCGGAATCAATAGATTTTCACACTTTTTTTCACACTCGCATGTAGTGAAAATCTATTGATTCCGAAGCATATAAGGAGAATATTAGTTTGGTAATCATGTCACGGTTGAGTACTGTAAGCTCATTCCGCCGCGAAAGTGGAAAGGAATCAATAGATTTTCACTACATGCGAGTGTGAAAAAAGTGTGAAAATCTATTGATTCAGAAGCATATAAGGAGAATATTAGTTTGGTAATCATGTAACGGTTGAGTACTGTAAGCTCATTCCGCCGCGAAAGTGGAAAGGTTCAGGTTAGAATCCTGACTGTGACTATGGTTGGTAAAATGATTTTTTCCAATATGTTTCGAAACAATTATATAATTGGCTGCTTTCCAACGAAAAATTTTCAATTGCAATTCAGCCGTATAAATTTTATTAAATTTATCAAAATATGTATTTTAAATAACATTATTTTTTCCGTAGTGCGTCGTGTACCCCCTCAATTTTCGATCCCGCCTCCGCCAGTTAGCGAAGTTATGCTCGGCTCATCGTTAAGTTTAACTTGCGTGGCTGTGGGATCACCGATGCCGTTTGTAAAATGGCGTAAAGGTGAGGCGCAGGAAATTACACCTGAAGATAAACTACCAATCGGTCGAAACGTGCTCGACCTGTCTAATATACAGGAATCGGCTAATTATACTTGCATCGCTGCCAGCGCACTTGGAGTCATCGAAGCTCACGCTCAAGTTAAAGTTCAATGTAAGTAACTTGAATCTTATGTAACGGATACACCATCGATACTACCGATTGTGTAGTTTGAATTATCGAGAATTTAATTTTCTTAAAATATTGTGAAATATCGCGATCGATACTATCTACCGATTATATTTATTGATTTGCCTATCGATTTTCTGAAAACACTGTGAATGGAGATGTCGATGTATCGATACTAGTTACCGATAACAATGTAAATATTCAAAAGTACCATCGATACTACGGATTACGGATTAATTGTTGATAGTTGAATGCCTAGAATACTGAATGTATTTGAAGATATCATTAATACTACCAATTTCATTATTGATACTATCTATGATTTTCTTTGACTACGGTTCCTGCCCTTAGAGTCAAGTAATAGATCATTATTTATAGACGACGCCCAATTTCATAACATTATATTAGACGACGGGGTCTATCTTTCACAAACATAAGTTTTGTACGATTCTTGTCTCTGAGGTCAAGTGTCAAAGCATGTTTTAATAACGGTTCTTGATCCTGACGTCAAGAATGCATTCCAATACTAATAGACCGAGAGCTAGTGACAATTTTTTGGTGTTATTTATTCAAGGCCTTATTTTTGTGAAGATGTTGAGGGAGGCATATTAAAGTGCCCTAAGTAAGGGATTTTGCTAGATAGCGGTATGAGAGGAATGCAGATCGCCCTCAACATGTAACAAAAAAAAAATTGTCACAATTATTATTGCTTCAAGGCTGAAATTGTTTGTATAGCTTGTCGGTGACCCAATAATGCCGTTATAATATTTGCAGATCGATTGGTAAGTATTAAAGGGGTGGCATGTACCCGACGAAATTTATATTATTAGTTCAAGGTTCAAATTTTAATATGTTGTTACGGCGACTGTTTTAAGCATATATTCCAATTTGCAGAACAAAATGTCGGTATTAACCCCCTCTCTTAGTGGGAAACTTGCTCCCCTAGGTGTTTATATCGTTATGCAAGGGGGTTAATACCGACATTTTGTTCTGTAAATTGAAATATAATATGCTTAAAACAGTCGCCATAACAACATATTATTAAAATTTGAACCTTGAACTAATAATATAAATTTCGTCGGGTACATGACACGTTTAGGGTGATCTTCCACCCCTTTAATACTGACCAATCGATCTGTAAATATTATAGTGGCATTATTGGGTCACCGACAAACTATACAAATAATTTCAGCCTTGAAGCAATAATAACTGTGACCATTTTCTTTGTTACATGTTGGGAGCGGTCTGCATTCCTCCCATACTGCTATCTAGCATAATCCCTTACTCAAGACACTTTAATATGCCTCCCTCAACATCTTCACAAAAATAAGGCCTTGAATAAATAACACCCAAAAATTGTCACTAGCTCTCGGTCTATAAAGTGACGGTTGCTATAAACTAGACAGCTGTAGCTACTGTTGGTTTTGTTATTGGGATTACTTTGATTTTGTTACTGGAGCTACGAAAAATAATTTTGTCATATTTGTAATTTAACAATAATTTGTAACAAAAAGATACTTGTAACGTTATTATAACACAAATGGTAAGAAAATTACGGACCTTATACAGTACTAATATTGTATATAAATGAGCTCTGTGTATAAATAATGGACGGTTACTTGACCCTGGGGGTAAGAACCGTCATTTAAGAGTGACTTAGTACTGGACCCCAGGGACAAGAACCATACCAGACTTATGTTTTAGAAAAATAGCTCCCGTGGTCAATGTGTTAATTTACAATTTTTTACTGGTAAAAGAAAATAAAAATTTACAATTTTTCATAATAAAGCGTTTAGATGTATTAATCGATCGTTGATTTGGCAGCTTTGCCCGGTGCACCTACCGACGTGAGAGTATCGGAGGTGACTGCAACATCGGTGAGACTTAGTTGGTCGTATACTGGTCCAGAAGAACTACACTATTATGTAATTCAGTTCAAGCCGAAGCATGTAAACCAAGCTTACAGTGAAATATCCGGAATCATAACTATGTATTATTCCGTTCGTAACTTGAGTCCCTATACTGAGTACGAACTGTACGTTATCGCTGTCAATAATATCGGCCGCGGTCCTCCAAGTCAACCAGTCATCGTTAGCACCGGGGAAACAGGTAATGTAAATGGGCTCCGTTGTTTTGGTGTTTAACCCTTTACAGTTCAAAAATACTGTATCGATCATCAAATTAATATTTTTTAGCTGGATGATAATTTTGAATTGACCAACGGAATGGGGTTGACCCACGTATTTTTTTTTTAATCGGCTTTTTGAATTTAAGGCTATAAAAATTTTTTCGGAATTTTTAGAGACTCGGAAAGATTAACAGTCAATATAAGAGTAAAACCTGCAGAATTGAAAATACACTGTTTTCGTATTTACAACTGTCAAGCGTCAAGAAGCGTGTTTTAGTGTTTACCCAGGTTTTTTTTTATTCGGCTGTGTTTTTGAATTTAAGTCAAGAAGCGTGTTTTAGTGTTTACCCAGGTATTTTTTTTTTAATCGGTTGTGTTTTTGAATTTAAGACTATCAAATTTTTTTCGGAATTTTTAGAGATTCGGAAAGGTTAACAGTCAATATAAGAGTAAAACCTGCAGAATTGAAAATACACTGTTTTCGTATTTACAACTGTCAAGCGTCAAGAAGCGTGTTTTAGTGTTTACCCACGTATTTTTTTTAATCGGCTGTGTTTTTGAATTTAAGGCTATCAAATTTTTTTCGGAATTTTTAGAGACTCGGAAAGGTTAACAGTCAATATAAGAGTAAAACCTGCAGAATTGAAAATACACTGTTATCGTATTTACAACTGTCAAGCGTCAAGAAGCGTGTTTAAGTGTTTTTGTTACTTCATACGCCTAAATATCTACAGTGTTATTTTTACATATTATTTTCAGACGTTTTTACTGAGAAATTAATACGGAATTAATTAATTACGACAACACGACATATTTCGCTAGTTTAATAGAGCGCGTCTTCTGATTGGCCCTTTAACTGGCGGCAATTTTAAATTACTGTAAAATTGAATTATTTAAAAAAAATAATAAACGCTTCAAAATTTCTACCAAAAATGGATATTAATTATACACCTAGAGTACAAGTGATCCGTAAAAAACAGCCACTTTCAATATAGTGGGTCAACCCAATTATAATTGAATTGTATTCGATTTTGTTTCGACAATGGTTATTCAATTATTCTTGATGTTCTATTGTTTACAGTAAATAACTAATGAACTGAAGAGGGTTTTTGGTATATTTAACAATATTCTTTATAAATAGAAAGAAAATTCGTTCAAAAGATTTCTAAATTAAATACGTGACTCTTGTCGAACGTTTTGAAAAAAAAAACAACTGAAAAACGAATATTCTTTCAAGTTTTTAAGTTACTAACCATTGTTTTAGAGATTTTTTTTGTTAACCATAATATTTAGATTAGAGATATTATTGTTTCTCATGTAAACAGAAACACATTGTATTTCAATAACAAAATATATATTTTTGTTTGTTTTTTGAGGAGAATTTTTGAACTATTTTTATTATTTTATTATTTTTCATGCTATCAACTATTTTTGGGTGAATTCCAACAAATGTTTAATGTAAGTTTTTGTGAAATTTTTGAATGCATTATTTTTTGGTGTGTCAAGCACATTTTTCTGTTTTGTTTTTTTAGAGATTTTTCAAACACATTTTTTACAAAACGTAGTTTTTCAACACACATTTTTCTAGATATTGTTTTTTGAAAATGCAACTATAGAGGTTTTCATTTTTTAATCATATTTTTTAATATATCCTACATAATATAGAATTTAAACGTTTACGAATTTCACAAAACTATTCTAATTTTATAATATTTTTATTCGTATAGCTGATCCCTCATATGCAGCCAGTAAGTACTATAAAATTTCTAACAAAATAAATTTGCGTTTGTTATTTCATAGTTTCATTTGTTTACATTCTTTTGTTTTCTGCTGTTTGTTTTTGTTTTGCTATTAAAACTGCAGTTTCATTGATATTTTGCGAACAAAAATTAATAAATTAATTAAGCTTCATTATAGTAATTTATGCAACTAGCGGCTTAAGTGACGGATTATATGACAGTCGCGATTTTGCGATACGAGCCTAATGTTATGTTGCATTTATACCAGAACGAGTGTGTGTTTACCGCGCGAGCCGACGGCGAGTGCGGTAATCACACACTCGTTCTGGTATAAATGCAACATAACCTTAAGAGAGTATTGAAAAATCGCGACTGTCAGATTCGTCACTTTAAACACGCGTTACATACAATATTTTTTGCAACAACTGCTTCAAAAATTGAATTTTAAGCAAATAAAGCACAATTTGGATAAATATTTTATTAGTGACATTATAGCAAAGTAATCTATAAAGTACTTTATTACGCACGTGTGTTATAAAGTAAAACAAAACAGTATTACTTTGTAGAACGGAAGTGCGTTAAAATTTACTTTAAACACTACCATTCGAATGCAGTAGAAGCTTCCATAATGAATCACTTTTCAAACGGTACACAGCCATCTAAAATAATTTGTACTTTTGATGCAAGTGTTACAAAAAATAAAAAATAGGTGATTGTAAAGTCCAATAATATTTGGTTAAATGCGATTTTTTTTAAGCGTAAAGCAATGAAACTATAGTTCTTTGACATTATAATGCTTTAATTATAAAAAATATCAGGTTCACAAATGTATTTCAACTTCTTTACCGGACGCCATTGCTCCATCAAAATTCATATTAAAACACCAGCGCCTTATGCGGCGATAACCGTTCTAAACAGTTGTGCACTTATAATATTTTTTATAACAAAACTCTGCAAGAGCTTATTTCCAACAAACTATTCTATATTAGCGAATTTTATTAGTAATAATTAATTCAATAAGATAAAAATTTAATGGTTAGGAACTTTGTATTATATTTTTAAGTAGAACCAGGAACAGCACCTCGAAACGTTCAAGTTAGACCATTAAGTTCGAGCACAATGGTTATTCAATGGGATGAACCAGATACACCGAACGGACAAGTGATGGTACGTTTTTAAATGATTTTATTTAGCTTGACCCCGTATATTTGTTTGTTTGTTACTATCTTTGTTTCAAATCTTGCGACAGCTTTTTCAACTACTTAAGGTGCATTATTCTTATGAAACTTTGCACACACATTGAGTTCCCGTGACAATAGAATATTATGATAATTTCAACTTGGTAACGAGGATCTGATGATGGAATCAGGAGGTGGACAGTTCATATTTTCAATTCATTATTTTTTTTTTAATAATAAATTGAAAATCCGATTGACACTTTTACCAGCTCTCGGGTTAGAACCCGGGAACTGGGAACTTGTAATAGAGGAACCATAGCAACGCCCTTTAAACAACAGCATTGCTACACGCTCGTCCATTCTCAAGCCCCTTTTGAAAATGAAGTGAAAAGTAGGTATTTTGTAGCGGGTATGGCAAAAAATACCATATATATCTCATGCGTAATGGTAATACGATTCGTGTGACTGTAAAAACTCGCCATCGCTCGTTTTTACATACCTACTGTCATTACTCGTCGTAATATAGTCCATTACACATCTAGATACACAATTTACTATTCCATAGCAACGGTTGACTATTTAGAGTAACTCGTAACCTGCTAAAAACAAAGCATCTACTACATATTATTTACATTAGATTTTATAGCCCATAGCCTACTAAAAAATTGTAAATGTTCTCAATGTTATTTGTCCTATGTTCGGTAAAACCGTCTACAGTGTCTACTGAAAGATTATTACAATAACGTTTCTGTCTCAGGGTTACAAAGTTTATTATACAACCGATCCAATGCAACCGATGGCGTCGTGGGAATCCCAGAAGGTCGACAACAATATGCTGACAACAATTAGCGAACTAACACCTCACACCATCTACACAATAAGAGTCCAAGCTTTCACATCTGTTGGACCAGGACCTCTCAGTGCACCCGTGCAAGTTAAAACTCAACAAGGTTCGATATTTCTTTTGATAAATTAGTGATACATGATAGGAACGTGAACGGTGGCGTCGGTGTAACGCAGGGCGCGTCGCGCCGCCGGTGTCACATAGCGGGACGTCCGGCAAACAGTGATATTATGTTGTTTAGACTGCAGAAATTAAACTTACTTACGCAAAACATAACCTAAATATTTACAGAAAACACTAATATCTACATTATATTTTTGTTAGAAAGCAGCCAATTATATAATTGATTCCAAACATATCGGAAAAAATCATTTTCATTCCGCCGCGAAAGTGGAAATCCTGACTGTGACTATGGTTGGTAAAATGATTTTTTCCGATATGTTTGGAATCAATTATATAATTGGCTGCTTTCTAACAAAAATTTTCAATTACAATTAGGAAGTTTCCCATTTTTATTTTTTTGGTCTAAATCATAGTTCTAAAAATTATAAAATTAATGGCGGAAGAATTTTTGAAATATCTTTAAAAACAACAAAGTTATGCTACTTCAAAGTTTGAATTGACAATTCTCCAAAATATTCCGTTTTCAGTCCGGGTGACGTCACGCGGCACGATATTTTTAAAAGTTATTTTCAGTTTGTATGTGTGGTAATTTAACATGGTAACTTCCGATAAATCTCTTTCTATAAACTCGTAAATTGTTATGGAAACACTAAAAACAAACCAGTTGATGACGGAAGTATTACAACAAAATAGTTACTAAGTAACTTAGGTTCAAATTACTCACAAAGCTAAAAAACAGCAAACTTGTACCGCGTGACGTCATATTCAAAAATCAGTTTCGTTTGCGACCCCACGTACAAGAAATTGAATATCTCCATTGAAATTAAAGATATCAAAATAATTCTTTTAGAATTTTTAAAGTTATCTTTATTATAATGACGTGACAGTATCATAATTAGTATTTTCGGTCAATGGAAACTTCCTAATTCAGCCGTATAAATCTATTAATTTAATCTACATTATATGATTTGTTTTTCGTTCCCATGGTTACACTGTTAAATATTTAACGCGTTTAACGGCCCGAACTCGCTTAAGAAATTAGGTACACTTCAATAAATCACATTATTACTTTTTTGTGAAAATTCCTGAATTTATATTTTATTGCAAGAAAGAAACTGGGTGCTGATGAAATATTGTGAGATCACCCCTGAAATTTTAATCGACACCTCCAGTTGGTATGACTCATAGATATAGAAATCTGGGGATGTAGTACAAGCGAGTGGAGTGGTTGCTGCTGAGGGGAGGAGAGATGAGGAAGCAAGTGTGCCTGCATTCTATTGGTCGCTTTAGTTGCGCAAGCGCTGCACGAGCAATTAAGCATGCGCAAAGACGCGGACGACTGCATCTGGCGCAATTGACAATGCGCAAAGACGCGACCAATAGAATGTGGGCACATGCATAGCATGGACATGTCTATAAGACAGGCATGCACCCTCCCCTGAATGGCTTCCCCCCTTGTCTAAAGTGGCACTTTATACAACATTCCCGGATTTCTATATCTATGGTATGACTCGACTTGGTACAATAATTAATTGATATTATGATATTGTTTAGGTGTACCAAGCCAACCGGACGGTCTCCGTGCATCAGCAATCGGTGAAACATCGGTAACTTTGACTTGGAGCCGCCCACAACACTCCCCGGAAAATATCGTCGACTACACGTTGTACTGGAACGATACGTATGCCAAAGAAGAACATCATAGACGTATTCCGGTTTCAGAGTCGTACACGCTAACCGGACTTTATCCGAACACTCTTTATTACGTCTGGCTTGCTGCGAGATCCCAACGTGGCGAAGGCGCCAGCACACCTCCGGTGCCTGTTCGCACTAAGCAGTATGGTAGGCTGAGTATAAATTGTTTTTTAGTTAATTAAAATTTATGTTTAATTGAGTAAAAAATGTCGCGACTTGATTGATACGATACAATTTGGATTTCGTTCAAGAATGGATTTTGAATCGAATAACCCGTTTTTTGGTATCGAAACACCGTATTGTATTTGGCAGCCAATTATGTCTTAACAGAGCGCATTGTAACTTGCCGATACCGACTCTGACGTCACAAAATGTCGTTTTAGAAAACCATTTTTGATGTAGAGTGCCCGCGGTGAGAGATGAAGGCAGGCACGTCATCAATAATATGCTAGTGAACGCATGCTTGCCCGCAGACAGTGCCGTGTACACAAAACTGCACATTGGGTTTTATGATGTTAGGTACAATTTTGGCAAACTGCTATTCATGACAATAAACAGCCAATAGCAAGCTAGAAGCCGGGCGCAATGCATTCACGTTACTATGACGCTGTGGCTTCATCTTTCGCCGCGCGAGGTCTATCAAGGCAGGTATTGTAACGAACTTAGATATCTGGGCTACGAAAAAACGGGCATTAATCAAGTCATGATGTTATTGGTAAAATTATCTATCTGAAAAATTATGTGCGGTTTATAAAAAGTTTCTTCAGTGTAATTGTTATAGTTTTCGTTTGTTTCGATATTCAGATGTTTAATTTTACCAAATTTTATATAAGTAGCTGATTGCATACCACAAGAAGAAAACAGAAATATTTAATAAAATTTTGGGCGTGTCGTATCACGAATTGTTTTTTTTTTGTTCATTTTTTTAAACAGACCACAAGTGTTTGTGATTATTAAATGTTTTAATAAATTTGTTCAAAAATTAATTTGCATTTAAAAAATTGCATAATCGATGTTTTTTTTAATGAGATAGAGTAGTTTCAAAAAGAAAAATCTAAAATTGATTGTAGGGGATCAATTGCAAACTAATTTTGTATACGAATTTTATTAAAACAAAAATATATAAAATAATTAAATTTTGTAATAAAAAAATCGTATGAAGAGTGTGTGAATATTATTTGTGTGTTGAGACTTTAATATTCTGCATGCTAATTGTTTATTTTTCTTTTATTTTTTGTGGTTAATAATTTTCTTTACAGCACTGCACATTTTTATATTGCTAATATTTAATATTTCTGTTGTACCCTTAACAATTTTTTTTATTTTAATTTTTTTGTGTCAATTATTCAGTTTATAAAAAATGACAGTATTTAATGGTACCCTTGAAGATTTTTCTCAGCAAAATAAGGAACAGAACTTGTAATTTTGTAAGTATATCTCAAAAATGAAGACTCAAAGTTTATCCAAAATAAATCCAGAAACTTACTGAATATCAATAATGATGATTGTCACACTAAAGACACATGCCACCATGGTTCATGATTTGTTCACCGTTTGTTCGTAAACAAATATTTGCAAAAAGCCGCAAATCATTTCACGAAATTTTTATATGTTCGTGAATTCTCCGATACTTAATATGGAACTGGCTCGCGAACAGTTCACAAACAATAATTTGTTCGCAAGACTCACAAAGTTTTCATGTGTTTGTTAAATATTCGCTTATAGTTCGTTGCTTAAGTTGGAATTGCTCGCGAACTGCAGTTGACGAATTATTCGATACTTAATACAGACAAGCAATTGTTCGCAAAAGACTCCGGATCACCTCACAAAGTTTTCATGTGTTCGTTAAATATTCGCTTATACGAGTAGTTCGTTGCCTAAGTTGGAATTGCTCGCGAACAGTTGACGAATTATTCGATACTTAATACAGACAAGCAATGGTTTGCAAAAGACTTCGGATACCCTTACAAAGTTTTCATGTGTTCGTTAAATATTCGCTTATAGTTCGTTGCTTAAGTTGGAATTGCTCGCGAACAGTTGACTAATTATCGATACTTAATGCAGACAAGCAATTGTTTGCAAAAGACTCCGGATACCCTCACAAAGTTTTCATGTGTTCGTTAAATGTTTGCTTATAGTTCGTTGCTTAAGTTGGAATTGCTCGCAAACAGTTGACGAATTATTCGATACTTACAGACAAGCAATGGTTTGCAAAAGACTTCGGATACCCTTACAAAGTTTTCATGTGTTCGTTAAATATTCGCTTATAGTTCGTTGCTTAAGTTGGAATTGCTCGCGAACAGTTGACTAATTATCGATACTTAATGCAGACAAGCAATTGTTTGCAAAAGACGCCGGATACCCTCACAAAGTTTTCATGTGTTCGTTAAATGTTCGCTTATAGTTCGTTGCTTAAGTTGGAATTGCTCGCGAATAGTTGACAGATTGTTAGTTACTTAATACGGACAAGTAAATTGTTCGCAAAAAACTGTGGATCAGCTCATAAAGCTTTCTCGTCTTCGTAAAATATTCGCGAATAGTTCGCATTGCTGAATGTCGAACTGCTCGCGAACAAATTGTTCGTTACTTAATGCAGACGTTGTGAGCGACTGTTCGCAAAGATTCCGGATCAGCTCACAAATTTTTCGCGTGTTTGCAAAATATTCAATATTTCAGATGGAACTGATTGCGAATAAGTTATTGAATGGTTAAATCTTTTCTTATATCAATGTGAATGAACTATTCGCTGGTGTGCATGCGTCTTTAGAAATATGTAGTTTTTAAAATACATGAAAATTAAAGCGTTTCAATCATTGTTTTTCTAATCATAAATTTAAAATGAATAAAAACGTATGTGATTAAAAAAAACGTAAATAAGAGGAGATAAAAATCAACCATATGTATAGTCCCTGGGGCGCCTCCCCGCAACGTAACAGCCGAAGCCGTAGGACCTACATCGATCATGGTTCATTGGGAGCCTCCTTCAGTAGAGCGGTCTAATGGCCGTATTGTTTACTACAAACTCCAAGCAGTTGAAGCCGGTCGTTCAGATAGCGAGGCTTCGGTTATCACGCTCAACGATACAAAATTCTTACTCGATGAACTAAAGCGTTGGACGGAGTACAGGTTATGGGTGTTAGCCGGTACATCTGTAGGTGATGGGCCTCCGTCTTATCCAATTACAGTACGCACCCATGAAGACGGTACGTATTCAGAAAAAAAACTGACTATATCACATCATATAAATTTTAATCCCTACCGGTAGACATATACTTTTTTAATAATTGTATTTTATTGATATGTTCGAATTAAAAGTCTAAATTTTTATTAGCACTGTCGACTCTATCGTTTTATCCGGGATGTGTAAATTCATACACATTGACCCTGTATTTTTGTAGCGTAAGGGCGAAGTCGAAACATATTTTTGAAGATTAATTAATTTTTTAAGGATTTTGACAATGGTCTTTTAAACTTTCAAAATACGATGGACATTATTCCAAAAAGATGTTAACAAAATTATAGTAGAACACGTTTTTTAGAAACTTTTGTGTAAGAATTGTGCTCCATATCTGTCACTCTTTAGAATTCAGATATATCGAATTTTTACGATACGATAGACGCGTGTGTAATCCGATAAATGTTTATTATTAAGACTTTTGATCAATGAAATACGATTATACATCGAAATTTTAAAAATTTACAACTAGAAAAGTACAAATTTCATTAATATCATTATTTAATTAAACTTGAGACAATTTCGAAATTGTTTAAAATTGTGCAAATCTTCAAAATTCTTATAATTCCTAATAATTTCACTCGAACGCAGCTCAAACCTATATCCATTATTAATACCTAATATCTTACTACATATGTTTTCCATCATTTCGATTATTTCATTATTTTATAGTCTAAGAGGCAGCGACGAATTTTCTTAAGTGTCTCTACGTAAGACAAAATAATCTCAACAATCCCTGTATAAGTGTTCCCCATTTAAGAATCTGTAAGTCTGGCAGCCTTTCTCCCTTGCGTTTTAGGTGGCAGGTAAAAATTAGACAAATTTTATTACCCATCTAAATTTCGTTTATTATATTTTTACTTCCCACCTCTACTATGGTAGGGAAGTAATGGATTTAGTCCGAAAAAAATATTTCGAGATTTTAACAGATCTTCACGTTTTGAGACCCTAGCAATCGTTTAAGATCATTTTCTGACTGATATGTGTGTGTGTGTGTGTGTGTGTGGTCAATTTTTCGCCTTCGATATCTTAAGAACGGAACAACATACGGGCATGCCGATTGTTCTATTGTGTTTATCAACCTTTAACTTAGATCTGATTAGATTTTGAGTCAAATCGGTTCAGTGGATCCTGAGATATTCAAAAAAACGTTCTCAATGTCACGTATTAACATAGGTAAAAAAAAATATAAATGAATTCTAGATGTTATAATATGAAAAAAATGTAAATATTTTTTTTCTCTAAAATGTATAGTTTTCGAGAAAAAAAATATTTTACTAAAAAAAATAAAAATTGTACGTAAATCAAGGTAACCATGATTTTTGCTATATTAAGCTAGCCATCAGTAGATCACCAAACAAAAAAGAGGGCCATGCTTTTTTCAAAGAATAAAAATTAAATTGTGTTTTAAAGACCACCAACAGCTAAGGTTATTTGGGCCTAGTCAAAGAATAAAAAAAAAAGAGTGT
Source organism: Mongoloraphidia duomilia (assembly GCA_039654895.1). Taxonomy (NCBI): domain Eukaryota; kingdom Metazoa; phylum Arthropoda; class Insecta; order Raphidioptera; family Raphidiidae; genus Mongoloraphidia; species Mongoloraphidia duomilia. The sequence continues at coordinate 18,985,978 of CM077527.1, forward strand.
TTATTTTTTGCAAATATTTACTAGGTGGGAAGTATAGGACTGGTCATCAGTCGAATTTTTTTTATTAGAAATAGTGGATTTTCAATAATTTTTTTCGAAGTGTTCACATCAACATTTTAGTCTAGCATTTTAAAATTACAATATACAGGGTGTTAAAAAAAGAGTGTAAAATATTTGAAGAGAAGTAGTATGGATCAAAATAAACAAAAAAATCTTAGTAAACATGGGTCCGCAAAGTAACGGTACATCTTTGTCTGAAAGATATTCGAACTCTTTCTAAAACCCTCTCATTGGCTCGTATTTGTTGGCATTTTTGATTAATTCGTAGCTGCAGCTCCTCAAAGCTATTTAAAGGAGTACCATAGACTAATGTTTTCAAATATCCCAAAAAAAAGAAATCTAGAGAGCTTAAATCAGGCGATCTTGCAGGCCATAACACAGGTCCGGCCCCTTCCATATCTCCGAAACAGTTACTTTGCGAACCATATTTACTGAAACTTTTTTGTTTATTTTGGTCTATACTATTACCTCTTTAAATATTTTACACTTTTTTTTAACACCCTGTGTAAAACACCCTTTGTGTAAAAAAAATATGCCAGACCCTTACTTAGATACATGAAAAAAACATTGTTTTAATTATAAATAAGATAAGAATGACCAATCGAGCAGATAAAGTTATTTTATGTATTCTAAATTATTACTCATTAATATAGAATAAAAAGAAGTGTTACATTATTAGATACATGAAAAATTCATATTTTACCTGTCTAATGTCTACCTGCCACCTAAAACACGGGATATAGGCTGCCAGACTTACAAATTCTCAAATGGGGAACCCGTATACAGGTATTTTTAATATTATATTGCCACTTGAGAAAAAACGTCGCCAGCTCTCAGCCTATTACCAAAGTATATTTGGTACCATTTAAATAAATGCATTTTTGTATCATCCAATTTTGAAACAACACATAAAAACCCGTATTTTTGGTATATCCGTTGTGATATACTGTTTTTTATAAATTTTTGTACTTTTTTCAGCTTACAATTGGTAAAACTAATTGTTTTTTGAAACTTTTTAGAATTTTGTATTTTGCAACTTTTTTAAAAAAAATGAATTTTACAATCAATCTTTATGAAATTTTTTTATATTAGTTTTACCAATCGAATTACGGTGATGGTGACATTTTTGTAAATATTATAAGTAATTTTTTTGCAGAACTGTTTTTGTATTTTTCTCTTCTGCTAGCAAGGCAACTCTGGTGATGGATTTTGTATGGGAATTTTTTTCTCTGACAATTTTTTACAGCGACATTATTTTTGCGACGGCGTGTTCTCTAATTAACATTACTGATGTGCTCCGTAAATAATTTCTGTTCTATATTTATCTTTTATAAATAATAACAATTTTTTCTTCTGTCTACAAAAGCGTTTGCAGGAGTACCAAATAAAAGAAGGTTTTATTTCTTATTAATTTCTAATTAATTAATTCTAATTAATTAATTTCTAATTAAAACAGTCAAATACTGTTGAACGACAAAATTTTTTACTACCGGCTTAATTTATCTTGTATTTTAATTTTACTTTTAAGTTCTTTCTCTTACGTTTTTAATTCAGTGTCTAGTAAGCTATATTTAGATATTTAATACAAGGCGTGAAATAGAAACGTACGCTATGTCGATTGCAACGGTAAATTTTATACATTCGATTGCAACTTTTCCGTACATTTTTCGCTACTAGTTTAACTATAAAAATTTTCCAATAAACTTAACATTTTTAAATACTAAATACTTAATACTATCATTTGTCTGTAATTGCGGAGCGTCTATAATTTACAATATCTATATTCTATAATTGTAAGTGTAGACTTCAAAATTAACTTATAATAATTTGTTTCAACATTGCCTTTTTGTGTATTGTTTTCAGTTTTTCAGAATAAAATTAAACTTGTTCTTCTAACCAGTCGTTTAAAATTTAAAAAAAAACTTCTGTAACTAATAATTTCTTATTTCAAAATTAAAATAACAATTCATTAAATTGATTTTTATAAGTTTTGTCCTTCTTAAAATTGATTACGAGATAATTTTCAAATAAAAGAGATAATTTTTAAAACTCTGAAGTATATTATTATTAGTTTAAAAAATAGACGAAGAAGTTAATGGTCGATTATAAAATATTTACTGTTACAGTTTGTCTATCGCATTTTTCGATTCTGCGCATTGTATAATAATATTTTTACATTACTCTTTTGTCACATTGGATTGCTTTTGTTTTTGAGCACCGTATTTGGTATTGGCACACGCTATTATATGCAGTAAAAGGCATTGATATTGCACCAACTTTTTTAATAAAGTATCACAATTTATTATATCGGCACCGACTTATTTTTTTTACTGATTTTAAGTTCGTGCACCGTCTTTTTTTTTTCTTTTTTGTTTCGTAATATATAGTAATCATATACGTTTTAATATTGCATGCTTTTTTTTTTAATTCCTTCCGGTCCCTGTTTTTACACCATAAAATATATAATCCATTTCCATTATCACCGAGAATGAATAGTTTCACATATCGAAATTGTGTTTTAAAGACCACCATCAGCTAAGGTTATTTGGGCCTAGCACCAGTTCATATTTTCAATTCATTATTTTTTTTCTAATAATAAATTGAAAATCCAATTGACACTTTTACCAGCTCTCGGGTTAGAACCCGGGAACTAGGGACTTGTAATAGAGGAACCATAGCAACGCCATGTAAACAACAGCATTGCTACACTCTCGGCCATTCTCAAGCCCCTTCACATATCGATTATAATATACAAGTATGTACCTATTTTTACCCGACTATAAAAAGGTAGGGTTTATGTTCAAATTTTATTAATTATAGCTGAATAACGAGAAATGTGCAATATTGTTTTATTTTATTCTGCTATATTCATAATAATATATGATGGACAAAAAAAATCCACAAATCTGTGACTCGTAATTTTTCAATAAAATTGTTTAATAATTCTAATAACAGTGTAATAACGTCGGAATCATTGGAGCGTTATTATTTATGTGACGTTGTAACGATTCCTTTATTACCTACAAAGGTCCAATTCCCAAATTCTAATCTGTAGAAAAATCTATTAAAAAAAGGTCAAGCATGAACGTACTTCATGCGGCGAGGGTTCTGTACATCATTCACTATAATTTTCCTGTAATCTTTACCAGCGTCTTTATATGCCTGATTTTCTTCAATATTTTAGACCCAATACTTTCTGAGATATGGATGGGAGAGATGCTTTTTTGGTGCATCATGGACAAAAAAAAGTATGTCTCCCCTCTTTTTACGTCCGAAAGTTGTAGTCTAAAATTTTGAAATAAACATTGGCGTATAAAAAAACTGGTAAAGATTGTAGAAAAACTAGCGAAGAATGTACAGACTCCTGAACGCATGAAATACGTATGCTTAATCGGTTTAGTGTAACTCGCGCGTCAAGGGTTCTGTACAACTAACACAATTTACATATTTTATTGAATTTGCAACAAGTGTTCTTTCATGTGATACCCCATTTGACTTGAACTTGTATGAAGGAAATAGATTATCTATGCAGGGTTAAAGAGAAGTTTATATAAATTTGCAAATCATTCATTCTCCGGTACGAAAATCCATTAATTTCAATCCGATATCCTGCACCTCCGGCCAAACTCTCTAGGCAGCACAAAAATATCACAGTAGGCTAATTGACATGACGCACCTTATATATGGCACATTTTGATTGGTTGAACAGTCATTATTGTGTGAAGTGACACTTGCACCGTTTTATTATATTTGTGTGAATTCTGTATGAATGAGATTTAGTATGTGTGCGATTAAAAGATTTACAACGTTTACACAATTTCTTACATCGATAGTTGAAACAATCGAAGAACGATGTGTTCGTCGTTTGACGCGAACAAGTCATACTACGAACAAATCACGATTTGTTTGTAAAACTATTAACAAATCGTTCTACATTGATAACAATAATCAGTTCCTGCTTTACGAGTTTGTTTTTATTCAATGAAATCAGATTATTAACAGAAACTAATAAATAAATGCGGATTCCCGCTTTACGAGCGTGAACTAGAAACGTATTAACTCGTAAAGTCGGGAACTACTCTTGTAATTAAGTTTATTTGTTGTGCCAGTGTAGCGTACAGATGAACCAAAATGTTTTGGGCACGATAACATGTGACACTTTTTTGGGGGGGTGAATAAGGTTCGTCCGTTTACCATCTTTTCTCAAGCTCTGATCTATAACTATCTGAGAAGTCCCTCAGATGATCAATATTATTGAAGATTGACAATAAATATTGATCAGCTGAGGTCATACAGAGGTCATAATTTACAAAAAATTCCGCTAGGATATGTTGATAATCGCGACGGTAAACTTTCTCAATAAACATTATGACGTCATTAAAACAACAATTTATTTCTACACTGAACTACACTACACTGGCATAAATCTTTATGTAGAAATACAGGACGATTCATAAAACTATCGATCGCTCTAGTTATTCTGTTCGAATATAGAGTTTTCATTTTATCTAAAGTTAATGAGTTTATTGGAACCTCCTGTATATTTTTATTCACTGTATCATTATGCTTGTAAATAAATTTAAAATGAAATAGTTGAATAACTGAGAATATAGCTTGACCTCTGTCAATATGGCGATTGTGACTTTTCTCATTTAATTGACTTCGTAACTCCAAATCGTATAAATTAACTGACAAATTACATTGTGCTATTCGAAATAACTCGCTCATTTAATTTGAAGACGGTTTAAGTACTGTATAAATAAAAACACAAGTTTCTGAGTTCAGAATAAATGAAAATAACTTTTCAGATTTATATTTTCCGTACAGACATGGATCATTGTTCATATCAGTTCGAGTGTTCAAACAATTAACAAATATTGTTTAATATATTCGCATTGAGAGTATTGTTTAGAGAAGACATCAGCAAGATGGCCGATCTGCTCAGTAAAAGTTGTGGGGAGAGCTATCAGTGATAGAATATGGACTCGTCCGACACGAAAGACGCGTGTCAAGTCTATAGTGTGTCACGCTCGACCCCTTTAAACAGAATATGGACTCGCCCGACACTAAACTCGTTTGTGCGCATATATGACGCTGGTGTCTTCTCTAAACAATATTACTCTAAATACTAAACGAATTGTATTCAGAACTGATTCGTCCTGTGCAGATAGTATAAAGGTCTGACACGGCGCGGGAACGTAGCGTTTCCGGCAAGACATACATGTTTACATGCATTTCAAATACTAATATTTCTACTTAGCGGATCCCGTCCGTTCAGACACGTTTCAATACTTGTATTTGAAATGCATGTAAAAATGTTTGTCTTGTCGGAAACGCTACGTTCCCGCGTCATGTCTAACCGGATAATATAAATCGAGCTTAACTCGGTCATTAAATTAATTTTGAATTATCTCATTTTAATTAATAAGTATTGTATCATTGTCCATCTTTGCCCGATTGCGTAACCAAAAAGGAAGGGTATTACTAAACACTTTGTATACATATAACATAAAAACTGATTCATTAATCATTTATATTTTTGTAATAATATGTTCACCGGATAATATTTTTTTATTATACTATTTTAAATATACGTACTGTGCTAAAAACTATGAAACGTGATTGTATTTTAAGTTAGGTACCTACAGAAAATTTTATGATGATACAGATGCATATTAATAAGTTATACTGATATAGTGAATAAATATTTTCAATAGTTTTATTTTTAAGTTTTCTTGACTCAAAGTGGTTCTGTGCTTCATGAAACAAATCACTAAAGAATTATTGTAGATTATTTTTGGAGTGAAGATATTATAGTGCTTTGTAAATTTTGAAACAGTGCAATGGCGAATCTAATAAGTTTCCAAAAGAACTGGATTTTCAAGCGTTTGCAGAATATTTATCACGTTGTGTTTTTCTCACATTTGAATACCAATACTTTGTAAACTGCACCGTAATGTATATTATATTATTTTTTTTCTTTTTTATTTTTCTCTACAAAAATATTTTTGTGGTTTGAATGTTTACGTTGTGAAGAAAAACATTTTAATAATGATTTTGTTATTATTAACGTTGAAACAACATTAGGTAACCTAAAACAAATGGCGTAAATATTCAATATGGCGGCAAACGGTCAAAAACAAATGGCCTAGATATTCAAGTATGGTGGAAAATCAGTTTAAATATTATGATTAATTTTAAGTAATGAAATTGTTAAATTTATAAATTGAAATAAACTACAAAATATTTTTGGAAGAAACGTAGATTTTAAGTAGATTTTTTGATTTTACAATGATAGACTTTTTCTAGACGACCGACGGTTTTAGATTTGTCGGATATTTTTTTATATTTATATAAATATATAGGTTTATCGTCTTTATAAATTTCAGTACTACTGCATGAAGAGTGAGTAACTTTTTGTAAATTATTTATTTCAATATAAACAAAGCACTGATTTTGTGCAGGATATGGCCGATAATCAAAACAAAAAATGTATAAAAATGAAAGTATTTTTCAAGGTTATTAGAGTACAGGTTGCCTCGTTCCATCTGGCCAATCAGCGTAAGCGCGGGAATGACGTCAGCTGGAATTGAGTTTAAATCAAGAACAAAAATTGTTGAAGATTATGCTTATGTATATTAGGTGCTTCGTGCTGATTTTTTCTTAAAATTGGCAGGAGACAATAGATAGAAGAATAGATGTTAAAAAATAGGATAATTTTTATTTTGATTACAAAAGTTAGGTTTTAATATCTATAATATAAGCAAACAAAAAATTAAATAATGCTCAAGAAATGGCAGATCTTGTTAATTAACTATTTTTTTTAAATTTAAGAAACGAATAGAATTAATTAACAAATTTATAAATTATTATTTTATCTTTTATATTCACAAAATATTAAAAATAACCACAAAACACCATAACGCCAGCTATCGCAAAATTGACTTATCATATTTTTTTCACAGAAGAATCATTTTTCTATTAGGTATTGAAAAAACATATCACACTACCATGGTTACTGTGATTTTTATTTCCAAAAGTTAGCAGCGCCCATGGTCTGACCTTTTCTATTGAAGTGAGCAGCATGGTAAATTCCGAGTGACGTCATCCCCCCACTACTATCTATCGGAACGAGGCAATCTATACTCTACTAACCTTGCGTCTTTTTACAATTATTATCTGCCCTCTACTACGTAATTACTAAATGTAAATACGTAGATGGGGTACTTCAACACTTCTCTGCTGTATTCTGTATGAACAAAATTAGGAAATCTTCGAAGACTCTGTATTACAGTATCATCGAAGTATTCCTATAAAAATATACTTTAGTGTCCTTAATGTTTATTTTTGTGTGATTGTGAGCGTGTAATAAAAAAAAAACCCGACACTAATATATTTTTCCACAAATATATTCTCCAAACCAATTTTTGGGAGAAAGTTTTTGACACACACTATACACCTATTTCACAGAAAAAAAAACGACTATCCACATTCCAATATTTTTTCTCATTTTTAACGAATCCTAATTTTTGTGAACATTTTTTTAATAAACCATATTTTTTGAATCGCGCATTTTTTGTATCACATAAGCGGGTGCCAAAAATTTTTCATTTTTGAATATTTTTCATCGAAATGCAAATGCGGATTTTGTGAAACTATACCTTCAAGCATTTTTGTAGCGGAGGATTTTCAACTGATTTTAACAACAAGTTTTTTTTTACATTCATTTTTTTTGTTTTTGTTTTGAACTCTGTAGTTTTCTTATAACGTTTTAACTTATTAAACTAACAACTAACAATTTAATACTTAGATACTTACTTTTTTTAAATAATTTGTCCGAATGAACCAATTTTTAAGGAAATTATTTCAAATTTTCATTGCGTTATATCATATCGCAGATAGCTCGGCTATTTTTGTTCAAATTTTGATTGGAGAATGTAAGATTTTTTTAAGACAGTTTGTAAGATTTTCAAAACAAACGTAACTAAACATCGTTGAAGGCTTGAGATCAATTAAAAAGCTAGTATTTTTCTATCGGCGGCTGAACATATTTTAGTATCGGTTAAAATAAGTAACTGTAATTGATTCTTTTAAATTAAATGCTAAAGGAAATTATATAAATATGCAATCATTTTTTTATACATCGAAGCATTCGATTGTACCTATATTTCGCAGCACGTATGTGACGAACCCTTTTTTTAATTTGTTCTGAAAATTTATAAGAAAACTGCAAGAGCTGATGGTTAATCTGTATTCAAATCGATCGTCTTTTTGTTGATGTTTTACGAATACAGTTTTTTCTTTGTATTTTTTGGTCTGGCACTGTTGACCGTAAAACCGACAGCTGTACGGAGTGAGTACTACATACTAAGTGAATTGTTATGTGCGAGTAGTGATTATAGATTTTAAACGTTTTGATGTAGTTTATTTTTTAGCCATTCTTTTTTCCTTTTTAAAACAAATAACATGCCTGCTTTCCACTAACAATTTTTTTAAGGAATTGTTTCAGGATTTTTGGGTAACTTTATTATTTTTATTTAGAACTGTTGCCATTTATATATAACTGTTTTTTGAATTAAAATATGTGTTTTAACATTAAATTCGTATAATAAAATACGAAGAACAACTTTCGTAAATGGTGATGGCTTTTTTCACTTTTTTACATGCTTAACATTTATATCGACGTTGGAAAAGTTTTACACAATATAATAATTTTTGACCCGTAGTTTTTTTTATCTTAAATAAATTTAGTCGTTTGCTGTGTTCCATATTTAAACGTTTAAAGGATGGAGGTAACTACTTATTAATGTTATAATGTCGAACTGCACTTATTAACAAAAGAATTATATGCTGTGTTGGTATTCAAATGTTTTCATACTATACTAAGTAGAAACGAGAGTGTTTTTTTGTTTCTTTTCTTTTGTTTTATCTGAGTGATCACATGCCCTATTAATAACAAAATGAACGCTTTAATAACTGAATAATACATTTATTGTTTAAAAAAAACCAAACAAGCTTTACTACACTAAAATGAGTGTGGTGTGGAAATGATGCATGCAAAACTATATTTAAGTTTTTAGTTACTATATTTATTTGATCAATAACTTTTCCATTCTGTCACTATTCTTCTTTATTTAACATTATTCTAAACGATCTGTAACAATTGATTATTAACAATATGACAAAATCGTATTTACTAACATTCATCCTAAAAAAAATTTTTAAACATCTGAAACGGGAGACAGTTTGACGACAGAATGGGATAGTATGTTTTTATTAAATTGGATTGTCGATTAGCATTATTAATTTTGGATTTTGTAAATGAACATAGTGCCCGGAGAACCACAAGATGTTAAAGTTCTGCCGTTAAATTCTACAAGCATTCGTGTAACCTGGCAGCCTCCTCAAGCAAAAGATCGAAACGGAGTTATCAGAGGATACCATATTCACGTCCAAGAAACAAAAGAAGAGGTATGTATATTTATTTCTTACTACATAATATGAGAGGACAGTGTAGCCTAGTGGATAGCGTACTTGGTACCAGCGTCTAGACTAAACTGTCGTGGAATCGAATCCCACCTGCGCTCATGGATGTTTCGTGATGTTATTTAATCTAGTTTTAAGTTAGTTGTTATTTAAGACGCTATAATGACCTAAGTTGTCGAACAGTCTATAATCTACAACAAAAAAAATACATAATATGACATATTTACATATTATGTTTATTTTATAAAAAGCAGCAATGTGTCACACATATGCTGGGTTGCAGAAAGCATTGTCAAAAAATGATTTGACAAAAACTTGAGATTGTGATCATATAATTACAGTTTTTATATATAAAGGAACAGTCAAATGTCGTTGTCAAACGAGGACAGTGTGGTCCAGTGGTTAGCGTCGCGGCCTCTGGATCACACTGTCGTGGGTTCGAATCCCGCCTCCGCTCATGGATGTTTTGTGATGTCATTTAGTTTTAAGTGAGTAATGTTAATTAATGTAATCAAGACGCTAATGACCTAAGTTGTCGACGCGTCTATAATTTACAATAAAATAAAAAAAAAGGTCCTTGTCAAACTCTCTGTCATTTAGAACAAAAACAAATGATTGATCTACGTAGAAAAAGATCGCTTTGCAAGCTAAATTTTGATCAAATTGCGTAGAAAAATGTTTTTTCGAAGGGAAAATTGTACAAAAAACTATGCTAAATAGATGAATACGCAGTTTAAAAAAAATATCGTTTCAGTCGATCAATTATTTTTCAAGTAGGATCGGTTTGAAATTCTACATTGCCTTTTTTCGTATGGAGAAATTCATGTGGTCACAATCTAAAGCCATTGTCAAAATAGATTTTCTGACATTGCTTTCTGAAACCAAGCAATCGAAGTATAAAGGTATACAATTATCAGAATTTTAAAATGTTTTTTTGTTGATACAGGGTAAAAGTTTGTTAAATGCTCCGTTACGACTGGACGTATTAGACGGTGCAGCTCTAGAAATGAACGTAACCAGTCTTCAGCCAGATACGACATATTCAGTTCAAGTAGCCGCTTTGACGAGAAAAGGTGACGGAGATCGCAGTGCCCCGGTGACGGTAAAAACACCCGGAGGTGTGCCTATAAGACCGACGGTGACCTTAAAGTAAGTAATAAAGTTTGCTTTGCGATTTTCGAGTTTTAAGTTTCCGTAAAATGAACAAATTTATTTATTTAATGCGTTGTCTGGTTAGAAAATTCAAAATTGTAGGTACTTTGCAGCAAATTTAATATTATTTAAGTACTAAAAAATCAGAAACGACGCCCTGAACTTTTTAGGAATGAAAAAAATGCCCAAAATGCGGAACAGTTATTTAATTTATGACCGATTTATCATACATTTTAATAACAATGTATTTTTAATCACACTGTTAAATGACGGGTTGCTATGGTAACGAAACGCAGCAACCAATGAACACGTAGTTGTCATAATTTAACAGTGTGATTAAAAAAAACATCGTGATTAAAATGTACGACAAACCTGCCATTAGTCTTGTAAGTTTTGATTAAAATTTTTAAAATCAAAATTTTAATTTCTAGAATTTTGGAGCGAGAACCGACGGTGTCGATTGAATTAGAATGGGAACGACCCAAACAGACTTATGGTGAATTAACTGGATATAGATTACGTTTCGGATTAAAAGATCAACCGCTGAAAGAAGAGCATTTGAAAAGTTCGCAGACGAGTCACCGAATCAACGAACTTGAAAGAGGTGTTGAATACGAGTTTCGAATTGCCGGAATGAACCATATGGGTGTTGGACAAGAAACGATCAAATACTTACAAACTCCAGAGGGTAAGAGAATTTTTTACAAGCTTTTATATAACTTGCAATGTATGTTAGTTTGCGTGTTTGTTTAGGTCAAATCTTGCAAGTCAATTTTAAACGACTTTCACGTATCCGATCGATTTGAAATTTTGTGCACATATGTATTCCCGATGACAATACATGAATAAATCGTTTTTAGAAATAAATTCAATCCTTAAGGGTTTCAAACGAGGATGTAGGGTTTTTTTGACTAATCAACGCCCAGGCCAAATCGCTGAAGCTAGAAACTTGAAATTTGGACCTTTTTACTTACGTTGTTCTTTCAATGCATTTATGACAAAAAAGTAGATTGGTATCGCTTGGACTTTAGAGAAAATAGTAGGGTTATTTCTGTGCACAAACGAGTTTCCGATCGGAAGGGTCTATTTTTTCAAACAAGGGCTGGTCAGTGGTGCGTCTCGACTGACGACGAATAACTAAATAACCATAATCATAGGACCACCCCTTATTAGAAAACATAGACCCGTCCGACCCGAAACTCGTTTGCGAGCAGAAATGACGCTACTATCTTCTCTAAACGATACCTACTATTGTACTATGTGTCACTCGGGCGGGATTGGCGATTACGACTCGTGTGATTGCGGCCCTCGCTGCGCTTTGGCGATCAAACGTCACACTTGTTCGCAATTGTCAACTTTCCGCCCTAGCTGCACAATCAACTATAAACGTTTGATTTTACATTTTTAGACTATATTTACTGATTTTTTTCTTGTAATTTTCCAAATGTATTAATAAATAAGTACCGTTAATTGATTCGTTAGACTTATTTTCGTATATGTTTGATAATAGGACGACCGACTGGTCCACCGGCGAATATTAGTTACCATTTCCAAACGCCAGATGTTGTCTGCATCACTTGGGATAAACCGACTAGAGAGCACCGTAATGGTCAAATAATTCGATACGATGTGCAATTTCATAAACAGCACGATCATACGACAATAATCGATCGAAATACAACACACACCAAGGCTGTGTTTGGAAACCTAGAAGAAAATACCGATTATGTTTTTCATGTCAGAGCACATACCAGTCAAGGAGCGGGACCTTTCAGTGAAAAAGTAAGCTAGTTTATTACTTATATTGGAAATCGTGTCCATCGTGATTATAATAAAATTAAGAAAAATCGTAGGATAGTGGACAAAATATTTGATTTATTTAATTGAATGTACGACGTTTCGTCTATATATTTAAATGTCTAAATGTATAGACGAAACGTCGTACATTCAATTAAATAAATCAAATATTTTGTCCACTATCCTGCGATTTTTCTTAATTTTACTAGTTTATTACTCTCGTAACCTTATGCAAGGAAAGATTGTTCAGATGATTTTAATCTCAAAATTTCGTCGTTTAAATTATTTTTTCTCGAAAATCAGCAAAATAATAGCTCGAGTATAAACTCTTTTAGTTGTTATGCGTCTATAATTTACAATATCTATCTATCGTAATGTACTTATCATCAAAAATAAAGATAGTTACTTCTTACCACAACAGTTTTATTGATGGATGTACATTTCGAAATTAGACGCTAATGACCTCTGTTGTCGAGCGTCTATAATCTACAATTCATTCATACATTTCGAAAGCTATGTACATCCATCAATAAAACTGTTGTGGTAAGAAGTAACTATCTTTATTTTTGTTTTTATTCCAACCACAGTGCTCATATATTTTTATTTTTATGTACTTATCATGTGACAAAAAAATTTTTTATAAGCTTATTTTTAAAATGACATGGAAGAAGTGGATTGGAAACAAATTCATTGTGCAATTTAATTTTTTTAGATCACAATCCACACTGAAAGAGACATCGGCCGTGCACCTATGACAGTTCAAGCAGTTGCAACATCGGATTCGAGCGTCGAAGTCTGGTGGGAATCAGTACCATCTCGTGCAAAATTAATCGGTTACCAAATATTTTATACAATGACGGCTGTCGAAGATTTAGATGAATGGCAACATAAAGTAGTAGGATTAACTGAATCCGCCGATTTACTAAACTTAGAAAAATACGCTCAATATGCTGTAGCCGTTGCAGCCCGAACGAAAGCTGGTTTGGGAAGATTATCAGAAAAAGTAACGGTTAAAGTGAAACCAGAAGACGTGCCTTTACATCTTAGAGCCCACGATGTTAGTACTCATTCGATGACACTATCGTGGTCGCCTCCTATTAGACTGACTCCTGTTAATTATAAAATATCGTTCGATGCTGTCAAAGAATTTGTCGATTCACAAGGCATTACGCAAACGCAAATCGTTCCGAGACGTGAAATACTATTGAGACCTGACGTTTCGTCAAATACGGTCAATGAATTGTCACCATTTACAACTTACAATGTAAACGTAAGTGCAATACCACCGGACTATAAATATCGACCTCCGACAAAAATAACAGTTACGACACAAATGGCTGCACCACAACCGATGGTAAAACCAGACTTTTATGGTGTAGCGCTCGGTGAAGAAATACAAGTTATACTGCCTCAAGCAAGCGAAGAGTATGGTCCGATAAGTCACTATTATTTAATAGTCGTTCCAGAAGATAAAAGTAATACGCACAAACATCCAGATCAATTTTTAACAGACGAAATGATAGCTAATAAAGGCGGGAAAGCTGTAAACGAAAACGCGCCTTACATAGCGGCAAAATTCCCTCAACGAAATATTCCGTATACGTTTCCTTTGGGCAGCGGCGGAACACATGATGGATTTACTAACCGTAAATTAGAAAGAGGCAAACGATATCGTATCTTTGTACGTGCTGTTGTGGACACTCCACAGAAACATTTGTACACAAGTAGTCCTTTCTCAGAATATCTTACTTTAGATATGAGAGAAGTTCCTCCAGGAGATCCTCCCCGCAGACCGAATCCAAACAGTCCCGTTGAAGCGGACGTATCCGTAAAAAGAGGTACGGAAGAAACCGGAATATTTTGGATTATATTTCCGACACTCGCAGCATTGTTCTTGTCAACTTTCATAATTTTCATCTACATAATTAAAAAACGACGACGTCCGTGCAAAGCAAGCGATGGACCAGCCGTTACAAGACCGCTAATGGCAGCTGATTTGGGCGCCGGAGACTTAGCATCGAGTGATCCGACCGATCCTGTTGAAATGAGACGTATCAATTTCCAAACGCCAGCTATGATTTCACATCCTCCAATACCTATCAGCGAATTAGCGAATCATATCGAACGCTTGAAAGCAAACGATAATCTTAAATTCTCACAAGAATACGAGAGTATTGAACCGGGACAACAATTTACGTGGGACCATTCAAGCATGGAAGTTAATAAGCCTAAAAATCGATACGCAAACGTGATTGCGTATGATCATAGTCGCGTGATACTCCAGCAGATGGATGGCACTTTGGGCAGCGACTATATTAATGCGAATTATTGCGACGGATATCGAAAGCACAACGCATACGTGGCAACTCAGGGACCTTTGCAAGAAACGTTTGGTGACTTCTGGCGAATGTGCTGGGAACTAAGAACTGCTACCATTGTAATGATGACAAAACTCGAAGAACGAACCAGAATTAAGTGCGATCAGTATTGGCCAGCCGGTCGAGGATCCGATACTTACGGTGTTGTTACCGTAACCGTAACCGACGTTCAAGAACTGGCTACTTACTGTATCCGAACGTTCCAAATACAACGTCACGGGTCCATTGATACACGCGAAATTAAACAACTACAATTTACCGCTTGGCCGGATCACGGTGTTCCCGATCATCCTGCACCCTTCTTACAATTCGTTCGACGAGTACGTAGTTTGAATCCGACCGATGGCACTGCCGGTCCGATGGTCGTGCATTGTTCGGCCGGTGTCGGACGAACTGGATGCTTTATCGTAATCGATTCGATGCTGGAAAGAATGCGGCATGAGAAAAGTATTGATATTTATGGACACGTTACGTGTTTGCGAGCTCAAAGAAATTATATGGTACAGACTGAAGATCAATATGTATTTATTCATGATGCTCTATTTGAAGCCGTTGTTTGTGGAAATACTGAAGTGCCAGCTCGTAATTTGCATGCCCATATTGAAAAACTTATGAGACAACAAGACAATATGACTGGAATGGCACTCGAGTTTAAAAAGCTATCGAACATGAAACCTATTACAAATGAAGCTACCAGATTCATAAGTGCAAACTTGCCTTGCAATAAACATAAGAATCGTTTGGTGCATATTTTGCCGCTCGAAAGCACTCGCGTTTGTTTGACTCCGGTTCGAGGTGTCGAAGGTTCCGACTATATTAATGCCAGTTTCGTCGACGGTTATCGTTATCGTAACGCGTACATCGCTACTCAAGGTCCTTTAGCCGATACTGCACAGGATCTATGGCGAATGCTGTGGGAGCACAATTCGACAATAATCGTTATGTTGACTAAACTGAAAGAAATGGGACGCGAAAAATGTCATCAATATTGGCCGAGCGAAAGATCTGTACGTTATCAGTGCTTTGTGGTCGACCCGATCGCGGAATATAACATGCCTCAGTATATATTAAGAGAATTTAAAGTAACCGATGCTCGAGACGGATCGTCGAGAACTGTACGTCAGTTCCAGTTTATCGATTGGCCGGAACAAGGCGTTCCGAAATCAGGCGATGGATTTATTGATTTTATTGGACAAGTCCACAAAACCAAAGAACAATTTGGACAAGATGGACCTATTACTGTTCACTGCAGGTAAACAAATATTCTGTGAATTTTTATTTATTTATATTTTTTTTTAGTCCGTTCATAACACTCTTTTTTCTCTTAGTGCGGGAGTTGGTCGTACCGGAGTATTCATCACCCTGAGTATTGTTCTGGAACGTATGCAGTACGAAGCCGTTGTAGATGTGTTCCAGACAGTTCGAATTCTTCGAACACAACGTCCAGCCATGGTTCAAACTGAGGTAAGTACCTACTAGTAATTACTAAGCCCCCTTTGTTTAAAAAATGTATGAAAACGTAATAAATACGCATCACAACTTCAAAATCAATGTACAATTCATATTGAAAGACTGAAAAAGGACTCACATTACAATGCTTTGAAGTACCTACTGTTTGAAACATACGAGTCGGAAGAAAAATATCAAAATTATTGCATTTTTGACATCTCAACTCCCTGCCGATTGTATTTGATGACCAATATTCGTTTAACATTTAATGTTGAGTAATGTTATGTAAAGTGGTGCTTAATAATTATAATAACTAAATAACTAAAAAAAAACTAAACTACTGAACCGATTTTGATGAAATTTCTATGGGACCAATCTGAAAGTATATCCTTTCAAATAAAAAAAAGAGTTTTTCAAATCGGTTTATAAATGAGGAGTTCTGAGGTAACAAACATAAAAAAAATACAACCGAATTGAGAACCTCCTCCTTTTTTTGAAGTCGGTTAAAAAATACTTTTTAAAGCACTAATCTAACAGAGTCATCGTTTGACAGATAATTTTAGGCAATAATGGCGACATTTTCTATATTGTCGGAAAGCGTCAG
This sequence comes from Mongoloraphidia duomilia, assembly GCA_039654895.1. Taxonomy (NCBI): domain Eukaryota; kingdom Metazoa; phylum Arthropoda; class Insecta; order Raphidioptera; family Raphidiidae; genus Mongoloraphidia; species Mongoloraphidia duomilia. Next base: position 19,002,904 of record CM077527.1, read on the forward strand.
TGAAAGCGATACATGAGTTATAACGTCATTAGAGTTCTCATTTTGAATTGTGCTCCGGCTTTATAGATTTAAAGTTTTACTTCATGTAAAAATTTTGTTTTCAGGAACAATATCAGTTCTGCTATCGAGCAGCTCTAGAATATCTAAACTCGTTCGATCACTACTCCAACTGATCTTCGCCTATCGATAGACTGTGTTAAGAAGCGATGGCACAGTCTAACCGACCCATATCGCTCTTTGCCATTGGATCGTTGGAGACACAAGTGTTGCGTTTGGCCTCTGCACAGGTTTTTAATAAGAAAAAATATTGGGCTTTTACTGCATAATTTTATATAAAACACTAAATAACTGCCAATAACGACCATCTTTTGTTTTGTTTAGTAATCATTATTATTACCTATACAGAATTAGTAATGTAATTATTTATAACTATCGAGAAAATGTTTGTTTCAATTTTGAATTATCATCGACATTGTCCAAGTGTAAGTGTATCAGACATTGGGGTGTTTTTTGTGATTAGTTTTTATAGACTTGAAAAATAACAGTTGCGAAACACGAAGTTTAGATTAGAAATCGGTAGCATTAGAAATAAGGACCCGTTACTAAATTAATTTTTTTTTTAATAATTCTTAGCAAATAAATAATTTTTGTATCGTTGTATGTTAACTGTTGCAATATAAATAATGGAAATATTAAAATAAGAGAAAATGGGCTTATTTTATATAAGTTAACTGGAAAATGCATTTGAATTTTGAACCGTAATATTAATTACAGCTATAAAAAATTTTAATATTTCAAATTCTAAATACGGATATTCCAGTTAGTAACATAGAACAGTTCTAAATATCAGAATTACAATTCATTTCAATTATTAATAATAATTATTTTTCTTGTAAATAATGGCACAATCGTTTTTATTAAGAATTGTCTGCAGATAGTATGAAATTATTGTGTAAAAATGTCAAAACAAAGCTACTTTTACAATTTTTTATATATTATTTTTTTAACTTGCATTTAATACTGTGATTTATAAAATTATGTTGGTAGCTGATTGCAGAGACTTAAGGTATAAAGTAAAAAAAAATAGAATTAAGTTTTTTTCTGGTGATCATTTATAATTAATTAAATGTAGCTTTGTTATAGGTGAATCCTAAAGTCTTGGCCATATCAAATAAAATTATGTCACTAGTTGTGTTTGGTGCAGCAGTTCTGATTGTCCTGAACTGCAACCTTTGGCACTAAAGCGTTCCAAGCAACCCTGTATAACTGGTGCGTTTAGTTCATTTGTTTAGAGTAAATAGTGCAGTTCTTGATTCCTCCATAAACACCTCTACAACACTACATAATTTGCTAGTTGAAGATACCACTAGTGATGGGCAAAATCGGATTCTTAGGTTATAAGTGATTCTAATAATCGGATGTTTCATTCGAATTATATCAGACGATTCTTTTGAATTATGAGTACCTACTGCATTTCATATAGGTAATAGGCGGACCTAAGACTAGTTCACTAGCCAGTATTCAGTAGTGATGGGCAAAATCGCATTATTTCAATAATCGGATTCTTAGGTTATGAGTGATTCTAATAATCATATGTTTCATTCGAATTATATCAAACGATTCTTTTGAATTATGAGTACTGCATATCATATCTGCAATAGGCTGAGCTAAGACTAGTTCACTAGCTAGTATTCAGTAGTGATGGGGAAAATCGCATTATTTCAATAATCGGATTCTTAGGTTATGAGTGATTCTAATAATCGGATGTTTCATTCGAATTATGTCAGACGATTCTTTTGAATTATGAGTACTGCATTTAATATCTATAATAGGCTGAGCTAAGATTACTTCACTAGCCAGAATTCATCAAAAAAGTATTTCGTTGCTGTTACTTCTATCTCTATATCATGTTATATTTATTTCACTCAATTTCACTGGAATTTCCGATCATAACAATCTCTTATCTCTATGTTTCGGATTATTATAATTCACATTGTGTACAATTCAGATAATATATCATTTAAGTTATTATATAATTCGAATTATTTCCATAATCGGATGATACCGATTATTTAAAAAATCGGATTATCAATTATTTTTAATTCGAATTATCCCATCACTAGATACCGCTGATCACAACTACTATTCTTTCAGACGAACAATGTGTTTGTGACTGCTGGGATGTTACATACACGTACATAAAGCTAGCAGGGCCAAAACGTCGTATGACGAAATTGATGGTATGAGAATTAAAGGCTAATTTAATGCCCCTATTTTAAATTTAGGGCTCTTACCCTTAAAGGCAAAATCTGTAAATTGTCGGATGACGAAATTGATGGTATGAGAATTAAGGGCTGATTTAATGCCACTAATAGAAATTTAGGGCTCTTACCTTTTTCGTTCCTCCCACCATACGTAACCCGGACTTCCACATATGAAAGATATTCATAGATTTTGACGAAAAAGGCAAGAGCCCTCGATTTCTATTAAAGGCATTAAATTAGGTTTTGAAGAATCCTTAAATCTCATACCATTATTAATTATCATCTCTACATGGTATAAATTGAAGTCGCTTTTCGCGTCTGTCTGTCTGTTTAACCGCTAACTCCTCTTAAAAACCACGCAACGGATTTTGATGCGGTTTTCACCATCAGTTAGATAATTTTTCACGGAAGGTTTATATATATAGCGAACGAGCGAAGCGAGTAAGTAGTGTATTGCACCTGGGCTTTCTTAACATCCGGACGAAGCCGAATGGGACCGCTAGTGTTGTATAATATAATGTTTCCACTATGTGTAACCCGTGCCTCCCACCATACGTAACCCGTACTTCCACCGTATGAAAGATAATCATAGATTTTTACTAGAGATGCGCCGAATAGTGGTTTCACTGAATAACCGAATACTATTCGGTTTAACCTTTACCGAACCGGATATTCGGCCGAATTATTCGGTTTACCATTTCTTTGTTTTGCCGCGTAAACAGATTCTAACATGTACGCTACGTGTCGCTGACAAGCAAACCATACCTCGCCACCCGCGCACACCGCGCTATCACTTTGCTTCAGAACATCGCACGAGAAGTTTTGTCTTTTAGTTCTATACCGTGTCGTGTAGCCAAGAAAATAGAAATACGAATATATTTGGCACCAAAACCGAATAATTCGGCCGAATACAAATAGTGAAAAAGATGCCGAATACGCCGAATACCGAATACCAAACGAATATTCGGCGCATCTCTAATTTTTACGAAAAAGGTAAGAGCCCTAAATTTCTATTAGGGGCATTAAGTGAGCCCTTAATTCTCATATCATCAATTTCGTCATCCGACAATTTGGCGCTGCTAAATTTTACTAAAGCTAGCAGCGCCATAGATTTTGCCTTTAAGGGTAAGAACTCTAAACTTAAAATAGGGGCATTAAATTAGCCTATAAATAGCCCTTAATTCGCATGCCATCAATTCCGTCATACGACGTTTTGGGCCTTCTAGCTTTATATACGTGTTACGTACGCGATAGCCTAATAACAACTAACAGATAATAATGAACGAATACGAATTGTTTAGTCGATTATCTCGATTGTTTAAACATCTCGATGACTCTTGATGGTTGTCACTTGGACACGAATGTTGTTGCTCCACAGGTCACCGATTCACATGAAATCACAAACTGGGGAGAGCCACATTCTGCGACAATTGCAACAATCGACAGGTGAGGTCGAGTCGATGGTTCAGTTTCTTTTGTTTTAATTTAAACAATAATATGATATTAATTATCAACAGTCAATATTGTTTATAAATAACTGATAGATTTGATACCTACTTACTATAGATTGACTACTCTTCCTGCACTAATTTTCAAGGTGTGCTGCGCCTGTTAGGACTACTCTAAAATTCTGTACTAAACGTACCTTTTAATATTTTTGTTTTTATATAATAGCGTAAGTAGTATATATTTTGATATATTGAATGTGTATAAAGATGAATATTAAACAAAAACAACACATATTTTTATTATTTTAAAAATGGTGCGTATAAAGTAATTATTGTTAGGTTATGTATAACAAACACTATTATTACTTACTTAATATTATGTACTAAAAACTTCATATTAGTTTTTATTTGTCCTAATATTTTTTTACAGATTATTAATTTATTGAAAAAAAAATAGATGTGCTTAAATTTTTTTTTTCAAAATATCATTTGTTTTTCGTCAATATTGTTATTCATTTAGGTACCTACTTTATTTGATAGTATTTTTTTATACTTTTGATATGGAAGAGAAATTGTCTTAAATCAGTTGTAAAGCAAAAGTTAAAATAATTCATAATCTTCTATTTCTGTTTTATATTGTATATATACATGCAAAATTATAATAATGAATAATATCAGTTATGATGTGAACTTTTTAATCTTTATAATATGTAGTTATATTTTATTAACTGATTTGGTACCTACCTACCTAATCTATAATTTACTAGATTTACAATTTAATTTGTTATAACATAAATGTCTAATGATGATTTTATATTTTGATAACTTTTACCATTCCAACTCCACAAGTGGGGAATAATACTTACTCACTTTTCAGAATTTTACAATATTTTTTCGTTTTGAGGTCCTCCGAGTCCAAAAAACATATTTTTTGGAAAAGTCTGTTAGTCTGTGAGCACGATACAGGCTAAACGGCTGAGCAGATCGAAACCAAATTTTGGTAGGGTGTTTTAACATGTAAATAGGAAAAGCCCTATTATTTTTGGGGAAAATTGACGCATGCGCTGAAAATACATGCGCTATAACGTTGTTTTTTCTATTATAACGGTATGCTTTACATATAGCGGTTTATTATACTATTCTTTTTTGAGTTTTGTAAAAAAAAATTTTCTAAACCTTACAATTTCGTAAATATTTTGAAAGTAAAAAAAGATCAGTTGCTCTTTTGTTTTGAAGTTATTGATCAGTCAAAAAGAAATGAGTTAACTGACAAGCATGCTTTGGTTAATTTTTACATGTGAAACCGTAAGTAACCATGGAAACGAAAAGCAAATATAATATAAAATACAATATTGAAAATTGTTTAATGGGAAATAAGGACCAATTATAAATGCGTAAAGATTTTATTATCTTGCCAACGTTTCGTTAACTTCTTCAGGGCTCAAATATTTAAAATTACACATGCGTAATTTTAAATATTTGAGCCCTGCAAACTTTACGCATTTATATTGGTCCTTATTTCCCATTAAACAATTTTCAATATTATAATATATGATGGACGTAAACAACACAAATAATAATAAAATACAATATAAATATTTATTACTAGCCGTTACCCGCGTCATCGCACGTGTAAACAGAAACTTTATTTTATTTATTATAGGTAATAGGTACCTATTATGTCATTTGTCAGTATTTTTGAGTTGGAATGGTCCCGTCGTCCAGTTGGCTGGAACTTTTTTAATAGAAAAGGTTAATAATTCTTTGATCTTTTCAATATCTATTGAAGTTTTAGCTTAAAGTAAAAATACAATATTACGAATACCTACATTGCACTAGATATACCTAAGCATCACATCATAACTTATTTAAGAATTACCTAATTGTAATGTTGATTTTTTGTTAAACACATTATGAAAAAATCAACATTTCATATTCGTTTCGTCCTAAATATTAAGTAGCAAATATTGTGGAAATGTAAAATATAAATCTATTGAGAATACTATAAATAAAATACATTATTTGTACAAATACGCCTTTTTTATTTTTCTATGAAACCTGATTAATTGACTGACTTCAAAGTCCAGCCTCAATCAATGGCCATAAAAACACGAAATTTGGAGAATACATTCCTTTTATAAAACAGGCACCCAGTAAGAAATGTTTTTTCAAATTCCCACTAAGAATCGAATCGACTCCTGCTTTGACCATTGACCAGACTTTGACATGACATTGACATTCGTTTGACAAGCTGTCCATTATCTATAGTCTAAGACTGACGGCTCTAGCGGCCATATTTGTTTTTGATATCGTCCCGCTTGGGATTAATTTCAGCGAACGACTGTTGAGGTCAGCTACTTGAATCGACAAGATCACTAAGAATCGACCAAGATCACTGAAATTCGACTAGATGAATCGAGCAGATCAATAAGAATCGTTCTTGATGTTCACTAAGAATCGACCAAGATCACTAAAATTCGACTAGATGAATCGAGCAAATCAATAAGAATCGATCTTGATTGTCACTAAGAATCGACCCTTCACTAATTATCGACACCTCTGAGTTTTCACTAAGAACCCACCCAACAGGTCCGCGCCAATTACCGTTTAGGAGATAGAGACGTTTAAGTGTTTCCTGGTTTTTAGTATTTAACTATTTCTCAGAACTTTATAATTTTCTCTTAGTACTTTTACCAAAGTACAAATTCACGAACCCACTGGTACATGACAGGTTATTTTTCCCTTTTTAAATGTCTAATTAATTATAATACGTCAGCAGTGTATGCTAGGGGATTTTGAAAATCATTATTTTTATTCAAATAATTTTTTCAATGCAAATGTGTTTTTATACAGAAATATTTTTAAGACAAGTTTTTTTAAAATTTGTTAGCCGGGGATCAGAAAGACGAGTCGGTATTGCTGTTTTGTTAGTCACAAATGAAGTACCTACTTCTGAACTTAGGCTCTGCCGATGTTTATAACATCGCCTGAATGCTCTTATTAGACTGCAAACGTATAATATTATGTAATTGCAAAATGTGTTTTTATGGGAAATATTTCAAAGACAGGTTTTTTACAATTTGTTAGCCGGGGATCAGAAAGACGAGTCGGTATTGCTGTTTTGTTAGTCACAAATGAAGTACCTACTTCTGAACTTAGGCTCTGCCGATGTTTATAACATCGCCTGAATGCTCTTATTAGACTGCAAAATTATAATATTATGTAATTGCAAAATGTGTTTTTATGGGAAATATTTTAAAGACAAGTTTTTTACAATTTGTTAGCCGGGGATCAGAAAGACGAGTCGGTATTGCTGTTTTGTTAGTCACAAATGAAGTACTTCTGAACTATGGCTCTGCCGATGTTTATAACATCGCCTGAATACTCTTATTAGAGTGCAAAATATTATGTAACAGCAAAATGTGTTTTAATGGAAATATTTTAGACAGATTTTTTTAAAATTTGTTAGCCGGGGATCAGAAAGACGAGTCGGTATAGTTGTTGTGTTAGTTACAAATGAAGTACTTTTGAACTTAGGCTGTGCCGATGCTTATAACATCGCCTAAATGCTCTTATTAGACTGCAAAATTATAATATTATGTAATAGCAAAATGTGTTTTTATGGGAAATATTTTAAAAACAAGTTTTTTAAAATTTGTTAGCCGGGGATCAGAAAGACGAGTCGGTATTGATGTTTTGTTAGTCACAAATGAAGTACCTACTTGTGAACTTAGGCTTTGCCGATGTTTATAACATCGCCTGAATGCTCTTATTAGACTGCAAACATATAATATTATGTAATTGCAAAATGTGTTTTTATGGGAAATATTTCAAAGACAGGTTTTTTAAAATTTGTTAGCCGGGGATCAGAAAGACGAGTCGGTATTGTTGTTTTGTTAGTCACAAATGAAGTACCTACTTCTGAACTTAGGCTCTGCCGATGTTTATAACATCGCCTGAATGCTCTTATTAGACTGCAAACGTATAATATTATGTAATTGCAAAATGTGTTTTTATGGGAAATATTTCAAAGACAGGTTTTTTAAAATTTGTTAGCCGGGGATCAGAAAGACGGGTCGGTATTGCTGTTTTGTTAGTCACAAATAAAGTACTTCTGAACTTAACTGTGCCGATGTTTATAACATCGCCTAAATGCTCTTATTAGACTGCAAAATTATAATATTATGTAATAGCAAATTGTGTTTTTATGGGAAATATTTTTAAGACAGTTTTTTTAAAATTCGTTAGCCGGGGATCAGAAAGACGGGTCGGTATTGCTGTTTTGTTAGTCACAAATAAAGTACTTCTGAACTTAACTGTGCCGATGTTTATAACATTGCCTAAATGCTCTTATTAGACTGCAAAATTATAATATTATGTAATAGCAAATTGTGTTTTTATGGGAAATATTTTTAAGACAGTTTTTTTAAAATTCGTTAGCCGGGGATCAGAAAGACGGGTCGGAATTGCTGTTTTGTTAGTCACGAATGAAATACTTCTGAACCAAGGCTCGCCGATGTTTATAACATCGCCTGAATACTCTTATTAGAGTGCAATATATTATGTAATAGCAAAATGTGTTTTAATGGAAATATTTTAGACAGGTTTTTTAAAATTTGTTAGCCGGGGATCAGAAAGACGAGTCGGAATTGCTGTTTTGTTAGTCACGAATGAAATACTTCTGAACCAAGGCTCGCCGATGTTTATAACATCGCCTGAATACTCTTATTAGAGTGCAAAATATTATGTAATAGCAAAATGTGTTTTAATGGAAATATTTTAGACAGGTTTTTTAAAATTTGTTAGCCGGGGATCAGAAAGACGGGTCGGTATTGCTGTTTTGTTAGTCACAAATGAAGTACTTCTGAACCAAGGCTCGCCGATGTTTATAACATCGCCTGAATACTCTTATTAGAGTGCAAAATATTATGTAATAGCAAAATGTGTTTTAATGGAAATATTTTAGACAGGTTTTTTAAAATTTGTTAGCCGGGGATCAGAAAGACGGGTCGGTATTGCTGTTTTGTTAGTCACAAATGAAGTACTTCTGAACCAAGGCTCGCCGATGTTTATAACATCGCCTGAATACTCTTATTAGAGTGCAATATATTATGTAATAGCAAAATGTGTTTTAATGGAAATATTTTAGACAGGTTTTTTAAAATTTGTTAGCCGGGGATCAGAAAGACGGGTCGGAATTGCTGTTTTGTTAGTCACGAATGAAATACTTCTGAACCAAGGCTCGCCGATGTTTATAACATCGCCTGAATACTCTTATTAGAGTGCAAAATATTATGTAATAGCAAAATGTGTTTTAATGGAAATATTTTAGACAGGTTTTTTAAAATTTGTTAGCCGGGGATCAGAAAGACGAGTCGGAATTGCTGTTTTGTTAGTCACGAATGAAATACTTCTGAACCAAGGCTCGCCGATGTTTATAACATCGCCTGAATACTCTTATTAGAGTGCAAAATATTATGTAATAGCAAAATGTGTTTTAATGGAAATATTTTAGACAGGTTTTTTAAAATTTGTTAGCCGGGGATCAGAAAGACGAGTCGGAATTGCTGTTTTGTTAGTCACGAATGAAATACTTCTGAACCAAGGCTCGCCGATGTTTATAACATCGCCTGAATACTCTTATTAGAGTGCAAAATATTATGTAATAGCAAAATGTGTTTTAATGGAAATATTTTAGACAGGTTTTTTAAAATTTGTTAGCCGGGGATCAGAAAGACGGGTCGGAATTGCTGTTTTGTTAGTCACGAATGAAATACTTCTGAACCAAGGCTCGCCGATGTTTATAACATCGCCTGAATACTCTTATTAGAGTGCAATATATTATGTAATAGCAAAATGTGTTTTAATGGAAATATTTTAGACAGGTTTTTTAAAATTTGTTAGCCGGGGATCAGAAAGACGAGTCGGAATTGCTGTTTTGTTAGTCACGAATGAAATACTTCTGAACCAAGGCTCGCCGATGTTTATAACATCGCCTGAATACTCTTATTAGAGTGCAAAATATTATGTAATAGCAAAATGTGTTTTAATGGAAATATTTTAGACAGGTTTTTTAAAATTTGTTAGCCGGGGATCAGAAAGACGGGTCGGTATTGCTGTTTTGTTAGTCACAAATAAAGTACTTCTGAACTTAACTGTGCCGATGTTTATAACATCGCCTAAATGCTCTTATTAGACTGCAAAATTATAATATTATGTAATAGCAAATTGTGTTTTTATGGGAAATATTTTTAAGACAGTTTTTTTAAAATTCGTTAGCCGGGGATCAGAAAGACGGGTCGGTATTGCTGTTTTGTTAGTCACAAATAAAGTACTTCTGAACTTAACTGTGCCGATGTTTATAACATCGCCTAAATGCTCTTATTAGACTGCAAAATTATAATATTATGTAATAGCAAATTGTGTTTTTATGGGAAATATTTTTAAGACAGTTTTTTTAAAATTCGTTAGCCGGGGATCAGAAAGACGGGTCGGAATTGCTGTGTTGTTAGTCACGAATGAAATACTTCTGAACCAAGGCTCGCCGATGTTTATAACATCGCCTGAATACTCTTATTAGAGTGCAATATATTATGTAATAGCAAAATGTGTTTTAATGGAAATATTTTAGACAGGTTTTTTAAAATTTGTTAGCCGGGGATCAGAAAGACGAGTCGGAATTGCTGTTTTGTTAGTCACGAATGAAATACTTCTGAACCAAGGCTCGCCGATGTTTATAACATCGCCTGAATACTCTTATTAGAGTGCAAAATATTATGTAATAGCAAAATGTGTTTTAATGGAAATATTTTAGACAGGTTTTTTAAAATTTGTTAGCCGGGGATCAGAAAGACGGGTCGGTATTGCTGTTTTGTTAGTCACAAATAAAGTACTTCTGAACTTAACTGTGCCGATGTTTATAACATCGCCTAAATGCTCTTATTAGACTGCAAAATTATAATATTATGTAATAGCAAATTGTGTTTTTATGGGAAATATTTTTAAGACAGTTTTTTTAAAATTCGTTAGCCGGGGATCAGAAAGACGGGTCGGTATTGCTGTTTTGTTAGTCACAAATAAAGTACTTCTGAACTTGACTGTGCCGATGTTTATAACATCGCCTAAATGCTCTTATTAGACTGCAAAATTATAATATTATGTAATAGCAAATTGTGTTTTTATGGGAAATATTTTTAAGACAGTTTTTTTAAAATTCGTTAGCCGGGGATCAGAAAGACGGGTCGGAATTGCTGTTTTGTTAGTCACGAATGAAATACTTCTGAACCAAGGCTCGCCGATGTTTATAACATCGCCTGAATACTCTTATTAGAGTGCAATATATTATGTAATAGCAAAATGTGTTTTAATGGAAATATTTTAGACAGGTTTTTTAAAATTTGTTAGCCGGGGATCAGAAAGACGAGTCGGAATTGCTGTTTTGTTAGTCACGAATGAAATACTTCTGAACCAAGGCTCGCCGATGTTTATAACATCGCCTGAATACTCTTATTAGAGTGCAAAATATTATGTAATAGCAAAATGTGTTTTAATGGAAATATTTTAGACAGGTTTTTTAAAATTTGTTAGCCGGGGATCAGAAAGACGGGTCGGTATTGCTGTTTTGTTAGTCACAAATGAAGTACTTCTGAACTAAGGCTCTGCTGATGTTTATAACATCGCTCTTATTAGACCGCAAAAATATAATATTATGTAATAGCAAAATGTGTTTTCATGGGAAATATTTTATAGACAAGTTTTTTAAAATTTGTTAGCCGGGGATCAGAAAGACGGGTCGGAATTGCTGTTTTGTTAGTCACGAATGAAGTACTTCTGAACCAAGGCTCGCCGATGTTTATAACATCGCCTGAATGCTCTTATAAGAGTGCAAAAATACAGACTATTACGTAATTCTCTAATAGCTATTTATACGCAATGTTTCAAAGAGAGATGGTTTTTGTGTGAAATCACACGTAATTATAGTTTTGGTCGAGCATCTATAATCTACAATATCTGTCATATCTTTATGTTAAATTTTAATTCGAACTTTTAACCAGTGACGAATTTAAGAAAGAAAGTCCTAAAATGTCTAAGATTTCAAGGGGTCATGTAGGTTCCTAAGATTGCGTTTTATAATCTATAATAATATCTATTTATCTCGATAAACATATTCAGATTCTCAGAGAAATTAATTAATTATTTTTAATGTTATAATCGGTTCTTTGTTACTACAATCTGAATAAAACACTTAAGCAAGATTTTGCAACTGCTCTAATTATCCAATGAAAAAAAATAAATTAACTGGATTAATTAATGATCTATTTCACAAATATTTTGTGTGAAAAAGCAGCTATGAAGTTTATTTTTTTTTTTTCAATGTTCTAAATCCCTCGTTTTGAAACAGCCTTTAAACAGAGCAATGTTGTTATCAGGAGAAGAGTTTTATGATTTTGTATAAATAATATTATGCAATATTTTCTGTAGGCGGGGTTTATTATTAATTAAAACACCCAACAGTCAGCCATCCAGTGTTGTCATGAATGTCAGCTGAGCCTCGATTCAGAAGTATTACATCGGTGACCAGCAAATCATCAATACCGATCCATCTATAAGTTTTCCTGATACAAAGGTTTTTGAAAAACATAAATTGTTCGATCTTACTGAAAATGTCGCTAGTTTAAAATTAAAAATAAACCATGGTATCTAGAAGTTAACTGGGGTATTATACCGCTATTTATTTTTTCTAAGAAAGCCCTTTTAACAGATATATAAGAACAAGTTTTTTTCTCTACAAAAAAGTTGAAAAACTTGATTACAAAAAATTATAGAAGTTTTGAAAACCATTTATTTGTTATAACTACGTTTAAAAAAACAGTTTAAATCATTCAAATTCAAACATTTATTATTTCAATAATGTTTTTAGAAAAACCCCGACGCAAAAAAGTAAACCTTTAAAAAGTTTGAAATAATTAATATCTACTATATCTGGCCCGATGCACCGTCTATTTCTTCATTTAGATGAAATATTTTGTCGATCATTAAGAATCGACCTCGATCATTATAAGAATTGACCTCGATCATTAAAAATCGACCTCGATCATTAAGAATCGACCTCGATCATTAAGAATTGACCTCAGCAGTGTATGCCAGGGAATTTTGAAAATCATTATTGTTATTCAAATAATTTTTTCAATGTAAATGTGTTTTTATACAGAAATATTTTTAAGACAAGTTTTTTAAAATTTGTTAGCCGGGGATCAGAAAGACGAGTCGGTATTGCTGTTTTGTTAGTCACAAATGAAGTACCTACTTCTGAACTTAGGCTCTGCCGATGTTTATAACATCGCCTGAATGCTCTTATAAGACTGCAAAAATATAGACTATTACGTAATTGTCTAATAGCTATTTATACGCAATGTTTCAAAGAGAGATTGTTTTTGTGTGAAATCACACCTATTTATAGTTTTGGTCGAGCATCTATAATCTACAATATCTGTCATATCTTTATGTTAAATTTTTTTTCGAACTTTTAACCAGTGACGAATTTAAGAAAGAAAGTCTTAAAATGTCTAAGATTTCAAGGGACCATGTAGGTTCCTAAGATTCCGTTTTTTAATCTATAGTAATATCTATTTATCTCGATAAACATATTCAGCAGTCTCAGAGAAATTAATTAATTATTTTTAATATTATAATCAGGGCCTTGTTACTACAATCTGAATAAAACACTTAAGCAAGATTTTGCAACTGCTCTAATTATCCATTGAAAAAAAAAATAAATTAACTGGATTAATTAATGATCTATTTCACAAATATTTTGTGTGGAAAAGCAGCTATGAAGTTCATTTTTTTTTTCAATGTTCTAAATCCCTCGTTTTGAATCAGCCTTTAAACAGAGCAAAGTTGTTATCAGGAGAAGAGTTTTATGAATCTGTATAAATAATATTATGCAATATTTTCTGTAGGCGGGGTTTATTATTAATTAAAAACACCCAACAGTAAGCCATCCGGTGTTGTCATGAATGTCAGCTGAGCCTCGATTCAGAAGTATTACATCGGTGACCACTGACCAGCAAATCATCAATACCGATCCATATATGTTTGCCTGATACAAAGTTTTTGAAAAACATAATTTGTACGATCTTACTGAAAATGTCGCTAGTTTAAAATTATAAATAAACCGTGGTATCTTGAAGTTAACCGTGGTATTACACCGCTATTTATTAAGAATCGACCTCGATCATTAAGAACTGACCTCGATCATTAAGAATCGACCTCGATCATTAAGAATCGACCTCGATCACTAAGAATCGACCTAGATCATTAAGAATCGACCTCGATCATTTAGAAAAAATAAATAGCGGTATGAACCCAATTTAACTTCTATAATATATATACGGTTTATTTATATTTTTAAACTAGCGACATTTTCAGTAAAGTCGAACAAAATTTATGTGTTTCAAATTGTACCAGGCAAACATATACAGGGTGTATCACAGGAAACCGAACATAGGGAAAAGTACACAGTACAAATTAGTTAAGATCAGAGATTGCTTTGCCCTCTATTCAGAGGTCGTTACCATGGTTACCATGGAGTACGTATACAGTAACAAATGCATTTTGCTGTTCATTTGACAAAATTTGGCAAAATCTGGATGAACTTAAAGACAAAGTCGTCGAAGTATGTTTCAATATGACTCCTGTAATGTTAGATAAAGTGAGACAAAGTTTTTGTAACCGATTAAGCCACTGCTTAATTCAAAATGGAGGTTTATTTGAACATTTGCTTTAATTTTTTATTTTAACTGTTTGTTTTGTTTAATTATTAGTTAAAAAAATATTTTCTTAATAAAAAATTGTTTCATTAATAAAAATAAATTCATTTAATATTGAAGAATTTATTTTAACTGGTTTTTCTAATTATTCATTATTAGCTATTATTGTTATTAAATAATGCTTAGTCAACGTTACCATGGTACCCATTCTCATATGTGGCCAAAGTAATCGTTGATCCTAACTAATTTGCACAATGGAGTTTTCCCTATGTTCGGTTTTCTGTGATACACCCTGTAGATGGATCGGTATTGATGATTTGCTGGCCACCAATGAAATACTTCTGAATCGAGGCTCAATTCATGACAAAACCAAGAGGCCTTTACTGTCCGGTCACGGTTGGGTGATTTTAATTAAAAATATACCCCGCCTTCAGAAAATATTGCATAATATTATTTATACAAATTCATAAAAACTCTTCTCCTGATAACAACATTGCTCTATTTACAGGCTGTTTCAAGACATGTGAGATTTAGAACATTGTAAAAATGAACAGCTTCATAGCTGCTTTCTCACATGGAATATTTGTGAAATAGATCATGTAATTAATCCAGTTAATTTAATTTTTATCCAACGGATAATTAGAGCGGTTGCAAAATCTTGCTTAAGTGTCTTTTTTTAGATTGTAGTAACAAAGAACTGATTATAATGTTAAAAATAATTAATTTATCTGAGAATGCTGAATATTTTTATCGAGATAAATACTCGTAGATATTACAGATTAAAAAACGGACTCTTATGGACCTACATGACCCCTTGAAACGTTAGTCATTTGGGCCAAATTTCTTCCTTACATTCGTCACTAATTTAAAGTACCTACGAATTAAAATGTATCTTAAAGATATGTTAGATATTGTAGATTATAGACGCTCGACAACAACTATAAATACGTGCAATTTCACACAAAAACAAGCGCTCTTTGAAACATTGCGTATAAATAGCTATTAAAGAATTACGTAATAGTCTATATTTTGCAGTCTTATAAGAGCATTCAGGCGATGTTATAAACATCGGCAGAGCCTTGGTTCAGAAGTACTTCATTCGTGACTAACAAAACAGCAATACCGACCCGTGTTTCTGATCCCCGGCTAACAAATTTTAAAAAACTTGTTTTAAAAATGTGTCATTGCATCAGAGGCGGATTATCCCTAAGGTAAACTAGGCACGTGCCTAGGGGCGCGAGGTTACAAGAGGGCGCGCGCACGTAAGTTTTTAAGCCAAGAAATAATAAGACGGCCCTTTGTTGTCGAGCGTCTATAATCCACAATTCAATTCAAGACGATCCTTAAATATATATTAAATATATTTAAGTGAAAAGGACCGTCTTGAATTGAATTCTCATACCATACCAATTCAAGACGGTCCTTTTCACTTAAATATATTTAAGTGAAAAGGACCGTCTTGAATTGAATTGTGGATTATAGACGCTCGACAACAAAGGTCATTAGCGTCTGTCCAAGGGCCGTCTTAAGTTTGAATTAAAAATAATTAATAAATAGCGTTACGATACCCCAAGATTACTTTTAGAGGAACAATTTATTTATATTTTTAACTGACATTGGAATGCAATTATAACGAATCAGTTAATATCGAACAAAGCCATGTTTTTCAAAACATGAACATTTTCAAAACTTTGTATAATAAAACATGCAGATGAATCGGTATTGATGATTTGCTTGTCACCAATCAAATATTTCTGAATCGAGGCACACTGCACAGCCGACATTCAAGACAACGCCAGAAGGCTTTCATTGTACAGTTGATTCATTTAATAATAAGCCCCGCCTTCAGAAAATAATAGAAATTATATAATATAAATTCTAAAAGACTGCTTTCCTGATAACAACATTGAACTATTTAAAGGCTGTTTCAAAACATTTGGGATTTTGAATATTGAAAAAATGAAAAACTTCATAACTGATTTCCAGCAGAGGATATTAGTGAATTAGATCACTTAATCCAGTTAATTTGATTTTAATCCAGATAATTACTAGAGAAGTTGCAAAATCTTGCTTCAGTGTCTTTTTCAAATTGTAGTAATAAAGAGCTGATTATAATATTAAAATCATTTTTTACATGTACAAACATTAATGGTTGGTTTCATAAAAATACGAGTAATTTATAAATTGATTGCGATTGGAGGAAAATTTCTATGTATAATATTAACACAAACAATCTCTCTTTGAAACATTGCGTATATAAATAGCTGTTAGAGATTACATAACAGTCTATATTTTTGCAGTCTAATAAGAGCTTTCAGGCGATCATATAAACATCGGCAGAGCCTTGACTCAGAAGTACTGTATTCGTGACTAATATTACAGCAATCCCCATTCGTCTTTCTGCTACCCGGTTAACAGATTTTAAAAATCTTGTCTTAAAATATTTCAATGCATAAAAACACATTTCCATCGAAAGATAAAAGAAACATTTTTTGTGATCTAGGTCGATCCTTAGTGATCTAAGTCGATTCTCAGTGACCTGGATCATTAAGAATCGACCAGATCACTAAGAATCAATAAACAAGGTCGACTCTTAGTGATCTAGTAGATTCTTAGTGATCTAGATCATTAAGAATCAACCAGATTACTAAGAATCGGCTAGATCACTAAGAATCAATAGATAAGGTCGATTCTTAGTGAGCAAGGTTGATTCTTAGAGAGCTGGTCGATTTTTAGTGATCTAGTCGATTCTTAGTTATCTAGATCATTAAGAATCAACCCAGAGGCGGATTATCCCTAAGGCAAACTAGGCACGTGCCAAGGGGCACGAGCTTATAAGGGGGAGCGCGCACATAAGTTTTTAAACCAAGAAAATAATTAACATAAAATTGAAATTAACATATAAGAGATTAGTCAATTCTATAGAGATGTAGAGCTTCCAAAGCGTGCTCCGCCTTCTTGATTATCGTCTGATTTCATAATAGAAGCTGGTAAGATACAACTACTAAACCTATTGTGATGAAACTTGGTGTGTACATAGCTGGAGGCCCAGATTTACACCGAAATGTCCACGGGATGGGGCATCACGCGGGTGAAACCGCGGGGCGCAGCTAATTATTATATAAGTACTAGTTAACATTTATAAATATATGGCCGCTAGAGGAGCGCCGATGAGGCGCTTGCCTAGGGCGCTCTCGACATTTAATCCACCTCTGCATTGCATAAAACACATTTGCATAGAAGAAATATTATTTGAATAAAAATAATGATTTTTAAAATCCCCTGACGTATTATTTTTAATTATACATTTAAAAAGAGACAAATCTATCTTGTACCAGTGGGTTCGTGATTTCGTACCTTGCTAAAACTACCAAAGGAAAATTATCTATTTTTGACAAATAGGTACCAAAAACCAGGAAACATTTAAACGTCTCTATCTCCTAAACGGCAAATAGTGCGGACCTGTGGGTTGGGTTTATAGTGAGAAAGGTCAATTCTTAGTGAGAAGGGTCGGTTCTTAGTCATCTAGAGATCGATTCTTATTGATCTGGTCTATTTGTATTTAATATCTTCATGGTTTCCACTTTCCGTCAACTGAACATTTCATGAAATGCCTCAAGACGGCCAAGCCCTAATTTATTTATTTTATTTATTGTCAATTATAAACGCGTCGACAACTTAGGTCATTAGCGTCTTGATTACATTAAATAACAACAGACTTAGAACTAAAAGACATCACAAAACACCCACGACAGTCTGATCCAGAGGCCGCGACGCTAACCACTAGACCAATCCCTAAACTCTTCTAACTTTAAATATAAATCTACCGCTAGCACCAATCCCTTTTAATAAAAATAGGCGAGTAAATTGAAAATCTGTCCAACAAATACGACATAATGGCGAACAAATTTAATCTGCTTTTTTATTGATACATCTAATTTAGAGGTTCGAGACGTAGGCGGTTACTGGAAAACAGAATTTAGTTTTTCATATAGCCAATAAAAGCACGCTCTAAAAGGCTGACGAGTGCCTCAACGCTTCAGAGATAAATGAATTGCTGGGCAAGTTTGCGTTGCGGGAAGTTTTATTAGCTTCGTGCTGTCAATCAAGTCACAAATTCACGCAGGGTTGGCGTGTAAAGTATAAAATTATATATAATTTATATATATATAATTATAACTAGCTGCTAAGTCTACAGGGCTAGCCAAATAGGCGAACAAGGCGACGCAGGGCGGCCAGCCCCACGGTTGCTGTGGCGGCACGGCAAGCGCAGTGCGACCGAAAATCAAGCCGGCTCAAATGTGTGCCGAACCGTGCCGGCCCGAATATGGTATAGCAATTAGCAAGTCCGTCTGTATTTAATTTATTTATTGTAGATTATAGACGCG
Source organism: Mongoloraphidia duomilia (assembly GCA_039654895.1). Lineage (NCBI taxonomy): Eukaryota > Metazoa > Arthropoda > Insecta > Raphidioptera > Raphidiidae > Mongoloraphidia > Mongoloraphidia duomilia. Next base: position 19,021,776 of record CM077527.1, read on the forward strand.
TCGACATCTCAGGTCATTAGCGTCTTTCAACTACACTAAATAACAACTAACTTAAAACCAAATAACACCACAACACTTCCATGAGCGCAGGCGGGATTTGAATCCACGGCAGTCCAGTCTAGAGGTTGCGGCACCAAGCATGCTAACCACTAGACTATACTGTGTATAGGAGCGGAGCTCCTTTGAACATTTCGTGAATAAATTCAAAAAAAAAACCACTAGGCTATACTGCCCTCCAAGTTCGTCTGTATATGTGACGCAGCTCGTTGTGCCAATGATCGGGGCGGTGCACGTAGTAATATTTTATTTTGTTACGAAAATTTTGATTTAAAGGGGCGCCATTAAAATTAGAATTTGCACGGGCCGACGCTGTAAGTTCAGCGTTACCTCCCATGAATAATAGCGTGATGAAAACCAAACTAAAATCGGTCTAGCGATTTTCAACTTAACCTCGAACTTACTGACGGATAGACAGGAAAATTGACTTCATATTTAAAATAATGAACACAATGTTTTTACAAGCTTTTATTTAACGTGTTGATTTTTAATGTCCATATTATATATGACGATAACCAAATTGTTGTGGGATACGGATGATGTAAAAACAAAAATTGAATTTCTAAAAATGTATACATCTAAGGTAGGTACCTACTTAAAATTATTATAATTTATAAGTTAGGTTAAATTTCTATATTTATGTACATTATTTATATTTATTTATGCATTTGTTATAGGTTTATAGATGCCTGAAGAAGTTAACATTGACTAACGAAACGTTGCTAAATTAGAAATTCAATTTTTGTTTTTTCATCGTCCGTATCCCACAACAATTTGGTTATCGTCTTTTATTTAACTTCACCTGTTAGTTATTTAGTTAGTAAGTATAGGTACTTATGTAATATGTATGGGGGTCACATCTTGCATGTTAATTTTGAACGACTGAAGCTCGATTTATATTATCCGGTCAGACACGGCACGGGAACGTAGCGTTTCCGGTAAGACAATCATTTTTACATGCATTTCGAATACAAGTATTGCTACGTGTCTGAACGGACGGGATCCGCTTAGTATAAATATTCGTATTTGAAATGCATGTAGTGATGTAAAATGACGGTCATTTAAAATCGTGATCGCGTCACGATCATTATGACGGTCATTTTGGTCATTTTCGGTCATTTTAAAATTATTGATCATTCACATAACACAGAACACACGCGTGTTTACCAGTTTCAACAAGTATGTGAATGTCAGTTATGAAAATGACAGGTCATTTATACATTTAGTACATTTCAAGGACAAAGAAGAAATCTTTAATAAACAATTTAATTTAAAACAAAACAGCAGGAAAAATGCCAAATTGTTTTGTTTAAAAGGAAGAAAATGTACCTACCTAATTAATTTTCTTTGCTTTTTCGCACACGTTTTATTATTGACTAAGAAGGAAACGAACATCTTTGGGATTTAACAAAATCACGTCGGAGTCGTCTGTATTGATTTGTCGAAGGACACCATTAAAACATTTTTATTGCCTTTTATTCAGGTAAACTGTCGTACTATTTGTCTGACCTGTTGTAATTTATTTATTCACTAGCGGTCCGTCCCGGCTTCGCCCGGGTGGTATGAAATTATGATTTAAAAGCGGTCACCCATATGGCTGATCCGCTCACGCATATTTAGTATATTATTAATTTGTTATCCCCCCCGTGAAAAAATCTCCCCTTGCGAAGCGAAGTCGGGCTGGTGGTGTTTATAATATTAGTAGGATTCCGCTTATACTTACGCTAAAATGCAAAAAATGTCAGAGTTACGTTTAGTTATAATCCCACACGAGTTATCTTCACCCTAGCGAGAAATTTATCAAAATTAAATATTATAGCCTATATCACTCGAGGATAGTGTAGCTTTCTATTAGCGAAAGAATTTTTAGAATCGGTTTAGTAGTTCCAGAAATAAGAATTTATGATTTATTAGCCCCCCCCTGTAAGCAGTTCTCCCCCTGCCCCCCGCGATAATCTCTCCCCTTGCGTAGCTTTCTAGTGAAAGAAGCTTAGAGAATCGATTCAGTAGTTCCAGAGATAAGAATTTATAACTTATTATCCCCTGCTACCCCGCCCGGGTGCTAAGAAATTATGATTTATTATCCTTGAATTGAATTGTAGATTATAGACGCTCGACAACAGAGGTCATTAGCGTCTAAGATTTATTATCCTCCCCGCGAGAAATTCTCCCCCTGGGAAACGAAGTCGGGCTGGTGTATATATATTTGTATTCATATATCTAACTTGAGAAATGATGGGTACGCCATACAAACGTTTATCCCCTATTTCACCCCTTTCAGTTTTTTTTGAGACAAAAGATAGTCTATGTCCTTCCTCAGGATGCAATCTATCTCCTTGCCAAATTTTATCGAAATCTGTTCAGTGGTGAAAAGGTAACAGACCAACAGACAGAGTTACTTACACATTTATAATATTAGTATGGAAGTATGTATACTGTTTTCTCACATATTTTCGTAAACGTTTTACTTCGATCTACCGCGCCTGAAGAAAATGAAATACATTTAAAAGAGCATAATAACTGTCTTTGAGGCTCTGAAGATGAAATTAAATATTTCGAAACGTTGGCCACAAGTTTCATTATTTGAACCTCAACCCCAGGAATCCAACCCTGAGGATCAAATAATGAGGATCAAATAATGAAACTTTACCACTAGGCTAAGTAGGCTATAGCCTGGGGCGCCAAATCTTCGGGAGCGCCATATTTTGAATCAGAAAGTTTTTATTCACGAAAAACTATAACCGAAATAATACCCGAAAATAAAATAGAAAAACATAATAACGCTGCTAATCTTAATTGTTTAGCAAAATTTACAAACAATTGGAAATTGTGGAACATTGTTAAATAACCATGCTTAGCAATTTCCAATTGTTATTTTCCGATTGTTATTTTCAAAATACACAAAATTATTTTTTGCTTTACTTCTTGAACTTTTCCACTCTTGTTTTAGAAAAGTACTAAATAAATTATATTTTTATTTTTTCCTTTACAAAAAGGGCGCCAAACTTTTCGTAGCCTAGGGGCGCCAAAGTTCTAAATCCGCTCCTGCTCAACCCTTCCTTCTATTCCTAATAACTGTTTACACTACATAAATTTAATGAATGAATTGTAAATTATAGACGCTCGACAACTGAGGTCATTAGCGTCTACATAAATTTAAATTAAATAAAGAAGAGTTACGATTTACATTTCATTGTTGTAAAATATAATCGTCGTTATCCATTACTACTTACGTTTATAGCAAGTGAACAAGGATATAAAAGTCATTACTTACAGTAATTTTCAACAATTCAGTTTCTAGTAAACTAAATGCGTTTTGTGAGCTCGTTTCGTGTTTTGATAATAAAATAAAGTAAAACTAATTGTCCATAAAACAGTATACAAACAGCGATAAAAGATTCTTTTTAATGGTGAATTTATTGAGCGTAACTGAACTGTGATTTTTTGAAGTGAAAACTTCCTTATAGGGATCCGTCAAATGAGCATATGACATCTGGTGGCAGAAAATTGTACTCAAAACGAGGGAAAATTTTATATGCTAACAGTGCAAATTTATCGTGAAATTGTTTATTACAAAAATAAAATAAGTAAAATAAACAAAAAGTTTATTGAAAATGGAATTCGCGACGTTTTCTAATATCATGGCAATAAACACTGTTAGTTATTGCCTTGTAAAACTTACTTTACACAGAATTATTTTCTAATGAAATGTGGAAAAACTGTATTTATGAATTAAAATAATATTTTATATTAATAATAAGATGTACTTATTATCATACTGCACTACAATAGTTGAATCCCTGATGATTGACAAATTTATAGGATTAACTTTGTATACAAATATTTTGAGGTTAGTAACTTACCTACTTATTACAATATAACTAGTATTATGTTGCAGTTATGTGTTAACATTATTCACCTAACCCAGCCTTAAAGGCGCATTGAACGCGGATGATTAATTTCATGGAGATTTTCTTTTAATTTTGATCTTTTTAAGCAATATGTCGTAAAGATTACTACTTTTGACAGTTCATTTTGCATGCATTTTTCTCGTTATATTTCCGACATTTGATAATATGCCCGGCTTTGAGAATCCGTTCTCCTTCAACGAAATTCCTTTGTTTAGGATTCGTACCGGCCCAATCACAAATTGCACTTATATTTATCATTTCTTATCACTTTGAAAATCATAAAATTACACGCAAAATTATACCCCGTATATGAAATTTCCCCCCCTCTGCGCCATGTTTTTTAAACTCCACCTATCTGACGGATCCCAATAGGCGCACTTTGCCTTCTTTCTGAATAGTGAACGAAAGTGAACCATCACGTTTCGGGTCGATGACGCGTAATCAGGTTTATTCGGCTCCACTCGACATCAAACACGAAAAGGTATTTCTAGTATACTGGTAATAAGTTATTTGTAGTTCACAAGTGCGCTAATAAATGACACTAAAACTTAATTGAAAAGTGAGTTTACGCGGTCAAACAAAAACTATGCTGTCTTTTCGACACCACCACGCGAGTAGTCCAAGGTTGAAAAAAATCGCAAATGTATAAGTATTTACAACTTGATATGTACATTTCCTCTGTCTATAGACAAGGTTCGAACTTTCAAAAAGCATATTGAGGAAAAGAGAAAGAAGATAATGATCATATCGTTGCATTACCATTTCAAATTGTACCAACTATACGACATAAAACGTGCTGGAGTATTTAAACAAAAACCTATTCAATTCCGTCCATAAAACAGACTACATTTCAAGCACTGAATACGCAAACTTTTTTTCATTTAACAAACGATATTCATTTTTCGACATAACCATAAAAAAAGATTAAAATTTTACAAACCAGGGTTGTGTTTTCGTTTCTAACGCGGATTCGTAGAAAGCGATATATTCAAATTTTCGCGTTGACATTCTTTCTAAAATTTGCACATTTTTACATTCGAGAGATCGTATAGGTGTATAGGAGTAAAAAAAGTCTTGTAATGGCGAAAAAAATCGAATTCGAAATTTAGGGCCAGCACAAACATGGTACCTACTTTTTGTATCGAACATCGCGATTTAGCGACTCATGGATTGCGATTTAACGTTTACTCAGTTACTCGAAAATCTCGTTCGATCACCCGATTTGGCAACAGCATACGATCGATCTATCGATCGATGCGTTTGTTCGACAATCGCGCGTTGTGTACTTCAGCAGCGGCCTTAAGCTGTGGGTAGCTTACTACAGAAATTTCATAGATAGAATAGGAAAGCCACCCAAAAAAGTGTCGGTGCAAAAGATAGAGATGGAGAATAGAGCAGTTCTTCTATCTTTTTCTATCACAAATACATAACCATGGTTACAGATGTAAATTTACAATACCTACTATACATTTTTTAATTCAGAAATGCGTCAGAAGACAAGGTAAAGAAACCTGCTTCGTTTTCTGTCTCTCTTTTCCAACCTGACACTGCCACTTACAGTTGTGCCTACGACTCCCCTATACTCTATTTAAGATATCTCTTTGGCTACACGAGACTTAATCGCACAATCGTGATACAATAAGAAGCATGTGTGTGCTGACCTTTAGACGTTATATTGTAAGAACAAATTTATGTTCTTACTTTAATAAAATAATAAAACACAATAAATTCAGTTGAACAAAATCTCAATGAATTAAGTGTTCTCAATATTAAATGTTGATTAATTCTAAATCAATTTTTTCGTTGTTATCAAAACAAACTTCAATTTTTTAGCGTAACTAAGAAAATATAATTTTGACAAATTCATATCGAGAACGCGTGTTATTATAACAAACGAGTTTGCTATAATATATATCGAAAAAGCAAATTTTGGATGTCCGTTAATCCATCCGTGTACAGATGCCTAGCTGACACACAGTTGAACGGATCGAAACCAAATTTTTAACTTGGTTTTTAGGAGATTCCTCAGGGGGATTTTTCTTATTTTCTCCTTACTCCCTTAAATAAAGGTTAAAGGTTAAAACTACATACATAATTGTGTTTATTTTTAATTGTTTTTATTTTATTTTTAATAATAATGCAAGATTTATTTTGATAACTTAAAGATATTTCTCAGAGTATTTTCACATAAATAATGTATAGGTAGTTTGTTTGTTCCCCAGCATACTTATAATATTACACTATTTTGAAACGTCAAAAATTTAAAATCCTATACCCCCGTTTTACCACCTTTGGGGTTGAATTTGATTTCGATGGTACCAAATTATTGTATTATCATCCGAATTACATACACCTGCAAAGTTTCAAATCGATACGACAATTAGAAGTAGATTAAAATCGACATTCTAGATTTGTTTACTTAATAAGTTAGTTAGTATGTTAGTTACATAAAAGCTTGTAATAATTTGAAAATATTGATTTATATTATGGGATACAGATAATGCTGACAGCTATGATGGTCTTGAATAAATTAGTTTGAAAAAAAAAGATTTTTTTTGTTTTGCTTTATTATGCGTATGAAATCAACGCCAACGTTATAGTAGATTGTATTTTTAATGTCGTAATGAGGTTTATTACTGACGAGTAGTGACAGTAAATTAAAACGAGCGATAGTGAGTTTTTACAGTCACACGAGTCATAATACCATTACGCACGAAATCGGAGATATATATACGGTATTTTTTGTCATACTCACTACAAATTATAGGTACCTACTTTTCATTTTTCATTTTCAGTATTTTCAAAAAAATTTGAGTTCATTTGCGTCGCCATCTTTACTTTTACAGCAGGCCGTGAGTATGTAATAGCAGGCGAATAGAGCGTATAAACATAAGTTATACTATATGAAAACACTTTCGGCACGTCTGCCTGATGATCCAATACAGGCCGGTATACATGTATGGAAAGTAGCTATTTTGTAGTGAGTATGGAAAAAAAAGTGCTTTCATATCAAATTTATTTGCTAACGTCGATTTTAATTTGATTCGTCGAGTTTTGATTTATTACGAAATGGTAACCAGGGAATTAAATTCAATAAGCGAGTGTCGGAAGCGCAAAATAATAACGTACTTCAGGACTTTTCAAAATTCGTTCTACTTTTTTTCTTTTTAGGGTTCCGTACATCCGATGTAAAAACGGAACCCTTATAGAATCACTCTCGTGTTTGTCTTTCTGTCCGTCTGTCACAGCTTATTTTCTCCGAATCTACTGGACGAAGAAAGTTAAAATTTGGTACATATATAGAGTTATAGGTGATCCAATCACGGACGTATAGCGTAAACAAACGAATTCTGATTTTCGGGGTTAATTTTGGAGGGCAAAAGAGAAAATTAAAAAAAAATTTCAAGTGTATCATGTGACGTATGTATCTGTAAAATCAATGCCCAATGAGCTCGCTTGGAGTAATACAAATATTTTTTTTATAATAATATTTTAAAATGCAGAGTTTAAAAGATAAATTATACGAAAATCGAGCATTCCCCCTTCCTTATCTCCGAAACTACTATGCCTAAAATTTTGAAAAAAGGGAATATAAAGCCTCACTCATAGTTTACAGGAAAACCTAAACGAAAATCCCAAGTCTATAAATTCCTACGGGAAACGGAATAGTACGGAATCCTCTCCACGCGAGTCTAACTCGCACTTGAGCGGTTTTTTTCTCAAGAGGTGCTCCAAATACGTAATATTATCCATAATTATATAAGTTCTTAACCAATACTGATACAGTAGAATCCCACTAATCAGCAAGTAGTCGGTCATAGCCAGTCACTGAGTTAAAAGGTAATAGAGGCGCTATACCGTACTACACAACTGCTTAATTTATTTATTTATTGTCGACATCTCAGGTCATTAGCGTCTTTCAACTACACTAACTAACAACTTTCTTAAAACTAAATAACATCACAAAACATCCATGAGCGCAGGTGGGATTCGAACCCACGACAGTCTAGTCTAGAGGCTGCGGTACCAAGTACGCTATCCACTAGGCTACACTGCCCTCGAACACAACTGCTTATACAAAGTTGAAACCAGGCCTGACGTTACAGGGAACAACAACCATGACGGCCAAACACGAGATGGATTAGGGAATATTATTCTCTTCTTCTTGCATATAAAATGAATGAACTGAATAAATATGGCGACTGACTTCACTTTTAAATGCTTGTAGCGTCTCCATGATCTCTTCACTCAGTGCACCCAGTAATCCGGCACGTATCTCCAACCCATAAGCTACTCAAATAATTAATCTGGCGTTTACGGTACTCTGTCTTAAGACGCAGCTTATGCAGGGTTGCTACGAGAAAATGGGATAATCAGTGAGTGATATCTGAGTTAAAAAAATATTAGTAAAAAAAACTTTTGAAAGACAAGCTTTTATTAAAATGGACTAAAAAGATTCTGGCTGTTCATAACTTCCAATATAGCCTCATCTTCTTTAAAAATTCACAGATTTCGCAATCCTTGCAACCATCGAGGACATTGGAAATGATAACAGCATATATGAAACATAATTAACTGTTTATTATACACACAATATTTATCAATGCACTGTTTAGTTTTGTCAGGAATAACCCTATTATTCTTCTGTTATATACGCGTTCAATTTTGCTTGACTACTTAACTTTTAAATGGATTTTTCTACAGTATTTATTAACATTTGCTCAAAAATAACACCGCAGATCGTCGCAAATACCTCTCAATTAACTAGACATGATATAAAACACATTTCGAAAAAATTGCACTTGTTCAATTTTGCATGATTGCTCCTCACTTGATCGCGACACCGTTGTCTTTTGGCCTTGAACGAAAACTCGTAACTCTGCCCCCATATACGAACATAAACATTTCCAATGTTAAAAATTCCCTTCTTTTCCCTTCTAAACCCTGGCAATCTCTTATCAGATGTACTGCACATGACGCATATCCTCCACATAACGGACATATTTTATTTTCTTCAGAGTTTCTTTCTAAACCCCAACCCCATCATCGAAGCCTAAATTTTGCTAGCCTACGCCTATCTCTCTATTTGCTATATATTAGTAAGTATGAATTATGATTGTATCTATATGAGTGGTTCATGGAAAATTTCACGTAGTACACGCCCTTGGAATACAGCAATAATAATATTCGATCGAACTATACAAATATAGAAAATTGTGTTTTCAGTAGAACCGTACGCAGTGTGAAGATTTGATTTCATGAAACATACCGCTCGTGCTGTAACAATGGTCTATAAAATTCAATGTAACGATTCAACAAGTTAAATACATATTAGTGTGGCAAATGTAACGGTAGAAAGTGACAGAAACATTAGAGGAAAGAAACTGAAGCAGGGTTGTCAGAACAAAATGTGTCAAAATTACAGTAAAACTGGGCATTTATAATATACATATTATAATACACATATTATGACGTAAACATTATGGTTCATGAAGATCGAAGACCGTAAGCCATAATAATAATGTTTTTTTTTGGAAAATTTTTTGCAGTCAAATTATTTATTTGAATGAGTTATATTTATATTAAACGATCTATACAATTGGTACGCCTGAATACAAGTATACACTCTCACATACAAATACAACAATACACTTACAATAGCTTCCATAATTTTCCTTCATTTTGAAAATAGAAACAGTTGTCTAGAATCCTCGCTAATAACAACATCGTTTCTAATAATGTTCATAAATCATAATTTCACTATAAAATGTAAGTATTTTGAATCTAATTCATTCATTTATCTTTATTTTCAAATACTGTATTATAACTTGTTCATTTTAATGTATATATATGTATAACTTTTCAGAATATTACTGATGATGCCCAAAAAGGCGAAACGTTTAATATAAATATAACTCATTCAAATAAATAATTTGGCTGCAAAAAATTTTCCAAAAAAAAACCTTATAATATCCTCAGCCGTACTAAACTCACTACACATAATAATAATGTTATGGTGAATTTAGAAATGTTAGTGATTTTTCCGCTTCATTGACTGAACTATAAATAGAAATTGCAGTTGTGAGCATAAATTCGAAAAAATGGGGAAAACTGCTCGATTTTGAAGGGTTGTTACAACTTGCTTAGTATGGAATTTAGAAAAAAACATTTAAGACAAAAGTTGTAGGTAATTTTCTCTTCTTTAAAAATGATAATAAATAAAATTTTGCTACTGTTTATCAGAAAAAAGTTAGATTTAAAAATTAATAAGTCAAAAAAAATCGTGGTTTTTTGGCCACAGAAAGTTTTCCCAATGACTGTCGAGGTTGAAAACTCATCTCCATCTTTTCTATAAAAAAAAATTCGACTGATGACCAGTCCTATACTTCCCACCTAGTAAATATTTGCAAAAAATAAACACTCTTTTTTTTTTTATTCTTTGACTAGGCCCAAATAACCTTAGCTGTTGGTGGTCTTTAAAACACAATTTAATTTTTATTCTTTGAAAAAAGCATGGCCCTCTTTTTACTTCCCACCTCTACTATGGTAGGGAAGTAATGGATTCAGTCCGAAAACAATATTTCGAGATTTTAACAGATTTTCACGTTTTGAGACCCTAGCAATCGTTTAAGATCATTTTCTGACTGATGTCTGTATGTGTGTGTGTGTGTATGTGTGTGTGTGTGTATGTGGTCAATTTTTCGCCTTCGATATCTTAAGAACGGAACAACCTACGGGCATGCCGATTGTTCTATTGTGTTTATCAGCCTTTAACTTAGATCTGATTAGATTTTGAGTCAAATCGGTTCAGTGGATCCTGAGATATTCAAAAAAACGTCCTCAATGTCACGTATTAACATAGGTAAAAAAAAATATAAATGAATTCTAGATGTTATAATATGAAAAAAATGTAAATATTTTTTTTCTCTAAAATGTATAGTTTTCGAGAAAAAAAATATTTTACTAAAAAAAATAAAAATTGTACGTAAATCAAGGTAACCATGATTTTTGCTATATTAAGCTAGCCATCAATAGATCACCAAACAAAAAAGAGGGCCATGCTTTTTTCAAAGAATAAAAATTAAATTGTGTTTTAAAGACCACCAACAGCTAAGGTTATTTGGGCCTAGTCAAAGAATAAAAAAAAGAGTGTTTATTTTTTGCAAATATTTACTAGGTGGGAAGTATAGGACTGGTCATCAGTCGAATTTTTTGTTTGGTGATCTACTGATGGCTAACTTAATATAGCAAAAATCATGGTTACCTTGATTTACGTACAATTTTTATTTTTTTTAGTAAAATATTTTTTTTCTCGAAAACTATACATTTTAGAGAAAAAAAATATTTACATTTTTTTCATATTATAACATCTAGAATTCATTTATATTTTTTTTTACCTATGTTAATACGTGACATTGAGAACGTTTTTTTGAATATCTCAGGATCCACTGAACCGATTTGACTCAAAATCTAATCAGATCTAAGTTAAAGGCTGATAAACACAATAGAACAATCAGCATGTCCGTATGTTGTTCCGTTCTTAAGATATCGAAGGCGAAAAATTGACCACACACATACACACACACACACACACACACACATACACACACACATACACACACACACACACACACATACAGACATCAGTCAGAAAATGATCTTAAACGATTGCTAGGGTCTCAAAACGTGAAGATCTGTTAAAATCTCGAAATATTTTTTTCGGACTAAATCCATTACTTCCCTACCATAGTAGAGGTGGGAAGTAAAAATAAAACCTTCTACCTACCTGATCTTTTTCTAGGTAACCCTCATTTTCGTGACCTATTTCCTGGACTATTAGTTTAGTTTTAAAGTTTATTAATTCTATCTTTGTCGCGCTTCTCATGTTGTTTATATCTTCCTTCTTGCACTCATTAATTTGGTATGATAATGTTTGATTTCGGACATTTCGGATATTTGAAATAGTACAAGAAATGAAGCTTTTCATACTAAACGGCAAATTTTATTGAAAAATAAAAATAATTTTATTGAACAATAAATTATTGTCAAATAAATTTTACATAAACGTGACAAGTTGACAACACTGCGTACTGAAAGCATAAGAGGTACATAAAAAGCATATCAGAGATTGCTGAACGCAACAAAAATGAAAAATGGAAAATAGTGTTTTTTTATGAAACCGGAAATAAAATTGGCTTCACACATGTCATCATGAAATCGGACAATATTATGCCGAGCTATAGACATGCTAAGGTGCGTTCCATGGAACGATAAGAAACATGCCTGAGAGAGCACATGGTTGTCAGGAACAATCAAAGTCTACTGGAGAGGCACAATCCACCGATTAAGAACCACTCCTTTAAAAGCTTTTTGTAAGCTTTATAATCACATAACACTACAAAGAAATCAAATTATCCTTATCTTTGTGAATCATACTGGCTTACAAAGCATTGACGAAAGCCTGACTATAGCGTGGTTTTATCTTCAGTCTTTGTCTGATACCGCGTCGTAGCTAACTTTATTTCGATTATTAGCCACCCAGAAGGGGAAGTGAATTAGCGCAAGTGATTCCGTAGTTCTTGAATCAACATTTAAAACAAAAGCCAATAATCACGCATGCAACGTGTAAGTACAGCTTTAGAAACAGAAATAGGTAGAGTGAGAGAGAACTATATGAAAGTAGAGTACATGACGTAGTGGGTATGATCGTGCGGCACCATCAGGCAGCAAACAAGCGGCCGGTGGTTATAGTAGACTGCGCTGCGCAGCAGGTTGTTGCCAATGCAATGGTTCGAAGAGAGGGCGCACGGCGCGCTTTTAATGTGCGGGTGTAACAGACAGAGACGGTAGTATATACAGTGTTTGCGGGGGGAGAGAGAGGTCAAACATTCGGTTGTGCAGCGGACGCACAAATAGTAGCTGCCAAATGGATGAAGATGGATGACTATTGATAAGACAGTAGGATTCTTGTGTGTCATCAAAGTTTTGATAGGAAATGAAAACTCTAGGACGAAGACGAATGACTTTTGATAAGAACCTAAGATTCTCGGGTGTCATAAGAAAAACCACAGTTTTGATAGGAAATGAAGACTCTAGGACGAAGACGAATGACTTTTAATAAGAACCTAGGATTCTCGGGTGTCAAGAAAAATCACAAAGTTTTGGTAGGAAATGAAGACTCTAGGATGATGACGGATGACTTTTAATAAGAACCTAGGATTCTCGGGTGTCAAGAAAAATCACAAAGTTTTGGTAGGAAATGAAGACTCTAAGACGAAGACGGATGATTTTTGATAAGAACCTAGGATTCTCGGGTGTCATAAGAAAAATCACAAAGTTTTGGTAGGAACTGAAGACTCTAGAATAAAATTCTCGGGTGTCATAAGATAAATCACAAGGTTTTGATAGGAAAGGAAGACTCTTGGACTACATCGTTATTCGTTACCACTCGTCAAGGATTTTAGAATTTCTGAAGACTCTCATAGTTCTGATGTGATTATCAACAAGTGACAGGAAATGAGAATTTTCGGACACCATAATTCCCAATCCTGGAAGATTTTAGATATTTTTAAATAACCTTTCACATAAGTTTTCCGTTAAAGATTTCAGGTAATTTTTACGTAAACTCACAGGTAGGATTTTTTGACATTGTGATATCATCGAGGATTCTAGATATTTTTTATGTAAATTTTGAAAATTTCAGATAGTTTTCATGCAACGGTCAACGGGAAGAAAATATTCTCTCGGGCATTGTAAGGTTGGGAATTTCAGGTAAACAAATACAATTTTAAATTTCAAATAATAATTGAACGGGGTTTCTTTGGCTTTTAGATGCCCTCACAATTCACATATTGTTATATCTTGATTTTTTTACAAATAACATGAGTTACGTAAGTGGCGTTTAGTGTTGCCGTCTAGATCTAGACTTTCTAGACTCTTGTCTTGTCTAGTTCTTCAAGACAAGACTTGCAAAAGTCTTGTCTAGAACTTTTTAGTACAAGACAAGACTTGATTTATCTAGATCAAGATTCTTGCCAGAACTCTAGACAATTTTCAAGAGTCTAGATAAACTAAGTAGTAGTATGTAAAGGTTTACTTTACCTACTACTTACTAATCTAGACTCTTGAAAATAATCTAGAGTCTTGATATTAGACAAGACAAGAGTTTGTTAATCTAGACTTAGACTTAGTGAAGTCTTGATATTTCAAGACAAGACTTAAGTGAAGTCTTGAAGACAAGACAAGACTTTGAAAGTCTTGTCTTGTCTAGACGGCAACACTAGTGGCGACTGGCGTTAACCCGCGAACATAGACATAGTCCTACTCAAAAGTAAGTTTGAAGTTAAACTCCCCTTAAGTTAGAGATAAGACTTAAGTTTTAGGGGTCCGAAGGAAGCTACCGCGACCTGAAAGATCTATTGTGTTCCCCTGAAATTAGAGATAAGTATCCCAGAAGATACTGCAAATACTTGGTAACCAGTAAGTACCAAGTCGCGCACGTGTGTGAATCTCCCCATTTAAAGCAAAGCACAAACTACACACAAGCTGCTACGTTACGGTGCTCGCTACTGACGCCACAACGGCATATGCCGTCTGGACGTTTACTCGTCACCGTCGTTCGTCACAGGACGTCGCCGAAACACGTCGTCAGTCAAAACATTCATACTTCGATACCGACGAGTTCGTTGAAGGATCGCGCGTTTAAAAAATACTCAGTCGGAAAATAAACAATTGAACATCTGTGTAACAATAAAACAGTTGAAAAAAAGTTGAACAGACATGTTTTAAAAAGTTAATTGTTTTTGGATGTGTATGTTAATCATTGTTGCAAAAGAATGATTAAATTAAAACAAAGACGTGCTCAACGTATTATGATGGCGCGTGCGCTTTACGAGATTAGGAACTGGAAAATCAAATGCATGGAAACGTGAAAAATTCAATTTTAATGGAATTTACAGGTAGGATAAAAACTAGTAATTATCGCAACATAATATTATGTGAATGTAATGATTTTCTTGATTTACCTATTTGAAAATAAATGTAAATTTCACAAGTTTTGTTTTCGTTTCACTTAAAATGCAACATCCACTGAACAAAATCATACATCACAAACAATAATGACTAACAATATTTTAATTTAAAAAAATTTGCTGTAATTCATTTTTTAAATTAAAATATTGGTGATGCATGTTTCATAACTACCAGGTAAACAAACCTAATCTATGTTGCGTCTTAAGTGAAATTCCCTGTATAAAAATTTGACATTGTAGTCATTGTTGTTTTTTTAGTGAAATGGGGGATTAAAACAGTAATCTACTAAACATACTTATTATTAATTGCCAGAGTTACACTTTTTCAAGTCCAATATTGTATCTCTCATAATTTATATCACTTAACTAGTATCTCTTACAGTACTTACATTAATTATAATAATTCAGCTTAGATACAGATCGCGTGAACTCTTTTCATTTTCACTCACTGCTCATCTCCCCTTTGTCGTGTAATAATATAAGAAGAAGTAGATTATATTAAGCAGCGAAAGATTTTTTCAAATCGGTTCAATTAAATAAATTTAAAAAAAAATAAACAAACTTTATCTAACCATGATTTTAGTAGGTATTATAGAATTGTTCTGGCAAAATATTTTTTATATTCCTAAGAATTTTAGAAAATATGACTATTTTGAATGGTTCCAGAGCTTTACGAATGCTGAAGCTTTATACAGACGTTCACATAAATCATCACACTTGATGTAGTTTATTGATTGCATTTTTTCATCAATAAAACAATAGAGTGAGAGGCTATTAACACATTTTGCCAGTGGCGGATTTAATATTTGGGGGCTCTCAAGCGCAGCATTATCTTGAAGCTCTTTTTAATTAATTAAAAAAACTTTATGAGCAAGCAATTTAATTTTCTTATTGTTTTTTTTTTTAATTTCTACTATTTATTTGTCCCGACGCACCGACTAATTCTTCTTTAGATGAAATATTTAATTCATAAATGTGTCGGGAACCACTGATTTTTTTCATTTTACAGTGGTCTCTGACGCATTTATGAATTAAATATTTCATCCAAACGAAGAAATAGTTGGTACGTCGAGCCAGATATAGTAGAAATTAATTATTCCTTAATTTGTAAAGGTTTGCTTTTTTGCGTCGGGTTTTTTTAAATGACAGATTGGTTGAGGCTTTCGCGGCCAGTTGATGAGCTGGTGTTGTCCTGATTCAGGTCTATAGGCCCGTCGTTGGTTGGAATTGCTTCCTAACGTTTCGCTAGCACGAGTGGCGAGCTTCTTCAGAGGTTCTTCCATCTCCGATGCTGGATGTAGAATGACAAATTCTCGGGCGCAGGTTGTATTTATACCTGTGGATAGGGGGCGGAGCTTGTTCAACGGAAGCGGAACAAGCTCCAACCAACGACGGCCTATAGACCCGAATCAGGACATCAGCTCTTTTTTTTTTAAATTAAATAGTGAACGAAAGTGAACCGTCACGCTTGGGTCGGTGACGATGAATCGGGTTTACTCGATTCCACTCGACATCAAGCGCGCTTGAGTCGGTGACCACGTTTACTGTCTAACAAGGAGTGCATAGTTTCAAGAATTACGTTTTTATTATTACGTATTATAATAATTAAATATTATTATAATATTATGTATGTTTTGCATATAATCAAGTTTTCACTTCTGTCGTGTGGTCATAAGCACACACTCACTTTTTTTATTGTACAACTATAGTGTCGATAGTATGCGCAGTCCCCTCTGATTCCATAGCCTTTTGAGAAACAACTAAACAGTTGAGCGATAAAAAATTGATTGTATGCGCCAGGCCTTAGGTTCGATGGTGCAAAGACATTTTTTACGACCCCCTTATGGCTACGCTACTGTCCTTTAGAGCATGTTTATTACAACCAATGTCACTGACATTTACTGTAATATAGGTAATATAACCGAACATTATTCCATATTAATAGTATTGTTACAATTCCCATTAATTATCGCTAATGACTGATTGAGTTTCGTTTGATCAATAGTATATTACATCCGTATTCAGTGCAAACACGCCTCCGGTGTTTTGCATTTGTTTATTTTTAATCAATATTATTGATTTTGATTTGGACAAGTAATTTAGCCTGCTTTACTTAGAAGGCCAGTGCATTGGGTCTGGCAAATGTCGACCAATGTTGACATTCGGGTAAATGGCCTGGATGATTTTCATATGCCCAGTATTTTAGTCACCAACGTTGGCATTGGAAGACATTCGCTTTGAGGCGAATTTTTTGAACACACGTCGGGGGGACTGGCCAACGCTTGTCTCGACATGCAAATATGACTTTATTTTTATCCACACGACTGGACAGTTTTCATTACGCGGTGTTTGTCAGTGTGTGTGTATATTATTGTGATTTATGAGTTGCAGGAATTACATGTATTAAGAGCTGGGCACAAGAAATTATTACCTCTGAAGCACTTGCAATAATTGTGTAATCTTTGCTATCCATTTTTGTTTAATCTTGGTGTATAATGCGCTAAACATTGGATGTATACTAAGTTTGGTTAACGATGACCAAACAGAATCTTGTCCTGTTGGATACTGCGGACATATTCAAATGACCACACGTTGGCCATGTCGTCTGGAGCTGAAAAGTAACCAATCTACCAAAAACATAAATGTGAAAAAAGTAGCCAGGTTCTCGTTTACCAGTTTGTTCGGCCATCAAAAGATTCCAAGCCCAAACTCGAAAAATGAGATTTGTTAATAATTATGCTGCAGTAATATACAGGGTGGCACATCTTAAACAATGCAGTGAAATATCTCGTAAGCGATACAAACCATAAAAAATGTTTTATACAAAAGTTATAGAGTATCAAGGGGGACAGAAGACTGTGATATCAGATTTAACATAGGTGGTGCTGTGAAGGTCAGGCAAAGGTCAGCTTCGATTTTTTAATTGTAACAGTGCATTTTTATTCCAGAATAAGATAGAGTATTTAATAGTGAACAGTACATTATTAAGGTACATATCAGCTAAAGTTAATAAATATTGAGATGTTTAGAAATTTAGAAATTAAATAAAGGCTAAAGTGAACGACAATGAGATAAATTATGGCATAGCAGATAGCCATGATATTACGCACCGGCCTTCTTGGCTTGAATTCGATTCATAAAAGAACCGAATTGACAAATTAAATGTGCTATTTAGTTTGTAAATATCTCAATATTTATTAACTTTAGCTCATATGTTCACTATTAAATACTGTATCGTATTCTGGAATAAAAATGCACTGCTACAGTTAAAAAATCGAAGCTGACCTATGTTAAATCTGATATCCCACTTGACACTCTATAACTTTTGTATAAAACATTTTTTTATGGTTTGTACCGTCTACGAGATATTTCACTGCATAATTGTTTAAGATGTGCCACCCTTTATATTATTTCCTTGTCGGATACGAGTATGGTTACCAAAATGAAAAAATAGATTTCCGGACAAAATGCCTGATTTCCTAGAACATTTCCGGACTTTTTTCTTTTATCTATCGAGCGCTAGTTTAACACTTGTAAGCACGTGAACATTTTTATTAGATCAAGAATTAATCTTAACAGTCGTCAAAATTCAAATGATAACGAAACGAGTAAATTGCAGAAACTTCTACCCTGGAACTGGCAAGTTGGGTAAGAAAACTCAAATGATTTATTTTAAACAGTAATCATGTCATACAAAAAATGATTATATAAATAAATAAATACAAAAAATAGTTACAAATATATTTTTATTGTGCTTTAAACACCAATAATGGCAGATGTTAATAAAGGAAATGTTGATCCTCTCTTGATTGAGCCAAACAAGATTTTTTAAACTCAATAGAAAATAGCCCGGGAGTTTGCGTTGCATTTTAGGCCGATCGATTGCTATCTTTTTCGATAAATCTGGTATAACTAATAAGTAAACCAGCGTCAGCTGACGCACCCGGGGTGTGAGAGGCTGCGAAAGTGGTAAAAAAACATTATTTTTTAAGTAATAGTACGCCGGCGGAAACTTTTTTTATAAATAGTTGACCTCATAGTGAGTTGAAAAAATATTGTCAGCTCTTGAGCAGCTGACGGTCGGTTCACTGATTAGTTGTACGAGACCAATACTATCGATATCAAAATCAGCCGGCTTACTATGACTTTTTCATTTGCAACGCTGCCTCCTGGACTATAACAAATCCGTCATAACATTTATACAATTTCAACTTAATCTATAGAGATTTTAGAAGTTTAGAGAACACAGTTTCGGATAAAATAACCTTGGTTTATTGTCATTTCAGCAACTGGTGTACAGTTTATAATATTATTTAGGATTTGAATGGCAGGGACTACGTGAGCTAACTTCTAGAATTACAATTACTTCCACTTGATGGCTTTTATAGGCTTAAACTATAGTCTGGTCTGTTACTTCCTTTATACATTAAACATGATATGTGTGTCGCAGTCATCTATTGAACATTTCACGAAATGTCTAGACAATTTATGAAACGCTGTCAGATTGTGCAACGGAGACGTTTCCGTACCTTCAAAATGCAATATTTGCTTCAAACATGTAAGGGGAAAAATTTGAATTTGAAAACAAATTATACTCGACAAAAAAATTTAATATCCGTAGATAACTAAGAAATAAGCTTTTAAATTTTTGATATTGTAGCAAAACCCCAGAGTTACGCCGCTGGCGACAATAGAAGCGTCGAGAACAGGTAACAATGGTGAGGCGTGGCGTGATATCGAAGACACGGGTAACCACCAGAATATTCTGGAAAGCGCGCGAGCGTGCGGGGTCAAGGTGCTAGCTCTATATAAGCAGGGGCGATCACCGTAGTGAGTCAGTCGTGAGACAGTGTCGATTTGAAATAAATACAGCATATAAATTGTTCAGTGTTATTAAAGTGCTTCAGTTCGTTTAAAAATTACTGTTCGTTATTATTATCGTTTGGTTGTTAGCATTGTTAGCAATTGTATTTGAATTATTGTTACATTTTTAATTATTGTAAATAAATAATTTATTCCACCCACGTAAGAAAACAGTTTTGTTACAATATTTTAACAGTCAAAAAGAGTTATTCATATCACGAACTGTCTCGAAATGTTGTTAGGTGAACTCGTATTTGAGTTATCCGTAAGCGTTTTGTGAACTGTCTAGATATTTGATGAAATGTCCGGTTTGTTCCAGATGGCTATGGCATGCTATATAATATTATTGTATATTCACGATACATATTTTTGTCACCGCTGGGAACCAAACATACGACCTTAGAGACATAAGAAAATTTATACCTTCAATCACACACTACACTTCGTTTTTAACCCTTCACTGTACGCGTCGATCACGTAGTAATAACAGAATGAGACGGTAGATAATTTAAAAAAAAGGCCAAGTGCGTGTCGAGTCGCGCAAAGAGTAGGGTTTCGTACTATGATAGTTATGATAAACCTACAATTTTGATAAAATAAATAAAAAGTGAAGTTTACCTTAAAGGAATCACACGCCGTTACTCACTTTTATTAAAATCAGTCGAACTACTGAACCGATTTAAGTAAAATTTATATGGGACCAGCTTCGAGGTATACCCTATCCAATAAAAAAAGAATTTTCCAAATCGGTTTATAAATGACGGAGTTCTGAGGTAACAAACATAAAAAAAAAAATAAAAAAAAAATACAACCGAATTGAGAACCACCTCCTTTTTTTGATGTCGGTTAAAAATAAAAACACATTCATAATCTACTCAAAAAGCTCTTTTCAACGATTCTGAATAGGTTCAAAAAAAAAATTTTTTTTTTGACCCGTGTTTGCATGTATATGGGCGTTTTCTTTTTTTCTATTTTATAGTATTTGTTCACTAAATAGTTACTAGAGAATATGAGTGATACTTGACGTGAATTACAGCTTTATAGGCAATGGCGTTGTTAAGATAGACCTGGTAACAAAATAGGTCTAAAAATTGCAACTTTGACGGTTTCTAAAACCCACAATTTTGATAAAATAAATAAAAATAAAAACACATTCACAATCTACTAAAAAGGCCCTTTTCAACGATACCCCACCAGAATAGGTACAAAAAAATATTTTTTTGACCCTCGTTTGCATGTACCTATGGGCGCCCCCCTTAGAGTTAGGGTTTTTTAATATTTTTTGCTATTCTCTCCGTCTTTGGGCCGCAGTAATACAAGTCCCTATCTCATGTCGTTTAGAAGTTAGAAGCCTGTAACAAACAGACAGACAGACATCGTTGCAACAATAGGGTCCCTTTCTGGTACGAAACCCTAAAGAACCGATCAAGAACGAACGTGCATCGTGCGTTCCGTACGTAATTTTCAAAAGAAAAGTTGCATAAAATAAATAATTAAAAATTAATCCGCGAAAAGACACATTCTGAAATAACACGAGTCGTTCGTTCACAACACCCTAGAAAGGAATTGTTCATATTGAACGAATCAGTCATAAATGGCCACTTTCCCATTTTATTTAAACAGTAGGTACCTAGATATGAATTTTTTTTTTATAAAATGACCCCTGGAATATCTGCGGTCTGCGGATCGTAATATTCTAGACATAGTATAATATTAACGGCAATTTCAAAATATATATCTATAAACATCTAATAACAAATTTGAAAAAAAAATTTTTTTTTTCGAAAATTTTACTTTCGATTTTGTTGACTTGAAAATTTGGGAATTTGTAAAGCGAGAATTTCACAGAGTACAGACGGTTGAAAATAGCCGAGCATGTATGCCATTGTTTTTATAGCTCCTTTATTACAACCCATAATATCACAGGATCTAATCTATGAAGACTAGTGAAAGTGTCAATTGGATTTTCAAATTATTATTTACAAAAAAAGTATAAATTGAAAAATAAATTGGTGCTAGGTCCAAATAGGGTGGTTGTTGGAGGTCTTAAAAAACGTAGTACAGTCCTGTAACATTTTTTATACCGTGGCGCCCAACCTACCAACATTCAATTCTGCTTCCACACATCTATCTTTGTCCCGTTTCCCGGTTGACGCTTCGATTGTTGTCAGTCGCCTTTACTAGAACAATGAGTCCCGTTTTCCGGCAAAGCAGACGCAATTCTTTGGCCTCGCACGAAACTGTCGACTTGTTTCTACAGCATCATCATATTAAAAAGCTAGCTTTTGTAATTTTTTACCCCAGATAATACCTAAATCATTAATGTAAATAATAATATTTTTGCAACACTTGCATCAAAAGCAGTGTTGCCAATATTTGAATTTTTTCCCCCTAAAAATGATTTCAAAAACCACTAAAAATCCCTAAATAACAAAATAAAAAATTCTCGAATTTTCAGAACAATGTTTTTTTATTTATTTATTGTAGATTATAGACGCGTCGACATCTCAGGTCATTAGCGTCTTTCAATTACACTAAATAACAACTATCTTAAATCTAAATAACATCACAAAACATCAATGAGCGCAGGTGGGATTCGAATCCACGGCAGTCCAGTCCAGAGGTTGTGGCACTAAGCACGCTAACCACTAGGCTATACTGCCCTCCAGAACAATGTTGTTTTATCACTGCGAACGTATTTTACCGAGAGAAACGAAAGAAAAAATTCAATTACGGATTAAATCAGCTGATTTTCTGAAATTAATTAATAATTTTAATAGTATTTATATCACTTGTTCAAGTATTTATTTTTAGTTTTTAGTATTTATATCATTGCATTATAAAATTATATTAAATAGATTTATACGGCTGTTTTGCAATTGAAAATTTTTATTAATAACACTCGCATGTAGTGGAAATCAATATTGATTCCTTTGCTCTTTGCATATATGGAGAATATTAGATTGGTAATCATGTCACGGTTGAGTATTGTAAGCTCATTCCGCCGCGATAGTGGAAAAGTTCAGGTTAGATTCCTGCAGACTGTGACTAGTTGTTGAAATGATTTTTTCCGACATTTGCAGGAATCAATTATGTGATTGGCTGGGTCTTCCAATAAATAAAATTAGTATTGATTTATTTGACTCATTTTTTTCGCATCATAACCAATTGTAGAAGATAAGAACAATGTGTGATCATAAAAATTTGCAAGTAAAGGTACGTACAGTACGCAGCTGGGATTCTAGATGGTAGCATGTATGGTATATGATGGCTGAAATTATAATTGCACAACGAAGCTTTGATACCTAGCATTGATACAAGCTTAAATCGCATTTGAAATGTCAGATAGCGAAGACGAATATTTGTGTTCTTCTGCTACAAAGTGGTATATTTTAAATACAAATTTGGGTTCGAGCTATTATGTCCACCCTATTAATAGAAAACGATCTAAACATGGCGAATTTCATCATCTATACCAAGAATTAAAATTTTACCCAAACCGGTTTTTTGAATATTTACGTATGGAACACTTTTAAATACGTCTTAGAAAAAACTCAAAACAAATTAAATAAAAACTGGCAAAATTTCACTTATTAAACTAGTCACATCCATTGCGAAACTTGTAACGGCCATTTGACAGTTGTCACACGTTGATTGTAGTAGTCAGCGCGCTGAAAGAATGGCGAGATACATTCTTGTATCTAGCAGCTCTTGTAACAGCGTTTATACCTGCTACACTCACTGCTTCGTTGTGTACGCTCGCATATATAACAATGCATTAATTTAAGCAAGCCCTGCTATGATCTATGCTATCATCTAGAATTCCAGCTCCATACTACACGTACCTTTATCCGGACCTGCACATCAATGAAGCACCCGCTTGTTTACCTATCTAAAAGTATTTACTTAAAATTTTATCGTAGACTGCATTCAACAGAGTTGATGGTTTTTTTATTTCGATCTTCCGTAAGAAGATATTTGAATTTTATGTGTTTATACAACTTTTCTCGTTCACTAAATATGACAGCGACAGGTTCGTTTAAAAGAATTAAAGTAGTGGGGGGATGGGCGTCCCACTAAATTAAAATTAACGTTTCTGATGTAACCCAGCCAATTTTTACTTCACTAAACCAATTCCCACGAGCCATTTGCAATTAATCATTTTCAACGACTCGCGCACCGAGGGTTCCGTACAATAATAAAAATATGGAGTTAGGTGGGGGTAAAAAATTAACAGATTTATTTATTTAAGCTTATTTTTAAAAAGTTTTTTTTGCTTAAGGTAGTTGTGATGCTATGGGCATAGTGTCAGAAAATTCTAAGTTTTCGTATACTCATTAAGGATACTATAATACAAATACCATTAAAATTTGAAGTTGATTGACCGTCTCTAACTCGAGATAAACTTAATTAAAGTTCGATAATTAACACAGAGAGCATAGGTAAGGTTGTGTTTTTGAAAAGTTTTTAATTTAAAAAAAAGTAACAGTCAGAAATTTTCAAATAACTGTTCATTGATGTTTTTGTTCTGAGTTTAAAAAAGAAAATCAAAAAATTATTGACCTTTTTATTGTTGAGATATAATAACGCAAAGTTCAACAATTTATATAATCCAAGCGAACAAACTAAGTGAAATATGTGTAACTATGTGAACAACAGTTTAGGTACAATCTACTGAGCCTAAAATTTTGAAAAAATAGGGAATATAGGGCCTCACTCATACTTCACAGGAAATCCTGTCTTTAAATTCCCACGGGAAACGCAATAGTACGGAACCCTCTCCACGCGAATCCGACTCGCACTTGTCCGTTTTTTATTGTGAGTTCACGGAAAACAGTGGTATGGGTAGGACGATACTAAACTCGTCCAAAACTAGACATGCTGGCAGTATTATTTGTTTAAAATTGAATTTTTTAACATATATAAATTATTTTATTATTGTACGTACATTTAGCGAGTGATATGCTCTCATCTTTAGCACAAATAAAACTATTCCATACCGTGGTGTCACTGTGTGTGTGTTTTTTTGTAAATAATTGAGCACAAGCGAACTAACAAACACATTATTTAAATTAGTTCGTCAATTTTCATTATAACTTAATAATAAAATGGAAGTTAATTAGCACATCACAATAATTAATCATTGATATCGACACGCACTGTTGCTGGATAAAATATCGGTTTTTGCAGATCTGAGTGAACAAATTAATTCGTAAATTGTAGATAGGTATGCATTATAAGCGGAGAGCTGGTGACGTTTTTTCTGAAGTGTCGACGTAAGGCAAAATAATATTTAAAATCCATACGTTTTCCTCATTTGAGAATCTGTGAGTCTAGCAGCCTTTCTCTCTTGCGTTTTAGGAGGCAGGTAGAAATTTGACAGGTAATACATTGTGTTTTAAAGGCCATCAATAGCTAAGGTGTCCTGCGTTTCTTGGAACTATCGAACCTAGGCTCTATGCTATAATTTCGGAACACTAAAAATAAATACAAAATTCTTAAACTTAACTTTAATTTTAATATAATATATAGAAATACTAAAAATGTAGTGAAGTGTTAGAGTACTGTTTAATTAACTTATTTTATTACTTACCTGTATATTACATGCAAATAGCCTCTGTCGCTGAGCATGTTTTTTTGTAAATAAAAAAAAAAAAATAGCTAAGGTTATTTGGGCCTAGCACCAATTCATATTTTCAATTCATTATTATTTTTTTTTTAATAATACATTGAAAATCCAATTGACACTTTTACCAGCTCTCGGGTTAGAACCCGGGAACTGCAGGGGACTTGTAATAGAGGAACCATAGCAACGCCATGTAAACAACAACATTGCTACACTCTCGGCCCAGGTAATACATGCATTTTTCAGATACCTATATAATAATTATTAATGACAAACTTTTATTTATTCTATATTAATGAGTAATCATTTAGAATACATAAAACAACATTGCCTGCTCGATAGGTCATTCTTATCGTGGCGTTAGACTTATTTAATTTTCCTTTTTCCTTCACATACCCAAATGTTTCCTAGATCTAGGGAAATTTTCCTAGCACTGGCAACACTGCTCTATCTCACAAAGAGGTAGCTAGTTTTAAATTGAAACGTCAATTTCGCTGCCGGATATTATATTTTCAGGATACAGACGTTCCAGATAATAATATCGCGTATAATACGTAAAAACGAGGAATACGGGGAACATGATTTCAATTGAGTTTATTATGATTTAATATCTGGGTTTTAAGTGCTTTTATCATTTCTATAAGTACCAATTATACATTTACCTAGTTCTAAAGTCATATTTCAGCGGATTTTAATATATGATCCATGTTTATTTGTTAACAGTCGCGTATTTTATAACTGAATAAACAATTCATATCACTTTTAGGGTTGCATACCTCCGTGTGGAACCCTATTACCCTGTCTACGATGTCTGTCCGTCCGTGTGTCCGTCCATCTGTCACAGGCCGGTATCCCACAAACGGTAAGAGATGGCTAGTTGAAATTTTCACAGAGAGTGTATTGTTGTAACATGAATCCTGGCTAATAATGGCAAATAATCAATTAGTTTTAATAAATTATTTTTTTGTATATTAATGTTTGAGTGTAGTTTTAACATTGACAAATTCGACTCTTTGTAGTCAGTTGAATGATAATAAAAGTAAGAAAGTAATAATAAATTACAAACTGTAAAAGAAAATTGTTTGACTCCAAGGCCCGATAAACCATTGAAAGACTCCCTTAGTTATGTAAACAGTGGGATTAATAAAAATCGGACACTAGTACCGTGTCAGTGCTGAGTAGTGTACACGCTCTTCGTGTAGGCCATTACTCTGTCATTACCGCTGTCATGTTGCACTATCTTTACACGACCTCCCTGCGTCGGTGGTGTAACACTGAAGGTCACACTAGCATCCCAACGCCACCCAGCCGAACACGATACACTGTAGCATGAATTGTAAATTATAGACGCTCGACAACAGAGGTCATTAGCGTCTGAGATACACTGTAGCATTGCGCTCTACAATAACCAGTCGAAGACGATTCTTGGTGAAAGTTTACACTAGTGCCGTCTAGTGTAACAAAATGTAGATAACCAGCTGAAACAAAAGAAATCAAAAATTAAATTAAATTGTGTTTTAAAGACCACCAACAGCTAAGGTTATTTGGGCCTAGCACCAATTCATATTTTCAATTCATTATTTTTTTTAATAATAAATTGAAAAACCAATTGACACTTTTACCAGCTCTCGGGCTAAGAACCCGGGAACTGGGACTTGTAATAGAGGAAACATAGCAACGCCATGTAAATAACAGCACTGCTACACGCTCGGCTATTCTCAAGCCAAAATGAAATCAAAGTGTAATTTCAGAAAAAATAATATAATTTACTTTTAAAAAATTAATTGCGGTAGGTTTTGATTTAGTACTATTATTTGTGACAGGATTTTTTCGACGCAAAGGTTGTGTTATTACACATTAAATATAAAGAAAAAAATTATTAATAACAAGTTTGAAGAAATGTTTGTTCTTTTTGAGGCACGCTCTCATCCTTTTTTATAGAATAAATTCTTATTATAGATAATTAGATAGAAACTTTAACATCTTTACAACTTACAAGAGTAAACAGCAGAGAAGTTAGAGGATGTGGTAGGAAGATGTAAAACAAAAATAGACAGCGCTGTTGTTTTCTTCATTTTAATTGAATTATTACTATATAATATAATAAGAGAAGACGAATTTAACAGATAGAGCGAAAACTGTTGTCCGCAAAAGAGAGGTTTTGTATTGCAATTATTGCATGCCACCGAGGTTTCTTTCTTCGATCTACAAAATAAAATATTGCATTATTGTACGCGTGCGATATACCTATATTATTTTAAGCAACCGACTAGAGGCACGAAATGTACATTTTAAATATTTATTACAAAAAATATTAAATATTCAGAGTCAATCGTCTATAATTAGAAATGATTTTAATTTTGTACAATTTTCTACATCATTCATACCTCTCTGGCAACAAGTTGTAGGTATGTCGTTTTGACACACTTGACGTGTGCTTCTAAATGAAAAAGGGTGATGACAATAAATGACTCAAAGTAATAAACAATGCAGACCGTGTAATAATGTTTTTCTCTCTCCACTGTTAAATTATTCAAAAATATTGATTTTTAAAGAGAACTTGCATTATATAGAATAAGGTAATGTGCCAGAAAATGCTGTAGGCGTGTCAACTAGATATAGTAATTCTGATCTGAAACCAAAAATATGAGCTAGTGATAGGACGAAATAATAATTCTTGTTACTAAAGTTATTTATTAACTTTTACTAGAATTACTTTTACCATTACCATTACTGGGTCAGTTATCTAACTGACCCAGTAATGGTATCATCACAACTAGGGCATCCTATATCGGATCAATCTCAATTTCGGAACTTGTTAAAATATAGATATATTATATGTAGAAAAAAATAGGTAAAAAAACTTTTAAGTTAAACGGTTTTAATTTAAATCGACAGCTGTACCAAAAACTAGAAAATAATTAGGACACAAACCAAGGGGTACTTTGTGTCGCTGCGTCAGCGGAATAAGTAATAAAAACGTGGGGCGCATTTGAAATATTTCTGTTGGTGGGCTTGGAAACACATTTTTCTAGATAAGCCGTTCTTATTTAATAATTATACAGTTGTTATACAGATTTTTATGCGCCTCTGCACGTTTTTATTACTCATTCCGCTGACGCCGCGACACAAAGTGCCCCTTGGTTTGTGTCCTAATTATGTTTTAGTTTTTGGTACAGCTGATGATTTAAAATAAAACCGTTTAACTTAAAAGTTTTTTACCTATTTTTATTTTCTAGTTTGATTTCTGGTCCGTATCATTATGCAAATTCCTCATTCTTTCAATTGTCCACCTCCTGATTCCATCATCAGAACCTCGTTACCAAGTTGAAATTATCATAATAATGTATTGTCACGGGAACTCAATGTGTGTGCAAAGTTTCATAAGAATCGGTTAAGTAGAAGTGGTTGAAAAAGCTGTCGCAAGATTTGAAACAAAACAGTTACAATAACAATCAAACAAATATACGGGGTCAAGCTAAATAAAACCATTTAAAAACGAAATTATGTTTATAATCGATGTGTTTCTTGACATAGAAAACGTTGAATGAAATTTTGAGTCAGATGCAAACAAAAAAAATCAACATTATCGACTAATAGACATCAATCATTGGTAAAAAAATCTAAAATTACAATCCACTTTATGGTCGAAAAAATTTATTCATTTAATCTTCTCATTAATTTCGATATTGTGATTTCTTCAGTTTCGAAATAATTGATATCAATGTTTAAAAATATTGTCCGGAATTGTGAACTCTCGGAATTCCGGTATGGAAGCCTTAATCACAACATTTATTGAAAATCCATTAATGATTATTCTAATCCCTCTAATTTATTAACGGTAAATATTGTTCGTCTGAGGGCTCGTTAAAATACGGTTATTTTAAACAGTAACAGTTCTAATTTTTACCGAAGGTTTTCTCCCACCATTGGCACTATGAACTAGTAAGTAGCTCTTTGCATAATTAGTAGCTGTCAGCAACATTGAATAATTAATACGGAAAGCAGGCGAAACTGCCGCAATATTTGCCACCATTTTCTACCTTAACAAACGAAGGATTCAAATCCATACCTATTCAAAATAATTATATAAATCTTTACATAGTATTTACTGTTTACCAGTTGTATTTGTACTTCTTAAGAATAATAGGGTTATAATTTCATTTACATTCCATTGTTAATCTTTAGCGGTATTGTGTCATTCCGCGAGTTGGTTTTTTTTTGCTTTTTCTTCCCTATAATTAAACTTGGTATACAATTAATACATATTATGAAAATTTTAATTCAAAACCAAAAATTGCAGTGGTATCAGGAACACTGATTATAACAATATTGTAAAATTTTTTATATATTTTTAACTTCCCACTGGAAGTTATTGTAATGGGTCCGAAAATCGAAATCAAAAAGGAAAAAAAAATTTTATGTTTCAAGGTCACTACACTATTTTTACACTACTTTTAGAAAGATGTCTCTGTGTGTGTGTGTGTGTGTGTGTGTGTGTGTGTGTGTGTGTGTGTGTACGTACGTACGTATGTGTACATTTCTTTCAAAGACGAAATCTCGAGAACGAAAAATGATATCGACTATGTTAGGGTGCCAATCGACGCGTATTAACGTAAATATGATCTGAAAGAAATTTTTTCAAAATCGGTTCAGTCGTTCTTTTTTCTTAACCAAATAACCTCCAAAAAAGTAGATTTTACACAATATCTCGCGAATAAAAAATTATATCGACTTCGTAAGGGTGTCAATCGAGGCGTGTTAACGTCATTTTGATCCGACATAAATTTTATAAAAATCGGTTCAGCCGTTTTTTTTTTTTTTTTTTTTTTTTTAAATTATTGATGTTTTAATGATTGAAATGATTACTTTTCTGTGTAATATCTAATTTAATTATTATTATTAAATATTTATCAAACTGGGAAGTTCGTCGTGTGGACCTCAAGGGTCGCACTTTAGTCCTAATAAACGACCCACCTCACGGCTTGTTTCTTATACTATGACAATAAATTTTTTTATTATTATTGTGTCATTTATAACTGGACGATGTCATCTTTACATCTATTACTCTTACTCAACCGATTTAAAAAATTTGTTTTTAAATTGAAGCTTTTTGACTTACTATTTTTCTTTTTACAAGGTTTTATTAAACTTGAAATGTAAGTTTGTTTAGGCCAAATCTGTCAAGTCAATTTTGAACGACTTCCACGCATCCGATCGATTTGAAATTTTGTACACATATGTATTCCCGATTACAATACATGAATAAATCGTTTTTAGAAATAAATTCAACCCCTAAGGGGTTCAAACGGGGATGTCGAGTTTTTTCGACTAATCAACGCCCAGGCCAAATCGCTGAAGCTAGAAACTTGAAATTTGGACAGTTGGTTCCTTTTCTGACGTTAGCATCCACTAAGAAAGAATTTCCCGAAATTCAACCCCTACGGGTGTCAAAGGGGGGAATATACAAAGAGCTGAATTGCTTTGCGGGTAATAGGGATTTAACCCGTAAAATCAAACTTTTGCGAGTTCCTGCTTCCCTAATTATTTTAGGAAAAATATCTTCGAATAAAAGTTTTAGGACATAAAATTCTGCATCTAAATCATTAAACAAAAATAATTTTGCATGCTTTGTAACGGCAGAAATTTGATATGAAAGTGTCAAAATTACCTCAAAAACAGTTAGCGATAGCCGTGGAACTTGAACAAAATGATTAGAAATTATTCTAACACGTCATCATTTTGTTCAAGTTCCATGACTATCGCTATCTGTTTTTGAGGTAATTTTGACATTTTCATATGAAATTTCTGCCGTTACAAAGCATGCAAAATTAATTTTGTTTAATGATTTAGATGCAGAATTTTATGTTCTAAAACTTTTATTCGAAGATATTTCTCCTAAAATAATTAGGGAAGCAGCAAATCGCAAAAGTTTGATTTTACGGGTTAAATCCCTATTACCCGCAAAGCAATTCAGCACCCTGTAGAAGCTCCTCGTCTTTTTGAAGTCGGTTAAGAAAAAAAGTTTCGCCACGATTAAACAATGGAATGTGGGGACTCTAGTTAGGATATCAAAGGTTTTATAATATTGAACATGGAAAATGTATATACAAAACATAGGTACCTACTACATAAATATTCTATGCATATGTTGGATTTTTACTGCAAAATCGAATAACGCTGAATTGTACGTTTTATAAGTGCTATACTTACACAAAATATATGGAATAATAAACTACCATAGAAAAACAAACAAAACCGGCAAACGTGCGATAAAATGAAACGGAATAATAATTAGCCATGTGTATTGTTGTACAATTTGCATAAAGCGACGCATATTTGAAACTCAAATAAATGATTTTCAAATATTTGAACACGTTATCCAGGTCAATAAACTTTGTTAAGGTGGGACTATAGTCAACTATTCCAAAACCATTATTTATTAGATATTTATTTTTATTATTATTTAAAATTTATTTAATAAATTTGACTTGAATTGCTGTGAGAAATAAACATGGATTTGAAGAACACAACAAAATACCTCAATCACGTAAAAATAATCAAATTATAAATCATCAATACATATTATAAAACGAAGTATTCCGCCGCGTTTGTCTGTCTGTCTGTGCCCGGGCTTGAGAATGGCCGAGCGTGTAGCAATGCTGTTGTTTATATGACGTTTCTATTGGTTCTTCTATTACAAATCCCTAGTTCCCGGGTTCTAACCCGAGAGCTGGTAAAAGTGGCAATTGGATTTTCAATTTATTATTAATCTTTTTTTTATTTATTTATTTATTGTAAATTATAGACGCGTCGACAACTTAGGTCATTAGCGTCATTAGCGTCTTGATTACATAACAACACACTTAAAACTAAATGACATCACAAAACATCCATGAGCGGAGGCGGGATTCGAACCCATGACAGTCTGATTCAGAGGCCGCGACGCTAACCACTGGACCACACTGTCTTCTATTATTAAAAAAAAAAAAATAATGAATTTAAAATATGAATTGGTGCTAGGCCCAAATAACCTTAGCTGTTGGTGGTCTTTAAAACACAATTTTTTTTTCTGTCTGTGCTCGATTTTTTCCTTAAGGTAGTTGTCGTGCTGTGGGCATAGTGTCAGAAAATTCTAAATTTTCGTATACTCATTAAGGATACTATAATACAAATACTATTAAAATTTGAAGTTGATTGACCATCTCTAACTCGAGATAAACTTAATTAAAGTTCGGATAATTAACACGGAGAGCATAGGAAAAACTGTGTTTTTGACAAGTTTTTTAATTAAAAAAAAAGTAACAGTCAGAAATTTTCAAAAAACTAACTGTTCATTGATGTTTTTGTTCTGAGTTTAAAAAAGAAAATCCAAAAATTATTAACCTTTTTATTGTTGAGATATAATAACGCAAAGTTCAACAATTTATGAGAAAAGATTGACATTTTTATATAATCCAAGCGAACAAACTAAGTGAAATATGTGTTACTATGTGAACAACAGTTTAGGTACAATCTCTAACAATTTTTTTTTACATTTAACACTATACTTATTTATTGTTTTACAGCGTATTATGAACGAAACTTTTGGATGTTATTGTAGCACGACAACTACCTTAACTACTGAACGGATTTTGTTCCGGTTTTCACGTTTTCTATGACAACGAATACAACTACTTGTATTCACGTAATCTGTCTGTACCCGCGATACAGATATATCCATTTTTAAAGTGATTCTAGACATAAGATTTTTTGACCAAAGCTGCTTTTATTATTTAATCAGCATTTTCCGATATTCTCTAAATCTATGATGACGGTGGAACTGTCAACAGAATTCAAATTCATTAAATAAATTTTGAAAAAAACAAACAAAATCAGATATAGGATGTTTTATCATAGTTGATTATAACATTTAAATTCGTCTTGTTGTTACTGCAGTTGTTGTACAACATTTTTCTATACAGCTTTGAAGTTCTTTCCCAGTTCAGTTCTTTGAGTATTAAGGAAAATGATTGATTGTCAGATATTTGCGTATATTCAAATTTCACAGCTGACTACACAATTGAACATTTACTATGTAACGTATTGTGACTACATATGAAGTATGGTAAATCCTTTCTGTTTAAAATATATATGAATTATGCAATAATCATTATGCCAAGTCCAACTTGTGCGTGATTGGTTAGGTTTACAAGGGGAAATCCGGATACGAAATCATGTCTTTTATATATTCTTATATACGCGCGTCGTTATAATAATAAAACTGTAAAACATACAAAAGGACAAAGGTACCGAATTCAATATAAAACTAATCTTCCATTTTGAATGATCAGTTTTTTTATTTATTTTTATCAAACGTTTTTTCTTACATAAAACTGAAATAAAATGTCAGGAGCCTGTTCGTAGTCTCTTTTGTTTAATTGTAAATTGTGTTTTAAAGACCACCAACAGCTAAGGTTATTTGGGCAGCACCAATTCATATTTTCAATTCATTATTTTTTTTTTAATAATAAATTGAAAATCCAATTGACACTTTTACCAGCTCTCGAGCTAGAACCCGGGAACTGGGACTTGTAATAGAGGAACCATAGCAACGCCATGTGAACAACAGCATTGCTACACACTTGGCCATTCTCAAGCCCTCTTTTGTTTAATAAAAGCCACTAACTACCAAGGTTAGTTTCAAGCGTATATTTTCGCTAATATGTCAAAAACTACCCAACCTAAAAAAGAAATACACTTATGGAATTTGTAAAAAGCGCCCTTTTATATGATACCCCACTTGACCGAGTGAAAAAATTACCCTAAATTTTAGCACCCAGAAAATATATCTGACTTTTGAAGTAGGTGCGGGTATATAACCGTTAAAGCTTTGCCAAATTTAATGTCGATATCGTAAGCAGTTCCTGAGAAAATCGACTGTGACAGACAGACAGACAGACAAGGAAGTCTCACGAAACCCTAAAAATGAATGAATGGAACTAAATATTTTTGATGTGTAAACATCTTAGCTCTCGCCCGCGGTACGGATTTCATGGGAGTTCAAGCGTCAGACGTAAATCATGTAAGTAGAGGTAAGTTCGAGCGTCAGACGTAAGTCATGTATATGTGAGTTCGAGCATCAGACGTAAGTCATGTAGATGTGAGTTCGAGCGTCAGACGTAAGTCATGCAGATGTGACTCAGAGCGTCAGACGTAAGTCAATTTGATGTGAGTTCGAGCATCCGACGTAAATCATGTAGATGTGAGTTCGAGCGTCAGACGTAAGTCATGTAGATGTTACTGCGTATATTGTTCGCATATGTAGTGAAACTAATATAAGGTCACATCACACATGTTTACACATCAGCTCTCGTGAGTACCGTGCCTGAATGAATGAATTGTGAATTATAGACGCTCGACAACAGAGGTCATTAGCGTCTGTGCGAGTACCGTGTCACTCACATCTTTTTTTACATAATATTCTATTGTTACGCAAGCAAGGAATTGTATCTATTCTTACTTCTCGTTACAAATAATGGCGACTTTATGTCAGCTGATGGTTATTTTCATATTATGCAACATTCAGATCGCAATACGTGATTTGACTATGAATGGAGAGAATGTAAGTATTGTATAATGACTATGTCTACCCTGTCTATTTAGTGATGCTTCACCATTGCATCTACATTTATAAGCACGTCTGACTTCAGATTGTTCTTATATTATGCAACTGAAACCAGAACATAAAGTCCACGCCATGAATATGAATGAAATATTATATAGCGTGATCAAAAAAAGAAAATAGCTTATCGAAAGCATCGCTAAAAAATTATAATTTAAAAAAACTAAAAAACACGCTTTAATGAACTAAAAAGTAAAAAATAATTAATTTTATTGTAAAAATGCGTGGGGTGCTTTGTACCATATTTTCATACTACCCCACGCTTTTTTACAATAAAATTAATTATTTTTTACTTTTTAGTTCATTAAAGCGTGTTTTTTAGTTTTTTTAAATTATATTTTATTTTTATTTTTTTAGTTCTGAAGATCCTGGTCAGAAAAATGGGACAAACTTATGGAATTATTGTATTGTAATCGGTTCTTGATAAGTGTGCAAAGTTTCAGTTCAATCTGAAGTTTTTTGCTTTTTTTGTAGTCCTGGAGATCCTGGTCAGGATAATGGGACAAACTTATAGAATTATTATATTGTCATCGGTCCTTGATAAGTGTGCAAAGTTTCAGTTCAATCTGAAGTTTTGAAGTGGGTGAAAATCGCGTTCAAAGAATCCGTTAGTTAGATACAAACAAACATACATACAGGTGGAATATAAGCGTGTTAAAAAAGAGGAGGGGCCAGTAATTACGTTTGTGTCGCAACCGAAGACGTAGAACTATTTCTATAGTTTTATCTTACAATTAATAATTTTTAATATTATGTCATCAAAGAAGGTATTCAGTTAATTTGGAATTGAAACAATTTATTTATTTGATACTAGCGACCCGGTCCGGCTTCGCCCGGGTGCTATGAATTTATAATTTATTAATACAATACTCACTCGCTTCGCTCGTTCGCTCGAATTTATAATTAAGTATTCCCTTATCCGTGTAAAATTTCCTACCACCAGATGTCATATGCCCATTTGACAGATCCCATTTTTTATGTCTGAATCAGGAGACAAATTTATTAAGGCCTAAATAAACTATCACCCTGTATATAATGTAAGGATTTTAATCTAAAAATAGCACTTCCATTAGTGGTAGAAATAATGAATTATAAAATTACATTTTTACTTTAATTGAAGTGAAACTAATTCACTTTATGCTCCCATAAAAAATCTTATTAAAGTTAAAACAAGATGTCCTAGAGCACTTCTTGACTTCATCAAGACGTTATCAAAAATCTTATATTAACACTAGCCTTTACCCGCGGCTTAATTATTGCAAGTGCTTCAGCGGTAATAATTTCTTGTGTTTCATGCAACTCATAAATCACAATAACACCGCGTAAAAAAACTGTCCAGTCGTCTGGATGAAAACAAAGTCATATTTGCGAGTCGATACCAGCGTTGGCTTATCCCTTTGATGTGTGTTAAAAAAATCGCCCTCAAAGCGAATGTCTTCCAATGCCAACGTTGGTGACTGTTTATTTAATATTGGCCATATGAAAATCATCCACACAGCATTGCAATTGCCCGAATATCAACATTGCTCGATATTTGGCATGTTGTCTGGAGCTGGCTTTATTCAAGTTGATCGAGCACTTCAGAGAATACGAATAGTCACAGATTAAATTGACAATGAATTGCCTTCCAATGCCAACGTTGTGACTGTTCAATATTGGCCATATGAAAACCACCCACACGGCATGGCAGTTGCCCGAATGCAACATTGCTCGACATTTGCCATGTTGTTTGGAGCCAGCTTTTCAAGTTGATCGAGCACTTCAGAGAATATGAATAGTCACAGATTAATTGACAATGAATTGCCTTCCAATGCCAACGTTGTAACTGTTTAATATTGGCCATATGAAAACCACCCACACGGCATGGCAATTGCCCGAATGCAACATTGCTCGACATTTGCCATGTTGTCTGGAGCCAGCTTTTCAAGTTGATCGAGCACTTCAGAGAATATGAATAGTCACAGATTAATTGACAATGAAGCCTTCCAATGCCAACGTTGTGACTGTTCAATATTGTCCAAATGAAAACCACCCACAAGGCATGATAATTGTCCAAACGTCAACATTGGTCGACATTTGCCATGTTGTCTGGAGCCAGCTTTACTCAAGTTGATCGAGCACTTCAGAGAATAGTCACAGATTTATTGACAATGATGCCAATTCGATGATGCGTACACGTAGGCATATTTTGTTTTAAACTCGAAGTGTATAACCTACAATATTTATTAGCATTAATTAATTGCTTCATGATTTACTTTACCCGTAGCTTCCAATTACTAAATTATAAAACGATATTTGCTGAGTCAAACTTCGATGAACTTCCACCGGATAATCTATTTTATGTCCGGTATATAATAAACTAACTTTATCATTAATTTATTTGTAGTGATCTTATCGTTAGTAAAAATAAAGAACTAGGCACAAGAAAAATGATCGTGTAGTTGAGAAAAGTAGAAGTTACATTGAAATGTAATTTTCCGATAAAGTTTTCTTGACAGACGATATCAGGTGGTTCTAACGAGGAAAGTACATTTTCGCTTTGTTCAGTCATTAAATAAATAAATAAAGAACATATACACAGTATCCAATTACTGTGCAGTTTATAGTAGATTGAGGATATTTAAAGAGTAGGGAAGTGTTTTTATAGCACAACCTATTAATTTAAAACGAATGAAGAAGTCGTAAAATAGCTAAAAATGCATAAAATATTGTAAATTTTCGGGCATTGTCAAAGAAACTGTACGTTTCTCATGTCATTAAAATTTTTAATGGAATGCTAAAAAAATTAGTGATTAGTGTATATTTCTATAATAATAATAATAATAACTATTTGATATAAGTGTTGCAAAAATATTATTTAATGTCACTAAATTAATCTTTTTATAACTCCTGCTTCTAAAGTTCAATATATTCGAGCACTGTGATGCGGGCGTAAAGAGGCGTATTTTAGTCACCGTGCGTGAAAGTCCAAAGCGTGCGTAAAAGTACCGTCATAGTGCGTAAAAGTCCAAAGCGTGCGTAAAAGTAGTATCTCTACATCTTATAAATTTGAAATTTTCGCACTTTGTACAATACAAGCACTTACTGGCTATCGATCGATGTGTTCCTATATATAGTATCGCGCATACAAAGTCCACATCATGAGAGAGTCATGTTTTTAATGATTTATACAGAAGTTAATAACTTTAATAAAAATAAACTAAATCGTAACTTAGTCTGTAATTGTAAAGTTCTAAGGACTAGAAGAGCGAATTTTCCGTTTTCATAATTTTTTTTCTCTCTATTAAACTTTAGAAGCAGTCGTTATAAAAAATTATGTTCGATACGTCCGATTAAAATGAGATATCTAGTAGGCTTAAATTAAGGCACTCGCTAAAGGGACTGACGCATACACAACGAGATTTCGTGCGCTGTATACCCCCACGAGCCGTCAGGCGAGTGGGGGTATACAGCGCAATCGATCTGGTTGTGTATGCGTCAGTCCCTTAGCTCGTGTCTCAATTCAAGCCTACTAGAATACCTCACTTTACGCACATGTATCGAAAATAGCTATTATAATAGCTTTGATTTTGTTCTTCAAAAAAATGTGTTCTAATGCTATTTATTTATGCATAGATTGCAAAAATCTGCAAAAAGTAATTTCAGCTTTTTTGCAAGCTCAAAAAAAAATGAACGAAGTGCAGCTTAATTACATTACCATTTAAACCGGATCGCATGGAAACTAATTTAGAAACCTGATGGCAAGTCGTTATTTTTCATGTTATGTCGGTTATAGTTTTATTTTGTAATTTTAGATAAGAAATTGCTGTTTCTATTTATCAGAACATTCCATGTTGCTCAGCGAACTCAATAAAGTGGATCTGATATCATTCACAAAAAAAAACCGTTTCAGAACTGGGTTAGCACTTTTACATAACACGCGATGTGATCTATTATTATTGTATGTAATAGGCATGGTCAAACTAATTTAAAAAAGCTACTCTAACATATTTATTTATAAATAAACTAGCGGCCCTGTACGTGCTTCGCTACGTATAAAGTGAAATAATAAAAAAATTTAATTGGAACATCAAATTCATTTATTCAAACAAAAAAATATTTTATTAATTGCTAGCTATTTTAAAACACATATACATAGTACATTTGAACAATTCAAGACTCACCGTTTGTATGAATGCACTCAACAATATGTTTAAAAATATAAACACAAAGCAATAATTATCGCTGACAATTTGCTTTAATCGAAGCACGTCCAAAATGAAATGACCGCATGAATGACATAACAACATGCTTGTACTGTCAACACTGAAAAAAGTTTCAATTTGACAGCACAGTCCCCATCTGGAAAAGTTTCAATTTGACAGCAAAATCCCCATTAACAAAATGATCCGCCATTTATTGAATTCATTTGTTACAAAAAATGTGATAAATGAAGAACCGCTCGACCGAGCGCTCGACCGATTTTGTGCAAACTTCACATAAACCATCTACTAAATAGTCCGAACAAAGCCTAAACATTTGGTTTGGATAGGTGAGCCCGTTCTTGAGTTATAAAATTACAACGAAAAGTAGCATTGATTTTTATATATTTAGATATGTTAGAAGTAACTT
The DNA here is from genome assembly GCA_039654895.1 of Mongoloraphidia duomilia. Lineage (NCBI taxonomy): Eukaryota > Metazoa > Arthropoda > Insecta > Raphidioptera > Raphidiidae > Mongoloraphidia > Mongoloraphidia duomilia. The sequence goes on from CM077527.1 coordinate 19,061,538, forward strand.
TTTTAAATTAGCTGTATTTAACCGGTAATGACAGTCCCCTGTAACAGTAGCATAAAATTTTCCCACATATTTTATCTCGATATTCGTGAAAACCGCATGAAAATCGGTTGAATAGTTTCCGAGTATGTCGGTTTAGACCGAGGTTTAGACAGACAGACGTTGTCTTTATTTATTTATTTATTGTAGATTATAGATGCGTCGACAACTTAGGTCATTAGCGACTTAATTACATTAAATAACAACTCATTTAAAACTAAATAACATCACAAAACATCCATGAGCGGAGGCGGGATTCGAACCCACGATAGTCTGATCCAGAGGCCGCGACGCTAACTACAGAATCACACTGTCCTCGACAGACGTTGTCTATAATATATGACAGAAACGTGGCGAACAAAAAACCATGTGTCATAGATGCCCGCCATACAAGTATATAAGATACGAAACAGTATTACCCAAATTTGAATGGGAGTCGTTTACATAAATCCAGAAAATGATGAAAAAACAAGTAAGCAGCCTTAAATATTATTTTATTTTGTTCCAATTTTGGGTCAACAATTATTTTCCAACAGTTGACAAAAACGTCAAAGTGAGACCAAAATGTGATGCCAGTATGCATGGCATGTTGTAAATGTCGTTACTTTAAATTTCTTTAACCTTAAAACATTGAGAAAGCAACATTTTTCACAGAACAGTTATATGTGTGAGAAATGCAAGATGAACTATTTAAAGTATCTTTGAACTTAAAAGTATGGAGAGAGTGATGTCTAGTTGTAGGTACATCCTATGTGCGAGCTGGAGCTTGCAAGTTTAATTATTTCAAGTATCTTTGAACTTCTGAATGATAACGTTATAATAACCTACCGACGACGTCCGTATAGACTGACACCACGTAGTTACACCATCCTCCTTTTAGTAGTTACACCATCCTCCTTTTAGTTATAAGTACGTATAGAGGGTAAGTTCGGTTTTGCGCTCAGATCAATCTTGAGTGCTCTAATGCGTTCGAATTTAACATTTATATGCTCTGAAAGATCTCTATCCTGCGTTCAGTTTTAACATCTGGAGGAGATCCAGCACGATCTATGAGCTGAGAGGAAAGCGAGCGAGCAAGCAGATCTTCAGAGCATTTATTTTAAAAATGAGTGGAAACACAATAATTTTCAATGGGAAGTTAATAAACCATGGTTTATTATTATAACAATGTTGAATTAAATCAAAAATGGGGGACAATAAAGAATGTATATCAGCTTTAGTAATAAGAATTTGATTTAATGGCGCCATTTTATTCTGACGTTTGGAAAAATCTACTAGATTACGCTCGAAATCGTTTAGATGGCTCGAAATGCTCGCTTGTCACGTGACCGAAAATCTGTTCGCTCGGTTCGATCAATCGAGTGCAAAACCGAACTTACCCAGTCACACACATATTGTCACGCCTGTCTTCAGATATTACCGTCTGAGCGTCATCCTACAAGTGTCTGGATATTAAAACGTCGCTCTGACTGTGAATTACGATTTCAAGCTTTTGTTAACTTATTTAAATTACGCCATTATTATGTGACGTAATGTTACAGTCACATCTGCTGCCATCTTTCGTCCATAATCTAATCACTTTAAATTCTCACATCTTGTTTATATAATTATGTATTCATATACAGTGTGTAAAGTCTAAACGGTTTTTCCGAACATAGGGAAAATAACATTGAAAACATTTACAATTTTGTAGTAGGCTATGAACTATACCTAAGATCTAATGTAAATATGTAGTAGATGATTTGTTTTTTTTTATTTGGCAGGCTCCGAGTTACTCTTAATATTCAACCGTTACTATGGAAAATTGTTTAAAAAATTCACAGTACTATTTTTTCTATGTAACCCACTCTACATATTTACATTGGATCTAATGGCCCATAGCCTACTACAAAATTGTAAATGTTCTCAGTGTTATTATCCCTATGTTCGGTAAAACCATTTACATACTGTATAGCTTTTTTCCCCCAAAACACAGCTTGGTGTCATGGTTAGCGTGCTGGCTTTTTGATAAAACTGTCGTGCTCGTGGGTTCGTATCCCACCTTCGCTCATGGATGTTTTGTGATTATTACCAACAGCATCAAAAAACGGTGGATATAACAATTTGCGTTTATAAGTGATACTATCATTCGATAACCTAGTCAGAGTGCATATTAATTAATTAAACGATAAGATATCATTAATAAAATGTATTTTTTATTAACTTAACTATATCAGTTGTTATCATATTTTAGCTTCGGTGTTAAATGAACGGACTAATGCTGGATTTCTCATACAACTTCCAGCTTTAAATTTTAGATTTAGATCGTAATTCGTTTTTAGCTAAATAGAGATATACTTTTAGTTTAAAATAAATAACATTTTTTTTGGGTGATGAACGATTGTATATTATGTGGCTGACAGTGATTCGATTCAGTACTATGCGACTCGGTCTCGGTGAACTATGAAACAACAATAATCGAGTCCAAGTGACAATCATCGAGAGTCATCGAGATGTTGGAACAATCGAGACAATCGACTAAAACATCTCGTATCGCGCATCACTAGTATTGAAATCAATAATAATTGATCAGTTCCAAAATCTGTAAATACGGTTTTAAAAACGACAAAATATGCTCTTGCTGTTACTAACACCATACGTAAAATTATGCTAGGACTAGCAATACTTAAAACATATAATCGCAGTCACAAAAAAGTTGAGAATCACTGGCCTAAATTATTTCTTCAAAAGAACAAAACATCATCGATCTTTGAGGCGTCTGTCTATCTAGACATGAAAACAAGTGAACCGAAGAAAAGATCGGATGTGAATTGTTTCACGACTTTTTTGTTTTAAATATTCTGTAGGCGCACCAATGGCGCTAGCAAAAGACAAAAGACTAACAACAAAATGGCGGTATCATTTGTAACATGCTCGGAAAATATTATTAAACAGAATAGTCGATCTATAACTATGATGAAATGTTATTTTTACAGTTTGATCACATTTATGCAAATTTTACAACAATAATGCTAGGTTTCTGGTATACGACTTGCAGTCTTAAATCTATTCAAAAATGCCATTTGTTTTCAACATATTGGTTGATCTCCATGATTAGTTGAAAACAAATGACAATTTAAATCTAGATTTTAGGCCTAAAGTCGTATCAGAAACTCATAGCATAAGTCGGAAATAAGAAATTAAACCTAACCTATATTTTTTTCTAGTACCAATACTAATTACTATATCCATGCAAACTTTCAAGAAATCAGTTCAGTAGTTAGAACGTGATTGAGTAAAAAAAAATACAATTTTCATTTTTATATACTTTTCAGTATTTTGTAGTGTTTTCGAAAAGGTCTCTCAAAAAATTTCAAAATTTTCTGAAAAAAAAGATTTTTTGTTCGGATCGCCGAAATATCGAGTGCTGCTACTTGTTTCTAAAAAAGTTTTCGATAACGCATTGAATAAAGTTTTTAAACCATCCATTAAATTGAACTAAGTTATTTAGACAGACCATGATAATATGCTATATATAGACTATTTAATTATTAATATGTACTCAAGCTGTATTTTAATTAAATTTATTAACCAAATAAGCCGTATTAAGCACCTCTCATTTCTATATTATACAACTAATTGATTACCCGTGTACATAAATACTTACTTACAGAGTTGGATTAAAAAAAATGTTTGTGCCTTTGAATCAATAATAAATTCGGGGCCCTTAAAAATAATACAGGTCACAAAATTCAATTCCAAATATTTTTAATGAATTTTCAATAATATTGTCTATCACAGTCGAACTTCTCTGGACTAAATATTGATATTGTAGCAAACTCCAAGATGTTACGCCACTGCCTCCAATAGAAACGACGAGAAAGAAAGGTCACAGTAGTAAAGCGTGGAATGGTATCGAAGATACGAGTACCTGCCGGAATGTTCTAGAGAACGCGAGAACGTACTAGGCATGGACTGCGTATTCGACACTACATACTGACTCCCGTGACCCACTCGTACTTCGCTTATATAGGTCGCGCAGCCCAGCCTAGTACGTTCTCGTGTTCTCTAGAACATTCCGACAGGTATTCGTTATTTCGATACCATTCCACGCTTTACTACTGTGACCTTTCTTTCTCGTCGTTTATATTGGAGGCAGTGGCGTAACATCTTGGGGTTTGCTACAATATTATAAATAAAACTTACTAACCCGCATATAATCCAGTAGTCAGAGCCAAAAAAATATTTTTACGTAAATTGGGTGGGGGGGGGGTAAAATTTGACACCAAAATTGTTTTCGGTCAAGTGGGGTATCATTTGAAAGGGAATTTCCTAAGGATGTCAAAACTGTTCTTTTCAAAATTTTATGTTAGGTACGTACTAGTACATATGAGAAATTTTTCTGAAAACGTATATCAAAAAGTGAATTTTCTTCTATTTCCAAAATAATTCCGTCCAAAATGCCTGGGCAAGTGGGATCTAGCTTAAATGAAAAGTCCTATATTTTTATTATCTACTATTACAGAGTGTAACATGCTTCTTAACGCACGTTTGGGATGGGGATCTAACACACAAAAAGTGTAACGTCACGAACGATGCACCGCACCTCATTGGCTGAGCAGCTCGTATTGTTGCCAAGCAAATAAAGCTTATATTGTAATATCCCTATATTATTAAACGAGCAAATCTTGTATATATGTACCTATGTACTTATATAAATATTTTCTCGAAAACGGCCCTAACGATTTGGATGAAATTTGGGGTTTTGGGGAGCAATAAATCGATCTAGCTAGGTCTCATCCCTGGAAAAATTCGTTTTCTTATCGATTTTATCATTTTAAAAAACAGTTTTTTTAACGTTATAAAACAGTGTCGTATGGTGAGTAGGCTTTGGAAAAAACAAACTATTTTCATTATTTATGTCAAATTACTCTGACAGTCAATCTTTAACTTATTAAAATAATCAGTAATTATTTGAAAATATGTAGGTACATACGTTATGTAGTATGACGTATACTGACGTATAATAATATTATCTACTTATAAGTATGTAATTTTTTTTTATTAAAAACGACTAACGATTTAGATGAAATGGGAACTTTAAATACTATTTTTTTTGAACTCATCCGAGCAAAGCTCGGTCATCCAGATATTTTATAATAAAAAACAAAAAATATATACAATGCGTAAGAAGTTTAGCTTCTGTTGGGAGTCCCACGACACTTCATGACTTTTTTATTATTACTGAATTTGTTATAAATTCTAATTCATAAATTAAGCATTACTTCAGATCAACCCGTCAAACTATAGGAGACATTGGTTCAATGTAATTATTTTTTAATCTCTAGAAAGTTCGATCGAAGTAAAGAACTAAACGACAAATAATGTAATTATCTGTAATAAAACGTTTTACGAATATTCGAGAAAAGCTTTTGATGTTAATCAATGGTTTTTATTTCGTTAATTAAAAAAAACGACCTCCTTTATTCCCGCGTTTCTCTTCCTCCTTTGTACTAAAACCGCCATTAATACTTTATCTCATTTTATCAACCTAATTTAAACGCACTTTGTTGAAATTAAAGTAAGATATGAGATTTTCAAAAAGTAAGACAAGCATTCAACAAGTTGATTTGATTTTGCAAGCTTTTGTGGTTTTTGTTATTTTGAAAATCGGCGCGCTTTCAGACACGATAATATATTGACGTTTCGTTTTTCTTGTGGGTTTATTTATTGAAGCTAACTTCTATAGCGATGATAGAGAATTGGAATGACCTCGAGTAAAAAATACCGACCCAAAAATTAATGAAACGCTGACAGGGATAAAACGGCTGTAACGATTTGGATGAAATTTACTGAAAAGATGTTTTGGGGGGCAAAAATCGATCTAGCTAGATCTCATGGCAGGAAAAATTCGTTTTCTCATAAATTATATAATTTCAAAAATCAATTTTTTGACGTTTCAAAATAGTGTAATATTGTAAGCAGGCTATTTGGATACTTATGTGCAGATGTTATCTCTCATTTTAGTGGCTTTTTTGAAGGTTTTTTTTTGTTAAAAAAGTTTTTAACTTCCCATTGGAAGTTATTGTAATGGGTCCGAAAATCGAAATCAAAATGTATAACAAATTTTTATGTTTCAAGGTCACTACACTATTTTTAGAAAGATGTCTGTGTGTGTGTGTATGTGTGTGTGTAAGTATGTGTCTATACCGAATAGACTCCAAAAAAGTAGGTTTTACACAATATCTCGCAAATAAAAAATTATATCGACTTCGTAAGGGTGTCAATCGAGGCGTGTTAACGTCATTTTAATCCGACATAAATTTTATAAAAATCGGTTTAGCCGTTTTTTTTTTTAATTATTGTTAAAAATAAATAATAATTATGTTTTAACGATTAAAATGATTACTTTTCTGTGTAATATCTAATTTAATTATTATTATTAAATATTTATCAAACTGGGTAGTTCGTCGTGTGGACCTCAAGGGTCGCACTTTAGTCCTAATAAACGACTCACCTCACGGCTTGCTATATTTAATTTATTTACTGCTCTATTTATATAACGCAAAAAAATCATGAAAATACCCTATATTATCATCTTTTCCTACTTCAAAAGAAATCTACACAAAGATAAGCGAAATGTCATGAACGAAAACTAACATTTTCAGGCGCGTATCGTTCCTAAAAGTGTCAAGTTTTATACGTAAAAGTAGATGTGTTTGTATATTATCCCACCAAAAACATAAATGTGAAAAACGATACAAGTTCGGTACAAAAAACAGCTTCGCCGAAAAAAGAATTGAGATCTAAGTGGGTGCCGGTGGGTGCCAAGTTTTAACTTTGTAAGTTTTGATGTTTTATATTATAAATAAATGAATCGTGTGTGAAAACTTGGCACCCACTTAGATCTCAATTTTTTTCGGCGAAGCTGTTCTTTGTACCGAACTTGGCCCTTTTTTCACATTAATTATGTTTTTGGTGCTGTATATCAATACTTTTTGTAAAATTGCATTCTATTTAAATATTATCTGGACACACACACACATATATTATAGTTATTCATCATACTTTGTATGTATTATGATGATCTAGACACAGCCTTAGACGCTAATGACCTCTGTTGTCGAGCGTCTATAATCTACAATTCATTCATTCATTCTAGACACAGCCGATACTTAGTGCTTAAATTTGATAACTTGTAGTTTTCAGGTTTTTTCCTTTGTATACGCCTAATGATCTACCTTGATGTCAAATTTCAAGTTTCTAAGTCACCTAGAAGTGCAGGTCTAGGTGTTTGATGAGTGAGTGATAAAAATGGCATTTTTCAGACCTTATAATAACTCAAGAACTATAAAAAAAAACTTTTTAACAAAAAAAAAACCTCCTTCAAAAAGGCACTAAAAAGAGAAAAATAATGAAATTTTGAGGTCTGTGCCAATTAAAATATGAAGTTGGTTAAAAAGAAGATATTAATCACTATACTATACTTTTTAACCGACTTCATATTTTAATTGGCACAGACCTCAAAATTTCATTATTTTCCTCTTTTTAGTGCCTTTTTGAAGGAGGTTTTTTTTTGTTAAAGTTTTTTATTTTTTACTTTTTAGTGTCAAAAAGTAACATTTACCTTAAAGAATGTGATTCTTTAAGGTAAATGTTACTTTTTGACACTAAAAAGTAAAAAATAAAAAACTTTACTTACTTTTATTAAAATCAGCCGAACTACTGAACCGATTTTGATGAAATTTCTATGGGACCAATCTGAAAGTATATCCTTTCAAATACAAAAAATTTTTTCAAAATCGGTTCATAAACGACGAAGTTATCCGCGAAGATACATAAAACATAAAAAATATATAAGGTCGAATTGAGAAACCTCCTTTTTTTGAAGTCGTTTAATAATAGGCTTATTAATGAAACTTGGGATTCTATAGGTGTTCAAGAGAATCTTATTAGACATGCAAAATTGCCAGTGTGCAGATCTAATAATTTTTTAGTTATGGGAGGGAGGTCAAAAGTAGCTCGAAATGGTTCATATAATATACACACCGTCGCGCCGGTGCTTCACCTTCTTTTCCGAACTTGGCTGACACACTGCCGTGTTTCTAGATATTTTAACAACAAAGGGCGATCAAAGCTTTTCAAACAATGCACGGTAAACCTATATAACAATGTAAACGACAAAGCTTGCGGTGAATATAATTATCACAAGTATGACAAATATTTTTGTGTGTTTAAACTAAAGCTTTATAGCTAAAAGCTAAAGCATAACCTGCAGAAGCAGCATGACATTTTCTTGTAGGATAGGTACCTACAAGAATTATGTATTTACATTGATACCTTTATCAAAATATTTCTTATTTAACCTGTGAATTAAATGGCAATCTATACTAATATAAATATGAAAAAGAATAGATTATTTAAAAAAATCGAACTTAAAAGATGAAAACAATTGATCGAGATCAAACATGCAGTCGAAGGTGTATATGTAATAACAAGTTGAAAGCTTGAGAATCGCCGAGAGTGTAGCAATGCTGTTTGTTTACACGGCGTTGCTATATCGTTCCTCTATTACAAGTCCCCAGTTCCCGGGTTCTAACCCGAGAGCTGGTAAAAGTGTCAATTGAATTTTCAATTTATTATTAAAAAAAAATAATGAATTGAAAATATGAATTGGTGCTAGGTCCAAATAACCTTAGTTATTTAGTAACAAGTTGAACTGAAATATCTGATGCCTCCGACTGCATGTTATCATTATTTTGATCTTGTTTCCATCTTTTTAGTTCGATTTTATTTCCTTCCATTTAGTTGAATTTACTCATCAAGCCTTTTAATTTGATAAGTATCCCACACAAAAGGTTTTACCAATTTTATTGATAAAATAGCGTCTAGCGTCCGCCATATTGAATTTTCCGTGACGGCATATACTTTATTTGAAATCTTCTCAACGATACCTTTCTTTTGATACCTATATCGATGTATTTAAAAGGAAAATTACTTTTGCATTCTGACAAAATGGCATCTAGAGTCCGCCATATTGAATTTTTCGTGACGTCATATACCCACTAGCACTCGTGAGACTATGACAAATCTATAAACTCCTCATTTTTCAAAATCTGTTTAGGCTACAGAAGGCGCCGACCCTTAGGCATTCAGGTAAAAATATATTAATAAAAAAAATTTTTAGAGACAAGTTTTGGATTGAAATGTACTAAAAATGAAAAAATAATTTTTAATTTTTTATAAATAATAAATTGATATCTGCTTTCCAAGGGCTTGAATCATAATATTATAAAATCGTGGGCTGTAAACTCTATGATAGCTGACGACCCACGCTTTTATAATTATGAACCTAAATTATTAAATATTATGAAGTAGGCACTAACAAAAATCAAATAATAACACTTTTTTATTTAGAGAAATAGAGATAATGTAACAAATTGTTGCTATACAATATTTTATTCATTGATAATGTTTCAAATATCTTAAAAGCCGTAAGCGATATACGTCCTATATCCGCCATTTTGTGTTTTCAAAACTTTTTCATATTAATAATGCTCTGAAATAGAATTTTATATTCTTCTATCTAATAATATTGTGAAAACCTTGATATGAAAAAGTACCATCTTGAAAAGGTGGTTTTGAAAAATGTATAAAAATAATTATGCTTTGGAGTTAAAAGAGTGATGTGGGAGAAGATCTCTTGGGAGAAGCGAGTTGTAACAACAGTCTCCAATCTGAAGCATATGAGAAAGAGAGGCTGGGAAATATATAAGAGCCTATTTTCTCGGTCATAATCAAAAATATAGAAACTATTTAGCGTTTTATTTACCAGAAATACATTGATTTTTATAGCCTAAATTCTGACCGTACAAAAGTCGACTGGAAAACACTACTAAAATTTTAATATTGAATTTAGCAGAAAATTTATTAATTTATAATGAAAAGCATCAAATCGGTGGCAGACTAACTCAATTTTTGAAGTTATACTTCTTTTGGCGCGTTGTGAAAAAATGATGAAAGTGAATTTTTAGGATGCGCGTCAGGAAGTTTACCGACACCATAAAGCTGCATCGTCACGAAATTTACCGACACCATGAAGTTGCAACTGTCAAAATCGCTGTCAAATAAAAATAACCTCGATAAAAGTGACGTACAGTACGAATAAAAATTATATGTGTTTTTAAATTATTGAGGTTAACAGAGGTATGTATTTTTTTTGTATCATTTTTTGTTGTCAGTATCTCGAATACGGCTCAAAATTACTTAAGATGAAATTTATACAGATAAATAGAGAAGTATCAATTATTTACAATAATCATCGTCTGCCTTGCAATATTTTTTTGCGTACCTGGCAGACCCTCCCTCCAAATGGATAAATGTTCAATGCGAAATCTGCCAGGTATGCAAAAAAAAAAATTTGCAAGGCAGACGATGATAATTGCAAATATAGTTAAATAACTCTAACATTATAGAGAGATGGTGATTCTTAGAATATATTCAATAAGTTGGAAGAAGAATCTCTATCAGTGATTATATATTATATATTAAATTCCTTTGGTTCCTTTAGGAACATAGGGCTTCTATAAATTCTCTGAAACGAGGTCTATCGAGAGCGAGTCTCTTAAATTCTTGCCAGGTGACGCCATATTCTCTCATTTCGGCCTCCATAGTGCGTCTCCAAGTAAGGATCAATGATTGCTATACCGATATTAAGTTAATTGTATTTAATGTACTAACGTTTCGGTACACTTCGTATCATCCTCAGAGTAGTATTTAGAATTTTACATTGATAAAATTATTTAACAATTAAATATAACATTTAAAATTGAATAAATATGAGACAAGAGAAAAACTTACCCATGCTGTCTACTGTCTAGTTATCAAGTATATTGTAAAAAATAAAATTTGTATTTAACATCACGAAATTGAATTTTAACTAGAAAATTTTGAAAACTGTCACTATAATCAAAAATGTCAATTAAAAATTAACCTCTTCTGAAAGCGAAGGTATTAAAACTGAATAAAGGAATTTATGTAAAAATTGAAAGACAGACATTAGGTAATAAGTTTAAACTTGTGTAACAGTGTAGTGAATCTAGGTAACATTTTTTCAATAAAATTGCTGTGTATAGACAGGCCCTCAATATCTGTCCTTTTTTAAACGCTCGTTTTAAATTTTTTAATGCAAATAATCGATACTTCTCTATAATCTGTAAATAAATTTCATCAAGTAGGTTGAGCAGTATTCGTGATACTAAAAACAAAAACATGTTTAAAAAAATGAATTAGTCCGCCACCGATTTGATGTTTTTCACATATTAAATTCAATAATAAAATTTTAGTAGTGTTGTCCAGTAGATTTCTGTACGGTCAGAGCTTGAACTATTATTCTTGTTATTAAATCAGTAATATAATCAAAAGAAAATCACGTTTTTTAATTAGTGTAGACCTGTAGGCATTTGACCTTGAGTCACTGTTAAAATTTGCCGTACCACAGAAGTTTGGCGCAAGTTTTTTGAAACGAATATCCATCAAAAATCATTGGTGACCCCTGGATTATTTAAAACTTCTTGAACTACCCTGGTGCTATTATACGATAAAAAAGACAGTATACATATTAGAGAAGACACCAGCAAGATGGCCGATCTGCGCAGTAAAAGTAGTGGGGAGAGCTATGGACTCGTCTACACTCGTTTGTACGCATGTATGACGCTGTCTTCTCTAAACAATACTACTATAGTCTATATTTCATATTTACAATTTTTACAAGGTTTTATTTAACTTGCAATGTTTGTATGTTAGTTTGTTTGTTTAGGTCAAAACTTGCAAGTAAATTTTGAACGATTTCCACGTGTCTGATCGATTTGAAATTTTGTATACATATGTATTCCCGATGACAATACATGAATAAATCGTTTTTAGAAATAAATTCAACCCCTAAGGGTTTCAAACGGGGATGTAGGGTTTTTTTGACTAATCAACGCCCAGGCCAAATCGCTGAAGCTACAGAAACTGGAAATTTGGACAATAGGTTCCTTTTCTGACGTAAGCATCCACTAAGAAAGGATTTTTCGAAATTCAACCCCTACGGGTGTCAAAGGGGGGTAAAATTTTGAAAGACTAAAATGAACAAAATAAAAAATTAGTAAAAAAAACTTTTTAGAGACAAGCTTTTATTGAAATGTGCTAAAAAAGAAAAAATAATATTTAATAATAATTTTAGGTTCATAATTATTATAAAAGCGGGGGTTGCGACTAATAAACTATCATAGAGTTTATGACCCACGCTTTTATAATAACTATGAACCTAAATTATTAAATATTATTTTTTCTTTTTAGCACATTTCAATAAAAGCTTGTCTCTAAAAAGTTTTTTTTACTAATATTTTTTATTTAAAAGTTAAAAGTACACCTTATGGCCTATATAATTTCATAAAGTTTCTATATTTTTTACCCTTGAAACGGTCGATTCGTACTTGCACTATACTAAAGTGTGTAGTGGTCTACCCTTAGTAAGAGGTGTCTACCTACAGTGTGTTCACAAAAATTTTACCGGCATGTTAAAAAACAAAAGTTATTGAAATTAGAATAAACCGGCTTATTAAAACTATTCACCGAAATTAGTTAAATTCAACAGTTTATCATCGACGACCGGGCAACGTCTATACAAGGATTCAGTATAAAAAAATGGCAACTCGAGAGAACGCAGTTGAAAGTTTTTGGACAAAAAAATGTCTTGTGCTTTTTTTGGTTTTGTCTTGACGAGACGTATCTAAAAATGTCGAGTCGAGAGAGTGGTGAATGAATGAATGAATTGTGAATTATAGACGCTCGACAACAGAGGTCATTAGCGTCTGTGAGAGAGTGGTACACACTGGCCAGTGGCCATTACGATTTTTCTGCCTTTTCAGAACGTATAAACAAAAAAAGAAAAAAGACAGAAAAAAGAAAATTCGATTACAAAATAAATAGTATATTGCGTTACAAGGGACGAAATACAGCGTTTGTATTTACTGGGAACGAAACATAGCGTTTGCAACGCGTCTAAATGCATATTATTTTTCACAACAACTCTATTGACAATTCAATTTGAGGTAGGTACCTGCAATTTGGCGCGCAAGAAAGCCGCAAAAATATTAAGTCTCAAGTCTTCATGGTTCCCGAGCTTGTAGCCGTGTTCCGGTGGTATTTCTACCTGACGTTTCGTCTACAACTGCGGTAGACATTCTCAAAGGCGATGTGGCAGCGGTCGAAGTGTCCTCTTTGGCGGCTCACAGGAGGCCTACAAGCCCGGAAACCATGAAGACTTGGAACAATGCCGGCCGTGAAAGCTTGCACTCCTGGATAATATTAAGTCTGTCAGATCTATTGTGAAATTTATGTGGGGTTGGCGCGATTCAATCGCTCTATCTCTCTCTTAACAACGTTAAAAAACAGAGAAAACCGACAACTGAAAATTTTCATTCCTAGGGTTGAAACTCTCAGTTTCAACCCGCTAAACAGGTACCGAAAATCGAATTTTCAATAGCGGCGCTGTCAAAATATTATTTTGAGCAACCGAATGTCATTTTCATTTAATTCTTCTGATCTACAAATTTCTTTTCAAAAAATCTCGGCTTTGTTTTTTAAGTGAATTGAAACGAATGATACGATATCTTAACGAGACTACGAAATGAGACCAAAACGATACTGTTCTTTTTATCAACCGAGATAAAAATTTCAAAAATCTCGTCTATCTTCGTACCAGGGTTGTTACGGATGCAAAAATTTAGACATCCGCGGATGCAGATGCGGATTATTAGAAGTTCACATCCGCGGATGCGGATTTGATGCGGATGCGATGCGGATGCGGATTTTAGGATTTTAAAAGGATAATTATTAGTGTATTTGCCATATGGCACATACACTATTGGCGTCGGTCGGATGGCGGGACCTAGGGGTCGGACCAAAATTTCTCGACGTTTCATAGCCTCCTGAACATTTTGGCACCATTTTTGGAAATGTCTATTTATATATGTATATATATATATATATATATATATATATATATATATATATATATATATATATATATATATATATATATATATATATATATATATATATGTATATATGTATATATATATATATATATATATATATATATATATATATATATATATATATATGTATGTATATATTTATATATTTATATATATATGTGTACGGGCTATAACTTTTGAAAGAGTTAATTGATTTTGACGAAATTGGGTAGGCACGTTGCCATCCATAACCGCACGAAGCCTATTTAAAATGGGCCCAATCGAACCATTTTAAGGGTGGTTTTTAGGGGTTGAAAAATGTTTTTGGGCCCAAAAATACCGAAAAAATTCTCAGAATTGTTTCAAAATTGAAATTTAACCCTTTAGTGAAGATTAAAATGTGCTGCTAAAATTTTAATAAAATCGCCCCGACAGGTCCGGACTTACAAATTTTATGAAAACACTAGTTTGCGGATAGTGATTTACTTACTGAAGGGTGTATTTAATTTGGTACAGAGGTTGCATTGATAATAATATTGAAATTAAGAAAAAAAATATTATTTTAAGGGATGTATTAAGGGGTTAAATTTTTTATTTTGTCCAAAAACCAACTTATGTTCACATAATAACAGCACAATGCCTGTATTAGCAAATACACTATATTGTCGGCAGGGTTTTGGCACTGCGACCCGAGTTTTTTAAATTTTAAGTGCATAAATAACTGAAAATCAATTTAATTTTAACTTTTTATTTATTTAATCATATTTTTAGCACGTGCCACTCTGGCTCCGCCCACTTTCTTTACATGTAGTTACTTGTTGATGTGAATCTGCATCCGTAAAAACTCCGCATTGATTGATGCGGATGTGAATGCGGATGCAGATGTCTGAATTAATGCGAATATTCCGCATTTACGGATGCGGATGCGAATATTCGTAACACCCCTGCTTCGTACGACGACCTTTTTAACAAAACAAACTACTTTTGGATGTTTGCACGACTGAACCTTGTATAATTTATAACATGGTGGAGTAGGTATATACATCTAATTATAAATAGATAGCATGTATCATATCCAGTGACGTCATACTACAAAGTGTGGAAACAGTTGATAGTGTGTTGTTGAGTGCAAATCTCAACAGTGGAGCCTTGAGGGTTCTGGCCTCCTCAACTTTAACGCCATTCCCATGTTACACCAAACGATAAATATACACACCTCTCTGCTTGGTAAGAACATTTTGGTCTTCTGAACCATTGATGTATAAAATTGTACCGGGTGGAAGAAAATACATGTACAGGAATCTCCTGTTATATCATTCTTCAAGGATCAAAGTTATCAACCTCCGTGTAGTAAATATGTATTACTATGAAACTTTTTGCCATACCCACTATAAAATAGCTATTTTATATGCGTGTACCTAAGAGCGAAGCGAGTTAGTACTGTATTAATAAATTATAAATTCGAGCGAATGAGCGAAGCCGGATCGGACCGCTAGTATCTAATAATTTGACAGATAATTCAGTTCTAAATAATTTCGAGAGCCCGACAACAGATATTTTTTTCAATCGTTCTTTTGAATGAAATTTCAATTAGTATTTGAAGACCACATCTAAATCAAATTTTCTGACCCATCTGATTGTAGACCGAGAGCTAGTAACAATTTTTTGGTGTTATTTATTCAAGGCTTATTTTTGTGAAGATATTGAGGGAGGCATATTAAAGTGCCCTGAGTAAGAGATCTTGCTAGACAGCGGTATGGGAGGGATGCAGACCGCCCTCAACATGTAACAAAAAAATTGTCACAATTATTTATAAGGGGATCACCCTAAACGTGTCATGTACCTGACGAAATGTATATTATTAGTTCAAGGTTCAAATTTTAATATGTTGTTACGGCGACTGTTTTAAGCATATATTTCAATTTTCAGAACAAAATATCGCTATTAATCTTCTTGCAGAACGATATAAACACCTAGACGAGCAAGTTTCTCTCTAAGAGAGGGGGTTAATACCGACATTTTGCTCTGCAAATTGAAATATATGCTTAAAACACCCGCCGTAACAACATATTAAAATTTGAACCTTGAACTAATAATATAAATTTCGTCGGGTACATGACACGGTTAGGGTGATCTGCCACCCCTTTAATACTGATCAATCGATGTGCAAATATTATAATGGCATTATTGGGTCACCGACAAGCTATATAAACAATTTTAGCCTTGAAGCAATAATAATTGTGACCATTTTTTTTGTTACATGTTGGGGGCGGTCTGCATCCCTCCCATACCGCTATCTAGCAAAATCCCTTACTCAGGGCACTTTAATATGCCTCCCTCAACATCTTCACAAAAATAAGGCCTTGAATAAATAACACCACAAAATTGTCACTAGCTCTCGGTCTATTGTTGGACGGCGTTACTCACAAACTTGTATTCCAGATGCAACTCCTGAAATTGTTTCAGCAACTGCCCTGCAGTTGCCGCTCATCATTATGTAACATTAATGTTTTTGACAGTGTATTCATAAAGTCATTCATGCAATACTAATGCGCTTGTAATGCAACCCGTTACAGTTTTTTCAGTCTTTTGTGGCAAGTTTTTTATATGAGTGAATACAAAAATAATGTTTAAATTACTTACATGTTTTGTCGCTTGACTGAAACATGACGAGTACTCGAAGGGCCGCTTGACTGAAACATGACTGGGACTTGGAGGGTCACAGCTCACAGTTTGAGAAGCACTGAAAAAAATGATAAAATTATTAATAGTATTCCTTTTATACACAGTCGTTTCTTTCGTAAATTAATAGACTACAGAAGTACGCGGTCCTAATTTGAGCGTGAAATTTAAAGTGGAGTCGATAGGCGTTCCAAAATGTATGGGGTCTAACGGAATATTCATTACTATTCTCTTAAAACACATTTCTTACCAAAACAATGGCTGTTTCATAAAAATAATTAATAAATCCCGTCATTATTGGCTACAAAACTTTATTATTTCGTGTGAAATAATTTTTTATTTGAAATAAAAAATTTATGAAAAATGAATGTCCTAACTTGATTCGCCAGTGACGTTTATTCTAACCTAACTTAACCTCGTTGACGTTTGTCCAGGTATAATTTAAGTAATTATAAGGTGCGTTTGGTATCAAGGTGTAGTGTAAAAAGTGTAAACACTTTTGACACTATTACGTTTGTTATACAAAAGTGTAAAATAACTGACCTGTTTGTTATTTCAGTGTGGGACTAAAGGTGTAACAACTATTAGTCCCGGCTTTTGAGCAAGTGCACGTAGTGTAGTGTAGGTCACGTGATATATGTCTGAATTGACAATCGCTTTGACAGATTTGATACCTTTTTCGTACTCTGTTTTTTACAATTTTTGTCTCTTAAAAATGAATGAGCTTCAAAATGTAATGGTACAAGATAAATATGGCAGTGAGTTTAACATTTTTACGACCAAAAAACTGTAAAAACCAGAAATAATGAACTCAGTCAATCTGTCATTTATTTATTTTGTAATGCGCATGTACAATCTACTCAGACTCTGCACTAGCCCGTTTGTTACAAGTGTACATTTAGTTTACACTTTTGCTGAACTTTTTACACTTTTCAGTGAAAAGTTATCTACACTACACTACACTACACCTCGATACCAAGCACACCTTTAATTAGAAATTGAGTTTGTTCTTTCCATTTGGAGTTGAAAAAGTGTTCTGATGTCGCTAGATCAAGGGAGGGCAAGCTAAAAGAAAAAAAAATGTTTTCATCAATTAGGTATTGGATAATGGATATCGAGGTATTATTTTAGCTTTTTCGTCAGTCGGAAATTTAAACTTTTTGCAGTCATAATTTTCATTATAACTGCATTTAAGTACAAAACACCACCCCATAACAAATTGCTTTAAATTATAATTAACGATGACGTGTGTTTACTCTCTAACAAGGAGTGCATCGTTTCAAGAATTACGTTTTTATTATTACGTATTATAATAATAAAATAATATTATAATATTATGTATGTTTTGCATATAATCAAGTTTTCACTTCTGTCGTGTGGTCATAAGCACACACCCACTTTTTTATCGGTATTTTGTGTGTAGTGTTAATTGAAAGAGCATGCTTGGTCGTCTGTGAAAAAGCTATGCTTGTCCAAGATCCGAGAACACAACGAACAAACTTTGGTTGTCGTCGTACAAAACAAAGATCAAAAGTTCTTTAACAAGGTTAATTTAAAATTGCGTGTATCAATCGACTCTCACTGCTCACAGGAAGTTCTTTGTTATACGTTTTGTTCTATCAAAAGAAAGAATGAAGTTTTAATGCTCATAAAATCAGTTCACAGTAATTGAACCACTCTACAACAAATTGTTTGTTGTTTTTCTGACGCCATTTTTAAATACAGTGAAACCTCGTTTAAATATACATTTTCCGTTTTTCACGTTTAAATTTGACAATAGAGCACATCCGCTAGTAATTGTGTGTTTTAAAGGCCACCAACAGCTAAGGTTATTTGGGCCTAGCACCAATTCATATTTTCATTTCATTATTTTTTTTTAATAATAAATTGAAAATCCAATTGACCCTTTTACCAGCTCTCGGGCTAGAACCCGGGAACTGGGGACTTGTAATAGAGGAACCATAGCAACGCCATGTAAACAACAGCACTGCTACACGCTCGGCTATTCTCAAGCCCCATCCGCTAGTACCTAGTGTAGCGGTATGTGTAATAAATGATTTATACATAGTTTACCCTATTCAACCAATTTTGAGTTTAACACTGTTTAGAAGATTTATTTCTGGACATTCTTATCTTGGACATACTATATACTGCCGTCCTAGCCTAAAAAGCAGTACCTCCAAATTGCTATAGTATCAAGAAAACGGGCATTTAAGTTGTTATAGCTTTCTAGATATTCCCATAATAAACGTAGAAAGTGACTATAATTACAAATCAGGAAAAAAATGGAGATACTACAGTTTGGGGTAGGACGGTAGTATATCGTTTTGGACAAACAGCAATTAATAATACCGCAGCAAATCTCTGAATAATTAAAGAGATAATATTACTACACTGCTTAATTAATTTTAATCTCCTTACATTTTTAATTGATGCATTCTTAATTTAATTAAGATACATATTTCAAAGAATATATTGACACACAAAACCTTTTTTGCCAGAGGACAAACAACTAAATATAAACAGGGTCGGCTCTGTCTTTTTACCAGTCCAAATGATCAGTTAAAAGCGTCTAGACCCCGGTACATAAATAACAGTCCTAGCTTATGACATGCGCAATAGGACAGACGTTCTAGTCAATGCGTATGGTATAGCATAAAAACGGCTCTGAAGTAAACAGCTCGATAACCGAACTGGTATAGTGCGTACCTCGCATGCACAAGGCTCATGGTTCGAATCCAGTTGGCTCCAGTAATGTATTTTTGTTTTTTTTACAACTATTCTACATTCCACTTGAAATATTTTCTATTTTTTTTCTCGTAGGGGGCGGGGGGTGTTTGTGCGATGGTGTTTTCGCGGGGTTACGATCTAGTGAATTATTCCAAAACAGATTCCGAATTTTCAACCGCTATTATGCATCTTGTCATAGGTCAGGACTGTTAGTTAGGTACCGGGGGCTAGACGCTCGTTTATCTTCCGCAATATAAAGCATTTTTTACCTGCCGAAGGTGAAAAAATCTAAACCTAAATTTCGAAATACTAATGAAAGTCATACCTAGTAGAAATCGTGAGCATAAGAATTTTGCCGTTTCAAGTACGTGCCTGTTTCGCTGGTATTCTTACTGTGAAAATTGAATGAAAATGATATTTTAGATTAGTGGTTCTTAAACAGTGGTTCACAACGTATGCTTTTAAATTTTTCTGAAATTTTATAGGTACCTATACCAATCAAAACAGCAAAAATTGTTATTCATTCATTCCTAGTTTCAAGTTTACGATATAAATTATAATAAAGAGCTTGGGGGTTTGCCTAATGTATTTGAATAGGAATTCGCGAAAGGTCAAAGTTTAAGAACCGCTGTTTTAAAGTATACAAGCTTAAAAATTCAATAACCGTCCAGATTTCTCGAAGTATATTTTGAAAAAAAAAATACGAAGGTTTCTTTAAGATTAGATACATGAAATATGAATATATATAGACTGTTTAAAAATATGTAGTTGAATTTAAATAATACGGTCGGCTGGAGAATAGCCGAGATTGTAGAGAAACCAGGGGCGGATCTAGATTTTTTGGGACCTAGGGCTTATTGAAGTCCAATGGGACCCCATTTTTTACTACACGATAAGTGCTCATTGTTAATGAAAAAGTATTAAAAATTTATGATAATTCAACTTTGTGGGTCCTTGACATTTGTGGTTCCTTGACACTTGTGGACCCTTGACACTTGGGAGCCTAGGGCTTAAACCCTATTAGTCTCTATGTAGATCCGTCACTGAGAGGAGCAATCCTCATTCCATTTAATGGCTGCGTTTGAGACCTGTATCTATCATGGGTCGTTGTATTCCGTCGTGGTCGCTTTCGAAAAATTACCTTTATTCTTGTTAACTTTCACCATTCGATCGCGGTACAGCCATACTGTATTGAGATTTCAGAAAATCGATTTTCCGAATGGGTATTTTAAAGTTAAAAAAAAACGGGAGCAGAGAATTTAAAGTTAGTTAGAGTTGAATAGGAATGAAAATAATTTACATTAATTAACGAGAGGTAAGATAATAGGACCAGTGAGTTGCCAAGCGACCACTTAACCACAGCAAACTTTTCACGTCAATTATTCCCTATCACTGAAAACTCCGTCTTCACAGTTCCCTGCGGAAAATCAATGTAAACCGCTTACAGGACTTTTTAACAAAAGAGTTCGCTTTACGAGATTCAGGGACAATCTTTAAAAGCGTCAGAAGAAAAACGTCTTTGTAATGGAACAGAGTGTTATGTGGATATCTAGATTAATTTCTTGAATGATTCATTATACAGTGAGTAAACGGTTTCACCGAACATAACATTATATTATACAATTTGTAGTAGGCTATGTGCCATAAGATCCAATGTAAATGCAGTAGATGCTTTGTTTTTTTTTATTTGGCAGGTTTCCGAGTTATTCTTAATAATCAACCGTTGCAATGGAAACTTGTTTAAAAAATTCACTGTGCTATTTTTTTTTTCTATGTAATCCACTACATATTTATATTAGATCTTATGGCATATAGCCTACTACAAAATTGTAAATGTTCTCAATGTTATTTTCTTTATTATCGGTAAAACCGTTTACATACTGTATAAAAAGATTCACAATACTTATATTTAACTAGCTTTCCGGCCCGGTTTCACCCGGGTAGATTTTGAATTTAGCAACGAAATAATCAAGAGCAACTTTACACGAATTTTTTTACTTATAGTTCGCTCAAAGTTAGATCGACTCGAAACCTGTCTTAAACGAAAAAGGAGAAATTTATAAACAATAATTGGAAAAGAATGAATCCTCACAAGATATAATAGATTTCGTGTATTAGAATGTCAAAACGAAAAAGGAGAAATTTTTACATAGATTTCGTGTATTAGAATGTCTTAAACGAAAGAGGAGAAATTTTTACATAGATTTCGTGTATTAGAATGTCAAAACGAAAATGGAGAATTTTTTTCATAGATTTCGTGTATTATAGAATGCCTTAAACGAAAAAGGAGAAATTTTTCATACATTTCGTGTATTAGAATGCCTTAAACGAAAGAGGAGAAATTTTTAAATAGATTTCGTGTATTAGAATGTCTTAAACGAAAGAGGAGACATTTTTACATAGATTTCGTGTATTAGAATGTCAAAACGAAAAAGGAGAAATTTTTACACAGATTTCGTGTATTAGAATGTCTTAAACGAAAGAGGAGAAATTTTTACATAGATTTCGTGTATTAGAATGTCAAAACGAAAAAGGAGAAATTTTTTCATAGATTTCGTGTATTAGAATGCCTTAAACGAAAAAGGAGAAATTTTTTCATAGATTTCGTGTATTAGAATGCCTTAAACGAAAGAGGAGAAATTTTTAAATAGATTTCGTGTATTAGAATGTCTTAAACGAAAGAGGAAAAATTTCTACATAGATTTCGTGTATTAGAATGTGTCAATAATTTTTTTTATACAGATTTATGAGCAACTTGTTTCGGTTGTCCTTGTCTGTTACACAGTAATATATTTTTATTAAACTTATCCATCAAACTCAGCTTGTAAAACATTATATTTTAAGCTAGTAAATCCATGTGTTGAGTCTCACCCATGTTAATTTAATATTAATAAGTTATTAATAAGTTCCCGATAACTTATTAATATTAATTTTAAGCTAGCTTCAACTGTTAAATTGAGTTTAAGCTGAATAATGGTAAACCGTTGTCCCTTTAAACAAAAGTTAGTTATTGTAGATTTATAGATGCTCGACAACTAAGGTTCTTATCGTCTAATTTAAACACGAGGAATATTAACAACAGACTAACTGAATATAGAAGACATATAGGCAATCGTGAAACAAGCAATGGTGATTTCAAGCGAATTTTGCCTTATTTGAATACCTAGATCTCTTCTAATTTTAGTTCTACTCCATAGCATCTCTGGAAGAGAGCACGTCCCAGCGGATTTTGTTGATAATAATTGAGTAGGACCTTCACATTTCATTAAATTAAATCTAAATATGGATACAACGTACGAGCCGTAATTACCAATTAGCAATTTGATATTCACTCCCAAAAAAGCATACACATGACGTCACATTGTATTATTCATTGAGAATTTTCGGTTTTCGTTTTAATGAAATGCGTTATCATTACAAATTAGTAGATTGTATGTCTAGATACGTAATGGGGCATATTACGGCGAGTGATGACAGTATGTAAAAACGAGCAATATCGAGTTTTTATAGTCACACGAGCCGTAATACCATTACGTACGAGACATATATGGTATTTTTTGCCATACCCACTACAAAATACCGACTTTTTACGTCATTTTAAAAAAATTCTGACAGTTCATTTGCGTCGCCATCTTTTCTTCTAGTGTGCCGCGAAGTTCGTGCAAGTAAGTAATGACAGGCGCACGCAGGCGTATAGAGCGAATTAACAGAAGTTGCCATGGCAACCGTTATTTTCTACGCTAGTGCAGAAAGTAAACCATTTTCCGCACACCTGCCTGTTAAATGGATCATTAATGGCCGCTATACATACATCGAAAGTAACTATTTTGTAGTGGGTATGGCAAAAAAATAATTTCGTACCTAATTCACCATTTTTGTTCGGGATATGTGTTTCCAGTTACACCCCAATTCACAACAGTGAACGTTAAATTTTTACTTGGCTTGGAAAAATGAAGGGTAATGTTTGTAAGTGTGTTTTTTCGTAGTTTCTAAACTACTGGACCAATTTTTACAAAACAATAGAATCGTTTTGGTGACGTGCGTGTTATAGGGTACCTATATTTCGTCACCACGGATCCAACATGGCGGATGATAAACGCAACTTATTGACTACGGAAAAAAATAAATGCTTCTATTAATGGAGGTTGAATAGTAGTTAAGAAAACGATATTAATGCGAACGAAAGCACGAGTAAAGGCTAGTTTATGAAATAAAAATTATTATAAAAGTGCAATGAGAACGTTTAAAAAAATTATAACGAGGGTTCCAAAAAGTCACTATCTGTGTCAAAAGCTCTCCAATCTTTTATTAAGAGTATTCTTTATAGGAAGCTACTCCTTGCACTCTTCATCTCCCCTCACCTAAAAACGGTTATCGCTCTCCCGACGTTAATTTGAAAGCTAAATGGTTCGGGTAAACCCTAATTGAAGAACCAAGAATTACACTACAGATCTTACAGGCGAAAAATTGAAAAACGTTTTCCTGGAAAAAACGTTTTAAAAATTACGTAATATTTCAAACATAGCCAAAACTTTTATTCAAAAAATTCGCCTATAGAATATGTAGTGTGATTCTTGGTTCTTCATTTGGCGTTTACCCGAACCCTTTAGGTTTAAAAATAGAGTCGAGACAGCGTTAAGAGTTTTTAGGCGAGGGGGAAGGATTTGAGATAAAGAGTGCAGGGGGTAACTTCCGGTAGAGAATACTCTTAATGAAAAAATCGACAAAGAAGATCAGATTAAGGGCAGTTCATTAATCTACGTCGTAGATTAAGTATGGGTCACGATAGTATTTATGGAGAGAACAAAAGTACATCCCCACCCCTAATTTCAAACTCTGGATATACCACTGCTGGATAGCTCTCGAAGCTATAAGGCATGGATATAAACTGAGACTTTATGATAAAATTGATGTCTTTTTGAAAAAAAATCAATATCCGTTTTTTTTTTCAGGAACATCAGCTGTCATTCCAAAATCTAATAAGTGTCTTCATGACGCAACGAACACGTTTTTGCCACCGGTGAAATCTATTTAGGAAGCCATGAAACTTCCAAACGTTATATGGTAGCAGAGCGTGGTTACTTAAAAATTATACGATAAAATAATCATGAAAAGGGTCGAAATTGGCACATATTTAATAAACTACAAAGTATAAAATTCAAATGCATTAACTAATTTTCTTATCAGTGAATTTTAAAAAGCAATTTAACGCAAAAAAAGTATTTATTTAACTAAAAACATGTTAAATTATTGTTAATATTGATAATGAAAGGTGGTTATAAAAGAACATACTTGTATAGTTTAAAATGTAGTTTGTACAAAAACCAAAAAAATTGGCGCAAAATTGTTTCTGACGACATATTTCAGATTATTAGTTTTCAGAAACAAAAACGTTTAAGAAAAACAGTAAATCGGAAAAAGAAACCTTTGCAGCGCAAAGTTTTTAGTATTATAAAAGATAAATTAATTAAAGAACAATTTAATATATGTTTAAGACAAAATCGATATATGCGCAAGTTAGATTTAATACCTGTACACAAAAACAAAATTCCAAATAAAACATCCAGTTATAATATTTTAACTTTACAAACTAAAGTTATAAAAAAACATTTAAAAGAATTACGTTCGAATAATTTCCAAAAAGATGTTAAAAGTGTTTTTAAATATATAGAAGAATCGTTGAAAAAATATAGCAAGAAATGTAAGACGAGTAGAAATTCTAATAATACACGCAGAATAAGTAATTATTTGGAGAAAAAGAAGCAGTTAGTTATTGCTGTTGTGAAGGCAAGTTTTTCTAGGGTATCGACCACAGCAAGATGCCTCTGACAGCGTTGAGCGCAAGCAATAGCGAACGTAGCGGTGGCGTTTCACCAGGAGGCGGTGGAAATGAACTTTATCCGCCGTCAAGCCACAGTCCGGCTGGCAGTCAAGGCTCCACGTGCGCGGATGATATTGTACCGCCGCCGAAGAACTGTTACCGTCTCGTCATGCTTGGTGAGTTTTATTTCTGACACCGACTTTTACCGAAAAAAAAAAAAAATTAAAATCCCTTTATTGTGAATAATAGTCTAACCCTTATACAGTTATAGTACGGCGGCTTAACGACAAAAAAATTCCACCCTTGGAACCAGAGGTTGAAAATCATCGAATATTTTATCAGACAAAAGGAAAAAATAGTATAAAATACTATAAAGATCTTTTTGACGTGATTTAATATTATCGTAGATCTTTATATAAAATTAATAATAAATAAATAAAACACAACAAAATTTGATTTAATCAAAACGAGTCTAAAATAGGTCTGATCACAACGAAATTATAATTTCGAATTACTTGTTTGCTTCAAAAGCGTAGCTAATAACTGCCAAAAGAAAACAATGTTGTGGTCGACAATGTAGAGTATTAATGTTGACTCAAAAAGACACAACAATACTATTTTGCCATACCCACTATAAAATAGCTGCTTTACATGTACGTAAAGTGACTTTTGATAGGCCGGTGTACGCGGGAACGTATCTTTCCCAAACTAGTGTGGGAAAGCAAGCCATTTCCATAGTGATTTATGTTTCTTCGCCTGATCTGCCGACTATTACATACCTCTGTGCGTGTCTCGGCCTACTATAGGAGTGAAGTTGACGACATAAAATGAACTGTCAAAATTTTTTTTAAGTACTGAAAATGAAGCGAAAAGCAGCTATTTTATAGTGGGTATGGCAAAAAATACCGTATATATCTCGTGCGTAATGATAATATGACTCGTATGACTGTCACTACTCGTCAGTGATATGCCTCATTATAAAACTAGATATACAATCTAATATTATTTGGCTGTATTTTGTATAAATGCGATTTTCATTAATTTGCTCTCGTTAATTTTGATGTAGCTTAGTGGTACAGCACTAGACTCGCATTGGGAAGGTACTGGGTTTGAATCCCGGCGGGGCAGATGTGGCTAGGACTTTTTCCTACTGCCTCACGCCGATAAACGGTAATTACTGTACCGGCGATCTTGTTTGAGGTTTTCCATGGTTTCCCTCAATAATTCCAGATGAATATCGAGATGGTTCCTTATTCAAGGCCATGGCCGATTATCTGTCAAACTCCTATGATCCCAAAGTTGCCTACCTTATCCTAATGTCCTATAATTCCTTCATTCGCACATTGCTATTAATTAAGTTGAAGTATAAAAATGTATAAAACGGGAAGTGGTAAAAATGGAAAATAGTAATGATGCGAATGGCGTCTGTTATGACACAATGTCGAGAAGCGGACGTTAAACGCATTATTATTATTAATTTTTATTGTGGCTATAGGTATAATTATATAATTAAGGAACTTTTACTTTAAATCCTTGTTTTTGTTATTATTATAAAAGAGCTCTGAGCTATTAGAAGTCTCAAAGAGCTGCTCAAAGAAACATATTATGAGTTAATGGTACGGTAAAACAGCAAATACCTATATTAACAAAAAACAATCTTTTGACGATAAACTCTTATCCAGAAATAATGGAAACCTAATTATTGCATTATATCTTTTATTTTTTTCTATACAACGTTAAGAGTATTTGATAGCGGAACTTACACCCTGCACTCTTCTTCACAAATCCTTTCCCCTCGCGTATAAAACGGTTCCCACTTTCTGCCCACCCGACGCTATTTTTAAAGCTGAAGGGTTCGGGTAAATGCCAATTGAAGAACCAAGAATCACACTATAAGATCCTCTAGACGAATTTTTTTTAAAGTTTTGGCTGCGTGTGAAAGATTACGTAATTTATAATTTTTTTAAAAGCTGTAAGTTTTTCCAGAATTTTTTTTTTCAATTTTTTACCAGTAGGATCTGTAGTGCGATTTTCGGTCCTTCATTTGGCGTTTACTCGAACCCTTTAGCTGTAAAAATAGCGTCGGGAGAACGGAAACCGTTTTATTGACGAGGGGAAAGGATTTGAGATGAAGAGTGCAGGGGGTAACTTCCGCTATCGAATCATCTTAAGACTCTTTTCATTTACTTCTGAGACCGAGAGCCGAGTCAAAAATACTTCTAGTTGCGTTTAATAAGAAATTGAGTTGTTCAGAGATGACCAAAAACGATTAAACGATAAAATTTAAAACGCATTTAGACATTATGAAAACAATTTTTTTTGATAATTTTCAGGATCAGCTCGAGTAGGGAAAACTGCAATAGTGACGCGTTTTCTTGGCGGGAAATTTGAAGAGAGTTACACGCCAACAATTGAAGACTTTCACAGGAAATTGTATCGAATAAGGGGAGAGGTGTATCAGCTGGATCTCTTGGACACTTCCGGAAATCATCCATTTCCGGCTATGAGACGGCTATCTTTTCTTACTGGTGATATGTACGATTTTTATATATTATATTGTAGACGTAATAATATTTACCAAGCAAACACATCTTTTTTATTTACGTAAACTTAAATACTAATATTGTTTTTGATAGGTACTCAAAATATTGTAACAAAACTGTTTTCTACGTGGGCGGAATAAATTTTTATTTACAATAATTAAAAATGTAACAACAATTCAAATACAATAACTGTATGTCAATGCTAACAATCAAACGATAATAATAACGAACAGTAATTCTTAAACGAACTGAAGCACTTTAATAACACTGAACAATTTATATGCTGTATTTATTTCAAATCGACACTGTCTCATGACTGACTCACTACGGTGACTGCCCCTGCTTATATAGAGCTACGTGGCCGAAACACAACGCGTTCTAGCATTTTCTAGACGTCTAGCAGGTACGCGTATCTTCGATATCATTCCACGCCTCACCACTGTGACCTATTCTAGATGCTTCTATTGTTGCCAGCGGCGTATCATGGGGTTTTCTACAATATTTACAAAAATGACGTTAAATTTTATTATTTTACTCTTCACATCAAATCCTTTCCCCTCGCCTATAAAACGGTTCACGCTCTCCAGACGCTATTTTTAATAGGTAAACGGCAAATGAAGGACCAAGAATTACACGACAGATCCTATAGGCGAATTTTTTGAAAACCGTTTTGGATCCGTTTAAAAGATTACGCAATTTTTTAAAAAGTTGTGAGATTTTTCAGGATTTTTTTTACATCTCATGGACCCCCATTTTTCCCCCGCTAATATGAACCCCTTGCAGGTCGTCGTCGACCCCTGGGGGTCGATATAGACCACTTTGGGAATAACTGGCTTAGACTTTCGACCAGCGTCCACGGCACAGTATACCACGCTGTCCACGTTCCCATGGGTTGGGAACCGCTGCTCTATTTGAATAATCATTGACTGGACTTGACCAAAATAAAGATTCTTTTCTATCAAAAAGAAATTTTGATGTAAAAACTGTTGGCTGTACCTACTTTTGAAAAGTTCTCTATTGTTCCGACGTAATTACTACAGTACAGAACTTGTGCATTATTAAAAATAAGACACTATACCTTTTTGTAGTCTTACAAGAAAAGCATCCGGTGAAACTGCTGTGTAATATTGAATTAAAAACTGTGAAACACGAAAAGTTCTTTGCCACAGCTTTTAATGAAAAACATTTGCTTCGTTCCCACGTTCACTGAATATACAAGTCTATAGTATTTATTATTAGGGCTGAGGTCAATATTTCTGAATGATATAGGTGTTCATTTTTAACCGACTTCAAAAATGGTTGTCGTTAGGCGAATTTTGAAAAATATCCCAGCTTTTCATTATTAATTATGCAGGGTATCTCAGAACGATCTCCTATGGACAAAACAGTGAAATAGAGAAAAAAATTCTGAACAGAAACGTCTTTAGACATTTTTTAATCCGACGTACCTACCGTTATTGAAAAATTATCATCATTAAGTTGAGCGGAATACATAAGAATATTAATAAGCCACGTCTATTTCCCCACTTATTGGTGATAATTAATTAATTAATATCTCAATATAATTAACTAATATCTCATTATAATTAATTAATATCTCATTAATATCTCATGTCTAAGGACTTTTCTGTTCAGAATTATTTTCTCTATTTCACTGTACTGTCCGTATAAACCGAGAGCTAGTGACAATTTTTTGGTGTTATTTATTCAAGACCTTATTTTTGTGAAGATGTTGAGGGAAGCATATTAAAGTGCCCTGAGTAAGGGATTTTTCTAGAGAGCGGTATGGGAGGGATGCAGACCGCTCTCAAGATGTAACAAAAAAAAAAAATGGTCACAATTTTATTGCTTCAAGGCTGAAATTGTTTCTATAGCTTGTCGGTGACCCAATAATGCCATTATAATATTTGCAGATCGATTGGTTAGTATTAAAGGGGTGGCAGATTACCCTAAACATGTCATGTGCCCGACGAATTATTATTAGTTTAAGGTTCAAATTTTAATATGTTGTTACGGCGACTGTTTTAAGCATATATTTCAATTTGCAGAACAAAATGTCGGTATTAACCCCGTTTCAGAACAATATAAACACCTAGGCGAGCAAGTTTCCCTCTAAGCGATCGGGTTAATACCGACATTTTGTTCTGCAAATTGAAATATATGCTTAAAACAGTCGCCGTAACAACATATTAAAATTTGAACCTTGAACTAATTATTAAAATTTCGTCGGGTACATGACACATTTAGGGTGATCTGCCACCCCTTTAATACTGACCAATCGATCTGTAAATACTATAATGGCATTATTGGGTCACCGACAAGCTATACAAACAATTTCAGCCTTAAAGTAATAATAATTGTGGCCATTTTTTTGTTACATCTTGGGGGCGGTCTGCATCCCTCCCATACCGTTATCTAGCAAAATCCCTTTCAGGGCACTTTAATATGCCTCCCTCAACATCTTCACAAAAATAAGGCCTTGAATAAATAAAAACAAAAAATTGTCACTAGCTCCTTAAATTATATTCAAAAGGTTAGAGTTTTTTCAGTTAATTGGTGTGAATATCACAAAATCTCCAATTTGTAATATATCCCATCCTTGTAAGTTGCAATCATGTAACGATATTATTTAGGCTCTATGCTCCACAGGGACGTTGAGGAACTATATATACATCTAAAAGCTAAATTTCAAATATTTTAGTCCACACATTCCCTCAGGAAATTACCATACGCTTGTTTTGATATTTTTATCATAGAAATGACGTTTATTCCACAGAGGCTTATTAAATAATATATTATTAAGATTCGGTAGAGAATGTTTTTCTATATAAGTACAAGATATAAAATTTTTCGTAATATTTTTTTTTATTTAGAAATTTTGATAATCTTGCAGGGCCAAATCTACTGGGCCGATTTTTATAACAGATTTATCATTGTCCACTTTGGTTTATTAAGGAACATCAACATTAAAAAAAGCGGCCAAGTGCGTGTCGGACCACGTACAGTGAAGGGTTCCATAATCGGGAAGAACGTATCCGCCATGTTGGATTTTTAATGATTTTTGATTTTTCTCGCAATTATCACCTTAAACACCATCTATGTTCCAAATTTCAATGCTCTAGCTCGATTAGAAGTATACCCTAGGTTTTATTTCGTGTCAGAATTCGCCATGTTGAATTTTCATTGATTTATGATTTTTCTCGTAATTATCAACTTAAACACTATCTATGTTCCAAATTTCAAACCTCTAGCTCGAATGGAAGTACCCTAGATTTATGGTGATCTATTAGTTAATCGGTATTTATGATATTCTATCCCTCAGGAGTGCCACCCGTAATTTTTTTTCGTAATTTCACTACACCATTGTACAGCGGATCATAGAAGAAGCTTACCTTCCAAATTTCATCTATATATAGTGCCAATAGTCTCCGAGTTATATGGATGTGACATACGTGCAGACGGACGGACAGACAGGCAGAACGAAATTATAAAGGTTCCGTTATTGCCATTTGGATACGGAACCCTGAAAAGGATAGAATAAATTTTTAAAATATTTGTGTGGCTGTGTGTAGACTGTATTTTAAAATAAACCAACCTAGATTGTGAAGTACAAATACATAACCATGGTTACAGATGTAAATTAAGAATACCTACTATAAACTTTTAAATTCACAAATGCGTCAGAAGACAAGGAAAAGAGAACTGATTCGTTTTCTATCTCTCTTTTCCAAGGTAACACTGTCATTTACAGTTGTGCCTACGGTTCCCCTACTCTATCCATTATATCTCTATGTATTTTTCACCTGTTCCATCTCCATCACCATAGAAACGACTACTTCCGTTATGGTTTATTTATATCCGTTTGAAATCATTACGACCAAAGAAGTTTTACTTCAAAAAAATAAAAAAAAAATATCGCAAAAGAAAAAACCACCAAAAAATATAACATGCTCTAAACAAGTAAACGGCTGCACGGTATCTAATTTTTGCCCAGCCCTAGTATCTAGAATATTTAAAGCTGACCCAACATACAAGAACGGTCTACAGTGGAACTTCATTAATCCAATTTAAACGGGTTTCCAATTCAACCGTGCAGGATTACAACTTTATGCCACCAAAATGTTCTCACATTAACTTTCCTGCAATAACTTTCGAAAGATTGAAAAGATTAATTATTAAGTTCTTTAGTAAGTGAAAAGTTTACAAGTCAAAAATAACGAAGCGTTACTCCCATAAGATATAAATTGTTATTTTCATGAGCCATGGCACACTTTTAAAAAAGGTAAAAGTATACTTATGGAACTTATACCATGACAAAAAATCGACATAATATTATCTTGCCACTAGTTCTTCGACCGAAGACTATTTTTAAAGAAGTTATACTCCTTTTGGCGCGTTTTGAAAAAATGATGAGAGTGAATTTTTACGATGTGCGCGCATCGCGTCACGAAAATTTAACACCATGAAGTTAGTCGGTAGTAACACCATGAAATTAGTCGGAAGTTCGTGATTATAATACCCTCTTATATAACACTGCTAAGTAAGATGTACGTAGCGTAACGGATAGCACCGTCGCGTCATACGCAATAGGTCTCGGGTTCGAATCTCAACACAAACATGCTTTTTTTTATTAAATAATTAGATATAAATATAATAAATAAATATATTTAATAAATTATTAATTTATTAAATTAAATTAATTTATTTAATATCTTTATTTTACTATTTTATCGTCTTTTTTTACAAACGTTTAGTACTGGCACGCGGGATAAAATTTTTGAAGTTATTTTTGTTTTGTTACGCCAAAGAAGTATAACTTCTGACATACGTACATAAGTACACACACTCTTTTTTTACTGAAAGCCGTTTTTCGCAATTGCGTTGAAGTTGAGAAGTATTTTTTCATTTCTTGTTTTTTAGAGTTCCGTACTCCATATGGAGCCCTATTACCCTGCCTACAATGTCTGTCTGTCTGTCTGTCACAAGTCTCATTCACAAACGGTAAGAAGTAGCCAGTTGAAATTTTCAAAGATTGTGTGTTGTTGTGGCATGAATCCTGACAAATAATAATTATTTATTATTCTTTGTTAGTTGTTTAAAATATGTAGATTGTATATCTAGATGTGTAATGGACAATATTACGACGACTGATAGCGATAGCGAGTTTTTACAGTCACACGAATCATAATACCATTACGCATATATATATGGTATTTTTTGCCATATAGTCACAACAAAATACCTACTTTTCACTTCATTTAAAAAAAATTTTGAGTTCATTTGCGTCGCCATCTTTACTTCAACAGTATGCCATGCAGTTCGTGAGTTTAAGTAATGGCAGGCGCACGCAGGCGTATAGAACGAATAAACAGAAGTTGCTATGGCTACCACTTACTTACCGCCCTAGTGCGGTAAGTAAAACACTTTCCGCACACCTGCCTGCTAAATGACTCATTAAAGACCGCTATACATACTTGCATCAAAAGTAGCTATTTTACAGTGGATATGGGAAAAAAATAATACAAGCGCCCCCTCCTCATCTCCGATCCGCGCCGCCCGCTTGCCTAACTCGATTATTCAGTAAATTCAACATTCGGCTTCAGTAAAATCTTTGCCGAAAGTTCAATTTTTGACTGAAGTCAATAATGTTTCAAGAGGACAG
Source organism: Mongoloraphidia duomilia (assembly GCA_039654895.1). Classification (NCBI taxonomy): domain Eukaryota; kingdom Metazoa; phylum Arthropoda; class Insecta; order Raphidioptera; family Raphidiidae; genus Mongoloraphidia; species Mongoloraphidia duomilia. Next base: position 19,095,015 of record CM077527.1, read on the forward strand.
TATGGCTGAGTTGGTAGCGTCGCGGCCTCTGAATCAGACTGTCGTGGGTTCGAGTCCCAACTCTGCTCATGGATGTTTTGTGATGTTATTTAGTTTTAAGTGATATATGTATATTTGTTGTATTTAAGACGCTAATGACCTAAGTGTCGACGCGTCTATAATCCACAATAAATAAATAAATAGTGCTTCAACCTCCATTTTTTTATCCATTCCAGGTTCGTTATAGTTTTCAGTATGGATAGCAGGGAATCATTCGAAGAAGCAATGCACCTGAGGGAACAGATTCTGGAAACAAAATTAAGCGCATGCCCAGTTTCGACAGGTGTTGTTGCAGGAATCGCTGGTCGGAAGAAAACCTTACCACGAGTGCCTATGGTTTTAGCTGGCAATAAATGCGATAGTGAATTAAGGTAATTTTCAAAATTTCAACAAAGTAACACGTGCTTATCAACGAACAGATTGAATAGTCTTTTTTTATTTTGTTAATAATTATGAATAAAAAATTATTATTCATAATCATTCACATTTCGTGCCGAAACTAGGGAGGACACGGTTTGATATTATTATTTGGATCAACCATTGGATCATCAAATTCATAATCTACCAGTGTTCTTATAACGAATTTATTTGCAACTAGCGGTTGCCCGTCGCTCCGCTCACAATTCAGTACTGACAACTGGGACACGGTTCTATGTCTATTTGGATCAACCAATGGATCACCAAATTCATAATTTAGTTGTTTTTTTCATTTTAATTTTAGGACAGTAACGGCTGAAGAAGCGTCAGCTTATTGTTCAAGCCAAGATTCGTCTTGCGTATTTGTCGAGACATCAGCAAAAAAGAATCTTCACATAGATGATGTGTTTTTCGAATTGTTCGTCGTTGCAAATCTACCGATGGAGATGGCACCGAATCATCACAAGAAGATTACGGTTGGTTTTGGATCGCCCTGTCCATTACCGCCTCCAACTCATGGCCAGAGCCGATCCAAAAAGTGTACGTTATCGATTAAACGTCGGTTGAGCGACGCTTGCGGTGTGGTGACTCCGAACGTCCGAAGACCAAGTATAAGAACTGATTTGATGATTATGAGAAACAAAACTTGTAGTTTGGGTGCTAATGATACAACGCATCCAACTGAAAGAACAACGTCGTGGAAGTTTGGACGATGTGAAATACAGTAGGATAGATGTGTTACACCGCGTTATGCCTCCTCTACAGCATTGGCCATGATGGACGATCACGATTGGGCCATGATTTCCACCATAATTGCGCAGCTGTCCACATAATCATGCATTGTTCATTTGATAACCCAACGTCCTTTGATGTTTGTCCAAAAAACCGACACAGCGGCGATTAGGCTAGATTGTCACCGATCATGGGCAATTACAGGCGATTATGCCCTCCACACATTTGTGATCGCCTGTAATCGTCCATCATGGCCGATAGTGTGGAGGAGGCATTATATTTGGCAACCTATTATAGTTATCTTGTTGCATAATATAACGCTTCCCAGTATGACGTTACAAAATGTCGATTAAAAAACTTGTTTGATGCAAGGAAAGTATCTTTACGAATTAAGGTACCTAGAAATTCAGTAAAGAAAATTTTCGATAACTTCCAATAACACAAACTTGGATAGTTACTATAGTGATGTGCCGATCACATGAAAGCCACATCCGCGGATACGAATGAATAAATGGTAGATTATAGACGCTCGACAACAGAGGTCATTAGCGTCTTCCGCGGATACGGATCTATCATTCCGCCACCTTGAAGTTTGAAGCGATAGTAAATTATGATGTGAATGTGATCATGTGATTTATGCTTGATTAAAATCACAGAAATATCATAGATAGAATAGAGAAGCCACCCAAAAAAGTGGATGCAAAAGATAGAGATGGAGAAGAGAGCAGTTCTTTTATCTTTTTCTATCACAAATACATAACCATGGTTACAGTTGTAAATTAACAATACCTACTCTAAATTTTTAATTTCACAAATGCGTCAGAAGACAAGGAAGAGAGAACTGCTGCGTTTTCTATCTCTCTTTTCCAAGGTAACACTGTCACTTACAGTTGTGCCTATGGCTCCCCTACTCTATCTATGATATCTCTATGATTAAAATAGTCAAAAAATATGATTTATCCGTATTAAATTCACCTTAAAAATAACGGAAACGGATTCGAACTTTTTATTTTTGCGGATCATCCGCGGATACGGATTTCCGGAACATCACTAGTTACGACTAATTTAATATATCAAAATTGTACTCAATTGATTTAATTAAAGGTGACTTGACAATAGACATATTTTCATAGTATAAAATAAAGTGAAAAATTGAAATAGTGTATCATAATTAGAAAAAAAATTTTTTTTTTTATTAAATTCAATATATAGGTACATTATAATAATTAACCTTTTAATGAGCGTCTATTTCCCCTTTCAATAAAGAGAGATAGCATTGTCAGACAGCGACTAATCAAGGATAGAGTTTAGTTTATTTAGAACTAGCTTTTGACTGCGGTTTTGCTCAAGTGAAGTCAAGTAAAAAATTGAAAATGTGTTTTAAAGACCACCAACAGCTAAGGTTATTTGGGCCTAGCACCAATTCATATTTTCAATTCATTATTATTTTTATTCAATAATAAATTGAAAATCCAATTGACACTTTTACCAGCTCTCGGGCTAGAACCTACCAAACCGATTTAAAAAAATTTTTCGCTGTTTAAAAGCCCACTCATGAGAAAGTAAAGTCATAGGCAACGACAAATGAGGGACGAGTACTGAGCAAAAGCAGAAAGCTAGTGAGGGATGAGTACTGAGCAAAAACAGAAAGCTAGTACCTTTTTAAAATTAAAACGTTCATAAATATTTATTTAGATTTTAGATCTCTAAATTTTAGACATTCATGATAATTATGGCCTAAGAATACTTTAGATATTATTATAACGATAATCGATATTAAAAAAACTAAGAATTATGGAAAAAACGTTTAACTGATTATGTACCTAGTATCAGTTCATATTTTTAATAACTTGAAAATCCAACTGATACTTTCACCAGTTATCACATTAGAACAAGGTAATTAGTGATTTGTAATAAAAGAACCGATGCAAGGAAACGCATTATCATGGGCGTACCCAGATTTTGGCCTAGGGGGGGGGGTAAATTAGAAACTTCCTGAAGGTAAATAATTTATATTTAACTTATATTTTCCATAAACAATAAACTAGTGCTTTTTTCCTTAAAAACTTCGATCAGGCACTAAATTAAGTATTAAACTGATGTAAAATGTTTTTTTTTTGTTTGATTGATTTTAAATGAACTAGTAAAATGTTATGATGGTCACCGCTAAGCACGACTTGTGAGTTGTGGGACTGTCGAATTGAATAGAATTGCATTGTAGATTATAGACGCTCGACAACAGAGGTTATTAGCGTCTGTGGGACTGTCACTTAACATAGTTAGTCCAGGTCCAGGTCCAGGTCCAGGAGGGGACAGCTGCAGAGCATAAAATAACATATAAAGTAGGCGGTACATAGTGTCGCCTAGTGACGTGTTTGTGCCGCCTAGTGAAAGTCAATTGTGCCGGCGGCACAAGAGTTAGAATTTTAGTTTTTCGGCGTATTATATTGTATCTGCAGTCTGCACACTACAGTATGAGGGGTAGACGCGTTTGTAGAGTTGCATTACTTATTGCATTCATTCATATCCTTTTTGTAGTGTCTTGGTTTTTTACTGTTTTGTAGGTTAAGATTCAAAAGACACCACACTATAATTTTTAGTTTTTTATTCATTCCTATAATAAAATGTATACTATGCTTTAAAATTGCGTATTTTTTAATTATCCTTGACGCTTCGCCACATTTTTTTAGTAGACCTAACTCTCGAACTCTAGTGACACCCAGTAAAAATTGCTTAAAATATGCTCTGGGCAGCTCCCCCCCTGGGTACACCCATGCGCATTATAAATAAATATATAAAAGAATTATGAAGGCAAAGTATTATTATTATTCATTTTTCTTTAAACAAGCTTAAAACAGCTTGCTTTCCAAGCGCGGATCCACCGTTGTGGGCACGGTGGGCATGCCCACAACCCTAATTGAGGTCGATAGGCTGATGTTATATCTGCAATGCTTTAATAAAATTAAAAAAAAACGAACCGTGCGGGTAAGAACGCGAGTGACTTTTATTTTGGCTACTAGTCTAGTAGTTTGTACAGTCTGACGTTTCGTGAGCGAGTCCGTAGTCCGGCTCGCATTTGGCCGATTTTTGGGTGGCCGTGACCACAACCTTTTTTGAGAGCTGGATCCACGTCTGTTGCTTTCCTTTCTTTTTTACTTCGGTTAACGCTATTTTAGTATAAGAACAATAATAAAGAATCAGTGTAAGCTAAGCTTTATATTTCGTAAAGAAATTTTCATTGTACGGGCCAAAGATCGTATCTCCTTTTTATCCTCGCGTTTTTTTCGTTTGAGTACGCATGTCGAGGTCACGTCACGTCCAACCGAAGCGATCGACCAGACCAGTACTCATCGAAAATCAGTGACGTTTATGCTCATAAATATATTGTACGACTGCATACAAGTGTGATGGTAGCCGACTAGACCAGTACTAATCGAAAAGCAGCGACGTTTATGCTCATAAATATATTGTACGACTGCATACAAGTGTGGTGGTAGCCGACTAGACCAGTACTAATCGAAAAGCAGCGACGTTTTTTTGTGATTTGATTGCTCGGTTTCTAGTACGACTTCCAAAGCTAAATCTACTTTCAAAGTATTTTTATTAGCACTGAATTTCTATGAAAAACGTAATGTAATTCAGTTCTTAAATCTACTCTCAAAATCGTAGCGTAAAACGTAAAGTCTATTAAGTGTTAAAGCTATTAAGATAATTAACTTAAGAATCTGCTCTACGCGTCTGTTCGAGCTGCTATATTTCAAGTTTCAACGATGATTTTAGATGAAATGACAGACAGATTTATAACAAAAATATCTATTAACGAATTTTTGTCTGAAACAATTTCGTACCAATTATGAAGTTATACTTCTTTGGCGTGATTAAGAATTAATTTTTAATTTGCATGCAAATAATTTATTGAAATATAAAATAATAAAAGGACTCGAGTAAATTTATTTATATTTGTTTATATGGTGTAACTATGGTAGTTCGCGTCACACATTTTTTGTAACGCATTTGTCGTCTCGCATCATTTTACCCCCCTATATACCGCCGGGAAAGGCGTAGTTCTACGTCAAAAACTCGAATAAAGTGTTTATATCGCTCTACTGCAAAGCAGTGTATTTTGAGATACAAACTTTTGCTCTGTACAACAACAAAATAGTTGTAATTTCTCATATTTTCAATAAAACGTACCTAGTATAAAAATCAATATATTCTTCGGCAATAATTTTTTTGTGTATATTTTAGTTGCTTTTAAAAATATATATTAAAGTTTTACAACTTAGTTTCCGAGACTAAACGAGAAGTTTCAGACACGAAGAAACTTTTTTTCTAGAATTTATTTTGTCAAAGTGGGATCAATGTAGGACCAAATAAATAATTAATGTGACAAACCGCTTTCAGAGAAAAACGTTTGTGTTTATATATAATACTATATAAAACCTTGACCCCTTTAGAATTCCGGCATTGAGGGAATATAAAATTTTTTTTAAAAGAAAAGACGACGTTTTTTTGGGATTATAAGATTATTTTTTGGGGCCAATTCATTACGAATCAGACAAATTAAATGTTTATTAAGTAGTAATATAGTTAACTGGAATGTAGGGTAAGACGAAAATGACGTGTCCTTTAATTTTTTTGTATTAATTTCTAAGCCAATTAGGTATTTAAGTTTAAAAAAAATTATTAATTTTTTAATTTTTTCTAATAATTTAACATAAATAATATTGAAAATCGAAAAGAAAAATTTTTTTAAAGCTATAGATAAATTACTAAAAATTAATTAAAATGTATAAAAATTTAAAAAATATCACGTGACTTCAAAACGCGCCAGGAATGTTTGTGACGTCGTTATGTTAAAATGTGTCTGCATTTGTTGGTATTTGTGTATATGTATTACACATACTATCAAAAATAATAAATTTTTAACTTGGTAACCATGGATACAAAGACCATAGATAACATAATGACGTCACACGCGTTCGGATTCTTTCGGCGCGTTATCGGAACTGAGTTTAAAAATTAATTTTTATTTAAATATAACTTTTTAATTAGTAAGCAAAAAAATTAAATAAAAACAGTTTTGCTATAAAACTTGTATGTGGTCCTTCCATTTAAGTAAAAAAAAAATTCATTTAAAAACCCAATTCCGGCATTGAGGGAATATAAAATTTTTTTTAAAAGAAAAGACGAACTTTTTTGGGATTATAAGATTATTTTTTGGGGCCAATTCATTACGAATCAGACAAATTAAATGTTTATTAAGTAGTAATATAGTTAACTGGAACGTAGGGTAAGACGAAAATGACGTGTCCTTTAATTTTTTTGTATTAATTTCTAAACCAATTGTTTAAAAGACTGTTGAGAAATAACTTAAAAAGTCTCGAAAAAGTAATTTTCTGTTATATTTAAACATTTTTTGAGTATTTATAGCCGATTGTACCAATATATCGTTACCAGAGTGTACATTGCGATAAAAACGGGATTAGGTAATTATTTGATTAAGTGATTATTTGATTTATGTTAAGTAATTTTTAAAGTGACATTCTACGATTAAATTCTAGTTAATTTAAGTTGGTACAATTGGCTATCATTATAATAGTTTATAGTCATTGTTATTAACCATAATAATTATTATTAAATTATTACTCGTTGTCGTAAATATTATTAAGTCTATGCCTATTTAAAAATCTAAAAATTGTTATGCATTTGTTAATAAAAATAGATATAATTTTTCTATAACGTACAAAAGTTATCTCGTAATTATATCATTGTATTAGAATTATCGAAACGTATTTAAAATATAATAGATATTAATATAAATTATTAATTAATAGTTTTTATCAAACATAAACCTACTGTAAAATATTATGTGTTGAAATAATGTAATTTTTATTGTTAAAATCTTTCTACATACAAACTAATAGAGACAAAAAAAAATTACAAAAAAAAAACTTGTTGAATTTATTTATATGTACCTTCTAATTGGAACCACGCATATGCAGGTTGGTTCTATCTAATAACAGGCGAGGCGTTATTTTGGCATCTTCGTGGACCAGATAGACATACCAACATCAGAAAACTTTTATTATAGAAATACTAAATTAATACATTTGTTCAACACCCGTAAGAAATATGTAATTTCGTGGCTCTACTGAGAGTGGGCGAAATAATGAATTCCCTGACTGTTGATCGTACAGAGTGGGCGAAATGCCATTTCGCCCACGCTCATTACGGGAAACGTTTACGCAAGTGTTGATAGTATCGTGAATCAATCAGGTCACTCATTATTTCGCCCACGCTCAGCAGAGCCACGAAATGACATATTTCTTGCGGTAGTTGAACAAAATATTATGTGCGACTATTGGTCGAAAGAGGAGATTCCACTCGTGTGTTTTACCGCACTCGCTACGCTCGTGCGGCAAAATCCACACTCAAGGGATCTCCTCTTTCTCCCACTAGTCGCACAATATACTATTTATTTAGAAATGAAACCAAAGAATTTCGTAAATTTTTCACACAAAAATGTCTGAAGTTGTAGACACTTATTATTGGATTTCGAATCTAACCATTTGGAGATAGTTTAGGATGGCAGTAGGTATTAAAGATATAATGAAACGTATAGGTAATTTAGTTTAAAATATCAGGTAGGTACTTACATTCGTTGATAGTTACTGAGCTCATAGCGCGCGAGTTACGTAAAACCGATCAAGCACACGTACTTCATGCGCTGAGGATCCGTAGGTCATTCACTATAAAAGAATCCTGACTGTGACCACTGGTTGGTAAAATGATTTTTTCCTATATGTTTCGAAACAATTATATAATTGGCTGCTCTCCAACGAAAAAATCTTTCAATTGCATACAGCCGTATAAAAAAAACTATTATTGTCATTCACTATAGTTTTTCTGTAATCTTTATCAGCCTCTTTATATACCTGATTTTTTTTCACAATTTTAGACCTAATACTTTCGGAGATAAGGAGCGAGACATACCTTTTTTTAGAAATGAAAATATCAAATTAATTACATTGCTGTCAGATTTTGAAACCGAAGTTATGTAATAGGCACAAAGAATAATAATTTTAATACTATTGAAAATTCACGTCATAAACGATATTTTAACTTTTTTTAAATGTCGTAAATTTATGGACTAGGAATTACATCATAGCGTTATTAAGATTTGTTTTAATTGGGGCATAGATTATTAATAAAAGTTAAGCTGCGTGGTGCGTGAACTAAAATTTTTGAACGGAAGAAAATTACTCAAAACTTTTCATGTTAAAATTCAATTTATTATTAGCTCGAAATGTGTGCCCCTGTGGCAAAAAAAATATTACTATGTTTTATTTAACCCGTTCTTTATTTGTTGAGTATGTGGGATTTTTTTTGCATTCACTGGTTTTTCAAAAATAAATATTTACTCCTAATAATACAAATTCATTCTGGAATATTCTACCGAACTATAAAAATCAAGGGCCGAAATCGCATGTAAAATGAAGTGGTGCTGCTGAGACCCTATATAGCGGAGAAATTTCCTTTTGGCGAGACAAAGCCTCGTTCTTAAGTCGACAATGTATTTTCGATGACAATTCGATAGATATGATCAAATTACTCAATCGAAGTTCATTGAAAAAATTCGTATTTTTATTACACTAACATGGGCACCACACGTTGAAATTCAGGCAAGGTTATACTTTAGTGTAACTAGACAAAATCTACATTTATTTTTTCATTAGGTACTACCTACTACTCATTTTCCAAATTACATTTTTGAACGTTTTTGAAGCGTTTAAAATAATTTATAGAGACTTCAGGGCGTCATAGCCGCGTATGAGGTATGACTGATGGGAAAGCGAGACGCGAGTTGAATGAAATTTTCGCGGTTTGAGTAACTTAGTATGAAACATGTTTGACTGTCTATGGACCCCTTAAAGTTTCACACCGCTGCAATCGATGATATTAAAATGTAGCAATTTTACGTTTTTTCGTCATTATTGTTTTATTTTCGGTATTGTTCAGTCAAGATTTTTAAAATGAGGTAAGATAATTAATAGATATTTTATTTTTTTTGATATTTCAATATCTACAATGCAAATGAAATATTTTCTGTGATTATTTTAATTTAAAATATAAATTGCAATTGATTATTTATTGATAAAATAATTAATATCTCGGGTGTTTAAAGTCTTATTTTTGATTATTTGAAAAAGAGACAAACTCATTCATCGACAGATGAATTCATTACTATTTTACGTAAACTACCAAAATAAATGCGGTAGAAAAGAAAACTGTATTACCATTCATAATTAGGTAGTCGCTAAAGTCATGGAGAAAGTGGTGCATTGAGAAACATAACAAAGTCATATTAAAGACATTTTTAGCTTAAAATAAGCTAAAATAGTTGAAATTTTGACTTTGGTATGTTTCTGTGTCTGTAGGCGCGGTTAAATAAGGACTGTTAATTCTGTTAGAGTACTTGTGGATCCACATTGACAGCTGTCAGACAATTCGCACCAAAACTGTAACGAGATGAGGTAAATTTAGGAAAATTAAATATCCATTAAGGATGTAGCATTTCATAGAAAATATTTAAATAAAGTCCAGTAGAAAATACTAATAATGCTTGATGGTTGTAGATTTGTTATTTGGTGACATATTCTTTGTTTTTGTTTAGGTGCCACTGGTTTATATATATCGTTTGTAGAAATAAATAACAAAAGTTATGAATTTTATTGCAACAGTAATGTCATTTAGTTATTCATATTCATTTTAAAAATTTTACCCAAAATGAACAAAAGATTTATTAACACTGAAGTCAGTACAGAATCAAGAATGTAGCATTGGCAGGCATGTTGTGTAAAATACGCTCCGATTACTCTGATCGGTATTTTATAATTTAAAAAATTAAATTATCTAAGACATATTGAGATTTATTCAATGTGCAGAGATAACACTGAATATTAACAAATAAGCATAAAGTAGTTATTTTTTAGTATTCAGGGGATACAAATGTCTTACTTAAATCATTTTATCCATCATTTGCCAGGATTTCATCGAACACTGCGAATTTTATTTTTTTCCGTTAGTTTAAAAGTACTATCTTGTAATTAATATGCCAAATTTCAATTCTTCAACTCATCCATAATCAAATTTAACTCTATATATTGGTTTTACTGGAAAGTAAAAGTTTTTTAATGTTTCAGTGGGACTCAAACACCGTATTCTAACATGAACGGAAATGGGACAACGCCGCATAAAATGCGGACTTCCAGTTCTCTGATGCGGCTGAATCCAGTACCGGTCACGTGTGCTCAGCACGATGATCTTATTAAATATGTTCACGAAGCTTGGGACAAGGTATTATTATTATTATTTTATAGGGTTTTTCGGAAGTTTTTTGCAGCCAATTTATTTATTTGAAAGAGTTTTATTTATACTAAACGTTTCGCCTTTTTAGGCATCATCAGTAATATTCTGAAACGTTATACATATATACATTAAAATGAACAAGTTATAATACAGTATTTGAAAATAAAGATAAATGAATGAATTAGATTCAAAATACTTGCATTTTATAGTGAAATTAATTTATGAACATTATTTGAACGATGTTGTTATTAGCATAGATATTAGACAACTGTTTCTATTTTTAAAATGAAAGAAAGTTATGGAAGCTATTGTAAGTGTATTGTTGTATTTGTATGCAAGTGTGTATACTTGTATTCAGGAGTACCAATTGTATAGATAAAGGAATAACTTTAGGAGGTGTAAAGTACTATTGTTTTAGAGGTACTATTGTATAGATGGAGTATTTTTTTTTGTGAGGGATGTATTTGTTATATTTTCTTTAATTGGATTTTTTTTTCTTTTAGTGTAAGAGGTTGAAGTATATAGAATTTAAGTTTTTTTTATATCTGTTTTATAATTAAAAAGGCGAAACGTTTAGTATAAATAAAACTCTTTCAAATAAATAAATTGGCTGCAAAAAACTTCCAAAAAACCCTATAATATCCTCAGCCGTACTAAACTCACTACGCATTATTATTTTATCTTCAAATCGTCCATATGAACGCAAATTTTGATAATTTTGAACGATTTTCAAGCGTTGTTGAAATGTATATCTTTGCATGATGATTTGTCAAAGTTTCCTGATTGACAGTTTACAAATGTTTGGGACACCCGATAAAATAAATTTTGTTAAAAATTGTGTTTTAAAGACCACCAACAGCTAAGGTTATATGGGCCTAGCACCAATTCATATTTTCAATTCATTATTTTTATAATAATAAATTGAAAATCCAATTGACACTTTTACCAGCTCTCGGGCTAGAACCCGGGAACTGGGGACTTGTAATAGAGGAACCATAGCAACGCCATGTAAACAACAGCATTGCTACATGCTCGGCTATTCTCAAGCCCAATAAATTTTGTTGTAAAGAAATTTCCAAGTTCAGGAAAAGGATTATTGAATGAAAATAACCGCAAACTTGATTCAACTTAAATTTTCTTTTGGTTCTTTTGAACTCTGGATGACGCTTTAATATATCATCATTTATTATTTAATTAACTTGATTCGGTGGAAATAAACGAACTATGTTAATTCTCGAATTTTTATAGCGTTTTGATTAGACAGCTGAGCTGTTCTTAGTTTTGATACCTCGCGAAAATAATGGGAATTTCCGCAAAGCCAACGACAACCAAAATAACAAAATCGCCTACAGTTAAATTTGAAATATTTTTAACGCCATTTTCCCGGTATTGATTTTGTTGAAGAAACAAACCACATGGAGTTAGTTTTGCTATTGTGTTTGTAGGTGTCTCGCGAGTTGAATGCACCTCGGAACGCCGCCACTGGAACCGTAGCGTATTATCAAGAAAGGGAGCCCAACCCTAGACTGCGCGACTTTAAAGCATTCGACCTTGAAGGTTTTTGGGGTAAACGGATTGTGCAGAATTTCCAGGCCCAAAATCAGCACAATGCTTCATAACAGTAAAAAATCAAAATGAAGCTCAGACGTTATCAACATTCAAACATTTCTCCCTCTCTCTTTTCCGTATTGCCTGTCTCTTTTTATTATGACCTTTTTTTAACTAAAATCATGGAGGAGTAACATAATTATTTTTGTGACTATGCTTTGGTGCATAAAAATTAACGACTTTGATGGTGCATTTATAAACAGTTTGATGTCCCCTTATTTACACTTTTGTAAATAAAACTTAACCTTAAAAATTTTACTAAAGGCGTTGACGCTTTTTTATCCTCCAGTGAACGCATTGATCATCAAGCCGTTTCATTTGAAAAAGACTGCACTGTTGATCATGCGCTCACTAGAAGCTAAAGATTAATTTTTATAAAATCGATTTTGACTGAATTAAAATGCCTCCATGATGTTTTTATTGGTATCACACTACGTGAAAGGATACGAATGCAATAAATATTTGTAACTTTTCTTTTTTTAACCGCAATGCAGTCGTTTTTATAGGTTTTACGAGTTTGTTATAACATCTTTTGATGTTTTTATGACATAAAATAATTGTTATTTGCTTGAAAACGATTGATCATGTAGTTTTGCTGGACAAACTTTCAAATGTTGCATTTTAATTTCTATTTTACGTATCTCTACTAGTTTTGACAAAATTTCAATTTTGATATTAGTTTTGCTGGATAAATTTTGAATGTTGTTTTAGGTCTAAATTAATTTTTCAGTGACAAAATTTTGGACTCGGTACATTATATACAAACTTCGTCGAATAGTTTTCCCGTTTTAGTTTATTTCCTTTAAAATTTACGATTTTACGGCAAATTAAGAAATACTTGTGTCATAACAAGCCCGTAACTCAGGGAAAAACACTTCCAAAAATTCTGAATTTTTTGATGTGTAAAACTTACTAATGAAGTTTGTACAACCTTGATCGCTACACCCTTTTTATTTTCACTATTTTATTCTACTTTCTCCGAAAATTTACGTTACTTTAAGAAATACTTGTGAGTCATAACAAGCCCGAAATTCGGGGAAAACACTTCCAAAAATTCTGAATTTTTTGTTGAGTAAAACTTGCCAGAGAAGTTTGTAAAACCTTGATCACTACACCATTTTATTGCACTTTCCCCTAAAATTTACAGTACTTTAAGAAATACTTGTGAGTCATAACAAGCCCGTAATTCGGGGAAAAACTTAATTTTTTGATGCGCAAAATTTTCCAAAACGAAAGTTAAACTAATATCAAATAAAACATATTTTTCTATTTTGATATTTGAGAATCTGATCTAAAATATTTCTCCCGAAAAAATACAAACAAATTAGATTGTGTTCCAAATTTGAAATTTAATTTATGACAACTCAACTTTTTACTCTTTCTTTTTATTTTATGCTCTATTTATTTATTATTTTATATTTATACCTTTTTTATTGTAATCTTATTTATAAAACATGGTAAATTGTTCGTAAATGTTTCGGTATACCTGGAATTGGGATCTGTCAGATGGGAGTGACGGATAAGTTGCTGTAGTTTACTCAAGTAAAATTTTCCACCACCCAGATGTCATAAATGTCGAATGAACAGATCTCAATAGGTACTATTCAATGAATTGTAAATTATAGACGCTCGACAACTGAGGTCATTAGCGTGGTACTATTCAATAATAACTACTGCATTGCTATCGTGTTCTGGAGAAAACAGACTGTTACTTGACTTGGCTACTCAATTGTTTTAATGTCTGCACTCTGCAGTCAGTACTGGCGTGTTCTGTTCTCTTGAGAACACGATTATAGTTATTATTTTGTTGTCTGTGACTGAAGAGAATTAATTATGGTTATTAATTATAAGTTTAGATTTCAAGGGTCTAGTTACCAAATAGTGACCATTTTTCGATACTGACTTCAATCAATATTAAAAGACATACAAATGCTTCAGACTTATAACACCCCTTTTTTTGCATAAGGGGCTAAAACCGTATTCAGTCCGACATATCTACATTTTGCTCCTGACACATATTTTTAAAAACGTTTTTGAAAGAAAACGTCAGTATATTTTGCAACTGCACCCTTGAAGTCTAACCTTAACAGATAAATTTATATAAGAATGGACAAGGTCTTTTTAACATTTTACTGTTAAACAGTAGCTCTGTAGCCGTTACATTTTTATGACTATTCTGCAAATGATACACAAAAATGAACATTATTTTCTTCTCAAAACATCAACACATTTCGCTGTAGCAAGAGACACTACGGACTAAACGGTCTTAATAACTATTTAAGGCTCCCACAAATCAGCACGGGACGGCGGGAGCGAACGCGGTGGGAGATCAAATAATATAGATACAACAAGCGTTAGTCTGTGACAGTCTTTATACCGTGCGAGTTTTTTCAAAACGTACATAGGCTGCTTCACAATTTGAAATCGTGGTATAGATATTGTTAGAAACTATGGAAACGAATGTTTTTATTTACAATTTATTATTATTGAGTTGCGATAATAAATTTTATAAGTTCAGAGATTAATTTAATATTTTTTCTATAAAAAATGTACACTGCGGAAGAAAAGGTTCTTATGTACAATTTGTATTCTGGTAGAAATAGTTGTCGGCAAGGCTCTGCGTTATTTAGTGTGCAGTTTCCAGGCAGACCAGATAGATACCAACTATGTCTATACCACGATTTTAAATTGTGAAACAGTCTATGTACGCTTTGAAAAAACTCACACGGTATAAATCTTAAAATTTGCAATACTTTTCAATACTACAAATTAACATTATGTTATCGCCTTACGATGTACGAGTATTGTTCAGTTTTGCGTTGATGTTTTTTTGGAAAAATATTTTTTTATTTGAAAATCGAAGAAATTCATATGGATACGCGCCGTACTTCCATTCTTGTATGACCTTGTCTTAAATAATATTATTCCAATGTAGCAGGTATAGTGCTTTTATGGGATAGACAATTTTGCCGTTGCTAATTTTCGCATGAAAAGTTTTAAATAAATCCAAAACGAACGGATAATTTTAATTTTTTATACATTGTCAATTGAAATAATAGATTGAATCCAAATTTTCATTATAACTTTATATATTTGAGATACTTATTTTGGAATTTCGTAATTCAAAATTCCAGAATAGGCACTTCACTAATTATGCAATGGGTTCTTTTATTTATCAAGCCAGTAATAATTCTATTGTTTATCATGGTGCGATTTTTTTTAAATATTGCATATTCGTTATTATTTTTTATTTTTGTGTCAGTATTGTATTGTGGATATGTACAATTTAATAATAAATAAAAGAAAAAAGCATTCCTTTAAATGTTTTATTATTTATTTATTTTTCAGTGGTAATCAAGTCGCTCTACTTAAGGTGGAGTTAATAGTCAAATATTCTACGACACCCTGTTTGATTTTCGACATAGTTATCCAAAATTAAACTGCTCAATTTTTGATAAAATTTAAAAAAATAATTTGACTGGGAATATGTTTAACAATTCGTTATCAATTAAATAAAACTAACAATGCAATTATTTTTTTATATCTATGTCAACTACTTTTTTACTTAATAACGTTTATTAATAATCTTATTGATTTTATTACTTGATAAAATATAAATATTTTTGATTCTCTCTATTTGCTACCGCAAACAACAATCAAATGAATAATAAAATTAAGAAAAATCGCAGGATAGTGGACAAAATATTTGATTTATTAAATGTACAACGTAAATCTATAGACGAAACGTTGTACATATTTTAATAAATCAAATATTTTGTCAACTATCCTGCGATTTTTCTTAATTTTATTATAATCACGATGGACACGATTTCTAATATAAATCAAATGAATCTTTTAAATTTTCAATAAATATGAAAATAAGAGAACTATAACTTCATCTTATTTCTAGACTAACTAAAAACGTTCAGCTAATTTTTAAAGTTAAAAATATTTATTTATTCAAAGCGAAGTTTCCATTTAAGTTTTTAATCATTGCCTCTTTTAAAAATTTTACTTTATTTTCCAATCCATCAATTTGTTTTTCTTTCACTTCATTATATGCCTTCTCTTTCCTCATACCGCGTATCACATCCTTCAAAACCTCATTCTGTTTCATAATTTTTTCATACTCGTTTTTATTTTCATCGCGTTCATTCTTTAACTTTTCAGTTACAAAAACAAATTCTTTTTGCGCTCTTATTAAAATTTCAAGTTCAGTTTTTATGTCAACATTTACATTTTTTAATTCGACGTTTTCAAATTTTAATTGCTCTATTATATTTTTCAGTTCTGACATTTCATTCTTCCAATTTAAATTTTCCTGATTGTTATTATTTTTGATGTCAATCAACAATTGATTCTTTTCGCGATTTAACATTTTCAAACCGCGTTCGAATTTTTCTTTTATGTTATCAAATTTTAGAAGTTCTAATTTTAATACGCTATTTTCGTCTTTTAAAACTCTGACCTACAAAAAAACAATAACACAAGACAGTTAAAATAAACGGTCAAGTGTTTGTCGAGCCACGCGAATTGAATTGAATTGAATTGTGAATTATAGACGCGCGACATCAGAGGTCATTAGCGTCTCGAGCCACGCGAAGAGTAGGGTTCCGTAATATGTAAGTTATGCTAAATCGACAATTTTGATAAAATAAAAAATAAATAAAAACACAATCATAATCTACTCAAAAGTCCCTTTTCAACGATACCCCACAAGAATAGGTTAAATAGTTCCGGAACACTGAGGTTAACGCTATAGAGGAAAGTATTAAAAAGTGAAGCCAGTCGCCATTGTAATTCGGCCCTCATTTTATATGTGAGAAGAAGAAGAAGAGAATAATGTTCCCAGTCCATCCCGTGTTTTGCCGTCATGTTTGATCGGCCCTATGACGTTAAACCTAGCTGCAGTTGTATACGGTATGCGTCCTCTATAGATTTTACCTCAGTGCTCGAAACATCAAACAATCAAACATACAAACTTTTCCTCTATATAATAAAAATCTAGATCAGCGTTTCTCAACCTTTGGGTCGCGTAACATTTTCTATGGGTCGCGAAGGAACTGGTAACATACCGAAATCTATATATATAAAAATCTCGTGTCACGGTGTTTGTGTTCATACTCCTCCGAAACGGCTTGACCGATTATCATGAAATTTTTTGTGTGTATTTGGTAGGTATGAGAATAGGTCGTAAAGTATATTTCATACCGCTAGGTAATGAGGGTGTCCCTATCCAAATTTTTTTATCTATTTTTTTAAAGAAAATTTTTTTTTGAATTTTTTATTTTATTTAGCTTTAAAAAATACATATATGGCGAACGAGCGAAGCGAGTGAATAATGTAATTATAATATTCAAGCGAACGAGCGAAGCGAGTGAGTAGAGTGTATTTATAATATTCAAGCGAACGAGCGAAGCAAGTGAATAGTGTATTTATAATATTCAAGCGAACGAGCGAAGCTAGTGAGTAGTGTATTAATAAAATTCAAACGAACGAGCGAAGCGAGGGAGTAGTGTATTTATAATATTCAGGCGAACGAGTGAAGCGAGTGAGTAGTGTATTAACAAAATTCAAACGAACGAGCGAAGCGAGTGAGTAATGTAATTACAATATTCAAGCGAACGAGCGAAGCGAGTGAGTAGTGTATTTATAATATTCAAGCGAACGAGCGAAGCGAGTGACTAGTGTAAGCCGGACCGGGTCCGCTAGTAAAAATATAATTATCTTATTTGAACACTTCAGAAATTAACAAAGAGGTTAAATTTTAAAACATTAATTTTTAATTATTAGTCATTTGTACCATAAATTGATCCGAGTACATACAGTATCATGCTGACGATATACTACCTTTTTTTATATTATAAAATAAACAATTGGGTCGCAGTACGATTTCAAAAAAATATGTTGGGTCGCGCGTTAAAAACATTGATGAACGCTGCTCTAGATTACCTGTAATTCTAAACCAGCGATATTCTTCACCGAATTATTTTCCAGCGATATAGATTTTCGTTCGTACTCTTCGCACGCGTTGTATGCGCTTTGTAATTCACTTCGTAATTTTTTTATTATTTCACATCCTTTTTCACACTGTAACTGCAATTTATCAATTTCACACTTGCGTTGCTTTGAAATTGATTCCAGTGAATTCTTCTGTGTTAGATTTAAATTTAATTTCGTTTGGATATCGTCGAATGCTATCCTTATTTTTTCCGTTACGACTTTGTTCTTTCTGTATTGTGTTTGTACAGCGTTTAAGGTTTCTTCGAGCGATGATATCTGAGCAGACGAACGTTTTAATTCGTCGTTTTTCTCATCTAATAAACGATGAACGTTTTGGATTTCTGTACGTGATCTGATGAACAAATTGCAAATTTTTATAAACCTATCAAATGACAAGACATTGATTTGAAAAAAGTATATCAAAACCAAAAAAATTAATTACAGATGACATTTGGAAAAAAAGTTGCTAATAACCTCACTTGTCGAGCGTCTATATATCTCTCTCTCGTAATTTGGAAAACGAACAAACGAAATTCAGTTGCAGATGTCATCAAGACATATTACTGTATCTGGGATTTTTGAGTAAATCAAAAATTTGATTTTTAGTTTATTTGAATAAAAGATTTATGGACACTACCTCTTTGATTAATATGAAGAAAGAAAAGGCTGACCCTAGAAATGTTATCACCAATCCAAAATGAAGGATAAAGGAAAAACTTGATTTTTTCAAATTTATTTACTTATCGGCGGTTGATCGGCAGAAAATGTTTGGTTTGTTTTGGGCTAAATTTTCCGTTCGTCATAAAGAAACTCATAATAATTTAGATAAAGTAAATAAAACTGATTGAAACAAAATATTCATGAGAATTTTTTGATTGGCTAATAAATTATTTGGATACACGCAAGCACGCAAACGAAAGCAAGAATATTTTATCATGACTCCACTTCGATGAAGGCAAATATTGTAATTTTAACATCAGTTTCACAGTCAGTATTATAATAAATTTGTGAAATATTAAAAAAATACTGTGAAAGTGATGAATGTCCCTGGAGACAATTTAATAATATTGTATGATGACTTGAGATGGTTCAGACTTTAGAGGGTTGATAAAACTTCAATTTGAAACACATTATTATTATTATAATTTTCACCTCATTCCAAGTCTCGCAAAAACTTATTGCATAAAAATTTTGCTATTTATTACACGGGCTTTTCAAGTCAAGAAAATTATCGATATATCTTTTAAAAATGATGAAAATTGTTGAATTTATTTTTCTTATTAACCAGTCTTTAAAGCGGAAGTTTTATCTGTATTCTCCTTTGTTTCAGTTTGTCCTTACGCCATTTGGAAACAGGTGAACCGATTGAAACTTAAAAAATCGAATTAGACTGCCACCGAATTATGTTCTCCATCATTATCTATCTATTAAATTCACTAATAAAATTTTAGTAGTGTTGTCCAGCAGAATTTTGTACGGTAGGACTATTATAATTTACTCTCCATTTTGTTTACAACTGGCCGAACCGATTGAGATTAAAAATAGCTATATAAACGCTGCTGATGACCTCAGTTATCGAGCGTTTATAATCTACAATCTAATGTCTTACAAATAGCTTGAACGGTTTATTTAATGTGTGAAAAACTGACTTACTGCAATAGTTCACTTTCGCGTATTTTAAACAAAGACAAATTATATTTAAAATCTTCTGTTAATATTTGCAGCTTTCCACGCAATTCTTCGATAATGGCGTCTTTGCTGACGACTGTTTGAGCAATGGCCGCATGCCATTCGCGTTGGGCCTGATTTACTCGACGTTCAAACAATTCAAACATATTCAAAACGCTGTTTTTGAACAATTACAAGAAGTTTTCTACAAATTTGACAGTTGTTTTTACGTCAAATAATATTGAATTTCGTTCGAGACGGGGTAGGAGATCTGTTGCATAGGAACTGATCTGAAGTTATCACTCGAAATGCCTTCTTTTTTTAAGGTCACCAACAGGATTATTAGCATTGTCGGTGGTTAGTTGGGACTAGTACCAATTCACATTTTCCATTTGTTATTTTTTTTAAATAATATTGAAATCCAATAGACTTTTTTACCAGTTGTTATATTAGAACCTGGGAACTGGGGCCTTTTGTAATAGAGGAGCCATGGAAACTCCATATAAACAACGTACCTACCGTGGTGTGAATATAGCATGGTGTGCTACCTAGGGTACCAGTTTTCGACTGCTTTGCGCAGTGACGTCACGTAGGGAGCAGATTTGAACTTAGTTGGCGGGTAAATGTCAGTAAATGTACACAAAATACAAACAATAATTTGATCATTAATTTCATATTTTTTGACAGAAATGTTGCCCTTTCGCAAAATTATCGAAAGTATTGGGGAATTTATGTCCAGAGTATCCTTTTTGAATATACTTTTATTAATTTTGCAAAAAATATCACAAACTGTTGCAGTACCGAATTGACAAAAATTTGGAACGCCCAGTATTTCTAAACTATTAACTTGAGACATATGCCGTCTTGTACTTTTTTGTAAGAAATTTTATACTCTACAAAATTATTAGTATGCAGTTTTGTCCTATCTAGCATGGTTCTCACAAAAATTTGAGTGAGAGTTGAAAAAACACATTTATAACAATTGGGAACGCTATTTGGGGAGGTTCTACCGCAGTAATTTTGAGTAATTTTGGTCCAGAGTATCCTGATCTGATACACTTTCGATAATTTTGCGAAAGAACGGTTATCTCGAAGTTACCAGTTACTAAATTTCTAAAAGACTTTAAGGGGTAAGTTGCAGGCCTATTAAAAACCATGAATATTGAAAATGGATATACAATACTTCTATATACCAACTTCTCATAAGCCTTAAAAACAAATAGTAAACAAATTTTGTCGAAATTCCCATTATTTTTTCCCAAAAAACGCCAAAAATAACAAATAATTACTAGGTACTGTTCCCTACGTGACGTCACATGGCAAGAGCGAGACGGACGTATCTCACTCACTCGCTGCGCAAGAGCACACCATGCTATAGTCACACCACGGTACCTACTATAAAATCTGTCAAAACATATCTACGAAGAATTAAATAGATTTGTAATGTAATATGGTAGTCACCAATATTCCACATTTCTTAAATTTTTATAGATTTTCAAACATTTAATTTAATTATTACTTACAGTTACATTGATATACGCTTTGAATTTCAAGTTCAAATATTGTAATAATAGGTGTGCTTGATGGTCAAGTTCTAGAACTCTTAGAACAATTCGGAATTGTTGTTGAGGTTAGAACTCTGTTTTCCAACAAACGGATTTATTACCAAAATCAGTTCCGATTGTGCGCTGTGTTGTCAAAACAGAACGTTCAACACACATTTATTTGTGGAAGGGATAATCAGTCTTGAGAAGTTGAGAGTATTAACTGTAAACATGGAACTGCTAGAACTATGTTCAAACAGTCCGAGGAATTCGAGAACTTGACCAACACAGAGTTCTGGCGATCGAGGGATACCGAGACTATCCGAACGGCTGGCCTCGTAACGCCCTGTTTCCGACTCGGGAGCACTTCGTATAAAGTCAGTTTTTTGACCGCGCGTCAAAGGAACCGAGCGACGAGTGCGAGCTCAGTCAATACCCTCTCGCCGAGGGATACCGAGACTACCCGAACGCGATAGTGTACTGGTAACGCTCGGCCGGCCCCGTAGCTCCCTGTCTCGCCTCGGCAGCGCTCCGTATAAAATCGGTTTTTTAACCGCGCGTCAAAGGAACCGAGCGGCGAGTGCGGCGCTGTCAGTACACTCTCGTGTTTAACTGCGTAGTTTATATGGAATTGAGTAGTTTAAACGACAATAATTTGAAGCCGAGCCACGCCGAGTGTGTACACACAAACATTCGTAGACGCTCGGCGAGATCTCCTGCGAGTGAGTTCGGCGAGAATGTAAGAATTGTAGATTACAGACGCTCGACAACAGAGGTCATTAGCGTCTATTGCTCGGCGAGAGTGTACTGCAGAAGATGTATTGCTGACAAACCCTTATTAATGTAAGGATTAATAGAACCGTCAGACCAGTACATATTAATCTACTAGCTGCCCGGCCCGAATTCGCCCGGGTGCTATAATTTATTGCCTATTTGACAGTTAAAAATGCAATAATCTCTTTTCCAAAATACACAAATACATGATGCGTATAAATGTAACTATGGAAACGTAGAACTTTCCAACACCATAGGTATGCACAGTAGTGTGGATGAATGGCTTGAATGCTTACCTCGGGAACAATTTTTCGGGATAAAAAGTAGTCTATGTCCTTTGTCTTGCGTCAAAGAATCTTTTTGCTAATTTTCGTCGAAATCGGTTTAGTAGTTCAGTCGTGAAAAGGTAACAAACAGACAGACAGATAGACAAACACAATTTCGCAATATATAATGTTATTTTGAATTAATTTCACTATTGATGTTATTAATACCCTTGCAGAAATCAGAAGGCACATCTACTAAATGCCAATCTTTTCACAGCCTTCTGAATCCAACCGTGTAATATGCGGGCGGTAGATTAATTGCCGCTGTTCCAGTAATTAATGTAATCTATCTAGCTGTGAAAGGGATCTTGATAAGTGTATATGTTTTAAAGTTAAAAAATGCGAAAAAGAAGCAGTGTTTTTTACTGGTCCAAGCCATGATCATCAATGTTTGTGTCATGTTCCTTCCAGAACAATTCAGTTTTTATCTTCTTTTATACAAGCTTACAAGACTGAAATGAACAAAATAAATATTAGTAAAAAAAACTTTTTAGAGACAAGCTTTTATTCAAATGCACTAAAAAGGAAAAAATAATTTTTAATAAATTAGGTTCATAATTATAAAAGCGTGGGTCGTGACTAATAAACTATCATAGAGTTCTCGACCCACGCTTTTATAATTACGAACCTAAATTATTAAAAATTTTTCTTCCTTTTTAGTGCATTTAAATAAAAGCTTGTCTCTAAAAAGTTTTTTTACTAATATTTTTATTTGAACAATATTAGCACAGTATTAACGATATATTTTATCTGTAAATAAAATAAGTTGATTTTGCTGAACCGCCATAAAAAGGAATATATTTGGGTTTTGGAGTGCCTACATTCAATTGAAAAATTGTGTGAGGAATTAATAGATACGCTAGATCTCAGCTCTCGAGTGTCTATAATCTATAATCATATTCTATCTTATATATTGAAACGTAAGTCCTATGATTAAATCTCAGTTGTAATTTTTTTACTCGTTCAGTTTCTGATCACATCGATTCAATTTTCTAGAAGAATGGAACATCTAAATCATTTTTAGCTGAAAGTATTCTATTATAAATTATCTAATGAAAAAAAATGAACTAATAAGGGAGGTGGTGTAAAATAATGGAGCAGACACCAATCAAGGTTTCGCTCAAGGGGGAGGGCGCAATTTTAACGAGAGTTACCAATCTTCCAGGAGATTCGTTCTGATTTTGGGATTTGTGCGTATGAAACCAGAAATTGGGTAAAATATTATTATTTAACTATATAGGCTATACTATATTATAGTATATATAGTCAAGGCACAGGGGGGGGGGCGATTGCCCCCATTGCCACCCTTGGATCAGCGCCCGTAATGGAGGTTACAGTAGTCACTAAGCTAAAAGGTTAGTACCTACTTATTAATTATTTAGAAAGGGAATTGCGGGGAAATCCGTTTCTAGTAAACGTATTCTCAGGGAGGGTACCTATACAGTAAAACACGGAGATCGTCTATCGATGGACGATAGCCGCAGTCGCACGAAACGGTTCTTAAATCTTAAGAGTCAATAAAAAACTTTTAAAAAAAAAAAAACCTTCAAAAAGGCACTAAAAAGGGGAAAATAATGACTTTTTGAGGTCTGTGCCAATTAAAATATGAAGTTGGTTAAAAAGAAGATATTAATCACTATACTATACTTTTTAACCGACTTCATATTTTAATTGGCACAGACCTCAAAATTTCATTATTTTCCTCTTTTTAGTGCCTTTTTGAAGGAGGTTTTTTTTTGTTAAAAAGTTTTTTACTTTTTAGTGTCAAAAAGTAACATTTACCTTAAAAGAATCACACGCCGTTACTTACTTTTATTAAAATCAGCCGAACTACTGGACCGATTTTGATGAAATTTCTATGGGACCAATCTGAAAGTATACCCTTTCCAATAAAAAAAAATTTTCAAAATCGGTTCATAAACGACGAAGTTATCCGCGAACACACATAAAACATAAAAAAATATATACGGTCGAATTGAGAAACCTCCTTTTTTTAAAGTCAGTTAAAAAATAAAAATGATTAAAAAATTATTTTATTGGCGGGAAATCCAAAACAATACGCTAAAAACGTCAGTGCTAGTAACACTGTACAGTGGTTCTCAATGTGTTGTCTAAATATTGACAAAGGTTGAATGATGCAGGACGATGTTTGTAAGTTGGCTGAAGGATTCAGAATAAAAGCGTAATTTCTGTATTTCGTTTTCGAAATATGTTTACATCCTTAGAGCTCAAATGCCGCTAAGAAGAAATTGTCATAATATTTAAAAAAAATTCACAGCTTTTTTCAGGTTCGTCGTCTTTTTTAGAGCAGATATTCTTAACAAATCACAGATGCATATTATGTCTGAATTTGTTTGTTTGGGGATCGCAGTTCTTTCAAAGATCCTCATGCAGTTAAAATTTTTCTATTAATATTTGTGCTCTAATTGCAGTTCACAGGCACACAATTATTCTCAAACGATCAGGAGAATAGAAAAATATCGAGTTTTATAAAACTAAATTTGTATATAATATAGATACCATTTATTGAGAACTGCTGACATGACCTGGCACAACATAATGGGGGACTGAAAGAGCGAGAAAGACACAAACCGAGAGAAAAAGTGCAACTGAGGAAAGTCGAGATAGGTCAGCTCACAGCTGTGGCGTCATCGACTAACCCAACCTATACGTGTTGTGTTGACATATTATGTGGCTTCGGAAGACAATTTTTAGTGTTTCTTAAAAAAGCATTGAATATTTTTCTTGTATTTCATATATTTTGAAAAATAATAAAGACTGGTTTATCATGATGTCGTCAACGACTTCACCAACTTCACGTAAGTCTTTTCTGATAAACACTTCAAAGTATTTTAAAGCGTAGTTTGAAATGTATTGATTTTTATTATGTTTTCCTTAGAAACACGTGTTTCATGTTGTCAAATTAATAAATTATGATCGTTTTCGGATTATTTCCTCCACTATAAGTTCATATTTTTAAATATTTACTGCACAAAAGAAGGAATTTATAAAAATATTACTGACCGGTTTCAATTCCCGCTTTTAATGTCGCCAAATAAATTCAAACAGAGCAGTTAACCGTGTTTTATTTTTAGATGTTCAAATGTTATTGATGCGGCAGCCAATTGAACTATTAACAAATCTTTTAATAATTATTGTTCAGAATAACATGCTATCTATAAAGTATAAATTGTTATCATCATAATAATAATGTATAGACGGAGTACGGACACTCCCACTGCCCACAGAGGAATTTATCATCGCAGCCTTGAAATTTAAATATTTCAATACCTTACTTAACTTATCAAAAATAGTACCTATTTTACTTTAATAACTCTCTAGTACAGTAAAACGGTATATTTTACTAAAAAAAAAATTCGACTGATGACCAGTCCTATACTTCCCACCTAGTAAATATTTGCAAAAAATAAACACTCTATTTTTTTTATTCTTTGACTAGGCCCAAATAACCTTAGCTGTTGGTGGTCTTTAAAACACAATTTAATTTTTATTCTTTGAAAAAAGCATGGCCCTCTTTTTTGTTTGGTGATCTACTGATGGCTAACTTAATATAGCAAAAATCATGGTTACCTTGATTTACGTACAATTTTTATTTTTTTTAGTAAAATATTTTTTTCTCGAAAACTATACATTTTAGAGAAAAAAAATATTTACATTTTTTTCATATTATAACATCTAGAATTCATTTATATTTTTTTTTACCTATGTTAATACGTGACAATGAGGACGTTTTTTTGAATATCTCAGGATCCACTGAACCGATTTGACTCAAAATCTAATCAGATCGAAGTTAAAGGCTGATAAACACAATAGAACAATCGGCATGCCCGTATGTTGTTCCGTTCTTAAGATATCGAAGGCGAAAAATTGACCACATACACACACACACACATACATACACACATACACACACACATACACACACACACACACACATACAGACATCAGTCAGAAAATGATCTTAAACGATTGCTAGGGTCTCAAAACGTGAAAATCTGTTAAAATCTCGAAATATTGTTTTCGGACTGAATCCATTACTTCCCTACCATAGTAGAGGTGGGAAGTAAAAACTTAATGGCTGAAATTTTCAGGAGGTGTTCGGGGGCATGTCCTGAGTCTAAAACCGAGTTTTCGTATTCGAGGGGGTGGGGGAAGTTACATCCCTCGGTCAATATAGGGGTAAGTTTGTTTTAATTTTTTATCTTCGTTGCTATTGCCCGTACAGTCAAGTCCAAGAGATCAAACTTGTAGGAAATGAAATTATCTATCCAATGATAATAAAATCAAAGTCATAGGTCGATCAGGTCAATCACAATGGCCGGTAAAAGGTCAAAAGTGAGGGGTAGTTTTATTTATTAATGTTCACAAAATTAGAATGAAAACTTCAGATAAGGCTTGTAATCTAATTCTTTCTATAAAATTCGATCAATTTTCTGACATTTCAAAATAAAACCTAGTTTAATATTATTATTTGAGATATTAGGATGTCCAAAATTTATACAATAACAGTGTTCTTGAGAAATTGGAATAGAAAAATAAATTTTTATTAAATTTTATTTTGAAATGTCAGAAAATTGATCGACTTTTATAGAAAGAATTGGATTACAAGCCTTATCTGAAGTTTTCATTCTAATTTTGTGAACATTAATAAATAAAACTACCCCTCACTTTTGACCTTTTACCGGCCATTGTGATTAACCTGATCGACCTATGACCTTGATTTTATTATCATTGGATAGATAATTTCATTTCCTACAAGTTTGATCTCTTGGACTTGACTGTACGGGCAATAGCAACGAAGGTAAAAAATTAAAACAAACTTACCCCTATATTGACTGGGGGATGTAACTTCCCCCACCCCCTCGAATACGAAAACTCGGTTTTAGACTCAGGACATGCCCCCGAACACCTCCTCAAAATTTCAGCCATAAGTTTTTTTTTTAGTAAACGCGATTTTTGTGTCTCTATTTACTGTACTACTCGTAATAACTAAATTAATTAGGTTGTTACTTTTTGTAGATTGATCATAAAATGTTTAAAAAGTGGAGCTATTTTTTTATCGTAATTCGTAGCAAAAATTTGAGTCGCTGTAGTGAAAATTAAGCTCATTTTGGATACAAATTATTCTTTTAGACTCAAAAAGAAAAAAAAAATGCGCGTGAGAATTTTTCAAAACGTCATGCTTGTTGAATAAGAGGCGCTTAAAAAGATATTGAAAATAAAATAAAAACAATATTAAAAGTACAAAACAAGCTTTCAATAAGAAAAGTAATCGGGGAAGCGGTTGGGTTTTTTGTTTTTTAATAATTCTTTTATTTTGTATATATTTATATACCCTATGACATATTTTTGAAATCTGCTCGTCAAGACCTTTAATTTGATACCCATCTCAATAGGATTTCCTGATTTTTTTTCTCGTTGGACAATACGCCGGTTCTTGCTGCCATATTGGAATATTCGTGACGTCATATATCTAAGGACACACGGAGTGTCAAGACTATTATTATTATTGTAGATTATAGACGTGTCGACAACTCAGGTCATTAGCGTCTTCAACACAACAATTAATAATCCATTTGTGTATTAGAATCTGCCAGCCGGCATACACGAACTGACTGGTACGAACTCGGGCTCCTGGGAACGCCAATTCCCAAAGAACATTGGAATGAAATTGCGAGAACAACTACATTTCAATGTTCCCCCTGGGGGAATATATCAAGATTATTTTAATGATACCTCATTTGTTCAAATCGGTTTATCCGTTCTAGCTCTAGACCGTAACATCCGGAATACATAGATTGATAAGTGATAATCACGATACCTTTCCTTGGCGTGCCGCAGTTTAATTAATTAAATGTTTAATTTCAGCATATGCCGACAAAATGAACAATCCGAATGATGGAGCTGACATCGGTCAGCCAAATCCTAATACGAATCCGTTTGGATACAGTACTGAATCCACCAGACGTGGATTCATCACTAAAGTGTACACATTGCTTGGCATCCAACTGGCTGTGATTATATTATTGACAGTGCTGGGAATGCTGATACCTCTCGGGAGTACCTTGTCCAGTATTTTAATCAACATCAGCTTCCTTGTTTTGGCGTTACAAATGGCATTACTAATCTATATATCATTTAATATGGATATAGTTTTCAAACCTCCATATAATCTTTATATCCTTGGAGGAATTACCATTTTATTTGGTTTGTCGATAGCAATTACTTCCGTCTATAGATCGGTTTTATCGGTGAGTAATAATTTACATATTTACCAAAAGACTGATCACAGAACTAGATAAATCAATAGTATCAACAGTCCATGTTTTTAAGTTAAGAAATTTTACTGTAAAGAAATTTCGTAGAACTATTTTGGTCACATCATTGATGCTTGCAGAACGCATTGTCAGAAAGTCTGACATCATTACTAGCGACAAAGCGTATCTGGAAGTATGGCATATTTATTTCAAATTTAGGCGTACCTACCGACTTTTTTGTTATTACACTTATATTACAAACAGGATTTTTTGCACTCGATGACAAATTAACGTCAAATATACGACGATAATATAATATCTTCGATCTCAGCTCAGGAATACATTTGTATTTTTTGAAGTAGATCAAGGCTCAGTTCAATCCGAATTTGGGTATTGTGAGTTCGGCTAAATCCACTGATGAATTTCACATTTAAAAATATTATTTTAAGTTCTTTTTTCCAGACTTCAATTGCGCTTCTGGTCACCATAGGTTTAAACATAATTTTGACCGTCTACGCCATAAGGACACAACGAGATATTACGAAACTTGCCGGACAAAAGCTATCGAAAGTGTTAATTATATTGGTCATAGCTAGCATTATCGGTGTAATTGTCAATATCAAAGTTCTGTCAATGGTTATCAATTTTGCCATTTTGATTGCAATCAGTTTTTGCGTGGTGTACGAAACACAGCGTATCTTCGGTGGAAAACAAGAAGAAATCTCACCAGAACATTATATGCTTGCTTCACTGATGCTACAGTTCTGTTACTGTGTTACTTTTCTTAGTATTTTGTGTTTGGTAAGTTTTTTCGGACAGGTTGTAATGCTATACATTATTTCGAGGAAGTCAGTTTATAGAAGAAGGGGTGATGATGATAATGCTGGAAATGCTAATACTGTTGATCATGGAAGTGCTGGTTATATATAAATAATTAATATTGATGTTATTTATTACGAATATTATCGGGTATTTTTTTCAAAAAACGACGGACTTAGATATGAAATTTTATTTAACTAATATTACTGATTGTGAGTAGGATACTTACCACAAATAAATATTAGTAAAAAAAACTTTTTACGAGACGAGCTTTTATTTAAATGCACTAAAAAGGAAAAAATAATTTTTAATAATTTAGGTTCATAATATTATAAAAGCGTGGATTGTAAACTCTATGATAGTTTATTAGTCACGACCCACGCTTTTATAATTATGAACCTAAATTATTAAAAATTATTTTTTCCTTTTTAGTGCATTTAAAAAATAAATAAATGCTTGTCTCTAAAAAGTTTTTTTTACTAATATTTATTTTGTTCATTTTAGTCTTTCAAAATTTTACCCCCCTTTGACACCCGTAGGGGTTGAATTTCGAGAAATCCTTTCTTAGTCGATGCTTACGTCAGAAACGGAACCAACTGTCCAAATTTCAAGTTTCAAGCTTCAGCGATTTGGTCTGGGCGTTGATTAGTCAAAAAAACCCGACATCCCCGTTTGAACCCCTTAAGGGTTGAATTTATTTCTAAAAACGATTTATTCATGTATTGTCATCGGTAATACAGATGTGTACAAAATTTCAAGTCGATCGGATACGTGGAAGTCGTTCAAAATTGACTTGCAAGTTTTGACCTAAACAAACAAACACACAAACTAACATACATTGCAAGTTAAATAAAAGCTTGTAAAAAAATGAAGACTTTATAGTACACACAATGTTTGTACGTCTGTGTGTGTTTTAAGTCAATTTCAGGCAACATGGCAATTGTCGACCAATTCGGGCAATTGCCATGCCGTGTGGATGGTTTTCATGTGGCTAATATTTAACAAACAGTCTCACCAACGTTGACATTAGCCGACATTCACTTTGAGGGTGGTTTTTTGAACAGGCATAAAAGATATTAGCCAACGTTGGTCTCGACTTGCAAATATGACTTTGTTTTCATCCAGACGATTTGACAGTTTTCACTACGCGGTGTTTGTCAGTGTGTGTGTATATTATTGTGATTTATGAGTTGCATGAAACGTGTATTAAGAACTGGGTACAAGGAATTATTACCTCTGAGTCACTTGCAATACTTGCGTAATCTTTGCTATCCATTTTGTTTAATAATTGTTGGTATATTCGCCTAAACATTGGGTGTACTAAGCCTTGTTCAGCGCTGCTCAAAGAGAGTCCTGTCTTGTGGATACTAGACATATTCAAATGATCACACATGCCTAACCATACCCAACGTTATAAAAGAATGTAGGCTTTCACGGCCGGCGTTAATAGAATTAAGATAAGAATCTTTCGGGCTTATGAGCCGTGGTCTACTGGAATGGCTTCTTCTTCTTCCAGACGTTTCGCTTGCAACTGGAAGAAGAAGAAGCCATTCCAGTAGACTACGGCTCATAAGTGAACCTCCATAAACAACATCACCATATTCAATAATAGGAAGAATCAAAGCATTAACCAATCTTAGTTTCATTGTTGCAGATAAAAAAGCCTTGTAGGAATATAATACCTTAAGTCTACTAAAAGCAAATCTAAATTTATTTGTGATGTAATGAAATTTTTCCAGCACATCACAAATAAATTTAGATTTGCTTTTAGTAGACTTAAGGTATTATATTCCTACAAGGCTTTTTTATCTGCAACAATGAAACTAAGATTGGTTAATGCTTTGATTCTTCCTATTATTGAATATGGTGATGTTGTTTATGGAGGTTCACTAGACTTTGTGACTCGTAATAAAATACAAAAACTGCAAAATGCTTGTATGCGATTTATTTATGAAATCCCCTTCAGGGAACATATCTCTCCTTATCTATTAAAATTCGAAATTTTGAATATGTCTGAGCAACGCTTGTTGCATTTTTATAATTTTATTTTTAAAATTCTCAAAACACTTGAACCTAATTATCTTAATGTCAAATTAGAAATCAGTAATAATCCATATAGCAGCAGACATATCACATTTGTTATACCCCGTTTTTTCTCTATTTCTTTCAAAAAGTCCTTTTCATACTTAGCGCCGAAGCATTTAAACGAGCTGAGTGACATTATTAAACAAACTATCGATAAATCTAGTTTAAAAACTTTATCCTTGACTATAACCAAGCTGTTAATTGATCGTAGAAGGCTTCAAAGCATTAACTAATCTTGGATAGTTTTTAAAAAATTTTAACTGTTTTTGTGTAAATATTTTTAAATGTCTGTACTTGTCTTTTGTAAATTGACGGGTGGAAGAACAAACATTATGTTTGAATCCCGCTCCTTTTGTTTCATAAAAGGAACAATAAACGTATATTTATTTATTTATTTATTTAAGATTCTTATCTTAATTCTATACCCAACGTTGGTCATCAATATATTCGTCCACCATGGCCATGTCTGGAGCCGGGTTTACACAGGGACATTATTGTGTTTACCCTACTCACCATTAGTAGCGTTAGTCAAATAAAATACGTTCACATATAAGTGCGTTTCTGGTTTTATCGTTTTTTGAAAAGATCTGATGTCTAATTATGACTTTATTGTGATCTATTATTCCCAGTTTCCATCTGTTCAAACAAATGCGTAACGCTTTTATTGTTAAAAGATATACTTGAAAAACAAGGTAACAAAACGGATTTTGCGGAAAATTGTCGAGAATGAAACCCTAATTAACTTACTAAAAATTTCATCATTAATTCTCCCCCTCTGCTAAATTTCCATTCTGTTACCTCGTTTTTCCCATAAAACCCTTCTATTTCGCCTAGAGTCTAGGCTATATCGTAACTGAATTGAAACAATCTTGCAATAATCTTGGAAAAGTACAAAATACGTAAGTTACCAAAATGATTTTTAGCGAATCTTTTGTTAGTGATGTACAACGAACCTATCCCTCGTAATAAGAGCGAGAGATCGTTATTGTATGTTCTGCAAGCAAAAGAGAGAAAAAATATGGTGTTCTGTTACCTACCCAGCAGCAGTCAGTGACAACCGATATAGACAGGACTATTGCCTAGTTACCGGATCATCTGTGAGCATGGTATGCGAGCGCATCCAGTTAAAAAAGATACACTTACTAAGATTTACATCACGTAGTTATTTTTTTGAAAGGATTTTTTTTAACTGCGAAATTTGAACAGTTGAATGCATTTTTTATTTATTACGATCCGGTGTTATAAAAGTACAAAAAAATCACATTTTTCATTGGTTACATTGCTACGTTTTTATCAATGAGAGTTTTATGCGCTTTTGAACATTAATTATCAGCCATAGTTCTTAATTACTTAATTAATTACCTAGAACATTTCTTCCTCGTTAGATCGAAAGGCATGAATCTTTAATTCTATTTTTGTTTTGACCACGCATAGTATATTAGCAATACGATTTTGATGAAATTATGTATACATTTTTGATTTTGAAAGTGGAATTGTATATATCGTTTATATTTAACACAGATTAAAATTGTAAGTTTTGTAATTTTGACAGAGGTCAAAAATTTATTGATGTTAATATGTGTGCTTTAAAATAAATATATAAATTTTTTTTTGAGTCACTGGTCGTAACTGTGTGCACAGGGTTACCAATTTTTCAATCTATATTTCTACTAAAGAAGATATTAGTATATTATTACTTACGATATTTTTTCGTGAAAAATAGAATAAGGATTAATTGACAACCCTTGATTTTTAATAATAGAATATTAGAATTACACCATTTTTATCGAATTAAGCCGGTGCTAGTTTAATACTG
Source organism: Mongoloraphidia duomilia (assembly GCA_039654895.1). Taxonomy (NCBI): domain Eukaryota; kingdom Metazoa; phylum Arthropoda; class Insecta; order Raphidioptera; family Raphidiidae; genus Mongoloraphidia; species Mongoloraphidia duomilia. The sequence continues at coordinate 19,128,496 of CM077527.1, forward strand.
TTAACTAAAAACAAATGAATAATTACAAAAAATGTTGTCTTCTACATTACGCAAAACATTGACGGCCATTTTATCTATTTTGTTTATTACCGTTTTTTTGTCATTTGTAATAATATATACTTTCATCTATACGCCTATTGCGCAACTATGGCAAGCGACGGAAGCGCTGTATCGTGGATAAAAATGGCAATACTGAGTTATTTCATAATTAATTGTGTGTTTCACCTTAAATAAAATATTTTTTGCCATACCCACTTTAAAATAGCTACATTAAATGCATGTGTGTATGCATGGAATTCCGTTAACGGGCAGGTATGTTGAAAGTATTTTCAAAACACACAAGTATGGGAAATAGATAGACACGTTTCCATTGACCATCAGTACACCTAACCTTATGAAATTATAACTCAGTACCGCACTATTTTTCCAGTAGAGCGGCGCCACCGACGATTTTCAAATGCAATAGACGTTTAGACCTGGATTAAAATTAAACCGATAGACTGATTTTAGTCTATTCCAAGGAGGTAGAAATAATTTCTACCTACTTGTAAACGTGAGATTATTTTTGATCTCATATTTAGTTGGATATGGGTCTTTAAAAGCCATTCAGGAGCACAGTCAAGGCCAACTTTAGGCCCAATTGAACCCTGAGTTCAAAGATGTGTGTCAAGTTGTATGGACCAACTTAAATTTTTTCAACTTTTTCAACTCCAATCGTTTGTTCCGGACGCCTGCAAAATTTCAGCGTTTTTTTCCGAAAAAATAAAAAAGTTATTAGCAATAATAGGTGGCCAGCCAACTTGATGTCAAGTTGTATGGACCATGTCCAAATAACAACATTTTGAGAACTTTCAATGCCAATCGTTTGTTCTCGTTTTGTTCTGGACACCTACAAAATTTCAGCGTTTGTTCCGAAAAAATAAAAAAGTTATTACCAAAAATAGAAGACCAACCACTAGATATTTACACTATTGGTCAAAAGTAATTTACGTATGTCGCTTTACTTTTGACCAGTAGTGTAAATATACTAGTGGTTGGTCTCTTATTTTTGCTGAAACCTTTTTTATTTTTTCGGAACAAACGTTGAAATTTTGTAGGCGTCCAGAACAAACCGAGAACAAACGATTGGCATAATTAAAGTTCTCAAAATGTTGTTATTTGCACGTGGTCCATACAACTTGACGTCAAGTTGGCTGGCCACCTATTATTACTATTAATTTTTTTATTTTTTCGGAACAAACGCTGAAATTTTGTAGGCGTCCGAAACAAACGCAGAACAAACGATTGGCGTTGAAAAAATTGAAAAAATTTAAGTTAGTCCATACAACTTGACACGTATAGTTCAAAAGGGTCTCGCACGTTTATATTTTCAAAAATACATATTAAAAGGTGAAGTAATCAAAATTTTACACGCCATTTTATAAAAAAATTTGAAAATTACATTCTCGCAGGGGTGTTAAATAAAATTGAGCCCCCTGTTTGCTAAGACCGGATCTGGTTACCACAAATTTGCCTGCGTAGTTGTCTTTCGTATTCTTCTATACAGTCAAAGCTGTGACTTTACACACAGTCAGTTTCCACATAAGTGACCTTTGAGCTATATACTTATACACGTAAAGCGCTTATGAAATTTTGTTTCTATTTTAACATTCACTGACCACAATTGAATATACATAATATTATGATATTAACTTAGCCCGCTTTCCTTAATAGAAGTATATTTTGTAATTTTTTATATGATATTGTTATAAAAAATGTTTTTAATAATATTTTGTTATTTTTTAATATTATATTAAATATACTCATTGTCAATGTAATATTATACACCAAGTCAAATTGTAAAATACTTGCATTGTTAAAAAAATTCGAAAACTATTAATAATCAAAAGCATAATATATAATACTACATGTAAATAAGAAATATGGTATATTTTTTTTTATTAATTTTGTGTCCTATGTTTTTTCATTCTTATTTTTTGAACGCTTAATTCTAGTGAACTCCTTTTATTACGGCCAGGGTTACTGTGAATGGACCGATCTCTCGAAATAAGAGCGAGAGATCGTTATTGTTTGTTCTGCAAGAAAAAGAGAGAAAAATAAAAGTGTGGGTCTCGGGACGCCCGACAGATCAAAGAAAACGTTATTGAACTCGGTGGTATTCTCTATGTAGTAGTATATATTTTTTCAAAAGTAGCAACTAACTGTTATGCTGACGTAATCCTATATACTGCACTGTAACACGCGGTTGAGCACGCCTGAGCCAGAAACGCAACTAAATACACAGCGAGGTATCTATATTACATACCTACACGTGTATACATATACGTTTGCTTTACAGTACGTTCGTATGTATACTCTCTCTCTCTTCCCGTGCCCGAGCGCGCGGAAGCCGAGAGAGAAGTGCCGCAGTGGTGGGGAGAACAGCAGCTAGGGTTGCCACCTCTCCGGGTTTGACCCGGAGACTCCGGTTTTCGGGGGTGATCTCCGGGTCTCCGTGTTTTACGTCAATTTCTCCGGGTCAGTTAAGCCGGCGGAGAATTCTTACTTTTTCATTATACTTACATAATATGATATTTCATTTTTCATATATTACAAAAGAGAGCACACTTGTCTTTTTTTAACTTATCAGGAAGAAAGAGAAGTGGTCTAGAATGCTCTGTCTTTCAATTGCTTAAAATAGTTATATATGTTAGAAAAAATCCTACCGAGTCCGAGTGAGGTTTCAGAACTATCAGTGATATATCCCTTCTCTTTCACTCAAAGTATCCCTAACCTCGAAATCTTTGTAAACATTTGTACACGAACAAAACAATATCAAACAAACTCTTTTCATCGTATACACAAGTTTTATTTAAATTTGAATTTCTCACGTTTTCAACCGCGCCAAAGTTTCTCTCTTCTAAAGCCAACTCCCCCCTCCCGGTCCGTAAAAATCTCCGTGTCAAAATCTCTCCAGAGGTTCTGAAGCCACCCCCCCCCCCGCCGGTCAGTAAATATCTCCGGGTCAAAGTCTCTCCAGAGGTGGCAACCCTAACAGCAGCGAAGGAGCGGACCAGAAATTTCGTTGCATATTTCCCCTCACGCGGCTGTTCACTGCCCGACATAAGATGTTTCACATCAAAAATGTTGCGCACGTATAGCGTGTCTTGCTACCTAGCCAGCAGCAGTCAGTGACAACCGATATAGACAGACTATTGCCTAGTTACCGGATCGTCTGTGAACATGGTATGCGCGCGCAATCCAGGTAAAAAAGATAATTAAGGGCTTCTCTATTACAAGCCCCCAGTTATAATCCGAGTACTGATAACAGTATCAATTGTATTTTCACTTTATTATTAAATAAGTAATGAATTGAAGATATGAATTGATCCTAGACCCATATAACCCTGGCTGTTGGTGTCCTTAAAAAATAACTGAAGGCGTGTCGGCAAGAAATTGTGGAATTACGATTTTGTTTGATTCGTTACACGGAAACAACAAACTAAACGAAGTTCTACATGGTTCTACTGTATTGGTGATTGGAAGATAAAAATTTAATATTGAAACGTTAATAAAGATTGATGATTACGTTTTTATTAAACAGACGGTTTGGTACATTTTTCATGATTAAACTTTAAAAATCCATCTTTGACACAATGTAAAGACTAATAATAATTATTCCTAGATGGCGTCATATTACAAAATTATTTTCATAATTTTAATATAGGTAGGTACCCGTAATATCTAGTTTCACATATTATTGGTAGATACATCAATCTACCACTAGAACCGAGAGCTAGCAACGTTTTTTTGCCACTTGATTTTAGCAAGGCTCATTTTTAGGGTTCCGTACCAGAAAGGAACTCTATTGTTGCGTCAACGATGTCTGTCATACATAATATTATGTATTACCGCGGCCCAAAATGAGAGAGAATAACAAAAGATCAAAACAGTTTATTTACGGGGGCGCCTATACATGCAAACGGGGACAAAAAAATTTTTTTGTACCTATTCTTGTGGGGTATCGTTGAAAAGGGTCTTTTATGAATGTGTTTTTATCAAAATTGCAGGTTTAGCATAACTTACATAGCTCGGAACCCTACTCTTTGCGTGGCTCGACACGCACTTGGCCGTTTATTATTAACTTCCCATTGGAAGTTATTGTAATGAGTCCGAAAATCGAAATCAAAATATATAACAAATTTTTATGTTACAAGGTCACTACACTATTTTTGAAAATATGTCTGTGTGTATGTGTGTAAGCACGTATGTGGTCATTTCTTTCCAAGACGAAATCTCGAGAACGAAAAATGATATCGACTACGTTAGGGTGTCAATCGACGCGTATTAACGTAAATATGATCTGAAAGAAATTTTTTCAAAATTGGTTCAGCTGTTCTTTTTTCTTAACCAAATAGACCCCAAAAAAGTAGATTTTACACAATATCTCGCGAATAAAAAATGATATCAACTTTGTTAGGGTGCAAATAGAAGCATATTAACATCAAAAAGACCCGAAAGAAATTTTCTCAAAATCGATCAAGCCGTTTATTTTGTTTAAATAAAACGACTGCAAAAAAGTAGATTTTATACGAAATCTCGCCCAAACAAATGTTATCAACTTCGTTGAGGTGTCTATCAAAGCATGTTAACGTCACTATGATCCGACATAAATTTTATAAAAATCGGTCAAGCCGTTATTTAAATTTATTGTTAAAAATAAATAATTATGTTTTAATGATTAAAATGATTTCTTTTCAGTGTAATTTCTAATTTAATTATTAATAATCAATATTCATCAAACTGGGAAGTTCGTCGTGTGGATCTCAAGGGTCGCACTTGTGAGTCCCAATTAAAAGTAACTTTAGTCCTAATTAACGACCCCCCTCACGGATTGTTCTATATCCCATGATCTCTATTATGGTGTAGCGGGCATGCGGATGGTCTGGCTGGCGGGAGACGTTTACAGTAAAGAGATTGAAAAAATATGTAAAAATTGTAAAATAAACTTACATTCAATGTGCATTGTTGCCATTTGCTGCATCGCTAAAAATAAAAAGAAATCAACCATTAGACAAACAGCTCGTGTAACAAACTTTATTTGATATGAAACGTAAGTATATAAATCAATAATAAAGCCATTAAAGGATTGTTCAGACTTAACTTCTCGAAGGATTAACCGATTTGAATTATTTCAACTCCGTTAGTGTTCAGGAAAATGTCGATGTGGTCCTATAATATAATTTTACTTAAATCGGTTCAGAAGTTTTTTTTCTAGTTTAGTAATCAAATATCAAAAAAGAAGTCTGTTAATAAATAACGTATTACAAAGCCACTAAAAAGTGGGTGTGTGTTTATGACCACACGACAGAAGTGAAAACTTGATTATATGCAAAACATACATAGTTAATATTGTAATATTATTTTATTATTATAATACGTAATAATAAAAACGTAATTACCATACCATTATGTATAATGTATGTATAATCGCATGATTGAAGCACAATATATTATTTTCTTTTCGTTTTTTTTCCTAATAAAAAAAAAAAAAAAAAAAAACGTACCTAATTCTTGAAACGATGCACTCCTTGTTAGACAGTACCTAAATGTGGTCACCGACCCGAGCGCGCTTGATGTCGAGTGGAGCCGAGTAAACCCGATTCAGCGTCACCGACCCGAGCGTGACGGTTCACTTTCGTTCACTATTCAGAAATAACGCAAAGTGCGCCTAAAGAAGTTTTCACTTCAAAAATTGACACGCCTTAAAAAAATTTCAACTTTTTTCGTCCGGTAGATTCGGAGAAAATAAGCTGTGACGGACAGACAGACACAAGAATTCTATAAGGGTTCCGTTTTTTCATCGGATGTACGGAACCCTAAAAAGCCACTAAAAATAGAAAAAAATTAAATTAAAAAATTTAATAAAAGTAAGTATATTATAAAAAGTTTTAGTAAATCAAATTGTTATTATTTTTGTTTTTTATGGATTTTTTAAAAAATGTTTTTTAATGGTGTGCCGCAGTAAATTTAACACACAGGCGTGCCAAGAGTGTTTTCGAAACATAAATAACTATAAGTGCGGTAAGTAATCGGTTTCCATAGTAACTTATTTATTTGCTATATCATACCACGGCTTGCTGTAAATGTAAAGATGGCGACGCAAATCAACTCAACATTTTTTTTAAATACTGAGAATGAAGTGAAAAGTAGGTATGGTAAAAAATACCATAATACCTATATATATCTCGTGCGTAATGGTATTATGACTCGTATGACTGTAAAAACTCCAAATCGCTCGTTTTTACATTCTGTCACTACTCGTCAATAATATACCCCATTACAATCTACTATAAGGTCGATGACACATACAACGGTTTAAGCCGAGGCGTTTGCCAAGTCGACACGAATGTGCAAAACACACCGCCTGGCCGCCGAGTGGACAACGCTGTGTGTGTCATGTCGAGGCGGTTAGTCGGCGCAGAACAGCTGTGAAACCGCTGTGTGTGTCATCGCTCTAAAAGTACTTTTATCTTTAAAAGTCGTACCAAGAACTCAGCATCATTACGTCAGAAATGTTTTATCTCTGTTGAACCATGCTTTTTGTGTCACCAGTTATTACATAAAAGTAGAACGCTAGCTAGTACGAGTAGGTACTAGAAGCGAGTATTTCAAATATTTGCATACCAAAGAGGATTCAATTAACTTTACAAAGGATATTCTCTGTTCCCTGCAAGTATTAGTTCTGTCTTTTTATAACTACCTACACCATTGCATAAAATAATATTATTTCTGTGGACATTAGACACGGAAGTTCATAATAAATTATAAGTGAACTTACTTTAAGTTATGTAGGATTATTTTTTAAATTTAATTATTATGGCTATCACTCATCAGCTGTCAGGCTTATCTAGTACTATCAATTCATATTCATAAACCGAAAATCGAATTGATACCTTCACCAATTTTTTTTAAAGGCCACTTACACCTAGGTTTATTTAGACCAATAGTATTAATTTATATTTTTAATTTATTATTTTATTTATATTTTTTGGAATAGAACTAGAGAACTAAAGAATTCGGCTCAGCTTTAACAGCATTATATAGGTATACCTTTACCTACGCCATTTTTAAATAGAAATTCGAGTTTTTAGTATTATAAGCACAACAGCTAGCTGTCAAAATGTACCGCCATCTTGGTTTATGACGTCATGACCATCATCAGTTCTTAGTTGTTTTAATAAGTGAACTATGGAAAAGCCACATTAATAAACTTTGACTTCGGGTATCCGTAAGCCCAGAATAAAAATTTTATTTTTCGAAGTACTTACAAGTACTAAAGCATGACGTGTTAAGGGCATTTTTGCTATACCTACTATAAAATAGCTACTTTATATGCATGGAATGGGTCAGTTAACAGGCATGTGTATTGAAAGTGTTTTCAAAACACACTAGTGTTGAAAGTAAACAATTTACATAGTGATTTATGTTTATTGCTACTGCGCGTGCTCACTGCGTCAGCTTACGGCCTACTATAAAAGTGAAGTTGGCGGCGCAAAAGAACTGTCAAAATTTTTTGCAAAAGTCAAAAAACAGTTATTATTATGGCAAAAAATACCATGTATAATATCTCGTGCGTAATGATATTATAACTCGTGTGACTGTTAAAATTCGCGTAGACAAGCAATTTTTTCTCTCGTAACAAATAAAAATAACTCAGTTGGTTGTGGTGATTATCACCGGGTACGCTATTTATTATTATTTTTTTTTAAGTTCTGTACACAACTTTTATAGCAAATAAGACAATAAAGAATATTTTCATCTTATCTTAAAATTCGCTAGCGCGCTCGTTTTAACATACTATGAATATTCGTCAGTAATATACCTCATTACGCTACTAGAAATACAATCTACTATTTTGTGTTTTGTTGAGCCAATTTATTTAACAAAAATCTATTTAAATTTAGCATTCTTGAAGTTTTACATGGACTATCCTTTGAAAATCGTCGGCGTTACTTTTGATACACCCTGTATAATTTACAAAATCCAACGCGAATATCGAATTGCACGAAGAAGCATTAGAGCATGAAATCTCTGTAGATTCACATAATGCAAATATACGACTGTTTCGTATGAACATTTGCCGCTATATAACTATCTCATGAAATACGCTTTTTATATATTTATTTTATAATTGTGTCTATTCCCTTATCCCACTCAAAAAACTAGACAGACTGCTCGTAGCTCACTAACATTATTATTCATCAACGTGCTTGTAATTTTGATTTATTTTTACTTCCCGCACCTCTACTATAATAGTGAAGTCCGAAAATTTTTTTTTGAGATATTAATATATAAATATTAATATATAAATATTAATATATAAATAAATAATATTCGTGTGCAGTATTCATATAAAATATTGTAATAATAATAATTATTTTATTTTTATTTGTAGTTGCTGCAGAAGACGTAATTTAACGACGAAACGTCCAACATGATTCAATAAATAATTCTACAAAATTTTTATCTATCAAAGTCCATCTCCCTATAATGATAAAATTTATTAATATTTATAATTTGACACCCTATAGCCCCTATAGGAATCATTTGAGACAATTTTCTGACTGATGTCTGTCCGTCTGCCTCTCTCTCGCTTATTATTATTATTGTATTATTGTAGATTATAGACGCGTCGACAACTCAGGTCATTAGCGTCTTCAACACAACAATTAACAATCCATTTGTGTATTAGAATCTGCCAGCCGGCATACACAAACCGACTGATACGAGCTCGGGGTCCTGGGAACGTCAATTTCCAAAGAACATTGGAATGCAATTGCGAGAACAACTACATTCCAATGTTCCCCCTGGGGGAAATGGTATTATGACCATAGAGATCATAAATAGAGATGAAGAATAGAACATCTTTTTCTATCACAAATACATGATGTAAATTAACAATACCTACTATAAATTTAAAATTTAAAAAAGAGAACCAAATCGTTTTCTATCTCTCTTTTCCAACCTGACACTGTCACTTACAGTTGTGCTTGTGCCTATGACTCCCCTACTCTATCTATGATGTCTCTATGATTATTATCTAGTTTATGGTGGGTATGGCAAAATACGATATAATATATCTCATGAGTAATGGTATTATGACTCGTGTGACTGTAAAAACTTGCTATCGCTCGTTTTTACTTACTGTCACAACTCGTCAGTAATAAAACCCCATTACGACACTAGAAATACAAATTACAATCTACTATTACGAAATTGGAATTTTGGCCACAAATATGCAAAATTGGCTGAGTTTAAACCAATCGATATAGCTGCATGCAGTGTTTAGTATATAAGGCTATCCTGTTCTTTCCAGCATACAGGGATAAGTCTGGATATTATGTCTTTGTTTAACACGTTAAGGACCGCCACGCCTTATTTCTATACCACCATAGTGACTTACATTATTGACACTTCTAAAGCGCTTATAAAACTACGAAGTGATGTATTACTCGAGTGAAGATAAGAAATGTCCAATAAGAACCAATTTATTGGTTTCACAAAAGCTAATCGGGTTATTTTTTCCTATAGCCTGTTTACGTTTACAGGATATTTTAGAAATATCTGGAAGGAAAAACGGATATGTCTGTATCGAGGGTACAGACAGATGACGTGAATACCGTTAAACACAAATAAATGTATTCGTTGTCATGGAAAGGAATACATCGACTTTATCAAATGTTCGTAAAATATAAAAAAAAAATCAAGAGGCATCATGGGACACCCGACAGAAGCTATGCTTTTTACGTCAACACATGCGATGGGCTACGCAAGTCCACTACAAAATATAAATACAATTTAATTGAAATCCCCCTATATTATTAAACGAGTAAATCTTGTATATACCTACCTATCTATGTTTCTATGTATCTATATAAATATTTTCTCGAAAACGGCTCTAACGATTTTGATCAAATTTACCAAAAAGGGGTTTCGGGGGGCAAAAAATCGATTTAGCTAGGTCTCATCCCTGGAAAAATTCGTTTTCCTATCGATTTTATCATTTTTAAAAACGGTTTTTTGACCTGTCAAAACATTGTAATATCGTGAGTAGGCTTTGGAGAAAACAAACTACTTTCAATATTTATATGTCAAAATTATCTGACAGAATTTTTAACTTATTAAAATAATCCGTGAACTATTTGTATAGTAAAAAATAACAGAAATAAAAACTAAACATAATTATGTAAGTAGTTTTAACTAATATTTAAATAAATAGGTACCTAAGTATGTTATTTTTATATTACCTATATAAAATATGTATATTATGTACGTTAAATATAGTATGACGTATAATCTTACCTAGACTTTTTTTTCTCAAAAACGAATAACGATTTTGATGAAATTTACAGAATGGGGATTTTTCGGGGCGAGAAATCGATCTAGGTAGAAATCTTGGTCCCAGAGGGGAGCAATTAAAAAAAAGGGTTTTTTTATTTATAACTCGGTCAATTGTCAGATCGATTCGAAGCCTATTTCTACATAGATTTTGTATAATATATCACAAGGGTTAAAACTGTAAATGAACACTAATATAAGAAGTGTCTTGCACAATATGTAAACAATGACAAACAGGCGGCCCGAAGGGCCGCACTTCTGGCACCGCGAGTCTGTGTAAAAACACATCGATTTTTGAAAACTATTGTTAAGATAGATACAAAAAAGTTTTGCTTAAAAATTTGCACGGCGGCCCGTAGGGCCGCACTTCTAGCGACGCAGGCATGCAGTATATCAAAACACATCGATTTTTAAAAACTATGGTGAAGATGCATGTAAAAATGTTTTGCGCTGCAGGTTTATAGTCTGACGTTTGTTATTAAAAGATATAATATGAATTCTATTTCTTCGAAAATCGATTTTTGTGAGTTTTTCAGTAGGTACCTTCTATGCAAAAAAAATATTTGAAATTTACTGGAAGTTGCTAAGATGATATCACAGAGAAAAAGTACTTCGATAAAGTTGATATTTGGCATCAATGTTTAAAAACGGATTATTGAAACGGCAACGGGCAAGCAGAATTTCATCTGATTCGAACATTTTTACAAGATCTATGAAAATCGGTTTTTGCGAGTTCTTCAGTCAACAAAACAATAACGGCGGTAGATTTGAAAATGGCGACCTAAGTAATATTTACAGGAAAAAATGCTTAATTCAAGTTGATACTTAGTTTTTACGCTTAAAAATACACATAGGTATTTAAAATATTTAACAGAAACAATTATTTAAATTATGTTTCAGAAATAAATTCGTTTCGGAATAATATTCTGAGAAAATAATATCTCACAGCATACAAGTACTATTTTTTTGAACTCATCCGAGCAAAGCTCGGCACCCAGATATTAAGAATTAACATACTTATATTATTTAAAATTACTTGAATAGATACACACAGTAGGTACTAATGTTGTACAACACGTTATCTTTGTGTTAGTGCATATACGTGTAGATAGGCCACTGCGCGTGCGCCAGTATATTACTTTCACAGCTGGCCAAGCGCAATACGTATAAAGTATATCTATAGCTATGAGTGTAGCTATAGATATACTTTTAACATGAGCATGTCGGTGACGTGACGCGAACCCATAAGTTTTTCACTTCCCAGAAATCGTCTAACGCGCCTATAGAAGCATAGCTTCAAAAATTTATTAAAAATATTAACTGACTTCAAAAAAGGAGGAGGTTTTATATTCGGGATCTACATGTTTTTTGTATGTATAAATGAATTAATGTTATGTTCACCGATTTATCCTGTATTTGTGAACCGATTTTGATGATTATTGTTTTACTTAATAGGGCATACCTCCGGGGTGGTCCCATATAAATTTTACTTAAATCGGTTCTGTAGTTCGACTGATTTTAATAAAAAGTGAGTAACGGACTGTAATACCGTTAATGTAAATGTCAATTTTGACATAGCGTAAGTTATCACATAGGATAATCTAGTGCCCAATTTTCTGGAGCTCATAAGAAGATCCAGACTATTTGTGGACTAGATCTAGCTAATGGGGAAGCACAAAAATCCTTTAAGGATGAGGTGCACTTTATGAGCCAATCTAGGACCACCCCTAATTGTTTTTAATCTTTTTTTATCAAGACAGAAGTCGGTTAATAACGTGTAAACTACGTCAAAACCTATAATTTGCCGATAAAAATTAATATTAAGCCTCACTTTCTAGTTGGAAAAGTAGAGGCAAAAATTGGTTAAAATATAATCTTTTCATTAACGGAATTCCGATATTAATTTCTTCAGTTCCGGAAAGGAAATTATATGTTGAAAAATGTTGTCCGAAATTTCAGTGTGGGAGCTCTATTGGCGACCTCTCCAGAATTGTACAATACCAAAACGTATATAAGAGAATTTACACTGTACTTATAATATTTTGAAAATAACTACACTTTAGGGAAATGAAATACAAGTTGGTAGTAACATTAGTTATACAGTACAATATTATGCAAGTTGAATTGGATGTTATTTTATGACAGCTGAATCCTGAATATTTGATAGTTACTTAGTTTTGTTTCAAATTGACGATACAGGGTAACAGGATATTGAAGTACCTATATGTATTTAGATATGTTCAAATTGATACTAAAGTTGGGGATATATTTCTGACATTAACTAATAGTAACGATAGAATACGACCAACTCGACCATATCGACAAAATCGTAAACAATTCAGGAGTGTCAAACTCAATCAACGGGTTCATTAAAGTTACCAATTATATAATTGATTCGAAACATATTGGAAAAAATCATTTTACCAACCATAGGATTCTAACCTGAACCTTTTCACTTTCACGGCGGAATGAGCTTACAGTACTCAACCGTGACATGATTACTAAACTAATATTTTTCTTATATGCTTCGGAATCCGGAATCCGAAGCATATAAGGAAAATATTAGTTTGGTAATCATGTCACGGTTGAGTACTGTAAGCTCATTCCGCCGCGAAAGTGGAAAGGTTCAGGTAAGAATTCTGACTGTGATTATGGTTGGTAAAATGATTTTTTCCAATATGTTTCGAATCAATTATATAATTGGCTGCTTTCCAACGAAAAATTTGCAATTGCAATTCAGCCGTATAAATCTTATTAATTTATATTAAAGTTACAAGTTATTTAAAATTTCAAACGACATCCTTGTTCTCTTACATTAACATATTCTTCTTACTGACCACTACCTGATGACTTTTTTATTATTGTAGATTATAGACGCGTCGACAACTCAGGTCATTAGTGTCTTCAATACAACAATTAATAATCCATTTGTGTATTAGAATCTGCCAACCGGCATACACAAACCGACTGATACGAGTTCGGGCTCTTGGGAACGCCAATTCCCAGAAAACATTGGAATGCAACTGCGAGAACAACTACATTTCAATGTTACCCTTGGGGGAGTGACCTGATGACAACTAAGTTGTCGAAACATGTTGTCTTGTAAAAACTATAATAAATCTAAATAATATCTACATATTTTTTCTTAAATTTACAATTTATAAAGTTATAGATAATATAATTATTGAATGTTTGTTAAGTAGATTAAGATTATTATAATATAAATAAATAAATCTTTATTATTCAATTTGCATCTGGGCAGCTAGTTGAAAATATGAATTTGTACTATGTCCAGATAATCTTGGTGACCTTAAAAAACGAGTAAAAACCCCCATCGTACAGAATAAATTGATTCAATATTTAAACATGGCCATTATCACAAACTAAGTCCATGTAACTTTTCAGCTTATCTTTCGACAACTGTTTGAATTTTTTAAATATTTTGTTATGAATAAACAAAATCAGGTTGAACTTTTTTTAATCTGTTAAAACAAACAAAAACGAAATATTTTATAGGAAATTTATGCAAAATCAGGTTTGTACTATTTTAAGGCTCGAAGCTACAATTTTCAATGTAAGTTCTGCAATTGCATATTACATAGAAATACTAGTATCGCTTGTGGTCGAAATTCGACCAATTGTGGTCTCTGATTGACTGGCTGTAGTTGAATATTATGTACCTACTCTCACGCCTACTGATCCATAGATAAAGAGAGATAGTACATTGATCTGTCAAAAAATATTTAATATACACCTCTCTTTCCATAGACATCCCTCTCTTTATCTATGCGTGGACGTATGGCTGGCTTCATTGGTCTGGCTTTGACGTCATCATATGGCGGCTAAGCTCAACCATGAACACATTTTTTAAATTCTTGTTTACAATTAAGAGGAAGGATATAAGACCAAAAAAGTTGCATTACATTATTTGTTTATCTATGAGGAATAACATACACTATTCAAAATTATGAAATTTTGATACGCGATACGACCCTATTGTCAAAAACTCGACATAAATGGTTTAACCACAGATGTATCTCATATGTTTTTCTCACATGTGCTGAATTTTCTTTTTCGCCTTTATAAGGGCGCAAAATAAAGATAACATTTCTACAGCGAGATATTACGATAAATTGGTGTTGTTACAGTAGACTAGTCCCTTAAAACATTTACATTAATGCCACCATATAGTATATAAATTCCCTGTTATATTTTATTGTTTACGATGCGTTTTATTTGTTGTGGATGTAATGATTATACAAAATATTAGTAGATATTTTTTTTAATGTTGTAACATTTTCATTATTATTTAACATACAAAATGCGATTTTTTTAAAGTATGATATTCATGGTCCAAAAATGCCGCATATATACGAGTAAACATTTGCCAGTGCTCGCCAGTGAATAATTTACTCGGTTCTAGTAATTTTTAAATTATTTCTTTATAAAATTGTTCTATCAATACTATGTTTGGACAAACCGTAAGGCGTAACTCCATATTCAGATAATCTTATACAGTCAAACCTGGATAAGCGAGAGTTCAAGGGAGCACAATCTCATTCTCGCTTATAGAGGTTTCTCACTAACCCGAGTTTCTCACTAATGCAGGTACATGGGTAGCGTTTCTCTCTTATAGAGGTACGCAGCAATTCTTAACGATATCGTCGTCGGTTTGTTCTCCAGCGGTATAATATTGACGAGAAAACAATACAAAAACAATGGTAGGAAGTTCCACGATGTTAAATTTGTAATTTGTTTTGTCATTTGTTACTGTATGTGTGTATCTTTTATGTATGTATGTATTTTTATTGTAGCTATATTGTCGCTTATAGAGGTATAGATAAGTAGCAGTCTCACTTACGGAGGTCCATGAGGGAAAAACGACTCTCTCTTACACAGGTTTCTGTTTCTCGCTAATAGAGGTTTTGGGAGCTTAAAATGACGGGTCCTGCCTATTACTCTCACTTATAGAGTTTTCTCACTTATCCAGTTCTCACTTACCCAGGTTTGACTGTATAACATATAATGAACCTACCGTTCCAAAAAAATTATCCCCATTGTCCCAAACAGATGCGTAACTTCGGGTCAAAGAAATTAAAATGAAGTTCATAAACAACAGTTGTAATAATATACTTTATTGATATACAAATTTTCGCGTCGATGTTTCGAATTTTTGGCAAATAACGATTCCATATAACGATTCGGACTAGAGTCACAATGCATCAGTATGATTTAATTTTTAATATTAATATTTTTACTTACATCGTATTTTTTCTTTACATTATAAATTATATGCTGACTGGAAGTCGCCGCTAAACGCATTGTCTGCATATTGCTGCCGGTGTGTTGACCTTCTAGTTGACACTGCAAATCTGTGTTGTGTTCACGGACTCGGTTGATTATTGTTGATGACTTACGGACAGGATCTTCTTCTTACATTTTAGGCCTTTCTTGCGTTTCCTCTTAGCTGCCATCATGTTAATTTTTATTCGACGTTAACTTTATTTTTTAAATAATTATTATTGATTTAGAATTATTCATATTATTTATTTAAGCTTTACCCATATTTATTTCTTTTTATTTTTATGGTCACTACACTATACACTATAATAAACTTTCCACTGGCAGGGTCGCCATCTAATAGTTTTGGTTTTTATATATAGCATAGGTTCTTTAACATATAATTTAGCAAATAAATAACGGTATCGATTTATTCATTATTTTATTTATTTATTATATACAACTTATTTAACTATAATTCATTACTTAATCGGACAGAGTAACATCCTTCTCACATCTATCCTTCTGTCCCTCTATCCTCGTATCTGACCAAATTCATTGTTATTTATACTACTATATTTGATTAGCTTTGCGTTACAGTTCTAAGTACCTGTTCAATGCCCTCGCTGAGTGTGCAGTAGCAATGAACTTAATAATTCCCTAATGTGCAAAAACTACATACATTAATTATTGTGCAATACTTATAATATATACTACACTAATCACTATTTTCACTTCGTGTAATTTTACTTCAAAAGAACACCAAATTATTATGCTCCATAAAATTTACTAGCGCGTTCGCGTTTTATATAAAACTAATTAAACTTTAACAATAGACACTTTGATTAAAGCGTAAAAAACAGGATGTGTAGCTTGCTAATTTACTATATTAAACTGAGAGAAAAAAGAATAAAAAAAACTGTATAAGAAATAAAGCAATATAGCAGATACATGAACGGTAATTTTTCAAAAAAAGCTGACACTTTCTGCAGCTACGGCCTAGCATATAACATTGTGGTTTTTGTATAGCTCCGAGCTATATCTTATTGCACAAAAGGTTGTTCGCTTTATTGCACCGTATTGTCTTATTTTTGTGTTGTGTTTTGGCCCCAGCTGATAAAAAAAATGTCACTAAAGTTAGATTTACACTTACTGCGAATTTAAAATAAAAATGGGTATGTCTGTATCGCGGATACTTATAATATCTCTATTTATTTTCACCAACTGCCAGGATTAGTACCAGTTCATTCAATTTATTATTATATTTAATAACAAATTGAAATTTAAACTGATATACGAGGACAGTCGTGGTCCAGTGGTTAGCGTCGCGGCCTCTGGATCAGACTGTCGTGGGTTCGAATCCCACCTACGCTCATGGATGTTTTGTGATGTCATTTAGTTTTAAGTATGTTGTTATTTAATGTATAATCAAGACGCTAATGACCTAAGTTGTCGACGCGTCTATAATTTGCAATAAATAAAATTAAACCGATACTTTCATCAGTTCACGGGTTTGTAGTATTCTAGAACCTAAAGTAACTATATATACCAAATTTCATAAAAATCCGTTCAGCCGTTACGAAGTTGAGTAAATAACAAACACACACACAATCTTTCGCAGTTATAATATTAGTATAATTCAAATATCTGTAAGAATTTTCTTATATCTGTTTGAGCTAACTCTAAGCTTCAAATACTTCAAAATAATAGTTAAATCCGTTTGTAAACTAAAACTTAGTGTTTACCCGATGACCCACTACCCTAGCAATGTAGGTCACGAAATGCTCAACGTGATTACCCCAAACCATTATTTCCAACCAATCGGTCATCCACTGTTACAATGTGTGTCTTCTTTTTAGTCATGACTTGTTTCTAATATTATACTCTAAAAAATAACCTCAGGGCCGGATTTGTAACTGTTTTAATGTTTTAATAATAATACATAATTGAAAATAGAATCAACTACACGCAGGGTTAAGCAAAATGTATTCCTCATTTTATTCATTTAATAGGATCAAAACTAATCAACAAATTACTAGAACAACATTTTTAACTGAAAGAGTAGGGCTTGGGAGTTTGGGTCTTTTGTGTTGAAAAATTTAATCAATTTAATTCAATCAGCGCTGTACCATTCCTTGGCCACCGAGATTTCTGGAACTGTCAGTTCCAGATTTTCCCCCTAAGGTTATTTAAATAGTAGAATATATTTATGAATAGGCCCAGAAGTCTAGAAAAGCTGAAAACACAAAAGAAATGAAATAAATTAAATTCCTGTACAGAAAGAATTGAGAGCAATATGTTCTTAAGGAGTAGTATTGTTTAGAGAAAACACCAGCGTCATACATGCGCACAAACTAGTTTAGGGTCGGTCAAATCGACATTCTACCACTCATAGCTCTCCCCACTGCTTCTACTGCGCAGATCGGCTATCTTGCTGGTGTCTTCTCTAAACAATAGCAACTCTGCATGTTTACTTTTTGTTTTTCCAAATACGTTGACAAAGCGACTATTCATTTCGGAGTTTATAGTGGATAACATGCTTTAATAAAATAACTCTACAAAGCGTTTATTGTCAAGCGAAGCCGTTCAAAATAAATTTATAAAAAGTGTAGTCCTATTATTTGCAGAACTAAACTGCATCATCAACCCACTTGTTTGTTGTTTTTCTAGGTTAGGTTCTATTTATCCTTGCGTCATAAAAACTTTCTGCAATAATTCAAAAGTTTATAACGGGAGCTCAAGAACGTCTATAAATTTTGATAGAGATTTGGAAACAATGAAGATTATTAAAAGATCAGGTGCGTCATGGCCCATGGGACACCCGACAGAAGCTATGCTTTTTACGCATCTACTTAATAAAACTCTAACACTGACTAACTGACTGACTGACAGACAACGCGCAGCCTAAACCGGTGGGTCTAGAAGCATACCATTTTGCACAGGCGTTCCTTATATAACGTAGGTGAGCATTAAGAAAGTATTTTTGAAAATTCAACCCCTAACGGGATTAAATAAATTCACTATATTAGCGAATTACCATAATATATCAGACACTTCCGAGACTCAAGTCTCAAACCAGAAACTCCCAATTTCAATTGTTTTTCGGGTGTATGTATCTATGCATCTTTGCATTTTGGTCGACACTTTCTGTAGCCTAAACGGCTTGACGGATTTTTAAATATGAGGTGTATATAGAATCATCATAATCTCACGAGTGCTACTAAGTATATGACGTTACGGAAAATTCAATATGGCGGACTCTAGACGCCATGAATGCAAAAGTAATTTTTCTTTTAAAATACATCGATATGGGTATCAAAAAAAAGGTTTCATTGAGAAGATTTCAAATAGAGTTCATGACGTCACGGAAAATTCAATATGATGGCTGACTGTAGACGCCATTTTGTCAGAATGCAAAAGTAGTTTTCCTTCTAAATACATCGATATGGGTATCAAAAGAAAGGTTTCGTCGAGAAGATTTCAAATAGAGCACATGACGTCACGGAAAATTCAACATGGCGGACGCTAGATGCCATTTTGTCAATACGCAAAAAATCGGTAAAACCTTTTGTAATTGGGGTATCAAATGAAAAGGCTTGATGAGTAGGTAGATTCAACTAAAAGGAATAAAATACAAATAAATTATAAAAAAAAAAACAAAAAACCCGACGGGGTAAAAATCGAACTTAAAAGATGGAAACAAGATCAAATGAAAACATGGTTTCTTGTTTCCATCTTTTTAAGTTCGATTTATGTTTAATGTTTAATTTTATGCTTATTACGGTAGGTACTGTATGAACAATTTTTCAAATGCTTTCTTTTATAAAGTTTTTTATTTAAAAATTCTGAGCGACAATTTTTTTATAATGTTGAAGAACTCTATGACGTAGAGGAATGGTGATCCGTAAATGATGTAGAAATTAGGAGAGAAAAACTCAGTGGCAAAAGGTTCAAATAAAATTTGCAATACTGATGATTAAATTTGCATTTATAAACTTACGTTTTGGTGAGGATGGTGCAATGAGCACCGAAACGTAAGCTTATAAATGCAAATTTAATCATCAGTATTGCAAATTTTATTTGATCCTCTTGCCACTCAGTTTTTCTTTCCTAATTTTTTTTATAATGTATTTCACCGATTCACACATGACATAACTAAAAATTAAGGATTCATTTATATACATTGTGTAAGTTCATTTTACATCTATTCATATTTTTACTAATTTAATTTTGTTTGCGAAAATATATATCAAAAAACGGTGTTGCGAATGCCAATTGTTATACCGGCTGTTTAAAAAACTTCAATCTAAACTTTGAATGTGTTTTGAAGAGCAATGAAAGATAGAGAGAAAAAAGATTGATCTCGGCAGGCCGTAATGCAAAACGCGTGTCCCCAAAATATTGATGACGTATCTCGTGTATTGTTGCACACTTGCACCCTTCTGCATGGAGCCAGTCTCTATGATTCTATAAACGAATCTACTGCAACGTGGTAAATTATTTAATTTTGGAAGTTTCAAGATGGTCTACCCAAACTTTTTAAAAATGTACCTAATGTTTTTGTTTTTAAAAGAAACGGTTGGTCTTAAAATTCATGCAAAAGAAGTTAAGAAGCATTTTTAACCGACTTCAAAAAAGGAGTTTTTTTTGTTAAAAATGTTTTTTTTCATGTCTTGTTTTTTATGTGTGTGTGATTTAAAATAACCCAAGCCGGTGACCCGCATGTTACACTCTCAGGCCCGGAGTTAGAGGCCTAGGATCCCTAGGCACTTGACAGTTAGGGGGAGAGCCTAAGCCAAAAAAAAAATGTGAAAAAAATGAAAAAAATTAATTAGAACATTTTTGGACTTTTTTTATAATTTCCGAGCCCTGGCCGGGGCCCCCTCGGCGGCTGGGCCTCTAGGCCGCTGTCTTGTTGGCCTTTAAGCAGAAATCCGGGCCTCCACACTCTATTCAGTAAAATCAACATTCGGCTTTGGGGCATAGCTTTCGGCTGAAGCGGAATGTTTTGTCGACCGAAGCTTCAGTCGAACTTAAAGTGTATCGAAACGTAGCAAAGATGCGTCTGCTTCTGCAATTATACTTGAAGTCAGAAGTCATCTCATGAATATTTTATTTTTTTCCTCTGCTTTATAACGACAAAGCTGCGCATTGACACGAGACACGTTCGCCGCTTCGTCAGGACTCATTGCAAACTCTGTCTTGTTTAAAAGATCAGTGGCTGTACCACGGAGAAAGGATTTGAAGATTTATATCAATATAGTTAACACACAGAAGTGGGCATTAAATATTAAATAGTGTCCGAGGAAAGAGGGACAGGTGGTTTAACACACAGAAGAGGGCATTAAATATTAAATAATGTCCGAGCAAAGAGGTACAGGTGGTCTAATAATTGATTATTACTTCAGCGCAACGTTTCTAAATATATTATTATTTTATCAGGCGATCATAATATTTCAATCTTTCACCGTCAAAACAAATACGTTGCCTTGCCATTATTGTATTTGTTTATAATTAGTTTTGACGGTGGTTAAAGGTTCGTGCACTGACGTATGGAGCTGGGATTCTAGATGGTAGTGTAGATCATAGCAGGGCTTGCTTAAATTAATGCGTTGTTATATATGCGAGCGTACACAACGAAGCAGTGAGTGTAGCAGGTATAAGCGCTGTTACAAGAGCTGGTAGGTAGATATAAGAATGTATCTCACCATTCTTTCAGCGCGCTGACTACTACAATCAACGTGTGACAACTGTCAAATGGCCGTTACAAGTTTCGCAATGGATGTGACTTATAGTTTAATAAGTGAAATTTTGCCAGTTTTTATTTAATTTTTTTTGAGTTTTTTTCTAAGACGTATTTAAAAGTGTTAGGTTCCATACGTAAATATTCAAAAAACAGGTTTGGGTAAAATTTTAATTCTGGGTATAAATGATGAAATTCTTCATGTTTAGATCGTTTTCTATTAATAGGGTGGACATGACAGCTCCTACCCAAATTTGTATTTAAAAATAAACCACTTTGTAGCAGAAGAAATATTCGTCCTCGCTATATGACATTTCAAACGCGATTTAAGCTTGTATCTAAGCTTCGTTGTGCAAACCTATAAGCTCTTATAATTTCAGCCACCATCTACCATGCATGCTACCATCTAGAATCCCAGCTGCGTACTGCACGTACCTTAAGACGGTTTCCCACGGTCCGTGATATTGCAGACGGACGCTGACCAGCCCGCACTGACGCACCATGGGAAGAGTATCGCCTGTGGTAGCGCAGACACGTCCGTCGCGGTGCGTCCGATCCGCGGCGAGTCGGTAACTTCAAAGGTGCGGTGTGCGCTCGTGCGGGATCGTCCTCATAAACACAGACGAGCATGTCAAAACCTGTTCATTTCGCCAAGAGTCGTGCACGGCACGCGAATAGTGGAGTCTTCATCATTTTTTGACGAGTCAACACTGAAATACATATAACTGTCCCCAGAAGTCGTATTTAACAAAATTAGCCACCAACTGAAAAAATTCTGTTTACTCAATTTACTTTAAACAGTTCATTAAAATGTAAATTTTTAGATTTTTTTAATGAAAACATTTTTTTCTCAATTATGCTACATACATATAATAAGAGTTATATAATATAATTAACGTTCTAAAACTGATATTCACTTATATAATCATATTTATGGTTATAAAAATATTTTAATTGCTGCACGGTTCGAAATGGTAATAATTAGCCAAACGCAAGGCTGTCGGTTTTTGAAAATTAAAAAAAAATTTGAATTGCACACTGACGTCCCTAACTTTTTAACTTCCCAAATAATTTTGCTAATTTTAAAAGTAGATACATGTTATCTAATACCGATGAAGATAATTTGAAAAAAAAATCATCGTAATTGATAGTTAAAGAAGTGAGCGTTTAATTTTTACCCGACTGCGCCAGAAGAGGGTGTGTTTTTCGAGTGTATGTATGATGTATATTTCTTTATCACGTTCTGTAGCCTAAACGGCTTGACGGATTTTGAAAAATGAGGTGTCATTAGATTCGTCTGAATCTCCAGAGTGACATAGGGTATATGACGTCACGGAAAATTCAATATGACGGGCGCTAGACGCCATTTTGTCAGTACGCAAAAAATCGGTAAAACCTTGTGTGTGGGGTATCAAATGAATTATGAATGGGCTTGATGAGTAGATTCAACTAAAAGGAAGAAAATAAAATATTTATTAAAAAAACAAAAAAACCCGACTGCGTAAAAATCGAACATAAAAGATGGAAACAAGATCAAATGATAACTGCATGCAGTCGGAGGTATTTCTGTTCAATTTGTTACTACTATGCCTCCGACTGTTATCATTTGATCTTGTTTCCATCTTTTATGTTCGATTTTTACGCAGTCGGGTTTTTTGTTTTTTTAATTTAATTTTTTTTTTAAATTTAATAAGACGAGCAGTTACTAGGCTATGTGCGTCGTTATAAGTCTATTGTTTGAGACAGGTAAGTAGGTATAGTTTGTGCTTTAATTAACTTTTATTCACTTTATTGTTTAAGAGTTTAATTTAAAATTAATAATAACAAAGCTTATTTTTTTTATTTATTGTAGGTTATAGGCACGTCGACAACTTAGCGTCTTAATAGAATCAAATAACATATACTTAAACTAAGTGACATCACAACACATCCATGAGCGGAGATGGGATTCGAACTCACGACAGTCTGATTCAGAGGCTGGTACGCTGACCACTAGACCACACTGTCCTCAAATTTGTTTCTAGTCGGTTTTATTAAAGTCCAATCGTCACATGATTAAAGCATATGTCAGCTTTATTCCAACCTCCTTGGTCAGCTACCCAGCTGGGCCTGAGAAACAATTTTGTCGCATACTGTGTAAATGCAATTTTTTTGAAGTCATCGTTTAGTGATATTGTGTCAATGTAATACGGGCTTTTCACATATGCAATAGACTTTGGTGATTATAATTTGATTTAAACTGAATATGTTGTGTAGTACAGCTTGGGTAGTAATAGGTTTTATGATACGTCTTCAGTTACTCTCAGGAGTACATTTACACATAGGTACTAAGTATTTGTTTGAACACAGTAATTAGGTCATATTATGCTACGGGCATTAATTTGCTTTGAAACTAGAAAGATATAAATAGCAATGCCCGCTTTCTTTAGATGTCGGTTATTAAGTTATCAGTACGTTAAAACATCGACTGTATTTTCAGCAGAGCTGTGCCGATTACACAAAAAAAGTAATTGAGTACGATTACAATTACTTTACAAAAAAATGTAATTGAGTACGATTACAATTACTTTACAAAAAAATGTAATTGAGTACGATTACAATTACTTTACAAAAAAATGTAATTGAGTACGATTACAATTACTTTACAAAAAAATGTAATTGAGTACGATTACAATTACTTTACAAAAAAATGTAATTGAGTACGATTACAATTACATTCTTTATCAAATGTAATCGATTATAGTTGCAGTTACATTCGTTTCAAAAGTAATTGATTACAGTTACAACGTTAAATTCGTTTTCAAAAGTAATCGATTACAGTTACAGTTACTAAGAAAAGTAATTGGTAAATGTAATTAGTTACTTTTGCGCGATTACGCGCCCAGCTCTGATTTTCAGTACCTAAATTCTAAATTTCTCTGCACCACCACACACTGGGCCAGAGTTTGAAAAAAATCTGTTCAAAAATACATAGGACCCTCAAGGTTCAGTTACGACGACAGAGAGGATAGTGTGCTGTAACGGTTAGCGTAGCGGCCTTTGGATCACACTGTCGTGGGTTTTTGGGTTTGTGATGTCATTTAGATTTAAGTGATTTGTTATTTAATGTAATTAAGACACGCTAATGACCTAAGTTGTCGACGCGTCTATGATGCACAATAAATATAAATAAAATAAATACGACAGAGAAATGCAGTTTTATTTAAAAAATTTCAATATTTTTTTAATAGTAGATAAATAAATAACACCTTGTTGAGTAATCAATATTGGTAAGTAGGCAGGAAAACAGGGTTCAAAACGTAATTTTGAACAATTAATTACGTTTTGAAGCCTGTTTTCCTGCCTACTTACCAATATTTTTTAAGTAAAACTTCTTAGGTGGTACTGCCTCAATGATTTAGAGAGTAAAATGCTGGCAGATGCAACGAAAATGAGGGACAAAAAATGTGTGACGAAAATAGTGTGACGTGAATTATCATAACAATAAATTATCAATATGGCTCATTCTGATCCATTCCTTTCATATAGGTAGATTATAAAAAGCCTTGTTTACAAAAAGCATGAATTTAACAACTGATATCAATGTACTTATAGGCTTCAAATTAGAAATTATTTCTCAAGGTCAAGATAAAAAGAGTTTATGTGATTTAAGATTTATACAATATATTTCTCATTAATGGTTTCATAATATTAGAAGTTGGCAAAAACCATAACTTTTTATATAGGTTACCGCTTTTTTTGTACAAGAAAACGACAAATTGAGAAACGACACATGTGGGAACAATAAATCGACGTTCCACTGTACAAGTTGCTCAAATTGCAACACGGGAAATGCAGTTTGATTCAAGTCTTTTATACAGCTCTATTTTTAGTATAGAATCGGTCCCCAGAAGGTACATCAATTATTAATGTTTTTGTGAGGTTTTAAATCAAATCATATATTTACAGAGAAACTTTATATACTGTATGCCTTTTTATTTGAAAAAAGTCTCTAGTGGAAAATATAATCCTTCAAGCTTTTAGAAAAATCTTTTTAAAAATTGGAGAACGTTAAATTAAGTTTAATAGCGTTTTCAGATGATTACACTTTGTTACACTAGGCCGCACTAGTGTAAACTTCCATCAAGAACCATGTTCGACTGGTCAGTGTAGAGAGCAGTGCAAGTGTATTGTGTTGGGCGTCGGTGGGATGCTAGTTTCAGTGTTACACTTTTACCACCGTTGCAGAGTGGTCGTATAAATAAAGTGCAAAATGACAGCGGTAATGTGTAATGACAGAGTGATGGCCTACACCCTACACGAAGAGCGTTTACACTACTCAGCACTGGAACAGTGCTAGTGTTACACTCGTGCAAAACAACGCGCCACTAGTGTCAAACAAACTCGACACTCTAAACAAACAGTGTTTAAGAAAGTTGTCAAACAAGTTCTGAAATTAAAAAAATACGGACAAGTACGGGTAGGATTCGCGCCATGAAAGTTCCATTATAACAGTATTTGACAATACTAAATACCTTGTTGAGGTTATCAATGGGGTCGTCCCGCATTTTTTTTTAGATTTGAAATCTACGTTACAAATAGATAATATAACAATTTTTTTGAGAATTTTTCGGAAGTTTTTTCTACAAGAAAAAAATTCCCAAAAGTATGTATTTTTCAATGTAATTTTAAACATAGAATTATACCGCTATGGAAATTACGTCAATCACAATCAGTCTTCTCTGATTGGCTGAGAGAGATATAGTACACTGATCTGTCATAAATCGAAAATAAACCATCGGTATTTTCGGTGCTCGACCCAAAAAAGCTGTTGGGGACCTTAAAAAAACTTCGCGGCAGTTAAAATATATTTACATCTGAGGTATTTTTTATTATTTGTCAAAATTCTAACCTACGTCAAACAAAAATAAAATTATTCAAATTAAGACGACAGAATGTTTTGGAGTTTTTGATTATCAAACCACCTTAAAACGAATAATTCTGTATCGCAATATATTTTAAAATCTTTCAGTGTTTACAACGATACAAAATATAACTCCAGTGCAGCATTAGCAAACGTGTAAAGTGCTCTTCCGGGTTCCGGTAATGCAATTTATATACCTTTATCCTTGTGTTAGCTATGTGACGTAGTTTTATATAAAAGAAGGTCTCGGAATTCCCCGGTTTACTCGCTCATCTTTTTTAAAGAAAACACTGATTAGGCAACTGTATAGTACACATCCTCTTAACGTACCTTCGCTTGGAAATGTATCGAGTAAGGATCAGAGCACACAAACAACTTTTTGTATCATTAAATTGCTTGTAAACCGTCCGATGGAGCTACCAACAGCGTAAAATCACACCATTATTGGCTGAAATACTCAATTGATGTGTTACAAACGTGCGATTCTCGAAAACACAAAAAACACTTATTCACTGTAAGAAATGAGAAGGCCGATTACATAGATTATCGATGGTCCATTTGTAGCCAGCGATTAATCTGGTAATAGGCACACAAAGAGACAATTATGGCGTCGCAAACAGGTATCGCCTGCACATCGCGTAGATTCCATAGAAACACATTGCGCATGCGTGGTTATTAATTTTACATTAATTTGTTTTGTATTCATCCATTTTATATATGTAACTATACATTTTATTTTGTAATTTTTTACACACTTTATTGGAATATTACACAAATTATGTAATTTTAATTTACTTTATGAAAAAATCACAAATTTGTTTAACTTTACAGTAAAAGTCCAAGTTTTTATGAAGTTTTCTGTGTAAAAATAAATAATAATGTAAAATCACTTAGAAAATCGAGCGAATTCTACCTTAACTTTCGAAGTATTTTTACATCCATTTTTTACAGTGTTGCCGGTTTATCGTACATTTTAATAACACTGTTAAATTTTGACAACTACGTGTTCATTGGTTGTTGCGTTTCGTTACCATAGCAACCTGTCATTTTAAAGTGTGATTAAGAAAATATCGTGATTAAAATGTACGATAAACCGGCCATTAGTCGCAGGTTCGTGTAGAGGCATATATAAACTAAGAGTCATGCTTCACCGAGCTGCCATAGCAACGCAACTGGTTGAACTGCCATGGTTTCTCCGGGCTGCCAACAACACAACACCAAACAAGCAATTTTGCGGCAAACATTGATAATTTGATATTATTTATAAATTATGTAGAAATTCGCTAAAATTAATATTTTTTGCCACACCCACTACAAAATAGCTATTTTCGATGTATGTATAGTGGCCATTATAATGACCCATTTAACTGCAGGCAGGTGTGCGGAAAATGATTTACTTTCTGCACTAGCGCAGAAAATAACGGTTGCCATAGCACCTTTTGTTTATTTGCTCTATACAGGGTGAGTTCGACCACCCGTATCAGTCGTTTTTTTCGAAAACGGTTAGTCGTAGAAAGTTGTGTCAAAAATTTGTATTATAAAAGCCCTAATAAAGAATCGAATGGTGATAATTTTTTTCCCCGGGAAGGTCGGCTTCCCTATTAGTTTGCTCCAGAATGTCCAGAACTCCGGAATTATAAATGTAACGATAGGTCGAAAGTGGTATTGTTGAAAAGATCTTTAAAAAATAAGCAAGTTTTGTAGGAAATTTTTTTTTATTACTGCCACCGCTGTTAAGTAATATTTGTTTGAAATTACTAAATTAAAATGTCATAATAACGAACTTTTTAAAAGTCCGCATTTAAAATCTAGTTACCTATCTATCGATCATTAAACACTGAAGAAGTACACTCACAGTATAACCAGAAGAGCTCAGTAGTATGTATTAAAGTGTAAATGGAAGACAGTTTGAACACTTGTGACAATGTCTAAGGTTGCTAGATTTTTAATGCCGACTTCGATCGTTATTATGAAATTTTGATTTAATAATTTCAAACGATCGTTACTTAATAGGGGTGGCAGTAATTAAAAAATGTTTCCTACAAAACTTGCCTATTTTTTAAAGAGCTTTTCAACAGCACCACTTTCAACCTATCGTGCTTTCTAAAATTCCGGACTTTTGAACATATAATAATTTATATGTATACTTATAGAAATTTACAGGGGTGGCAGTAATAAAAAAAAATTTCCTACAAAACTTGCTTATTTTTTAAAGATCTTTTCAACAATACCACTTTCGACCTATCGTTACATTTATAATTCCGGAGTTCTGGACATTCTGGAGCAAACTAATAGGGAAGCCGACCTTCCCGGAAAAAAAAATTATCACCATTCGATTCTTTATTAGGGCTTTTATAATACAAATTTTTGACACAACTCTCTACGACTAACCGTTTTCGAAAAAAACGACTGATACGGGTGGTCGAACTCACCCTGTATATGCCTGCATACGGTTGCCTATTTAAAATGGGCCCGATCGGACCATTTTAAGGGTGATTTTTAGGAGTTGAAAAATGTTTTTGGGCCCAAACATACCGAAAAAATTATCCGAATCGTTTCAAAATTTAAATTTAACCCTTTAGTAAAGATTAAAATGTGGTGCTAAAATTTAAATAAAATCGGCGGATAGGACCGGACTTAAGGTTTGTTATGAAAACATTAGTTTGCGGATACGGATTTCCTTACTAAAGGGTGTATTTAATTTGGTGCAGATGCTGTATTGATAACAATATTGCAATTAAGTAAAAAATTATTATTGTAAGGGATGTATTAAGGGGTTAAATTTTTTATTTTGTACAAAAACTAACTTAAGTTCACATAATAAAGTCACAATGCCTGTACTAGCAAATACACTATATTGTCGGCAGGGTTTGGCACTGCGACCCGAGTTTTATTTTATTTTGTTGGAAGCTCAACCAGTTGAGCTGCCACTGGTAGGTCGGTGAGGCGTGGTCCTAATTTATAGTAATTTGGTATGCGCAGTGGTTTCCTATTAAATTCTTGTTAGAGAAAGATCACGTATTGTTCAGTCCCAGTCATTACTGCATTGGTGTCAGACATTCCGTGTCAAGATTCTATGTGATTATTAACTTCAATCTAATTACCTATCGCTTTTCATAGAATATCTTAACTACAGATGTCACCATTTCAAGAGTTTCGAATATATTAACGCTAATTAGTTATTTTATGTAAAATTAATTAACGAAATTATTTCAAAATTACAAATTAGCTAATTGGTATATTCATACAAAAAAAAAAGAAGCCATAATTTTTTACACTATACACACTACAAAGTGATATGTTTTGTTCTTTTTATAACTTTTTTTTATTTACCACATGAAAAATATAACAGAAAAAGAGAATGAGAAAAAATTGCCGTATCGACTCCAATGCTATTATAGAAATGTACTTTGTAATTATTTAATATTTATCATAGATATCGAAATCTGGGGATGTAATATAAAGTGCGACATTACACGAGGGAGGGGAAGCCATTTAGGGGAGGGTGCATGTCTGTCTTATGGACATGTCCATGCTAAGCATGTGCCCACGTTCTATTGGCCGCGTCTTTGCGCATGCTCAATTGCGGCAGATGCAGTCGTCCGCGTCTTTATACGCATGCTCAATTGCTCGTACAGCGCTTGTGCAACTGAAGCGACCATTAGATTGTGGGCACACTTGCTTCCTCACCGCTCCCCTTAACAGCAACCTCCCCACTCGCTTGTACTACGTTCCTATAAATTTGTAATAATATAATAAGTGAAAATATATATTTTGTTTCTTAACAGTGGCTTATTGAAAACCGTTCAATCCTGTTGCCGGACCCTGTACAAATGTAGGATAGTAATGTTCGAATTTGGCAAGAGGTGAATAATTTAGGTCACACGATTTTGACTCACTCTGTATTATAAAAGCTTAGAATGCTTCAGCGGAAAAAATAACTTAGAAGTGCATTTAATTGCACAATTTAAGGCGGCCAGTAAATATAAATTTGTACTTCAGAAGAGATTAAAAAATTCAAAAAATGCTGTAGTATTCTGTATGCTAAATTGCAAACGAAACTTTGTAAAATTCAAAGCACATTCATATATAAAAATGTTGAAGGAAAATACAAAGCCGTTAACCTCACGTACACGCTGTGTGGGTTCTATGATAAGAGAAAGAGAGAGGTGAAATAGAAAGACAAAGGTCACTATATACATGTCTGAACTAAACAACTGACAGTATACGATATTACGAAATAGAGCTATAAGAAAAAATTCGACTGATGACCAGTCCTATACTTCCCACCTAGTAAATATTTTCAAAAAATAAACACTCGTTTTTTTATTCTTTGACTAGGCCCAAATAACCTTAGCTGTTGGTGGTCTTTAAAACACAATTTAATTTTTATTCTTTGAAAAAAGCATGGCCCTCTTTTTTGTTTAGTGATCTACTGATGGCTAGCTTAATATAGCAAAAATCATGGTTACCTTGATTTACGTACAATTTTCTTTTTTTAGTAAAATATTTTTTTTCTCGAAAACTATACATTTTAGAGAAAAAAAATATCTACATTTTTTTCATATTATAACATCTAGAATTCATTTATATATTTTTTTACCTATGTTAATACGTGACATTGAGAACGTTTTTTTGAATATCTCAGGATCCACTGAACCGATTTGACTCAAAATCTAATCAGATCTAAGTTAAAGACTGATAAACACAATAGAACAATCGGCATGCCCGTATGTTGTTCCGTTCTTGAGATATCGAAGGCGAAAAATTGACCACATACACACACACACACACACACACACACACACATACAGACATCAGTCAGAAAATGATCTTAAACGATTGCTAGGGTCTCAAAACGTGAAAATCTGTTAAAATCTCGAAATATTGTTTTCGGACTGAATCCATTACTTCCCTACCATAGTAGAGGTGGGAAGTAAAAATACCATGTTATGAAAAACATTAACTAAATTAACTGACGCACAATATTAAAAAGCCACTATAAAGAGGAAAATAATAAAATTTTGAGATCGGCGCCAATTTAATTACTAAAACTTTTTATATATTTACTTTTATTTTATTTAACTGCTCAAAATTGTATTATTTTCTTCTTTTTAGTGGCTTTTTTTGAAGGAGGTTCCAGTCGCGGATTCAGGGGAGGGTTAAGGGGTTCACACCTCCCCCATCCGAAATTTTTGGAACGCATAGATAAAAGACATCCTATTTATATCTTAGCAGCGTTGGGCGTTGCATATTTTCGATATTTTTTTATATTTTCGCGTGTAAAAACTGATTTGGTGAGGTAAGTATCAATATAATGTACTTGTACATAAATATTTTGAACCCCCCCCCCGAAATATTTTTTTGAATCCGCCCCTGGGAGGTTCCATTTTGTTATTTTTAATAGCGTTGCAATACGTAGTTTGCACGTTATTAACCGACTTCTTTCTTGATATCTGATTACTAAATAAAAAAAAACAACAACTATTGAACCGATTTAAGTAAAATTGATGTGGGATCACCCTGAAGGTATGCCCTATTAAATAGAAAAAGAATCATCAAAATCGGTTTACAAATGCAGGAAATACGAGATAACATACATAAAAAACTATTGAACCAATTTAAGTAAAATTAATGTGGGACCACCTTGAAAGTATTCCTTATTGACTAGGATAAGAATCATCAAAATCGGTTCACAAATACAGGAGATATGAGAGTCATTCAGGAGTTATAAATAGCTCAGAAATATCTTAATACGGACCTGAACACAACGCTAACTGCAAAATCGATACAATATATATAAAACGACGACAACTGAAGTTATGTGGGTTTGTTTGCGTCTTTTAAACATGAGATTAAAAATAGAGTTGCATTAAATGATACTATAATATTTACAAACATAATATGACAAATATTGTATCTTTTATACGAAGCGAATAAATGATTTTAATTTACAGTAAACAGATTGAAAAAAATTACTAATATAGGTACATTTTAGAATATTATTTCGTTATCCGTGACCCGATCTATTCAGTGACTTCAATAACAGGAATTTTCAGATCTTGTAACGTTACTGTTCCGTATATGCGGAACAGTTTCAAAATACCTGTTACCAAAAATACTCCCCATCTCTAGGGCCTAGACCGGACTGCTAGTATAATATACAGAGTAGATGCATGTACATTGTACATCTCCCGTGTTTGAGGAGAAAGGTAAATATTCCATAAGATAAAAAGGTCATTATTTTTGAACGCAACTATCTCATTTTTCCGGTGAATTATCGAAAAATTAATGACGTCCACATAATTATACCTAACAGAGCATTTTTTTTATCTCTTCAAAAACTGTCTATCTCCTCAAAAACCGGACATATACTTGTGCATAGTAGTACCTACATGTATTTATAGTGATGCGCGATACGAGATATTTTAGTCGATTGTCTCGATTGTTCAAACATCTCAACGACTCTCGATGGTTGTCACTTGTACTTGATTGTTGTTGTTTCATACTTCACCGAGACTGAGTCGCACAGTACTGAATCGTACACTGCCGAGAGCCACATAATATACAATCGTTCATCACTCAACAACTGTGGTCGAGTCGATGGTCGATTGTGGAGTAATCGCGTAATACGAATTCAATAGTGAAGAGATCACAGAGTAGTGAATACCGACTGAACAAGGTGAACAGTGAACAAGACTTCACTAAAGTCTTGTCTTGAAATATCAAGACTTCACTAAGTCTAAGCCTAGATTAAAAAACTCTTGTCTTGTCTTGAAAATTTCTAGACAAGACTTTTGCAAGTCTTGTCTTGAAAATCTAGACAAGACAAAACAAGAGTCTAGAAGTTTAGATCTAGACGGCAACACTAGCTATAACCGATGTGAAAGATTTTTTCGTTGGAGAGCAGCCAATTATATAATTGTTTCGAAACATATAGGAAAAAATCATTTTACCAACCAGTGGTCACAATCAGGATTCTAACCTGAACCTTTCCACTTTCGCGGCGGAATGAGCTTACAATACTCAATCGTGACATGATTGCTAAACTAATATTCTCCTTATATGCTTCAGAATCAATAGATTTTCACTACATGCGAGCGTCAATTCATATCTGCTAATTCAATAGCTATATGATATGAAGTGAATCCTCGAACCAGCGAGAGTCTAACATGAGAGTGAAAATTATTTCGAATATCCAATAAGGGGATATATTAAATAAATACATAGGTACCTAGATATATCGATGCTATAACCGATGTGGCAAATAATCGACTTGAACAATCGAATATTTCGATTGTAAAATCAAACTCCGAGTCAATAATTGTGGACTCGATTGTTATTATGAACGATTACAATTATTATTTCGATTATAAAAACATCTCGTATTCATCACTACATGTATTTCTTTCCATCCCGTAGACCTGTAGATTATGTGAAGATACGAAGAATTTCTTGGCTGGATTATCTAATGACGATTGTCACGTTGGTTATTTTCTAGTTAAATATATACTATATATACAATTTGTCTTATTATAGCTATTTCTGAGCCATTATATTCAAGCACAATGAGCAAACAAAACATCGTTCCTCTAAAACCTATTAAAACAATCCAATTGCATTTCGTTTTGTAACGCTAGACTTTACTATTTTGGTTGAACAGATATAATGCTGTAACAAACACGTCTGAGTTCGTTCAAAGGGAGTTTTGGGGCTGGCGGCGTCGGGACGTCGACCGTTGTGAACGCGCTGGGACGTCGCAAGAGCATTGTTATGTCTAGTAAGTGTAATGATGGTGTACCGTCAGGGACGGACTAAAATCGATGTACAGTAATACCTCGTCTATCCGTCAGAGGTCGGAATCGGATTACCGAGTCAAAATTGAAATTGTGTTTTTAAAGACCACCACACAGCCAAGGAATATTTGGGCCTAGCACCAATTCATATTTTCAATTCATTATTTTTTTTTTAATAATAAATTGAAAATTCAATTGACACTTTTACCAGCTCTCGAGAATTGGGGACTTGTAATAGAGGAACCATAGTAACGCCATGTAAACAACAGCACTGCCACACGCTCGGCCATTCTCAAGCCCGATTACAGGGTGCTGAATTGCTTTGCGGATAATAGGGATTTAACCCGTAAAATCAAACTTTTGCGATTTCCTGCTTCCCTAATTTTTTTAGGAAAAATATCTTCGAATAAACGTTTTAGAACATAATTCTGCACCTAAATCATTAAGCAAAATTAATTTTAAATGCTTTGTAACGGCAGAAATTTGATATGAAAATGTCCAAATTACCTCAAAAACAGATAGCGATAGCCATGGAACTTGAACAAAATGATGATGTTTTAGCTGTCAGAATAATTTCTAAACATTTTGTTCAAGTTCCATGGCTATCGCTATCTGTTTTTGAGGTAATTTTGATATTTTCATATCAAATTTCTGCCGTTACAAAGCCTACGGGCCGCCGTCAAAAGGATCGGATATTTTTTACAAAAAATCAATTTGGCCGCCATTTTAAAATCTGATGTAATTTTATTTTTTTGTGTCCTATGAAACTCTTAAATATCAATTTTCAAAAGGATGGGATAATTTTTACAAAAGTACATATGGCCGCCATTTTGAAATCTGACGCCATTTTTTTTTGTCCTATAAAAAAGTTATCAGATACAGCGAAGATGGTGATATTTTCAAGCTTTTTTTTGTATTTAAGAAAAATTCAGTGTAACAATTCAAGCAAAACCAGTGACATCTCGTGGTTTAGATAATAATTAACACTAATAACAATAGCGCATCATGTTGAATAGATTACATACTAATACAATGGTCAATGTTATTGTTGCAGACCGGAACTATAACTAAAACAAGATTAACTAAGTTACTGAAAGGAAATCCTAATTATCCTAATGAGATTAACTAACTGTTATTTACACGACGAGGCACTAAGATACAACCGTTGCAGTAGTGTATTGGTTAATATACACTGTGTCCAAGATAGTTAATCATTGTTTACATGCGAAATATACCGTCACTCCCACCACTTGTGCCCGTACTTCCACCATATCTTTTTATTTCACAATTTTATTAGTAGGTACGTAGATAATGTAGATATATACAAGAATCAAACATACCCCCCCCCCCCCCCCAACCATAACCGTAAAACGAAATTATTACCTTTATTTTGTTCAAAAACAAATTTTAAGTTCACGTAATGATTATAGCAAATACAGGATGTCCAAGTTAAGCGTGAAATGCATGGGGATTTCCTAAACGCTAAGAGATAGAGATTTG
Organism: Mongoloraphidia duomilia; assembly: GCA_039654895.1. Classification (NCBI taxonomy): domain Eukaryota; kingdom Metazoa; phylum Arthropoda; class Insecta; order Raphidioptera; family Raphidiidae; genus Mongoloraphidia; species Mongoloraphidia duomilia. The sequence continues at coordinate 19,164,098 of CM077527.1, forward strand.
ATTAAATGAGACAAAATGTGCAGAATTTCCAGTACTACTGCCCTGCGCAGTCAAACTTTCCATAATTTGCTTGACTTGCGACAGACAGTTGAAAAACAAGATTTTTCCACTTAGGCGCGTTAGGCACTTTTTGCCTGGGTACTGAAAAAATGTGAAGCGTGCCAACTACTTCCGTAAGAATTCGCAACTCTACCGTAAGAATTCGCAACATACTTATACCTATCATAAAAACGTCCGTCTACATCACTTCGACTCATAGCGCAGTGGTTACGTCTTTGCGTTCTATGCATAGGAACCTGGGTTCGAGACCTGATGGCAGTGTAGAATTTTTGGCGTTTAGGAAATCCCCGTGGATTTCACGCTTAATTTGGACATCCTGTATTTGCTATAATCATTACGTGAACTTAAAATTTGTTTTTGAACAAAATAAAGGCAATAATTTCGTTTTACGGCAACGGTTTGGGGGGGGGCATGTTTGATCCTTATATATATCTACGTACTAATAAAATTGTGAAATAAAAAGATATGGTGGAAGTACGGGCACAAGTGGTGGGAATGATGGTACATTTCGCATGTGAAAAATGATAACATTAACTAACTATCCTTATTAATTAATACAAATAAATGCTTAAATTTGAATTTTAGTGTTAGAACCACCCATCGAATGGCTTAACGTTACAATGCGATATAGAGGGCAGTATAGCCTAGTGGTTAGCGTGCTTAGTGCCGCAACCTCTGGACTGGACTGCCGCGGGTTCGAATCCTACCTGCGCTCATGGATGTTTTGTGATGTTATTTAGATTTAAGATAGTTGTTATTTAGTGTAGTTGAAAGACGCTAATGACCTGAGATGTCGACGCGTCTATAATCTGTACAATAAATTAAATTAAATACAATGCGATAGTAGAAAAAAATCATTTTACACGTCTTGTGTCACCATCGGGACTCTAACCCGAAACTTCCACTTTCGCGGCTGGTTAGATTTATTTATTTATTGTAGACTAGCCGTTACCCGTGGCTTCGCCCACGTATATTTCGATTTATGATTTATTATCCCCCCCGCGAGAAATTCTCCGCCTGCGAAGCGAAGCCGGGCTGGTGGTGTTTATTCGCTCGAATTTTATAAGACATAACTCACTCGCTTCGCTCGTTCGCTCGGATTTTATTAATACACTACTCACTCGCTTCGCTCGAATTTTATTAATACATTACACACTCGCTTCGCTCGTTCGTTTGAATATTAATAATACAATACTCACTCGTTTCGCTCGTTCGCTCGAATTTTATTAATACATTACTCACTCGTTTCGCTCGTTCACTCGAATATTAATAATACATTACACACTCGCTTCGCTCGTCGGATCGAATTTTATTAATACATATTGCTCACCTACGTTATATAAGGAACTCCTGTGCAAAATTTCATGCTTCTAACTTCAAAAATGATGAACTTCCATACAAACTTTCATCCCCTATTTAACCCCTTTAAGGGATGAATTTTCAAAAATCCTTTCTTATTACTCATCTACGTTATATAAGGAACTCCTGTGCAAAATTTCATGCTTCTAATTTAAAAAATTACGAACTTCCATACAAACTTTCATCCCCTATTTAACCCCCTTAGGGGATGAATTTTTAAAAATCCTTTCTTATTGCTCACCTACGTAATATAAGGAACTCCTGTGCAAAATGTCATGTTTCTAACTTTAAAAATGACGAACTTCCATACAAACTTTCATCCCCTTTTTAGCCCCTTTAGGGGATGGATTTTCAAAAAAAATTTCTTAGTGCTCACCTACGTTATATAAGACACTGCTGTGCAAAATGTCATGCTTCTAACTTCAAAAACGACGAATTTCCATACAAACTTTCATCCCCTATTTAACCCCCTTAGGGGCTGAATTTCAAAAAATCCTTTCTTAATGGATGCCTACGTCACAAAAGGAACCTACTGTCCAAATTTCAAGTTTATATCTTCAGCGGTTTGACCTGGGCGTTGTCTGTCAGTCAGTCAGTAACGGAACTGTTTTATATATATAGATTATAGACGCGTCCACAACTTAGGTCATTAGCGTCTTAAATTACATTAAATAACAACTAACTTAAGACTAAATAACATCACAAAACATCCATGAGCGCAGGTGGGATTCGAACCCACGACAGTCTAGTCTAGAGGCTACGGTACCAAGTACGCTATCCATTAGGCTACACTGCCTTCTACTTAGTTTTTTTGTGAACGTCTCATATAATACAAGGAAAAACATTAAGAAATAAAAATGTTATACATTATGCTGCAAAAATGTATGAATTCATACCGTTTAAAATTAAAAAAAATTTAATAAAAAAAGAGAAAAAGAGCTAATTTTGAAGTCGTCTATACTTTTTACTAAACTATTTTTGGCAATCAAGGTTCATTAGACAAACGAAAACAGAACTTAAAGAACGTAAGGTTACTTTTACAAGTTCAACAAAGTTTACAGACGAAGTTAGGTTTAACGAAAAAGTTTGTTAAAAGAATTTCACTATTTGCGAATCGAACTTGCAAAGTTCCAACGTAAACTATAAGATTTTTTCCACATTTGAAGTACCAACGTTCTATTAATACAAATAAATAAATAAATAAATGGTTTATAGCCACCATCTGGCAGGATTATCTAGACCTACACTAATAAATTCAAATAATAATTATTTTTTACTCATAAATAATTGAAAATTTAATTTATTAAACGGTTTTATTTAGCTTGACCCCGTATATTTGTTTGTTTGTTACTATCTTTGTCTCAAATCTTGCGACAGCTTTTCCAACTACTTCTACTTAACCGATTCTTATGAAACTTTGCACACACATTGAGTTCCCGTGACAATATAATATGATAATTTCAACTTGGTAACGAGGGTCTGACGATGGAATCAGGAGGTGGACAGTTGAAAGGATGAGGAGTTTGCATACTGATACGGACCAGAAATCAAACTAAAAACTAGATAATAAAAATAGGTAAAAAAAAACCGCACCCTAGTTTTCAAAGCTTAGGAACACCCCGTGTAAAGAATCATAAACTTTCAGTTATATAAACTGAAAACAACAAAATATTGCTAGTTTTAAAAGGGTTAAAATTGCAATACTTTATCATATATGTTTATTATGTTATGCACATTGCACATGTGCATGAAGCTATAGATACAACATGGCCGCCTGTTGTATATTTTATAGTTAAAAACGTCATGCTTGTAAATAACTTTGTTGCGTTTTAAAGTGGTTTCTGCTTCACTGATTCAACCCAAATGCCCCATATTTCAGAATGAAATTTCAGGAGAAAGGTAATGAACACTACTTACGGATGCTATCTTTGAAAAAAAAATTTAAAAATTCGACTGATGACCAGTCCTATACTTCCCACCTAGTAAATATTTTCAAAAAATAAACACTCTTTTTACTTCCCACCTCTACTATGGTAGGGAAGTAATGGATTTAGTCCGAAAAAAATATTTCGAGATTTTAACAGATTTTCACGTTTTGAGACCCTAGCAATCGTTTAAAATCATTTTCTGACTGATGTCTGTATGTGTGTGTGTATGTGGTCAATTTTTCGCCTTCGATATCTTAAGAACGGAAGAACATACGGCTATGCCGATTGTTCTATTGTGTTTATCAGCCTTTAACTTAAATCTGATTAGATTTTGAGTCAAATCGGTTCAGTGGATCCTGAGCTATTAAAAAAAACGTTCTCAATGTCACGTATTAACATAGATAAAAAAAATATACCTAAATGAATTCTGGATGTTATAATATGAAAAAAATGTAAATATTTTTTTTCTCTAAAATGTATAGTTTTCGAGAAAAAAAATATTTTACTAAAAAAATAAAAATTATACGTAAATCAAGGTAACCATGATTTTTGCTATATTAAGCTCGCCATCAGTAGATCATTAAACAAAAAAGAGGGCCAAGCATTTTTCAAAGAATAAAAAAAGAGTGTTTATTTTTTGCAAATATTTACTAGGTGGGAAGTATAGAACTGGTCATCAGTCGAATTTTTTTTTATTCTTTGACTAGGCCTAAATAACCTTAGCTGTTGGTGGTCTTTAAAACACAATTTAATTTTTATTCTTTGAAAAAAGCATGGCCCTCTTTTTTGTTTGGTGATCTATACTGATGGCTAGCTTAATATAGCAAAAATCATGGTTACCTTGATTTACGTACAATTTTCTTTTTTTAGTAAAATATTTTTTTTCTCGAAAACTATACATTTTAGAGAAAAAAAATATTTACATTTTTTTCATATTATAACATCTAGAATTCATTTATATTTTTTTTTACCCATGTTAATACGTGACATTGAGAACGTTTTTTTGAATATCTCAGGATCCACTGAACCGATTTGACTCAAAATCTAATCAGATCTAAGTTAAAGGCTGATAAATACAATAGAACAATCGGCATGCTCGTATGTTGTTCCGTTCTTAAGATATCGAATGCGAAAAATTGACCACATACACACACATCACACACACACACACACACACACACACACACACACACACACACACATACAGACATCAGTCTGAAAATGATCTTAAACGATGGCTAGGGTCTCAAAACGTGAAGATTTGTTAAAATCTCGAAATATTTTTTTCGGACTAAATCCATTACTTCCCTACCATAGTAGAGGTGGGAAGTAAAAATCTGCATCGCGGGTACACACAGTTGACGTGTATATCGTTAAACACAAATAATTGTATTAATACATCCACCATTATTTATCTTATAAAATTAAATGTTCATAAAAGACGAAAGCCCATGATATCCTACGTGCTACTAACTGGAATATGACATGGTAGTTATGCGTGTCCTCGACTCCTTACTCACGGTTGAAGTGAATAACCCGTTACAAAAACGCATGTGTGTAATAGGTAGAATTTTACCTTAATAAATTATTTTTTCTTTATGACAATAAATCTCTTATTAAATAATAATGTTTAATAATAATTGATAACAATTAATTATATCATTTTTTGCCATACCCACTACAAAATAGCTACTTTAGATGTATGTACAGCGACCTTTAATGAGTCATTTAACAGGCAGGTGTGCGGAAAGTGTTTTACTTACCGCACTATAGGGCGGTATGTAAAGGTTGCCATAGCAACTTCTGTTTATTCGCTCTATATACGCCTGCTTGCGCCTGCCATTACTTATACTCACGAACTTCACAGCATACTGTAGAAGTAAGAATGACGACGCAAATGAACTGTCAAATTTTTTTCAAAATAAAGTGAAAAGTATGCATTTTGTAGTGGCTATGGCAAAAAATACCATATATATTTCGTGCGTAATGGTATTACGACTCGTGTGTCACCACTCGTCGTAATATTGTCCATTACACATTTAGATATACAATCTACTATAATTTATATAATAATAATAATATAATTTATAATGCAATATAATAACACAGTAGAATTGTCAAAATGAAATGGACAGAGATAGATATAGTAGATTATAGACGCTCAAAAGTTGGGAATTAGCGCTCCCAGGGACTCGAGCTCGTACCAGTCGGTTTGTGTTTGCTGCAGACTGGCAAATTTCTAATACACATATAGACGCTGATGACCTGCGGGGATAATGAAACGGAATAGAAAATAAAGAATCTATCGGTTCGTTGTTGTATCTTATAGACATCTAACGGAATTTTTATAAAGTTCTTAGTTCCCTCTCATGGAAGGTAGTGAGACGCGCGCATCGTTTAACGCTTTGCGCAAACTTTTCCGACGTCGCGTATGGAGTTATTCACTAAAAAAAATGTATCGCAAATCGTTTTAAGATGTCTTTTTCCAGTGTTATTTTTATTAGAATATGCATGGTATTAATCACAACCACGAGAATAATTTTAATAATTTCCTAGAGACAAACGACTCATGATGGCTTAAGGATCCAATTGAAATGCAATTACTGTTTTTAATGCATTTATTAGCTAACGTTTCGTAATACATAATTACATGAGTAATTTGTCTCTAAGAAGTTATTAAATTATCATCAGGATCACTACAGCTTCTGTTTAAAAAAACAGATCCTTATCAACCACGAGAATAATAATATAATGCCCCCAGATAGACTGCAGTATCCTCCTTAGTACTAGTTCACACCAAGTTAGGAGGATAAAATCTAATTAATTAAAATGTCATAAAATAACACTGAAAATTAATTTCATTCATATTTACAAACTAACATTTCAATGCTATCATGTTTAAGAGTTGTTGAAGTCAACAATTTAATAAATAATTCATGAAAGACTTTTAATATCGTTTTTTCAAGCACGTCTTCAGAATTCTCTAGTACAGGAGTTCAAAACTTTTAGACGTGAATAACGTCTAATGTCTCATACTGGGATTGCAGTTGAAAAATATTAGAGTAACGGAAATAGTCGGAAGTGATTGACATGTGAAACAAACCACAGCATGTCTAACTATGTTAAGGTTTCAGTCACAGTATGCCAGGTGATCGAACGGAAAAGTACAAGCCTGCCGACAGCTACAAACGCCAATCCCAGGTTAGAATCCCGAAGGATTTTAATATTTTTTTAATAATGAAAATATGTAGATATTGGATAACAATTTAAAATATAAAAACAAATTACAATTATTTTATTTATTATATTTTAAGAAATAAGACAAATAATAGTGGATGTATTTCTTTCCATGACAATGAATACAATTATTTGTGTTTAACGGTATTCACGTCATCGTTTGTACCCGCGATACAGACATACTCTTTTTTTGAGAAGGATTCGTAAGCGGTTCAAGTAAATGATCCGTTTAAAAAGTATTCTTTTTTAGGGTTCCGTACCTTTGCATGGACCCCTATTATTTATATTCTTGTTTGCAGTGTGCACTGTTAAAAAATATCAAACATGCAATGTCTAAATATTTCAGGGCAATAAATCATATTTCTTTACAAAATAATTTTCAGTATTTTCGAAGTAATTATAATATATTTCGCGATTTGTATGTAGAGAACTCCTGCTCTACATTAAAATGTTTAGTGTCTGCGAACAAAAAAAGAAATTAATTTCGTTTTTAGTCAGAGCATGTTACAAGAATGTAGAGTTTTGTATAATGAAAATATTTTCCTTTTTAAAAAGTCTTTTATAAAAGACCACTATAATATTCATTGAAATAGCAACGAAAAAAACAAAACAAAAACATAACCAGGTTGTTTTCATTTGTTCATTTTAAAACAAAACAACCACGAATTGTGAGGTTTGAATGAAGATAAATTATTAATATCTCTGTATTTAGAAGTTTCTTTAACATAACAAAGATATAGCTTTAAAAGAAAAATATTCAAATATTTTAAGGTTTTTTTCTTGCGTTCTTATTAAAAAAATAAGACAAATGAAATAATATTTTTCTTTCAGATGCTTCATTTGTTTTAAACAAAAAATGTGCTTCCCCGTAAAACGTTTCAAAGTCAAAACTGAGAATGTGTCTGTTGAAATGTGTAAGCTTTCACCTCCGGCGTTGTTCCAAATTTTCATTGTTTCCGGACTTGTAGGCCGTGGTCCGATGGTATTTTTACCTGTTGCGGTAGACATTTTCAAAGGCCGCGGTCGAAATGTCCTCCTTGGTGGCTCGAAGGTAAGTGTGTCCTCCCTTCTTTTATGCTAAGTGTCAGTGTGTTCTCTGTTCGGTCGTAGTCCTGCCAGTCTGTTCTCTGTTCGGTCGTAGTAGGACTATGACCGAACAGAGAACATACTGGCACTTAGCATAAAAGAAAGGGGGACACCAGACTTATCTGTGACCCGCCAAGGAGGACACTTCGACCGCTGTCACATCAACTTTGAAAATGTTTACCGCAGTTGTAGACGAAACGTCAGGTAGAAATACCATCGGATCACTGTCTACAAGCCCGGAAACCATGAAGATTTGGAATGTATGTTAGTTTAATCAAAAAGCGGCCAATTTATAGTGAGTTAAAGGCATTTCGATCTATTCCATTTAAAAGTGGGTAGTTTTAAAAAGTCCGTGAGCAGTTTTAAGAAGTGCGTGGGTAGTTATAAAAAAATCATCTGAAAAAAAAAATATTTAACCAAGAAACGTTCCGGCTAGCATAATCTGAAAAAAATATTCAGCTAATAAGCGTCCATTGATAAAAATATTTTGTGATAATGGGGAATTCATTGAAAAAAATTCTAACAAATTAACCAAATTCATTGTAAATATGAAAAATTTACTGGTTTAAAACATAACCTTTTTGGTTCAGTGCAGAACATAATCACTTACATTTACCTAACCCCATGTGATCTAAAATTTTCCATTAACCAATTAGGGATAATTACAGGATAACTTAAGTTGTTGAGTGTCTATAATTATTAACAATATCTATCTATAAATAATATGGATAAAGAAAAATAATTACAACATTTTATCTATATAACTAAAATAACATTTTCATTGCACAAAAAATGCTGAAGGTAAAAAATAAAAAAAAATGTTTCAGAGAAGAGCTGTTAGCAAGTTTGTAGATGTGTTGGAGGACTTCTGATCTAGATTAATGTGCAAAGACCAATGCTTTGACAAGATCCCATGGGTTTTACAGGAGGTCGTGAAGTTTGCTTTGTAGAGACGAAGGACACAGAAAGCTTTGAAGTGACCCACAGTTCACTGTTACAATATCACGACATTTCGCTTCTACAGTATTCCGTATCGGTAGAGAAAAATAATAACTATTTATTATAGGTATAGAACCTAACAAAGCCGTTTCAAGTTTATTCCGGAATCAGTGATAATGTTAACTTCTAATTGAAAATTGTTGTATAATACATACTCAAATACACACACCTGATAAACTTATTAATCACATTTTTGAAGTCCTGCCCTAGCACTGGTCTTCCAAGTTGGGCAGGAAATCTTCTTTTTGTATAATTATTACAGACAGTTGTATATTTTATGATAAATAATAGTTTTATACGGCTGAAATGCAATTGAAAAATTTTTTCGTTGCAGAGCAGCCAATTATATAGCATTGATATATCTAGGTATTTATTAATATATTCCATTAATGGGTGTTCGAAATAACTTTCACTGTCATGTTGGGCTCTCGCTGGTACGAGGATTCACTTCATATCATAGCTATTGAATTTAGCATATATGAATTGACACTCGTATGTAGTGAAAATCTATTGATTCTGAAGCATATATAAGGAGAATATTAATTTAGCAATCATGTCACGGTTGAGTATTGTAAGCTCATTCTGCCGCGAAAGTGGAAAGGTTTAGGCTAGAATCCTGACTGTGACCACTGGTTGGTAAAATGATTTTTTCCAATATGTTTCGAAACAATTATATAATTGGCTGCTCTCCAACGAAAAAAGAATTTTCATTTGTATATTTTATATTTTACTGAATAAATAAATTTCAAATTTGGGAATGAAAAATTTGGACATATCTGCACGTTTAATCGATCAATTATTTTTCGAGCAAGATCAATTTGAAATTCTATAATGCTTTTTCTTACGGAGAAATATGTGTGGTCACAATGGGCCATTGTCAAATCAGAATTTCTGACAATGGTTTCTGCAACCGAGTATTAGACTCGTAAATTACAGTAATACATTGTTAGCGAATAAATCATCAAATGTATTTATTTAAAAACTCATTTTATTATTCAATAAATCGTCCAACTGACAAACGGAATTAAATGCATGATTTATTGTCTAGAAATCGTTCAACGGCACCGTCTCTTTTTTACAGCAGATTTACCTCGACGAATATTAAGGATTTTTACTATTGTTCAGTTCTGCGCGATTGAAAATTGTTTAAAAAATATACCGAATGTTTTATTTATTTATTTTTAGTGTTCCATATCCATGTCAAGTCGGTATTATTATACGCATGCGAAACATGGAAATCCTCTAAAAAGAACACGAACGCTTGTCAAGTCTTCGTAAATAATTGTCTGAGACGGATACTCGGGTTGAAATGGTACCATCGAGTTTCAAATGCTGAGTTACTAGTTAGATCAGCACAAATACCAGTAGGAAGAACAATAAAATCAAGAAAATGGAAATGGATAGGACATTCCCTTAGAAAAGAAGAAACTGATATTACTTGTAGCGCACTAGAGTGGAACCCGCAAGGAAGTAGACAACAAGGACGTCCAAAAAATACTTGGAGACGCACTATGGAGGCCGAAATGAGAGAATATGGCGTCACCTGGCAAGAAGTTAAGAGACTCGCTCTCGATAGACCTCGTTTCAGAGCATTTGTAGAAGCCCTATGTCCCTAAAGGAACCAAAGGAATTTAATATACCGTGCGAGTTTTTTCAAAACGTACATAGGCTGTTTCACAATTTGAAAACGTGATATAGATATTGTTAGAAACTATGGAAACGAATGTTTTTATTTACAATCTTCTATATATATAAAACAGTTCCGTTACTGACTGATTGATTGACTGACAGACAACGCCCAGGTCAAACCGCTGGAGATATAAACTTGAAATTTGGACAGTAGATTCCTTTTGTGACGTAGGCATCCACTAAGAATGGATTTTTCGAAATTCAGCCTCTAAGGGGGTTAAATAGGGCATGAAAGTTTGAATGGAAATTCGTCGTTTTTGAAGTTAGAAGCATGAAATTTTGCACAGAAGTTTCTTATATAACGTAGGTGAGCACTAAGAAATTTTTTTTTGAAAATTCAACCCCTAAGGGGGCTAAAAAGGGGATGAAAGTTTGCATGGAAGTTTGTTATTTTTGAAGTTAAAAGCATGACATTTTGCACAGGAGTTCCTTATATTACGTAGGTGAGCAATAAGAAAGGATTTTTCGAAATTCAACCCCCAAGGGGGTTAAATAGGGGATGAACGTTTGTATGGAAATTCGTCATTTTTGAAGTTAGAAGCATGAAATTTTGCACAGGAGTTCCTTATATAACGTAGATGAGTAGTAAGAAAGGATTTTTGAAAATTCATCCCTTAAAGGGGTTAAATAGGGGATGAAAGTTAGTATGGAAGTTTGTAATTTTTTAAGTTAGAAGCATGAAATTTTGCATAGGAGTTCCTTATATAACATAGATGAGTAATAAAAAAGGATTTTTGAAAATTCATCCCTTAAAGGGGTTAAATAGGGGATGAAAGTTTGTATGGAAGTTCATAATTTTTGAAGTTAGAAGGATGAAATTTTGCACAGGAGTTCCTTATATAACGTAGGTGAGCAATAATGTATTAATAAAATTCGATCGGACGAGCGAAGCGAGTGAGTAATGTATTATTAATATTCGAGTGAACGAGCGAAACGAGTGAGTAATGTATAATTAATATTCAAACGAACGAGCGAAGCGAGTGTGTAATGTATTAATAAAATTCGAGCGAACGAGCGAAGCGAGTGAGTAATGTGTTAATAAAATCCGAGCGAACGAGCGAAGCGAGTGAGTTATGTATTATAAAATTCGAGCGAATAAACACCACCAGCCCGGCTTCGCTTCGCAGGAGGAGAATTTCTCGCGGGGGGATAATAAATCATAAATCAAAAAATACGTGGGCGAAGCCACGGGTAACGGCTAGTTTATTATAATTATTGAGTAAGTTGTGATAATAAATTTTATAAGTTCAGAGATTAATTTAATATTTTTTCTATAAAAAATGTACACCGTGGAAGAAAAGGTTCTTATGTACAATTTGTGTTCTGGTGGAAATAGTTGTCGACAAGTCTCTGCGTTATTTAGTGTGCAGTTTTGCAGGCAGACCAGATAGATACCAACAATGTCTATACCACGATTTTAAATTGTGAAACAGTCTATGTACGCTTTGAAAAAACTCACACGGTATATATATATCCAAATTGATAAAACGGAACACTTTTGGAATCACCTCGGTGTCTGTCTGTCACAGGCATTTTCCTCAGAGACCGTTTTTTAAGGCCATCAAGACGAGTGCCAACACATCGAGCGTCTTAACTTAATTGCACCTACGAGGTTTAAACATTATTTTTTGTAACACATTTAAAATGTACAATATTCAACTGTGTTGTCGAGCGTCTATAACATACAATATCTATCTATAAGATTCTATCTACAACTCTGTAAATTTATACTAAAATATTGGCATTGATCCAATATTTATTTACTTCGTTACCATAGCAACGCACGCTAGCCATACTGTCGTATGGCACAAAATATTGCATTATTGTACGATATATATTATTTTAAGCAGCCGACTAGAGGCACGAAATGTTATACATTTCAAATATGTGTTACAAAAAAATATTAGTAAAAAAAACTTTTTAGAGACAAGCTTTTATTTAAATGCACTAAAAAGGAAAAAATAATTTTTAAATTTTTAATCATTTAGGTTCATAATTATAAAAGTGTGGGTCGTGAACTCTATGATAGTTTATTAGTCACGACCCACGCTTTTATAATTATGAACCTAAATTATTAAAAATCATTATTTCCTTTTTGTGCATTTAAATAAAAGCTTGTCTCTAAAAAGTTTTTTTTTACTAATATTTGTTTTGTTCATTTTAGTCTTTCAATATTTTACCCTCCTTTGACACCCGTAGGAGTTGAATTTCAAAAAATCCATTCTTAGTGGATGCTTACGTCAGAACAGGAACCAACTGTCCAAATTTCAAGTTTCTAGCTTCAGCGATTTGGCCTAGGCGTTGATTAGTCAAAAAACCCTACATCCCCGTTTGAACCCCTTAGGGGTTGAATTTATTTCTAAAAACGATTTATTTATGTATTGTCATCGGGAATACATATGTGTACAAAATTTCAAATCGATCGGATACGTGGAAGTCGTTCAAAATTGACTTGCAAGATTTGACCTAAACAAACAAACTAACATACATTGCAAGTTAAATAAAAGCTTGTAATAAGTAAAAGGATGAAGTTATACGCTTGCAATAAATGATGTATCGAGTCGACGGCCGAGAAAACAAGCCATTTTTTATGATCTAAGTACGATAAGGGGCAAACTCCCTAACTGTGCAATCCCGTTTGAGGTACACGTGTCAATTACATACTAATTTCCTCGAACATCCGATATATAAAGTTATATACGCACGTTCGGAAAGAAAGCAGCGAAATAAATTAAAATAAATCACCGCTGTTGTCGCATCAGAGGACGCGTCCGTTCGTCGCCTTGGACCGGTCCAGTTCAATCCGACAGAAACAGTATAAAGAGAGAAGAGAGAAGGAGATAAATCGTCCGACATGGGACAAGAAGTATTCGACACGACAGGGAAACGGAAATGAATTTGATAAACGATTTACCGTTATACTGCAGTCGACAATCGATTGAATCAAACAGCTATTTAAAATCTAATTGAGAATTGACTAATGAAACATTGATAATTGATTTTTTCGGCCATAGTAATTAAATGATGAGCACATTTTTAGCAGAAAAAATGGGTATGTCTGTAGATGACGTGAATTGTATTCGTTGTCATGGAAAGAAATACATCAACTTTTACCCCATATATGTTGAGTTGCTTGACATTTTCAGTATTGCTACTCTAAAATCCGTACGTGATTTACATGCTAATATTTTCTGCAGTTATAAATTATTTAACAATTACATAGACTAATATCTTTTCCTATTATCAGCACCAGAAATAGAAATACTATATTTCATATATCTTCTTTTAAACCCAGCGATGTAGCTTAGTGGTACAGCACTAGACTCGCATTGGGAAGGTACTGGGTTCGAATCCCGACGGGGGCAGATGTGTCTAGGACTTTATCCTACTGTCTCACGTCAAGAAACGGTAATTTCTGTACCGGCCATCTTGTTTGAGGTTTTCCATGGTTTCCCTCAATTATTCCAGATGAATATCGAGATGGTTCCATATTCAAACCTGTCAAACTCCTATGCTCCCAAATTACCTACCTTATCCTAATTTCTTATAATTCCTCCATTCGCACATTGCTATCAATAAAAAAAAAGTTGAAGTTTAAAAAATGTAGAAAACAACGGGAAGTGGTAAAATAGAAAATAGTAATGGTGCGAATGGCGTCTGTTATGACATAATGTCGAGAAACGGACGTTAAACGCATTGTTATTATTATTATCTTCTTTTAATACAAATCAATTTGATAACTCTCCGATACTTAGAATGTGTATTTTAACAATATCGCTGAAAAAAATGAAGACTTTGATATATTTTTTACCAAATACGGCCAATTTTTGCAAATGGCTTACAAATGTCTGCATAGTTCACAATATTAAATTAAGAATTGTGTTTTAAAGACCACCAATAGCTAAAGTTATTTGGGCCTAGCACCAATTCATATTTTCAATTCATTATTTTTTTTTTTATAATAAATTGAAAATCCAATTGACACTTTTGCCAGTTCTCGGGCTAGAACCCAGGTACTGGGGACTTGTAATAGAGAAACCATAGCAACGCCATGAAAACAATAGCACTGCTACACGCTCGGCTATTCTCAAGCCCAGTTAACAATATTGGTATATAATGATATAATATATAAAAATATAATAAAAAATGACGTTTACAAGCTCATTAAGTAAAACTGATTGATTCATTTGTTTTCCAGTCGATAATAATTGCATATGCTGAAATAAATTACAGCTTTCTGCTGTGTAATTATATAATCTAATCAATATGGGGTTATTTATGATAGAATATACTAGATAATTATAAAAGCATATACAAAGTATGGGTATAAAGAATAATATATTATAGATGACTGATTTTCAGCAATTTTTTTCAAAGCGAACGAAGCTCAGTAGCTCGTAATATTCACTTTACTATAATCAAAGAGTAGATACGTTCTAAAAGAGGCGACATTCTAACGAATCTCATTTTCAATAGAGAAGAACAATAACAACAACATTTTTTTGAGAGTTGGAATCTGCGTTACAATTTCTTTGAGAATTTTTTGAAAGCTTTTTCTACAAGAAAAAAATTCCCAAAAGTGCGTATTTTTCAATGTAATTTTAAACATAGAATTATACCGCCACGGAATACGTTATTCACAACTCGCCTTCTCTGATTGGCTGCTGAAGTTAAATCACGCCTACTGATCCACAGATTGTGTTTTAAAGACCACCAACAGCTAAGGTTATTTGGGCCTAGCACCAATTCATATTTTCAATTCATGATTTTTTTTTTTAATAATAAATTGAAAATCCAATTGACACTTTCACCAGCTCTCGGGCTAGAACCCGGGAACTGGGGACTTGTAATAGAGGAACCATAGCAACGCCATATAAACAACAGCATTGCTACACTCTCGGCCATTCTCAAGCCCTTGACCCATAGAGAGAATACAGTATACTAGTACACTAGTGTGGGAAAACAAACCATTTCCATACTGCGATGTATGTTTATTCGCCTTGATTCAACCGCTATTACCTACCGACAGCTACTCTCGGCCTACTATAGAAGTGAAGTTGGCGACACAAAATGAACAATACATTCTTTGTGAAAATACTTAAAATGAAGAGAAAAGTAGCTATTTTATAGTGTGTATGGCAATAAATACCATATATATCTCGTGCGTAATGATACTACATGACTCGTGTGACTGTTAAAACTCGTTATAACTCGTTTTAACATACTGTAACTCATTACGCAACTAGATATACATAGAATTATCGCTAGGCACTTGGTAGAACATGATTGAATAAAAATTAATAAACAAACACTTGAAAAATTCTACACATTTATTCATCTCAACGATCGTTTCGGGTTCCTAACCCATCATCAGGAGTTTACATTAAAACTAAAATCTAAAAAGTCTACAAACATTATATATAGTAACCCAGGAAATTGACACCCCAGTCTTTCCTGGGTTACTATAATGTTTGTAGACTTTTTAGATTTTAGTTTTAATGTAAACTCCTGATGATGGGTTAGGAACCCGATACGATCGTTGAGATGAATAAATGTGTAGAATTTTTCTAGTGTTTGTTTATTAATTTTTAGATATATACATTGTACTAATTGATTTACGTAGACACTTAAGAAAATCCGTCGCTGCCTCTTAGAGTATTACCTTCTCTATGGTATAATATTAATGTACATAGAGTGACTGTGAAGTATAGAGCTCAGACGTCTGATTTATGTGATTTTAAGTAATAGGCGAACCGTGCACAGAGAAATTGGCGCAGCTAGAGGCGTAGCGATTGTGTTAACAGAAAACCGCACGATGAGAATTATATTCTGCCAACAATTATAACAAGTACAATAATAACTGAGCTTATTACCCGACTGCGCCAGAAGGAGGGTGTTGTTTTTCGAGTGTATGTATGTATCTATGTATGTATATTTCTTTATCACGCTCTGTAGCCTAAACGGCTTGACGGATTTTGAAAAATGAGGTGTCATTAGATTCGTCTGAATCCCCAGAGTGACATAGGGTATATGACGCCATTTTGTCAGAATGCAAAAGTAATTTTCCTTCTAAATACATTGATATATAGGTATCAAAATCAAAACAAAAGACAGGTTTTGTTGACATTTCAAATAGGGTACATGACGTCACGGAAAATTCAATATGGCGGGCGCTAGACGCCATTTTGTCAGTACGCAAAAAATCGGTAAAACCTTGTGTGTGGGGTATCAAATTAAAAGGCTTGATGAGTAGATTCAACTAAAAGGAAGGAAATAAAATATTTATTAAAAAAACAAAAAACCCGACTGCCTAAAAATCGAACATAAAAGATGGAAACAAGATCAAATGATAACATACAGTTGGAGGCATAGTTGTAACAACATGCAGTCGGAGGCATAGTAGTAACATCAGGTATTTCTGTTCAATTTGTTACTACTATTCCTCCGACTGCATGCTATCATTTGATCTTGTTTCCATCTTTTATTTTCAATTTTTACGCAGTCGGGTTTTTTGTTTTATTAATAATTTTTTTTTCTTCCGTGTTTATTATTTTTAGTGTTCCGTGCAAACGAAACACTTATGGAATCACTTCGGTGTCCGTCCGTCCGTCTGTCACAGACGATTTTCTCTGAAACTATTTCACTAATTCACGTAATGTGCACAATATTTATTAATAATATAAGTACTTATTATTTGTTTTTAAATTAAAAACATTTAAACATAATATATTATTTTTTTTTACCTATAGATAAACAACGTTTTGAGTTCCTGTGGACAGTAATTAGATATAGCTCAAAAATCATGGCAGCCTAGTTGTCTGAGATATTTATTATTTTCACCTCTAATTGAATAATATGGTGTGGATATAAGGGGTTTTAAATCGATTGATTTTACCAAATAATATATTAATCAAATAAGTATAATTTGATTAATATATCATGTTTAAATGTTTTAACGTATACTAAATATAGCTACTGTTATTTTAAATTGCTTATTTGTATAATACAGTCGACGTTTTGTAGGTTTCTGCTTACATTTTCAAAACCTGATATGAGTACTAATTATTACAAATAGTTTTATTTAAATAAATGTGAATTGTCATTTACGAAAATAATGGAGTCAATTTTTTAACATTAAAATAATCCGATTGGGCCCATTTTAAATAGGCTTCGTGCAGTGATGAATTCGAACATGTTTTCAAGAGACTATGAAACTTCGAGAAATTTTATCCGACTCCTAGGTCCCGCCATTCGACCAACGTCAATAATGTAAATGCCATATGGAAAATATACTAAAAATTTTAACCCATAAATTTTCACAATATTTGAAGCTTTTGTATGTTGGGTATTCTACTTTTTTTTGTTTTTAATTTTATTTTTAGTTCAATATTGTGCTTTGAAAGAAAGCAACGTTTAAGAAATATCAAGCAAAATAATATAATAATCCACGCAACAATAAATTTGATTACAATAAAGAAAATGTGGTCGGAAAAATTATTTTTAAGAAATACAAAAAGTTCACGAAATCAATGAAGTTACTAAAATTCATTTTATTTTCGATCTGTAGAATAAAAATGAAATATGAAAAATACAGGAGAGAAAGTTTGGATACAAACAAATAGACGGCGTAGATACCTATAGATATTTATTTGTTCAGAAAAAATGTCTTGAAAACAAATCGTATAGAGAATTTATTCATTTGTAGGTATATACGAAACATAAGATAATAACAAAAATAAAGATAGTTACTTCTTACCACAACAGTTTTATTGATGGATGTACATTTCGAAAGCTATGCTTTCATCTTCAGCAAACACTATACATCAATAAAACTGTAGTGATAAGAAGTAACTATCTTTATTTTTGTTTTTATTCCAACCACAGTGCTCATATATTTTTAATAAGATAATAATTTTAGAAAAAGTAGATTAATTTTATCAGCAGAGGCGTACGGCAAAAAATCTCTTAGATGGCACTAATTCTGATTATTATTTCACATAGCCATTTTAGTAAGATTACCAAAACTTGCAAACTTGAATATTTTGTGTCCTCACTGAATTCAGGATGCCGTTTTCTATAGGCATACTGAGTTTGAATAAAAATAGGTAAAAAAACTTTTAACTTAAACGGTTTAATTTTAAATCAACTTAAAAGTTTTTCAATCTATTATTACCGATTTAAATCTTCTTCTTTATTTTAAATAAAAATATAAAACTTTTGTCAGTGGTCATTTTTTATGTCACCAGAGTTTCAATAAATCTAGATTCCCAAAACCTCTAATCGAGTCAACGTTTAGGGTACATCTCTGTGAAAGTAGAGGACAATGTTGACTTAAGCTCTCTTAACAGATAAATAAATAATAAAAACTTCTCACTCACCAATATTCTGCAGTAGAATTTCGTCAGCATCTGCAACAAAAACAAGATATTATTAGTAACTAAGTAGTTTATAACTAGTTTAATTATAATCCATGCTCCAAACGTTTCCATTTTCTAATTCGAAAATCAAAACCAAGGGGTACTTTGTGTCGCTGCGTCAGCGGAATAAGTAATAAAAACGTGGGGCGCATAAAAATCTGTATTACGACTGTATAATTATTAAATAAAAACGGCTTGTCTAGAAAAATGTGTTTCCAAGCCCACCAACAGAAATATTCCAATGCGCCCCGCGTTTTTATTACTTATTCCGCTGACGCAGCGACACAAAGTGCCCCTTGGTTTGTGTCCTAATTATTTTTTAGTTTTTGGTACAGCTGATTTAAAAAAAATTTCACCTATTTTTATTTTCTAGTTTTTAGTTTGATCATTATGCAAATTCCTCATCCTTTCAACTGTCCACCTCCTGATTCCATCATCAGACCCTCATTACCAAGTTGAAATTATCATAATATTGTATTGTCACGGGAACTCAATGTGTGTGCAAAGTTTCATAAGAATCGGTTAAGTAGAAGTAGTTGAAAAATGAATGAATGAATTGTGAATTATAGACGCTCGACAATAGAGGTCATTAGCGTCTGTAGTAGTTGAAAAAGCTGTCGCAAGATTTGAAACAAAGATAGTAACAAACAAATATACGAGGCCAAGCTAAATAAAACCGTTTAAAAAGATGATCTATTTTCGAAAAAAGCGAAAACAACAATCAAAGCTACAGGTTGTGAGTTTTGTGTGTTTACGGAATTCGGTGTATTAAGTAATACAACGAGCATTCCGGTCCGGCTTCGTCCGGGTAAATTTTGATTTGTCAATGAAATAATCAAGAGTAACAAATCTCTCATATTATAAGGTTTCACTATATCTTTTATAGTCACTGTCAAAAGTCACTTTACATGCATACATATATGCATTTAAAGCAATTATTTTATAGTGGGTATGGCAAAAACATTTTTACTCATTCAATTTTCTATCTAAGATTGACACATGGCGATTTACTTTCGGGGCACCCCTGTATATATTATAAATTAATAACATTTAATTTTCTAATTAATAACATTTAATTTCCTAGTTCTCTACGTTAGCATCCGATTGAACGTGATTGAATTTCAATAATAATTATGAGGTTCAATTTGTATTTAGTGGTATAGAACATGGCTATATCCTTAAATACCAGATTCCGGTTAGAATCCTGACGTCGACAGAATTTGATTCAGACCACACTGTAATTCCATCTTTTCAGGATGTCCATCCAATTTTCAATCACCTTACATTTCCTGGCTTTTACAGGTAAACCAGTTAAATATTGAAATAATTTTTATAGTTAAATCTAAACATTTCACTTGAGTGTTTCCAGCTAATTTTGAGTAGTTCGACTACTAGCATACAGAGGACTCTGAACGAACATTAAGTCGATGCACGTCTGACGTCACCACACGCCGACAAGTGCCAATGGATCCTCTATTACAAACCCCCCATTTCCCAGATTCTAACCCGATAGCTATTAAAAGTGTCAATTAGATTTTCAATTCATTTTTAAAAATAATAAATTGAAAATACGAGTTGGTGTTAGACCCAAATAACCTTAGCTACTGGTGGCCTTAGAAAAACTTAATTCGTGAATTCTATATTTTAGTAGGTAATTTTTCAAGTATTAAAATGCTTTTATCTGAAGTGGGTCAGGCGCATACACACAATTGTTTCCACGACTAATCAGTTGGCCGCAGCATACAATCAATTTTTAATCGCATAACTGTTTAGTTGCTTGTCAAAAGGCTATGGGATGAGATACCATGGGACTGCGCATACTATCGACACGATAGTTGTTCGACAAAAAAATCATAAAACCGCATCGATCGTCTTTTGACTTTTCTGTTGAACAACTATCGATCGGCAGCTATGTCCACAGCTGTGTATTGACACTATAGTATACACTCGACTAAATAGTTGTTCGACGACCATTCAGTTTAATAATGAAATTATGGCAGGACTGATTGATTGTATGCGCACCTCTAACAACTAAACAATTTAGTCGAGTTGAAACCGCGACACGTACACCAGTCACAACTCGACTAAACTGTTTAGTCGTGGAAACAATTGTATATGTAATGCGCACGGCTTAGGCACACCGTTCAAAATATTACTGTTCGTTGACTTTTAAAGTCCTTTATTGTCGGTTTTTAAACCCATTACATGCCTTATCTCTACATACATCCTATATAACACATTCCATTTTGCATACATATGTGAGTGACATAAAAAGTCGATATTTCTAACACTAAAAATAAATGTTATTTAACCTGTTTCGTGAGTGTGTACAATAAAAATCCGACTAATAGAATACCACTTGGATAAAAACTATTAACAGCGGGGTCTTGCCTTATAAAGGGTTTTCCAATTTGGGTGGGTCGATGTTGAAATGGAATAAAACAAGCTGTCTGTGAGATATTAACGAAATTCTTTATTTATTTGAAAGGCCATGTATGTCATTATATTATATAAAATATGACATCGTTCAAATGTCCGCCGCGGCTTCGCACGGTGGCACAGATCCGAGAGGTCCAATTTTCAATGACTCTGCCGCATAGATCCGGCTGAATGGCTTGGGTTATGTTGACTTTGAGGGCATCGACCGATGCCCTCAAAGTCAGCATAACCCATTGCTCAAATTCAGCCGAATCTATGTGGCAGAGTCATTGAAAATTGGACCTCTCGGATCCGTGCCACCGTGCGAAGCCGCGGCGAACATTTGAACGATGTCATATTTCATATAATATAATGGCATGCATGGGCCTTTCAAATAAATAAAGAATTTCGTTAATATCTCACCCACAGCTTGTTTTATTCCATTTCAACATCGACTCGCCCAAATTGGAAAACCCTTTAGACCGAGAGCTAGTGACATTTTTTTGGTGTTATTTATTCAAGACCTTATTACACACACACACACTTTCACATTTATAATATATGGTAGAGATTTACCTGATCACGTCATGTGACAGTGTACATAACGAACACAGCTGTTGGGCATTTTCGAAGTGAGATAAAAAATGAATGAAAAACTGCAGGTAACTTTTGAAACCGATCATAGATGGCAGTGACACTAAATCGCAGACGCACTGTACATTTCATTGTGGTTTTCGTACAACATTTGTGGGTGTTTACACTTGGGATTCAAAAGCAGCATAATTCAAGTAATTTATTGCTCTATTATTTCAAACGCCCGCACTTACAGTTTCTTCAAATATGTATACAAAGCTTTTGTGTTTGTGTGTGTGTGTGTGTGTAAAGCAGTGTACGTAGATAGGAATCATAGAGCGATTATTTATTGTCTTTTCACAATTACCTAAGGGCCTGAGATCGTTGGAACGTTGAAGTTTATGTAACATGGCCATAGCTCAACAATTACAAACTCCCAATTCTCATGCTGGTAAAAACATTAATGACCACTTAAACCAAAACCTCCGTCGAAATTTAAACCATATTATTACACAATCTAAATAATTATTTATACAAATAAATGCTTAAGTTATCATTAGTGTTTGAAACAAATGACGTAACATTACAATGCAACACTGGAAAAAATCATTTTCAAACCTGTCACCGTCGGAACTCTAACCTGAATCGTCCCATGACATTAGCCCTCGTATGTGAGAAGGTTTATATCTTAA
Source organism: Mongoloraphidia duomilia (assembly GCA_039654895.1). NCBI lineage: Eukaryota > Metazoa > Arthropoda > Insecta > Raphidioptera > Raphidiidae > Mongoloraphidia > Mongoloraphidia duomilia. The sequence continues at coordinate 19,186,556 of CM077527.1, forward strand.
TTTAAAAATCAGCACTTACATGAAGTGAAATTTTGTTATAATTAATGCTTCATAATGGAAACAATTATTTAATCATGTCACTGTACAGTCAACGTTAACTCAGCCGTCTAAATTATAAAATATTTTCTTTCAATAAAATCTTGTCTTTAAAAAAGTTATTTTTTAATGTTCCTGAGATAAGAACAGCCGAACAGAGACAAGTTGTTCCAAATTTTGATAGTTTTCGAGCTTGTAGTGGTTCGATGGTGTTTCTACCTGTCGTTTGGTCTCAAACAGCTGTAGACATTTTCAAAGGCGATGTGGCAGCAGTAAACGTGTCCTCATAGACGGCTGATGTAGGGATTGCAATCCAGCAACGTTTTCAATGCAGCGGGATTTTTGCTGGATCGACATCAATCCAGTTGGATCCAGCGCGGATCCAGCAATTTATCGATTCTTTAAAAATACTTAAGAAACTTTTATTATTTCGGCTGGTCACTACAAATCAGTAAAACTTCTTACACATTTAGATAGTGAACCTAACTTTGGTTCAGTTTAACACTTGAGATAATTAACTTTACATGTTTAGTTAGTATATAATGTAGGTAATCTATAAATTATATACTATGAAATATAATTCTACTAATTAATTTATATTAATATATTATAGATAGATAGATACATTGACAACGGAGATGGAATAGTAATATTGAAAATGCACAATGGACAATTGAACAATTTTCACTTCGAAACAACATTTTTCCAAGCATTTGTATCAATTTTTTTTGTAGATCTGAGATCAATCATTTGCTTTTGTGTGAATACAAACTGACAATTGATTTGCGTCATTATTTGGAAAGTTAATTACTTGCGGATCCGCAGCGCTGGATCCAGCACCCGGTGCTGGATCCAGTAGGCCGACAAATATACTGGATCCAGCTGGATTGCTGGATGAGGGATCCAGCAATTGCAATCCCTAATCTGATGTCCTCCTTTCCTTTGTGCTAACTGCCAGTGTGTTTTTTGTTCGGTCGTAGTCCTGCCAGTCTGTTCTCTGTTCGGTCGTAGTAGGACTACGACCGAACAGAGAACACACTGGCACTTAGCATAAAAGAAGGGAGGACACCAGACGGAAGACATTTCGACCGCTATCACATCGCCTTTGAAAATGTATAACGCAGTTGTAGACGAAACGTCAGGGTGAAATACCATCGAACCACGGCCTACAAGGCTGGTAATTATCAAGATTTGAAATAACGCCGGCCGTGAAAGCTTACACATTTGCAGATAGAGACAATATGGAACGGACAATAAATTGTACAGTTTAAAGAACCAAACTGTACAGTCAGTGCTATCGCACTTCTTTTGTTTGCAAAACAAGTGAACGTTGTTATGACGATGCGGGTGTGTATGTTTAGCAATCAACCGACATCATTTTCTCAGAGCAGCGAAACCAACTTCTCGCTGAGTGAAAATGAATGTCAATATTGATAAACGGGAATTCACAGAACAGAGCGAGATGGTGTGGGGAAAAATAAAAGAAAAAGTTTATCAAACAAAATGGTAGGATATAATACACGATAGATGAGATGAAGTGGGTTCAACATTTTTAACCGACTTCAATAAAAGGAGGAAGTTCTATATTCAGCACCTATGTTTTTTTATGTTTGTTCTCCGATTTTTTCTGTATTAGTGAACCGATTTTGATGATTATTGTTTTATTTAATAGAGCATACCTTCGGGGTGGGTCCCATATAAATTTTACTTAAATCGGTTTAGTAGTTTGACTGATTTTAATAAAAGTGAGTAACGGAGTGTAACACCGTTAAGGTAAATGTCAGTTTTGATACAGCGTAAAAAGTTGGTAGAAGTGAGCTATAGTGAAGTATAAATAGCTGGTGACACAGTTAGTTAAAGTAAATAAGTGTTTTTCTTTGTTTATAACGAGGTTTATAATTATTTAGTAATCCTCAAATATCAAGACAGAAGTCGGTTAATAACGTGCAAACTACGTTTTGTAAAACCACTAAACAGTAAAAAAAAAACCTCCTTCAAAAAGCCACCAAAAAGAGGAAAATAATAAAATTTTGAGGTCGGTGCGCCAATTTAATAAAATAAAAGTAGACAAAAATATATAAAATTTTTAATAGGTACCTACCTAATTAAATAAGAGCCGACCTCAAAATTTTATTATTTTCCTCTTTTTAGTGGCTCTTTTGAAGGAAGTTTTTATTTTGTTAAAAAGTTTTTTTGGCATAGTATACCTGGGAACAAGCTTGAAGTTTAAAAGACCTAATTCGCGCATAATAAGTGACCGCCATGTTCTTAGAAGGCATAGTTACCAGTTCTGATTCGAAATAGCGTATTAGTCGTTTTACTAAAATTAGGGGAGGGGGGGTGTAGCGTGGATACTTAAACTAAAATTATATTTAGATAAAAATTAGTTATTTTTTTCTTTTTGGAAGCTTAAAAAACCTTGTAATATTAGTTTCAGTTTGAACTAGACTCGCGCAAAAAAAATTCCAAAGACGGAACGAACATGGAACGTTTCCTTTATTGTTGACCGGACATGTTTCCGAGAAACATATTCGACATGTTCGAGGAACGATTTTGTCCCACTGTTTCACCGACGCAACGTGGATTGCAAAGGACCAATCTCGTTTCACAGCTCTAAAATCTAATCGGACTGGAATATGCTTCGTAGTGCACTCTCATTCGGGAACGAACGAATATTCATACTGTGACCGTTGTTTCGTGATGAAATTGGACTATTTATTGGAGTATGGACATGTTAAGATGGGTCCTAAGGAAAGATGGGAAACATCTCCGACAAAGGACCTGGAGCTATACATGTTCGGAATTACCCAAGTCTACACTGTAAAAAATGGATGTAAAAATACTTTGAAAGTTAAGGTGGAATTCGCTCGATTTTCTAAGTGATTTTACATTATTATTTATTTTTACACAGAAAACTTCATAAAAACTTGGACTTTTACTGTAAAGTTAAACAAATTTGTGATTTTTACATAAAGTAAATTAAAATTACAAAATTTGTGTAATATTCGAATAAAGTGTGTAAAAATTACCAAATAAAATGTATAGTTACATATATAAAATGGATGAATACAAAACAAATTAATGTAAAATTTGTAACCACGCATGCGCAATGTGTTTTTTATGGAATCTACGCGATGTGCAGGCGATACCTGTTTGCGACGCCGTTGTCTCTTTGTGTGCCTATTACCAGATTAATCGCTGGCTACAAATGGACCATCGATAATCTATGTAATCGGCCTTCTCATTTCTTACAGTCTAGTCTGTACAAACCGAAAACGCTAACACTGTGAACCATTTTGTATATTTCAAAACAAAAAAAACAGTAACAAATAAACAAAATACATACTATAAAACTTTAAAAATATATACAGACAAGGGCAAAACACGCATTGTGTAGATATTGTGGTGAATAAAATATTTATATACATTTTACATCTACTAAAATGATACATATTTATCGTCTCTTTTTTGTATCGAGTTTAAAACTTCCAACCAAAACCAAGCATATTCATTTTTTTTGATAAGGATTTGATGGTGTTGTTTTATGTGAATTATAAACATTTCAGTAAAATTATTATTTAACTTCACAAAAGGCCGTTTTTGAATGGCACATTTGGGCCGGGGGAGAAGTGAAGTAGATAACCAAATCGATTTAAAAAAATTCGACTGATGACCAGTTCTATACTTCCCACCTAGTAAATATTTGCAAAAAATAAACACTCTTTTTTTTATTCTTTAAAAAAAAGCATGGCCCTCTTTTTTGCTTAGTGATCTACTGATGGCTAGCTTAATATAGCAAAAATCATGGTGATCTTGATTTACGCACAATTTTTATTTTTTTTAGTAAAATATTTTTTTTTCGAAAACTGTACATATTAGAGAAAAAAAAATATTTACATTTTTTCACATTATAACATCTAGAATTCATTTATACCTTTTTTACCTATGTTAATACGTGACATTGAGAACGTTTTTTTTAATATCTCAGGATCCAGTAAACCGATTTGACTCAAAATCTAATCAGATCTAAGTTAAAGGCTGATAAACACAACAGAACAATCGGCATGGTCGTATGTTGTTCCGTTTTTACGATATCGAAGGCGTAAAATTGACCACATACACACACACATCAGACATCAGTCAGAAAATGATCTTAAACGATTGCCTGCAGGGTCTCAAAACGTGAAGATCTGTTAAAATCTCGAAATATTTTTTTCGGACTAAATCCATTACTTCCCTACCATAGTAGAGGTGGGAAGTAAAAATGTTTTCTCGACGTCGGACTACGTCTAAATTCATAAACTTAAAAGGCAACTTTGATTTGCGGAAATCGCTTTGAAATTCAAATTCTTCGACAAATCTTGAAATCTTCGAAAAAAAAATTTCTTAGGAGTCATTAGTAAGCCAGTGAAATCCCGTTCTAATATTATAGTTCTCATAATGATACATTTAAATATCAAAATGTATGTAGAGTAGACCCCCCAGGGGGGACATTGGGATGTAGTTGTTATCAGTGCCGGATTTATATTTTTTATGAGTGTAGGCCACCTTATTTCCGCCGCCCCATGTACATACCTTTCTAAAATAATAATTTTCCATTTGTAGTAAAGGGGCCTCCTTTACTACAAATGGAAAATTATTATTTAAATAACCGAATGAAAGTTAAATAAACGAATGAATTAGTCATTAAGAAAGAGAGCGTAAAAAAGAAACAAGATATACAATTTTTTCAAGTGACCGTCCTCTGAAATCTGCCGCCCCTAGGCCGCGGCCTATACGGCCTATTTATAAATCCAGGACTGGTTGTTATCGCATTTGCATTCCAATGTTCTTTGGGAATTAGCGCTCCCAGGGACCCGAGCTCGTACCAGTCGGTTTGTGTATGCCAGCTGGCGGATATTGTAGCAAACCCCACTGCCTTTAATAGAAACCACGAGAAAGAAAGGTCACAGTAGTAAAGCGTGGAATGGTATCGAAGATACTGAACAACGAGTACCTGCCGGAATGTTCTAGAGAACGCAAGAACATACTAGGCTGGGCTGCGCAGGGTATATAAACAAGCCGGTACGAGTGAATGGGGATCAGTCGACGGTGTCTTTTGCAAGTCTTATCTTGAAAATCTAGACAAGACAAGAGTCTAGAAAATCTAGATCTAGACGGCAACACTACTATAAGACTCGTTCATAAGAGAGTCTACTGTATTTATTAGTGGAGTTTCTGATCACGTAAAGACGACAATAAAATTGGCTGAATCATTGATAGCTGATTGTTTTGCTGACCTTTGAGCAATTCGCAGTCAGACTAAATCAGTCGGCTTGAAAAATGTGGACGAAGGATAAAAGTTATTGTCGCAAACTCATAAAATGTTGTCTACGGGAAGTCAAAACATTTACCTTATATTTTGTAAACTGTTATGTCGATCCAGGATGGCCATGCGAGGACGACATATGACCATCGGAGCAACGAAGCGTTAAGAAAGCTGTCCTGCAGCTTCTGTTAGATTGAAACGATGCGTTAAACGAAATGTGCTCGTTTGTCAGCCTTTAAGCTGTTCACTGACAGTTTTCAATGCGACTGATCAGTTTACTCTCTCGAAGTTGCTATACTCCTTGGGAATAAACAAGTGCATCGTTGGAAGTGTATTATAGAATACACTAGAGAAGAAAATGTTCAAAAGAAAACGTGAGCTTTTCTGCAGCATTCAATATACCTATAGACCAGGGATGGCGAACCATTGGCACGCGACAGAATATTGTTGATACGGTGTTGATTGAGGTACAAAATCGAAATACAGTCAAACCTGAGTAAGTGAGAACTGGATAAGTGAGAAAACTCTATAAGTGAGAGTAATAGGCAGGACCCGTCATTTTAAGCTCCCAAAACCTCTATTAGCGAGAAACAGAAACCTCTGTAAGAGAGAGTCGTTTTTCCCTCATGGACCTCCGTAAGTGAGACTGCTACTTATCTATACCTCTATAAGCGACAATATAGCTACAATAAAAATACATACATACATAAAAGATACACACATACAGTAACAAATGACAAAACAAATTACAAATTTAACATCGTGGAACTTCCTACCATTGTTTTTGTATTGTTTTCTCGTCAATATTGTACCTAAATAACTTGTTATTGCTGCGTACCTCTATAAGAGAGAAACGCTACCCATGTACCTGCATTAGCGAGAAACTCGGGTTAGTGAGAAACCTCTATAAGCGAGAATGAGATTGTGCTCCCTTGAACTCTCGCTTATCCAGGTTTGACTGTACTTAAAAATCATCTCAGGTAAAGACGTATCTACCATTTTTACCACCACAGTTACTCCACTTCGTGAGAAGAAAGTCAGACTTAAAGGCGGTTGTTCGATGGCGTATCTCACTTTTTCAATTTTTGTTAGTTACGTATTTACGTGAAATGAGGGACGATATGTTAGACGTTGTTGAAAAAGTTTGACTATCATTCAAATAACAAACATGAGATCGATACTACAAGTAATTTTGATTCATTTTTTTGTCCAATAAATTTCATCAGTGTCGGACTGACCATAGAGTCAGAGTGGCGTTTGCCACCCGAGCCCTAGCCTGCGTGGGCCCCCTCAGGCTTAATATCTACACGCAAAATAGTGCATACACGGAGAGAAATAAAACATTAAAACTAAAAATTATTTGAACTTTTTTTCTTCTGCCCTGATCCTAGGCGGGCGGCAAAATCATATTGTCACCCGGGCCCCTTAAGCCCAATCCGACGCTGAATTTCATTGATTGCTTGTTGGCACGTCATGGCCACATTAAAAATTTTCTGAAAAAAAATGGCACGTAGATGTGAAAAGATTTGCCATCCCTGACCTAGACTATATGCATGATTACGTGTAGTGACACAAGCGGACACTTTTCGCACTATGAGACATACTAAACTGAAACTTTATTAGACTCCTTATTTGATGAATATTTGATGTTACGCGGAAATAGAAGGAAGTAGTTGTTATGTAAAACAAAACACAACATTTATATATACCTATGTTTTAAGGTCAATGTTGACATAGCCAGGTAGCTGTGTGGTAAAGTACTAGACTGCCGACATGTCAAGCACCAACCCCAGGTTCGAGTCCTGAAGCCTTTTAATACCTATTATTATTGTTTTTCTTTTTATAATGAAAATAACTTGAAAATAATTTAAAATATAAAAAAATAAAATTACAATCTTTTGTGGATTTTATACACGTATTTGGTTTAAAATTACAATTATTTTATTTTTTTTATAATTTTACGAACATTTGATGATGTGACAAAATATGAAATCTAGCAAAATCTTGCGAACAAAACAAAAGCAATGTATTGTTGACTCAATGGAAGGTAATGTTTCAATCCTAAATTCATACATGAATAGAAAACAAGGCGCTCATGAAAAATGGCCTTCTTTTATTTACACACATGAAGCTGGGATATGAAATACCTATAATGCTTGAAAATAATGGTCGTTAAATTTATTAATTAGTAGTAACTAAATTGAGTAAATTCAGTTCGAGAACCAGAAATAATGAACTATAATAGAATGATCAAATATTTTGATTTGTGACAAAATATTTTTTTCGTTTCATTCACACTACACCGGCACCGACCAAATATATGTACATACACCATTCTTTCAAAGAATGCCGGCGGGCTCTGTGCTGTTCCGTGCTGTGTCTGTGCGGAGCCAGCAGTATATAGGTGAGCATTGCGTCATATACAATACATTCTTCAATACTTTGTCATTCCGTTACCTGCCGGTAGTGATGGGAGATTGTAAGATGTTTTTACAATCGAAACAATTGCAATCGTTCATAATAACAATCGAGTCCACAATCGACTTGGAGTTTGATTTTACAATCGAAATGTTCGATTGTTCAAGTCAATTATTTGCCAGCGAATGAGAATACATATAATCGCGATTCAGGCGCGGATCCAGACCTCAAAAAAGGTTGTGGTCACGGCCACCCGAAAATCGGCCAAGACGAGTCGGACTACAGACTCGCTCACGATCGATACGTTGCATTCCTACAAAGGAGACGTTTACAAAATGTATGACGTCCCGGCCAAGATCTTGTACTAGTGTATTGACCCACGCGGGCAAAACCGCGGGCCGGGGCGAACACTAGTAAATTAATAAACCTGTAAAATGTTAGTCTGTTTGCTCATGAAAATTACTAAAGTAAATGTGTGTTTGTTTGTACATCACGATGTCACACCTAGACTCTAAACTACTGAACCGATTTTGATGAAACTTTTACAGCTTGAAAGCATATCAGATTTTAGATTTAATTAAAAGTATACATTTTACACTAATTTTATTAAGGCATTGGATATAACATCAGCCTATCGACCTTAATTAGGGTTGTGGGCATGCCCACCGTGCCCACAACGGTGGATCCGCGCTTGTCGCGATTCAAGGTTAATATATGCTAGTCGACTGAAGTTTACGTTCACGCGACTCGTTCATCGTTGATTGTTTTCACACTGTTCAGCTGGTCTCAGAGCACTCGATTACTGCACAATCGACTCGACCACAGGTTGTTAAGTGATGAACGATTATATATTATGTGGCTCTCGACAGTGTATATCGTCTGTACGATTCAGTACTATGCGACTCGGTCGCGGTGAACTATGAAACAACAACAATCGAATCCAAGTGAAAACCATCGAGTCATCGAGATGTTTGAACAATCGAGACAATCGACTAAAATATCTCGTATCGCTCATCACTACCCGCCGGTGCAGGTCTGTGCAGGTTCGGTATGTGAATCATACTTAAAACTTAAAGGCTCATTTACACGGGTAGAGTAATGAGGCAAGTACTTGATAGAGTAGAGTAACTCTACCCGTATGGACGGTCAGTAGAGTAGAGTAGCGAGTAGAGTGTGTAGTAGGTGGTAGAGTAGAGTTACTAGCAACATGTGGCAAAGTAACTCTACTCTACTACCACCCACTTTACTCTACCCGCAACTATACCCGTGTAAATGAGCCTTTATGAATGTTATACAAAATATTATTTTCTGAACATTCGGTATATAAACAGAAGTGTATGAATATATTATATTATAAAATACAGTCGAAGCGACGCATTTGAAATAAGGCTCTATAGGCGTGAAGGTGTCTTCACAGGTTCCGTGTCATTTGGAACACGAATAAGGGTATGTATTTCCATATAAAACCCTATTTACAACAACTACGTACAATATCTAAGTAACTTAGGTCACGAACTTACAATAACTACACTGATATAAGAGTGCACGGAAAAGATGTGAGCGTTCATTAAACAACAAAACCTCATTTACACTGAACAAAAAAAACATTTTAACAAGAAAAAACTCGGGTCGCAGTGCCAAACCCTGCCGACAATTAGTGTATTTGCTAATACAGTCACTGTGGCATTATTATGTGAACTTAAGTTTGTTTTTTGACAAAATAAAAAATTTTACCCCTTAATACATCCCTTAAAATAATTAAATTTTTCTAAATTTCAATATTAGACATGGATTTTATCAGTACACCCAATTAAATACACCCTTCCATAAGTAAATCCGTATCTACAAACTAGTATTTTCATAAAATTTGAAAGTCCGGTCCTGTCCGGCCGATTTTATTAAAATTTTAGCACCACATTTTAATCTTTACTAAAGAGTTAAATTTCAATTTTGAAACGAATCTGATAAATTTTTCGGTATTTTTGGGCCCAAAAACTTTTTGGAACCCCTAAATACAACCCTGAAAATGGTCCGATCGGGCCCATTTTAAATAGGCTTCTTGCGGTGATGGGTTCCAATGTGTGTACCAAATTTCGTTTCAATCGATTAAGTCTGTCGAGAGTTATCGTGTACACACATATATATATAAATATATATATATATATATATATATATATATATATATATATATATATATAAATATATACATACATATATATATAAACATTTCTAAAAATGGTGCCAAAGTGTTCAGGAGGGTATGAAACGTCGAGAAATTTTGGTCCGACCCCTAGGTCCCGCCATCCGACCGACGCCAATAGTGTATGTGCCATATTATGGCAAATACACTAAAAACCAAAAAAAAGCCATCAAAAAGAGGAAAATAATTAAATTTTGAGGTCTGTGCAATTTTAATAAAATATGAAATCGGTTAAAAAGTATAGTACTTATAGTAGATAATTAATATCTACTTTTTAACCGACTTCATATTTTAATATTAAATTGACGCCGACCTCTAAATTTTATTATTTTCCTCTTTTTAGTGGCTTTTTTGATGGAAGTTTTTTCTTGTTAAAACGTTTTTTTTTATTTATTACTTTTTAGTGTCGCTTGTTTTTACATACGGTCACTACTCGACATCTAGATATACAATCTATTATTTTTAACCGATTTAAAAAAAAGGAAGTGGATCTTAATTCGGTTGTATTTTTTTTTTATGTTTGTTACCTCAGAACTCAGCTATTTATAAACCGATTTGGAAAATTCTTTTTTTATTGGATAGGGTATACCTCGAAGTTGGTCCCATATAAATTTTACTTAAATCGGTTCAGTAGTTCGGCTGATTTTTAATAAAAGTGAGTAACAGCGTGATTCCTTAAGGTAAATGTCACTTTTTGACACATCACACAACGAAAGAAATCGGTTAAGTATAAGTGAATCTATTGGCAAACGACTAAACTACTACTAAAAATAAAAAAAATTTTAACAAAAAAAAAACCTCCTTCAAAAAGCCCCCAAAAAGAGGAAAATAATGAAATTTTGAGGTCTTTGCCAATTTAATAAAAAATGAAGTCGGTTAAAAAGTATAGTATAGTGATTACTGATTAATATCGTTCTTTTTAACAGACTTCATATTTTATTAAATTGGCACAGACCTCAAAATTTAATTATTTTCCTCTTTTTGGTGCCTTTTTGAAGGAGGCTTTTTTTTGTTAAAAGTTTTTTATCTTATAATGCGGTGCACCTTTAGTTCAATAAGTATTCGCGACTGTACTGAATCTCCACTCTTTACTCACACACTTAGTTCCGCGTCCCTAAATCCAGAATTCCTGCTGCACAGCCTTCACCGCAAAACTCAACTACATTCACTCCCCTACAGCTGTACAGCACAGTTCACACGGAACAACTTTTCAACACGCGAAAAAAATATAATTCATCTCAGAAACTGGAATACAGTTATCCCACCATATCGCTTGATTTTAAAGCAATTCCGCTAATTTTCTCCGTGTTTTCGGATCCAAAATAATTTTAAAGTACACACTTAAAAAAAAAGTCAAGAGGTGTCATGGGACACCCGACAGAAGCTATACTTTTTACGCATTGTAAGTAAGTATATAAAACCGAATGTATCAAAGCTATAGACAATACAATTGAAAAGTTATTTGACCGCCATTTTGAAATCTGATGCAATTTTATTTTTTTGTGTCCTATAAAACTTTTAAATATCAATTTTCAAAAAGATCGGATAATTTTTACAAAAGTACATAATATGGCCGCCATTTTGAAATCTGACGTTATTTTATTTTTTTTGTGTCCTATAAAACTCTCAGATATTAATTTTCAAAAGGATCGGATAATTTTTACAAAAGTACATATGGCCGCCATTTTGAAATTAACCCTATTTTATTTTTTGTACAGATACACACAGTACTAATGTTGTACAACACGTTATCTTTGTGTTGGTGGATATACGTGCACATAGGCCACTGCGCGTGCGCCAGTATATTACTTTCACCGCTGGCCATAGCTATAGATATGCTTTTAATAACATGAGCGTGACGGTGACGCGAACCTATAAGGTTTTCCTTCCCAGAAATCGTCTAACGCACCGATAGAAGCATAGCTTCAAAAATTTTGGTGAGGTTTTTTGAAGTGAAAACTTATTTACGCGCACTTTGCGTTTTTTCTGAGTAGTGAACGAAAGTGAACCGTCACGCTCGGTTCGGTGACACTGAATCGGATTTACTCGACATCAAGCGTGCTCGGGTCGGTGACCACGTTTACTGTCTAACAAGGAGTGCATCGTTTCAAGAATTACGTTTTTATTATTACGTATTATAGTAATAAAATAAATTTATAATATTATGTATGTTTTGCATATAATCAAGTTTTTTCACTTCTGTCATGTGATCATAAGCACACACCCACTTTTTTATGAATCACGTCAAAATATTTCGAGATTTTAACAGATCTTCACGTTTTGAGACCCTAGCAATCGTTTAAGATCATTTTCTGACTGATGTCTATATGTGTGTGTGTGTGTGTGTGTATGTGGTCAATTTTTCGCCTTCGATATCGTAAAAACGGAACAACATACGGGCATGCCGATTGTTCTATTGTGTTTATCAGCCTTTAACAATTAGATCTGATTAGATTTTGAGTCAAATCGGTTCAGTGGATCCTGAGATATTAAAAAAAACGTTCTCAATATCACGTATTAACATAGGTAAAAAAAATATAAATGAATTCTAGATGTTATAATATGAAAAAATGTAAATATTTTTTTTCTCTAAAATGTACAATTTTCGAGAAAAAAAATATTTTACTAAAAAAAATAAAAATTGTACGTAAATCAAGGTAACCATGATTTTTGCTATATTAAGCTAGCCATCAGTAGATCACTAAACAAAAAAGAGGGCCATGCTTTGTTTCAAAGAATAAAAAAAGAGTGTTTATTTTTTGCAAATATTTACTAGGTGGGAAGTATAGGACTGGTCATCAGTCGAATTTTTAATTAAAGACATTCCTATTCATTACAAAGTCTCAAACATCACTAAAACCGAAAAACGTATCCGCCATTTTCTTTTTTCAAAATTTTCTTATGCCCAGTGTCATTCGCGCGTTTACACCTCATTTATCAAAATCGGTCCAGTATTTAAGGCTACAGGGGTGCACAAATATGCAAGTAAACTAAAATTACACGCAATCACATATTTATTCTTTGATAGTCGTGTAAAATATTGCATTACAAGGAACGAAACACAGCGTTTTCAACTAGTGTGAAGTTTGATGCCCTCGTTCCTCGGGCAGCAATTCATACGCGTTGCATTCGCTGTATTTCGTTCCGAGTAAATGCATATTATTTTTCACAAGAACTCTTTTGACTATTCGATTTGAGATACCTGCAATTTGAGCGCGCAAAATAGCCGCAAAAATATTAGATCTGTTATATCCATGTAAAATTTATGTGTGTGTCTATCATTTTTAAGTTTTCGAATATTATATGCGAATTGAAATTGGCGCGACTTAATCGCTTTATCTCTCTCTTAACAACGTTAAAAACAGAGAAAACCGACAACTGAAAATTTTCATTTGAATCTCTGTTTCAAGCCGCTAAACGGGTACCGAAAATCGAATTTTCAATAGCGACGTTGTGAAAATCTAATGTCATTTTCTGTCCATTAATGTTTTGGTATTCATTCTCTAACAGAAACCGTACGAGTACAGCTTTCACAGCTTACTAAACAAAAGCTCACTTAATGCCTGACCACAACACCGGCTGATAAGAGAATCCATGTGGCGAGTCTTTTCCCTCTAAACACAATTTAGAGCTTTATTTTCAATCTTTTTTCTGCGCTTTTTTGCGGCTAACATAACTTCATTGTAAGAAAGTTTCACTACCTACCGTACCTCAAATGCAAGTTTATTGTTTTTTGGTAAGAAACTTTTACGCTACTGGCTGTAATTTGATTGAAATGAAATGCGGAATGAAATTTATTTTCATTAAAAAAAACGGTCAAGTGCGCGAGTCGGGCTCGTGTGAAGAGGGTTCCGTACTTTTCAGTTTCACCTGTGGATTTAAAGACTTAGGATTTTCGTTTAGGTTTCCCAACTATGAGTGAGGCCCTATATTCCCTATTTTTTTACAAGCTTTTATTTAGTGTGTTTGTTTAAGTCAAATCTTGCAAGTCAATTTTGAGCGACTTCCACGTATCCGATCGATTTGAAATTCTGCACACATATGTATTCCCGATGACAATATATGAATAAATCGTTTTTAGAAATAAATTCAACCCCTAAGGGGTTCAAACGGCAATGTAGGGTCTTTTGACTAATCAACGCCCAAACCAAATCGCTGAAGCTAGAAACTTGAAATTTGGACAGTTTGTTCCTTTTCTGACGTAAGCATCCACTAAGAAAGGGTTTTTCGAAATTTAACCCCTACGGGTGTCACAGGGGGGTAAAATTTTGAAAGACTAAGGCCCATATTCACCGAGCCTAGTTAGTTATTTATTCCGTTGATTTATTCCCCTGGTAACTATCACACGGAATAAATAGTGATAATTCAAATTACCAAACATAGTTAAGTTTACTGCAGGTATAAATCGTAAGAATAGTTATCCTGTCCAATTTCAAGAGTATAAATATTTATCCGCCTAGTTAAATAGGGTGTGCACGAAATGCATAAATTACTTTATGGTCGGGCGACCTTTTCAAGTAAATATTAATTTCATATCTTACAGGTAAAGGTTTTTGTCAGTAAAATATGTCAATATTCACCATTTTACATTTTCGATAGATGCGCCATCGGTCGGATCTTTGGTAAACGTGCTTTATTTGACAAAATCTGCAAGGCGTATAGTATATAGTAAATTTTTACCTGCAGTTACTATTCTATCGAATGAATTGCTTGGTGAATAGAAAGTTTACTTTATTCCAAGGAATAAATTTATTCTAAGGTTAGTAACTTCTATCTTTAACAGTGTTTGGTGAATACGGGCCTAAAATGAACAAAATAAATATTAGTAAAAAAAACTTTTTGGATACAAGCTTTTATTTAAATGCACTAAAAAGGAAAAAATAATTTTTAATAATTTAGGTTCATAATTAAAGCGTGGGTCGTGACTAATAAACTATCATAGAGTTCACGACCCACGCGCTTTTATAATTATGAACCTAAATTATTAAAAATTATTTTTTCCTTTTTAGTGCATTTAAATAAAAGCGTGTCTCTAAAACGGTTTTTTTACTAATACGTATTTATTAATTTTAGACTCACTTAGTTTCGGAGACAAGGGGAAATGCTCGATTTTCGTATATTTTCTTTAATATCTTTTAAACTATGCATTTTAAAATTATAAAAAAAATATATTTGTATTTCTCATAACGAGCCCTTTCATTTAATATGTCACATGATGCACTTGAAATTTTTTTTTTTAAGTTTCTAATTTGCCCCCTAAAATCAGAATTCGTTTATTTACGCTATACGTCAGTGATTGGGTCATCTAACTCTATATATGTACCAAATTTCAATTTTTTTAGTCCAATAGATTCGGAGAAAATAAGCTGTGACAGACAGACATGAGAGTGATTCTATAAGGGTTCCGTTTTTTCATCGGATGTACGGAACCCTAAAAACAGCTTCGAAGTATAAAGGCGGCGTTACACATGCAGCATTTGTCCAAATACCAAATATCTAATGTTTGATATTTGTGCAAACATCTTGTAGTGTAAATCTGAAGGCATCGCCACACATGCGGCATTTGTTAAATACCGAACACCGAATATTTGGTATTGGCGAATATTTCAGTACCACACATGCGCGAAGTGGCAAATGTTTGGTATTTGCCAAACGTTAAATATTTTGCCATCAATATTGTCGGTAAAATAGCACAAATCAAAGCGAACGAATGTCGACGTTCCCATTTTTATTTCTGATTCGCCAAATAGACGCATGCGTGTATGTATGTTTGTCGTATTATGCGAACACCAACGTAAATTGTTCGCCAAACCTTAATCAATCGCTATTTGACAAATTCTGCCTTGAAGACAGCGCCACATATGCTAATTTACCGACAACTGATAGGAAAATATTTGACAGAAAAAATTGACAAATGTTTGCTATTTGCCAAATTTCCCGTCTGTTGTCGGTAAATTATCATACATCCAGGTGAGCCAATGTTTGTATAACAAAAAATTCGACTGATGTCCAGTCCTATACTTCCCACCTAGTAAATATTTGCAAAAAATAAACACTTTTTTTTTTTATTCTTTGACTAGGCCCAAATAACCTTAGCTGTTGGTGGTCTTTAAAACACAATTTAATTTTTATTCTTTGAAAAAAGCATGGCCGTCTTTTTTGTTTGGTGATCTACTGATAGCTAGCTTAATATAGCAAAAATCATGGTTACCTTGATTTACGTACAATTTTTATTTTTTTTAGTAAAATATTTTTTTTCTCGAAAACTATACATTTTAGAGAAAAAAAATATTTACATTTTTTCATATTATATCATCTAGAATTCAT
This sequence comes from Mongoloraphidia duomilia, assembly GCA_039654895.1. Taxonomy (NCBI): domain Eukaryota; kingdom Metazoa; phylum Arthropoda; class Insecta; order Raphidioptera; family Raphidiidae; genus Mongoloraphidia; species Mongoloraphidia duomilia. Next base: position 19,202,845 of record CM077527.1, read on the forward strand.
TTATATTTTTTTTTACCTATGTTAATACGTGACATTGAGGACGTTTTTTTGAATATCTCAGGATCCACTGAACCGATTTGACTCAAAATCTAATCAGATCTAAGTTAAAGGCTGATAAACACAATAGAACAATCGGCATGCCCGTATGTTGTTCCGTTCTTAAGATATCGAAGGCGAAAAATTGACCACATACACACACACACACATACAGACATCAGTCAGAAAATGATCTTAAACGATTGCTAGGGTCTCAAAACGTGAAGATCTGTTAAAATCTCGAAATATTTTTTTCGGACTAAATCCATTACTTCCCTACCATAGTAGAGGTGGGAAGTAAAAATTGGTATCAGATATACACATGTTTGCAAAATAGGCAAATGTGTAAACATAATACCTACATGTTTGTGGTTTCACAACTAGGCTAGTAAACAGTTCGTCAAATGCCAAACATTTGGTATTTGTCACAATGCCACATGTGTAACGCCGCCTCAAACCATAAAACCTTTACACTTGGATAATTCTCGAATCCTTCGTTTTAAAATTCATCGGTACTACGTACTGCTACTACTATTTATTACTTCCCACCTCTACTATGGTAGGGAAGTAATGGATTTAGTCCGAAAAAAATATTTCGAGATTTTAACAGATCTTCACGTTTTGAGACCCTAGCAATCGTTTATGATCATTTTCTGACTGATGTCTGTATGTGTGTTGTGTGTGTGTGTGTGTATGTGGTCAATTTTTCGCCTTCGATATCGTAAAAACAGAACAACATACGGCCATACCGATTGTTCTATTGTGTTTATCAGCCTTTAACTTAGATCTGATTAGATTTTGAGTCAAATCGGTTCAGTGGATCCTGAAATATTAAAAAAAAACGTTCTCAATGTTACGTATTAACATAGGTAAAAAAAATACAAATGAATTCTAGATGTTATAATGTGAAAAAAATGTAAAAATTTTTTCTCTAAAATGTATAGTTTTCGAGAAAAAAAATATTTTACTAAAAAAAGAAAATTGTACGTAAATCAAGGTAACCATGATTTTTGCTATATTACTAGCCATCAGTAGATCACCAAACAAAAAAGAGGGCCATGCTTTTTTTCAAAGAATAAAAAAAGAGTGTTTATTTTTTGCAAATATTTACTAGGTGAGAAGTATAGGACTGGTCATCAGTCGAATTTTTTTTTCAGGTTAGGTACTTTTTAAGGCTAGATTAGTAATACATAAAATCACATCTGTTTCTGTATACTAATTTAGTTCGAAAATTGTAGGCATTGACTAACACTTAGTTACTAACAAGCTTAATGGAGCGGAAAAGCAATAAAACAATGTAAAGTATACCGCGTTCTTAGATTTTCCCATGTATAAAAAACTGTGCCGTTTATATTGCATTGTGAAACTATAAGACTATTAGTCACTGCCTACAATAGGGTCGTCCCGCGTATCAAAATTTCATAATTTTGAACAGTGTATATGTTATTCCTCGTATATAAACAAATAATGTAAACCAACTTTTTTATTCTTAGATCTTTCCTCTTAATTTCAAACAAGAAATAAAAACATGTGTCTATTTCAAACGGATGAGCTTAGCCGCCATATGATGACGTCAAAGCCAGAGCAATAAAGTCAGACACACGTCCACGTGTAGATAAGGAAAAAGAGACTTCCTCGTCAGTCGTAACTCGTGAAGAACCTAACCTAAGTACTAACTGCCGGCCTGTCAACTGTACATAAACAAGTCAGTGTACCATATTCTCTCTTTATCTATATGGATCAGTATGGGCGTGATTCAACTACAGCAGCCAATCAGAGAAGGCTGGCTGTGAATGACGTATTCTGTGGCGGTATAATTCTATGTTTAAAATTACATTGAAAAATACGCCCTTTTGGGAATATTTTTCTTGTGGAAAAAGTTTCCGAAAAATTCTCAAATAAATTGTTTTATTATCTATTTATAAAGTAGATTTCAAACCTAAAACAAGCCCTGAGGTGGGTCGTTTATTAAAACTAAAGCGCGACCCTTGAGGTCCACACGACGAACTTCCCAGTTTGATAAATATTTAATAATAATAATTAAATTAGATATTACGCCGAAAAGTAATCATTTTAATCATAAAACATACTTATTATTTATTTTTAACAATAATTAAAAAAAAAAAACGGCTGAACCGATTTTTATAAAATTTATGTCGGATCAAAATGACGTTAACACGCCTCGATTGACACCTTTACGAAGTCGATATAATTTTTTATTCGCGAGATATTGTGTAAAATCTACTTTTTTGGAGTCTATTTGGTTAAGAAAAAAGAACGGCTGAACCGATTTTGAGAAAATTTCTTTCTGATCATATTTACGTTAATACGCGTCGATTGGCACCCTAACGTAGTCGATATCATTTTTTATTCTTGAGATTTCGTCTTAGAAAGAAATGGACACATACGTACGTACGTACATACGTACACACACACACACAGACATATTTCTAAAAATAGTGTAGTGACCTTGAAACATAAAAATTTGTTATACATTTTGATTTCGATTTTCGGACCCATTACAATAACTTCCAATGGGAAGTTAAAAAATGTGGGACGACCCTATTTCCGAACAAAACTATAGTGTGTAGTACAGGATCTCATTTTGTAAAACATAGGTATTACATTATGTTAACAACCTAAAGAAGATTTTTAAAGTTTGCTTTTCATTTTTACAACGATAACAGCACTTTTATAGTTTATGATTCCACTACGTGTTAATGCTTTTTATACGATTCACCGGCAGAGGAAAATTAACTTGAAAAGACATTACATTTTTACAGACAAAATATCAAGGTCAGTGATAAAATGATCAAAGCTTTTACGACCGGAAGCAGAAATGCCACATGTCCTCGTTACTAGACACGTAATCCTATTGTCTTTTTAGGATTCCGTACCTTCGAAGGAATCCTGTTATTGAGCCTATACGATGTCTGTTCGTCTGTCAGTCTATCTATCCGTCCGCCTGTCACAAGGCTCTATCTCACAAACGGTAAGAGGTAGCTATTTGTAGTTTTCACAGATTGTGTGTTGTTGTGGCATGAATCCTGGTAAACAAGCCGTGAGGTGGGTCGTTTATTAGGACTAAAGTGCGACCCTTGAGGTTCGCACGACGAACTTCCCAGTTTGATAAATATTTAATAATAATAATTAAATTAGATATTACACAGAAAAGTAATCATTTTAATCGTTAAAACAATAATTAAAAAAAAAAAAAAACGGCTGAACCGATTTTTATAAAATTTATGTCTGTGCCTAATTTTCCTTTTCCCGTGGGAACTTAAGGACTTAGGATTTTCGATTAGGTTTTCCTGTAAACTACGAGTGCGGAGTGAGGCCCTATATTCCCAATTTTTTTCAAAATTTTAGGCTCAGTAGTTTCGGAGATCAGACGGACGGACAGACACGAGAGTGATCCTATAAGGGTTCCGTTTTTCATTCTGAGATACGGAACCCTAAATTTAATTTATTGTAGATTATAGACGCGTCGACAACTCAGGTCTTTAGCGTCTTCAACACAACAAATAATTAATCTATTTGTGTATTAGAATCCGCCAGCCGACATACACAAACCGACCGGTACGAGCTCGGGTCCCTGGGAGCGCTAATTCCCACAAAACATTGGAATGCAAACTACATTCCTATGTTTCCCCTGAGGGAACGGAACCCTAAATTTAATTTATTGTAGATTATAGACGCGTCGACAACTCAGGTCTTTAGCGTCTTCAACACAACAAATAATCCATTTGTGTATTAGAATCCGCCAGTCGGCATACACAAATCGACTGGTACGAGCTCGGGTTCCTGGGAGCGCTAATTCCCACAAAACATTGGAATGCAAACTATACATTCCAATGTTTCCCCTGAGGGAACGGAACCCTAAAAATGATTGACGATTTCTGGAAAAAAGGATTGCTTGACTGTAAAGCTAGGTTTATATATCACAATACGTCATTACGCGAAGCAATAGTTTAAAATTACCACTTAGAATGAATGAACAGGATCGGGTTTACGACTATCGCTTTAGCTTACACTTTATGCTTCTATTATGTTGCAACATTCAGATCTTTATACGGACTGTGCCTGAATGACCCTTTTTCATGAAGTACGAAAATTTTCTCACTAACAGCGTAGCGATACGATGGATACTGTTCACTGTATGAATGTCCATTTACATACTGTCATACCTACATGTAAAAACAGTATAAAAAAATTCGACTGATGACCAGTCCTATACTTCCCACCTAGTAAATATTTGCAAAAAATAAACACTCTTTTTTTTTTTTTTCTTTGACTAGGCCCAATTAACCTTAGCTGTTGGTGGTCTTTAAAACACAATTTAATTTTTATTCTTTGAAAAAAGCATGGCCCTCTTTTTTGTTTGGTGGTCTACTGATGGCTAGCTTAATATAGCAAAAATCATGGTTACCTTGATTTACGTACAATTTTTATTTTTTTTAGTAAAATATTTTTTTTCTCGAAAACTATACATTTTAGAGAAAAAAAATATTTACATTTTTTTCATATTATAACATCTAGAATTCATTTATATTTTTTTTTACCTATGTTAATACGTGACATTGAGGACGTTTTTTTGAATATCTCAGGATCCACTGAACCGATTTGACTCAAAATCTAATCAGATCTAAGTTAAAGGCTGATAAACACAATAGAACAATCGGCATGCCCGTATGTTGTTCCGTTCTTAAGATATCGAAGGCGAAAAATTGACCACACACACACACACACACACATACACACACACACACACACACACACACATACAGACATCAGTCAGAAAATGATCTTAAACGATTGCTAGGGTCTCAAAACGTGAAGATCTGTTAAAATCTCGAAATATTTTTTTCGGACTAAATCCATTACTTCCCTACCATAGTAGAGGTGGAAAGTAAAAAATTCACAGATTTCGCAATCCTTGCAACCATCGAGGACATTGGAAATGATAACAGCATATATGAAACATAATTAACTGTTTATTATACACACAATATTTATCAATGCACTGTTCAGTTTTGTCAGGAATAACCCTATTATTCTTCTGTTATATACGCGTTCACTTTTGCTTGATTACTTAACTTTTAAATGGATTTTTCTACAGTATTTATTAACATTTGCTCAAAAATAACACCGCAGATCGTCGCAAATACCTCTCAATTAACTAGACATGATATAAAACACATTTCGAAAAAATTGCACTTGTTCAATTTTGCATGATTGCTCCTCACTTGATCGCGACACCGTTGTCTTTTGGCCTTGAACGAAAACTCGTAACTCTGCCCCCATATACGAACATAAACATTTCCAATGTTAAAAATGTTTTACACAGAAGACGATGAGCTAGAGGCAAAATTAAAATTTGCAAATGGCAAGGATAATAATGTAGCAACATTAAAATGTTGGCTATCTTGCGGTATTTTAAAAATTTCAGGAAAAAAAATGAATTATTTGACAGGTCAGAATTTGCTAGGTTATATATTGATTTTATAGTTTTTTCGAACTCAGTTCAAAATAATAATAAGTTTAAATCTTATTTCAGAACGAAATATGAGTCAATTATAGCTTGATAATTAGGACAATTCAATTAATAATAATTAATGAAATTTTTGTGTAACAAAAGGTTATATTTTTCAATCAATATAACATTTATTAAGTTAGGTAGTTAACGTCAATGTGACGTTTTAGGAATTATATAAAAAACACGTTTTCATCTGGATATCGATTATATCCAAAGTATAATTATTAGCAAAACAACAATGTTTTGTTGGCATTGTGGTTATTTAAAAACATTTTTTTATTTGTTTAATAATTTTAAACAATTAAGTTACGTATACCACTAAAATGACACGACACTAATGGGGAATAAATAATGTTTATACCTACCACAAGTGCTGCCTCTCGTGGATAATTGAAGGAACTACTCTCAGGAAAATGGCCCACTAATCTGAACTCCTGGTCAAAATTTACGCGATAGCACTCGATTTATATTTTCAGGTATAATAGGGACGTCCCGCGTATCAAAATTTGATAATTTTGAACAGTGTATGTTATTCCTCATACATAAACAAATAATGTAAACCAACTCTTTTTTTCTTATATCCTTCCTCTTAATTGTAAACAAGAATTTAAAAAATGTGTTCATTTCAAACGGTTGAGGTTAGCCGCCATATGATGATATGATGACGTCAAAGCCAGAGCAATGAAGCCAGACATACGTCCACGCATAGATAAAGAGAGATATGTCTATGGCAAGAGAGGAATACTTCCTCGTCAGTCGTAACTCGTGAAGAACCTAACCTAAGCTCTACTGTCGGCCTGTTAAACAAATCAGTGTACCTATATTCTCTCCATATTCTTAACAAATTTAAAAAAAAAGTATTCAAAAATATATTCCCGTGACGCTAATGAACGGGAGAAAGAGCGAATGGGAGAAATAAAATTTATGTATGAGGCGTGGATCATCGCTGGAGTTTTTACTGCAAACAGTAAAACACACAGAATACATACACAGACGATCTGAAAATTTTGTACCAATGACAATTAATAATGCTCGGTTTTTGATTTTATTTATTTATTGTAGATTATAGACGCGTCGACAACTCAGGTCATTAGCGTCTTCAACCCAACAAATAACATATTTGTGTATTAAAATCCGCCAGCCGGCATACACAAACCGACTGGTACTAACTCGGGTCCCTAGGAGCGCTAATTCCCAAAGAACATTGGAATGCAATTGCGGGAACAACTATATTCCAATGTCCCCCCTGGGGGGGGCTCGGTTTTTGATGCGACTTTCAGCGCTAAATTAACTTCCAAAGTATTTTTAGCACTGCATAACATTAAAAAAGAGGCTTGGTGTGTGGGTAAAACCGCAATGCTAACTTCCCATTGAGTGCCCTTAGAGAGACCAGTCTATCGTAGAGAAACTATTTGCAATACAGGTTAACATAAATAAAAAAAACCGCCAATTCGAATTGTTTGCAAATCTTATCAGGTGTTCATTACGCAATTATGTGTCGAATGAAATTAGTCCGGAGTCGATATCATTATTTGTTCTTGAGATATGCGAGCCGAAAAAAGTTCACCAATGAACGAACGTACGTCAAAAATTTATTAATAAAAGTAGTAGAAAATTTTATTGTCTACAAAATTGCTAACTACAAATTTTTTGTGAGACTTACGGTTATGGAGATACAGCAAAAAACTGTTACATCCTCTTTTTAAAAGATGGAGCGGGCGGCCAAATGAGGACATCCCTCGTTCTGAAAATTCAGTTTTAAACTAATCACCAACCCCCTACAAATCAAAAAAAAATTGCTATAGCTACCCAAAATGCACGGTTGAATAAGGTATTTGACTGCATTAGCTTGAGTTAGCGTTGGTTTTCCAAGTTTGGCAGGAAATCTTTATGTAATTATTATATTAGAATACCGATGTAAAATTGCATGTAAAGGAATAAAAAAAATTTATTATTATAATTATTATTACTACTATTACTAATCATCCTGTATGTATCTACCGTATGTAGAATTCCAAGAGAACATCCACTATAGACTGGCTCAAGCGTAACTTTATATCTTGTTCCTTGGGACGCGTTTGGAATTAAATGTTATACACAAAGATGAAAAGTCTAACACACATAAATTTTACAGGAGAAATTAGTTCAGAGGATGATTTATCTTTAATCTTTACTGTTCTCAATTAAATCAAGTCTACAATATTACAATGTATACGTGAACTGAAATTCTGCTTCCTTTGAAGCGATAAAACTCAACTCAGAACTTTTAATATTCGAAATTATAATACGCTCTCAGAAAAACAATTAGTTGATAAATGTCTGCTTAATGCGTTTATGAGAGATTGCAATAAAAACCAATTTTACATAGAATAGGGTCATCCCGAGATGTCTACTGTTTGAATATAACTTGCAACTGAAGATTTTCTTATAGAAACTAATGAATGAATTGTGGATTATAGACGCTCGACAACAGAGGTCATTAGCGTCTGTTATAGAAACTAATGGAGATTCGATGTTATAAGTGGTCGGGATCGATTCAGCATGACTTTTTCTAATTTTTTTGATTTCTTAAAAATGTCAAAAGTAAGAATACCCTCCTCTTTGTAAAAAATTCGCTCCGATCCGTTTGATAAGTATACTTACAGGAAAAAAATCGCTCTGAATTGATTTCGATTAAGTCGTGATGGGCCAAATCGCATTTTTTCAATAATGGGATTCTTATAGGTTATGAATGATTATAATAATCAAATGTCTCATTCGAATTATATCAAACGATTCTTTTGAATTATGAGTACTAATGCATTTCATATAGGTAATAGGCGGGCCTAAGACTAGTTCACTAGCCAGTATTCAGTAGTGATGGGTAAAATCGCATTATTTCAATAAACGGATTCTTAGGTTATGAATGATTCTAATAATCAGATGTCTCATTCGAATTATATCAAACGATTCTTTTGAATTATAAGTACTGCATTTCATATAAGGTAATAGGCGGACCGACTAGTTCACTAGCCAGTATTCGCATTATTTCAATAATCGAAGTCTCAGATTATGAATGATTCTAATAATCGGATGTTTCATTCGAATTATATCAGACGATTCTGTTGAATTATGAGTACTGCATAATGCATTCCATATAGGTAATAGGCGGACCTAAGACCAGTTGACCAGCCAGTATTCAGTAGTGACGGGCAAAATTGCATTATTTCAATAATCGGATTCTTAGATTATGAATGATTTTAATAATCGGATGTTTCATTCGAATTATATCAAACGATTCTTTTGAATTATAAGTACTGCAATTCATATAGGTAATATAGGTAATAGGCGGACCTAAGACTAGTTCACTAGCCAATTCAGCCATTCGCTGTTGCGTCGATGTCAAATAGTAGAGAGAGTGTAGTGTAGATAATAGGTTTCATTGAAATTCCAAATTCAATCTCTTTCTTCTATGTTTCCGATTATTATAATTAAAATTGTCTACAATTCAGATTATATATCATTCAAGTTATATATAATTCGAATTATTTCCATAATCGGATGTTACCGATTATATAAAAAATCGGATTATCGATTATATTTAATTCGAATTATTCTACCACTAATTTCGACAACCCGCGCTCTTCTATCTGTTTTAAGTAGGTATAGAGATATAGGCGTTTTTATTTAATTTAATTTTTATGTATTTTAAACCTTATGTGGCGTCTTAAGTAAAATTCACTGTATATTTAATAATATTATGTATTTCTAGACAGATCGTATATATAATTTTGTTTTGGACATTGATGGTCAAGTTACCGAATTACATACAAACAATACATTAGGCAAACAAGCAATTATTATGTTTTACAATGAGACCAGTCCGTTGTGCGGGTTGTATATCATATAGGCGTGAAGTTCGGAACAAAAACCACAATGCCATGGAATGTGGGACTGTGGGATATTGTTCGAATGAAGGGCGCTATTCAAACAGACATGGGTGGCGCATTTGGCAAGGCAGTTCGCTTTTTTGTGTTCAAATTCAAGTAAACTAATATGTTACATTGATTTGTAGAGAAGAAATTCACTTTGTTCAAAGCTTTATTTATAGACTAGCGGTCCTGTCCGGCTTCGCCCGGATGCTATGAATTTATGATTGGTTTCACGTTTTTGGCTTAAACAATCATGAAAGTTTCCATTCCTTGGGATACGGATTTCGATAATTTGTCGAACTCCGATATCTTCGATTTTAATAAAGAATACTCAAGTCAAATTTCGTGTTTTTAGCTCGAGCAGTTTCGTAAAAATACTATTTTTTATAATTTCCTTGTTTTTGAATTAAAAAAAAAATGATCGAACATGCGTATTTGCTTACTTTTAATGACGAGTTAGTATGTGGAATTCAACACCTCCACCTTAACGATTTGTGAGATATGAAGATTTTATCAAAAAACTCTACACCCCCTGTTGACCCCCTTAGGGATTGAATTTCGAAAAATTTTTTCTTAGCAGATACCTACGTCCTATAAGGAACCTACTAGCCAAATTTCATGTTTGTAGGCTTTAGTTCCTGAGATTTCGTTATGATTGAATGAGTGAATGGTATTTCGCATTTATATTGTATTAAGAAGATACATTTATGCGTAGTGAGTTTAGTACGGCTGAAGATATTATAGGATTTTTGGAAAAAAAATATTTTGCAGTCAATTTATATTTAGATGGTTTTATTTAGATTAGACGTTTCGCCTTTTTAGGCATCTTCAGTAATTCTAGAATGATACAATATGCTGTAGTAATATCTTTAATATGTATCATTCTAGAATGACTGAAGATGCCTAAAAAGGCGAAACGTCTAATCTAAATAAAACTATCTAAATATAAATTCGCTGCAAACATTTTTTTTTCCAAAAATCAGATAAATTTATGTTCGGACTATCTTGCTAGTGTATAAAGAAACCTTAAAAGAACTCGAGATTTATTTCACTGTAAATGTGGTATAAAATAGAATAAAGCTTTTGAATCTTGACCTTTAATATCCACAGTACAATAATAATGCATTACTGACACTTCAGAGCAAGCTTCAGAGCTTATAAATAAATGTTACTTTTTTACAGCAGAAAGATTTTCTATAAAAATTGTTCCGGGAATTACTGCGCTGCTAAAAGGTCGAGAAAACAACATATTTTACAGTTATTTAATCTGATTTTGCTGACTTTTAGGGAGCCACAGCTAAGACCAATTTCGAGATCTCGCATGCAAAATTTGAACAAAATCGATCCAGTAATTTCGGTTCCAGATGAGACCACAGACAGACGATAAACAGACATTTTTTAAAAACTATTTTTTGGGTTCATGGGCTTGTAACGTGTAAATTCACTAAAAATTCAAAATCGAATTTTTGCACGATCACAACTTTCCCGTATAAATTCATATTAATGGGAAAGTAAAAGTTTTTAGATCTTGATGCTGAGTTGCAGAAAGCATTGTCAAAAAATTTGATTTGGCAATGACCTTAGATTGTGGTCATATAATTGCAATTTTTATACACGCCGAGGCAGTCTACTGTCGTCAAATTCTCTATCATGTAGAATAGTAGATTGTAATCACACAAAAACAAATGATAAATCTAGATACGCATAGAAAAAGATCGCTTTAAGCTAAATTTTGATTAATATGCGTAGAAAAATGATGTTTCAAAGTAGAAATGGTACAATAAACTATGTTAAATAAATGTATCCACAGTTTATACAAAATATCGTTTCAATCGATCAATTATTTTTCGACCAGGATCGATTTAAAATTCTAATTTATGGAGAAATATGTTTTGTGTGTTTTTAAAAGACCACCAACAGCTAAGGTTATTTGAGCCTAGCACCAATTCATATTTTCAATTCATAATTTTTTTTTAATAATAAATTGAAAATCCAATTGACACTTTTACCAGCTCTCGGAATAGAGCCCGGGAACTGGGGACTTGTAATAGAGGAACCATAGCAACGCCATCTAAACAACAGCATTGCTAAACGCTCGGTCATTCTCAAGCCCGAGAAATATGTTTGGTCACAATTAGGGAATGCAATCTCGATCTCGAGCCATTTTTCGAGATTTAATCTCGTGGGCAGGCAATCTCGTTTTTGAAATCTCGAACGATATTTCAAGAACGAACGCGCTTGAAAAAAAACTTATAACTTATACGTAATAGTTTTTGACAGTCCCGCTAATTGATTCCGTTTGTTTCTCTGCGTATGTTGTTTTAATTATTGTTTTCTTGAGTGAAATTGACAGTTACCTATTTAACAAGCATTAGATGGCTAACAAATTGCAAAGTTAAGTGAATACTGAATATGTCTAAGAACAATAATTCAAACAAAATGTTCGTGAACGTTACTAATAGTAACTTACCCTAGGCTTCCTAACTCCTAAGAAATTATTTCCAAACTAATTAATTGACATATAGTCACATAGTGTGCTGTGTGAGTTGGGGTATTGCTGTTATATTTTAAAAATAAAACAAAACATTAATTGAATCTTGAAACAAAAAAATCAACGTTTATTTAATGAAAGTAATGAATAATAATCATCTGTACAATGCACTACGCAATAAATCACACACGTACACAGTGACACAGTCCCAAGTAAGTAGTTTTCATTTTTAAGTATTTTAGATACAAAATAATACGTTCTTTTTAAAAGTAGGCGAAATCTCGATATTGTCGAGATTTATCGAGATCTCTCTAGACAATCTCGCGAGATCTCGAATTGCCAATCTCGAACCCAGACTGATCTCGCGAGATCTCGAATTGCCAATCTCGGCTCGAGATTGCATTCTCTAGTCACAATTCAAAGTCATTGTCAAATCAGATTTTCTGACAATGCTTTCTGCAACTCAACATGTCTGTTTCGTTGTATAACCGAAATTAATTGTTAATAAAAAAATTCGACTGATGACCAGTCCTATACTTCCCACCTAGTAAATATTTGCAAAAAATAAACACTCTTTTTTTTATTCTTTGACTAGGCCCAAATAACCTTAGCTGTTGGTGGTCTTTAAAACACAATTTAATTTTTATTCTTTGAAAAAAGCATGGCCCTCTTTTTACTTCCCACCTCTACTATGGTAGGGAAGTAATGGATTTAGTCCGAAAAAAATATTTCGAGATTTTAACAGATTTTCACGTTTTGAGACCCTAGCAATCGTTTAAGATCATTTTCTGACTGATGTCTGTATGTGTGTGTGTGTGTGTGTGTGTGTGTGTGTGTGTGTGTGTGTGTGTGTGTGTGTGTGTGTGTGTGTGTGTGTGTGTATGTGTGTGTGTATGTGTGTGTGTATGTGTGTGTGTATGTGTGTGTGTGTGTGTATGTGGCCAATTTTTCGCCTTCGATATCTTAAGAACGGAACAACATACGGGCATGCCGATTGTTCTGTTGTGTTTATCAGCCTTTAACTTAGATCTGATTAGATTTTGAGTCAAATCGGTTCAGTGGATCCTGAGATATTCAAAAAAACGTCCTCAATTTCACGTATTAACATAGGTAAAAAAAAATATAAATGAATTCTAGATGTTATAATATGAAAAAAATTTAAATATTTTTTTTCTCTAAAATGTATAGTTTTCGAGAAAAAAAATATTTTACAAAAAAAAATAAAAATTGTACGTAAATCAAGGTAACCATGATTTTTGCTATATTAAGCTAGCCATCAGTAGATCACCAAACAAAAAAGAGGGCCATGCTTTTTTCAAAGAATAAAAATTAAATTGGGTTTTAAAGACCACCAACAGCTAAGGTTATTTGGGCCTAGTCAAAGAATTAAAAAAAAGAGAGTGTTTATTTTTTGCAAATATTTACTAGGTGGGAAGTATAGGACTGGTCATCAGTCGAATTTTTTGTTTGGTAATCTACTGATGGCTAGCTTAATATAGCAAAAATCATGGTTACCTTGATTTACGTACAATTTTTATTTTTTTTAGTAAAATATTTTTTTTCTCGAAAACTATACATTTTAGAGAAAAAAAATATTTACATTTTTTTCATATTATAACATCTAGAATTCATTTATATTTTTTTTACCTATGTTAATACGTGACATTGAGGACGTTTTTTTGAATATCTCAGGATCCACTGAACCGATTTGACTCAAAATCTAATCAGATCTAAGTTAAAGGCTGATAAACACAATAGAACAATCGGCATGCCCGTATGTTGTTCCGTTCTTAAGATATCGAAGGCGAAAAATTGACCACATACACACACACACACACACACACACACACACACACATACAGACATCAGTCAGAAAATGATCTTAAACGATTGCTAGGGTCTCAAAACGTGAAAATCTGTTAAAATCTCGAAATATTTTTTTCGGACTAAATCCATTACTTCCCTACCATAGTAGAGGTGGGAAGTAAAAATAATCGTTAGGTACTTTATCTATTAAGTCGTAACGGCAAATTGACTATTTACAGCGTAATTAGTTCATTAGAACGCGTGTAGTTTGAACGCTAAATGAAGGTGTCGTTAATCAGAGATCTAAGAGAAAATTAACTGCGTAATCGGATTACGATTCACGGCCTAAAGTAGGTCTTACAACTCTCAAGACACCGATAATAAGGGCTTTCCGCTCTGTGGCTGTTTTCTCACGGATTTGATGTATTATCGACGACTATATATAGTAGCGTTTTCAGCTGGTTACACTTTGTTACACTAGGCCGCACTAGTGTAAACTTTCACTAAGAACCGTGTTCGACTGGTCAGTGTAGAGCGCAATGCTACAGTGTATCAACCAACTTTTCCGTTTTTAGTGTATTTGCCATAATATGGCACATACACTATTGGCGTCGGTCGGATGGCGGGACCTAGGGGTCGGACCAAAATTTCTCGACGTTTCATAGCCTCCTGAACACTTTGGCACCATTTTTGAAAATGTTTATATATATATGTATGTATATATTTATATATATATATATATTTATAAATATATATATGTGTGTACACGATAACTCTCGACAGACTTAATCGATAGAAACGAAATTTGGTACACACATTGGAACCCATCACCGCAAGAAGCTTATTTAAAATGGGCCCGATCGGACCATTTTCAGGGTTGTATTTAGGGGTTCCAAAAAGTTTTTGGGCCCAAAAATACCGAAAAATTTGTCAGAATCGTTTCAAAATTGAAATTTAACTCTTTAGTAAAGATTAAAATGTGCCGCTAAAATTTTAATAAAATCGGCCCGACAGGACCGGACTTTCAAATTTTATGAAAACACTAGTTTGTTGATACGGATTTACTTATGGAAGGGTGTATTTAATTGGGTGTACTGATAAAATCCATGTCTAGTATTGAAATTTAGAAAAATTTAATGTATTATCGACGACTATATATAGTAGCGTTTTCAGCTGGTTACACTTTGTTACACTAGGCCGCACTATAGTGTAAACTTTCACCAAGAACCGTGTTCGACAATGCTACAGTGTATCAACCAACTTTTCCGTTTTTATATTCTTCCTCTTAATAGTACAGTAAGTAAATAGAGACACAAAAATCGCGTTTACTAAAAAAAAAAACTTAATGGCTGAAATTTTGAGGAGGTGTTCGGGGGCATGTCCTGAGTCTAAAACCGTGTTTTCGTATTCGAGGGGGTGGGGGAAGCTACATCCCCCGGTCAAAATAGGGATAAGTTTGTTTTAATTTTTTATCTTCGTTGCTGTTGCCCGTACAGTCAAGTCCAAGAGATCAAACTTGTAGGAAATGAAATTATCTATCCAATGATAATAAAATCAAGGTCATAGGTCGATCAGGTCAATCACAATGGCCGGTAAAAGGTCAAAAGTGAGGGGTAGTTTTATTTATTAATGTTCACAAAATTAGAATGAAAACTTCAGATAAGGCTTGTAATCTAATGCTTTCTATAAAAGTTGATCAATTTTCTGACATTTCAAAATAAAACTTAATAAAAAGTTATTTTTTTATTCCAATTTCTCAAGAACACTGTTATTGTATAAATTTTGGACATCCTAATATCTCAAATAATAATATTAAACTAGGTTTTATTTTGAAATGTCAGAAAATTGATCGAATTTTATAGAAAGAATTAGATTATAAGCCTTATCTGAAGTTTTCATTCTAATTTTGTGAACATTAATAAATAAAACTACCCCTCACTTTTGACCTTTTACCGGCCATTGTGATTGACCTGATCGACCTATGACCGTGATTTTATTATCATTGGATAGATAATATCATTTCCTATAAGTTTGATCTCTTGGACTTGACTGTACGGGCAATAGCAGCGAAGATAAAAAATTAAAACAAACTTACCCCTATATTGACCGGGGGATGTAACTTCCCCCACCCCCTCGAATACGAAAACTCGGTTTTAGACTCTGAACATGCCCCCGAACACCCCCTCAAAATTTCAGTCATTAAGTATTTTTTTTAGTAAAATATACCGTTTTACTGTACTATAATTGCAAACAAAAATTAAAAAAAACGTTTATTTAAAACGGCTGAGCTTAGCCGCCTTGAATAAATAACACCAAAAAATTGTCACTAGCTCTTAGTCTATTAGAACTGAACGTTGCAAGGTTATTGTTGAAACTACACTAAATATCAAAAGGCCCGCTCGAAGAGTCTCTTTATAGTTTAATCGTCTCTTTATAGTTTATTTACTCTCTGTATATTTACACAAATCGATACTATAATATAATATGATGTGTAATTATGTGGCAGATAATAATGCTCAATTCTACAATTAAGCTTTAGAGTACCTAATACAAATTTTGAGATTGTTTCACAACCGATGCATATTTCAACATTATTTACCAGCGGCCCGATCCGGCTTCGCCCGAGTGCTATACATTTATGATTTATTATCCCTCGATTTATTATCCCTCCCGCGAGAAATTCTCCCCCTGTGAAGCGAAGCCGGGCTGGTGGTATTTATAATATTAGTAGACGATTCCGTAAATACGTTAAAATGCAAAAAAAATTATTGCAGAGTTACGTTTTGTTACTATACCACAGGAACTATACATTTTTCCGGGATGAAAAGAACTCCATGTCCTATATCAGGACCAAAATTATCTATATACCAAATTTTATGAAAATTCGTTCAGCCGTTACGGAGCTGAGTGGTAACAAACACACACACACACACACACACACATACACAAACTTTTGCATAGTGATTAAGTAATAAAAGCTTTCGGAATGTTTTTCAACATGTTTAATATTATTTGATTTTTTCTCAGATGATATAGCCAACCAATCAGGGAAGCCGCAGCGCTGCCTGATATATATCATTCACTATCCTCAATTGTTGTAAATATGGTGCACTGTAAGAAATGAGAAGGCCGATCACATAGATGGTCCATTTGTAGCCAGCGATTAATCTGGTAATAGGCACACAAAGCGACAATGGCGTCGTAAACAGGTATCGCCACATCGCGTAGATTCAATAAAAACACATTGCGCATGCGTGGTTATAATTTTACATTAAACTGTTTTGTATTCATCCATTTTATATATGTATAACTATACATTTTATTTTGTAATTTTTACACACTTTATTGGAAAAAAATATTACACAAATTATGTAATTTTAATTTACTTTATATAAAAATCACAAATTTGTTTAACTTTACAGTAAAGTCCAAGTTTTTATGAAGTTTTCTGTGTAAAAATAAATAATAATGGAAATCACTTAGAAAATCGAGCGAATTCTACCTTAACTTTCGAAGTATTTTTACATCCATTTTTACAGTGTGTGAACATAAGGGAACAAAAATCGTTATGACTTAATTATTTATTTAGTAGCCGTCCACCGTAACCTCAAAAAAAAAACTTGTGTTTAATGTCCTCAAAATCGGCTTAAGCCATTTTCGAAAATATCGCAATTTTTGGTTTTAATTCGTTATCCCCTTCTGAATTTTCCAAAACAAATGAATGGCGACATACATAACTAATGAATAAAAAATCGACTTCGGTAAAAAAACCTACCTATCAAAAATATTCATAAGAATATATATATTTTAAAGTAGAAAATGACAAATGTGGAAAAGTAAAAAAAAATCATATAGGTACATCCAGAAAGATAATCAATCAAACTGAAAAATGCTTCAGAAAGAAATTTAAATAAAAAATGTAAGCTTTTTATGTTATATCCGTATCCTGGAAATGAAATAAATGTTTTCTTGCAGATATAATGTATGCATAAACTGTATCATTTGCCACAATCTACTGAATGAAGCAAAGTAATATTTCAGAATCGCAAGGGGTCTTCCAGTAAGAAAACAAGTTATTTTTCACAACGCCGCTATTGAAAATTCGATTGTCGGTACCTGTTTAGCGGGTTGAAACTGAGAGTTTCAACCTAGGGATGAACATTTTCAGTTGTCGGTTTTCTCTGTTTTTTAACGTTGTTAACAGAGAGATAGAGTGATTGAGTCGCGCCAACTTCAATTCGCATATAATACTTGAAAAAGTCAAAACGACAGACATAACCCCACATAAATTTCACATGGATCTGACAGATCTAAAATTTTTGCGATTTTTTTCCGCGCCCAAATTGTAGGTAGGTACCTCAAATCGAATTGTCAATACAGTTTTTGTGAAAAATAACATTATGCGATCCGAGCTTTATTTATTTATTTATTTATTAGTATCAATAATGTCAGACAAATCAGGCGGAGATGCCAACATTACTAAAACAATATTTATGATGATAATCGGGGAGCATTTCTGACAATCTGAGTGGTGGCGCCCGCACACTGTCAACAAAATAAATAACTAGGACATAAATATCTAGAAGAATACAATGTGACACAGTCGACACTGTAATCTATATATATTAAGTGCACGATAAAAATAAAGCACTTGTTAGATGAGGTAAGTGCTTGACCTCACTTTAGAACGGGGTCGATTTAGTCCTTGACATTTATGGCCGATTTCAGATGGAAATGTTACCTATACGTCTAGTTGCCAGTCTAATATACATATAGAATAATATACATATATACTGTAACAATACTGTAACAAAACTTTTTTCTGAGTTGGCGGTATAAATATTTATTTACAACAATTAACAATTCAATAACAATAAACGCAACAACTATATGTCAATTCTAACAATCAACACAATAATAATTACGAAACAGTGATTCTTAAACAAAGTGAAACACTTCAATAACACTGAACAACTAACTATATTTATATAGGTACTGTATTTATATTCGCAGTTCAACACGACTGACTGCCTACTGACTCACTCGTACTTCGCTTATATAGGTCGAGCAGCTTGGCCCAGCACGTTCTTGCGCTCTCCAGAATATTCCGGCAGGTATTCGTATCTCCTATACCATTCCACGCCTCACCACTGTGCCCTGTCCTTCTCGACGCTTCTATTGCAGGCAGTGGCGTAACATCTTGGGGTTTGCTACAATACTAACTTATTTCAAAATATTCTTACAATTTTTAATCGTGACCTCTTGGACTAGTACGTTGAGTACCAAACCGAATTCAAAAAAATTTTGAAAAAAACTCGAAAATGAGAGTATTTTGGCACATTTGAGTATAACCCCACGCTTTAATAAGATGATTAAATTGGAGCGTCTGTAACCTACAATATCTGTTAAAAACATTCAGACAAATTTAATTATCATATGTCCCTGTACAATGACAATACTATATACAAGAAATAAATTATAATTTAAAAAAACTAAAGAACACGCTTTAATGAACTAAAAAGTAAAAAATAATTAATTTTATTGTAAAAAAGCGTGGGGTAGTATGAAAATATGATAGAAAGCAACCCACGCTTTTTTACAATAAAATTAATTATTTTTTACTTTTTAGTTCATTAAAGCGTGTTTTTTAGTTTTTTGAATTATAATTTATTTTTGCTTTTTAGTCCTGGAGATCCTGGTCAGGATAATTGGACAAACTTATTGAATTATTGTATTGTCGTCGGTCCTTGATAAGTCGACAACGTTTAAACTAAATCTGACCGTTCAAAGTTGGTCAAAATCAAGTTCAAAGAAGTCGGTTACAAACTGACAAGCAAGCGAACAAGCAAGCAAGCAAACATACAAGTGATGCTAATAAAAGCGTGTTAAAAAGATCTTATCATTTCTTTTTTTCACACAAAAAATTCTACTTATGACCCTAATTACTTAGGCATACAATTTTTCAAAAAATTATCTTTAAACACTCGAAACCAGAGTCTCAAAATTTTTAAAAACAGAATTTATAAATATCTTATGAGTGTTTCTAAACCTACCAAGAATTTTTAGATGTGAACAATGCTCCTTAACAGATTATTTATGTTTTTGACGTGTTTTTAACATTTTTTTTTGTATAACCGAAACCAATAAATCTATCTATCTGTCTCTCTGTCTATCTATCAATATCTATGATTAAATTGTCAATGGTTGGACTTCACAAAGATAAAGAATTTATTAAAATTATTAAATTTTCAGGACATTCAGCTCCCGTTGTTTGACCATTGAATAAGGACTCGGTACACTTGCTGCAACATAATTACGCCGGTTTTTGTGTGCGGGGCTGTAAGATGACAAAATATCATCATTTATCACTTTCGTTCAGCCGCGCCGCGAAAGGATGACGGCAAGCGAAAGAGACAATGTAAGAAACATGTGCGATATAATTCAACATCATACTGAACCGTTCTGAAACTACATTCAACCTCAAAACAATATCAATACGTAGGTATGGAGTAATATCGTTTAACCCCAGTGACCCGTTTACAATTATCGCAAAACGCAGAACGCAAGACGTACCGCTAGTTTCACACATACCGGTTTTGGACTTACGTCAAAAAGACGTATCTACGTCAAAAAAACGTATACGTCAAAAAGACGTTTCTACGTCAAAAAGACGTGTCTACGTAAAAAAGACGGACGTCAAAAAGACGTATCTACGTCAAAAAGACGTACGTCAAAAAGACGTACGTCAAAAAAACGGACGTCAAAAAGACGTACGTCAAAAAAACGTACGTCAAAAAGATGTACGTCCGCACTCCATTAGTGAAGTGAAGAAGTGAATGAGCCTTTTCAGACAAAACGGCAACGGTACGGCGCTGTGACCGTGCCGTTCAGCAGCCGTTCATTGCCACTACATTGGACGGTGACAGTGCCGTTCCAAGAAGACAGTGACCAAGACGTGGCCAAAAGCAGGTTTTCACAGACACTACTTATATTGCACGACTGCATATATGTGTGATGTAGTCGACTAGGCTAGTACCCATCGAAAAGCAGAGACGTTATGCTCATTACTATTATATTGTACGTCTACATAACTAATATCGTGCGAATATTCAGTCGAGCAGCACATCAAATACCCATTGATCACCAACGATAGTAACTCAATTCTTACGTTCGTCTCCATACACCCCCCAGGGGGAAAGTTGGATAGTAGTTGTTCTCGCAATTGCATTCCAATGTTCTTTGGGAATTTGCGTTCCCAGGAGCCCGAGCTCGTACCAGTCGGTTTGTGTATGCTGGCTGGCAGATTCTAATACACAAAGGGATTATTAATTGTGTTGAAGACGCTAATGACCTAAGTTGTTGACGCGTCTCTAATCTACAATAATGATAATAATCGTCTCCATACTGATCAGGGTTCAAATTACATTACCAAAACTACGTAAACAAAATTATATACTTTCGGTGATTTCGGGTTAAAAGCGCTTAGGGTTATGGCAATAAAGTTTCACTTGCACCGTGCTTTCATAAAAACGCACCCTAGTTGTTTAGTACTGGAACGCTATTACTAAGCTTACGCCGTCTGTCTGATGTCCTGCATTTAAAAGCCCGTATTTTTTTAACCATATAACAGGTAGTCGGTTGAAATTTTCACAGAATATGTGTTATTATGCCGGATATCCTAACAAATTATAAAAACAAAAAGTAAAAATTAAGAGGGGTTCCCATACAAAAAACTTGCTTTTTAAACGTTTTTTTGTTTTTGCTCTATCGTAAAAAACGGTAATACCTACTAGTGATGTGCCGGATCGTTAAAAATGTATATCCGCGGATACGGATCTGAATACGGATATTTGGTCTCAAGATCCGCGAATACGGATACGGATACGGATCTTAACTTTCTTAGAGTACGCGGCAGGAAATACTAAATATTGCACATCGACCTTTGGAAAGAGACTATCTGTTATGGGAAAAAGTTATTGACCACGATATTAAAAAATAAAAAATAATCTGAATGGAATTTAACTGTTTTTCATTATTACCTAATCACCTATATATATAAAATTTTATCTATGAATTGAAAATTGATAAGGTAAAAGATCCGTAAAAGATCCGCCAAAAAACTAACGGATATACGGATACGGATCTTTCTTTTCCCTCGGATATCCGCGGATACGGATCGGATACGGATATCCGGCACATCACTAATACCTACATACAAGTCAAACTTGGTGTGATTATAGTAAAAACTCTAAACTAAAACAACAAATAATAAAAACCGACCAGGCGACCAAGTATGAGTCGGACTTAACAGTTTATTATGTTTAACAGTTTTGACATTTACATGAACGGTGGCACATACAGAAACACTCGCATTTTAAAATTGATATATCTTTTTTATTTGTCAACCGATTTAAATGAAACAAACACTAAATGTTTTCCCAAGCTGATCTCAAACATTACCCCTATCTAAACTACTTATTTTTATTATTGTACGGAACCCTCGATGCGAGTCTAACTCGCACTTTACCGGTTTTTTAACTTTTAATTAGGTATAAGTATACGTTTTCCACAAATGCATAAAAGTTACAATCGATTGGATGTTAAGAGCCTCCCTAAGGTTTTCAGCGTTACAGCAGCATCTGGTATCGAATAACAGTGGGTACACATAAGACAAAGCACAGAAATCTCCCCCCCCTCTCTAATAACCCTGGTGAACTGAACGATTCTACCGGGATTATGGTTGACATTGTGGTAACAACCATGGGCGCCGCGAGGGGAGTGTAAGGTGGTGCAACTGCACCCTCCTGGCTTAGAGGCAGAGAAGAAAAAGTAGAAAATCTAGAAGACTGAAGAGAAAAAATACTAGAGTTGTATTATAGGTTATTCTTATTATTATTTGAGTGCACATTTTGCATCCCTTGGAATCAATCCTGCCGGCGCCCATGGTAACAGCCATTGGCAGTTCGTATAAAATTTAAACGCTGACACAGAGAATGAACCTCGAATTCCACTTCTCTGATGAAATTAATATCTTTTATTATTTGAGCGAAATCAAATAAAATGGATGCGTCTTTGAACGATATTGACTCTCTGAATCTCTATATGATAGACATTGTTGACCAGTTTTTTATTATTTCGAACCACGGCACCCTTATACACAAGCGACTAAGCCGTGCAGTCAGGGTCCATTCTGATTGGTCGAATAGCCTATCTTAATGTCGTTTGACACGCACACACACCTAAACGAAGGTAACAACTAACTAGTGAATTCTGTATACTAATATGGATAGTTGATAGCGATTAAAAAATGGGTTTTATATGTAGAGAATGTTCAAATACATATTCTTCAAGACAAGCATTAATGTTCACAAAATTAGAATGAAAACTTCAGATAAGGATTGTAATCTAATTCTTTCTCTAAAAGTCGATCAATTTTCTGACAATACAAAATAAAAATTAATTAAACTTATTTTCCTATTCCAATTTCTCAAGTTCACTGTTATTGTATAAATTTTGGACATCCTAATATCTCAAATAATAATAATAATAAATTAGGTTTTATTTTGAAATGTCAAAAAATTGATCGACTTTTATAGAAAGAATTAGATTACAAGCCTTACCTGAAGTTTTCATTCTAATTTTGTGAACAATAATACCTGTGTAGAAGAATATGTATTTGAACATTGTCCACATACAAAACCCATTTTTTAATCGCTATCCATATTAGTATACAGAGCTCACTAGTTAGTTGTAACGTTCGTTTAGGTGTGTCTGTGTGTGTCAAACGACATCAAGATAGGGTATTCGACCAATCAGATTGGACCCTGACTGCACGGCCTAGTCGCTTGTGAGCGATACAGTCCACCCCTTTGTGTCAATGAATTTACATTATATAACCACATAACACAATTCCCCCATTCGCTAACGGCGATCATTTGCAATTTATTGTCCCTTGTAAAAATGCTTTTCAGATTAGTAAATTACCATTCAATTAGATAATATAATAACCATTATCAATATCCCGGTTTTAGATTATAATAATTAAAATAGGGATCATGACACCCGTTATTTGGGAATCCGCCAGCCGGTTTTCACCCATTAATCGATAATTAATTATCCCATGTTCAATAGTTCCGACAAAAATGAGTAAATACTATAATAATTACGTTCGCAATCACAACAGAGATACTCGACAAAAGGTGAATAAAAATTTTTTTTTATAAAAAACCTCCTTCATAAAAAGCCACTAAAAAGAGGAAAATATAATAAAAAATTTGAAGTCACCGCCAATTTAACTACTATAAAACTCGTTATATACTTAACTACTTTTATTAAATTGGAGCTCAAAAATGTTATTATTTTTTACAAGCTTTTATTTAACTTGCAATGTATGTTAGTATGTTTGTTTGTGTGTTTGTTTAGGTCAAATCTTGCTAGTCAATTTTGAACGACTTCCACGTATCCGATCGATTGGAAATTTTGTCCACATATGTATTCCGGATGACAATACATGAATAAATCGTTTTTAGAAATAAATTCAACCCCTAAAGGGTTCAAACGGGGATGCAGGGTTTTTTTTGACTAATCAACGCCCAGGCCAAATCGCTGAAGCTAGAAACTTGAAATTTGGACAGTTGATTCCTTTTCTGACGTAAGCATCCACTAAGGATTTTTCGAAATTCAAGCTTTTATTTAAATACACTAAAAACGAGACTAAAAACGAAAAAATAAATTTTAATATTTTAGGTTCATAATTATAAAAGCGTGGGTCGTGACTAATAAACTATCATAGAGTTCACGACCCACGCTTTTATAATTATGAACCTAAATTATTAAAAATTATTTTTTCCTTTTTAGTGCATTTAAATAAAAGCTTGTCTCTAAAAAGTTTTTTTTACTAATATTTTTTTCTTTTTTTAGTCGTTTGTTGAAAGGAGTTTTTTTTTTATAAAAAGTTGTTTTTATTCACCCTTTTATATCATCATCCGTTGTGCTTTTTTATAAAAAGTTTTTATTTTTCAAGTTATTTAGAGGCTTTGCAATACTAGTCTGCACGCCATTAACCGACTCCTGTCTTGATATTGATAACAAAAAAAAAAAAAAGAACTACTGAGTCAATTTAAATAAAAAAATATGTGGGACCATCCGCTAAATTTTTTTAGGAGTATAACTTCTAGCCGTGTGTAAAACAAACACACATGCCTTTTTTAAAAATATTTTTCGTTTCAGTAGCGTAAAATAGTCTCATTGTACGCCACTGGGTTCACTTGAAGACGAAGATAAGAACGTGCTTTGTATACAATCTAACCTAAAGATAGCTTCGTTGGTTCCACAGGAGAGCCAGGACTTTACAAGGATAATGGGGAAGAGAAAATATCGGTCATTACACGGAGATTATTATATCCTGTCCTCTCATGCTCAATTAGTGCCAACATTAATATTTATTATTTCCCTGTTCTTGCACGACTCAGTGTTGCCACGCAACTGAAAATATCACCGACATTAATCTATTAATGTTTGCACTTTACAAACAGATGGCGCTGTACGAGATATTTTAAAGTATTTAAATTTTAACTTAAGCTTCTTAACTTCAAAAACAACGTTGCGTCCATGTCAATATACGGTGAGTAAACGCTGGACCTGAACACAGGGAAAACAACATTGAAAACATTTACAATTTTGTAGTAGGCTATGAGCCATAAGATCAAGTGTAAATATGTAGTATATGCTTTGTTTTTTTTTATTTAGCAGGTTCCGAATTACTCCTAAGAGTCAACCGTTTAAAAAATTCACTGTAGGTACTATTTTTTCTATGTAATCCACTACATATTTACATTAGATCTTATGGCCCATAGCCTACTACAAAATTGTGAATGTTCTTAAATGTTATTAACTTCCCATTGGAAGTTATTGTAATGGGTCCGAAAATCGAAATCAAAAAGGAAAAAAAATTTTTATGTTTCAAGGTCACTACAGTATTTTTACACTACTTTTAGAAAGATGTCTGTGTGTGTGTGTGTGTGTGTGTACGTATGTACGTACGTACGTACGTATGTATGTGTCCATTTCTTTCTAAGACGAAATCTCGAGAACGAAAAATGATATCGACTACGTTGGGGTGCCAATCGACGCGTATGAACGTAAATATGATCTGAAAGAAATTTTTTTAAAATCGGTTCAGCCGTTCTTTTTTCTTAAGCGAATAACCTCCAAAAAAGTAGATTTTACACAATATCTCGCGAATAAAAAATTATATCGACTTCGTAAGGGTGTCAATCGAGGCGTGTTAACGTCATTTTGATCCGACATAAATTTTATAAAAATCGGTTCAGCCGTTTTTTTTTTTTTTTTTTTTTTTTTTAATTATTGATGTTTTAATGATAAAAATGATTACTTTTCTGTGTAATATCTAATTTAATTATTATTATTAAATATTTATCAAACTGGGAAGTTCGTCGTGTGGACCTCAAGGGTCGCACTTTAGTCCTAATAACGACCCACCTCACGGCTTGTTTTCCCTATGTTCGGGTCTATACCATTTACACATTCTGTATAATTGATTGTAAATTATTATCAACAAAAAAAACTTATTTTTATATTTTACTAAATCAGGGTAACCACAAATGTTTTTAAAAAACTTAAAAAAAACCTCCTTCAAAAAGCCACTAAAAAGAGGAAAATAATGATATTATATTGAGGTCTGCGCCAATTTAATAAAATATGAAGTCGGTTAAAAAGTATAGTATAGTGATTAATATCTTCTTTTTAACCAACTTCATATTTTATTAAATTGGAGCAGACCTTAACATTTCATTATTTTCCTCTTTTTAGTGGCTTTTTGAAGGAAGTTTTTTTTTTTGTTAAAAAGTTTTTTATTTTTTACTTTTTAGTGTCAAAAAGTGACATTTACCTTAAAGGAATCACACGCCGTTACTCCCTTTTATTAAACCGACTTTCTTACGCTGTCTGATGTGTCAAAAAGTGACATTTACCTTAAGGAATCACACGCCGTTACTAACTTTTATTAAAATCAGCCGAACTACTGAACCGATTTTGATGAAATTTCTATGGGACCAATCTGAAAGTATATCCTTTCAAACAAAAAAAATTTCCACCTCCTTTTTTTGAAGTCGGTTAAAAAAGACCGTGAATTTTCCAGGTTTTTTCAATACGTAGAATTAAATTTTTCCCTGACTTTTTTCATTCGCGTAAAGTAGCAAGCAGTTTGTTTTTCTTATTCTAAAATTTAAAATCTATTTACAGTGAGATCAAGGTATGATATTGTTTATAAAAATTAATATAAATTACAAAAAAATGGTTACACCTTTAACAGTTTGTGTCGCCGATTGTAATTTTTCTGAACACAGCGCACCTTTTGAGTGAAATTACACGGGCGAATTTTCCGCGGCGAATTGCACGTCCAAATCGAAACCGTGCCTAGAAACGAGTGAAACTAGACGAACGGAATATACGTCGCGTTTTTTTAAATTCCGTCAACGTGAGCGAGTTCAACGCTTCTGATTGCGCTGATATCGTCACCGCAACAACACGCTAGAAACGAAAAACATTGTTTAGTGCGGGGCAAACTAGACGAGGCTACGGATCACCGACGGATGTACAGTCTGCGTAAAATGTTCGACACGGAGAAATTTATATAGTCTATCTCTGTCAACGTCGTTTTTTCCATCTATTCTTTAAAAATAAATTTGCGCATACAAAAGCAACGCAACCTAACACAGTGGGGTCCATTTTGTAACTATCAAAAAGCCGTTGTATTGTTTTCCGTGAATGTACTCGACGGAAAAAACGCTTACTGTTTTGATATGTAAAATTCAGCGGAAATCTCGTCGCGAAAAACACGCCGCGGAAAATCTGCCCGTGTATAGTTTCGCTTTAACTTTGTTGGCATGTTCTCTACTGCGCAGTTCACGGCTGTAGCTATGTTACGGAACCTGTATTTAGCTATAAATCAACATATTACTTCTTCACTCTGATATTAAATTTGCGTGACATACATACAAAACTGTTTACAAGAAAGCTTACCCCAACAATACAATTCACATCTTCTAATTAGTTTGTTCTTGCCAAGAAACTTACAAGACTCGGTTTTAGCTAATAAGATTATGTCGAATTTCAATGACAAAAACAGATAGAAAGAAATGAGTAGCTTATGAAGGATGCATGTGTTCAAATCACAGTACAATGGCGGCTACTGAACAGCTGATCGTTACTAATTAGTTAGGTTATGTATTAATAGTAGATTGTATTTCTAGTGCCGTAATGGTGTTTATTACTGACGTGACTGTATCTAATAAAAAAACTTTTTTAACAAAAAAAACCTCCTTCAAAAAAGCCACTAAAAAAAGGAAAATAATAGAATTTTGCGGTCGGCGCCAATTTAAGAAAAAATGAAGTGGGTTAAAAAGTGCCAATTTATTTATTATTTACTTTCTAATTGAATTCCTATTTTATTAAATTTTATTATTGTCCTCTTTTTAGTGGCTTTTTTGAAAGAGTTTTTTTTTTTTGTTAAAAAGTTCTTTTTTACAATACGTAGTTTACACGTTATTAACCGACTTCTGTTTTGATATTTGATTACTAAATAACTAAAAACTTACGCTGTGTCAAAGCTGATATTTACCTTAACGGTATTACAGCCCGTTACTCACCTTTTATTAAAATCAGTCGAACTACTGAACCGATTTAAGTAAAATTTATATATACAACAATGAGAGTTGAGTTTTTTGTGGCTATAATATAATAATTATTAAATAGACAATATTAGCCAAACCACAAACAAAAACTTTTCTTAACGTAATCAGTCGGCGAACATGCCATCGTGATGTTAATCGTCAAACAATTAAGATATACAAGGAAAAAATCAAAGACCACTGTCAGGACTTGAACCCGAAATTCCCAGTTTCCGGCTGGTTATTTATTTGTGGTTTGGCTAATATTGTCTATTTAATAATTATTATATTATAACCACAAAAAACTCAACTCTCATTGTTGTATTTATAAAACGGTCGTGTATTGACCGATGAGTTATTAGTTATATTTATAACTTAAAAATTAAATCCGCTCTCGCATGAAGTGTGATTTAGTGTTGAAATAGGTATATATAGGAAGAGAACAGATCCCACTCTCGGGGCACTTTGTGAGTAAGGTAACTCAACCAGCCGGAAACTGGGAATTTCGGGTTCAAGTCCTGACAGTGGTCTTTGATTTTTTCCTTGTATATCTTAATTGTTTGACGATTAACATCACGATGGCATGTTCGCCGACTGATTACGTTAAGATAAGAAAAGTATTTATTTGTGGTTTGGCTAATATTGTCTATTTAATAATTATTAAAATTTATATGTCACCACCCCGGAAAAAGAAAACAGAATTTAATTAAATAAAAAAAATATAGTTTGTATACTTGTTAACGTCTTACTATATATGTTAATCGTTGACGTTCATTCGTCGATACAACTATGAAGCCCATGAGGTGGTAATCCCAAAATTTATGTTAATAATATAAATAGTTTGGAACTTTTAGATTACGAATTATGTACTTATTTTTAATATTAATAAAAAATAACACTTACAAAAATTGATGTATTTCTTGTGATATCACACCACCTGAAAAAAGAGAAAAATTATTAGTTATTTCCAATAATTTGTCAACCTGTTTTTAAGAGACAAAGATAGAGAGATTGTAGATTATAGACGGTCGACAACTGACGACTTTTGACATTAATAGGTTTTGCAGCTTAATAACAAGTTTTATACAGTAGAACATCATTATTATTATAAAAAAAAATAAAAAAATAATAAATTTGCTTAGCCAAAAAAACTTTGTTTCTCAGCGACTGTTGGAAATAATATTCATAACGTGATGTTCTACTGTACTGAACTTGTTCATAATAATACGAATAGCTACACAAAATAAGCGAGTTAATAAAATCTTCTTGTTATCTGGAGGGCAATATCTAAATTTTCTTTGATAAATGTATTGTACATTACATAAGAAGTCAGAACAGTTAAGTTCTGAGCTATAAGAATACATAAATCACAGAGTCTGTGAATGTTTTGGCAGTTTCTTTACTAGTAATTTCCGTTCCTGTATTGCTTAGCTTCTCAATTTCTGAAATCAAGCGTGCGCAAACATCCAAAACTACGCCTCAGGACCGTATTCTTAAAGGTTTCTGTTAAAACAATGGGGCGTTAAATGAAAATTTACACTTCGGATAAAATTTAGTCATTTTTATTTGGCTAAAGCGCTCACTACGCACCCATCAGAATGTTTGTACGTTTTGTTTGTGCTGACATGTTTGTACTACGTACTACGTAGCGATTTGTTTGTACAAACTTGATGTTGCGTCTAGGGATAAAACATGTTTTATCTCTAGACGTAACATCAAGTTTGTGCAAATATAATAGTATAAACAAATCGTACAAAGAAGTCACAAGAAAATGATTAAAAGCAAAGTTTCCTTCCTTCTGTTTGTACAAACAAAATGCAGCGAAATTATGTCGTTGCGTGTAGTTTGTATGTGCATACAAAATTCCGAATGTTGTTTTGTACAAATTTGTATGAAAGTGTAGGAATGAAACATATTGATTGTACATTTTTTGTATTTAGTATATAAGTACGTACATTCCGCTGTGTGTAGGGGGCGCTTTAGATATAGTTGAACATGCATGATATTAAATTGAGAGCTCACCATCAGATTTCCTATATTTATTAAATACTGCAGAGACAAATTTGTCTGTGTGAGTTAGTATTGGGGCAGGCAAATAGGGAGCCACAATTTTCGTTTACGAAATTTCTTTGTTTGTTTTTAAAAACTTTAACCAGTTTGTCACGAATGGCGATTACCATTCTTATAATACGCGTTTTAGAAATGATCTGAGTTCTCCCTTTAGCAAACTTGAGGTTAGTAAAAATTCTCCTTTAAACATAGGTGTAAAAATCTTTAATAATCTTCCAAATCACATTAAGAATTGTAAGAATCTAAATATTTTCTCTCGTTTTTTAAAAGCGTTTCTTCTGGGGAACACATTTTATAATTTGTCCGAATTTTTTAATTTGTAATTTCGATTGTTCTATTGTATCTGTATCTGTATGACGTTTTCTATATGAGTTTTCTCATCGAATGAAATAAAGAGTTTATTATTATTATTATTATTATTATTAGTCCGTCGGATCATAATATGATACTGACGCCATTTCCAGTCATTTTTGGAGTGTTATTATGTCACTGACTACATAAATAAAATTGATGTCAAAATATTGGTCTCAACGAGTACTTTCGTATCATAATGGAATACCAGAGTTCACCGTCACCTCTTGGCAGCCCTAATTTTTAAATTTTCGACATATTAAAAATAATAATAAATGTGGCTTCCTATATATTTCACACAGGACATGTGTATTCGATACACAGAAAATACGACGGTCATCTCTGGGACACTTCTTTATAAAAAAATCTGATTTACATAATATTATCTTAACAAAAGTAAATGATTTTATTACTCATATACAAAAGATTATGCAATGTACCAACTTCTGAAATTAAATATCCCAAGATTAAGAGATTAAAACATTTGAAATACGGAAGACAATTTATACAAGGTGTATGATGAGAAATGGACTACGAATTTTTTGGTAAGTTTAATAGCTGAATATTTTTAGCTTTTCAGTCCATTGAGAAGTTATATGTAATGGGTCCGAAAATCGAAATCAAAATTTTTATGTTTCAAGGTCACTACTCACTACACTATTTTTGAAAAAATGTCTGTGTGTGTGTGGATGTACGTACGCACGTATGTTATCATTTCTTGACGAAATCTCGAGAATAAAAATGATATCGACTACGTTAGGGTGCCAATCGACGCGTAATAACGTAAATATGATCTGAAAGAAATTTTTTCAAAATCGGGCCAGCCGTTCTTTTTACACAATATCTCGCGAATAAAAAATTATATCGATTTCGTAAGGGTGTCAATCTTTTATTTATTTATTGTAAATTATAGACGCGTCGACAACTTAGGTCATTAGCGTCTTGCTTACATCAAATAACAACTCACTTAAAACTAAATAACATCACAAAACATCCATGTGCGGAGGCGGGATTCGATTTATTTTTATTTATTGTGGATTATAGACGCGTCGACAACTTAGGTCATTAGCGTCTTAAATACAACAAATATAATATATCACTTAAAAACTAAATAACATCACAAAACATCCATGAGCAGAGGCGGGATTCGAACCCACGACAGTGTGATCCAAAGGCCGCTACGCTAACCGTTACACCACTCTGTCCTCAAGGAGGGTGTCAATCGAGGCGTAATAACATAATTTTGATCTGAAAGAAATTTTATCAAAATCGGCCCAACCGTTTTTTTGTTTAAAGAAAAAGACTGCAAAAAGTGGATTTTACACGAAGTCTCGCGAATAAAAAATGATATCGACTTTGTTAGGATACAAATAGAAGCATATTGACATCAGCAAGACCCGAAAGAAATTTTATCAAAATCGATCAAGCCGTTTTTTTTTTGTTTAAACAAAACGACTGCAAAAAAGTAGATTTTATACGAAATCTCGCCCAAAAAAATGTTATCAACTTCATTGAGGTGTCTATCAAAGCATATTAACATGTCACTATGATCTGACATAAATTTTATAAAAATCGGTCCAGCCGTTTTTTAGTGTATTTGCCATATGGCACATACACTATTGGCGTCGGTCGGATGGCGGGACCTAGGGGTCGGACCAAAATTTCTCGACGTTTCATAGCCTCCTGAACACTTTAGCACCATTTTTGAAAATGTCTATTTATATATGTATATGTATATATATATATATATATATATATACACCGTGCGAGTTTTTTCAAAGCGTACATAGACTGTTTCACAATTTAAAATCGTGGTATAGACATTGTTGGTATCTAACTGGTCTGCCTGGAAACTGCACACTAAATAACGCAGAGACTTGCCGACAACTATTTCCCCCATGCAGAATACAAATTGTACATAAGAACCTTTTCTTCCACTGTGTACATTTTCTTATAGAAAAAATTATAAATAAATCTTTGAACTTATAAAATTTATTATCACAACTCAATAATAATAAATATTGTAAATAAAAACATTCGTTTCCATAGTTTCTAACAATATCTATATCACGATTTCAAATTGTGAAACAGCCTATGTACGTTTTGAAAAAACTCGCACGGTGATATATATATATATATATATATATATATATATATATATATATATATATATATATATATATATGTGTACGGGCTATAACTTTCTAAAGAGTTAATTGATTTTGACGAAATTGGGTAGGCACGTTGCAATCCATAACCGCACAAAGCCTATTTAAAATGGGCCCAATCGGACCATTTTAAGGGTGGTTTTTAGGGGTTGAAAAATGGATTTGGGCTCAAAAATACCGAAAAAATTCTCAGAATTGTTTCAAAATTGAAATTTAACCCTTTAGTGAAGATCAAAATGTGCTGCTAAAATTTTAATAAAATCGCCCCGACAGGTCCGGACTTACAAATTTTATGAAAACAATAGTTTGCGGATAGTGATTTACTTACTGAAGGGTGTATTTAATTTGGTACAGAGGGTTCCATTGATAATAATATTGAAATTAAGAAAAAAAAATATTATTTTAAGGGATGTATTAAGGGGTTAAATTTTTTATTTTGTCCAAAAACCAACTTATGTTCACATAATAACAGCACAATGCCTGTATTAGCAAATACACTATATTGTCGGCAGGGTTTTGGCACTGCGACCCGAGTTTTTTAAATTTATTGTTAAAAATAATAAATAATTATATTGTAATGATTAAAATGCTTACTTTTCTGTGTAATTTCTAATTTAATTTTTAATATTCAATATTCATCAAACTGGAAAGTTCGTCGTGTAGACCTCAAGGGTCGCATTTATAGAGTCCCCATTAAAAGTAACTTTAGTCCCAATAAACGACCCGCCTCACGGCTTGTTTTCAAAGATATGTGTCAATTTAATGTAACCGACCACCTGTCGATTCCGTCGATGTCGGATAATCGGTACTCTACCGTAGTGCCTACTATGATACAATTTACATGTATGTACTCATACAGTAGACGAAACATGATGCATATCGGATAAATATGTAAATTGTTATTTACGATGACAGATGGCAACACTGTATAGTTTATTACAATATGTACACGCGCAGTACATCTTCAAATAAAGAATGATCATAAATTAACCATTTCAGTTACATTTATTGACACTGCATAATCATAGTGTTAATAAACGGTTTTACCGAACATAGGGCAAATAACATTGAGAACATTTATAATTTTGTAGTAGGCTATGGGCCATAAGATCCAATGTAAATATGTAAGGGATTACATAGAAAAAATAGTACATACAGTGAATTTTTTAAACAATTTTCGATATAGCAACGGTTGACTATTAAGAGTAACTCGGGGGCCTGAGAATAGCCGAGAGTGTAGCAATGCTGTTGTTTACATGGCGTTGCTATGGCTTCTCTATAACAAGTCCCCAGTTCCCGGGTTCTAGCCCGAGAGCTGGTAAAAGTGTCAATTGGATTTTCAATTTATTATTAATAAAAAAAATAATGAATTGAAAATATGAATCGCTGCTAGGCCCAAATAACCTTAGCTGTTGGTGGTCTTTAAAACAATTTTAATTTAAGAGTAACTCGGAACCTGCTAAATAAAAAAACGAAGTATCTCCTTCATATTTACGTTAGATTTTATAGCCCATAGCCTATTACAAAATCGTAAATAATCTCAATGTTATTTGCCCTATGGGTTCGGGTCTACCGTTTACAGACTGTAGGGCGTGCGTCTGGCTTTATGTTACCCCTGGCACAATATGCTAGCTTTATGCGATGTCTTTTTTCGTGCATCTTGATGCATGCGCTTAAGCGCAGTCAAAGGCATGCCTGTCCGCATGCGTCAATTTATAACGGACTATACATTTTAAAGAAAGACAAGATGGCGCAAGTATGTCCTGAATCAGTCGGTACGTTCTTTTCATCATTCATACGTCTTGAGTTGTTTTTGTTTGGTAAATAAACTTGAACTTATTGATTCAAATAGACAATTTTCATGTGCAACGATAGACGGATTGTAGATTATAAACGCTCAACAGCTGAGGTCATCAGCGTTTATGCGTGTATTAGAAATTTGCCAGCCGGCATACATAAATTGACTGGTACGAGCTCAGAGCGTGCAACGAACTCTACGCATAACGAACATTTTATTTATTGTATATTATAGATGCGTCACCATCTCAGGTTATTAGCGTCTTTCAGCTACACTAAATAACAACGTTCTTAAAACACCACAAAACATCCATGAGCGCAGGTGGAATTCGAACCCACGACAGTCTAGTCTAGAGGCTGCGGTACCAAGTACGCTATCCACTAGGCTATACTGCCCTCCATAACCAAAAGAGATGCGTATTTTGTCTCAGCTCTTGAATGCACAAATGAATGCAAAAAAAAGAGGCATCGCGCAAGTCAAGATTTTTTTTTATTAAACCCCCCTTGGCTTCAAGGATTTATTCCCATGTGCCAGACACAAAATGATAGGGATTAAAGGAACCAACACCTTTTCTCGCCACAGGCCCTCGCAGCATTAGGAACCCAAGACAAACACAGGACTCAGACCTTGGAAAAACACACAAAATGACTACTGTTAGTAGGGCTCATGAAGTCAAGATTACGTTGACGTATTTACAAGCTTTTATTTAACTTGCAATGTTTGTTGGTTTGTGTGTTTGTTTGTTTAGGTCAAAACTTGCAAGTCGATTTTGAACGACTTCCACGTATCCGATCGATTTGAAATTTTGTACACATATTCCCGATGAGAATACATGAATAAATAAAGGGTTTCAAACGGGGATGTAGGGTTTTTTTTGACTAGTCAACGCCCAGGCCAAATCGCTGAAGCTAGAAACTTGAAATTTTAACAGTTGGTTCCTTTTCTGACGTAACCATCCACTAAGAAAGGATTTTTCGATATTCAACCTCTGCGCGTGTCAAAAGGGAGTAAAATTTTGAAAGACTAAAATGAACAAAATAAATATTAATAAAAAAAACTTTTTAGAGACAAGCTTTTATTTAAATGCACTAAAAAGGAAAAAATAATTTTTAATAATTTACGTTCGTTATTATAAAAGCGTGGGTCGTGACTAATAAACTATCATAGAGTTCACGACCCACGTTTTTATAATTATGAACCTAAATTATTAAAAATAATTTTTTTCTTTTTAGTGCATTTAAACAAAAGCTTGTCTCAAAAAAGTTTTTTTTACTAATACTTTTATTATCAATCATGTAAAAATGATTAATAAAGAAGTTATTAACGAAGTTAAATGTAATTTATCACAGCTTGAGAGAATATCGATATAATTAATTAAATTAGATTTCTTATAAGTAAATAGTCACGTGACTATGTATGTAAGAACGACAACGTGTCGACAGCTTAGTAAAGTCGCTATGACGAAAACAGCCTCCGAATAACTTTGTTAGGAAGTTGGAACAACTGATGGTAAGATGGTGATAAACACTTAATTCGTAAGTATATACACACACCTATCCCTGATGTTTATTTATATACTTAACTGCATATGAACGCCAGAGCCGGTCCTGTATAAAATCAATAATGTAGTCTCGAATTATTATATTAGTATATTTATGTATTAAACTGTATGTTCCAGCTAAACCTATAATAAATG
This sequence comes from Mongoloraphidia duomilia, assembly GCA_039654895.1. NCBI lineage: Eukaryota > Metazoa > Arthropoda > Insecta > Raphidioptera > Raphidiidae > Mongoloraphidia > Mongoloraphidia duomilia. The sequence continues at coordinate 19,239,398 of CM077527.1, forward strand.
TAATAAAAAAATTATATTAAAAATTTAAAAAAAAAACCGACACAAAAAATCAAGTATATGATATAATTAATTTTTACTATATCTGGTCTGACGTACCCGACTATTTCTTCGTCTGGACGAAATATTTAATTCATAAATGCGCCGAAGACAGCAAATTAATTATTTCTTACTTTTTAAAAGTTTGTTTTTTTGCGTCAGGGTTCTTTAAATTTTTAATTTAAATTTCATTACATACTTTTTAAATTAACTCAAATTCAAAAACTGAATATCTGAGCTCAAACTCAAAGTTTCTATACCTGTAATAGTGGCCGAAATTTCTACACAAACGGTGATGAGTTGGAAACGGCTGAACCGATTTTCATCAAACAAGGCTAAGAACCATCTCGCAAACATAAGCTTTAAAAACAGATTGAAATCGGCTCATCCGTTTTGGAGCTACAATGGTTTCAAACTTGTAACACCCCTCTTTTTGCAACGGAGTTTAAAAAAGAAAAAAAATTGTCAGAAATTTAATTTTTGTCTATTAGGGTTCCAGTACTAAAATGGTAAAAAACGGAACCCTTGTGGAGAGATTTCGTTGTCTGTCACATAGTCGATTTTCTCTCGAATTATTATGTTACATAACACCTAATTATAATTATGTATATAAAAAAACGAGACACTGCCTATTCAGTCAATATTAAATACTTTTTATATATTTTTTGAACACTTACATAAAAAGTACAATTTTATAAGATGGCTGTGTACCGTTTGAAAAATGATTATTTATGATGCGTTCGAACGGTAGTGTTTAAAATAAATTTTAACGCACTTTGTGCTATAAAGTAATGCTGTTTTGTTTTACTTTAAAACACACGTGCGTAATTAAGTACTTTATAGATTACTTGGCTATAATGTCACTAATAAAATATTTATCTAAATTGTGTTTTATTTGCTTAAAATTGAACTTTAGATGCAGTTGCTGCAAAAAATATTGCATGTAACGCGTGTCTAAAGTGACGAATCTGACAGTCGCGATTTTACAATACTCTCTTAAGGTTATGTTGCATTTATACCAGAACGAGTGTGTGTTTACCTCGCGAGCCGAAGGCGAATGCGGTAAACACACACTCGTTCTGATATAAATGCAACATAACCTTAAGAGAGTATTGTAAAATCGCAACTGTCATATAATCCGTCACTTAAGCTACTAGTTGCATAAATTACTATTAATATATCGACTTAATATTTGGCATAGTTAAAAAGTTTATATGCCTGCATCTACCCCAAGAGTCTGAACCACAAAAATATATTTTGGGAGCAAAAAATTGAGGGCAAAAAAATATTTTTTTCACCAAGTAGGGTATCAAACGAAATGGCATTACTATTAATATTGAAATATGTAACTATAGCAAATAGATCTTGATACATTTCTGGCTAAGAAATAGAGACAAAACAACACAATAGCTGTAAATGCACTCACGCAAACTACATAAGAACTGAAGACGGAATACGAACAGATCAAACGAAATGGCATTACTATTAATATTGAAATATGTAACTATAGCAAATAGATCTTGATACATTTCTGGCTAAGAAATAGAGACAAAACAACACAATAGCTGTAAATGCACTCACGCAAACTACATAAGAACTGAAGACGGAATACGAACAGATCAAACGAAATGGCATTACTATTAATATTGAAATATGTAACTATAGCAAATAGATCTTGATACATTTCTGGCTAAGAAATAGAGACAAAACAACACAATAGCTGTAAATGCACTCACGCAAACTACATAAGAACTGAAGACGGAATACGAACAGCAACGTAGCTCGTAGTTTCAAATGTATTTAGTGGAATTTCTCTTTTGATTATTACAATTTAACATTCCTAGACAAATTACTTCTGGAGTTTTATTCAGCATTTAAAGTACCTACGTCAAACAAATGCAATTTCTTGATTCTCTTAAAATAATAAAAGCACATGCTTACAAATACTTAAAAAATACATAAAACTTTTAACTTCATGTTTGAAAAATATGTGAATTCTCTCTTATGTTTTTATAGTTGCATAATAAGTGAGTTTTAACGGTTGCAAAACTTTTTTAATTATAAAAAAGATCAAGAGGATAGTTTTAATAAAAAATTAACATTCGAAAGGACGTATTATGCAATTTTACAGCGGAAACTCATGATTTTACATTTTAGGGTTCCGTAGTCAGATGGCAAAAACGGAACCCTTATAATTTCGTCCTGTCCGTTTGTCTCATCCGTCAGTATGTCACAGCCATTTTACTCGGAGACTATTAGCCATATATATATGAAATTTGGAACGTAGGATGTCTTCTATGAACCGCTATACAATGGTGTAGCGAAATTACGAAAAAAAAAATTAGGGGTGGCACTCTATACATGTAACTGAGGGATGAAATAAAATTCCAGTGCACATAAGCGTGTGAGGTATCGAATGAATGAATTGTGGATTATAGACGCTCGACAACAGAGGTCATTAGCGTCTGAGTGTGAGGTATCGTTATAGATAGGTGTTGAAAAATGATATAGAAGTTTCAAAATGACTTTTTTATTTAAGTCAATAGTTGGTGAGATATGCGCATCTAAAGTCTGTCCCCCCCTCTAAATTTTCAAGTATGGGGTGGAAAATTCTGAAAAAATGTAAAGTGGTAGAACTTTTGAGATAACTTTTTGAGATAAGTATCATGGGATATTTTCGGTTACACGCTATTTTTTTGAGTTTAGCGACCGCAGAAATAACATTGTTTTTCACAGTGTTTTTGAGAAATACTATGAAATACAAAATCATTTTTTACCCGACTGCGCCAGAAGGAGGGTAATGTTTTTCGAGTGTATTTTCGAAAAATTCAATATGGCGGGCGCTAGACGCCATTTTGTCAGTACGCAAAAAATCGGTAAAACCTTGTGTGTGGGGTATCAAATGAAAAGGCTTGATGAGTAGATTTAACTAAAAAGAAGGAAATGATAACATGAAATGATAACATGCAGTCGGAGGTATTTCTGTTCAATTTGTTACTACTATGCCTCCGACTGCATGTTATCATTTGATCTTGTTTCCATCTTTTATGTTCGATTTTTACGCAGTCGGGTTTTTTTGTTTTTTTAATAAACTTTTTATTCTATTTCTGTCTTAAGACTTAGTAAGCTTTCACAGCCGGATGTTGACCCAAATCTTCATGGTTTCCAGGCTTGTAGGCCATGGCCCGATGGTATTTCTACCTGTTGTTTCGTCTACAACTGCGGTAGACATTTTCAAAGGCGATGTGGCATCGGTCGACCTACGGCCTGCAAGCCCGGAAACCATGAAGATTTGGAAATGCCTGTTTTCCGTCGAGGATGGAAAACACGTGTTGTTTGCGGGAAAATGTTTACAAACATTTGTTTGCGGGCAAGTGTATGCAGGTCTGGACTAGACCATTAACAATTACTCGTCTGGTACTTTTTGGATTACTCACATACCCCGTAATTTAAGTGTTTTAACTGTAAGTTGTACGCTCGTTCTGTTGATAAATGAGAAATCTTCTACCGACTTTCAGCTCATCTATATCTAGGTACTATAAGAGCCACTTTGCTTCCACTGTATATTCATGTCGGGATAAAAATACGGGAGACGTGCAAATGTGTTTATTTAGAAACTCAAAGGAAAACAAGGAAGAAAACATACTTCTAGACCAACAACAAAACAGAACACATAAATCCTGAGACGATCGCGGTTAGTTTTCCATAGTAGTGAAAATGTTTGGTCGAAAAGAAAAACGTATGTATCATGTCTGAAAAAAAGAATGCGAGGAAAGCCAAGAAAGTAATAATGTGGGGAATACTGACAGTCTCAGAGTCCACCGTCAGATTCCCCATACTTTAATAACAAAAACGATGTATTAGTAGGTGAGAGTTGGATAAAACAGGATGGTCTGGTAAAACGGAATACCACGTTTTATTTCAAAACAAGTAGTACGATTTATCGGGTAGGAGCGGAACTAATAACCCTCGATGTCTACCTATACCCGGTAAGTGATGTATCTACTTTAGATTCACTGTAGATGACGTAACAGGTGAAAGTGTCAAAAATTTAGGTTAAAGTAAAATGTTTGACGTGTTTTCAAAAGTCGATTTTTCAGTTTAAAGGCAAAATTAACCGAAAATGAGTAGATTTAGAGAATACCATGTTTGTTTACTATAGGGTTTTGTTACGTTTTTTTTGTATTTTTCACAATATATTTTAAATTTACCATGTTGTGTCTTTTTTCTTGAAGGATAACCGTTATGGAACTTGCAAAAGTATAGGTATCCTGTTTTATCCGACTAGGTGGCTAAAACGGGATACTTCTTACTTTTTCAAAAAAAAAAATTTTTTTCTCTTATGTGATTTCTATTTTCTCATTAAGGATGGTGGCAATCAAAAGTCCATTTATAAGGGAAACAGGAGCCAAAAATAGTCCTTTGCATTACTTCATTAAAAAAGTTGTGAGACTTAGAACACTAAGTATCCCGTTTTATCCAACTCTCCCCTATGTTCTTCAAGAATAAATTATGAGTATTCTAGAACAGGCTGTATAATTTAAAACCGAATCAGTTTGAAACCAAGAAATCAAAGTAAAATTACATTCTAAGTGTAAAACTATGTAACACAAAAGTGCATTTTGGTAGAACTTTACACCAAGTAAAGTTTTGGTAACAAAATCCATTTGTGAAGGATTTATTTTTCTGTTTTATTATATTAACAGGGAAAACTTAGATATTATTTCTCAGTCAACACTCAGGTATAGATAAAACTTTTCTTAAGTTTCTGATGGAAAAACAACGACTTTCCTTTGAAATATCCAATTTTAGAGGCACTAATTTAATCAGTTCATTATGAATGGTTATTGAAAATTAACGTCAAGTTTGGAAAAGTTTTTACAATAAATTTTTTAATTAGCAAAGTTAAAAGCAAAAGTTTTCTATTGAAGTTTTCGTTTAAATTTTTTAAATAATGCAGAGCTTAAATATAATGTTTTTCAATACACTTGTCTGAGAGTTATAAGAAAGCTTCAAGCTTTTATTTAACTTACTGTGTTAGTATATATGTATGTTTAGGTCAAATCTTGCAAGTCAATTTTGAACGACTTCCACATATCCGATCGATAAGATTGTCAGAAAAAAAATTTTTACCCGAGTATTGGAGATTGTCGTAAAATATACTCAAGCTCGATTTATATTATCCGGTCAGACACGGCACGGGAACGTAGCGTAGACAAACATTTTTACATGCATTTCAAATACAAGTATTATTTATGTATCTGAACGGACGTGATCCGCTAAGTATAAATATTTGTAATCTTTATGTTTCAGGAACGTCGTTTGGGTCAATTAAATTTATTAATTTATTAAATATATTCACTGAAGATGGTCAATATAGACCGAAACGATCGTCTGACTGATTGATAATTTATAGAATTGATTAATACAATTTTTGGGTATCAGGTCTAATGTAATAGCATCATTATAAATAAATATTTGTATTTGATTTTATTTATTTATTGTAGATTATAGACGCGTCGACATCTCAGGTCATTAGCGTCTTTCAACTACACTAAATAACAACTTTCTTAAAACTAAATAACATCACAAAACATCCATGAATGGAGGTGGGATTAGAACCCACGACTGTGTGATTCAAAGGCCGCTAAGCTAACCGTTACACCACACCGTCCTCATTTGTATTTGAAATGCATGTAAAAATGTTTGTCTTGCCGGAAACGCTACGTTCCTGCGCCGTTTCTGACCGGATAATATAAATCGACCTTAAATTAGAAAAAATATTCTCAGAAATTATATCTTATAATCACAAATTACGTATTAAGCCCTGTAGCTAAACATGCTACATAATTTTATAAAATTCTAAGCACACGTAACAGTAAAAATGTACTCGGAACATTGTTTTAATATAAAAATTTCGAACTGCTTAATTTTGTACGATCTCAACTATTTTCAAACATTAAATAAATTTTGTACTCAAAAATTTTACGCCGCCATTCAATTGAAATTATGGTAACGTTACTAACAAATATTTACACATTTTTTTTAATTTCAAAATCGGAATAATTAGGTACCTTGAAGAGCAGGTTCGTGACGATCCAAAATCACAGAAACAATCTATTGTGACTCCCACGGTGTCGATGATTAAGCCGGATCTACACTATGTGTCCAATGTTAGTCCCAAATTTGGTTCCAACAATTGCCTCAGTTCACTTGTACGTTTAATTCACGGTCAAATTAATTGTAGATTATAGACGCTCGATAACTTATTCACGGTCAGACCTTGCACAATATTTTTATGGACTTTTATTTATAGTTATGCAACTCAACAATGAACATTATGTCAATAGTTTATATAACAAAATTATATTTTACTAACGGCCCTGTCCGGCTTCGCCCGGGTGCTAAGAAAGCCCGGGTGCAATACATTACTCACTTGCTTCGCTCGCTCGATTGAAAAATTATCTAACTAATGGTGAAAACCGCATCAAAATCCGTTGCGTGGTTTAGGAAGAGTTAGCGGTTAAACAGACAGACATGACGCGAAAAATAACTTCAATTTATACTATGTAGAGATTTGAATTAATTAACCAACATTTAAAGTGAAAACGTGTTTAGGGTTCCGTACAGGAACCCTATTACTAAGCCTATGTCGTCTGTTCCACTTACATTAATTGTTATCCCAAGCTTATCTCGAACATCACTGAAAACCACATCTTAGTTGTAATGTCCACGAATAGCAAATGGGAATCGATTTCAAGGTCCCTTTAACTCGATACAAAAAATCGACAACGCGAACGATCACACTGTGCCAAACTATTATACTTCCAAACGGCAGCAGGCATTTTTAGACATAAGTGGCTGCGGCGACTTTATTGAAAGCACACTACCTCGATAACTACGTCACTAATTTCAACAAAATTACAATGTTAACAATTAGATTAACAATCAATATTGTTATTACTTCCTATACTGTACAAATTCACTATTTTAGTGAAATTAACATAAGGACATCAGACGATATTAATCGCCATAACATGCCCTTATTAATTATTGTAGAAAGGCTACATAAGAAAAATTTTAAATGCACCGCCGGGAATCGAACCCGGAACACCCAATATCGCGTCGGGCAAGTTTTCCAGTTACTCCACGGTGCCCATGGCGTACACTTAATCTTTTCTTATATATAGCACAAATACACCGCGAGTCCACAAACTGCGAGAGCTAATATTATTTTTATTTTTATAACAACACTACAATGAATGTTGCTTTTCTCAAAATAGGCCGGATATGCCTAGTAATAATTTCAATTTAAAATTTTTCTTATGTAGCCTTTCTACAATAATTAATAAGGGCATGTTATGGCGATTAATATCGTCTGATGTCCTTATGTTAATTTCACTAAAATAGTGAATTTGTACAGTATAGGAAGTAATAACAATATTGATTGTTAATCTAATTGTTAACTAAATAAGATACTGTAAGTAATTTTCTCGCAAATAATTGAAATTATTACTAGGCATATCCGGCCTATTTTGAGAAAAGCAACATTCATTGTAGTGTTGTTATAAAAATAAAAATAATATTAGCTCTCGCAGTTTGTGGACTCGCGGTGTATTTGTGCTATATATAAGAAAAGATTAAGTGTACGCCATGGGCACCGTGGAGTAACTGGAAAACTTGCCCGACGCGATATTGGGTGTTCCGGGTTCGATTCCCGGCGGTGCATTTAAAATTTTTCTTATGTAGCCTTTCTACAATAATTAATAAGGGCATGTTATGGCGATTAATATCGTCTGATGTCCTTATGTTAATTTCACTAAAATAGTGAATTTGTACAGTATAGGAAGTAATAACAATATTGATTGTTAATCTAATTGTTAACTAAATAAGATACTGTAAGTAATTTTCTCGCAAATAATTGAAAAAATTACAATGATCGCGCAATTATAATTACGAAGTCTATTAAAAAAATTACTTTGAAATAGTTTCATCAATGACACACACGTGCACACATGTTTATCTATAACACAAACGTCAAACACTTCCTAACTTCATTTCATTGTGTTCACTAATTCCCACGCCTAAATGCGTTTTTATATTTTCAAAGGTTTAATGCATAGCCCCTCCACTCTGACAATCGTTACATGATTGGCTAATAAAGAAGGAATGGTTATTTGTGATGCATAACTATTGCAAGTTGTAACCTTGTTCAGTGTTCTTAAAATCAACTGAGAAATGGTTATCGAATACCTTAGTATGTTACGTAAATGTATTTAAAATTTATGATTTTCCATTATAGTGTCTTTATGCACGAGTTTAATGCATTCTTTTTACAGTAAACAGAATAATTAATATGATAATCTTTATAAAAGCGTCTTAAATTTCTCTTACCCTATTACAAGTACAGTAATAAATATAATTAAATAAAACAGATAGTCTCTAAAGCTTACTTTACAAGGATACAATTTTATGTCGAGGGAGGGTAGCTGCTCCTCCTGATCCTGCGTACAAATAAAATAGAATATTTTTAATTATATTAATAATAATAAATTCTCGGGAACTTGGATAAAAATAAGTTGATGCTAAATTTTCAAAATTTGCAACGTTTCGTTGGTTTATTTTCCAACTTCTTCAGGCAATCTACAAAAATACAATTAATTAAATGACAGTTGCATTACATAAAACGATAAATATCATAAATTATAACATAAAAAGTCAAATAAAATTACTATATTTACATTTGAGGTTAGCATCCTCGTTTTTTTAATTATTTGCGAAAAAATTACTTACCTACAGTATCTTATTTAGTTAACAATTAGATTAACAATCAATATTGTTATTACTTCCTATACTGTTATACAAATTCACTATTTTAGTGAAATTAACATAAGGACATCAAACGAATATTAATCGCCATAACATGCCCTTATTAATTATTGTAGAAAGGTTACATAAGAAAAATTTAAATGCACCGCCGGGAATCGAACTGGAAACTTTCCCGACGCGATATTGGGTGTTCCGGGTTCGATTCCCGGCGGTGAATTTAAATTTTTCTTATGTAGCCTTTCTACAATAATTAATAAGGGCATGTTATGGCGATTAATATCGTCTGATATCCTTATGTTAATTTCACTAAAATAGTGAATTTGTACAGTATAGGAAGTAATAACAATATTGATTGTTAATCTAATTGTTAACAGAATAGAATATATTTAGTTGTAAGAGAGACCGAAGTCTATTACATTAGTCATATAAAAGTGTAAAATTAATATTCATTCAAGCTATAACAATTTTTTGACAGCAGATATTTTTTTAAAGCGCAGTTAAATTTTTTGCAATCATTTATATTTTTCAAATCATTCGGGAGTTTATTATGCACTCGTATCATGGCGTTAGTGATACCACGATTTACAACAGTTAACGAGCTGGTGTTTATTTTTAATTTTTCCTTATTTCTTGTACCGTATTCATGACTGTAAACATTATTTTCAAAAAATTCTAGGCTGTTTGGAGTACGACTAAGGTTCAGTCTAAAAGTGGATGCAAGGAAGTTCCAATAGAAGTTGTCGGAATAATTCCAAATGCAATGTTTAATGGAGTTTGTTCAGCTGTGACATTTGTAATTGCATTGAGACCAATTAGAGCTGATGATTGCTTTAAGGTAAATTGAATTTGTTTAGTCTGACAACGTGCGTAAAATGCGTGTACAGTCTGTTCAAAATCGCTGTAACATTACTCGCGTTCTACCGATGGTTAATTTTTAGCCGAAGATGAACTTCGGTTTTTTTCGTCGAAGCCGAAGGTACTGTATAATGCTAAAAAATCGAGAGAAATGAACGATTTATAAATATTAGTAAAAAAAACTATTTAGAGACAAGCTTTTATTTAAATGCACTAAAAAGGAAAAAATAATTTTTAATAATTTAGGTTCATAATTATAAAAGCATGGGTCGTGAACTTTATGATAGTTTATTAGACACGAGCCACGCTTTTATAATTATGAACCTAAATTATTAAAAATTATTTTTTCCTTTTTAGTGCATTTAAAGCTTGTCTCTAAAAAGTTTTTTTTTACTAATATTTATATTGTTCATTTTAGTTTCTCAAAATTTTATCCCCCTTTGACACCCGTAGGGGTATAATTTCGAAAAATCTTTTCTTGGTGGATGCTTACGTCAGAAAGGAAACCAACTATCCAAATTTCAAGTTTCTAGCTTCAGCGAGTTGGCCTGGGCGATGATTAGTCAAAAATACCCTACGTCCCTTTTTGAACCCCTTAGGGGTTGAATTTATTTCTAAAAACGATTTATTGACAATCGGGAATACATATGTGTGTAAAATTTCAAATCGCTTGGATACGTGGAAGTCGTTCAAAATTGACTTGGAAGATTTGACTTAAACAAACCCACAAACACACAAACAAACAAACACACAAACTAACATATATTACAAGTTAAATAAAAGCTTGTAAAAAAGTATTTCTACGTAATAATGCTTACTACCTTGTAAAGACTTTTGTCCAATTTTAATTTATGTTTACCAGCTCTTCAATATGTCCCCTTATTCACCCGCATAGCTCTATCTTACGAGCATATGAATGTGTGTGTGCATACAAAATGCTGAAAAACAGTTTCGTAAATCTCTAATTTCTGTGAGAAACTTTATTCAACCTTTGATGGTAATGGTTTCAAAATAAACTAGAACTATGTATCATTCTTCCCATACGACTTTGAGCCAGATTTTTATAAATTGTTACGGATCACCCTGTATATAAACGGCAGGCAAGAGTTCTGAGAAACGGGGTCTGCTTACTGAACAACTGGTACCTGCGCGAAAGTTCTACAGAAAGCGAGAACACACTAGGATACGCCACGCAGCATAATATACAGGGTGAGTTCGACCACCCGTATCAGTCGTTTTTTTCGAAAACGGTTAGTCGTAGAGAGTTGTGTCAAAAATTTGTATTATAAAAGCCCTAATAAAGAATCGAATGGTGATAATTCTTTTTTCCGGGAAGGTCGGCTTCCCTATTAGTTTGCTCCAGAATGTCCAGAACTCCGGAATTATAAATGTAACGATAGGTCGAAAGTGGTATTGTTGAAAAGATCTTTAAAAAATAAGCAAGTTTTGTAGGAAATTTTTTTTTATTACTGCCACCCCTGTTAAGTAATATATGTTTGAAATTACTAAATTAAAATGTCATAATAACGAACTTTTTAAAAGTCCGCATTTAAAATCTAGTTACCTAGCTATCGATCATTAAACACTGAAGAAGTACACTCACAGTATAACCAGAAGAGCTCAGTAGTATGTATTAAAGAGTAAATGGAAGACAGTTTGAACACTTGTGACAATGTCTAAGGTTGCTAGATTTTTAATGCCGACTTCGATCGTTATTATTAAATTTTGATTTAATAATTTCAAACGATTGTTACTTAACAGGGGTGGCAGTAATTAAATAATTTTTCCTACAAAAATTGCCTATTTTTTAAAGAGCTTTTCAACAGCACCACTTTCAACCTATCGTGCTTTCTAAAATTCCGGAGTTTTGAACATATAATAATTTATATTTATACTTATAGAAATTTACAGGGGTGGCAGTAATAAAAAAAATTTTCCTACAAAACTTGCTTATTTTTTAAAGATCTTTTCAACAATACCACTTTCGACCTATCGTTACATTTATAATTCCGGAGTTCTGGACATTCTGGAGCAAACTAATAGGGAAGTCGACCTTCCCGGAAAAAAAAATTATCACCATTCGATTCTTTATTAGGGCTTTTATAATACAAATTTTCGACACAACTCTCTACGACTAACCGTTTGCGAAAAAAACGACTGATACGGGTGGTCGAACTCACCCTGTATAAACAACCAGTACGAGTGAGTGGGGGATCAGTCAACGGTGAGTCACACAGTCAAGTCTACGGTGGAGCAGTGATATAAATAGTGCCGTGATATAAATAACCAAATTGGTAAAATAAATACTAGTGTAGTTGTAATAATTACGAATTATTGTATATAGTTGTTTTGTTTTGCTTTGTAATTACTGTTTAGTTATTGTTTACTTGTGTTGATTGTTAGAATTGACTTTTCGTTGTTGCGTTCATTATTATTGTGTTTTTAATTATTGTAAATAAATATTTATTCCGCCAACTCAGAAAACAGTTTTGTAACAATATTATTTGATCGAAGCGAAATTTTTTTAAGGTTAAAGCTTAAATTATTGTAGGTAATAAAAACAGTAGTTCAGTGCTTTTTGTCACCACAGTTTGAAAGTTATTTTTTACAGTCTGAGTGAACAGTCACATTAAGACAACATTTTCTTTAAAATTAACGTCATGTTAATAATTAGTTTGTGTTTATACGGACATGGCGGAATTTGTTATTTTATAATTCTACAAATAGGCTCTGTGAAGGTTGAAGCAAATTTCTGGAAATTTTGTTTGTACAGCGTAGCCAACAGAACAACACAAGTTCGTTGCTATAAACGCACCCTCGTCCACTTTAGGCAGTAATTAATATAAGGCAGGACTGTTACCTTTACACCGTTAATTACCCTTCCTTCCCTTATCTACCATTTCTTCAGCCTTCTAAAATAAATATACCGACTTCTGTAACCTGCGACGACAAATCACGATTCACGACACCAGGATTACAAAAGGTACTTGGAAATAAAGAATACTTTTGTTAATCTGCGCTCCTAATACAAATAAAAATGTAATTTAGTCTGTTTGTTCGGGCATCACTAAAAAACGGAGAGATGTAAACATTCAGATTCGAATACATAACCACAAAAAAAAATCTGTAAATCGGTTGACCCTCCAGGCCGTCCCTAGAACTTCCTGCTAATTTCAAGCGCTTTGAGTTCGAAGCAGTTGATAAAATACCCAAAAATTGCTGATAACGACACTATTTTAATTTTTGAAAAGCTATAACTTTTGAAAGCGTTGTTCGATTTTCATCTTTAAAACGGCATTTGACGCAGTTTTCTAAGGTCTAAAAATATTGTAAGAGGTACAAAATCGATTGGTTGAGAAATCTCGAAGTTATTTTGAAAAAACACTTTTTTCGAAATCTGTTGACTACGTAATCTCTCGAACGGATTAACCGATTTTGATCCGCTTAGCGGCATTCGACGCAGTTTTCTGAGGAGAAGAGCTGATTAGATTATGAATTCAATCGGTACAATATTCTAGAAGTTATTTTGAAAAAACATCATTTTAACAACTTTTTTTTCGGTTTTTTTGGAATTTCTCAAAATCTATTGGGCCGAATCGGTTTAAATATTTCAGGAAATCTAAGTTCAGTGGAACCCTTTCGATTGCCGTAAATCGCGATTCGACCGGTCAAGCCGTTCAAAAGTTATGCGAGGTTTATACATACACACACACCCACACCCCCCACACACACAGAGAGACAGACATACTGACATCATCGTAAAAATAGTCAGAATAGCTTCCTAGGATCACAAAACGTCGAGATCTGATGAAAACCCGATTTTCGAAAATCGGGGTTAAGTCAATAACTTCCCTACTTTTGAAACTGTTTAGTTTTCTTAGCGGAAGTTAAAAATTATTAAGAAAGATAAAGGTATAGTAACTGACAGTGAGGCTTTGTATCATTTCACAGACGCTAATGAGCTCTGTTGTCGAGCGTCTATAATTCACAATTCATTCATTTGTATCATTTCCGCTACGTAACAATTCACGGAATCACACCAACAAACATTTTGACGACGGGGGGGGGGGTAAATATTTTAAAATTTTAGTTTTTAAACTTTTATGAAGCCATAAAACAATTATTGAAGATACTGTTATATTTATTTAAAATAATAATTATGAACAGCGTGTTTCCAATTTCAATTTTAATGTGTAATCAAATGTTAATAAAATATTTTATATGTTAATAAACACAGGTTTAAAACTAAGTGCCGGTTAACATTTCCCGAACGTAAAAATCGCAATCTTACGTACTTTGCACAGAATTAAACTTTACATATGACAGGATCGGTCCAAATTGATATTTTTGACTTGTAATAGCAGATTGTATATCTAGTGGCGTAATGAGTTATAGTGATAGTATGTTAAAACGAGTGACATGATTTCTGGACGTTTTGAGGTCCCTAGAGTCCGAATCTACTGTTTTTAGAGAGATGTCTGTGTGTTTGTGTACGTACGTTCGTTCGTACGTTGCTGAGCTTTTTTCGGCTCGCATATCTCAAGAACAAATATTGATATCGATTATCGACTTCTGACCAATTTCATTCGACACATAATTAGGTCCATAATGAACACTTGATTAGATTTGTTATTTTTTTTTAAATAAAAAAAACAGGTCTTCCAATCGGAAGTTAGCAGTGTGGTTTTACCGACACACCAAGCCTCTTTTTCTATTAACAAATGAAGGTAGATATATTTTTCTAATGCCGGCTTACAGACTATATCAATGTTTTGAAAACAAAAATCCAGCATTTCACCCAATATAAATTAATGATTTAAATTTTAAGTTCTACTGTAAATCAAATTGTAATTATTAAATAAAACTTATCCAACCTGCCCCCTTAATATATCTTATTAATATTATTTAGGTTTCAGATAAGGACACCAACATTTCTCACTATGGTTTCCCAAAGTGCGAAATCATAACGTATTCATTAATAAATAAAACACACAAAACTGGCTATAGCTGTCCAACTTTATTTTTAATACTACGTTTCGGTCTGTTATAAGAGACCCTTTTCAAGCACTTAAAAAGGGTCTCTTATAACAGACCGAAACGTAGTATTAAAAATAAAGTTGGACAGCTATGTGTTTTGTGTGTTTTATTTATTAAAGCATTCTTTTTCGCTGTTTTCGATGCTAATAAGTGAATTCTAGATAACGTATTCATTTTTGTTTTTTTTCAAATCCAATTTTTTATAGTTTCGAGTGTTGCAATTAATCATGACATGCTCTGTACACAATCTACCAACCTTTGCGAATCAAATAGCTCCGAAAACAATTACATTTCTTTTTTGTTCTCCTTCGGTTCTCCGATTTACTCATTTAAAGTGACCTTTTCTTAGACTGGTTTGACTTTATTGTCGTCGCTCCGTAAACCTTAACCCTATTAAATCCAAACGACAAAGGTTAAACAGCTGTTCCGTCTACCTTATCAGGTCTATTAATGGTGAAACGAAATTAATGGTACTTCGACAACTAAGGACAGTTTGTTTGCTCCATATATATACACGTAGTACAGCGAGTGATTTATTCGTGTTACACTGAAATCTATTTAAGCTGCGGTATATACGCCACTTGTCCTTGGCACAAGCTTCCTTATCTAATCCTGTCACATAAGCACACATACCGCGCCCACAATTTACTCATCTGTCATACGCAGTTTGCTCTATCTAGGGTCGTTTTGCATATATTTTTAGTGTATTTGCCATAATATGGCACATACACTATTGGCGTCGGTCGGATGGCGGGACCTAGGGGTCGGACCAAAATTTCTCGACGTTTCATACCCTCCTGAACAGTTTTCCACCATTTTTAAAAATGTTTATATATATTATATATGTGTGTGTACACGATAACTCTCGACAGACTTAATCGATTTAAACAAAATTTGGTACACATATTGGAACCCATCACCGCAAGAAGTCTATTTAAAATGGGTCGGATCGGACCATTTTCAGGGTTGTATTTAGGGGTTCCAAAAAGTTTTTGGGCCCAAAAATACCAAAAAAATTGTCAAAATCGTTTTAAAATTGAAATTTAACTCTTTAGTAAAAATTAAAATGTGCTGCTAAAATTTTAATAAAATCGGCCCGACAGGACCGGACTTTCAAATTTTATGAAAACACTAGTTTGTTGATATGGATTTACTTATGGAAGGGTGTATTTAATTTGGTGCAGATGCTGTACTGATAAAATCCATGTCTAATATCGAAATTTAGAAAAAATTAATTATTTTAAGGGATGTATTAAGGGGTTAAATTTTTATTTTGTCAAAAAACAAACTTAAGTTCACATAATAATGCCACAATGCCTGTATTAGCAAATACACTATATTGTCGGCAGGGTTTGGCACTGCGACCCGAGTTTTTTTACTTTTCCAACTAATTTAGATCAAATTTAGAATAATACAGGGTGGGGCAGAGTAAAGAGTGATTTTGAAAAGGCTGTAAAAAACAAATGCCATCAATTTTTCAAAATTGTATTTTTACCTAGTGTTGCCGTCTAGATCTAGACTTTCTAGACACTTGTCTTGTCTTGTCTAGATTTTTAAGACAAGACTTGCAAAATTAACACTACGGAATACATATACAAGCAACGAATATGATCATTATGTACCTGACAGGTCGTACTTTATTGTATAAAAACGTTGTGACTTCACAAGCGACGTGATATGCTCTTTCTATAACTATCTCTGTTCTGAGGCTTGAACCGCTTAAATGCTATGAGCAGATCCTCTTGTGTTTTCTAAAAGTTTGGTGGATTTTATGCGAATAATTTCAAGAAAAATAATTAGAAAAGAATCAAAATATTATTTTTAAAACATGAGAAAATAATAACTTTTTAGTTTCATAACAATAATTTCAATTAAAATTTATCTCATAATTCTGGAAAGAATATAAAAATAATACAGATAAGAAAAGTTATTTTAAAAACAAGCAATTAAAAAAATAAAATAAAATTCAAGCGCAATTCAAACAGAAAAATAAGATAAAGAGAAAGAGATAAACGAAAAACGAGAGAATAATGACGTCAGCTTGTCACGAAAACTTCACACATGTGTGAAAAACATGTATGTGATCGCACACAACGAAATCAGTTTTCCGCACTTTCAGAATAAAAGTTTTCCATTGGGAAAACTTGTTAATTGGGCAAGTTTAATACTAACAAAGATAGAGATAGAAGAACGTATATCGCCTCATTGGTTATAAAAATACAAAGCCACTGAAAACGATAAATTAACTTTGTCTTCCGTCAGGTAATTTCGTTTGAACATTATACAAGGTGTCAAGAAAAACACGCAAGCGTATAGAGTCGCCTCTCTCGTTCATATACTACACTAAAGATAATGCAAACCATAGACTTATATATCTATGGATTAGGAACGCTAACTTCACTCTTGATGTCAAGACCTGTAGCGACACGGGGTTCCAATGGTGGCCAAACTAATAGACCGAGAGCTGGTGACAATTTTTTGGTGTTATTTATTCAAGGCCTTATTTTTGTGAAGATGTTGAGGGAGGCATATTAAAGTGCCCTGAGTAAGGGATTTTGCTAGATAGCGGTATGGGAGGGATGCAGACTGCCCCCAACATGTAACAAAAAAAATGGTTACAATTATTATTGCTTCAAGGCTGAAATTGTTTGTATAGCTTGCCGTTGACCCAATAATGCCATTATAATATTTGCAGATCGATTGGTCAGTATCAAAGGGGTGGCAGATCACCCTAAACGTGTCATGTACCCGGCGAAATTTATGTTATTAGTTCGAGGTTCAAATTTTAATATGTTGTTACGGCGACTGTTTTAAGCATATATTTCAATTTGCAGAACAAAATGTCGGTATTCACTGTACTGACCGTAGGCGATCGATCTGGGACACCTGTATACAGATAACAAATTATTCTATCAATCACTAAATTTTAATAGAGATTAAACATAAACGGATAATTTGATTATTTTCGTTATTTAAATTATAAATCTCATTCACGAATAAATTGTATTACAAAATAATTGACGATTAACAGAAAGCAAAAAGATTACTCGAGCTTTGTTTTTACTTTGTTATAAAACAATATCACTTAACACGTCTAAGAGTGTGTTTACTTTATGACGGTAAAATTGCATTTACTTTATGAAATTACCTTCAGAGAATTTTCATTTGTGACGATAAACAATCTCTTTCCTTGTATCAAGAATCAAGATTGTTTGTATATCAAATTCAAAATAATACAATATAAAATAAATAGCATTTAATATTCCGGTACGAGGACATACAATGCAATAATTGGAGCCGTGTTTGAGCGCAGACACAACAGGCTCGCAGGGCACGTAAAACAGGGGCGGATCCAGTCGCTCTGTTCGGGGGTGGCGTTCTGGGGAGTAGTGCATTTATGTGGGGATTTCTAGACAAGCGACTAGGCCCTGAAGTCAGGGTCCATACTCGATTGGTCGAATACCCCATCTTGATGTCGTTTGACACACAGACACACACCTAAATGAACGTAACAACTAACTAGTGAACTCTGTACTAATATGGATAGTTGATAGCGATTAAAAAATGGGTTTTGTATGTGGAGAATGTTCAAACACATATTCTTCAAGACAGGCATTAATGTTCACAAAATAAGAATGAAAACTTCAGGTAAGGCTTCTAATCCAATTCTTTCTATAAAAGCCGAGCAAAATAAAACTTAATTAAAATTTATTTTTCTATTCCAATTTCCCAAGAACACTGTTAGGTATTTTATAAATTTTGGGCATCCCAATATCTCAAATAATAAAATTAAATTAGCTTTTATTTTGAAATGTCAAAAAATGGATGACTTTTATAGAAAGAATTAGATTACAAGCCTTACCTGAAGCTTTCATTCTAATTTTGTGAACATTAACGCCTTTCTTGAAGAATTATTATGTATTTGAACATTGTCCACATACAAGACCCATTTTTAATCGCTATCAAGCTATCCATATTAGTACAGAGTTCACTAGTTAGTTGTTACGTTCGTTTAGGTGTGTGTGTGTGTGTCAAACGACATCAAGATGGGATATTAGACCAATTAGAATGGACCCTGACTGCGGGGCCTAGTCGCTTGTGATTTCTAGTGTCCATATACCTAATGCATAGAGTACGCCAAAGGATGTCGTGGGATGTGGACAAAAAAAAACCACAAATGTTAAATTTCTAACTCAGCGATGTTTCGTTGTACAATGACAACTTCATCAAGCATCTTAGATGTTATTAGTGTATTTGCCATATGGCACATACACTATTGGCGTCGGTCGGATGGCGGGACCTAGGGGTCGGACCAAAATTTCTCGACGTTTCATAGCCTCCTGAACATTTTGGCACCATTTTTGGAAATGTCTATTTATATATGTATATATATATATATATATATATATATATATATATATATATATATATATTTATATATATATGTGTACGGGCTATAACTTTCGAAAGAGTTAATTGATTTTGACGAAATTGGGTAGGCACGTTGGAATTCATCACCGCACGAAGCCTATTTAAAATGGGTCCAATCGGACCATTTTAAGGGTGGTTTTTAGGGGTTGAAAAATGTTTTTGGGCCCAAAAATACCGAAAAAATTTTCAAAATTGTTTCAAAATTGAAATTTAACCTTGTAGTGAAGATCAAAATGTGCTGCTAAAATTTTAATAAAATCGGCCCGACAGGACCGAACTTACAAATTTTATGGAAACACTAGTTTGCGGATAGTGATTTACTTACTGAAGGGTGTATTTAATTTGGTACAGAGGTTGTATTGATAATAATATTGAAATTAAGAAAAAAAATTATTTTTTTAAGGGATGTATTAAGGGGTTAAATTTTTTATTTTGTCCAAAATCAAACTTAAGTTCACGTATTAAAGCCACAAGGCCTGTATTAGCAAATACACTATATTGTCGGCAGGGTTTTGGCACTGCGACCCGAGTTTTTACATTTGTATGGTTGAAAGTTCTAATCAAACCAATGAAAGGACTGACATTTGTTAGAAGTCACTATATTTATGTTCATTCTGGGACATCCCCCTTCCCCAGCGTGACGTCATCAGACATCGAACAGTCATCGAACAGACACCGAACAGACACGCTGGGGAAGGGGGATGTCCCAAAATGAACATAAATATTATATTACTCTGGGGTATAATTACCCCAGAGTAGTATAATATTTATGTTCATAATTGTGACCATTTTTTTTGTTACATGTTGGGGGTGGTCTGCATCCCTCCCATACCGCTATCTAGCAAAATCACTTACTCAGGGCACTTTAATATGCCTCCCTCAACATCTTCACAAAAATAAGGGCCTTGAATAAATAACACCAAAAAATTGTCACTGGCTCTCGGTCTAATAGGCTAGTTTTCAAATAACGGTGACCAGCTCTTATAAAAAATAACAGTTTTTCCTAATATTTCTTTTTATCTAAAAATTATTTAATGCGGTCCTTTTAAAAACCGTCACATTTCAGTACCTATTATACAGAAGTGCATAGAAAAATATAATGGGATATTTTGTTGTAACGTCAAAAGAAAAGAAAATACACACGATAAAGACATTGTTCAAAAGATGCTAAAGCTCTGTATTCGAAAGCTTCCACAAAGTTTTTATGCGATTATTGACGTTAGCTAATTGGTATTGCCAAGAGTTGAACTCGAAGCATCTAGTTTCAGTTTCAGCGTTAAAAAAGTTATCAGTATTCAAAATCAGTGGTTTTCAAAATTTTTTGAAATCGTTTTCCCAACCAGTCTATAATTTATTTCAAATAATATAGATGTGTTTTACCATTTCAACTCCACAAGTGGGGAATGGTACTAATTTAGGTCAAAATTCTCTTTTCAAAATTTTATAATATTTTTTCGTTTTGAGATCCTCCGAATCCAAAAAACATATTTTTGGAAAAAGTCGGTTCGTCTGTTTGTCTGTGAGCACGATACAGGTCAAACGGCTGAGTGGATCGAAATCGAATTTTGGTTAGATGTTTGACATGTAAATATGAAGAGATCTATTGTTTTTGGGAAAAATCGGCGCGTGCGCAGAAGAGATATGACCTACAACGTTGTTTTTTCTGTAATAGTGGTATCCTTTTCATAACGGTTTATTATTATTGTTATTTTTCCAAGAAAGTTTTCTAAATATTATAGTTTCGTGAATATTTTGAAAATAAAAAAATCAGCTATTTTTTTGTTCTGAAGTAATTTATCTGTCAAAAAGAAATGAGTTATCTGACAGCATATATTAGGTAATACTCCTATATTGCTAGCCGGGGTCTGGAGTCGGACAAAAAGCCTACGGTGCAGACATATATATGTCTGTCTCTCTCGCAAGACGTCGAGTCTTATGCGCATGAACAATTTATAATATTAATTTGATCTATGATAATAACAAGGTTAGTAGTGATAAGAATATCTCCGAAATTGCTATGGAAACAATGTGAATCGAATGTTGCAACGCTTGCGCACAACGAGATGGATTTCTCAACAAAGATAGAAACAGTAATTTGCTGTCTCACTTGCGGCCTCATACTTCCACTTACGGGCGCAAGCAATATAGGAGTATTACAATATATATGTCTGACAGGCATGCTTAGGTTAATTTTTGGAAACGAAAAGCTAATATAATATAAATATTTAATACTAGCCGTTTCCGCACCATCGTACACGTTAACAGAAATTTTATTCCATTTATTATAATATTATGCCAAATGTCAGTATTTTCGAAGTTGGAATAGTCCCGCGTCCAATTGGCTAGAATTTATAATTAATTATGCTAAAATAAGTTTTATTTTTTAAATAATATTAAATTATAAAATATTTTCCTCTCAAAATATCTTACTGATGAAACATTCCATTGCAGATAATAAAACAGAACCGAGTCTTTTACCAAAACGCGCTGCAGGACTTGTTTACGAGAAACCGGAAGTTGTTCAGAATCACTGTACAAGAACATCGCTTCCGAGGTACAAAGCTCGACTTACAAATATAAGATATTCTTTTTGCCATACCCACTATAAAATAACTGCTTTACATGCATATAAAGT
Source organism: Mongoloraphidia duomilia (assembly GCA_039654895.1). Taxonomy (NCBI): domain Eukaryota; kingdom Metazoa; phylum Arthropoda; class Insecta; order Raphidioptera; family Raphidiidae; genus Mongoloraphidia; species Mongoloraphidia duomilia. The sequence continues at coordinate 19,261,221 of CM077527.1, forward strand.
GACTTTTGACAGATTAGTGTGCGGGAACGTTTCTTTCCCACACTAGTGTGGTAAAGAAAACCATTCCCATAGTGATTTATATTTTTTTCGTCCTGATCCGCTCGTTATTCCCTACTGACAGCTACTCTCGGCTTATTACCTACCTATATATAATAGAAGTGAAGTTGGCGACACAAGTGAACTGTCAAAATTTTTTGAAAATACTAAAAATGAAGTGAAAAACTGCAATTTTATAGTGGGTATGGCAAAATACCATATATATCTCGTGAGTAATGATATTATGACTCGTGTGGGGGCTTGAGAATGGCCGAGCGTGTAGCAATGCTGTTGTTTACATGGCGTTGCTATGGTTCCTCTATTGCAAGTCCCCAGTTTCCGGGTTCTAGCCCGTGAGCTGGTAAAAGTGTCAATTGGATTTTCAATTTATTATTAAAAAAAAATATAATGAATTGAAAATATGAATTGGTGCTAGACCCAAATAACCTCAGCTGTTGGTGGTCTTTAAAGCACAATTTTTTTATGACTCGTGTGATTGTTAAAACTCGTTATCACTCGCTTTAACATAGTGTCACGACTCGTGCGTAATATACGTCATTACGACACTGGATATACAATCTACGATAACTCGATCGCTTGGCACTTCTTTTTTCCCATTTGCCTATCCGTCTATTTTATTCCACGATTACAGCGTAATTTTATTGAAAGGCAGATACCTACATAATTTATACGCTCACAACAATCTGGATTTATGATCTATGCCCCCCCCTAACAAACTCACAAAAAATAGGCGGCGATAAAAATGTCAATAAAATTCAATTTCGATCGGATTATTATATAACAATTGATTCAGGGTTTAAAATCTATACTGACAGTATCTATTATAAAGAGGTAAAATTTGTTTGTTTGTTTGTTTGTAATGGATAAACTCAAAAACTACTTAACGGATTTTAAAAATTCTTTCACCTATAGAAAGCTACATTATCAGCAAGTAACATGGGCTGTATTTTATTTTCAAAAAAATTAGAGGGGGAGGTAATAAATCATAAATTCTTATCTCTGGAACTACTAAACCGATTCTAAAAATTCTTTCACTAATAGAAAGCTACGCAGGGGGAGATTCTCGCGAGAGGGTACTCGCGGTGAAGGGGGTAATAAACCATAAATTCTTATCTCTGGAACTACTAAACCGATTCTAAAAATTCTTGATTTAATAGCGGTCACCCATTGCTCCGTTCACGTATATTTAGTATATTGTTAATTTGTTATCCCCCCGCGAGAATCTTCCCTCCCTAATTTGTTATCCCCCGCGAGAATCTCCCCCCCTGAGTAGCTTTCTATTAGGGTACTCAGGGGGAGGAAATTCTCGCGGGGGATAACAAACTAGGGGGGGGGAGATTTTTGCGGGGGGATAACAAATTAACAATATACTAAATATACGTGAGCGGAGCAATGGGTGACCGCTATTAAATCATAATTTCATACCACCCGGGCGAAGCTGGGACGTGCCGCTAGTTTTTAATAAGTTACCTGCATGGATTCGAGATAGCAATTTCAACAGCTTAAAACTCGCAATGAGGCATTTTTTTATTATGAATTCCATCTATAATTTGACTGAATTTTACAAATTATTATCAGTATAATGTTTTACCTTCTTTGGACTTGTCACATATATGTTTGAATGTCTACAATAATAAATAAATATGAACACTTTCATAAATATAAATCGACCTTTAGTGCAGCAATGTGTACATAATTTCTTACCACCTCCCGTCATGCTGTAGACTTAACGACAACCTTTGAGGTAAAGAGTAAAATTTACTGATGGTTTCCAAGGGTCGCTAGTTCGTATATCGACCGTTTAGACTTTGCCTGCGCATATATTTTCAGACATTAAAGTTTTTTCCCTTGACATTTCTACATATATAGTACAAACATTAGACTGTTTTACCGATTTCCACACCATTGATATTTTTATTTAATGTATCTACAATTACTTAGGCCAAGCCGTCAAGTTTTTTTTTGCATTTCCACTACAAAATAGCTAGTTTCGATGCATGTATACCGGCCTGTAATGGGTCATTTAAGAGGCAGGCGTGCCGAAAGTCTTTTACTTACCGAACTAGTGCGGTAAGTAAACGGTTGCCATAGAAACTTCTGTAATTCATTCGCTCTATACGTTTGCAAGTGTAGATGTACAAAGTCATGTATGAGGTTATGAGTCAGAGCTGTTCTCATTGTGCCGATTACACAAAAAATGTAATTGAGTACGATTACAGTTACATTCGTTTTCAAAAGTAATCGATTACAGTTACAATTACTAAGAAAAGTAATTGGTAAATGTAATTAGTTACTTTTGCGCGATTACACGCCTAGCTCTGATGCCACTGTGCCTCTTCGTCCAATCCATCTTCTATTGTACCTTTGATTTAAGTGCTCCCTAACCATAACAGGTATAGTAACTTATTTTTTATAAAAGCTCATATCTTTGAAACGGTTAGTTGCGGACCCATTTATTTATTAGATTTTTTTCATTTATTTTGGTCTATACTATACGTCCTTAAAATTACCGAACACTTTTTTTAACACCCTGTATAAATATTAATTAATTATTTTTTATAACCCCATTATGAATTTACTTGAGCTTGATATTAGTATTTGTAGAAAAGGAAATACTGCAAATAATAAAAAAAGATAAATAAATGTTGTTAAAATAAACGTGAAAGCGTTTGCAACGGAGCGAAAATTGTTAGGCAATATAAATGCAAATTTTTATAACAAATAACTTTTCAGATAAACTGAAGAAATTTGAGATAATCGCGACTTTAATAGGAAGAGAAACAAATGAGAAGATCGGATTAAATGTAATTCCAGTTAAACAAACAAGAACGTATAAAATTAGAAAAACAGTTTGAATATACAAGGTGTTTTTTACGATTTCACATAAATAACCAAAAACATGCCACGAATAATTTTAATAAAATAAAAGTAAAAAAAACTTTTTAAAGACAAACCTTTATTTTTTTTTAATTTATTCTAGATTAGCGGCCCCGTCCGGCTTCGCCCGGGTGCTAAGAAAGCTCGGGTTCAATACACTACTCACTCGCTTCGCTCGCTCGCTCTTATATATAATTTTTAGTTTCAAAAAAATTATAATTATTGTCAAAGAAAGAATATAACAAAAATAAAAAAAATATATAAATAATATCATGTAGAATTTAGAAAAAAAAAGCCAAAAATTCTACGATGCCATCAGTTTCCGAACCCGGGTCCCTGTGCATAGAGTGCTGCCACGTTACCTCTACGCTATGAGTGGAACAGTTGTGCATGGTCGTTTTTATGATATAAGTATGTTGCGAATTCTTACGGTCGGGTTACGAATTTAATTAATTAATTGTTAATTATTATTATTTATTAATTATGCTATATATATATAAATCTTCCGTGAAAAATTATCTAACTGATGGTGAAAACCGCATCAAAATCCGTTGCGTGGTTTAGGAGGAGTTAGCGGTTAAACAGACAGACAGACAGACGTGAAAAGCGACTTCAATTTATACTATGTAGAGATTATAAACGAAAGATTTCCTTACTGCAGCCCTGCTTACCGAAGATAACGTAAAGAATACCATTAAATTATGTATAATTTTTTTTCTATCCAAAAGGCTCCAGGGGAATCCTTTATGCATCTATATAGGTCCAATAGTTAAAATAGATCATAAATTTAAATATTCCATAATAAGAACCCATTCTTTTACTCACACTCTCTATTTGATAGTTCCACATAAAAAGCACCAGAATCGTAACCCTCCCTGTTTACGTAGTCAGGTAAAAAAGGTCAGGGTGATCTGGGCTAGTACTAATTCATATTTTCAATTTATTATTATCTTAATAAATTAAAAACTAAACTCAAAATTAAAATAATAAGTTTTTTAATTCATTCCGTCTTTTTATTTCATCATTTTCGTCGAAAAATAAATTTTCGTTATAAAATAATGACTAAAGTAATTTGTCAATAACGATTTCTTAAATAATTAATTTTATTTATACAGTTGGTACGCTCGTTTTAAGTAAACCCCTCGGGAATTTTGAAGTTAATGGAAGAAGAAATATAAACGAGAAAGACAAACATACTGTGCACTTAAAACCTTTCCTTTTTAAAACATTTGACATGTAAATAACTAATTATTTTCAATTCCAAATACTTATACATAAGAAAAGTAACATTTCACTTATAGAGAGCTAGTGACAATTTTTTGGTGTTATTTATTCAAGGCCTTATTTTTGTGAAGATGTTGAGGGAGGCATATTAAAGTCCCCTGAGTAAGGGATTTTGCTAGATAGCGGTCTGGGAGGGATGCAGACCGCCCCCAACATATAACAAAAAAATTGTCACAATTATTATTGTTTTAAGGCTGAAATTGTTTGTATAGCTTGTCTGTGACCCAATAATGCCATTATAATATTTGCAGATCGATTGGTCAGTATTAAAGGGGTGGCAGATCACACAAAACGTGTCATGTTCCCGACACAAAATTTATATTATTAGTTCAAGGTTCAAATTTTAATATGTTGTTACGGCGGCTGTTTTAAGCATATATTTCAATTTGCAGAAGTATCAATTAAAAAAATACCCTATTAGGGTATTTGACTAAAATTTTTTTTGTGGTATATTAATACAGTAATAAATTCTGAACAAAATGACGCCTAAATCTCTTCATTCTGATTTCAAATAAGCTCAAAAATAATTTTTGAAATATTTATGTTAGCACCGCCCGCTAAAAAATCGTTTTTGCTCTACTGATATATGACGTCATAATTTTATGAACTTGCGTTTATATTAGCTAATAATATTATCTAAAAACCCAGAAACAGAGTGTTGAAAAATACCATTTTGTACCTATGTAAACATGATGTAAACAATATGACCTACGTTGCTATGGTTACATTTACATTTTACTTATAATTGACGTCACGCGGTGTTTGAAGTCACGTGACACATAGATTAAAAATTCGACTGATGACCAGTCCTATACTTCCCACCTAGTAAATATTTGCAAAAAATAAACACTTTTTTTTTTATTCTTTGACTAGGCCCAAATAACCTTAGCTGTTGGTGGTCTTTAAAACACAATTTAATTTTTATTCTTTGAAAAAAGCATGGCCCTCTTTTTACTTTCCACCTCTACTATGGTAGGGAAGTAATGGATTCAGTCCGAAAAAAATATTTCGAGATTTTAACAGATTTTCACGTTTTGAGACCCTAGCAATCGTTTAAGATCATTTTCTGACTGATGTCTGTATGTGTGTGTGTGTGTATGTGTGTGTGTATGTGTGTGTGTGTGTGTGTGTATGTGTGTGGTCAATTTTTCGCCTTCGATATCTTAAGAACGGAACAACATACGGGCATGCCGATTGTTCTATTGTATTTATCAGCCTTTAACTTAGATCTGATTAGATTTTGAGTCAAATCGGTTCAGTGGATCCTGAGATATTCAAAAAAACGTCCTCAATGTCACGTATTAACATAGGTAAAAAAAAATATAAATGAATTCTAGATGTTATAATATGAAAAAAATGTAAATATTTTTTTTCTCTAAAATGTATAGTTTTCGAGAAAAAAAATATTTTACTAAAAAAAATAAAAATTGTACGTAAATCAAGGTAACCATGATTTTTGCTATATTAAGTTAGCCATCAGTAGATCACCAAACAAAAAAGAGGGCCATGCTTTTTTCAAAGAATAAAAATTAAATTGTGTTTTAAAGACCACCAACAGCTAAGGTTATTTGGGCCTAGTCAAAGAATAAAAAAAAAAAGTGTTTATTTTTTGCAAATATTTACTAGGTGGGAAGTATAGGACTGGTCATCAGTCGAATTTTTTGTTTGGTGATCACTGATGGCTAGCTTAATATAGTAAAAATCATGGTTACCTTGATTTACGTACAATTTTTATTTTTTTTAGTAAAATATTTTTTTTCTCGAAAACTATACATTTTAGAGAAAAAAAATATTTACATTTTTTTCATATTATAACATCTAGAATTCATTTATATTTTTTTTTACCTATGTTAATACGTGACATTGAGGACGTTTTTTTGAATATCTCAGGATCCACTGAACCGATTTGACTCAAAATCTAATCAGATCTAAGTTAAAGGCTGATAAACACAATAGAACAATCGGCATGCCCGTATATTGTTCCGTTCTTAAGATATCGAAGGCGAAAAATTGAGCACACACATACACACACACACACATACACACACACACATACACACACACACACACACACATACAGACATCAGTCAGAAAATGATCTTAAACGATTGCTAGGGTCTCAAAACGTGAAAATCTGTTAAAATCTCGAAATATTTTTTTCGGACTAAATCCATTACTTCCCTACCATAGTAGAGGTGGGAAGTAAAAATCATGATTTTATTTATGTATTTAAATATGTTTACAAAACCTAATTAATAAAAATAAAAAATTAATAAATATTTTAGAGCATAAACTTTCATTATAACAAAGTTTCATAAATTTTATTTTGATCACTCCATGGCAAATACCCTATTATCATCGTCTGCCTCGCAAAATTTTTTGCATACCTGGTAGGTCTCATATATTGAGCATTTATCCATTTGGAGACAGGTCTGCCAAATTCAAAATATGAAATAAAATTCTGCCCGATTAAGGTTGGAATGTTTTATTCAAAACATTTTTGTTTCTACAAACGCGATTGGGAGCGTGTTATTCACAAATAGGAACGGATGTGATTACAAATCATGTGTTTTGGCATACAATATGCAAAAATATGCCACACTGCCCCGTTTATTACACGAGGCAATAAAATTAGATAAATATGTATTCATGATTCCCGTGGGACTGTGGAAAAAGGTTAATGGTAACTTTAATCATCGTACCGTTTTATTAAAACAGTGACGTAGATATGCGTTTTACTTTTCCATATATGGAGTATACAGGGTGTTTAGTAAGTACGTAGACAAACTGTATATATAAGAAAAGAATTTTTAATCGATTTTAAGACAAAACATGGGTCTGCAATTGCTCCGTTTTCGAGATAGGTACAGGGTGTTAAAGTAAAAAAAAGATTTTTTCTCGTATTAATCTTTTTTTAATTAATAATTTTAATTAATAATAGATATTTCAATAACTAAAAGAAAGTTTTTGAACATTTCTTAAACTTATGAAAGGTACCTACTGCTATAAACTAAACATTTCCTAAAATAACCTCCTTCGACCTAAATGCATATAGACCGAGAGCTAGTGACAATTTTTTGGTGTTATTTATTCAAGGTCTTATTTTTGTGAAGGTGTTGAGGGAGGCATATTAAAGTGCCCTGAGTAAGGGATTTTGCTAGATAGCAGTATGGGAAAGATGCAGACCGCCCCCAACATATTGTAACAAAAAAAATGGTCACAATTATTATTGCTTCAAGGCAGAAAATGTTTGTATAGCTTGTCGGTGACCCAATAATGCTATTATAATATTTGCAGATCGATTGGTAAGTATTAAAGGGGTGGCAGATCACCCTAAACGTGTCATGTACCCGACGAAATTTATATTATTAGTTCAAGGTTCAAATTTTAATATGTTGTTACGGCGACTGTTTTAAGAATATATATTTCAATTTGCAGATCAAAATGTCGGTATTAACCCCCTTGCAGAACGATATAAACACCTAGGCGAGCAAGTTTCCCTCTAAGAGAGGGGGTTAATACCGACATTTTGTTCTGCAAATTGAAATATACGCTTAAAATAGTCGCCGTAACAACATATTAAAATATTAAATTTCGTCGGGTACATGACGCGTTTAGGGTGATCTGCCACCCCTTTAATTCTGACCAATCGATCTGCAAATATTATAATGGCGTTATTGGGTCACCGACAAGCTTTACAAACAATTTCAGCCTTGAAGCAATAATAATTGTGACCATTTTTTTTGTTACATGTTGAGGGCGGTCTGCATCCCTCCCATACCGCTATCTAGCAAAATCCCTTACTCAGAGCACTTTAATATGCTTCCCTCAACATCTTCACAAAAATAAGGTCTTGAATAAATAAAACCAAAAAATTGTCACTAGCTCTCGGTCTAATATTGACTCTCTGAAAAAAATATTTACATCAAATCAAATTAAATTAAACACAGAACATCCATGAGCGGAGGTGGCAATCGAATCCACGACAGTTTGATTCAAAGGCCAGCACACTAGGCGTTAGATCGAGTTGTATAGGACCACTTATTATTTGAATTTTATTTTGAGATTGGTTAAAAGAAATAAATTAAAACACAGAAATTGTAGTTGAGAAACACAAATGAGATTAGAAAAATACAAATGGCGCCACTGTGATTTCGTAAATATTTAATTTCCGTGAAACAGACGCCCAGGTATGAAAAGTTAAAATTTATTACAGAAATAAAAAAGTAAACAGCAGCTTATATTACAGTCATTTGTGTTTTGTTTAGATCAAGCAGTAAAGCCGCTTCACAATGGTTTCGAAACAAATAATAGCCGACTAAAAGCGGTTTATGTTTAGGGAATATAGTAAAATGTTAAAAACATAGCTATATTTTTTTTGAAGACTTTATATCTCGATTGTGAAAATAGTTTAACGAAATTTAACGAAACTTGAATAGTCATAGCTAGATTAATTAATTATTTAAATGCTGCGTGTATTATTAAATTATATTTTATACAGTAGACACTATAACTCGAACCTCGTTAAGTCGAAATCCTTTCTAAGTCGAAGAAATCAGCCACTCCTTTCCGCTGAAACCCAAAAGACTCTAACTCGAATTATTTAAACTCTATAAATCGAACTAAATATGATTTCTCTACCAAGTACTGTGAAGTGAATACATATTACGCCCTGTAATTCAAAGTTCCAGGCTCTCGAACTCTATATTTCGAAGTAAGCGACGTGTACGTCTTTCACTAATAATTTGTTATAGATAATTTAAATTTTTTTGTCATATCCACTACAAAATAGCTACTTTCGATGTATGTATAGCGGCCATTAATGTCCCATTTAACGGGCAGGTGTGCGAAAAATGGTTTTATTTTCTGCACTAGCGCAGAAAATAACGGTTGCCATATTATAGCAACTTCTGTTTATACGCCTGCGTACTCTTGCGTGTGCCTGTCATTATTTACTTGCACGAACTTCGCGACACACTGGAAGGAAAGATGGCGACGCAAATAAACTGTCAGAATTTTTTGAAAATGACGTGGAAAGTAGGTATTTTGTAGTGGGTATGGCAAAAAATACCATATATGTCTCGTACGTAATGATATTACGGCTCATGTGACTTTAAAAACTCGCTATCGTTCGTTTTTACATACTGTCATCACTCGCCGTAATATTCCCCATTACGTATCTAGACATACAATCTACTATTTTCGAAAAGCTCACAATAAAAATATAGTGAATGGATAAAAAAATTGTCAAAATCTATGGATTGACGTAAGGACGGGGTGTTTAAAAATTCCATTACAGTTTCACAAAAACTATAGAATACTGATGATGTCACGTAGGCACAAAAAAATGTGCGTAAAAATGGTTGACAGTCAACGTGTGTCTCTGTAATAAACGGGAGTTTTGTAAACCAGAGGTTTAAAATAGGAAGCACTCGTTTACATTTTTTAAGTGAAACTTTTGAGCCTCGTTTATTTTCGTTCGGTTACGACGTCGAAGTTACGTCACGTCACGTCCAATCGAAGCGATCGACCAGACCAGTACTCATCGAAAAGTTGCGACGTTTATGTTCATAACTATATACTGTACGACTGCATAAAAATGTGATGGTAGTCGACCAGATAAGTACTCATCGAAAATAAGCGACGTTTATGTTCATAACTATAGAGTATAGGACATAGGTACTGTACGACTGCATAAAAATTTGGTGGTTGTCGACCAGATCAGTACTCATCGAAAAGCAGCGACGTTATGTTCATAACTATATTGTACGTCTACATAACTAGTGTCGTACAAATATTCAGTCGAGCAGCACATCAAATACCCGTTGACCACCAACGAAAGAATCTGGATTCTTACGTTCTGATCAGGGTTCAAATTACATTACCTCTGATTTTCACCCGGGCTGAAGCTACCTGTGTGCAAAATTTCACAGAGATTGGTTGAGTAGTTGAGGCGTGAAAGCGGAACAAACAAACAAACTCACTTTCGCATTTATAATATTATTATTAGGTATAAAAATAAATGAGAAAAATAAGTATAATGTTAAATGTATATGTATTGATAATTTAAAAGAAAACACATACTTATTAAATTAATTTCACATAGCTTTATTCTTTACACTTGGATTTTCTTTTCAAATTTTGATGAATGTGCACGGAAAAACGATGGCCTTTGGAACTGTGCCAGGCGCGTGCCTCGGCTGTACACACTAAAGGACATTGATTTCAAAAATCGCACGCTTATATAGCTTTCTATACCTCCTCCCATTTGGGAGATACGGTTGTTAAACATTTTTAGAGCTTTTAAATGTATGCAACTTTTCAACTACACTGAGCCAAAAAATCGTAACAATGAAAATGTTCATAGATTTTTTAACCAATAACTTTTTTTATACTCACAATAAATTAATTTTTTTTTATTAAAACAAGTTTTCTACTTCGTAAACATAAAGGAAACTTTAAATGAATCCTGAAAAAATATTCGAGGACAGTGTGACGTAACGGTTAGAGTGAAACGAAACGGATGATACGAAAACTACAGTTCGCTCAAATAAAGTCAGATCGGTTTGAAACCTGTCTTAAACGAAAGAGGAGAAATTTTTACATAGATTTCGTGTATTAGAATGTCTTAAACGAAAGAGGAGAAATTTTTACATAGATTTCGTGTATTAGAATGTCTTACACGAAAGATTAGAAATTTTTACATAGATTTCGTGTATTAGAATGTCTAAATGAAAGAGAAGAAATTTTTTCATAGATTTCGTGTATTAGAATGTCTTAAACGAAAGAGGAGAACTTTTTACATAGATTTCGTGTATTAGAATGTCTTAAACGAAAGAGGAGAAATTTTTACATAGATTTCGTGTATTAGAATGTCTTAAACGAAAGAGGAGAAATTTTTACATAGATTTCGTGTATTAGAATGTCTTACACGAAAGATTAGAAATTTTTACATAGATTTCGTGTATTAGAATGTCTAAATGAAAGAGAAGAAATTTTTTCATAGATTTCGTGTATTAGAATGTCTTAAACGAAAGAGGAGAAATTTTTACATAGATTTCGTGTATTAGAATGTCTTAAACGAAAGAGGAGAAATTTTTACATAGATTTCGTGTACCTATTAGAATGTCAGAACGAAAGAGGAGAAATTTTTACATAGATTTCGTGTACCTATTAGAATGTCAGAACGAAAGAGGAGAAATTTTTACATAGATTTCGTGTATTAGAATGTCTTAAACGAAAGAGGAGAAATTTTTACATAGCTTTTGTATACAAGAATGGGTCAAAGACTTAAAACAGTTTTTTATACAGATTTATAACCAATTAAAGCTCTATTTTTTGACAGAAGACATCATTTCTGATTAACATATTTAAAAACCATGGCCTTCGCTGATTTGACGAGTTGAACTATGGAAATAGTTCTATGTCTTTGCTTGCGGCACAGTCGTAACTGTGCCCTTTGACATTTTTTCATGTGAGCAGTCGAAGAAGAAAAACGAAACAAGATGGAGAACTGCTGGTAAAGGTTAAAGTTATTGTCAAGAAAAAGGGTTTCCGTGCTCCTTGCATTTGTTTTACACAGCGCACTGCGTCCGGGTCTTCACAGAACTTCTAACATATTATGCACACATGTATGCCGTCATAGCACTGGCAGCTGGAAAATAAATGTAGCAAGGCTTACGCGTCACACGAAAATTTATTCGTAGAGAATATTTCAAAAATAACTGTAAATAATTGACTACGAATTTCGGGTATTATTGCTGGGTTGCAGAAAACACTGGAAAATTATACAACATTTTTGGCATTCTATAGAATTGTTACAAAACTGTTTTCTGAGTTACAATAATTAAAAACACAATGATAATGAACGCAACAACGAAAAGTCAATTCTAACAAAAAAAAAACTTAAACGGTAATTATTGATGTCATTGTATTTATATCAGATTTATTTCGCTGTTCAACACTGTCACAGTACAATCTACACTGACTGATTCCCGTTGACTGATCAATATTTATTGCACTGATCCGCTTGATGGCAGACTCACCATTCACTCATTACCGTTTGCGTGACACCGTCGACTAACTGCTTCACTCGTACCGGCTTGTTTATATAATAATAATAATAATAATAATTCGCTTTATTTCTGTAAATACTACATGTGTAGTGTAGAATGCGTCATTACAAAATACATATGATACATACTATAAGACATAAGAATAATTAAGTTCTCTTGGTAAAGTTACACAAGAAAAACTCGTCAATACTATAAAAATTATGACATAGCAACACATCTTTGAGCTCATTTTTGAACCTGTGTAGGCTTAGATATACGCTAGGCGGCCCAGCCTAGTACGTTCTCGTTGGCTCTAGCGTTGTTTAGAATCTTCGATACCATTCCACACTTTACTTTTCTTTCTCGTGGTTTCTATTGGAGACAGTGGCGTAACTTCTTGGGGTTTGCTACAGAATGTTCACTGAAGTATTTTTAAATTTAGTGAAAATACTGTCTCCTTTTATTCACAAAAATAATACTACAATTAATGTTTGATCAGTCATTTTGGTTGAGTTTCGTTGGTAACTAGTAGTGCAGCGACTAGCACGCTGCGCCGCTTCCAACTGATTACTAACTGATAGCGCCGTGTGCGAACCTCCATTGAAATACTAGTGCTAGTAACTGATTGATAACTCGAGTTAGTACACAATTCGTTTCGTTTTGAATAGCTCCGTGTGAGAAGAGCCTAATTGTCAATTTGTCAAAATTAAACACAATTCAGAAAACACTATAGTAAATATAAGAGCTTTGTTCAATAGTGCTGATGTCCATTACTGCGAAGAGGAAAGAGAGAGAGAGAGTAGATTGTAGAGAAAGCGCGAACACACATAAAAAAAATTAACAGTAGACTGAGCATCTAAAACTTCTTATATTAAGTGAACTGACAAAATTCGTATACGTACAAGAAATGGGAAAACAACCAAAGTTTCCAACATTAAGTTACTACATGCTGTTGATCTGATTTTGAACTTCTATCAAATTGAAATTTTTGATATAATTTCTTTAACAATTATTAGATACCTAAATAAAATCAAACGATTTTTTATCGCCTTATATCCAGACCATAACAATAGACTACAGAAGTAGGCGGTCCTAATTTAAGCGCGAAATTTAAAGTGGGTCGATAGGCGTTCAAAAATGTGTGGGGTTTAACGGAATATTCATTACTATTCTCTTAAAGCACATTTCTTACCAAAACAATGGCTGTTTCATAAAAATAATTAATAAATCCCGTCATTATTGGCTACAAATCTTTCGTGTGAAATAATTTTTTATTTGAAATTAAAAATTTAGAAAAAATGAATGTCCTAACTTGATTCAGCCAGTGACGTTTATTCTAACTTAACTCAACCTAGTTGACGTTTGTCGAGGTATAATTTAAGCAATTATAATTAGAAATGGAGTGTTCTGAAGTCCTCTGAGCTACGCTAGATCAAGGGAGGGTAAGCTAAAAGGATAAAAAAAATGTTTTCATCAATTATTGGATATCTAGGTATTATTTTAGCTTTTTCCTCAGTCGAAAATTTAAACTTTTTGCAGTCATAATTTTCATTATAACTGCAGTCAAGTACAAGACACCATCCCATAACAAATTGCTTTAATTATTAACGACGACGTGTTTAAAAAAACGAGGTTATGTCAGTAGAATGAATGAAATTTGACAGTTGTGTCGTGTCAATGGGTGAACATACGTTTAACGCAGATTCTAGTTAGAAGGAGACAGTCGCGACTCCGCCACGCCTTCCTTTCCTAATCTATTAAGTAGTAAATAATCTATCAAATAGCAAGGCTGCCATGATTTTTTCTTTATAGATATAGCTTACAAAGCTGTTATTGTTATTATTATTACTTATTATTGTTATGTGAATATGTTGTGGACACAAGGGGATAAAAAATCGTTTAATTTCATTTATCTAACAGAAACTCAAATCAATGTTCATTTTTCTTCAACAAGCCAAAACTTTTAATTTTTAACGTAATTACTCATCAGCAATTATCAAAGTCTTTTCAGAATTTGAATCAACGCTTCAGATCGGTCTTGTAATAACAAACAAACAAACTCACACTCTCTCTTTATCTATACCTACTAATATTATAAAGAGGAAACGTTTGTGATTTTGTATGTTGTGCGTAATCTCTGGAACTACTGAACCGATTCTAAAAATTCTTTCATTAATAGAAAGCTACACTACCCTTGAGTGATAGAAGCTATATTTTATTTTCATAAATTCCTCGCGAGTTATATATGTATTATGGCTGATGTATCACATTCCATTAGGATGCATCTCGCCAAATTAGATAAGATTATCTTTCTGTAAAGCAAATGCAAGGCTTAACCTTAACATTGATTTACTTGTTGTTCTGGAGGCCAATGAATATGGTCGTTCCATAATAATAGTCAAAATTATTAATTAATATTTCATTCATAACTTGCATTTGCTAAAATATATATTATTTTGTTTTACATTATTTTAAAATAAATAAAAACATTTTTTTTATTAAAAATACATTGCAAACATATTTAACTCGCGGGGAGGGGAATATTATAAAGAGATAACATTTGTACCACCACCAACCCGATTTCGCTTCGCAGGTGGAACATTTCTCGCGGGAGGGGTAATAAATCAGAAATTTTTAGCACCCGGGCGAAGCCGGACTGGACCGCTTGTAATATTAGTATATAGATAGATGTTATAGACGTGACCCTTCACTATTTGAAATCGGGGTATAAGTTAATTTAAATTTCTAGTGGACTAATTCAATTAGTACAGAAGAGAGTTTTGAATTAGGCAATTTCCTATATATTTCTCACTTTAGCTTGCATACTTACGTCATAGAGAATCTCTTAGTTGAGGTTTTTAGCTACGCAACAGATTTATCCATAAGACGTAGAGATGCAAGAAAAGTAACTATTCGTTACTCCAGTACTCGTTACCCGACAAGATCCGAAGTAACGAATACCAACATGAAAAATAATCGTTACTTTTTACAAACAGTTAGTGCTCGATGTAACTTTTAGATTTTTAACCGACTTCAAAAAAAGGAGGTGGTTCTCAATTCGGTTGTATTTTTTTTTTTATGTTTGTTACCTTAGAACTCCGTAATTTATAAACCGATTTGGAAAATTTTTTCTTTATTTGAAAGGATATACTTTCAGATTGGTCCCACAGAAATTTCATCAAAATCGGTTCAGTAGTTCGGCTGATTTTAATAAAAGTGAGTAACGGCGTGTGATTTTTTAAGGTAAATGTCACTTTGTGACATATCAGACAGCGTAAGAAAGTCGGTTTAATAAAAATGAGTAACGGCGTGTGATTCTTTTAAGGTAAATATCACTTTTTGACACTAAAAAGTAAAAAATAAAAAACTTTTTAACAAAAAAAACCCTCCTTCAAAAAACCACTAAAAAGAGGAAAATAATGAAATTTTGAGGTCTGTGCCAATTTAATAAAATAATAAAATATGAAGTTGGTTAAAAAGAAGATATTAATCACTATACTATACTTTTTAACCGACTTCATATTTTATTAAATTGGCACAGACCTCAAAATTTCATTATTTTCCTCTTTTTAGTGGTTTTTTAAGGAGGTTTTTTTTTTGTATTCGAATTTCGAATCATCTACTACCTTTACCTACAGTATTGTAACTTAACCTGGTTAACTGTCATAATATTATGTTATTGTTCTATGGTTCATATTACAGTTCGTCGAACGGACGAATATTCAGTACCTATCTGTCACCTGGTACCTAGACACCATGACGATTTAATTACATGAACATGTGCAGGCAGAGACCGTCTTTTCGTTTTAACACGTAAAATACTCGAGTAGTACAAGTACTTGTAACGAATAGTATCTAAGGAGTATTGACCTAAAAGTAACGAACAGTTACGTAAAATACTCGAGTAGTCCGAGTACTTGTAACGAATAGTAACTAACAAGTATTGTACCTAAAAGTAACGAATTGTTACAAGGACCGATAAGTAACGAAAACTTGCATCTCTAATAAGACGGACGTATACACGAGTTATATTAGCTCTTTCAACACGTCGTTTTTGTGTATTTACCTCGTTCGAATTACAGACCAACGTTCTGATTATCTGGCACAAGAAACAAGTGAGAACGTAATAAAACAAAATACCTACACTAGTTGGATCTATTCAATTACTTAGTGTTGAACTTTTGTTAGTTCATTTGCAGTTGGCATTAATGATTTACTGATGTTTATAAAAAGCGCTTGAAAAATATCTGAAGCAAATAATTTAGTGAATATACAATTAGTCCGAGTGAATCTATTGGAGCTGTAATCTAGTTGCGTAATGAGACATATTAAACTGAAAACTTTTTTTACCTATTTTTATTATATAATGTAAATAGATTTATAATCTTGGTTGTGCATAACGTTTGCATTACGGCATTCTATTCTGTACATGCAATAGTGCAACTGTTTGCATCACTGTAATGAATGGGTTAATACTGTCACTAACATTAGAGACATTAATTAAAAAAAATGCGTTTTTAATATGTGTCGATGTTTTTAGAACTATAAAAGTTCACTAATAAGAAATACAAAAATAAACAACGATTATTAATAAAAACTTATAGTTTCTTTATTTTCAAAATATAACCCTTGTAAAAATAATCAATCAAAAATGGCTGTAGTGACACCACACGTTAGTGACGTCAGAAAAAATATGATAAATGGCGAAACAATCCTCAAACCACAAAGTGGAATAAAAGAAAACAAATATTTATGACGGACATACGTTCGCGTCCTTTACAAAGTTGAACTGTTGAAGAAATAACGATTTATTCGTCGAACTATAGGTTACTTTAGTTTGGCCGGTTGCTGTATGGTAAAAAAATATGACAAATGGGGTAAAATAAAGATTTTATAGATACAATTTCACGTAAACTCATAACATGATATCTCCATTCCACGTATGTGGAAGATCATGATGACAAAAAATAGGTAAAAAAACTTTGTTAAACGGTTTTATTTTAAATCATCAGCTGTACCAAAAACTAGAAAATAATTAAGACACAAACCAAGGGGCACTTTGTGTCGCTGCGTCACCGGAATAAGTAATAAATAATAACTTCAAAAAACATTGAAATCGGTTCATCTTATAACACCCCTCTTTTTTCTTCGGGGGCAAAAAAGTGATCAGTAGGCCCAGACTAGTAACCATTTTGTTTCCGGACTTTGACCGACCCAAATTCCCAGTCTAAATTCTTTAGGCGCGGTAGATAAGAGTGATTCCGATCGATCAGAGTACGGAAAAAGCGTGACGGAAGTAATGTTAAGGAGAAAGAAAGAGGGGACGCACTGACTTATCGTGACTTATCGAGCATCGACTAAACGATAATTATACACTGAAAACTATTCTATTTTAAATATTCTGAAGTATATATGGCAGGCATGTAACTACAAAAATAATATTTAAAAAGCAAATTATATTTGAAACACGAAATGTATTTTGATGTCTTTAATCATCTTCAACATTTACCCCTACTTTCTTTTTCTTTATTCTATCTCTTTCTCTGGGTATCTTTCACGGGCATATAAACAAACAACATAATACAAAAAGAACCTCATCTGTCATGTTAGCAGGCTATGGTGATGACGTGACGCTTTTCACTTGTTTTCATGAAACAACGAAACAACGCCGGCCTTACAACTATCAATTCACTGCAAACAAATTTGTTGAAAGATAAGCAATTCTTTTGGCAAACATCTTTCTGTATTTTACGTGACAGTTTTTTTAAATAATTGCATTTTTAAGCTTCTACTTGATGTTTCGGTCGCATGACCACAGATTTTGTTTGCATATTTACTTGCGTTTATGTCGGTTTATGCAGCCAGGTTTATTGTTCAGTTCGGAAATTGTCGGCAGTGACTAATATATCTACTTACAGTTTCATAATCTATATAATATATAAAACAAAGTCGTGTTAGTTACACCATTTATTAGTATTACACCTTTTATAACTCAAGAACGGCTGGACCGATTTTCATGATCTTTGATTTTTTGGATTTATCTCCGCCCAGAATAGCAGAATAACTTTAAAGCATCGGAAAAATCAAGCAAACGAGCGAAGCGAGTGAGTAATGTAATTATAATAGATATTCAAGCGAACGAGCGAAGCGAGTGTGTAATGTACCACCCGGGAGCGAACGAGCGAAGCGATTGAGTAATGTAATTATAATATTCAATCTAACGAGCGCAGCGAGTGAGTAATGTACCACCCGGGAGCGAATTAGCGAATCGAGTGAGTAATGTAATTATAATATTCAAGCGAACGAGCGAAGTGAGTGAGTAGTGTATTGCAATCCGGGCGAAGCCGGACCGGACCGCTAGTGCGATATAAACGAACAATAGTTTTTATGCATGGGAAAATATTCTTTACATTGTTTTGTTGCTTTGCCGTTCCATTAAGCTTGTTAGTAACTAAGTATTGGTCATGCGTTGCTATATGGTTCCTCTATTACAAGTCCCCAGTTCCCGGGTTCTAGCCCGAGAGCTGGTTAATTAATTGTGTTTTAAAGACCACCAACAGCTAAGGTTATTTGGGCCTAGCACTAATTCATATTTTCAATTCATTATTATTTTTTTTTTTTTAATAATAAATTGAAAATCCAATTGACACTTTTACCAGCTCTCGGGCTAGAACCCGAGAACTGGGGACTTGTAATAGAGGAACCATAGCAACGCCATGTAAACAACAGCGCCGCTACACTCTCGGCTATTCTCAAGCCCCCCGAGAGCTGGTAAAAGTGTCAATTGAATTTTCAATTTATTATTAAAAAAAAAAATAATGAATTGAAAATATGAATTGGTGCTAGGCCCAAATAACCTTAGCTGTTGGTGGTTTTTTAAGTATTGGTCACTGTCCACAATTTTGAAAAACTGTAACATTAAACCTTATAAGTACAAGAAAGCGATTTGCTTTCAAAACCGGCGATTTTCGGAAGACATGGTATAATACGTTGAAGAATAATCCTTCATAGATTATAATAACATGTTTAATTTTAGCTATGCAATAACATACAGTTAAGTCGTTAATCGTAATTTTGTACAATCTGTGACCAAAAGACATAACAACTTATGTAGAATTTATTCTCATTTTTAAGGTTCCGTACCAGAGAGGAACCCTATTTGCCAACGATGTCTGTCTGTTACAGGCCTCTAACTTCTAAACAAAATGAGATAGGGACTTGAAATTCACACATAATATGTATTACCGCGGTCAAAGACGGAGAGAATAATAAAAGATCAAAAAGGTTTATTTAAGGAGAGCACCCATACATGCTGTAATAGTTTTGGTTTTTTATATAGGTTCTTTAACATATAATTTAGAAAATAAATAACTTTATCGATTTATTCATTATTTTATTTATTTGATCTTATATACAATTTATTAACTATAATTTATTACTTCGACGGACATAGTAACGTCCTTCTCACATCTATCCTTCTGTCCCCCGTATGATCAAATTCATTGTTATTTATATTAGTATATTTGATTAGCTTTGCGTTCTTTAGCTAGCACAGTTCTAAGTACCTTATTGCCCTCGCTGACTTTGCAGTATCAATGAACTCAGTAATATTCCCTAGTGTGCAAAATTTATATACATTAATTATTGTGCAATACTTACATACTACATGTAATGGGGGTGAAAAACTGTTTTTTGTTTTGTACCTATTCTTGTGGGGTATCGTTGAAAAGGGCCTTTTGAGTAGATTATGAACGAGTATTTATTTTTATCTATTTTATCAAAATAGCAGGTTTTAGAGACCGTCAAAGTTGCATTTTTTAGACCAATTTTGTTACCCGGTCTATGTTAACAACGCTATTACCTATACAGTAGTAATTCACGTTAATCTACAAATAATAAAAACAGAAAAAAGAAAGCGAGCGCCCATGCATGCGCAAACGGGGGGCAACATTTTTTTTTTTTGTACCTATTCTTGTGGGATATCGTTGAAAAGGGCCATTTGAGTAGATTATGAATGTGTTTTTATTTTGTTTATTGTATCAAAATTGTAGGTTTGGCATAACTTACATAGTAGATAGATAGATAGATAGGCAATTTATTTGTGAGGCTATATATACAATATAGATACAAAACGTCATAAAATATAATATAAAGTACTAAAATGACTATAAATAATTAAAACTCACTAAAAATATATCCTTGTAGTTTATACACCGGGTTTTTAACAAGCATGTTTTTTAATTCTTTTTTAAATAATTTTATATCTGTGATATTTTTAAGTCTTTCCGGCAATGTATTATAAATATCAACACCTGCAATAGATGGGGACTTACAACAGAATGTGGCTCGACACGCTCTTGGCCGTTTATTTCAATTTCTTTAGAACGATTTTTAAACTCTATTTTATATAACATTGCGTAAAACGTTTTATCTCAAATTTGCACTGATTTTCAAAACGGCTCATTACCCCTCCCCCCAGCAGACGCGTAGGTCATCCAGAATCGATTTTTTGCATCAATCATACTAGAAATAAAATATTTACTGGTCTGACGAAATCATGGTCCGTAATAATTGATAATATACTGAGAATCACCAAATTAGACGTCAAAAAAATGGATTACTTAGTCCTATAATTAAGCTAACCAGGAGACAAAAAGTGGTAGTTGCTCGATAAATAATACGTTGCAAATTTCTTACCTTTTCTGAATAGGAGAACCCGGGAAGATGACCAGTATCTGTTAGCAGATTGCCCTTTATACAGCCCTTACAGGATTGCAGAAGACCTAGCACCAAATCTTAGGACCATGCTGAATAATTCTGAAACAATATTATAAAATTATTAACATTTCTCGAAACATCTCGACTACTACAGGAAATCTAATACTAACTCATATTTATTTGATCAATGAGAGATTGAGAATAGCCGAGCGTGTAGCAATGCTGTTGTTTACATGGCGTTGCTATGGTTCCTCTATTACAAGTTCCCCGTTCCGGGTTCTAGCCCAAAAGCTGGTAAAAGTGTCAATTGGATTTTCAATTTATTATTAAAAAAAAATGAATTGAAAATATGAATTGGTGCTAGGCCCAAATAACCTTAGCTGTTGATGGTTTTTAAAACACACACACACAGAGAGAGAGAGAGAGAGAGAGAGATTTTAGATTATAGATGCTTAACAGCTGAGGTCATCAATTTTAGTTACCCGACCCGACTACTTTTTATATTGGAAACTTGTTTTCTACTTTTTCGTAGCCATGTTTTCATTTTTTAGATTTTCATTTCATACCGAAACGTTAGTTATTAAATGCAAATTTTGAATTAATCAGTATTGCTTTTATTGATCCTACGTGCCAAGGAAGTGCTCACTTCCGACAATTTCTACACTATTTTCATTTCTATTTATTTTATTTATCAAATTTTGATGCGAAATAAATAGTCAATTTTGACAATATTGGCTGATTCTTGGTCAATGAGCTGCCAATATTTACTATTTATATAATGAGCTCGTCCCAAGCATCAAAATTTGATAAATAAAATAAATAGAAATTAAAATCTATAAAACCAAAACCTTATCTACGTAAAAGTAAAAAATAAACTTTCAATATAAAAAATAGTCGAATAACTAAAATTGACAGCTTTGTACCCGACTATTTTTTTTAAATTGAAAGCTTATTTTCTACTTTTTTGTAGTGGGGTTTTAGATTTTTTAAATTTTTATTTATTATTGTAAAAGTTTTTTCGTGTAGATATCTGAAGAAATAGAAAGAAATTCATAAAATTCGTCATAAACGGTTTCGCCTTTTGACCATAGATAATATATGACATTAAAGGATTCTCATTTCCGGTATGTAAATATTCAAAACCTCGCCTAAAGGTCCAAGGATAAAGAAGTAGCGCGTGTTATTTATGATCGTACAGGCTGTACTTTATGCTCTTGCTATTATAGACTTGGATAATATAAATTGTAATATTATATTATATAGTTGATTTTGGATGGCGAGTGATTTATATATCAAACGTTTAAAATTATTATACTGTTGTAGTGATGGACGATTACGAGATGTTTTTACAATCGAAACAATTGCAATCGTTCATATTAACAATCGAGTTCACAATCGACTCAAGAGTTTGATTTTACAATCGAAGTGCGTTCGATTGTTCAAATCGATTATTTGCCACATTGGTTATAGCAATAGCAGCGAATGATAATACATACAATCGCGATTCAAGGTTATATGCTAGTCGACTTGCGTTCACGCGACTCGTTGATTGTTCACTGTTCAGTCGGTACTCTGTGATCTATTCACTGTTGAATTCGTATAAAATATATGAGCACTGTGGTTGGAATAAAATAAAGAATAGTTACTTGTACTTCTTACCACAACAGTTTTATTAATGGATGTACAATTCGAAAGCTATGCTTTCATCTTCAGCAAACACTATACATCATTGATTGTTTGCTGAAGATGAAAGCATAGCTTTCGAATTGTACATCGATTAATAAAATAAAAAAATAAAAATAAAATAAAGGATAGTTACTTCTTACTACAACAATTTTATTAATGGATGTACAATTCGAAAGCTATGCTTTCATCTTCAGCAAACACTATTCATCATTGATTGTTTGCTGAAGATGAAAGCATAGCTTTCGAATTGTACATCCATTAATAAAACTGTTGTGGTAAGAAGTAACTATCCTTTATTTTATTTTATTTTTTTGTTGAATTCGTATTTACGCGATTACTGCACAATCGACCATCGACTCGACCACAGTTGTTGAGTGATGAACGATTGTATATATTATGTGACTCTTGATAGTGTACGATTCAGTACTATGCGACTCGGTCTCGGTGAACTATGAAACAACAACAATCGAGTCCAAGTGACAACCATCGAGAGTCATCGAGATGTTTGAACAATCGCGACAATCGACTAAAACATCTCGTATCGCGCATCACTATACTGTTGTGTCCATAAGCAATAACGGATTTTACGTTAATTAAAACTGGACGCCATTTATATATTTCATCAAAATGTGAAAATTAAATTAATGGTTTTTAACACCGCCAATCACATTCCAACGCTGCAGTACAATTTTGTCGGATGCGATTGCAGTACAATTTTGTCAGAAATGATACTTTTATCAGTATATTATGAAGTATTAGAAATACCTTGTATTATGCGTAGTGAGTTTTATTAGTGAGTATTATGCCCGTCTTGTGACTTCTTGTGAATTTACACTACGCGTTTCAGCAACGAGTTGCCATCTTCAGGTGTGGTTAATTATTTTTTAAAAAACACACATTGAGTGTTCGTAACACTATATAATATTATGATGCTAAGCACTGTGTATTATTTCGTGGTTTGTGAAGTACTGATTTAAATTTCGAGATTTTATGATTTATATAGTAGGTAGATGAAATGGAAATGCGAAGGTGTGTGTGCATGTGTGTAGACGATTACTGAGTATTGGGTGTTTGTGTGCTGTTAATTATTGTGTTAATTATGTTCGATTTTAGTGTTAGTTAATTAAGAATGTTGGTATTGTCGAATTGTCGATTATAGAACCAGAGAACTGGGGGCTTGTAATGGAGGAGCCATAGAAACGCCATGTAAACAGCGGCATCGCTAACATGCTCGGCTATTCTCAAACTCATATCATTACGACTTTCTAATCTGAATTTTCATTATTCTGTTGCAATATTAAATGAAATGTATTTAAGATGGAAAAAAACTTTTAAAAACAGAACAGACAAGGAGGACAGAAGACGATGTCAATTTTACTGAAACAAGAAAAATGCGAAAAGTTTTTTTAAAAGTTTTTTGATTTATGGATTTTGTTTGTATTACTTCGCGACCATTGCAGCTTAAAAAGTTAACGAAAAAATATTATCATTCTGTGAATGATTTATAAATCTAATGTAAATTGCATTAAATAAATTAATATTAAGGACTGTTAAATTCTTAAAAATAAATAATTTTGAAAAAATTGTTTCGTGTGTGAAGATAATTTAATATGCAGAGATTCCAACGTCAGATTTGCTATAGATAGATAGATAGGCAATTTATATGTATTTATATGTATCGAATACACAGACAATGTGTGTGCAGTGTGTGTATGTGTGTGTATTGGGTCTGACAAATAGGTATTCACAATTTATTATTATTGAAGTTATACTTCTTTTGACGCGTTATGAAAAAATGATGAGAATGAATTTTCACGTTTAACACCATGTCATCCGTCCCGATTTAGGCGAGACAGTCCCGATTTTGAGCCACGAGTCCCGATTCAACAACGTTCCGCTTTTGTCCCGTTTTCATTAAATCACGTGCATTAAGAATGTTTTTGGGGGTTTTTAGCGAGTTTTTAAGGGTTTTTAACGAGTTTTTGGGGGTTTTTAGCGAATTTTTAAGGGTTTTTAGCGAGTTTTTGGGGGTTTCTAGCGATTTTTTGGGGGTTTTTAGCGAGTTTTTGGGGGTTTCTAGCGAGTTTTTAAGGGTTTCTAGCAAGTTTTTGGGGGTTTTTAGCGAGTTTTTGGGGGTTTCTAGCGAGTTTTTGGGGATTTCTAGCAGGTTTTTGGGGGTTTCTAGCGAGTTTTTGGGGATTTCTAGCGAGTTTTAGGGGGTTTTTAGCGAGTTTTTGGGGGTTTCTAGCGAGTTTATAGGGGTTTTTAGCGAGTTTTTGGGGGTTACTAGCGAGTTTTTGAGGGTTTCTAGCGACTTTTTGGGGGTTTCTAGTAAGTTTTTGGGGGTTTCTAGTAAGTTTTTGGGGGTTTCTAGCAAGTTTTTAGGGGTTTCTAGCGAGTTTTTGGGGATTTCTAGCGAGTTTTTGGGAGTTTCTAGCGAGTTTTTGGGCGTTTATAGCGCGTTTAAGGCTTTTTTGGGCGTGGAACCCAACGGTTGCCTGCGCCGGGTTTTTATAGACCTTGTCCCGCTTTTTGATATTCAGGATTTGGTCACTTTATGAAGTAGTAGCACCATGAAGTTAGTCGAAAGTAACACCATAAAGTTAGTCGACAGTAACACCATGAAGTTAGTCGGAAGTTCATGATTATAATACCCTATTATATAGCACTGCTAAGTAAGATGTACGTAGCGTAACGGATAGCACCGCCGCGTCATACGCAATAGGTCTCGGGTGCGAATCTCAACACAAACATGCTTCTTTTTTTTAAATAAATAATTAGATATAAATATAATAAATAAATATACATATATTTAATAAATTACTAATTTATTAAATTAAATTAATTTATTTAATATCTTTATTTTATTATTTTATCGTCTTTTTTACAAACTTTCAGTACTGGTACGCGGGATAAAATTTTTGGAGTTATTTTTGTTTTGTTACGCCAAAGTAGTATAACTTCTGACGTGCGTACATAAGTACACACACACTCTTTTTATTTTTATTCTGCCGAATCATATGATACTGACGTTACTTCCGGTCATTTTTTGGATTGTCTTTTTACGTCATCGACTACAAAAATAAAATTTACGTCAAAATGTCGGTATCAACTTGAAGCAAACAAAGTTTTAACATTTTCAGTATATCTGTTATAACTTTTAAATCAAATTAGTTGGTTACGCTAATTTAATTTAACTGATGTTTGTAATACAGACCATTAGTTGGTTAAAATAATTGTCGACATTATAAAAAACGCTGTTATCTTAAACTTTTAGATGTAATAATATTATCATTGCGGGAGTTTTGACATTTTCATTTGATTAGATGTAAATTTACATCGGTATTTACAGAACAAGACGTAATCTCTTAGACATTAGTTCTCAGTTTTCAAGCAACTGGCGCTATAATTAAAAAATTTTAATCTCAGTTTAAGACCACCTATAGATATCTGTGCATCGGTCACACGGATATGATACACCTTTTAACTAACACATTATTACCAACAGAGAATTTCATTAAACATGCAAGTTGAACAATAAAATAAAACAAGCGGTGAGGGGGTCGTTTATTAGGACTAAAATTACTTTTAATTGGGACTCACAAGTGCAACCCTTGAGCCTTGAGGTCCACACGACGAACTTCTCAGTTTGATGAATATTGAATATTAATAATTAAATTAGGTAAATTACACAGAAAAGTAGGTAACCATTTTAATTTTTAATCATTAAAACTTATTATTATTTATTTTTAACAATAAATTAAAAAAACGGCTGGACCGATTTTTATAAAATTTATGTCGGATCAGAGTGACGTTAAATACGTTTTAAAAATGACATTAATTATAAAATGATATATTAAATAGATTTATAGTGGAAATCAATTGATTCCTTTGCATATATGCAGAATGTTAGATTGGTAATCATGTCACGGTTGAGTACTGTAAGCTCATTCCGCCGCGACAGTGGAAAAGTTCAGGCTAGATTCCTGATTGTGACAATGGTTGTTAAAATAATTTTTTCCGATATTTGCAGGAATTAATTATGTAATTGGCTGCTCTTACCAATAAAATTATGTTTAAAATCAATCAACTAAATATTTGATGGTTACTACTAGGTATTTATAGCTCCAATAATAATAGAGTAATAGAGCCATTAAATAGATCAACAGCTGCGGGTATTTAAATTGGATTTAACGATCAGAGATCATAACAGTGTTTGATCGCCATCATGAAAAGGGTTAACAAGTTAAATTTACTATCGTATCAAAGAAGATAGTTTCAAGTGGAAACTTATATCTCGGGCAACATAGCGATGTAACCCACGATATGTCGACTTAGTTATGCATCGCCCGAGGCTTACTTACAATCTCTGTACACAAAACTACTTTGTACGACAGCCCGTTCCGTCCTTCCTTTTAACATACTTCTCCCCCCACTCCATCTCTCTCTCTCGCTCTCTCTTTGTTCTCTTTTTATGAAGCTATTTCTACAGAAGCAAACAATCATTTGCGTTATCAAATTGTTAAAAATTTATCGTTTCAGATTTTGTATCTATAATCAAAGCACATGTGTTTTTCGTCACGCGCCACGGGTTCGTGCCGGCTTTAGGGGGGGGGGGGGAATTACGACTTATTAGGGTGTCAGGCCCAGAGGGGCGGCGGAAGACTAGATTTTTTAATAGCACGAATCAGAATTGTTAGTAAAACTAAAATTATACAACCCGCAAGCATTGGAAAAAAAAATATGTTTGTGGGGGGGGCGCTAAAAAGCTCGAACCGTCAGACTCGCTAAGGCCAGGCCTGGCGGTTGGAAACACTTATAGTTTTCTCGAAATTTTAGCTGTACTAATTTTGCGCTTTTTGCAGTTTCTGACAAATGCTAAATTTCCTAGCTTGATACCTTTGTTTAGTCCAGAGAAATTCGACTGTGACAGACATACGGACGGACAAACAAGTGATTCTACAAGAGATCCGTCTATTGACTTTTGATGTACGGAATTGAGTTTTTGAATGATTTTTTTTTATTTAAATGGAAAGACCACATACAAGTTTTATAGCAAAACTGTTTTTATTTAATTTTTTTGCTTATCAATTAAAAAGTTATATTTAAATAAAAATTAATTTTTAAACTCAGTTCCGATGACGCGCCGAAAGAATCCGAACGCGTGTGCAGACGTCATTATGTTATCTATAGTCTTTGTATCCATGGTTACCAAGTTAAAAATTTATTATTTTTGATAGTATGCAAATATACACAAATACCAACAAATGCACACAAATTTTAACATAACGACGTCACAAACATTCCTGGCGCGTTTTGAAGTCACGTGATATTTTTTAAATTTTTATACATTTTAATTAATTTTTAGTAATTTATCTATGGCTTTAAAAAAATTTTCTTTTCATTTTTCAATATTATTTATGTTAAATTATTAGAAAAAATTAAAAAATTAATAATTTTTTTTAAATTTAAATACCTACCTAATTTTAATGACGGGTAGAAAAATAAAAAAAAATAAAATTCCCTGTTATTTCAAACAAAATATGTGTGCAGTTCATTTAATAATATAACTTTATTTTTTTAATTAAACAATTGTTTTGAAAAATGATATCGTTAAATGCATAGAACACACATATACGGGCCGAGTATACAGGCTTGTATTGTGCTAAGATAAATTATCCGCCATTATCCGTACTCAATTTAACACAAGCGAATTAAACGTTTGTAAGTTTTAATTTACTTTTTCAACATTCAGTCGTTTCGTAATTTTAACCGTGAAATATTTTTTCCTTATTTAAAAAATAACAAATGTACGTAATTTTTCTTTTTGTACTTTTTTATCGTATTTGCAGCGGTTTGCAAAAACTAAGATTATTTGGCTAAAAAGATTTAGCTCGAGTCTGTACACAGATATTGCACAAAAAATATTATACGAAGTGGGACAAAAACCTTTAGGGTTAAGTCGTTTTAGTGGTGAATTTATTTGTGATTTGAAAAATAATAAATAGGTATAGATACTGACAGTATGACAAAAATCTTTACATAAGGTTTTTGAACAGATTTGGAGCAAATAATATACGGGGTTAATAATTTCTAGGGTGTTAGATAGGTCTAAGTAGCTATTTTATAGTGGGCATGGCAAAAATTAAATTATTGTAGTTTAGTTAGAAACAAGGTTAAGTTACTTGTATAAAATTATATTCAGTATAAGTATATAGGGTGTACCACAGAAAATCGAACATAGATAGGTCTAAGTAGCTATTTTATAGTGGGCATGGCAAAAATTAAATTATTGTAGTTTAATTAGAAACAAGGTTAAGTTACTTGTATAAAATTATATTCAGTATAAGTATATAGGGTGTACCACAGAAAATCGAACATAGGGAAAATTAGTTAGGATCAGTGATTGCTGTGCCCTTTTTCATGCTTAAATCCATGATAATTATATTAGTTGAGTTAGCCATGTGCATTCTATCTTTGTCACGCTACCCATTTTGTTTATGTCTTCCCTGTTGCACTCATTTATTTTCTATGTTCTCACTCCTATGATACACCCTATATAGTAGTGTTGACCCAATGAATGTTAATAGTTGAAAGAAGGTTTGGTTGAGGGTCAAAATAATGAAGCATTACCAAAATATCGCTTGTGGTCAACATTTCGAAATATTTAATTTCATCTTCAGGCCCTCAAGCCAGTCAAATAACGTTTCGAAACGTTGGTCACAAGTGATATTTTGGTAAAACTTCATTATTTTGACCCTCAACCAAACCTTCCTTCAATTATAAAATTATATACAAGATTAAAATTAACCAATACATAATGTATTTGGACATAATGTATTTGCGGAAATAGCTGTTATTAATCCTGAAAATTAATCTAACTTCAATTACGAAATTAGTAGAATATAAGGTTCATTAAACATTTTGTAATAAGAACTTCTCCGGGTAGTTCCCAATTAATTTATTTTAATTTAGATCCGTTCAAGTAGAGGGATCGAGGTGTATTGGATAGCGAACAATTGACTTGAGGAGACATTGATAAAATTAACTGAATTTTAATAATATATAACTAAAAGCGCTAGATATTTGCTTTATTAAAAATGCATGCATTTTATAATTTTTTGTCATACCTACTACAAAATAGCTACTTTCCATTAATGTATACCGGTCTGTAATGGGTCATTGAACAGGCAGGCGTGCCGAAAGTGTTTAACATAACTAATGCGGTAAGTAAATTGTTGCCATAGTAATTTATGTTTATTCGCTCTATCCGCCTACTATTACATACTCACGGTCTGATATAAATGTAAAGTTGGAGACGCACTGTAAGAAATGAGAAGGCCGATTACATAGCTAATCGATGGTCCATTTGTAGCCAGCGATTAATCTAGTAATACGCACACAAAGAGACAATGGCGTCGCAAACAGGTATCGCCACATCGCGTAGATTCCATAAAAACACATTACGCATGCGTGGTTACTAATTTTACATTAATTTGTTTTGTATTCATCCATTTTATATATGTAACTATACATTTTATTTTGTAATTTTTACACACTTTATTAGAATATTACACAAATTATGTAATTTTAAATTACTTTATGTAAAAATCACAAATTTGTTTAACTTTACAGTGAAAATCAAAGTTTTTATGAAGTTTACTGTGTAAAAATAAATAATAATGTAAAATAACTTAGAAAATTGAGCGAATTCTACCTTAACTTTCAAAGTATTTTTACATCCATTTTTTACAGTGCGCATATGAACTGTTAAAACTTTTTGAAAATACTGAAAATGAAATGAAAAGTAGGTATTTTGTAGTGGGGATCTATGGTAAAAAATACCATATGAGTATATCTCGTATGGGTAATGGTATGACCTTATTATTCGCAGTGCATACCTACAAGGGCTCCTACTTTTAATTCTAATTCTAATGGGTAATGGTATTATGACTCGCGTAACTGCAAAAACTCGCTATCACTCGTTTTTACATAGTGTCACAACTCGTCAGTAATAAACTCCATTACGCATCTAGATACATAATTTACTATTTTAATGCAATTTTACTAACAAAAACTAAATTCCGTTTATTTTTAGGGCCGAATTTTCACGAAACACATCTATCAAGAAAAAAGATGAATGGATGCATCAAAACTAAAAGAAACAAAAAACATAAAAAAACACGTTATAAGGAGTGTCAGTAATTTCGTTAAGAGGCTTTGACAGGCGTCGAAACATGGACGATGATAGAAAGCAATATCATAGCTGACATGCTATATGTAAAGAAAACATTATTCAATATTCGATAGCAGTGCGATATGGCATTATTATAGAAAATTCATAAAGTATTGAAAATGACCAATAAAATAAAAAAGTGGGTGTGTGCTTATGACCACACGAAAGAAGTGAAAACTTGATTATATGCAAAACATACATAATATTATAATATTATTTTGTTCAACACCCGCAAGAAATAAATCATTTCGTGGCCCTGCTGAGCGTGGGCGAAATAGTGAGTTCCCTGATTGTTGACGAGGAACGTTTACGCAATCAATCAGGGCAGAGTGGGCGAAATCCTATTTAGCCCACTAGTGGGCGAAATAGCATTTCGCCCACGCTCATTACGGGGAACGTTTACGCAATCAATTAGGTCACCCATTATTTCGCCCACGCTCAGCAGAGCCACGAAATGACATATTTCTTGCGGTAGTTGAACAAAATATTGTGTGCGACTATTGGTCGAAAGAGGAGATTCCTCGAGTGTGGATTTTGCCGCACGAGCGTAGCGAGTGCGGTAAAACACACGAGTGGAGTAACACACGAGTGGAGTAACAATAAAAACGTAATTCTTGAAATGATGCACTCTTTGTTAGACAGTAAATGTGGTCACCGACCCGAGCGCGCTTAATGTCGAGGGGAGCCGAGTAAACACGATTCAGCGTCATCGATTCGAGCGTGACGGTTCACTTTCGTTCACTATTCAGAAAGAACGCAAAGTGCGCCTAAAGAAGTTTTCACTTCAAAAATAAGAATATAAAAAACAAATAGGTAAGTTTTCTTACACATTTAGGTACAAGGTATACAAGTACTTAATTCAGAAAAAATGTTATCAATTAATAATGAGCCTGTAAAAGTTATTTTTTTTATTATGTCACTAAAAGAGCCCCGTCTAACTTAAATAATGCCGTTGAATTTTTTTGTCCAGCACTTAAAACATTGCATTTTAAGTGAAACGATTTTCTCTAATGCATTAATTTTTTCCATAACTACCAGGAGAATGAAACTCGCTTATGTTGCGTATAAGTGAAATTTACTGTATAATTCTTAAATTTTTTCTTTGAGGCGTTTTGAAAAATAAAGGGTATGTAACAAACCTGCATGAAATTCTGCAAGATTTAAAAGCCCGCGAAGTCAAGTTATTAGAGACATTGATATGCGCACTATAAACAAACTGTCAGACGCTTATGACCTATGTTGTCGAACGTCTATATTTTAAATAATATGTCAGGTAATTTGAATTTGATGTTCTGTACCGTGTTTTCAACAAGGTGAAGGACACTTTGAACATTTAAAATAAAATTATTAATTATAATTATTTTGAACTGCGGCTTTTTTGTTCCATCTCAATCTAGTACGTTTATAAGGTTTATACTTAATGACGTATGTCGATAACAAGGCGTATAAGATAAAGTAGTTTCATGCTTGCCACTTGAACAAAAACAAAAACCCAATGGTCAACAGCGGTGACACAAATTCATTGCCATAAATTAAATTGTTGCAGTTTACAAACACAACTATTTCGACACTGACACTGACAAAGGCAGATTTATCTGTATTTATGGTGGCTAGACTGAAACAGATATAGTTCAACAGACATTGATAAAGACAAACGTATATACGATCCTTGAAATTGGAATGAGACAGGCATAGTTATTGTCTCAGGAGTAGAGAAATTTATAAGGAGATGATTAGAAATTTCACTATCAGAAACTTCACGAATTTATTTAATTTAAAGCCGTACCTCACCGGGATGCTACGGCAACGTTGCCAGCAACGTAACCATTGAAGGTCGCCAGATGGAGTAGCCAACACAGATGCCAGTGCGTCAGTTCGTTCGCAAGCAATAAATAAATGTATCCACTGTCAAAAAAAAATAATGTGGGTTAAAATGAATGCCGAGTGGGCGACCACAATGGCAACTGCGGCGTCTGAGTGAGTGAGGTGCGGTTTACACGTATATATTTTATTGGCAACGTCGCCAGCGCGCCAGGGTCGCCAAACTCGACATAGCGGAGCATTGGTAGTGACTACGCTTCCAGACTGGCGACGTTGCCAAACCGTCGTCATGCGAGTTAGCTCCCATAGATTTCAATATGAAACGTTTGGCTACGAGGCTGGCAACATTGCCGTGGCATCCCGCTTTTAGTTCGCCGTTCGTTCTCAATTTTAAAGCTAATATCCTTATTATCATTTATATTCATTGGAACTACTTTTTATGCCACATGCCTAGGTAAAAAAAAACATTTTTGCGACATACCTTTTACATATTTGGAACGCCTCCTCAGAATAAAATTTTCAACACTTAAAATAAGTATTTATTAATTAATTCAACAATGAATTTAATCCGCAAGGCATCCACTAGGTAGTGAATAGTATTTCTTAACATATCCTGATATATGTTATAACAATCGTTTGACGTTTAACAATCATGATGGCATAATATGTTGACTGATATGTTAAGAAATACTATTCACTACCTAGTGGATGCCTTGTAGATTAAATTCATTGTCGAATTAATTAATAATTATTATATTGTTGTCCACAATTACCTAACTCATATATTGTTTTTTACTTAAAATAAGATTTGTAATTTTGGGTCAAAGCAATATACTTTAATCTGTAAAAATTCCAGCTTTATATCTTATCGGCCGTTTAAGAGCTAGAAGCCTCTGACAGACATACAGACAGAATTGCCACAATAATAGGGTTCCGTTTTGACCCTTTGAGCACGGAACCCTAAAATGAGTGATATCGGTCTCATAATATTGTAATTCTTAGAGAACTGACTGTCCGATGTGACTTCTTCAAATTCTTTACTCCAATGTTATTGTACTGTGCGGTGTGTAGAAGAAGGTGTGTGTCTGATGGCCGCATCACTCGGAATACAAATGATGCGGTCTGCGAAGCAATCTAAAACTCTCCGCATGACACCCATCTATTCGAATACAACAAGCCTCACTCACTGGCCGTAATGCCACGGCCGCCTGCGGCTATTTGCAGATAACTTCAATAGAAAAAAAACCAATGCTACATGTTTATATGTTTTGAATTCATAAATGCGAAAACCAACACAAGTTTCTTCGAATAAAATCGATCAATTCGTTCCGAGGAAATTTTCACAAACTATAAAATTGGTAGCGACGTTTGTTTTGTGGAGTTTTAAAACTATTGGAATATCTAAGACTACTGGATCACAATCTTTACAAACTATGTAGTTATATCCAGGTGTGCAAGCTTTCACGGCCGGCATTGTTTCAAGTCCAAAACATTTTTTCGTTTAAGAGAAAGTTATTGATAGAGTTCGATCTATATATATTATACATATCGTTGATATAATAGGATAGGTCTTTAGAAAAATACGTTCTTTGTGTTAGCCTTATCACGTATCTCAAAAGGACGCGTAAGGATCATTTTATCCTTGTATATAATATATATAGCTTTCCTTATTCAAACAGTGTTCAGATACGAAATTCTCTAAGGAATTCCGTAACCGTCTACTCTGTATAAGGTCCTCTATAAGTTGTATGATTATATACCACAAAAGTGTAATTGATTTATTATATTGGAAATATGATGGTTTTATTTTAATTAAAACTCTATATCAGTGGTCCTCGAGGGCGGATCCAGGATTTTTTCGAGTGGGGGGGGGGCAAACTTTCCGAACTAGCCTTACCTAAAAATTTATTATTAATTCGAATTTGAAAATATTTTCCTTTACCCCTGTATAATGCAACATCCTATATTCTCGGCTTATCTTAATTTTTCTAGTTGAGGGAAGGCGCGTCCCCTGGATCCGTCCGTGGTGGTCCTCAACCTAAAAATTAAATATTCATAAACGAATAAAAATCTGACATTCGCAGTGGTTTCTTTAAACACCTTGTTTGAAGTTTATTTATTTTAAGAGAACAGGATACCATGAAAAAGAATAACAATTATATATTATTTATTTGCTTAATTCTTTAATAGCCAACATTTCTACACTTATTGTGCTTTCTTCGGGACTTTTCTTTGCTAATTTTTAAGGTTCTGAAGAAGTCGCATTTAATTGCTGGCCGTTAAAGGATTCAGCAAATAACTATTTTTATTCTGTTTCCTGGTATCCTGTTCTCCTAAAGTAAATAACAGAAATAGTTTAGCTTTGAATTCAAAACAAAAAACGAGTAGGTATATCTATAACAAAAAAATTCAACTATCTCTATTGAACTTTAGATAAAAAGACAAATTCAATATCACATATCTGAAGAATCGTATTTCTATTTCTTATATTTTGTACAGTAGTGTGGTAATGAATCTCGACAGTAAAATGCCGGTATTAACCCCCTTGCAGAACGATATAAACACCTAGGTGAGCAAGTTTCCCTCTAAGAAAGGGGGTTAATACCGACATTTTGTTCTGCAAATTGAAATATAAATGCTTAAAACAGTCGCCGTAACAACATATTAAAATTTGAACCTTGAACTAATAATATAAATTTCGTCGAGTACACGACACGTTTAGGGTAATCTCCCACCCCTTTAATACTGACCAATCGATCTGCAAATATTATAATGGCATTATTGGGTCAACGACAAGCTATACAAACAATTTCAGCCTTGATGCAATAATAATTGTGACCATTTTTTTTGTTACATGTTGGGGGCGATCTGCATCTTTCCCATACTGCTATCTAGCAAAGTCCCTTACTCAGGGCACTTTAATATACCTCCCTCAACATCTTCACAAACATAAGGCCTGAATAAATAACACCAAAAAATTGTCAACTAGCTCTAGGTCTATATGTTTTTCGGTCGAACTGACAATGGTTGTCAAAATCTCTCCATAATTAGGCCGTTTTTTGTCTAATTTGCCTGGACTAGGTAATTAATTATTATACAATACTAACGATCCAGTCCGGCTTCGCTCGGGTGTTGTAAATTTCTGTCCTAAAGCAAAGTATCCCCTATATGGAACAGTGAATTTTTTTTTAATTGGTCTTCTGAGATTACCCCCGATTTTTACTCGAGCGAAGCCGGGTCGGCCAGTTTCAATTATACATCTAAACCTTCCTCGTGAATCAATCTATTTAATCGTAAAAACCCGAACGAAATCCGTTTAGTAATTACGGAGAAAATCGGGCACAGACAGACAAACGCGGCGAAGGACTTTATTACAAACTTTTATTTAACTTGCAATGTATGTTAGTTAGTTTGTTTGCATGTTTATGGGTTTGTTTGTTTCGGTCAAATCTTGCAAGTCAATTTTGAACGACTTCTACGTATCCGATCGATTTGAAATTTTGTACACATATGTATTCCCGATGACAATACATGAATAAATCGTTTTTAGAAATAAATTCAACCCCTAAGGAGTTCAAACGGGGATGTAGGGTTTTTTTGACTAATCAACACCCAGGCCAAATCGCTGAAGCTAGAAACTTGAAATTTGGACAGTTGGTTTCTTTTCTGATGTAAGCATCCACTAAGAAAGGATTTTTCGAAGTGCAACCCCTACGGGTGTCAAAGGGGGGTAAAATTTTGAAAGACTAAAATGAACAAAATAAAATATTAGTAAAAAAAACTTTTTAGAGACAAGCTTTTATTTAAATGCACTAAAAAAGAAAAAAATAATTTATAATAATTTAGGTTCATAATTATAAAAGCTTGGGTCGTGACTAATAAACTATCATAGTGTTCACGAACCACGCTTTTATAAATTATTATGAACTTAAATTATTAAAAATTATTTTTTTCCTTTTTAGTGCTTTTAAATAAAAGCTTGTCTCTAAAAAGTTTCTTTTACTAATATTAATTATAATATGTAGGTATCTATTGATTCAGGTTTGAAAATTTTGGCCTTTGTCTTAAATGTTGTACAGTGTTGTACATACATACGCGGTAAGAACGTAAGCAATCCCATATAAACTCATAACAGTAAATTATATATTGATTTCCCAATAAGAGGATACAAAATTCACCGACATCCGATTTTATTTAAACCGACATGTTCTGATTGAATTTTTCTATATTCCATTTGAAAAGTTTCAAGCGAGAAATTCAAACAAAATGTATGAGTAGCTACTGAAGCTGAAAAATCAGGTGCGAAATTGACATATTCATATTTCACAGGGTGACAGGTAACCAGATTACATTCCTTTTCACCAAAAATCCTTTATATACTATTTTTTTTCCTTTTACCAGTAGGTACATAAGAAGTCCTTAAAAATGTTAAGTACCTAATTCAAGAATTACAAGGCGCGAAATTCATATTTTATACAATTTGATGCTGGGTAAAATCGAAATTTTGATGGACATTTGGTCCACATTTACCTGTCATTTTTAACGCAAAAACCGATTTTCAAAAAAAAAAACGGATATTTTAAAAAAAATGCGATTTGTACACGAATTAAGCCGGGTCGGTCAGTTGTTATAGCCTTTAACCTGGCCAGATGGGTGGAGCTAAACAAACATGGCGGAGTTAGGGGAAAATTTCAAATACGGGGTATAGCTTTGCGTGCAATCTTATGATTTTCAAAGTGATAAGAAATGATAAATATAAGTGCAATTTATGATTGGACCGGTACGAATCCTAAACAAAGGAATTTCGTTGAAGGAGAACGAATTTTCAAAGCCGAACATATAAAATGTGGGAAAAATAAAGATAAAATTGAGCTGTCAAAAGTAGTGAGATTTACGGCATATTGCTTAAAAATATCAAAATTAAAAGAAAATCTCTAAGAAATAATACATCCGTTCAATTCTCCTGTAAGGCTGGGTTAGGTGATTAATGTAAACACATACCTAAGTTGTCGACGCGTCTATAATTTGCAATAAATTAAAATATAACTGCATTTACATAAAAAATTCTTTTGACCTAGTGACAGAACTTAAGAATATAGTTATCCCTACTAATTATATTTTAATTTCATTAGATGTTAATAACATGTTCACAAATTTACCGGTTGATCTAATTCTTAATATTATTGAAAACAGATGGCACCTCATACAACCACACACAAAAATTGATAAAAATCAATTTTGCAGATTAATTAATTTATGCATAAATTCCGGTTATTTTGCTTATAAAGACGAAATATTTAAACAGATAAAAGGTGTTGCCATGGGTAATTGCTTGAGCCCAATTTTGAGTGACATTGTGATGAG
The DNA here is from genome assembly GCA_039654895.1 of Mongoloraphidia duomilia. Taxonomy (NCBI): domain Eukaryota; kingdom Metazoa; phylum Arthropoda; class Insecta; order Raphidioptera; family Raphidiidae; genus Mongoloraphidia; species Mongoloraphidia duomilia. The sequence goes on from CM077527.1 coordinate 19,299,318, forward strand.
TGAATTACAAGATACCATATTGCCGAAATTGCCTTTTAATATCCCGTTTTTTAAACGTTACGTTGATGACATTCTTACTGCAGTACCCAATGACAAAACAGACTTAACTTTAGACATTTTTAATTCTTTCCATCCTGATATAAAGTTTACTTTAGAATCTGAGTTACAAGGTTTTATTTCCTATTTAGATACTAAAATCATTCATCAAAAAGATGGCAGTTTAATCATAGATTGGTTCTTTAAACCAACACACTCAGGAAGGTACTTAAATTATTATTCCACGAGCCCTTTCACTCATAAAATCAATGTCATACAAAATCTTGTACATAGAGCTATAGGTATTTCAAGTCCACAGTTTATTTCAAAAAATGTATCCATTATAAAATCCTTTCTTGTTAGTAACAATTATCCAGCAGATTTAATAAATAAAATTGTAAACCAGACTATAAACAAGCATAATCTTCATAATCAAGAAAAAAACAATAACCAGGATATTCTTAAAAAGTCCATAAAAAATAACAATAATACATCAGATTCAAATGTTGTAACAGCAATAAAACCATATTTTTCCATTCCATATTTCCCTTTTCTATCGGACAAATTAAAATTAATTTTTAAATCGGAACCAATACGCATTTCTTTCAAAAATACTAACACAATTTATAAAATGTTTTTCTCAAAAATTAAAACTAAAACAAAAAAATTTCAAAATTCAAACTTAATCTACAAAATTGATTGCAAAAACTGTAATGCTATATATGTGGGACAGACATCTCAGTATTTACTCATGCGTTTGAAACAACATAATGTGGGCGTCAAAAACCAAATAAAATCTAATTTACATTCTCAACTTTGTTTTTGCACTTCTTTAGTACAGCATAGCGTCGCCAACAATCACGAATTTGATTTTGAAAATACCTCCATTATGGCTCTAGAAAGTAATTATCAAAAACGCCTTTTCCTTGAAATGGTTTACATATATAAAACAAAAAATTGTATAAACAAACGCACAGATATTGATAACCTGTCACATATATATAGTAAATTGCTCAATGAAATAAAAATTGTCCAAACTTGAATAAACATACTACATTTTTGCAATAACAACTTAAAAATCAAAAATTATTTCACTTAGTTTCTAGCTTATAGCACGTAAATATAAAACAGTTAATCTGGCAAATAAAAAAAAAATTAAAAAAATTTTCTACAATAAAAAATAAAATCAAATTCTATAAAACATAAAGTTTTGAGTATTCCTGTGTACAAAATCAAATCAATAAAACAAATTTTTTTACACTTCAATAAAAACCAAATAAAATGTTAGTATGTTTTTTTAAAAAAGTTTTTTGGACAATTTTACTGTCATGTTTGACGGCATTTGGTAAGTTAATTAATATTTGTTATATATTATTTTTTAAATTTTTTCCTAACACAATTTTATAATTTTTTAACAGAGCTCTGAGGATGAGAATATAATTCTCGAAACGTCAGCTTAATAAATGCAATATTAACAGTATTTGCTTATTATTTTTGGATCCTTAAGCCATCTCAAAGCTGTCTTCTTTCATTATCATCAGGATCACCACTTTTCTGTTTTTAATTAAACAGTTCTTCACATCTATAACTGCAACATTGTTATATTGTAATAAGTAAGTTTCTAGCCTCAAAATATTTGTATATATATCGTTAATGCTAAATTTGTCAGTCATCAGTGATTTAACTATTGTAGTACAGTATGATAATGAGTAACTACATCTTATCATTAATACAAAATATTTTTTTAATTTTTAAATTAAGTTTCTTCACATGTCATTAGAAAATAATTTGCTACAAGGAAAGTTTTACAGGGCAATAACTGCAGATAGTGTTTAATACCATGATATTAGAAAACATCGCTGATTCCATTTTGTATGAACTTTTTGTTTATTTTACTTGTTTGATTTTTGTAATAAGCAATTTCACGATAAATTTACACTGTTAACATGTAAATTTTCCCTTTATCCCTGTAAAATTTTCTACCATCAGATGTCATGTTCACATTTGACAGTTCCCAATAGGCAATATAATAATAAAAAAATTAGCTGATTATCCAATTGTCTCTTATACAGTAATTTAGCTGTTAAAACTATATCAAATTATATTGTATACTGTTAAAATAGTAAATTCGCAGGTATGTGGACAGTAACTAATAAAACAGACAGTTTTTTTTAAAGTAAGACGTTTCGTTTATTGATTTAAACTTTTTCAAGTACTTTATACTGTTTTATTATACAGATTATATCAAATTAAACCTGTACATAGGGCATTCTGTGTGTAAGACAGAGATTGATACATAAAGCAATAAGTAAGAATGAGATAAATGTTCGCTAATAGGATGTTACGTGGTTACTGTAAATAAATAATATTTATATTAGTGACTATTTTTACTGTAGAAAACAACGATGACAGTTGTTCTGTAACATACCTCTATATTAAATGCAGTGGAAGCTAAGAATGTTAAATGAAAATGCTAGGCGCGAATAAAGAGGTATGTACACAGTAATTAAAAACAGAAATAAGTTAACTAAGTCAAAAATAATGTACCTAAGTTATGAAATGTAAAAAAAATAAAAGTAAGTAATATCAATTTTTACTGCAGTATCTATTTATTTAACAAACAGAAAGAACGTGAAATAGAAATATATAATATACAGTACCCCAGAATAGAAACGTAAGTTTAAAATGCGCAAATAACAATAACAGTAACAAATATAACAAAGAATAAAAATATATACAAACGTCAAACACACCAAACACAAAATAACAAATTAAAAGGATAACGAAATAATCAAAAGATAACAAAACAGCCAACAAAATTAAAAGTGGAAGTTATTTCCACCAATTTTGTGGTCTTTACTTCGTTCCGGACGCCAACTGAATGAAATCTATTTTAAAAATTTTAAAATGAATTCTTATCAAAGTTTTTCTAGAATATTTTGCAGGTAGGGCAGACGTAACATAAGCCATAAGGTTAAAAAGAACATTATGTAAAATGATAAAAACTGAAATTAAAATGATGATTAAAAACGGTTGCCTATTTGCAGGTAATTAACAGAAACTAACAAAAAATAATATGTATAAAAAAAAATTAAATAAATAAAAAACTGTACAAAATGACATATGACGGCATTATGTTACAGTTCGGTATTACATATTTATTTACAGTAACCACGTAACATCCTATTAGCGAGCATTTATCTCATTCTTACTTATTGCTTTATGTATCAATCTCTGTCTTACACACAGAATGCCCTATGCACAGGTTTAATTTGATACAATCTGTATACTGTCCACATACCTGCGAATTTACTACTTTAATTATATGAATATGGACACGAAATCTACTAAATATTGTATATTGTGTTAATTGTTCAGTGGCGGCGACGTACAAGATACAGCTGGTACGCCACTGACAAATAAGAAGAGATCCATCGCATATCTTTCAAATAAGATAAAAGAAAAAGACAATACTGAGTAAACATGGAAGACGGATAAATTGAGATTTGCTCTGAACTTCGAGAGTTCATTAGTGGTGATCTCTCACGAAGGACTATACTCTAACAAACGTACAGTGAAACCTCATATATATCCTTTATTTCGTCCTTTCATAACAAACTGACACCTGTAGTGTTATTTTTATACCATGAATGTTTAAATTAATTCTAGAATTGCTTTTTCTATTACTAGGCTATTTTTAAGTCTTTTAGGTAATGATAAAAAAATGTCTTTTTTATACAAGAACTTAAAATTAACAGCGGGCCATGCAGTGACCTAAAAACAAGCTGAATTATTGTTAATTTAATGTGAAAAATAAAATATATAGTTTAGCAAAACCTCAGATGATACGCCGCTGGCGACAATAGAAGCATCGAGAACAAGTAACAATGGTGAGGCGTGTCATGATACCGAAGACACCAGAATGTTCTAGAAAGCTCGCGAGCGTGGGGGGTCAAGCTGCTAGCTCTATATAAGTAGAACAGTCACCGGAGAAAGAACAACGAGTGTCGTGTGACAGTGTCGATTATAATAAATACAGCATATAAATTGTAGTGTTATTACAGTGCTATCACTTTGTTTGAGAATTACTGTTCGTGTTATTATTGTATAAACAGTAGTGTTGACTGTTACAAATTGAGATACAATTGTTACAGTTTATTGTTATCTATTTTTTGTTACATTTTTAATTATTGTAAATAAATAATTTATTCCACCCACGTAAGAAAACAGTTTTGTTACAATAGGTTGATTATTCCAGGACAAATTGGCTCAAAAAAAACCCGGATAAATATTTTGTAAGTTAAATAATTAACTGCAGAACCCATTTTGATCGGACTCTCCGCCATAGTGTATTTATCATCGTGCTTCCATTAAAGTGTGATTAGTTGTCAAAAATCGATATTGACACGAGCGAAGACGCGGGTGGTAAATAGTAAGTTGTGATGTAAATTTGATAGGGGAAAGATGTGCCGCTACTCGCTACTTAAAATTATTATCTTCTTGCATTCATTGTTTATTATTTTCCCAAAAAACATAACTATTCAAAAATAGATGCTTCACTGTATTATTCTCATTTAAATAAACATAATATTCTTTCTGAACGTGCCGTTACGTAATGAAACAGTTATTTTAATATAATGAAGAATATATCTTATTTAGAAAGAATATTGTTACAAAACTGTTTTCTGAGTTGGCGGAATAAATATTTATTTACAATAATTAAAAATACAATAACAATAAATGCAACAACGAAAAGTCGGTTCTAACAATCAACACAAGTAATTAACACTTAACTATATACAATTGACTACACTAATATTTATTTTATCAGGTGAATTTATATCACGGTATTTATATCCGATTTATTTCTAACGTTTATTTATGTCGGTCATTTACTCAGTTACTTCAGTACTTACTGTTTATTTATATCCACTCCACTATTTATATTACTGTACTAACTGATTCGACCGTTGATTGATTTATACCACTGATCCGCTTGGTTGCACGACTCACCAATCACTGATTGATTCAACACGACACACTCGCTGTTTATATACCTGCGTTGCCTAAGCCCAGTGTGTGCTTGTATTCTCTAGAACTTTCGTGAAGGTACGAGTTGTTCGGTAAGCAGACCCCCGTTTCTCAGAACTGTTGCCCGCCGTTCATATACAGGGTGATCCGTAACAATATTATTTATCCATGTGTATAATATAGATTTGTTATACTAGATTGTATATCTAGATGCGTAATGGGATTTTTTACTGACGAGTTGTGACATTATGTAAAAACGAGCGATAGCGATCGTTTTTATACAGTCACACCAATCATAATACCATTACGCACGAGATATATATAATATATAATATGATATTTTTTGCCATACCCACTACAAAATATACCTAGTTTTCACTTCATTTTCAAAAAATATTTACAGTTCATTTGCGTCGCCATCTTTACATTTACAGCAGGCCGTGAGTATGTAATCGCAGGCGCATAAAGCAAATAAGCATAAGTTACTATGGCAACCGTTTACTTACCGCGCTAGTTATTGTTACGGATCACCCTGTATATAAACGGCAGGCAAAGTTCTGAGAAACGGGGTCTGCTTACTGTACCTGCGAGAAAGTTCTAGAGAAAACGAGAACACACTAGGCTTAGGCCACGCAGCATATATAAACAGCCAGTGCGTGTGAGAGAATAAATCAGTCAACGGTGAGCCACGCAGTCAAGTCTACGGTGAATCAGTGATATGAATAGTGCCGTGATATAAATAAATGAATTGATAAAATAAATACTAGTGTAGTGGTAATAATTACTGTTTAGTTATTGTTTACTTGTGTTGATTGTTAGAACTGACTTCTCGTTGTTGCATTCATTATTATTATATTTTTAATTATTGTAAATAAATATTTATTCCGCCAACTCAAAAAACAGTTTTGTAACATTATGTTATGAATACACTTTCGGCACGCCTGACTGTTAAATGACCCAATTTATAAATTGTATAAAAATATACCTATAGAACTAGGGGAAAATTTCCTAATATGGTATCATTTAATGGCTGCAGTGGCGCCCTGTACGGCAATTTGCACGTATTATAAAGTACCCTTAAATGGAAATAACAACGTAATTATGAAAACAAACAAAATAACAAACCGGCGATGTTTGTTTAAAAACATTTGCATAACCTGATTTATGACGGACATCATAAATCATAAAATCAATCATTTTGAGTTGGCAGTGCTGCCTACAATATGCCGAACACTGTGTTATTTTTAGACCCAGTTCGGACATCGAAAGGGTTAGTCCTATATTATTTCCGAACAATGTCAACATGTATAGGTACGTGTTTAATTGACATGCATTGTTTTCGTCGTTCGACATATATTGCCAATGAATGTTGATACAACACAATATTACGTCACGAATTATACCGAATGTCGATAAAATTTAGTGTTGCCGTCTAGACAAGACAAGACAAGACTTTCAAAGTCTTGTCTTGTCTTGAAATATCAAGACAAGACTTCACTAAGTCTAAGTCTAGATAAAAAAAACTCTTGTCTTGTCGTGTCTAATATCAAGACTAGATTATTTTCAAGAGTCTAGATTAACCGAGTGGTTTTCTTTAAATGCGCGCGCATCCTGGGTTTTGTGGTGTGAGGACGATCAGATACATGCGACTAGGGATAGTCGTTTAGGATTGGTCAGTTATCCCTGCTCTTGCTCTAACAGCAACTTGTTTCACTTATCATCCGCAAAATTCGCAGCTTCTATAAAGACAGACAGCCCTATAAGAAGTATAAGTAAACCTTTTTAGTTAATAGGAGCAGTGAGCAACGTTAATTTTATCGAAACTTCGTAGCTAACTAATAAGTACCTACCCTCCAGTGACTATGAGAGTAAAAAAAAATATTTTTAACCAACTTCAAAAAAAAGAAGGTTCTGTTTTTCCCTAGTATGCAGGTATGTATGTGTGTATGTGCGCGATGTACACGACCGATTTTTATGATTCTTTTTTTTTTATTTAATAGGGCATACCTTGCAAGTCTTGTCTTGAAAATCTAGACAAGACAAGAGTCTAGAAAGTCTAGATCTAGACGGCAACACTAATAAAATTGGCGCGAGCCGGTAGAATTTTAATTATAGAAGGATAAAGCCTCCTCCCTCCCGTCGAAACAAATTATGACACACTCCCCATCGCATTTTTGATCTGAAGATAGATTTTTTGTGTCATATTACAGACAATAGCGTGCCTAGAGTCTATAGACATTTAGGGCAAAGACAGATACGGCGGTTTTAACCGAAGCGTTTAGCGAGTCGGTTTCCAAGTCGATAGGTCGTTTAATATAACATAATAGTGTAAAACACACACAGCTGTGCCGGTCGGTGCTTTTCGTCCGGCGGTTTTGAAACAGCTGTGTATTTTACACAATTGGGTTTTTAAATGAATTTTTTTTTTACATGTGAAGAACTGTTTAATTAAAAACAGAAAAGTGGTGATCCTGATGATAATGAAAGAAGACAGCTTTGAAATGGCTTAAGGATCCAAAAATAATAAGCAAATACTGTTAATATTGCATTTATTAAGCTGACGTTTCGAGAATTATATTCTCATCCTCAGAGCTCAAATGCCGTCAAACATGACAGTAAAATTGTCCAAAAAACTTTTTAAAAAAACATACTAACATTTTATTTGGTTTTTATTGAAGTGTAAAAAAATTTGTTTTATTGATTTGATTTTGTACACAGAAATACTCAAAACTTTATGTTTTATAGAAGTTTTTTTTTTCTAGCTTATAGCACGTAAATATAAAACAGTTAATCTGGCAAATAAAAAAAAAATTAAAAATTTTCTACAATAAAAAATAAAATCAAATTCTATAAAACATAAAGTTTTGAGTATTTCTGTGTACAAAATCAAATCAATAAAACAAATTTTTTTACACTTCAATAAAAACCAAATAAAATGTTAGTATGTTTTTTTAAAAAGTTTTTTGGACAATTTTACTGTCATGTTTGACGGCATTTGAGCTCTGAGGATGAGAATATAATTCTCGAAACGTCAGCTTAATAAATGCAATATTAACAGTATTTGCTTATTATTTTTGGATCCTTAAGCCATTTCAAAGCTGTCTTCTTTTTTTTTTACTTAAATGGAAGGACCACATACAAGTTTTATAGCAAAACTGTTTTTATTTAATTTTTTTGCTTACTAATTAAAAAGTTATATTTAAATAAAAATTAATTTTTAAACTCAGTTCCGATAACGCGCCGAAAGAATCCGAACGCGTGTGACGTCATTATGTTATCTATGGTCTTTGTATCCATGGTTACCAAGTTAAAAATTTATTATTTTTGATAGTATGTGTAATACATATACACAAATACCAACAAATGCAGACACATTTTAACATAACGACGTCACAAACATTCCTGGCGCGTTTTGAAGTCACGTGATATTTTTTAAATTTTTATACATTTTAATTAATTTTTAGTAATTTATCTACAGCTTTAAAAAAAATTTTCTTTTCGATTTTCAATATTATTTATGTTAAATTATTAGAAAAAATTAAAAAATTAATAATTTTTTTTAAACTTAAATACCTAATTATCCCTATATTATTAAAGGAATTCTCTTACTGTTTAAAATCCTATTTCTTTCCGAGTGATATATAGGCTTCATATTTAATATGGGGGCGGATGGGCTACATCAAAAGATGGATGAGTCGTAAGCGAAAATGTAAAGTATGTCGGCGATCCTGTACGCAGAACTATAAGGGATGCAGTAAAGTCGATATAATATGAGAGATATTTGTTGATTTTGAGTATTTCGCTGCCGAGCCAAAATCTAGCGGCCGGGCAAAGCCGGGTCAGAAAACTAGTGAGAATATAAATTTTAGAGGGTTATAGAATTAATGTATTTCAATAAACGTTATGACCCAACCATAATAATTAATCGTCTATGAAATTAATTGTCTAACATTAATAATCAATGGTCTGAATTACCCGTTGTTTGTGTCTGTGACAAATGACGGTGATTTCCAAATGCCTTTTGGAAAAACAACGACATTTAAAAAATACGAGAATTGGGTTTCGTTAACCTTGTTTACAGAAATATAAACTAAATTAAATAAAGAATTGTGGAGAAAGAATAATTGAATGAGTTGAGTAACAATAAGATTGAATTTAAGAAATATTAGCTTTCAAATAAATACGAAAATATTTACCTCTACATTATTTGGTAGTACTATATTTCTCCCAAGGGGGGACATTGGAATGTAGTTGCTATCGCAAATTGCATTCCAATGTTCTTTGGGAATTAGCGCTCCCAGGCACTCGAGCTCGTACCAGTTGGTTTGTGTATGCCGGCTGGCGGATTCTAATACACAAATGGATTATTTGTTGTGTTGAAAACGCTAATGACGTGAGTTGTCGACGCCTCTATAATTTACAATTAATTAATTAATTAGTACTATATTTTTTGTTTAGGAAAAAATTGTCCTTTTTCATTTAGTAATAAGTTTCATATCGTAAATTAAAAGAATAATTAAGGCAAGATGATGATTAGTCAACGGGAATTAGTAAGTGTAGATTATCCTGTGACAGTGTTGAAATAAATCTGAAATAAATTCACCTGATAAAATAAATGTTAGTGTAGTCAACTGTATATAGTTATTGTTCAGTGTTATTTAAGTGTTTCACTTTGTTTAAGAATTACGGTTTCGTTATTATTACTGTGTTGATTGTTAGAATTGACATATAGTTGTTGCATTTTATTGTTATCTATTTTTGTTAACATTTATTTCATTCTTGTAAATAAATCTTTATTCCGCCCCCGCAGAAAACAGTTTTGTTACAATACGAATCGCACTCTAGTTTAGTTTAGAAAAAAACTAGGGTGCGGCTGCGGTTTTATGAAACCACGCTGCAAGTGAAACTTTTTGCCATAACCCTAAAGTCTAAACGCTTTTAATCCGAAATCGCCGAAAGTATATAAAATTTTGTTTACGTGGTTTAAACTCGCAAAGCTAAAAGTGCACATCCCGCTAAGTTTGACACTGTATGAAGGTAAAATATTAAAATAAAAAATAAATAGAGCAAAATGTAAATAAATATGTCAGGTGGAATATGGAATAGCTAGTTAAAAAAGAAACTAAATTTAATAGTTCCGCCCGGGTTCGAAATAGCGACCTATTGCGTATAAAGCAGCTGCAATACCCCTACGCCACGCATCCTGTTGCGTGTACTACTATATTTATGATACTTATACCAAGTTCGACATGCGTAATCGAACAAAAAAAAAAACAACGCGAAAAAGTTCCACTTGAAAAACATTCCGGTGGGGAAAATATTATAAAATTTTAAAAACTGATTTTTGACTTAAATTACCATTAATTCCCACTTGTTTGGAATCTAATTTTATCGAAAAAAGAACTTTTTTTACTGTGAAACTGACAAATCTTCACGAAAAAGGTAATAATAAAAAAACGAATGATTTTACCACGCTATATGTGTGTGATTGAAAAATAATTACTTTTAGATTACACTATGTTATCCACATGTATGTCAAAGTCGTACGGAAAAATCCCAGAGAATTTGATTGAATTTTTTTTACAAATGTTTTTTTTACAAATGTTAAAATTTTACATCACTGCTAGCTGCATTAACCAAAGTGATTTTTTTATAAAGTCGGTAACACAAAGACTGTAGTAGTATAAATAGGACTGACATTTTATTACAAAGCCAAATTTTGAAAATACGTCATTATGAGTGCGCGTACGGTTGATTTTTTTTCTTTTCCAGTATCAACATGGTTCCCACAAGTGGGTGGCCAAAAGGGGTTTAGCCAGGGAGCCGGCACCCGGCTGTACATCTTTTTGACGTGATAACGTCTCACTGCGCAGGTATAGGCATGCATGTACGAAAAGTAAACTTTTCTTTCCAATTGAGAGTATCACGTCGAATAGTTTTTGTCTTGCATAAAACTGCATTATCGATGTGAATGAAAACCATGATGTCTTTCCACTAGCGCATAACACAGTACATTTTGACGTGCAAACGTCTGACTACGTAGGTACGAAAAGTAAACTTTCTTTACCAATCTTTATTTAGAAAAACAATTTTCAATTTGAGAAAATAAAAACATTTCAAATATTGTTTTACTTATACTGCATGATTAGCAACACTTATTTGTGTACTTTCCAGAAATCACTAGACCAGCGGTTCCCAACCTTTTTAGTTGTGCGGACCACCAATTTTGTAAAAAAAATTTTCAGGTCCACTAACTAAATATACTAGTAAAAACCCCTGAACAACAAACCAATCGAATAATTGCTAACAATCGAGTTACTCGATTGTTCCCATCTCTACCCTGAAGCTTCGATAATATTTATTTTGACTTAGACTCTCGACCTGCGTCCACGGCCCAGTACCACACTGCCCGCGGTCCATGGGTTGGGAACCGCTGCACTAGACAATCAAAGGATATTTACGTTCCACATTTTACCAGACATTTATAATGAACTTTCCAGAATTCACTGGACAAAATGTACTTTCCAAAATTTATTATTTCTTCCATCCCAGGCAGACGTCACGCACAAAACACCTGCAGCCGTATTGAAAACACATCCTACCTATTTTTTAAGGAATATAGGTTTTCGGTTCGCCGTAGATTGCGATTAGAGGGCCCATTTCAAAACGCGAGAGCCTGAAGTATCAACGTGAAGGTTTTCTTCTGATACTACTGCGGTATTTAAATATATTTATATTAATTTAATTTAAAACAATAGTTATTAATATGAGCTTTGTTCCAACCTGTTATAAGGGGATCGCTCTGAAACGGTAACGAAACTGTTTTGTGACGATACAAAATAGACATTAGACATTGGTTGGAACGCTTTGTAACCGTTTTGTGCATAAATCAAATGTCAATTCCAGATTTCAAATTGAGGATTATAACCTTCTTTTTTGTTAAAAACATAACTTTCATTTGATGAAAAGTGGTATATTTTAGATAAGAATAAAATAAACAAACGTACATGTTTTAACTGTTAAAAACATTTTTTGATACCGAAATGATCGTACGGAAACCGTTCACGAACGATCATAGAAATTCGGTTGAAACGCTTCAAGAACCGTTCAACAACCGTCCATACCTTGGTTGGAACGCGTTTTTATCTACTGCGCATGGGCGTGACGGTAATATTACGGTTTTCAGAGAAGTTAGACTAAAGCTATAGAAAACCCATTGCTTTAGAAGCAAAATTTTTTTTCGTCATTTCTGGTTTTATTTACATTATACTTATTTATTTCTGCAGACAATTTTTAATTATACCTTGAAATAGAGTTAGAAAAAGTATTAGTATTTTTATGTTTTGTGGTAACTTTGTAGTATTCAGTGTCTTTACACCAGAGGTTTCATTTTTCCTCAAAAGATTAAATGAAATAGATTATTATTTCATAAATATAACGGTTGACCCGAGTCCATTAGTTTCTAAAATCTAAACTATGGTGGCTACTCAAGTTCATTAACAAATGAATATTAATGCACATACCAAATAAGTCAGTTATACAGTTCAAAGTTCACAACAAATCGGTGTTAGCAAAGCGACTAATGAGTCGGCCATGGCTCGTTGCCGCTTTTCTCGAAAAACTAACCTTAAACTAGTCTTAATTTTCTAGCTTTAAAAATTCCTAATTAATCCAACTTATCGAAGAGCTTTAAGCGCTGAAGCATATTTATAATTGAACATTTTTATTGGAATAGCAGCCAGTTACATAATTGATTCCTGCAACTATCGGAAAAAATCATTTTGACAACCATAGTCACAGTCAGGACTCTAACCTGAACCTTTTCACTATCGCGGCGGAATGAGCTTACAATACTCACCTGTGACAAGATTACTAATCTAACATTCTTCATATATGCAAAGGAATCAATAGATTTCCATTACATGCGAGTGTTATTTCCGATATTTGCAGGAATCAATTATGTAATTGGCTGCTCTTCCAATAAAAATTTTCAATTGCAAAACATGTTTTGCAATTGAAACAGCTGCAGCTGTATTTAATATTTTAATACATTTAATACATAATTTATATTGATTTTAAAATAGAAAAATTTTGAATGTGAAGTTGCAATTTTGTACACGGTATTGAAATTAGTATTTTTATTTAAATATACAGAATGTCCAAATAGTGCTTTCTCGGCTAATATATTCAATATATCGGCCGAGAACACACTATTTAGACACCCTGTATAATAGAATACAGATGCGGTGCCCGCTGGTTACTTGATGTAAATAATGTTATATATTTCACATTTAATAAAAAAACAGTGTTTTAATTTATTTACAAAAAGAACTTTTTTATAAAAAAGCTTCGTTATTAAGAATATAAAAAGACAATAATTGCTTTGTTGAGGAAATTTTCGATTTGTGACAGTTACGAGGAATTATTTACAAGGTGAGAACTCCCCAGTCGAATTTTTTGAAATGAAAATGTTGGATTTTTTTTAATGAGAATAACAAAGCATAATAACCGCTATTTTTAATTTAATTATCAATGACAATGAACATTCGAGGTAATGTAATTACAATTTATTATAATAATTAACAATTGCAAAATTAACAAACGCAAATATAAATTTATAAAAACTACCTATATAGGTATATTTAATGGATGTGTTAAAAGCATTTTTATTAGGCAAATACCTATTTTGTATTGAGCTCCAAAAAATGGATGGAATTTCAGTTCAACATTTTTTGCGAGGGCTAAAATAAAATCTTCTTCAAGATCAAGAAACAGCAATAGTGAAACGTGAAATTGCTATATATAAGAAGAGATCGGTTTCCACTCTCGGGCACTGTGGAGAAATCGGTAACTCACCTAGCCGGAAACTGGGGGTTTCGGGTTCAAGTCCCGACAGTGGTCATTTGATTTTTTCTTAGATATAGCTCAAAAATCATGGCAGCCTAGCTGTCTGAGATATTTATTATTTTCACCTCTAATTGTTATGTGAATAATATGGTGTGGATATAAGGGGTTTTAAATCGATTGATTTTATTATTTACCAAGCAATAGTGATGTTTTAAATTCGGACTTATTGCCAAATGCCAACGTTTCGAGACATTTACTTTTATACTGAGTGAGTAATAAAACACTGAGTGAGCAATAAAAACACTGAGTGAGCAATAAAAACACTGAATGAGCAATAAAAACACTGAGTGAGCAATAAAAATACTGATTGATCATTGAAATAATTATAACTGGCAATAAAAACACTGATTGAGCGCAAAAATCGCTAAAACTGCTCATTGAAGTTAAATTTTCAACACACATCCTAAATGTTGTTTCCATCACTTGCTGGTATTGCAGAGTGACTTTGAGCGGTTTTGCAGTAGGTATAACATGTAGGGAAGGGATGGCGATGTGGGAAAGCTACTATTCACAATAACAATCTAATGTGAGACGTGACATGAGATTCGGTGACCTCTCGAGTCTTGTCAGTAGTCAGTTTATTCGACCGACGACCGGGGCCCTTTCTGACTGGACATGACAACATTCACAAACCGCTATATTCTGGCCGTCGTTCGAAGTTGCCATCTCATATTATGCGGTTATGTAATGTCACTCAATACCAGCCGGCAAGTCATATGCGGTGTTTAAAGACGAACTCACATTCCTTGCGATTGACATCAAAGACTTTTCAAACACGGTCACTGGAATGTTTATTGATTTGGACGTTTGATATTTTAGATAGATGATTGTCAATTGTGTGACGATTTTACGGTCTGTGAAAGTAATAAAATATCGTCGTTTTAAGTCGATCCTTGACAAGTTAGTACGTTGCTGCTTTCAATTATTTTTAATTAATCATTGCTTTTTTAATTTAAATTAATATCTGGATGACCGAAGTTTGCTCGGATGAGTTCAAAAAAAATAGTACCTAAAGTTCCCATTTCATCAAAATCGTTAGTCGTTTTTAAGAAAACAAATTACATACCTATACCTAAGTAGATAATATTATTATACGTCAGTATACGTCATACTACATAACGTATGTACCTACATATTTTATATAGGTAACATAAAAGTAATATACCTATTTATTTAAATATTAGTTAAAAAAATAACAACAATAAAATCTAAACATAATTATGTAAGTATAATTATGTTTAGATTTTATTGTTGTTATTTTTTTACTTTTCAAATAATTATTGATTATTTTAATAAGTTAAAGATTGACTGTCAGAGTAATTTGACATAAATAATGAAAATAGTTTGTTTTTTCCAAAGCCTACTCACCATACGACACTGTTTTATAACGTTAAAAAAACTGTTTATTAAAATGATAAAATCGATAAGAAAACGAATTTTTCCAGGGATGAGACCTAGCTAGATCGATTTTTTGCCCCTCGAAACCCCTTTTCGGTAAATTTGATCAAAATCGTTAGAGCCGTTTTCGAGAAAATATTTATATAGGTACATATATACAAGATTTGCTCGTTTAATAATAAAAAAAAATAATAAAAATTACATTACTTTTTGGATTTGATCTACACTCTATTCTCACATTATGTTCAATCCAAACTATGAACTCCTACCAGATAGGGATATTTTGTTTTCCTCCCTACAAAACAGCTGTTTTTCTTGCACGTAAATCGGTCGTATTTATTTATTGTAGATTATAGACGCGTCGACATCTCAGGTCATTAGCGTCTTTCAACTACACTAAATAACAACTAACTTTAAACTAAATAACATCACAAAACATCCATGAGCGCAGGTGGGATTCAAACCCACGACAGTCTAGTCTAGAGGCTGCGGTACCAAGTACGCTATTCACTAGGCTACACTGCCCTCTAAATCGGTCGTAAAATGACCGATTTCAGGCCAGTGACGATCCGGGCGTTTCAGGCAATTTTAGGACCCGCTAAAATTTTTAATTCAATTAATTATTTTTGATAATAAATAAAGTAAAATTCAATAATTTTAATATTTTTTCATAATACTCCAGCTGGGATCGAACCTGTGAAGTTGTGTAACTCAGTTGTTATACACCTGTTAGATAAATACTGCAGATAAATGAAAAAGCAGTGTCACCTCAGTACCTATTCTCAAGGGATATGTAAATACGATGACAGTTACATTATTATAACCTCAAAAAATGTTGACAGCTGACCAAGGAGAATGGAATTTATCTGACAGTGCAGCTTTGCATCATTTCCACAACACATCACATTCGTGACATTTCACCGAGTCACTTCTATCAGAAATTTTAGCATAAATAAATATTACAATATATCAAAAATATATTATCTAGCTTGATATAATGACGGATAAACATTCTTGAATAGGAATATATTTAGTATTAATAATTTTATCAAATAATACTGTCGACGTTCCGTACATTTTTGACTGCATCGTCATAAATCTAAATATGAAATATTATTTTTGATTATAACGAAGTAAATTGGTAACAAAACTATAGCGTAATATAGCTAAGTATCGTCCAATTTTTTAAAAAATACTGTTACAAAACTGATTTCTGAGTTGGCGGAATAAATATTTATTTACAATAGTTAAAAACACAATAATAACGAATGCAACAACGAAAAGTCAGTTCTAACAATCAACACAAGTAATTAACACTTAACTATATATACAATTAACTACACTAATATTTAATTATATAACACTTGCTATGTACAATGATTATTTATTTGTAATTATTCATGTCACTGTATTTTTATCAGATTTACTTCTAACGTTTATTTATGTCGGTCATTTACTCAGTTACTTCAATACTATTTATTTACATCCACTCCCCTATTTATATCACTGTACTGACTGATTCGACCGTTGATTAACTAATATTTATATCACTGATCCACTTGATGGCACGACTCACCATTCACTCCCCGATTCCCGTCGACTCGCTGCTTATATACTGGCGCGCGGTGTACGCTCAGTGCGCCCTCGTATTCTCTAGCGTTGTCTAGAATCTTCGTGTGTTCAACGTCAGACACCGCTTCTCGGAATTCTTGCCTGACGTTTATATACAGGGTGATCCGTAACAATACAATTAAAAGGCTTACGAAACGTTGACTGTATTGTTATTAACTAGCTGCCCGGGTGCTAAGAATTTAATGCCTTTTTCTACAGTTAAAAATGCAATAATCTGTTGTCGTAAAATACACAAATAAATGATACGTAACTAACAGACAAACAAACAGACAGACAGGCAGACAGATACGAGAGTGATCTCATAAGGGTTCCGTTTTTTCATTCTGAGGTACGGAACCCTAAAAATGTATTATTTAAATGAAAGTATTATTTATTCATAAGTAAACAGTAATTTTAATAATTGTCTGGGAGATTTGTGTACAAGGCGTGGAAAATGTCAACAAAAAAAGCAAAGTAACAATTCGCGACAAGCAAAAGAGAAAAAAATCCTATGTCTGGTAAATGTATTATGCAGAAGTAAATTTCCATGATCGAGAAGGCGTGATTACAAGTCACCCCTAACTGAGAGATTGGGGAATGGTGATTCTGATGGTGACACGTCGAACTTGTCTCCCGACTCCAGAAACTCGACTACGTGTTGTCGAGGTGTGCAGAAGCCAAATATACCTACACTATGTCAAAGTGTTCCCTGCAGAACATACCGGGTGACTGGTAAGTAACCCAAGAACGTAAAACGTCTCAATATGATTTGGGTGATGATAAAAAAGCAATACTTGTTTTGAAGGGTTTTTTTATTATACATTTTTTGGCCCTTTACACTTTTGTGTATTTAGCCATAATCTAAAAACCTTAATATAATTCTAACTCAGATGGGGAATTTTATATACACACATAAAACAAGGACACAAGAAGGATGTACTATCAGGATATAAGGATCAGGACAACGGATGTACCTCGGACCCAACTCGGCAGGCAAAACTAACAAGAGGTCAAGAACACGGACGGCCGGGAGGGACAGGTAAGTCTAAAGGGTTACGAGCATATTATGTAATATAGGTGACAGTGCGATTGACGATGTTGTTGGTGACCTTGACCATGGAGGTAGAGCCCGATTACCCGTATAGCCGGTTTATCATACATTTTAATCACGATGTTTTTTGATCACACTGACAAATGAAGGGTCGCTACGGTAACGAAACGCAGTAACCAATATGAACACGTATAGCTGTCAAAATTTAACGCAGTGTTATTAAAAAAACACTGTGATTAAAATGCACGATAAACCGGTCATTAGAATGACACAGTTACTTCATCAGTCTATTGGCGGCAAAGCACCGCCCTCACTAGCAACCTCTAGCAACGGACTGTCTGATTGACAACCGTTACCCTCTCTGCTGCTCTCTAATGATTTTTACCATAGACGTATGAGTTGAAGTAGGCTGAGAACGAAACAATAGCCATTGTCGAGTGATGGCGTCTTGGTGTCATTCTCATAGTATTATGTCTCTATAAGAGCTAGATTTGGATAGTTCCGGACATGTATAATAGCTCCTGGAACCTTCTCTTTAGCATGTCCATATTGCATATAATATTATAGTTCGATTTCATCATGAGATGTCACAATAGTGAACGGTCACTGATTTGTTCGTCTCCGAATGAAAGTGCATATGTACTGTATCGGAGCATGAACAGTTCGAGTAAACTCTACGTTTTAGACTCTACTAAAGAAAGGTCAAGAAAGATTTAAATCATTTCTATCCTTCAAAGCAAAGGTGTCAGTGAAACAGTGGAACGAGATCGTTCCTCGGAAATCCGCTCAACAATAAAGGAAACTTTCATGTTCGTTCCGTCTTTAGAAATTTTTTGTGCAAGCCTAATAACGGCACAAAAGTACCCAAATTGCGCGAATATGGTAGTTTCGGATTACATTTTTTTCTTATACTCTATCTTTTGAGGTTATGCTTATTTCGGTGTAATACCGATTCATAGTCTCAATTTTATTCAATCGAATATTCAGATTACACATTAAAATCTATCTCACAAATTTGTTTTATTTCGTTACACCCTGTGTGTATATTGTTTAGTCGAGAATAAATGTCAGAGGCGTCGTGTGATCGTTTTCGAAGATAAGCTGTGACAATGAACATTCAAAGTTACATACTTATAGTAGATAGGGTTTGAGAATGGCCGAGCGTGAAGCAGTGCTGTTGTTTACATGGCGTTGCTATGGTTCCTCTATTACAAGTCCCCAGTTCCCGGGTTCTAGCCCGAGAGCTGGTAAAAGTGTCAATTGGATTTTCAATTTACTATTAAAAAAAAAATGAATTGAAAATATGAATTGGTGCTAGGCTCAAATAACAGCTTAGCAGTTGGTGGTCTTTAAAACACAATTTAACAATTTGATTTTACGGTAAATATATCTACTATATGCTTACTAATATCATAGTATTTAATCATAACAAATGAAATAAATCAAAAATCATAAGATAAGATTTTTTTTGCATTTCTTGGGAAAATTTGAAATTTTAAAATCAGTTTCAACGCAATTACCATTTAAATCTCTCACCCAAGTGGGTCCAAAAGGTAATTTAAAATCAGTTCCAAAGCAACCATTTAAATTTCTAACCCAAGTGGGTCCAAAAAGTAATTTAAAATCAGTTCCAACGCAACCATGTAGATCCCTAACCCAAGTGGGCTCAAAATAGTATATTGTGTGACTAGTGTGCTAAATACATCTTTATGCGTCAGTAGTAGGAAAGCGCTCACGAGCCTTGGTGAGTGAGCATCGCGAGCCGAATACGAGTGCTGAAAACATCGCGCCTGACGCATACTATACTTTATATAACACATGCATGGTTTTAGACTTTAATAATTGAATAATTTAATGTCACTGACAGAAGAACATCTCATAATAAAAACATTGGGCTCGATACAATATTTATTCACTTTGTTACCATAGTAACCATATTTCATTTATAACACCGAAAAGAGGTACATAATGTTCATTAGATAACGGGTTTTTCAAATGTTTTTCCATTATTCATCGAAAAGCGTTTCATAATGGATCATGACGTCACTCGTCGATAAACGGTCATTTAAGGTCCACAAAAGTGATACGAAAAAACGCTAATGACCTTTGTTGTCGAGCGTCTATAATCCACAATTCGATACGAAAAACACTAAAAGCGTGCATGTGTTATATAAAGTAATTTAAAATCAGTTCCAACGCAACTATTTACATCTCTAGTCCAAGTGGGCCCAAAACGACAACAGAAAAATAAAAAGTTGAATGTATATATTTTCTGTTTAATCTAGAAATAACAGAATTGTTGAGCGTATAGCAATGTCGTTGTTTATATTAGAATACATAATATGTAGATAAAAGTATGTATATTGTTGTTAAATGGATTTTTTTTCTGTGGGAATAAATTTATTATTATTATATTGCGTTTCCATGATTCCTCTATTAAAAGATCCCAATTCCCAGGATCTGTCCCGAGAACTGATTAAAGTACCTATTCAGTTGATTTTCAATTTATTATAAAAAAAAATAATAAATTAGTGCTAGGCTTCTAGTTGTTAGTGGCATTAAAGAAATGGAATTGTTAAAAAAAAATATATCTACGCCACTGCTAGTCGTGTATATAAACGGATCGTTCTTTGAACTAGCTAGGGGGCACAATACAAAATGAATAGTACAATTTCCACAACTTGCGGACTTCAATTAGCGTTTTTTTTTATTTTCTACTTCGATTTTATTGTATTATTCACACAATTAAATTTTATTGGCAATATTATTTATAAAAATTCTTTCTCATTTGAACTCGAGCTTATCTGATCTAAGTAGAAATTTGATGAAATGTTTACTATTTCCATGTAATGCTAGTTACACCAGACATAATTTTCATGAAAAAACTAGACATTTCATAAAAGCCGCGATTTTATACAGTGTAGTGTGTAATCTAGGGCGCTATACGATTTTGACACGTTTTGTGACTGTTACCTTCGCTGACACCCGTGTAACAAACGTCACATTGGTCAAAATCGTCTTCATTACGCCCTAGGTACACAAACTACTATTTAATATCTCTCAAGCCACTTATAATCATTATAATTGCGTTAAGATTTAAATTTTCAAACGACATCTAACTGTATTATGCTGCGTTGCAGAAAGCATTGTCAATAAATAATGATCAAATAATTTACATTAGTGGCGGCCTTACAATAGATTTTAAACGTAAAGAAATAAACATAAAAAAATGCATATTTTTGTCTGTGAGTGTATTATTCAAAATTATCAAATTTTGATACGCGGGACGACCCTATTTCGCTAACAAATCAGTAATTGTGTAGCGTAATGTAATAAAAACCTTTGGGATGCGGTCGAGAGAAAAAACCATCCGTGTGTGAAAATGGCTTGTTTTGTGTTTATTTCTATTGATAATATGGCGGAAGGACCGATCTGAGTGTGGTGGAAGAACGGGTAGGCGTGATAACAATGATGTAGGGTAAAGTGGACGCCTCCTTATCTACTTAAAACAATATTACTATGTAGGATCTACCCTATTGTGTTTAATTTTTGATGTCGACATTTAAATTATGCATTACACAACAAAAGTAAGGGTCTGAAATTATTTCGTAAGGGAACTGTAATGTCATTTTTTGCCATACTTACTATAAAAATGGTTAAATTGTGTTTTAAAGACCACCAACAGCTAAAGTTATTTGGGCCTAGCACCAATTCATATTTTCAAATCATTATTTTTTTTTAATAATAAATTGAAAATCAAATTGATACTTTTACCAGCTCTCGGGCTAGAACCCGGGAATTGGGGACTTGTAATAGAGGAACCATAGCAACGCCATGTAAACAACAGCATTGCTACACTCTCGGCTATTCTCAAGCCATACTCATTATAAAATAGCTGATTTACATGCAAGTATGTTTGCATGTAAAGTGACTTTTGACAGGCCGGTGTGCGGGAATGTATCTTTCTCACACTAGTGTGGGAAAGCAAACCATTTCCATGGTGATTTATGTTTATTTGGCTGATCCGCCCGCTATTACATACCCTTGTGCGTGCCTCGGCCTACTATAGGAGTGAAGTTTGCGACACATATGAACTGTAAAATTTTTTTTGAAAATACTTGAAAATGAAGTGAAAAGCAGCTATTTTATAGTAAATGTGACAAAAAATACTATATATATTTCGTGCGTAATGTTATGACTCGTCGAGCCTCTATAATCTACAATTCATTCATTATGACTCGTGTGATGGTTAAAACTCGTTATCGCTTGTTTTAACATTCTATCACTACTTGTCATTACGCACTAGATTTACGAAGTTTTTAGACGCGCATGTATTATAATGATTTATTACGCTTTGAGAAGGTACAATTTTTTTTGGAAATTATATACCTATCTATTTTTTGAGACATTCTGACTCCTGAATTGAAGTCTGTTCAATTAAAAAAAATATTTTTATTCATTGATAAACTTACGCATTTCTCATAAATATAAATTATTTGCTCTCGAAAGAAATGTGAAAACACTCACAATTGAATACAATGACTGCCACACATAACCTCAAACGTAAATATATTTAAATTTTCACAGCACAAATACGCGAAGGAAATACAAAGGGTAAAATCAGAGTAGTTAACAGTATATATCATCGTAAGCTGCAGAATAATAAGAAGAAAACTGTAGATTAACAGCTGAGGTCATCAGCGTCTGCCCGGGATAAAGAGATAATAAATAAGTATTTATAATTTATAATTAAGTATTGTCGTCACATAATGGGTTAAATATAAATTTGTGACCATAAAAAATAAGTAAACAAAAACGACAGATCGTAATTATTTTTGTAATTTATACGTTTATAAAGTACGCCAGTAAAATTTCCGTTTTATACAGCTGTCGCAAGATATAAAAGACATACACAAGAATTGTCTGTCCATCTGGTGACATAAGAAAGAATAAAAGAAGCTGTGATGATAAACAGTTGAATGTGTTTGAACTTTTGATGCATACTTATGTATATGCAAGACGTATTTACACATTGCATAAACATTTTAAAAAGAAACACTGTTTTGTATTTTATTTACTTCATTAAAAATTATTTTAATAACGTATTTAATGAGATTATTTTTGTCAATACGCAGAAAAAAAAATGTTCCGTTGTAAAATAGCACCTATATTGCATTATAAGGTAAGAAACTTGGCGTTTGCAACTAGTGTGAAGTTTTCTGCCCGAGGTACGAGTGCATGCAACCACATGTGTTGCAAACGCCAAGTTTCATGCCCACTAATTGCATATTATTTTTCACAACAACTCTATTGACAATTCGATTTGAGGTAACTACAATTTGGGCGTGCAAAGAAGTCGCAAAAATATTAGATTTGTCAGATTTATGTGGGGTTATGTCTGTCATTTTGACGTTTATGAATATTATATGCGGATTCAATGTCGCTCTTTCTCCTTCTTAATTTGACGTTTTCAAAAATTACATACGGATCCAATCGTTCTGTCTCCCTTTTAATAACGTTAAAAAACAGAGAGAACCGACCTGAAAATTTTAGGGATGAAAACGCTTAGTTTCAACCCGCTAAACAGGTACCGAAAATCGAATTTTCAATAGCGGCGTTGTGAAAAAATATTTTTCTTATTGAAAAACAAAATTGTTAATTGATACGTGTGCCTCATGTCTCACCCACATAAAACCACGGTTGAAGTGACATTTTTCGTCAACTATGCGAATTTAAATGAATAATTAAATATACACCGTGCCCCATTTGGAAGTATACATACGATTTACGTGTAAATGTTTTAGACGGAAAGGTGGCGACGCTTTTTGTCAAGTGTAGGTAAAATATTATTAATATCTCTATTCGTGTTCCCCATTTGAGAATCTAGCATCTTTTCTCCCTTGCGTTTAAAGTCGCAGGTAGATATTAGACAGCTAAAATATGAATTTTTCATGTATTTAAAAATGCAACACTCACTGTAAGAAATGAGAAGGCCGATTACATAGATTATCGATGGTCCATTTGTAGCCAGCGATTAATCTGGTAATATGCACACAAAGAGACAGTGGCGTCGCAAACAGGTATCGCCTGCACAACGCGTAGATTCCATAAAAACACATTGCGCTAGGACGAAGATTCACTTCTACAACCTAGCTATAATGAATTAATACTCGCATGTAGTGAAAATCAGTTGATTCCGAAGCATATAAGGAGAATGTTAGATTAGTAATCATGTCGCGGTTGAGTAATTGTAAGCTCATTCTGCCGCGAAAGTGGAAAGTTTCAGGTTAGAATCCTGACTGTGACTATGGTTGGTAAAATGATTTTTTTCCCGATATGTTTGGAATCAATTATATAATTGGCTGCTTATTCCAACAAAAATTTTCAATAAAATAATATTGCCTGCTCGACTGATCCTTGCTATCATGTCGTCAGACTTGATCATAATTAAATTTTTTTTTCATGGATCTACGTAAGGTCTGGTATTTTTTTGTATCTCAATATGTGAAGGAGTCCTGAACAGTCCTTAACAACCGACGGGTTATCTATAGTTCAGGTATTCCAGTATACACAAAGAAGACCTCACATACTGGGAATACAAGTGGCCTTTCATACCTCATATCGTTCCTTTATAACCCTCAAACCTTCGTGCAATGTCAGAGCTATTTTTGTACTATGTATATTAAAGCTCACCTTAATCTGTGTATGCATGAGCTATACTACTTACAGCCAGAGCTAATGTATGATTCTTCCATTAGTTTACGATCAGCTATGCATTTCGTAATGTTTACTACGCGAAGAATAACTGCACATAACAGTAGCGTAACTACAGGGTGGCAGGACTGGCAAAAAGCCAGGGCCCCCCGGCTGCAAGGTGCTTCGCGGCACCTAACAATAAGTGGTATGCGGCACACCACTCGAATGAATGAATTGTGAATTATAGACGCTCGATAACAAGGGTCATTAGCGTCTGTGACACCACTCGACAAAAGTCTTCAAATCGTACTAGGTTTTCGTTCCTTCCATATTATGCTTCCTGTTCTTATACATAGGCAGATATTTCGGATTTTTTGCCAGAGATCTCAAATTAATGTTCAATTATAAGTATGCCAGAAGTTGTCGCAAAGTTCCCATTTCTGCCACTATGAATGCGATCTGTCAGCTATTTCCCTTCCATACATATAGTCTATATGTTGCCAGTCAGAATGATTTTCGAAACTATTATTGTTGATTTTTGCATGATGTATCAGACTTTGATATACAGGGTGTTAAAAAAAGAGTGTAACATATTTAAAGAGGTAATAGTATGGACCAAAATAAACAAAAAAGTCTTAGTAAACATGGGTCCGTAAAGTAACGGTTTCGGAGAATGGAGATATGGAAGGGGGCGCTGTATTATGGTCTGCAAGATCGCCTAATTTAAACCCTCTAGATTTCTTTTTTTGGGGATATTATAGTTTCGTAAATATTTTGAAAATAGAAAAATCGGCTGTTTTTTTGTCCTGAAGTAATTTATCTGTCAAAAAGAAATGAGTTATCTGGCAGGCATGCTTAGGTTAATTTTTATGTGTGAAACCATATGTAATTATGGAAACGAAAAGCAAATATAATATAAATATTTAATACTAGCCGTTACCTGCGTCATCGCACACGTTAACAGAAATTTTATTTTATTTATTATAATATTATGCCAAATGTCAATATTTTGGAAGTTGGAATAGTCCCGCGTCCAATTGGTCGGAATTTTTTGTAACAATCTGTATATAAACTCAGTAGTAAACGAAGCATATAGGTATAAAAGTGGGACCGACGTTGATCCCGAGGGAACGCCTAAACACATACGCCTGTTCCAGAATGTGGACGTTATTTTGTATAGAAACCATAACAAGATATTGTCTCCAATATATTTAGATTAAAGAGATACTCGCTAAAGAACAAAATTACTTTAACGTTATTATATAATTTAAAATTACCATTCGAGACGAAGCAAACTTGTTTGAATAACCTGATTGGTTAATATGATCAACAGATTTGTAATTAAAAAGTTTGATAAAGAGGCTTATTTTTTAAATTACATAGAAGTTAATTTATAAATATTTTAAAAGAAGCTTTATTTTTAATTATCAAAAGCTGAGCTGCCATTTGGGAAATATAATTATCACTGACCGTTTATAAAACACTAATTTAGTATAATTGAAAAATAATATTTGCAAAAGCTTCAGTTCTCTCTCTTCCCCTCTCCCTCTCCTGTTGTCTATATTTTTGGGCGAGTGCTAATTCATATATGCATTGTACACATAGCTGAACAAAATCATTCAAAAAAATTAATTCATTTGACAATAATCTTCATCAATGAATATAAAAAATATACAAAAGCAATCTATATATTCGCACAGTTCTCATTTCTACCGCCATGACGCGCCAATGATAGGTTGGCAGTTTCAAGCAATTTTTACGTGATGGCCGAACAACTAAATAGCATTCTAAATTATTGAATGATATTATTTATTTATATAATAATAAATAATAATAATAATAATGCGTGTAACGTCCGTTTCTCGACATGATGTCATAACAGACGCCATTCGCACCATTACTATTTTCCATTTTTCCACTTCCCGTTTCATACATTTTTATACTTCAACTAAATTAATAGCAATTAAGGAATTATAGGACATTAGGATAAGGTACGCAACTTTGAGAGCATAGGAGTTTTGACAGGCCTTGAATAAGGAACCATCTCGATATTCATCTGGAATTATTGAGGTAAACCATGGAAAACCTCAAACAAGATAGCGGGTACAGTAATTACCGTTTCTCGGCGTGAGACAGTCGGAAAAGTCCTAGCCACATCTGCCCCCGCCAGGATTCGAACCCAGTACCTTCCCAATGCGAGTCTAGTGCTGTACCACTAAGCTACATCGCTGGGTTTATTTATATAGGTACAGTGAATTTCATTTAAGACACAACATACATAAGTTTTGTTTATTCGGTAGCTACTAGCTATGGAAATCATTATAGATAGATAGAGTTTTATTGGTTTCAAGTTATACATATAAATATGTTAAAAAACAAGTCAAAAAGGTAAATATAAACAAAATCAATTTCTATGGCACATTTTTTGCATCTAAAAATTCTTTGACAGAATAGAAACACTCCTTAAGTAAGTACTTATAAATAATTTTTTTAAAAAAAATCTAGTTTCTTGTTCCTTGTTTCCATGGATATTTTATTAAGCAATTGAATGCCTAAGTAATTAGGGCCATATGTGGTATTTTTATTATGGAAAAAAGGACCCAGAAGATTTTCTTTTTTTCTAGTATTATAGTGGTGCAGAGACATGTGATCTTGAAAATTCTCTGAATGTTTTTTAATAAATATCAAACAGTTAAAAACATACTGACACGGTAGTGTTAAAATATTTAATTTTACAAACATCGGCTTGCAAGTATCCCTGGGCTTAGCATTACGCATGATTCTTATTGCTCTTTTCTGCAAAATAAATAGTCTATATGCCGTGGGGGCATTGCCCCAAATTTCAAGTCCGTATAATAATTGAGAATGGAATAAGGAAAAATAAGCCATTTTCAAAACATACAGATCTACGTTTTTAGTTAGCTGTCTAAGCAAATAGAGAGTTTTTGAAAGTTTACACTGTATATTTATTATGTGATTTTTCCAAGATATTTTGTTATCAATCGTGAGACCAAGTAAATTTATGGAAGCAATGCTATCACTACAAAAAAAGCGCATCGTTTGTGTTTTCTGAATATTAATGCATTACAGAAAATCGTTCCACAAAAAATGCAACATCAGTTAAATTGATCAAAGTTAGTTCTCACAGGTTAAAAATATGTACCCAAATGAAGAGAAAGTTACTTTTTCGGCGTATGTTGCATTTTAAGTGGAACGATTTATCTGTAATGCATTAATGATTTTCACAACGCCGAGATAGAAAATTCGATTTTCAGTACTTATTTAGCGGGTTGAAACTGAGTGTTTCAATTCTAGGGATGAAAATTTTTTGCTGTCAGTTTCCTCTGTTTTTTAACGTAGAGTGATTGAGTCGCGCCAACTTCAGTTCGCATTTATACACCAAAACGTCAAAATGACCAAATATAACCCCACATAAATTTCACATGGATCTGACAGAGTGATTGGATCCGCATATAATTTTCGAAAACGTCAGATTAAGAAGGAGATAGAGCGATGTTGAATCCGCATATAATATTCATAAACGTCAAAATGACAGACATAACCCCACATAAATCTGACAGATCTAATATGTTTGCGGCTTTTTTGCACGCCCAAATTGCAGGTACCTCAAATCAAATTGTCAATAGTTATTCTTGTGAAAAATAATATGCATTTACTCGGAACGAAACACAGCGAATGCAACGCGTGTAATTTGCAGCCCTCGTACCTTGAGCAGCAAACTTCACACTAGTTGCAAACGCTGTGTTTCGTCCCTTGTAATGCAATATACTATTCCATAGCTACCAAATAAACAAAACCCGCCTATGTTGCGTCTTAAGTGAAATTCGCTGTATATTTATGTCTACAAACAGGCGTATGATATCGATAATTGATAATATAAACCAAATTATGACATTGTTTATTTGTTTGGCCATCACGTAAAAACGGCTATCAATTAAATCTAATCCCAACCCCGAAGATATAGTGTTAGGAGTCTTCAGGAACAATTACAATGATAGCCCTGGGATGCGGATTACATGAGTCTGTACTGGGGCGGTGTCTGTAACTGGTTCTACGTCATCACCGCAACGCTTAACGCCTCCGCCCTCTTTACTTCTCTCGTCAGTAGATACCGGATGTACATACAACACTCCAGGCTACGTCACATCCTTACATCATATGTAATCATAATAGTGCTGGTTATTAGCTTATTTGATTATTATAAAGGCACATACATTATTATTGGTATCGCTCGAATAGCGGGCTGCAGGTCTGAAAGGTCGGATCCTAAAATCTCGACGTTTTACATTATTGTTTAACCAGCGAAAGAACGTCAGTCTAAAGAATATGCATAGCAGCCTTTATTTAGAGTAAGCGGCATGAAAACAAACGAATGACTTGTAGCTAAATCTGACAATATTGTTACGGATCACCCTGTATATGAACGGCGGGCAACAATTCTGAGAAGCGGTGTCTGACGTTGAATACACTGGTGCCTACGCGAAGATTCTAGACAACACTAGAGAATACGAGGACGCACTGAGCGTACACCGCACGCAGGTATATAAACAGCGAGTGTGTCGTGTTGAAGCGATCAGTGAATGGTGAGTCGTGCCATCAAGTGGATCAGTGATATAAATATTAATCAATCAACGGTCGAATCAGTCAGTACAGTGATATAAATAGCGGAGTGGATGTAAATAAATAGTACTGAAGTAACTGAGTAAATGACCGACATAAATAAACGTTAGAAATAAATCTGATATAAATTGCAGTGACATAAATAATTAGAAATAAATAATCCTTGTATATATAGTTATTTGTTAAGTGTTATTTAAGTGGCTTGTTTAGTTCAATAATTACCGTTTAAGTTTTTTTATTGTTAGAATTGACTTTTCGTTGTGGCATTTATTGTTATTGTATTTTTAATTATTGTAAATAATTATTTATTCCGCCAACTCAGAAAACAGTTTTGTAACAATATGTATTCAACGCTACTGTCAGATCGTGAACACCTTCTTCGCCTATCCCCTTCCGCATCGACGTTCTTTCTTTGGTTAGACAGTAGACTTACAATTTCGGGTAGTTCCGGACATGTATACCTCCAGGAACCATGTTATGTGTTGTAGATGTTTTGAACTAAAAACTTACCCATCTAAAGATAACGTTATAATTATTTTTATATTAATTCTTCGATGGATAAGTTTTTTAAAACAATTTCTAAAAACAATACAACGAATGCAAATCGGTTAATCGAAACCCAGATAATTGAGATTTCACTGTAATTAAACATTCAAACAAAAATTGTTTAATCGACCGAAAACTGCAAATATTTATATTTTTGTTTCATAATTTGGTTTTATCAATGGGAATAATAGCTTGTTTGTAGTACTTTACAAATTTTGAACGCTATAAAATAACGTCCTCTGTGAGCTGACCAAACCCTAATATTAGATAGACGCTCGATAACAAAAACGAGGACAGCTTGGTGTAATGATCAGTGTGCTGGCCTTTGGAGCAATCTGTCGTGGATTCGAATCCCACCTCACTAGCATGGATGTGTTGT
Organism: Mongoloraphidia duomilia; assembly: GCA_039654895.1. Lineage (NCBI taxonomy): Eukaryota > Metazoa > Arthropoda > Insecta > Raphidioptera > Raphidiidae > Mongoloraphidia > Mongoloraphidia duomilia. Next base: position 19,329,614 of record CM077527.1, read on the forward strand.
GCTGTCATTTAGTTTTAAGTGATAAAATATGTTATTTGTTGTAATTAAGACGCTAATGACCTAAGTTGTCGAGACCACAAAAACCCTTATATTCTTCACTGGAGAGTAGTCAGGTAAAAGTAGGTACTCTATATCTAATTTAAGTTTACACATAGCCAGACTAATAGCAAACTAATAGGGAAGCCGACCTTCCCGGAAAAAAAAATTATCACCATTCAATTCTTTATTAGTGCTTTTGTAATACAAATTTTTGACTTAACTCTCTACGACCAACCGTTTTCGAAAAAAACGGCTGACACGGGTGGTCTGACTCACTCTATATATTAAATTATTATTATTCAATCCGATATGTACCCGTTTATATTTTGTACAACAAAAATATTCATCCAGTTTGAGAATCCAAACTCGGGGGTTCAAGAAGAAAAACAAATGCATATAACTAGGAAATTTAATTTATTTAATCGGGGGCGTGTTGTTGACAGCTATTGAGTACCCGAAGGTATTGGAATTCGTCATCAGGAACGTAGCGGGAATTTGAAATTGAAGAATGTTTTTGTTGTAATGTATAACAATTTTACCAATTAAATTTTTCATTACTAAAAATTAGACTGGAATGTTACTAATGCTTGGGGTGAATTGGGAAGTGTACCCTTGGTTCTCTTTAATTACGCCTCTGTTCCTCATCTCCTAGTAAGTACTACAAGATGTTTCGGACGCTACAAATATTTTTGTGAAATCAAAGTAACACCCATGAGGTGGAAGAAAATTTTAATCTAAATTTTTTTCGTTCAATTCGATCCAGTATGAAATAAAATATTGCGCTATTCGAAAAATAGTGTACTTTTTATGGTTTATAATATATAGGTAGGTAAAATAAAATAAAAAAGGTTGAAATTAAAATAAAAGTTAAAAAACTATATAACTATGTAAAAGAATAAAACAAGGAAATCAAAACCTGAGACAGTATTTTTTTTGCTATCAGTAGTCGGGGACTCAAATACCGAAATTTTTCTTCAGCTCCCGAACAAGTCTCCGACTACTAACAACAAAAAAATACTATCTCAGGTTTTGATTTGCTTGTTGTTTTCTTTTACGTAACCGGGTTTAAGTTTTTTTTTAACTTTTATTTTTAACCGACTTCAAAAAAAGGAGGTGGTTCTCAATTCGGTTGTATTTTTTTTTTATGCTTGTTACTTCAGAACTCCGTCATTTATAAACCGATTTGGAAAAATTCTTTTTTATTTGAAAAGATATACTTTCAGATTGATCCCATAGAAATTTCATCAAAATCGGTTCAGTAGTTCGGCTGATTTTAATAAAAGTTAGTAACGGCGTGTGATTCCTTAAGGTAAATGTCACTTTTTGACACATCAGACAGCGTAAGAAAGTCGGTTTAATAAAAGTGAGTAACGGCGTGTGATTCCTTTAAGGTAATTGTCACTTTTTGACACTAAAAAGTAAAAAATAAAAAACTTTTTAACAAAAAAAAAAACTTCTTCAAAAAGCCACTAAAAAGAGGAAAATAATAAAATTTTGAGGTCTGCGCCAATTTAATAAAATATGAAGTTGGTTAAAAAGAAGATATTAATCACTATACTATATACTTTTTAATCGACTTCATATTTTATTAAATTGGCGCAAACCTCAAAATTTTATTATTTTCCTCTTTTTAGTGGCTTTTTGAAGGAGGTTTTGTTTTTGTTAAAAAGTTTTTTTTATAGCTTGATGAAAACACTAGCACCAAATAGATATTGTGACCTCAGGCTGCAATAATATAAGGTCACGATCGGGAGCGTGTCACAATTCATTATATGAAGCGCTCGAATGTGTTCACGAGACGAGTTCCGCATTATGAATGCATATAATCGCGAGATGGTTAAAAAGGGTGCGTCTCGATGGAAGTTGGAAGGGCGCAGGCGTCAATAGGACACAGCAACCGGTGCCAAGTGAGAGCCGGTGGCGTCGCGGTGCCCGTAGATATGTTATATAACGCAGACACAGACATACTGTTCGGTGTGATGACGTATGAAGGATCGCGAACTTTGCATATACAGGATGTTAAACTATAGTGATAGTAGTGATGGGCTAGATATTTTTACAATCGAAACAATTTTTGTAATCGTTCATAATAACAATCGAGTCCACAATCGACTCGGAGTTTGATTTTACAATCGAAATTTACGATTGTTCAAGTCGATTATTTGCTACATAGGTTATAGCAATAGCAGCGAATGAGAATACATATAATCGCGATTCAAGGTTATATGCTAGTCGACTGACGTTCACGTGACTCGTTGATAGTTCACTGTCCACACTGTTCAGTCAGTACTCTGTGATCTATTCACTGTTGAATTCGTATTTACGCGATTACTGCACAATCGACCATTGACTCGACCACAGTTGTTGAGTGATGAACGATTGTATATATTATGTGGCTCTCGACAGTGTACGATTCAGTACTATGAGACCCGGTCTCAGTGAACTATGAAACAACAACAATCGAGTCCAAGTGACAACCATCGAGAGTCATCGATATGTTTAAACAATCGATAAAATCAACTAAAACATTACGTATTGCCCATCACGAAGTGATACATTTTGTGTGATGTTTGGTGTCCAAGACACGCTATGAGTAATAATTAGTAAATAATTTAATAGATATCTTTGTTCCGTCTTATAGCTTCTTTTTATATTTGTATTATGACGTGTTTCGGCGACGGGTTGCCATCTTCAGATAAAATTATTTAAGAATTATTCACATGGTTGATAAATAATTTAAAGACAACCATGTGAATGTTTCTTAAATAATTTTATCTGAAGATGGCAATCTGTTTCCGAAACGCGCCATAATAGAAGTTACAAGACGGATCAAAGGTAGCATTCCTAAATTCTAGGGTCCCTTTTCTATAAACATTCTGTATATAGCTAATGCTCCCTCACAAGTTATTTGTTTGCTTATCTATCCCATCGATTACCAAAACTGTTTTGGAACTTCCGGCCGTCGAACGTAAAACTGAGTAATTGAAGGCGATCTCAATTTAAATAGAAAAATGACTCAATAAATGTCTCAATAAATGCTCAACAATGGCATGTAAAGATCTGTGTATACTTTGGATTTGTACATTTTAATAACGACCTCTGTCAAGGGCGGATTCAGGATTTATTGGAAGAGGGAAGGGCACAAAATCATCCAAACTAGTCTAACCTAAAAAAGCAAGATGCCTTGACACCGACATTATAGCATTACCCTATGTGCACCGCGGGGAAGTTGCACACTCGGATTTAAGAAATTACTTAATGTGTGTTTTTTCTCTAATTGAAGTTTAAGAATTTGTCGGAAACCGATCGGAAACTTGTTCTATAATAGAAAAATTCTCAAAAGTGTGTACTTTTAATACAATTTTAAACATACCTATAAAAATATGCCGCTACAGAAATGACATAGATAATATTCAGCCAGTGATTGGATGACTAGATCTACTGTGTCTCGCCCATTGATTTGTGTGAACCACAAGGAAGATTTAAAAAAGTGTTATCAAATACAATATTATTTTTTGTTTGGGCACATTTTTTCCTAGTTACTTAATATCTGTTTTTTTAATAACTCTGTAGTTTTGAACATTTTTTGAAGTGAAATCTTCTTTAGCGACGTATCTATTTGAAATCTTATGAACGACAAAGGGGAAATGCTTGAATAGAGGGGAAATTTGCATCACCTAGGTAACCTACCCATTTCGACATTTTAATTTATAATATAAACAGCAGATAAAGGGGAAATGCTTGAATAGATGGGAAATTTGTATCACCTAGATAACCCACCCATTTTGACTTTTTTATTTATATAAACAACAGATAAAGGGGAAATGCTTCAATAGAGGGAAAATTTATATCACCTAGGTAACCTACCTAGTTTGACATTTTAATTTAAGTATATAAACAGCAAATATTTTTTATAATTTTTCTAAAAAATATTCTAATGCAGTTTTCACTTCCCCCATGAGCTTATGTGGATGAGGCTCATACCTTTTTTTAAATAATTTATATATTATCCACATCTTTCTATACATAAAGAAGTGTGACTATAAGTCTTCTACGTCATAATATGGCAGTTTATGCTCGGTGTTTAAAAAATATATATTTGTTTAATTCTTGTTTGCAATTAAGAGGAAGGATATAAGAACAAAAAAGCTAGTTTACAATATTTGTTTATATTGTCCCTGTATTTATTGTAGATTATAGACGCGTCGACATCTAAGGTCATTAGCGTCTTTCAACTACACTAAATAACAACTAACTTAAAACTAAATAACATCACAAAACATCCATGAGTGCAGGTGGGATTCCAACCCACGGCAGTCCAGTCTAGAGGTTGCGGCACCAAGCATGCTAACCACTAGGCTATACTGCCCTCTTATATTGTCCCTCATCTTGTCTAAAGACGTATCTGCAATTTACACCACTGTTACCCATCTTCGTGAGAAGAAAGTCAAGCTTATAAGGGCGGTTGTTCGATGGCGTATCTCCCTGTTTCAATTTTTGTCAGTTACATCTTTACGTGAGATGAGGGACGATATAATGAGGAATAAAATGCACCGTTCAAAATTATAAAGTTTTGATACGTGGGACGACCCTATTGTTAGCAAAGATTCAATATTTATGGTTCGATAATATTTCTTGTCACGTAGTTCCAGTTTAATCCACCTGCGACTAATATAATTTTCTCTGGTTAATTCTATTGAAATTTATAACTGAAAACGAATAAATAAATGGTATTCAAGTATCAAACTAAATTTAAAACTTTCACAATATCTAGAGAGAAAAAAATAAAACGATTTTAATGCATTAAAAATTTAAAATGTGTTTTTCTAGAACATTGTCACTTCATGGGTGTTCGTAATAGTAATGCTAACATAAAAATCATTTATTTGTATTTAATAGTTTGCGAAACATGATGGCACGAATATTTAATATGTACATAGTAATGTACCTATATTGATTATCTGTTACCGAATGAGTGGAATAATGATAAGAGCACTATGCTCATAAACGAAAAGTAATGGTAAATAAACAAAGGTTTGAGTTTCTGTGGACAGTAATAAAGGGTTTTTCAATAAGGACATAACAATTTTGTATTTAAATAAAACACAGAATAATTGAGATATCGGGCTGAAATTTATTCCAGGTGTAGTACACATGTTACAATTATGTATGGAATTCGACGTCGTTCATATGACCACCACGAGCACGACGGCAGCGATCGATTCAATTTTCAATCACTCTTTCACACATATCAGTTGGAATGTTGGCAATTTCGCGTTCAATATTGTTCCTGAGCTCCTCTAACGTTGTTGGAATGTTGGCATAAACCTTCGACTTAAGGTAACCCCATAAGAAAAAATCCAACGACACGTCAAATCGCATGAGCGAGGTGGCCAGTCGACTGGACCATTTCTCGAGATTAAACGATTACTAAATTTTCCTTTCAATAAATCATTTGTTAGTAAGTTTTAACGATTTCCAAACGTTGCTCGTTCGTGAATTTCACCATGATAAAAATGTAAGCCTTGACTGACGTTTTGACTTTGACAGATCATAAAAAAGTTTGTAGGTTATGTTCCGTATTATAAAACAAAATTGTTATGTCACTATTGAAAAACCCTTTATTAGGTAAATGATAAAATCAACCGATTTTTTAACCCCTTATATCCCACCCAAGAATGTTGCTGGAACCTTTGGTGTGAATATAATAAAAAACAGAATTAACCACAAACACCAAACCATAGTAATTTAATACTCGACGTATGCCAACCAAGTTGGCATCATCAGGAGATGATTAAAACTAAAGACTAAACACTAATTACTAACTATTTATAGACTACCTAGTTGTTACTATAGACTTAATCATAATTACCTTATAACTAAGAATATTACTCCTAGAACTAACAAGAACAAACTAAGTCTATGGTTTTACATCTAATAAGTCATATGTATTAAATTACTATGGTTTGGTGTTTGTGGTTAATTCTGTTTTCCTTATATCCACAACAATACCTATTATTCACATAACAACAAGGGCGTCGCCAAGAGATCAAAAAAGCGACCAAAGTGCGAGCAATTGACTTCCTTACCTATTAATAAATTCCGCACCGCATGACAAAACGTAAATAAATTCACAAGGTTTAATGTATATTGTAGAAAGTATTGAAATATTCAGAATAACATTAAGATTTTGACATCCGTTTTTAAAATCGCCGCCATTTTCATTGATATTAGAACCGTTCTTATTACAATCGTCATCGAGGCAAAGACTTCCAAAGTGTAACGCTTCATGCTCTCGGCGTTCATATTTTTTATCCTCCATAATATTGCCCCATTGCCCCCCCCTTAGTCATAAGCTGGCGACGCCCTTGCATAACAATTAGATGTGAAATAATATATCAGACAGCCAAGCTGCCATGATTTGTAAGCTGTATGTAAGAAAAAATCAAATTTGATTTTTTCATACATACAGCTTACAAATCATGGCAGCTTGGCCGCCTGATATAATATTATTTCACCTCTAATATTGTTATGTGAATAATATTGTTGTGGATAAAGGGTTAAAAAAATCGATTGATTTTATCATTTACCTAATGAAAAGTAATGGATTTAAATCCAGGTAAATGTGTCATAGGGCTTTTTCTAATATCTTTTGCCGGGAGAACCAGCCAATAATACTAAAATTAAATTTGAATCTGTTACCGAATGAGTGGAATAATGGTAAGAGCGCTATACTCATAATCGAAAAATAATGGGTGTAAAACCAGGTAGATATGGTATAGGACTTTTTTCTGACACCTCTTGCCGAGAACCAGCCAATAATATCTAGGTATTAAAATAAAATTCCAATTTTTTGCTGATTTTATGCCTCTTTATATTCGACTGCAATCACAGTAGGGTGAAAGTTTGATCTTTGCCGAAAATTTCGTACCGAGATATATTTTTCCAAGGACAAAACTCGATATATTTTTAACTTTCCATTGGATCCGATTTTGCGAATGAAAAATTTGGACATATCTGCACGTTTTGAGATCCCTAGAGTCCGAATCTACTGTTTTTAGAGATATGTCTTTCTCTCTCTCTCTGTGTGTGTCTCTCCCCCCCCTATCTCTCTCTCGGTTTTTCCGCTCGCATATCTCAAGAACAAATAATGATATCGACTCTTGACCAATTTCATTTGACACATAATTACATAATGAACACCTGATTTAGTTTGCAGGAAATTTCAATTAGCGGTCTCTTGTTTAGGTATAACAAAAAAACTGCTGTAAAATTGTTGTAAAATGTTTCTAGTCACGCATATCTCGAGAACAAATAATGATATCGACTCCGGACCAATTTCATTCGACGCATAATTACATAATGAACACCTGATAAGGTTTGCAAAAAAATTAAATTGGCGATATTTTTTATAACTAAAAAACTACTGTATGGTTGTAAAATGTTAACCTGTATTGCAAATATTTTCTCTACGCTAGACTGGTCTCTAATCTCTAAGGCCACCCAGAGAAGTTAGCAGTGTGGTTTTACCCACACACCAAGCCTCTTTATAAACTTTATTTCGTCAAACATAAAAAAGAAACTAAAAAGTGAGTGTTTAAACGAGCTCTAGGTGTTTCGAAATTATGTAACCAAACAAGAAAAAAAGTTCACTTTGAAGGTTTTTTCAATTAACTTAAATAATTAATTTAATGTACGAACGTATTACGTATCCTTGATTAAATTTGAATATAGTACGGTTAGCTTAATAGAGTTATATTTTTATGATTTAAAGAAAATCACAAATGATATTAAAGATATAAAAACCAGCTCTCCAGGTCAGGCTTCGCTGGGGTAGATGTTGGTTTGGGGAAATTAAATCTCGCATATATCATTTTTAACAGACTTCAGAAAAAAAAGGAGGAGGTTCACAGTTCGACTGTATTTTTTTGTGTGTATGTTACGCGATTTCTCCTGCATTTGTGAACCGAAATGATGATTATTGTTTTATTTAATAGGGCATACCCCGGGGTGGTCCCATATAAATTTTACTTAAATCGGTTCAGTAGTTCGACTGATTTTAATAAAAATTAGTAACGGGATGTAACACCGTTAAGGTAAATGTCAAATATCAAGACAGAAGTCGGTTAACAACGTGCAAACTACGTATTGTAAAGCCACTAAAAACTAAAAAATAAAAAACTTTTTTACAAAAAAAAAAACCTGCTTCAAAAAAGCCACTAAAAAGAGGAAAATAAAAGCAGCGATGTTTACGTTTATAACTATATTATACGTCTACATAACTAATATTGTACGAATATTCAGTCGAGACATCAAATACCTATTGGCCACCATTTGGATTCTTATGTTTGGCTTCATTACTGATTAAGGTTCAAATTACATTACCAAAATCACGTAAACAAAATTAAATATTTTCGGCGATTTTTAATACTCATTGATTAATAATATAGTATATTGCATTACAAGGTAAGAAACTTGGCGTTTGCAACCAGTGAAAAGTTTGCTGTCCGAGGTACGAGGGCATGCAACCACACGTGTTACAAACGCCAAGTTTCATACTAAGTAATTGCATATTATTTTTCACAACTCTATTGACGATTTGATTTGCGGTACCTACAATTTGGGCGTGCAAAAAAGTCGCAAAAATATTAGATCTGTCAGATTTATGTGTAGTTATGTCTGTCATTTCGACGTTTATGAATATTATATGCGGATTCAATATCGCTCTATCTCCTTCTTAATCTGACGTTTTCGAAAATTATATGCGGATCCAATCGCTCTTAATAACGTTAAAAAACAGAGAGAACCGACCTGAAAATTTTCATCCCGAGGGATGAAAACGCTTAGTTTCAACCCGCTAAACAGGTACCGAAAATCGAATTTTTAATAGCGGCGTTGTGAAAAATAAAATTTCACTTGCACACTGGTTTCATAAACTGCACCGTGTTAATATTTGGAAAAGAATTATCTTTTTTTCTGAATATGTTCTTTCAGTTGCTTATATAATTTTGAAACACCCATATTATAAAGAAGCTATAAAAACCGCAAGTAGATAGCAATTTTACTACCCAATACTAGACTATTAAAAAAAGTCTTAAAATATATAAGTCATATCGTTGATCTCAAAAAAGTCTATCGACTTTTTGTTAGTATGTTTATGTCTTTTTTACATTTTTATTCGTCTTCGTTATGCATGCAAATTTAATTTTATCAGATCTCTATAACTTATAGCGATATTTCTTTTTATGGGCCGGCAAGACAACACGACGAGATCCGTGTCTCGTCTCGCCTCGGCAGCGCTAGTCGGTTTTTTGAGCCCGAGTCAAAGGATGCGTGCCGCACCGAAATGCGAAAATGAATTGCGTATTTTTCCTATACACTATTTTAGGGTTCCGTAGCCGCTAGTAATCCCTATATTTTTATCGTATCCGCTTTTGTGTCACGCCCCCATATCTCCTTAAATTTACAACCGATTTTAATGAAATGTCATAGGGAGATGTCTATTATATTCACAAAATTGAAAGTCCTCAAAAATTGTAAAAAAAAATTTTTTTTTAAGCAGTTTATGAATACCATTATCGAGTGAAGTGTCGTTGGATAGGTTTTTCTAAAGCTCTGCTTACATCTAAACCTATTTTTTAAAAGCTGGTCCAAACTTGAACGCGCATTTCAAGTGCGCACCTATACAGTGTGTAAACGGAAAATAACATTTATAATATTATAGTAGGCTATGGGCCATAAGTCCTTATGTAAATATGTAGTGGATTACGTAGAAAAAATAGTAAGTACATTGAATTTTTTAAACAATTTTCCGTAGCAACGCAGGCCTAGGCAGAAATCCGAGCCTGTAGCAACGGTTGCCTATTAAGAGTAACTCACAGACCAGCAAATTTGAAGGCCTGTGGAGTAACTAAATAAATAAAACAAAGCATCTACTACATAATATTTACATTAGATTTTATAACCAATAGCTTACTACAAAATTTTAAATGTTCTCAATGTTATTTTCTATATAAATTTTTATAGTAGGTACAAAGATTTACTAAAATTTTTTTTGTAGAACTTTTTATCAGTTTACGTTGAACGTTTCGTAAAGTTCTACAAAAAAATTTTTATTAAGTCCTTGTACCTACTATAAAAATTTATATACAATAGAAAAAATGGACACGAAAAGCGATTTTATAGTTATTTCTATGTTCGATAAAACCGTTTACACACTGTATAATAGTTTCTTTTAATAATATATTTTTCTTGTACGCCCTGTACATTTATAATAAATCAATAGGTACTATCCTTAAAAAGTAAGAAAAGTATGTAAATATAACGACGAGATAATGACGTCACGTAAAGATACTTGTAAGAAATTAAGTTGTAGGTAAAAGAATCTAAGCACGCAAAGTAATATTAAAATGAGAAGTCAAGGCGTGGCTTAGTTTGCACAAAAAATAGGGTGCGGTTTTATGAAACCACGAGGCAAGTGAAACTTTATTGCCATAACCCCAAACGCTAACGAGATATCATCGAAAGTATATAATTTTGTTTAAGTGGTTTTGGTAATTTAATTTCAAACTTGATAAATAACACGATTATAGAATTTTGGATCGCCATCTTTTTAATGGCATTCGAGTGTCTAAAAATACTGTCTAAACTGAAAATCAATTAAGTTAGACCAGGGGTCGGCAACCTGCGGCTCGCGAGCCACATGCGGCTCTTATGATGTCAAGATGCGGCTCTCCAGTTTCATGCGCAAATATTAATAATTATATTATTTTATTTTCAAAACTCATAAAAAATATTATACTGCAAAAAAAAACTTTAAACAGGAACAGAGAACAGTGAGAATAGGTGGAGTAGAGAGTATACGGACAGCTGACATTTTTTAAATGTAGCAACACTGTTCTGTTTGTTTAGTTATTGGTGCACTGTGTCGTCAACGGTCGCAGTCGGAACTTTTTTTTATATACCTAATCCTAATCAAATATCATAATATTGAAATAAAAATGTAAGTGCCTCTTTAAAAACTGGTAAATTTTGTAAATTGTAACTTTTGGCTCTTCCGTCTCAAAAGGTTGCCGACCCCTGAGTTAGACCATTACAATTAAAGAAAATTTTAACTTTTGTCTCCATTTTAAGGGTTTTTGAGTAAATTTTGAAGTGGTTCAATGTCTTAAAATGACCCTTAGGGAAATCATTTTATGCTTTTATACTTAAGTGGTCAATTCTTTGGACATCTCAAGCCATATCGCACTAAGGTAAGATAGAGCACGTGAATTTCGAGGGCAAGGGCATTCCCTGCCCTTTTATTTCACATACATCATTTTTTGTGTCGTATTTACCCCATCGGTGAGATGGGGTAAATGACCATGGTTACTTAATGCGCAAAAAAATAATTTAACGCATTACCGAAAGCATCATCGGTATCCTATCAGCGTGGCCTTCCTTCAAAAAGCCACCAAAAAGAGGAAAATAATGAAATTTTGAGGACTGTTCCAATTTAATAAAATATGAAGTCGGTTAAAAAGAACGATATTAATCATGTATACTTTTTAACCGACTTCATATTTTATTAAATTTGGCACAGACCTCAAAATTTCATTATTTTCCACTTTTTGGTGGCTTTTTGAAGAAGGTTTTTTTTTTGTTAAAAAGTTTTTTATTTTTTACTTTTTAGTGGCTTTACAATAGGTACGTAGTTTAGTCGCTTGCCAATAGATTCACTTACTTAACTGACTTCTTTCGCTGTGTGATGTGTCAAAAAGTGACATTTACCTTAAAGGAATCACACTCCGTTACTCACTTTTATTAAACCGACTTTATCATCTTATGCTATGGTGACGTGTCAAAAAGTGACATTTACCTTAAGGAATCACACGCCGTTACTCACTTTTATAAAAAATCAGCCGAACTACCGAACTGATTTAAGTAAAATTTATATAGGGACCAATTTCGAGGTATATACCCTATCCAATAAGAAAAGAATTTTCCAAATCAGTTTATAAATGACGGAGTTCTGAGGTAACAAGCATAAAAAATAAATAAAAAAAATACAACCTCCTTTTTTTGAAGTCGGTTAAAAATCTATAACAGAACAGTGAATACCATGATGCTTCATAAAAAATAGGTGTATCTTTTAAAGTCTTTGAAGAATTACCTCAATGACAAATGTTTTTGATGTGAAACATCTTATGTCGGCCGTCGGGCTGTGAACAGCCGCGTGAGGGGAAATATGCAATGAAATTTATGGTCCGCTCCTTCGCTGCTGTTCTCCCCACCACTGCGGCACTCTCTCTCTCTCTCAGCTTCCGCGCACTCGGGCACGGGAAGACAACCGCGTGTGTTACAGTGCAGTATATAGGATTACGTCAGCATAACAGTTAGTTGCTGCTTTTGAAAAAATATATACTACTACATAGAGAATACCACCGAGTTCAATAACGTTTTCTTTGATGTTTCACATCTGTCGGGGGTCACGAGACCCACACCTTTTTTATAATTTGCGAGAATTATTAATGGCTAAATTTTCTATTTTTGTTTCATGTTCAGTGGAGCTTTTCTGAAATAAAAACTCTATTCTATTCTAAGTATATATATCCTGACAAGTTGAAGTGACCAGACAGTAGAATGCACGCGTCACAGGGCATCCAATGCAGTCTCAGCAAGGAGAGTATATATCTGGATTGGGGAGTGTAGTAGATGGGTCCGTAGTGCTACTGTTCCATTCCGTCGTATGCTGTACACATTATAGCGTCCCGACGCTTTGGACTGTACGCGTCGTTGCTCGACTGTTTTTCCCGATCCTCGTCTGTTTTGTTCGCGACCACTCGTAACGTACAAACTTGTGTTGTGACGGCGGTGACTATATTCGATAGTGTACGAGGACCGACGTCGCTTTTCACTTCAATTTTAATGCGTCTATATTTTTTTTATAAACACTTAAACTGGATGCATCTTTGAAACTTAAAACGACAAATTTTATTCGACTTCCAAATTTAAGTTCGGGTGTGTTTTTAAAATATGAAAGTTTAAAAATTCGACTTACCGAGCATTTGAAATGCTGTTTTGGTGAACATTTAACGCGTTGACTTTGAAGGCAGCTTCGAGTTATGCCTGCAATTAAAAAAAGAAAAGGTTTAATAAAAAAATTCGAATTATCGGTTGGTTGAAAAGAAAGTTTTAAATTAAAATTGCGACTTATCGGGAGATTAAAATACTGGTATAACAAGAAAGTTTTAATTTAAAATTTCGACTTATCGGGTGGTTATAAAAAGAAAGTTTTAAATTAAAATTGCGACTTATCGGGAGATTAAAATACTGGTATAAAAAGAAGGTTTTAATTTAAAATTTCGACTTATCGGGTGGTTAAAAAGAAAGTTTTAAATTAAAATTGCGACTTATCGGGAGATTAAAATCCTGGTATAAAAATATAGTTTAAATTTAAAATTTCGACTTATCGGGTGGTTAAAAAGAAAGTTTTAAATTAGAATTGCGACTTATCGGGTGGTTGAAATATTATTAAAAAAAGAAAGTTTTAATTTGAAATTTTGACTTATAGAGTGATTAAAATATTGTTTTTTGAGTTGATAAGTTCGATTTATTTTGAAGCAAAGAAGTTTCAACTTAATTATTTGACATAGAGAGAGATTAAAAAACTGAACTTAACAATTTTAATTCATGTAGTTATTAACATTTTTAACCCAAATTTGTATTTTTTGTAATTTTAAAAATAACACTTTATAGTTGTTGTTTAGTGAGTGGCTAAAGTATAGGTCTGAAAAACGTTTTGATAAGTCGAATTTATGTCAATTCTTCTTTCTATAATAATAAAGAAGGATTTATAACTATTTCTTGTTTAGCAACTAACCAAGAAACTAACTTTAGTGTTAAATAAAGAATACTTAAGATTTTGGCAAGCGTTTTAAAAAAAACGAAGTGTTTTCTGAAAAGTTGTAAATTAACTCCTCTATTTAGAAAGTGGTTAAAATATCGATTTGAAAAACGTTTTAAAGTCGTACAATTCATGTTTAGTTTGTTGTAACAAATAAAATCAATTGTATTAAATATTTTAAAAAAATTGTTATTTGCTTAAATGTGATATATATTTAATATTTAAAGGTAAGAAGGGATTAAAACGTTGTTTAGAATTTAGACGTGTAAAATCTAATATAATATTAGATAAAGATAAATCTTTATTCACCCCTAAACACAGGCAGAACCTCTGATCAAGCTAGTCAATTTACAATAAAAGTCAAATTACATTTAACTTTAAGATTGGTTGCATTGAAGCTGTCAATTTTTATATTATTTTTTATTTGAAATTTAAAGTTGTGAAAAAAGCAAAAAAAAAACATTTTATTTATAGTGAACTGTTTATTATTACATCGACGTTTTGTTTAAAATTTAGGTCTCATCGAACTAAAATAAATATTACCCGAACAAATGTCAAAAAAATAGAGAAAAAAAAAACAATTTCAACATTCATACGTTTCACTGAACTAATTATTACGTTCACCATGAATTATTGTTTGTTTATTTAATTATATATTTTTTAAATTATTAGGGAAAGCAAAATTATAAAATATACATCTGCTATAAAGTGATTAGCACGGAATTAATACGGGATTATTTTTTTATATTATAAAACCAAACATTACTGTAAATAGGTATTTCAAATGTATGCAAATAAAATATTTAATGAAGCAAATTTTCAATACAATGGAAAACATCAATTATTTAAAACTAGGTTGGCTTATTTATACGACCATGATTCAGATTCGAAAAAAAATTTATTTTCTCTTTGTTTATTTTTATGAAATCAAAAATGTTCGTTAGATTTTATTTTTTGAGATTATTAGAAAAAAATATTTTTTTTCAGTATGCCAATATATTTGTCTAAAAAAATATGAAAACAAAAAAAGCTAGGTGTGTGGGTATAACCACACTTCTAACTTCCCCTTGGGCACCCTTAGAGATTAAAAAAAAATCACTAATTGAAATTTCCTGCAAACCTAATCAGGTGTTCATTATGTAAATATGTGCCGAATGAAATTAGTCCGGAGTCGATATCATTATTTGTTCTCGAGATATGCAAGCCGAAAAAAAGCTTACTAACGTACAAACGAACGAACAAACGAAAGTACGTACACACATACACACAGACATTTCTCTAAAAACAGTAGATTCGGACTCTAGGGACCTCAAAACGTCCAGATATAGGTATGTCAAAATTTGTCATTCGCAAAATCGGACCCAATACAATAACTTCCAATGGGAAATTAAAAAAGACCGTGTCTCAAAATTCCAACCTGAAAAATCAATAATAATAATAAAACTGTAAAGAGAGGTTATGTGTTCCGCCCTAATTTTTAAACCCCTAATCCGATTCCAATGAAATTTGGTACATGTGTAGGGCTCCTCATTCCTTAACTCAAAGGATAGTCTACTTTATATCATGGCTTCGGTAGCGTTAAGACAGAACTTTCAAACAAATTTAAAGTATTTTTTATACAAAAACAACAAATCGATCACTGGCTGAAAAAATGGCACATTTCTAAAAGACAAAATTTTAACAAAACTTTTATGAGTCTATGAATCAGTCATTTTCCCCAAAAGTGTTAATTTTGAAATGCGCCATTGTTGCAGCCGGTGAGCGAAATGACTGAACACACGTAATAAAGTCGATTTATATTATCCGGTGAAACACGGCGCGGGAGAGTAGCGTTTCCGACAAGACAAACATTTTTACATGCATTTCAAATACGAATATTTATACTTAGCGGATCCCGTCCGTTCGGACACGTATCAATACTTGTAATTTTGAAATGCATGTAAAAATGTTTGTCTCGCCGTGTCTAAATCGAGCTTTATGGGGATTCCATACTCAAAGGGTAGAACTTTATACATGTTACCAGTGCAATTCAGTAAATAAGTCTGCAAAAACATAAAACTTGAAAAAATTTAATTTTCTTTGTAAAAAATAAAAATAAAACTATGTTCCCCAATTGGGAAAGTTGGACATTAAAATGTTAAATATATGAAAGAAAAAAGAAACTACCGAACCGATTTAAATAAAAATCCGTGAACATTGTGAACAAAACGGCGTCGAAATTATTCAAATTGGTCAACCCCTCGAGAAGTTATGAATTTACGTAATTTACTAAATTTGTTTTATAAAATTTATTCCCTTTGGAGTTTAATTTAAACTTATCTCTTAGTTACTTAACAAGCCATGGCTAATAATTTACAGTAATCGGTATGTATAGAAGCCAATAATCCGTATATTAAATAAAGTTGCTAAAAATCTTGAATGTTGGTATTTTTCTGTGACACCCAAAAAAAAATTCGAAAATTTTCGTTGTCCATTTTGACCTTTTCACTTTGTCTAAAACTTTATAAATTATTGTTACATTCTAAAACATGCTCAATTAAATTTATTTGTTCATGACACAAAAAAAAATTCGACTGATGACCAGTCCTATACTTCCCACCTAGTAAATATTTGCAAAAAATAAACACTCTTTTTTTATTCTTTGAAAAAAAGCATGGCCCTCTTTTTTGTTTAGTGATCTACTGATGGCTAGCTTAAAATAGCAAAAATCATGGTTACCTTAATTTACGTACAATTTTTATTTTTTTTAGTGAAATATTTTTTTTCTCGAAAACTTTACATTTTAGAGAAAAAAATATTTACGTTTTTTTCATATTATAACATCTAGAATTCATTTATATTTTTTTTACCTATGTTAATACGTGACATTGAGAACGTTTTTTTTTAATATCTCAGGATTCACTGAACCGATTTGACTCAAAAACTAATCAGATCTAAGTTAAAGGCTGATAAACACAATAGAATAATCGGCATGGCCGTATGCTGTTCCGTTTTTACGATATCGAAGATGAAAAATTGACCACATACACACACACACACACACATACACATACAGACATCACTCAGAAAATGATCTTAAACGATTGCTAGGGTCTCAAAACGAGAAGATCTGTTAAAATCTCGAAATATTTTTTTCGGACTAAATCCATTACTTCCCTACCATAGTAGAGATGGGAAGTAAAAAGTTGCTAAAATCTTGAATTTTGGTATTTTTCTGTAACACCCAAAAAAAACCCTATGTAAATTCGAAAATTTTCGTTGTCCATTTTGACCTTTTCACTTTGTCTAAAACTTTATAAATTATAGTTACATTCTAAAACATGCTCGATTAATTTTATTTCTTCGTAACACAAAAAAAAAGAATAATTGCGTAGTTTTAATAAATTATAACTTTACCAATGCGAAGTTGAAACAACTTTCATCGCGGATGAAAGCTCTCTGTATGCAAATTGCCGAAATCACAAAATTTCACGTTTATCACGATAACAAAACTCCATACATGGGTACACATTTGCTTAACAAGGATTGTACTTCTGAACACTGCAAATGGCCTGGTTAAATGATCGCTTTGTCAACACTTTAATACAGGGATGGCGAACCTATGGAACCCGTGCTATAGGTGGCACGCGACAGGTTATAATTGTCGGCAGGGCAATGATTGACATACATTGTAAAAATGGATGTAAAAATACTTTGCAAGTTAAGGTAGAATTCGCTCGATTTTCTAAGTGAATTTTACATTATTATTTATTTTTACACAGAAAACTTCATAAAAACTTGGACTTTTACTGTAAAGGTAAACAAATTTGTGATTTTTACATAAAGTAAATTAAAATTATATAACTTGTGCAATATTCCAATAAAGTGTGTAAAAATTACAAAATAAAATGTATAGTTACATATAGAAAATGGATGAATACAAAACAAATTAATGTAAAATTAATAACCACGCATGCGCAATGTGTTTTTATGGAATCTACGCGATGTGCAGGCGATACCTGTTTGCGACGCCATTGTCTCTTTGTGTACCTATTACCAGATTAATCGCTGGCTACAAATGGACCATCGATAATCTATGTAATCGGCCTTCTCATTTCTTACAGTGTATAGGTGGCACGCGACAGATTATAATTGTCGACAGGGCATTGATTGACATTCGATCGAAATAATAATTTAAAAAATATAAGAAAATGCTGTCGAAAAAAATTGACTATCATTCAAATAACATAATATATTATGAGATAGTGATGCGCAATACGAGATGTTTTAGTCGATTGTCTCGATTGTTCAAACATTTCGATGACTCTCGATGGTTGTCACTTGGACTCGATTGTTGTTGTTTCATACTTCGCCGAGATCGAGTCGCATAGTACTGAATCGTACACTGTCGAGAGTCACATAATATACAATCGTTCATCACTCAACAACTGTGGTCGAGTCGATGGTCGATTGTGCAGTAATCGCGTAAATACGAATTCAACAGTGAATAGTGTGAACAGTGAACAATCAACGAGTCGCGTGAACCTCAGTCGACTAGCATATAACCTTGAATTGCGATTATATGTATTATTATTCGCTGCTATTGCTATAACCAATGTGGCAAATAATCGACTTGAACAATCGAACATTTCGATTGTAAACTCCGAGTCGATTGTGGACTCGATTGTTATTATGAACGTGATTACAATAATTGTTTCGATTGTAAAAATATCTCGTGATCGCCCATCACTATTATGAGATCGAAACGACAAGTCGATGAAGTTTCATGGCACTCGGTGCATTATCGAAATAATTTGAATAATTTTTAGTCAATTAAATTTCTTGAAGTGCTTGTTGGCACGTCATAGTCACATTAAAAATTTGTTGTAAAAAAATTGGCACGTAGATGTGAAAAGGTTCGCCATCCCTGCTTTAATGCATCACGTGATAAGTGCGATGCTTAATGCTTAGTTTCATTATGGCAATTTTCTGGTAGCATATAATATTATTCACTATAAGCTAGCAGCTAGAGCTTTAAAATTTAGCCGAGCTGTTAATATTTTAAAAACTTAATGACTTGTTTAGATAAAAGTTACAAACTGTTTTAATCTCTGAATGTCGAAGACTTGACAGACAATCTAACAAAAACAATTGACAAGCAGAGTTAAAACTTTAAAGTTTCACGGAACGATAATTAAGACAAAAATGATTGTTATTCGTTGTGACATGAGCTACAAATTATTTCAAGTTTATTTTTTATCGTAACTTTTGACAGTTACTTAAAATCAATAAGAATTAAATTCTTTCGCGGAGAGCATTTTGAACCTATCGTCAAAGACAATAAAACTTGATGGATTTGTTCCAGTGTGAAAGTGACTTTATACAGTTGGATTACAATTTACAATCATCTAAGGGTAAGTTCGGTTTTGCACTCGATTGATCGAGCCGAGCGAGCAGTGGTCACGTGACAAGCGAGCAATTTGAGCCATCTAAACAATTTCGAACGTAATCTAGCAGATTTTTCCAAACGTCAGAATAAAATGGCGCCAGTAAATAAAAAAATTCTTATTATTATACTAAAGCCTATATATGTATATTCTTTATTGTTCTTCATTTTTGAAGTGAAAACTTCCTTAGGTACGTTTGGCACTCTTTGCCTGGGTAGTTAAAAACAGTGAAGTGTTCGCAGGAAATGTGACGCGGCTGACATAGATACGTATAACATAAAAACGGCAACCTAGGCAGTTCTATCAATAGCTCAGTTAGTAGCGTACTCGCGTTGTATGCATAAGGAACTCGGTTCGAGACCAGATGGCAGCGTAGAATTTTTGGCGTTTTTTTCTCTAAATTCTACATGATATTTATTTATATATTTTTTTATTTTTGTTATATTCTTTCTTTGACAATAATTATATTTTTTTTGAAACCAAGGTGGAATTAATTAAAAATACAATTTTAGTATTTTAGTAAATTATTTTTAGTTCATAAATGCGCAATAATAGATGACACCAAAAATTACAAAATCTGAAGTTTTCAGTTCTGCCGTGTGGTCATAAGCACACACCCATTTTTTTATTTAATTCAACATTGTTATAATAAATCGATTTATAATTTTTTTCGTTTCATTCCTATTTATTTTAGAATTAAAAGGACCTACTACCGGCTGTTGATTTTTCTCGACCCATATATATTTTATTTAATCATTCTGTGCGATATAGACTTATTGGTTATTACTATTTTTAGGCGCGATCTTAGCGAAGCTAGAAGCGCCTATATACACTCGCTTTGTCTGTGAATCTGTGAATCTGTGAATCTGTGAATCTGTGAATCTGTGAATCTGTGAATCTGTCACGCTATTTTGTGTCACGCGTACAGCCCAAACGGATGAACCAATTTTCAAAAACTTTTTTTTGTTCGATTCCTCTCGGGGTCTATTTGATCCTAACGTCGCCCGATTTTTGAATTTTGGCCCCAGAGGGGAGCAAATTAGAAAAAACGGTGTTTTTTGCTTATAGTTTGCTCAATTTAAGTCAGATCGATTCGAAACCTGTCTTAAACGAAAGAGCAGAAAATTTTAGATAGATTTCATGTATAATATTGTGTCAAAACAGTTTTTTTATACAGATTTATATGATTATTAAACTAAATAAATGCGACTTTATCTAATAAATCGCGAACTTGTTTCGGTTGTCCTTGTCTGTTGCACAGTGTGATATGGATATTGGAAGATAGCGTATGCTCTATCTTATATTGCATTATTTTAATATAGTTATTCAATTTTTTGACTGCTGATGTTTGAATTTAAGTTTAAAAACCCTGGCCTACTGAGTTAAAATGACGTGTAACTAATTATCGACGTCGATCGGATGGCGAGACCTAGGGATCGGACCAAAATTTCTCGACGTTCATACCTTCCCGAACAATTTGACTTTCTCTGTCTGTATGTCTCTTTGTACGCTTATAACTCAAGAACCACTGATCCGATTTATATGATTTTTTTTTAAGTAAATAACTTCTTATGCGACTGCGAGTTTTAAAATATTCTGGCATCACGCAAAAGCAACCGAACTGATTCTCAAATAAAAACGTATGTTCTGGCATCACGCAAAAGTAAGTAGGTAGTAGATGCTTTGTTTTTTAAACGGTATGGTTTAATTTAGCTTGATTCCGTATATTTGTTACAAATCTTGCGACCGACTGAGTTGAAATTTTGCACACATGTGTAGCTACGGTGACAAAACAATATTATGGTAACTAACTGACCGGCCCGGTTCGTCCGGGCGTAAATCGTACTTTTGAACTTTCACCCAATTTCTATGATCCGATTTAGTTGAAATTTTGCACACATCTGTAGCTCCGGTGACAATACAATATTATGGTAACTAGCTGACCGGCCCGGTTTTGTCCGGGTGTAAATCGTACTTTTGAATTTTCACCCACTTCCCGTGATCCGATTGAGTTGAAATTTTGCACACATGTGTAGCTCCGGTGACAATACAATATTATGATAACTAGCTGACCGGCCCGGCTTTCGTCCGGGTGCAAATCGTAGTTTTGAATTTTCACCCACTTCCTATGATCCGATTGAGTTGAAATTTTGCACACATCTGTAGCTCCGGTGACAATACAATATTATGGTAACTAGCTGACCGGCCCGGCTTCGTCCGGGTGTAAATCGTACTTTGGAATTTTCACCCACTTCCCGTGATCCGATTGAGTTGAAATTTTGCACACATGTGTAGCTCCGGTGACAATACAATATTATGATAACTAGCTGACCGGCCCGGCTTTCGTCCGGGTGCAAATCGTACTTTTGAATTTTCACAGGCAAAAGGTCTTTCTCCGGTAACGTTTCAGTGGATCGGATAAATGTTATAAAATCAGACTAAGGAAATAAAGCACAAAAAAATAAAATGGCGTCAGATTTCAAAATGGCGGCCATATGTACTTTTTTGTAAAAATTATTCGATTCTTTTGAAAATTAATATTTGAGAGTTTTATAGGACACAAAAAATAAAATGACGTCAGATTTTTCAAAATGGCGGCCATATGAACTGTTTTGTAAAAATTATCCGATCCTTTTGAAAATTGATATTTGAGAGTTTCATAGGACACCAAAAAATAAAATGACGTCAGATTTTTCAAAATGGCGGCCACATGTACTCTGTTGTAAAAATCATCCGATCCTTTTGAAAATTGATATTTGAGAGTTTCATAGGACACAAAAAAATAAAATGATGTCAGATTTTTCAAAATGGCGGCCATATGTACTTTTTTGTAAAAATTATCTGATCCTTTTGAAAATTGATATTTGAGAGTTTCATAGGACACAAAAAAATTAAATGGTGCCAGATTTCAAAATGGCGGCCATATGTACTTTTTTGTAAGAATTGTAAGAATTTTGAAAATTGATATTTGAGAGTTTCATAGGACACAAAAAAATAAAATAACGTCAGATTTCAAAATGGCGGCCATTATATATACTTTTTTGTAAAAATTATCCGATCCTTTTGAAAATTGATATTTGCGAGTTTTATAGGACACAAAAAAAGAAAGTAACGTCAGATTTCAAAATGGCGGAAATATGTAGTACTCCTTTCTAAAAATTATACGATCCTTTTGAAAATTGATATTTGAGAGTTTCATAAGACACAAAAAAATAAAATGACGTCAGATTTCAAAATGGCGGCCGTATGTACATTTTTGTAAAAATTATCCGATCCTTTTGAAAATTGATATTTGAGGGTTTCATAGAACACAAAAAAATGAAATGACGTCAGATTTAAAAAAGACGGCCAAATGTAGTTTTTTGTAAAAATTATCCGATTGTTTTGAAAATCGGTATTTGAGAGTTTCAAAGGACACAAAAAAATAAAATGACATCAGATTTAAAAATGGCGGCCGTATGTACTCCTTTCTAAAAATTATACGATCCTTTTGAAAATTGATATTTGAGAGTTTCATAAGACACAAAAAAATAAAATGACGTCAGATTTCAAAATGGCGGCAATATGTACTTTTTGTGTAAAAATTATCTGATCTTTTTGAAAATAGATATTGACGAGTTTTATAGAACGCAAAAATATAAAATGACGTCATATTTTAAAATGGCGGCCATAGGTATATACTTCTTTGTAAAAATTATCCGATCCTTTTGAAAATGGATATTTGAGAGTTTAATAAGACACAAAAAAATAAAATGGCGTCAGATTTCAAAATGGCAGTCAAATAATAACTTTTTATTTGTATTGTTTATATCTTTGATAAATTCGGTTTTATATACAATGCGTAAGAAACATAGCTTCTGTCGGGTATCTTACGACACCTCAAGACTTTTTTTTTTAGCTGGTTCCGAGTTTCGCTTAATAGTCAACCGTTGCTATGGAAAATTGTTTAAAAAATTCACTGCACTATTTTTTCTATGTAATCCAATACATATTTACATTAGGTCTTATGGCCATAGCCTACTACAAAATTGATCTTCTTAGTGTTATTTTCCCTATGTTCGGTAAAACCGTTTACACACAATACCTACATGAATATCGCGCCTTGTAATTCTTGAATTACTTGTATGCTCCAAAATTTTTTCAATATATATTACCTATACGTGTATATTTACCGATTGAAAAATTACCTCATACAAATCAATTTCGAAATATATCTATTCTCACAACGCGTGTTTCCGCTCATTTTTGAAATGAACGCTTTGAAGATGGTGAATGAATAAATGAATGCATTGTGAATTATAGACGCTCGACAACAGAGGTCATTATCATCTGAGAAGATGGTTAATTTTGCTTGCTCGCTCGCTTTTCTCGTAGTTCATAGAGTGTGCTCGATCTCCTCCAGATTTTAAATCCGAACATAGGATAGAGATCTTTCAGAGCATATAAATGTTAAATTCGAACGCATTAGAGCACTCGGATTGATCTGAGCGCAAAATCGAACTTACCCTGAATAAGAAACTTTTCAGTTGTGTAAAAGAGGCTTTGCGATCGTGTTAAAAATAAAGATGTAGGTAAGGCTGTTCTAATACTAAAATACGGATATATCAGAAAATCAAATTAATTCTGTTTAATTAGATTTAGTAATTAGCGTGAGCATCTGTTGTTTAAAATCTGGACTGAGTTCGGATTCCCTTTCTACCTTCGAATTTCAGATGTTAACCAAATTTAAATTCAAAATAACTTTTTTTTTCTAATAACAAAGCTGCAGAGTACATAAAATAAACTGTCAAGTGCGTGTCAAGCCACGCAGAGTAGGGTTCAGTACTTTTTATTTATTGTAGATTATATAGACGCGTCGACAACTTAGGTCATTAGTGTCTTAAATACATTAAATAACAATTCTCTTAAAACTAAATGACATCACAAAACATCCATGAACGGAGGTAGGATTCGAACCTACCACAGTGTGATCTAAAGGCCGCTACGCTAACCGTTACACCACACTGTCCTCGGGTAAGTTATGCTAAACCTAGAGTTTTGATAAAATAAATAAAATAAAAACACATTCATAATCTACTCAAAAGGTCCTTTTCAACTATACCCACAAGAATAGGTACAAAAAAAATGTTTTTGACCCTCGTTTGCATGTGTGGACTCTTTCTATTTTTACTTCCCTCCTCTACTATGGTAGGGAAGTAATGGATTTAGTCCGAAAAAAATATTTCGAGATTTTAACAGATCTTCACGTTTTGAGACCCTAGCAATCGTTTAAAATCATTTTCTGACCGATGTCTGTATGTGTGTGTGTATGTGGTCAATTTTTCGCCTTCGATAGCGTAAAAACGGAACAACATACGGCCATGCCGATTGTTCTATTGTGTTTATCAGCCTTTAACTTAGATCTGGATTAGATTTTGAGTCAAATCGGTTCAGTGGATCCTGAGATATTAAAAAAAACGTTCTCAATGTCACGTATTAACATAGGTAAAAAAAATATAAATGA
This sequence comes from Mongoloraphidia duomilia, assembly GCA_039654895.1. Lineage (NCBI taxonomy): Eukaryota > Metazoa > Arthropoda > Insecta > Raphidioptera > Raphidiidae > Mongoloraphidia > Mongoloraphidia duomilia. The sequence goes on from CM077527.1 coordinate 19,354,467, forward strand.
GTTCTAGATGTTATAATATGAAAAAAATGTAAATATTTTTTTCTTTAAAATGTATAGTTTTTGAGAAAAAAAATATTAAAAAAAAAAAAATAAAAATTATACGTAAATCAAGGTAACAATGATTTTTGCTATATTAAGCTAGCCATCAGTAGATTACCAAACAAAAGGGGCCATGCTTTTTTCAAAGAATAAAATAGAGTGTTTATTTTTTGCAAATATTTACTAGGTGGGAAGTATAGGACTGGTCATCAGTCGATTTTTTTTTTTTTGTTTTTAGTATTTGTTGATTAACTAGAGTATATGAGTGACGGACAGATATCGTAGGCTCAGAGCTGATTTAAAATTGTTATAACATCATTTTTTTATGCGGTGATGTATCTGATTGTACAGTGTAATTCCCATATAAAAATACGTAATCCTTTTCAAATTTAGTTTTAGCAGGTACGGGAACAACTAAATTATTAAAGACTAGCGGTCCCGTCCCGCTTCGCCCGGGTGCTAAGAATTTATGATTTATTATCCCACCCCTGGGAGAAATTCTCACCCTGCGAAGCGAAACCGAGCTGGTGGTGTTTATATTATTAGCAGGAATGCAAAAAAAGGCAGAGTTACGTTTTGTTACTATGCCACAGGAATAATCCCCCCGCGAGAAATTCTCCCCCTACGAAGCGAAGCCGAGCTGGTAGAGTTTATATTATTAGTGGAATTCCGTCAATACGCTAAAATGCAAAAAAATTGTAGGGTTACGTTTTGTTACTATCCCACAGGAACTATACATTTTTCTGGGATGAAAAGTACCCTATTTTATCGAAATAAAATATAACCTATATTACTCAGGGATAGTGTAGCTTTCTAACAGTGAAAGAATTTTTATAATCGATTCAGCAGTTCCAGAGATTACCCCCTATATACAAACAATTAAGAAACAAATTTTACCTCTTTATTTTAATACTAGCGGCCCGGCCCGGCTTCGCCCGGACTGCAATACACTACTCACTCGCTTCGCTCGTTCGCTTGATTATTATAACTACATTGCTCACTCGCTTCGCTCGTTCGCTCCCTGGTGAATTTTTCCGATGTTTTAATAGTTATTCTGTTAACCAGGGCGGAGACAAATCCAAAAAATCAAAGATCATGAAAATCGGTCCAGCCGTTCTCGAGTTATAAATGGTGTAACTAACTAACTAACTAACTAACACGACTTTTTTTTATATATATAGATTAGTATAGATTAAAATAATAAAGTATAGTATTTTAAAATTAAAACATAAACGCTAATTGAAAAATACTTGTTTATTTGCGAGAATGATCCCCCATTTAGTTAATTAAATGTTCGTTCTAGGCTTCAGTGTGTATTTAATATCAATTACATTATATATCGTAGACGTCGGACAACTAAGCTCATTATTGGTAATAGCTTGAAACAATCGAGTACACAATGTATTACATTTCCGTATTATTTATTAAAAAAACTTAAGAAAAAGAAAATAATAATTGAGGAACTTTGTACACCGGAAATAATTCTTAAAATAACAGTGAAAACGCAATCTTAAAACAGCGAGTAATTTAAAAAAACAGTTGTGTAAAAAGGAATCTTAATGTCTTCGCAACCGAAAATAAATAAATTAGTTACATTTTTAAATTTCAGTTAAACTTTTAAAGTCGTTTAAATTTTAATTGAATTTTACAAAAATGTAAATTACGCCAGCTTTATCACTTTCTTTTAAAACCAAAAAATATAAGTAATTAAATAAGTATTATGCATAAAACAATGTTTTGAATAAAACCCTATACGGTATGTTCGAAACATTTCAATGTATTTAGGGTCATTTTCTGGTAGCTTATGGTATCTGTACGTTTCATATAGCACGTTATATGCAATATAGACAGGCAGCAGAAAACGTATTTTTTAAAGACCCGGCAAGTTAAAGATGTTATTCGTTCTTTTGCTGAAATATCATAAAAACTAAAAATTATATCACGTAAGGACACTGTAAAAATGGATGTAAAAATACTTTGAAAGTTAAGGTAGAATTCGCTCGACTTTCTAAGTGATTTTACATTATTATTTATTTTTACACAGAAGACTTCATAAAAACTTGGATTTTTACTGTAGTAAAGTTAAACAAATTTGTGATTTTTACATAAAGTAAGTTAAAATTACATAATTTGTGTAATATTTCAATAAAGTGTGTAAAAATTACAAAATAAAATGTATAGTTACATATATAAAATGGGTGAATATAAAACAAATTAATGTAAAATTAGTAACCACGCATGCGCAATGTGTTTTTATGGAATCTACGTTATGTGCAGGCGATACCTGTTTGCGACGCCATTATCTCTTTGTGTGCCTATTACCAGATTAATCGCTGGCTACAAATGGACCATCGATAATCTATGTAATCGGCCTTCTCATTTCTTACAGTGGATACTGAAATTATCAAATATAATAATTGTGGATAAACTTATTCAAATAGCCCCTCACCAAGCAGTTATTTGAATCCTAGAAAATTTTCTCACCTTTATTGATTGTTACAATTCGGCCTGAAGATGTTGGAGGGCAAGAATGACGCCTGTCTGATAAGGCTCTTGGACACACGTGTTAAGGTCGATTTATATTATCCGGTCAGACACGGCGCGGGAACGTAAAGTTTCCGGCAAGACAAAAATTTTTACATGCATTTCAAATGCGAATATTTATACTTAGCGGATCTCGTCCATTCAGACACGTGTCAATACTCGTATTTGAAATTTATATTAGAAATCGTGTCCATCGTGATTATAATAAAATTAAGCAAAATCGCAGGATAGTGGACAAAATAATTTGATTTATTAAATTAAATGTACGACGTTTCGTCTATAGATTTAGACTTTTTCAAGTACAATATTAAAAATAACAATATTTATGAAAATTAATATTAATTACTAACCATAGCAATTAACATAAGATAGGGTACATAAGACAAAAACATGGTAACATGGTAACAAATTATGTTGACTATAAATTTTAACAATCAAATAATAATAATACAAAAATTAGTATAATTTCATAATATAATTGTACTGACTACTTAAATTTTGAGTGTCTGTTCTATAATTGATTGAATTGTTTTTTCTAATAAAACACATTTCACTGATATTGCGTTTCTTCCAATTTGACTCTTTATCTAATATTTGAACTTCATTGAAAAGAAATTTATGCCCAGTGTCGAAATGATGAGATGACAACGCCGTTTTATTATCACTTAATAAGTTTATGTTTCTACAGTCCATTTTGTGCTGATAAATTCTATTTTTTAATAACTGTTTAGTTTGTCCCACATAACACTTATTACATTCACAAGGTATTTTATAAATAATATTAGATTGATGTGAGATAGGCGTCTTATCTTTAAGTCTTGTGAATAACCTATCCAATTTATTTAAGTTATAAAACACCAACTTAATATTTGTGTTCGAAAATAATCTGTTGATCTTATAAGACAAGTTCTTCACAAATGGAAATCTAACATAAATCTTGGTAGACTTAGATCTTTCATCCACAGTATCCGATGTGTTATTTAGGTGATTTTGGTCCTCTATAAACCTATTAACGCATTGATGTATAAAGTTGACAGGGTAATTATTAGCTTTTAAGATATTTTCAACTTTCTTAAAATTGTCCTTATGGTAGTCTTGGTGACTTAATTTTGTTACCCTGTGTAACAAGCTTTTTATAACACTAATTTTCTGCTGCACTGGATGGTTAGATCGAAAATTCAGAAGTCTGCCTGAATGAGAAGGTTTCATATACCAATTCGTTTTTAATTCTCCCGAAGCTGAGCGTGTTACTAAGGTGTCCAAAAATGGAATTGATTTATCAACTTCTTTCTCCATAGTGAATTGAATCTTTTCATTAAACTGGTTGAACCTTTGTAATAAATCATCAATTTTATTTTCGGGAACTGCAATGAAAGTGTCATCCACGTAAACTTTTAGTATCGGAAGCCTGTCTGATAAGGCTCTTGGACACACGTGTTAAGGTCGATTTATATTATCCGGTCAGACACGGCGCGGGAACGTAAAGTTTCCGGCAAGACAAAAATTTTTACATGCATTTCAAATGCGAATATTTATACTTAGCGGATCTCGTCCATTCAGACACGTGTCAATACTCGTATTTGAAATGTTTGTCTTGTCGGAAACGCTAAGTTCCCGCGCCGTGTCGGACCGGATAATATAAATCTACCTTTATTGATGCATGTAAGAAATATTCTTTGGAGCTGGACAAAAAAATATATTGGGGTTCCTTCCCAAATTGAAATCCTGGAGCCGCCAGTGTAAAGTGAAAAAATTGTGTTTTTCCAGCTTTCATTAACAATGGGAGAACCTAGACAGGGCTACGTGGCATACCAAGTAGAGCATAAAATTTCCTACAAAAAAAGTCCGTGAACTTGTATATGTCTAAAGTCAATAGCCATATCGAACTTGCCAGTTCTATAGATTACGTTTGTTGCTGCAGGCCTATACAGGGTCGTCCTAAGACATTTAAGCGTCCTGGGCCAACAACAGGCGCCCTTGCAGATTCTCTGATACCTGCATTTACTTGTTAAAATTATTTTCTATTTATTCAACAGATAATAATATTTTTTTCGCAATTTTTAAAACAGTCATATTTATTTCTTATTTCAGAACAACAGTGCAACTTTTTTTAGTGGTTGGGTCTTTTTTTAAATTATAATTTCGTTTTATAATATCTTTTAGAACCACTCCAGTTAGAGCAAGCGAGAAAGATAAAAACTATCTAGCTGCCACAACAATGCGCAGAATGAAACACTATATAGACCTATCCAGTTCCTTAAATAAAAAACGTTGATTTTTTTTGTTTCAAGATTCAATTAATGTTTTGTTTTATTTTCAAAATATAACAGCAATATCCCAACTCACACAGCACACTATATGTCAATTAATTATTTTGGAAATAACTTCTTAGGAGTTAGGAAGCATAGAGTAAGTTACTATTAGTAACGTTCACGAACATTTGGTTTGAATTGTTCTTAGACATATTCAGTATTCACTTAACTTTGAAATTTGTTAGCTATCTAACGCTTGTTATAAGTTAAATTAACTGTCCATTTTACTCCAGAAAACAATAATTAAAACAATATATGTAGAGAAACAAACAGAACCAATTAGCGCACTGTCAAAAACTATTACGTATAAGTTTTTTTTTCAAGCGCGTTCGTTCTTGAAATCTCGTTCGAGATCTCGACCATATCGGGTCGAGATCTCGAACGAGATTTTAAAAACGAGATTGCCTGCCCACGAGATTAAATCTCGAAAAATGGCTCGAGATCTCGCGAGATCGAGATTGTATTCCCTACATACATGTACCTATGTTACCAGAAAATTGGACCAACACTGTCAAAAAATAATTATATATGCAAAGCAAAGTTTACGAGAGCTGTCAGTGTCAGTGTGCTTTTAAACAAACAAAAGTTAGCTTAATTATACATAAGAGAGCTTAAAGCTTAAAAAATCAGTTATGTCAACCACCAACAGTACTTTGTTCATTTCTAGGTAGTTGGTTTAATACACGTCCAAAATATACAAAGAAGAAGAATAATAATCACAAAAACAAAGTGTTTTAATGGAGGAAAATTCTTTGACCTAAATCTTTACATTAATTAGAAGGCTTAAGAATTATAACCGAGATTTCAGAGATATTTATACAGGGTGTCCTTAAACATTATAGTGTCATAGATTCGCCAGCCGAGTTCCGATCTAAAAATAAGTCGGAAATATCCACAAAACTTTTGTTTGTGAGAACGCGTCTTTCAAGTAAAATTAAATGTAGAAAAATTAATACTGAATTAATAATCCTTTTTCATGAAATACGAAAATTTTCTCACTAGCAGCGCTAGTGGTACGGTAGGTACTGTTCTCTGTATGAATGTCCATTTATGTACTGTCATACATGTAAAAACAGTATCAAAAAAAATGTTTTTGAGAGAAGACGACGAGCTAGGGGCAAAATTAAAATTTCCAAATGTCAAGTATAATAATGTAGCAACATTAAAACGTTGGTTATCCCGTAATTTAGAAATTTCAGAAAAAAAATGAATTAATTGACAGGTCAGAATGCTAGGTTATATTGATTTTATAGTTGTTTTTTCGAACTCAATAACAGACGTTCAAAATAATAAAAATAAGTTTAAAACTTATTTCAGAAATATACTAATTTGGTAATTAAGACAATTCAATTAATAATAATTATAGAATTTTATTGTGTAAAAAATTAAGGTTTTATTTTTCAATCAATAAACATTTATTAAGTTAATTAACTACCTATTATACCTATTGTGATGTTAAGTTATTAGTTTATCATTTACTGTAAATTTTGTTATTTTTTCTTTTGTCAAATCCATTTTCGATTTATCACATCTATAATGACCGTTAATGTGACGTGTTAGGAATTATATAAAAAACACATTTTCATCTGGATATGGACTATATCCGAAGTATAATTACCAAACTACAATGTTTTGTTAGCATTGTGGTTATTTAAAAACATTTTTTTATTTGTTTAATAATTTTAAACAATTAAGTTATACCACCAAAATGACACGACACAAATGGAGAATAAATAATGTCTGTAGCCCCCACAAGTGCTGCCTCTCGTGGATAATTGAATGGACTATTCTCAGGAAAATGGCTCATTGTATGTACGTAAATAAATTTAATAGAAAAATTGGTTACAACAACTAAAGTAGGTATAAGGTTTTTTTATTTGAAAAACAGCAGCGACGGGATCGAAACATTTCTGCAACACGAACACTTTTGGGCACTCCTTAAATTTCGGTACAGTAGCTGATACTTTGTAATCATTCTGTAGATGACGTGTTAAGTCGGCTCCATTGTTGTTTTATTGGTTCAGTCATACATTTCACGGTCTGTTAGACCATGTCGGAGCGACCCCAATTTTTCACGCAATAAAAACGCCTTTGTAAATCTGTCAGTAGTCTGAGTGTTTGTTTGCAACGGTGTCACTTCACCTGCCCCCTACTCCCTCCCTACCTCCACCCCACCAAACAGAATCATTGACACCACTCACCAGCCTATATACTGTCGACCCAATTGCTTGGAACAAAATTACTACCCACCCGTGTAAAGGCGAGGTAGTAAAACAAATTCATTTTTAAAAGGTCAATTACTTTTAAAATAAACCAGTGTTGAAATCATAAAAAACAGCGGAAGGCCAATGTTTTCAATAAACAAAATATTAGTTCGAGAGAATTCAAAATTAATGAAGCTTTTATTGAAAATAAAACATTAACACATTTTTAACTTCCTGCTAAGAAAATTGAAAATTTTCAAAAATATTTCACCCCGATTTTCTAAAATCGAGTTTTCATCAGATATCGACGTTTTGTGATCCTAGGAAGCTATTCTGACTATTTTTACGATGATGTCAGTATGTCTGTATGTATGTATGTATGTGTGTGTGTGTGTGTATGTAAACCTCTCATAACTTTTGAACGGCTTGACCGATCGAATCGCGATTTGCGGCATTCGAAAGGATTCCACTGAACTTAGATTTACAGATTTTTTTTTAAGTACAACTTACCGAATTAAATAACTTTTCCAAAATCTCCACTTTTAATTCTGGAATACGATTATAAGCTGCAGCCTAAGACCTAAGTATCGATTTTAAGATATATTGCAAGTTTTATAAATATCTGTTCAGACGTTTTTACGTGATGCTCTAATAAAGAGAATTGCATAAAATGGAAAATAGCGGCAAACCTCACATAAAATAATATTTTTTAACTTGTGTGCGATAAAAATTCGTTTGTGGTATTGGTTGTAATTTTTCAGCATTTCCGTTAGTTATTGGGAATACCCGGTGTTAATTTACTAAAAAAATACTGAAAGTGCCCTAAATGTATTAAAATGTGCTTTACCTTCTCATTTTTATTCAATTATCTAAAATAAAAATTAAGTTTTTAATTGCTGTCGGAACGTCATTTCCCTTTTTTTAGTTGATAATTTATTCCATACTAACGGTCCCAACACCCGCCCCTCCGCCATATATACACGTACTTCCACCATGCACGGTAATCTAGCGGTCCCTCCCATCTTTGCCCGGGCGCTAAGAATTTATGAGCCTACAGAAACCTTCCCTGGCGTACTCGCAACAACTCACCAAAATTTCATCGCAATCGGATGAATGGTATAGGAACGCATACGGGACAAAGAAACAAACATTAATTTTTATATACAGGGTGAGTTCGACCACCCGTATCAGTCGTTTTATTCGAAAACGGTTAGTCGTAGAGAGTTGTGTCAAAAATTTGTATTATAAAAACCCTAATAAAGAATCGAATGGTGATAATTTTTTTTTCCGGGAAGGTCGGCTTCCCTATTAGTTTGCTCCAGAATGTCCAGAACTCCGGAATTATAAATGTAACGATAGGTCGAAAGTGGTATTGTTGAAAAGATCTTTTGAAAACTAGCAAGTTTTGTACGGATTTTTTTTTATTACTGCCACCTCTGTTAAGTAATATTTGTTTGAAATTACTAAATTAAAATGTCATAATAACGAACTTTTTAGAGTCCGCATTTAAAATCTAGTTACCTATCTATCGATCATTAAACACTGAAGAAGTACACTCACAGTATAACCAGAAGAGCTCAGTAGTATGTATTAAAGAGTAAATGGAAGATAGTTTGAACACTTGTGACAATGTCTAAGGTTGCTAGATTTTTAATGCCGACTTATATCGTTATTATGAAATTTTGATTTAATAATTTCAAACGATTGTTACTTAACAGGGGTGGCAGTAATTAAATAATTTTTCCTAGAAAACTTGCCTATTTTTTAAAGAGCTTTCAACAGCACCACTTTCAACCTATCGTGCTTCCTAAAATTCCGGAGTTTTGAACATATAATAATTTATATTTATACATATAGAAATTTATTACTTAACAGGGGTGACAGTAATAAAAAAAATTTTCCTACAAAACTTGCTTATTTTTTAAAGATCTTTTCAACAATACCACTTTAGACCTATCGTTACATTTATAATTCCGGAGTTCTGGACATTCTGGAGCAAACTAATAGGGAAGCCGGCCTTCCCGGAAAAAAAATTATCACCATTCGATTCTTTATTAGGACTTTTATAATACAAATTTTTGTCACAACTCTCTACGACTAACCGTTTTCGAATAAAACGACTGATACGGGTGGTCGAACTCACCCTGTATATAGATAGAATATAGGTATAGAGTAGTATTCTTTAGAGAATACACCAGCGTCATACATGCGCACAAACGAGTTTAGTGCCGGTCGAGTCCATATTCTGTTTAAAGGGGTAGCGCATGACGCACATCAGACTTAACATGCGTATTTCGTGTCGGACGAGTCCATATTCTACCACTGATAGCTCTCCCCACTACTTCCACTGCGCAGATCGGCCATTTTGCTGTTGTCTTCTCTAAACAATACTACCTTAACACGGTGTTGACCTACACGAGATTTTACAGGAACTATCGTGTAATACAAAGGTTCGCTATTTTATAAATCTAAACAATAAGGTTGCATTTATATTTGATTTGTATGTTGACCTTGATTAAAGTTTCATTTTCTAGGATTTGTCTTTCCCCGTAACAAATTCATTATCTTAGCTTTTAACTTGATTGTTTTGTTTCTTAACAACCAATCGGGAATTAATCAGGGCGGAACGGAACCAACTCGCTTATGTTGGATGTATAAGTATATCCAAAGAAAAGACATATAGATACTTTTTTACTTCCCACCTCTACTATGGTAGGGAAGTAATGGATTCAGTCCGAAAACAATATTTCGAGATTTTAACAGATTTTCACGTTTTGAGACCCTAGCAATCGTTTAAGATCATTTTCTGACTGATGTCTGTATGTGTGTGTGTATGTGTGTATGTGTGTATGTGTGTATGTGTGTGTGTGTGTATGTGGTCAATTTTTCGCCTTCGATATCTTAAGAACGGAACAACATACGGGCATGCCGATTGTTCTATTGTGTTTATCAGCCTTTAACTTAGATCTGATTAGATTTTGAGTCAAATCGGTTCAGTGGATCCTGAGATATTCAAAAAAACGTCCTCAATGTCACGTATTAACATAGGTAAAAAAATATATAAATGAATTCTAGATGTTATAATATGAAAAAAATGTAAATATTTTTTTTCTCTAAAATGTATAGTTTTCGAGAAAAAAAATATTTTACTAAAAAAAATAAAAATTGTACGTAAATCAAGGTAACCATGATTTTTGCTATATTAAGCTAGCCATCAGTAGACCACCAAACAAAAAAGAGGGCCATGCTTTTTTCAAAGAATAAAAATTAAATTGTGTTTTAAAGACCACCAACAGCTAAGGTTATTTGGGCCTAGTCAAAGAATAAAAAAAAAAGAGTGTTTATTTTTTGCAAATATTTACTAGGTGGGAAGTATAGGACTGGTCATCAGTCGAATTTTTTTTAGAGAAAGACATTATTCTGATAATACATAAATTATTCATAATAATACAGAAAAAGTCTGTCGCTCACAATTTTTGTTTTCTTCGTACAAAGGTTAAAGTTTAATTTTTAAAGTTCCGGAGACTGTTACTGAAATAAACAAGACACCATCCGTTGAACTCTGCAAAAGTTATTTTGATAAATAAAATAAATAAAAAATAGTATACTTTCCAATTTATCATGAACACCTGGCGAAATTTAATGATATATTTTGAACTTAAAAAAGCCAAGATAGTAGGGATGCCGTTGTTTTCATAACTCGTATAATATTACAAATATCTGGATGACCGAGCTTTGCTTGGATGAGTTCAAAAAAAAAATAGTACTTCAAGTTCCCATTTTATCAAATCGTTTTTAAGAAAAAAATTACATACCTATAAGTAGATAATATTATTATACGTCAGTATACGTCTTGCTACATAACGTATGTACCTACATATTTTCAAATAATTACTGATTATTTTAATAAATTAAAGATTGACTATCAGAGTAATTTGACATAAATAATGAAAATAGTTTGTTTTTCCAAAGCCTACTCACCATACGACACTGTTCTATAACGTTAAAAAAACTGGTTTTTAAAATGATAAAATCGCTAAGAAAACGAATTTTTCCAGGGATGAGACCTAACTAGATCGATTTTTTGCCCCCCAAAACCCCTTTTCAGTAAATTTCATCCAAATCGTTAGGGCCGTTTTCGAGAAAATATTTATATAGGTACATAGGTACATATATACAACATTTGCTCATTTAATAATATAGGGATACTTCGGTTCCCAAATTCTTATCTGATTAATAAATTAATCGGCTGAGCACGTTTTTAATAAAAAAAAAGTATTATGAAACCTTCCTATTGTTAAAAAAAATTGATTTTTGATCACCTATAGGTACATTCGGTAGTAAACGAATCATAAATTATGCGTCCTGACATTAACGTCAGTTTCAACTGGTTTGGAATTTCAATCTACTTATTTAATTAAAAAATAAAAAGTAACTCATTCGTATTTGATTTTACTATAAAAAAAGAAAATGTCGTTGTTTACATATAAATTTAATAAAAATTTTCACCAGTAAAAATATTAAGACTAAAAGGCTTTACTTAAAAGCTTTCGATACTTACAAAGCTTTTTAAAGTACGGAAGCACACCTGATATTATTGAAACGAGAAAAGGAAAACCTTTTATAGGATCCGATGTATTTCGTTATGTTTACATCGATAAGTGGGGCTTACAATTCATTTAAGCCCCACCTGTAATGAAATTGTGGTCTCTAAGCTTATATTCAACAAAGTAGAAAGGGATTTATTCTCGGTTACAGTGTGGGTTTTAGCTCAAAATTTAATCAAATTAAATTATTATCCCATTTACCGCAAAGACCAAGGACTCTTAAGCATAAAGATCACCGACTTGTGCAGACATAAATGTACAACTTTTCACAAAAGTGGAAAAAAAAATGGCAGTCATGGGGACTGCCAACATAAGTGAAAACTTTTTGAAAATAAATGCTTTGTTTTCATTATTCATTTTTCCATATAAAAATATTAACATACCCACTAGTGTACTGTACAATGGTCCTACAATTAAACAATTAAAATAATAATCAAACTTAAACACAATTTAAACAATACACACATTGAGATTTTCACGTAATCAATTCAACTTTACTTGTATAGAAACACACAGTACTAATGTTTAATGTGTTGGTGCATATACGTGTACATAGGTCACTGCGCGTGCGCCAGTATATTACTTTCACCGCTGGTCTAGCGCAATACGTCACATTCATAGCTATAGATATACTTTTAACATGAGCATGTCGGTGACGCGAAAACATAAGTTTTTCACCTCCCAGAAATCGACTAACGCGCCTATAGAAGTTTTCACTTCAAAAAACAATTCACAATTTCTTAGCAACGAGCCTGTAAATGTCATTTTTGGAGCCCTATTGTTGTGCCTACGATTTCTGTATGTCTGTCTGTCACAGGCCTCTAACTTCTAAACGAAATGAGATAGGGACTTGAAATTCACACATAATATGTATTACCGTGACCCAAAGACGGAGGGAATAATAAAAGATTAAAAAGGTTTATTTAAGGGGAGCGCCTATACATGCAAACGGAAGTAAAAAAAACATTATTTTGTACCTATTCTTGTAAGGTATCGTTGAAAAGGGCCTTTTGAGTATAGATTATGAATGTGTTTTCATTTTATTGCAGATTATAGACGCGTCGACATCTCAGGTCATTAGCGTCTTTTAACTACACTAAATAACAACTAACTTAAAACTAAATAACTTCACAAAACATCATGAGCGCAGGTGGGATTCGAACCCACGGCAGTCCAGTTTAGAGGTTTCGGAGCCAAACACGCTAACCACTAGGCTGTACTGCCCTCTGTTTTCATTTTATTTATTTTATCAAAATTGTAGGTTTAGCATAACTTACATCGTATACGGAACCCTACTCTTCGCATGGCTTGACACGCACTTGACCGTTTATTTTATTATGTCTTTAGAAAGAGCCCCGTCTAACTTAAATAATGCCGTTGGATTTTTTGTCCAGCACTTAAAACAATACATGGTCATGGTTAAGTTGACCACGCCTTTATTTTTCTTTTTGAGTGGCTGACGTCACATGCCCCGAATATCACGGCTTACTCTACAGCACATACATTTAATACATGCCCGATACATGCCCCATTTTGATAGTTAATTGATATCAACGGTGCAATCGAACTTAAGTGGCCTGGTTGTACAGGTACCGAAAATCGAAATTTCAATAGAGGCGTTGTGAAACTTTCATTTGAACGCTTTCGAAGGTTAATTAAAAGCGAAATAATAATGAAGAATTTAAATGTAATTTACAGACCTTTTTAGCTGTCAGTAAAGAGATTTTGTTTCACTTAAGGAAATTAAAACATTTTCTTTATAAAGTCACAATAAAAAAGTTTAACAAAAAAACGCCCAGATTATATAACAGACGCGTTGCAATTGTTAAAAAGCCAAAAGGGAGTAAATAAAAGTTTTTAAATTTCAAAAACATTTCAGTATATTGCTTTATTAATGTAATGACAAGACCTTACAAAGAATGAAGTGAGAAAAAAGTGTAATAAAAAACTAAGTTTATGTTAAGGCTAGAAAACTTCCGAACGTTTTGTTTTTCCTCGTATGCAATTAAAAAGTTAATTCACTTTATCGCAGAACAAAAGGTTCCAAATTATATTTATTTTGTTATTTGATCGAATATACAGGTTCTATTATTTTAAAAACTAAACCACTTTTTATAAAAATGAGTCCTACACGTATTTAGAAATTAAATTAAGCTTAGGTACCTATATAAATATTTAGTATATACAAGCAGTTAACCAAATACACAAGGATAATAAAATAAAAAAAAACTCGGGTCGCAGTGCCAAACCCTGCCGACAATATAGTGTATTTGCTAGTACAGGCATTGTGGCTTTATTATGTGAACTTAAGTTTGTTTTTGTACAAAATAAAAAAAAAAACCTTAATACATCCCTTACAATAATAATTTTTTTCTTAATTGCAATATTGTTATCAATACAGCAACTGTACCAAATTAAACACATCCTTCAGTAAAGAAATCCGTATCCGCAAACTAATGTTTTCATAAAAATCGTAAGTCCGGTCCTATCGGGCCGATTTTATTTAAATTTTAGCACCACATTTTAAACTTTACTAAAGGGTTAATATTCAATTTTGAAACGATTTGGACAATTTTTTCGGTATTTTAGGGCCCAAAAACATTTTTCAACCCCTAAAAACCACCCTTAAAATGGTCCGATCGGGCCCATTTTAAATAGGCTTCGTGCGGTGATGGATTCCAACGTGCCTACCAAATTTCGTTAAAATCAATTAACTCTTTCGAAAGTTATAGCCCGTACACACACACACACATATATATAAATATAGAATATACATATATAAACAGACATTTCCAAAAATGGTGCCAAATCGTTCAGGAGGCTATGAAACGTCGAGAAATTTTGGTCCGATCCCTAGGTCCCGCCATCCGACCGACGCCAATAGTGTATGTGCCATATGGCAAATACACTAATGACCAAATTCACAGACAATAATTTAGTATATAATATTAAAAGATGTTCAACGTTTCAGTCAAGATGTTGGTCCTTTTCAAGATCTGAATACATTATGGAGTGGAAAGCAATGAAACAATATAAGCATATACGCGTCGCATGCATAAAAACTGTGCCGCTTATATAAATAGTGAAATATAAGTGCATGACTCACTAACTTAAATTTTGTAATTTGACATAGTCACTTCTTAATCACAACAATTTTATTATTGGATGTACATTTCGGGAGCTGTGCTCTGAAAATTTAATATTTTCAATACTAGTATGGACACGACCTAGTAAAGTCTACATAAAATTTTCGTTTTTGTAGCTTAATACGCCTGGAACGTTTCCAAAAAAAAAATGTATAACAAAGTCAATACAAAGTTTTATTAAAACATAGAAAAACGTATACCGTAATAAAAGCATAGATATTAAGAAATTTCACTGCAAACAAATCCTGAACTTAATAAATTTTACATTTATATATCTAAAGATTGAAAATATAATATATTTTATTTGCAAATACAAAAAAGGATTCAATAAATTTAATGTAGGTAGCGTGTAATGTGATCCAGATGCTGTTTTTAATATATATCATGGAATTATAAAATAAAAGAGAGTACGTAGCAAACAAAAAGAAAACAAACAAAACAATTTTTTATTAAAAATTTGAATATTCATTTATTCAGCCAAAAAAAAAAACACTCGGAATGTACCTATTGTGCTAAAATAAATCAACAAGAAAAAAACTGTACTTATATTGATATTTATTTTCAAGTCTGACTACTTTAAAAAAAATATCCAAAACTAGACGTCGGGGATCGCTGAGACATTAGTATTTTTGTCATTTTACAGTAGTCCTCGACGTAATTATGAATTAAATATCCAAACAAAGAAATAGTTGGTGCGCCGGGTCAGATATAGAATAAATTAATGATTTCTTACTTTTTAGACTTTTTTGAGTGAGGGTTTTTTAAAATTTTTAATTTAATTTTTATTATAATATTTTAGTGTTACATTAGCTTTAGAATTTAATGTTTCATTTTGGTTATATGATTAAGTTGATTTAATTATGCAACGTTTCTCCTTTTACAATGTCGGTTGCAAATTTATGTAGGTATTTAAGAATATTATTTTTAGTGTATTTGCCATATGGCACATACACTATTGGCATCGGTCGGACGGCGGGACCTAGGGGTGGAACCAAAATTTCTTGACGTTTCATAGCCTCCTGAACAATTTGGCACCATTTTTAGAAATGTTTACATATAAACATATGTGTGCGGGCTATAACTTTTGAAAGAGTTAATTGATTTTGACGAAATTTGGTAGGCACGTTGGAATTCATCACCGCACGAAGCCTATTTAAAATGGGCCTAATCGGACCATTTTAAGGGTGGTTTTTAGGGGTAGAAAAATGTTTTTGGGACCCAAAAATAGCGAAAAAATTCTCAGAATTGTTTCAAAATTGAAATTTAACCTTTTAGTAAAGATCAAAATGTGCTTTTAAAATTTTAATAAAATCGGCCCGATAGGACCGGACTTACAAATTTTATGAAAACACTAGTTTGCGGATACTAATTTACTTATTGAAGGGTGTATTTAATTTGGTACAGAGGTTGCATTGATAATAATATTGAAATTATGAAAAAAAAATATTATTTTAAGGGATGTATTAGGGGTTAAATATTTTATTTTGTCCAAAAACAAACTAAGTTTACGTATTAAAGCCACAAGGCCTGTATTAGCAAATATACACTATATTGTCGGCAGGGTTCGGCACTGCGACCCGAGTTTATTTTGATTTTAAAATTGACTATTAAATATTACTTTGAAAAGTCAACAACTTTTATTTTTACGCTTTTCGACCAACCTTAAATGAAAATTTAAAAGTGGCGACGAGGATAAAGAAAAAAAAGGATTAAATAAATAAGAATAACAAAAAAATGACAGCTCGAAAATATACGTTTTTGGAAAATTTGAAATAGAAGACGAAGATCTGTTGTAGAACGGTATTTTCCGAAAATATATATTTCAATATTAAACTGCAAACCCACGCACGATTGCATTATCCAAAAACGCATGATAACATAATTTAATGATTTATGACTGGCATACGCTTAGGCAGCTGGGCTATTTATAAAAGGTTTTCGTATGATGGGCTATCCTTTTTCAGCAACATTTATCCAAGGTAATATACTGAGTGTCTGTAAAAACGACAGACAACGTTTTATAGTAAACTCACGGGACAAAATTATACCATATTTCATTATTATGCAAAAAAATATTGTTTATTTATTGGAAAATTATTTAGATCTTATTGGCATATTGAAAAAAATAACAAAACCGTCCAAAAGAATGAAAATAAATAATTTTATAAACAAGCACAAGATTTTAGGTTCTGTGGAGAGTAATTAATTAAATAAATAATTAAATCAAACTTTTTTTATCCCCTTATATCCACAACACTTAAGTAGTGAATAATATTATATCAGACATGATTAGACTATATCTAAGAAAAAATCAAATGCCACTGTCGGGACTTGAACTCGAAACTCCCAGTTTCCAGTTGGATGAGTTACCATATTACTCCACAGTGCCCGAAAGTATAAGAAATATTATACGAAAGAAACAGATTCTACTTTCGGGCACTGTGGAGTAATAATATTGGTAACTCATCCAGCCGGAAACTAGGAGTTTCGGGTTCAAGTCCCGGCAGTTACATTTGATTTTTTCTTAGATACAGCCTACCAATGTCTGATATATTAATCACTACTTTATTGGTTAATTTAATTATTTATTTGATAAATAATTTTATTTGTTTCAGAATAAACAAAATAACAGCGAATAAATATTCACCCCAAACTATTGTAATAATCTAAAAGCATTTCAATTAAAAAAAGCCACCAGGATAAAACATAGGACGGAATAAAAACAGTGCAATTCAAAATGTTGGAACAAAAAAACAGGCGATACTTCACGTATTTTCCACAAATGCAACTTCAAATTGCAACTACTTGGCATATAAATTAATTCTTTCAAAAATCTGAAAAAAAATTTAAAAATCGATTATTACAAATTCAATTATTCAAAATGTAGTTAATAATAATCGGTAAGAAAATGAGTGACCTTCCAATAACATTTCAAAACAGTCAATATTTCAGCCAATCAGAATGCAGATAATATCTTTAATCGAACACACATCAATAATCGGTACTAAAGTTTTTCCATATTATTTAAATTAACCAAAATACATCAATCAATCTCAAATAATCGTACCTATTACATTTAAGACACTGTGAAAGGTACTTCAAAGTGTTTTAAATAACATTATCAATTCATCCAATCAAAAACCAGCTATCTATTATCGGTAGTGTTTTAAAATAATCAACATAAAAAATAATTGAAACGCATTAAAAATTTAACAAACTTTTGAAAAACGATGGGTTTTAATTTGTTTCAAACGCATAATTATCAATTCCACCAATCAGAATCCAGGTAGTGTTTTAAAATAATCGATATCAACATAAAAAACCTAAACTTCAAACGCTAACTGAAACACCGGGTAAAAAAGCGTCTGTGAAAACATTTTAAAAGCTATTCGGGCGATTAATCATTCCTATCAGAATGCAATTATCAGTAAACAAACGGACAACAATAGCTGCATCAACAATATTTCTGTCCGCACTGTTGGTGCAGCAGTGTTGCGGTCAGCGTGGAATAACTCGTGAGCGTGGTGGCGGCGTTCGTATTGGCAGTAGCGGCCGCAATTCTAGCCTTGGGTTGGGTGGAGCGCGCGGAGGGGGTCTTAAAATCGGTCTAAATGCTGCAACTCGACCGACGACCACTACACAACAACCGCCTCCGGCACCACCCTTTTCCAGCAGCATGGGTGTTGGCGTCGAAAGCGGAAAACACGGAATGAGCATTCTCCACATTGGTCTCGTTGTCCCGTACAAGTCTTTTGGAGTCAGGGAGTACACTAAAGCTGTCACATCGGCCATTTCGGCGCTGCAGAGGAAATTGGTTTTTTTCAAGAAACACGAGCTTCAAGTTCACATCGATATGAAAGAGATGACGCCAAGTCCAACACGTAAGTTACAATTTTTTTATATAACTTTATAGGTAAATTATTATATAACTTTACATATTACGTTCATAAAAATGGATCTTTAGTTTTTTTTTAAGAAATTAGTTAGAGCAGGTGGTTAACTTATCCCTAAAAATATTGTTTTTATCGTAAAGTACACCGACCGACATACTGAAATTGGAAGACTTTCGAGAGAGTTTATATTAGGCAATTCTATCTTTTCTTCGATTTTAAATTTTACGGTACAGTCTAGCTATTCGCGTCTGGCATTAAGCTGTCGAAGCCCTCTATTGGGCTTAGTCGCGAACTACCCGAGGAGGTCGTAGCAACGGAACAAAGCATTGAATGAAGGTAAAAGTGCACGAAATATATGTTTTTCACGAAAGGTAAGCATAATGCTAAAAGATATTGTTCAGTTTTCACTTGAAGTTTTGTAATAAATAATTCTGTCGCGACTAAGCTACCATATAATATTGTATTGTAATCGAAATTCGGAACTATGTGTGCAAAATTTCAACTCAATCGGTTAACGATCAAGTGGGTGAAAATTCAAAAGTGCGATTTGCACCCTGACGAAAGCCGGGTCGGTCAGCTAGTTACCATAATATTGTATTGTCATCGGAACTACCACAATATTTGTGCAAAATTTCAACTCAATCGATTGACGGGAAGTAGGTGACAATTCAAAAGTGCGATTTGTACCCTGACGAAACCCGAGTCGGTCAGCTAGTTACTATAATATTGTATTGTCATCGGAACTACCACAATATGTGTGCAAAATTTCATCTCAATCGGTTGACGGGAAGTAGGTGACAATTCAAAAGTGCAATTTGCACCCTGACGAAACCCGAGTCGGTCAGCTAGTTACTATAATATTGTATTGTCATCGGAACTACCACAATATGTGTGCAAAATTTCATCTCAATCGGTTGACGGGAAGTAGGTGACAATTCAAAAGTGCGATTTGCACCCTGACGAAAGCCGGACCGGTCAGCTAGTTACCATAATATTGTATTGTCATCGGAACTACCACAATATTTGTGCAAAATTTCAACTCAATCGATTGACGGGAAGTAGGTGACAATTCAAAAGTGCGATTTGTACCCTGACGAAACCCGAGTCGGTCAGCTAGTTACTATAATATTGTATTGTCATCGGAACCATCGCAAAATGTGTGCAAAATTTCAATTCAATCGGATAACGGAAAGTGGGTGAAAAATCGGTCGCAAGATTTGAAACAAAGCCAGCCATATACGGAAATGGAATATGGAGTTAAATAAAACCGTTTAAAAAATGATATTTTGATTTTTTTAATGCAAAATGTTCGTTTTACACAATAATAAAAATAAAACATAATTTTATAATAAAACCTTACCTTAGAGTTGGGGCGCCGTTGAAAAAGGGAAACCATCTTATATCTACAGCAAGCCATATGACAGTCCATTTAAAATGTATTTAAATTGTTAAAATTTTTATGCACATTATGTTAAATAAGTGTTAATGATTACATATTATTAGTGTATTTGCCATAATATGGCACATACACTATTGGCGTCGGTCGGATGGCGGGACCTAGGGGTCGGACCAAAATTTCTCGACGTTTCATAGCCTCCTGAACAATTTGGCACCATTTTTGCAAATGTTTATATATATATGTATGTATATATTTATATATATATATATATATATATATATATTTATATATATATATATATATTTATATATATATGTGTGTACACGATAACTCTCGACAGACTTAATCGATTGAAACGAAATTTGGTACACACATTGGAACCCATCACCGCAAGAAGCCTATTTAAAATGGGCCCGATCGGACCATTTTCAGGGTTGTATTTAGGGGTTCCAAAAAGTTTTGGGGCCCAAAAATACCGAAAAATTTGTCAGAATCGTTTCAAAATTGAAATTTAACTCTTTAGTAAAGATTAAAACGTGCTGCTAAAATTTTAATAAAATCGGCCCGACAGGACCGGACTTTCAAATTTTATGAAAACACTGGTTTGTTGATACGGATTTACTTATGAAAGGGTGTATTTAATGTGGTACAGAGGTTGCATTGATAATAATATTGAAATTAAGAAAAAAATATTATTTTAAGGGATGTATTAAGGGGTTAAATTTTTTATTTTGTCCAAAAACAAACTTAAGTTCGCGTATTAAAGCCACAAGGCCTGTATTTGCAAATACACTATATTGTCGGCAGGGTTTGGCACTGCGACCCGAGTTTTTTTATAATTTATTCACAAATTTATAATTAATGTTCATGTTAAATATTTTTCACAAATCAACACTAAAAATGTAAGTTCGAATTTTACAATTTATTAAAAAAAACACTGTCATTTTATTATAATGTAAAAAACTGTTAGTTAACAATTACAAAAACGTATTATTCAATAATTTAACACCAATTAACGTTTGTTAAACAAATTATTAGTTAAATAATTATGCACATCAAATTTGACAGCTCGTATAACTGATCGCTTTTATTTTCTTGATAAAACAGTATTGCCAAACTAACTTGCAATAGTAAAATTTACATGGCCTACGTATGTAAATACTCCCTACGTACGAAATAGAATTTTCACCCTCCCATAATAATTTATATACACATGATAAAATATGTTTTCAGATTTTTTTCAAAATTTTGCCAAAGTGACAAATTTCAAACCAATCATAATCACCATATTTATATACATTTCGGTGGCATTATTCACGGACTCGAAATAAGTCAAAATATGAAAATGTCAATGATTCGAATTTATTATGCAACAGGTCAGCCTGTTAGGTAACGCGATCGCTCAAAACAATATGATACCAAAGATTTTGCGCCAATACTTTTTTGATAAATTGATCAATACTGATTTAATAACACTTTTTGATACCTATATAATTTATTAGTTTAACACTTTTTTAATATAAAATTTGAAAGTTAATAACAGATACTTTGTGCAACGTTCAACAGTTGTAAAAGTTTTTTGACAGTTCAGGCATAGGAACTACTTAAACTAAAAATTCACATGGCGTATTTTCCGTAATAGAATATTTTTAAGGATTTTGAAACAATGATTTGAAGGTTTTGAGGTATAGTTATGACTATAAATGTTGAATTATTTTTACCCGACTTCCCCAGAAGGAGGGTTGTAACGTTGTTTACAAAAAAAAATCAAAAGAAATGTCGCGAAGATCAACAAAAAAAACGATTAGGTACTGTTAAAATAAAAGAAATATAATTAAACCAAATAAAATCGTATTACAAAAATGAAACACAATAATCACACAAAATAAATAAAAAAAAATAAAATAATGAAAAGGATTCGAAAATAATAAAGGATTGAAAAACAGAAAGGAAATGAAAAAATATCGCAAGGAATGTAATGAAGAATATTGTCTGAGCTGATACAAAATTATTTTCTAACTAACTGGTTTTTTGTTTCAGATTATTTAGCAAGCATTAAAAATTACCTCGGTTAGGTATTTATATAATGGTCAGTTGAATTGAGTTACTCAACTCATTTATTATTAGTAAAAACATAACTGGTGCGTTTGTTTGCTACCTAGTAAAGAAACTTAATGGCCAACGATCAAAAATGGCACAGGGTAATGTTTATCGAGTGTTTGTATGTATGTCTATTTCTTTGGTACGCTCTGTAACCTAAACGGCTTGACGGATTTTGAAAAATGATATGTTTATAGATTCGTCATAGTCCCACGAATACTACTGAGTAGATAACGTCACAAAATTTAATATGGCGGCCTCTAGACGCCATTTTATCAAAATTCAAAAGTAATATTTTCCTTCTAAATACATTGATATGGGTATCAAAAGAAAGGTTTCGTTGAGAAGATTTCAAATAGGGTGCATGACGTCACGGAAAATTCAATATGGTGGACGCTAGACGCCATTTTGTCAGAATGCAAAAGTAATTTTCCTTCTAAATACATTGATATGGGTATCAAAAGAAAGGTTTCATTGAGAAGATTTCAAATAGGGCACATGACGTCACGGAAAATTCAATATGGCGGACGCTAGACGCTGTTTTGTCAGTACGCAAAAAATCGGTGTGTGGGGTATCAAATGAAAAGGCTTGATAAGTAGACTCAACTAAATGAAAGGAAATAAGAATTACCTTATTTAAAAAAAAACTGCGTAAAAATCGAACTTAAAAGATGGAAACAAAATCAAATGATAACATGCAGTCGACGGCCAAGATGTAGCAACAAATTAAACAGAAATAGCTGATGCCTGCGACTACATGTTATCATTTGGTCTTGTAATCCATCTTTTAAGTTCAATTTTTTTCAAAATAACTTTGTAGACCATCAATTTGGTGGTATTGAATACTTTTTATTCGACTTCGTTCGGTTTGAGACACGGTTCCTATCAAAACTGACTTTGAACTGGAACTTCTTATGCGAGTTCGGGCCGTTTAACGTTTGCGTTAAATATTTAACACTATAGATGTACCCCCTCAACTCTTCACCATATAAACGAATATATTCTTTAGTAAATCACACATGTGAGACATTTCAAATACGGTATGAGATAAACAATCAATATGATTAATTCCCTAGACCAGGAGTCGGCAACCTTTTGAGACGGAAGAGCCAAAAGTTACAATTTACAAAATTTCCCAGTTTTTAAAGAGCCACTAACATTTTTATTTCAATATTATGGTATTTGATTAGGATTATAACTAAACAAACAGAACAGTGTTGCCACATTCTCACTGTTCTCTGTTGAGTGTTTTTATCCTATTTAAAGTTTTTTTTGCATATAATATTTTTTATGAGTTTTGAAAATAAAATAATATAATTATTACTATTTGCGCGTGGAACTGGAGAACCGCATCTTGACATCATAAGAGCCGCAGGTTGCCGACCCTTGCCCTAAACCGTAACTAAATACATAAGAATATCAGAGAACCGTATTTGAAATTTCTCACATGTGTGATTGATAATAAAGCACTCCCAGCCATTTGAGAAAGCAGCATTCATTGTAATGTTGTTATAAAATTAATAGCTCTCGCAGTTAATGGATTTGCGGTACATGGTGCTATATATATAGGAAAGATTAAATGTTCACTATCGGGCACTGTGTAGTAAGTGGAAACTTTCCCGACGCAAAATCGGGAGTTCTGGATTCGAATCCCGGAGGTGCATTTACATTTTTCCTATACAACCTTCTATATAAATATCATGGCGATAATGTCGTCTGATATTCT
This sequence comes from Mongoloraphidia duomilia, assembly GCA_039654895.1. Classification (NCBI taxonomy): domain Eukaryota; kingdom Metazoa; phylum Arthropoda; class Insecta; order Raphidioptera; family Raphidiidae; genus Mongoloraphidia; species Mongoloraphidia duomilia. Next base: position 19,378,437 of record CM077527.1, read on the forward strand.
TATGTATTTAGTTACGGTCTAGGGAATTAATCATATTGATTGTTTATCTCATATTCTTTAGTAGCTTAATTTTTACTTCCTACCTCTACTATGGTAGGGAAGTAATGGATTTAGTCCGAAAAAAATATTTCGAGATTTTAACAGATCTTCACGTTTTGAGACCCTAGCAATCGTTTAAGATCATTTTCTGACTGATGTCTGTATGTGTGTGTGTATGTGTGTGTGTATATGTGGTCAATTTTTCGCCTTCGATATCGTAAAAACGAAACAACATACGGCCATGCCGATTGTTCTATTGTGTTTATCAGCCTTTAACTTAGATCTGATTAGATTTTGAGTCAAATCGTCTCAGTGGAACCTGAGATATTCAAAGAACGTTCTCAATGTCAACATATTATCATAGGTAAAAAAAAATATAAATGAATTCTAGATGTTATAATATAAAAAAATGTAAATATTTTTTTCTCTAAAATGTACAGTTTTCGAGAAAAAAAATATTTTTCTAAAAAAAAATAAAAATTGTACGTAAATCAAGGTAACCATGATTTTTGTTATATTACTAGCCATCAGTAGATCACCAAACAAAAAAGAGGGCCATGCTTTTTTTCAAAGAATAAAAAAAGAGTGTTTATTTTCTGCAAATATTTACTAGGTGGGAAGTATAGGACTGGTTATCAGTCGATTTTTTTTACAAGAACTTGTTATTAATGATCGTACTGTATCTAAACTATTAATTCTATATTTAATGTCAACAAAAAGACAATCCCAAACAAGTAAAACATGCGGTGAAAAGATAGCAGTTTGTCGGTAAAGCAGAAATGTTAGGGTAAAATGTAAAAGAGGTAACCGTGTGTTGTGGATAAAACCGGAAACTGATTGTGGTATACGATAAAGACATGCGTGCGCACAGCTCCTGTATCCTGCTCTGTTATCTGTTTGCATCCGCATAAACGCCTATTCTGTGTAGTATTTTAAAAAAAGAATTGATAAAAAGGATATACATGGATGCAACTATACTGTCCGACCAAGGAAAGAACAACGGTGTTGAAGGGAATAGGTGGAGAAGGTATTCACAATCGTTTGTTTTACCCTAAATAAGAGCCCCTAGCCTGCTATGCACATTCTTTTGACCGACGGTCTTTCACTAGTCAAACAGTATTTAAGTCTTAACTTTTACTTAAATTTTTGACGAGACAACTTCTCATTACGCACAGCAACCGCTCTACACTGTAAAAAATGGATGTAAAAATACTTTGAAAGTTAAGGCAGAATTCGCTCGATTTTCTAAGTGATTTTATATTATTATTTATTTTTACACAGAAAACTTCATAAAAACTTGGACTTTTACTGTAAAGTTAAACAAATTTGTGATTTTTACATAAAGTAAATTAAAATTACATAATTTGTGTAATATTCCAATAAAGTGTGTAAAAATTACAAAATAAAATGTATAGTTACATATATAAAATGGATGAATACAAAACAAATTAATGTAAAATTAGTAACCACGCAAGCGCAATGTGTTTTTATGGAATCTACGCGATGTTGCGATACCTGTTTGCGACGCCATTGTCTCTTTGTGTGCATATTACCAGATAATGTTTCGATAATCTATGTAATCGGCCTTCTCATTTCTTACAGTGTAGGGGCGGGCAACCCGGACATTTGTCCGGGGCGCCAAAATTTAGGGGCGGAATTTTGGCTGTAAGTGTGAGAAAAATATTGATGTGTTAAATACCCAAATAATAGAAAATTTACAAAACTTACAAAAATCTAGTAAATTTTAATAATTTCGAAAAAGACACATTAAAATTTAAATAAAATGATTTGATTTTTATTGAAAATAAAAAATATGTATTTAAAAATATATATATTCTTAGGGGGCGGCAATTTGTCTTTTTGTCCGAGGCGACGTAACCGCTAGAGCGGACGCTGTACGCAGGTTGGTATGCATGTACGAAAAGTATATTTCCTCTTCCACCCGAGAGATGTCTCGTAGAATAGTTTTTGTCTTGCAAAAAACTGCATTATCGACGTAACAAATTAAGGTCAAAATAATTTCCGAATTCCGAACACTGAGTTCATCAATGTTCTTGTTCATGAAACGTTCGAATAATATGCAAGTTTAAGTTCCTATCAAAGGAACTTCATATATGTAAATCGAGATAATTTGCATAATAATCATGCAGTGCCAGGATAACCTGGTAGGATGACGCATATAATATTACATGTCTTACCCTATAACAATGGGGAAAGGTCATATCACTGAAGGCTGCAAATCCCACCTTCCTACTATGTTCCATAAAGATAGAAACATTTCGTAACAAGAATATTCAATGATTTAATCATTGATTTTCCCTATTTTGTCAAGTTGAACAAATGAGAATAATACTTCTTACTTTTTAGAATAAGAATATTCAACACTGTAAGAAATGAGAAGGCCGATTACATAGATTATCGATGGTCCATTTGTAGCCAGCGATTAATCTGGTAATAGGCACACAAAGAGACAATGGCGTCGCAAACAGGTATCGTCACATCGCGTAGATTCCATAAAAACACATTGCGCATGCGTGGTTACTAATTGTACATTAATTTGTTTTGTATTCATCCATTTTATATATGTAACTATACATTTTATTTTGTAATTTTTACACACTTTATTGGAATATTACACAAATTATGTAATTTTAATTTACTATATTTAAAAATCACAAATTTGTTTAACTTTACAGTAAAAGTCCAAGTTTTTATGAAGTTTTCTGTGTAAAAATAAATAATAATGTAAAATCACTTAGAAAATCGAGCAAATTCTACCTTAACTTTCAAAGTATTTTTACATTCATTTTTTACAGTGAATGTGATTTTCCCTATTTTGTCAAGTTGAACAAATGAGAATAATACTTCTTACTTTTTAGTTTTCACATTTTTAAGCAACCTCAAAAACTTCTCAGATACTGTTTAAATATAACTTGCAACTGAAGATAATTCTTATAGAAAAGATCACGCTGAATCGATTCCGACCAATCGCAAGATTGTATCTCCTTTTTAGGTGTTTTTTTTTTCTAAAAGTGTACTGAATATAGGTAAACCGTATAAATAATAAAAACTTGGGTCGCAGTGTCAAACCCTGTCGACAATAATATAGTACCTTTGACATTAGTATATTCTTGAGAAGTTTCACCACGTTGTCCGAAAAGTCGATTTTTTTTTTAAATTATAGTTATTTGTCTTAAATTGGTCGTAAATTTATTTAAAAATATATAAAAGAGCACGGAGTGCGCCGGCCAAGTTCTCACAACAAGCAAAGCAATACATGAACCATTTCGAGCCCTTTTCGACCCCCCCTCTATCTCCGAGGTTAGTTGCGTTACATGACTGATTTTTTTTCAGAGTCAGGTTAAGGTTACCAAAAAGAAGCAGTATTCCAAATTTCATACGTCTAGATGGAATGGTTTCCAGGATACGAATGTCCAAAAATCGCAATTTTTGGCATTCACTGACTGACTGACTGACTGACTGACTGACTGATTGGCTGATTGACTTGATAGATCATCAAAAATCTAGGGTACTTCCGGTCGAGCTAGAGCTCTGACACTTGGAACATAGACAGTGTTTAAGGTAATAATTACGAAAAAAATCGAAAATTAATGAAAATCCAACATGGTGAACTACAAATTCAACATGGCGGATTATCTGACACGAAATAAAATCTATGGTACTTCCAATCGAGCTTGAGTATTGAAATTTGGAACATAGATGGTGTTTAAGGTGGTACTTATGAGAAAAATCAAAAATCAATAAAAATCCAACATGGCGGATTTTGACACGAAATAAAATCTAGGGTACTTCCAATCGAGCTGGAGCTTTGAAATTTGGAACATAGATTGTTTAAGGTGATAATTACGAAAAAAATAAACAAGTAAAAATCCAACATGCGGATTAAATATCCAACATGGCGGATTCTGACAATAAATAGCGCTTTGTTTGGAAAGTTACGGAGTACAGCTAGAGGTAGTCAGTGTACGGTGTATGTACACTGTACAGTCGGTGTATATACTAGTGGGGTGGCATGGGATAGTGGGATTATTACTATTATATAACTGAACAAAAAATTATGAAATCCCACCAAAAATATACCTGTAAAAAACAGGTCAAGTTCTCGTCAGCACTGTGTTAATGTTATTATGAAAAAAAATGTAATTAAAATGTAGAAATTATGCCAAGCTCCTTGCCTACACGTTATTAGCAGTAAATTGATAAATTTCCAGATCAAACTTGACAAGTTTTCAAGGGTCTCAGTATTGCTCAGTTCTTCAATGAAAACTTGCCAAGTTTGATCTAAAAATTTATCAATTTACTGCTAATAACGTGTAGGCAAGGAACTTGGCATAATTTCTACATTTCAGTTATTTTTTTTTTCATAATAACACAGTCCTGACGAGAACTTGGCCTGTTTTTTTACATGTATGTTTTTGGTGGGATATATTTTTACATCGACAACATTATTATAAGAAGTTTCAAAATGTGTACCTAAATCGTTGAGTTGTTGTCGTTTATCGAATGTCAACGGAAATGTAACGATATAATGAAAGGTGGTGCGCACCTCATAAAAAGCAACGATCGAAAAAATAAGTTTTCATGTTTGCCAACAGATCTTTAAATATTTATTTATAACACATCTTTGCCATTGAAATCACAGGCTATACAAAAAAACCGTAAGGCGTGGTTATCATCCTTTAAAATCATGTTTACGATATACCTATTCCAAACATCTTATTTTACAGGGTGTTAGTAAAATATTGTAACAAAACTGTTTTCTGCGTGGTCGAAATAAATATTTATTTAATATAATTAACAATTCAATAACAATAAACGCAACAACTATATGTCAGTTCTAACAATCAACACAATAGTAATAACGAAACAGTAATTCTTAAACAAAGTGAAACACTTAAATAACACTGAACAAATAACTATATTTATATACCAGTACTGTATTTATATTCGCAGTTCAAAACGACTGATTGACTGCTGACTCACTCGTACTTTGCTTATATATGTTGAGCAGCCTAACCCAGCACGCTCGCGCGCTCTCCAGAACATTCCGGCGGGTACTCGTATCTTTGATACCATTCCACGCCTCACCACTGTGACCTTTCCTTCTCGACGCTTCTACTGTAGACAGTGGCGTAACATCTTGGGGTTTGCTACAATATTTTTCCTTATCGTATCAAGTATTTAAGTAATAAAAAAAATATTAAAAAAACAACAAATATACGACAAAAGTGCAAAAAAAAGCTTCCAGCATGAAAAAGATATTACTTAAAGTTTAATGCTGAGTTTCAGAAAGCATTGTCAGAAAATTTGAAGTGGCAATAAGAAAAGCTTTGTAGAATTTCAAATCGATTTTGCTAAAAAAATAATTGTCGATTGAAATGATATTTTTTTAAACTGTGTATACACGTATTTAACACAGTTTTTTGTACAATGTCCACTTCAAAACAACATTTTTCTACGCATTTTGATCAAAATTTAGCTTTAAAAGCGATCTTTTTCTATGTAGATCATTCATTTGTTTTTGTGTGAGTACAATCTAATGTTCTACATGACAGAGACTTTAACAACGACATTAGACTGTTCCTGCATGTATAAAAACTGTAATTACTTATATGAACAAAATCTGAGGTCATTGTCACATCAAATTTTTTGACAATGCTTTCTGCAACCCAGCATTAGTCTGCTACTAGTAAAATGACACTAAAACTAACATATTTTTACTCGACTAATTTTTTAAAAGTTGTACTTCTTTATGCGATTCCGGACGAGTTTACGAAAAGTGTTAAACTACGCTCGCGCCCCACTGCAGGTAGTTGTCGAACTAAGAACTTTAGAAAAATTCCGTTAGATGTAACTCCAAGAACACTTTGTGTACTTCGATTCATAGATGTCGCCGTCGTACCAGTCGCGGGGTATATGTTAAGGAGTATAACTTCTGCTGTTAGGAAAACACACACATGCCTTCTAAGAACATTAGAAAAATTCCGTGAGATGTAATTCCAAGAACACTTTTATGTACCTCGATTCATAGATGTCGGTGCCATACCAGTCGCGAGGCATATGTTAAGGAGTATAACTTTCGCTGTTAGGAAAACAGAAAACACACACATGACTTCTAAGAACTTTAGAAAAAGTCCGTTAGATGTAACTCTAAGAACACTTTATGTACCTCGATTCATAGATGTCGCCGCCGTATACCAGTCGCGGGTTATTTGTTAAGAAGTATAACTTCCGCATTTTTATAGAACATTCTGTATATCATTGTAACAATATGTTTATTGTAATGGGATTTACAAATATCGATATCTACACAATGCTGGTAGAAATATAATATCAGCTACAAATATCTAGTCGATAAAAACCCGATTTACAATAGAAAACACATAATATGTCTCAGGAGGACGATTTTGACTCAGTCGGTCTTCACAAATACGAATTATTTCATGGTCATGGTTCATGAAGCAGGAGCAGCACAAATTTGCTATCTGTGTAGTAATTGGAATGAATGAATGAATTGTGAATTATAGACGCTCGACAACAGAGGTCATTAGCGTCTATGTAGTAATTGGAAGCGAGGTAAAGTGAAGTAAATTTTAAATCTGAATATGTTTTTTACAAAAATGTTTTCTAAAAATTGAAAACAAAGCAGCTACTACATATTCACAATTAACAATTTTCGTTGGAAAGCAGCCAATTATATAATTGATTACAAACATATTGAAAAAAATCATTTTACCATCCATAGTCACAGTCAGGATTCTAACCTGAACCTTTCCACTTTCGCGGCGGAATGACCTGACTGGTTGGTAAAATGATTTTTTCAAATATTCTTGGAATCAATTATATAATTGGCTGCTTTCCAACGAAAATTTTCAATTGCAATTCAGCCGTATAAATCTATTAATTTACATATTTATATTTGATCTTATGGCCCATAACATACTACAAAATTGTAAATGTTCTCAATGTTATTTTTCCTATGTTCTGGTCTATCGTTTACAGGCACACACTATGTATAAATATAGTGGACGGAACGTGACGATATGGTGGAAGAAAAGTGACGACTTTATCAACAGTTACTATTAATAAAACTGTAAAAGTAGCAGTGGCGGACTAAGAGGGGAGGAGGGGGGGCTCGCCCCGAGCCTCTGATTCTGGGGAGCCTCCAAATCTCGAGAAATCCTTCTTAATCAAATCCCAAACAAGGCCAAAATATGTTTAGTAAGTAAGAGGCAGTTTGGAGTTGAAGGCCCCGTACGTATACAAAATATAAACGTAGGTAGGTCGTTTATTAAAAATATTTGATTTTTTTTTGTCAGCCATTACATCTATATTATTCATTTTTTACGAAATTTACACTACAAATACATCAATTTCTAAGCTGACCGGGGGCTTCATTTCGTTCTGCCACCCCGGGCCTCCGACGGGCTTAGGCCGCCACTGAAAAGAAGGTCTAATCCATGACTCAGTCATAACTCCCCCTATTCCAATTTCAATGAAATTTGGTACAAGCATATAGGGATCCCCCACTAAAAGAATAGGCTACTTTATATTAGGCTTCGCTCGCGTGGTAGAGCTCCCAATTCCCATACAAATAAAAGCATTTTTCATACAAAATTAACAAATGACTGAACTGATCCCCATGGTAATTTTAAGCCCCCCCCCCCCTCTTTGGGTCTCATCCCCTTGTTAATACATACATCTGAAAATTTTATTTTCACAATGACCTTAGATGGTGACCACTGACCACACATATTTCTCCTTAATAAAAGCATTTTAGAATTTTAAATCTATCCTGCTCGAAAAATAATTGACCGGTTGAAACGATTTTTTGTAAAAATTGTGTATGCATGTATTTAATATAGTTTTTTGTACAATTTCTACTTCAAAAACAACATTTTTCTACGTATTTTAATCAAAATATAGCTTAAAAAGCGATCTTTTTCTATGTAGATTACAAATTTCTTTTTCTGTGAGTACAATCTAATGTTCTACACCAGTGTTTCTTAAAATACCGAAATAAAAATATAATTATCTTATTTGAAAAAAAAATACTTCGGAAATTAACAAAAGAGCTAAAAAATTACTTTTAAATTATAAGTTATTAGCCCATTGATAAGTGTCCGATTATCAGTGGCGGACTAAGCCCGTCGGAGGCCCGGGGCGACAGAACTAAATGAGCCCCCCGGTCTGCTTAGAAATTGATGTATTTGTAGTGTAAATTTCATAAAGAATGAATAATATAGATGTAATGGCTGACAAAAAAAATCAAATATATATAATAAACGACCTACCTACGTTTATATTAATTTGTATACGTACGGGGCCTCTAACTTCAAACTACCTCTTACTTACTAAACACAATTTGACCTTGTTTTGGATTTGATTAAGAAGATCTTGAGGCCCCCTTGGATCAGGGGCCCGGGGCGAGCTGCCCCCTCCGCCCCCCCCTTAATCCGCCACTGCCGAGTATACATATATCATGCTGACGATATACTACCTTTTCTATTTTATACTGTAGCAAAACCCCAGATGTTACGCCGCTGGCGACAATAGAAACATCGAGAACAAGTAACAATGGTGAGTCGTGGCATGATATCGAAGACACGGGTAACCACCAGAATATTTTGGAAAGCGCGCAGGCGTGCGGGGTCAAGCTGCTAGCTCTATATAAGCAGGGGCAGTCACCGTAGTGAGAGAGTGGTGAAACAGTGTTGATTTGAAATAAATACAGCAATTGTTCAGTGTTATTAAAGTGCTTCAGTTCGTTTAAGAATTACTGTTCGTTGTTATTATTGTCTGATTGTTAGCATTGACATACAGTTATTGTATTTGACTTGTTGTTACATTTTTTAATTATTGTAAATAAATAATTTATTCCACCCACATAAGAAAACAGTTTTGTTACAATATCATAAAATAAACAATTGGGTCGCAGTACGACTTCAAAAAAATATGTTGTATCGCGCGTCAAAAAGGTTGGGAAACGCTGTTTTACACAGCAAAGAGTTTGATAACAACATTACACTGTTCCTTCATATAAAAAAAACTAATTATATGATAACAATCTAAAATCTGAGCACTCTGCAATCCCTAGTACAGCCAATACTATTGTATTGAATGCTACATTCAACAAACAGAACTACCTCAGTTGTTAGGCGTCTATAATCTACAACAAACAGAATTAAATTAAAACGGAACAAAGATATTTTGATAGTCGAATCGCTCTTTAAAACAAACAGAACAAAGCAATATAAATTTAGCGAGATAGTAAAATATTATTCAGGTAGAGCAAAGAGATGTTTCGAGGACAAGACATAACACATGAATAAAACAAAAGATTCCATCAACTATGATTGTATAGGTGCGGTGGTATAGATATCTGTAATGCCGGCAGATACCTACCTACAGTGTTTGCTTCTCAGTGTAGTAGGTACCAATGTGTAAACAACCTATGATAATGCACTACCTGTATTGTGTAAGTGACGAACTTAACTATATACAAGGTGGACTAAAAATATTTTTAAATTTTTGTTTATCATCAAAACTAATTTTAAAATGACAAACACTTTTTATTCTTTTGTTTAATTTTTCCTCTAAAATGCATTTGAAGACCAATTCTCTTTGAAAAATAAAGTTTTTTGAAAATAACGCCCTTTGAGGTCCAAAATTTTAAATTTTTATTTATGAATTTTCATTCTAGGTATGACAGAAAGGTGTCTGACATTTCGTAAAACTCGTCGCAAAATGTTTTTTAGAGTCTAAATAGTCAAGATTTGAATTTCGGATTTTTGCACGATTAAGTAGGTAGGTACCATACTTTAATTCACAGACAGGGGCGGATCCAGGGGCGTGGAATGGGGGCAATTTCGCCCCCTGAGCGTTGACTATAATGTACAATATACATACAGGGTGGTGACTGCTGCACATAGGGATTTAACCTGTAAAATCAAACTTTCCCGATTTCCTGCTTCCCTAATTATTTTAAGAAAAATATCTTCGAATAAAAGTTTTAGAATATAAAATTCTGCATCTAAATCATTAAACAAAATTAATTTTGCATGCTTTGTAACGGCGTAAATTTGATATGAATATGTCAAAATTACCTCAAACTGGAACTTGAACAAAATGATTAGAAATTATTCTGACAGTTAAAACGTCATTTTGTTCAAGTTCCATGGCTATCGCTATCTGTTTTCGAGGTAGTTTTGCCATTTTCATATCAAATTTCTACCGTTACAAAGCATGCAAAATTAATTTTGTTTCATGATTTAGATGCAGAATTTTATGTTCTGAAACTTTTATTTGAAGATATTTATCCTAAAATAATTAGGGAAGCAGGAAATCGCGAAAATTTGATTTTATGGGTTGAATCTCTATTACCCGCAAAGCAAATCAGCACCCGGTATATATAGACTATAGTTAAATAATAATATTTTACCCAATTTTTGGTTTCATACACACAAATCACAAAATCAGAAGATAGGTAGCGCTCATAAATATTGCCCCCTCCCCCTTGAACGAAAACCTAGATCCGCGCATGCGTAGAGAAGATGATGAAAAGTAATATTATTATAAATAAAAAGTAAACATAAGAAATACAATCAATATGATTAGACACCTATACCGTAACTAAATTCACTATATTAGTGAAATTAACATAAGAATATCAGACGAATTATCGCCATGATATTTATATAGAAGGCTATATAGGAAAAATGTAAATGCACCGCCGGGAATCGAACCCAGAACTCCCAATTTCGCATCGGGTAAGTTTCCAGTTACTACACAGTGCCCAACAGCGTACATTCAATTCTTCCTATATATGCAACGATGACCACAGATCCATTAACTGCGAGAGCTATTATTTTATAACAACATTACGAATGAATGCTGGCTTTCTCATGGCCCGGACGCGCCTTATAAATCATAAATAAATAAAATAAATATAAATAAAAATAAATAAATAAATGAAATAAAAAGTATATTTAAGATACAAAACATTATCTTAGATACAAGATATTCCCCGGCTTTATGCTCTACATGCATTCCAAACATTGAACATTTTACTTTATTCCGAACGCACCTCCAGTTCATAAAACGCACGGTAAAAGCACGATCCGTGGTGATGAAATCCGTTAGGGAAACAAGAAAGTGGTTTTATTTTTATATGACCTAGATATAGAAGAGAGTATCCCGTTGAGGCATCCTTTATTAATTTATTAAACAAAGAACTTAAAAAGTATACGATAGGGCAACTTCATTTATAAGAAGAGTACCTACGAGATGTCATTTTAGCTCTTTTGTGTGTTCCACTAGTTATTAATTAATATAATAAAAAACTTTACTATAAAATCGCATTAATCCTAATTTCTCTTCCGTGTGTATTATATTTATGTTTTTATGAAAGCAATTATTTCAATTAATTGCTAAAAAGCGACTGCAAATATCATTTACAAGTAGATTGTATGTCCAGATACGTAATGAGGGTATATTGACAGTCACACGGTTCACAATATTGTAACAAAACTGTTTTCTTACGTAGGTGAAATAAATTATTTGACTGCTCTACTTATATAGAGCTAGCAGCTTGACCCCCCCACGCTCGCGCGCTTTCCAGAACATTCTGGTGTCTTCGGTATCATGTCACGCCTCACCATTGTTACTTGTTCTCGATGATTCTATCGTCGCCAGCGGCGTATCTCGTCTGGGGTTTGCTACACATTGTTACTTGTTCTCGATGCTTCTATTGTCGCCAGCGGTAGTAGGCCGAGAGGAGTTGTCAGTATCAGTATCAGGGCGAATAAACATAACTGTGGAAATGGTTTGCTTTCCCATACTAGTGTGGAAAAGATACGTTCCCGTCCACCGGTCTGTCAAAACTTACTTTAAATGCATACATACATGCATGTAAAGCAGCTATTTTATAGTGGGTGTGACAAAATAGATATTTATGCAACAAGTGGCTTAAGTGGCGAATTATATGACAGTTTAGTCTCGATGTTGCAATACGAGCCTAAGGTTATGTTGCATTTATACCAGAATGAGTGTGAGTAACATTGGCGTAACTAAGGGTGGGCAAGGGGGCCAAGCCCCCTCTGGAAGCTAACGGCCCCCCCCCTAGAATAATTACGGCACGTAGCTCAAGGTGCTGACGTAAGAATATAGAAAGTCGACTTAAAATTATTATACAAACTATATTGAAAGTAATAAGAATAACAAACATAAAATTATTATTAGACAGTAAACAATCAGGGTGGCGGAAGGGTGCTGACCGTTTGGGGGTACCAAAACTTGAGCCAAACGCCATATTCTGTAAATTTATATTTTGATTTAATATACTTAAAAAATAGCCACTCAAAAAAAAAAAGTTCACAAGACAAGCAACTTTTACTGTTTTTTTAAACATAGCATTTAATGACTATTAAATTAGATACTAACAATAAAAGATCTCATAATAGTGATTTTCAGTTCTCAGATTGAAAGGGCCATGGCCCCCGCCTGCAAAAAATCCCTAGTTACGCCAATGGTGAGTAATCACACTAGTTCTGGTATAAATGCCACATAACCTTATATTAGGAGAGTATTGTAAAATTGCGCGACTGTCAGATTCGTCACTTTAGCCACGCGTTACATACAATATTTTTTGCAACAATCGCTTCAAAAGTTCAATTTTAGGCAAATTAAACACAATTTGGATAATTATTTTATTAGTGACATTATAGCACAATACTCTATAAAGTACTAGGTACTACTGTACACACGCGTGTTTTAAAATAAAATAAAACAAAACAGTACCTATTACTTTATAGCACGGTGTGCATAAAATTTTACTTAACGCACTACAGCAGAAGCTTCCATAAAGAATCACTTAAGAAACGGTTTTGCAAAAAAATATTAACGTATAAAAAATATCCAAGACTATAATATTATTATACAGGGTATAACTGAATTGCGTTGCGGGTGAAATCAAATTTTTGCGATTTCCTGCTTCCCGAATTATTTTAGGAAAAATATCTTCTAATAAAAGTGTTAGAACATAAAATTCTGCATCTAAATCATTAAACAAAATTAATTTTGCATGCTTTGTAACGGCAGAAATTTGATACGAAAATGTCAAAATTACCTCAAAGACAGATAGCGATAGCCATGGAACTTGAACAAAATGATGATGTTTTAGCTGTCAGAATAATTTCTAATCATTTTGTTCAAGTTCCATGGCTATCGCTATCTGTCTTTGAGGTAATTTTGACATTTTCATATCAAATTTCTGCTGTTACAAAGCATGCAAAATTAATTTTGTTTAATGATTTAGATGCAGAATTTTATGTTCTAACACTTTTATTAGAAGATATTTTTCCTAAAATAATTCGGGAAGCAGGAAATCGCAAAAATTTGATTTTACGGGTTAAATCCCTATTACCCGCAAAGCAATTCAGCACCCTGTATATACCCCCAAAAGTCGACTAGAAACCCCCAAAAGTCGACTAGAAACCCCCAAAAGTCGACTAGAAACCCCCAAAAGTCGACTAGAAACCTCCAAAAGTCGGCTAGAAACCCCCAAAAGGCGACTAGAAACCCCCAAAAGTCGACTAGAAACCCCCAAAAGTCGACTAGAAACCCCCAAAAGTCGACTAGAAACTCCCAAAAGGCGACTAGACTCCCCCAAAAGTCGACTAGAAACCCCCAAAAGTCGACTAGAAACCCCCAAAAGTCGACTAGAAACCCCCAAAAGTCAACTAGAAACCCCCAAAAGTCGTCTAGAAACCCCCAAAAGTCGGCCAGAAACCCCCAAAAGCCGACTTGAAACCCCCAATAGTCGACCAGAAACCCCCAAAAGTCGACCAGAAACCCCTAAAAGTCGACTAGAAACCCCCAAAAGTCCACTAGAAACCTCCAAAAGTCGACCAGAAACCCCCAAAAGTCGACTAGAAACCCCCAAAAGTCGACTAGAAACCCCCAAAAGTCGACTAACCCCCAAAAGTCGACTAGAAACCCCCAAAAGTCGACCAGAAACCCCCAAAAGTCGACTAGAAACCCCTAAAAGTCGACCAGAAACCCCCAAAAGTCGACCAGAAACCCCCAAAAGTCGACTAGAAACCTCCAAAAGTCGACTAGAAACTCCCAAAAGTATATGTATGTTTATTTAATAAAATTATTTAACGGTTAACAAATAAAGCAACAAATGCGGATTTTGCTTTTAAACGCTATGCGAACCCTTCAGTTTTCTGCCCTTTAATCAGTCACTGAACAAACATTACAGTCGAAGTGTTTCTTAGAAGCAGAAGGGTATTCAGTTAACGTTTTGTAGATCGATGTTCTCAAAACAGATTACGATCACAGCATTAAAACTGTACTATCAATACGACGTTAGCATTAAAATCAACTGATTTAATTACACAGAAATATCACATCTTAATGTAAACAGTTATCAGAATAATTTAAATAAACAGTATTAATTCTACACTTTAAGTTACTCAATAAAGGGGATATAACATTAAAGAATGATTCACATATTCCCAACCTGCAAAAACCTACACCAAGCACAACGGATCGACAAAATATTGTTTTAGTCGATTGCCTCGATTGTTCAATACATCTCGATGACATAATTATTAATTAATTCTACAATGAATTTCTAATCCACAAGGCATCCACTAAGTAGTGAATAGTATTTCTTAACATATCAGTCAGCATATTATGCCATTATGATTGTTAAACGTCAAACGATTGTTATAAGATATATAAGGAAAAATCAGAAGCCACTGTCAGGACTTGAACCCGAAATTCCCAGTTTCCGGCTGATTGAGTTGCCACTTACTAACAATCGCTTGACGTTTAACAATCATGATGGCATAATATGCTGACTGATATGTTAAGAAATACTATTCACTACCTAGTGGATGCCTTGTGGATTAAAAATTCATTGTTGAATTAATTAATAATTATTATATTGTTGTCCACAATTACCTAACTCATATATTGTTAATTGTTATTCATCTCGATGGTTGTCACTTGGACTCGATTGTTGTTGTTTTATAGCTCACCGAGACCGAATCGCATAGTACTGAATCGTACACTGTCGAGAGCCACATAATATACAATCGTTCATCACTCAACAACTGTACTCGAGTCGATGGTCGATTGTGCAGTAATCGCGTAAATACGAATTCAACAGTGAAGAGATCACATAGTACCAACTGAACAGTGTGAACAATCAACAAGTCGCGTGAACGTCAGTCGACTAGCATATAACTTTGAATCGCGATTGTATGTATTCTCATTCGCTGCTATTTCTATAACCTATGTGGCAAATAATCGACTTGAACAATCGAATATTTCGATTGTAAAATCAAACTCCGAGTCGATTGTGGACTCGATTGTTATTATGAACGATTGCAATTTTTTCGATTGTAAAAACATCTCATATCGCTCATCACTACTGAGCAATGTATTGTATATGACGGAATCACCACCTTTATAATACTGCTGGCTCCGCACAGACACAGCACGGAACAGCACAGCGCCCGCCGGCATTCTTTGAAAGAATGTTTTGCTGGTGACGGTCGGTGCCTGCGTACATGTACTTGACGGTGTAGTGTGACTGACAAAACAAAGGTGTGCCTACGGCCTGTCTGATTGCGATCGCGGCCAAATTTTCCAATGATAGATGACCGAACATTTTCAAAAGCAAGACTATCTGCGCAGCCGGTTGCTGCAGTTGGCTGCATTAAGTCTGTCTTTGATCGGTTAAATGTGAATTACAGCTAAACTTGTCGGTCCGTTACGTGCCGGTGCAGGTCTGTGCAGGTTGGGTATATGTGAATCATGCTTAAACAAAGTACACAGTTCAACTATACAGGGTGTTTGGTAAATATACGGCAAAAATTCAAGGCGTTATTTTAAGAATATTTTGTTCTTTGATGATTTTCGGAAAGCCGCTTTTATTCTTATTCTTTTTGGAAGAGTTCGCCAGTCAATGAGGAGAAGATCATGCATCCTAGCTGATGTAGGTTGTCATTTTCAGCAATTCTTGCAGATTTAAAAGCTTTGCTGGATTCATGTACCTAATAAAATATAGGTAGGTACATATTGTTTTCGTAGAAAAACTTTTATAGCCCTGTATCTTCGAAACAGCGGCTTTCCGAAAATCATCAACGGACAAAATATTATTAAAACAAGCCGTGAGGTGGGTCGTTTATTAAGACTAAAGTGCGACCCTTGAGGTCCACACGACGAACTTCCCAGTTTGATAAATATTTAATAATAATAATTAAAATAGATATTACACAGAAAAGTAATCATTTTAATCATTAAAACATAATTATTATTTATTTTTAACAATAATTAAAAAAAAAACAGCTGAACCGATTTTTATAAAATTTATGTCGGATCAAAATGACGTTAACACGCCTCGATTGACACCCTTACGAAGTCGATATAATTTTTTATTCGCGACATATTGTGTAAAATCTACTTTTTTGAGTCTATTTGGTTAAGAAAAAAGAACGGCTGAACCGATTTTGAAAAAATTTCTTTCAGATCATATTTACGTTAATACGCGTCGATTGGCACCCTAACGTAGTCGATATCATTTTTCATTTTCGAGATTTCGTCTTAGAAAGAAATGGACACATACGTACACACACACACACAGATATATTTCTAAAAGTAATGTAAATGACCTTGAAACATAAAAATTTGTTATACATTTTGATTTCGATTTTCGGACCTATTACAATAACTTCCAATGGGAAGTTAATAACCCAGGGAATAACCCCTTGCATTTTTGCTGTATGTTTACTAAACACCCTGTATATTTAGAATGGTTTGAATGATGGTCGTTATGATATAATGTCGAGAAACGTTAAAAAACTAATATTTAATAATTTTTGGATTGATTATGGTGCCTCTCGAAGAAAAACGTCTTTTCCTTATCTCATATAAAATTAGCATGCAAGTTGTTACACCAAAGTTAAAAATTTATAGACATCTCATCAGTTACAGGAGTTTTAAGTGCTTATTTTATTACCTTTACACCGTTAACGTTTTATATCACATTTAGCGATGACACAATCCATATAATCGAAAAATGGAGTCATCAGTTTACTTTCAAAGAAAATGTACTTAAAGTATCGATTCATCAATATTAATATGCGATACGGTTCCGACCGGGTAAATTTTAGTAACTGAAGAATCCAAATTTTACTTTGACGCAGTCGGGTTTTTTATTTTTTTAAATTTTAATTACGTCTTTTTAGTTTTTTGAAATCGTCTCAACGAGACCTTTCTTTTGATCCCCCGATGTATTTAATAAAAAACTTTTTAACAAAAAAAAAACCTCCTTCAAAAAGCCACTAAAAAGAGGAAAATAATGAAATTTTGAGGTCTGCGCCAATTTAATTAAAATATGAAGTCGGTTAAAAAGTATAGTATAGTGATTAATATCTTCTTTTTAACCGACTTCATATTTTATTAAATTGGCGCAGACCTGAAAATTTCATTATTTTCCTCTTTTTAGTGGCTTTTTGAAGGAGGTTTTTTTTTTGTTAAAAAGTTTTTTATTTTTTACTTTTTAGTGTCAAAAAGTGACATTTACCTTAAGGAATCACACGCCGTTACTAACTTTTATTAAAATCAGCCGAACTACTGAACCGATTTTGATGAAATTTCTATAGGATCAATCTGAAAGTATATCCTTTCAAATAGAAAATTTTTTTCCAAATCGGTTTATAAATGACGGAGTTCTGAGGTAACAAACATAAAAAAAAAATACAACCGAATTGAGAACCACCTCCTTTTTTTGAAGTCGGTTAAAAAAGAAAATTATACATTTATATCCTGAAAAAATGGCGTCTAGCGTCCGCCATATTGAATTATATACTCTATGTCACTCTTGGGTTTAAGACGAATCTAATGACACTTCATCCAGCCGTTTGGATGCTACCAGGGAATAAAGATTCCCACATACATTCTTAAATACCTATAGATAGCACAAAAAACATAACCCTGCCTTTGTTGTCTCTCTGTCGGGTAAAAGGTTGTTAACCACCCTAAATACGTGTTTCAATTCGTTATTTGATATCCTTACAACAGATTTTTAAAAATAAAATATTAGTAAAAAAAACTTTTTAGAGACAAGCTTTTATTGTGTACGAAAAAGGAAAAAATAATATTTAATAATTTTGGTTCATAATTATTATTAAAGCGGGGATTGTAATCTCGATGATAGTTTATTAGTCGCCAACCCCGCTTTTATAAAAATTATGAACCAAAATTATTAAATATTATTTTTTCCTTTTTAGTAGATACATTTCAATTAAAGCTTGTCTCTAAAAGTTTTTTTTACTAATACATATTTTAGTCTTTCAAAATTTTATCCCCCTTTGACACCCGTAGAGGTTGAATTTCGAAAAATCCTTTCTTAGTGGATGCTTACGTCAGAAAAGGAACCAACTGTTCAATTTTCATGTTTCTAGCTTCAGCGTTTTGGCCTAGGCGTTGATTAGTCAAAAAAACCCTACATCCTCGTTTGAACCCCTTAGGGGTTGAATTTATTTCTAAAAACGATTTATTCATGTATTGTCATCGGGAATACATATGTGTGTACAAAATTTCAAATCGATCGGATACGTGGAAGTCGTTCAAAATCAACTTGCAAATTTTGACCTAAACAAACAAACTAACTAACATACATTGCAAGGTAAATAAAAGCTTGTAATAGGTGATGCTGCACAAACATTAATATTTTTTGTTTTTTTCCAGTAGTGTTCAGATTATTACGATCATAACAGTTGGCAGCCGTGTTAAAATATCTATATATATAATATACGCCTTTGCCAACTTAAGATACTCTGAACAACATCATAAATTCGGAAATACGATAAATTCACCGTTCTAGTTTATGGAACCGCCGTCTCTGGAAGAGTTCTGTCGCGCTAGTATAGCAATAAAATGGACGTCGGCTGTGAAGCGTTAAGCCTTTTAAAACTGTATTAAAAAGAACTGAAACCTTTGACAGATATAACAGAGAAGAGTGAGCTCATTTTATCAAAGGAATCCTTTATATAATAGACAGAATGCAAACCAAAAATAAATTAATAAATATTGAAATGTCGCGTATACAAGTCTTTTATCGTCGCAAAAAATTCCACGGTCGCCATGAATTCACTCAATAATTCCATTATAAAGTAGGTATATCATTGACCACAAGGCAAGATTGTTAATGTCGGTTTTTTATTTTCTATACCTAAACAATACTTTATAGGTACTGACAAATCGGAATATGACATCTGGTGATAGAAAATTTTACTCGAATGAGAGAACCATTTGCATGCTAACAGTGCAGTGTAAGTTTATCGTGAACTTGTTTATTACAAAAATTAATAAAAAGTTTATTGAAAATTATTCGCGACGTATTAAACTATCAGTAATTGCCTTCTTTTAGTTCAGTCAGTGAGTGCTCACAAGGGGAATGTGGATGGAAAAGTCGAAAGCAGAAAATTTGACTTAGGAACTTTGTTTGGACTAGTTAGGAGATAAACATACTAAAAGTCCTTACCCCTCCGAGGTACGCCCGAGGGGGGGGGGCACAAAGAAGGTCCCGTTTTTTGGTTTTTTGCTTTTATCTCGAAAACGGTGCGTCGTACGAAATTTTGTTGTAGTACATAATGAAAGCTGATAAAATTCTCTACAGCTTTAACTTTCACACTTTTTATCTATCTCCATTCTTTGCCTAGCTATGAGCTTCGAAAAACGGTCGATTTTCAAAAATGTGTTAAATTCTCTGTAGCACACTGTAACAAAACGAATTTGCCAAAATTATTTCTTATTGCTCATCCACCTTATTAAAAAATGAATTATTTAATTCGCTGCCTCTTTGGGCGTGACGGGCCTGGTTGTGATTCCTCAGCGTTTGCCTCTTCTTCTTTCTCCTCATCTGTCGAATCTACGGCTTAATTTCTTAGATATAAACTAATTAATAATTAATTTTTATATTATTATTTTTTTAGCTCGATTCTGAAGAAAATCCAAATCCGGATCGAAACGTCAATTATTTGAATTATTTGTTGTAATTTTTTGTTAATACATTGTCTGAAAAATTGGTCGAGAATTTTATTCATTGATATTATTGGGAGTTTTATCCAGTTTAAAAGTAAACTGTTTCCGCCTTCACCGCGTGGAGGTACTCCCAGCTTGTTATTTTTTAATAGTGTGTGGGTGTTTTTAATAGTGTGGAAGAGCAATTAGAAATGATTTTGGTAAATTCGTATTGTTACAATGTGCGACAGAGAATTTAACACATTTTTGAAAATCGGCCCTTTTTCGAAGCTCATAGCTAGGCAAAGAATGGAGATAGATAAAAAGTGTGAAAGTTAAAGCTGTAGAGAATTTTATCAGCTTTCATTATGTACTACAACAAAATTTCGTACGACGCACCGTTTTCGAGATAAAATCAAAAAACCAAAAAACGGGACCTTCTTTGTGCCCCCCCCCCCCCCCTCGGGCATACCTCGGAGGGGTAAGGACTTTTAGTATGTTTATCTCCTAACTAGTCCAAACAAAGTTCCTAAGTCAAACGTTCTGCTTTCGACTTTTCCATCCACAAATTATTCGTTGCTTAAGCTATTTACTGTAAATTATTTTGTAACAAAATATGAACAAACTTTATTTATCAATTAAAAAGTTATTAGTTACCTATCTACCTATTTATATTGTTTTAAAACTATATAAGTACTTATAGCAATCATCGACATTTATCCCTTAATTCCGCCATGTTTTTAAAGTCAGACATATCCTAATAGGAATGAGGAAACTCTTGTACTAGTGAAAAAAATCGAAATCAAAGTTTTGATGGATTTAGACGTTCATTGGTCTTTACACACCGAAAAAGAGAATTTTAGATATCTATTGGTATGTGCAGAAGCCTGACTGACACACCTTTAAAATTAAGATTTTTAGGGAATTTCTCAGGAATTTTTTCCCCTACTCCCCCAATTAAGGGTTGTTTACTGATGAACTAAAATCAAAAATTGCGATTTTCTCGAAGACACCTCCAACGATTTTGCTCATCGATAATGTCATCAATTGTTATTTTTTTTTATTGTTATTGTATTACTTTTGACATGCTCTATATTATTATGATCTACTGGAATAATAAAAATAATTATTATTATTATTCACATATTATACCGAAATTATTACATAATGTACCGAAATCCTGAATTCTTGAGAAAAATTTCCGACACGTCCGAAGAATTCCCAAGACTTCCATACAATTTCGGCGGGATCTCTGAAAATTTTCAATTAAAATTTATACAGATATTAACGGGAATTCAGCATCATGTGAATGAGTAAATGAATAAAATTCTTATATCATTATTAGGTAATCTTATTTTGCTGAAAATCTTGCAACTTGCAAGCTGTTTTGTTTTATCAGACCGTTAAAAATTCTCATTAGCTATTTTAACGAAAACATGACATAAACCATTTTATCTTATGACCACAGATATAGCTGTGTGTTATCCAATACTCACTGCTAAAAGCGTCCCGACATATTTTCTTTCCGGATGACATTTTCATTATTACCGATTGTATTCAACTATAAATAGCAATGGCCAATAGCGTTCAACAATTTTAGAACAGAGCTATAGAAGTGACAAAAAAATTGAAAAATCGACACCTTGTTATCTCAGAAACGGTACGTTTGCGGACATATTATTCTTAAATTGACCGAAAGAATGATCCTCTGAAATTAACAAGATTAATATATACCTGAACCCAGTCCTGGATTTATAAATAGGCCGTATAGGCCGCGGCCTAGGGGCGGCAGATTTCAGAGGACGGCAGTGATGGATTTACGCCTAGGCCCGTGAGGTCTGGGCCTAGGGCGGCAAAAAATTATATTTAAATTACTAACTTATATTTGAAATTATTTTTAAAAAATATATGTAAACCAATAAAGAATTTATATTAATAATAATATTTGATAATTTAAATATTTAATAATTAGATATATAATTTTGACAATCGCTTTTACATAGAAAAAAAGGGCGGCACATCGGCAAGGGCCTAGGGCGGCATCGAACCTAAATCCGCCACTGCCTGAACCATTCTGTAGGTACCTATACTTATAAATATTTTCAAAAATAATGCCAACTCGCGTTCAGAATAGGGTCGTCTCAAATTTTTTTTAGGGTTGGAATCTACGTTACAAATAGATAATAAAACAATTTTTAAAGAATTTTTTTACCTATGTTAATACGTGACATTGAGAACGTTTTTTTGAATATCTCAGGATCCACTGAACCGATTTGACTCAAAATCTAATCAGATCTAAGTTAAAGGCTGATAAACACAATAGAACAATCGGCATGTTGTTCCGTTTTTACGATATCGAAGGCGAAAAATTGACCACATACACACCAACACACACACATACAGACATCAGTCAGAAAATGATCTTAAACGATTGCTAGGGTCTCAAAACGTGAAGATCTGTTAAATTCTCGAAATATTTTTTTCGGACTAAATCCATTACTTCCCTACCATAGAGGTGGGAAGTAAAAAGTTGGTTTACATTATTTGTTTATATATATGAGGAATAACATACACTACTCAAAATTATCAAATTTTGATAGGCGAGACGACCCTAGATAATGTGATATATGTCGATACTTTATGGTCCGACCCCTAGATGTGCCGCCATCTGGCCAAGGCTGTGTATGTGCCATAAACTATTAAATACACTAATAATAGGATAATGTGTATCTCAATTTCGGATAGATATCAGGAGTTCGAACTTTGTCTTCAATTCTGACTAATAAGATGATTTCTGGTGAGCCAGCGTTAACTGAAATTAGTTCCACTTGGTTGATCAATAACAAACAATGTCGGTAATAATTATCTGTTTATTGTTGAAACCAACTTTTAAGATATTATATCCTTAGGGTTGCCATAATTTGTTAGTTAAGTACGGACTGTGCAGCAGATCTGGGGATATATCGCGACGACTGAAGCGCAAGCCGTGAAAATTTTTTTTGGTATTTTAATTCAAATGTCGGTTGTAGAAATTGGGAAAACTAAGAGTAAAACTACTTAATTAAGAGTGTACTTTATTTTTACACGGAAAACTTCATAAAAACTTGAACTTTTACTGTAAAGTTAAACAAATTTGTGATTTTTACATAAAGTAAATTAAAATTACATAATTTGTGTAATATTCCAATAAAGTGTGTAAAAATTACAAAATAAAATGTATAGTTACATATATAAAATGGATGAATACAAAACAAATTAATGTAAAATTAGTAACCACGCATGCACAATGTGTTTTTATGGAATCTACGCGATATAGCGATACCTGTTTGCGACGCCATTGTTTCTTTGTGTGCCTATTACCAGATTAATCGCTGGCTACAAATGGACGATCGATAATCTATGTAATCGGCCGTCTCATTTCTTACAGTGATTAGCAAAGCAGAGATTCTAATCCAAAGACCAGCGCGCTGACCATTACACCATACAGTCCTTCTTTTAAGACATTTGTCGGTTGCCAAAAGATAAATAATGAAGAAGAGATGATTTTAAGAACAACTGAAACTGTAGAATCAGTTATTTTCATAAACACCTATTTTTTCGACTTCCTTTGCTAAGCCTTAGTTAAGTTTACAAAATATTGGCGGCAAGCTTCTGGAAAACTGATAAAAAATTTAATCTTTACACATTAACGTGGATCTTGAACGATGGAAGACTTTCATTTTTGTTATCAATTTTCCAATATATTCATTAATTAGTTAGCGACCAGAGGGGCAGGCATTTATTTTATTAAAGAACTGGCATATTTCGATTTCTTCAGATTAATTTTAAATCAAACGATGATTATAAAAGTAATTAGATTTCGTAAGTGAACGAGTTGTACATTGTACGTCTTTATTACAATCTAGTATATTATGATCCTTGAACCGTAGTTCGTGTAGAAGGTCCTGTGGGAACCCGAACTTTATTTCGCATCCAAGGATAACTTGATACTAATGCAGGATCTTCGCCGACATACATATTGTATTAAAGATTGCCATCTGCGACATCCTATAGTGGCTTAAAGCGAGTGCAAACTCACACCTAGTGATGCGCGATACGAGATGTTTTAGTTGATTGTCTCGATTGTTCAAACATCTCGAAGACTCTCGAAGGTTGTCACTAGGACTCGATTGTTAAGTTTCATAGTTCACAGAGACCGAGTCGCATAGTACTGAATCTTACACATAATATACAATCGTTCATCACTCAAATACTGTGGTCGAGTCGGTGGTCGATTGTGCAGTAATCGCGTAATACAAATTCAACAGTGAAGAGATCAGAGTAGTGAGTACCGACTAAACAGTGAACAATCAACGAGTCGCGTGAACGTCAGTCGACTAGCATATAGCCTTGAATCGCGATTATATGTATTCTCATTCGCTGCTATTGCTATAACCTATGTAGCAAATAATCGACTTGAACAATCGAACATTTCGATTGTAAAATCAAACTCCGAATCGATTGTGAACTCGATTGTTATTATGAACAATTGCAATTGTTTCGATTGTAAAAACATCTCGTGTCGCTCATCACTACTCACACCTTGTAAGAATATCACCAATAAAAATCAATTATTAAAGTTAAGCTCAACAATTAAGCTCTCATGGGGAACTTAAAAAAGACTTAGTGTACGTGTGGGGATGTTGTGTTCATAAATGTAGTTTCGCCATTTTGATAAATTGTTTATTACCAGAAAAAATAACGTAGGTATGTAAAGTTTCAGAAAGAATAACGGTAGTATATACAGGGTGTCTCAAATTGAACGCCATAAACAGTTTAGTGAAACAGAGAAAATAATTTTGAGCATTAAACTCCTTAGATAATTTTTGATCCGATGTACCGTTAATGAGATATTAATTACACACTGTAGAGTAAATGATAACTCAGCCGCCGCGATAGTGGAAGTTTCGGGTTTGAGTCCCGACGGTGACATAGGTTAAAAATGAATTTTTCTAGTATTGCATTGTAACGTTACTTCATTAACAGTAATGTTAACATATAAAGCATTTATTTGTATTTTAATAGTTTGCGAAACTTGATCGTTCGAACATATAACATGATATGCTAATGGCCGGTTTATCGTACATTTTAATCACGATGTTCTTTAATCACACTGTTAAATGACGGGTTGCTATGGTTCCGAAACGCAGCAACCAATGAACACGTAGCTGTCAAAATTTAACAGTGTGATTAAAAAAACATCCTGATTAAAATGTACGATAAATCGGCCATAAATCTACTTTTAACATGATTTGCCTTACAAACATTGGCAAAATTCTGTGTTAAAGTACTGACACTGTTACGGATCACCTGTATATATAACCGGCAGGCAAGAGATCTGAGAAACGGGGGTTCGCTTACTGTAACAACTGGTACCTGCACGAAAGTTCTAGAGAACGCGAGAAGCACTCATGGGCTTCAGCCACGCAGCGTATATAAACGAGTAAGTGAATGGTGAGTCGTGCAACCAAGCGGATCAGTGATATAAATCAGTCACCGGAGAATGCCGTGACAGTGTTGAACAGCGAATATAGTGCGAAATAAATCTGATATAAATCCAGTGAATATAAATATTAAAATATAAATAATTAGAAATAAATAGTCCTGGTATATAGTTAATAATTACGAATTATTGTATATATAGTTATTGTTTAATTGTGTTGATTGTTAGAACTGACTTTTCGTTGTTGCAATCACTATTATTGTGTTTTTAATTATTGTAAATAAATATTATTTTATTCCGCCAACTCAGAAAACAGTTTTGTAACAGTACTTTTATTTGAAATCTACTTTGAAAGGATTATCAGAAATCGAGTTGATACCTCAATGAAAATATATTAAAATCAATTGTAAGTATTTGTACAATAATTCAATCCACAGTTAAAATAACAATAATTATAAACATGGAATACACTGCAGTGTTATCCTTCATTTATTATGAAGAATAAAGGGACACACTCTACATATTTTCACGTTTTAATTTTTCAGTGTGCATTTCGCTTTATATTCAAACCAGAACTTTCAGCTCACATAATTATTACATATCTGTTTCCGCAGGTCATGTGACTCAAAGCCCGCGTATTTTAATATTTACTTTATGACAGACAGATAATGTAATAAGATGAAGCAGGTAGCATTCAACGAACGCTTTTTATGAAACGTCTTTTTTTATTTAAAAAAGATATAAATCTGGATTATATTTGATCATGCAATATACAGGTGAGTCAATGTTCACTTCCGAGTGCTGGGATATGTATTCTACAACTAAAAATAAGACAAAAATGAAGAATACTAAAATCCCGAAAGCGGAGTCGTTTTCGGGGAAGTTTAGAAACAAAAATTCACAGACTTCAATTAACGACGAAGTATCTAACTCAGTAGAGTTTTGGATGTGGGGATACATAAAATTATTATTATATTATTGTAGATTATAGACACGTCGACACAGTAAAATAAACTTTGTCTTTTATGTATCCCTCCCCCAGGGGGAACATTGGAATGTAGTTGTTCT
This sequence comes from Mongoloraphidia duomilia, assembly GCA_039654895.1. Lineage (NCBI taxonomy): Eukaryota > Metazoa > Arthropoda > Insecta > Raphidioptera > Raphidiidae > Mongoloraphidia > Mongoloraphidia duomilia. The sequence goes on from CM077527.1 coordinate 19,405,087, forward strand.
CGCAATTGCATTCCAATGTTCTTTAGGAATTGGCGTTCCTATAAGGAGCCCGAGAAAGTACCAGTGGGTTTGTGTATGCCGGCTGGCAGATTCTAATACACAAATGGATTATCAATTGTTGTGTTGAAGACGCTAATGACCTGAGTTGTATGAAATTTTTTTTTATAGTTTCAACCGTTTACGAGATATTTGTCTGTTTTTAACCGACTTCAAAAAAGGAGGTGGTTCTCAATTCGGTTGTATTTTTTTTTTATGCTTGTTACCTCAGAACTCCGTCATTTATAAACCGATTTGGAAAAAAAATTTTTATTTGAAAGGATATACTTTCAGATTGATCCCATAGAAATTTCATCAAAATCGGTTCAGTAGTTCGGCTGATTTTAATAAAAGTTAGTAACGGCGTGTGATTCCTTAAGGTAAATGTCACTTTTTGACACTAAAAAGTAAAAAATAAAAAAACTTTTTAACAAAAAAAAAAACCTCCTTCAAAAAGCCACTAAAAAGAGGAAAATAATGAAATTTTCAGGTCTGCGCCAATTTAATAAAATATGAAGTCGGTTAAAAAGAAGATATTAATCACTATTATATACTTTTTAACCGACTTCATATTTTAATTAAATTGGCGCAGACCTCAAAATTTCATTATTTTCCTCTTTTTAGTGGCTTTTTGAAGGAGGTTTTTTTTTGTTAAAAAGTTTTTTATTAAATACATCGGGGGATCAAAAGAAAGGTCTCGTTGAGACGATTTCAAAAAACTAAAAAGACGTAATTAAAATTTTACGAGATATTTGTCTGTTTTTAACCGACTTCAAAAAAGGAGGTGGTTCTCAATTCGGTTGTATTTTTTTTCTATGTTTGTTACCTCAGAACTCCGTCATTTATAAACCGATTTGGATTTTTTTTTTTTATTTGAAAGGATATACTTTCAGATTGGTCCCATAGAAATTTCATCAAAATCGGTTCAGTAGTTCGGGGCTGATTTTAATAAAAGTTAGTAACGGCGTGTGATTCCTTAAGGTAAATGTCACTTTTTGACACATCAGACAGCGTAAGAAAGTCGGTTTAATAAAAGTGAGTAACGGCGTGTGATTCCTTAAGGTAAATGTCACTTTTTGACACTAAAAAGTAAAAAATAAAAAACTTTTTAACAAAAAAAAAACCTTCAAAAAGCCACTAAAAAGAGGAAAATAATGAAATTTTGAGCTCTGCGCCAATTTAATAAAATATGAAGTTGGTTAAAAAGAAGATATTAATCACTATACTATACTTTTTAATCGACTTCATATTTTATTAAATTGGCGCAGACCTCAAAATTTCATTATTTTCCTCTTTTTAGTGGCTTTTTGAAGGAGGTTTTTTTTTTGTTAAAAAGTTTTTTTAATGGATCATTCTGTATAAAAGTTTTAGTTCTTAGCTTGACCGCAATAGGGACTTTGCGTCGCAATTAGATATTTATTACAAATGTGAAGTTAGAGTTGGTAATCCATCTAAATAGTCAAAGAACCACCATGATCTGGCAACACTCTAATCTGTACATCAGGTAAAAAAAAATATCAAGATATAAAAATAAACTGCACACCTTTTCAGAAACAAATTAAATTTATCAGAGTATATGAGACAGTTAACAAAGTGTCAAGTCCGGGTAGAAAGAATCAGTTGACATAAATTGTGTTTAGTTAGACTTGACATAGATCTATATGAAAAGCAATAGCAAGAGACAGTATTTAGGAGGGAGGGGTGGTGTTGTGTTCAGCGTGTCAGCAAGTTTACACTGAGAGCTTCTTTCTTGATTTGCCATCGCCTCTTCCTTCTATCGCCGTGAGTCAGTTTCGTCACCTCGAGAAAGTCGGCAAATTTATACGCCAGACGATGATGATAAAATCGTGGTTTCTTATTTCACGTGGGCACAAAAAGAACTAATGCTAACAAATGCCGAGTAAAAAATTTTATTTTGCTCGTAACTGTTGTAAAATTTTGTTACCTAAACGTAATCTTTATTTAAAAACAGCTCACGTTAATTTTTTATGCCTTTTGAGTTATACACGTTGAAAATTTTGGGAGGGTTGAGTGTTCGATAGAGGGACACAATCTGAGAGGTGTGCTGAATCGTTGCGCCGACCTTAACTGCCCTCCGGTGCGCACAGCTTGGTTATTTTATTTAAAACTCTATATTAAATAGATTTATACAGCTGTTTTGCAATTGAAATTTTTTATTGGAAGAACAGCCATTTACATAATTGATTTCTGCAAGTATCGGAAAAAATCATTTTGACAACCAAAGTCACAGTCAGGACTCTAACCTGAACCTTTCCACTATCGCGGGGAATGAGCTTACAGTACTCACTCGTGACATGATTACTAACCTAACATTCTCCATATATATCAAAGGAATCAATAGATTTCCACTACATACGAGTATTATTAATTATAGCTAGGTTGTACATGTGAATCATCGTAATAGCGAGAGCTTTTCATGTAGGTGAAAATTATTTCAAACACCCAAAGGGGGTACATTAAATAAGAACCTAGATACATCAATGTTATAAATACTCTATATTTTTTTCGACAGATTGAAGAGGGTCTCATTTTGAATATTCTTCATGGAATAAAGTCCCAGACATAACTGAATGGTTTCTGAAATATGTAAGGTCAAAATTGGAGAAATAACTAAATCGGCTTGTTGAACGATTTCCACTTTCTGGATTATTGAATGAATAAATAAATAATGTTAATTTATTATTTATTGAAGCTTGAGCACGAGATCGTTGGGATGCTATTGTTGAATGAATGTTTGTAAATTATAGACGCACGACAACTTAGACTACTAGCGTCTATAAATGTTCTTGTTTATATGTAAGAGCGTTATCATGGTTCGTTTATAAGCATTTTCCAAATTCAAATTAGAGAACCAGTAAACGTACCAATTGGATTTTCAATTTATTATTTCCGTGAAAATATTAATTGAAATTTCAATTTGTAATTAAATCTCGAATTAAATAAACATTGTTTCCCCGAATCTTGGATGCCAATAGAAGAAACTTTTTGATTATGCGTTTTACGAAAAAAAATCATTCAAAGTTTTCATCACTCTTCACAGAAAATATAGAATAACATAAATGTATAGTAGACTAGAGCTGAAGCCTTTGAAAATGGTAAAAAGTGAAAAAAAATTATAGTAGGATGAAACCCATTGGAAAATTAAGAGAATAGAATAAAAATGAAAGGAAAAATAATTTACGGGCGATCTGAGGCCGAGAAGTGGTAGGGGGTGGGTTTTTAAGGGTAAAAAACGGTTTATCTCGATTTCCGGCAAAACTACAAGTCCTATGGAAAAAGTTTAATCGCAAAGTTGTAGGTAATAAAAAGATCTACAACTTTTGTATCACACTTTTTTCACATAAACTCAAAATTTATGTAAAAAATTTAAATAACCAAGTTTTTGGTTTTTTATTTTTATCTTTTACAAAAAACATTTTTTTTTCACGAAATTTGGTGAAAACTTACCTTTTTATGTTCCAAACACATTGTAATTTTTTTGATTTAAAATATTTATTTTTTCACCTTATTTTGACTTAATATCGAAAAAGCACCCTAATTTTCAATCGAAAATTCTCACGTCAAAATATCTGCTTTTTTAAAAAAGTCGGTGGGCTTTTTGTTCGTTGAAATATCTACTTTATGGTGATGTAAAAAAAAAAATACATTACTACGGTAAATGTTCTCAGAAAATGCAAAGAAACGAGAAAAAAACTCGTATCCGAAATTTTTTTTTTAATCAGTATGTACAATTTTGATGTATTTATTAAAATTTACACTTTAATTACTCGTTTCTTTGCATTTTCTGAGAACATTTACCGTAGTAATGTATATTTTTTTTACACCATCATAAAGTAGATATTTCAACGAACAAAAAGCCCACCGACTTTTTTAAAAAAGCAGATATTTTGACGTGAGAATTTTCGATTGAAAATTAGGGTGCTTTTTCGATATTAAGTCAAAATAAGGTGAGAAAATAAATATTTTAAATCAAAAAAATTACAGTGTGTTTGGGACATAAAAAGGTAAGTTTTTACCAAATTTCGTGAAAAAAAAATGTTTTTTGTAAAAGATAAAAATAAAAAACCAAAAACTTGGTTATTTGAATTTTTTACATAAATTTTGAGTTTATGTGAAAAAAGTGTGATACAAAAGTTGTAGATCTTTTTATTACCTACAACTTTGCGATTAAACTTTTTCCATAGGACTTGTAGTTTTGCCGGAAATCGAGATAAACCGTTTTTTACCCTTAAAAACCCACCCCCTACCACTTCTCGGCCTCAGATCGCCCGTAAATTATTTTTCCTTTCATTTTTATTCTATTCTCTTAATTTTCCAATGGGTTTCATCCTACTATAATTTTTTTTGGTTTAAAAAATTATCGACTCTGGTCTATAGTGTTGCCGTCTAGATCTAGACTTTCTAGATTCTTGTCTTGTCTTGTCTAGATTTTCAAGACAAGACTTACAAAAGTCTTGTCTAGAAATTTTCAAGACAAGACAAGATTTGCTTTATCTAGATCAAGACTCTTGCCAACACTCTAGACAATTTTCAAGAGTCTAGATATACTAAGTAGTAGTAGTAGGTAAAGTAAACCACTCGGTTAATCTAGACTCTTGAAAATAATCTAGAGTCTTGATATTAGACAAGACAAGAGTTACGAAATGTTATAATTACCACAAAACACCAAACCATAACAAACACTCTCGACGTACGTTTCGTTTAATCATATCCTGATGATGCCAACTTGGTTGGCGAAACGTACGTCGAGAGTGTTTGTTATGGTTTGGTGTTTTGTGGTAATTATAACGTAGAAACTTGTCGGAAGTGAGCACTCCCTTGGAACGTAGGATCAATAAAAGCAATACTGATTAATTCAAAATTTGCATTTAATAACTAACGTTTCGGTATTCTTCATACCATCTTCAGACAGCATTTTGACTCTGAAGATGGTATGAAGAATACCGAAACGTTAGTTATTAAATGCAAATTTTGAATTAATCAGTATTGCTTTTATTGATCCTACGTGCCAAGGGAGTGCTCACTTCTGACAAGTTTCTACACTGTTTTGAAGGATCAAATTGTTCTATTTAATTATAGCAACTTCGAATTCAAGGTAATTATAACATTTCGTATCTTTACACTAAAGGTTCCACCACTTTTTAAAGACAAGAGTTTTTTAATCTAGACTTAGGCTTAGTGAAGTCTTGATATTTCAAGACAAGACTTAAGTGAAGTCTTGTCTTGTTTAGACGGCAACACTACATAAATGGTGAAAGAATGAAATTGAAAACAAGAACTTTTCCAATTTACAAGGATGAAACAATTCAGTTTTGAAATAATAAAAAAAGAAAATTACACATGATGTCAAGCAAATTGACATATTCAATTTATCAAATCAAACGCGAAGAGTTGTGACGGTAGAGTTGAACATCAAGAACGCTCATCTCTTTTGCTATATGGGCAAATAACAATGTCTAGACGTCAAACAAATCGGTTTTTATATGTAACCTCAAACCAACCGAAACCTGGTGTAGAAGAATAGTAGAACAGAGGGACTAACGCGGAGAGTGGTTCGTGTAAAACTGGCGTATTTTATGTTCTCACCTATAGGGGTATAGAAAAAAGGTGTCGTTCAAGATGCCACGTATACTACGGGTCCCCAAGTAAAAGTTGGAACACCAGATGAAAATTTTTTCTCCTACCTAGGCCGAAAGTTCGTACTTTCGTCCCTGCCAAGCGGGAACAAAGTCGCTCTTTATTCCCGTGGTACGGACAAGTGCGCGTGCGCAATAGTACTTATGCCGGCTCTCACGCACCTACTTCTGTCTCCTACACATTAAAATTATTTCCTTTAAAATTTTTTTTTTATAATTTCAATAATAAAATAATAATTTTAATAATTTTTTTTTTCAATTTTGCGAACTTTTGGCCTGGCAGGAGAAAAAATAGTATGCGCAACACGGGAGGAAATTACTACATTTCCTCCCTTGTGGCACAATGTAATATTAAAGTGAGTACCACGGCGTGTGACTTGTCAAGCCTCGGGTTAATCCAGGTCCGTACTTGTGCATAATTCCCGCGAACGCAACCCGACGGTAAAAATTCGCTGAATCAGGGTTTCTCATCTCAAACACGACCACACGTATTAGCAGTATGCCCATGGAATCTATACAAGGAATATAAACTCCATGTAATCATGGAAGCTTGCTAACTTCCCATTGGAAGTTATTGTAATGGGTCCGAAAATCGAAATCAAAATGTATAACAAATTTTTATGTTTCAAGGTCACTACACTATTTTTACACTATTTTTAGAAAGATGTCTGTGTGTGTGTATGTGTGTGTGTACGTACGTATGTGTCCATTTTTTCTAAGACGAAATCTCGAGAATTAAAAATGATATCGACTACGTTAGGATGCCAATCGACGCGTATTAACGTAAATATGATCTGAAAGAAATTTTTTCGAAATCGGTTCAGCCGCTCTTTTTTCTTAACCAAATAGACTCCAAAAAAGTAGATTTTACACAATATCTCGCGAATAAAAAATTATATCGACTTCGTAAGGGTGTCAATCGAAGCGTGTTAACGTCATTTTGATCCGACATAAATTTTATAAAAATCGGTCCAGCCGTTTTTTTTTTTAATTATTGTTAAAAATAAATAATAATTATGTTTTAATGATTAAAATGATTACTTTTCTGTGTAATATATAATTTAATTATTATTATTAAATATTTATCAAACTGGGAAGTTCCGTGTGGACCTCAAGGGTCGCATTTTAGTCCTAATAAACGACCCACCTCACGGCTTGTTTATTTACACTTTACAGCTGTCAGATGGAAATATTTATGATCTGAATTCACGTCAGTACGGGAAGGAATCCAGCGACGCTCTGGTGGTACAAAATATAAGCGTTAATTTGAACGATTTGTTGACAAGTTTTGTCAATTTTTCCCTTATGATGTTGTTCTCCTTGTCTAGCCTCCATGAGTATGGCCGTCGCAACTGACTGGTCGTTCTCTTACAATTGTGCCTGGCTGACATACTTATATCATAAAAACGGCAAGGTATTGGGATCCGTCAAATGAGTATATGACAACTGGTGGCAGAAAATTGTACTAAAACGAGGGAAAATTTTACATGCTAACAGTGCAAATTTATCGTGAAATTGTTTATTACAAATATAAAACAAGTAAAATAAACAAAAAGTTTATCGAAAATGGAATTCGCGACGTTTTCTAATATCATGGCATTAAACACTGTCAGTTATTGCTTTGTAAAACTTACTTTACAGAGAATTATTTTCTAATGAAATGTGGAAAAATTGTATTTATGAATTAAAAAAATATTTTATATTAATAATAAGATGTACTTATTATCATACTGCACTACAATAGTTGAATCCCTGATGATTGGTAAATTTATAGGATTAATTTTGTATACAAATATTTTGAGGTTAGTAACTTACCCAGTTATTACAATATAACTTATTATGTTGCAGTTATGTGTTTACATTATTCACCTAACCCAACCTTAAAGGCGCATTGAACGTGGATGATTAATTTCGTGGAGATTTTCTTTTAATTTTGATGTTTTTAAGCAATATGTCGTAAATATTACTGCTTTTGACAGTTCATTTTGCATGCATTTTTCTCGTTATATTTCCGACATTTGATAATATGCCCGGCTTTGAGAATCCGTTCTCCTTCAACAAAATTCCTTTGTTTAGGATTCGTACCGGCCCAATCACAAATTGCACTTATATTTATCATTTCTTATCACTTTGAAAATCATAAAATTACACGCAAAAGTATACGCCGTATATGAAATTTCCCTCCCTCTGCGCCATGTTTTTTAATCTCCACCTATCTGACGGATCCCAATACCAGTTGTATCAATAGCTCAGTTAGCAGCGCCTTTGTTTATTTACAATGAATTTTTCGACATTGTCACGATGAATACGTGGCATCGAGTCTCTCCGTTAGTGTTTTTTTTTTCACCTTCACTTGTTTTGTGTATATGTAGTTGTGCAGGAAAACTTGTCCATAAGTGCTATTCTCGCGATATTGTTTTCTCGATAAAAGTTTCATTTTTTGTTCACAATAGACAATAGACATGTAACTACTTTGTAGTTAGTTTTATTTAACCATAGTACATCACGTGATCTCGTTAATATTTTTAAGTTATTTTGTATTTCTAGCGGCGTACCTAACAGTGTTGCCAGATCGCCAAAAAAATTTTTAGATTCCTTCAAATGTACGAATGAAATTCTTGTACGCTGAATTCAATAAGCAGTTTGTTCACTTTCTTAAAAAAATATTAGATCTTTTTCAAATTCAATATATACATTGAAAATGACATGTTTCAATAAGCACAAATATGTACTTATAAGCATTTTTTAATGTGTGAGTTTTTTCAAATTTTTTCCCGCAAAAATTATATGTTATTTTGCACACTGAAAGATCAAATTCATTCAAGCAGTGGTGCTATGGAACACTGAGCATAAAAATGTATAAAGTTTTATGTAAAAATTTTATGATATGACAATAAAATCTTATCTATCTATCTATCTAGGGTTGCCACCTCTCCGGGTTTGACCCGGAGACTCCGGTTTTCGGGGGCGATCTCCGGGTCTCCGTGTTTTACGTCAATTTCTCCGGGTCAGTTGAGCCCGCGGAGAATTCTTACTTTTTCATTATACGCATAATATGATATTTCATTTTTCATATATTACAAAAGAGAGCACACTTGTCTTTTTTTAACTTATCAGGAAGAATGAGATAAAAGTGGTCTAGAATGCTCTATCTTTCAATTGCTTAAAATAGCTATATATGTTAGAAAAGGATAACAATCCTACCGAGTCCGAGTGAGGTTTCAGAACGATCAGTGATATATCCCTTCTCTTTCACTCAAAGTATCCCTAACCTCGAAATCTTTGTAAACATTTGTACGCGAACAAAACAATATCAAACAAACTTGGAAAAAAAGGGGTCTAAATAGTATGATTCTTTTTTTTATGATAACATTGTTTTTTTGCTAATAATTAAAATTTTTATTCTATAAGGCTAAGGGAACAGTGCACATTTGAAAATGTTTAAATAAACGAAATGTAATAAATCCCTGTTATTCATTATTATTAAGTTGTTACTTCAATTTGAATATCTCACGTTTTCAACCGCGGCAAAGTTTCTCTCTTCTGAAGCCACCCCCCCCCCCGTCAGTAAAAATCTCCGGGTCAAAGTCTGTCTAGAGGTGGCAACCCTATATCTATCTATAAGCAATTTTGAAGCTATGCTTCTATATAGGCGCATTAGACGATTTCTCTAAGAGGGGGAAAAGTTATGGATTCGCGTCACCGACATGCTCATGTTAAAAGTATATCTATAGCTATGAGTGTGACGTATTGCGCTTGGCCAGCGGTGAAAGTAATATACTGGCGCACGCGCAGTGGCTTATGTACACACGTGTACACATAAATATGCACCAACACAAAGACAACGTGTTGTACAACATTAGTACTGTGTGTATACAAGTAAAGTTGAATTGATTACGTAAAAATCTCAATGTTAAATTGTGTTTTTAAATAATATAAGTACCTACCTATGTTAATTCTTATTTCAATTAAATTGTATTTATATTTTGTACCGGACTTGCATAGCCCATCGTATGTGTTGACTAATAAATAAACCAGATAAAAATAACTTTAATTTTCGATACCTACTACAATTTAATTGAAAATTGAAAAAAAAACAGTTATTTAAAAGTTTTCACTTCTGTCGGCAGTCCCCATGACTGCCAAATCATAAAAAGTGAGACGTCACATCACGAGAAAGTGAAACGTCACTTTTGTAAAAATTATCCGATCCTTTTGAAAATTAATATCTGCAGAGAGTTTTATAGGACACAAAAAAATAAAATGGCGTCAGACTTAAAATGGCGGCCATATGTACTTTTGTAAAAATTATCTGATCTTTTTGAAAATTGATACCTATTTAAGAGTAGGTATCATAGGACACAAAAAAATAAAATTGCATCAGATTTCAAAATGGCGGTCAAATAATAACTCTTCAATTGTATTGTCTATAGCTTTGATAAATTCGGTTTTATATACAATGCGTAAAAAGCATAGCTTCTGTCGGATGTCCCATGACACCTCGACTTTTTTAACTTTTTTTAGAAAATATTTCAAATCATTTTCAAAATCAAAATGTGACATTCAGTAAGTACACAAAATACACAAACAGTATTTTATTAACGTTTTTTTTAAAATTATTTCAGATAAAACTACACTGAAAATTGTAATGTCATTTTTTCTTTCACATTTACACTGCAAAATAAAGTTTATAGGCAATAATAAAAATCATTTGATTTATTCATTCTGCAAAATTATAGTATATAGGTATATAATATGGAAAAAATTTCTTTTATAGCACCTTATTATTAATTTGCAGAAATGTTTTAATTAAACAGGAAAAAAGGCTATATGAATATATATTATTTTTAAAAAATTAAACAAAGAGCCGACGTTTCGGACCACATCAGTCCTTAATCATGACCTACAAAAAATGTTACAGAAATTACAGAATACAATTTTATGAATAAAACAATAGGAAATGAAATTATATGTATCATACAAATTAGCTGCAAAAAAACCTCCTGAGAAATATTACCCAAGATATTACCTAAAAAGGTTTATGTAGAAATTGATATTTGAAAGTAACAATTTAGTTTGTTTTTTAATTTTTAAAAAAACAGTAAGTTTTCAAGTTTTATGACTTTAACATATAAGCCATATAAGCAAAAAATATAAATTGCTATTGTTATAATTAAATGAATGAATGATATGTTGTTTAATGCATCACAAATAAAAGTTTTCTTATGGTTAATATGAAAAGTACATTTGACATAATGTGCACAATTTAATCAAAATAAATTACTATTGTTATAATTAAATGAGTGTATGACATGTTTTTAATATTACACTATACAAGTTTTTTTATATACTGGTTGATATGAAAAGTAGATTTGACACAAAATATCAAAATTGAAATTGTTTTATCTAAATTTTTTATGATACTTAATTACATGACGTTTGCTAACGTTTTATTTTTACTAAATGAACCTTAACCAACATTAAAAAACTAAAAATTACTAGTTAAGCAACAAAAATCAGATGTTAGATATAGTAATATTCATTATCACCTTAGACATTGTAATTTGTAGCAATGTTATTTATAATTTATAATTAGTTAGTAGATAAGTTTGAGGAATGTATTTTTATTATAGAACTATATAGCAAATTAATTTAATTTTATATCAGTTTGATTGCAAAAAAAATAGATTATAACATAGATAGATAGATAGATAGTTTATTTAGTCATATTGGAGATACAAGTATCTATATGACGGGTCAGATTACAAATAAAATTACATATTAAAATCTTTGATATTGTATAGACACGCTTCAGTCAGAGTTTTTTTAATTTTATTTTTAAAAACATTGTCAGGTAGATCTTTAATTGTTTGGGGTAAACTGTTGTAAAATTTTTGCGAAAGGTAATAAAAATCGTTTTGAGTGCTAGATAGATTGCACTTAGGCAATCGTAATGCTTCCTTATTTCGCGTGTTATGTGAGTGATTATTATTTTTAATGAAATATGATATATTTGCCTTAGCAAAAATCAGTAGATGATATACATAGAGAGACGGTATAGTCATTATTTTATAATATTGAAAAAATGGTTTGCAGGGCGCACGGGGTGCAGCCCGAGCTAAAATGCGGACTGCCATTTTTTGTATTTTAAATGCTCTAAAGAGTAACGACGAGCTACCCCATAACAAGATGCCATAATCTAATAGTGACTGAAAAAGACCGAAATAACAAATGCGGACTGTGGAAGTGGATGCAATCTCTGCAACTCTCCTCAAGGCATACGTCGCACTGCTCAGCTTATCGCATAAATGATCTATCTGAATTCGCCATTTTAAGCCAGGATCAAGATAAATACCAAGAAATTTTATGTTTACAGTATTGTTATTTTGATGAGTAAAATGTATGTGTTCTGTTTTGTCCACATTTAAGCACAGCTTATTAGCATTAAACCAATCCAAGGCCTTCGACAATGGATCACACGATGTCCTCCCATGTACAGAAGCTCGACTCTTGACAAGAAAAGTCGTGTCATCAGCATACTGAATTGTTATGAAAGGGTCCATATTGACAGATAAGTCATTAACATATATGACAAACAGTAATGTCATAGATGTTACTAAGGTTGCCAATATCCGATTTTTTGTTTACAGAATTCTTGTCATTTTTTATTGAAAACATTTCTAAAAATAGTCGTTTTGTTAAACTTTTTTCAGTGAATATAATTTTAACATCATCAAAATCAAAACAGTGATTGTAATCTAAAGTATGCTTTACTAGGCTAGTCTTCTCTGTAAAATTACCTGTAATAAGTAATTGTCTATTAGCCATTTTTACATCATATATAATATGATAAAATTGGTTACAATGTTACCTGTAAACACAAAAAACAACATTTAAAGCCTTTATTTTTATTCTTTAATTCAATGTAAAAATTTCACTAAAACTAAACTTTACGTCGTGAAGTTTTACCCTTTTAAAAATAACTGCTAGTCATGACCTTTAGTCATGACCTTCAGTCGTCTGCTCTGCTGTAATGCCACCGCGCGCGGCAGATTTAAAATTACAAATTATGATAACGCGACATATAAAAAGCCTATACAACAAAGTTGGTGAACCGAGCCCAAGGGTTGACAAGGTAAAATAGCTCCAATATTGATATTCAATGCAGAATTAAAATTATTCTTTTGAAAAATACGTTTAAAATTAAATCAATTTTTAATTTAAAAAAATTATTTAAAGCAGTGACCGGAAATTCGAACATTTAAAATTGTAAATATTCCAATAGCTGGAAATTTAATATATTGATATCATCAGTTTATTCATTTTGAAACTTTTAAATTTTCACGTAATCATACAGTCAGGTCCCGCTTTGTGAAGGCATTAACCTTTTTTAAAAACATTCTGCAAAAAATAAAACAGAATCTGCAACGAACTTTTTGTAGCAAATCATCAAACAACTAAAGATGTATCTTCGAGAAAACGGAACCAAAATGATTTATTTTTCGAAGAATTAAATAAAATAAAAGTTGGTATTTTTTTTAATACCTACTACAAGCTTTTATTAAAATGTATGGTGCTTAAAAAACTCAAGTGGAAACTCTTCGCCAAGCTAAGCAAAATTAGTGTAGTCCTGTTCACCATATCGAGAGGTCTCGATAGATACTCGCTCTCCTGACTCCATCATCAGGTCGGAAGAATGAAACTTGCATTGTCACCGGAAATGCGTATGTGTGCCAAATTTCACGTCGATCGAATATGTTGAAGTGGGTCAAAATTGGATTTCAATATTTGATCCTACTACTGTTCACCATCGAAAGGTGTCCTGTCACGGTCGCTAATTGTAACGTTTCTCCACCATCGAAACTGCGTATGTGTACAAAATTTCACGTCGATTGAATATGTTGAAGTGGGTCAAAATTGGATTTCAATTTTTGACCCTACTACTGTTCATTATCGAAAGGTGTCCTGTCACGGTCGCCAATTGTTACGTTTCTCCATCATCGGAGCTACGCATGTGCGTAAAGTTTCGAATCGATCAGATACGTAGAAGTGGGTCAAAATTGGATTTCAAGATTTGACCCTACTACTGTCACGGTTGCCAATTGTAACGTTTCTCTACCATCGAAACTGCGTATGTGTTCCAAATTTCACGTCGATCGAATATGTTGAAGTGGGTCAAAATTGGATTTCAATATTTGATCTTACTCCTGCTCACCATCGAAAGGTGTTCTGTCACGGTCGCCAATTGTTACGTTTCTCCATCATCGGAGCTACGTATGTGTGTAAAGTTTCAAATCGATCAGATACGTAGAAGTGGGTCAAAATTGGATTTCAAGATTTGGCCCTACTACTGTCACGGTTGCCAATTGTAACGTTTCTCTACCATCGAAACTGCGTATGTGTGCCAAATTTCACGTCGATCGAATATGTGGAAATGGCTCACAATTGGATTACGAAATTCGACCGCAACTCACAAATAGTGAAGTTTAGTAAAAGCTTGTAAAAAGTCTCTGCTACTCTCAAAATATGCGTAAATATTCAGATTCGAATATGATGACAGCTAGATATAACCTCAAAAAATGTTGACAGTTGGTCAAGGAGGATAGAATAAAGCATACTTTTTAGATACGATCAGATACAATAGGATCTGACAAACTGTACGAAGTGACCATAGGTACATTCCATGACACACTTTTACACAATTTTTTGACATTTCACCGAGTCACAGAATTTATTTGGGAGTGGCAGCGATAATATGTTTGCACATCAAAAATTGAGTGAATCTGAATTCATAGAATTTCACAAAACGTTATTGAAAAACTAAAAACAACAAATATAAAGCCGCAGGCACATAGAATGCAAACATGACACGCAACAAAAGCAAAACAGAGTTAGTGTGACAGTGTTTACTTACATTATACCACACAGCGTACACATATGTATTTTGTGATCGCTATAAGAGCGGTCCATCAAAGAGATTTATAACTACTATTGGACGGGGTTTTTCATGTTTTTATTGTTTGATCCGATGAAGATACTAAAAATAAAATTATTTCTTTAATCTATCTCTCAGTTGTCAGTTTGTCAGTGTATAGTTTACATAGTGGTGTTGCTTTTTTAAGTAAAATAATTATTTTCAAAATAGACTTCACAGACGATTAAATTTTTAAAAATTTCGCTGACAAATTCGGCGATTATATTTTAATTTTCTTTTTTTTTAACTGAACTATTCATCACAATGTAGGCGGCGCAAACAATCAACATTTCATCGTCAGTATCGCTCATTTCGATAAAAATACAGCCACTTTGCACAAACATTGAAATTGACGTGGACAACAATAAAATCAAATATACTTACCTACTAAAATAATGCAATGTGAACAATGGTATGTTCCATGTCGAATTTTTGAAAACATGATATTGATTCAAGCGTGTGTGCTGTATGCTTATGTTTGCATACTATGTATCCTCGCCCTAACGCAATTATTGTGAAAACGAAAAATCATCATTTTTTAACCGACTTCAAAAAAAGAAGATTTCTCAATTCGACCGTATATATTTTTTATGTTTTATGTGTGTTCGCGGATAACTTCGTCGTTTATGAACCGATTTTGAAAAAAAAAATTTTATTTGAAAGGATATACTTTCAGATTGGTCCCATAGAAATTTCATCAAAATCGGTTCAGTAGTTCGGCTGATTTTAATAAAAGTAAGTAACGGCGTGTGATTCTTTAAGGTAAATGTTACTTTTTGACACTAAAAAGTAGAAAATAAAAAACTTTTTAACAAAAAAAAAACCTCCTTCAAAAAGGCACAAAAAATAGGAAAATAATGAAATTTTGAGGTCTGTGCCAATTAAAATATGAAGTCGGTTAAAAAGTATAGTATCGCGATTAATATCTTCTTTTTAACCAACTTCATATTTTAATTGGCACAGACCTCAAAATTTCATTATTTTCCTCTTTTTAGTGCCTTTTTGAAGGAGGTTTTTTTTTTGTTAAAAAGTTTTTTTTGAGATCACCAACAGTTAGGGTTATTTGGGTCTAGCGCCGATTCATATTTTCAATTTATTATTTTTAATAATAAATTGAACAATTGACACTTTTATCAGTTCTTGGGTTAGAACCTGGGAACCGAGGGCTTGTAATAGAGTCGGATATATCAAGATAACATTTTAATCGCTGAAAACGAAATTTATAGTTAGAATTGACGCTAATCGGGGTATTGGTGTATTATTGAAATTGATATGAATTTCACATTGAATTCACTAAATAAAAGTTTTTATGAAACGATAAATTTTACTACATTATAGAAATATTATTTTTTCAATAAAATTTTTCACATAATATTTCGTTTGAATACCTTAAAAGCTTTAATTCAATTTATACGGAAAAAAGTGTCATTACGAATTCATTTTTCAAGTCGACGTTTTTTTAACAGTCGAGTTTAATAAAAAGATACGTTAACGTCATCGACGAGTTTTCGATCGGATGGACAAAAATATATCGAAAAAAAAGAATAATTTTAAAGTTCATTCCATTTTCTGTCGTCGCGATACAACTTTCACAACTAAGTTTTTACTTTATTTAAATGTGTAAAAATTAAACTTTACCTCAGAACAGAGATAGCTATAGAAAGAACATATCACGTCGCTTGTGAAGCCACAAATATACACTAAAATACGACCTGTCAGGTACATTATGATAATTCGTTGCTTGTATTCCGTATAGTGATGACTCTTTATGTCGTGTTGTATGCCTGGATGTTCCAATAAAGGTTCCAAAGCGCTTATGAATAAAAAACTTTTTAACAAAAAAAACCTCCTTTAAAAAGCCACTAAAAAGAGGAAAATAATGAAATTTTGAGGTCTCCGCCAATTTAATAAAATATGAAGTCGGTTAAAAAGTATAGTACCTACCTATAGTGATTAATATCTTCATTTTAACCGACTTCATATTTTGTTAAATTGGCGGAGACCTCAAAATTTCATTATTTTCCTCTTTTTAGTGGCTTTTTGAAGGAGCTTTTTTTTTGTTAAAAAGTTTTTTATTTTTACTTTTTAGTGTCAAAAAGTGACATTTACCTTAAAGGAATCACACGCCGTTACTCACTTTTATTAAACCGACTTTCTTACGCTGTCTGATGTGTCAAAAAGTGACATTTACCTTAAGGAATCACACGCCGTTACTAACTTTTATTAAAATCAGCCGAACTATTGAACCGATTTTGATGAAATTTCTATGGGATCAATCTGAAAGTATATCCTTTCAAATAAAAAAATATTTTTCAAAATCGGTTCATAAACGACGAAGTTATCCGCGAACACACATAAAACATAACCACATAAAAAATATATACGGTCGAATTGAGAAACCTCTTTTTTTTGAAGTCGGTTAAAAATCAAAGTATACCTTAATCATCAGTTAAGTAAAAATATTTTATTTTCAATTGTTTCAATTGTTCTCCGCCATCTCGACTGGATTCAGGTACATACCTACAAGCTGTGATAATACGCTCTTTCTATATAGCTATATCTGTTCTGAGAAATTTACATATTATAATACATGACTAAGTTGATTTTCATATCAAGTAAATACCTACGTGTTATTGTATTGTGAGTATTTTAGAAGTTTAAGTGCTTGACAAAAAATCCAACGGCATTATTTAAGAGTTTATATTAGAAATCGTGTCCATCGTGATTATAATAAAATTAAGAAAAATCGCAGGATAGTGGACAAAATATTTGGTTTATTTAATTTTCATAAATATTGTTATTTTTATGTACTTGAAAAAGTCTAAATATATAGACGAAACGTCGTACATTCAATTAAATAAACCAAATATTTTGTCCACTATCCTGGGATTTTTCTTAATTTTATTATTTAAGAGTATTCGATAGCTGAAGTTACCCCCTGCACTCTTCATCTCAAATCCTTTCTCCACGCCTATAAAACGGTTTCCGCTCTCCCGACGCTATTTTTAATGCTGAAGAGTCCGGGTAAACGCCAAATGAAGGACCGAGAATCACACTACAGATCCTACAGGCAAAAAATTGAAAAAAAATCCTGGAAAAATTTACAAATTTAAAAAAAAACAAGCCGTGAGGTGGGTCGTTTATTAGGACTAAAGTGCGACCCTTGAGGTCCACACGACGAACTTCCCAGTTTGATAAATATTTAATAATAATAATTAAATTAGATATTACACAGAAAAGTAATCATTTCAATCATTAAAACACCAATAATTAAAAAAAAAAAAAAAAAAAAAAAAACGGCTGAACCGATTTTTATAAAATTTATGTCGGATCAAAATGACGTTAACACGCCTCGATTGACACCCTTACGAAGTCGATATAATTTTTTATTCGCGAGATATTGTGTAAAATCTACTTTTTTGGAGGTTATTTGGTTAAGAAAAAAGAACGGCTGAACCGATTTTGAAAAAATTTCTTTCAGATCATATTTACGTTAATACGCGTCGATTGGCACCCTAACGTAGTCGATATCATTTTTCGTTCTCGAGATTTCGTCTTTGAAAGAAATGTACACATACGTACGTACGTACGTACATACACACACACACACACACAGACATCTTTCTAAAAGTAGTGTAAAAATAGTGTAGTGACCTTGAAACATAAAAATTTTTTTTCCTTTTTGATTTCGATTTTCGGACCCATTACAATAACTTCCAGTGGGAAGTTAATTATAAATTACGTAATCTTTCACACGTAACCAAAACTTTTTTTCAATGAATTCGTCGGTAGGATCTGTAGTGTGATTCTTGGTCCTTCATTAGGCATTTACCTGAACCCTATATCTTAAAAAATAGCGTCTAGAGAGCGGGAACCGTTTTATAGGCGAGGAGAAAGGATTTGAGATGAAAAGTTCAGGGGCTAACTTCCGCTATCGAACATTCTTAAGTTGGAGGGTTCTAATTTATAGGTACAACCCTGAAAATCACTCAATTGGAATTAATTGTTAATTAAATTTTAATGAAGCTAAAAATCCCGGTCATAATGTAAATGCAAATTCTGTAATTTAGTGATCAAGGCTAGAATTTCATATTTGCATAATCATTTGTATCAACATCCGAGTATTACTATGATACATCATAAAGAGCTATATATGAACAAGATATCCGTCGAGAGCTATATATTAATATAGCTCTGACGAAGCGACAACTAAACACGCCGACGTTAGATCAATCAAACTGCCGAACGTCTATTGGTTTGATGGGGTCACGTGTTATTACATTTTGTTCTATCGCACACATGTTACTTGATGTATAATATAGTGGGAAATAAGACAGTTGGTGTAGCGTCTGGACAATTTGCAATCATCTCACAATTAGTGATGGGCGATACGAGATGTTTTTACAATCGAAACAATTGTAATCGTTCATAATAACAATCGAGTCCACAATCGACTCGGAGTTTAATTTTACAATCGAAATGTTCGATTGTTCAAGTCGATTATTTGCCACATAGATTATAGCAATAGCAGCGAATGAGAATACATATAATCGTGATTCAAGGTTATATACTAGTCGATTGACGTTCACGCGACTCGTTGATTGTTCACTGTTCACACTGTTCTGTCGGTACTCTGTGAACTCTTCACTATTGAATTCGTATTACGCTATTACTGCACAATCGACCATCGACTCGACCACAGTTGTTGAGTGATGAACGATTATATATTATGTGGCTCTCGACAGTGTACGATTCAGTACTATGCGACTCGGTCTCGATGAACTATGAAACAACAAGAATCGAGTCCAAGTGACAACCATCGAGAGTCATCGAGATATTTGAACAATCGAGACAATAAAACATCTCGTATCGCGCATCACTACTTCACATAATATTGTCGCAAATTATTTTTATATTCACCTTGGATATTATTATGACTAAAGATTAAAGAAATACACCTTCTGCAACTTTTTGTTAAAAATTAAAAAAAAAACTATAATAATCTATACAATATACATTTATCCATAATCATAAATTATAAAGGAAAATATGTCTGCAATTTTCATATTTTCACAAAAAATGCTTTGTGGATATAGTCTTTTAAAGTAGAAATAATTTTCGAAAAGAATGTCTGTCAGTCTGTATGTATGTTTGCTTATAACTCGAGAACTATTATTGTATCAATTTCGATTAAATTACATTTTCAAAATATTGGCCATATTTTTCAGTACCTACCTCTCAAAGTCATAGAGCAAATTATCTAATTTCAGTAACAGAAGGTACCGTATGGGGATACACCTAGAACGTTTCAAGATTTCGGCCACAGTTTTTGATCTATCATCCCCTGTGTCCCGGTGCAACAATAATTGCGAAGTAAAAAAAAATATTAGTAAAAAAAACTTTTTAAAGACACGCTTTTATTTAAATGTACTAAAAAGGGAAAAATAAGTTTTAATAATTTAGTTTCATAATTATAAAAGCGTGGGTTGTAAACTCTACGATATTTTATTAGTCACGACCCACGCTTTTATAATTATGAAACTAAATTATTAAAACTTATTTTTTCCTTATTAATACATTTAAATAAAAGCGTATCTTTAAAAAGTTTTTTTTACTAATATTTTATTTTGTTCCTTTTAGTCGTTTATCCCCCTTTTGACTCCCTTAGGGATTGAATTTCGAAAAATTCCTTCATATAGTGGGTGCTTACGTCACAAAAGAAACCTACTGTCCAAAGTTTCTAGCTTTAGCGGTTTGGCCTAGGCGTTGAATAGTCAAAAACCCTATTCCCTCGTTTGACCCCCTTAGGGATTGAATTTAATTCTAAACACGATTTATTCATGTATTGTCATCAGGAATGCATATGTGTACCAAATTTTAAATCGATCGGATACGTGGAAGTCGTTCAAAATTGACTTACAAGATTTGACCTAAACAAACAAACTAACATACAAACATTGCAAGTTAAAAAACTCGGGTCGCAGTGCCAAACCCTGCCGACAATATAGTGTATTTGCTAATACTGGCATTGTGGCTTTATTATGTGAACTTAAGTTTGTTTTTTGACAAAATAAAAAATTTAACCCCTTAATACATCCCTTAAAATAATTAAATTTTTCTAAATTTCAATATTAGACATGGATTTTATCAGTACACGCAATTAAATACACCCTTCCATAAGTAAATCCGTATCAACAAACTAGTGTTTTCATAAAATTTGAAAGTCCGGTCCTGTCGGGTCGATTTTATTAAAATTTTAATCTTTACTAAAGAGTTAAATTTCAATTTTGAAACGATTCTGACAAATTTTTCGGTATTTTTGGGCCCAAAAACTTTTTGGAACCCCTAAATACAACCCTGAAAATGGTCCGATCGGGCCCATTTTAAATAGGCTTCTTGCGGTGATGGGTTCCAATGTGTGTACCAAATTTCGTTTCAATCGATTAAGTCTGTCGAGAGTTATCGTGTACACACATATATATATATATATAAATATATATATATATATATAAATATATATATAAATATATATTTATATACATACATATATATATAAACATTTTTAAAAATGGTGGCAAACTGTTCAGGGGGGTATGAAACGTCGAGAAATTTTGGTCCGACCCCTAGGTCCCGCCATCCGACCGACGCCAATAGTGTATGTGCCATATTATGGCAAATACACTAATAAAAGCTTGTAAAAAACTCTCTGTCACAATCATAGCGCTAACTGTCTAATATCTGTAATAGACTATAACTTCTGAACGTGACTGACATTATAATGTATGTATATATGAGTAGCGTGTCATATAAGTTTATCATTTTATCGGCGCCAAAGGGTGCTTCGTATCAAATTGTATCGACAAGGGTTTGAATTAATGTTGATATCAAAGTCAATGCCTAACTCAGTTGCCGCAGAAAACCGAAAGTGTTGAACCGTGACATTAAATATTTTCAATTAGTACTCCAGTAATTTTAGACATTAAAATAACCCGCCTGCAGAATAATTCCCAGTTAGCTGATTTTTTACTTCCCACCTCTACTATGGTAGGGAAGTAATGGATTTAGTCCGAAAAAAATATTTCGAGATTTTAACAGATTTTCACGTTTTGAGACCCTAGCAATCGTTTAAGATCATTTTCTGACTGATGTCTATATGTGTGTGTGTGTGTGTGTGTGTGTGTATGTATGTGGTCAATTTTTCGCCTTCGATATCTTAAGAACGGAACAACATACGGGCATGCCGATTGTTCTATTGTGTTTATCAGCCTTTAACTTAGATCTGATTAGATTTTGAGTCAAATCGGTTCAGTGGATCCTGAGATATTCAAAAAAACGTCCTCAATGTCACGTATTAACATAGGTAAAAAAATATAAATGAATTCTAGATGTTATAATATGAAAAAAATGTAAATATTTTTTTTCTCTAAAATGTATAGTTTTCGAGAAAAAAAATATTTTACTAAAAAAAATAAAAATTGTACGTAAATCAAGGTAACCATGATTTTTGCTATAATATTAAGTTAGCCATCAGTAGATCACCAAACAAAAAAGAGGGCCATGCTTTTTTCAAAGAATAAAAATTAAATTGTGTTTTAAAGACCACCAACAGCTAAGGTTATTTGGGCCTAGTCAAAGAATAAAAAAAAAAGTGTTTATTTTTTGCAAATATTTACTAGGTGGGAAGTATAGGACTGGTCATCAGTCGAATTTTTTTATTTACCTTCGTTATGGTGTTTTAAAAAACGTCTAAAAAGTTCCCATCGATATCGTGCCGGCGTTGCCAGATATTCGATTTTTGTAGAGGACGAAATTATCTACAACTTTTGTATAAACATTTTTTGTCTACGATTTATAATTTTTCTTATTAAAGTACCCGCGGCTTCCTTCCCCTCGATTTTACATAACGGGATTATGCTGCTTTCCAAGGGCCTAACAAAATGATTTGTAGATTTATTTTAAGTTGAACTTTAAGCTAACGAATAACTATAATTTTTATCGAAATTAATGCAGTAGTTCTCTGCTTATATAAGCAACCAAACATACAAATCGACAGCGTTCAAACAGACAGACAGACAATTTTTTTTCGAAAATACGATATTTATACTTGACATCAATAATTATAAAGACCATTCGTAAAGTAATTTTGTAAAAAGAAATTACAAGGGTTGAGAGAGTGCGGATTAAGTACGAGTATACATTTGCATACCGTATAACGCACTCTATGGAACGGAGCCGAGAAATTCGCTAAAAACCGTCTATCGTGAACTTGAACCTCGAATATCTGGCAACGCCGGCACGATATCGATGGGGACTTTTTACACGTTTTTTAGAACATCATAACGAAGGTAAATAAAAAAAAATCAGCTAACTGGGATTTTTTCTGCAGTGGAAATCTAAAACTACTGGACTATAGATAGGTAATCGAAAATCCACTTACGCGATTTAAAATACAAAATCCTGACGGATTTTCACAAAAAAATGGGTATGTCTGTATGGCGGGTACAGACAGATGATGTGAATATCGTAAAACACAAATAATTGTAACAATGCATCCACTTTTATTTAACTTATAAAATCAAATGTTCGTAAAATGTTAGATATAAATAAAATAATTGTAATTTTATTTTTTATATTTTAAATTGTTATCCAATAGGTATCTACCTACCTATCACTGTAAAAAATGGATGTAAAAATACTTTGAAAGTTAAGGTAGAATTCGCTCGATTTTCTAAGTGATTTTACATTATTATTTATTTTACACAGAAAACTTCACAAAAACTTGGACTTTTACTGTAAAGTTAAACAAATTTGTGATTTTTACATAAAGTAAATTAAAATTACATAATTTGTATAATATTCCAATAAAGTGTGTAGATATTACAAAATAAAATGTATGGTTACACATATAAAATGGATGAATACAAAACAAATTAATGTAAAATTAGTAACCACGCATGCGCAATGTGTTTTTTTGGAATCCACGCGATGTGGCGACACCTGTTTGCGACGCCATTCTCTTTGTGTGCCTATTACCAGATTAATCGCTGACTACAAATAAACCATCGATAATCTATGTAATCGGCCTTCTCATTTCTTACAGTGTATATTTTCATTATTAAAAAAAATGAAAAGTCTTCGGGACTCCAATCTGGACTTGACGTTTGTACCTCTCGGTAGATTTGTACTTTTCCGCACGGTTACCTGACTTACTGTGTTCGAGACCTTAACATAGATTTACATGCTGTGTTTGGTTTCACATGTCAATAACTTCCAACTATTTCCGTTGCAAGTAATATTTCTAAAATTTCACCCCAGTATGAGACATTAAACGTTATTCACGTCAAAAAAGACAAAGTTCATTAAAATTTAACGACGTCATTAAAGTCTACTAAATGTTTTATTTTTATAGCAAAAATTCGATGTAATTTGCCATATCATAATCTTTTAATGTTTTTCTTATATAACTTACCCTGCGGTTTTTAAGCCATTATTATTATATACAGGGTGTTAAATAAGTATGTGTACAAACTTTAAGGAATTAATCTATGATTGATTTTAAGACAAAACCTTCATATAAACATGGGTTCGCAACAGCTCTGTTTTCCAGATACAGGGTGTTAAAATTTTAAATTTGAATTTAAAGTGGATGAATTAAAAATTATTTAATACTTGCAAAATGTTCTCGCTATCTATTTAGTGTGTGCAAAGTTTTAATTAAGTAGCTGGCACGATTCAAAATGTAAATAAAAAAATCTTAAATTTTTTTCAAATTTTAACACCCTGTATCTGGAAAATAGAGCCGTTTTGGACCCACACTTATATGAAGGTTTTGTCTTAAAATCAATCATAGATTAATTCCTTAAAATTTGTGCACATAGATACTTAATCAACACCCTGTATAAAAACGACAAGCAGTTTAATTTCTTACTTTTTAAAATTAATTAATATTCTTTAAGCTTTTGTATAAAATAATACTTTAAATTACGTTTATTGGATCGCATTGCTTGTTTCTTAGTTACATAATAGACGTTGATAACCTCAGCTGTTCAGCGTCTATAATCTACAATCTAGAATTAATTGTAGATTATAGACGCTCGACAACAGAGGTTATTGGCGTCTAAAATCTACAATCTATCTATCTATATCTAGTTATACATAATTATTTGATTTGTTGTGACTGTTTATGAGTATATTCTTTGACATCAATATTATATACATTGTGTTTCACTTTACATGAGGACACTTAAATAACTTTTTCATTTTAAAAGCAATCATTATAAAATTTTCAGCAGTTATGCAGGCCATTAAGATACATCGTTTTTGGAGGAACAAAATTTTTCAAAAGTCAAAATCTAGCCAACTACGATTAAAATAAAAAGTAGGGTTTCAAGTAAACTCATATGTGCGATCAAGATAGAGCAAAATTTTATTAAAAAAAGTTGTTCAGAATCATAAAAAACTCCTAAGTATGAAGTTTAGTCAAAAAAATCATTTCTTAAATTTGTCATCTTTTGGCATAGTTCCTCCCTGTTTCGAGGTCTAGATGCATACACCACATTTTTAATAGTGCCCCAAAGAAAAAAGTCAAATGGTGTAATGTCAGGCGATCTCGGAGGCCACTCGATTAAAAGACTATTACGACCTATCCATCTTCTACCTTTTCAGGTAGACTTAATTGTTGTTGAGGCATTACTTAGCAAACATTAAAAACAGCATGCCATAAATTCAACTGTTTTGTAACTGACATTTCTGAGTTTTAAACAATTTTCAATTTCAACTTTTTTTAACAAAATTTTGTTCTATCTTGATCGCACATATGAGTTTACATGAAACCCTACTTTTTATTTTAATCGTAGTTGGCTAGATTTTGACTTTTGAAAAATTTTGTTCCTACAAAAAAGATGCATCTTAATGGCCTGCATAACTGCTGAAAATTTTATAATGATTGCTTTTAAAATGAAAAAGTTATTTAGGTGTTCTCATGTAAAGTGAAATACACTCTATAAAATACTAATGTTGGAACCACTTTCGCTTACTTTCAACCCGAAAATAAAATCCCAAGGGACGAAAACACATTGCTTTTGATCTGCGCATGCGCGACTTTTACTTTACGTCATTGACATGCAAAATCAAACTTCGTCCCTAAAGAAAGTATGTATAATGATGCACTTTCCATACACGTGTTTTACAAAATAGTAGATTGTATTTCTAGTGGCGTAATGAGGCATATTACACACGGATCTAGTGACAGTCACACGAGTCTTAATATCATTACGCACGAGACATTATATAAGTTTGGTATTTTTTGCCATACCCACTATAAAATAGCTGATTTTTATTTCATGTTCAGTATTTTCAAACAAATTTGACAGTTCATTTTGTGTCGCCAACTTCACTTCTATAGTAGGCCGAAGCACGCACAGGAGTATGTAATGGCGGGCGGATCAGGGCGAATAAACATATATCGCTATGGAAATAGCTTACTTTCCCACACTAGTGTGGGAAAGATACGTTCCCGTACATCGGCCTGTCAAAAGCCACTTTACATGCATGTAAAGTAGGTATTTAATAGTGGGTATAGCAAAAAAATTAGTACCTATATTAATAAATCATAAACAATGCGGTAATAATTACAAGCTTTTAAGCAAATTAGTTGGCATGCACGTCCATAATCGAAATCGATAATAATTTATTAATCAACGTTTCAAAACGTGCACAAATTAGTAAAATCAAATTAAAATTTATTCAAATAAGCTTGACAAGTGTTCATTTATAGTCAAATTAACAACAGCTGCAAGTTAACTAATTACAGTCAATAACGCATTTACATAGTAAATTGTGAATTAATTACATTATATTATAGGTATTATTATACCTATAACTAACCATTGCAAAATTAATGTACAGGGAGATTATTTCACTATTAATCTATACAGTATGTAAACAAGTAAGCTGCACATAGGAAAATTAATATTGAGAAAAAATGAATGATCAGGGTGAGCCATGACTCATAATGTAGATACGTATTTATATAGGGTGTCTATGGTTATTTTAATGTTTTTATTTTAGTTTCAATTATTTCTATTTTACATGACATTGGCAAGTAAAATAAAAATAATTGAAATTAAAAAAATTAAAACACATAGTTTGCATGTTATTAACCGACTTTTCGCTTGATATTTGATTACTAAACTAAAAAAAACTACTAAAGAGATTTAAGAAAAATTTATGCGAGACCATCTTTGATTAGAAAAAGACTCATCAAAATCAGTTTACATAATGCAGGAGATATGAGGTATTAAAAAATAGATTTTATTACTAGAAAAAAGAAACTACTTATCCGATTTAAATAAAAATGATATGGGACTATTTTTAACCCAACGGCACCGAAATTATTCAAATCGGTCAACCCTTCACAAAATTATGGCTGAACAAACATAAAAAAATATATACATGTGGAATTGATCGCCTTTGTTTTTTTAACTCGCTTAAAAAAATTGTCTGCCTGTTTGTTTCGTTTTAAACCAAAAATCGAAGCCGCTGAAAAAGGATAGAACTACTATAAATAACGATAAGTCTATTGCTTTTAATAAAAAAAGTCAAGAGGTGTCATGGCACACCCGACAGAAGCTATGCTTTTTACGCATTGTATATAAAACCGAATTTATCAAAGCTATAGACAATACAATTGAAAAGTTATTATTTGACCGCCATTTTGAAATCTGACGCCATTTTATTTTTTTGTGTCCTATAAAACCCTTAAATATCCATTTTCGAAAAGATCGGATAATTCTTACAAAAGTACATATGGCCGCCATTTTGAAATGTGACGCCATTTTACTTTTTGTGTCCTATAAAACTCTTAAATATCAATTTTCAAAAGGATCGGATAATTTTTACAAAAGTACATATGGCCGCCATTTTGAAATCTGACGTCATTTTATTTTTTTGTGTCCTATAAAACCCTTAAATATCTATTTTCAAAAGGATCAGATAATTTTGACAAAAGTACATATGGCCGCCATTTTGAAATGTGACGCCATTTTACTTTTTGTGTCCTATAAAACTCTTAAATATCAATTTTCAAAAGGATCGGATAATTTTTACAAAAGTACATATGGCCGCCATTTTGAAATCTGACGCCATTTTATTTTTTTGTGTCCTATAAAACTCTCAGATAAATTTTACATAGGCCACTGCGCGTGCGCCAGTATATTACTTTCGCCGCTGGCCATAGCTATAGATATACTTTTAATAACATGAGCGTGACGATTTTACCATGATGCGAATCTAAAAATTTACCCCCTGCCAGAAATCGTCTCACGCGCCTATAGCTTCAAAAATGGCGGAAGTGAAAGTAGAGATGGTGGAAGCAACGTTACACATAACTGATGATCCAAGAAAATCGTATTTGTGTTCTCAATTTTCTTGCTAAATAATATGTTCCGGTGTTATCAACTGGTTAATTAACTTTCGCAAAGGAGTATACAAAAAGTTAAGCCGTAACATAAAAGGACAATCTAGTTACGAAAACCCTAACTTCTGTGTTTACATCGTATAAATAATAAATAGGTTTGGTTTACCCACTGTTGGTTTCTTTGACGTCATATTCTTAGTAAGTGTTGTACTTCTTAATAGAATTCCACAAAGGAAAACTGTTGTCTTATGAAAAGTGTTACAGAATCGTCAAAAAAGTTATCGAATATTGAAATTTTGTTTATTTGTTAATAATATTTATAGTGCCGATTAGAGCTGTACTTCAAAATAGCTGGCGGATAAAAGCACCAAATTTGGTATGAAGGTACCTTAGGATATACTCATAAATGTTAGCTTAGGAGCCCTCTGAAATTTCTAAAAAACAACTTTTGGCGACCGAAAAACCACGACATTTTTCCATTGTTTCTATTTTTTTCGAAATATCTCAGAAACGGTCGACTCAAGCGGTTAGAAATTCCAGAGGGCTCTTAGGCTAACATTTATGAGTATACCCTGAGGTTCCTTCATACCAAATTTGGTGCTTATATCCGTCAGGTATCGGTAATTTCACTAAGCCACAGTTTCATTTTTGATTCCATACACAAGATATTTTAAAAATTTGGTATGTGGAACAATACATGATTTTTCTGTTCCAAAATCATCTTTAAAAATATTTTTCGAAATTTTTGATAGAATTATATTGGGTTTCTGGTACGACTTTTAAATTAAAACTTATCTTGCAAATGGAATGTGCTTGAACGTTCTGTGCGCTTTGTACACAAGTCGATGCGTAATAGAGTATTTTACTGACGACTGGTGACAGTATATAAAAACGAGCGATAGAGAGTTTTTACAGTCACACGAGTCATAATACCATTACGCACGAGATATATATGATATTTTTTGCCATAGCCACTACAAAATAAATATTTTTCACTTCATTTTCAGGAGGTATTATCAAAAAAATTTGACAGTTCATTTTCGTCACCATCTTTACATTTACAGCAAGCCGTGAGTATGTAATAACAGGCGGATAGAGTGAATTTATAAGTCAATATGGCCACCGTTTACGTTCCGCACTAGTTATGTTATGAAAACAATTTCGGCACGCTTGCCTGTTAAATGACCCAATACAGGCCGGTATACATGCATGGAAAGTAGCTATTTTGTAGTGGGTATGGCAAAAAAACTGTGAACCTTCTGTACCTATGCCTTGTGTACAGCCGAACAACCGACTGCAGGTAACAAGACCTCACATTTAATTGATTTTCAAACAACCATTCAGATATTTTGTTCATCCCTAGCTGCACGTAACAGAGCATGTGATGTTCAACTATATCTGTTGGTGGGAAAGACTATAGTGCTCTCACTCACTCTGTTATTTCAAGCTTTAATGCAGTTCTCTCAGTAATAAGCGCTCGTCTATAGTTTGGTCACACCTACTGACTATCATAATGTATCTGAATTCTGGATAGATCTTACAGGAACCAAAGACGCCTGCAGAGGTAATATTATAAATGACACCACTTAGATGCAGGATAAGCAAGTCTGCGAGGAATACGCCCTGCTATACGTTATCGCATATTATATCCTTCTTTGAATTCTAATTCCATTACTTTAAGCCTTGCCGGTAAATCCAAAACCTTATTTCAAAATCACCATTAACATAGAGTTTGATAAAATACATCGTAGAGTGCACAATATCCAGTATGATTGAAGAAACTTTTGGGACAACATTTTTAGAAAAACATTATGCCTGTAGTAGTTTTATCAACTATTAAATAGGTCATACACGATCGAACATAAAAGTTTGTAATAATCAACATTTTTATACTCTATAACAAAAAATTGAAATAAACTTACCCAGTAGATAAGAAGTATATGTAGAACTTTTAAGCTGAAACAAATAAAAATATTATTAGAACATGTCTGATGTAGGTATCTACATATTATTTTCTATACTTAATTTATAAAGAGGAAAATTTTGTGAGTTTGTGACTTTGTATGTTCTGGATAATCTTTGGAGCTAATAGAACTATCCCTGAGGGCTATAGTTACGTACGAGACATATATGGTATTTTTTTCCATACCCACTACAAAATACCTACTTTTCACGTCATTTTAAAAAAATTCTGACAGTTCATTTACGTCGCCATCTTTCCTTCTACAGTGTGCCGCGAAGTTCGTGCAAGTAAGTTATGACAGGCGCACGCAAGCGTACACAGGCGTATAGAACGAATAAACAGAAGTTGCTATGGCAACCGTTATTTTCTGCGCTAGTGCGGAAAATGAAACATTTTCCGCACACCTGCCTGTCAAATGATTCATTAAAGGCCGCTATACATACATCGAAAGTAGCTATTTTGTAATGGGTATGGCAAAAAATATATTACAGCTCCATGGATGCGTTTTACCTCCAGGCTTGTCTGCTTTCAATCGTTCAGTTTAACATATTGTGTTACCACAGCTGCAAATATTTCATAAAGTGAAAGTGTGAAATCTTCTGTATAGAAATTCAGAAACAGAACTTGTGATAAAATCAGATTTACATAGCAGTTGCTGAAACTGCTAGTTTTCAACAACTGCCTGAAAATTTCTTCACGAAACCAGTAATAAAAACCATCTTGCAGACTACAATATTTTCAGAGAAAATAACATATCATTTCAGACGTTTCATAACTGATAAAAACTGTTTTGTCTTCTTTACATATTGAAATTTCTTGTCAAATTCTTTTTATATTGAAAATACAATTTTTGTAACTATTATAAATTAATTCAATAGTAACTAGCGTTCATTGATATAGACATAGGCGCCAAATTTAGAAATTTCCTTGAGGAAACCGGTTTTTTTGTAAGTAAAAATCTAAGCTATTTTCTGAAAAAGTAAAAAAAATGACAAGGGGCACTATAGGTAATCATAATAGTATAATTAATATTATAAAACACATTTTTAGATGAAACTGTTACATCTAATATTATGTTTTATAATATTAAATTATTATAGGTACTCTATGCTTGGCGCCGCAACCTCTAAACTGAACTGCCGTGGGTTCAAATCCCGCCTGCGCTCATGGATGTTGTGTGATGTTATTTAGTTTTCAGTTAGTTGTTATTTAGTGTAGTTGAAAGACGCTAATAACCTTAGATGTCGACGCGTCTATAATCTACAATAAATAAAAATAAATTATACTCTAATGACTATAGTGCTATAAAATATTTAGAGCCTTGAAAAAGACTTAATATATAGTCGAAACATTGGAAAATAAATGATTTATAATTTATAATACACTGCATCCAGTCCAATTTACCTAAGAAATATTATTTATTTATAAAAAAAATTACAATTATTTTATTTATTACATTTTACTAGCGGCCCCGTCCGGCTTCGCCCGAGTGTTAAGAAAGCCCGGGTGCAATACACTACTCACTCGCTTCGCTCGTTCGCTTGAATATTATAATTACATTACTCACTCGCTTCGCTCGTTCGCTATATACAGTGTGTCCCACAGTAACTGAGACATCATTTTAACATGGTGTTACGATACTTTGTTAATATTTGCTCCCCGTTAACTGTTTTTCTTATTTTTATTTTACGATCTGGTTCTAAATGTCCCCAGTAATGATATTGTAGGCTTATTTTTATTTAAATCTCTTTAAAAATTAATAAAATCACATTTTTAAAAAATAAAACACAATCTTTGCTTTGTATACTAGTTCAATGGACAATTAGGAAGTTTCCGTTTTTTATTTTTTTAGTCCTAATCATAGTTCTAAAAATTATAAAATTAATGGCGGAAGAATTTTTGAAATATCTTTAAAAACAACAAAGTTATGCTACTTCAAAGTTTGAATTGACAGTTCTCCAAGAAATTCCGTTTTCAGTCCAGGTGACGTCACGCGGCACGATATTTTTAAAAGTTATTTTCAGTTTGTATATGGGGTAATTTAACATGGTAACTTCCGATAAATCTCTTTCTTTAAACTCGTAAATTGTTATGGAAACACTAAAAACAAACCAGTTGATGACGGAAAATATTGACATATTTAAATTTTTGACAGTTAATTTTAATTTAATATAAATAGAAAAGTCTGTATTACAACAAAATAGTTACTAAGTAACTTAGGTTCTAATTACTCACAAAGCTAAAAAACAGCAAACTCGTACCGCGTGACGTCATATTCAAAAATCAGTTTCGTTTGCGACCCCACGTACAAGAAATTGAATATCTCTGTTGAAATTCAAGATATCAAAATAATTCTTTCAGAATTTTTAAAGTTATCCTTATTATAATGATGTGACAGTATCATAATTAGTATTTTCGTCCAATGGAAACTTCCTAATTGCTCAATGTCGCAAATAGCTTAGTCGGCTAGCGCGTTGACCAACATCAGTTACCTTCACGTCAAGCCCAGGTTCGAGTCCCGAGAGCTCATAATTAATTTTTTTTTTAAATAATGAAAATACATTGGAGAACAATTAATAATGCTTATTATTTACAAATAAAAGTATAACGATTTTATTAATTATTTTCATTAAAACAGAGTTGTACGATGGTTGTACGTGTTAGTTTTAATGAAAATAATTAATAAAATCGCTATACTTTTATGTGTAAACTAGCCGTTACCCGTGGCTTTGCCCACGTATATTTCGATTTATGTTTTATTGTCCCCCCCCCCCCCGCGAGAAATTCTCCTGCTGCGAAGCGATGCCGGGCTGGTGGTGTTTACACGCTCAAATTTTATTAATACATATTACTCACTCGCTTCAAAAATAACTTCCATACAAATTTTCATCCCCTATTTAACCCTCTTAGGGGATGAATTTTTAAAAATCCTTTCTTATTGCTCACCTACGTTATATAAGGAACTCCTGTGCAAAATTTCATTCTTCTAACTTCAAAAATGACTAACTTCCATACAAACTTTTATCCCCTATTTAACCCCCTTAGGGGATGAATTTTTAAAAATCCTTTCTTATTGCTCACCTACGTTATATAAGGAACTCCTGTGCAAAATTTCATTCTTCTAACTTCAAAAATGACAAACTTTCATACAAACTTTCATCCCCTATTTAACCCCCTTAGGGGATGAATTTTTAAAAATCCTTTCTTATTGCTCACCTACGTTATATAAGGAACTTCTGTGCAAAATTTCATTCTTCTAACTTCAAAAGTGACTAACTTCCATACAAATTTTCATCCCCTATTTAACCCCCTTAGGGGATGAATTTTTAAAAATCCTTTCTTATTGCTCACCTACGTTATATAAGGAACTCCTGTGCAAAATTTCATGCTTCTAATATCAAAAATGACGAACTTTCATACAAACTTTCATCCCCTTTTTAACCCCCTTAGGGGATGAATTTTCAAAAAAAAAAATTCTTAGTGCTCACCTACGTTATATAAGACACCCATGTACAAAATTTCATGCTTCTAACTTAAAAAATGACGAATTTCCATATCAACTTCCATCCCCTGTTTAACCCCTTTAGGGGTTGAATTTCGAAAAATCCTTTCTTAGTGGGTGCCTACGTCACAAAAGGAACCTACTGTCCAAATTTCAAGTTTATATCTTTAGTGGTTTGACCTGGGCGTTGTCTGTCAGTCAATCAGTCAGTCAGTAACGGAACTGTTTTATATATATAGATAATAGGCATTATTAATTGTTCTCCAATGTATTTTCATTATTTAAAAAACATCGTCTGTCTGTACCCGCGATACATACATATCAATTTTTTAATCAAATTCGAGTTAATATATTTATTTGTCACAAAACACTACTGATTTATTTCAGAAACTTTAACTGCGATTTTAGATATATCTGTTTCATCCAGTATGCTTTGAACTTTTGTACAATACAAGGCTAACTTTGATGCTCGATCACAAATGTTTCGACTGCAATAAACCGGGTAAGAACCGCTTAACAAAAGGTTAAATGGGCCGTATCGGCTCATCAAACAATCTTCTATCTTCTAAAACATAATATGTAGCGTGACTTGTATCAATTTTGAGAAAACATGTTCTCGTTAATTCTCAACTCATTAGCTTCCTAAACCGCAACTTGTAAGTTTTATAAGATGCGCGTTTTATACGTTCATCAACTATTAATTATAATTTTAGAACGGGGAATACCTGTTCGATGGCAGTGCTTGAAATGTTTAATTATACGAGCTCGTGGCTTTGTGCTTTGTCATCTAAACAAATTAGTCTTTGTATACTATTTTCTTACGTTATAATATTATGTTACGTGACAAGTAACGTAAATCGATCTGTTGTACAGTGTCGTCAATAAGTCTTGCAGTTAAATTCTACTTGGTCCAGACAAAACTTTGCAAAAGGTGGGGTAGAAGATTTTTACTTCCCACGTCTACAATGGTAGCTAGAAGTAGATTGGATTTAATCCGAAAAAATGTTTTTGGAATATTAATAGATCTGCACCCTAGGAATCGTTTGAGACCATTTTCCGACTAATGTCTCTGTGTGTGTATCTGTGTATGTTGTGAAATTTTTTCTCCTTCGATATCTCAAAAACGGAACGACATAGGGTCATGCGGTTCGCTTTGTTGTATTTGTCAGCACCTAACTTAGGTCTGATTAAGTTTTGAGCCAAAGCGGTTCAGTGATTCCTGAGATATTCAAAAAATGTTCACGCAGTGTCAGATAATAAACATACGTAAAAAATTTAAATGCATTCTACATGCATCCTACCCTGGAACTGGCTTTTGCCAAGTTGGGTAGGAAAACTTAATACTTAAGTAAATAAATAAAATAAAAATAAAATAAAAATAAAATAAAAATAAAATAAAAATAAAATAAAAATAAAATAAAAATAAAATAAAAATAAAATAAAAATAAAATAAAAATAAAATAAAAATAAAATAAAAATAAAATAAAAATAAAAATAAAATAAAAATAAAATAAAAATAAAATAAAAATAAAAATAAAAATAAAAATAAAATAAAATAAAATAAAAATAAAATAAAAATAAAATAAAATAAAATAAAAAATAAGTAGATGTTAAAATATGAATAAAATCTTTATATATTTTTTTCTAAAATTTACCTACAGATTTCAAGAAAAAAATGTTTTCTAAAAAAATTGCTCGGAAATAATTTTATATTTGCTTAATCAAGATGTCTATGATTTTAGTTGGCCTTTATAGTAGGTCAACAAACAATTATAAGATGCCATGCTTTTTATATTAAGACGCTAATGACCTCTGATGTCGAGCGTCTATAATTCACAATTCAATTTATATTAAGAATATGAAAAGGAAATTATTGTTTTGTTGAAAAAATTTCCAGTTACGAACGATTGTTTACTAGAAGGGAAGTATAGGACTGACTATCCGATCAAATGTTTTTATTTGTACAAGGTGGGGCAGAGTAAAGAGCGATTTTGAAAAGCACGGGAATCGTGTACAGCGTTTTATCAAAATGGCAGCTCTTACGTGCAAGTACGTTGTGCTTTTCGCACCCATTTTGAAATTTTTTGTGGGGTTACCTGAAGAGCAAAGTTTATCAGGAAAACCCACCAAGAACAGTTGAAGCACTGAAAGAACGTATCAGACAGGAGGTTGTTCAAATCCCACTGGCAATGCTGTGGAATAGGATGAATAACTTCAAAGCTCGCTTAGATTTTAGAAGAATGTCTGCGCCTTAACGGGCGTCATTTTACTAGAGTTATTTTTAAAACTTAGTTATATTCACTTAATTTTCTTGAATGCTTTTTTATGTACTTTAAGGTGGTAAAAATACAATTTTAAAAAATTGATGGCATTTGTTTTTTACAGTTTTTTTAAAATTGCTCTCTACTCTGCCCCACCCTGTATTTGTATATTATATTCATGGTGTCAAGATGAAAAAACCAAATTATCTAACATGTGCGACCCCCGGACAACTTTTAGCGATTTTCAAGAAGCTGTAGCGCTTTTACTATTTGTAGCATAGAAAAGTTGTGGAAGTAAAAATCATAGGAAATTTAATCCCCTTTAAAACATTACATAATGGAAGAATCGTTTATGTCGACCGTTTCTGAGATATTTTGAAAGAAACAAAAACAGTGGTAAAATTTCGTGGTTTTCCGACCGCTTAAAGTTGTCCCGTGATCGGCCATGTTGGATAGCTTGGTTTTTTCATGCTGAAACCAATATATACTAATACAAATTAAAAAATTCGACTGATGACCAGTCCTATACTTCCCACCTAGTAAATATTTGCAAAAAAAAACACTCTTTTTTATTCTTTGAAAAAAAGCATGGCCCTCTTTTTTGTTTGGTGATCTACTGATGGCTAGTAATATAGCAAAAACCATGGTTACCTTGATTTACGTACAATTTTTTTTTATAGAAAAATATTTTTTTTCTCGAAAACTATACATTTTAGAGAAAAAAAATATTTACATTTTTTTCATATTATAACATCTAGAATTCATTTATATTTTTTTTACCTATGTTAATACGTGACATTGAGAACGTTTTTTTTAATATCTCAGGATCCACTGAACCGATTTGACTCAAAATCTAATCAGATTTAAGTTAAAGGCTGATAAACACAATAAAACAATCGGCATGGCCGTATGTTCCATTTTTACGATATTGAAGGCGAAAAATTGACCACATACACACACACACATACAGACATCAGTCAGAAAATGATCTTAAACGACTGCTAGGGTTTCAAAACGTGAAGATCTGTTAAAATCTCGAAATATTTTTTTCGGACTAAATCCATTACTTCCCTACCATAGTAGAAGTGGGAAGTAAAAAATCTTTTACCCCACCTTTTGCAAGGCAAGCCCCTTTTTCCATACAGACTGAACTATACTTTGAAATGGCCTAGCCTAAGCTTTTGATTTCAAAGTTAGTAACTTCGAATAGGCATTGTAGTGCTTACCAAAACAGTTATTGCCACACAGGGCATTGTATATTGTGTAGTTGAAAACACATTAACCAGATGTCGCAACGGTACGACAAATATTGTTACAATACAGTTGGCTCTGTTTAGCATGGCATTTTCGAGTCGAATTCACACTTCTCTTTTTGACGTAAATAACGTCTAATGTCTCATACTGGGGTGGCATTTAGAAATATTAGATATAACGGAAATAGTCGGAAGTGGTTGACAAGTGAAACAACTATGTTAAGGTCTCAGGAAAATTGAAATATATGCTTAAAACAGTCGCCGTAACAACATATTAAAAATTGAACCTTGAACTAATAATATAAATTTCGTCGGGTACATGACACGTTTATGGTGATCTGCTACCCCTTTAATACTGACCAATCGATCTGCAAATATTATAATGGCATTATTGGGTCACAGACAAGCTATACAAACAATTTCAGCCTTGAAACAATAATTGTGACCATTTTTAACTTCCCATTGGAAGTTATTGTAATGGGTCCGAAAATCGAAATCAAAAAGGAAAAAAAATTTTTATGTTTCAAGGTCACTACACTATTTTTACACTACTTTTAGAAAGATGTCTCTGTGTGTGTGTGTGTGTGTGTGTGTACGTTTGTACGTACGTACGTACGTATGTATGTGTCCATTTCTTTCTAAGACGAAATCTCGAGAACGAAAAATGATATCGACTACGTTGGGGTGCCAATCGACGCGTATTAACGTAAATATGATCTGAAAGGAATTTTTTTAAAATCGGTTCAGCCGTTCTTTTTCCTTAACCAAATAACCTCCAAAAAAGTAGATTTTACACAATATCTCGCGAATAAAAAATTATATCGACTTCGTAAGGGTGTCAATCGAGGCGTGTTAACGTCATTTTGATCCGACATAAATTTTATAAAAATCGGTTCAGCCGTTTTTTTTTTTTTTTTTTTTTTTTAATTATTGATGTTTTAATGATTAAAATGATTACTTTTCTGTGTAATATCTAATTTAATTATTATTATTAAATATTTATCAAACTGGGAAGTTCGTCGTGTGGACCTCAAGGGTCGCACTTTAGTCCTAATAAACGACCCACCTCACGGCTTGTTTTTGTTACATGTTGGGGGCAGTTTGCATCCCTCCCATACCGCTATCTAGCAAAATCCCTTACTCAGGGCACTTTAATATGCCTCCCTCAATGTCTTCACAAAAATAAGGCCTTGAATAAATAACACCAAAAAATTGTCACTAGCTCTCGGTCTATAAGTTTTATTTATTGTGGATTATAGACGCGTTGACAACTTAGGTCATTAGCCTCTTAAATACAACAAATATCATAATATATCACTTAAAAACTAAATAACATCACAAAACATCCATGAGCAGAGGTGGGATTCGAACCCACGACAGTCTGATTCAGAGGCCGCGACGCTACCTCGGTCTATGTGTCCAGCTCTGCATGTTTCAAGTTTTATTGTACAAACTATACACTGGAACAAAACAAACTTCACTACGTCATTGCGGTTGTCATTTTCAACACTGTCTGTTATTTCCGTGTTTAACATTTTGAACCCGCTTTTATTTGTTATATGGCGAAATATATTTTCATTTCAAACAGAATATTATGATAAAAATTGCATACGTCAGCATTAAAAATTGTCTCACATACAGAAAATATTTTCGCTTAAGTATTAGTTACATTGTCTGATTGCTTTTCTGACTGAAAGAACACTATAGTTTCTTGATTTGAGTTTCAATCAATAAAAACATTGGTCGCAGTGCCTAACCCTACCGACAAAATAGTATTTTTTTTTAAATAAATGCACAAACATTTGAACAATTCTACACATTTATTAATCTCAACGATCGTTTCGGGTTTCTAGCCCATCATCAGAAGTTGTCAAACTAAAACTTTAAAAGTTTGAACTCTCCTGATGATAGGCTAGAAACCCGAAACAATCGAATAAATGTGTAGAATTTTTCAAGTGTTTGTGTATTTATTTTATTCAATCAAGTGTCTATAATTCTATCGAAATCATAGTTTTTTTTCATGTGTTGAGTCGCATCCATGTTGATTTAATATTAATAATAATAAATGTTGAGAAATTAGCTGAGTTTTAAAATATCTATTTTTGCAATATTTTGTGTAACTAATTTCTAATTAATATGGTTGCTACAGTTTCAATCGACTGTGTTGAGTTGTTGATTTTGTGTGTGTCAAATAATTTTCAAAAAGATTCGCTAACTAATCTTATTCTAATTAAGTAAAATACGCTAACTGGACTTTAAAACATATTCTGTATTTATGAAATAATAGTTTTAAGTGTTTGTTTCTTGTTTTTAATAAAAAGTGTAGTTTACAATTATTGACTTTTCTCCTTCACCAAAAACCAGATAAAAATAGTTTTTTGGTACTTTACGCTACAATAAATTCTCGGGAACTTGAATAAAAATAAGTTGATGCTAAATTTTCAAAATTTGCAACGTTTCGTTGGTTTATTTTCCAACTTCTTCAGTGCTGGTAAATCCATGTTTTATTTGACTTTTTATGTTATAATTTGTGATATTTATCGTTTTATGTAATGCAACTGCCATTTAATTAATTGTATTTCTGTAGATTGCCTGAAGAAGTTGGAAAATAAACCAACGAAACGTTGCAAATTTTGAAAATTTAGCATCAACTTATTTTTATCCAAGTTCCCGAGAATTTATTATTATTAATATAGTTTTTTTTGTTACCTAATATATGCTGGGTTGCAGAAAGCATTGTCAAAAAATCTGATTTGACAATGGTATTAGATTGTGATCACAATATATTTGCCGTTTTTATACATGCAGGAACAGTTTAATGTCGTTGCCAAACTCTCTGTCATATAGAACATTAGAGTGTCCTCACACAAAAACAAATACATAGAAAAAGATCACTTTTAAGCTAAATTTGTTGTTTCCAAGACAATTTAGAGTTTAATGTAATAGTCGGTTAAAAATTCCACCTCCTTAAGCTAATCAAAATGATGTGAAGGAACGAGATTTATCGTCTCACTGCTAGATTCAACTAACGCCAATAGTGTATGTACTTTATACTATAGGTATGTACAGACAAATAAACTAAAAATGTATTCGACTGAAGTGACCTAGTTTAAGCGCTATAGACTTTTACTTTGAAGACATGACACCATAGATCTTCAGTGTCTCGTATTTTTAAAGTATCCGGGTCAGTAAGTTTTTTCAATGTATTCTCAACAAAAAATGATCAGACAGATTGACAGACTGGAGAACTCAGCCCACCCCAAATCCCAACATTCAAATCCTAGTCACTCCAATGAGTGTAATGTTTCAAACCTCTGGTGGCGAACGTTCCTAATTTAGGAGGGGGGTCAAGTTATTTGTGTTTACAACCTTATTATAGGTATACCTATATTGAGTTTTATTAGAAACTACCTGCTTCGTCCCGGTTTCGCCCGGGTGCTAAAAATGTTATATATTAATAATTAAAGAATGAACCCCTGCCCCTACGCCATATATACACGTACTTCCACCATGCATGGTAATTTAACGGTCCCCTCAGGCTTCGCCCGGGTGCTAAGAATTTATGAACCTACAGAAACCTTCTCGGTAGTGAGCACAACAACTCACCAAAGTTTCATCGCAATCGGATGAGTAGTTTCTGAATGGAATATATTATTATATAATAACAATAAAAACACCACCGAAGGAAAATGTTGACGTTTAGCAGGGCGTGGCGTCAAATCTTGAAACTATGACAGGATATGAACGTTTTAGCGGGATAATTTGAAAGTAATAATACAAAACATATTTTTTTAATAAAAATGCGAATATAAAATTATCAAATATTTTTTACACCCCTATTAAAAGTTTTGTTAATAGAAATTTCGATACAAATACCCTCAAGGTGTATTTCCAACTGATTATAAATTTCAAAAATTTAATATAACTTTTGAAAGACTCGTTCCATATGCTAATCAAGTGAAATATACTATAAAATATTTCGTCTTTAACAAACTCTAATTAAAATTACAAGACATTCTAAATTAAATGTAGGAATTTTTAACGCTTAAATTAAAATTTTAATGGAATGCAATAAACAGAGATACAGTTACGGACAGCTCTTTGAAATGTCATTTATTCACTCTAAAGTCTTTCTCACACGGAGCTACTCAAACGAAACCAATTACTAACTCGAGTTACCAATCAGTTACTAGCACTAGTATTTCAATGGAGGTTCGCACACGGCGCTATCGGTTAGTAATCAGTTTCAAGCGACGCGGCGTGCTGGTCGCTGCGCTACTAGTTACTAACGAAACTCAACCAAAATCAAACATTTTGTGAATAAAAGGAGACAGTTTTCCCACTAAATTTAAAAATGCTTCTTTGGATATTCTGTAAAATATATACAATTTTTAACACGGACGTCGTGACTAAATACACAATTCAATGGATGACATAATCACTTCATCGTTGTTCACCTGCTGTGTTTACTTTACATGTGAGATGTTCTGTAGTCTAGCAGTGTAGAGATATAAATAAAAAATAAATTAAAAAATCAAAAAACCCGACTGCGTAAAAAAACTAAAAAGAAAAAAACAAGTTCAGAACTAAAAAAATAAATTCTAATGTGGAACATAGCGATTTTAACAGTCGGGACCCATAAGAAATCTAGATCGGCGCAAATCTTCTCAATAATGGGTTCCCACTGTTTAAAATCGGTATGTTCCACATTAGAACTTATTTTTTTAGAACTAAACTTGTTTTTTTCTTTTTAGTTTTTTTACGCAGTCGGGTTTTTTGATTTTTTAATTTATTTTTTATTTTTTTTTTTAGTTTTTTTTTACGCAGTCAGGTTTTTTAATTTTTTATTGTCGTCATATTATTAAGTTTTGATTACTGTCATGTCTTTAGTGACATTCGGACAGTTAAGACAAATCGATTGACGTAAAAATCATCAAAATCGGCCTACGCGTTTGGTCTCTAGAGTGCCACAAAGGAACAAACATACATTCATAGACTGATAAACACAATACCCTCCTTTGCGTCGCGCAGTCGGGTAAAAAGAGTATGTACCTCTGCCTCACCCACATAAGCACACGGTCGAAGTTATACTTCATACCTTTAATTTTTGCATTTCCGCTCAGGATTTTAAAAATAATTATTAAAATCCTTCGATATCATGACATCTATTCATAAATATCCAATTTTACACTATTTTGAAAAGTCAAAAAATTGATTTTTAAAATTATAAAATCTATAAGGAAACGAAGTTTTCCTGGGATGAGACCTAGCCAGATCGATTTTTTGCCTCTCAAAATCCCTTTTCAGTAAATTTTATCCAAATCGTTAAAGCAGTTTTATCCCAGTCAGCGTTTCATTAATTTTTGAGTTGAGGTCATTCAAAATCACTACCCTCGTTAAAGAAATAACTTCAAAAAGTGAAACTAAAAAAATTACTTAAGACAGAAAATGTATCTATGATAATGTAGCAAAACCCCACATGTTACGCCACTGGCGACAATCGAAGCATCCAGAACAAGTAACAATGGCGAGGCGTGGCATTATATCGAAGACACAAGAATGTTCTAGAAAGCGCGCGAACGTGGGGGGGGGGTCAAGCTACTAGCTCTATATAAGTAGAGCAGTCACCGGAGAAACAACGAGTGTCGTGTGACCGTGTCGATTTAAAATAAATACAGTTCAGTGCGCTTCAGTTCGTGTTATTATTATATAAACAGTGTTGAC
Source organism: Mongoloraphidia duomilia (assembly GCA_039654895.1). Classification (NCBI taxonomy): domain Eukaryota; kingdom Metazoa; phylum Arthropoda; class Insecta; order Raphidioptera; family Raphidiidae; genus Mongoloraphidia; species Mongoloraphidia duomilia. Next base: position 19,447,874 of record CM077527.1, read on the forward strand.
TATTAGAATTGAGATATAATTGTTACAGTTTATTGTTATCCATTACTGTTTACATTTTTTAATTGTTGTAAATAAATAATTTATTCCACCCACGTAAGAAAACAGTTCTGTTACAATAATATAAAACAGTGTGTTAGAACTAGGTTGAGAATGGAGCCAAAAGAGGAGGTACTACATATGTCTGAGTTTATTTCCTCTGCAGTCATGCAGTCACAAACTTAATAAAGTTTACTGTACTGTATCCGGAAACATACCAGCAAAGATCTGTTAATATACTGGTACAGTAAATATAGCCGCTATTGTACATAATGTAAAATATAATATTTCATAGACTGTATCTAGTACAGACAGTCTTATTTAATGAAGAAACTTGATATGTATACATTGTTTTACGTAATCTCAGATTGTTTATGGAAACCATCTTCTTTGAAATCGTGCATAGTATCTCCATTCTCCGCCATTTTAAAGTCAATGAAGATCTTAAATAATTATTAATTTAATTTTTATGAGTTGTTGAATTTATATTTTGCTACCTATGTTATTGGCTAGAGCCAGAGTTCGTTATCGTATCTTATAGACATCTAACGGAATTTTTATAAAGTTCTTAGTTCCCTCTCATTAAAGATAGTGGGGCGCGTATATCGTTTAAAACTTTGCGCAAACTTACGTGAAATTTTCACTTCAAAATTCAATTTGTTTATAAATGTAAAATCCATCCAAACTGTTTCTTCTCTGTTATATATTAATTACAAGATAATATTTTCTTTGAGATTCGTTTCTTCAAAGCCGGGAATACATCTGACAAACTTTGTCATTCGTTTGCGTTGCTATATCATTGTTGCTCGTACGCAGACATTCTAGGAAACGTTTCTGGGTAGCAATAACACATCTGAACGAATGACTTGCAATATTTACATTCGCTACACATCTAACAAACGTTGCCTTTTGTTCGCATTCGTTTGCGTTGCTATCATGGTTGCTCGTACGCAGATATTCGCGGAAACGTTTCTGGGTAGCAATAATACATCTGAAAGAATGACTTGCAATATTTACATTCGCTAGACATCTGACAAACGTTGCCATTCGTTCGCATTCGTTTGCGTTGCTATCATTGTTGCTCGTACGCAGACATTCGCGGAAACGTTTCTGGGTAGCAATAATACATCTGAAAGAATGACTTGCAATATTTACATTCGCTAGACATCTGACAAACGTTGCCATTCGTTCGCATTCGTTTGCGTTGCTATCATTGTTGCTCGTACGCACACATTCGCGGAAACGTTTCTGGGTAACAATAACACATCTGAACGAATGACTTACAATATTTACATTCGCTAGTATTCCCAATAAAACAACCTTTCTCGACAAATGGTAGCAAATCACTGCAAATTATTGTCAACACGTCCACATAGCAACCTTTCCAAGATATTAGTAGCTCACATTTTCTTTTGATCTTTGCATTTTTACCGACAGCCGATGGAAAACATTCGTTCGCACTGCTAGTCAATCGAACCACACTTAATTTGTTGCAAACGATCGTCTACACTGCACGACGCATAAAGATAAATAAACCTTTGACAACGCGAACGAATGGCAACGTTTGTCAGATGTATTCCCGGCTTTATATATTATAGTCTAAATATTTTTGTTTCCAATGTTTTAACAATAACTTCTTCATGTGATTTAAATCGCAAACGTACTGAGCACAAAATTAGATGCTAATAGAAACCTTAGATATTATTATTCTACGAACAGACTATACCGAGTCAAAGCTAGGATATATGAGAATCTTTCCGCCAACTTTAATAAAACTCCGGTTTATTTGTGAAAACTCTCGTATATTTCAATACACACTTTGCATGTAAAAGTATGCCTGGTAAAGGTGTCATCCAAACTAATTTACATTTTACAATACACTATATTTCTATATTTTATTTTTCACAAATAGCGAATTTTGTTGAGTAAGTGTTGTAACCTTTAAACTATTTTGTCACCACAGTAAATGCTTTGTTTTTCTTTATTTAGCAGGTCCCGAATTACTCTTAATAGTCAACCGTTGCTATGGAAAATTGTTTAAAAAATTCACTGTACTATTTTTTCTACAGATTGTATCAAATTAAAGCTGTGCATAGGGCGTTCTGTGTGTAAGATAGAGATCAATATATAGCAATGAGTAAGAACGAGATAAATGATCGCTAATAGGAAGTTTCTGTAGTTACTGTAAATAAATAATACCCATGCAACCTGATAGCGTCATCTTTGTTTTGAGATTTTATCAATAATTTCAGTAGTCAAGTAAAACGATTTTGACAAAATTTACAGAATGGAGATTTTTCAAAAATATATCACTCAGGGATAAAAAGAAGACTAAAAGTAAAAAATAAAGATTCTTTCACTAATAGAAAGCTACTATTAGTGAAAGAATCTTTAGAATCGGTTCAGTAGTTCCAGAAATAAGAATTTATGATAAATTATACCCCCCCCCCCCCGCGAAGCGAAGTAGGGTTGATCGGACTGGCGATGTTATTTATTAGTGGGATTCTACCTAGATCAATTTTTCGCCCCGAAAAATCCCCATTCTGTAAATTTTGTCAAAATCGTTAGTCGTTTACTGTGGTTACTGTCAGACTACTGAAATTATTGATAAAATCACAAAACAAAAATGACGCTATCAGGTTATATGGGTAACTACAGAAACTTCCTATTAGCGATCATTTATCTCGTTCTTACTTACTGCTTTATATATCGATCTCTATCTTACACACAGAACGCCCTATGCACAGCTTTAATTTGATACAATCTGTATGTAATCCTCTACATATTTACAATAGATCTTATGCCCCATAACCTAGTACAAAATTTTAAATGTTCTCAATGTTATTTGCCCTATGTTCGGTAAAACCATTTACACCCTGTATTTAAAGGGATAAAACTCATGTCCCGACATACATAACATTGTTTTAATAATAAGCCAAAGTAATCAATACTTTGTTGACGTTTGTAATTAACAAGCTTAACGATCAATTAATTATTACTGCCAATGCTAATGAACTTATCAAACGTGATTAATAGACATCGGATAATGGGGTCCCTAACATCGTATTTATAATGAGCGGCAAAGGTACTTCATAGATCGAACTGCTACATCTAGCGGAAGATACTAGCAACGAGAGCATTTTAAAGTCTTTTATATAATACTAGGCTTTACCCGTGTCTTCGTCCGCGTGAAACTTGGGAAATAAAAGTTGGTTGAGTTATGAAAGTTCTCTTTTTATTTTGAAATTTGAAATTGAAATGAATTTATTTTTTCATAAAAAATACAAACAGTATAACATTGCAATGTGCATAACTGAAAAAATAATGGGTACATCTAAAGGAATCCCCGTACTAGATGCACCTTCACGATAAACATTTATTAGTCCCTGTTGAAAATAAAGGAATTATATAATATAAAAGAGAAAAAAAAATAAAAAATTAACGAACTGAATTTAATTACCTACTTCAAAACATCAAAGAAATAAGTATTCAATATGTTCAACAGAAAGCAGCCATGACTTCAATTCTTTATTAAACTTATTATAACCCGAAATACTGGAAAGGTGTTTAGGAAGTTTATTGTAGTTTATTATCTCCCCCCTCGTGAAAATCTGTCCCCTTGGAGTGGGGGTGCATCGTTTAACGCTTTGCGTAAACTCGCACGAAGTCGCATAAAGGAGTATAACTTCTAATAAACTTTACATATTATTTTAAATAATATTGAGGCAGATTTCCCCTACACTATAGATACAAAGTTTGATATGTAAATGTATAAGGGAAATCGGTACAGTAATGGGATATTTCTGCTACCCAAGCTTTATAACTCTTTCATAGAAGTTATTGCTCATAAGTGCAATATATTTCACATCACTGGAAAACAGTTCCTAGCAAACGCCGCAGTGATGGACGATACGAGATGTTTTTACAATCGAAACAATTGTAATCGTTCATAATAACTAGAGATGCGCCGAATAGTGGTTTCACCGAATAACCGAATACCGAATACTATTCGGTTTAACCTTTACCGAACCGGATATTCGGCCGAATTATTCGGTTTACCATTTCATTGTTTTGCCGCGTAAACAGGTTCTAACATGTATGCTACGTGTCGCTGCTGGCTAGTTGACAAGCAAGCCGTACCTCTCCGCCCGCCACTCGCGCACACCGCGCTATCACTTTGCTTCAAAACATCGCACGATTACGTTAAAAATACGAACAAAGGTGCTTATTATTACAAAAATATTGATAATATTAACTTTATTGTGTTTGAAATATGAGTGGGTGTAAAAGATCACGTGCTTGGGACTTTTTTGACGAAATGTAGCCAAGAAAATAGAAATACTCGAACCGAATATATTTAGCACCAAAACCGAATAATTCGGCCGAATACAAATAGTGAAAAAGATGCCGAATACGCCGAATACCGAATACCAAACGAATATTCGGCGCATCTCTAATTATAACACTCGAGTTCACAATCGACTCGGACTTTGATTGTTCAAGTCAATTATTTACCACATAGGTTATAGCAATAGCAGCGAATGAGAATACATATAATCGCGATTCAAGGTTATGTGCTAGTCGACTCACGCTCAGGCGACTCGTTGATTGTTCACTGTTCACACTGTTCAGTCGGTACTCACTACTCTGTGATTTCTTCACTATTGAATTCGTATTACGCGATTACTGCACAATCGACCATCAACTCGACCACAGTTGTTGAGTGATGAACGATTGTAGGTATATTATGTGGCTCTCGACAGTGTACGATTCAGTACTATGCGACTCGATCTCGATGAACTATGAAAACAACAACAATCGAGTCCAAGTGACAACCATCGAGAGTCATCGAGATGTTTGAACAATCGAGACAATTGACTAAAACATCTCGTACCTACGTATATGTGGTCATTTCTTTCTATAAGACGAAATCTTGAGAATGAAAAATGATATCGACTACGTTAGGGTGCCAATCGACGCGCATTAACGTAAATATGATCTGAAAGAAATTTTTTTTAAATCGGTTCAGTCGTTCTTTTTTCTTAACCAAAAATGTAGATTTTACACAATATCTCGCGAATAAAAAATGATATCGACTTTGTTAGGGTGCAAATAGAAGCACATTAACATCAACAAGACCCGAAAGAAATTTTATCAAAATCGGTCCAGCCGTTTTTTTTATTAATTTATTGTTAAAAATAAATAATAATTATGTTTTAATGGTTAAAATGATTAGTTTTCGATGTAATTTCTAATTTAATTATTAATATTCAATATTTATCAAACTGGGAAGTTCATCGTGTGGAACTGTGGACCTCAAGGGTCACACTTGTGAGTCCCAACAACCAATTAAAAGTAACTTTAGTCCTAATAAACGACCCCCCTCACGGCTTGTTTCATGTTGGTATTAGTTACCTACCTCAAAATATTAAAAAATGTGGTGCGAATTGCTGAAATTTAAAAATTATTTGAAAGAATTTTTGCCAGCAAACACCTTCTATAAATTAGATGAATTTCTTTTAAGCCATGAATGACTGTGTCCTTGATGAACCCACAACGTGTCAATTTCTATCCATTAATGGCACCACAAATAAATTATTATTATTTCGGATCTCGTCGGGTAACGAGTGCTCGAGTAACGAATAGCTACTTTTCTTGCATTGCTATTATTTTCTGACGCGAAACTATATTTATAAAAGCTTAAAGTGTCGTAATAGAATATTATGCTTCGCCGTATGAATATTTCAAACAGAAGCAGAATTGAAATATGAGACGATAAGAGAATATTTGTGCTACTTTTGAAAATATAATTACAACTTCTCTAATTAGAGAAAATCTGAAAACTTGCTGTTCGAAATTACGTCGCTGTGAGCTGATAAATATACAAAATTAATTTTCCTGAAAATAGTTTTGAACACTACTTACTGTTGTTTAAACACTAAAAAGAGTTCTTTATCATTTTAATTTCTCCATAAAATAATATGTGTCCATACGAGGGAAATTAAAATACGCTGATTTTAACAGACGCTAATGACCTCTGTTGTCGAGCGTCAATAATTCACAATTCATTCATTTCGCTGATTTTAACGTGAATAACGTCTAATGTCTCGTACTGGGGCGGCATTTTAGAAATAATAGATGTAACGGAAATAGTCGGAAGCGATTTACATGTGAAACAAAGCAGTATACGTATAACTATGTTAAGCCAGGTGGCCGTGCGGAAAAGTACGAGTCTACTGACAGGTACAAACGCCAACCCAGGTTCGAATCTCGAAGGCTCTTAATGTCTATATTTATATAAATTTCTGGTGTCTGTCTGTCAGTCTGTTCCGGCTAATCTCCGAAACGGCTTAACCGATTGCAATGAAATTTTGCATACACATGGAGGGCATTGTCCGCAAGGACATAGGCTACTTTTTTTTAATTGAAAATAGAATCTATGCAATGAATTCGAATTCAATGTTTATAACAATTGAATTTGCGAGTTCAATGTTTATAACAATTGAATTTGCGAGTTCATTGTTTATAACAATTGAATTTTAATAGATCCCGTTTTCGATTGTTTATAACAAATTCAAATGTTAGTAACTTTATTTCATGTTTGTTTTAGACCCTGTTTCAGTGTTAGTAACGTTATTTCAGTCGTCTTCGTTGAAAAAACTCGAATTCGTTACATTGATCCTATTTTCAATAACAAATCAATTGTTTATAACAAATTTAATTGTTACATTTTTTCGCAAGTCAATTTTTTATTGTTTAAAGCAATTGTTATATTAACAGTATACTGAATATACGTGAGCGGAGCCACAGGTAGCCGCTAGTATTTATATATAATATAAGTATTGGATAAGCATCGCTTGAATTTCACTTCCACAACTTTAAAAAAATGGCAGAGCTATTTAAACCTGGCACCAATCCACATTTTCAATTTATTATTTTTTTAATAAATAATTGAAAATCTAGTTTTTTTACCAGTTGTCGGATTAGAAACCTCGGAGCTGGGGGCTTGTAAAAGAGAAGCCGTGAAATACTCAGAAATTCACAAACCTTCAGAATTTTTTTGTACAAATAAAATCACACCCAAGCTTCTTCCAATTTCAATACGCAAATACTGCAAAAAGTATAAATATTTTCCAACGTTGATTACAGCGCCGCGTAGTGTAGAATAGGAAAACATCGCGATAGTGACGTCAAGTATTACGGCAGAGCTAGTAGACTAAAGCGTCGCGACGGCCAAAGCGATAGTACGAAATTTCGCCACAGTACGCCGCTCTAGGTACTTTATAACCGAACTGATGCTGGAAAAGCAGTAGAATTATTGAACGACACAAGAAAAGGGAGTAAATAACGCATAAGACAGTAGTTAAGGCGGTCGTTGTATTAAGGGTAATGTGATCATTCCCCTTTTATTTAATGGGACAGTTGGTTATTTCGACACCCGGTCCTATATTATTTTCAAAGATAAAATCGTCCCGTATTTCAACGATAATAATTTCGTTTTTTATGGGATATCAAGGATCAGCATGTCTGTTTCTACAAAATTATAATCTATATATTTAAAACACAAGGCGTTCTTTTTTGGACCGCAAACTGTCAGCGGCTTCCACTTTTACGATTTTTTTTAAATTAACCGTATAATGAACTAAAAGTGGAAAATAATGTTTAATTTGGATTCATAATAATAAAAGCGTGGGTCGTAGCGCTGTTCTCAATAGGAACCTATCTAGTATAAGAACCATAAACCTAGGAGTTTGAAAACTCTAAAATAAAAACCATACGATATACAAATTACGAAACACATGTCAATGTTTATTTATTTTTGCCATACCCACTACAAAATAGCTACTTTCGATGTATGTATAGCGGCCATTAATGACCCATTTAACAAGCATGTGTGCGGAAAATGGTTTACTTTCTGCACTAGCGCAGAAAATAAAGGTGGCCATAGCGTGCGCCTGTCATTACTTACTTGCACAAGCTTCGCGGCACACTGTGGAAGGAAAGATGGCGACACAAATGAACTGTAGGAATTTTTTGAAAATGACGTGAAAAGTAGGTATTTTGTAGTGGGTATGGCAAAAAATACCATATATGTCTCGTACGTAATGGTTTAATTTATATTATTTTATTGTAAATTATAGAGGCGTCGACAACTTAGGTCATTAGCGTCTTGATTGCATTAAATAACAAATCTCACATAAAACTAAATTACATGACAAAACATCCATGAGCGGAGGCGAGATACGAACCCACGACAGTCTGATCCAGAGACCCCGACGCTAACCACTGGACCATACTGTCCTCTTTGTACGTAATGGTATTATCGCTCGTTTTTACATACTGTCATCACTCGCCGTAATAAGCTCCATTACGAATCTAGACATACAATCTACTATTACGTGCACATAATGTGACTTTGTTCATAAAAATTCACCCAGTTTTTTCGTAAGTATATGTGAAATTTGCATTTATTTTTTACGTTTACGTTGGTCCCTACCAATCGCAGCGCCTCTAGCGGCTAAATCTATGAAAATTATTCTCGATTTTTGGCCCGTGTCCAATGTACACAAATTCCTCTCCTTTACCTCTATACTCCCTGGTTTGAGAGGTAGGGATGAGCATCGCAAACTGATGTTTTGAAAACATCGATGTAGTTTCGATGGCGATGTTTTTTTTACAACCGATGTTTTTGTGACAACGATGTCTTTTTACAATCAATGTTTTTATTACTTCGGTGTTTTTTCCCGATGTGTAATCTTTTTAAAATTATAAAAAAAATAATATTTTTTATAACTCAAATATTTATTTTTATATTTTATACTTTCAGTTTTTACTGATTTTTGCGAGGTTTTTTGTAATAAACTAATTCAGTCTAGCAAATGATTTAATTTGAGTTCTTTTTACCCGACTGCGCACGCAAAGGAGTGGTAATGTATTTAACAGTCTATGTATAATGTATGTATGTGAGTTTGTATGTTCCTTTGAAGCACTACACAGACGAAACGCCTGGGCCGATTTTTATGATTCACACGTCAATCGACTCCCCTTAGTCCGGCGAGTGTCACTAAAGACATGACGTTAGTGAAAATTCAAAATAGCGACCACAGGACGCCATATTGTGAAAATGAAAAAAATGAAAGTCAACAAACTATGTCAAGTGGGGTATCGTTGAATAGGTATTTAAAAATCATTTTTAGTTTTCCCTCAACATTTTTCGATTCGACTGACCGTTTAGGATCTATATCGATTTATTTTTAACTAAAAACATTTGAAATAAAAAATTTATTAAATAAAAAACAAAAAACCCGACTGCGTAAAAATCGAACTTAAAAGATGGAAACAAGATCAAATGATAACATGCAGTCGGAGGCATAGTAGTAGCATCAGGTATTTCTGTTCAATTTGTTACTACTATGCCTCCGACTGCATGTTATCATTTGATCTTGTTTCCATCTTTTAAGTTATTTTTACGCAGTCGGGTTTTTTGTTTTTTATTTAATAAATTTTTTATTAATTTTATAAATATCGATGTTTTCGATGCTCATCCTCGATGTTTTTGACATCATTGGTTAGTTGCGATGTATCATTCGATATTAACATTGATGTTTTTCTTTCGATGCTCATCCCTACTGAGAGGTGCCCCAGCAAAAATACAGTTCACGACGGTATTGTCGTTTCATCCATGACATAATTTAAAATACAAACTTGCAAATAACAGATAACTAAAACAATTTATGTGGCAAAATCAATAAAGTAGACGTGAGTCACCGTGCAGAATGCGGAGTTCGCGATAGTGCCTATCAAAATCAAGGATCATTAGGCATGAGGTTCACAGTTCATTGCCGGTATAGGATAATAAGAAGAATCCAACAGGATGTGCCTTCGCTATCCACATTACATATACACAAGTAATGTACAGGCTGAGGCACATAAAGTGTCATTTGCTAATATATAAAAAAAGCCGTGAGGTGGGTCGTTTATTAGAACTAAAGTGCGACCCTTGAGGTCCACACGACGAACTTCCCAGTTTGATAATTATTTAATAATAATAATTAAATTAGATATTACACAGAAAAGTAATCATTTTAATCATCAAAACATAATTATTATTTATTTTTAACAATAATTTACGGCTGAACCGTTTTTTATAAAATTTATGTCGGATCAAAATGACGTTAACACGCCTCGATTGACACCCTTACGAAGTCGATATAATTTTTTATTCACGAGATATTGTGTAAAATCTACTTTTTTGGAGTCTATTTGGTTAAGAAAAAAGAACGGCTGAACCGATTTTGAAAACATTTTTTTCAGATCATATTTAAGTTAATACGCGTCGATTGGCACCCTAACGTAGTCGATATCATTTTTCATTCTCGAGATTTCGTCTTAGAAAGAAATGGACACATACGTACATACCTACGTACATACACACACAGACATTTTTCTAAAAATAGTGTAAAATAGTGTAGTGACCTTGAAACATAAACATTTGTTATACATTTTGATTTCGATTTTCGGACCCATTACAATAACTTCCAATGGGAAGTTAAAAAGTATTGGTTGTAGTAAAAAAAAGCGGTCAAGTGCATGTCGGACCACGCACAGTGAAGGGTAGGCACAGTAGGGTTGATCGATATTTGGAAATTATCTAAATTACCAACATATAAAAAATCAATATATCAAATGAACCGATATCGAATATCTTCGGATATAGGTCAACCTTATTTTTTTAACGCGCATCTTTTCTGATAGTTGTCTTTTTTTACCCCCACTCCTTTTCACAATGACATCATCGTCTTTTTAGTGTATACACTTATTTGGCGGCAGTCAGAAGGCGGGATCTAGGGGTCGGATCCGGGTAATAACTTTCGAAAGACTTAATTGACTTTAACAAAATTTGGTCCACATGCTGAAATCTATCACCGCACAAAGCCTACTTAAAATAGACCCAATTGGACCAATTTAAGGGTGATTTCTTGGGGTTGAAAAAATGTTTTTTGGTCCAAAAATACCGAAAAAAGAATCATTCTAAAATTGAAATTAACACTTTAGTAAAGATTAAAATGTGCTGTAAAAATGTTAATGAAAACAGTCCGACAGGACCGAACTTAAATTTTATGAAAACACTAATTGTTTGCGGGTACGTATTTACTTCCTGAAGGGCGTATTTAGTTCAGATGTTGGAATGATAATAAGATTTTAATGAAAAATATTTTTATTTTAAGGGCTGTATTAAGTGGCTAAAATTTTATTTTGTCCAAAAACAAATTTAACTTCACATAATAAAGCTATAATGCCTGTATTAGCAAATACACTATATTATCGGCATGCAAAAATACACTATATTGTCGGCATGGTTTGGCACTGCGATCCGAGTTTTTTTAATGACACCCTTCCCTCAATTTTTCTGCAGATTTGGATAGATTATCACCTAATTTCAGCAATATTCCATTAAAACCGGTTAAAAGGGAACAAAAATTTGATTAAATGTTATTGTATCTGGTCAAAATATTCATAATAAAAAGATTAAAATTTGAATAAATCATCAGGTCTTTATTTCGAAAAAACAAAGGAAATTTTCCACTATAAACGTTTTTGTATCTGATGAAATAACACAGATGAATATAATGGTGACCAAAATTCAAATACCATCCTTTTTTCACGCGTTAACTAATCAATGAATACGGTTGAATGGTCCGGCTGGTTATCGTCAATAGCATCATAAATCATTTATAATAAATGCGAAACGATAGGTACATTGGTCAGTTCCCGCCGTAGGCCGGACAGCCAATACAGTGACATATTTTACAATATTAATTACAAACAACTAATTGATATATCACAGTACCGTATTTAGTTTTTTATACTTCGCATTATAGACCGGGAGTTGCCAATGGCAGGATTTCAGGAAAATGGTTGGTAGGGCAAAATATTATTATTAGTGTATTTGCCATATGGCACATACACTATAAGCGCCGGTCGGATGGCGGGACCTAGGGGTCGGACCAAAATGTCTGGATGTTTCATAACCTCCTGAACAATTTGGCACCATTTTTGGAAATTGGTTGAGGTTTTCGCGGCCAGTTGATGAGCTGGTGTTGTCCTGATTCGGGTCTATAGGCCGTCGTTAGTTGGAATTGCTTCCTAACGTTTCGCTAGCACGAATGGTGAGCTTCTTCAGAGGTCCTTCCATCTCCGATTCTGGATGTAGAATGACAAATTCTCGGGCGCAGGTTGTATTTATACCTGAGGGTAGGGGGCGGAGCTTGTTCTGCTTCGGTTGACCTTGTGATATCGGTCGACATTAATCGGGAATGCCTGAGTATTGGGTTCCAGATCTGGTTGAGCTTGAGGGTTTCCTCCTTTTTGTTGAAATTATTGGGATGTTTGTGGATCTCGATGGCTTCTCTGACCTGTCTGTTGTGGTAGCCGTTGACTAATGCTAGCAGTCTACAGCTCTCAAATTGTAGCCTGTGGTCCCCGTCGGTCAGTGCGTGTTCGGCTACTGATGCAGACTTCTCAGAAACGTTGAACTTGCTCACGTCGACGGAATTTAAAAAAACGCGACGTATATTCCGTTCGTGTAGTTTCACTCGTTTGTAGGCACGGTTTCGATTTGGACGTGCAATCCGCCGCGTTAAAAACGTCGCGGAAAATCCACCTGTGTAGTTTCGCTCTTATAGGTAGTACTGTTATAATATATCAAACAATAATTGCATTATCCAAGTGTGTAAGCTTTCACGGCCGGCATTGTTCCAAGTCTCCATGGTTTCCGGGCTTGTAGGCCGTGGTCCGGTGATATTTCTACCTGACGTTTCGTCTACAACTGCGGTAAACATTCTCAAAGGCGATGTGGCAGCGGTCGAAGTGCCCTCCTTGGCGGCTCACAGGTTGACCGCTGCCACATCGCCTTTGAGAATGTCTACCGCAGTTGTAGACGAAACGTCAGGTAGAAATACCACCGGACCACGGCCTACAAGCCCGGAAACCATGAAGACTTGGAATAATTGCATTTTTTCTCTACATTTCAATAAATGCATATAAGTATTATACCAAAATATAGGTACATTATTTTGCCGACGGGTTTGGCACCGAGTCCTGAGTTTTTATTTAAAATTTACACGAAAAAAGTTTTTGTAAAACGAAACGTCGCTATAATTTTTCATTAAAACAAGTTATACGACGGAATCATTATATAAATACACGATTTTTAGGGTTCCGTATCTCAATAAGAAAAAACGGAACCCTTATAGGATCATTCGTTTGTTCAGCTGGCTGGCTGGGTGTCCGTCAGTCAAGACACATTTTCTCAGGAACAGATAGAGATATCAAGTTGAAATTTATACGAAATACTAAGATCAACGGTCCCTTAAGGGTGTAAAGAATTTAAGCTTCTAGGTCAACGCAATCAAAAGATACGGCCATTTTGTCATCTCATCAAAAACCTATAAGGTATGAGGATGAGAATATAATTCTCGAAACGTCAGCTTAATAAATGCAATATTAACAGTATTTGCTTATTATTTTTGGATCCTTAAGCCATTTCAAAGCTGTCTTCTTTCATTATCATCAGGATCACCACTTTTCTGTTTTTAATTAAACAGTTCTTCACATCTATAAGGTATACTTCCCGTTGACCTAGAATCATGAAATTAGGCAAAAATTAAGGTCTCGCAGCACAAGTAAAAGGAAAAATCTAAAAATCACAAAAAATAAAAATTAAAGGGAGTCCCCACACATAAAATAGAAAAACATTTTAAAGGCTGCATATATCTTTGGAACCGTAACATGTAGCCGATTGAAATTTTCACAGAATATGTCTACCTAATATAATTGTTGTAACAGTACGGAACCCTCGTAGCGCGAGTTTCACACGCACTTGACCACTTTTTTAAAATATAAATAATTTGTGGCCTTTGCTTTGTACGTAATCAGCCATCGCAATTAGTGTGGTTTACTTTTTATCTTGTATTTATGAATATTTTATATTGTTTTCATTTATTTACTTATATATTTTATGATTCAACTGCGGTTTCTATTTGAATTTTTAATGTAAAATTTTTAAGGATGTGTAATAGCTTTTCCTTTTTGAATCGTTTCGACTAAATATTTATTGAATATTCGAATTTCGAGTAAAATCGATTATAGTCTATTCATTTCCAAGATAAGAATATTGTGAAAAAATACATTCAAACAGTGTCACTTATACCTACAAAATAAATGGGTAAATAAGGATCAGTACAAGTCTTCATGGTTTGCGGGCTTGTAGGCCGTGGTCCGGTGGTATTTCTACCTGACGTTTCGTCTACAACTGCGGTAGACATTCTCAAAAGCGATGTGGCGATGCGGTCGAAGTGTCCTCCTTGGCGTCTCACAGGTCAGTGTGTCAGTGACTCGTGTTCTTCCTTCTTTTATGCCTAGTACCAGTGTGTTCTCTGCTCGGTCGTAGTCCGTCTCTCTGTAATTGGTCAACTGCGCAGTGTGTAGTGGTGGGGGTGAGTTCTCTACTCGGTCGTATTCCGTCCTTGAACGATTGGTCATTGGTTTTGTGTGTCGGAATACGACCGAGTAGAGAACTCACCCCCACCACTACACACTCTGCAGTTGACCAATTACAGAGAGATGGACTACGACCGAACAGAGAACACACTGGTACTAGGCATAAAAGAAGGAAGAACACCAGTCACTGACACACTGCAGACCTGTGAGCCGCCAAGGAGGACACTTCGACCGCTGCCATATCGCCATTGAGAATGTCTACCGCAGTTGTAGACGAAACGTCAGGTAGAAATACCACCGGACCACGGCCAACAAGCCCGGAAACCATGAAGACTTGGAAGAATGCCGGCCGTGAAAGCTTGCACACCTGGATATGGATCAGTACATTTGAAAAATTTGAAATTCTCCCGACCGACCAATCACAACTCAAGAAACAAAAGGACACGATAGCGGGACGCTTGACGGTCTCATTTTTTCTACTCGATTTGATCGAGTACCTTTATTAATCGACCGGTAATCGATTTTTTGATTACGACACACCCCTAAAAATTGCACTAATGTGTCTACGCCCTGAAACCGAGTTTAATGCAATTTGAATATTTAAAATCTGCAAAATAGAAAAAAAACAAATCATGCGGTATAAAAATGTGACATTTTTCCTGTTCATAAGTTTTTTAATTAAACAGAATTATTCTAAACTTGTATTGTTAAGTGGAACGTGTTTCAAATGACCTTTTTATTAAAAATCTGACGCTGTTACATATTGTCTAGCTTTAGCTTTTGTAAGCTTAAGCCTGTGAGGCCTCGTGACTAGAGCGGCAAAGTTAAGGGGCGGCTTCACCCACTAAAAAAAAGAAAACAAAAAAACTATGTAAAGGGTGTCCACGCATTTAGCTTTTTTGCCTTTTGAACTTGAAGCTGGAAACTTGGGGGCGGGATAATCAATAGGGGGACACTACATCGTTGCGTCCCGCAAAACAATTCAGAAAAAATACCTCATTTTTAGTATTTTTTATATAAAAAAAGTGGGTGTGCGCTTATTATGAAGTGAAAACTTCTAATTTTAAAATACCTACATATATTTTCAATTATTTGCGAGAAAATTACTTACAGTATCTTATTTAGTTAACAATTAGATTAACAATCAATATTGTTATTACTTCCTATACTGTACAAATTCACTATTTTAGTGAAATTAACATAAGGACATCAGACGATATTAATCGACATAACATGCCCTTATTAATTATTGTAGAAAGGCTACATAAGAAAAATTTAAATGCACCGCCGGGAATCGAACCCGGAACACCCAATATCGCGTCGGGCAAGTTTTCCAGTTACTCCACGGTGCCCATGGCGTACACTTAATCTTTTCTTATATATAGCACAAATACACCGCAAGTCCACAAACTGCGAGAGCTAATATTATTTTTATTTTTATAACAACACTACAATGAATGTTGCTTTTCTCAAAATAGGCCGGATATGCCTAGTAATAATTTCAATTATTTGCGAGAAAATTATAATAATAATTTTCTCGCAAATAATTGAAATTATTACTAGGCATATCCGGCCTATTTTGAGAAAAGCAACATTCATTGTAGTGTTGTTATAAAAATAAAAATAATATTAGCTCTCGCAGTTTGTG
This sequence comes from Mongoloraphidia duomilia, assembly GCA_039654895.1. NCBI lineage: Eukaryota > Metazoa > Arthropoda > Insecta > Raphidioptera > Raphidiidae > Mongoloraphidia > Mongoloraphidia duomilia. The sequence continues at coordinate 19,464,060 of CM077527.1, forward strand.
GACTTGCGGTGTATTTGTGCTATATATAAGAAAAGATTAAGTGTACGCCATGGGCACCGTGGAGTAACTGGAAAACTTGCCCGACGCGATATTGGGTGTTCCGGGTTCGATTCCCGGCGGTGCATTTAAATTTTTCTTATGTAGCCTTTCTACAATAATTAATAAGGGCATGTTATGTCGATTAATATCGTCTGATGTCCTTATGTTAATTTCACTAAAATAGTGAATTTGTACAGTATAGGAAGTAATAACAATATTGATTGTTAATCTAATTGTTAACCTACATATATGTTTTAGTGTCATCTATTACCGCACCTATGAACTACAAATAACTTATTACCAACATCCACAAATACCTTTTCAATTAAGTTTTAGTGTCATCTATTAGCCTTATGAACTACAAAAAACCTTTTCAATTAAGTTTTAGTGTCATCTATTAGCGCACTTATGAACTACAGAAAACTTATTACCAGCATACTACAAATACGTTTTCGTGTTTAAGCCGAGTAAACCCGATTCAGCGTCACCGACCAACGTGACGGTTCACTTTCGTTCACTACTCAGGCAAAGAGCGCCTTTCACTTCAAAAATTATCAAATTTGGAGATACGTACCATATAATTATTAACAATGAAATGCCCATAGCTCATGCAATGTAAATTGAAAAACTATTAATTATATGGTAATTTCTTAAATTTTGGCTTCTGATATTTCAGAAAACTTAGCCTGATAATATTTTATATAAAAATTGCCTAAAATAAGGTACTTTTTCTGAATCCGTCGAAAAAAATATTTATTATTATTTTAAGACCTGTTACTAAATAACCATTTATAAAAGGCCTGTTAAGTAGTAACATATTCTTATTTATTTGAACATATTTTTTTAGATAATAGTAACAATTTTTCCTATCACTACCTTAGAAATTGGTTTTAAAAATATACACTATCTGTTTATTAAGATTGTTCTGAATTAATATTATTTTACTCATACTTATATCTTCACAAATTTAAAATCAAGGAACACAAAGAACGAAATTTAATTTAAACTTCAAAGAGGCGAGCAGACGTGCCTTATTTCCTTTGTAAGAATACACCTATATGGTTTAAAGACAGGGATTTGTCAATCTTCTATCCCTAGAATACTGGTTTCAGAAACAAAAGAAGCCGATACACACTTTATTAACCATAGATCAGATAACTAAAGCATTCCTTTCTTTTTCTTTTTTGATAAAAAGGAAGTTACCTTATTAAAAATATGCAGAAATACAGTTCATTAAAATAGAGTTGAATTATTTCAAATATTATTATAAAGGAATAAAAATAAATAAATAAAAATTGATTATTATATAGTTCACAAAATCAGGGAACTATTATTGACAAACATAATTTTTATTAAATTGTTATAAAGGTACGAGACCCTCAGGGCACGAGATCTACTCGCACTTGACCGTTTTTTTAACATAATATTTAAGTTCACATAGCACATAATATGTATCAGCAAATAGGTACACTATTTTGTAGGCAGGGTTGGTTATTCATCCAATTGAAAATAATTTATTCTCTAAAGACAGGGATATTTTATGGGTACTTAAAAATAACGTCAAGTCGAAAATAGGTTATTGATTTTAATTAATCTAATGTAACCTGACGTTGTTATTAAAATAACGAAATATATATATATATACAGGGTGGTGACCATGACTGCTGCACATAGGGATTTAACCCGTTAAATCAAACTTACGCGATTTCCTTATTTTAGTAATCATTTTAATCATTAAAACATAATTATTATTTATTTTTAACAATAATTAAAAAAAAAAAAAACGGTTGAACCGATTTTTATAAAATTTATGTCGGATCAAAATGACGTTAACACGCCTCGATTGATACCCTTACGAAGTCGATATAATTTTTTATTCGCGAGATATTGTGTAAAATCTACTTTTTTGGAGTCTATTTGGTTAAGAAAAAAGAACGGCTGAACCGATTTTGAAAAAATTTCTTCCAGATCATATTTACGTTAATACGCGTCGATTGGCACCCTAACGTAGTCGATATCTTTTTGCATTCTCGAGATTTCGTCTTAGAAAGAAATGGACACATACGTACGTACGTACACACACACACACACAGACATCTTTTCAAAAATAGTTTAAAAATAGTGTAGTGACCTTGAAACATAAAAATTTGTTAAAAATTTTGATTTCGATTTTCGGACCCATTACAATAACTTCCAATGGGAAGTTAAAAATATCTTCAAATAAAAGTTTTAGAACATAAAGCTTTTCATCTAAATCATTAAACAAAATTAATGTTGCATTTTTTGTAACGGCAGAATTTTGATATGAAAATGTCAAAATTATCTTAAAAACAGATAGCGATAGCCATGGAACTCGAACAAAATGATGTTGTTTTATCTGTCAGAATAATTTCTAATCATTTTGTTCAAGTTCCATGGCTATCGCTATCTGTTTTTGAGGTAATTGTGATATTTTCATATCAAATTTCTGCCGTTACAAAGCATGCAAAATTAATTTTGTTTAATGATTTAGATGCAGAATTTCATGTTCTAAAACTATTATTTGAGGATATTTTTCCTAAAATAATTAGGGAAGCAGGAAATAGCGAAAGTTTGATTTTACGGGTTAAATCCCTATGTGCAGCAGTCACGGTCACCACCCTGTATATACTTTTTTCTCCATGTCAAAGGCTTTTTTTTGGATTTATATTTAGCGTATTGTTTTTTTATACAGTTCCACAAACAAAACTTCCACCGGTGGTTTTTGACATTTATTCATTTCAGAACATGCTGTGTTCAGAAATGAAAAAATTACAAGCAATGTAACAAAGGGAAGTAACGATATTATGTATATAATGACTTATATGAATATAGTCTATTAAAATATACTAAGTGTTCATTAGCAGTAGATTGTATATCTAGTGTAACAGTGTCGTAATGACACTATTAACATCTAATAAGGATTTTTTAAATAAAGGATTTTATTATTATTATTACTGACGAGGTAGTTAAAACAAGCACAGCAAGTTTTAATAGTCTGCGCTGGAGTCATAATACCATTACGCACGAGATATATATGGTATTTTTTGCCATACCCACTATAAAATAGCTGCTTTTCACTTCATTTTCAGTATTTTCAAAAAATTTTGACAGTGCATTTCCGTCGCCAGCTTCACTCTATAGTAGGCCGAGACACGCACAGGAGTATGTAAAAGCGGGCGATCAGGGCGAATAAACATAAATCGCTATGTAAATGGCTTGTTTTCTCACACTAATGTAGGAACGATACGTTCCCGTACACTGGCCTGTCAAAAGTTACTTTACATGCCAGTTTGAAAAAATGGCTAACAGATATAACAGTGCCCTACAGTTAGAAAGAACTTTTATGATAAATTAACAAGATTTATACGGGTGAATTGCAATTGAAAATTTTTCGTTGGAAAGCAGCCAATTATATAATTGATTCGAAACATATTGGAAAAAATCATTTTACCAACCATATAGTCACTTTCATGATGAGCTCTCGCTAGCACGAAGATTCACTTCTACAACCTAGCTATATTGAATTAACACTCGCATCACGCATGTAGTGAAAATCTATTGATTCCGAAGCATATAAGGAAAATATTAGTTTGGTAATCATGTCACGGTTGAGTACTGTAAGCTCATTCCGCCGCGAAAGTGGAAAGGTTCAGGTTAGAATCCTGACTGTGACTATGGCTGCTAAAATGATTTTTTCCATATGTTTCGAATCAATTATATAATTTGCTGCTTTCCAACGAAAAATTTTCAACTTTTATGATTGTTTTTATCTTTGTAATTATTGACTTATTATATCCTAAATGGTTAAACAATAAATAGGTATATTAATCTATTCTATTCTATTCTATTAACGGTGTCACATAAATAAACAGTTTATATGTTTAACCCTACGTTTTGACAATTGCATTAACGCTGTCACAAATCGCGCGAGACGCACTTTAAAATCGACATATTTTTTTATTTGTCAACCGATTTGAATGAAACAAACACTAAATTTTAGCCCAAGATTATCTCAATACATCACTAAAAACCACATCCAAATTGGTTCAGTCATTGCCGAGATTAGCGTGCACAAAAAAAGCGTTTACAATTTTATTATAATGTATAGATATTTTTACTTGTATTTAATTGCATTTTCCGGACTTACCCTATAATATGTCGGTAAAGATAAATTGGGAAGAATAAAATGAATTATAAATTATGAAATACGAAGCGAATGAGATACCGCAAAAGGCACTTTTTTAAGGAAGTTGTGAAATGCTAACCGAAATCTGCACGAGCGAAGCCGAGGTTGAAGACTAGTTATAAATAGCTTAACTGAAAACATAAATGTTTTGATCTTTAAATGAAATGCCTGTGCTTTCTAATAAATTATTTAAAACCCTAGAAACTCTTTCCATTTTCCCAACAGTAATCCCTCGAACCTGGTGATGAAAATATTAAAAGCATTCGTGCTAAATTAATTAACTCAACTCAATACAAGGTCGTCAGGAAAGGCTACAAAAAGATATCAAAGAAAGTTAACAAATGTTTATTTAATTTACAGTCACGGACAAAATTTTATAATCAATAATTCAAATATAATCTATACTAATTTATTATAAAGAGGTAAAATGTGTGATTATTATTATTGTAGATTATAGACGCGTCGACAACTCAGGTCATCAGCGTCTTCAACACAACAATTAATAATCCATTTGTGTATTAGAATCTTTCAGCCGGCATACACAAACCGACTGGCAAAAGCTCGGGCTCCTGGGAACGCCAATTCCCAAAGAACATTGGAATGCAATTGCGAGAACAACTACATTCCAATGTTCCCCCTGGGGGGGGGGGGGGTAAAATGTGTGTGTTTGTTTGTTTGTGAGTTTGTATGTAGTGGGTAATCTATGAAACTACTAAACCGATTCTAAAAATTCTTTTACTAATAGAAAGCTACACTATCCCTGAGTAACATAGGCTATATTTTATTTTCATACATTTCTGGGGGGGGGGATAATATCAAGAGGTAAAATTAATTCATAAATGCGTCGAGAACCGCTGACACAATTCTATTTTTGTCATTTTACAGTGGTGCCCGACGCATTTATGAATTAAATATTTCATCTAAACAAAGAAATAGACGTTGCATCGGGCCAGATCTAGTAGATATTAATTATTTCACACTTTTTAAAGATTTGATTTTTTGCGTCGGGGGTTTTTTAAATTTTTTATTTAATTTTTATTTCATACTTTTTAAACTAACTAATCAAAAACAATATTTAAGTTCAAACTCGAAGTTTCTAGCTGTAATACTAGCCGAGATTTCTATACAAACTGTGATGAAAGCTAAAGATCTTGGAAACGGCCGAACGGATTTCAATCAAACATGGCTAAGCACCATTTCGCAAATACAAACAAAACCGCATTGAAATCGGTTCATCCGTTTGGGAGCTACAATGCCACAGACAGATACACAGACAGACAACGGCATCAAACTTATGACACCCCTCTTTCTCGTCGGGGGTTAATAGTATATTCCATTACAAGGTAAGAAACTCGGCGTTTGCAACCAATGTGAAGTTTGCTACCCGAGGTACGAGGGCATGCAACCACACGTATTGCAAACGCCAAGTTTCATGCCCAGTAATTGCATATTATTTTTCAGAACAACTCTATTGACAATTCGATTTGAGGTACCTACAATTTGAGCGTGCAAAAAAGTCGCAAAAATATTAGGTCTGTCAGATTTATGTGGGGTTATGTCTGTCATTTCGACGTTTATGAATATTATATGCGAATTCAATATCGCTCTATCTCCTTCTTAATTTAACGTTTTCAAAAATTATCCAATCGCTCTGTCTCCCTCTTAACAACGTTAAAAAACAGAGAGAACCGACCTGAAAATGTGCATCCCTAGGCATGAAAACGCTCAGTTTTAACCCGCTAAACAGGTACCGAAAAACGAATTTTCAATAGCGGCGTTGTGAAAATAGATATTTTCTGCCACACTGTAAGAAATGAGAATGCCGATTACACAGATTATCGATGGTCCTTTTGTAGCCAGCGATTAATCTGGTAATAGGCACACAAAAAGACAATGGCGTCGCAAACAGGTATCGCCTGCAAATCGCGTAAATTCCATAAAAACACATTGCGCATGCGTTATTACTAATTTTACATTAATTTGTTTTGTATTCATTCATTTTATATATGTAACTATACATTTTATTTTGTAATTTTTACACACTTTTTTGGAATATTACACAAATTATGTAATTTTAATTTACTTTAAGTATGTAAAATTCACAAATTTGTTTAAGTTTACAGTAAAAGTCCAAGTTTTTATGAAGTCTGTGTAAAAATAAATAATAATGTAAAATCACTTAGAAAATCGAGCAAATTTTACCTTAACTTTCAAATCAATTTTACATCAATTTTTTACAGTGCAGACAGGAAAAGTGTTAAGATAAGGTTCCGGTTTAAAACCGGCATTAACGCAAACGAAGTCACGCGTTAAGGCTTATTTAAGCAGCGAGGATAATTTTCTGTCTATCACTAGACGATTCAACAATATCGTTTTCAGCTGCGAACAGCGAGTGAAAACCGCATTATAAACCGCGGTTTAATTTATAGTTTCATAGTTGAACAGGTCGTGAATATGTCTTTGGATATTCATTACGCCATTTGCAATTAATCTGAAACCACTAAAGTACCTATCGGAATTTCAAATGTGTCAATTATTTATTCTGTTTAAATTATCCAAACGTAATTAATTAGATATGTGTAGATATGTCTACATATACCTACATATAGAGCATTTTATTTAACTTGCAATGTTTGTATGTTATGTCACTTATTGTTTGCATGTTAGTTTGTTTGTTTAGGTCAAATCTTGCAAGTCAATTTTGAACGACTTCCACGTATCCGATCGATTTAAAATTTGGTACACATATGCATTCCCGATGACAATATATCAATCAATCGTTTTTAGAATTAAATTCAATCTCTAAGGGGGTGAAACGAGGAAGTAGGGTTTTTTGACTATTCAACGCCTAAGCCAAACCGCTAAAGCTAGAAACTTGGAATTTGGACAGTAGGTTTCTTTTGTGACGTAAGCACTCACTATCTTCAAGAAATTGCGTCAGTACTTAACCGCCTGTTAAAATATCTACATGTTGTTTTAGAACACCATGTAGATAAAGTATGGACTGTGTATACCTACCTACTAATATTTTTTCAAAATATTTTTACTTTGCAGTCTGCATTCTTCAATTACCAAATTATCAAACAAAAGATGTTCCTTTTAAAATTTTAAACAATAACAATAAAAAATTAATAATGAAAATTTTTCATAACTTGTGAAAAGAAATTTTAAACTTTCTTAATTACTTTAAATTTACGACATAAAATATGCTTAAGTTTCAATTTTACAAATGCGGAAAAGTTTGACGTCAATAGCAGTATGAAAAAAAAAGTTTTTCAACATGAAAATATTTGAATCAGCAGATATGATCATAAATCTTTATTAGATGTAGTGTTGAAGTATAAGTATTTTTGTTCCTTTTTATGTCGTCATCGCAAAATATCATATTTTATCTACAACCAGTCCCACTTGTGAAAATATATAAAAAGCTGAAAATTGAGAATAATTTTAAACTTTACGCACTCTCAACTCTAAAACTGATATTTATGTCTTAAATAAAATACATAACCTAAAACTGTCTAACGATATGAAACAAAAGAGCACATTTTTCATACAAAAAAAAAAAAAAAACTAAAAAAATTGTGTTTTAAAGACCACCAACAACTAAGGTTATTTGAGCTTAGCACCAATTCATATTTTCAATTTATTATTTTTTTTTATAATAAATTGAAAATCCAATTGACACTTTTACCAGCTTTCGGGTTAGAACCCGGGAACTGAGGACTTGTAATACAGGAACCATAGCAACGCCATGTAAACAACAGCATTGCAACACGCTCGGCTATTCTCAAGCCAAAAAAAAAAAACTAAAAAATTGCAGACAAACAAAATTAACTCTTCACGGATAGGTCGGTGAGTCCAGCTTTTCATGCTTTTATGATCATGCGTCTTTGGGTACCTTCCTACCGTGTATAGAAACGAAAATTCTAGACACTGCACCCAGCTGAAGAGATGAGGATCAATTGAGATGAAAAGAAAAATTACATAAATCTAAGAAAATGCATCATATGTTTCTTTTTATTTCAGCTGTGTGAATGTTTTTTGCGGATCAGCGGTTTCTTAAAAAAAAATCCGGCACTTGAGATAACCTAATCAAGCATCTTAAAAAAACGTAAAATTTCAAACCTTTCATATATTTCTTAAACTCAGATTATTTACAGAAAAAATACGCTGATTTCAGTGAGAGTTCTAAGGTTTTGTCAGATTTCGCGATAGGATAATTTTTCCAATGCCTTCCGCTCGGAATCCAAGGTCACAAAATGGAACTTACAAATAATTAACGCACTTTATTTAGCTCTGGGGCTGGTCTACATTGTCATTGTTTATATAACGTTTCCATGACTCCTCCATTACAAGCCCCCAGTTCGCAGATTCTAATTCGAGAACTGTTAAAAGTATTAAATGAATTTTCAATTTAAATTATTAAAAATAATAAAATATGATTGGTTAAATAAAATCAAAAAAACTAACGAGATTTAATAGCATTTGTCTATAAATGGCTATGAGGCCAACTTCATACTGTCTATTTTTCGTCAGTTTCGTTGACTTGAGGCTAACTTCATACTGTAGATTTTTTGTCATTTCCGTTGCTTGCTAAAATTTTACTCTCAAAGCGCCAAAAAAAGTATAACTTCAAAAAAATGGAACTGAGTTTATTCATTTGAAAACTCGGGTCGCAGTGCCAAAACCCTGCCGACAATATAGTGTATTTGCTAATACTGGCATTGTGGCTTTATTATATGAACTTAAGTTTGTTTTTGAACAAAATAAAAAATTTAACTCCTTAGTACATCCCTTAAAATAATATTTTTTTTCTTAATTTCAATATTTTTATCAATGCAACCTCGGTACCAAATTAAATACACCCTTCAGTAAGTAAAGCACTATCCGCAAACTAGTGTTTTCATAAAATTTGTAAGTCCGGTCCTGTCGGGCCGATTTTATTAAAATTGTAGCAGCACATTTTAATCGTTACTAAAGGGTTAAATTTCAATTTTGAAACGATTCTGAGAATTTTTTCGGCATTTTTGGGCCCAAAAACTTTTTTCAACCCCTAAAAACAACCCTTAAAATAGTCCGATTGGGCCCATTTTAAATAGGCTTCGTGCGGTGATGGATTTCAACGTGCCTACCAAATTTCGTCAAAATCAATTAACTCTTTCGAAAGTTATAGCCCGCACACATATATATATATATATATATCCAAATATATAAATATATATATATTCACATATATAAACAGACATTTCCAAAAATGGTGCCAAATTGTTCAGGAGGCTATGAAACGTCGAGAAATTTTGGTCCGACCCCTAGGTCCCGCCATCCGACCGACGCCAATAGTGTATGTGCCATATGGCAAATACACTAATAACTAGAAAATTTACGTAACACAAAGAATGGACACTCTGTATTACCAGAAATATCAAGTGAGAAAGATAAATTATAGCCATAAAAATTATGAACCATTTTTTGGCATGAAAACGGTAAACAATTTTCAAGGTACAAATAAGTGACTTTGATAAATAAGAGAATTTTTGCAAAACGATGTTTGACGAGAAAATAGAATCACCTTTTGATTTGATTAGATTATATTATTATTTTGATTGATTGTTTTCTAACACAGAATGCCTGTCCATAATATCGAAAGACAGTGGCGGCTCGTGCCTGTTTAGACAGGTGGTGCCAAAACGAAGGTCAAAATAGAAAAGAAGTACCTCTAAAACATAGAAAATAACTTACCTAGTGACTATCCACCCAACTGTCTATGTTTGACTAATCAAGTACACACTGGCACAAAGTGCAACAATAGAAATCCGAAAAAAAAACAGTTTAATAAAGTTCAAGACCTCTACACAATTCTGGCAAACCGTCAAATAATAAAACAAAATTGTTATCAACAATAACATTTAACCGAAACAACAATGCGTATAAATTCCAACAATGACCAAACAGAATATCGCCAATAATGTGCCTGGCACACATTTCATTTAGATTTAGCATTACAGCATAGGGAAATCATGAGTCATAGTTCTATCTCTCTTGCTCACATATAAGGACCGTAAGGTATGCTTTGTTTACACTGTGCCTATTATTAAATGGCACAGGATACGTGTTACTGATCGCGTGGTGAAAATGTTTTAGGAAATTTGTGCGATTTAGGCTGAACTCTGCTATCCGGACGATCGATAATTTTATAAATTGATTAAAAAAATATATTAATAAAAATATTAACAAAAAATATTTTTTGAGAAAATTGAAAAATTAGGGGTAGTGCCATGGCACTGTGGCACTACCCCACGAGCCGCCACTGTCGAAAGATTCAAAATACTATCGCTAGAAGCTGGTAATTTATGATTATTTATAATAACCAAAGTATTGTTCACTTAGGCCCGTATTCACCGAGCCTAGATAATTCAATTCAATTCACCAAACGTAGTTAAGTTTACTGCAGGTATAAATCGTAAGAATAACTATTCTGTCCAATTTCAAGGGTATAAATATTTATTCGCCTAGTAAAATAGGATAGCCACGAAATGCACAAATTACTTTATGACCTGGCGACCTTTTCAGGTAAATATTAATTCCATATCTTTCATGTAAAGGCTTTTGTAGTAAAACAAAATAAATTTACATTTTTTATCGATGCGCCATCGGTCGTTTACCGACCGATGGCGCATCGATAAAAAATGCAAATTTATTTTGTTTTTAGAATCAAAATATTTGACAAAATGTCCAAGGTGTATAGTATAAAGTAAATTTGCACCTGGAGTTACAATTCTATCGAATGAATTGCTTGGTGATTGACAGTTAATATTATTCCAAGGAATAAATTTATTCTAAGATTAGTAACTTCTGTCTTTAACAGTGTTTGGTGAATACGGGCCTTAGATATGTATGATTCGGTATGATGAGTGGGCATACCCCAAGCATCATTTTAAGATATTGGGCCACTTCAAAATATACCCAAGACCCCTTGAAATTCAAAATGGCAGCCAAAATTTCAATTTTCTTCAATTATAGATATATTGGTCTGAGTTGATTGATTTTCGGCTAAAACAGCATTTTCAGGTGCTGAATTCACAAATTCGAGGTTGAAATTATCATTTTGCAATCGAGTGCCACCAAAAATAAAGAAGCCGGTCAAAAATTCTAATGTTATTTATTTGTTTGATTTTCGGTTATACATCAAAATGGAACACCCTCTATATTTGCTATCCAACGTCATTGTCAAATTTCTGACAATACATTATGCAACACCCAGCATTACATTTTACAAATATATACGAAAAATCCGAAAAAAAGTCCGACATATACCGTTAAAAAAGCCGAAGTAAGTGTACTTGTTTTGGAGCAAATATATCGTATATTGTATAAAGTATATCCATAATCCGCATATCAGAAAGCACAGGCAAAGAATTGTCGCGACAAAAATAGTTTCGACTTTGCCCGTTCCAACAAAAATCTTCAATTTTATATCCTTGACGCCGAGGAAGTGAAACAAAAAAGGTATACGAACCACCCCCGTTCAGATATGCTGCCGCACTGCTGTAAAATATTACGATATTTACTTTAAAGGAAGATACATATTATCAAAGTATTTAAGGGCTTGAGAATATCCAAGCTTGTAGCAATGCTGTTGTTTACATGGCTTTGCTATGGTTCTTCTATTACAAGTCCCCAGTTCCCGGGTTCTAGCCTGAGAGCTGGTAAAAGTGTCAATTGGATTTTCAATTTATTATTAAAAAAAAACTAATGAATTGAAAATATGAATTGGTGCTGGGCCCAAATAACCTTAGCTGTTGGTGGTTTTTAAACACACACAAATTATCTAAGATACTTTTTGTATCTTTTCTACACTAAATAAATTTGAAAATGATCTGAAAAATTCGTTTTTTTCGATTTTTAAGGCACAGTAGGTATACCCCCCAAAAAATTTGATTTTAGACGAAAATAGAAATTTCTCATACTCATGCTTGTAAAAAATACATATGGATTCCAATGAGCACACACAATAAAGTTGGAACGAATGAGTGTCCAAATTCGACCTTCTGATTCAATTTAATAATAAAAACACAAAATAATTTTTTAACAATAATTTAATAACAAATAATTTGTTTATTGTTATCTATGTCCTGTATCGAGCTCCATAATAAGTTTTTAAAATAAATAAGCATTCTTTAATGGAAAATCATTCCATGATAACCAAGCTACACTAGATCTATCCAGTTAGAGCACGCGAGAAAGATAAAAACAACCCAGCCGCCACAACAATGCGCAAAACGAAACACAATAGACCTATCCAGTTAGAGCAAGTGAGAGAGATAAATACAACACAGCTCATGTTGAAGGAGACAGTGAACCGGTGCGTGTTTCGTTCTGCGCATTGTTGTGGCAGCTGCACTGTAAGAAATGAGAATGCCGATTACACAGATTATCGATGGTCCATTTGTAGCCAGCGATTAATCTGGTAATAGGCACACAAAGAGACAAAGGCGTCGCAAACAGGTATCGCCTACACATCGCGTAGATTCCATAAAAACACATTGCGCATGCGTGGTTACTAATTTTACATTAATTTGTTTTGTATTCATCCATTTTATATATGTAACTACACATTTTATTTTGTAATTTTTTCACACTTTATTGGAATATTACACAAATTATGTAACTTTAATTTACTTTATGTAAAAATCACAAATTTGTTTAACTTTACAGTAAACGTCCAAGTTTTTATGAAGTTTTCTGTGTAAAAATAAATAATAATTAAAATTACTTAGAAAATCGAGCGAATTCTACCTTAACTTTCAAAGCATTTTTACATCCATTTTTTACAGTGTGGGTTGTTGTTTTTATCGCTCTCGCTTGCTCTAACTGGATAGGTTTATTGCAGCTTGGTTATCATGGAATAATTTTCCATTAAAGAATGCTTATTTATTTTAAAAACTTATTATGGAGCTCGATATATAGGACAATGATAAAACAAATTATCTCTCTTAGTGGACAGGTCTATTACTAATCGCAAAGTTTTTACTAGACGTCTGTCATTTAAGTACAACATTCAATGAAGGATTGGTATAAATGGCGGCCAATTAAAATCGGAAGGTCAAATTTGGACACTCTTTATATCCATGCGTTACAATTAAAAAACACACTTTAGTGGTTACGTTGAGGTATTAAAATGACGTTTCTAGACCAGGAAGAGCTTATAGCAAAATATGCGTACCTACTTTAACCCGAAATGTGTTTTAGCAATGTATAAATGTGCGCAAGAAAGATGGCTAGATTAAACCGATGATTACAGGATGCGCTGGAAAATATCTGACAAGAAGTTTTTACCCCACAATTGGTGATCACGGGTCTGGAAAATACATACCAGAAAAGCGTCCTATAGCACTGTTATGTATGCATAGAGTGGTTATAAATTTTTACCATAACCACTATAAAATAGCTGCTTTACATGCATATATATATTTGCATGTATAAAGTGATTTTTCACAGATCGGTGTGCGGGAACGTATCTTTCCCATATTTTTGAAAATACTGAAAATAAAGTGACAAGCAGCTATTTTATAATAGCTATGGTAAAATAGTTATTTTCGATACGTGTGCGTAAAGTGAAGTATTCTAGTAGGCTTAAATTGAGACAACGAGATTTCGTGCGCTTACCCCCACTCGCCTAACGGTTCGTGGGGGTATACAGCGCACTCGATCTGGTTGTGTATCCGTCAGTCCCTTTAGCGAGTGCCTCAATTTAAGCCTACTAGATATGTCACTTTAAGCGGACGTATCGAACATAATTTTTTATAACGACTGCTTCTAAAGTTTAATAGAGAGAAAAAAAATATGAAAATGGAAAATTCCCTCTTCTAGTACTTAGAACTTTACAATTACAGACTAAGTTACGATTTAGTTTATTTTTATTAAAGTTATTAACTTCTGTATAAATCATTAAAAACATGACTCTCTCATGATGTGGATTTTGTATGCGCGATAGTATATATAGGAACACATCGATCGATAGCCAGTAAGTGCTGTATTGTACAAAGTGCGGAAATTTCGAATTTATAAGATGTAGAGATTGTACTTTTACGCACGCTTTGGACTTTTACGCACTGTGACGATACCTTTACGCACGCTTTAGACTTTCACGCACTGTGACGATACCTTTACGCACGCTTTGGACTTTTACGCACTGTGACGATACCTTTACGCACGCTTTGGACTTTCACGCACTGTGACGATACCTTTACGCACGCTTTGGACTTTTACGCACTGTGACGATACTTTTACGCACGCTTTGGACTTTCACGCACGGTGACAAAAATACGCCTCTTTACGTCCGCCTCACAGTGCTCGAATATTGAACTTTAGAAGCAGGAGTTATAAAAAATACCATATTATATATTTCGTGCGTAATGATATGGCTCATATATGACTATTAAAACTCGTTATTGCTCGTTGTAACATACGGAATTATTCCACAGGACAGGATAATCCAGTGGCCAATCTTCTGGAGCTCATAAGAAGACCCAAACTATTTTCTGACCAGATCAAGTAAAAATGGAAAGGACAAAAATTCTTACAGAATGTGGGACATCTTTTTGGGCGAATCTAGGATCACCCTTAATTATTTCAATCTTAATAGACATTTCGAAGAGCTTTCCGATTCGAAACTTCAAAATAAATATGCTCTCACCAACTTACTTTTGGAATTTGGAATACCCTGTATAATATCTCTTTATAAAGTGAACTGTTCAAAACCGATAACACTTGAATAAATCGCAAATCTCTTGTTAAGAGTATTCTTTATGATCACTTTTATATCAATGAATATAATATATATAGGTATACGGAAGTGGCCTCTAGTTATTCCCTTTTTTCCGTTTCCACAAGCAAATTTCATAACTTTATTCACACAAAAAGAATTTCATTTTCCAGTTAAAATTACACCAACATTTAACGTGTCATTCGAATAAAAAAAAATCTTTCCTCTAGAAAAATAAAATAAAACGCCAAGTGCGTGTCGCACGCACGCAATGAGTAGGGTTCCGTACCATGTAAGTTATGCTAAACCTACAATTTTGATAAAATAAATAAAATAAAAACATATTCATAATCTATTCAAAAGGCCCTTTTCAACGATACCCCACAAGAATATGCACAAAGAAAAATTTTTTTTACCCCCGTTTGCATGTATGTGCGCTCCCCTTAAATAAACCTTTTTAATCTTTTGTTATTCTCTCCGTCTTTGGGCCGCGGTAATACGTATTATGTTTTCGTTTAGAAGTTAGAGATCTGTAACAGACAGACAGACATCGTTGGCACAACAATATAGGGTTCCTTTCTGGTACGGAACTCTAAAAAGGAACTTTTATGTTACCTATCTCAATTATTATCTCCCGTCAAATTATAAAAAAAAACTTGATCTCGAAATCTCGAAACATTCGCACCCGATCGCTATATCAAACGAAAGTGCGATTAAGTCTCCATGCTGTTTCTAAATCGCGCGATCGAACGAGAAATTTCGAGTAGCTGAGTAATCGTCAAATCGCGATACATTTATGATTCAATGATGGCTATCATATTTTTATTCGTCAGATAGCGGTAGTAGCAAGTAAGGTATACGTCAGACGCTTACTTTTTTTGTCAGATGGCGCTAGTGGCAAATAAGGTATGTTTCAAACGTTTAGAAATTAACAGTTTGTGTGCAGTAATTCTTCATTTATCCATTATTGAGGAATAAATAAATAAATACAAAACTCCGATTTTTGGCGTTAAATGATTGAATGCCGATACTTCACTTGCTAGTGGCGCCGTCAGGTGGGCGGAAAATATAAACTGTACTGACATTTGAATGAGATCAAAGTGACGTGTACCTAACTTTCCAGTGGCGCTATCAGGTGGCATAAAAAAAGCCTGGTAGCTCTTAATCGCATGTTTTCGATACAATTTATTTTATTTATTGTAGATTATAGCCGCGTCGACATCTCAGGTCATTAGCGCCTTTCAACTACACTAAATAACAGCTAACTTAAAACTAAATAACATCACAAAACATCCATGAGCGCAAGCGGGATTCGAACCCATGACAGTCTGGTCTAGAGGCTGCGGTACCAAGTACGTTGTTCACTAGGCTACACTGCCCTCTTTTCGATACAAAAAGTAGCATGTGGGCTGTAATCAGTTGACAGCTGGCCTTTTTGCGAAAATCGGCCACGGCTTACGTTCCGACAGCCTTTCAAGCTACGAGAAACTCTTTTATCAAATCGAATATCAACGATACGGTAGCTCGTTAAGGGTCAATTCAGTTTCTAATATTTCACTTAGAAACTTCAAAAGATAGTGGAATCTATATTAATAATTACATTATATTGTTAATGTTACATCATCAAACCGATACTGTGTTCAACAATCCGCACAAGCACTTTACGCACATCAAAATCAATAACGCAAGGAAATTGGGCGTGAAAGGGTTAATTATCTATACTAATATATAAAGAGGAAAAGTTTGTGAGTTTGTATTATGTGGGTATAATCTCTGGAACTACTGAACCGATTCTAAAAATGTTTTCACTAATAGAAAGCTACACTATCCCTGAGTGCTATAGAGTATATAGGCTATATATTATTTTGATCAATTTCTCACGGGGGGGGGGGGGGGGGTGATAACTCCTGTAGGATAGTAACAAAACGTAACTCCGAAATTATTTTGTATTTTAGCGGAATCCTAAAAATATTATACACACCACCAGCCCGACTTCGCTTTGCTGAGGAAGAATTTCTCGGGAGGGGGGATAACAAATCATAAATTCTTATCTCTAGAACTACTAAACCGATTCTAAAAATTCTTTCACTAATAGAAAGCTACACTATCCCTGAGTGCTATAAGTAAAGTAAGTATATAGGATATATTTTATTTTGATCAATTTCTCGCGGGGTGGGGCGCGGTAATAATTTTTGTGGGATAGTAATAAAACGTAATTCTGAATTTTTTTTGTATTTAAGCGTATTAGCGGAATCCAAAAAATACTATAAACACCACCAGCCCGACTTCGCTTCGCAGGGAGATAATTTATCGAGAGGGGGGATAACAAATCATAAATTCTTATCTCTGGAACTACTGAACCGATTCTAAAAATTCTTTCACTAATAGAAAGCTACACTATCCCTGAGTGCTATAGAGTATATAGGCTATATTTTATTTTGATCAATTTCTCACGGGGGGGGGGTGATAACTCCTGTAGGATAGTAACAAAACGTAACTCTGAAATTATTTTGTATTTTAGCGGAATCCTAAAAATATTATAAACACCACCAGCCCGACTTCGCTTCGCAGGGAGATAATTTATCGGGAGGGGGATAACAAATCATAAATTCTTATCTCTGGAACTACTGAACCGATTCTAAAAATTCTTTCACTAATAGAAAGCTACACTATCCCTGTGTGCTATAGAGTATAGACTATATTGTATTTTGATAAATTTCTCACGGAGGAGGGGGTGATAACTTCTGTGGGATAGTAACTAAACGTAACTCTGAAATTATTTTGTATTTTAGCTTATTAGCGGAATCCTAAAAATATTATAAACTCCACCAGCCCGACTTCGCTTCGCAGAGGAAGAATTTCTCGCGACGGGGTATAACAAATCATAAATTCTTATCTCTGGAACTACTGAACCGATTCTAAAAATTCTTTCACTAATAGAAAGCTACACTATCCCTGAGTGCTATAGAGTTTATAGGCTATATTTTATTTTAATAAATTTCTCGCGAGGGGGGCATAATTCATGTGGGATAGTAACAAAACGTAACTCTGAAATTATTTTGCATTTTGCGTATTAGCGGAATCCTAAAAAATATTAGATATAAACACCACCGCTTCGAAGAGGAAGAATTTCTCGCAAGGAGGGATAATGAATAATAAATTCTTAGCACTCGGGCGAAGTCGGACGGGCCCGCTAGTAGATAATAAATTTACAGCTTTCTAAAAGTGGAATCCATTTAGTTACAACTTTTATATAGATATGTCTTTCAAGTAACCGCCTTTGTCAAAGAGTATAGATGTATTGATCGCTCCAAACTGTTCTTAAATTTTTGACCGCGCAAACGAATCGACAAACCCCAGTTTTTACTGTTTGACATTTCGTTCGGTTTGTCTGCTTGTCTGTTTTTAACCCCCAACGAAAAAAGAGGGTGTTATATGTTTGAAGCCTAATTGTCTGGCTTTGGCATTGTAGCTCCCAAACGGATGGACCGATTTCAATGCGGTTTTGTTTGTATTTGCGAAATGGTTCTTAGCCATGTTTTATTGAAATCGGTTCCAAGATCTTCAACTCTCATCACAGTTTGTATAGAAATCTCGGCCAGTTAATACAGCTAGAAACTTCGATTTTGAGCTCAAATATTCAATTTTTGATTAGTTTGCTTAAAAAGTATGAAATGCAAATTAAATTCAAAATTTAAGAAACCCCGGGTCCCGATGCAAAAAAACAAATCTTTAAAAAGTAAGAAAATAATTAATATCTACTATATCTGGTCCGATGCACCGTCTATTTCTTCGTTTAGATGAAATATTTATAAATGCGTCGGAGACCACTGAAAAATGACAAAAATACCAATCTATCAGCGGTCCCTGACGCATTTATGAATGAAATATTTCATCTGAACGAAGAAATAGAAATCAGGCCAGATATAGGTAGTTATAGATATTAATAATTATTTTCTCACTTTTTAAAGGTTTGCTTTTGCGTCGGGGTTTTTTGAAATTTTTGATATAATTTTTTTATGACTAAACGCGTTTATCAATTTTATCGAAATTTCGCAAAAACATTTTTATATCTACACCGAACGATGCAAAAAAATAATGAGGAAACAAAAAATTACCTTTATTCCGACTCACTACAGCAATTTATTAATTATCCTAGATAAACAGAATTTTTAGTCTGTTGTGTTAATACTGTAATATGTGACTGCGACACCACCGCGACAGTCACACAACGTTCTTGCGAGGTCTTATTTCAAACAGATTTTCTTCCACCAGACACATCTGATTGCTATCAAGTTTCTTTCATTAACATATCGCTACGACAGTTTCCGAAGTGTTGAATTACTGGCGAATGACCTTTTCGCGCACCTACACGAAACATTGACATGGGTTGACAATGATTTCACCGAGGTTAATTAGTAAATTGAACCGTTTGTATTTCTAGCCACCTCGGTTGACCTGATGTTTTTTTTGAAGCTATGCTTCTATAGGCACGTTAGACGATTTTTGGCAGGGGAATAACTTATCGGTTATCGTCACGCGACATGCTCAATTAGCACACTCATTATAGACATACATAGTTATGAGTGTGACGTATATATATTGGCGCACGCGCAGTGGCCTATGTAAAATTAAAATCTGAGCGTTTTATAGGACACAAAAAAATTAAAATGGCGGGCATATGTACTTTTGTAAAAATTATCCGATCTTTTTGAAAATTGATATTTAAAAGTTTTGTAGGACACAAAAAATAAAATGGCGTCAGATTTCAAAATGGCGGCCATATGTGTTTTGTAAAAATTGTCCGATCTTTTTGAAAATTGATATTTAAGAGTTTTATAGGACACAACAAAAAAATAAAATTGCATCAGATTTGAAAATGGCGATCAAATAATAACTTTTCAATTGTATTGTCTATATAGCTTTGATAAATTCGGTTTTATATACAATGCGTGAAAAGCATAGCTTCTGTCGGGTGACACCTCTTGACTTTTTTTGTTTCTACATCGATATTGCAGTTAATTAGTAAATTGAACCGATCATTGCTACTACTAAAATATCCTCACAGAAAGATGGTGTATTATATACTATCCTCCTTGAAGACAACATATGTACACAAAACAAATGAAACTCTGATGCCTCGAGCGTTGCGCTGAAAGACAAGGTTGTAATAAAGCGAGCAAACTGAAACAGGTTGAGTGTATTTCTCAATAAATCGTATACACAGTGAAGTGTCAGTTTGGTGTCAGACTTGTTGATGTGATAAATTGGTTAAATGTGACCGCTGTTGCGTAATCAAGGTCATTGCTGTTGTGTAAGAAAATTTATATTGATTCCAGATTATTATTAAAATCGAACGTGCTAAAATTCAAAAATTTAAGGTCATTTAATAAAATATGAAGTCGGTTAAAAAGTAGACATTAATTAAATTGGCACTATTTAACCGACTTCATATTTTATTATATTGGCGGCGACCTTAAAATTTTATAATTTTCCTCTTTTTAGTAGCTTTTTTGAAGCTTTTGTTAAAAAGTTTTTTTTATTTTTTAGTTTTTAGTAGTTTTACAAAACGTAGTTCGCACGTTGTTAACCGACTTCAGTTTGATATTTGATTACTAAATAACTATAAAAACTTGCATTTACCTTAACGGTATTACATTCCGTTACTCACTTTTTATTAAAATCAGTCGAACCGATTTAAATAAAATTTATAAGGGACCATTCCGAAGATATGCCCCATTAAATAAAACAATAATCATGAAAATCGGTTCACAAATACAGGAGATATCGGTGAATATACATGCATGGATTCGGAAATCAGTTAAAAATGAAGTAGTCACAAATTAAAAAAACTTTTTGTTTGTTAATTGTTTCATATTATGACGTATATATCATTTCATATAGCGACGATTTTGGCAACGAAATAATTAAGATCAACAAATTGATCATAATATATCACTTTACTGTATAAAGCCGGGAATACATCTGACAAACGTTGCCAGTTAGCATTGTCAAAGGTTTATTTATCTATATGCGTCGTGAAGTGTAGACGATCGTTTGCAACAAAATATGTCGTCCGATGTGCTCCCATCTTAAAAAAAAATTCACAGATTTCGCAATCCTTGCAACCATCGAGGACATTGGAAATGATAACAGCATATATGAAACATAATTTACTGTTTATTATACACACAATATTTATCAATGCACTGTTTAGTTTTGTCAGGAATAACCCTATTATTCTTCTGTTATATACGCGTTCACTTTTGCTTGATTACTTAACTTTTAAATGGATTTTTCTACAGTATTTATTAACATTTGCTCAAAAATAACACCGCAGATCGTCGCAAAAACCTCTCAATTAACTAGACATGATATAAAACACATTTCGAAAAAATTGCACTTGTTCAATTTTGCATGATTGCTCCTCACTTGATCGCCACACCGTTGTCTTCGTCGCAAATACCTCTCAATTAACTAGACATGATATAAAACACATTTCGAAAAAATTGCACTTGTTCAATTTTGCATGATTGCTCCTCACTTGATCGCGACACCGTTGTCTTCGTCGCAAATACCTCTCAATTAACTAGACATGATATAAAACACATTTCGAAAAAATTGCACTTGTTCAATTTTGCATGATTGCTCCTCACTTGATCGCGACACCGTTGTCTTTTGGCCTTGAACGAAAACTCGTAACTCTGCCCCCATATACGAACATAAACATTTCCAATGTTAAAACTATTGGATGTGCATTTTAAGAGGTAGTATGCTCCCATATTTAGTCAAACTCAGTTGTTGCTGAAAATGGCAGCATAGCTCTCAAAATATATATCCAATAATAAAATTGTTGCTGTTAATAAAAAACTTTTTAACAAAAAAAAAAATCCTTCAAAAAGCCACTAAAAAGAGGAAAATAATGAAATTTTGAAGTCTGTGCCAATTTAATAAAATATGAAGTTTATAAAGTATAGTATAGTGATTAATATCTTCTTTTAACCGACTTCATATTTTATTAAATTGGCGCAGACATCAAAATTTCATTATATTCCTCTTTTTAGTGTTAAAAAGTTTTTTATTTTTTATACTTTTTAGTGACTTTACAATACATAGTTTAGTCGCTTGCCAATAGATTCACTTCTACAAACTTAACTGACTTCTTTCGCTGTGTGATGTGTCAAAAAGTAACATTTACCTTAAAGGAATCACACGCCGTTACTCACTTTTATTAAACCGACTTTCTTAAGCTGTGTGATGTGTCAAAAAGTGATTTACCTTAAGGAATCACACGCCGTTACTACCTTTTATTAAAATTAGCCGAACTACTGAACCGATTTAAGTAAAATTTATATGGAACTAACTTTGAGGTATACCCTATCGAATAAAAAAAAATCATCAAAATCGGACTACTCTGTAAAAAGTTATGCGTGGTCATACATAAAAAAAATATATATTCACGTCGAATTGAGAACTTTCCTCCTTTTTTTGAAGTCGGTTAAAAAGTAACTGAATTGTTGTTTTTCATAGCGAAAGAATTTTTTAATCGGTTCAGTAGTTCCTACGCCAGAAACAAGTAAACAAACATACTAACTTTTGCTTTACTTTAGTTGGTAGAAATTCATAATCTATATTATGTTAATTATATTTTGAAGAAATCTAGCGTTAGTTTTTTACCTAAGCCGTATTTTGAAAACAGATTGCGGTAATAAATAAGTACTTATACAAGTTTCATTGTGTGTATTTCTTGAAGAAGAAAATAACAAAGCATTTTGAAGTAAATCCAAGTAGAGATTTGAATCTAATTAATTGCAACTCATTTGTCCCATTTCTTACAACTATCTGAGATTATATGTAAACAAAAAGAACATTAAGTTCAACTTAGTATCTCCACAAATAAGAGGATGACAACTCCAAAAGAAAAAAAGTGTCGTCGACAGGTAATCGAACAAAACCTTTCACTATGCCGCAAAACCTTGCTGATATTCTTTGCCAGGCAGCATCAGAGCTCCACTGCTGTAAAACTCACTGATATTCTGTAATAATTATTGGTAGTACCTGATTGGTTTAATTTGATTACTTTGTACCTCCCCTTTCATGAGCGGTTCTGGGCTAACATTTTGGAGTAGTACAGAAATACTACTAAGTATGAAAATAACAAGCCGTGAGGTGGGTCGTTTATTAGGACTAAAGTGCGACCCTTGAGGTTCACACGACGAACTTCCCAGTTTGATAAATATTTAATAATAATAATTAAATTAGATATTACACAGAAAAGTAATCATTAAAACATAATTATTATTTATTTTTAACAATAATTAAAAAAAAAAGGCTGAACCGATTTTTATAAAATTTATGTCGGATCAAAATGACGTTAACACGCCTCGATTGACACCCTTACGAAGTCGATATAATTTTTTATTCGCGAGATATTGTGTAAAATCTACTTTCTTGGAGTCTATTTGGTTAAGAAAAAAGAACGGCTGAACCGATTTTGAAAAAAATTCTTTCAGATCATATTTACGTTAATACGCGTCGATTGGCATCCTAACGTAGTCGATATCATTTTTCATTCTCGAGATTTCGTCTTAGAAAGAAATGGACACATACGTACACACACACACAGAGAGAGAGACCTCTTTCTAAAAATAGTGTAAAAATAGTGTAGTGACCTTGAAACATAAAAATTTGTTATACATTTTGATTTCGATTTTCGGACCCATTATAATAACTTCCAATGGGAAGTTAATAAATAAAATAGAGACAAGCTTTTATTGAAATATACTAAAAAGGAAAAAATAATATTCAATAATTTAGGTTCACAATTATTATAAAAGCGTGGGTTGTAAACTCTATGATAGTTTATTAGTCGCAACCCTCGCTTTTATGAACCTAAATTATTAAATATTATTTTTTCCTTTTTGTACATTTCAATAAAAGCTTGTCTCTAAAAAGTTTTTTTTACTATTCTATTTTGTTCATTTTAGTCTTTCAAAACTTTACCCCATTTTGACCCCCGTACGGATTGAATTTCGAAAAATCCCTTCTTGCTGGATGCTTACGTCAAGAAAAGGAACATACTGTCCAAATTTCAAGTTTCTAGCTTCAGCGATTTGGCCTGTGCGTTGATTAATAAAAAAAAACCTACAACCCTGTTTGAACCCCTTAGGGTTTGAATTTAATTCTAAAAATAATTTTTTCATGTATTGTCATCGGTAATACATATGTGTACAAAATTTCAAATTGATCGGACACATGCAAGTCGTTTAAAATTGGTTTACAAGATTTGACCCACACATACTAACACAGCAAGTTAAATAAAAGCTTGTAAAAAAATCGGATTTTCCCGCGATTTTTAACTCCCCCCTCCACACTACTGAAAACAATCGATTCAGACACATTTTTCAGGTATAGCAAACAGAATAGCGGCAATTTTATTCGAGCGATGGCAACGGCGGCGGCGGTAAAGCGTTACCCGGGCAACGCGTGCGGCGCTCGCATGATTGACGCATGCGCACCGGTAACCGGCAGTCAGCTGGGCGGTGGCCGTTTATATGTATACAGTATACCAGTTTGCGTGTATGCCATATAACACGCCGTGTAGTCCACAATACCAACACAGACTCGGTCGAGTCATAATATGTGTCTCTTGCGTGTGGTAGTAACCTGTCGTTTGTATGTGAATACCCATGCGTGGCGCGTTATATGTACGCTGTTAGTATAGTAAACACTCCGGAGTCCCGGACTCTAACACACGTCGACTCACTTGTAGTACTTCTAATTAGGTACAACTCTTCTCAAAAAACTGTTACTTAAAAAAGTTGTTCTTTCTCTTCACTTCAATGAACTAAATATTTCTTTCGTGTGTTCCGAATTACAAAACTAGTTTTTTTAAACATTTTCGAAAAGTGTGTTTTTTTTCAATTTTTTTAATGTGTTTTGTTGAGTGATATTTTTTATTCGAAATATTTTTTTAGATGTGACATGGGACGAACGGTTTTGTTTGTGTAAAAATGGAAAGGTTTGTTTTTTGAGAAAACAATTTTATGACTTTTTGTTTTCAAATTTTTAAAAATTCGTAAATGTTTGTTTAACGTCTTTCAAATGTTCTTCTAATAATTAAAAATTTCAAACAATGTAAATGACTAAATACCAGTAAAACAAAAACGTAAAAATTATATTTTTAACTTAAAAAAAATTGTGACGAATCCATATTGTCGAAAATTAAACAAATCCAGTTACGAACGTTAGAAAAGTAACGTTTCGTAACGAGATTCGAAGTGTGTGTTTTAAATAAACAAAAGTGCTCTTTTGTTTCATTGTTGTTTTGTTTTTTCTCGCTATGCTTTTGTTCGTTATCTTCAAACGCGTAAAAACACAAAGATGCTGGAATCCTGATGAATATAAAATAAAATTTTATTTATAAGGCGCTGATTAACTGATTCAAGTTTTTCAAAAGGTATTTTTACAAATTATTCATGTAAAAAAGAAAAACAACGTCGTTATCTGCAGCTCATTTGCAATTCCATCAGATAAACTAATTGGGGTTTTAAAATAGAAAATATTCGAAAAGCGTATCTTGCATTTAATTAGTACCTTTGTAATGTATTTTTTTCCAAACGTAGGTACACTGTTTATAGCTGTCCATGATGATACACCTAAATCTAATACACACTAGCCATCTGAAAATGTTATTTCTTAAAAAATATAAAATCACCTTTTGAAAAAAAAGTTGTACCTATTTCTTACAAGTGTTAGTGATAAAACTCTGTTTATATAATGGGATTTAACTGTCCATGATGATACACCTAAAACTAGTGCTTACTAACCAACTCGAAAAATGCACCTCATACAATGTTTTATTAAAAGATAATTTATTTATTAAAACCGACTATTCTTTGAAAACATAATTTTGGAAAATGTGTTCTTCCTTGGAGGCAAAATCAAAATACTGTTCGATTTTTTTAGTTATCGATCAACTCATAGACTATTTAAAGTCTAAAGGCTCCATATCTTTCTATAGAGTATGCGTAAAAGCTCTATTTATTTATTTATTGTAAATTATAGACGCGTCGACAACTCAGGTCATTAGCGTCTTCAACACAACAAATAACATATTTGTGTATTAAAATTCGCCAACCAGCATACACAAACCGACTGATACGAACTCAGGTCCCTGAGAGCGCTAATTCCCAAAGAAAATTAGAATTCAATTGCGATAACAACTACATCCCAATGTCCCCCCTCTATAAAGACTCTGTATCTTTCTACAGTGAACTCAAAAGGTTCTGTAATATAATTATGTTTGAACAGCAAATGCCTAAAGGCTCTATATCTTTCTAAAGCGAATGGCTAAAGCCTCCATACCTTTCTACAGCAAGTGCCTAAGAGCTTATATGTTTCAACAAGAAGTGTAAACAAAGACGATATCAGCGAGTAGTGCCTTAAATGCTCAAATCTTTCAATCGCCAATGTTATAAAGGGTCTAATCTTTCAACAGCACTTGCATAAAGATGATTAGAATGCATTCCATATTCTCATTTGAAAACATCAAAGTTATCAACTTGATAAATAATATATTAAGACAAAAAAAATGGGTGTGCTTATGACCACACGACAGAAGTGAAAATTTCAGATTTTCTAATTTTTGGTGTCATCTATTATAGCGCATTTATAAACTAAAAATAATTTATTACTAAAATACTAAAATTGTATTTTTAATTAATTCCACCTTGGTTTCAAAAAAATTATAATTATTGTCTAGGAAAGAATATAACAAATATTAAAAAATACATAAATAAATATCATGTAGAATTTAGAAAAAAATACGTCAAAAATTCTACGATGCCATCAGTTTCCGAACCCAGGTCCCTATGTATAGAACGCAAACACGCTGCTAACTGAGCTATTGACACAACAGTATACCTCGCCGTTTTTATGATATTCTTACGGTGCGAATTCTTACGCAAAATTGCGAACGCTTCACATTTTTTCAGTACCCAGGCAAAGAGTGCCTAAGGAAAATATCATTCGAAATTTACGTATAGTATCTACAAGAAAAAAAAGAAAAAAAATATAATACTAACTTATAGATATTCGTAGATTTTCACGCGCAATGTCAGTTTTGATAGGTACCCAAGCGTAGCGGACTAAAAAGTATGTTAAGTTTATAAATACTAATTACTAACTTACTAACTAATCATATAGGTACCAAGTTTCATCAAAAATGGTCTAGTCGTTTCGAGTGCTGCTAGTACCTACAAACATGACACCAACAAAAATGCTGGAAACGTGTTCTTCCGTGTAAGTAAAAAATAACTGAAAAATCCGCAAATAAACAAAATTTCAAAGGGTTCGTACTTCGTAGTACTATTATATTGTCTAGCTGCTCTATCCAGATTTTTTTTGGTGCAAATAGTTATTTATTTTTGCTAACTGATTATCCCCCTTTCGTCTTATAGCATAATAATATACAGGGTGTAAACGGTTTTATCGAACATAGGGCAAATAACATTGAGAACATTTACAATTTTGTAATGGGCTATGGGCTATAAAATCTAAGGTAAATATGTAGTAGATGCTTTGTTTTTTTATTTAGCAGGTTCCGAGTTACTCTTAATTGTCAACCGTTGCTATATGGAAAATAGTTTAAAAAATTCACTGTACTATTGTGTAATTCACTACATATTTATATTAGATCTTATGGCTCATAACCTACTACAAAATTGTAAATGTTCTCAACGTTATTTTCCCTATGTTCGGGTTAACCGTTTATACCTGTATAGCTTTTGTCATTCGGGGAGAAGTGGGCTTTCAAACAGTGGTCCAGTGGAAGAATATTTTAAATCAGCTCAGTCGCTCTCGAGATTACCCGCGACAAACAAACAAACATAAGAACTTTAACTCTTTATTAATACAGTAGAATCCGGATAGAACGACTTTCAAGGGACCGCCAACATTATGTCGTATTAACCGGACGACGCACTAAGCATAATACGCATAGTACGTCTATATGAAACCTAACTTGAGTTTGGATTTACGTCGCTAAAAACGGTTAGTCGTTATAAGCGAAGTCGTAATAGACGGATTCTACTGTATTAGTTGGTAGTACATATAATTTATGTCTATTTATTTATTTATTGTAGATTATAGACGCGTCGACATCTCAGGTCATTAGCGTCTTTCAACTACACTAAATAACAACTATCTTAAAACTAAATAACATCACAAAACATCCATGAGCGCAGGTGGGATTCGAACCCACGGCAGTTTAGTCTAGAGGCTGCGGCACTAAGCACGCTAACCACTAGGCTATACTGCCTTCTTATAATTTATGTCGATGGATCAACATTAAAGCGAACAAAAATATAATTTTTGAAAGCTTCGTCGCTATTTCTGCTGGAAACACATTAGTAGCTTTTTAGGAAACATTTTCCGGAGATCTGCAAAAATGGAAATAATTCTCAACGCCGCGAGCTTTTGTGTTTTTGTAAAAAGCTTTTAAATTAATTAATATTTAAATCCAATTATAATCAGTTGTTTGATATTTTACAAAAACGCTGTTCAAAAACAATCTTTCAAAGCCTTAGAACTTTTACATTAGCTCTTCAATGGATGTTGTAAATTTAATTGATTAGACGGTGTATTTCATTGCACATGTTAATCGGTTAAGTCAATTTTTACGAGGTAATGATAGTAGATTCCTTATTTTAATCTTTTAAAACTTCCACATAATGCATTATCAGTACTTTAAGTTTTTTTTAGTGTTGCCGTCTAGACAAGACCTCCAAAGTCTTATCTTGTCTTGAAACATCAAGACAAGACTTCACTAAGTCTTGTCTTGAAATATCAAGACTTCACTAAGTCTAAGTCTAGATTAAAAAACTCTTGTCTTATCTTGTCTTGAAAATTTCTAGACAAGACTTTTGCAAGTCTTGACTTGAAAATCTAGACAAGACAAGAGTCTAGAAAGTCTAGATCTAGACGGCAATCTAAATACATTGATATTGGTACAAAAAGAAAGATTTTGTTGAGAAGATTACAAATAAGGTATATGATGTCACGGAAAATTCAATATGGCGGACTCTAGACGCCATTTTCTCAGAAGGCAAAAGTATTTTTCCTTCTAAATTAGTGTTGCCGTCTAGACAAGACAAGACTTCACTAAAGTCTTGTCTTGAAATATCAAGACTTCACTAAGTCTAAGTCTAGATTAAAAAACTTTTGTCTTGTCTTGAAAATTTCTAGACAAGACTTTTGCAAGTCTTGTCTTGAAAATCTAGACGAGACAAGACAAGAGTCTAGAAAATCTAGATCTAGACGTCAACATTAGTTTTTTTTTAATATAAGATAATGCGGAAAATAATCGCGAGTGTAAGCACAGGCGGACTAAGGGGGGAGCGGAGGGGCGGCCCGCCCCGGGCCTCTGCTCTTGGGGGGCCTCCAAATCTCGAGAAGTCCTTCTTAATCAAATCCCAAACAAGGCCAAAATATGTTTAGTAAGTAAGAGGGCAGTTTGGAGTTGGAGGCCCCGTACGTATACAAAATATAATCGTATAGGTAGGTCGTTTATTATAAATGTTTGATTTTTTTCGTCAGCTATTACATCTATATTATTCATTTTTTACGAAATTTACACTACAAATACATCAATTTCTAAGCAGACCGGGGACCTCATTTAGTTCTACCGCTCCGGGCCTCCGACGGGATTAGTCCGCCGCTGAGTGTAAGGGAAGTTAGATCGTTTTTTATAAAAATAGTTGGATAATTTTGTAGCAAGGACTTTTGAAGAAACAAAAGGAAAATCATAAAAATGTTGAGTATTTTGAAAGCTAGAAATTAAGATTAAATAGAGAAATCATATAAAAATTTTATAGTATTTTTGAAGCTAGAAATTTAGGTTAAATAAGGAGATTCATATAAAAATTTAGAGTATTTTTGAAACTAGAAATTTTCTGATATAAAAGAAAACTATTTTCAAAGAGTGTTTAACAGTGGCGTAGCTACCGGAGGGCTAGACGGTGCCGCGCACCGGGGCCCCCAAGCTCAGGGGGCCCTCGGACACTGACCATCAAACCTCATATTGAACTAGCGAAAAATTCTCCCATCTTCAGTCTTTTTTCTTCAGTCAGTTTTTGTTGCACCAGGGTCTTTGGTTACCTAGCTTCGCCTCTAGTGTTTAATAGAAATTCGATTAAATAACATAATATACAAAATTATTAAAATTTCTTCATTACTATCTCTGGAAAATCAATATCAATTTAGAGCTATGTGATTTCATAGCACAAATCTGCGATTTACTGAAATAGTACAGTAAATAGAGACACAAAAATCGCGTTTACTAAAAAAAAATACTTAATGACGGAAATTTTGAGGAGGTGTTCGGGGGAATGTCCTGAGTCTCAAACCGAGTTTTCGTATTCGAGGGGGTGGGGGAAGTTACATCCGTCGGTCAATATAGGGGTAAGTTTGTTTTAATTTTTTATCTTCGTTGCTGTTGCCCGTACAGTCAAGTCCAAGAGATCAAACTTGTAGGAAATGAAATTATCTATCCAATGATAATAAAATCAAGGTCATAGGTCGATCAGGTCAATCACAATGGCCGGTAAAGGGTCAAAAGTGAGGGGTAGTTTTATTTATTAATGTTCACAAAATTTGAATGAAAACTTCAGATCAGGCTTGTAATCTAATTCTTTGTATAAAAGTCGATCAATTTTCTGACATTTCAAAATAAAACTTAATAAAAATTTATTTTTGTATTCCAATTTCTCATATCTCAAATAATAATATTAAACTAGGTTTTATTTTGAAATGTCAGAAAATTGATCGACTTTTATAGAAAGAATTAGATTACAAGCCTTATCTGAAGTTTTCATTCTAATTTTGTGAACATTAATAAATAAAACTACCCCTCACTTTTGACCTTTTACCGGCCATTGTGATTGACCTGATCGACCTATGACCTTGATTTTATTATCATTGGATAGATAATTTCATTTCCTACAAGTTTGATCTCTTGGACTTGACTGTACGGGCAATAGCAACGAAGATAAAAAACTAAAACAAACTTACCCCTATATTGACCGGGGATGTAACTTCCCCCACCCCCTCGAATACGAAAACTCGGTTTTAGACTCAGGACATGCCCCCGAACACCCCCTCAAAATTTCAGCCATTAAGTTTTTTTTTTTAGTAAAATATACCGTTTTACTGTACTAAAATGTCCCCGAAAAAATAGGTCTGTCTATATCGCGGGTACAGACAGTTGAAGTGAAAATCATTAAACACAAATAATTGTATCAAAACATCCACTTTTATTTATCTTATACAATCAAATGTTCGTAAAATAATAACAATAAAATAATTGTAATTTTATTGATCTTTTTTAATATGTATTATATTTTCCTGACGTTTGTATCCACATTAGTGGCTTTTCAATAAAAAATTATTATTATTATTATTATTATTTTTTTATATTTTAAATTGTTATCCAATACCTATATTATATTTTCTTTATAAAAAAATATATAATAAAAACCTTCGGGACTCGAACCTGGGCTTGGCGTTTGTATCTGTCCGTAGACTAGTACTTTACCACACAGCCACACGTAGACATTAACATAGGTAACATAGGTTGTGTTTTGTTTTACATGACAACTACTTCCTTCTATTTCCGTAACATCTAGTATAAGACATTACAGGTTATTCGCGTCAAAGAAAAAAATTCGACTGATGACCAGTCCTATACTTCCCACCTAGTAAATATTTGCAAAAAATAAACACTCTTTTTTTTTTATTTTTTGACTAGGCCCAAATAACCTTAGCTGTTGGTGGTCTTTAAAACACAATTTAATTTTTATTCTTTGAAAAAAGCATGGCCCTCTTTTTTGTTTGGTGATCTACTGATGGCTAACTTAATATAGCAAAAATCATGGTTACCTTGATTTACGTACAATTTTTATTTTTTTTAGTAAAATATTTTTTTTCTCGAAAACTATACATTTTAGAGAAAAAAAATATTTACATTTTTTTCATATTATAACATCTAGAATTCATTTATATTTTTTTTACCTATGTTAATACGTGACATTGAGGACGTTTTTTTGAATATCTCAGGATCCACTGAACCGATTTGACTCAAAATCTAATCAGATCTAAGTTAAAGGCTGATAAACACAATAGAACAATCGGCATGCCCGTATGTTGTTCCGTTCTTAAGATATCGAAGGCGAAAAATTGACCACATACACACACACACACACACACACACACACACACACATACAGACATCAGTCATAAAATGATCTTAAACGATTGCTAGGGTCTCAAAACGTGAAAATCTGTTAAAATCTCGAAATATTGTTTTCGGACTGAATCCATTACTTCCCTACCATAGTAGAGGTGGGAAGTAAAAATCCGTTTGAAAATTATCAAGATTAGCCTAAGAACCCCTACTTCCCCTACACAAAGATACGTCATATAAGCGTATTTAATAAAATGAGTCTTGTTTTAATTACAACGCAAGTCACGTAAGGTAAAGTCGGGAATTCGCCTTACACGCTGCGGCATTATACATAGATATGTTAAATTTTATAATATTCTCCCTTAGCTTCGTATAATCTTCACTCACAGTGTGAGTTATTCTTTTGTCTTAAACACGGAAAGTATACCGGGTGTCTTACAACTACTCAACATATACATTTCCGCTACAACAATAATAAATTCATGCACGCACTCCCACCATATCACCCTGCACCTACACCATCCATCACACTTTTTTTCGTTGTGAATTTTTTTTTATGATAAATGATTTAAAAAATGAAAATTCAAATTATAAAATACTATTGTTGCAAATTGAAATATATTGTTACACGCTTCAGTTCGGCTGATGACTATTGTACTACCGATTTAGGTTCACTGGCGTATAACCATAGACAATTACCAAAACCATAGACAATAACAACAAGGCGTATGTATTAGTCTAGCGGCACTGGCGAGAACTAATTGTGCCAACACGGCACACGGTGAATGGTCCCCAGGCGGATGGGGGGAGGTCAGGGGCATACCGGCGAACGGCGACGCGCGTTCCATACGTGTATAACTACGTAG
This sequence comes from Mongoloraphidia duomilia, assembly GCA_039654895.1. NCBI lineage: Eukaryota > Metazoa > Arthropoda > Insecta > Raphidioptera > Raphidiidae > Mongoloraphidia > Mongoloraphidia duomilia. Next base: position 19,497,179 of record CM077527.1, read on the forward strand.
CTAATAAAAATGTATTTTTACGGACATATAATAAAACGGTATAAATAATTTCCGTAATAATATAGATATAAATTAACTCATTATACAGGAAAAGCATAAACTGTGCTTATATTTGAACGATTTAGAATGAATAGCATTAACGAGTTTTTTTTTCAGTTAAAGTAAAGGAATTTGATAAAAGTTGAAACTTTGTAGGATGGCATTTCTACCTTACCTGATAAAAATTCAAATTGTTAAAAAATAGGTATGTCTCTATCGCGGGTACGTTAATACCGTTAAACTCAAATAATTGAAACACTGCGTCCACTTTTATTTATCTTATAAAATCAAATGTTCGTAAAATATTAACAAAATAATTGTAATTTTATTTTTTTTTATTTTAAATTGTTATCCAATACCTATATATTTTCATTATTAAAAAAAAAATTATAAAGTCTTCGGGAGTCAAACCTTGGCTTGGCGTCTGTATCTGTCGGTAGATTCGTACTTTTCCGCATGGCCACCTGACTTACTGTGTCTGAGACCTCAACACAGTTATACATGATGTGTTTCACTTCCGATTAAATGAATTGTAAATTATAGACGCTCGACAACTGAGGTCATTAGCGTGACACTTCCGACTATATTTCCGTTACATCTAATATATTTTCTAAAATGCCACCCCAGTAAAAGACATATTAGACGTTTTTCGCATAAAAAAACAGTAGAATTAAATTTTATTTTATTATTATTATTATCTTCACAAAGTTCAAATTGATTGCCGTATGAGGTGTCTAACTTATATTTTATATCGTATTATGACGACAGTCTAAAATGAAACAAAGATGCTAACAGTTAATTTTGCCTGAAGAAGCGAACAAACGTTCGCGAAACGTTGCAATTATTAAAAAAAATAGCGTCTAATAATTTTCTTTAGTCCAAGTTCCTGCTATTTTATACATCCTATTAAATTTTATATTTACGGGAAGAAAAATAATTCTGGAAACAAAACACTTCGTATAATTTACAAATAAGTACCTATGTTAAAAGAGGTCTTATGAAAAGTGATTTAATTCTATACAAAATTTGTAAGATGCAAAGCTTGTAATTAAAGCGTCGCTAGTTCGGTTGCCTTTTTTCATAAACGTGTTATAAAACACCATTGACGAAATTTGAAACTGTAGTAATTATTTTTGCCATACCCACTATAAAATATCTGCTTTAGGTGCAATCTACAATTCTTCTTCTGCTTTAGATACATATAAAGTGACTTTTGACAGGCCGGTGTGCGGGAACGTATCTTTCCTACACTAGTGTGCGAAAGCAAACCATTTCCATAGTGATTTATGTTTATTCGCCCTGATCCACCCTCTATTAAACATACTGACAGCTATACTCTCGGCCTACTATATAGAGTCAAGGTGGCGACACAAAATTAACTGCTAAAAATTTTGAAAATACTGAAAATTAAATGTAAAGCAGCTATTTTATAGTGAGTATGGCAAAAAATACCATATAAGTATTATATCTCGTGCGTAATGGTATTATCTATGACTGTTACAATTCGCTTAATCGCTCGTTTTAACATACTGTCACTACTTGTAATTAATATACCTCATTACGCCACTAGATATACACTCTGTTTATGTAAAATTTTATAAGCCTTTTAATAATTCTTCCCAAAAAAAATGTTTTTCATAAAATGAACAGATTTTGCCAACAGTTAGTTAAGTTGTAATTTTAAACAAATATTTTTTCTGGAAATTTAACTGTCTAAAAACTGATAAAAAGTTAAATAATAAAATGTAAAATTTTTCGAAAAAAAATTAGATAATTAATTTAAGCATAACAAAATTAATCATGACTGTGGCTACAAGGCTAAAACGCTCATTTTATTTTTCTTATCTTCGTTTTGTCTTTTATGGTTCTATTCTGTAGCGTCAATGCTAGAAACTATAGCGCTGTTAAATGTTTGTCACTTTCTAACAAATAAAATTAAGAAAAATCGCAGGATATCCTGCGATTTTTCTTAATTTTTCTTAATTTTATTATAATCACGATGGACACGATTTCTAATATAAATTTTCTAACAAATGTAACACGTTGACTGCCGTAAGAAGCATAACTTGATACTCGATTAATCGACCATAACAGCCGCGAGTATCACAAGTTGATTCTCAAGCACCGCAAATTAAAATAGCCAAGGAAAGCATCAATCGATTCTCAGGTCAATGTAACTTTTATGCAGCCCAATATTCACGGCTGTAAGCATTAGAAACTATGCGTGGCCTGCACTTGAGTGAATCGATGGTTGATTCTCAGGATTGAAATGTTTGTAGTTGACATTTCACTAAAAAGCTATGAAACTTCAGATAAAATATTATTTTTATATTTATTCAAACAAAAACCAACATTTAATTACTTTTCTAATTAAGAAAATAACTTTTCTTTTTCATATGATTTCATATGATACGGCCATTACTGCAAAACTTCAGCTATATGGGCCACGTGAAAATTTGATGTTTCTCGGCTCAAAAAACCGAAAAAATACATTTTTTAGGGAAAAATAAATTCATTAATGTTAAAGAACATTATCGCTATTCTATTCAAGGACAGAACAGTTCTGGCCAGAAGGGACCAGATATTTCTGATTATTGTGGCAGTCAACGTGTTTTAACATTGCATAAGGTAAAGTGAGACAGAAATAAACTCTAACCTTGACCATTACAGAATAGCACCATTAGTTTTGAATTTATTTAATGATAAAAACAACCGAAGTGTAAAAAATAAAAAATAAAAACATAATTTATACTGTCACAAAAACACATTTTCAAATGACAAACACTACGCAGGTCGCAGTTTATTTTTTATGCCTACACATAAAGCACTTGAATATATTTCAATTTACATGCAAATTACCATATTTACAGCATAAAATTGTCAAAAATTGAAAAAAATACGCGTGTTGTCGAAATAATATATGTATGATGTATCATCGAAATAAATGATGTCATATTAAAATTGAAAAAAGTCAGGACGTGACTATCTAAACAAAAAAATGGAAGTGTGCTTATGACCACACGACAGAAGTGAAAACTTCAGGTTTTCTAATTTTTGGTGTCATCTATTATAGCGCATTTATGAACCAAAAAATAATTTATTACTAAAATACTAAATTTGTATTTTTAATTAATTCCACCTTGGTTTAAAAAAAAATATAATTATTGTCAAATAAAGAATATAACAAAAATAAAAAACTCGGGTCGCAGTGCCAAACCCTGCCGACAATATAGTGTATTTGCTAATGCAGGCATTGTGGCATTATTATGTAAACTTAAGTTTGTTTTTTGACAAAATAAAAAATTTAACCCCTTAATACATCCCTTAAAATAATTAAATTTTTCTAAATTTCAATATTAGACATGGATTTTATCAGTACACGCAATTAAATACACCCTTCCATAAGTAAATCCGTATCAACAAACTAGTGTTTTCATAAAATTTGAAAGTCCGGTCCTGTCGGGCCGATTTTATTAAAATTTTAGCAGCACATTTTAATCTTTACTAAAGAGTTAAATTTCAATTTTGAAACGATTCTGACAAATTTTTCGGTATTTTTGGGCCCAAAAACTTTTTGGAACCCCTAAATACAACCCTGAAAATGGTCCGATCGGGCCCATTTTAAATAGGCTTCTTGCGGTGATGGGTTCCAATGTGTATACCAAATTTCGTTTCAATCGATTAAGTCTGTCGAGAGTTATCGTGTACACACATATATATATATATATATAAATATATATAAATATATATATATATATATACATACATATATATATAAACATTTTTAAAAATGGTGCCAAAGTGTTCAGGAGGCTATGAAACGTCGAGAAATTTTGGTCCGACCCCTAGGTCCCGCCATCCGACCGACGCCAATAGTGTATGTGCCATATTATGGCAAATACACTAAAAAATATATAAATAAATATCATGTAGAATTTAGAAAAAAAACGCCAAAAATTCTACGCTGCCATCAGGTCTCGAACCCAGGTTCCTATGCATAGAATACAAAGACTAAACCAATTGCGCTATGGGTGGCCGTGTGTAGACGACAGTTTTTATAATATAAATATGTTGCGAATTCTTACGCAAAATTGCGAACGCTTCACGTTATTTCAGTACCCAGGCAAAAAGTGCATATAACGCGCCTAAGGAAGTTTTCACTTCAAAAAAAAATAGCTAACTGCGGTCAGTATTACGAGAACCGACCATTTTCCAATTTTCGAGAAATTTCTTAGCTCGCTTTACATTCCCGAATGAGTATTTTTAGGGTTCCTTACCTCTGAGCCGAACCCTTTCACAGACGGACGGACGGACAGACATCGGTTCGCCCGTCCGTCTGTGAAAAGGCTCTAACTCACAAACGGTAAGAGGTAACCAGCTGAAATTTTCACAGTTTGTATGTTGTTTGTCTCTACAGCTAGAATTCTCGAATTGTCTTTAGTTGAACAGCGGAAATTAAGTTTCTGCTGTGATTAAAACGTCGTAAGCTTACATTTCCGGTAAGGAAAGACTTAAAAGGGGAATCACATTATAGACACAGCAGATCTGCTGTTTCCCCACTTCCAAGGATAATTTGTCTAGACCTAGTAGAAAGCTTTCTTTAGAATTGATATGAAAATTGAATGAAAACCTTCGTGACTCAGGATCAATAATAGCGATACTGATGTTTAAATTATTTACATGTTTACTAACGTTTCGGCAACTCTTCGTGCCATCTTCAGAGTATTTAGAAATTAGACATTACATAGATTGTATAATTTTGTTTTGTAAAATATTGTAAAACAGTTAGTATTTAAAACAATATGTAATTTTAAAAACATTTTTAACCGACTTTAAAAAAAGGAGGTGGTTCTCAATTCGGTTGTATTTTTTTTTATGTTTGTTACCTCAGAACTCCGTTATTTATAAACCGATTTGGAAAATTCTTTTTTTAATGAATAGGGTATACCTTCCATATAAATTTTACTTAAATCGGTTCAGTAGTTCGGCTGATTTTTAATAAAAGTGAGTAACGGCGTGTGATTCCTTTAAGGTAAATGTCACTTTTTGACACATTACACAGCGAAAGAAGTAAGTTAAAGTTTGCAGAAGTGAATCTATTGGCAATCGACTAAACTGCGTATTGTCACTAAAAAGTAAAAAATATAAAACTTTTTAACAAAAAGCCACTAAAAAGAGGAAAATAATGAAATTTTGAGATCTGCGCCAATTTAATAAAATATGAAGTCGGTTAAAAAGTATAGTATAATGATTAATATCTTCTTTTTAACCGACTTCATATTTTATTAAATTGGCACAGATCTCAAAATTTCATTATTTTCCTCTTTTTAGCAGCTAATTGAAAGAGGTTTTTTTTGTTAAAAAGTTTTTCCTGTGATCATTCTCTCATCATAACTAATCATTTGATATATAATTTGGTTATAAATTTGAAGGATAGCGAAGACGGGCAAAAAAATATATTAATTTTACCGTTGTTCTTTGTAATAAAATAAATTTCGAATTTTATTTTCACGTACCTATCACGTAAAATATCTTTCCTTGTTTTGTCTTATCTTTTCATAGGCCAGTGGCGGCTCGTGCCTGTTTAGACAGGTGGTGCCAAAACGAAGGTCAAAATAGAAAAGAAGTACCTATAAAATATAGAAAATAACTTACCTAGTGACTATCCACGCAACTGTCTATGTTTGACTAAACAAGTACACACTGGCACAAAGTGCAACAATAGAAATCCGAAAAAAACAGTTTAATAAAGTTCAAGACCTCTACACATTTCTGGCAAACCGTCAAATAATAAAACAAAATTGTTATCAACAATAACATTTAACCGAAACAACAATGCGTATAAATTCCAACAATGACCAAACAGAATATCGCCAATAATGTGCCTGGCACACATTTCATTTAGATTTAGCATTACAGCATAGGGAAATCATGAGTCATAGTTCTATCTCTCTTGCTCACATATAAGGACCGTAAGGTATGCTTTGTTTACACTGTGCCTATTATTAAATGGCACAGGATACGTGTTACTGATCGCGTGGTGAAAATGTTTTAGGAAATTTGTGCGATTTAGGCTGAACTCTGCTATCCGGACGATCGATAATTTTATAAATTGATTAAAAAAATATATTAATAAAAATATTAACAAAAAATATTTTTAGAGAAAATTGAAAAATTAGGGGTAGTGCCACAGTGCCATGGCACTACCCCTAATTTTTCAATTTTCTCATAGGCTATAAAATAAAATTTAAAACTACGTATAAAGTTTTCAAATTTTACTATCTTTGAATTTCTATATGAAAAGTGTATTAAGTTTTAGAATGTGAGACGAGATTTTAATATATATTCATCTAAAAGCTTTCGCAAATACATTTAGGACGTGGTAGTACATAGCACCTCAAGATAACCACGTAAAGCTCCCTCAATCCTCACCAGTTGGTAATTGCATTTTGAAAAATTAATGAATGTTTACTGTGTTATCAGATTGATATTTTCCTGTTCACAAAAAAGGACAAAAATATTTTATTAACGTGGCAGTCGATTCTTTATACAGAATGTTTCAAAATTGCACGGATGTGTTCTCCACTACAAAATGAGCAAAAAAGCTCGTATATACATGTGTCTCAAAAGTAATGCTGCATTTAACAAAATGCGACTTTGAATAATTACCACCTATAAAAAAATTCGACTGATGACCAGTCCTATACTTCCCACCTAGTAAATATTTGCAAAAAATAAACACTCTTTTTTTTTTATTCTTTGACTAGGCCCAAATAACCTTAGTTGTTGGTGGTCTTTAAAACACAATTTAATTTTTATTCTTTGAAAAAAGCATGGCCCTCTTTTTTGTTTGGTGATCTACTGATGGCTAACTTAATATAGCAAAAATCATGGTTACCTTGATTTACGTACAATTTTTATTTTTTTTAGTAAAATATTTTTTTTCTCGAAAACTATACATTTTAGAGAAAAAAAATATTTACATTTTTTTTATATTATAACATCTAGAATTCATTTATATTTTTTTTACCTATGTTAATACGTGACATTGAGGACGTTTTTTTGAATATCTCAGGATCCACTGAACCGATTTGACTCAAAATCTAATCAGATCTAAGTTAAAGGCTGATAAACACAATAGAACAATCGGCATGCCCGTATGTTGTTCCGTTCTTAAGATATCGAAGGCGAAAAATTGACCACATACACACACACACACATACACACACACACACACACACACATACAGACATAAGTCAGAAAATGATCTTAAACGATTGCTAGGGTCTCAAAACGTGAAAATCTGTTAAAATCTCGAAATATTGTTTTCGGACTGAATCCATTACTTCCCTACCATAGTAGAGGTGGGAAGTAAAAAGTATATTGATGCCTCAATATCTCGATAACAAATAAATTTGAGACATACATTAATATGAGCTTTTTTGCTTATTTTATGGTGGAGAACACATCCCTACAATGCTATCGTGAAATTTTGAAACACCCTGTATTATACAGGTCGTTCGCGAAACAAACACCTTATATTTTTATGAAAAGTTTGCTTTTAGAATTTTTCTTACATAATATTATGAATATAAATAATAAAACATTTAAAACCAAAGTTTTCAACATTATAAATGTACTGAGTATAAAAAAGCTTTTAACAAAAAAAAACATCCTTCAAAAACGCCACTACAAAAAGGAGAAAAATAATAACATTTTGAGGTCGGCGCCAATTTAATTGCAAAAACTTTTTATATACCTATCTACTTTTATTTTATTAAAATGGCGGCGACCTTAAAATTTTATTATTTTCCTCTTTTTTGAAGAATTTTTTTTGTTAAATAGTTTTTTATTTTTTACTTTTTAGTGGCTTTAGTTTGCACGTTGTTAAGCGACTTCTGTCTTGATATTTGATTACAACTAAAAAAAAAGAAAACCCCTGAACTGATTCTAGAAAAATGTATGTAAAACTACCCTGAAGGTATTCCCTATTAAATAAAACAAGAATCATCAAAATCGGTTCACAAATGCAGGAGATATGAGATGATATACATTACATACATAAAAAATACATGATAACAAAAATATCAGTCGAACTACTGTATCGATTTATAATATTATGGTGTTATTTTGTAGTCAATGCTAGAAATTACAGTGCTATTAAATTTTTGTCACTTTTTAACAAATTTAACATTACATAAGGTAAAGTGGGACAGAAATTTTACAGTGCTGAAAATTCTTAAATAATTGATCATACAGAATAGCACCATTATGCTCGACTGCGCACTTCAAAACATTATTTTTTTACGCATTTTGATCACAATTCAAAATTTAGCTTCAAAAGCGATCTTTTTCTATGTAGATCAATAATTTGTTTTTGTGTGAGTGCTAACTAATGTTCTACATGACAGGGAGTTTCACAACGACAGACTGTTCCTGCATGTATAAAATAACTGTTATCTGATCACAATTTAAGATCATTGTCAAATCAAAATTTTTAACAATGCTTTCTGCAACCCAGCATTAGTATAGATAAATAATAAGAAGTATTAGAAATACCTTGTGTCCGTCTTGTGACTTCATGTGTTGTTAACTCGACGCGTTTCAGCAGTCAGTGTAGATTGTACTGTGACAGTGTTGAACAGCGAAATAAATCTGATATAAATACAGTGACATAAATAATTACAAATAAATAATCCTTGTATATATAGTTATTTGTTAAGTGTTATTTAAGTGGCTTGTTTAGTTCAATAATTACCGTTTAAGTTTTTTTATTGTTAGAATTGACTTTTCGTTGTTGCATTTATTGTTATTGTATTTTTAATTATTGTAAATAAATATTTATTTCGCCAACTTAGAAAATAGTTTTGTAACAATATAAAAAATTAACCACACCTGAAGATGGCTGAAACGCGTCGTGTCACAAGACGGACACAAGGTATTTCTAATACTTCGTATTATTCATATAGTGACTTGGAGACCTAACACTCTAAAAATGTACCATTAGTATAGATTCTTGAAACCGTAGACTTTAATGCATAATAACAGTCTGTTGGCGGATTCAGCCGCAGCAAGGCCAATCAGTTTGTATATTAACTGATAAAGAGGTCGACTATAGTGAACGTAAAACGTCTTCTAAAATCTGTACAATCGATCACACGTAAGTAATGCTGATCAGTGATCAATCACTGACAAAAGTGCGTGTTTATTCCGACAACGACTCCCATTAGATATCCTTTCTAATTCTGTCGGGTTCAGTTAAAGGACTCGACCATACGTGCTACATAAAGAGTAAACCATAGTCAATTCTCCCAGGGGGAACATTGAAATGTAGTTGTTCTCGCAATTGCATTCCAATGTTCTTTGAGAATTGGCGTTCCCAGGACCCCGAGCTCGTAACAGTCGGTTTGTGTATGCCGACTGGCAGATTCTAATACACAAATGAATTGTTAATTGTTGTGTTGAAGACGCTAATGATTTGACTTGTCGATGCGTCTATAATCTACAATAATAATAATAAAAAAACATTGTCAAGTTAACTGATTTAACAGTCAATAATCTGTCTTATTCTGGTCGTGCAAAATCAGTGTACAGCTAACATAGACGACCTTATTATACAGATTATAGAGTATATATCATCTGCAGAGAAACGCGTTCAGCGTCGATGACGTAAGCAGGTAATAAAATTCAAAAAATTTAAATAATAATAAATAAATAAATAAAGAAATAAAGAAACAAACAATTGAATGATTAGTCTAAAGCAAGGATCGTTCACCATATTCTCAGATGAGAATATGGTAAGCGCTCCTTGCCTCATCGGTGACCAGCCATCTGATTAGTTGTTTGTTGATTTTTTTTATATTTTGGATAGATTTTATTTCAAATCTCCGTAAATAGTTAACGTATTAACTGTATAGTGAAATAAACAACAAACGAATTGAAAAACAATACATGAAAGATGTTTACTTAAGCATAAAGCAATCATAGCAAAATTTAGATCAAAGAATTAAGCGATTCGGTGCGTAGAAATAAACTTTTGAATGTAAATCAAATTCAATACAATTTATGTAAGCAGAAAAATATTTGATGTTTAAAAAAAAGCGTGAAAAATGAGAAAAATTTATATACAAATAAATACAAAAAAAACACATCCTTGATAAGTATTTGACGTCAAAAAGACACGGCATTGACAGAAAAATATACATATGCAGCCATTACATATATAACTTTGTTAAATGGCATGGAAAAAGAACAGAACAAGACTTTCTGTATCTTGTGTATAAACACTACTGGCCAAAAAAACTCACATTTGAGAACTTCCAATTTAAACTCAGATATTAGTAACGAAAGGATTATTTTTAAATTATAGAAAAATACAGCCTATAAATATTATATTATCATACTAATTTTATAAAGAGGAAATTTTGTATGCTTACGTTCTTTGCTGCCGAATAAAAAATGTCTTTCATTTTTTTTGAATATAAAGAAAGTCAGAATATGGCACGCGATTTCTGAGCTCAATTAGGTACGCTAACTAAAGTTCGGTTTTTCGCTCAGAACGATCCGACCGCAGGATAGAGATCTTCAGAGCATAATATAAAATATGTATTGTTAAATTAATGTCAATTCAAACGCATTAGAGCGCTCGGACTTACCCTACAAGAGATACAGTGAAGTGATATAATATGAGAAATTGGTTGCTCTGGATTATTTTTCTGCCAAACTAAAATCTATACCCGGATGAAAAAAAAATAATAATAATAAATAAACAAATGAATGGTTAGATAATAAATAAAATTTTGACGTGGCTTACTGTTCTACACAACAAATTCATATATAATAATAATAATAAAAAAATTATTACCCGGATGATTTCGGGCGGGAAAGTTAGTACATAAACCGCGTTATATATTACATAAGTTTCACGTCAATCGTGCGTAAAAATTACACAAACCCACATTTTTAACTTCCCATTGGAAGTTATTGTAATGGGTCCGAAAATCGAAATCAAAATGTAGGTATAACAAATTTTTATGTTTCAAGGTCACTACACTATTTTTAGAACGATGTCTGTGTGTGCGTGTGTACGTAGGTATGTACGTATGTGTCCATTTCTTTCTAAGGCGAAATCTCGAGAATGAAAAATGATATCGACTACGTTAGGGTGCCAATCGATGCGTATTAACGTAAATATGATCTGAAAGAAATTTTTTTAAATCGGTTCAGCCGTTCTTTTTTTTTAACCAAATAGACTCCAAAAAAGTAGATTTTACACAATATCTCGCGAATAAAAAATTATATCGACTTCGTAAGGGTGTCAATCGAGGCGTGTTAATGTCATTTTGATCCGACATAAATTTTATAAAAATCGGTTCAGCCGTTTTTTTTTCCTTTTTTTTTAATTATTGTTAAAAATAAATAATAATTATGTTTTAATGATTAAAATGATTACTCTTCTGTGCAATATCTAATTTAATTATTATTATTAAATATTTATCAAACTGGGAAGTTCGTCGTGTGGACCTCAAGGGTCGCACTTTAGTCCTAATAAACGACCCACCTAACGACTTGTTTAAATTAATTTCAACCGATAGTGTTCTTAAGTTGCTTCAACAACTGCTAAATGTACTGTTTTATGGGAAGAACATCGTGTTCCTGAAGGAACGACATGTTCCCTTCTTTTGAAGTTCGTTCTTCCGTAATAAAGGTTTCTAATACTCGTGTTCACCTTTTTGCAATACTCCTTGAAACAAAAAATATCAATGAAATTAAGGCGGCTCGAAAAAAACTCATTGTGTCTCTAACTGAGGGTCGCGTAGATGTATAGAACGCTTAATTCGTTTGCAAATTATTATTTTGAAGCGAGGCTTTTTTACGGACGTTGTGCGCTTGGCCGCAGGGGAGTAAACCGAGAAAAACGTGATTCACTGTAAAAAATGGATGTAAAAATACTTTGAAAGTTAAAGTAGAATTCGCTCGATTTTCTAAGCGATTTTACATTATTATTTATTTTTACACAGAAAACTTCATAAAAATTTGGACTTTTACTGTAAAGTTAAACAAATTTGTGATTTTTACATAAAAGTAAATTAAAATTACATAATTTGTGTAATATTCCAATAAAGTGTGTAAAAATTACAAAATAAAATGTATAGTTACATATATAAAACGGATGAATACAAAACAAATTAATTTAAAATTAGTAACCACGCATGCGCAATGTGTTTTTATGGAATCTACGCGATATGGCGATACCTGTTTGCGACGCCGTTGCCTCTTTGTGTTCCTATTACCAGATTAATCGCTGGCTACAAATGGACCATCGATAATCTACGTAATCGGCCTTCTCATTTCTTACAGTGTTGTTACCGTCACCGCTTTGATTATAATACCCTATTCGTGTGTATTAAACGGTTCAACTCGCTATATCATAAATATAGCAGCTTATACTATAAGGTCTGCGTGGCGTAGTGGTTAGAAGTGGCACATCATGTGAAGTAGATATATACTTTTGTTTCATCTTGTGACTTCTTTTTATTTAGGTATTACGACGCGTTTCGACAACCCGCCATTTTCAGATGAAAATAATTATGAATTACTAGAAATAATTTAAAGACAACCATGTGAGTGATTCATAATTATTTTTATCTGAAGATGGCAACCCGTTTGCCGAATCAAAAAGAAGTCACAAGATGAAGCAAAGGTATTTATCTAGTTTGTAGGGTTCCGTACATCTGACGAAAAAACAGAACCCTTATAGGATCACTCTCGTGTCTGTCTGCCTGTCTGTCACGGTTTATTTTCTCCGAATCTATTGGACGAATCCAATCACCCAATCACGGACGTAGATATAGCGTAAATAATCGAATTCTGATTTTGGGGGGCAAATTAGAAAATAAAAAAAAATTGTCATGTGACATATCAAATGAAAAAACTCGTTATGAGAAATACAAATATATTTTTTCCATAATTTTAAAATGCATAGTTTAAAAGATATTAAAGAAAATTTATACGAAAATAGAGCATTCCCTCCCCTTATCTCCGAAACTACTGACCCTAAAATTTTGAAAAAAATAGGGAATATAGGGCTTCACTCATAGTTTACAGGAAAACCTAAACGAAAATCCTACGTCTTTAAGTTCCCACGGAAGACGGAATTGTACGGAACCTTCTCCACGCGAGTCAGACTCGCACTTGACCGGTTTTTTTACTAATTGTTTATTTATTTTTATTTATTGTAGATTATAGACGCGTCGACATCTAAGGCCATTAGCGTCTTTCAACTACACTAAATAACAACTAACTTAAAACTATAAATAACATCACAAAACATCCATGAACGCAGGTGCATGCTAACCACTAGACTATCTGCCCCCTGCTACTGATTGTTACTTAATATAAATATAAATGCGGTCAATTAAAGTGTGTGGTCGCAAACCGGGCGCTTAAACTATACCAGGCTACAGAACAAACGTCTACGTTGAAAAATTACTAAAAAAGCGACATAAACGACTTTGTTTTGTAGCTATTGATATAGGAAGTGTACTATTAATGAATAGGAAACAATCCTTTGAAATCGTACGAGGTTCTTAAAGTATCAAGCGGAAATAATGCGCATCCTTAAGAGCTTCACATTTATGTGTTCAGTGCATTCTATTTTTATTACTATCGCTGTTAAGCCGCAGAGGTCTGTTAGATGTCTGTTCTTAAGCTTCCCATTCACTTACGCTCTTCTGGTCATCTTATTTTAGGAGGGCGATCATTCTTAACATTTAGATGATTACCTTTTTTTTTGGTTTGATTAGATTTGACCAAAATCATTATTATAAAATTTGAGGATTTGAAAATAAAGATAAAAAATTCTTAATGAAACTGTCGAGCGTCTATAATTCACAATTCATTCAATCTTAATGAAACTAGTGGCTTAAATGACGGATTATATGACAGTCGCGACTTTGCGATACGAGCCTAAGTTCGATTCGTGCGGTAAATACACACTCGTTCTGGTATAAATGCAACATAACCTTAAGAAAGTATTGTAAAATTGCGACTGTCAGATTCTTCACTTTAATTCGAAGTTGCTATATTTAAATAGAGCAATTTGATCCTTGAAAACAGTTTTAAGATTGTTGGAAATGAGCACTTCCGTATTGCTTTTTATTGATCCTTTGTGCCACGGAAGTGCTCATTTTCAACAATCTTAAAATTCTTCACTTTAGCCACGCGTTACATACAATATTTTTTGCAACAACTGCTTCAAAAGTTCAATTTGAAGCAAATAAAACACAATTTGGATACATTTTATTAGTGACATTATAGCGAAGTAATCTATAAAGTACTTTATTACGCACCTGTGTTATAAAGTAAAACAAAACAGTATTACTTTATAGAACGGAGTGCGTTAAAATTTACTTTAAACACTACCGTTCGAACGCATGAGAAGCTTCCATAAAGAATCACTTTTCAAACGGTACCCGGCCATCTAAAATTGTACTTTTGATGCAAGTGTTGCAACAAATATTTTATTGTCTTATTTCTTATAAAAGTTTTGCAGTACAGAACATAAAAATAATGGTTATTCACGTCAAAATGTATAGGCAAAAGTTTCTTTATTAGTAAGTCCAACTAGGCAGCTGACCAAGGAGGTTATCAAAGTATTAAAACAAACGCATTATTTTCTTCCCGAGTTATATATTGTTTTACAGGAAAATTCTAAAATACAAATTTTATGCTTTGTAATACTAAAACAGAATTTAATAAAAAGTCATAGAAGGCACGTTTAGTATTCAAAATTCAAATAGCAGCTGAGAATATTAATCATGAGCGCCAAGAACCGAAAACAATTCGTCTTTGTGACTGGGAAATGATAATAACATAATATTATGCGGTATCAAGGTTATAAGTAGACCAAATTGAAAAGTTGGCTAGAGAAAAATTTAGCAATATAACTATTGAAGAATGGCAAACTTATGCACACATCTAAAGAAATTTGAACACAAATAATAATAGAAAAAGAGCATTTATATGACGATGCTCTAGAGCAGCGGTTACCAGCCTTTTTTGTTGTGTGGACAACTAAATTTTGTAAAAAAAATTTGAGGCCCCCTAACTAAATATACAAGTAAAAACTATAAACACACACACTCGATTGTTCCCATCTCTACCCCTGAAGCTCCGATAATATTTATCTTGGCTTTTAGACTCTCGACCAGCGTCCACGGCCCAATACCACGCTGCCCGCGGCCCATGGGTTGGGAACCGCTGTTTTAGAGGAATTGGTTTTTACTATTAATACCGGTTCTTCAGATGAGGAATTCTCATTTTCAAACAGTGGAGAAGACTTGTCAGGAATTGAACCCCTGACAGACTCTGATTAATTTTTTTCTAATATTATAATATAACTAGCGGCTCCGTCCGGCTTCGCCTGGGTGTTAAGAAAGCCCGGGTGCAATACACTACTCTCTCGCTTCGCTCGTTCGCTATATATATAAACCTTACGTGAAAAATTATCAAACTGATGGTGAAAACCGCATCAAAATCCGTTTCGTGCTTTAGAAATTACATTACTCACTCGCTTCGCTCGTTCGCTATATTATAAACCTTCCATGAAAATTTATCTAACTGATGGTGAAAACCGCATCAAAATCCGTTGCGTGGTTTAGGAGGAGTTAGCGGTTAAACAGACAGACAGACGCGAAAAGCGACTTCAATTTATACTATGTAGAGATATTATCTATAGGTTATTACGATCCTTATTATTTCAATATTAATAATTTTCCGAGGATATAGAGGAACTGGTGGTAAAAAACTTATTATTATTTCAGCGCTGAAATAATAATAAATTTTTTACCACCAGTTTCTCTATCTTCTGAAAATTATTAATAATATACCTAATATGATTACATTGCCACCGGTACATAAATAATTGTATTACCTATAATTATAATTTATGTATCGAAAAAAAATTTCTCGACGCCCGGCGTTCACAATTTCATCGTCCCCCACTCAAACTTCGCGCAGATCAGTCTCCGCCTTTACCTTTTTTAGAAAGTGAACGAACTCTAGCGTATGTCAAATTTTTATAAAACAATGTTTATATAACAATATAATATCTGGGTGGCCGAGCTTTGCTCGGATGAGTTCAATAAAAACAGTACTTAATATGCTGTGAGATCGAGTGTGAGATATTATTTTCTCAGAATATTATTCCGAAACGAATTTATTTCTGTAACATAATTTAAAATAATTGTTTCTGATATTTTAACTACCTATGTGTATTTTTAAGCGTAAAAACTAAGTATCAACTTGAATCAAGCATTTTTTCCTGTAAATATTATTTAGGTCGCCATTTTCAAATCTACCGCCGTTATTGTTTTGTTGACTGAAGAACTCGCAAAAACCGATTTTCATAGATTGAATATCTTGTAAAAATGTTCGAATCAGATGAAATTTTGCTCGCCCATTACCATTTTAACAATCCAATTTTAAGCATTAATACCAAATATCAACTTTATCGAAGTACTTTTTCTCTGTGATGTCATCTTAACAACTTCCAGTAAATTTCAAATACTTTTTTTTTGCATAGGTACCTACTGAAAAACTCACAAAAAACGATTCTTTTAATAACAAACGTCAGACTAACCTGCGCAAAACTTTTTTTGCATGTATCTTCACCATAGTTTTTAAAAATCGATGTGTTTTGATACACATGCCTGCGGCGCTAGAAGTGCTAATTTTTAGATACGCAAAACTTTTTTGTACGTATCTTAACAATAGTTTTTAAAAATCGATGTGTTTTTACACAGACCCGCGGCGCCAGAAGTGCGGCCCTTCGGGCCGCCGTTTTGTCATTATTTACATATTGTGCAAGACACTTCTTATATTAGTGTTCATTTACAATTTTAACACTTGTGATATATTATATAAAATCTATGTAGAAATAGACTTAGAATCAATTTAACTTTAATTGAGCGAGTTATAATAAATAAAAAAACACCTTTTTTATAATTGCTCCCCTCTGGAACCAAAATTCCTACCTAGATCAATTTCGCGCCCCGAAAAATCCTCATTCTGTAAATTTCATCAAATCGTTAGTCGTTTTTGAGAAAAAAAGGTCTAGGTAAGATTATACGTCATACTACATTTAACGTACCTACTTACCTATACTACATATTTTATATAAGTAATATAAAAATAACATACCTATTTATTTAAATATTAGCTAAAACTACTTACATATTTATGTTTAGAATTTATTGTTGTTATTTTTTTACTTTTCAAATAATTACTGATTATTTTAATAAGTTAAAGATTCACTGTCAGAGTAATTTTGACATAAATAATGAAAATAGTTTGTTTTTTCCAAAGCCTACTCACAATACGACACTGTTTTATGACGTTAAAAAACTGTTTTTTAAAATGATAAAATCGATAAGAAAACGAATTTTTCCAGGGATGAGACCTAGCTAAATCGATTTTTTGCCCCCCGAAACCCCTTTTCGGTAAATTTGATCAAAATCGTTAGAGCCGTTTTCGAGAAAATATTTATATAGATACATAGAAACATATATACAAGATTTACTCGTTTAATAATATAGGGAGATTACCTTGAAATGTGTGGATGGATCCTTTTTTAAACGACTTCAAAAAAAGACGGGAGGTTCTCAATTAGTCGACGCGTATATATTGTTTTTTAATTATTTTTTATGTATGACCACGCATAACTTTTTGCTGTATAGTGTTTAAAAAAAAAAATTCGACTGATGACCAGTCCTATACTTCCCACCTAGTAAATATTCGCAAAAAATAAACACTCTTTTTTTTATTCTTTGACTAGGCCCAAATAACCTTAGCTGTTGGTGGTCTTTAAAACACAATTTAATTTTTATTCTTTGAAAAAAGCATGGCCCTCTTTTTTGTTTGGTGATCTATTGATGGCTAGCTTAATATAGCAAAAATCATGGTTACCTTGATTTACGTACAATTTTTATTTTTTTTAGTAAAATATTTTTTTTCTCGAAAACTATACATTTTAGAGAAAAAAAATATTTACATTTTTTTCATATTATAACATCTAGAATTCATTTATATTTTTTTTTACCTATGTTAATACGTGACATTGAGGACGTTTTTTTGAATATCTCAGGATCCACTGAACCGATTTGACTCAAAATCTAATCAGATCTAAGTTAAAGGCTGATAAACACAATAGAACAATCGGCATGCCCGTATGTTGTTCCGTTCTTAAGATATCGAAGGCGAAAAATTGACCACATACACACACACACACACATACACACACACACACATACAGACATCAGTCAGAAAATGATCTTAAACGATTGCTAGGGTCTCAAAACGTGAAAATCTGTTAAAATCTCGAAATATTGTTTTCGGACTGAATCCATTACTTCCCTACCATAGTAGAGGTGGGAAGTAATAAACCACTTCGGTAATATATAAGTATACGATAACAAGATAAAATAGCTATTACCTACGTCGAACTTTTAGGATTTTACCCGAAAATAATGCAAGCAAAATTTCAAAAGTTTTGTGAATGTGACTAAATGTACAGATTGTCCGAAATAAGTTCTGAACATAGCAAATTAATGAGTGCATTAAGAAAGACATAAACAAAATGACTAGCGTGACAAAGAGAGAATGCAATCATGGCTAGGTAAATTTTCAAATTAAATTTAAGTAAACATTCGAAGTATCCATGGAAATAACTAAACTAATAAATAAAGTGGAAAAAATTACCTCTTTGTGTTGTCATATTTGATGCTATTCTATAAATACAAATTTTAACACGGACGTCGTGAGTAAATACTGCACAATTAAATGAATGCATAATGACTGCAAACCGTATATGAAACACCTATTGTAAGAACAATGACGTAACACAATGCTGTAATCAGGAAAAATTCATTAATTCAAACCTATGTCACCGTAGGGATTCTAACCCTAAACTTTCCACTATCGCGGCAGACTGAATTTTTCCTGATTACAGCATTGTGTAACGTCATTTCATATACTGTTTGCAGTCATTATGCATTCATTTAATTGATGCTATTCTGTTTGGCCAATGTTAGAATTTACAGCACTGTAAAATTTCTGTCTCACTATACCCTATGCAATGTCAAATTTGTTAGAAAGTGACAAAAATTTAACAACACTATAATTATCCAAGTGTGCAAGCTTTCACGGCCGGCATTGTTCCAAGTCTTCATGGTTTCCGGGCTTGTAGGTCGTGGTCCGGTGGTATTTCTACCTGAAGTTTCGTCTACAACTGCGGTAGACATTCTCCGACATACAAAACCAAGGACCAATCGTACAAGGACGGGATACGACCGAGTAGAGAACTCACCCCCACCACTACACACTGCGCAGTTGACCAATGACAGATAGACGGACTACGACCGAACAGAGAACACTCTGGTAATGGGCATAAAAGAAGGAAGAACACCAGTCACTGACACATTTACCTGTGAGCCGCCAAGGAGGACACTTCGACCGCTGCCACATCGCCTTTGAGAATGTCTACCGCAGTTGTAGACGAAACGTCAGGTAGAAATACCACCGGACCACGGCCTACAAGCCCGGAAACCATAAAGACTTGGAACACTATAACTTCTAACACTGACTCAACAGAATAGTGCCATGTATCTATTTTCAGATTAACTTTTGGACAATCTGTATAACCCATTTTACCTTTTGGTCATAGATATAACAGTTCTTCTTTACAAAATGTCGTCGCAAGCATTCCATTCTAATTACAATGTAATATTTTCAATATAATGAATATTTAACATTCCTATAACTATGTTATTAATATTCGTGAAACAATATAAGGACAAACCCAATATTTTAATAATTCCACATAAATATCAAATATAATTGAAATGTTGGAACTATATGTTGTCACTTTTAATTAATTTTATAATTATTTTAAGTTGAATTCTTAAACACTGATGTAACTATCAATATAAAGGTTATTTAGACATTAATATGAAAAATAACAACAATATCATTTCCACAAAATTCTTGGGTTTAAATGTTGATCAATATTTGAACTTTAAAAATCATTGTAAACATCTAGTTTCTAAACTTAAGTTTTTATTTTGTATTTAAAAATTTTAAAAATATATAGGTTGAGTTTAGTACGACTGTTTTTTAAGTAATTAAATTTTGGAAAATTCAGCCATTAAGCTAACCCTAATGGCTGAATTTTCCAAAATTTAATTATTTAAAAAATATATTAACCTTTCAGCAGTTATGTAATTTCTAATACGCTCAAGTTCACTCTCGATTAAAGTTTGTAATTTGCTTCTGGGGCAGTTCCTACATGCAAGTACGAGTAAGGTATTCGTTTGTCAAAAAAAAAATCAGATGCGCTACTGATGTGTCGCAGCGAACAAGTTGCAGAGATTTATTAAAAAAAAGAGTGTGTGTGTACTATGTACGCACGTCAGAAGTTATACTCCTTTGGTGTTGTAGGTAAAATTAATTAATGTTCTATATCTCCCCCCGTAATTTGCATCCCCCCGCGAGAATCTCCGCGTAGCTTTCTATTAGTGAAAGAATTTTTAGAATCGATTTAGTAGTTCCAGAGATAATAATTTATGATTTCGCTTATTTTATTTAATTATTGCAGATTACAAACGCTCGATAACTAAGGTCATTAGCGTCTAAATACATCAAATTAAATTTAAAGATATCATAAAACATCCATGAGCTGAAGTGGGATTCGAGCCCACGACAGTATTATTCAAAGGCCAGCACGCTAACCAATATACCAAGCTGTCTGCAGTAAGTGTGAGGTTAAGTCGAACACACAAGAAGACATTATTTTTTTCTTCTTTTTAAATGACTATATCGGGTTTTTTTAAATTTAATTTTAATTTTATTATTTTTTAAATGAAGATAATTTATTTTCAATTCTATAACGGCACTTAAAACACGTACTAGTAAACATGATACAGCAGTGCCATCTCTTGCGATAGCCGTGATTAGTGAATGTGGTTAGAACTATAGAACGTCGCGCGGTTACTATAATATTATATAATAATTAATGTATTACGTTCATTTGTACATATATACCCGCCACCTCCTCCGTCAGAGCTGTCACCTCCACCACATACATAATTTCGCTTCCTCCCACGAATCCATTAGGCGCTGCGACGCCGTTTATTATTTCGTGAACACGCGTAGTGATGCGTGCGAGACGCACAATAATGAAAACTGATGTTTAAACTCCAAAGTGCAGGATGGTGGGTGGCGTTATAATTTCGGGCACTATTGTTCTCAAAAGGTTGTCTTACACAATAATATATACCTATATATAACATAGTAAGAGAGCTCATGGATTACCCTTTAAACTTTATCAATACATATAAAAAATTAAAAATTAAAAAAAAATAGAACCTTCTTCAAAAAATCCACAAAAAAAAAGGAAAATAATAAAATTTTGAGTTCGGCGTCAGTTTCTAAAACTTTTTATATATCTACTTTTATTTTATATTAAATTGGCGCCGATCTCAAAATTTTATTATTTTCCTCTTTTTTTAGAGGTTTTTTTGAAGGAGAATCTATTTTTTTAATTTTTTACTTTTTAGTGTCTTTACAATACGTAGTTTGCAGTTTTACAAGTTATTAACCGACTTCGCTGTGTCAAAACTGACATTTACCTTAACGATGTTACACTCCGTTACTCACTTTTTATTAAAATCAGTCGAACTACTGAACCGATTTAAGTAAAATGTATATAAGAACCATTCCCAGGGTAGGTATGCCAGCTATTAAATAAAAAAAGAATCATAAAAATCGGTCGTGTAATTTCTGAAAAAATCGCGCACCTACACACATACATACATACTAGGGAAAAACAGAAACTTCCTTTTTTTGAATTCGGTTAATAAAATAGATAGATATTGTAAATTATAGACGCTCGACAACAGAAATCATAAGCTTCTTGAAATAAAATATGTCTTCAAATTTTCAGCTTTTAAATATTTTTTCCGATTGCATTCTCAATTTCTAAACCAAAGCCAATGTTAAAATAATTTTTTTTCTCTGTCAGTTTGTCAGTACGAACGGATTTAATTCAAAAATTACTGAAACTATTGATATGAAAATATTTACACAGGTTCGCTTGTATTTATGATTAGCCTAAACAAAAGCTATTTGCCTGGAATAACCATTTGCCTGCGACATAGGTAAGTCGAACTAACAAAGGTATTCTATTCAAAAACGTATTTTAAAAATAATAATAAAAATAAATATTATTTGTACGTTGAAATATTTCATGACAAAAGAACTCATCATCACTGTCACCTGCACGTGCAGAGAAAGTTAAAAGCTGCTCCAAGCACTCAAAGCACACGGAAAGCTTTGTGAAGTGTCATCACTATTGGTTCAATATTGAATAGAAAGAATAGCTGTGATTGTAGTAAGATCCTATTTTTATTAAAAGCTTATTTCTACAACTTCAAGTTTCATTTTAATCTTTTTTTTTCAAGTTTCGTATATCGGCAAGTTATTGAACGTAACCCAAATAAATATTACGACAAGCGAAACAAATGACGTCCGTTTTAGATCGACCTTTTGACACTTCGTTTTATTTTAACTTTTATATTTTTCAATTTCGTATTGTATTGTTACAAAACTGTTTTCTGAGTTGGCGGAATAAATATTTATTTACAATAATTAATAACACAATAACAATAAATGCAACAACGAAAAGTCAGTTCTAACAATCAACACAATTAAACGATAACTAAACAGTAATTACAAAGCAAAACCAACAACTATATACAATAATTCGTAATTATTAACTATATACAATTAACTACACTAATATTTATTTTATCAGGTGTATTTATATCACGGAACTATTTATATTTCACAAAATACTGTTTATTTATTTCTATATATATATGTCAACTTATTTCGCACTATATTCGCTGTTCAACACTGTCACAGTATAATCTACACTGACTGATTCCCGTTGACTGATTAATATTTATATCACTGATCCGCTTGGTTGCACGACTCACTATTGACCCCTGTTTATATAGGCTGCGTAGCTCAAACCTAGCGCGTTCTAGCGTTCTCTAGAACTTTCGTGTAGGCACCAGTGTGTTCAACGTCAGACACCGCTTCTCAGAATTCTTGCCTGACGTTTATATACAGGGTGATCCGTAACAGTATTATTGCTTGGGACTCAAATAAATTTTCAAACCGAGCAAGCGAAGCTCGGTATTAGCTCAACCGTTTGACATTTGGTTTTATTTGTTTGTCTGTCTGTTTGTTTCGAGATTACAGCAAATTTTGGCCAGGACATTTTTTAAACCCAAAATAAGTTTCGGGATTGTTCTGTACGATAGAACAGAACCCTCTGTGTACAGAATGGAGTTGGTACTATTTGTCCTGTATTTTTGACGTAAATAACGTCTTATGTCTCATACTGGGTTGGTATTTTAGAAATATTAGATGTAACGGAAATAGTTGGAAGTGGTTGAGGTCTCAGACACAGTAAGCCATGGTGGTCATGTGGAAAAGTACGAGTCTATCGACAGATACAAAAAATTCCAAGCCCAAGTTCAAATCCCGAAAGCTTTTAATATTATTTTTTTAATAAAGAAATTATATTATAGGTATCGGATAACAATTTAAAATATAAAAAAATAAAATTACAATTATTTTATTTCTTATATTTTACGAACATTTGATTTTATAGATAAATAAAAGTGAATGCATTTCTTTCCATGACAACGAATACAATCATTTGTGTTTAACGGTATTCACGCCATCTATCTGTACCCGCGATACAGGCATACCCATTTTTTTTAATGTTACCATTCCAACTCCACAAGTGGGTAATGGTCAAAATTCACTATTCAAAATTTTACAATATTTTTACTTCCCACCTCTACTATGGTAGGGAAGTAATGGATTCAGTCCGAAAACAATATTTCGAGATTTTAACAGATTTTCACGTTTTGAGACCCTAGCAATCGTTTAAAATCATTTTCCGACTGATGTCTGTATGTGTGTGTGTGTGTGTGTGTGTGTGTGTGTGTATGTGTGTGTGTATGTGGTCAATTTTTCGCCTTCGATATCTTAAGAACGGAACAACATACGGGCATGCCGATTGTTCTATTGTGTTTATCAGCCTTTAACTTAGATCTGATTAGATTTTGAGTCAAATCGGTTCAGTGGATCCTGATATATTCAAAAAAACGACCTCAATGTCACGTATTAACATAGGTAAAAAAAAATATAAATGAATTATAGATGTTATAATATGAAAAAAATGTAAATATTTTTTTTTCTCTAAAATGTATAGTTTTCGAGAAAAAAAATATTTTACTAAAAAAAATAAAAATTGTACGTAAATCAAGGTAACCATGATTTTTGCTATATTAAGTTAGCCATCAGTAGATCACCAAACAAAAAAGAGGGCCATGCTTTCTTCAAAGAATAAAAATTAAATTGTGTTTTAAAGACCACCAACAGCTAAGGTTAATTGGGCCTAGTCAAAGAATAAAAAAAAAGAGTGTTTATTTTTTGCAAATATTTACTAGGTGGGAAGTATAGGACTGGTCATCAGTCGAATTTTTTCGTTTTGAGATCCCCCGAATCCAAAAAACATATTTTTGAAAAAAGTTTGTGAGCACGATACAGATCAAACAGCTGAGTGGATCGAAACCAAATTTTGATTACATGTTTGACATGTAAATAGGTATAAAGAGCCCTATTGGTTTTATAGGAAAAATTGACGCATGCGCAGAGGAGATATGACCTGTAACGTTGTTTTTTCTGTAATAACGGTATCCTTTCCGTTACAGTTTATTATTATTATTATTTTTCCAAAAAAGTCTTGTAAAAAATTGTTTTTCTAAATATTAGCTTCGTAAATATTTTGAAAATAAAAAAATGAGCTGTTTTTTTGTTCTGAAGTAATTTATCTGTCAAAAAGAAATGAGTTATCTGACAGGCATGCTTAGGTTAATTTTTATGTGTGAAACCATATGTAACTATGGAAACAAAAAGCAAATATAATATAAATATTTAATACTAGCCGTTGCCCGAGTCATCGCACACGTTAACAGAAATTTTATTTTTAAAGTTATTTTGAAGTTGGAATGGTCCGCGTCCAATTGGCTGGAATTTTTTCTAGCTAGATAATAAAATTGTAATTTGTAACAATCAACTCTATATAAAATAAGTACATAAAAATTAATAGTTTAATTTTGCTTTATTCTCCTACCTCAGGGGTCGGCAACCTTTTGAGACGGAAGAGCCAAAAGTTACAATTTACAAAATTTCCCAGTTTTTAAAGAGCCACTAACATTTTTATTTCAATATTATGGTATTTGATTAGGATTAGGTATATAAAAAAAAAAGTTCTGACTGCGACCGTTGACGACACAGTGCACCAATAACTAAACAAACAGAACAGTGTTGCCACATTTAAAAAATGTCAGCTGTCCGTATACTCTCTACTCCACCTATTCTCACTGTTCTCTGTTGACTGTTTTTTATCCCGTTTAAAGTTTTTTTTGCAGTATAATATTTTTTATGAGTTTTGAAAATAAAATAATATAATTATTGGATGAGAATATAATTCTCGAAACGTCAGCTTAATAAATGCAATATTAACAGTATTTGCTTATTATTTTTGGATCCTTAAGCCATTTCAAAGCTGTCTTCTTTCATTATCATCAGGATCACCACTTTTCTGTTTTTAATTAAACAGTTCTTCACAAATATAATTATTAATATTTGCGCATGGAAATGGAGAGCCGCATCTTGACATCATAAGAGCCGCATGCGGCTCGCGAGCCGCAGGTTGCCGATCCTGCTAGCTTCATGTTCACAAAAGCTATAGTATTAAATAACAGTTGTATTTCTGCACCTACAAAGTTCGAGTAGTGACTTTTTCTGAGTCAAACATGTAACTGACAACCGTCTAATGTAGACAAGGACTACAACGTGAACCTTTCCCATGGCTTCTGCATAATTATTCAAGATAATTACATTCCAAGACATGGATATTGTTCAAGTGTAAAAGTGTACCGAACTGTATTAAAGTCAACCAGTCGGGGACATCATTAGCATGCAGGAAAGCCCTTGGTGCCGGTGTAACAGTCAAATCATACCCCCGGGATAATCTTACCGGGGGGGTAAAATTATCCTAGTATAATTTTACCCCCCGGTAAAATTATCCTAGAATAATTTTACCCCCGGTAAGATAATACTAGGATTATTATACCCCCCGTATGGGGGTAAAATTTTCCTGGGAAGATTTTACCGGGGGTATCATTTTTCTGGGAAGATTTTACCGGGGGTATCATTTTCCTGGGAAGATTTTACCGGGGGTATCATTTTCCTGGGAAGATTTTACCGGGGGTATCATTTTCCTGGGAAGATTTTACCGGGGGTATAATTTTTCTTGTAAAATCTTACCGGGGTGGGGGGGGGTATAATTCTAAACATTCTATGGATTGTAAGATTTTTTATTTTCTATAATTTGGGCATTTATAAAGGCACTGATAATAATGTACTATCGGTTTTTGTGCTGCAATATCAATATCAAAGATTTTTGAGTGATGTTTTCATTAATGGTGATCAAATGCATTACCGATGCCGTGGAAAGGACGTACATTTTGTTTTGTAAAAACATTTTGTTCTGTTCTCAGAATTTTTTCAACGTGCGTAAGAGCTATGAGTAGGTAGGTAGCCAGACCTAGTAGGTCTGAATAGATGGCCAGAACCCAAAACATATATTATATACAAAAATCCAGTACAAAGGAAATCGTTTAAAATATGTTATCATTTGACATTTGCGAAGGAACCAAACAGTGATATTTTTTTGTGTTTATAATATTGCTAGGTACAAACATCCACTACTCCCCCGACCCCAAAAAATTTATATACAAAAATCTATTATGAAGGAAGTTATTTGAAATATGTTATCATTTATAAAGTAACCGTTACAATACATTATACTTATACTTTAATTATTATGACAAATTATTCAAAAACAAATATAAATCGTTAGTAAATATCATCAGGATTGATGATATATAACTTTCCCCGCTCTTTATTTTCATTAAATTCGTGCGAGGAATTTCAGATTTACAGCAACATTTATTCGCACAATAAAGTTAGTATACTTAATTTACGTCTATTCTCAACAGAAATATAATTCATAACAATATAAAATGCAATTCTACCAAAGAAAACAAAAAGATTTTACTAGCAAAATGATACCCCCGGTAAAATCTTACCAGGAAAATTTTACCCCCCCCAGGAGGATACAATATTCCTAGCACACCGGTGTGCCAGTAAAATCATACTTCCGGATAATCTTACAGGGGGGGGGGTAAAAATATCCTAGAATAATTTTACCCCCGGTAAAATAAAACTAGGAATATCGTACCCCCTTAACAATCACTATTTACAATAATAAAGTCAAACAATGCCCGGATTATCTTACCGGGGGGTAAAAATATCCTAGGATAATCTTACCCCCGGTAAAATAAAACTAGGAAAATCGTACCCCCTTAACAATCACTATTTACAATAATAAAGTCCAACAATGCCCGGATAATCTTACCGGGGGGTAAAAATATCCTAGGATAATCTTACCCCCGGTAAAATAACACTAGGAATATTGTACCCACTTAACAATCACTATTTACAAATTTCAATTATAAAATCAAACAATCACACAATGATCTCTATAGTATTGTATTGTATTTTAAAGACCACCAACAGCTAAGGTTATTTGGGCCTAGCACCAATTCATATTTTCAATTCATTATTATTTTTTTTTTTTTAATAATAAATTGAAAATCCAATTGACACTTTTACCAGCTCTCGGGCTAGAACTCGGGAACTGGGGACTTGTAATAGAGGAACCATAGCAACGCCATGTAAACAACAGCGCCGCTACACTCTCGGCTATTCTCAAGCACAATGATCTCTATAATTGATTGTGGATCATAGATGGTGACACGCCGACAATTCTGTTTCTTAAAGTGACTGTAAAAAGTGAGGAAACTAGAATTTTTACTACTCCACCAGTTCAAAAATTTTTACCCACTGAACGAATTACCCACTAACCGAATTTCAAAAATGGCACCAGTTTATGTAGGCCTCCGAATGGACAATGAGATGGTCTGAAATTATAGGTACATGGTGTTCAATTTATAAAAATACAAGTCGGTTGTACCATGACTACATCGTACACCCTGTATAGCTAAAAATAATTTTAAAGTGTAGTGCTCTTATTCCAATCCGACTTTTATTTAAAATTTTTTTTCTGAAGCACATAATAATTAAGATATCGCCCGAGACATTATTAGTAATTCACCCTGTATTATATAGAGCTTTAAGTATAATAATATAGAGGTTACTATAATAATATGATCAGGATATCTTTACCGGGGGGGTTTCGTTTTCCTAGTAAAATCTTGCCGGGGGGTAACATTTTCCTGGGAAGATTTTACCGGTGGGAGGTAAAATTTTCCCAGGAATATTATACCCCGCGGTAAGATTTTACTAGGAAAATGATACCCCCGGTACGATATAACTAGGAAAATTTTACCCCCCTCAGGAGGGTATAAAATTCCTAGTTTTATCTTACCGGGGGTAAAATTATTCTAGGATATTTTTACCCCCCTGGTAAGATTATCCGGGGATATGATTTTACTGGCACACCGGTAAAATAAAACTAGGAATATTGTACCCCCTTAACAATCACTATTTACAAATTACAATAATAAAGTCAAACAATGCCCGGATTATCTTACCGGGGGGTAAAAATATCCTAGGATAATCTTACCCCCGGTAAAATAACACTAGGAATATTGTACCCACTTAACAATCACTATTTACAAATTTCAATTATAAAATCAAACAATCACACAATGATCTCTATAGTATTGTATTGTATTTTAAAGACCACCAACAGCTAAGGTTATTTGGGCCTAGCACCAATTCATATTTTCAATTCATTATTATTTTTTATTTTTTTTAATAATAAATTGAAAATCCAATTGACACTTTTACCAGCTCTCGGGCTAGAACTCGGGAACTGTAATAGAGGAACCATAGCAACGCCATGTAAACAACAGCGCCGCTACACTCTCGGCTATTCTCAAGCACAATGATCTCTATAATTGATTGTGGATCATAGATGGTGACACGCCGACAATTCTGTTTCTTAAAGTGACTGTAAAAAGTGAGGAAACTAGAATTTTTACTACTCCACCAGTTCAAAAATTTTTACCCACTGAACGAATTACCCACTAACCGAATTTCAAAAATGGCACCAGTTTATGTAGGCCTCCGAATGGACAATGAGATGGTCTGAAATTATAGGTACATGGTGTTCAATTTATAAAAATAAAAGTCGGTTGTACCATGACTACATCGTACACCCTGTATAGCTAAAAATAATTTTAAAGTGTAGTGCTCTTATTCCAATCCGACTTTTATTTAAAATTTTTTTTCTGAAGCACATAATAATTAAGATATCGCCCGAGACATTATTTGTAATTCACCCTGTATTATATAGAGCTTTAACTATAATAATATAGAGGTTACTATAATAATATGATCAGGATATCTTTACCGGGGGGGTTTCGTTTTCCTAGTAAAATCTTGCCGGGGGGTATCATTTTCCTGGGAAGATTTTACCGGTGGGAGGTAAAATTTTCCCAGGAATATTATACCCCGCGGTAAGATTTTACTAGGAAAATGATACCCCCGGTAAGATTTTACTAGGAAAATGATACCCGCGGTAAGATTTTACTAGGAAAATGATAACCCCGGTACGATAACTAGGAAAATTTTACCCCCCTCAGGAGGGTATAAAATTCCTAGTTTTATCTTACCGGGGGTAAAATTATTCTAGGATATTTTTACCTCCCTGGTAAGATTATCCGGGGGTATGATTTTACTGGCACACCGGTAAAATAAAACTAGGAATATTGTACCCCCTTAACAATCACTATTTACAAATTACAATAATAAAGTCAAACAATGCCCGGATTATCTTACCGGGGGGTAAAAATATCCTAGGATAATCTTACCCCCGGTAAAATAACACTAGGAATAATGGCGTACATTTCGCCAGCCGGACGCTTTAAGAATTTAGCAAAACTGAATAGGTCAAAAATTTGTATTAAATTTGTACTAATTTTTACCGACAAAAAAAAATTTGTACCTCAAAAAAACATAGGCGTACGGAGACATTATAGGTGCGTCCGGCTGGCGAAACGTTTCGCTGGCCGGACGCACCCCCCAAAAAATGAATTTTTTTAAAAATATTAACACAGCCGTATTTGAAATAATT
This sequence comes from Mongoloraphidia duomilia, assembly GCA_039654895.1. Lineage (NCBI taxonomy): Eukaryota > Metazoa > Arthropoda > Insecta > Raphidioptera > Raphidiidae > Mongoloraphidia > Mongoloraphidia duomilia. The sequence goes on from CM077527.1 coordinate 19,527,585, forward strand.
TGTACTAATTTGTAAATTTTTGATGTTCGTGGATCCCTAACCATTTAATAAAATAAAATAAAATTAATTACAGAATATTTTGTACGGGATATGAGATTTCTAATTCCGGTTACAAAAAATTTGTACCTTTAAAAACGTAGGCGTACTTGGTAAATATTTGGAAACACTGCTAAATTTTGGATGCTCGTGGGACATTGATAATTTAAAAAAATTATATTAAATTAATTACAGAATAATTTGTACGGGATATGAGATTTCTAATTCCCGTTACAAAAAATGTATACTTTTAAAGACATAGGCGTACTCAGTAAATATTTGGAAACACAGCTAAATTTTAGAGGTTTTAGAGTACGCCTACGTTTTTAAAGGTACAAATTTTTTGTAACCGGAATTAGAAATCTCATATCCCGTACAAATTATTCTGTAATTAATTTTATTTTATTTTATTAAATGGTTAGGGATCCACGAACATCAAAAATTTAGCAGTGTTTTCAAATATTTACTGAGTACGCCTATGTTTTAAAAGTTACAAATTTTTTGTAACCAGAATTAGAAATCTCATATCCCGCAAAAATTATTTTGTAATTAATTTAATTTAATTTTTTTAAATTATTATGATTCCACGAACATCTAACATTTAGCAGTGTTTTCAAATATTTATTGATTACGCCTATGTTTTTAAAAGTTCAAATTTTTTGTAACCGAAATTAGAAAGCTCATGGCCAGTACAAATTATTCTGTATTTAATTTACAGAATGATCTTAATTTTAGTAATGTCGCGTATGTTAATTCTTTGGTTATCCAGAATCGCATATTATAATTGACTTGTACGCCTATGTTTTTGCAGGTGAGGTTTTATTTTTGCTCGGTACAAATTAGTACAAATTATTTCAAATACGGCTGTGTTAATATTTTTAAAAAAATTCATTTTTTGGGGGGTGCGTCCGGCCAGCGAAACGTTTCGCCAGCCGGATGCACTTATAATGTCTCCGTACGCCTATGTTTTTTTGAGGTACAAATTTTTTTTTGTCGGTAAAAATTAGTACAAATTTAATACAAATTTTTGACCTATTCAGTTTTGCTAAATTCTTAAAACGTCCGGCTGGCGAAATGTACGCCAATATTCCTAGTGTTATTTTACCGGGGGTAAGATTATCCTAGGATATTTTTACCCCCCGGTAAGATTATCCGGGCATTGTTTGACTTTATTATTGTAAATAGTGATTGTTAAGGGGGTACGATATTCCTAGGTTTATTTTACCGGGGGTAAGATTATCCTAGGATATTTTTACCCCCCGGCATTGTTTGACTTTATTATTGTAAATAGTGATTGTTAAGGGGGTACAATATTCCTAGTTTTATTTTACCGGGGGTAAGATTATCCTAGGATATTTTTACCCCCCGGTAAGATAATCCGGGCATTGTTTGACTTTATTATTGTAAATAGTGATTGTTAAGGGGGTACGATATTCCTAGGTTTATTTTACCGGGGGTAAGATTATCCTAGGATATTTTTACCCCCCGGCATTGTTTGACTTTATTATTGTAAATAGTGATTGTTAAGGGGGTACAATATTCCTAGTTTTATTTTACCGGGGGTAAGATTATCCTAGGATATTTTTACCCCCCGGTAAGATTATCCGGGCATTGTTTGACTTTATTATTGTAATTTGTAAATAGTGATTGTTAAGGGGGTACAATATTCCTAGTTTTATTTTACCGGTGTGCCAGTAAAATCATACCCCCGGATATTTGTTTTTGAATAATTTGTCATAATAATTAAAGTATAAGTATAATGTATTGTAACGGTTACTTTATAAATGATAACATATTTCAAATAACTTCCTTCATAATGGATTTTTGTAAATAAATTTTTTGGGGTCGGGGGAGTAGTGGATGTTTGTACCTAGCAATATTATAAACACAAAAAAATATCACTGTTTGGTTCCTTCGCAAATGTCAAATGATAACATATTTTAAACGATTTCCTTTGTAGTGGATTTTTGTATATAATATATGTTTTGGGTTCTGGCCATCTATTCAGACCTACTAGGTCTGGCTACCTACCTACTCATAGCTCTTATGCACGTTGAAAAAATTCTGAGAACAGAACAAAATGTTTTTACAAAACAAAATGTACGTCCTTTCCACGGCATCGGTAATGCATTTGATCACCATTAATGACAACATCACTCAAAAATCTTTGATATTGATATTGCAGCACAAAAACCGATAGTACATTATTATCAGTGCCTTTACAAATGCCCAAATTATAGAAAATAAAAAATCTTACAATCCATAGAATGTTTACACAACTGATAATTTTGTTGGGTAAAGGTTTTTGCTTTTCCTCATTAAGCTGTTACAAGAGCCTTACCGCACGTGGGACGGTATTGTGTATGACTTTCTTTAGCACTCGACTTTAAAAATTTATAATATTGTTGACCCAGCACAAACGCGATACCGTTTTGATACAAAATAGAATTAGGCATAATATGACAGTTAGTTAAATGTGTTTAAAACATTTATTTTAATATGTTAAGGTAATTATTATTGTAATAATAAAGATAAATGTAATAATATGATCAGTATAATTTTACCGGGGGGGGGTATCATTTTCCTAGAAAAATCTTACCGGGGGGTACAATTTTCCTGGAAAGATTTTACCGTGAGGTAAAATTTTTATAGGATAAATTTACCCCCCTCGTTTATTTATTTAATAGGGGGTAAAATTTTCCCAGGAATATTATACCCCTCCCCCCGGTAAGAATTTACAAGAAAAATTATACCCCCGGAAAAATCTTCCCAGGAAAATGATACCCCCGGTAAAATCTTCCCAGGAAAATGATACCCCCGGTAAAATCTTCCCAGGAAAATGATACCCCCGGTAAAATCTTCCCAGGAAAATGATACCCCCGGTAAAATCTTCCCAGGAAAATGATACCCCCGGTAAAATCTTCCCAGGAAAATTTTACCCCCATACGGGGGGTATAATAATCCTAGTATTATCTTACCGGGGGTAAAATTATTCTAGGATAATTTTACCGGGGGGTAAAATTATACTAGGATAATTTTACCCCCCCCGGTAAGATTATCCGGGGGTATGATTTTCCTGGCACACCGGCACGAAACTTACATTCAACATGAATGATGTATTAATATCTGTGGCTATACAAGGAACAATAACTTAATATGTCAAAATAATTATTCGTGTATTTACTTACGCATGGTACAGGGCTAAGCACAAATTATGTTCCCATGAGTTGCAGAAAGCATTGTCCAAAAATCTGATTTAACAATGACCTTGGGCTTGAGAATGGCCGAACGTGTAGCCAGGGCGGGATTTAGGGGAGGGCAACCGGGGCTACAGCCCCGGAGCCCCCACAATAGAGACTTCGGAAAAAAAATTCTCTGAATTCTCGGTTATTAAATTTTGTCGTTGAAAATATGCTAAATCGCGTTAATTATTTTTAATAAGTATAATCATGAGGAAATGTTTTTTGACTTCCACTGCACAATAATTACGTGGCATTTCGATGAGTAAACGCGGCTGAAAAAAATTGTCCACTTTATTTGGAAAATAATTTGGGGTCAGGGGGCCTCCACTTCTTTGTTGCCCCGGGGCTTCCAGACCTCTAAACCCGGCATTGCGTGTAGCAATGCTGTTGTTTACATGTCATTGCTATGGTTACTCTATTACAAGTCCCCAGTTCCCGGGTTCTAGCCCGACAGCTGGTAAAAGTGTCAATTGGATTTTCAATTTATTATATTAAAAAAAAATAATGAATTGAAAATATGAATTGGTGTTAGGCCCAAATAACCTTAGCTGTTGGTGGTCTTTAAAACACAACTTAATTTAACAACAATAACCTTAGATTATGATCATATAATTGCAGTTTTAAATAGATAAGATAAGATAATTTATTAGTCAAATGTACATTAATAGGGTTGACACGTCAATTACAGAAATAATCATAAATCTTACTTTACAAAATCATGAGTCATGAATCTACTTAAAAAGATCACTTTTCAAGCTAAATTTTGATCAATATGCTTAGAAAAATGTTGTTTCGAAGTGAGATTTGTTAAAAAAACTATGTAGTTTTTTTAATTACTCTGAGAGGAGCGATTTGTGATCCTTAAAAGTATTTCAATTGGTAGGTGAATTTCTTCGAAGTAGCATTTATTTTACTGACGTTTCGACGGGATTTACCGTCATCTTCGGAGTAGCTATCTAAATTCTAAGTATCTAATTCTAGCCCTAAATTGTCTATTTAGATATTCTGAAGATGACGGTATATATTCCGTCGAAACGTCAGTTAGAATAAATGCGAATATAAGACAATAAAATTGTTTTATTTCTGATTCTATATGCTCCTACCAATTAAAAAATCTATGTTTAATACATGTGTACACAGTTTAAAAAAATTTAGTTTCAATAGATCAATTATTATTATTATTGATCGTTTTAACTATACAATGCTTTTCTTATAGAGAAATATGTGTGGTCACAATTTAAGGTCATTGATTTTTTGACAATGCTTTCTGCATAACAGCATTATTATAACTTTTAACGAAATGCAGATACATTAAATTAGTGAATACCAAACCTGGTTTCAATACAGAAATATAAAATATGTACCAATACAATGTTTGCGAGCTCTCACTTAGTTGACGATTCTCTTCTACGTTTACACAAAATTTATAACGCTCGCACATAGTGTATTTCTGATTGATTTTCTGCATATAATTAAGGATCGTTTGAAAATCGCGTCACGGTAGTGTAAGGTTGTACATTCTGTCGCAAAACTAGAAAGGACCGGGTTCGGCTCCCGACTGTGACATAGGTTGTAAAATGTTTTTTTCTTTCTAAAAATGCAGGGATTAATCATGACTGGTTTATTGGATGCTCATCCAATCACCTTCTTTATTAAATTAGTAGTTACTGATGCGATTTGTACGTTTGGTGTATTTTGTATGGACCTTATAAACAGCTGAATATTTAATTAAAGATCAGTTTTAGGGAATTCCCCCTTGCACCTCCCTAAACTACGTCACTGTACAATGTACATAGGTGCACATAACTTCACTGACAATACAATACAGGTTATGTTGGTTTGTTCTCTGGCGTCAACACAAATCTCTCATCTCAGTAATTGTATTTCAAGTATTCTTAATTAACGTTTTGTGCTGTTCTGTCGCCAACATACAAACACAGATGGCGGTGGCACCTGACTCGAATCAAATAGCGTCGGTTCATTGTTGGTGTAATAGATACACACACATGCCAGAATGTAAAGCCTATACGCATCAAAACTGGTTTTATAGGCACCAGGAAAAGAGAATATACTCGCAACTATTTACTATTTAGCTTTAATAATTTTCCGTAATTTTTGAAGTAAATACTTCCTTAGGCGCGTTATGCACTTTTTCCTGGGTACTAAAAAAATGTGAAGCGTTCGACCTACTTCCGTAAGAATTCGAACTACTTCCGTAAAAATTCCAACTACTACCGTAAGAATTCGCAACATACTTATATCATAAAAACGACCGTGTACACATTGACCAGTAATAGCTCAGTTGGTTTAGTCGTTGCGCTCTATGCATAGGAACCTGGGTTCGAGACCTGATGGCAGCGTAGAATTTTTGGCGTTTTTTTTTCTTAATTCTACATGATATTTATTTATATATATATTTTTTATTTTTGTTATATTCTTTCTTTGACAATAATTATATTTTTTTTGAAACCAAGCTGGAATTAATTAAAAATATAATAATTTTTAGTATTTTAGTAATACATTATTTTTAGTTCATAAATGCGCTAATAGATGACACTAAAAATTAGAAAAGCTGAAGTTTTCACTTCTGTCGTGTGGTCATAAGCACACACATTTTTTTTCAAAAATTTCGCAATCTACAAAGGGGGATAGTCTAAAAGGTCCGATTTTAAGCTCACACAAAATTGCGATTCCCTTCTGCCTAATCCTATATCAAAATATCAGAAGCGTAAATTTTAATGAGATTTTAGAACAAATTAAATCGATATATTTGTCATAATTCTGAACCCGAGTGATGTTTTAAAAACAGGTATCCGCGTAGGTATACGTCATCAAAACAATCACACATAAAAGTTAATTAAATATGAACAATGAATTGTTTATTTAGGTATTGTTTCTCTTTCATATTCCAATCTTCTTCGCATTTCAAAAACGCAATTCAAACATTAATTTTTCACCAATAACTCGTTTCCTCGTTATTTAAACACGAATGATTTTCAAAAAGTCTTCAGAAATACTAAATTGTATTTCTAGTGTCGTAATGAGGTTTATTACTGACGAGTTGTGACAGTATGAAGTGAAAAGTAGCTATTTTGCAGTAGATATGGCAAAAATACCATATATATCTCGTGAATAATGGTATTACGACTCGTCGGTATTATATCCCATTACGCATCTAGATATACAATCTACTAATACTGCTTGTAAATTTAAATTATAAAAAAAATTACTAAAAATATTAAAAAATGTATAGGTACCTTACTGCTTGGGATTTACACAAAGAACAGATATTTATAATTCTTAAAAGAAAAATAATAAATGACATTTTTTATAGGTTTTTCTTGTATCTTCGTCTTTGCAAAATGCACCTATATATTTAAATTCTAATCTAATTAACAAAGACAAGGAACTTTGAAGTAGCTAATTCAATAAAAAAGTGACTATGGCAGGTTACAGTGTCTTTTATATAAGAAAGTACGCACAACCTAAGGTTACAGTCACATTCCACGTCGAGGTAAATTGTTAAAGTATTGTAACATTCAGGCACAAAACACGACATAAAGAATAATCAACACTACGGAATACAAGCAACGAGATCATAATGTACCTTATATAGGCTGTACTTTAGTGTATAGTTGTGGCTTCACAAGCCACGTAATATGCTCTTTCTATAACTATATCTGTTCTGAGATAGAAAACTATAAGTATTTATTATTGTGCTTTGAAGACTACTAACAGCTAAGGTTATTTGGACCTACCACCAATTCATATTTTCAATTCATTATTTTTTTTAATAATAAATTGAAAATCCAATTGACACTTTTACCAGCTCCCGGGTTAGAACCCGAGAACTGGGGACTTGTAATAGAGGAACCATAGCAACGCCATGTAAACAACAGCATTGCTACACGCTCGGCTATTCTCAAGCCCAGTATTTATTATTATAAACTTGTATTGTTTCACAAGTTCCATAACTTTCTTATGTGATTTATGTTGATTAAATTTTGTCAGTTTAACTGGAAACAAGATTTTGTGTTTAGAGCCTTATATGTATGATACCCAACCTGCACAGGCCCGCACCGGCACTTAACGGATCGACAAAATATTGAGCATTGTATTGTATATGGTGCAATCTCCACCTATACTGCTGGCTCCGCACAGAGACAGCACGGAACAGCACAGCGCCCGCCGGCATTCTTTGAAAGAATCTTTTGCTGATGCCGGTCGGTGTCTGTACATGTATTTACGGTCGGTGCCGGTGTTGTGTGAATGATAAACGTGTGCCGATGGCCTGTCTGATTGCGATCGCGGCCAAATTTTTCAATGATAGGTGACCGAACATTTTCATAAGTGCAAGACTGTCCGCGCAGGCGCCGGTTGCTGCAGTACTGTCTGTCTTTGATCGGTTAAATGTGAATTACAGCTCAACTTGTCGGTCCGTTACGTACTGGTGCAGGTGTGTGCAGGTTGGGTATATGTGAATCATGCTTTAGTCTGTTGAATTAAATACCTACAACACTAAGGAGAATTTTCCAACACCACTAAGGAAAATTTTGTAAGAAAAGGCGTACGAATTTTACTTTTATACTTAAAAGAGCAATTAGTAACTTTTTATTTAATTACATCTGTGAAAGACACGGATATTTTTGAATATAAAATTTCATAAAAAACATTTGTTTTTAAAATTACTTACAGAAGTTAACTAAAGTAGATACTTACTAAATCGGAATATTTATTTTTTGAGTTTTAACGCATTTTTTGTCAGTATAATAGAGATTGTAAATTTTCTCTGTACACTGTAAGAAATGAGAAGGCCGATTACATAGATTATCGATGGTCCATTTGGAGCCAGCGAGTAATCTGGTAATAGGCACACAAAGAGACAATGGCGTCGCAAACAGGTATCGCCACATCGCGTAGAGTCCATAAAAACACATTGCGCATGCGTGGTTACTAATTTTACATTAATTTGTTTTGTATTCATCCATTTTTTATATGTAATTACGCATTTTATTTTGTAATTTTTACACACTTTATTGGAATATTACACAAATTATGTAATTTTAATTTACTTTATTTAAAAAATAACAAATTTGTTTAACTTTACAGTAAAAGTCCAAGTTTTTATGAAGTTTTCTGTGTAAAATTAAATAATAATGTAAAATTACTTATTAAAAATTTGAGCGAATTCTACCTTAACTTTCAAAGTATTTTTACATCTATTTTTTACAGTGTATATTAACCGTTGATAATGGCAGTTTGGAAGTATCATAGTGAGGTTTGCTGACACTTCCAAGAATGGAATCTTATTTCAAAACTAGTTAGTTGTAAGGCGCGTAAGGCGCCCTTTGAAAATTTATAAATACATTACTCAGTCGATTCGCTCGTTCGCTCGAATTTTATTAATACACTGTAAAAAATGGATGTAAAAATACTTTGAAAGTTAAGGTAGAATTCGCTCGATTTTCTAAGTGATTTTATTTTGTTATTTATTTTTACACAGAAAACTTCATAAAAACTTGGACTTTTACTGTAAAGTTAAACAAATTTGTGATTTTTACATAAAGTAAATTAAAATTGCATAATTTGTGTAATATTCCAATAAAGTGTGTAAAAATTACAAAATAAAATGTATAGTTACATATATAAAATGGATGAATACAAAACAAATTAATGTAATATTAGTAACCACGCATGCGCAATGTGTTTTTGTGGAATCTACGCGATATGCAGGCGATACCTGTTTGCGACGCCATTGTCACTTTGTGTGCCTATTACCAGATTAATCGCTGGCTACAAATGGACCATCGATAATCTATGTAATCGGCCTTCTCATTTCTTACAGTGTACATTACTCATTCGCTTCGCTCGTTCTTCATACCTAAGCCTAATATTTTCGTATTAAAATATTAGGGTTAGGTATGAAGAATCCTTAATAAAAGTGTTAGTAAATATCCCAAAGAATACAATTCCAGCAAAAAAATAACCTCGTTGTATTTAACAATCAAAAGTTACACGTGATTGAAGTTAGGTAACAAAAGTACATTATAATGAAAAACATTAGACTATACGCACACAGAAAAGCAAATGATTTTAACTATGAATATTAGAATTCTTAAAATATTAAAAATACTTAGGAAAAGTATGTTGAAAGACAGAAAATATAATTAATTTATCGTTATAAAAACCAACCTGACAGATTCCCATTTACACTAAATTGCCATCCACGCGAGAGAAGGCACTTGACTAAATTTGTCAAAACTGTGATAATAACAAATGACAGTTTTCAATATTACTAAAAGCAGCTGACAAATATTTATACGCACATTTACTTTGTCTCCTTTCTTCATTTATTAAAATGGCAGTATAATAAAAAGTCTATGCCGACTCCGTTTGTACACGCAGAGTTCCATACTTGCTTAAGGTACTAACTTAGCGTTAGTTAGAATGGTGGACAACCATATATCTACCAAATTTTATGTTTCTAAGTTACGCAGTTTCTAAATGCGACCGCGGGGGGCAGTATAGCCTAGTGGATAGCGTATTTGGTACCGCAGCTTCTAGACTAGACTGTCGTGGGTTCGAATCCCAGCTGCGCTCATGGATGTTTCGTGATGTTATTTAGTTTTAAGAAAGTTGTTATTTAGTGTAGTTGAAAGACGCTAATGACCTGAGATGTCGACACGTCTATAATAATCTACAATAAATAAATGAAACTTAAATACGACCGGAGACACAATATCTTACAAAAATTGTCTACTTTTCGGACCCCACACGTCGCCATTTTGGACTAAAAAGAGACGTCATTTTGGACTAAAAGAAGAAAATAAAAAATCTTACTTTACTAGATGCGAATTAAAATTTTCAAAGGTAGCCTTGAGAGGTATGAATAGGTATTCATAGGCACCTCTCATGGCTACTTTTGAAAATTTTTATTTTCTAATTTTGGGTACGGAACCCTAAAAATACATATGCAGTGATTTAGACAAAAAATTATAAACGCAAAATAGTTTTTCTAAAAAATTTGCTCTACTCTGGGAACAAAATCCAAGAAATTAGACCGTTAATTTTACTTTGCAATGAATATTGACAGGATCTAAAATTTAATTTTTTGCGATTTAAATTTAAAAACGCTCTGTTAGATGAGTTTTTTTTTATCATTTTACTAGTAAGTATACAGGAGCACTGTAGATATTGTGACTCTGAAATCGATTATCACGTGAAATTCTTTTTGTGACTATAGGTACTGAACACTCTTTGGAATAATATTTTAAAAATAAAATAAAAAGGCATGTTTGTAAATAAACAATTTTAAAAATGGTAGAGAAAAATGTAGAAAAAAGATAATTGTATATCAGACTGAATATTGAATGCATTTTATACAATAAAAATATACAGACTGTTTCGAAATTTAATATTAACAAACCGTGAGGTGGGTCGTTTATTAGAACTAAAGTGCGACCCTTGAGGTCCACACGACGAACTTCCCAGTTTGATAAATATTTAATAATAATAATAATTAAATTAGATATTACACAGAAAAGTAATCATTTTAATCATTAAAACATCAATAATTAAAAAAAAAAAAAAAAAAAAAAAACGGCTGAACCGATTTTTATAAAATTTATGTCGGATCAAAATGACGTTAACACGCCTCGATTGACACCCTTACGAAGTCGATATAATTTTTTATTCGCGAGATATTGTGTAAAATCTACTTTTTTGGAATCTATGTGGTTAAGAAAAAAGAACGGCTGAACCGATTTTGAAAAAATTTCTTTCAGATCGCGTCGATTGGCACCCTAACGTAGTCGATATCATTTTTCATTCTCGAGATTTCGTCTTAGAAAGAAATGGACACATACGTATGTACGTACGTACATACGTACACACTTACATACACACACACAGACATCTGTGACCTTGAAACATAAAAATTTATTATGCATTTTGATTTCGATTTTCGGACCCATTACAATAACTTCCAATGGGAAGTTAAAAAGGATTTATGTCCTAGATTTAAAAATAGCAAAGATCGTCTGCAGTACAGCGTTATACTTTAAGTTCGTCTATTTTGTATCTGATGCTATTTATACATGTGAATGTGGAAAAAAAGTATTTATTATTATTAAAAAAACCGTAGTTCCCAGGTTCCAGTCTAAAAACTAGTGAAAGTATATCAATCGGATTTTCATTTAAATTTAAAAATATATGAGCTGGTACTAGCATTAGTTAGAAGTTATACTCCTTAACATACACCCCGCGACTGGTACGGCAGCGATATCTATGAATGCACAAAGAGTGACATCTAACGGAATTTTTCTAAAGTTCGTAGTTCAGCAACTACTTGCAGTGGGGCGTGCGCATCGTTTAACGCTTTGCGCAAATTCACCCAGAGTCGCATAATTAAGTATAACTTCTAATAAATTTAAAAACATGTACCTATTCACAATTTTCGGTACACGCTTTATGTTTTTTCTATTGTCCGCCAGTAAAAGAAATATATAAATATCTAATCTATAAAAATGAATAAAAGATACGATTTAATATATTCAACTTTAAAAATAAACATTTCCAGAAATAAATTCAGTGATTAAATTGAAATGAACAGTACATAAAAATCGACAACAATGCGTCATATAGGAAAAACACGTTGGAAGCAAAATTTGCGGACTATATTATTATTGTTATTAATTGTTGTGACGGATTCGATTGACGGTTCGGGCGCGCCATGGCGAAAACAACATCATACTACGTCATCAACAACATCCGTCCATAAGAAAGGTGAATTTTCGATGTCCGGATATTATACTGATCGAGAATTACACGTCGGTCTAATTGTACCGCATACCAGTTTTGGTGCACGGGAGTATACGCGAGCCGTTAATTCGGCCATTAGTGGGCTACACAAATCACGCGGCAAGAGACTCGACTTCCTCAAGAAATACACCTTTACTCAGAATCAAATCCATCTAGTGATGATGCGACTTACTCCAAGCCCAACAGGTATTTCATTATTGCATGTTATAATTATAATAAGTACTTAGTATTTCGAGGACTCATTTCAACAGTCGTGAAATTTTAGATACTAAATTCTATATACTTGCTGGACACAAATAATCGATTCTGGCAGCCCCCTGCGGCCGGGGTATACTACCCTAAAATTATACAGTTATAAGTGATGGGATTTTGGTCTGGCTTCATATATTACTAGTGTTGCCAGGTCCAGTTTGCCAAGTTTCGGAGTAAAAGGTTAAAAAATCGGGATTTTGTTTCTGAAATCGGGACAACTTAAAAAAAAGGTTTTTATAAATCAACGTCTATTATTATTTTTACCAATAATGATGACATTATTTTGGTGACACATTTGTATTTTTAAACGGTTTTATTTAGCTTGAACCCGTATATTTGTTTGATTGTTTGTTTGTTCCTCTCTTTGTTTCAAATCTTGCAACAGCTTTTTCAACTACTTCTACTTAACCGATTCTTATGAAACTTTGCACACACATTGAGTTCCCATGACAATACAGTATTATGATAATTTCTACTTGGTAACGGGAGTCTGATGATGGAATCTGGAGGTGGACAGTTGAAAGGATGAGGAGTTTGCATAATGATACGGGCCAGAAATCAAACTAAAAACTAAAAATAGGTAAAAAAACTTTTAAGTTAAACGGTTTTATTTTAAAACATCAGTTGTACCAAAAACTAGAAAATAATTAGGACACAATTAAACCAAGGGGCACTTTTTGTCGCTGCGTCAGCGGAATAAGTAATAAAAACGTAGGGCACATAAAAATCTGTATAACGACTGTATAATTATTAAATAAGAACGGCTTGTCTAGAAAAATGTGTTTCCAAGCCCACCAACAGAAATATTTCAAATGCGCCCCACGTTTTTATTACTTATACCGCTGACGTAGCGACACAAAGTGCCCCTTGATTTGTGTTCTTATTATTTTCTAGTTTTTGGTACAGCTGATGATTTAAAATGAAACCGTTTAACTTAAAGGTTTTTTTACCTATTTTTATTTTTTAGTTTGATTTCAACTGTCCACCTCCTGATTCCATCATCAGAGCCTCGTTACCAAGTTGAAATTATCATACTATTGTATTGTCACGGGAACTCAATGTGTGTGCAAAGTTTCATAAGAATCGGTTAAGTAGAAGTAGTTGAAAAAGCTGTTGCAAGATTTGAAACAAAGATAGGAACAAACAAACAATCAAACAAATATACGGGTTCAAACTAAATAAAACCGTTTAGCTTAAAAGTTTTTTTACCTATTATTACCGATTTAAATCTTATTCTTTATTTTAAATAAAAATATAGAACTTCTGTCGACTGTCAGTGGTCACTTTTTATGTTACCAGAGCTTCTAATAATTCTATAGATTCCCAAAACCTCTAATCAAGCCAACATTTAGGGTACATATCTGTGAAAGTAGAGGACAATGTTGGCTCGAGCTCTTTTAACAGATAAATAAAAAAAAACTTCTCACTCACCAATATTCTGCAGTAGAATTTCGTCAGCACCTGCAACCAAAAACAAGATATTATTAGTAACTAGTAATCATTTAGTAAAATTATAATCCATGCTCCAAAAGTTTCCAATTTCTAATTCGAAAATCAAAACAATGAAATACATGAATAGTTTTCACGTGAACACCCTATATATTAATGTTCTGGAAACTTGTCAATTTAAAACTATGAGGAGTACAAATACGAGCGTATCTCTTTAATTAAATTGAGAGAAATCTGAAACTCGGTCTTCTCTGAATCCTGACATCGACTCTCGTCTATAATCTTGTACATTGCAATACGCCAGATACCAATCTGTTGAATTTCGTACATAAATAAAATAGACTAAAGCTATCTGCTCTTCCTGCGTCGAAGTATTTTATATATACCGGGTGTAAAATATTTTTAAATCGTAGAAAAATCTTCAATTTTCAAAAAATTACATTAAGGATACATGGCACCTATAATAGTCACAGACACAAATATGCATCTAAGTAACTATACTAAAAGATAGCAGCATACTGGATTTTTAGCTAAAAGTTTTTTCTCCTACCTAGGCCGAAAGTTCGTACTTTCGTCCCTGCCAAGCGGGAACAAACTCGCTCTTTATTCCCGTGGTACGGACAAGTGCGCGTGCGCAATAGTACTTATGCCGGCTCTCACGCACCTACTTCTGTCTCCTACACATTAAAATTATTTCCTTTAATATTATTTTTTAATAATCTTAATAATAAAATAAAATAAAAATAATATTTTTTTTTCAATTTTGCGAACTTTTGGCTTGGTAGGAGAAAAAATAGTATGCGCAACACGGGAGAAAATTACTACATCTCCTCCCGCGTATAAAATTGCCACCCTTGTGGCACAATGTACTATTACCCCAGTACATGTCGCACCAACACACAGATATAAATTATAATACATATGACTGCATACTAATATAGCAGACATAGGCACCGTCACATTTAAAAGGGAAACAAATCTATCAATTTCATTGGTTAGTTCTCAAAAGTAGGCTGTAATAGTATGTCAAAAATGTTTATGTATGAGAGCGCTATTGTCAAGTATAAACACGCATTTTATAAAGTACGCCATTTGTTTGATACTTTTCAGCAATAATTTTTTTTCTCTTGATTGACATCGGTGACCATAGATAAAATTTTGACCAAAGCTTGTTAGATATGTAACGAACATATTCTAAAAATTACAAATTTTTCTCGGTGAAATTGCTATGTGTTTTACCGGTATTAAACTATGAAAGCGGCGGTTTTTCCATAAGAGCTCATGTTAATTTTATAATTATATATCTTTTTAAACTATTCAGTAAGCCGTTCTGAAATTTTGTGTACCTACTTATTTCAGATATATTAAGAAGTAAGTTTACGAAATTTCAATTTTCATTCATTTCTTGGTGATTTGAGATAGATGCCATACATACTTAACTCGCTTAACTCATAGGAAAATCTTCAATTTTCCGAAAATTATCAAGAGAACTTCAACTAGTTTTTTTATGTATAAAAGGATTTACATTATAGTAATTCGATATCTATGAGAAGATAAGGGCGTAAAATATCGAATGGCGCAAAAACATATTTATATTTTGGGGTCAAGTGATGCGTTTTATAGCCTCGTAATTATCATTTTTTTAACATTGAACAATTGGATCGTTACTAGATTATTTTTTGTTTTCATTTTTAAATATCAAGGGGAAATTTTCAATGTTTCATTTTTCATGAAAAATAAATTCTACACCCTGTATATAATGTGTACGTGAGTATGGCAGTATGGTGTTGTATACAAACTGCATTTGTAAACAGCAACGCGATCAATGTCTTACAAACATTGTTTAGAACTATCTTGAATCAAATTTAATATCTTTTTAAACTTTTTTAGAACTACTGGTAAAAGTATATTATACAAACAACTTACAATTTTAGTAAATATTGCGAAACGTTGCGTAAAATAATAAAAGGTGTTAACTGATTCATCTGATCCTACTTCCCTCTGAGAATCTACATACATGTTAAGATTATTGCAGTTTTGACAAAGATAGTTCAGTTATAGAAGAATGTTTTTATTACCCCACGTAACTGGAGTGTTTTAAAGGGAGCACGTGGTTTTGCGAAAATAGTTTCACAGATGGATGTGAAGTAAAATGAGCAAAAAAAAAAAGAAACCCAATATCTGAACAAACTGTGGTGGACATCTGATCCTACTGTAAAATAGGAAGCGAGTGTTCTCCAAATTTTCACAAGAGCGACGTTTTAAATAAACAGCATCAACAGCATCTTTAAAAAAAATGTTTAGTGGAAAAATAATAAATTAAAACTATGATATTGTTACAAAACTGTTTTCTGAGTCTGCGGAATAAATATTTATTTACAATAATTATAAACACAACAATAATAAATACAACAACCAAAAGTCAGTTCTAACAATTAACACAAGAATTAACACTTAACTATATACAATTGACTACACTAATATTTATTTTATCAGGTGAATTTATATCACGGAACTATTTATATCAGTGTATTTATATTAGATTTATTTGTAACGTTTATTTATGTCGGTCATTTACTCAGTTACTTCAGTACTATTTATTTATATCCACTCCACTATTTATATCACTGATTCGACCGTTGATTGACTAATATTTATATTATATTATTAACTGCGTATTCGACACTACACTGACTGACTGACTTCCTCGCACTCGCTTGCTTATATAGAGACTTAGGCACAGCGCGTTCTAGCGTTCTCTAGAATGTTCGTGCAGTTACTCGTTGTTCAGCAAGCAGACACCGCTTCTCGATTTTTCTACCTGACGTTTATATACAGGGTGATCCGTAACAATATGTTATACAAATTTACCTAAATCCGAAAGTATATAGATGCTCATCTATACTTTCGGATTTAGGTAAATTTTTATAACGTGGCTGTAAATGGACAGTTTTTCGTAACTTTGCAGAAGAAAACACACGTTTCAATATGTAAATTGTACAGCCCTGACTCGACTCCGAAGTGTAGCATACATATGTAAATAGGCCGATCATTAAGTGAATAAGTGATGGGTCACGCCTGTTTGATCTGCACTAAAAGAGAACTGGAGTTCAAACGCACCAAAACGTGTGCCGAATTGGTAACCGATTCGAATTTTTATTAGCTAGTTAGTAGCCACCTTTAAAGAACTCTGCATGTGTACATTGCCGATTTTTTTTATCATCGTGTTGTAGTCAGGAGTACCTAAACGTTAAGAGTAAAAATGTCGCACACGTTAAATTGAAATGTTTTATCTATGACTGTGTTTTTTTTGTCCTCGTCAAATTTGTTATATTTTTATCCATTTTTTGAAATGATTTAAAATAAGACTTTAATCGATAATAGGTCTGCCCATGTGCTATTAAAATAACAAAACATGGCAAAAACCACCCTTAAAATGATCCGATTGGCCCCATTTTAAATAGGCTTCGTGCGGTGATGGATTCCAATATGCATACCAAATTTCGATAAAATATTAACTCTTTCGAAAGTTATAGTCCAATCAACGAATGATCCTAGCCGGAAAATCAAAAAGCGCAAAAACCGATTTCGGGACTTTGTTTGGACTGGTTAGTAAAAAATATATTAAAAGCCCTTGACCCCCGGGTGGGAGCAAGAAGGGTTTTCGAGATATACGCGAAAAACCAAAAAAAGGGACCTTTGAAGTGCCTCAAAGGTAGTGCCTCAAAGGTCCCTTTTTTTGGTTTTTCGCATATAATATCTCGAAAACAGTTGGTCCTACGAAAAAATTCATTGCATGAAAATTGTAGCCGACAAAATTTCCTACGTTTTCTATATTTGAGGTGTTTTCTATCTCCAATCCTTAACGAGTTACACGCTTCTGAAAACCGCTATTTTTCGAAAAAATATTTTTCACACTAGATTTTTTTGCCGAACTTTTCTCTCCAGCGCCTCAACCTTTCATTTTACAAAAAAAAAGTTGTAGAGAATTAAATTTCCTTCAAAATGGTATATCAGTTTACCATTTTATCTTAACCTGATTTAAAGTTTTCAGAAGCGTGTAACTCGTTAACGGTTGGAGGTGGAAGAAACCTCAAATATAGAAAATGTTGGAAATTTTATCAGCTACAATTTTCATGCAATGAATTTTTTTGTAGGACCAACTGTTTTCGAGATATACGCGAAAAACCAAAAAAAGGGACCTTTGAAGTGCCTCCCCCCTCTTGCGCCTACCCGAGGGTCAAGTACTTTTTTACTAACGAGTCCAAACAAAGTCCCAAAGTCGGTTTTTGCGCTTTTTGACTTTCCGGCTAGACCCCTCTTTAGAGCACTCATTTGACTGAGCTATTAAGCATAGTATATTTATAAACATTTTCATAAATGGTGCCAAATTATTCAGAAGGGTATAAAACGTCGAGAAATTTTGATCCGAACCCTAGATCCTGCCATCCGACCGTCGCCAATAGTGTAATACACTAATAAAGAAGGATTGTAGTTTTGAATCGTAATAATGAAAAAGAAATTCAAAAATGTTTAAATGGATCATGTTGGTTTTTTCAATTGAATTTTTAAAGAGTGTCTGAAGACATCGCGGTCTACTTATACAGTGGCGTAACCAATTTCTAAAATTATTCAGAACGTGTACATTTTTTTTTGTAAAATAAATATTTATTTTACATCCATTAAAAATGTTAATAATAAAACTAGATATAGATTAAGTAGAAATTAACGACCAGCTTTAATCAGAGTTTTAAAATTGTATTATGTTAGCCCAATCCAGATTCGCCCGGGGTGTAAATTTTCGCTTTACCGTAGAGCAATAATTAATAAACAGCTTAAGTTACTCATCAAGAAACCAAGATATAAACAACAACAAACAACAAATCATTCAGTGGTTTTAGAGTTTAAAAATTCGAGAATTAAATTTTTTCAAAAACAGTTATAGCCGACATTTTAAAACAGCTTTCTTTACAGTTTTATAATCATTTAACTAAACGTACAGCTAGGGTTGCCAGGTGTCCGGCTTTAGCCGGACATGTTCGCCTTTTTAAGGTCGTGCCCGGCCAAATATATACAAGTCCGGCCTGTCCGGCTTTAATTTGTTAGCCTTTTTAGCGATGAAATAAAGAACGCACATATATTGGTTGGTTTATCTATATCTATGAAAACATAGAAATATACACACGTTTAAGGTTGATCTCGCAAAAAACTGACTGTAATTGATTATTAATAAACGATACGATTGAAAATATACAACTGACTCTATTTCTATTTAAAATAGGTAGTCCGGCTTTTAGGGCAAAATGTCCGGCTAAATATAACGCCGAGTCCAGCTTTTCTATTAAAACCTGACAACCCTACGTGCATCTGTGCAACTGTGCCTCTCTTGCACTTCACAAGAGTCAGGATAAAATCTTGTACCAAACATTCCCCTATCGTGTAGCTCGAATTCTGTAAAAATGTATTAGCATATGATTACGACGAAGATTGCATTTTGAGGTCAGGGAAATTTTAGATGCTCGAGCACCCGGCGCATGTGTATAATTTATACCTATATTATTATGGAATACATCGATTCTCAAATTCGTATGCCGATCATCTCAGGACTGCTAGCAGCTATATAGTAACTATAGCTGCATAGCTACTGGCAAGTTTATATACGGTATCTATTGATCGAATAGATTATTCCATATATTTGCTCTACCTACTGAATTTATGGTGAAGCATCCACCACAAATATGTCCTTGGTATTAGCACACAGGGAAAATTATTTTCATGTTCATGTCAAAGACGTTGAAGAATATATCGCAGAATGTTTTTTTTTTTAAATTAAGGATAGACTTCAAGGGTGTCACTCCATAAGTTTCCTCAAGAGATATATTGACATCTCTTGAAAAACTTGCTATTTTTTTACGTAAGTGTGACATTTTTTCCACACTGACTTAGTAAAACCAGGGGGTGTCTTGCCTTACGGGAGAAAACGACCGTCTTATGAGCGCCTTTTTTGAATGATTTGTGTCATTTTATGGAACTAAAAACATAAACAAAATAAAGTACTAAACCTTGGTATTTATAGATAATATCCATTCTTGGAACCTAGTGGCAGAAATGGTAACTAATAAAATGATGCGTCAAGTAGAGTTTTTGGACTATTCAACGCCTAGGCCAAACCACTAAAGCTACAAACAATTTGGACAGTAGGTTTCTTTGTGACGTAAGCACCCACTATATGAAGGGATATTTCGAAATTCAATCCCTAAGAGAGTCAAAAGGGGATAAACTTTTAAACGACTAAAAGGTACAAAATAAAATATTAGTAAAAACACTTTTTAAAGACACGCTTTTATTTAAATGTACTAAAAAGGAAAAAAAATAAGTTTTAATAATTTAGTTTCAAAATTATAAAAGCGTGGGTTGTAAACTCTACGATATTTTATTAGTTACGACCCACGCTTTTATAATTATGAAACTAAATTATTAAAACTTATTTTTTCCTTTTTAGTACATTTAAATAAAATCGTGTGTTTAAAAAGTTTTTTTTACTAATATTTTTTTCTACTATATTAAAGATACTCGTTTCTAGGCCACTTTGTATATACGCAAAGTCTTAAATTCAAAACAATAATAATAAATTCACAGATCGTATATCTGAAATTGTGCTTCAGTCATTCGAAAAGTAATAACTGTCAATATTAATAACAAATGAAGGGGTAGAAAGTTTCAAGAACGAACAACAACAACAACACGATCTTGCTTCGTACAACATCGCGTGCGTCTGTAAAGTAATACAGTTGCGGACTCAATAAAGTTTACACTTTTTTTCATCTAGTTATCGGTTTTTAAAATGTTTGCATATTGTTATTTGCCTTTTGATGGTAATGTATCATTTACTACGGTTACATCCTAAAAATCCAATAAAAAATTAACAAAACATCTCAATTGTTTATTATACAATCCAAATAGATTAGGAAAGGAAGGCGTGGTGGAGTCGCAACTGTCTCTTTCTAACTAGAATCTGCGTTAAACGTATAACGTTCACCCATTGACGACACAACTGTCAAATTTCATTCATTCTACTGACATAACCTCGTTTTTTTAAACACGTCGTCGTTAATAATTAAAACAATTTGTTATGGGGTGGCGTTTTGTACTTGAATGAAAATTATGACTGCAAAAAGTTTAAATTTCCGACTGAGAAAAAAGCAAAAATAATACCTAGATATCCAATACCTAATTGATGAAAACATTTTATTTTATCCTTTTAGCTTGCCCTCCCTTGATCTAGCGTAGCTCGGACGACTTCAAAACACTTTTTCAACTCCAAATGGAAAGAAGAAACTCAATTTCTAATTATAATTGCTTAAATTATACCTCGACAAAGGTCAACGAGGTTAAGTTAGGTCAGAATAAACGTCAAGTTAGGACATTCATTTTTCATAAATTTTTAATTTCAAATAAAAAATTATTTCATACGAAATAATAAAATTTTGTAGCCAATAATGACGGGATTTATTAATTATTTTTATGAAATAGCCATTGTTTTGGTAAGAAATGTGTTTTAAGAGAATAGTAATGAATATTCCGTTAAACCGCATACATTTTTGAACGCCAATCGACTCCACTTTAAATTTCGCGCTCAAATTAGAACCGCCTACTTCTATAGTCTATTACTCAATTTATTCAATTAAAACATAAAAATATTTGATAATATTTTATAATACCAATCCTCGAATATTGCAATAATTCTTCTTTTTTTTCATCGTTTAAATCAGAGGTTCCAAATCTTTTTTTTACTGCGACTCTATTTATAGGTTGTAATTTTTTGCGACGCCTTTATAGAAGAAAATACCTGTATGTGTAGCTCTAACAGACATTAAAATTCCTTTATTATTCAAAGAAAACCCCAAAGAATATAGAATCTTAATTATTATTAGAAAACATAAAAAAACTACAAACATTACAATTAATGAGAAGGATGAGCTTGCTTTTCTGAGCAACTCGCTCATTAAGTCGCGTGCAGGCGACCTGTGCGTATCGTCTCGCGACTCCCCTAGGATAGCGCAGCGACGCCCCAGGGCGTCGCGACGCACAATTAGGGAACCCCTGGTTTAAATAATTTCGAGGCATTTAAACGACCATTATTTCTTATAATTTTTGACATTGACATTAACCTGTCAAACTAATTTGTTGCTAAGCTACTGAATTTTTATGAACTTACACTGAAAAAACTCAAACTATACTGAGTCCGTGACTGTACACAACAGCTAACGAATAGTTCGGCACCAATTAAAACTTTCTCAATATGCCAAAAGCTTCGGTGAGCTTTCAATTCACCGGATAAATGTGTGTGGATATATTATGGGTTCAAATATAATAATTATATTGTTTATAATCCTTTATATAAAATACATAGTTGTCTATCCCAGAAATTCAAAATTGATGGAATTTATTATTAATTAACAAATTTCAACTTAACAAACCCTTTTTTGATACTAACTGATAAGTAAATAAATAAAAAAGGGTGTGGGTCTCGGGATCCCCGACAGATGTGAAACATCAAAGAAAACGTTATTGAACTCGGTGGTATTCTCTATGTAGTAAAATATATTTTTTCAAAAGCAGCAACTAACTGTTATGCTGACGTAATCCTATATACTGCACTGTAACACCGCGTGTGTTACAGTGCACGCCTGAGCCAAGAGAGAGAGAGAGCCGCAGTGGTGGGGAGAACAGCAGCGAAGGAGCAGACCAAACATTTAGAATAGAATAGAATAGAAAACAAATTTATTGTTTAACCAAATTTGGATACAACAAGTCATTAAATTAAAATACAATCAATAAAAGCAATTATAAAAGTTCTTTTAAGCTATATGGTTCCACCTCTATGAGCCATTTTTTTAAACATACATTAAATTTATTTTTTTTTGTGCAGTTTTGCACTTCATTTGGCAATTTATAAAAAACCGGTGTATACTGGACATTTTTCATAAAAAGTTGTATTATGTTTAATACTAACCTCATTCGTTCTTGTATCATATTTTTTTTTAATATTTGTTTTAAAGAAGTCTTGTTTATTCATATATGTTAAAATTTCATAGGCATATATTGCATACAATGTTAATAAATTATTTGTTTTAAAAATATTTCTGCAAGTATCTCTTGGTTTCATATTGAACATACAGCGAATTACTCTCTTTTGAATAACAAAGACTCTATTAATGTCTGTAATGTCAATAATAAATTTTTTGTATTAAAATAATCCCGTGCTTGTTTTATTTGATAATAGTATCCACAAACCTTTTTACAAACTATTTGAATTTGATCAGTCCACTTTAAATTATCATCAATCTGTATTCCTAGATACTTTACAATAGTGCTAATTATTATTTCATTATTAATATGTAAAATCTTTTTGTCTAGATCAATTGTTTCTTTTAATTTAAATTGCAAACATTTGGTTTTACTAATATTAATAATTAACTGGTATTTTTGACACCACTCAGTAAATTTATTTAACATGTTAATGCTTTTTCTTTTCATTTCGTACATCGACGATGCAGAAATTAATACTGTCATGTCGTCCGCATACATGATTATTTTATCCCCAGGAACATATTGTGGCATATCATTGACGAAGCATAAAAATAATAATGGGCCTAGGTTACTTCCCTGCGGTACACCCGTTGTAATTCCTTGCATTCTGATTTACTTCCAGCTATTTCGTTGCATATTTCCCCTCACGCGGCTGTTCACAGCCCGACATAAGATGTTTCACATCAAAAACACTGGTCACAGTCATTGGCGATAGAGGGGGGATGGGGGTCTGGGAAGTGAATTTTGATTCATCCTATATAATATTTAATTGAATTTGCACGGCCATTATTATACGACTTTCATTGTATTATAATCTGCAGTGAATGAAATCATTAAGTTTATAAGTTTGTTAATAAATCTGAATCGCGGCTGTTTTGTACAGTAAATAATTTAAGAACAGAATCTTAACAACTCCTTTCATAATATTATAATTAAATCAAGCAGGTAAATCTTATTGTTAAAGAGATAATTTGTTCAGAAGAAAGACTTGATAAGCTTTTCAATTCGGATGAGGAGGTTCCAAGACAATAGACGTTCTCCTCAAGCTGAATTTATAAAGAAAACTAAATTGTACAGCCCTACAAATTAATGCTTATTCAATTACTAAATAAGTTATCTAATTTTTAACCGACTTCAAAAAAGGAGGTGGTTCTCAATTCGGTTGTATTTTTTTTATGTTTGTTACCTCAGAACTCCGTCATTTATAAACCGATTTGGAATTTTTTTTTATTTGAAAGGATATACTTTCAGATTGGTCCCATAGAAATTTCATCAAAATCGGTTCAGTAGTTCGGCTGATTTAATTAAAAGTTAGTAACGGCGTGTGATTCCTTAAGGTAAATGTCACTTTTTGACACATTAACCAGCGTAAGAAAATCGGTTTAATAAAAGTGAGTAACGGCGTCTGATTCCTTTAAGGTAAATGTCACTTTTTGATACTAAAAAGTAAAAAATAAAAAAAATTTTAACAAAAAAAAAAACTTCTTCAAAAAGCCACTAAAAAGAGGAAAATAATGAAATGTTGAGGTCTGCGCCAATTTCATATTTTATTAAATTGGCGCAGACCTCAAAATTTCATTATTTTCCTCTTTTTAGTGGCTTTTTGAAGGAGGCTTTTTTTTTGTTGAAAAGTTTTTATAAGAAGAATTTTTGTACACGAAAAAATGTAAAATTTAAAATATTTATTAATGTTCATCGAATAAAGAATTTAAATATGTCAAGATAAATTTTAAATTAAATTATTTATAAAGAGTAATCTCTACCAGAAGTTACCCCCTGCACTCTTCATCTCAAATCCTTTCCCCTCGCTTAAAAACGGTTACCGCTTTCCCGACGCTATTTTTAAAGCTAAAGGCAGTGGCGGACTAAGCCCGTCGGAGGCCCGGGGCGGCAGAACTAAATGAGGCCCCCGGTCTGCTTAGAAATTGATGTATTTGTAGTGTAAATTTCATAAAAAATGAATAATGTAGATGTAATCGCTGACAAAAAAAATCAAATATTTATAATAAACGACCTACCTACGTTTATATTTTATATACGTACGGGGCCTCCAACTCCAAACTGCCTCTTACTTACTAAACATATTTTGACCTTGTTTGGGATTTGATTAAGAAGGAC
Source organism: Mongoloraphidia duomilia (assembly GCA_039654895.1). NCBI lineage: Eukaryota > Metazoa > Arthropoda > Insecta > Raphidioptera > Raphidiidae > Mongoloraphidia > Mongoloraphidia duomilia. Next base: position 19,552,595 of record CM077527.1, read on the forward strand.
TTCTAGAAATTTGGAGCCCCTCAGGATCAGAGGCTCGGGGCGAGTCCCCCCCCCCCCTTAGTCCACCTAGTCCACCACTAATAATAATAATAATAATAATATTTCTTTATTTGCACTTACACCGAAAGGTATACAAAACGTCATACAGATATATATTAAAAGTTACATTAAAATAGAAAGATACAAAATAAACTACCAATCAACAAATTCTTTCAAGTTATAGTAATTTTTTGTTAATAAAAAGTCTTTTAAGTGTTTTTTGAAGGACGGCATTTTTAAGTTTTGTATGTAGCTTGGTATGCTGTTATATATTCTTATGCTAAAGGGTTCGGGTAAAAGCCAAAAGAATCATGCTACAGATCCTACAGGCGAATTTTCTGAAAAAAGTTTTGGCTACGTATAAAAGAGAGACAGACACAGAGCAGACAGACAAAAATCTGAAAATCATCAATTATATGACTGCTGCAAAATTTCAAAAAAAAAAATGATATCTTTAAAAAAGGTAGGTACCTAACTTGTTAGAAAACCTTCCTTGACATTTTTATTATTCGTATTGAGTAATAAAAAAGTATTCAATAATTAATGTTTTTCCAAAAAAAAAAAATACAACATAATCTCAAGAAAATTTCAACCAGCTACCTCTTACCGTTTTTCAGGGCCGGCGCGTCAAAATATGCCGCCTAAGGCGAATACAACTTTTGACGCCCCCCCCCCACATTAAAAAAATTAATAAACCGATGATATATTTTATTTACTTAACAAATAAAAAACAAATGTAATTCTAATAACAATATTTATAAACGCTGCTTGGCTGCCTGTAATTTGTAAATACCCCCTTTACAACTTATGGTATTTGCGCCGAGCGGCTGGGCGACATGCGACAAATTTTATCTGGTAGTAGAAGGTAGAACTAAGAATCGGTGAAAACTCGAACAATATAATCATTTTTACTTCCCACCTCTACTATGGTAGGGAAGTAATGGATTCAGTCCGAAAACAATATTTCGAGATTTTAACAGATTTTCACGTTTTGAGACCCTAGTAATCGTTTAAGATCATTTTCTGACTGATGTCTGTATGTGTGTGTGTGTGTGTGTGTGTATATGTGTGTGTGTATGTGTGTGTGTGTGTATGTGTGTATGTGGTCAATTTTTCGCCTTCGATATCTTAAGAACGGAACAACATACGGGCATGCCGATTGTTCTATTGTGTTTATCAGCCTTTAACTTAGATCTGATTAGATTTTGAGTCAAATCGGTTCAGTGGATCCTGAGATATTCAAAAAAACGTCCTCAATGTCACGTATTAACATAGGTAAAAAAAAATATAAATGAATTCTAGATGTTATAATATGAAAAAAATGTAAATATTTTTTTTCTCTAAAATGTATAGTTTTCGAGAAAAAAAATATTTTACTAAAAAAAATAAAAACTGTACGTAAATCAAGGTAACCATGATTTTTGCTATATTAAGTTAAGATCACCAAACAAAAAAGAGGGCCATGCTTTTTTCAAAGAATAAAAATTAAATTGTGTTTTAAAGACCACCAACAGCTAAGGTTATTTGGGCCTAGTCAAAGAATAAAAAAAAAAAAGAGTGTTTATTTTTTGCAAATATTTACTAGGTGGGAAGTATAGGACTGGTCATCAGTCGAATTTTTAAAAAGTAGAATACCGCACGAAAAATTCGCTGCTACAAAAATATGCCGCCCTAAAAATATGGCGCCGTAAGGCGATCGCCTGTCCGACCAGGCGCACGTGCCGGCCCTGCCGTTTTTGAAATAGAGGCTTGTGACAGACGGACGGACAGATATCGTAGGCTCAGTAACAGGGTTCCATTCGGAGGTACGGAACCCTAAAAAAAATGAATGACAGAAACTTTCTTCTGATCACACTTTTGTACCACTTCGGACAAATCCAAATAGTATATGACAACGCCCCATCAAAAATCCTATTATAATCCTACACAATGCTTTGTATTTTGAAACATTTATACCTTTGTACACCTTTGATTCGTCTGAGAATAATTAACAAGATGAATATTAGACGGCGGTCGACTGAATTATTTCATTCAACACCTGTAAATTATCTCTCAAATTTAATTAATAAATTTCAACACTAAGTTTAGATATTTGAAGCTTTCATATTGAGTAGAACTTTTCGTCGAATCATTTAATTTCATTAATAATATCTTGAAATTGAATTGCACATGGATTACATAAAAGTACTAGTTCTGCAGTATTTGCACAGATCGACTGCAGAATATCTGTGGTCATAATTCAAAATCACGTATACTATAGGTAGGTAACTTTCATTTCCAGACGCTTATGACCTCTGTTGTCAACCGTCTATAATTTACAATATCTATATCTAACTTCCATTTCCCTACAGAACATGGAAGAAAAAACGTTTAATACTTGAACAAAATTCATTACCAGGCAATTAGAGCGATGACACACAGAACGATTTTGTGCCGACTAGCCGCCTGAGGCGACTGCCGCCTCGACATGACACAGTCAACTTGGCAATCAGGCGTTTCTTGTGGAGAACGATGTGTCGAAGCGGCTGAGAGTCGGCTTTCAGTCGGCAGGCAACTCTCGCCGCGGTGTGTGTCATCGACCTTGCAGAATGAATGAATTGTGGATTATAGACGCTCGACAACAGAGGTCATTAGCGTCGACCTTAGTAGAACATGATTGAATAATAAAATGTAAATATACACAAACACTTGGAAAATTTTATTTATTTATTTATTGTAAATTATAGACGCGTCGACAACTTAATTCATTAGCGTCTTAATTACATTAAATAACAACTCACTTAAAATTAAATGACATCACAAAACATCCATGAGTAGAGGCGGGATTCAATCCCACGACAGTCTGATCCAGAGGCCGCGACGATAACAACTGGACAATACTGTCCTCTAACACTTGGAAAAGTTCCACGATTTTTGTTAAGTTTTATTCGCTCAACTATATTCTACAATAATTTTAGTTCAAGTATTTGTACTCCTGATGATGGGTTAATATTAATCGCCCGAAACGATCGTTGAGTGAATTAAATTTTTAAAAAAAACTTTTTAACAAAAAAAAAACCTCCTTCAAAAAGGTACTAAAAAGAGGAAAATAATGAAATTTTGAGGTCTGTGCCAATTAAAATATGAAGAAATTGGTTAAAAAGAGGCAGATATTAATCACTATATCTATACTATACTTTTTAACCGACTTCATATTTTAATTGCCACAGACCTCAAAATTTCATTATTTTCCTCATTTTAGTGCCTTTTTGAAGGAGGTTTTTTTTTTGATAAAAAGTTTTTTATTTTTTACTTTTTAGTGTCAAAAAGTAACATCTACCTTAAAGAATCACACGCCGTTACTTACTTTTATTAAAATCAGCCGAACTACTGAACCGATTTTGATGAAATTTCTATGGGACCGATCTGAAAGTATATCCTTTCAAATAAAAAAAAATTTTTCAAAATCGGTTCATAAACGACGAAGTTATCCGCGAACACACATAAAACATAACCACATAAAAAATATATACGGTCGAATTGATAAACCTCCTTTTTTTGAAGTCGGTTAAAAAATGTTTAGAACTTCTCCATGTGTTTGTGTATTAATATTTATTAAAAGCGTTTAATTTTTAAATAAATACCAATTTGAAACTGAATTTATAAACGATTTCCTAAGTGAAATATCCCACCCGGAGTTTCCCAGTTTTTCAATTTGACTTAAGTGTTTTTTTCCCTTTGGCCACAAATATTATGTAATTACAGAGATATATATACGAAACCAGATGTGTGTATTGTAGTCAGAAGTTGAGTGCTTTAGTTGAATTATGCTTTGAAAGCATTAACCCGTGAATGCGAGAAACTCCCATTACTTCAGGTATACAAAATATACCAAACACTACATCAATATAGCAATGCTGTACGAAATTAAGAGGCCTCTGTATTTCCGATTAAAACAACAAGTATCGTGTATTCTCTAAGACTTACATACCTTAATTAGTATTCTGGCTTTTTGTAACTATTACTTTGCATTGTCGACACAACATTGTTTTGTTAAAACTGTGAGCAGACATCGATGTTATGATAAATCGAATTTTATTGTTTTATTTATTTCTTTATTTATTTTAATCTATACTAAAACTAGCGGCCCGGTCCGGCTTCGCCCGGACTGCAATTCACTACTCACTCGCTTGAAAATTATAATTACATGGTATGATTTATATACAAAATCTTTGTTTTATATATACAGAATAATACATTACTCACTCGCTTCGCTCGTTCGCTCCCGGATGAATTTTTCCCATGTTTTTATAGTTATTCTGCTATTCTGAGACAAATCCAAAAAATCAAAGATCATGAAAATCAGTCCAGCCGTTTTCGAGTTATAACACGACTTTCTTTTATATAGATATATAGATTATAAAGATGTAAAATTTGTGTGTTTGTTTGTTTGTATGTCGGGGTTAATCTCTGGAACTACTGAACCGATTCTAAAAATTCTTTCACTAATAGAATGCTACACTATTCCTGAGTGATACAGGCTATATTTTATTTTGATAAATTTCTCGCGGGGGCGGATATTATATAAAGAGGTAAAATTTGTTTGTATGTCGGGAGTTAATCTCTGGAACTACTGAACCGATTCTAAAAATTCTTTCGACTGAACCGATTCTAAAAATTCTTTCACTAATAGGATGCTACACTATCCCTGAGTTATATAGGCTACATTTTATTTTGATAAATTTCTCGCGGGGGTGGGATAATTTCTGTGGGATAGTAACAAAACGTAACTCTGAAATTCTTTTGCATTTTAGCGTATTGGCGGAATCCTACTAATATTATAAACACCACCAGCCCGGCTACGCTTCGCAGGGGTAGAATTCCTCGCGGGGGGAAAAATAAATCATAAATTCTTAGCACCCGGGCGAAACTGGACAAGACCGCTAGTTTTATATAAAGATATACGTTTACTTAATTAATCTTTATAAGTGAAGGTTGATTTATTTTCAGGGCCGGATTTAGGAGAGGGCAACCGGGGCTACAGCTCCGGGGCCTCCACAAATAAGGGGCCCCCACAATAGAGACTTCGGAAAAAAAATTCTCTGAATTCTCGGTTATTAAATTTTGTCGTTGAAAATATGCTAAATCGCGTTAATAATTTTAATAAGTAATCATGAGGAAATGTTTTTTGACTTCCACTGCACAATAATTACGTGGTTTAATTTCAGATAATTCTTGTTTCCGATTATATTTATATGTTTGTTAAATAATAATAGAATCTATACTTGGTTTCACAATGAATTATTTATTGGAAAACTCGACTGAAAAAAATTGTCCATTTTATTTGGAAAATAATTTGGGGCCAGAGGGCCTCCACTCCTTTGTTGCCCCGGGGCCTCCACACCTCTAAATCCGGCATTGTTTATTTTTTATTGTGGTCATAAAGAAAGAATCTTCTGGCTTTTGATTTCGAAACGAACATTTAAAATAAGAAAAGACCTCTAAAAATGAAAACAAAACTAGAAAAAAGACGGTAAAAACAAAAATACATACATGTGACCAATCTGTGTAGCGCACGTAGCCTCCATCTTGGTTGAGTGTTGAAAAAGGGAAATAAAAATTCGCGAACAATGTTGACTGGCATTTTATTAATTTTAGACACTTCACTGAATAATCGTTTAAATATTCTTTAATATCGCGAAATATATTACACCGTTTTAAATAATTTCGTCAATTTTGTAAGCTCTTATTTTTAAATTTTATTTTAACATTCGCGCGAACGTAGAGCCAATTACGACTCAATCTGATGACAGCGTTGTCTTCGAATAAAAAAGTGCAATAAGTCAATATTAATTTATTTGTGTTCTTACGATGTGAAAGTTGCACTATTTAAAATAAATTGAAATATTCCTTACACAACAAACGCTTATGAACTCAGTCTAAAATTTACAATCTCTATCTCTCTCTTCAGACAACGTCGTCTGATTTCAATCGAAAATGAAAACACTCCCGAACGCTTGTAAACGCAAGATCCAATTACAGACGTCTCTCACTAAACATTTACAAAAAACAAACACAAAAGTCATAAGTTTTCAGGCCTCCAGTTTACTGATTTATACACAATAAAGTTTTTTAATGTTTCACAACCAAACAAATAAAATCTCAATATTCAATAACAAGGCTAATTTTTTTAAACATATAGTTTTCAAATAACTGAACTGTATTCATTAATACTTAGTTTATTTAATTGATGATTTTAAAACAGTAATTTTATAGGTAGGTACCTACTTATTTCTAAAAAGATAAACTGCAAGTAAAAACGTGTTCTCATAAATCAAACCATTACATGAGGTAGTTACGTAGTCATTGAATACAGTAGATACGATTATTTTCTAGTCACTGGTATGACCTTCAAAATATTGAATGTTCATATTAAAAAACTGGTCGCAGTGCCATACCCTGCCGACAAAACAGTATATTTACAAATAGTTACATTATCACCATTATTTAAATATTGCAAAATAAAAAAATAGTTAACAGACCATATATGTAATATTCCTATATTGCTTGCGCCCGTAAGTGGAAGTATCAGGCCGGAAGTGAGACAACAAATGACTGTTTCTATCTTTGTCGAGAAATCCATCTTGTTGTGCGTAAGCGTTGCAACATTCGATTCACATTGTTTCCACAGCAATTTTTGAAATTTTATTATCACTACTAACCTTGTTATTATCATAGATCAATTAATATTATAAATTGTTCATGTGCATAAGACTCGACGTCTTGCGAGAGGGACAGAGATGTATATATCTGCACCGTAGGCTTTTCGTCCGACTCTAGACCCCGGCTAGCAATATAGGAGTATTACATATATATAACAGACTGAAAATTGTAACCACAATTAATACGTTCCTTAAAATAATTTAATTTTTATCCATTCAAATAAATGGCAATTATTTTATCAACTATCAACCAAAAAATATCTTTTCCAGAATTATAAAAACCCGGCCCTGCAGCCAATTTTATTAAAATTTAAAGAGTATATATTAATTTACAGTAAAAACCTAAATTTTGGTTTTGAAGCAATTTTGGTATTTTTTCGGGCCCAAACATGTTTTATCCAATTACGTACGTTCATTTTTTCGTACTGTGATAGCCAAATTGGTAGAAATTTGTATTAAATAATGTGAAACATCGAGTTTTTATGATCCGACTCCTATAAGTCCCGCCATCCGACCAATGTCAATAGTCCGTGTGTCTATCTACTTGTGTACAGGCAAATGTACTGAAAATGCAGTTATATTGCAGAAACAATAATTACAAAAAAATTCCATGGCTTCTCTATTACAAGCGCCCAGCTGCCAGGTTCTAACTTCTAATCTAAGACCAGTATCATTCGTATTTTCAATTTATATTATTATTAAAAATAATGAATAAAAAATATGCCGAAATAATCCTAGCTGTTGGTGACCTTAAAAATATTTAAGTTGAATTATTTGTCTTGACAACGAAATCTGCTATTTTTAAATTTTAATTTCCCACATTTTATATATTATGACAGTTTACTCGCTTGGAGCTACTATAGTGGCAGCCCCAAACGATTTCCAAAGCCAATAGTCTGTCTATTCACAAAGCATATACGAGGGACTGTTATTCCGCGTCGACACTGGAGCAACGGAAATAACCAATTGCATTTAGAAAAAAACTAGAGTGAAGTTTTATGAAACCGTACGACGCAAGTGAAACTTTATTGCCATAACCTTAAAAGATTTTAAAGGACGTGGCTAATTACGTAAATAAGCGTAGAAGCCAAAAACCCCGTATAATAAAAAAAGGGTGTGGGTCTCGGGACCCCCGAGAGATGTGAAACATCAAAGAAAACGTTATTGAACTCGGTGGTATTCTCTATGTAGTAGTATATATTTTTTCAAAAGCAGCAACTAACTGTTATGCTGACGTAATCCTATATACACTGCACTGTAACACACGCGGTTGTCTTCCCGTACCCGAGCGCGCGGAAGCCGAGAGAGAGAGAGAGAGTGCCGCAGTGGTAGAGAGAACAGCAGCAAAGGAGCGGACCATAAATTTCGTTGCATATTTCCCCTCACGCGGCTGTTCACAGCCCGACATAAGATCACATCAAAAACTAGAGTGAGGTTTTATGAAACCGTACGATGCAAGTTAAACTTTATTGCCATAACCTTAAAAGATTTTAAAGGACGTGAATAATTACGTAAATAAGCGTAGAAGTCAATAACCCCGTATAATAAAAAAAAATAAAAGATTTTAACCCGAAATCGCCCAAAGTATATAATTTCGTTTACGTGGTTTTGGTGATGTCATTTGAACCCTGATCAGTATGGAGACGAACGTATAAGAATCCAGATTCTGTCGTTGATGGTCAATGGGTATTTGATGTGCTGCTCGACTGAATATTCGTACGATATTAGTTATGCAATATAGTTATGAATATGACGTCGCTGTTTTTCGATGAGTACTGGTCTTGTCAATCGTTTCGATTGGACGTGGCGTGACGCTCGACATGCAACCGAGCGAAAAAAATGAGGCTAATAAATTAAGACATAGATACGTATTAATATATGAGCTGACTGTAATAGTAGGCCGTGATATTGGAAGCTGGTGAATTCAGCCGCTCGAAAGAAAAAATGGAGGCGTGGTCTATTTGTTGCGAAGTCGTTTATAAATTGTGTTTTAAAGACTACCAACAGCTAAGGTTATTTGGGCCTAGCACCAGTTCATATTTTCAATTCATTATTATTTTTTTTAATAATAAATTGAAAATCCAATTGACACTTTTACCAGCTCTCGGGCTAGAACCCGGGAACTGGGGAAGTCGTTTATATAGGATCATTATTAAATGTTCCTCGTATATCAGTTACATAAAGTATGCCAACATTTAATACTATTCAAATAATCCATCCGACGTCCTTTTTTATTCCCAGACGTTATTCCTTCGTCTGACGTATTTTTTTTATTATTAAAGAATCGTTCTCCTACACTTAGGCGGGATTAAGGAATTGAATATTTTTGTTGAAATGAGCACATTTCATTCTTACAATAGATATTTTATTAAAATGGCTTATAATAACATCATATAGGCATTACGGAAATTTTATTAAAATATATTAATACTTATACATGGTGTTAAAAAAAGAGTATAAAATATTTAAAGAGGTAAATAGTATGGACCAAAATAAACAAAAAAGTCTTAGTAAACATAGGCCCGCAAAGTAACGGTTTCGGAGATATGAAAGATTATTCTGTTTTGAAACATTTATTTGCAATTACTTATTACTTATTTATTATGTACAAACAAACAAAAGAGGCTTCTAGCAAAACCAAAAAATAAAGTTACGTAAGATGTTCAAAGTGCCCTCCCTTCCATTTCCAAGCAGGCACGACATCTTTGTCTGAAAGACATTAGAACGCTTTCTAAAACCCCTTCATTGGCTTGGATGTGTCGGAACGTTTTTTTTTTTGTATACAGGGTGTTAAAAACAAAGTGTAAAATATTTAAAGAGGTAATAAGTAGTATGGACCAAAATAAACAAAAAACTCTAAGTAAACATAGGCCCGCAAAGTAACGGTTTCGAAGATATGGAAGATTATTCTTTTTTGAAACATTTATTTGCAATTATTTATTACTTATTTATTATGTACAAACAAACAAAAGAAGCTTCTAGCAAAACCAAAAAATAAAGTTACATAAGATGTTCAAAGTGCCCTTCTTCCATTTCCAAGCAGGCACGACATCTTTGTCTGAAAGATTTAAGAACTCTTTCTAAAACCCCTTTATTGGCTTGGATGCGTCGGAACGTTTTTTTTTTGTATACAGGGTGTTAAAAAAAGAGTGTAAAATATTTAAAGAGGTAATACCTAGCATGGGCCAAAATAAACAAAAAAATCTTAGTAAACATGGGTCCGCAAAGTAACGGTACATCTTTGTCTGAAAGATATTCGAACTCTTTCGAGGACAGTGTGGTGTAACGGTTAGCGTAGCGGTCTTTGGATCACACTGTCGTGGGTTCGAATCCCATCTCCACTCATGGATGTTTTGTGATGTCATTTAGTTTTAAAAGAATTGTTATTTAATGTATTTAAGACGCTAATGACCTAAGTTGTCGACGCGTCTGTAATCTACAATAAATAAAAATCAAAATTCTTTCTAAAACCCTCTCATTGGCTCGGATTTGTTGGCATTTTTGATTAATTCGTAGCTGCAGCTCCTCGACGCTATTTACAAGAGTACCATAGACTAATGTTTTCAAATATCCCTAAGAAAAGAAATCTAGAGGGTTTAAATCAGGCAATCTTGCAAGCCATAATACCGTTACTTTGCGGATTCATGTTTACTAAGATTTTCTTGTTTATTTTGGTCCATACTAGGTATTACCTCTTTAAATATTGTACGCTCTTTTTTAACACCCTGTATACAAAAAAACCGTTCCGACACATCTCGGACTAACTTTCCCAAGTAGCAGCCGTTTTCAACAAAAAATATTTTCCAGTTTAATACCCACTATAAAATAGCTACTTTACATGCGAGTATAGTAAGTAAACAATTTTCATAGTGATTTGTGTTTATTCGCTCTGATCCGCCCGTTATTAATTACATTCATGGCCTACTATAAATGTGAAGAGCGACGACGCAAATGAACTGTAAACAAATTTTGAAAATACTGAAAATGAAGTGAAAAGTTGCTATTTTATAGTGGGTATGGCGAAAATACCATATATATCTCGTGCGTGATGATATTATGACTCGTATGACTGTTAAAACTCGTTGGCGATCTTTTTAACATTTAACTGTCACGACTCGTCAATAATATACCTCATTACGCATCTAGACATACAATCTATTATTAGCGGTTTTTAGAAGCCGCTTCTCCCTATTTGAACTAAGACTTTGAGATGTCGCCTTGTAGTATGACCATCCTGAATACTCGTGCAAAATTTGAGCAAAATCGGTTCAATGATTTGGGATCTATAGGCACAACCATAGACAGACAGACAGAAAGAAAGAATAGTACTTTATCAAAACATTAGCATTTGTCGACGGTTTTGCTTAAGTGAACATCGATTTTGTCTGCAGATTTGTTTACAGTACAAAAGTTTCCAAAATTTGTATGACTAAAATTAGTATCCAATGAAACCTCCTCTTTAACCGACTTCAAAAAATAAGGGGGTTAACCAGGTGTGCAAGCTTTCACGGCCGGAATTGTTCCAAGTCTTGATGGTTCTGTGTGTGTTTTTGTATTTCAATACAAAAACACACACAGAATTTCAACCGAAAAGATGAAGGCCTCAATGTCAGTAAAACCTGGACACCAGCACTCCGACATACAAAACCAATGACTAATCGTACAAAAACGGAATACGCCCGAGTAGAGAACTCACCCCCACCACTACACACTGCGCAGTTGACCAATTACAGAGAGACGGACTACGACCGAGCAGAGAACACACTGGTACTAGGCATAAAAGAAGGGAGGACACCAGTCACTGACACACTGACCTGTAAGCCGCCAAGGAGGATACTTCGACCGCTGCCACATCGCCTTTGAGAATGTCTACCGCAGTTGTAGACGAAACGTCAGGTATAAATACCACCGGACCACGGCCTACAAGCCCGGAAACCATGAAGACTTGGAATAAGGGGGTTACAAGTTTTTGTATCTTCAGAACACGTAATTATCCAAGTGTGCAAGCTTTCACGGCCGGCATTGTTCCAAGTCTTCATGGTTTCCGGGCTTGTAGGCCGTGGTCCGGTGGTATTTCTACCTGAAGTTTCGTCTACAACTGCGGTAGACATTCTCCGACATACAAAACCAAGGACCAATCGTACAAGGACGGGATACGACCGAGTAGAGAACTCACCCCCACCACTACACACTGCGCAGTTGACCAATTACAGAGAGACGGACTACGACCGAGCAGAGAACACACTGGTACTAGGCATAAAAGAAGGGAGGACACCAGTCACTGACACACTGACCTGTAAGCCGCCAAGGAGGACACTTCTACCCAGGGCCGCAGTAAGAAAATCTTGCGCCTGGGGCCAAAATTTTAATTTGCGCCCCCTCCCTCAACAAAACAAAAAATGCATGATACGAGATTTTTATAAGAGATTTCAACATAAACAACTGAAAAACATAAAAAATGTTCACTAATAACTGCAAAATAAATGTTATATAATTCAAGTCTTTTGCTATAGATATTTCTATAGAAATTATTGCCAAATATTTCATAATTTCTTTAATCTTTAGTAATTTTATTTTGCAATATTTTTATTTATTGTACATTTTATGTTTTGTCTAGTAGTAATCAGCCTGGCACATAAAATACTGGCGCAGGCGCGCCTTTGGCGCCCCATAAGTTGATGCGCCCGGGACCGTCGCCCCCTCCGCCCTACCCTTACTGCGGCCCTGCTTCTACCGCTGCCACATCGCCTTTGAGAATGTCTACCGCAGTTATAGACGAAACGTCAGGTAGAAATACCACCGGACCACGGCCTACAAGCCCGGAAACCATGAAGACTTGGAATAAGGGGGTTACAAGTTTTTGTATCTTCAGAACACGTAAAATAGTTCCACCATCTCCAAAAGTCGATAACAAAAAAAGACGTGACTTGAAGATTTTATATTATGACGTCTTCAACGAAGTTCGCAAACTACCAGCTTGGCGCCAAGAAAGTATTTTAACAAGAAAGAAAAATTTTACTTTAGAAATTCTTTAGCAGTGAATAATTCGATATACCTACAGAAAGTTTATCGAATGTAGTTTAATATTTATTGCACTTCAGATTTATTCTGTGGTTTAAATAGATTACCTATGTCTTTTGTAATAAACACAATAACACACAGTTCAAACGCTTACCACTTTTTTTAACCGACTTCAAAAAAAACAGGTTACTCAATTCGACCGTATATATTTTTTATGTTTTATGTTTTATGTGTGTTCGCGAACAGCTCCTCACATATTTAATCTGTTACCAATCCATATAAAAACCGTAAATACAACTAATAAATTTGTACAATATATATATCAATGGCTGCTAAAAAATTCAAATGTTGAAAGTTTATTAAATATTAATTATTAGAAGTAAACTGTATAGTCATTCTATTAAACATAATTTCCTAACTAAATTATATTATATTATAGCAGAGAATTACATTATTATATCCTTTCTCAACATCATATAATATAGATTTTTATGATGGTTCATCTATAACAGGTCTTTCCTTCAGATGGATCTAGTTCCACAAGTTGGTAAATTTTTCTTATTTTGTTTTTGTTTTGTTATTTGAAAACAGATTTGTTTGAATATTATTATATTGTATTATTTTTTGTGTATTTCATATTTTGTGGAACAATACCTAAATCTAATTCTAAAATTCTAAAAAAAAATAACTTCGTCGTTTATGAACCGATTTTGAAAAAATTTTTATTTGAAAGGATATACTTTCAGATAGGTCCCATAGAATTTCATCAAAATCGGTTCAGTAGTTCGGCTGATTTTAATAAAAAAGTAAGTAACGGCGTGTGATTCTTTAAGGTAAATGTTACTTTTTGACACTAAAAAGTAAAAAATAAAAGCTTTTTAACAAAAAAAAGACCTCCTTCAAAAAGGCACTAAAAAGAGGAAAATAATGAAATTTTGAGGTCTGTGCCAATTAAAATATGAAGTCGGTTAAAAAGTATAGTATAGTGATTAATATCTTCTTTTTAACCAATTTCATATTTTAATTGACACAGACCTCAAAATTTCATTATTAGTGTATTTGCCATATGGCACATACACTATTGGCGTCGGTCGGATGGCGGGACCTAGGGGTCGGACCAAAATTTCTCGACGTTTCATAGCCTCCTGAACACTTTGGCATCATTTTTGGAAATGTTTATATATATATGTATATATATATATATATATTTATATATTTATTTATTTATATATATATATATGTGTTCGCGGCATAACTCTCGAAAGACTTAATTGATTTGAACGAAATTTGGTACACACGTTGGAATCCATCACCGCACGGAACCTATTTAAAATGGGCCCAATCGGAGTATTTTAAGGGTAGTTTTTAGGGGTTGAAAAAAGTTTTTGCGCCCGAAAATACCGAAAAAAATTTCAGAATTGTTTCAAAATTGAAATTTAACCTTTTAGTAAATATCAAAATGTGCTGCTAAAATTTTAATAAAATCGGCCCGATAGGACCGGACTTACAAATTTTATGAAAACACTAGTTTTGCGGATAGTGATTTACTTACTGAAGGGTGTATTTAATTTGGTACAGAGGTTGCAATGATAATAATATTGAAATTAAGAAAAAAATATTATTTTAAGGGATGTATTAAGGGGTTGAATTTTTTATTTTGTCCAAAAACAAACTTAAGTTCACGTATTAAAGCCACAAGGCCTGTAATAGCAAATACACTATATTGTCGGCAGGGTTTGGCACTGCGACCCGAGTTTTTTTTCCTCTTTTTAGTGCTTTTTTGAAGGAGGTTTTTTTTTGTTAAAAACTTTTACAAGCTTTTATTTAACTTCCAATGTATGTTAGTTTGTTTAGGTCAAATCTTGTCAATTTTGAACGATCGATTCGAAATTTTGTACACATATGTATTCCCGATGACAATACATGAATAAATCGTTGTTAGAAATAAATTCAACCCCTAAGGGGTTCAAACGGGGATGTAGGGTTTTTTTGACTAATCAACGCCAAGACCAAATCGCTGAAGCTAGAAACTTGAAATTTGGACAGTTGGTTCCTTTTCTGACGTAAGCATCCACTAAGAAAGGATTTTTCGAAATTCAACCCCTACGGGTGTCAAAGGGGGATAAAATTTTGAAAGACTAAAATGAACAAAATAAATATTAGTAAAAAAAACTTTTTAGAGACAAGCTTTTATTTAAATGCACTAAAAAGAAAAAAAAATTTAATAATTTAGGTTCATAATTATAAAAGCGTGGGTCGTAACTAATAAACTGTCATAGAGTTCACGACCCACGCTTTAATAATTATGAACCTAAATTATTAAAAATGATTTTTTCCTTTTTAGTGCATTTAAATAAAAGCTTGTCTCTAAAAAGTTTTTTTTACTAATCTTTATTTTAACCGACCTCAAAAAAGGAGGAGGTTCTATATTCGGGATCCATGTTTTTTTTATGTTCACCGATTTCTCCTGTAAGTATTTGTGAACCGATTTTGATGATTATTGTTTTATTTAATAGGTCATATCTCCGGGGTGGTCCCATATAAATTTTACTTAAACCGGTTCAGTAGTTCGACTGATTTTATTAAAAAGTGAGTAACGGACTGTAATACTGTTAAGGAAAATGTCAATTTTGACACAGCGTAAGTTTTTTTTTAGATATTTAGTACTCAAATATCAAGACAGAAGTCGGTTAATAACATGCAAACTACCTACATATTGTAAAGCCACTAAAAAATAAAAAACTTTAAAAAAACGCTCCTTCAAAAAAGCCACTAAAAAGAGGAAAATAATAAAATTTTGAGGTCTGCGCCAATTTAATAAAATATGAAGTCGGTTAGACGCTAATGACCGCTGTTGTCGAGCGTCTATAATCTACAATTCCATGAAGTCGGTTAAAAAGTAGATATTAATTACTACACTATGCTTTTTAACCAACTTGTTATTAAATTGGCGCAGACCTCAAAATTTTATTATTTTCCTCTTTTTGGTGGCTTTTTTGAAGGAGTTTTTTTTTGTTAAAAAGTTTTTGAGTACCTATCTTGAAAGTTTTAGGCGATTTAAGATGTAATGTAATTTAAGATGTAAGTAATTATGCAGATCTTATTATAATAGTAACTCAAGTAATAATAATTTACCTTTTCATATTGATTTCCATTTATTAATTTGCCATATTTCCCGTTTGTTTCTTCTGTTTTCACTTTCATGATACAAACACTTAAATTAATTAAAACAAGTATTTGCCTTAAATAAAACGCCCTCAAAACGTCGTAAATTTTAATCACCTAATTAATTTTCTGTATTATATAACAGCCTCTAGTAGACGGAAAGCTAGCGACGTTTTTTCTTAAGTGTCTACGTAAGGCAAAATAATATTTAAAATATGTACCTGAATACGTGTTCCCAATTTGAGAATCTGTAAGTCTGGTACCATTTCTTTCTTGCGTTTTAGGTGTCAGGTAGAAATTAGACAGGTAAAATATGAATTTTTCATGTATTTAATAATGCAACACTTTTTTTAATTCTACATTAATGAGTTATAATTTAGAATACTTAAAATAACATTGCCTGCTTGATTGGTCATTCTTATCATGTCGTTAGACTTATTTATAATTAAAACATTTTTTTTTCATGTATCTACGTAAGGTCTGGCATTTTTTTACATAAAGGGTGACATATATTGTAATTCTAAAATGCCAGACCAAAATGTTGATGCGAACACTTGGAAAAAAATTCGACTGATGACCAGTCCTATACTTCCCACCTAGTAAATATTTGCAAAAAATAAACACTCTTTTTTTTATTCTTTGACTAGGCCCAAATAACCTTAGCTGTTGGTGGTCTTTAAAACACAATTTAATTTTTATTCTTTGAAAAAAGCATGGCCCTCTTTTTTGTTTGGTGATCTATTGATGGCTAGCTTAATATAGCAAAAATCATGGTTACCTTGATTTACGTACAATTTTTATTTTTTTTAGTAAAATATTTTTTTTCTCGAAAACTATACATTTTAGAGAAAAAAAATATTTACATTTTTTTCATATTATAACATCTAGAATTCATTTATATTTTTTTTTACCTATGTTAATACGTGACATTGAGGACGTTTTTTTGAATATCTCAGGATCCACTGAACCGATTTGACTCAAAATCTAATCAGATCTAAGTTAAAGGCTGATAAACACAATAGAACAATCGGCATGCCCGTATGTTGTTCCGTTCTTAAGATATCGAAGGCGAAAAATTGACCACATACACACACACACACATACACACATACACACATACACACACACATACAGACATCAGTCAGAAAATGATCTTAAACGATTGCTAGGGTCTCAAAACGTGAAAATCTGTTAAAATCTCGAAATATTGTTTTCGGACTGAATCCATTACTTCCCTACCATAGTAGAGGTGGGAAGTAAAAATTATTGAAAATCCAGTATTTCTAATATTAATAAAAAATATTGTCGAGCGTCTATAATCCACAATTCATTCATTCAATAAAAAATATTACAAACGGAATTTACTATATATGTACCGTAGTGACGAAATTGTTTAAAGATTACAACATTGACTCAAGGGCTTGAGCATGGCCGAGCGTGTAGCAGTGCCGTTGTTTACATGGCGTTGCTATGTTTTATTTATTGTAGATTGTAAACGCGTCGACAACTTAGGTCATTAGCGTCTTAAATTACCTACATTAAATAACAACTAACTTAATAATATAATAAATAAATAATATAATAAATAATATCAGAAAACATCCATGAGCACAGGTGGGATTCGAACCCACGACAGTCTAGTCTAGAGGCTGGTACCAAGTACGCTATCCACTAGGCTACACTGCCCTCTGCGTTGCTATGGTTCTATATTACAAGTCCCCAGTTCCCGGGTTCTAGCCCGAGAGCTGGTAAAAGTGTCAATTGGATTTTCAATTTATTATCTATTAAAAAAAAAAAGAATGAATTGGAAATATGAATTGGTGCTAGGCCCAAATAACCTTAGCTGTTGGTGCAGGTCTTTATAACACAATTAATTAACATTGACTCAATTTAAATATTTAATAATTAAAAAATACCTAGTGCATTATTGCATGAAAAATGTGTCTAGTTTTTACCTGCTATTTAAAACGCAATGGAGAAAGGCTGCAAGACTTGATCCTCAAATGAACACTTAATTATATACACGGATTGTTGAGATTATTTTGCCTTACGCACACACTTAAGAAAATCCGTCGCTGCCTCTTAGACTATAGATAATGATCTGTAATGTAGAGCCTAACGAACTTCCAAATACGACAAGGAAAATCGAGTATACTCATTTTTTACGCTAATAAACAACGCTAATTGATCAAGCCAATTTATTAATAAAATAAACACGTTATAGTCCAAACTCCCTCCGTAAAAAAGTTTACTCAACTAAAATTTTATTATTGAATTTAATAAACAATGAAAAACATTAAATCGGTGGCAGACTAATTCAAATTTTTGTATCATTTGTTTGAATACCTGGCAGACCCATAGAAATATCATAGTTAGAATAGAGAAGCCACCCAAAAAAGTGTAAATGCAAAAGATAGAGATGGAGAATAGAGCAGTTCTTCTTCTATCACAAATACATAAACATGGTTACAGATGTAAATTAACAATACCTAATATAAATTTTTAAAATCTCAAATGCGTCAAAAGGCAAGGAAAAAAGAACGGCTTCGTTTTCTATCGCTCTTTTGCAAGGTAACACTGTCACAGTTGTGACTATGGCTCCCCTACTCTATCTATGGTATCTCTATGGGCAGACCTCATATAGACACTTTTGCGTTTGGAGAGAGGTCTCACAGGTATGAAAAAAATTTGCAAGACAGACGATGTAAATAATTGATGCAAAATTTCATCAAGTAGAAAAAAAACTTATCTCATTTGTAATAATTTCTCATTAAATTAAAGTCAACCTCCATTTCCCAGATTCAAATCGAGTGAAAGTATCAATTAGATTTTCAGTTATTAAAAATAAAATAACAAATCAGAACTAGATCTAAATAACCCTGTCAGTTGGTAACCTTAAAAAAAATCATAATTTAATATTCACTCAGGTGAATTTTCCTTATCGTTTTTGTAAACAATTCAAGTAGAAAAAGATTTCTTTTTTAAATTTATTTATCAGGAATAAGAAAAGTTAAAAAAAGCCCAGCATAAAAAGTTTTACGAATGTATTTTCTTTCCTTTATAAAAACTTTTCCTCCTTTATTTATATTGTAAAAATTCAATTACATTTTCAGAATATCTAACAATATGTCCAATGTTCTAAAATCAATTATTTATCACAAGAAAAATGTATTTTTAAATTATACGTCTCGCTAATATTACAAAGTTTTTTCCTACTCAGTGGCGGCGCTAGGATTTTTTATTAGGGTGGGCCATAGTGATCTGAAGGTGGGCCAATAACATCCCCAAAATTTTAGTGCTCGGTAAAATTTTAATCCAAGTTACGTCCTATAGAATTTATAGGAAAAATTGCGGAAATTTCGGGGGTTAAAAACGCACTTATTTAAAAAATAGACATAATATTGGATATTAATTACACATAATTATGCACATAAAGACATGTCTATATTTGAATAAATCTTTAAGGTTCAATTAATGTGTTATTAATCAGTTTATAATTATTCGTGATTTGACTGATGAATGATGATTTATGTATGTTTCTATTATTTAGATAATTTTTAAAATAATTTAACCTATATTGAGAATAGTGCCAGGGTGGGCCAAGACAGTTTAAGGTGGGCCATGGACCACCCGGCCCACCCTCTGACGCCGCCACTGTTCCTACTGCCTATAAATTTGAGAAAATAAATTTTGTAATATTAATGCTGGGTTTATCGTACAATCTTATTTTTTAATCACGCTGTTAACTGACGGCTGCTATGGCAACGATCAACAATTTGCCAAAATGAAAACGCAGCAACAAAAGAACACGTATAGCAATAAAAAATTAACAGCGTGATTAAAAAACAGCCTGTTAAAATTGTACGATAAACCCAGCATAAGATTATTAACTGCCAGAACTATCTGAGAATGTATCAATTCATATGTTTTTAATATACAGTGAATTTCACTTAAGACGCAACATAAACGAGTTTTATTTACCTGTTAGTTATGGAAAACATTGATATATTAGAGAACATCGTTTCATTTAAAATGCAAGATCCACTGAATAAAAACATACATCACCTACAATAATGACTAACAATAATTTAATTTTAAAGAATTTGCTATAATTCATTTTTTTTAATTAAGCTATTAATAGTGACGCATGTTTTTGTTCAGTGGATGTTGCATTTTAAATGAAACGATTTTCTCAAATGCATTAATCTTTTCTATAATTACCAGGTAAACAAAGCTCTTAACTCGCCTATGTTGCATCTTAAGTGACAAAGGCATCCCTGCGATTTGAGGCATGGAGTATAAAAGTTAAGGAGAAGAATCTCCGTGACCTGTAAAGCAAAGCATGAGGCACAAAAATTGGTGATTTTCGTAGTTTAAAAAAGTGCCACAAGTAGCGCTGTTCTCAATAGGAAACTATCTAGTATAACCATATAGATCGAGAGCTAGTGACAATTTTTTGGTTATTTATTCAAGGCTTCATTTTTGTGAAGATGATGAGGGAGGCATATTAAAGTGCCCTGAGTAGGAGATTTTGCTAGATAACGGTATGGGAGGAATGCAGACCGCTCCCAACATGTAACAAAAAAAATGGTCACAATTATTATTGCTTCAAGGCTGAAATTGTTTGTATAGCTTGTCGGTGACCCAATACTGCCATTATAATATTTGCAGATCGATTGGTCAGTATTAAAGGAGTGGCAGATCACCCTAAACGTATCATGTACTCGACGAAATTTATATTATTAGTTCAAGGTTCAAAAGTTAATATGTTGTTACGGCGCTGTTTTAAGCATATATTCAATTTGCAGAACAAAATGTCGGTATTAACCTCCTCTCTTAGAAGGAATCTTGCTCGCCTAGCTGTTTATATCATTCTGCAAGGAGGTTAATACCGACATTTTGTTCTGCAAATTAAAATACGTACTTAAAACAGTCACCGTAACAACATATTAAAATTTGAACCTTGAACTAATAATATAAATTTCGTCGGGTACATGACACGTTTAGGGTGATCTGCCACCCCTTTAATACTGACCAACCGATCTGTAAATATTATAATGGCACTATTGGGTCACCGACAAGCTATACAAACAATTTCAGCCTTGAAGCAAAAATAATTGTTTCCATTATTTTTGTTACATGTGGGAGGCGGTCTGCATCCCTCCCATACCGCTATCTAGCAAAATCCCTTACTCAGGGCACTTTAATATGCCTCCCTCTACATCTTCACAAAAATTAGGTCTTGAATAAATAACACCAAAAATTGTCACTAGCTCTTGATCTAATAGACCTAGGAGTTTGAAAACTCCTGATAAGAACCATACGAATTACGAATCACATGTCATTTTTTAGTGTATTTGCCATATGGCACATACACTATTGGCGTCGGTCGGATGGCGGGACCTAGGGGTCGGACCAAAATTTCTCGACGTTTCATAGCCTCCTGAACATTTTGGCACCATTTTTGGAAATGTCTATTTATATATATATATATAAATTTATATATTTATTTATATATATATATATATATATATATATATATATGTGCGGGCAATAACTTTCGAAAGAGTTAATTGATTTTGACGAAATTTGGTAGGCACGTTGAAATCCATCACCGCACGAAGCCTATTTAAAATGGGCTCAATCGGACCATTTTAAGGGTAGTTTTTAGGGGTTGAAAAATGTTTTTGGGCCCAAAAATGCCGAAAAAATTCTCAAAATCGTTTCAAAATTGAAATTTAACCTTTTAGTAACGATTAAAATGTGCTGCCAAAATTTTAATAAAATCGGCCCGACAGGACCGGACTTACAAATTTTATGAAAACACTAGTTTGCGGATAGTGCTTTACTTACTGAAGGGTGTATTTAATTTGGTACCGAGGTTGCATTGATAAAAATATTGAAATTAAGAAAAAAAATATTATTTTAAGGGATGTATTAAGGGGTTAAATTTTTTATTTTGTTCAAAAACAAACTTAAGTTTACATAATAAAACCACAATGCCAGTATTAGCAAATACACTATATTGTCGGCAGGGTTTTGGCACTGCGACCCGAGTTTTTATTTGTTTAAGTGCACATAACGTGACTTTGTTAATAAAATTTCACCAAGTTTTTTACAAAGTATCTGTAAGTATAAGTGAAATTTGCATTTATTTTTTACGTTGACGATCGGTCCTTACGTATCGCAGCGTCTCTAGCGGCTAAGTCTATAAAAAATATTCTCGATTTTTGGCCTGTGTTCAATGTACACAAATTCCTCTCCTTTAACTCTATACTCCCTGATTTGGGCTATGAATAAACTTCGCTTGGTATTTTAAGAATTCACACAGGCGGGCGCATTGGTGAAGTTGAAAAATGTGACAGATTCAGGCGAACATTTAAAACCATTATTCATAGACCTTATCTCAACCAACAGCGTACTGTATCACAACATTTCAGTTCACCTATAGTGTAAAACATTATTTTAACGGGGTGTTTCGTCTTAAATTAACTTAAGGAAACGGTGCTACAATAAAGTAAAGCGATTTATTTTCTGATATCGGCAAGATCGTGTATACAAAATATTTAAAAAATACATGTGCGCGTTTTACACACGGCGAAAGTTATACTCCTTAACATACACCCTGCGACTGGCACGGCAGCGACATCTTTTAATCGAGGTACAAAATGTTCTTAGCGCGACATCTAATGGAATTTTTCTAAAGCTATTCGCTCAACAACTACCTGCAGTACGGCGCGCGCATCATTTAACGCTTTGCGTAAACCCGCCCGGAGTCGCAAAAAGAAGTATAACTTCCAATAAAACATTCTGTTATTTTTCGAATTAAAATACAACTTAAGTCATCATCGTCTTAATTACATCAAATAAACATATCACTTAAAACTAAATGACATTACAAAACATTTATGAGCGAGGTTGGATTCGAACCTACGAGCTTGCTCCAAAAACCAGCACGCTGACCCTTTACACCAAGCTGTCCTTAACAACCCTGAATAATTTATACATAAGAAGTTTTACTTCGGTCGTGTGTGCCGCGACACGTGCCTTTTTTATTGAAGCTATGCTTCTATAGGAGCGTTAGACGATTTCTGGCAGGGGGTAAACTTTTAGATTCGCGTCACGCTCACGTCACGCTAATATTATTAAAAGTATATCTATAGCTATGGCCGGCGGTCAAAGTAATATACTGGCGCACGCGCAGTGCCCTATGTAAAATTAATATCTGAGAGTTTTATAGGACACAAAAAAATAAAATGGCGGCAGTTTTCAAAATGGCGGCCATATGTACTTTTGTAAAAATTATCCGATCTTTTTGAAAATTGATATTTAAGAGTTTTATAGGACACAAAAAAATAAAATGGCGGCAAATTTAAAAATTTCGGCCATATGTACTTTTGTAAAAATTATCCGATCTTTTTGAAAATTGATTTTTAGTAAGAGTTCTATAGGACACAAAAAATAAAATTGCATCAGATTTCAAAATGGCGGTCAAATAATAACTTTTCAATTGTATTGTCTATAGCTTTGATAAATTCGGTTTTATAATATTAATGCGTAAAAAGCATAGTTTCTGTCGGATGTCGGATGACTTTTTTTTAAGACCAACTATACTAATTTTGTAGTTTTAATTACAAAATTGTTTGTTTCAAGTCAAATATAAAAATGTTGTTCCTTTGTAAAATCAAAAATAAATATTTTTTCTCTTTTGTAAACTCAATTCGGGGACATACAGTATATTATATAAAGGGAGCAATCTATCTGTTCGATCAGGAGTGAAGAAGCGCACAGGTGTTAAAGCGATGATTCGATTTGTACAGGTAACAAGCTACAGATATTATCAAGGAAACAGGATATTGCAGGATAAATACATAGGGGATATAGATGCATATTCAATCACGAAATGCTCCTTGATTATCTACAGATATATTACAGTGGAGAATCACCGTACAGGCGCAATAAGTACAGGGACCTCAAAAAATCAAGAAGGAATATAGTTTTTGAAACTTCTTTAGGTGCGGTAGGCAGGAGTGATTCCACTCGAATATAGAAAATGCTTGACGGAAGTAGTGGTGGGGATAAGGCGAAAGGAATACAACTGTGGTACTAGTACAAAAAAATTAGTTAGAGTAGTATTGTTTAGAGAAGACACCAGCAAGATGGCCGATCTGCGCAGTAGAAGTAGTGACGAGAGCTATCAGTGGTAAAATATGGACTCGTCCGGCACGAGAGACGCCTACTAAGGCTGTTGTATGTCACGCACGACCCTTTTAAAAGGAATATGGACTCGCCCAGCATTAAACTCGTGTGTGCGCATGTATATGACGCTGATGTCTTCTCTAAACAAAACAACTTTAACTCGGTAATAAATAGCAGAAAAAAAATTATGAAAAGGTGTTTTTCAGTATACATCAACATATTACAAGCTTTTATTTAACTTTGTTTCCTGTCTGTCTGTCCGAGACAAATCTGACAATCGGATTTTCAACCACTTCCCGATTTCCAATCATGCTGAAATTTTGCACACACCATTTAATATTATGGTAGATTCAATATGGCGGCCACCACAAAATGGCGGATTACCTTATTCTTTACAACCCCTCCGACATGGGTATCAAATAAAAAGGTATGACAAATAGAATACAATAAGCAGTGTGACGTCATTCTAAATTCAATATGGCGGCCGACACAAAGTGGCGGATTACCTATTTCTTTACAACCCCTATCGGTATCAAATAAAAGGGTATAACGAGTAGAATACAATAAGCAGTGTAACGTCATTATAGATACAAAATGGCGGCCGAAAATTTTGGAAAACTAAAAAGAACAAAATAAATAATATTTGTAAAAAAATCTTTCTAAAGACAAGCTTCCATTGAAATGGACTAAAAAAGAAAAAATAATTCTATGTAATTTAAGTTTATAATTTTAAAAGCGTGGGTTGTAAACTCTATGATAGTTTGTTAGTCACGACCCACGATTTTATAATTATTAAAAATTATTTTTTCCTTTTTAGTCCATTTCAATAAAAGCTTGTCTTTAAAAAGATTTTTTACTAATATTTTATTTATTAATTAAAAGTTATTGATTTTAGTGTAGTGAACGAAACAGCGTGAGAGTACCCATACCGTTAAGTGAGTGAGAGAGTTTCGCTTCTATCGTGTGGTCTTAAACACACACTATATCTTTTTTAATTTTAATGTTTTATTATTGATGAGAATTAACAATTTAGAAGCTTTTCAAAATGTTTGTTTTAAAACATGACACAACTTTTTTTTAAGCTTGTTAATTTAAGTTCTGAATCCTCTTACTGTTATATGTTGAGCTTCTCTTTGTAGCTGGACTCTAATTGGACGTGATACGATTCTAAAAAGCATTGCTTTTAAAAACAACCGTTTTTCTTTTTTATTTATAATACGGAAGCCTTATATTACATAACAAATTTAATTAATTAAAAGCTAAAACCACTGGAGAAAGTTTAACAAGCAATCTGATATTTCTATGAAAGCATTTCAAATTAGAAATAATATGACCATTTTTCAAAGCTAATCCTTTTTGTCAGATTATAAATTAAAATTTTATATAGAACCTATTTGCATAGCTTTAATCCTTTTTGATCACAATAAATTTTAATAAATTAGGACCACGTTTTTTTAGGCATCATTAGAGAGCTCATAGAAAAGGGATGGCGAAACTGTGGCACGCGTGTTATAGGTGGCACGCGATATGGAATATTGTCGACACGCAATTTATTGAGGTACAAAATCAAAATAATTAAAAATATGTTAGATGCAGTCAAAAAAATTTGACCATCATTCAAATAACATATTGTAACGAAAACCCAGATGATACGCCACTGGCGACAGTCGATGCTTCTGGAAAAAAATAACAATGCAGTGTAGGCGTGGCAGATACGCGAAGGCACGAGAACGTTCCAGAAAGCGCGACGCGCGTGGGGGGGGGGTCGGATTGGAACCGCTATATAAGTACAGCAGACACACAGCGGAAGAGCAGCGAACAACGGACAGCGCGTACAGCTAAAAATAAATCTGTGATTCTACTTTGTTTGAGAAATACTGATTGTGTAAACAGTGTTGTATATCAGTGTTGCATATTGAAATTGACTTTTCATTGTTAATAAATTATTGTATATTGTTGTATACATTTTTAATTATTGAAATAAATAATTTTATTCCGCCAAATTCAAAACAGTTTTGTTACAATATATTATGAGATCGACACGACAAGTCGACGATAGTTTCATGGCATTCAATGCATTATCGAAATAATTCTTGTCATCTACGTTTGAATTTTTTTTCAACTAAATTTCTTTAGTGTGTTTCTCGCGACGAGATTTCTGCTGAATTTTACGTAACAAAACAACGTGTTTTTCCGTCGGATACATTCACGCAAAACAATACAACTGCTATTTGCTAGTTACAAAAGGGACCCTACTTTGTTAGGTTGCGCTGCTGTTGTATGGATAAACTTATTTTTAAAGAATAAAACGAAAAACGACGTTGACAGAGACAGACTATATAAATTTCTCCGTGTCGAACATTTTACTCAGACTGTACATCCGTCGGTGATCCGTCGCCTCGTCTAGTTTACCCCGCACTAAACAATGTTTTTCGTTTCTAGCGTGTTATGGTGGTGACGATATCAACGCAAGCAGAATCTTTCAACTCGCTCACGCCGACGGAATTAAAAAAAAAACGCGACGTAATTTCCGTTCGTCTAGTTTCACTCGTTTGTAGACACAGTTTCGATTTGGACATGAAATCCGCCCGTGTAATTTCGCTTTTGGAGACGGTCTAACTATGTTCTACCAAGTGCCAGGCGGCGACATTAGTCAGTCCATACTATATTGTTACGGAAATTATATACCGTTTTATTATGTCCGTAGAAATACACTTCAAAAAAGGAGGTTTCTCAATTCGACCGTATATATTTTTTATGTGGTCATGTGGTTATGTTTTATGTGTGTTCGTGGATAACTTCGTCGTTTATGAACCGATTTTGAAAATTTTTTTTACTTGAAAGGATATACTTTCAGATTGGTCCCATAGAAATTTCATCAAAATCGGTTCAGTAGTTCGGCTGATTTTTTAATAAAAGTAAGTAACGGCGTGTGATTCTTAAAGGTAAATATTACTTTTTGATACTAAAAAGTAAAAAATAAAAAACTTTTTAACAAAAAAAAACCTCCTTCAAAAAGGCACTAAAAAGAGGAAAATCATGAAATTTGAGGTCTGTGCCAATTAAAATATGAAGTCGGCTAAAAAGAATAGTATAGTGATTAATATCTTCTTTTTTTTAACCAACTTCATATTTTAATTGGCACAGACCTCAAAATTTCATTATTTTTCTCTTTTTAGTGCCTTTTTGAAGGAGATTTTTTTTTGTTAAAAAGTTTTTTTATTAGCTACGTAGTTATACACGTGTGGAACGCGCGTCGCCGACCGCCGGAATGCCCCTGACCTCCCCCCATTCGCCTGGGGACCATTTATCGTGTGCCGTGTTGGCACAATTAGGCTAATACATACGCCTTGTTGTTATTGTCTATGGTGGTGGTAATTGTCTATGGTTATACGCCATTGAACCTAAGTCGGTAGTACAATAGTCATCAGCCGAACTGAAACGCCACTGCTCTTGATGCGTGTAACAATATTTTAACGTAGTTTTCTCTTCTTTTCAGTAATCCTGAACTCATTATGCAACAAGTTCCTATCGTTCAACATATCAGCTATACTATACCTGATGAATTACGAACAGTATGGAAGAAGTACGGCATCGGCCCAATATTTTCTACAGTTAGCCGGATATCTTGGAATTCCGGTAATCGCGTGGAATGCTGACAACAGTGGATTGGAGCACCGGGGAGCTTCTCAATCGTCATTGCAACTGCAATTGGCGCCATCCCTTGAACACCAGACAGCCGCCATGTTGTCGATACTGGAACGATACAAATGGCACCAGTTCAGTGTTGTCACCAGTCAAATAGCTGGCCATGACGACTTTATACAAGCTGTACGCGAAAGAGTGACTGATATGCAGGTAGTTTTGACTTTCATAAAACTTTTTGTAAGGAAAAATTGAAACGACTTCAAAAAATCCACTGAAAAGAGAAAAATAATTATATTTTTATAGGTCGGCACAGATTTAAAATACTTTTATTAAATTGGCGCCAATCTCAAAGTTTAGATATATCTCTCTCTTTTCAGTGGATTTTTGAAGACGCGGCAGTTTTTTAGCAAAAGGTTTAATTTTTCATTTTTAAGTGAAATTGCAATTTACGTGAAGCTTACTGTATAGGACGGCGTGTCACGCGTGTGAATGTTTATTTGGGACGGTAAAAAGACAGAGTCGGTCCTGGTTTCAAGAAGAGATCTTTGTTTCATAAAAAAAAAACCTAGGAGACAGAGAGCTACATAAGGCGGATTAATGTGGAACACACTGAATAAATAAACACTTCCGAAAGGTCAATTCCCCAGGTTCCATGCCATTATGTCAGCATTTTGTACAAGTGCGTAATACTGCACGCTATCCAGTTTCTAACTAACGTTAATAGGATAAAAATTCATATATTTTTTTGCTATTAAAACTTTATCTTTATTTTGATAATTTACGTCCATTTTGAAAATTATTGAGACAAAGGTGAGAAATGTTACCATTTTTTCAAAAATTATTAATTGATGTTTTATGTTTATAGATTTTCATACTTAATTAAAAACCGTTCAATTTTCAGTACCTACCTGAAGAAGCTGCAACAAGCAGCGAAACGTTGTACATAACTTAATATTTGTCAATTTTCATATGTACTTGTCCACGTACCTGTGAATTGTCTCAATAATTTATCTTTATTTTTTTTTAAATCACGTGACATAACCGCCAAAAATACAATTCTAGTATTAAAAAAAATATTTACACTAAGAGAAAAGGTATTCTGCAAAAACATGTCCCAATCATAATTGCCCTCTCACAAGATTCTTTTAAACTGTTTTTTGCAACGACTGCTTCAAAAGTTCAATTTTAGAGTACTGTGTAATAAACCGAGAGCTAGTGACAATTTTTTGGTGTTATTTATTGAAGGCCTTATTTTTGTGAAGATGTTGAAGAAGGCATATTAAAGTGCCCTGAGTAAGGGATTTTGCTAGATAGCGGTATGGGAAGGATGCAGACCGCCCAAGATGTAACAAAAAAAATGGTCACAATTATTATTGCTGCAAGGCTGAAATTATTTGTACAGCTTGTCGGTGACCCAATAATGCCATTATAATATTCGCAGATCAATTGGTCAATATTAAAGGGGTGGCAGATCACCCTAAACGTGTCATGTACCCGACGAAATTTATATTATTAGTTCAATGTTCAAATTTTAATATGCTGTTACGGCGACTTTTTTAAGCATATATTTCAATTTGCAAAACAAAATGTCGGTATTAACCCCCTCTCTTAGAGGGTAACTTGCTCGCCTAGGTGTTTATATCATTTTGCAAGGGGGTTAATACCGACATTTTGTTCTGCAAATTGAAATATATATTTAAAACAGTCGCCGTAACAACATATTAAAATTTGAACCTTGAACTAATAATATAAATTTCGTCGGGTACATAACCACGCTTAGGGTGATCTTCCACCCCTTTAATACTGACCAATCGATCTGCAAATATTATAATGGCATTATTGGGTCACCGACAAGCAATACATACAATTTCAGCCTTGAAGCAAAAATATTTGTTTCCATTATTTTTGTTACATGTTGGAGGCGGTCTGCATCCCTCCCATATCGCTATCTAGCAAAATCCCTTACTCAGGGCACTTTGATATGCCTCCCTTAACATCTTCACAAAAATAAGGCCTTGAATAAATAACACCAAAAAATTGTCTCTAGCTCTCGGTCTATAACAGGATCAATAAATTGCAATACTGATGTTAAAATATTCACTAACTTGTTGGCACTTTTTGTGCCTTCCTCAGAGTGTTCAACGCTGTCACTTTAATATCAATACTTTTTGATTGAGATTTCAAACGTCATAATGTAAATTAGAATTGTCACAACGGTTTTATTTTAAAGTAATTATATTTGGTATTGTATCTACTAATTCACACTGGAAAAAAATTCTATTTCTTCCTTCAATCATCATCAATATTGTGGATCGTTATTTTACTCTATACCAGTGTTTCATAAAGTAGGCGGTACCGCCCCCCTGCGGGCATCTTTCTGTTCATTCGCTTAAAGGAGGTAAATCTCCAGGGGGAGGTGAGACATTTTCTTTCTGAAAAGGGGACGGTACGCCAAATAAGTTTAGTCTATACCAACCAGAGTCAACTTTACCGTTATGTGTATTAATGAAAATAAATAGATTAATAAGAAGTTTAGAATTAATTGATGATTGAAACTAAATAAGATTCTTATTTACAGGATACATTCAAGTTGACGATCCTAAATGCGGTCCTAGTGACAAAGGCAGCCGACTTAGTAGAACTGGTGGACAGCGAAGCTCGGGTGATGCTTCTATACTGCACTAGAGACGAGGCAATTCATATCCTGACAGCTGCCAAAGATCTTAAACTAACTGGAGAAAACTACGTGTGGGTTGTCGCACAAAGCGTTATCGAAAATCTACAGCCACCTAATCAGTTCCCGGTTGGAATGTTGGGTGAGTTCACTTACTTCAAGTATATAGGGTGGTGATTGGTATATTGTTTGTTACCAACTTGAAAAGCTAATTTTTTAGTCCATCTAATGGTGTAAAAATCCAATATGG
Source organism: Mongoloraphidia duomilia (assembly GCA_039654895.1). NCBI lineage: Eukaryota > Metazoa > Arthropoda > Insecta > Raphidioptera > Raphidiidae > Mongoloraphidia > Mongoloraphidia duomilia. The sequence goes on from CM077527.1 coordinate 19,583,292, forward strand.
CAGCCATTAAAAATAAAAAAGTTGACTCTCGCAGTTGGAAATCTACAATGCCTAGAAAATGTCTGTTGACATCATTCAACTCGGAGTCATCAAAGACATAAAGTTACCAAGTTTTATTGAAATAGCGTCAATGGTAGGGAAGATAATTTTTACTTCCCACCTCTACTATGGTAGGGAAGTAATGGATTTAGTCCGAAAAAAATATTTCGAGATTTTAACAGATTTTCACGTTTTGAGACCCTAGCAATCGTTTAAGATCATTTTCTGACTGATGTCTGTATGTGTGTGTGTGTGTGTATGTGTGTGTGTATGTGGTCAATTTTTCGCCTTCAATATCTTAAGAACGGAACAACATACGGGCATGCCGATTGTTCTATTGTGTTTATCAGCCTTTAACTTAGATCTGATTAGATTTTGAGTCAAATCGGTTCAGTGGATCCTAAGATATTCAAAAAAACGTCCTCAATGTCACGTATTAACATAGGTAAAAAAAAATATAAATGGATTCTAGATGTTATAATATGAAAAAAATGTAAATATTTTTTTTCTCTAAAATGTATAGTTTTTGAGAAAAAAAATATTTTACTACAAAAAATAAAAATTGTACGTAAATCAAGGTAACCATGATTTTTGCTATATGCTAGCCATCAGTAGATCACCAAACAAAAAAGAGGGCCATGCTTTTTTCAAAGAATAAAAATTAAATTGTGTTTTAAAGACCACCAACAGCTAAGGCTATTTGGGCCTAGTCAAAGAATAAAAAAAAGAGTGTTTATTTTTTGCAAATATTTACTAGGTGGGAAGTATAGGACTGGTCATCAGTAGAATTTTTTTTTTCTGAAACCACAATTTTTAGTTTTTTTGTGATAAATCAAGAGCCAATCAAAATATTCTGGATTTTTTTTCAGATTCGTAATCGCCATGAAAAAGCACAACTTTTCTCTAATTTAACCGACCTCGTATCTTTAACAGATCCCAAGATAACAAGGGTGAGCGCCGAAAAAATCACCCCCTGTGTACAATTGAACATACCTTTTTAAAAAAAAACAGAAAATGTTTTCTCACAAAATAAGACTTCGTCGAACACATAGCTTTTACAATATTCTAGGCCGAGTATGATGATGCTATAAAAATGCGGAGCGGCTCCATTAAAACTTGTTCATAACTGCATCTCTAGCGACTTGTTAATAACAGAGTACCACAAGGTGCAATACAGAATCTCCTGTTGGGGAATGCAAGCTATGAAACCTAATAATTTAATTAATGCTTCGTTTATATTCACAGTTCAACTAACCTCTGAAAACCTTACTAATAATTGATGTGTTAATAATAGGGCTTAATCTGTATAAAGGTGCTCACATTTGAACTAATGACCAGCCGTGAAGCCCTTAGTTTATGGTTTATGATGCCTTTGATAGGTCCGTCAAGACTTAGTTTTATATAAAGGCAGGTGTGGCGAAAGGAAACAGTTTTGCACACTTCGCAAGGTCGATGTACAGACAACTAGACAAATAGTGATGGGGTACTCGAGTACAAGAATCAATTCAGTACTCGATTCTTCAAAGTACTCGCTATATTCGAGTTCTTATAATTGGTATTCGAGTACTGGAGATCGAGTACACATTGCAGTGGAGGAATTGAATTCATCCTACAGTTGATTCGTGTTTACGCCTGCACGAGTACACACCGGTATTCGAGTACTCGAGACCGAGTGCACAGTACACACTGCAATTGTGTTTTTAATGACCACCAACAGCTAAGGTTATTTGGGCCTAGCACCAATTCATATTTTCAATTCATTATTTTTTTTTTAATAATAAATTGAAAATCCAATTGACACTTTTACCAGCTCTCGGCCTAGAACCCGGGAACTGGGGACTTGTAATAGAGGAATCATAGCAACGCCATATAAACAACAGCACTGCTATACGCTCGGCTATTCTCAAGCCCCAGTACACACTGCAGTGTACTGTGCAGGGATTGAATTATTTCTACAGTTAATGGGTTTCTGCGCCTGCACGGCGTGTACTCGAGTTTCGAATACCGAATACATTATACAACCTACTATAGAATAGATAGGCGTTTTGTCAACATTAACAGAAATTTCAACAATTTTTCTTGTAAATTCTATAGCAAGTAATCTGGGTTAAAATGTTGACGACCACTGAAATTTTGGGAACAAATGTTATTGGCCCACCTTCAGAACACCATGCTCAAGTCTGGCCCACCCTAACAAAAAATCCTAGCGCCGCCACTGATCGATTAACGAACGAGCAAGCACTAAGCAACTAACAGACTATGATGTGTATTCGTGCAGGCGCAAAAACGCATCAACTGTAGGAAGAATTCAATCCCTGCACTGCAATGTGTACTCGATCTCCAGTACTCGAATACCAATTACTTACAAGTACTCGTGTACAGCGAGTACTTTAAAGAATCGATTCTTGTACTTGTAGGTATATTCTGCGTCGGCACCTGAAAGAGTAGCACAACTTGCCGGTGCAAATAATAAGATTGTAGATTATAGACGCTCAACAGCTGAGGTCATCTATAGTTTTATGAAAGTTGAAAGCGGGGTGCCGTTTAAGTTATATAATGGATATCTTAACACCTATAGTTATACAGGGTGTCCAAGTTGACGTTGGCTAACATGGGTAACTTTGTTATTAGTGGAGATAGAAAGTCAGTTAAATGGGCAAAGTAATGCAGAATTATGTGCTCATTAACGTCCCGTCGAAAAAACAATTGAATTTTGACACACTATGGATTTATTTAGAAAATAGTGAAAATTGCCGTTTTTGAAAACTGGCCATAACTTTTTTATTTATGAAGATACCTGAAAATTTCTTTAACCATTTTTTGATAACTTTTTATGATCTTTTCAGTGGCGTAGGTTTAATTTTTTTATATCCACTACATAATGAGATATTGATATGAACTTTGGTTTTTCTTATGGATGCCATTTGGATTTTTAGATATTCGAATTATGCTTATTTTTCTGATTACTTTGGTGTATCACATGCCACATTTAAAAAATTTGCAATGAACGTCCCATATAAGAGACATTAAAAACAACTGACAATCAAGTTATAATTAAGTAGTGCCAACATTTTAAGTGTAAAATTAATAATAAATCATAGTTTGGCAGAACTGAAATATAATTTGACTGTCAGTTGTTTTTATAGTGCCTCTAATATGGGACGTTAATTGCATTTTTTTTTAATGTAGCATATGATACACCAAATTAATCAGAAAAATAAGCAGAATTCGAATATCTAAAAATCCAAAATGGCGTCCATAAGAAAAACCAAAGTTCATGTCAATATCTCATTATGTAGTGGATATAAAAAAATTAAACCTACGCCACTGAAAAGATCATAAAAAGTTATCAAAAAATGTTTACAGAAATTTTCAGATATCTTCATAAATAAAAAAGTTATGGCCAGTTTTCAAAAACGGCAATTTTCACTATTTTCTAAATAAATCCATAGTGTGTCAAAATTCAATTGTTTTTTCGACGGGACGTTAATGATCACATAATTCTGCACTACTTTGCCCATTTAACCGACTTTCTATCTCCACTAATAACAAAGTTACCCATGTTAGCCAACGTCAACTTGGACACCCTGTATAGCTGTTACCGTAGTTACTAATATACACATCATGATTACCTAAAGTTTTGTAAAGGTTTTATAAGCGCACTAATCGATGTAGGTTTTATAATTGTTGTTGTCAACGCTACCGTTATATAACTTGAAATTTGTAGTGGTAGCACTACAATTTAAGTACAGTTATATAACGAAGTGATTGCAATTGTTATAAAACCTTTTTAAATAACTTTAAGCTCTCGTTACTTCTAGTAATATAAGAAGGTAACGTCAACTTTTACAACACCATTTTAGAAGGTAATCTAGGCGTCTGCAATATAACCGTTATAAAACGTTGGTTTTGAGCAATACTATTATAAACCCATTATATAACTTAAGCGTTACTATAAGTAACCAGAAATGTTTATTGGGCAGCGTCTATTGCAAATATGTAATTAATATGCAATCTAATCTTATATATTTGAATCGTTTAATAAAGAATTTTACCCTTTTCAACAACTATTTTTAGCTGTGAAGCATAGAAATATCTACCTCCATATTTTCTAATTGGTTTTGCGATCGGAACGTCCCCATGAAATAGATAACGTCTTTGAGTTAGTAAAGGTGGATACACATTTGCGATGAGTACAGTGTCGTGGCTATAGGGTCATCGGCGACCAGGGAAAGATTCTGATTTTGCGCCGTCAAAAATTCTTTGTTTGATATAAAACTACGAATCGCATCGATGATTGCGTCCTGCGGGGTTTGCGTCGCTGGCGTTAGCCCGTGTTACAACGCCCTAGCTACGATGCTGGAAGCCACTATAAGAATTAATTAGTTACCTACACTGTGAACGGTAGCTCTCTTTATGTTTTTGAATATAGATTTTACGATCAAAACATTCTCGTGATTCAAAGAAAATTACTATTTTAAGTTAGTCGTTAGTTAATCCACTATAACGGCAAAACGCGTGGGCTATTTTTAACAAAATTTGGCAAGAGCAGTTTTTGAACGTAGGCTGAACATCATAAACAAAACACACATGTTAGTTGCAAATAGCCTTTAATGTGTCGTTTTATTCCAATTTCGAGTCAGAATATCAAAGCGAAATCCGTATGGCGCGGCGTTTTACGGTACAGAAAGATTGGGAACCACTGTATTAGACCATAATATAGATTTTTCATAAATTGTAACAGCGAGTGATATAATAAACTTATATCTATTTTTAGAATTTGACAAAAGTATTTTAACTCTGAGCGATATACGAATGAAATATTTGTTAAATTAAATTTTGAGACAAAAGCCTGGAGCCACAAGAAGAAATTGAAAGCGATTAAACTTCTAAAGTGACAGGTCTAGATGTAAAAGATAATGCAACAGATAGAGACAAGTGTACTATGCTGACATTCAATATATTTATGTTATATTTACAGGGTGTTATCAAACGATTACGAAACATTTGTACAAAGATTTTCTTTATTTTTATCCTTTCTTAGTGGATGCTTACGTCAGAAAAGGAACCAACTGTCCAAATTTCATGTTTCTAGCTTCAGCGATTTGGCCTGGGCGTTGATTAGTCAAAAAAACCCTACATCCCCGTTTGAACCCCTTAGGGGTTGAATTTATTTCTAAAAACGGTTTATTCATGTATTGTCATCGGGAATACATATGTGTACAACATTTCAAATCGATCGGATACGTGGAAGTCGTTCAAAATTGACTTGCAAGATTTGATCTAAACAAACAAACACACAAACCCACAAACACACAAACCTACAAACACACAAACAAACTAACATACATTGCAAGTTAAATAAAAGCTTGTAAAAATAGAAATAGGTCTTAATCTTTATTACTATAATTTTTGATCTGACTGTTTTTTCGAGACAAACAAACACAAAATTAAGGACGGTTCAATTCAAAAATAAATGCGGTCGAAACAAATCAAGGTGGTTGGAACTGACCCACAAAATCAAGATGGTCGGAACAGACGCGTTCGTAATTGTTCTGACAGCAAATAAACATTATAAAATAGTTAACAATTAGATTAACAATCAATATTGTTATTACTTCCTATACTGTACAAATTCACTATTTTAGTATAGGAAGTAATAACAATATTGATTGTTAATCTAATTGTTAACTAAATAAGATACTGTAAGTAATTTTCTCGCAAATAATTGAAATTATAAAATAGATTTAGCACTCACAAGAAAATGAAATACGATTTTCATTGACATTCTGTATGTGTTGATAAATCTTCGCATTATTCCAGCCTTTTTTCACTACAGATTGAGTCGAAAGATATAATATAACATTAAAGATGGAATTTCATACAGAATATATCGGCAATTTATTAAATTGATAAGTACACTCCGATAACAAATTTAATTTAGAATTGAAATATTAAATCGAGAATATCAGTAATTGAATTACATAATAATATATCGGCTTATAAATTTCCTGGAAATTTAATTTGTTTCATTGTAAATTCTATTTGATGGATTAAGCTTTTTCTACTATTAAAAAGACTTCCAAGAAAATAAGCAACCTAAATTATTGTCAAAGGAGGTGAAAGTAATTATTACTACGAGTAGGTATAATACAAAAAATATTAGTAAAAAAAACTTTTAAGAGACAAGCTTTTATTTAAATGCACTCAAAAGGAAAAATATTTTTTAATAATTTAGGTTCATAATTAATAAAAGCGTGGGTCGTGAACTCTACGATAGTTTATTAGTCATGACCCACTTTTTTTAAATTATGAACCTAAGTTATTAAAAATTATTTTTTCCTTTTCAGTGCATTTAAATAAAAGTTTGTCTCTAAAAAGTTTTTTTTACAAATATTTTATTTTGTTCATTTTAGTCTTTCAAAATTTTACCCTACATTGACACCCGTAGGAGTTGAATTTCGAAATATCCTTTCTTAGTGGATGCTTACGTCAGAAAAGGAACCAACTGTCCAAACTTCAAGTTTCTAGCTTCAGCGATTTGGCCTGGGCGTTCATTAGTCAAAAAAACCCTACATCCCCGTTTGAACCCTTAGGGGTTGAATTTATTTCAAAAAACAATTTATTCATGTATTGTCATCGGGAATACATATGCGTGTACAAAATTTCAAATCAATCGGATACGTGGAAGTCGTTCAAAATTGACTCGCAAGTTTTGACCTAAACAAACAAACAAACTAACTAACATACATTGCAAGTTAAAAAATAAAAGCTTGTAAAATGTAAAAATAATGTTTATGTATAACTGAACCGATTTAAAAAACATTATTTATACGCCTACGTCTTTTCTAGTCACATAGGCTATGTTATTCTCTATATATGCTTGACCTTGAGTAGCTATATAATACGACTTACAGCGCCGATGGTGGCGAAAAATGGAACATTTTGACTTAAAACATTCACAGGTTATGTATGTGAAAACATGAAAAACACACGAAAGGGTCATTTAAATTGCGCAAAGTTGTAAAAATACAGTTAAAATTTCCTCTTCTATAATTTTTTAATTAGATAACGGATTTTATAGTTTAACTTTTAATGAAACAGTTATTTGTTGACCGTAGCCATAAGATTTTTGTTAATAGGGCCACTTATCTTTGTCGTAGAGTAGCTATTAAGACTGTAGTGGAACAAGGACAGGTGGGCAGCACTGGATTTACACTAGGGGCACTAGGGGCTAGTGCCCGGGGCGGCAAGTTTTCTGGGGCGGCTAAATTTGGAACGTGAAAACATTTATAATTTAAAATAAATAAAATACTTTTTCTCATTATTAAGAATGTGTGTAAAATTATGAACTCTGCAGTTATATTTACAAAATTGTGAAAAAAAACTTCAGTGTGGGGTGGCATTTTTCACGGTGCCCCAAGGCGGCACATAAGGTAAATCCGGCCCTGGAGGTGGCCCTATTAACTATATCTGTCTTTACCCGCTTTCTACGAACAGCAACGTATATAGGGAGTCAGCTGTCCAGCATTAAGTACTTTATTTCAGTGTTGCTACGACAAAATGGGGCAACTGATGATGGAAGGTGATGGATAATCTACGTTCTACTGTATATAAAAATAACTGTTTGATATACCAAAATATGTCGTGTTTGAACTTTCAGAAATTGTTTAAAATTTTTGCTGATTCCAATTTTCACGAACTGAAAGCAAAATGGTTTTTTTATGTGCTTTCAGGCGTCCATTTTGATACGTCGAGTTCGTCGTTAGTGAACGAGATAACGACGGCAATCAAAGTGTACGCCCATGGCGTCGAAGATTATACGGCCGAGCTTCGCAACATGGGACGTCCTCTCACTACTCAACTGTCATGCGAAGGAGGAGGGGCCGGTGCCTCCAGGTGGGACACCGGCGACATATTCTTCAGGTATTAAAGTCCTACAAATGTTTGTCAACTCGTTTTTCGAACATATCATTTATCCAACGCCGCTAATGATAATTAATACCACGGAGAATAGAGAGAAAGGAGCCTAATCTCCATGCATTCGCCGTTATCCAAAAAATGAGGAACCAAAATGATCAATTTTTTTGGAATATGACAAAATAGTCAAGCTATATTTTTTTTGCAACAAATAAAAAATAATTCAGCTGGTTCTGGTGCTTGTTACCGGGTAAGCTATAAAAAAAAATTTAAGTTAGGCCTACAGCAAATTATAGAAGACGGACGGACGGACGGACAGACATTGTAGGCTTAGTATTAGAATTCCGTTAGGAAGTATAGAATCCTAAAAACATACATCTACCGAATCTTTTTTTTTTAATTTCACAGAAAAGTTTTATAAATTTAAAGATATGGAATTGTACTAGGGAAACTCAACAGACAATATTCACGCTACAAAAATCGTGTATAAGAGCAATATTCAATTTCATCTTCACAAAAATAAAGCCTTGAATAAATAACACCAAAAAATTGTCACTAACTCTCGGTCTATTAATGTCATTTTAAAATTATTTTTAATACGGTGATGCCTATTCAAATGAAATTATTATTATTAACTTCTCATTGGAAGTTATTTAATATTTTTAAACAGTTGGTAAGTTAATTTGTTAACTTAAATTAATTAAAATTTGTTTAAAAGAAAATATAAAATATTTGTTTATTTATGCTTTGCAAATCAAAGCCGCAAGAAATATTTACTTCGTTAAAAGTTATGCACAGATAATTACAGAAATAAATTTAGCTTACATCAAAGCAATATTTTTACATAAGTATTTGAATAAATAAGAACTTTTGTTTGGTTTTCATTTTCTACAAAAACAACATGTTGATTTTTCAAGCCCATAGATAGATGCAGCTATTTATTTTTGTGTACAAAACTTCTAAGAAAAAACAGATTTTTAATATTATTTGCCATACCCACTATAAAATAGCTACCTGCTTTCGATGCATGTATATCGGCCTATAATGGGTCATTTAAGAGGCAGGCGTGCCGAAAGTGTTTTACTTATACCGCACTAGTGCGGTCAGTAAACGGTTGCCATAGTAACTTCTGTTTATTTGCTAGCTATCCGCCTGCTATTACAATGTATTACATATTGACTGCCTACTGTGAATATAAAGATGGCGACGCAAATGAACTGTCAACGTTTTTTTCAAAATTGAGTGAAAAGTAGCTATTTTGCTGTGGGTGTGGCAAAAAATACCATATATATTTCGTGCGTAATGGTATTATGACTCGTTATTTTATTTATTGTAGATTATAGACGCGTCGACATCTCAGGTCATTAGCGTCTTTCAACTACACTAAATAACAACTAACTTAAAACTAAATAACATCACAAAACATCCATGAGCGCAGGTGGGATTCGAACACACGACAATCCAGTCCAGAGGTTGCGGCACTAAGCACGCTAACCACTAGGCTATACTGCCCTCTATTATGACTCGTGTGACTGTATCATCACTCGTCAGCAATATACCTCATTATCAACTTTGATTGCCTATATAGCGAGTTTTTACAGTCACACGGTCACAAGCCGTAATGCCATTACGTACGAGACATATACCTATGGTATTTTTTGCCACACCACTACAAAATACCTATTTTTCACGTCATTTTCAAAAAATTCTGCGACAGTTCATTTGCGTCGCCATCTTTCCTTCTAGTGTCACACTGGAAGGAAAGATGGCACGAACTTCGTGTGCCGCGAAGTTCGTGCAAGTAAGTAATGACAGGCGCACGCAAGCGTACACAGGCGTATAGAGCGAATAAACAGAAGTTGCTATGGCAACCGTTATTTTCTGCGCTAGTGCAGAAAGTAAACCATTTTCCGCACACCTGCCTGTTAAATAGGTCATTAATGGCCGCTATACATACATCGAAAGTAGCTATTTTGTAGTGGGTATGGCAAAAAAATAATAATATTAATCTTTATAATCACCACAACCAGCTGAATTATTAGTGTATTTGCCATATGGCACATACACTATTGGCGTCGGTCGGATGGCGGGACCTAGGGGTCGGACCAAAATTTCTCGACGTTTCATACCCTCCTGAACAGTTTGCCACCATTTTTGAAAATGTTTATGTATATATGTATGTATATATATATAATATATATATATATATATATGTATGTATATATATATATATATATATTTATATATATATATATATGTGTGTACACGATAACTCTCGACAGACTTAATCGATTTAAACGAAATTTGGTACACACATTGGAACCCATTACCGCACGAAGCCTATTTAAAATGGGCCCGATCGGACCATTTTAAGGGTAGTATTTAGGGGTTGAAAAAAGTTTTTGGGCCCAAAAATACCGAAAAAATTCTCAGAATCGTTTCAAAATTGAAATTTAACCTTTCAGTAAAGATTAAAATGTGCTGTTAAAATTTTAATAAAATCGGCCCGACAGGACCGGACTTACAAAAATTTTATGAAAACACTGGTTTGCGGATAGTGATTTACTTACTGAAGGGTGTATTTAATTTGGTACAAAGGTTGCATTGATAATATTATTGAAATTAAGAAAAAAAATATTATTTTAAGGGATGTATTAAGGGGTTAAATTTTTTATTTTGTCCAAAAACAAACTTAAGTTCACGTATTAAAGCCACAAGGCCTGTATTTGCAAATACACTATATTGTCGGCAGGGTTTGGCACTGCGACCCGAGTTTTTTTTTTTGTTGTTGCGAAGGATTATTTTGTTATATTCCAGAAAAAATTGGGCAAAAAATTGGGGTCATTCGATATATCTAAAATGACTGTTCTTATATGAGTAAAAAAGTAAATGTAAAAGCTTTTAAGTTCTTTATATCGAGTTTCTAAAGTTTAACGGTATAAAGCGCTTGACATACATTTTCTATACCCTGTGTGTCCGGTCTCAAAGGTGAACATAGGGATTTGCTGATTCGTGTTCGCCAATTCAACGTACTAGAAAGGTAATGGTACCTATCGAAAGATAAAATTATTGCGCATCAAATGATTCTAAGAATAAGATCAAAAATGAAAATTTTACTTTAAAAGACCAATTTGAAATTTACCGATTTTGCAGTAATGATTTCAAATTAAGTAGGCGAAAAACAAAACACTGAAAGAAGTGTGCTGTAATAAAATTGTCAAAAAACTTTTGTACTTGTAATTGGTGCACGTAAGCATTTTTACAATAATTAAAGTAAAAATGAATAATTACTCCAATGAAGAAAGAGTTTTTATGGTAAAAACGTTTTCCAGCGGTGTTGGTTTGCGGAGAGTTAGAGGTTTGTTTTCTATTAAGTTTAATGGCACACAACGTTAATTCCCTATGTTCGACTTTGAGACTGAACACCCGGTATATCTGTACATACGCGTCGTGTTTCTGATTGCTTCAAAATATTTTGCGTTACGTCCCTCGCATTTCTGTTCAGATGAATAACTTACTAACTCGCAGTATAGAAATCGGTCATCCGAAGAATTAAGCAATGAATACGAAGATTCCTTCGGGAATTATCTAGATGAGACAAATCAATTAAACGAAGGAACAAAAGTTAATTTATATATAGGATGGCCCAACGAAAAGTTTCCAATGGGATTATCTTCTAATCTGTATTTATGTTGAAAAATCGCGTGAACACGTCAACTTTGTTTGCGAGGGGGACACGTTTGCTGTCTTTATTTATTTATTGTAAATTATAGACGCGTCGACAACTTAGGTCATTAGCGTACATTAAATAACAACTCACTTAAAACTAAATTACATCACAAAACATCCATGAGCGGAGGCAGGATTCGAACCCACGACCGTCTGATCCAGAGGCCGCGGCGCTAACCACTGGACCACACTGTCCTCTACGTTCCTGGGTTCTATCCCGATAGCTGGTAAAAGTGTCAATTGGATTTTCAATTTATTATTAAAAAAAAAATAATGAATTGAAAATATGAATTGGTGTTAGGCCCAAATAACCTTAGCTGTTGGTGGTCTTTAAAAACAATTTAAATTTAAATCTACGTTTGCTGTCAATTTTTAACCTCACCACATGAGCCCTCTAGCGGTGGTGACATTTACTACTAAATTTTTAAATGGCATGGTGGGTCAAGTGACACATTAGACACAGAAGATAATCCCATTGGAAACTTTTCGTTGGGCCACTCTGTATACGAGGGCCAGTCATTAATTTCTACCTACGTACAATTTTCCAACGTGTGTCCATCTGTCTTTCCACAACCTCCAGAAGCCAATCCGTTCACCTAAGTTTTTGAAACTTTGCATAGTTTATAGTATAGGACACGGGGCAGAACGTAACCGAGTCGGATTTTCGATTTTATCCCTGTGGGCAAACATAAAAAAGCCTATCCCGATCAAATTTGATCGGGAAGAGGCTTTTTTTATAAAACCTTAAAATAATGTTACGGATCACCCTGTATATAAACGTCAGGCAAGAATTCTGAGAAGCGGTGTCTGCTTGTTGAGCAACGAGTAACTACGCGAAGTTTCTAGAGAACGCGAGAAGCACTGGGCTTCAGCCACGCAGCGTATATAAACGAGTGAGTGAAGCTATCAGTCAATCAATCAATGGTGATTCGTGCAACCAAGCGGATCAGTGATATAAATATTAGTCAATCAACGGTCGAATCAGTCAGTATAGTGATATAAATAGTGGAGTGGATATAAATAAATAGTACTGAAGTAACTGAGTAAATAACCGACATAAATAAACGTTAGAAATAAATTTGATATAAATACAGTGATATAAATAGTTCCGTGATATAAATTCACCTGATAAAATAAATATTAGTGTAGTCAATTGTATATAGTTAAGTGTTAATTACTTGTGTTGATTGTTAGAACTGACTTTTGATTGTTGTATTTATTATTGTTGTGTTTTTAATTATTGTAAATAAATATTTATTTCGCCAACTCAGAAAACAGTTTTGTAACAATAATAATATATAGCGATCTTCAAATAATTAATTGTTAACAATAAGAAACATCTCCGACGGAAGATATGTCCGAAACTACCCAAGTCTAAGTTTAACGGTGTTCGTTTGTACCCTTAGACGTTCAACATACACAAGTTTCACTGTAAATTTTTTTTTGTAAAAGAATCCTTCGTACATGACCTGTAATTTTTTCCTTTGAATAAACCGTTTTAAAAGTTTTACAAATATTTAAATATTCTAGAACTGTAACAAAAAAACTCACATCCGTATTCCGGGAATTCGTGATAAAATAAATTAATTTCCTTTTTTGTGATGACTTTTTATTTCACCAAACTGTTTATAAAACCGCAGACATTTACGGAACGTCAGCGTGGAAGCAGAACAAGGCAAGCCGAACGTGGAATTTACTCAAGATGGAGCGCTGAGGTCTGCCGAGTTAAAAATAATGAACTTGAGACCAGGTACCAGTAAGCAACTTGTATGGGAAGAGGTGAGTTTTATTATATTTAATTATACTTAGTTAAAGGTGCTAGGAATTACAACGTTACAGCGAAGAGTAGGTATTGCTATAAGAGGCGTTACTTCGATCGATCCCTGTGATGTTTAGTGCATAGTTTCAATGACCTTGCAGTGGCGGCTCGTGGGGTAGTGCCACAGTGCCATGGCACTACCCCAAATTTTCCAATTTTCTCTAAAAATATTTTTTGTTAATATGTATTTTTATTAATATATATTTTTTAATCAATTTATAAACTTATCGATCGTCCGGACAGCAGAGTTCAGCCTAAATCGCACAAATTTCCTAAAACATTTTCACCACGCGATCAGTAACACGTATCCTGTGCCATTTAATAATAGGCACAGTGTAAACAAAGCATACCTTACGGTCCTTATATGTGAGCAAAAGAGATAGAACTATGACTCATGATTTCCCTATGCTGTAATGGTAAATCTAAATGAAATGTGTGCCAGGCACATTATTGGCGATATTCTGTTTGGTCATTGTTGGAATTTACAACACTGTAAAATTTCTGTCTCACTTTACCCATTACGCATTGTTGTTTCGGTTAAATGTTATTGTTGATAACAAGTTTGTTTTAATTGACGGTTTGCTTTGCCAACATTTTTTTTTAGTTTGTATAGCTTTGTAGTGTGTGATTTGTGTGACTACTGACAGTATCGTCTTAACTCTTAATTTCCTTAGTTTGTTTTGTATATCTATTGGACATTATTGATAACTATTCGCCGCTATGACCACAAACAAAGTGAATATTTTAAAAATCTGTTTTAGTGCGCTCTCTTTAGAGGAAAAACTTCAAACTTTTCTATTTTGACCTTCGTTTTGGCACCACCTGTCTAAACAGGCACGAGCCGCCACTGGAATAAAGGTGCTAGGAATTACAACGTTACAGCGAAGAGTAGGTATTGCTATAAGAGGCGTTACTTCGATCGATCCCTGTGATGTTTAGTGCATAGTTTCAATGACCTTGCAGTGGCGGCTCGTGGGGTAGTGCCACAGTGCCATGGCACTACCCCAAATTTTCCAATTTTCTCTAAAAATATTTTTTGTTAATATGTATTTTTATTAATATATATTTTTTAATCAATTTATAAACTTATCGATCGTCCGGACAGCAGAGTTCAGCCTAAATAGCACAAATTTCCTAAAACATTTTCACCACGCGATCAGTAACACGTATCCTGTGCCATTTAATAATAGGCACAGTGTAAACAAAGCATACCTTACGGTCCTTATATGTGAGCAAAAGAGATAGAACTATGACTCATGATTTCCCTATGCTGTAATGGTAAATCTAAATGAAATGTGTGCCAGGCACATTATTGGCGATATTCTGTTTGGTCATTGTTGGAATTTACAACACTGTAAAATTTCTGTCTCACTTTACCCATTACGCATTGTTGTTTCGGTTAAATGTTATTGTTGATAACAAGTTTGTTTTAATTGACGGTTTGCTTTGCCAACATTTTTTTTTTAGTTTGTATAGCTTTGTAGTGTGTGATTTGTGTGACTACTGACAGTATCGTCTTAACTCTTAATTTCCTTAGTTTGTTTTGTATATCTATTGGACATTATTGATAACTATTCGCCGCTATGACCACAAACAAAGTGAATATTTTAAAAATCTGTTTTAGTGCGCTCTCTTTAGAGGAAAAACTTCAAACTTTTCTATTTTGACCTTCGTTTTGGCACCACCTGTCTAAACAGGCACGAGCCGCCACTGGTTAAAGGTGCTAGGAATTACAACGTTACAGCGAAGAGTAGGTATTGCTATAAGAGGCGTTACTTCGATCGATCCCTGTGATGTTTAGTGCATAGTTTCAATGACCTTGAAACGTAATTACCTTGATAATATCATATTATACTAATTACACTATTCGCAGTGAGCAGATCTATGCATGGAAGGGATTTCAGAGTGACTGTTAGCGCGCGACAACGGATAAATTGTGAAACATTCTCTATGGTTGGAGTTTCATGCTTTCACGGCCGGTAGACATCTTGGTAGCAAGTGTTTCCGGGCTAGGTAGCCGTGGTCTAATGGATTTTACTCCGTACGTTTCGCCCAGCTCCGACCAATCAGATGCCGCATACCTACCAGTCACCCCTTATAAATACAGACACCGCAAACAGTGCCTCAGTCACCAGTCGACCGGCAAGAAGATCAAATCGTATTACCAAACGCAAGATGTCCAACGGAGCTTTGGGCGAAACGTACGGAGTAAAATCCATTAGACCACGGCTACCTAGCCCAGAAACACTTGCTACCAAGATTCTCTATGGTAACTGCTAAGCATAAATACGTCATAGTAAATAATAAAATATAAAATGAGTCGTGAAAGTGACACTTCTTATCAAAATAAAGCTTGAATTTTTATGCAGAAAAAAATTTATTTTTACAACTAGCGGTACCCCATCACTAGGTCACCTCATTGACATCGATTTAAAACACTGCAATGCATAAAAAATGAAACTTTATTACTCGAAAATATTGAATCGAAAGAAAATAAAAGATTCACGATAAAAAACATATTGCAAATTGCAATTGTAAAATAAATACAAAGAAATCTTAATAATTTAAGGAGAAAAATATTCATAAAAAAATGCGTCTCAAAAAAAATAATAAAGAGGTAGGTACTCTTTAATATAAAAGAAGCAACAGTATTATAATGAAAAACAGACAAATGATGTTCTGCTATAAGCGACGTGAAAATGAAATAAGAATTAGGGCTAGGTAAAACTAGAAATCATGTTTTATGTAACAATTTTATTTTATTGTAAATTATAGACGCGTCGACAACTTAGGTCATTAGCGTCTTGTATATGTTACGCTCAAAGATCGAAAACGCTAAACATTAAATAACAACTAACTTAAAACTAAATGACATCGTAAAACATACATGAGCGCAGGTGAAATTCGAACTCACGACAGTCTGATCCAGAGGCCGCAACGCTAACCACTGGACTACACTGTCCTCTTTTATGTAACAAAGTCGTTGCTCTTAAAGTTAACGCTTTCAGCTCTTCCCTAGGCCACACTGCCCTCTGAGAGAATAGAGCAGTTCTTCTATTTTTTTCTATCACAAATACATAACCATGATTACAGGTGTTTAAGTTAACAATACCTACTATAAATTTTTAACCGACTTCAAAAAAAGGAGGTGGTTCTCAATTCGGTTGTATTTTTTTATGTTTGTTACTTCAGAACTCCGTCATTTATAAACCGATTTGGAAATTTTTTTTTTATTTGAAAGGATATACTTTCAGATTAGTTCCATAGAAATTTCATCAAAATCGGTTCAGTAGTTCGGCTGATTTTAATAAAAGTTAGTAACGGCGTGTGATTCCTTAAGGTAAATGTCACTTTGTGACACATTAGACAGCGTAAGAAATTCGGTTTAATAAAAGTGAGTAACGGCGTGTGATTCCTTTAAGGTAAATCTCACTTTTTGATACTAAAAAGTAAAAAATAAAAAACTTTTTAACAAAAAAAAAACCTCCTTCAAAAAGCCACTAAAAAGAGGAAAATAATGAAATTTTGAGGTCTGCGCCAATTTAATAAAATATGAAGTTGGTTAAAAAGAAGATATTAATCACGATACTATACTTTTTAACCGACTTCATATTTTATTAAATTGGCGCAGACCTCAAAAATTCATTATTTTCCTCTTTTTAGTGGCTTTTTGAAGGAGGCTTTTTTTTTTAATTGTATTTTAAAGACCACCAACAGCTAAGGTTATTTGGGCCTAGCACCAATTCATATTTTCAATTCATTATTTTTTTTTTTTTTAATAATAAATTGAAAATCCAATTGACACTTTTACCAGCTCTCGGGCTAGAACTCGGGAACTGGGGACTTGTAATAGAGGAACCATAGCAACGCCATGTAAACAACAGCGCCGCTACACTCTCGGCTATTCTCAAGCCCTTGCTTTTTTTTTTTTTTTTTTTTTTTTTTTTTTTTTTTTTTTAAATTCACAAATGCGTCAGAAGACATGGAAAAGAAAACTGCTTCGTTTTCTATCTCTCTTTTCCAAGGTGACACTGTCACTTATAGTTGTGCCTATGACTCCCCTACTCTATTTATGCTATCTCTATGTATATGACGCTACTAGATTCTGTGCACGTAGCGAATCATCGACTTTTAGAACTAAACCTCGATGGTAGCGAATAAGAACGTTCCATCCCTCAGAGAAAACATTGGAATGTAGTTTGCATTCCAATGTTTTGTGGAAATTAGCGCTCCCAGGGACCCGAGCTCGTACCAGTCGGTTTGTGTACGCCGGCTGGCGGATTCTAATACACAAATGGATTATTTGTTGTGTTGAAGACGCTAATGACCTGAGTTGTCGACGCGTCTATAATCAACAATAAATAAAAAAAAAACATTCCAATCCCTATAGTCAAATGCACTGTAGGTAATGTCTTTTCATACATTTTGTGTAGAAACAAACATTTTGGCAAACATGTTTGTGTATAACGTTATAAAGAGAGCGATTTTATTTTCAACTTTCGTAATATATATTATATAAAGATACTTTCAAAGTATATGCAAATTTAAAATGTTTCACAGGAAATACGTTATAAAATATGTATCATTTTAAAAAGGGAAATAAGAACATTTATACAATGCGCGTCAAAAATGCCCTTTCGCCTGGATCTTGAAGAATATTTCGTAAACCAAGGAATGCTAATTCTCTTATAGCATTTTCAGCTAGTTACACTTTGTTACACTAGGTCGCACTAGTGTAAACATATATAAGAGATTAACGGGAACTTGGACCGTGGGTTGATTGAAACTCAGTTAAATTTTTAAATCGCAATGTTTCGTCTATTTATTTATACTTCTTCAGGCTCTTAAAACATAACACGAGTATGTTATGTTTAAAAGCCTGAAAAAGTTTAAAATAAATAGACGAAACGTTGCGATTTAAAAATTTAACTGAGTTTCAATCAACCCACGGTCCAAGTTCCCGTTGATCTCTTATATATAGTTAAGATGGACATGGCAATCAAAAACTAGGGTAAACTTTCACCAAGAACCAGAGGGCAGTGTAACCTAGTGGATAGCGTATTTGGTACCGCAGTCTCTAGACAAGACTGCCGTGGGTTCGAATCCCACCTGCGCTCATGGATGTTTATGATGCTATTTAGTTTTAAGAAAGTTGTTATTTAGTGCAGTTGAAAGACGCTAATCACCTGAGATGTCGACATATCTATAATCTACAATAAATAAAAATAAATTCAGCAAGAACCGTGTTCGACTGGTCAGTGTTGAGAGCAGTGCTACAGTGTACCGTGTTCGGCTGAGCGGCGGTGGGATGCTAGTGTGACCTTCAGTGTTACACTTTTACCACCGTCGCAGGGACGTCGATATAAATAAAGTGCAGCAGTAATGACAGAGTAATGGCCTACACGAAGAACGTATACACTACTCAACACTGACACAGTGCTAGTGTTATACTCGTGCAAAACTATCACTAAGTGTCAAAAAGGGCAGCTAAAAACGCTATTTATGGATAGATAGATTCTAGTTTGTTAGGTCACATGCTGTTGCAGTTACATGTACAAATATTTTGGAATGAATTTTTATTTACTGTAGATTATAGACGCGTCGACAACTCAGGTCATTAGCGTCTTATATTACATTAAATAACAACTAACTTAAAACTAAACAAGCCGTAAGGTGGGTCGTTTATTAGGACTAAAGTGCGACCCTTGAGGTTCACACGACGAATAATAATAATAATTAAATATAATTAATTAATTATAATTAAATATATAATAAAACATAGTTATTATTTATTTTTAACAATAAATAAGAAAAAAAACGG
Organism: Mongoloraphidia duomilia; assembly: GCA_039654895.1. Lineage (NCBI taxonomy): Eukaryota > Metazoa > Arthropoda > Insecta > Raphidioptera > Raphidiidae > Mongoloraphidia > Mongoloraphidia duomilia. Next base: position 19,602,620 of record CM077527.1, read on the forward strand.
CTGAACCGATTTTTATAAAATTTATTTCGGATCAAAATAACGTTAATACGCCTCGATTGACACCTTTACGAAGTCGATATAATTTTTTATTCGCGAGATACTGTGTAAATCTGCTTTTTTGAAGTCTATTTGGTTAAGAAAAAAGAACGGCTGAACCGATTTTGAAAAAATTTCTTTCAGATCATATTTACGTTAATACGCGTCGATTGGCACCCTAACGTAGTCGATATCATTTTTCATTCTCGAGATTTCGTCTTAGAAAAAAATGGACACATACGTACGTACGTACACACACACACACACATACATCTTTCTAAAAATAGTGTAAAAATAGTGTAGTGACCTTGAAACATAAAAATTTGTTATACATTTTGATTTCGATTTTCGGACCCATTACAATAACTTCCAATGGGAAGTTAATAACATCACAAAACATCCATAAGCGCAGGTAGGATTCGAACCCACGACAGTCTAGTCTAGAGGCTGGTACCAAGTACGCTATCCACTAGGCTACACTGCTCTCTTTTTGGGTTCGCTTTGTCAATCTAAATGGAACCAGTCCAACCCTGGAAGACACTGCGTTGTATTATTTTGGTTCTCGGGTATCCAAGCATTATCAGACGTATCCACGTAAAGCCATTATTATAATAATACTATCATTTCAAGAGCATTAAATACTAATGGGAACCATTTATTTAGGCTGGTGGAAACTTACTGGCAATTAATTTTAACTCGTCTCCATATAACAAATTTGCATTCGGCGAAATCTTACAGAACAATTCAAACTCAGGCTAAAATCAAAGTGATGCATTTTTAAAGTGTTGGGTCTCCAAGTCACTATACAGATTGTATTAAATTAAACCTGTGCATAGGGCATTCTGTGTGTAAGACAGAGATTGATACATAACACAATAAGTAAGAATGAGATAAATGATCGCTAATAGGATGTTACGTGGTTACTGTAAATAAATATTATGTAATACCTAACAACTGTTATCGTTGTTTTCTACAGTAAAAATAGTCACTACTGAAATTATTGATAAAATGGCAATTTATACTGTTCGGGAAAAAATTCAAATAATTAAATGGTTTTATGGTGGTAATTCAACCGCCGACATAATAAAATTATTTGTAGCTGCCTTTGAAAATAGCATAGAAGGAGCGAAAAAACAAAGATGACGCTATTATAGGTTGTATAAATATTATTTATTTACAGTAACCACGTAACATCCTATTAGCGATCATTTATCTCATTCTTACTTATTGCTTTATGTATCAGTCTCTGTCTTACACACAGAATGCCCTATGCACAGGTTTAATTTGATACAATCTCTATGAATATTATGAAGTATTAAAAATACCTTGTATTTTTTTATGTCAGTCTTGTGACTTCCTGTGTTTAAACACGACGCGTTTCAGCAACGAGTTGCTATCTTCAGGTGTGGTTAAATTTTTTGGCCACAAGCGATATTTTGGTAAAGCTTCATTATTTTGACCCTCAACCAAACCTTCCTTCAAATATTATAATTCTTAAAACTTAAAACAACAAAAAATCTAAACACTGTTTTAACCAACAAGTTCCGATTGAACCTCCTTAACAGTATAATAATAATAATAATAATGCGTTTAACGTCCGTTTCTCGACATTATGTCATAACAGACGCCATTCGCACCATTACTATTTTCCATTTTACCACTTCCCGTTGTTTTCTACATTTTTTTTACTTCAACTTTTTTTTATTAATAGCAATGTGCAATGGAGGAATTATAGGAAATTAGGATAAGGTAGGCAATTTTGGGAGCATAGGAGTTTGACAGGTAATCGGTCATGGCCTTGAATAAGGAAGCATCTCGATATTCATCTGGAATAATTGAGGGAAACCATGGAAAACCTCAAACAAGATGGCCGGTACAGGAATTTCCGTTTCTCGACGTGAGGCAGTAGGAAAAACTCCTAGCCACATCTGCCCCCATAGGGATTCGAACCCTATACCTTCCCAATGCGAATCTAGTGCTGTACCACTAAGCTACATCGCTGGGTTCCTTAACAATATATTTTCGGCAAGGTTTGAGAATCAGATACTCAAATATTTATTTTAGAAGCCGTTCGAAGAAAGGACACTTCAGTTAACAAATTATATAATTCACGATGTTTACAATGCCGAATTAACACGTTAAATATTAACGTCTGTTTTGACTACCAACTATAGCAGAGGTGTGACGGTGGTTGCCTGATGGCGGTGGCCCTCACACCGGTAAAATAAGCAACTTGCAACCGCAATCCGGTACCAAACTATCTAACATTCCAATTACTATAAAATATACAATTTTTAACTCGGACGTCGTGACTAAATACACAATTAAATGAATGCATAATGTATTTTTCCTGATTACACAGCACTGTGTTACGTAATTGTTCTTACACTAGGTGTTTCATATACTGTTTGCAGTCATTATGCATTCATTTAATTCCAATTTACTGAATATTATCAGAAAAAAAACTTTTTAACAAAAAAAACCTCCTTCCAAAAAGCCACTAAGTGTCCTCCTTGGCGGCTCACAGGTCAGGAGGACACTTCGACCGCTACCACATCGCTTTTGAGAATGTCTACCGCAGTTGTAGACGAAACGTCAGGTAGAAATACCACCGGACCACGGCCTACAAGCCCGGAAACCATGAAGACTTGGATCAATGCCGGCCGTGAAAGCTTGCACACCTGGATAATATCACGAACGATTTTGTTCATATATCATAAATCGATGTCATTAATGGTCCTACAAGGTTATCATTTCATTCATTGGAATTTAATTCAGCCATAAAATAATTCAAAATCAAACCAACTGTATATCTCATCGGAGACATTAACCAAATAGAGTTTATCTGTGGCGCAGAGCACAACGATCACTATTTTACTAAATCCTTCATGCTGTTAAGGTTATTCCCCTATCGGATTTAAAACGTACTCCCGATTCGTTATTTATTATATCAGATAGTCACTTGTTTCGACTTTACCAATAAAATTGCGCACGGGACAAATGAAATAAAATACAACTACAGCACGTCCAAGTCATAGTGCTTTCGTGCAATGGTACTTTTTAAGGTTCCGTACCTTGGTATGGAACTCTATTACCCTGCCTACGATGTCTGTCCGTCCGTCCGTTTATCTGTCACAGAGCTCTATCTCACAAACTGTAAGAGGTAGCTAGTTGAAATTTTCACAGATTGTGTGTTGTTATGGAATATATCCTGGCAAATAATAATTATAATTAAATTAATTTTATTTAGGCTTCCGTACCCTAAATGTGGAACCGTATTCTGTCTGTCTGTCCATTTGTCACAGCCTTCTATAGCTCGGAAACTATAATCGCTGCAATAATGATAAATGCTATATTTGAAATAAAACTTCTTAGGAGGTGTTGGCTTGCCGATTTGAGGACTAAAATGTTAGATGAAACGGAAGTGTCTACGCACGTAACCATGAATAGCAACTTGTAGTATACCAGGCCGGAAATATCGTTTGTGTTTTAAAGACCACCAACAGCTAAGATTTTTTGGGCCTAGCACCAATTCATATTTTCAATTCATTTTTAGTGTATTTGCCATATGGCACATACACTATTGGCGTCGGTCGGATGGCGGGACCTAGGGGTCGGACCAAAATTTCTCGACGTTTCATAGCCTCCTGAACACTTTGGCACCATTTTTGGAAATGTCTATTTATATATTTACGAGTATATATTTATATATATATATATATGTGTGTGTGTGTGTGTGTGTGTGTGTGTGTGTGTGTGTACGGGCTATAACTTTCGAAAGAGTTAATTGATTTTGACGAAATTTGGTAGGCACGCTGGAATCCATCACCGCACGAAGCCTATTTAAAATGGGCCCAATCGGACCATATTAAGGGTGGTTTTTAGGGGTTGAAAAATGTTTTTGGGCCCAAAAATGCCGAAAAAATTCTCAGAATCGTTTCAAAATTGAAATTTAACCTTTTAGTAACGATTAAAATGTGCTGCTAAAATTTTAATAAAATCGGCCCGACAGGACCGGACTTACAAATTTTATGAAAACACTAGTTTGCGGAAAGTGCTTTACTTACTGAAGGCTGTTTTTAATTTGGTACCGAGGTTGCATTGATAAAAATATTGAAATTAAGAAAAAAATATTATTTTAAGGGATGTATTAAGGGGTTAAATTTTTTTTTTTTGTTCAAAAACAAACTTAAGTTCACATAATAAAGCCACAATTATTAGCAAATACACTATATTGTCGGCAGGGTTTTGGCACTGCGACCCGAGTTTTTTTTTTTTTAATAATAAATTGAAAATCCAATTGACACTTTTACCAGCTCTCGGGCTAGAACCCGGGAACTGGGGACTTGTAATAGAGGAAACATAGCAACGCCATGTAAACAACAGCATTATAGCTACACGCTCGGCCATTCTCAAGCCCCCGGAAATATTAAATATCAGAGACAGATAAAAGATTTTCTCGTAATATTTTTAAATATTTTTGTGGTTAGTTTTTATTGTTTCCATAACAAGACTTTAAATTAAAAAAAGGTGTGGGTCTCGGGACCCCTGATAGATGTGAAACATCAAAGAAAACGTTATTGAACTCGGTGGTATTCTCTATGTAGTAGTATATATTTTTTCAAAAGCAGCAACTAACTGCTATACTGACCTAATCCTATTATCCTATATACTGCACTGTAACACACGCGGCTGTCTTCCCGTGCCCGAGCGCGCGGAAGCCGAGAGAGAGAGAGAGAGTGCCGCAGTGGTGGGGAGAATAGCAGCGAAGGAGCGGACCATAAATTTAGTTGCATATTTCCCCTCACGCGGCTGTTCACAGCCCGACATAAGATGTTTCACATCAAAAAATCAGTTTTCATTACAAGTTTTACTTCGGTCGTGTGTGCCGTGACACATGTCTTTTTTATTGAACCTATATATTTAATAACAATACAAAATCGTCATTGATAACTGGGACTGTATAAAGTAGGTAACATTATTTTGTAAGCAACAATACAAAGGCTTTATTACTAGATTCCGGGAAAACTTCAACCCTAAACTATTCAATACAATTAATTAATTAAATACCGATTGCGGTATATCGGAGTATGTACCAATAATACACTCACAGACAAAAATAATGCATAATTTTTTTTTTGTTTATTTTTTTTATGTACTTTTTTTTGCTAAATGTCTTATCCTAGGGCGTTTTACGTATAGATACTAACAGTAGCGAACTTTCCATAAGGCCGACTAGGCCCAGGCATAGGGCGGCCAATCTGCGCCCGCCGTCTAGCTGAAGCACGTGCCGGACGCGGCGAGCGTGGCGCGGCGGCTTGCACTGAGAAAACTCTATATGGTCTTATAACTATCAGAGACAGATATAACTCAGAAAAAAAATATCTCTAGCGGATTGACCCGAACGCAATGCTGATTTTCGTACCAGCCGCCCCTTTCTGCGAAATATGAAGTTGTTTCACATTTCGCAGAAAGGGGTAGCTGGTACAGACCGGCCAAACTGCTAGTCCACTTTTGGGTACTTATGGTCAAATAATTTACATTAGCGGTCTTACAACAGATTTGTATAGGAATACATCATATCATGTTTTAAACGAAAAGAAATAAACATAAAAAATATGCAATATTTTTGTCTGTGAGTGTATAATTAAATCGGTAATTTCGAAATGCAAATATCTCCATATTTTGTGGAAATTAATTTTTAATTTTAAAACCAAGCTAAAAGTGAAGAAGCATTTTTTACATACAGAATACAAAAAGCATTAACGTATTCCCTGGCGTTGGAAGAAAAAATACCTTTAATTTTTTCCTTACCTTCGAAAGGATATCCGGAAAAAAATTAATAGATTTTTTATCCGGCTGAATTGCAATTGAAAATTTTTGTTGGAAAGCAGCCAATCCCATTAGGGGGTTTGAAATAATTTTCACTTTTATGATGAGCTCTCGCCAGTACGAAGATTCACATCTACAACCTAGCTATTATGAATTAACACTCGCATGTAGTGAAAATCAATTGATTCCGAAGCATATAAGGAGAATGTTAGATTAGTAATCATGTCACGGTTGAGTAATTGTAAGTTCATTCCGCCACGAAAGTGGAAAGGTTCAGGTTAGAATCCTGACTGTGACTATGGTTGGTAAAATGATATTTTCCGATATGTTTGGAATCAATTATATAATTGGCTGCTTTCCAACAAAAATTTTCATATCCGAAATGTTCTTTTTTCGAACTTAAGTTTAATTTTTCGGATATATTTTCTTTTCGAAATAACCAATTCTAGATTGGGTATGAGATCTCTGATGATGCTCCAAAACAATTCAGGATAGCCCCATGACTTCGAAAAAAAAGAATTAGGTGCAGGACATAATATTTATTTTGTTATTGATATTTCAGATCGGCGTTTGGAAATCTTGGCAAAAAGAAGGCTTGGACATAAAAGATATTGTTTGGCCAGGAAATAGTCATACTCCTCCGCAAGGTGTACCAGAAAAGTTTCATCTCCGTATCCACTTCCTGGAGGAACCTCCGTACATTTCTCTTGCACCTCCAGATCCAGTTACTGGCAAATGTAACGTTGATCGAGGAGTGCTTTGTCGAATTGTGAACGAAACAAACATTGCTGAGTAAGTGGCTTTTATCTTTTTCCTCAGCCTTTTTTATGTAAATATTTAACAAAATTTAAAGTTTTTTTATATCTTATATGGTTTTCCATGATTACAAACCCCCAGTTCCCGCAGGCTCTATCCTACACTTTACCAATTTTCTATATAATATTTAAGATATCCTGCTATCAAGGATTCACTTAACACCTCAGAACAGAGATAGCTATAGAAGGAGCATTTATTTTATATATTGTAGATTATAGACGCGTCGTCAACTTAGGTCATTAGCGTCTTAATTACAATAAATAACAACTCTCTTAAAACTAAATGACATCACAAAACATCCATTAACGGAGGTGGGATTCGAACCCACGACAGTCTGATCCGGAGGGCGCGACACTACCCACTGGACCACACTGTCCTCTATAGAAGGAGCATATCACAGCTTGTAGGTATGTACAACTGAAGCCAAACGAGACTTGCGGGGAACAATTGAAAATATTATAAAATATTTTTACTTACTGATGAACCTTGATTTTTCATAAGCTCTTTGGAACCGTTATTGTAACATCCACGCACATAACACGACATAAAGAGTAATTAACACCACGGAATACAAACGACGAATGATCATAATTTACCTGACTGGTCGTAGTTTAGTGTATAGTTGTGGCTTCACAAGCGACGTGATATGCTGTTTCTAGAGCTATCTCTGTTCTGAGCTTAACACATATTTATATTCTTCTATCGTTGTTCAAAAGCTTTCTAATAAGCAGGGGCGGACTGGACCGGGCGGCTGGGTGGCTCTAGCCACCAGGGCCAACCTTAATGGGGGCCAAATAATTTTTTCTTTTAATTTACTTTCATTATCTCAAAAAATATTAAAATATGTTAAAGTAAAAGTCCGGCAACACGTATAATAAGGGGCCAAAAATATTGGCCAATTTTTGGAATAACGGGCCAAAAATGTTGGTCCATTTTTGGAATAAGGGGCCAAAAATATTGGTCGATTTTTGGAATAAGAGGCAAAAAATATTACTTGCCACCGGGGCCATTCTACGCCAGTTCGCCCCTGCTAAGAAGTGGTAGTAACAACCTTTATCCATGCGAAATAACCTTTCTATTTTTCAAGTTTCTTTTCTATAAATAACTTTTAGTTGAGCTATTTTTATTTAATATTGTACTTAAACAGGAAGGCAAAATTATATTGGCACTTCAATACATCAATGTTAGGTACTCTAATAATCGTTTCCAGCTGTTGGTTCCACCCCACCCTCGTTTCCATGTAAAGCAGTCCATAGACAACCAAGCATACCTACTTGACAGTCATTTGTACTGCAAAAGCATAATTGAAGGATGTCGTTTGGCACAGACAACGCAATCAGGGATACGTTCTGTTGGTTCCACCCCACCCTTGTTTCCATGTAAAGCAGTCCATAGACAACCAAACATACCTACTTGACAGTCATTTGTACTGCAAAAGCATAATTGAAGGATGTCGTTTGGCGCAGACAAAGCATTCATTGATACCTCGGAGGAGCAACATATGATAGTCCCAGAGCCGACCATCCTATGTATAGAATACACTAATTTGTCTGTGTGACCTAACATTGGGGCAGCCAAATAAGTAGCCACAATTATTATTATTATTTTTATTCTGCCGGAAATTGAAAAATTCGAGCTGCCAATGGATTACGGCAGGCTGAACTCTACAAGCACTGCATGATGATATGAAATTACCCATTGAGACCGACATTGTGTCTTCAATTTTATTTATGTAGTCGATGACATAAAAAGACAATCCACAAAAAAGTACCGGGAGTGACTTCTGTATTCTAGGATCCGGCAGAATAATAATAACAACAATTTTGGCGTCCTATTTGCCTGTCCCAATACAAGGTCACACAGACAAAACTTGTGTATTCATTGGAAATCTGACGATGGGCTGCAGCTTGTATATTATATTAAACCCTCGATTATACGTCAAGGACTGAATGGGGGGGGGGGTGATAGATATGAGGGATAGACGGATAATATCAGGTTCATTAAGAATGGATAGTGCCTTTTAAAGAAGGCCCAGGACCTAGTTACTTGTCGGGGAAGCACAATAGGCCATTGTAGGCCTAAATGAAGCGAGGAAGAGTTTTTCCTTCTCCCAAATTATCTATCTTATCATAGACTTGCACAATCATAACAATTTTTAATGATGCGCGGATACGAGATGTTTTAGTCAATTGTCTCAATTGTTCAAACATTTCGATGACTCTCGATGGTTGTCACTTGGACTCGATTGTTGTTGTTTCATAGTTCACCGAGACCGAGTCACATAGTACTGAATCGTACACTGTCGAGAGCCACGTAATATACAATCGTTCATCACTCAACAACTGTGGTCGGATCGATGGTCGATTGTGCTGTAATCGCTTAATACGAATTCAATAGTGAAGAGATCACAGAGTAGTGAGTACCTACTGAACAGTGAACAATCAACGAGTCGCGTGAACGTCAGTCGACTAGCATATTACCTTGAATCGCGATTATATGTATTCTCATTCGTTGCTATTGCTATAGCCTATGTGGCAAATAATCGACTTGAATAATTGTACATTTCGATTGTAAAATCAAACTCCGAGTCGATTGTGGACTCGATTGTTATTATGAACGATTACAATTGTTTCGATTGTAAAAATATCTCGTAAACTCCCATCACTACAATTTTTAAACATGCTTTATGGTCTACGAGCCGCTTTAAGATAGTGTCGACGCGAATCTCAAATTTATTTTATAAGTACTTACATAACGCAATGTACCTACCTAAGGGAAAACATACTGGGTGTGCAATAAACTAACCGATCGAAGCTTTAAGCACAGGTGATAAACTGAAATGAAACTGCAAACATGATCCAGGAAAGTACGTGAAAATTGCAGGTGATAGTCACAAAATTGTTGTAAATACAGCTGATCAAAAAGACAATTGGCGAAAAAACAAAATACAATTTAAAAACGGCCAAGTATGAACGTACTTCATACGCTGAAGGTTCCCGTACTTCATTCGCTATATAGTTTCCCTGTAATATTTACCAGACTCTTTATATGCCTGATTTTTTTTTCAAAATTATAGACCTTGTAAATGTTTGATATTAAATAATTAAAACGATAATACAATGTCAAATATTTTTAGTATAAAAAGTTGTGAGAGCTTTCGGAAACTAACCGCTTTCCATCATCAAGACGTTATGATTATCTAAAAATTATTACACCGGGATAAGGGGGGGAAACATGCTGTTTTGGCGCGTGATGAAAAATTCATAGATCTAAAATTTTGAAAAAATGCAGGCATATGTAGAGGGCGTTAAACGATGCACATGCGCCACTGCAAATAGTTGTTGAACAAGGAACTTTAGAAAAATTCCGTTAGATGTCACGGCAAGAACACTTTGTACCTCGATTCAGAGACGTCGCTTCCGTGCTAGTCGCGGGATATTTGGCAAGAAGTATAACTTCCGTCGTGTGTAAAACACATACCTACTATGCCTTTTTTTGAACAGTCTGTAGCAGTCGGTAGATACAAACAGTGACAAAGATTAAACGGTTCTACTTAACGCGCTAACATAGTTACATAATGTACATGGCTGACATTTTCAGATAGAGACTAAAAACATTTAACTGACTGAAGGTTACATAATTTAATGTCATATTATTACACTTGCTACTTCAAGGTGATATGTTATAAACGTTAGAAGAATGCAGGCTTGTTCCCATGCAAGGTATCGATTTTAGCTAATAGTCGAGTCATAATGTAAATTTTACTTACATTTTTATCGAAATCGTTCCATTTTTGTGGGTTTGTGAGTGGACATCCAAATTGTTAACCTCCTCCGATGAATTGAAGTGCCGCCATTTTGATTAAAATGGTGATACCTATTTACAAATTAAAACTAAAATTAAATCAAATTATTAATTATTTTATAATTGCATAATGTGGCTTCTTAATATATTTAGGCTTAGGTACTTCTTTATTATTATTTTTTCTTTTACTTTCCTTTATTTAATTTTTAACTTTGTCTGCACGAATTGTTTTTTACCTGTAATTGGACAATAATGTCTGTTGGTAAATAAATAAATAACTTGCGAACCATTTTGTGCTCGAAGTCCTTTAAATTTTTTGTCTCGTGTTTTTTGTAAAATTATTATTTTTTTAATTAGAGTGCGAAAGCGATTTTTTGCTCCTGCACTTTTTTTCAGGTTTTCGGTAGGTAAAATGAAGAAAAGTTACCTCTTCATAGGTTAATTCAAGCAATTTATTCTAGAAATAAAGGCAAAATAAACATACCGTTTATAAAAGTAAAAAAATCGGGCGACGTTAGGATTAAATAGACCCCGAGAGGAATCGGACAAAAAAAAGTTTTTAATAATCGGTTAACCCGCTTGAGTTGTACGACTGATACAAAAAATCCGTTACAGATTGACAGATTCACGGACGTTCAGACAAAGCGAGTGTATATAGGCGCTTCTAGCTTCGCTAAGATCGCGCCTAATGATAAATTTTCAATAAATAGATCTTTCTGAAGGTAGTTATTTAACGCTCAGGATTAATTTTAAACAAACATTGCACATTATTTAATATCGCGGTGAATAATTTATTGATATTTTACTCTTTTACGTACCGAAAAGCTGGCAACAACAAAAAATATATTCGGATCAAAAAAATTCGTTAATATGCTTAAAAGGCCAGCGTTTCAAGTTGCCGTTAAAAACCTCTAGAGGCGCTGTTGTCGTTATAAATGTAATATTACTTTTAACAGTTTAATTTTTTTAAATATTTTGAGTAGTTCGACTACTAGCATATAGAGGACGCTGAACGAACAATAAGCAAATATACGTCTGACGTCACCCCACGCTTATACACTTTACCGTATCGACTTTACAGCATCGATGCTACAATCAACCATAAACCTTTGAAAAACACGAACTGAACACGAAATTCAAAACTGACATTTATACCGATTTAAACAAAACGAAAGTAGCGCCCTCTCTTAGACAATAGCTCCACATTCTTAGTATTGATAGCAGCCACAACGATAGTATCTGTCAAGAGTGACTTAAGGTAGTTGTCGTGCTACAATAACATCCAAAAGTTTCGTTCATAATACGCTGTAAAACAATAAATAAGTATAGTGTTAAATGTAAAAAAAATTTGTTAGAGATTGTACTTAAACTGTTGTTCACATAGTAACACATATTTCACTTAGTTTGTTCGCTTGGATTATATAAAAATGTCAATTTTTTCTCATAAATTGTTGAACTTTGCGTTATTATATCTCAACAATAAAAAGGTCACTAATTTTTGGATTTTCTTTTTTAAACTCAGAACAAAAACACCAATGAACAGTTAGTTTTTTGAAAATTTCTGACTGTTACTTTTTTTTAAGTTAAAAAACTTGTCAAAAACACAACCTTTCGTATGCTCTCCGTGTTAATTATCCGAACTTTAATTATATGTTTATCTCGAGTTAGAGATGGTCAATCAGCTTCAAATTTTAATGGTATTTGTATTATAGTATCCTTAATGAGTATACGAAAATTTAGAATTTTCTGACACTGTGCCCATAGCACGATAACTACCTTAATCAACATTATGCAGTTATTATTAACAATTTCGTCTTGAACGTCAGCATATTCATTTGTTGTATTTCAATTTAGGTAATAATGCCTCTTCATTGAAAAAAATATTTCAAATTCAATCTCAATGTAGGAATTGAGATTGAATTTGAAATATTTTTTTAAATTCAATACAGGAACCCAAAAATGTTTGATACCAAGAATATCATCTATAGAAATTTACTGATCACACAAATTGACTGTAATTTCAAAAAAAAGCTGCTATATTGTGAGAAAGATTAGGTTAAATTACATATGGTGGCGCCATCTTTTAAAGGGTGAAGTAAGAACTAAGATTTAGAACTTTCCTTTAAATGGTGGTAACTGATTTGCATTATACAGTTTTTGTCTATTCTCTTCTCTCAGTAAAGTTAAATGCTAATTTACACACGGATTATCTTTTAACTCCAGTTATTTAAGCTTCAGCACGAAGCCCCTTTTACCAAACCCCGTAAAGTTTAATCCTAGTTTATATTCTTACTAATTTCTTTAGAAACAAGCATGCATTATGTAAATCGGTAAGGTATACATAGGACATTTAGCATTGGGAAAAAATGATTGGATCAGAATGATCCATGACAGACGATGACAATTGTAAATAATAATTGATAATTTTTGTTTGAAAGCAACCAATTATAATTATGATTGATTCCAAACATATCGGAAAAAATCATTTTACCAACCATAGTCACAGGCCGGATTCTAACCTGAACCTTTCCACTTTCGCGGCGGAATGAGCTTACAATAGTAATTGTAAGCTTATTCCGCCGTCATGTCACGGTTGAGTGCAACCGTAACATGGTTACTAACCTAACATTCTCCTTATATGCTTCGGAATCAATTGATTTTCACTACATGCGAGTGTTAATTCATTATAGCTAGGTTGTAGACGTGAATCTTCGTACTAGCGAGAGCTCATCATGAAAGTGCTTTCCAACAAAAATTTTCAATTGCAAATCCGCCATATAAATCTATTGATTTATCTTATAATAATTGATACTTCTCTATAATCTGTATAAATTTCATTTGAACCGTATTCGAGATACTGACAACAAAAAATGATTAAAAAACTGAATTAGTCTACGTATTTTTCATCATATTATCTGTTAAACTCAATTAAAAAAAATTAAGTAGTGTTATCCAATATACTTGTACAATTAAAGAACTGTAATTAACGCTCGATAATATATTTTCAATTTTCATAGTGTCGATATGGAACAAGCACATCGTAATGGCACATTTTATCAATGCTGTTCTGGATTTTGTATCGATCTTTTGGAGAAATTTAGTGAGGAGCTGGGATTCACTTATGAGTTGGTCAGAGTCGAGGATGGTCGTTGGGGTACCCTGGTCGATGGTAAATGGAACGGTCTGATTGCCGATCTCGTCAACAGAAAAACAGATATGGTACTTACCTCATTGACGATCAACTCAGAACGTGAGGCTGTGGTGAGTAATCAAGTTTTGACGAATAAATAACTCGAAGATAAATCCCGCTTTCTTGAGTCTTGACCCAAAACAGCTTAATTAGTGAATCAATATTTGTATCATTTCACATTGGAAGGTGTTTTATTTGTAGTAATAATTAATTTAGTTGTTTTAATTTTAAAATTCACAGATTCCGCAATCCTTGCAACCATCGAGGACATTGGAAATGATAACAGTATATATGAAACATAATTAACTGTTTATTATACACACAATATTTATCAATGCACTGTTTAGTTTTGTCAGGAATAACCCTATTATTCTTCTGTTATATACGCGTTCACTTTTGCTTGATTACTTAACTTTTAAATGGATTTTTCTACAGTATTTATTAACATTTGCTCAAAAATAACACCGCAGATCGTCACAAATACCTCTCAATTAACTAGACATGATATAAAACACATTTCGAAAAAATTGCACTTGTTCAATTTTGCATGATTGCTCCTCACTTGATCGCGACACCGTTGTCTTTTGGCCTTGAACGAAAACTGGTAACTCTGCCCCCATATACGAACATAAACATTTCCAATGTTAATAGAGATTGTAACACGCTGTTTTCGGTCAGAGACCATTTTAGTACAAGTCCAATGGTTTATTTTACAAAATGTTTTACAATGACAATTGTTCTAACAAGGTCAAACTATAAAGAGACGAGTAAATGATTTAAGTTTCTAACTTATATAACAGAATTAGTATTTCTTCAAATTAAACGCATTTATGTAACTTGACTTGTCTCTATGTCTGTATAGCACCAATAAAACATCTATACAGGGTGTTAAAAAAAGTGTTCGAAATTTTTAAGGGCGTATAGTATAGACCAGAAAAATAGTGTTTGGTATTAAATTTACGCATTTTATTTAAGCCATTTTACAATAGATGTTCTACATGTCCCCCGATGTCCCCCTTCCATCTTAACGCATGATTCACATCTTCTTATAAGCGAGTTTCGCACCTTTTCAAAAATTCCCGGTTTTACTCGAATTATCTCACAGGTATGTTCTATTTGCTCTTGTAAGTGGCGCTACATTATTAATTGGAGTAAAATAAACTAAACTCTTTAAATATCCCCAAGCAAAGAAGTCCAAGGGCGTTAAGTCAGGAGACCTGGGAGGCCATGCCACTGTGCCTCCTCGTCCTATCCATCTTCTATTGTGTAGTAATTTGTTTTTTATAAAAGCTCATATCTTTGAAACGGTTAGTTTGCGGACCCATGTTTATTAGATTTATTTCACTTATTTTGGTATATACTATACGCCCTTAAAATTTCCGAACACTTTTTTTAACACCGTGTATATCTGCCATCTATCTGTATCTCAAATAATTATTTTTGGAAAAATACGATAAATAACTCGAAGAGTAATGCCCATATTTCTTAACCCAAAACCGGTTTTATTAATGAATCAATATTTGTATTATTTCACATTTGAGATAGTTTTTCTTCAAATCAAACTTTTTCATGTATTTCTCAAATAAATATTTTTGGAAGAATAAGGTAGATTATAGATTCTCGACATCTGAGGTCTTATTCTTCCATAGACGCATATCGTCTATGGAAGAATAAGAATTAGATAATAACTTGATGATGAGTGAAAACTAATTTGTTATTAAATAAATATTTGTATCATTTCAAATACTTTTTCTTCTAATTAAATTTATTCGTTATTTCCATTCCAAATGTCTACATTTCATAGATCTTTCAATACAGATATGTGAAAACTAAATTAATTAAATTATTTAATTCCAGGTCGATTTTAGCGTGCCTTTTATGGAAACAGGTATTGCTATCGTCGTGGCTAAGCGTACAGGAATTATTTCACCAACAGCAT
The DNA here is from genome assembly GCA_039654895.1 of Mongoloraphidia duomilia. Classification (NCBI taxonomy): domain Eukaryota; kingdom Metazoa; phylum Arthropoda; class Insecta; order Raphidioptera; family Raphidiidae; genus Mongoloraphidia; species Mongoloraphidia duomilia. The sequence continues at coordinate 19,618,237 of CM077527.1, forward strand.
TCCTGGAACCTTTCGATACAGCATCCTGGATGTTGGTGGGAGTAGTTGCCATCCAGGTGTCAACTTTTAGCATATTCTTGTTCGAATGGTTGTCTCCCAGCGGCTTCGATATGAAGGTAAATTATGTATTAGTTGAATCAATTTGTTCTTCAATCATTATTTTTTTTCAACAAGGGCCTACCTAATAATTTGAAATCCTGGAAAACAATCTAAGGTTGTAAAAAATATTACTCATACAATTTTTATTAAATAAAAAACATACGATCCTTATTAAATCTAAAGCAAACCAGATCATTAAATACTGCAATTCAGAAAACAAATACAACTTAATGTCAATCCATTGAATTCAACGTGATTTTCTTATATACCTAAGTATGATTAATTTAAATCGTAGGTATCAGAGACTTTAGTGCCCAAGAACTTTGACAAAGTGCAAAGCTTTCTAAAAAAGTCTTTTAAATATTTTTCAATCGTTTTTCTTAATGGCCCTAATATAATAAGCATAGACCCTGCTGTTCCAGATGAACCTGAAGCAAATAAATCCATCACCACACCATCGTTTCTCCTTGTTCCGAACGTATTGGCTCGTTTGGGCTGTACTCTTTCAAGCGGCCGTTCATGTGGACTCACCACGGGGATTCACAGCTCGATTTATGACGAACGTCTGGGCGATGTTTGCTGTAGTCTTCCTCGCTATCTACACTGCCAACCTTGCAGCCTTCATGATCACCCGAGAAGAGTTTCACGAATTTTCAGGTTGGCACATCTACACCAAACACTATAAATCCACACGTTTTAATGCACTTTTATTTCCGTGATTTTTTTAAATTAAGGTGAAAGTATTTTCTTAAACTTTAGATAATATTTCCTCAAACGATACTGAATATATAGTATATTGTGCGACTAGTGGGAGAAAGAGGAGATTCCTCGACTGCGGTAAAACACACGAGTGGAATCTCCTCTTTCGACCAATAGTCGCACACAATATTTTGTTCAACTACCGCAAGAAATATGTCATTTCGTGGCTCTGCTGAGCGTAGGCGAAATAATGGGTGACCTGATTGATTGACGAAACTATCAACACTTGCGTAAACGTTCCCTGTAATGAGCGTGGGCGAAATGGCATTTCGCCCACTCTCTACGTCTACAGTCAGAGAATTCATTATTTCGCCCACTCTCAGTAGAGCCACGAAATTACATATTTCTTGCGGGTGTTGAACAAAATAAGTTTCCTATAGCATGGACAATCGTTCTCACTTTTTTCCCACACACTCGAAATCTTGGCTACAAAGTCATAGAAAGTCTGAATATTTTTTTCAGATTCCGCTTTCAGAAACATAGCTATCAAAACACAGTACTTGTTTAAAGCGTTGCCATTTTTAGGTATCGACGATCCACGTTTATCGCGCCCGTATTCCCACAAACCATCGTACAAATTTGGGACAATTCCATGGTCCCATACAGATTCAACGTTGGCTCGTCACTTCAGCGAAATGCACAATTACATGAAAACTTACAACAAAACAACGGTTGTCGATGGAGTAGCAAATGTCCTCAGTAACGACCTTGATGCATTTATATACGATGGTACAGTACTCGACTATTTAGTCGCTCAAGACGAGAATTGTCGTCTTCTAACAGTTGGACAGTGGTACGCAATGACCGGATATGGTATCGCATTTCCAAGAAATTCTAAATACGTACAAATGTTCAACAAGCGACTGTTAGACTTCCGGGAAAACGGTGATCTGGAGAGATTAAGAAGGTTTGTATTATTTTATTTTTACAAGCTTTTATGTAACTTGCAATGTATGTTAGTTTGTTTGATTATTGTTTGTTTAGGTCAAAACTTGCAAGTTAATTTTGAACGACTTCCACGTATCCGATCGATTTGAAATTTTGTACACATATGTATTCTCGATGACAATACATGAATAAATCGTTTTTAGAAATAAATTCAACCCTTAAGGGGTTCAAACGGGGATGTAGGTTTTTTTGACTAATCAACGCCCAGGCCAAATCGCTGAAGCTAGAAATTTGAAATTTGGACAGTTGATTCCTTTTCTGACGTAAGCATCCACTAAGAAAGGATTTCTCGAAATTCAACCCCTACGGGTGTCAAAGGGGGGTAAAATTTTGAAAGATTAAAATGAACAAAATAAAATATTAGTAAAAAAAACTTTTTAGAGACAAGCTTTTATTGAGACGTATCTACTAGAAAGGAAAAAATAATATTTAATAATTTTTGTTCATAATTATTATAAAAGCGGGGATTGTAATCTCTATGATAGTTTATTAGTCGCAACCCCCGCTTTTATAATAATTATGAACCAAAATTATGAAATATTATTTTTTCCTTTTTAGTAGATACACTTCATTTCAATAAAAGCTTCTCTCTAAAAAGTTTTTTTTTTACTAATATTTTTCTTTAAATAAGAAGCTATAGATATATTCTCTGTGATTTCCTAAGTGGATTCTTACCAGAATTTTTTAATGTATTAACTGAAAATTAAAAAGTTCCCTCAAAACGCTAGCACGACTAACGAGATAACTCTTCCTTTCGGCTTTGCCGTAGTCAGCTAAAAATAGTGCTTCTGTTTTGGTGTTTTATAGACATTCCCCTAAAAGATTCGTCAGTAGTGATGTATTACCAAACTTTAAATCAATTGTTTTATTCTCAAAACAAAAATAGCTATAGAAGGAGCATATCACAGCGTGTAGCTATGTACAACTGAAGCCAGTTGAGACGTACGGAGAACAATAAGTCACATTGAGGTCACACGATTTCAACTCCATTTTGAACACCTTGATTTTTCATAAGCGCTTTGGAACCTTTTATTGTAACATCCAGACACACAACACGACATAAAGAGTAATTAACACTACGGAATACAAGAAACGAATGATCATAATGTACTTGACAGGTCGTACTTTAATGTATAGTTGTGGCTTCATAAGCGACGTGATATGATGTTTCTATAGCTATCTCTGTTCTGAGGTTTTATTGATTAAAAATAATCAGTCAATAACTTCAAATGACTTAGGTAACTTAAATTACAAAAAAGTGTTGAAATAAATAAATGTTAAAATCGACATTATCTTGTTAAAATCAGATACTGGATGACCGGGACATGTAAACCAGGTAAACAGGAACATAAGAGTTCCGATCCGCTGGCCCTGGAACAGTTTTTGTCAGCGTTCCTATTATTAATGGCCGGCATCCTGCTGGCCGCTCTTCTGCTCTTCCTGGAGCATCTCTACTTTAAGTATGTGAGAAAACATTTGGCGAAAACCGATCGAGGCGGCTGCTGCGCCCTCATCAGTCTATCGATGGGGAAGAGTTTGACATTCCGAGGTGCTGTTTTTGAGGCGCAGGACATTCTCAGACATCACAGGTAAACTAATCACTGATATTGATTTTATTGATTCTTTTTAATTAATACTGAGCTAGGAGGTAATAGAGACGCTGGACGCATACAACTGAGCTTATACAAAGTTGAAGCCAAGTCTGATGTCACAGGCCATAACAATCATGGCGACAAAACAGGAGATGGATTAGGGAATATTATTCTCTTCTTCTGCTTCTTGCACATAAGCTGAATTGGCTGCAGTAGCATATTTACGTATGGGATGATTTGGCGATAGCACTGGGCGGCAGATTTGTAGAGGCAGCAAATATCTCTTCACTTTGATGTAAATAAAAAAACAATAAATAAAGAATAAGTTGTAACGCGTTTTAAGGCTAGGCTCAACTTCTATTTCTCCCCAGGAAATTCTCTAGGAAACGTAAATTACAATTTTTTCAGTCAATTTTTGAATATTTCTCAAACCTTCGTAGTATTAATCATCATTTATCTTATTTTAACAAAGTCATCCAAACATGACATGTCGTTTAAACAACATTATGCACTACTGAAATATAAGATGATTTTTAGGTTATTTTTCGCCATGTTTTGTAGTTTCACCTCAAAATAAATTATTCGCATCGGGGGCTAGTTGTCACAATGAACAAAAATGGGTGCAGTGCACAAACCGTCGATTTTGGGCTCATGATAAGTGTGCTGGTGACAATGTGCTGTTCTATTTATGTATTAATTGTAATTCGGACGATGATTTATAAATCCTAAAACTACGATTTTGATTTTTTGATTTTACTTTTGTTTTGTTTACATTTTTTCTTTTCAGAATTCAATTCAATTCCTAGAGCTATGTTTTTAACGCTATATTTTCTAATATTATCTTTGTTTGTTGTTTATTTTTAATTATATCTTTGTTTTTGTACGGTTTAACAAATGAGACAACTAGCCCCCTTGTCGGGGTAAGTTGTCACACATGCATCGCCTATAAAAAATGTGAATTAAAATTTCAAATGTTTGGTCAACTTTTGTATACAAAATATTGTAAAAGAATGTTACTTCATTTCAATAAAAATTGGACACTTTATTAAATCCAATAATATCAAAAATATTCCACCTAAAATCAAAATTGTGACAACTAGCCCCCTCCTCCCCTACTATGGCACAAACGCGACTGAATTCTTTAGCTGTGCTTTCAATAGAAAGCAACCTGACGAAAGATATAGATTATTCGGATTTGATCAACTTCTTCGCGTCATTGCAGTCCCGAAGAAAAGTTCTTAAATAAATAAGAGTAACACTTGAACTGATTCTAGGCACTTGGTAGAACATGATTAATAAAGTAGAAAAACACACACTTGAAAAATTCTACAAATTTTGTTTATTTAAACACTCGACGATCGTTTCAGACTATTCTTCAAAGAGTACATGACTTTATAACTTCACGTACTAGTGTAAACTTTCACTCAGAACCATGTTCGACTGGTCAGTGTAGAGAGCAATGCTACAGCGTATCGTGTTCAGCTGAGCGCCGGTGGAATGCTAGTGTTGCCTTAATGTTACACTTTTACCACCGTTGCAAGGAGGTCGTGTAAATAAAGTGCAACACAACAGGACAGAGTAATGACCTAGAGTCTAGACGAAAAGCGTGTAACTATTCAACACTGACATGGGTGCTAGTGTTACACTCGTGCAAAACTACACGCGCCACTATCACTGTAAAAAATGGATGTAAAAATACTTTGAAAGTTAAGGTAGAATTCGCTCGATTTTCTAAGTATTTTACATTATTATTTATTTTTACATAGAAAACTTCATAAAAACTTGGACTTTTACTGTAAAGTTAAACAAATTTGTGATTTTTACATAAAGTAAATTAAAATTACATAATTTGTGCAATATTCCAATAAAGTGTGCAAAAATTACAAAATAAAATGTATAGTTACATATATAAAATGGATGAATACAAAACAAATTAATGTAAAATTAGTAACCACGCATGCGCAATGTGTTTTTATGAAATCTACGCGATGTGCAGGCTATACCTGTTTGCGATGCCATTGTCTCTTTGTGTGCCTATTACCAGATTAATCGCTGGCTACAAATGGACCATCGATAATCTATGTAATCGGCCTTCTCATTTCTTACAGTGTAGTGTCAAAAAGTGCATACCAGCTGAAAACGCTATAAATATGGCGACTGGATTCACTTTTAAATGCTAGTAGCGTCTCTATATCGTCCTTACTTAATGAAGATTACTTATTATAATTATTATTCTAAAAAATCAATTAATTTCGAACAGATGTCGAGACCCTATATGCGATACACATCTATGGAAAGTGAAGCACGAGTTAGATATGGCAAGATTACGTGTAAAAGAATTAGAAAAAGACATGGAATCCCACGGTTTGAAACCACCGCCAAGCAGGTATGTCCGTTCGTTTATTTCTGCGTTAACGTTTATACATTGTTTATATATGCGCGTTGTGGATGTGCGCATAAGAAACGCACATCGATGGTCATTCTCCCACCAGTAACGCGCTGTTATGACATCACCGCAGTATTCTTTCAAAGTTATCCATTCAAAGATATCGGGATTCAACAACGATACGAAACTCGTAAGCAACTAATCGCTTGGATTTAGTTGCGGTGGCGTCGAAGTCGTTTATTACCGGTGGAAGAATGGCGTAAAGCGCTATATCTGACACCCTGTAAAGTATTTTTAAAATTTGCGTGTTTTATACTTACCTACATTTTTGGTTTTAAATTTTATCCGAATTTTCATGAATTATCGTACAGATAGAATACACTGCATTCCAACGCATATTTTTTATAAATGTTATATTTACTTTAAAGTTTATAAAAAAATTGAATAAGTAACAAAAGAGAGTTTATTTCGGTAGTTTTAGCGAGACCAAAATAAATAATAAATATCATTATGCACATAACCAAATAATGTCTCTAAATGCACCCAAATTTTGAAAAAGTGGGACTGTTTTTGTAGAATCATATTTAAAGCACGCAAAATTAAAATTTGACAAGCATGGCGCTGTGAATGCAAACAGAAAAAATCACACATATTTCACAGTTTTTAAACAGCTTTCATGAGTTGTATCAATAATTGTATCAGCTATTTTCGATTAAAAAATTAAAAAACGATTTAAACCTTTTCGCCTCGAACGCGACATATCTATTGGTACACAACTTTTGCTATTTTCCACAGCACTGCTGCCATCAGTGTGCTTATAAGGTACCCGTAGTATAAAGTCCTATACTAGATGTCAGCACTCATCGCATTTTATTTTCATTATACAGGGTGGCACATCTTAAACAATGCAGTGAAATATCTTGTGAACGGTACAAACAATAAAAAAATGGTTTATACAAAAGTTATAGAGTGTCAAGGGAGACAGAAGATTGTGATATCAGATTTAACATAGGTGATGCTGTAAAGGTCAAGCAAAGGTCAGCTTCGATTTTTTAATTGTAACAGTGCATTTTTATTCCAGAATACGATACAGTATTTAATAGTGAACAGTAAATTATTAAGGTACATATGAGCTAAAGTTAATAAATATTGAGATATTTATAAATTAAATAGCAAATTTAATTTGTCAATTCGCTTTTTTTATGAATTGAATTCAAGCCAAGAAGGCCGGTGCGTAATCTAATTGTCGTTCATTTTGGCTGTTATTTAATTTCTAAATATCTCAATATTTTAGCTGATATCTACCTTAATAATTTACTGCTCACTATTAAATACTGTATCGTATTCTGGAATAAAAATGCACTGTTACAATTGAAAAATCGAAGCTGACCTTCGCCTGACCTTCACAGCATCACCTATGTTAAATCTGATATCACAGTCTTCTGTCCCCCTTGACACTCTATAACTTTTGTATAAAACATTTTTTTATGGTTTGTACCGTTTACGAGATATTTCACTGCATTGTTTAAGATGTGCCACCCTGTATAGTCTTGCATAAATGTACTGAAAAGAAAAAAATAATATTTAATTTAGGTTCATAAGTATAAAAGCGAGGGTCGTGCCTGTAATAAATTATCATAGTCGACCGGCAAGAAGATCAAATCGAATTACCAACCGCCGCTGAAGATGCCCAACGGAGCTTTGAGAGAAACGTCCGGATTAAAATCCATTAGACCACGGCTACCTAGCCCGGAACACTTTTCACCAATATTTGTACCAGCCGTGAAAGCATGAAACTCCAATTCAATTGTCATAGAGTTTACGACCCACGCTTTTATAATAAATTATGAACCTAAATTAAATTTTTTTTTCTTTTTAGTACATTTATGCCAGACTATAATGAAAATAAAAACGTTTTACTTAAAAACATTTTTCTATTTGATTTATATGCTTGAATCTGAACAACTTTTTTGCGAAATATAGTTGATACAATTAATGAGTATTATTTATTTTAATATTCACTGCAAATCATTTTTGTGCACACTGTACACATTATTTTACACCAAATATTTACAACAAACATTTAAATCCAGTAAACGTTAATTAATTTTGGTATCAAACACTCTGTACGTACAAATTGTAAATAGAATTCATTTAATTTGTATGTTATAATCTTTAGGCATAGTAGAACATGTTAATAACATCTAATATTTGTATATTTTATCTCCCTGTAGCTAGAAAACTTTTTCTGACACAAATACACGGATAGAAAACATTCAAAAGTTGAAAAATTATAATTAATGAAAAATACCGAGATATCATAAATAAATGAATGAATTAAAAATGTTTTATTTTATAATTATTTCTTTGAAAATAGTCTTATCTATAATACATATAATAAAATGATAACTGGGATCGTGTTGTGATCGCATCACGCAAAAACCAATAGAAATAGAATAAAAAAAATATCAGATTTTAATAAAACTTTGAAGATTCATACTGATTAAGAGGCTGGCTCATTTTCTCCAATATCGCGATATTTTCAAAAATAATTCAGCAGCAGTTCGAAATGCGCGATACGAGATGTTTTAGTCGATTGTCTCGATTGTTCAAACATCTGGATGACTCGATGGTTGTCACTTGGACTCGATTGTTGTTGTTTCATAGTTCACCGAGACCGAGTCGCATAGTACTCATTCGTACACTGTTGAGAGCCACATAATATACAATCGTTCATCACTCAACACCTGTGGTCGAGTCGATGGTCAACTGTGCAGTAATCGCGTAATACAAATTCAATAGTGAAGAGATCACAGTGTAACACGTACCGACTGAACAGTGAACAATCAACGAGTCGCGTGAACGTCAGTCGACTAGCATATAACCTTGAATCGTGATTATATGTATTCTCATTCGCTGCTATTGTTATAACCTATGTGGCAAATAATCAACTTGAACAATCGAACATTTCGATTGTGAAATCAACTCCGAGTCGATTGTGGGCTCGATTGTTATTATGAACGATTACAATTGTTTTGATTGTAAAAATATCTCGTAATCGCCCATCATTACTTACATTACGCAACTAGATATACAATCTACTATTTCAAAACGAACAAAAATACATGTAAATAACTTTACACAACAATAAACACGCCAAACAAAACATTTCTATTGTATATTTTACTGTACATAAAAAGCTTTATTTGAAACAGTTTAAAATGTTGTATGTTCACTTGATTACTTTTCGAGTGTGTTTTTTGGGGGGTTGGGAATTGTATTTGTTGTGCTGCAGATGGGAAGGGGGTGGTGCGCATGCGTCAACATCGCGATGGTGGTGCCGATGCGGCTGCCTCCAACCCGAAATTAAGTCCAGAGAGTAAGTTCTAATGACGGTTTGTTGGTGTTGCACAGTAGTATGTTATATATATGTGGCGTTAGACGATGAAAAAAGGTCATATTAAACAGAATCTGGACCTTCTTACTACAAATCAATACTGAAATATAAACGGGACCTTTGTCTGTAATGTCGTTTTCTATATACAAGAGTTCGCAGGTATATTGTACGATACATAGACGGGACAAAATGTTTCCAGAATTTTTGTCTGTTCGTTCACTTGAAAACGATGAGATCAGGGTGGCCACAAACCTGAAAAACCAGGGAAAGTCCAGGAATTTATTATAGGACAAGAAAATCATGAAAATGTCAGTGTGTTTTAAGGACCACAAACAGCTAAAAGGTTATTTGGGCCTAGCACCAGTTCATATTTTCAATTCATTATTTTTTTAACAATAAATTAAAAATTCAATTGACACTTTTACCAGCTCTCAGGTTAGAACCCGGGAACTGGGGACGTGTAATAGAGGAACCATAGCAACGCCATGTGAACAACAGCATTGCTACACTCTCGGTTATTATCAAGCCCTTGAAAATGTCAGGAAACATTATTGAAAGCTAGGAGAAAATGTCAAAATAAGTATTTTTCATTTTGTAACGTGAAAATAATAGTTTTCTTTTTGAGAATAAGAAAAACTAACTTCTTTCTACTTTACGAGAATGTTACAGAGTCAGGAAAAAATTTGCTTTTAGATGAAAACTCGGAAAAGTCAAGGATTTTTTTACAAATCTTTGTAGCCGTTTTGTAGACCAATTTTGATCAAAACCGACAGTACAAAGTTGCAAATAAAAAATTGTCTGTCCATGCAAAAAGTTTCATTATATCTGTCTGTTTGTACCAACATAACAGGTGAACAATATGGAGATGGGTACATGAGAAACGTAATGAGTATAGATGGCAGCAGTTACTATAATATAGCCATCTAAGTTGGCATTGGTTTTTATAAAAAAAAGAGAGAAATCAAGTTTTTCTTTTCTAAATTCTGATGGTATGCAACCACTTTTTTCAGTTCCGAATCCTTTGGAAATACAAATTGAACATTGGTAAATACATCACATCGACATTGTCATTGATTTATTATTTTAAATAAACTTATTCCGTACACAGTAGGTACCTACTATAAACTGCCCACAGACTGAGGTGGTTATATAGCTGGCGCCCCTAGCGGTCAAGTAACAAGTTTGGCAGTACCCATCTCCAGTGAATAGAAAAATAAAACTAAATGAGTCCAGATCTGTTTTATTGACTAATTTTCTATGTATAGCTCGCTTAAATAAGTGTGTAGTTTAAACGATTATAAATAATTACTTCCAAATAATAAAAACCGAATAGGTACCAATAAAAAACCAGTAAAGACATAAAAATCAAATAGGTTAAACAAATAAATAATACAAAATGTTTTGAAAATCCATTGGCAAATAATTAGTGAAATAAAAAATCAGCAAATAAAAAATATCAAATTTAATTTGAGCTTTTTATAATTAGATTTAATAAAAAAACATTGGTTGATGTCCATTATATGATACCGCTAATCGCTATACCTATACAAAAAGATCATGTATGCATTTATAGAAACATCTAAAATAAGTTGGGTGGCTGAAATTGCTGTGAACCGACTTCTAAAATAAAAAACTTATATTAAAAAACAGCTTTATTTTTGCGTCAAATTTTCCAAATGTAAATATTAACGTCTTTGGACGACTTAAAAACAAACTATGCAAGATGCATGAAATTTGTTAGCTTAGGCATGTAGATGCGATGTAATCTGATATAACTGTTATAACATTTTAATGTTCTAAATAAAGAAATCTATCTATCTATCTATAAAAAAAATGTTTTTGTATTAATTTACTACAATACAGATATTATCCGCAAAACACGTTGTAACAACTACGGGACGCTGTATAGAGTGTACGGCAAGCTTTATAAATTGGTGGAAAACGACATAATATAATATGCGATAATTTTTGAACCTCGTTTATACGCGATTTGTACAACGGAACTGTTTAAAAAAAATGAACCAATCAACAATGAATATTCATTTAGATAATGCGAAAGAATCATTCATTTGATTGGTTCATTCCTTATGTGTCGTGTCAACGAGCCTGAATAAAATTTCAAAACATGAAAATGAAAAAAATTGGAACGCTTTAAGTGTTTAGAAATGTACCAAATCTTCTAATAGATCGAGAGCTAGTGACATTTTTTGGTGTTATTTATTCAAGGCTTTATTTTTGTGAAGATGTTGAGGGAGGCATATTAAAGTGTCCTGAGTAAGGGATTTTGCAGGATAGCGGTATGGAAGGGATGCAGACCGCCCCTAACATATAACAAAAAAAATGGTCACAATTATTATTGCTTCAAGGCTGAAATTGTTTGTATAGCTTGTCGGTGACCCAATAATGCCATTATATTTGCAGATCGATTGGTCAGTATTAAAGGGGTGGCAGATCATCCTAAACGTGTCATGTACCTGACGAAATTTATATTATTAGTTCAAGGTTCAAATTTTAATATGTTTTAAGCATATATTTCAATTTTCAGAACAAAATGTCGGTATTAAACCCCTCTCTTAGTGAGAAACTTGCTCGCCTAGATGTTTATATCGTTCTTCAAGGGTGTTAATACCGACATTTTTTCCTGCAAATTGAAATATATGCTTAAAACAACATATTAAAATTTGAACCTTGAACTAATAATATAAATTTCGTCGAGTACATGACACGTTTAGGGTGATTTGCCACCCCTTTAATATTGACCAATCGATCTGCAAATATTATAATAGCATTATTGGGTCACCGACAAGCTATAGGTACAAACAATTTCAGCCTTGAAGCGATAATAATTGTGACCATTTTTTTTGTTACATGTTGGGAGCGGTCTGCATCCCTCCCATACCGCTATCTAGCAAAATCCCTTACTCAGGACACTTTAATATGCCTCCCTCAACATCTTCACAAAAATAAAACCTTGAATAAATAACACCAAAAAAATGTCACTAGCTCTCGGTCTATAAATGTATATCTAATACCTTCCATATTCATGAAATATATCAATTGTTTTTATGTTTAATGTAAGAAAGGACGTTGAATTTTAAAAGCTTTAAGCTTTTTCGTTCAAAAGCTGCTATATGGCACTAATTGAGGGCATATTTTGAGTAGCCTGAAAAAAGGTTCAATAGAAAGAGTGCACGTCAGTTTATCTAGTAAGAGTTAAGACAAAGGGGTGTCGATTTCTGATTGATAAGCACTACACCAAAATATCCACTACTATCCAGGTGTGCAAGCTTTCACGGCCGGCATTGTTCCAAGTCTTCATGGTTTCCGGGCTTGTAGGCCGTAGCCCGGTGGTATTTCTACATGTCATTTCGTCTACAACTGCGGTAGACATTCTCAAAGGCGATGTGGCAGCGGTCGAAGTGGCGGCTCACAGGTCAGTGTGTCAGTGACTGGTGTCCTATCTTCTTTTATGCCTAGTACTAGTATGTTCTCTGTTCGGTCGTAGTTTACAGAGAGACGGACTACGACCGAACAGAGAACACACTGACCTGTGAGCCGCCAAGGAGGACACTTCGACCGCTGCCACATCGCCTTTGAGAATGTCTACCGCAGTTGTAGACGAAACGTCAGGTAGAAATACCACCGGACCACGGTCTATCCTCTACTAATTAATTGATGTAGGGAACATCGCCCTGTAATTATAAACAAATTCCACTAGATAGCGTTGATAACCGAGACGAATCGTAAGGCGAACACTCTTTCTATAAAGAAAAATAATGTCTTTTGTTTCAGAATGGCGGAACTTGATAAACTAAGAACGCGCACTAAAAATTTGGAATTTCTATCGAGCAGCACTGGTGATTTATATAAGTAAGTAAAATACAAATCGACGATCGAATATTTTTCCCATTCCCATGATCGATATGTTATTGTTACAAAACTATTTTCTGAGTTGGCGGTATAAATATTTATTTACAATAATTAAAAACACAATAATAATGAATGCAACAACGAAAAGTCAGTTCTAACAATCAACACAAGTAAACAATAACTAAACAGTAATTACAAAGCAAAACAAAACAACTATAAGTATACAATAACTCGTAATTATTACCACTACACTAGAGTTTATTTTATCAGTTTATTTATTTATATCACGGCACTATTTATATTACTGATCCAACGTAGACTTGAATGCGTGACTCACCGTTGACTGACTCCTCACTTACTCGTACTGGCTGTTTATATATGCTGCGTGGCGTAAGCCTAGTGTGTTCTCGCTTTCTCTAGAACTTTCGCGCAGGTACCAGCTGTTCAGTAAGCAGACCCTGTTTCTCAGAACTCTTGCCTGCCGTTTATGTACAGGGTGATCCGTAACATTATGAAACTATTAAATAGTATTTGAACACCAATTCGGGAAGTCTTTTTCAGTTTACAAGAATTTTCTTTCAGTCTAAATAAATCTTTTTCGTGGAATTCTTTCAGGACAAATAGAACAGAAATAGCGGAAATGGAAACGGTTCTGTGATTCGAAACACTCGATTGTCAGCGTCAACGCAAACCTCTAGCAAGAATTAAATTGACGCAACGATACCCTGGTTCGACATGGTGTATCGATTAAAAGATGTCGACTTATCGAAACTATTAAGCCTAAATGAATAGTAAATAGTCAAATCAAAGATAATCTATCATGTCGGAAAAACTAGCACTGTGCTAATATATTTAACAGTGAAAAAGACAATATAAACAAAACAAATATAGGGACAGTAAGCGAGGTTATATGTATTATAATAATAGTTTTGTATTACTTTAAGAAAAAAATGTCAAATGAACGAAATGATGTATTTACTGTGTTTGCAATTCAAATAACTTCAAAACCAAGTTCATGTAAAATTGACAAAACAGAAAACAATTATTACTGTTTCTTTTTAAAAATTACCAATTTTGAAACGCACTTGAAAAAGTTTATTCTAATAATTTGATAAATACTTTTTTTAAACCATATTGTTTATAAATCGACCTTGAAAGAGCTCCCCTGCTAAAATCAAAAGTGGCCAGTTTGCGATTTACAAATAATATGGCTTGAATCAATTGTTTTATGAAAGATTGAAAGCATATTATAACAGAAATACGACCGTAAAATACAAGATATATACATCAGATAAATACAACATAAAGAAGATAAAAGTACTGGATTTCAATAATATTATTATGAAATAAATATTTTGATTTTGTGAATCAAATAATACAATTGCAACAAACAAAAAGTCTTATGAAAATTTATTTTGTATAAAATGCGTAAACTTTTAAGGACGCTTGAATAAAATCCTGTAGTTGTTTTAGAAATTGTAGTAAATCATAAAAATAATGTTTATATTTTTACGAACATTTTGCCTATCTAAAATTTGGCGAAAACAAAATAATTTTGGATATCTTATGATTTAGTTTTAAAAAATTGTTAAAATTTAATACAAATTATATGCCTAGTTTTTTTTTTTTAATTTGGCAACAGTTCCTAACGCTACTACATACTAGAGTTGTTTTTAGGTAGATACTTTTGAATTAATCAATTAATTAAAAATAATTGGTCAAGAACTGGACATAAATTAAATTTCAATATTATTTTCGTTCGATTTTATTGGTGCTGTTAATTTTTTAAAAAGATTCAAAAACAAGAGTACCTACCTCCTCGAAATAGTAAACAAATGATTTTGAAAAAAAAATGTTACTGTTTATATTCGATAAATACAGTAAATCGTCTATAATATGAATTAGTTATAAAACGCAAGCTCGATTATTTTATCCTTTCGAACATACAAATACTAGAGAATCCGAATTAGAGGTTCGAATTAAAAAGGACTTTCTGCAATTTTAGAATATAAATTTTAAATTGTCATTATCGATAGGTATTTCTTTCCCGTTTTCTTTAATAACATCTACCCCAAACCAGGCTGTTACATATAGTTCTAAGAGTCAATTTATTAAAAAATACACCAAAGAAATATAAATATAACTTAAAAAGAACACTTAAAAAATGAGTTTAAAAAAAAAGTATTATTATATTCGTAATTTGGAAATAAAAAAAACGTTTTTCAGATGATGGATATATAATTATTGATTACTGTTTAAAGAAGTCATGACCTCTTGACATTAAATAACAAGAAATAAATATTGCTATAATTGAATGTTGTGTTATAGAACAAATGAAACTATAATAATATATTTTTGACTGGAAAGTAGAAACTATAATAAATACTAGCAATAGGTTTAGGGAAATAGAATTTCGTAGAATAGGTACGGAATAGGCTAGATTAGACTGAATTAAAGAAGGCAAAAATTATCCGCTACATGATTTTTGTCTTTTTTAAAACGTATAAAAGAATCTACAATATTTTGTAATTGTTATTTTTTTATTTACTAGAAAACGGAATATAAAAGTACGTAATGAAACTTTTGATGTGTTTTAAGACAACTAATTTGTTATTTTAGTCAAAAAACTATCATAATAATAATAATATATACTCCCGTTTCCGAATATTATAGACCGAGAACTAGTGACACTTTTTTGGTGTTATTTATTCAAGACCTTATTTTTGTGAAGATATTGAATAATTGAGGGAGGTATATTAAAGTGCCCTGAGTAAGAGATTTTGCTAGAACGCGGTATGGGAGGCATGCAGACCTCTCCCAACATGTAACAAAAAAAATAGTAACAATTATTATTGCTTCAAGGCTGAAATTGTTTGTATAGCTTGTCGGTGACCCAATAATGCCATTATAATATTAATTGCAGATCGATTGGTCAATATTAAAAGGGTGGCAGATCACCCTAAACGTGTCATGTACTGCGACGAAATTTATATTATTAATTCAATTAATAATTGTGACCATTTTTTTTTGTTACAATGTTGGGGGTGGTTTGCATCCTCCCATATCGCTATCTAGTAAAATCCCTTACTCAGGGCATTTAATATGCCTCCCTCAACATGTTCACAAAAATAAGGCCTTGAATAAATAACACCAAAAAATTGTCACTAGCTCTTAGCCTATTACTTGATATTCTAAAATGTATTTTAAACAAATTAAAACTACTGGTCAAAAAAAAAATTAACAATTACAGATTTCGTTGTGATTCTGATAATATAAATGATATAATAAAAAGAAACGCGGAAAGTGTTATGTTGTTGCGATATTGTTGCTGTTAATATCATTGTTGTTTGTTATCACCAACTTCCATTGTTGTCACGCATATAATATATTTATTCTATGTTTTATTAATTATTTAAAAAAAACTGAAATCCATGACTACTGTTAACATAAGCTTCGTTATTATAAAAATAGTAGCGGAAATTCACTAACCAATTTTGTTGTGCCTTTGTACTTATAAAATCCGTAAAATATTGTATAATTTGGTGGGTTTAACGACTCTAAAGTCGGGGACACACAAATTACTGTTTACTTTGTCCAAATAAGGCGTGTACATAAATAAAAAAAATTTAAATTATTTTTGTTAATAGTTGCAAACCGCATATTATGGATTTTATACGCACAAATGCTCTTCTAAGCTCTTTATGCCTTCAGTAGGCGTATGGATCACCCGATAGTCTATTTTTCCTTGCAAATAAAAAAGATCACACCTTCCTACCACACGAAAGCTTCGAACGATGTTAATTTAATTCTAAACAAAAGTGGTATAAGTAGTGACTCTGAAAACTGCACCGCTTCAAGTTTACGTAGATAATGGGTAAGTTCGGTTTTGCGCTCTAATGCGTTCGAATTTACATTAATTTAACCATTGATTTACACTACCTGAACGTGGCTAGCGGTTAAAAAGTGGATGTGTGGCCAATATCTATCTCTCTCAAAGATGGGCCACAACCATAGTCTATCCTCCTCAGTCCTCACCGAGTCCTCACTCATGTGATTCTTATGTGAATCCGAAAATTACATTATTTTACATGCTCTGAAAGATTTTTATCCTGCATTCGGATCGATCTGGGATAGTTTTCATTGTAACAAAAAATAAACTGCTGGTACACTATTACGATCTGTACGTCTACTGGAAGTTTAATTTATAAGTTATGCACGATAACAGTGAAAAAAAAAGAAATAAAAATCCGCCCTTTTTATATACAGAAAGCTCAATATTATTTAGTGCCAAAAATCATTTTATCCAAAATCACGTTACAGTAATCTATGGATTAAGAAGCTGCCATTTTCATATACACAAGTTTAGATATTAATTATAATAATAATAACAATGGTTAATTCAAAACCCACTGACACTGAGCTGTGTAAGTTAGTAAAATCTATAGCGCATGCGTCACCGCTGTTCATTTTGATGCCAATTTCGT
This sequence comes from Mongoloraphidia duomilia, assembly GCA_039654895.1. Taxonomy (NCBI): domain Eukaryota; kingdom Metazoa; phylum Arthropoda; class Insecta; order Raphidioptera; family Raphidiidae; genus Mongoloraphidia; species Mongoloraphidia duomilia. The sequence goes on from CM077527.1 coordinate 19,635,772, forward strand.
AATTCCTGGCTCGTGTTTCGAGGTCGTTCAAAGAAAGCTTGATCCTGAAGTATGAATAATCATAAGTTGTCTCGAATCTGAGGACCTCTGAAGTAAGGAATGTGATCAGAAAATTTTTTCTTTTGACCACATTTTCTGGAGTCGTTTTGAAGCTAGTTTCATAATTCCTTGCTCATGTTTCAAGGTCGTTCAAAGTGTACTTGATCCTGGAGTAAGAATATCTCAAAAGGTCTATAATCTGAGGATCTCTAAAGCAAAGCATGTAATCGGAAGATTTGTTCTTTTGACCATGTTTTCTGGAATTGTATAAAGGTCCCGTTAAAGAATGTGTTTTGTTCGTGCAATTCTTTTTATTCTGCTATTAGGATGACCAAAAAATTGATTAGGGTCAGAGCATCCAGTGGCATAGTTAGAGGAGATGCAAAAGGGTGCGTTTAATGTGTTAATAACCTTTCTATTCTTTATTTTTTTTATTTTGATGATAAAATATACTTATAATAAGATGTAGGTGGCTTAAGTTAAGGAAATATCTGTTTAAAAAAAATGCAACCTTTATTTCAATCACTTGGTATGCCTCTGAATGCATTATAAAGCATGGTAAAAATATGTCTTGCTGAAGCGTCAACAAAGAACTAGATTTCTTAACATAAATAAACAGCCGTGATCCGTGCGCTACTGACCTTAAGATTTTAAGACAGCGTCAACTATATCTACTGTTGTGGACGTGCGGTAGGTTGTGGATCATCCTTCATAAATAAATGAAATAAAAATATATAAAAACAATAACTACCATGTATAATAACTATATTTTAAATAGATAATAAACGATTGCAGTATTAAGAAAATAACTATTAATAAATGTTACATTAAAAAATCAATTAAAAATTGAAATACATTTAAAAATTCGACAGTAGTTTTATGCACTGTGGTTGGTAGAATTTATTTCAAATAAGATAGTTCCATACATTTTTTATTGTATCTTACTTAATGACACCTCAATCGAAAAAGAATGCAATCCACTTTTTAGTGATTTAGCAGAATCCAAGAGACAGAAAGGAAAAATTTTTTTCGTTAATGTACGCATTCTTTAAAAAAATGTCTGTGGTTAAATTTGTGAGTCTTTCCAAACCCGGTGCTTAATTTTTATTATTTTTAAACTTGCTTCAAAACGTAATAAACAATTCATAGTTGCAATTTTCTGAACCAAGTATCATAATTTCAGCGTATCGTTGTTAATAATTAACTAAAAATGCTGTCAACGTAAGAACTAGGAGAATGCGACGGTTTTCCGACGATCTCGATTCTCGGCTGTTCTTAAACCCTTCACTAATCATTGTGCATAAAAATGCCTATAATAATATAATATTTATACGTATGTATATAAGTCTTATACATAACTTTGATTATGCAGAACAAGGAAGTATAGGAACTTATTTCTACAGAGTTGGGAAGCTAAAATATAACAGAGTGAACCGGTTCCAAAAAACGTTCATTTCTAGGGTTTCGTACCTCCGAACGGAACCCTATTACTGAGCCTACAATGTCTGTCCGTCTGTCTGGCACAAGACTATCTCACAAACGGTAAGAGGTAGCTAGTTGAAATTTTCACAGATTTTGTGTTGTTGCATGAATCCTGGCCAATAATAATTAGAATTAAATAATCAATTAATTTTAATAAATCAATGTTTTTAATTATACATAGATGGATATACAAGGTGGTGATTTTTGCGATGCTCACCATTGGTATCTTGTGAATAATTTTTATGAAACCATGAATGCTTTGAAAAACATTTTCTTTCTATACAACCGACCTAGCATTTCTCACTGCATATACAAAATAATAATTCATACTTAGACGATAATTGCCTATACAATCTAGCTCGCTAATAATCAGTAAAATTAAACTTGAAAGCAAACAAAAATAAGTTGGAGCGTCTTGACGACTTTTCAGGACATATTGTAAAATGCATCTAAACTACCCAAGTTAACTTTTACAGCCAAAAAATTGCTGATAAATTTTACATATAGAGATTTATACATAAAATTTACCAGGCATTTTTTCGGATCCAATTATAATTAACATTTTATTGGAATCTGGCCATTTGTCAATTTTGACTGGGATCCAAGTAGTCCAGCAGTCAAGTACTTTTCACCTGCAAAGTATTCCGAAGTTAATGATATTTTGGTATGTTGTTTGTGGGTACTCTGTGGAGTAGAATCTGAGTTTTCGACCTCGAGGACCCTGTGCTAACGTGGGGGGAGCCGAAAAACCACGAAATTTTACCACCTCTTTTGCTTTTGCGAAATCTCTCAGAAACAGTCGACTTAAGCAATTCTCTCATTATGTAATGTTTTAAAGAGGATTACATTTCCTACAATTTTCATTCCCACAACTTTTCTGTGGTACTAATGATAAGCGCGCTGCAGCTTCTTGAAAATCACCCGCTCGGCTTTTTGTAACCTTGGTAACCAATGGTTGAAATGTAATGTTCTTTTCAATAGTTTTATTTATTTTGTTCTTCATCGAAGAAAATATACATGTTACACATTGGTTACCAAGGTTAAAAAAAGTCGAGCGGGTGATTTTCAAGAAGCTGCAGCGCGCTTACCATTAGTACCACAGAAAAGTTATGGGAATGAAAATTGTAGAAAATGTAATCCTCTTTAAAACATTACATAATGAAAGAATTGCTTAAGTCGACTGTTTCAGAGAGATTTCGAAAAAAGCAAAAAAGGTGGTAAAATTTCGTGGTTTTTCGGCTCCCCCAACGTTAGCACAGGGTCCTCGAGATCGAAAACTCATATTCTACTCCACAGATTACCCGCAAACAACACACCAAAATATCACTAGCTTCGGAATATTTTCCAGGTAACCCCCTTCAATTATTACCTGCCGCTTGGACTAAAGTGAGAGTTTTCCGATTAAGTTTGCGCACTATGCACTTACGAAAAATAATGTATCGTATTTTGAACAGAAAACTTAACTAAAATTTCAAATAGCTCCCAATCAACAAACAAACATATTTTGTTGGTTTATTTAGTAAGTAGTGTAAACCTCAGAAGGTGGACAGGAAACCATGTATATATGGAGATTGGAGAACACTATAATAATCAAACATGGTGTTTTTTAAACACATAAACGCAATAATTATTTGTAAATTCTGAAATAATTTATAAAAACTTACCCAACTCTGTCGAATATACACCTACTGAAGATTTCATCTACTGAAAACGCCACGATTTCTGCAAATTAATACCCTGCAAGTCAGGGGCGGATCCAGGGGGGGTGGCACCAGTGGCGATCGCCACCTCCGAAATCTTAGATTTTTTTAATTAAACACGGGATTCGAAAAAGTTTTTCTTGGACTTTAAAATTTATCATATTATTCAGAAAGTCTGTTCTTTAGTATAATAAAATTATTATTATTATTATTAATGGTGGCTGTACACTCTCGCCGAGATACTCCGAGGCAGGGCGAGTGCGAGAGGGTAAATAGTAGCGTTCGTCTAGCCTCGGGGTGTCTCGGTGTTTCTTGGTTGCTCTCCGTCCGCGTCGGTTTTTTGCGCCCGAGTCAAAGGGTCTCGCGTGAACTGCGAGTGCGTCACTGACCTAGCGAGAGTGTACATGGTCGCACTCGAGGACAGACCTCTCGTCCGAGACGTCTCGAGGGAGACATAGCTAGAGCTCTCGGTCAAGAGCGTACGCCACCATGATTATTATAATTATACCTCAGAACGCCACCCTCGAACAGAGCGGCTGGATCCGCCCCTGCTGCAAGTACTCGATGATTCTAAAGGCTGGAATTTATAAAATGGAACACTGTCTTGAAAATTGGTTTACACTTTAAGCAAATATTAATAATATTTGAAATAATTACTTGAAAGTAATTACGTACTTTAAAATGTTCATTGTGATAAAGTTTTTCTTTTTTATTGATATTTGAATACACTGTCGCTCTTTAAATTTTGAGCCAATTTTGGAGACAACAATAAAATAAGAGTTGCAGAAAATATTTAATTCACGAAATATCTTCTTTTTTAGGGTTCCGTATATCCGTATACGACGTCTGTCTGTCTGTCCGCCCATCCGTCCGTCTGTCACAGCGCTCTTTCTCACAAACGGTAAGAGATAGCCAGAGGTAGTTAGTTGAAATTTCCACAGATTGCGTGTTGTTATGGCATAATCTTGGCCAATAATAATTAAAAATAAATAAATGAACAATTAATTTTAATAAATTAATGTTGTTATACGTTCACAATACATTCGTAGTAGAGATACTATAATATTTAATCAGCCACCGCGAAAGTGGAAGTTTCGGGTTAGAGTCCCGACGGTGACATAGGTTTGAAAAATGAATTTTTCCATTGTTGCATCATATTGTTACGTCATTTTGATGGGTGTTTCTAACACAAATGCAAACTTTGCATTCATTTGTATGTATAATATTTAATGTACTGTGATTGAACGTGTACAGTATATTATAGCTGAAGGCTGGCAACGTCCTGTTACTACCGCATTACGCGCTTGTAATAACACAGCCCGTGTGGCTGAGTGGTTATAGCGTTTTTAACGTTTATTCCAAAAGTAACTGGACATAAATTAAATGAATGCATCAGTATATATGAAACACCCATTTTGACAATAACGTAATAATGCTGTAGTCAGGAAAAATTCATTATTTCAAACCTGTGTCACTGTAGGGGACTCTAACCCTAAACTTTTCACTATCGCGACGGACTGAGTTGACAATTACCTACTCACACAGTGACATCTATGATTCTATCTATATATTTAAAACACAAGGTACTTATTTTTGCGGAGGTTTATATCAATTACCGTTTTGGAAATAAGACCGTTCCAAGTTTTTTCTGGAAAATCTGGAATATGTATCGGATACTTTTCAAATTCGGTATGCAGACAGAAAATGACATTCTAAATTCAATGAGCACACCTGACAGTCTGTATTTGCTACCGTTGCAAAGAAAAGCCCATCAGATTTTTTTTTTTGAAATTTGAAACAGCTTTAAAGGCGCATAGATCACAAACTTTAACTTATTTTTGGAATCAGTAGGTCATTTTCTATTAGTTTAAAGCTGTCAAAGTCGATCGGAAACAAAAAAACGAGTTCTTGATTTTTGTCAAAAATCGTTTTTTTTTCCAGTACTTAAGCCTTAGTGTTTTTTTGGACAAAATTGGAAAATCTCTCGGAACATTTTCAAATTCGGGGTGCTTATAGAAATCGAGGCGCTATACCTTTAGCATGCATTTATTGAATGATAGGCAGATTTTATTTCGTGACTAAATATTTCCGTGCACAATAATAAAAATATGGATTTAAATAATAAAATAATTTAATAATACGTGTCAGATGTATTTTTTTTTATAATTAAAATATTATATTTTTAACTGTGCTCGATGTCACATCAAAACAACACAGCATCAAGTTCTACTTGCATAAATAATTTAACTAATATTTAATTTTTTATTTGTAAATAAAAATGTTTACTTTATGATAATAGTTATATGAAATGCTCAGTAATGCTAAAAATTTTATTGTAAAAAGATTCCTAATCCCAGTTTTTCTTATAAGCCGCATGTTCATGGGCAAAAAACTAGAAGCCAAAGAAAATTGATGTATTGCATCAGATTTTAAATGTTTCTTATGATTCCAGAAATGCTATAGGCATTATTTTATTCAACGTTTTAAATTAATTTTTGAGTTAATTAATTAATTAAATTTTTATTGGTTCTCTACTACCAACAAAACGTGAAATTCTTTTGCATTTAAGCGTATACCCGGAATCCTACTATTGTTATAAACACCACCAGCCCGACTTTGCTTCGCAACGGGAGAATTTCTCGCGAGGGGGATAATAAATCATAAATCAAAATAAACTTGGACAAAGCCACGGGTAGCGGCTAGTCTACTATAATATCGATATACCGAATAAACCTTTTCATCGACGAACATGTTTTTCTGCGCATGTGCCCAATTCCTCTATGTTTTTCAAAGACTTGTCATATTGACAGATGGCAAAAAAGTAAATAGTAATTAAATAAGATATATTATTTAAAGAAGTGGTACAACACCCTAGAAAAATATTTGAGTACTTTTAAAGATAAACTTTTTACGATAAACAATTTATGACAGATAGGATTCTAACCTTTCAACCAATTTTCGTTTACTTCCACCAGTTTTCCGGCCGTGATACTTCAACCACCGTCCCAATTTAGCACAAGTATGTTCTTCCTCTGTTTTGTGCACTAATTTAGCACAGTCAGTAACATTTTCATTTAAATTAAAATTGAAAAACGGTTCTGACCTAGTCATTGCGTCAAAAAGAGTACGAAAAGCATACGAAACTATGGCGACGGCGCTTGCGCGTAACTACTGATGAAAAGGTCTATTGCCAATATAGCAGCAATCGTTTCTTCCTTATTATATACCTCAAATATCTGTTGTGCCAAAATATTGCATGGCTCAAATATTGTAAGGAATGTTAAACTCAATAATTGTGATAATTTTATAAAAGTTATTCAAGTAGAACTTGATATAGTTTCTTGAAATAAGTTTTTTTTTCATTTCATTTTTACAATGTGAATTTTAAAATTTGTTATGAACGATGTTCGAATTTAACTTTCAACATCGATGTTTAGGATATTTTGATAATATGTTTTTGGCTGGAAATGTATAAAAATTATTTTTTTCATAATTCTTTAAATATAAATTAACTATAAATCTGTGTAAATATACTATATTTAACAACTGCATCCACACATCAACAAATACAAATCTAAACAATAAAAATTTATGTTTTTTTTATATTTTCCTTTCATAAATTTCTTATACAGGTTCAGTGGCGGATTTGATCGTAGTTGCACCCTAAGCCCGTACTAATATGCTGCCTTTTTTGTAACGTCAAAGTACAGGGTGACACACGAGACATGGACGGTTTTTTTATGAAATAATACTCTGCCAATTTTAAAATTAATACATGTTTATTTACACATCAAGGCTCATTATTTGCCATTTTACTTAACAAATTTTCACCCATCTGAGGTTTGTGTTACGGCTCGGAATAGCTCCATGTCGACCGACATTAAACCGCGCACGAAACAATCGCTGCGTAGCTGTAACAGACTCACCACTTCTCACGAAACTGTCATACACAAACAATCGACGTTGCAAGTCCCACTGCTCCATAGTGGCTGAGTAAACAAAATGGCGTCCTGTGTTGAGCAGAACAATCCCCACCACGACCACCTCCCACCACCGCGCTCTCAGTACTACGCAATTCAAAACCGTCTGTCTCCCGTGTGTCACCCTGTATAATATATTGTTACGGAAGTTGTTTATACCGTTTTATTATGGTCGTAAAAATACACTTTTATTAGCTACGTAGTTATACACGTGTGGAACGCACGTCGCTGTTCACCGGTATGCCCCTGACCTCCCCCCATCCGCCTGGGAACCATTCACCGTGTGACGTGTTGGCACAATTAGTTCTCGCCAGTGACGCTAGGCTAATACATACGCCTTGTTGTTATTGTCTATGGTTTTGGTAATTGTCTATGGTTATACGCCAGTGAACCTAAATCGGTAGTACAATAGTCATCAGCCGAACTGAAGCGCCACTGCTCTTGATGCGTGTAACAATATATTATTAAGAAGGCGCCTGAACCTAATCATATTTCCCGGGCGCTGGAAAGTCAAAATTAATTAAGTTTTCCGTCAACGACTAATATATTTTTATTTTTTATTATTAAAAACCGATGTCGAAACATGTTTCGGCGTCGATTTTTAGAGTATACATCATATGCACCAATTTTGACTTTCCAGCGCCTGGGAAAAATTTTCAGGTTCAGGCGCCTTCTTAATTTTGCCGCCCCTCAAATGTTGCCACCCTTAATCCGTCACTGTACAGGTTGTCACAAACAAAACAATAAACAGAGAAATATGTATGAATAAGTTTTGTGGAAACGGAGAAGGTCTTTGAATACTATGAACATGATTTATCATTTTTATTAAAATTTTTAATTCTTTTATCAGTACATATAAATTGTTATAAATAAAGATACAAAATTACATTTAAAAAAACACAATCAAATTTATATCATTTATCAAGCTTAAGGCCATTTTCTGGTCACTTATAGGTGCCTGTAAGTTACTTATAATGTTACTTATATGAAATCTATGCCTCTAAAAAAAACGTAATTTGTGAAAGAATCGACAAGTTCCAGATAACTCGTTATTTTACAAAAAATCAGAATATTCTGGATCAAAACTACCAATAATAATTGCACTAGAAATTATCACAATGTCGTCTTCAAAGTGAATAAACTGACAACAGTTTTTTTCAGATTTCACTCTAAATGATGCACTAAAGCTCAGTTTTTGTAGTCTCCAAATAAGCAGTGTATAAGTGACTTGTTGAACAAAAATAAGCGCATAATGTGACAATAAGTAAAAACAAAAATAAAGATAGTTACTTCTTACCACAACAGTTTTATTGATGGATGTACATTTCGAAAACTATGCTTTCATCTTCAGCAAACACTATACATCAGTAAAACTGTTGTGGTAAGAAGTAACTATCTTTATTTTTGTTTTTATTCCAACCACAGTGCTCATATATTTTTATTTTTATGACAATAAGTAGTTGAAAACGTGGCTTTCGTGAAAAAATTTCTTCAGAAGTAGATCCGCTATGTTGTAACGCACAGGTATCTTTGCTACTAGAAAATGGCCATAATTTTTAAACAAATACCTAAACCCACACATTAAATTTATTTTTTGCATTCTATTCTCATCCAGTAAAATCAATTATTCAAGTCCAATAATTTCAGATACTTTCAAAAACAATAATGTAGACTAAGAGCCAATCTTTAATATCGATTTTTTGACACCAAAATTAACAACTGAGAAGTTTACTGATTATGAATTTTAAAAAGCTCTTGGCATTAAAAAAAACTTTGAGACTTGAATCAACCAATCCAAAATGAAAACTACTTATGACTAGAGCCGGAATCGAACGCGTAACTTAAAGAAAAGATTAATTTAATAGTAAAATTATATTAATTTCCTTTAGATATTAGTGAAATGGAGAAACTGATTTCTTCAGAATCAAATATAGGTATACAGTCGACTAACTCTACGAATATGCTCGTTAAAAATGATTTTCTCCTCCATTCTCTAAGAAGCACAATTAAACGAAGTATTAAGTATAACTTAGTTAAAAGGTAATCGAGGCGCTATACCGTATACAATTGTTTATACAGTTAAAGCCAGGTTTGACATCACAGGGGACAATAAACATGGCAACCAAACACGGGATGGATTAGGAAATATTATTCTACTCTTCTTCTTACATATAAAATGAATGAGCTGAATAAATATGGCGACTGGCTTTACTTTTAAATGCTTGTAGCGCCTCTATTACCTTTTAACTTAGTGAACTTATACTACATACGTCCAGTACTTCAATTATTTCTTTCATTGATCATATAAATTGTTGCATATACCTTGGCGTAACTATCCTAGAGGTCTCCGCACATAAGCTCAAATACTGAGTGAAAAATGACCACACTCTAGAACATGAAATGGCCAATTTTCAGTATGACTTTTGTGCAGTTGCTTGGATTTTTTTTTTTGGACAGAATTTTTTCTAGAGAAAGTAAGAGGGCAGTAGAGCCTAGTGGTTAGCGTGCTTAGTGCCGCAACCTCTGGACTGGACTGCCGTGGGTTCGAATCCCACCTGCGCTCATGGATGTTTTGTGATGTTATTTGGTTTTAAGATAGTTGTTATTTAGTGTAGTTGAAAGACGCTAATGACCTGAGATGTCGACGCGTCTATAATCTACAATAAAAAATAAAATAGAGAAAGTTATTTTTTCTAGGAAGGTCTCCCCTCTTCATAACGCCTATGGTTGTATGCATACTTTTGGCTGCGTTTAAATCCGACACTAGTTATAATATTAATGGATACATTTCCTTTGATATCAAATAATATTTCAGAACAAATAGTTATAAAACATCTAGAGATACAAAAACACTTTTATAGCAATAAACAAATACATCAATATTAATTAATATAATTCTACGTTTCAATTGTAGAATACTATTTTAGCCATTTTGTGCGTAGATCTTTGTAATAATTTCATTTACAATAATTATATTTTTTCAATTTTTAAAATCCGATCTGTTTCTGGAGTTCAAAATTATGTTGTATTATCTTTGTAACCGTGCTAATGACCTGATGCACTTTGTTTAATTAATAAAACAGAATCGGAATACTAATAGGACCCACAGTCACTCTCCCTGTATTTTCTAGGAGGTAGTAATCATGTCGTCTCGTACTAGTACTAAGAAAATAACGAGGTATACAATTTAATATATATACAATTTAATTTTAAGATAAAAAATATTTTCCAGTTTTTTAACCAGTTTTAGGGGCTACATCTTCCACATTTGTCCTAGGACCCATTTAAAATTTCGTCTCGAGACATGACCTTTCTGAACATGAGTTTGAGCGAAATCTATCAAGTGGTTTGAAGTCTAAGCGCAACTACAGACAGACGATAGAAAGACACACATTTCATGGGACTTCGAAAAAACTCAAAATCTAAAGTAAAGGCGGGGATTATGGAATATACCTGATAATATGAAATACCACATTTTTTGCAAATCTACTAGCGCTATCTACGCTCAATTGCTGAAATTACATTCGTATAAGGTCCAAGTTCTTCCACTAGAGTGCATAGTCTATACGCATTAACCAACTGGCAGTTCTGTCATTTTAAGTAATTCCGACGCACCTGAAACTTTTAGGTATGTACACAAAATTTTAGTTTTCAATACTTTAAAAGGTGTTTTTACTTGATGTTATTATTTTATTTTGTAGATAAATGATGTAGGAAAGCCTTTGTATCGAGATATCGTCCATTATAGACACATTTTATTATTTATTCGAACCTAACCTTCAAACCTATAAAGGCGGGAAATATGAAATAGTATTCCATATTACCCGACTTACATATAATGCCTAAGATGTGAGTTTTGGGCACATGAAATGTGCGCTGATTCCGAAGGGTACTACTATATTTGCGATTTTTGTCGATAGTATATTGTCGTTTTCGATTGTTCAGTAATATGAAATATGATGACATACTGTTTCATATTCCCTTAGGTAGTATTTCATATTACCCGACAATATTTTGCGTCAATCAGAAAACCATTTTTTTATATTATCAGAAATATTTTTTTGTTATATTTTTTCTAACTTTGTGATTTATAATAAACTTATAATAAAGCCTTTTGAGCAGCCATTAGCGTTTTTTTATTTATATTTGGCCCAAACGTTTCGAGATAATCGCATAAATAAAAATGGTATTCCATAATCCCCGCCTTTACTCTAATATTTGCACGAACATCTTCTCTTCGTATAGACTATATAGATAAACGACTTGAGAAAGCAAAACACTAAAATAAAAAGTAATATTACAATAAATCAGTTTTTGCTTTTTTAGGGTTCCGTACATCCGATGAAAAAACAGAACCCTTATATAGTGTTTTCCAATTTGGGCGGATCGATATTGAAATGGAATAAAACAAGCTGTGTGTGAGGTATTAACGAAATTCTTTATTTATTTGAAAGGCCCATGTATGCCATTTATGAAATATGACATCGTTCAAATGTCCGCCGCGCCGATGGACATTCTGCATGAACGATTTGAGGGTATGGTTATTTCTGGCAGAGGTGACGTGAATTGGCCACCAAGATCGTGCGATTTGACCCCGCTATACTTTTTCTTGTGGGGTTTTCTGAAGTCGCAGGTCTATGCCAATAAGCCGCAATCGACCGATGCTCTCAAAGTCAACATAACCCAGGCCATCGCTCAAATTCAGTCGGATCTATGCGGTAAACTGCGGTAAGCCGCGGCGGACATTTGAACGATGTCATATTTCATACATAATGGCATACATGGGCTTTTCAAATAAATGAAGAATTTCGTTAATACCTCACACACAGCTTGTTTTATTCTATTTCAACATCGACCCGCCCAAATTGGAAAAACCTTTAGAATCACTCTCGTGTCTGTCTATCCGCCTGTCACAGCTTATTTTCTCCGACTTTGTGAACGAAAAAAGTTGAAATTTGGTACATTTATTATATAGAGTTAGGTGATCCAGTCACCCAATCACGGACGTATAGCTAAATAAACGAATTTTGATTTTGGGGGTAATTTTATTTTAGGGGGAAAATTAGGAAGTTAAATTTTTCAAGTGCATCATATTGTGACGTATCAAATGAAAGGGCTCGTTGTGAGAAATACAAATATAATTTTTTTTATAATTTTAAAATGCATAGTTTAAAAGATATTAAAGAAAACATACGAGAATCGAGCATCCTCCCCTTATCTCGGAAACAACTAAGCCTAAAAAATAGGGAATATAGGGCTTCACTCATAGTTTACAGGAAAACCTAAACGAAAATCCTAAGATTTTAAATTCCCACGGGAAACATAATAATACGGACCCTCTCCACGCGAGTCCGACCCACATTTAACCGGTCCTTTTACATTCCATAATGGTGGTTGTAACCAAGGCCAATCAGAGGGGAGACAGGAGGGGCAACTACTCCGGGCCTCGCAATATAGGGGCCTCAACTCTTGGCAACTCAATATGTTAGACAAATACATAAAAAAAGGAAAAAAAACATATATCTATACGCGTCGAAAAAGGAGGGAGGCCTTTTTTTGAAGTCGGTTAAAAATATAGGAGAAGGCAAAGCGATGTCACGGCTCGTAGAATGGCCTTAATTTTACTGTTAAATTTCCCAAAAAAATATTTTAGACTATTCTGAAATAATCAGTGAACTTGCTAATGTTAAATCGCGCAAAGCTTCTGTAAAATAGTAAGTAGGTACGCAATTGTACACAATTTTCAATTCTTGTAAAATTTTGTTTTTTAAGGCCCGTATTCACCAAACACTGTTAAAGATAGAAGTTACTAACCTTAGAATAAATTTATTCCTTAGAATAAAATAAACTTTCTATTCACCAAGCAATTCATTCGATAGAATAGTAACTGCAGGTAAAAATTTACTATATACTATACGCCTTGCAGATTTTGTCAAATAAAGCACGTTTACCAAAGATCCGACCGATGGCGCATCTATCGAAAATGTAAAATGATGAATATTGACATATTTTACTGACAAAAACCTTTACCTGTAAGATATGAAATTAATATTTACCTGAAAAGGTCGCCAGGCCATAAAGTAATTTATGCATTTCGTGCACACCCTATTTAACTAGGCGGATAAATATTTATACCGTTGAAATTGGACAGGATAACTATTCTTACGATTTATACCTGCAGTAAACTTAACTATGTTTGGTAATTTGAATTATCACTATTTATTCCGTGTGATAGTTACCAGGGGAATAAATCAACGGAATTAATAACTAACTATAGGCTCGGTGAATACGGGCCTAAATTGACCTGATGATGAGAGCTTAAGCTCTCGAAACATGTCGTCAATCTCTTTGATTAAATAAAGAGTTTGATATCTTGTTCCGGAAGCAAATTTAGTGTTTTACTATTTTCATTCTACTAAGTATTGAACAAGAAGCAAAAAACGAAGTCTCACTATACACAATACATTCTGTAAAATAGTTAAATGATGTAATAATCCAAACAATATACATACCATTGACTTTATTTTCTTGTCCACAATTTTGTTTTAAATATTGAAGGGCCTCTAAAATATTAGTTGCCCCGGGTCTCGCACTTTCTTAGAAAGACCCTGATTGTAATTTTAATTCCAAATAAAAAATTATAATATTGTAATTGAAAGTTTTACTATGAAAAATACAAATATAATAAGTAGTTTAAAAATATAACACAAAGTTATATTTTTTATTATTAAAAAAGGAAATAATGGCAGTGACAATTTGAACTATTTATAATAAGTTTTTTTTTTAATATCATAATTATATTATAAACTGTAAAGAATTTAAAGCTATATCTTTATAAGTGAACCTGCACTTAATTTTTTTAAACATTATAGGTTATGTTTTTAAAATTTTTTATCTTAATTTTTATATGAAATATCTAAAGTTACAATTTTATACATTAGCAACGTCTTTTATATTTTTATTATTCTAATCGTATTCAATAACTGTCTTAAAATTTCTTCAACAGTTATTTTTAATTTTTAATCATTGCTCTACTGGAATTTACATAAAGGCGAGATTACAAAATGCGAGTTAGCGTGCGAGTTGAATGAATTATAGACGCTCGACAACAGAGGTCATTAGCGTCTGCGTGCGAGTTGAAAAGACCAGTTACTGTACGCCAGCTACTGTCCTGGTTTAAACCAATGGTTCCCAATATTTTTGTTGTGGCGCTTCCTTTTTGATAATATGAAAAGATCACGCCTTCTTGACCTGACGAAATTTAAAATATCTAAGCGTTATAATCGGGCCGCTTAACAGATGGAGCAATGATAACGCATGATGACTGCGTGATCACCACGTGCAAATTACCTTGCTTGAACGTTCGGGATCGGGAATGAAACTATATACGAAAGCCACGCCTGCGGCGCAAGTTATTCATGTGCTTTTCACGTGATCACTTCATCTGTTAAGCGGTCCGACTATAACGCACTGACCGGGGGGTCAGGAAGAAGGCGAATGGCCAGTAAAATCAAAAAACGTTGAAGTAACTCGCACGCAGTAGAAAGTAACTCGGAACGATCCGTTTAAACTTTAAACAGATCGTTCCGAGTTACTGTCTCTGCAAGGTAGTTAGCTACTGCATATTGTGTTATTTCACTATTTGTTGATTTTACTGGCCAATCACTTTCCCTCACCGCATAGTAGGCCAGTAGTTCCAAGCGCGGATCCACCGTTGTGGACACGGTGGGCATGCCCACAACCCTAATTGAGGTCGGATAGGCTGATGTTATATCTGCAATTCCTTAATCAAATTTAAAAAAAAAACGAACTGTGCGAGTAAGAACGCGAGTGACTTTTTTATTTTGGCTACTAGTCTAGTAGTTTGTACTGTTTGACGTTTCGTGAACGAGTCCGTAGTCCGACTCGCACTTGGTCGATTTTCGGGTGGCCGTGACCACAGCCTTTTTTGAGGGCTGGATCCGCGCCTGAGTAGTTCGCATCCTACTCGCTCTGTTTGAACGCAGCGCTGTAACTGGATAGACTGTTAAGTGGATTGATTTATCACATTACGTATTGATTTATCACATCACGATACAGTTTTGAAGACCTGCAAATCGGGAAACTAGTCGATATACGCGTACAGCTACTGACCTAGTGTAAACAGCCGAAAAGCTGACTGTTTCATTTCCACACTTTCCACGTACGCTACTGTATACTGGCCAGCCCAGGAACTCGCACCGTGTAAACTTGCCTTAAGACATATGTTTTTCAAATTAACAATAATTAAAATTCATTTTATCACACAAAACAATTAATAGTAGCAAAAACTAAAGTTTTTTACAAGGAAACTCCATTATACCGATCATAGCTAAATCTAAGCGTATTCAAATAAGAGTATTCTCTACCGAAAGTTACTCCTGCACTCTTCATTTCAAATCCTTTCTCCTCGCCTAAAAATGGTTAAAATCTCCCGACGCTACTTTTAAAGCTAAAGAGTTTGAGTAAACGTCAAATGAAGAACTAAGAATCAAACTGCAGATCCTACAGGCAAATTTTTTGAAAATAAATATTAGTAAAAAAAACTTTTTAGAGACAAGCTTTTATAATGCACTAAAAAGGAAAATATAATTTTTAATAATTTAGGTTCATAATTATAAAAGCGTTGGTCGTGACTAATAAGCTATCATAGAGCTCACGACCCACGCTTTTATAATTATGAACCTAAATTATTAAAAATTATATTTTCCTTTTTAGTGCATTTAAATAAAAGCTTGTCTCTAAAAAATTTTTTTTACTAATATTTATTTTTGTTCATTTTAGTCTTTCAAAATTTTAGCCCCTTCGAGACCCAGCATGCCCTTAAATTGACCCCAAAATGCCCTTAAATTGCCCCCAAAATGTTCATCGTGCATTGTCACGAGAACCAAACGTGTGTGCCAAATTTCAGCCCGATAGCTTCAGTGGAAGTGGGTGAAATATTGATTACAAAATTCCAGGACATACATACAAGTGAATTTAAATAAAAGCATGAAAATAAAAAAGTTTTTGCTACATGTGAAAGATTACGTAATTTTTAAAGAGTTGTAAGTTTTTCCAGATATTTTTTTTCAATTTTTCGCCTGCAGGATCTGTAGTGTAATTCTTGGTCCTTCATTTGGAGTTTACTCGAATGCTTTAGCTTTAAAAATAGCGTCGGGAGAGCCGTAACCATTTTAGGCAAGGAGAAAAAATTTCAAATGAAAAGTGCAGGGCGTAACTTCTAGAGTAAAGAATACTAATGATTTAATTTATACATATGTAGTATAATTTGTATAACGAAATCATTTTTCAAAAATATATGGAAGTAACCATTAAAAATTCCCGGCAAGTTTTGATTACGTGAAGCAGATAGGTACATGTTCATTGTACTTTGGACGCTTAAATTATTGCTCTCTATAATTACTTGCAGATGATGGCCGACTTTTTCTGTTAATTAACATCCTATTTGCATTTTTGAGGCCATAATATTTCTTCCCAGTGGTAACATTTATGTTACTTTGTCAAGCGATTTTTAAATGTCTTTTCCAAACAAAATTCATGCAACCCCTTTAAATTTGCTATAATGCTTATAATCAAGTTTCACTGTATTTAATTATTTGTATTTTAAATAAAATATACTACCTTTTTACAAAAAATCAGTAAACTTTACGAAGAATGCGTTAAATATGGGCCTTTTCTCAAAATTAATTGATCCCCGTATTTAAAATTGTATTACACGCAATCTTCGGTGGCGATTTAAAAAAAAAACACTATTTGAATAGTGATGGGCGATACGAGATATTTTTACAATCGAAACAATTGTAATCGTTCATAATAACAATCGAGTCCACAATCGACTCGGAGTTTGATTTTACAATCGAAATGTTCGATTGTTCAAGTCGATTATTTGCCACATAGGTTATAGCAATTTAGCAGCGAATGAGAATACATATAATCGCGATTCAAGGTTATATGCTAGTCGACTGAAGTTCACGCGACTCGTTGATTGTTCACTGTTCAGTCGTATTACGCGATTACTACACAATCGACCATCGACTCGACCACAGTTGTTGAGTGATGAACGATTGTATATTATGTGGCTCTCGACAGTGTACGATTCAGTACTATGCGATTCGGTCTCGGTGAACTATGAAACAACAACAATCGAGTCCAAGTGATAAACATCGAGATGTTTGAACAATCGAGACAATCGACTAAAACATCTCGTATCGCGCATCCTAATATCTGAATAAATAAATATAAATTCATTAACAAATTTAAAATTAACCCAGTTTCATTCAATTATTTTTTTTTTATAATTTTACACAAGTTTTTATCCACAATTTTCCGACTTATTCAAAAATACTTTGCATCTCTTTGAGTTAAACGAAAAATTGAATACAGCTCAAAAAAATATAGATATATAATAATTTTAAAAATATGGCATTAATCATTGTAATATATTATTACAAAAAATGTATCTAAATATTATCTAAATGATTTATTAAATGACTGGTATAAAATATCTCTATGAAATATGAATTAGTAAAACGATTTTCTATACATATTTTATATTATAATAATATTATTTCGCTATATAAAACTATTTAAATATAAATAGAATATCTACTTTGAATATAATTATTATCAATTTATCTAATGGGCGAATATATGAGTTTATAAGATAATAATTCTTTTAATTTCAAATATTTTATCTAGTTTTCCACTAAAACTGAATATTTTCTAATACAAATTTCCATTGGAAAATGCTTACAATTTTCAGTTGAGTATTCCACGTCAGTTACTCATTATTATAAAATTACTTTGAGAAAGATGTACTAATGTTTTAATAAAAATAATACAAATTCGTTAATATAAATAAAAATAGCATTGCAGCAAATCAATCTTTAATAAGAACTATACTCTCGAATCAACCCAAAAACTTTCTCATAAATAAATAACAATTCAATAACAACATTAATTCTACTGATCAGTAGTAATCTTTTTTTTGCCAAAGCATATCAGAACATACGTGACTTTACTTCCACCATATTTATTCCCGGCGCGTCCACCATGTGTGACCACAGCGAAAAACAAGTAGGTAAGTACATCGATTGTTTACAAAATTTAAATGATTTTTAAATGAAATATATTTTTTTTTAAACAGTTGAAGGTATGTTTTCAAAAAATTGAAAAGTATCACAAACTTAATTTACTATTAAAAGCTTTATAGCTAGTTTCTTCTTATAGTTACAATTTAGTTACATTAAAATTTCACTACAAAAATGCAAGTATCCTATTTTGTTTCAGAGGCAATTTCAAAATAATTTTAAATTTGCTTTCATTTTTATTATCAATACCAGTTATAGGTAGTTGAAAAATTTAAATTGTATCTAATTTTGTTGCACTGTAAATATTATTTCTGATAAATTAATAGATTTTGTATACGGCTGATTTGCAATTGAAAATTTTGTTGGAAAGCAGCCAATTATATTGATTCCAAACATATCGAAAAAATCATTTTACCAACCATAGTCACAGTCAGGATTCTAGCCTGAATCTTTCCACTTTCGCGGCGAAATGAAATAATTTTCACTTTCATAATGAGCTCTCTCTAGTACGAAGATTCACATCTACTATCCAGTTATATTGAATTAACACTCGCATGTAGCGAAAATCTATTGATTGTGTGTTTTTAAAGACTACCAACAGCTAAGGTTATTTGGGCCTAGCACCAATTCATATTTTCAATTAATTATTATTTTTTTTAATAATAAATTGAAAATCCAATTGACACTTTTACCAGCTCTCGAGCTAGAACCCGGGAATTGGGGACTTGTAATAGAGGAACCATAGCAACGCCATGTAAACAACAGCACTGCTACACGCTCGGCTATTCTCAAGCCCGAAAATCTATTGATTCCGAAGCATATAAGTTAGTTTTAGTAATCATGTCACGATTGAGTAATTGTAAGCTCATTCCGCCGCGAAAGTGGAAAGGTTCAGGTTAGAATCCTGACTGTGACTATGATTGGTAAAATGACTTTTTCCGATATGTTTGGAATCAATTATTATATATTATTGGCAGCTGTCCAACAAAATTTTCATTATTTCTGATATTATAGTTCAAGAAATCGTGGTCAAAATTTGCAAAATTTTTGTAAAGACTAAAATTTTGAGATTAGCTAATATTTAGGATGTAAATAAATATACTATCAGTCAGCAAATCAGCGGTCAGAACTTCTGGCGTCGGGGCGGTTAAAAGTTCTGTACCAAATTTCAGCTCTTAAAAATAAAAGCTGAAAATTGGTACAGAATTAATTAGATTGAAATTGCTTCGGTACAAAAAGTAAAATATTCCAACAAATTTTAAAAAATATCTTTATGCACCTTTTGGATTTTTTTAAACATTTAAGCATCATTTAAACAATTTCTAGATCAAGAAACGAATTAGAAAAGTATGTGTTTTTTTGCAACTCCATATTTTATCTAGTATGATCATAAAGCCTGGTTTAAATAAGGCTACTGAGTACAGATTTAAATTCAGAGCCGACGGAATAATAAGGCCCACTAAGGTAGAAATTGTTTTTTTGATTGAAAAAATATTCTAGCCCGATATTTCAATACAGTATAGATTCGGCATAAATTAACATTGTTTTTTTTTTTTTAATATTTGGAAGTAGTTGAAGTTTTCCAATTAATTTGGGTGAAAACACCGCTTACTTGCCACAGCTATTTGAGAAAGCTCTTGATAATCAGATCCAGGATCAGGGATACAGACACTCCAGGTTTCGCGTCCCTTTTTCTTTCTTTTAAGCCTGATTATTCATTTATGTACCAAATACATGATGAGCCACCTATGTATCGAAGACACAGACCTCAACACAGGCAAATTTGTCTGTGTGAGTTAAAATAGAGGCAGACAAAATCAAATAGGGATTCACGATTATTAATATTAATTATCCCTATATTATTAAACGAGCAAATCTTGTATATATGTACCTATGTACCTATATAAATATTTTCTCGAAAACGGCCCTAACGATTTGGATGAAATTTACTGAAAAGGGGTTTTGGGGGGCAAAAAATTGATCTAGCTAGGTCTCATCCCTGGAAAAATTCGTTTTATTATCGATTTTATCATTTTAAAAAACAGTTTTTCTAACGTTATAAAACAGTGTCGTATGGTGAGTAGGCTGTGGAAAAAACAAACTATTTTCATTATTTATGTCAAATTACTCTGACAGTCAATCTTTAACTTATTAAAATAATCAGTAATTATTTGAAAATATGTAGGTACATAGGTTTGTAGTATGACGTATACTGACGTATAATAATATTATCTACTTATAGGTACCTATGTAATTTTTTTTCTTGGTAACGATTTTGATGAAATGGGAATTTTAAGTACTATTTTTTTGAACTCATCCGAGCAAAGCTCGGTCATCCAGATATTATTATATTACCTAATTATATTAATAATTTCATTTCCATGCTTAGCTCTCGGATGTAAGATGATTCAAATCTATACCTATAGGTAAAATTAACAACTGTCGCATGTAGTGATATTATAAATGACTTTCTGCATATATTGGAAAATAAGATCATAAAATCTTGTCACGGTTGAGTAATTGGTAGCTCAGTCCGCCGCGAAAGTGGAAAAGTTTGGGTTTGAATCCCGACTGTGAGAAATATTGATAAAATGATTTTTTTTTTGATAATGCAGAATCCGAATTTGGCTGCATATCCAATATTAAAATTGCTTATATGATTATGTGCCTGATTATGAATATGCCTGATCATGGGATACTAGCGTCACTTACGTTCATTCTAGGATTGTCCACTTATTACCAAATAAAAATATTGCACCGTGTTTTTTTATTTATCGTAAGATGCATCTCACTTCTGACCCTTAAATAGAGATAGACATCTCACACCCTTCCTCTATCCTAACATCTCTAAGTTTCGTCCCTCTTGTGTCCTTGTCATACATGTTGCTTCCTATCGCGTCATTTTAGCCTACAATAACAAAACTAGCACTGGCTAATTACTGGTAAAAGCAAAGACCAATCCATTAAAAAAATCTCACATCCTTAATGTGTTACATCGATCACAAGTGAATAATCTGAAACCAGTGTCTGCACCCTATATAATTGTGATATTTAATAATTCAAAAATAACATTCTCTTAAAAATTAATTTATACCGAACCGTCTAATAAAGCTCCAAAATAGTATATTTTTGACTTACATAAAAAAATGAAAAAATATTTACTATCAAAATTACTTACTAGATAATTGAAATGTCGGGCCTATAATGAACATGTTATTAGATAATGTTTAGTAACTTGGATTAATAAATAGGTACGGAAACAGTAACTTAAACTTAATATTATATTAATAATAAAAATCGGTCAAGTAGCAGAACCGTTTGTACACCGAGGATTCCGTACTAACGGTAGACACATTTGAAGTGTATATTTTCAACATCGGATTCAAAAACCATCTTCAAAATAAATTACTTAGCTAGCGACATCGGACGGACATTCCCCGAAGCTTGTAGTTTTGTAGACTACGCCATTTTATAACTTAAATTTCTGAGGCGCTCAGAAACTGCTGGACCGATTTTATTTGTCGTCGTGAAGATTACTCATCCTTTCAGGTTTATAGGTCAAATAGTTTCCAAATACGATACAATTTTGTACCACTTTTCAGCCCCCCACGTCGTAATTTTGAACCAAAAAATGATAAAAAAAAATACTTCCTATTCCACTCGATCTATTCAGACACCACACAGGGTTATCTTCGAAAATTTATATTTTTTTTATTCCATTTTCGATGCGCGAGATCCCCCTAAATGTAAATACGAAAAAAAATATCATTTGTCTCGGTTTGAGTCATCAACTTGCATACATGTTAATTTCATAACTGTAGTACTTATACAGAGTGTCCCAAAAAGAATGGGACATAAAGTAACAGCTGATTCCTTACAAAAAAATATTGCGATAGACCCCAACATGTCGATTCCAAAAGTTGATATTAAAAGAGATACAGGGTGTCAAAGTTTAATTTTTATTTTTGATTTTCTTAAATAACTTTTAAAGGTTTCAGGCATTTTAATGAAATTTGGTATATGGGGATTTTTTGACATGAGGAATTCAAACTTGACCTTGGTATGGCTCTTACTTGTAGGGGGCGCCACTTACACACCTTTTCACTCATTCAAATAGTCATAACTTTTTTGTACGCACTCGTACTATTTTTTTGAATTAAAAAATTGATTTTTCCGTCATTTTTACGTAAAAAAGGTATACTTTGTAAAAGTGGGTAGGAGTAACCTTTTTCAAGATATTTGCACTTAAAGTAATCGATGCAATGTGGTTTTAATTGGCAAATTTTGAAAATGAACATAGGTGGCTTTGAAAACGCCGGCGCGGCGTTATCATGGTAATTTTGACAGTTTTTTTTAAAAATTCAATGTTTTTTATTAAAATGCCGCATCATAATGATAAAAATAAAAATTAAACTTTGACACCCGTATCTATTTTTATATCAACTTTCGACAAGTTGGGGTCTATCGCAATATTTTTTTGTAAACAATCAGCTGTTACTTTATGTCCAATTCTTTTTGGGACACCCTGTACAGCTAATAAGTTATAAGGCTGTGACACAGGCGCGGACTGGCTTGAGACGCTGGAGAGTCCCGAGCCCTCGTAGTTGGAGAAGATCCAGGCCGCGCCGGGCCCTCCCAACTCCCATTTCCCAATCCAAACAAATACCAAATTACTCAAGTCTCTCTTTCGGGCCCCTCTACAAATGTTAGCGTCCCTGAAAAAATATAGTAAGTCCGCGCCTGTAGTGACAGACGGACAGACAGATAAAATAGTGATACAGAACCTCAAAAATGCAGGCGTTTGGTGTACCTATACTGAAACTTATTGAAAACGAAAGCTGTTCAATGTTCATAGCAGAAACTTTCCAAAGTCTAAAAATTGCCGTAGTCCACGTCCATTGAAATTATATAACTACTCTATAAGGCGAAATCTATTTCTAGTGAAAGAAGGTCTGATGCTGACAGGCAATTTTCAGTCGGCCGACTTTTACAAGCATACTTCCCTGCAACTGCTATATCGTCCGATAAAATAGTTTGTTTATCATTTGGTTAGGTGTGTGTAATCGTTGATTGGCCGATCACAATTTAAAAATTAACAAGCCGTGAGGTGGGTCGTTTATTAGGACTAAAGTGCGACCCTTGAGGTCCACACGACGAACTTCCTAGTTTGATAAATATTTAATAATAATAATTAAATTAGATATTACACAGAAAAGTAATCATTTTAATCATTAAAACATAATTATTATTTATTTTTAACAATAATTAAAAAAAACAAAAAAAACTGCTGAACCGATTTTTATAAAATTTATGTCGGATCAAAATGACGTTAACACGCCCCGATTGACACCCTTAGGCAGTCGATATAATTTTTTATTCGCGAGATATTGTGTAAAATCTACTTTTTTGAAGACTATTTGGTTAAGAAAAAAGAACGGCTGAACCGATTTTGAAAAAAATTCTTTCAGATCATATTTACGTTAATACGCGTCGATTAGCACCCTAACGTAGTCGATATCATTTTTCATTCTCGAGCTTTCGTCTTAGAAAGAAATGGTTACATACGTACACACACACAGAGAGACATCTTTCTAAAAATAGTGTAGCGACCTTGAAACATTATAATTTGTTATACATTTTGATTTCGATTTTCGGACCCATTACAATAACTTCCAATGGGAAGTTAAAAATTGCCTGTCAGCCTTAATTAATTAAATATTTAAATTACAGCCAAGTTACTTCACATCAAAGTAATAACTATATTGATTTTTTTTTATTTATTTGCTTTGAAAAGCAACTTCACTTAATTTTATATCCATCAAGCTGATTTGGTCATTTATTTATTTTGAGCAAATATTAATTAACGTTTTAAGCCAGCCGATATTTTTTTTATAGATTGCTTCAAATTTTCATCGTTTTTTTATAACTACCTAATACATATACATATTAAAATTATATTTTTACAATTTTATGATATTTCTCAAAACACAAATGGGCATTTTCTTGTAGCATATATACCTGTGCGTTGCATTTAGATTTTAGACTACGTGCACGGTTACGCGTGGCGACACAACGCGGCCACTATTCGCATTAACCGACAAATTAGTTTTCATAGAAGTAAAAATTAAAAATAAGACATTTTTCCCTTTATGCGTTGCACGCAGTTGTATAAAATTACTAAAAGAATAGTAAAAAGACAAATTATTAATCAAAATGTTAATAGTAAATAAAAAATGTTACTTTATTAATGATTAGTTTAATTATTTCAAGTCTTCATGGTTTCCGGGCTTGTAGGCCGTGGTCCGGTGGTATTTTTACTTGACGTTTCGTCTACAACTGCGGTAGACATTCTCAAAGGCGATGTGGCAGCGGTCGAAGTGTCCTCCTTGGCGGCTCACAGGTCAGTGTGTCAGTGACTGGTGTCTTCCCTTCTTTTATGCCTAGTACCAGTGTGTTCTCTGTTCGGTCGTAGTTGTAGACGAAACGTCAGGTAAAAATACCACCGGACCACGGCCTACAAGCCCGGAAACCATGAAAACTTGGAACAATGCCGGCCGTGAAAGCTTGCACACCTGGATATTCAATTATTTTTGACAAGCTATTTAAAAATGCACTTTTTGATAGCAAGGATCGCTATGATTATGAATATTTAATTTTCATAACGCCGGTATTGAAAATTCGATTTTAGGTACCTATTCAGCGGGTTGAAACTGAGAGTTTCAACCCCAGGGATGAAAATTGTCAGTTGTCGGTTTTTTCTGTTTTTTAACGTTGTTAAGAGAGAGATAGAGCGATTGAGTCGCGCCAACTTCAATTCGCATGTAATACTCGAAACCTTCAAAATGACAGACATAACCCCACATGAATCCGACAGATCTAAAATTTTTGCGGCTTTTTTGCGCGCCCAAATTGCTGGTATCTCAAATCGAATTGTCAATAGAGTTGTTGTGAAAAATAATATGCATTTACTCGGAACGAAACACAGCGAATGCAACGCGTATGAATTGCTGCCCGAGGAACGAGGGCATCAAACTTCACATTAGTTGAAAACGCTGTTTCTTCCATTTTAATGCAATATACTATTTTTTTATGTTGAACCTCCCTTTTAGTCCTATACTTGTACAATGTACATATAACTCACATATTATGCATATGCTGCGAGAAAATGGCCATTAATTTAGTTTTTTTTTTAAATGGAGTTACATTTCACTAAGCCAAAATACACTGTCTTATTTTTTCGTTTATTTTGTGTTCTGAGAATCATGTTTCATACTTAAATCCATGTGATATCAGATACACCATGTAATTAATAACTGAAAAGAATTGTACAGAATTTGAACATTTTTATGTAACCTTTACTTAGAAATATTACTGATTATTATGAAAGACTTGCCACTGTTTTTCAAATGTTTGGCTGCGTCTTACAGCAACTAGAAGTCAAAATCATTAAAGACATTTCTAATAAATAGGACAAGGTGTTTTGAAGTAGTTGACTGTAACCCCACATTAAATATCTTATTCAAATTCAGCAAATTGATTAATTTTATAAATCTAAATATCAAATATTTTCCATCACAAATAGATATATATTTTTCAATTAAAATTTAAGTATCGTATTTTAAATTTAAGGTGTAATACGAATTCTTCCACTACGTTTACGATTCAACACAAATGAAAAAAATAGTTTTTTGAATAAACTGCTAGAGTGCCCGCGGTGAGAGATGAAGCCAGGCACGTCATCAATAATATGCTAGTAAACGCCTGCTTGCCCGCAGACAGTGCCGTGTACACAAAACTGCACATGAGGTTTTATGACGTTAGGTACATTTTTGGCAAACTGCTATTCATGACAATAAACAGCCAATAGCAAGCTAGAAGGCGGGCGCAATGCATTCACGTTACTATGACGCGGTGGCTTCATCTTTTGCCGCGCGAGGTCTAACAAAACGATTAAATGTGATCTAAGAGTTTCCATACTCGAAAATCAGAAAATATTTAAAAAAAGGATGGAAGGTTGTCATATTTTTGTAAATATAAAATCAGCATTGACCTTTAAATGTCTATTTAAATAATATTTCTAAAATTAAATTGAAGCAAACCATTTCAAAATGTAGTTGATAAATAAAAATTTAGTTTCAAATATTTCCTAATCATTCAACTACTAGTTCCAAGTCAATTTTTTGTTATTAAAACATAATTTTCCGTACGAAAATTATGACGAAATTGCCGCAATTGATTGATGTCGCATTATAAGCTCAATAATAACTTAAATTTGAAATAACACTTTGATAAATTTGACATCAATCTTTGAATAAAACAATGCGACCTTGACTGGACATTTAATTAGTCGCAAAGTACATGTAGTTCCCCACTTTACGAGTTATTTTGAAGAATTCACAAGCCTAGAAAATCGTAATGGGAAAACTCGTAAAATGGGAACTGTGTTTCATTAGCATTGGTTATCTAAAATATTCGAGCAATGTAATAATTTTGACTTGAAGACATGTAAAGGTTAATGCCAAAACCCATCACACTTCAAGTAGGTGTATGTCAGGAATATTCATAGGAACATTGTGGTTTATCCGGCGAAAGCGGCGGTGCAATATCTTCGGATGGCAAAACAGATGCCATATGCCAATTATCACGTATCTTCTCAACTTCTGCAAACACTCTCAACAAATTCTGTCCCGCAACTAAAGCCACATCCTTCTCAGTCCAACCCGGCTCCGAAAGCAACGCCGACAACAATTGTGGATATCTCGAAACGTCATTTAATCCACTCGGAGTTGCATTAATTCCATCATACCCTGCACCTAATCCCACATGTTCGACACCAGCTATAATTTTAATATGATCAATATGTTTAACAACATCGATCAGAGTTGCTTGTGAACCGTTACAAGTAACCAAATTTGAATAGAAATTAACCATCACTAAACCGCGATTTCTTGCAACTAAACGTAGTAGTTCGTCGTTAACGTTACGTGATGAGTTACAAACGGTATATGCATTCGAATGAGAAAATATTACAGGTGCTTTAGTAGCATTCAAGGCTGCCTTCGCAGTTGCTATTGAAGTATGCGAAAGATCTACCATCATACCCAATCGGTTCATTTCGCGAATCACCGAATGTCCGAATGGCGTTAGACCAATCGATTCTTCTTCGGGTTCGATCGGTACGACTGCGGCCGAACTACCCGAACGTGCGAAAGGCGATATTGTTGGAGGTGGAATTGTTGGCTGAATCAACGCGCCTTCGTGATCGCTTGAACTTTCAGCCCACGGCGTGTCGCAAGTATGTGTCAAGGTCACGTATCTGAAATTCAAAGAATCATTCATTATTTTCTATCATGAATGGACATACAGACAGTCAAGAATGCTTGACAATAATTATAATACTTGGCTGATGTCCTTTTTCACAATCTGCGTAAACTTCTATTTGATGAAAGAAGACAGCTTTGAAATGGCTTAAGGATCCAAAAATAATAAGCAAATACTGTTAATATTGCATTTATTAAGCTGACGTTTCGAGAATTATATTCTCATCCTCAGAGCTCAAATGCCGTCAAACATGACAGTAAAATTGTCCAATTGTCATGTTTGATGACATTTGAGCTCTGAGGATGAGAATATAATTCTCGAAACGTCAGCTTAATAAATGCAATATTAACAGTATTTGCTTATTATTTTTGGATCCTTAAGCCATTTCAAAGATGTCTTCTTTCATTATCATCAGGATCACCACTTTTCTGTTTTTAATTAAACAGTTCTTCACTTCTATTTGATGGTTTGGAGGATCAACATGAAGTTACTTATATAGTAATTATTTTTTTCCTCAAAATAGAGCAGTCAATGAATAAACGGGCATGCACTTTATTATAGGGTCGTTCCACATTTTTTTAGGGTTTTAATCTACGTTACAAATAGATAATAAAACAATTTTTTTGAGAATTTTTCGGAAGCTTTTTCTACAAGAAAAAAATTCCTATTCCCAAAAGTGCGTATTTTTCAATGTAATTTTAAACACAGAATTATACTGCCACAGAATACGTCATGTACAGCCAGCCTTCTTTGATTGGCTGGTGTAGTTGATATAGTGCACTGATTTGTTTAGGTACGAGTTACGACTGACGAGAAAGTATTCCTCTCTTTCCATAGACATACCTCTCTTTATCTATGCGTGGACGTATGTCTGGCTTCATTGCTCTGGCTTTGACGTTATCATAATATGATAATGAAATGAACACGTTTTTTTAATTCTTGTTTGCAATTAAGAGGAAGGATATAAGAACAAAAAAATGGTTTACATTATTTGTTAATCTATGAGGAATAACATAATTATCAAATTTTGATACGCGGGACGAACCTATTGAATGCATATTATGTTAAAAGGTTTATTTATTTTTTAATAATTTCAGAAGAACCCTGAGCGAAAAAGTTAAATATCTCACCTTGCTCCTAAGGCGTACATCGATCTTAGAACTCCCAAAGAATTCCCAAGTGAATGACCACCTTCGATACCTATCAACGAGGCAATCTTACCAGTTTTGTGTATTTTCTTAATTTCACTTGAACTGAAAGCCAATACTAAATCCTTTTTATAAATCTCAACTAGTCGCTTGATGACATCTATTTGTTCAAGCGTCAGTTGAACCGCGTCCAAATACTGTGATTCACAAGGCACATAAGCCGACCAAAACTGGGCCGAAACCAGTCCTTTCTTCAGTCTGGGTATATCGGTCTGTGACCACGGACTGTTGGCCCATGGTTCTGCAGCTTTTAAACTTTGACTTAAATCCAAATCTCGTAATTTATTATGAACAAACTTTCTTATATTCCAAGGCAAATCATTGTGCGCATCGATCAATGGGAATTCTTTTAACAATCTCTTGACGATGTCCATTTTCTCCTGAGTGGTTGTCGACGGATATTCTTTGGTCGTCGTTTCGGTCGGTACCGTCGGTTTTAAACTCGAATAAGTACTTTTGTTAACGAGCATCGGTACAATTAAAGCCGCACCAAGAGCCGATAAAAGAAAACAAAGAAACAAACACAAACACCACGGTCTCCTACGAAATCTTCCGTATTCGTCTTCGGAGCTGTCCGTCGAAATGGAATCGTCGTGATGCGCTGCCGCCAAATGACGTTGCCAATATCTTGGAGGTGATGACGGTGTCGGGATTTGTGTTGTGCGGATTCGTTCGTAGTCGACATAAAGATAATTTCCGTGACCTTGAGCTGTAGTCTGTGGGGGTGCCGTCGCGGTTACTACTCCAGGTCCTACGACGGGCGGAGCTGTTGCGCCGGCGCCGTAGCCAAGATGATTACAAGGACAAGTGCAATGTTGAATATGATGAGTCAAATCCGGATCGAGATTTTGACCTGTGTGATGATATTGATGGTTCGGTATGTAATCGCCGCTTCCTGGAGCACCCCATGGAGGAGGCCCTGGGCCCATTATAGTTTTGATACTTTAAGTGCGATGATGCAGTCGTATGACGACTTTCGATTGATATTTGTGCGTTATTATCGTATTGGCAGTAAGAAATATGTATTTTGAATAAGCTAACTGTAGTAAAAAATTTGACGAAAATATCACTAAGAACCTGAACAAAATTTATTGTAAACAAATAGTTTGTTGTTTTAGAAGTTATACTGATCGGCGATTTTTTATAATATAAATGTTTTAACTTTTTATAAATAGTTTTTGAATATACTGGTATATAGTTCACCAATATTTTTAGAAAATTTAATATTTTGTATTTTAAGTTCACAACATTTTGTACAAAAGAATTTGCAAATTGAACTCTTGTTTTATTAATTATTGTTTTCAGTATGTGTTTTAAAAATGAATTGAATAAATTCAAACACATGAAATACCACAGTTTAAGTACACTGTTAATATTTTTGGCTGACGAATTTCGTTTAAAAAAATCCGCCAAGAAAATTAAACAATCAAGTAAAATTGTAACGTAGCAAGCTGTTGTTATTTTAAATAGCACTGAAGCATATCCAAAAATATTCCATAAGTTTCCAAAAGTAGTTGCGTGAAATATTTCAATATTATTATTGGTAGCCTTAATTTTCAATTGCCAGTCGTTCCATTGTTTCTCAAATGATTCTTCACATATAAAATAATATTTAAAAAATATATCTGAAGCCACGTAACTAATTCCATCTAAATATTTCTGTATAGTTTTTGAGTTATATATCAACAGAACAGAACATCTTTCTGATAAATTTCCGATATACGTCAATGCATCAATAATAAAGCTAAAAATAAACGTGTTGTTATTGCAAAACCACGAAACTGTGAGATTGATAAGAACTGTTGTTGGAAGTAGATCGAAGATAACGGAATGAAGTATGGATAACAATAACAATATTTTGACGTGAAGTATTGTTTGTAATTGGTAAAGACGCAGAGATGAAGTTTTATGAATAAGGAATAGTGGGAGGGGAATAACGTGATGCAGCGACGTGTCGATTGGGTGGCAGAGTGGCAGGGGCAGTAGAGTCGTTGGCGGTAACAACAACAACGACAGACACCAAGAGCAGGAGGAGTAGCAACTCGGCGAATGTACAAGCAGTAGTAGCAGCAGCGACGGCGGTAGAAACGGTGCCAGTAGTAGCTGCCCGATGCAAGGCAGCTTCATTGATCCGACGCCAGGTGGTGATGCGACAGCACGCGCTTCTTATCCTCTCTGCAGCTTTACAGGCCTGAAACCCGACCAAACACGACTATTAGAAACTGAATTGTTGTCGAAATAACAATAATACATTATTACTTCCCCCCCAGATATAGAATATAGTACTATACAGGGTGTCCCAAAATTGCTGGGACACAGAGCTACCACGTGTAGTAGAGGTCAAAATAAGTCGATTGGACCCAATTTATTTATATACCAAAATGTACCGTTTGCCCGTGAGAAGAGTTCAAAGTTTACATAAAATATTGTATAAGTATAAAATTTTGTATTACTTACAATTTTATTAAACTTGTACTAGGAATATCTGTTAGCATTATTTAAGAAAACATTTTTTTCCTTCGAAACTATGCGGAATACGAAATTTTTACAAGAGTAACAAAATGAAGATAATTAAAATCGCTAAAAAAATTTGAGAACCGTATTACCACCCCTAAGAAAGTTCTGAAAAAAATGTCAGGGGGTGAGGGTGGTTTTAACCCTTCTACAATTTGTTTTGGGTTACCGAAAGGAGAGTAATCCTCTAAAATGTACTTTTATCAAATTTCATTCAATTTATTTCACTCATTTCTGAACAGCGTACAGAAATGTGTTTTTTTATGTAAACTTTGAACTCTTCTCACCGGCAGACGGTACATTTTGGTATATAAATAAATTGGGTTCAATTGACTTATTTTGATCTCTACTACACGTGGTAGCTCTATGTCCCAGCAATTTTGGGACACCCTGTATAGAGCAACGTGTCCTAAACTACGGACCCCTTAGAGATTAGCAAAAGTCTATCAAGTCTAACAAACAAATATATATAATTAACCCATTTAAGTTTTAGTTTGAACTCTTCTGATGATGGGCTATAGAAACTCGAAATGTGTAGAATTTTTCAAGTCTTTGTATGTTCTACCAAGTGCCTGGCGATAATTCTATTGCAATAGAATTTGATTCATTTGACGAAAAACTGCAACGATGTAACCATGGTATCGAAAGACAAATCATATATTATTTACCATTTCCCTTTTAAAGGCATTTTTGTCAAAATGTTGCTTAAGAAAAGCGACTGAACCGATTTAAAAAAAAATTATATGGGACCATTCCGTGAACATTCTGAACCCAACGGCGTTGAAATTATTCAAAGTGGTTAACCCCTCGAGAAATTATGGCTAAACAAAAATTTATACAAATTACAAATTACAAAAAATATATATATTTATACAAATTATAGGGTAATTTTGACCGGTGTGTAAAATGGACAAGTGAAATATTTTGAAACTAAGACCTCTGGTGACATCACGGAGATTCTATTAACTATCAATATGTAGAGGGTATCGGCAAAACAAACTTTTGTCCGATTTCTTCGTTGTCGGTACAGTTCTGTTGAATTTAAGTGACAAATAAATGTGGATTTATGCAAAGTGAGTAGATTTATTTAAAAGATCAACCTGTGATTTTAATAAGCAACTATGTGTATCCATATTACTGTAATAGAATATTTCCCAATTTGTACTGAATTAAAAAAAAAAGTTTATGTAAAAAACGGATTATCTTAGTCACAAATCTAGGGCCATTGTCATCACAGATTTTCTGACAAATGCATTATGCAATCCAGCAACCAAAGCCTCTTTAAACGGATAGGATATAAGCCACGCTAAAAATTTTACATCATAAGAATAAAGTATAATTTTAATTATTTGAATTAGATTTCTCATGATTTTTTTCTTAAATGTGAAATGTTTCTTATTGCCCAGAAATCCTCTACTTCGCGTCGATTAAGTAGCGACCAAACACTTTTACAACGATGATCACCGCATAACGTTTACATATCTCCTATTTTCCCCTATTATACTACTCTGAATGCAGATGATAGTTACCTTCCCCTATAAGTGTATGTATTTTAAAATTTCCCCTACAGTGACTGTAGGGGAAATTTTAAAATACGTAGCTGAAATACCGAATACCTACAGAATTTATCTTTACTATAAAACGTTGAATTAAAGTAGGTACTAACTACTTAATCTGTCTACTTTATTTGAAATTAAAAAAACAAACCAATTCTACGTCTCCATCAAGGTAGCACCCCTTTGAAGGAATTTAAAAAAAAATAGTGCATTCGTTATGACAGTTTCATCGTTTGGTCACTAATCGTTTAAATTTTATTATAATTTAAAACAAATCATATGAGCACCCCTTTGGAAAAAATTCTACATTTTGTTTTGTTTTTCTTATGTAAAATCGTTAGATCATCACAGATATTAATTCCTAAGGGTCCTCAATAGTTTTTTCTTGTGTTTAAGTTTTTGGATTTTACAGTCAGGGTTTCCGTGTAACTAGATAGTTATTATTTTTTTATGAAAAAACTATTGATGACCAAACCTCAGAACAGAGGCCAATTCTATAAACAAAGTAGTATAAAAATTTTAAGAATTTTTGCAAACATAAGAAAAATTTCCGAAGCTTTTTGTAACAAATCGTATATAAATTGAATTTTCAAATTAACTGTCAAAATTCATCAAGTTTTCAAGCTTAATTATGTAATTTAGTAGATATATGTAACTCTGTCAATCAAAATACAGCTTATGTAAAAGAGCTTTCAAGTTTTTCTTATACATACTGTTATGTAATCAAATTTACATTTTCATGGACTAAACAAGTTCTTTTTCTTACATTTTGTAAAATTCTGTTTTCTTTACTTTTTAAGTTCGTGAAACTACACGTAGCAATTCACGTTAGATAATTAAAAGAGATGAAAACTTTCCAACGCCGCTACCGTCAGGTGTAAAAAAACAACTTAGCAAATTTGCATATCTATCGTATAAGGGTACGTGCAGTATGGAGCTGGGATTCTAGATGGTAGCGTAGATCATAGCAGGGCTTGCTTAAATTAATGCATTGTTATAATATTATATGCGAGCGTACACAACGAAGCAGTGAGTGTATAGCAGGTATAAGCGCTGTTACAAGAGCTGGTAGATACAAGAATGTATCTCACCATTTTTTCAGCGCGCTGACTTATACTACAATCAACGTGTGACAACTGTCAAATGGCCGTTACAAGTTTCGCAATGGATGTGACTAGTTTAATAATTAAAATGTTGCCAGTTTTTATTTAATTTGTTTTGAGTTTTTTTTCTAAGACGTATTTAAAAGTGTTAGGTTCCATACGTAAATATTCAAAAAACCGGTTTGGGTAAAATTTTAATTCTTGGTGTAAATGATGAAATTCGCCATATTTAGATCGTTTTCTATTAATAGGGTGGACATGATAGCTCCTACCCAAATTTGTATTTAAAATATACCACTTTGTAGCAGAAGAAGGAATAAAGACTTCTCACGCTTATTAGGTGTTCGTTTCATTAAAAATGTTCATTGATACAACGTAACTTTTCGATTCAGTGTTACGCAGTTGTGTTTCCGGGGAATTTCGCTTTACACGGTTGCTCTGGTCAGTTCCTTCCGAATTGCGAGCGAACACAAAAACCGCGCATAAATACAGGCACTTTCATAACTCGAGTGCCTTATTTAACTTTTAATAACCGCCGGTGAGTTTTGGCCGGTTGCATGTAACATACTTATGTACAGTAAATGTACCGTGTGTTTAAAAATAATGTAGGTAACATAAAATTAATGCAAAAAAAGAAAAAAATGGGTGTGTGCTTATGACCACACGACAGAAGTGAAAACTTCAGATTTTCTAATATTTGGTGTCATCTATTTATGAACTAAAAATAATTTATTACTAAAATACTAAAATTGTATTTTTAATTAATTCCACCTTAGTTTCAAACAAATTATAATTATTGTCAAAGAAAGAATAAGTATAACAAAAATAAATAAATATCATGTAGAATTTAGAAAAAAACGCCAAAAATTCTACGCTGCCATCAGGTTTCGAATCCAGGTTCCAATGCATAGAACGCAAAGACGTAACTAACTGCGCTATGGGTGGAAGTGTATAGACGGCCGTTTTTATGATATAAGTATGTTGCGAATTCTTACGGTCGAGTTGTGAATTCTTACGGAAGTAGTTGCGAACGCTTCACATTTTTCAGTAACCAGGCAAAGAGTGCCTAACGCGCCTAAGGAAGTTTTCACTTCAAAACCTTTCCAAATCTCTACAATACAATAAAATAATGGTATATTGAGTTACAAGTGTGAGAAGATGCCTTTTTTGTAATTAAGTTGTTATGAGTGCTAATATAACCTCAAAGTCGATGCACACCATGTTTTTGTGTTCTTAATAAAAAATATGCCTTTTTTTAAACTCATTTCAGAATCATTGCCCGAGTTTTAAAAAGGAGGTCCCTTCACACACTTGTCACGCACGATACTTTTGTGCTGTGTCACAGGAAAACGAGTGAGGATATTCGCCCAAGCCGAAGGCGAAGGTGACTATCCCCACGAGTTCTTGATCAAGTCCAAAGGCGAGTTCTATTTTTTATTTATCATTTATGTTATAATATTTATAATGCAAATATTTATTTCCACGGCAATTGCTTCGCAGATTTGTTGAAAAACTTAAATATCGAAGTATTTATCTCTTATATTATATAAAAATGAAATGATGTTCGTTTGTCTCGCTAAAACTCAAAAACGACTCGACTGATTTGAATAATTTTTTTTTTTATTCGCTATAATACAGGGGTGGTTTAAAAATAAAAAAAATTAAAATCGTCCAAGCCGTTTTTGAGTTTTAGCAAATCATAAATTCATACCACCCGGGAGCGAACGAGCGAAGCGAGTAAATAGCGTATCAATAAAATTCGAGCGAACGAGCGAAGCGAGTGAGTAGTGTATTAATAATATTCGAGCGAACGAGCGAAGCGAGTGAGTAGTGTATTAATAAAATTCGAACGAACGAGCGTAGCGAGTGAGAAATGTATTAATAATATTCAAGCGAACGAGCGATGCGAGTGAGTAGTGTATTAATAATATTCGAGCGAACGAGCGAAGCGAGTGAGTAGTGTATTAATAATATTCGAGCGAACGAGCGAAGCGAGTGAGTAATGTATTAATGAAATTCTAGCGAACGAGCGAAGCGAGTGTGTAATGTAATTATAATATTCAAGCGAACGAGCGACGCGAGTGAGTAGTGTATTGCACCCGGGAAATTCCTAGCACCAGAGCGAAGCCGGACCGGGCCGCTAGTTTTATAATAAAAAATACTTCTAAAAGTATACATTTCTGAACATTGTGTATTATGCATAGATGCAATATGTAAGAATGAACGCGTAAGCAAGTGTATGCGGCGTGTCTGAAGTTGGAGGTACAAGTCCCAGAGTTGCACTGGGACGGTGGGACGTCCCATGCTATGTAACTATTAAACACGTTGCGGTATGCCTACACGGTAGACTATTGTACTATGCCACTGCGTCATAGATGTGGAAATGCTCATATAGTAGACCGAGCAGCTGATGCACAAAATATTTATAAAGATCCCAACATAATATTCTTTGTTTTTTTAAAAGTTTTAGCCGAAAAAATCAAACAGTTCGTTTATAGTAGATTGTATATCTAATGTCGTAATGAGGTATATTACGCACGAGTAGTGACACTATGTTTTTAACAGTCACACGAGTGATAATATCGTTATGCACGAGATATATATATTTTTGTCATTTTCAGTATTTTTAAATATTTTGACAGAACACGTAGGTGTGCGGGAAAGTAACTTTTCCGCACACTTGTGTGGGAAAAGGTAATTTTCTCGTATACTGTTAAGTGACACATTACAGGCCGATATATATGCATGTAAAGTAGTTATGAGTGAAACTAGACGAACGGAATATACATCGCGTTTTTTTAAATTCCGTCGGCTTGATCTGAACGATTCTGATTGCTTTGATATCGTCATCGCAACAATACGCTAGAAACGAAAAACATTGTTTAGTGCGGGGCAAACTAGACGAGGCGACGGATCTGCGACGGATGTACAGCCCGGGTAAAATGTTCGACAGGAAGAAATTTATATAGTCTGTCTCTGAATATTGGATGAACCCACCAACATTATTTTTTTTTACATCTGTTTTTGAAGCTATGCTTCTATAGGCGCGTTAGACGATTTCTGGGAGGGAAGAAACTTATGGTTTCGCGTCACCGTCACGTCACCGACATGCTCATGTTAAAAGTATATCTACTGTCCAATCCTTTTGAAAATTAATATCTGAGAGTTTTATCGGACACAAAAAAATAAAATGGCGTCAGATTTCAAAATGGCGGCCATATGTACTTTTGTAAAAATTATCCGATCTTTTTGAAAATTGATATTTAAGAGTTTTATAGGACACAAAAAATTAAATGGTCTGATTTCAAAATGGTGGTCATATGTACTTTTCTAAAAATTATCCGATCTTTTTGAAAATTGATATTTAAGAGTTTTATAGGACACAAAAAAATAAAATGACGTCAGATTTCAAAATGGCGGCCATATGTACTTTTGTAAAAATTATCCGATCGTTTTGAAAATTGATATTTAAGAGTTTTATAGGACACAAAAAAATGACGTCAGATTTCAAAATGGCAGCCATATGTACTTTTGTAAAAATTATCCGATCTTTTTGAAAATTGATATTTAAGAGTTTTATAGGACACAGAAAAATAAAATTGCATCAGATTTCAAAATGGCGGTTCAATAATAACTTTTCAATTGTATTGTCTATAGCTTTGATAAATTCGGTTTTATGTAGGCACAAATACAATGCGTAAAAAGCATAGCTTCTGTCGGGTTTCCTATGACAACTCTTGACTTTTTTTTAAATAAATTTGCGCATACAACAGCAGCGCAACCTAACAAAGTGGGCTCCATTTTATAACTAGCAAAAAGTTGTATTGTTTTGCGTTAATGTATACTCGACGGAAAAAACGCTTTCTTTGATACGTAAAATTCAACAGAAATGTCTTCGCGAGAAACACGTCGCGGAAAATCGGCCCGTCTAGTTTCGCTCTTAGATCTAAACAGTGCTTAGGTCTGTAGTAACGCAATACACGTGTAGTACACATGTATACCTACGACAAGGCCAAATGGCCGTGCTCTGCAGATTTTATGTGTGATTTTGGAACTAATTATTTAATGCTTTTCTCGTAAATTGATTGACCCCGCTTGTACTACAACTTACTGGGACCGTATTATATCAAACCAGTAGGACACGAACATAAAAACACATACAGGATGTATCAAAAATGTATCCGTTGAAAAGTTTTTGCATAATACGTATTATAATAATAATAATAATATATATTGTCAAATGTAAGAAAAATATAGGGTTGACTTGTCATTGCATTACAATATAATACAAAGTTTAAATTTAAATACTTATTTAAATAATAAATTCACTTATTTTATAAAAACATTTTTCTAAGTCTTCATGGTTTCCGGGCTTGTAGGCCGTGGTCCGGTGGTATTTCTACCTGACGTTTCGTCTACAACTGCGGTAGACATTCTCAAAGGCGATGTGGCAGCGGTCGAAATGTGATCCTTGGCGGCTCACAGATAAGTGTGTCGGTGACTGGCGTTCTCCCTTCTTTTATACCTAGTGCCAGTGTGTTCTCTGTTCGGTCGTAGTCCGTCTCTCTGCCATTGGTCAACTGCGCAGTGTGTAGTGGTGGTGAGTTCTCTACTCGGTCGTATCCCGTCCTTGTACGATTGGTCATTGGTTTTGTATGTCGGAGTGCTGGTGTCCAGGTTTTACTGAGATTGAGGCCTTCATCTTTTCGGTTGAAATTCTGTGTGTGTTTATGTATTTCTATGGCCTCTCTGTATATTCTTGGGTAATAGCTCAACGTTATACAGAGAGGCCATAGAAATACATAAACACACACAGAATTTCAACCGAAAAGATGAAGGTCTCAATCTCAGTAAAACCTGGACACCAGCACTCCGACATACAAAACCAATGACCAATCGTACAAGGACGGGATACGACCGAGTAGAGAACTCACCCCCACCACAACACACTGCGCAGTTGACCAATGGCAGAGAGACGGACTACAACCGAACAGAGAACACACTGGCACTAGGTATAAAAGAAGGGAGAACGCCAGTCACCGACACACTTATCTGTGAGCCGCCAAGAAGGACACTTCGACCGCTGCCACATCGCCTTTGAGAATGTCTACCGCAGTTGTAGACGAAACGTCAGGTAGAAATACCACCGGACCACGGCCTACAAGCCCGGAAACCATGAAGACTTGGAACAATGCCGGCCGTGAAAGCTTGCACACTTGGATAAAACATTTTTCTGTCGAAAACTTCTTTAATGTGTTTTTAAAACTATTGAACCGATCAATTTTTTTAAATGTATTGGCAAATTATTATACAAGGTGTCCCAACGAAAACTTGCACCCCCGTAAAACTCGGCAAAATGAACGTTTTGACAAAAATCCAAAAACACGTCGATTTGTATGTCAAAGGGGACCAATAATCGACTTGAACAATCGAACATTTCGATTGTAAAATCAAACTCCGAGTCGATTGTGGACTCGATTGTTATTCTGAACGATTGCAATTGTTTCGATTGTAAAAACATCTCGTAAACGCCCATCACTAGTAGGAAGTGATGCGATTGTATTTCTACTTGACGTTTCGTCTACAACTGCTGTAGACATTTTCATCATGTATTCGTATATTTTGAAAAACAGATTGTTGTATTATTAATTATCAAAATAGGCATTAAATTCATAGCATCCGGGCGAAAACGGACCGGGCAGCTAGTACCTAATATATTGATAGCAAAATTTTAATGCAACATCGTGTCAAAGCGTTCTTAGATCAACTCAAATGCGATCAAATGAATAATTAATCGTTAGAAATTTGCATTTTCGTTTGTGAATATTGAATGCATCAGCTATAGGTATGTTTGTAAAATCGTTACTTTGAATAATAATCATATTGTATGATATAATTAGTTATTTTTTTAAGATAAATTAATAAGATTTATACGGCTGAATTGCAATTGAAAATTTTTCGTTGGAAAGCAGCCAATTATATAATTGATTCGAAACATATTGGAAAAAATCATTTTACCAACCCATAGTCACAGTCAAGATTCTAACCACTTTCGCGGCGGAATGAGCTTACAGTACTCAACCGTGACATGATTACCAAACTAATATTTTCCTTATATGCTTCATGATGAGCTCTCGCTAGTACGAAGATTCACTTCTACAACCTAGCTATATTGAATTAACACTCGCATGTAGTGAAAATCTATTGATTCCGAAGCATATAAGGAAAATATTAGTTTGGTAATCATGTCACGGTCGAGTACTGTAAGCTCATTCCGCCGCGAAAATGGAAAGGTTCAGGTTAGAATCCTGACTGTGACTATGGTTGGTAAAATGATTTTTTCCAATATGTTTCGAATCAATTATATAATTGGCTGCTTTCCAACGAAAAATTTTCATAATTAGTTATTGTTGAATATTTACAACAATTTACATATAAATTATATTCTATTATCTCTAACGCTGTTCAATTTATTATAATCGTATGTTTAATTAATATAATTAATTAATGTGATGTTAAATCATAATTGTGTACCTATTATGTAAATCGGCGCGACTATTTTTTAATTTCTCATGGCAATAGCTTTAATTTGACGCAAAAAATATATCTAATATAAAGTTTTTAGCGGGGGAAGCTAGAACCCTCCTGATATTTAAATTATATTTTTGAAACGTAACGTAAATTAATATACCTACTTATTATAAATTAATAGATTTATACGGCTAATTTGCAACTGAGAAATTTTTATTGGATAAGTAGCCAATTATATAATTGATACCAGACATATCGGAAAAAATCATTTTACCAACCATAGTTACAGTCAGGATTCTAACCTGAACCTTTCAACTTTTGCGGCGGAATGAGCTTACAGTACTCAACCGTGACATGGTTACTAAATTAACATTCTCCTTATATGCTTTGGAATCAATTGATTTCCACTACACGCGAGTGTAATTTAATTATAGCTAGGTTGTAGATGTGAATCATCGTACTAGCGAGAGCTAATCATGAAAGTGAAAATCATTCAGGTTAGATTCCTGACTGTGTCTATGGTTGATAAAATGATTTTTTCCGATATATCTGGTATCAATTTAATTAATTTATTATCAATTTAATAATTGGCTGCTTATCCAATAACAAATTTTCATACTTATTATATTTTCTGTCAAAAAATGTGAAAAAACGTTTATTTTTTGCAGGAATAAAGTTGTAAAAGAGAAATCTACGAGAAAATAACATTCTGTTGAAAAATATGACTTCAAGGCTGAAAAGTTTGCAGCACAATAAAACTAAAATGTATAAAAAAAACCACACTGATCATATGAAAATGTATATTAAAAACGTCGTAAAACTGTATAAATGTAAAAGGGACATTAAAAATATTTGATGTTATTTTTATTAAGTCATAAAATTTTAACAAGACCACAGAGACTTTCAAAACCACCAAATATCACATTTTTTTACAAAAGTAACATCACCCACATCTCCATTTTGTGTCATAATGTGTTCAATATTATTCTGTAAACCCAATCGATTAGTTTGAAAATAAAACAAGCCGTAAGGTGGGTCGTTTATTAGAACTAAAGTGCAACCCTTGAGGTCCACACGACGAACTTCCCAGTTTGATAAATATTTAATAATAATAATTAAATTAGATATTACACACTAAAGTAATCATTTTAATCATGAAAACATAAATTTTATTTATTTTTAACAATAATTAAAATAAAAAACGGCTGAACCAATTTTTATAAAATTTATGTCGGATCAAAATGACGTTAACAAGCCTCGATTGACACCCTTACGAAGTCGATATAATTTTTTATTCGCGAGATATTGTGTAAAATCTACTTTTTTGGAGTCTGTTTGGTTAAGAAAAAAGAACGGCTGAACCGATTTTGAAAAAATTTCTTTCAGATCATATTTACGGTAATACGCGTTGATTGGCACCCTAACGTAGTCGATATCATT
Organism: Mongoloraphidia duomilia; assembly: GCA_039654895.1. Taxonomy (NCBI): domain Eukaryota; kingdom Metazoa; phylum Arthropoda; class Insecta; order Raphidioptera; family Raphidiidae; genus Mongoloraphidia; species Mongoloraphidia duomilia. Next base: position 19,677,757 of record CM077527.1, read on the forward strand.
TTTCATTCTCGAGATTTCGTCTTAGAAAGAAATGAACACATACGTACGTACGTACACACACACACACACACAGACATCTTTTCAAAAATAGTTTAAAAATAGTGTAGTGACCGTGAAACATAAAAATTTGTTAAAAATTTTGATTTCGATTTTCGGACCCATTACAATAACTTTCAATGGGAAGTTAAAAATAGCGTGTAACCGAAAATATCGCATATCCCAAAAACTACACAACATATCTTAATCTTTCTTTCGTTGAAAGTGTTTTTTAAGTTCTACCCCCTTAATTTTTTTCGGAATTTTCAACCCCATAGTTGAAAAGTTAGAGGAAGGGACACACACTTTTTACGATTTTAGAAGCGCATATCTCACCAACTGTTGACTTAAATAAAAAAGTCATTTTGAAACTTCTATATCATTTTTCAAGACCTATCTAACGATACCCCACACGCTTATGTGCACTGGAAATTTTTTTTCATCTCTCAATTACATGTATAAGGAGTGCCACTCCTAATTTTTTTTTCGTAATTTCACTACACCATTAATAGAAGACATCTGCCTTCCAAATTTCATCTATATAGTGCCAATATAGTCTCCTAGTAAAATTGCAGTGACATACGGATGGACGGACGGACAGATCGAAATTCCGTTTTTGCCATTTGGCTACGGAACGCTAAAAATAAGTAGCTCGACAAAAATAGAATACACATGGCTAACTAAATTAAATTAATTATCATGGATTTAACACTGATCTCTATACTTATACCTACTAACTGGATAGTTGTTCCTGTGGTCCGCCATTTATTTTTATTTATTGTAGATTATAGACGCGTCGACATCTAAGGTCATTAGCGTCTTTCAACTACACTAAATAACAACTAACTTAAAACTAAATAACATCACAAAACACCCATGAGCGCAGGTGGGATTCGAACCCACGGCAGTCCAGTCTAGAGACTGTGGTCCGCCACTGTTCCAATTTGAACGGGCAATCAGAGCCACATAATATCGGGTCAGTAACTAAAATGTACCTTTTTGCCATGGAGATCTGCAGTGCTTATTGCGCTCATTGATCTGAGATCAGAATGTCTCTATAGTTCTCGGCCCGATATTGTGTGGCGCTGTCTACCACATCAATTGGTTCCATGTTTTTAATTTTTTTCCATATACATCAGCTATCCAGTTAGTTAGTATATAGAGATCAGTAGTATTTGAGTATGAAAAGATCGAAAAACAGATCCTTAATTATTTTCTCTACAGTGTTATCCCTATATTTTCTATCCTATGATACACCCTGCATAAAATAGTAATGGGATATTTGTGAGTAATTTCGCTTTTTTTCGAATTATGCTCTAGGTACAACATAAATTATAGACAGGCATCTTTTAAAAATCATTTATTTGGGTTCAGGGGACTTGAAAATGTGCATATTTATTGTTACAAAACTGTTTTCTGAGTTGGCGGAATAAATATTTATTTACAATAATTAAAAACACAATGATAATAAACGCAACAACGAAAAGTCAATTCTAACAATCAACAATAACTAAACAGTAATTACAAAGCAAAACAAAACAACTATATACAATAACTATAATCTATATACCAGGACTATTTATTTCTAGTTATTTATATTCACCGTATTTATATCAGACGCACTATTTGTCGCTCAGTGTTTTCCATTGACTGCTGCGTAGCATAAGCCGAGTGTGTTCTCGCTTTCTCTAGAACTTTCGTGCAGGTACCAGTTGTTACAGTAAGCGGACCCCCGTTTCTCAGAACTCTTACCTGCCGGTTATATACAGGGTGATCCGTAACAATGTCAAAAACTCAAAATCGAATTTTTGCACGATCACAAGACTTCTCTTATATACTTTTTCCGTATATAGGAAAATAAAAAGTACGATCACTATAATAGAAAATCCAAATGCACGCTGCAACATATTCAAAGTTGCAAAACTGTTATATAAACGGCTAAACGCATCTATAATTTCCGGTATAATTAAACCTTAGTACAGTCAGTGACAAAATTTAGGCACGACAACGGTTAAATATTTTTCTAAAATAAATTGGTAGCTGTCAAATCAAAGACCTAAAATTTCATGAGTAAGGAATAGACTATGGAAATAGGCGGTACTAATTTGAGCGCGAAATATTTAAAGTGGAGTCGATTGGCGTACAAAAATGTATGAGGTTTAACGGAATATTCATTTCTATTCTCTTAAAACACATTTCTCAACAAAACAATGGCTGTTTCATAATATTATTTGAAATTAAAAATTTATGAAAAATGAATGTCCTAACTTGATTCACCAGTGACGTTTATTCTAACCTAACTTAACCTCGTTGACGTTTGTCGAGGTATAATTTAAGTAATTATAATTAGAAATTAAATTTGTCCTTTCCATTTGGAGTTGAAAAAGTGTTCTGAAGTCGTCTGAGCTACGCTAGATCAAAGGAGGGCAAGCTAAAATGATAAAAAAAATGTTTTCATCAATTAGGTATTAGATATCTAGGTATTATTTTTGCTTTTTTCTCAGTCGGAAATTTAAACTGTTTGCAGTCATAATTTTTATTATAACTGCAGTCAAGTACAAGACACCATCCCATAACAAATTGCTTTAAATATTAACAACGACGTGTTTAAAAAAACGAGGTTAGGTATCTATATGTCAGTAGAAAGAATGAAATTTGACAGTTGTGTCGTGTCAATGGGTGAACGTACGTTTAACGCAGATTCTAGTTAGAAGAAGACAGTTGCGACTCCGCCACGACTTTCTTTCCTAATCTATTATTGTTTTTGCTCGTCAAAAAATTGACAATTTTGCATCTGTAGGGACAGTTCATTCATATGTAACAATTAAAACGCACTAATAGCACTATTCTAGAAATGCTAGAAATTAATTTCTATTAAATTTTTGTCACTTTCTAACAAATTTGACATTGCATAAGGTAAAGTGAGACAGAAATTTTACAGTGCTGTAAATTCTAACATTGACCATACAGAATTCGCACCATAAGTCTAGGCCAATAACACAGATCACTGACGCAATAGTATTGTATTACAGGGGCAGAAAACTAGCGACTGCAAACGAGAGCGGCGTTTGTTTGCTAGAGCGCAGCGAGGGCGGCAATCGTCCGATGATCCGAGTTGCAATCACCGCCCTCTATCTCAAAAACGGTCGAGCGCATGAAAAAAATGTTTCAAATAAAATTGGTCGCAAATTTTAGGCTCTACAATTTTTATAATAAATGTTAACATCATTGGAGGAATAGAAACCGAGATAATCGCGAAAAACTGATTTTTTTGAACTTTGACCTTGAATAAGTTACGACGCAGACACGAGATTTTATGAGACTTTTGAGACAACTTTTAGAACGCCAAAATGAAGATATATACGAAAATTCAGCTTATTATCTCTCATTCCGAGGTTGATCGCTAATTTGACAGGACTAATTGACCTGTTACCTATTTGAGCAAGAAAACTAAAAAAATATTATTTTTGTTTAATTATAGGTTATAATAATAAAGCCCAGAGTCCTATTAAAATATAAAGTGAATAACAAAAACAAAATGATTAAAAATAACAAAAAAAACAAATATTATGAACTATTTTTTGATACATATTATATACAGGGTGTTAAAAAAAGAGTGAAACATATTTAAAGGGGTAATAGTATGGACGAAAATAAACAAAAAAGTCTTAGTAAACATGGGTCCGCAAAGTAACGGTTTTGGGGATATGGAAGGGGGCGGACCTGTATTTTGGCCTGCAAGATCACCTGATTGAAACCCTCTAGATTTCTTTTTTAGGGAATATTTAAAAACATTACTCTATGGTACTCCTGTAAATAGCCTCGAGGAGCTGCAGCTACGAATTAATCAAAAATGGCAACAAATCCGAGCCAATGAGAGGGTTTTAGAAAGAGTTCTAATATCTTTCAGACAAAGATGTCGTGCCTGCTTGGAAATGGAAGGAAGGCACTTTGAACATCTTATGTCACTTTATTTTTTGGTTTTGCTAGAAGCTTCTTTTGTTTGTTTGTACATAATAAATAAGTAATAAATAATTGCAAATAAATGTTTAAAAAAGTTCGACTGATGACCAGTCCTATACTTCCCACCTAGTAAATATTTGCAAAAAATAAATACTCTTTTTTTTTATTCTTTGACTAGGCCCAAATAACCTTAGCTGTTGGTGGTCTTTAAAACACAATTTAATTTTTATTCTTTGAAAAAAGCATGGCCCTCTTTTTTATTTGGTGATCTACTGATGGCTAGCTTAATATAGCAAAAATCATGGTTACCTTGATTTACGTACAATTTTTATCTTTTTTTAGTAAAATATTTTTTTTCTCGAAAACTATACATTTTAGAGAAAAAAAATATTTACATTTTTTTCATATTATAACATCTAGAATTCATTTATATTTTTTTTTACCTATGTTAATACGTGACATTGAGAACGTTTTTTTGAATATCTCAGGATCCACTGAACCGATTTGACTCAAAATCTAATCAGATCTAAGTTAAAGGCTGATAAACACAATAGAACAATCGGCATGCCCGTATGTTGTTCCGTTCTTAAGATATCGAAGGCGAAAAATTTACCACACACATACACACACACACACACATACAGACATAAGTCAGAAAATGATCTTAAACGATTGCTAGGGTCTCAAAACGTGAAATCTGTTAAAATCTCGAAATATTTTTTTCGGACTAAATCCATTACTTCCCTACCATAGTAGAGGTGGGAAGTAAAAAGAATAACTTTCCATATCTCCGAAACCGTTACTTTGCGAACCCATGTTTACTAAGACTTTTTTATTTATTTTGGTCCATACTATTACATTTTTAAATATGTTACACTCTTTTTTTAACACCCTGTATACTCAATTTTATTCTCCTATATAGTGTATTTTTAAGACTCTCCTATGTCTATGTAGTTTAAATATGAAAGTAAAACGAAGTTTTTGAACCTGAGTGTACACATGTCAGCATAATTTTATTACAGAATGTGTAGAGGTATGGAGGTAAACTACATAACCTATAAATAAATAACGAGAATTAAAAGCAAATAAGCTATTAGCGGAAATCATCGCAACTCCCTGTAGAACTGTTATTAACCTAATTTTGGATATATGTTGATCAAAATATAGGGATTTCCTTTAGCACAGTCGTTTTCAAATGACGGCACACACGTTCCTCTAGAGACATACTAGCCGCCTGCATGCGTGTTCCGATGCTGGAGTACTCATGGGATTTTTTTAATTTGTTTTACCTCAAAATGAGTGCTCGCAAATATTTTTTTTTCTTTTTGGTATGCCTGTATTATTTTTCTTCGCCAAATATACAAAAAACGAATTAAACTAATATAATAATAATAATAATAATAATGCGTTTAACGTCCGTTTCTCGACATTATGTCATAACTGACGCCATTCGCACTATTACTATATTCCATTTTACCACTTCCCGTTGTTTTCTACATATTTTAAACTTCAACTTTTTTTTATTAGCAATGTGCGAATGGAGGAATTATAGAAAATTAGGATAAGGTAGGCAGCTTTGGGAGCATAGGAGGTTGACAGGTAATCGGCATGGCCTTGAATAATCATCTCGATATTCATCTGGAATTATTGAGGGAAACCATGGAATACCTCAAACAAGATGGCCGGTACAGGAATTACCGTTTCTCGGCGTGAGAGTCCTAGCCACATCTGCCCCCGCCGGGATTCGAACCCAGTACTTTTCCAATGCGAGTCTAGTGGAATTAAACTAATATTCTAAACTAGTATCGTTTGTGATCGAAATTCGACCAATTAATTTTAGTAATATGTATTTTTGTTCAGTGGATGTTGCATTTTAAGTGAAACGATTTTCTCTAATGCATTAATTTTTCCCATAACTGCCAGGTAAACATAACCTGCCTATGTTGCGTCTTAAGTGAAATTCACTGTATACCTATACTTTGGTCGTCGACGAGTATATAAGCACAATTATTTTAACAAGGACATCATCAGGTGATATTCGAATACTTCGTTCCAAATAGCTTCCTCGCAAACGTTGTAATATTTTCTTGATTTTCACTCTTAAAATTTTATAGCGTGAAAACAGTTTTTTAACCGACTTCAAAAAAAGGAGGTGGTTCTCAATTCGGTTGTATTTTTTTTTTTTATGTTTGTTACCTCATAACTCAGTCATTTATAAACCGATTTTGAAAATTTTATAATTTTATTTGAAAGGATATACTTTCAGATTGGTCCCATAGAAATGTCATCAAAATCGGCTCACTAGTTCGGCTGATTTTAATAAAAGTTAGTAACGGCGTGTGATTTTTTTAAGGTAAATGTCACTTTTTGACATATCAGACAGCGTAAGAAAGTTGGTTTAATAAAAGTGAGTAACGGCGTGTGATTCTTTAAGGTAAATGTCACTTTTTGACACTAGCAAGTAAAAAATAAAAAATTTTTTAATAAAAAAAAAAACCTCCTTCAAAAAACCACTAAAAAAGGAAAATAATGAAATTTTGAGGTCTGTGCCAATTTAATAAAATATGAAGTTGGTTAAAAAGAAGATATTAATCACTATACTATACTTTTTAACCGACTTCATATTTTATTAAATTGGCACAGACCTCAAAATTTCATTATTTTCCTCTTTTTAGTGGTTTTTTGAAGGAGGTTTGTTTTTTTTGTTAAAAATTTTTCTTTAACTTAGGTAGGTACCTAATATTTTGTAGATACAATTTTTCCAAAAAAATAGAAGCATCAAAAAATCAAAACAGAAATTAAATCAAATTATTGCAAAAAGCTTAAAAATATAAAAATTTTGTCCTTTTTTTCTCTACACGAATTCATTAAATACTTTCAAGATAAAAAACTATTTCACGGCATAGAATTTTAATTTATAAAATTAAAAAAAGGAAAGTATTCGTGGACATTTTAACATTACTCCACATTTAGTTTTTAATCAGTGTACGTTTAAACTGGGTTACCCGGGTACCTTCAGTATATTTCAGACCATATTTCACTTTGAATTTAGTTTAGAGACAAACATCGCAGATAAACAACAAGAATATAGCTCCGGACCTATAAAACACGTACAAGGAGTACACACGCACACAAACATACATCTGTACCTTGTTTTGAACTTTATACATATACTGGGTGTCACAGAATAAAGCGACATTTTCAAAAAGTAAATTGTATATAAAAAATAATCAGTAATCCTAAAACGGTTTGAAACTATACTTTTACTTGTAAATATCAATACGAAAAATTTTCAACTGTAATATTAATAGACTGAAATTCGACGGATATTTGGCAAAGTATCGTAGAAATAATTGTAATTGTTTATACACTCACAGACAAAAATATTGCATTTTTTTTTTTGTTTATTTCTTTTTTATGTACTTTTTTTGCTAAATGTCTTATCCTAGGGCGTTTTACGTATAGATACTAACAGTAGCGAACTTTCCATAAGGCCGACTAGGCCCAGGCATAGGGCGGCCAATCTACGCCCGCTATCTAGCTGAAGCACGTGCAGGACGCGGCGAACGCGGCGCGGCGGCGTGCACTGAGAAAACTCTATATGGTCTTATAACTATCAGAGACAGAACTAACTCAGAAATAAAATATCTCTAGTGGATTGACCCGAACACAATGCTGATTTTCGTACCAGCCGTCCCTTTCTGCGAAATGTGAAGTTTCTGGTGGCTGGTACTAACCGGCCTAAACTGTTAGTCCACCTTTGGGTACTAATGCTCAAATAATTTACATTAGCGACCTTACAACAGATTTTAAACGAAAAGAAATAAACATAAAAAAATATGCAATATTTTTGTCTGTAAGTGTATTATGTACGGATAACCGAGGTTCTTCTTTGCTTTAATTTATTCATTTGTCTAATAACAACTGCCTGTTGGAAGAACCCACCGTTTGCATTTTACAGTTTATTCAATAAGAGTATAATTTCTGATCAACCAGTTCTCCCACCACAAGCACCAGAACTTCCACCACATGTTGTTTAATCGATTTTTAAAGCTTGTTTTTTAAATAGTATTATAGGAAACATATCAGTATATTGTACTTCTATCGGAACTCAATACGACTACAAAGTTTCAAGCCAGCTGGACAACTGGAAGTGAGTCAGAAAAATTGACCTTTACAGAAAGGTGAAATTAAATAAAAACTTGTATTAAAAATGACAAGAGGTACAGTAATTACGATTGTGCCGCAACTAAAAACGTAGAATTACTGCAACATATACAAGCAAGTTTAGAAACACTTTTGAGTAAAAGTCACTTGTAATTAAATTGATTACAATGGTTACTGTTAAAAAGATTAAAGAATTAAAAAAACGCGTTTAATATTTTAACATTTTCTTTTCATTAAAAAGTGTTAATACGCTGTACGCAACGTGTAGTTTTAAAACTCTTAAAACATACACTCAGACGACATAAAAGCTTGAAAGAATAAAGCACTGTTAAGGCTGATTCATAATTAGGAAAGAAATAGGTATTTGTTCCAATAATGTATAAATATATCAAAATCATATTTATAGAGAATATAATAGTAAAATTGTTATTCAGTCGACACTTTGACGTTTGTACTAAAATTTCTTTGACCTTGAGACAGCCAATCCCAGTCGTCTTTGGAGAACTCAACTGTCGTCTATTCCTTCCAATGCATATAATGTAACAAGACCGTGTTAAAAAATGCTTTTAAATGCTAACCATTGTGATGCGTTGAGTAATAAAACAAAAATGAGTGCATTTTGTGAGTTTTGTTAAAAATAACACTGACATATTTAACTACATTGTATAGTATGATACAATATAAACACAATGAGTATTGTGAATTAAAAAAACAATACAGCACTGTGCGGCCTTGTTCGTCGTCATACAACCACACTGACTAGTATGTAGGAAGCACCAATAAGAAAACAGTATGGGCATGCCTGATCGCTCTGCAAGCTAACATAACCTGCGCAGCTCGTCTGCGCGATTTAGGTACTGACAGACGACCAATTCTACTACATTTATTCTCTATACTATGTTGAAATAAACTAAAATATTATTTAGTTATGTCACTAAGACACACGATTAGAGAAAACGTCTAATTTTTACCCGACTGCCGAAGGAGGGTAATGTTTTTCGAGTGTATGTATGTTTGTATGTATCTTTGCATTTTGGTCGGTACCTTCTATAGCCTAAACGGCATGACGGATTTTGATAAATGAGGTATCTATAGATTCGTCATAGTCTCATAAGTGCTACTGGGTATATGGAAAACTAACGTTATTTTGTCAGAATGCAAAAGTAATTTTTTTACCGAAATTTGCTATCTACTTACACATATTTTTAAAACACAAGATATTTTCGTCTAAGCGACTTTCCAGATTTTTTTAAATTAAAGATACTGACCCACAAATTCAAAAAAAAATAATCAAGGTATTTTGGCGTTGGTTTTTGAATCAGTACTTAATGGAGCGCATCCGCTTTTCTCCTCTGGCCAAAATCGGAATTATAAACACATTTCAAATAGATTTTGCATTGCAGTCGAAATCGAACTTTAATGTAAACAGCTATTAAATTATTCAACCTATTTTCATGCGATTTTCACAAATAGGTATAGAGAAAATAAAAATAATAAACCGATTTGATTTTTTTCATCATAATATCCGTTAAAATTTTAGTATAGTATTGTCCAGTCGGCTTCTGTACGGTCAGAGGGACTATGAGGATCCGTCTTTAGCTGAACAAAACACAGTTAATAAAAAATATGCATACGAAACAAACGGAGTGTTTTCAAAAGAAAAGCTGTCATAACTTTTTATTCTTTTTTCTTTTACATAGTAAAAGATTGTACTGGAAATGTACAAATCTAATTTTAAATCAAGATTTTCTAATTGAAGATAATTTAATTAAGTATAATTATTCACGAAGCTTTATTGTATGCATTTAAAGTAGCTTAAAAAAAAGAAAACAAATGAAGTGTCCTGATGTTCTTTTATTTCCCCCATTCTGGAATTTCGATTTAAATTCAATTTCGATAGCAATAAATTTAGATTTTCGAAAGTATACCAGGTTCAACTTAATTAAGTCACTGATTGCGCTTATACAAAGTTTTGTTTTACAATCCAAGTTTTAACTTTTATGGTTGATAAACATTGAATCACGGATTAACAATTGGAATAGGTTTAAAATAAGATAAAACAATTCAAAGTTTTATTTATGGAAGAAAAACAAAAATACTGATAGCTCTATCTTGCAGTTTCCCTTACATAGTGTAAAATAAAATCTGTGTATATTGGGATCCGTCAGATAGGTGGAGCTTCAAAAACATGGCGCAGAGGGGGGGAAATTTCATATACGGGGTATACTTTTGCGTGTAATTTTATGATTTTCAAAGTGATAATAAATGATAAATATAAGTGCAATTTGTGATTGGGCCGGTTCGAATCCTAAACAAAGGAATTTCGTTGAAGGAGAACGGATTCGCAAAGCCGGGCATATTATCAAATGTCGGAAATATAACGAGAAAAATGCATGCAAAATGAACTGTCAAAAGTAGTAATCTTTACGACATATTGCTTAAAAACATCAAAATTAAAAGAAAATCTCCACGAAATTAATCATCCGCGTTCAATGCGCTTTTAAGGCTGGGTTAGGTGAATAATGTAAACACATAACTGCAACATAATAAGTTATATTGTAATAAGTAGTTAAGTTACTAACCTCAAAATATTTGTATACAAAATTAATCCTATAAATTTGCCAATCATCAGGGATTCAACTATTGTTGTGCAGTATGATAATAAGTACATCTTATTATTAATATAAAATATTTTTTTATTTCATAAATACAATTTTTCCACATTTCATTAGAAAATAATTCTCTGTAAAGTAAGTTTTACAAGGCAATAACTGACAGTGTTTAATGCCATGATATTAGAAGACGTCGCGAATTCCATTTTCGATAAATTTTTGTTTATTTTACTTGTTTTATATTTGTAATAAACAATTTCACGATAAATTTGCACTGTTAGCATGTAAAATTTTCCCTCGTTTTAGTACAATTTTCTGCCACCAGTTGTCATATACTCATTTGACGGATCCCAATAGTGTAAAATAAAATCTGTCTATATACAGTGTGTAAATGATTAACCCGAACATAGGGAAAATAACACTGAGAACATTTACAATTGTGTAGTAGGCTATGGGCCATAAGATCTAATGTAAATATGTAGTGGAATACTTGGAAAAAATAGTACAGTGAATTTTTTAAACAAAATTCAATTCTCTCTCTTTTGTTACATTTTTGTACTTTAAAACAAAAGAAAACCTCAAAGTTGAAATATTTTAAGTGATGTTTAAACAAACGCAAGTAAGATTAGTATTACAAAAGTATATTATTATATAATTAAGTTGTTAATTATTAGAGGGGTTGAGGAATGCTTTCACAGGAAGAGCTGGAATGCTGTTGAAAATTCTTCAACAACTACATGAGACCTGTTTAACAAAACAAAAATACTACATTTACGAAATAGCAGACGACAGGTAAAACAAAATATGAAATAGAATAAACCATACCTACTAAAAGCAATCTGGTGGGGAAATAGAAATAAAAACTTTAATTTATTAAAATGAACTGATTATTTAATTCTAATTATTATTTGCCATGATTCATGTCGCAACAATACACAATCTGTCAAAATTTCAACTAGCTACCTCTTACTGTTTGTGAGATAGAGCCTTGTGACAGACGGACGGACGCACAGACAGAGGACTAACTAACAGACATACATCGTAGGCAGAGTAATAAAGTTGCATACGGAGGTACGAAATCCTAACAACAAGTTAGTCACGTCTTAACCACAACAATTTCATTATTATAATAATTAACAATATACGAGTTAGGTAATTGTGGACAACAATATAATAATTAATTCAACAATGAATTCAATCCACAAAGCATTCACTTAACCTGAAATAGGTATATATAGAGAAGGAACTGATTCCACTTTCGGGGCACTGTGAGTAAGTGGTAACTCAACCAGCCGGAAACTGGGAATTTCAGGTTCAAGTTCCGACAGTGGCTTCTGATTTTTTCCTTGTATATCTTATAACAATCGTTTGACGTTTAACAATCATGATGGCATAATCTGCTGATTTATAATGTTAAGAAATACTATTCTCTACCTACGGGTTAAGTGAATGCTTTGTGGATTGAATTCATTGTTGAATTAATTAATAATTATAATAATTTTAATTTATTTACAAAATAAAATGTCTCTTTCGAACAACAACAGGTAACAAATAAGTTTACCCCTGAAATTTGACTTTGACAAATATTTCAATACAGATACCTAACTAACGTATAATCAGTCGGCAACCTGCCATCGTGATGTTAAACGCCAAACAAATTTTAAGATATACAAGGAAAAAATCAGAAGCTACTGTCGGAACTTGAACCCGCGAAATTCCCAGTTTCTGGCTGGTTGAATTTCGGATTCAAGTCCCGACAGTGGCTTCTGATTTTTTCCATGTATATCTTAAAATTTGTCTGACGTTTAACATTACGATGGCAGGTTGTCGACTGATTACGTTAAGAAAAGTATATGCTTGTGGATTGGTTAACAGTTGACTTAATAATTATTATAATATTATGTCCACAATTAACTCATAATATCTGGATGACCGAGCTTTGCTCGGATGAGTTCAAAAAAAATAGTACTTAAAGTTCTCATTTCATCAAAATCGTTAGTCGTTTTTAAGAAAAAAAAATTACATACCTATAATATTATTATACGTCAGTATACGTCATACTACATAACGTATGTACCTACATATTTTATATAGGTAATATAAAAGTAATATATACCTATTTATTTAGATATTACTTTTCAAATAATTACTCATTATTTTAATAAGTTAAAGATTGACTGTCAGAGTAATTTGACATAAATAATGAAAATAGTGTGTTTTTTCCAAAGCCTACTCACCATACGTCACTGTTTTATAACGTTAAAAAAACTGTTTTTTAAAATGATAAAATCGATAGGAAAACGAATTTTTCCAGGGATGAGACCTAGCTAGATCGATTTCTTGCCCCCCGAAACCCCTTTTTGGTAAATTTGATCAAAATCGTTACAGCCGTTTTCGAGAAAATATTTATATAGGTACATAGGTACATATATACAAGATTTGCTCGTTTAATAATATAGGGATGTTGTATTTAATAGGTAACTAATTTTAGATATAAACTGCAAATTTCGGAAATGGGTAAACTGCAGGGGGTTTTTACATTATAACTAGAATGCATTCAACCTAAAACACGATACATGGTAATCAATAAATCGTAAAGCAAATTTATTTGTTTGGTAGCTGGTTGTAAATACTAAAATATTCATAGAGAATATTCCATTATCGGTACAAATTAGAAAGTTTGTAAACACGAAAAATTAATGTAGCTACACGTAATTTATTGGAAAAACGAGAAAACTTTAATGAAAAGTTTTGTTTATAAGGAATAGTAAATGAATTTTTAGTTACAAACTGATTCAGAAGTAGTCATTTTTTTCACACCTGATGTCATTCTATCATTTTTCTATATGTAGTAAGTATATGTACAGTGCCGGATCTAGAACCAATTTTACCCGGGGCAAATAACTTAGCAGCCTAGCAGCCCCCCCCCCCCTCCAACTGGCCCTTTATAAACGGTTGTATTCAGCTCCGTCTTGGTTAAATAATAATTAATAAAAATATACAAAGAAAACGAACATTAAATAAAAACACAAAATACCAATGGTGAGCATCGAAAAAATCATCACCCGGCACCCTGTATATCCATGTATGTATAAATAAAAAAATTGTGCTTGTGACCACATGCCAGAAGTGAAAACTTCAAATTTTCTAATTTTAAAATATATATATAATTTTTTAATCACACAGTTTAATCATAAATATATTAAAATCGGCCTATACAATTAAATTTATAATGAATACAATACCTTAACGATAATATTAAGTTTTAGTGTCATCTGTTACCGCACTTGTGAACTACAAAATATATGTTTTAGTGTCTTCTGTTAGCGCACTTGTGAACTACAAATGACTTTTTACTCGTATTAAGTGTTCAGTGTCATTAGCACACTTATGAACTACACACTATTACCAGCATATTGCAAATACGTGTTCGTGTTTGAGCCGAGTAGCCCCGATTATCACCGTCGGGTGCGTTTCACATCACTGTTGTTAACTGCCCAGGCAAAGCGCGCCTAAGGAAGTTTTCACTTCAAAAACATAGATTTGTTATAATTAGTTAATTATTTAATTTAATTATTATATGCCAGAATATGCCATAACAACACACAATCTGTGAACATTTCAACTAGCCCTCTTACCGTTTGTGAGATAGAGCCTTGTGACAGACAGACGGACGAACAGACGAACGGACGGACGGACAGACATCGGAGGTACGAAACTCTAAAAAAACGAACAGTTTTTCGATCACTATTTTTAATACGCTACCATAATTCATTTTCTCAAACAACCTATGCAAAAAGGCATACTCTAACCGGAGTTATGTAACAAAAGTTAAACACTTCGCTAATAGTTAGAGAGATCGGCCATGGTACGTATAAGTTGTAAAGTTCCAGCACAATAGCTCTCAAACTATTATATAACAAGTGCATATATTAATTACAGATACATTATGTAAGACATGCTAACTTATACATATAATGTACAGGATGTCCCTTAAGACAAGTTCATATACATATAGATAACAGGATAGCGATTGTTCAACTAGCTCAGAAGCATACCAAATAACGAAACTGTTAAAAATTCTCGCAAAGTTAGGTCTATACACTGTGGTAGAGTGAAGGTTAACCCTCATTGCAGCCAAAATGTTAGTTCATAATAGCGGCGCTGCAATCAGGAAGGCAAATGTAAGCCAGATAAAAACTGCGTATGTGTGCAAAATTTCAAGTCGATCGATAGATCTACTGTTCACCAACAAGAGGTGTCCTGTCACGGTCGCCAATTGTAACGTTTCTCCATCATCAGGTCATAGACATGAAAATATCGTATTGTCATCGGAACTATGTATGTGTGCAAAGTTTCAAGTCGATCGGTAGATCTACTATTCACCAACGAGAGGTGTCCTGTCACGGTCGCCAATTGTAACGTTTCTCCATCATCAGGTCATACACATGAAAATATCGTATTGTCATCGGAACTGCGTATGTGTGCAAAGTTTCAAGTCGATCGGTAGATCTACTGTTCACCAACGAGAGGTGTCCTGTCACGGTCGCCAATTGTAACGTTTCTCCATCATTAGGTCGGAGACATGAAAATGTCGTATTGTCATCGGAACTGCGTATGTGTGCATAGACGCACGGTCGAAGTTATACTTCATAAATTTACATTTTTACTTTTCCCCTCTCAGCATTTTTAAAATTAATAAATTATTATTATTAATAAAATCCATCGATATCATAACATCTATATATAAGTATCCAAAGCCTGCTTACAATATTACACTATTTTGACACTTCAAAAAATTGCTTTTTAAAATTATAAAGTCTATAAGAAAACGAATTTTTCTTGGGATCAGACCTAGCTGATCGATTTTTTACTCCTCAAAAATAATTTTCTGTCAATTTAATTCAAATCGTTAGAGCCGTTTTATCCCTGTCAGCGTTACATTAATTTTTTAGTCGGTAAATTTTTACTCAAGGTCATTCCAAATCACTATATCCTCGCTAAAGAAGTATAACTTCAAAAACATGTGATTCAACTGCATTATTTAAATTAGACGGAGCTCATTCTAATGATTTAAAAAAAGAGAATCGTCTGAGTAAAGATAACTATTTGTACAACCCGATATCATATACCATATTGTAGCAAAACCCCAGATGATACGCCGCTGGCGACAATAGAAGCATCGAGAACAAGTAACAATGTGTAGCAAAAACCCCGATGATACGCCATTGGCGACAATCGAAGCATCCAGAACAAGTAACAATGGTGAGGCGTGGCATTATATCCGAAGACACAAGAATGTTCTAGAAAGCGCGCGAGCGTGGGGGGGGTCAAACTGCTAGCTCTATATAAGTAGAGCAGTCACCGGAGAAACAACAACGAGAGTCGTGAATTAGTGTCGTGTTATAAACAACGGAAATAAATAAATACAGTGCTATTGAAGTGTTTTCACTTTGTTTGAGAAATACTGTTCGTGTTATTATTATATAAACAGTGTTGACTGTTGAAATTGACTTTTCATTGTTACGAATTATTGTATATTGTTGTTTACATTTTTAATTATTGTAAATAAATAATTTATTCCACCCACGTAAGAAAACAGTTTTGTTACAATATATTTTGGTTACTGAGTCATCGAACAACCTGTATAATAAACGTGAATTACGAGTACCAGAATAAGTATTATATTCCGAATTCCCTTTGTAGTAGCTACACAGCTGGTCGAATGCCACTTGTTATATAACGAATTTTGCGGTAATTAAATATTCAAATAATAATAATATATTATTCAACGGTATAGAATTATATTATAGCGGTGAACCAAACTATTCCCAATTATATATAAATTATAGATCGTTACCCACAAAAGGGGCAGTATAGCCTAGTGGTTAGCATGCTTGGCGCCGCAACCTCTAGACTGGACTGCCGTGGGTTCGAATCCCACCTGCGCTCATAGATGTTTTGTGATGTTATTTAGTTTTAAGTTAGTTGTTATTTAGTGTAGTTGAAAGACGCTTATGACCTTAGATGTCGACGCGTCTATAATCTACAATAAATAAATAAATAAAATAAAGTTACCCACAAAAAATATATCGATATGCCTTCCGTGTTCCAAAGTCATTTTTCAACATAAATTTATTATGAAATATTTCATTACAATTTTTGCCAGCAAGCCCTTATACGGTATATTGTTATAGGCAAGCGAACATAAATATTTATATATTATTGATATATTATTTATAATATATTTATTGTAGGGTCGGCAAAATTCAAGCAAGACTTTCATCAACCCGAATTCGATAAACACTTTTGCTGTTGATATAGAAAACAATAATATACAAATATGCAGCGGCAAAATTTATTATTAAAACCTCAGAAAAGAGATAGCTATAGAAGGAGCATATTACAGCTTGTAGGTGCATGTATGTCTGAAGCCAGTCGATACGTGCGGGAAACAATAAATCACACTAAGGTCACATGATTTCAACTCCATTTTAAATATCTTGATTTCTCATAAGCGCTTTGGAACCTTTATTGTAACATCCAGGGGCAAAACACGAAACCATTTTTTCAATAAAACACAGAATCAAAAAAAAAATTAATATTACGGAATACAAGCAACGAATGATCATAATCTCCCTGACAGATCGTACTTTAGTGTATAGCCATGGCTTCACAAGCGATGTGATATATATGCTCTTTCTATAGCCAATATCTGTTCTGAGATTAAAACAGTAACAAAATGTGACATAGTAAGTATAGTCAGGTAAACCTGACAATTGGTGATCCTAAAAAAATATATTTAGAGGGTAGTTTATAATTTTTTCTTTGGAGATACCTACTTTGACAGTCTGTCAGTGTGTAATTTCAGTTAGTACCTATACATTTTCAAGTAAAGCCCCTTCGGCCCCTCGAAAGCCCCATCGGCTTCTCGTAAATATTTTTTTCAAAAATGTAGAAAGAGTAACGAAAACAAACGAATAATATTTTTTTATACTACCTACCGATATGTTTTTTCAAAATGTTTTGAAAATGTTTTAAATACAAATGTACATAAACAACAAAATAAAACTTCTAGCAGTTGTATAATATACGAAATATATAATTTAATTTTTATATTTGTTTTGTAATAAACATGCCTAATAGTAACAAAACACTGACATGTTAATATACGGACTGTAACAAAAAAAAACAGTTGTGGTTAAGAAATAATTAAATTGTCGTTTTTTTTCTAAAAAAACGTATCAAAAAATATTATGCAAAAATATTATTGACAACGAAATAAATTATCACGGCATGGATACTGAAGCAACACTGAAGGTAAGACGTCACTGTACCGAACGTGTGTGAACTTGTTTATTTAAACCAAAGGCGCCGATAGTATTTTTTACTGACACTGAGCGGACACGGTTATAATTGTAAATTGGGAGGCTTCCGTTTTTTACCATTTCGATATAACCTTACAAACTAAGATTCGTAAAAAAATTAATTTTATTGCAAATATTACAAAACAGGTGCCTATTACAAAATTTTAACGTTTAATTACAAATGTCAAACAGTTAAAAAACGACGGGTTCTTAAAAAAATAATATTATGAAACATTTTTATTACAAAGATCAAAAAATTACAAAACAATGAAGCAGCGTAAAAATTTAAAATGAACAGTTAGGTAGCTACTACAACCACACGTCAGGTTAGGTATAGATAATGTATAACTAAACCGTAAATGTGGATTTAAAACAGGTTTAAATTGGTTAAGCCAAAATAAACAAAATTCGTCGACTGATTCACTGACTGAAAAAATGCCCACTGCAAACATTAAGCCAATGAGGCCAGCATTCATAATGTGCCAATGTTCAATATTGTTATAATTCATATTCCCCTATTCTTTTGTTACGTATTCATAATGTGCCGCTGATCTTTTGTCATGATGCGCTTTTATTATTTACTATATTATGTTGTGTTGTGTTCCAACCTGCTATAAATGGATCGTTTTGAAACGGTAACGAAACTGTTTTTATCGGTTTTGTGCGCATACATCAACCTTGCACGGTTATGTGACGGTACAAACGTAGACATTGGTTGGAACGCTTTTGTGACCGTTTTGTGCATCAAATCATGGCCTCCATGACCATGCATATGATCAAAATATATTACTTAATTGTTATTTGTTAAATGTAAATTCCTAATTTCAGGCTTTTTTTGTTGTTAAAAACATTTTGAAAATGAATAACTTATTTGATGGCTAGTCGTAAGAACAATATAAATAAATAAACGTACTAAATGTTTTAACTATTAAAACATTTTTTGGAAAAATATGCTAGCTACATTTTTTTGGAAATAAAAAATATGTAAATTATTAATTTATAGTCGTGATGTTTTTGAGAGTTTGTTAAAAATTTTATTGTTCGTCTAACATTTACTTATTTAAAATTTTTAGAATTACACGAATATAAATATAATTAAATTTTATTAATTAAGAATTCAAATATAAATATTTAAATTAATAATTTTGCAAAAACAAACACAAACAAAACAAATCTCAAATGAAGAATAAAGAGATATTTGAACAGAGACGAGACAAAACAAAAATAAAACAATTTACAAATGAATAAACAATTGTCTCAAGTTGGTATTGAATAGAGACAAACGTAACAAAGTGCTTAATGCGCATGTCAGTTTCATTTTGGTTTCATGTCTAGACTATGTACTGAAATGATCGTTCGGAAACCGTTCACAAACTATCACAAATTCGGTTGGAACGCTTTAATAACCGTTCACAAAGGATCACCAGTTCGGTTGGAACGCATTCATTTTCAGAGTGGTTGGAACAAAGCTATTATGATGTGTTGTAAATGATAATATTACCTCGGTAATAGTTATTACAAATAATTTCGGTAATGTTTAAGTACAAGCGACTCTAGGTCCTGCAGTCAGGGTCCATTCTAATTGGTCGAATACCCTATCTTGATGTCGTTTGACACATACAGAAACGAACACAACAACTTATGGACTCTGTATACTAATATGGATAGTTGATAGCGATTAAAAAATGGGTTTTGTATGTGAAGAATGTTCAAATACATATTCTTCAAGACAGGCATGAATGTTCACAAAGTTAGATTGAAAACTTCAGATAAGGCTTGTATCTAATTCTTTTTATAAAAGTCGATCAATTTTCTGACATTTCAAAATAAAACTTGATTAAAATTTATTTTTCTATTCCAATTTCTCAAGAACACTGTTATTGTATAAATTTTGGACATCCTAATATATCAATTAATAGATAATATTAAATTAGGTTTTATTTTTAAATGTCAAAAAATTGATCGACTTTTATAGAAAGAATTAGATTACAAGCCTTACCTGAAGTTTTCATTCTAATTTTGCGAACATTAAAGCCTGTATTAAAATTAAGAAAAATCGCAGGATAGTGGACAAAAATATTTGATTTATTAAATTAAATGTACGACGTTTCGTCTATAGATTTAGACTTTTTCAAGTACATACATAAAAATGTACCCTATGTACTTATGTACCCTATCTTATGTTAATTGCTATGGTTAGTAATTAATATTAATTTTCATAAATATTGTTATTTTTATGTATGTACTTGAAAAAGTCTAAATCTATAGACGAAACGTCGTACATTTAATTTAATAAATCAAATATTTTGTCCACTATCCTGCGATTTTTCTTAATTTTATTATAATCACGATGGACACGATTTCTAATATAAAATAAAGCCTGTCTTGAAGAATATGTATTTGATTCTTGTCCACATACAAAACCCATTTTTTATCGCTATAAACTATCCATATTAGTAAACAAAGTTCGCTAGTTAGTTGTCACGTTCGTTTTAGGTGTGTCTGTGCGTGTCAAACGACATCAAGATGGGGTATTTGACCCATCAGAATGGACCCTGACAGCAGGGCCTAGTCGCTTGTATATTAAGTAGTGTAAAGTTCCAAGCCGGTATTTATAGTTAATTGACTTGACAGAGCGGTCGGAGCGAATACGGGGATTCCCCCTAATTAAAATCTGATCACGTATGTACACGGTGATAGTGCATCATCGTCAAAATCGATCAAATTATTACCGGTACGAACACAGTACACACACAGGAAAAAATTCTGAAAACGTTCTCTCGAATTTTTCAAGTAATTTGTAGGATACCTAACACAAACTATTCGAAAAAATTCGAAATAAAATGAAATTACGGACTGTGCTTCCACTACAATTTTATTTTTAGTAGCTCCCTTAAAAAACAGCAAGCCGTATTTTGACTTTCATCTCATAATAAGCTATTTCATTCAAAGTAAACGTTAAAATTTCATGTGAGAAAAAGTGGGTGTGTGCTTATGATCACACGACAGACGTGAAAACTTCTGATTTTCTAATTTTAAAATATATACAGGGTGTCCACCAAATTGCTGGGACACAGAGCTACCACGTGTAGTAGAGGTCAAAATAAGTCGATTGGACCCAATTTATTTATATACCAAAATGTACCGTTTGCCCGTGAGAAGAGTTCAAAGTTTACATAAAAAAACACATTTTTGTACGCTGTTCAGAAATGAGTGAAACAAATTGAATGAAATTTGACAAAAGTGAATTTTAGAGGATTACTCTCCTTTCGCTAATCAAAGAAACCCAAAAGAAATTGTAGAAGGGTAAAAACCACCCTCACCCCCTGACATTTTTTTCAGAACTTTCTTAGGGGTGGTAATACGGTTCTCAAATTTTTTTAGCGAGAAGACTAATCAATTATCTTCATTTTGTTACTCTTGTAAAAATTTCGTATTCCGCATAGTTCCGAAGGAAAAAAATGTTTTCTTAAATAATGCTAACAGATATTCCTAGTACAAGTTTAATAAAATTGTAATACAAAATTTTATGTAAACTTTGAACTCTTCTCACAGGAAAACGGGTCAAATTTCATTCAATTTGTTTCACTCATTTCTGAACAGCGTACAAAAATGTGTTTTATTATGTAAACTTTGAACTCTTCTCACGGGCAAACGGTACATTTTGGTATATAAATAAATTGGGCCCAATCGACTTATTTTGACCTCTACTACACGTAGTAGCTCTGTGTCCCAGCAATTTTGGGACACCCTGTATATGTTTTAGTGTCATCTATTAGCGCACTTATGAACTACAAATTATTACTAGCATATTACAAATACGTGTTCGTGTTTGAGCCGAGTAAACCCGAGCGTCATCGTCGGGTCTGTGACGGTTCACTTTCGTTCACTACTCAGGTAAAGCGCGCCTAAGAAAGTTTTCATTTCAAAAAAAAACAAGCCGTGAGGTGGGTCGTTTATTAGGACTAAAGTGCGACCCTTGAGGTCCACACGACGAACTTCCCAGTTTGATAAATATTTAATAATAATAATTAAATTAGATATTACACAGAATAGTAATCATTTTAATCATTAAAACATAATTATTATTTATTTTTAACAATAATTAAAAAAAAAATAAACGGCTGAACCGATTTTTATAAAATTTATGTCGGATCAAAATGAAGTTAACACGCCTCGATTGACACCCTTACGAAGTCGATATAATTTTTTATTCGCGAGATATTGTATAAAATCTACTTTTTTGGAGGTTATTTGGTTAAGAAAAAAGAACGGCTGAACCGATTTTGAAAAAATTTTTTTCAGATCATATTTAGGTTAATACGCGTCGATTGGCACCTCAACGTAGTCGATATCATTTTTCATTCTCGAGATTTCGTCTTAGAAAGAAATGGACACATACATACGTACGTACGTACACACACACACACACACACACATCTTTCTAAAAGTAGTGTAAAAATAGTGTAGTGACCTTGAAATATAAAAATTTTTTTCCTTTTTGATTTCGATTTTCGGACCCATTACAATAACTTCCAATGGGAAGTTAATTATGTTTATGAATACCGCCATTTTAAGTGAAGGAGGAACAGATGGGAACATAATGAAGCATGGGAAGAAGGGAATGAAACAAATGCGGGCACAGAGAACATCAATTAAAAACGACTTAATATGAACACAACTGTTCGTGATATCATTATGACTACCAAAAAAAATGTTTAAAAAAACTGCGTTATGTTGCAAAAAAAAATGCTATCAAACATTTAGAAATGAACGAAACGTTGCAACTTTTAGAAATTTAATATCTAATTATTTCAACAACAATGCAAATCTTTATATAAGTACATATTTCTTCTGTCCGTGTGTATGTGACTGAACACCTTCTAAACGGCTAGTTTGATTTTGAAGAAATTTTGTGTGTGTGATTAAGTTGATTCGAGAACGGTTTAGATTCACAATTTGACCCGAAATGTAGCGAACGAGCGAAGCGAGTGAGTAATGTAATTATAATATTCAAGTGAACGAGCGAAGCAAGTGTGTAGTGTATTAATAAAATTCGAGCGAAGCGAGTGAATAAGTTAGAGCGAACGAGTGAGTAGTGTATTAATAAGGTTCGAGCGAACGAGCGAAGCGACTGAGTAATGTATTTATAAAATTCAAGCGAACGAGCGAAGCGAGTGAGTAGTGTTTTAATAAAATTCGAACGAACGAGCGAAGCGAGTAAGTTCGAGCGAACAAGCGAAGCGAATAAGTTCGAGCGAACAAGCGAAGCGAATAAGTTCGAGCGAACAAGCGAAGCGAGTGAGTTCGAGCGAACAAGCGAAGCAAGTGAGTAGTGTATTAATAAAGTTCGAGTGAACGAGCGAAGCGAGTGAGTAGTGTATTAATAAAATTCGAGCGAACGAGCGTAATATTCTTAGCACCCGGGCTTTCTTAGCAACCAGGCGAAGCTGGACCGAGCCGCTAGTTAATCGATAAATTTTAAACACAATTAAGCCGTGTTCTTTCGACAATTCGCCAGCTACTGAACCGATTTAAAAAAAATGTTTTATTGAAACTTTATTAGCCTCGTTTTTTTTGCTCGGTTACTTAACGAAGTATAAAATACTTTTTATCGAAAGCGACATTAAGAATTTTCTCTGTCGGAAGTTACCAACCCCCTGCACTCTTCATCTCAAATCTTTCGCCTCGCCTAAAAACGGTTACCATTATCCCGACGCTATTTTTAAAGCTAAAGGATTCGTGTAAACGCCAAATAAAGAACCGAGAATCACACTACAGATCCTACAGGCAAAGAATTGAAAAAAAAATTCCTGGAAAAACATTACAACTTTTTAAAAATTACGTTATCTTTCACGTTATCTTTTTTTTAAAAATTCGCCTGTAGGATCTGTAGTGTGATTCGTGGTCTTCCATTTGGCGTTTACCGAACCCTTTAGCTTTAAAAATAGCGTCTGGAGAGTGGTAATCGTTTTTAGGCGAGGGGACAGGATTTGAAATGAAGAGTGCAGGGGGTAACGCGAGCGAAGCCATGAGTAAAGGCTGCAACAAATATTACGACATGTTTTAAGTGTATCATAGTTGATCAATAAGTTGAAACTTTGCTTTGATATTGTAAATTTAATTTACGTTGTTAATAAACTTTCCTGCTTAAGAAACTTGTGCATTAGTTAAAATGAATTTGTCTATAAGATACGTTAACTTTATTTTCTCTTTGTAATAAGACAGGATTTTTAAATAAATATTTTAAGAGCAATATACCCTCTTCATTTACGAACATTTTTTCTGCGCATAAGCTCAATTCCGCCATATTTTTCGGCTTTTCATATTAACAGATGACAAGTGATTGATTTTGAAAAAAATAAATAGCATTATTAAAAACGAATAATTATTTAAAGAAGTGGTACAACACCCTAGAAAAGTATTTCAGTACTTTTGAAGATAATTTTTTACGATAAACGATTTATGACTGGTAGGATTCTAATCTTTCAATCAATTTTCGTTTACTTCAACCAATTTTCCGGCCGTGGTTCTTCAACCACGATCTCAACTTTATAAAAATGTAGATACCTTACCAAAAAAAGTGTCCCCTATGTCCAAAAGTATTAGGTCTAAAATTTTGAAAAAAGCATGCAAATATTACATGAATTTTTACATTTACGCCCTTATCACGTCCAACTTCTCGATTACAAAACGCTGGTGTAACAGCCGAGTGTATGAGCGATAAGCTACTACCCTAGCATTTACATAACGACAGGTACTGCCTACATAATGTATCACACTAATTATGCATAACTAGTTTATGCTGTCACAAACAAAAAAAAACGTTTTTGAAATTTTCAAATAATAATTTGTAGATATCGTATTTTTAAACATCAATAGTTAAAAATCGTTACTAAGGGTTCGTCTAATACAAATCTCCAGGGTCTAATCGTAGAAGTGATGGTAGTAACAATTGATTTTTTTAACCGACTTCAAAAAAAGGAGGTGGTTCTCAATTCGGTTGTATTTTTTTTATGTTTGTTACCTCAGAACTCCGTCATTTATAAACCGATTTGGAAAATTCTTTTTTTATTGGATAGGGTATACCTCGAAGTTGGTCCCATATAAATTTTACTTAAATCGGTTCAGTAGTTCGGCTGATTTTAATAAAAGTGAGTAGTGGAGTGTGATTCCTTTAACTAAAAAATAAAAACTTTTTTATTTATTATCTAGATACTAAAAATAATTACAAATTGAAAATATGAAATTGTACTAGACTCACATAATCCTAACGATGAGTCGCTTTAAAAATAGTTAAAAAAACTTTTGAATCTATTATATAAAAAAACAAGCGAAAAGCAATTCAAAAATTCAAAAGGTTACTCCACTCGGCAAATAAAGGAATATTTTTCAATAAATTTACAATCATTTCAACAGATTGGTAAATAATTATAATTAAAAACATTTCAGGCAACGTTGTGGTCCATTTCAAGAATATACTTAAAAATAAATAAAATGTTAGTTAAAATTGTAGATGAAAAAATTATACGAATGTTTTTCTTATTATAATTATTTGTCTGTTGAACTGGTCGTATATTTATTAAAAAAATTTGTTACACAAAAGTTAATCTACTAAAATAAAGAAATAGTTGGACAAAATTCCGTCACGATCCATAGATAATTTGAGAAAATATAGAAAGCAATTAAAAAGATCATTTGACAAAAACAGAAAGTAATTCAAAAGCACGCAACGCTTGACCAAAAAATTCGACTGATGACCAGTCCTATACTTCCCACCTAGTAAATATTTGCAAAAAATAAACACTTTTTTTTTTATTCTTTGACTAGGTCCAAATAACCTTAACTGTTGGTGGTCTTTAAAACACAATTTAATTTTTATTCTTTGAAAAAAGCATGGCCCTCTTATTTGTTTGGTGATCTAGGTACTGATGACTAACTTAATATAGCAAAAATCATGGTTACCTTGATTTACGTACAATTTTTATTTTTTTTAGTAAAATATTTTTTTTCTCGAAAACTATACATTTTAAAGAAAAAAAATATTTACATTTTTTTCATATTAAAACATCTAGAATTCATTTATATTTTTTTTACCTATGTTAATACGTGACATTGAGGACGTTTTTTTGAATATCTCAGGATTCACTGAACCGATTTG
Organism: Mongoloraphidia duomilia; assembly: GCA_039654895.1. Classification (NCBI taxonomy): domain Eukaryota; kingdom Metazoa; phylum Arthropoda; class Insecta; order Raphidioptera; family Raphidiidae; genus Mongoloraphidia; species Mongoloraphidia duomilia. Next base: position 19,704,063 of record CM077527.1, read on the forward strand.
ACTCAAAATTTAATCAGATCTAAGTTAAAGGCTGACAAACACAATAGAACAATCGGCATGCCCGTATGTTGTTCCGTTCTTAAGATATCGAAGGCGAAAAATTGACCACACACATACACACACACATACATACATACACACACACACACACATACAGACATCAGTCAGAAAATGATCTTAAACGATTGCTAGGGTCTCAAAACGTGAAAATCTGTTAAAATCTCGAATATTTTTTTCGGACTAAATCCATTACTTCCCTACCATAGTAGAGGTGGGAAGTAAAAAGAAGATGGACAAAATTCAGTCACGATCCACAGATCATATTTATTTTGACAAAAAACAAACATCAATTGAAAAGATCGTCAACAATATTTCTATAATGTCATGTCTGTCGAGTCTGGAGAAATCCTTTGCAGTCCATATGTTACTGTATATAGCCAGCACTAAACAACTGGAAAACCCAGTAAACTAAACAAGAGGCAGGTCTCTGGAGCAGTCAGGCTGCCTATATGACCATCCGTCGCGTCCTTTCCCAACACGACGCACATAACTATAGTACTATACTAAGCAAACATCACTAAGTGCGTGAGCAAGAAAGAGATGGATGCACGCACCATGTCTGTGCGTGTGCGTGTATGCGTGTATTTTCCGTCATGCGCTTTACGCATCCGACACTGGAAAGCAAACTCATTGATAAATTTTACTTCTCCCGTGTAGCCTTCCTGTTTGCCCTTGCGAATTCCTTTCATCTCTCTTGCTCACGATTTTTGTTTCGCTCACACGCGGTGCTCGTGGCTTAAAAAAAGATCTTGCATGATTACGATATAAGTAAGAGAAAAATTAATGTCTGGATTATTGTAAAATAAACGGTGTGATTTAAAATGTAACCCGGAAATAATGACGCCATTTACTATTTCTTAACTCGTCAATATGGATGACATATTTTGTTTAAAGATTCTTTTTAAGATCGTTATTTGTTTATTACGTGTTTTAGTGCAAATAAGGTCCTTAAAGACTTTTTTTATAAAGATAGTAGATCCTTATAAAAAAACTTTTTAAGGACATTATTACATATTATTTCTTTCATCATCGAAATGTCCTTAACAGTCCCGTTATGTCCACCACAAATGTCACGTTTCTCACGCCATGCAACAGTACCAATATTATAATATAATAATTTTGGAACAATTTGAGCTCATTGTTAGTGACTGTTACAAACTAAATATGTTCATGTGTTAAAAAAAAGCTATTTTAAAAAAATAAACTCTTACTACAGCTATGGTAATCTAGAAACCAATTATTATTTTCTATTTATTATTTTTAACCAGTACTATGATCGGAACCTGGTACTGAGGGTTTCCTACAGAAAAAAAATGGGTGTGTGTTTATGACCACACGACAGAAGTGAAAACTTCAGATTTTCTAATTTTAAAATATATATATAATTTTTTAACCACACAGTTTAATCATAAATATATTAAAAACGGCCTATACCTACAATTAAATTTAATGAATAAAAAATATATAAATAAATATCATGTAAAAATTATATTACTTCCCACCTCTACTATGGTAGGGAAGTAGGTAATGGATTTAGTCCGAAAAAAATATTTCGAGATTTTAACAGATCTTCACGTTTTGAGACCCCAGCAATCGTTTAAGATCATTTTCTGACTGATGTCTGTATGTGTGTGTGTGTATGTGGTCAATTTTTCGCCTTCGATATCGTAAAAACGGAACAACATACGGCCATGCCGATTGTTCTATTGTGTTTATCAGCCTTTAACTTAGATCTGATTAGATTTTGAGTCAAATCGGTTCAGTGGATCCTGAGATATTCAAAAAAACCTTCTCAATGTCACGTATTAACATAGGTAAAAAAAATATAAATGAATTCTAGATGTTATAATATGAAAAAAATGTAAATATTTTTTTTCTCTAAAATGTATAGTTTTCGAGAAAAAAATATTTTACTAAAAAAAATAAAAATTGAACGTAAATCAAGGTAACCATGATTTTTGCTATATTAAGCTTGCCATCAGTAGATCACCAAACAAAAAAGAGGGCCATGCTTTTTTCAAAGAATAAAAATTAAATTGTGTTTATTTTTTGCAAATATTTACTAGGTGGGAAGTATAGAACTGGTCATCAGTCGAATTTTTTTTAATTTATTCCACCTTGGTTTCAAAAAAATTATAATTATTGTCAAAGAAAGAATATAGTAACAAAAATAAAATTAGAAAAAAAACGCCAAAAATTCTACGGTTCCATCAGATTTAGAACCGAGGTTTCTATGCATACAACACAAAGACGTTGCCAACTACGCTATCGGTGCAACTGTACTGCGTACCGCTTTTATGATATAAGTATGTCAGCCGTTTCACTATTAGAAGTTCGGACTGCGAACGTGCGAACGCGAACGGTTCACTTTATTTCACTACCCAGGCAAAGAGTTCCTAACGCGCCTAAGGAAGTTTTCACTTCAAAAACAGTGGTAACTCATAAAAAACAATTGTATCCGATTGAACTCGGCTATTTTCTTAGGGAGCTATGTTTGATTTGAAAACCCTCGCACATAGTTAGATTTTATGATATCGTTGATATTGACAAAACTCCAGCACGCAGTCAAATTTCGTACACCTGCGCCAATCTCTACATGGTTTTTTTAAACGAAAATACTTTTGTAGGTACTTAAATCTAAAAATTTCTATACAAATATTTTAAAATTAATAAACAATTTTTTAGAAAAAAAAAATTTAATTTATTTACATATTGAAACAAAAATGGGAGGACAGAGTGGTGTAACGGTTAGCGTAGCGGCCTTTAGATCACACTGTCGTGGGTTCGAATCCCGCCTCCGCTCATGGATGTTTTGTGATGTCATTTAATTTTAAGTGAGTTGTTATTTGATGTAAACAAGACACTAATGACCTAAATTGTCGACGCGTTTATAATTTACAATAAATAAATGAAACAAAAATGAAACTAAAAAAACTTTTCGATTTGATAACAACCTTCTTTTTGAAGCCGGTTAATAACTCCAAAAGAATTTGCAGTGAGAATTTAAAGAAAGAAAATCGAGAAAAAGAAAGCTGTTATTTTTTATATTCGCAAATTATTGTTGGCCAATGTATATACATTATTAATTATTCAAGTAGACTTACGAAACCACTAGAGTACATTAAAACTAGCAAAAAATAACGGGTCAACACATTTAATATCTCCACAAAAAAGACTGTGTTCTGCTGGTTTTTTTTTCGCAACAATAAATTTAAGTTAAATATCAATTTATTTCAACTTTCCTTGAATTTATTTGTTTCGAAATTAATAATATCTAATGTCTCATACTGTGGTGGCATTTTAGAAATATTAGATGAAACGTAATTAATCGGAAGTGGTTGACATGTAAAGCAAAACACAGCATGTATGACTATGTTAAGATTTCAGACACAGTAAGCCAGGTAGCCGTGCGGAAAAGTACGAGTCTACCGATAGATACAAACGTCAAGTACAAGTCAGAATTCCGCAGGCTTTTTTTAATAGGTAATGAAAATATAGGTACTTATTGGATAATAATTTAGAATATAAAAAAATAAAATTACAATTATTTTATTTTATTTAGGTATTACCTATATTTTACGAACATGTGATTTTATAAGATAAGAGTTGATGTATTTCTTTTCATGACAACGAATACAATATATTTGTGTTTAACGGTATTCACGTCATCTGTCTATACCTGCGATACAGACATACCCATTTTTTATGAATAAGCTTCCATAACAGATTTGTCCAATCACTATTCAACAGTAATAGTAATTTACAAACTGCAAATTCAAGTTTGCGTAAAGTGAATGAATTAGTCATTAAGGCAGAAATATGTCATATTCAGTCAAAGGCAGGGGTCGAATACTTGTGCCTTTAGACACGTAATTAATTGAGATTAATGGTTGAAATTCAACTACAGGAACACTAAACGGTCAGATCATAATGTGATGAATAAGCAAAAACACAGCCTTATAATATTTAGTTACCATTATACTACGTCCGGATTTTCTTGACGTGTCCGGACTCCAAAGTTTTGAAATGTCCGGACTTATAATCAAGAATTATATTTTAAATAAAATAAAATATGGATAAAACATGTTAAACGGAACGTCTTACATATCTATCATACGCAATATTGTGACGTCTCATACTGTGGTAACATTTTTGAAACATTAGATGTAACGGAAATAATCGGAAGTGGTTGACATATGAAACAAAACACAGCCTGCATAGCTATGTTTATTTTATTTATTTATTTATTGTAGATTATAGACGTGTCGACATCTCAAGTCATTAGCGTCTTTCAACTACACTAAAATAGCTATGTTAAGATCTCAAACAAAGTAAGCCATGTGGCCGTATGGAAAAGTATGAGTCTACCGACAGGTACAAATGCCAATCCCAGGTTCGAATCCCGAAGACTTTTAATTTTTTTTTTCTTTTAATAAGTAAGGAAAATATATAGGTATTAGATAACAATTTAAAATTTAAAAAAAAATAAAAATACAATTACCTATTTTACGAACATTTGATTTTATAAAATAAATAAAAGTGGATGTATTCCTTTCTATGACAACGAATACAATTATTTGTATTTAACGGTATTCACATCATCTGTCTGTACCCTGTCATTGTTGTCACATAGTTTTGTTTCGGATTTTATGAGTTACGCTTAAGAAAATAATAATAATAAAAAGTGGGCGTGTGCTTATATTCTAATTTTTTAATTTTAAAATATATATGTATATGTTTTAGTTTCATCAATTAGCGTACTTGTGAACTACAAATAACTTAATACGCGTATTAAGTTTTAGTGTCATCTATTAGCTCACTTATGAACTACAAATTAATACCAGCATACTACAAATAGGTACGTGTTCGCGTTTGAGCCGAGTAAACCCGATTCAGCGTCACCGACTCGAAGTGTGACGGTTCAATTTCGTTCACTACTCAGGCAAAGCGCGCCTAAGGAAGTTTTCACTTCAATAATATAGAATGGAAATGCTGGAAAACAGATGTGAGAGCGTAGTGGGACATAAACATTTTGTGGGTTATGTTTTGTACAAATTTTAATTAAGTTAGCTTGACACTTGCAGCTATTATTCTTAAACCCGTCACCATGGAAGAGTGCATTTTAACAGACGCCTGACGAACGGCTTAATTAAACGTGTAAATAAATTAAGTAGTGAGATGACACAGGTATTCCCACTTTTCTGAAACTCATGGACAGGGTTAACAACAGACGGTTTTTGAAGTGAAAACTTCCTTAGGCGCGCTTTGCCTGGGTAGTGAACGAAAGTGAACTGTTCACAACCCGACGATGACGCTCGCTGAAATTTACACTACAAATACATCAATTTCTAAGCAGACCGGGGGCCTCATTTAGTTATGCCGCCCCGGACTTGAACCCGAAACTCCCGATTACGCGTCGGGCAAGTTTCCATTTACTCCACAGTGCCAACAGTAAGCACTCATAATTTCTCTTATATATAACGACGATGTACCGCAAAATCACTACCTGCGAGAGCTATTATATTTTTTATATATATATATATATATAAACATTTTCAAAAATGGTGCCAAAGTGTTCAGGAGGCTATGAAACGTCGAGAAATTTTGGTCCGACCCCTAGGTCCCGCCATCCGACCGACGCAAATAGTGTATGTGCCATATTATGGCAAATACACTAATAAGTACCAGATCTACATATTACATGTTTTATGCATGGTAATGAGCACTACAGAGATGTAACGATAAAGGGTGTTCTGCCCACTGCACTATGAATTATAATACGTTATAATATTGGTAAATAAATAAATAATAATCTGAAAGAATTTTTAAGAAGTAATAACTGAGTTGTCCTATTCTCCAAGAAATATTTTCAAGCAACCAAAAAATGGACAAGAATCTAAACAATAATTAAAAAAAATATTTACCTATGTTTGCGCCAATTCATTAAAAATATACAGTCACGTTACTTTTTAAACCGATACACATTTCTGACGTTACAAATATATAGAAGAGTCCGCGAAACTTTCCGTATCTGACACATACACATAAATTTGTTGTTTTTATGTTGGAGAAATATTGTCATTTCAAATACATTAATTTACTTTTTATCTGACATGCTCGATTTATTTCGTCTGACGATCACATATAAAGTTATCGTGTCACCTCGTCAAACTTCGGTTCCGACGTAATTTTATCATATTTTCACTTTGTTTTAACTGAAATCATTGTGTCTTTGGAATGGGTAATGTTTTAAAGCAGGTTTAGATGGATCAATTTTAGAAATCAATTAAGTTGAGTCAATTCAAATGAAGGGTTTTTGAAATGAGTAAACGGGAAATCAGTGAACCTGATCAATCAAATTGGTGTAAACAAATTGAGTCAAACAAACTGATTGAATCAAATTGAGTCATTCAAATTCATTCAATCAAATTAAGTCGATCAAATTGAACGGTTACTCAAATGAGTAAATGGGAATTCAGTGAAACTGATCAACTAAATTGATTGAATCAAATTGAAGGATTATTGAAAGGAGTAAATATAAAATTTAATAAAATTAATCAATGAAAACTGAATTTGTTTTCACGTTTCAAAAACTCTGCAGTTTTATTCATTCAATTTGAATGAAACTGCTCTTAAGTACAGTTCCAGCCTCATAACAATAATAATAATCTGTATTTGTTAACAAAGAGATAAGTATTGCATGAATTAATATTGCTATTAAACTTAACCTTAAAATAAGTTTAAGTTAAGTTTTACAGTATTTCGTATACAAATTTTGAAAGTGACTATCGTTATACAACGCTAAACATTTCTGGACATGGTGTACACAAGGCTGGCATATCATTGAAAAATATTTATTATGTAAATCCGGAATTCCACGACGTGTGTATTTGGCAAATATTCGCTCTTAAATATACTTTTCAATTTTTTTTACCATTGTCATGGCAGTGATTCACTTGTAAGGAAATTTTAGTCATATTTACTGTACTTAATTAATTGATGAATTGTACCATACAATGTGTTTTTAATGATGATAAAATTCTATTCTATTCTATTCTGTTCATTAGAAAATGGCAACAAAATATTTAAAAAAACCACAAAACACCAAAACGTTTAAGAATGTTCGACGTACGTTTCGCCAATCATATTGGCACCATCAGAAGATGTTTAAGTTTTAAACATCTCCTGATGATGCCAACATAGTTGGCGAAACGTACATCGAGAATTGTTAAACGTTTTTGGTGTTTTGTGGTTATTTTTAATATTTTGTATCTTCCCACCACGCTTCATTGTTTAAAAAATGGATAGAAGAAAAAAGTTAGTCGACATGTCAAGTATACAATTATTAATATAATATAGTATTGGGTAATAAGGACCAGTTAAATGTATAAATTTTTTATTATTTGCCAGCGTTTCGTTACAAAATTGCAACTTCCTCAGGGCTCTACAATAATGAAGCACAAAAATTAATACTTTGTTATAACAAAGTATTAATTTTTGTGCTTCATTGTTGTAGAGCCCTGAGGAAGTTGCAATTTTGTAACAAAACGTTGGCAAATAATAAAAATTTTATACATTTAACTGGTCCTTATTACCCACTATATTATATTAACATATGTGATGGACGTAAAAAATAGATATACAATTATTATTTGTCGTCCTTTGACAATAATTATTATTTGTGGCAAACATTTGTACAAGTATACCTGTCCTCACGATGTGGCAAGTATCCACAAATGACAAATATTTGTCAACTGCGTCAGTCGTGGAATTCCGGTTTAAGATAAGATTAAATACATTTTAATTAAGACCTTTTATAAATATCTTACAAAACTTAGATTAATTTTGCAATACACTTTTTTTAATATAACCACCACTTTATCACACAAATGTAATTATTTTTAAAAAGCACCTACTGATATTTTTAAAGCACAGTTTTTTTGAAATCTAAAACACGTTTGTACTTAAATTTAGAGTATATTTTATTTTTAAAAGTCAAAACGTAAATGTTTATCAATAAAAAAGAATTTGAGCTAGATGACAGTTTTTGGTATCTAAAATTGCAGACGGACTACCAGAACAGCTTTTAAATATAATAAAGTCACTTTAACTCCACTTTCAAAAATATGAAACTAAGTAATAAATCGAGTTAATTTAAAATACATTAAGATATTAAATCAAAATATCTTTCAGAAGCACCAAAATGTCAGAAAACTACCAAACCAATTTTAAAAGTAAGAGATTTTAATGCCAGTCATAATTTTACCTAAAGCTACTAACTATACGTTCTCTAGCTCTAACATCAAATAATTTTCACTAGTTCTCGAAGCTCAAAACCTGTAAGCTTAAGGTTTGTGATCTATTAGAATATAGTTTTTGGTAAAGTTGTAGTTTACTACATTGAAATTACATATCAAAAAAATTTTGATTATATTTTCCAGACTGAAGGTCTGAAGGCCATGCTTTAGAGATTTATGCACAAAGGGATTCTCCTGAAGGCATTTTATGCATGGAAAAAAATTCACTAGCTAGACAATCCAGTCAATTTCAAAAGATAAATCGGCATATTAAATTCAATTTTATCCGGCATTCATAAAATTTAAAATATTACAAATAAAACGTTCTAAAAAAGGTAAATATTTAAAGCTTTCAAGCTCACAAGTCAGACCGTTAAATCGCCAAAGATTGTTCAACATACCAAATTCAATTTTATCCGGACTTCAGAAAGTTAAAAATGTCTCAACTAGTCATTTTCAAAATGAAAATACTTAAAGCTTTGAAGCTTTAAAGTCAGACAATCTATTCCAAAGATAAATCCGCATATGAAATTAATTTTTATCCGGACTTCAGAAAGTTAGAAATGTCACAAACAATAGTTTTTTTAACCGGAATAGTTAAAGTCTCAATGTTGTAAATCGAGATACGAATAGAATTATTTTTAAAAGTGAAATATTTAAAACTTTGAAGCTTTTAATCCAATCCAAAGATAAATCTGTATGATATTAAATTTTATCCGGAGTTCAGAAAGTTAAAAATGTCACTAAAAAAATTTTTAACCGGAAGAGTCAAGGTCTCAAGCTTATAAATCGAGATTTAGTCAACAAATAGAATCAAATTAAAGTATTTAAAGTTACGAAGCTTTCAAATCTGGCAATGCAGTCCAAAGATAAATCCGCGTATGAAATTAAATTTTATCCGGACTTCAGAAAGTTAAAAATGCTGTAAAATATTTTTTTGAACCGAAATAGTCAAAATCTCAAGCTTGTAAATCTACATATTTTAGTCAACAAATACAATCATTTTTAAAGTAAAATATTTAAAGCTTTGAAGCTTTCAAGAGACAATCTAACCCAAAAATAAATCTGTATGACATTAAATTTTATCCGAACTTCAGAAAGTTAAAAATGTAAAAAAATACTTTTTTAAATTGGAATAGTCAAGGCCTCAAGCTTATAAATCGAGATCCAGTCAACAAAAAGAATCATTTTTAAAAATAATATAAAATTAACATCATTTTGAGATGATATGTAGTCAGTAAGGCTAGCTCACCGTAAGCCAGTTGATCCAGTTAGTTGTCTTATCGGTAATGTTATTATAATATGAAGTAATACTTTAGTAAGTCAACACAACCACATGTAAAGTGTACTTTCAACACAAACAGATTAAAAGTGTACTTCCAGCACAAACACCGGCCGAACAAAAGGACCCGGTGCAGTCAAAACGACATCATCATCATGATCACCATCATCATCAACATCAACAACAACAACCACACAGCACAACTGTCACGCCATATCGTTCACGCACCATGCCGTAAAACAACTGGCCCCGAGCAAAGCCCTAGCACTACTAACTCCGAACTCTCCGCCAGTGAATGTGTGTACGTATGTGTGTGTGTGTATGCGTCCGCCAGTGCCACCGGGCTTGCCGAGATCTCTCTCACTGCTCTGCTCTGCCCTCCACCTTCTCCCCCATTGCCCACTACTACTCCTGCCACCTACGACTCTCCGATGCCTCCCCTTAGCCACCGTACTGACACTCACAAATACACAACGTGTGTTCGTTAACTACACTTATCTAAGTACAAATTGGGGAATCCCCGGGAAAACTCGACTGAGCAACTATTTTAACCCGACCCTTTTGTCATTTTTCGTTCTGTTTATTTATCTGTCCACCTGTTTGTTTGCCCGTCCGTCTGTTTATTCGGCTATTTATTTATCTGCCTGTTTGTTTGTTTATCTTACGAACTAAATAAAAAAAATTCGACTGATGACCAGTCCTATACTTCCCACCTAGTAAATATTTGCAAAAAATAAACACTTTTTTTTTTTATTCTTTGACTAGGCCCAAATAACCTTAGCTGTTGGTGGTCTTTAAAACACAATTTAATTTTTATTCTTTGAAAAAAGCATGGCCCTCTTTTTTGTTTGGTGATCACTGATGGCTAGCTTAATATAGCAAAAATCATGGTTACCTTGATTTACGTACAATTTTTATTTTTTTTAGTAAAATATTTTTTTTCTCGAAAACTATACATTTTAGAGAAAAAAAATATTTACATTTTTTTCATATTATAACATCTAGAATTCATTTATATTTATTTACCTATGTTAATACGTGACATTGAGGACGTTTTTTTGAATATCTCAGGATCCACTGAACCGATTTGACTCAAAATCTAATCAGATCTAAGTTAAAGGCTGATAAACACAATAGAACAATCGGCATGCCCGTATGTTGTTCCGTTCTTAAGATATCGAAGGCGAAAAATTGACCACACACATCACACACACACACACACACACATACACACACACATACAGACATCAGTCAGAAAATGATCTTAAAAGATTGCTAGGGTCTCAAAACGTGAAAATCTGTTAAAATCTCGAAATATTTTTTTCGGACTAAATCCATTACTTCCCTACCATAGTAGAGGTGGGAAGTAAAAATATGGAATAGAAAATCTTTTAGCGTAAGCTGAACAATATTATATATGATACATTTTTAGAGTGTTGGTCCAAGTCACTATACAGGGTGTATCACAGAAAACCGAACATAGGGAAAACTCCATTGTGCAAATTAGTTAGGATCAACGATTACTTTGACCACATATGAGAATGGGTACCATGGTAACGCTGACTAACCATTATTTAATAACAATAATAGCTAATAATGAATAATTAGAAAAATCAGTTAAAATAAATTCTTCAATATTAAATGAATTTATTTTTATTAATGAAACAATTTTTTATTAAGAAAATATTTTTTTAACTAATAATTAAACAAAACAAACAGTTAAAATAAAAAATTAAAGCAAATGTTCAAATAAACCTCCATTTTGAATTAAGCAGTGGCTTAATCGGTTACAAAAACTTTGTCTCACTTTATCTAACATTACAGGAGTCATATTGAAACATACTTCGACGATTTTGTCTTTAAGTTCATCCAGATTTTGTCAAATGAACAGCAATATGCATTTGTTACTGTATACGTACACCATGGAAAGCATGGTAACGACCTCTGAATAGAGGGCAAAGCAATCTCTGATCTTAACTAATTTGTACTGTGTACTTTTCCCTATGTTCGGTTTTCTGTGATACACCCTGTATATGAATATTATGAAGTATTAGAAATACCTTGTATTATGTCCGTCTTGTGACTTCTTGTGATTTAACACGACGCATTTCAGCAACGAGTTGCCATCTTCACCTGAAGATGGCAACTCGTTGCTGAAACGCGTAGTGTAAATTCACAAGAAGTCACAAGACGGACATAATACAAGGTATTTCTAATACGTCATAATATTAATATTATATATTACATTTTATGATCAAATTACAGTCCGTGAATTCAGGATTGTCCAAAGTTTCATAAATGTCCGAAAATGGTGAGAAACCGAACAATTCTGTTACGTTAAAATGGAATTAAAAGCATGGAGGGAGCGATTTATTTACTTATTGTGGATTATAGACGCGTCGACAACTTAGGTCATTAGCGTCTTAAATACAACAAATATTATAATATATCACTTAAAAACTAAATTACATCACAAAACATCCATGAGCAGAGGTGGGATTCGAACCCACGACAGTCTGATTCAGAGGCCGCGACGCTACCAACTGAGCCATACTGTCCTCTGGAGGGAGCGAGATCTACAATTCACAATTTCAAAAATATGCTAACAACCCACAATAAAACGAAATTACGGATGTTCCGTTACATTGATAAATCGTTCAATCTAGACATGGATAGTTATGTACCTATAAACACACATATATCGGAACTTCTCTAATGTAGATAGCATGAGAGAGAAAGGGGCAAATACGATATGCGTAGGCATTCGACCGACAAAGACAGAAGAAAGAGGACACCGCTGGTGCACACACGTGAGTGTGGAGATCGAGGTCTTTTCTAGGTCTTTGTACCAGATATGGAATGTGTGAGTTCCTTTTATAGGGTGGTTACATACACAATGTGGCGGAAGTAAAACACCTGCCTATGATATTGGGAATGATAATTGCATACATTCGGGTCTTCGAGTCTTTTCTAAGCCTTTCTACCAATTATTTCATAATCTCAGTTTCTATCATAGGATGGTTACATTCAGAATGTGGCGGAAAAAAAATCTATTCATGATTGTCTTCAGATATGGTAAAAGTAACGTGATTATTGTTATTCATAATCTGAATTTCTATCATAGGATGGTTGATTGTAGCGGAAGAAAAATGCCTATTCATGATTTGTCTTCAGATATGGTAAAAGTAACGTATTTATTGTTATTACTTCATAATCTGAATTTCTATCATAGGATGGTTACATACAGAATGTGGCGGAAGAGATGTATTTCATGTCTTCAGGTATGGTGGAAGCAACGTTATTATTGTTATTATTTCATAATCTGCATTTCTATCATAGGATGGTTACATACAAAATTTTGTGAAAAAGAGGCGTCTTACTATGATTTAGCATAAGATATGGTGGAAGTGACGTAATTATTGTTATGATTTCATAATCCGAGTTCTTATCATAGTATGGTTGCATACAAAACGTTGTTGAAAAAAAGCGTCTATACAGGAGTTGTTTTCAGAAATGGTGGAAGAGACGTGATTATTGTTATGATTTCATAATCCGAGTTCTTATCATAGGATGGTTGCATACAAAACGTGGCAGAAAAAAAGCGTCGAGTGGTGTTTTGCGATATGGTGGAAGTGACGTGATTATTCTTATTATTTTATAATCTGAGTTCTTATTATAGGATGGTTGCATGCAAAACGTAGTGGAAAAAAGCGTCTATACAGGAGTTGTTTTCAGACATGGTAGAAATGACATGATTATTGTAATAATTTCATAATCTAAGTTCTTACCATGGTCCAAAAATCGACTTTCAGTAACTGGATTGAAATTTAAGACTTTAATCTTTCACCTTGCCACGATGAAAGTTGCAAAAGCAAATTCGCACGCCCGTAGGTCCGCTTAGAAATGGTGCAAAGACACACAGAACGTGTCATCAAGGAAATTTGACGTCAGGACCTGAAAGCTGAGGTTTTTCCATCAAAATTTGTGTGTATTAGCACAATAACCTTCAAAAGACTTATGCCGAGTTTATCGTACATTATTTAACACGCTGTTTTGTTAATTCGCTGTTATTTCTGTGGTTACTTCGTATGTGTTATTCGGTGTAAAAATTTAACAGCGATTAACAAAACAGCGTATTAACTGTACGATAAACCAAATTTACAGTTAAATAGATTACCTAATGGTAATCTATTTAACTGTAAATTTTGTAAGCATATTGGAATCAATCAAATAAAGCCTATTTAAAATGGCCGCAATCGGATCATTTTAAGAGTTGTATTTAAGGGTTGAAAAAAATATAGGCCCGAAAATACGGAATAAAATTTCGGAATTCTTTCAAAATCGAAATTTAAACAGACTCTGCTTAAATTTCGATTTGGTGGACAAACATAACTTCACAAAAAGGACAGCATCCGTCTTGGAAGTAACAACTTAAAACCCCCCAGGGGGACATTGGAATGTGGTTGCTATCGCAAATTGCATTCCAATGTTCTTTGGGAATTAGCGCTCCCAGTGACCCGAGCTCGTGCCAGTCAGTTTGTGTATGCCGGCCAGCGGATTCTAATACACAAATGGATCATTTGTTATGTTGAAGACGCTAATGACCTGAGTTGTCGACGCGTCTATAATCTACAATTAATTAACAACTTTAAATTCGTCCCAACTGACCAGTCCTAGACAAGATTCGCCTGTACTAGACGCGGAGACAACAACAGTACAAAGAGTTGCTGTGTGATTATGGTGAATGTTTTGCACCGGTTTACCACCAACTGTGTGTCCGTGCCTACACGTGTGTGTGTGTATTCGTTGTCTATATCTATGGTCACAGGGCAAAATAGCCTATGCAAAAGTTCTAGTAATTTTTACAATTTTATAATAGGTATTATGTAAAAACGGCTTATAAATGGAGAGCTGGCGACGATTTTTCTCTAGTGTTTACATAAAGCAAAATAAAATTTAAAATATCTGTATGCGTGTTCTCTATTTGAGAATTTGAAAATCTGACAGCCTTTCTCCCTTGCGTTTTAGGTGGCAGGTAGAAATTAGACACGTAAAATATGAATTTTTCATGTACATCTAATAATGCAACACTTTTTATTCTATATTAATGAGTAATAATTTAGAATACATAAAATAACATTGCTCGATTGGTTATTTTTATCATGTCATTGTCGATAGATTTATTTATAATAATTAAAAAGAATTATTTCACGTATCTACGTAAGGTCTGGCATATATATTTTTTTTACATAAGGGGTGACATATATTTTGTAATTTTATTCTAAAATGCCAGACCAAAATGTTGATGTGAACACTTCGAAAACAAGCCGTGAGGTGGGTCGTTTATTAGGACTAAAGTGCGACCCTTGAGGTCCGCACGACGAACTTCCCAGTTTGATAAATATTTAATAATAATAATTAAATTAGATATTACACAGAAAAGTAATCATTTTAATCATTAAAACATAATTATTATTTATTTTTAACAATAGTTTTAAAAAAACAAAAAAAAAACGGCTAAACCGATTTTTATAAAATTTATTTCGGTTCAAAATGACGTTAACACGCCTCGATTGACACCTTTACGAAGTCGATATAATTTTTAATTCGCGAGATATTGTGTAAAATCTATTTTTTTGGAGTCTATTTGGTTAAGAAAAAAGAACGGCTGAACCGATTTTGAAAAAATTTCTTTCAGATCATATTTACGTTAATACGCGTCGATTGGCACCCTAACGTAGTCGATATCATTTTTCATTCTCGAGATTTCGTCTTAGAAAGAAATGGACAGATACGTACGTACGTACATACGTACACACACACGCAGACATCTTTCTAAAAATAGTGTAAAAATAGTGTAGTGACCTTGAAACATAAAAATTTGTTATACATTTTGATTTCGATTTTCGGACCCATTACAATAACTTCCAATGGGAAGTTAATAAAACATTGTGTTATTACATGAAAATTTTGTCTTATTTCTACCTGCCATCTAAAACGCAATAGAGAAAGGGTGCTAGACTTACAGATTCTCAAATGGGAAACACTTATACAGGAATTGTTGAGATTATTTTCCCTTATGTAGACACTTAAGAAAATCCGTCGCTGCTTTTTAGACTATTAGCTCCACAATAAATCAATACAAATAAATAAGGTCGTGGTTTTGTGCAGTTATACAACAGTAAAAGTTCAATTTTTTTCGAAAAACTTCTTGGGCGGCACTGCCACGACGATTTGAAGAGTAAATGCTGAGAGAACTGGCTAAATGAAGCGCAATTCTCCACAAAAAATGTGTGACAAAATGTGGTACAATACTCTAAATCAAAAGAACAATTGATAGATGACTAATTCTTGTCTGTAAAAGTTGTTCAAAAAATCTAAAGGAATTTTTGGATTTTGTAGGGGTTTGCGGATCAAAGTTTAAGAACCTCTGCCGTAGAGGATTAGATCGCCATTGATGTGATTTTACTTTAAAATTTACTTAAACCACTTTGCCACGCTATCATAGATATAAGCTTCACAGAATAGTTGGAAAGCGATGGGCTTTTACTGCAACGACGCACCGCTGAGCTTTAAAGCTCTGTATCTATCTGTATCACACTCATACACGTAGTATATGCATACATTCTTTCTTTTTCTCACTCACTCCCAACCTTTATCTGTGTCCCTCTATATTGGTATGAAGAGCTCTTGTAGTGTTACAGTTGTGATTTTAACTGATTTTGATGGAACGTTTAGATAGACTAATTTATTAATGCTTTGAAAAAAAAACTCTTTTTCGTGTTTTGTACTCGACTGTGATTGGTCCATACCATTACGTTAAAAGTTCGTTAACAAAACAGTCTTTTACATCCAAATTCTGATATTTTATTGTTTTTAAATTTTTTCTATGAATTTGTTTTTCAAAATTTATACTTTTGACATAGAACAACGTCTTTCCCGGCGGTATATAGGGAGTTAAAATGATGCGAGGCGAAAAATGCGTCGCAAAAAAAAGTGGGTGTGTGCTTATTACCACACGTGTCCGTTCATCGATGGATTTGTTTCTTTCATCCGTTTTCTGTAAAGGGCAATGTTTAATGAATGAATTGTGAATTATAGACGCTCGACAACAAGGGTCATTAGCGTCTGTGGCAATGTTTAATTAATAATTATACATTCTTATACAATATATGAGTATGAAGGAATTAAATTATTATTTAAAAATATTTATATGTAAATTACTTATACAGATTTTCACTATTAGTAACACGCAGCACAAATTGTATATACTTGACCCGAGCGCGTTTGATGTCGAGTGGAGCCGAGTAAACCCGATTCAGCGTCACCGACCCGAGCGTGACGGTTCACTTTCGTTCACTACTCAGAAAGAACGCAAAGTGCGCCTAAAGAAGTTTTCACTTCAAAAACTCTTTTTCGTGTTTTGTACTCGACTGTGATTGGTCCATACCATTTAGTTAAAAGTTCGTTGCCAAAGTGTCTTTAACATCCAAAATCCGATATATTTTTATTGTTTTTAAATTTTTTCTGCAAATTTGTTTTTCAAAATTTATACTCTTTTTTGACGCAGAACAACGTCTTTCCCGGCGGTATATAGGGGGTTAAAATAATGCGAGACGAAAAATGCGTCACAAAAATAATACATGACGCTAACCATCATAGTTACGCCATAGTTTGTGTTTCGTATCATGTATGTCATGTTAATATTTTTTTACAAATGTGAGGTCATTTTATACTTTGATTACATAAAACTAAAAATTATTAATTGTAAGATAAAACTGTAGTAGTAGTTCTACGTCTTCGGTTGCGGCACAAACGTACTTACTGTACCCCTTGTCATTTTTAGGGTTCCGTATCTCAATAATAAAAAACGGAACTCTTATAGGATCACTCGTTTGTCCGGCTGGCTAACTGGCTGGGTGTCCGTCAGTCAAGACACATTTTCTCAGAAACGGATAGAGATATCAAGTTGAAATTTATACAAAATACTAAGATCAACGGTCCCTTAAAGGTGTAAAGAATTTAAGCTTCTATGTCAACGCAATCAAAAGATACGGCCGTTTTGTCATCTCATCAAAAACCTATAGGGTACTTCCCGTTGACCTAGAATCATGAAATTTGGCAAAAAGCAAGGTCTCATAGCACAAGCAAAGGAAAAAATCCAATAATCACAAAAAGTAAAAATTAAAGGGGTCCCACACATAAAACGAAAAAACATTTTAAAGGCTGTATCTTTGTATGATGTAGCCAGTTGAAATTTTTACAGAATATATGTCTACCTAATATAATTGTTGTAACGGTACGGAACCCTCGTATAGAGTTCCGATGGAAATACAATATTCTGATATTTTGGCTATGATAATATTATTTTAATAAAACAAGTTAATCTTTAAATAACATGTGGTGGAAATCCCGGTGTTAATGGTGAGAGAACTAGTTTGTCAGAAAGTATAATATAATATATAAATTAACTTTTGTCAAGTTTAATATAAAGACAAAAAAAAATAGTAAAAAAGTAGGTCATGCAGAAAAAATAAAAAAGGAAAACTTAATTACTAAAACGAGAAAGGAGCTAAAAACTCGATTTCAAGATATTTTAATTTCTTATCCTGGCTCACCTAAAAATTCTGTTTAAAAAAGGACGTGTCATCTCATTAGATAATATCTATTCATTATCTAGACACTTCCAGTTAGTAAAAAGAGCGAGAAATTAGTTTAAAAGACAATGATAGACTTCAGTCCGGTTTTCAAAGATTTCAGAACTGCTTTCAGCCTCACACGAGACTTGAAACTCAAAGAAGTTGTGGATTTTTTTTCCATTTCCGTTCATTGCATACTTTATAAAAGTACTAAATTGCAAAAATTAATAATTATAAAAATTAGGAAAAATAAAAAAATGGGTGTGTGCTTATGACCACACGACAGAAGTGAAAACTTCAGATTTTCTAGTTTTAAAATATATATATATAATTTTTTAATCACACATAAATATATTAAAATCGGCCTATACAATTAAATTTATTGAATATAATACCTTAACGATAATATTAAGTTTTAGTGTCATCTGTTAGCGCACTTGTGAACTATAAAATATATTTTTATACTTCATTAAAACAATATAAAATGTTAATATGTTTTTTTAATTTTTAGACAATTTTACTGTTACATTTGACGGCATTTGGTAAGTTATTCAATAATTTTTATACATTACAAAATATATGTTTTAGTGTCATCTATTATCACACTTGTGAACTACAAATGACTTTTTACTCGTATAAAGTTTTTAGTGTCATCTATTAGCAAACTTATGAGCTACACACTATTACGAGCATATTGCAAATGTACGAGTTCGTGTTTGAACCGAGTAGCCACGATTGTCACCGTCGGGTGCGTTTCACAACACTGTTGTTAACAGCCCAGACAAAGCGCGCCTGAGAAAGTTTTCACTTCAAAAACTTGGGTTGCTGTGACAAATCTTGCCGACAAAATTTGCTAATTTATACATTGTTGCATTTAAACGTATTATTATATGAACTTTATTTTTGGACAAAATAAAAATATAACCTCATAATACATTTCATGAAATGAATAAATTTTCGTCAATTTCAATATTCGACAAGGATTTTATCAATTCAACATCTGCACCAAATTATATACATCTTTCCGTAAGTGTAATGTATAACTCGCTGTGTTTCATAAATTTTTTAAAGTAAAAAAAAAATTTTAGATCAGAATGGCAAAAAAATAAATAAAAACAAGGGTCGCACTTTAGTCCTAATAAACGACCCACCTCACGGCTTGTTAATTTTATATAAAGATCTACGATATTAACAAATTACGTCAAAAAGATCTTTATAACAACTCGTCAGTAATATTTCATTATCTAGATATGAAATCTACTATTTTCCTTGATTTAGAAATATAAAAGCAATTTAGGTTTAAAAGAACGATAAAATAACAATTCGAAACAATTTTTATTTATTTTAAACGATTACCGCTGACCTGGCAAACAAATTGACGAAATTGTACGTTACGTAAACATGATTCGATTTTTAAAATTGATTGAGCAGATTTATAAAAAACTCCGGCGGTACGCTGGAGGCTATATATTGAAAATTCTGAACCTTTTAACTTACAAACGTGAGAAAGCTCTCATGCTGGAACTTGCTACTGTAGCATCGTTTACACCAGTGAAAATATTGATTTCGAAGAGAAAATTTCCTGTATCAGTGGTTTTCTACGTGGGCAATGGAGTAGTCCCGCATTTTTTTATTTTTTTTAGTATTGGAATCTAAATTACAAATAGATAATATAAACCATTTTTTTGAGAATTTTTCGAAAACTTTTTCTATAAGAAACAAGCCGTGAGGCGGGTCGTTCATTAGGACTAAAGTTATTTTTAATTGGGACTCACAAGTGCGACCCTCGAGGTCCACACGACGAACTTTCCAGTTTGATGAATACTTATTCAATATTAATAATTAAACTAGAAATTACACAGAAAAGTAATCATTAAAACATAATTATTTATTTTTAACAATAAATTTAAAAAACGGCTGAACCGATTTTTATAAAATTTATGTCGGATCATAATGACGTTAACATGCTTTGACAGACACCTCAACGAAGTTGATAATATTTTTTTGGGCGAGATTTCGTATAAAATCTACTTTTTTGCAGTCGTTTTATTTAAACAAAAAAAAAACGGCTTGATCGATTTTGATAAAATTTCTTTCGGGTCTTGTTGATGTTAATATGCTTCTATTTGCACCCTATCAAAGTCGATATCATTTTTTATTCGCGAGATTTCGTGTAAAATCCACTTTTGGTAGTCTTTTTTTTTAAACAAAAAAAAACGGTTCGGCCGATTTTGATAAAATTTCTTTCGGATCAAAATGACGTTAACACGCCTCGATTGATACTCTTACGAAGTCGATATAATTTTTTATTCGCAAGATATTGTGTAAAATCTACTTTTTTGGAGTTTATTTGATTAAGAAAAAAGAACGGCTGGGCCGATTTTGAAAAAAATTCTTTCAGATCATATTTACATTAATACGCGTCGATATCATATTTCATTCTCGAGATTTCGTCTTAGAAAGAAATGACCACATTCGTACGTATTTCAAAAATAGTGTAGTGACCTTGAAACATAAAAATTTGTCATACATTTTGATTTCGATTTTCGGACCCATTACAATAACTTCCAACGGGAAGTTAAAAAATTCCCAAAAGTATGTATTTTTCAATGTAATTTTAAACATAGAATTATACCGCTACGGAAATTACGTTAATTGTCCATTTGATGACCCAACGTCCTCTGATGTTTGTCCGAAAAACCGACACAGCGGCGATTAGGCTCGATCGTCACCGATCATGGGCAATTACAGGCAATTATGCCCTCCACATTCGTAATCGCCTGTAATCGTCCATCATGGCCGATAGTATAGAGGAGGCATAATAAAAGACCACAGGGAACAACGCCATTAAAATTGTCGGAAATTCTCACGTCGGCGTCCTGAATTTCAAGGCCTTAGTTCTGAAATTTTCGACTAAATTACAAAATATCGACTGTGCGTTGCTGTAAAATCATCGCACCGAATTTCGGTGCAATCACCTTGAGAAAAGCATCCGTGCAAACTGAGCTGATCCAATCAAACAGGGGGATAGCGCGCGCGCTCTCTCTACCATCACGACACACGACAGCGGCGCGGCAGCGAGCGAAAAATAGAGAGAGAAAGAAAGACGGCGTTGCCATGGAAATGGCAGCTGCGTGTCGGCGCGCGTCCTTCCTTCCTTCCACCTGTCAGCCGTCGTTATACGGCGCCGGTGCTGCCGCCGCTGTCGTTAGTCTCCGACAAGTGTCGACGGATAGACCTTCGGATCGGTCTGCCCTATATACATATGTAAAACGTACGGAACACAAGCCGACCTTACCCTACATATAAATACGTACCGGGTTATGCATAATCTTTGTCCCAGAGGCTACCGTCGGATTTCCTAAATATCGAATACATAGACAAATTTTTCTGGGAAATCTGACGGTGGACTTTTCGTTTATGAGATCAGGAGGCCAGAATACAGGAGGAGAGTTTTTCTCATCGCAATAATCTGTTCCCAAAGCCGACCATCGGATTTTCTAAGTATCGAAGACAGACAGATTTTTCTGTGTGAACTAGCATTGGGGTAAACAAATAGGGAGCCATAATTTTTGTATTTTTATTTTGCCTGAAAATTGAAAAATTAGGGCTGCCGAGGGATTACGGTTGGATGAACTCTTGCACCCCACGATTATACGAAAGTACTCTTTGAGACCATCATTTTAACGTCAGTTTTATTTATGTAGTTGATGACATAAGAAAAAAAAACTCGGGTCGCAGTGCCAAACCCTGCCGACAATATAGTGTATTTGCTAATACAGGCATTGTGGCATTATTATGCGAACTTAAGTTTGTTTTTTGACAAAATAAAAATTTAACCCCTTAATACATCCCTTAAAATAATTAAGTTTTTCTAAATTTTGATATGGATTTTATCAGTACAACATCTGCACCAAATTAAATACACCCTTCCATAAGTAAATCCATATCAACAAACTAGTGTTTTCATAAAACTTGAAAGTCCGGTCCTGTCGGGCCGATTTTATTAAAATTTTAGCAGCACATTTTAATCTTTACTAAAGAGTTAAATTCCAATTTTGAAACGATTTTGACAATTTTTTTGGTATTTTTGGGCCCAAAAACTTTTTGGAACCCCTAAATACAACCCTGAAAATGGTCCGATCCGGCCCATTTTAAATAGGCTTCTTGCGGTGATGGGTTCCAATGTGTGTACCAAATTTCGTTTAAATCGATTAAGTCTGTCGAGAGTTATCGTGTACACACATATATATAATATATAAACATTTTCAAAAATGGTGGCAAATTGTTCAGGAGGGTATGAAACGTCGAGAAATTTTGGTCCGACCCCTAGGTCCCGCCATCCGACCGACGCCAATAGTGTATGTGCCATATTCTATGGCAAATACACTAATGATTGGAAAATGAGGGCTGCCAAGGGATTGCGATAGGATGAATTTAAAATATGAATGAGTTCTAATTCTAGATAACCCTAGAAGTTGGTGGGCTTAAATAAATAGAAAAATAGACAATTGAGAATATAAGGTCTTCAGTCAAACATACCAAACCTACCAGTGATACTATTTCGTCTTGTTTCTTCGAGAAATATGTCTCGAGATCTCGACAATTTAATATAGATCTACGCCGGGTTTATCGTATCTTTAACACGCTGTTTTGTTAATCGCTGTTAAATTTTTACACCGAACAACACATGAAACATACGAAGTAACCATAGAAATAACAGCGAATTAACAAAACAGCGTGTTAAATAATATGTACGATAAACCTGGCACTAGTCTCGACATACGAGACAAGAAAAATTATAAATCTCGTGTCGAGATGTCTCGTCTTAACATTACAAGCCACCGTCTTATTTTCATGTTTTTTCAAAAAATGTACGACTTGAATTTGCCTTCAGTAGAACATAGAAAAAAGTTTCATGAATAACGAAAAGTGTTTTATATTTTAAATACCTCTAACGTGACGTGAATGGAAAAAAAAACTTGAGATGGGATAAAAAATATTTCAATTTTGACTATAAACGTTAAATTAACTCTTCTTAACCCTTCGGAACGATAGAAAAAAAAACGAAATGGATGTCAGTAATACAGATAATACAGATCCAGGGGCGTCCAATCTGAATATGGATTTTCGGAGAACATTATCAATTTATTTTTCTAACAAAATTGAAGAAGCCGTGATGTGGCTTCGTTTTATGATTTTTTTTAGTTTTTGGTAGATAGTTGTACATTTTATAGCCTGTGTTGTCGGGCGTCTATAATTTACAATATCTATATGATAGTAAACGCAATATATACGTGATAAAAAACTGTTTATAAAAAAAATCTCCTTCGTAAAAAGCCACTAAAAAGACGAAAATAATAAAATTTTGAAGTCGGCGTCGATTTAATTACTAAAACTGTTGATATATCTACTTTTATTAAATTGACGCCGATCTCAAAATTGTATTATTTTCGTCTTTTTAGTGACTTTTTGAAGGTTTTTTTTTTATAAAAAGTTTTTTATTTTACCTTTAGTGGATTTGCAATAGATACGTAGTTTGTACTTATTAACCGACTTATTTTTTGATATTTGATAACCTACTAATAACTAAACTAAAAAAAAACTACTGAACCGATTTAAGAAAAATGTATGTGGCACCACCCTAAAGACATGTGTTATTAAATAAAACAAGAAGCATCAAAAACAGTTCACAAATGCAGGAGTTATGAGATAGGTAACATGACAAAAAATATTGTTATACTAGAAAAAAAACTGCTGAACCGATTTCAGAAAAAATTATTTGGGACCAATCCGACAGCTTTCTGAACACAGCGAAGTCAAAACTTTTCAAATCTTAGTAGCCATTCCTGAGTAAGGGACAAACATAAAAAAAGTGGATGTGTGCTTATGATCACACGACAGAAGTGAAAACTTGATTATATGCAAAATATACATAATATTATTTTATTATTATAATACATAATAATAAAATCGTAAGTACCTACCTCTTGAAACGATGCACTCCTTGTTAGGCAGTAAACGTGCACGTCACCGACCCGAGCGCGCTTGATGTCGAGTGGATCCGAGTAAACCCGATTCAGCGTCACCGACCCGAGCGTGACGATTCACTTTCGTTTACTTTTCAGAAAGAACGCAAAGTGCGTCTAAAGAAGTTTTCACTTAAGAAGCATACTGATCGAATCGAGAACGTCCTCCTTTTCGAAGCTCTGTTGTCGTGCGTCTATAATTTACAATTCATTCATTCATTCCTTTTTGAAGTCAGTTAAAACGCATTAAAATAATACCTACATTATTATTATGAAAAAGATTACCAAGTAAATAAATAAAAATTCGATATGGACGCACGCCACTGGTGAAAGAAAGCAGATGCATGTGGATGAAGGTGAGCGAGTTGGTAGTGACAGGCTAGACCCTGCTATACTAGCCCATCGGAACTCTTGAAGCACTGTGAATTTACGAGCCGGCAAACAGATTCCGCATCTCCCAATATAGAAATTCTGTTTCTCCTCGTAATCCCAGCGCAGACTACGATCTCTTTGGCGTCAATGTTGCTCGCAAGTCGCAAAACATCAATTGTTTTATTCAATTGTCCGTACAGAAAAATAAACTAGCTTAGTTGATGATATCAAAGCTCTAACTTCTCTATGTGAATGTACATCAACATTTCTCTTTTTTTTTAAGTGAAACTTTATTAGCCTCGTTTTTTCTTTCGTTCGGTTACGCATGTCGAGCGTCACGTTACGTCCGCAATCGAAGAATCGCCTATACATGGTGTTGCGGGTAATAGGGATTTAACCCGTAAAATCAAACTTTTGCGATTTCCTGCTTTCTTAATTATTTTAGGAAAAATATCTTCGAATAAAAGTTTTAGAACATAAAATTCTGCATCTAAATCATTAAACAAAATTAATTTTGCATGCTTTGTAACGGCAGAAATTTGATATGAAAATGTCAAAATTATCTCAAAAACAGATAGCGATAGCCATGGTTAGCCATGATTAGCCATGGATAGCCATGATTAGAAATTATTCTGGCAGCTAAAACGTCATCATTTTGTTCAAGTTCCATGGCGATCGCTATCTATTTTTGAGGTAATTTTGACATTTTCATATCAAATTTCTGCCATTACAAAGCATGCAAAATTAATTTTGTTTAATGATTTAGATGCAGAATTTTGTTCTAAAACTTTTATTCCAAGATATTTTTCCTAAAATAATTAGGAAAGCAGGAAATCGCAAAAGTTTGATTTTACGGGTTAAATTCCTATTACCCGCAAAGCAATTCAACACCCTGTATATCCCAACACTGTTGCAGAGCGGATGGTGATTTCGGAATTACATGAAATCACAGAATTTCTTAAACTGTGCTACGCGAAGCCCTGGAAGATGCGGAGGGGCTCCACCGTCAGATGTGAAACTACAGCTCTTTTCAAAAAATCCAAATATCAAATAAGTCACATAAATTTCGTTAAAAATACATCAAATAAAAATATGTTATTCTTACTAGTTTTCAGTCATTTTAGATTCCACTTTATATACAGGGTCATGACTGCCATAGCCTGGGACTGTGTTGCTGGGGTGATTTCAGGTCAAAAATGTCTAATGAACATATACCCGGAACGCTGTCCTAACTGAGCTAGAAGCATTTGAAATTTTAGATAAGTAGTAGTAGGAATTCCCTACTAATTTGAAAACCATTTAGAAAGAAATCGATTTATTGAATTAGTTGCTCAAAATGTCCACCCAGTTGCTGTATACATAGTCTAGCTCTTCTTAGAATTGAAGTGGTAGCTCTGCGAATGGTGATTCACAGCCACCTGGTCTTTTTAATAATAACAAAACCAACAGCCGAACCTAATACCTGCGTTAAGTGGGCTTACTTATTTAAAATTTCAAATGCTTCTAGCTCAGTTAGGATAGCGTTCCGGGTATATGTTCATTAGACATTTTTGACTTGAAATCACCCCAGCAACGCAGTCCCAGGCTATGGCAGTCATGTCGTGGGACACCCTGTATAGGGTCATATTTTTATTCCGGGGGGGACTCCCGGACCCCCTCTTCATCAGTGGGCTAACGCTGCGGTAGACCTCACACTTGGGGCTCCGCCAAGAAGATTCCACTTTCTAGGAACTCAGTGTTTAAAAAACTTTGAGAAACGCTGATCCTTAGCAAGTTTCAACAAAAGAAGAAACAACGTGAGTATTTAGAAAGCTTTATTGTGCGAAAGAGGCAAATTTCCTCTAATCGATGCTCAATTCAAACAGTGGAAAAGTACTTTTAAGTGCACTGGATATTTCCACGTTAAAAGGAAACCCTTGTGTGGAAATATGTGAGCACTCATATATCTATAACCGCAAGGCAAAATCACTTACGGTTTTTTTAAGTTAAACTTCCTTGACGGCACTAGCTCACCGATTTGTGGACTAAAATTCTGAGAATGCATCAAAAGTTGAAATAGAGATATTACAAGTAGAGGGAGTCACTCAAAAACGCGTTGGTGATAAAGGTAGAGATGGAGAATACATGTGTGTTTCTATCTTTTTCTATCACGCTTGCGCAGCTATTTGTTTTTTTTTTTTTGAAGTGAAAACTTCTTTAGACGCACTTTGCGTTCTTTCTGAATAGTGAACGAAAGTGAATCGTCACGCTCTGGTACGTGACGCTGAATCGGGTTTACTCGGCTCCACTCGCTCCAGTCGTCATCAGCCACGTTTACTGTCTAACAAGGAGTGCATCGTTTCAAGAATTACGTTGTTATTATTACGTATTATAATAGGTAATAATAAAATAATATTATAATATTATGTTTGTTCAAAATTAACTTGCAAGATTTGACCCACACAAACTAACAAACTTACACAGCAAGTTAAATAAAAGCTTGTAAAAAGAGACATAAATCATTTTGTCGTGTCATCACATGTCTTACATAATACATCTATCGACAAATGTTTGAAGATTCAGCAAATTTTCTTGGAAATTCTATCACAATAGTCTTTCTGCAATATCATCAACAATAACAATTTTTTTAAGACCACCCAACTGAGTTATTTGGGTCCAAAATCACAGTGTGAACTTTCTTGGAAGGTAATTTTTTATTAATATTTGTTATGAGGAGACTGTTGGAGACTCGGCTTTGTGAATTCCGTTTTGATGTCTTGTCAAATTATAACATATAGGCTTAATACGTCCGTTTTTGCAGATAATAGGGATTTAACCCGTAAAATCAAACTTTTGCGATTTCCTACTTCCCTAATTATTTTAGGAAATATATCTTCGAATAAAAGTTTTAGAACATACAATTCTGCATCTAAATCATTAAACAAAATTAATTTTGCGGCAGAAATTTGAAATGAAAATGTCAAAATTACCTCAAAACAGATAGTGATAGCCATGGAACTTGAACAAAATGATGACGTTTTAGAATAATTTCTAATCATTTTGTTCAAGTTCCGTGGCTATATCGCTATCTGTTTTTGAGGTAATTTTGACATTTTCATATCAAATTTCTGCCGTTACAAAGCATGCAAAATTAATTTTGTGTAATGATTTAGATGCAGAATTTTATGTTCTAAAACTTTTATTCGAAGATATTTTTCCTAAATTAATTAGGGAAGCAGGAAATCGCAAAAGTTTGATTTTACGGATTAGATCCCTATTACCCGCAAAGCAATTCAGCACCCTGTATAATATAGCTTGGAGCCTCTGCCCTAGCACTGGTCCACCAAGTATGCAGTATTATTATACATAATGTAACATTGTATGTGAATTAACAAGCAATACAAATAAAAAAATATTATTATTCTGACCCAAAATTGGAAAGAAATAATTAAAGATTATATATCTAGACCTTGTTTTCTCATCATTTTCCGCATTCATAATGTTTGAACCACATCTAGCCCACAAAATAATGGTAAAGTGGCAAATGGAGATAGCAATGATGCGAACGGCGTTTGTTATGACATAAGTAATTATAAAAAAAATAACTGTCAATCAATATTTTTTAACTCTCGATCAGTATTTTTATTGTCAATTATAATTAATTTAACGCTTGATCAGTATTTTTATTGTCAATTATAAAAAATTTAACGCTCAATCAGTATTTTTATTGTCAATTATAATTAATTTAACGCTCGAAAAGTATTTTTATTGTCAATTCTAATGCTCGGTTAGTTATTTTTAATGCCAATTTAGTTGTATACAGGAGACAAACTTTAGTGCTCAATACTTTGGTTTATAGCTCAAATATTTTTTCCTTTATTGTAGGTATTTAGTTTTGGAAGGAAAAAAAAGATTTTACATCTTCAAATTAAATATAAATAAGTTAGACTTTTCCAACTCAACTTGGGTTGGACTTGGACAATTTAAAAAATGGTAGAATATAATAATCATAGGCAGTGGCGTAACTTCACTTCGCGGGGCCCAGGTGTAAAATTTTTTTTGGGGCCCCCCTCCCCCACTTTACTCAACTAAGAAAAATTTCCAATTATTCATGACATCATCATCCCATCAACATTTGATTGTATTCTCAAAATGTTCTACGTCATAATATATAAACGACTCTGTAATCAAAAGAAGTTCTACTGGTATTCTTCAGATAATAATATTGCGCTCTTTTATATTTAAGGGTAAATAAATCTTCCAGAAACAATAGTACTTGAATCTAGAAAGTAAATGCAATCTGCGCTTAGATATATATAATTGGACTGAGAAAAAAATCGAGTGTAAGGATTAATCAATCAGTAGGTGACCCAAAAATTGGGGGCCCCTCGAGGTTAGGGGGCCCCGGTGATTGCCACCTGGAACACCTGTGGTAGATACGCCACTGATCATAGGAGAAAACAAAAAGTTTAAGATTTAACAAAGTATTGTAGCGATGTTAAAGTATGTGAGTTTCAAAAAATCTTTCCGGTTTATGCGAGTCGGACGCGGGCAGGTGTAGGGTTCCTGGTGACACCCGATACATCTTTAATAGGTTTGACATCAGATACTGGCGTAGTAACAATACTCGTTCAATTGAAGAGGCGAAAGGTTCTTCTCAAGGTTAAAACATACTAAAAAAAGTAATCTATTTATACCCTTATAATTACGGTTCCGTTTCCGACCTAAACACAGTGGCGTAATCTCTACATAGTATAAAATGAAGTCGATTTCCGCAACGGTCTGTCTGTCTGTCTGTATAACCGCTAACTCCTCCTAAACCACGCAACGGATTTTGATGCGGTCTTCACCATCAGTTAGATAGTTTTTCACGGAAGGTTTATATATAGCGAACGAGCGAAGCGAGTGAGTAATGTAATTATAATATTCTTAGCACCCGGGCGAAGCCGGACAGGGCCGCTAGTAGATTATATATCTAGTTTCGTAATGAGGCTTATCAATACGCACTAGATACATAATATGGTATTTTTTGCCATATCCACTATAAAATAGCTGATTTTCACTTCATTTTCAAAAAATTTTGACAATTCATTTGTATCGTCAACTTTGCTCCTATAGTAGGTCGAGACACGCACAAAAGTATGTAATAGCGGACGTATCAGGCGACTAAACATAAATCACTATAAAAATGGCTTGCTTTCCCGCACTAGTGTGGGAAAGATAAGTTCCCGTACACCAGACTGTCAAAAGTCACTTTACATGCATGTAAAGCAGCTATATTATAGTGAATATGGCAAAAAAAAATTTAAAATTCACGGTGGCGACTATGCATAACAACTACTGAAATATTGAGGAGTAGACCGTTATAGGCCGAGAGCTAGTGATAATTTTTAGGTGTTATTTATTCAAGGTCTTATTTTTGTGAAGATGTTGAGGGAGGCATATTAAAGTGCCCTGAGTAAAGGATTTTGCTAGATAGCGGTATGAGAGGGATGCAGACCACCCCCAACATGTAACCAAAAAAAAAATAATCACAATTATTATTGCTTCAAGGCTAAAATTGTTTATAGGTATAGCTTGTCGGTGACAAAATCGATTGGTGAGTCTTAAAGAGGTGGCAGATCACCCTAAACGTGTCATGTTCCCGACGAAATTTATATTATTAGTTCAAGGTTCAAATTTTAATATGTTGTTACGGCGACTGTTTTAAGCATATATTTCAATTTGCAGAACAAAATGTCGATACTAACCCCTTCTCTTAGAGGGAAACTTGCTCGCCTAGGCTGCAAGGGGGTTAATACCGACATTTTGTTCTGCAAATTAAAATATATGTTTGAAACAGTCGTCGTAACAACATATTAAAATTTGAACCTTGAACAATAATATAAATTTCGTCGGGTACATGACACGTTTAGGATGATCTGCACCCCTTTAAGACTGACCAATCCATCTGCAAATATTATAATGGCATTATTAGGTCACCGACAAGCTTTACAAACAATTTCAGCCTTGAAGCAACAATAATTGTGACCATTTTTTGTTACATGTTGGAGGCGCGGTCTGCATCCGTTCCATACCGCTATCTAGCAAAATCCCTTACTCAGGGCACTTATGCCTACCTCAACATCATCACAAAAATAAGGCCTTGAATAAGTAACACCAAAAAATTGTCACTAGCTCTTGGTCTATTAAGGTTATCCTTAATTTAAAAATCGACGCTTGTCGTCTCTACTTCATAGACAAACAATAAGTACAAGACCAACACCCAACACACATGTATTAGTTGATCGCTTGATCAAATGAACGGACCAGTTCACAGTACGGCTGAACGGTTGAACAACACAACAACAATAATGATATGGAACTTGCAACCGGACACAAAAGATCTCAGCAGCGCACCGCGCCGATCATGTCGCCGCACTTTGTTACGAAAAACATTTATCAAAAAAATAACGAATCAACGTATATAAAAATGACCGTTTGTTTGTCCCGTTGCGTTCCTATACCATTCATCCGATTGTGATGGAACTTTGGTAACTTGTTGTGTGCACGCCTGCGAAGGTTTCTGTAAGTTCATAAATACTGAGCACCCGCGCAAAGTCGGGCGGGACCGCTAGATTACTGTGCATGGTGGAAGTACGTTTATATATGGCGAAGGGGCAGGTGTTTAATCTTTATCTATATATATAAATTCTTAGCACCCAGGCGAATACCGACCAATCGATATGCAAATATTATAATGGCATTATTTGGTCACCGAAGGGCTATACAATTTCAGCCTTGAAGCAATAATAATTGTGACCATTTTTTGATGTGAAACATCTTATGTCGGGCTGTGAACAGCCGCGTGAGGGGAAATATGCAATGAAATGTTTGGTCCGCTCCTTCGCTGCTGTTCTCCCCACCACTGCGGCATTCTCTTTCTCTCTTGGCTCAGGCGTGCACTGTAACACACGCGGTGTTACAGTGCAGTATATAGGATTACGTCAGCATAACAGTTAGTTGCTGCTTTTGAAAAAATATATACTACATAGAGAATACCACCGAGTTCAATAACGTTTTCTTTGATGTTTCACATCTGTCGGGGGTCCCAAGACCCACACCCTTTTTTTTGTTACATGTTGGGGGCGGTCTGCATCCCTCCCATACCGCTATCTAGCAAAATCCCTTACTCAGGACACTTTAATATGCCTCCCTCAACATCTTCACAAAAATAAGGCCTTGAATAAATAACACCAAAAAATTGTCACTAGCTCTCGGTCTATAAGTAAAGTGATTACTTTTGATTATTTCGGTGCCAAACCAAACTCTACCCGGATGAATCCTGGCCGGAAGGTAGTTCCTGTTTTCAATAATGCCACATAATTCTTTTTGGAACGTAGTGTAACTATAGACCGGGATACAAAGGAATTGGTATACGATTGAATGGTTGACCAATTGTAGCATGCATAGAAGAAGGCAAGTCGGTGTGAACGAAGTTGGCCGATGATATTGTTTAACTGAGTCGTACAGCACGCATGCGTGTAGATGCTGTTCACTTCATTGTGTCACGTTCAAGTAACTCAGGTCGCACACGATCCAGTGAATCCAAACAATTCAAACGCAATCTACCGGATGATTTGAAAAACGCCGATGCAAGTTGAAAAAGATCCAAAAAAAATTCCGAATATTTTTCAAATCAAGAGGTCTTGTAGAAAAAGGTCTGATTTTTCCTATAAGCACGAGAAAACTTTTATATCTCTTTTAGTTTAGAAGCTATAGGAGTGCAAAATTTTTGTTTTTTCTAAAACTTGTAAAGTGATGGACCGTTTGTTAGAATTAGCATGTTTTTATTGCAAACATTATCAAACGATCTGTCTTATGTTAAAAATCGCAACAAGAAATTTTATTTAAAAAATTACAAAAAAAGATATTTTCTAGATCTTTCTTAAATTTGCCACAAACACTGATTCCAATAAGTCCAAGAAAACTTAATAGCTCTCTTTTGGTTTAGAAGCTACTCGTATAAGGCTTCCAAAAATTTTTAGGTTTCCGTAGCCAAATAGCCATTTTACTCGGAGACTATTGGCACTATATAGATGAAATTTAGAAGTTAGGTGTCTTCTATGAACCGCTATACAATGATCTAGTGAAATTACGAAAAAAATTAAGAGTGGCACTCCAAACACGTAACTGAGGGTTGAATAAAAAATCCAGTGCACATAAACGTGTGGGATATCCTTAGATAGATCTTGAAAAATGATATTAGAAGTTTCAAAATGGCTTTTTTATTTTGGTGAGATACGCGCTTCTAAAGTAGTAAAAAGTGTGTCCTCCCTCTAACTTTTCAGCTATAGGGTACAGAATTCTGCAAAAATTTAAGGTAGTAGAACTTATAAATACTTTCAACGAAAATTGGTTTCAATAAGATATGTTGTCTAGTTTTTGAGATATTTTCGGTTACACGAGTAGTATTCATGAGTGTTCTACAACCTCCGCACTTTGGCTGTGACATCATCCAGAACTCTCATAAATATACTACTTACACGCTATTTAAAAGACTATAAATTGTTATTAATTTTATTATTAACTTTGAATTTTAACCGTGAACGTTCATCCCGAAACGGAACCCTTCACTGTGCGTGAACCGACACGCACTTGACCGCTTTTTTCCTGAAAAAATGTAAACAGTCAAAGCGTCTAAACCAAAAGAGATACAGAGTAGCAAGTGAGTTCATACGAATCAGCGGGACTTTGTCTAGAATTTTAAAAAAATACATTGAAAATTTTCAATATTAACAATCGTATTTTTTCGTGTCTTTAAAAATCACAAAAATGTTAATTATCAAAAATTTTGGGAACCATCCATTCATATAGAAAACGACACTTTTATTCCTATAAATACAGCCAAACTTCTCTAATCCTTATAATTTAAAAGATATATCGTTAAAGATAAAAGATAAAATTTATTAACTAAATAAAATTCGTACATTTAAAGACAACAAAAAAATTATAATATAAAGCGTTCCATATAACCTGCCGTCTAAAAGTAAAAAAAATAAAACGAAATCAATAAATGAGGCATAATTTTTTTTATAAATTGGGAAAAAGTCTAAAAAATAAAAAAACCCAAACAGTGAAATGTCGTTAAAATATTTTTTGTATACTTACTTAATTTTTAACTCATAAATCGAAAGAGATACAGGAACATTCGTGTATCTATTTTCATTAAATATTATCCCCGAATTTGATCGCAATCGCGGAACAAACAGAGATCAAACGTGTGAGTTAAAAAGGCTCAGCTCATTCGTTCGCTCATTCGATCATTAAGAGATACTTATACTTAATTTTCAAAAAAATTCTAACTCATAAATCGAAAGAGATATAGGAATATTCGTGTATCTATTTTTATTAAATATCATCCCCGAATTTGATCGCAATCGCGAAACAAACAGACATCAAACGTTTGAGTTAAAACGGCTCAGCTCATTCGCTTCGCTCGTTCGATCATTAAGAGATACTTATATGTACTTAATTTTCAAAAAAATTCTAACTCATAAATCGAAAGAGATACAGGAACATTCGTGTATCTATTTTCATTAAATATCATCCCCGAATTTGATCGCAATCGCGAAACAAACAGACATCAAACGTTTGAGTTAAAACGGCTCAGCTCATTCACTTCGCTCGTTCGATCATTAAGAGATACCCCGATGGACGTAGCGACGCTTCAGCAAGCGACAAGTGAAGCGAATGCACATTGCGAGAACAATTTTATGTGTATATAATGAACGTGTCTTTTTTAATTAGTTAGTCAGGTCAACACCCTTTTAGGCCAACCTGGTTCGCTTAACGTGTTAACGCTCCCTATTTCAAACGCTTTATCTAGTTAACTGGTCGCTCATCAAAGAATTACGGTGCGCACCACTTTTTGTATGTATTTTGATCCCTTTTTCATTAAATTAGACCCTGTAATTTCGCTTTTATACAAACTGGTTCATAATTTTAAACACTTGGACAAGCTCGTAGGGATACCGTATATCACTTGAGACGCAACATTTAATTAATTAATTAACTCAAAAATGTATTTAAAAAGTGGACAAAACATAGCCCAGCACTTCTGGAAAATTTTTAAAAAAATTTCATCAAAATCCGTCAAATAAATTTTAAGTTAAATCATGCCAAACATACTTACATACGTAGGTACATGCAAAGAATTTTATAATATATTAGTATAGATATAGATAGATAATTCATTCTGTCAACTATAAAATAATATAAAAATGGAATTAAGATAAGAATCTTTCGGGCTTATGAGCCGCTTTGGCAACAGTGAGAAATCAGCCGTTGCAGAACACGCGTTTCTAGAAGGCAATCACACTATTCAGTTTAAAAACACTGAAATTCTGTCGAACACCACACACTACCACGCCCGTCTACAACGAGAAGCCATTGAAATCTATAAACACCGCGACAATTTCAACAGAAAAGAAGAGGGCCTAAAACTTAACAAAGCTTGGTTCCCAGCTTTGAAAAATACCCGTCCAAAACCACAGAAAAAATCCAATTTAACAAACAATAATCATGTACATACCCAATCCGAGGTCAGCTGCACAATAGACCAATCACAGGCCAGTCCCCTACCAGGTACTTTACCTATAAATACCTCTGCACAACTAGGTACCAGTACACTCGACAGTAGGACACCGAGAAGAACACTACGACCACGTCGAACACACCACTGAAGATGCTTGCCGCAGTTGCAAGCGAAACGTCTGGAAGAAGAAGAAGCCATTCCAGTAGACCACGGCTCATAAGCCCGAAAGATTCTTATCTTAATTCTATTAACGCCGGCCGTGAAAGCTTACATTCTTTTATAATATAAAAATGGTCAGTAAGTGGTTGAAAACCGATGTCTTTACTTTATAGTCAAGTTCCAAATTTTAAGGTAATGAGTCATGCATAGTTCGTAACAAGGTTAATGGAACAACGAAAAAGCAATGAAACAATGTAAGCACACGCGTGTCATGCATAAAAAATGTGCCGCCTATATAAATAGTGAAGTATAAATGCATGACTCACTATCTTAAATTTTGAAACTTGACTATAAACTATAGTTTCACTGTATATAGTATTACACGAAAGTAGTAAGGGGAAAAAGTTATATTGCAAGAATGGCTGAATTCATAAATAAACTAGCATTTGTAAAGAAAACTGAGATTTGAACTTTCCTATACGGAAGCACCTCGAGCATACCAACCAACATACATAGATACCAACAGTCTGACTAATTGAAAATACACAAGCCGAGAAAAACTTTCCTGTTATTGATGCTAGGAAAATAGAAGGAAACTTCCAGGTGGAAAAAGTCGTGCAGAGCAAATAAAATTTAAAAATACATACATTTTCAGTTTCTTAGATAAATATGTAGGTACACTTTGTCCAAAAAATATGAGTAGAGTGGTTGCTAAATCGTTTAAATTAGACTGCGGAAATTTAGAAATCAATTTTTAACCGACTTCAAGAAATCAGAGGTTATCAATTCGACATGTATAACTATATACACAGTGTGTCCCAGGTAAATGTAACAAGAGGTGCAGGCCCGGATTTCTGCCTAGGCCAACAAGGCATCGGCCTAGGGGTTAAGCCGCCGAGGAGGCCCCGGCCAAGGCGGAGATGAAAATTAAAGAAAAAAAGCCCCAAAATTTTGTAAGATAACCCAATTGGCAACTTTTTTTTTGCTAAATTTCCATCCAATTCCATTTTTTCCCCTTTTTTTTGGACTTGGGGGGCCCAACTGTCAAGTGCCTAGGGGCCCTGGGTCTTTAAAGCCGGGCCTGAAGAGGTGTATATAATGAACAAAAAAAATTCGAATTTCGGAATGGCATTTGGGGATCGAGTCCTGCTGATGTAAAACTAAGGTATACCAAAAATTAGTTGATTCGGTCTTCTAAACTCTACATGGTGTTTTATAAGCAAAGTTGTAAAAATCACCTTCTTTTTCAAAATGTGAAAATATCCACTAAGAATGCAATTTCATAGCCCCATACCAAATTTCAGACATTTCAAAACAAATTCGCGAAGGAGTGGAATCATTCTATCTTGTGCGCTCCAACTATATATATATGTATGTTATAAGCCCCGTCCATAATTGTCGCAAAACGCAACGAAAACGCAAGAAATACGCATGACGCAACGCAACAAACAAGTGGACGTTGCGTCAGTTGTCTATAATAAACGTGCGTTTTGCCAGCGTTGTCCAATCAGAGAGCGCGGAATGCGGATTGCAAGAAAAAGAGAGAGTATAGAGCTACCTCTGATTGGCTGGCGTAACACACGTGTCTTGAACACAACGTAAAAATTGGACTTCAACCAACTTGGTGCAATCTGCGTTTTACGTTTAACGTGCAGAGATGCTTCGGCTTCTTG
Organism: Mongoloraphidia duomilia; assembly: GCA_039654895.1. Lineage (NCBI taxonomy): Eukaryota > Metazoa > Arthropoda > Insecta > Raphidioptera > Raphidiidae > Mongoloraphidia > Mongoloraphidia duomilia. The sequence continues at coordinate 19,741,129 of CM077527.1, forward strand.
CGACGTCTTGCGTTGGTTTTAAGCCTCGTCTACAATTGTCGCAGCACGCAAGACCCAAATGCAAGAAATACGCAAGACGCAACGCAGCACGCAAGTTAACATTACGTCAGCTGTCTAAAATAAACGTGCGTTTTGCCTGCGTTGTCCAATCAGAGCAGTTGTTTATTTCGTCTACCATAACCTCGTTCAGTCAAATTTCCTCTGATTGGCTGGCGTAACACCCATCGTGAACTCATCGCAAAATTTGGACTTGAACCAATTTAGCGCGATGCGTTTTACGTGTGAAGCGCTGCAACGCCTTGCGTCAGTCTTACGTCTTGCGTTCTGTGTTTAGCGACAATTATAGACGGGGCTTTACGCTTTACGTTCTGCGTTTTAAGACAATTATAGACGGGGCTTTACATTTTACGTTCTGCGTTTTGAGACACTAGGGTATAATATGACCAAATTTTTTTTTGTGTCATATCAATAGAGCAATAAATTATTAACAAAATGACACCTAAATAACTTCATTCTGATTTCAAATAAGCTCACAAACAATTTTTGAAATATTTATGTTAGCCCTGCCCGCTAAAAATCGTTTTTGCTCTGCTGAAGTATGGCATCATAATTTTATGAACGTGCGTTTATATTAGCTAATAATATTATTTAAAAACCCAGTAACAGAGTATTGAAAGATACCGTTTTATACCTATGTAAACATGATGTAAACAATCTAAGCTTTCTTGCTATGCTACATTTTTTACTTAAAATTGACGTCACGGGGTGTTTGTAGTCACGTGAAACAGATTAAAAATCATGTTTTTATTTATTTATTTAAATATGTTTACGAAACTTAATTAATAAAAATAAAAATTCAAATAACTATTTTAGAGCATAAACTTTTATTTTAACAAAGTTTTATATCTTATTTTGATCACTGGCAAATACCCTATTATAGACGGGGCTTTAGACAAGTTAGTACATTATTTTTTGTGGTGAATTTATATCCTATAGATAAGATTGTGACTGAAGAGACTTGGTCTTTTGTGAATATAAATTGATATATTAATACTTTATTGCTTATCTAGGCATATGCTAGAAACTTGAAAGACATTGTGATGAAAGAAGGGCCATAATGGGACATTGCACATCAGACATACACGCCTCTACACTTATGCCTAGAGAACACTTCGACGCCCCACAACCTCTATATACAGAGTGTTACAAAACAAATCCGACAAACCTCTATACAAGTAAAATATTGATAAGTATTTTTGCCCGACTGCAAAATTTGAAACTCTCCTGACCGTCCAATCACAACTGAAGAAACAAAGGAACAAGTGCTGTTCACGCACATATGTCACTCTATCTTGAAAATGAATAGACTATTGGACGTATTTTTACATATAAGGTGTCTATCTTTTTATTTTATTTATTGTAGATTATAGACGCGTCCACATCTCAGGTCATTAACGTCTTTCAACTACACTAAATAACAACTTTCTTAAAAATAAATAACATCACTAAACATCCATGAGCGCATGTGGGATTCGAACCCACGACAGTCTAGTCTTGAGACTGCTGAACCAAATACGCTATCCACTAGGCTACACTGCCCTCTAAGGTGTCTATCGATTCGACTCGGTCACATACGTATTATAGGGTATATTACATCACCACGGATCCAATATGGCGGATGATTAATAGAAATTATTGACTACGAAAAAATAGAAATAGAAATGACCATCGAGCAGGGTATCAAATGAAAGGAATTGGCCAGTGGATTCCAAGATTAAAAAGTTCTTCAAGAGGTGATGCTGCCATCGTGAAGGTCCAGCAGTTTCTGGAACTATCGCATTTGAAAGTGATAAAAAGTCTAATTCATATTTTAATGCATTACACATCAAATGAAAAATTACATGACATAAAAATTGACAATAGGGTATTTGAATCGAATTTTTTTCATCGCATTTTTATTATTCAAAACGAAAATATAGGTCAATTTGAACAAAACCCTAAAATCTGAAAAAAATCAAAGGAATCATTAAAGCACAATTTTTTAGTAAAGTTGCTATGCTTTTTAATTGACATGTGACGTCTAGGTATATGATACATATAATAATAATTATACAACGTCAAAAGTGCTTTATTGACTTGTATTTCAACGAATCGGTCAATGTTTCTCAGATTATAGAGTTTTGTTCAAAATTACATATATTTTCGTTCTGCATCATAAAAAAATTCATGCAAAAACAAAAGTTTGAACTATGCAGTGGCAGCCCATCGTTATGTAAAGAAAATGTTAAAAAGTTTGGTCGTAACGACCCTATCCCTATGGTTTCTAATTGAAAAATGCTCATCATGATGCCTTTTTTACCCCTGGAAGTATGTCAGTGCTGCTTTTCAACACCCTATAAATGCTACGTCACAAAAACACTTGACGCACAATACACTGTTAGGTTGGTACGACATGAGACCATAATGAGACACATCTCACGTCTTGTATCTATAAGAACAGGCTAAGATCTACATTTTATGCTCGGTTACAAAAATACTAGATTATCCTCTTTTAAAAGCTTTTAAAAGGCTATCAAATTGACTCTATCTGGTGTTAATAAAAAAGTAAATAGCAAATTTCAGATTTTTTATACAGTGTGTAAACGATGTTTAACCGAACATTATTAGAAAAATAACATTGGGAACATTTACAATTTTATAGTAGGCTATGGGTCATAAAATCTAATGTAATTATGTAGTGGATTACATAGAAAAAATAAACAATAGTTTTATACGGCTGAAATGCAATTGAGAAATTTTTCGTTAGAAAGCAGCCAATTATATAATTGTTTCGGAACATATTGGTCACTGTGACCACTAGTTGGTAAAATGATTTTTTCCAATATGTTTCGAAACAATTATATAATTGGCTGCTTTCTAATGAAAAATTTCCCAATAGAAAAAATAGTACAGTGTATTTTTTAAACAATTTTTTCATAGCAACGGTTGACTATTAAGTGTATCTCGGAACCTACTAATTAAAAAAAAGCATCCACTACATATATTTACATTGGATCTTATGGCCCATAGCCTACTACAAAATTCTAAATGTTTTAAATGTTATTTGCCCTATGTTGGGTAAAACCGTTTACACCCTGTATAGTCCGTGAACAGCTGAAAATCACTTGATAATGTACCAAGTTTCGTTAAAATTGGTTTCGAGAATTGACAGACAAACATTTTGGAAATTCGTTCTCTCGTCGTACAAAATATTCGAAAAGCTCACAAGAAAACAAAATACAGAAGTACGGTTACATCTTTATTTATGTTTTGACTAGTTTTCTGATCCGACTTCGTCCGAGTAGATTTTGATTTGGCAGCGAAATAATCAAAGCAACAAAATAAAATTACATCACTTTACTATACTCAACCTGAAACGCCAAAACTGAGCATTTAGAGCGAACGAGCGGATTTTCCGCGGCGTTTTTAACGCGGCGGATTGCACGTCCAAATCGAAACCGTGCCTACAAACGAGTGAAACTAGACGAACGGAATATACGTCGCGTTTTTTTAAATTCCGTCGGCGTGAGCGAGTTCAACGCTTCTGATTGCGTTTATATCGTCACCGCAACAACACGCTAGAAACGAAAAACATTGTTTAGTGCGGGGCAAACTAGACGAGGCGACGGATCACGGGGCAAACTAGACGAGGCGACGGATCATCGACGAGTGTACAACCTGGGTAAAATGTTCGACACGAAGAAATTTATAGGTATAGTCTGTCTCTGAATATTGGATGAACCCACTAACATCGTTTTTTCCTTCTGTTCTTTAAAAATAAATTTACGCATACAACAGCAGCGCAACCTAACACAGTGGGGTCCATTTTGTAACTAGCAAAAGCATTTTGTAAATTGTTTCGCGTGAATGTACTCGACGGAAAAAACGCTTTCTGTTTTGATACGTAATATTCAGCGGAAATCTCGGCGTCACAAACACGCCGGAGAAAATCCGCCCATGTAGTTTCGCTCTAACGCGGTGCTAGGTATTTTTGGAACGCGATTTTATTGATTTAATATTCGCCTTTGGTTTTCCACACCTTTTTATGTGATCCTTGTATAACATCGTTATATTATAATCATAAATATACAGTGTGTTATATAAATTTCAAATACAAAAAAATCAGCCTTGAAATTTTTTGCATACCTGGCAGACCTCATATTGAACATTTATTCATTGGGGGAGAGGTCTGCCAGGTATGCAAAAAAAGAGCTTAGACTATTAGGAGCTAGAAGGCTGTGACAGGTAGGAGAAGCAGTGAAGGAAATAGGGTTCCGCCCTTTGGGTATGGAACCCTAAAAAGTTAATATTTAAATAATGCATACGACGCTAATAGGCTGAGAGCTAGTGACAATTTTTTGGTGTTATTTATTCAAAGTCTTATTTTTGTAGAGATGTTGAGGAAGGCATATTAAAGTGCCCTGAGTAAGGGATTTTGCTAGATAGCAGTATGGGAGGGATGCAGATCGCCCCCAACATATAACCAAAAAAATAGTCACAATAATTATTAGTTCAAGGCTGAAATTGTTTGTATAGCTTGTCGGTGACCCAATAATCTCGTTATAATATTTGCAGATCGATTGGTCAGTATTAAAGGGGTGGCAGATCACCCTAAACGAGTCATGTACCCATATTATTAGCTCAAGGTACAACTTTTAATATGTTGTTACGGCGACTGTATTAAGCATATATTTCAATTTGCAAAACAAAATGTCGGTATTAACCCCCTCTCTTAGAGGGAAACTTGCTCGCCTAGGTGTTTATATCCTGGAACTAATAATAAAAATTTCGTCGGGCACATGACACGTTTAGGGTGAGCTGCCACCCCTTTAATACTGACCAATCGATCTGCAAATATTTAAATGGAATTATTGGGTCACCGACAAGCTATACAAACAATTTCAGCTTTGCAGCAATAATAATTGTGACCATTCTTTTTGTTACATGTTGAGGGCGGTCTGCATCCCTCCCATTCCGCTATTTAGCAAAATTCCTTTCTCAGGGCACATATATGCCTCCCTCAACATCTTCACAAAAATAAGACCTTGAATAAATAACACCAAAAAATTGTCACTAGCTCTCGGTCTAAAATCCTGTATACTTCTGAATGCATACAAACTGATTTTTCAAGAGCACAGTCTGAAGCTGTAAGAAAGCTTTTCAAAGTAAAGAATCTACTCTTCAGACGGTTGAGCTTTAAAAAGTGCGTGAGAAATTCCTTCACCTCAGCAGCTTTGAAACAATGAAAACACTAATCGTTCTTTTTATGGTAACTTACAATAGAAACTGGTAGGTAGGTACACATACATATACCTATATGGTGAGCATTTAGTGATCGGATAATGCGAATAACAAGTATTCTGACATAAGTGTCGCTACGTGTTATTTTAAAAAATAGGGAAAATGATTTAATTTAAACATTCATATCTCCTAAACCAAAAGAGATACAGGATATCGGGTGGTCGAAATCGATTCGGCGTGATTTTTTCTATAAGTGTACTTGATAGATATTAACCGTATAAATAATAAAAACTCTGGTCGTAGTGCCAAACCCTACCGACAATAATATAGTGTATTTGCTAATACAGGGCACAAGTCATTGTAGCTTTATTATGTGAAGTTAAGTTTATTTTTGGACAAAATAAAAATTTTAACCCCTTAATACATGTCTTAATATAATTCTTTTTTCTTAATTGCAATATTATTATCAATCCAACGTCTGCACCAAATTAAATACACCCTTCAGTAAACAAATCCGTTTCCGCAAACTACTGTTTTCATAAAATTTGTAAGTCCGGACCTGGCGGGCCGAGTTTAATAAAATTTTAGCAGTACATTTTAATCTTTACTAAAGGATTAAATTTCAATTTTGAAACAATTCCCAGAATTTTGCAGTATTTTTCAGTCGAGAAATTTTGGTTCCGCCTCTAGGTCTTTTCTTTTTATTTATTTATTGTAGATAATATAGACGCGTCGACAACTCAGGTCATTAGCGTCTTCAACACAACAAAATATAATATATTTGTGTATGAAAATCCGCCAGCCGGCATACACAAACCGACTAGTACGAGCTCGGGTCCCTGGGAGCGCTAATTCCCAAAGAACATTGGAATGCAATTGCGATAACAACTATATCCCAATGTACCCCCTCGGGGGCCTAGGTCCTTTCGTTCGACCAACGCCAATAGTGTATGGGCCATATATGGAAAATACACTAATAATATTATTAATCTTATTTATGATAGAGATAGAGATATCTTCAATTTCCGGGTGTCAAATTCTTTTTTAATGTACAGAAAATGGATTTTCATAACATAGACGGTAGGTACATAAAATCTCAGGATAAACACGATAAAATCTAATCCGTCAACTTGTGAAAATAAACAAAAATACAAACACATAACCATGTCAGTTATATAAATCTAGAGTTACAAGGCAAAGCAGCTTATATAAATAATAAATAAAAATATTTAATAAATTAGCCCAATCTATTACAGTACATAAAAAATTACACAATTTCAAAAAACGTTTAAAAATATTTTTAATTGAACATACTTTCTATAAAATAGATGACTTTTTTAACATGACTGTCTGAGTTTCAAATGAGCTCATTCAATAATTAAGGACGATTTGTATTCATAATGGCAAAACAAATAAAATCATTATTATTATTATTATTATCAGATTTTTGACAAGAGTACCTATTCAGTATTTACATAATAATAATAAATTTTTATTAATTCATAAAACTGAAGAATACAGGTATGAACAGTCAATAGAAAAATATAATTGGCTACATATTTAAATATTCAGGGATGTCATAAAAGTAAGTATATTTTTAAATGTTTGCAAAATAGTTTTAGATCAAGTAAATCATTGGTGAAGTTGCCCAATGCCCAGCCTTATGACGTATAACTTGGAAGCGTTTTTGCTTGTATAGAGATAAAACGTGTGTTATATTATATACAAAATTGGTTACCAAGGTTACAAAAAGCGCCTGATTTTCATGAAGCTGTAGTGTGCTTACTATTCGTACCACAGAAAATTTGTAGGAATGAAAATTGTAGAAAATATAATCCTCTTTAAAAAATTACATAGTGGAAGAATCGATTAAGTCAACCGTTTATGAGATATTTCGAAAAAAATAAAAAGAGTGGTAAAATTTTGTGGCTTTTCAGCCGCCAAAAGTTGTCTCGGGGTCAGCCATGTTAGATTACGTGGTTTTTAAACGGTTTTATTTATGATACATTTTATTTAGCTTGACCCCGTATATTTTTTTATTTGTTTCAAATTTTGCGACCGATTTTTCACCCAGTTCCCGTTACCCGAATGAGTTGAAATTTTGCACACGTGTGTAACTCCGGTGACAATACAATATTATGGTAACTAGCTGACCGACCCGGCTTCCGTCCGGGTGCAAATCGCATTTTTGAATTTTCACAGGCAAAAGGTCTTGCTCCGGTAACGTTTCGGTGGATCGGATAAATGTAATAAAATCAGAATAAGCAAATAAAGCACACTAAAAAATTAAAAATAAAAATAGGTAAAAAAACTTTTAAGTTAAACGGTTTTATAAATGTACTGAAAAGAAAAAAATAATATTTAAGTGAGTATAAAAGCGTGGGTCGTGACTGTAATAAATTATCATACAGTTTACGACCCGCACGCTTTTATACTTATGAACCTAAATTAAATATTATTTTTTCTTTTTAGTACATTTATAAAACCGTTTAACTTAAAAGTTTTTTTACCTATTTTTATTTCATGTTGGCATCAATATATACAAAAAATCTTCCACCCCACCATCTGCAAGGTACCTACATTATTTCTACTGATTGTAAAGGGTCTTTCAATAAGGACATAACAATTTGGTATTTAAATAAAACACAGAATAATTGAGATATCGGGCTGAAATTTATTCCAGGTGTAGTACACATGCTACAATTATGTATAGAATTTGACGTCGTTCATATGACCACCACGAGCACGATGGAGCGATCGATTCTTTGGATCCAATTTTCAATCACTCTTTCACACATATCAGTTGGAATGTTGGCAATTTCGCGTTCAATATTGTTCCTGAGCTCCTCTAACGTTGTTGGAATGTTGGCATAAACCTTCGACTTCAGGTAACCCCATAAGAAAAAATCCAACGGCGTCAAATCGCATGAGCGAGGTGGCCATTCGACTGGACCATTTCTCGAGATTAAACGATTACCAAAGTTGCGACTACCGACTCAGAATTTTGGTAGTAAGTTTTAACGATTTCCAAACGTTGCTCGTCCGTGAACTTCACCATGATAAAAATGTAAGCCTTGACTGACGTTTTGACTTTGACAGATCATAAAAAAGTTTGTAGGTTATGTTCCGTATTATAAAACAAAATTGTTATGTCCTTATTGAAAGACTACTATACCTAGCTACAGAAAATTATATTAACTTAACAAAAATTGTGCATACACCGCCTGACTTGCGGCCATAGATATATGAATACTTGTGTAGATGTATGTGTTGGTGTGCCGTCAGCTCATTGCGGTTTTCACTTGCGATGTTAGACACTTTAGAAAGTTTGTCAGCTTAGAAGAGGACATGAAATACGCCATAAACCTCATACTTTTTCTCACTAAATTATATCTGTAAACTTAATGGGGTCGTCCCGCATTTTTTAGTGTATTTGCCATAGAATATGGCACAATATACACTATTGGCGTCGGTCGGATGGCGGGACCTAGGGGTCGGACCAAAATTTCTCCACGTTTCATAGCCTCCTGAACACTTTGGCACCATTTTTGAAAATTTTTCGGTATTTTTGGGCCCAAAAACTTTTTGGAACCCCTAAATACAACCCTGAAAATGGTCCGATCGGGCCCATTTTAAATAGGCTTCTTGCGGTGATGGGTTCAAATGTGTGTACCAAATTTCGTTTCAATCGATTAAGTCTGTCGAGAGTTATCGTGTACACACATATATATATTTAAATATATATATATATATATATATATATATATATGTGTGTGTGTGTACACGATAACTCTCGACAGATTTAATCGATTGAAACGAAATTTGGTACACACATTGGAACCCATCACCGCAAGAAGCCTATTTAAAATGGGCCCGATCGGACCATTTTCAGGGTTGTATTTAGGGGTTCCAAAAAGTTTTTGGGCCCAAAAATACCGAAAAATTTGTCAGAATCATTTCAAAACTGAAATTTAACTCTTTAGTAAAGATTAAAATGTGCTGCTAAAATTTTAATAAAATCGGCCCGACAGGACCGGACTTTCAAATTTTATGAAAACACTAGTTTGTTGATACGGATTTACTTAAGGAAGGGTTTATTCAATTGGGTGTACTAATAAAATCCATGTCTAATATTGAAATTTAGAAAAATTTAATTATTTTAAGGGATGTATTAAGGGGTTAAATTTTTTATTTTGTCAAAAAACAAACTTAAGTTCACATAATAATTCCACAATGCCTGTATTAGCAAATACACTATATTGTCGGCAGGGTTTGGCACTGCGACCCGAGTTTTTTTAATTGGAATCTAATAATTTAACAATTTTTTTTAGAATTTTTAAGAAGCTTTTTCTACAAGAAAAAATTCCCAAAAGTATATATTTTTCAATCCAATTTTAAGCGAAGCGAGTGAGTAATGTAATTATAATACTCAAGCGAACGAGCGAAGCGAGTGAGTAGTGTGCTTATAATATTCAAGCGAACGAGCGAAGCGAGTAAGTAATGTATTGCACCCGGGCTGTCTTAGCACCCGGGCGAAGCCGGACGGGGCCGCTAGTTATTTATATATCTAACTTATAAAACAGCATTAGTCACGCCAAAAACGCTTACAGCTTTATTGAGCGAAGCTGTTGAAACTAGCTGGGTTCAGTGACAGTTTTTACGGTACAACGATGACGCAACAAACCTCGGTCGCCATACGCAATGCAGACCCTCCGTGTAGCAGGTATACTGCCAATATACCTAGCGCTGCCCCAATTTTAAAAATAAAAAATTACTCTCCAAAAAAGTAGTTGTCTCGATGCTGCTGAATCACTTGATCATAAACGCTGATAACCTCAACGGCCTTAGTTGTCGAACGTCTATTATCTAAAATATCTGTTTAACATATACACCAACAAACTGTGGCAGATGAAAGCCTATCTAATTAAAAAAATGGGTGTGTGCTTATGACCACACGACAGAAGTGAAAACTTCAGATTTTCTAATTTTAAATATATATTATATTTACACAGTTTAATCATAAATATGTTAAAATCGGTCTATACAATTAAATTTAATGAATATAATACCTTAAAGATTATATTAAGTTTTAGTGTCATCTGTTAGCGCACTCGTGAACTACAAAATATATGTTTTAGTGTCATCTGTTAGCGCACTTGTGAACTACAAATGACTTTTTATTCGTATTAAGTTTTTAGTGTCATATATTAGCACACTTTATGAACTACACACTGTTACCAGCATATTACAAATACGTGTTCGTGCTTGAGCCGAGTAGCCCCGATTGTCACCGTCGGATGCGTTTCACATGGCTGTTTTAACTGCCCCAGAAAAGCGCGCCTAAGGAAGTTTTCACTTCAAAAAAAGTTTTAATAAAAACAACGAACGTTTAATATTATTGACTATTATTAAATTCGCTATAATTCCTTAATTAAGTGAAATGGGACATAATATGTTCATATAAATTTTTTTTCTTAAAATTAGATAAGCTTTCATTTGTCAAAGTTTCTTGGTGAGCTAATAAATCACCCAGTTCACTAGAACTTCGATTAATTGTCACACGGACATCTGACAACAATTTCGTTAGAGGGATTTTGTCTGGCGCAATATTTTTTATTTACATGAATAAATTAAAAATCCAGACTAGGTATATTAAATTTTGAAATTTTTTTACTCCCTTGAGAGCTAAGGGCTTCTATTTTCGGCCGCTCCTGGGTGCCAAAACTTCCTCTCCCTGTCTAGCAAGTCTACCTACTCATTCTTTTAACTGTTAAAATACCTAACGTTAATACGTCGGTAATCCGAAAGAACATTTTCAACATTTGTTCTTATAATAATACTAGAGCGTCTGCCTACTAATTCTTATGACTGTTAAAATACTTGAAGTAAATCCGTCGTTAGCTCTTAGGACTAATTCCGAAACAACATTTTGAAGGTTTGTTCTTATAATAATACTAGAGCGTCTACCTACTAATTCTTATGACTGTTAAAATACCTAAAGTAAATCCATCGGTAGCTCTTAAACTAACTCCAAAAGAACATTTTCAAGGTTTGTTCTTATAATAATACTAGAGCTTCACCAGTACCTGTTAAGTGCAGAAGAGACTAGGATGTGTCATATTTGACACACAACTGGCGCCTTTCGACCTGACACAATGACAGGACATGAGCAAGTGAACTTGTTCCACCCACTCTGTTCACAAATACATTTAACTTACTTTGCACGCATTTTCGGTAAGGTCGTTCATACACCAAAATATTTATAAAAGTTTTTTCGAAGACATGAAAATATTTTGTACTTAGTCGTCGGACCTACGTATGTGTGTAAAGTTTTAAATCGATCGGAAATATGGAAGTCGGTCAAAATTGGATTACAAGATTTGACCCTACTACTGTTCACCATCAAAAGGTGTCCTGTCACGGTCGCCAATTGTAAAGTTTCTCCATCATCGGAGCTACGTATATGTGTAAAGTTTCAAATAGATCGGAAATATGGAAGTCGATCAAAATTGGATTACAAGATTTGACTCTACTACTGTTCACCATCAAAAGGTGTCCTGTCACGGTCGCCAATTGTAAAGTTTCTCCATCATCAGAGCTACGTATATGTGTAAAGTTTCAAATCGATCGGAAATATGGAAGTCGATCAAAATTGGATTACAAGATTTGACCCTACTACCGTTCACCATCGAAAGGTATCCTGTCACAGTCGCCAATTGTAACGTTTCTCCATCATCAGGTCAGAGACATGAAAATATCATATTGTCATCGGAACTACGTATGTGTGCAAAGTTTCAAGTCGATCCGATATGTAGAAGTGAGTTAAAATAGAATTACAAGATTTGACCCTAATTAATTAACAAGTGAACTTAATAAAAATATTACAATGAAAGGTGAAAGTTTTTTTAGTCGCTAAAAATAAACTGAATTGTTCCAAAGCTTACATTACAATACCTTACCGGAACTTTCGATTAGCCAGAGAAGCGAGGTACATTTATGGTAAAAATGACAGGATAATTACGAAAATTTCGATAATAAACGATCTGGTTATGCAAATTAGATGCTTATAAATACTAGGGCAGAAAGTTGGCGTTTTCGACGATTGTGAAGTTTACCACACGAGCGAAGCGACTTGTTTTACGTCACTGGCATGTAAAAGTCAACTTTCGTCCCCGAAACTGCGTTTGTGTGGGAAATTTCAAGTCGTTCGGATGTGTGAAAGTGGGTAAAAATTGAATAACAAAATTTGACCCTAACAAAAATATCAGCCAATAACCTGTTAAACTAGATCCTATACTTACATCAGATATACTTTTCCATCTCACATTTTTTGGTCACTTTCAAATTTCGATCGCTAATTATTAAAGTTATCGCACGTCTATAATATTCTTTCTCTCCCTCTCTCTCCATCTCCCTCTCTTTCTCCCCTCTCTCCCTTTCTCCCCCCTCTCTCCCTTTCTATCACCTCTCTCCCTATTTCCCGTCTCTCTCTTTCCCTTTCTCTCTCTCTCTCTCCCTCTTTCTCTCTTTTGAATTTGAATGCGTCATAAACTTCACGTAGCGCTGTACCTACATCTAAATGAGAGACTCAAGTGTTATATCAGCTTTTTAATACAAAGCTTATATAACTTTTTTTATTTATTTCAGCCTGTAAGCTTTGAATGTCCAGTTTGTAACTTTGTTTTTATAGGTATAGCAGCAACAAAACTAAGAGCGTGTTTTTGTAAGTTTTAGGAAGTAGGAAATTTAATTGTTTTTGTTTAACAGGCGTACTGGCTTAATCACTTTTAAATTATATGTTGCTTAAACGTCAGTTTACTATTCTGTCGTCTTGCAAACATCTTAACATAATATAAAATAGACAACAATTTTATGCGCTTATTTAATTCCAGATCTACTAAACCGATTTGGAAAAGTACGTCTCACTGTTTGAAAGCCCGCTTCTTCCAAAGTGCAATTAACAAATGATAGATGAGCAGTTAGTTAAAATACCGACTCTATAAGTAGGTACTTATTAAGTTTGTTCCTACAATTACGAATTCGTCCATGACAGGTTTTTGACATTTTTTGCGCAAAATCGAACTATTTGAAAACTAGTCTCAAACTTGTTTGAAAGGAACAGCTGACGCGATGTTACAAAAATAGAAAATTATTGTTTCTTTATTTTCCGTTTTTAATGAGGCTGTAAAAAATAAAAAGGAAAAATAATTATTTAACCAACTTCAAAAATGTATTTTGAAGCCGTTTTATGTGCTAGACAAAATAAAATATTAGTAAAAAAAACTTTTTAGAGATAAGCTTTTATTGAAATGTACTAAAAAGAAAAAATAATATTTAATAATTTTGGTTCATAATCATTATAAAAACGGGGGCTGTAATCTCTATGATAGTTTATTAGTCGCAACGCGCGCTTTTATAATAATTATGAACAAAAATTATTAAATATTAGTTTGTTCCTTTTTAGTACATTTCAATAAAAGCTTGTCTCTAAAAAGTTTTTTTTACTACCTACCTAATATTTTATTTTGTTCATTTCAGTGTTTCTAAATTTTACCCCCTTTGACACCCGTAGGGGTTGAATTTCGAGAAATCCTTTCTTAGTGGATGCTTACGTCAGAAAAGGAACCAACTGTCCAAATTTCAAGTTTCTAGCTTCAGCAAATTGGCCTGGGTGTTGATTAGTCGAAAAAACCCTACATCCCCGTTTGAACCCCTTAGGGGTTGAATTTATTTCTAAAAATGATTTATTCATGTATTGTCATCGGGAATACATATGTGTACAAAATTTCAAATCGATCGGATACGCGGAGGTCGTTCAAAATTGACTTGCAAGTTTTGACCTAAACAAACAAACACACAAACTAACATACATTGCAAGTTAAATAAAAGGTTGTAAAAAATCCATGGCATCATTTAAGTTAGACGGAACTCATTTCAACGATTTAAGAAAAGTGGTCGTTTATAGGCTCATTATGTCTCTTTTCTGACGTGAACGTACAGTTGCACACCGTAAGTCTGAGAGAGACGGCAATACGTGGAAGGGCACGCAGAACAGAATGTTCCAATCATGATGGGTTGAACGGACGTGACTGTTTCAAACTGACAATATTTATCAAATATTCATCCGGAGGTAAAAGCGCCAGTAGCGTCGCACACGGAAAAATATTAAAGGAAATCAAATTGTATTTCGTCAGACTATAAAATAACTTCTTCTCTACATATTATAAACTCAAAATTTCCGCATACAATACAAGCACTATTTACCGGCTATCGATCGATGTGTTACTATATATAGCAACGCGCCTACAAAGTCCACATCATGAGAGAGTCATGTTTTTAATGATTTATACAGAAGTTAATAACTATAATAAAAATAAACTAAATCGTAACTTAGTCTGTAATTGTAAAGTTTTAAGGACTCGAAGAGCGAATTTTCCGTTTTCATAATTTTTTTCCTGTTTTTCAAATTTCAATCTATACATAGTGTACCACCGCTAACTCTTCCTAAACCACGCAACGGATTTTGATATTCTACTCCATTAAATTTCAACGGATCATAAGCTAATATCTAGGACAGGGATGGCGAACCTATGGCACGCGACAGAAAATTATCGGCACGGCATTGCATTGATTTAAACACAAAATCGAAGTAAGTAAAAATATGTTAGATTTTATCGAAAAAATTTTACTGTCATTCAAATAACAAATATAACTATACTGTGTGTGTGTTTTAAAGACCACCAACAGCTAAGGTTATTTGGGCCTAGCACCAATTCATATTTTCAATTCAATATTTTTTTTTAATAATAAATTGAAAATTCAATTGACACTTTTACCAGCTCTCGGCCTAGAACCCGGGGACTGGGGACTTGTAATAGAGGAACCATAGCAACGCCATGTAAACAACAGCATTGCTGCACGCTCGGCCATTCTCAAGCCCATGACTATACTGCGTCCCCGGAGTTCGGACCGGGTTGCCAATAGAAAAATTTTTTTTTATTATTCGTTTTACGAAAAAAAATCATTCTTCATAAAAACCCCTGCTTGTTTAAAAAATCAGATTCCCATGAAAATGTTTGAATTAAATGTACAGGGTATATAAATTTTTTCTATAAAATAATAGGTAAATAAATTCTCTCTTGAAGCATTTTCATGTTTTCTTAATTTCTAAGCACCCTGTACATTTGATTCAAAAATGTTTATGGGAATCTTATTTTTAAACAAGCAGGAGTTTTTTTGAAGAATGAATTTTTTTCGTAAAACGCATAATAAAAAGTTTTACCAATTGGCAACCCGATTCGGGGACACAGTGTATAAAAAATTTTGAATCATTTTTTTTCTCACTAAATTTCTTTTGGCACGTCTTGGCTACATTTAACATTTTTTCAAAAAAATTAGCACGTAGGTGTGAAAAGGTTCGCCATCCCTGATCTAGGGGAACGCCGTTGCCATTGACATACTGACGAACCTAGTTACGACATACGATCAACAGACAGCGCGCCACTGCGATCAGTTATCCATTTCCGCTATAGAAAATCTAATAAACGCACCCAATAGTATTGATCAGTGCGTAGAAAAGAGAGAATATGTGTCGATAATACAGAGATCCTGTATGTCTGTTAACTCGATTAAAGATCCGGTTTCCATACGCGAATAGTTACCCGTAGATTTACTGATCACGTGACATTTTAAATCTCAAGGTTACTCGCACTTACATATGACCTATTTTGGTGTCATTTTGATCAGAATTTGCTGCTCTATTTTTGCACATATTTACACGTATTTTAAAATTGCCGAGAAATCCTGGAAAACCTACAAGACATAGTATACCTACATTGTGTTACTAGGGTAGAAAATTGACGATTGCGAACGTGGATGGTGTTTGCAGTGGCGGACTAAGCCCATCGGAGGCCCGGGGCGGCAGAACTAAATGAGACCTCCGGTCTGCTTAGAAATTGATGTATTTATAGTGTAAACTCCGTAAAAAATTAATGATATAGATGTATTGGCTGACAAAAAAAAAAACAAATATTTATAATAAACGACCTACCTAAGTTTATATTTTGTATACGTACGGGGCCTCCAACTTCAAACTGCCTCTTACTTACTTAACATATTTTGGCCTTGTTTGGGATTTAATTAAGAAGGACTTCTCGAGATTTAGAGGCCCCCCAGGATCAGAGGCCTGGGGCGAACTTATATGTCACATTTGTGAATCCTCCAAGATTTGTATTTGCCTTATGCGCTAGTAGCGTCGCGAGTGGCGTCCCATCGGTACTGAATGGCACGTAGATTCATCAAGTTATCCAACTATAAAAAATAAGAACTATTTACAACAGATACGCATAACCAGTACGTAACTATAGTCAAGAGAAACCGGGCAATGATGGTTTATTTTACCAACTCCAGCGTACAAAAGCACTACAGAAATTATGTGTCGGGCAAACCGTATAACAATAACGTGAATGGATGACACTTGAGTAGAGTAATATTAAAATTGGAAGAGATCAACTCGGCGTGGCTTCATCTACACACAAAAAGAGAGTGTATGTTTAAAACGACACGGTAGAAGTGAAGCTCTCTCACTCACTCACTTTCGCGTACCCTTGGCAACAGATTCGACGTATTTTCGAATTTTTCAAATCATTCTCGGGTTTCCAGGAAAATCCATGCTGAATTTCAATTTTCTAGCTCACCGGGAAAAAGTCACCATGCATGATGACGTCACTATTATAGTAAACAAACGCAGGCAGACACGCTGTTTCTGAGAAATCTTTGCTTTGTTTACTATAATAGTGACGTCACACACGAAACATCATGGCGGCTATCGTTTCACTTCAAAATTTATACTCGAATTTTAACTTACTTCCAATTATTCGATCGACCTGAAATTTGGTACATATACGCATTCCCGATGACAACACATAAATCAATCGTTTTTAGAATCAAATAATTATTTAATTTAAATAAATTCATGTTTTTTTATGAATAAAAACCGATATGTTTGGGTTCCTCAATGAGTCATTTTCCTGAGAGTAGTTCTTTCAATTATCCACGAGAGGCAGCACTTGTGGTAGGTATACAAACATTATTTATTCCCCATTAACTTAATTATTAAATTATTAATATTAATAAATTAATTAAGTTATACCACTAAAATGACACGACACTAATGGGGAATAAATAATGTTTGTACCTACCACAAGTGCTGCCTCTCGTAGATAATTGAAGGAACTACTCTTTATTATTAAATTAAACCACAGTGCTCTTAATTATTCTTATCTGAACTCTTACTTGATTTTTAGGAATCACAGTTACTCATCATCTATTCCAATAGTTCTTTTTGTTAACCACACCCTGCCCCTTCCAATTCAAGTACAACTATACGTTTATACCGCTTCCGGAAAATACTCCAATGACTTATATGAGAAGAAAGATAAAGTGTTATTGATGTCACAAAGTCAAACTTACAGCGTATGGGAAATTACATACAACCACAATTTTGTCGAATAATAATTTCAGCATTCGGGGCGCAATTGCCCACTTTATTCTAATTATCCTTCATTCCACAACTCTCACTTTACACCATCGAATATTCCATGCGCATGGTTTGATCAGTCGTTGGATAACGTATTCCAAAAACCACCTTCGAAAGAAAAAAAATCACCTCAAATCATTTATATTATATTCTCACTGTTTAAACGTGACTCTGTAATGAGTACAATAAATGATACAGGGTGTACCTACTGTCAAAATAATACGAAAACCAAGAATAACTTTTTTTCCAAAAGTGCTTCCCTAACAAGATACAGGGTGTTAAAGGGTCGATTTGGAGAACACTTATTTGATCATATCTTTTAACTAGATTGAACAATTTAATTCATTTTTGGTAGACATCTACTACATAATAAGGACCGTAAACGGACAAAATTTTGTTGCATTTGAACAACCCAGTGGCGTAGAATTGGGGATCATGTGCCAATGGAGGACACTTTGAAAACTTACTTTAATTTTATTTTTACTAATTTTTATTTTTTTGTTAATTAAACTTTATTACCCAGATGTATTCGACTTTAAGTATTTTATTTGTTTGTTAATAAAACCTTTTCTGTGATAACTTTGCAGCCTGGTATTTCACATAGTGACACACAAGTCAGAATATCTCGGAAACGGACGCTTCTGGGAAAATGAAACAATTGTACCTTTTTTGTTGTATTTGAACCAATAATACTAAAAAACCAAAGAAAAATGGAAAAAACCCAACAGCAACTTTTTTGGGGGGAAAAAGTGTCACATGACCCCCAATTCTAGGCCACTGGGTTGTTCAAATGCAACAAAATTTTGTCCGTTTACGGTCCTTATTATGTAGTAGATGTCTACCACAAATGAATTAAATTGTTCAACCCAGTTAAAAGATATGATCAAATAAGTGTTCTCCAAATCGACCCTTTAACAGCATGTATCTTGTTAGGGAAGCAGTTTTGGAAAAAAAGTTATTCTTGGTTTTCGTATTATTTTGACAGTAGGTACAACCTGTATCGTTTATGGTACTCATTACAGAGTCACGTTGTATATGAAAAAAGATAAATATAAAAAATATAAGACGCTAATGACCTAAGTTGTCAACGCGTCTATAATCTACAATAAATAAATGGAGACAAATGAATGTTCACATACAGCAACTCAACCAGCGCGAATATGGAAGTTTCGAGTTCGAGTTCCGACAATGGCAACTTATAGCCTTTTCAGCTAGTATTAATTTTTTGACACTTAGTAGTGATGCGTAGTTTTGCACGAGTGTAACACTAGCACCGTTTCAGTGCTGAATAGTGTACACGCTCTTTGTGGCATTACCGCTGTCATATTGCACTTTCTTTACACGACCTCCCTGCGACAGCAGTAAAAGTGTAACACTGAAGGTCACACTAGCATCCCACCGCCGCCCAGCCGAACACATTACACTGTAGCATTGCGCTTTACACTGACCAGTCGAACACGGTTCTTGGTAAAAGTTTACACTAGTGCGGCCTAATGTAACAAAGTGTAACCAGCTGAAAAAGCTATAGTTGTTTGGAAATTGTAATTCGCTATAATGAAAAAAAAAATTGAAAAGGCTCGGAATATTTGAAATTATGAACTGAAAATTATAAAGTGACAAGCATTGTCCAATTAAAAACAATACAATGATACAAAATAAAAAAACTTCTTCAGATGACATTTTCTTTACAAGTAGAAAAAGATAAAAAAAGGGAGCAATGTACAATAAATTTTATAGTGATTATTTTCTGATCTTTGGAAAATACGACATAATCAACGCCGTCTAGACAGACTATAATAGAGGCACGGTTTATTACAAAATATAATGGGAGATATGAAATAAAAGGTATTAGACCGAGAGCTAGTGACAATTTTTTGTTGTTATTTATTCAAGACCTTATTTTTGTGAAGATGTTGAAGGAGGCATATTAAAGTGCCCTGAGTAAGGGAATGGTCACAATTATTATTGCTTCAAGGCTGAAATTGTTTGTATAACTTATCGGTGACCCAATAATGTCAATATAATAATTGCAGATTGATTGGTCAGTATTAAAGGAGTGGCAGATCACCCTAAACGTGTCATGTACCCGACGAAATTTATATTAGATAGATAGATAGATAGTTTATTTAGTCATATTGGAGATACAAGTTTCTATATGACGGGTCAGATTACAAATAAAATTACATGTTAAAATCTTTGATATTGTATAGACACGCTGCAGTCAGAGTTTTTTTAATTTTATTTTTAAAAACATTGTCAGGTAGATCTTTAATTGTTTGGGGTAAACTGTTGTAAAATTTTTGCGAAAGGTAATAAAAATCGTTTTGAGTGCTAGATAGATTGCACTTATAGGCAATCGTAATGCTTCCTTATTTCGCGTGTTATGTGAGTGATTATTATTTTTAAGAAAATATAATATATTTGCCTTAGCAAAAATCAGTAGATGATATACATAGACAGACGGTATAGACATTATTTTATAATATTGAAAAAATGGTTTGCAGGGCGCACGGGGTGCAGCCCGAGCTAAAATGCGGACTGCCATTTTTTGTATTTTAAATGCTCTAAAGAGTAACGACGAGCTACCCCATAACAAGATGCCATAATCTAATAGTGACTGGAAAAGACCGAAATAACAAATGGGAACTGTGGAAGTGGATGCAATCTCTGCAACTCTCCTCAAGGCATACGTTGCACTGTTCAGCTTATCGCATAAATGATCTATCTGAATTCGCCATTTTAAGCCAGGATCAAGATAAATACCAAGAAATTTTATGTTTACAGTATTGTTATTTTGATGAGTAAAATGTATGTGTTCTGTTTTGTCCACATTTAAGCACAGTTTATTAGCATTAAACCAATCCAAGGCCTTCGACAATAGATCACACGATGTCCTCCCATGTACAGAAGCTCGACTCTTGACAAGGAATGTCATCAGCATACTGAATTGTTATGAAGGGTCCATATTGACAGATAAGTCATTAACATATATTATTAGTTCAAGGTTCAAATTTTAATATGTTGTTACGGCGATTGTTTTAAGCATTTATTTCAATTTGCAGAACAAAATATCGCTATTAACCCCCTTGAAGAACGATATAAATACCTAGGCGAGCAATTTTTCCTCTAAGAGAGGGGATTAGTACCAACATTTTGTTCTGCAAATTGAAATATATGTTTAAAACAGTCGCCGTAACAACATATCAAAATTTGAACCTTTAATACTGACTAATCGATCTGCAAATATTATAATGGCATTATTGGGTCACCGACAAACTATACAAACAATTTCAGCTTTGAAGTAATAATAATTGTGACCATTTTTTTTGTTACATGTTGGGGGCGGTCTGCATACCTCCCATACCACTATCTAGCAAAATCCCTTACTCAGGGCACTTTAATATGTCTCCCTCAACATCTTCACCAAAATAAGACCTTGAATAAATAACACCAGAAAATTGTCACTAGCTCTCGGTCTATATACATTTGTATGTATATCCAGAGTCGGCTTAAACTTTCATTTCGTTTCATTTCAGTGTTAAGCATATCATTCGAACCTGGGCTTAGCGTCTGTACCTGTCGGTAGACACGTACTTTTCCGCACGGCTACTTGACATACTGTGTTTGAGACCTTAGCATAGTTATACATGCTGCGTTTTGTTTCACATGTCAACCACTTTCGACTATTTCCGTTTCATCTAATATTTCTAAAATGCCACCCCAATATGAGACATTTACATCACAATTCAATTCAAAAATATTAACCTCAATATCGAACAAATTTGGTTCCCCAAAGTGTGTGCAACAAAAAATTGAAAAGCAAGTATGGTGAATTGTTTGTGGGTCGCAAAAAAGCGCATGTGAGCCGACCCCTGTACTATATCATTCTCTTTTCATGTGCAGACGGTCCTGCTAAAAACATCAATGGTTTAATATATATGATATAGAGAATATACAGTACATAGATTACACAATGATCTCATAGAAAAGTAAAGCTTGAATTCACCCGTATTACGATTTACGGATGAATATATAATATGCATAAATTGGTGGAACTTATATACCTATAAAGGAAAATTTATACTTCGGATGGTGTATTAACGGGTATATATGGTGGAAGGAAAGATTCGTAGAGTTAACGCCGGATAAAAAATCAAACCCCTTTCAAAATTTTTTCTATAATTTCTTACTATATCAACGTAATTTCTGATCAGCAAACATAAAAATAATAAAAATTCTAAAAATGAAAAATTGAGATTATTAAAGTTTAGTTTTTATGTTGAAAGATCTAAAAAGATCTAAAAATTCAAACCCCTTTCAAAATTAAGTTTTCAAAATTTTTCCTATAATTTCTTATTATATCAACGTAATTTCTGATCAGCAAACATAAAAATAATAAAAATTCAAAAAATGAAAAATTAAGATTATTAAAGTTTACTTTTATGTTGAAAGATCTAAAAAATCAAACCCCTTTCAAAATTAAGTTTTCAAAATTTTTCCTATAATTTCTTATTATATCAACGTAATTTCTGATCAGCAAACCGAAAAATAATAAAAATTCAAAAAATAAAAAATTAAGATTAGATATTAAAGTTTAGTTTTTATGTTGAAAGATCTAAAAAAAATCAAGCCCCTTTCAAAATTACGTTTCCGAAATTTTTCCTATAATTTCTTATTATATCAACGTAATTTCTGATCAGCAAACATAAAAATAATAAAAATTCAAAAAATGAAAAATTAAGATTATTAAAGTTTAGTTTTATGTTGAAAGATCTAAAAAATCAAACCCCTTTCAAAATTAAGTTTTCAAAATTTTTCCTATAATTTCTTATTATATTAACGTAATTTCTGATCAGCAAACATAAAAATAATAAAAATTCAAAAAATAAAAAATTAAGATTAGATATTAAAGTTTAGTTTTTATTTCAATTATTTTATGTTGAAAGATCTAAAAAAAATCAAACCCCTTTCAAAATTACGTTTTCAAAATTTTTCCTATAATTTCTTACTATATCAACGTAATTTCTGATCAGCAAACAAAAATAATAAAAATTCAAAAAATGAAAAATTATGATTATTAAAGTTTGGTTTTCATGTTGAAAGATCTCGAAATTTATAACTAATAATATAATAATTTATACAGACCTGCGAGATCCAGTAGATATAATCGTAAATCTACAATATAATATGGCGGAAGAGACCGTTTGAATAAATTGATAAATTTTAATGTTTTAAAAAAATTATCCGTAAATTCTTAAAAATTGAAAATATTCCACATTTAGTAATCTAACTAGATAACGAATTTTATTATCTTCCTGATTTAAGTGGAAAACTACTTTCTTGCAAGTTTTGATTTCTTTTTTCTTTCTTTTAAGTAAAAGCATATGAATGAAATTGTGTTGTTAAAATATGCGAGCGAAAAAAAGTTAACCAATGTACGAACGAACGAACGTACATTCGTACACACACACACAGACATTTCTCTAAAAACAGTATTTAGATTCGGACTCTAGGGACCTCAAAACGTGCAGATATGTCCATATTTTTCATTCGCAAAATTCGACCCATTACAACAACTTCCAAGTTTGACTATTTTTGTACTCAGCTTCGCAGATTTTTATTTAAAAAATGTAAGATGATTCTAAAATACGCTACTTTTAAAACCGTGAAGTCAATTTTTTTAATTTTTGAATTCCGTACCTCAAAATGAAAAAAACGGAACCCTTATATATGATCACTTTGTTTTCCATCTGTCTGTCCGTCCGTCAAGATCCTTTTTTTTAATAAAGACAGAAATAAAACAATCTGATTTGATTTAATTGACTTATAACCTAACCATAAAAGATATTATTATCGATCACAAACATAAACTGAAATGTAACTAAAGTGTTCAGACATTTGTGAACCGTCGGTATATTAAAATCACGTGTACAAAGAGTGTATAGTACGTAATAAAGGAGCAACTTCACTTCACTGAGTGATTTCTTCTTGTTGAAAGCTTTCACGTTTTTCCATTTTCAATTTCTACATCACAATTATTACAACTATCTACATAAAAGCAATAACACAAAAGTATACAACTAGAAAGATCTCTCTTTCATAATTAGAAATCGTCCTATGTTCTATTATTTTTATTTCATACACGATTAAACAAATATGCTAAGACCAAATTGGAAAAAAATCAGGACGGACCACCAGTTTACTAATAATAAGAACTATTAGAAATACCTTATATTTTTGGTATCCGTCTAGTGACTTCATGTGTTGTTAACACGACGCGTTTCAGCAACGAGTTGCCATCTTCAGGTGTGGTTAATTTTTTATATTATAAAACACACATTGAGTATTCGTAACACGTTATAATATTATGATGCTAAGCACTTGTTTTAACTCTAAAAATGTATCACCAGTTTACTTCTTTTTTGTCATACCCACTATAAAATAGCTGCTTTACATGCATGTATGTAGGCCTGCAATGGGTCATATATTAGGCAGGTGTGCGGGAGAGTAAAATTCACTAACTTCAATGTAAATTCAATAGTAATTTAATGTTTTCCAATGTATTATTTCTATAGTAGGCCGAGAGTAGCTGTCAGTAGGTAGTGACGGGTGGATCAAGGCGAATAAACATTAAACACTGTACTTTTTAGTCTACAGAGCACAAGTAGAATCCATGATCATAAGATTCGGAATCATATTTTGGGGTAACTTAACAAATTTCAATTATGTGTTTCTCGTCCAAAACGCTGCATAAGAGCAATTTTTACAAGCTTTTATTTAACTTACAAAGTTTGTATGTTAGTTTGTGTGTTTGTCTAGTCAAAACTTGCAAGTCAATAATTTTGAGCGACTTCCACGTATCCGATCGATTTGAAATTTTGTACACATATGTATTCCCGATGACAATACATGAATCTAATAAACGCCTAAGCCAAATCGCTGAAGCTAGAAACTTGAAATTTGAACAGTTGGTTCCATTTCTGGCGTAAGCATTCACTAAGATAGCATTTTTCGAAATTCAACCCCTACGGGTGTCAAAGAGAGGTAAAAATTTTGAAAGACTAAAATGAACAAAATAAAATATTAGTAAAAAAAAACTTTTTAGAGACAAGATTTTATTAAAAAGGAAAAAATAATATTCAATAATAATTTAGGTTCATAATTATTATAAAAGCGGGGGTTGTAAACTCTATAATAGTTTATTAGTCACAATCCTCGCTTTTATAATAATTATGAACCTAAATTATTATTAAATATTATTTTTTTCCTTTTTAGTACATTTTTCAATAAAAGCTTGTCTCTAAATAGTACATTGTGCCACAAGGGAGGAAAGTGCTACATTTCCTTCCGCGTATAAAATTGCCACCCGAGCCGAAGGCGAGGGTGGCAAATACGCAGGAGGAGATGTAGTAATTTCCTCCCGTGTTGCGAATACTATTTTTTCTCCTGACAGAGGCCGACAGTTCGCAAAATTGAAAAAAAAATTATTAAAATTATTATTTTTATGCACTTGTCCATGCCACGGAAATAAAGAGCGAGTTTGTTCCCGCTTGCAGGGACGAAAGTACGAACTTTCGGCCTAGGTAGGAGAAAAAAGTTTTTTTTACTAATATTTTATTAACTTAAAGTCATATGAAAGGTGTTGAAATGCTTTCGAAGAAATAATTCGCTAACTTTACCGGACATCTATATCTATGAATGTGCGACATTTGTAAAACAAAATTAATCACAGTTTAATCATATCAAGGTCATCCAAGGTCATCTAAGGTCATCTCAAGATTGTGAGGTGAGGGGAAATGAATCAATCTATACTACTGATGTTTTATTGGGTATGAAAAAGAGTATAAACTATATTGAGTCCGCAACTGTACATATTTTTTCAGTATAGATCTCAAAGCATTCTTTTTTGTCTCATTTAAACTTAGTACTGTTGAAAAGTATTTCCATTACTGTTAATACTGTTTGTTCATTGTATGAGTCACAAACTTTATTAATAAACTTTGTTTATTTAAGACATACGGGGAAACCACAGATGTAAAAATAATCTAGCTTTTTCTCTACTGCGAAAGTTCTCACGAGACTCGTTCATATACCTACTGATTTTACTTTTTACATTTCCACTTTTTCTTTCTGACTTTCATGTGTCAGTTTTATTTCATCCAAACAGCAGCAACGGGTGGATTTTTAAGAAATAAATCTCTGTAGTTAATGTAACCGTTTTAAAACTTTATTAACTTCCCATTGGAAGATATTGTAATGGGTCCGAAAATCGATATCAAAATGTCTAACATATTTTTATGTTTCAAGGTCACTACACTATTTTTACAAAGATGTCTGTGTGTGTGAGTGGGTGTGTGTGTGGGTGTGTGTGTGTACGTATGTACGTACGTATGTGTCCATTTCTTTCTAAGACGAAATCTCGAGAATAAAAAATGATATCTGCTACGTTAGGGTGCTAATCGACGCGTATTAACGTAAATATGATCTGAAAGAAATTTTTTCAAAATCGGTTCAGCCATTCTTTTTTCTTAACCAAATAGACTCCAAAAAGTAGATTTTACACAATATCTCGCGAATAAAAAATTATATCAACTTCGTAAGGGTGTCAATCGAGGTGTGTTAACGTCATTTTGATCCGACATAAATTTTATAAAAATCGGTTCAGCCGTTTTTTTTAAATTATTGTTAAAAATAAATAATAATTATGTTTTAATGATTAAAATGATTACTTTTCTGTGTAATATCTAATTTAATTATTGTTATTAAATATTTATCAAACTGAGAAGTTCGTCGTGTGGACCTCAAGGGTCGCACTTTAGTTCTAATAAATGATCCACCTCACGGCTTGTTTAAATATCGTCGGCGTAATTCCCAAAGTGCGTAACTCATTCTGCCATTTGTTGTAATTTTTTACAACTCATACGTGATACGATGAAATAGTTCTTATTTGTCCAGTGTTTGTAATTAATTCAATAAAGCTCTTAAGTTGAAAATGTTGTACATTTCAAATATGTGTTACAAAAAACTCGCACAATTAAGTATAATACGCTCGAGGTGTTGGCACTCTCGTCTGCGGCTCGCGTACTAACTTCACCCCTCGCGTCATATACTTAATTGTACTAGTTGTAAAGCTATACTATTAATTTTTGACATTGATTTGTCATGGCTCATTCTGATCAATTCAATTTACATAATTTATAAAGCTTTGCATTAATTCAATACGGTTCATGGGTTCTTGGATTAAAATAAATTGTTATTGATTAATAACTCTTTTATTTATCTTCGGTAGACGTTTCGTCACTTTCGAGACTTTATCAAGTACTGTAACAAAATTATAAACGGATACATCAAGTCAAGAGTTGTCTATTTTGGAGAATAACAATTTAATTTAATAACAATTTAATGTTATTAATATTGTGTTTTAAATAAAAAAATGTATACAAATTTCCATATTTAGAATAATCGATAATGCCAATATTATTTTTTTTTTTTTTTAACTTCCCATTGGAAGTTATTGTAATGGGTCCGAAAATCGAAATCAAAAAGGAAAAAAAATTTTTATGTTTCAAGGTCACTACACTATTTTTACACTACTTTTAGAAAGATGTCTGTGTGTGTGTGTGTGTGTGTGTGTACGTATGTACGTACGTACGTACGTACGTATGTATGTGTCAATTTCTTTCTAAGACGAAATCTCGAGAACGAAAAATGATATCGACTACGTTGGGGTGCCAATCGACGCGTATTAACGTAAATATGATCTGAAAGGAATTTTTTTAAAATCGGTTCAGCCGTTCTTTTTTCTTAACCAAATAACCTCCAAAAAAGTAGATTTTACACAATATCTCGCGAATAAAAAATTATATCGACTTCGTAAGGGTGTCAATCGAGGCGTGTTAACGTCATTCTGATCCGACATAAATTTTATAAAAATCGGTTCAGCCGTTTTTTTTTTTTTTTTTTTTTTTTTTTTAATTATTGATGTTTTAATGATTAAAATGATTACTTTCCTGTGTAATATCTAATTTAATTATTATTATTAAATATTTATCAAACTGGGAAGTTCGTCGTGTGGACCTCAAGGGTCGCACTTTAGTCCTAATAAACGACCCACCTCACGGCTTGTTTAAATTTCATTTTAATAACGTTAAACAAATTATGTAACCCGAGAATCGCTTCTTAACGGTACAAGTTACTACACCTACATGAATATTTATGTAGCATATTTCTTTTGTGATTTTAATATAAAACTGTGCGCATGCGCCCATTGTATCTTTCAATGTCTACGCGATGCCGTATAGCTCTCTTCTGTTTTGCAACAGACGCTCGAAAGCTTTCGTGCTGTACACGAGTCCGTTGCGATACGATTTCTAAAATAAAATTCAAATTGCAACAAGCCGTGAGGTGGGTCGTTTATTAGGACTAAAGTGCGACCCTTGAGGTCCACACGACGAACTTCCCAGTTTGATAAATATTTAATAATAATAATTGAATTAGATATTACACAGAAAAGTAATCATTTTAATCATTAAAACATAATTATTATTAGTGTATTTGCCATAATATGGCACATACACTATTGGCGTCGGTCGGATGGCGGGACCTAGGGGTCGGACCAAAATTTCTCAACGTTTCATAGCCTCCTGAACACTTTGGCACCATTTTTGAAAATGTTTATATATATATGTATGTATATATTTATATATATATTTATATATATATATATGTGTGTACACGATAACTCTCGACAGACTTAATCGATTGAAGCGAAATTTGGTACACACATTGGAACCCATCACCGCAAGAAGCCTATTTAAAATGGGCCCGATCGGACCATTTTCAGGGTTGTATTTAGGGGTTACAAAAAGTTTTTGGGCCCAAAAATACCGAAAAATTTGTCAGAATCGTTTCAAAATTGAAATTTAACTCTTTAGTAAAGATTAAAATGTGCTGCTAAAATTTTAATAAAATCGGCCTGACAGGACCGGACTTTCAAATTTTATGAAAACACTAGTTTGTTGATACGAATTTACTTATGGAAGGGTGTATTTAATTGGGTGTACTGATAAAATCCATGTCTAATATTGAAATTTAGAAAAATTTAATTATTTTAAGGGATGTATTAAGGGGTTAAATTTTTTATTTTGTCAAAAAACAAACTTAAGTTTACATAATAATGCCACAATGCCTGTATTAGCAAATACACTATATTGTCGGCAGGGTTTGGCACTGCGACCCGAGTTTTTTATTTTTAACAATAATAAAAAAAAAAAAAAAAAAAAAAAAACGGCTGAACCGATTTTTATAAAATTTATGTCGGATCAAAATGACGTTAACACGCCTCGATTGACACCCTTACGAAGTCGATATAATTTTTTTTTCGCGAGATATTGTATAAAATCTACTTTTTTGGAGGTTATTTGGTTAAGAAAAAAGAACGGCTGAACCGATTTTGAAAAAATTTCTTTCAGATCATATTTACGTTAATACGCGTCGATTGGCACCTCAACGTAGTCGATATCATTTTTCGTTCTCGAGATTTCGTCTTAGAAAGAAATGGACACATACGTACGTACGTACGTACACACACACACACACACAGACATCTTTCTAAAAGTAGTGTAAAAATAGTGTACGGACCTTGAAATATAAATTTTTTTTTTCCTTTTTGATTTCGATTTTCGGACCCATTACAATAACTTCCAATGGGAAGTTAAAAAAAATCACGAAGTTTTTAATAAATTTTGTCACTATAACTTTTGTTGGGGAGAAAAGGGCAGAGTGAAATAATCACGCACATAATTCGTAAAGAATGAATCAATTTTTTCAAATATTTCTACCTTTTACAGATCCAGTTCTGTACAATTTGAAATACATAAACTAGAATTAATTTTTGTAGAAAATTTATAATATAGCTTCTCCAAACAATTTCGTTGAACACGAAAAAAATCAATTCACGGTTCTCCAGGAATACAAAATTAATTAGGTAAAACCAACTATTGTAAAATTATTTTTTCACTAACGTTTCAGAAACAGATTCCAAGATTAAAGATGTTACAAGTATGAACAAATATACCTATACTAAATCAAGATTATTAACTTCCCATTGGAAGTTATTGTAATGGGTCCGAAAATCGAAATCAAAATGTACAACAAATTTTTATGTTGCAAGGTCACTACACTATTTTTAGAAAGATGTATGTGTGTGTGTGTACGTATGTTCGTACGTATGTGTCCATTTCTTTCTAAGACGAAATCTCGAGAATGAAAAATTATATCGACTACGTTAGGGCGATAATCGACGCGTATTAACGTAAATATGATCTGAAAGAAATTTTTTCAAAATCATTTCAGCCGTTCTTTTTTCTTAACCAAATAGACTCCAAAAAGTAGATTTTACACAATATCTCGCGAATAAAAAATTATATCGACTTCGTAAGGGTGTCAATCGAGGCGTATTGACGTCATTTTGATCCGACATAAATGTTATAAAAATCGGTTCAGCCGTTTTTTTTTTTTAATTATTGTTAAAAATAAATAATAATTATGTTTTAATGATTAAAATGATTACTTTTCTGTATAATATCTAATTTAATTATTATTATTAAATATTTATCAAACTGGGAAGTTTGTCGTGTGGACCTCAAGGGTCGCACTTTAGTCCTAATAAACGACCCACCTCACGGCTTGTTTGAAAAAAATTGGCACGTAGATGTGAAATGGTTCGCCATCCCTGTCCTATGAGTTGGAGAAAAAATTCTCATGATTTCAAGAATCAGATTCGAAGTGCTAATCTTTACCGGATGAAAGAATTCGTCTGACTTCCTCTTGACCTCCGAAGTGTAAAGCAATAAAAGAGTCATGAATTTGTATTTTTTCCAACAACATAAACACATGTGTACATGTTTATACAGTGCAAGTATCTTAGCCTGGTGGGAATCGATATGAGGTCCTAGCATCCTAGCAGAGACGTGCACAAAATACACACGTGTACGAATATATAGCGACGACCAGCGTCGCGACGACAAAATTACCGAAATTCTATTATAAACTAAGCTTGCACTAAACAGTTCTAAAGACGGAACGGGCACGGATTTTTTTATTTATTGTAGATTATAGACGCGTCGACAACTTAGGTCATTAGCGTCTTACATTAAATAACAACTAACTTAAAACTGAATAACATTACAAAACATCCATGAGCGCAGGTGGGATTCGAACCCACGACAATCTAGTCTATAGAGGCTGGTACCAAGTACGCTATCCATTTGGCTACACTGCCCTCTGAACGGACACGCAACGTTTTCTTTGTCGATCGGACATGTTTCTGAGAAACATGTCCGAGAAACGACCTCAATGACACCTTTGCGTTGAAAGAAAGAAATGATTTTATGAGTGTCCGCGGATTGTAGACCGATCTCGTTCCCCAGTTCTAAAGTCTAAACGCGGACAGGAATATGCTTCGTTGTGTAAAACACCGAGCCTAGCCTAGCTCGATATAGTGCATATGCACTCTCAGTCGGGGACGCACGAATACTCATGCTGTGGCCGCTATTAGACTTGACGAATGTCGACAGATCTCGTAATGACTATAATATGCCAAAATGCCAGGAAATAAACTGATATAGACAAACAGGACAAAATGCCAAACGCTCAAGTTGAACAATAAAAGCCTGTGGCTAAACTGTAACATTGCGGACCGATCTCGTTCCACAATTCTAAAGTTTAAACCGACAAGAATATGCTTCGTAGCCGAACATGCATATTTTATCAAGTTTATCCTGTTCCGTTTGATATATTCATTTAAAAAACATGCATTAGAATAAAAACATGGTACTTATGAAAAATTCATTGAGAGTATGATAGGTCATAGTACTATTATTATTATTATAGATTATAGACGCGTCGACAACTCAGGTCATTAGCGTCTTCAACACAACAAATAACATATTTGTGTATTAAAATCCGCCAGCCGACATACACAAACCGAGTGGTACGAGCTCGTGATCCTGGGAGCGCTAATTCCCAAAGAACTTTGGAATGCAATTGCGACAACAACTACATCCCAATGTCCCCCTTGGGGGGAGTTCATAGTACTAAATACTATTTTAATAATGAAAGATGGGAGAGAAGTCAATATATAAGTAAGGTCTGACCCCAGCTGTAAGTTGAACGTACGCTACTGAGTGTAATGCATGGATAATCAAAAACGAGCTTAAAGCACCAAATGCACGGGGTCATGCGTTCTGTAACAACCTTTGTGCTTGTGGGAGAAGAGAAAGAGCTTATCAACATGGCCGCGGTACGGGGTAAAAATCTTCTACTTCCCAAACTATACAAAGTTGACGTTATCCTTTCACCAGCGAATAGGTCTTCAACAAATAAGATTTTTTTTCCTTTGACGCTTTTTCGAAATATCAACCTCAACGGAGATACAGGGTGTCAAAGTTTTATTTAAAAAATTAAAATTTATTAATAACTGCCAAACCACTTGAGATATTTAAGAAAAATTTTGTAAAAAATAAAATACATATGTATTTTACGCAAATAGTATAGTGAACAGAAGGGAACCAGAAAGAAGGACAAACGATAGAAATAAAAATGTTTTTGTTCCAAAATCAACAATAAGCTTATTTCAGAGGTATTTTGTATTTACAGCTCCCCACATATTTAATCTGTTACCAATCCATATAAAAACCGTAAATACAACTAATAAATTTGTACAATATATATTATATCAATGGCTGCTGAAAAATTCAAATGTTGAAAGTTTATTGAATATTAATTTTTAGAAGTAAACTGTATAGTCATTCTATTAAACATAATTTCCTAACTAAATTATATTATATTATAGCAGAGAATTATATTATTATATCCTTTCTCTACATTATATAATATAGATTTTTATGATGGTTCATCTATAACAGGTCTTTCCTTCAGATGGATCTAGTTCCACAAGTTGGTAAATTTTTCTTATTTTGTTTTTGTTTTGTTATTTGAAAACAGATATGTTTTAATATTATTATATTGTATTATTTTTTGTGTATTTCATATTTTGTGGAACAATAAATCTAATTCTAATGTATTCAAAACTTAATTTTAGGTGCCCATTAAAACTGTTTTTATTTTTTTACTCGAAAACGAGGAATTCAATAATAATTTTTATTTTTAGAAAAATCAGTTTTTTTTCTACGCGCGCCACTGGTCAACCCAAAAATATTTTATTTATTGAAGAATTTCCCTTCCCCGTAGCTATTGACACCTACAAAATTTTTCTTAAATATCTCAAGTGGTTTGGCAGTAATTAATAAATTTTAATTTTTTAAATAAAACTTTGACACCCTGTATCTCCGTTGATGTTGATATTTCGAAAAAGCGCCAAAGGAAAAAAAATCTTATTTGTTGAAATCCTATTCGCTGGTGAAAGGATAACTTTGGAATCACCCTGTATATAGGTACCTATAGGCTATACTCATACTAGACCAGGCGCCAAGTATTTTGAAGTGGAAAAAATTCTTACAAGACATTTTTTTTATTTTATGGGTCTTTAGGATGTTCTCAATAAATCCTAAAGTTAGTTTTATTTATTTTTGTTGTATAAAGTTAAGAGAAGTTATGAATCCGGTAAAACCTGATTTTCTGTCCCATCCCTAACCCCACAGGGGAATAGCGCCACTTCGTTGAAGGGGGAAAATTTCAAGATTTATTGAAGACACCCTAAAGGACGATCATGTAAAAAAAAAATTTGTAGGATTTTTTTTCAATATTTGTACATTATTTCGACTTGGTACCTGGCCTACTAGTATAGTAAATAGAGACACAAAAATCGCGTTTACTAAAAAAAAATACTTAACGGCAGAAATTTTGAGAAGGTGTTTGGGGACATGTCCTGAGTCTAAAACCGAGTTTTCGTATTCGAGGGGGTGGGGGAAGCTACATCCCCTGGTCAGTATAGGGGTAAGTTTGTTTTAATTTTTTATCTTCGTTGCTATTGCCCGTACAGTCAAGTCCAAGAGATCAAACTTGTAGGAAATGAAATTATCTATCCAATGATAATAAAATCAAGGTCATAGGTCGATCAGGTTAATCACAATGGCCGGTAAAAGGTCAAAAGTGAGGGGTAGTTTTATTTATTAATGTTCACAAAATTAGAATGAAAACTTCAGATAATGTCAGAAAATTGATCGAATTTTATAGAAAGAATTAGATTACAAGCCTTATCTGAAGTTTTCATTCTAATTTTGTGAACATTAAAAAATAAAACAACCCCTCACTTTTGACCTTTTACCGGCCATTGTGATTGACCTGATCGACCTATGACCTTGATTTTATTATCATTGGATAGATAATTTCATTTCCTACAAGTTTGATCTCTTGGACTTGACTGTACGGGCAATAGCAACGAAGATAAAAAATTAAAACAAACTTACCCCTATATTGACCGAGGAATGTAGCTTCCCCCACCCCCTTGAATACGAAAACTCCGTTTTAGACTCAGGACATGCCCCCGAACACCCCCTCAAAATTTCAGCCATTAAGTATTATTTTTTAGTAAAATATACCGTTTTACTGTACTATACGTATAATAAACGCTTTTATCTACAAACCTTATTTATCCAAGAAATCTCCGAACCAAATGTTTATGACATAGGTACCCTCGATTCTATTTTCAAACTATTACCAGTGTTGTGTCACTGCGTGAACAGCAGATCTCACTCCCTTCGCGTTTTAACCAGGTAGGTAATAGAAATTAAAGTTTTTTTTTGACAGTTTTGTCAACCCAATTTTTATTTTGAAAAACGTATTACTTTCTGCCTTTCAAATCAAGAAACCGGGAGCCCACAGGACTTCTGTACTTGGAGCCTCCAAATGTCCTGAATTAGGTACTACTAATTCAGTGCGCTATAATTATTACAAAGTATATTTGAAAGAAAATTAGAAAGAAAACTGTTGCTATACTGATTTATTTTATTTTCGTATCGGAATGGGGAGCGATTTCTTTCTGGCGAGAAATATCCCCCCGGCCAACCAGAATCAATAGTCTTTCAATTAACACAGCAAGTCTCATGAGGCTATCGTACACACAAACCTGGGTTTCCCAACAACTGGTTCACAGAAAAACTAGCCGGCTCCATACTACATGGCTAAAGTTAACATTCGGGCAATTGGCATGCCGTGTGAATAGTTTTCATAAGGCCAATATTCATCGAACAGTCATCAACGTTGGCACTGGAAGACATTCACTTTGAGGGCGGTTTTTTGAACACATTTAAAAGGGATTGGCCAACGCTGGTCTCGACTTGCAAATATGACCTTGTTTTTATTCAGACGACTGGACAGTTTTCACTACGCGGTGTTTGTCAGTGTGTGTCTGCAAATTATGGAAGTAAAATCTGTCTGAAAAAACGGTCAAGTGTGAAGCAAACTCGCGTGGAGAGGGTTTCGTGCTATATTCCGTTTCCCGTGGGAATTTAAAGATTTAGGATTTTCGGTTAGGTTTTCCTGTAAACTACATATGAGTGAGATCCTATATAACCTATTTTTTTCAAAATGTTAGGCTCAGTAGTTACGGAGATAAGGGGGGGGGGAATTCTCGATTTTCGTATATTTTCTTTAATATCTTTTAAACTATGCATTTTAAAATTATAAAAATATATATTTGTATTTCTCATAACGAGATCTTTTATTTGAATCGTCACATGATCCATTTGAATTTTTTTTTAATTTTCTAATTTGCTCCCCAAAATCATAATTCGTTTATTTACGCTATAGGTACGTCCGTGATTGAGTAACCTAACTCTACATATGTACCAAATTTTAACTTTTTTCGTCCAGTAGATTCGGAGTAAGCTGTGACAGACGGACAAACAGACAGGCAGGCAGCCAGACAGACACGAGAGTGATTCTATAAGGCAGAGGTTCCCAAAGTCGAGGTCGCGACCGCAAGTGGGGTCGCGGGCTGATTTTTAGAGTCACGGTGTGTTTCCGTGATTATAGAATTTATAACTCTCGTGATTAATTTCTATATTACCTTTAGGTACTGTACTTTTTTATACTTAAATTCTTGAATAAATAACTTAAATTTGAATTGCTGCAATTTTTTACTGAAAAATCTTTTTACAGACTATTTTGTACTTTGTGAGGAAAAAAATTTTAAGAGTCGCGAAGGCTTTTGCAATTTTAAATTAGAGTCATGATTAAAAAAGTTTGGGAACCCCTGCTATAAGGGTTCCGTTTTTTCATCAGATGTACGGAACCCTAAAAATATCCAAAAATATGACATACACGATTTGGCTTTTTGGCCATAGTTTGGCGGCTAGCTCCGCATTTCAAACAGGTTTAGAAGCGCTGGTATTATACTATGTACAAATCTATAGTACGCATACTACCTAATACACATGTAGATAGAAAAAGACGGGAATATTATAGTAATTGGCGCCTTTATTATAGGTGGGATGAGGATGGGTATATATAGGAATGATGATGAGAAAGAGATAGAAGTATAGCTAGATAGCGCATGACAGCGACCTGTTGCAAAGTGGCTCCACACTTGATGGTTCCATAGTTATTTAATTAATACAGCTCTGTATCACTGAATCACTCACTTACTCGTGATACAGCAGAATATAATTGTCAGCGCCCGCGAAACTTTTCAAGACGACAACGTTGTCTTAACAACAACTCTTTCTTATTAGATAGATAGATAGATAGATAGATAGATTTATTTTGCACTATACAAAATAATTTTGAACCCTACTTCTTCGTCCAGCCAAAGAAAATGTATATTCATTTTTGAAGTGATGTGAAACGCATCCGACGGTGACAATCGGGGCTACTCGACTCAAACACGAACGCGTATTTGCAATATGCTGGTAATAGTGTGTAATTCATAAGTGTGCTAAGATGACACTAGAAACTTAATACGAGTAAAAAGTCATTTGTAGTTCACAAGTGCGCTAACAAATGACACTAAAACATATATTTTGTAGTTCACGAGTGCGCTAACAGATGACACTAAAACTTAATATTATCGTTAAGGTATTATATATTTATTAAATTTAATTGTATAGGCCGATTTTAATATATTTATGATTAAACTGTGTGATTAAAAAATTATATATATATTTTAAAATTAGAAAATCTAAAGTTTTCCTTTCTGTTGTATGGTCATAAGCACACAACCATTTTATTTTTTTTTTGATAAACACAGTAGCTTCGTCAGACAAGTTTAAGATATATCTAATCGTGAAAACCGGAACAAAATCCGTTCAGAGAAATCGGTCTTCTGAGAGGGCTGGCCAGTTTCAATTATAAATCTAAACCTTCCTCGTGAATAAATCTATCTAATCCTGAAAACCGAAACAAAATCCGTTCAGTAATTACAGAGATAATCGGGAACAGACAGACTGCAGATGACAGACGCGGCGGGGGACTTTGTTTTATAATATGTATTGATGATTCATTGTTATTTATTAACTCTATACTGACTTATTCGCAGATTTTGTAATTTACCTCTGTCGAACCATTATGTGTCAAAGCAAGGGATTCCCCGATAACTAAGGAAATATTTCAAGGGTTCCTCCAAACAAAAAAGATTGGGAATAACTGTTCTACATATTTGACTGGAAAATCCGCACCTAAATGTTTGCGTAGAGATTTCAAGCACACAACAATTATAAGTAACTATAGGTTTAACAAAACTATGTTTGCATCATTTTCCAGGATATTACTTTAACGTCCCTTCCTTCAAAACGGTACGATAACTCTGTATGAGATTTACGAAATGAAATATCATAATATATAATAATTCAGTTTTTTTGAAGGATGTTCTATTTTTTTTTTTTAATTTTTAATTTTTTTTTTTAATTTTTTACTTTTTAGTGCCTTTACATACGTATAGATTGCACGTTATTATAACAGACTTCGCTGTGTCAAAACTGACATTTACCTTAAAGGTATTACATTCCGTTATTCACTTTTTATTAAAACCAGTCAAACTACTTGAACCGATTTAAGTAAAATTTATAGATAGATAGATAGATAGTTTATTTAGTCATATTGGAGATACAAGTATCTATATGACGGGTCAGATTACAAATAAAATTACATGTTAAAATCTTTGATATTGTATAGACACGCTTCAGTCAGAGTTTTTTTAATTTTATTTTTAAAAACATTGTCAGGTAGATCTTTAATTGTTTATAAGAATTGTATATAAGAACCATCCCCAAGATATGCTCTATAAAATAAAACAAGCCGTGATGTGGGTCGTTTATTAGGACTAAAGTGCGACCCTTGAAGGCCACACGACGAACTTCCCAGTTTGATAATTAATATTTAATAATAATAATTAAATTAGATATTACACAGAAAAGTAATCATTTTAATCATTAAAATATAATTATTATTTATTTTTAACAATAATTATTTAAAAAAAACGGCTGAACCGATTTTTATAAAATTTATGTCGAATCAAAATGACGTTAACACGCCTCGATTAACACCCTTACGAAGTCGATATAATTTTTTATTCGCGAGATATTGTGTAAAATCTGCTTTTTTGGAGTCTATTTGGTTAAGGAAAAAGAACGGCTGAACCGATTTTGAAAAAATTTCTTTCAGATCATATTTACGTTACTACGCGTCGATTGATACTCTAACGTAGTCGATATCATTTTTCATTCTCGAGATTTCATCTTAGAATGAAATGGACACATACGTACGTACATACGTACACACACACACACACACACAGACATCTTTCTAAAAATAGTATAAAAATAGTGTAGTGACCTTGAAACATAAAAATTTGTTATACATTTCGATTTTCGGACCCATTACAATAAATTCCAATGGGAAGTTAAAAATTCATAAAAATCGGCCTTGTAGTTTCTGAAAAAATCGCGCACATACACACATACATACTAGAGAAAAATAGAACCTTTTTCTTTTCGAAATCGGTTAAAAAATAAGATTATTTTTAATAAATAAACGTAGCTTTCTATTTCAATGTAAACGCGTTCTGGACCAGCCTGTATATCGTGCAGTATGCCGGGATGCTGGGCCAGCAAGTACCCCAGTATCTCATAAGTGGAACAGAGACAATGAGACGACGTCTGTCTCTCTTCGGTTTTCATCTCCAAGCACAGCACGGCGTCGCGACGTTTCTCTGTGTGTGTTTGGCGTGGCGTCCGTTCGCCCCGTGTTCCAGGAGGAAGGATGGCCGTTACATGAAACGCTATCCCGCCGTTATCCATCTGATATTTTTACACTAACTAAATACGTTCACCGACTTGACGATCTCTAGTGTTGTGTTTAAAACAAATGACTCTCAACGTACTCAAAAATAAAATCTATGTTGTGATTCTGTGACAATTATTTAATGTATTAATGATTGTGTTTTGTTATATGAAAGGTATTTGATATCTTCTTTTATTAAATGTATAAAACGATTTTTGTTTATTTTAAGTTGGTATTTTTATGTGACTTTTATGTCTTGTTGTGTTTAAAATCTGACGTTATTGATGTACCCATCTAGTAAATTTTATTTATTGCTTTTTTTAATTACTTTAAACTGTTAACAGAATTTTTATGTTCCCACATTTGTTTTCAAAGAGTCATTACTAGAAATGAGTTTAAAAAAATGGTAACAGACAAATGACACACAAACAACCTCTTACCCCAAACGCCTATACCGTCGTGGGTAATAAAATACAGTGGCTGTATGAATAACGACATTATTTCTACTAAAATTGGATTTATTGTTTTTTTAATTACTTTAAAATTGTAACAGAATTTTACTCACGTTCCCAATTTTTTGTACAGAATAAATATCGTATAAAATTATTTAAATTAGTATAGCTGTCTAATTAATAACGGTTATTATGTATAAAGACTGAATTTTTAGAAACCACAAATATATCAACAAAGCTAGAAAACGAGTCAAAAATCAAATTAAACAGAGAAGAAATTTATTTTTAAATTGTAGTATCATGTAAAATTGTAGTGTGAGTGCCCAGCAAACACCACTTTGCTTCGCGTTGTGAGCATGCTAGCGAAACAGTGCCAACATTATAACATAATATGACAGCTTAAAAATGAACACGATTTTTGTCCGTCAATTTATTTAACGATAATTTTTAATGGTGGTAAAACTGTGTTACGATTATTGAATGAAAGGTTTATTACACGAATGTTTTCATTTTATTACTTGACATTAATTTGTTGACATAATAACTACGCAGTATTTTTAATTTTAAAACAAATTGAAAAAATAACATCTGATTTCATTGTAAAAAAAAAATTTTTTTAACAAAAAAAAACCTCCTTCAAAAAGCCACTAAAAAAAAAATAATGAAATTTTGAGGTCTGCG
Source organism: Mongoloraphidia duomilia (assembly GCA_039654895.1). Classification (NCBI taxonomy): domain Eukaryota; kingdom Metazoa; phylum Arthropoda; class Insecta; order Raphidioptera; family Raphidiidae; genus Mongoloraphidia; species Mongoloraphidia duomilia. The sequence continues at coordinate 19,781,320 of CM077527.1, forward strand.
CTAATTTAATAAAATATGAAGTCGATTAAAAAGTATAGTATGGTGATTAATATCTTCTTTTTAACCAACTTCATATTTTATTAAATTGGTGCAGACCTCAAAATTTCATTATTTTCCTCTTTTTAGTGGATTTTTGAAGGAGGTTTTTTTTTGTTAAAAAGTTTTTTATTTTTTACTTTTTAGGGTCAAAAAGTGACATTTACCTTAAAGGAATCACACGCCGTTACTCACTTTTATTAAACCGATTTTCTTACGCTGTCTGATGTGTCAAAAAGTGATATTTACCTTAAGGAATCACACGCCCTTACTAACTTTTATTAAAATCAGCCGAACTACTGAACCGATTTTGATGAAATTTCTATGGGACCAATCTGAAAGTATATCCTTTCAAATAAAAAAAAAATCCAACTCGGTTTATAAATGACGGAGTTCTGAGGTAACAAACATAAAAAAAATAAAAAAATACAACCAAATTGAGAACCACCTCCTTTTTTTTGAAGTCGGTTAAAAGCGTACTGATCGAATTGAAATTAACCTCCTCCTTTTATTGAATTCGGTTAAAAATTACCTAAGTTGTCAAGCTTCTATAATCCACAATGTCACAGTAGAAATGTAGGTATAATGAAGTAATAACTGATGGCCATAAATTGGTTATGTTGTATATTTAGTGTCATAGACGTAATAAATATAAAACCAGCATCATAAAGCAATATGTTATTATTAAGATGGTTGAAGATCAACGCCAAACCATAGACGTAACAAGTTTCTTATATATGTCTATGAAACGAACGTTCAAAGATAGAATGCATATTCAAATTGAATAAAGAATCACTTTGTAGCAACAAGTATACTTTTTTAGTCGATAATATGTTACATCGTGTACAACAGGGGTATCAAACATTTTATTTAACCGAACTGAACCTTAAGGATCTATGGCACCTACCTCAAATCACCGAGATATAAATGAAATTTTGTAAACTTACTTCTTAATATATCTGAAATAAGTACCTAGCTATACAAAACTTTTTAACAAAAAAAAACCTCCTTCAAAAAGGCACTAAAAAGAGGAAAAAAATGAAATTTTGAGGTCTGTGCCAATTAAAATATGAAATTGGTTAAAAAGAAGATATTAATCACTATACTATACTTTTTAACCGACTTCATATTTTAATTGGCACAGACCTCAAAATTTCATTATTTTCCTCTTTTTAGTGCCTTTTTGAAGGAGGTTTTTTTTTTTGTTAAAAAGTTTTTTATTTTTTACTTTTTAGTGTCAAAAAGTAACATTTACCATAAAGAATCACACGCCGTTACTTACTTTTTTATTAAAATCAGCCGAACTACTGAACTGATGAAATTTCTATGGGACCAATCTGAAAGTACATCCTTTCAAATAAAAAAAATTTTCAAAATCGGTTCATAAACGACAAAGTTATCCGCGAACATACATAACCACATAAAAAATATATACGGTCGAATTAAGAAACCTCCTTTTTTTGAAGTCGGTTAAAAATTTCAGAACGGCTTACCGACTAGTTCAAATAGATATCTATATAGATACTAAAACATAAATTTTTTTAATTAGATGAATGCATAATGACTGCAAACAGTATATGAAGACACCTGTTGTAAGAACAATGACGTAACACAACACTGTAGTCAGGAAAAATTCATTAATTCAAACCTATGTCACCGTAGGGATTTTAACCCTAAACTTTCCACTATCGCGGCGGACTGAGTTGACATTACTCACACAGTGACACATTTTCAAACGATCGACTTTCTCCCTTTAAAGCATTCTGTCACAGAAAAACCACTACATGCGAGAGTCAATATTCCAACACCACTGCTAGACACAAACACTCAACATGTAAAGTAAACACAACAGGTGAATACAAAGATGAAGTATCCATTTTTTTGTACGTATGTATGTATGTATGTATGTATGTTCCAAATGATTTAACTTAAAATCTATTTGACGGATTTTGATGATTTTTTTTTAATTTTCCTTATGATTCCAGAAGTGCTATGAACTATGTTTTATTCAACCTTTTAAATTAATTTTTGAGTTAATTAATTAATTAAATTTTTATTGGTTCTCTACTATTAACAAAGCGTGAAATTCCTTTGCATTTTAGTGTATTGGCAGAATTCTACTAACACCAGCCCGACTTCGTTTCGCAGTGGGAGATATTCTCATGGGGGGGGGGGAATAAATCATAAATTCTTATCTGTTGAACTACTGAACCGATTCTAAAAAATATTTCACTAATTGAAAGCTACACTCCCTGAGTGATATAGGCTATATTTTATTTTGATAAATTTCTTGCGGGGGGGGGGGGTAATTCCTGTGGGATAGTAACAAAATGTAACTCTGAAATTATTTTGCATTTTGCAATATTATAAACACCACCAGCCCGACTTTGATTCACAGGGGGAGAATTTCTCGCGAGGAAGATAATAAATCATAAATCAAAATATACGTGGGCGAAGCCACGGGTAGCGGCTAGATATTTATATATTATATATGCCTATACGTCCGTATATGTATACCTAATGTAGCTTGAGTTACTGTCCTAGCACTGGTTCTCCAAGTTGGGCAGGAAATCCTTATGTAATTATTAGTATATGTAACACTGTATGTGAACTATCAGGGAATAAATAAACATAAAATAAAATAAATTGATTTAAAAACAAAAGTTTGGAGTCGTTGTCTGTCAAAAAAAAAATTAAATTAAGAAAGAAATGAAAAATATCACCGTTTAAAGTACATAGTATTTAAGAGATAAAAAACATTATTATCAAAGTAGGCTTTGGACAATACCATTATGAGTGAATGGAAGGGCTTTTTATTACCATAATATAAGCCGTATAGCCAACTTAATTACATTTTTTATCACAATATACAAGCATAAAATATATTAACATAGAACTGTCCATATCGTAGCAAGATTACGTTACAACTCTAAGCCTGTAGGACAAATCGAGATTTTTTTTTGCAAGCTTGTTCATCGTTTTCGATCATAAAAAGTTATGGGTACGTCCCTTATAATTCACTTTCTCTACATTCACTAAATTCTCATTTTATTACCCCGACACTACACTCATAATAAAAGTTACATTGTTTTAGATCATTTTACGATTTCACACTCTTCACAATTATTCTTAACTGTCTGTTAGTTGTATTATTTAACCCAGCGATGTAGCTTAGTGGTACAGCACTAGACTCACATTGGGAAGGTACTGGGTTCGAATCCCGGCGGGGGCAGATGTGGCTGGGACTTTTTCCTACTGCCTCACGCTGAGAAACGGTAATTCCTGTACCGGCCATCTTGTTTGAGGTTTTTCATGGTTTCCCTCAATAATTCCAGATGAATATCGAGATGGTTCCTTATTCAAGGCCATGGCCGATTACCTGTCAAATCCCTATGCTCCCAAAGTTTTCTACCTTATCCTAATGTCCTATAATTCCTCCATTCGCACATTGCTATTAATTAAGTTGAAGTATAAAAATATATAAAACGGGAAGTGGTAAAAATGGAAAATAGTAATGGTGCGAATGGCGTCTGTTATGACATAATGTCGAGAAACGGACGTTAAACGCATTATTATTTAGAATTTTTTATTATTAGTTCTATTATTTCTACAAATTTAAAAATAACGTAACATACGTTTTTAACACGCTTATATTAGTTCCACCTGTATGTACCTATGTTTGTTTGTATCTAAGTAACGGAATCTTTGAACGCGATTTTCACCCACTTCAAAACTTCAGATTGAACTGAAACTTTGCACACTTATCAAGGACCGATGACAATACAATAATTCAATAAGTTTGTCCCATTATCCTGACCAGGATCTCCAGGACTAAAAAAAAAGCAAAAAACTTCAGATTGAACTGAAACTTTGCACACTTATCAAGGACCGATTACAATACAATAATTCCATAAGTTTGTCCCATTATCCTGACCAGGATCTCCAGGAGTCCAGGACTAAAAAATAAAAATAAATTATAATTAAAAAAAAACTAAAAAACGCTTTAATGAACTAAAAAGTAAAAAATAATTAATTTTATTGTAAAAAAGCGTGGGGTAGTATGAAAATATGGTACAAAGCAGCCCACGCTTTTTACTTCCCACCTCTACTATAGTAGGGAAGTAATGGATTTAGTCCGAAAAAAATATTTCGAGATTTTAACAGATTTCACGTTTTGAAACCCTAGCAATCGTTTAAGATCATTTTCTGACTAATGTCTGTATGTGTGTGTGGTCAATTTTTCGCCTTCGATATCGTAAAAACAGAACAACATACGGCCATGCCGATTGTTCTATTGTGTTTATCAGCCTTTAACTTAGATCTGATTAGATTTTGAGTCAAATGGGTTCACTGGATCTTGAGATATTATAACAAAACGTTCTCAATGTCACGTATTAACATAGGTAAAAAAAAATATAAATGAATTCTAGATGTTATAATATGAAAAAAATGTAAATATTTTTTTCTCTAAAATGTACAGTTTTCGAGAAAAAAAATATTTTACTAAAAAGAATAACAATTGTAGTAAATCAAGGTAACCATGATTTTTGCTATATTAAGCTAGCCATCAGTAGATCACCAAACAAAAAAGAGGGCCATGCTTTTTCAAAGAATAAAAATTAAATTGTGTTTTAAAGACCACCAACAGCTAAGGTTATTTGGGCCTAGTCAAAGAATAAAAAGAAAAGAGTGTTTAGTTTTTGCAAATATTTACTAGGTGGGAAGTATAGGACTGGTCATCAGTCGAATTTTTTTTTATATTATTAGTTCAAGGTTCAAATTTTAATATGTTGTTACGGCGACTGTTTTAAGCATATATTTCAATTTGCAGAACAAATTGTTTGTATTAACCCCTGTTTATATCGTTCTGCAAGGGGGGTTAATACCGACATTTTGTTCTGGAAATTGAAATATATGCTTAAAACAGTCGTCGTACCAACATGTTAAAATTTGAACCTTGAACTAATAATATAAATTTCGTCGGGTACATGACACGTTTAGGGTGATCTGCTACCCCTTTAATACCGACCAATCGATCTGCAAATACTATAATGGCATTATTGGGTCACCGACAAGGTATACAAACAATTTCAGCCTTGAAGCAATAATAATTGTGACCATTTTTTTGTTACAAGTTGAGGGCGGTCTGCATCCTTCCCATAGCAAAATCCCTTACACAGGGCACTTTAATATGCCTCCCTCAACATCTTCACAAAAATAAGGCCTTGAATAAATAACACCAAAAAATTGTCACTAGCTCTCGGTGTATTAAGCTTGCAATCAAATAAAAAAATTATTTTCAAGTAGATTAAAATAACTTGAAGGACATTTTCTAAACGAGAAGAAATTCAAAGCTGAGGGCCTAAACGCTGCTCGAGAACTAAAAAAAAAGATCAAATATTTTCATTTGTTCTCGTCGTTATTTTGTTTGATTTAAATACTTTTATTTTCCCGATGTTCAAATGTTAAATGACAGTTGAATATGAACATGCATTGTAGAATATACGTAGTTGCATGGGCTGTACATTGTGATAATGACATGTCAAATGAACCTTTGTACCTACATGATGACGTCACTGAAACAATAAACGTGAAAGAGCGCTGGGAATTTGCATTTTCAAACGCGAAGATAGTGGCTTAAATTCACGGCAAATTACACGCCAAATGTGCGTTATTATAGCGTCATTAAAACTCGCAGAACGAAAATTAGAGGTCGTGAATAGACCTGATGACGTCACTAAGGTAATACATATTACGCAAAAGCGTACGTCTGGAAAAGTTACATAGAAATGTGCGTGACCCCGTGACCTTTACAAAACCTATATTTGATGAAAAATAATACCCTAGCGTATTCACAAGATTTCCACAAAGCTTTTTCGTCAATACAACGAGAATGGAATTACTGATACCTACGCGTTAAGGACAAGTTTAAAATTTTAATTTTTGAAAAATAAAAAAAGCATTAAGAGGCCTTCTCAGTCTCACCGAACGGCGAAGGCCTTTCGATTAACACTACAAAATACTATGTAATATTATTAATGAAATATACTTTAGGGAGAATTGCAGCTGACAAGAAAAATAACATCATCGTAAAAAAATAAAAAACATTAATTTTTTAAAATTAATTGATTATTTAATTCTAATTATTATTTTCCACGATTCATGGCACAACAACACACAATCTGTGAAAAATTCAACTAGCTTTCACTTACCGTTCGTGAGATAAAGCCTTGTGACAGACGGACGGACAGACATCGTAGGCTCAGTAATCAGGTTCCGTTCGGCGGTACGGAACTCTAAAAAATTCTACTGACCGTCGCTGGTAACACAAAAAAACAAAAAAGCTTTTTTTTGTAGATTATAGACGCGTCGACATCTCAGGTCATTGTCTTTGAACTACACTAAATAACAACTTTCTTAAAAACTAAATAACATCACAAAACATCCATGAGCTCAGGTGGAATTCGAACCTACGACAGTCTAGTCTAAAGGCTGGTACCAAATACGGCTATCACTAAGCTACACTGTCCTCAAACGCAAAAAAGTGAGAAACATACGTTTGCTATTTACACCCTCTCAACCTTATTTTTGAACTTAGAGGGTTCATTTTGACCTTAAATTAAAGATAAATGATGCGTCTAGACGCGCTACAGGGTACTTAAAAATATTGAAAAGCTTTCTCAGTAGAGCTGACGTAAAACTATTTAGTATTCAGAACGGCGTTTTGTGATTTGGACAAATCATTTTTAAAATTTGAACTGTAACACCCCAATTAGCTTCAATTTAATGCAAAAAATGTATCCTTGGATTAAAATTACAATCGGAAGCGTTTAATAAAGTTTTAGGCGTGGAGAGGGAACTCTACCTCTCTTTAGAATCGACAAGTTTCATTTAATTTTAATGGTTTTCACGAAGCAATGCTTGTACTACATCCTGGATTTAAGTAAATAAAAAGTAATTTTTAGTTTCTATTTTTAAACAGCAATAGTAATGTATTTTTTACAGATTGTTCAATTCAATCACCTTGAAAATTAAACAAATTAATTAACTATTTCACATAAACATTTATTTATAAATATTTACTTTAATATACTTACTTATTGATACTCCTACGCTTGATCTAAATTCGAATGAAATATATTCAAAAATATTTATTCAATCGATTCGCATGATATTGTCCAACAAAAAAGGCACAACGATAATATTTGGTTTATATCTAATTCAGTCATTATTTCCGATTTAAATTAAAATTATGTCGAAATTATGTATTTATTTTAATTCACTAATATATTACGTATGTGATATTTTAATTTTCTTTTTAGTACTGATTCCAACCCTACATAAATTAAGAGCAACGTCTGTTAGTCCAGTAACTTTAGGATTTATCTTCTAAAAAAATCTTGGTGAAGTTTTTCTTCAAAAACTTCCTTATTTTAGTATTATAAATATTATGTCTAAAGTCCATTGCGAAATTGTGTAAGACCTGTTGTTGTGTTTGTTTGTGTCTTCTTTTGTTTTGACCAATAATGATATTAAATAAATATAAATAGGTATTGATATATTGATCTCGTTGCATATAAAATACATATTAAGATCATACACATACTGCATTGGGTCTTACGGTCAATGCAGTACAGTTAGGTAATTGTTTGTCACATACCAGCGGATCTGTCAGGATTCCGTATGTTTGCCAGGACGTGAGGTTAGCGGTCCGGTTCCAGCGGTCATCAACATGTTCCTGTCATAAAACGCATATGAGTATTCATTGATTCAAACTACTCATCATATCATCATAATTATCTGGTTATTCAATCCATCATAATTAGTTATCCATGTATTAACTTATAAACTGGGCTCTGTTTCCCAACACTGCGGGCGAACACACAAACAGTGTCAGCTTTGAGTGTGCAATGGGTGCTAAGGGTAGAATCGCGCGAAGCACCCACTCAAAGTGCATCTCAAACGACATTCCATAGAGACGTATTTCGTCATACCAAGCTAGTACGCTCTATGAAGATAACACAACCATGCTCACGGCGTACTGAAGGGCAAACACGCGACAGTACCCGAGGCCCACGTAGTACTGAAGGGCAAACTCGCGACAGTACCCGTGCAATATGCAAAAACAGAAAAGTGCGCCCGTAACCATAATTCATACAGTTAGACTCGAGTCGTAACAATTGTTATCTATACAATATATCGGTCCTTGTTGACCTAGTGTTATTATATCATCTGTTATCATCAATTAGCCATTCATTATGCTACAACACCATTTCTAAACTAAGAAGGTATAATCAGTGGTACTTCACCATTTCTATATTACGAAAGAATACTTAGTGATAACTCACCATAGTAGATAGCTTGTATAAATGAGCCATTCATATCAGCTACCTACATTACTTATCAACATTCACGTTAAACTCTGTTCATGAATTCTTCTAACTTTTCACATCCCTGACTCACGAAAGTCAACTGGTATAGAAATCCATCTATAACAGCTGCCTGACCTGTGCCAAGTCCCAAGACAAGTAACTCCACTGAAGTACTTCCAGTTTTAATCAGTAACATCATCCCAGTTAGTATTCCGTTACTGATAACTCAAACCATCCTTAAATCTATAAATTACTCAGTAAGTCTGATGACTTACGTGTTTATTGTCAATCCTTGAAGATGCGGGTACATAATCACCACAATACAATCATTACACAGATTAAGTTCCATTATTATTATTATTGGAATATAACACAACATTCTCAATAAAAAGATATTCAAAAGACAGAGCACTACTTCCATAACTTTCCACATTCAAATCTAGTCAGAAACTGCGTCAACCTCTGGAGTTCTGAACTGCCCCTTCGTCTCAATGCATTTTGTTAATATTGTTCAGCTATTGGTTACATTTTTAAGTAATGTTTAATTTATTACTTTTTGGCCACGCTTCTTTGTTCAACTCCACGCATTTCTGTTTATCGTCTGTCAACGACGTCCCTTATCTACAGTACACGCTATTCTACATTTTTAGTTCTGGGAATATTTTGTATTTAGGGTAAATCTTAGTTTCTCAAACCATTAAAAATAACATCGTCTTACAATTGTGTACGCAAAAAAGTTACTCAAGGTCAAAGATCGCGAAAATCATTTTTCTCTCGAATATCTCGTGATCTATTAGTTTTACGCTAATTTTAGTCGTTATAAAAAATATTTACTATAAAAATCTGCACAAAAATGTCCTATACAAAATTTACGTAGGACCAATAGTTTTCGAGATATGAGGTCGAGAAAGCTGTCTGAACGCGATAATTTGAGAACTATTCAACCGATTTGCATGCGGTTTTCACGAATATGTAGAGAAAATATTTGGAAAAGTTTTAGGCAATATCTCATTACGATATATCATACTTTTTATTGTTTAAACGAACAATAAATAAATTTTAAAAAACAGAAGGCTGAGCAAAATGACTATAATGACTAAACGAGTCAGTTTAGTAAATTATTTTTTATTTTCATTTATTGTAGATTATAGACGCTCGACAACTTAGGTCATTGGCGCCTTTAAGACATCAAATAACATGGTCAATGGTCATACTTAAAACTAAACGACATCACAAAATATCTATGAGCAAGGTAGGATTCGAACCCACGAAGGCTCGCTCCAAAGGCCAGCACGCTAACCATTACACTAAGCTGTCATCTAGTAAATTATTTTAAAGAGATTATTAACTTCCCCTTGGAAGTTATTGTAATGGGTCCGAAAATCGAAATCAAAATGTATAACAATTTTTTATGTTTCAGGGTCTGGGTGTGTGTATGTGTTTGTGTGTGTACGTATGTACGTATGTATGTGATCATTTCTTTCTAAGACGAAATCTCGAGAATGAAAAATGATTTCGACTACGTTAGGGTGCCGATCAACGCGTATAAACGTAAATATGATCTGAAAGAAATGTTTTCAAAATCGGTTCAGCCGTTCTTTTTTCTTAACCAAATAGACTCCAAAAAAGTAGATTTTGCACAATATCTCGCGAATAAAAAATTATATCGACTTCGTAAGGGTGTCAATTGAGGCGTGTTAACGTTATTTTGATCCGACATAAATTTTATGAAAATCGGTTCAGCCGTTTTTTTTTAAATTATTGTTAAAAATAAATAATTTCTAATTATGTTTTAATGATTAAAATGATTACTTTTCTGTCTAATATCTAATTTAATTATTATTATTAAATATTTATCAAACTCGTCGTGTGGACCTCAAGGCACTTTAGTCCTAATAAACGATCCACCTCACGGCTTGTTTTTTTTAAATATTTTACCATTGTTTTAGTTTTTTAGGCGTCTTTTAAATTGTGACAACGATATCTTTTCTATATCACATACCTAGTAATAACTTATTGTGTTGAAATTCAATATCAGTGAATTTCAATCAAGAAACATTAATTTCCTCGATGTTTATAAATGAAAACTAGATCTCGAATGTCAGTTGGAAAATTCATAGAACAATAATTGTTGTCGCAAGTTGAAACTGTATCGAAATTGAATGCATCTACCGGAAAACTGAGCCATTATCTATTTTCATGCGGAAAATAACGTTATGCTTACTCGACATGTTTATTCACTTGTTTTTATGACAGCTTCGAGATAACGCTCAGATATTCAGAACGATAACAGCATAAACTAAATTAAATCAGACGTCTATAAATATACAGTCGACACTCTCTATGAATGTTACAGTCAGCTATCGGAATGGAACATAATAGAGCTCTAAAATACACTAATGTGGGAAAGCAGACATTTTCTATTAGTTATTTATGTTTATTCGCCCTGATCCGCCCGCTTTTAACTACTGACAGCTATACTCTCGGCCTACTATATAGAAGTGAAGTTGGCGACACAAATGAACTGTCAAACCATTTTGAAAATACTGAAAATGAAAAGAAAAGCAGCTATTTTATAGTGGGTATGGTAAAAAATACCATATATTATATCTCGTGCATAATGATATTCTGACTCGTGTGACGTGCTCGTTTTAACATAATGTCACTTATCGTCAGTAATATACCTCAATACGTAACAGGGGCGGATTCAGAAAAATATTTCGGGGGGGGGGGTCAAAATATTTATGTACAAGTACATTATATTTGATAATTACCTCACGAAATCAGTTTTTACACGAGAAAATATAAAAAAAATATCGAAAATATGCAACGCCCAACGCCGCTAAGATATGAATCATATGTCTTTTTCTATGCGTTGCCAAAAATTTCGGGAGGGAGGGATTTGAACCCCATAAACCCCCCTCTGAATCCGCCACTGATATACTTACAATCTACTATTTTTGTTTCATATCGTACATAAAGCATTAAATTTAGGAACAAAAATAACCGGCAAAAAACAAACGAGAAAATAAAATATAAACATTGAAATCATTGCCAAAATTTGAATATCATTGTCTGTCCTGCTGCGTTATTCTTTTTTTATTACGTCTGGAATTAGCATAAGTAATTTATGTAAAAAGGGAATAAACTGGAACTATCGCATTTTAGGTGCATGGTTAAAAGAACCAAGTGAGTTACAGACTGTTCACATATTAAGGCTAGACTTCAAAAGTTCCCTCTAGGTCGATTCAGGGTAAGTTCGATTTTCCACTCAGATCGATCCGAGCGCAGCATAGAGATCTTTCAGAGCATATAATAGTAGATTGTATGTCTAGATACGTAATGGGGCATATTACGGCGAGTGATGACAGTATGTAAAAACAAGCGATAGCGAGTTCTTACAGTCACACGAGCCGTAATACCATTACGTACGATACATATATGGTATTTTTTGCCATACTACAAAATACCCACTTTTTACGTCTTTTCAAAAAATTCTGACAGCATTTGCGTCGCCATATTTTCTTCTAGTGTGCCGCGAAGTTCGAGCAAGTAAGTAATGACAGGCGCACGCAAGCGTACGTAGGCGTATAGAGCGAATTAACAGAAGTTACCATGGCAACCGTTATTTTCTGCACTAATGCAGAAAGTAAACCATTTTCAGCACACCTGCCTGTTAAATGGATCATTAATGGCCGCTATACATACATCGAAAGTAGCTATTTTGTAGTGGGTATGGCAAAAAATAATAATGTTAATTCGAACGCACTAGAGCGCTCGTATCGATTTGAGCGCAAAACCGAATTTACACTCAATGAAGGAAGTTTGTTTATTTGCTTATCCACGCTAATCTCAGAAACTAGTTGATCCGATTTGAAAATTTCACTGTTTAAAAGCTCAATTTTCTTCCCGAGTGATTTAGGCTTTACATGTATTACGTTACGACCAAAGAGGGATGAACAGTGAGCGAAAATGTAAAGCAAGTCGAAGATCCCGCACGAGATTACTGAGCTACATTAACTATAAGAGATCCAGTGAAACCTCATTATATGAGAGATTTGTTGCTATTGTAACCAAAATCTACCCGTAGAAAGTCGAGGCGGAATACGTATTCAGTAAAATATATATTAAAGAAAACACGTGTACTAAACATAATTTCAAAAAACCGCCAAATCAAATTTTTTGCAAACCATATATATTTTTTTAACATCCAATTGGAAGTTATTGTAAGGGGTCCGAAAATCGAAATCAAAATGTATAACAAATTTTTATGTTTCAAGCTCACTACACTATTTTTACACTATTTTTAGAAAGATGTCTGTGTGTGTGTGTGTACGTATGTACATACGTACGTACGTATAGGTTCATTTCTTTCTAAGACGAAATCTCGAGAATGAAAAATGATATAGACTATTTTAGGATGCCAATCAACGCGTATTAACGTAAATATGATCTGAAAGAAATTTTTTCAAAATCGGTTCAGCCCTTCTTTTTTCTTAACCAAATAGACTCCAAGAAAGTAGATTTTACACAATATCTCGCGAATAAAAAATTATATCGACTTCGTAAGGGTGTCAATAGAGGCGTGTTAACGTCATTTTGATCCGAAATAAATTTTATAAAAATCGGTTCAGCCGTTTTTTTTTTTAATTATTGTTAAAAATAAATAATAATTATGTTTTAATGATTAAAATGATTATTTTTCTGTGTAATATCTAATTTAATTATTATTATTAAACATTTATCAAACTGGGAAGTTCGTCGTGTGGACCGGAAGGGTCGCACTTTAGTCCTAATAAACGAGCCACCTCACGGCTTGTTAAAATTAGAAAATCAGAAGTTTTCCCTTCTGTCGTGTGGTCATAAGCACACACCCACCTTTTTTTATTTTATCACTCTGCGTGATATGACGACGCTATAATATTACTGATTGTTGAAGTATAACTACTAAAAAATATAGCAGTATGTTTTTAAAAATATAAATGTCTTAACTTCAAGAGACGATTCTTTGTGAACACACTGTACAAGCAGAGATTGTAGTGAAGCATAAGATAGCTTGATGTGGCTAAATGGCCATCACTTATTCATGAGATGAACTGCGATGGAAGCTCACGTCGTATACACGAGATTTGGTACTTTAAAGCAATTTCTCTCACCTCTGAAATTTATTAAATGAAACAATGACTACTAAGTTTTTAATCTAATCGTCACCCTTTCTATAAGTTAGCATATTATATCTTCATTATAAACGCTTACAGTAGGTTTTCTTTTAAGCCGGTGGCTGCGGAGGAAGAAAACGATGACTTAGCAAAATCACCTTCTCTTTATTTCTTATGCTGGCACGGTGGGACCTGGGTTACAGAATTCATTGTTAAAAAATCTAGTTTGACCATGGCCTTAGATTATGGACACACATTTTTGAAGTGAAAACTTCCTTAGGCGCACTTTGCGTTCTTTCTGAACAGTGAACGAAAGTGAACCGTCACGCTTCGGGTCGGTGACGCTGAATCGGGTTTACTCGGCCCAAACACGAAAAGGTATTTGTAGTATGCTGGTAGGTAGGTAATAAGTTTTTTGTAGTTCATAAGTGCGCTAATAGTTAATACTAAAACTTAATTGAAAAGGTATTTGTAGTTTTGGTAATAAGTTATTTGTAGTTCATAGGTGCGCTAATAGATGACACTAAAACTTAATTGAAAAGGTATTTGTAGTATGTTGGTAATAAGTTATACGCATTATAATAATAATTAAATAATATTATAATTTTATGTATGTTTTGCATATAATCAAGTTTTCACTTCTGTCGTGTGGTCATAAGCACACACCCATTTTTTTTTCATAAGAAAAGCATAGGTAATAGAATTTTACATCGAGCCTGCTCAAAAAATAATTAATCGATCGAAACGATATTTTTTTAAACTGTAGATACATGTGTTTAACGTAGTTTTTTTGTACAATTTTCCCTTGAATCAAAATTTAGCTTGAAAAGCTCTTCTATGTAGGTAGATATATTAATTTTTTACTCCTACCTAACTCCTTATTTTTATTATTTTACGGAACCCTCGATGCGCGAATCCGACTCTCACTTCTACATACTAAAATGTTTGACAACAACTTTAGACAGTTTTTCCCCTTCGAAACAACATTTTTATAGGCATTTTGATCAAAATTTAGTTTAAAACGATATTTTTCTATACATATCAGTCGTTTTTCTGTGAGTACCTACATGTTACACTATTTTATTATAATTTTAAAGTGAACATAAATTATAAAATCTGGGAATTGAAAATTTCTGAGTAGACGAGCCATAAAAACAACAGCTTCCCTACGATCTCGGCTTAACAATTAATTGAGGTGTTTTTTAAGAATTAAAATTTATATGAAAATGGTGCAACCGAACTTTAGAACGCTTTTTAACTGTTGATTTAAAAAATCAAAGCAATTTGAAATTTGTTTGCAAATGTCATTACTTGTCAGCTACTGAAGAAACGTTTTTTAGAGTTTTGTACATCAAAGAAATCTTATATTAATATCTCGAATGAAGAAATTGTAATTAAAAATTTTAATACATTCATGCTAAATGATTATGTCATGAAAACAAATTTAATTTTAGTAAATTGAAGAATTTATGGGCTAAGAAATAAGTAGTATGAAATTATTACTTTAAAAGAAACCAAAATGGATGTGTATTTTGTATTAAAAATTCAAATATATTTCCTAAATACGAACATACAGTTTCCCCGTTCTATTTTCCAGAAGAAAAATCAAAAAAAAATACAAGGGGCACAGTAATTACGATTGTGCCGCAACCGAAGACGTAAAACTACTTCTATAGTTCGAATTGTCAATAACGTCTGTTGTCGAGCGTCTATAATTTACAATATCTATCTTCCGAATGGTCCGAAGTGTTCTAGAACCATTCAATAGGATTCGACCAACAAACACATCCAGAGAGCAATGGAAATTTCATTGTATCAATTTATTTATTTTTTTTATTTATTGTTCCCAAAGTCGGGGTGGTCGCAACCCCAAGTGGGGTCGCACTTGGAATCGCGAGCTGATTTTTTAGGGTCATGGCCTGTTTCCGTAATTATAGAATTTATAACTCTCGTGATTATACCATTAAATTCGAATAATCTGGGGTAATTAAGAGAGAGTAAGCCCACCCACCCGCCTCCTGTCGCCCCCTACCCTGTTCATTTACTCCCACACCCAAGAACTTAAAAAATGTTTTTGTAGACTATTTTGTACATTGTGGGGAAAAATGTTTAAGGGTCGCGAAGGCTTTTGCAATTTTAAATTAGGGTCATGATCAAAAAAGTTTGGGAACCCCTGACTTAGGTCATTGGCGTCTTGATTACATTAAATAACATACCTTACTTCAAACTAAATGACATCACAAAACAGCCATGAGCGGAGGCGGGATTCAAGCCCACGGCAGTCTGATCCAGAGGTCGCGACGCTAACCACTGGACTACATTGTCCTCTCATTGTATCAACACCGATCCTTCTTTCCCCTATTATAGTAAAAAAGTTGAAGCCTTATAGATAAGGATGTCCTCAATGCTTGCACACATCTCGTACACACCAAGTGGTTCACACAATATAACAAGGCGCGATGTAGCCATTAGCCAACCCACTTGAGAGTCTTCACAAACCTCAGGACAATGTGACAGTCCGCTATTATGCGTTCATATTTATTAATATCAAAGGACTTATATAACAAAGACGTAACTACCCATGTATTTGAAAAAAGAAAGATTTTAACAGAACTCGACTCTCACTGTTTACCAATTACATCCTTTCGATTAACAATAACCGATTATAAAATATTGTGGATAATGTTATTATTTAATGCTTGAGTGATCTGTCTATATAAATTTCAAATGTAGGAAATCGATTCTCGGGAACAATAGACTTTGTAATGCAGTGTATTTGTTTAATACATTTTATTTGCCAACGTTTCGACTTAAATCAAGTCTTTATCAAGGCTCTGTAACAATTAATAAATTTGTTTTTTAACCTAAAATAATCTAAAAATCATATAATTATACATACCTAAAATATTTTTTATACACCGTAGTACTCATAAAATATATTCGACATACAATAATTTTCATAAAGTTAATATTCATAAAGTTAAATATTCCTTGTGTAGATCTGTTAAACTGAATCTTGTGAATTCGTTGATTATGTCCATGTTAAATTATTGTGATTGTGTCTACGATGGTCTAAATCAAACACTCAGTGGAAAACTTCAACGTTTACAAAACTGTTGCGTAAGGTTTATTTGTAACTCAAAACGCTCTGAACGCATTCATCCATATTTAAAAGAATTGAAGCTCTTAGATCTTAAGGATTCCAGACATGTCCATCTTTTAAGTCTGATTCACGACATTTATTATGGTAACAACTCCAATTACTTAAGTGAATTATTAATACCTTTGTCTAGTTTCCACTCTTATGATACCAAAAATAATACAGAGCTTTACATCCCTAAGAGCAAAACCTCTGTCGGCGCAACGAGTTTTTCAGTTGTTGGACCAAAATTATGGAACAATATCGATCATAACGTTAGACATTTAAAAAGTCACAAATTATTTATGAGAACCATTAAAGAACAGATTCTTGTCAATTATTAACATTTTTCCATGGTTGTTTTTTTTTCTGTTTTTATTTGTTATTTTGTTATTTTTAAGTTTATTGTTAAGTTTATACTACTTTTTTATCCTTACCTGTTACTATTTTAATTATTGTTATTTTATATGTCTGTACTAATATTTTGATGGGGCAGAGTAGAAATCAGCTTTGGCTGCACTCTGTTCCCAAATAAAGAATTTATTATTATTATTATTATTATTATTATTATTATTTAGTGGCCAAAGTAAATATTAACTTTATGAAAATTATTGTATGTCGAATATATTTTATGAGTACTACGGTGTATAAAAAATATTTTAGGTATGTATAATTATATGATTTTTAGATTATTTTAGGTTAAAAAACAAATTTATTAATTGTTACAGAGCCTTGATAAAGACTTGATTTAAGTCGAAACGTTGGCAAATAAAATGTATTAAACAAATACACTGCATTACAAAGTCTATTGTTCCCGAGAATCGATTTCCTACGTTATTATTTAATGTTTATAATTATGTAATACAACGTTTATCAAGTACTGTAAAGACAAGAATATAATTAATACAAATGTTACAATATAATAAAATAAAATTTTAAAATCTTAAAATTTGTGGAATCGACGAAATGGGAACGGTATTTAATGATTTTGGGTTCAATCGACAAAACGGAATAAAAACAGGTAATATTACAGAATCGACGAAACGAAAAATCGACAAATCGGGAAATCGCCCTATTTACACGCTCCCGACCTTATTTTTGATTGGTCCAACTCTTTAACAAGCTTCTACCATAACATAATAACACTACATTTTGTATAGTAAGACTCAGGTTGTACCTGTACCTTAATTTCTATCGGGAATTCACAGAAAAAATATAGTGGCATCTATATATCTTTGAGGATGACAGAAACATCTGTCGAAACGTTAAATAAATAGAATTAAATCCAACATCAGTGATGCGTTTTCTTGATCCATGATATAGGAAGAATTTTTTCTTCAATCTTCGTTATTTATTTTTGAACTTAGATCTAGAGGGTCAGTTTTGTTTTAAAATTAAAGATAATGGCTGCGCGCAACGATAGTCGATCAGTTCATATATTTCTGCCGCCATGAAAGCTGTCTAGGTCAGCTAGACCTACACATTTCCCTAGAGTTTCTCCAGTAAGAGTTAAAACAAAGGGGTATCGATTTCTGATTGATTTGTTCAATCCGCCATGTTTTTGAGCCAAAATTCAAGTGCACATACTCTGTCATTGTCGAGCGTCTATAATCTGCAATATCTATTTATCTCACTCATGTGATATTTTCTAGGTAACATAGATAATTTTCATATCTGCTATTGTTTTTATATTTATCATGTCTGACAAATTCGACTCCTTGTAGTCTTTTGAACGAAATAAAATAATAATAATAATAATAATAATAATAATAATAATAATAATAATAATAATAATAATAATAATAATAATAATAATAATAATAATAATAATAATAATAATAATAATAATAATAATAATAATAATAATAATAATTGTCTCAACTGCTGTCAGTGCAAAAAAATTAAACGCACAATATTTTTTGTTACGTTTCCAAAGTTCTCAAAAGTACGCGCGTATTTTCACTACACTCCCTTCCATTGTTTTGACTAAATATGACGTCTTTGTCCTAACTCTTACTAGAGCAACTCTACATTTCCCCTCCGTTCACATAGTCTATAGTGCAATGAGAGAAAAACGCTATAAAAAATAATTACGTTAAAGCGTTAACATTCATATTTTGTTGTAGCAAATTTCAATGTATAATGAGTTGTTTCAATGACACTGTCGTCGCGAAGCCACCTTCCGAGCCTTAAGTTTCACTTTAATGTATTATGGGTTGACCACTGCGGTCAAACATCGCGGTTGAATGGTTTTGCAGCTCTAATTAATTACGCACATGTAGTGTTGCCGTCTAGACAAGACAAGACAAGACTTTCAAAGTCTTGTCTTGTCTTGAAATATCAAGACGCTAATGACCTTTGTTGTCGAGCGTCTATAATCCACAATTCAATTCCCATGTTGAAAATACAACCGTTTTGAGTGTTATACAAACAGACAGAAAGATAAAAAAAAACTCGGGTCGCAGTGCCAAAACCCTGCCGACAATATAGTGTATTTGCTAATTGGCATTGTGGCTTTATTATGTGAACTTAAGTTTGTTTTTGGACAAAATAAAAAATTTAACCCCTTAATACATCCCTTAAAATAATATTTTTTTTCTTAATTTCAAAATTTTTATCAATGCAACCTCGGTACCAAATTAAATACACCCTTCAGTAAGTAAAGCACTATCCGTAAACTAGTGTTTTCATAAAATTTGTAACTCCGGTCCTGTCGGGCCGATTTTATTAAAATTTTAGCAGAACATTTTAATCGTTACTAAAGGGTTAAATTTCAATTTTGAAACGATTCTGAGAATTTTTTCGGCATTTTTGGGCCCAAAAACATTTTTCAACCCCTAAAAACCACCCTTAAAATAGTCCGATTTGGCCCATTTTAAATAGGCTTCGTGCGGTGATGGATTTTAACGTGCCTACCAAATTTCGTCAAAATCAATTAACTCTTTCGAAAGTTATAGCCCGCACACATATATATATATATATATATATAAATATATAAATATATAAATATACTTATATATATATACATATATAAACAGACATTTCCAAAAATGGTGCCAAAGTGTTCAGGAGGCTATGAAACGTCGAGAAATTTTGGTCCGACCCCTAGGTCCCGCCATCCGACCGACACCAATAGTGTATGTGCCATATGGCAAATACACTAAAAAATGTGAGCAGTCGTGGTACGCCTAGCAGATGTGAAACATTTTCATATAGTAGTTCCAGAGATAAGAATTAATGATTTATTACCCTCCTACCGCGAGAAATTATCCCCCTGCAAAGATAGTGAAAGAATTTTTTGAATCGATTTAGTAGTTCCAGTGATAAGAAATTATGATTTATTACCCCCCTCCCGCGAGAAATTCTCCCCCTGTGAAGATAATTAGTGAAAGAATTTTTAGAATCGGTTTAGTAGTTCCAAACATAAGAATTTATGATTTATTACCACCCTCCGCGAGAAACTCTCCCCTGCGAAGGTATTGAAACAGCAATACGCAGATATTCACACACACACACACACGTAACATAGCGGTAACAGTGTAGGTACTGCAGTAGGTGGTAAGTCGCGACGTGCGGTCTGAGCGACGTAACATTAAAGCTTGATTTATATTATCCGGTCAGACACGGCGCGGGAAAGACAAACATTTTTTCATGCATTTCAAATACGAGTATTGATACATGTCTGAACGGACGGTATCCGCTAAGTATAAATATTCCTATTTGAAATGCATGTAAACATGTTTGTCTTGCCGGAAACGCTACGTTCCCGCGCCGTGTCTGACCGTATAATATAAATCAATCTTAAATCATTTTTACACCCACTCCATAAGATGTTTCACATCAAAAAAAAGGGATGCGTGTACTTTGTACGCGCGTTAGAAGTTATACTTCTTTGGCGTGATTAAAAACTAATTTTTAATTTGCATGCAAATAATTTATCTATATATATAAAACAGTTCCGTTACTGACTGACTGACTGACTGATTGACTGACAGACAACGCCCAGGTCAAACCGCTGAAGATATAAACTTGAAATTTGGACAGTAGGTTCCTTTTGTGACGTAGGCACCCACTAAGAAAGGATTTTTTGAAATTCAACCCCCAAGGGGGTTAAATAGGGCATGAAAGTTTGTATGGAAATTCGTCATTTTTGAAGTTAGAAGCATGAAATTTTGCACAAAAGTTTCTTATATAACGTAAGTGAGCACTAAGAAATTTTTTTTTGAAAATTCATCCCCTAAGGGGGCTAAAAAGGGGATGAAAGTTTGCATGGAAGTTCGTCATTTTTGAAGTTAGAAGCATGACATTTCGCATAGGAGTTCCTTATATTACGTAGGTGAGCAATAAGAAAGGGTTTTTGAAAATTCATCCCCTAGGGAGGCTAAATAGGGGATGAAAGTTTGTATGGAAATTCGTCATTTTTGAAGTTAGAAGCATGACATTTTGCACAGAAGTTTCTTATATAACGTAGGTGTGCACTAAGAAATTTTTTTTTGAAAATTTATCCCCTAAGGGGGCTAAAAAGGGGATGAAAGTTTGCATGGAAGTTCGTCATTTTTGAAGTTAGAAGCATGACATTTTGCACAGGAGTTCCTTATATTACGTAGGTGAGCAATCAGAAAGGATTTTTCGAAATTCAACCCCCGAGGGGGTTAAATAGGGGATGAACGTTTATATGGAAATTCGTAATTTTTGAAGCTAGAAGCATGAAATTTTGCACAAAAGTTTCTTATATAACGTAGGTGAGCACTAAGAAATTTTTTTTTGAAAGTTCATCCCCTAAGGGGGCTAAAAAGGGGATGAAAGTTTGCATGGAGGTTCGTCATTTTTGAAGTTAGAAGCATGACATTTTGCATAGGAGTTCCTTATATTACGTAGGTGAGCAATAAGAAAGGATTTTTGAAAATTCATCCTCTAAGGGGGCTAAATAGGGGATGAAAGTTTGTATGGAAATTCGTCATTTTTGAACGGATCTGGATGAAATTTGGCACAGAGATAGATTTAGTCTGGAATAGCACATAGGCTACTTTTTATCCCGGAAAAATGTACGGTTCCCGTGGGATAGTTTTGTATTTGTTTTTCACAGAGCAAGGGATCAACATGATTTTTTGCATAGTGGTAGTTTAGGGGTCAGAGAATGTTATAGGCTACTTTTTATCCCGGAAAAATGTACGGTTCCCGTGGGATAGTTTTGTTTTTGTTTTTCACAGAGCAAGGGATCGACATGATTTTTTGCATAGCCGTAGTTTAGGGGTCAGATAATGTTATAGGCTACTTTTTATCCCGGAAAAATGTACGGTTCCCGTGGGATAGATTTGTTTTTGTTTTATCATTAGAACTACTAAACCGATTTTAAAAATGCTTTCACTAATAGAAAGCTACGCAGGGGGGCAGATTCTCGCGGGGGGATAACAAATTAGGGGGAAGATTCACGCGGGGGATAACAAATTAGAGGGGAAGATTCTAGCGGGGGGATAACAAATTAGGGGGAAAATTCACGCGGGGGGATAACAAATTTAGGGGGGAGATTCTCGCGGGGGGATAACAAATTATTATTAATATTCGAGCGAACGAGCGAAGCGAGTGAGTAATGTATTAATAAAATTCGAGCGAACGAGCGAAGCGAGTGAGTCATGTATTAATAAAATTCGAGCGAACGAGCGAAGCGAGTGAGTTATGTATTAATAATAATCAAGCGAACGAGCGAAGAAGGAATTAATAATATTCAAACGAACGAGCGAAGCGAGTGCCTAATGTATTAATAAAATCCGAGCGAACGAGCAAAGCGAATGAGTTATATATTATAAAATTCGAGCGAATAAATACGACCAGCCCGACTTCGCTTCGCAGGAGGAGAATTTTTCGCGGGGGGATAATAAATTGTAATCGTAAAATACGTGGGCGAAGCCACGGGTAACGGCTAGTTGAAATATAAAATAATATAATAGTCCGAGAGCTGGCAACAATTTTTGGGTAGGTATTTGAGGCAAGCTGAAAACTTGTCCTATACCTCTCCTATTATACCCCAATACGAAACTGCAGTTTCGTATTGGGGTATAATAGTAGAGGTATAGGACAAGTTTTCAGCTTGCCTCAAATACCTACCCAAAAATTGTTGCCAGCTCTCCTACTATAAGGACTGGAGTGAATTTATATATATTTGTTTATATGGTAACTATGGAAATCATTAATGCTGAAACTTCATCCTGTTAAATTTTCGTAAAAATTCACTCTCATCATTTTTTCATAACGCGCCAAAAGAAGTATAACTTCAAAAATCTTGAAATGTGTTATTGTGTTATTGTCTATGTATCATGCAAAACAGCTGGAAAAGCTACAACGAAATTATAGTTTAAGCACTTATGAAAATATTTGTGTTTAAACTAGTTTTCTTTTTTGATTCAATTGTTTATTTTGAACTTGACACGTGCTTTGTTGCTTAATCCTTTCACTTACATAATTTAATACTTTCTCTCTCTCTCTCTCTCTCTCTTTGTTTCACTTGAGATTTTGGCTTATAATAATATACAAGTGAACAGTGACGTAGCTTTGAAAAAAGCGCACGTTTTCATACTAATTATATTAAGAAATCAATAATACAGTGATTAGTGAATTTATTTGATTACTATAGACATATCCCATTAAGGCAGCAGTCCCATGTACACGGAAAACGCACGGAAGACGGAACTCGGAAATGCAAATGGCGGAGGTTGACCAATTAGATTCTTTCCGTAAAGTTTGAATATTACAGAAAGAATCTGATTGGTCAATCTCCGCCATTTGCATTTCCGAGTTCCGTCTTCCGTGCGTTTTCCGTGTACATGGGACTGTTGCCTAACGGATTCACTGATACCTAGCTGGATAGTTGATCCTGTAGTCCGTCATTGTCTCAATTTGAACTATAAAGTGGGTATAGACAGAGTGAAGGCAATTAACAGGAAGCCGCCATCTTTAATGATTTTACAAGATGGTAATTTTGAACGATTATTCTGATCATAAGGCAGTAGTCCTATGTACACGGAAAACGCACGGAAGACGGAACTCGGAAATTCAAATGGTGGAGGTTGACCAATCAGATTCTTTCCGTAATATTCAAACTTTACGGAAATAATCTGATTGGTAAACCTCCGCCATTTGCATTTCCGAGTTCCGTCTTCCGTGCGTTTTCCGTGCGTTTTCCGTGTACATGGGACTGCTGCCTTATGATCAGAATAATCAGTACAGAGAACATGGAGGAGAAAAGTTCGATAGTTGAAATATAAGTAAAGTAAGTTTTACAGGGCAATGAGCCATTTTCCTGAGAGTAGTTCTTTCAATTATCCACGAGAGGCAGCACTTGTGGTAGGTACAAACATTATTTATTCCCCATAGTGTCGTGTTATTTTAGTGATATAACTTAATTATTAAATTATTATTATCATTAAATTAATTAAATAATTAAGTTATACCACTAAAATGACACGACACTGATGAGGAATAAATAATGTTTGTACTTTGTACCTACCATAAGTGGATAATTGAAAGAACTACTGTCAAGAAAATGGCTCATTAACCGATCGCGCCCAATAGACGCTAATGACCTGAGCTGTTGAGCGTCTATAATCTACAAACTATATCTATCGACCGACACCAACAGTGTATATGCAAAACCAACAACGCTAATCTTCTTTAGGGGTTAACTACGTCACAAACCACGAACCCTATACATATTTTATATGCGGTATGGCAAAAATCTCCAGGTAAAACTGAGACGGATTATGTTAAACTCTGGAATCTGTTTACTTCATATTTTGCATTTATAACCCGCATAACAAAGTAAATCAAATACACTTTGTAGTAGATGCGCCACTATTACCGTTCCCGCAAGGGGCAATTTTTACCTGTGTTCTAATTTTTATCGACATAACTTTTAAAAATTTGTATAATCAAAACATATTTGAGGTTAAAGCCTATTGTTGAAATTAATTAAATAAAAAAATGTTAAAAACAAACAAGCGTTCTACCCGGTTTCGTCCGTTATTTTAAACAGTGATAGACGATAGTACCTTGAAAAATCCACCCTCTCCCCGTTTGGATAGTTTTTCACGTTTCTATGTCAACTATCAAAATGGGACTTGAATAAGCCATTTTCCTGAGATTAATTCTTTCAATTATCCACGAGCGGCAGCACTTATAGTAGGTACAAACATTATTTATTCCCCATTAGTGTCGTGTCATTTTAAAGGTATAACTTAATTATTAAATTATTATTATTATGAAATTAATTAACTAATTAAGTTATACCACTAAAATGATATCCACTAATGGGAAATAAATAATGTTTGTACCTGCCACAAGTGCTGCCTCTCGTGGATAATTAAAAGAACTACTCTCAGGAAAATGGCTCATTAAATATATGCATAGATCTCTATGAATATATTATGTGCTGTAGAGAACTGTGATATTCGGGGCATTTCAAATTTTTTTTCACTGGTCGAAAGGTGATACTTTGCTTTAGGACATAGGCCATAATAATAATTGGCCGGCCCGGCTTCGCCCGAGTGAAAAAAGTAAACTCAGAAGCTACTGAACTGATTTCAAAATGTTTTTCTCTATGCGACGGTGATAATTTCCTTTACGACAGCGTTTCTCAAACTGGGGTCCCCGGATCCCTTTGGGAGTTTACGACATAGGCGGTTCATAGAAGACAGCTACCTTCCAAATTTCATCTATATAGTGCCAATAGTCTCCGAATAAAATGCCTGTGACATACGCGGACGGACAAACGGACATACGGACGGACAAACGAACAGGACGAAATTATTAGGGTTCCGTTTTCGCCATTTGGCTACGGAACCCTGAAAATTTCGTTTATCGTCGCGATTTATGGTCTTGTGACAACTGACAAAAATTGTGACAAGTGATTTAGAATTTATAATTTAAAATAAAAAACTTTTTAACAAAAAAAAAGCCTCCTTCAAAAAACCACTAAAAAGAGAAAAATAATGACATTTTGAGGTCTGCGCCAATTTAATAAAATATGAAGTCGGTTAAAAAGAAGATATTAATCACTATACTATACTTTTCAACCGACTTCATATTTTATTAAATTGGCGCAGACCTCAAAATTTCATTATTTTCCTCTTTTTAGTGGTTTTTTGAAAGAGGTTTTTTTTTGTTAAAAAGTTTTTTAGTTTTTACTTTTTAGTGAGTTTTACCTTAACGGAATCACACGCTGTTACTCACTTTTATTAAACCGATTTTCTTACGCTGTCTGATGTGCAAAAAGTGACATTTACCTTAAGGAATCACACGCCGTTACTAACTTTTATTAAAATCAGTCGAACTACTGAACCGATTTTGATGAAATTTCTATGGGACCAATCTGAATAAATGGCGGAGTTCTGAGGTAACAAACATAAAAAAAAAATACATCCGAATTGAGAACCACCTCCTTTTTTGAAGTCGGTTAAAAATCCTCAATATCAATTTTTAATAGGTAGGTACTGTTGACGTCCACGTTATCGCGTATTTATTCGACTATAATGACAATGGCGAATAGACAAATAGAAAAAAACGGGCCGCAACTGTGAAAAGTGGCAATTCAACTGTCAATCGAAACAATCGACATTCTGAAGTGATCACGGATTTGGGTGAGATAATGGATTTAGAATAGGGGCGAAGAAGAAAATAACGAAAAGGCCGGGACATGGTTGTTTTATGTATATTGTATTATATCGTTTTATACCGTCTACCAAACGCAATATAAGCTTTATTTTCAGTACAGTTTAATTAACACAACTTTTCAAACTATCACAAACATTATTTTTTACAATGCTGTTCATATTTTAAAAACAAAGAAAAAAAATGTCCGAAATGTCAAAAACACTAAACCATTGAAAAATTTTCTCGGCGCACGCGTCGCCAACCAAGTTGGCATCATCAGAAGATAATTAAATTTCAATGGTTTAGTGTTTTGTGGCATTTTTAACATTTTGTATTTTCACAACAAAGGTTCCATCAAAAATGTCGTTTAAATTTTAAAGGATCTTGCAGTTATGAATGCACACACGCCAATTTTCCCCAAAAACAGTAGGACTCTTTCCTATTAACGTGTCAAATATCCTACCAACATTTGATTTCGATCCGCTTAGCCGTTTGACTGGAATCGTACCATTCAGACATACAGACTTTTTGCAAAAAATAATATATTTATTGTACTCCGGAGACCTCAAGAAGACAAAATATTGTAAAATTGTGCAAATCTTATCAGGTGTTTATTATGCAATTAGGTATTTAAGTTTAAAAAAAATTATTAATTTTTTAATTTTTTCTAATAATTTAACATAAATAATATTGAAAATCGAAAAGAAAAAATTTTTTAAAGCTATAGATAAATTACTAAAAATTAATTAAAATGTATAAAAATTTAAAAAATATCACGTGACTTCAAAACGTGCCAGGAATGTTTGTGACGTCGTTATGTTAAAATGTGTCTGCATTTGTTGGTATTTGTGTATATGTATTACACATACTATCAAAAATAATAAATTTTTAACTTGGTAACCATGGATACAAAGACCATAGATAACATAATGACGTCACACGCGTTCGGATTCTTTCGGCGCGTTATCGGAACTGAGTTTAAAAATTAATTTTTATTTAAATATAACTTTTTAATTAGTAAGCAAAAAAATTAAAAAAAACAGTTTTGCTATAAAACTTGTATGTGGTCCTTCCATTTAAGTAAAAAAAAAAATTTACTTAAAAACCCAATTATGCATCGAATAAAACTGGTCCGGACTCGATATCAAATTCTTTGTTCTAGAGATATGCGCGACAAGAAATATTTTACAATTTTACATTAGTTTTTTTGTTATAAACAAAAAACCGCTAATTGAAATTTCCTGCAAACCTAATAAGGAATTCATTATGTAATTATGTGTGTTGAATGAAATTGGTCCGGAGTCGATATTATTTGTTCTTGAGATATGCGAACCAAAAAAAAGTTTACCAACGTACGAACGAACGTACGTACGTACGTACACATACACACACAGACATCTCTCAAAAAACAGTAGAACAATTTCCAATGGGAAGTTAACAACATATTTTTAAAACCTTATCTTGATTATCTTATTTATAAACATATGTAAGAACCAATAAAATTCTACTAGAACACTAAAATTTTATGGAAAAGTTAAATTCAGCAACCTGCGATCATGTAGTTATTTAGTTTTCGCGTCATAAATTTTTATATGGGATAGAATTTCGATTTTATGATTATATATCCGGGTTTCATTTCAAACACGAATTTATTATCAACGATAAAATTATAGTATAACGCGATTGAGAGAAGTGCTTTAATCCTTAAGTTAGATTAACAACTGAATTCAATAAACTGGACAACTATATAAAAACAAATCTCTTCAAGTCGATGTATTGTTTTGTCTATAAATAACAAAACACGGTTGATAACTTTTTACAAGGCTACCAACACAGCAACGGTTATTTTGACCTAGCACAAATCCATATTTACAATTTATTATTTTTTAATAATAAATTGAAAACCTAATTCCTTAAGACATGCAGAAATCTATTTTAATTTAAATTGTATTTATAATTTACATATTATGTGAAATATTTCTGTCTGTTATTTATTTATTTCTGTCTGTTATTAGATGCAAAATTAACTCGACTTTCTTAAGAGTATTTCTCCACAGGAAGTTACCTCCTGCACTCTTCATCTCAAATCCTTTCCACTTGCCTAAAATTGGTTACCGCTCTCCCGATGCTATTTTTAAAACTAAAGGGTTCGGGTAAACGCCAAATCAAAGACCCAAGAATCACACTACAGATACTACAGGCGAATTTTTTGAAAAAAAGTTTTGAAAGATTACGTAATTTTTAAAAAGTTGTAAGTTTTTCCAGCAAACTTGTTTTTAATTTTTCGCCTGTAATTCTTGGTCCATCATTTGACGTTTACCCGAACCCTTTAGCTTTAAAAATAGTGTCGGGAGAGTGGTAACCGTTTTTAGGCGAGGAGAAAGGATTTAAAATGAAAAGTGCAGGGGGTAACTTTCGGTATAGAGAATACTCTTAATTAAGGGAATAACATGCTCATCGGAACAAATATTACGCCTCATTTTCAGTAAATACCATAACCACAATTTTTCTTTCTGTTCCAGATACCAATTTTCAAATGCAGTACTGCAATTAAAATATAATTCCCTACACACAGATCAAATGATAATACTTGCCTATTAAAAATTAAAAAAACGCAAATTCCGCTCAAAACTCAAATGTTCTTTCTTAAAAAAGACAATATCTCTGTAAATTTGAACACAACGAGACGAATAAACAAAAAAAGGAACCAAAAAATATGACATTAAAAAACAATTGGTGGCTAAACAAATGAAGTAGTGATCAGCGTAAAAGTTTTATAAACATTTTTTTAATCAAGTCTGCTGTCGCATAATTAACACATAACCAATATTCTAGAGTTAAAAAAATAAAACATGGTTAAATCTTCAGTGCCTATAAATAGTTTTGTCATAATGAATTTTAAAAAGAATTTTTTTAAAAGGAATTGTACTAAGAATTAGAAAATCAAAATGCAAAGAAGTGTGTGGCCCGGCGTGGCTAGTGGTGATTTTGGCGCAAACGTCGGTGGTCCTGTTCGAAGGGCCCATCCAGCAAGTGGGGCCCAATGGAACGTTCAAGTTGTTCGCGGAAAAATGACTGGAAGATGTTTATGGAATGCTTGTAAAGCGTTCAGTTTGGGACTGTTGTTAATGTTTTTTGGAGCAGCTATGGCTCTCATAGGTGGGTCAATTTTATAAAAATGGTTTTTTTGAAAAAAGTCACTGTGTATGTTTTTAAGGCCACCAACAGCTAGAGTTGTTTAGGCCTAGCAGTAATTATTTTTTTTATAATAAGTAAATTGAAAATCCAATTGGTACTTTTACCAGTCTCGGGGCTTGTAATAGAAAAATCATAGATAAGCCATAGCTCGATATTCTCAAAACCTTAAGTCATTGTGTAGCTGCAGTTATATTGAAAATTAAGTATGATGTCTTAGAAAGCTTTATAGTTTTTGAAACTAAAAATTAAGGGTTGAGAAGTAATCAAAAATAGATCCCGTTTTTTAAATTTGTAATAAATGAAATGCATGAATTTACGAAATAAAATTATAAAATCTTAACAAACAAAAGTTAGTATTTTTTTATTATACCGCACATAGCCTTTTTTATAACTCCTGCTTCTAAAGTTCAATATTCGAGCACTTTGAGGCGGGCATGAAGAGGCGTATTTTAGTAAGCGTGTGTAAAAGTACAGTCACCGCGCATGAAACTCCAAAGCGTGCGTGAAAGTACCGTCACCGTGCGTAAAAGTACAATCTCTACATCTTATAAATTTGAAACTTCCGCACTTTGTACAATATAAGCACTATTTACTAGCTATCGATCGATGTGTTAGTATATATAGCGACGCGCCAAGTCCACATCATGAGAGAGTCATGTTTTTAATGATTTACACAGAAGTTAATAACTTTAATAAAAATAAACTAAATCGTAACTTAGTCTGAAATGTAAAGTTTTAAGGACTCGAAGAGCGAATTTTCCTTTTTCATATTTTTTTTCCTCTCTATTAAACTTTAGAAGCAGTCGTTATAAAAAATTATGTTCGATACGTCCGCTTAAAGTCAGATATCAAGTAGGCTTAAATTGAGGCACTCGCTAAAGGGACTGACGCATACACAACGAGATCTCGTTGTGTATACGTCAGTCCCTTTAGCTCGTGCCTCAATTTAAGCCTACTAGAATACCTCACTTCACGCACACGTACCGAAAATAACTATTTTATGATTTTGTGAATAAAAAAAAATGAAAAACACTTACATTGTGATTGTTTTATTCTTGTGATGTGTTTTTGTTCTTCTAGGTTACCATGCTAATCACCTTTCTGTTGGCCTTGAAGTTCGTGGAAACCATACGGTAAAAGTCAAAAATGAAACCCGAAACTTTCACCTCAACAACTTATCTTACGCCGGACCCATTGTCATGGGTGTTGGAGGTTAGTTAATTTCTAAACAAACAAAAATACAAGTAGAACAAAAATAATTATTTACGGCTGTAATATTTTCATTTAAAATGTATTAATTGTTCATAATTCTAGAAAAAAGTTGATTTTTATAACTTCTTTCGAAATTAATGTTTATTATAAGCAGTAAGTTGGAAAAGGAATATCTATGGCGCAGGATCAATGGTTGCAATACTGATATTAAGTTAATTGCATTTAATGTACTAACGTTTCGGTACACTTCGTACCACAAGCGACTAGGCCCTGTAGACAGGGTCCATTCTGATTGGTCGAATACCCTATCTTGATGTAGTTTGATACGCACAGACACACCTAAACGAACGTAACAACTAACTAATGAACTCTGTATACTAATATGGATAGTTGATTGCGATTAAAAAATGGGTTTTGTATGTGGGGAATGTTCAAACACATATTCTTCAAGACAGGCATTAATGTTCACAAAATTAGAATAAAAACTTCAAATAAGGCTTGTAATCTAATTCTTTCTATAAAAGTTGATCAATTTTCTGACATTTCAAATTAAAATTTATTTTTCTATTCCATTTTCTCAAGAACAGTTATTGTATAAATTTTGGACATCCTATAATATCTCAAATAATAATATTAATTTAGGCTTTATTTTAAAATGTCAAAAAATTGATCGACTATTGTAGAAAGAAATAGATTACTGCAAGCCTTACCTGAAGTTTTCATTCTAATTTTGTGAACATTAATGCCATGTCTTGAAGAATTATATGTGTTGAACATTTTTCACATACAAAACCCATTTTTTAATCGCTATCAACTATCCATATTAGTACAGAGTTCACTATAGTTAGTTGTTAAATTCGTTTAGGTGTGTTTGTGTGTGTTAAACGACATCAAGATGGGGTATTCGACTAATCAGAATGGACCCTGACTGCAGGACCTAGTCGCTTGTCTTCGTACCATCCTCAGAGTAGTATCTAGAATTTTACATTGATAAAATTATTTAACAATAAAATATAACATTTAAAATTGAATAAATATAAGACAAGAGAAAACTTACCAATGCTGTCTAGTTATCAGTATATTGTAAAAAAGAAAATTTGTATTTAGCATCATGAAATTGAATTTTAACTAGAAATTTTTTTGAAAATATTGTCAATATAATAAAAATGTCAATTAAAATTGAACCTTTTCTGAATGCGAAAGTATTAAAACTGAATAAAGGAATTTATGTAAAAATCTGAGCGACAGACATTAGGTAATAAGTTTAAACTTGTACAACTGTGTAGTGAATCTAGGTAACATTTTTTCAATCAAATTGATGTATACAGGGTGTCCCAAAAAGAATGGAACATAAAGTAACAGCTGATTCCTTATAAAAAAATATTGCGATAGACCCCAACTTGTCTATTCCGAAAGTTGATATTAAAAGAGATACAGGGTGTCTTAGTTTAATTTTTATTTTTAATTTTCTTAAATAACTTTTAAAATAATTTAGGTATTTTAACGAAATTTGGTATATGGGGATTTTTTGATATGAGAAATTCAAATCTGACCTTGGTATGGCTCTTACTTGTAGGGGGCGCCACTTACACACCTTTTCACTCATTCAAATAGTCATAACTTTTTTGTACGCACTCGTACTGTTTTTTTGAATTAAAAAATTGATTTTTTCCGTCATTTTTACGTAAAAAAGGTATACTTTGTAAAAGTGGCTAGGAGTAACCTTTTTCAAGATATTTGCACTTAAAGTAATCGATACAATGTGGTTTTAAATGGCAAATTTTGAAAATGAACATAGGTGGCTTTGAAAACGCCGGCGCGGCGTTATCATGGTAATTTTGACAGTTTTATTTAAAAATTCAATGTTTTTATTAAAATGCCGCGTCATAATGATAAAAATAAAAATTAAACTTTGACACCCTGTATCTCTTTTAATATCCACTTTCGGAATAGACATGTTGGGGTCTATCGCTATATTTTTTTGTAAGGAATCAGCTGTTACTTTATGTAACATTTTTTTTGGGACACCCTATATAGATTATAGAGGACTATAAGCTTGCAATTTCAAAAAACTATAAATTTGAAAACCTGTTTTGTAAATACATTTTTGATTTTATTATTAAAAATATGAAATTTCAAAAAAAAGTGCGATTATTAAAAGCATTAAAAATTTTCCGCTATTTTTAATGTTTTCTGTTTTTTAATAATAAATATTGTGTTTAAAAAATCAAAAATTACAGAAACGTCGTTAATTAATAATTAATAACAATAGATAGCTGTGTTGGCGTAATTTTTTCTAAAGTAAAAAAATCTACAAATAATGAATATTTACAGCGCAATACTTAATAATTGTAAATGAATAGTATAATATTCATAAATTATTTTTTTTAATTTAGTTTTTAGTTATAAAAATTAAATAAAATATAATTTTATTAAGAGGGGTACATTATATTGTAGTTTTAAACATAAAAAAAGAAAAAAATTTGCTGATGCCCCCAGAGAGATTTGAACTCTCGACCCCTGGTTTACAAGACCAGTGCTCTAACCCCTGAGCTATGGAGGCAGATACTCGATGAGCGCTTAATACACTATACCAGCTGTTACGCGTTCGCTGCACATTACAAACGTTAGTCAGCAGTTCTAAATAATCAACAAAAAAGATTAATAAATAAAAATTGATTAAAATTATTTTTAGAAGTAATATAAATTTTATAAACACAGATCCAAAAATTATAAAGTGAGGAAATTGATTTGCATTATTAAAAAAATGAAAATTGCTTCATTTTCAAGCAAAAATTTGCAAGTTAAAAATTATTAAAAATCATGTTCACCAAGACATCAAGTTCACGCTATCTTTTGTTATAAAAGTGGTTAATAAATAAACAAAATATTTGTTTTTAATAAATACGCGGTAACTAGATTTATTTACTAATCCGAATTTTTTAATTTTCTTTTATTAATCCAGGTTCGCATTTTAATTTTAAGTCATTCACTTGCTATCTAACAATAAAATCTTATTTAATTTACCTTCATTTTAATTTTATTTTATAGGTACCTACTTATATATTAGGTATATAGAAAGTCACTGAACTTGAGGTCAATGACAGACTCCTTTATAGTAATACCGAATGTCTCAAAATACTTTATATTATATAATTACTTTTAAAATCTATAGGCTGTCCCAGAATACCTAATCATTTTAAAAATCTATATAGCGGTGGGACAATTAAAAAATAGTGTCCTAATACTGAAAAATCCAAAAAACTATTCTGAATCAAGTAGTTAAGACCCAATATTAAAAAGTTTATCGATTAAAAATTGCCGCTTTTTATTTTATATAATTAAAATTTCATAATATATGTAGTACAGGGTGTTCACGCGAAACTAATAGTCAAGTTTATATCGAAAATGAGAACATTAACGAAAAAATGTTTCAAACACTAATTGTTAGGTTCGATCTACTCTAAATATGGAAAATATTTTCTATTATACGGGGTGTTCCATTTAAAGATCGCAGACCACAGAGATTATTTTAATGCAACACTAAGACAGAAACCCTTATCAAACCGATATTTTGGGGATCACTTAAAGATAACAGATTGGTAGAATCACTGTTATAGAAAACTTAATTTAAATTTAAATCAGAATAATGTATTTTTATTATCTAACTTAAATCGTGTACTTATAACTTACGATTCAATAATTCGTAATTATTTATAAAAATATAAAAAACAAAAAACGGCAAAAAAGTTTAGCATTTAGTGTCAAAAAGACATTTTCGAAGGTTTGAAAAAAAATCATTGTAACTGGGATCTTACGGAACTCCACATGCACAAATTGTCAATAAATAAATTTAAAAAAATCTTTTTTGACCATTCTTCATGTAGATAATTTAATAAAAACTTTTTTATGCCCACCTGTACTAAGATTATAATTTTAATTAAATCAACCAAAAACATTCTTTCGACATTTTTATATAAAATCAAAAGTCTTTTCCTTTTCTCAACTAAATCAGGGAACGTACGTTATATTATATCCCCTACAGGGGGAACATTGGAATGTGGTTGCTATCGCAAATTGCATTCCAATGTTCTTTGGGAATTAGCGCTCCCAGGGACCCGAGCTCGTACCAGTCGGCGGATTCTAATACACAAATGGATTATTTGTTGTGTTGAAGACGCTAATGACCTGAGTTGTCGACGCGTCTATAATCTACTACAATTAATTAATTAATTACGTACGTTATAAGAGATAAAATTCTCAGATTCTTAATTATTAATTCAGGATTCATAGTTGTGGCGGCATGCGTGATGACTTTCGAGGCACGTGATTCTGCCGCCAAGGTCGTACCGGCCCGCTTCAAACAAAGTACAACAGCCGGTCCTGCATTATGTAGGGGAGGAGCGCGTGGCGGTACCATATCAGGTACGACCGGGGCCGGTTCGTCACTTCACAGATCAGCTGCTTCGCAAACACCGGGATCTATGGTCCATGTAGGTAGTATCGGAAGCGCCGGGAGATCTGGCACACCGACGGGAGGAGGCGGCGCCATCGGGGGTGGCGGAAGCTTTAAACATAGCGATGGTTACAGACAATCACCAATTACCGATCGCAGATCGATCACATCAGCTTTACAACAGTTTTCAAGGGAATTGGGAGACTCGTGGAGGTAAGAATATTGACATTAATTTTTAAAAAAATAATGATGATAATACTAAAACTTTATTTGGAGACGCCCAAACAACACACTTAATTGAGGTAACTATAGATGCTCCGCTCAAATAGATCTTTCCAATCTGACTTTTAAATGTATTTTAACAAAACTGTTTTCTTACGTGGGTGGAATAAATTATTTATTTACAACAATTAAAAATGTACAAAAAAATGGATAACAATAAACTGTAACAATTATATCTCAATTCTAATAGTCAACACTGTTTATACAATAATAACACGAACAGTGATTCTTAAACAACTGAAGCGTTTTAATAACACTACAATTTATATGCTGTATTTATTTATTTCCGTTGTTTATAACACCACACTAATTCACGACTCTCGTTGTTGTTTCTCCGGTGACTGCTCTACTTATATAGAGCTAGCAGCTTGACCCCCCCAAGCTCGCGCGCTTTCTAGAACATTCTTGTGTCTTCGATATAATGCCACGCCTCACCATTGTTACTTGTTCTGGATGCTTCGATTGTCGCCAGTGGCGTAACATCTGGTGGTTTTGCTACAGTATTTAACTATTGTCTACACTACCACATTGTTTTTTAGGTGGTAATAAAATGACATTATCGGTATCAGCCATAATTCACAGCAAATTGAAACTTATCTTACAATTAATAGCGCGTGCTTGAACGTTATATTAGCTTTGTATACAGCAGACTTAATTAAAACTTTGAACCTTCTGTTTGCCTTGTGTACAACCGAACAACCGACTGCAGGTAACAAGACCTCACACTTAATTGATTTTCAAACAACCAATCATTAAACTTTGTGCATCTGCACGTAACAGAGCATGTGCTGTCCACGTGATAACTAAATTTGTTGGTGGGAAAGACTATATAAACGCAGACGTTTTTTTACTCGACTTAGCGAGATAAAGAGTAGGTTAAATTGACTGAAAATAAAATTTTATGCAGATCGCCGCGACGGCCCACGCGTCTACTATCAATAGATACAGCGTTACCTCGTAGTCCGTCTGCACCGTTACTGTATAACGGAAGCAGTCCTCAGCAAGTGCCATCACCCTTGGAAAGCTGTATAATCTCGGGAAGTCCCCGAGTGACGCTTCAACGGAACACGGGATATCCGGCTGTAGCTAGAAAACAGCAACAACGAACCGGTGTTCTACGACATGGTGCTCTACTCAGTCCAGCTGGTTTGCTCAAACGACATGCAATCAGTGTGGATGAAAGTGGTGGTATGCCTTACAGGTCAGTCCCAACTAGAATTGAATAGTTCCGGAAACCATGTCTTCACTCAGAGACGATTCCTATATATGTCCATTTTCCATACTTTATATTATTACAGTCCGATATCATCATACTCACAAGCACCCGAATAAAGAGCAAGTATACAGGGTATTACCTACTTGACGTTTTAGACTCTATGGAGTACTGAATATTTAAAGAAACGAGATATTCCCCGGACAGGCGCACGCTTCATTTTTTTTTCCTTCAACGCAAAGGTTCCAGAGAAACGAGATCGTTGTGCGGACATATTTCACGTAAACATACACCCTTAACAAAAATAATTAGTCCTTGTGCACCCTGGAAACTTATTTCGTTCAAGTTTAAATACCATTGATTTGAGAATTATATTCTTCATAATGAAAGATGTAAGTCTAAGTTTAACACTTTGTGTAATTTAACAGATGTAGTCGTGAAAGTCTACAAGGTAGTCAAACATCGATGGCAATGGATCTTCATATCCCGAACGATTGTCCCGTGACGTTAAGAGTTTGTGACACTCGACGTCATATGCTCACACGACAACGTCCCGTAGAAGTAGCTGACGATGCAACCATCAATGGAGGAGCGTCCACCTCCAGTGCTGGGAATCAAATGGTATCAGTAACGCCTCTTCCGACGATATCGTCCGTATCAGGCAGTTCGAGTACAGCGGTCATACAACCGCAACCCATGCAGCATCATCGGCATCACCATCACCATCATCATTACCACAGGCACAGAAGGAGCAGTGTGTCCAAAAGAAGGAGTTCTAATGCTTCTGAACATGTTCACAGGTACCATAAGAGTCATTTCACAACTCTGTAATTTTTAGTGTTGCCGTCTAGACAAGACAAGACAAGACTTTCAAAGTCTTGTATTGTCTTGAAATATCAAGACAAGACTTCCCTTAAGTCTTGTCTTGAAATATCAAGACTTCACTAAGTCTAAGTCTAGATTAAAAAACTTTTGTCTTGTCTAATATCAAGACTCTAGATTATTTTCAAGAGTCTACCGAGTGGTTTACTTTACCTATTATTACTTAGTTTATCTAGACTCTTCAAAATGGTCTAGAGTTTTGGCAAAAGTTTTGATCTAGATAAAGCAAGTCTTGTCTTGTCTTGAAAATCTAGACAAGACAAGATAAGAGTCTAGAAAGTCTAGATCTAGACGGCAACACTAGTAATTTTAATTCTGTTTTTTTAATGACCTTTGCAAGATATTTTATGTTATCCACGTGAATAAAGGAGTTACTAATACTATCTCAGTGCATTTGCCTATATATCTAGTATACGTGGATCGAATGGCGGGACCTAGTTAAATGTGTAGATATGCTTCCAGTTAATTTTAATAAATCAACTTAATGTTCATAGATTATCGTGGAGTGGTCGTCGAGGTACGGGTCCACTTTTAGAACGTGCAGCTAGCACAGATGCCCGTGTCGCATGTCCAGCGGGTGACGTCTGTCACGGATGCCAGCAAGCGGCGGCGAGAGCTACGTGTTCCCAAGAGATAATTCAACATAGTAGAGTTTCGTTGACCGGTGCCGGAGGAAGTGTTCCATCAACGAGTTCCGGAATCGGAAGTAGGTATGGTTATGCGTTCAGGCCAACTCATGTGAATAGCGGAATCGAAGTTAGAAGACAGAGGAGTTACAGTCCACATGGTAGCAGAGAAGCTGTGCAACTGGAACCCGTTGCCAAAGACTGTTAAAGCATTTAAATTGTCTTCTATTATGTAGCTTTGTTAAAAGTAGATTAATGTTTAAAACGTTATATGGCCTATGGAGCATGTTGAACGTTGGAAAGCTTAAGAATGGACAATTGTAAGCATGTCGTAAGTATTGCTGAGTGCTGACTTAGCATGAACCTCTAAAAGAATGTAGGCTTTCACGGCCGGCGTTAATAGAATTAAGATAAAAATATTTCAGGCTTATGAGCCGTGGTCTACTGGACTGGCTTCTTCTTCTTCCAGACGTTTCGCTTGCAACTGCGGCAAGTGTAATGTATTCACTTTGAAATACTATTTATTACTGAATAAGAATTACAGTCTAATTACAAATTATGATAATGGTATACATAATTAATCAGTTATAAATTACATAATCAGTACATAGCATTTCCTCCCTTAAGAATGCTGAAATCTATCAGGTGGCTTCAAAGCACTCCTTCTTCTTAATTGGATTGGTGAAAAATTATCACTTTGATTTTCAAAATTATTATCCACCGGCTCCTGAGAGATTTCAGCTTCATCAGCCATTGAATGGTAAGGTGCTACCGCTGTAGGGGTAGCTCTGTTGCACATTTGATCCACATGACGTTTCCACAGTTGATCGTCATTAGTTTTTACCGCGTAATTTTGATCGCCTAAAACTTCGACAACTGTAGCTGGTGACCATGTCACAGCATTATTGACTCTATAATCTTTAACAAAAACTTTGTCACCAATTTGATATTTTTTTTTGCGATTACCAGAGTTATTTTGAATTTGTTTAATTTGATTTGCTTTAACAACTTCTTCCGTAGACGGAATTAAAAGATCAAATTTGCAACGTAGTTTACGATTCATTAACAATTTTGCAGGAGTGACACCAGTAGTTGAATGGTCTGTGTTTCTATAATAAAACAAAAAACGATTAATAATCAGATTTAAATCATTTTCTCCATCATTTAACGCTTTTTTTATAGCTTGTTTCATTATACAAACAGATTTTTCCGCAGCGCCATTGCTTGAAGGTCTAAAAGGCGCTCCAGTTATGTGACGTATGCCATTAGATTTTAAATAATTTTTAAATTCATGAGCGGTAAACTGAGGACCATTATCGGAAACAATTTCGAACGGTAGACCAAATCTAGCAAAACATTCTCTTAGCTTTGATATTGTAGCGGACGTTGTAATTTTTTTCATGGGAAAACATTCGATCCATTTTGAATTTGCATCGATCAAAACAAAAAAATGGTAATTATTTATGGGACCAAAATAATCTACATGAATTCTGTACCAAGCATCATTTGGCCATTGAAAAGGTTTAAGAATAGATTGTTCTGGTGAATTTTGAAATTTAGCGCATGAACCACAAGTTTTAGCAATCTGTTCTATCTCCTTATCAATGAGAGGCCACCATACGAAGGACCGAGCAAGGAGTTTCATTTTGACAATTCCCATATGGGAAACGTGTAACTCATCAAGAACGTATTTTCTTATTTTTTCAGGGACAATTACTCTAAATCCCCACATTAAACAATCCTGTTCGACAGTTAACTCGTTTCTTCGTATGTAATATGGCTTAAGTTTGTCACCAATTTTGATATCGGGCCAACCAAATTGAACAAATTTTAAAACTTGACTCAGAATTTTGTCTGTTCGAGTGTCAGTACGAATTGTTTTCCAATCTAACTTAAATTCATTTTCAATGTATAATAAATAATTACAGTAAGAATGTTCCAATGCGTTTTTATCGTTCAAAGGAAGCCTCGATAAAAAATCAGCCCAATTTTTATCTGATTTCACGTATTCAATATCATAATCAAATTGTGCTAGAATCTGAGCCCATCTTTGCAGTCTATTTGCTGCCATTCCCGGGATACCTTTATTCGGATTTAAAATTGAGACAAGCGGCTTGTGATCAGTACATAAAATAAATTTTTTCAAGAATAAATATTGATAAAATTTTGTAATGCCGAAAATTATTGACAAGGCCTCCTTATCTATTTGACTGTATCGTTGTTCAGTTTCCGAAAGGACGCGACTCGCGAATGCTATTGGTCGTTCGATATTGTTAGGAAAGATATGCGAAATTACAGCAGCTATGCCATGAGTTGAAGCATCGACCATCAATTTAATTTTTTTATTTGGATCATAATGAGCTAAAACGTGTGCAGATAAAATTAGAGATTTTGCTTCTTCAAAAGCACGGTTACAAGAGCTGTCCCAGTTCCAGCGAACATCTTTCTTCAATAAATTATACAACGGATAAAGTACCGTAGCAATATTTGGCAAGAATCGACAGTAAAATTGTAGCATTCCTAAAAATGATTTTAGTTCAGTTATTGTAGTGGGGACTGGAGCTTCTTGTAACGCTTTTACGTGTTCTTTGGATGTATGTAGGCCGTGTTTATCAATTACATGACCCAAGTATTTAATAGAATTTTCAAAAAAACTACACTTTTCTCTTTTTACAGTCAAACCACAGTCCATCAGTTTAGACAAAACTGTATTTAACCGTAGCAGATGTTCTTGAAAATCTTTACCTGTGATGAGAATATCATCCAAAAAACACGTTACCCCCGACATTCCAGAAACTAAACTTTCCATTATTTTCTGAAATACCGACGGTGCACTTGAAATTCCAAAGGGCATTCTTGTCACCTTAAATAACCCTTTATGAGTAGAAATAGTGCATAATTTTTGTGAATCAGGGGTTAACATGACTTGCTGATAAGCATCTCTCAAGTCTAATTTAGAAAATTGCACTCCACCTTGTAATTGTTCAAATAAATACTCTATACGTGGTAACGGGTGTTGAATTTTCACGAGAACCGGGTTTAATGTAATTTTATAATCACCACAGAGTCGTACCGT
Organism: Mongoloraphidia duomilia; assembly: GCA_039654895.1. NCBI lineage: Eukaryota > Metazoa > Arthropoda > Insecta > Raphidioptera > Raphidiidae > Mongoloraphidia > Mongoloraphidia duomilia. The sequence continues at coordinate 19,822,616 of CM077527.1, forward strand.
ACCGTTCGGTTTCAACACGGGGACAATTGGTGTACCCCACTCTGCAGTGTCAACTGGTATTAAAATATTGCTTTCAACTAATCTAGCTAATTCATTTTCAACCAAGCCTTTAAGAGCAAATGGCAAGGCCCTAGGTTTAAAAAATTTTGGAGTACAGTTTTCTTTTACTTTCAATTCCACTTGACACTTATTATAAGTACCTAACTTATCTTGAAACACTGATGCGTATTTTTGAAATAAATTATTCAGATCAAGTGAAACTGAGGTATTATGTTGAATATTTTGAAAATTAATATTTAATTTTTGTAGAATATCGCGGCCTATTAATGGAGGTCCGCCATTTTCTATTACATAAATAGGCACTTTTTCAACAGTTATATCATTTAAGCTAACGTTTAATTGAATTTTACCTTTAGGACAAATTTTGTTGCCTACGTAATCTTTTAAAATCAAATCATTTTGCATTAAAGGAATATTCGAGAATTTTTTTAAATATAATTTTTCATTAATTACTGAGTGTGCTGATCCTGTATCAATTTCAAAATTAACAGGCGTATCGCCACAAATCAAGGTTAAACAAATTGGTTTATTATCTTTAGATTCTGAAGTTAAATTAAAAAACGATTCTGACTCAGATTCATCACATTCAGTAAGATATTTTGAATTATTTTTTTGTTTCTTGGGGCACACAGGTGCTAAGTGACCCCTTTCGTTACAATTATTACAATTTCTATTTTTAAAAAAACAATTATCAGAATTATGATTTTTTCGCCCGCAAACCTTACACTTTGCCATACTTTCCTGGACATTTTTATTCCTTTCCATTTTGTTTTTACGTAACAGATTGATTTCTGCCGTATGTTGAATATTCATGCGGTCGCGACATGCAGCTTCTTTTTTCAATGCGATCTCGACTACAGAGTCCCACGATGCAGAGCTCGCATCTTCTTCGAAAAGACGGTCCTTGATCGGGCCGCTATTCATTCTTGCTACGAAAATATCAGTCATTATGGTAGATAGTTCCGTCCGAAATCCACAGTTTGATGCTAAATTCCGCACCCTGGCTGCCCACTCGCTTATAGATTCATGTTCTTCTTTGTTTGCATTATATAACTCGTGTCGAGCTGCATAAAACGCCTTCACTGGACTTAAATGCTTTTCTAATAATCTAATTAATTGCAAATAAGTCTTACTTGTTGGATCCTCTGGTACGCATAAATTTTTTAGCAGTACGAAAGTATTTTCCGACAAGCAATGCAATAAAGCCGCTTTCTTTCGCGTGTCTTCCGTTATTTCATTTAAGACAAAAAATTGTTCAAACTGCGCTTTAAAGATATGTATATCATTTAAGGTATGATCAAATTTGGTCAAAGTTCCAATTGTCGCTGCTGGATCAGGCATTTTTATCAAAAATTTTGTTAATTTTTAATTTTGTAGTATTATGCAATATGGCACACTTTATTCGTAATTTACGTAATGTCGTTATTTTAAGTTTTATTTTATTTTAACTAGAATTTTAGGAGAAAAATATTTTTTTCTTTTCTTGAATGATTTAAATTTTAATCTTTATTTTATAATGAAAATAATTTGATATATTATAATATGCGTAGTATTTTCTTTTCTTGAAACTAATTTGCTTTGATTGTAAATTTGAAATTTGCAAATAAACGTTCAAAATCAAAAAGATATTTATCAAGTTTTGCTTTAATTAATATGAATTAAAGATTTTTGGAAACGGAGATTAATTTGAAAAACCGACTGCGCCACTGTAATGTATTCACTTTGAAATACTATTTATTACTGAATAAGAATTACAGTCTAATTACAAATTATGATAATGGTATACATAATTAATCAGTTATAAATTACATAATCAGTACATAGCAGCAAGCATCTTCAGTGGTGTGTTCGACGTGGTCGTAGTGTCCTGCTGTCGAGCAGGACACCGAGAAGAACACTACGACCACGTCGAACACACCACTGAATATGCTTGCCGCAGTTGCAAGCGAAACGTCTGGAAGAAGAAGCCATTCCAGTAGACCACGGCTCATAAGCCCGAAAGATTCTTATCTTAAACCTCTAAAAATTGGGAAGATCATCCAGCTTCTCGCGTCTGATCATCTCTGATGAACAGAAAACATTTCGTAGGATAATCGACAATTGCTTGCAAAGAAGCATAAACAAGGAAGATCATTTCTGTTAGTAGGAAAGATATAATTTTTTAGCAAGAGAACAGAGGGTTCTAGCAGAAAAATGGTATAATCTGCGTTGTATTAGAAACGAAAGCAATTATCAAGACAAGTGTAAGCTTATGGCAAAGACAGAAGGGAAGTGATTTTCTAGTAAGATGAGTTGATGAAAAAATTTAAACTGTTGAAGAGAAGTCATAGACTGAAGCTATTATTTGTTAGAACTGTGCGCCACAGACAGCAGATTCTGTCGCGTTGAACTTATTCGGATTTAAAGAAAGGTTGTTTTGTTAAAAATAAAATTCAGTTCATGTTTGTGGCGTGATAAGTGCAGGCACTTTTAATTTCTTATATATTTTGTCTTTTCTTTAATAAAAAATGGCAAAAAATTTTTTTACTATAGCTATCATTATTGAGGAAGAAGAAGTATACGAAGAACTTCTTTTAAATTTCGGTCGTCGAAATAAAATTGAGGATGAAACTGTGTACAGTGGATGTTCTCACATGTGATCAACCAATTTCTTGTCTTCTTCTTGAGGAAACTTACTTCCCATTTTGATATAAATAAATCATTTATTAATACACATAACGGGTACGTTTTTTAACTTGCAACTTATGAGTTCAGCTGAACGACTGCGTCGAAATCAAATCAAGTTTGATTTGGACGGACACGTCGGTCGTCGACGTACAGATTTTTCTGTCTCTTGTAAGTTTATTTGAACGGCTTCTAACAAACCAGTTATGCGTTCTATATTTGCTAGATTTTAACGGACCTCAGCGGCACACAACTGACTGCTTTGCGTCACGCACTGTTCTAACAAACAGTAGCTTTATAAATGACTTTTACAAACTGTCCTTACATCACAAATTAAACAAAAATTCAGAATTAATGTTTGATATGCCTTAGAATATATACAAACAAAATACAAATTACAAACCAAATCAAGCAAATCTTTCTCAAAACGCAATTTAAAAACAAATATTTTTCAGCATCAAAATTATCTTAAAGAAAATCATTCCTGTTTGTGAGTCATGCAAATCGCTAAAGCAAAAAATAAATAAAATTTGTATACAGGATAAAAAGCCTAAGTTCAATATTTGTGTATAGAAATAAAAACAAAAAAAAATCGATATTAAGAAAGGGTTAGATTAGATATTAGAGAAACTGTTCACACTATAGAATCGTGACGTCACACAGACTGTAATTTTTTATAATGAATCAATTATATAATATAATAAATATCTATTTTAAATATCACATCACTGATATAAAAATTAAAGAACTCGTCGTCTATTGGCCTTGTTCTATTATTTCATAGTTAAAGCTCAATATTGAAATTTTTAATTTTGAGATTTTGGCTGTAAGTTTTCTTTTCAAAGTATATCGCAAGATAGTTTTCGAAAATTTATATAACCACACACTATGTAACATGTTTTTTTAAATATTTGAATTAATTGGTTTATCCACAATTTTTCACATAAGATATTTTCTGAAGTTCTAAAAAAATGTTTAAAATCAGAATTGACGATCTTAGAATAAAAATAATAAAAAATTATACAAAAAAAATGAGACAGTGTATTTTACACTACTCACTACAGAACTGAAACTTCTAGTTACGTCGGCTGTAGACACACACACACATACATTTTTTTTGCAAAAGCTCAAGTATTTTCATAATGTCCATTGTTCTTCTTTGTGATTGCTAAATGCAGTGTTATTTGTCATTTTTTTTTTGGCATGATTGACATCGTGCTCAGTGTTGCCAACTTAAGGGTTTTGCCTCTAAATTTAGGGGGGAAATAATTGCGCTTAGATTTTTTAGGGGGAAAGAATGTTTAGAGGTTTTTTAGGAGCTTATAAAATGTTGCTCAAAGGATTATTTTTATACTACTTGTACTAATTTAAAACTAAAAATAAATACTTGAACAAATGATATAAAACATATACTATTAAAATTAATAATCAAACTCAGAAAATCAGCTGTTTTAATTCGTAATCGAATTTTTTCTTTCGTTTCTTTCGGTAAAATACGTTCGTAGTGATAAATCAACATTGTTCTGGAACTTCGAGAATTTTTTATTTTATTATTTAGGGGATTTCAGTTTGATTTTAGGGGTTTTCGAAAAAAATTCAAATGTTGGCAACACTGATCGTGCTCAAAATTTTGAAATTTACAACTGATCGAAAATAATTGATTGTGATATGTGAACAAACCAATTAACAGCGTTAATCATAATATAAAAGAAATAAAATCTCGAATAATTGTTAATAATTGTGCGTAAAATGTGTATTTTTATATTTTATTAAATAAATAAATAAACACCGAAGTAGTAACTCACAGAGCAGAAATATCCCTGAAAAAATAAAATGTTACTAGACGCACATTTTCAGGGATTATTTAATACAGTCAACATTAAATGTGTATAAAATTAAGTACCTACCACAAAAATGTATATATAAGCATACAAAGATTTTATATGAATATTTGTATGCCAGCCATATTAAAGCGAAACGATTCTAACCTCAAAAATATTCACATGTTATTGTTTTTTGATGTCAATTTTTACCTTTACAATATTGATAGAATTGATAGATTTTAATTGGATTTTTGTTAATTTACCACTAATATTTATTATGAATATAAAGAAAGGATCCGCCATTTTATTTTATGACTTAAAACAAAATGGCATTATATATAACTTCTATAATATTCACATATTAACATCTTTGTGAAAAAGCAACAGTTCGAAATTTAATTTCAGATAGATATATTGTAGATTACAGACGCACGACAACTGAGTTCATTAGCGTCTGTAAATTTAATTTCAAATTTAATAGAAAGATGGTTTTATAATCCAGACTGACTAAACTTGAAATTATAAATAAGAAAATAATATAAACGATAATAAAAAAACGTCACATTTTTATAAATTAATTTTGCTCAATTTATTTTTATTATTCAGCTCAAAAATATATAATGTTCTCAAAAAAAAGAAAACTCTACTTTACAATAAATGCCGCCTTTTACATTAATTCTTAAGCAGCTGTACTTAATTATGTTATTTTTATACAGTGTGTAAACGATTTTACTAAACATAGGAAAAATAACAGTGAGAATATCTACAATTTTGTAGTAGGCTATGGGTCGTAAGACCTAGTGTAAATATGTGTTGGATTACATAGAAAAAATAGTATAGGGAATTTTTTAAACAATTTTCCATAGCAACGGTCGTCTATTAAAAATAACTCGGAACATATTTACATTGGATCTAATAGCCCATAGCCTAGTATAAAATTGTAAATATAAATTAATAGATTTTTTATACGACTGAATTGCAATTGAAAAATTTGTTGGAAAGCAGCCAATTATATAATTGATTCCAAACATATCGGAAAAAATCATTTTACCAACCATAGTCACAGTCAGGATTCTAACCTGAACTTTTCCAGTTTCGCGGCGTAATGAGCTTACATTACTCAACCGTGACATGATTACTAATCTAACATTCTCCTTATATGCTTCGGAATCAATAGACTTTCACTACATGCGAGTGTTAATTCAATATAGCTAGCATATAAGGAGAATGTTAGATTAGTACTAATCATGTCACGGTTGAGTAATGTAAGCTCATTCCGCCGCGAAAGTGGAAAGGTTCAGGTTAGAATCCTGACTGTGACTATGGTTGGTAAAATGATTTTTTCCGATATGTTTGGAATCAATTATATAATAAAATTGGCTGCTTTCCAACAAAATTTTCAAAATTGTAAATGTTCTCAATGTTATTATTTTGTCCTATGTTCGGTAAAACCTTTCACACCCTGTATTTGATATATTTATCATTGATTTTTTTCTCGTATCTAAAACAGGGTTCTAATGTAACAACATTATTAATATCTTATTACGTAATATCTGTCCCCATTTTCAAATGTGATCATTAATAAAATATGTATAAATAATATTAAAATAATAATTTTTAAAACACTTTTCCAGAACTGAATTAAGCCACAAATTGAATCATTCAGGGCCAGCGCACACATTCTACTATTTGTATCACGTTTGTGCGATTAAGTCGCTTGTAGATCGTCAGATGCAGCTGCCAACAGCATGAGGTCGCACACTATTCGCTGAAATTACTACCCGTGATGGATTTTTTGTGGCCCGTGCCGTCTCCATGTAACAAAACAGTAACAAATATTTTAAAAAATAAAAATTATTTTTGATTTTATCGAGAAAACCCCAGTCGATATATCGAAGTCAGATCGATTGATTTTGCATTCTCAGTCGCGACTACCAATCAGCAACAAAAAACAAATAAAGAATGAAAAAGCATCTTTAGATGACCCGCGAGTCAAATGAGTTTGACACCCCTGTTCTAGTCTCTACCCGAAGTCCTAAACAGTATAAAGCAAACCAAGCTTGTTGTCTACCTTACTTTAAAACCACGCATCGCCACTGACATTATCGATCCAAATTTAACACAAAATAATCTAAACAAGCAAATTCGTGAAAAAGTAAGCATTTCGAGTCAACAATAAATTCGTACTTAAAACGCGTGTAAAATGTAAATGTGTCGTAATATGACAAACGAACGCCTACTGTCCTTGATGACGTCATAATACCGCTATTGCGTGGACTGCTCGAGTCAGATTGCGTCACTTAACATATTTCAAAAGCTACTGTTTGAAATTGACATGATAATTTAATCTTTCATAAAATTGCAATTTTCTTCTGCCTAGTCACGTATGTATTATTCTTTACCGGAAGTTACCCCCTGCACTCTTCATTTCAAGTCCTTTCCCCTCGCCTAAAAATGGTTACCGCTCTCCCGACGCTATTTTTAAAGCTAAAGGGTTCGAGTAAACGCCAAATGAAGGACCAAAAATTACATTACAGATTCCACAGGCGAATTTCCTGAAAAAAAGTTTTGGCTACGTCTGAAAGATAAGGTAGGTAATTTTTAAAAAGTTCAGAAATTTTTTTTCAATTTTTCGCCTGGAAGATCCGTAGTGTGGTTCTCGGTCCTTCATTCGGCGTTTACCCGAACCCTTTAGCTTTAAAAATAGCGTCGGGAGAGCGGTAACCGTATTTAGGCGAGGGGAAAGGATTTGAGATGAAGCGTGCAGAGGATAACTTCCGATAGAGAATACTCTTAAAAGGTATCTTAGCCAAGTAAGAGTTGCTGAGTGCTGAGTGACGTCAGAATCATCAATTTTAATTTAGTACCGCTGATCTAGATTGAACCAAAATTATCTACGGTCAATTATTGATCAATAGAAAAATTAGAACACAAAAGTTGATTTCAGTGTTTAATATTAATTTCTATTTAATAATCAATTTAAAAAAAAATGTTGGCTGTGACTAAAACAATAACTATCTCAATTGTTTCTCGAATAATATTCAAAAAATTACAAAAACTGTTCACATTCGGTTGAACAATTAATTAAGTAAACAAAAACCGCGTTGACTTTGCGTCAATCTATTTGCAGCACTCTGAAAATGTTTATTTTTTCACAAATTAACTACAAAATTTAAAACACAATATTGTAAAAATCGATTTCATTAATTTGAAAGTTAATTTATTTTTTTATTTGCATAAACGCGTCAGCTATATCAAAAATGCTTCGCAAAAAATACAATATTTTTATTATAAGATCTACTTTGAAAAGTTCGGCTGGGTTATTCACGTTCACAAAATGCAAATCATTGACATAATAGCGCTAGACCGATCATAAATGTTTTTTATAGTTAAAGCTATTTTTCTCTTATGCAATGAAGATTTTTTTCAATACTGATCGATCAGTTTTCACCAGAAAAATATCGAACTATGTATATTTGTAAAATGATAATAAAGAATAGACCGTCTACAGCGGACATTTTCTTTTTCTGAAAATATCCTCTGTTATATATGAGCAAGTCTGATTATTCCTGATAACGGGTCCCCAGTCTGAAGCCTTGTCAACCCCCCCTTCTGGGAGCCATGATGCTGAGTGACATGTTTTCGACTCAATCCACTCTTTCAATCACATATCATTACTCATTAGTGATGTAAATGCGTATAATACTCTGGTATAAAACGTTTGTATAAAACGGTATTATAGTATTGTCTGTAAAAAAAAATATTATACCCCAGTTTTATACTAGCTATAAATACTGCGTATTTTGCTACTTTATACAGCACATATAAAACGTTTAACACCGTTTAAAACGGTTTAATATCAAAATGAGAACAGGAACTTTTCCTATTATACAGTTGGCAATACTGAAAAATAGTGTAAAAAAGTAAAAAACCGTTTTATACTGAAAAAATACGGTATTATACCATGGGTTTAATACACAAAAAAGTTTAATACCGTATTTTTACATCACTACATGTCATACTACAAGCTTTTTCTCTCCAAATCAGAAATCATTTATCCAACAGAGTGCTCATCGATCCAGTGCAGTGCGCGCTTCTTATTTTATTTTATTTTCTTGAAGTACTGATTGTTTCATTCCGTTCCGGGCCAAGCTGAGTCGATTAAAAGCGCGCGAACTATATACTTTATCGAAATGATCAGTCCAGAACTATGATATGCCAGTGGCTAAAATGAAGGGAATTAAAAAAATGGTAAAAATAACTGCTCAATTAAAATAATTTGCCCTTTTGGTGGCTTGCTAAATTATGTGATTCATTTTAATGAAATTGGTTAAAGAAGAATAATGAAAGACAACTACTTTGTCTTGTTGATTGTTGTAAAGGTTATGTCACAATAAACTCACATAAAATAAGTAATTAAATAAGATAAGACTGGATGTTTGTAAGCATATTTATATAATATATATTAATTATTCTGTAATAATTGTGTTATTGTTGTTATATATTAATAATTGTTATATTGATATATGAAGTAGTTTATAGTTGATACTCGTCAATAAAATAAATTGCAAACAAACAACGCATTTGCTATCTTCTATTTTTAACTATAGATGTCTCGTCCGACTTCGCCCGGTTGTCAATTAACTGTCGTAATCTCCGTTATTTTTTTTTTAAATCCCCCCTTGGCTTCAAGGATTTATTTCCATGTGCCAGACGCAAAATGATAAGGATTAAACAAACAAAGATTAAAGGAACCAACACATTTTCTCGCCACAGGCCCTCGCAGCATTAGGAACCCAAGACAAACACAGGACTCAGACCTTGGAAAAACACACAAAATGACTACTGTTAGTAGGGCTCATATAGTAATACTATGTACTCCGTTATTCGAGTTCTGTTTATCGAAAAAGCTTCTTTACTATCCTAGGTATACCTGCAGACCAACCGCTTCCCGGAATCCAATACCTGCATCCCTGGTCATCGACATAAATATCTTCGGAAATCGGAACTGTTTGAGATATCACGATGAAACAAAGACTAAGCTGGTCCCAGGGCTACTAAATTTCATTCCAATAGCTTCCGTAGCTTTTGAGTTACCTAAATTCGTTCGTACAGACAGACATACATTTATTTAATATTAGATTTGCTTTAGTAATCGAGACTTCAAACGGAAAAAGTATTTTAAAAAGTAAAGTAAATATAAAATATCCTAGACTTGTTATCAGCTTGGATATCCAGCAGCGAACAAGTGGCGAGTTTATTTTTAGACTCATTTATGCTAACGAATAAGTGGATTCCTTTTAGCAGTTAATCATCCCTTCTTCATGAATATGAATGGACTATGAAATACTTAGTGTTTTGTAATTAATTCCTCGTAATGTAAACTAGAATAATTAAATAAGCAAAAAGTAATTTTTGAATACAATACCAAGCTTAGTTGATTTAAAGATTTCTAAATCGCGAGTTGCAAAATGGCGAATAATTCGGATAAGGTACGCAATTTCCAATTCAATTGAGTCATAATCTTCTCTAATAAACCATCCTATTATTTTTGTGGAATTTTTGAGGAAAACAATGATTGAAAATCTCAATCAAGATAGCTCATTTTCTCGAAAAACATAAGAAAGTATCTCGGAAAGTATCCTCATCACCTACGACACCTAGTATATTTTCAGTTTTGTCGCAGTCTTTTGAAATACAAATAATTGAAAATGACTGTGTTTAGGGGTGTGGGTGGGGGTGAACATATAATATGCAAATTACGTCGCTCGTCTGATAACCGAGGGTATTCAACTATTCCAGTGCTTGTCAAACTCTCCTGTCTGGTTATTTTCTTAAGTATCATAACATATAACATTAGCCAACAATTTTGTTGAATGAAAAGCATTATCCAATATCCCCTACGTGAAAATTTAATTATTCCAATTTGTTCACGGATGAAAAAAATTTTATTTTTCAATGCACTAGTTTTCCGGCCCGAATCGCTCGAATATTTTTTGGTTTCAAATCTCTCAGATATCTCACTTTACTCTTATAGACTATGCATAACCATGGTTACAGATGTAAATAAACAATACTATAACTTTTTAAATTCACAAATGCGTCAGAAGACAAGGAAAAGACAACATAATCGTTTTCTCTCTTTCTCTCTTTTCCAAGGTGACACTGTCTTACAGTAATTGTGCCTATGGGTCCCCTACTCATCTATGTTATCTCTATGGTTAGTACATCTAGTTTGTGAGATTAACATGGACAAACATGGGTAAAGTAAAGGGATATGTTGCTGTTAACTATTCCGTTGCCAAACAAAAATCCACCCGGACCCCGGTTGAAGCCAGGGCGGAGAGCTACTTACACATAAATTATTATTATTATCTTGCCTACTCTGGCAATCCACTACTCTTACAATTACAATGCCACGGTCTAAGGACTAATTTAAAACCTCTGGAAAATGAAATGTAAAAATTCAAATTTGAAATTCAAGGAAAATTTTAATAATTATATGTCGCTGGATAAGTGGCATATTTTAAACATCTACTAAACACATTTATCACTTTATCAGATAGATATTCAAAGAACTGTCAAGCCTTTTGAAGCAACAACCTTGGAAGTTGGAAGTACAATAGAAAAAGTTCAACTTTATTCGTTTGCAGACAGTACAATAAGGAGACAGAATGTGGTAGTCCGAGAGCCAGCCGTCGTATCGAATATACAGAAAAATATATCTGATGTGTGAATTAGTATTGGGGCAGACAAATAGGGAGCCACATTTATTTTCTGCCGGAAATTGAAAAATCACTGAAAATAACGTCACTATCCAATGATCCTGCAGAATAAAAAAATGTGAGCCGTCGTGGGAACAGATTATTGCGATGAGAAAAACTCTCCTCCTGTATTCTGGCCTCCTGATCTCATAAACGAAAAGTCCACCGTCAAATTTCCGTATGTATAGAATACACAGACTTTGTCTGTCAATTCGATACTCAGGAAATCTGACGGTCGACTCTGGGAACAGATTATTGCGATGAGAAAAACTCTCCTCCTGTATTCTGGCCTCCTGATCTCATAAACGAAAAGTCCACCGTCAAATTTCCGTATGTATTGAATACACAAACATATTTTTGTCTGTGCATGCGATACTAGAAAAGCCGACGGTCGACTCGGGGAACAGATTATTGCGATGAGAAAAACTCTCCTCCTGCATTCTGGCCTCCCGATCTCATAGACGGAAAGCTCACCGTCAGATTTCCTATTTCGGCACACAGGAAATCTGATGGTGAACTTTATTTCATAAATTGTGCTTCTGTTATTAAGTCATGCAGTTTATGATACCAAGTCATATACGTATGTACATTAAATTATAAACATTACAGATATATTACACAATAAGGCAAAGAACCTGACATTCGACTAGGTATAGTTATGTAAGTGCTATATATACATGTGACATAGGGCAAAAGGGTGTATGTAAGATTTTTGTCCAGTTCTATATTACAAGCTAACTGGATCACTGGCAGAAGGCTAAGCCAGGGCCAACAAAAAAAAAATTACAAGCTAACTTCACTTGTTTAGTTAGGCCAGGCGCATACACATAATTATTGTTTCCACGACTAAACAGTTTAGTCGAGTTGTGTACGTGTCGTGATTTCAACTCGACTAAACTGTTTAGTTGTTAGAGGTGCGCATATAATATCAATCAGTTGTGCCATAATTTCACTATTAAACTAATAGGTCTGCCGACGATAGTAATTGTTCAACAGTGAAAAGACAATCGATTGATTTTTTTGTCGTACAACTACTGTGCCGATAGTATGCGCAGTCCCGTTTGATCTCATAGCCTTTTGACAAACAACTAAACAGTTGAGCGATTAAAAATTGATTTTGTAATCCAATTGTGACCCACTTTCACATATCCGATCAACTTGAAATTTGGCACACATATACGCAGTTCCGATGAATACAAGATGTTCATGCCTCCGACCGGATGATGGAGTGAGGAGAGCATGTACCCATCGGAACCTCTCGATGGTTCCTCGAGCTATACATGTCCGGAATTACCCATGTCTACTCCACATCAAAGGTTCCATTCCTTAGGCATAAGAGATTCATTGACACGCAAAATAGTTAAATAGTTAAAAAAATATGAAGATATAGACAGAAAAATACAAAAAAATTAAATCGGAAAAAAGCAGACCTTTTAAAAAGTAAAAAATAATTAATATCTACTACTATATGCACCGTCTATTTCTTCATTTAGATGAAATATTTAATTCATAAATGCATCGGTGACCGCTGAGACATTGGTATTTTAATCATTTTACATTGGTCCCCGACGTATTTATGAATTAAATATTATGTCATCTAAACGAAGAAACAGAGAGTGCGTCGGGTCAGATATAGTAGATATTAATTATTTCTCACTTTTTAAAGGTCTGCTTTTTTGCATCGGAAGTTTCTTAAATTTTTAATTTAATTTTTATATCATACTTTTTGAACTAACTAACCAAAAACTGAATATTTGAGCTCAAACTCGAAGTTTCTAGCTGTAATACTGGCCGAGATTTCTATACAAACTGTGATGAGAGCTGAAGATCTTAGAAACGGCTGAACCGATTTCAATTAAACATGGCTAAGAACCATCTCGCAAATACCTGTTTTCAAACAAATAAAACCGCATTGACATCGGTCCATCCGATTGGAAGCTACAATGTTACAGACAGATACACAAACAGACAAAGGCTTCAAACGTATAACACCCCTCTTTTTTCGTCTGAGGCCAAAAATCTACATAAACTATTTGGCCCCGCAGCTGTAGATATGTTCACAATACGTTATTGTTGCAAGAACACAACAATGGTAGCAGCACTGATTGTTAAAAGGCTATATTGGAACCATTCGAGGTGTCTGCAATCACCTGGCTGCAACAACCGTCGCGGCGGCGTTGGGACTTGGGGTGTAAAATCGATGGCCACTGACGAACAGGTTTGGAGGGGGCGGCATGGCACGCAATGGTTATAATATAAACTAACATTACAAATATACGTACATTTACGCTTCAACGATTTGTAAAACCCATTCAAATGATTGGACGTCAAAAATCACAATTTGTTAAATTTAATTTATGCCTATAAGAGTGTGAAGTAGACGTTTCAAGAATCTGTTTGAAAAACGCATGCGTTTGCAAAAAAATAAATTTGTGGAAAATATATGTTTTTCCTTCATCTTTCTTCTATCTTTTTGTTGGTTGAAGAAATTTCTAGGACCAACCGTCTCTTTTTTAAGTCCCAAAAAGTGTCGGGGAATCGCGAATTAGTGTCGGAGATTTGCGATCTAGTGTCGGAGATTTGCGATCTAGTGTCGGAGATTTGCGATCTAGTGTCGGGGATTTGCGATCTAGTGTACGGGAATCTGCATTCTAGTGTCGGGAAATCGTGATCTAGTGTCAGGGATTTGCGATCTAATGTCGGGGAATCGCGAATCGCCATCTAGTGTCGGGGATTTGCGATCTAGTGTCGGGGAATCGCGATCTAGTGTCAAGAATTTGCGATCTAATGTCGGAGATTCGCGAATCGCGATCTAGTGTCGGGGATTCTCGATCTAGTGTCGGGGAATCGCGATCTAGTGTCGGGGATTTGTGATCTAGTGTCGGGGAATCGCGATCAAATGGTCGGGATTTGCGATCTAGTGTCGGGGAATTGCGATCTAGTGTCAGGGATTTGCGATCTAGTGTCGGGGAATCGCCATCTAGTGTCAGGGATTTGCGATCTATTGAGGGGAATCGCGATATAGTGTCGGTGGATTTGCCAGTTAACCAGTTTTAGGAACAGATAAAAAACTACCTTTCAAAAAAGAGTTTTTATTCTATCGAGGAATTTTTGGATAAAAATTTTAGATAAACATTTTGTAAATGTTTTGTACGGAGAAAAAATATTATTTTATATTAAAGATTTTAATTAAGAGAGAAATTACTCAAAAATAATTTTATAAAATTTTAAATGTATAATTAATGCACTGACTTGTGTAAACTATTTAAGTGTAAACACCAATAAACCATCTATCTATTGAATTTTATCTAATTAATAATATACTGACTAATCTTATTAGCTGCTCATTTTCGATAATGAATATCCAATCTATGTAGCCGTACACAAATCGTTGGTGATTGAGGTCATCGAGGACGCCGCGTGGTGATTGGCCTCGGTACGCGCGCCACTGCTGGAAACCGACGCCACCGACGCTGGACATCGGTCAGTTAACGACGAGCGCGCTAACATAACGCACAAAAACCAATAACCGTAAACAATTATCTAAACCGTCCATTAATTATTAAACTGGCTTAAAATTTAAACACTTGTTAAATTTGTTGAATAATTAATAAAATTTATTATTCATAACCCCTTTAAATAATATATACATTGTAAATAAACTTTAAAATAAACACTATTTTCAAAAAGATTTAGAAAAGTTTCGACTCAATAATCAAAAACTTAATTCATTAATATTGATAAACTATATTACCTATACTAACTCCAAAAAATGTCTTGCAGGTAGTAATATATCGAAAGATAAAAAATATTTAAATAAGAGTTGTAAAAATACTAATCAATTGTTGTCACGTTATCATTACTAATTTGTTTAAATAAAAATAATTTGGAACAATTCAACAAAAAAGTAATAAACTAGAAATAATTCAAAATAAGCACACGTGTTAAATTTCTGTGTACATCGAAGTGATATCATCTTCAATTATTAATCCATTAATTTTTCTTGGAAATTGAGTCATAAATAATCAATTTTGAATGTAACCTTTTGAGTAATAACTGTTGTACCCTCAAGCTTAATGATTCATAATATGACTGAAATGTGTTTATTGAATTGAGTTCGTTTCGAAATAAATCGGATATACCTATTGTTAAAAAGATTCGGGGATCATCGGAGGTGGACCTTTTTGTTTGAACAATCGAAGAGGCGTGGCGTTATGGGGTGTGCAAGCAGTGGCCCCAATAGTTTATTGGGGACAGCACAAGAAGCAATGAACGATACGGCACATGCCGGGGAAAAAGCGTTACACGGTATAAGAAAACATTATTTTTTTAATAAAATACATTTTCAACGAACACGTGCCGCCATCTCACAAGAGTACTTATGATTTATGAACTGCGACCCTTGAAGTCTAGCCTTAAGAGTATTCGATAGCGGAAGCTACCCCCTGCACTCTTCATCTCAAATCCTTTCCCCTCGTCTATAAAACGGTTCCCCTCTCCCGACACTATTTTTAAAGCTAAAGGGTTCGGGTAAACGCCAAGTCAAGGACCGAGAATCACACTACAGATCCTACAGGTGAATTTTTTGAAAAAAACTTTTGGATATACGTGTGAAAGATTGCATAATTTTTTAAAAAGTTGTAAGTTTTTTCAGGAATTTTTTTTCAATTTTTCGCCTGTAAGATCTGTAGTGTGATCCTTGGTCCTTCATTTGGCGTTTACCTGAACCCTTTAGCTTTAAAAATAGCGTCGGGAGATCGGGAACCGTTTTATAGGATTTGAGATGAAGAGTGCAGGGGTTAACTTCTGCTATCGAATACTATCTTAACTAAACTGATATAAGTACGAATAACATAATGTAACACTTCGTAATTCGAACGTGTAACATGCTCGTTAGTTTCAGAACCTCATTAGATTAATTAATTAATTTCAGGTTGCATGTAGGTTTAATGCCTAATTACCATGTTGATACATAATGCATTTTTTAAAGGTATGTCCAATTATATGTGTCCACAATCCACATAATATACCGTGCTTTTGAATTCAGCAAACATATCTTGACTTTAGATATAAAATATCTCCATATGATTAACATTAGATTCGGGGTTGAGAATATCCGAGCGTGTAGCAATGCTGTTGTTTACATGGCGTTGCTATGGTTCCTCTATTACAAGTCCCCAGTTCCTGGGTTCTAGCCCGAAAGCTGGTAAAAGTGTCAATTGTTATTTTCAATTTATTAATATTAAAAAAAAATAATGAATTGAAAATATGAATTGGTGCTTAGCTTAGCTTAGCTGTTGGTTGTCTTTAAAAACACACACAACATTAGTTTCAATTATTATATTATTAAATAGTAGACTCAGTCCATAACGAGGTCCATAAAAACCGTGGCCACGTTGTTTTTCGACAGCAAATAATATTACAGAAACAATTTAAATTTTTTATCGTTCGCGCTTTTGTGTTAGATTTCAAAGTCAGCCTACTATTTTCTTCAACTTGAATCCAATGTAAATCAAATGGAAATATTTAGTAATATTTAAAGTCAATAATACATTGGCGGACTAAGCCCGTCGGAGGCCCGGGGCGGCAGAACTAAATGAGGCCCCCGGTAGCTGCTTAGAAATTAATGTATTTATAGTGTAAATTTCGTAAAAAATGAATAATATAGATGTAATGGCTGACAAAAAAAATCAAATATTTATAATAAACAACCTACTTACGTTTATATTTTATATACGTATACGGGACCTCCAACTCCAAACTGCCTCTTACTTACTAAAGATATTTTGACCTTGTTTGGGATTTGATTAAGAAGGACTACTCGAGATTTGAAGGCCCCCCAGGATCAGAGGCCCGGAGCGAGCCGCCCCTCCCCCCTTAGTCGGCAACTGCAAAAATGTATGTGGAATCTGTCAAATACTTCAAACTAGTGATGAGCAAAATTGGTCTTGGTCTTGCAGCCTTGGTCTTGGTTTTGCGAAAAAGCAAGACCAAGACCAAGACTATCATTAGACTAGCAAGACCAAGACCAAGACCGAATGAACAAGAACAAGACCAATACCAAGACCGAATATACAAGACCAAGACCAAATACACAAGACTAAACTAAAAATTCTTACTTCAGAAATAATGAGCAAAATGAGCAAGACCAAGACTTGATACGCAAGATCAAGACCAAGACTAAATAAGCAAGACCAAGACCAGACATATTTGAGCAAGACCAAGGCCAAGACTGAATCAGCAAGACCAAGTCTTGCTTTGCTCATCATTACTTCAAACCAAAATAATTTATTACTCATTTCAGAATAGACTATAGTTGCAGGCCTTTAATAAAAAAAAATATTGCAAGTTCTTATGCTGTTTGCACGGTTATGAATCATAAAACTGATACACAGTATATTTTTGAACAGTCTGTATATTTCGATGGTATTCGGTAAACAAATAAATTTAACTAACCAAAACGTAATTTGATGTTATAGTAGAAAAAATATCTAGATACTAGTAAAAATAAAATTATACGATGCACGATATTTTTGTTTGACAAAAATATTCGTGTCTAGTCGCAATCTAAAAATTTTTGGAATGTTAGAGAATTGTTTTAAGAAACCGCAATTTATAACTGGAATTTTTTCAGATATGCAAAGATCATATTAAGCTGAAAACCATAATTTTAACCCGATTTTTTATGGCTTCAGAATAGCTGAGCGTGTAGCGATACCGTTGTTCATATTACAAGCCCCCAGTTTCCAGGCTCTAATCTGATAACTGGTAAAAGAATCAATAGAATTTTCAAATAATTATTTAAAATGTGTCGCCACACAACGAAGTAAAACTTCTATTGATATAAAAAATATTTTTAAAAATTAAAAAAATATATAGATATCTAAATAAATAAATATCAAGTGAAATAATCTGGATTATGGAATAGTTGAAAAAAAGTGGGTGTGTGCTTATGACCACACGACAGAAGTGAAAACTTCTGATTTTCTAATTTTAAAATATATATATGTTTTAGTGTCATCTATTAGCGCACTTATGAACTACAAATTAAAATATATATATTATATATATTTTAGTGTCATCTATTAGCGAACTTGTGAACTACAAATACCTTAATACGCGTATTAAGTTTTAGTGTCATCTATTAGCGCACTTATGAACTACAAATTATTACCAGCATACTACAAATACGTGTTCGTGTTTAAGCCGAGTAAACTCGATTCAGCGTCACCGACCCGAAGTGTGACGGTTCACTTTCGTTCACTACTCAGGCAAAGCGCGCCTAAGAAAGTTTTCACTTCAAAATTAATGATGCTGGCCAGGATCGAACCACGTTTTGAATAATTATTATGTATTAACTTAGACTTAGAGGGTCCACTTTGATCTCAAATTAAAGATAAAAGATGCGTCTAGGCGTTTTACAGCACACTTTTTCAAAATATTTAAAAGCTTTTTCAGTAGAGCTGATGTATATCTAATATTGTAAAAGAGCGTTGTGTGGTCTGAGCTCAAAATTTTTAAAAACTTGACCTTTAACGCCAGGGCCGGCACGTGCGCCTGGTCGGACAGGCGATCGCCTTACGGCGCCATATTTTTAGGGCGGCATATTTTTGTAGCAGCAAATTTTTCGTGCGGTATTCTACTTTTTAAAAATGATTATATAATATATTGTTCGAGTTTTCACCGATTCTTAGTTCTACCTTCTACTACTAGATAAAAGATGACGCATGTCGCCCAGCCGCTCGGCGCAAATACCATAAGTTGTAAAGGGGGTATTTACAAATTACAGGCAGCCAGGCAGCGTTTATTAGAATTACATTTGTTTTTTATTTGTTAAGTAAATAAAATATATCATCGGTTTATTAATTTTTTTAATATGTGGAGGGGCGGCAAAAGTTGTATTCGCCTTAGGCGGCATATTTTGACGCGCCGGCCCTGTTTAACGCCCCAAGAGAAAACTTTCGACATCTGTGTCAGTTGAATCGAAAAACACACATTCAACATTTTCTTCAAAACATACAGGGTGCTGAATTGCTTTGCGGGTAATAGGGATTTAACCCGTAAAATCAAACTTTTGTGATTTCCTGCTTCTCTAATTATTTTAGGAAAAATATCTTTGAATAAAAGTTTTAGAACATAAAATTCTGCATCTAAATCATTAAACAAAGTTAATTTTGCATGCTTTGTAACGGCAGAAATTTGATATGAAAATGTCAAAATTACCTCAAAAACAGATAGCGATAGCCATGGAACTTGAACAAAATGATTAGAAATTATTCTGACAGCTAAAACGTCATCATTTTGTTTTGAATTCCATGGCTATCGCTATCTGTATTTGAGGTAATTTTGACATTTTCATATCAAATTTCTGCCGTTACAAAGCATGCAAAATTAATTTTGTTTAATGATTTAGATGCAGAATTTTATGTTCTAAAACTTTTATTCGACGATATTTTTCCTAAAATAATTAGGGAAGCAGGAAATCGCAAAAGTTTGATTTTACGGGTTAAATTCCTATTACCCGCAAAGCAATTCAGGACCCTGTATAAAAACGTAATTAATAAATATTAATAAATAAAAAATAATTGCAATTACGTCATGGGTTTATAACATGAAAAGAAAAAGTATAATGGTTGTAAAAAACAGAAAATAAATGACGTAATGCAAATAAAGTTAAATTTACCTTGTATATACTGTCAGCTTTATCCTTAGAAATAATCAATTATGTTAATTGACCGCCATATGTGAAAAAAGCCACGTCACCCATCAAAAAAAGCTTTGTTGTTTCTTTGTATGCTCATATTTTAAACCGAAATTAGCATATTTATTGTACACCAGCGGCCCGGTTCGGCTTCGCCCAGGTGCTAAGAATGTATATATAACTAGCAGTCCAGTCCGATTATCCCCCCTGCGAAGCGAAGTCGGGGCTGGTGGTGTTTATAATAGTATTAGTACGAATCCGCTAATAAAATAACCACAAATTATAAAACCAAGAATAATTTATTTATTTATTGTAGATTATAGACGCGTCGACAACTCAGGTCATTAGCGTCTTCAACACAACAAATAATCCATTTGTGTATTAGAATCCGCCAGCCGGCATACACAAACCGACTGGTACGAACTCGGGTCCCTGGGAGCGCTAATTCCCACAAAACATTTGAATGCAAACTACATTTCAATGTTTTCCCTGTTCGCGCTAATTTTCATTCGGTTTTCACCAATAGACAGACTAATTCACGAGGAAGGTTTAGGTATACAATTTATGAATATTTTGTGCAAATTAGCTAATTTTATGATATTTGTCGATTAAGTCGGAAAAAATCGTGCCTCCTGAGAGCTTCCATGGCGTTCGCTGCGTAACACCACCAGCCCCCCGACTTCGCTTCGCAGGCAGGCTCGGACTTAGAGACTCAGGGCCCCTAGGCACTTGAAATTAGGAGCCCTCAAGTTTCAAAAAAAATTGGAAAAAAATGAAAAAATGGAATTGGATTAGCAAAAAAACTGCACTATTATTTATATTTCGACATTACAATATAAAGTCGCCAGTTGGGCTATCTTAGAAAATGTTTGGGCTTTTTCTCTCTATAATTTCCATCTCCACCCTGACTGACCTCGGCGGCGGCGCCCCTAGGCCGGTGCCTTGTTGGCCTAGGCAGAAATCCAGGCTTGTTCGCAGGGGGAGATATTCTCGTGGAGGGGGATAATAAACCATACTTCGTTTCGCAGGGGGAGAATCATAGAAAGGAGGATGTACTAAGTATTTCGAGGTCATTTTTCCAACAAAACTTAATTAGTACCTAGTAAAACTGATGAACACAAAGCTCGAGTAAACTACAATTTGAATATATTAGCTTGTTGCATGATACAGATGTTAATCGGATACCGATGATACTGAATGGCGCTGAACATATCTGAAATTTAAAACAAAATTGATAAATAATTATTGTTTTTGACGTGAATAACGTTTAATATCTCATACTAGAGTGGCACTTTAAAAATATTAGATGAAACGGAAATTGTCGTCATGTAGGTAACAGTGGCGGCCCGTCTTTAAGTGCGCTCGTGCACTGCACTGCCAGTTGAAATGCAACGCAACGCAAAATTAAAAAATAAATAAATTTATGAATTTACTTATTGATAAACGATGACACGTCATACGCCTACACAGAATCAAATATTATAATCGGTTAATCATGTTTCATTGAACAAATCTGCTGATCTGTTGTATTTCACCCAGGCAGAGCGTTTTTATTAGCGCACGAAACAGCTAGCATTGTCCCAATGTTAAATTAGACAAGGATAGTGAAACCGTGAGACAGGTATATTTACGTAGTTTAATATAGACGAACTTCGCGCGCCGATCCAATCAGCCGAAAGACACCGAAACAACTTCGGCTAAGTTCGTTACAGTTTTTATATTATTATCCATTTCACACTTGCCTGAGTGCCTCTCAGTTACAATCCGTAGACAGTAAAGTAAACAGTTCAGTACAATATTTCATTTTTCATTGAAAATTCCCGGTTTTTTAAATTAAATTCTGTTTTGTAATTTATAAAAAAATGTTTCGTGGTGAATTATGGTTATCGGCATTAAAATAATCAAGCTGTAATAATATAATGATTATGATTTAATTCATATTTGATTTTCTTCAACAATAAACTTGAAATTTCAACAATTAATTTTATAAAAATAATAATTAATTCACGCGTTGTTTTAAAAATGAATTGTATGGTGCATCATGGTTGTGTCAGTTGTGTGGATGTGATACACTTATTAGTTTTTTTTCTGTTTTCCGTGTGAAGCTAACTGAACTCAAAAAGGCGTTAATGATTCGACGCATCTGAAATGGTAAAAAACAGTTCATCTTAAACTCATTTGCAAAATGTACATAATATTATAGGTATACAGATTGTCCGAAAGACTAATCTGAACAAAAAAATTAATTAGAGTAAAAAAGAGATGTAGTTAATAAATGCGCGTAACAAAGAGATCATATTTTTGGGTTAGGTATTTTGTGCACTACCAAAATTTTTGACCACCGGCCGCCACTGGTAGGTAAGCCAGGTGGCCGTACGGAAAAGTACGAGTCTACTGACAAGTACAAAATTGCCAAGCCCTGCAGGTTCGAATTCCGAAGGCTTTTAGTATTTTTTTTTATTTTTTTTAATAGGTAATAAAATATATAGGTATTGAATAATTAAAGTACAAAAAATAAAATCACAATTATTTTATTTATTATATTTTACAAACATTTGATTTTATAAGATTAATAAAAGCGGATGTATTTCTTTCCATAGCAACGAATAGGTACATTTATTTGTGTTTAACGGTATTGACATCATCTGTCTGTATCCTGGATACAGACATACCCGTTTTTTAGATTTTTCGTGCTCTTAAAGAAATACCAGTAAACATACATATATTATAATCAACAAAACAGATTATAAAAACCGGTCAAGTGCGTGTAGAACTCGCGCCACGAGGGTTCGGTACCGTTACAACAATTTAATTAGTGTAAGCTGCGTCTATGAACGCACAGTGTAAACTCGAATCTCACGGTTGACAGTTATAAATAATATAGTATAGATGACGCCACTAGTTATATTGGTTTGATTCCAATATAAATAATATTCGCGTACGATGACGCCACTTCACTTTTCAGTATGAAAAACGTTAATTTATTAAAATTAATTGATTATTTCATTCTAATTATTACTTGCCAGAATTCTTTCCATAACAACACACAATCTGTGATTATTTCAACTAACTACCTCTTACCGTTTGTGAGATAGAGCCCTGTGACAGACGGACGAACAGACAAACTTCGTATAGGCAGGGTAATAGGGTTCCATACCGAGGTACGGAAGCCTAGAAATATAAACCCATAACCTATTAAAATAGGTACGTATTTTTAACTTCCCATTGGAAGTTATTGTAATGGGTCCGAAAATCGAAATCAAAATGTATATAACAAATTTTTATGTTTCAAGGTCACTACACTATTTTTAGAAAGATGTCTGTGTGTGTGTGTGTACGTATGTACGTATGTACGTATGTGCCCATTTCTTTCTAAGACGAAATCTCGAGAATGAAAAGTGATATCGACTACGTTAGGGTGCTAATCGACGCGTATTAACGTAAATATGATCTGAAAGAAATTTTTTCAAAATCGGTTCAGCCGTTCTTTTTTCTTAACCAAATAGACTCCAAAAAAGTAGATTTTACTCAATATCTCGCGAGTAAACATTATATCGACTTCGTAAGGATGTCAATCGAGGCGTGTTAACGTCATTTTGATCCGACATAAATTTTATAAAAATCGGTTCAGCCGTTTTTCTTTTTAATTATTGTTAAAAATAAATAATAATTATGTTTTAATGATTAAAATGATTATTTTTCTGTGTAATATTATTAAATATTTATCAAACTGGGAAGTTCGTCGTATGGACCTCAAGGGTCGCACTTTAGTCCTAATAAACGACCCACCTCACGGCTTGTTACTTTAGCAACAGTTTGTAATTTTAAAGATTAGCACAGCTGAGCAAAAAGTAGGGTGATGTTGAAATAGCATGGATAGAATTTTAACACGCGATACATTCATATCTCACAGTCAAATTCCGTTTTCTTTAACGACATTTTAACCAGGGCTCTGTGCCCTTAAAAAGAAAACAATGTAAAGATCTCTTAGAAATACTTTTCTTTTAAATAAAAGTGTGAGCCGTCGTGGGACGCCTGGCAGATGTGAAACATAATAGTTACCTAAGCTTTTTTTAAATCTCGTCCGATGTCGTTAACATCTAGGAATAAACCATAAACTAACCATTTACTGTTACTACATCTATCACTCATATTTTTTTAAACTAATAAATACTTGCAACGTATTAAAACAGCTCGGAACGACGCTCCACTTGTTTAAGTTTGTTCCAATTCACAGATATTTGCTAATAAACGACCCACCTCACGGCTTGTTTAGTTGATCGTGATAGAAAAAACTATGTGAAGAATATCACAAAAGTGAATATCTTTGAGTTATGTAATTAGAAATAGAGTAAACTCTATCAAATATGAATACCTGCACAGAAATGAATTAATGTAGCCGAAAAAATAAAAATTATTGGAAGCCCTGCTTTTGTCGGAAAAAAGCCACTGCAACCAAAGGTGTTTTCATGACGTCCTTGTAATACTCAAACTTTGATAAGATTTCAAATCCATTCGCAAATTAGAACAAACGAAAACAATAAAAAAAACAAACTTGTAACAGTAATTATTACTTATTTGCATATTTCATACTTTTTTTTGGTACTCAAATGAAAATTTTAAAATAAAACACTGATATGTTTTTGGAAAAATTTAACACATATAGTATTACATACAGGGTGTTTCAGGAGGAAGGGTACATATTTTAGTATGTTATAGTATCGTTCATTTTTTAGCAAAAAAGTTCATATAAACACCTGGCCAAATTCTCAGTTAAAAATACCACACATTTTACTCACGCCGAATACGCCGATATGGTGTTTATGCAGTAATTCAATTGGCTATATCTCAGTAACCAATGAGAATTGACCACATGTTTATATGAACTTGTTTGCTTTTTATGTACCATTTCTCCTAAAACACCCTGTATAATATGTTCATTTTTTAAATTTATTTTAGGTGTTTACATTTTGTCGGCAACTTCGCTTGCATGGACATAAATTTTGCTTGAAAATATTTATTTTATTTTTTAGCGGTCCCGCTCAGCTTCGCCCGGGTGCTAAGAATTTATATTATATAATAAAGATTAAACACTCGCCCCTCCGCCATATATACACGTACTTCCACCATGCACGGTAATCTAGCGGTACCGGCCTCGGGCCTGCTTCGACCGGGTACTAAGAATTTATGAACCTACAGAAACCTTCCGTAGTGAGCACAATAACTCACCAAAGTTTCATCGCAATCGGATGAATTGCATACGCATACAGGATAAAGAAACAAATAAACGAAGTCATTTTTGTATATTTGATTATAAAAATTATACTATAGTTTAAGGTCGACATTTTACTTTTTGAAGGTAATAATGATTCATATCGATAGTGTAAGGAAAAGGCTGTATAGATATTTAGGTAAAGCTTTTCTATTGATGACCTACAATAGAAGAAAACTTTATATCTGCTATGCTTAATTTTAAATAATAAATAAATATTGATTACCGAATGATATCAATACATATTATCAACGAAATATCGAATATTATACCGCATATCCGTATAGTCACCAACGCGGCACCAAGGTATTTAGGTCGCAACAAAATAATTTAAAAGCGGTCAATTACGTGTCTGTGGCGTTGAGGCCACATCGAAACGAGCAAACAGGTGACAAATAAAAATACAGAGTCGCTGGGCCCAAATAATAATATTTGCTCGATCAAAAAAAAACAAATTATAATTCCAAAACACACAAAATAAGAACGAAATAAACGATTTAACCCAAAAGGTAAGTATATTTAAAACAAAATTAATAACAAAAGAAAACACAAAATAAATACAAAAATGTATACAGGAATCAAAATTTAAACAATAAAATTAAATACAAGAAAACAAAAAAGATTATTGAAAATTTAACTATTGGTGAGGAAACGAATATACAATTATCTCAGGAAGACAGGAGGTACGCGACTGACAAAAAATATCTTTATTTTTTTTAATAACCAGCCACCAAGCGAATGGATTAAACATTGTACAGATTACATAAACGATCTAAAATTATGCAAAACGGCTACACTCAAAACAGCAGGTTAAATGAGTTGCCGTTATACAGGAGACAAAAAAACAAAATAAGACAATTGCTAAAAACAAAGGTTCAACAAACATGCCTATTGTTGCAGTTTCCCCCGGTGAAATGAAGCGCTTCAGCGGCTTCTTCTCTTCTAACGAAAGGCTTCAATTGACTAACGTGAGTTTTAAATCGCTTAGTGGGATCGTCGTCGCTTGCCACGAGGCAGGATGAAGGTGTAGTGAACCGGATGATTCGTCTGGGCGTGCTCCACCTTGGGATGAATTTTTGAGCCTCTTGACTGCCCTGCGGGACGATTCGGTGAAGGCGCTGCACCACGAGCTGACCAACGTGGAGGCGATGTCCAGCAGGTTGCTTGAGGTCGAATAAGGTCTTCACTTTACGATGGGCTTGCCTGAGTTTCAACTTGATTTCTTCCGGCGTGGCGTCTGGAACAGGATCGACAAATTTCTCCAATTCCCATTGTCGATCGAGAGGACGGGGCAATTCACGACCCAGAAAGATGCTGGCTGGCGACTGATTTGTCACTTCTGAAACATTGGCGTTATGCGAGTACGTGAAGAGTTTGAGATACTTGTCCCAATCTTTGTGATTGTCCTTGGCGCACGATTGAACCATAACGGTCAACGACTTCTTCAAATCGCGCATAGAGCGCTCCACCATGTTACTGGACGGTTGGTAAGGGGCGGTGAATACGTGTTTTATACCCCAAGCGAGCGTCATCCGCCTGAACAGATCGCTACGGAAGACTGTCGCATTATCGGAGACGACGACTTCCGGAGGGCCGTACGTACTCCAAATGTCCACCAGTTTCTTCACGGTAACGGCCGCCGTGGCACGTCGACAAGGGATTGCGTCAATCCATTTGGAGAACCCGTCGAGCACGACTAGCGCGTAACGATTGCCCGAAGATGACGGAATCAAAGGACCGCAAAAATCGATATATACTCTGGAGTACGCCGACGTCGGTATAGTCGACGCCATGGGAGCTCCAAGTCGGCGGTTGGCTGGATTAACCCTCTGGCAGATTTCGCAAGATCTAACGTACTGGCGAACGTCCTTAAACATTTCAGGCCACCAAAAACGTCTAGCGATCGCTCGGTAGCTCTTCGTTATTCCGGGATGAGAGGCGTCAAGATCATGGAAGTAGTAAAGAATCATATTCCGCACCGAAGAGGGAACGACCACTCTCTTCAAGCGATTTTTTCCCACTAGCCGCATCAAAAGGCCTTCGCGCTCGACATACCCTGTCACATCTTGATTGCTTCTCAAACGTTCTAAGATGAGGTTAGTCTCCGCGTCGGATTCTTGATGGGTTCTGAGGGATAAAAAGCTCTGCGGAACTTCGTGTAGCAGGTGGATTTCTTCTTCATGTACTTCAGACGTCCCGTAAAGACGGCTGAGCGCATCGGCAACGGAGTTTAATGGACCTCTTATATGCTGAACTTGGAAATTGTACTTCGATAGCTTGAGGACCCATCTTCCGACTTTACCAAGTTGTTTGGGGTGACGAATCATCCAAGTTAGTGCCTCGTTGTCAACCTGAAGAAGAAATTCTTGACCCTGGAGGTAGTCGTTGAATTTATCAAGCGCAAAGATGATTCCCAGGGCTTCTCTCTCCATAATGGCGTAGCGCTTCTCGGCGTTTGATAGCTTGCGGGAGGCGTACGCAATAGGGTGAGTGCCGTCTGGAAACTCTTGCAGAAGAACTGCGCCTAGTGCGAGATCCGACGAATCGCTCCGTACGATAAATTTGGAGTCAAAGTCCGGGTATTTCAGCACAGGAGCGGTCGAAAGTGCTCCTTTCAGCGCTCGTACGGCGTCCAGCTGAATCTTGTCCATGCTGAATTTTACATTTTTCCTTTTAAGGTGATTCAACGGAGCAGCCAATTCGCTAAAATTCTCAATAAACCTAGCGAAGTAGGCGGTCATCCCAAGAAAACTTTTGACTTCCTTAAGGTTCGACGGCACCGGAATCTCTTGAATCGCCTTAATTTTATCGGGATCGATATGGCAGCCTTCAGCTGAGACTACGTATCCAAGACATTTGAGTCTCGACTTGCACAGGTGAGCTTTGTCCGGATTGACTGTAAATCCTGCAGTGTGTAGGCGAGTAAGTACTTCACGTAGGTGCCTTATGTGATCGTCGACGTTAGACGAATAAATCAATAGGTCGTCGAAGTAG
Source organism: Mongoloraphidia duomilia (assembly GCA_039654895.1). NCBI lineage: Eukaryota > Metazoa > Arthropoda > Insecta > Raphidioptera > Raphidiidae > Mongoloraphidia > Mongoloraphidia duomilia. The sequence continues at coordinate 19,850,894 of CM077527.1, forward strand.
TTCACCACGAATTTATAGTGTAGGTCGGCGAAGACGGAATTCATTATTCGGTTTAGTGCGGCTGCCGAAACGGATAGCCCAAAGGGCAAATAATTATACTGGTAGGAGCCAAACGTGGTAGAAAATGCAGTAATTGGCTTGGAATTTTCCGTTAGAGGCAGCTGGTGGTAAGCCATATTTAAGTCCAGTTTAGAAAAGATGACTGCGCCATTGAGACATTGAAATATCGACTCGGGTCTCGGTACAGGATAGGCGTCGTAATGGATGCGTTGATTCACCCTCCTGTAATCGACTACCAGTCTCTGACTTCCGTCCTTCTTCGGTATCAAGAAGCAGGGGCTGGAGTACGGTGATTGGCTAGGCTCGATAACGTGCAATTCGAGAAGCTTGTTGATGTGGAGTTTCATGGCTGTCGCTTTAGGTGGAGTCAACGAATACGGAGCCTGGTGAATCGGAGAAGGGTCCTTGAGACGAATTTCATAAAAGAAATCTCTGACTCGGCCAAGATTATTAGTAAGCGTGCTTTCAAATTGTTGCGTTAATTGTTGCAACTGTAGATCGTGATTCGGTGACAACTTGTACGAAGATTCGACGGTAGTAAATAATTTCAAGTCGGAATTATCAGAAAGGTCAATAAAGGGAATGACAACGTCCGGACGAAAGTTGAACGAAAGGTAAGACTTAGAAAAATTCAGGACGGCTTTCATTTGACGTAGTGACTTAATTCCGATGATAAAAGGGAAAGACAGGTTACGGATAACGATGAAATTTAGTTTCCATGTGAAACTGGAAATCTTCACGATGACTGATATTTTCTTTTCAGCGGAGACCATGGTATTGTCGGCTAGACGTATTCTGGAGTAGGTCTTTGAAGAAGATGCAGATCCGTACCGAAGAAGCATGTTGCAAACGCCTTCATCGCAGAAATTTGCCGACGCACCCGAATCTAGGAGTGAATGGAAAGGTGAATTACCAATATAGATTTGGATAACCGGTAGGGTACAATTGTCATGTTTGGGAATTTGACTTGATTGGAAACCAAGTCGTAGGTTTAGGAGTTTTTTGACGGTTGATTGTGTGACGAGTTGGCTTCGTTCGCTCTTTGTCGACGACGACATTCGGTAATGTGATGTCCCGGCAGCTTACAGTAAGCACATTGACCGTTTGTTGTGTTTGAAGGGCGGGCCTCCGATGACGACTGCTCACGTTGACAAGCTAGCTGGATAAGTAAATCGGACTGGTTCATTCGACGGGCTAATTCCTCCAGCTCGGTGAATGCAGTGGGCATCGGTATATGCTTCAGTTCAATTAATGTGTTAACGTTGGCATGGGCCCATATTTGGCAAATAAGTTCGGACTCGGGAATTTCCGCATTTAAGGCTTGAGCCTTTCTTGAAATGTCACGAATGAAATCGCTGAACGATTCTGTCTGTCGCTGAAACCTTCTTATAAGGGCGTTAATCAGTTGCAATCGTATTGTAGCCGGAACGAATCGAATTAACAATTCCCTTTTCAGCTCTGACCAGGTTTGAAATTTTGACGTTGCTTCCGGCCACCAAGTTAAAAGTTCACCTTGGAGACGACTGAGGAGAGCAAAAAGAATCGAAGTCTCTGGCTGTATCTTCAAATTGACGAGATCTTGGACTTCCTCAATAAATGCAATTATTTTTGTAGGTTCGGTACCGCAGCATGTGGAGATTTTAGACACAAAATTTGTTAAGTCATGCTTGAATTCAGTGTCTTTCTTTATTAAATGTTTCGTCAAGTTCTCTGACCACTGTGATAATTGCTGCACCACGTCGTGTATACCGGCAGTCAGTTGCATATGAACTGCCGTTGCTTGGACCAAAGCAGACGGCTGTTCCGCAGAGGTTGAAGGTGTAAGATTAGCCGTCGTACGCTGATTGCTTGCTGAAGTAGCGGCATCTTCTTCGGTGGATGGATTGCTTTGCGATCTTGTATTTGTCGGCATTGTACTCACTTTAACTGAATTGCACTTATTCGCGAAAACAAACTGTACGCGAGGATGTGGAAACGACCGGTAAGGTTGACAGGAATAGAAAAAAAAGGTAAAATAATAAATTTTCAAAAATACGGTCCTTTAAAATTTACAAAGGAATGCGGTACGCAACATAAAATTATTAAAAAGGTTGCGTAAGAGAAAGCAAGGATTATATAACCCCAATGAAACACCGTTGTACTAGAGAGCACTATAATACTGTATTAAAAATGAAAAATAAAAAGAATTGCGTTTTAGAAAAAATTAATAATTACGATCTGCTACCATTCTGTGGCGTTGAGGCCACATCGAAACGAGCAAACAGGTGACAAATAAAAATACAGAGTCGCTGGGCCCAAATAATAATATTTGCTCGATCAAAAAAAAACAAATTATAATTCCAAAACACACAAAATAAGAACGAAATAAACGATTTAACCCAAAAGGTAAGTATATTTAAAACAAAATTAATAACAAAAGAAAACACAAAATAAATACAAAAATGTATACAGGAATCAAAATTTAAACAATAAAATTAAATACAAGAAAACAAAAAAGATTATTGAAAATTTAACTATTGGTGAGGAAACGAATATACAATTATCTCAGGAAGACAGGAGGTACGCGACTGACAAAAAATATCTTTATTTTTTTTAATAACCAGCCACCAAGCGAATGGATTAAACATTGTACAGATTACATAAACGATCTAAAATTATGCAAAACGGCTACACTCAAAACAGCAGGTTAAATGAGTTGCCGTTATACAGGAGACAAAAAAACAAAATAAGACAATTGCTAAAAACAAAGGTTCAACAAACATGCCTATTGTTGCATGTCTGTCCACGCACAGTGAAGGGTTCCGTAGTTGGGAAGAACGTATCCTCCATATTGGATTTTTAATGATTTTTTATTTGTCTCGTAATTATCACCTTAAAACATATATCTTCCAAATTTCAAACCTCTAGCTCGACTGAAAGTACCCTAGATTTATGATGATCTATTAGTCAGTCAGTATTTATGATGATCTATCCCTCAGGAGTGCCAGCCCTAATTTTTTTTTCGTAATTTCACTACACCATTGTATATAGCGGCTCATAGAAGACACCTACCTTCCAAATCTCTATATATATCTAGTGCCAATAGTCTCCGAGTAAAAGGCTGTGACATACGGACAGGCGGACGGATAGACAGACGGACGGACGGACAGACAGACAGACAGGACGACATTATAAAGGTTCCGTTTTTGCCATTTGGCTACGGAAAAAAACTTTTTAGAGACAAGCTTTTATTGAAATGTACTAAAAAGAAAAAAATAATATTTAATAATTTTGGTTCATATAATTATTATAAACGCGGGGGTTGCGACTAAGAAACTATCATAGAGATTACAACCCCCGCTTTTATAATAATTATGAACCAAAATTATTACATATTATTTTTTCCTTTTTAGTTTTTAGTACATTTCAATAAAAGCTTGTTTCTAAAAAGTTTTTTTTTACTAATATTTTATTTTAGTTCAGTTGAGAAAAAGAGTGTATTTTTTTTGAATTTATTTGCTTTTTCTTTAAAATTTATTTGCTTTTTCTTTAAAAAAAAAAGAAGCTTAACATAGGTATGGCGTGTTTTATATAATAAGTAGACTGCATTTAGACTTCGGGTCAAGGTCTATTCTATATATATACTTTCACTAACCAAAAATTGTCTAAAAATAATTTTATGATGATGAAAATATGTTGATAACACATTAAAAAGAATCGCCTTCTTCCTCGAAGAAATCATTAAAAATAGTAGCAGAACGTCTTTTGTTATTTAAAAGCTAAAGTCAGTGTGCGAACATGAAAATTTAAATAGAATAAAAATGCAAATCAATTCAGAAATAAATGAATAAATTAACAAAAGATCGATACAGTTATTTCACGGTTATTCATAGATTTAAAACATTTGAATATGTATGGAAAACAAAGAAAATGACGTAAATATAATAATAATTCATATTCATGATGTTCGAATGTTCTTTCAGAACTGTGAAATATTTACATCAATAATAATTTGTTTTATAAAGTTCGTTAAATAATATTAAAATGGAAAAGTTAATTCCCAAATAAGCATACGATGTTTCACAACAAAATTTGTTACAAGGCGAAGTCCGGAAATTTGTGTACAGTAGACTCTCCTTAGTGTGAACTAAGGATTCAAAAACATGAACGGCAAAATGTGACCATTGACTGCTCTGTAATATGAACAATAAACAGTTGACTACTCTGCAATGTTCACATTTCAGAGTAGTCAACTGTTCAGGTTCGCAAATATGAACTAAATTCAATAACATGAACGACAAAATATGCCTCCTGATTACTCTGTAATATGAACAATAAACAGTTGACTATACTCTGCAATCTTCACATTTCAGAGTAGTCAACTGTTTAGGCTCGCAAATATGAACTAAATTCAATAACATGAACGACAAAATATGCCTCCTGATTACTCTGTAATATGAACAATAAACAGTTGACTACTCTGCAATGTTCACATTTCAGAGTAGTCAACTGTTCAGGTTCGCAAATATGAACTAAATTCAATAACATGAACGACAAAATATGCCTCCTGATTACTCTGTAATATGAACAATAAACAGTTGACTATACTCTGCAATCTTCACATTTCAGAGTAGTCAACTGTTTAGGCTCGCAAATATGAACTAAATTCAATAACATGAACGACAAAATATGCCTCCTGATTACTCTGTAATATGAACAATAAACAGTTGACTATACTCTGCAATGTTCACATTTCAGAGTAGTTGACTGTTCAGGCTCGCAAATATGAACTAAATTCAATAACATGAACGGCAAAATATGCCTCTTGACTATACTCTGTACTATGAACAATAAACAGTTGACTATACTCTGCAATGTTCACATTTCAGAGTAGTTGAAGCTTTCACATGCAAATTATGAGCAAAACCTTGACCTTCTTATTTATAGTTTGTGTGCAGTTATGTATAGACGTGAGTCTTTGAGTTTGGAATAATTAGTGTGCTTCAAAATCGCTAAAAATAAGCATTCGATATAGACCGAGAGCTAGTGACAATTTTTTGGTGTTATTTATTCAAGACCTTATTTTTGTGAAGATGTTGAGGGAGGCATATTAAAGTGCCCTGAGTAAGGGATTTTGCTAGATAGCGGTATGGGAAGGATGCAGACCGCCCCCAACATGTAACAAAAAAAATGGTCACAATTATTATTGCTTCAAGGCTGAAATTGTTTGTATAGCTTGTCGGTGGCCAAATAATGCCATTATAATATTAGCAGATCGATTGGTCAGTATTAAAGGGGAGGCAGATCACCCTAAACGTATCATATACCCGACGAAATTTATATTATTAGTACAAGGTTCAAATTTTAACATGTTGTTACGGCGATTGTTTTAAGCATATATTTCAATTTGCAGAACAAAATGTCAGTATTAACCCCCTTGCAAAACGATATAAAGTATAAACACCTAGGCAATCAAGTTTCCCTCTAAGAGAGGGGGTTAATACCGACATTTTGTTCTGGAAATTGAAATATATGCTTAAAACAGTCGCTGTAACAACATATTAGAATTTGAACCTTGTACAAATAATATAAATTTCGTCGGGTCATCACACGTTTAGGGTGATCTGCCTCCCCTTTAGTACTGTCCAATCGATCTGCAAATATTATAATGGCATTATTGGGTCACCGACAAGCTATACAAACAATTTCAGCCTTGAAGCAATAATAATTGTGATCATTTTTTTTTGTTACATGTTGGGGGCGGTCTGCATCCTTCCCATACCGCTATCTAGCAAAATCCCTTACTCAGGGCACTTTAATATGCCTCCCTCAACATCTTCACAAAAATAAGGCCTTGAATAAATAACACCAAAAAATTCTCACTAACTCTCGGTCTAATAGATTAAAGAGGAAAAGTTCAGTTTTCTGGGAAATCAGGAATTTTTTCCGAAAATCTATTTTTTCATTTCGATAACCCTATAATTTGCGAGCTCATTTTGATTAAGACTGTTTTGTTTGTTTTGGTTAGAAGTTAAAACTATAAGTGGATAAAATATCCGAACACATTTTTAACACCCTACCTATATAAGAAAGAGTAATTGTAATTTACTGATGGCAATAAGGCTTAATGTTAATTAAAACAGAAAAGGGCAAATAATTATCATAAAGTGACCTATTCTAAAGGTTGTTTCTTATAAAACACTAGCATATCCATGCACACTATGCAATGCACTATTCAAGTTACATAATAAACAATAGAACGTCATTTCCGGTATGAAAGCACGCACTGTTTGACGGTTTATTTATATAGGTATTCTAAAACCTGCAAGGTCGTATATTCGAGAAATAATAACCTCACGGAATAATAGAAACAATATGGTCGCAATCTTACATCATAAATCCAGATCTTCAAGCAACGTTTCATGAAACCCAGCGGCTATTTATTAATTACTAGCGGCCCGGTCCGGCTTCGCCCGGGTGCTATGAAAATATAATTTATTAATACATTACTTACTCGCTTCGCTCGTTCTCTCGAATTTATAATTATTTAAAACATTACGCACTCGCTTCGCTCGTTCGCTCGAATTTATATTTGATTAAAACATTTCTCACTCGCTTCGCTCGTTCGCTCAAATTTATAATTAATCAATAGTTTTCGCAGCGCACGTCAAATAATGACTTTTATAGGCAAATTTTTGATACCTTGGGTTACATTATTGTAATTTTCGTAGGGATCTCTAATTTTTCTGAAAATAAAATACAGCCCATGTTACTCGGTGATAATGTAGCTTTCTATAGGTGAAAGAATTTTTAAAATCAGTTAAGTAGTTTTTGAGGTTATCCATTACAAACAAACAAACAAACAAACAAACAAACAAACATACAAAAAATCAAATCTTTTCTCTTTATAATATTAGTATGATTTCAAACAATGAGCTACAGTATACTGCCGTTAACTCGTTGATAGAGATGATACAAGATACTAGGAACAGCTATTTTGGAACAGTTTCGAACTAGGAACAGATTGGAACAGTTGTCAGTTTAATAAAATACCTGTTCCGGGCTGTTCCAATGCTTCGACTGTTCGGGCGTTCGGGCGTTCTTCTGCATAAAAGAAACATTCTCCGTTCCCGTTGTCAATTGTACATTTGTACCTACGTTGCAAACTGCAACAGTTTTGCTTATCACCTACGGCTAGCGTACATTATATTTGTACGTAAAGTCGATTTTAGTATCACACCATCACATTAACATGCGTCGCACACAACATTGAGCCTTATTAAATAACGCTTTTTGTTTAATGGTAAAATCCATTTTTCGCTATTGATTTTCTGTAAAAGGATATTTTTAATATATTGTCGACAAATTTATTTTGTTTTTTTTAATAATTAGGTACCTTAAATTATTAAACTTGAATAATAGAATTAATTCACGAAAAAATACAAATAATATATACTTCATAATTTCAAATTTTTATACGTTGCATGTTACAAGCTATTCTGAGAATGTCAAGGTTCCAACGTTGGAACTATTAAAAAGTAACAGGTTTTTGGAACTGTTCCGTAAGCGGAACAGGAACGGAACGGAACTGTTATTAAAAAATAACAGTTTGTATCACCTCTACTCGTTGATCGACAAGTCAGTACCTACTTCCCTTTTTGAAGTATAGTAATTTCGATTGTTACAAATCCTCACTCCAGAGAGCCACAATCCATCCTTATAACAACCAATAGAATTTGTTATATGAACGCATAATATTATGTTGGATTATATGAAATGAAATAAAATAAGAATGAAAAAACAACATAATTGTAAGATGTATTATCTACGTATAGGTATCTGGCTTCATTACTCTGGCTTTGACGTCATCATATGGCGGCTAACCTCATCCGTTTGAAATGAGCAGATCTTTTTAATTCTTGTTTGCAATTTAGAGGAAGGATATAAGAACAAAAAATTAGTTTACATTATTTGTTTATGGATGAGGAATAACAAACTCTGTTCAAAATTACGCTAATGACCTCTGTTGTCGAGCGTCTATAATCCACAATTCATTCTGTTCAAAATTATCAAATTTTGAAATGTGAGACAACTCCAATTGACTCAACTCGAAAGCGAAATTCCATTATTCAAAAAATCATTTATGCGAATTGCGTTTGAACCTTTATAATTATTATTGTCACTTGTCAGTAGTTACAGCAACGGAAATAATGGCCGACATAATTAATTTAAAATTCTACGCACATTCCACAACCATTCGGCACGTTTTGCTAAATTGTAGAAATTATGCCTGACAGCGTAATAATAATTAACACGGCAGATAATAAAACACGTTGTCGGTGCAGTTTTAATTAAAGTTTTCTAATGAGCTACCTGTTGGTCTTCTGACAACAATTCCATGTTAAATTTGAAATTTATTTGACAGTATTAAATCTATCATCGCCTGTATTACTACTTTTAAAAAAATTGTTTTTTTTTTAGTTTTAAATTTAAAGAAATCTAGCACGAGATATTTTTTTGTTTATCATACCTACTTATCTACCCGTCATTCGAATGGAACTATTTAACCCCTACTTCACAGTGTTATGACGGTTTAAAATGTATAAAAATTAAAATAACTTAAAACGCCAAAATCTCTGTAACTAAGGGTAAGTTCGGTTTTGAGCTCAGATTGATCTGAGTGCTCTTATGCGTTCGAATTTAACATTTATATGCTCTGAAAGATCTCTATCCTGCGTTCGGATTTAATATCTGGAGGAGATCGAGCACGCTCTATGAGCTCCGAGAAAAGCGAGCGAGCAAGCAGATTTAACCGTCTTCAGAGCATTCATTTTAAAAATGAGCCGAAACACTTGTTGTGAGAATGGATAAATTTCGAAGTTTATTTATATGAGGTAATTTTTCAATAGGTAAAAATACACGAATAATATTTATTCAAAGAATAATAATAGAATGATTAAATAAAATATTTATTATACCTATGGGTCAAAAAATTCAACAACCAGTGTAGTATTATTAATTTTAAAATAAAGGAATAAAACGGAAAAAAATGTGAATCATGATTTATTATTATAACAATGTTGAATTAAATCAAAATGAGGATCAATAAGAATATATTTCGGCTTTAGTAATAAAAATTTAACTTACTGGCGCCATTTTATTCTGACGTTTGGAAAAATCTGCTATATAGATTACGTTCGGAATTCTTTGGATGGCTCGATTTGCTCGCTTGTCACGTGACCAAAAATCTGTTCGCTCATCTCGATCAATCGAGTGCAAAACCGAACTTACCCTAAAAGAGATACAGCGGTGCGGGTAGTCGGAATCGATTCAGCGTGATTTTTTCTATGTTTCTATGTAAATTATCAAATGAAAAACAGCGCATTTATCCTAAATCGAAACGAAAATATATCAATTTATTTTGTTATCGTTTCAGACATTGGACATACGGCATCAGATACTCTCCATACGGGAGTTGAACAAGCGAAACATGTTGTTGGTGACGTAGTCTCAACAGTTGAACATGGTCTGACGTCAGCTGTCGGCACAATAGGCGAAACACTCGGTTTACATGCCGACCATGCCGCTTCGACAGTGACCGACCACATGTCGCAAGCCGAAACTGTCATCGCCGGAGAAATAGACGACAAAAAACATGAAATGCACGAAGCTATTGACGGAATGGTCGACGCGATGGACGAAACAAAAAACAATCTGGAAAACATGGTTTCCGAAACAAAAGAAAGCGCGTTGGAAGCAGTTGACGGTATGAAACATAGTGCGTCGGAAACAGTTGACGGTATGAAACATAGTGCGTCGGAAACAGTTGACGAACTACAAAACAAAGCAAATGAAAAAATTGATGATATTCAAGATGGCGTGGAGGATATGAAAAACGATGCGGGAGAATTTGTTGATCATGCTACGAACGAAATGGGTGAAAAAATAGAAAAGGTTGAAAGTACCGTTGAAGAATTAAAAGAAAATGTTGTTAATGGTATGGACGATATAGGAGAAACAATAGATAAAGAACTTAGTGGTAAAGAGAAAGCTGAAGAAGATGGAGAGCCGTAAGTCAACTTGCATGTGAGTTACATGATGTGCACAAGCATTTTTGATTGGTGTTTGTGGCCACATTTTTCTTTCAAAATATTTTACTATTTATATTTATTAACACGCGACAATTTTTCTTCAGCAAAATTTTTTAATTTGCCTTTCGAGCCCGGATTCGCCCGGGTAGGTTGTGGTTTGGCAACGAAATAATCAAGAGCAACAAATCTCTAATATATCATCAAGCTGATGGGCCGGTTGGCTGATGAGTGACTTTTTTCCGAAATTTATACTACAAATATATCAATTTTTAAGCAGACCGGAGGCCTCATTTAGTTCTGCCGCCCCGGGCCTCCGACGGGCTTAGTCCGCCACTGAGTAGTTCTTGAGATTATCCGCTACAAATAAATATGCAAACTGTTTTTCTTTATAATATTACTATATACAGTTACTTCTCATCCCCCTTTTGTCGTAGCGTAATAATATACAGCCTATAGTTTAGTCAATGAGTGCTAACAAGGGGAATGTGGATGGAAAAGTCGAAAGCAGAAAATTTGACTTAGGAACTTTGTTTGGACTAGTTAGGAGATAAACATACTAAAAGCCCTTACCCCTCCGAAGTACGCCCGAGGATGGCGGGCACAAAGAAGGTCCCGTTTTTTAGTTTTTTGCTTTTATCTCGAAAACGGTGCGTCGTTCGAAATTTTGTTGTACTACATAATGAAAGCTGATAAAATTCTCTACAGCTTTAACTTTCACACTTTTTATCTATCTCCATGCTTTACCTAGCTATGAGCTTCGAAAAACGACCGATTTTCAAAAATGTGTTAAATTCTCTGTAGCACACTGTAACAATACGAATTTTCCAAAATCATTTCTTATTGCTCATCCACCTTATTAAAAAATGAATTATTTAATTCGCCGCCTATTTGGGCGTGACGGGCCTGGTTGTGGTTCCTCAGCGTTTGCCTCTTCTTCTTTCTCCTCATCTGTCGAATCTACGGCTTAATTTCTTAGATATAAACTAATTAATAATTAATAATTAATTTTTATATTTTTATTTTTTTAGCTCGATTCTGAAGAAAATCCAAATCCGGATCGAAACGTCAATTATTTGAATCATTTGTTGTAATTTTTTGTTAATACATTGTCTGAAAAATTGGTCGAGAATTTTATTCATTGATATTATTGGGAGTTTTATCCAGTTTAAAAGTAAACTGTTTCCGCCTTCACCGCGTGGAGGTACTCCCAGCTTGTTATTTTTTAATAGTGTGTGGGTGTTTTTAATAGTGTGGATGAGCAATAAGAAATGATTTTGGCAAATTCATATTGTTACAATGTGCTACAGAGAATTTAACACATTTTTGAAAATCGGCCGTTTTTCGAAGCTCATAGCTAGGCAAAGAATGGAGATAGATAAAAAGTGTGAAAGCTGAAGCTGTAGAGAATTTTATCAGCTTTCATTATGTAGTACAACAAAATTTCGTACGACGCACCGTTTTCGAGATAAAAACAAAAAACCAAAAAACGGGACCTTCTTTGTGCCCCCCTCCCTCGGGTGTACCTCGGAGGGGTAAGGACTTTTAGTATGTTTATCTCCTAACTAGTCCAAACAAAGTTCCTAAGTCAAACGTTCTGCTTTCGACTTTTCCATCCACAAATTATTCGTTGCTTAAGCTACTATATGTCACTTAACAAGAATAAACACTGGTGACCTGAGCTGTAAGCATCTATAATCTACAGGCTGTCTGTCTATTTGTCTGTTTTTAATCGGTTCCGTAGTTTCTGAGATTAGCAAACAAATAAATACAAAGAGATAGATTAATTATTATCTGTCAACTAACAAAAATTGGAAAATTTGCAATTTTGACGAAGAAAAATTATCGAGTATAATGTAATTATTATAAATACCTGAGTTAAATTATTTACAGTTAAAAAACAATGCATATATAATATTATTGCTTTTGAAATTATGTAAATACAAAGTTAATATTTTAAATAAAAATCGAAATTAATTCAATTTACGTTATTTGTAAATTGTAATTATATATTGTGTACTTAGTTATCAATATTACAGTAGAAGCACCTTGTATCATAACCCAGTTTCTACAGTTCTACTGTAAATTAAAAAAAATCATGATTAGAACCGAAACAAAGTCAAACAGATCAAACTAAAGGGATGAACTAAGAAGTTTTTCTCATAACTAAATATTCATTGAATGTCCCCATTCAATGAATAGGTATTTAGTTGTGAAAAAATGTTAATTAGCGGCGAGACAGGGGCCGTTCCACCGCTAAGTAAAATTCAAATTTCTGATAAAATCCAGCCGGTCTTATAGCGTTTTCAGCTGGTTACACTTTGTTACACTAGGCCGCACTAGTGTACACTTTCACCAAGAACCGTGTTCGACTGGTCAGTGTAGAGTGCAGTGCTACAGTGTATCGTGTTCGACTGGGCATCAGTGCAGGGATGCTAGTGTGACCTTCAAGTGTTACACTTTTACCACCGTCGCAGGGAGGTCGTGTAAATAAAGTGCAACATGACAGCGGAAATGACAGACTAATGGCCTACACGAAGGGAGTGTACACTACTCAACACTGACACGGTGCTAGTGTGACACTCGTGCAAAACTAGTGTCAAAAAGTGCGTACCAGCTGAAAACACTATTACTTGGCTGAGATACATGATAAGGATTAGACAAAAGAAAATCACAATTTTATGTAATATTAAAATCACATGTTTTTTTTTCAAACAGTAACTTTTTACATATCTCATGACGTAATCTGATTCGAGCAGTCCAGCCAATAGCGGTATTACGACGGCATCGAGCTAAAACGTTTACCAATAATTAACGTCGTCGTTTGTTCAGATTGGTCACGTTTAACGAACGATTTTAGTGAACTATTATTATTGACGATTTTAAATTTTGTTTTTACACAAAATAAGAGCTCGGCGAAGATAGAATTTTTACAAGATTTTAAAATCTAAAAGTTGCGTGACGGATTTGAGCTTGCTGATGATACTTTTAAAAAATGTGGGACTGTCCTATTGTTACAAAATGTATGTTACTTTTTGTAACTTTATGAAACTAAAATAAAAAGCATTTTTTACCTTATATTGAAGTATTTTTCATAATTTGTGGGTTTATTTGTGTCTGAAAAAAGTTGCGGCTCTAATCATGACAACTAATTTTTAAAATAAAGAATTAATTTCGAGGGAATGCAACTTAATTAACATTTGTACAGATTGGCTTTCAAATAATTATTGTTAAATTAATGGGAAAATGTAATATATAATATAATGTGCCCTTTGCAAACAGAAATTTAAATGATACATTTTTAGAGTGTTAGGTCTCCAAGTCACTATATGAATAATAAGAAGTATTAGAAATACCTTGTATTTTGGTGTCCGTCTTGTGACTTCATGTGTTGTTAACACGACGCGATTCAGCAACGAGTTGCTATCTTCAGGTGTGGTTAAATTTATAAATCACACATTGAGTATCCGTAACACGTTATAATATTAACATACGTATTATGTTGTACTCCACAATCCACAACATAATACGCATGTGCTTAGCGTCATAATATTATAACGTGTTGCGGATACTCAAAAAATAATAATAATAATAATAAATTCCTTTATTAGGGTTCGGACAAGCCAAAGTGGCTATCTCGTCCGCCCTCTACTAACAATTGACAATAATAAAAAAATAATACAAGTATACAGATAGCGATTAATATAATAAAAAATATCATTTTAAAAAACATTTTAAAATATTAGCTTAAAACATTTTAAAATTAACATATTAAAAACACCAATACGGATAAAACAACATATTAAAATAGTACTTAGTAAAAATGACATAGTAAAACTCAATGTATGATTTATAAATTTAACCACACCTGAAGATAGCAACTCGTTGTTGAAACGCGTCGTGTTAACAACACATGAAGTCACAGAACGGACACCAAAATACAAGATATTTCTAATACTTCATAATAGAAATTTAAAGACTTAAATAATTTACACACAAAAGAATCATCTATGAAAAGTTGCCTATAATTCTGAAAATACTTATGGTTCTAATTTCCAAAAACCAAAAGTAAAGAATTCGCCATCAATTTGTAAATAATATTGCGTGCTTCTGCATTATAATTTATAAAACAAAATGTATACCTAAATCGATTTCAGGAAACGTGGCTTGCTTTTATCGTTATTCGTTTATTTAACAAAGTAGTGTTATTTCAACACATAAAATTGTTAAGGTATAAACCTCAAGCAATAAACTTTATTCGTAATAGAAAATCGACAGTCCCATAAAGCTAACCCTTCGATGAACGCGTGAATCCCCGAGTAGTTTATATTTTACTTCAACAGAAAAAGGCAGCACTGGACACACGAATTAACGTTCAATTTACTTAGCGAGAAACTTCTCCTAGACCCGTACCTCACTGGGATGCCACGGCAACGTTGCCAGCAACATATCCATGGCTATCTCTGGCAACCGAAGGTCTTTGCAATCTAGGATCGGGGATTTGCGATCTAGGGTCGGAGATTTGCGATCTAGTATCGGGGATTTGCGATCTAGTGTCGAAGATTTGCTATGTAGTGTCGGAGATTTGCGATCTAATGTCGGGGATTTACGATCTAGTGTCGGCGCGTATCTCACCGAGAAATAAATAAATGTATCCACTGTCCAAAAAAAAGGATAAAGTAGGTAAAATGAATGCCAAATAGGCGATCACAATCGCGACTGGCGTCTGAGTGAGTGAAGCGCGGTCTACACGTATATATTTTGTTGGCAACGTCGCCAGTGCGCCAGAATCGCCAAACTCGACATAGCGGTGCATTAGTAGTGGCTACACTTCCAGACTGGCGACGTTGCCAAACCGTCGCCACGTGAGTTAACTCCCATAGATTTCAATATGAATCGTTTGGCTACGTTGCTGGCGACGTTGCCGTGGCATCCCGACGAGGTACGGCTCTAGCCGGTTCCAGTCTGTAGGATCTGGCAACAGAGCCTCGCGCCAAGAGGACGCATACCCCGGAGTTTTTCAACGCGCAAAATCAGAATCTTGTCCTAGGCGTCAATAACCCTTGCTACGACGCGACCTATAATTAATGCTTTTTAATTAAGCTTTGAAGTGTACCCAAACTTACAAATTATATCAGTTTGTATTTTTACTTTTCAATTATTGAGGAAACAAAGAGTTTGTTGTAAAATTCGTATAATAAACTGTGTAGATAGCTAAATAATATTATTATTGGTCGGGAATTACGGTTATTTTTAATGGAAAAAAACGCCCTTGCGTCCTTGTACAAAAATCGATCTGAACTGACAATTAATTATATTATTCATAAATTGTCTACGATTTCACAGCTTTCAATGAATTTTTCAGTCAAATTAAAATGTATTGTACGCATTCTGCGTATTTTAATTTACTATTTCCACGAAATAAAATTATAAATATTCCGTGAATATTATGAATCAAAGAGTAATAAATAAAATGTCGGTTAATGGTTTTAAGAACAATAAATTTCGATGTTTCGGAACAATGTTTGCCCTTTAGGCTTTAAGTGCGGGTTTCAATGAACCATTTTCCTGAGAGTAGTTCTTTGATCTCTCAATTATCCACGAGAGGCAGTACTTGTGGTAGGTACAAACATTATTTATTCCCTATTAGTGTCGTGTCATTTTAATTGTATAACTTAATTATTAAATTATTATTATTATTAAATTGATTAAATAATTAAGTTATACGACAAAAATGACACGACTCTAATGGGGAATAAATAATGTTTGTACCTACCACAAGTGCTGCCTCTCGTGGATAATTGAAAGAACTATTCTCAGGAAAATAGCTCATTGATAAAGAAGTTTCATCAAAATCAGTACAGTCGTTTTTGAGAGCTGTCGCTACAAGCAGACAAACTGCATTGAGTAATTACTTGATCTATGAACAAACCAAAATTCTTTGAACGCGTCCCGTCTAAGTATCAAACAAAATATTAAAAAAAACCGCAAGAAAACGAAGACGGAGGGTTCAGGTCTTTTACTAGTTATACCCGCGACTTCGCTCGCGTGCAATTCGAACTGCTGTTAAAATAATTATTTTCAAAAATTTTGACAGTTCGTACACTTACAGTCACTTGTTTTCTTGAAAAAAAAACAATGTTACCAAACTAACTTCCAATGATACGTCATAGTAATATCAAATCCCGTCTGATGTCACTAGTACTACTCAATTCACAATTTTCGCTCACTGCTAATCCCCCATGAAGAAGATCGTGACAACTCTAATAGGACAGATAATAGATATGCAAGGTTTCATTACAGTGATTTTTCCGCGATGCGCTAACAACACATACACCAGTTATATCATTTTATTAAATGTAAAGACTATATTGATAAAATCTAAGAGGGCAGTATAGCCTAGTGGTTAGCGTGCTTAGTGCCGCAACCTCTGGACTGGACTGCCGTGAGTTCGAATCCCACCTGCGCTCATGGATGTTTTGTGATGTTATTTAGTTTTAAGATAGTTGTTATTTAGTGTAATTGAAAGACGCTAATGACCTGAGATGTCGACGCGTCTATAATCTACAATAAATAAATAAAAGATAAAATCTAATTATTCCGAATAGCACTGTAGCTAGAGTCTCGTAACAGGCGCATGCGCAATTCCCAGAAGTCGTAATCAGCTATGTGATTCGTAGTAGAATATATCAAGCAAAAAATCTTTGAGGGCGCGAAATCAGAATCTTGCCCTGGGCACCGATGACCCTAACTAGGACACTGATTCCGAAACATTGAAATATTGCATCGTTCTATTGGTAAACAAGGATCATAATACAATTTTGTCTTACTTTATTTTTGACTACTGTATGTATATTGCTGTAAATACTGTTTGAACAATGTTTTTAAGAAACTGACAATTATGTTTATAAAATAAAATATTTCTTTTTACATACGTTCCCATTTTTCAGAGTCTCGTCGCCAACTCCATGGGAAATAGCGCACGATGAAGTATTCAAGAAAGTTTCACGAACATCTATTGATTTTATAGATGCTGATTTAGATATAATTGATGAAAAACATTTGAACGATATTGGTGATGACGATGATGAGAAAGACCAACTTACCCATATAAAGGAACATCATTTAGAAGAAAATAACTGGAAGTCATAAGACTACCTTTTAAAATAATTATTTTGTTATTTTACGATGTTCACTTTTAAAACATTTTGTATAATAATGTATTTTATTTTTTTAACAAAACAAAATCAAATAACATTTGTAACAGCGTTTCTTCGACATATTGGATCAACATTTACTTTTAAATTTAGCATATAATAGTAATTTTATGCAACACTTGCATCAAAAGTACAATTTTAGATAGCTGTGTACCGTTTAAAAAGTGATTCTTTATGGAAGCTTCTACTACATTCGAACGGTAGTGTTTAAAGTAAATTTTAACGCACTCCGTTCTATAAAGTAATGCTGTTTACTTTATAGCACGTGCGTAATAAAGTCCTTTATAGATAACTTTGCTTATGCTATAATGTCACTAATACAATATTTATCCAAATTGTGTTTTATTTGCTTAAAATTAAACTTTTGAAGCACTTGTTGCAAAAAAAATGTTGTCTGTAACGCGTGGCTAAAGTGACGAATCTGACAGTCGCGATTTTACAATAAGGTTATGTTGCATTTATACCAGAACGAGTGTGTGTTTACCGCGCGAGCCGAAACCTTAAGAGAGTATTGTAAAATCGCGACTGTCAGATTCGTCACTTTAGACACGCGTTCCATACAATATTTTTTGCAGCAACTGCTTCAAAAGTTCAATTTTAAGCAAATAAAACACAATTTGGATAAATATTTGATTAGTGACATTATAGCAAAGTAATCTATAAAGTACTTTATTACGCACGTGTGTTATAAAGTAAAACAAAACAGTATTACTTTATTGAACGGAGTACGTCAAAATTTACCTTAGACACTACCGTTCGAACGCATCAGAAGCTTCTATAAAGAATCACTTTTCAAACGGTACACAGTCATCTAAAATTGTACTTTTGATGCAAGTGTTGCAAAAACATTATTATGTATTTTATTTCCAATTGTTGTATTCAGTAAAATAACAAAAGTGTCTTCTGGTTCACCAATTGTGAAGTATGTTTACCTTTTGGCCTTTTCAACAGAAGAATAGATAAGTAAAAAAAATATTTATTAGAATAATTTAAATGTAAGTAAATATTTAATTAAAATGATTGTGTATAATATAGGTAAATGTTTATTTAGCACACCAATTTATTACAATTTATACTAACACAAAGTCATGTGACTTTTTTTAACAGGAAAAAAATCTGAAAATATCGCATATATTTTTTTATCAAAACAATATGAACTTATTTATATTTATTTCTGTACTTTCAAATCATATCCACAAAAAATGCAATTGAAATAATGTTAATATTTACAGCAAAATAAAATATCGTTACTTATAAGATTAAAGTTATGAGTGCGTGTCTTCATAACAATCTGTGATTATAATTACCGAAAATAATGATTTATTGTAGAAATCTTAGTTTGAATAGTTAAAAACTATTTTACAAATTGTGATATTGTAAAGTTTACCGCTAAATAAAATGTTGTGCGTTAGTTAACAAACATAATTATTGTTCATTTTCATGAAACTCCTAAAAATTCGGATCTATAATGTAAACCAACGTAGATAGTCAACACTAAAAGCTTTGAACTGCACAACTTAAAACACGCGTAGTTTCGAAACCAAAAATGATAGACAAGTTTTCTTTGCATTTTTGAGTTCAGCGTGTCTTTTTCTATGGGTCTGCCAAATTTCAAAAGATCTTACCGCAAGTGGCACATCAATCTCAAACAGAATGTTTTAGTCTAATTACCTATAAGGCCGCAAGCATCATGTACAGCTAAGTATGGTATATTGCCTGTATTGCAGGCGATTAAAATTATTTCAGGGCCAATTTCGCTTTCAAGCGTCGTTCTGATAATGTTGACAGGCTTTTTAAATTGTTTTTTTTTAGAAAAATTTATTAGCTACAATATGTAAAGACGTAGACAAATATGAATTTTGTAGCAATTAGCCGTTCTAACAGTCAAATCTCGCTTTTTTATGATTTCTGTATTTTCGAAAAAGTAAAGATAAGTACTGGATACATTGGGCGCTTAATAATGGAAAATCGCACCGATCGTTCCATTTCAAATTAGGTACACTTATAGAAAACGACTCGCTGAAATCAAACATTTAGCGAAAACATTTGTGGTGTTTTTGGTTTTGAAGTAACGGGCATTAATCGCTGAAAATTTAAATCGTGCGTAGTTTCTAAACTAAACGAGCTAGACGATTTTTAATTGACTTTTTGAGTTCTATAGGAATACTTTGGGAAAAAAATCTCCAAGGCTAAACCTTACCATTTTTGGTACGGTTTTAGTAAATGTTTTCGTACATTTTTTAAATCAGTTGAAGAAAGCATTGTATGATTAAACAAACTGCCGCGCCATCTTATAGAAATTCACAGTTCTAAAAAGTAAAGGCAGTTGAGTATTGAACCAAATTATTTAATGTTAGCTAGGACGTAAACCAATATAAGCTTTTTGGTAAGTACGTCTGGTTTCACTGCTATACGATTTTTTAACCCATCGACCGCCGGTAATAAAACCAAATAAATTTGGTTAGAAAATCGTCTGACAGACAAGTTAAGGTAGATGTTTACCATTGATTATGGATAAATCATTGCTTTTATTTCATTAATTCATGAATCAGGACTCCGAACGACTTTAAGAACGTATCGGAGTTCCGCAATACCATTGATTTCATTTATATTCACAAATCACAGTACTTTTCATCCTTACAAAACTTCCAAATTAAAATACTGATATTCCCTGTTGTAATGTTGGAACATTAATTAAACTGACATAAAAATCATAAATTTCCAAAAAATCGTGTTTCAGTCACTTACACTTTAATTTAAAGAAGCAGCGTTATATATTGTATAGAAAAAATAATTTCAAAAGTTTTATTACAATAAGTATTTAATTAACTAGAGCTTATTATTGTAAAAAATTATCAGCCTTCGATAAAGGGTGGAGGAGGCAAAAGATTCTGAGATCAAGTGCTTCAGGATCCTTTAAGAGAAGGTCCAGGCATGGGTCCTGGTATGGGCATGGCATCTGGTGATGTTGGTAACAATAATCGACCTGAAAGAGGTGGTCAGGGAAGTAGACAAGGCGGTCGACTAAGCGGTGAAGGGAATAATATTGCATCGAATGCTCCTCAAGACAGGTATGTGATTTATATATTCTATTTTTAATTCTTAAAACATTTAATGATTATTTTAGATCGCCATTAGACAAATCTTATCGAGAGCCAAATGTTGGAGGAAACAGGCAAAACACCACCCAAAAAACTTCTTACAATGGAACAGTTTTACCTCCATCTGCTTTATCGACAGATCGTAATGATTGCGAAATTATTGTAGTTTCAAAAAGAGCTACGTAAGTCATATATTAAGTTGCCACAAAAGATGTTTTGAATGTTTCTTAATTTTTATTTACACTGTTAGAGATTATGCTGAGGTCATTGAAGCAAAATTGGAATCCCTAGGATTATCTGTAGACATGCTATTTCCAAGGGAAGATGTGCTTATAGGTCACGTGTTAGCAGATATATCCAGCCGAGGCTGCCTTTATGCTGTACTGGTAACTCCACAGAACGAGGAACGTCATAGCATGACTCTTAACATATTACATGGCATTCCTCAAGGTACATTCGAAAACTGTTGTAATTTCTCGCAGTTTTGAATACCAAATTTGTTTTCGTTTTTAGAGCATCGCAATATGCCAGTCGAAGATGCTATTACTTTGATAAAACGCAATTTCGATGCATATAAGCGCGGGGACCCAATGGGCATGCCAGGGGGTGACGTAACCGGCCGACCAGAATGGCATCCGAACGCGATACAGACGTTACTGAATTTATTGGCTGAAAACAGACAACTAACTGTACTGCAATATGATCATGTTATCAAATATTTACAGGAACGACGTAAAATTCAACTCAAAAGAGAATTTGGCGACACTGCTGATGGAGTTGTTGAGCCACCTCTGCCAGCTAAGAAAGCTGCCCAACTACAAAATCGTATTATGAATATATCAAACAGTGGTATAAACCCGCACTGGCTAATAGCTGGTCAAAGCAAAGGCCAATCCGTTCAAAAAAAAAATAGCAGTAGTGGAAATAAAACGGCTTCAAATATCGGTTCTGGTAAGTACAAAATTTTTTAGAATGTGATAGCTCGTTTGCTAATGTAAATAGTTTTGAATAACAGAAACGACAATGGAATTGGGCGTCATTGCTAATAGAGCTGTTGAGCCACCTCTGCAAACTGAGAAAGTCGCCCAACTACAAAACCGTATCATGAATATATCGAACAGTAGTGGTGGAAATAAAACAGCTTCAAATATTGCTTCCGGTAAGTACGAAGTTTTTAATTTGCGGATTGCTCGTTATGCTAATGTAAATGGTTTCATCAGTTACGCCTGAGCCAGCTACTGCTTCATTACTCAACAACCCTTGGATGTCTAAAACTAGAAGAATACGCCTATCGTTTATGATCGACGGACGTCGTGTACGCCGTACAGTGAATGCACACAAATTGACGCAATTCGATATGAATATATCAAACAGTAGTAGTGAAAATAAAACGACTCCAAATATTGATTCTGGTAAGTACAAACATTTTTAGAAGGGAATAGCTCTTTGCTAATGCAAATGGTTTTGAATAACAGAAACGCCAATGGAATTGGGCGTCGCTGCTGATGGAGCTATTGAGCCGCCTCTGCCAACTGAGAAAACCACCCAACTACAAAATCATATCATGAATATATCAAACAGTAGTGGTGGAAATAAAACAGCTTCAAATATTGCTTCCGGTAAGTACGAAGTTTTTAATTTGGGGATTGCTCGTTATGCTAATGTAAATAGTTTCACCAGTAGCGACTGCGGTAGAAGAAACATCACCTTCAGCTGCATCGTCAGCCGTTACGCCTGAGCCAGCTGCTGCTTCATTACTCAACAACCCATGGATGGGCAAGACTAGAAAACGCCGACGGGTTACAATTGACGGACGTCGTGTACGCTGTAGAGTGAATACACACAATTTGACGCAATTCGATATGAATATACCAAACAGTAGTAGTGGAAATAAAACGACTTCAAATATTGGTTCTGGTAAGTACAAAAATTTTTAGAAGGGAATAGCTCGTTTGCTAATGCAAATGGTTTTGAATAATAGAAACGCCAATGGAATTGGGCGTCGCTGCTGATGGAACTGTTGAGCCACCTCTGGAAACTAAGAAAGCCGCCCAACTACACAATCGTGTTATGAATATATCGAACAGTATTGGTGGAAATAAAGCAGCTTCAAATGTCGGTTCTGGTAAGTACAAAAATTTTTAGAAGGGAATAGCTCTTTGCTAATGCAAATGGTTTTGAATAATAGAAACGCCAATGGAATTGGGCGTCGCTGCTGATGGAGCTATTGAGCCACCTCTGCCAACTGAGAAAGCCACCCAACTACAAAATCATATCATGAATATATCGAACAGTAGTGGTGGAAATAAAACAGCTTCAGATATTGCTTCCGGTAAGTACGAAATTTTTAATTTGGGGATTGCTCGTTATGCTAATGTAAATGGTTTCTCCAGTAGCGACTGCGGTAGCAGAAACATCACCTTCAGCTGCATCGTCAGCCGTTACGCCTGCGCCAGCTGCTGCTCCATTGCTCAACAACCCATGGATGGGCAAGACTAAAAAACGCCGATGGGTTACAATCGACGGACGTCGTGTACGCTGTAGAGTGAATACACACAATTTGACGCAATTCGATATGAATATACCAAACAGTAGTAGTGGAAATAAAACGACTTCAAATATTGGTTCTGGTAAGTACAAAAATTTTTAGAAGGGAATAGCTCGTTTGCTAATGCAAATGGTTTTGAATAATAGAAACGCCAATGAAATTGGGCGTTGCTGCTGATGGAACTGTTGAGCCACCTCTGGAAACTAAGAAAGCCGCCCAACTACACAATCGTGCTATGAATATATCGAACAGTATTGGTGGAAATAAAGCAGCTTCAAATGTCGGTTCCGGTAAGTACAAAAATTTTTAGGAGGGGATAGCTCGTTTGCTAATGCAAATGGTTTTGAATAATAGAAACGCCAATGGAATTGGGCGTCGCTGCTGATGGAACTGTTGAGCCACCTCTGCCAACTGAGAAAGCCACCCAACTACAAAATCATATCGTGAATATATCGAACAGTATTGGTGGAAATAAAACAGCTTCAGATATTGATTCCGGTAAGTACAAACATTTTTAGAAGGGAATAGCTCTTTGCTAATGCAAATTGTTTTGAATAACAGAAACGCCAATGGAATTAGGCGTCGCTGCTGATGGAGCTATTGAGCCACCTCTGCCAACTGAGAAAGCCACCCAACTACAAAATCATATCATGAATATATCGAACAGTAGTGGTGGAAATAAAACAGCTTCAGATATTGGTTCCGGTAAGTACGAAATTTTTAATTTGGGGATTACTCGTTATGCTAATGTAAATGGTTTCTCCAGTAGCGACTGCGGTAGCAGAAACATCACCTTCAGCTGCATCGTCAGCCGTTACGCCTGAGCCAGCTGCTGCTCCATTACTCAACAACCCATGGATGGGCAAGACTAAAATACGCCGATGGGTTACAATCGACGGACGTCGTGTACGCCGTCGAATAACCATAGAGGACTGGACGGGTGGCTAGGTGATGATAGCCAGTGGGCCCAAGTGACTCCTGGGGCCTAAAATCTCTATTAAAAATTGGTACACAGTTAATATAGGGAACGTGCATGTAGAGTTTCTCTAGTAAGAGTTAAGACAAGGTATTGATTTCTGAATGGTTTGTTTGATCCACCATTCGTACTACAATGTGTCATATTTTCTGATTATTTTCTAGGAAACAGTTCTAGTGAAACGCGCAATATTTTCAGAGTTTAATTTTTAAATACAGAAAAACATTTTATTTCTTTATTTTTTCAAAGTATAAACTTTTATTCCAACATGTCATAATTTGAAAGAAAATATGATACAACTGTTTACGAATTTTAGAATAAAGAAAATAAGTCATTTGTGATATTAATTAAATAATAAAGTGTGATATTTATTTTTTATTTTCTTTCTTTTTTTGTGCACCTTTATTGTTCCTCATAAATTACCATTCAATTTAAAATATCTCAATATTATATTGAAATAATTTATGAAATTAAAGGTAACACTATCTTGCTAACGCTGATTTGTAATTTGTAACTGAAAATTTTCGAGAAACTTAAAAAAATCTATAACTAAAAAATTTGTTGCACTGTTCGGTTTGTGGCATGACGTTTCCTTTAATTTTTATTGTTCCAGCTGATAAAACCAAATTTATTGCATCCATAACAATTTTAAAATTGAAAAATGTTAGCCGAGAGTGTAGCGGCGCTGTTTACATGGCGTTGCTATGGTTCCTCTATTGCAAGTTCCGAGTTCTAGCCCGAGAGCTGGTAAAAGTGTCAATTGGATTTTCAATTTATTATTAAAAAATAATGAATTGAAAATATGAATTGGTGCTAGGCCCAAATAACCTTAGCTGTTGGTGGTCTTTAAAATACAATTACAATTTTGAAAAATGTTAACCTCCGTCCTCTTGTTCCACTGCAGAGAACAAAAAACGGTGCTACAAATTTGTTTGCCCCATCTATTGCCAAAGTACATTAACTATAAACTCAGTGTCGCCGATAATACAGACGCCTTACTATATTTGCACTTTTGCTAACCGTCGGTAGAACGCTTATCTGTCTTGTATACCAAAAATGACTACCATTTACAAAATTGTTATCTGGGACGTAAACCAATACAAGCTTTTCGATAAGTACGTCTGATTTCACTATTGTAAAGTTTTTTAACCCTCCATTATCTGGCTAAATTGTTGCCAAAAAAATTTGCTTTGAAAATCACTTTAGACAAGTTAAGGTAAACGAATACTTTTACCATTAACTATGGATTAATCAATGCTTTTATTTCATTAATTCATGAATCAGAAGGTATTGAAGTTCCGCAACACCATTGATTTTATTTAGCTTCATAGGACTTTTCATCCCTACAACTGTCATGATGTCATCATTGATCAATGATTATTGCCCGCAGCGCAACTTCATGTCAAAGAGAGCGTCAATTACAATAACATAATTTTGTACCTACGTCCTACACAAATTTGAAAGAAATGTGATTTTCTTTTTGAAAAAGTTGTAAATGGAGTGACTGTAAATGTATATTTACTGTGAAATGTGTACAGTACTGTAACTTACTTTCTGTATATTAATAAATAATGTATTCGCGTGGAGGTGGTGCCGGCGGCCCTTCTAGTGGCGTGCCTGTACCGGGAATGATTGACCCGTCAACTGCGAACTGTCGTGTTTATGTAGGCAACATTGATAATAAAGTAAATGTGGAAGAAGTCGAGGACCGGTTGAGAGAAAAATTCTCAGTTTACGGTAATATAGCTGGCGTCACTATTCAAAGAGGTTTCGGTTTCGTACAGTACGAGAACGAGCAGGGCGCTGCGGATGCTATTCAGAACGAACATGGTCAAATGCTTTTTGGTAGAAAATTAAACGTCAGGGTAATTATTTTGTTTTTCTGCAAAATTTACTGTGTTCAAATATTTCACTGTTAATACTAAGTTATTACAGTAGTTTTAAAAGTTATGACAAAAAAATACTGGATTAATGATTTGATTTACGTGTCACATTTTGAAACATTTTTATTATTCATCATTTTGTCAATTTTGAAAAGTTGAAAATAACCCAACTAATGTACTGATATTCCCTATTGTAATCTGTGTAGATACTGGAGGATAAAACTGACATAAAAATCATGTTTCCAAAAAATTGTTCCAATAGAAAAAAAAAATTTTAAGTTTTTTTTTACAATAAGCATTTAATTAACTATGGCTTATTTTTTGCAAAAAATTATCAGCCTTCAATGACGGGTGAAGGAGGCAAAACATTCAGAAATCAGTTGCTTCAGGATGCTCCAAGAGGAGGTCCAGGCATGGGATCTGGTGCTCTTGGTGACAATAATGGACCTCTAAGAGGTGGTCGGGGGGGTAGACGAGGCGGTCGACCAAGAGGTGGAGGGAATAATATTGCACCGAATACTCCTCGAGACAGGTATGCAATTTAAATATTCTATTTTTGAAAGTCCTATTTTAAAAATATCTAATGATTGTTTCAGATCTCCTTTAGACAAATCGTATCGAGAGCCATACTTTGGAGGAAACAGACAAAACGCCCCCCAAGGAGCTTCTTACAGTGGAACAATTTTACCTCCATCTGCTTTATCGACAGATCGTAATGATTGCGAAATTATCGTAGTTTCGAAAACGCTTACGTAAGTCATATAATAAGTCGTCACAAAAGATGTTTTGAGTCTTTCCTAATTTTTATTTAAATTGTTAGAGAATATGCTGAGTTCATTGAAGCAAAATTAAAATCCCTCGGATTATCGGTAGACGTGCTGTTTCCAAACGAAGATGTGCCGATTGGCCGCGTGTTAGCAAATATATCCAGCCGAGGCTGTCTTTATGCTGTGCTGGTGACTCCACAAAACGAGGAACATCGTAGCATGACTCTTAACATATTACATGGAATTCCTCAAGGTACATTCGTAAACTGTTGTAATTTCTCGCAGATTCGAATACGAAATTTTTTTTCGTTTTAGAGCATCGCAATATGCCTGTCGAAGATGCTGTTACTTTAATAGAACGCAATTTCGATGCATATATGCGCGGGGACCCAATGGGCATGCCAGGAGGTGACGTAACTGGCCGACCAGAACGGCATCCGGACGCTATTCAGACGTTACTGAATTTATTGGCGGAAAACAGACAACTAACCGTACTACAATACGATCGTGTCATCAAATATTTACAGGAACGACGTGAAATTCAACTCAAAAGAGAATTGGGCGATGCTGCTGATGGAGCTGTTGAGCCACCTCTGCCAACTAAAGAAGCCGCCGAACTGCAAAATCGTATTATGAATATATTGAACAACACCAGTGGAAATAAAACAGCTTCAAATATTGGTTCCGGTAAGTACGAAATTTTTAAGAAGGGGATGGTTCGTTTGCTAATATAAATGGTTTTGAATAACAGGAACGACAATAGGTGCGATGGCCGGACTTTTACCGTCAGTAGCGACTGCGGTAGCAGGAGCATCACCTGCAGCTGCATCGTCAGCTGTTACGCCTGCGCCAGCTTCTGGTCCGTTACTCAATGACCCATCTGTTCAGAAGGCTCTTGATAGCCTTCTTCAAGGTGATATATTGAAGACATTTGTTAAAAAGCCTTCACCCCCGCCGGTCTCCGACAGGTCTTCAAATGACAACTATGGCACCAGTTACTCACAAAATATTAGAAGGTTTTAAAAACAAATTACACACACTTCCTTTTCTTATTAGATTTATATTTAATAAGTTTGTTTTTATTGGCGACTTTGGCTGACTATAAACTGTGAATTTAAAATTGAAACTTTCAATTTTTGAGTTTATTTTTTATTTTGCAAAAAGACTAATTAATTTTACTATAAATAATGGTAGTAAAGTTTTGATTTCGATCTTGACTTGATTATAAAACAAAAGTGTAAATAATACAATTGACCGTTCTTGAGTTAAAAAATTCAAGATATTTGTGTTGTCTTTGTTTTTATGTTAATCTGTCACGTGAATTTAATTTAAAAGTGATAAAAATAGTTAAAATTCAGTAAAAAATATGTATTAGAAATCATACATTAATAAATAAAACATTAATGCTGAACGTTCAATTTGCTATTTATTTATTGGTATCTGTTTCATATTGGACTATCATCCCAATGACAGTCTGAGAACTTACTAGAGATGATATTTTAATTTTCTATTGAAATGTACTGCTGTGTACATACAATGAATTCATAGCTTAAATACATAGAGATAGTTTTATCATTTCTAAATTATTTTGCATCATTAAGATATTTGTATTTTATATTTTCACTAATTTGTATTAATATTTAACCTGAGGAAGAAAACATGTCCAAAATATCATTCAAAAACATTTTTCATAAATAAGCAGGTACAACTTTATGTAGTGGTATTACCACAGTTACTCTTCAATTTCCAGCAGTCCCATCAACTTTAAAGTTTAAATAACTGTTTAAAAGATTTTTTTTAATTTTTCAAAACGCAACCTCTTTTGAACTTCCCGCTAAGAAAATTGAAAATTTTCAAAAATAGGGAAGTTATTGATTTTACCCCGATTTTTGAAAATCGAGTTTTCATCAGATCTCGACGTTTTGTGATCCTAGGAAGCAATTCTGACTATTTTTACAATTGTCTGTATGTGTGTGTGTGTGCATGCATGTAAACCTCTCATAACTTTTGAATGGCTTGACCGATCGAATCGCGATTTGCGGCATTCGAAAGGGTTCCACTGAACTTAGATTTCCTGAAAATTTGAATCAATTCGGCCCAATAGATTTTGAGAAATTCCAAAAAAACCGAAAAAAAAGTTGTTAAAACGATGTTTTTTTCTAGAATATTGTACCGATTGATTTCATAATCTAATCAGCTCTTCTCCTCAGAAAACTGCGTCGAATGTCGTTAAGCGGATCAAAATCGGTTAATCCGTTCGAGAGATATCGTAGTCAACAGATTTCGAAAAAAGCGTTTTTTCAAAATAACTTCGAGATTTCTCAACCAATCGATTTTGTACCTCTTACAATATTTTTAGAGCTTAAAAAACTGCGTCGAATGCCGTTTTAAAGATCAAAATCGAACAACGCGTTCAAAAGTTATAGCTTTTCAAAAATTAAAATAGTGCTGTTATCAGTAATTTTCAGATTTTTAAGCTCAAAGAGCTCAAAAATCTACTTTTGGGTATATTATCAAGTGCTTTGAACTCAAAGCGCTTGAAAATAGCGGGAAGTTCCAGGGATGGCCTGCAGGGTCAACCGATTTACAGATTTTTTTAGTTAGTTCGCGCTACTTGAAGATTTTGATCGACGATAAACGCCCGCCATATTTTACATTTACTCGTGAACTTTTAAATGAGTTTTCACCGATTTTTTCTGACTGAATCCCCTTCCGCAAATCTTACAAGTAAATGGTTTTTCACCCGTATGGACTCGTAAATGACATTTTAAAACATTACTTGTAAAAAACGCTTTTCCGCAAAACTGACAAGAGAATGGTCTTTGGCCTGTGTGCAATCTTTTATGAACAGACAATGCCGAGTGTGTTTTATATGCTTTGTTACAGACTGAACAAGCATATGGTTTTTCACCTAAAAACAAATGAAAACATTAAAATCAATAGGGAATTTAAATATTAAAAAAAGAGTGTGTGTGTGTGTGTACTTATGTACGCACGTCAGAAGTTATACTTCTTTGGCGTAACAAAACAAAAATAACTCCAAAAATTTTATCCCGCGTGCCAGTACTAAACATTTGTAAAAAAAAACGATAAAATAATAAAATAACGATATTAAATAAATTAATATAATTTAATAAATTATTAATTTATTAAATACATATATATAATTATTTATTAAAAAAAAAGGCATGTGTGTTGAGATTCGAACCCAAGACCTATTGCGTATGACGCGGGGGTGCTATCCGTTACACCACGCACATCTTACATAGCAGTGCTATACAGTGTGTCCACAGACTCATCCTCAACATGGGGATCTCCGTTGTTATGGGAGATAGAGATTTGGTTAAATGAGACAAAATGTGCAGAATCTCCAGTACTACTACCCTGCGTAGTCAAACTTTCCATATTTTGCTTGGTTTGCGACCGACAGTTGAAAAACGAGATTTACCCATTTTCGTTTTTTGTTTATAACTCGCTTATTAAGTAAGTTAGAAAAAAAATATTTTCACTTTCTTAAGGCCCTTTTTTATGAAGATTTCAAATCTCTTTTCATATTTTTATTTACTTTTATAGTTTTAGAGATACTTGTATTAACTTTGTTTTTTTAAATACACGTCAAAGATGGCCATGACACCATTCGAAAGAGATTTTTTTTCTCTTTAATTTGATATGAGGGTTGATGGATTTATTTTCAAAAATAACAGAGTTATACGCAAAACACTGATTTTTAATAGTAGGCTATGCTAAATTAATTGATAAAACAACAGAAGGCTTAGCAAACAGTTGAAATTCGCGTTGGCTTAGTAAACGGCTGTTTTGTTTTAGCTGTCAAAGTGTAGTTTGTTACTAATTTGTCATTTTACTAAGTGATTTATTAAATTTACTTCTGTTATCATGGAACCATTTTGTAACAATGAAAAATAAGCGATTTTCAACAATTGATCGTAAAACAGTAGTTTTGTCTTCTTTACTTATTCGCGTTGATTTAGTAAACGGCTTTTTAAATGATCCATAGTTTATTAAATTTACTCGTAAGTTTCTGTAAATAGACGAATGAGGTTGTCTTCGTTCTGGATACTGATCGAAGTACATTTCTGAGGCTCTGGTCGAATTTTTGTGACATAGAATGTAACAATAGATAACATATCAAATTTTTCATTGTTACAAAATGGTGCCATGATAACAAAAGTAAATTTAATAAATCACTTAGTAAAATGACAAATTAGCAACAAACTACACTTTGACAGCTAAAACAAAACAGCCGTTTACTAAGCCAACGCGAATTTCAACTGTTTGCTAAGCCTTCTGTTGTTTTATCAATTAATTTAGCATAGCCTACTATTAAAAATCAGTGTTTTGCGTATAACTGTTATTTTTGAAAATAAATCCATCAACCCTCATATCAAATTAAAGAGAAAAAAAATCTCTTTCGAATGGCGTCATGGCCATCTTTGACGTGTATTTAAAAAAACAAAGTTAATACAAGTATCTCTAAAACTATAAAAGTAAATAAAAATATGAAAAGAGATTTGAAATCTTCATAAAAAAGGGCCTTAAGAAAGTGAAAATATTTTTTTTCTAACTTACTTAATAAGCGAGTTATAAACAAAAAACGAAAATGGATAAATCTCGATTTTCTACTGTCGGTCGCGAACCAAGCAAAATATGGAAAGTTTGACTACGCAGGGTAGTAGTACTGGAGATTCTGCACATTTTGTCTCATTTAACCAAATCTCTACCTCCCATAACAACGGAGATCCCCATGTTGAGGATGAGTCTGTGGACACACTGTATAATAGGGGTATTATAATCATGAAAAATAATAATGTAAACAGTACGGGTGTTGGAGTACGAACTCATATTAAACGAAAGCGGCATAAACGAGCGTTTGTATATAGCTTTTATTAATGTTATTCAAAACTGAAAATGCTCGTCACATTGTGACTGGTGATAATAGGGTATTATATCATGGACTTCCGACTAACTTCATGGTGTTAAAACGTAAAAATTCACTCTCATCATTTTTCCATAACGCGCCAAAAGAAGTATATCTTCAAAAAATTAATAATACAGGATATAAAACAAAAAGGCTGCAATGCCTGAACAGGCCTTTTCTAGAAAAGCCCCCAGTAAAGTTGTAAGGTTTATCAAAGGCCTCCTACCCGATGGGAATAAATATCAGGGGCTTTACAAAAAATCTTTCAGGTCGCAGTGATTGTGAGGCAAGTTGCTTTATCACCCGATGTTAAACCAAATCTAAATGTTAAATTTACCTGTGTGAGAACGGATATGAATTTTTAAGTCTGACGCCGTCTGGAATTTTTTGCCACATATATTGCATAATTCGGTGTAATTTTTAGTCTCTCCAGTATGAACTTTAATATGATTTTTTAAATTACAAATATTTGCAAAAGTTTTTGTACAATGTTGACATTTATGGGGTTTATTAAGGCTATGCATCAATATCATGTGCCTTTTCAATCCCATGACCATTTTACCACATTGATTGCACACTTCTTTTTTTCTCATTGTACCTAACAATAAAATGATTTAGATGTGAGCATGCTTTAACAGCTTAATTTAACGTATATTTTACAAAAATACTCATCTCTGACGCACAGTAAAGTGGTCTTTGCAGCTGCGCTATCTTGCGACTTAAATCGGAACTAATTAAATCGAAACATCACACCTTATATTATTTATAAAGATCTGACTATACTCTGCCAGGTAAGCTATATTATCTCTTGTTTTATTTACGTTACAGTAACGTTTGGATAATCCGAACACCCCAATAGTGTAAAGTGGTATCCATAATCCGAACTTGTCTGTTCTGTAATCCGAACTACTAAACAGCTACTTATTTATCTTTGCATATGCGTGCGCGTCTGTCTAACGAGGGCTTGAGAATGGCTGAGCGTTTAGCAATGCTGTTGTTTACATAGCGTTGCTATGATTCCTCTATTACAAGTTCCCGGGTTCTAGCCCGAGAGCTGGTGAAAGTATCAATTGGATTTTCAATTTATTATTAAAAAAAAATAATGAATTGAAAACATGAATTGGTGCTAGGCCCAAATAACCTTTGCTGTTGGTGGTCTTTAAAACACAATTTTTAATCTGTCTAACGAGAGTATGCCGAACGACGTCAGTTTAGTTTGCAAATCTCAACTTGCGTGCACGCGTCAACAAAGTCGCGTGATATTTCAAGGCTCAAGCGATGGCTTGCAAATGAAAGCATGTAACATGAACACTCCAACAAAAGGCTATCTGTAATACGAACGGGTTCTGGCAACTTTCTGTTCGGATTACCCAAACATTACTGTATTCATTTATTTTAGTGATGCAACGATTATGATTAATTCACGATTACAACTATTGTATGTTTCATCGCAATCGTCGATTATCTTACCTTCGTGAAAATTTATAAAATGTTTTTTCAGATTCCGCTTATGTTTAAACCACTTATCACACTTGATACATGGGAAATTTCCATGTTTTTCATGGGATATTTCATGTTCTTTTAACTTAGCCTTTATGCGAAAACCTTTCCCACAAGTTTTACAGAAATGTTTAAATTCTCCAACCTGTTTCGGATACGTATTAAGTCGCAAATGTAACATAAAATCTTTTTTACAAACGTCACATTTCATCGGTCTTAAATTAAAAGGTTTTCCATCCGATGCCATTGTACAAACATCGTAGAATTGTTTTTCACAATTCTTACAATTATATTTTCTTTCATTTTTATGTCGCGTTATCAAATGTTTTATCAAATGATTTTTCCCTGAAAATTCTTCACTACATATTAAACAAATGAATTTACGGTTTTCTTTATCAACAGATCGACTGTTTTGTTCTTCACATGTTTTCGATAGTGTTTTATCATCCTCCGATTCCGTTGTATTAGTATCGACATTATCTGTATCCAATTCAACTTTTAAATTATTTATCAGGAAATCTTCAACTTCTAACTTTATATCATTATCATTTTTTAAACTGCTATCGGGTGAACTATCGACTTTACATTTTTTCTTTCCTTTCTCGGCATTTGTTTTAGCTATCGTGCGCAATAAGCAATCTGATTTTTCTGACTCCTGTTTAAATGCGTAGAACGCCGTAACTTTGCCCACACATTGCGAACAAATTTGATGAGGTAAACCATCTAACGATTTTATCTAAAATAATAAAAGAAATGCATGAAGGCATATTTTGTACGGAACTATCCGATGCGAGTTTGAAATATGCTACGATCCAATAAATACAACAGATAATGAGTACTTGTCTACTTTCATTTAAAAATTGATTTCATATTTATTCTGTTTGTGATACACTTTCTACATGGACATTTTTCTACGAATTTTGCACTTATGTATTAAGGAGTGTAATTCTGTACATGGAAATATTTCTATAAAAAATTTTAATTGATGACAATAAGATCACTGTTGTCTGATTCTTTAATGTCCGATGCGGCTTTAAAATATTTTTAACATTTATTTAAAATACATCTGATCAACAGATAAATCGAAGAAAATAAATTATGAATTTATATAACCTTAAATATTTCATTTTCCAAAATTTGGCTCACCTTCAATTTGGTGCACGATTGCAGCATTTCTAAAATATGAGACGAATAAACAGATAGCATATTTTCTTCCTCCAATAAACAAGTTCGGCAAATTTTTTCAAAATCTGATTTACTAATTGATTTTGACATTTCAAATTAACTGAACGAATCACACACTTTTGTAAAACATAAATTAATCCATTTCGGATTTTCACTATTTTTACTTAAGCATATTAAAAAAAGAAACAATCGTAAAATTAAAAATTATATTTTGCATTACCACACTCCATCTCCACTGTCTGTAAGTTGTCAAAATCTAATTTATAAATGTAGATTCACAATTCACATTGCCTGCCGTGGGTTCGAATCCCACCTGCGCTCATGGATGTTTTGTGATGTTATTTAGTTTTAAGTTAGTTGTTATTTAGTGTAGTTGAAAGACGCAAATGACCTTAGATGTCGACGCGTCTATAATCTACAATAAATAATATAAATTCACATCGCATCGTAAAACAATAAAGCGGATAAGACAGAAGATTTAACACTCTCCAAAGAACTGACACTATCATTTTTACTGTAGTTAACAGTCTTTGTTTGTTTAATTAGTTCCCTGACACTTTAATCAGCTAACAATATTTCGCAAACTGAAATGAGAAATCGGCGAAGGAAGCTGTAATTTATAAATGTAACTAATAAAAACAAAATGTTGATTAATGGGGGCTGTTTATTTATGTAACAATAGGAAAGGTATATAAAATACAGAGTACTATTTGCAATAATCATTACTTCAAACACAAAAAAACATAATCATACCGCCGGCAAAGATAAAGATGGTGTATTTTATACATCTATCCGTGTCGTGAAAGATTGCAGTCTTTTTAATTATGCACATCACTTCACATTTCCAAGAGCATCTGGTTAAAAGTTTGGCTAGATTTTTCAAAACAGTTCTTTCAGAAGACCAACGACATCATTGACTTGGTTGCGAGCACATAATATAAAAACTTATCTACTTCCAACCAAATTAACAAAACATAACAACTGAATATCCGTAAATCATTTGTTTTAAATTATCTTGTCCCCTGACTGCAGTAGCTTGAAACGAGATGTTTAAATGACGTATGAAGCCGAAGGCGTAGAGCTCGCCGCATCCTGTTCGGCAATACCGGCAGCTTTTTTAACGTATACGGGGTTTTTCAATATTTCTTCCTCCATGGCTTGTATGCGTCGCGCTAGAGCCGCACTATCGGCCATACATTTCTCAAGTTTTCGTAAAGTTCCGGGCGATGCATATTTCTCCGGAGCGTCGTGGAATATGACCATACCATCGCGTTGGTTTATTGTCGCAAAAATATCGCCATCTTCAATCTGTTTAAATATTAAAAATACTTT
Source organism: Mongoloraphidia duomilia (assembly GCA_039654895.1). Taxonomy (NCBI): domain Eukaryota; kingdom Metazoa; phylum Arthropoda; class Insecta; order Raphidioptera; family Raphidiidae; genus Mongoloraphidia; species Mongoloraphidia duomilia. The sequence continues at coordinate 19,886,466 of CM077527.1, forward strand.
TGTATTTTATTTTCTACCTAAAATACCTTTCTTATATTTAATTTCGCTCATAGAAATTAATCATAAAATAAGATTCACAAACAAGATTACAATTACAAATAAAATGTAACATTTTAATGCATGCACTGACATTCAATTTATACTTTAGGTTAACAATTCAACGTTTTAATGATAAAATTATCAATTTTTCTTAACAGTAAAACTAGACTACATTAGACTTTCCCACCAACAGGTATAGTTATCACGTGAACAGAACATGCTAGGCTAGGATGAACAAAATATCTGATTGGTTGTTGTACTGTGCTGAGTTTCAAACGACCAATCAGATGTTGATCAGGCAGTTTTATTGCTATAAAACAAAATAAAACCGGCTAAGTGCGTGTCGGACCACGCACAGTGAAGAGTTCAAACCAATTTTCGTTGAAAGTATTTTATAAGTTCTACTTCCATAATTTACCACCCCATAGTTGAAAAGTTAGAGCGGAGGGATACAGTTTTTACGACTTTAGAAGCGCATATCTCACCAAGTAAAAGTCATTTTGAAACTTCTACATCAAGGGTGTCAAACACGCGGCCCGCCGCCTCTGCAGTTGCGGCCCTCGGTAAAATATTAATTTATGCAAGGTTGCGGCCCATGTTTAAATAAAGCACAAGCGCAGCCTGGGCGCATGTCATTAGATGCGCATTATGCAGGACTATACTTGTTGAAGTATTATTATTAGAGATGCGCCGAATATTCGTTTGGTATTCGGTATTCGGCGTATTCGGCATCTTTTTCACAATTTGTATTCGGCCGAATTATTCGGTTTTGGTGCCAAATATATTCGGTTCGTGTATTTCTATTTTCTTGGCTACACGACACGGTATAAAACTAAAAGACAAAACTTCTTATGTAAGATTTATGTTATATATTATAAGTCAAAGAAATCCTATGAAGAATGTGTTGAATAAAGCTAATAAAATAAAGCAATTAAATTAAATAATTAAATTAACGCGGCAAAACAATGAAATGGTAAACCGAATAATTTGGCCGAATATCCGGTTCGGTAAAGGTTAAACCGAATAGTATTCGGTTATTCGGTGAAACCACTATTCGGCGCATCTCTAATTATTATTATTAATACTATTATACTGCGGCCCGCAATTTCATGTAAAATATCTAATTTGGTCCTCCACTTCCAACGAGTTTGACACCCGTTCTACATCATTTTTGAAGACCTATCTAACAATACCCCAACATGCTTATGTGCATTGGAATTTTTTTTTCATCCCTCATTTACATGTATGGAGTGCCACCCCTAATTTTTTTTCGTAATTTCACTTCACCATTTTATAGCGGTTCATAGAAGACAGCTACCTTCCAAATGTCATCTATATAGTGCCAATAGTCTCCAAGTAAAATGGCTGTGACATACGGACAGGACGAAATTATAAGGGTTCCGTTTTTGCCATTTAGGTACGGAACCCTAAAAATTATAGTTACACGAGTTATCGTGCGACATAGGTTTTGAAAAAAGGATTTTTCCAAACTTCGATGTATAATATAACCAATAACGTAGGTAATTGCTTTTGTCGAACTTACCATGTTGAGTATATATCTTTCTGCATCAGCCGGTCCTGGTAACTGAACACGACTAGCAACATCGGTCAAAGATAATGTGAGAAAAGTTTTAGTTAAACGCTGTATGTTCTTCTTATATAAATAGGATACAACTTGTTTGACTAATCCCATATTCTTGTCTCTAGTGAAAGTTTCTTGGTACTTGTTCACGACGATGCAAACTTCTTCCGAGCTATTTGTTGTATAACAAGCTGCTAAATCATGGTACGGCTGGCTCAGCGGTTTTATGAAACGACCGACTACTTGAGAAGTGTATTTTGGGATACTCAAAACCTTAAAAACAAACGTATGTAATGAACAGAGATGTTACGGATATCGGAATCGGAGTTTTTAATGGATTATATTACAACCGGACTTAAAATTTTGATTTCGTTTTGATATAATTATGAATACCACGTTTAAACAATAAAACAAAACCAAAAGTCAAAACACGACTAGGCGGTATGTGAGTGTACAGTAGGGGAACTACACTCAGCGGGCGGGATTCATGCCAGCAACGATCAACGGCATCGACGTTTAGCATCTGTTATAATTATTTCGGATACGAATGCTGTATTGGATGTGAAAAAGTATTGGAGTTTCGTAACATGCATTTGATTTTTGAATTTACCTTTCCATGTAAAATTAATGAAACTAATATATATTTTTTATATGCTTCGAGCATTATATGTGAAACAGCTAGTGCCGGTGTCGTAACTACAACTTCGAAGAAATATAATGCTCTATCGAGGTTCTTCATCGCAGTATAAATCATTCCTCCATAGTAGTAATACAAAAGGAAATATTTAGCATCGAACTGCGATCCCTGAAAAATGCACAAATTTAAAGAAAGCATTTTTATTAGATTTACGATCCGTTTAAATACGTTATTTTTGTATTAAAGGTTGCCTAGCTTACTTCTTGATTTATCGAAGTGATATCATTATCGAGTATAGGTAAAACCGGTTTGAAACATTTAGCTAACAAACACAATTGACATAAATCAGCGTGTACCGATGTCAATTGCGTATTCTCCAATTGTACTTTTTGTATCGCTTTTAGCAGTAACGGAACGCCTCTCATTGGCTGACCAAGTTCAATAAGCCTAGCGGTAAACAAATGACATAACTCCGCAACTAAAAAACAATTCAAAACCGTTCATTTTTTGTTTATGTATGTAAATTTTATTATCTGCATCATTGATCAAAACAAACCACTTACATATTTCCGGTTGATGTCGCACTTGTTCTCCAATGCAATTAGTAATAAATTCCTCTGTTAATGTTATACGACTCTCAGGTCCTACTGTTGGAGCCGGTAAATGAAATTTTGCAACTAGAACGGCTTGATAAGCCAAAGAATGTTGCTGCAAGTTTAGAGCTTCCAATACGTTATCTAGATGAGCACCGCCAATTATCAATACTTCAGATGATTTACTGATTGTGTCGCAAAGCTCTCTGTAATTACCTAAAAAATAAAAATTCACATGTAAGATTAAGAGACGCTTTTTTAACTATTTTTTAACAATTCCGTTCATTTTCGAAATACTGCAATCGACTCGCACATTACTGGTTTTTCAAGATATACAAGCAACATATACTTATTAAGAAAGCTTTTTCAAGGAAATAAACAATTTATAAAGAATGGAAAAGGGAAAATTGTAGGTTATAATTTCAAAATTAATACCTTGCGAAGACAATGTGCAAACACTATTTACAAATTGCTCTAAACCTGACATTTTAGTGCTGGTTAATAAATAAATAACTTTAAATCGCTTTACACTGAGCTATACTGTAAAAGATACAGATAGCGATTAAAAAAATAAATAAGTTTTTATTCTGACAGCAAAGATTTGGATAGCTACAGAGGCGCTCAAAGAAACGTTTAAAAAAATTACGAATCCGGAATATGCATATATACTCCTTTTTACAAGAATTTTGATCTACTCCTTTTTATTGTATTTATTTATTACGTTTACGTGTATTGTAGCTGTCAAAATTGACAAAAATAAATATATTTTCCGCCCAAATACAAAACAGTTTTAATTTTATTATTATAAGAATTTTACTCATGATTTCGTCCAACCAGCTGTTGAAGGTAAGAAATGAAAAATATAGATGTAACGAATAATATTGATATTAAAAATGTTAGTGGAGAAAAAGGTCAAAGTTGTGCTAATAAGAGTGACGAATCTGCTGAACTTTCATTTAGTTGTAAGGAGTTAGATAGCAATCAAAAAGCTACTGAACCAAAATGTCAAAGTTTGCCGGATTGTCACAAGGAAACAGTTAACAAACAAAGTAAATTATTAAATGAAAATTGTGAAAATGCTTCAAATCGGTTTAACACATGGCCTGAGAAAAATACTACAATTAAAAACTCTAGTGAAATGATTACGTCCGAAACGAACTGTGATAGTGAAAATGATATATTTATTACAAATAAAAAAATATTTAGTGCTGTATCATTAAATACAGCTTTAGAGAGTTGCCAATTAACGTATAGTCCAATAACAAAGCAGTTACTTCAAGTGAATTCACCTACAGACGTTAATAATGACCACGATGACGTGACAAAAGAATGTAGTGTAACAAAAGAAGGTATCGATAGTGAGGTAGCGTTAACAAAATTTGAAGAAAAAACAATTGATGCGAGTTCGACATCAGTACGATCACAGAAAACAGTTGGCGACAACAATGGAACGGGTCACAGACGTACATTAGATGCAGGATCGTTTTCGAGCACCGTTTCAAGTTTGAGTGATGCTACGCCCTCAACTTCGAGTAGTTTGTGGGACTCTGAAGATCGAGTCAGTACTACTTCTTTGCTTGATAGTAAATTAACTGACAGTGATACAACGAATGATTTGAAGTCAAAAAAGAAAGGAATTTCTAATTTCTTTTCGAGGTAAATAAATAAAATATTCTTTGATTTCAGTAAACTGTTTTATTTGAAAAAAAATTATTCCATTGTCTAGTCCAGGTATGGCGAACCTTTTCACATCTACGTGCCAAATTTTTTCAAAAAATGTTTAATGTGGCCATGGCGTGCCAACAAGCAACTAAAGAAATTTAGTGGACAAAGAAATGATTGATTCAAAGTTACTTGTAGTGCCGATCTTTGCCGATATTTGTTATTTGAATGAGTCAGATTTTTTCAACAGCATCTAACATATTTTTAATTATTTCTATTTTGTACCTTGATAAATGTCGTGCCAACAATATACTGTCGCGTGCAATAGGTTCGTCATCCCTGGTCTAGTCTGTTTACAATTATATAAAAACTATGATATTGTTGCATATAAAAAAAATTGACGAATAAAGTAGTCATACATATAATAATTGATTTTCTGGCCTCCAGATCTAACAACAATTTATGGTTTTTTTATGCTTTCATTACATCCAAATATCTCAAATCCATATTTTAGAAGTTTTTGAAGGAAGAGACTTTTTACAATAAAATATCGAAATACTAATCTTTATTTAACTTTTTATAGGAACGTATTTTCATCAAACGGTTGGAAATTATTCAGTAAGAACCTAGCTGCAGAAGTTTCTCCTTCAGCTCAAGATATCGTAGCAAGTTCCTCAGCATTAATACAACATATCAGGTAACAAATGAATCCTGACGTTTTTGTTTCTAAATAATATTCATGTTTTGATGTAAAATTCTTATTGTTATTTTCAGACCATCAACGTTACCGGCAAAAAACTCCGAAGAAGAAAAACGGCACCGGGATGAATATTTAGCTATTCTTGAAGCTGCTCGTAAGAAAGAAGAACAATTGACTCGCGATCGAAGACGCAAGTATGAACGCCAATTGAAGCATGAAGAACAATTAGCGGCGGCTGCCAAATATTGGTCAATAAAAGTGTTGCCAGCTTGGGACAACCAGTATGTATTTTGTATTCGTCATTTGAAACAAATATTTTCAGTCACTTCAAAACGATACCATCTAGCGGTAACGGCATGAACTACAGCGCTAGAATAAATTAATTACGTTATCGCATATAACCTTACATCACATCAAAAATAGAATCTTGCATTCGGTTAATTTCAGATGCTGCGCTCGGAAGACACGTGACCTCTGGTGGCAGGGTTTGCCTCCTAGTGTTCGTGGACGAGTATGGTTGCTCGCGTTAGGAAATGATCTGAATATTACTCCGCAGCTGTACAATATCTGTGTACAGCGTGCTCACGAACGATTAAATAATTCCGATTCATATCATACGAAAACTCACCTGAAATGTAGTTGCTCAGAATCTCGTTTAAACGTAAATGAAGAATCTCAACAATTGAACGGAAACGAATCTCAATCGGACAGAACTGAATCAACATTACGCAAAAATGAACAATGTACAAATGACAGGAAATCACAACTAAACAATGTCGAGTCCGAAACAATTGACTGTAAGCATGCATCGAACTTACGTACATGCTGTAATTCGATTCCACGTAATTTCTCACTTCCAGCTTTTGGAGTAAATCACCATGACCACGAATCTAGCATGGAGCTGATACAGCTAGATATATCAAGAACTTTTCCGAATTTAGGTATGTATTTTGTTTCAACCAAAATAAACTACGAAAAATAACAGTTGAAAGACAGTAAACAATATACTAATGATATAAAAGCAACGCGCTGTATGCAGATAAACATAAAGCAATCGCACTATTCCATAGCGACTGAGATACATTCATGTTGCTCACTTGAGTAGTGTCTCGTAGTGCGCGCCTAGCGGCAGATAGTATAACTAAACATAAGCACCAATGCTTTTTTTTATTTAGAATCTAAAAGTCTCTTCTGTTTTAACTTCAATCAGATAAATTGTTTTCAGGAATATTTCAAGAAGGTGGACCGTACTTCAGTATTCTTCACGAATTGCTGGCAGCGTACGTTTGTTATCGACCGGATGTGGGTTATGTTCAAGGAATGTCATTTATAGCTGCTGTTTTAATATTAAACATGGAGCCACCCGATGCGTTCACTTGTTTCGCAAACATACTGAATAGACCTCTGCATCTGGCTGCATTCACGCTAAATCAGAGACAAATGAATGCATATTATCTCGCCTACGATCAAGTGTTCAAAGAGAATTTGCCGAAGTTGTACGGTCACTTTGAAGAATCGTCTTTGACGCCGGATTTATATCTTCTTGACTGGGTGTATACAGTTTATGCAAAAGCGATGCCCCTAGATGTGGCGTGCAGAGTTTGGGACATTTTTCTTCGAGATGGTGATGAATTCATATTTCGGACTGCGTTGGGTAAGTGATTTTATTGTAAAAATAATATTTCTTGGATATTTTAAACTATCTATTGGAATCTAGAGGAAGGTAGAAGGGAGAATATAATGTTCGAGACGCCATTCCATTTTTTTTTATAATCTTACAGGTGTGTTGCATCTTTATCAGGATGTTTTGTTAGAGATGGATTTCCTACAAGGAGCACAGTTCCTAACTCGTTTGCCAGATGGCATATCTACAGATAAATTATTCCAAAGTATCGAATCAATATTTATGATGGTTGGAAAACGTAACTTTTCTGATATTGTCGATGTATGTAAAGATAGTGTGTCTAATTTATCATAGCTCAGTTCTGTTAAAAAAGGGAATGTTTTTAAGTTTGATGTTTTTACATAACAAACGGAAAATTGAAGGTGGCTTTTTACATATCAACCTTTTATACACAGTTTTTTGATCAACACAAATTTAACTGTCAAAAAATTGTTTAATCTACGCTTTGTTGAGGTTATGTTTCATTAGTCATGAATCAAAATGGTTGTTCAATAACAAGGACAAATAAATTATCGAATTAGATAGAACCGTTAAAAAAAGAAGCTGAGTCATAAAAGCTGATATTTAAGCCCACCGTTATTCATTGTTGAACTTTTATAAGGATTGTTCCCTTGTATAATCTTATTGTGTCTGGCCTCATCTGAAAATCCGATATGTTCGGATAATTTTATCAAAATCATTTTACTATTTTATGAGATATCTTTTGAACAACAGAAGTATACGTACACAGTGATAAAGTACGATTTTAGTTTTCGAATGGTATAACCTAACCGATTCACTGCTAAAATATTATTTAATTATTAACTAGTTACTAACCTTAAAACTTTTACTTTTTTATTGCGTTTTAATTTAAAAATTCAAAATCCAACCGTTTTTTGTAAATGTATGTAATGAGCCGATCATGCATACTTCCAGATATACACATCTGGCCCAAGGTTAGTAGAGTATAGGTTGCCTCATTCCGATAGATAGTAGTGGGGGGATGACGTCACTCAGAATATACCATGCTTGCTCACTTCAATAGAAAAGATCAGACGATGGACGCTGCTAATTTTTGGAAATAAAAATCACAGTAACCATGGTAGTGTCATATGTTTTTTCAATACCTAATAGAAACATGATTCTTCTGTTAGTGAAAAAAATATGATAAGTTGTCAATTTTGCGATAGCTGTTAAGTGTTATGGTGTTTTGTGGTTATTTTTAATATTTTGTGAATATAAAAGATAAAATAATTAATTTATCAATTTGTTAGTTAATTTTATTCGTTTCTTAAATTTAACAAATAGGTAATTAACAAGATCTGCCATTTCTTGAGCATTATTCAATTTTTTGTTTGTTTATATTATAGATATTAAAACCTAAATTTTGTAATAAAAATAAAAATTATCCTATTTTTTAACATCTATTCTTCTATTTATTGTCTTCTGCCAATTTTAAGAAAAAATCTGCACGAAGCACCTAATATAAATAAGCATAATCTTAAACAATTTTTGTACTTGATTTAAACTAAATTCTAGCTGACGTCATTCCCGCGCTTACGCTGATTGGTCAGATGGAATGAGGCAACCTGTACTCTAATAACCTTGCATCTGGCCTTGAAAAAATGACAAATCATAGGTACCTATCTTTCTTTTAAATTTCATCCATTACAAATGACAATAAATAATAAAAATGCTAAAGATTTAATAATAACGCTGTGATTTTTAATAATGGAAAATTTCAAATTACTCTACCTCTAAAATACTTATAAAATAAACTCATTATTATGATATTTTTTAAGTGATTAATTCAGTATATATTTACCGAAACAAGACGTTTTCAAATGTGTCAAATTAAAATTTTAAGCCAAAATTTAACTAAAACAAATGCACAGTGCACTCTATATAATAATTTATGAGTAACTAAAACAAAACAATTGCAACAAAAAAAAACAGAGCATCAGTATATATTTTTTTACCCTAAAATGATAAATGTGCCGAGAAACTCGACATTTCTGTACATTTATTTCGATTCGTAAAGTACTCGACTTTTTTGATGTTCAAAAAATATCTCTCCAATTTAAATAATTTATACATCATAAATATGCATCATGTAGATTTTTTATTATTATATGAAAACAGATATATACAAGCATGTTGCAATAAATATCAATAAAATTATTTTTTTTAAACAGACGATGTTTTCAATTGTTGAGTATCCATTTTTAACCTACTAACCAGCACATATTGTTTTTCATATCTAATAAACCAATCCCATTAAAGACAACATGGTTATTCTTTTCCGTAAGTATACTGTCCTTCTGCATCGGTAAATGTTCCTGCAATGTCATCCGACACCTTCCTCAATTTATTTCTCCTTTCTCGATCTTTCTGCAACTGCGTCAGACCTTGTCTAGCGACCACATAAAATCTCTGTGACAACGTTGCATCGTTACTGCGCAGGCGTGGTATGTGTCCGGTATACCCTGCTATCGGAGGAAACTCGGGCGATATTTGTTTGTCTGCGCAAAAGAAAACAAACAAATGTTTTAACCAAGCGATTGATTTTGTGATTTGTGTAACAAAACATTTTCCTACAATTTCCCATCAAAAAACGCAACTGCCCTGATTGAGCTTTTTCATGCTTTCCTACAATATTTAAGGAGAGTATGTCTCGATTATTAACGCGATCTAGCGGGATTTGTTGATATTATTAGGGTGCTTAATTTTTTAATAATGATTTTAATGGAAAATATTTTTATTATTGAATGGTAAAAGACTGCATACGTCTTTTATAATGTCTGTAAAAACCAAAACAAATGTGTTTTTCCATTATTGTTACGTTATGATAAGTTGTGCCATGTAAAAAAAAATTGAACGATACAATTACGTGTTGTCAGACCTTGATACCTGTTCTTTGTCTCAAATTCTTTAAGCGCTATCGCGATTTCGTCTCGGCCCCGTATCGATGGCATTTTGGGAGCGCTACTCGATCTGTGTAACCGATCGATTTCTCTGCGTCGTCTCTGGTGTGCTTGGTGAGACGCAAACTCAACCATACTGTCATCGGCCGCAGCTCCATAAGATTTACCATAACGGAAGTTTAATCCAGGAATGTAACCTGAAAGATATAAAGATTTTAAAAAATGTTTTTCGTTGGAGAGCAGCCAATTATATAATTGTTTCGAAACATATTGGAAAAAATCATTTTACCAACCAGTGGTCACAGTCAGGATTCTAACCTGAACCTTTCCACTTTCGCGGCGGAATGAGCTTACAATACTCAACCATGACAAGATTGCTAAACTAATATTCTTCTTATATGCTTTAGAATCAATAGATTTTCACTACATGCGAGTGTAATTCATATATGCTACTTCAATAGCTATAATATGAAGTGAATCCTCGTACCAGCGAGAGCTCAACATGAAAGTGAAAATTATTTCGAACACCCTTTAATGGGATATATTAATAAATACTAGATATATCAATACTATAAATTGTATTACCACATTGCATTTCAGCCGTATAAAACTATTATTTATCATAAAGATTTTAATTTTCGACGACCTTGTCTATATTGGTATTGTTATTCCATTATTGTAATTATTATTTGTCCTACCCTTGAATAATATGGAAGTAAATAGTCAAATGATGACCATTTTGCAATTAGGATCCATTACATTGAAAACTGACCAGATTGTGGTCTAATTAATAAGAAATAAATTACCTACCAGTGTAACCCATAATATATTTTCGACTTCTGTGCGCTAAATCGTTGCGGTAGTCGCGTGCCTGACCCCTTTCTGTGGCATCTGGTGGATTTAGCGCAGGCCTACCGGGTTCCCCAAGTCGATATGGCTCATGTTCAACCCGCTTGATTACTCCTCTGGCATTCAGTTCCTGCTTATTTTATTAATGATTTTTATAAATATAGTATTTCATTATATAAATTATTATATTTTTGAAGAATCGGTGATCCAGGAATACATCCGTTCGTTCGTTGGAATGTTGCAGACGTTTCGCCAAGATCTCACTTGGCACTATCAATGCTTTCTCTTTGATGTATGAATGAAAGCATTGATAATGCCAAGTGAGACCTTGGCGAAACGTCTGCAAGATTCCAATCGGAATTCAACGAACGAACGGATGTATTCCCGGATCACCGATTCTTCATATTGTTCCAGCCGTGAAATACTACGCTCAAATATTATATTTTTATTTACATCCTGCTTAAATTAAATATATGCTTAGTTTATGCCTCATTGGAGCGGATAATATTTTTTCCAGTTGAATAGTTCTTACGTGATAATATAAATAAATTATGTACCGTCATAATTTGCTTGGTACTAGCCCCATAGCACTTTCCGTAACGAAATTTTAATGTTGGACAGTGACCAGTATATCTGTAAAATTAAAAATACCAAATTTTAAAGAAAGGCTATCCCCCATCTAAGTTAGAATTAAATTAAGGTTTTAGATTGTGGCTAAATATACAAAGGTGTAAAGGCCAAAAAAAACTTATAATAAAAAAAAAAAGAAAGGCTATGCAAATTTTAGTTTGATTATTTTTTAGAAGTTGTGAAAAATAGACTTTTAGGTCACCATTTGCTAGAATTATCTGTGCCTAATATTGACTCATATGTTCAGTTTCTTTTTATTTTAATAATTGAATATCCAATGGATACTTTCACCAGTTTTCAGATTAGAACCCGGGAACAGGGTTTGTAATCAGGGCCGTCTTAGGCAATGCAGAGGCCCTTGGGCACACAGAGTTTGGGGGCCTTTTTATAGAAAGCCAAATAAACGTGAATGAAAATAGCTTAATGTACTTTTGTTTAGTGGCTTTATTGGCACTGGGTTTCGGCATTTCGGGGCCCCCGTCAGGCCGGGGGCCCTGAGCTTGTGCCCCACGTGCCCTTATAGTAAAGACGGAACTGTTTGTAATAGAGGAGCCATGAGAATGTCATATAAACAAAGGCATTCTTACTGCACGCTCGGCTGTTTTAAAGTCCAGGCCGAAATATATTAAAAACTGGATCCTTACACATCGGACACCCTGTATATAAATGTATAGATTAGCTGTTTGCACGCGATGGTAGATAAATAAATTATAATTTGTTCTGTACTTGGAAACGCATGGTACGCCTCATAAGTTTGTATTGACCGGATTTAAAATGCATCTCTCCCCTTTTTCAGAGTTCGGAAAACTTCAGAATGATTGTTGTCAAATAAAATTTTCATAAATAAAACAGTATTTATACTTTAAGAAATCGAAGGCATAGTTGCAAGGATAAACGTTATTTACTATAAAATGTTCGCAGTTCGAGTATTCTTAAAAATGGATATGTATTTTTAAATAATTATTATTTAGGATTTTATACTCGCCCTGGAATTAAGCATCCATCAGTTTGAGATAAAAACTGATTACGTTCCTTTGAAGAAACTTCCACAAACATTATTTTTTCATTCTAGTCACTAGCGCACAAAAACACATTTAAAATAAAAATAATGTTTTTAAATACGTCAAAACCATCACCGAAGCATTTGATTTTTAAATTTGTTAAATCTACACTGTGCAAATTACACTTATTTATTTTATTACTTAACGTTTACTTGAGAAATAAATTAAGAATGTGTTAAATCCATATATAATAATATTAAAAGTGCGATGAGTTTAGACCAGAGACAGTTTAATAAACAGGTTCACAAAGTTTTGTTACATCGTCACAACTGAATGGTACACCAAGGTCTTATTAGTACCTGCGTATAATAAATATAACGATCAATGAGAACAATTGAAATGCGCTCAACAATGGAAACAAAACACCTACCCAGGTTTCGTTTGTACTACATTTTATATCCTGCACCTATAACTGTCACTGTATTAAACTACATCAGGGACGTATTAAAAAGATGATTGAAGAACAATGCATATATTAAAAAAAAATCACACGAACTAATTTTTATTCCACTTTTTGTTACTTATTCATTGTCAAATAGTGAAGAGTATTGTCTTAAAATAGAAACAAATGATGATGTTACAAAAACAAAACAGCAGAAATGAAAACATTTGAATGTGTTCGTAGTAGCATTTAGATGTTTGAATTCTAAATATTTTTTAGAGAAAAGTTCACCCATTGAAGAATAATTTTGCGCGCCATTGATACTGTTAAATGACTGTTTCCTATTTCAATTACTTGTTTATTTTATTATGTTTCTAGTACATAGTCCACAGAGATAATTATTGTGTTCGAGACTCGAGTACATAGCGATTTTAAATAGTCCTAAGCTTTTTAGAGAGCGTTATCAGATTACAAATTATATTTTTGTAATTTCTCTATTGAATAATTTAGAATTTTTTATTAGTTTGATTTTCTGAGAAATTAAACAGAGGATGACTAAATTTGATAAAAATTATCAGCAAAAATATTTATCTAATGTTAAAATAAACTAATGATTAATAATTATATTATATGTTATGAAATCAAACTTATGTGTTTATCAACCAGTAAAAATGTATATACGCCTTGAGTGACTATAACCTAGGCTATGATAATGAAAGTTTAATTGCCTAAGTCGCAGGCATTTGACAGCGCCCATAACTTATCTCCAGCCCAGAGTAGTTAATTTGGGACATTAACCTTTGTGTTAAAAAAAGATGGTCTACTTAGCACAACACTTGTGGAAGTGAAATAGACTGTAGCCACTTGCCAAATGCCAATATTTGCCGTTTGACAGGTGTGTAGTTTTTTTGTATAGTAAAGCCGATCTTTATTTTTATAATTATTAGTTAATTGACTGTAAATTTGGATAAGTTAAATGCTACATAATGTCTATCAATTTGAAAAAATACGGGGATGTTATGATCTCTGCTTGGAAAGATGTTTTAAGCGATAAAACAGACACAGATTGGTAAGTAAAAGTGAAAGAAAGTTTGTATATTTGTAATAATAATATATTAAGTTCAAATGTCGTCATACTTTCCAATATACGGTTTATAGGTATATCAGTTTGTGCAATTTGTTATATCGTCATTTTTTTTTTAATTTTCATTTGTTTCTTTGTATAGTTGGGAAGTGAGGTTAGACATACTTTGAATTATAAATATTTAAATTGCATGAGTAAACGACTTGCTTTTAAACATTCCTTACTCGTAAGACAGTCACTAGAAACTGTTAATATGTGATTTAATACTTTTAGGGCATTATTTGGTTACGAAGGGCAAACGAACGATTTAAAATTTGTAAGCAAAGGATCTAGTGGCATCGAAGAAATGATTGAAGATTTGAACAGTGGTAAAATCATGTATGCCTTTTTACGAATAGTTGATCCTAAGACATCTTTGTACAAATACGTATTAATAAATTGGCAAGGAGAAGGCGCTAATATAGTTCGTAAAGGTACTTGTGCAAATCACGTTCGAGATGTTGGGAATTTCTTTACCGGTGCGCATGTCACTATAAACGCTCGAAATGAAGAAGAAGTTGAACCACAACTTATTATTGATAAAGTTGCTAAGTCGTCAGGTTCGTCGTATAGTTTTAAAGCGCCTCGAAGTGATAACACAGGTAGGAATATGTTTTTTTAGAATATTTGTATATAAATATTTGTGTTTTTTTTTTAACAAAAATGTTATCTTTTAAAAACGTAATTTTTGTAATGTTATTTAGGGCCAAGCAAACCGATCGGTTCAAATTATCAGCGAGTGAATCCCGTAAAAGAAATAAATTCCAAAGAACGCGATCAATTTTGGTTGAAAGAGGAACAAGAAGAAAAAAAACGTGTTGAAGATGAGAAAAAGCGCCGTGAACAAGAAAAAGCACAACTTGAACATGAAAGACAACAGCGCGAAATTAAAGCGACGGCCGAGAGAGAAACGCAGGAAAAGTTACGCAGTAATAGTATCGCCGAATTTCGGAAAGCCGACGCATTTGCAAATTCTGCGACTAATAAAGTATCGCAGGAAAGAAACAACAGTATAACTGACATAGAACAGGAACACGAAGAAAGAGCGAAAAGATCCGATTTGTTGCGTATGCAGAGAAACCAAGAAGCTCAAGAATTAATTGGCAAAAGCACGTCTAATGCAAGATCGATTTTTGAACAAAATACAGCTGCTGGTCAAATGAAATCGAAAATAACGCCGGAAAAGCCGGCTAGAAATAAAATCAACACTTACAATATCCAAGAAACAAAAGAAGATGTAAAGAAAATTGACATATCAAAATTTGAAACAAATGAACCTTTAACTTCGACTAACGATGCAACAAAAAGATCACCCATTCATGAAGCGATATCAAAATTCGAAAATCCCAAGTCACCCATTTCTGAAATGAATAAAATATCTCCTGTCTGCGAAATTACAAAAGAAATGCCTGCTGTACATAAAAACGAATTTGAAGAAACAAAAAATGACATTTGTACTTTACGTAATAACGAATCGATGAACAGATTGTCCGAAAATAAAAAGGAGATACCACCTGTCTTACATAATTTGGAACCTGATGATTTTGCTGCCGAAGAACAATTTTCGACTATTAAGCGTTCGCCAAAATCTCCAAATGACATTCAAACTGAAAATATAAAAAATAGTTGCATAGATACAAGGTTAGTTCATCAGAATACGGTGATAGAAAATGCAAATTATTCGCCTGTATTAGAGGAACAATTTACTGCAGTAACTGATCAGCAAATTGTTGACGAAGTGATTTATCAGGAACTTTCTGACGATCCTGGATTGAGAGCAAAAGCAATGTATGATTATCAAGCCGGTAAGCATAATCTATTAGCTGTTTTATATATAAAAGTAAACATATGCATTTTTAATCTTGAACCTCCAAAGAGATTCAAAACAATTGATAATTAGTTGCTTTGGATTATTTTAAAATTTTTGTTTCAGCTGATGATACTGAAATAACGTTTGATCCGGGTGATATCATCACTCACATTGACCAGATTGACGAAGGCTGGTGGCAAGGACTTGGTCCTGATGGTACATTCGGTTTGTTCCCAGCAAATTATGTAGAATTATTACCTAACTAAGACACCAAGAGTATATTCTCCTTTCAACGCACATCCCTTTCAAAAAAAAAAAACACTGCCATTTATATAAAATATGTTTAAGCAGCGGCCATTTGTACGAATAGTAGAAAAATGGCCATCTGAAATAGAACTGTTACTTTCTAAATATTTCATGATTGGAAGAGTTCAGTAAATGGCAGTGTAAAGTATCGTTTCTTGCCACTCGCTATTCCTATTTTAATTGCCATTTTAAAAGTTTTTTAGAATAGTTTTTGTATATTTTTTGCAAACTATACAGTATTATTATTATTGTGCTGATTATGGTTCTTTCCGTAGAACATATTTCATTTTATGTTTATCGAGGTATATCTAAATATAAAAAAAATTTCATAATGTAAACTATACAATATACTTCATGTCTAAAAATCACAATTATCGCAAATATAGTTAAAAATATATATTACATCATTCATACGTCCCGTTGAATGATTGTTAAATAACTTAAATGTCAAATATCAAAAAAACGTAGAAACGTTGCCATTTTCAGTACAGCTAGATTTATTGGCAAAAATTACATTTTATAATTTGAACAAGATTTATGCTGGGTTTCTGGTTTCTAGATTTAAGAATGTCATTTGTTTTTAACTAAATGGAGATTTCCATTTAGTTGAAAACAAAAAAAGGCATCTTAAATCTAGATTTAAAGCTGAAAGTCGTACTACATACTTAGTATTAGTAGAACAAGATGTTGAACTGTCGACTAGTAAAATCTAAACACACGCGCAGTTTAACTAACTGCCATTTTATTTTGTGTGATGTGTTATTTTTACTAGATGTCTCTGCATATCATATTAATTGAAAATTGATATTGCTGTTCAACTGTTCAGCGTGTTGCTTTGCAATTGTTTACAGTAGAATGGTTCAGTTGCGCTGATTGCGTCTAGTATTTTGTTTTTGGAAAATATTGTGGTGCAAATATTTAAAACACATCCTCATCACAAGATTGTTGAAAATCTTTATCTAAACTCATTGTATGAAATTATTTACTTGTTATTTTTAGAGTCTGAAATTTATGTCATATATTCCACAGGGTTGATCGAAACACTACATTTTTTATAGGTTTGGAATCGTAACAAAAATTTCAGTTTCTAGTTATTATGTTAATCGTTTATGCAATATCTAATGTGCAAATATTAAATATTTTAAAATAGAAGAATACAAGATATCGTACATTCAAAATGGTTCATCGGGTGATTCAAGGTCAGAGCTGCTGTGTTTATTTTTATTGGAACAAGTAGATCGTTTTTCTCACATACCAATAGAAAAAGGAAAACTCGTCGATAACAGGCAATAATACTATTCGACACCATTTTGAATGTCACTTGTTATGTTTAGCTCAAGTTTTTTTTTTAATAGTTTTGTACTTATATTACGAATGTAAATTATCATAATGTTGTAAAGTTGACCAAAATTTACTGTTTTTTTATTCTAGATTTGTAACCGAAAAGATTTTTGGAATAATTGTTTTCATGTTGATTGTCATTTTCTTCATATCAAATTAGTTGTATAAATATTCTTTTTTTGAATAGTCAAATGTTGCTGTGTTTACTCCGAATCAATGAAGTAGTTAGTAGAAGATTGTTGAAATTTTTGTTTGAACAAGTGAAGGAAAATCGTGAAAACAGATTGACTTTCGAATTACAATTTTTAGTTTTGTTTTAGTTTTTCATTTTACAGTTTTGATTTTTAATCGTTTCTATGTTTAGATATTTTTAGGAAGTGCATTTTTTAAAATCCAAAAATCTTATAAAATAGTTGTTAAATAATTTATTATAATAATATATAAATTAAAATGTAATATCAGTCTTGAGTCGGAATTTGGGTGCCAAATAGAGAAGGTGAAATTTTGGAATGAAATGGACGTATTTTTTAATATTTTACTGTATGATAGTAAAAAAACCTTTAATTATAAAACTAATTATGAACAAACAAAAAGAAAAATAGTAACAGATTAAATATTATTATTAGGTACGTTTGATAAAATATAATTATTATGTGATCCATTTGATGAACTGAATAAAAATTGGAAAAATTAAATTTTAATAGATATTAGATTCTAATTATTTAGCTTTTATATTATTTGTAATAATTGTATTATAATGATGGTACATATTTATTTAATTTTTTTTATTTGACATTATTCCATATGCCCCCGAAAAGTGCTACGTTCAGGGTTGTATCGATGATCGAACTAAATATTGTTTTAATAATATGTATTTTAATTTATATTAAAACATAATAAAGTTATAAAAGGAAACAATTTTATATTTTGTTATCATTTTTGTTTCCTTCCGAGCTTTTAGTTAATTGTTGTTCGAGATAGGACAGCCGGTATACAGCTATTTAAAACGAAACAAAAACAACATACACAATTTTAAGGGTAAAGAATAAAAATTAACAGAGATATGTTTATAAATCTTAAATTAAAATTATAATTATTTAAAAATTGACTAAGAAATTAAAAAAAGTCCATGAAGCATTTAAAGGGAAACATTTTTTAGTTCATTTTACGTGTAGATATTCGTCGATTGTTAAATTACATTTAAATAGAACTACTGCTCAAATGTAAATCTGTTTATTTATATATTAAGATTTATTAAATACATTCCAAGTTTATTTGTCGAGCGTCTATAATTTACAATTCATTCATTCCAAGTTTATTTAAAATATTTTTTCTGTTTAAATGCTGTCAGTGATTTTACACCTTATATGTAATCCATACCGCGCAAAGTTGTGTTTACCGATAGTGCAGTACAAATAGTTCGAACAATTTTGTATAGATAATGCTGATATCGATCTGTCGTCAGTCTACTCTAAAATGACGTTTTGTGTCATATGAATTTCAATTATAAAAATAAATGTAATTTATTCCAGTCGGGAGTGGAAAGCAAAGTGGAAATTGCTTTTATATTAATTTTATCAGGTGGTATTTGTGTTTACTTTGTGACATTAAAAAGTGGAATTATCGTTGTGATTTAATTTGCATATAATAAACGTATACAGCATTTTGACAGCTTAAAGGTGACAGTGCAAACTTGAGTAAATACAAAATAATTTAATAATGTCTTTCATCGCAAATGCCTTAGGCGGCAATCCTTTTGCCACACCAATCGGACAAAAAATCGGTATGTATTCAAAATTATATTGGCAAATAATTATTTATGACATATTGGCAAATTTCTGCTTATCATATTATCAAGGGATTTAGTTTTATTATCTGTGCTATCTTACATTTATTTTTTTATGTATAAGCATATTAATTGTAGGTTTATTAAAACAAGTCATTATTTTTCTTATGTTGTCTGACTCTATTAAACATCTTTGACATGCTCTGAATACTCGCCCACACAAGATTGACTTTTATGTGTTTAGTTGCTAATTACAATTTGTAAACACCAATTAGCGATCGACTAATTTGCAAATGAACAAACATAGTCAACGTGGAAAGATCCATATTATACTGCATAGTTTTATTCATTAATCATTTAATTGAGGAATTTTTAGGAAGATTTTCCGAAACCCCAGCAGTTAAAATTGGATTATTTTCAGTACTAACTACTAATAATGTAATCTTTTACAATTAATTTCACTTTTTCGCTGCCAAGAACAGAAAAAATCGCATTTACTATTTTTTTAAGTCCATTTTCTATACGTTGAAACAACGACATAGGTGTGATTTCGATGAATAGGTACAATGAGCCTTGGATATTTTTTTCACTGTTTTGGAAAATGTTTTTCCATTTCAGTATTTTAAAATTCTACACGCTGAATTCAAATGTGCATATCTAATGTTTTCAACTTTGTTGAAAAATATTGCAGATCATTTTCAGGTTCATTAGGTATACTTACATAGGACATTATTTAATATAATTTTTTCTATGCAGAACTAAAATGAAATTTTATTCTCAAGAGAATGTTTAACACAAGTAATTCTGTACGAAAAATAAAACAGTGTTTTTGTTTGATAGTTGATAACATTTATCACTTAAATTTTGATAATTAAATAATTCATTCATAATTTTGATAACTGTCGTTCGCTTGTTATTTTTGGTATTTTTATCAATTCCAAATAATACAGCACTAGTAGGTAGGTGTTATTTTTCAATTCTACGTTATACAGTGTGTTCACAGACTCATTCTCAACATGGGGATCTCCGTTGTTTAATGGGAGATGGAGATATGGCTAAATGAGACAAAATGTGCAGAATCTCCAGTACTACTACCCTGCGTAGTCAAACTTTCCATATTTGACTTGGTTTGCAAACCGACAGTTGAAAAACGAGATTTACCCATTTTCGTTTTTTGTTAATAACTCGCTTATTAAGTAAGTTAGAAAAAAAATATTTTCACTTTCTTAAGGCCCTTTTTTATGAAGATTTCAAATCTCTTTTCATATTTTTATTTACTTTTATAGTTTTAGAGATACTTGTATTAACTTTGTTTTTTTTTAAAACACGTCAAAGATGGCCATGACGCCATTCGAAACTGACAAATTAGCAACAAACTACACTTTGACAACTAAAACAAAACAGCCGTTTATTAAGCCAACGCGAATTTCAACTGTTTGCTAAGCCTTCTGTTTTTTTATTAATTAATTTAGCATAGCCTACTACTAAAAATCAGTGTTTTACGTATAACTCTGTTATTTTTGAAAATAAATCCATCAACCCTCATATCAAATTAAAGAGAAAAAAAATCTATTTCGAATGGGATCATGGCCATCTTTGACGTGTATTTAAAAAAACAAAGTTAATTCATGTATCTCTAAAACTATAAAAGTAAATAAAAATATGAAAAGAGATTGAAATCTTCATAAAAAAGGGCCTTAATAAAGTGAAAATATTTTTTTTCTAACTTACGTAATAAGCGAGTTATAAACAAAAAACGAAAATGGGTAAATCTCGTTTTTCAACTGTCGGTCGCAAACCAAACAAAATATGGAAAGTTTGACTACGCAGGGTAGTAGTACTGGAGATTCTGCACATTTTGTCTCATTTAACCAAATCTCTATCTCCCATAACAACGGAGTTCCCCATGTTGAGAATGAGTTTGTGGACACACTGTATATCTAATAATATGTATATGTTGCGGGCAAATCAACCTGGGTTTACTGGGTAAAGTGCGTATTGATAGTGGTTGAACCACAATGAGCTGATCCCGCACTTCGCGGGAGGGGGGGCTGTAGGGACCCAAAAATCCAATGAATAAATATATCTCTCTAGGTATATAAATTATGTTTTTTTTTTGTGTGTGTGATGGGGTGGAAGCCCAAATTATATTTTGCAAAGGAACCGAAATTTTGAAGTTCCGCTACTGTACTTGTAATGGTTAATACGTATAGTTTATCTCGAGTAAATGATAAAGTAGATATATCTCGTTTATTGGCTGTGTCTATAACATATACCTACACAATTTAGTATATTTTGTACCAAGGTCTACAAAAAGGTTATTGATTATTACAGTTCCAATGGAATTTATTTTTCAATTGTAACAAGAGTGTAATCTTTTTTATTTTTTGCAACTACAGTGCAACCTTTGTAATCCGAACACGCTTTAATCTGAATATCCATTAACCTGACCTGTAATTTAACAAAAAAAAAGTACTGCTGATTTTTTTGTTTTGTCTGACAAGTATTAAACTTTTGTTTTTTGTATATATTGCATAGATTATATATTTTTAAGTTTATGCTGAATAAAAAAATGCTCTTCTTTATATAAATCAGAAAAAGAAGAGAAACAGCTGTTTTTATGCATATCCAGTAATCCGAACAAATCGCACATTATGAAAGTCTGTAGAACTATAAGGTAACATCTACTAGCCTAACAATGGCGGATTTAAGGGAAAAGGCCAAGGCGGCAAACGTTCCAAGGGGCCTATTTTTATATATGACCAATAAACGTGGTAACGTGGGTAATTTGTTAAAAAATTAAGTAGTTTATTGAATAGAAATAAAATTCTTATATTGTCTCAGTATTTCCAACAACGAATAAACAACAAAAAATTGGTTCAGGAGTCCATACTGACATTCTGTCTAATGAAGTTTGGAGCTCTTTTGCATAAAGCGGTTTTGATTGACGGTATTTTTAAAACCGAACTATCGTTGTTCGAAGAAATTACATGCTTACAAAAACGTTTCAAACAGTCCATATTTTTGAACAAAAAAATGTGTAAATCGGTTGACCCTGCAGGCCATCCCTGGAACTTCCCGCTATTTTCAAGCGCTTTGAGTTTGAAGCACTTGATAATATACCCAAAAATCGTTGATAATAACACTATTTTAATTTTTGAAAAGCTATAACTTTTGAACGCATTGTTCGATTTTGATTTTTAAAACGGCATTCGACGCAGTTTTTTAAGCTCTAAAAATATTGTACGAGAGATACAAAATCGATTGGTTGAGAAATCTCGAAGTTATATTTAAAAAACACTTTTTTCGAAATCTGTTAACTACGTAATTTTGAACGGATTAACCGTTTTTGATTCGCTTAGTGGCATTCGTCGCAGTTTTCTGAGGAGAAGAACTGATTAGATTATGAAATCAATCGGTACAATATTCTAGAAGTTATTTTAAAAAACATCGTTTTAACAACTTTTTTTTTTCGGTTTTTTTGGAATTTCTCAATATTTATTGGGCCGAATAGGTTCAAATTTTCAGGAAATCTAAGTTCAGTGGAACCCTTTCGAATGCGGCAAATCGCGATTCGATCGGTCAAGCCATTCAAAAGTTATGAGAGGTTTACATACACACATACATACAGACGTAAAAATAGTGAGAATAGCTTTCTAGGATCACAAAACGTCGAGATCTGATGAAAACTCGATTTTCGAAAATCGGGGTGAAATCAATAACTTCTCTATTTTTGAAAATTTTCAATTTTCTTAGCGGGAAGTTAAAAAAGTATTTTCTTGAGGATCTCGGTGGCCCTGCCAGATAAGGGCCCAATCGGCAACTGGTAATTTGCCATTCTTTAAATCTGCCATTGTAGCCTAATTATTAAAAATTAATCGCACAAATAAACCAACAACGTTTTTATATGCGTATTAATCATACAATGTACATGTTATAAACAATTTTTTAAAACTTCTAAAACTAAAACTGCTTTATACATTATGAAGTATTTTTGTTTCTTCAGAACAAGCGACAGATGGCTCACTACCATCCGAAAGCTGGGAACTCAACATGGAAATTTGCGATTTGATAAATTCGTCCGAAGATGGACCTCGCGATGCGTCCAAAGCAATACGCAAACGGTTGCAGCAAAATGCCGGTAAAAATTACACGGTTGTGATGTATGCTCTAACGGTTCTTGAAACTTGCGTTAAAAATTGCGGCAAACGGTTTCACGTACTCGTCTGCAGCAAGGATTTTGTTCAGGATTTGGTTAAACTAATTGGACCGAAGAACGATCCTCCAACGGCAGTCCAAGAAAAAGTTTTATCGATGCTACAGGCTTGGGCCGATGCTTTCAAAGGTCAACCAGATCTCTCTGGCGTCTGCCAAGTCGTATCTGATCTTAGAGCGAAAGGTATCGAGTTTCCACCTACGGATTTGGACACCATGGCTCCAATCCATACACCCCAAAGGGTAATTATTTAATTATTAAATTGTTTAGTTAGACCGATGAAAATATACGACTTTCCGAGTTAATTACTTTCTAGGACTGGCTCGTAATGCAGAGAAGACTTGAAAAAAAACTTGCAGAGCAGGATCAGTCTGTATCTTGCTTGTTTAATTTGTCCGGTCACTCAATTCTTTTTTAACTTAGTTTAATTGATTTATTTGCTATGCTCAAACACCAGTTTTGTTTTGAATAGAGTGTTACAGAACCATGTGCCGAGGTAACAGTTCCAAGTTCGCCAACGTCTCGTACAACACCGAATAGAGTTCAGGTTGCTCAAGCTCTTGCACCTGAACAGTTAGCTAAGCTGCAAAGCGAACTCGACGTGGTACAAACAAACGCAGCCGTACTTGCCGAGATGTTGACTGAATTAACTCCGGGTAAAGAAGAACCTGATGACTTGCAATTGCTTCAGGAACTGCACACCACTTGCAGAGAAATGCAGCAACGTCTCGTCGAACTGATTGCAAAAGTGAGTGGAAATTTTATAGGTGTATTATTAATTAGAATGGGTTTTTTTATCATAAAGTGCAGGACAAGCTTCAATCAAAAAAACTAATTTTTGGATTGTCCATTTTGGCGCGAATTTCAGCGTATCACTTAAGTCCACTCAGCCAACTAAATTATCGGAACCATATGTAGTCACACGTACAAAAGCACAAACATAACGCCATCAGCCGATCGCGATTGGATCGATAATTTGTGTCTCGAAACAGATTTTGAAATCGGCCGATTTTGTGTCGGGTCATGCGCGCTTTTTCATATAACACCATTGTCATTACTATCCAATATTTTGGCCAATGTGATTTATCGTTCATTCAATTATGATAAGCAATATCTGGATGACCGAGCTTTGCTCGGATGAGTTAAAAAAAAATAGTACTTAAAGTTCCCATTTCATCAAAATCGTTAGTCGTTTTTAAGAAAAAAATTACATACCTATAAGTAGATAATATTATTATATGTCAGTATACGTCATACTACATAACGTATGTACCTACATATTTTCAAATAATTACTGATTATTTTAATAAGTTAAAGATTGACTGTCAGAGTAATTTGACATAAATAATGAAAATAGTTTGTTTTTTCCAAAGCCTACTCACCATACCACACTGTTTTATAACGTTAAAAAAACTGTTTTTTAAAATGATAAAATCGATAAGAAAACGAATTTTTCCAGGGATGAGACCTAGCTAGATAGATTTTTTGCCCCCCAAAACCCCTTTTCAGTAAATTTCATCCAAATCGTTAGGGCCGTTTTCGAGAAAATATTTATATAGGTACATATATACAAGATTTGCTCGTTTAATAATATAGGGATTCAAAATTAAATTAATTTAAAAAAAATTTTTTTTTTTGTTATTTAGTGTTAATGGCCTGACTCTTGTCTTTGGCCGATTATATTTGCTTGTAACTTTTCTCTTGTTATCAAAAAAAAAAAAATTAATAACGGACACAACGGAAAGATTCCTGATATTTTAATAGCAAACAATTCAGATTTCGGGCAATACATTGTACAACTCACGTGTTACGTTGTATAAAACATGTCGAACTAAATTATAAAATGGTACAAAACAAACACTGACTCCCACTGCTTTAAAAAAATGACGTAATATCCATATCGTTTCTGCATCGTGAAATATACATGGTTACACATCTATGTCCACGAACCTTCAGAGGATATTTATCATCCGTATCCAGCTGTCATTTTCAACATCGTAACACTAGACTACACCCATATCTTGAGCTGATTTTTTTCACCTCCGACAAAATAAATTTTTGTGTCCACCCCGACAATTTGAATACAAGACCTAGGTGTCAGAATTCTAGTTATAAATTCCCAAGAATTCGTCTCTACGTTGTAAGTGTCTATAGTATCAATTAATTCATCACGTTTTTTGAGTGTTTTAAAGACCACCAACAGCTAAGGTTATTTGGGCCTAGCACCAATTCATATTTTCAATTCATTATTTTTTTTTAATAATAAATTGAAAATCCAATTTACACTTTTACCAGCTCTCGGGCTAGAACCCGGGAACTGGAGACTTGTAATAGAGGAACCATAGCAACGCCATGTAAACAACAGCATTACTACACGCTCGGCCATTCTCAAGCCCTAGGTTTTTTTAACTATCCTCCGCAAACATATTATATACGGTGACCTATCGCTAACATTGCATGATCGGCACGTAGAGTCAACATTGGCGATTTGTACTCCCACATAAGCACTATTGAAAATCAAATAACATATTTAGTTGACTGTGGATTTTTGATTATAAGATTGCTGATGACCGATTGACGGCCGAACTGCTGAGAGTCAACGACGAATTAAATAATGTATTTCTACGCTACGCCCGTCACGAGAAAAATCGTGAAGTGGGAAATAAGACGCCTTCGGCTATTTTAGCCGGAGCTCTCGGACAACCGCCCGCTTCTAAAACTGATCAGCTGATAGACTTAAGCGACGGTGTCGAAACATTGACTGTAAAGGAAGCAGCACCGGAAGCACGTTCGCCTAATGCAGATGAGTTCGATATGTTTGCGCAATCGAGAAATGTTACTTATGAAACTTCTAAACTTGGGTAAGTGATTTGTTTTATTTTTTCACAACGCCGCTATTGAATGCAAGTGATACTTTATTTATTTAATAAATGAGTAATAACATTCTTGTATACAGTCGTATAATATAGATGGACGTGACTTGACGCGCGACATGCGTAACCGAACGGAAAAACGGCTATAAAGTTTCACTTAAAAATAAAAAAAACATTTATTTATTACTGTTTTCTATTAGAAATCATTGCCACAAACACAATGGCGTTTATTTCATTTCAGTACGGAGATATAAATTTTAATACGTCCTTACGTCACCAGCCCCGTCGCGTTGGGTTTATAACCAGGCCGCCTATCTTTGCTGTACACTGATCGCACTGTCGCTATCGTGTGTGTGTGTTTTAAAGACCACCAACAGCTAAGGTTATTTGGGCCTAGCACCAATTCATATTTTCAATTCATTATTTTTTATTTTTAATAATAAATTGAAAATCCAATTGACACTTTCACCAGCTCTCGGGCTAGAACCCGGAAACTGGGGACTTGTAATAGAGGAACCATAGCAATACCATGTAAACAACAGCATTGCTAAACTCTCGGCCATTCTCAAGCCTCACTGTCGCTATCAATATGGGACACTATGGGTGCATTCTACTTGGCGATCGCAACGCTTACAACGACCAAACGTAATGAACGCGGCCATAAGGCGCGAGCGTAGTGGGCGAAATGGTCGCCAAGTGGAATGCACCATATATGGGCTATAGTAGTAGGCCGTGATATTCAGAGCTGTTGACATCAGCCCGTCGAAAGAAAAAATAGAGAAAATCTCTATTTTTTCTTTCAATTTCAAAAATTTATTGTGAAGCTGTTTTAAGTGCTAGAAAAAATTAAAAAAGTCGTTTATAGGCTCATTGTTTGAGTTTATAATTGCAGAGGCAGCACGTATAAAGATAATCTTGACCCTGATCAGGTTAGCGGAGGATTAGGGAGTCTCACGCAATCGAGAGCACAGCCACCTGCCGTAAGTGTTTATTAAAAAAAATATATTTTTGTATAAGATGGTATAAGCTTTGGTATAAGTGTGTATTTTCCATAGAGATATCATAGATAGAGTAGGGGAGTCATAGTCACAACTGTAGGTGACAATGTCAAGTTGGAAAAGACAGATAGACAACGAATAGTTTCTCTTTTCCTTGTTTTCTGACGCATTTGTGAATTTAAAAATTTATAAGTAGGTTGTTAATTTACATCTGTAACCATGATTATGTATTTGTGATAGAAAAAGATAGAAAAACACGTCTATTCTCCATCTCTATCTTTTGCACTGACACTTTTTTTAGTGTCTTCCCTCCTCTATCTATGATATCTCAATGGTATTTTCTAAGTGTTTCTGATCGTTTTGTGTTCCATGTGTTTTGTGTAGCCTGCTGTTGAGGTGAGAGAGACGGATTTCGATGAAATGGCAGCATGGCTCGACAGCACGGTAAATCATGTTTTGTTTTTGTTTCGTTTAATTTTCAAAAAACCCTGTTATTGCTTTATGGATTTAGTTTTCATTTTGTGTTGCAATGCTTGTTATTTTTCTTATGTAAATGGTAACAGTACTCTAGCAATAGTTGGCAGAAGAAGCATGCAAGGTGTCCACAGAAAACATATTATATTATACAGGTTAATAATAAACTCAACGAGCAAAGAATCCCTCTAGCTATTTTTTGTTTATTATACATTGAAGCATTCGATGGATATTAAGTTTGGAAGAATCCTGTACAACACCTGTGCCGTACGATAGCTCGAGTAATTAATAATTAATATTAAAAGGGCCTGCACTTCACACTTTTCAAAAGATGGCGCCACCATATGTAATATAATCTAATCTTTTTCACAACGTAGCGGCTTTCATATTGAAAGTGCAGTCAATTTGTGTTATCAGTAAGATTCTGTGGATGATATTCTTGGTATTAAACATTTTTGGGTTCATGTATTGAAATTAGTAAAAGTAAGAATTGAGATTGAATTTGAAATATTTTTTTCAATGAAGAGGCATTTTGAGGCATTTAATACCTAAATTGGAAGACAACAAATGGATATGTTGAAGTTCAAGACGAAATTGTTGATAATTAAGTCACTCATGACAGATACTGTAACTGTGGCTGCTATCAGTAACTAAAAAAAGTGTAGTTATTGTCTAAGAGAGGGCGCTACTTTCATTTTGTTTACATTGGTATAAATGTCAATTTTGAATTTAGTGTTAAATTCGTGTTTTTCAAAGGTTATGTGATTGATTGTGTTTTAAGCATTGATGCTGTAAAGGGTAGAGTGATGTCAAGCGTGAGTCCTCTATATGCTAGTAGTCGAACTACTCAAAATATTTCAAAAAATTAAACTGTTAAAATTATAGTTTGTTACATTTATAACGACGACAGTGCCTCTAAAGGTTTTTAACGACAACTTGAAGTGCAGACCCCTTTTAATAAAAGCTATTCAGTAGGCGGTCGAATGCTAAAAACGTCGCCAAATGCGCAGAATAAGTCGCTTAATATTTGTTGCAACTCTTAGTTTCGATACAATGGATTTTGATTATTTCCATTAAAATTATGGGGGGCGCGCGCCTCCCAATGGAAATAGTCAAACCAACAAACACACTTAAAATATCAAACGTCAAAAACTACGGTTATATGAATTTTGTGGCCATGTTAAATTTTATTTTGCACATTTACCGACTTTGCTTAGTCACGCTCTAGATATTCTTTTTTCTTGTGATGCGCTTTTGTTACACAAAATAGTAACAGTATTTTTTTTTTTTTTTGACTTAAATCAGCCGGGAGCCGCTCCAACGACTGCTCCGGAAGAAAGTGTGACAAGCAGTGAGTTTGAACGTTTCTTAGCGGAACGAGCGGCTGCCGCAGAGGCTCTGCCATCGCAACAGCAGCCAAAACCACAAACGCGGCCTAGCAAACGCGATAAACCTGATGACGATGCCAGTTTATTTGCACTCTGAACAGTTAATTGATGACAAGTGCATAGTGCTACAGTGTGGCCAACTGAGAGATATATATTGACAAAGATGAGTTTGTTATGTTGGTTGAGTGTATCGTAAGTGTTGAATGTGTTGTGCAAATGATATTGAAAAATAATTAATTTCCTAAATTATATTATTATCACCAGTCATAATTTATAACACTTTGAATCCGTAATAGTTTTTGTCCATTTTACTTTCGAATGATCGTAGGAGTGAAGGAAATCTTGTTATGGCGATAAAATCTAATTCGAGATTTCGAAAAATTTAGACATTTCATGGTTTCCACATACTTACCGAAAAAACGTAAGTTTGTTCATCCAAAACTTTATTGACACACTATTCAACAGATCGAAAGCAAATTTTAAACTTATGGTTTTTTAATGAATGAAAATTAATATGTCATTAATGACCATCTGTCTCGAAAAAAAAATCCAGAGAGGATTGTTTACCGATGAATGAAAATGTGCACTACAATATCTATTGCTATTGATGTAGTTGAGCGCAAAAGTCAGTGCTGTGAAGCCGTACCATTTATTTGTTAAATTGTGTAGAAAACATGCTAAATTTCATAACGTGTTATTTCCATCCACATCGGAATCGTTTTTATTATAGGTTTAAGATTAGAGTTTCCGAAAAGAAAAATGGTCAAAAACGTTTTGGATATTTGTTATTATTTGTAGTTGGTCGCATTTGAATTGTATCTCAGAGTTTGCACAGAATAACCCACAATATTAGTCTTAACTCGTAAGTCCTAATCATTAGATAAAATAGGAAGCAGCTTTACTTACATTGCCCAAACTGAATGTTACATCAGTTAGCTTCATAAATGTTTTTTGATAACCGATAATTATTGATTTTTATTCAATGCTTTTAATTATTTCTCAGAGTGTTTATGGAATAATCCACTATTAATTTATAATCTTTCAAGTTTGAACGTTAACCTTACTTTTCCGCCATGTTTATTCAGCTACGGTATGCTGAATAAACATGGCGGAAAGATAAACCTGATGATATTTTCCAAATAAATCTACTAAATTGATAGCAGTAGACAATAGTATTGACCAGAGTAACAAAAATAAGTAATAAAGTACTCCAAGAATTCGCTCGCTAAAATTAAAAATCAAAAGACGCTCGTCTTCATTATTCCTGAAAACAAATGTATAAAATATTTCAGTTGGAAAAAGACAAACGGTTGGGTTGTATTAATCGTAGTATGTATTTATAAATATTTTTATTAAAATTTTATCAATGCGAAGTTAATTCTGTGCAGTTTGTGTTTAGTATAGCATTTTATAAGATTCGTAGATGTTTTTTTAAAGAAAACAAATTTTTTAAGTCGTGGGACCGTTTACCATTTATCGATATAAACCAATCAAGTTCGTTGTGATTGTTCAGTTGATTTTCTTCTTATAGTTTGCGTGTTTATTAAAAAAAAAAAATAGTTACTACAAAAACGTAATTGAACGACGATTTCTTTTTTATTCAGTAATGTTAATTGATATAGAATTCCTCACTAAATTTTGAACAATGTTATTTTTAATTGCTATTAACAATCACTTGTAGAACTATGGATAAATGCAAAAGCGTTGTTCAGAATAATGTATTTTTCATATCCGAAGTTTTAGTTTCTTGTACTAATTTGGACATGGCGCATGTACGAAGGCGTCACTATTTATTGTTAACTGTGATCTGATAATATTAAGAGAACCGTGGACTGATTTTTATTATTTTTTTATTACGTTTCACTCAAATAGTTAATAAATATTTCTTCATTATAATTTTCTTTGGAATGAAAGTGTAAAAAAACCGTGGTTTAACTTCAGCTGAAAAATTTACCTTCAGTCGGACTCTACTTTAAAACTATTGTAACGTTACAATATATTTCAAGTAATTATGAAAATATGTTTAGTGACAATTTGTAGCGAACGTTTTTAGGATTGTTGAGTAGAAGAGTACTGCCATCTATGGACGACGCCCATATTAATAAATAGTAATTGCTTCCATGATATTCACTTGTACTCTTTTATAATTGGGTTTTTGAATGAATTTTTTTTTTACTTAAATGGAAAGATCACATACAAGTTTTATAGCAAAACTGTTTTTGTTTAATTTAATATTTTTGCTTACTAATTAAAAAGTTATATTTAAATAAAAATTAATTTTTAAGCTCAGTTCCGATGACGCGCCGAAAGAATCCGAACGCGTGTGACGTCATTATGTTATCTATAGTCTTTGTATCCATGGTTACCAAGTTAAAAATTTATTACTTTTGATAGTATGTGTAATACATATACACAAATACCAACAAATGCACACAAATTTTAACATAACGACATCACAAACATTCCTGACGCGTTTTGAAGTCACGTAATATTTTTAAAATTTTTATTATTAGAAAAAATTAATAATTTTTTTAAAATTTAAATACCTAATTAGAGGTAATTTTCATTGGGTTGATAAAAATTGCATAAAAAGGCTGCTTTCAAAAATTCATGTTATGGCGTCAAAACAATAAAAAATATAATCGCTGTTAGACAGACCGTACATGGGCCACATTTTGCAGTCAGGCCGACCGCAAATTTGCAGTCGCGTCTCGGAGAGCTGTGATTCTCCTATACAAGTACGACTGTGGGGACCGCTCAAAGCGAACTACAGTCGTCCGTTTCGACTGGAGCGAACACCCATGTCTGCCGGGTAGTAGTATTTGTATGGAGAATCAAAGCTCTGCGAGACGCGACCGCATTTTTGTGGTCGGCCCGATTACGAAATGTGGCCCGTGTACGGTCTGCCTTAAAGTCCAACTTCGTATAAATACAGAAACATAAAACGTGTCATTCTGAACTACGATCTTGTAAATATACAGCAATTTGGAAATCGCTGTAAGTATAATGCATTATCATATCGATCACCTTGTATCGCTTAGAGGTATCAATGTGTCTAAACAAGGCTGTTTGTTATTATTCCAGTCAGATGTTTTTATGTTGTAATTTGATTCATTTTTGAAGTTATGAAATGATTCAATAATAGTTATTACTTATTTTAAAATTAAGGGCAAAATATAGGTCCTTTAACTATAAATTTTAAAATACTTAGATAGTAACTTGAAATTTTTAATAAAAAATGTAGATACTGAGATGAAGTCAAAAGTTTACATAAGTGGTTCGGTATTTTTGATTCTTGGTAATTTTTCGATTCACCGTATTTTAAGATATGAACGAGATAAAAAAAGACGTGTCAGCGCTTATGCAAGTTTATGACTGAAGCAACTTTATAATAAAATATATGACTTGGTCTAATCGTCTATACGTACCTATATCAAATATATATATAATATATTATTTTATTAAAAGAAAAGGTTGTTACTGTAATTATTTTTTATTATATTATTTAACAGTGACAAATAAATAGTGTATTTGTTAACATTTTGCTGCAAAATAGTGTTTTTTTTTTTTTGTCTTTAGACCGGTGTTATTTTATAACTAAACTATCTCATTCTCGGAATCAATATCATAATATTCAGTACTGTTATTTTTAACAAGGGTTGCCAGATGCCCCGTATTTTACGGGTTACCCCGTTTTTCAGGCTAAGATAATACAAAAACCCATAATTTCGAAAATAAAATACGGGGTAAATAAAGCTCCAAGTTACAAGTCAAATGTAATTTTAAGTTATCTTGCAAAGATTTTTATATATTTGCTTCTCAAAATGAAGAGCTTTTAAAAATGTTTCTTCTAACCATAAATATAAATTTAAAAAATTCGACTGATGACCAGTCCTATACTTCCCACCTAGTAAATATTTGCAAAAAATAAACACTTTTTTATTTTTTGACTAGGCCCAAATAACCTTAGCTGTTGGTGGTCTTTAAAACACAATTTAATTTTTATTCTTTGAAAAAAGCATGACCCTCTTTTTTGTTTGGTGATCTACTGATGGCTAACTTAATATAGCAAAAATCATGGTTACCTTGATTTACGTACAATTTTTATTTTTTTTAGTAAAATATTTTTTTTCTCGAAAATTATACATTTTAGAGAAAAAAAATATTTACATTTTTTTCATATTATAACATCTAGAATTCATTTATATTTTTTTTTACCTATGTTAATAAGTGACATTGAGGACGTTTTTTTGAGTATCTCAGGATCCACTGAACCGATTTGACTCAAAATCTAATCAGATCTAAGTTAAAGGCTGATAAACACAATAGAACAATCGGCATGCCCGTATGTTGTTCCGTTCTTAAGATATCGATGGCGAAAAATTGACCACACACACACACACACACATACATACAGACATCAGTCAGAAAATGATCTTAAACGATTGCTAGGGTCTCAAAACGTGAAAATCTGTTAAAATCTCGAAATATTTTTTTCGGACTAAATCCATTACTTCCCTACCATAGTAGAGGTGGGAAGTAAAAATAGATTATCTTTATTAAACATTGCTGTTTTAATTGTCTCCCGTAAAAATATCTAAAACCCGTATTTTTTATACTGGTAACCCTTTAATCAACTAGCGGCAGGTGGCAACCCTAGTTGCCGGACATTTAAAAGTTCAGGCATGGTTTTTTGAAAACATTTTTGAGAATGTCAAGTTTGTCAATAGGGTCTAAACATAACCTATAAATATGTTTATAAAGTAAAAAAAGTTTGCAGATTCTATTAAAAAAAAGCGGCCAAGTGCGCGTCGGACGACGCACAGTGAAGGGTTCCGTA
Source organism: Mongoloraphidia duomilia (assembly GCA_039654895.1). Classification (NCBI taxonomy): domain Eukaryota; kingdom Metazoa; phylum Arthropoda; class Insecta; order Raphidioptera; family Raphidiidae; genus Mongoloraphidia; species Mongoloraphidia duomilia. The sequence goes on from CM077527.1 coordinate 19,920,343, forward strand.
GTCGGTTGAAAATATCCCTTATCTCAAAAACTACACAACATATCGTATTCAAACCAATTTTCTTTGAAAGTATTTTATAAGTTCTACTTCCTTAAATTTTTTCAGAATTTTCCACCCCATAATTGAAAAGTTCAAGGGGTATACAAATTCGGCTACTGGCCAAAGACAAGAGTCAGGCCAATAAACAATTAATAAAAAAAAAAAAAAAAAAGTTCAAGGGGAAGACCCACTTATTACGACTTTAGAAGCTCATATCCCACCAACTATTGACCTAAATAAAAAAGTCATTTTGAATCTTCTTCATCATTTTTGAAGACCTATCTAGCGATACCCCACACGCTTATGTGCACTGGAATTATTTTTTTTTTCATCCCTCATTTACATGTATGGTGTGCCACCCCTAATATTTTTTTGTAATTTCACTTCACCATTGTATAGCGGTTCATAAAAAGCATCTGCCTTCCAAATTTTATCTATATAGTGCCAATAGTCTCCGAGTAAAATGGTAAAAAAGGTAGCGATTCTATGAGCATTAAAAATGCCCGGTTACTTTTCCTAAATATTTCTCAAAAAATTATGGTAGAGAATATAAAATAGGGAGCCGACATAAAAACACGTAAAATTTCTGTACAAAACGTTTTATTACAATAGATATTCAAAACAATATCGCAGCAATAGAAAGATCCTAAATAAATATACATTCATATAATCATTAATCAATATCATTTTAGAAACTCAATCATTATTTTAATAAAATCACATAGAATCATCTACTTGGTTTTATAAAAATAATGATTGCATTTCTATGTGCGCAGTGTAAAAACGATGGTTGTGAATGGCATTTCGTAAGACAAACCATCAAAAGTATTGCCATTTGCCAAGTATTGCGTCTTTGATCGCATCAACATATTGCGCCGGAACCCAATAAATCCAATATCGTGACGCTTCAGTCGGTCCTAGTTGCAAACCCACGATATGGTAATGTTCAAAACCCTCGATGGGTTCACTAACAACACTCTTTATCGAATTCATTGCTAACTTTTCAGTACGTTCGCGCGTTCCTAGCCACAGCTGGTCCTGTTCAAGTTTAAACGTTAACCTTACTTTTCCACCATGTTTATTTAGCATACCACTAAGTGGTCGACCTGGCAGTTGTTCCTGTAATTACACAAACATACTAAAAATAAAACACGAACAGTAAATTACAACTCTTGATTTTTCCGAGACGGAAATACAAGTTGATGGAATAATCAATACGTATTCACGATTTATAATAATAAATACTGACAATACGCCATATTGATTTCTATTACCTTAACGTCTAATAAGCCAGGCATAGCATCATCCGGAACCCCCTTATCTAATACTTTACGATGCATCTTTTGCCTACAAAGTGGTTCTTTTGCTACAGCAGCTTTGTCTGCTTCAGCAACTTCCTATAAAATTGAAAAACAACAATATAAGTTCGTTAAACTACTGTTCAACATTTTTTTATTCGTTTATCAAAAATCGTTTTTTTTTTTCAGCATCTAGAGGAATAGTGTTTCGAACTACGAAGTAAAGAGCGATAAAAATGAACAAAATTATACATGTTGTACCTATCCCTTACTAGAATGTTGTAAGCAGAGCCATCTGACTGGTAAAAATACTATTCAGTATCAAAGTACTAGGTTTATATTTGACGAAGTACCTGGTACTCGGTTTTTTTTTTTTTTTTGAAAAATAAGTTCTCGGTGCACTCCTATTTATCTATCACTGATATGCGATAAAACAAAAAAATATTGTGCACTTAAGTTCTTACCTCTTTTCCAACACCTGAAACAGCCAATACATCGTCCAGTTTCGAGCCTACAATCATTAATTTGGCACCGGAATTAATGCCCACCTGTCTCAGAGTCTGTTCATCTCTTGCAAGCCCTTTAAACATTATCTTCTGCAGTGCTTTCGGTACACCAATAATATCTTGAAGCTTGATTTTAAGTTGGGCTATGGTGTCGTCTAAAGGCGCTGTTATATCATGCTTGACTTTGTTGTAAATCGCTTTGAAAGTAACTGTTTCGGCTGTAATATCTTCTACGAGAGTCGGTTCCGAAAGATCTTTTATATGCGCATTTGTTTTCTCACTTTCTGATGTATCGCCGCAATTATTACTTGTGGTCGATTCACCTTTATCTGTCGAATCTGAAAATGTTAATTGAAATCGAATAAAAATCGCGTTATCAAAAAAAAATCTCATATGACTTGCAATAAATAGGCAATTTTAAAGGTTATATACACACAAAAATGTTTCTTAAATTTGCAGACACAATATATTATAACTACGTTTTTATTTAAAATACGTAAAAATACGGTATTCGAAAGTACATACCTAAACATTCCATAATTTATTAAGAATATGAAAATGCGACAAAAAAATTTACAGCTGTCAAAATTCTTGGTTATGTTTTCACCAGCTGATTTTGCAGATTTCCTGATTGAAGTTTAGTGCTGTATGTTTTCTATTTTTCGTTCTACTCGTACAATCATAGTTTCAATTTTTTTGGAAACAGTGATTTTTTAATACAGAATGCGAGAATTTTACAAAAAAAAACTGTCAAAGAAAGCAATTGCAGTTTTATTTCTATGGTTCTACAATAACCGTCAACCATAGACTACACCGTCACAGTCACAGCGGGCAGCGACTCTCTAGTTTTATTTCTGACGACCACAGAGTAATATGCCATGATGCCAATTGTCATAGAGAAGTCAACGTTCTAATCGGATAGAAGGGGGGTCAAGTACCGGATTTTTCGCGCGTTTTGAGTGGGATTTTTTAATAATTTCGTAAAAAAATGCCGCCAAAAAAACGCGACAAAGATGCTGAAGCAACCAAAAATCTTCGGATGGATCATATTCAAGCCGACCATGAACTATTTCTGCAAGCCTTTGAAAGTTAGTATAGTGGGATAGGTTACATTTTAATTTACTAGACGCTTTGATTTTTTTAATTTATAAATCCAGATATTTGTGTATAAACTAAAGAGCACAACATATACAATAATGATTAATGAGAATAAAATGCAATCAATACAATCTTTGATTGAAACTCAGTTAGGTTAGGTCATTAGTAATTACTAATCAGTATTTCTTCGAATTGGCTTTCAGAACCTACACAAATATACCGTTTCCTCCGCACACGAAATATGCTATCAGTAAGTAATTAATATTCGTATGAACACTTATTTTCTTCATACTGTAGCTAACATTGTTGTGTCTTCTCCAGCCAATATTTCTGAACCGCACCTTGAGTTATATGAGACACCGAATGTCTCGCAACAATACATTACGACAGACATTTCACGTTGATCAACTGCTTGACCGGGTAACCGGGAGTGGAATATCAACAGGCGGAACCAAACCTGCGGCAGGACACGTTACCATTACATTCCTCGGCTTCCACGACTCATCGCTCACAACGTCTGGTAATTACCGTGCACAAGTCGAAACGATGGTTTTGAAAATATCACACAAGAAACGTAAAGACAGTGTCTCACCATTATTACAGGTAAACTTTGAGCAAATTTAGATGCGTTTAATTATTTATCACTCGTGAAGTAATTTCTGAATCGGTGTTACAGGTGTCATTTGGAGTTACTGATGTGGATGTAAATCCTCCGTTGCATGACAGTGCACTGCCCCTTGGAGGAAAACCTCCAATGATTAACATTCCCACAGAATCGTTCAGTTCACAACAAAATGGTGGACATCCATTCAAGTCATACATGCTATTACTAAGGGTTCAATGTTATCAGTTACAACATTCAGATATTTCGACAGAGATTGACCAGCCGGCTATAAAGAGACGAAGATCCGTCGGTCCCGCTAAACTCTACGGGGCGGATCTGGTGGTATACGATAAACACAATAGGTGTTTACTGACTGACGCAGATTACGAATTGGCGCTAAGCGAACTATCAACAACTGACTCCCCTACAAAAGTGTCGCCAAAAAAATATTCCAGTTGGGAAAGTATTGGGCCGGAATTAACAGACGACGAAAGTTGCGAGCCTTTTGCCGATTTCCGTAAATCACCTACACTTAAGTTGCGTTTGCGTTGGTCTCGTATTCCACAACAGACTGCCAACCGTTCTCAGAAACAAATAATAAAGAAAAATAACAGTCAACCAACCGAACGGCCTCAAATTATTTACCAGTTTTTATACAACAATAATAGTCGACAACAAACTGAAGCGTGCGATGATTTGCATTGCCCCTGGTGCAGTCTCGATTGCGGTAACCTCTATCCCTTGTTAAAGCATCTTCGTTTATGCCATGCGCGATTTACGTTCACATATGTGCCATTGTCCGGTACTGCATCGGCCCGGATCGATGTGGCAATTAATGAATTATACGACGGTTCCTACTGCGGAGCTCCACACGCGTTAGCTGGACCTCGACTGCAGACTGGAGGTTCCGGCCCGACTAGGAGAACAGTAGTTACAAGGTTACTCGTTGCTCGACCGCATCGTTCCATGCGACAACAACAAAACCTTACCGAATTTGTGCAACGTAATGAAGAAGGCGAACGTGACGCGAGAAGACCTTACTTATCTGGACATGCGCGATTATATCATCATACAGGAACTTGTTTGCCAGTTTGGCCACAGGAATTGGAGTGCGATTCAGAAGCTGAACATGATCCCGACTGGCTCAGAACCAAAACTAAAATGATGATAGACGATTTCACAGACGTGAACGACGGTGAAAAGGAACTGATGAAACTATGGAATCTACACGTTATGAAAGATGGATTCGTAGGCGATTGTCAAATTCCATTAGCATGCACAGAATTCGTTAAACGGTGTGGACGTGATATCATCGATAGAAACTTGTACCGTAATTTTGTTTTGCATTTGTGCAGCCTGTTTGATTTTGGCTTAATCAGTCCAGTCACACTGTATGAAGTTGTGCGCAAGTTACAAGCGCTTAGCTAGTTTGTATTATCAACTGTTTAAGCAAAAGACAATGTACATTAAAAATAAAAAAAGAAAGTAGGAAGATATATATTAGTGTAAGCACTAAATTGTGAGTATCTTTGCTATTGAATTTTTGAAAATTAGTTTGACGTTAATTTAATTTTTAAAACGTTTTTTTATTTTATACCGATCATTTTTCTACTCGTTCTGTTAGTCAAATATAGAATGGTGTTCTAATATTGTGAGTGAAAATTTTTACAGATTTTCATAACGGTTTTTTAAAAATCAAGATGGCATGATTGAATTTTATAGTATTTTTTTTTTATTGATAAAGTATTTTTTATTTGTGTAACATTATTCAAATAGATTTTTTGAAGGTCTGTATGTATTTAAAAACAGAGATATGCATATTGCATAGTTAAATGTTTCTTATCGAGAAAGTTCACATTGTAATTGTGGCACTTTGCTTAAAATATGAATAGAATCAATATACAGATGATCAGTTGAGAATTATGAACAAAGCATGTTTTAATTAATTTTATTGTAGATATTTCAAAATGGCCACTCTTGATAGAACTCGTAATATTCATTGTATTGGACTGATGTGTCAAATGTAGATGAAAATTATAGCAAGTGTCGCCATTTTTAGTGTTTTCACTAGTTCTGTATTGTTGGGAATAACTATAGTTGTTATTTGGTGTAGGATGAATCTTTCTATTTATTGTTGTGTGAGAGATTTTGTTTTGAGTCTAAAAGACTTAATTTTTCACTGCCATTGATTTAAAATTGTGTACGCTTTAGTAGTCATAATTTGGAATCGATTATCACTGCCTTTAGCCATTAATTGATATGTATGTAAAAAAAAAATGGAAGCAATGAGAACTGCCAGTGACAACCAATATATTACAGTACTGCCATTCCGCTGTTAATTTCAAGAAGGATACACTGCATTGTCACATAACCGTGAAATTATATTATCACCTGTCAAATGTTTATATTATGATAGTCTAGTACGGTACTGCCGCCTGCAGTTACTTTTACCAGGCTACTCTGATTCCCAGTATATTTATGAAAAATAAAAGACGAACATAAATTGAAGTAGCATTTTCTTTTGTTTTATGCAAATAGATGCATAGATAAACATTAAATAGGCTAAGTAGAACAATGAGACAGAATAAGTAATCAAAGTACTGTAGAATATAGATTATCTGTCATCTGACCAATCGACACCATGCCCCTTCCTTCCATTAACGTTCATGCGACCTTTATTGCGTTCCAACTAGGGCTTCAATTCGGGTATCAATATTTTAGTCTGTTAAATTTAAATTCAACTGGTTATGGGCGCAGCACGCTTCCAATTTAAATTTAACATGATTGGGATTTTTTATGTAAGTGGCATGTTCGTAATTTTTTTTAACTAACCATTTATTAAACAAAATATTAATTATTAAAGTAGGAACACAACAAAAGTTATTTTTTGAAAATAGGAACAAAGTTCAAATACGAATGACCGATTACTGCATGTATTTACGAATATCGATCCCCATGTGAATCTTGGTATTACAGAAATATAATTTCGGGATCTCGAGATTGGAAGGCCTAGTTGCAATCAACACCACAGTCCCATATATAACAGATAATCGAGCTTATGCTGTAGTTTAAGACTTCAAAATTAGCAACAAAAAAGTTGTCATGATCTAGTTTGCATTTCTCTAAATGCTCGATGTTCTTTACTTAACCTATTTAGTATTTTATGTTAGGACAACTGAAATAACTGACTTATCGAATCTGTATCTAAAATGGTATTTCGATAACTTCTCTGGCTTGTTGAATGTATCAAGAAGCCTCACAATAACTGAACAGCTGTTATGTAACTTATGGTTAAATTTTATTCAAGTTTTGAGGACATTTTGATTTGTTTAGGAGAAATATTTAAGAATTATTGTAGTAAAGCAGTCACTTATCAGAGGACTTAATTTTTATTGTATGTCAAATCAATGTTTAAAATAAAATGACATTTTTTAAAACCGATTGTCAATTATTTATTTTCTTTACTGTCAAATTTTAAAACATAAATTTGTACCAGTCTTTTTTTATAGTTTAATTACATCTTTTTAACAAAATTAACGCAAATAAATTATAAATATAATTTTATTCGGTAGAAATAAATTGTTTATTCGTGTTGAGTGAACTTGTTTTTAAAAAAAAAGACTTGAATTTTATTGAACAATGCCACGATATTTTAGATATCTTAAAACGAAAGCTACTGGTAAGTTTGCATACAAATAAATAATTTGAACAAAGTTGTAATTCATAAAATTTTCTTGCAGAAAAACATAACTCAAAGAATTCTGATGTTCCAAATTCAAGTATTGCGTTGGATAATTCAAATGATCAATTGTTCAAGGTAAATCGGTTTATTAAAAGCTGTGCTAACAATAAGTAATTTTGGGCCATGTCAGCGCAACAAATAAAATGCATGTCAAATTCTCGGACTTTTCGGGTTGTTTGAACCAGGCGCGGATCCAAGTTTTCGCTCAGGGGGGGAGCAAGTTTTATGTAAGTTACCTATCTTCAAGGAGATTTCTGATTTGTGTATGAAACAAAAAATTGGGTAAAGTATTATTATTAAACTATAGTCTATAATCTAATATATATAGTCAATTGCCCCACTCTGGATCCGCGCCTAGTTCTAGAACCCTAGAACTGTTAGAATCACGTTCGAATAGTCCAAAGAATCCGAGAATTTGACAAACAATCACGCAGTTGTGTCCGAAGAATTCTGTATTGCCAACAGACGTTTTGGGAGTTCAGAACTTACCAACAAACACTTATTTTTACAATGAAAGAACACTTTAGGATAACGAGCCGGCGGCAGCGGGGGTTTCGGGCGGTTTAAATTGTTTGGACATGATCACAGATGACGAAGCTCCACAGCGATGGCTTAAAGTCAAGGATAGCCTTGAAGCTCTTGCTACGGATCAAAAAGGTAAATTTACAAGAAAAAAAAAAACGATTCTTAAAATTGATGTTTGCGGAAATATTTATTTTTAATATTAAATTATCTTTAGCAGATATTCAAGAGTCGGTACCTTCTGAAGAAGTCCTTGAAATGCACAGAAATGACGGTGACCACACCGAACTTGAACCGACAAATAGTGAAAAAATGAAACCCGATGACAGTAGAGAAGAACAATGTGGGGACAAATTAAAAGGGCGGAATCGCAGTAGAAGACTTGCTGCCAAACTTGTGTGGGACCCTTGGGGTAAAAGAAAAGGAAACGTTAAAGATTCCAAGGTTGGATTATCGTTTAATAATAAATTATTGTAGATTATAGACGCGTCGACAACTCAGGTCATTAGCGTCTTCAACACAACAAATAATCCATTTGTGTATTAGAATCCGCCAGCCGGCATACACAAACCGACTAGTACGAGCTCGGGTCCCTGGGAGCGCTAATTCCCAAAGAACATTGGAATGCAATTTACGATAGCAACCACATTCTAATGTCCCCCCTGGGGGGGTATTATTGTTTAGCTATTGATTATTTTTAAACGTTTTTAAGTACTTTTACTGCTAGCTAACAACCAAATCTTGTGATCGCTGTAATTATGTTCAGCTTTCAATAATAAGTATTTCCCGTGCTTTTTTATACTATAGTTACATTTGTCTTTGGCCGAAGGTCAGAAAAAAATCGAAGTTCGACTTCGGCTAAAAAACTGGCCTTTGATTGGACTCTAATATTCATTTTATTTATTGTAGATTATAGGCGCGTCGACAACTTAGGTCATTAGCGTCTTAATTACATCAAATAATATATCACTTAAAACTAAATGATATCACAAAACATCTATGAGCGAGGTGGAATTCGAGTCCATGACAGCTTGCTCCTCTCTAGTATTCATATTAAGCCCAGATAGCCATAGCAGTCAGTGGCTTTAACTGAATAAAATATTTTAGTACCATCATTTTTTTTTTTTTAATTTTTAAGACCATAAAAAAGAAGGATAAATCGTTCAGAGGCGGTACCAATATTCGAGGTATTTTAAAACGTGTGAGCAGCGAACCGGTCGATAGATGGCCTCGAAATTCTGCTCAATTTATTGCTTCGACTACAAATGATTCAATAGATGATCTAGCGACTGTTTCAAGTGAACATCTCTGTAGCTATAGCGAGTAAGTGTAAATATAGAGGTTATCAGATTTAATAAAAGAGTTCGTGTCCATTTTGATAACAAATAGGTATGAATTATTCATAGATATGTGGACAATATAAAAATAGATGTTGTATTTACTATAAGTACGACATTTTGTCTGTATATTTCAGACTTCTTCATGTACTAAGTAATTAACATCATATTCACATATCAACTACTTGAAGAAGTCTGAATATACAGACGAAATGTCATACTTATAGTAAATACAACATCTATTTTTACTTTGTCCACATACCTACGAATAATTCATACCTATAATTTGTTATCAGATTTATTCTTTGAGGGTACTTGTTATTGGCGTGTATTATAAATTATTCGCAATTAAAAGCAAATGTAGATGTCAGCACTTCGGACGAAATTATGGTTTGAATTGTTTTGTAAGTAAAGTCAATTTTTAAGTTTAATGAGGTTAGATTTTTATGTCAGCAATGTGAAATCGAGCATTACTATACATTGATATTTATAAATACTTTGGTTTGAGTCAAATGAGACAAAATAGCATTATGGGAGTTGCCATTTTTTTTCTCGTAGACCCTACATATGACGACTTCGGATTCGAACACCAGATGTCGCCCATTTTGCTTTTAATTGCGAATAGGTCTTACTAGTTGAAATACCCGCTCTTTTTACAAAAACCCCTTTCCCAACTGCAGTTCTAATATATATCTAATTATTGTCAAGCGTCTGTATTTTACAATCGCTGGGTAATATCTGAATACTTCGATATTTAGATACATGTGACATTTAGCGGTTTTTGCAGTATCATCGACGATATAAGATTTATCACAAATTGAAATGATTTTAATAAATAACAAATTTTTTCTTCAGTTTAAGTGGATCTTACAGCTTTGCAAAGTGTGTACGTTTTTGCGATCGTGTAATGGTAATAAACTACGAACAGCAACGGCCTGGTCCGGCACCTCGTATTGACGAAGAACCACTTAAAGTAGCATCCCAACAACAGAAACGTAATAGAGAATTACGTAATCGATACATGGCCCTGGCTGCAGCCACTTTTCAAAGACCGTCAGTCAATTAAAAAGTAAAAAAGACAGTTCAGTTTACAGTTATGAAATGTGAATTTGTACTCTGGTAAATTTATGTAAGGGCTTTGTACGTTTAAAAATACACAGCAAACCAACTCAGTAAAAAGTTTTTAATAATTCATTATCTTTAAAACAAAACATTCCTTTGAAAAATATTAACAGTAACAATCAAATTTGTATTATTATTAATTTGTGTTTTTTTATCAAACGATATTTACTGTCATTTACGAATTCCATCCAATCAAGAAAAAAATACAAATTTTTCGCAAATCTACCAATGTATAAACATTATCAAGAAACAAAAATAAATAACAAATGAGCAATCATTTTAATTTGGCTGACAGTGACCAAAGCACTAAATGTTTGATTCGATTATATTGAAATCGTTGTGGAAAATCGATTGGACAGAAACTCAAAATCCATGAACGGCACGATTCCTGTTCAATCATACTTTTGATTCGACTTAGGAAATGTTCATAGCATGGCGCCACTGTTTCAAGATCTTCATACGTAAATACGTATCGTTTCTCTAACGCTATGTATATAGTTTTCTCGGGTGGAATCATCAAAAGCTTTCCACAAGTTGCAATAAAAGCATCGGTTAAGTCATTGTCATAGATCACTGAGAAAAAAAAGAAAAGTCAAAATAAAAAATGCATTGTATAACATAATTTAAACTTACCATCTGCTGCTAGAACTATCGTAACCTTATTCAATAAAGTCATCAGCTCTTCTGAAAAATCTTCGAAAAAATTCAGAGCCAAAACTGAGACCTGGCTTTTGATTAATGCAGAGTTTCTTGAAATGTTCTGTTTTATCAAATCGAGAATCCCACCACTATCGATATCAGTACAAACGACTTGATCGGCGTACATTGCGGCAGCTATACTAGTTAACCCGACGCCTGATCCTACTTCGAGAACTGTGACTCCGTCAAGTTTGCCTAGCGAACCGAGATGCAATACGAGATCGGCTAATAACAACGATCCTCGCCATACTTGTAAACCAACCAATTTAAGCACTGTACTCCGACTATGCTCTTTAAAGATAAACAAATGAGTACAGATAAACAAAAAACAAATGTGTCTGAATAAATTAGCTTGTTAATTACCTATGTATATGACATCTTTATTATCTTGCTTCCTTTTTATGACTAGATCTCCGTCCTCATCGACTACAGTTGAATTTTTTATCGGCGGTCTGATAAAAGGAAAATTCGAAACAACATCTACAATAAAAAAAACGTTTGTATGTTTTGTATATTATAAAATTTCAAGTTAATTTCATTTAGCTCACTTTTATCGTGTTTTGTTGGTTGCGAATTCTTTAAATATTCTTGTTCATCATAGAGTTCGGAAGTAACTTCAAATTCGGACATTGTGGACTGGTCTGTGATTGTTGGTATATCAGATTTTAAATTAGATTCAACTGGTTCGGTTTCTTTAATCATGACTTTTGACATTTGATTAAACTTTTGGCACAAATCAATGTGGTACAATATTGCAAATAAATTTATTGGAATTTAAAGTATCCCTCTTATTATTTGCCAATAAATTATCTATTGATTGTCATTTAAATTTTCCCGCTTCCTATCGTATATTTCTTCCAACAAAAATATTTTTTTCTTGTACTGAGACATGATGTCCTCATTCATAAAAATAATTTTATTTGCTTATTCAATGTCCCGTGAGTAACTTATATTTAATACGACAAATATTTGTGTCGTGGCCCCGTGGGTTAAATTAAAATACCTATTTAAAAAATCTACTTTCCCTTCCGGGGTCCGAACCAAGAATAAATTTTAGGTGTCAATTTTTGAAAACGACTTTCTAAATTTCAAGGCCGTTTCGCAAACTACCAAATATGGACCTCCTGGAGAAACTGGGAGTTTGTAACTCATTTTCGAAAATTCTGAATCACTACACAATTTATAGGTTTACACTAAACAAGCGTAGCTGATCTTAAACTAAGGTGAAAACTGAAAAGTCAAAGGCGAAAAATATGTAATATTGGGATTAGTAGGGATTCCGGATTGGGTATTCTGCATTTGAAATAAAAATATGTATGTGTAGCTTAAGCTTAACAATGAAAACGGTGCCAAAAATAAGCTTAATAAACAAAGAAAGATTAATAAACATGATGCATAAAATAAAAAAAGATAGCATGTAAATCGCTGCCTCCTACGTTGCCCAATCAAAACGGCCCACGATGCGCGGTGCCACGCTTAATCAACAGTTGAAGGTTGCGCAGACAATTTCCTGTTAACATCAATCGCCTATAATACTTATTCTTGACAAGTGGCAATCGGCATTTCGTATTTGGTTGTGATCTCTTAACTAGTAGTAACAATTTAGTTAAAAATGAAGTTATTTATTGCGATATGTGTGTTTCTGTTTGCGGGATTTGAAGTCTTAGGCGAAGTTGAAATAAAAACGGAAGAAGGAGTAATTGTCTTAACGAAGGATAATTTCGAAAAAGTCATCGCCGACAGCGAATTCATTTTAGTGGAATTCTGTATGTATTTTTTTTATCTATTATGTATTATATTATTTTTTAACTAAAATATTATCTTGAGTACTTATTTTTCTTACACCGAAGCTACGCCAAATCATTTGGTGTAAGAGTTCAAAAACCTCTGACTAGACTTGACACGTCATACAGTCTCGGACTCAAATATAACAATTATAAGTAAACAATCATTGCGCTGTAAATTGTATCATAATTTCCTGTTTTTTTGTCGTCTCGGCAATAATTAATTTATGTTTGGACGTATCATTTATAATATTTAATTTTTTTAGATGCACCCTGGTGCGGCCATTGTAAAGCATTAGCTCCAGAATATGCAAAAGCAGCAACGATATTAGCCGAAAAACATCCTGAAATAAAATTAGGAAAAGTTGATGCCACAGAAGAACAAGAATTGGCCGAGAAACATAATGTTAGAGGCTATCCAACTCTTAAATTCTTCCGCAAAGGAACACCTGTAGATTACAACGGTAAGTTAATTGCCTTTTTAATAATTTAATTTCTAAGTTAACGGATCATTCGGTTTTAATTTGTGCAATTTTGAATAGGTGGAAGACAAGCTGATGATATAGTTCAATGGCTAGTCAAGAAAACAGGACCTCCTGCTAAAGAACTTACATCAGTCGAAGACGCAAGTGCGTTTATAGATTCTGCTCCGGTAGTAGTAATCGGTTTCTTCAAGGATCAGCAATCAGCTGGAGCGCAGAGTTATCTTGCCGTAGCATCGGCAATCGATAGCATACCGTTTGGAATCACATCCAACGATGCTGTATTCTCTGAATATGAAGCTAAAGACGAGGCTGTGCTCATATTTAAAAAGGTCGATTTTTATTTTTTGTTAACTGTTGGTACCGGTGCTATAAATGCAGGAGAATTTATTTTAATTTTGTTACTTAGTTCGATGATGGCAAAGCTGTGTTCGATGGTGAACTCTCAGAAGAAGCGATCAAGAAATTTGTACAAACGCAATCGTTGCCTTTGATTGTTGAATTTAATCACGAAACGGCTCAAAAAATATTCGGTGGTGAAATTAAGAGTCATTTGTTGATATTCTTGTCGAAAGAAGCAGGACATTTCGATAAATACGTTGAAGGAGCAAGGGATGTTGCTAAAGGATTCAGAGAACAGGTAAATATTTCATGTTACAAACCCCCAGGCCCCAAGTATCATTTGGATTTTTAATTATTAAAAATATGAAATGATAGAGAAACCTGGTAGTTAATAGCCTTAATTAAAAAAAAACTTTTCATTTTAAAAATCAGAAATGTTTTTTTAAATGTGAAATTCTAATTTGAAACATGTCTTGTTTATGGTGCAGGTTTTGTTTGTAACAATAAACGCAGACGAAGAGGACCATCAGAGAATCTTGGAATTCTTTGGAATGAAGAAGGAAGAAGTACCGGCAATGCGTCTCATCAAATTGGAAGAAGACATGGCTAAATACAAACCCGAAAATGCTGATCTCGGCGCGGACAATATTCAGTCGTTTGTACAGGCTTTCATCGATGGTAAACTTAAACAGCATCTTCTAAGTCAAGACTTACCTGACGATTGGGATAAAACGCCCGTCAAAGTTTTGGTGTCTTCTAATTTCGATTCGGTCGCGTTGGACACAACGAAAGATGTACTCGTAGAATTCTATGCACCATGGTGCGGACATTGTAAACAGCTCGCCCCAATTTACGATCAATTAGGAGAAAAATTCAAGTACGTTAATTTCATAAACATAGGGAGGTTTTCGGAGATGGTAACAATTTTTTTTTAACATATCGTCACAAATGAAAATAAAAATTATTGTAATATTTTAAACTACCGAAAATTAACGCCTATAAGAATTAAAACCAAAATTAAAGATAGTTACTTCTTACCACAACAGTTTTATTGATGGATGTACATTTCGAAAGCTATGCTTTCATCTTCAGCGAACACTATACATGTATAGTGTTCGCTGAAGATGAAAGCATAGTTTTCGAAATGTACATCCATCAATAAAACTGTTGTAAGAAGTAACTATCTTTAACTTTGTTTTTATTCCAACCATAGTGCTCATATATTTTTATTTATACCTATAAGAATTTCCTAATGTATTAATTTAAAAAATAAATAATTGACGATGTGGGCAATTCTACGATTTAAAACAGTTATCTTTCTGGGAACAGCTTTAAATTTTAATTACAAATGACTTGTCTAACGTTCAGTTTTATTTTTATTAAAGAGAACGCGATGACATCATCATAGCAAAAATGGATGCCACTGCTAACGAATTAGAACATACGAAAATAACGTCATTCCCGACGTTGAAATTATACGCTAAGGGAGATAACCATGCAGTAGAATATAATGGTGAGAGGACTCTTGAAGGTCTCACCAAATTCCTTGAAACCGGAGGTGATTATGGTCAGGCGGCACCAGGTGACGAGGTACTATATCAGAATATTTTTATTATCTATTTATGGTTAAAGTATGACTTAATTATCGCTAGAGTGTGCTGACAATCAACCATGCACGCTCGCAAACGATATAAACTTAAATAGGATTTTTTTGTTTTTATGGTTTGTAATCATTGCGATTTTTTATTCTAGGCCGAAGAGGAGGAAGATGATGATTTACCTCGCAAGGATGAGTTATAAATAGGTTCTCTGTGACGTTTTCCTCGACTAATTCCTGTCCCCCTCATCTCCTGTTCCCAACCCCCAATAATTCATGTTCCTCCGTCTTCTAATTGTGTGGTGTACTTCCAAAGAGACTTGTTTCTTAGTAACCTTCGTGCGATCATAAACGATATGATACTCAAAATGGCTGAACAATGAATATTGAATGGAGAAGAGAAAGAGTTTTTTTTTTTCACTGTACTTTAGTTAAGTCTTTTTTTTAGATGTTTAGGTGCAACCGTTTTTTATACTTTTTTTTTATTTATCGGGGTTTTATGTTAACGATTTAGTGGAGGGGCCTGTTTTTCTAATGACATTGCCTTCAGAATGTATAGATGGCCGTAATGAAATTTCCCCGTTGTTGTAATGAATTTCCTTTTTGCATTTCTTAAAATTTCCGGTTGGTCCAGAAAGCATTCTGCAGGCTTCGTAAAAGCACTCTTATAATGTCCGTAATTGTAGAATTTTTTAAATTTCCGTTCTCTTGTTAGATAATTGAGGCTAGATTGATTTTTTTTTTGTATAGTAGATATGTTTTGTATGATTGTGATGTGAATTTTAAAACAAAAATTCTTTGTTGCATTTAAATGTTCGTCTTGGTCCTGTGTCTATCTTTATTGTCAGTAGTTTTTAATTGAACTGTTTGAAGATAATAGCTTTTTTCAGATAAATCATCAACTGTTTTTATAAATAGTGATAATATAATAATGTTCGATAATGATTTATCATTTGTTTTTTTATTAAAACAAAACTGTTTCTATTTCCAGTCACTTGTTTTTTATGTGCAACAAACTGAACGCTATTTTTTTTTCGAAAAAGCTCTGAAACTGACAATATATTTCGAATTGCTTAAAAGACAACACATCTCATATTCTTTCGATATCGTTTTTGTGATTGGACTGAGATGAACGCGTTATCATTTTTTGATAACTGTGACTTATTGTTCATTCCGTGAGTTAGGTAGAAACAAGAGCACAACATTAATTTAAACATGTAATTTTTATAAAAATATAATTATTGAATAAAAAAAAAATTATAACAGCTTACCAATTTTGTCTATAAATCCAATGTCAAATTGACGTGTTTCCTTAGCTTCAAACTCCCTGTACCATATTTAGGCAGTTATTCCCATAACCATTGTACATAATTTTTTGCGTTTCAGGAGGCACCGGGGATTTCCCTGTCTCTTGCTTACTTGTCCACCATGGCTAAAGATAATTCATGTGTTGGTAGTAATTATTATGAACTATAACATAATTGTAATAATGTTTAAAGAAACCCGAAGATCTTCCCGGTCGTTGGCCTTGATTAATCATAGTTGAGGTATTTGCAGTAGTAGTAATATTACGGAATATTAAAAATACACTGCCTACAATTATTAGTTTAGCAATGAAAAACTAATAATATTAGAAGTGATTGTTCCGACTGTTATTTAATAAATGTCTGATGCCTGCAAATTTGTGTTAATTTTTAGGTAGATATTACTTAATATTTGAGATAAAAAAAGAATTGTCAGTGTTTGCAGACTGTAAATACACAAGATACACATTAATTATTGGTAAATATCATTTGACAACTTGGCAAAATATACATGACAAATTTGTTGTGTCATTGTGTATCCTACCCAGATCTGAAACCGGGTTCGGGGTTCATAGTCCAAAAATTATATTGAAAATAAGATACAAACACCTAGCTACTATACATTACATTTTACAGATTCGAACTCTTTAATGTGCAAATGAAACAGGTCTAGGCAATATCAATTAATAATTATCAACAAATCAATAAACTATCATTTGATAAAAGTGTTAAAACAGTTTTTTTGTTTTAAAAAATTAACTTCTAAAGGTATAATCAAATCCGGTTACATTTTGTAAGGTTATGGTTGAATATTAATTCATAATATTTTTGTTTTTATTTGTAATATTTTTTGGGCATCAATACAGAGATGGCGAATTTGCGACAGTGCCTTAAAATTGCTAACCCATTGAAAAATCAAATCAAGTGCCTTAGATTATTTTCAAGTAAATCCGATACAAAATTGGTTGATGTATCGGTTAACGAATCAACAGGTAATTTAATTTTTGTTTAATTAGTTATAACTTAATTGTAACCGGGCTTTTTATAATTTACAGGAGTCGCTACTGTTAGTATGCAAAGACTGCCTGTAAATGGATTGAATTTGGAACTAATTCAGGCTCTGGGAAATACGTTGGGTGAATTGGAAAAACAGAAAGCTCGAGGTGCTATTTTGACTTCGGTATGTTTCAGTCACTCTCATGTTGGGTTGCAGAGAGCACAAATCATAAATGAATGATTATCTTTTAGGCATCCCCAACTGTGTTTTCTGCAGGACTAGATATTCTTGAAATGTATCAGCCTGATCCGAATAGAATGAAACAGTTCTGGACAAGTCTGCAAGATTTGTGGATAAAATTATACGGCACTTCTTATCCGACAGTTGCCGCTATCAATGTAAGTTAAGAAAATAAGTGCTGGATGCAGCTTAAGTTCTCAAAAATTTCAACTAGCTACCTTTTAACATTTGTAAGTAGAGTCTTGTGACAGACGAACGAACATACATATTAGGCTCAGTAATAGGGTCTCGTGCGGAGGTACGGAACCCTGAAAACGCACTGCTGATATATAATTTTTAATAGACAATGTTACTAAGTAGTAAGGGAATATTATAGTGCGCTATAGTGTACTTGTGCACTATTATTATACCTACATGAACTGAAATAATACGGATAAATAGTTTTGTTTCTGTTTATCTAATCTATACTATGATTATTGACATCAAATTGGAAGATTAAGAAGTGATTATACAGTTCCATTTTTTTAGGGTCATGCTCCTGCCGGAGGTTGTTTGTTATCACTAAGCTGCGAATATCGAGTCATGGTGTCCGGCTTCACTATTGGTTTAAATGAAACTCAGCTTGGTATTGCGGCGCCAACATGGTTTCAGGTTTGATATGCAGCATAAATTTCTTTATAGTTATTGCAATCGTACTGTGGTCTAATTGTCCTTGTTCTGTTGCAATTAAAGACCACCCTCGATCACACAATCGTTTTAAATGATATAATAAACGGAATTTATTCGGTCTTTCAGCTGTAGCTCAAAAGAGACTACTGGATGATCTTACTGATAGGTTAAAGAAAATAGTTTGTTTTATTTTAGGCTTCAATGCGTAATGCAATTGGTCAACGTAATACGGAACTGGCTTTGACCCAAGGTCGAATGTTCACGACAGACGAAGCTGCTAAAATCGGTCTCATTGATGAAACCGCCACTGATAAAGCAGATGCCATTTCAAAAGCGGAAAAATTCATCGCTAGTTTCAGTAAGGTGTCGCCTTGGGCCAGAGGTCAGACAAAAATGGCACTCAGAGCTAAGGATATACAGGTAAGAAACAAATATATTAATTATTATTGTTAGTAATAATTATTGTCTTACGAAACATTAATGGAGATGGGCACATGAGGAACGTAATGTAGATGGCAGCAGGTTTATAGCCACCTAAGTTATTGGTTTTCATAGAAAAACGCTCGATAAATCAGGTTTTTGCCCTTCTGGGTTCTGATAGCATGCGACCATTTCTATTCAGTTCCGGATCCTTTGGAAATACAAAACCTCTATGATTTGAACATTGGTAAACACAGCTGGCAGCACAATTTATTCTCTACAGTCTACACACTACTATGAACTGCCCACGCTAGTTATAAAGCTGGCGCCCCTAGCGGTCAAATTTGGCAGTGTCCATGTCCATTGACGTGTGTCAAGTAGATACATTTTATAAACACACTTGTGGTATTTGATGTTAACTATGGGTAAGTTCGGTTTTGAGCTCAGATCGATCCGATTGCTCTTATGCGTTCGAATTTAACATTTATATGCTCTGAAAGATCTCTATCCTGCGTTCGGATTTAAAATCTGGAGGAGATCGAGCACGCTCTATGAGCTCCGAGGAAAGCGAGCGAGCAAGCAGATTTAACCAACTTCAGAGCATTCATTTTAAAAACGAGCGGAAACCCTTGTTGTGAGAATGGATAAATTTCAAAGTTTATTTATATGAGGTAATTTTTCAATAGGTAAAAATACACGAATAATATTTATTCAAAGAATAGTAATAACCAATAAGTCTATATCGCACAGAATGATTAAATAAAATATTTATTATATCTATGGGTCGAAAAAATCAACAACCGGTAGTACTATTAATTTTAAACTAAAGGAATAAAAACGGAAAAAATTGTGAATCATGATTTATTATTATAACAATGTTGAATTAAATCAAAATGAGGAGCAATAAAGAATGTATTTCGGCTTTAGTAATAAGAATTTAACTTGCTGGGGCCATTTTATTCTGACGTTTGGAAAAATCTGCTAGATTACGTTCGGAATTGTTTAGATGGCTCGATTTGCTCGCTTGTCACGTGACCAAAAATCTGTTCGCTCAGCTCGATCAATCGAGCGTAAAACCGAACTTACCCTAAAAGGTTATAGTTATTACCACAAAAATGTATTGATAATGAATAGTGTCTGATTTGGTTCCATCTCTATTGGCAAAATCAATGCTTCTGTTATAGGATTTAGTACAGAACAAGGATGCCGATTATCAACAATTCGCTTCTGTCGTCAGTAACCCGAAAGTACAACAGGGTCTCGGACTCTACTTGCAGTCACTCAAAAAACAAAAGTAAAACATGGAATGTGTTTAAATCGATATTGCTGTAAGTGAATTTATTTTTAAAAGAGATTTATAAAGTATTTCACTTTTTATCAAAACTCATAATAAAGAAGACTATAGTGCTTTGCTTATCTTTATAATATTGTAGTTTTTAAAGATATTTTTGATTATACAAAATATCGATACGATTATGAAATACTATAGCCTCGACTTGCTAGGAACGCTGATATTTCTGTCTTTAAAAATATTCTTATAGGGTACAATAAACAAAGCATACGTGGCTTCCAAGTTTGTTGTATTTACATGTTTTATATTATTTAAAATCAGAGATAACGTATATAATACGTATTTTTTATATAATTCATAACTTTTTATGAAAATATAATGTTTTTTACAAGTTCTGTGAATTTCTTTTTTATAAATTTCCGAATCAGCAAAACCACAAATAGCGAGCAGTGGTGATTCCTTCTTTTGTTTTTCCTATAATTTCATCAGATTTGTCATATCCATAAATATAACCTTAAAATGTGTGTTCAGCTCATATTTATTTTTCTAATATTTATACAATATGTAAAATTGTCCAATTTACCTAATTTAGATAATTTAAATTTATAACATTATATATTAATAACAAAATTTAATTGTTACATCCTACTTTTTACTAATTTTTTCTTTACGTTTTTTTATATGTTTCTTTATTTTAGTTTGCCTTTTTTGAGCTTGTGCTTCTTTTACTTCCTTCTTCCGAGCCTTTTTCTCATCTGCGGTTTCACCACGCGGCCGTGCGGAATTTACAAATTGACTCTGACTATTTTCTTCACTTTTGTCGTCATTGGATGAGCATGAGATAGATTCGTCGTCACTTTCTACTTCATTTTCTAGAATTTCTGGGTTTTTTATCGTACCAGACAAATCAGACTTCAAACCTGTAAACCAACATAGCACATATTTTTACACTGTTAAATACGTTATTTATAAAAAATTTAATTTGTATACACACTGTCTCCAATAAACAAATGCAAGATTGATAATTAGAAGACAACAAAATATAAACATACCTGTAAGCGTTTGATAAACTAGATTATTCGCTTGTCCACTTTTGGCTTGATTTATATCTCTTTCAAAATGCACAACTTCCGTCAAGCGCTTTGGAATATAAACATTTTTAAAAACCTGTTCGTCTACTTGATCTTCAGGAGTCTGTTCTATAAGCGTTTTCTCAGCCGCAAGCTCTGACATCTTATCCAAATACTCGTCCATATTCTGTTCGTTTATTGTTGGATCCGTAATGAAATCAAACAGTTCTTTGACAGTCATCGTTGCTACGCCCCGCTTTCGAAAGAATTCTGTGATGTTGGTGCAGTCCTTTCTGAGGAATTCCAAGGCGTGCGGATGATCATGCTCAACGCTTTGCGAGACATCTATAACGACAATATGGCCTTCGTGGTATAGTAGATTGAATTCTGACAAGTCGGCATGTACTAAATGACAGTCGTTGTAAAAGCGTCGCATTAGAACTGCGCATTCCCTGGAAAAAAAAAATAAATAAAAAAAATATTTCGCGTTGGATGCGTTATCTACGTCAGTTCCATGATAGTAGAATTAGGCCCAACCTAGGGCGGCAAATTTTCGTAAGCGAAAATGGCGCCATCCTACGCGATGATTGTAAAGTGTAAACTATATCTGACAGTTTGCCAAACATACAATATACATTTACGGTGTTTTTTATATAAAGAACTGTGTTACTAGGCGAAATTGTGATTTGTGATTTCCGCCCTCGCTGCGCTCTGGCGGGCAAACGTCACCCTCGTCCGTAATCGCCAATTTTCTGCCCTTGTAACACAATGAATAATATTTTCTGACATTTCTATGACTTCTATGGCTTATAAAAAATTCCCTGAGTTTCCCATGTCTGTGGTCACTATAAAATAATAATAAAGTTCAACGACTATTATACCCCGTGGCGGGGCAAGCATAAAAGTGGGCGTGGGTGAAATGAAGTCGCGCGAGGCCCCCAATATGAAAAACCAGCTGTTTTAACCAGCTTTGCCCAATTGAAGTTTAGAATACCAGCGTTTCGCTCAGTCTAAATAGTGACTCAAAAAAACCCATTCCTGTCGTCCACCCTTTCGGGTAGTTTTTCCGAAAAACCATCGAACGCACAGCTTAGAGCGGAATTTTTTAATTGAATTGAATTGTGGATTATAGACGCTCAACAGCTGAGGTTATTAGCGCCTGAGGATTTTTTAATCAGGGCCTCGCACGTCTTTCTAAACAATCTGATTATTATAAACTTCGCGAGGCCTCTCGGGGCGCGAGGCCGTGTGCGGTGGCACACTTCACCCACGCCTTGCACAGCCTCTGGTTATACATGTCGAGCGTTTATAATCTACAATTCATTCATTCATTCTGGTTATACCTGTAAAGTTGACACGAACGTGATTCTGTAAGATCGACATCTTTAAGTTTGGGTGCAGGCCATCCATCGGTCCCAATAAAAGTCATGACAAGAACGTGACCTTTGAGCTTCACCGGCTGTGGTGCCAATATACCGGCTTCTCTCAGCCTCGCAAGGTTACGTGTTTCTTTCTCTGCCCACGTTCGTACCATTTTTCTCGGATTACGACGACAATAACCGTGACGAAAACGGTATTCACCGGTTACATATTTATCGCGGTCTTTGAACACCAATATGGAAGTTTTGTAAATTTTTATAGCATAATCAATATTGGTTTTTGAAGTAGCGTGGTAAACATTAGCTTCTTTTCCTGTCGATATACAACCGTTGATTTCGGCAATTGTACCGGTGCTTAATAATTTAAAAATAATCATCCTTGTTCGAGGATCCATCACTTGTTCTGCTGTTGCTCTGTCATGCTTGTCTTTTGTTCTTAATCGATCAGCATCCGATTTTTTAGCATTATCTATCAAACGATTTGCGGCAAAGCCCGGCAAGTTAGGGCCCTCATATTTTTCAACGCTGATTTTATTAACATATTTTTTAAATAATTTCTCAGTCGGCTGATAGTTTGTTATTTTATTACTGCTGATTTGTGCATTTGTATGGGTTTGTTGGTTAGGATTTTGATATTTAAATTTATCATTTGTTCTAAGATCATCCCAATCACAATAATCATCCTCGTCGTCGGAATAGTCATATTCACTTTCTTCTGACATAGAGCCATCGATAATTTTTAAATTGTCTATCTCCGGTATATCTTTTGAAGAATATGGTTTATTAGAAAAACATCGAGGGTCGGATTCATCAGCATCACAAAAAATATCAATTTCCACGTCACTCATTTTACTTTCATTAAAAAATAATGTCTTTACTATTTACTAAAACTTGATTTTTTTCTGTATTATTTTTTTCAATTTTCACAAAACAATAATAATTAATAATACCTATGCTTTTATTAGGTTATGTATTACAGACTACCTGGAGTATAACTATAGTCTATTTTATTTACATGGAGTATAGACCATAGATAAAACTGAATTTGAAATTGAATACTATTAATTGTACTCCGGAAAAAGTGGTCCTCTTGAATGTTTTAAAATATGTAAAAATGCGGGGAAAATGGTGCTCTCGTCGCCCAGCGCTGCTATGAAGAATGATACAAAGAAAGCACCTTTGTCAAATAGGACTTCAGTGTGTTGCTGTGTATTATATGAAAATTTGTAACCAGACGTCGTTTTGAATTTGCTTTGTTGCACTGGACTAAGGCGCTTTACTGGACAATAATAATTAATATTTAATATAATAATAAATAATATATTCTGTATATGAAATCAAATTTCTTTACAGGGGGAATGTATAAAATTAACAATACTATAACTATACTTATTACAAATTATATCAAAATAATGTGTGTATAATTAATAGCTGGTAAGTGGTATTAAAAATTAAATTCCCACAGATGACATACCGGCAACTTTAAAGCGTTAGTGACGTATAAAAAAATACTTTTGACTGTTTTTGGGGCACTAGCCAGTAGTAGTCTTTGTAAAGAATTAAAATTATATCAGTTATTTGTGTTTTTATATTAATATTTAATATAACAACTTCAAAATTCTTTGTTGTCGCATGCGAACCGTACGAATTTCATCATTTGTGCGAAAAGCATGTATATCAAACATGCACATAGTATTATCGTACGATAAAATTTCCGTACGGTTTGCTTAGGCTGGTTTTATGCACTGCGTTTGTGAACGTCCGTTCGAGAATGGACGTGTCTATTTTTATTTAATTAAATTGCGTCGTTTTATGCACGAACGAACGCTCACCAGGAACGTCCGTTTGCTAGATACCTGGCGTCGGTATTTAAAACGTGCGTTCCGAAAAGAACGTCCGTTCGCTTTAAATACATTGAGTCAAATGAGTCGTTTTATGCAAACGTGCGTTTTGGCATCTAGTAAGTTTCTTTTCACCGTGTGTCGTGTTCAGTTTGTTCAAAGCGAACGGACTTTAGCGAACGCAGTGAAACGTATGACTGACGCAGGTCCATACAGACGTCCATTCTCAAACGGACGTTCACAAACGCAGCCTTAGGTGCATACGATAAATTTTGTGAAACCGTGCGATAATTTTACCGTACGATCACCGTGTGAAAGCTCTCATTTCCTTCAATTGATACAAACCTATTGTACAATTTATTTACTGTATGGTAAAATAACTGTACGATAAAAAAAACAGCTCATGTCAAACGGCCTTTACTGTATAATAATAATAATAAATTTATTTGTATTGGCTACACCGTGTAACGGTCAAATACATAATAAAAAAGTCTACAATAATTAGATGTAATCACCAATATTTAAAAAATGTTGGTAATCATAAAAACAATTTATAACAAGATACGCTTTTATATGTCTTTTAAATTTATGAATAGGTAACGCTTTTGTCTCCGGCAACAGTTTATTATAAAATTGCAAACCCAGATAATTGGGGCCATACCTCGTATGCGTAAATTTATTTAGGGGCAAACACAGATTGGATTTTTTCCGAGTATCATGAGAATGAATTGTTGATTGTTCTGGAAATTTGTTAATATTTTTTTTAATGTGTACTAAACAGTGGTTATATATAGTCATAGTGTATAATACAGCCGTAAGCCGTTAATTAAATTAAACTAAAACAAGTGCAGTATGCAATAATTAAACCACGGATGTGATTCATAATTTAATTAATGTGAAAAGTTTTTTTAAATACACTTTTGAGGGAAAAGTGAAATTGAAAGGGGAAGGTCGTCCTATGCCTGATATTTCTATTGAAAAACAGGGGTCCAGCCGTGGAAAAACCTATGTGCGGCAATTTAATAAGATTTATTTAAACAATAATTGGATATGCGGCTGCAATAGAAGAAATGCTCTCTTAGTTTTGACTTTAGTGCTAGCGAATTCATGTATAAATAAATTATTCAGATCAAAAAATACTCTTAAAAATTCCATAAAATGAACTGTAGATTGTTTATTTTTGAAAAAATGTTCGGGGACCCCCCTTATTGCTGGGATATGTACCTGCTCCTGGTTAATCTTGCAGAACACCCATTTAAAATGTTCACGAGTCGCCACTGAATTTATGCCATTATCAAGAAATTCGCATTTATCTCGTAGACACATGACACTATAGTAACTCGAATGCCTGTGCAGAACGGGAGCGAAAAAGACAAAAAAATAAAAACATCAAAGTTACCATCTAAATAGAAAGTTCTGTTATAATATATCCAAATACATTTGATACATTTTGTTATTCTTAAGAATAAAATGCAAATAATATATGATTAAAAAAATATTAATAATTAATTAATGGAAAATTCCCTCGAATATGGCCAACAAACTGGTTTCTAAACAAATAAAAGTTTTTCTTTTTTATGTTGGTGTTTTCTTACTTAATTTGTAATAAAAAATGGTTTTTGGAAATTCTAGAGACGTAAAAATGGCGCATGTTTTTTAGGAATTAACCTTTTAAAAATAATTCTACATCACCATAAAAACAAAACAAGTGAAACTTCAGTCTATAAAGACGTCATACATACGTGTTTTGTTTCAACAATGATAAGTTTTATAACAGCAGCAACAAAGACGCATCGCATGAAGTTAAGTACTGCGGAACACCTCTGCAGGGTGTTCTGCAAAACGAGCCCCAATCAAATTTGATAGAATGACTCGACTTCATTTTTTCGACTAACTTTGTTTCTAATGTCATAAAACTCAACTTAACTATCATTAAACAAAACAAAATCGCTGCGATACAATTGAACAGTGTAATTTTGTTTTTTTATTTGCCAATGTGCCATTCAGAAATTTTTACAGACCTCTCTAAAAATGCAGCAATTTTTATTTTATTATAAAGAAAATATAGATTAAATAACATTTTAATGTACATTACAAATGAGACCAATAATTTTTATTTACTGTTCTGTAATCAGATAAGGTGTAGGTATATAAAAAAAAAAAATGAAACTAAAGACATAATTAAATTGTGGTGGAGAAAAAATGTATCTTTGATTTATTTTTGTGCTTCAGTCATTATCGATCTAATATAGATTGATTATTAAACGAATTATATTAATTTCGGTTAACTAATATTTATTTGGAGTAGTCGGTAGAGGATTCGGTATACAATAACTGTCAAAAATCGTGTGCACGATTTTTAACAGATAAATAACACCTTATCTGACGCTAATAACCCTTGTCGGGCGTCTATAATTCACAATTCATTCATTCAACACCTTATCTGATTAAACAATAAGAACAAGATTATTTTAGTTAATGACCGACCTATGGAATTAAACCTTTTGCTCTGAACAGATCTCTCATCAGCCCCTTCAGGTACTTGATCTCCCGACTTAAATCATTCACTTCGGTTCGTAGTGTGTCATTCGTGTCCATCAATCCTCGTTCTTCTGAGAGAATGACTTCAACCTCTTGTTTCTTTTTCTGTCTGTAGCGCGTTGCTGCGTTTTTGTTTTGCTCCTTTTTGCGAGAACGTTTATCTTCCGTCGTCGATCGATCGTATGGCTTCGGCCGACGACCGCGCCCTTTGGGCGCAACAGAAGGTGAAGAAAGTGTCGGATCCGGTGTGGTTGGTTGCGGTAACCATTCTGGATCATCGATACTTTCCTCACCGCTGCTACTGCCGCTGCTAAAACTCGGTGAAGGAGGTAGAGTACTTGATGACATCTCACCCCATACCAAATTTTCGGCACGAGATCTCACAAGTTCATCTACTGCAGCCATGTCGATGTCGTAAGGCGCAGCCGTTGGAGATTGATAAGCCGGTAACGGAAGTGGTTTGTCTGCATAGAGGGGCGTTGCTGTAACTGAAGAACGTTCAACGGTTTTGGATGTGCCTGTTCTGTTTGGACTTTGAGGTGGTGTGAGCGTTGCGTGTGTCAATTCGACAGCATCGAAGACTGTCTCAAACTCTTGCAGGAGCGCTTCCGTATCGCGAGATGTAGCCAAAACTGGTACGGCTGCCGGAGCACCGTACATGGCAATGGTTTCTCCATGTAGCGATGGAGACGGAGGTAAAGGAGTCAAAAACTGTTGTAAGGGTTGAGAAATTGCAAGTGGCGGAATATCGAAAAGTGGTAGATCTATCTTTTCTTCCAGCCAATCCGAGAACGGTAGAGGTTCTGCAAATAAAAATAAAAAAATGATACTGCTGAACATAACATCATAACTAAACTTTATTGTTGAACTGAATAATAAACCTTTATTAATTTTTTAATTCTTTTTTTTTTTTTTGCGTATCTCAATCAAGTCAATTATATTAGACATTAGTTCAAAGTATTTAATTTTTTAAAGTTTGATTACTTTTTATTAATGTTTATACCACTGATTGTCGATGACAGTCGACACGCAGTTTTTGAGTTTAAATTATTGTGTTGTGTATAAAGTATTATCATTGTTTTGTTACGAAATGTTATAATTACCACAAAACACCAAACCATAACAAACACTCTCGACGTTACAACGTACGTTTCGCTAACCAAGTTGGCATCATCAGGAGATGATTAAAACTGTGAGAGTGTTTGTTATGGTTTGGTGTTTTGTGGTAATTATAACATTTCGTATCTTTACACCAAAGGTTCCAGCACTTTTTATCATTGTTTTGTTCTTTTTGGACATATTGAATAAAAAATAACATTTGTATTGTAAATATAGAATTACAGTTAACCATATTTCGTATCGTTTGTCAGTTTTAGTTGAAAAGAGAAACGCTAAAAAATCACAGGCATAAAAAATGGGGCACTTTAATATCGGTATAACTGTTTTTTTTATGGGTGGATGACCTGATGACCAGTTGTCACTTGTCGAATCGGTATAGTATAGAATTAAATGCAAAGGTTAAGGATTGTCAGTTATTTTAGGATGCAATTATCTGTCGTTATATTTTGTAATATATAATAATTAGACACTATATTAATTTCACTGGTCCATTTTAAAACATTGTGGCACACTATTGTGTAATATTACCTATGAAGATAAAGTTTGATGGTTAATTAATGTATTCAAAAGACAAAACTAGAAAAACGTTGGAAAACATTGAGTTTAGGCAATGTCTGATTTTGATATTTTGCTGTGAGAGATTTTTTTCTCATTTGTACATTATCGTGTGTTATTTGTGTGACAATCATTATAAATAAGTTAAAAACTAAAAGTGAGTGACTGGATCAGTGGATACGACGAGCTGCTAATTTTACGTCTTGCAGAATTGGTAAGTAATTTTTCATTGCTTTTCGTCTTTTTGTGGTTTTTTGCGACAGAAGGTGTGTTTCAAAAGAAAATTAGTTAATTTTACTGTTCAATAGCAATGGGAGTAATTGATTCGTCGAAAAATTTACCAAAAAAAAAAAAAAACATGTGTCCAACTGCTGTCATGTCATCTGAAGTGGAAGCTAAGCAATTTTCTATAGTTTGACTCTTTTTTATGCATACCTCGTAAAAAAATTATTATTTCGAAACAGTAAAAAATGTATTCTTTTAATTCAAGGCTTCAATTGCAAATTATTACGCAAAATGTATATTAAACTCGAAAAATACAATTTCAAAAAGAGTTAAATAATACTCATTGCTTTTTTTAGTGAATGCCTCGATAAAAATAGTGTATTGTGCGACTAGTGGGAGAAAGAGGAGATTCCTCGAGTGTGGATTTTGCCGTACGAGCGTAGCGAGTGCGGTAAAACACACGAGTGGAATCTCCTCTTTCGACCAATAGTCGCACACAATATTTTGTTCAACTACCGCAAGAAATATGTCATTTCGTGGCTCTGCTGAGCGTGGACGAAATAATGGGTGACCTGATTGATTGCGTAAACGTTCCCCGTAATGAGCGTGGGCGAAATGCTATTTCGCCCACTTTGCCCTGATTGATTGCGTAAACGTTCCCCGTAATGAGCGTGGGCGAAATGCTATTTCGCCCACTTTGCCCTGATTGATTGCGTAAACGTTCCCCGTAATGAGCGTGGGCGAAATGCTATTTCGCCCACTCTCTACGTCAACAGTCAGGGAATTCATTATTTCGCCCACCCTCAGTAGAGCCACGAAATTACATATTTCATGCGGGTGTTGAACAAAAAAAATTTCCAACTCTTAGAAATCGTATTTATCAAAGGTACTAGAAATCGAACCTGGCACCTTTGAATCAGGCAATTGACATTACAACAACCAACTGGATTCTTTCACAAGACGCTTATGGCCTCTGTTGTCGAGCGTCTATAATTTACAATATCTATTATTGAGTCTTTCAATTGCGTTCATCGATAGACATATTGACATATTATTGCCAATCAATTATTTATTAATTGAATCGACAATTCGACGCATATCGATAATGCATCTGCTGCGGCATTTTTCACGATTATACGCGTAAAATCACATGCGAGTTCATAAATT
Source organism: Mongoloraphidia duomilia (assembly GCA_039654895.1). Lineage (NCBI taxonomy): Eukaryota > Metazoa > Arthropoda > Insecta > Raphidioptera > Raphidiidae > Mongoloraphidia > Mongoloraphidia duomilia. The sequence goes on from CM077527.1 coordinate 19,950,333, forward strand.
GACCCATTTTACGCAAGCGAGAAATGTGAAAATGCGACAACGATATTTCAAAAGGTTATTCAACTCAGTTATTTATCGACCTAATTAAAAGAAGATTCGATAAGCCGAGTGCAAAAATATGTCAATAGTTGAACATTCAAAATTATATGATTTAAACATAATAAATATTAGTAAAAAAACATTTTATTTAAATGTACTAAAAAGGAAAAAAATAAGTTTTTATAATTTAGTTTCATAATTATAAAAGCGTGGGTTGTAAACTCTACGATATTTTATTAGTCACGACCCACGCTTTTATAATTATGAAACTAAATTATAAAAACTTATTTTTTTCCTTTTTAGTACATTTAAATAAAAGCGTGTCTTTACAAAGTTTTTTTACTAATATTTTATTTTGTTCCTTTTAGTCGTTCAAAAGTTTATCCCCTTTTGACTCCCTTAAGGATTGAATTTCAAAAATCCCTTCATATATAGTGGGTGCTTACGTCACAAAAGAAACTTTCTGTCCAAATTCCAAGTTTCTAGCTTTAGTGGTTTGGCCTAGGCGTTGAATAGTCAAAAAATTCTATTCTCTCGTTTGACCCACTTAGGGATTGAATTTAATTCTAAAAACGATTTATTCTTGTTTTGTCATCGGGAATACATATGTGTACAAAATTTCAAATCGATCGGATACGCGGAAGTCGTTCAAAATTGATTTGCAAGTTTTGACCTAAACAAACACACAAACTAACATACACTGCGAGTTAAACAAAAGCTTGTAACTTAACTTGTTAACTTAAGGGTTAACTATGAATACGGCCGTGCGTCTAATATCATAATTTCCTAAACTGGGCTCCGTGTGTTTATTCGAGGGGGTCCGCGGACGTATCTATGGGATATATTGAAAAATATTAAATGTAGTAAATAAATCTGTATTCGCCAGGGAGGTATGGTTATTTGAAATTTTGAAATAGCCTCATTATTTAATGTTTTTTGTTTCATACTTTTTTTTCGAAAAATCTTCCTATTTCTATCTATAAGATTAAGAAAAATCGCAGGATAGTGGACAAAATATTTGATTTATTAAATGAACGGTGTCGTGACCAGGACGGTACATTTAATAAATCAAATATTTTGTCCACTATCCTGCGATTCTTCTTAATTTTATTATAATCACGATGGACACGATTTCTAATATCTATCTATAAGTTTGTAGGCGTCTATAATCTACAATAAATAAAGTAAGGTGGTATCTAGTTTAATAAAAATCGGCTCAGCAGTTTTCAAGGTATGCCGGTACAAATTGGCACAAAAATTCTGGAAACGCGTTCTCCTGTTTATAGATAATATTGGATTGTAGACGCTCGATAATCTAGGTATTATACAGAATACACAATAACCCCTCTATAAATATCGAAATTACACAGCTATACAAGTCCGGTTTCAAATGTATTTATTTTTATTGATAACTTTAAAGAAATGTAAATATAATTAAAAATCGGTTAGATTAGTTCATTTATTTTTATGTTGCTTTTTAATACAAATTTTAAAAAATGGTCCAACTTCCGGATCAAGTTTTCTAATTGTACGGTTTATGCAAGCGTTACAGAGTAGGTACGGTTTATGCAAGCGTTACAGAGTATGTTAATTACTGTACGTACATTTTTACAAAGAAAAGCAAACTAAGAGAACTTTTATTGTTGTCAAGCCTCAAGATATGAAAGTTTAGCAAACAAATATAACATTTCCATAACTTGTTTTTGCTTTTGATTTTATTAGAATGGCGTCTCCCTTCTCTATTACATTTAAATCAGTACAAATTGATTTATTGTGGGTCAAGGCTTTTGACAGCAAATTAGAAATTTGTAGCATTATTATCGCCAGTCGAATTATAAAAAAAACGAAAACAAAATCTCGAAAGAAATTTAGTTGTTAAAAACAATTGAATCACATTGTAACTATATAGAGTTGACCATTTTAAATACATCGCTCACTGGTTTCACCAGATAATAATATTTCAATTAAAATGGCCGCTCTTGTTTGAATAGTGTAATAAAAATACGTCAATAGTGCAAAAAATGATTAGTTTTATTTCATTAAAAGATCAGCATTCGACCTTCATAGCTCCGTCGATCTACTTCCTGAAAAGTGTCACAAAGTAAAGTAGCGCCATCTAACAGGACCGGATTGATAAAATTTTAAATAAAAAAAATATTTACGTAGCTCAACGATTCTCAACATGGGGGGCGCGAAATAACGGAAGGGGGGCGCGCGAAGACGAGAGAAGAATCAAGAAGCAAAAATCACAGACCAAACTTTTAATTGAATAAAATACAATTTGAAATACATGGTGCGGAATCTTGATAACGGCAGAACAAAATAGATTTAAATAGATATTAATATTTTATTAGTACCTGGGCTTGAGAATAGCCGAGAGTGTAGCAGTGCTGTTGTTTACATGGCGTTGCTATGGTTCCTCTATTACAAGTCCCCAGTTCCCGGGTTCTAGATTTCTAGCCCGAGAGCTGGTAAAAGTGTCAATTGGTTTTTGAATTTATTATTAAAAAAAAAAATAATGAATTGAAAATATGAATTGGTGCTAGGCCCAAATAACCTTAGCTGTTGGTGATCTTTAAAACTCAATTTAATTTTGTTAGTACCTACTCCAATAAAACGGTTGGAAGGGGGGCGCGGTTAAAATTAATTCAGAAAAGTTGGTTCCAAATACTAAAACGTTCAGAAACATTGACGTAACTTGATAATTAATGGTCTTAATTCTATATAAAATTTTGCATGTTTTTAATAAATTAAAACGCCTAGATCAGTGGCTCCCAAAGTTGATTGGACCGCGGTCCGCGACTCACCTAACAAAAACTTCCAAATTCGGGGCTCACCTCTTGGCTGTCATGAAGAAAAAAGGGGCATAACTATATGAATGAAGGACTGTTCAAATAAGAAAAAAACATTCAGTTACAATCGAAAATTTTAATACTTAATTAAATACAAGGAGTGCTATTTTAATGAGAAAGATGTATTTTGTCGGTCGGTTGATGTATCGTCTTATTTTTCAGGGCCCACCCAATATTTGCTCGCGACCCACCAGTGGGTCGAGACCCATAGTTTGGGAAATGCTGGCATAAACTATTTTTATAGGAATTAATTATACATCGGAAATTTTTCTTTTTCGTTGAATCAAAATGCGTATATCATATATAAAATTGTTAAGTCTGTTAAAAAGGGCTGAACAGATTTTCGCGAAATTGCAACATATTATGGGCTTGAGAATAGCCGAGAATGTAGCGGCGCTGTTGTTTACATGGCGTTGCTATGGTTCCTCTATTACAAGTCCCCAGTTCTCGGGTTCTAGCCCGAGAGCTGGTAAAAGTGTCAATTGGATTTTCAATTTATTATTAAAAAAAAAAAATAATAATAATAATAATGAATTGAAAATATGAATTGGTGCTAGGCCCAAATAACCTTAGCTGTTGGTGGTCTTTAAAAACACACACACACACGCAACATATTATGTTACAACTTACAAGTTAATCGTGATTATGTTACCTTAATTTTGCAATGAGTGGGTGTTAGAGCTACGCGATCGCGCGAAATTATGTTAAGTTTTTATGAACGCGATAAAAAAAACATCCCTGTATAAGACTGATTATAAGCAAGAAGGGGAGACGATCAGCAGTGAAGCAATAAATACGACCGTACCTAATAAGATAGATATGAACGTACAAAATAAATACAATAACTTCCAATGGGAAGTTAAAAAAGGCATGTGTCGCGGCTCGCGGCACACACGACCGAAGTAAAACTTCTAATGGTATAATTGATCATCATAATATGTAATGTTGTTATGGTAATTCGCGTGACCACACATCCGTAAAAATCAATGGATCAAAATGAGCCATGACTACAATTGATTTATTTAGGGTTTTTATGGTAATTAGCGTCACCATACTTCCGTTTCATCCCGCATTTTCAAATCGTCTTGAGGCGGTGCTACCTAAGAAGTTTTACTTCAGAATTAAAATTAGCATTTATGGAATTTATTGAGTTGTTTTTAGCGAAGTAAACAAGTCAGTTTTGCTATGTTAAACACGCCTTTATTATAAATCCCAAGGTCCTTCGTCCCGCACCCTCTCCTTCCTTCAGCAAATAAATGAGATAAAGAAAGATAGAAGAGAACAGGTCAAACAGGGGGGTTATCAGTTATCACACGATTTGACTTTGTTCTAAATAGTTTCACCGCAATTTTGATGGAATGACAAGACTCGTTTATTTTTAGACTCGTGTATTAATTGTACTCGTTCACGAGATTTCCCTCATCATTAAAAAAATAAAGCTGTGCAAAGTTTGAGGTTATAATTTTAAGGACATCAATTTCCAGATCTTATTAAGTTGACTCATCTTTCATAACTATAACAGCATAGTTCTTAATAATCAGTGGCGTATTAAGATTTTTGGAGGCCCAACCACAGAAGTGTCGTGGATCCCCGGCCCTTGATTTAGAAGGTGGAAAGTACTAAATCAAAATCGAGTAAGATTTGGGTGGAGACTAGGAGCCCAATCCAGACAAACGCTATTTTTTTATTAGACTTATGGGGGTTTTTATACATCGAAAAGAGGGTAAAAAAATAAAATTTTAAAGATAGCAACGTGGGATATGTCTGAATAGAGTAAGAACAATATTGTTATTTCTTTTTATAAGTCCAAAATGACGATATGGGGGGATTCGAAAACTGGTCAATTTTGGTACAATATTTTGTTTCCCGGTTGCATTTGGAAACTATTTGACCTAGAAACATCAAATTTGGTAGATATGTCGGATTTAGGATTACAACTAACGACAAATAAGTTTAATCAAAATCCGTCCAGTGGTTTCTGAGATGTAATTGAAACGTGCGTTGTGAAAAAAGCGTTACCTATTTTTTTTTGTAGTTATTTTTTTAATATTCAATGTCTTCACGCCAAAGGTTCTACCCTTCTTCAAGACATTCGCTAGCGTAGTTAGTATCGTTTTCAGGGTTCCGTACCCTATTACTTTGCCTACGATGTCTGTCCGTCCGTCAAAACTCACAAGGCTCTATCTCATAAACGGTAAGAGGTAGCTAGTTAAATTTGTTTAACGTTGGATGGCGACTCCACATCATTTTTGCAGTCAAATAATTTATTCAGAATGATAACTGGTAATGAAACCGTTGTGAAACTGAACTAAAAAAATTATTGTCTTGAAGCCTTGAACCAAATATTTATGCAGAAGGAAAAAATCGACTTTTATTTACCAACTTAAATCAGACAAACATGCTGATTCCGACAAACACGCATGCTACAAATTTGTATAACGATGACGCAAAGTTTCGTAATCGGAAATAGGTAATACCGTAAAATATCAATATATTACATAAATAGAATTATTATTGAAGTGTCTGTCTGTGATTTCAAAATAAATACATTATACAGATTGTATCAAATTAAACCTGTGCATAGGGCATTCTGTGTGTAAGACAGAGATTGATACATAAAGCAATAAGTAAGAATGAGATAAATGATCGCTAATAGGATGTTACGTGGTTACTGTAAATAAATATTATGTAATACCAAACAACTGTTATCGCTGTTTTCTACAGTAAAAATAGTCACTACTGAAATTATTGATAAAATGGCAATTTATACTGTTCGGGAAAAAATTCAAATAATTAAATGGTTTTATGGTGGTAATTCAACCGCCGACATAATAAAATTATTTGTAGTTGCCTTTGAAAACAGACCGTCTCCTTCTGCCACAACAATTCGTAATGTCATAGCAGAATTTGAATCAAATGGTTGCCTATCTTCGTGTGCTTCGTGTGCAAATTGATGGTAATAAAGAAATGCTGGAAATAATGATTTGTGCAAGCATAGAAAGAGCGAAAAAACCAAGATGACGCTATTAGGTTGTATAAATATTATTTATTTACAGTAGCCTCATTCTTATTTATTGCTTTATGTATCTCTGCCTTACACACAGAATGCCCTATGCACAGGTTTAATTTCACACAATCTGTATTTAAGTTAATTTGGCTATTTACATTATATCTATTGGCAATTGAATCGAACTATAGGTGGCAGCATGTGCGGGATGAACTTGTCATTTTAACAAGTCAATGGAGTTCTCCACCTGCTCTGACCTTTGACGATACAACTATGGATTTTGACATGACATTGACATTCGTTTGACATTGCTACTATGGGAAAAGGAGGTGTAACTAGCTGTCCATTCCTATATCTATAGTTTAAGGCTCTGACGGCTTTTGCGACCATATTTGGTTTTGAGATCGTTCCGCTTAGGATTAATTTCAGCGAACGACTAGAGGCCAGCTACTTTGAAATTAATCGCAATTTTTGTTTGTCTATTTGTCCGCGCTAATCTCAGAAACGGCGCAACCGATCTGATTGAAATTTTGGATGCAGGCGATTTATGACATGAATTAAAACGGCTATTTTTTATTCCGATCAATTAAGTACTGTCCGAGGGGTAAGACAGTAGTAGACAAACTCCATTTTATTCTCTCCGACGATATAAGCATTTTTTAAGGTGCTTCAATATCCACGCTAGCGGAGCCGCTGGTAAAAGCTAGTATACAGTAAAATATTTCTGCCAATATTTGAAACTGTAGTACGATTCGGAAATAATATGCACTTATACTTCACTATTTATAATAAGCGGCACAGTTTTTTTGCATGGGACGCATATACTTTAACATTGTTTCATTGCTTTTCCGCTCCATTAACCTTGCTAGTAACTATGCATGACTCACTCTCCATCATTTCCGAACCGTACTATAGGTAAATTTTCTTATGAAGAGTATTCTCTACCGGAAGTCACCCCCTGCACTCATCATCTTAAATCCTTTCCCCTCGCCTAAAAACGGTGACCACTCTACCGACGCTATTTTTAAAGCTCAAGGGTTAGATAATCGCCAAATGAAGGACCAAGATTTACACTACAGATCCTACAGGCGAATTTTTTGAAAAAAAAAAGTTTTGACCACGTGTGAAAGATTACGTAATTTTTAAAAAGTGGTAAGTTTTTACAGGAGATTTTTTTTCAATTTTTCGCCTGAAGGATCTGTAGTGTGATTCTCGGTCCTTCATTTGGTGTTTACCCGAACCCTTTAGCTTTAAAAATAGCGTTGGGAGAGCGGTAACCGTTAGTAGGCGAGGGGAAAGGATTTGAGATGAAGAGTGCAAATGGTAAGTTCTGGTAGAGAATACTCTGAATGGGCAAATCACAGACCACTGCAAAGTCCGTGGTTGTTCAGGAGCATTTTGTACTGTATTTTCTCGAGTACCAGTGGCGTAGGGTACGTGTCGTCATGATCACTATTAAACAGTACATACACAGCTGTATCTATAAAATATTATATCTTTCGAATCTTCAGATACTTTGGCGTTGAATTACTTTGATATGAATCGAATTGTGTTGTGCTCTTTGTCTTTCATTTAATATATTTAATAAAGAGCGAGGGGAAAAGCAATATTTCTGCGCCATTTCTTATCGTTTACATTGTAGATTGTGATAGGCGGAGACTTGATATCATGTTTTAGTGATGTAACATAAATTATTTACATTTTTAAAAATTCATAATTCAGTTGTCTTGTATTTTAAGAGAGCATCTATACGCTGTTTTTATTTTTTGAAGATTGTTTTAGCAAATAATATGTTTGTTGCATTCATCTGGTATGTCTACATCAATACTATTGTATATTTCGCTATCCCACTTGGCAAAGTCGCAGTGCTGCGATAGGAGATTAAAACAATACAATTTACTATTAAATTGTGTTTTAAAGACCAGCAACAGCTAAGGTTATTTGGGCCTAGCACCAATTCATATTTTCAATTCATTATTTTTTTTTAATAATAAATTGAAAATCCAATTGACACTTTTACCAGCTCTCGGGCTAGAACCCAGGAACTTGTAAGAGGAACCATAGCAACGCCATGTAAACAACAGCACTGCTACACGCTCGGCCATTCTCAAGCCCTGCACCAAATGGCTGCAACATAGACGAGTTGCAACATAATTTTTATTTTGTAGCACGTGCATTGCAAGTACATGATTATACGTACTTGAATTTGGGGACGAAAGTTGAATTTGACATGCCGAACTTGAGAATGGCCGAGCGTGTAGCTATGCTGTTAATTGTTAATTGTGTTTAAAAGACCACCAACAGCTAAGGTTATTTGGGCCTAGCGCCAATTCATATTTTCAATTTATCATTTTTTTTTTTAATAATAAATTGAAAATCCAATTGACACTTTTACCAGCTCTCGGGCTAGAACCCGAGAACTGGTGACTTGTAATAGAGGAACCATAGCAACGCCATGTAAACAACAGCGCCGCTACACTCTCGGCTATTCTCAAGCCCTGTAGCTATGCTGTTGTTTACATGGCGTTATGCTATGGTTCCTCTTGTACAAGTCCCCAGTTCCCGGGTTCTAGCCCGAGAGCTGGTAAAAGTGTCAATTGGATTTTCAATTTATTATTAAAAAAAATAATGAATCGAAAATATGAATTGGTGTTAGGCCGCACATTAGTGAATCGCAATTCTGGAACGCTTATGATCTATGTTGTCGAGCATCTATAATTTACGCAATACTGGATTATCTATGTGCCTGGCTTGAGAATGGCCGAGAATGTAGCAATGCTGTTGTTTACATGGCGTTGCTATGGTTCCTCTATTACAAATCTCCAGTTCCCGGGTTCTAGCCCAGGAGCTGGTAAAAGTGTCAATTGGATTTTCAATTTATTATTAAAAAAAATAATGAATTTGAATTGGTGCTAGGCCCAAATAACCTTAGCTGTTGGTGGTCTTTAAAACACAATCTATGCGCCTACTGAAAACCAGTTCAAAACGTTCGTTTCATAAAAATAAAAACAGCGTATTGATGTTTTTTTTAACCCTTGACCCGGTCAGGGCCGTAGCTAGGGGGGGCATTAAGGGGCAATGCCCTACCTTAAAACATCCAGTGCCCTACTTTAAGGAATTATAAATAAGCCGCAAAGACAGTCACGACAGAATGACAGACTTGATCTATCTGACATTTGGAAAAACAAGATTAAATTCGTTGGATCTAAATGAAGTTCTTCGGAAATTTGATAACATGGCAAGTTGTGTATTTTTTTTGATTAAATTGTCATTCACCGTTTTTTTGCTTTTGTAATTTGATATCACCAGATGAAGTGGGCAATCCAATTAATAAATTGTAGTCTTTTGCTTCAGCCCTACTTTAAACTTTCAGTGCCCTATCTTGAATTCAGCTCTAGCTACGGCCCTTAACCCGGTCACGCCGGTTTTGGTACCTACCGAAACAAGCCACAGCCATTGTGATTTCCAGTCGTTTTTCTCTCAATAATTCGATAAATGGCAGTCTTATAATAGAATATCGATTAATATAATTATATAAAGTAAAATTAATTATTTTATGGCAGTACAAATCACAAGAGTTTCTTTTTCTTCTTCCAACACAACGATAAATGAGTGATAAGTATGTTTTATAGGTTAATATAATAAAATTGAGTATTATATAATAGAGAAATAATAGAGAGATTATTTTATTTGATAAAAAGGAATAAAAAAATTGCCAATGGTTGATAACGACTTTCGGCTGTGGCTGGCCGAATGCACTTGCAGTTGTTTCAGCGTCTTTTCACAAGCTTCTGCGAATTGAAGACAATTTCCCGATTCCAGGTGTAATGGTAAATGCACTTCATACTATATACGTCTCTGACGTGATTCATCTGTGCCCTCAGGCATTGATGACCCGTACTTGGAATTTTCGAACGCGAAATTTTTCTCCTACAATTTACACCTGTCCTTGCTAGTCGTCTGTCAATTGTCACAGTTTATTTTTTTAACCTATGTTTGCGTTTATTACGCCTTTGGTAACGCGCTCGAGAATCTATTATTGACGCGAACTCTTCGGATTGAAACGACGAAACAGCGAAAAAGCGCGAACGTTTTTGCGACTATCGCGAAAAAATTACGAAATTCGTTACACCGTAAAAACACGTGAAAGAAAAAAACACGGCGATTTAAAAATTACGACACGTGATTGATTCGTTTTTGTTTTTAAAACAATCGAAATGCGATTGTAGTCAAGGGAACGAAATAATAACAGCACCGAGCAAACAAAAATGTATCGGAAAGACGACAATATGTGCGCGAGAAAACAAAATATTGTTTGTTCTTAAAACCGTTCTATTCAACTGTTCAACGTTGACTGTCGACTGTCCTGTCCAGTCGCCGTTCTGATTGGTCGCACAGTCGTTTTAATTATTATCAGTGCCGCGATTAAAATATACATATTTAATAACGAAGTACACTCCGTTTTAGTAGGCATGATTTGCACGTCACCGGATTTCTTCGTTATATATAGCAAAGTCGTAACGTCATATCTGTTGCATTTGTATGCAATTTTTCCATACGACTTAACGTAAAATTATTACACAGCTGATCGCAAGCTTTTGTTATTAAAAATGGCTGCGAAAACAATCGCAATCTTCTCCGCAATAATGCTGGATTTCTGGTACTATTTTCAACCTTAAATCTAGATTTTAGGAATGTCATTTGTTTTCAACTAAACAGATATCTAAGTATGCAGTTATTTTTTTAAAATGTATATCATTTGAAGGTTATCGAATTTCAAATGTTTTTAAACGATTAATTAAATGTTATAATAAAATTTCGATTAAAAAATAGTTGTTGTTATTTTAAATTGAAAATTCAAGTACAGTGCCGTGCTAACGATGGCCGAATGCTAAATTATAAAAAGAAATTGCTGGTACAACCGACAGTTGAATCTATTCATTTCAATCAAATTCTCGTTTGTAGATCAAAAACCACAAATTTCTGTGAAACATTGAAAGTTTTCATCACTCGATTGAATTTATTATTTTAAAATATGTATTAATAAATGGTTTAATGTCGCCTTTTTATCGGCGAGTCTAAATCACCCGTTACTAAATAACGAGGTTGTTAAAAAAAACATTAATAATATGTAAATTTTTATGACACCGATACTTAGACGAAAAAAAACTTTTTTTGTATTATATTTTTGGCAATATCTTGTATCTGCATCTGAGTGAGACAGATAAACTACTATATACTGCTATCCTTGTTTGTTTAGATAAGTGTTCTAGTTAGTAACAATGCCAACACTTTCATATCTTTGATTTAATGCAAAACTAAAAGAAACAGGTAATTGTAGAGTTTGTGGTGCAAATCAAAGAATGCAATCGACATGTAAATATTTAACCTGCATTGACTTTTTAATATTGACCGTTTAATTTATTTATTGTAGATTATAAACGCGTCGACAACTTAGGTCATTAGCGTCTTAAATTACATTAAATAACAACTAACTTCAAACTAAATAACATCACAAAACATCCATGAGCGCAGGTGGGATTCGAACCCACGACAGTCTAGTCTAGACGCTGGTACCGAGTACCTACGCTATCCACCAGGCTACACTGCCCTCTATTGACCGTTTATTTATAGTACTAGCTTTCCGGCCCGGATTCGCCCGAGTAGATTTTGGCAGCGAAATAATCAAGAGCAACAAATTTAGTCCAGAAATCGTGTGCGGAATCCTCGACTTTCCATGAATTTTTGCTCACTGCTTACACAGTGAAAGAATTTTTCAGATCGATTCAATTTGTAAGGCGGGAATTGCCCCTCTATGCTCCCCTAGCTACAGTTCTAGACTACCCTCATTACTTGACAACTCCTGAACATTTGATCAAAGTTTCAAGGAACCCGGTGGATTAAAACATGCATATTTCTCCAAAATTGGACGGTTGGACCTGCACCTATATCGACCATATAATCATTCGAAACCGAACGTGGCATTTTTTTCTTTTAGGGATTTCTCTTGGGGATTATGAAAATTTGCAAATGTTTTTGCTCTTTTCGTGGGGAAAATAAAAGGCGGGTCTATAGATATTGTGCAATGGACCTATCTTTCGTAATACGAACGAGATATCGTTATAGCTTGTTCTGCAAGAAAAAGAGAAAAAATACGCATACCGTGTTATGTGACTTCAGTGGCGGCCCTAGACTATTATCAGGGTAGAGCGAGAATCCCGTTTGGCGCCTTTAGTTGACACTTTATGATTTTCCAAAAACTAAAAATTTACTGAAAATATATAAGAGAGCTACTGACGTACGTTTCTAATATGTAGTTGAATCATGAGTCGAACCTTTTTTCGCAATTGAATTGACCCGGCGCTTGGAACGGTTGCTCCGCTCGCTCTGCCCTTGGGCCGGCACTGTGTGACCTAGCCAGCAGCCGTCAGTAACAAACGATATAGACAGGACTACTGCCTTATAGGTACTGAATCATCTGTGAACACAGTATGCGCGCGCAATGCAGTTAAAAAAGAACATCATTTATGTTGGGGACCCTTGGATCGAAACGTTGTTGTATCAAACTCATTTGCAACATGATGCAGTTTATTTGTTTATTTAAAATCAAATGATAAATTCGCGCAGCAGTAACAACTGCAAGGTCTTGTCTGTCATTTTACTTACTGACAGTTAATTGAGTGAATTTATGTCAGGATTAACCTCGCTTCCGATTACAATTGCAAACGATGGGTCGCAGGTTATCAAATGCGCGTTTTTGGATTTAAATCTTGGCATTTTCCAACAGTTTGGATTTTTACTTCCCACCTCTACTATGGTAGGGAAGTAATGGATTCAGTCCGAAAACAATATTTCGAGATTTTAACAGATTTTCACGTTTTGAGACCCTAGCAATCGTTTAAGATCATTTTCTGACTGATGTCTGTATGTGTGTGTGTATGTGTGTATGTGTGTGTGTGTGTATGTGGTCAATTTTTCGCCTTCGATATCTTAAGAACGGAACAACATACGGGCATGCCGATTGTTCTATTGTGTTTATCAGCCTTTAACTTAGATCTGATTAGATTTTGAGTCAAATCGGTTCAGTGGATCCTGAGATATTCAAAAAAACGTCCTCAATGTCACGTATTAACATAGGTAAAAAAAAATATAAATGAATTCTAGATGTTATAATATGAAAAAAATGTAAATATTTTTTTTCTCTAAAATGTATAGTTTTCGAGAAAAAAAATATTTTACTAAAAAAAATAAAAATTGTACGTAAATCAAGGTAACCATGATTTTTGCTATATTAAGCTAGCCATCAATAGATCACCAAACAAAAAAGAGGGCCATGCTTTTTTCAAAGAATAAAAATTAAATTGTGTTTTAAAGACCACCAACAGCTAAGGTTATTTGGGCCTAGTCAAAGAATAAAAAAAAGAGTGTTTATTTTTTGCAAATATTTACTAGGTGGGAAGTATAGGACTGGTCATCAGTCGAATTTTTTTAACAATGTGTCAACAATTTTATTAAAATAACCATAAGGTATTATATAGTCGGGGTGATCTGATAAGATAAATGAGATAGAATTAGAATATATTGTTAAACGATATACATACATGATGAGACATACATGAGTCAAAAACAAATGCAATAATACAATATAAAGTTGAACTTCGGTAACTCGAACCATCACTTGCCACAAAAAAATTCGAGTTATCAAACAATAACAATTTTCACTCTTGACGCTATTGCCAACTAATTTTGTTCGAGTTATCAAGAATTCAAGTTATCGAAGTTCGACTGTATAATAAGTTAACCGTTTAAAAAGTCCTGTATATTTATAAAATATCTTCTTAATTATGTTTTACAAATTTCCAGATTAAATAAAATACCCTTGGGTTTTCTGGATTCCGAGAATTTTTAATATTTTCGATTTATTCTCAACTGAGTTATCGACACAGTTAAAAATTAAAATATAACTAGATTATAATTTTGCGTATCATAATTTGGGATTTTCCAGAACAATAAATTTGCTAGAGGCTTTTCACTTCACTATAAATATAAAATTTAAATAAAAAAAAAACAAAAAAAAACAGAACATACTGGTTCTTTAAAAAGATAAAAATATCTTGTACCAGTGGGTTCGACGTCTTTTTACGCAAAGTATGAAAATACCGAAGAAAAAACGAATCCACATTTTTTAAGAACTAATTGTCGTTCTTTTTTATTATTTAAAATTTCATTTTAATTTTAATAAGTTTTAAGGCTCCTACAGACCAACGTGGAACAGCGAGAGCGGGACGAGAGCGTTGTGAGATCAAATTATATGGCGGAATATGTTAGCATTTACGCTCAGTCGATATTCCGCTTACATAGTCCGCCATATAATTTGATCCCGCAACGCTCCCGTTCCGCTCCTGTAGTCCCGCGTTTGTCTGTGTGAGCTTTTATGGCTTAAGAATTGCCGAGCGTGCAGCGATGCCACTGCTTATATGGAGTGACCATGACTCTTATTACAAGCCCCCAGCTCCCAGATTCTAATCAGAGAACTCATGAAAGTATCATTTCGATTTTTAATTTATTATTAAAAAATTGAAAATATGAATCGGTACTAGGCCCAAATAACCCTAGCTGCTAGTGGTTTTAAAATAGCTTTTAAGGTATGGAAGCTTGTTAATAAATATTTACCAAGTCATGATATTTATGTAAAAAGAGAAAGAACGTTAAGACAAGGACAGTGGTATTTTTTTCACGTCGATACAAAAGAAATGATACAAATATCGTTTTTTTTTGTTACTGTTTCTTGTTTTCGTAATAGTACACAGAGTGTTAGATTTTTAATGTGCAGCGCAAAAAAATTTTTTTATTTAATATTTCAACCATAGAACACACCATACTATTCCAGTGGGCCCAATATAAGTATTTATATCAGTATATTTTCACGCAAATTATCTGTATTACAGCATAAAAAACACCTTGTATTTTAGTACAGCATTCGATTATAAAAAAAAACGTTGCCTATTGAGTAGTTGGCCTTGTATTTACTGGTAAAACAAACAATTGAATGCAGCTAATACAGAAATTAGCGTAATATTATTTGGAAGTTAGGTGTATTTGTAATTCTCTTTTAAATGAACACAGTTCGTTAAAATGGAAAATGTTGTATTTTTCGAAATTTTTTAAACCGAAATCCTATCTTATTAAACGAGCTAATCTTGTATGTATATATGTATGTATATATATATATATATATATATATATACAGGGTGGACCAAGTTATAGTAGCAATAATTCACCACTCGATGGTCCATCGAAAAATAAGTAGACATGCATAATTTTATTTATTTCCAAAACGCTTCCTAAGGGAGATACAGCCCTTCAAAGTCCAGTTTTAAAAATCAATACTGACAAGTGTCATAAATTATCTCAAAACCAAGTATCGCCTACTTTGTTGGTTATTTTCATAAGTTATTTATTTGTTGTTTTTAATTTAATTAATGAATTATTTATTTAAATTCGTCAAACAGTAAAAAGTTTACAATTGTTGTGCAAGATTCCAGACCTATTATTTTCATAGGTGGCTATTTTAGAAGTGTTCTAATCTTTCAACTCTAATTACCTCGTAAACGAAGCCTCAAATCGAAATTTTGCAAGAGTGACTCTTTTTTTCTAAATTGAACAGAGAATTCGAAAAAAATGTTATTCTTTAAAAATATCCAGTGGTGCAGAAAATAGGGCGGGAAAAGTGAAACAACCCCCCTGTATCTACGCCACTTGACAATTTTGACAAAAGTTACTTACGTCAAGTAATGAGTATCTATTGCATAAATACTTGTACCAAATTTGGTCAAAAACGCATTAATGACCTGAGAGTTAGGACAAAAAAAAGAATTTTAAAACTGAACTTTGAAGGGGTGTACCTCCTTTAGGAAGCGTTTTGGAAAAAAATAAAATTATGCATGTCGTCTTATTTTTCGATGGACCATCGAATGGTGAATTATTGCTACTATAACCTGGTCCACCCTGTATATATGTAAATTTTTTCTCGAAAACGACTCTAACGATTTTAATCAAATTTACCGAAAAGGGGTTTCGGGGGGCAAAAAATCGATCTAGCTAGGTCTCATCCCTGGAAAAATTCGTTTTCTTAGCGATTTTATCATTTTTAAAAACGGTTTTTTGACCTTTCAAAACATTGTAATATGGTGAGTAGGCTTTGGAGAAAACAAACTACTTTAATTATTTATGTCAAAATACTTACTCTGACAGTGAATCTTTAACTTATTAAAACCGTGATTTATTTGAATAGTAAAAAAATAACAACAATAAAAACTAAACATAATTATGTAAGTATTTTTAACTAATATTTAAATAGGTATGTTATTTTTATATTACCTGTATAAAATATGTATACCTAAGTACGTTAAATGTAGTATGACGTATAATCTTACCTAGACCTTTTTTTCCAAAAACGGATAACGATTTTGATGAAATTTACAGAATGAGAAAATAATACAATATCAATATCTCACAGCATATTAAGTACTATTTTTTTTTTTTTTATATTGGATGGCAGTATAGCCTAGTGGTTAGCATGCTTGGTGCCGCAACCTCTAGACTGGACTTCCGTGGGTTCGAATCCCACCCGCGCTCATGGATGTTTTGTGATGTTATTTAGTTTTAAGTTAGTAGTTATTTAGTGTAGTTGAAAGACGCTAATTACCTTAGATGTCGACGCGTCTATAATCTACAATAAATAAATAAAATACTATTTTTATTGAACTCATCCGAGCACAGCTCGGTCACCCAGATATTAAGTATGTATCCGCGCAATTTGGATTTAATTTAAATCGACCTGGAAGCGGACCGTCGAGACAAAAGTGTCCTACATCGGGGCCCTGGGAAGAAGTTAAACACACAGATGGCAATCTCTTGGAAGCCCTATGCGGCTACGCCCTTACTATGCCCCACTTAGGTGCGAATTGATTAATTGTTATTAAAATCTGATATGAAATATTTATTGACGACTCATTCTATAAGTATTATATTTTATGATAATTAAAATTGGTAATATGGCTTCTGGGTCTAGGTATATTACGTTGTCCAACGACAAAACAGAATTCATTAAAATTATATGTTCATGGTGGATTTGATTTGATTAAATACATCCTAAATGTAGGCAAATAAACTTACAACGTGGTATTCTAATAAACTGACTTTTTAACAGACTTCAAGAAAAGGAGGAGGTTTTGTATTCAAGACCTATGTTTTTTTATATATATATGTATGTTCACCGATTTCTCCTGTATTTGTGAACCGATTTTAATGATCATTATTTTATTTAATAGGGCATATCTTCGGAGTGGTCCCATATAAATTTTACTTAAATCGGTTCAGTAGTTTGACTGATTTTAATAAAAAGTTAGTAACGGACTGTAACACCATTAAGGTAAATAGTTTTTTTGATCAATTATTATCGACACAAATTATCGTTTCGAATATAACGTTTCAAGTCGTTCAATTAGCCATCTATAAATAATTATCCCACATTTTTTTTATTTCGGAAAATATATTGTTGTTGTTTCGTAGAAATAGTACTAGATTTTGCCCGTGGCTTCGCTTAATCGAACGGGCTATTGGAATTTGGCATGTTATGTCGTTTCGACATCCGGTGACAAATCTGAACTTCGCTGAAGGGACATTTCTAAACGTGACAGCTGTGTGTGTGTGTTTTTTTCAGAAATTATAGTAAAAATCCCGTCATCCTCTATTTTGTAAAAGGAACATTTTTTTAATTTTTGTGTTATAAAAAAGAGTCCTTATTTTATTTAACTATGTTTTTATGATAAATTTTGCAAAAAAATACGTCAAGAACAGTTTGTATTAAAAAAGTAAAATTAAAAATAAGGTTATGTTTAGATGTTTATTTAAAAAAGACGAGGATGTATATACTGGGCCTTGTACCAATTAATATTTTTGAATTTATTGTTATTCGTAATAAAATGAATAATAGACAATATATGAGATGCTAATGACATTAGTTGTCGAGCTTCTATAATCTACGATCTCTTTATAATATACTAGTTATTATAGAAACGCAATATAAACAACGGAGTTCCCTACAGTCTCGGCTATTCACAAAATCGAGATACGCTTTTCTAACATTACATACTAATAACTAAACGATATCAAACAAAATTACTCACTAAAATTCGCTCTTGCGCAGTAACCAATCCACCAAAAACTCTTGAACATTCTTTTCGAAATCAAAAAAAAACGTGTATAAACAGAAAATACCGCCTGAGCAACACAAACAAAACAAGAAATAAAATCGATTTCCCAAATTTCCAATTTTGAAAAACGATAATCAAAGCGGACATTTATAATTATTGTTTATAAAAAAACCGGCTAGATACAGGAAATTTTTCAAAACAAATTTATTATTAATTAAACCCATTTTTAAGTAAATCGAAAATCAGGATGTTGGGTCAAATAATAAAATTAATGTATAATATAGAAAACAATCGCGAAACAATTAATGTAATTATCACCAATGTCACGAACGTTTAAATAGTATTTTAATTTATTGTACACAGTCACGTGGTTTTAGTGATAACATTTGAATCACGCCAACGTTCGCCGAGGAGGAGCGGGGAGTCTTTAAACTACAAGGCGTCAGTCTGACTGAACTTTAATCCGACACATGAGACAAAACTTTTTTTTAATAAGTCGCCGAGTCCAAATTGACACTACACTAGTAGATTGTATATCTATTGGTGTAATGAGGCATATTACTGACGGGTAGTGACAATGTTCAAACCTTCAAAAAAGCCACTAAAAAGAGGAAAATAATAAAATTTTGAAGTCGGCGCCAATTTAATAAAATATGAAGTCAATTAAAAAGTATAAGTAGTATAGTAATTAATATCTACTTTTTAACCGACTTCATATTTTAATAAATTGACGCCGATCTCAAAATTTTATTATTTTTCTCTTTTTAGTTGCTTTTTTGAAGGTTTTTCTTTTGTTAAAATGTTTTTTTTTATTTTATACTTTTTAGTGGCTTTACCGTAAGTAGTTTGCACGTTATTAAGCGACTTCTGTCTTGATATTTGATTACTAAATAACAATAAAACGGACATTTACTTTAACGGTATTACACTCCGTTACTCACTTTTTATTATAATCAATTTTCTTACAGAACAGTTATAAAAAAAACAAGTTTTGTTCCGGTATGAAAAAAAAAATTTCGGGGATTTTTTCTTGCAGGTATTTGTGGCCATCCTGTAATTCTGTTATTAAAACCGAATCATTCTATAAAACGCTGAAATGTAGCGTAGTTTAAGATACAATTTAAGGCTGGGTACACATCATTGCGATTGTTTGTTGCGGAACATTTTTATCACGCTTTAATTTTTATTGATATTTGTGATTGGAAAGTTTCACGTTGCACGATATCATTATACTTTTAATATTTATTTGATAAAGGATTAGTATTCATAGTATTTGCTAAAACAGAGCTGAGTTAGCCCCTAAATCAGGGATGGCGAACCTTTTCACATCTACGTGCCATTTTTTTTTTGAGTTTACTCCTTAAGAATCGATTTTCATTTAAGACCCCCGGTATGAAAATTTTATGAGTAAAATTTATACAAGCGTTAACTAAAAAGCGTTACGTTTTTCTGCGCAACGTACCTTGCGCACCTGTACAGGGTATGCTACGCGACAGCTGACGCATGTAAGTATGTATGTTTTCCTACTGCATAGTCAAAGACAATCGTACTTAAGGAGTGAACTCTAGTCGTCCGTCGGAGCTGACACACACTTTTTTTTTCAAAAAATGTTTAATGTGACCACGACGTGCCAACAAATACCTAAAAAAAATTAGTGAACAATAAAATTATCTAAACGTAGATGAAAAGAATTATTTCGATTACTCATTGAGTGTAAACGTAATTGGTCGTGTAGACTGTAGAGTATTAGATTTTCGAGTAGAGTAACATTGCACGGTGGGATAGATTCTACCACTCGCTTTCTCCCACGGTCCCACCATCGATTTGTACGTACTCTACCGGTACTATACTAAGGAAAACAGATTTGGCCTTTGGGATAGTCGAGTGTGTATTGTTTATGAAGACACTATCTGGGCGGTGGTTTATCTAGCACTGTACGACTGCACCACACTTACTATATTGTTTTAACGTGTGTGAAAACAGTTACTCTATTGAATTTAGTAGAGTAAAGTAGTTCGGCAAAAAATATGCTAGTGCCTAGTTACCTAGAGCATTGTTTCCTAAACTGTGGTCCGCGGACCCCTGGGGGTCCGCGAGCATATGTTTGGTGGTCCGCGGTCTCATACGCATCTATCTTACTTAGAGCATTAACAAAAATACATAAATTACCTACGCCAAACATCTCGTAATTATTACGCTTGTTTTTTGTTTTTTAATTTAATGAAGGAATACTAAAATATAATATTGTCCGAAAATTGCACCTTTTTTTCACTCAGGGGTCCTTGGCATTATGCTTGATTTCCTTGGGGGTCCGCGGCTGAAAAAGGTTAGGAACCGCTGACCTAGAGTATACTCTACTGCAGCGTTTCCCACTTGGTGGACCGGGCACTGGGCCACGAAAATAAAATACCAGGTCGCAGATTTGTCTCCGTGTTTTTTATTCATCACTAATACTATAATTACAATGTTAATTATTAGATTAATTGTTAAAAGTTAACGCTTCAATTAAATTATATACTTCTATGTGGACATTCAAATGTGTTTTATTTTGCTTATTTATACACTAAGACAGTTAAAAAAAATTTTAGTGGGTCACGAAGGGGAGGCATAAAAATAACCGGGCTAGGGCAAAAAAGGTTTATGAAACGCTGCTCTACTATTAACTTTACTAATGAAAAACTAGACTTCGTTCACGCAGCAGAGAGGGTAACGGTTTGTCAAGCAGACGGTCCGTTGCTAGAGCAGGGCCGGCACGTGCGCCTGGTCGGACAGGCGATCGCCTTACGGCGCCATATTTTTAGGGCGGCATATTTTTGTAGCAGCGAATTTTTCGTGCGGTATTCTACTTTTTAAAAATTCGACTGATGACCAGTCCTATACTTCCCACCTAGTAAATATTTGCAAAAAATAAACACTCTTTTTTTTTATTCTTTGACTAGGCCCAAATAACCTTAGCTGTTGGTGGTCTTTAAAACACAATTTAATTTTTATTCTTTGAAAAAAGCATGGCCCTCTTTTTTGTTTGGTGATCTATTGATGGCTAGCTTAATATAGCAAAAATCATGGTTACCTTGATTTACGTACAATTTTTATTTTTTTTAGTAAAATATTTTTTTTCTCGAAAACTATACATTTTAGAGAAAAAAAATATTTACATTTTTTTCATATTATAACATCTAGAATTCATTTATATTTTTTTTTACCTATGTTAATACGTGACATTGAGGACGTTTTTTTGAATATCTCAGGATCCACTGAACCGATTTGACTCAAAATCTAATCAGATCTAAGTTAAAGGCTGATAAACACAATAGAACAATCGGCATGCCCGTATGTTGTTCCGTTCTTAAGATATCGAAGGCGAAAAATTGACCACATACACACACACACACACATACACACACACACACATACAGACATCAGTCAGAAAATGATCTTAAACGATTGCTAGGGTCTCAAAACGTGAAAATCTGTTAAAATCTCGAAATATTGTTTTCGGACTGAATCCATTACTTCCCTACCATAGTAGAGGTGGGAAGTAAAAATGATTATATTGTTCGAGTTTGCACCGATTCTTAGTTCTACCTTCTACTACTAGATAAAAGATGTCGCATGTCGCCCAGCCGCTCGGCGCAAATACCATAAGTTGTAAAGGGGGTATTTACAAATTATGGCAGCCAGGCAGCGTTTATTCGTGTACTGTGTACGTATAGAATTACATTTGTTTTTTATTTGTTAAGTAAATAAAATATATCATCGGTTTATTAATTTTTACTTCCCACCTCTACTATGGTAGGGAAGTAATGGATTCAGTCCGAAAACAATATTTCGAGATTTTAACAGATTTTCACGTTTTGAGACCCTAGCAATCGTTTAAGATCATTTTCTGACTGATGTCTGTATGTGTGTGTGTATGTGTGTATGTGTGTGTGTGTGTATGTGGTCAATTTTTCGCCTTCGATATCTTAAGAACGGAACAACATACGGGCATGCCGATTGTTCTATTGTGTTTATCAGCCTTTAACTTAGATCTGATTAGATTTTGAGTCAAATCGGTTCAGTGGATCCTGAGATATTCAAAAAAACGTCCTCAATGTCACGTATTAACATAGGTAAAAAAAAATATAAATGAATTCTAGATGTTATAATATGAAAAAAATGTAAATATTTTTTTTCTCTAAAATGTATAGTTTTCGAGAAAAAAAATATTTTACTAAAAAAAATAAAAATTGTACGTAAATCAAGGTAACCATGATTTTTGCTATATTAAGCTAGCCATCAATAGATCACCAAACAAAAAAGAGGGCCATGCTTTTTTCAAAGAATAAAAATTAAATTGTGTTTTAAAGACCACCAACAGCTAAGGTTATTTGGGCCTAGTCAAAGAATAAAAAAAAGAGTGTTTATTTTTTGCAAATATTTACTAGGTGGGAAGTATAGGACTGGTCATCAGTCGAATTTTTTCAAGATTCATCTGCAGCTCTGGCCCACGTACGTATTTCCTTGAACAAACAATGTTCTTCAAACACATCTTAAAGCATTTGACGTAGACGTATGTATTCATATATGAATCATCTCGTTTTAGGTATCATAAAATTATATTATTTATTGTAGTTCATTTTTCTGACAATAATCTATCTATATATATAAAACAGTTCCGTTACTGACTGATTGATTGACTGACAGACAACGCCCAGGTCAAACCGCTAAAGATATAAACTTGAAATTTGGACAGTAGGTTCCTTTTGTGACGTAGGCACCCACTAAGAAAGAATTTTTCGAAATTCAACTCCTAAGGGGGTTAAATAGGGGATGAAAGTTTGTATGGAAATTCGTCATTTTTGAAGCTAGAAGCATGAAATTTTGCACAGAAGTTTCTTATATAACGTAGGTGAGCACTAAGAAATTTTTTTTTGAAAATTCAACCTCTAAGGGGGTTAAAAAGGGGATGAAAGTTTGCATGGAAGTTCTTTATTTTGAAGTTAGAAGCATGACATTTTGCACAGGAGTTCCTTATATTACGTAGGTGAGCAATAAGAAAGGATTTTTCGAAATTCAACCCCCAAGGGGGTTAAATAGGGGATGAACGTTTGTATGGAAATTCGTCATTTTTGAAGTTAGAAGCATCAAATTTTGCACAGGAGTTCCTTATATAACGTAGATGAGTAGTAAGAAAGGATTTTTGAAAATTCATCCCTTAAAGGGGTTAAATAGGGGATGAAAGTTAGTATGGAAGTTTGTAATTTTTTAAGTTAGAAGCATGAAATTTTGCATAGGAGTTCCTTATATAACATAGATGAGTAATAAAAAAGGATTTTTGAAAATTCATCCCTTAAAGGGGTTAAATAGGGGATGAAAGTTTGTATGGAAGTTCATAATTTTTGAAGTTAGAAGGATGAAATTTTGCACAGGAGTTCCTTATATAACGTAGGTGAGCAATAATGTATTAATAAAATTCGATCGGATGAGCGAAGCGAGTGAGTAATGTATTATTAATATTCGAGTGAACGAGCGAAACGAGTGAGTAATGTATAATTAATATTCAAACGAACGAGCGAAGCGAGTGTGTAATGTATTAATAAAATTCGAGCGAACGAGCGAAGCGAGTGAGTAATGTGTTAATAAAATCCGAGCGAACGAGCGAAGCGAGTGAGTTATGTATTATAAAATTCGAGCGAATAAACACCACCAGCCCGGCTTCGCTTCGCAGGAGGAGAATTTCTCGCGGGGGGATAATAAATCATAAATCAAAAAATACGTGGGCGAAGCCACGGGTAACGGCTAGTGTATTCATATATGAATCATCTCGTTTTAGGTATCATAAAATTATATTATTTATTGTAGTTCATTTTTCTGACAATAATTTAAATATATAATTCTTTATTTAAATAAAATGACCTTGGCGGAATAATCAATTTTTTAACCGACTTCAAAGGAGGGGGTTCTATATTCGGGAACTATGTTTTTTATCACCGATATCTCCTGTATTTGTGAACCGATTTTGATGATTATTATTTTATTTAATAGAGCATACCTTCGGGGTGGTCCCATATAAATTTTACTTAAATCGGTTCAGTAGTTCGACTGATTTTAATAAAAAGTGAGTAACGGACTGAAACACCGTTAAGGTAAATGTCAAATCTCAAGACAGAAGTCGATTAATAACGTGCGAACTACGTATTGTAAGGCCACTAAAAAATAAAAAACTTTTTAATAAAAAAAAACTTCAAGAGCCACTAAAAAGAGGAAAATAATAACACTTTGAGGTCGACGTTAATTTAATAAAATATGAAGTCGGTTAAAAAGTATAGTTGTATAGTAATTAATATCTACTTTTTAACAGACTTCATATTTTATTAAATTGGCGCCGATCTCAAAATTTTATTATTTTCCTCTTTTTTTCTTAAAAAGTTTTTTATAACTTACATTTATTTTGATTTCAAGACCCTATACGCTATAAACGGTGAATAAACAAAAATCATTTTAGTTCTGTTATAGTTGATTTAACCTCTTTCAACGTGAATGTGTTTAAAAACTTGTTTTAGACCGCTTTTTTCATATTATAACGTAAGAATGCAGCAATTTGGACGTAGTGAATATTATTTATATCGCATATTATATGGAACGTATTTAATAATTTTAATAAAATTTGTGCTAAAATGTGAATGAAATAAAATACTAATAGTTGAAAGTTTAGAATATTCGTCTATTGATAAAAAAAGAAAATATTCGTAAATAATATGGAAAAAACCGAATTAGGTAAAAGCTATTGGTGTGAATCGAAAGTATTCGTAACGAAGTTTTGAACCTTCGGTCATACGATGTAACGCAAAAATAATAAAAATATTTATAATTGAAAAATGCCGAAATCTACACTAATATACCTCAAAAACTCGAGAATCACTGAACCGATTTGAAAAATTCTTTCAATAAATAAAAACCTGTTTCTTAAGACGAGTAACGTAGACTATATATTATTACTCAACGGCAAAGGAGGGATGAACAATGAGCGAAAATAACGAATAAATAATAAAACGTTAATGTTTTTCTAGAAATAGTATTCTGAGATTAGTAACTGTATGCATAATTTGAAATGCTATACTTATTGTTGAATGATAATAAATTGATAAAATATATAAAAATTAAATTATTCGTTGGGGGTATGATTGTGACCTTTTTGTCTAATCTAAAATGTCAAAATGTCGGAATCCGTGTCATGTTTATAATAAACGGAATAGATTACTGATCGATCATATAATATTTATGTAAGTAAAAAAAAAAAATGCAAAACTGAACTTATCTCATTATATTTTAACACTAAGAAAATCAAATTTGAAAACATGCGGATGCAAATCAATATTGAGATAAAAAATAATTTATTTCATAAAAATTCATGGCGAAGTCATGTGACCATAAATCACACCCGATTCGGCATAGGTATTCAAAGCAAGGCTTCAGACGCTAATGGCCTCTGTTTTCGAGCGTCTATAATTCACAGTTCATTCATTCAAAGCAAGGCTGCAAGCACACATGTAAGCGTAGTTATAAATATAAAATTGTGATGCCACTCTGCCGCTTGCGGCGCGTTATCTTTTTGCAACTAAAATTTTTAAATGTTCGAAGTAACGATAAAGATCTAAAACTGTTAAATGGTACTATTACTGTACTGCACACATGCGCATAATACACTAGCCGTGTACACAGTTCAAATCAAGGATGTTATACCTTGGTTCAAATAAATAGTAAAAATGCAGGGTTTTTTTGTCCTTTTTGTTATCGCACTTTTAAAACTAAGTGGTTAAAATTTTCGTTTTTTAATAACATCTTTAGCGCGTATTCTAGCCATGCAACAGTTTTTTAATAATGTAGAATTGTTTTATTGAAAAAAATTTTAATGGAATATTTTTGAGTGGCTTCCCTATATTATAAGCAGTTTTCAGCAACGAATAATTATCTCGTATTCGGGAAGGTCAGTCATTTTTTAATTCATAAGTAACATTTAGTAATAATTTATGTTTCAAGATTTTCTTGATTTTTTTCAAGGCAATAACCATGACAAAAAATATGCCAACCTAAGTTGTGGTATTTTCTGAATCCTCGAGTGATTAGTCAATAAAAATATATATTTTGTGATTGTACTGACCTTCTTTGATCCATTGGTCAAGATGTTCTAAATGTTCTAAGTCATCCAAAAGTTTGCTGGCAAGTTGAGCCTTGGTTTCATTTGTAACATTGTCTTCCTGTTTAAATACATCGCCGTATGTTGCATTGTCAGAGAGGTCGTTGATTTGAACAGAACTGAATGGATCTTCTTCACCGAACAGCTGAACATCATTTTCACAGCTGAACGAAGGAGAAGATGGCTCGGACTTCCAAGCCCATGAGGCGGTCGATGATTGCGGTGAACTCATCATCTTCTTTGCTCTTCTTAATTATCGAATTATTTTCAAAATTAACACTAATGCTATCGTCGTAAAATCGCTGACTTTTGTTGTCTATGCTGTTTAATTGTATCGAAGCGAGTTCGAGCGTTATCGCTGATTGCGCCATTTTGGCCCTGTGGATGAAAACGGACCATAAAGACCGGAATTTTGAAATTATGGTGATGCAGAGCACTAAATCAAAAATGTACGTCGTATAATAATGAAAATGTTCAAAGTTTCTCAGCCAATAACTTATTTCATACATACATTGATATTAATTCTTAATAAATAATAATACATAATATAAATATTAATATTTAATATACAGAATTTTTATAATGCTTATGTGTGCATTAGTATACAAAACATCCATTTGGTATGACGTAACATAATGCTGCAACATGAGAAAAATTAATTTTTCAAACCTATGTCACCGTAGGGATTCTATCCCTAAACTTTCCACTGTCGCGGCGGACTGAGTTAACAATTACTCGCACAGTGACACATTTTCGAACGACTAACTATTCCCCTTTGAAGCATTCTGTCACTGAAAAACCATTACATGCGAGAGTCGATTTATTGACTAAGGTGCTATATAACCGTACCATCTTACATGTGAGAGCTAATATCAAACGGGTAATCTAAGATGACAAATCAGTTTTTCAGATCCCTGAACAATACGGTGTCTTCATAAATTTGTTTAGGGAAACCTGATCGAGGCATTTAGCTCCCAAGGAGTTAAGAGCTTGTGCCAGAGGATCACTAAAGTAAATTCTCGTTATTAATAGATGTCTTTAAACTTTTGTTCAAGTTCAATATACAGTGTGTAAACGGTAAACCCGAACATAGGGAAAATAACATCGAGAACGCTTACAATTTTGTAGTAGGCTATGGGCCATAAGATCTAATGTAAATATAGTAGATGCTTTGTTTTTTTTCTTTACCAGGTTCTGAGTTATTTTTAAGTCAACCGTTGCTATGGAAAATTGTTAAAAAAATCACTGTACCATTTTTTCTACGTAATCCATAGCCTACTACAAAATTGTAAATGTTCTCAATGTTATTTTCCCTATCTTCAGTAAAACCGTTTATACACTGTATAATAGCGTTCGCTAACGTTGGATACGCTTTTTTTTCTAAGGCCATCCAATTGCAAGGTTTATTAGTGCCAAATACAAATTTATATTTTCAATGTATTATTTTTTGTGTAATAGATTGAAAATACGATTGACAATTTCACCAATTTTCAAATTAGAACCTGGGACTAATGATTTTTTTATAGATATGTCATAGAACCCAAAGATATTAATTTGATAGTCTATTTACGAACGTTTAAATTTAAAGGAAAATTTTTTACTGTAAACTTTAGAAAGGCTGTCCAGGAATTTTCTAATTGAACTGTTTAAAAAAAGGAAATTATGAGTTTTGCGGATATTTAAAAAAGTCGGTGTCAATAACATCTAATAGTCGTTTCGGTTCTAATGATCAGTAAATGAACAGTAAAAATTATAGTTTTGAGTAGTTTCCTTGTGTTGGCATTCTAAAATATTTGTGCCGCTGGACACAGGTAGCAGATATCAAGTTATGGCTCTATAATAATATTTTGTGAGCAGGTAAATTTTATCTACTTACTAGAAATGCTATTTCACAAATAAGTATAGGTACTTAAGAAAAACTTAATGTAATTATAAATATTTGTTTACGATCTATGTCAAATGAAATACGTAAAATTTAATTTAAGAATCAGTTTGTTGAAAATGGCGGCAATTCATTGATGGCTATTACATTATGCAATTAATGATTTTTTCAAGATTTTTATACTTTAAATCTATTTTGCCGTCAATATGAAGCTGAAATTTGGAGGAATGACTCAAACAAGGGATCATTATTAGTAGGTGTATACATTTTAAAATAATCGATAAATTAAAAAAATACGCACTATTAGAAGAAATGCAATTATCTTCCATCATACTAATATGATCTATCGCCACTTCTTGAAAAATAGAGTTAAAATACAGACGTTTGACAACTAACCACTTTATATAATAGAAAAAGGATTTTGTCTCTTATATTTTTCTGAATAAGCTATTATATAAGATATTTTTACACTTTCGACTTCTGTACTAAAGTCATTTAATGAGTAAAATTCAAAAACAATTTGAAATAGTCATGCATTGTTGAAAACATTTTGAATGACATTTGACTCTGTTTTTGCTGCTAAAAACAACTGTATTTTGTACAATTTAAAACAAATGACGGTAGCTGATAGATAACAAAATAATTTATTTAGGTGTATTGAAAAACAATTTTGGACGCTATCGTTTTGTTCCCTAAAGCGATTAAATACCTTCTTTTTGGTAATAACATATTATGTTCATTAAATTAAGGTAAAGTTGTGGAAATTGAAATGTATGTCCGTGGTTAGATTCCAAATCCATAATCCATGTAAATAATAATTTTTGGTTAAATTGATTTACTTGAAGCTGTCAAGTCAATACATTATTACGTTTCAATTTCCACACTCTCCCTTACGTACGATTTTAATAAACATATGGTACATGAATCCAATGGAATTTAAGAAACAAAGATGGCTGGTTATGCTTAACTAATAATAAATAGATTGTTTTAGATTATATGAACTTTGTTGACCTTTGTTGTGTATAAATTAAAAAAATCAAAGTACAAAAAAATATTTCCAAGTAATCGATTGTTTATTTTTATTTTGTGACGTTACGTAATTAATTTTTGCCAAATGAGGAAAGTTATTTTTATATGCGCCATTTTTGTTGGCTAATAAATGACACTGACAGGAAAATTAATGACACCCATTGCTGGATACAAATTAGACAAAATGGGTTTAAATTCGTAAAGTTTTGAAAAATCAAATGACTGGACATTAATTTTTCATGAGTATTTTTTTTTGTAAATATTGTGTAAAAAAGGTCGGTCCGGATCTGTTCTATTTCTCTATTGTACTAGTTTTTATTGACTTCTGTAATCTTTTATTTGCAACTCAATATTGGAAACGAATATATTTAAGAACAAGCTAACTAAGTATATTTAGGAAACAGTATAATAATCAATAACAATGAAACCATGTGGCAGAAGGCAGTGACGTCAATCTGGTATAAGACGATCGATTGCGTAAAAAAACCGCCATAATTAACTGCAGCAAATTGCAAATTATAATAATAAAATGCAATTATAACTGATATAATAAATTTATAATAAAATTATTATAAAACAGATTGTTAAAGATAGCCTTTTCATTAAAGGTTATCGTCCAACAAATTATTATTTTCGAAAGGGCATCAAAAACTTAAAGGATCATCCTGGGAAAAAGACAACAATATGTTCACTTCACATGCTACATAAGTCTTTCCTTTTTCAACTTGTGCGCCATGTAATTTGGTCTCTACACAAGCGACAAGAATATTCAAACATCTGCCATATTTGATAGAATTTAATAGTAATTTTTGTACTTACTCCATTTTTATTATTTATTTGTACAAGCACACTCGCGTGTGCGAAAATTTACACAATTAGTGGCCCATTTTCACAGCTGTAACACTAGCAAGAAAAAATATGTACTCTTTAGTCGCAACATGGAGGGAAACTGAAGTCTATATTAACCAGTTCCTTTTGTATTGCGCATGCGCCAAGTGTTGCCAATGTCCCTCGAGGCTTATACGAGTTGAATGCTCTTTATTTAGGCCTTTGCTTACAATTCCAAACACACTTTTCAGGCACGTAATGTTAATTTTTTGTTAACTACTTTCATTATAATTTGCTAAAACTTATGCTGCATTGAAATTTTGTTGTCTGCTCTTATTAAGTAAATAAATCTGACAACAGTGCATTCTGAGAATCATATTACGTCATAATTTATATATAATTTTTTGCGTATAATGAGTAAGCTAATTGTTGAGTGGAGTGTCGAATATTATTTTTTATATTGATCAATTATTGTAGATAATTGTTTTCTGCTTTACAATATAGGTTCTTATTTGTATGGAAAATACGTACTTCAAATAATCGTATCTATTTATAAACAAAAAAACTAGTATAACAGTAATTTTTGTTTAAAAAAGGTACAATTAATTACACTAGTACCTACATGACTACATATTACATATATAACAAATGAACAGCGCTTGTTATTTCAATTGTTTATTAAATAAAAGACACTTTGAAACATGAGTTCCGGTTCCGTAGAATAAGCCAATAAAAATAAACATCAAATGCTCGCATTTTATTTATATTTAAAAAACATAACGTATAGGTACTATAAAGAACCTTACGTCAGGCGCGGATCCAAGTTTTTTCTCAGGGGGGGAGGCAATTTTTTTTAGATTTACCTATCTTCCAGGAGATTCATTTTGATTTTGTGATTTGTGTGCATGAAACCAAAAACTGGGTAAAATATTATTATTTAACTATAGTAATATACTATAATATATTATCAATATATAGTCAAGGCTCGGGGGGGGGGGGGGCAATCCCCGCCTCTTTGGATCCGCGCCTGCCTTACGTAGATACCTGGAATTTTTTTTTGTAATTACATAATATACCTAATTAATATATTTTATATCAATGACCAATCGAGCGGGCAATGTTATTTTATGTATTATAAATGCTTACTCATTAATAGATATAGAATTAAAAGTCTTATTGTTTTAACCCCGACTCAAAAAGGGGAGTACTATGTGTTTGGGCCGTATCTATGTACGTTTGTATGCCTGTCTCAGTCTGATTTTGACGGAACAGTTTTGAAAGGAAGGTTCATGCAAATAAAATAGAGAAACTTTTGTCATTAAAAATTTTGTTTTATCTTTTCTGTCAATGCGGACGTATTATTTTTAACCGACTTCAAAAACACAGAGGTTATCAATTCGAGACGTATATTTTTTATTAAGAAAAAAAATCTATTCAAATCAGTTAAGCGTGTATATTTGGTTGCGTTTTTCTTTTTGCAGGGTGATAGTGTTCACTCTTTAGCGTTGACTATTCCTTCACTCAACGCTCTTTAGTCATTAGTGGATTTGAATAACTTTTGACAATAGGAATTTAGCCTTTCGGTGGGTGATGAGATTAAAAAAATTGAAATGTCATTTTTCTGTTGGATTGAGAATGGCCGAGCGTGTAGCAGTGCTGTTGTTTATATGGCGTTGCTATGGTTCCTCTATTACAAGTCCCCAGTTCCCGGGTTCTAGCCCGAGAGCTAGTAAAAGTATCAATTGGATTTTCAATTTATTATTAAAAAAAATAATAATAATGAATTGAAAATATGAATTGGTGCTAGGCCCAAATAACCTTAGCTGTTGGTGGTCTTTAAAACACAATTACAATTTACAATTTCATTTTTCTGTTACGCCCTTGAATAATGAAGAGACTCTTTTTAAAATAAATAATACAATTAATTTCATGTTAACACAACATTACCTACATTACAAAAACATTCCTACATTTAAGCGTTGAGTGAAGGTCCTTCAGTCAACGATTTAAGCTGTCATCAAAATCGAAAATAATGAATTCGTCGTATTAAAATTTTGGATAAAAAATGTTTTACAAATTCAAATCTTACAAAGTTTTTCTATACTACGAAGTACACAAATTCTTCGTATATCAAGAAAATTGATTATCATTTTTCGACCAGAAATGAAATGAATAAATAATTTTCCCTATTAACTTTCCATTGGAAGTTATTGTAATGGGTTCGAAAATCGAAATCAAAATGTA
The DNA here is from genome assembly GCA_039654895.1 of Mongoloraphidia duomilia. NCBI lineage: Eukaryota > Metazoa > Arthropoda > Insecta > Raphidioptera > Raphidiidae > Mongoloraphidia > Mongoloraphidia duomilia. Next base: position 19,982,611 of record CM077527.1, read on the forward strand.
TAACAAATTTTTATGTTTCAAGGTCACTACACTATTTTTACACTATTTTTAGAAAGATGTCTGTGTGTGTGTACGTACGTACGTATGTATGTGTCCATTTCTTTCTAAGATGAAATCTCGAGAATGAAAAATGATATCGACTACGTTAGGGTGCCAATCGACGCGTATTAACGTAAATATGATCTGAAAGAAATTTTTTCAAAATCGGTTCAGCCGTTCTTTTTTCTTAACCAAATAGACTCCAAAAAGTAGATTTTACACAATATCTCGCGAATAAAAAATTATATCGACTTCGTAAGGGTGTCAATCGAGGCGTGTTAACGTCATTTTGATCCACACAAATTTTATAAAAATCGGTTCAGCCGTTTTTTTTTTTTAATTATTGTTAAAAATAAATAATAATTATGTTTTAATGATTAAAATGATTACTTTTCTGTGTAATATCTAATTTAATTATTATTATTAAATATTTATCAAACTGGGAAGTTCGTCTCAAGGGTCGCACTTTAGTCCTAATAAACGTCCCACCTCACGACTTGTTTCTTGGTGTATTTTGTGTAGTTTTTTTTTAGAACATAAAATAAGCCAGGTAAAAAATCTTGGCTCCTTTTTATACAGAGAAAAAAAGGTTATTTATCATTCGATATATTTATTGTATTTTACAGTTTTTAAATTATCTTTAAGCCACATAATCCAATCATCACTGACCACTTTTTCTAGAGTGACTTCCTGAAACACTTCACTTTTGCTAATTTCCGTAAAACCGATTTTTTTGAACATCACAATACTAATTTCATTGTCCAGTGCTATTTTCGCTAAATATTTCACAATATTTAATTCTTGAATCCCGTATTGTAACATTATCAGTGTTGCTTCCCAGCCCATCCGTTTGCCTCTAGCATTTTTTTCAGCTATCATAATTTCAATTTCACCGCAGTGATTATTTTCAGGTTCATTAAAAAATAAATTTGTGTCACCAACCATTGCAGCTGAAAGATTAAAATAAGCTCATTACATCTTAATCTTAAAATAAACATGATTTTTCAACGGAATAGATTTCAGAAATACAACGTCCTAGGAACCAGTAAAACAGATGTCTGAACTATCTACGTGTCACGTGAACAAAACCCCCCGGGGACGCGCTTTAACTTTTCTAGTGCTCCCGCCTCTTTTTAGAGGTTTACCCAGATGATAAAATCCTATTGAATCAAATTGTTGATAGGTAAAGCGCCCCGGTAAGGCGCGGACTGGCCAGGGGCGCTGGAGCCGTCTCAGGTTCCCAGAGTTGGGGAAGACTCGGGCCCTCCCGGGCTTGAGAATAGCCGAGCGTGTAGCAATGCTGTTGTTTACATGGCGTTGCTATGGTTCCTCTATTACAAGTCCCCAATTCCCGGGTTCTAGCCCGAGAGCTGGTAAAAGTGTCAACTGGATTTTCAATTTATTATTAAAAAAAAATAATGAATCGAAAATATGAATTAGTGCTAGGCTCAAATAACCTTAGCTGTTAGTGGTTTTTAAAAACACAATTTTTTCGAGCCCTCCCATTTCCCAATCCCAACAAATAGCAAATTACTCAAGTCTCTCCCTCGGGTCCGTAAAAATGTCCCTGAAAAAATATTTCCTGTCCTCGCCTGGCCCTAGTACGTGATCTTTTAGTGTAAATTTTAGATTAATACAATTCTTACCTATTTCATCGTTTAATTCGTAATATATTTGTTTGTCTAGTATAATAAAAGTACATTCTAAAAAAAAAAATCAAATAGATATTCGGTATTAAAAAAGAATTATCATCACACAAATTTTCCCCAATATGTGGTTGTTTTTTGATATTTTAATTTTTTAGTGTATTTGCCATATGTCACATATACTATTGACTCGGTCGGACGGAAAGGCCTATAATTTCTTCCAAAAATAATTTATTATTAATCTGAAATATTTACAATCTTAAAAAATACCGAAAATTACTACATTTTGGGGAAAATCTCTATAATTTACTATCTTCGTCTTCTAGCCACGATTTCTGCATGGAATATTCTTCCTCTAAACTTAAAGGTTCGGAAGCAGTTAAATGCTGAAGTTCCGGAGACTTCATCCATTCATGATATCTAAAATAAAAAACGGGTATTGTTATTGACGAAATTCTATGTTTTCGAAAAGTGTTTAATTGTTATTATTGTTATTTTGGCTACATTTGAGGATCTGGATACATAACAAGTATATTTAAAATAACACTCAAAACTGAAATTTTCTTATATTGGATCAAGTTTTTTTCATGGAAATTTCCTATTCTCCAAAAACAATTTTACACACTGTTTATTCAAATTTTCCACACTCATCCACCATCGTTACCGATGTCTAAAAACGTGCAGTACGTAATAAATGGGGTATGCTCATATAACCTTGGCAGTTGGTGATTTTAAAAACATTTAAAACGGCCAAGAGTTGACTAAATGGAAGAACATGAAAATCACAAAATTCACGGAAAAAATGTGCATACATTTTTAAAATACTTTTTTCATTACAAACAACCCGTAAACCATTTAAAAACAAATTATTTTGATATTCATTGCAAATTGTGAGGTTAAGTTTTTAGGAAAGTACACTTTTTCGTTAGTATACACTATACTTACTTTAAAACGTGCTTTTCTTTGTATGGAACCAATAACACTCTTTCTCCTTCAATGGTTGTGTTTTTATTTTTCCGCATTTTTAAATGGATTTAAAGCCGGTTATAAAATTGTTTACCACATCGAGCAATTTTTTGACATTAACGGAATATTTTGATTTTTGACAGTTGACGTTTCGTAAATACCATAGATAAAATCCATGGATGGCATGAACCAGGACATCATCAACGTCTAGAGATTAGTGGCATGGGCAAATGGAAAAAATATATCGATATATATCGTATCGATATTTTTAGACAATATCGATGTATACAGAGTAAAAAATATCGATAATTTTACCCCAAGGCGCGACTACCTAAAAAATTGTCAAAACGATAACTATTTATTTCAAAGCCATATTTTCTTTGGTTTGAAATATCAGAAAAGCAAATACATAATGCCAATATAATATATTATTTAAATTTAATTTTTCATTTTATTTACAATTTTGGAAATAATACATTGGGTTAATTGACAAACTGTTTCAATAATTTCTTCATTTCGTGTGTTGAATTTAAATTAAAACTTTTTTAATAAAACATTTGTCACAAAACAGTGCACTATTTTATTGCGCCGCCGCATGTGATCGTCTATGTCTGCTTATAGCACTCAGGTCTCTAAAAGCTTTGGGGCAAAGATCGCATTGATAAGGCCTCTCTCCTGTATGTACGCGTTGATGAAGTTTTAGATGACTCATTCGAGCGAAGCTTTTGCTACAAACATTACACTTATTTGGCTTATCATCCGTATGAACCACTTGATGCGATTTTAAATTTCCCGCGTTTCTATAACAAGTGCCGCAAATATCACACTCAAAAGGCCACTCACCCGAATGAACGAGTTTGTGTCTTCTCATTGTGCTTGGATCGCTGAATGTTTTATCACAGACGCTACACTTGAACGGCCGCTCACCTGTATGAATACGTCGATGATTTTTCAAGTGGCTCGTTCGATTAAAAGCTTTAGGACAAATGTCACATCTGTAAAGTCGTTCTCCAGAATGCATACGTTCATGTGTTCTCAGGTGGCTCACATGTCTGAACTGTCTGTTGCATACGACACATGTATGAGGTTTCTCACCGGTATGAATACGTCTATGTTGTTTCAAATGACCGGGCTCTTTGAACGACATACTGCAAACGTCGCAGACGTAAGGTTTCTCTCCTGTATGTACACGCTGATGTCGAACCAAATCGGAAGGATAAGTGAAACATTTGCCGCAAATATCACACTGAAATGATCTTTTGTTTGCGTCGACAGTTGAAATATTTTTTTTCGGTTCATGTTGGTTCGACTTTGATTCAGAATTCTTTCGCTTACCGGTTTTTATTATAGTGACCTGATTGTTTTTCTCGTTTTGACTGTCTTCGATGTTCGATTTTGCTTTTTTCAAAATGTCACCATCATTACTACCAAATGAATTTTGATCAATATAATTGTCTTGATCGATTTTTTCGATTTTTACCGTGTCAAAAAAAGGTTCATCATCACTTTGATTTTTGGTTGTATTCTTGAAAACATCGCATTTCATACTAGTACCGATGTCTGGCGATAAAGGATCGTTTTCGTCGAAACATACGGAAATTCGATCAGATTGATCGTTTACTTCAGTCTCATATTTAACGTCGGAATCTTGAACTTCGATTTTAACGTCGCATTCAATTGGATTTATATCTATAAATTTCTGATCGAAATTTTCGATAGACCAGTGGGATGATTCCGGTTGTTTCAACATTTTAAAATGACGCCGTAAAGTTTTTTCGGATTGAACAGCGTCCAGACGAAATTTGTGAAATTTCTCGAGTTGAACGTAACACAACTCGCAAATGCATTTTGGAAGTTCGTCATCTTTGGTTATCTATAAAAATAAAACGTACGTATAGGTCATGTACTACATATGAAACCTGTAGGTACTGCTGATAGATCAAAAATCATGAAGCCAACATAGGTGCAGGTATGTATTTTTTATGCGGGCTCAGCTGGCTGGTTCCTGATTGGCTACTGTCATAGATAAAGACATTTTGTCCGAATGAAATAGAGATATCTTTAATTTCAACCATATACATAACTTGTAAGAACGTGGAAAAGGCGTCAGTTGTCATAGGCGCACGAATTCTAGGTGGGAGGGACATTTTATTTGGAAAAACACTGGAAACGGTGATAGTAAAAACTGTAGATTTGCTACAGATGTCAGCAAACCTAACTAACTGGTCTGGTAATACTTACATGAACAGGAGCACATTTCATCAATATTTCTCCAATTTGACCTTCTAGTTTCGGTGAAAAGGCAAACAAATCAACTAACGCCATGTCATGAGACAGACACAGTCTGCACATTTTACTCAAACTACTACTTGATATTAGGACAGTTGTCATTTTGTAAAAATTTAACAAATACCAATAATGTACACAGTTATAAGAAGATCCAGGCTATTTGTGGACTAGATCCAGTTAATGGGGAAGCACAAAAATCCTTCTAGGATGTGGTGCAGTTTATGGGCCAATCCAGGACCACCCCTAATTGTTTTTAATCTTTAATAATGTACACGGTTTTATGATAGGGGAAGTCCGGGAGACTTGCTCAGATGGGAGAGTTGAACCACCTTTTAAAACTCAACTTAAATTTCGCGCTAGTGAAACGTCAAGACGGTCATTGGTAGATGGCGGGAGGCCAATAACCAGCACGCCGCCATTTTTTACAATTGCCAGTGTGTTTGGCTCTCAGGTTCGGAAATGTGTTTTTGTTACGGCGGAGTAAATTTTATTAATTTATGTAGTTTTGAGACTGCGGTCGTATTTATAGAGGTACGTATTGTGTGTTATTATTATTGTACTGCCTGATTATTGTAGTTTGACGTGTGCTAAGTGTTTTTTCGCTAAAATTGATAATTTTTTCTGTGAGTAAAATTTAATGTCAAAGTAGTATATGCGGGAGACTTGCACCATGGCGGGTGAGGGAGATATGCTCAGTGGTTCATGTCTCCCTCTAATTGTAATTGTATTTTAAAGACCACCAACAGCTAAGGTTATTTGGGCCTAGCACCAATTCATATTTTCAATTCATTATTTATTTTTTTTTTTTAATAATAAATTGAAAATCCAATTGACACTTTTACCAGCTCTCGGGCTAGAACTCGGGAACTGGGGACTTGTAATAGAGGAACCATAGCAACGCCATGTAAACAACAGCGTCGCTACACTCTCGGCTATTCTCATGTCTCCCTCTATAATGTTTGTATGAGGATATTTGGAGTTTTATTTTATAGATGTAGAAATTTAAAACTTTTTGACTAAATTTAAAAACAATTCGGACACCTTAATACGCGAGTCCTATTTCTATTTTGTTTGTTTTTTATAATGTTTAATCTTATTTTCTTTCATTCATGCTAGTTCAGAGTCATTAAAGATCAACAGATTCCAAGTAGCTATATCACCTTTACCAGAACATTTCATGGGTAAGCGACCATCTTCTGCCCCGCCAGGTGGATATTTATCTCACGAACCATCTAATGCTGAGTCACCGATTCGGAACAAATCAGCTATTGATTTACAATGCTCTTCTTTAGCTCCTATGGAATCAAGAGACCAAGCTATACTTAATCTGTGCACTAATTCATCACCAATACCATCTTCTTCAAATGTTGAAGTAGTGACTCCAGAGATGGTGCGACCATTTCCAAAAGCATCTCCGAGAAAGATGGCTCGACGAGGCCGTCAGCCTGGCAAGACCAAAATATTGACAATGACCCCCGAGAAGGGAAATAACAATGAATGTCTGTCAGAAACTTTAAACAACATATTATTTGATGACACTAAACGACCAAAAATGAAGCTAAAAGAAATTCAATCCAATGTTACGAAGAATGATGAAATAAAAAAACGAAAGATGAATATTGAGAAAAGAGTTTTTGAGAATAGCGACACTGAATCAGAAAATAAAAAAATAATTAATAATAATAAAACTAATAAGAAGGTTCAAGAAGACACTAATAAGAAAGGAAAGAAAATAATAAAAACCAAACAAAATCCTAAACTCAAAGATGACAAAAAAGAGAACGTTCCAGGAAAAACTAAAGGAAAGAAAACATTGAAAACTAAACAAGGTTCAAAACAAAAAGTCCAGAGAAAGAAAACTGGAAAAGGCAAAAAAAAAAAATTATGTTGATTGTTGAATGTTAAAGAATATGTTGAAGTTTTGTTTTTTTTCTTTATAAGAAGAGCAATAACTGTGTTTCTTTATAATTTAATTTTATTTTGTGATGTTTTGTTTAATAAATCTGTTATTTAAACAGAAAAATGTTTTTATTTTCCCCTTTAAAAAGCAATGTTCAACTCTCCCCAGACCCCGGTTCAAGTGTCCCTAAGGGTGGGGAGAGTTGACTCATATCCCATTTTTCATTCAAATATATATAACATATTTCAGTACAATAATATCGAAAAAGTAATTATGCATATGTAAACCTAAATAAATAAGCTACTGTTTATTATTATAATTAAATCACAAAGTCTCATTTATAAGAAAATTCGATACTTTAAACAAAAAGCGGTTCAACTGTCCCGGACTTCCCCTATCCTCTGAACTCTGAAGGCTCGAATTCGAAATAAGTATATTTGATAAAAATAAACTGAAAAATCTGGGTTACGAGAACGTGGTGTACTCACAGTCTTAGTTGGAAAAAATAACTGTGTAGGTAATATATTATTTTACAGATTATAAAAAATCTAAAAAACACTTACGTAGAAAATGAATTTCTTTCTCTTCTATAACGTTAAGAAGCGTAAAACACTTACTTTGCCTATATTTCATTTAATTCATCGAGTGCCCCACGCTTCTAAACGTTATAGAAGAGAAAGAAATTTATTTTCTACTTTTTAGTGCGCTAATATAAGCGTGCTTTTTAGATTTTTTTTAAACTAAATTTTATTTTCAAATTTTTAGTCATTATATTATATGATATTATTTTAAATTTCAAACGGCTGGCGACACGTTCCCCACCATCGATACCATCACTCCCACCACTTATTCACCATCGATACCTTCACTCCCACCACTTATTCACCATCGATACCGTCACTCCCACCACTTATTTTTTTTTCCCTTTTTTTAACTAGTTATATAAATATTATTATAGCCAAAATAGCAGAATATTGTATTGTTATCAAAACTACATACGATGCAAAGTTTCACGTCAATTGAACATATTTTGGAAGAGGGTGAAAATCGAGTGTTAAAGTTTTTTTTACATACGACATACATACACACAAATTATTAGTGAAGCTTATAAGCGTGTTTAAATACCTACACATAAAAAAAGATAGGGTGTTTTGACCTAACAGGTCGGGAATAGGTACTAGAAACGTAAATAATTATAATAATAATATATTTCAATTTATTTTCTCTTATTTACAATTTCGGAAATAATACAATATTAATTGACAAACTGCTTAAATAATTTGTTGGAATTAAATTAAAACTTTTTAACAAAACATTTGTCACAAAACAGTGAACTATTTTATACCGACGCCGCATGCAAACGTCTATGTTTGCTTATAGCACTCAGGTCTCTAAAAGCTTTGGGGCAAACATCACATTGATAAGGCCTCTCCCCTGTATGTACGCGTTGATGAACTTTCAGATGACTCATTCGAGCGAAACATTTGCCACAAACATTACACTTATTTGGCTTATCGCCGGTATGCACCACTTGATGCGATTTTAAATTTCCCGCATTTCTGAAACAAGTGCCGCAAACGTCACACTCGAACGGCCACTCACCGGAATGGATACGTTTATGTTTCCTCATTGTGCTTGGATCACTGAACGTTTTGCCGCAGACACCACATTCGAACGGTCGCTCACCAGTATGAACGCGTCGATGTGTTTTTAAATCGCTCGTTCGATTGAAACCTTTAGGACACATGTCGCATCTATAAGGTCGCTCTCCAGAATGCATCCGTTGATGTGTTCTTAAACTGCTCAGATGCGTGAACCGTCTGTTGCATACGTCACATGAATGAGGTTTCTCGCCGGTGTGAATACGTTTATGTTGTTTCAAATGACCAGACTCTTTGAACGACATACTGCACACGTCGCAGACGTAAGGTTTCTCTCCGGTATGTATACGTTGATGTCGATTCAAATCACATGGATAAGTGAAACATTTCCCACAAATATCGCACTGAAACGGCTTTTTATTCGGGTCGTCGGTCGAAATATTCTTTTTTGGTACACGCTTACCCGATTTTGATTTAGAATTATTATGTCCTTGTATAGATTTTTTCTTCCGTTTACCGGTTTTTGTGGTAGCGTGATTTTTTTTCTCGTTTTTTTTGCCTTCGATGTTTGGTTTCGCTTTTTTCAAAATGTCATCGTCATTACTGCTAAATGAATTTTGATCAATATAATTGTCTTGATCAATTTTTTCGATTTTTACCGCGTCAAAAAAAGGTTCACCGTCACTTTGATTTTCGATTGTATTCTTGAACACTTCGCATTTTATACTGACATCTGACGATAAAGGATCGTTTTCGTCGTAACAAACGGAAATTCGATCAGGTTGCTCGTTTACTTCAGTCTCATTTTTAACGTCGGAATCTTGAACTTCGATTTTAACATCACATTCAATTGGATTTATTGTGATGGATTTCTGATTAGAATTGTCGACAGGCCATTCAGAAGATTCCGGTTGTTTCAACGTTTTAAAATAGCGCCGTAAAGTTTTTTCGGATTGAACAGCGTCCAGACGAAATTTGTGAAATTTCTCGAGTTGAACGTAACACAATTTGCAAATACATTTGGGAAGTTCATCATTTTTTGTTATCTAAAAAATAAAACGACGTGAGTTTTTTTATAACAGGTGTGTTCTGGTCATTTTATACTTTTTTGTTGATCGTTGATCACGTAATATAGTGCATTTTATTTGTAAACGATTGAACAGTGCTATAAGAAAATTAAAGCTGTGACCAACGTCCAAGGCTGGCGGTTGACCCGGGCCCGAACCAAGGAAAAAACTGTAATAAAAATGGGTGTGTGCTTATGACCACACGACAGAAGTGAAAACTTCAAATTTTCTAATTTTAAAATATATATATAATTTTTTAATCACACAGTTTAATCATAAATATATTAAAATCGGCCAATACAATTAAATTTAACTGTTAGCGCACTTGTGAACTACAAAATATATGTTTTAGTGTCATCTGTTAGCGTACTTGTGAACTACAAATGACTTTTTACTCGTATTAAGTTTTTAGTAGGTATCATCTATTAGCACACTTATGAACGACACACTATTTCCAGCATATTGCAAATACGTGTTCGTGTTTGAACCGAGTAGCCCTGATTGTCACCGTCGGATGCGTTTCACATCACTGTTGTTAACAGCCCAGGCAAAGCGCGCCTAAGAAAGTTTTCACTTCAAAAATACGAAACGCATGGATGAATAAAAAAAAGGTTGGCAGGTACGATGCTGTACAGTGTACTCGTGGCCATGGCACGAAAAGCGAGAGCGACTCACCTCCCCCCTCTTCCTCCCTCGCAATACTCGCCACTCATCGAGAAGTTTTAGTTTTTTTTTTAACTTTTAATTTTATTTCAGTCTAAGTTTTTTATGATCATAAAAAGTATATATTTTTAGAATCGCCACAAAATTTTCATTCATTTGATACTCCTGTCGATCGATTTGGCCAAGAAAAAAATTTTGAACAAGATTTTTTCCACCTTACAACCGCCATTTTGATTAAAGTGAGAGAGTGGGTGAGGTAGAGGAGAGGGGAGAAGGGCCCGCACCGCTCAGTTGACCAGGGGCCCGAGAATCCTGTCACCAGGCCTGCCAATGACCGAACAAATAATAAATCTTTAGTACAAAATTAATTAATTAATTGCAGATTATAGACGCATCGACAACTCAGGTCATTAGCGTCTTCAACACAACAAATAATCCATTTGTGTGTTAGAATCCGCCAGCCGGCATACACAAACCGACTAGTATGAGCTCGGGTCCCTGGGAGCGCCAATTCCCAAAGAACATTGGAAAGCAATTAACGATAGCAACCACATTCCAATGTCCCCCCTGGGGGGAAATCTTTAGTACATACCCTAGCTCTAAGGTGTTAATAAATTACTATTGGGTTGCATTACGCAATGACAGAAAGGACATTGATCTTAGATTGTGACCATTCATATTTCTTCATATTAAGTTAATGATTTCTTATAAATTCTATAGAATTATCGCTAGGCACTTGGTAGATCATGATTGAATAATTGACACCCCAGTCTTCCCTGGGTTACTATATATAATGTTTGTAGACTTTTTAGATTTTAGTTTTAGTTTAAACTCCTGATGATGGGTTAGAAACCCGAAACGATCGTTGAGATGAATAAATGTTTAGAATTTTTCAAGTGTTTGTTTATTAATTTTTAATGATTTCTTGTTGAGAAAATTTTATATCTATGCAACTCCAAAGCATGCTTGTAAACCAACTCTTCTTTTATGAACAATATTACAGCAGTAATAAAATATACCTACGTATTTTTGTGTGCGGCATTCTTTGGAATGCACTTTTATGTGACTATTAACTTTTCTTTACCATTTTATTTAGCGTGTTATTGCTCTGTCATTGTGAAATTTTATCGTAATACTTACATGAACAGGAGCACACTTCATAAGTATTTCTCCAATTCGACCTTTCAATTTCGGTGAAAAGGCGAACAAATCAACTAAAGCCATGTCTCCAGTCAGACACAGTCGACACATTTTGCTGAAATTACTACTTGATGTTAGTACAGTTGTCATTTTGTAAAATTTAAACAAATTACCAAAATAGAAGATACATAATATTACCTACAAATTTTTCTAGTTTAATGTGAAATTGTGCCACTGTTCTTTTTAGTGTATTTGCCATATGGCACATACACTATTGGCGTCGGTCGGATGGCGGGACCTAGGGGTCGGACCAAAATTTCTCGACGTTTCATAGCCTCCTGAACACTTTGGCACCATTTTTGGAAATGTCTGTTTATATATATATATATATATATATATATATATATATATATATTATATATATATATATATATATATACAGTGTGTCCACAGACTCATCCTCAACATGGGGATCTCCGTTGTTATGGGAGATAGAGATTTGGTTAAATGAGACAAAATGTGCAGAATCTCCAGTACTTCTACCCTGCGTAGTCAAACTTTCCATATTTTGCTTGGTTCGCGACCGACAGTTGAAAAACGAGATTTACCCAATTTCGTTTTTTGTTTATAACTCGCTTATTAAGTAAGTTAGAAAAAAAATATTTTCACTTCCTTAAGGCCCTTTTTTATGAAGATTTCAAATCTCTTTTCATATTTTTATTTACTTTTATAGTTTTAGAGATACTTGTATGAACTTTGTTTTTTTAAATACACGTCAAAGATGGCCATGACACCATTCGAAAGAGATTTTTTTTCTCTTTAATTTGATATGAGGGTTGATGGATTTATTTTCAAAAATAACAGAGTTATACGTAAAACACTGATTTTTAATAGTAGGCTATGCAAAATTAATTGATAAAACAACAGAAGGCTTAGCAAACAGTTGAAATTCGCGTTGGCTTAGTAAACGGTTGTTTTGTTTTAGCTGTCAAAGTGTAGTTTATTGCTAATTTGTCAGTTTAAGTGATTTATTAAATTTACTTTTGTTATCATGGAACCACTTTGTAACAAAGAAAAATAAACGATTTTCAACAATTGATCGTAAAACAGTAGTTTTGTCTTCTTCACTTATTCGCGTTGACTTAGTAAACGGCTTTTTAAATGATCCATAGTTTATAAAATTTACTCGTAAGTTTCTGTAAATAGAGTAATAGACGAATGAGGTTGTCTTCGTTCTGGATACTGATCGAAGTACATTTCTGCAGCTCTGGTCGAATTTTTGTGACATAGAATGTAACAAGACAACATATCAAATGTTTCATTGTTACAAAATGGTTCCATGATAACAAAAACAAATTTAATAAATCACTTAGTAAACTGACAAATTAGCAACAAACTACACTTTGACAGCTAAAACAAAACAGCCGTTTACTAAGCCAACGCGAATCTCAACTGTTTGCAAAGCCTTCTTTTGTTTTATCAGTTAATTTAGCATAGCCTACTATTAAAAATCAGTGTTTTACGTATAACTCTGTTATTTTTGAAAATAAATCCATCAACCCTCATATCAAATTAAAGAGAAAAAAAATCTCTTTCGAATGGTGTCATGGCCATCTTTGACGTGTATTTAAAAAAACAAAGTTTATACAAGTATCTCTAAAACTATAAAAGTAAATAAAAATATGAAAAGAGATTTGAAATCTTCATAAAAAAGGGCCTTAAGGAAGTGAAAATATTTTTTTTCTAACTTACTTAATAAGCGAGTTATAAACAAAAAACAAAATTGGGTAAATCTCGTTTTTCAACTGTCGGTCGCGAACCAAGCAAAATATGGAAAGTTTGACTACGCAGGGTAGAAGTACTGGAGATTCTGCACATTTTGTCTCATTTAACCAAATCTCTATCTCCCATAACAACGGAGATCCCCATGTTGAGGATGAGTTTGTGGACACACTGTATATATATATATATATATATATATATATATATATATATATATATATATATATATATATATATATATATGTGTGTGTGTACGGGCTATAACTTTCGAAAGAGTTAATTGATTTTGACGAAATTTGGTAGGCACGTTGAAATCCATCACCGCACGAAGCCTATTTAAAATGGGCCCAATCGGACCATTTTAAGGGTGGTTTTTAGGGGTTGAAAAATGTTTTTGGGTCCAAAAATACCGAAAAAATTCTCAGAATTGTTTCAAAATTGAAATTTAACCCTTTAGTGATGATTGAAATGTGCTGCTAAAATTTTAATAAAATCGCCCCGACAGGTCCGGACTTACAAATTTTATGAAAACACTAGTTTGCGGATAGTGATTTACTTACTGAAGGGTGTATTTAATTTGGTACAGAGGTTGCATTGATAATAATATTGAAATTAAGAAAAAAAATATTATTTTAAGGGATGTATTAAGGGGTTAAATTTTTTATTTTGTCCAAAAACAAACATAATAAAGCCACAATGCCAGTATTAGCAAATACACTATATTGTCGGCAGGGTTTTGGCACTGCGACCCGAGTTTTTTTAAAGAATAGAATCACCATTGATAGTCAAAAGTGCCTTTTTTAGACGTCATTTTTGAAATTATAAAAACAAGTACAGATTTCGTTGTCTTCGTTTTGAAAAAAAAGAACCTGTCAAGAATGAATGTCCGAAGGTTCCGTACAATTTTTCCTAAAGTTTTCTTGTAATCTGTACAAACCTTGTTTAAATGTAATACTTTCGGATACATACTGTTACGGATCACCCTGTATATAAACGTCAGGCAGGAATTCTGAGAAGCGGTGTCTGATTGCTGAACAACGAGTAACTGCACGAACATTCTAGAGAACGCGAGAAGCACTGGGCTTCAGCCACGCAGCGTATATAAACGAGTGAGTGGAGCGATCAGTAAATCAGTCAATGGTGAGTCGTGAAACCAAGCGGATCAGTGATATAAATATTAGTCAATCAACGGTCGAATCAGTCAGTACAGTGATATAAATAGTGGAGTGGATATAAATAAATAGTACTGAAGTAACTGAGTAAATGACCGACATAAATAAACGTTAGAAATAAATCTGATATAAATACAGTGATATAAATAGTTCCGTGATATAAATAAATGAACTGATAAAATAAATATTAGTGTAGTCAATTGTATATAGTTAAGTGTTAATTACTTGTGTTGATTGTTAGAACTGACTTTTCGTTGTTGCATTTATTGTTATTGTATTTTTAATTATTGTAAATAAATATTTATTCCGCCAACTCAGAAAACAGTTTTGTAACAATACTTTTTATGATGCACCAAATAAAGCATGTCTCTCACCTCTAGCTCTTATATATCTTCGAAAGTTGATATTAAGTCTGAAATTTTGGAAAAAAATTAGGCACATAAAGAGGCTGGTTAAGATTACATAGAAAGCTATAGCAAATGGTGTACGGAACCCTCAGAGCAAGAAGAAAAATATTGAAAATACGACCTGCGCTATAGTTTTCCTGTAATCGTTACGTGCCTGATTTTTTCAAAATTTTAAACCTAATACTTTCGGAGATACGAGGGACATATTATACCTACTTTTGTTGGTATATTTTTTTAAATTAATGTATAAAAGAGCTCATAACAAAAATTAAAAAAATGTTTTTCGTATCTTCAGAGTGGGCCCTTTCCAACGATCTGCCACATACTATTTTTTTTTCACTTTATTAGCCGCAGAAGTCTTAAAAATTTTGTTTTGGCAAAACAATTCCTGGAATATCTGTGAATCGCAATACTTTTATTGTTCTTTCTATAAATTATTCTACATACATAAAAAAATATTGAGTACCTACTAATGAAGTTTTTATATAGGAAATAATAAAAACCAAATGTATTTGAAATATTTTAATATTTTATTTTGAGAATCTCATAGTCATAACATATAAAGTACTTATAAGATGTTTTTTTTTCTTTTTAAAATTTGTATAAGTAATACGTTATAATATTTTACAAGTTTAAAAATAATGTTACACTGGTTAAAAATTTATATTTCTTTTAAACGTGGTTTTTCAATAAAATTACGCGCTTTAACGTATAGGTTTTTTAATTTAAAGATGATTTTATGAGAAAGTGCAAGAAAAGTTTATGGGGCTTGGGAATGGCCGAGCGTCTAGCAATGCTGTTGTTTACATGGCATTGCTATGGTTCCTCTATTACAAGTCCCCAGTTCCCGGGTTCTAACCCGAAGCTGGTAAAAGTGTCAATTGAATTTTCAATTTATTATTAAAAAAAAATAATGAATTGAAAATATGAATTGGTGCTAGGCCCAAATAACCTTAACTGTTGGTGATCTTTAAAACACACACACACAAGAAAAGTTTATCACTAGTTGAAGTATTGGCAATGCTGACTGTTTTGCTACTGCATTCTCGAAATTTTCCTGTAAAAATGTCCAGTTTTGTTTTTTTAAACTTTTCTTGCCTAAAGGTGGTCTCACATCTCGCTTTTTATAACTTTTCGATTAAAATTCATTTGAAGTTATCAGGTTCGCCGGTCAGTTTTTGAACCTGATGGAGCAGGTCCGGTTTTATGTTTATTTAAAAACTGTATTCCCACCTTCCTAGTGCCAGAGTTGAAGCAAAACTAAACCTGAAGGCAGGGCCGGCACGTGCGCCCGGTCGGACAGGCGATCGCCTTACGGCGCCATATTTTTAGGGCGGCATATTTTTGTAGCAGCGAATTTTTCGTGCGGTATTCTACTTTTTAAAAATGATTATATTGTTCGAGTTTTCACCGATTCTTAGTTCTACCTTCTACTACTAGATAAAAGATGTCGCATGTCGTCCAGCCGCTCGGCGCAAATACCATAAGTTGTAAATAAAGGGGGTATTTACAAATTACAGGCAGCCAGGCAGTGTTTATTAGAATTACATTTGTTTTTTATTTGTTAAGTAAATAAAATATATCATCGGTTTATTAATTTTTTTAATATGTGGGGGGGGGAGCAAAAGCTGTATTCGCCTTAGGCGGCATATTTTGACGCGCCGGCCCTGCCTGAAGGCAAAAATCGGACAAGTGTGAAAGTGCACGTTTGCACTGAACCTTAAGATACGTGCAGTACGCAGCTGGGATTCCATATGATTGTTATATTATATGCGAGCATACACAACGAGTGTAGCAGGTATAAGCGCTGTTACAAGAGCTGTTAGATACAAGAATGTATCTCACCATTCTTTCAGCGCGCTGACTACTACAATCAACGTGTGACAACTGTCAAATGGCCGTTACAAGTTTCGCAATGGATGTGACTAGTTTAATAAATGAACTTTTGCCAGTTTTTATTTAATTTGTTTTGAGTTTTTTCTAAGACGTTTTAAAAGTGTTAGGTTCCATACGTAAATATCCAAAAAACCGGTTTGGGTTAAATTTTAATTCTTGGTATAAATGATGAAATTCGCCATGTTTAGATCGTTTTCTATTAATAGGGTGGACATGATAGCTCCTACCCAAATTTGTATTTAAAATATACCACTTTGTAGCAGAAGAACACAAATATTCGTTTTCGCTATCTGACATTTCAAATGCGATTTAAGCTTGTATCAATGCTAGTATCAAAGCTTCGTTGTACAAACCTATAAGCGCTTATAATTTCAGCCACCATCTACCATACATGCTACCATCTAGAATCCCAGCTGCGTACTGCACGTACCTTTAGGCGTACCCCAAGCTTTCGGCTCCCAGATGCGCGCAAATTATATGACATGTTTCATATGACAATATGTAAAAGTGACATAAGACACTTTCACACACAGTTCTTTCCCATAGGATTCACATTGCTGAACATAGCACATTTTACAGTACAAAGTCCATCTGGGGCAAACTGTGATTTTTACTAAATATTAATAATTATTCAGATTCATTCTCACTTCCATCAAGAAAGGTTGTCGGGCCAAGCCCATTAAATTCTGTGCGCAAAACAGAAGCAATCTTAAATAATAATAATAATAATGTAAAGATTTATTCTTAACTTTAACTATAACAGTTGTTGGGCAAAGTCCATTAAATTCTGTTTGCAAAAGAGAAGGAATATTAAATAATTAATTAAATAATATTACTTATATAAACTTTGTAACTATTTTATAATTTTAAATAAATAAAAAATATTTTTTTTAAAGACAAAATAAAAATTAGTCATTTAATTCGCGCGCATAGTGGGGTGAGCGACTGTCATTTGAAATTATATCTCGGTTGTTGAGACTTGAGTGAGTCACCTGTATACGGTGCTTCATAGAACAGAGGAAGATAAAAGACGTAAGTCACTAGTCGATCGGCAAGAAGATCACATCGTATTGCCAATCGCCGCTGAAGATGCCCAACGGAGCTTTGGGCGAAACGTACGGAGTAAAATCCATTGGACCACGGCTACTTAGCCCGGAAACATTTGCTACCAAGAAATCATATTCAATACTGTGAAATACTCCACCACCACTTTATCCGGCGTTAGGAAACCTGATGCTTGATCCGGCTGCAGCCGGTCGCCGAACCTGAACCTGATAGTCTGAAAGGTCACACTTATTAAACAAATGCTCCATCACTTATCCGGTTTTTTTCAGGTTTATAAGTTGTACCAAAAGGTAATGAAACGCTGACTGAAGCAAAATTTGTTGAGATTATAATATTTTTTAATATCAAAATGTTAAGGCAAGAAGAATCTTGGATCTTACTTCTAAATAATTGACACACAAAACTAATACCTGTTTAAAAACATTAAAATAAAAATAGAATGAGTCATTTTCCTGAGAGTAGTTCCTTCAATTATTCACGAGAGGCAGCACTTATGGTAGGTACAAACATCATTTATTCCCCATTAGTGTCGTGCCATTTAGTGCTATAACTTAATTAATTTAATAATAATAATAATTTAATAATTAAGTTATACTACTAAAATGACACAACACTAATGGAGAATAAATAATTTGTTTGTACCTACCACAAGTGCTGCCTCTCGTGGATAACTGAAAGAATTACTCTCAGGAAAATGGTTCATTAAAAAACGCCAAGATACCAAGGTAACTTTTTTGTTTCCAAAATGAATCTACACATTTCTGACCAATAGAACCAATAAAGTAAACGTGTCTATATAAAAAGTTATCTGTAAAACCACCTAACCAATAATATTTTTTTATTGACTATATTATAATTATATAATAAATAACAGTACTAAATGTATAGAATGTAGAATGCGCACAACAAAAATTTATAAACATTTTTAACGATTTTCGAAGACAAGAAAAACTAGAAAATAAAAATTTTACAGTAACGCCAAAACTTATTTATATTTTCAGATTTTATTGTGGAAAAAATTAAGTTTAACCATAGCAAAATTAAAATTGCAATTTGTCGAACTTTTGTTTTTCCATTCTTGAGTTATGCAATGACCAAAAGTAAATTTTTTTTTTTTTTTTTTATTTGGAAGCGAAAAAAAAATACTATGCGATTTGGCAAAAGTAAATTTTAGTTGGCATTATTCTAAATTCTATACGGTGAAAGTTTTCTCTAGTAATTTATCTATTGATTGTTTTATTTAAATGATCGAGTATCTATTATTTTGTTTCATTTGAGCATGTTATTTTAGTCTAAGAGACAGCGGCGGATTTTCTTAAGTATCTTCATAAGACAAAGTAATCTCACCAACCCCTGTATAAGTGTTCCCCATTTTAGAATCTGTAACGGCCGTATTCATAGTTAACCCGTAAGTAGTAAGGGACACTTACTCATACTCTCAAATCGAATATGCGTTTCATAGTCAAAATTGACGTCTGTAAGGGCTCTTACATCACCCTCACCTTAAGGGTGGATATAGTATGTCCCTTAAATGTCGAAAAAGTAAAAACAGTAAAACACATGAAAACACGCATTTATATCAAAAATGACAACTAAACACAATCGGTCTGCAGTATGACCAACTGTTCTAAAGGATAAAATCATGGAGGTTTACTATAATTCTTCCCTCACTCAAGGAAATGCGACTATGAAACGCTCCTTTGAATAAGGTGCCCTCAGCACTTAAGTGACCCTCAGCAAAGGGACCCTTATCACTTATCTTAAGGGTTAACTAATGAATATGGGCATAAGTTTGGCAGCCTTTCTCCCTTGCGTTTTAGCTTTACTTATCTATACCTAAAACGAAAGGGAGAAAGGCTGCCAAATGGTGAACACGTATGCAGGTATTTTTAATATTATTTTGCTTTACGTAGACACTTGAGAAAAAACGTCGCCAGCTCTCCGTCATTTCCAGAAAAATAAATTTTAGATTCGTGACAAAATAATTATCATTTGTTTAATACTCGTTAATACGTGATTGTTTTCAGTTGGGTTGGTGTCAAAAAAACCAATTAAAACTCTGAAATCTTCCCATTTTACATAACTCATATATTATGTAATACTCCCGCTGCTAGGTTCGAATTTATTATACAAAGCACGATTCGAAAAAAACTAGGTGTGTTAAGTGTTGGTAAGTTCTGAGCTGGTTATGAACTCCCAAAGCGTATGTCGGCAATACAGAACTTTTCGGGCACAACTGCGCGTTTGTTAGTCAAATTCTTGGACTCTTCGGACTATTTCGAACTTGATTCTAGCACTTCTAGACTCTTAGAACTACTATAGAAGTCTAGAATCGCCAGAACCAGGTTCAGATAGTTTGATGAGTCCGAGAATTTTACCAACAAACAGCAGTTGTGTCCGAAGAGTTTTATATTACCGACAGACCCTTTGGGAATTCAGAACAAGTCCAGAACTCAACAAACACACCTACTGTGTATTACATAATATATGACGAGACCATCCTTGTATAAACAAAATACAAACGGCTTATGAGTTCTTTTGTTTTTATACGACTTTTATTATTTTTTGGTTAAATATTTAGGTTGGTAATGTAACCTACTATTTTTGACTCTTTTCTCTTGTTTTTATACAAACATCTATCGTATTTATCGTAATATTATATATTTTTATTATTGTAATATTATAAATTATAAATAATTCATTTATGTTTTATTTATTTATAAATCTGTGCAGGAAGTACATGATAGGTGCATAGTAATGATATTTTTAATACAATAAATGTTTATTTTTTAGTTATATAAAAAGAAAAATGGGTATTTTATCTATTTGAGTTTTATTTTGAAACTGTAGAATCTTTTTCCAACGTTTTAGTCTTTTCAATTTTGGCTTTTTAAAAATTGTGAGTGACTGTTGAATTTTTCCATAATTTCATTCAATTTTTAATTCAGCTAATTGGAATTTGATTTTTTGCTAGAATTAAAGTCTACAGTGTAATTAATTTACACCTCAAAGGCCAACGCACAAATGCTATTTTTTGTAACGAAAACGTGCGATTTAGGATACAACGTTGTAATTTGACGATTCTACTCAGCTACTCAAAATTTCTCGTAATGCATTAGTCGTGTATTTTAGTTACATCTGACGATCTCAAAGCGACTTATTCGCAAAATCGTGTGACAAAAACTAGCACATGTGCGTTGGCCCTAAATCTGAAAAAGACTACAGCTCAAAAATGTTAGGAAACAGTCCTTTAAGTCTTAGCAAAATAGCTTTCATCCAGAAAAAAATGTTTTTTTTTATTTTACAATAATTGGCATGTGTAGACTGTACCAACATAAACAATTAGATTACAATAAGATTTATTGGTTTATATTTGCAGGACAAACTTTCATTTTATTTCTTGGATATTTCGTTATCATCATCAAGGTTCAGTGACGTAGATAGCTTTTTGCGATGGGGGGATATGACTTAGTATTACTTAAGTATGTTGAAAAACTCTATGATATAGAGAAATGGTGATCCGTAGATGATGTAAAAATTAGGAGAGAAAAAAAACTCAGTGGCAAAAGGATCAAAAAAAATTTGCAATACTGATGAATTAAATTTGCATTTATAAGCTTACGTTTCGGTGCTCATTGCACCATCCTCAGAGGATGGTGCAATGAGCACCGAAACGTAAGCTTATAAATGCAAATTTAATTCATCAGTATTGCAAATTTTTTTTGATCCTTTTGCCACTGAGTTTTTTTCTCTCCTAATTTCTACATTATTTAAGTATATACCATCGGCACATTGTATGTAGCTTATCTATGCTCGATGTGTCGACAATCACAGTAAGCGTCCTTTCTGTGTCTCCTGATTGGTTGACCCGCTCGAAACGCGGAAATTAGGAAATCATAATTTCCGTAGTTCTTGGGTGGAATTGGTCTACGCCACTGTCAAGGTTATTTTGAAACATTCCGAATATTTTTATTAACCTGTGGTCTAAAAGAGTTTTGATCAGGGCCGTTCCTGGAGTTGAGGCGCCCTGGTCAATGACACCTGAGGCGCCATCCCACTGCCAAATTCACTTGCAATTAGTGTAAATATTTTCATTTGGCTTTTAGGACAAGCTGCAAATTTAAGTTATAGGTATCTATCGGTTTTGATACTCTCAGAGGGGCGCCTGGCGGGCGGCAGCGTTCCTCCTGACACGACGCCCGGGTCAGCTTGACTTCCCTAGGAACGACCCTGGTTCTGAATTATTAATTAAACGCAAAATATAAAATGTTTGTCTTGTTTTTGTTTGCTTTCTAAAGATAATACAACTGCTGGTAAAATTTACCTATTCAATCTGGTGCATCTAGTTTCTACAGTTTTATTTATTTAACGATGCCAAGCTATTCTCAAATACTCATACGTACCCTATTGTTTAAGGAGCGTGAAGGGTTGGCGCTACAGATGGTAGATCCCTAATAGGCGACGCTAATGACCTCTGTTGTCGAGTGTCTATAATCCACAATTTAATTCAATTCCAGAGCCCTAATAATTTTAGAATGACACCTTAACGTCATCAGCTTATTGGCCACGAAGCAATGCTCTCACTTAGCAACGGACTGTCTGCTTGACAATCGTTAGCCTCTCTGCTGCTCTCTAATGGTTTTTACCATATAGACGGCACCATAAAAAAATTAAATTGTGTTTTAAAGACCACCAACAGCTAAGGTTATTTGGGCCTAGCACCAATTCATATTTTATATTCATTATTTATTTTTTTTTAATAATAAATTGAAAATCCAATTGACACTTTTACCAGCTCTCGGGCTAGAACCCGGGAACTGAGGACTTGAATAGAGGAACCATAGCAACGCCATATAAACAACAGCACTGCTACACGCTCGGCCATTCTCAAGCCCTGCGCCGATCCGATCTGATATAGAGCATTGCAGATCTTAGTTTATTCTAGTTTTTTAAATGCCGATTATTCCGTGCTGCCGCTTATCTAATGGATTTATTTTAAAAGGAAATTATGATTCTTTTTGATATATTTTTAGAGTGTTGGGTCTCCAAGTCACTATATGAATATTATGAAGTATTAGAAATACCTTGTATTTTTTTATGTCCGTCTTGTGACTTCCTGTGTTTTAACACGACGCGGTTCAGCAACGAGTTGCTATCTTCAGATGTGGTTAAATTTTTTTAAAAATTACCCGTTGAGTATCCGTAACACGTTATAATATTAAGCACATGCGTATTATGTAGTGGATTGTGGAGTACATAATACGTATGTGCTTAAATATTATAACGTGTTACGGATACTCAATGTGTAATTTTAAAAAAAATTTAACGACACCTAAAGATAGCAACTCGTTAAAACACAGGAAGTCACAAGACGGACATCAAAAAATACAAGGTATTTCTAGTACTTCATAATATATGATTCTTTTATTTCGGATGAGTTTTTGAGAATATTATAGCCCGTTGGAGTGCAAACAATATTTTTTGGTTACTATTTACGGCAGTGTATTTAAATTTTTTTTTCGGTTTTACGATTTTTTTTATAATTTCTTTATTGAGACGTAATTGTTTAATGTTATTTTATATACATTTAATAACAGATTTCATTACATCATTAGGCAATTTCTCTAATGAAACATATTTTATACAGTTTAGCACCCATTTTCGTTTTTTTTTCTAACTTATCAGTTTTGGTGGCTGACTATCACCGTTTATTTTTACTTATTTATATATTAAGTAAGTCGTATTGTTTTTTTTCCTTTTGACATTGCATTTTATTCTGAATTCATTCTTTGACAAAATAAATATAAAACATTGATACATTTTGTGTGTGTTTGGTCTCCAAGTTAATAATATAATTAATAAAAAATTGAATAAATATCTTTGTTCCGTCTTGTGACTTAATCTTTTGTTTAGGTATATATTATGACGCGTTTCGGCAACGGATTGCCATCTTTAGATAAAATTATTTAAAAATCACTCACATGGTTGTCTTAATTATAAATTATTGTATAACATAACAATCAAGCAGAGAACATTTGGCATGGAGACACAAGCGGGATTTTTGGGCATTTGTATAGACAGGAGAATACGTTTCCAAAAATGTTGTCCCAAAGTACTATATATAGAATACTTTTTACAAAAGTTATTATATTTTGATTTTTTTTTTAAATTTTATTTTTACGAGGCCAAGTATTTTATTCAGAAGAAAATGCATTAATCAGTGCGACGTTAACAGTCTTAAATAAAAAATAAATTATCTAATACAATCCGGACACTGAGTAGAAATTAGAACCGTTTTATAAATAATTTTGTTTTGTGTATCTCTTTTAAGAGAATAATTCCAAGATATAAATAAAACTGTTCAAGTCTAATTAGCTAACTTAATCTCAGTGGTCCCAAACTTGAAATCGCGTTGGTCTCACCATTTGTGAGAACTTACTTAGATTCTTATTGAATTGATTTTTTTCAGCGTGCCACTCGTTTAGTAGAAGTATGATCAGCAATACTGTCTCTTTTCATTGCCATAAAAAAAGGTATGAAACTGGGTTTGGGTTAATAATTTAGTTTAAAATTTGTATGAGATCTTACCAACATTAAACCAGAATAATAAAATTATTCTTTGAGGTTAAATTACCAAAAAAAATCAGCGCGGTGCATCCTTTTGATTCAATGAAAAAGTACCACGTAGCTTCAGCAGTTACAAAACTTTCGTATTATTTTAATGTTAGTTTGAGACCACTTCTTTATGCATTTGTTTCGTGTAAGTCTCGATTTACGACGTACGTTTAACGTTGTATTTTCATAGCAATGCTTTGTCTTGCATATGAAAATGAGTTTTTTTAACCGGAACTCAAAATTACGTTCGAGTTCATCTCAGTAAGCTATTATTTTTATAATAACATTTTTAGTTAATCTTATTTGTTTGAGTTTGTGGATTGCGCAATTAAGGATATTGTTTTTGTCAGATAAGTCAAAAACCACAGGCGAGTTTAAACACAGTGCGAGCTAGTGTGCGAGTTGAGAAGTCCAGTCGCTGTGTGTCCGCTACAGCTGTCATGATGGTTTAAAGTTTAAACAGACCGTTCGGAGTTACAAGCGTTCTACAGACAGACACGTTCAGCTCGCATAATGTTGCACAGCGCTGTCTGGGATTTAAACGTGGCTTGTTCATAAAACATACATATATAAATAAACACATTCCTGTCAGTCAAGTCAAATAATATCTTAACAGCAGCGTCCAAGAATAGAGCTTCCTACATCGGCCCGATAAAAAGTCTGATCCGACTACTGGAAGGCGCACCGTGCATTGTTTTTGCATAGTATACCGCAAACATACGATTGTTTTTGTCAGTTTCATACGGTGTGTGAACGAAAGTCAAATGAAATCGGAAATATTTTGTGAGCAGTGTGCGGTAGTGGTCTGATTTAAATCGTATGGATCGTCAGACATATTGTATTTAAGAACTTAAGCCACGTTTAAAACCCCAGACAGCGCGCGAGTGCACTGTGCAACACTAGAACAAAGAACACTAGAGAGAGAGAGCACTAGCAAGCGAGCTGAACGTGTCTGTCTGTAGACGCTTTATTCGGAGTTATGGCCTGGTTACACAGTGTGAGCTAGCGTGCGAGTTGGCTTAGACAGTTGCTGCAGTGCAGCTACTCGCACCGCGTGATCACATCATATGAATTACTGTCATGTGCGAGTCGGTCAGTAGCTCGCATCCGAGTTACTTCAACATTTTATGTTTTTACTCGCCTTCCACCATCACGCCCCACAACGAAATTCACACTTATTTGCAGTCTCTCGAGCAGTAACTATTTGCCTGTGTAATGGCAGCTACTCTCATCGTGTGACCGGTCGAGGCGAGTCGAGCTACTGTCATGCAAGTTTACAGTAACAATAGCTGCCGACTCGCCTTAACAGTAGCTTGCACTGTGTAACCAAGCATTTACTGTCTCTGCAAAGTGGTCAGCTACTGCATGCGAATTACTTCAATATTTTTTTATTTTACTGGCCAATGGCCACTCGTCTTCCCCTACCAGACCAGCAGTTCGCATCTTAGTCTCATTTCGCACCAAACCAGTCCAGTCCAGTCGCGTCTAGTCAAGTCTTGTCCAGTCAAGTCACGTCAATATTTCCTTTCGCACTGAATACGTCGCGTCAAGTGATTTGCAAAAAGTATCAATTCGTTACTATAGTATTCGTTACTTGCTCCATTCTGAGTGTCAAGACTGGGCTGACTGGCATTAAAAATTCAACCGGCTGAGTCGCAATCAGTCTTGATAAGTCTTGACGCGATCGGACTGGACGTGACGCGCTTAGTATGAAACCAGATTTACACATTGTCTTTATTTCAACGATAAGTTAATATGTCCAATCCAGTAGCGTCCGACTTGAAGGACGCGACTGGACTGGACTGGTTTGGTGCGAAATGAGCCTTATTCGCTCAGTTTGAACACTGCAGAGTAGTAACTGCCCAGACCACTATTTCCCAAACTATGGGTCACAACCCACTGGTCGGTCGCGAGCGAATATTGGGTGAGCCCTGAAAAATAGGACAATACATCGACCGACTGGCCACTGACGGACGGCAAGGAAACAAATACATCCTTCTCATTGAAATAGCACTCTTTGTATTTAATTAAGTATTAAAATTTTCGATTGTAACTGAATGTTTTTTTCTTATTTGAACAGTCCTTCATTCATATAGTTATGCCTCTTTTTTCTTCATGACAGCCAATAGGTGAGTTCCGAATTTGGAAGTTATTGTTAGGTGAGTCGCGGTCCAGTCAACTTTGGGAACCACTGGCCCAGACAGTTAAGTGGATTGATTTATCACATCACGATACACCTGCAAGCCGGGAAACTGGTCGATGATATTACAGCTACTGACCTATTGTAAACAGTCGAAAAGCTGACTATTTTATTTCCCTACTTTCCACGTACGCTACTGTCTACTGGCCAGCCCAGGAGCTCGCACCGTGTAAACTTGCCGTGCGAGTATATAAAAGGAATACATTTATAATGTGAAAGGACTGTCATGCCAGTTTACTAGCCTGCAATCAAAAGAAGATTAATCATGCCAGTTTACTGGCTTTCAAAGAAGATGAACTCGACCGGTAGTTATGAGTCATGTGCAGTTTTGATGTCTTAAACTTAATTAAACGGAACTGGTGACGTGGTAGTTACTATTGAGAGTTGAGTTGGAGGCTCTGAGGGACAATGAGGCCAAACTGAAAGTTGATTGGTTGACATGCGGATCCTCGGTGTAAAGATATAGTCTAGAGCTGACAGATCGGTGGCAGTCGGGACAATTGCGTTTCTTCTTCTTGCCATAGCGTCGCAGTATGTCGTGCGCACATCTAAATAAAAAATAAAATTTATAATTGTATTACAACCAAGAAGATTAAAGAGAAGGAGGCCGAACTTGAGTAGTGGGGGTGGAACAAAATGCGTCCGTCCTCGTTGTTTCTATACTCTTCTTGCTCACTCAGATTTGTTACCAACAAGAAGACCTAAAATCTTACTACGGAAATACTAGACGCTATCCACTCAAGCTCGTTCCTTTTATCTTAATCTTCTTGAACTAGTGTTGCCGTCTAGATCTAGACTTACTAGACTCTTGTCTTGTCTAGATTTTCATGACAAGACTTGCAAAAGTCTTGTCTAAAAATTTTCAAGACAAGACAAGACTTGCTTTATCTAGATAAAGACTCTTGCCAAAATTCTAGACAATTTTCGAGAGTCTAGATAAACTAAGTAGTAGTAGGTAAAGTAAACCACTCGGTTAATCTAAACTCTTGAAAATAATCTAGAGTCT
The DNA here is from genome assembly GCA_039654895.1 of Mongoloraphidia duomilia. Lineage (NCBI taxonomy): Eukaryota > Metazoa > Arthropoda > Insecta > Raphidioptera > Raphidiidae > Mongoloraphidia > Mongoloraphidia duomilia. The sequence continues at coordinate 20,010,065 of CM077527.1, forward strand.
TGATATTAGATAAGACAATAGTTTTTTAATCTAGACTTAGACTTAGTAAAGTCTTGATATTTTAAGACAAGACTTAAGTATGAAGTCTTGTCTTGATATTTCAAGACAAGACAAGACTTTGAAAGTTTTGTCTTGTCTTGTCTAGACGACAACTGCACCATCTTGAACTGTGCAATATAAAAAAAAACAAATTAATTCTTTACATAGAATAAGATCATTTTAGAAGCTAAATTTGATTAAAATGCATAGAAATAGTGATGGGCGATTACGAGATATTTTAGTCGATTGTCTCGATTGTTCAAACATCTCGATGACTCTCGATGGTTTTCACTTGGACTCGATTGTTGTTGTTTCATATTTCACCGAGACTAAGTTGCATAGTACTGAATCGTACAGACGACGTACACTGTCGAGAGCCACATAATATATAATCGTTCATCACTCAACAACTGTGGTCGAGTCAATAGATGGTCGATTGTGCAGTAATCGAATGCTGACCGACTGAACAGTGTGAACAGTGAATCAACGATGAACGAGTAGAGCAAACGTCAGACTTCATTCGACCAGCATGTAACCTTGAATCGCGATTATATGTATTCTCATTCGCTGGCAAATAATCGACTTGAGCAATCGAACATTTCGATTGTAAAATCAAACTCCGAGTCGATTGTGGACTCGATTGTTATTATGAACGATTGCGATTGTTTCGATTGTAAAAACATCTCGTATTCGCCCAACGCTACATAGAAAAATAGAATAGGTACATGTATTATTACCTATTACCTACACAGTTTTAAAAATATCGTTCAAATCGATGGGTTATTTTTTGAGCAGAATCGGTTTTAAAAATTTTACAATGTTTTTATTATGAAGAAATATGTGTGGTCACAATCGAAGGTATTCGCCTAATCTGCAGATTTTCTAACAACGTTTTCAGCGTTAACATTTTCTGATATCTTTTCGATGTTTAATCATTTACCTGGCGTGCAGAATGTGTCCACAGGGCAGCGCCTCGAGACAGTCGGGTTCGAGGCCTAACGAGCTGTCGCAGCCGCCGCATTTGAGTCCGAGATCCTGCTCGATGCAAGCGGCGACACGTTCGTGATGATGCTGTTGCTCCACATCGCCCAGGGCACTATAGATGCGCGATAGTCTCAGTCTTACCGTACGAACCAATAACTGCAAAACAGGAGAATTGAAACACGAATTTATTTTTCAAAAAATTCGCAATTTTATACAAAGGGAGGTACCTTCTTACTTTGACATTTTTAAGAAACCTCAAAAATCTCATAGATAGGTAAGTCGAGGAGAGTTGGACCACGAGGAGAGATGGACTTTTGCAATAAGTTGTATTTTTCTTTGTTAGATGGCACTAATTTCTGTGTAGACATGTTGCATTGTAATAATAGACGTGCGTTAAGGTGATATCTGTCAAATTCTTACATAATTAGGGAAGTTATTGCAGTTTTATTATTTCACCATAGCCAAAAATTTTATCACTGTTCAAAATTTTAGTCATTGTCATTTTTGTTGGCAGTTTTTTCAAGATATTAATTATTTTACTACCAGACAAGGAATGTGTGCATGCACCTAACTTAACAAAATAGTTCATTCTTTGTTGTCAAATTTACTGAGATGTGGTCCATCTCTCGTATGCGTTTAGGATAGTTGGACCGATTTTTTATAGGACAGTTGGACCGAATTTATTATGTCAAAACAGTAATTTTTAACAATAATAATAATAAAATAACAACGATTGAGATTTTGTGGACGTCTAATAGCACTTCAAGAGGTCTTGAAAGCAATAGAAAATGGTAAAATGGGGGTGATTGAAGCGGCAAGAAATTTTGAAATTCCACCAACCACACTAAAACAAAGAAATAGAGATAAAAATATTAATGCCACCCTGTGACTTGTCTGTACGAAAATCAGAAGAAGTGTCTCTTGTTCGTTCACAGGGAAAGTCAAAAACCAAACATATGTATTCAGATACCTATGCTTGGTTGTTGGCACCTCTATAATATCATGTGGTCCATCTCTCCTTACCCCTGTAGGAGAGATGGACCAATAACTGAGTTCACATTTTTCAAATTTCTTTATACATTTTATTAACTTTAAGTTACAACAATGAAAAGAATAAACTTTCAGCCATAAGTACAAACCTGTGATTTTCTTTATTATTAAAAATAAAAAAAAGTTATCGCACCTTCTAAAAAAGTGGTCCAACTCTTCTCGACTTACCCAACTTGCAACTGAGATATAATTCTTACAGAAAAAAGCACGCTGAATCATTTAGGGCAAGTTCGTATCTCTTTTATTTAAAGAGTTATGAACTTACGGCAGAGGAAAACTCCAACCAAGATAGTTGACTCCAAGATTAGAACTCGAATCTTCCTAGCGTCTTAAACTACACGGTTGTCGATGATCCACAAATTTAATGTCAGATTTGTTTCTTTCTAAAACGAAAGCAAAAAAATTACCTTAGATCCTACAGAACTGGCGACCTCCAACAATCGAGTGTTGAACTCGAGCGGTCGACAATTGCATATTTTTCCATGAATACGCAATGCCTCCAAACACCGTGCTGCTCCATCCATACTCTCCATTTGCGCCACACGATCTCCCATCGCCGCGGCGCTACCCATAGCCGTCTCGTATTGCCTAAACGCTTTCTGCGGAATTAAGAGCAAACTTTTGTGTCAGAATAAATTAAATTAATTTTCTAGTTTTATTGATGTTGAAAGGGAACATTTTTAGAATTTTTCATTGGTAAGCACTCAAAACTTCAGACTCTTTACCATTTTATAAGGAAGGAATAAGTTGAAACCGTAACCCATGATATATTTTATTGTCCTCTACGACTGAAGCTATGCTGTGCAGTCACTATCGGATCCAATAAAAATGTGGTACGACACATTTTCGTTATAATAATTTGATGTGTGATAAAAATACTTACATTAATATCCGATTTTTTTCTATAAATGTCGCCCATAATTCTAATACTTCTCGCGTACGTTGCTTGGTCTCCCGACACTAGCGCCAATCGTGTTGCTTCCTAAATAAATAAAAAAATAACTTTGAAATTACTAATCAATATGATTAGACTTCCTTCCGTAAATAAATTCACTATATTAGTGAATTAACATAGTACCATCAGATGATACTATCGCCATGATAATTTTTTAGAAGGCTATAAGTATAAGAAAAATTTAGATGCCACCGTCGGGACACGAACCCGAAACTCCTGATTCCGCGTCGGGCAAAAAAAATTGTATCACTATAAGTTTGGAGTAAATTATAAATCAAATTAGTCCATCTGTGCTTTAGCTAAGCTATTAGCAGATTATCGAAGTGACTAAATTGTTTTATTAAAAGTATTATTGAATACTTACTGAACAGTAGTCTTGTGCATCCCCGAGTTCGCCTTGTTTCCGAAGCGCCGACGCCATTTGGAGCAGGGCGGCGCGATGATGTCGTGAGTTCAAATCGCCGAGTTGAAGCGAACGCGATAAATCGTACGCCTTGCTCGCATAACGGGCGCTCTTGTCGGCATCCTGAAGTCGACTGAAAAGCTCGGACAGTCCAACGTACACCTGGAAAAACAAATAGATTACCTAACAAAAAACTACCATCAAGTATATCGGATGATTGGTGGGTTATGACAATATGAAATGGATTGATGGTGAAAGGTTGCAAAGAAAAACGATTAAACAAGAGCGATGATACACACGGCGGTTTGTGCCGAAGCGATTGCCGAGTCGGCACGTATGTTAATGTTTTTCAATGATGCCAAATATACACCGCAGCGAGAATTGCCTGCCGACTCTCAAACCGCCTCGACACATGTTCTCGACAAGAAACGCCTGACTGCCGAGTCAACACAAACTGCTGATAAACGTAGCGTTTCCGGCAAGACAAACATTTTTACATGTATTTCAAATACGAGTATTCCCGACTAGAAATTTCAGTGAGGCAGTGATTCGGCCCAAATAAGGCATACCGAAGGTCAAACTTGCGGCAAGTGAGGCTTCCAAACCAGACCGACGTTTGGGAAGTAACGCATGCAAGGCTCCGCCAAATTTGGCTTCCTAACTAGGCAGCAGTTTGGAAGCCACACTTGTTGGTAGTATCCTAAGCCTAATGTGGCCCAAACTTGGTTTTCTAAGTAGGTAGCAGTTTGGAAGCCACACTTGCTGGTAGCATCCTAAGCCTAATGTGGCCCAAACTTGGTTTTCGAACTAGGCAGCAGTTTGGAAGCCACACTTGAATTGATACGTGTCTGAACGGTCGGGATCCGCTAATTATAAATATTCGTATTTGAAATGCGTGTAAAAATGTTTGTCTTGCCGGAAACGCTACGCCGTGTATGACCGGATAATATAAATCAACCTTAATGTGTAGAGTGACGTCCGTACGATCTCCCCCTCCCTTATTTCCGAAACTACTAAGCCTAAAATTTTGAAAAAAATAGGGAATATAGGTCCTCACTCATATGTTTACAGAAAAATTTAAACGAAAATTCCAAGTCCTTAATTTCCCACAGGAAACGAAAAATTAGGCATAGAGCTGTACCGAGTGTCTCAAATATTGGTACCATTGTTTGTGCCGTAGTACACGTAGAGTAGCGGTAACGCGCTCGCATGTCACCACGAAGAGCCGGGTTCAAATTCAACTGCCGATACGTGATTTTTTTATAATGTAAACATTTTGGAATTTTTCACTTGAAAAATTAATTTAATTAAATTTGATACGGAAAAATTTTGAAACACTAAAAAGAATAAAGTAAAATATAAGTAATAAAAAACTTTTTAAAAATAAGCTTAAATAATTAAATCTGTTATTTTTTTACCCCTACCTAACTTCTTATTTTTTGTACGCGAGTCTGACTCGCACTTGGCCGGTTTTTTTTTTATTTAAAATAGTCGATGCGTCGGAAGACTTTTGGATATACAAATATAAAACAACGATATAATTAACTTCAATAAATGAACAATTAAAGTGTGTTCATTGTTTAAATTTTCTTATTGGCTTTGTTTACACATTTTTCAACTTCATTATGTAGTTAAAAGGAATTTCTTAAAAGTGCATTCATTCTTTGAATTATTTATCGTTCCTTTGTAAGATCAGGACAAAGTCAATATCAGGCTTCAAGCTAAGATTCTATTACATTGTTACAGTCTGCTCTTTTACTTACAATTTCCTGAGGAAATACAAACATCATTAATTTTTTATTCACAATTGCTTAAATGTTGTCTTTTTGTATACGAGATAAAATTTGCATCTCTTGTTATATTTTTAACCGACTTCAAAAAAAGGAGGTGGTTCTCAATTCGGTTGTATTTTTTTTTCTTTATGTTTGTTACCTTATAACTCAGTTATTTATAAACCGATTTTGAAAAATTTTTTTTTATTTGAAAGGATATACTTTCAGATTGGTCCCATAGAAATGTCATCAAAATCGGTTCAGTAGTTCGGCTGATTTTAATAAAAGTGAGTAACGGCGTGTGATTCTTTAAGGTAAATGTCACTTTTTGACATATCAGACAGCGTAAGAAAGTCGGTTTAATAAAAGTGAGTAACGGCGTGTGATTCTTTTAAGGTAAATGTCACTTTTTGACACTAAAAAGTAAAAAATAAAAAAAAATTTAACAAAAAAAAAACCTTCAAAAAACTACTAAAAAGTGGAAAATAATGAAATTTTGAGGTCTGCGCCAATTTAATAAAATATGAAGTTGGTTAAAAAGAAGATATTAATCACAATACTATACTTTTTAACCGACTTCATATTTTATTAAATTGGCGCAGACCTCAAAATTTCATTATTGTCCTCTTTTTAGTGGTTTTTTGAAGGAGGTTTTTTTTTGTTAAAAAGTTTTTTTAAGTTTTCATTTCGGACGTTTTTCAAAGTTTAACTGTTGATATTCGATCGAGAGCTATTGCCAGTTCCAGGGTTGTATAATTTTATGCTGGTCGTGTGCGAGAGTGAGTAAACTTAAAAAAAGGAAGGAGTGTGTGCATACTCACTTGCAGTTCTAACGCTGGATCGTGAATGCCCTGAGCAATTTTGTGCGCCCGTTGAAACGACTCCAACGCCTTGCAGAAGCCGGCTAACTCCAAATAGACGGATCCGACTGTCAGATGAACGTGCCCCGCCGTGAGACACATATCGCACTCGTTGTAAAGCGAATGGCGCGCGTATGCCAACGCCCTATAAAGTCAAGATTAATCATAATAATTACTGAATTTCTGGTACGACTTTCAGCTTTAAATCTAGATTTGAGAATGTCATTTGTTTTCAATTAAATGAAGATCTCCATTTGGTTGAAAACAAGTTTTGGCTTCGAGCGACTGCGTCGCTCTTGGCAAAACTTCGACAACCTCGCGAGGAAAGGCTACAATAAGGTGGAGCCGAAGGCCCCACAATACGGAGCAAAGTTCTCCTAGTTTTTGATTCGAGCGGCTGGGTTGCTCTTGGAAAAACTTCGAGAACCTTGCGAATAAATACTGCAGCAGTAAGGTGAAGCCGAAAGCTTCACAAAAGGAAGCAAAGTTCTCCTAGTTTTTGATTCGAGCGGCTGGGCCGCTCTTGGCAAAACTTCGAGAACCTCGCGAAGAAAGACTGCAGTAAGGTGAAGCCGAAAGCTTCACAAAAGGAAGCAAAGTTCTCCAAGTTTTTGATTTGAGCGGCTGGGCCGCTCTTGGCAAAACTTCGAGAACCTCGCGAAGAAAGACTGCAGCAGTAAGGTGAAGCCGAAAGCTTCACAAAAGGAAGCAAAGTTCTCCTAGTTTTTGATTCGAGCGGCTGGGTCGCTTTGGCAAAACTTCGAGAACCTCGCGAAGAAAGACTGCAGTAAGGTGAAGCCGAAAGCTCCACAATAGGAAGTAAATTTCTCCTAGTTTTTTCTTTGAGCACCTGCGCCGCTCTTGCCATAACTTCGAGAACCTCGCGGGGAAAGGCTGCAATTTAAGGTGGAGCCGAAGGTCCCACAATAAGAAGCAAAGTTCTCCTAGTTTTTGGTTCGAGTGGTTGCATCGCTCTTGCCAAAACTTGGAATATCTTTGATTCTCGGAGGAAGCTTCGATTCTTGTTGTGGGGCCTTCGGCTTCACCTTTTACAGCCTTGCCTCGCGAGGTTCTTGAAGTTTTGGCAAGAGCGGCACAACCGCTCGAAGCAAATACTTCGCTTCATATTGTGGGGCCTTCAGCTCCACCTTATTATAGCCTTGCCTCGCGAGGTTGCGCCCCTCTTGGCAGCAAACCACACGCACAGGAACACGTTAGGTAATAGGTGGACTAATCGACAAATTAATTAGTTTTTATTTGAGTTGCCGAGCGAAAACCAAAAATTTAATTCGATGTTAAAATTTTAAAAATCACCTCTCCAATGCTCCTAGTCGTTCGTGAGCTCTCGCTAAATTTAAATATGATTCCGCTCTCATGTTGGGTGAATCCAATTCTTCGGAAATGCCCAGCTGTCGGTGCGCATATTCCAAAGCTTCCCTGGAAAACAAATACAGAAAAATTAAATAGACGCTTATAACCTAAGTCCTAAGCTATTGAACGTATCTAATTTTACAATTCTCCAAAACAAAGATTTTCTTCGAAAATTCACCTCGGAAAAAATAAAGTTCTCCCCTAAGGGGTCCAAACGGCGATGTAGGGTTTTTTGACTAATCAACGCCCAGGCCAAATTGCTAAAGCTAGAAACTTGAAATTTGGACAGTGAGTTCCTTTTCTGACGTAATCATCCACTAAGAAAGAATTTTTCGAAATTCAAACTCTACGGGTGTCAAAAGGGGGTAAAATTTTGAAAGACTAAAATGAACAATATAAATATTAGTAAAAAAAAACCTTTTTAGAAACAAGCTTTTATTTAAATGCACTAAAAAGGAAAAAATAATTTTTAATAATTTAGGTTCATAATTATAAAAGCGTGGGTCGTGAGTCGTGACTAAACTATCATAGAGTTAACGACCCACGCTTTTATAATTTTGAACCTAAATTATTAAAAATTATTTTTTCCTTTTTAGTGCATTTAAATAAAAGCTTGTCTCTAAAAAGTTTTTTTTTACTAATATTTATTATTAATATAGTGAAAACTTTAATGATCCTTATTTTTTTAAATGAAGATTTGATACCATGTTAATCAGAGTCACAGAGAAACTAAGAGTTAATTTCTTCTCTTTATTGTCCTTTTTTCCTGTAATTTACGCTCATCGCTGATTAACCGGGTCGACACGTGAACCCGTTAAACGTTCTATTGCATGTACCGAATGTTCGATAAATCAGGGTAAACGACCCAGATTTTTTCTGGTTTAATGTTTTATATAAGTATATTTGTTTGTTATACTTTATAGACTTTTATTTAAGTGTGAACTTCTCTGATGATGGGCTAAAAACCCGAAACGATCGTCGAGAAGAATTTTGTAGAATTTTGCAAGTGTTTGTGTATTTATTTTAAACTAGCGGCCCCGTCCGGCTTCGCCCGGGTGCTAAAAAAGCCCGGGTGCAATACACTACTCACTCGCTTCGCTCGTTCGCTTGAATATTATAAATACTATAATATATAGACGCGTCGACAACTTAGGACATTAGCGTATTTAACACAACAAATAACATATTTGTGTATTAAAATCCGCCAGTCGGCATACACAAACCGACTGGTACGAGCTCTCCCTGCGAGCGCTAATTAATCCCAAAGAACATTAGAATGCAATTGCGATAACAACTACATCCCAATGTTCCCCCCTGGGGGGTTCAAAATTTTTCATTTCTTCTGATGCTCAAATGTCACCTGGAACGCTGTCTATGTGCAGTAGGTCTGTGCATCCACGCTCACTCCATTCATACTAACCGTACTAACGCCACAGACATGCACAGACACGTACCCGACGCAGACAAACATTTCTTGCCGACAATCCTGGCCGGTGCTGGCCCGTGTCTGTACGGACACGCTCCGCTCAAGTTCGCTAGATATGAATAGGCCTATAGAAAATGCATGTATCTAATGATATTTTTGTGTTGGCCACGTTAAGTGCTGGTAGATATGAATCGAGCTTTAACAGCATGATTAAAAAACCAGCCTGTCAAAATTATAATATTCTTTATTTAGCCAAACATTTGGAATATTATATGTTCAATTTTGTTTTTTTTCAGACACCTTGTAAAACCTATATAGAGGGACAGGCGTATAGACAACAGCGGAAAGATGAGAATACCGAAAGACGAGAAACTTTACGACACACGCTTCGACCGTGAAATGAATTTCACGAGGGTTGAACGCCGCCGCCGCCTTTCCCCCCACCACACCACAGAACGCCGCCCTTTCGCCCGGTCGCACCGTGTTCTGAGGATTTGGAAACAGCTTCTAACTTTTTTTTGTTATTAGTAGAAAACAAAAAGCGATTGTCTACAAAAACAAGGTTAGTGGAAGCACCTAAATGATTGCATGTCTATTTTTGGCTAGATTAATTAGTTGGTACAATTCTCACCAGAGTGGTTACCTTTTAAAACAAGTGAATGCAATCAGTGCTGTCACAATTGGGTTTTTAAACGAATTTTTTTTTTACTTAAATGGAAGGACCACATCATGTTTTATAGCAAAACTGTTTTTATTTAATTTTTTTGCTTACCAATTAAAAAGTTATATTTAAATAAAAATTTATTTTTAAACTCAGTTCCGATAACGCGCCGAAAGAATCCGAACGCGTGTGACGTCATTATGTTATCTATGGTCTTTGTATCCATGGTTACCAAGTTAAAAATTTATTATTTTTGATAGTATGTGTAATACATATACACAAATACCAACAAATGCAGACACATTTTAACATAACGACGTCACAAACATTCCTGGCGCGTTTTGAAGTCACGTGATATTTTTTAAATTTTTATACATTTTAATTAATTTTTAGTAATTTATCTATAGCTTTAAAAAAAATTTTCTTTTCGATTTTCAATATTATTTATGTTAAATTATTAGAAAAAATTAAAAAATTAATAATTTTTTTTAAACTTAAATACCTAATTTAGAAGAAAATCCACCTGCTATTACATATGGCCTGCTGTAAATGTAAAGATGGCGACGCAAAAGAACTGTCAAATATTTTTTTAAAATATACTGAAAGTGAAGTGAAAAGTAGGTATTTTGTAGTGGATATGGCAAAAAATAATAAATAAAATTTCAACCGGCTACCTGTTACGATTCAAAAGATACAGCCTTTTAAAGGTATAGCACAGACAGACGGACGAACAGACGGCGTAGGTTTAGTAATAGGGTCAGTACGGAACCCTAAAAAAAGCCGAAGATTGGCTTCTGATTCGGCTAAAGGATTAGCCTTCGGTCGGACTCACCCCGACACCACTGATACCCGCAGCAGTTGCATAGAAAACTTTTTAATGACAATATGAAGTTTTAATGTAGTGTAATTATTTTTTAACTAGTGCTCACACTAACACGTCAACATAGTTCGTTCAATGATCATAGCCTGTTAGATAAAAATTTAATAATACTTATAGTCTAATCCATAGATTCCCTAAGTGTGTGTCGCGACGCCCTGGGGTGAGTCGCGAGACGATACGAACAGGTCAAATCGAAGTACAGGTCACAAATTCAAATTCAAATTTATTTCAATCCATTGATGCTTCTGCATGTGGAATCGTCATAAAAACATAAAATATACAAAGTAGTATATACAATATACAAAATAGTACAATTTATCATAAGTTACGGTAATTATATAATGACTGGATTATTGTCCTCAAGAAATTCCTGGCAATCATAGTAGCATTTTCCTAGTAACATTTTTTTGCAGGCTTTTTTAAAGGCAAGGGCGCTTTTTCTATTTTTAAAAGTTTCTGGTAATTTATTATACAATTTGTGACCCCAATATCTGGGTCCTTTTTCAAACAATTTAGAAAAAGATATGAGAGTAGAAATTTCAAAACTTCAGCCCCGATTTGAGAAGTTATCCTCAGAAAAGCAAACTCATCCTTCTCATTAATTGCATTGTATGTTTTATAATTATTAGAATTAGAATCTAATCCATTCTGATTGGTCGAATACCCCATCTTGATGTCGTTTGACACACACACCTAAACGAACGTAACAACTAACTATAGTGAACTCTGTATACTAATACTTATGTATAGTTGATAGCGATTAAAAAATGGGTTTTGTATGTGGAGAATGTTCAAATACATATTCTTCAAGACAGGCATTAATAATTTCAATTATTTGCGAGAAAATTACTTACAGTATCTTATTTAGTTAACAATTAGATTAACAATCAATATTGTTATTTATTATTCCCGGCGGTGCATTTAAATTTTTCTTATGTAGCCTTTCTACAATAATTAATAAGGGCATGTTATGGCGATTAATATCGTCTGATGTTCTTATGTTAATTTCACTAAAATAGTGAATTTGTACAGTATAGGAAGTAATAACAATATTGATTGTTTATCTAATTGTTAACAGGCATTAATGTTCACAAAATTAGAATGAAAACTTCAGCTAAGGCTTGTAATCTAATTCTTTCTATAAAAGTCGATCAAATTTTTGACATTACAAAATAAAACATACAAAACTAATTTTTTAATCGCTATCAACTATCCATATTAGTATACAGAGTTCACTAGTTAGTTGTTACGTTCGTTTAGGCGTGTGTGTGCGTGTGTCAAACGACATCAAAATGGGGTATTCGAGCATTCAGAACGGACCCAGACTGCAGGGCCTAGTCGATTGTCATTCGATCGGCCATCGCGTGTTATGCGATCGCTTTTCCTCATTGGATAGACTATAATATGAAACGTCTGTACATTGTGGTTCAGTCGTGAATCGTCAAATACAAAGATTGGCCAGAGGCAACTCTACAGCCATTAAACTCGGTGTGTTAGTACCACGAAGCCCTGCGGCGGAGTCTCCGTAGAAGAACACAGAAGTCAATGTGTGCGCCACAGGGTATGTGTACATGTGTTAGCGCATGCGTACTCCTTGACAACACACAGGATTTTGGTGTAGAGGCGAGTGTAAAGCTTTACACTCTTTGTGTTGCTAGCGTCAGCTTTTTAAATTGAGAAGCGAGAGTCGCTCTCAAGTCTTATCACTGAATAGACTACAGAAGTAGGCGGTCCTAATTTGAGCGCGAAATTTAAAGTGGAGTTGATTGGCGTTCAAAAATGTATGGGGTTCAACGGAATATTCATTACTATTCTCTTAAAACACATTTCTTATCAAAACAATGGCTGTTTCATAATAATAATTAATAAATCCCGTCATTATTGACTACAAAACTTTATTATTTCGTGTGAAATAATTTTTTATTTGAAATTAAAGATTCATGAAAAATGAATGTCCTAACTTGATTCAGCCAGTGACGTTTATTCTAACCTAACTTAACCATGCTGACGTTTGTCGAGGTATATTTTAAGCAATTATAATTAGAAATTGAGTTTGTTCTTTCCGTTTGGAGTTGAAAAAGTGTTCTGAAGTCGTCTGAGCTACGCTAGATCAAGGGAGGGCAAACTAAAAGGATAAAAAAATGTTTTCATCAATCAAGTATTGGATATCTGATATTATTTTAACTTTTTCCTAAATCGGAAATTTAAACTTTTTGCAGTCATAATTTTCATTATAACTGCAGTCAGGTACAAGACACCATCCCATAACAAATTGCTTTAATTATTATTGACGACGTGTTTAAAAAAAAAGGGTGTGGGTTTCGGGACCCCTGACAGATGTGAAACATCAAAGAAAACGTTTTTGAACTCGGTGGTATTCTCTATGTAGTAGTATATATTTTTTCAAAAGCAGCAACTAACTGTTACGCTGACGTAATCCTATATACTGCACTGTAACACACGCGGTTCCCGTGCCCGAGCGCGTGAAAGCCGAGAGAGAGAGAAAGTGCCGCAGTGGTGGAGAGAACAGCAGCGAAGGAGCGGACCATAAATTTCGTTGCATATTTCCCCTCACGCGGCTGTTCACAGCCCGACATAAGATGTTTCACATCAAAAACGAGGTTATGTCAGTAGAATGAATGGAATTTGACAGTTGTGTCTTGTCAATGGGTGAAGGGGAAGGGAAAGACTGATTCAATTGACAACGTACGTTTAACGCAGATTATAGTTAGAAGGAGATAGTTACGACCCGCCACGCCTTCCTTTCCTAATCTATTATCGTGATAATGAAATTCCTTTATCTCACTCTAACATATGCAAATCGTTATTCGAAAATGCTCGCTATATCGTTATATTCGTATGGGCAAGTCGTAGATTTCCAAGCGGTAGATATACAATGACATTCCATGTTTCCATTATTTAGAGACGTACCCCTCTTGTGGGATAATATAGTTATACGTAAGACCAGCGAGGCGATCCTCAATTTCATGTTACGACTGTCCCTTGGGTCCATCGGCTCCTTATCTTTATGCAGACAGTGTTCCTTGCAAGTTAGTTTTCGTCGTCTGCACATATCTAATATATGGGGCTAAATATAGTTGTATACTAGACCGGTGAAATGATACTGGAGTTCCCTTTATAAATGCCCCTAGGACCCGTCCGCTCGGTATCTCTATATAAACTAAGCGATTCTCCCGAGATTGCCTTCCATTATTGCTATACCATATGTAGACGTATGCAAATTAGGTACTTTCATCAACTATTTTAATAAAAAAAGTTTTGTGTACCTACAAGTTTTTATGTGCCGAGTTATTTTTAAAATTTGTGACCGTTTTTAATTATTTTTGGTGCATATATTAATGATTATTCAGTGTGTCCACAAACTCATTTTTAACATGGGGATCTCCGTTATTATGAGTGATAGAGATTTGGTTAAATGAGATGAAGTGTTCCTTAGGTAAAGTTGTATCAAATCATAAAAATAAAGTTTAGATATTTTGCGTAGTTTAGGCGCTATAATAAAAAAAGTAAAATGTCGTATCTTTTATTTTTGCCGATGACTGATTTATTTTAACACACACTGTAAGAAATGAGAAGGCCGATTACATAGATTATCGATGGTCCATTTGTAGCCTGCAGCGATTAATCTGGTAATATAGGCACACAAAGAGACAATGGCGTCGCAAACAGGTATCGCCTGCACATCGCGTAGATTCCATAAAAACACATTGAGCATGCGTGGTTACTAATTTTACATTAATTTGTTTTGTATTCATCAATTTTATATATGTAACTATACATTTTATTTTGTAATTTTTTACACACTTTATTGGAATATTACACAAATTATGTAATTTTAATTTACTTTATGTAAAAATCACAAATTGGTTTAACTTTACAGAAAAAGTCCAAGTTTTTATGAAGTTTTCTGTGTAAAAATAAATAATAATGTAAAATCACTTAGAAAATCGAGCGAATTCTACCATAACTTTCAAAGTATTTTTACATCCATTTTTTATAGTGCACAGTTAAATTTAGTTTGCACTTTCTTAAGACAGTTTTTTGAAAAATAAAAATAATTATGAATTCAAAAATTCTACTCAAAATATCTTAACTTTATTTATGTGATTTGATACAAGAAATACTTTATCTCATTTAACCAAATCTCTATCTCTCATAATAATGGAGATTCCCATGTGTTGAGAATGAGTTTGTGGACACACTGTATAACTGAGTTGGCTCACAACAAACAATATGACAGTCAATTTTGAGTTGTCAAATAAACACAATCAATTTGAATAATATATCATGTATTCAAATGCAAATTAGGTACCTATATGCAAATTTCAAAATATTGCCTCTAAACATTTTTTTATTGTTTTTATATAATCTTGTAGCTGTTTTTAAAATAAACAAAAAATTGCCACAATTCAACTGTTTCATAATAACGCTTCATTGAGCCATTTTCCTGAGAGTAGTTCCTTCAGTTATCCACGAGAGGCAGCACTTACCTATGGTAGGTACAAACATTATTTATTCCCCATTAATGTCGTGTCATTTTAGTGGCATAACTTAATTATTAAATTAATTAAATATAATAAAATAAAAAACTCGGGTCGCAGTGCCAAACCCTGCCGACAATATAGTGTATTTGCTAATACAGGCCATGTGGCTTTAATACGTGAACTTAAGTTTGTTTTTGGACAAAATAAAAAATTTAACCCCTTAATACATCCCTTAAAATAATATTTTTTTCTTAATTTCAATATTATTATTAATGCAACCTCTGTACCACATTAAATACACCCTTCCATAAGTAAATCCGTATCAACAAACTAGTGTTTTCATAAAATTTGAAAGTCCGGTCCTGTCGGGCCGATTTTATTAAAATTTTAGCAGCACGTTTTAATCTTTACTAAAGAGTTAAATTTCAATTTTGAAACGATTCTGACAATTTTTTCGGTATTTTTGGGCCCAAAAACTTTTTGGAACCCCTAAATACAACCCTGAAAATGGTCCGATCGGGCCCATTTTAAATAGGCTTCTTGCGGTGATGGGTTCCAATGTGTGTACCAAATTTCGTTTCAATCGATTAAGTCTGTCGAGAGTTATCGTGTACACACATATATATATAAATATATATATAAATATATATATATATATATAAATATATACATACATATATATATAAACATTTTTAAAAATGGTGCCAAATTGTTCAGGAGGCTATGAAACGTCGAGAAATTTTGGTCCGACCCCTAGGTCCCGCCATCCGACCGACGCCAATAGTGTATGTGCCATATTATGGCAAATACACTAATAAGAACACCTTGGTTATAATGATTGGATAAAGTAACAACAGGATACAAGGCTTATAATTTAAAAACAGTTATTCACTTTTCATTTTTAATGGCCAACGTTTCGGCAAACATGTTTTGCCTTCCTCAAGACCTTAAATATTTTAGTGACCGTTTTTAAATTTTAAATTTGTGACGGTTCACTAAAATATTTAAGGTCCTGAGGAAGGCAAAAAATGTTTGCCGAAACGTTGGCCATTAAAAATGAAAAGTGAATAACTGTTTTTAAATTATAAGCCTTGTATCCTGTTGTTACTTTATCCAATTAATTAAATAATTAAGTTATACCACTAAAATGACACGACACTAATGGGGAATAAATAATGTTTGTACCATATATCATAAGTGCTGCCTCTCGTGGATAATAGAAAGAACTACTCTCAGAAAAATGGCTCATTCATATATTTCGGTCTCTTCAGAAGTTTCAAAAATGTTTCGGAAAGTTTCTTGCAATGAATACTTTCATGTCCCGTAAGGAAATGCCTATCCCGTATGACCCGATAGAGCAATAAAACTGCATGATCAGCATATGATTGGTCGCTTTAACCTCAACACAGCAGAAGGCAGTGTAGGGATGTACTAAAACATTTTCAGTTTGAGTACTTATTTTTGTCTTACAAATGGCACGTGATTGAACGTTCTGTTAGCTTTGTATATAATCAGACTAAATTGAAATTTTGAACCATCTGTTTGCCATACAACCGAACAATCGACTGCAGGTTAAACAAGACCTCACACTTAATTGATTTTCAAACAATCCAATCAGATATACTTTGTGCATCTCTAGCTAGACAGTAGCTGCACGACGACAGAGCATGTGCTGTACCCGTGTCCTTTTTGATAAATACGCTTCATATGAAAAATTATTTTGAAAAACGATTTTTGAAGTTATACTTCTTTTGGCGCGTTATGGAAAAATGATGAGAGTGAATTTTTACGTTTTAACACCATGAAGCTAGTCGAAAGTAACACCATGAAGTTAGTGGAAGTTCATGATTGAATACCCTATTATCACCAGTCACATGACAAGAGCGTTTTCAGTTTTGAATAACATCAATAAAAGCTATTGCTATACAAACGCTCGTTTATGCCGCTTTCGTTAAATATGAGTTAGTACTGCTTACATTATTATTTTTCATGATTATAATACCCTATTATATAGCACTGCTATATGTAATACGCAATAAGTCTCGGGTTCGAAACTCAACACAAACATGCTTTTTTTTAAATAAATAATAAGATATAAAGATAATAAATAAATATATTTAATAAATTAATAATTTATAAAATTAAATTAATTTATTTAATATCTTTATTTTATTATTTTATCGTCTTTTTTACAAACGTTAGTACTGGCACGCGGGATAAAATTTTTGGAGTTATTTTTGTTTTGTTACGCCAAAGAAGTATAACCTCTGACGTGCGTACATAAGTACACGCACACTCTTTTTTCTAGTGATTCGTAGAAAGATGTTTTCCCATCACATTCCAGGAAGGAATTCCTGTATGGAAGAGTAGATGTACTTAGAATTCAACTCAGTTCGTGGAAGGAACAGTATTCGCACATCAAATATATTTATTTTCCCATCTTCTTCCCCTTCCTTCAAAAACTTCTATCACGTCTTATCGGAAGTATGTCATAATGTTTGCTGACTGGTGTACAACTTTGTTAATTTCCTATCTGCGATAGATAAGAACTGTAGCGCAGTATGTCTCCCCCTCCCTCTCCTCATACTTCTCTTCTGCGGCTGCCTGCAGCGATTAGTTCTGTATCTGCCGTATGGCGGCGGACAATGCGTCATTATCAGATCGTTTCTTGTCATATCATCACGTGACATAAGAGTTTGTTATCATCACTTTCGTAACTCTTAATATCTTCCTGGAGAAAAAAACGCACCATAAACGACGTCGGTTAAGCTTGGTTACAGAAAGCACTGTCAGAAAATCTAGTTTGACAATGACCTTGGATTGTGACCACACATTTCTCCATGAGAAAAGCATTGTGAAGTTTTAAATCGGTCCTGTTCGAAAAATCATTGATCGATTGAAATAATATTTTTTTAAACTGTGTACCTATATATGTATTTAACATAGTTTGTACAATTTCTACTTCGAAACAACATTTTTCGATAAGAATAATTAAGAGCACTGTGGTTTAATTTAATAACAAAGAGTTTAGTCACGTCTTACCACAATAATTTTATTAATGAATGTACATTTCAAGAGCAACCGAGTGGTTTACTTTACCTACTACTACTTAGTTTATCTAGACTCTTGAAAATTGTCTAGAATTTTGGCAAGAGTCTTGATCTAGATAAAGCAAGTCTTGTCTTGTCTTGAAAATTTCTAGACAAGTTTTGCAAGTCTTGTCTTGAAAATCTAGACAAGACAAGACAAGAGTCTAGAAAGTCTAGATCTAGACGGCAACACTACAGACACAGCACGGAACAGCACAGCGCCCGCCGGCATTCTTTGAAAGAATGTTTTGCTGGTGTGAATGACAAAGGTATGCCGACGGCCTGTCTGATCGCGATCACGGCCAAATGTTCCAATGATAGGTGAGCGAACATTTTCAAAAGCAAGACTATCCGCGCAGCCGATTGCTGCATCTGTCTTTGATCTGTTACCACTTACTTAAACATTTTTTATTCAGGAATGATTTTCTTTCGATCAGTATAAAATATACAAGATGTTCCATTTGAAACACAAACTCAGAAACACGACGTTAAATTTTTCACCATCGTAATCATCATAAAAAGGCACGAAACTCGATATCTGAAATCGTAGCTTCAATAATAAACAAGTTATCATACGACATCGTACCCATTAGAATATATATTGAAGACGCTTCGAAATGCGTTGCTCTGTCTCATTTTGTATACTCAAAACACCGAACATCCTTAGTCACTCCAATTCGTTTTATAGGTATAATTGTTATGTAAATTTAATGCACTGTCAAGGAAGAACTTACACAGTCAACACTATACATGCAAATGAGCTGATCCCTGTCGCTACATGTAAATGACGTTTCTCGTCACGTGATACAAGAAGGTGGGGAAGAGTGAGAAAGAGAGGGGGGAAGAGACAGAGAGATTGTTAGAAAAGTGCGTAATTATCAAAATAGGAGGGCATCCGGCTGGTTTAATTAGAATTTCAACTATGTAGAAATAGCGCCGGTCTTACAAACAGTAGTTCTCAACTCGGTTGTCATATGGTCCATTTGAACGAACAAGTTTTGATTTTTCACCGACATTAGATAAGGTTATCAATTCATCTCAGGAACTACTGAGTCAAATTGTAAATTGTATTTTAAAGACCATCAACAGCTAAGGTTATTTGGGCCTAGCACCAATTCATATTTTCAATTCATTATTTTTTTTTTTAATAATAAATTGAAAATCCAATTGACACTTTTACCAGCTCTCGGGGAACTACTGAGCCGTTTGGAATGAAACTTATACCATATTGTTTAAAATTATACGAGGAAGAATCTTAAACTAATCACCCAGTTATTGTAAATACATTATACTTATTAGGTATATAAAAATGTGGTGGAGATGCCGTGACGAATTATTTAAAAGTATGTGGTGGAGGTGCGATTACGATAAACTGCGCTTCCACCACATATATCTTTAATATTCTTTTTAGTGTATTTGCCATATGGCACATACACTATTGGCGTCGGTCGGATGGCGGGACCTAGGGGTCGGACCAAAATTTCTCGACGTTTCATAGCCTCCTGAACACTTTGGCACCATTTTTGAAAATGTTTATATATATATGTATGTATTATATATATATATATATATATATATATATATATATATATTTGAAAGTCCGGTCTTGTCGGGCCGATTTTATTAAAATTTTAGCAGCACATTTTAATCTCTACTAAAAAGTTAAATTTCAATTTTGAAACAATTCTGACAATTTTTTCGGTATTTTTGGGCCCAAAAACTTTTTGGAACCCCTAAATACAACCCTTAAAATGGTCCGATATATATATATATATATATATATATATATATATGTGGGTGTGTGTGTGTGTGTGTGCGGGCAATAACTTTCGAAAGAGGTAATTTATTTTAACGAAATTTGGTAGGCACGTTGGAATCCGTCACCGCACGAAGCCTATTTAAAATGGGCCCGATCGGACCATTTTAAGGGTTGTATTTAGGGGTTCCAAAAAGTTTTTGGGCCCAAAAATACCGAAAAAATTGTCAGAATTGTTTCAAAATTGAAATTTAACTTTTTAGTAGAGATTAAAATGTGCTGCTAAAATTTTAATAAAATCGGCCCGACAGGACCGGACTTTCAAATTTTATGAAAACACTAGTTTATTGATACGGATTTACTTATAGAAAGGTGTATTTAATTTGGTGCGGATGTTGTACTGATAAAATCCATGTCTAATATTGAAATTTAGAAAAATTTAACTATTTTAAGGGACGTATTAAGGGGTTAAATTTTTTATTTTGTCAAAAAACAAACTTATGTTCACATAATAATGCCACAATGCCTGTATTAGCAAATACACTATATTGTCGGCAGGGTTTGGCACTGCGACCCGAGTTTTTGAAATTTAAGGTAAGTTCGGTTTTGCGCTCAGATCGATTCAAGCGCAGGATAAAGATCTTTCAGAGCATATAGAGTAATGTTATATTAATGTAAATTTGAATGCATTAGAGCGCTCCGATCGATCTGAGCGCAAAGAGACCGGCCGATCGGGTAAAGTTTTTTTTCGTTGTGTCAACATTTTTTCTCTAAATAATTTAATTTAAGCTGTCACATTTTATAGTTGGTTATTTCTCCAAAATAAGCATCAAATGTAACTGAATTTGACATAGTTTGTTGAGCCTCTTTCCATTTAATATACAAATGTTTTTAGGCGCGAACTAAGCAAAGTTAGAAGCGCCTATATACACTCGCTTTGTCTGTACGTCTGTCAATCTGTAAATCTGTAACGGATTTTTTGTATCCGTCGTACAGCCCAAACGGCTCAACCGATTTTAAAAAACTTTTTTTTGTTCGATTCCTCTCGAGGTCTATTTGATCCTAACGTCGCCCGATTTTTGAATGTTGAGGGGAGAAAATTAGAAAAAACGGTGTTTTTTACTTATAGTTCGCTCAATTCAAGTAAGATCGATTCGAATCCTGTCTTAAACGAAAGAGGAGAAAATTCTATATAGATTTTATGTATAATATTGTATCAACACAGTTTTTTTATACAGATTTGTATGAAAATACAAATATATAAATGCGACTTTATCTAATAAATCGCGAACTTGTTCTATGCTGCCCACGCAGCTAAATGAACAGTCGCTCGGCTGCGTATAAGTCATTCGAAACTTACCTGTATTTACCCCAATCCATGTAGGCCTGGTAAAGGTAGCCGAGTAAAACGAACTTATCGTCGCGTTTTCGAATCGTCTTCAACGCTGATTTCCATTTACGAACGGCCGCTTGCTGCTTATGCTGGTTGTAAAGTTTCAATCCTTGGTCCACCTGAAACAACAGAGCATGTTCTTCGGAATTGAAAACTTCTATAGGTGCGTTAGACGATTTCTGGGAGGGGAAAAACTTATGGGTTCGCGTCACCGACATGCTCATGTTAAAAGTATATCTATAGCTATGAGTGTGACGGATTGCGCTTGGCCAGCGGTGAAAGTAATATACTGGCGCACGCGCAGTGGCCTATTTACACGTATATGCACCAACACATTAAACATTAGTACTGTGTGTATCAATACAAGTAAAGTTTAATTACGTGAAAATCTCAATGTGTGTATAGTTTAAATTGTGTTTTAGTTTGATTCTTATTTTTTAATTGTTTAATTGTAGGACCACTGTACAGTACCTTCACTAGTGAGTACTAAATATATTAATATTTTTATATAGAAAAATGAATAATGAAGACAAAGCATTTATTTTCAAAAAGTTTTCACTTCTGTCAACAGTCCCCATGACTGCCAATTTTTTTTTCAAACCTTTTGTTTATCACCGCCATCATTCTTCACAATGTACTTCTGTTAAGTGTGGGACTGAAGACAAAGTAAACGTTTACTTTTTAGGAACCCCTCTTGTCGGATCCATTTTAATTCTAAATGTAACAAATACTCTCAATTTCTAACTGCGCAAGTCGCATAATTGGGTTTTTAAATGAATTTTTTTTTTTACTTAAATGGAAGGACCACATACAAGTTTTATAGCAAAACTGTTTTTATTTAATTTTTTTGCTTACTAATTAAAAAGTTATATTTAAATAAAAATTAATTTTTAAACTCAGTTCCGATAACGCGCCGAAAGAATCCGAACGCGTGTGACGTCATTATGTTATCTATGGTCTTTGTATCCATGGTTACCAAGTTAAAAATTTATTATTTTTGATAGTATGTGTAATACATATACACAAATACCAACAAATGCAGACACATTTTAACATAACGACGTCACAAACATTCCTGGCGCGTTTTGAAGTCACGTGATATTTTTTAAATTTTTATACATTTTAATTAATTTTTAGTAATTTATCTATAGCTTTAAAAAAATTTTTCTTTTCGATTTTCAATATTATTTATGTTAAATTATTAGAAAAAATTAAAAAATTAATAATTTTTTTTAAACTTAAATACCTAATTTAGAGAAAAATTTTTGCCGCGTGGGAGTGGGGATTTGTAACGATTGAAAGCAGTAAGGAGCAGAAACATTTAACAATTCGTTGAAACGCAATAATTTATTAGATTTTCCGTGGTATTTAAATCACATGTGACGTCAGTGAGCCAGCGAGAATCTGGAAGTTTCGGGTTACCAATTACCTGGTACGTTAAAAAAATGGGTTTAAAAACGGACTCTTAAGTATTTACATGAAAGTGGGCCCCTTGGAACGTTTGCCGCCTGAGACTTTTTCCTTAAATCCGTCACTGACCTTACTGCTTTCAATCGTTTTAAGTAATATTTTTAAGTCACATTGCCTAGATGAACTTAACGTGTGTTCAGCTATTTTTGAAGAAAATATAAACAATACTGAATACTAACCTTTCTTTTAGCAACGGCCTGTTGCAATTTATTTCGACAGCTACCAAAACATCCCCAATTGTTTCGTTCATAGTTTCTAGCTACATCTTCTGCGCACGCGCCGAGTAATGAATTACTGGTGCCTAAATAATGGTCGTACCTAAGCTCGGAGCCGTCCGGTGAATCGATGTATCGGCCGCCGGGCGGTAAAGAACCATCGAGCGGATGTCGTGAACAATCGGGCGACGGAAGTAGCCGAGTGGCGGACAGTTGATGTGATACTGCATTGCTGCAAAATAAAACAGTGTATAAATACTAACTGAAATAGCCGTTCTTCCCACGGGATGGGTACAGGTTTCCTGAAAATCGATCAGACCGTTTTACGTGCGCTGCCCAAACAAATAGAAGGGTTTGTGAATAGCCGAGCATCTAGAGATCATAGAGATGTCATAGATAGAGGAGGGAAGCCACCCAAAGAAATGTCGGTGCAAAAGACAGAGATGGAGAATAGACGTGTTTTTCTATCATTTTTATCACAAATACATAACCATGGTTACAGATGTAAATTAACAATATACCTACTACAAATTTTTAAATTTAGAAATCCGTCAGAAGACAAGGAAAAGAGATTCGTTTACTGTCTCTCTTTTCCAACCTGACACTGTCACCTACAGTTGTGCCTATGACTCTCCTACTCTATCTATGATATCTCTATGGTAGAGATGCCACTGTTTATATGACGTTTCCATAGCAACATTATTAAAAGCCCCCAATTTCAGGGTTATAATTCGAAAAAAATTGTGTTTTAAAGACCACCAACAGCTAAGGTTATTTGAGCCTAGCACCAATTCATATTTTCAATTCATTATTTTTTTTTTTTTAATAATAAATTGATAATCCAATTGACACTTTTACCAGCTCTCGGGCTAGAACTGGGGATTTGTAATAGAGGAACCATATAGCAACGCCATATAAACAACAGCATTGCTACACGCTCGGCCATTCTCAATCACTGGTTATAATTCGAGAACTAGCAAAAGTATCAAATGGATTTTCAATAATATAAAAAATTTAAAAAAAAAATTGAATTGGTACTAGGCCTAAATAACCCTACCTGTTGGTGGCCTTAAAATTCAAACAAGCGTAGACAAAATTACAATTTAATTTATATAAAATATCATCGGTAAACTAGAATTTTTTTTATAAAAAAAAATGTGTTGAACTACAAGCGGAAGCTTTAAATACAAGTAAATATAAAATACAAGTAAATATGATCGGGAGCACGTCACAAAATAATTGACTTATCTATAAAGTAATATTATTAATCTACTCATGCAATGATAATTTTTTCTATGTCGTTTTCTATGTATTAGAAAATAATTTCTACATAATCACGATTACAATAAAAAAATGTATACTAGGTACCTACTTATGCGATTGTATATGAAAAATAAACTGCTAGGTGATTCGCGAGCCCATGGTTTGACAAATTATATAATGATGAAATGTGTTATGTAAGATGCAATAATATAGTGTGTTTTACCCTCTGAGCATGTCGAATTCGTGATGTCACTCCGAAATAGTGTTAGCTGTAAACAGAATAAGTGTGTGTCTGTAAAGATTCAACAATAAATTTAGATTCAAATCCTTAAAGAACTTTTTAAGATTCGAGTAAAAAGTATAAACTTGACTTTAGAAATAATGTAGTTTTATTGAACTTAATCTAAATTAACTGAACCACATGTATGTCGCCCGGTCGTCCTTAAAAATATGCTGCTCCGAATAGGACTTTCACACCGGAATTCCGAGATTTCGCAATTCCGGACAAAATTTTCAAACATCAAAAATAATAGATAATAAACAATTTTTTTGAGAATTTTTCGGAAGCTTTTTGTACAAGAAAAAAATTCCCAGAAGTTCGTATTTTTCAATGTAATTTTAAACATAGAATTATACCGCCACTGAATACGCCAACTGAACCATAGATACAGAAAGAATATGAAGAGAATATAGTACACTGATTTGTTTATGTACAGTTGACAGGCCGGCAGTTAGAACTTAGGTTAGATTCTTCACGAGTTACGACTAACAAGGAAGAATTCCTCTCTTTTCATAGACATATTTCTCTTTATCTATGCGTGGACGTATGTCTGGCTTCATTGCTCTGGCTTTGACGTCATCGTATGGCGGCTAAGCTTACCCGTTTGAATTAAATACATTACTTTAATTCTCGTTTTCAATTAAGAGGAAAGATATAAGAACAAAAAAGTTGGTTTACATTATTTCTTTAGGTATGAAATTATCAAATTTTGATACGCGAGACGACCCTATTTAGGATGATCCGATATTGGAGGCCCTAGCTCCAAAGCACGTGTCTTTTTTGTTGGTGTTCCAAGCCTGTCCTGAGTACAACCCATTGCCAGTGTAGAACATCTTTTACATGCTAGTAGAGTGTAAACGAGGATGCAGGTATAGAGTAAGAGAGATAAGAGTTGAAAATGTTAGATTGTTTTTGGCGAAGTTGACCTCATAAATTTATTTGAAAGTTATGCTTTTCTACCTTTTAGTTACATATAATAGCCATGTTAAACCTAACAGTGTAGAAGGTATTTTTTTTTTAATTTGGTAAAGGGCCATTCACAGCTAGTGATGGCCGATGGGCGATTGTAAGATGTTTTTACAATCGAAAAAATTGCAATCGTTCATAACAACAATCGAGCCCACAATCGACTCGGAGTTTGATTTTACAATCGAAATGTTCGATTGTTCAAGTCGATTATTTGCCAGCGAATACATATAATCGCGATTCAAGGTTATATGCTAGTCGACTGACGTCTGACGTTCACGCGACTCGTTCATCGTTGATTTTTCACTGTTCACACTGTTCAGTCGGTACTCTGTCTGAGCACTCGATTACTGCACAATCGACCATCGACTCGACCACAGTACAGTTGTTGTTGAGTGATGAACGATTTTATATTATGTGGCTCTAGACAGTGTACGTCGTCTGTACGATTCAGAACAATGCGACTCGGTCAACTATGAAACAACAACAATCGAGTCCAAATGAAAACCATCGAGAGTCATCGAGATGTTTGAACAATCGACTAAAATATCTCGTAATCGCTCATCACTATTCACAGCTGAATAATATTATAAACTTCACTACAGAATAACACTAATGTCGGGTTTATCGTGCATTTAACACGCTGTTTTGTTAATCGCTGTTAAATGTTTACACATAAAACATACGAAGTAACCATAGAAATAACAGCGAATTAACACAACAGCGGGATTAAAATGTAGGTACGATAAACCCGACATAAGGATCGGCCAGAAGGCAAGAAGTTTGCTATAATTATTATCAAATTACTGTTTTCAATCACTCCATTGTTGTCATAACGTTAAAATTCAATGTCAGACAAATTTCTTTACACAATCTTATTGTAAAAAAACTAGGAGAGAGAAGGAGGGAGAGTGGGGGGAGAGAGAGGGAGGGAAGGAGAGAGAGTGGGGGGCGAGAGAGGGAGAGAAGGAAAGGGAGTTGTAAAAAAGTTATTTTTATAAGACAGTGGCAAACTTAGCGGAATGTGCACTTTTGGATTTGCTAACGATTTTTACCATTTTAACATTCTCAAATAGTTTAACAGCGACTGTTATTCCACGTGTAACAGCGGGAGGTAAATAGACGGACAGACAGTTTCGAAGCCGCTGTACCAAAAGTTACAAAACTCCCTATCATTTGTTATCAGGATATAGTCTGGAATTTGTATAGAAACGCGTGAATGAAATATTGTGGCAGACCGACTGTTACTGTAAAGTATTAAAGAAACCTCGGTACAAATTATTGTAGTAGGTACACTGAACTACAATAATACTAGCACAAATTCTTTCGAATACTTTCGGTGTATTTATAGTGTATCGAGAAGTGGAACTAGCTGTTAAAAATATCCCCCTTTCCTTTCTCTTCTATAAGTTGTTCATTCTGTAGCCTCAAAAAGTTACTTCTCAAATAAATTTTTTGAAGTGAAAACTTCCTTTGCCTGAGTAGTGAACGAAAGTAAACCGTCACGCTTCGGGTCGGTGACGCTGAATCGGGTTTACTCGGCTCAAACACGAAAAGGTATTTGCAGTATGCTGGTAATATAAGTTATTTATAGTTCATAGGTGCGCTAATAGATGACACTAAAACTTAATTGAAAAGGTATTTGTTGTATGTTGGTAATAAGTTAAGTATTTGTAGTTCACAAGTACGCTAATAGATGACACTAAAACTTAATTGAAAAGGTATTTGTTGTATGTTGGTAATAAGTTGTTTGTAGTTCATAAGTGCGCTAGTAGATGACACTAAAACTTTTGAGAGTAATTTAATATAATACGCGTATGTTATTGTATATGATGAGTGTAATATTTAAAGTGAAAAAAGTGGGTGTGTGCTTATGACCACACGACAGAAGTGAAAACATATATATATTTTAAAATTAAAAAATTAGAAGTTTTCACGTCTGTCGTGTGGTCATAAACACACACACACTTTTTTTTAATAATTTTTTTCCAAGTACTAGTTATACAGTGTATTTAAAAATGACAGACAAACTTATAGAGATGATTCCTTATAATAATTATTAATTAATTCAACAATGAATTTTTAATCCATAAGGCATCCACTAGGTAGTGAATATTATTTCTTAACATATCAGTCAGCATATTATGCCATCATGATTGTTAAACGTCAAACGATTGTTATAAGACATATAAGGATAAAATCAGAAGCCACTGTCGGGACAATTTTCCTTATATATCTTATAACTATCGTTTGACGTTTAACAATCATGATGGCATAATAATATGCTGACTGATATGTTAAAAATACTATTCACTACCTAGTGGATTAAGAATTCATTGTTGAATTAATTAATGATTATTATATTGTTGTCCATAATTACCTAACTCATATATTGTGATGATTCCTTAATTGATTTTTAGAAAAAAAGTTCCTATAGATGGAGGTCCGAAAACGTTTTGTGATGGAGTTACAGCCCTCTGAAAATTTGAATTTTTCATGTCACCCCTACAATGAACTAAGCGGTAAATATTTCTCTAAATTGACCTTGTATTTTTATTTGTATTTTGTTTCACAGTATTCGACGTGAATAACTTCTAATGTCGCATACTGGGATGGCATTTGAGAAGTATTAGATGTTACGGAAATAGAGAAAGCAGTTGTCATGTGAAACAAAACACATATACCTATAATATGTAAGGTCTATGTTAACATATGCCAGGTAGCTGTATGGTAAAGTACTAGATCACCGACAGTTTCAGACGCCAAGCCCGAGGCTTCTAATATTTTATTTTTTGTTTAAAATGAAAATATATAGATATTGGATAACAATTTAAAATATAAAAAATTAAGATATAAAAAAATAAAATTACAATTATTTTATTATTATTATTATTATTGGAGGTTGTTGTAATGGGTCCAATATTTGGACATATGTATGTACACGTTTTGAGGTCCCTAGAGTCCGAATCTACTATTTTTAGAGAGATGTTTGTGCGTGTGTGTCATGTACAGTCGCGGACATAATAAAGTTTACACTTGGGTTTTTCAGTGTAAGTTCACAAAAAGTCAGTAGATTAGCAACAAATTTAGTTTTTAATAGCTAAATGTAAATGTCAAAAATGAAAAGAAATAATTGTCGTTTAAATGCCTCGAAATTATTAAAATGATGGACAAAAAAGAAGAATTATTGCAAGATTGGAGGAAGGAATTTGCTAGTATCAAATGTTATCAAATCTTTTTATGTTTTAATCGAATAATATTGAGTAATTTGGATTGTATAATAAACAACTGAGGTGTTTTGATAATAATTTTTTATTGAATTTTTAGGATGTAACCTTAGTAATTGATACATTACTATCAAAAACCAAATTAAAATATGCAAAAATTAAAAAAAAACGGGTAACTAGATGATACAGGTGTGAACTTTTTTAAGTCCGCGACTGTACGTACGTACGTTTGTTCGTTCCTACGTTGGTAAATTTTTTTCCGCTTGCATATCTCAAGAACAAATAATGATATCGACTCCTGACCAATTTCATTCAACGCATAATTACATTATAAACACCTGATAAGGTTTGCAAAAAAATTGAGTTGGCGGTTTGTTTTTTATAACAAAAAAACTACTGTAAAATTGTTGTAAAATGTTAACCTGTATTGCAAATAGTTTCTCTACGGTAGACTGGTCTCTAATCTCTAAAGGTACCCAATGGGAAATTAGCAGTGTGGTTTTACTCACACACCAAGCCTCTTTTTACTTCCCACATCTACTATGGTAGGGAAGTAATGGATTTAGTCCGAAGAAAATATTTCGAGATTTTAACAGATCTTCACGTTTTGAGACCCTAGCAATCGTTTAAGATCATTTTCTGACTGATGTGTATATGTGTATGTGGTCAATTTTTCGCCTTCGATATCGTGAAAACGGAACAACATACGGCCATGCCGACTGTTCTATTGTGTTTATCAGCCTTTAACTTAGATCTGATTAGATTTTGAGTCAAATCGGTTCAGTGGATCCTGAGATATTAAAAAAAACGTTCTCAATGTCACGTATTAACATAGGTAAAAAAAATATAAATGAATTCTAGATGTTATAATATGAAAAAAAATTCGACTGATGACCAGTCCTATACTTCCCACCTAGTAAATATTTGCAAAAAATAAACACTCTTTTTTTTATTCTTTGACTAGGCCCAAATAACCTTAGCTGTTGGTGGTCTTTAAAACACAATTTAATTTTTATTCTTTGAAAAAAGCATGGCCCTCTTTTTTGTTTGGTGATCTATTGATGGCTAGCTTAATATAGCAAAAATCATGGTTACCTTGATTTACGTACAATTTTTATTTTTTTTAGTAAAATATTTTTTTTCTCGAAAACTATACATTTTAGAGAAAAAAAATATTTACATTTTTTTCATATTATAACATCTAGAATTCATTTATATTTTTTTTTACCTATGTTAATACGTGACATTGAGGACGTTTTTTTGAATATCTCAGGATCCACTGAACCGATTTGACTCAAAATCTAATCAGATCTAAGTTAAAGGCTGATAAACACAATAGAACAATCGGCATGCCCGTATGTTGTTCCGTTCTTAAGATATCGAAGGCGAAAAATTGACCACATACACACACACATACACACATACACACATACACACACACATACAGACATCAGTCAGAAAATGATCTTAAACGATTGCTAGGGTCTCAAAACGTGAAAATCTGTTAAAATCTCGAAATATTGTTTTCGGACTGAATCCATTACTTCCCTACCATAGTAGAGGTGGGAAGTAAAAATGTAAATATTTTTTTTCTCTAAAATGTAAAGTTTTCGAGAAAAAAAATATTTTACTAAAAAAAATAAAAATTGTACGTAAATCAAGGTAACCATGATTTTTGCGATATTAAGCTAGCCATCAGTAGATCAAAAAGAGGGCCATGCTTTTTTTCAAAGAATAAAAAAAGAGTGTTTATTTTTTGCAAATATTTACTAGGTGGGAAGTATAGGACTGGTCATCAGTCGAATTTTTTTAATTATATTTTACGAGCATTTAATTTTATAAGATAAATAAATGTTGACGCAAATTGATACGATTATTTGTGTTTAACTGTATTAACGGCATTTGTCTGTACCCATTTTTTAACCACCTTGCTAATCACTTTTTAATGGAATACGAATTAAGCAAAAGTGACTGCCCTGTGTGATTATTTTATCATTTCACAAAACATTAATATAGATTATAGAATATGGATCATAATGAAGTGTGTTGGTGGCACATAATATGCTACCAAATTTTTCAGAGTGCCCGACGGTGGATGGGTATTTCTACTAGATTTGCGGTCTGCGCAACATCGAATGAGAAATGTCAAAAGTTTAGTCGTCAACTGTATAGTCATGACACTCGTAAGTCATAACAAAAGATATGAAACTGATGTCATTTGTTATAGCGCGAAATACGAATAAACTTCATGGCTGTAAAGAAAAGTGACGTAACCTGTATATGGCGTTCAATTTATAAATTTCCCCAAGTTATAATATTTATTACTAAAAATACAGTGAACGTCAAAAATGTTTCCCCGTGTTTAATATTTGAACGACTTTACGCGCAGTGCGACCAAATTTTTAGTTGCTTGTATGAAAACTAATAATACTATTTTTTGAGATACAAACGGTGAGCGCCATCTTGCTAAAATATTTTTAATAGCTTAAAGGTTCTTCTAAAATTTTAGAAAATTCTATCAACTCAATTCAGAACGGTGGCACAATTCCATTTTAAAGATCACAAGATGGCGTCTGGGCGCCATTTTGGTCAAAAATTGTGTGTAATGTAACGGTTCATTTGAAAGGTCCCATATCTTAGAATTCTAGAACAATCAAAATGGCGGCAATTTGAATTTAACAGTTCCATTTTAAATATCACAAGATGGCGTCTTGGCGCCATCTTGACCAAGAAATTTAGATTCCAATATAGTTATGCGACGGTTCATTTAAAAGGTCACAAATCTTAAAATTCTAGAACAGTCCAAATGACGGCAGCTTGAATTTAACAGTTCCATTTGAAAAATCACAAGATGGCGTCTGGGCGCCATTTTGGTCAAAAATTGTATGATAATGTGACGGTTCATTTGAAAGGTCCCATATCTTAGAATGCTAGAACAGTCAAAATGGCGGCAATTTGAATTTAACAGTTCCATTTTAAATATCACAAGATGGCGTCTTGGCGCCATCTTGATCAAGAAATTTAGATTCCAATATGGTTATGCGACGGTTCATTTAAAAGGTCACAAATCTTAAAATTCTAGAACAGTCCAAATGACGGCAGCTTGAATTTAACAGTTTCATTTTAAAGATCACAAGATGGCATCTGGGCGCCATCTTGGTCAAAAAATGTAAATTCAAATGAAGTGTCACATAACCTTACGTTATGTGACAGCTCATTTCTTTTCAATTCGTACACAAATCGTAAAACAATCAAAATGGCATCAGTTTGAATTTATTTCACAACTCAAATTTGTTTCAGCGTGTAGATTCGGATTCATTTTGTTTTTATAAATCAGTGTTCATTGATGTATCGGTTTATGTGCTTCTATTAATTAATTAATTACAAGGAATGAATTTCGACGATTCTCACAGATCTATATATATCCATACAAAACGATATTTTAATGTAGAGTCGGAATGTAATCACAGTTTAATTAGTTTTCGTGCGTTTGTCAACATGGACCTCCACTTTGTGTAGGTTTGGTTCAGTACAGCGTTCTGCTGCTTCTGTTCTTTCGTCCCAGGGCCGACCAACAGTGACATTTATTCTACCGAAAATATACATTGTATATCTATGAGAATGTTTATAATTTTTGACGTGAATAACGTCTGTATGTCTCATACCTGGGGTAGAATTTTAGAAATATTAGATGTAACGGAAACAAGGGAAGTAGTTGACATGTATAACTATGTTAAGGTCTTAGGCACAGTAACCCTTGTAATACATTTTTTTTAATAATGAAAATATAAAGGTATTGGATAGCAATTTAAAATATAAAAAATAAAATTACAATTATATTATTTGAAATTTCTTTTGATAGCACCTTATTATTAATTTACAAAATATGCTTTTATTGAAAACAGGAAGAAAGGCTATGAGAATCTATATTGTTTTTTTAAAAATTAAACAAAGAGCATTATACATATATTTTCTTTTCCTAATAATTTTATTCATAAAATTGTATTCTGTAATAATTCTGTAATTTTTGCAGGTCATGAATCATGATTAAGGACTGATGTGGTCCGAAACGTCGGCTCTTTGTTTAATTTTTAAAAAACAATATAGATTCTTATAGCCTTTCTTCCTGTTTTCAATAAAAGCATATTTTGTAAATTATATTATTTATTATACTTTACGAACATTTGAGTTTATATAAGATAAATAAAAGTGGCTAACAAAAGTAAATGATAACTCAGCGGACAATTCAGGTTTGAGTCCCGACAGTGACATAGGTTTTAAATGAATTTTTCTTGTATTGCATTGTAACGTTACGTCATTTGATGGGTGTTCCATGCTAACATAAGCATTAATTTGTATTTAAAATTGACTTTGTCAGCGGCAAGAAAAGGCGGACCTGAACCGGAAGAAGAGAATACAGACGTTATTTTATACAGTGTGTAAAGGGTTTTACCAAATATAGGACAAATAGCATTGAGAACATTCACAATTTTGTAGTAGGCTATGGGCCATAAGATCCAATGTAAATATCTAGTGCATAATATAGAGAAATAGTACAGTGAATTTTGTAAATAATTTTCCATAACAATGGTTGACTATTAAGAGTAATTCGGAAGGCGGAATTGCTAAATAGAAAAAAATGGTTGTGTGCTTATGGCCACACGACAGAAGTGAAAACTTCAGATTTTCTAATTTTAAAATATATATATATTTTTTTAATCACACAGTTTAATCATAAATATATTAAAATCGGCCTATATACTATTAAATTTAATGATTATAATACCTTAACGATAATATTAAGTTTTAGTGTCATCTGATAGCGCACTTGTGAACTACAAATGACTTTTTAATCGTATTAAATTTTTAGTATCATCTATTAGCACACTTATGAACTACACACTGTTACCAGCATATTGCAAATACGTGTTCGTGTTTGAGCCGAATAGCCCCGATTGACACCGTCGGGTGTGTTTCACATCACTGTTGTTAACAGCCTAGGCAAAGCGCGCCTAAGGAAGTTTTCACTTCAAAAAAACAAAGCAACAACTACATATTTACATTACAGCATATATTTATAGTACTATACAAAATTATAATTTGTAAATGTTCTCAATGTTACTTGCCCTATGCAGAGCATAAAATAACACATAAAGTAGGCGGCACTAGTGCCGCCTAGTGACGAGTTTGTGTCGCCTAGTGACAGTCGGTTGTGCCGGCGGCACAAGAGTTATAATTTTAATTTTTCGGCATAATATATTGTATCTGCAGTCTGCACACTACAGTATGTAGGGCAGGTTAAGATGCAAAAGACACCACACTTTAATTTTTAACTTCCCATTGGAAGTTATTGTAATGGGTCCGAAAATCGAAATTAAAAAGGAAAAAAAAATTTTTATGTTTCAAGGTCACTACACTATTTTTACACTACTTTTAGAAAGATGTCTGTGTGTGTGTGTGTGTGTGTGTGTGTACGTACGTACGTACGTACGTACGTACGTATGTGTCAATTTCTTTCTAAGACGAAATCTCGAGAACGAAAAATGATATCGACTACGTTGGGGTGCCAATCGACGCGTATTAACGTATATATGATCTGAAAGGAATTTTTTTAAAATCGGTTCAGCCGTTCTTTTTTCTTAACCAAATAACCTCCAAAAAAGTAGATTTTACACAATATCTCGCGAATAAAAAATTATATCGACTTCGTAAGGGTGTCAATCGAGGCGTGTTAACGTCATTTTGATTCGACATAAATTTTATAAAAATCGGTTCAGCCGTTTTTTTTTTTTTTTTTTTTTTTTTTAATTATTGATGTTTTGATGATTAAAATGATTACTTTTCTGTGTAATATCTAATTTAATTATTATTATTAAATATTTATCAAACTGGGAAGTTCGTCGTGTGGACCTCAAGGGTCGCACTTTAGTCCTAATAAACGACCCACCTCACGGCTTGTTTATTTTTTATTCATTAAATAGCTATTGCATATTTTTTATTTATCCTTGACGCTTTGCAACATTTTTTTAGTGGACCTAACTCTCGAACTCTAGTGCCGCCCAGTGAAAATCGCTTAAAATATGCTCTGACCCTATGTTCGGTTAAACCGTTTACAC
Organism: Mongoloraphidia duomilia; assembly: GCA_039654895.1. Classification (NCBI taxonomy): domain Eukaryota; kingdom Metazoa; phylum Arthropoda; class Insecta; order Raphidioptera; family Raphidiidae; genus Mongoloraphidia; species Mongoloraphidia duomilia. The sequence continues at coordinate 20,044,746 of CM077527.1, forward strand.
CTTGTATATGAAATATGATGTCTGCCGTCGAATAGAGCTCGAACACGTTTCGTTCCCCGTCATTTCCATCCCAGATACGACTTAAATTTAATTAATTTAAGTTTAAGTGGCTTCCCTGCCTGATGTGCACTCGTGTACCTACTTTACTATTATATAGATAGATAAATCATAAGTCTATTAAGTCCCAGAGAGCTAGGATATATTTACTTTATCAGGGTGGTTGGAAACAACATATCTTTTTACTAATTTCTTAATTGGAAATAATTTTAGGATCGATATTTCACTTAGAGCAGCGTTTATCAAACTATGCTAATAAGTGTTCCGTGCGGAAAATGATGAATATTAATAATATAATGCTCGGTTGCAGAAAGCATTGTCAGAAAATCTGATTTAACAATGACCTTAGATTGTGACTACACATATTTCTCCATAGGAAAAGCATTGTAGAATTTTAAATCGATCCTGCTCGAAAAATATATTTGACCGGTTGAAACGATATTTTTTTAAAACTGTATATACATGTTAGAGCAAAATATAATAATCCAAATCATAAGCCCGAATCAAATCGGGCAAAGTATTATTTTAACAAAATATAATATATCGCAGCGTCTCGTTCGCTGGTCGACACAACATAATGATCTCTAGTCAGATATAAAAATCCATACCCTCTGTGTGCCCTTGTCTTAATGACCAGCGCTATGACGACACGAGTATTTCGTTATATAAACAAACATCCGTAGACTGAACTTCTCGCAATGACGTCTTAGCCTTTCAATAATTAACTATTAATAACTAGACGGAACATAAATAATAACCAATAATAATATTTTTCGCTAACATACATGTATTTAACTTTTACATAGTTTTTTTGTATAATAATATCCACTTCGAAACAATATTTTTCTACGCATTTTGATCAAAATTTGGCTTGAAAAGCGATCTTTTTCTATCTAGATCAATCATTGGTTATTGTGTGAGTACAATCTAATGTTCTACATGACAATGACATTAGACTGTTTCCTGCATGTATAAAAACTGTAAGTATATGACCACAATCTATAAAGGTCTGTATTGTCAAATCAGATTTTTTGGCAATGCTTTCTGCAACCCAGTATAAGCTTCATATGATTTTAAATGCTGCTTTGAACGTAACTCGGGGACACAGCTAGAGATTATGAAAAACTAACGGTCCCGCCCAGCTTCGCCCGGGTGCTAAGAATTTCCCAGATGCTAAGAATTTACATATTATATAATAAAGATTAAACTTCCGCCCCTCCGCCATATATACACGTACTTCCACCATGCACGGTAATCTAGCGGTCCCGCCCGGCTTCGCCCGGGTGCTAAGAATTTCCCAGATGTTAAGAATTTACATATATAATAAAGATTAAACTTCCGCCCCTCCGCCATATATACACGTACTTCCACCATGCACGGTAATCTAGCGGTCCCGCCCGGCTTCGCCCGGGTGCTAAGAATTTATGAACTTACAGAAACCTTCCCGGTGTGAGCACAACAACTCACCAAAGTTTCATCGCAATCGGATGAACGGTATAGGAACGCATACGGGACAAACAGACATTTTATAGGTTATACCTAGATGGATTGTATCATGCGCCCTTTCAACTTCGATGTGTACAGTCTGTCAATAAAAAATTACTTTTCACAACGCCGCTATTGAAAATTCGATTTTCGGTACCTGTTTAGCTAACCAGTTTAACTGAGAGTTGAAAATTTTCAATTGTCGGTTTTCTCTGTTTTTTAAAGTTGTTAAGAGAGAGATAGAGCGATTGAGTCGCGCCAACTTCAATCCGCATATAATAGCGTTCGTCTCTACGTAATTTATTTGTTATTAATTACTAATATTTCGAAAAGTTTGTGATGGAGTATTACAGTAATATACCTAGTGAAAAGATTGACATGATTACCTGCAACACCAACTGTTTGCTAAGCCTTCTATTGTTTTATCAATTAATTTAGCGTAGTATAAGTACACGAGTCGTGGGATTCCGGCTTTAGGCAAGCTGTACACAACATGCAGTAAGTAAGTGTTACGCTATCATATTTCACATCGTTTGACATGTATTCAATAAACTGAAATGGATTAAAAAAGACGATAATTCACACCGCTTGCCCTACATAATATACAAACATGAATCCTGTTCATTTCCCAATTTTAAATGGGTGACATTTTAAAACTAGTTATGAAATATGTGTATTAATAATACATAATATAGGGTGTTTTCGGTCTATTTATTGAAGCTATGTTTCTATAGGCGTGTTAGACGATTTCTGGCAGGGGGTAAACTTTCAGATTCGCATCACGATAAAATCATCGCGGTCATTTACATGGTAAAATCGTCACGCTCATGTTTTTTGCTTATAATTCGCTCAATTCAAGTCAGATCGATTCAAAACCTGTCTTAATCGAAAGAGGAGAAAATTTTAGATAGATTTTATGTATACTATTGTGTCAAAACAGTTTTTTTATACACATTTATAATTTATATGCAAATTCAAATATTATTCTAATACATATAGTCATTCAATTTTTTGACTGCTGATGTTTGAATTTTATGTTTAAAAACCATGGTCTACTAAGTTAAAATGACTTGTAACTAATTATTATTGACGTCGGTCGGACCAAAATTTCTCGACGTTTCACTGAACAACTTGGCTTTCTCTGTCTGTATGTCCATTTGTACGCTTATAACTCGAGAACCACTGATCCGATTTATGTGAATTTTTGAAGCTATGCTTCTATAGGCGCGTTAGACGATTATCTTTTTGAAAATTGATATTTAAGAGTTTTATAGAACACAAAAAAATAAAATGACATCAGATTTCAAAATAGCGGTCATATATGTACTTTTGTAAAAATTATCCGATCTTTTTGAAAATTGATATTTAAGAGTTTTATAGGACACAAAGAAATAAAATTGCATCGTTACCCCTGTGCACGCCACTGGCAAAAGGAGACAAACAATTTTTAGCTTAAAACATTCATTTGTATTACATTAAAAACCGTCACCAAGTTTCAACGTCATAGTAGTTTGCGTCTTTTTGTTATTTAGGAACTTTTTTTCGGCTCGCAATCTCGAGAACAAATAATGATATCGGCTCCGGACCAATTTCATTCGGCACATATTTACATAATGAACACCTGATTAGGTTTGCAGGAAATTTCAATTAGCTGTTTTTTTTTATCTCTAAGGACACCCAGTGGGAAGTTACACACCAAGCCTCTTTTTTGACTTAGTTATTCTATTACAGTTTTGATGCATTGTTAATTTTCTCAAAAAATAATGTAGACATTTTTCAGTACATAATTACAGAAAAATCAGTAGGTACCTACATAGCATATCAGTTTTGTTCGGTATTATTGTTTAGTATTTCTTTATTTAGTATCTATTTTTATAGAATTAACCGGTCAGTGGAATGTATTTTGAACTTCGATTTTCCTTTTTAATCTACGCGCCATAAACAGATTAAATAATTTTCAGGGTTCCGTACCTCAGTATGGAATCCTATTACTCTGTCTACGATGTCTATCCGTCCGTCCGTGTGTCCGTCCGTCTATCACAGGGCTCTATCTCACAAACGGTAAGAGGTAGCTAGTTGAAATTTTCACAGAGTGTGTGTTGTTTTGTCATGAATCCTGGCAAATAATAATTATAACTAAATAATCCATACATTTTTTAACCCAACCAGGATTATTTGAGCCTAGATTGCACAAATTCATATTTTTAACTTCCCATTGGAAGTTATTGTAATGGGTCCGAAAATCGAAATCAAAATGTATAACATATTTTTATATTTCAAGGTCACTACACTATTTTTACATTATTTTTAGAAAGATGTGTGTGTGTGTGTACGTACGTATGTGTTCATTTCTTTCTAAGACGAAATCTCGAGAATGAAAAATGATATCGACTACGTTAGGGTGCCAATCGACGCGTATTAACGTAAATATGATCTGAAAGAAATTTTTTCAAAATCGGTTCAGCTGTTCTTTTTTCTTAACCAAATAGACCCCAAAAAAGTAGATTTTGAACAATATCTCGCGAATAAAAAATTATATCGACTTCGTAAAGGTGTCAATCGAGGCGTGTTACGTCATTTTGATCCGACATAAATTTTATAAAAATGGGTTCAGCCGTTTTTTTTTTTATTATTGTTAAAAATAAATACCTAATAATTATGTTTTAATGATTAAAATGATTACTTTTCTGTGTAATATCTAATTTAATTATTATTATCAAATGTTTATCAAACTGGGAAGATCGTCGTGTGGACCTCAAGGGTCGCATTTTAGTCCTAATAAACGACCCACCTCACGGCTTATTAACAATATAAAATCGAAAATACAATTGACATTTCGGAAGAGGACGCATTTATTATAGGTCAGGTTGGACTGTTCGTTTCGCAGGTTGGGTAATTTGACGGTAGCAGAATATGCGTAATTATTATTCAATATTATACATCACGGCTTTTAATTGGCTGTTATCTGACTTCTGTTTGTTTGATCGCGTCTCTTTTTATACATATATATGTTCCTCTTTAATAATTTCTTTTGTTGTGTGTGGCGTACAGTCTTGGGCAGAATGATTAATTGAATATAAAACGGTTTTAGAACTATATTATGTTTCTTTAACTCAGTAACTCGTTTGGTAATGCTTGAATAAACGTGATGCGCACAACTCGACGTGTAAACGACGCTTTAGTGCTGTTCTAATTTTAAACTTCGACATCGGATTCTAGATTTTAAAAATATAATTGCTTTTTAATACCGCAAACGATCTCACAATTCGTAAAAGCAAAGCGCGAAATATGTGGGGGGCTCTCTTTTAAATAACCATTTTTAACAAAATCTTTAAGTCAATACAATTTTTAGATCTTTATTTTATTAATAATTTATTCAGATCTTGAAAAGGGCAACACCTTTATTATTAATACTACCTACTTGTCAGTGAATTTGATCATTTTTATTTTATTAAAAATCTTTAGAGGTTCTAAGTTTCAAAATTCATTGTCACAGCGCAGGTTTCAAAAAAATAATTTGTGACATTTCTTTCTTTTTCAGGAGCAAGCAAAACTTTCATTCGGTTTTGTCGTGCGAACGTCGTGATGTACCAGCCTTAAAGGCAAAATGAAAATGCGCATTTTTCGCCATTTTGATGTTTTCTTCGAAGATACTGGGCTTCACACCATGCGGGATGCGACTCTGATGCTCGGATTTCATGGTGCCAAATCTACATCGAAAATGGATTCAGCGTTATGGAAGTCGTACCAGACGCTCGAGAGCTGAGGTTATTAGAGTAATTATATCAAATTAAATTAATTTAAACGACATCACGAAACATATCCATAAGGGGAGGTGGGATTCGAAGTCCCACGACCTCGGATGCTAATGATCTATAGTCGATCAACTGTGACTCAAGAGAATTTTAAATATATTTTTTTGTTTTTTCTATCTTGTTATCGGACATTGGTGGGGTGATGGGGATGTCATTGTAGGACCCATCACAGTGTAAAGAGAGGGCGGCGACTTTACTCACAGGGCTCAATGTTATGATTTGTTATGGCAAAACGATCTGCGCTCATTTCAAATGATATTATTGAGCCCTATTTTCCCCTCTTATTATTGCCTGAACGCTGTATAAAATGTGACATTTATGGAAAAAATGTGTCGCCCCGGCCCACGTGACGCTTCTTTTCTCATAATGTTGCTTTTGTTTTGTTACAGTGCATAATTTTAATGATTTTTAGGAATCCGTATCTCGGAATGAAAAAACGGAGTCCTTATAGAATCACTTTGTTGTTCGTCTGTCTGGTCTGTCTGTATGTTGCTTTTTGTTTGAACTTAAGTAGGTACGCATATTATACTGAAAGGATCTGCAAACATTTTTATAAAATTTATGTCTTTGTATCTTTATTTATGTAACAGGGATGAGTTTAAATTTTTACAGGTAATTTACTAAAATTTACTATGGGTTTATTTAATTATGGACTAAAAGTTTCAAAATTCAATTAATTCGTTTCTATAAAAACTAAAGTATGATTTTTGTTTGAAATTTTATCGAACTTCATTTCTAAATTATACATTTTGCAAATGAATGGCTGCGTCGGCAAATTAAAATAAGATGTCAACAAGTATTTCTATAGTAAATTAATACTATAAGTGATCTAAGACTAGATACAACATTCCCAACGGAACTTTGCGGGGCTTCATTTGGTGGAAGGGTTCGTTCAGTGGGCCAGGCAACCAAAACAGTTTGAGGTCGGGTTCTCGGCCCCGTCCCTGAGTTGCTTCATTGTTTGTACTGCTGTGCGTCTGACGGTGTTCCGAAAGGACTTGAAGGGTCGCCTTAAGCGGCGCCTCTTCCCGAATCCTGCATGCCACTTTAGTGTGGTGCGAGCTGTCGTACCGCAATGAGGTGTTCATTGGGTGTGGTTTTGGAAAAGTGGACGTTGCTGACAGCCGATCCGACACTTCCGTTTGGACTCATTTTCGGATACTCTGCATTGATGGAGTGTTCACTTGCTCCCTGTGAATTACCTCGCTGAGGAACGTTGTGGAATAGAGTTCTGTTGCAATATTAGAACAGGTTGGGGCGCCCTTAGGTGTTGTATTTGATAATGTTAATATTACGATTTATTATTATACTTCGAGATGTGACATCGAGATGTGTATTAATAATATTATATATGCAATAGTTTATATAATATGGTTATTGTTTTATTAATATTATTTAGAGTTACTATCATGCTACCGGTACAGTGCCTGAGAAGTCATTTAATAAGCTGGCGTATTGCGATCACAATTTATACCCCTTCTACTTGAACATACTTAACATCATTTGAAAGAAATTGTCTGTCCAGCTTTTCTTTGTCGAATGAATTATGTGGGTTCAACATCCACCTGCAGAAGTGAGATTTTATTTCAAATTTTAAATTTGTTTGAACGACAACTCGGTTCATCCCTGAAAATAATATTAACACTGAAGGAATCGACTAGAGTAGATGTTGTGTATACTGTAATTTCAGTACTTGCAAGTTTTTTTGTTTAAATTGGATTCGTTTTCCAATTGAAAATTAAACGATTAATTTTTCTAACGCATGACAAAAACAGCATTACAATTTTCACATTTTTGCTATTCATTTTAGAATGCGTATTTCTTGCGCTGTTGGAACTGTCGGACTCTCCCAAATTGCACTTTCAGTCTAATGTGAAATCAAAAATATGTATAGGTTAATCTTAATATATAATTATTAATAAACGAAGCGTCCATTTTTCGTTTCGGGAAAGATAGTGTTCCGCTATGCTATTCTTCCTGTGATGATTTTGTGCTCGCTTTGTATTTCATTTTCATAGAGATAAGAAATCTGTTCAATTTGCAGCTTAAGTTAAATTCAGTTAATTCATTTCTGTAAAATCTAGAGTATAGATTTTTTGTTATTTGACATAATTTAAAAGTTAAATGCCACCGTCTGTTCGTTGTCAAATGAGCCCCTCAAATTATCAGAATTTTGAGTCATTTGAATTTTTTGTGTAAGCAAGCAGTTTGAGGGGTATACTTTTAATTTTGGTTAGTTTGACACTTTTTTCGTGGTGAGGAAAGGCTGGCACGGAGGGGTGGTTCCTCCATTCTGATAAAATCGCATGGGAGGGCGGTCCCCGCATGCGATAATATCAAAATGGAGGTAACCAGAACGGAGGTCGGTGCCAGAGGTTCACTATACTTTGAAGTGAACCTATATAATATTCAATAAAAATGAAAGTTGTCTCGAAAAAGTCAATAGAATATATATTTGTAATTTTTAAGTTTATATATTTTGCCACCATTAGACTCTACCAAATTGCACTTTCAGGCTAGTGTGAAATGAAAAAAATTGTATATACTTTGTATGTTTATTATTAATAAACGAAGCATCCATTTTTCGTTTCGGGAAAGATATAGTGTTCCGCTATGCTATTCTTCCTGTGATGAATTTTGTGCTCGCTTTTTTTTTATTTTCACAGAGGTCGAAAATCTGTTCAATTTGCAGCTTAAGTTCAGTTTCTTATTTCATAATAGCACTTAACGTAACGCAAAACCCTCGCTCTTTGTTTTTGCTTTAGAAAATTGACTTTGGGGTAATTTAATGGGACAGTCGACATGTTTTAACAAGTGTGTCGACAAGACACTTATGACTTCTGTTGTCGAGCGTCTATAATTTACAATTTCTATCAAATGTGACATATCATTGCAAATTGAACGATATGGCCATCGTATCGCGTATAGAGCCGCAGTTCGCCGGTGCAGGCTCTCGGGTTTCTTTCTTTAAGTGCGGTAGTGTCGATATCGATGCATCTCGCAAGTATTTTTGAAGGGTTGTCGCTTTCGATGGCGGTTATAGATAACTTTTCATTAAAGATGGAAGGTAAAAAGTAATTAATAATGGTAAATAAAAGGGGTAATTTGAACAGCGAGGTGCTGCTTTGTCCTGGAAACCAGACGGTGCTATGACGCAAAGGGAAGGTTGCAATTTTTTGAAATATTTGCGAAAGTCTTGACGGAGAGCAGGCTTTGTCTTTGTCTCTCTAAGACGACGGATGTTCATATCAAAACTCGATGAAGGCGATTTGTGACTTTATTAATAAAATAATTAAACAAAATAAAAATACTGTAAAAAAATATCGAAAACACTTTAAAATTCAGCACCAGTGGCAGCCAACCGTTGGATCGATGGCAGATCGAAATCAAGAATTTTTTAAATAAAATGTTCCATAACAGTAGTGCGCGCTTTAAACACGTATTCATATAATTTGAATTAAATTATCTCGAAGGGTGAAGTTTAAAAATAAGTGTCAACAGTAGTGCGCGCTTTAACTTCTCGTTTTCAGGCATCGCTGGACAACTTCTTCTGCTCTGCAAATAACTGTCATAGGTATGCTAAGTTCTTTTCATATTTTTTATTTTTAATTACGTTTAATGGAAATTTTATATTATAAAAAAATATCAACTCTCAACTGATCACCAAGTCACTACCTATGTGTAATTATTTTTGTAAAAAATAAGAAACAAAAAGTCAAATCATTTCTTGTGACGTAAAACTGAATTAGATATTAAGAATTTTATTTCTTATCAATGCAACCATTAACCACTTTTTCTCTTTTTACAGGTTTTGACATATTTGCCAGTCGTCAATCGGTGAGCGTTTTTTAATTATTATTTAAATTGTCTACCGTTATGAGCTCGGGTCAACAAATCCTCCGTGTTTGTAAAAGTTGTCTGTTGAAATATTATATATTTCAACGGCTCAATGTCTCTTAGAGTTGACCCGGTTAGGGGTTTTGGGATTCGAGATTTTCTTATAGGCTCAGTCGGTAGAAAAGTGATCACTGATATACTTTGCCAAATTTTTTGAAATATAATGGTAATATTTTATTCAAAATTAAATACAAGTTGTAAGCTTATGACTTTTTTCTATTAATTAATTACTTTGTAATATTAAATTATTTCATTTGACTTTCACAAATCAGTGAACACTTACATTTTCAATATTTTTGTGAACTGCATTTTCAGAATGAACTATATAAACGGACGTGCATCTTAAAAAAAATGTAATCAAAATACAAATTATCTGTGAGAAATTACGTAATAATTATTATAATTTATACTAACAATGAAAATGATCTATTATCAATATGATTAGATTCTTATCATTTAAAAATTTTTTCCAAAACTAAATGTAATTCATTTTTTATGTACTTCTAATGTAAATTTAAACCTTTAAACTGCATCGTTGTTGTAGTACTTTTCTGAAAATGCTTTGTCGGAATCAACCCTTTTGTTCGTGTCGCGTTTTTTTTTAAGATTTAAACTAAACAAAACATTATTTTTAGTCGCATTATTAATGTTTTTTTGTCAATAATAAAATCAACAAATAAATTCCGTGCAGTTCAATTTTATGTACAGATAATTTATTTTATAAAAGCAATGTAAAACACTAGGTTCTTTCTTCATTTCACATCAGTTATAAAAATTCAGGGAATTTTGAAGGTTGTGTTGCATTGCTTGATATATTTTGTTTTAATATTTTTCACGTTACCTTTTTGTATCGCAACTGAACTTCAGTATACCTACTTAAAAATTTAATGGGGGATTACTATTTTTGAAGTAGGTATTTGTAAATTTTTTTTTCTAAACATTATAGTTTCGTAAATATTTTAAAAATTAAAAAATCAGCTGTTCTTTGTTCTGAAGTAATTGATCTGTCATTTTGAAATGCGATACAGGATATGTGACTTCAACACTTCACCACACACTGAAGTTTTTTCGTTATTAGCTTCAGGGTTATTGCAGCAGTTTAACTGTAACTTGTATAGACTTCGATGAAATACGTAGAGAGGGCCTGTTGGTTGTTTGCACTGCTGTACTTAGGGTTTCTTTCCACAGAAGTTCCAATTCAAAATAGAACGTTAGATGCTAGGGTATATCTGTAGGGCGCCGTTCGGCCAACTTTGTCTTTACACATGTAGGACGGACAGGACAGCGCGGTTAGTGACCACCTGCGATGGTGTTCATCCTTAAAATCTTAGGTCTTGGCTCGGTCGAGACTGCCTTAGCTTCCAAGCGAAAGTCAATAGCTGTATCGTCCAGCGTGAAAATCGTGTTAACTGTATTTTCGAAAAGGAAAATCTCACTTGTCGTGTTTTCTACGAAAATTGAAGTGTTGTATTTTCCGTAGTGAAAATCGATTGTGTTTTCCAAAAGCGAAGATCGCTGTGTTTTCTGTGGGTTAAGGTCTAGCCTCCATCACGCTAGGAACGTAAAGGTGGTCAAATTTACCCAGTGGATTTCTGCATATCGCGAGTTTAGGGGCACACAAAACACATGTATAATTTGTTATTCATGGATTCCAGTGTACGGCATGCTATCTGTCTTCGCATACGATGTTGCGAAGGCATCAGGTACGTCGTGCAACTATTGTTATTCTTTAGCTAGCTACGCATTCCGCGGTCTCTAGGAATTGAGAGGACATCCGTGTTGGACCGCACCTAGGGATCTAGATCTTGGGACGACTCGTTTCGTAACGCTATTTGTCACCTTACGAAAAAAATTATCCCACAACCTCGTTCGAACAGCGGGCTTACGTCCTGTCGCAACGGCTGTAAGTCAAGTCACATCAAAAAATGCACAGCCGTTGAAACCAGAGCGAGGACCGACGCCTGCTGTGAAGGGCGATGGTTGCTTGTCCTTGACTCCGTGTAGGTTTTTGCGGATTTAGGCTTTTCACAGACAAAGAGTCTAACTAATAATTAAGTACTGAAAAAACGTCCAACGAGCGCAGACCAGATCTGCCCAACTGAAAACCATTCAGTGTTGAGTGGTTTTCTGGTCAACGATTCAACAATCAACATTTGCACCTTAAAAGTCCTCCGCGAAATTTAACTAAATTTAATTAATTCAAATTTCACCTTTTATTTATTATCTAACTTTGAAAAGAAACAATATTATTTTATTTTAATCAATGTCTATTTTTTGTATTTGTATAAGTATATAAATTTAATTTCACTAGTTCGTTAGATTTTGTAAATATATTTATGGTAAATCTAGTCAAATTAGTGTATTTTTTGAGTAAATTCCAGAGTAGCTTTTAAAATATTAATTATTCGTATAAACAGTTAATATATATTCGTATACTCGAATTTCGTATCTCATCCGTGAATCAAAATCGTAAACCCTCCATGAATCGATTCCGACGTAACATTGTGTATTAATTTTCCTGTTTGGTGTTGGTTTTCCTCCCTCAGGAAGCGACTCGTGTCTGTGGTTGTCGGGAAGGACCCAAAACAGCCATTAGTCGCATCCCTCGAGGGGGCACAGGGCTGCATGATAGATTTTGTAAGTTAAATAAATAAAACTGTTTAAAAAATATAATCTGTATTTTATTCCAGTATTTATAATAACCAACGAAAAAAAATATAAATTATAAACAAAAGTGCCCATACTTGGGACAGTTTTCAACTTTATAGAGCTAAAAATCAGACACAAAAAATGAAAATCAGATAATAATAAACTTGTCACATACTGGTCTCTGCCGATAACTTCTGTACCATTCTAGAGTCGTTACAATCTTATTTCGGACACCAAAAAATCTTAGGGGATTTTTTTTTATAAATATCCATGATTAGATTAGATTAGAAAGAGGGTGTAAGGCAAGCCTCGTCGACACCGCGACCTTAATAGATCTAATAATTGTGTGGCCCTGACTTGTTTATTCCAATGCGAGGTTAAGGCTCGGAATGAATCCTAGAATTGCTCTGGAATCTGTATCCCATACTTGATCAGGCGTTGGGAATGGAATGTTAAGGTGACGGAATCTTTGAGTCATGACTGCTTCACATATGCAAAGCAAATGCTCCGATGTTTCAGGAGCCTCTAAACAGAAGCGACATGATCCGTTGTCCGTTACACCAATTTTATTAAGGTGATACCTCAATGGGCAGTGACCTGAGAAGAGCCCGGAAATAATTTGGAGCTCAGTTTTCTTTAAGCGTAAAATTTTTTCCGCTTCGTCGTTATTAGTTTTAATAAAGATCTTCGCTTGACGAAAAATATCCATGATATGTCAACACATAAATATCGTGATATTTATCCGTGATATAGTACAGGGTGTTAAAAAAGAGTGTAACATATTTAAAGTGGTAATAGTATGGACCAAAATAAAAAAAAAAGTCTTAGTAGACATGGGTTCGTAAAGTAACGGTTTCAGAGATATGGAAGGTTATTCTTTTTTGAAACATTTATTTGCAATTATTTATTACTTATTTATTATGTACAAACAAACAAAAGAAGCTTCTAGCAAAACCAAAAAATAACGTTACATAAGATGTTCAAAGTGCCCTCCTTCCATTTCCAAGCAAGCACGACATCTTTGTCTAAAAGATAGAACTCTTTCTAAAACCCCCTCATTGACTCGGATTTGTTGACATTTTTGATTAATTCGTAGCTTCAGCTCCTCGAGGCTATTTACAGGAGTACCATAGACTAATGTTTTCAAATATCCCCAAAGAAAGAAATCTAGACGGTTTAAATCAGGCGATCTTGCAGGCCCTAATACAGGTCCGCCCCCTTCCATATCTCCGAAACCGTTACTTTGCGGACCCATGTTTACTAAGACTTTTTTGTTTATTTTAACACCCTGTATATTCTTCGAACTCTGGTGATAGTACAGAGCAAAAGAAGACGATTATATAGTGATAAAAACGCCTTAGTAAAAGTTGTATGATAATTTTGATGCACTTTCCCATAAATCATGTAGATAAACTAATCCCATATTAGAAAACCTATAATGAACTGAGATAGGTAGTCATTTTCCTCTCTTGTACAACTTTTACTCAAGTGTTTTAACACTCTAATCGTCTTCTTTTGACCTATACCAAGTCTATACTTATACTGTGCGTACTGTAGTCGGGCCGTTTAACAGATGGAGCAATGAAAACGCATGATCACAGCGTGATCACCGCGTACAAAGTACCTGATTGGTTGCTTGAACGTTCAGGAACGAAACCATATGCGAAGGCCACGCCTGCGGCGCAAGCTATTCATGTGCTTTTCACGTGATCACTCCATCTGTTAAGCGGCCCGACTATAGCTTTTTTTAAATGGAGCTGTTGTCATCTTTCTCTGATGTTGTGCCTGAAATGTCTTCGACTTTCTGTAGCATATCCTTTTAAGGAATAATTTACGAAGGTGTATCGTATAACCCAGCTTGCAACATTGAAAGTTTCTGTTTTACCGACCGGTTAATAGCAATCGATCACTGTCTGTACAGTTTTTGTTGACACATAAATGATTCATATCTCGAGAATGTAGATGCTTATATTACCGACCCGTCTTTCCCAAAAGCATACTACAGCGCTAAAATGAACCCTTAAAATAATGTCCTGAAATGAGATCCCATTACGTCAACTTGTGTTGTTTCATTGTTGAGTTCCCTTTAACCTCGCAAGCTTCGCGTCACGCAGTAAAATTTAATCGCAGAGATAACGATCGCGCAACCGATTGGGCGACACAGTGTCGTCATAAATATCGGTAGTTTCGCCTGGTATATATAATAAACCCTTACATAACACGGTAGAGTCCAAACGCTGTAAGTTATCACAGCTACGTCACCGCTCGACAACGGCAGTTGTTCTCGGTCTCCGCCTACTTGAAGTGGCGTAGTGTGCTATATTAATATCAATAATTTAAATGTTTATCCTTGGTCAGTCATCTGTTAACAGCCCGTTGCTAAGTGAGGGTGGCGTTTGGCAGAGAGCGTCTATAATTTACAATATCTTATCTTATCTAACATAAGATAAGATATTGTAAATTACAGACGCTCTCTGCTATTAGGCCGATGACGTTGTCGGACTCTACTTAGGCTTCTATATAAAATCTCGTGCACTGTAAAAATTGAATGTAAAAATACTTTGAAAGTTAAGGTAGAATTCGCTCGATTTTCTAAGTGATTTTACATTATTATTTATTTTTACACAGAAAACTTCATAAAAACTTGGACTTTTACTGTAAAGTTAAACAAATTTGTGATTTTTACATAAAGTAAATTAAAATTACATAATTTGTGTAATATTCCAATAAAGTGTGTAAAAATTACAAAATAAAATGTATAGTTACATATATAAAATGGATGAATACAAAACAAATTAATGTAAACTTAGTAACCACGCATGCGCAATGTGTTTCTATGGAATCTACGCGATGTGCAGGCGATACCTGTTTGCGACACCCTTGTCTCTTTGTGTGACTATTACCAGATTAATCGCTGGCTACAAATGGACCATCGATAATCTATGTAATCGGCCTTCTCATTTCTTACAGTGTGTAGTGCGAAACTAAGAGTTAGCTCAAAAATGTGGCTTACGTTCCAAAAAGTGACAAAAGTACGCTATTTTATTTTTTTTTGAAAATAGTATTTTAGCATAACAGCTATAGACCTACGGTTCCAAAATAATTGGCAGTGAGTCATAGATAGTTACTCACAAGCTTAATGCAGCGGCAAATCAATGAAACAATGTAAAGCATACGCGTCCCATGCATAAGAACTGTGCCGCTTATATTGCATTGTGATTTGTAAGGTATAATTATATTAGTCACTGCCAATTATTTAGGAACCGTACCTACTATTATATAAACTATTATTATTATAATGAATCAAAATCGGGGATTCACAAAAAATTACATTTATAGTAATAATAGTTTTCCTCGTAAACAAGTTAAAAAATACCATGTTATGTGAAGTTATGTGAACTTATTAAAGAAAACCGTGTTGCTTGGGCTACAATAATTTTTTTTATGCAGATGAAACAAAATTGATTTTTGCAGTATACCCATGCTGACGCGAACATGCAATCTTATACGTGGTAGACTAAGAGCGAAACTACACCTGCGGATTTTCCGCGGCGTTTTCAACGGGGCGGATTGCACGTCCAAATCAAAACCGTGCTTATACAAACGTCGGTGTCAGCGAGTTGAACGCTTCTGATTGCGTTGATATCGTCATCGCTACAACACCCTATAGAAACGAAAAACATTGTTTGGTGCGGGGCAAACTAGACGAGGCGACGGATCACCGACGGATGTACAGTCTGGATAAAAAAACTTGTGTGAAAATGGCCTGTCGATAACTTGATAGTCTGTCTCTTAATATTGGATGAACCCACCAATGTCGTTTTTTCTTTCTGTTCTTTTTACATACAGCAGCAGCGCAACTTAATACGGTGTGGTTCATTTTGTAACTAGGAAAAAGTTGTATTGTTTAGCGTGAATTTACTCGACGAAAAGAAACGCTTTTTGTTTTGATACGTAAAATTCAGCGGAAATCTTGTCGTGAGAAACACGCCGCGGAAAATCCGCCCATGTAGTTTGGCGTTAATGCGTTTCTCATTATAGCCATGTCGGTCGTTTAGAGTTAAATATACATGCTGTGTACAGTTTGATTTTTGTGTCGTTTAATTTTTTGTGTCGAGGTCATTTCGATTCACTAGTCTCACTAAAAAAGTTGTACTTAAAAAAAGTGGGTGTATGCTGTAAGACCACACGACAGAAGTGAAAACTTCTGATTTTCTAATTTTAAAATATATATGTTTTAGTGTCATCTATTAGCGCGCCTATGAACTACAAATAACTTATTATCAATACACTACAAAAACCTTTTCAATTAAGTTTTAGTGTCATCTATTAGCGCACTTATGAACTACACATACAAAAACCTTTTCAATTAAGTTCTAGTGTCATCTATTAGCGCACCTATGAACTACAAATAACTTATTTTCAACTCACTACAAAAACCTTTTCAATTAAGTTTTAGTATCATCTATTAGCGCACTTATGAACTGCAATTACAAAAACCTTTTCAATTAAGTTCTAGTGTCATCTATTAGCACACTTATGAACTACAAATAACGTATTATCAACACACTACAAAAACCTTTTCAATTAAGTTTTAGTGTCATCTATTAGCGCACTTATGAACTACAAATACAAAAACCTTTTCAATTACGTTCTAGTGTCATCTATTAGGGCACTTATGAACTACAAATAACGTATTATCAACACACTACAAAAACCTTTTCAATTAAGTTTTAGTGTCATCTATTAGCGCACTTATGAACTACAAATACAAAAACCTTTTCAATTAAGTTTTAGTGTCATCTATTAGCGCACTTATGAACTACAAAAAACTTATTACCAGCATACTACAAATACGTTTTCGTGTTTGAGCCGAGTAAACTCGATTCAGCGTCACCGACCCGAAGCGTGATGGTTCACTTTCGTTCACTACTCAGGCAAAGCGCGCCTAAGGAAGTTTTCACTTCAAAAACGGTTGATTCACTAGTCTCGCTAAAGAAATTTCACCTCAAAAACAAATTTGTTGAAAACTTTGTTCTTAGTTTTATTCCACTACGAAAATATAGTAGTGCTTTTTCGACTCCAAAGATAACTTTGATATGTGGTTAGAAAATGATCAACAATGAAGATTTCCAACTTGCGGTTTAATATATAGCCGAGCAGATAAACAAACTGTCAAAGATCAGCGTCATCGAGCGTTCGGCTCACATCTCCGATAAACCGCAATGTCGCTCGTCTGCCCTAATGACTGGTCGTAGCATAAGATGAACTAAAGGTGCACGCACACATGACACAATATATCTACTTGCAAATAATGATTAGACTTTTTTTCGACCTCACTACAGCAATTTATTAATACATTAGAAATGAACACCTGATTAAGTTTGCAGGAAATTTCAATTAGTGGTTTTTTAATAATTATTAAATAGACAGTAGTCATTCCACAACCAAATACTTTTCTTAACGTAATCAGTCGGCAATCTGCCATCGTGATGTTAAACGTCAAACAATTAAGATATACAAGGAAAAAATCAAAACAAGCCATGAGGTGGGTCGTTTATTAGGACTAAAGTGCGACCCTTGAGGTCCACACGACGAACTTCCCAGTTTGATAAATATTTAATAATAATAATTAAATTAGATATTACACAGAAAAGTAATCATTTTAATCATTAAAACATAATTATTATTTATTTTTAACAATAATTTAAAAAAAAAAAACTGCTGAACCAATTTTTATAAAATTTATGTCGGATCAAAATAAAGCGCCTCGATTTACACCCTTACGAAGTCGATATAATTTTTTATTCGCGAGATATTGTGTAAAATCTACTTATTTGGAGTCTTTTTGGTTAAGAAAAAAGAACGGCTGAACCGATTTTGAAAAAATTTCTTTCAGATCATATTTACGTTAATACGCGTCGATTGGCACCCTAACGTAGTCGATATCATTTTTCATTCTCGAGATTTCGTCTTAGAAAGAAATGATAACATACGTACGTACGTACCTACACACATACATACACAGACATCTTTCTAAAAATAGTGTAAAATTAGTGTAGTGACCTTGAAACATAAAAATTTGTTATACATTTTGATTTCGATTTTCGGACCCATTACAATAACTTCCAATGGGAAGTTAATAAAAGCTTGTCTCTAAAAAGTTTTTTTTAATAATATTTATTTTAAATCCAGAATAAGTCAAGCGGTCATAGTGTGCACGTACCTTTAGCACTTATGTTCCAGTGTCATCTCCGCACCTGCTTTCAAGTATGGAATAAAGTTTTGTAGTACGAAAAACGGGCTGCCATTTATATTGGCTTAAGGAGTTTTATCGATGAAGTTTCCACAAATAGTAGTAGGTATGCCGCATATTCATATAGAAATATGGAATGTGATAGGCGCGGTAAAGTATTAAGCCACATATTGAATTTTTAAGCCTAGTTATCAATATTATGATTATCGTCATTTTTTATCTGATTCTGATTTCAGTTGGCGTATATTCCGATACAGTTGGCTCCCACTCGTTTAGAACGATGTTACCCCCACCCCCCACCGCCATCAGTTGGGCCGTGCGTTTTATTTTTGTTCTAAATAGGGTATTTCACACTATGAGAAATTATTTGTGAAATAATGTAAATACGATGGTCTGTGCATTGAGATATCCAAACATGTTGATTTTTATTCATAAAAAAATAGGTAAAAAACTTTTAAGAACGGTTTTTTTTTAAATCATCAGCTGTACCAAAAACTAGAAAATAATTAGGACACAAACGAAGGGGCACTTTGTGTCGCTGTGTCAGCGGAATAAGTAATAAAAACGTGGGGCTCATTTGAAATATTTCTGTTGGTGGGCTTGGAAACAGGTTTTTCTAGACACGCAGTTCTTATTTAATAATTATACAGTCGTTATACAGATTGTTATGCGCTCCATGTTTTTATTACTTATTCCGCTGACGCAACGACACAAAGTGCCCCTTGGTTTGTGTTCTAATTATTTTCTAGTTTTTGGTACAGCTGATAATTTAAAATAAAACCGTTTAACTTAAAAATGTTTTTACTTTTTTTTTCTAGTTTTTAGTTTGATTTCTGGCCCGTATCATTATGCAAATTCCTCATCCTTTCAACTGTCCACCTCCTAATTCCATCATCAGACCCTCGTTACCAAGTTGAAATTATCATAATATTGTATTACGAGAACTCAATGTGTGTGCAAAGTTTCATAAGAATCGGTTAAGTAGAAGTAGCTGAAAAAGCTGTCGCAAGATTTGAAACAAAGATAGTAACAAACAAATATACGGGGTCAAGCTAAATAAAACCGTTTAAAAACCGTTTAAAAATTAATTTGATTGCTAAAAAAAAAGAAACTACTGAACCGATTTAAATAAAAATTATAGGTATGGTACCATTTCGTAAATATTCTGAACCCAACGGCGTCGACATTATTGAAATCGATCAACCTCTCGAGAAGTTATGGCTGAACAAACATAAAAACTATTTAAAAAAATATATAATTGTCGAATTGATAACCTCTGTTTTTTTGAAGTCTGTTAATAAATATACAAGATTAATTAACTATTCAAGTTTTAAAAATTGAAACTTTTAGTCTATGAAGTGAAACGTTAGCCGCCATGATGGTTTCGTGTCCAACGTCTTTATTATAGTAAACAAAGCAAGGATTTTTAGAGGTTATGTGTGTAGCTGTCATTGTATTGACTGTTAACATATTTTTTGAGAGTACCTAAAGGGGCACTGTTTTGTTTTATAAGTTACCAACGTTTTTGACAATTAGATCATCAATAGTTATATTAGCTTTGTTCCAACCACTCTGAATACCGTAATATTACCGTCACGCTCATGCGCAGTGGATAGAACGCGTTCCAACCGAACTTGGGATCGTTTGTGGACGATTCTTAAAGCTTCCCAACCGAATTTGTGATAGTTTGTGAACGGTTTCCGAACGACCATTACGGTACATGCTCTAGACATGAAACCAAAATTAAACTGTAAAACTGACATGCGCATTAAGCACTTTGTTACGTTTGTCTCTGTTCAATACCAACTTGAGACAGTTTATTCATTTGTAATTTGTTTTATTTTTGTTTTGTCTCGTCTCTAATCAAATATCTCTTTATTCTTCATTTGAGATTTGTTTTGTTTTTGTTTGTTTTTGCAAAATTATTAATTTAAATATTTATATTTGAATTCTTAGTTAATAAAATTTAATTATATTTACATTCGTGTAATTCTAAAAATGTTTTTAACTACAAAAAAGCCTGAAATTAGGAATTTACATTTGACAAATGACAATTGATATATTTTGATCATATGCATGGTCATGGAGGCCATGATTTGATGCACAAAACGGTCACAAAAGCGTTCCAACCAATGTCTACGTTTGTACCGTCACAGAACCGTGCAAGGTTGACGCATGCGCACAAAACCGATAAAAACAGTTTCGTTACCGTTTCAAAACGATCCATTTATGGCAGGTTGGAACATAGCTATTGTCAATCGAAGTTCGTACAAGAGACCCTTTTAAAATGTCTATCCGTTATATCCATAGCAACATAGAAATTGCTCTCTTTTGAATTGCTTTAAAAGTATTTGATTTATGCTTTCCAAATAAAATCACTATAAGAAAGCTCAAGTTCGGAGATTTCTAAAGCATAATAGAATACGATTTCCTAAAATACCCATTTTAAATTATAGAACTCGTTTTTTGTTGACATACAGAGGATTCAAAAATGTTTAGCGCAAACAAAAAAAACAGTGGTCAAGAGCGAGTATAACTCGCGCCATGAGAATACCGTACCGTTATAACAATTTACTTAATAAAAATTAAGTTTGTCACGTAATAATTCCCAGATAGGAGGGCAGTATAGCCTAGTGGTTAGCATGCTTGGTGCCGCAACCTCTAGACTGGACTGCCGTGGGTTCGAATCCCGCTTGCGCTCATGGATGTTCTGTGGTGTTATTTGGTTTTAAGTTAGTTGTTATTTAGTGTAGTTGAAAGACGCTAATGACCTGAGATGTCGACGCGTCTATAATCTACAATAAAAAAAATAAAAATTCCCAGATATAGTTTAAAACAATCCCGTAGGATGGCACTCGACCGCAAAATTGGTTTGCGTCCATAGCTATATGTTTTTAACTTGTCCTCTAGATGGTTGTAGTTAGTCAATATCGAAATATGTGATTTTTTGAAAGGCCGTATCTTTTTATTGCATTGAGTTAGAAGCTTGAATTTTTTAAAGGACTATGGGGTTGTAGACCTTAGTATTTGATATTAATTTCAACTTGATACCTCTAGGCGTTCCTGAGAAAAAGTATGACGGACAACAGAGTGATCCTACAAAGGTTCCGTTTTTTCATTTTGATTCTAAAGGTAAAAAAATTGACCCGAACGTGGGTCTGTCGATTTACAAAACTAATGTATCTCAAAATTATTTTTCCGAACAAAACACACTTCTACACTGTAAAAAATGGATGTAAAAATACTTTGAAAGTTAAGGTAGAATTCGCTCGATTTTCTAAGTGATTATTTTACATTATTATTTATTTTTACACAGAAAACTTCATAAAAACTTGGACTTTTACTGTAAAGTTAAACAAATTTGTGATTTTTACATAAAGTAAATTAAAATTACATAATTTGTGTAAAATTTCAATAAAGTGTGTAAAAATTACAAAATAAAATGTATATAGTTACATATATGAAATGGATGAATACAAAACAAATTACTGTAAAATTAGTAACCACACATGCGCAATGTGTTTTTTTATGGAATTTACGCGATGTGTATACCTGTTTGCGACGCCATTGTCTCTTTGTGTGCCTATTACCAGATTAATCGCTGGCTACAAATGGACCATCGATAATCTATGTAATCGGCATTCTTATTTCTTACAGTGTATAGCTCCGTTTTAGCCGTAAAGTATTTTTAAACTGAAATTAGTCAAAAATGTGAACTGACTGATGTTTCGTTATGTAGCAGTCACTTGCAGTCACTTTTTAACCGACTTCAAAAAAGTAGGAGGTTCTATATTCGGGACCTATGTTTTTTATGTATGATTGTATGAATGTATGTTCACCGATTTCTCTTGTATTTGTGAACCGATTTTGATGATAATTGTTTTATTTAAAAGGGCATACCTTCGGGGTGGTCCCACATAAATTTTGCTTAAATCGGTTCAGCAGGTCGACTTATTTTAATAAAAAGTGAGTAATGGACTGTAATACCGTTAAAGTAAATGTCAGTTTTAGTTATTTAGTAATCAAATATCAATACAGAAGTCGGTTAATAACGTGCAAACTACGTATTGTAAAGCCACTAAAAAGTAAAAAATAAAAAAAAAAACTTTTTAACAAATAAAAACGTCCTACAAAAAAGCTACTAAAAGGAGCAAAATAATAAAATTTTGAGGTCGACGCTAATTTATTAAAATGTGAAATCGGTTAAAAAGTAGATTATTAATTAAATGGGCACTTTTTAACCGACTTCATATTTTATTAAATTGACGCCGACCTCAAAATTTTATTATTTTCCTCTTTTTAGTGGCTTTTTTGAAGGAGGTTAAGTTTTTTTGAACACTGCGTACGAGAACATGGTGAAGCCATTGTAACTAAATGCTACGTCATTGTTGTCAGAGTATTATGTCATACGTCCCCCTTTGTATGTGCCGACGTTCACCAAGTTATTGAATAATAAATTGTAACCTGTATGTCGGGGAAGCCATTGATTATATTACCCCCTTCTTTCAAGTTATTAAAATTTTAATGTAAAGGCAAGTCGAGAATTAAATTTTTAATTTAGACACAGATGTCTCATAGATAGATAGTAATTTATTTGCAGCAACCAAAAAAAAAATAAAGTATGCAAAACATCAACAAAAATTTACATAATACGATATTTACATTAGATCCTTAAAACTATAGGGAATTGCAGATATTAAATATTTCTTTAATTCGAAATTGAATTTTTTTTGTAGATTTTATGTTTTTTAAGTTTTCCGGAAGCTTTTGGTACATTTTATAACCAGAATAGACAGAACTTTTTTCAAAGAAAGTTGTTTTATGTTTAATTTAACAATTAAATTGCCTGTAAATTTCCATATTCGAAATTAGAAGGTACGCTTTAAAACATGTATATAGGGCATCGAGAGGTGATCAACCACGTAAACAAGTGGGCGTGTCCACTAATATATTAATGTCGGTTGGTACGAGGCGCGATTTTTATTTATTGTAGATTATAGACGCGTCGACATCTAAGGTCATTAGCGTCTTTCAACTACACTAAATAACAACTAACTTAGAACTAAATACCATCACAAAACATCCATGAGCACAGATGGGATTCGAACCCACGGCAGTCCAGTCTAGAGGTTGCGGCGCTAAGCATGCTAACCACTAGGCTATACTGCCCCCTACGAGGCGCGAGTGTCTAAACTTTTTACATGGTTTAATTTTACTTGCGAAGGTGTAACTGATTTTAAATTCTGTTTTTAGTCGAATTAATCCGAAGTAAATTCACTTCCTACAACGCCTTATCTCTACTCGTACGGAAATAAAGGTATTATGATTATAAAACTTCAGAAAAAAACTAGCTACCAGATAAACCCGTCTCTTACACCATTGTATAAGAAACTAATTTTTATTTTATTGCTTTTATTGCCTGATTAAATTTTATTAGCTTAAACTCTCAAAGCATTGGACCTCGTTATTGTCATACAGGGTGTATCAGAATTTTATATAGATTTTTACTCGTGGTCGATAGGAAATAGCACAGTAAACGCATCCCTTGGTTAATGGATAAACCCGTTCCCTCCACCATTTCTAAGGAAACGTATTTTCCCTATTATTATATCGTTTTAATGCTTGATTGAATTTTATTTGCTTAAAGCAGAGGTTCCCAAACTGCGGTACATCATATTGTACAATGTAGTACGACGATAACTCAATAGATGTACTATTTTGGTAAATTTTTTATATAATGCAAAATTTAACAAATATCCTTTTTCTACAGCCTTGAAATGCTATTCTGATAGAACGTTGCATTTCATTCATAAATATAAGTCCGGTTTATACTAGTTTTTTGGCGCCCTCCATGTTTTAAGGAATTTTAACGTAACGGATTTTCAAAGTGTGGTTCTTGGTCCTTCATTTGGCGTTTACCCAAACCCTTTAGCTTTAAAAATTTAGAAATAGCGTCGGGAGAACCATAACCCTTTTCTGGCGAGTGTAGGGGGTAACTTATGGTATCAAATACTCTTAAAGACTTTTTGAGAGCGTATAAAAAGTCGTAAGCCACCCTGTAATTGCGGAACAAACAGTCGTATAGACAAACATAACGAAATGCCTAACAATCGAATTAAAACGGAACGTGCGTCTAAGGACGTAGTCAGCATTTTTTGATGTGAAACATCTTATGTCGGGCTGTGAACAGCCACGTGAGGGGAAATATGCAACGAAATTTATGGTCCGCTCCTTCGCTGCTGTTCTCCCCACCACTGCGGTACTCTCTCTCTCTCTCTCGGCTTCCGCGCGCTCGGGCACGGGAACCGCGTGTGTTACAGTGCAGTATATAGGATTACGTCAGCATAACAGTTAGTTGCTGCTTTTGAAAAAATATATACTACTACATAGAGAATACCACCGAGTTCAATAACGTTTTCTTTGATGTTTCACATCTGTCGGGGGTCCCGAGACCCACACCCTTTTTTTACATGGGCCAGGGCTGGACCACACTGATGTAGATCTTCAATACCATTTAACCCAAGACGCCTTGTCCTTGAATTCCGTAAAAATGACAATATAAAACCACAAGTATTTAGCCCCAATAACCAATTGTCTTCTGCGGGGGGCAGGCGATGTACCGCCACTTACCGCGAGCAATTAA
Source organism: Mongoloraphidia duomilia (assembly GCA_039654895.1). Classification (NCBI taxonomy): domain Eukaryota; kingdom Metazoa; phylum Arthropoda; class Insecta; order Raphidioptera; family Raphidiidae; genus Mongoloraphidia; species Mongoloraphidia duomilia. The sequence goes on from CM077527.1 coordinate 20,069,548, forward strand.
AAAATGCAAATTTATAATAACACAAGCGTGCTCGAACAACACAGTTCAGGAAGCTACTAAATTTTAAGTCGATGCTTTTTGTTTATTCAGTTTATTCGTCCGGGTGCTAAGAATTTATATATAAATTATATAAGGATTAAACACCCGCCTCTCCGCCATGTATACCCGTACTTCCACCATGCACGATATTCTAGTTGTCCCGCCCGGCTTCGTCCGGATGATAAGAATTTATGAAACTACAGAAACCTTAGCGGGCGTGCGCACAACAACTCGTCAAAGTTTCATCGCAATCGGATGAATGGTATAGGAATGTATACGGGACAAACAAACTAACAAACAAAGAAACAGCCATTTTTATATATTATAATATAGTACGGATTAAATTACTCAACAAACTGAAATTGATTGTAAAAGCAATTTGGTGTTCATTAACTTATTATTGAAAATGTATAATTGAGTTCTTTTCATTTAGCTTACCTTAAATACTCCCTCGAAGCAATTGACTCCCAAGACATAATTTTTTATCACTTTTTTACTTTCAATGTAACATTATTTAATATTGAATCAATTGTATTATCACTTTGATTTTTTTTTTAAATCGCATTTCTTAAATATATTTTTTTAATGCTTTATTTTTATTTTAGGCTTTAACATTTTTCTTCTTGAATTTAATAACATTTTTTGTTATACTTTTATTTTAATAATAACAATTATTCATCGTTTACTAATTAGGATAATGTTTAAAAAAAGCATCAGCCTTGGTTGAAGGTAATTTGTTATCGCTGTAAATACGTTAGCCGACCCGCGTTGTTTGAATAAAACATTTTCTTCGTGGTTTACAACTATATTTTCAACATGAAATTAATTTTTGATACATAACAATTTTGGCTGTTAAGTACTTGATGTAAATTATTACTATAAATTTTAAATTAAATAAAACAACATTTTAATTAGTGTTGCCGTCTAGACAAGACAAGACAAGATTTTCAAAGTCTTGTCTTGTCTTGAAATATCAAGACTTCACAAAGTCTAAGTCTAGATCAAAAAACTCTTGTCTTGTCTTGAAATTTTCTAGACAAGACTTTTGCAAGTCTTGTCTTGAAAATCTAGACAAGACAAGAGTCTAGAAAGTCTAGATCTAGACGGCAACACTATAATCTAAATACATTGATATTGGTATAAAAAGAAAGGTTTTGTTGAGAAGATTACAAATAAGGTATATGACGTCACGGAAAATTCAATATGGCGGACTCTAGACGCCATTTTCCTTCCAAATTAGTGTTGCCGTTAAGTACTTGATGTAAATTATTACTATAACTTGTAAATTAAATAAAACAACATTTTAATTAGTATATTCTTAAGAACTTTATTTTGTAACAATTGTTTCGCACAACAAAGTGGCTTCGTTAGATAAACATCTTAAACTCTGACGGACGGAGGCACTGTGTCTGACTAAATCACTTTGTCTGGCGAAGACACTGTGTCCGACGGAGCCACTGTGCCTGAATCCGACGGTGCTATTTAGTCGGACAAAGCCACTGTGTCCGACGAAGCCACTGTGCCTGAGTCCTACGGAGCTATTGTATCGGACAAAGCCACTGTGTCCGACGAGGACATTGTGTCTGTCGAAGCCACTTTGTTCGACTAGGTCACTTTGTTCGACTAAGCCACTTTGTCTGGCAAAGCCACTATGTCCGACGGAGTCACTGTGCCTGAGTCCTACGTAGCTATTGTGTCGGACAAAGTCACTGTGTCCGACGAAGCCACTGTGTCTGACGAAGCCACTTTGTTCGACTAAGCCACTGTGTCCGACGGAGCCACTGTGCCTGAGTCCTACGTAGCTATTGTGTCGGACAAAGTCACTGTGTCCGACAGAGCCACTGTGTCGGACGAAGCCACTGTGTCGGACGAAGCCCCTGTGTCGGACGAAGCCACCGTGTCTGACGAATCCACCGCGTTGTGTCAAACAAGTGTTCCGCAAATAAATTTCTTAAGTGTAAATAAATTAAAACGTGTTTCATTTTAATTTAAAACGTAGACGTTAATTTTTGAAATTGCAGTTTAGTACTCTACGGCTATTCGCCCTAGAAATTTACAGCTCTAATCACCCGATAAGACGAAAACACTTCGGTACACGGTTTACGACGAACAGTGGAGAAGCTGCATTATTCAAGGAGCTGTGTAAAACAAGGTATTCGTTTGGGAGTCAGTGTTCATAATATATATAGGTTCTATGTGACGTTCCTATATAAGACTCGCTTAGTACAAACCCCTATCTCCCAGGTTAAGTCTCTAAACTGGTATTAGATACCAATGACCTAAACTGTCGAGCGTTTATAATTCACAATATCAATTTTTCTTAAAAATTTTTTAAAAAATCCAACGCATAAAGCAAAGCTTTCAAGAGTGAGAAATATATCTACTGTCCCGATGTACCGTCTATTTCTTCATTTAGATAAAATATTTAATTCATAAATGCGTCGGGGACCGCTGAGACATTGGTATTTTTGTCATTTTACAGTGATCCCCGACGCATTTATGAATTAAATATTTTATCTAAACGAAGAAATAGACGGTGCATTGGGCCAGATATAACTAGTAGATATTAATTATTCTCACTTTTTAAAGGTTTTTATCTAAAAGTGATTTAGTTTTAAATTAAATTAAATTTAAATGAAAACGCCCCTTACGTATAGGGTAATTGGAAACGCAAAAATTATTTTTCAAAAAATAACAGTGTGAGGCTGCTATTTCTCAAAATATTTTTTAGGCCACCAGCTGCCAGGATTATTTGAGCTCTAACAATTATTTCTTTTAGTAGGTACCTAATATAAAATCACCCGTACTAACTTGCGAGCTGGAGGTATATAAAAATATTTCTATAATTAACTTTTTTGCTCTAATTAATACTGAATATTTTGAGTGTCAGCTACCCTGCTTTTGGAATTAAGAAAATCAAACCCTCCCTTTTTCGTAGTCTGGTAAAAAGAACAATTCCTTCGTCTCTCTAAAATACCCGATATTTTTTTATGAATTAAATTTTAAATGTTACTATTTTGTGTATTGTACCTTTAGCTATGTCTAAAATGCACAATTTATGTTTATAGTCAGCCAGCTTTCTTAACTCGATAAAAAATTTATAGCTGAAAATACTGGATATTGCAAATAAACAAAAGTTTATATTTTCTTTCAATGGGCCCCTTAGGATTGATAGTCCAGCGCTCAATCCCGGGTGGGTCCGTGCCTGGAAGATACTGCAACACTTTAAAATAAAGCTCTTACATTTTGTAAAGTAGTTTTTTTTAATAGTTTTTGTAGATGCAGCTATAAAATAAATTAGTTCTTACATTTTGTAAAGTAATTTTTTTAAATAGTTTTTGTAAATGCTTCTATGTTTTTAATTTTTTCGTATATTTTCTAATGATGCTATTATAATGTGGTAACCAAAAACAATATGGTATAAAGTTCCACCAATTGAAATTTGTGTACCAAAAATTATATACATACAGATTTTTTAGTTTGGGGTTTCCTTTTGAAAAATAGTTGCCTTTAAAAAAGTTGTGAACGTTTTCGCAAAAACAAAATTGTAAAATAATAAACGATTTTCGTTAACATTTTTAAAATATTTACACAGCTGTTTAACAATAACTTAAATTAAAACAATTATATAAAATTTAACACTTTGTTTTATAATAATAAATAATCATTATTTAATATTTTATGACGTGGTTTTATTAATTATTTTTTTTTTATTTAACACTTTGGTGTTACATTTAATTAAACAACATTTTAATTATGATTATTTGATATATAAAATAAAATAAACTGAACTTCAAATAGAAAGCTGCTTAAAATGCTAAAGATCCTGTAAACCAGAAAGACTGGATGCTGTGGATGGACCTCTATACGTCACAGACTTCACTCCTACATTCGACCGGGTTCGTGTATGTTCGGAAATCAATGTCAGGATTGTACTTTCGTATACGAGCTAATTTCATGCAGGATTTTATATTGCAATATTTTAATTTCAGCCATTTAGAGCAAAACTTCACGGGCGGATTTTCCGCGGCGTGTTTCTAGCAACGGGATTTTCGCTGAATTTTACGTATCAAAACAAAAAGCGTTTATTCCGTCGAGTACATTTACGCGAGACAATTTACAAAATGCTTTTTGATAGTTATAAAATAGACCTCACTGTGTTTGGTTTCGCTGCTGTCGTATGCGCTTTATTTTTAAAAAATATTTGTAAAAAAAACTTTTTACAGACAAGCTTTTATTTAAATGCACTAAAAAGGAAAAAATAATTTTTAATAATTTAGGTTCATAATTATAAAAGCGTGGGTCGTGAACTCTATGATAGTTTATTAGTCACGACCCACGATTTTATAATTATGAACCTAAATTATTAAAAATTATATTTTCCTTTTTAGTACATTTAAATAAAAGTTTGTCTCTAAAAAGTTTTTTTTACTAATATTTATTTTGTTCATTTTAGTCTTTCAAAATTTTAACCCCCTTTGACACCCGTAGGGGTTGATTTTCGAAAAATCCTTTCTTAGTGGATTCTTGCGTCAGAAAAGGAACCAACTGTACAAATTTCAAGTTTCTTTGTTATTCAAAAGAGAGTAATTCGCTGTATGTTCAATATGAAACCGCAAGAGATACTTGCAGAAATATTTTTAAAACAAATAATTTATTAACATTGTATGCAATATATGCCTATGAAATTTTAACATATATGAATAAACAAGGCTTCTTTAAAACAAACATCTTGGGGTTTGCTACAAAGAGTTATAGGAGGTAAGTTCGTTATTTTGACTTCTCTAAAACCAACATATAAGAGTAAGTTCAAAATTATTTTGAAGTAATTAGAACTGCAGCTTTGCGTCGCATTCGGTGTCGATGTGAGCCGATCATATCCGATTTCACCAAGCTTCACAGGGGTTGGTCTCGTGATGTTAGACAGAGATGAAAACCAGGTCAATCGTGGGGTGTATGCCTATACTTGCTATGTACATCATTGAGTAAATAAAATACGGAGAAAGCATTTTTTTATCGTCCACCGAAAAATTAGAAATAGTTGTCTAAGAGAAAAAATAATTTAAACTTATATAAGAGAAACACCCAAGACGTCACGTTACAATGCAACATCAGAAATATTTATTTATTTAACCCGTCATTTTCGGGAGTTAAATTCTAAACTTACAGATTAGTACCGCCGCTGAGGGGGCGCCGGCCAGAGCGGAGATGGAAATTAAAGCAAAAAAAGCCCAAACATTTTGTAAGATAACCCAATTGGCGACTTTTTTTTTTTGCTAAATTTCCATCCAATTCCATTTCTTCCCCCTTTTTTTTGGGCATGAGGCGTCCAACTGTCAAGTGCCTAGGGGCCCTGGATCTTTAAGTCCAGGCCTGGCTGGCTGAGTTATCTATTACTCTGTAGTGGCATGATTAACTCAGCCAGAATCCGACATATAGTCCGATTTCACGAGATCTGTCGCCATTCGTCAAGTTTAATAACGGCCACAGTATGAGTATTCGTTCGTTCCCGACTGAGAGTGCATACGTACTATATCGCGAGTCTGGAATGTTCGGATAGGCTCGGCGTTTTTCACTATACGAAGCATATTCTTGTCCGTTTAAAACTTTCGAATTGTGGAACGAGATCGTTCCTTGAACATGTTCTTCGTAAACATGGCCGCTCAACAAAGAAAATGTTCTATGTTCGTTCCGTATTTGAGACAGTTTTGCGCACGCGTACTACGCCGTATCTTAAAAAATTCATTAAATAACTTGAAATCCTAAAAAGAGTTCGATTCAAATCTTAATGAAAAATCACAGATGATTTCAAAATGAATAGTCCCTCGTATTTAACTTACTGCAATCTCATCACGACGAGACTCTTGACGGTTGAAAAGAGTAAAGTTCAAAACTGAATCGTTTAGAATTGCTGACTTAACGAGCAACTATTTAAAGAAATGCGACTGTACATAGTTTTTAAAACAACTTTCCCTCCTATATTTATAAGTGATCTTCTCCCGATCCCGTGACACCTGATGCTGCATGTTTGAAGTACATCCACTATGCGGCGCTGATATCAATTTGGTTTTCTTGCGCACTAAAGTTCACTCGATTTGGCCTAGAGGCCTCCACGGTTCTTACTACGGCACTGAAATTGCTTGGTTTGTAAATAATCGAAGAAATTTTGCTCTTTGTCTCTCATTGAAAAATTCCCGATGAAGTGAATTTGTTGCTAGTTTTCGATTAAAAATAAAAGTACGGTTTATTTAATCTCATACTAAATTACAAGTAACAATACAACGTGGCAAGTCATTACAAACTAAATTTAAAACTAATACAGATTTCCTAGCTAAAATGCGATTATTTACTGTGATCCACTTTCTTTTTAATTTATTATAAATAATATTGGATATTTTGATTAAGGCTGTGATTTTACTACAAGCATTTTGAGCGGGGCAAAATACAGGCGTTAACATGGTTTATTTAAAAAAAATATATAATTTCTTCTTAATCATTGAGACCCGCTACACTTTTGTCACTTTGCGTTACACAAAATGGTGGCAACGGAATTGATGATATTAAGAAACAATTAAATGAATGCATAATGACTGCAAACAGTATATGAAACACCGAGTAAGAACAATGACGTAACACAACGCTGTAATTAGGAAAAATTCATTAATTCAAACCTATGTCACCGTAGGGATTCTGACCCTAAACTTTCCACTATCGCGGCGGACTGAGTTGACATTACTTACACAGTGACACATTTTCAAACGATCGACTTTCTCTCTTTAAAGCTTTAAAGGGAGAAAGTCGATCGATTACAGCATTGTGTTACGTCATTGTTCTTACTCAGGTGTTTCATATACTGTTTGCAGTCATTATGCATTCATTTAATTATGTATTTGTTCACGACGTCCGTGTTAAAATTTGTAATTAAGAAACAATATTTAAAACTAAAATAATTACACTCTTATTAAATAAATATTAACAACTTTCATAATAACAGAATTTCAGTTATTTAAAAACAAATAAAGGCGATGATTAACTGACATTTTGAAAGCTGACCAGGCACGGATAGGCAACCATTTTTATGGCGAAACGTCTTTCATTTTTTAGAACGATAATAAATACAAGAAAAATACATTTTGTTTTAATCTATATGAATTGCCACAAATAGGTACGATCCTGGAGGTAATGCAGATGCGAAATTTGGAGAGGAAATCTTCTTGGCGTAAAGATCAAAAAGACACGCAATTGAGCTCTGTAGATGGGAGAAAATTTCCCGAAACGTAAGCAATAAATGCAAATTTAACATCAGTGTCGCCGTGTCTTTTTGATCCTTATGCCAAGAAGAATTAGTGATGGGCGATACGAGATGTTTTTACAATCAAAACAATTGCAATCGTTCATAATAACAATCGAGCCCACAATCGACTCGGAGTTTGATTTTACAATCGAAATGTTCGATTGTTCAAGTCGATTATAGCAATAGCGAATGAGAATGAATATAATCATGATTCAAGGTTATATGCTAGTCGACTGACGTTCACGCGACTCGTTGATTGTACACTATCCACACTGTTCAGTCGGTACTCACTACTCTGTGATCTCTTCACTACTGAATTCGTATTAGGCGATTGCTGCACAATCGACCATCGACTCGACCACAGTATTTTTTGTGATGAATAATTGTATATTATGTGGCTCTCGACAGTGTACGATTCAGTACTATGCGACTCGGTTTCTGTGAATTATGAAACTTAACAATCGAGTTCAAGTGACAACCATCAAGAGTCATCGAGCTGTTTGAACAATCGAGAATATTGACTAAAACATCTCGTATTGCGCATCACTAAGAAGAATTTCTCTTCAAAACTTCACAGCATTTTGTTTTAATATTGCTACAAGACTTTTTTGACAGAGCATTTGTCTGGTTGTCGGTCTTATCCGAGCCTGGGACTCCTTTTTTAGAAAAAACAATAGTTATAGATTTTTTAATTTTCTGTAGACAGGAATAATTAAAAATACAATATTGTTTTTTTCATTTAAATGTAACTGGCATGCGCTCCTGATGAATAGGCACATTTTGTTTTTAATAAATATTGATTAAGAAATAGTTTTTTGAGTTATTTGAAAATAAAAAGCAAACCTTAATAACGTATCACTTTTAAAAAATCATTTGAAATAAGAATAATAGTATTCTAAACGCTAGTATCAAAAATACTCCTTTCAATATTTGATGGAACCAGAATAATCTGAAAAGACAAATAAATAAATTTTTATTTACTCCGTGGAACGTCAATGAGCCATTTTCCTGACAGTAGTTCCTTCAATTATCCACGATAGGCAGCACTTGTTGTAGGTACAAACATTATTTATTCATTTTATTCATTTAGTCATTTTAGCGGTATAACTTAATTATTTAATTAATTTAATATAATAACTTGATAAATAAGTTATACCACTAAAATGACACGATACTAATAGGGAATAAATAATACTTGTACCTACCACCAGAGTCATTATTTATCTAGGCCTACCACAAATGCTGCCTCTCGTAGATAATTGAAAGAACTACCCTCAGGAAAATGGCTCATTAGACGAGAGTTTGTCAAAATTACATAAATTTATGAAGAAAATGTTGCATTGAAACATTTTATAAAGATTTCTTAACGTAACAACGTCTCACTGCGCAGATAGGTATGAATCACTGAGTTAAGAGAGTATAGAGACGCTACAAGCATTTAAAAGTGAAGCCAGTCGCCATATTTATTGAGACTTGTTCATTTTATATGTAAGAAAAGGCAGAGATAGAATTAATAAATCATATCTAGTGTTGCCGTCTAGACAAGACAAGACTTTCAAAGTCTTCTCTTGTCTTGAAATATAAAGACTTCACTAAGTCTAAATCTAGATTAAAAAACTCTTGTCTTGTCTAATATCATGACTCTAGATTATTTTCAAGAGTCTAGATTAGTAGTAGTAGGTAAACTTGTAAAGTAAACCTTCACATACTACTACTTAGTTTATATAGACTCTTGAAAATCTAGACAAGACAAGAGTCTAGAAAGTCTAGATCTAGACCAAAATTCCAGTTATATTTAGAATAATATGTAATGATATAATAACTTACTTATTCCATTTTCTTCGGGCGACTTCAATTGTAGAATATGGATCTTTCATCAAATAAACTCGGACACCTTTGATGTACGTCTTGAAAAATTCATTCCAATCTAATTGTTTCATATCAAAATTGAACAATATTTGATCTTTTTCATTTAATTTTGACCACAACTTCTGTACGTTGTTATTGGTAAACACCCAATTTCTTGTACTGAAGTAAGAGATTACTTCTGTGAATTTATGAATTTTCTTATACAACTTAAGCAATCTGGAAAAAAATATTCAATATTAACAAAAAAAATTGGTGTTTGCTTATGGCCACACGACAGAAGTGAAAACTTCAGATTTTCTAATTTTTGGTGTCATCTATTATAGCGCATTTATGAACTAAAAATAATTTATTACTAAAATTTTATTTTTAATTAATTCCACCTTGGTTTCAAAAAAATTATAATTATTGGCAGAGAAAGAATATAACAAAAATTAAAAAATATATAAATAAATATCATGTAGAATTTAGAAAAAAATACGTTAAAAATTCTACTGTGCCATCCGGTTTCGAACCGAGGTCCCTATGCATACAACGCAAAGACGCTGCTAACTTAGCTATTGATGCAACTGTGTAGCTTGCCGTTTTTTTATGATATATGTCAACCGGGCACAGTTGTAAGAGAGCGACCAGTCAGTTGAGACGCGACATACTCATGGAGGCTATAAGACAAGGAGTACAATCTCATATGGGAAAATTTGTCAACAAATCGTCCAAATTAACGTTTACATTTTGTACCACCAGAGCGTCGCTGGATTCCTTCCCGTACTAACGTGAATTTAGTATCATAAATATTTCCATCTGACAGCTGTAAAGTGTAAATAAACAAGCTTCTGATTACATGGAGTTTATATTCCTTGTGTAGATTCCATGGGCATACTTCTAATACGTGTTCGTGTTTGAGCCGAGTAACTCCGATTCAGCGAATTCTTACCGTCGGGTTGCGAACGCGTACGCGTACGGTTCACTTTATTTCACTACCCAGGCAAAGAGTGCCTAACGCGTCTAAACGTACGTGCAGTATGGGGCTGGGATTCTAGATGGTAGCGTAGATCATAGCAGGGCTTGCTTAAATTAATGCATTGTTATATATGCGAGCGTACACAACGAAGCAGTGAGTGTAGCAGGTATAAGCGCTGTTACAAGAGCTGGTAGATTCAAGAATATATCTCACCATTCTTTCATCGCGCTGACTACTACAATCAACGTGTGACAACTGTCAAATGGCCGTTACAAGTTTCGCAATGGATGTGACTAGTTTAATAAGTGAAATTTTGCCAGTTTTTATTTAATTTGTTTTGAGTTTTTTCTAAGACGTATTTAAGTGTTAGGTTCCATACGTAAATATTCAAAAAAGCGGTTTGGGTAAAATTTTAATTCTTGGTATAAATGATGAAATTCGCCATGTTTAGATCGCTTTCTATTAATAGGGTGAACATGATAGCTCCTAGCAAAATTTGTATTTAAAATATACCACTTTGTAGCAGAAGAACACACATATTCGTCTTCGCTATCTGACATTTCAAACGCGACTTAAGCTTGTATCAATGCTAGTATCAAAGCTTCGTTGTGCAAACCTATAAGCTCTTATAATTTCAGCCACCATCTACCATACATGCTACTATCTAGAATCCCAGCTGCGTACTGCACGTACCTTAAAGAAGTTTTCACTTCAAAAAAACTCTAAAGTGTGTAAGTAATCAACCCTGTTTGTGGATACATTTTATGGTCACTCACCTGGGTTGTCTTCCAACACAAAGCGTGATTCCGTCGACAAGAAGCGCCGGCAAGTAATGTAAGAACAGTACATAGAGATAATGCACGAAGCGTGACTTATTCAGCGTGAAACAATAATACCATAGAGCTTTCACGCTCGGATGCATGAGTCCATTATCCTGCGTCAACTGCATGAACTCGCCCCATTCTATTGGCTTCTCGACTGACGACACGTAGTTATAAACAGGGATATCCAATTCACATTTCTGTTTCCTGTTGAACAATAATAATAATGCCATAACATATATCTTAAAAATCCGGATTGAATTAATTTAGGATGTAATACCGAAAATTCACCCATTAATCGGGGATCTAGATCTGCCAGATTGAGTAGAAATGTCTTGTCTAATATCAAGACCCTAAATTATTTTCAGGAATCTATAAGATTAACCGAGTGGTTTACTTTACCTACTACTACATACTTTATCTAGACTCTTGAAAATTGTCTAGAGTTCTGGCAAGAATCTTGATCTAGATAAAGCAAGTCTTGTCTTATCTTGAAAATTTCTAGACAAGACTTTTGCAAGTCTTCCCTTGAAAATCTAGACAAGACAAGAGTCTAGAAAGTCTAGATCTAGACGGCAACATTAATCGTAGGCAGGGTAATAGGGTTCCTTATGGAATTACGGAATCCTGAGAGATTTCTTTTACTAACTTCAATTTCATGGCACGTTGATGTTGTTCAGAAACATCCCAGGCGCTTGCGATTAGGGCGTTGACGCACATGTCAACCGGAACAATGTTGGCATTGACGCACGAGTCGCAGTGTAAACTGCGCAGAATACCATTTCCGGCGCCGGCTGATACTCCTGTTGGACCGTACATGTTATCTATCCAACCGGTAATAGGTTCTCTATATGTCGATATTACTATAAAAAAAAAATTAATACGTATTCAAGTTGACGACTTATTTTTCAATTAACTAACTGAGCCTAGACTCACAACCAGGGTTCCACGGAACATTGGTTAAATTGTGTTTTAAAGACCACCAACAGCTAAGGTTATTTGGGCCTAGCACCAATTCATATTTTCAGTTCATTATTATTTTTTTTTAATAATAAATTGAAAATCCAATTGGGTTTTTAAATGAATTTTTTTTCTTACTTAAATGGAAGGACCACATACAAGTTTTATAGCAAAACTGTTTTTATTTAATTTTTTTGCTTACTAATTAAAAAGTTATATTTAAATAAAAATTAATTTTTAAAATCAGTTCCGATAACGCGCCGAAAGAATCCGAACGCGTGTGACGTCATTATGTTATCTATGGTCTTTGTATCCATGGTTACCAAGTTAAAAATTTATTATTTTTGATAGTATGTGTAATACATATACACAAATACCAACAAATGCAGACACATTTTAACATAATGACGTCACAAACATTCCTGGCGCGTTTTGAAGTCACGTGATATTTTTTAAATTTTTATACATTTTAATTAATTTTTAGTAATTTATCTATAGCTTTAAAATATTTTTTCTTTTCGATTTTCAATATTATTTATGTTAAATTATTAGAAAAAATTAAAAAATTAATAATTTTTTTTAAACTTAAATACCTAATTGACACTTTTATCAGCTCTCGGGCTAGAACCCGGGAACTGGGGACTTGTAATAGAGGAACCATAGCAACGCCATGTAAACAACAGCACTGCTACATGCTCGGTTTTTCTCAAGCCCTACGGAACATTGGGGTTCCGCGAACTCGTGTCCGGGGTTTTTCGAGATTTTTTTTTAAACCTTGCAGAAAGACATATTTTTTGTAATTGTAGTTCCAGTCATTTTGACTCCTTTGCCACTATTATTTTTACAGATCGAGCAGCTAATGAAAACGTTCTTTTGTTTATTACTCGATTCGAATGTTTTCGATTATTTTTTTGTACTCGACTCGAAAAATGAGTACCCGATTTAAAGTAAATTAAGTTGAAAAATTATATATATAATAATATTTGAAGATGGTAAATGCTTGTATACCTTACCTATAGCAGGTCGAAAAATTCCAACAGGTAGATCTAGCCCTTCTTGTTTTATCACATCCTCCGCCACTGCTTTGGTATAAGCATATGTGTTCGGCCATTTATCTAAAACACTGAAAATGAAAAAAACGGTATTTTTATTTAAATTACAGTATCTCGGTTAAAACCAAAGCTGAGGAGTCAAAGATTTCGATTTTCGGAATTTAATTTCAAGAATAACTTCTGAATCCTCTGAATACTAAAAAAGTGGGTGTGTTCTTATGACCACATGACAGAAGTGAAAGCAGGCTTTGAATATTTATGTATAGATGTTATGATATCCATGGATTTTATTAATGATAATTATTAATTTTAAAAATGCTGAGAGGGGAAAAGCAAAAATGTAAATGTATGAAGTATAACTTCGATCGTGCGCTTATGTGGGTGAGGGACATTAGCATACCATTTTTACTTCCCACCTCTACTATGATAGGGAAGTAATGGATTTAGTCCGAAAAAAATATTTCGAGATTTTAACAGATCTTCACGTTTTGAGACCCTAGCAATCGTTTAAGATCATTTTCTGACTGATGTCTCTGTGTGTGTGTGTGTGGTCAATTTTTCGCCTTCGATATCGTAAAAACGGAACAACATACGGCCATGCCGATTGTTCTATTGTGTTTATCAGCCTTTAACTTACATCTAATTAGATTTTGAATCAAATCGGTTCAGTGGATCCTGAGATATTAAAAAAAACGTTCTCAATGTCACGTATTAACATAGGTAAAAAAAAATATAAATGAATTCTAGATGTTATAATATGAAAAAAATGTAAATATTTTTTTTCTCTAAAATCTATAGTTTTCGAGAAAAAAATATTTTACTAAAAAAAGAAAATTGTACGTAAATCAAGGTAACCATGATTTTTGCTATATTACTAGCCATCAGTAGATCACCAAACAAAAAAGAGGGCCATGCTTTTTTTCAAAGAATAAAAATATTTTTTGCAAATATTTACTAGGTGGGAAGTATAGGACTGGTCATCAGTTAAATTTTTTTTAAAAGAAAATTAGTGTTGTCGTCTAGACAAAACAAGACTTTCAAAGTCTTGTCTTGTTTTGAAATATCAAGACTTCACTAAGTCTAAGTCTAGATTAAAAAACTTATGTCTTGTCTAATATCAAGACTAGATTATTTTCAAGAGTCTAGATTAACCGAGTGGTTTACTTTACCTACTACTACTTAGTTTATCTAGACTCTTGAAAATTGTCTAGAGTTTTGGCAAGGTTCTTGATCTAGACAAAGCAAGTCTTGTCTTGTCTTGAAAAGTTATAGACAAGACCTTTGCAAGTCTTGTCTTGAAAATCTAGACAAGACAAGATAAGAGTCTAGAAAATCTATATCTAGACGGCAACACTAAAGAAAATGTGCAAATAAAATTCTAACTTACTAGCCAGTGATTTTTTCAAGTAACGGATCAGAAACTGAATCGGTAAAACTGATCAGCTTTCGACTGTCCATCGGCGGATTATATAAACGCTCATCGATCGTATTGAGATGGCAGTTGGCGTAGGCCGTTGACACGTGAACGATGGCCTTCAGTTGACGCATTTCGGCGCCGAGACGGACGATGCATTGCGGCGCACGAACGTTGATTGCCGTCGCTAATTTCAATTTTTCGTCGAATCGAACCGTCGCTGCCACGTGGAACACAATTGATATCTATAGACATGAGAAATTTTAGTAAATTGGGGATAACAATAATTATGTTTTTGCCATACCCACTATAAAATAGCTGCTTTACATACACGTATACCGCGGCATGTAATGGGTCACTTATCAGGCTGCTGTGTGGAAACGTATATTCCACACTCGTGTGGAAAGTAATTAATCATTTCCATAGTGATTTATTTTATTCGCCCTGATCCGTCCGCTATTACGTACTCTTAATCTATACTATAAAAAAATAACAAGATACCTAGATACTTTGTATGAAAGTAGCTTAAAAAATAGGTCAAGTGCAATCTGAACTTGCATATACAGTAAATTTCACTTAAGATGCAACATAGGCGGGTTTTTGCTTACCTGGCAGTTATCGAAAACATTAATGCATTAGAGAAAATCGTTTCATTTAAAATACAACATATATATCGTAGAATATGCAACATATATAGGGTGCTGAATTGCTTTGCGGGTAATAGGGATTTAACCCGTAAAATCAAACTTTTGCGATTACCTGCTTCCCTAATTATTTTAGGAATAAAAGTTTTAGAACATAAAATTCTGCATCTAAATCATTAAACAAAATTAATTGGACATGCTTTGTAACGGCAGAAATTTGATATGAAAATGTCAAAATTACCTCAAAAACAGATAGCGATAGCCATGGAACTTGAACAAAATGATGACGTTTTAGCTGTCAAAATAATTTCTAATCATTTTGTTCAAGTTCCATGGCTATCGCTATCTGTTTTTGAGGTAATTTTGACATTTTCATATCAAATTTCTGCCGTTACAAAGCATGCACAATTAATTTTGTTTAATGATTTAGATGCAGAATTTTATGTTCTAAAACTTTTATTCGAAGATATTTTTCCTAAAATATTTAAGGAAGCAGGAAATCGCAAAAGTTTGATTTTACGGGTTAAATCCCTATTACCCGCAAAGCAATTCAGCACCTTGTATATGCAAATGCAACATATAATATATCATAGAATAAATTCATAGGTAACATAATTAACAATAATTTAATTTTAAAAAAATTTGCTGTACTTAATTCATTTTTTTTAAATATTGATATTGATGCATATTTTTGTTCGATAGATGTTGCATTTTTAGTGAAACGATTTTCTCTAATGCGTTAATGTTTGCCATAACTACCAGGTAAGCAAAACTAGTGATGCGCGATACGAGATGTTTTAGTCGATTGTCTGGATTGTTCAAACATCTCGATGACTCTCGATAGTTGTCACTTGGACTCGATTGTTGTTGTTTCATAGTTCACCGAGACCGAGTCGCATAGTACTGAATCGTACACTGTCGAGAGCCACATAACTCACAACTGTGGTTGAGTCGATGGTCGATTGTGCAGTAATCTTGTAATACGAATTCTATAGTGAAGAGATCATAGAGTAGTGAGTACCGACTGAACAGTGTGAACAGTGAACAATCAACGAGTCGCGTGAACGTCAGTCGACTAGCATATAACCTTGAATCGTGATTGTATGTATTCTCATTCGCTGCTATTGCTATAACATATGTGGCAAATAATCTACTTGAACAATCGAACATTTCGATTATAAATCAAACTCCGAGTCGATTGTGGACTTGATTGTTATTATGAACGATTACAAATTATTATTGTTTCGATTGTAAAAACATCTCGTATCGCCCATCACTAAGCAAAACTCACCTATGTTGCGTCTTAAGAGAAATTCACATGTGGTGTTCCGGATTACTAAGTATGTATAATACTTAATTATTTTGTTGTGAGAAGTTATCGTCATTTAAAATTTGTTGTTTGGAAGGACAAAACAAAGTCACAAATGTTATCTGATTGAAAATCCAAAGAAAAACTAGACGAAGCAAAAATGCAGATATACAAAGAAAATTAGAGGCATAATTAAATAATTTTATGAAAAAAATTCATTATAAATAACATAAATATGTATATCTAATTACAAATGTAATTTTAAAAATTAAATATAATTAGATATATACCTATTATGTTCATTAAGAATAATAATAAATTGAAATTAAAATGAATACGAAGTATATTTATTTCATTTGTATCCGGATTTTAATTAGAAAGAAAAATGAAAATTAATTATCAACGGGAATTAAAATTAGAGGTATGTCTATCTCCAATTGTAATTGTATACCTAATATGTATATGACCTACAAGAGACTATCACTTTAGGCCAGCACGCTGATCATTACACTCTGTCCTCTAACATTATGATTTTAATAGTATTGATATGAACAAATTATTCAAAAGTATAACATTGAATTGTTTTGTAACGAAAATCAAATATGATGTAAGCATAAATAATATTCATTTCTGGCTATCATTATATACAAACTCCTCATCCTTTCAACTGTCCACCTCCTGCTTCCTTCATCAGACTCTCGTTACCAAGTTTAAATTATCTAAATATTATATTGTCACGGAAACTCAATGTGTGTGCAAAGTTTCATAAGTAAGTAGAAGTAGTTGAAAAAGCTGTCGCAAGATTTGAAACAAACATAGTTTAACAAACAAATATAAGTATCTACGGGGTCAAACTAAATAAAACCGTTTAATATAAAATTTGGAGTCTGTAATTTAGTAGGTACCTATTATATAGTTTAAAAAGAAACACACGCAATGTCATGATCATAATCTGGCAGGATAGTGAAATGTAAACCTTTGGAAAAAGTTCAATATTATGTCACCAAACGTACCTATCTAGCGTTTGAAAAAATAAATAATCTTACCTCTGAAATGAGAATTTTTTTGTCTGCATCGCTTATACCCAAGTCTGGTAAAGAACAATCACCAACAATGCCGTGGACTTTGTATCTGAACTTCGGTTGGTCCATTTTTAATCTGGCAAACACCTTAAACAAAAACATTAACATTTTACTCAATACATTTTTTTAGGAATGTAGAAGTAAAGTACCTACACTAACTCATAAAATTATTAAAAAATTGATTTAAATTTTAACTTTTTTATGGCAAATATAAAAGCTGTCCCGGCATGTCAGCGCAATGCTGAGTTACTTAGTCTGCTTCATTCAAATTTTTTTTATTGTAGATTATAGATGCGTCGACATCTCAGGTCATTAGCGTCTTTCAACTACACTAAATAACAACTTTCTTAAAACTAAATAACATCACAAAGCATCCATGAGCGCAGGTGGGATTCGAACCCACGGCAGTCCAGTCCAGAGGTTGCGGCACTAAGCACGCTAACCACTAGGTGCCTCATTCAAAAGGCTGTGCTTATTGGGTCGGTCCGTGTACTCCGTGCGGGCCAATTTCATGGTTTGAGACGCTGTTACTGTTACTGTTTGCTCCGCAAGTATCTCTTATATGACAATGACGAACCCGAAGTTTTGGGTGCTTTCGGATGCAAAATTCAGT
This sequence comes from Mongoloraphidia duomilia, assembly GCA_039654895.1. NCBI lineage: Eukaryota > Metazoa > Arthropoda > Insecta > Raphidioptera > Raphidiidae > Mongoloraphidia > Mongoloraphidia duomilia. The sequence continues at coordinate 20,087,603 of CM077527.1, forward strand.
AAGGAATTATTCCTTCAGAATAAAAAAAATAATAATAGGTTTTTATTCCATGATGCCTATCTATACAGGGTGCTGATTTGCTTTGCGGGTAATAGGGATTTTACATGTAAAATCATGTTTATGAATTTTCCTGCTTCCCTATATATTTTGGTGAAAAAAAAACAAATACAAAATTTGTTCATAATTAAAAACTCTACTTGACACGTATGTCTGCAAATTACCAATATGCAGCTTTTAATTACAAAATAATTTATTAAGGAACTGTAATTAAGTTTAAATTAAAAATAGTTATCAAAATAGCCATGATTTACTAACCACAATCATAAATTGAAACGTCCAAAACACAATGAAAACAATTTGAATTTGTTGAAGTCATGGCTATTCGGATAAAATATTTTTAATTTGAACTTAATCACAGTTCTTTAATAATTATTTTGTAATTAAAAGCTGCATATTGGTAATTTGCAAACATACGTGTCGGGTAGAGTTTTTAATTATGAACAAATTTTGTATTTGTTTTTTTTACCAAAATATATAGGGAAGCAGGAAGATTCATAAACATGATTTTACATGTAAAATCCCTATTACCCGCAAAGTAAATCAGCACCCGGTATAGCAAAATATTACATTGAGATAAAATTCTTTAATGGAGTAGTGACAACTTTCAATCAGTAATAATTTTGATTTAACTTTGAAGTTATTAGTAGGCAACCCCCTCAAAGAAATGGGAAGTTTAGGCAGTTATTAATCACACCTTTATGTACCTACTACCACTTTGCTGGCTCCAGAGCGGCGCAAGAGCACAGTTTCGTTCACAGTGAACGACAAGCTTAAGAATTAAAAACTGAACATTAGTTTCAAGTCTTCATGGTTTCCGGGCTTGTAGGCCGTGGTCCGGTGGTATTTCTATACCTGACGTTTCGTCTACAACTGCGGTAGACATTCTCAAAGGCGATGCGGTTCACAGGTCAGTGTACAGTGCACACTGACCTGTGAGCCGCCAAGAAGGACACTTCGACCGCTGCCACATCGCCTTTGAGAATGTCTACCGCAGTTGTAGACGAAACGTCAGGTATAGAAATACCACCGGACCACGGCCTACAAGCCCGGAAGCCATGAAGACTTGGAACAATGCCGGCCGTGAAAGCTTGCACACCTGGATATGAATATTAGTTTATCTATTTTTTCATCTACAATTTTCTCCAAAACAAAAAAAAAGTACGCTTTATACACGTCGGGTTACGCGTTTGCTTGATAGTTGAAATCACTGCAAAATGCCTCGCTTACCGGATCGTCGAATATTTCCTCGACTCTTGTGTGCATGTTCTTTCCCTTCTTAGCGCGAACTAGAAGATAGATGCCTCGGACTTCTGGACACGATCTCAACAGTTTTTCGACGAGTATTTTCCCGAGGAATCCGGTGCCTCCCGTGACGAATACACTAGTACCGGAATAAAACTGTTGTATCGGCGTTGGTGATACCGATTTAGTCAAATCGTCGGCCATGTTTATTACTTCCGGTGTCTTTGCGTTCGCCTTCACTATGGAGGCGATGCCTGTATCCGTTGGAATTAGATCGACTGTCATTTTCAAACGTAGGTTTTACGATGTTCGAGACCGACCGAATTTTATCTGGAAATAAACACAATTTATTAATATATGTAATATTTTTCATATCTGCTAATTCAATAGCTATGATATGAAGTGAATCCTCGTACCAGCGAGATTCACTTCATATCATAGCTATTGAATTAGCAGATATGAATTGACACTCGCATATAGTGAAAATCTATTGATTCTGAAGCATATAAAAAGAATATTAAATTAGCAATCTTGTCACAGTTGAATATTGTAAGCTCATTCCGCCGCGAAAGTGGAAAGGTTTAGGTTAGAATCCTGACCACTGGTTGGTAAAATGTTTTTTTCCAATATGTTTCGAAACAATTATATAATTGGCTGCTCTCCAACAAAAAAATATTTCAATTGCATTTCAGCCGTATAAAAAAACTATATTATATTAATATATTATGTTAATTTTTTTGAAGTGAAAACTTCTTTAGGTGCACTTTGCGTTCTTTCTGAATAGTGAACGAAAGTGAACCGTCACGCTCGGGTCGGTGACGCTGAATCGGGTTTACTCGGCTCTACTCGACATCAAGCGCGCTCGGGTCAGTGACCACGTTTACTGTCTAACAAGGAGTGCATCGTTTCAAGAATTACGTTTTTATTATTATGTATTCTAATAATAAAATAATATTATGTACTACCTATGTTTTGAATATAATCAAGTTTTTACTTCGGTCGTGTGGTCATAAGCACACACCCATTTTTTTTTTAATATTATTAACTAGCTTTGCGACCCGGCTTCGCCCGGGTAAATAGTGGTTAATCACTGTTTACTATTAGAAATCATTGCCACAAACACAATGGCTTCTGACCGAGAGCTATAGTGACAATTTTTTGGTGTTATTTATTCAAGGCCTTATTTTTGTGAAGATGTTGAGGGAGGCATATTAAAGTGCCCTGAGTAAGGGATTTTGCTAGATAGCGGTATGGGAGGAATGCAGACCGCCCCAACATGTAACAAAATGAATGATCAAAATTATTATTGCTTCAATGCTGAAATTGTTTGTATAACTTGTCGGTGACCCTGTAATGCCATTATAATATTTGCAGATCGATCGGTCAGTATTAAAGGGGTGGCAGATCACCCTTAACGTGTCATGTACCCGACGAAATTTATATTATTAGTTCAAGGTTCAAATTTTAATATGTTGTTACGGCGACTGTTTTAAGCTGCATATATTTCAATTTGCAGAACAAAATGTCGTTATTAACTCCCTTGCAGAACGATATCAACACCTAGGCGAGCAAGTTTCCCTCTAAGAGAGGGGGTTAATACCGACATTTTGTTCTGCATAATTAAATATTTTTTTAATTCAGTTTTAAATTTTTTTGTGTTTTTTATCTTTTGTAAGTTTTCCGGTAATTTTTGGTACATTTTATAACCAGTATACACAGAACTCATATAAGTATGTAATTAAGCATGCTTACAATATTACACAATTTTGATTTTTGAAACGTCAAACGTTATAATTATAAAATCTATAAGATTTAGCTAGATCGCATTTTTGATCCCCAAAACCCCTTTTCAGTAAATTTCGTCCCTGTCAACGTGTCATTAATTTTTGAATTGGTATTTTTGGGTCGGTTTATTAATATGTCGGTTTATGTTTTGTTTTTCCAATAATAAACATAACCTTCTTAAGGTAGTTGTCGTGCTACAATAACATCCACAAGTTTTATTCATAATACGCTGTAAAACAATAAATAAGTATAGTGTTAAATGTAAAAAATTTTTGTTACCTAAACTGTTGTTCACATAGTAACACATATTTCACTTAGTTTGTTCGCTTGGATCATATAAAAATGTCAATCTTTTCTCATAAATTGTTGAACTTTGCGTTATTATATCTCAACAATAAAAAGGTCAATAATTTTTGGATTTTCTTTTTTAAACTCAGAACAAAAACATCAATGAACAGTTAGTTTTTTGAAAATTTCTGACTGTTACTTTTTTTTTCTTAAATTAAAAAACTTGTCAATAACACAACCTTTCCTATCTGCTCTCCGTGTTAATTATCCGAACTTTAATTAAGTTTATCTCGAGTTAGAGATGGTCAATCAACTTCAAAATTTAATGGTATTTGTATAGTATCCTTAATGAGTATACGAAAATTTAGAATTTTCTGACACCATAGCACGACAACTACCTTAAGTATTTAATGATATATACTGTATTTACAGTTCAAATTTGTTGTTATATATTTTTTAAAATGACATACTTTAGTATCAAAATCATTTGCTGAATTTGTAAATGTCATTAACTTACTTATCCATAAAAAAATTAACATAGTTTAATTACATTTCCGTTAAACAACATATTTATTGCATGTGATATGGTGGTTACTGGTTTGTTCTTCAAACATGTTATGATTAATGAAACTGAAAGGGCATTGAACTTTCCAAAAGACAAATTTCTCCTTGCACTTACAGTCTGTATGCTTCTAAATGCGCTTATAAAAACCTTATTGTATCTACATTTTAAAAATATACGAGGTTTGTTAGAGCGAAACTACATGGGGCGGATTTTCCGCGGCGTGTTTGTCGCGACAAGATTTCTGCTAAATTTTACGTATCAAAACAGAAGCGTTTTTTCCGTCGGGTACATTCACGCAAAACAAATCTTTTGCTAGTTACAAAATGGACCCCACCGTGTTAGGTTGCGCTGCTGTTGTATGTGCAAATTTATTTTTAAAGAACAGAAGGAAAAACAACGTTGGTATGGGTTCATCCAATATTAAGAGACAATCAACTGGATATTTCGACACACATTTTTTACCCAGAATGTAGATCCGTCGGTGATCCGTCGCCACGTCTAGTTTGCCCCGCACTAAAAAATATTTTTCGTTTCTAGCGTATTGTGGCGGTGACGATATTAACGCAATCAGAAGCGGTGAACTCGCTCAAGCCGACGGAATGTAAAAAACGCGACGTACATATATTCCGCGTTCGTTTAGTTTCACTCGTTTGTAGACACGGGTTCGATTTGGACGTGCAATCCGCCGCGTTAAAAACGCCGCGGAAAATCCACCCGCTTTTAATTGTTTATATCGTGTACAACCGGGCGAATCCGGTCGGGGTGTCTGGTACCGCTAAGGAATTGTCTTGTCTTCCATAATTACACTTTTAATGCCCATAATAAAATTAGTTTTTCATTGTGTAACAAGAAATAATTAAAAAAGTAATTATAAAAGAGAATTTTCAGGAGCCTCCAAAGCTTCGTCGCTCCGGGGCTTTCAATCCGGCGCTTTATTAAAGTTCTTAATTATTAATTGAATGAAGATTTAGATATAGATAGATAGATATATTTACACACAAAAGTATTAAGTACTGTGTGAGGTCATCAGTTTGGTTGAAGGTCAAATAATGAAGCTTTACCAACATTTCGCTTGTGGCCAACGTTTCGAAATATTTAATTTCATCTTCAGAGCATCAGAAATTAAATATTTCGAAACGTTGGCCACAAGCGAAATTTTGGTGAAGCTTCATTATTTGACCCTCAACCAAACCTTCCTTAAATTATTAACATTCACTGAGTCAACACTACTATATACTGAAATTCTTTACTAAAAAAATTCGAAACATAAAATATAACCGTTTCATAAAAATTACGTTTAAAAAGGAAACAGGCATAAAAGAGCTACGTAATATACACAGAGATAACATGTTGAATGTTGATGTCTCTGTTTTTAACCAATTTCAAAAAAAACAGAGGTTATCTATTCGACATGCACCGCATATATAGGTATATATTTTTTATGTTTGTTCAGCCATAACTTCTCGAGGGGTTGACCGATTCGAATAATTTCGACGCCGTTGGATTTATAATTTTTATGCAATGATCCCATATAATTTTTATTTAAATCGGTTCAGTAGTTTCTTTTTTTCTAGTAATGAAATTAATTTTTTAAATATGTTACCTCATATCTTTTGCACTTGTGAACCGATTTTGATGATTATTTTTCTAATCAATAGGGCATACCTTCAGGATGGTCTCATATAAATTTTACTTAAATCAGTTCTGTATAGTTTTTTCTGTTGTTGTTTAGTATTCAAATATCAAAAAAGAAATTGGTTCATAACGTGCAAACTACGTATTGAAAAGTCACTAAAATGTAAAAAAATATATAAAAAAATTAGAATCTCCTTCAAAAAAGGTCACTTAAAAAATACATAGATATAGTAGAAATTTTGACATCACAAAATTTTATACACCTCTCGTACAAAATATAGCGTAGGTATAGGGAAATACCAATATACAGACATAATATAGCACTAACTTTTACTGTTTAAGGGCGTTCAGTACTTCAATAAATTGTAACAGGAGAAACTAAATCATTCCAGAAAATATTTGAAACTGATATTTAGATTTGTTATCATCTTCATTTTTTTAAACGAAACGATGTCCAAACTTTAGGAATACATAGGTACTTGATTTACAAATGGTCTATATTGACTTGAATTAAAAAAAAGTTCAAAAACAGACATAACTTTCCAAAAACCGATATGTCTTTATTTTAATAAATCTACAAAAAATATTTAAAAAGTGCTTAAATCGCTTTGGGCTAAAACACGGGACCAACGAACTATTGAAAGTGATATTCGGTAATCGTTCTCGGAAGGCGTACCAAGGTTAACATCTCAAATAATTCATTCATTACCGCTGCACTCAAATCTCGGACCGGTAATGTTTCATCACTTACGTTAAGAATGCATTAATTACCGGTTGAATTGAATCAAATCGAGCGTGAACATTATGTACTAGTCTTCACCCGTGGTTTTGTTTGCGTTATGCTAGATTTCTGATACGACTTTCAGCTTTAAAGATCTCTATTTAAGAATGTCATTTGTTTCCAACTAAATGGAGATCTCTATTTAATTAAAAACAAATTACATTCTTCAAAATCTAGATTTAAATCTGAAAACCGAGCATTAATGTCTTTTTGGCTCCTGCTCAGTCTATAAGAAGCACGATGACATATTATAACCTCTACTATATACTGAAATAGTGTAGACTGAAGAGCATATAGAGTCGGGCCGCCTAACAGATGAAGAAATGAAAACGCATGATCACTGCATGATCACCACGTGCAAAGTACCTGATTGGCTGCTTGAACGTTCGGGAACGAAACTATATGCGAAGGCCACGCCTGCGGCGCAAGCTATTCATGCGCGTTTCACGTGATCACTTCATCTGTTAAGCGGCCCGACTATAGGTTCCCAAACTTATATGGCCTACCGCCCCCTTTTCAGAAACAATTCTAAAGCATTGGCTGGCCTTTTGGGTATGCGTTCCGGATTCCTGAAGGCGGACTACCGTTTTAAAACCTCTGACCTATAAGATATAAATCTGAATTGAGGGTAATTGTGCATTTAATCAAGGTGTTATAAATCAAATTATATGAATATTTCCCGATTGGTTTTTTAAATTTTTTTTTTATATATAAATGATGAATTGTATGCTGCATGTATATATTGCGACTTCTATAGCATATGGAAATAAAAGCATGAAGGATTTTGTATAACCTTAGTACCTAATTATTAAATGTAAGCAAGACAATTTTTTGGTGAAAGATTAAGATATCGAATGTTGATATATTTCAGCTTTTTGCGCAAATTGTTTTTTTCGAAGGTTATTTTTACCCACGATAAAATGGAGAAGGTAGGATTGCGTTTAGGGTGAGAGACTCTCACCCTAAAAGTTAAAACTGAGAGACGTTTGTCTGAAATCTTGATGGTTTCCCGCGGACTTGTAGACCGTGGTCCAATGGTATTTCTACCTGACGTTTCGTCTACAACTGCGGTAGACATTTTCAAAGGCAACGTGGCAGCGGTCGAAGTGTCCTCGTTTGAAATCTTGATGGTTTTCGGGCTTGTAGGCCGTGGTCCGATAGTATTTCTACCTGACGTTTCGTTTACAACTGTGGTAGACATTTTCAATCTTGATGGTTTTTGGGCTTGTAGGCCGTGGTCCGATAGTATTTGTACCTGATGTTTCGTCTACAACTGCGGTAGACATTTTCAAAGGCGATGTGGCAGCGGTCGATGTGTCCCTCATTGGCGGCCGAGAACTTTGACCGCTGCCTTTACGCTTTTTAAAATGTCTACCGCGGTTGTAGACGAAACGTCAGGTAGAAATACAGGGCCGGCACGTGCGCCTGGTCGGACAGGCGATCGCCTTACGGCGCCATATATTTTTAGGGCGGCATATTTTTGTAGCAGCGAATTTTTCGTGCGGTATTCTACTTTTTAAAAATGATTATATTGTTCGAGTTTTCACGGATTCTTAGTTCTACCTTCTACTACTAGATAAAAGATGTCGCATGTCGCCCAGCCGCTCGGCGTAAATACCATAAGTTGTAAAGGGGGTATTTATAAATTTTTTTAATATGTGGGGGGGGCGGCAAAAGTTGTATTCGTCTTAGGCGGCATATTTTGACGCGCCGGCCCTGTAGAAATACCATCAAACCACGGCCTATACAATTGCCCGGAAATGACCATCAAGATTTGGAACAACGACTTCTTGGGGGGAGGGGCAGTGTGTTAATATATTATATCATCGTAAGTCATACGTATTTTAATAATTGCAAATAATCATTATAATAACATAATGTGATTTAAATTATTTATAATTATCTCTTTTTGCATACAATAAATTAATATTGCATTTTTTCTCAATGAATGGATATGCACATTTTCAAAGAAGTTTTTCTTTTTTTTGTTTTCGCGTACGCATTTGTTAAACAAATGAACGTGTTATTAAAACATCAATCAGCTGACGACGAAATATTGTTGCGACTGACATTTTTTATCTCTTCTCTATCTAAATAACATAAAACAAAGTCGCTGCCTCTGTCTGTTTCTCCGCTTACTTCTTCTAAACCACGCAGTGGATTGTAAAACGATAAAAAATGGTGGAACCTTTGGTGTAAAGATACGAAATGTTACAATTACCACAAAACACCAAACCATAACAAACACTCTCGACGTACGTTTCGCCAACCAAGTTGGCATCATCAGGAGATGATTAAAACTGAATCATCTCCTGATGATGCCAACTTGGTTGGCGAAACGTACGTCGAGAGTGTTTGTTATGGTTTGGTGTTTTGTGGTAATTGTAACATTTCGGATTGTAAAACGGTTTTCGCTAATAGAAAGAACGATAAACGAGGAAGGTTTGTGTATATAATTTGTAAATATTTTGTACAAAATGGCTGAACTATGACGGTGTTTTGTCAAAAAAGAAAAAACTGTTTTCGTACGCTTACACGGCTTCGCTTCACAGGGGGAGAGTTTCTCGCGGGGGTACAATTGCAGGGTATGAGAAATAAATGGAGACTAATTCAGGGGTGAAAAATTTGATATAAATTATTATTAGTATTGATGTGTGTACTAAATAACATGAACCGTCTTTCTTTCTGCAAATTTCAACATTAGGAAACGATAAATTTATTGTTAAATTAAACGTAAAACATGCATAAATCTTGTTAGTTATATTATTTTAAATAATATAACTAACAAGATTTATGCATACGTTTAATTTAACAATAAATAATTTATTTATTGTGTATTGTTAAAAAACTTATGCAACAGCAACCTGTCATCTAAATGTTTTATATCATTATTGACGTCAAATACACTTGATATTTTAGATGTTTATTCAAGCCTGTCACTTCAAATTTATGTGTGACAATAAGTGGAATTGCGCAAAACATTATTATGGCACCACTTTACTCTAAAAGTGCTAAAAGCATGCATTTGTCTTTTGTAAAAATAAAATACCTATATGTTTAATGTATTCTAACGAAATTTCTTGACTCGTTAAGCGCTTTTCGAGTCGGTACAGACAGACGGACAAAACTTCCGAAGATTCGTTTTATCATCTAGGTATCATACAAAATTGAGTATATTCATAGGTATCTACTGAATCTACTGAATCTCGTGGGCAGGCAATCTCGTTTTTGAAATCTCGTTCGAGATATCGACCCGATATGGTCGAGATCTCGAACGAGATTTCAAGAACGAACGCGCTTGAAAAAAAACTTATAACTTATACGTAATAGTTTTTGACAGTCGCGCTAATTTATTCTGTTTGTTTCTCTACATATATTGTTTTAATTATTGTTTTCTTGAGTGAAATTGACAGTTATTTAACTTATAACAAGCATTAGATGGCTAACAAATTACAAAGATAAGTGAATACTGAATATGTCTAAGAACATATCAAACCAAATGTTCGTGAACGTTACTAATAGTAACTTACCCTATGCTTCCTAACTCCTATAAGAAGTTATTTCCAAAATAATTAATTGACATATAGTGTGCTGTGAGATGGGGTATTGCTGTTATATTTTGAAAATAAAACAAAACATTAATTGAATCTTGATACAAAAAAATCAACGTTTATTTAAGGAAAGTAATGAATAATAATCATCTGCACAGTTCACTGCGCAATAAATCACACACGTACACAGTGACACAGTCACACTGTACCAAGTTTTCATTTTTAAGTATTTTAGATACGTTCTTTTTAAAAGTAGGCGAAATCTCGATATTGTCGAGATTTATCGAGATCTCGCCAGACAATCTCGCGAGATCTCGAATTGCCAATCTCGGCTCGAGATTGCATTCCCTAGTCCGTACTAAATAGAGTACAAGAATTTGTACCGAAACGGCAACGCTGGACACCTGTACATGGGATTTAAAATTTTCTCATGTCTTTCTCATGTCTGTTGACATTTTATAAATAAAAAAAAACAACAGAAAAACCCAAACAAAAGTTTAATGACTAGCCATCGGCTAATAGTATGTTGACAGTACGTATTTCCTAGTGTTATATGAACACGACATCGAATTACATATGTGGAGGTAGCTCTTTAATACTTGCAATGTTATGTTATGATGCAACTATTACGATAAGTAGTCGGTGAAAACTTTCATACCTACCAAACGATCACAAAACGTGTATTACATGTCATCTCGCAGCGGATATCAAACGATGGAGACTTACCAACGTTTTAAAAATACTGGTCGCAGTGCCAAACCCGACTGACAAAATAGACATCTATACCGACAGTGGTCATTTGATTTTTTCTTAGATATAGCTTAAAAAATCATGGCAGCTTGGCTGTCTGATATACAGGGTGAGTTCGACCACCCGTATCAGTCGTTTTTTTCGAAAACGGTTAGTCGTAGAGAGTTGTGTCAAAAATTTGTATTATAAAAGCCCTAATAAAGAATCGAATGGTGATAATTTTTTTTTCCGGGAAGGTCGGCTTCCCTATTAGTTTGCTCCAGAATGTCCAGAACTCCGGAATTATAAATGTAACGATAGGTCGAAAGTGGTATTGTTGAAAAGATCTTTAAAAAATAAGCAAGTTTTGTAGGAAATTTTTTTTTATTACTGCCACCCCTGTTAAGTAATATTTGTTTGAAATTACTAAATTAAAATGTCATAATAACGAACTTTTTAAAAGTCCGCATTTAAAATCTAGTTACCTATCTATCGATCATTAAATACTGAAGAAGTACACTCACAGTATAACCAGAAGAGCTCAGTAGTATGTATTTAAAGAGTAGATGGAAGACAGTTTGAACACTTGTGACAATGTCTAAGGTTGCTAGATTTTTAATGCCGACTTCGATCGTTATTATGAAATTTTGATTTAATAATTTCAAACGATTGTTACTTAACAGGGGTGGCAGTAATTAAATAATTTTTCCTACAAAACTTGCTTATTTTTTAACGAGCTTTTCAACAGCACCACTTTCAACCTATCGTGCTTTCTAAAATTCCGGAGTTTTGAACATATAATAATTTATATTTATACTTATAGAAATTTGCAGGGGTGGCAGTAATAAAAAAAAATTTCCTACAAAACTTGCTTATTTTTTAAAGATCTTTTCAACAATACCACTTTCGACCTATCGTTACATTTATAATTCCGGAGTTCTGGACATTCTGGAGCAAACTAATAGGGAAGCCGACATTCCCGGAAAAAAAATTTATCACCATTCGATTCTTTATTAGGGCTTTTATAATACAAATTTTTGACACAACTCTCTACGACTAACCGTTTTCGAAAAAAACGACTGATACGGGTGGTCGAACTCACCCTGTATATTATTTTCACCTCTAGGGTTGCCACCTCTCCGGGTTTGACCCGGAGACTCCGGTTTTCGGGGGCGATCTCCGGGTCTCCGTGTTTTACGTCGATTTCTCCGGGTCAGTTGAGCCGGCGGAGAATTCTTACTTTTTCATTATACATAATATATTTCATTTTTCATATAGGTATTACAAAAGAGAGCACACTTGTCTTTTTTTAACTTATCAGGAAGAAAGAGATAAAAGTGGTCTAGAATGATCTGTTTTTCAATTGCTTAAAATAGCTATATATGTTAGAAAAGGATAACAATCCTACCGAGTCCGAGTGAGGTTTCAGAACGATCAGTGATATATCCCTTCTCTTTCACTCAAAGTATCCCTAACCTCGAAATCTTTGTAAACATTTGTACACGAACAAAACAATATCAAACAAACTCTTTTCATCGTATACACAAGTTTTATTTGAATTAGGACAATGTCTGATGATCAAGGTACATCTTCGAAAAAAAAAACATTATGAAGCCCCCCCCCTCCCTCCGGTCAGAAAAAATCCCCGGGTCAAAGTCTCTCCAGAGGTGGCAACCCTATTCACCTCTAATTGTTGTGTGAATAATATTGTTGTGGATATAAGGGGTTGAAAAATCGATTGATTTTATCATATACCATCTATACTAATGTTATAAAGCTGAAGGGTTTACCTATTGTGGATGTAGATTATAGACGCGTCGTCAACTTAGGTCATTAGCGTCTTAAATTACATTAAATAACAACTAACTTAAAACTAAATAACATCACAAAACATCCATGAGCGCAGGTGGGATTCGAACCCACGACAGTCTAGTCTAGAGGCTGGTACCAAGTACGCTATCCACTAGGCTACACTCCCCTCCTGAAGAGTTTGTTTGTTTGTGTGTGTGTGTTTGTATGCGCTAATCTCAGGAACTACCAGTCCGATTTGAAAATTTTTTTTTGTTAGATAGCCCGTTTATTGAGGAAGGTTATAGGCTATTCGAGTTTTAATAAAATATATGAAGTCGATTAAAAAGTATAGTATTACTATAGCAATTAATATCTACTTTTTAACCGACCTTATATTTTATTAAACTGGCGCCGACCTCAAAATTTTATTATTTTCCTTTTTTTAGTGGCTTTTTGAAGTTAACCTTCTTTTGGCACGTTATGGAAAAATAATGAGAGTGAATTTTTACAATGCGCGCGCATCGCGTCACGAAAATTTAACACCATGAAGGTAGTCGTTAGTAATACCATGAAGTTATTCGGAAGTTCATGATTATAATACCCTATTATATAGCACTGCTAAGTAAAATGTACGTAGCGTAATGCACCGCCGCGTTATATACGCAATAGGTCCCGGGTTCGAATCACAACACAAACATGTTTTTTTTAAACATAAGAAATACAATCAATATGATTAAACACCTATACCGTAACTAAATTCACTATATTAGTGAAATTAACATAAGAATATCAGACAAATTATCGCCATGATATTTATATAGAAGGCTATATAGGAAAAATGTAAATGCACCGCCGGGAATCGAACCCAGAACTCCCAATTTCGCGTCGGGTAAGTTTCCAGTTACTACACAGTGCCCAACAGTGTACATTTAATTCTTCCTATATAGGAAGAATTAAATAATTTGTCTGATATTCTTATGTTAATTTCACTAATATAGTGAATTTAGTTACGGTATAGGTGTTTAATCATATTGATTTTCTTATGTTTATATTAAAAACCGTATATAGATTTCTCGTTAGAATTTGATGTTTTTTTTTGTTTTTTTTTAACAAATAATTAGATATAGGTAAATATATTAAATAAATATATTTAATAAATTATTAATTTATTAAATTAAATTAATTAATTTAATATCTTTATTTTATTATTTTATCGTCTTTTTTACAAACGTTTAGTACTGGCATGCGGGATAAAACTTTTGGAGTTCTTTTTGTTTTGTTACGCCAAAGAAGTATAACTTCTGGCTTGCGTACATAAGTGCACACACTTTTTTTTTTGTTAAAAAGTTTTTTATTTTTATCATGCTAGACAGATTCAAAAGTGTGTATTTACCCAGGCCGGAAAGCATGTTTTATATATTCGTATACAATTTACTCTCTTATGGTCCAAACTCCAACATTAGTAGTTCGTAAACATTACGTTCACAAACAATTGAAGATCTAAGTGGATAAAAGTGTCAAGCCACATTTTAAAAATTGGTTTTATATACTTACTATTTAAGTCCCCCCGGTAGTATTTTAACTTATATAAAGGTCATAATATCAAAAATTAGACATTTAAAAAAAACTTTTTAACAAAAAAAAAACCTCCTTCAAAAAGCCACTAAAAAGAGGAAAATAATGAAATTTTGAGGTCTGCGCGAATTTAATAAAATATGAAGTCGGTGAAAAAGTATAGTATCGTGATTAATATCTTCTTTTTAACCAACTTCATATTTTATTAAATTGGCGCAGACCTCAAAATTTCATTATTTTCCTCTTTTTAGTGGCTTTTTGAAGGAGGTTTTTTTTTGTTAAAAAGTTTTTTATTTTTTATTTTTTAGTATCAAAAAGTGACATTTACCTTAAGGAATCACACGCCGTTACTAATTTTATTAAAATCAGCCGAAAGACTGAACCGATTTTGATGAAATTTCTATGGGACCAATCTGAAAGTATATCCTTTCAAATAAAAAAAAAATTTCCAAATCGGTTTATAAATGACGAAGTTCTGAGGTAACAAACATAAAAAAAAATACAACCGAATTGAAACCACCTCCTTTTTTTGAAGTCGGTTAAAAAAAGTACCAGTTGACAGAGGTCATGGTATGTCACACTATAGCTGCTAGCATCCTCATATAAAGATGTTACGTCACAATACAGGATATAACGTAAACGACAAAGATTAAACTAAAAAGTTTCAAATCAAAACGGTTTATTGCAATTTACTCAAGAGTTTATAGTTGTGTGACATAACACCTTTATCCACTTATAGGACTTGAATTACTACATTTTGAGGACTGCGATTGGAAGATCGTTTTGCACATGCGTTGATAAGTATAGCTCGATGACTTCAAATGAGACGTGCAAGAAAACAAGAAGTAAAAAAAAAGAAAGTCATACATGATGTTATGTTAGCATTATTACCTACTTATTATACACAAAAATACTCCTTATGACAATATTGTTTCCAATAAAAGTCTGCATTGCTTTAGTGCCTCAAATACCCGTTTCTCAACATTATGACATAATGATCATTGTATTAAAATTAGACGGGGTCGCAGTATGGCCCCCCGTCTGCATAAAAATAGTAAGTAGTGATGCGCGATACATGTTTTAGTCGATTGTCTCGATTGTTCAAAAATCTCGATGACTCTCGATGGTTGTCACTTGGGCTCTATTGTTGTTATTTCATAGTTCACCGAGACCGAGTCGCATAGTACTGAATCGTACACTGTCAAGAGCCACATAATATATACAATCGTTCATCACTCAACAACTGTGGTCGAGTCGATGGTCGATTGTGCAGTAATCGCGTAAATACGAATTCAACAGTGAAGAGATCACAGAATACCGACTGAACAGTGAACAATCAACGAGTCGCGTGAACGTCAGTCGACTAGTCGAGACAATCGACTAAAACATCTCGTATCGCGCATCACTAACAGTGATCGACCGGGTATTGTACTCGCTTCGCTCGTTCGTTAGAATTTATATTTAACTGCCCGCGAGACTTATTATTATTATTTAGAGCGTCTATAATTCACCGTTCATTCATTATTATTATTATTGGGTATAAATATTATATTTCACACAACTTTCAACATAAACTCGATTTCAATCCAACTTGGAACGAATGAATGAATTGTAGATTATAGACGCTCGACGACAGAGGTCATTTGTCCAACTTTGAATCAATTCGATTTACACCCGGGCGAAGCCGGACTCGACAACTAGTATAAACCTAAACCTCCCTCAAAATATAAACTATATCGAATGGTAAAAGTCGCATTCAAATCCGTTCAGTAGTTCTCGAGATTAGCCGGTACAGATACAGAGAAACATGCCTACCGAAATTTCTTTTTATATAGTATCCATAGATAGAAGTTGACGGAATAAATTAATGAATTGTAAATTATAAACGCTCGACAACTGAGGTCACGGAATAAATAATTACATAACATATATGTATAAAAAAAATAAAAAAGTTGACTAGATCAGATTTTAAAGTTGTGTTCAAATATTTACGTATATTTTTGTTGTTCATAATTTTTTTTTAAGGTTTATTGGCCTCTACATCTATAATAATATAATCAGCCATGTCAATATGTTCGATAGAATGCCGAAATAAATTGTTCATAATAAAAATGCGCTAAAAAATTGCGTGCAAGTACCCAATTAAACTAATTGGGGACTTTTTTTGTCGCCTTGTATATTAATGAACGATTTATCCGGTGTTGATTGCTAATATAATATTTGTATGCATCTAGATTCTAGATAAACTTTCTTATTCTTGTTTGCGAAATTATCTAATCACTTAAGGAACGGTTTTGATGGAAAGTAAAATTTTACTTTATTTTATTTTATTTGTAAATATGACTGGATATTTGTACCGAAATACCCAATCTTAACTTCCGGAAATTTATCAGCAGTCATAAGTTTTAACCTTATACTGACTGTGACATAATACTATGTAATGATGTACCTTTACTGACACCTAATTACATGACTGCAGCATGCCGCAAGGGTATTGTGTTTATTATTATTAACAATTAATAAGAGAAATAAGGAAAGTTCATAAATTATTCTATCACCTAAAACTTGCATTGAGAAATAATACTAATTTGAGACCTATATAATTGGTGTCAGTTGTGTAGTAAATAAAATATATAGTAGTGTCAAAAAGAGGCTTGGTGTGTGGGTAAAACCACACTGCTAACTTCCCATTGAATACCCTTTTTTTTATAAAAAAATGTTTTTTTGCAAATCTAATCAGGTGCACTGTAAGAAATGAGAAAGCCGATTACATAGATTGTCGATGGTCCATTTTTAGCCAGCGATTAATCTGGTAATAGGCACACAAAGAGACAATGGCGTCGCAAACAGGTATCGCGTAGATTCCATAAAAACACATTGCGCATGCGTGGTTACTAATTTTACATTAATTTGTTTTGTATTCATCCATTTTATATATGTAACTGTACATTTTATTTTGTAATTTTTACACACTTGATTGAAATATTACACAAATTATGTAATTTATTAAAGTAAATTATATGCTAACACATATATAAATATATATTTATATATGTGTTAGCACGATAACTCTCGAAAGACTCAATCGATTCTAACGAAATTTGGTATACACGTTGGAATCCATCACCGCACGGAACCTATTTAAAATGGGCTCAATCGGACCATTTTAAGGGTGGGTTTTAGGGGTTGAAAAAGGTTTTTGGGCCCAAAAATACTTTTTAAACTAACTATGCTTATCGAAAACGGCGCGCTGAATTCAGCAAACACAAAATTCGCAAGCTTTGTATGTTTTGTTCACTTTTTCAATTTTCAGAAAACAAGTCAGATCTTTTTCAAATTCGATAAGCGATATGCTTACAGAAAACGTTATACTGAACATACAAAAAAAAAAAAAAAACGATAGCCGTACGCAACTGATTTTTTCGTTGACTTTAAAAACAATCTGTATATCGAATGGTTGATTTAACACCATTTGGCGGGTGATTTGAATATTAATTACTATCAATTGTGCCACTAGTAGCTATTGCGTCCTTCGATAGCCCTATTTGTTAAACATTAAGTGTTGTTTATTTTGTGAAGACTGTTTACACTCCAAAAATACTGTGCTATCAAATAGAGATTACAATAATTTTGAAAAATCCTTAGAAATTAGAATCTAAATTTATATTCATCGAGACTAGTTAAATTTATTCATGTTTTAAGCAAAGCCGTCGAAACTCGAATGACTTATTTAACCGACTTAAAAAAGGAGGTTCTCAATTTGACTTGTATGTATGTATTTTTTAATGTGTGAACATCTTTACTATATACCTATTTTTATTATATTACATAGTGAATATTGAATATGTCAAATGTTCATATTTTTGAAGTCGAAATGGTCCTGTCGCTCATTTGGCTTGATTTTTATAAAGAATACAATTTGTAGCCGGACTTTATGGCCAACCTGTATTAAAATGACTAAATAAACTGTTGTTGTCTCTTGACGATGCTAATTTAGTCAGCTAAACGCCATATAAGTTTTTACGGTGTTTTGGTGAAAAATACTGTCAACTTTTTTTAGTCATTTTCATTTATAATAAAATTAAGAAAAATCGCAGGATAGTGGACAAAATATTTGATTTATTAAATTAAATGTACGACGTTTTCAAGTACATACATAAAAATAACAAAATAACGTCGTACATTTAATTTAATAAATCAAATATTTTGTCCACTATCCTGCGATTTTTCTTAATTTTATTATAATCACGATGGACACGATTTCTAATATAAATTTTCATTTATTTTTTTTGTTCTATTAACAATTTTTACCGATGATAAAATTATTATTACTACGAATTTCTTTAGATTAAATAATTCCAGACTTTTCCATCTATAAATACTCATTGAAATAAATTTACATAAATTGCAAGAACCATTTTTTTATGGAAATAACATTAGAAAAATACATGAATTAATTTATTAGATTGTGGAAATTTTTACCGGAACTTTTCCCACACGATGTATTATATAAGTAATCATAAGTTTTTATAAAAATATAATTTTTTTTTTCAATTGGAACAAACGGTTTTATTTAGCTTGACCCTGTATATTTGTTTATATAACACGCTTTTAGTGTTTTTTCGTACTTATCAGTTTTGCGGACCTTAAATGACCGTTTATTGATGAGTGACGTCATGATCCATTATGAAACGCTTTTCGATGATATATTGAAAAACATTTGAAAAATATATTGTATCGAGCCCAATGTTTTTATTATGAGATGTACTTCTGTCAGTGACATTAAATTATTCAATTAAAGTCTAAAACCATGCATGTGTTATATAAAGTATAGTGTGCAACACGTGTGCTAAATATTTATGCGTCAGGCGCATAAAGATGTATTTAGCACACTAGTCACACAATATACTATTGTTACTATCATTGCTCCAAATCTTGCGGCAGCTTTTTCAACTACTTCTACTTATAACCAATTCTTATGAAACTTTGCACACACATTGAGTTCCCGTGACAATACATTATTATGATAATTTCAACTTGGTAACGAGGGTCTGATGATGGAACACAAGCGACTGGGCCCTGCAGTCAGGTTCCATTCTGATTGGTCGATTACCCCATCTTGCTGTAGTTTGACACACACACGCTTAAACGAACGTGACAACTTACTAGTGAACTCTGTATACTAATATGGATAGTTGATAGCGATTAAAAAATAGGTTTTGTATGTGGAGAATGTTCAAACACATATTCTTCAAGACAGGCATTAATGTTCACAAAATCAGAATGAAAACTTCAGGTAAGGCTTGTAATCTAATTCTTTCTATAAAAGTCGATCAATTTTTTGACATTTCAAAATAAAACCTAATTTAATATTATTATTTTTTGAGATATTAGGATGTCCAAAATTTATACAATAACAGTGTTCTTGAGAAATTGGAATAGAAAAATAATTTTTTATTAAGTTTTATTTTGAAATGTCAGAAAATTGATCGGCTTTTATAGAAAGAATTAGATTACAAGCCTTACCTGAAGTTTTCATTCTAATTTTGTGAACGCTAATACCTATCTTGAAGAATATGTGTTTGAACATTCTCCACATACAAAAGCCATTTTTTAATCGCTATCAACTTTCCATATTAGTATACCGCAGAGTTCACTGGTTGTTATGTTCGTTTAGGTGTGTGTGTCTCAAACAACATCTAGATGGGGTATTCGACCAATCAGAATGGACCCTGACTGCATGACCAAGTCACTTGTCTCGTTTAAAATCTAAAAATTATCTAAAAAGCAAGTTGCATTGAATGCAGTGTGACAAAAGGGGGTCCCGAATCCGTTTTTGCTTGTGACAATGACCCCGACAATACACGCGGAAGTTTATTAAAATATACATATAATTATTTTCCAAATCCAATATTCATGTATTACAATAGTTGGACATAATATAATATACAATATATACCAGGGATGGCGAACCTTTTCACATCTACGTGCCAATTTTTTAACTTCCCATTGGAAGTTATTGTAATGGGTCCGAAAATCGAAATCAAAATGTATTAAAAAATTTTATGTTTCAAGGTCACTACACTATTTTTAGAAAGATGTCTGTGTGTGTGTACGTACGTACGTATGTATGTGTCCATTTCTTTCTAAGACAAAATCTCGACAATGAAAAATGATATCGACTACGTTAGGGTGCCAATCGACGCGTAATATGATCTGAAAGAAATTTTTTCAAAATCGGTTCAGCCGTTCTTTTTTCTTAACCAAATAGACTCCAAAAAAGTAGATTTTACACAATATCTCGCGAATAAAAAATTATATCGACTTCGTAAGGGTGTCAATCGAGGCGTGTTCGTCATTTTGATCCGACATAAATCTTATAAAAATGGGCCGTTTTTTTTTTTAGTTATTATTGTTAAAAATAAATAATAATTATATTTTAATGATTAAAATGATTACTTTTCCGTGTAATATCTAATTTAATTATTATTATTAAATATTTATCAAACTGGGAAGTTCGTCGTGTGGACCTCAAGGGTCGTACTTTAGTCCTAATAAACGACCCACCTCACGGCTTGTTAAAAAAATTTTAATGTTGCTATGACGTGAAAACAAGCACCTAAATAAATTTAGTGGACAAAAAAATTATCCAAATTAACGTAGATGAAAAGAATTATTTCGATATGAAACTTCGTCGACTTGTCGTGTAGATCTCATAATTATTATATGTTATTTGAATGATAGTAAAATTTTTTCGACATCAACTAACATATTTATAATTATTTCCATTGTGCACCTTAACCAATGGCATGCGAACATTATTCTGTTGCGTGCCACCTATGGCACGTGTGCCATAGGTTCGCTATCGCTGGTATATACTATATACAGGGATGGCTATTATATTATGCAGTGGTATATTATGCTAGGTTTTAAGGGCCCCCCAATTTTTTATATAAATCCGATATTTAATCCAAATTGGCGTAATAAATCAAATTTTTCCCTCGCCCAAAAAGGTTAATCATAGAAAAAAATATTTCATTTCAGCCAAATTCGATAGGTACTCAATAAAAAATCCTTTCCCCTCGCCTTTGATAACAGTTACAGCTCTCCCGACTCTATTTTCAAAATGAAAGGGTTCGCCTGATCTTGCAGGCGAATTTTTTGAAAAAAGTTTTGGCTATGTGTAAAAAAATACGTAATTTTTAATAAGTTGTTTGTTTTTTCAGGATTTTTTTTTAAATTTTCGTCTACAGGATCTGTAGTGTGATTGTTGATGCTTCATTTGGCGTTTACCCGAATCCTTTAGCTTTAAAACTAGTGTCGGGAGAGCTGTAACCGTTTTTAGGCGAGGGGAGAGGATTTCAGATTAAGAGTGCAGGGGGTAACTTCCGTTAAAGAATGCTCTTAATTAAGGAAATACAGCAAATTAAATAATCAAACTTGTTAACAACAAAACATTTGTTGTTTTTCTTTTTTTTAAATCAGATGAGCTTTCATCTGTCAAAGTTTGTTGGTTAACTAATGAATCATCCTGTATAATATAAAAATGATAAAAACAAAACACTGTCATTGCAGTCGTATAGTAAAATATTTGATCAGGTTTTGTTTTATACTTAATAGATCATTTCCTGATGCACTTTTACCTGCATGCACATATTTTATAAGATAACCTTGAGTTGTTATTTAGTAGAGTACTAACGGCCCGCTCCGGCTTCGCCCGGGTGCTATGAATTTATGATTTTTACCGACTTCAATAAAAGGAGGAGGTTCTATATTCTGCGCGTTGTTTTTTATGTATGTTCACCGATTTCTCTTCATTTGTGAACCGATTTTTATGATTATTGTTTTATTTAATAAGACATACCTCCGTGGTGGTCCCATATAAATTTTACGTAAACCAGTTTAGTAGTTTTGCAACGTTTTGAGACTCTCGTAAAATTTGGAAGCGTGAATAAAAGCTTCTGTTGCAGTTGAATGGTTTTATTTAATTAAAGTTTGTTTTAAAAATTTTAAATGATTTTATTTCTCAAAATAAGAATAATTAATAATTTCTCAATACATAAATTGATATCAAAAGATTTCGACTCAGGGGCAGTTTTAGTTTTTGGATTTATTTTAAATGCTATAACGAGCCGCCTCTGACTATCAAGTCGGCGTCGACGAATAACAACAACGAAAAGTCAGTACAGAAAAAAGTGACATTGTGTATGTGGAAAGGTTTATGAATTTTTTTTTGAGATTCGCTCAAACTATTATTCTTTGTGACGAACCTGAACTGTTACAAGTGGCGCCCAACGTGGGGCCGACTTGATAGTCAGGGCGGCTCGTTACAATGCGTTTTAATTGTAAATGTGATTTTGCTTTAGATTAGTGTATTATATATATTTTAAACTATTTTCAATATTAATAATCGATTACCGTATTTGTGGTAATTAGACTATATTTCTCGTTTTATTTTAAAATATTTTCTCTGTTAATATCAACTGTTAACTTGGTTTTATCTGCACACTGAATTAATCTTTCTTTTTACAAAATTTTAACAGCATTTGTGACAGTGCCGAACGACTGTGACATAATTATCTAGGGACGTTACATAATTATGGACAGGGCCGGCATTGTCACAGTTTGACAGATTTTTTGTTATGTATTTTTTTATGTATGTATGTCACCTCATATCTCCTGCATTTGTGAACCGATTTTGATGATTCTTGTTTTATTTAATAGCGCATACCTTCAGGGTGGTTCCACATGAATTTTACTAAAATCGGTTCAGTGGTTTTCTTTTTAAGTTTAGTAATCAACTATCAAACTGCGTGTTGTAAAGCCACTAAAAAGTAAAAAAATAAAAAACTTCTTAACAAAAAAAAACCTCCTTCAAAGAAGCCACTACAAAGAGGAAAATAAAAAAATTTTGAGGTCGCCGCCAATTTTATAAAATAAATGTAGATAATAATATATAAAAGTTTTAGTAATTAAATTGGCGTCGACCTCATACTTTTATTATTTTCCTCTTTTTAGTGGCTTTTTTGAAGGGTTTTTTTAAGTTTTTTATTTAATAGATTACTCACTCGCTTCGCTAGCTCGCTACAATTATTATAGCCCATGTCCTAAAGCAAAGTATCACCTAGATCGAACAGTGAAAAAAAATTGAAATCGGTTCAGTAATTCTGAGATTAATGAAATGAAATAAAATAAAATCGGTCTTTTGAGATTGCCCCCAATTTTCACCCGAGCGAAGCCAGGCCAACCAGTTTCAATTATACATCTAAACCTTCCTCGTGAATCAATCTATCTATAATCGTGATAACTGAAACAAAATCCGTTCAGTAGTTCGGAGAAATTGGTCTTTTAAGATTACCCTCGACTTTCACCTGAGCGAAGCCGGGCCGGCCAGTTTCAATTATACATCATTGCAAGGCTGAATTGAACTTTTAATTTTTTGAAACTGACATGAAATCAAATTTTAAAACCGTTTTTAAAAATTTGAATTTCTCTGAATTTGTATCTAAAATGTTAGTTTAAGCTTAATTTTAAATTAAAGTTCACTTTAAGCCAGAACTTAAATATAAACTCAAATATAAGCTGACTTAAATTTTTAGTTTTTGAAACTGACATTACCAAAAAATTTAAAAAATTACAGGATAAAACTTTTAAGATGTTGAACATTAATTGAGTGGCTTATTTAAGCACTAAAAATAATTAGATATAAAATTTAAAAAAATGAATAATTTCCGAAATTATTATCGCTAAAAATAACCTAGTAAAAATAAATTTTAATTTTGAAAAACGTCTTAACAAATACACTAAATACACCAACCTTTGAAAAATTAAAAAATGCTGATTGTTTTTTTCAACGGTTCTCACATCGATTTAAATTATCCTTTTCAAAATTTCAATACTTATTTATTTATAAAACTCAAAACATTTTTTTCACAAAAAATAAAATTCTTTTGTTCACATTTGTGTTATTTCTTTTAAAGAAAAGTTTATTTTAAAATTAAAATTAATAACTCGAAATGTCGCCTTGTCTTCGTTTTTTGAAGGTGTTCACGTTATCGCGGTTCAAATATAACTGCAGCGAAGAATCAGTTGCGTTGCAGCGTAAAGATATTTCGACTCAATCAATGGGAAACATCCATCAATTGGCTGCTTTTACTTTACAATGGTCGAAGTACGCTGAAAGGCACTTTACGTCATGCATATACTTTCTTTAATCGTTTGTCAATACTTTTTACTTCCCACCTCTACTATTATACTGGGCCCGGCAACTAATATCAACTATTTTTGAATTGAATTGTAGATTATAGACGCTCGATCAACTATTTTTACCCGGCTATGGCAGATAAGGAGGGTTATAAGTTTGGCAGTCTATGTAATATGTATGTATGTATGTGTGTTAGATGTTCATCTGTTCCTTCGTAGCTCCTAAACTACTCATTCGATTTGTACAAATGAGGTGTCGTTGGATTTGTATGAATGTTCCGCGTAACATAGGCTATATAACGTCACGTTAAATCTAATATGGCGGCTAAGAAAAAAAAACCTAGCGAAAAAAAATATTTACAAATGTATCGAGTTTGGTATCAAATTAAATGTATGAATTCTTCACGTAACATAGGCTATATGACGTCACGTTAAATCTAATATGGCGGCTAAGAAAAAAAAACCTAACGAAAAAAAAAATATTTACAAATGTATCGAGTTTGGTATCAAATTAAAAGTATGAATGCTTCACGTAACATAGGCTATATGACGTCACGTTAAATCTAATATGGCGGCTAAAAAACAAACCCCAACGCGAAAAAAAGAAAAATATTTACAAATGTATCGAGTTTGGTATCATATTATTATTATATTACCATAGGTATTCAAAATAAATTAGAGAAATCCGCAAAATGTTTTAAAAAAATAAAAGTAAAAAACCAAAACCCGCCTACGTAAAAAGAAGAAGTCAAGCAAAACAAAACGTAAGACAGTATTTTTTGTTATCAATAGTCGGGAACTCGAATGCCGAAACTTTTTCTTCAACTCCCGAACAGGTCCTCGACTATTGATAACAAAAAAATTCGACCAGTCCTATACTTCCCACCTAGTAAATATTTGCAAAAAATAAACACTCTTTTTTTATTCTTTGAAAAAAAGCATGGCCCTCTTTTTTGTTTAGTGATCTACTGATGGCTAGCTTAATATAGCAAAAATCATGGTTACCTTGATTTACGTACAATTTTTATTTTTTTTAGTAAAATATTTTTTTTCTCGAAAACTGTACCTACATTTTAGAGAAAAAAAATATTTACATTTTTTTCATATTATAACATCTAAAATACATTTATATTTTTTTACCTATGTTAATACGTGACATTGAGAACGTTTTTTTTAATATCTCAGGATCCACTGAACCGATTTGACTCAAAATCTAATCAGATCTAAGTTAAAGGCTGATAAACACAATAGAACAATCGGCATGGCCGTATGTTGTTCCGTTTTTACGATATCGAATGCGAAAAATTGACCACATACACACACACATATACAGTCATCAGTCAGAAAATGATCTTAAACGATTGCTAGGGTCTCAAAACGTGAAGATCTGTTAAAATCTCTAAATATTTTTTTCGGACTAAATCCCTTAGGTACTTCCCTACTATAGTAGAGGTGGGAAGTAAAAATATTGTCTTACGTTTTGTTTTGCTTGATTTCTTCTTTTTACGTAGTCGGGTTTTAGTTTTTTAACTTTTATTTTAATGATAGAGTCAGTTACAAGTAGATATGGAGTGCCACCCCTAAATTTTTTTTTCGTAATTTCACTACCTATACCATTGTATAGCGGTTCATAGAAGGTGTCTTCTATGAACTTTTCAAATTTCAGATAGTGCCAATAGTCTCCGAGAAAAATGGCTGTGACATACGGACAGACAGACAGACACGAAATTATAAGGGTTCCGTTTTTGCTATTTGGCTACGGAACCCTAAAAAAACAGGAGACTGACTATTTTTTTTTTCAAATATTTGCAAGAATAGGAACTTAAACACTTTTTAAAACAAAATGTTTTGCATTTTATAAGAATAAAATTAGTAATACTTAAGTATTTATAAGCATGCAAAATTAATCACCTTTCGTGCATTTTTGTTTTATATGCTAAATTATCGTTGACTGATTAGTTGTTGACACGCTTTGTTCATTATTTTTTGTGTGTTTGAACAATTTATATGCCACTAATAAATAATCAAATTATAATTTGTTAATAATAAAACATCTTCTGTTTATTTTATAACGGTGAAAGCATGAAGTTTAAATACGTATTGATTATTTAAAGAATTATTTTAAAATTTATAGAACTTACTTTAAATAAATTTCAGTAAGTTTTAATCATTTTGATGACTCACATCAATTATGAAAACTATTATACCTATGACGTTGCATATATTATTATTGTATTTAAATAAAAATCGATATAAAATCAATTATAATATTATGTAAATAAGATCAATTTTAATTTCGGCACTTTTTACATAAATTTATATTCTAGCTTGCACTGAATTTTCACTCGGCACTTGGTAGAACATGATTAATAACAAATATTTAGATCACTTGAAAATTCTACAGAAATATTTCTGTAGAATTTTCAAGTGATCTAAATATATGTTAAATTTATATTCGTTTGTGATTTTATGATTTTCTTAATCAACCAGCAATAATCCTTTTTCTTACAGGGTGGGGGGGTTGCAAATAGTTCAGAGGGGATGGCGTACAACGCATCGTCTGTAGATTTTGGTTTTTGGGCAAGATATTTTACTTTTTTCTTTTGATTTTAAGTAAAAATTTTCACTTTATGGCGAGAATGAAATTGATGCCTTCTACTAGTTATTTTTTAATGTGAAGCAAGGTTTTTTCAAACATTCCAGAAAAATATTATGATGATTTTTTTACCCTTCTCTGCGCTCATGAATTATTCTATTCACTTTACACCAGAGAACATAATATAAAGGATACCGTTGTTTATAAGATGTTTAATACAAATTAGTTGTCGACCGTCTATAATCTCAGATTAATTATTATAAAAAATAATAATAAATCGAAATAAAGATTCGTACAAGACTCAGAGAGACGTACCTTTTACTAATACAAGGTATGGGGAAGAGTATAAAGAGCGATTTTGAAAAGCATGGGAATCGTGCTCAGCTGATGGAAGGTGGTGGGGATGCAGTCGGCCATATTCCTGACACGTGACGTTAGCATTCAGTAGTAGTGATGGGCGATTGTAAGATGTTTTTACAATCGAAACAATTGCAATCGTTCATAATAACAATCGAGTCCACAATCGACTCGGAGTTTGATTTTACAATCGAAATAGTTCGATTGTTCAAGTCGATTATTTGCCAGCGAATGAGAATACATATAATCGCGATTCAAGGTTATATGCTAGCCAACTCAAGTGTGACGTTCACGCGACTCGTTCATCGTTGATTGTTCACTGTTCACACTGTTCAGTCGGTCTCAGAGCACTCGATTACTGCACAATCGACTCGACCACAGTTGTTGAGTGATGAACGATTATATATTATGTGGCTCTCGACAGTGTACATCGTCTGTACGATTCAGTACTATGCGACTCGATCGCGCTGAACTATGAAACAACAACAATCGAGTCCAAGTGAAAACCATCGAGAGTCATCGAGATGTTTGAACAATCGAGACAATCGACTAAAATATCTCGTAATCGCCCATCACTATTCAGTAGCAATGGAGCGGTGGACACCTAGCTCAGCATCGCGCGTACGCTGTCAAAGCGTTTTATCAAAATTGCAGCTCTTACGTGTAAGCACGCCGTGCTTTTCGCACCCATTTTCAAATTTTTTGTGGGCTTACCTGAAGAGTAAAGTTTATCAGGATAACCCACCAAGAATAGTCGAAGCACTGAGAGAATGTATCCCACAGGAGGTGGTTCAAATCCCACTGGCAACGCTGTGGAATGTGATAAATAACTTCAAAGCTCGTTTGGAAGAATGTCTACGCCTGAACGGGCATCATCTTACTGGAGTTATTTTTAAAACTAAGTTATATTCACTTAATTTTCTTGAATGCTTTTTTATGTACTTTAAGGTGGTAAAAATACAATTTTGAAAAATTGATGGCATTTGTTTTTTACAGCCTTTTCAAAATCGCTCTTTACTCTGCCCCACCCTGTATAAGTAAAAAATTACAATTAAAAGACAGAAAAAATTATAACGTTCTTATGTTCATAAATTAATTTATGTCCTAAAAACAAACAGTGGGAATAAATGGGTTTAACGCAATATTGACAAAACAGCGTTTTTATATTTTATTTCCTCGTAATTTTTCATGAAATTTTTCTTCAAATAAAAATTTTTTTTAATTATTTTGACGTAGGTACATCGCATAATAATAAAAAATTATATATTATAATTATTGGAATCTGACAAATTTTGTCGCTAGATCTGGAAATGTTTCCGTGAAGTTGACGTGAAACCTTTTTTTTAAATTTATTATTTGCAACCAGAAACAATATTGTACCTACTTTCACTGTATAATTTTTTGTATTTCGTTTTTTTCCGGGTGCTTTTTTGATTAAGAAGTAGGTAGGTCAAGTAATTAAGGTACAATATAAATAGTTTCATTACCTAGATTTTTTCTATATGTAAATTTAATTTTAAATGAAAAGAAAGTCAGTCAAATAAATTATGTTTATGACAGTCTCTTTAATATTTATGTATTGTTAATATAACATAATAATAAATAAAATAACATAACAACATACATCAAGTACCGTTGGTATTTGTATAATGTAACATATTAACCTACTATCAAATACCATGCAGAAGTACCATACAGCATGGCAGAACCATACTCTTTTCAAGTATGGTCCCAGATTCATCTTCAAATAAAATGCCTAACAACATCACAAACCAGGGACGTATTAACAGTAAATGAATTTTACAAATCGGTTTGGTAGTTCCTGAGATAATGGAGATGGCTACTGATAAACTTGATCGCTATAGGGGCGTCAGCTATGTAGCCACCTTGGTCTGTGGGCAGTTCATAGTAGTGTGTACAGAATAAGTTTATTTAAAACAAGCCGTGAGGTGGATCGTTTATTAGAACTAAAGTGCAACCCTTGAGGTCCACACGACGAACTTCCCAGTTTGATAAATATTTAATAATAATAATTAAATTAGATATTACACTGAAAAGTAATCATTTGAATCATCAAAACATAATTATTATTTATTTTTAACAATTTAAAAAAAAAAACGGCTGAACCGATTTTTATAAAATTTATGTCGGATCAAAATGACGTTAACACGCCTCAATTGACACCCTTACGAAGTCGATATAATTTTTTATTCGCGAGATATTGTATAAAATCTACTTTTTTGGAGGTTATTTGGTTAAGAAAAAAGAACGGCTGAACCGATTTTGAAAAAATTTCTTTCAGATATCATTTTTCAATCTCGAGATTTCGTCTTAGAAAGAAATGGACACAAACGTACGTACATACGTACACACACACATACACACACACAGACATCTTTCTAAAAATAGTGTGGTGACCTTGAAACATAAAAATGTGTTATACATTTTGATTTCGATTTTCGAACCCATTACAATAACTTCCAATGGGAAGTTAATAATAAATCGTTGACAATGCCGATGTGTTGTGTTTATCAATGTTCAAATCATAGAGGTTTTGTATTTCCAAAGGATCCGGAACTGAAAAGAAGTCGTTGAATGCTATCATAAAGGAGATAAACATGATTTCTCGCGTGTTGGGTGCACTCGTGCTATAATTAACTAATAAACGTTACTCATTCGCTCCACTCGTTCGCTCTAATCTATAATTAATTAATTCGATCGTTCACTCAAATGTTGCCCGTGACTTATTGAAGTTAAAACTTCCTTAGGCGCGCTTTGCCTGGGTAGTTAACGAAAGTGAACCGTTCGCACCCGACGGTGACGCTCGCTGAATCGGGGTTACTCGGCTCAAACACGAACACATTTTGCAGTATGCTGGTAATAATTTGTAGTTCACAAGCGCGCTAATAGATGACACTAAAACTTAATACGCGTATTAAGTTAATAGTAGTTCACAAGTACGCTAACAGATGATACTATTATTACTTACTTACTTCACTGCACTTGCAGACGCTGTGTTTCGTCCCTTGTAATGCAATTTCAAAACAAACATACGTCAATGTGCAAGAAATTTTTATGTTTCATAAAATTCTTGAAGCAAAAACTAAATAGATTTTAATTATGAATTGTCATAACATGTCGGGTTTATATAATCTTAGTTGTGATTGTTAATGCATAATGATAATTATAAAAGAAACGTGATTTGATTGCTAATTGCAAAAAATTACGTAGTATTATGTGCACTTATTAAATTTTTTATTTAGAATTATTAAAAAAAACTATGCATTTAATATCTGTACACGGTTGACCAATTTCTTTGTAATTCGGAAATGTTTCGTTTTTCTGTAGCTGAAACTTTTTTACAAGCTTTTATTTAACTTCCAATATGTATGTTAGTTAGTGGGTTTGTTTAGGTCAAATCTTGCAAGTCAATTTTGAACGACTTCCACGTATCCGATCGATTTGAAATTTTGTACACATATGTATTCCCGATGACAATACATGAATAAATCGTTTTTAAAAATAAATTCAACCCCTAAGGGGTTCAAAAGGGGATGTAGGGTTTTTTTGACTAATCAACGCCCAGGCCAAATCGCTGAAGCTAGAAACTTGAAATTTGGACAGTTGGTTCCTTTTCTGACGTAAGCATCCACTAAGAAAGGATTTTTCAAAATTCAACTCCTACGGGTGTCAAAGGGGGTAAAATTTTGAAAGACTAAAATGAACAAAATAAATATTAGTAAAAAAACTTTTTAGAGACAAGCTTTCATAATTATAAAAGCGTGGGTCGTGAACTCTATGATAGTATATTAGACACGACCCACGCTTTTTTAATAAATTATGAACCTAAATTATTAAAAATTATTTTTTCTTTTTTAGTGCATTTAAATAAAAGCTTGTCTCTAAAAAATTTTTTTTACTAATATTTATTTTTTAATTAACCGTGTACAGATATTAAACGCATACTTTTTTTTAATAATTCTAAATAAAAAATTCTAATATTTTTTAGTAGAATTATGTAGTGTTATGTCGAGGAAGGTATAAAGAGATCAGTGGCGTAGCTTTACTTCGCGGGGCCCAGGTGTAAAATTTGTTTTGCCCCCCCCCTCCCCCACTCTACCCAACTAAGAAAAATTTTCAATTATTCATGACATCATCATCCCATCAACATTTGATTGTATTCTCAAAAAGTAAATGCAATCTGCGCTTAGATCATATATAATTGGACTGAGAAAAAAATCGAGTGTAAGGATTAATCAATCAGTAGTTGACCCAAAAATTGGGGGCCCCTCGAGGTTAGGGGGCCCCGGTGATTGCCACCTGGAACACCTGTGGTAGATACGCCACTGAAAGAGATGCTATTGCACCCTCTGGTTTAGGGACGGATAAGATAGATATCAATAGATAGTATATTATAGACGCTCAACAGCTGAGGTCATCAACGTCTATCCGAGACGGAAAAGAGAAAAAAAAATCCGGGAGAGGAAAAAGAAAAAATATCAGAGCTGCATTATTTCAGTAAGCAGACAACTTAATACGTTAATATTGATTAATTAATAATTAATTTTATATTTTTATTTAATGAATAATCATATCTGGCTTTTTCTTCTCTGTCATCAGGTGTTTGATTGATATCTTTAAATAATAGTAGGTAATTTTCTGAGTTACTTGGAAAATGCGTCACCTTGAAATTGAAAAAAAAATAATCCGTGCGGTTGCGTTCCCCGACACGAGCTATTAACCAACACAATCTAAGGTCATTGTCAACCTAGATAAATTATAAACGCTCGACAATTAAGGTCATATTTAGCGAACGTTTTGGGAACCTAGCACAATGAATTGAATGTGCAGATTGAGAAAAGACAGAACTTGTAATTTTTTAGAAATTTAGAAATTTTTTTGACATTTTTTTTTTTTTATTTTTTTTTTTTATTTCAAAACAAAACAAAATGTGCTTCGACTACTATGGTCATTAGCACTGCTGCCGAATGGCATCTTTTTTGACATTTTGCTGACTGAAAAACTTGATATCAGGCTACAAAATAAGTTACCAAAACTTTTTCTAATAACTGAGCATACTCAGTTTTTTTAGGGTTCCAGACCTCCGAACGGAACCCTATTACTGAGCTTATACGCACTGTAAAAGGCCGATTACATAGATTATCGATGGTCCATTTGTAGCCAGCGATTAATCTGGTAATAGGCACACAAAGAGACAATGGCGTCGCAAACAGGTATCGCCTCCACATCGCGTGATTCCATAAAAACACATTGGGAATGCGTGGTTACTAATTTTACATTAATTTGTTTTGTATTCATCCATTTTATATATGTAACTATACATTTTATTTTGTAATTTTTACACACTTTATTGGAATATTACACATATAATTTTAATTTACTTTATGTAAAAATCACAAATTTGTTTTGACGCTAATGACCTAAGTTGTCGACGCGTCTATAATTTACAATAAATAAACAAATTTGTTTAACTTTACAGTAAAAGTCCAAGTTTTTATGAAGTTTTCTGTATAAAAATAAATAATAATGTAAAATCACTTAGAAAATCGAGTGAATTCTACCTTAACTTTCAAAGTATTTTTACATTCATTTTTTACAGTGCGGTGTCTGTCCGTCTGTCACAAGTCTGTTATCTCACAAACGGTAAGAGGTAGCTTTGTTGAAATTTTCACAGATTGTGTTGTTATGGCATGAATCCTGGCAAATAATAATTAAATTTAAATAATCAATTAATTTTAATAAATTAATGTTTCGTATTTATACATGTAGGTATATGGATATACAAGGTGGTGATTTTTTCGATGCTCACAATTGGTATCTTGTTATTTGATTTTAACAAACTTAAACAACAATGAATTCAATTTGCATAACAAAATGTTGGAAAAACAAAAAATTTTAAAATTAGATGATAATAAATTATTGGCTTGTTTAACATTCAGAGACGGTAACAATTCAACGCAAATGCATATGATTTTCTTACATTCGGAATTTGTAATATAAAACCTTTGTGTGTTTAGCTGCACGCACAATATTAAGTCCATAGAACAATAAATAACTTGTATTATACAATAACAAATTTGTATTATATTAGACGAGAGCTAGTGACAATTTTTTGGTGTTATTTAATCAAGGCCTTATTTTTGTGAAGATGTTGAGGGAAGCATATTAAAGTGCCCTGAGTAAGGGATTTTACTAGATAGCGGTATGGGAGGGATGCAGACCGCCCCCAACATGTAACAAAGAAAATGGTCACAATTATAATTATTGCTTCAAGGCTGAAATTGTTTGTATAGCTTGTCGGTGATCCAATAATGCCATTATAATATTTGCAAATCGATTGGTCAGTATTACAGGGGTGGCAGATCACCCTAAACGTGTTACGTACCCGACGTAATTTATATTATTAGTTTAAGGTTCAAATTTTAATATGTTGTTAGGACGGCTGTTTTAAGCATATATTTCAATTTTCAGAACAAAATGTCGGTATTAACCCCCTTGCAGAACGATATAAACACCTAGGCGAGCAAGTTTCCCTCTAAGAAAGGGGGTTAATACCGACATGTTGTTCTGCAAATTAAAATATATGCTTAAAACAGTCGCCGTAATAACATACTAAAATTTGAACCTTGAACTAATAATACAAATTTCATCGGGTACAAGACACGTTTAGGGTGATCTGCCACCCCTTTAATACTGACCAATTGATCTGCAAATATTATAATGGCATTATTGGGTCACCGACAAGCTATACAAACAATTTCAGCCTTGAAACAATAATAGTTGTGACCATTTTTTTTGTTACATGTTGGGGGCGGTCTGCATCTCTCCCATACCGCTATCTAGCAAAATCAGGGCACTTTAATATGCCCCCACAACATCTTCACAAAAATAAGGCCTTGAATAAATAACATCAAAAAATTGTCACTAGCTCTCGGCCTATAATATCCTGTATAAAACACTTGTGCGTTGGATTATAAGAAAATCATAAAATTAAATTTATGGTTTCGTAGATTTATGGTTTTTCCACTCTTCGATAAAAATATTATAAAACTATTTGATTAGTTAGGGTGTGTTTAGTTTTGTTTAGAATAACCACCTCTAGCTTCTAATGACCTCTAAATGATTCGCGTGTAGTGTATATGCACCTTTATGACCGTGGTTAATTTGTATTCTCTTTTCTTTCAGTTTAATCATAGAAAAAATATTTTATTTCAGCCGCTTATTTTTTAAAGAGTATTCGATACTTTTAATCTAAAATCCTTTCCCCTCGCCTTTTTTCTCTCGACGCTATTTTTAAATCTAAAGAGTTCAGATAAACTCCAAATGAAGGACCAAGAATCACACTACAGATCCTACAGGCGAAATATTGAAAAAATATTTCCTGCAAAAACTTACAACATAAAAAAAAGAGTGTGTGTGTACTTATGTACGCACGTCAGAAGTTATACTTCTTTGGCGTAACAAAACAAAAATAACTCCAAAAATTTTATCCCGCGTGCCAGTACTTAACGTTTGTAAAAAAGACGATAAAATAATAAAATAAAGATATTAAATAAATTAATTTAATTTAATAATAACTTATTAATTTATTAAATATATTTATATCTAATTATTTATTAAAATGTTGAGATTCGAACCCGGGCCTTATTGCGTATGACGCGGCGGTGCTATCCATTACACTATATATATAAGTATTATATACATCTTATTTAGCAGTGCTATAAATTATATAATAGGGTATTATAATCATGAACTTCCGACTAACTTCGTGGTGTTAAATTTTCGTGACTCTCATCATTTTTCCATAACGCGCCAAAAGAAATATAACTTCAAAAATTATAAATAAATTACGTAATCTTTCACACGTAGCCAAAACTTTAGTCGTTTTTTACTATATTTTGAAACTATCGATAATCGATAGTTAATTGTTATCCACCTCTAGAACAAGCATCTGTAACAGGCTTAACGTAACACTGAATTTTAGAAACTGGAAATTTAGTAACATTTTATTTAATAAAAAAAAAGCATACTTTCTATAGCGAATTTCTCTATGATTATATGAACCATAGTCCATACGTCACTGCGGTCAACAAAGTACAAGAGAGTTCACATTATATGGAAAAATTACGTTCACTCCCTGTTATTTTCTGTTATTTTATTAGAATCTGTCGGATAAATTGTAAATTCCCAATCCGTTTGATTCTTATAAACGATGTACCTACGTCGGTCATGCGCGGAATACATTAAAGCTTATAAATGGCGTTTACACAGGTCAGATGAATCGATTAATTGATTTATCACGCAGAACGAAAATACAACAACAAAACTTTAAAATCAGAAAAACATTAAACGATTTGTTAAAGTGCATTTATTATTTAAAAAATTGTGCCCGCGCCACTGACGAATTAAATTTCATAGTATCTAAGTATGCACTCGAACTAAATACAAACCTTTCTCACTGATTATGTAACTGCTATAAAATTAGGATAAAATGCATAATTTTATTATCAGTTCTTACCGATTTCTCTGCCGTGATATTTATAAAACAGTGTGGCACATTTTACGAATATTAAAAAAACAGACGTGGTTTTATTATACGTTAAAGCTGGCGGAAAATTTGCAGAAGCACGCAGATGGTGTGCTAATCGTTTTCTTGAGCGTCGTGTCCCTGAAAACTATGCAACATTTGTGCATTTGTTTAATTAAGTTTTCAAAGTTTTGTGTAAGTACATGTCATGGTGTATTACTTTTTCTTTTATTTAATTTTGTGTTCGTTTTACAATAAATATCTGGATGACCGAGCTTTGCTCGGATGAGTTCAAAAAAAATGGTACTTAAAGTTCCCATTTCATCATTATTGTTGTTATTTTTTTACTTTTCAAATAATTAGACTGATTATTTTAATAAGTTAAAGATTGACTGTCAGAGTAATTTTGACATAAATAATGAAAGTAGTTTGTTTTTTCCAAAGCCTACTCACCATACGACACTGTTATATAACGTTAAATAAACTGTTTTTTAAAATGATAAAATCGATAAGAAAACGAATTTTTCCAGGGATGAGACTTAGCTAGATCGATTTTTTGCCCCCCGAAACTCCTTTTCGGCAAATTTGATCAAAATCGTTGGAGCCGTTTTCGAGAAAATATTTATATAGGTACATATATACAAGATTTGCTCGTTTAATAATATAGGGATACAACTAAAGAAAAATACATTAAATTATCACGGGTCAAAGTTGCTCAGAGTTTGGAAAATGTTATCATCCCAGATTTTCGATAATAAAACGACTAATTCAATAAATTTGAGCATGTTTATTTCTTAATACATTAACGATTAGGCATCTGCCGTTTGAACAAAAAAATTAAAATAATATAAAAATGATTTTTAATTCATGCTAACATAGACTCTTACACTTCATTATACCCATGTTTTTTCCGCCTCCATTTCTGAATGACCCTGTTCAACAGTTTTTTTAGAAAAACACTTCCGATATTTGGCATTTAACTATTTTAACACGCTTATATTAGTTCCACCTGTATGTATGTTTGTTTGTATCTAAGTAACGGATTCTTTGAACGCGATTTTCACCCACTTCAAAACTTCAGATTGAACTGAAACTTTGCACACTTATCAAGGACCGATGACAATACAATAATTCAATAAGTTTGTCCTATTATCCTGACCAGGATCTCCAGGACTAAAAAGCAAAAATAAATTATAATTTAAAAAAACTAAAAAACACGCTTTAATGGTAAACTGAACTGAAAAGTAAAAAATAATTTTTATTGTAAAAAAGCGTGGGGTGCTTTGTGCCATATTTTCATACTTTATAACAACTGATATCGAGAACCCCACGCTTTTTTACAATAAAAATTACTTTTACTTTTTAGTTCAGTTTACCATTAAAGCGTGTTTTTTAGTTTTTTTAAATTATAATTTATTCTTAGGAAGGTACAAAGGCATGGGAAGCGTTGTATTGAAAAGTTTGGGACACACCGGATAAAAAAGATACTTTCTATTGGCTTAGTATTTATCTAAAAGATAATTACCTATTAGATAACGAGTAATAATTATTCGGAAACAATTACTCGAGTACACAACGTCATCTTTAGTATTGACTTGAAATCACGCTACGTAGAAGTCTGTAATGTTACTTTATATACTTTGACGAACCTGTTAACAGATGTCACTTCATAAAAGAATGCTCATATTATACCAGAGGTCCTCTTTTAACCGGACAATTGAGAATTTGCATAATTCTTTATTTAAATTACATTATTAACTTCCCATTGGAAGTTATTCGTCTCTCCCCCAGGGGGGACATTATTGGAATGTGGTTGCTATCGCAAATTGCATTCCAATGTTCTTTGGGAATTAGCGCTCCCAGTGACCCGAGCTCGTACCAGTCGGTTTGTGTATGCCGGCTGGCGGATTCTAATACACAAATGGATTATTAATTGTGTTGAAGACACCAAGGACCTGAGTTGTCGACGCGTTTATAATCTACAATACAATCCGGTTAGCGTAGCGGCCTTTGGATCACACTGTCGTGGGTTCGAATCCCGCCTCCGCTCATGGATGTTTTGTGATGTCATTTAGTTTTAAGTGAGTTGTTATTTGATGTAAACAAGACGCTAATGACCTAAGTTGTCGACGCGTCTATAATTTACAATAAATAAATTAAAATATAATCTACAATTAAAAAAACATTTTTTTCGTCTCACATATCTCGAGAACAAAGAATGCAGATATCGACTCCGAACTAATTTCATCGACGCATAATTGCATAATGAACAGCTGATAAGGTTTGCAAAAAATTTGAATTGGCGGTTTTTTATAACAAAAAAATTACTGTAGAATTAATGTAAAATGTTTATTGCAAATAGTTTCTCTACGGTAGATTGGTCTCTATAATCTCTAAGGGCACCCAATGGGAAGTTAGCAGTGTGGTTTTACCCACACACCAAACCTCTTTTTTACATTTGATATGTACAATTATAGCTGCAAACGTGAATATTCTAAATATTCAGTTTAAAAGTGAAATTAATTAATATCTTGTTTTGATTATTGTTTGGATCAGTGCCCGGATTTAGGGGAGGGCAGCTCTGAAACCTCGATATAAGAAGGACCTCCACAAATTTTTATATGTTCGCAAATTATTTTTTTAATTAAATTACAAAACTTTGCATAAAGAAATAAAGTTTTGAGCTTAATTTTGAAAACATTGTAGTCACAGTTTTCTTTTAAAGAAAAAGAAAAGTACTACGCTGTTATGTCACCGTTTTCTTCCCGGACAGACCTGTAGGATTTACCAAAGTCTATTTATTTATTGTAAATTATAGACGCGTCGACAACTTAGGTCTTTAGCGTCTTAATTATATTAAATAATAATTAACTTAAAACTAAATGACATCACAAAAACATCCATGAGCGGAGGAGGGAATCGAACCCACGACAGTCTGATCCAGAGGCCGCGACGCTAACCACTGGATCACACTGTTCTCTACCAAAGTCTATACTGTAGATGTTTTCTCAGTGTTAACCATGTTAACCAACGTCATCAGGGACACACTCATGTAATTATAGATGTTAAAAAAAAACTTAACATTGTATTTTATTTTATTTCAGTTTAATTTCTTTTCTTCGTAAAAGTATAATTTTTGGAGATTCCACGGCCCTTAATAACTTCTCACCAAGGTCATTGACTATTAATTCTACAATTTATTTGTTTAGCGGAATTCCAGTTTTTGTAGGTAATTTTCCACGAATTAAAAACAATTGGTCTTATTTATGTCTAATTTTTTTTTAATAATGAAAATTATTTCATAATCCGCTTTCCTGTGTAAAATTTTAATCATACAAATTACCAAGACCTAATTTAGATCCACGAATATTTTAAAGAATGAAAACAATTCTTTTTACTTAATAATTTTTATTTTTATGACACATAATATAATTATTGCCCACGTTATATCAAGAATACGGCTTAATATTATCAGTTCAAATTTATTTCTGATGGGTAATGGTGTAGAATAAAGCA
This sequence comes from Mongoloraphidia duomilia, assembly GCA_039654895.1. Taxonomy (NCBI): domain Eukaryota; kingdom Metazoa; phylum Arthropoda; class Insecta; order Raphidioptera; family Raphidiidae; genus Mongoloraphidia; species Mongoloraphidia duomilia. The sequence goes on from CM077527.1 coordinate 20,126,825, forward strand.
ATAAAATTATTATAATTTACTATAATACATATGGGAATAGAATAGGGCAGGGATGGCGAACCTATGGCACGCGACGGAATATTGTAGGTACGCCATTGATTGAGATACACAATCGAAATATTTAAAAATATCTTAGATGCTGTCGAAAAAATTTGACTATCATTCAAATAAACATATATATTATGAGATCGAGGGGGCAGTATAGCCTAGTGGTTAGCATGCTTGGTGCCGCAAACTCTAGACTGGACTGTCGTGGGTTCGAATCCCACCTGCGCTCATGGATGTTTTGTGATGTTATTTAGTTTTAAGTTAGTTGTTATTTAGTGTAGTTGAAAGACGCTAATGACCTTAGATGTCGACGCGTCTATAATCTACAATAAATAAATATGAGATCGACACGGCAAGTCGACGAAAATTTCATGGCATACAATGCATTTCGAAATAATTATTTTCATCTAAGTTTGCACAGTGGCCGTCACTGTGCAAACTTAATAGATGAAAATAATTATTTCGAAATGCATTGTATGCCATGAAATTTTCGTCGACTTGTCGTGTCGATCACATATTTATTTATTGTAGAACGTCGTGTTCGAGGGTGGGCCATGGACCCCCTTAAACTGTCTTGTGAAAAGGTTCGCCATCCCTGGAATAGGGCCACCGCGCTTCTAAGTTCTACAAAAAGCCGACATTTAATTTTGAATAAATTTGCTAATGGGTAAATTATATTTGAGTAAACAAGAATCGAAACAATAATTTTTAATGTAGGAAATCGATTCTCGGGAACAATAGACTTTGTAATGCAGTGTATTTATTTAATACATTTTATTTGCCAACGTTTCGACTTTCGACTTAAATCAAGTCTTTATCAAGGCTCTGTAACAATTAATAAGTTTGTTTTTTAACCTAAAATAATCTAAATATCATATTAAGATTTAAGATTTAAAAGTTAGGGGCCCGAAGGAAGCCACCGCGACCTATAAGATCTATTGTGTTCCCCTAGTTTCTTATCAGTTTTTTAGGATTCCAAGGCTATATATTAAGTCAAGAATCCTCATTAAACTGACGTCTTTGAAGTCCTTTGGAAGCATCAGGGATGATCCAAAGTGTTTGTATCTTGTCTGTACGATAAATATCATATAATTTTTACATACCTAAAAAATTTTTTATACACAATAGTCAATTTTGTATTCGACATACAATTTCATAAAGTTAATTAATTACAAAGTCTATTGTTCCCGAGAATCGATTTCCTACATTTGAAATTTATAGACAGATCACTCAAGCAATAATTTTTAATAATTTGTATTCAAATTAGTGGAAATTTTTAAAAATTATTTACAAATCAGGGTAAATTAATTTATAGACATTTTGTTATGCGAATTATGTAAAATGTCTTGTCTTTGTTTTAATGTGAGAAATAAACGTTTTATAATTATTTCTAAAATGGTGGAAAACGTTTAAAAAAGAAGTTGCAGACGCGTATAGCATATTCACATTATCTTTCTAATTGTTACCGTAAATAAAGAAGTAGGTAAAATTATTTATCTTTACATTTAAATCAAAGTTGAGATAATAAGACTAATGTTCAGTTTGTGATTCATTATTAAAAAAAAGAGGCTTGGTGTGTGGGTAAAACCACACTGCTAACTTCCCATTGGGTGCCCTTACAGATTAGGAGACCCGTCTACCGTTGAGAAACTATTTGCAAGACATGTTAACATGTTTTTTTTGTTATAAAAACACCACCAATTCAATTTTTTGCAAACCTTATCGCAAGTGTTCATTATATGCAATTATGCGTCGAATGAAATTGGTCCGGAGTCGATATCATTTTTTGTTTTCGAGATATGCGAGACGAGAAACATTTTACAACAATTTTACTGTTAGTCCAGTCACGAGAGCTTAAAAAGGTAGGTCCACCTTGCGTTTTGCGCAGCAAATGGTTTTATTTTTTTGTGTCCTCAAGCATGTTTAGGAGATGTCAAATCCAAGTTTGCGACCTCTAAAACAGAGCGGTGTAGTTTTGGTGGGCTAAAAACCATGATTTTTTTGCACTTTTTTACGTTTTTTGCTTATAACATAAAAACGGCTTGTCCTATCGAAAAAAATGGTTCTATTCAAAATTAAAGAGCACAAAATTTACTTCAAAATGCACTAGTCAAATATGTTTTTGTTCCGATTTTACCGACTCTACAGAACTTAGAAAAACAAAAAAAAAATAAACTCTTTTTTTGTTTGAAGGCGCTAATCTCAGGAACTACCAGTCTGTAAAAGAAGCAAAGTACTAATCAATGAGACCCTGTACGAGTTTTTTAAAAATTCAATCCCAAAGAGTGAAAACGGGAGTGTAGGATTTATTGTAATAACAAAAAATCCTACATCCACGTTTTACTTCCTGTGGGATTGAATTAAAAAAAATAATCGAATAGCCTATAACCTTCCTTAATAAACGGGCTATCTAACAAAAAAAAATTTTTTTCAAATCGGACTGGTAGTTCCTGAGATTAGCGCGTTCAAACAAAAAAAAATAAACTCTTTTTTTGTTTGAACGCGCTAATCTCAGGAACTACAAGTCCGATTTAAAAAAAAAATTTTTTTTAGATAGCCCGTTTATTGAGGAAGGTTATAGGATATACGAGTTTATTTTAAATTTAACCCCGAAGGGCGTAAAACGTGGGAGTAAGATTTTTTGTAATAACAAAAAATCTTACACCCCCGTTTTACCCCCTTTGGGATTGAATTTAAAAAAACTCGAATTGCCTAAAACCTTCCCTAATAAACGGGCTATCTAACAAAAAAAAATTTTTTTTAATCGGACTTGTAGTTCCTGAGATTAGCACGTTCAAACAAAAAAAGAATTTATTTTTTTTTGTTTGAACGCGCTAATCTCAGGAACTACCAGTCCGATTTGAAAATTTTTTTTTTGTTAGATAGCCCGTTTATTAAGGAAGGTTTATAGGCTATTCGAGTTTTTCAATAGTTAAAAGCTTGAAAAAATGCTTTTTTTTCATTTTGGTAAATTTTGGCAATTTTCTAAGTTCTGTAGAGCCGGTAAAAATGGGAACATAAACATATTTGACTAGTGCATTTTGAAGTAAATTTTGTGCCCTTTAATTTTGAATAGGACCATTTTTTCGATAGGACCAGCCGTTTCCATATTATAAGCAAGAAATCGAAAAAAGTGCAAAAAATCGTGGTTTTTAGCCCACCAAAACTTCCTCGCCCTGTTTTAGAGGTCGCAAACTTGGATTTGACATCTCCTAAACATGCTTGAGGACACAAAAAAATAAAATCATTTGCTGCACCAAACGCAAGGTGGACTTCCTCTCGTGACTGGACTATATGTAGTTTTTTTGTTATAAATAAAAAACCGCTAATTGAAATTTCCTGCAGACCTAATTAGGAGTTCATTATGTGTCGAATGAAATTTGTCCTGAGTCGATATCATTATTTGTTCTTGAGATATGCGAGCCGAAAAAAGTTCACCAACGACGAACGATTTAACGTATGTACGTGCTACGTACAAACAGAGAGAGACATCTCTCTAAAAACAGATTTGGACTCGAAGGATCTCAAAATGTGCAGATATGTCCAAATTTTTCATTCGCAAAATCGGACCCATTACAACAACTTTCCAATGGGAAGTTAATAAATATTAAGAGCCTTCGGGATTCGATCCTGGGTCTGGTGTTTGTACCTGTCGGTAGACTGGTACTTTTTCGCACGGTCACGTGGCTTACTGTTTCTGAGACCTTAACATGGTTAGATATACATTTTATTTCACATGTCAACATCTAATATTTCTAAAATGCCACTCCAGTATGAGACATTAAACATTATGATCTATGACGTAGCGTTTTTTCCTGACTGATGATAGCGGTTTTGGGAAGGTATGCGGTGGGCTTTATGATTGTTATTATTCATAAATAAATGGTGGGGAACAATTCAATAAGCCGGTAAATATTTAAACACTTATACGTACAGTTATAACTTGATCTCTTTTGTGGGTGCATTTCACTGTGAAATACATAAATCAAAGTGAATTTGTGTACATTTTTGCTTTAAAAAAATTGTGATATATTTTAAATTAATTTTAAAGGTAAGAATTTAATATTAATTCTTGTAATGTCTTTTCTGCAACAATTGTGGTCGTATTTATAAAATTTAACCTCTAAAAATAAATATTTTGAAACAGCATGTTATAAAATACTTATAAAAAACCAAATTGCTACAAGTTAAAATATCTTCACTTAAAGTGTATTGCAGGATATTTATTCTTCCATGATTTTGAAATAATATTTTTAAAAATAAAAGATTTCCCAGAAATAAATAATTTGAAATTAGAGCTATAAAGCAAAATAACTTCGGAATGAGTCGCAATGTAAGATATTTGTTGTGTGTTTTAATACCACCAACAGCTAAGGTGATTTGGGCCTAACACCAATTCATATTTTTAATTCATTATTATTTTTTTTATAATAAATTAAAAATCTAATTGACACTTTTATCAGCTCTCGGGCTAGAACCCGGGAACTGGGGACTTGCAATAGAGGAACCATATAGCGACGCCATAAACAACAACATTGCTACACGCTCGGCTATTCTCAAGCCCGTAAGATATTTGTTATTTCCTTTAAAAAATAAAAAAAAGAATATTGTAGATCGAATTGTCAACGTTTTTCGATTTACTGCTTTTAATCTGTTGAAAACATTCGTCATTTTATTAATCTCAATCTCTTCTCTAATCTCTAAATAAGTATAAAACTTAAAGTCGATGTCTGCCTCTGTCTGTTTCTCCGCTTACTTCTTCTAAACCACGCAACGGATTTTGAAATTCGAGTTCATAAGAAATTCTAAAATTGTAATTGAAAATCGCGAAACGCAGTTATCGGTTAGTCTGCAGTATGTACGTACGTCCGAGCTCTACAGGTCGCAACTCTTGACGGATGAACTTGATTTTTTTTATATGGCTTTTAAATGGATAAGAAACCCCTTTATTGAAATTCATTGAAGCGCGTTCAGTATAGTTTTATAGTTATAAACAAATGTCTGTTGTAAAAAAGTTAAGTTTATCACCCAGAGGCAAACTTAGCTGGGTGTCCACATTTGTATTTCCAAATCTTCATAGTTTCCGGGCAATGTCTGCCGTGGTTTGATGGTATTTCTACCTGACGTTTCGTCTACAACTGCGATAGACATGTGGCAGCGGTCGAAGTGTCATCCTTGGCACTTAGACATATTTTATACTATTTTTTGGACGTATGATTTAAAAATGTATCCGGATCGAAGGACCATAACATTGTAGAAATACCATCGGGCCATGGCCTACAAGCCCGGAAACTATAAAGATTTGGAATAACCCCGGCCGTGAAAGCTTACACACACATTTATCTTTGCCAACGATTTAAGTTTTTAAAGTTAATAATAAGCAATATTTTATAAATTCAGTCACGTGAGATGCATAACAATTATGTGAAAAAAGTTATTCAAACCAGAAGCTTAAATTTAAAACTGTAATTTCTTCATTGTTTAAAACAACCTCAAAGGTCAAGATCACACTGTAATATTCATTATACGTATTTGTTTCGTTTTGGAATATTGTTTGTCGGCTGTAATATTCGTAGCGCAGAAATAATTGTAACCAAGTAAGTACTTTATTATTTTAATTTATATGTACCTACGTCATAATAAATTAAAGGTAGGTCATTTTTGAAACAGGATGTGAACTTCGCGGTTTTATTCTTAAGGCTAAATTTCAAAAGTCCCCCTCCATAATATGTCAGTAGACAGGGGCGGATAGGCCCACCGGGACACCGGGATTTTCCCGGTGGGCCGCTACTTATATTGACGAAAATGGGCCGATGCAAATATTCATAGTCATGTGGGCCGCTAGATTCTATTTTTCCCGGGCTGGTCAGATCATACCTATCCGTCCCTATTAGTAGAGTAGTATCGTTTAGAGAAGATAGTAGCGTCATTTCTACACACAAACGAGTTTCGGGTCGGACGGGTCAGTGTTTTTAACAAGGGGTGATCATTGGTGCATCTCGAATGAATGAATTGTAAATTTTAGACGCTCGTCAACAGAAGTCATTAGCGTTTGGGTGCGTCTCGATATGCGACGAACAACTAAATGATCATATTCATAGGACCACCCCTTGTAAGAAAACATAGACCCGTCCGACCCGAAAATCGTTTGTGCGCAGAAATGACGCTACTATCTTTTCTGAACGGTAGGTACCTACTACTTTACGTTTGATTTGTCTTTGAAATGAAACTTCTTGAGTCGCGATGGAAGAAGTTTTATTTTAAATCTACGGCGTATAACGAAAGACGATCCATCGTCAGGAGTGCATTCGATGTTTGGGCCAGTTCAGACACGGTGGTATCTCCGCGGATGCAAACCACGCGGAGTTTATTTACATTAGCGTCTTCATATTCGTTCATACATCCGCATGGCTGCCACCATTCGACCGCCGGAAAATAGAACCATACGGCGTCCGCGCGGTTCTATTACTATGGTGTGCCGTGACGGCGTCCAGTTGCTTCGCGGAGGCCGCGCGTTGCGAACGTGTGAACAAATACAAACACATTGCATCTTCGGCTTCCATATTTGAAATGTATGTAACCTTGCCCCTCTTTTGCATATCCCCACGCTTACCGCGGCTGTCGGAAAACGCGCGATCGCAAACGCGCGAATATATAAAGTGACCCTTTACAGGCCGATGTGCGGGAAAGTAGTAGACGCGCTAACCAATCCAATAGAAATTTGCGCTGATCGCGCTTGCGACAGCCCAATAATAGAAGTGAAGTTTGCTACACAAGTGAAGTGTTAAAGTTTTCTAAAATACTGAAAATGAAGACAAAAGCAACTATTTTATAAAGGGTAGGACACAAAATACCATATTTTGAAAGTACTGGCGTTGTCTATACATCTTTCTCTTCTGTAACGTTTAAAAGCATGGGGCACTCGATGAATTAAATGAAATATTATAGGTACAGTGAGTGTCGCTCGCTTCTGAAAGTTACAAAACAGAAAGAAATTTATTTTCTACTTTTAAGTGCTTCGATATAAACGTGTTTTTTTAGAATTTTGTAAACTATAAATTTTTTTTCATTGCAACTAAAAATGGATAAATGGAACTCCGCCTTTGGTTGTTATTCGTGGAAAAAAAGAATGTATTTTTAGTGTTTCGATGGGATCAAAGAATAAACCGGCAAGCTGATGTGCGCATTGTTTTTTATGTAAGCCTTGGATTGCGGTTAATCATTAAATATAGTAAAGATACATTAATTGTATTATAGTATTATATACAGGATACCTCAGAATTAATAATATCGAGAATTTGGAGAGAAGATTCCTTATTATCGAATAACTTTTCATTGTTTTTTGAAGTGAAAACTTCCTTAGGCGCGCTTTGCCTGGCCTGTTAACAACAGTGATGTGAAACGCACCCGACGCTGACAATCGATGTTACTCGGCTCAAACACGAACACGTATTTGCAATATGCTGGCTACAGTGTGTAGTTCATAAGTGTGCTAATAGATGACACTAAAAACTTAATACGAGTAAAAAGTTATTTGTAGTTCACAAGTGCGCTAACAGATGACACTAAAACGTAATATGTATTATCGTTAAGGTATTATATTCATTAAATTTAATAGTATAGGCCGATTTTAATATATTTATGATTAAACTATGTGATTAAAAAATTATATAGATACCTACTTATATATTTTAAAATTATAAAATCTGAAGCCCATAGACACACTTGTGGCTCATGTTGTCAGTGTCGTGGCTAGGATCATCGGCGCCCCTGGCAAGATTCTGATTTAGCGCCTGATTTCGCGCTCTTTGCTTGAAAATAATCATAAATTCGCATCGCTGATTTCGCTCTCTCGGGGTTAGCGACCCTGGCTTAGGCCCCGGTTGCCAGGCCCTGGCTATACGAGGCTGCGTGTTGTCAAGCGTCTATAATCTACAATATCTGTCTATTTATTTTATTAGTACCTACTTTATTTGTCAGTTTGCCTTACAATAATTTGTTTATTGTTGGTTTGTGTTGCGTCATACTTTCAAGATGTTAGACATAATTGTCATTTAAGAATTGACACACCAAGGATTTATTTAGTAATAGTAGTTTGTATATCTAGTGTCGTAATGAGGTGTATTACGCACGAGTAATGACGTACTACCTACGCTTAAACGAGCGCCACACAGTAAGAAATGAGAAGGTCGATTACATAGATTATCGATGGTCCATTTGTAGCTAGCGATTAATCTGGTAATAGGCACACAAAGAGACAATGGCGTCGCAAACAGATATCGTCTGCACATCGCGTAGATTCCATAAAAACACATTGCGCATGCGTGGTTACTAATTTTAGATTAATTTGTTTTGTATTCATCCATTTTATATATGTAACTATACATTTTATTTTGTAATTTCTACACACTTTATTGAAATATTACACAAATTATGTAATTTTAATTTACTTTATGTAAAAATCACAAATTTGTTTAACTTCACAGTAAAAATCCAAGTTTTTATGAAGTTTTCTGTGTAAAAATAAATAATAATGTAAAATCACTTAGAAAATCGAGCGAATTCTATTTTAACTTTCAAAGTATTTTTACATCCATTTTTTAAAGTACCAGTGATAATATCATAATATCATTACGCACGAGATATATGTGGTATTTTTTATCATATCCCCCATAGGCCATAACATAGCTGCTTTCCACTCCATTTTTAGTATTTATCCAGGAAACGTTTTTGCAATTTCTCGCCTGAAGGATTTGCCAGGCGCGAATTGGTCAGGGACGCTGGAACGTCCTGGGCCCCCGGAGTTGAAAAAAGTCCGAGCACTCCTATTTCCCAATCCCAATAAATAAGAAATTATTCAAATCTCTCCCTCGGGTCTGTACAAATGTTAGCGTCCCTGTAAAAACATTCAGTCCGCGCCTGGAATCTGCAGTGTGATTCTTGAATCTTGGTCCTTCATTTAGCGTTTACCTGAATCCTTTAGCTTTAAAAATAGCATCGGGACAGCCATAACCGTTTTTAGGCGAGGGGAAAGGATTTGAGTACATGGGGTATTTTATAGGTATCCAATGCTCTTAAGAAATCTAAGAAATCGTTAATTACACCTAGTAACAATGTATTGGTACTGTTTGACTTGAATCTCTGTGGTCTCTTGAACTTTTGAGAAAATTGAATCCCATCAAAAAAAAATCTTGTAATAAATATTATTAAAAAAAACTTTTTAGGAACAAGCTTTTATTTAAATGCATTAAAAAAAAGAAATAATTTTTAATAATTTAGGTTCATAATTATAAAAGCGTGGATCGTGAACTCTATGATAGTTTATTAGTTACGACTAACGCTTTTATAATTATTAACCTAAATTATTAAAAATAATTTTTACCTTTTTAGTGCATTTAAATAAAAGCGTGTCTCTAAAAAGTTTTTTTACTAATATTTATTTTGTTCATTTAAGTCTTTCAAAGTTTTACCCCCCTTTGACACCCGTAGGGGTTGAAATTCGAGAAATGCTTTCTTAGTGGATGCTTACTTCAGAAAAGGAACCAACTGTCCAAATTTCAAGTTTGTAGCTTCAGCGATTTGGTCTGGGCGTTGATCAGTCAAAAAAACCCTACATCCCCGTTTGAACCCCTTAAAGTTTGAATTTATTTCTAAAAACGATTTAATCATGTATTGTCATCGGGAATACATATGTGTACAAAATTTCAAATCGATCGGATACGTGGAAGTCGTTCAAAATTGACTTGCAAGATTTGACCTAAACTAACATACATTGCAAGTTAAATAAAAGCTTGTAACAATAAAGCCAAGTCTCGTGATCGCGTAGCAGTAAGAAGTTGTGGGATCTAATAGAGCCAAGTCCGATTAATTATAAGTGCACCTAGATGATTGATTCAATGGTAAAGTGAGGATGAGTGATGACAAAGATAAACTTGTAAAGGTCGATTTATATTATCCGGTCAGACACGGAGCGGGAACGTAGCGTTTCCGGCAAGACAAACATTTTTACATGCGTTTCAAATACAAATATTTATACTTAGCGGATCCCGTCCGTTCAGACACGTATCAATACTCGTATTTGAAATGCATGTAAAAATGTTTGTCTCGCAGGAAACGCCACGTTCCCGCGCCGTGTCTGACCGGATAATATAAATCAACTTTAATTCGATAAGTCACGGAACTTTTATGTAATTATAAAAAGAACATAAATTAATAAATTGAATCAACATTTTCTACAGAATCTAAACGAAGTGAAATCCCAACTTTTTTTATAGGTCTTGATCACGATTTGTTTAGAAAAAATTCCGCAGGTCATACCGTCGACAACAGAAATACCAAATGTTACATGTGGTCAGATGTTGTAGATTATAGACGCTCGACAACTGAGGTCAAATTGTTGAAATAATTGCCAAACAAACAATTTACATGATCCTGGCTCATAAGCTTGTATATACATATTATTATTGATGAAAGAATTATTTCGATAACACATTGAGAGCCATGAAACTTTCGTCGTCTTGCCGTGTCGATCTCAGCATCTAGCATAATATTTTTTAATTATTTCCAGTGGCGTAACGCTGACTCTTAAGGCCCCCCTCGCAAAATTAAGTGATATTTCGATTGTGTACCAACTACCTCAATCAATGGCGTTCCGATAATATTTCGAGGACAGTGTGGTGTAACAGTTAGCGTAGCCGACCTTTGGATTACACTGTCGTGGGTTCGAATCTTACCTCCGCTCATGGATGTTTTGTGATGTCATTTAGTTTTAAGGAAGTTGTTATTTAATATAATTTAGACGCTAATGACCTCAGTTCTCGACGCGTCTATAATCTACAATAAATAAATAAAAATAAAATAAATCCGACAATATTCCGTTGTGTGTCACCCATGGCACGTGTGCCAATGGTTCGCCATCCCTGTCTTAGAGACTTATGCAAAAAGATAAGGTCGTGTTTCGTAACTAACAATTAGTTGTAACTTTAGCAGCAAAAAAGTGTATTTTAACATTTTTTTCTATAAGAAGAATATTCTGGTGCCAGAACTATTATGCGTTTTTTTAATTAATAAATAATTTATTAATCGTAGTTCAAAGTCAATGTTTGACGTACTTTTGTTTAATTATTAAAATAATTACTGTTAACTTTTCCATTGCACATTTTTTAACAAATTAATAATCGAGTACCAGGGACAATAAAATTTTATTTTTCATAGTCAATACGTCAGTCATAATTCAAATGGAAATTAAATAGACAATAATAATGGAATTTCAATGAAACTTTTCTCAAGATGACGTCGATATCGTTTATTTATCGATTTTTTTGCATGTTCTTTTTTATTTAAATAATGACATAACATACAACTATAAACACTGTAATACTTAAAAACTGGTAAAACATAAACTTATTATTACTTATATTTTCCTGACGTTTGTATCCACATTAGTGGCTTTTCAATAAAAAATTATTATTATTATTATTATTATTATACAGCAGTTCGGACTGGAAAAAGTATCAGTTGAATTTTCAGTTTATAAAAGATTTATTTTACTTATTTATTGTAAATTATAGACGCATCGACAGCTTAGGTCATTAGCGTCTTGATTACATTAAATAACAATTAACTTAAAACTAAATGACATCACAAAACATCCATGAGCGGAGGCGGGATTCGAACCCATGACAGTATGATCCAGAGGCCGCTGGACCACACTGTCCTCGTTTATAAAAGACTGGTTTTCCGGCCCGGCTTCGCCCGGCTAGATTTTGGTTTGGTAGCGAAACAATCAAGAGTAACCAATCTCTCATAGACTCATATATCACTTTACTCTATCCCAGAAGTTCAGCCATCGTACACAGATTTTACTTATAAGGTTTCAGCTGGTGTACACTTTTTGATTTTTTATTCTTTATTTTAAAACCAAACACAATAATAAATAAGTATTATATTTTAATTTTTATATCATTTTGTCTTTTACTTACGCGGTACAGTTTTCTACATTTTTAATCATTTTTTTCAATTAACACTCGTGTAAAATTCGTTAAAATCTTAGTACGATAAAAATCCGCAATATTTGGTATTTTCGAGACTTCGGGAGAAGTGCCGGGATTCTCTTAGTTAGATCCCGACTTCGTCTTTGGTCCCGGGACTTGAATGTCCTAATTGTGGTTAAGAAGTGACTAAATTGATGTTTTTTCTAGTCAATTTAGTTAATTTGAGAATGTCTTACTATCGTACTAGAACTGCAACATTACTACTGTGATTTATGTGACTATAGTTTGAATAATTTTTTATGAACGCAATTAACACACCGCGGATTGCTTACTTTCTTAACCTTGACATAAAACTCTAACGACCTTTAAAATAAAGAAGTTTAATGACATTAAATAATGTCTTTAAAATATTACACTTATAGTTTTCACAGTAGTGTGTCGCCGAGACGAGAAATCTCGACACGAGATCAATTTTTCTTGTCTCGTATTTTGAGATGGAATTATATTGTCGAGGTTTAAGGACTCGTCACTAATCGAGACGTACAACTTTGCAAGACAGGCTCGAGAAACTATACGAGACGAGAGTTATAAGATTTCTTGTCTCGGTAATTTCTCGACAACGTTATCGATGACCACTGCTTATATATGGCGTTACCTAGGGAAGTAGATAAAAATAGTGTCGGGACGCACAAACATATTTTTTTTATTAATATTTACCTATTTATGATTAATTATTTAGATTTATACGGCTGAATTGCCATTGAAAAAAAAAAATTGTTGGAAAGCAGCCAATTATATAATTGATTCCAAACATATTGGAAGAAATCATTTTACCAACCATAGTCACAGTTAGGATTCTAACCTGAACCTTTCCACTTTCGCGCTAGACGCTAATGACCTCAGTTGTCGGACGTTTATAATTTACAATTCATTCATTCCACTTTCGCGGCGGAATGAGCTTACATTTACTCAGCCGTGACATGATTACTAATCTAACATTCTCCTTATATGCTTCGGAATCAATTGATTTTCACTACATGCGAGTGTTAATTCATTATAGCTAGGTTGTAGGTGTGAATCTTCGTACTAGCGAGAGCTCATCATGATTTATATTAAGATTTACAATGAATTTAATTATTAACAAAATTGCGGAAGAAAAAAGATTAACTGCAAAGTGCCAAAAATCGTAAGTTTTTAAATGGGAAAATTCGAGGGCTTTGGGGCACAGGTTAGAATAATTTGAGAGACATTTGAGTCCATGGGAATAAATGAATTGTGAATTATAGACGCTCGACAAGAGTCCATGGGAGCATTAATATTAGGAAATAACCATATTAAGGACCACGCTAATGTATAGTGTATATATCTTATTTAGGCCTAAATTAATTAATTTAGTTTGAAAACTGCTAAGTTCGCTATATTTATAAAAAAAAATATACGTACATTGTTGCTGTGTGAATACGGCTTTATATTATAATAATTTGACACTTTTTTACGTTTTGTAGTAATCACTAATCAATAATTTATTTAGAATAATAATGCACGGATAATGAGTAGCACACTAAAAAATCTAAGTACTTGTATTATAACAAAAACTTATAAAAATATTTTCAATAAATAAATTATCCTTGCTTTGACACTGAAAATCGAACTGCCAAGATTTGTGTGGAGCAGCTGCTTTTAAAGGAATCATTGGTAAAAAAGTTAAAAAATACTCCATCTGAAATGCAAGGAAATTTATTGAAAACATTCCTATATGCAAAAACTTTTAGACGAGGATCTGTTATAGACGGAGAGTCCACCGTCATATTTCCTATGTATCGAATGCACAGAAAAATTTGTCTGTGCATTCGATACTCAGGAAATCCGACGGTCGATTCTGGGAACAGATTATTGCGATAAGAAAAACTTTCCTCCTGTATTCTGGCCTCCTGATCTCATAGCTTGTATGTTTAAGTTAGCATATTGGGACAGACAAAAAGGGGAGCCACAATTATTATTATTTTTAGTCTGCCGTATCATGGGATACTACTGTTTCCTTATAGATATCATCGTGGGGTGCCAGAGCTCATCCTGTCGCAACCCATCGCTAGCCCTAATTTTTCAATTTTAAAAATAATAATTGTGGCTCCCTATTTGTCTGCTCCAATGACTCACACAGAAACATTTATTTGCGTACGCGATACATAAGAAATCCGACGGTCGGCTCCACGACTATAATCGGACTTCAAAAGATGAAATGATTGTTTATAAAAATAGATATATTTTCCACCCAGAGGAAGTCGTTAACCCAGATCGGCATCTTCCTGAAGGAGCTACTATACAATTCAACTTAACTCAGTACCCGCAGCCCCTGCCATTGTTGGATGAAGTAGGGGGGGGGGGGTCTTCAAAGGTCTTTGAGAAATTAAAAATCAATCTTGAATAAATAGTTTAAACGACAGCTACTCTCTACACTCCTTACTATTATCTATCGCATGCGCACCACGTTTTTCGTTTTAAATCTTACAAGTATTTTCATAGTTAATAAAAATTCACAATTACAAATTTTCAGGACAATGTGTATGGGGTTAGGAATCTGTATGCGGTTATAAATACGTCTATGGAGGGCAGTGTAGGTTAGTGGACAGCGTACTTGGTACCAGACTAGACTGTCGTGGGTTCGAATCCGACCTGCGCTCATGGATGTTTTGTGATGTTATTTAGTTTTAAGTTAGTTGTTATTTAATGTAATTTAAGACGCTAATGACCTAAGTTGTCGACGCGTCTATAGAATAAAAAATATAAATACGTATATGGGGCTAGGAGAAATTATTTTATACTTTTTAGTCCGTTTTAAAAACGTGGTATATTTAGAAAAATGTATGGAAATAATTATTTTCCTTTATGCCTACCGTAAAAAATCGTACACCACTTTTCCAAAAGAAAACGCCACCGATCAAGTATTGTGGGGTGTGTGCTCCACATTGTAGTTACGCCACTGAGTTACTATTCCTCGTTTTCAAAAATGAAAATTCAATGAAAACAACTCGTGTATAGATCAGTCAAATATTAGCTAGTTCATAAATAAAACAATTAGATCACAAATAAACACATTTCATATAATATTTAGGTAAATTTCCGTTAAGTAATTGTTTTTTCTATACCTACAAGTTAAAGAATTTTGTCGCTTTATAAAGAATTTTTAATTAATTTTTATTATGTATACTTATATTTATTTGGTCAGGTGTAAAGTTGATAGGCAGGCTTTTTGAATATATTTTAATATAATAAAACAATTTGATAATTTACGCACTTTTATTGTGATAGGAATAATTAAGCGCGCGGTGGTTAAGTTTGATATGTGAAAACAATAATATTGTTATACATACTGCAGCAAACCCCAAGATGTTACGCCGCTGGCTACAATAGAAGCGTCGAGAATAGGTCACAGTGGTGAGGCGTGGAATGATATCGAAGATACCAGTACCTGCTAGACGTCTGGAAAGTACTAGAACGCGCTGTGTTTAAGCCACGTAGCTCTATATAAGCAAGGAGCCGACGGGAATTGAGGGCTGAGGCAGTCGTGAATCGGTGTCGTGTTGAACAACGGAAATAAATACAGTATAGATATTTGTTCAGTGCTATTGAAGTGTTTTACTTTGTTTGAGAATTGCTATTGTGTTGACTGTTAGAATTGACATAAAATTGTTGCTTTGATTGTTATTGAATTGTTGTTACATTTTTAATTATTGTAAATAAATAGTTATTCCGCCCACGTAGAAAACAGTTTTGTGACAATACTTTTAGTTTAGTATCTGCTGAAGATGAGAGCATAGCTCTCGAAATCAGTGGCGGCATAACAGGGTGGGCCGGGTGGTCCATGGCTCACCTTAAACTGTCTTGGCACACCCTCCCCAATCTCTAGTTTATCTTTTAAATACGTTTTAACCCTCGAAATTTCGACAATTTTTCTTGTAAATTCTATAGCAAGTAATCTGGGTTAAAATTTTAACGAGCACTGAAATTTTGGGAACAAATCTTATTGGCCCACCTTCAGAACACCATGCCCAACTCTGGTTCACCGTAACAAAAAATCCTAGCGCCGTCACTGCTCGAAATGTACATTCACTAATAAAATTATTGTGGTAAGAAGTGACTATTAAACCAAGGCCCGCGGGCCATGAAAAGAGCCGCCGACACATTTGAATTTGCCCGCCACACCACCGCTGCCTCAGATATTTATCACAGACATAGAGTGGTCTATTTGGCCCGCAGACAGACTATAAATAAAAATATGGCCCACTTAATTTTTAAGTTGGGCACCCTTGGACTAAACTGTTGTTTTATATTTATTTATTCTAATGTTATCGTGCTTCAACTAATTTATCTGAGGCATTTGTATATTTCACAAGCTTATACCGGCCCAAAAGCTTCCATTATATAGAGTAGAATAAATTTAAAAAAAAAATAATCAATTTATTTTGACACGATTTTAATAAACTCAAAATCCTGTCTGTCTTTTTGGGTCATTAGTTTTTGTAAGTTTTTAAAGTAATTTCGATTTCGATTACCTAACCATTTTCAGAATTTTTGTCTGTCTCTTTGTCAGTTTATTATATTGAACCGATTGCAATCCCTATTGTAAATTGTTAACTCGATCCTGGAACATCTCTACATACTTAGTATAAAATGACGTCGCTTTCCGCGTCTGTCTGTCTGTATAACCGCTAACTCCTCCTAAACCACGCAACGGATTTTGATGCGGTTTTCACCATCAGTTAGATAATTTTCCACGGAAGGTTTATATATATAGCGAACGAGCGAAGCGAGTGAGTAATGTAATTATAATATTCAAGTGAATGAGCGAAGCGAGTGAGTAGTGTATTGCACCCGGGCGAACCGGATAGGGCTGCTAGTACGGTATATATATTTGCATGAGCATTTTTATGGATAACCTTACCATTGAGAAAATGAATTGCAACATATTCAACCTTCCAATAAAAACAAGGTTAGCTGTAATTTTATCAAGACTTGATTTAATTTTTTTATACGTGTTGTAAAATAAATCATTTATTGGTAAATATGAATGTCTAACGGGTTTTGCCATGTTACTAAAAAGGCAAAATCTATTTTTAACTGAGTTATTATCTTTTGTATTTTATTATAATCACGATGGACACGATTTCTAATATAAATTGTATTTAATATTTTATAAGGACGATGGAAGATAAATCCTATGATTGAATCTGAATGAATTGCTTCTTTTTTTAGCAATATATTCTTATTCCTTTTTTAGAATACGAAAACCCATTCAAAAAATGTATTTTGTTGAATTTGAACCAAATATTTTTTCAGAGTTACTGTCTTTACTGATCATTGAATTCTCCAATAAATGTTTGTTATAAAATGTCGTAACTTCTCTATTTCTGGAATTACAAAAAATACATAGTATCAAAATTATAGTATTTTGTATGTATGTAGTGGTGACATTATGTTTTTATTTTAATATAAAGCTGCGTTTACACGATACATTTTTTTATTGATATAACGATTTTCGACATTTCTTTTGTTTACTCATAAATGTACCTACTATTTGGTGATGGACGGTGGAAGGGATTAATTTTAGTGTGAACACGAATTAAGATTATAACTTTCATTGGACGTCATTAAAATATCAATATAGATAATCGATAGTGATTTCTAATTAGTAATTCTATTCTAGAATGTACAATACATTCTTTGAACCTTACATGGACTTAATATTTGTTTCTATTACATGAAATATAATTTGTACAGTAAACGCTTGATAATCCAATTTAACGACATACCATTCCTCAGGTTTCTTTGACCTGATAAGTGGTTTTGCCGTTTGACCTTGTGCAAGCTGTTGTATTGTCTAGGGCAGTTTTAGTCCAAGAGCTCGTGGCCAAAAATTACAAGATTTTTGTAAGGGCTAATATTTTGAGATTAGCTAGTATTTAGGGAATGAATGAATGAATTGTAGATTATAGACGCTCGACAGCATAGTATTTAGGGTGTAAATAAATATACGTAGGTACTAGTCAGCGGTCGAGACAACTGGAGTCGGGACGCTTTAAAAGATAAAAAAACTAGTGATTTGTAAAATCAGAAATTTTATTGAATATAATTTATGAATAAAAATAGGAAAAAAAACTTTTAAGTTAAACGGTTTTATAAATGTACTAAAAACAAAAAATAATATTTAATTTAGGTTCATAAGTATAAAAGTGTGGGTCGTAAACTCTATGATAATTTAATTATTACAGTCACGACCCATGCTTTTATATACTTATGAACCTAAATTAAATATGATTTTTTCTTTTTAGTACATTTATAAAACCGCTTAACTTAAAAGTTTTTTTACCTATTTTTATTTTTATAATGACGGGATTTATTAATAATTATTTTTTATGAAACAGCCATTGTTTTGGTAAGAAATGCGTTTTAAGAGAATAGTAACGAATATTCCGTTAAACCCCATACATTTTTGAACGCCAATCGACTCCACTTTAAATTTCGCGCTCAAATTAGGACCGCCTACTTCTGTAGTCTATTGGCTAGAATTTTTTTCTTTCAAAGGTCAACGTGTCTGCAAGTTCGCTGACAGTCGTAATTGTAAAAATTAACGTAAAAAAAAACAAACAAATATTTATAAACTCAATGAAACAGTATGGAGAGTTCTTTGAACTGAACGCAAAAAAATTCCATCACATAATATAAGACTGTGAATTTTTATGTTAAGAATGTGATGGAATTTCTTAGGTACGGTTTTTTCAGCGGAAGAAGTGCTTCAGTCTATTGTATTACTGCGGAATACTTTTTCCCATTACCTACAGAATTATTTTCGTACCTATTCAATATTATTAATTGATCTAGTTTAAAATTTATACTAAATAGATGTCAATCTATGTTAATATTTATCTAAACACATTCACTCTTTATATCGTTTTATAAATGCAGGGATGTCCACTGATACCATTTATAACGGATATTTTTCTAGATTCGGAACTTTATTGTATTTACCTACATTTATGCTGCTATTCTTTATCATAAACTAGCTGTACCCGCGGCTCCACTCACGTGCATTTCGAACTGCTTTGAACCGACTTCAAAAAAAGAAGGTGTTTCTCAATTCGGTTGTATTTTTTTTTATGTTTGTTGCCTCAGAACTCCGTCATATATAAACCGATTTTGAAAATTCTTTTTTTATTTGAAAGGATATACTTTCAGATTGGTCCCATAGAAATTTCATCAAAATCGGTTTAGTAGTTCGACTGATTTTAATAAAAGTTAGTAACGGCGTGTGATTCCTTTAAGATAAATGTCACTTTTTGTCACTAGAAGTAAAAAATAAAAAACTTTTTAACAAAAAAAAAACCTTCAAAAAACCACTGAAAAGAGGAAAATAATGAAATTTTGAGGTCTGCGCCAATTTAATAAAATATGTAATATATGTAATAAAATATGTACGGTTAGCGTAGACGACCTTTGGATGTCATTTAGTTGTAAGGAAGTTGTTATTTAATGTAATTAAGACGCTAATGACCTAAGTTGTCGACGCGTCTATAATCTACAATAAATAAATAAATAAAAATTTGTCATTGCTTCAACTTCACTGAAGTCTTGTCTTGAAATATCAAAACTTCACTAAGTCTAAGTGTAGATTAAAAAACTCTTGTCTTGTCTAATATCAAGAGTCTAGATTAATTGAGTGGTTTACATTACCTATAACCACTACTTAGTTTATCTAGACTCTTGAAAATTGTCTAGAGTTTTGGCAAGAGTTTTGATCTAGATAAAGCAAGTCTTGTCTTGAAAATTTCTATACAAGACTTTTGCAAGTCTTGTCTTGTCTTGAACATTTCTAGACAAGACTTTTGCAAGTCTTGTCTTGTCTTGAAAATTTCTAGACAAAAATTTTGCAAATCTTGTCTTGAAAATCTAGACAAGACAAGAGTCTAGATCTAGACGGCAACACTAACCGGGCAGCCAGTACAGTATACGAGATCTTGGTTTCTGTTATAAAACCAGTTTGTTACCAAACCCTGGTCGCCGCTTTTGTTCAGAAACTTTTCCATCGCGATCAGCATTCATTTTAATTGAAGAGTGGAAACAACCGCGTACTCACCGTTCGCATGCAAACAAGGAAATTCCTTAGAAGGAGAAACAACAACACGACAATCGTTTCAGTCTCTACTCGAGCATTGCGTGAATTTGACGTTTGCAAAGGACACGCGATCATTGCGCAGTGCATCGTCGCAAGTTATGAATGGATTTCATTGTAATAGTGTAATTAAAGTGCATAATTTAATTAATTTAATTTTTGAATAATTTAATAAACAGTTTTTGGTTATAAAGGAACTCACGTTCATCATGGTCTGGTAAATAGTTACATAATTTATAATTGTTTTTTAAGGGTAGCAAATAATAGGAATAATTAGTAGTTGATTGTAAATTGTGTTTTAAAAACCACCAACAGCTAAGGTTATTTGGCCCTAGCACCAATTCATATTTTCACTTAATGATTTATTTTTTTTAATAATAAATTGAAAATCCAATTGACACTTTTAAACCAGCTCTCGGATTAGAACCCGGGAACTGGGGTCTTGTAATAGAGGAACCATAGCAATGTCATGTAAACAACAGCATTGCTACACGCTCGGCCATTCTCAAGCTCAATTAGTAGTTGATGAAATTGCGAACCAATTTACGCAACTTACATTTAGCTACACAATAAACATTGACTCCATGCTAATACTTGGCTTCGACCCGTAAATCCAAATAATTCAGTGCAAGCCAAATAATATGGGTTACTAATTTGAAAATTTTTGATTTTGTCTGTTAGTGGGACATTATCTATAAATATATGTGTCAAATTTCAACTTCCAGCTCATCTGGAACTGGGTAAAAATTTATAGTCCATGGAAATTAGACTAAAATATAGCAATTCTCCAAAAAAATTCCCACCAAGTTTAATTTTTGTATGAATCTTTGTTGTGACATGTAGTGTAAATGGCTATTAATTCATGAGATGTCTACCAAATGTCTAGACATTTCATAAAATGACTTCTCATGTAAGTGACTATACGACATATTATTATGTATATATATATATATATAAACAAAAGAATTCTAGAAACGACGGTGATTTACAAAACAATGTTTTTCATCAAAATACCAACACGATAAATTTAAATTTGACGACTGTTTTGCCAACAATCCAAAGAAAGACTCCCGATAATCGTATTTTATTGATATTGTCATGTTAGCTAGCTCCTTTCTTACAGTAATAATAATAATAAATTCCTAAAACTCCTAAGCGGAGCATAGTGCCTCTACGAACTTTTTAAACCTCTGTCTATCTTTTGTTATGTTTTTGATTTGTAACCAGGTGACTAGATCATTCCTTGCTCCATAAGCTCTTCATGAAAAATCCTTCTCCAAGATTCTGATTTATAACCAGGTCATTCTTTGCTCTGTAAGTTCTTCATGAACTGTCCTTCTCCAAGATATTTTTGATTTATAACCAGGTCACTCTTTGTTCCATAAGTTCTTCATGAACAGTCCTCCAAGATATTTTTGATTTATAATCAGGTCATTCCTTGTTCCATAAGTTCTTCATGAACTTACAGCCCTTCTCCGAGATATTTCTGATTTATAACCAAATCATTCCTTGCTCTGTAAGTTCTTCATGAACAGTCCTTCTCCAAGATATTTTTAATTTATAACCAGGTCATTCCTTGTTCCATAAGTTCTTCATGACCAGTCCTTCTCCAAGATATTTTGAGTCTTCCTCATTTACGATATCCCTATAGATTCCATTCTAAGGCTATAGTCCTTGTTATGCCTTCATTTGATTTCCTCAACGTGTGTGCTATCCAATTTAATTTCCTATACGCTTGATGATCTTCCAAATTTCTTCGTGATGATTTTTGCACGTCTCCAGAACTCTTCATTTGAAACATTTCGAATCGTTTAACCTTGAGGATCGTTTTAAGACATTTGTTTATGAAAACTTGCAATTTATAGGTTATAGCTTTCATCACCTTCCAAGCTTCAGAACTATACAATAGAACCGATTTTACATTTGAGTTAAAATACACAGCTTAGTTCAGACTTCCGAACGTTTGGGATGCTTTTTTGATTCTATTATCTATATGTCTGTGCTATTGTTAGCCAGTAGCCAGATATATCATCTGCATAGTCTAAATCTTCCAGCCTTCTTATTTAATGTCCACCTAATGATAGTTAATTACCAACGTGAATAGTAGATCATTTCTTATAGTTATTTAATATTTATGTAGATTCTAGAATCTAGATATCTTTGTCATTTTTGCATGGCTTTTTTGTTATTAATAATGTAACATTTAGAAAAACCACATTAAATTTTAAAAATAAATAAATAATAGAAGACAAGTCGATTAAACCTGTCTAGTTGGAAAAACCCATTTGTATACAGATAATACGTAGGGTAAAGGCACCAGTTCCCGACAACTCACTTGTGGTTTACCTGCACTTTTAAATATTTTATAGTGACAGACTGGATTATTACACCACATGCATATGTACCTAATAAAGATAATTAAATAGATATATATTGTAGATTACAAACGCTTGACAAAGAAGTCATACGCCTCTTAAGATAATTAAAATATTATTTTTTTTAATTTATAGTTCACCGATATACTGTATCTTGGTGAAGAGAAATTAGAAAAAAGCAATTTGCAAGTGAGTTACAGATCTGTTGCTTGATGTGTAACTCACTTGCAAATTTATTTATTTATTTATTTATTTCCTAACATTGCACAAGTTATATTACAAAATATATATATATAAAAGGATAATATTAATATTAAAAAAAGGGCTTGAGAATAGCCGAGAGTGTAGCGGCGCTGTTGTTTACATGGCGTTGCTATGGTTCCTCTATTACAAGTCCCCAGCTCTCGGGTTCTAGCCCGAGAGCTGGTAAAAGTGTCAATTGGATTTTCAATTTAATATTAAAAAAAAAAAATAATAATAATGAATTGAAAATATGAATTGGTGCTAGGCCCAAATAACCTTAGCTGTTGGTGGTCTTTAAAACACAATTACCAATTACCAATATTAAAAAAGATTAATATTTAATTTCCATTCTCACCGATAGATTATATCGGTTGACGGTAAAATACAAATAAAATAATAACATTATACATTTATTACACATTAAGCATTTCTTTATATGTTATGTAATAACATATTCTTTAAATTAATAGATTTATACGGCTGATTTGCAATTGAAAAATTTTTATTGGATAAGCAGCGAATTAGATTGTATAATTGATACCAGACATATCGGAAAAAATCATTTTACCAACCATAGTCACAGTCAGGAATCTAACCTGAATCTTTCCACTTTCGCGGCGGAATGAGCTTACAGTACCCAACCGTGACATGATTACTAAACTAATGCATGTTACAGTAATCATATCACGGTTGAGTACTGTAAGCTCATTCCGCCGCGAAAGTGGAAAGGTTCAGGTTAGATTCCTGACTGTGACAATGTTTGGTAAAATGATTTTTTCCGATGTGTCTGGTATCAATTATACAGGATGTATCACAGGAAACCGAACTTAGGGAAAAGTACACAGTACAAATTAGTTAAGATCAGAGATTGCTTTGCCCTCTATTCATGTAAAAAACCATGATAATTAATTTAGTTAAGTTAGCCATGTGAATTCTATCTTTGTCACGCTACTCATTTTGCTTATGTTTTCCTTGTTGCACTCATTACTTTTCTATGTATTCAATCCTGTGATACACCCTGTCATAGTAATTTTAAAAGTGGTATACATAGATATAGGTAGGACGTAGGTGGTAGGGAGCTGGTGCCTTTACCTTATTACGGAACACTTGAGAACCTGTTTTGCGTAATCTTAAACCCAGTAATACTTAGTAAATTACAAGTACAGTGAAACTTATGTTTATTGAACGCCTATATAGTAGCTAGGTACCTACAAAAGAAAACCGTTGAACTTTCTTAACGTTTTTTTTACTTCCCACCTCTACTATGGTAGGGAAGTAATGGATTTAGTCCGAAAAAAATATTTCGAGATTTTAACAGATCTTCACGGTTTGAGACCCTAGCAATCGTTTAAGATCATTTTCTGACTGATGTCTGTATGTGT
This sequence comes from Mongoloraphidia duomilia, assembly GCA_039654895.1. Lineage (NCBI taxonomy): Eukaryota > Metazoa > Arthropoda > Insecta > Raphidioptera > Raphidiidae > Mongoloraphidia > Mongoloraphidia duomilia. The sequence goes on from CM077527.1 coordinate 20,151,033, forward strand.
GTGAATCGGTTCAGTGAATCCTGAGAGATTCAAAAAAACGTTCTCAATGTCACGAATTAACATAGGTAAAAAAAATATAAATGAATTCTAGATGTTATAATATGAAAAAAATGTAAATATTTTTTTTCTCTAAAATGTACAGTTTTCGAGAAAAAAAAATATTTTACTAAAAAAAATAAAAATTGTACGTAAATCAAGGTAACCATGATTTTTGCTATATTAAGCTAGCCATCCTAATAGATCACTAAACAAAAAAGAGGGCCATGCTTTTTTTCAAAGAATAAAAAAAGAGTGTTTATTTTTTGCAAATATTTACTAGGTGGGAAGTATAGGACTGGTCATCAGTCGAATTTTTTTTCTTTGGGAGCCGTCCTATCGCCGGGAGCACTGCAGCCTCTATGGCTTATTGTACTAACTTCCAATCTCTTATATCACCTAATCGACTCGTTCCTTGTACTAGCTTAATATGCAGTTCAGCTTATCGAAAAAAAATCAAATATTGCACTGTCGATATTATTATTTACTAAAATTGTATTATGATAAAGCATGTAACAATGGTATTTTTAGCAAATAGATACCATATTTTCAATGAAAATAGCCTAATAATTTATCACAACTGGCAAGGGAACGTCTATAAATCACGTAACGCTTTTTTGTAGAATTTTTTAAATCAAAGTGACGAAAAGAAAATTTGAATATGACTCCTATCCCCCAGACCCCATGTAGCATCATGTACGTCACAATAAAGCTATACCATACCCTCTTCCCCTCTAGAAGAATTGCGTGGTTTATGGACGTTCCACTGAAAGGCTTGTAACACTGGACGAATTTTCAACATTACGCTCAAGTTCAAAAGTTTCACTGACCTACTTCATATTTTGGCAAATTATAGTTTGTTGAGTGTCTATAACGTACAATAATTTAATCTAAATTATAGTTAATTGCTAGTTAAAAAATGCATGCAGGGAACAACACCAATTTTCCACTTGAGTTTTTATTAAATAGGCTACTTGTTTATATTTTTGATAAAAATTACTAAGTTATTCAAGAAGGTTGCCTCATTTATAAGTAGTTAATATAATAAATGATATCCTTGCTGATTTGAATGCAATCAATAAATTAGTTTATTTTTTTTAAACATGACTGGAGGAACTGGTTTTTAAGCTGATGTAATATTTTTCTTTTCGTCTAGATTAAGTTTTCTATGGTTTATATCAATAATTCCAAGCAATTTTTAGAACGGTTCTTTACTGACTTAATTGCCTAATTAACCGGTGTACAGTCAAATTTTTGAACAAAATATATTAGTAATTAATAACTTAAATAAGAAATTTAGGTAACTCTAACTTGTCAGTAACAATAATTAATGTAAGTTTATAATTTAATAATAATAATAGTTTTTTTATACGGCTGAATTGCAATTGAAAGATTTTTTCGTATATGTTTCGAAACAATTATATAATTGGCTGCTCTCCAACGAAAAAATCTTATAATTTAATAATGTTTATAATTCCTTTCCACAATACAATTCACTTTCCAGACAACTATGTTGTCTTTAATGGCAATATAAGAAAAAATGTAGATGCCCCTGCCGAGACTCAAACTCGAAACATCCAGATAAAAATTCATTTTATCCTCAAGTTATTCAAATTTCTTATTTGCTGAATCACTCTGCTATTTCTGTATCATTCTTTTATGGATAATCTTTTATCTGTCAGTTCTTAGAAATAAATATTGCAAAATGACAACTTTATATTTGTTTCAATTAAATAAAAAAGAAAAATTAACTAGAAAAACATATTTGAACTGAAAAATAAATATTGTTTTTATAAATTGTAAACATATAATATTAGTGATTTTTTTTTAATTTCGGATCCGGGATCTGACCTTGCCAGTTTTAAAGTTTTGAGGAAATAATTGGACTGAAGTACCTATTTATTATTTTTAAATCAGTTGCATTAACAATTTCGTAATACATATTGGGAAAACCGAATAATTTGTGTTGATCACGGTTTTTTAAAATAAAATATAACTTTTTATGTTTCATCAATTATCTTTTACATCAGGTAATGATGAATCACAGCACATGCACAACAGAAGATAGCGAGAAGCCTAGATTATAGACGCTCAATAACCGAAGTCAATTGCGTCTATAGAGGGCAGTATAGCCTAGTGGTTAGCGTGCTTGGTGCCGCAACCTCTAGACTGGACTGCCGTGAGTTCGAGTCCCGCCTGCGCTCATGGATGTTTTGTGGTGTTGTTTGGTTTTGGGTTGGTTGTTATTTAGTGTAGTTGAAAGACGCTAATGACCTGAGATGTCGACGCGTCTATAATCTACTATAAATAAATAAAAATAGCGTCTATACCTATACAGTGCGTCTCACATAGGGAATTTAGCATTGGGACAAAATGAAAGGATCAGAATAAGCCATGACTACATTAATTGTGTGAGCTGTTAAAAAATTTGACTTTCAATTTACAAAGCCAACTTGGGAACTAAGTTTGTTCTTATGAGGTTTCAATGTTAACATTTAGTACCTCGGCGTGAGAGACAAACTGTACCTATAATAAAAATATATCAAAAAACACAGGCACCGCCTGGAACCTTAGCAATAATCAAAGCAAGAAAAAATAATAGTTTAGACACCCCACTGGCTAATGGTTCGAACATCTTAGTTTTTTACCCCCTGTACGAAAGCCCTATAATCCTAGTAAAAAATAGCATTGGTCTGAGTTTGTCAGGGTTTCAAGATAGCTGGCGAAAAATATTAAATATTTCTGAATGTTAAAACAATATTTTTCGAAGCAATTGAGCAAGGTGTCAATGAATTTCCAAATCTTTGGGTTGTTGAATAACAGGCCAGAAATCTACAACATTTATGAAACCTTGTTTTAAATTTTTTTGAGGACACGGTATTTTTCAAGGTTAGAGTTTTACAAATTAATAACTTTAAGAAAATTGACAATATTATAGAATGCCAACCTTTTGAAAGACGATCTGTTATAAAACATTGATCAAGGTGATCAAAATCTCTTTATGAATTATAACTTGGGCAAAGAAACATAATATTGTGGGAGACATGTTTTATGCAAAAATGAAATCGAACTTGACCTAATAAGTGTGACAGCAGAGGTTAAACTAAAAATTTGCAGATTTACAAATTTATTCTATTATAAGTATATCTTTATTAACGAACTTCAAAAAAAGTTGTCGGTTCGACGCCGCAGGTGATATGGAATTTTTTTATATGGGTTGTTCCATATCAAATTACCAAACGTATATAGGTAACTTATTGTGTACAAATATATGTGTTTATTTTTAGGGTTCCGTACCTCCGTATGAAACCCTATCTATTACCCTGCCTACGATGTCTGTCCGTCCGTGTGTCCGTCCGTCTGTCACAGGGTAAGAGGTAGCTAGTTAAAATTGTCACAGATTGCGTGTTGTTATGACATGAATCCTGGCAATAATTATAATTAAATACTTAATTGAAAGATCTAAAGTTACCTGGGTCGATCCCGGGTTTCGGATCGCAATATTTTTATTTTTTATTCATCAAATATTCTGTTAAAAATTTAATTTAATTACATTTGATTCGGAAAAATTTTGAAACACTAAAAAGAACAAAATAAAATATAAGTAAAAAAAAACTTTTAAAAACAAGCTTAAATAAATAAATCTGTTAATTTTTTATCCCTACCTAACTCTTTATTTTTATTACCCTCGATGCGCGACTCTGACTCGCACTTGGCCAGTTTTTTTAGACAAAATCCAGCTTCAAAAACAGTCTTTTATTGTCCAAATATTTATCATTTGATTTTCTTTGAGTACAGTAAAGTTTAATAGCGACTTCAATCCAGTCTTATGCCTATAAAAATACAACCGAATTGAGAACCACCTCCTTTTTTTGAAGTCGGTTAAAAACTAAACCATCTGCCACTATCCAAGGTCATTGTCAACCCATATTTTATGTCAAACTTTTCTAGCATCAAATTTCTTTAATTTAAACAAAGGAAATGTTAATTTCAAATAAAAAAGAAGGGTTGTTTATTTTATTGATTTACGTGCAAATTAATTACAAAGTGGAAAAACAAGTTTTAAGATTAAGTTTCCTGATTTGTAAAGAACAAAGTATTTAACACTTTCTTCTACGTATATTCTATTTTATACTGACATTAGTTGTTAGTAATTGAATAACAAACTATTTATAAAATGTGGAGGATAGTGACATTCTTACTTGTCTGAAATTTTATGGAAGGCACAACATAAAAAATAAATGATAACTGCTATTCTGCATCCCAGAATAAAAGTGTGTTAATTGTCCACTTTTTCAAAAAGCGGTTTATTTCATTAAAGTAGGTGGGTGTTCGAAATAATTTTCACCTACATGAATAGCTCTCGCTATTACGATGGTTCACATCTACAACCTAGCTATAATTAATAACACTCGCATGTAGTGGAAATCTATTGATTCCTTTGCATATATGGAGAATGTTAGATTGGTAATCATGTCACGGGTGAGTAATGTAAGCTCATTCCGCCGCGATAGTGGAAAGGTTCAGGTTAGAGTCCTGACTGTGGCTATGGTTGTCAAAATGATTTTTTCAGATATTTGCAGGAATAAATTATGTAATTAGCTGCTCGTCCAATAAAAATTTTCAATTGCAAAACAACCATATAAATCTATTTAATAAAATTAGGTAATATTAAGTCTTCCTTCAAATGCAAGTCTGTTTTATGTCCTACCTAACTTTACTACTTATTTACAGAATTTAGAACAGTGTTAAGTCACGCAATATTCTGGAATAAAACAATATATTAGGTATGTGCCTAGTTACAGTTTCCTATTTTATATTAAGTCCAATTATCTAACGAATATTGAAGACATTTCCTGCAAACAAAAACTTAATTTGCGTCTCCTGGAAAATTTGAAAAATGCGACTTAACACACTTTTATTCTGGAGTACAGTATTACAGTAGTGCAGGGTACCCATGTACACTGTAATGAAAAACTACTGAACCGATTTAAATATAAATTTTATGAGACCATACCGTAAACAGTCTGAACCCCAACGGTGCCGAAATTATTCAAATCGGTCGAATCCAAAATGTCTCAATCTGTATCTAGATTGAGAAATTTTGGGATAGTTAGTTTTCTTCAGTTTAAAAATGGGGAGAGAGAATTTAATAGACGCTCGACAACTGACGTCATTAGCGTCTATTTTAAAAATGGAGGTTGAAACGATCGTCACAGGAGACGGTAGCTACAGCTAATATAAAATTATTATTTGACAAAAATATATACTCCTGAAAAATTAGAAAAATAATGAAAAACGCAAAACAATTAGTACTTAAAATTTTAGTAACAAAAATGCGTGTAGAAGCCTCTTAATAATGCATACTTAGTTGGATAATAGAGGTAAACTGCTAAACTGCTATGTTTTTTATAAACTATTTATTATTTCATGGTTGAATAAATTATTTGTACTGGAAAATAGAAAACCTGATCAGTAGATGCAATTTTTCTATTGTTCAAAACATTCTTATTAAAAAAATTTAATGCCACCAAATGCGGGGAATATTATATTTTGATTTGAAAAAAAAAATAGGTAAAAAACTTTTAAGTTAAACCGTTTTATTTTATATCATCGGCTGTACCAAAAAATAAATAATTAGGACACAAACCAAGGGGCACTTTGTGTCGCTGCGTCAGCGGAATAAATAATAAAAACGTGGGGCGCATTTGAAATATTTCTGTTGGTGGGCATGGAAACATATTTTTCTAGACAAACCGTTCTTATTTAATAATTATACAGTCGTTATACAGATTTTTATGCGCCCCACGTTTTTATTACTTATTCCGCTGACGCAGCGACACAAAGTGCCCCTTGGTTTGTGTCCTAATTATTTTCTAGTTTTTGGTACAGCTGATAATTCAAAATAAAACCGTTTAATTTAAAAGTTTTTTTACCTATTTTTATTTTCTAGTTTTTAGTTTAATTTCTGGCCCGTATCATTATGCACACTCCTCATCCTTTCAACTGTCCACCTCCTGATTCCATCATCAGACCCTCGTTACCACGTTCAAATTATCATAATAATGTATTGTCACGGGAACTCAATGTGTGTGCAAAGTTTCATAAGAATCGGTTAAGTAGAAGTAGTTGAAAAAGCTGTCGCAAGATTTGAAACAAACAAACAAACAAATATACGGGGTCAAGCTAAATAAAATCGTTTAATATATTTGATACATTCACCAATTATCAGAAGTTCAAGCAATTCATATATTATTTTAAAACCATCAATTGACCAGAACTATTTTAATAATATCATCCCTCATCTCACGTAAAGACGTAACTAACAAAAATTGAAAAGTGAGATACGCCACTGAACAACCGCTCTTAAATCTGACTTTCTTCTCACGAAGTGGAGTAACTGTGGTGGTGAAAATGGCAGATAAGTCTTTACTTGAGATGAGGGACGATATGTTCAATTTATTATTTTTGATAACAAACTGAAAATCTATTATTGATACTTTCACCAGTCCGCAGATAAGAACCTGGGAACTGAGGGCTTGTAACAGTTGACTAACGGAAACGTTATAAAATGTAAGAACAACGACATCTCTACTACACTGTAAAAAATGATGTAAAAATACTTTGAAAATTAAAGTAGAATTCGCTCGATATTCTATAAGTGATTTTACATTATTATTCATTTTTACACAGAAAACTTCATAAAAACTTGGACTTTTACTGTAAAGTTAAGCAAATTTGTGATTTTTACATAAAGTAAATTAAAATTACATAATTTGTGTAATATTCCAATAAAGTGTGTAAAAATTACAAAATAAAATGTATAGTTACATATATAAAATGGATGAATACAAAACAAATTAATGTAAAATTAGTAACCACGCATGCGTCATGTGTTTTTATGGAATCTACGCGATGTGCAGGCGATGCCTATTTGCGACGCCATTGTCTCTTTGTGTGCCATTACCAGATTAATCGCTGGCTACAAATGGACCATCGATAATCTATATGTAATCGGACTTCTCATTTCTTACAGTGTATCTCGGTTATTCTTAAACCCCAAAATTATGATGTCAGGGCCAGCGCACATATATGCTACTTTTTGTATCGAAAACGCGCATTTAAGATATTACATTGCGATTTGGCGATTACTCAGCTGTACTCGAAATTTACCTGTGTATTTTAGCGAATATGTGCGGCCTTACGCTATTGATAGCTACATCTGACGATTTCCAAGCGACTTAATAATAATATAATAGTAATAATAATAATATTTATTTATTCCTGTGACATACAATGTATGGAATAGGTCATAAAGAATACAATAGATTACATTGTTGTGGAAAAAAATTCCTTAATAGAATAAAAGGAGTGCTCAAGTAACAGACTCTTGACGATCCGCTTAAAACGAGTCAAACTAAATCACAAAATCGCGCGACAAATAGTGCACTGACCCTAAATTGCGTGCTGCATTTATTGTAATTTTTTTTTGTGTTTACTTATTAAATATAAAAATCAACAATACCTATTCAAACTTTATTTTTAAACAAAAAGAGTCATCTCATATTATTGTTTAACAAGCAAAAATATTCGACAAACATATTTATCAAAGTTGGTGCGATTTTAGATTACAGAATTTATTAGCTTATTGTCCAAACTGATCTTCAAACCAGTGGCGTAACGCAAACTCTTAAGGCCCTCCTGCAAAATTAATTTTGGGCCCCTTATCACTATAAAGATCTTTTTGACTTGATTTAATATTATCGTAGATCTTTATATAAAATTAATAATAAATAAATAAAACACAACAAAATTTGATTTTATCAAGACGAGTCTAAAATAGGTCTGATCACAACGAAATTATAATTTTGAATTACTTGTTTGTTTCAAAAGCGTAGCTAATAGAAACTGCCAAAACAAAACAATGTTTTGTGGTCGACTATGTAGAGTATTAATGTTGACTCAAAAAGACACAACATCACGATACATTTTACTACTATCAGTAGGTACATGCTACGTTTGTAAAAGCAGTTAAATATATATCGACCTAATTGGGCCCATATGATGGCTGGGCCTCTCAGCCATGTGGGGTCTGCGGGGGTGTACGTTACGCCACTGCTCCAAACTAAAGCTGAGGAATATTTTGTTTGTACATATCTTAGATATTTTTTGTATCTTTAATACTTTTTATTGTAAATATTTGTAGCCGAAAATGAAGATACCTTGTATCTAAGATACTTTAAAAATATCTAAGATATATTGTCTTAGATACTTAACTTTAGACTAGTATCTCTCGGTATAAATTATCTTAGTAAAGTATCTTTTATTTAGATACTTTTATCTTATCTTTTGTTTGGTATCTTGTATCTAGGTATCTACCCTTTTTTAGTGATGAGCAAAGCAAGACCAAGACAGTCTTGGTCTTGGTGATTCAGTCTTGATCTTGGTCTTGCTCAAATATGTCTGGTCTTAGTCTTGGTCTTGCTGATTCAGTCTTGGTCTTGGTCTTGCTGATTCAGTCTTGGTCTTGGTCTTGCTGATTCAGTCTTGGTCTTAGTCTTGCTCAAATATGTCTGGTCTTGGTCTTGGTCTTGCTTATTAGTGTATTTGCCATATGGCACATACACTATTGGCGTCGGTCGGATGGCGGGACCTAGGGGTCGGACCAAAATTTCTCGACGTTTCATAGCCTCCTGAACACTTTGGCACCATTTTTAAAAATGTTTATATATATATGTATATGTATATATATATATATATTTATATATATATGTGTGTACACGATAACTCTCGACAGACTTAATCGATTGAAACGAAATTTGGTACACACATTGGAACCCATCACCGCAAGAAGCCTATTTAAAATGGGCCCGATCGGACCATTTTCAGGGTTGTATTTAGAGGTTCTAAAAAGTTTTTGGGCCCAAAAATACCGAAAAATTTGTCAGAATCGTTTCAAAATTGAAATTTAACTCTTTAGTAAAGATTAAAACGTGCTGCGAAAATTTTAATAAAATCGGCCCGACAGGACCGGACTTTCAAATTTTATGAAAACACTGGTTTGTTGATACGGATTTACTTATGAAAGGGTGTATTTAATGTGGTACAGAGGTTGCATTGATAATAATATTGAAATTAAGAAAAAAATATTATTTTAAGGGATGTATTAAGGGGTTAAATTTTTTATTTTGTCCAAAAACAAACTTAAGTTCACGTATTAAAGCCACAAGGCCTGTATTTGCAAATACACTACATTGTCGGCAGGGTTTGGCACTGCGACCCGAGTTTTTTAGTCTTGGTCTTGGTCTTGCGTATCAAGTCTTGGTCTTGCTCTTTTTCGCAAGACCAAGACCAAGACCAATTTTGCTCATCACTACCCTTTTTCCGTACCTCCGAACGGAATCGTATTACAAAGCCTACAATGTCTGTCCGTCCGTCCGTCAGTCAACAAGGCTCTATCTCACAAACGGTAAGAGGTAGCTAGTTGAAATTTTCACAGTTTGTTTAAGTATCTTCTGCAACTCTGAAGTTTAACTGTGTTAAACAAAATACCCACGCGTGAGGAAGCTTCAAATATGGCATCTAATAATAATTAACAATAAGTGGAAACTTTCCTGACGCAAAATCGGGAGTTCTGGGTTCGAATCCCGGCGGAGCATTTACATTTTTCCTATATAGCCTTCTATATAATATCATGGCGATAATGTTAGGGTCTAGGGAAATTAATCATTCTTTCATTGTTAATTATGTTAAACAAACTCTATGATATAGAGATATTATGGTGATCCGTAGATAATGATTGAAATTAGGAGAAGAAGTCTCTGTGACAAAGGATCAAATAAATTGCTATACTGACGATTAAAATTGCAATCTTTGCTAACGTTTCGGTGCTCTTTACACCATCTTCAGAGCATCCATGTTTAACTATGTCTGTTTAATTATGTAAATTGTAATTATTTAAAAAATCTTACCTTATCCTAAAAATGTCACCAATCGGATGCTGACGGTAGTTTTTTGATAACATAGCTTATATATTTTTTCATTTCAACTTTCAATAGTCCATTGTTTGTATAAATAAAAAAATAAATTTCTTTAAATTATAAAACTCATTTACAAGTTCTCCAGTTTCGTCGTATTTTGGTTCACTTCATAGTTTTTTGTTTGTTTGGATTTTGTTTTGTAACATAAAAGAACATTAAAAATTTTAATTTTACAATTTAAAAATTCTTAACAAACACGGTTTTTTTAAATGTAATTTAATTGCTAACGCAGCTACATGCGTCTGGACGTCGCACGCAACGTGACGCGATCTCTTTTGTCAGCTGAAACTGTGTGCGTTGCGTCGTCCACTATAGAAACGCAGCGCAAAGCGTCTTGCCGTCGTACGCTGCATGTAGACGCAGCTACGTCAAAGGAGACGACATATAACATAGGTAACATTCTGACGCAGCATACGACGTGACGTTTGACGCAGCAGGCAGCGTTTACTGGGGACCACCGCCTAACAAATATGAAAAAATATTAAAAACTAAAATTTTGGATATTCGTTTTTTAGTGTTCCGTACCTCCGAACGGAACCATACTACTGAGCCTACGATGTCTCCATTCGTCCGTCCATTAGTCCTGTTAGTCTGTTAGTTCGTTCATTCGTCCGTCCGTCTGTCACAAACAGTAAGAGGTAGCTAGTTGAAATTTTCATTTGTAATATTCAAAAATGTTTTAATATTGACATTATTGCTTTATAAAAGCTGTTGGCTATTAAATTATTATGAACAATAAAATTCTAGAAATTCAACACGTTCTTGATCTAATTATGCGTGTTTTGTTTTACATTTGTAAATAAACATTACTAACCTAAATTACGAAATATTTAACTCATTGAATTTTTTAAAAAACGATAATAATAACAAAATAAATATTAGAATTGTTGAATAAATAAGAATTGAAAAACTGGAAAAATAGTTTTAAAACTGGATATCTACAAATAATAAGTAATTCATTTTTTAATTAATTTTTGTTGCAAACTTTTTGGCCTCGACTGATATATTTTAAACAAAATCCAAACAAATTCGCAAGGACAAATTGTATGCAAAATTGCAAATTTTTTGTTCTTTGTTTCTGAATTTATTTACAAACACACACACTGTAATCATTTAATTTGCACAAAAAATAAATAAAACACATATTTTATTTAAACAGATGAAAATTATGTAAAAATCACTTCAAATTAAAATATTTTTTCGACACATTTCCTACACTATACTGCTGGAAGCGAAAAAAAAGCGATGGAATTATTTTCATAGTTGACAGTCACTTGTTTCCTGGTACACTGTCTTTTGTTTATTAATTTGAATCAGCGTTTATTTTCATATACAACAGAAATCGGACTAGGTTTGCGTTTTTGCATTTTGATATTTTTTTAATTTTTATTATCGAATTTTGTACACAATATTTACTGAACCGAATGTATATTAATATTTAATTATTATTATTGATTTAATTATATATTTTAATATTTATTTTTTTCTGATTTAGATTGACACTTTTTTTAAAGAAATGATTTAAAGAATGCACTCGTCCGTGTGTACTTTTTGCAATAAGCAAAAATAAAGTAATTACTTTACACACTTACTCAGCAATAAAAAATAAAATGACTGTTGTTTATACTTTTTAATAGTGGAGTGGTATGATGTTATTATTTAAAAACAAATTAAAAATATTATTCTTATAAACTGCAAGTATAATTGTGTCTCAATACAAAATCGTCCATTGACTGTATGCGTACGGCCTTCTTAAATAAACAAATTAAAATTAAAAAAAAAAAAACGACTCAAAACGTCCACCGAATCGATAGGAGTCATTATAGCCCGGGAAATAAAGGTTTTATGTCGCAAATAATTCCCATAGAGCTGGATTTTTCACAGGTGGTAGAACACCTTTAGACATGTATTTTTACAAAAGTCCCAGGTTATCCACTCTGTGCTTTCCCCGCCACCCCCTCTTGAATATAATTTTGCAAGCCTTACGGAAGCCAGTTTCGAAATATCTCAGGAACGGTCGACTTAAGCTATTTTTTCAATATGTAATGTTTTAAATAGGATTACATTTCCTACAATTTTCATTCCCATACATTTTCTGTGGTGCAAATAGTAAGTGCGCTACAGCTTCTTGAAAATCACGCGCTTTTGACTGGCTATAGCTTCTCAATTTTTAAAAAAATCGATATGGGACAAAAATCACGATTTAGGGCGTTCTTTGTTTAATGAAAATGTGTATTTTCAATTTAAAATTCGATGAAGAACACAATAAATAAAGCTATTGAAAAGGACATTACGTTTTAACAATTGGTTTCCAAGACTACAAAAAGCGCGTGATTTTCGAGAAGCTGTAGCGCGCTTACTATTTTCACCACAGAAAATTTGTGGGTATAAAAATTGTAGGAAATATAATCCTATTTAAAACATTACATAATGAAAGAATCGCTAAGTCGACCGTTTCTGAGATATTTCGAAACTGGCTTCCGACAGGCTTGCAAAATTATATTTAAGAGGGGGTGGCGGGGAAAGCACAAAGGGGATAACCGGGGACTTTTGTAAAAATACATGTCTAAAGGTGTTCTACCATTGTAAAAAATCCAGCTTTATGGGAATTATTTGCGACATTGGGTGATTTTTACCTTTCATTTCCTGGGCTGTTACTATGATTAATAAGAAACCAGCTGATAGAATGATTAAATCTTATGGTACATTCTTTTTGTTCCAGTAATTTTACAATGACCACGGCAACGTCACCAGAGGATGATCGCGAAGGAGGTGACATCTATGGTGCAGATATGGTTATGCCAACTGAAGGAACTACTGCTATACAAGAATTTTATACCGGGTCCAAAATCCTAGTAACCGGGGGTACGGGTTTCATGGGACAACTTCTGTTAGAAAAATTGTTGAGATCGTGTCCTGGAATAGAAAAAATTTATGTTCTAATTAGAAGCAAAAAAGGGAAGGATATTGGTACACGCTTTGAAGAAATATTTAAAAATGTTGTAAGTTATTATTACTTTATGTTCCGTTTAGAGTTTAAATGGTAGGGACAGAGACGTATCTAGGTTTTTCGAGGCATAGGGCTTATTGAAATCCAATGGGAGTAAGATTAAGAATTTTTAAATTGGGGTTTAAAATTCAGTTTTAATAATATCAAAATCACAATATACGATAATAGTGGAATCAAGGAGTCGGACAGATACCGAACATTTTGCTAGAGTTACAAGAGTACCTACCCCCACCGTTTTCGAGGCTGCTGAACACGGTAAAAATAGTGAAAAAGTTTTTAGTCATTCGCTACCACTAAAACGGCTAAAAACCACCCCTTTTTGCTGTATTTCTGCACAGACTCCTGAGTTGACGCCAAAATTCTTTTACTTTTCATCAGTTTAAGGTGAGTGGTGAAGGTTGATCACCCTCGGGGGTTGATTCTACCCTCCCAGGGGGTTGAAATTTCAACTCTCCCTCTCGCGCTAAAAGTTGTGCACTCCTCAGGTTTCGAGGATGTTGATCACGAAAAAAATACTTTTAGCCGAGTTCAACCCTTCCCACCGTAAATAGGAAGTGTTTTTGGCCGCTTGAGGGGGTAGGAAGGGTAGAACTCGGCTAAAAGTTTTTTTTTGTGATCAGTACCCTCGAAAACGGGGGAGTGTTTAACTTTTAGCGCGAGAGGGGAGAGTTGAAATTTCAACCCCCTGGGAGGGTAGAATCAACCCCCGAGGGTGATCACGGTGTCCCCGATGACAACCTTCACCAGTCACCTCAAACTGATGAAAAGTAATAGAATTTTGGCGTAAACCCAGACGTCTGTGCAGAAATACTGATTTTTGACCGTTTTAAAGGTAGCGAATGGCTGAACATTTTTTATCACTATTTTTACCGTGTTCAGCACCCTCGAAAACGGTGGAGGTAGGTGCTCTGGTAACTCTAGCAAAATGTTCGGATTTTGAGCCAAAATCCCGGCTCCTTGATTCCTCTACAAGTGCTTATTGTTAATGAAAAAGTATTAAAAATGTATGATAATTCAATTTTTGTGGGTTCTTGACACTTGGGGCCTGGGGGTCCAAGGCTTAAGCCCTATTGGTCTCTATGTAGATCCGCCCTGGGTAAGGATCAGAAGAAAGAGGTATCGCGCCCTAGAAGGTTATAATTTGTCTATGTTGCGTTTGGAGTTAGAGTTAAATGGTAAGGACCAGAAAGAAGATTTCGCGACCTGAAAGATCTGTTGTTTATGGCTTATGCTGCATTTACTAAGAAAACACAGTTTTTTTAAGCTCACCAACAGTCACGGTTATTTGAGAATAGTACCATTTCATATTTTTGATTTATTAATTTTTAGTGTTCCTTACCAAAATTGGAAAAACGAAACACTTATGGCCACACTCCGCCCTCCGGTGTCTGTCCGTCTATTTGTCACAAGCTTCCAGAGTCAAGGATGAAGGAGTACAAGCTAGAGGCTTGAAATTTGACATATTTAAAGCTTGTTATGGACCAACGGAAACATTGTAGACTTTTAGATGAATTTTACTGAAATATAGTAACTGATATTGCTGATTGATTCGAAAACATGTTTTCTATTTGACAAGTTTTTGTGTCGATTTTTTTATTTTCCGAATTGGCCCCTTTTTTTATACGCCATATTAGCCAGTGCTAGTAGGTACAAAAAACTAATATTTTATATAATAATATATTAATTGGGACCTACAAAAAGTGGAAATCATAGTTGACTTGATGGCCTTGCAAATTTTTGCTTAGAAATTATTACTGGTAATAGATGTTTTGGATTGATTTTATTTAATGTAAATAATTCCGTAAATTAATTTTAAAACATAACCTTATTTTTTTAAATATAAATATCTATATTAAAGTTTTTGAAGTTATACTTCTTTAGCGAATGAATTGGAATGACCTCGAGTCAACAATTGCCGACTCAAAAATTTATTTAAAGCTATAATATGACGCTGACAGGGATAAAACAGCCCTAATGATTTAGATGAAATTTTCTGAAAAGTGGTTTTGGAGCGCAAAAAATCCATCTAGCTAGGTCTCATTCCAGGAAAAATTCGTTTTATTATAGATTTTATAATTTTAAAAATCAATTTTTTGATGTTTCAAAATAGTGTAATATTGTATAAGCAGGCTTTGGATACTTATGTATAGATACTATGACATCTATGGATTTTATTAATATTAAAAATACTGAGAGGAGAAAAGCAAAAATATAAATGTATGAAGTATAACTTCGACCATTCACTTATGTGGGTGAGGCCCATACCCTTTTTTTGGTGCATCTCAGTTGATTTTTCTTAACTTCAAGGCGTTTACACACACTGTTTTAAATAAACGAATAAAACTGTGCAATTAAGTGCCGGTGCACACACGTGGTTTTTTACCGCGCGGCATCATAACTGCGGTCTGGGATACCAGTACGTATCCGATTTTGCGGCAGCCGCTGCGGTACCGCGCGGCAAAAAACCACGTGTGTACACCGGCAATAAAACTTTTAAAAAATGTTTCGAGGTATGTGAAGGCCCTTGCATTTACAATAAAATAAATCGACACTCGTTCATTACAATATTCGAAATCGAACTCTATTTTGTCAAGAATAGACAATTTGATTATCATTTTAAAATATTCACACAAATAAATTTTCAATTAACATATAAATATTTTTTATTAATTTACCCGATCACCCATTCTGCTATGTTTTTCAAGTAGGACACAGATGTTTATTACAGACGCTAATGACCTCTGTTGTCGAGCGTCTATAATTCACAATTCATTCATTCACAGATGTTTATTGACATTTTCTTATACATGGTACTTATGTCCTTTGTATAATTTTATTGTATTGTCAAAGTAATCATTACTCAGCACTCTTATACTCACTTCTTTAATCTAACATCTGCTACAATAACGGAATTAATTGTACACTGTAAGAAATGAGAAGGCCGATTACATAGATTATCGATGGTCCATTTGTAGCCAGCGATTAATCTGGTAATAGGCACACAAAGAGACAATTGCGTCGCAAACAGGTATCGTCTGCACATCGCGTAGATTCCATAAAAACACATTGCGCATGCGTGGTTAATCATTTTGCATTAATTTGTTTTGTATTCATCCATTTTATATATGTAACTATACATTTTATTTTGTAATTTTTACACATTTTATTGGAATATTACACAAATTATGTAATTTTTATTTATTTTATCTAAAAATCGCAAATTTCTTTATCTTTACAGTAAAAGTCTAAGTTTTTATGAACTTTTCTGTGTAAAAATAAATAATAATGTAAAATCACTTAGAAAATCGAGCGAATTCTACCTTAACTTTCAAAGTATTTTTACATCCATTTTTTACAGTGTATATTTCTAAACACAATTTTTGAAAATACAGGTGGCTCAAGGTTGATGTGTAGAGCCAGGTTTGAATGCAGACAAAACAAGATTTGTACGACGGCATCCCGTTAGCATGCTCACAATTTTAACATTGTGACCATCTTACATTTAAAAACTTTCATTTAATTATTTGAATTCCAAATTGACGTATTAAGATATTGCAAAGGAAAATGCAGGAATGCGGAAATTAGCTTAGCCTTAGTACGACCCTGACTAGTCTTTACCCGCGGTTTCGTTCGCGTTGATGTCGTTTTTAGGGTTCCGTACATCAGAAAGAAAAAACGGTACCCTTATAGGATCACTCTTGTGTCTGTCCGTCCGTCTGATCTCCCCCTCCCTTATCTCCGAAACTACTGAGCCTAAAATTTTGAAAAAATAGGGAATATAGGGTCTCACGCATAGTTTACAGGAAAACATAAACGAAAATCATAAGTCCTTAAATTTCTACGGGAAACGGAAAATTAGACATAGAGCTTTACCAAGTGTATCAAATATACCATTGGTTGTTCCGTACTACACGTGGAGTAGTGGTAACGCGTTCGCATGCTACCACGAAGAGCCCGGTTCAAATCCAAGTGGCGATACGTGATCTTTTTTTTGTAATTTAAACATTTTGGAATTTTTTACTTAAAAAATATAGCTACTTTAATTAAATTTCATACGGAAAAAAAGATCAAAATATAAGTAAAAAAATAAATTAATAGACTTATACGGCTGAATTGCAACTGAAAATTTTTCGTTGTTTTTCATGTTGAGCTCTCGCTAGTACGAAGATTCACTTCTATAACATAGCTATATTGAATTGACTCTCGCATGTGGTGAAAATCTATTGATTCCTAAACATATAAGGAGCATGTTAGATTAGTAATCATGTCACGGTTGAGTAATTGTAAGCTCATTCCGCCGCGAAAGTGGAAACGTTCAGGCTAGAATCCTGACTGTGACTATGGTTGGTATAAAAGGATTTTTTCCAATATGTTTGGAATCCATTATATAATTGGCTGCTTTGCAACGAAAAATTTTCATAAGCAAAAAAACTTTTTAAAAACAAATTAATTAATTTTTTACCCCTATTTTTATTATTGTACGGAACCCTCGATGCGTGAGTCCGACTCGCACTTGACCGGTTTTTTTTAACAGTAATTTACAGACAGTTGCGATTTTATTAATTTGTATTGATGCTTAAAATATTATTTCAGATATTCCAAACAATTCACCACGATTGTAAAAGTGTTTTACAAAAGGTTGTGCCAGTTACGGGAGATTGCGCTGAACCAGGTCTTGGTTTATCGGAGAAAGATAGTGCCATGCTTGTGAGAGAAGTTGATTTGATATTCCACTGTGCTGCGACAGTAAGATTCGACGAGAAACTCAAATTGGCAGTTCACATTAATATAAGAGGAACGAGGGACCTTCTCGTTCTTGCCAAGGAAATGAAGAATCTTAGAGTAAGTATTTAATGAGCTATTTTCCTGAGAGTACTTCTTTCAATTATCCACGAGAGGCAGCACTTGTGGTCGCATAAAGGAGTATAACTCCTAAAAAGTCACTTTAAAGCCTCGAATATGATTGATGTTGATCTTTTCTTCTTTTTTTCAGTCATTCGTACATATTTCAACAGCCTATTCGAATTGCCCTCTTCCTGAAATCGATGAAAAGTTTTATAAAGCGCCAATTAGTGGGGAAAAACTAATCAACGTTGTAGATTCTTTGGACGAGAAAATTTTGGATACACTAACCCCAGCGTAAGTTTAATAGGAAAAATTGTATCTTGCATCAAACTGTCTATTAAAAAAATAGGTAAAAAAACTTTTAAGTTAAACGGTTTTATTTTTAATCATCAGCTGTACCAAAAACTAGAAAATAATTGAGACACAAACCAAGGGGCACTTTGTGTCGCTGCGTCAGCGGAATAAGTAATAAAAACGTGAGGCACATTTGAAATATTTCTGTTGGTGGGCTTGGAAACACATTTTTCTAGACAAGCCGTTCTTATTTAATAATTATACAGTTGTTATACAGATTTTTATGCGCCTCACGTTTTTATTACTTATTTCTCTGACGCAGCGACACAAGGTACCCCTTGGTTTGTGTCCTAAATATTTTCTAGTTTTTGGTACAGCTGATGATTTAAAATAAAACCGTTTAACTTTAAGTTTTTTACCAATTTTTATTTTCTAGTTTTTAGTTTGATTTCTGGTTCGTATCATTATGCAAACTCCTCATCCTTTCAACTGTCCACCTTCTGATTCCATCATCAGACCCTCGTTACCAAGTTGAAATTACCATAATATTGTATTGTCACGGGAACTCGATGTGTGTGCAAAGTTTCATAAGAATCGGTTAAGTAGAAGTAGTTGAAAAAGCTGTCGCAAGATTTGAAACAGAGATTTTAGCAAACAATCAAACAAATATACGGGGTCAAGCTAAATAAAACCGTTTAAAAAAGAGGGTGTATGCTTAAAACTACGCAATAGAAGTGAAATTCTCTCTCTCACTCACCGGCATACTTTCGCACCCTCTCTCAATCACATACACTAAAAACAACGCAAACTTTTAAGTAAGTCCCATCTAGGACAATTTATTGGAACGAAAGAAACGCTTTTTAATTTATTGTTTTACTGCCATATGTTAGCGAGTTAACTAATTCCTTTATACTAGTAGCGCGGTTGTATTCCTTTCTCCCAACACTACTCCGTCATGTTATTTCCATATTCGATCGGAATCACTTCTACCTACCGCATTTTTTTATTTTTACAGATTAATTGGAGAATGGCCAAATACGTATGCCTTTACAAAAATGGTTGCAGAAGAAACAATTCGAACTTACGGCAAAGGACTTCCGGTCTCCGTAGTCAGACCTTCAATAGGTACTTACTTATGATTTTCATTCAGGCTCGGGGGGATTTTTTCAACCTTGTTGAACTGTTTTACAAAAATAAAATAGTAGTTTATAGAACTAGTACAATTAAGTATAAGACGCGAGGGGTGAAGTTGGCACGCGAACCGTAAGCGAGAGGGCCAGCTTCACCCCTCGCGTCTTATACTTAATTGTACGAGTTGTATACATTATTTGAAATGTACAACATTTTCAACTTTAGAGCTTTATTGAATTAATTTCAAACACTGAAATCTCACTGACAGCTAAAAATATAGGTCTTAATCCAATATTTATTTACTTCGTTACCATTGCAACTATATTCCTATATTTCTCGTATGGCATAAATAAGCATTATTGTACGCTGACGTCACGCCTAGCTATGCTGTCGTATCACATAAAATATTGTATTATTGTACGCGTGCGATTATTTTAAGCAGTCGATTAAAGACACGAAATGTTGTACATTTCAAGTATGTGTTACAAAAAGATACTATATTGCGAAAACATTGGGCCGTCGGAAAATCGGTCCTCAAAAAATTCCGGCCTGATAAGAGCGCTTACATTCAACCAAGTAGGTTTTATATGTATTAACTTTTTCGTTTTTAGTGATAGCAACTGCTAAAGAGCCTTTGCCAGGTTGGATCAATAACATGTATGGTGCCACTGGTGTGATCATAGGTTCAGCTATAGGTTTATTACGAACTTTACAGTGCAAACCTGATAATATAGCTGATTTGGTACCTGCAGATTATGCCATAAATGCTACTATAGCCGCCGCATGGGACAACGGAAAATCTAAGTAAGTTGCAACGTGTTAACAAATAATTTCCCAAAGAGTCACATCTAACCACAATAATTTTATTAATGAATGTACATTTCAAGAGCTATGCTCCTATCTTCAGCAAATAGTCAGGGCCCTCGTAAGGCCTCACGCCGCCCGCGTGCGGATTCATAATTGACGCCCCTTATTGGGGATAAACTCACTAGGACTAGACGATATGTCAAATTGAAAAACGTTAAAAATCCCAAATAACTATTACTGTAAATGCAATTAATAGAAACTTTATTCCTTATAAATTTAAATAAACTCTAAAAAACATTATTTAAACATTGTTATGTAAAATAATTCATACATTTACACAAATAAAAGAAACTTCAAGTTTTAACAAAATTATAAAATTGTTTTCACTTAAAATTATAAAAGTAATTCAATCTGATCTGCACTTAAATTATAAACGCAATGAACTAAGCATTTTCACATGCTTAGTAAAATTGAACTATTGAAATATTTCGAACTCGAATTTGAATTTTATTAAAAAAGAAATAACTACTCGTAAGAGTTTTCACGTAGGCTTGAGTATACAAATAAAATTGATATAATATCAGATGTATATTTTTTCTATACAGTACAAAAAAACATAACTCAACTAGGCCATTTGCTGCCCCTTGGATGTGCCTCCCGCGTGCATCGCACACATCGCACTCAGGGGCGCGAGGGCCCTGCAAATACTAAACTGTTTAGTATTTGCTATGAAGATGGGAGCCTAGCTCTTGAAATGTACATTCATTAATAAAATTATTGTGGTTAGATGTGACTAAACTCTGTGTTATTAAATTAAACCACAGTACTCTTAATTATTCTTAAATAATTTCCCATTCAGAATAAAAAAAAATAAATAAAAAATAAAAAAATGCTGTTAATAAATTTTTTTTCGAGAAACAATTGTATAGAATTTTAATGTTTAGTTTTTCAGTAAAACTCAAAATAGAATTGTTTTTAAAAATGACTGCATTTGATTTTTACATTTTTTCTGTTGCAAATAGTTTTTAAATCTTAATTTCCTAGTTTTATAGTTCTTGACCTTGAATTTATGTTTTGCTAATATATGAATCTACAATCAAAGCAAAATGGATACTTATAAATTGTATTGTTTTAGAAGTAGCAATTCTGAAATCTCACAACAAGCAAATTCATTTGAAGATGGAATTCCTATATTTAATTATACCAGTAGTAGCCAAAGACCCATCACATGGTGTAAGTATCGAAAATTTTATAAAGAAACCATTTTTAGCCATAAGGTTTTTCCCCAAACAAAACTCAAGTGCGATTAGAAAAAATTCTGTCTGTAACATTGTTTAATAATTGTACTCTCTGACGTCACACTGTGTATCATATTATGTGTAAATATATTCTATTCCAGCGGTTCCCAACCTTTTTTGTTGGCGGACCACTAATTTTGTAATAAAAAATTTGAGGCCCACTAACTAAATATACAAGTAAAAACTATAAACACACATTCTTTGCTTGTATTCCGTAGGGTTAATTACTTTCTATTTGATAAATTTGTGTTTTATTGGAAAAAAAAAATATGTTGTGTTGTGTGCCTGGATGTTACAATAAAGGTGTCATGAAAAATCAAGGTCAAATTATAACGAGAAATCTATATACTGTTTTTAATATAAACATAAGAAATACAATCAATATGATTAAACACCTATACCGTAACTAAATTCACTATATTAGTGAAATTAACATAAGAATATCAGACGAATTATCGCCATGATATTTATATAGAAGGCTATATAGGAAAAATGTAAATGCACCGCCGGGAATCGAACCCAGAACTCCCAATTTCGCGTCGGGTAAGTTTCCAGTTACTACACAGTGCCCAACAGTGTACATTTAATCCTTCCTATATATGCAACGATGAGAAAGCCAGCATTCATTCGTAATGTTGTTATAAAATAATAGCTCTCGCAGTTAATGGATCTGTGGTCATCGTTGCATATATAGGAAGGATTAAATGTACACTGTTGGGCACTGTGTAGTAACTGGAAACTTACCCGACGCGAAATTGGGAGTTCTGGGTTCGATTCCCGGCGGTGCATTTACATTTTTCCTATATAGCCTTCTATATAAATATCATGGCGATAATTCGTCTGATATTCTTATGTTAATTTCACTAATATAGTGAATTTAGTTACGGTATAGGTGTTTAATCATATTGATTGTATTTCTTATGTTTAAAAATCAAGGTGTTTAAAAACGGAGTTGAAATCATGTGACCTCAACGTGACTTATTGTTCCCCGCACGTCTCGAAACGCTTCAGTTGTACTTAAAGCTGTGATATGTTCCTTCTGTAGCTGTCTCTGTTCTGAGGTGTTCTGAGATCATTACCTTCAGTAGTCGAACTCTATTAGGGCTTGAGAATGGCCGAGCGTGTAGCAATGCTGTTGTTTACATGGCGTTGTTATGGTTCCTCTATTACAAGTCCCCAGTTCCCGGGTTCTAGCCCGAGAGCTGGTAAAAATGTCAATTGGATTTTCAATTTATTATTAAAAAAAAATAATGAATTGAAAAAATGAATTGGTGCTAGGCCCAAACAGCCTTAGCTGTTGGTGATCTTTAAAACACAATTTCGATACTCTGTTTTAAATTAAGTCGCCATCTTGATGATACATTTTCATATTTTTTTCCAGATCAATTTATGAAAATGTCCGAAAAGGCTGGCGAAGACATTCCTCCAGCGATATCAGTGTGGTGCTATTTTCTTATTCTGACCAAATATCGTTGGCTCCATCTTTTTTACTCATTCTTTTTACATTTCGTTCCTGCCGTTATTGTCGATGCCTGCGCTATGTTGATTGGCAGGAAACCAGTGTAAGCTTATTTAAAACTACATTTCTCATATTATATAACATCTTATGTACTACCTATCTATATTAGTTTAGCAAACGTCCACTAATTTAACTCAGAAATTGCGTGCGGGATTCTCGGCTTGCGTGATAATATATTATATTATCACGCAAGCCGAGAATCCCGCACGCAATTTCTATGTTACTCGGGAAGAAGTAAAAAGTTTTCAAATTGGTTCAGTAGTTTATAATATTATATTTTGTGCCGCTTGCGCTCGGGCGAACCGGGCCGACTAGTCAAATGATAACATAACCTATTTTATAATCCAGGATGTATATTACATGTATTTAAAATTTGTTAAGAGTATTCTCTACCAGATGTCACCCCCACTCTTCATCTCAAATCTTTCCCCCCCGCCTAAAAACTGTTACCGCTCTCCCAACGCTATTTTTAAAACTAAAGGGTTCTGATAAACGTGAAATGAAGAGCCAAGAATCACATTACAGATCCTACAGGCGAATTTTTTGAAAAAAATTTTGGCTACGTGTGAAAGATTACGTAATTTTTAAAAAGTTTAAAGCTTTTTCAGGAAAAGTTTTTCAATTTTTCGCCTGTAGCATCAGTAATGTGATTCTTGGTCCTTCATATGACGTTTACCCGAACTCTTTAGCTTTAAAAATAACGTCGGGAGAGCCGTAACCGTTTTAGGCGAGGGGAAAGGATTTGAGATGAAGAGTGTAGGGGTAACTTCCAATAGAGAATATTCTTAAGCCGTTTAGGCGTGAAAGAAAGAAATACAGACAGACAGACGTTTTACTTTTATGTCAGTAAGGATTTGTGTCTTTTTTTAGTTTGGTTAAAGCCTATAGGAAGATCGGCAAATTTTCTGATGTGATTGCATATTTTGCTACTCGTCAATGGAAATTCTATAACAACAATACTCAAGCATTGTTTCAAAGAATGGATCCGGAAGATAAAAAAATATTTGATTTTGACATGTCAGCTTTGAGATGGGAAGATTATTTCTATACTTATATCAGAGGACTTCGAGTCTACCTTATCAACGATCCACTAGACACAATTCCCGTCGGGAAAAGGAAAAAAACAATATATATTACTCTTCACTATACTATACTAGCTTTGATATTTTACGGATTGTTTAAATTATTAATGTTTATTTTATTGTAAATTATTTTTTATCAATTTTAGTTTTGTGAATTAACTTTTTCCTAGACCAGGGATGGCGAACCATAGGTGACACGCGACAAAATATTGTCGGCATGGCATGTCTATCGTGAACTTGAACCTCGAATATCTGGCAACGCCAGCACGATATCGATGGGGACTTTTTACACGTTTTTTAAAACACCATAACGAAGATATGAAAAAAAATCAGCTAACTGGGAATTATTATGCAGTGGAAATCTAAAATTACTGGACTATTCGTGGCATTCAATGCATCTACGTTTGAATTTTTTTGTCAACTAAATTTCTTTAGATGCTTGTTGGCACGTAATGGCCACATTAAACATTTTTTGAAAAAAGTTGGCACGTAGATGTGAATAGGTTCGCCATCCCTGTCCTAGACGATCTAAGTGTTGTGAGTGCCATATAGTTATTCCAGCAAAGTTTTCGTGAAATTACAATTTAGTTTCATTTCGGGGGCAGTGCTTCCATCATCAGCAGAAACCAAATTCAGCGCCGTACCTAGAGGTTGGCAGGGACGCCAGGTGGCACAGTATAATCTATATTATCGCAAAATGCAAATTTCACTTTTAAACCGTTTGTAAAAATTACGCTGGTTTTTTTTATAGTTCTAGTCCTAGTTTTGCCTTGAGTGAATTTTTTTGCGCCTAGTCCTAGGGGCGCCAGGATTCCAAAATAATGCACTGACTTATGATGAGAGCATTTCTCTCGAAATGTACATTCATTAATAAAATTATCGTCGTTAAGACATTTTGTTTTTATAGTTTTCGTAATTTATTTTCCGAAAGAACGAAAACAGAATGGATAAATAATTCAGTTCAAGAAAGTTAATTCACTTTTAAAGCCTTATTTGTTGTGTGATATTTATAAAAGTAGCGTGTTGTAGATATTTCATTTTATTTGAAACATTTTGGAAATTGTCACGCAACAGTATGATGCCATTTATAATAAAAAAAGGGAAATGTGTGTGTTTTAGTGTAATTTTAGTTTTTTATTCAGCGTTGTCATATCTCATTTTTGCATTATTTTTTGAAAATAGTTTTTTTAGTTGATATTACTTAAGGGTTGTTAAGAAAAACGCATGAAGGTAAGAAATTATTTACGTTTTTTTTTTAAACATTTACCTACGACTTATTTTAATATACCTACAAAACATCCTATTATTTTTGTACAGGGGTACAAAAAATGTGTTGTAACCAAACTACTAAAACTTACGAATTTGTTATGGAAGCTTTTACAAAAAAGTAGTACAAAAAATTAATGAGAGTATTTTTTGTACTTGCTAAAAAACGAGTACCTATCATCTGTAATTTTTGACGAGAGAGTTCATAATTTATTCGTTAGTATTTAGATATTAAAAAATAATACTAAAAAAGTAATTTGTTCTTAGAAAATGTGTTTTGAAAAACAGACATTATTTTACAAAATTTTTAATATTTTATAACACGATTGTGATAAATTTTCTTGCCATCAGTTTATGATTTTTTATGAATGATATGATTAAATTTTAACCAATAATACTTTTAAATTATTGTGTTATCATGAAATTTACTTTAGCATTATTGCTTTTTCAATTTCTGTTTGTCTTTAAAATCAGGAATAGTTTGGTTACTTTATTTTTTTTTTAAATCTAATAAGGATTACTTATATTGAATGAACCAAAATTGTCTTTTTTTAAGACCTCTAATAATAAGTGTATATAAATAGCAGGTAGAGCGATTACGTAATTTCATAATTTTTTTGTGTAAAAAATTATAAACATAAAATAAGAATAATATTTATAATATATTTTATTAGTTTTGTCGATGTATTTTCCTTTGTACTACAGATTATATACAGGACTGATTTTCAAGATGATTTTTTATTTTCCAACGATCCAGTGAAGAAGGCCTTGTAATGGCGAAAAAATCGAACTAGAGATGCCGACGAATTTCGAAGTTTCATGGTAAGTACATACCGAAAAATCGTGTAAAGCTCGATTTATATTATCCGGTTAGTATCGGCGCGGGAACGTAGCGTTTCTGGCAAGACAAACATTTTTACATGCATTTCAAATACGAGTATTGATACGTGTCTGAACGGATAGGATCCGCTAAGTATAAATATTCGTATTTGAAATGCATGTAAAAATGTTTGTCTTGCCGGAAACGTTACGTTCCCGCGCCGTGTCTTACCGGATAATATAAATCGACCTTAATCGTCCGTCTGTATATGCGGAAGCCTGATTTACATTGTGTGTGTATACGTATGTATGTACGTACGTATGTGTCCATTTCTTTCTAAGACGAAATCTCGAGAATGAAAAATGATATCGATTACGTTAGTGTGCCAATCGACGCGTATTAACGTAAATATGATCTGAAAGAAATTTTTTCAAAATCGGTTCAGCCGTTCTTTTTTCTTAACCAAATAGACTCCAAAAAAGTAGATTTTACACAATATCTCGCGAATAAAAAATTATATCGACTTCGTAAGGATGTCAATCGAGGCGTGTTAACGTCATTTTGATCCGACATAAATTTTATAAAAATCGGTTCAGCCGTTTTTTTTTAAATTATTGTTAAAAATAAATAATAATTATGTTTTAATGATTAAAATGATTACTTTTCTGTGTAATATCTAATTTAATTATTACATATTATTAAATATTTATCAAACTGGGAAGTTCGTCGTGTGGACCTCAAGGGTAGCACTTTAGTCCTAATTAACGACCCACCTCACGGCTTGTTACTAATTTTATTTAGCTAACAACACTGAAATAAAGGGTGCTGAAGACGATATAAGTAGAAAAATATTTTAAGATTAAACGATTCTATGCCAAAGTCTTGTTTCCCAAAGATTAGTGTTACATACTGAATTCTGGCAACCGTAGATACTGCAATGCTAGTATAAAAACTAGTTTCAATGCTACATAAGACAGCAACTAACGTGAAACGATAGAATGAAAACATTTAAAATTCGATTCCATTTCCCAATTGTACTTTTTCAGACATAGAAGTTTTCAAAACTTCAATATTATAATTTTTTAAATAAGAATTTGAATTATGTGAACTCGAACTGTACCTATATAGATTCAGTAATAATAAAATTATTTAATGATAGATTACGTAATTCACCTTTTCAAGGAGATTTATTTTGTTTTAACTTGCAGTTTTGCTACATCATGCAAAGTGATTTAGTTTTAAAAAAAACGTGTGTAAAATGTGTAGATGTGCCTATATTAATTTTTTTTACAAATTCTACCAACGACAGACCGATGTAGATCATAGACGCTCGACAGTTGAGGTCATCAGTGTCTCCACCAACAGTTGACCAAGTTTACCCAAGGTGATTTTTTAAAAATTATTTCTTAAAATAACAAAAATGATTTTATTTATTTACTAGTTCAGCGTTTCCCAAACTATGGTCCGCGGAAAGCCAATAAGTGCTCCGTGAAAAATTATGAATATTAATAATAAAAGCCTCATATAATTTTAAATGCTCCGCCATGTTGAAACATGTTTGAAACCTACCTTGTAAAAAAACTAAAGTGTTCCGTTAAAATTTCACGATTTTTTTACGTGTTCCGTCATAGGAAAAGTTTGGGAAACACTGTACCTACTAGTATATAATAAGGAGGAAATCACAAAATTACTGTCTTAAATTTCGTGGTTTTCGAGTTAGATTGTATTGTATCATTAATTTAAAGTTCTACTTAATTTAACTTTGAATTCGGCATTTGTGACTACAAAATTTACCTGAAAAACATAAACGATGCAAATCAACCTAATAGACCGAGAGCTAGTGACAATTTTTTTTTTTTTGTGTTATTTATTCAAGGCCTTATTTTTGTGAAGATGAGGGAAGCATATTAAAGTGCCCTGAGTAAAGGATTTTGCTAGATAGCGGTATGGAAGGGATGCAGACCGCCCCCAACATGTAACAAAAAAAATGGTCACAATTATAATTGCTTCAAGGCTGAAATTGTTTGTATAGTTTGTGGTGACCCAATAATGCCATTATAATATTTGCAGATCGATTGATCAGTAATAAAGGGGTGGCAGATCACCCTAAACGAGTCATGTACCCGACGAAATTTATATTATTAGTTCAAGGTTCAAATTTTAACATGTTGTTATGGCGACTGTTTTAAGCAAATATTTCAATTTGCAGAACAAAATGTCGGGATTAACCCACTCTCTTAGAGGGAAACTTGCTCGCCTAGATGTTTATATCGTTCTGCAAGGGGATTAATAACGACATTTTGTTCTGCAAATTGAAATATAGGTATGCTTAAAACAGTCGCAGTACCAAGATATTAAAATTTGAACATTGAACTAATAATATAAATTAATAAAACAACAGTAACAAGACCTTACCCGATTTTAATAATATATTCAATTATAATAGTAGAAGTAAATTAATTGAAAACGTTTCGACAATAAATTTTGTCATCTTCAGTTCATTGATAATTTAAAACTCCATTGATAATTTAAAGAGTTTTAAATTATCAATGAACTGAAGATGACAAAATTTATTGTCGAAACGTTTTCAATTAATTTACTTCTACTATTATAATTGAATATATTAAAATCAGGTAAGGTCTAGTTACTGTTGTTTTATTAATTATCATCGCCGATTTTTTGGATTTCTAAACTAATAATATAAATTTCGTCGGATACATGACACGTTTAGGGTAATCTGTCACCCCTTTAATACTGATTAATCGATCTGCAAATATTACAATGGCATTATTGGGTCACCGACAAGCTACACAAATAATTTCAGCCTTGAAGCAATTATATGTAATTGTGACCATTTTTTTTGTTACATGTTGGGGACGGTCTGCATCACTCCCATACCGCTATCTAGCAAAATCTCTTACTCAGAGTACTTTAATATGCCTCCCTCAACATCTTCACAAAAATAAGGCCTTGAATAAATAACAGTAAAACATGTGAACCTGTATTGCAAATAGTTTCTCTACGGTAGACTGGTCTCTAATCTCTAAGGACACCCAATGGGAAGTTAGAAGTGTGGTTTTACCCACACACCATGCCTCTTTTTTTACTGTGTTTAAAAGCAAAAGTCGCGATTCTAGACATTTAGATACATAGCAATCAGTGGCGGACTTTCCATAAGGCCGAGTAGGCCCGGGCCTAGGGTGGGCAATCTGCACCCGCGGCCGGCGGCAACAAACGGCCGCAGCGGCGTATACTGAGAAAACTCTATACGGTCTTATAACTATCAAAGACAGTATAATATTTCTAACGAGTTGAAGCGAACGCAATGCCGATTTTTACTCTGAAAAGCTCGCAGAAAGGGGCGGCTGCTACTGAACGACCTAGGACGATCAGCAGTCTTAGAGGCCTCTGATAACAATGCGTGACGTATTAAGGTCGATTTATATTATCCGGTCAGACACGGGGCGAGAACGTAGCGTTTGCGACAAGACAAACATTTTTACATGCATTTCAAAAATTCAAATACGAGTATTGATACGTGTCTGAACGGACAGGTTCCGCTAAGTAGATTTATTTATTTATTGTAGATTATAGACGCGTCGACATCTCAGGTCATTAGCGTCTTTCAACTAGACTAAATAGCAACTATCTTAAAACTAAATAACATCACAAAACATCCATGAGCGCAGGTGGGATTCGAACCCACGGCAGTCCAGTCCAGAGGTTGCGGCACTAAGCACGCTAACCACTAAGCTATACTGCCCTCCCGCTAAGTATAAATATTCGTATTTGAAATGCATGTAAAAATGTTTGTCTTGCCGGAAACGCTACGTTGCTGCGCCGGATAATATAAATCGAATTTTAATTTGATTGGTGTTTCTGATAACAAGAAATTCAATTAAATTTAATAACTAAACCATATGGGTGCGAAAACGATTAATATGTATATTTCCTAATTATAATTTCATTTATGCATACATATTGTCACAATGCGTTATAATTTGTCAGATTATCAGTTTATTTTTAGACAGTGTTGGATCACCGTACAAATATTCTGATTGAAATTTAGAAATTCATAATTTAATATACTATTATTGTGCATGTCGCCTTTAGTAGGCGACACCCGCACGCCGGTATATTTATTTATTTATTGTAGATTATAGACGCGTCGACATCTCAAGTCATTAGCGTCTTTCAACTACACTAAATAACAACTATCTTAAAACTAAATAACATCACAAAACATCCATGAGCGCAGGTGGGATTCGATTATTCGAACCCACGGCAGTCCAGTCCAGAGGTTGCGGCACTAAGCACGCTAACCACTAGGCTATACTGCCCTCCACTCCGGTGTAGGGCGCCAAACTGTATAGGCAGGGAGGTCTTGCCTTACGGGAGAAAACGATCGTTTTATGAGCGCCTTTATTGAATGATTTGTGTCATTTTATGGAACTAAAAACATAACAAAAAGTACTAAACCTTTGATATTTATAGATAATATCCATTCCTGGCACCTAATGGCAAAAATGGTAACTAATAAAATGATGCGTCAACAAAATGTTTTAATATAAGTAATTATAATAGGCATGGTAATTTTTTCTCGTTCTGTAATTCAGTGAAGTTTAAATTAGGGGGAATGTTTCATAAATGCCAGCAAAAGAATACATTATTATCTAAATATTATCCCGCGACTAAATACATTTTAATAGAATTAGGATTGTTTTAAGTGTGTAGGATCAGAACCACTCTTATTTCAAGCTTTTGAACTCTGCTAACAGATGCGACGGTCAAATCTGGCCTTCAAAAGGTGGGTCGCTCGTTAGCAAAGCCACAACTTGTCTGTATTATATGTCAACTGTGGTATAGGCGACGGCAAAATTGGCACTGAAACAAGTATAATTTTAATCGCCTGTGATGCTGGCAATACACCATACGTTGAGATATCACGCGATTGCCGCCTTGCAGGTATTAAACTAAAGCAATAAATTTCAAAGTATTAAACTTGTGAATTTATGTGTCAATTTGTGGTCAGATCTTTTTGAAATTTGGCAGACTGATAGAAAAAGACACGCTGAACTCAAAAATGCAAAGAAAATTTGTCTATCTTTTTTTGTTTAGAAACTGTTGTAGATTGATTTATCACATCACGATAGCATACACTTTTAAAAAAAATTGTGTTTTAATGACCACCAACAGCTAAGGTTATTTGGGCCTAGCACCAATTCATATTTTCAATTCATTATTTTTTTTTTATAATAAATTGAAAATCCAATTGACACTTTTACCAGCTCTCGGACTAGAACCCGGGAACTGGGGACTTGTAATAGAGGAACCATAACAACGCCATGTAAACAACAGTATTGCTACATGCTCGGCTACACTTTTAAAGAGCTGCATGCCGGGAAACTGGACCTAGTGTAAATAGCCGAGAACCTATTTCCTCACTTTCCACGCACAGCTACTGTACTGGCCAACCCAGGAACTCACAGGGTATAATTTATTAGTTACAGCGGCCCCGTAAATATAAATTATGTGGAGTTCGACTTTATTTCAATTTTTTGCTAAAAAATATTAAATCAGAAGTTAGATCACGAAATTACAGTATCATAAATTATATAATATTCATATGCAGTTGTAATTCTGTACCATATACAGAGTGTTTCAAAAATAAATCGCCATACGTCAACCATAGAAAATTAAGCGCTGAGTAAAAAATGTTTAAAGAGCTCCTATTTACTGTGATTTAAAAAATATATGTTTGCAAAATATGTCAACTAGTGGACTGTTTGCTGTCGTTTGTGAAAGACATAATATGTCTGCAGGGGTGGATTTAGTTTTTTGCCGCCCCCTTCATTAAATTTTTCTCAGCCATCTTAATTTACCGTCCCCAATTTCTTCCCAAATTCCTCTCTCAAACCTTCTTAAGTTCCATATCACAAATATCGTAAATAAAACATTACTTTCTTATTTTTGCCGCCCCTACGAACTAGCCTTCCTGGGCCGATAGCCCTCTAAGCACCCCTGTAAATAAGCCCTTGTATGTCTGTAAAATATAACACTAATTTAACATGCATTGATAAAACGATTAATGCAACAGCAATTACCATAAGATTTTGTCTTAATACGGTAATTGCTAATGTAAATGAGTTTTGTTCAAAAAGTTAAAATCAAGAACACTTTGCTGACACATATCGTCTATACCTCAGCAATAGGACCACGCTTGGACTGGCCAGGGGCGCTGCGTGCTGGCAGCGTCGTAACTAAGACCTGGCAGCTGGGGTCCGCACTAGGGGCCCTAACTCCGGAGAGGGCGCAATCAGCGAAATCAGCGATGCTAATATGATTATTTTTAAGCAAAGAGCGCGAAATCAGAATCTTGCCAGGGGCGCCGATAATCCTAGCTACGACGCTGGGTGCTGGATCATCTCGGGCCCCCAGAGTTGGACAAGGCCTGCAGCGCCCTCCCATTTCCCAAACTCAACAAATTACAGATTAGTCAAGTCTCTCCGTCGGGCCCCTACAAATGTTAGTATCCCTGAAAAAATATAGCCCGTCCGCGCAGGCCCGGAGTTAGAGGCCTAGGGCCCCTAGGCACTTAACAGTTAGGGGGCCCCAAGCCAAAAAAAAGTGAAAAAAATGAAAAAAATTAACTAGAACATTTTTGGACTTTTTTTATAATTTCTATCCGCCCTAGCCGGGGTCCCCTCGGCGGCTAGGCCCCTAGGCTAGGCCCCTAGGCTGGTGCCTTGTTGCCCTAGGCAGAAATCCGGACCTGCGTCCGTGCATGATTAGGACAACATTAAACTTTTTTTTCAGCACTAAATTTTTTATGGGTAACTTATGGTGATTTACTTTTGGAACAGCTTGTATAATAAGGTACATTTTATAGTAGGTTTGTATGTAGGTACCTACTTTCGCTTTTTATGTTGCATGTCAACCATTTTGATTTATCGATTAAAAAAATTATATTTACTGCTTAAAATTAACAACGTGCGTAATGTAAATATACTTGACTACTATGTCGCTATATTGGTATAATAAGTTTATTCATCGACAAGCTTTTGCCAACGCCTTCACTTGCGTAAACGTTGCTTTTTCCCAATCAATATCGATTTAGATAATTATAGCCGGGTAAAATGTCCCCTATACATACTTTAATTTCTCTCCATCTCTCTCTCTCTCTTAGTTTGTACAAATTGATTTTTATCTCTTCAATAGTTTTTACCTACACATTAATTATTTAAATACAAATTACATATAAATAAATATTGTAAAATCGTTTTCACAGACACGCTTTTTATCGATCGTGTTTTTTTTATTACAAGCTTTTATTTAACTTGCAATATATGTTAGTTTGTTTGTGTGTTTGATTAGGTCAAATCTTGCAAGTCAATTTTGAACGACTTCCACGTGTCCGATCGATTTGAAATTTTGTACACATATGTATCCCCGATGACAATACATGAATAAATCGTTTTTAGAAATAAATTCAACCCCTAAGGGGTTCAAACGGGGATGTAGGGTTTTTTTGACTAATCAACCCCCAGGCCAAATCGCTGAAGCTAGAAACTTGATATTTGGACAGTTGGTTCCTTTTCTGACGTAAGCATCCACTAAGAAAGTATTTTTCGGAATTCAACCCCTACGGGTGTCAAAGGAGGGGTAATATTTTGAAAGACTAAAATGAACAAAATAAACATTAGAAAAAAAAACTTTTTAGAAACAAGCTTTTATTTAAATGCACTAAAAAGGAAAAAATAATTTAGGTTCATAATTATAAAATCGTGGGTCGTGACTATTAAACTATCATAGAGTTAACGACCCACGATTTTTTATTATTTTATGAACCTAAATTATGTTTTCCTTTTTAGTGCATTTAAATAAAAGCTTGTCTCTTAAAAGTTTCTTTTACTAATATTTTTTTGAGTTAACAGACAATCCATTATGATGCCATTTTGTTGTGTTGTGCTCTTAAAGAAAGTCTAGTTCTTCGACTCTGAAAGTTTGTGTGCAGGTCAAAATTATATTATATAACCTTAAAAGTGGAAGTAATTACGATCATTTTGGCATAATTTTTATTCGAGGTACGAAAAATTGTAGTTTTATCTGTCAATCCAGTATTTGCATATGAGAAGATAGAGGTACGTCAAATACTCGAAAACAAATTTTCATTTCTCAATATTAGTTTCACCATTCTCAGAGTACTACGGCAGCGCACAATGGAAACTAAACAAGGGTGCATTCGCCAAACAAAAATATCAGAATTTTTTTCAATAAATTTTGAATTTATTTTCGATTTCTTTATAATATATTTGGAACGGTTAGATTTGGTGTTGTTTAGTTTTCCTTGTAAATATGTATAATAATTTTGTTATAATAAATATGTCATGTCGACGCGTCTATAATCTACAATAAATAAAAAATAATAATAATAATAATGCGTTTAACGTCTGTTTCTCGACATTATGTCATAACAGACGCCATTCGCACCATTACTATTTTCCATTTTTACCACTTCCCGTTTTATACATTTTTATACTTCAACTTAATTAATAGCAATGTGCGAATGGAGGAATTATAGGACATTAGGATAAGGTAGGCAACTTTGGGAGCATAGGGATTTGACAGGTAATCGGCCATGGCCTTGAATAAGGAACCATCTCGATATTCATCTGGAATTATTGAGGGAAACCATGGAAAACCTCAAACAAGATGGCCGGTACAGGAATTACCGTTTCTCGGCGTGAGGCAGTAGGAAAAAGTCCCAGCCACATCTGCCCCCGCCGGGATCGAACCCAGTACCTTCCCAATGCGAGTCTAGTGCTGTACCACTAAGCTACATCGCTGGGTTAAATAAAAAATAATAAATGTTTCACCATTTATTTCGCCTTTGCTTAATTACTTAATATTGCTCCAGTAATCGAGATTTTTCACTAATCCAGATTGAACCAGTTTTAATTGATCCGGATTATCGAGACTTTACTGTATTGTATTTAAGAGAATAACTATTGTTTTAAGGGATATCTTAAGACGTTATATTTTTGAAGTTATACTTCTTTTGACGCGTTATGGAAAAATGATGAGAGTGAATTTTTACGATGCGCGCGCATCGCGTCACGAAAATTTAACACCATGAAGTTAATCGGAAGTTCATGATTATAATACCCTATTATATAGCACTGTTATGTAAGATGTACGTAGCCTAACGGATAGCACCGCCGCGTCATACGCTATAGGTTTCGGGTTCGAATCTCAACACAAACATGCTTTTTTTAAATAAATAATTAGATATAAATATATTTAATAATTTAAATTAATGTATTTAATATCTTTATTTTATTATTTTATCGTCTTTTTTACAAACGTTTAGTACTGGCACGCGGGATAAAATTTTTGGAGTTAATTTTGTTTTGTTACACCAAAGAAGTATAACTTCTGACGTGCGAACATAAGTACACACATCACTCTTTTTCTTTTGTCCAAAAACAAACTTAAGTTCACATAATAAAGCCACAATGCATAGTATTAGCAAATACGCTATATTGTTGGAAGGATTTAGCTCTGCGACCCGAGTTCTTATTTTTAATCGAAAACTATCGACAGATATGAGATGACTTATCATAGTGTCCATTGAATAACGCAGCTATAAACATTTGTACAGGTGTGACGTAATATAAAACTTGTTCTGGACGCAGTTGATCATCACCTGTATTTAATTGCGTTCGGAGATAAAGTGGGGGAGAATGGAGATGAGCAACAAGTAGTCACTATATACGCGCAGTGCACTATGGGCGCCCCAAACAGCCGTTCACTGATCATCATACTAATATCATTATAGTATAGCGTTAGTTCACTTTCAAAATAATAATCGATGACTAAAAAAGATTCGTATGCTATTATAAATTAATTTTGATGATATTCAATAATTTTATTGTAGATTGTAGACGCTTGAAAACTATAAATGGTTAAAAAACTACAGCATTTATATTTTATAATTATTATACAGGGTGCTGAATTGCTTTGCGGGTAATAGGGGTTTAACCCGTAAAATCAAACTTTTGTGATTTCCTGCTTCCCTAATTATTTTTGGAAAAATATCTTCAAATAAAAGTTTTAGAACATAAAATTCTGCATCTAAATAATTAAACAAAATTAATTTTGCATGCTTTGTAACGGCAGAAATTTGATATGAAAATGTCAAAATTACCTCAAAAACCTATAGCGATAGCCATGGAACTTGAACAAAATGATGACATTTTGGCTGTCAGAATAATTTCTAATCATTTTTAACTGACTTCAAAAAAAGGAGGTGGTTCTCAATTCGGTTGTATTTTTTTTTTTTATGTTTGTTACCTCATTACACTAAAAAGACACTAAAAAGTAAAAAATAAAAAACTTTTTAACAAAAAAAAAACCTCCTTCAAAAAACCACTAAAAAGAGGAAAATAATAAAATTTTGAGGTCTGTGCCAATTTAATAAAATATGAAGTTGGTTAAAAAGAAGATATTAATCACTATACTATACTTTTTAACCGACTTCATATTTTATTAAATTGGCACAGACCTCAAAATTTTTGTTCAAGTTCCATGGCTATCGCTATCTGTTTTTGGGGTAATTTTGACATTTTCATATCAAATTTCTGCCGTTACAAAGCATGCAAAATTACTTTTGTTTAATGATTTAGATGCAAAATTTTATGTTCTAAAACTTTTATTTGAAGATATTTTTCCTAAAATAATAATAGTATTCATATTTATTTAACCTCATACGATAACAAGTGCACTATAGGCCAGAGTTAAATATTTGCATGTAAAAATAAAAAAGATAAAGCCGACCCTGACTGTACTGATTCAATTTGATTTTTATTGAATATTCATTGGCGGCGGAATAATTTTGGGGGGGGGGGGTCTATAGATCCACGATGATATGAGAATTTACATTGTAAAGAGACGTATTCAAGTTAAAATTCTACAGAATGAACACACAATTTTTGATGATTTTTTAGACGACTCCTCGCGGGATGTAGAGTTTCTCGAAGGGGGAGAATTTCCTGCGGGGGGTTGTTGGTGCAATGGCGTTTTTCTGTGACGTGAAAATGGGGTCGTTCAGGGGGAGTATTCCCCAAAAACCTTTCGCAGGTGTGGACTAGAATATCGTATGTGTCCAATCAGTAGAATAAACACAAGGTTTGAGTTATTGTAGACATCTACTTAATCAATAATTAAATCAATCGATTTTTGTGTCATATGCACACCATATTCACATAACAATTATAAGTAGTGAATAGTATATCAGACTGCGAGGCTGCGGCTCCTCTGATTAGTTGGCTATATCTAAAAAAATCAAATGCCACCGTCGAGACTTGAATCCGAAACTCCCAGTTTCCAGCTCCACAATGCCCGAAAGTAGAATCTGTTCTTTTCTTAAATATTGCAATTTAAACGACGAAAGCGCACTGTATGCGAGAGCTAATAATTTATAAGCTGTAATACAACCCTTTGAAAATGTTAACTCATTTTGCATTGCGCCAATAATTGCTGACTGATATATTATTCACTACTTATAATTGTTATGTGAAATGTGAATATGGTGGATATATAAGGGAACAAAAATCGTTTGATTTAATTTTTTATCAATCTGTTACCGTATTAAACATGCTAGTTTCGGATGATCTGAGCACTATATTGGGGTGCCCTTCAGATCCCCCAATCCGCCGCCAATTTATACTTCAAGTACGACTAGGGTTGCCAGGTCCAAAAATAGAAAAGTCAGACTCGGCGTTATATTTAGTCGGATATTCTGCCCTAACAGCAAGACGCGGCATTATATTTAGCCGGACATTTTACCCTAAAAGTCAGACTACCCCATTTTAAATAGAAATAGAGTCAGTTGGGTATTTTCAATCGTTTATTAATAATCAATTACAGTCAGTTTTTTACGAGATCAGCCTTAAGCCTTGATTACACGTAACGAGTACAGAGCCGAGTGGGCACGAGGGTGGGCACTCGGCCTAGTAAATAGATATAAAAATCTGGGAATGTAGTATAGGTAAAGTGCCACTTTAGACGAGGGGGGAAGCCATTCAGGGGAGGGTGCATGTTCAATTGCTCGTACAACGCTTGCGCAACTTAAGCGACCAATAGAATGTCATGGGCACACATGATTCCTCACCCTCCCATTTACAGCAACCACCCCACTCGCTACGTCCCTAGATTTCTATGTCTATGGATCCGAGTGACTGTCCCGCTCTATTACTCGGCCGAGAGGTCTGTCTCTGCCTTTTTACTCGTTACGTGCAATCACAGAGGGCAGTATAGCCTAGTGGTTAGCATGCTTGGTGCCGCAACCTCTAGAGTGGACTGCCGTGGGTTCGAATCCCACCTGCGCTCATGGATGTTTTGTGATGTTATTTAGTTTTAAGTTATAGTTGTTATTTAGTGTAGTTGAAAGACGCTAATGACCTTAGATGTCGACGCGTCTATAATCTACAATAAATAAATAAAATACGTGCAATCAAGGCATAAACGTGATAAACCAACCAATATATTAGTTGTTCTCTACTTGAGCTTGAGAATGGCCGAGCGTGTAGCAATGCTGTCGTAATGGCGTTGCTATGGTTCCTCTATTACAAGTCCCCAGTTCCCGGGTTCTAGCCCGAGAGCTGGTGAAAGTGTCAATTGGATTTTCAATTTATTATTAAAAAAAAACTAATGAATTGAAAATATGAATTGGTGCTAGGCCCAATTAACCTTAGCTGTTGGTGGTCTTTCAAACACAATTGTTCTCTACTTCATCGCTAAAAAGCCTAACAAAAGCCGGACAGGCCGGACTTGGGTATATTTGGCCGGACACGACCGTAAAAAACCGGACATGTCCGACTAAATAGTCAGACACCTGGCAACCCTAAGTGCAAAGCTCTTAAAAAAAATGTGTTTTAAAGACCACCACCAGCTAAGGTTATTTGGGCCTAGCACCAATTCATATTTTCAATTCATTATTTTTTTTTTAATAATAAATTGAAAATCCAATTGACATTTTTACCAGCTCTCAGGCTATCGAACCCGGGAACTGGGGACTTGTAATAGAAGAACCATAGCAACGCCATGTAAACAACGACATTGCTACACGCTCGGCTATTCTCAAACCCTGCAACGTTGTTAATTGTGATCCTTTTAATCGGTTCAATTAATTTCAAACGAGTCTTTGATTTATTTTGAACTAATTATTATTATTAGAAATGCTGACTGATTAGTAAACCCGGGAACTGGGGACTTGTAATAGAGGAACCATAGCAACGCCATGTAAACAACGACATTGCTACACGCTCGGTCATTCTCAAGCCCTGCAACGTTGTTAATTGTGATCCTTTTAATCGGTTCAATTAATTTCAAACGAGTCTTTGATTTATTTTGAACTAATTATTACTATTAGTAACGCTGACTGATTAGTAAACAGTATACCTAATGCAATACACATAAACTGTGTACATTCTCGTTTTATGTATAGAACGCGAGTCTACGTGTTTTACTGTATTAAAACCTATACATATTTAAAACGTGTGTACAGTACCATGTAGTAAGCGCTTTGGGCATGGCATGGCTTGATAAATAATACTACACCGCTATCTCGTCAGTGTGCAACCGTCTTTTGTCTGAGGCGGGTGTGTTTTTGTTTATTTGTTAGTGTTTTTTTTTTGTTTATATAATATACAAATTATGTTTACATGATCTTCTGTTACAAATTCACTTTAGATGTCACACTCAACTCTTAAAAATACAATTACAACGTGGATAAAATGTTGATTGAATGACGTTTTTTTTTGACATTTTAATGATAAATTGCCGCTTATCAAGCGACCTTGATTAAAGTCACGTGTACATACGCATCAAATATTTTTAATGATAACTATCAAATGTTTTGATAAAACAAGTGATGTTCGTAATTGCGTATTCGGTATCTAGTGATTATAGTTTCGTAAACAATTGACTCGTGATAAGACAATTGTCGTGTAAATAATGGAGGTGAAATAATCAAATTATATTGACTAAATGTGAACTAATTATTTATAGTGTCTTTTTATATGCCAGTTTTTTAAGCCAGTATTAATTTTTAAGAAGAATCGAAACGTTTTCTTGGAAATTTATTCGATGTAATCATGTAAGTTATTATTACTTTTCAAATATAAGCTTAAGTTTTTTTTAATCTCCTGAGTACTGAGGGTGGTCCAACGATTAGTTTTTTAGCGAATTCCATTTTTTTCATTTCAAACCTTGTTATGTAATAATAGTTCTGTTAATTGTTATTAAAACATTTGAAGGCTATATTCAAGGCCATAAGAAGGACAGAATTGGTAGGTATATAATTGTCTTATCTATTACCTGTAAGTATAAATTAAATACTTCTGTATGAAAAAAATACATAGGTAGGTACTGATCGAATTAAGAACCTCCTCCTTTTTTGACGTCGTTAAAAAATAGGTACATTTAGGCGCGTAGAGACATGTAAAATTTAGGGGAAGCCAAATTTTAGAAGTCTATATATGTTGCTATACGTTCGAAAAAGAAATATAAAAAAAATGCCTTGAAGCCTGTTATGGGAAGGTATTGAGTCCTCCTGCACGTAACTCCTAAGCTGTTGTTCATCCCTTTGAGATACTAATTGACATTCGAAAGTATATTAGATTATTAATTTATATATTAATTCAATTGGCAATTTGATACACTAACGTTTTTAAGCAATTGACAAAATCTTATAGATTGTACGTAAATAATTAATATCTATAGTCTGTGATTTAGTAAAATAACAAACGTAGATAAATAAAATGGTGTCGGCCATGAGCCATATATCCTTTTTTTCTCCTGCAAATAAATAAATAGAGACAGTTTCTTTTGTGATAAAGACATCAGGCGTGTGTTAGTTTTTGTCCGCAATTTCTGATCAAAGAAATTAAATAGTACTGAAAAGCACTTCGTCTATTTTAGGGTTCCGTACCTTTGAACGGAATCCTATTACTGTCTACTAAGCCTACGTCTGTCAAGGCTCTATCTCACAAACGGTAAGAGGTAGCTATAATTAATTTTTTTAGAAAAGTTTTAAATAAGAAAGGTTTTACTTACCCGATATCGATTATACGAAAACTAGATGATTTTTTATTTGTTGCGAAAACATTTAGTAGGCTGAATATTTTATCATATTCCTGAAAAAAAATGAGAAAAACTGAATCATTTTAGTTTTTATTATTTCGTAACTCATTAAAATACAGAATTTATTATACATAAACTATGCAAAAATGTATCCAAACAGAGTCAATAACATTTTAAACAATAATAGTTGTTGAGAATTATGTTAGTTCGTTAATGTACCGTTGTCCTGCATTTAAATAATAAAAAAAATATTTTTTCCAAAATTACCATAGTTTTGTGACAATATCATTTTTTCCCTTTTAGGCATTTTATAAATAAAATAAAAGCTTGTCAATGTTTTTCAATGGTTTTATTAAGGTCGACATGCCCTATGTATGTATGTATGGGTCAAAATTAGTGATTGAAATTTTATCCACTATCGTTATCCAATTGAGCTGAAATTTTGCACACGTGTATAAGTTTGGTGACAATGCAATATAGTATCTAATATCGTTCTAAATTCAAAATGTCGGATGTGCCAAGATGGCGACTCCCCTATCTCTTTACAACCCTCTTGACATGGGTATCAATTGAAATGGTTTGACGAGTAGAATACGATCTTGACGTAATTTTAAATTCAAAATGGCGGACGCCCCAAGGTGGCGGCTTACCTTTTTCTCTAGAACCCCCATGATATGAATTGCATATCAAATAAAAGAGTTTGACGAGTAGATTAAGATAAGCTACGTGACGTCATTCTCTATTATGAAACTCTAGATTTAGGACTTAGATTTTGTTTTTTCCCCAAGCCCGGATTTTTTTCAGAGATTTATGATATTTTTGGAAAAAAAACTATTTATTGAATAACTTTTTTTTAGTTGGTGGGAAAACGAAATTAATTGTTGGGAAAACATGGACAAACGAAGGCCTTTCGAATGCGATGTTTTCCCACCTAGCCCAGCAAATTTTTCGGGCGTGTGAAGTTGGCCCGAAAAATAAAAATGTTGAATAAAAGAAAAATTAGAGGTGGGAAAACGAAATTATTTGGTGGGAAAATGTGGTCTAACGATGGACAATTGATTGAGCCGTTTTTCCACCCAGCCCGGATTTTTTTTTCAGCGATTTATGATATTTTTGGAAAAAAAAACTATTTATTGAATAACTTTTTTTTGGTTGGTGGGAAAACGAAACTAATTGGTGGGAAAACATGGACAAACGAAGGCCTTTCGAATGCGATGTTTTCCCACCTAGCCCGGCAAATTTTTCGGGCTTGTGAAGTTGGCCCGAAAAATAAAAATGTTGAATAAAAGAAAAATGAGAGGTGGGAAAACGAAATTATTTGGTGGGAAAATGTGGTCTAACGATGGACAATTGATTGAGCCGTTTTTCCACCCAGCCCGGATTTTTTTTTCAGCGATTTATGATATTTTTGGAAAAAAAAACTATTTATTGAATAACTTTTTTTTGGTTGGTGGGAAAACGAAACTAATTGGTGGGAAAACATGGACAAACGAAGGCCTTTCGAATGCGATGTTTTCCCACCTAGCCCGGCAAATTTTTCGGGCTTGTGAAGTTGGCCCGAAAAATAAAAATGTTGAATAAAAGAAAAATGAGAGGTGGGAAAACGAAATTATTTGGTGGGAAAATGTGGAATTATATAGATTCATTTTAAATTTTGAAAATAATCCTTGTTAGTTATTTTATTAGTAAGAAACAATTCCTTCTTCAGCAACTACAATTCATATAAATAAATAAATTATTAATAAAACATTATTTTGTAATTCTATTTTTTACATTACCTATACATATATATATCTTAAACTTAGATATTCTTAGAATTACAAAATAATGTTTTATTAATAATTTATTTATTTATATGAATTGTAGTTGCTGAAGAAGTTTTAAATGCAGACGAAACGTTTAACATAAACTAATTAAAAATTCTATAAGTTTTATTGAGTCCTTCTCCCTAAGATACAGTTTACATAAGTATA
The DNA here is from genome assembly GCA_039654895.1 of Mongoloraphidia duomilia. Classification (NCBI taxonomy): domain Eukaryota; kingdom Metazoa; phylum Arthropoda; class Insecta; order Raphidioptera; family Raphidiidae; genus Mongoloraphidia; species Mongoloraphidia duomilia. Next base: position 20,194,298 of record CM077527.1, read on the forward strand.
TATTACAAAATGGACACGAAAAGTGATTTAATAATTCCTAAAATATTTAAAAAAGAACAAAGTTTGAAATGATCAAAATACAGAAAGTTAGCTATATTATTTTTATTTGTAGTTTATATCAGAACAAATATAATTTAAATATTCGAAATAAATTATAAAGAATATAAATATTAATTATTTTTTATATAAAGGCGGAAACCTGCTATATAAATAGTTTTTTTTTAATTTACATAAATATATGCAAACAAATGCATACTTTATAATTAACTGTTTGAAATTACATATAGGTATAGGTAAGAGTGTTTTAGATTTGAAATAAATTAATATACATTTAAAGCATTATGATATACATGTTACATTTCATTTTTGAAATTAAAAAAAGGATGATATAGATACATCCTAAATCAGGGATGACGAACCTATGACACGCGTGCCATAGGTGGCACTCGACAGAATATTGTCGGCACGGTATTGATTGAGGTACAAAATCAAAATAATTAAAAATATTTGATTATTTTAAGATCGGAAATATGATATTAAGTATTGAATAAAAACCATTTTATCGATTAATTTTCTTTAATTATTTATTGAAACATTGCCAATATAAATAATTAAAGAAAATTGATCAAGAAAAAGGCTTTTATTCAATACTTATTACTTAATTAAAAATATGTTAGATGCTGTCGAAAAAATTTGGTTATCATTCAAATAACAAATACGAGATCAACACGACAAATAATATTCTGGTTCATTTTTTGTCCACTTTAATTTCTTTGGTGCTTGTTGGCACTTGATGACCACATTAAACATTTTTTGAGAAAAATTGGCACGTAGATGTGAAAAGGGTCGCCATCTCTGTCCTAAGTCCTGTAACGAAATCTTAAAATCATTCAATAGAAGTAGGATTTAACTTTTGATCAGACGTTAATAAAATATTATTGGTTACGAAGTTTCGGCGTTAATTTCAGGGCTTCATCAGATACAAACATAGCAAAGTTACTAGGATATAATCAGGACCGTCCTAAGATATTTGGCGCACATAGACTACTAACAAAAATCCGCCCCTCTTCATAAGAAATCGCAGAAAATGAACGGTAGCAGCGGGGTGACCGGTGAAACAAATTATATAAACAAACTGATTTGAGTGCAACCTAAATTGCAAACCGAAAAGGCCGGTGCCCTGGGTCGTGAATCAATTGTCCGATTTTGATGAATCTTGCAGCAATTGAAAGAGCTATTCACGACTTAGATCTGATTAATTTTTGAGCCGAATCGACCGAGTAGTTTTCAAGTTATTCAAAATATAAAAATAAAAAAATATATTTTTTTACGTTTTTGATGTATAACTCTCAAACCACTCGTGCTATATGACTCAAAATTTAATCAGATCTAAGTTTTGATAAACCGTTTCGATCGTCCAAATCGATCGTTTCCATATACACAGTACCTAATAGATACACACACACACACACACACACACGGACGTCCATCCCAAAATGGTCAGAATAGCTTCCTAGGACCTCAAAACGTCGAGATCTATTGAAAATTCGATTTTCGAAAATCGGACAGAAACCAGTAACTTCCCGAATTTTTGAAAAGCTTCAGTTTTCAATAGCGGAAAATTAAAAAAATGGCGAATTGACAATTTGTTTGAGAACAGTATGGCTCAGTTGGTAGCGTCGCGGCCTCTGAATCAGACTGTCGTGGGTTCGAGTCCCACCTCTGCTCATGGATGTCTTGTGATGTTATTTAGTTTAAAGTGATATAATTTGTATATTTGTTGTATTTAAGACGCTAATGACCTAAGTTGTCGTCGCGTCTATAATCCACAATAAATAAAAATAAAGACAATTTGTTCATAGGACATTTTTTTTTGCTTGAACTGACCTCAGGAATATGTTCCTTAAGTATGTACAATATTATATTCAACACCCTGTATACAAAACATTCTTATTTCTTTATTTTGCGAAGGTACGTGCAGCCATAGCTGCCAGGGTTATTTTGTGCCAGTTGATATTTTTACTTTGTTATTTTTTAAATTAACTGCAAATCCAGTTGATACATTTATAATTAATAATTCACACTTTAAAATTCGAGAATAGGAGGTTTGGTAACTTGCTACAAGCATTTTAAGAATATTGGATATCTTGAAACCCTTCGTTTTCTTACTGCGATTGAATTTACTAGCTTTCGCTCGCGGATTCTCTTGCGTGTGAATATATGGATTTTGCCTGCAAATTCGCTGGTTTTATTATCAACTTTGAAACGATTTTTTTTAACCCGAGCGTAGCCGGTATGCTTAAATTTAAGTTTGGACTTGACATGACTTATCTCGAGCTTCATCGAAATCGATTCGTTGCAAACAGACGGTTGTCTCTAAAAAGTTTTTTTTACTAATATTTTATTTTGTTCATTTTAGTCTTTCAAAATTTTACCCCTCTTTGACACCCGTAGGGGTTGAATTTCGAAAAATCCTTTCTTGATTAGTAAAAAAAACCTACATCCCCGTTTGAACCCCTTAGGAGTTGAGTTTATTTCTAAAAACGATTTATTCATAATATATTGTCATCGGGAATACATATGTGTACAAAATTTCAAATCGATCGGATCATCGGATACGTGGAAGTCGTTCAAAATTGACTTGCAAGTTTTGACCTAAACAAACACACAAACTGACATACACATTACAAGTTAAATAAAAGCTTGTAAAAATTTTGAAATTAAATTTTCTCGTCTGGATTTCATATGAAATATCCAAAAATGTCGAAACTACAAGGGCACAAAAAAACGGATTTACAAACAGAGATCTCAGTTACAAAATTTTTTATTTGAATTATTTATAAAGAAAAATTAAAGTTGATGAACAATCACAATTACTTATCAACTTTATAAACATTTTTTTTATAAATAATTCAAATAAAAACATTGTAACTGAGACTCTGTAAATCTCTACCAACTTTAGACATTAATTATTTTTCTTTCGGTTTTCAAAATTGAGTTTTAAAAAGATTCTAATTTTTTGCATATACATATTTATAATACTTTCTAAACACCTGCCAATTATGCACATTAATAATTTAATAAATTAGGTAAACCTAATGTTAGATGAGGGCGGTAACCTTTTCAGGATGTTTGAAGTGAGGGGTAAACAACCCGGAACAAAATTACTGTATCAATTCAAACAACTTTTTATAATATTTTAACATTCTTTTTTTTATTTAACCGAGCATCTGTGTATAAAACAACTTGTGATTAAGTGTTTTCATTTTGAACATTTGTGTGTACAAGATTAAGTCATCTTCCTTTAATGCCAACTTCAAAATAAGATTTATTGAAATCCTGTTTTATACATAAAATACACTCTTTTACTGTAGGTGTTAAAGAATGGTCCAATTTTACTGATCTTCCCACTTTTTATCATAGCATTTATCTCATATATTTTTATTTTAAATATAAGTACTACCTATCAATAAAATTATAAATTATATTATTTTTATTTATTTACTAGCGGTCCTGTCCGGCTTCGCCCGGGTGCTAAGAAAGCCCGAGTGCATTAAACTACTCACTCGCTTCGCTCATTCGCTATATATATATAAACCTTCCGTCAAAAATTATCTAACTGATGCGGTGAAAACCGCATCAAAATCCGTTGCGTGGTTTAGGAGGGGTTAACGGTTATACAGACAGACAGACGCGGAAAGCGACTTCATTTTATACTATGTAGAGATTGTAAATTATAGACGCGTCGTCAAACTTAGGTCTTTAGCGTCTTGATTACATTAATTAACAATTAACTAAAAACTAAATGTCATCACAAAACATCCAAGAGCGGAGGCGGGATTCGAACCCACGACAGTCTGATCCAGAGGCCGCGACGCTAACCACTGGACCACACTGTCCTCTACGGAACTTTTTTCTTTAAGTTCATTTTAAGTTGCGAGTTTTCGTGTACTTTGCTGCATACATAACAATTATATTATCACAATCTAAGGTCATTGTTAAATCAGATTTTTTGACAATGCTTTCTGCAACCCAGCATAAACTTTCTTAACTAGTAAAAAATATTACGGCTAACTGTAAATTGTACTGGAAGCGCCTCAATAATTACAAAAAAAATACCATCAATTGATTGCAACAATAGTTGTAGCTTGACCTGACATCTGTTAGTTGTAAATTAAGTCTAATTATAATGACATGCGCACAGTAATCAGTATGAACAGGTAGTAGTTTTTAGTATCTAACAATGAGGACTCGTACCACCGGTCACCAGATGTTCAGAGCTATGTCGTCGGTCACCCATATTTAGCTTTTCATTATATATTGTAATAGTTACTAAATAATAATATTGTTAATTATGCTTCACTAAAATTCGATCTCTTCGACTCAATTTTTTGGTTCTCCTCACCAATATTTTTCCCACAAAGCACCAAACCACTTAAGAGTATTTTCTACCGGAAGTTACTCCCTGCATTCTTCATATCAAATCCTTTCCTCTACAAGCGATTAGGCCCTGCAGTCAGGGTCCATTCTGATTGGTCGAATACCTCATCTTGATGTCGTTTGACACAAGCACACAGACCTAAACGAAGAGGGCCGGCACGTGCGCCTGGTCAGACAGGCGATCGCCTTTAGGGCGGCATATTTTTAGGGCGGCATATTTTTGTAGCAGCGAATTTTTCGTGCGGTATTCTACTTTTTAAAAATGATGTTTTCACCGATTCTTAATTCTACCTTCTACTACTAGATAAAAGATGTCGCATGTCGCCCAGCCGCTCGGCGCAAATAACATAAGTTGTAAAGAGGGTATTTACAAATTACAGGCAGCCAGGCAGCGTTTATTCGTGGGATGGGGCGACAAAAGTTGTATTCGCCTTAGGCGGCATATTTTGACGCGCCGGCCCTGTAAACGAACGTAACAACTAACTAGTGAACTCTGTATACTAATATGGATAGTTGATAGCGATTAAAAAATGGGTTTTGTATGTGGAGAATGTTCAAATACATATTCTTCAAGGCAGGCATATTAATGTTCACAAAATTAGAATGAAAACTTCAGGTAAGGCTTATAATCAATTCTCTCTATACAAGTCGATCAATTTTTTAACATTTCAAAATTAAACTTAATTTAATATTATTATTTGAGATATTAGGATGTCCAAAATTTATACAGTAACTGTGTTCTTGAGAAATTGGAATGGAAAAATAAATTTTAATTAAGTTTTATTTTGAATTGTCAGAAAATTGATCGACTTTTATAGAAAGAATTAGATTACAAGCCTTATCTGAAGTTTTCATTCTAATTTTGTGAACATTAATGCCTGTCTTGAAGACTATGTGTTTGAACATTCTCCACATATACAAACCCCATTTTTAATCGCTATCAACTATCCATATTAGTATACAGAGTTCACTAGTTAGTTGTTACGTTCGTTTGGGTCTGTGTGCGTGTGTCAAACGACGTCAAGATGGGGTATTCGACCAATCAGAATAGACCCTGACTGCAGGGCCTAGTCGCGTGTCGCTTGTCTTTCCTCTCGCCTAAAAACGGTTACCAATTTCGCGACGCTATTTTCGAAGCTAAAGGGTTCGGGTAAACGCCAAATGAAGGACCAAGAATCACACTGCAGATCCTTTTGAAAAACATTTTGCTGGAAAAGCTTTCGACTTTTTAAAAATTAGGTAGGTACTAATTTTTCACACGTAGCCAAGACTTTTTTTCAAAAAATTCGCCTGTAGGATCTGTAGTGTAATTCTCAGTCCTTCAGACGTTTACCCTTCAGCGTTACTCTAGTGAATGTCGGTTAGCATAAAATAGTTAACAGTTAAGTTTACAGAATAGTCGTAATTTATTAATATTGACAGGTGGACGTGGGAGTCGTAAATATATTTTATTGTATTTTATGTCCTATTGTTTGAGTCCCACCTTTTAAATTGCATTTCTTTTGGGTTAGTATTTACTATTTTATTTTTAAAAAAATGCCATAATATTTCATTAAAAAATGACAAGGGGCACAGTAATTTCGATTGTGCCGCAACCAAAGACTTAGAACTACGTCTATAGTTTTATCTTAAAATATTAACATGACATGCATAAAGTGACCAAATCCTGAATATCAAAAAGCGGGACAAGGTCTGTAAAAACCCTGCGCAGGCAACCGTTAGGTTCCACGCCCAAAAAAGCCTTAAACGCGCTAGAAACCCCCAAAAACTCGCTAGAAAACCCCAAAAACACGCTAGAAACCCCCAAAAACTCGCTATAAACCCCCAAAAACTCGCTAGAAATCCCCAAAAACTCGCTTGAAACCCCCATATACTCGCTAGAAATCCTCAAAAACTCGCTAGAAACCCCTAAAAACTCGCTAGAAACCCCCAAAAACACGCTAGAAACCCCCTAAAACTCGCTGTAAACCCCCAAAAACTCGCTAGAAATCCCCGAAAAATCGTTAGAAAACCCCAAAAACACGCTAGAAACCCCCAAAAACTCGCTATAAACCTCCAAAAACTCGCTAGAAATCCCCAAAAACTCGCTAGAAACCCCCAAAAACTCGCTAGAAACCCCTAAAAACTCGCTAGAAACCCCCAAAAAATCGCTAAAAACCCCCAAAAACTCGCTAGAAATCTCCAAAAACTCGCTAATATTTTTATTTTAAATATTATTTATTTTTTAAGGTTATAGGTATCAATTATATAATTATTGATAAATAAAATACTTTGAGTGGGTAAAAATCTCTAATGACAAAAAATAAACATTCTTAATGCACGTGATTTAATGAAAACGTGACAAAAGCGGGACGCTTGTTGAATCGGGACTCGTGGCTCAAAATCGGGACTGTCCCGCCTAAATCGGGACGGATGGTCACTTTAGACATGCATGATACAAAACACAAACAATGGCATAACAATGGTAGATGGTTCGCGTCACACATTTTTTATAACGCATTTTTCGTCTCGCAGCATTTTATTCCCCTATATACTGCCGTATTTCTACGTCAAAAACCTATGGCGATAATTTCAAATACTTGTCATCAATTGCCGAAACATTTTGTATATTATGAAGTATTAGAAATATACCTTGAATTATGTCCGTCTTGTGACTTCTTGTGAATTTACACTACGCGTTTCAGCAACGAGTTGCCATCTTCAGGTGTGGTTAATTATTTTTAAACAAGCCGTGAGGTAGGTCGTTTATTAGGGCTAAAGTGCGACCCTTGAGGTCCACACGACGAACTTCCCAGTTTGATAAATATTTAATAATAGGTAATAATTAAATTAGATATTACACAGAAAAGTAATCATTTTAATCATTAAAATATAACTATTATTTATTTTTAACAATAATTAAAAAAAAAACGGCTGAACCGATTTTTATAAAATTTATGTCATTAACACGCCTCGATTGACACCCTTATACAAAGTCGATATAATTTTTTATTCGCGAGTTATTGTGTAAAATCTATACTTTTTTGGAGTCTATTTGGTTAAGAAAAAAGAACGGCTGAACCGATTTTGAAAAAAATTCTTTCAGATCATATTTACGTTAATTTAATACGCGTCGATTGGCACCCTAACGATAGTCGATATCATTTTTCATTCTCGAGATTTAGTTTTACGTACATACGTACACACACACACATACTGCACGCACAGAGACATCTTTCTAAAAATAGTGTAGTGACCTTGAAACAAAAAAAAAAGAGGGCCATGCTTTTTTTCAAAGAATAAAAAAAGAGTGTTTATTTTTTGCAAATATTTACTAGGTGGGAAGTATAGGACTGGTCATCAGTCGAATTTTTTAAGATAAAGTTAAAAAGTTAAGATAAACCGATTTTGGTAAACGTTGAACTTGGGCAAGATTTCCGTTATTATTTTCTAAAGTATTTGTACTTAGAAATCAATAAAAAGAAAACGTATACTAATAGAGGGCCACGAGCAAAATATCCGGTCAACAAAATAAACGAATTCATGGCAATTAAATAGTACATGAAAAACATTTGCTTTTTACGTCATTTTATAGTGTTTTTTTCCTGAAAAAATTGTAACTAATATATTTAACGAAGGAAGTGATACATATTTTTATTGACGGGATATGATAGATTACTTCAAAAGTTTAAAATAGTGTAAAGGAAGTTAATAATGAGGAAAAAAGAATGTTGCTTAATTTTATTAGTTTGTCTGTTTTTGTAAGGTCGTGAATGTCACGTTTTGGAATTGTAGTGGACACGAAAAGCTATTACTCGATCGAGCTGGCAAAATGTAAATCGTACCTAAAGTGAAATGCGATATAATAAATATACCGTCTGTTGACTTCTCTCTGCATTATTCCTTGGGCAAATAATTTATTGACCCATTTAATCTATACTAATATTATAAAGCTGAAGAGTTTGTTTGTTTGGTTGAACGCGCTAATCTCAGAAACTACCAGTCCGATTTGAAAAAAAAATTTTTTGTTAGATACCTACCCCATTTATCGAGGAAAACTATAGGCTATATAATATCACGCTACGACCAATAGGAGCGGAGCATCAATGAAAAATGTTTGCAAAAACGGGAAAAATTATTCCTTTTGAGAGCTTCCGTTGTGTGCGCTGCGTAAACGGTTAAAGCTACTCAAAATTCATATATGACGGAATTGTTCCCCTTTAAAAGTTCTAAAAAAAAGTCCGCGGCAGCATATGTCTATCTTTTAAGGTTGACTCACTATAACGTTTTTTATGGTCATCAAATTTGTTCGTAATTATAATATTCAAGCGAACGAGCGAAGCGAGTGGGTAGTGTATTTATAATATTCGAGCGAAGCGAGTGAGTAATGTAATTATAATATTCAAGCGAACGAGCGAAGTGAGTGAGTAATGTATTGCACCCGGGCTTTCTTAGCACCCGGGCGAAGCCGGACGGGTACCTCTAGTAATAATAATAAGAAGAGGCTTGGTGTGTGGGTAAAACCACACTGCTAACTTCCCATTGGGTGCCCTTAGAGATTAGAGACCAGTCTACCGTACAGAAACTATTTGCAATACAGGTTAACATGTATAAAAAAAACCGCCAATTCAATTTTTTGCAAACCTTATCAGGTGTTCCTTGTGCAATTAGCGTCGAATGAAATTGCTCCGGAGTCGATATCATTCTTTGTTCTCGAGATATGCGAGACGAGAAACATTTTACAACAATTTTACCGCCGTTTTTTTGTTATAAACAAAAAACCGCTAATTGAAACAGTCGAATTTTAAAATTGAGATATCTTTTTTATTTGTCAACCGATTTAAATGAAACAAACACTCGATGTTATACCAAGCTTATCTCAAACATCACTGAAAACCACATCCAAATTGGTTCAACCGTTGCGGAGATTAGCTTGCACAAACACACAGACAAAAAAGTATCTACGATTTTATTATAGGTATAGATTTCTTTCTGGGTTCCTGAAATTTGGCTACCTGTTTAGGAAACATCTTGTAATAAATATTATTATATGATGTATGGTGCACATGTATATATTTTAGTGATAATATGTACCTTTATAATGATATTCGCCGGAAATCCATAAACCTACAATTTTCAAACAAAAACCCATCCATCAAATTCGTCACGCGATGTATTTAATATGTGTTTGTATGTCTAAACCACCTACCTGAGACATTTATGTGTACGCCGTCCTTCCTCTTGTCTTCCAAATGTGCACGTTCATTATGTGTGCCTACCTTTTTATTGTAAATTGTGTTCGTACAGTTCAGCGTGGCGGTATATATGTACAGAGTGGCCCAATGAAAACAGTCACCCCAAGTTTTTGGCCACTTAACATCAGTTTTGCGAAAAAAGCTCGCACACGTCAATTTTAGAATCAAGGGGGACATCTAAATCGATTGGTATTATTTACGTAACTTCAACCCTGAGAGCAGGGTGAATTGCACCCCAAAAATGTTTAATGGAAAAGGGTGTCAAACGATTCGCAGTTCGAAAGGCCTCTTAATTCTTTTTACAACAGTCTTCTTGTTTTTCAAATCCGATCATTAATTGTGGAGAAAATGACATTTTAATTTGTATCAAGTATCTTAGTCAGATTACTCCAGCAATGTTGGCGTGTATTTTCTATTTTTGGAGTCGTTGCGTTATCTTTGGAACAATAGCCGTTGTCGAGTGATTTGGTACTGTATAAAGCAAGGCGCAAATTGACACACGTATAGCGTGTGTGAGGTGACGCAGCACAGCGCGTTCTTTTGTAAACTACAGGATTGAATCGGTCAGCGCAAATTAGCAACACAGCGCAGCGAGGCACGACTCGCGTCTGCGGCGATTACGAGATATTTTAGTCGATTGTCTCGATTGTTCAAACCTCTCGATGACTCTCGATGGTTTTCACTTGGACTCGATTGTTGTTGTTTCATATTTCACCGAGACCAAGTTGCATAGTACTGAATCGTACAGACGACGTACACTGTCGAGAGCCACATAATATATAATCGTTCATCACTCAACAACTGTGGTCGAGTCAATGGATTGTCGATTGTGCAGTAATCGAATGCTCTGAGACCGACTTGACAGTGTGAACAGTGAATCAACGATGAACGAGTAGCGTAAACGCCAGACTTCATTCGACCAGCATATAACCTTGAATCGCGATTATATGTATTCTCATTCTCTGGCAAATAATCGACTTGAGCAATCCAACATTTCGATTGTAAAATCAAACTCCGAGTCGATTGTGGACTCGATTGTTATTATGAACGATTGCGATTGTTTCGATTGTAAAAACATCTCGTATTCGCCCAACGCTACTGCGGATAGTCGCGTGGCGCAGTAGTTCGGGCACAGTTTCTCGTGCCACGCGTGGTTTTTGCAACTGAAAATGGCAGACGAGAAGTTGAAAGAGGCGGTAAGGGATGCGGTTGGTACCCGAAAAACTGCGTCTCAATATGCAGATCATCACGCAGCGCGTATATGGCACGTACGTGTCGTGTATCTCGTGTCACGTCACCTCACGCGCACTATACGTGTCTCAATTTGCGCATTGCCTAATCGTCATGTTGAATTGGTTGGATTGTACAACGAGAATAATTTTTTGATGCGTGAAAGACATAAGCATCTCACACATTGAATTTTTTTCGGGAAATTAACTTCCGTTTGTTGGTTCTTCTAGCGAAAACACGCCTCTTAAGAATGCCTTTTATAACGGTTGGGATTTTTTAATTGCTCGATAATAACACGCTAATTTTTTAATGTAAAACATAATTATTTTTTGTGATTATCCGTTTTTTACAACATTATTCCAGTTAATTTGTTCTTTAAATAATATGTTTGATTTTAGTGTTTTAGAAAAAAACTTCTATAGACGCTGATGACCTCAACTGTTGAGCGTCTATAATCTACAATCTGTCTAAAAAGTTCTATGTAAACATCCATCCATACCGAATATAAAATAAATATTAGTAAAAAAAACTTTTTAGAGACAAGCTTTTATTTTTAATGCACTAAAAAGGAAAAAATAATTTTTAATAATTTAGGTTCATAATTATAAAAACGTGGGTCGTGAACTCTATAATAGTTTATTAGACACGACCCCCGCTTGTATAATTATGAAACTAAATTATTAAAAATTATTTTTTCCTTTTTAGTGCATTTAAATAAAAGCTCGTCTCTAAAAAGTTTTTTTTACTAATATTTATTTTGTTCATTTTAGTCTTTCAAAATTTTGCCCCCCTTTGACACTCGTAGGGATTGAATTTCGAAAAATCCTTTCTTAGTGGATGCTTACGTCAGAAAAAGAACGAACTGTCCAAATTTCAAGTTTCTAGCTTCAGCGATTTGGCCTGGGCGGTGATTAGTCAAAAAAACCCTACATCCCCGTTTGAACCCCTTAGGGGTTGAATTTATTTCTAAAAACGATTTATTCATGTATTGTCATCGGGAATACATATGTGTACAAAATTTCAAATCGATCGGTGCGTGGAAGTCGTTCAAAATTGACTTGCAAGATTTGGCCTAAACAAACCCATAAACACGAACTAACATACATTGCAAGTTGAATAAAAGCTTGTAAAAATCTAAACGGATTATATAGGTAGTACTAAGATAAATAAATAATATTTTCCGCTTTTTATTAGTGAATTTTTTTTGAAGGCGGTTTTTTTTTATAAAAAGTTTTTATTTTTTACTGTTTAGTGACTTTGCAATCGTAGTTTGCACGTTATCAACCGACTTCTGTCTTGATATTTGATTACTAAACTAAAATATAAAACTACTGAACCGATTTAAATATTTTATACGTAAAAGCCTTCCTTGGGAATAACTTAACTCTCATAATAGGTTGCGTCTTAAATTCACTGCATGTATGGGAGTTTGAACCAATGTTCCCTCTAGCTGCGCGGGTGCGTGGCCGCGCACTAATTTTTCAAAAGTTGCACAGCTGTTTTTGTATTCTGCGCACAATGGACTTGTTAGCCATTTTTTTTTTCTTTTTTTAATTATTGATTTTATAGAAGAATTGCATCTAAAAATGTCAAAAATCCAAATTTCACAAAAAAGTAAAATTTAGAGGGTCAAGCGGCCTTTGACATTTAAACGTCAAACGAAATCTCTTTGTTGTGTGAGTTTTGCATACAGTAGAGGGCAGTATAGCCTAGATGGTAGCGTGCTTGGCGCCGCAACCTCTAGACTGGACTGCCGTGGGTTCGAATCCCACCTGCGCTCATGGATGTTTTGTGATGTTATTTAGTTTTAAGTTAGTTGTTATTCAGTGTAGTTGAAAGACGCTAATGACCTTAGATGTCGACGCGTCTATAATCTACAATAAAATAAAAATTTGCATACAGTACGGCGTGCGTGGTTGCAATATTTATTAAAAAAAAATTTTGACTTGAAACATAGGCACAGGACCCCCCCCCCCACTTGAACACTTTTACATGCGTTTTGATCATTTTTGCTCCCATATAGGTACTTCTGTACCGCACAGTCAGCGAAAAAATTAGAGAGAACATTGGTTGGAACTTGTAGTCCTTCAGGAAATGGTAAGTTTAGATTTTTGGCCAGGTTTGTTAAATTCTGGCCCAACCTGCATAAGAGAATAATTTACCATGCTTAATAAAAAGGTATATTTATCTTTTATATGAAAACACGTCCTGACCTTTTGATCCATTCCTAGCTGGCGGCTAGATTAATTTCGTTTTTGAAGTTATTATTTTGATTTCAAAAGTCTATAAAGCTTTTTATTGCTTATGGGCTCCTATTATAAAACACTATTGTGTGTATATATTTATCTAGTTGTTGCAGCTTGCTTCTTGCGTGATCACTGATTATTGAGATGAGCATTTATTTGATTGTTTCTATTTTGCCGGTGGCGTCAAATAATCGATTTGATTAGACTTTTGAAATTGGTAATTTCGTAAACATATTCACACGTTTTGATGCCTGAATATGTTGAATTTACACGAGACCAATTGTGAAGACATTCCAGTAAGTCAATCGAACATTGGCATCGTGTAAATAGCGGCATCCATGACTATGAAATAGAGGATCCAAGTCCCGGAATCAAAGAGGAAGTCGGGACTTCGGGACCTTACTGAGAGAATCCCGTGACATGTCCCGAAGTCCCGAAAATAACAAATATTGCGGGCATTCCAGTAAATAAATTGAACATTGGCATCGTGTAAATAGCGGCATCCATGACTATGGAATAGGGCATCCAAGTCCCGAAACCAAAGAGGAAGTCGGGACTTCGGGACCTTACTGAGAAAATCCCGTGACTTGTCCCGAAGTCCCGAAAATAACAAATATTGTGGACATTCCAGTAAACAAATTGAACATTGGCATCGTGTAAATAGAGGCTATCCATGACTATGAAATAGGGCATCCAAGTCCCGGAATCAAAGAGGAACTCGGGACTTCGGGACCTAACTATGAGAATCCTGAAGTCCCGAAAATAGCAAATATTGCAGATTTTTGCTGTATTGACGCTTTAACGAATTTTACACGAGTGATGATTAGGATATTAGGACGGGACTTCCCAGAATTACAAAATGCGGCGTTACGCGAGTTACGACCTACGACTACTATGAGGGCACGCGCGTGTCAGCCAGTTTTGAAATTTCGGGACTACGGCAGGTCCCTGAACCTCTGCAATGATCCCAGGAGTTGAAAGAAATCTCATTTAGTCCCAGGAAATCGCGGCCCCGGGATCTCGGAACTTGCTATGGAATATCTTGAACCACTCCACTGAGTTAGAGCTGTTTCAAATTTTTCGGCGCATGTCTTGGCTTACTGGAATATCTTCACAATTGACCTCGTGTAAATGGTCCATAAACATGTGTTTTATTGAATAAACGTTTTCCTATAATGTAGCGTTACGGTTCCTTTAAAAGAAACTTTCTTAATTTACTTTATCCTTATTTGGTAAATCAATGATATATCAAATCTATTTTTGGGAACACGACGAAGATGAACAAACATTTAAAAAAAATCATTTCCCGGTTTAATGATACTATCATTACCAGGGGAAGGGGCAGGTCCCTCCTTATCCATTTCCTGCCAACGCCCACGCGCAACGAATGGCAAGGCCATGCATGATTTTTTGAAAATGTGCATACATCTATTTTTGTTCCATTTTATGTGGCACTGACTGCAAGCTGTACGATGATGCATTAGATGAAAAATTAATGACATAGCAATTTATAATGTATTTTTTGTGAACTTGATTATTACAATTTTGCTCATAAAACATTGTACATTAGCAATCTTACTCCACTAATGATATCTACGAACTCTTGTTAAAAGTGCAAATTATTTTACGAGGATATTACTTGCATATTATTTGATCATCTTAATTGCGCTTCAAGCTTTATTAGTGTATTTGCCATATGGCACATACACTATTGGCGTCGGTCGGATGGCGGGACCTAGGGGTCGGACCAAAATTTCTCGACGTTTCATACCCTCCTGAACATTTTGGCACCATTTTTAGAAATGTTTATATATATATATATATATATATATATATATATATATATATATATATATATATATATGTTTGTGTGTTTGTGTGTGTGTGTGTGTGTGTGTGTGTTCGCGGCATAACTCTCGAAAGACTTAATTGATTTCAACGAAATTTGGTACACATGTTGGAATCCATCACCGCACGGAACCTATTTAAAATGGGCCCAATCGGACTATTTTAAGGGTAGTTTTTAGGGGTTGAAAAAAGTTTTTGGGCCCAAAAATACCGAAAAAAATCTCAGAATTGTTTCAAAATTGGAATTTAACCCTTTAGTAGAGATTAAAATGTGTTGCTAAAATTTTAACAAAATCGGCACGACAGGACCGGACTTACAAATTTTATGAAAACACTAGTTTACGGATAGTGATTTATTTGCTGACGGGTGTATTTAATTTGGTACAGAGGCTGCAATGATAATAATATTGAAATTAAGAAAAAAATATTATTTTAAGGGATGTATTAAGGGGTTAATTTTTCATTTTGTCCAAAAACGAACTTAAGTTCACATAATAAAGCCACAGGGCCTGTATTAGCAAATACACTATAATGTCGGCAGGGTTTTGGCACTGCGACCCGAGTTTTTTTTTATATGTGTACAGGGTGTCTCGCAATAAAATAGTTTTGTGTCTTCATGACGTTCATTTAAGTCAACAAGTGTTCTAATAAAAACTCAGGGGGCAGTATAGCCTAGTGGTTAGCATGCTTGGCGCCGCAACCTCTAGACTGGACTGCCGTGGGTTTGAATCCCACCTGCGCTCATGGATGTTTTGTGATGTTATTTAGTTTTAAGTTAGTTGTTATTTAGTGTAGTTGAAAGAGGCTAATGACCTTAGATGTCGATGCGTCTATAATCTACAATAAATAAAAACTCAGGTCGTAGTGCTAAACCTTGCCGACAATATAGTGTATTTGCTAATACATAGACATTGTGGCTTTATTATGCAATATATTATAAAAATATTATTTTTCCCAACGCCTGTATTGAAAATTCGATTTTCGGTACCTGTTTAGCGGATTGAAACTGAGCGTTTTCATCTCTAGGGATGAAAATTTTCAAATCGGTTCTCTCTGTTTTTAACGTTGTTAAGAGGGAGACAGAGCGATTGGATCCGCATATAATTTTCGAAAACGTCAAATTAAGAAGGAGATAGAGCGACATTGAATCCACATATAATATTCATAAACGTCAAAATGACAGACATAACCCCACAAAATCTGACAGATCTAATATTTTTTTCAGCTTTTTTGTACACCTAAATTGTAGGTACCTCAAATCGAATTGTTGTGAAAAATAATATGCAATTACTCGGTATGAAACTTGGCGTTTGCAACACGTGTGGTTGCATGCCCTCGTATTTCGGGCAGCAAATTTCATACTGGTTGCAAACGCCAAGTTTCTTACCTTGTAATGCAATATATTATTTCATAATATGTTAAAATAAAATTTAAAGTAATTTTTATATTAGAAATCGTGTCCATCGTGATTATAATAAAATTAAGCAAAATCGCAGGATAGTGGACAATATAATGTACTTGAAAAAGTCTAAATCTATAGACGAAACGTCGTACATTTAATTTAATAAATCAAATATTTTTGTCCACTATCCAGCGATTTTGCTTAATTTTATTTAAAGTAATATTTTTTAAAATCAGCATTTATTTTGTTCATAAATGTATAATACTTATAGAAGTTATATAATACATAATCAATTATTTAAATGATTGTCGTTACGACCTTGCTAAGGTCAAACTAAAACATTAAAAGATTTTTTCAGTGTGAATTTTAATATTAGTTCTTTCTCAATTCTCTTCTCATTTTTCAAATAGTAACAAGTAACAACTCGCAATAATCACACTTAAAAATATTAGAAATATATTTTATACCTTCGTTAATCAATTCTAATATTTATTTTAAGAACAGTAGTGAATTGTCAATCAGTTTTCAAATCAACGTTGACTTCTGGCTTTAACAACATTTAACTAAATTATTTAATAATTGTATAATCTGTACTTAGGTATATCAACAATAATTTTAAATAAAATATTTAAAACAATTTAATTTATCTTCTTTAAAAAAGAACGTGGAAATATCGAATTAAGATCAGAAAAGGTTACAGTAAATTATGTGATTTAGTCTGTTTTTGGAGAAAATAAAAAAATTAACCCTTTAATATATCCCTTAAAATAATATTTTTTTATTGCAATATTATTATCAATCCAACATGTGCAGCAAACTAAAAACACCCAAGAGTAAGTAAATCTTCAGCAAACTAGTGTTTTCATAAAATTTGTAAGTCCGGTCGTGTCGGGCCGACGTCATTAAAATTTTTGCAGCACATTTTAATCTTCACTAAAGGGTAAAATTTCAATTTTTGAAACGATTCTGAAATTTTTTCTGGTATTTTTGGGCCCAAAAACATTTTTCAACAACACGTCAGAAAATGTGAGTTGACATCGTTCTTAAGATTGTCACTACAGTAGAAACACTATAACTCTAACTTCAAGGGATATGCTAAAAATTTCGAGTTATGGAGTTTTAGAATTATGAAATATTTCGAGATACAGAGTTTTAACAATTAGGTACAATTTCGACTTACTGAAGTATAGCTATCTTATCTTACTGATAAATACAGGGGCGGATTTACATAGCGACTAATAGGGCTTAAGCCCTGGGCCCTCAACTGTCAAGGGCCCACAAAAATTAAATTATAAGATATAATGCTTGTCATTCAACACCATTTCATAAATAAATATATTTCAACTCTGATTATAATATTATTAAAAATGAATTTTTAACCCCAATTTAAAGATTCTTATGCCGGGTTTATCGTACATTATTTTCGCTGTTATTTCTATGGTTACTTCTTATGTTGTATGTGTTATTCAGTGTAAAAATCATAGACAGAGTAGGGGATGCTCTATTCTCCATCTCTATGTTTTGCATCCACACTTTTTTGGGTGGCTTCCCTATTCTATCTATGATATTTTATGGTAAAAATTCAACAGCTATTAACAAAACAGCGTGTTAAATGTACGCTAAACTCGGCATTAATCTAACAAAAAATGGGGCCCCAATGGACTTCAATAAGTCCTAGGCCCCGAAAAACCTATCTCCACCCCTGTATAAGTATATATCTTACAGATCATGAAAAGTTTAACAATGTGATAAAAAACCGACAACAAAATGTTTGTTTTTGTGCGTCAGTAGATATTATTGTAATATTAATTAATTTCTGTTTTTGTTTTTATTTTCAGAATAGTAAACACCGTGTGCCAGTAAAGAAGCCAGTTTCTACTTTTAAAATATGTAATTATAATAATAATCAGTAAAAAAATTCCTATCTACAACTAAAAATATGTATTAATAATAAGTGCCTTAGAAATTACTCAATCAAATGCTTAAAAATATCTTAAATATTCAAAAGTATAACGCATTATGCCTTATAAAAACAAATTAAAGACGAAAATAATACTGATAATGTGAATGTTGTAATGTCTTAACGGATGCAAAGCTAAGCTAAATAAGTGATAATTATTTTAAAATCTTATGAATTATTTATAACCAATCAGTGCTCAATTCAACACGTCAACAGTTTCTTTTTTAATATGCAACAAAATATTATTTATATTTTATTAATAACCATTTCTAATACGGACATCCTTTACACAAAAATCATAACACAGTGAAAAAAAACATTAGTAAATCACAAACAGTAACTTTCAGTTGTTCTCGCGTACTCGTTTGTTTTTAACGCTCGGCTTTCGTTATTGTTGTCGCGCCGTTCGTTTGTTCCGTGTGTGCATTTGTTTTTTTTTAATCAGTACTGATAGAGTGTGGTGTCGCGGTTAAATAATATACAGTGAACAAACAATATTATAAACATTGGTGCTGGGTCCTTTGTCATTGTTCGCGCAGTACAGTGAACACTTCTTCCGGCCCCGGAGCCACATTTCCGGTTCACAGAGTTGACGAGACAACGCAACGTTCATGGTGTTCATGGTGAGTCATGCAATCTATTTATTTATTTACATGTTGTTTTTATTTGATTTTAAATTATGATAATAATGTTTGTTTCTACCGGCTTAATGAAAACAATAGCTATTTTTGTTACAAGTGCGGAAAGTAACGAATCATTATAGGTATAGTTACAGAACGGGCCGATGCTGGGGCACAGGAAAACGTTCACATGAGTTTATAAAAAAATATTTTTTTGTAATAACGTCCATTGAGAGTGCAAACGATATACTTTATATGAAACTTTTTGTAGAGAATTGAATTTCCCATCACAAAAGGAACCTACTGTCCAAATTTCAAGTTTATATCTTCAGCGGTTTGACCTGGGCGTTGTCTGTCAGTCAATCAAAAAAAAAAGCTATGTTCGAGTGGCCATATTTCGGTCAATGTTTAACCCAAAAAATTTTCGACCCAGCATTTTAAAGGAAATTTTGTTTACTTTTCTATCTCTGACCCAAAAAAGTGCTAGGCAAAAAAAGTCAAAAAATCGAAATTTTGGCTTTTTTTCTTCTTTTTGTTTCAACATTTTTGGCATAAAAAAAATGTTTTCAAATTTTTTAAATAAGCCATTTCGATGGGAAATTCAATTCTCTACAAAAAGTTTCATATAAAGTATATCGAAATTTTGCTTCGTTTGCGAGATATATTGAAAAAAACTGAAAAGGGTGCATTTTCACGTCTATCTCTAATTTCCACCCTCTAATTTAATAGCACTCCGCGGTTTTTTCTTCTTAATTGACCCATTGACCGATTCCTGCAATAAAAACCCGTGAACGTCTTAGTTTCTGATTGCCCTGCTTTTTAGGACATAATCAATAGCCTAATGACAGAACATCTTGAATCAGTTTCCACTCTTGATATTTGTAGAGGATCAATGGATTAAGCGAGACGATCACATAAAAATTGAAAAACTCAAAATATTTGCTCCCCATAAGTTTAGAATTTGTTTAACGCGCTTTGCACAGTTCCTTTTGTAGTTTGACCAACAAACGCCGGTCAAGAGAGAGAGAGAGAGAAATTGTAGGTTATAGACGCTCAATCTGCAATATCTCTCTCAGTCTGTTCTTGCCCCTCCCTCCCTCTCTCTCTCTCTCTCTCTCGGCGGCGTTCTTTCGTCAGTCAAACTATATAAATATGGCTGGCTGCAGCAAATGTGACCGTCGCCTATTTCAATGTAACATGATTTATACCGTTTCAAGGCAAATTGTTAGAGTTGCGTAATATCTGTGTGGAGTTTGTACAAATGTGGACAAAACACACATCTAATATGGCTATGCATTTGAAACTAGTTAGTTATAATGTAATTGACGTACGAATGGCATTTGGAAACTTTTAAAATTTGCGACCCTTGAGATGGAACCATTTTTATTTAGAGAGTGCTCTAAGTTGCAAGAAATAGCATTGCAATAACGAAATAGTAGACTGTATATCTGATTTTAGTGTATTGAGGTATATTACTGATGAATAATTACAGTATGTTAAAACGAGCAGAGCGAGTTTTAACCATAGAGATATCATAGCTATAGAGGAAGGAAGCCACCCAAAAAAGTGTTGGTCCAAAAGATAACTATCTTTTGCACCGACTCTCAGTATTTGCCCGATAGTGCCGGCATTTGACCAGCAATCGGCCGATAGTCAATGTTGAGAGCAGTATAGCTTAGTGGTTAGCGTGCTTAGTGCCGCAACCTCTGGACTGGACTGCCGTGGGTTCGAATCCCACCTGCGCTCATGGATGTTTTGTGATGTTATTTAGTTTTAAGATAGTTGTTATTTATAGTGTAGTTGAAAGACGCTAATGACCTGAGATGTCGACGCGTCTATAATCTACAATAAATAAGATAGTCAATGTTTGTTGGGAGAGATGGGGAATAGAAGTGTTCTTCTATCTTTTTCTGTCACAAATACATAACCATGGTTACAGATGTAAATTAACAAATGCGTCAGAAGACAGGGAAAAGAGAAATTACATCCGTTTTTTATCTCTCTTTTCCAACCTGACACTCACCTATACTACACTTGTGCCTATGAGTCCCTTACTCTATCTATGATATCTCTACTTATATGGTTTTAACAGTCACACGAGTCATAACTCATATCATTACGCAGAAATATATATTATGGTATTTTTTGCAATACCCACTATAAAATATCTGCTTTTCACTTCATTTTCAGTATTTTCAAAAAATGTTGACAGTTTATTTTATGTCGCCAACTTCACTCCAATAGTAGGCCGAGGCACGCACAGGAGTATGTAATAGTGGACGGTGAGGCGAATAAACATAGGTCACTATGGACATGGTTTTCTTTCCCACACTAGTGTGAGAAAGATACGTTCTCGCACACCAGCCTGTCAAGGCACTTTACATGCATGTAAAGTAGCTATTTTATAGTGGGTATGGCAAAAAAGCATTTAGGACAATAAGCTTTTCTATTTGACGCCTCAAACGAACTTTTTTGGACCTTACTTTTTACTCGACTGCGATACGCCCGGGCCGCAAGGGATTGTGTTTATCAGTCTATGTATGCGACTATGTCCAGATGTTACGCTCTAGAGCTGGAATCGGATAGACCGATTTTGATAAATGAGGTATCGTTAGAATATTTAATTTATTGTAGATTATAGACGCGTCGACAACTTCAGTCATTAGCGTCTTAATTACATCAAATAACATATAAACTTAAAACTAAATGACATCACAAAACATCCATGAGCGAGGTGGGATTCGAACTCACGACAGTTTGCTCCAAAGGCCAGCACGCTGATCATTACACCAAGCTGTCCTCATCGTTAGAATAGTCTTGATCCTCCGAGGATATCCTAGATATATGACGTCACGAATATTCCAATATGGCGGCCAAGAGCAGTCATTTTTGGAATGGTTGTTTTGTCCGTGAATGTATGCACCAACCAAGTTTATATTTTTTTACGAATAGAAACACAATCAGTTATTACCTGCCACTGACCACCGCGCCGTAGCAATTACATACTTGACGTACACGCAAATGATAGTGTATTGTTTACGATATTTAAACGTACAGATAGGGTCAGAAAAAATCAATTCAATTCATTATGGATGTACAACAAATCGATTTACGTTTCCCGCGACCCGCTGATATAACTAAATTAATTTTTAAAGCAAAAAAAATGGGTGTGTGCTTTTGACCACACGACAGAAGTGAAAACTTCAGATTTTTTAATTTTAAAATATATACAGTGTGTTTCACTTTACATGAGGACACCTAAATAACTTTTTCATTTTAAAAGCAATCATTATAAAATTTTCAGCAGTTATGCAGGCCATTAAGATGCATCTTTTTTGTAGGAACAAAATTTTTCAAAAGTCAAAATCTAGCCAACTACGATTAAAATAAAAAGTAGGGTTTCACGTAAGCTCATATGTGAGATCAAGATAGAGCAAAATTTTATTAAAAAAAGTTGTTCAGAATCACAAAAAACTCCTAAGTATGAAGTTTCGTCAAAAAAAAATCATTTTTTAAATTTATCAAAATTATAATGCAATCTGTAATTTTTTTGCTATTTTATTTTATGTTTCATGGCACTTTTGTTAATAAAATAGCAAATAAATTACAGATTGCATTAATATTTTGAGAAATTTAAAAAATGATTTTTTTTGACGAAACTTCATACTTAGGAGTTTTTTGTGATTCTGATCAACTTTTTTTAATAAAATTTTGCTCTATCTTGATCGCACATATGAGTTCACTTGAAACCCTACTTTTTATTTTAATCGTAGTTGGCTAGATTTTGACTTTTGAAAAATTTTGTTCCTACAAAAAAGATGCATCTTAATGGCCTGCATAACTGCTGAAAATTTTATAATGATTGCTTTTAAAATGAAAAAGTTATTTAGGTGTCCTCATGTAAAGCTTACCGTTTGTGAGATAGAGCCTTGTGACAGACGGACGGACGAACAGACATCGTAGGCTCAGTAATAGGCTTTGGAGGTACGGAACCCTAACAAGTAAATTCAACGACAGACAAAATATGTTTTTACCGTCTAAAAATGCCTTTAATATACAAATTAACATATCTTGTTAGGGTCAGAAGCTTGTGAATTAATTCCAATTTATTGCCAATACTACTTTAGTAATACTAATATAGATAGAATATTTAATATTCAGGTTTTTGCGTTGAATTGATGTACAGAAAACGTTGCTTTTTTATCAATGGAGAAAATGACGCAAAAATTAAAATTCAAATCTTGTTCGAAATGTCAATGCATAGGTAAATAAATTGACTATCAGTAAATAAAAATATCGTAACTTTGTGTGTGATTTTAATAGACCGAGAGCTAGTGACAATTTTTTTTGTGTTATTTATTCAAGGCCTTATTTTTGTGAATATGTGGAATGGGGAATATTAAAGTGCCTTGAGTAAGGGATTTTGCTAGATAGCGGTATGGGAGGGATGCAGACCGCCCCCAACATGTAACAAAAAAAATGGTCACAATTATTATTGCTTCCAGGCTGAAATTGTTTGTATAGCTTGTCAGTGACCCAATAATGCCATTATAATATTTGCAGATCGATTGGTCAGTATTAAAGGGGTTCACAAAAATAAGGCCTTGAATAAATAACACCAAAAAATTGTCATTAGCTCTCGATCTATAAGTTTTTAATAAAATTTCGACTTACAATTTACAAGACCCAGACCGAATTTTACATTTTAAGAATTTTTGTTGTCTATCTGTTTGTCAGTTTGTTTATTCCGGGTTAACTCAAAAACTACTATACCGATTTTGATCGAACTTTCACTAGTGTTTGTTATATCTCAGGGAATAGGGCATAGGCTACTAAGGTGCGCTAAGTAATCTCCAAAAATTTGCAAATACATTATATTGTCGGCAGGGTTTTGGCACTGCGATCCGAGTTTTTTTTTCTTTGAGTTTAATGATATTTTCTAGTCAGCCAAAGT
Source organism: Mongoloraphidia duomilia (assembly GCA_039654895.1). Taxonomy (NCBI): domain Eukaryota; kingdom Metazoa; phylum Arthropoda; class Insecta; order Raphidioptera; family Raphidiidae; genus Mongoloraphidia; species Mongoloraphidia duomilia. The sequence goes on from CM077527.1 coordinate 20,218,232, forward strand.
CGATATTGTCTGTAACACATTTTACAATACGCATTAACAATACAAGAACGGCGAAACCTCCCAGCTAGCACTGATTTGCTACTTTATTTGTTGTACGTGATGAAAATTTAAATAAGTAAATCCATACACAATGCACATACAGCGTATGCTCAGTACATATGGTGCAAGGAAAATGCACCGCGGTGAAAAGAAAAAAAAATTGATAGATTGCGGTGCGGCTGAAGCGTTCGCATTTACAGTTGAAATTGAATTTTAGTTCATTTTTAGGGTTTCGTATCTCCGAACGGAACCCTATTACAGAATCTACGGTGTCCATCCGTCCGTCCGTCTGGCTGTCTAAGACTGTATCTCAAAACGATATAAGAGATAGCTAATTGACATTTTTAACAATAAAAATTTGTTTTAAATTTAACTATATTATTGTTTGACCAACGAAAGAACGCCAGTCGAGAGAGAGTGTGTAGATTATAGGCGCTCAATGTACTATCTTTCTCTCTCTCTTATGTTATTTGTTGTGTTGAAGACGCTAATGACCTGAGTTGTCGACGCGTCTATAATCTACAATAAATAAATAAAAATTTCTCTCTCTCTGTCGTTGGTCAAACGATGTATGTAACATGACGAGGTCAGTGTAGCCTAGTGGATAGCGTACTTGGTACCATCCTCTAGACTAGACTGTCGTGGGTTCGAATCCTACCTGCGCTCATGGATGTTTTGTGATGTTATTTAGTTTTAAGTTAGTTGTTAATTAATGCAATTTAAGACGCTAATGACCTAAGTTGTCGACGCGTCTATAATCTACAATAAAATAAATAAATGTAACATGACTTATACTATAAATAGGAAAGGTATATATGTTTGTTTGTCGCGGGGAATTTCAGGAACTACTGAATCGATTTAAAAAATTCTTTTATTTTTCTCGAGTAACAAAAGCTATATATTATTACGCTAGGACAGAGAGGGGATGAGCAGTGAACGAAAATTTAAAGTAAGTCGGGAATCCCTTACGCCATTTCTGCGCTTATAATAAATAGGTTTACGCTGGCTAAATACTGTAACTTGATATAGGTAATATGAAATTATAAGTTTTTATCATAAACTCTTGTTAATTAGAAAATCCTCTAATTTTCCAACGCTTTGTTAAAGAAATAAAAAAAAACATGAAAATACTTTATGAAAAACAGTAAACACAACTAAGAAACCCTGATTTATGCGTGTCCGACACCCAGTTGACCGATTTTTAAATTTTAAACAATTTGACATTTTAATTAATAATTATTGTTAAATAAATATAATAATTTTGCCGTTTACTTGTATTGTCTGTTTCATATTTGACGCTATGTTAAAGTTCTCTCCAAAAAGGAACCCCCAGGGGGGACATTGGAATGTGGTTGCTATCGCAAATTGCATTCCAATGTTCTTTGGGAATTAGCACTCCCAGGGACACGAGCTCGTACCAGTCGGTTTGTGTATGCCGGCTGGCGGATTCTATTACACAAATGGATTATTATTATTAGTTTTAAGTTAGTTGTTATTTAATGTAATTTAAGACGCTAATGACCTGAGTTGTCGACGCGTCTATAATCTACAATTAATTTAATCAAAAAAGGAAAATTTTTATTCTATAGAATATAGATATAGATAGCCAAAATTTAAATATCAGGTTATTCGTATTTTTTATCTTTGAACGACCCAGTTTATGACATTTTGAATACCTGTGGTCAACAGCTGGTCAACATTATCTACATACATAAATTGTTGCACACAAATGATCAACATATATACGTATCGAATTGTTTCTAATGACTTTTACGAACTTTTTACGACTCTTTAATGACACCTTTGGTCCTAATTGTATTTATTATTATCGTAGCCAGCCATGGTTGAGCTGAGCAAATACAGAGAAAACAACTGATACACGCGGTGTTGTGTATAAATTTCCATAGTGCAATGTGCACTGACTGCTGCAACTGAGTTTACCTAATCGTTTAATTATTATTTGTGTATTTGCCATAATATGGCACATACACTATTGGCGTCGGTCGGATGGCGGGACCTAGGGTCGAACCAACATTTCTCGACGTGCCATAGGTACCCTCCAAAACTAGTATTTGTATTGTTTTGGTTCCTATAATTTTTGCCTCCTAGAGCCGAATCCAATTTCATCCTCCATCATTAGGTACCTATACCGTGAAACTGCAGATAGAAGCGAAATATCTTCTATTTTGTTAACGATAGATTTTTAACCGACTTCAAAAAAGGAGGTAGTTCTCAATTCGGTTGTATTTTTTTTTATGTTTGTTACCTCAGAACTCCGTCATTTATAAACCGATTTGGAAAATTCTTTTTTTAATGGATAGGGTATACCTCGAAGTTGATCCCATATAAATTTTACTTAAATCGGCTTAGTACTTCGGCTGATTTTAATAAAAGTGAGTAACGGCGTGTGATTCCTTTAACTAAAAAGTAAAAAATAAAAAACTTTTTAACAAAAATAAAACGTCCTTCAAAAAAGCCAATAAAAAGAAGAAAATAATAAAATTTTGAGGACGGCGCTATTTTAATAAACTATGAAGTCGGTTAAAAAGTAGATATTAATTAAATCGGCACTTTTTTAACCGACTTCATATTTTATTAAATTGGCGCCGTCCTCAAAATTTTATTATTTTCCTCTTTTTAGTGGTTTTTTTGAAGGAGGTTTTTTTTTGTTAAGAAGTTGTTTTTGAAAATATGTTGAGATCAAAAGCTATACCTAGGTTAAATTTATGTTAGTGTAAAGTGTTAAACTGTTTTTATAATAACTTTATTAGGATCTAATAAGTCTAATTGGAACGCAATTAAAATTTGAATTCCAAATATTACCAGAGGCAGGTACCGAAGATCCAATATAATTGGATCAACAAACACACGCCATGGCTGTCTACCCGATGGCTGGGATGGTTCCAGTTAAGATATTTGCTTACATTGCAGGTGTAGGCACATGAATTTTACGTTATTAATAATATTAGCATTAATTATACGTATAATTAGATCATATAGATTACGTTTGTGACTTCAGTGTAAAGAAACTTGAAAAAAAAAATCGGAAAAGTGCGAGTCAGACTCGCGCATCGAGGGTTCCGTACTGCAAAAAAAGTTTTTTTACTAATTTTTTATTTTGTTCTTTTAAGTGTTTCAAAATTTTTCCGTATCAAAAATTAAATTAATTTTTAAAGTAAAAAATTCCAAAATGTTTATATTATACTTATATATAAAAAGAAATCACGTATCGTCAGTTGGATTTAAACCCGGCTCTTCATGGTGGCATGCGAGCGCGTTACCGCTACTCCACGTGTACCACGGCACAAACAATGGTACACTGTAAAAAATGGATGTAAAAATACTTTGAAAGTTAAGGTAGAAATCGCTCGATTTTCTAAGTGATTTTACATTATTATTTATTTTTAAACAGAAAATTTTATAAAAACTTGGACTTTTACTGTAAAGTAAAACAAATTTGTGATTTTTACATAAAGTAAATTAAAATTACATAATTTGTGTAATATTCCAATAAAGTGTGTAAGTGTGTACCTGTTTGCGACGCCGCATTGTCTCTTTGTGTGCCTATTACCAGATTAATCGCTGGCTACAAATGGACCATCGATAATCTATGTAATCGGCCTTCTCATTTCTTACAGTGTATATTTGATACACTTGGTATATAGGTCTGTTGTCACATTGTCAAATTAAATTTTCTGACAATGTGTTCTGCAACCCAGCATAATTAGTGGGCTATAGAGTTTTCAACAGATTAATTTTATTGAAAGGTGATACGCCATTGATAATCTAGACATTTATGATCCGGCATGGTTATATATTAAAATCATTAATTATAATTAAATCTTTAGCACTAGCAGTACACTAATTACTGTTATTTTGTGAGTATAGTATCTAGTAATCAAAACTGATACTGCTTGGGACTACTTTTATGATTATCAAACATATGCTAGAATTTTTCTCTTTGTCTTCCAGTTTGTGTACATCTCGTAAATGGTACACTGCACTGTAAGAAATGAGAAGCCCGATTACATAGATTATCGATGGTCCATTTGTAGCCAGCGATTAATCTGGTAATAGGCACACAAAGAGACAATGGCGTCGCAAACAGGTATCGCCACATCGGGTAGATTCCATATAAACACATTACGCATGCGTTGTTACTAATTTTACATTAATTTGTTTTGTATTCATCCATTTTATATATGTAACTATATACATTTTATTTTATAATTTTTACACACTTTATTGGAACATTGCACAAATTATGTAATTTTAACTTACTTTATGTAAAAATCACAAATTTGTTTAACTTTACAGTAAAAGTCCAAGTTTTTTGTGTAAAAATAAATAATAATGTAAAATCACTTAGAAAATCGAGCGAATTCTACCTTAACTTTCAAAGTATTTTTACATCCATTTTTTACAGTGTGAGAGAAGTTTTTATTATAAATGTAATTATTTTAAGCAAAATTATGTAAAATGTTTGATACTGTAAATTTTTATTTTTAAAGTAAAACTTCTCAGGCGGCACTGCCTCGACGATTTAAAGGGTAAAATGCTGCAGGCTAGATGATACGAAATTCGCCACAAAAAATGTATCAAATTTCATGTTTATAGGCTTTAAGATTCCTGAGAATTCGTGATGAATGTGTCAGCCAATATATTAAAGATTAAGTAAATATCTGGGACCCGTGAACCACATTTTAACTGTTAAGTACCGCTGTTATATTACACGTGTAATCAAGTTGTTAGCGGCTCAACTGACTAATGATATGTTTGAAAGAAATTATTTTTAACACTTCAAAATTTGCACGATATCGAATATAATATCGAGTACGTATGTATTTCATTGTACAGTTAAAAATATTAACCTCTTTTTGTTTATTGTAGCAAATTTGTGATAAATAGATCTTCTTTAGGCGCCATATGTTTATCAGAAAAAAAAACTACAATTAACTAATGATTTTATAATGATAGCAGATGATTATTATACAGGGTGACTGTAGCAAATTTGTGATAAATAGATCTTCTTTAGGCGCCATGTGTTTGGTATCAGAAAACTAACTACAATTAACAAATGATTTTATAATGATAGCAGATGATTATTAATTTCTTATACAGGTGATTTACTCCAGGAGGCGAAAAATGAAAAAGCCACCAAAAAGAGGAAAATAATGAAATTTTGAGGTCTGTGCCAATTTAATAAAATATGAAGTCGGTTAAAAAGTATAGTACCTAAAGTGATTACTGATTAATATCGTTCTTTTTAACCGACTTCATATTTTATTAAATTGGCACAGACCTCAAAATTTCATTATTTTCCTCTTTTTGGTGACTTTTTGAAGGAGGTTTTTTTTTGTTAAGAAATTTTTTACTATTTAGTGGCTGTACAATACGTAGTTTAGTCGCTTGCCAATAGATTCACTTACTTAACTGACTTCTTGTGTGATGTGTCACTTGTTGACACATCACACGCCGTTACTCACTTTTATTAAAACGACTTTCTTATCATTTTATGTTGCGAGATGTGTCAAAAAGTGACATTTACCTTACTTTTTAGTTAAAGGAATCACACGCCGTTACTCACTTTTTATTTTATATTAAACCGATTTTTTACGTTGTGTGGTGTGTCAAAAAATGACATTTACCTTAAAGGAATCACACGCCGCTACTCACTTTTATTAAAAATCAGCCGAACTACTGAACCGATTTAAGTAAAATTTATATGAGACCAACTTCGAGGTATACCCTATCCAATAAAAAAAGAATTTTCCAAATCGGTTTATAAATGACGGAGTTCTGGGGTAACAAACATAAAAAAAATACGAATTGAGAACGACCTCCTTTTTTGAAGTCGGTTAAAAATTCGTGTCGATGAGACATTATTTACCTATAATTTGTAGTAGTTTCTCATATCCGGAAAACTTATTAATTTATAAAAAAAAAACGGTTAGCGTGAGTTCGACTCGCGCGCAGAGGGTTCCGTATAACAACTTAAGAAAGGAATAATTTAAAATACACTTTATTAAATAATTTTTTTTTATAAAATTTCTTATATTGTAAAAATTCTTAAGAATGCCATTTGTTTTCAAATAAATTTTAAATCTCCGTTTAATTGAGAACAAATCATGTTTTTAGATTTAGATTTAAAATAAATACCACAAACACTTGAAAAATTCTGCATATTTATTAATCTCGGCGATCGTTTCGGGTTTCTAGTCCATCATCAGGAGAGTTTAGTTTGAACTCTCCTGATGATGGGCTGAAACCCGAAACCATCGTTGGTATTAATAAATGTGTAAAATTTTTCAAGTGTTTGTATTTATTTTATTCAATCATGTTCTACTAAGTGCCTAGCGATAATTCTATTGAAATCATCTAGATTTAAGAGTATTCGATAGCGGAAGTTACCCCATCATCGACACCTACTGCGACGCAAAGCTGCAGTTTTAATTACTTGAAAATAATTTTGAACTTACTCTTATATGTTGGTTTTAGAGAAGTCAAAATAACGAACTTTACCTCCTATACTCTTCATCTCAAATCCTTTCCCCTCGCCTATAAAACAGTTCCCGCTCTCCGGACGCTATTTTTTAAGCTAAAGGGTTCGGGTAAACGCCAAATGAATAACCAAGAATCACGCTACAGATCCTACAGGCGAAAAATTGAAAAAAAAATTCCTGAAAAAACTTGCATCTTTTTAAAAAATTACGTAATCTTTCACACGTATATCTAAAACTTTTTTCAAAAAATTGGCCTGTAGGATTTGTAGTGTGATTTTCGGTCTTTAATTTGGCGTTTACCCGAACCCTTTAACATTAAAAATAACGTCGGGAGAGCGGAAACCGTTTTAAAAACCAAAAAAGGATTTGAGATAAAGGGCGCAGGGGGTAACTTCCGCTATCTTAAAGCTGAAAGTCATATCATTAGGCTTTTAAAGTTGAAATATTTGCACTTAAATCTGTGAAACTATATTTAACGTATTAGTTCTGATTGCGAATTCACTTTCGTGTATAAAAAAAGTGCCTATGGTTCGATAATTGGTCGTAATTTAGTTTTTATAAGGAAATATAGATAGTTATGTATAGATACCTTGTACCATAATTTACATTCTAATTGAAAATTCCCAACAGAATTACACATAAACTTACGTTAGAATGTGCGTACTCGAATCTCAGAATTTTATTTTGTTTGTTATTTCGAGATCAATTAAATGGTACAGTCTAAACACATTTTTGTATGAAACGCTGACGCTTTAAGTACTTTAGAATGTACCTAACTTTATTAGATTCGCAATTTTGAAACGTAAAAATATTGAAATATATTATAATAATTGCTTTTACCGTAAAGTGAGATGTAATTATTCCATTTTCGGCGCCTTTTGAATTAAGTAAATAATTGGTGTTATTATTTCATATTAGAATATACTTTTAATTTTTTTTTCATTAGAGGAGTGGCAGTTATATTTATATTTACTATTTAAAATTTTGCGTGTTATGATCTGCATTTATTAACGGATTTATTATTACCTAATATAGGTATTATCTAATTATTTCATATTTTATAAGAACGTTTCAAGTCAGTGTTTCTATAAATTCCTCATTCTTAAGTGGGTCGTTTATTAGGACTAAAGCGCGACCCTTGAGGTCCACACGACGAACTTCCCAGTTTGATAAATATTTAATAATAATAATTAAATTAGATATTACACAGAAAATTTAATCATTAAAACATAATTATTATTTATTTTTAACAATAATTAAAAAAAAAAACGGCTGAACCGATTTTTATAAAATTTATGTCGGATCAAAATGACGTTAACACACCTCGATTGACACCCTTACGAAGTCGATATAATTTTTTATTCGCGAGATATTGTGTAAAATCTACCTTTTTGGAGTCTATTTGGTTAAGAAAAAAGAACGGCTGAACCGATTTAAAAAAATTTCTTTCAGATCATATTTACGTTAATACGCGTCGATTGGCACCCTAACGTAGTCGATATCATTTTTCATTCTCGAGATTTCGTCTTAGAAAGAAATGGACACATACGTACGTACGTACACACAGAGAGAGAGAGAGAGACATCTTTCTAAAAATAGTGTAGTGACCTTGAAACATAAAAATTTGTTATACATATTGATTTCGATTTTCGGACCCATTACAATTATATCTTCCAATGGGAAGTTAATAAAACGATGTGTTTTTATTAAAGAAATGTAGAACATTACCTTATTATCAAGTAACGACCGAATCTATTCACCTGATCAAAATTAACCCACTATTCAGTATTTTTATTATATTTTTTAACTTCCCATTGGAAGTTATTGTAATGGGTCCGAAAATCGAAATTAAAAAGGAAAAAAAATTTTTATGTTTCAAGGTCACTACACTATTTTTACACTACTTTTAGAAAGATGTCTGTGTGTGTGTGTGTGTGTACGTATGTACGTATGTACGTACGTACGTACGTACGTATGTATGTGTCAATTTCTTTCTAAGACGAAATCTCGAGAACGAAAAATGATATCGACTACGTTGGGGTGCCAATCGACGCGTATTAACGTATATATGATCTGAAAGGAATTTTTTTTAAATCGGTTCAGCCGTTCTTTTTTCTTAACCAAATAACCTCCAAAAAAGTAGATTTTACACAATATCTCGCGAATAAAAAATTATATCGACTTCGTAAGGGTGTCAATCGAGGCGTGTTAACGTCATTTTGATTCGACATAAATTTTATAAAAATCGGTTCAGCCGTTTTTTTTTTTTTTTTTTTTTTTTTTTTTTTTTTTTTTTAATTATTGATGTTTTGATGATTAAAATGATTACTTTTCTGTGTAATATCTAATTTAATTATTATTATTAAATATTTATCAAACTGGGAAGTTCGTCGTGTGGACCTCAAGGGTCGCACTTTAGTCCTAATAAACGACCCACCTCACGGCTTGTTATATTAAACTATCGGCCCGGTCCAGATTCGCCCAAGTGCTACGAGTTCCTAGACAAGCCGTTCTTGTTTAATAATTATACAGTCATTATACAAATTTTTATGCGCCCCACGTTATTATTTTAGTCTGTTAAAAGTCCCAGCCTATTACTTTACTTATTCCGCTGACGCAGCGACACAAAGTGCCCCTTGGTTTGTGTCCTAATTATTTTCTAGTTTTTGATACAGCTGATGATTTAAAATAAAACCGTTTAACTTTAAAGTTTTTTTTCCTATTTTTTCTATGAGTATTTATTATTCAGAAAAATCTTTGTTTTCTATATTTTAATACAAGATAATAATTCATTGTTTTGCGGTTTTGATGTTTTTTTATATCTTATTTTCAATATTTATATCGACTGGATTATTTTTTATTTTTGTGGGTTTCCGGAGATAATAAATTCATTGCTTCTCTGTCTAAATTTAAAAAAAGAAACAATTTCCACAATAAAATTTTTAAGGATTAAAACAGTTATTAGTGTATTTGCCATAATATGGCACATACACTATTGGCGTCGGTCGGATGGCGGGACCTAGGGGTCGGACCAAAATTTCTCGACGTTTCATACTCTCCTGAACAGTTTGCCACCATTTTTGAAAATGTTTATGTATATATATATGTATGTAATATGTATATATATATGTGTGTGTGCACGATAACTCTCGACAGACTTAATCGATTTAAACGAAATTTGGTACACACATTGGAACTCATTACCGCACGAAGCCTATTTAAAATGGGCCCTATCGGACCATTTTAAGGGTAGTTTTTAGGGGTTGAAAAAAGTTTTTGGGCCCAAAAATACCGAAAAAATTCTCAGAATCGTTTCAAAATTGAAATTTAACACTTTAGTGAAGATTAAAATGTGCTGCTAAAATCTTAATAAAATCGGCCCGACAGGACCGGACTTACAAATTTTATGAAAACACTGGTTTGCGGATAGTGATTTACTTACTGAAGGGTGTATTTAATTTGGTACAGAGGTTGCATTGATAATATTATTGAAATTAAGAAAAAAATATTATTTTAAGGGATGTATTAAGGGGTTAAATTTTTTATTTTTCCAAAAACAAACTTAAGTTTACATAATAAAGCCACAACGCCTGCATTAGCAAATACACTATATTGTCGGCAGGGTTTGGCACTGCGACCCGAGTTTTTCTATATTTAGTCTGTAATTTGCATATTCTGCAATCTATTGCAATTTAGTGTCAATATATACAAATAAGTCAATTAATCTTATAGAAAGTCTTAGGCAAATTTTCAGCTATGTAAATTCCATTAAAATACATTATCGTGGAAATATCCCAGTATTTTGATAGTTGAAAGTTACAAAATATGGATGTGTAAGCACACGTTCAAGGCGGTGGCCAGTAGGGCGTTTCCCATTACGTCACCGTGGTAGATTGTCTGTCGTTGGCACGAGGATGCGACGCCGGTCGCATCATATGTGTATTCGCAACTGTTAAACTAATTTAACTTTGCATCAAATTTATCAATATACTTAGTAGGCTAAAGCCTAGGATGACGAATTACGGCGGAGGGATTTTAAATGAAGGCTGAATGAAAAGAGTAGGGCGAAACTTATGATTTTTATAATATTTATTAAAAATAATCAAAAATAAAGTCACAAACTCCCGCCAGTAGCTGCGCTAGGGTTTTTTTGATGTGAAACATCTTATGTCGGGCTGTGAACAGCCGCGTGAGGGGAAATATGCAACGAAATGTTTGGTCCGCTCCTTCGCTGCTGTTCTCCCCACCACTGTGGCACTCTCTCTCTCTCTCTCTCTTGGCTCAGGCGTGCACTGTAACACACGCGGTGTTACAATGCAGTATATAGGATTACGTCAGCATAACAGTTAGTTGCTGCTTTTGAAAAAATATATAATACTACATAGAGAATACCACCGAGTTCAATAACGTTTTCTTTGATGTTTCACATCTGTCGGGGGTCCCGAGACCCACACCCTTTTTTTTGTTAGGGTGGGCCAGTGTTGGGCATGGTAATCTGAAAGTGAACCTATAACATTTTACCGAAATTTCAGTGCTCGATAAAATTTTAACCCAGGTTACTTGTAATAGAATTTACAAGAAAAATTGTTGAAATTTCGAGGGTTAAAACGTATTTAAAAGATAACCTAGAGATTGGAGCGGGCCAAGATAGTTTAAGGTGGGCCATGGCCCATTTTCTGGCGTCGCCACTGACTCCCGGGGACTGGATGTAGAACTGAATTCAGGCCGATTAAAATTGTCTCGCGGGGGCCGTCTTTTCTAAACGATGCTCTTTTTACAAGCTTTTATTTAACTTGCAATGTATGTTAGTTTGTGTGTTTGTTTAGGTCAAAACTTGCAAGTCAATTTTGAACAACTTCCACGTATCCGATCGATTTGAAATTTTGTACACATATGTATTCCCGATGACAATACATGAATAAATCGTTTTTAGAAATAAATTCAACCCCTAAGGGGTTCAAACGGGGATGTAGGGTTTTTTTGACTAATCAACGCCCAGGCCAAATCGCCGAAGCAAGAAACTTGAAATTTGGACAGTTGGTTCCTTTTTTGACGTAAGCATCCACTAAGAAAGGATTTTTCGAAATTTAACCCCTACGGGCGTCAAAGGGGGGTAAAATTTTGAAAGACTAAAATGAACAAAATAAATATTAGTAAAACAAACTTTTTAGAGACAAGCTTTTATTTAAATGCACTAAAAAGGAACAAATAATTTTTAATAATTTAAGTTCATAATTATAAAAGCGTGGGTCGTGACTAATAAACTATCATAGAGTTCACGACCCACGCTTTTATCATTATGAACCTAAATTATTGAAAAATTATTTTTTCCTTTTTGGTGCATTTAAATAAAAGCTTGTCTCTAAAAAGTAGTTGTTACTAATATTTATTCCAATTCCGATGAATTGAATGATTTTTAACCATATTTCTGTTTTGGAAACTTTGATGTTTTCTTCTGATTGAAGCGTTGTGTTGTTCCAACTGTAGGTCAACATATGTGTGAGTTTGTTCACACATCGCATTCGAGCGGTCCGTGTTTAGGTGATGTTCAGACTTCAGAAATATTCACTAACAACACACACACACATACACGTGTGGAATAATGCAACAACAAATAAAAATAAATAAATACGTGTGGTGTACAAACATGGGGAGAAATGAACAACGCGATGTAGGATTTTTTAGCAAGTGCTAAGGTCACTTGGGCCTGTTGGTTCGAAGGATACGTTTATAGCCCATTTCAAGTTTGAAACTTTTGGATGTCTTCTGGGAAGCTGTAAATCCAGAATAATGTTTGGTAAATTTAAAAAAAATGATACGAAAAATATAGACCGTGTAGTTTACATTACACACTACCGAAGTGAAACTTCTAGAGATACATGAGCCATTATAAACACGAATATACATGGTGTCCAAGATAAGCCTGAAATGCTTGGGGATTTCCAAAACGGTAAGAGATAGAGTTTTGGTTAAATGAGTGAAAAAGTGCAGAGATTTTCATAAAAAAGTGCCTTAATAAAGTGAAAATATTTTTTCTGAATTAGTAAATTACTTAATAAGCAGGTTATAAATAAAAAACGAAATTGGGAAAATCTCGTTTTCAACTGTTTGTCGCAAGCCAAGCAAAATATGGAAAGTTTGACTCTCAGCGTAGGTAGTAGTACTGGAGATTCTGCACATTTTCTCTCATTAATTAACCAAATCGCTTACTGTTTAGAAAATTCCCATGCATTTCACGCTTATCTTGGACACCCAGTATATGTACATGATGAACATGATGGTTTTTGAGACAAGCGTGATGGAGATCTGGTCGCGTCGACTCACACACACACATAATATTCTTGGTTCTAATCAGTCACAGTGTATCAAGTGATTTTTCAGTTTATTACAAAAAATAATACACAGAAAATATTGCTGAAACTACGTCCATCTAATATATTTCAATTTGCAGAACAAAATGTCGGTATTAACTTGCTCGCCTAGGTGTTTATATCGTTCTGAAAGGGGGTTAATACCGACATTTTGTTCTGCAAATTGAAATATATGCTTAAAACAGTTGCCGTAACAACATATTAAAACCTTGAACTAATAATACAAATTTCGTCGGGTACATGACACGTTTAGGGTGATTTGCCACCCCTTTAATACTGACCAATCGATCTGCAAATATTATAATCTCATTATTGGGTTACCGACAAGTTATACAAACAATTTCAGCCTTGAAGCAATAATAATTGTGACCATTTTTTTTGTTACATCTGGGGGGCGGTCTGCATCCCTCCCATATCGCTATCTAGCAAAATCCCTTACTCAGGACACTTTAATATGCCTCCCTCAATATCTTCACAAAAATAAGGCCTTGAATAAATAAAACAAAAAATTGTCAGTAGCTCTCGGTCTATTATGTTGACACTCTGACTGTGAGATTTAGTTTTCGTGATTCAATGATTTAATCATAGACCAGTGGCGTAACTTCACTTCGCGGGGCCCAGGTGTAAAATTTTTTTTGGGGCCCTCCCTCCCCCCTTTACCCAACTAAGAAAAAATTTCAATTATTCATGACATCAACATTTGATTGTATTCTCAAAATGTTCTACGTCATATTATATGAACGACTCTAATTAAAAGAAGTTCTACTAGTATTCTTCAGACAATAATATTGCGCTCTTTTATATTTAAGGATAAATAAATCCTCCAGTCGTCTTCATCAAATCATAATTATTGACATAAATGATATAGAGTTTGCTAAGAATTTCATATTAAAAAGCAATTAATTGAAACAATAGTATTTGTATCTAGAAAGTAAATGCAATCTGCGCTTAGATCATATATAATTGGACTGAGAAAAAAATCGAGTGTAAGGATTAATCAATCAGTAGTTGACCCAAAAATTGGGGGCCCCTCGAGGTTAGGGGGCCCCGGTGATTGCCACCTGGAACACCTGTGGTAGATACGCCACTGTCATAGACTCGTGTAAGTTGTACTTTGATCGAACTTAATAGATATGCTATATTTGGGTAGTGTGATAAGTTTTCTTAAATTTAAAGAGCCCAACCCAAGTATTATTAAAATAATCTATTTTTTCCAAGACTGTATTATAAATACACCTCGCAGATGAAAAAAGAAATTCTCCAGATTCTCCACAAGAAATAACATTTTAACCCCCGACGAATGTGTTATCAGTTTGGAGCCTTTGTCTGTCTGGCTCTGTGTATGTCTTTTTTTTTTTTTTTGGGAGGGGAAATTCTTCTTACGAACACCCAGGGAAGATGATCCTAGGTAGTGTGGGACTCGGGCCAGTGCCCCATACCCACTAAAACTTCCTCCATCTTGCTCCTTTGTTCCTTCCGTGGCACCGACGTTCAGTCATCATGTGTATCAGTCTGTAGCATTGTAACTACCAAACGGATGTACCGATTTCAATGCGGTGTTGTTTGTTTGAAAGCTGGTATTCGCGAGATGATTCTTAGCCATGTTTGATTGAAATCGGTTCAGCCGTTTCCAAGATCCTCAGCTCTCATCACAGTTTTTATAGAAATCTCGGCCAGTATTACAGCTAGAAACTTCGAGTTTGAGCTTAAATATTCAGTTTTTGATTAGTTTGTTTGTTTGTTTGTTTTTTTTTTTTTTTTTTTATATGTTTGTTACCTCAGAACTCCGTCATTTATGAATCGATTTGGATTTTTTTTTATTTGAAAGGATATACTTTCAGATTGGTCCCATAGAAATTTCATCAAAATCGGTTCAGTAGTTCGGCTGATTTTAATAAAAGTGAGTAACTGCGTGTGATTCCTTAAGGTAAATGTCACTTTTTGACACATCGGACAGCGTAAGAAAGTCGGTTTAATAAAAGTAAGTAACGGCGTGTGATTCCTTTAAGGTAAATGTCATTTTTTGACACTAAAAAGTAAAAAATAAAAAACTTTTTAACAAAAAAAAAACCTCCTTCAAAAAGCCACTAAAAAGAGGAAACTAATGAAGTTTTGAGGTCTGCGCCAATTTAATAAAATATGAAGTTGGTTAAAAAGAAGATATTAATCACTATATACTATACTTTTTAACCTACTTCATATTTTACTAAATTGGCACAGACCTCAAAACTTCATTATTTTCCTCTTTTTAGTGGCTTTTTGAAGGAGGTTTTTTTTTTGTTAAAAAGTTTTTTAAAAATAGATTTTGTAACGTGTACGCTTTGTGAAATGTTGAACCGAACTGTCTCTAAGGTCGACTTTTATTTTCCCCGTCAGTTGTAAGTGTATCTTGTCAGAGTATCAACAAACAATACATTTCACATTTATTAACCTTTCCTACAACACACACGCCGTACAACAATAGCATCATTTATGTCACGAACTGTAATTGTTAGCGTGTTTTTTGTGGGCCGATTCGAAAATACACATAATAGCACCAACAATGCTCTAGCTTTGCTCAACCTTGAGATCTCCCAGAGGCATTTTTAACACGTCGTTAGCGAACCGCCGATATATCTTAGCAAAAGTATTCGTATAGTTCACCGACGTTATAATGATATATTCTAAGGTTAATTAATTCATTTAAAAATATTTGTTACACGCATCAAGAGCAGAGGCGCTTCAGTTCGGCTGTTGACTATTGTATACTACCGACTTAGGTTCACTGGCGTATAACCATAGACAATTACCACAACCATAGACAATAACAGCAAGGCGTATGTATTAGCCTAGCGGCACTGGCGAGAACTAATTGTGCCAACACGGCACACGGTGAATGGTCTCCAGGCGGAAATGGAGGGGATTGGATTGGGGCATTCCGGCGAACTCACGCGTTAATAATAATTTATGAACCTCAATTATTAAAAATGATTTTTTGAACTTGGCACCCACTTAGATCTCAATTCTTTTTTCGGCGAAGTTGAACTTGGCCCCCTTTTCACATTTATGTTTTTGGTGGGATTCAAACTACCGGATATTGTATAAATTCTTTTAGCGCATAGTTATCTTTGGCAAACAGTAAATTATATTTATATATTATATTGAAAATTTCATGTGTACATACAATAACCCAACAAAAAATAAATGTGTGTAGATTTTTTAATGTTCTTTTTCCAGCATTTATGCCTTGTAATTAAATAAAAGTATCATGCTAATGGTGTCTCATTTAAAAGCATTATCCAATGTCTGATCTTCGTTCAGCAGTTTTATTGGTTTCACGAAATCGTTTATTGTTTGTTGGCGGCATCTTTAAAAGTTACGTCCGTACTTGAAAAACAAAGATAAATTTACTCGAAATTGCAAACCGAACAATTATAGTGTTTTTCAAACATTCTTTACGTTAAAGCTATATTTTTAATATAAATAATAAAACAAATAATTTACTATTAATTTGTTAACCGACTTCCAAAAAACTTTTTAACAAAAAAAAAAACCTCCTTCAAAAAGCCACTGAAAAGAGGAAAATAATGAAATTTTGAGGTCTCCGCCAATTTAATAAAATATGAAGTCGGTTAAAAAGTATAGTGTAGTGATTAATATCATCTTTTTAACCAACTTCATATTTTATTAAATTGGCGCAGACCTCAAAATTTCATTATTTTCCTCTTTTCAGTGGCTTTTTGAAGGAGGTTTTTTTTTTGTTAAAAAGTTTTTTATTTTTTACTTTTTAGTATTAAAAAGTTACATTTACCTTAAATGAATCACACGCCGTTACTCACTTTTATTAAACCGACTTTCTTACGCTGTCTAATGTGTCAAAAAGTGACATTTACCTTAAGGAATCACACGCCGTTACTAACTTTTATTAAAATCAGCCGAACTACTGAACCGATTTTGATGAAATTTCTATGGGACCAATCTGAAAGTATATCCTCTCAAATAAAAAAAAATTTTTCCAAATCGGTTTATAAATGACGGAGTTCTGAGGTAACAAACATTAAAAAAAAATACAACCGAATTGAGAACCACCTCCTTTTTTTGAAGTCGGTTAAAAATGGATTTTATCAAGTCATGGACATTTTTGGTATAGGTATCAATATTACTTGAAAATAAAAATAAATTATTATTAGTAACTATTTAAATTATTAACATTAAAAAATATTCGATAATTTTGTCCATGAATATAATTAAATTCTTTTTACTTTTTAATTATTAACTTTTTGGCTAGGGTTATCTGAGCTAACTTACAATTTTTTATAATCGATAACTTAATTTAAGAGTCAAAGAAAACATGTACCTATCAAGTCTTTCTTATTTGGCGCTATAATAATACCTACTTGAAATAATTGAAATAACTAGTAGAAGTGTCAATTAGTTAATAATTATAAAAATTAGTGTCAGGGAAAACCAGAAATTAATCATTCTTTGTCACAATTCTGATATT
This sequence comes from Mongoloraphidia duomilia, assembly GCA_039654895.1. Classification (NCBI taxonomy): domain Eukaryota; kingdom Metazoa; phylum Arthropoda; class Insecta; order Raphidioptera; family Raphidiidae; genus Mongoloraphidia; species Mongoloraphidia duomilia. The sequence goes on from CM077527.1 coordinate 20,235,628, forward strand.
TCCGTTTGATAATACAGTATTTTTTCTTCGACATACTTGTCATTCTATTTTTCGTTGATGTGATCACATCACAAATGTGATCAACAGTTTCACTGCAGGGGAAAATGGACAACTGGAGCACAATTATACTGATTAATGGATTTCGTAAATCGTGGCCTGCGCCTTTTAATCTATTGTCTATAACTTGTCACTATCAGACTCATTCATTTTACCGTACTCTCTCTGTCTTTCTCGAATATTGTGCCCTGCGCGTTTTAATCTGTTGTCTGCAGTAATTGAGTGAGATAGCTGCTAACTTGTCACTATCAAACTCATCCATATTTGGCCGTACCCTCTCTCTCTTTCTCGGATATCGTGGCCTACGCGTTTCAATCTGTTGTCTATAGTTGAGTGAGATAATTGCAAACTTGTCACTATGAGAATCCGCACTCTCTTTCTCGGATTCGTGCCCTGCGAGTTTCAATCTGTTTTCTGTAGTTGAGTGAGATAGCTGCTAACCTCGTGCTTTTCCGTGTACGAACGAGTCCAGCTGTGTACTGCAGTGTTGGTTCTCGTCAACCACGCTTGTCATCTCTTGATAGAATTTACAGGAGACATATTTTTAAGTGTAAGGAATTGAAGGGTTTACAAACAATATTATGTAACTGACAAGTTTATGGTATTTATACCTTCTGAATATTAATATTATATATTATGATATCATGAACAAGATATTAAAGTCTTATTTTTAATCCGATGAATCATGATCACCATATAAATAGTGAAGTCAATTGTGCAATTGTAGGTGTCTTGTTTCATATCAGCCACTCGACGTTCCCAGCTCACTCTTTGTTTCTGTGCACATCCTGCATTTGATCTAAGTGTTCTATGTTTTTTTTTTGGCATGCGACTATCAAAAGTTTCGGACATCGACGATTCTATATTTAGGTACATAATATATCAACCCATTGACTTTACCTGGACGTGTCCAGCTGTTAAAATTAAGTGGATGTATGACCAATCTATCTCCCCAGTATCTTTCAAATAGGTTGATACATTGACTTACACTATTGGATGTGCCCTAGCTGCTAGGGTACCCATCTCGATATTTATCTAGAATTATTGGGGGAATCACGATCGGATCAGGGCTGTGGCAGTTCACGGTCATGCCTTTCGGGTATGTGTAACACGCCGGCTACCTTCGAGCGCCTGATGGAGACCATCTTGAGGAGATTGTCATGGAAGACCTGCTTGGTGTATCTTGATGACGTGATTGTGGTCGGTCGCTCGTTCGACGAACACCTGGAGAACTTGGAAGAGGTGTTCCGTAGACTGCGGGGCGCGAACCTAAAATTAAGCCCCAAGAAGTGCCACATATTCCGAACGAAGGTGCAGTATTTTGGACACGTCATATCCCGAGAGGGAGTAGAAGCTGATCCGGAGAAGATTCGAGCGGTTCGAAAGTGGCCGACGCCAAGGGACAAGCACCAGGTAGGAAGATAGACATCAGGAAAAAATCCTAGCTACATCTAGCCTCATCGGGATACAAACCCAGCACTTTTGGAATAGGTTGATACTTTGTTGATACACTATTGGACGTAGTGTAAGTCAATGTATCAACCTATTCGAAAAGTGCTGAGTTTGTATCCTGATGAGGCTAGATGTAGCTAGGATTTTCCCCTGCTGCCTATCTTCGAGAAACGCTAATTGCTGTACCGGCTAACTTGTTAAAGTTTTCTATAGTTTCCCTCAATTCCAGATATCGAGATGGGTACTTATACAAGCCCATGACCGATCAACCTCCTATGCTCACAGTTGTCGAGCGTCTATAATCTACAATCAATCAATCCTATACTCACAATTTTGCATATGCCTTATCGTAAATTTCTATAATTCCTCCATTCGCACATTGCTATATTAACTAAATTGAAGTATAAAAATGTCAAAAATAATAATAATAATAATAATAAAAACTCCCATTCTGCCTTATGTTCCTGGCGATATTGAGTCCGTTGTCGAGAATGAATCGTCTAAGATTTTCTGGAATTAATCATTCAGTACTACCAGGCAACTTTCAGCTACAAAGCCTGATATAGTTCTCCTTGATAAAATTACGCGATTTATGTATGTCATCGAGTTCTCAGCTCCTGCTGAAACGAACATAGTCGCGAAGGAGACTGAGAAGCGGACATAATATCAAGATCTTCTCTTTGAGCTTAGGAAGCAGTACCCAGACTATTCTGTTAAATTAATTGTCCTTATAATTGGTGTTCTTGGTGGAGCCAAATCGTCACTGTTGGCAAATATAAAAGCTATCCCGGCATGTCAGCGTAATGCTGAGTCACTAGTCTGCCGCATGCAAAAGACTGTGCTTATTGGGTCGCTCCGTGTACTTCGTGCGCACGACCCAAACTCACTGTAATCGCCCATTTCATGGTTTGAGACGCGGTTATAGTTTCACCTTGCTCCGCAAGTATCCCTTGTGTGACGGTGACGAACCTGAAGTTTAGGGTACTTGTGGATGCAAAATTCTTAAGGAATTCTTCCTTCTCAATAATAATAATAACGGTAAAGTGGAAAATTGTAATTATGTGAGTGGCGTCTTACAATATGATTAGGCCTTAAAACTTCAAAGAAAAGGTAGAGGTTTGATGGATTCCCGAAACTTCGAGTTTAAGCTGAATTCTATCTTCAAATCCGAACTATATCTTCTATCGCGATCGTGTGATGATTTTATAATTGTGCTATTATTTGAATTGAATTGTGAATTATAGACGCTCGACAACAAAGGTCATTAGCGTCGCTATTATTTGAAAACTTACAAGTGTGACTGCAAAAACCATGAAAACTAGCACAGAGTTAACTTTTCACGACTACTGACATCTCTTTGCGTGTGTGTGTGTGAATAGATCGTCTTTTGTTTTATAACGTCATGAGTTTGAACATCGCGTCGGCCGGCCGGCATTACACAGGGACCACACCCAACAATATGCGCGGACAATTGCCGGCCACACCAAAGACTCTTGTAACACCAACTTCTTACACTCAGCTTGTTCTTGTCGTATTGTTTCTGTTTAGAAGTTCACTTTATATCAATTATCGAAGATTAGTATTACTAACTCAAAAAGGAGTGCTCGAAAAAATCGTTCCATTCAACCCAGGTAACGTAATAATAATGTATTTAACGGCCGTTTCTCGACATTATATTATGTCATAAGAGACGCGACACAATTTAAACAATTTTCACGTAATCAATTCAACTTAACTTGTATAACACACAGTACTAATGTTGTACAACACGTTATCTTTGTGTTGATGCATTACGTGTACATAGGCCACAGCGCGTGCGCCAGTATATATACGTCACACTCATAGCTATAGATATACTTTTAACATGAGTATGTCGCGTGACGGCATGGCGGTAACGTGACGCGAATCCCCTGCCTGAAATCGTCTAAAGGTACGTGCAGTACGCAGCTGGGATTCTAGATGGTAGCATATATGGTAGATGGTGGCTGAAATTATGAGAGCTTATAGGTTTGCACAACGAAGCATTGATACACGCTTAAGTCGCGTTTGAAATGTCAGATAGCGAAGACGAATATTTGTGTTCTTCTGCTACAAAGTGGTATATTTTAAATACAAATTTTGGTAGGAGCTATCATGTCCACCCTATTAATAGAAAACGATCTAAACATGACGAATTTCATCATTTATACCAAGAATTAAAATTTTACCCAAACCGGTTTTTTGAATATTTACGTATGGAACCTAACACTTTTAAATACGTCTTAGAAAAAACTCAAAACAAATTAAATAAAAACTGGCAAAATTTCCCTTATTAAACTAGTCACGTCCATTGCGAAACTTGTAACGGCTATTTGACAGTTGTCACACGTTGATTGTAGTAGTCAGTGCACTGAAAGAATGGTGAGATACATTCTGGAATCTACCAGCTCTTGTAACAGCGCTTATACCTGCTACACTCACTGCTTCGTTGTGTACGCTCGCGCATATAATATAACAATGCCATTAATTTAAGCAAGCCCTGCTATGATCTACGCCTACCATTTAGAATCCCAGCTCCATACTGCACGTATCTTAACGCGCCTATAGAAGCATAGCTTCTAGCTTCAATAAACAGACATTGGCACGAGTGAAATCGCGGGTAACAGCTAATATCGTATTACGTAATGTCGAGTTTGTATTCTCGTACCTATATCACATGCTCAGTCATAATTTGTTCGCTGCTCATCAGTCGGTTGAATGTTTATTTTATTATTTACATTGACAATGTTTGTGAATCTTTTATATGCTTACCTGTAATTACTTCAAGTACGTTTTTCAAGGTCTTATGTTACACGTTGACAGCTCAGTCAATTCAAACTGATTTATCAAACCATCCACTCAACTGATCATTGGTTGGATTCTTAATCTTGTATCTTTTTTCTGTTAAGTGTGCTCATTTTTATAAATTGGACATTAGAACAAAAAAAATACACTCTTGGACAAAATTATCTAAAAAAATTTTCTTATCACTTTTACTTGATAATAATTTTTTGCCATACCCACTACAAAATAGCTACTTTCGATGCATGTATTGGGTCATTTAACAGGCAGGCGTATAAAAGTGTTTCCATTACATAACGCAAGTGCGGTAAGTAAACGGTTGCCATAGCAACTTCTGTTTATTCGCTCTATCCGCCTGCGATTACATACTCACGACGTTCACGGCCTACTGTAAAAGTAAAGATGGCGACGCAAATGAACTGTCAACATTTTTTGAAAATGAAATGAAAAGTGGGTATAGGTATTTTTTAGTGGGTATGGCAAAAATACCATATATATCGTGCGTATAATGATATTATGAGCGTTAGCTAGTTTTAACAGTCACACGAATCATATATGGTATTTTTTGCCATACTCACTACAAAATATCTACTTTTAACGTCATTTTCAAAAAATTCTGACAGTTTATTTGCGTCGCCATATTTCCTTCCAGTGTACCGTGAAGCTCGTGCAAGTAAGTAATGACAAGCGTACGCAGGCGTATAGAGCGAATAAACAAGGGTCGCTATGACAACTGTTATTTTCTGCGCTAGTGCAGAAAGTAAACCATTTTGCGCACACCTGCCTGTTAAATGGGTCATTAATGGCCGCTATACATACATCGAAAGTAGCTATTTTGTAGTGAGTATGACAAAAATTTAAAACGGCGAATTATTTAACAGTAGTACACTGATTAAACGTGTTTTGAAACAAAAAATGTGTTATCAGTGGGCGTAGAAACTCGTGGCCTGATAAGGTTTGGTGCTGTTCATTTTTTTAAAGTTCTTATCACTTTATCACTGCTCTAAAGTGCAGCGGCAGTGGCCAGTGATATAGACCGAGAGCCAGTGACAATTTTTTGGTGTTATTTATTCAAGGCCTTATTTTTGTGAAGATGTTGAGGCAGGCATATTAAAGTGCCCTGCTTAAGGGATTTTGCTAGATAGCAGTATAGGAGGGATGCAGACCTCCCCCAACATGTAACAAAAAAAATTGTCTCCATTATTATTGCTTCAAGGCTGAAATTGTTTGTATAGCTTGTCGGTGAACACAATATAATGCCATTATAATATTTGCAGATCGATTGGTCAGTATTAAAGGGGTGGCAGATCACCCTAAACGTGTCATGTACCCGATGAAATTTATATTATTAGTTCAAGGTTCAAATTTTAATATGTTGTTACGGCGACTGTTTTAAGAATATATTTCAATTTGCAGAATAAAATGTTGGTATTAACCAGTGAGCGATTAACACTCGAGCGAAGCTGGACTACGCGCAACCAGTAGTTCATAATCCATTTATTTATTGTAGATTATAGACGCGTCGACATCTCAGGTCATTAGCGTCTTTCAGCTACACTAAATAACAACTATCTTAAAACTAAATAACATCACAAAACATCCATGAGCGCAGGTGGGATTCGAACCCACGGCAGTCCAGTCCAGAGGTTGCGGCACTAAGCACGCTAACCACTAGGCTATACTGCCCTCAGTTCAGTTCATAATCCAGTTTAGAAACATTCTTTGCGTATGTAATATGCTTTAAAAATATGTCGATTTACTGGGCTTCCACTATTTGAATAGGTACTTATATTATAAAGTTCCAGTAGACTTTGATTTGCTTTAGGCTTTAGAACACTTCAGTCCTGTAATTAACTAAAACTCGTTTCTGTTTTTATTTTTAAATCACGAATAAAAAATGCCTTTTATTCAGAACCTTTAAAAAAACCGTCTGTGTTTAATTATTAATTTATCACGCAAATTTGATAAAAAATTCTGACATTGATGTTTAATAAATAAATAAATAATAACTACATTTAAAAACCAGGATATGCGTAACTTTTTTCAATTAAAACCATGTATAGATTTTTTTATTCTTTTGATTTAATTGATGATTAATTTAATAATTAAATAACCAAAATAATTGCTATATATAAGAAGAGATCGGTTTCCACTCTCGGGCACTGTGGAGAAATCGGTAACTCACCTAGCCGGAAACTGGGGGTTTCGGGTTCGAATCCCGACAGTAGTCATTTGATTTTTTCTTAGATATAGCTCAAAAATCATGGCAGCATAGCTGTCTGAGATATTTATTATTTTCACCTCTAATTGTTATGTGAATAATATGGTGTGGATATAAGGGGTTTTAAATCGATTGATTTTATCATTTACCAATTAACCAAAATATAATTTAAATGTTTGCATAAATTATATCGAAACTAATAATTCCATAAGATATACTGTCGAATGTGGAATTATTCTTAGATCGATAATGCAACAATTCATATAAACATTTTATGTATATCATCTTGGACAGCTACTATACGCTGCTCTACAGAAAATTGATATAATAATACCTAATAATAATCAATGTTCCATTCAAATCGGTTCTTAGTTTTTCGTGACCAAAGAGGTATAACTTTGGTAATTCCCGTGTTGGGAAATTAATTTCAGTTTTTGAAGTTATACTGCTTTAGCGAGGGTAGCGAATCGGAATGACCTCAAGTCAAAAATTAAGTAATGTAACGCTGACAGGGATAAAACGGCTCTGACGATTTTGATGAAATAGACTGAAAAAGGATTTTGAGGGGCGAAAAATCGATCTGTAGCTAGGTCTCATCCCAGGACAAATTCGTTATAGATTTTATAATTTTAAAAATCAATTTTTTGACGATTCAAAATAGTTATACTGTAATATTGTAAGCAGGCTTTGGACACAGATGTTATGATATCCATGGATTTTATTAACAGACTTCAAAAAAAGGAGGCGGTTCTCAATTCGGTTGTATTTTTTTAGTGTATTTGCCATAATATGGCACATACACTATTGGCGTCGGTCGGATGGCGGGACCTAGGGGTCGGACCAAAATTTCTCGACGTTTCATAGCCTCCTGAACAATTTGGCACCATTTTTGAAAATGTTTATATATATATGTATGTATATAATTAATATATAAATATATATATATATATATATATATAATTATTAAATATATATATATATATATATATATATATTTATTTATTTATATATATTTATATATATATATGTGTGTACACGATAACTCTCGACAGACTTAATCGATTGAAACGAAATTTGGTACACATATTGGGACCCATCACCGCAAGAAGCCTATTTAAAATGGGCCCGATCGGACCATTTTCAGGGTTGTATTTAGGGGTTCCAAAAAGTTTTTGGGCCCAAAAATACCGAAAAATTTGTCAGAATCGTTTCAAAATTGAAATTTAACTCTTTAGTAAAGATTAAAACGTGCTGCTAAAATTTTAATAAAATCGGCCCGACAGGACCGGACTTTCAAATTTTATGAAAACACTAGTTTGTTGATACGGATTTACTTATGGAAGGGTGTATTTAATGTGGTACAGAGGTTGCATTGATAATAATATTGAAATTAAGAAAAAAATATTATTTTAAGGGATGTATTAAGGGGTTAAATTTTTTATTTTGTCCAAAAACAAACTTAAGTTCACGTATTAAAGCCACAAGGCCTGTATTAGCAAATACACTATATTGTCGGCAGGGTTTGGCACTGCGACCCGAGTTTTTTTTTATGTTTGTTACTGCAAAACTCAGTCATTTATAAACCGATTTTGAAATTTTTTTTTTATTTGAAAGGCTATACTTTCAGATTGGTCCCATAGAAATTTCATCAAAATCGGTTCAGTAGTTCGACTGATTTTAATAAAAGTCAGTAACGGCGTGTGATTCTTTAAGGTAAATGCCACTTTTTGACACTAAACAGTAAAAAATAATAAACTTTTTAACAAAAAAAAAAAAAAAAACACCTTCAAAAAACCACTAAAAAGAGGAAAATAATGACATTTTGAGGTCTGTGCCAATTTAATAAAATATGAAGTTGGTTAAAAAGAAGATATTAATCACTATAATATACTTTTTAACCGACTTCATATTTTATTAAATTGGCACAGACCTCAAAATTTCATTATTTTCCTCTTTTTAGTGGTTTTTTGAAGGAGTTTTTTTTTTGTTAAAAAGTTTTTTTTAATAGTAAGTAATTATTTATTAATTTTAAAAATGCTGAGAGGGGAAAAGCAAAAATGTAAATGTATGAAGTATAACTCCGACCGTGCGCTTATGTGGGTGAGGCACGTACCCTTTGTTTTCTTTTGATACTAGATTTTTTTGTATTAAAGGAGTAATTCGTTGTCCTGATATTGTCAAATTCATCATATAGTTGCACCTAGTGATGAGCAAAATTGGTCTTGCAGTCTTGGTCTTGCGAAAAAGCAAGACCAAAACCAAGACTATCATTAGACTAGCAAGACCAAGACCGAATGAACAATTTACAAGCGTGTTAAAAATGATGTAATTTTGATGTTTTTTAACATTTTAATAAAATAAAGTATTTTGTTAGTTAATAATAGATTGTGAATTATTTTTAATTTATAACAAGACCAAGACTTTATAAGCAAGACCAAGACCAGACATATTTGAGCAAGACCAAGACCAAGACTGACTCAGCAAGACCAAGACTGTCCAAGTCTTGGTCTTGCTTTGCTCATCACTATAGTTGCACCTTATTATTTTTATACTGCAAGTGGTGTAATATTTTTTCTTAGTTTTAATTTTTTTAACAATCTTGAGATTACAATTTAAAAATTTCAGTTCTTGTTTACGCAACAATAAAATATGTGAACTTTTAAATTTGTGTAAAGTTTCCGAGCGCTATAAATATTATAATATTTTAGTGATCACACAGCTGAATGATCAAACAAACGAAATATGGATGTAATTATCCAATAAACATTTTGATAACAGATTATATAACCTGCTATAAAAAGCGATAAGTACTTATTTTAAGTAATTTATAGTATCGTGATTATTAATTCACTTGCTTTACATACATATCTTTTTTTAATGCCGTGTACTACATTCATTCTTGCTTTCCCATACGGAAAAAAAGATTCTGGAGTCAAATAAATCGCTTTCTCACGAAGAGTCGTACCTAATTCAACTTTCGTGTTTTTTCACTAATGCTCGGTAGCAGAAAGCATTGTCAGAAAATCTGATTTGACAATGACCTTAGATTGTTACCACACTTATGTGTCCATAAGAAAAGCATTAGTAGAACTTCAAGTCGATCCTGCTTGAAAAATAACTGATCGATTAAAATGATATTTTTTTAAACTGTTGTACATCTTATCCAAGTGTGTAAGCTTTCAAACCGTGGTCTGATGGTATTTCTACCTGACGTTTCATCTACAACTGCAGTAGACATTTTCAAAGGTGATGTGACAGCCGCTGACTTGTCCTTCTTGGCGGCTCACAGGTGAGTGTGTCAACGAACGGGGTCCTCCCTTCATTTATGTGAAGTGCCAGTATGTTCTCTGTTCGGTCGTAGTACCGAACATTTTCTGTTCGGTCGTAGTACCGAACATTTTCTGTTCGGTCGTAGTACCGAACATTCTCTGTTCGGTCGTAGTACCGAACATTCTCTGTTCGGTCGTAGTACCGAACAGAGAACACACTGCCACTTAGCATAAAAGAAGGGAGGATCCCAGTCATTGACACACTTACCTGTGAGCCGCCAAGGAGGACAAGTCAGCGGCTTTCACATCACCTTTGAAAATGTCTACCGCAGTTGTAGACGAAACGTCAGATAGAAATAGCATCAGACCACGGTTTACAAACCTGGAAACTTTGAAGATTTGTGTATACATTTATTTAACATAGTTTTTTTTGTACAATTTCCACTTCAAAACAACATTTTTCTACGCATTTAATTCGTCCAAATTTAGTTTGAAAAGCGATCATTTTCTATGTAGATCAATCATTTTTTTTGTGTGAGTACAGTCTATAATGTTCTACATGACATTAAACTACTCCTGCATGTATATAAAAACTATATAATTATATGATTATATTCTAAGGTCAAATCAGATTTTTTGACAATGCTTTCTGCAACCCAGCATAAAGCTTTTTTTAATGTTTGACATTAATCTTTCTTGTACCCTTAATAACTCCTGTTCTATACGCAACGTAGAACAACACAAAAGCTACCGACATTTTCAGCTACACCCAAGAAGTGTTCTTAAGTAAGTCTGATCTTGGTACGCCATCTTGTGTTAAAATGGCGGCCGTTTAAATATAAACAAATGATAACTTCTGTTCTGGGCATCGTAGAATAGTGGAACGGATAATTGCTCATCTATCTTTGAGGAGCGTTCTTATAGAAATATTGCAACTTGGAACTTGTTTCCGGAAAATTTCGCAAAAAAAAGTTTTTTAATATTCAGTTTTGATGATTACGCTTGAATACTATTGAAATTAATACTCCAAAGTCCAGACAATCCGGAATAAAATAAAATACAAGCATCAACACAAAATTTAAACGACTTAAAAAAAGGAGTCAGAATGTCTCTAAAAAGACAAAATAATTTTTTTCTTTTTTACAACCACCTACCCTAACATTCAGTATTAGAAATCAGGTGATTGTAAAACGAAGTTAAAACATTATATTATCATTTTGACTCCTTTTTGAAGTCACTTCAATTTTTTGAAATTATATTTTTATTTCTTTGGTTATTTTTTTTTTTTTGGGACGTCACGTGAACTCTAGAAAAAGAAGATTTTATACGGTTTGCAGACGTGCATTAAGTTACCAACATTAATTAAAAAGCACTTAGAGGTGGATCACCTTGGGTTTTTTTATTTAAAGAATAATCTTTATTTGTTTATTATTACATAAAATAATATGCGATTATTATTGTTGCCACGCCAAAATATAAAACATTACATTTGTGTAATATTCGGTATTGCGAATTTTTGTTTTGGGTGGTCTTTTTATCTTATGGCACATTTGATGTCAACTTCAAAGATAAAACCAAAGTGGGACAGCCTTTATTTATGCGTTGGAATACACAAAAGTTTTTGCAAGGAAAAAATCTGTACGATGTATCTGTACGATATACACGAGCGATCCAAAATTATTTTTATCAAAAAATGTTAGAAATAACAATAAACTGGACTTGCGCAAAACAGTTCCAAAAACGGAACGAACTTGGAACGGTTTCTTTGTTGAGCGGATATGTTTCCGAGAAACATGTTCGACATATGCGACGAACATGGTTCCGATAAACATGTTTGACATATACGAATGTTCGACATATTCGACGAACATGTTTCCGAGAAACATGTGACGAACATGTTTTCAAGAAACATGTTCAACATATCCGACGAACATGTTTCCGAAAAACTTGTTCGACATATGCGACGAACATAGTTCCGATAAACATGTTTGACATATACGAATGTTCGACATATTCGACGAACATGTTTCCGAGAAACATGTTTCCAAGAAACATGTTCAACATATCCGACGAACATGTTTCCGAAAAACATGTTCGACATATCCGACGAACATGTTTCCGAAAAACATGTTCGACATATCCTGACATATTCTGAGAAAAATGGTCGACATATCTTACGAACATGTTTTCGAGAAAAATGTTCGACATATCCGACGAACGATCTGGTTTCTGCACCGGTATCTTTGCGTTGAAGGAATAAAATGATATTATGATTGTCCGCGGATTATGGACCGATCTCGTTCCACAGCTCGTAAAATCTAAACAGAAAGAAATATGGTTCGTAGTGTAAAATGCCGAGCGTCTGTATACCCGAACATGCTAGACGCTCATACCTTACACTGTGACCATCGTTATTTAATCTCTTTCCAATGATTTAATAAAAACAGACGCTAATGACCTCTGATGTCGAGCGTCTATAATTCACAATTCATTAATTGATTTAATAAAAAAAGTCGTTTATAGGCTCGATACCAAAGTCGTAGACTGTGTAGAAATAGGAGGGTCGTCCCACGTATCAAAATTTGAAATTTCGAATAGTGTATAATGTATATTATTCCTCATACATAAACAAATAATGTAAACCAACTTTTTTGTTGTTGTATCCTTCCTCTTAATTGTAAACGAGAATTAAAAAAATGTGTTTATTTCAAACGGATGAGCTTAGCCGCCATTTGATGACGTCAAAGCCAGACCAATGAAGCCAGACATACGTCAACGCATAGATAAAGAGAGGTATGTCTATGAAAGAGAGGAATACTTCCTCGTCAGTCGTAACTCGTGAAGAACCTATCCTAAGTTCTAACTGCCAGCCTGTCAACTGTACATAAACAAATCAGTGTACTATATTCTCTCTTTATCTATGGATAAGTGGCCGCGGTGATTCAACTACAGCAGCTAATCAAAGAAGGCTGTTTGTGAATGACGTATGACGTGGCGGTATAATTCTATGTTTAAATAAATTGAAAAATACGCACTTTTGGGAATTTTTTTCTTGTAAAAAAGCTTCCGAAAAATTCTCAAAAAATTGTTTTATTATCTATTTGTAACGTAGATTCCAACCCTAAAAGGGCTTGAGAATTGCCGAGCGTGTAGCAATGCTGTTGTTTACATGGCGTTGCTATGGTTCCTCTATTACAAGTCCCCAGTTCCCGGGTTCTAGCCCGAGAGCTGGTAAAAGTGTCAATTGGATTTTCAATTTATTATTAAAAAAAATAATGAATTGAAAATATGAATTGGTGCTAGGTCCAAATAATCTTAGCTGTCGGTGGTCTTTAAAACACAATTTTTTCTAACCCTAAAAAAATATGGGACGACCCTATTGTCCCATCTCGGTGGCTAATTTGACATTTGGAGATTTTTTTATGTAATCAATTTTCGTATCCAGCCTTGTGTGATGAAATCAATTTTATTTTAAAAAAATCATATATCGTATATAACTTTGTTTAAAACTAATTTTGATAAAATATTGCGTGATACTTTGACGATATTCGAACTTTTTAAATGAATTATCCAATTTTCTATGCTAACTTCACTATAACTTAAATCCTACATAAAGTAACGTTCCGTTGAATCCGTTATAACCGCAACGAAACTAATTATATTAATTATAACAAATTTACGAAAAAAATAAAAAAGTAAAACACGCGATTTATAAAAATTACAAATGTATACTTAATTATGCTCCAGAAAATAATAATTAAATACAAGTCCTTTTTTGTTTTGTACAGAAATCAAGACATAAATTGGGCGTGGTAGTTTTTGCTTTATAATAATAAATGTATTGAATAATCTTGTTAAAAATAACTATTATATTTTACAGTAGAAAGTAACCATAATTTTACATTGTTAAAAGTGAGTAAACAATGGCCAATTTGCGAAAACATATTCAGATGTTTTATACGATAAACAAGTGTCTGTTAGCTCCACCATATATTTGCAGAGATTAAAAAGATATGATTTTGATCATAAGAGCTAGTTCAGAAATCGCGCTTAGTCCAACTAAAACTCGATTTATATTATCCGATCAGACACGGCGCAGGAACGTAGCGTTTCCGGCAAGATAAACATTTTTACATGCATTTCAAATACAAATATTTATACTTAGCGGATCCCGTCCGTTCAGACACGTATCAATACTCGTATTTGAAATGCATGTAAAAATTGTTGTCTTGCCGGAAACGCTACGTTCCCGCGCCGTGTCTGACCGGATAATATAAATCGACCTTTAATCTTCTGGCTTCCCACGCGTTCTTTTACCCAAGGGGCCAAGTGCGAAAAAGTGTAAAAGGAAGAGTTTTGAGTTTAACAGTCTATGTATGTATACAATATGTGTGTTCTCTCATATAGGTTCTATACTACTGGACCGATTTTGACAAAAAAGGTGTCTATCGTTTCGTCTTGGTGACCTCCGTGTTTTAGGATATATTATACGTCACCACATATCCAATATGGAGGTTGTTACGCAAATTATTGACTACGAAAATGAATGGAATTGGCGAGTGGATTCCAAAACTAAAAAGTTCTAAAAAAATAAAAGTTTAAAAAACTAAAATAGTAGAAAACAATTCTTACAATACCAAAAGTAGTCGGGTAACTAAAACTAACATTTTTTGCCCAACTACTTTTCATATTATGGAAACTTGGCGTTTTTACTTTTTCGTAGTCAGGTTTTACTTTTTATAACTTTTATTTTTTTTAGAATTTGGTTATTCTAGGTTCAAAAAAATGCAGATCTTTTGTACATTTCATAAATGAAAAATTTGGTATCGAAACGCATTTCCATTTTCCTAAGCTGTCGAGCGTCTATAATCTATAATAACTCTATATAATTAAAATGAGCGTCGTTGTGCGCCATCACGTAAAAACCACTGGACAGATTTTAATGAAATTTTCCCGACTTCGCTTCGCAGGGGGAGGATAATAAATCATTATTCGGTTCGCAGGGGGAGAATTTCTCGCGGGGGCATAATAAATTAACAGTAGGGGGAGAGATTCTCGCGGTGGAGTGATAATAAATCATACTTCGCTTCGCAAGGGGAGAATTTCTCGCGGGGGGATAATAAATTGACAATATACTAAATATACGCTAGCAGAGCCATGAGTGATCGCTATTAAATCATAATTTCATACCACTCGGGCGAAACTGGGCGGGTACCGCTATTGTAAATAAATAAAAAATCCATTTTCAATCAAAACATGTCATCTAGAATCTAGTTAGTATTTCTCAACACTTAAAGTGAAATATTACAGCAAATGCCATTTTCTGTATGATTTAAAATAAAATAAATAAGGCTTATGGTAAATTATGATATCATAATAATGTCGATATCCTATTTTTAAATTTCATAGTCTACTGTAGTCAATATAGAAAGGAGGTACTATGATGTAAAAATCATTAGGATCAACCTTGAACGTAGTGGTAAGGTCATTGATTACGAATCAAGTTTTCCGCACGTTTTTTGCCGCAGCAAAACATTATGACTGATTTGACAATAATTGTAATTTAATAAAGGCCTTGGGAGTGATAAGTGGTCGATGTCAATTATGGTGCCAGTGGTAAGCTATTATTAAAGACCTCAGCCCAAACCCCATGAGCTCTAATTTTTAGTTTTACAAAAACACATTTTTTCTGTGCAAACATCACCCTCCCGCATTTTTCCAATTTTCTGCTATATATTGTAACTAAATGTCAAGGAAGTGACATTAGACAAATTATTTGACCCTTGCACTCAAGTTTTAAGAGGGGTCTTGCCCCCTCCCTCCCACCTATAATTACATACTCTCGATCGTATTTTTGATACGAGGAACGCTAATGACCTCTGTTGTCGAGCGTCTATAATTTACAATTCATTGATACGAGGATAGATTTTTTTAAGGTCCTCTCTTGGGACGCTCGGACCAAATTTTAAAAATTTTGAGTTCAGGCCACATAACGCTCTTCTATTATTTTTTGTCCTTGTCGACTACATTTAAATCCCATAACGTATGTTTTTAAACGGTTTTATTTAGCTTGACCCCTTATATTTGTTTGTTTGTTACTATCTTTGTTTCAAATCTTCAATTACTTCTACTTAACCGATTCTTATGAAACTTTGCACACACATTGAGTTCCCGTGACAAAACAATATTATGATAATTTCAACTTGGTAACGAGGTCTGATAATGGAATCAGGAGGTGGACAGTTGCAAGAATGAGGAGTTTGCATATATGATACGGGCCAGAAATCAAACTAAAAACTAGAAATTTTTTAAATGTGGCATGTGATACACCAAATTAATGAGAAAAATAAGCAGAATTCGAATATCTAAAAATCTAAAATGACGCCCATAAGAAAAACCAAAGTTCATGTCAATATCTGATTATGTAGTGAATATAAAAAAATTAAACCTACGCCACTGAAAAGATCTTAAAAAGTTATCAAAAAATAGTTAAAGAAATTTTCAGATATCTTCATAAATGAAAAAGTTATGACCAGTTTTCAAAAACGGCAATTTTCACTATTTTCTAAATAAATCCATAGTGTGTCAAAATTCAATTGTTTTTTCGACGGGACGTTAATGGGCACATAATTCTGCACTACTTTGCCCATTTAACGGACTTTCTATCTCCACTAATAACAAAGATACCCATGTTAGCCAACGTCGCCGTGGACATCCTGTATAGGAAATCTAACAGTGGGCTCTGGGACTAAAATAATATTTCTGGATGGACACGCTATGTGAAACAAAATTTTAGTTGTAATCGTATCGTTTCGATGATGTATTTACATGTAATGAATAATTACATTATTTATTACTTGTAAATAAATCCAGCTTGTCTTAATGTTGGTAATTTATTAGTTATTACACGATTTTGTTTATACGTGAGCTGAATGCAATTATATACCTGTTAGAATTTTAAAACATGATGTTCCGCAAACTATGTCCTTATTTTAAAAAGAGGCTTGGTGTGTGGGTAAAACCAACTGCTAACTTCCCAATTGGTGCCCTTAGAGATTAGAAACCAGTCTACCGTAGATAAACTATTTGCAATACAGGTTAACATTTCACAACTATTTTACAGTAGTTTTTTTGTTATAAAATAAACCGCGAATTCAAATTTTTTGCAAACAACCTGTACTTATACATCATTATATGTATCTCCGAAACGGTAACAGATATCAAAAAATTGTAGAGACCTTTTTTGTTCCTTATTTTTTTTACAACAAAAAAGGACTTTACCAAAATTTGCCCAGAACCAACCGCAAACGAGTTACAGAGACAAAAAAAGACTTTTGTCATATAGGCCGTCCGCTAAAAAATTGGGCAAAACACCTGGTAATATCTGATTGTGTGGCTCATAAGCTGTCCATCCCACGTAATCACACAATTCCTTCATTAAAAATCCCACAGATTTACATAAACCCCTGCACTAGGAGTCGATATAATTATTTGTTCTCGAGACAAAAAAAAGTTCATGAACCACACGCACACACAGACATCTCTCTAAAAACGATGAATTCGAACTTTAGGGACCTTGAAACGTGGAGATACGTCAAACATTTTCATTTGAAAAATCGAACCCATTACAACTTCCTCGAACTCCATGTTGTGCTTGGAAATAGTCGTGATCGTGTAGGGATGTTTTTTACATGACTTTTCCATGACCCACATTGTGCAAAGCCCCCGCTTCTAGATTCTAATTTTCTAATTTTCATTTTATTATTAAATAAATTGAAAATATGAATAGGTACTTAATCTTAGATAACACTGATGTGGTTATGTAAAAACAATATTTTTGCTTTGTCAGATTGCTATTTTTTTAACCGACTTCAAAAAAAGGAGGTGGTTCTCAATTCGGTAGTATTTTTTTTTTATGTTTGTTACCTCATAACTGAAACTTTTTTTTTATTTGAAAGGATATACTTTCAGATTGGTCCCATAGAAATTTCATCAAAATCGGCTCAGTAGTTCGGCTGATTTTAATAAAAGTGAGTAACGCGTGTGATTCTTTAAGGCAAATGTCACTTTTTGACATATAAGACAGCGTAAGAAAGTCGGTTTAATAAAAGTGAGTAACGGCATGTGATTCTTTTGAGGTAAATGTCACTTTTTGACACTAAAAAGTAAAAAATAAAAAACTTTTTAACAAAAAAAAAAAAACCACTAAAAAGAGGAAAATAATGAAATTTTGAGGTCTGTGCCAATTTAATAAAATATGAAGTTGGTTAAAAAGAAGATATTAATCACTATACTTACTATACTTTTTAACCGACTTTATATTTTATTAAATTGGCACAGACCTCAAAATTTCATTATTTTCTTCTTTTTTGTGGCTTTTTGAAGGAGGTTTTTTTTTTGTTAAAAAGTTTTATTATTAAATAAATTCAAAATATGAATAGGTAAGCTTAGATAACACTGATCTGGTTATGTAAAAACAATATTTTTGCTTTGTCAGATTACTATTTTTTTTATAAAAATAATAAAAATGCAATTTAACTATTTGCTATTGACTGACTGCAATAATTTATTATTAATTGCTTTGAATTGAATGTGACATATTATTTTTTAACAATAAGTTTCCTATTTGATTCCAATTATATTTTTTGTATGTGCTGCAATTTACCGAACATCCGGTACAAAATAAATTCACTTTTTTGTGGTAATTAACTTTCATCGTAAAGAACGGTCGTGTGAATTTATTCAACATTTGCTTCGGTCTCTCTTTCAAGCAAAGAGAAAAGAGAATATATTTAACTTTTTTTTTTTGGGATTAATTGCTAAATCTTTAAACTTAATAACATTTTATCTTTCCTAGAGGAAAATAAATGTTACAAAAAATGTGCGTCGTGCGTTTTTAGCTCACGCAACACACTAAATTAACTGTCTCTATGCTAAAATACAATTATTTTTTTGCGTACGAATGTTTTAGACATAATTATTATGTTATTTAATTTTGTACGTTTCCTCAAAGTAAATAGGACACTTGGTAATTTCAATTTAAATCACACGCACCTTATAAAAAAGAATTAGGTGTGTCGTGGGACACCCAACAGAAGCTAGTACACTTCTTACGCAGATGTATATGAATCAAATTTATTTACATTTAAAAGCTATATACAGGGTGTCCCAAAAAGAATGCGACATAAAGTAACAGCTGATTCCTTACAAAAAAATATTGCGATAGACCCCAACTTGTCTATTCCGAAAGTTGATATTAAAAAAGATACAGGGTGTCAAAGTTTAATTTTTATTTTTGATTTTCTTAAATAACTTTTAAAATAATTTAGGCATTTTAATGAAATTTAGTATATGAGGATTTTTTGACATGAGAAATTCAAATCTGACCTTGGTATGGCTTTTACTTGTAGGGGGCGCCACTTACACACCTTTTCACTCATTCAAATAGTAACTTGTTTGTACGCACTCGTACTATGTTTTTTAATCAAAAAATTGATTTTTCCGTCATTTTTACGTAAAAGAGATGTACTTTGTAAAAGTGGCTAGGAGTAACCTTTTTCAAGATATTTGCACTTAAAGTAATCGATGCAATGTGGTTTTAAATGGCAAATTTTGAAAATGAACATAGGTGGCTTTGAAAAATGTGTTGAAGTTCATGGTTGTCATTTTGAAAACCTTCTACAATAAAATAAATGTTTTTAATTCGCTATTTAAAATAAAATATTAATTAAAATAAGAGGTATTATTATTTAACTAAAATTTGCCATTTAAAACCACATTGCATCGAGTAAGAGCCATACCAAGGTCAGATTTGAATTTCTCATGTCAAAAAATTCCCATATACCAAATTTCATTAAAATGCCTAAATTAATTTAAAAGTTATTTAAGAAAATCAAAAATAAAAATTAAACTTTGACACCCTGTATCTCTTTTAATATCAACTTTCGGAATAGACAAGTTGGGATCTATCGCAATATTTTTTTGTAAGGAATCAGCTGTTACTCTATGTCCCATTCTTTTTGGGACACGCTGTATAAACTAGAACAACAATACGTGCTGTCCAGCCAATGAGATGCGTTGCATCGCCGCGCTCGAGGGTCGCGTTCGTGACGTTTTTTTACTTCCCACCTCTACTATGGTAGGGAAGTAATGGATTCAGTCCGAAAACAATATTTCGAGATTTTAACAGATTTTCACGTTTTGAGACCCTAGCAATCGTTTAAGATCATTTTCTGACTGATGTCTGTATGTGTGTGTGTGTGTATGTGTGTATGTGTGTATGTGTGTGTGTGTGTATGTGGTCAATTTTTCGCCTTCGATATCTTAAGAACGGAACAACATACGGGCATGCCGATTGTTCTATTGTGTTTATCAGCCTTTAACTTAGATCTGATTAGATTTTGAGTCAAATCGGTTCAGTGGATCCTGAGATATTCAAAAAAACGTCCTCAATGTCACGTATTAACATAGGTAAAAAAAAATATAAATGAATTCTAGATGTTATAATATGAAAAAAATGTAAATATTTTTTTTCTCTAAAATGTATAGTTTTCGAGAAAAAAAATATTTTACTAAAAAAAATAAAAATTGTACGTAAATCAAGGTAACCATGATTTTTGCTATATTAAGCTAGCCATCAAT
Organism: Mongoloraphidia duomilia; assembly: GCA_039654895.1. Lineage (NCBI taxonomy): Eukaryota > Metazoa > Arthropoda > Insecta > Raphidioptera > Raphidiidae > Mongoloraphidia > Mongoloraphidia duomilia. The sequence continues at coordinate 20,256,088 of CM077527.1, forward strand.
AGATCACCAAACAAAAAAGAGGGCCATGCTTTTTTCAAAGAATAAAAATTAAATTGTGTTTTAAAGACCACCAACAGCTAAGGTTATTTGGGCCTAGTCAAAGAATAAAAAAAAGAGTGTTTATTTTTTGCAAATATTTACTAGGTGGGAAGTATAGGACTGGTCATCAGTCGAATTTTTTACCTATATTTTAGGTTCCCTATGCCAAACGTGCGTTAAGAATCATAGCTTCAAAAAACAGTTCACAAAAACTGAACAATGTCAATTGTCATAGGTTTGATGAACTGTTGGAGTATTACTTCCATTTTTTTATACGGAACATGAAACTAAAATCAATCGGACAGTTTTTTGATTTAACCGATCACTGATGATTTGACTCCTAATTCGGATGATTTTTTTGAAGGAATTGATAAAGTCTTGTCATAGGTTAATTGATGAACTGTTGGAGTATTACTTCTGTTTCTTTACGAAACTTGAAAATAAAATTAATTAGACAGTTTTTTGATTTGATCAATCACTGATAATTAGTTAAGTTTAAAAAAAATTATTCATTTTTTAATTTTTTCCTAATAATTAAACATAAATAATATTGAAAATCGAAAAGATTTTTTTTTAAAGCTATAGATAAATTACTAAAAATTAATTAAAATGTATAAAAATTTAAAAAATATCACGTAACTTCAAAACGCGCCAGGAATGTTTGTGACGTCGTTATGTTAAAATGTGTCTGCATTTGTTGGTATTTGTGTATATGTATTACACATACTATCAAAAATAATAAATTTTTAACTTGGTAACCATGGATACAAAGACCATAGATAACATAATGACGTCACACGCGTTCGGATTCTTTCGGCGCGTTATCGGAACTGAGTTTAAAAATTAATTTTTATTTAAATATAACTTTTTAATTAGTAAGCAAAAAAATTTAAAAAAAACAGTTTTGCTATAAAACTTGTATGTGGTCCTTCCATTTAAGTAAAAAAAAAATTCATTTAAAAACCCAATTTGACTTCAAATTCTGATGAACTTTTGAAGTAATACCGGAACGGTAATCAATGATTTGCGGATAAAATTACGATAGTCTTGTCATATGTTTGATGAACCGACAGTTTTTTGATTTGACCGATCACTGATAATTTGACTCTTAATAGATTAGGAAAGAAAGGCGTGGCGGAGTCGCAACTATCCCCTTCTAACTAGAGTCTGCGCTAAACGTACGTTGTCAATTGAATCAGTCTTTCCCTTCCCCCTTCACCCATTGACACGACACAACTGTCAAATTTCATTCATTCTACTGACATAACCACGTTTTTTTTAAACAGTTTAAATTTCCGACTGAGGAAAAGGCTAAAATAATACCTAGATATCCAATACCTAATTGATGAAAACACTATTTTATCCTTTTAGCTTACCCTCCCTTGATCTAGCGTAGCTCAGACGACTTCAGAAAACTTTTTCAACTCCAAATGGAAATAACAAACTCAATTTCTAATTATAATTGCTTAAATTATATCTCGACACACGTCAACGAGGTTAAGTTAGGTTAGAATAAACGTTACTGGCTGAATCAAGTTAGGACATTCATTTTTCATAAATTTTTTATTTCAAATAAAAAATTATTTCACACGAAATAATAAACTTTTGTAGCCAATAATGACGGGATTTATTAATTATTTTTATGAAACAGCCATTGTTTTGGTAAGAAATGTGTTTTAAGAGAATAGTAACGAATATTAAACCCCATACATTTTTGAATGCTAATCGACTCCACTTTAAATTTCGCGCTCAAATTAGGACCGCCTACTTCTGTAGTCTATTGTGACAAATTTTCGAAGTAACACTGGAACGGTATAATCAACGATTTTGCGTTTCAAATAAAATGTTTGATGAACTGTTGGAGTATTACGAGACCAGTAAACAACTAGAACCTACGACTTTTGCAATAATTGTGACAAGTTAGAAAGTAGCAGGTCATATTGTATAAAGACGTCGTCTTCATCATCATTCAAATTGAACAGATGATGCAATTTGAGATACATTATCAATTATATCAGTATCGCACACATATATGATCACGTGGCAATTGAGAGAGAGAGAGAGATATGGGTGTGAATGCGTAAGTATTATCCTCCATATATGATGCAGTTTCAAACACTCTCAGAGAAACGATGTGCCAATCGTAGACCAGAATCCAATAGAGATGAATATAGGTGTTTTATGCGTATTTACTTAATAAAAAATAATAAACCCTCGAGCGATCTCCAGCAATAACTTGTATGCGAAATAGAAGTAGGTAGATCTTTATATTATTTTAAAAGTTGGTACGAATGTGTGTGTGTATAATTATTAATGTGTCGCAGGTTGGTATTACTACAAGTTCATATTGGCATACTTTCAGTGAAAACTGTGTTGATCATTCTAGGACATTATAGAACGATCTGATGATTTTTCATTCTTTTCTTGAATTATTCTACACCAGCGCTTGCCAACCCATGGGCCGCGGCCCACTTGTGGGCCGCGGGCAGCGTGGTACCGGACTGTGAACACTGGTCGAGAGTCTAAGCCAAGATAAATATTATCGGAGCTTCAGGGGTCGAGATGGGAACAATCGAGTAAATAGGTGTCTATATTTTGTGTTTATAGTTTTTACTTGTAGATATATTTAGTTAATGGGCCTCAATTTTTTTTTACAAAATTGGTGGTCCGTACAACTATAAAGGTTGGGAACCGCTGCTCTAGATAAATATCAAATAGTTCCTTACATTATATCGAGCGTCTATAGTAATAATAATGCATTTAACGTCCGTTTCTCGACATTATGTCATAACAGCCTCCATTCGCACTATTTGCCATTTATCACTTTCCCGTTATTTTCTACAGGCTTTTAAACCTCAACTTAATTAATATGTGCGAATGGAGGAATTATAGGAAATCGGGATAAGGTAGACAACTTTGGAAGCATGGGAGTTTGACAGGTAATTGACCGTGGTCTTGAACATGGAACCATGTCGATATTCATCTGAAATTATTGAGGGAAACCATTAAAAACCTCAACATGATGGGCGGTACAGGAATTACCGTTTCTCAGCGTGAGGCAGTAGGAAAAAGTCCTAGTCACATCTGCCCCTGCCGGGATTCGAACCCAGTACATTTCGTATACGAGTCTAGTGCTCTACCTGCACTAAGCTACATTGCTCGATTATAATCTATAATATCTGACCCATTTTATTTGACTTACAAATTAAAACCCCCCCAGGGGGTCATCGGAATGTGGTTGCTATCGCAAATTGCATTCCAATGTTCTTTGGGAATTAGCGCTCCCAGGGACCCGAGCTCGTACCAGTCGGTTTGTGTATGCCGACTGGCGGATTCTAATACACAAATGGATTATTTGTTGTGTTGAAGACGCTAATGACCTGAGTTGTCGACGCGTCTATAATCTACAATTAATTAATTAATTTACAAATTAAAATGTGATTTTTTAAATTGTGTTCGTTTTGTTCCAGGTAAGCAATTGCATCTTATATTACTGACGACCTTGCGGAATTCCTCTTTTAAATTATTGGTAAGTGCAATAAATCTTATATCATCCGCACGCAGAAGAGTATTAAAAACGAGGTATTTACGAGATTTATAGTCAACTCTGATTGGTTGGGCATAGTTCAAATCACTTCCGTAACGGCTTTATCTCTGTGTTAAAAAATTACATTGAAAATGCATACTTCTAATAATTCATGTGTTGAGTCGCATCCATGCTGATTTAATATTAATAATAATAAATTCTTGGGAACTTGGATAAAAATAAGTTGATGCTAAATTTTCAAAATTTGCAACGTTTCGTTGGTTTATTTTCCAACTTCTTCAGGCAATATTTGGAAAATAAACCAACGAAACGTTGCAAATTTTGAAAATTTAGCATCAACTTATTTTTATCCAAGTTCCCGAGAATTTATTATTATTAATACTTCTAATAATTTTTTATTGCACAGTAAGTTTAAAAAATTATCAAAATAATTGTTTTATAGGTAGTCTATGTAGATTTTGACCCTAAAAAAATGTGGGTTAACCAATGACCGACATTTTGAATAGGTGATTGATTGATTAAAGTGGGGATGGTCTTAGATCAGCTCAAAAGTTCACGTCATCCTGTAAGGATTTTTGTGCTCCCCACAGCGAGCCGACACGATCGTAACTTCCACATTCTCGCGCTCGGGTCTCCTCGTATTGTCTCGGCGAGAGTGAATTGCGGGAATTAAGTGAAATTCACTGTATATATTGTACACAAATAAAATAAGCGTTTCAATAATGAACGAGTAATGCAAGACACCTGTCTATCTCAAATACGTTTCACACGTACTTGTCAGCTTATAAAACGGCGTGCGAACTGTACTCTTTTATTTTATCAGGGACATTATAATAGCATATGTACATACACACACACATACAAACATACATATATCATTATTATTATTATTATATATCTACATATGAGAGTATTACCCAGTATTATGTACGAGCTACCCATAATACGGTCTCATACATCCATTAACTAAACACCTTTCCAAATACTAGACCATTAATCAGATGTGCGGGAGTCTATGCTTTACTAATCTAGGGTTGGACACCGAGATCTAGAGATTTTATGATTGGATGATATTAGAATAGAATACTTTATTAGTTAAAAACCACAATGTGGATAACTTCGTCATAATTACATAAAATACAACATTTAGCCTATCTTGACATCTGCAGACAAAAATTCCTCAACAGAGTAAAAGGCCTCATTTATGAGATATTTCTTTGTCACGCTTTTGAATTTTTTTATATTTAGGTTGCGAACTGAGCAAGGTAGCTTATTGAATAGTTTTATGCATAGCCAGTTAGGACCGTATGTACTTTTTTTACACCTACGTTGTGGTAGACAAATATCATTTTTATTTCTAGTGTTGTGACTATGCATGTGACTATTAAATTTTTCATTGTTTTCTTTTACGAAAACTAAACAATTCAAAATAAACTGGCAGTAGATTGTTAAAATTTTAAGTTGTTTAAATAGCGGCCTACATCCTTGTCTATAGCCGGCACCAATAATTAAACGGACTGCTTTTTTTTGAATAAGAAATATTTTTGAAACTGCGGTTGAGTTTCCCCAAATTTCAATTCCGTATACCAGTTTACAATGGAACAGAGAATGATAGGCCACTATTAAGATCTTTGTTGAAACGGTATTTTTTAGTTTTCGTAAGAGAAACACAGTTTTTGATAAGCTCCTTGCTAGGTTATCCACATGTACCTTCCATGACAACTGAGAGTCAATTGCAATGCCCAACAACTTAACACTGCAGATGTCGTTAACATTTTTTATGTTGGGGAACATTTTAAGTTTTTGTGTTTTGCCCTCATTAATTACTAACCTGTTGGCAGTGAACCATTCCAATGCTTCGGATTGTGATATCTCTGAATTTAATGACAAAATGGCATCATCTTTAGCTTCAACAGTTATGGTGGTGTCATCTGCGTACATATATGTCTTTCCAGATAGAATGTTAACTGCTATTCTTCAAGAATTTAAAGTTTTTATCCATTGAATTATTTTTGAGTGAACTAATATTTCAGTAGTAATTTCCCAAGTGAAATGTATTTTAGGGTTCCGTTCAACGGAGCCCTATTGCTGTGGAATTCTGTATATACGTCTGCCAGATGCTTCTATATAGCTTGTGCCTCGTAAACGGGATAAGATAGATAGTCGAAATTTTCACAGATTTTGCTTTGATCCAAAATTAAAATTATTGTAATTTACTTTAAGATTATGTTCTGAAGAAGTCACTGTGTTGGCGAAACAATTGTCAAGAATATAAAAGTACAAGTGTAAATTTTTAAAAATAATGTTTTTTATTTTTTTTAATATTAAAAATCATATTTAAAATTTCAAGAATTTTATTCTGAGGGGGCCAAATACATTTAAAATGGGAGGTCGATTTTGTATAGTTACTATCTACGGGTACCCAAAAAAAAAAAAATACATAAAACACTTTTTATCTATGGTTAAGCTTGAATTTCGATAAGTCCTGTCAAAATTTAAACCGATATTAACGAAACTGAATTTGCTAGTAAAAGCTAACTGACTTTAGTTGTCTACAATCACACGCTCTCCGTTCAGTAAAAGCTAGTTTGTTATAGTGTTGCCGTCTTATAGACAAGACAAAGACTTTCAAAGTCTTGTCTTGTCTTGAAATGTCAAGACAAGACTTCACTTAAGTCTTGTATTGAAATATCAAGACTTCGCTATAAGTCTAAGTCTAGATTAAAAAACTGTTGTCTTGTCTAATATCAAGACTCGTAGATTATTTTCAAGAGTCTAGATTAACCGAGTGGTTTATTTTACCTATTACTACTTAGTTTATCTAGACTCTTAAAAATTGTCTAGAGTTTTGGCAAAAGTCTTGATCTAGATAAAGCAAGTCTTGTCTTGTCTTGAAAATTTCTAGACAAGACTTTTGCAAGTCTTGTCTTGAAATGAAAATTGTCTAGAGTTTTGGCAAAAGTCTTGATCTAGATAAAGCAAGTCTTGTCTTGTCTTGAAAATTTCTAGACAAGACTTTTGCAAGTCTTGTCTTAAAAATCTAGACAAGACAAGAGTCTAGAAAGTCTGGATCTAGACGGCAACACTACTTTGTTATAAAAACCATGTGATACGTCTCAACCCTGGCGACATAGTACTGTACACATAGAAAACATTTAATCTATACTTCAATTTGTTAGATAATTATCGTTAAAATAGCGCATTTATGTTGCTGATTTGTTACATTATTATGCAACATTTAAATGTATAAATACATACCTACATTACATTATTATATATGTAGGTACCTACCTAATATATGTACGTATATTTTGATAAGTACATATTCGTGCCACAAAGCAAAGTGGTCCATTCAGTTTTTGAAGTTATACTTCTTTTGACGCGTTATGGAAAAATAATGAGAGTGAATTTTTACGTTTAACACCATGAAGTTAGTCGAAAGTAACACCATGAAGTTAGTCGATAGTAACACCATGAAGTTAGTTCATGATTATAATACCCTATTATCACCAGTAACAATGTGACAAGAGCGTTTTTAGTTTTGAATAACATTAATAAAAGCTATTGCTATACAAACGCTCGTTTATGCCGCTTTCGTTAAATATGAGTTCGTACTCCAACACTCGTACTGTTAACATTATTATTTAGTGAATACTAGATACCACCAATTATATAGCACTGCTAAGTAAGATGTACGTAATAATTTATTAAATTAAATTATTTATTATCTTTATTTTATTATTTTATCGTCTTTTTTACAAACGTTTAGTACTGGCACGCGGGATAAAATTTTCGGAGTTTTTTTTGTTTTGTTACGCTAAAGAAGTATCACTTCTGACGTGCGTACATATATGTACACACACACTCTTTTTTTTTCTTTTTTTTTAAGTGAAACTTCTTATGCGGCTCCACTGCCTCGACGATTTGAAAGGTAAAATGCTAGTTCGATGAAACGAATACGTGGCGTTTGCGACGCGGCCAAATTTCGTGACGTTTGCGCCGCGAGATTGTTTTTTTTTATTAGAGAAAGAAAAATACTTTTTTTTATTATTATTGTAGATTATAGACGCGTTGACAACTCAGGTCATTAGCGTCTTCAATACAACAATTAATAATCCATTTGTGTATTAGAATCTGCCAGCCGGTATACACGAACCGACTGGTACGAACACGGGCTCCTGGAACGCCAATTCCCAAAGAACATTGGAATGCAATTGCGAGAACAACTGCATTCCAATGTTCATAACTATAAAAGCGTCGACAACTTAGGTCATTAGCGTCGTGTTTACATCAAATAACAACTCACTTAAAACTAAAATGACATCACAAAACATACATGAGCGGAGGCGGGATTCGAACCCACGACAGTGTGATCCAAAGACCGCTACGCTAACCGTTACACCACTCTGTCCTCTCGGGGAAGAAAAATACAATGCGACTTGCCTTGATCTGTGGCCATTATCGCTTATATATACTTAGTGGTATTACATAAGTGTATGTTACATATGATTACGTTATGATTTATGAATTATCTTATGGTAAGTATTGGTATTTGCATTACATGCGTGCCGTGGCGTTTGCGTCGCCACAGTGAACTACCTGGAGACCGTAGTCCCGTCCACTTAGTCCCGAATGAAGCTGATAAAATTGGTTGGAACAACAATTACTGCTGAACGTCCCATCATTCAACAGCATGCTAGTCTTATAACGGCTGATTCTATTATTATTAAAAGCTTTTATTTAACTTGCAATGTTTGTATGTTAGTTTGTTTGTTTAGGTCAAATCTTGCAAGTCAATTTTGAACGATCTTCACGTATCCGATCGATTTGAAATTTGGTACACATATGCATTCCCGATGACAATACATGAATCAATCGTTTTTAGAATTAAATTCAATCCCTAAGGAGGCCAAACGAGGGAATAGGGTCTTTTGACTATTCAACGCCTAGGCCAAACCGCTAAAGCTAGAAACTAGGAATTTGGACAGAAGGTTTCTTTTGTGACGTAAGCACCCACTATATGAAGGGATTTTTCGAAATTCAATCCCTAAGGGAGTCAAAAGGGGATAAACTTTTAAACGACTAAAAGGAACAAAATAAAATATTAGTAAAAAAACTTTTTAAAGACACGCTTTTATTTAAATGTACTACTAAAAAGGAAAAAAATAAGTTTTAATAATTTAGTTTCATAACTATAAAAGCGTGGGTCGTGACTAATAAAATATCGTAGAGTTTACAACCCACGCTTTTATAATTTTAAAACAAAATTATTAAAACTTATTTTTTCTTTTTTAGTACATTTAAATAAAAGCGTGTCTTTAAAAAGTTTTTTTTACTAATATTTTTATATTTAAAAAGAAAATTCTCAAACATAATATGACATTAACTACTTTGCCAAGCGGTCATAGATATGTTGGTTATTACCTTTTATAATGTACCCAGCGATCTCCACGAATGTTTTAATAATTGCCGACACGTAAGTACATGCACTTTTAAATCGATGACTGGTCTAATTTCGCGATTAAAAAATAAGGTTGATGAAAACGATTTCTTTTTTTTGACATTCATGGGAAAAAATACGATGATGGTTCATTTCAAAATATAGTTTGTTGCTGGTAAACTATAAACTGAAGTAATTTGATCGAAAGATTTTTTTTGTACAATTTCCACTTAGAAACGACATTTTTGTAGAGGGCAGTATAGCCTAGTGGTTAGCGTGCTTAGTGCCACAACCTCTGGACTGGACTGCCGTGGGTTTGAATCCCACCTGCGCTCATGGATGTTTTGTGATGTTATTTAGTTTTAAGATAGTTGTTATTTAGACAAACGACTAGGCCCTGCAGTCAGGGTCCATTCTGATTAGTCGAATACCCTATCTTCATGTCGTTTGACACACGCACACACACCTAAACGAACGTAACAACTAACTAGTGAACTCTGTATACTAATATGGATAGTTGATAGCGATTAAAAAATGGGTTTTGTATGTGGAGAATGTTCAAATACATATTCTTCAAGGCAGGCATTAATGTTCACAAAATTAGAATGAAAACTTCAAGTAAGGCTTGTAATCTAATTCTTTATATAAAAGTCCAATCAATTTTCTGACATTTCAAAATAAAACTTTCCAAATTCTCAAGAACACTGTTACTGTAGAAATTTTGAACATCCTATAGTATCTCAAATAATAATATTAAATTAGGTTTTATTTTGAAATGTCAAAAAATTGATCGACTTTTTTAGAAAGAATTAGATTGCAAGCCTTAACTGAAGTTTTCATTCTAATTTTGTGAACATTAATGCGTCTTGACGAATATGTATTTGAACATTGTTCACATACAAAACCCATTTTTTAATCGCTATCAACTATCTATATTAGTATACAGAGTTCACTAGTTAGTTGTTACGTTCGTTTAGGTGTGTGTACGTGTGTCAAACGACATCAAGATAGGGTATTCGACCTATCAGAATGGACCCTGACTGCAAGGCCTAGTCGCTTGTGTTATTTAGTGTAGTTGAAAGACGCTAATGACCTGAGATGTCGACGCGTCTATAATCTACAATAAATTAATAAGACATTTTTGTACGCATTTTGATCAAAATTCAGCTTAAAAAGCGATCTTCTTCTGTGTAGATCAATCATTTGTTTTTGTGTAAGTACAATCTAATGTTCTACTATGTATATGACAGAGTTTGACAATGACATTAGACTGTTCCTGCATGTAAAAAAACTATAATTGATCACAATCTACGGTCATTGCTAAATCAGATTTTTTGACAATGCTTAGAAAATAGTTCTAAAATGATCTATTTGCTAATCTTTGAAATCCCAAAGAAGACAAAATTTTTAAAGAATTTATCAAATAAATATTGTAAATCTATAAATTATTAATCTTTAATTTCTCTCTACATTTTTGAAGATATCTTTAAAATTTTCTTGCCACTAGGCCCATTTTAACGGTTGTCCTAATCAAAAAAATTCGACTAATGACCAGTCCTATACTTCCCACATAGTAAATATTTGCAAAAAATAAACACTCTTTTTTTATTCTTTGAAAAAAAGCATGGCCTTCTTTTTTGTTTGGTGATCTACTGATGGCTAGTAATATAGCAAAAATCATTGTTACCATGATTTACGTACAATTTTCTTTTTTTAGTAAAATATTTTTTGTCTCGAAAACTATACATTTTAGAGAGAGAAAATATTTACATTTTTTTCATATTATAACATCTAGAATTCATTTGTATTTTTTTTTTACCTATGTTAATACGTGACATTGAGAACGTTTTTTTTAATATCTCAGGATCCACTGGACCGATTTGACTCAAAATCTAATCAGATCTAAGTTAAAGGCTGATAAACACAATAGAACAATCGGCATGGCCGTGTGTTGTTCCGTTTTTACGATATCGAAGGCGAAAAATTGACCACATACACACACACACATATACAGACATCAGTCAGAAAATGATCTTAAACGATTGCTAGGGTCTCAAAACGTGAAGATCTGTTAAAATCTCGAAATATTTTTTCGGACTAAATCCATTACTTCCCTACCATAGTATGAGGTGGGAAGTAAAAATAAAAATTACAGTCTATAAAAATTTCCATTGAAAAATAATTCTAAATACATTAACAAAAAACAATACAAATTTATAATTTAAAGTTACGATCTATAACTGGTTTAATTATTTTAAAGTCCCAATTACGAACACTAATAGGTCAGAAAATTATAGGTATTTATATTATAATACATATTATGATATTTTCAACTTAAAATTCAAAATTAATCATCTATACACCAATTTAAGCTTTTCAAAAACATGTATAGTACTATGTACACTAATTTAAATATTTAAATTCATGGCTGCAGGGAATAATTTACACTTCTAAAACATCTTTGGTAATTACAGTAATTATAACCTAAATGTAATTAACAATATTCTTTAAACTCTATGCAGCGGTGACTTTTCTCAGTAATGTTTTTCTTTGCTTCAAGGCGCGTGGTTAAACACATTCATTTTTATAATAACTTAATTTGATTATTAGCCTGGAGTAGAAATAATCAAAAGAGCATTAAAATCAAAATCTCTTTTATTTTTTCCGATTTGAATAACATACTTTAATGAATCTGTATTGTATTAAAAAATGCTTCATTCTACAGCTGACCTATGAGAAAATGTTCTATCTATATACAGGGTGTCCCAAAATTGCTGGGACACAGAGCTACCACGTGTAGTAGAGGTCAAAACAAGTCGATTGGACCCAATTTATTTATATACCAAAATGTACCGTTTGCCCGTGAGAAGAGTTCAAAGTTTACATAAAAAAACACATTTATGTACGCTGTTCAGAAATGAGTGAAACAAATTGAATGAAATTTGACAAAAGTGCATTTTAGAGGATTACTCTCCTATCGGTAATCAAAGAAACCCAAAAGAAATTGTAGAAGGGTTAAAACCACCCTCACCCCCTGACATTTTTTTCTAAACTTTCTTAGGGGTGGTAATACTGTTCTCAAATTTTTTTAGCAGAAGACTGATTAATTATCTTCATTTTGTTACTCTTGTAAAAATTTCGTATTCTGCATAATTCCGAAGGAAAAAAATGTTTTCTTAAATAATGCTAACAGATATTCCTAGTACAAGTTTAATAAAATTGTAATACAAAATTTTATATACAAAATTTTATGTAAACTTTGAACTCTTCACACGGGCAAACGGTACGTTTTGGTGTATAAATAAATTGGGTAACTACATAAACTTAAAAAAATGGGTATGTCTGTATCGCAGGTACAGACAGACGACGTGAATGCCGTTAAACACAAATATTTGCACTATTTGTTGTGATTGAAAGAAATACTTCCACTTTTATATATTTTAAGGCATGTGATTACATTCGAGACCGGATAAATGCATGGGACCATTTTTGCAGCTAGTAAATAATAATTTAAAGATGGACCATTTCACTGTAAGCAGTGTATATTAACGGAGAATTTTTTTCGGTGCAATTATTTCGAACTGCGTGTCCTAGACATCAATATTATTTATAATAATAGCGGCCCATTTGTTTCACAGTGGGTATTGATTAATTATACGCGAAAATAAAGATATTTATAGATAAATAGCAGACATACACACACACACACACACATATTTTATGTATCGATGAATTAATATGACTGTTGACAGAAGAGTTGTGCCATAAAGGCTTATAAAAACTAATTAATTGCTTATTTCGTTATTATTGTAAAGGTGTTATACAGCGCAGGCCTTGCCTTTATTCTGTAATTTAACCTCTCTGACGTCATTGTGGTAACACATTTTGTTCTACATCTTTCATGAAGAAGTTCGTTTGCCCTCATACCTTCACCAATTTCTATGTATTATCTAGTAGGTAAATTTTAATTTTGGTCTTTTAAAATCAACATTTCGATTTATTTATTTATTGTAAATAATAGACGCGTCGACAACTTCAACATTTCGTCACTTTTACTAAGGAGTCTTCAAACATCCCATAAAGGAAGTTCTTTGGACCCCATGCGGATACCAATGGGGCATAAATTAATGCAAAGCTCAGATAACGCCACTAGCGTAAAAAGTTAATCCATACAAGGCTAGTAGAGTATAGGTTGCCTCGTTCCGATAGATAGTAGTGGGGGGATGACGTCACTCGGAATATACCATGCTTGCTCACTTCAATAGAAAAGATCAGACCATGGACGCTGCTAATTTTTGGAAATAAAAATCTCAGTAACCATGGTATTGTGATATAACATGATTCTTCTGTTAGTGAAAAAAATATGATAAGTTGTCAATTTTGCGATAGCTGTTAAGTGTTATGGTGTTCATTAAACGCCTAGGCAACTCATTAAACGCCTAGAATGAATGAATTGTGAATTATAGACGCTCGACAACAGTAAACGCCTAGACAGTTTATTAAACGCCTAGACAGTTCATTAAACGCCTATAGATAGTTCATTAAACGCCTAGGCAGTTCATTAAACACCTATAGACAGTTCATTAAACGCCTATAGACAGTTCATTAAACGCCTAGGCAGTTCATTACACGCCTATAGACAATTCATTAAGCGCCTATAGACAGTTCATTAAACGCCTATAGACAGTTCATTAAACGCCTAGACAGCTCTTTAAACGCCTAGACAATTCATTAAACGCCTAGACAGTTCATTAAACGCCTAGACAGTTCATAAAACGCTGTCTAATTCTAAATTCCCACTGTTTTTTAATAATACTTCCCGAAAGTATTTTTACCCAAAAAATCGCACTGAACCGAAAGAACAAACATGAAGTTCTGTATATCTCTGTTCTCTGGAAGTTATAAACATTTGAATGTTTTCATTAAAAATATTAAGCGTCTGTATCTCAGAAACTATAAAAGAAACGTTTCTTGGACTGTCTAAACATTTCATGAAATTACTAGTCAGATGAACGCGATAGATGTACCTACATTCCATAAAATAGAAACGACACATCTCCGAAATAACGGCTCGACGCGAGCATTGTTTGAAAGAAACTAGTCAAATCTCGGCCGAGACGCAGATGTGTTGCTATGACTTTTCATAAGCACGCCTCACCTGTGACGGGGCGTGTCATCTGAGAATGATTGAACGTGTGAAACTCGCTCTAGGCACCGATGTGTTGTACTATTAGTGGTGCGAGTTTGTCAGATTTTTTTGTACTTCAAAATAAATAATGTTATAATAAAGTACTCAAGGATGCGTAAATCCCAAGAATTAAAAAGGAGGAGGTTGTCAATTCTGTCAGTATTACTCGGCTAAGATAGCTTGGCTTCTGAGATTTGAATGCGCAGGAAACTACTATGTACTTCTTCTGTTTTCCTGAGACTGCTTCGTGTGTTGTATTATTAGTGGTGAGTTTGTCAGATTTTTTTGTACTTCAAAATAAATAATGTTATAATAAAGTACTCAAGGATGCGTAAATCCCAAGAATTAAAAAGGAGCATGTTCTCAATTCTATCAGTATTACTTGGCTAAGATAGCTTGGCTTCTGAGATTTGAATGCGCAGGAAACTACTATGCACTTCTTCTGTTTTCCTGAGACTGCTTCGTGTGTTGTATTATTAGTAGTGATTTTGTCAGATTTTTTGTACTTCAAAATAAATAATGTTATAATAAAGTACTCAAGGATGCGTAAATCCCAAGAATTAAAAAGGAGGATGTTCTCAATTCTGTCAGTATTACTTGGCTAAGATAGCTTGGCTTCTGAGATTTGAATGCGCAGGAAACTACTATGTACTTCTTCTGTTTTCCTGAGACTGCTTCGTATGTTGTATTATTAGTGCTAAGTTTGTCAGATTTTTTTGTACTTCAAAATAAATAATGTTATAATAAAGTACTCAAGGATGCGTAAATCCCAAGAATTAAAAAGGAGCATGTTCTCAATTCTATCAGTATTACTTGGCTAAGATAGCTTGGCTTCTGAGATTTGAATGCGCAGGAAACTACTATGCACTTCTTCTGTTTTCCTGAGACTGCTTCGTGTGTTGTATTATTAGTAGTGATTTTGTCAGATTTTTTGTACTTCAAAATAAATAATGTTATAATAAAGTACTCAAGGATGCGTAAATCCCAAGAATTAAAAAGGAGGATGTTCTCAATTCTGTCAGTATTACTTGGCTAAGATAGCTTGGCTTCTGAGATTTGAATGCGCAGGAAACTACTTTGTACTTCTTCTGTTTTCCTGAGACTGCGTGTGTTGTATTATTAGTGGTGAGTTTGTCAGATTTTTTGTAGGTACTTCAAAATAAATAATGTTATAATAAAGTACTCAAGGATGCGTAAATCCCAAGAATTAAAAAGGAGGATGTTTTCAATTCTATCAGTATTACTTGGCTAAGATAGCTTGGCTTCTGAGATTTGAATGCGCAGGAAACTACTATGCACTTCTTCTGTTTTCCTGAGACTGCTTCGTGTGTTGTATTATTAGTAGTGATTTTGTCAGATTTTTTGTACTTCAAAATAAATAATGTTATAATAAAGTACTCAAGGATGCGTAAATCCCAAGAATTAAAAAGGAGGATGTTCTCAATTCTGTCAGTATTACTTGGCTAAGATAGCTTGGCTTCTGAGATTTGAATGCGCAGGAAACTACTATGTACTTCTTCTGTTTTCCTGAGACTGCTTCGTGTGTTGTATTATTAGTGCTAAGTTTGTCAGATTTTTTTGTACTTCAAAATAAATAATGTTATAATAAAGTACTCAAGGATGCGTAAATCCCAAGAATTAAAAAGGAAGAGGTTTTCAATTCTATCAGTATTACTTGGCTAAGATAGCTTGGCTTCTGAGATTTGAATGCGCAGGAAACTAGTATGTACTTCTTCCATCTTCTGTTTTCCTCCGACTGCTTGTGTTGTACTATTAGTTGTGAGTTTGTCAGATTTTTTGTACTTCAAAATACCGCCGGGAAAGACGAAGCCTACGTCAAAATGTTAACGTTACAACCTGTATATTTTATTATTATTATGGTCGATCGTATCGTTGGCTGAAATTCCACATTTTATGATCAATTATTAGAAATAAAAATCGGAATTATCTTATTGCACCGTAACAAAATAATATACGAGTCGACTTTTATAAAATTTTATGATTCAGAATATTTTGTCATTTTGCATATTGCAATACATATATCGTCGACGCCCTGATTTACATAATAAAATCATCAAAAAATAACAAGTTAGCCATATACGGCCTTATATTAAAAACTGGTGGATCCATAAAATCCAAATAATTTCGGCATTTATGCTAATTCTCGTTTAAACTCAGCTGCCAAATCTCGACGACCTTAACATGTGACAATTAAAAATCAATTGTAAATCAAAATATTACGTAATTTTTCTTGAAAACGAGTTGAAAATATCTTTTTCTGAAGCCCAACCCAAGTTTATTAAAGTTATGCATTTTATATCAATTCACATAATTATTATAATATTCTGTTGTGAAGGGAGACATTGATATCATGTCATATTTTATTTTTATTTCATTAATTATAGCACTTTATTACAGATAAATAAAATATTTCCATTCCTCGACCTTTTTTTTTGCTTTCGCTTTTATTCCATTTCTCTGCGTAGTTATAAAAGCGTATTCATTGATCTCATTCGAAGGTAAAGTCGATTTGAAGCAGTTAAAATATAAAAAAATGGGTGTGTGCTTATGACCACACGACAGAAGTGAAAACTTCAGATTTTCTATTTTTTGGTGTCATCATTTATAGCGCATTTATGAACTAAAAATACCTAATTTATTACTAAAATACTAAACTTGTATTTTTAATTAATTCCACCTTGGTTTAAAAAAAATTATAATTATTGTCAAAGAAAGAATATAACAAAAATAAGAAAATTTATAAATAATAATCATGTAGAATTTAGAAAAAAAAAACGCAAAAAATTCTACGCTGCCATCAGGTCTCGAACCCAGGTTTCTATGCATAGAACGCAAAGATGTAACCAACTGTGCTATGGGTAGAAGTGTGTAGGCGGCCGTTTTTATGATATAAATATGTTGCAAATTCTTACGGAAGTAGTTGCGAACGCTTCACATTTTTTCAGTACCCAGGCAAAGAGTGCCTAACGCGCTTAAGAAAGTTTTCACTTCAAAAATTCGACTGGATAGCCAGTCCTACACGTCCCACCTAGTAAACAATCACTCGTAACGGTCGTATCTGAAAATTTTTCCAACAAAACAATTCTCTTTCCATATTCTTAATGGAAATGAACAGAATCTACTCTCGGGCACTGTGTGAGTAATTGGAAACTCAACCTAGCCGGAGACTGGGAGTTTCGAGTTCAAGTCCCGACAGTGGCTTCTGATTTTTTCCTGTATAGCCTAACAAACATAGGTATCATGATGGCATAATCTGTTGATTGATATTGTTAATAAATATTAGTAAAAAAAACATTTTAGAGACAAGCTTTTATTTAAATGCACTAAAAAGGAAAAAATAATTTTTAATAAATTAATTAAAAATTATTTTTTCTTTTTTAGTGCATTTAAACAAAAGCTTATCTCTCAAAAGTTTTTTTACTGATATTTATTTTGTTCATTTTAGTCTTTCAAAATTTTACCCCCCTTTGACACCCGTAGGGGTTGAATTTCGAAAAATCCTTTCTTAGTGGATGCTTACGTCAAAAAAGGAACCAACTGTCCAAATTTAAAGTTTCTAGCTTCAGCGATTTGGCCTGGGTATTGATTAGTCAAAAAAACCCTACATCCACGTTTGAACCCCTTAGGGGTTGAATTTATTTCTAAAAACGATTTATTCATGTATTGTCATCGGTAATACATATGTGTACAAAATTTCAAATCGATCGGATACGTGGAAGTCGTTCAAAATTGACTTGCAAGTTTTGACCTAAACAAACAAACACACAAACTCACAAACAAACATACAATGCAAGTTAAATAAAAGCTTGTAAAAAACAAAATTATTCACTACCTATGGGTTACGTGAATGTATTGTGGAATGGGATCATTGATTGTTTTAATAATTATTATATTGTGTCCACAACTACTAACCCAAAAATATTGCGTTATTATAAAAAGCTGGCTATCTCATTTGGCTAACTAAAATCATAGACATCTTGAATCCTAGGGTGTCTTATTTATTTATTGTAGATTACAGACGCGTTGACAACTCAGGTCATTAGCGTCTTAAATTACATTAAAAAGCAACTAACTTAAGAAGATCTATTAATATTCCGGAAAAAATATTTGCTGACTGAATCCAATGCTTTCCTATTTCTACCATAGTAGAGGTGGGAAGGAAAAATCATAAACATCTTGATTAGGCAAAAAAAATATTTCCGCGCAATTTTTGTTGTTCCGTTAAAACTATTTTTATTTCATCCCATATCGCTTGTTCTTTGTTTTGTTGCGGTACTATTGTAAAACTGCAGTGAAATATTAATGTAATAACTCGTTAAGTAGGTAAAGTCAACTGTTATCTTATCAGCTTGTAATCTATAAGGTGTTACGAAAGCATGTTGTTGTCTTTTATTTACACGGTTCGAAACTATGTCCAGTTCAAAACAAATTACTGTTACAAAACTGTTTTCTGAGTTGGCGGAATAAATATTTTTTTACAATAATTAAAAACACAATAATAATGAATGCAACAACGAAAAGTCAGTTCTAACAATCAACACGCGTAAACAATAACTAAACAGTAATTACAAAGCAAAACAAACAACTATATACAATAATTCGTAATTATTACCACTACACTAGTATTTATTTTATCAATTTGGTTATTTATATCACGGCACTATTTATATTCTGATCCACCGTAGGCTTGAATGCGTTACTCACCATTGACTGATTTCCTCACTCACTCGTACTGCTGTTTATATAGGCTACGTGGCGTAAGCCTAGTGCGTTCTCGCTTTCTCTAGAACTTTCGTGCAGGTACCAGTAAGCGGACCCCGTTTCTCAGAACTCTTGCCTGTCGTTTATATATACAGGGTGATCCGTTACATTACTATTTTCATTAGCCGGCTCCAGACGACATGGCAAATGTCGATCAATGGCCAATATTTAACAGTCACCAACGTTGGCACTGGAAGACATTCGCTTTGAGGGCGCTTTTTTGAACACACATCAAAGGGATGGGCCAACGCTGGTCTCGACTTGCAAATATAACTTTGTTTTCAGACGACTGGACAGTTTTCACTACGCGGTGTTTGTCAGTGCGTGTAAATTATTGTGATTTATGAGTTGCATGAAACATGTATTAAGAGCTAGGCACAAGAAATTATTACCTCTGATGAAGCACTTGCAATAACTGCGTCATCTTCGCTGTCAATTTTGTTTAATGTTGGTGTATATTATGCGCTAATCATTAGTCAATGCTGAACAAACAGAATTCTCTCAACATGCTCCAACCATGCCCAACATTAGTCACCAATACATTCTCCAACATTGGCATACGTTGGCCATGTCTCTGGAGCCAGGGTCATTTGGGATTAGTACCAATCCATATTTTCAAAATATACCAAAAAAGTATCCCCCTATTCGCTGCTTTCATAATTGGACTATGAGGAAAGTTTTAAATTGTTTTGTCTCAGGTAGCTAAAGTTTTAATAGGACAATTGTGTTCTATACTGCTGTGCCAACATTTAAGGTGTGAGTCATGCGCTTATACAGGTACAGTTTGTATGCATGTAAATCAGACGCGTCCCATGCAAACTGTGCCTGTATATAACTGCATGAATCACTCTTTAAATTTCGGTACAACTGTATAGTGCATCGTACGAATTATTTTTTATTCGCAGCGATGTTTATTTTTGTGTGGCCCGCGATTGGTAATGTCTACCTCCGTAGGCTTAAATTTCGGTACAACTGTATTATAGTCCCGTGAAGTCAACTGTATTTTCTAATTGTTTGGGGCATAACTTAGTTACAAACCAAAGAGTATGATTTGTTTCTAGTATAATGTACTTGCATTTTATTTATTATTTGCGTATTCGCGTGTGTTCTTGGATTGTATACCAATTAAAATTCCATTTGCGCATATTCCGTTTAATACCTATATATAAGTACAATCTCGCATTATGATAAAACTTTTTTTTAAATACTACGTGCTTAGTGAAAAACAAAATATTTTTCTTAAAGATTTTAACGTTTAATTACTGAAAGTTATGCGTATAATATTATTTCTTGTGCATGCTAATTAAAATTTGCAGGCTTTAATTTGATTAATTTATTAAAATTAGGTATATAAAAATCTGAATATTTATATAAAAAGTTATGTCTTGACTGATTGACTGACTGACTGACTGACTGATTCATCATGAAATCTCAGGAACTATAAAGCCTACAAACATGAGATTTGGCAGATAGGTTCCTTATAGTACGTAAGCATCCGCTAAGAAAGAATTTTTCGAAATTCAACCCCTATAAGGTAATCAAAAGAAGGTGTAGATTTTTTTGACAAAATGTTCAATGATCATATCTCACAAATCGTGAAAGTGAATTCAACATACTTATTAACTCTTTTTTTAAAAATAAGTAAATCCATATTCGATCATTTTTTTAAATTCAGCCCCCAAGGGGGTAAAACGGCGGTGTAGGATTTTTTGACTAATCAACGCCCAGGCTAAACCATAGTGAAGCTTATAAATTTTAAGAGGGCAGTGTAGTCTAGTCGATAGCGTACTTGGTATCAACCTCTAGACTAGACTGTCGTGGGTTCGAAGCCCACCTGCGCTCATGGATGTTTTGTAATGTTATTTAGTTTTAAGTTAGTTGTTACTTGATTTGATGTATTTAAAAGACGCTAATGACCTAAGTTGTCGACGCGTCTTTAATCTACAATAAATAAAATATAAGCTTTAAATTTGGACAGTATGGTTCCTTTTGTGACGTAAACACCTACTAAGAAGGGATTTTTCGAAATTCAACTCCTATAAAGGGATCAAAACGGGATGTATTGTTTTTGACAAATTGTTCATATCTCACAAATCGTTAGTAAAAGGTACTGAATTCAACATAATATGAACTCTTCATTAAAAAATGTTTGCAACGGGTGTGGTTGCTGCCGTCATACCTCGGGCAGTAAACTTCACACTTGTTGCAAACGCTATGTTTCGACCCTTGTAATGCAAGATACTATTTCATCTAGGTACGTTTGATTAATTTTTGAAGTGAAAACTTCCTTAGGCGCACTTTGCGTTCTTTCTGAATAGTGAACGAAAGTGAACCGTCATGCTCGGATCGGTGACGCTGAATCGGGTTTACTCGGCTCCACTCGACATCAATCGCACTCGGGGTCGGTGACCACGTTTACTGTCTAGCAAGGAGTGCATCGTTTCAAGAATTACGATTTTATTATTACGTATTATAATAATAAAATAATATTATAATATTGTTACAAAACTGTTTTCTGAGTTGCTAGAATAAATATTTATTTACAATAATTAAAAACACAATAATAAACAATAACTAAACAGTAATTACAAAGCAAAACAAACAACTATATACAATAACTCGTTACAATTAACTATATACCAGGACTATTTATTTCTAGTTATTTATGTTTCAAATATTTATATTCACTGTATTTATATCACACGCACTATTTGTCGCTCAGTATTCTTCATTGACTGATTCCCCACCCACTCGTACTGCTGTTTATATAGGCTGCGTAGCATAAGCCTAGTGTGTTCTCGCTTTCTCTAGAACTTTCGTGCAGGTACCAGTTGTTACAGTAAGCGGACCCCCGTTTCTCAGAACTCTTGCCTGCCGGTTATATACAGGGTGATCCGTAACAATATTATGTATGTTTTGCATATAATCAAGTATTTTCACATCTGTCGTGTGGTCATATAAGCACACACCCTTTTTTTTTGTCCATTAAATTTCTTTGGGTGCTTGTTGGCACGCCATGGCCACATTAAACATTTCTTGAAAAAAATTGACATGTAGATGTGAAGAGGTTCGCCATCCCTGGTGTAGATTATTCGAGTCTTAATTTATTAGCGTCTAAGCTGGTTGTCTGGGTGAACATTTGAAAAGTGAGAATCCCGTTTGATCAAAGCCGTGATTAGTGGTATTCTTGATCATGCATGCGTCTTTAAAAGCGAGATTAAAGTCTTAGCATGTTATCGACGCCGTTTGTCTCCCATTGGCCTTATTGACATTACGTTAGTACCTACTAAGATCATGGCTCCCAAATATGGTCATTATTAAAATTATATATATCTACATGTTGGTGTATATAATGTGCCTCTTTTCCCACGCTCTTGTAATTCAGTGTTCGTTTGCACACGTTCTAAATCACTCCGATAGTTAACGAGACGATAGTTAGCACGCGCGTTATTTTGTATACAATCACAATTATTGTATTGTTAACGTTATTACTCGTGACGGTGACACCTCTTTGTTTCTATTTCTTTGTCTCGCTTTCAAGTGCGAAGTAATCCGAGAAGTTTAGTAATTTTTAGTAAATAAAATATTAGTAAAAAAAAACTTTTTAGAGACAAGCTTTTGAAATGTATTAAAAAGGAAATAGTACATTGTGCCACAAGGGAGGAGAGTAGTAATTTCCTCCCGTGTTGCACATACTATTTTTGCTCCTGCCAGGCCGAAAGTTCGCAAAATTGAAAAAAAAATTATTAAAATTATTATTTTATTTTATTATTAAAATTATTAACAATATTAAAAAATAATTTTAAAGGAAATAATTTTAATGTGTAGGAGACAGAAGTAGGTGTGTGAGAACCGGCATAAGTACTATTGCGCACGCGCACTTGTCCGTACCACGGGAATAAAGAGCGACTTTGTTCCCGCTTGGCAGGGACGAAAGTACGAACTTTGGGCCTAGGTAGGAGAAAAAATTAATATTTAATAATTTTGGTTCATAATTATTATAAAAGCGGGAATTGTATTCTCTATGATAGTTTATTAGTCGCAACCTCCGCTTTTATAATAATTATGAACCAAAATTATTAAATATTAATTTTTCCTTTTTAGTACATTTTAATAAAAGCTTGTCTCTAAAATGTTTTTTTTACTACCTAATATTTTATTTTGTTCATTTTAGTCTTTCAAAATTTTACCCCCATTAATTGACACCTGTAGGAATTGAATTTCGAAAAATCCTTTCTTAGTAGGTGCTTACGTCAAAAAAGGAACCAACTGTCCAAATTTCAAGTTTCTAGCTTCAGCGATTTGGCCATGGGCGGTGATTAGTCAAAAAAAATCTACATCCCCGTTTGAACCTCTTAGGGGTTGGATTTATTTCTAAAAACGATTTATTCATGTATTGTCATCGGGAATACATATGTGTACAAAATTTCAAATCGATCGGATACGTGGAAGTCGTTCAAAATTGACTTGCAAGTTTTGACTCAAACAAACAAACACACAAAATAACATATATTGCAAGGTAAATAAAAGCTTGTAAAAATTTTACCACACCTGAAGATAGCAACTCGTTGCTGAAACGCGTCGTGTTAAAACACAGGAAGTCACAAGACGGACATCAAAAAATGCAAGGTATTTTGTAATAATTCATAATATTAAACGTTTAAATATCAATATAACTTAAAAAAAATCTTGGTAAAAATTTGACACCATTTAATCACTATTTCCGAAGTGCGAAGTGTATTTGTACTTTTCCCTTTCGTTGCGGTTAAATCACTTTCTTAAACTGCGGTTTAACTTCTGGTGTACAGGGTGTTAATAAATAATACAAAAATTTAGGAACTTAAGCACTTTACTAAAATAAGTACAATAAAAGTATGCATAGTGCGAACTAATCCTGCCAATAAAAATAGTGATGATTTTTGATTTCTGTATTATTTCAGTACCCTAATACATTTTGAGCACTAAAAAAGTTTCCAAAAACACCAAAACACGGGCATAACCATGTTATCATGGCCCACATCCTGTAGCTGGCCTCAAGGGTAAGATC
This sequence comes from Mongoloraphidia duomilia, assembly GCA_039654895.1. NCBI lineage: Eukaryota > Metazoa > Arthropoda > Insecta > Raphidioptera > Raphidiidae > Mongoloraphidia > Mongoloraphidia duomilia. Next base: position 20,280,131 of record CM077527.1, read on the forward strand.
TTTGGCGGCCCCCCAACCTTATGCTTCAATTTTTGTCTTCTGATGTTCATCTTATAATGGAGGATGTGCTACAGCGAGCCCCTCTTAATCCAGGGCCCCCGGGCTAGAGTCCTGTCGGCCTTCTCCTTGTGGGAGTCTTATACATAATCAGGAGATAATATGTTTTGGTTTTTTGACTCTGACAGCTGGTTTACGGAATTATTTTCTGACGTATTTTAGTAAATATTGTACAGTGTCCTCTCGTTAAGTCAACTTCCCCACCTCCTGAATTTTTCTATCACAAGTACCGCGCGTCATGAGCCGTGTCTTCTCTATGCGTAACATGCTACGATTTGGTAAGATAAGGTGGGGCAAGTGCATTTCCGAGGCAAATTCAATTCCTGCCATTATACTTTACATACTTGCGTTTGCGTCATCTAACTAACGTATTCTTTCATAGTTTATTTACTGGGTGATGTTCAGTTACATTATTATTCAGCGACTGGAAATTACATTTTTCATTTTTGGGTCTCACTTGCCCCATCTCACCTTACAATTAAAAATTAAAGATGTCAGATATACCTATATAGGATTACAATATGACACTATAAATAAGTTAAGGTGGGCAAGTGCAGTTCCTGCTATTATATTCCACATACTTGCGTATATATTGCACTGTCATCTGTGAATTAGACATCTAACTAACATATTCCTCTATAGTTTTGTTCACGGGTGATGTTTCACATTTTTCATTTTTTGGGTCGCACTTGCCCCATCTCACATTACAATTAAAAATTAAAGATGTCATATGTATATAGGTGTACAATATGACACTATAAATAACTTAAGGTGGGGCAAGTCCAGTTCCTGCCATTATAGTCCACATACGTGCGTATATTGCACTTTCATCAGTGAATTAGACATCTAACTAACATCTTCCTCCATAGTCTTGTTCACGGGTGATGTTTCACATTTTTCATTTTTTGGGTTGCACTTGCCCCATCTCACCTTATGAGAATGGAGCCTACAGACTATAGTCGTAGTAGAAAACTTTAAATGGAGGGAAGTGTCCGTCTCTAAATTCGTTGTCTCTTTTTTTAACACCCTGTATATGTGTGTTTTTGAAACGGCCAAGTTTTAAAATATATAGAAAAGAAGATATAAATTTCAATGTCGTAACATCACATGGCAATAAATAACACGTTACCCGCCAGCTGAGTTTACATAATTAATAAGTCTAACGTTAGGTGCGGTCCGGTCAACTGACGTTCGGCGATAATCGCATTGAATCGTTTCACACGATCGAGGACCGATATTAAACTATTTTTACCTAATTGAAGTAACAATAATAATATTAATAATTTCTAAAAAACCTGATAGTTCTCCTTGATAAAACCACAGTTTAAACATATACAAACAGTATCCTCCACTCGGGCTATATAAGAGAAAAACAGATTCTACTACCGGGAGTTTCGGGTTTAAGTCCCGGCAGTGGCATTTAATTTTTTTATAGTCTAACAATCATGGCAGCTTATGGCTGTCTGATAAATTCTGTGTTGTTCACAAATTATTAAGTGAATAGAGGACAGTGGTATAATGGTCAACGTGCTTGGCTTTGGGGCAAACTGTCGTTCATGGATGTTTTGTAATGTCAATTAGTTTTAATTGATAAGTTATTTGATGTAATTAAGACGCTAATCACTTAAATTGTCGACGCGTCTATAATCTACAATAAATAAAATGTTAAGTGAATACGTTTAGTCCAAGCGACAGGTAATACTTTCCAGGTAACCCCCTTGGGTTACCTGGAAAGTATTCCGAAGCTAGTGATATTTTGGTGTGTTGTTTGCGGGTACTCTGTGGAGTAGAATCTGAGTTTTCGACCTCGAGGACACTGTGCTAACGTGGGGGGAGCCGAAAAACCACGAAATTTTACCACCTTTTTTGCTTTTTTCAAAATCTCTCGGAAACGGTCGACTTAAGCAATTCTTTCATTATGTAATGTTTTAAAGTGATTACATTTCCTACAATTTTCATTCCCACAACTTTTCTGTGGTAGTAATGGTAAGCGCGCTGCAGCTTCTTGAAAATCACCCGCTCGGCTTTTTGTAACCTTGGTAACCAATGTGTAACATGTGTATTTTCAATTTAAAATTCGATGAAGAACAAAATAAATAAAACTATTGAAAAGAACTTTACATTTTAACCATTGGTTACCAAGGTTACAAAAAGCCGAGTGGGTGATTTTCAAGAAGCTGCAGCGCGCTTACCATTAGTACCACAGAAAAATTGTGGGAAAGAAAATTGTAGGAAATGTAATCCTCTTTAAAACATTACATAGTGAAAGAATTGCTTAAGTCGACCGTTTCTGAGAGATTTCGAAAAAAGCAAAAAAGGTGGTAACATTTCGTGGTTTTTCGGGTCCCCCCACGTTAGCACAGGATCCTCGAGGTCGAAAACTCAGATTCTATTCCACAGAGTACCCACAAACAACATACCAAATATCATTAACTTCGGAATACTTTCCAGGTAAAAAGTACCTGACTGCTGGACTAGTTGTGGATATTAAGAATTTAAATCGTTTGATTATTATTAACTAACTAGTTTAATTTAGATATTGAACAGTTCGGTACCAGATAATTTTTTTTATTATGCGTACTTATAAATACGGTATTTCGCCACTCGAAGAAGATATATTATTAATAAATTAATTATTTTAATAAACACACCCGCTGTTTGACATAGTTTCAATATTACTTATTTTGCCTTCTTACAGTGTTTTTTTTTTATATAGTCGCCCAGTTAATCTTAATGTAGCGTGAATTTAAGTTCCTGTGAAAATATACATATTAGAAGTTCGATGTGACGTAAAGGTAAATAAAAATGTGTTTTGCGTTCTGTCATCAGTGTTGCCAAGCTCCAAATTGTAAAATGTATTTTGAAAAAAATGTAGAACTATTTGTAGCAATTTTTTTTAACAATACAATATTTTTTATCAGAATTTTTATAATGCTTATGTGTGCATTAGTCTATGAAACACCCTTTTGGTATGACGTAACATAATTTGAACTCGAGTTAAAAAATACCGACTTAAAAATTAATGTAATATGCTGACAGGAATAAAACGGCTCTAACGATTTCGATGAAATTTAGTGAAAAGGCGTTTTGGAAGGGGGAATATACGACTTTAAAAAAATATGTATAGTATAGGGTCGCGCATCAAAAAGGTTGAGAAACGCTGATTTAGAGAACAAACAAATAGAAGTACTGAAGAAAAATCTTCACATCTGGCAACGCTGTTTACATAATTTTATAGCATTTTAATATTCACAATATTTATCATCGAAGTGGCGCCTATTGCTTCGTTGTTTAAACAAAATGAAAATATGTGTATAATTTTTTTTTATTGCTAGTTGTAAATTATTCTAGATTGGCAGTAATTTCTTAAATTCAATCAGTTGTAGGTACACTTTAAGACCTTGAAAATAGCCGAGGTCGTAACTCGTAGGGGATACCATTGTTTCAACTATTGAAGTCGAGACTTTTTTATTTGGTATTAATTTAATAATAATAATATGTCAGCGTAATGCTGAGTCGGCATGTCAACGTATTGCTGAGTCACTAGTCTGCCGCATGCAAAAGGCTGTGCTTGTTGAGTCGCTCCGTGTACTCCGTGCGCACGACCCAAACTCACTGTAATCGCCTATTTCATGGTTTGAGACGCGGTTATATTTTCACCTTGCTCCGCAAGTATCCCTTGTGTGACGGTGACGAACCTGAAGTTTAGGGTGCTTGTGGATGCAAAATTCTTAAGGAATTCTTCCTTGTCAATAATAATAATAATGCGCTAATTAACGCCCGTTTCTCGACATTCGCACCATTACTATTTGCCATTTTCCACTTCCCGTTGTTTTCTACATTTTTTTAAACGTCAACTTAATAGATGTACGAATGGAGGAATTATAGGAAATTAGGATAAAATAGGCAACTTTTGGGGCATATTAGGAGTTTGACAGGTAATCGGCCATGACCTTGAACAAGGAACCATATCGATATTCATCTGGAATTGTTGAGGGAAACCATGGAAAACCTCAAACAAGATGGCCGGTAGAGGAATTACAGTTTCTCGGCGTGAGGCAGTAGGAAAAAGTCCTAGCCATATCTGCTCCCGCCGGGATTCGAAGCCAGTGCCTTTCGAATGCGAGTTTAGTGCTCTACCACTAAGCTAAGTACATCGCTCGGTTTTTATTTGTATTTTGTATTAATTTAACAACTTCCATCCACGTTATACCTTTTGAAGCACATAATTCTACGATATTCATGCATTTGTAATTACTCATTCATTAATGATCTTATTGATTGACATACTTCACATTTTTTAACTTCTTGTTGTAAGTATAAAGCAATTCCTGATCATTAGAAGATATTTTACTAAAGTAATTATTGAAAATATTTATTGTAAGTACCTCGGAAAAATGCGAAAGAATTGTAAATCCGGTATTGTTTAATAGGTATATTATGTCTAATTTTTTTGTTTACTATACATGGTGATGTTGAGGGTATTGTAGCCTAGTGGATAGCGTACTTGGTACCAGCCTCTAGACTAGACTGTCGTGGGTTCGAATCCCACCTGCGCTCATGGATGTTTTGTGATATTATTTAGTTTTAAGTTGGTTGTTTTTTAATGTAATTTAAGACGCTAATGACCTAAGTTGTCGACGCGTCTATAATCTACAATAAATAAATAAATACAGGGTGATTTATAACGACTGTAAATAGAGTGACTTAATACCAAAAAGTCACGAGCTGTCGTGTGACACCCGACAGAAGCTAAGCTATAACAACTAAACTATAGCAACAATGGTCGCGTTCGGGACGTTACACTTTTTCGTGACGTTTCACTTTTTGTGTGTTAGGTCTCCATTCCTAACGTGCGTTAAGAAGCATAGCTTCAAAAATTCTTTAGAACATGCATCGCGTTAAATGTTTCCTAACAAATAGTTGTTGAAGTTCGTTTTTGCGTCAATATTTCACAAAATAATTCAAATCGTTTGATATTTTGACAGATCTGAGTAAAATATTTTGTAAAAAATGTTTACACGTTAAAAAAAATTAAGACATCGATTTTTCCGAAGAATATCTACTAATCTTGTACTGAAGAAATACGCGCTTTGAACCGCTGTATCGCAGCGGCCTCAAAAAACCAAAAATTATTTTTTTTTGTGAATTGCTAAAAAATAAAATTCGTATTACCAGGTCATATGTTCTGTTCCGAGAAGAAAGTATCATACTTCATACTAATATTACTTATAAAGAGAAAAGATTTGATTTTTTATAGGTTTGTTTGTTTGTAATGGATAAACTCAAAAACTACTTAACTGATTTTAAACATTCTTTCACCTATAGAAAGCTACATTATCAGCGAGCAACATGGGCTGTATTTTATGATCCCTACGAAAATACAATAATGAAACCCAAGGTATCAAAAATTTGCCTATAAAAGTCATTATTCGGCGTGCGCTGCGAAAACTATTGATTAATTATAAATTCGAGCGAAGCGAGTAAGTAATGTTTTAAATAATTATAAATTCGAACGAAGCGAGTGAGTAATGTATTAATAAATTATAAATTCATAGCACCCGGGCGAAGCCGGACCGGGCCGCTACTTAAAAAATAAATTGAAAATTTGAATTGGTATTAGGTTCTAAAAACCGTAGCTGTTACTGACCTTAAAAAAACCCTTAGCTTCAAAATCAGGTAACGACCTGCTTACAGCGGGTCTGTGGGACCCCAGTATGTTGTTCTCGAGTCATTACCGTAATATCGGGTTAACCAGTTCACTGAATATGAATAATATGAATAAAATTTCTTCACACGAGAAAAAAATTAATCTTTTTATTCGCGCATCAATTAATTTATTTAAAAATTATTTGAATACTTCAATCACGTGTCAAATAAATGTAATTAATTAATCAAGTTTCAAATATTGATTGTTCAAGTCGTTATCTTGTTCGTTTTCTTTTATAATATGCAAACACTCTGCAGTTATGATGTCCAGTCAACTTATTATTATATTGATGATCAACACAAAATGGTGTGTCATTCATAGCTACAGGCTATGATGAAAGTGAAAATGTGTCCGTCCGTCTATCTGTCTTGGCTTTTATATCGATTTGCGTGAGCCGTGTGCAGGTCCGCGTAATGTAGCCATAGAACATTTATCTATGGAATTGTTTTAAGGTCGTCCCTCGTATCAAAATCTGATAATTAAAAAATAGTGTTATGTTTTCCTCATACATAAACAAATAATGTAAACCAACTTTTTTGTTCTTATATCCTTCATCTTAATTGCAAACAAGAATTAAAAAAATGTGTTCATTTCAAACGGCTGAGCTTAGCCGCCATATGATGACGTCAAAGCCAGAGCAATGAAGCCAGACATACGTCCATGCATAGATAAAGAGAGATATGTCTATGAAAAGAGAGGAATACTTCCTCGTCAGTCGTAACTCGTGAAGAACCTAACCTAAGTTCTAACTGCCGGCCTATCAACTGTACATAAACAAATCAGTGTACTAGTTTCTCTCTATATCTATGGATCAGTGGACGTGATTCAACCTACAGCAGTCAATCAGAGAACGCTAGCTGTGAATGACGTATTTCGTAGCGGTATAATTCTATGTTTAAAATTACATTGAAAAATACGCACTTTTGGGAATTCTTTCCTTGTAGAAAAAATATCCGAAAAATTCTAAAAAATTGTTTTATTATCTATTTGTAACGTAGGTTCCAACCGTGAAAAAAATGTAAGACGAACCTAGTGCCTGTACCTTCCCGTAGGCCGTTGTGTAGCCGACATGTGCGAGAAAAGGACAGATATAATTAGCGCCCGATCGAAGCCGAAATATTTTTTTTTTCATTTTTTCAATTTATTATTTTTATTAATAAAACAATATATTTAATAATTCATATAACTCCAAGCTGACGCGAACCTGCAATCGAAGAAAAGAAATGAAATAATGTGAATTATCGGTGAATTATTACGTTCATAAAATTTGTAAAAGCAGATATAAATTTAATTAAGACCTTTGGAGGAATAATTAACAGAAGTTATATCATTAAATAATAACTCGATATTTATTACTGTATTTAGTTGCATAATTAAAAATGTCGTTCACAATTCATATTTTAATCCGGTAACCAATGCAGTTTTCTTGTTTTTATATACTTAAAGATAATTTATAAGATATCGATTTATAATGAAAGTAATAGTGCCAGTAAATAGAAAAACTCGGGTCGCAGTGCCAAACCCTGCCGACAATATAGTGTACTTGCTAATACAGGCATTGTGGCATTATTATGGTAGTAATGATGGTGATAAATTCCTTTATTAGGGTTCGGATCAAGCAAAGTGGCTATCTCGTCCGCCGCTCTACAAACAAATGACAATGAATAAACGAAAATGATTATAGCAAGGCTAATTACAGATAGCGACTAATATAATAAAAATGTGAACTTAAGTTTGTTTTTTGACAATAATAAAAAATTTAACCCCTTAATAGCATCCCTTAAAGATAATTAAATTTTTCTAACACTTCAATATTAAACATGGATTTCATCAGTACACCTAATTAAATACACCCTTCCATAAGTTGCAATCCGCATCAAGCAAACTAGTGCTTTCATAAAATTTGAAAGTCCGGTCCTGTCGGGCCGATTTTATTAAAATTTTAGCAGCACATTTTAGAGTACTTTACTAAAGAGTTCATAATTTGAGGTTTAGTGGAAAGCGATTCTGACAACATGTTTCGGTAATATTGGGCCCATATAGAACTTTTTGGAACCCCTAAATACAACCCTGAAAATGGTCCGATCGGGCCCATTTTAAATAGGCTTCTTGCGGGAGATGGGTTCCAATGTGAGAACCGAAGCTCGATTCAATCGATTAAGTCTGTCGAGCGTTATCGTGTCACACACACACACACACACGGCTACACGAATGATTGGACGATCCTTTACCGTATAGAGGAATCCACTTATTAGTGAATTAACATAACATAGTGCGAGTATGCAGACGAGATCAGATTCAGCCATGATATTTTTATAGAAGGCTATATAATGTGAGCAAAAATGAACGCCACTGTCGGGACTTGAACCCGAAACTCCCGAGTACGCGTCGGGCAAGTTTCCATTTACTCCACAGTGCCAACAGTAAGCACGCATAATTTCGCTTATACATAACGACGGGGGTACCGCTAAATCACTACCTGCGAGAGCTATTATATTTTTAGAACAACATCACCTAAAATGTCGTCTTTCTCAGATGTCCGGATGAAGCTTTATCTTTGTTCAAATATGAGAAATTTACCTTACGGGTTGTAAATGGAGTAGAATTAATGAATCAATATGATTATGACATCCTTTACCGTAAGTGGAATCCACTGTGTTAGTGTATATATATATATATATATATATATATGTATCATGCATATATTTATATATAAACATTTTCATAAATGGTGCCAAAGTGTTCAGGAGGCTATGCAAACGTCGAGAAATTTTGGTCCGACCCCTAGGTCCCGCCATCCGACCGACGCCAATAGTGTATGTGCCATATTATGGCAAATACACTAATAATGATAAATCCTCAAGTAGGTACTCACTGCTCGTATACAGAGTGCTGAATCGTTTTGCGGGTAATAGGGATTTAACCTGTAAAATCAAACTTTTGTGATTTCCTGCTCCCCTAATTATTTTAGGAAAAATAACTTCGAATAAGTTTTAAAACATAAAATTCTGCATCTAAATCATTAAACAAAATTAATTTTGCATGCTTTGTAACGGCAGAAATTTCATATGAAAATGTCAAAATTACCTCAAAAACAGATAGCGATAGCCATGGAACTTGAACAAAATGATTTAGAAATTATTCTGACAGCTAAAACGTCATCATTTTGTTCAAGTTCCATGGCTATCGCTATCTGTTTTTGAGGTAATTTTGACATTTTCATTTGAAATTTCTGCCGTTACAAAGCACGCAAAATTAATTTTGTTTAAAGATTTAGATGCAGAATTTTATGTTCTAAAACTTTTATTCGAAGTTATTTTTCGTAAAATAGTTAGGGGAGCAGGAAATCGCAAAAGTTTGATTTTACGGGTTAAATCCCTATTACCCGCAAAACGATTCAGCACCCTGTATATACCAAATTGGATTTGAAAATTATTCTATAACGCTACAAATAAATGCTTAAGTTAGCATTAGTGTTAGAAACACCCGTCGAATGACGTAACATTACAATGCAACATTAAGAAAAAATCATTTTCAAACCTGTCACCGTCGGGTCTCTAACCTGAATCTTTCACTATCGCGACAGCGGAATAATATTATTTACTTTACGGTCATTTGCCAGGTCCCTTGCGATCAATGAGCGATTTTCCTGAGAGTTGTTCCTTCAGTTATCCACGAGAGGCAGCACTTGTGGTAGGTACAAACATTATTTATTCCCCATTAGTGTAGTGTCATTTTAGTGGTAAAACTTAATTATTCAATTAATTTAATGATAACAATAATTTAATAATTAAGTTATACGTATCATTAAATGACACGACACTATGGGGAATAAATAATGTTTGTACCTACCACAAGTGCTGCCTCCCGTGGATAATTGAAAGAACTACTCTCAGGAAAATTGAAAAATACTCAGGCTTATTGTTGCGTTACAAAATTTGAAATTAAAATCACAGTAAAAACAAGAATAATACTTTTTCTAAAACTTAAAACCTCTGGTAAGAAATAATTTGTTTATACCAGACTGATGAGTTTAATAATTGTTTTTTTCATGTTCGGGCTCGTGTCTTGCTTGAGCATTAAAGTCTTATCTATGCGTTACATAGATTAGACTTGAACACTTAAAGATTTGCAATGTTTATCTGTTTTTAAGTGTCAAGCGCACCGATTTTCATAATTTTATTGTGGATTAACTTCTTTCAGGATATAAATATCAACATAGAAATTATAAAGAACTAGGAGTACAGTCGGTTTTTTATATTCGCGAGATCTGTATTCGTATTTTCTCGGTGGCGGACAAAAACCTAAAAGAGCAAACAAATTGATGACAAAATTTGATTTCTATAAATAAATATATTTTAGGAAACATGGATCTCAATATTATAAAACACAGTTAAAACCTTTTAAACAAATCTACATAATATGCGTAATTACATGAATAGCTCTCGCTATTACGATGATTCACATCTACAACCTAGTTATAATTAATAACTGGAAATCTATTGATTCTTTTGCATGTATGGAGAATGTTAGTTTGGTAATCATGTCACGGGTGAGGTAAGTACCATTTCCATAGTGATTTATATTAAATAGATCACCTACATGAATAGCTCTCGCTATTACGACGGTTTAAATCTACAACCTAGCTATAATTAATAACACTCGCATGTAGTGGAAATCTATTGATTCTTTTGCATGTATTCAGAATGTTAGTTTGGTAATCATGTCACGGGTGAGTTAAGTACCATTTCCATAGTGATTTATATTAAATAGATTACCTACATGAATAGCTCTCGCTATTACGACGGTTCAAATCTACAACCTAGCTATAATTAATAACACTCGCATGTAGTGGAAATCTATTGATTATTTTGCATATATGCAGAATGTTAATTTGGTAATCACGTCACGGATGAGATAAGTACCATTTCCATAGTGATTTATATTAAATAGATCACCTACATGTATATCTCTCGCTATTACGATGATTCACATCTATACAACCTAGCTATAATTAATAACACTCGTATGTAGTGGAAATCTATTGATTCTTTTGCATGTATGCAGAATGTTAGTTTGGTAATCATGTTACGGGTGAGTTAAGTACCATTTCCATAGTGATTTATATTTAAATAGATCACCTACATGAATAGCTCTCGCTATTACGATGGTTCAAGTCTACAACCTAGCTATAATTAATAACACTCGCATATAGTGGAAATCTATTGATTCCTTTGCGTATATGGTGAATGTTAGATTGGTAATCATGTCACGGTTGAGTATTGTAAGCTCATTCCGCCGCGATAGTGGAAAAGTTCAGGTTAGATTCCTGACTGTGATTATGGTTGTTAAAATGATTTTTTCCGATATTTGCAGGAATCAATTATGTAATTGGCTGCTCTTCCAAAAAAAATTTTCAGTTGCAAAATAGCCGTATAAATCTATTTAATATAAATATGCTTAATACTTATTATAAAAAAGAAAAGTTTGTATGTTTGTTCGTTTGTTTGCCGCGGGTAATCTCAGGAACTATTCAATCGATTTGAAAGCATACTTCTTCCCGAGCAACATAGGCTATCTGTTATTACGCTAAGACAAAATGGGGAGGACAGTGTGGTCCAGTGGTTAGCGTCGTGGCCTCTGGATCAGACTGTCGTGGGTTCGAATCCCGCCTCAGCTCATGGATGTTTTGTGATGTAATTTACTTTTAAGTAAGTTGATATTTAATGTAATCAAGACGCTAATGATCTAAGTTGTCGACGCGTCTATAATTTACAATAAATAAATAAGACAAAATGGGGATGGGTAATGAGCGAAAAATGTAAAGCTAATCGAGGATTTCCGCACGCGATTTCTCACCCAAATTGAAGTACCTACACTTGCTAAACTATACAGGGTGTAAACGGTTTTACCTCGGTTTTACCGCACATAGGGAAAATAACATTGAGAACATTTACAATTTTGTAGTAGGCGATGGGCCATAAGATCCAATGTAAATATGTAGTGGATTACTTACATAGAAAAAATAGTACAGTGCATTTTTTAAACAATTTTCCATAGCAATGTTTAGCTGCCGCTCGTTTTTACATACTGTTACAACTCGTGTGTAATAAACCCCATTACGACACTAGAAGTACAATCTACTATGATTGGCAGTATAAACTGACTTATGACTATATAAATTATTATATAGTTTTTTTATATGAAAGCTTTATGACTAATAAAATCTGTATCTGGATAGTGCATATAAGGCTGTAATTTTATTTAAAAAAAACTCGGGTCGCAGTGCCAAACCCTGCCGACAATATAGTGTATTTGCTAATACAGGCATTGTGGCATTATTATGTGAACTTAAGTTTGTTTTTTGACAAAATAAAAAATTTAACCCCTTAATACATCCCTTAAAATAATTAAATTTTTCTAAATTTCAATATTAGACATGGATTTTATCAGTACACGCAATTAAATACACCCTTCCATAAGTAAATCCGTATCAACAAACTAGTGTTTTCATAAAATTTGAAAGTCCGGTCCTGTCGGGCCGATTTTATTAAAATTTTAACAGCACATTTTAATCTTTACTAAAAGGTTAAATTTCAATTTTGAAACGATTCTGAGAATTTTTTCGGTATTTTTAGGCCCAAAAACTTTTTTCAACCCCTAAATACTACCCTTAAAATGGTCCGATCGGGCCCATTTTAAATAGGCTTCGTGCGGTAATGGGTTCCAATGTGTGTATCAAATTTCGTTTAAATCGATTAAGTTTGTGGAGAGTTATCGTGTACACACACATATATATATATAAATATATATATAAATATATATATATGAATATATATATATATACATACATATATATATAAACATTTTTAAAAATGGTGCCAAAGTGTTCAGGAGGCTATGAAACGTCGAGAAATTTTGGTCCGACCCCTAGGTCCCGCCATCCGACCGACGCCAATAGTGTATGTGCCATATTATGGCAAATACACTAAAAAGTGCGCTTTTTCTATACTTAAGAATGTAATAATATGTCTGTAATTAAATAATTGATCTTTTTTTTTGTAAAATCAAAAACTTGATCTCGTAATATTAATATGCAATTAAATTATTCACGATATGTTTTTTTATGGTGTAGAAAAAGTGATAGAGGTCTTCCTTCACATTATAAATGTTTGCATCTATCTGTAGAAAAAAGCCGCTGGCGTAAGGGAAAGTTGCTTTTTATCAACTGCAAATATTTTTTTACTTCCCACCTCTACTATGGTAGGGAAGTAATGGATTTAGTCCGAAAAAAATATTTCGAGATTTTAACAGATCTTCACGTTTTGAGACCCTAGCAATCGTTTAAGATCATTTTCTGACTGATGTCTGTATGTATGTAGGGGGTGTGTGTGTGTGTGTGTATGTGGTCAATTTTTCGCCTTCGATATCGTAAAAACGGAACAACATACGGCCATGCCGATTGTTCTATTGTGTTTATCAGCCTTTAACTTAGATCTGATTAGATTTTGAGTCAAATCGGTTCAGTGGATCCTGAGATATTAAAGAAAACTTCAATACGGTTCATGGGTTCTTGGATTAAAATAAATTGTTATTGATTAATAACACTTTTATTTATCTTCGTACGACGTTTCGTCTCTTTCGAGACTTTATCAAGTACTCAATAACGAGTCATTATTGGCAAAAATTGTACTTAAAATATCAAGACATGAAAATAATAAACTAAATAATAACATCGTTCCATCCTTAATCAATAAAATAAATAATTTTAAAAATACCAATAATGCAGTAAGAAAACAGCTACCCGTTCTTTCTCATATCTTGATATTTTAAGTACAATTTTTGACAACTAATGACTCGTTATTGAGTACTTGATAAAGTCTCGAAAGAGACGAAACGTCGTACGAAGATAAATAAAAGAGTTATTAATCAATAACAATTTATTTTAATCCAAGAACCCATGAACCGTATTGAATTTATTAAAAAATGGATATGAACCGAGTGAATTGATTAAAGAAAACGTTCTCAATGTCACGTATTAACATAGGTAAAAAAATATAAATGAATTCTAGATGTTATAATATGAAAAAAATGTAAATATTTTTTTCTCTAAAATGTACAGTTTTTGAGAAAAAAAATATTTTACTAAAAAAAATAAAAATTGTACGTAAATCAAGGTAACCATGATTTTTGCTATATTAAGCTAGCCATCAGTAGATCACTAAACAAAAAAGAGGGCCATGCTTTTTTTCAAAGAATAAAAAAAAGAGTATTTATTTTTTGCAAATATTTACTAGGTGGGAAGTATATAGGACTGGTCATCAGTCGAATTTTTACTTCCCACCTCTACTATGGTAGGGAAGTAATGGATTCAGTCCGAAAACAATATTTCGAGATTTTAACAGATTTTCACGTTTTGAGACCCTAGCAATCGTTTAAGATCATTTTCTGACTGATGTCTGTATGTGTGTGTGTGTGTGTGTGTGTGTGTATGTGGTCAATTTTTCGCCTTCGATATCTTAAGAACGGAACAACATACGGGCATGCCGATTGTTCTATTGTGTTTATCAGCCTTTAACTTAGATCTGATTAGATTTTGAGTCAAATCGGTTCAGTGGATCCTGAGATATTCAAAAAAACGTCCTCAATGTCACGTATTAACATAGGTAAAAAAAAATATAAATGAATTCTAGATGTTATAATATGAAAAAAATATAAATATTTTTTTTCTCTAAAATGTATAGTTTTCGAGAAAAAAAATATTTTACTAAAAAAAAATAAAAATTGTACGTAAACCAAGGTAACCATGATTTTTGCTATATTAAGTTACCCATCAGTAGATCACCAAACAAAAAAGAAGGCCATGCTTTTTTCAAAGAATAAAAATTAAATTGTGTTTTAAAGACCACCAACAGCTAAGGTTATTTGGGCCTAGTCAAAGATTAATAAAAAAAAGTGTTTATTTTTTTCAAATATTTACTAGGTGGGAAGTATAGGACTGGTCATCAGTCGAATTTTTTTTTTACGTGAATACGTCTAATGTCTTATACTGGGGTGGAATTTTAGAAATATTAGATGAAACGGAAATAGTCGGAAGTGGTTGACATATGAAACAAAACACAGCATATACAGGGTGGTGATCGTGACTGCTGCACATAGGGATTTAACCCGTAAAATCAAACTTTTGCGATTTCCTATGCTTCCCTAATTATTTTAGGAAAAATATCGTCAAATAAAAATTCCGCATCTAAATCATTAAACAAAATTAATTTTGCATGCTTTGTGACGGCAGAAATTTGATATGAAAATGTCAGAATTACCTCAAAAACAGATAGCGATAGCCATGGAACTTGAACAAAATGATTAGAAATTGTTCTGACAGCTAAAACGTCATCATTTTGTTCAAGTTCCATGGCTATCTCTATCTGTTTTTGAGGTAATTTTGACATTTTCATATCGAATTTCTGCCGTTACAAAGCATTCAAATTTCATTTTATTTAATGATTTAGATGCAGAATTTTATGTTCTAAAACTATTATTTGAAGATATTTTTCCTAAAATAATTAGGGAAGTAGGAAATCGCGAAAGATTGATTTTACGGGTTAAATCCCTATGTGCAGCAGGCACGGTCATCACACCCTGTATAATATCTATGTTAAGGTCTCAGATGCAGTAAGCCAGGGAGCCGTGCGGTAAAGTACGAGTCTACCGACAGGCGATAGGTACAAACACCAAGTCTATGTTCGAATCCCGAAAGCTTTTAATATTATTTTTTTAATAATGTCTATAATATATGCATATTACTGTATTGCATTGGGCAACTTTTCTTTTTCTAGTCATTAAGAGAATGGCAATTTCAACATATATATGCATCGCAGGTATTATCATATAAGTACTACAGTTCAGGTAAGTCAATAGAGAGAAGACAGTAAGTTGCAGCGGCATTTATCTGAAAGTAATTACGACTTTGCCTCCGGCATGAAGAGTACACTTTTGTATTTAAATATTATCTGCACAATACGTGGCATTTGTTTTAAAGAAAATTGTTTAACGGATAGAGACAATCACTACCTCTAATGTGTTTCCCATTGTTTCCATTGCAACAAAAAATATAGACAACTCAACTATTGTAAGGTGGCCAGACGTCCTCCTTTGAGGAGGACAGTCCTCCTTTGGTGAGATTTGTTCTCCTCAGTGATTTGTCCTCCTTTCGAATGATAACGTCATAACGGCCCCATTTGTCCTACTTTTTAACGATTTCAACAAATGTTTTTGTGGTTCTGTACTATGGGTAGACAATCTCACAACCGGTAGAGTAGTCACAGCATTCATTAATGATTATATTATTATACAACAGATACGAATGCGGCTATGTACTGTTAGATGGCGCCACTCCTGTGTGTTTCACTTTTAGATTATTAGGTCTAGAATCTAGATAATAAACAGATTGCAAAAGTAGTTTTTTTTGTGTCCAAGTAGTGTCCTCCTGAGCAATTTTAAAATTCTGGTCACCTTAACTATTGTGATTTGAGAAAATAATCGTTTTGTTTTTTTTAAACACCCGAAGCACTCTTGACCTGGCACTAATTCATGTCTTTCCCGACGGAAAAAGGGGGATATTATTATTCTTTAAAATAATAACCTAGAAGTTGATCATTAAATATTTTATTTTAAATAGATTTATACGGCTGTTTTGAATTGAAAAATTTTTATTGGAAAAGCAACCAATTACATAATTGATTCCTGGAAATGTCGGAAAAAATCATTTTAACAATAGTTACAGTCAGGAATCTAACCTGAACTTTTTCACTATCGCGGCGGAATGAGCTTACAATATTCAACCTTGACATGATTACCAATCTAACATTCTCCATATATGCAAAGAAATATTTTGCCATTTCTCAGATCAGATCTTGCAAATCTGGAGACGTATAATTTCACTAGTGGATAAGCCCTCCTTCGCGAGGTAGCTATTATGTTTTTCCAAAAAAAACCTATTTGTCCCCGAGTAGAAAATTTGGCTACGTTAGGTTCTGTCCCGCGCCCCATACTATGTAAATGTGTAAAGTTTCAACTCCCTAGATCAACGTGGACTTTCTGGAGGGTGTTTGTACCAGGGCGATGCACTGATGCGTTCTGTTACAATGACATTCCTAAATCCAGGAGATAGGTTTTCTTTCCAACCGCTCAGTATTCCCTCGGTACTCAATTGGGTTTTTAAGTGAATTTTTTTTTTTACTTAAATGGAAGGACCACATCAAGTTTTATAGCAAAACTGTTTTTATTTAATTTTTTTGCTTACTAATTAAAAAGTTATATTTAAATAAAAATTAATTTTTAAACTCAGTTCCGATAACGCGGCGAAAGAATCCGAACGCGTGTGACGTCATTATGTTATCTATGGTCTTTGTATCCATGGTTACCAAGTTAAAAATTTATTATTTTTGATAGTATGTGTAATACATATACACAAATACCAACAAATGCAGATACATTTTAACATAACGACGTCACAAACATTCCTGGCCCGTTTTGAAGTCACGTGATATTTTTTAAATTTTTATACATTTTAATTAATTTTTAGTAATTTATCTATAGCTTTAAAAAAAATTTTCTTTTCGATTTCCAATATTATTTATGTTAAATTATTAGAAAAAATTAAAAAATTAATAATTTTTTTTAAACTTAAATACCTAATTTTGACCCTAGAGAACCTTGATATTTCCATCTTTAATACTATTGTCTGATAATTCAACAATGATCCATTAGACTTTTGTGAAATAGCAATATTATAGCCGTCATTAATATTATATACATGTTTATTGGCTGTAACTAACGCAGTTTATTATCTGTTTAATAAATTAACCGCCGGCAATATTGTATATTGTTGGTACAATAATCACGCTTTACTACCGTAATGCCACTGAGCTGGTACCAAGAGACTACTTCAAGGACGCTGGTTACAAAAATTAGTTACGTTTTTTATGTATACTCTGGTCATTCAGAATTCCAACCTTCTAACTTCCTTAAACTACCATATATAGCGAGCTGCGAAACAATACTTCCCTACTATAGTAGAGGTGGAAAGTAATTATTTTATATTTATAATAATCAATGAGCTATTTTCCTGAGAGTAGTTCTTTCAATTATCCACGAGAGACAGCACTTGTGGTATAGGTACAAACATTATTTATTCCCCATTGGTGTCGTGACACTTTAGTGGTATAACTTAAGTATTAAATTAATTAAATAATTAAGTTATACCACTAAAATGACACGACACTAATGGGAAAAAATAATGTTTGTACCTACCACAAGTGCTGCCTCTCGTGGATAATTGAAAGAACTACTCTCAGGAAAATGGCTCATTGATTAGATTCCTTACCGCAACATGGGCATGCTAGGAGATGACAACTGTCGCTTCTGCAAGGAGGCAAAAGAAACCGATGAACATATTTTATACTCATGCGAGGCAGTTTCTTCTAGAAGACTGCAACATCTAAATGGAGGGTTTATAGAGCCTAATGAGGTGTGGAATACAGCTCCCAGAAAGGTGGTAAAGATGTCAAGAACCTAATACCAGAATGGGAATATAAGATGATCAGACGTCCTCCTTTGAGAAGGGCAGTCCTCCTTTGGTGAGATTTGTTCTTCTCAGTTATAGTGTCCTCCTATGTTCTCCTTTCGAATGATAACGTCATAACGACCCCATTTGTCCTACTTTTTAACGATTTCAACTAATGTTTTTGTGGTTCTGTACTATGGGTAGACAATCTCACAACCGATAGAGTAGTCACAGCATTCTTTAATGATTATATTATTATACAACAAATACGAATACGGCTATGGACTGTTAGATGGCGCCACTCCTGTGTGTTTCACTCTTAGATTATTAGGTCTAGAATCTAGATAATAAATAGACTGCAAATGTAATTTTTTTAGTGTCCAGGTGGTGTCCTCCTGATCAATTTTAAAATTCTGGTCACCATAGGGAATAAGTACGAGGGGACTCACAAAAGATCTTCCAGGTCGCAGTAAACGAAGGGCAGCAGTACCTTACGCCTCGTATAAAATCTAATCTAACCTCTACCGCAACTGAGAGTTGTGACGTCTTCAATAGAAATTCAATATGTTCATTTTTCCTTCACCCTTATCATTCAAATCACCATTTTTAACCTAACTTTAGTATCATAAAGCTTTAGAGATGCCTAAGTGGTTTAGGACCTTCCATCAAACCTACAAACCCCTTATATGTGGACCCATCGATCCTGTTATTACTGTCCACAGGCATTAATCGAACTTCAGTCATTCTATTTAGATTTCAAGGCAACGAGTTACGCGGTGGGAGTTCTTTAGAGTCAGTTATTTGCTCAAGGACCAAGACACTACTGTTTGACGACCCTAAAGCACAGACCCGTTACAAAACCACTGGGGAGTTTACAAATTCATTAAGAAACTTGTCTAATGTACATTCACAACGAGGACAGTCGTGGTCCAGTGGTTAGCGTCGCTGCCTCTCAATCAGACTGTCGTGGGTTCGAATCCCACCTCCGCTCATGGATGTTTTGTGATGTCATTTAGTTTTAAGTGTGTTGTTATTTAATGTATAATCAAGACGCTAATGACCTAAGTTGTCGACGCGTCTATAATTTACAATAAATAAAAATAAATACACAAAAATAAATTCACAACAGTGTGGATCATTAAAGATTAAAGATTGTCGTGGTAATTGGATTATCTTCCTTTAAAATTAAAGCAAATAAACATTAAATGTTGCGAGAATTCTTCAATTCAAAGATTAAGATTAAATGATATTACATTTAAATATAATTTATTACATCTATAAAGTATTTGATTTTGATTAATTGTTATTGAAGTATTAGATTGGAACACACAAAGTCAAATTAAATTTTTAAAAAATTAGTACATTTTTTGACTCGAGTAGCAATTCTGCAACAGTTCCTATAATCTAGTTATTATAATTGCTGGATTAAAAGCAACTTGCTAGGGTTCCGTACATCCGATGAAAAAATGGAACATTATTGGATCACTCTCGTGTCTGTCTGTCACAGCTTATTTTCTCCGAATCTACTGGACCAAAAAGTTGAAATTTGGTACATAATATATAGAGTTAGGTGACCCAATCACGGACGTATATAGCTTAAACAAACGACTTCTTATTTTGGGGGGTAATTTTGAGGGGCAAAGTAGAAAATTAAAAAAAATGTTTCAAGTGCATCATGTGACGTATCAAATGAGAGGACTCGTTATGAGAAACACAATTACTTATATTTTTTTTATAATTTTAAAATGCATAGTTTAAAAGATTAAAGAAAATATACGAAAATCGAGCATCCCCCCCTTATCTCCGAAAGTATTGAGCCTAAAATTTTGAAAAAAATAGGGAATATAGGGCTTCACTCATAGTTTACAGGAAAACCTAAACGAAAATCCTGTTTTTATAAATTCGCACGGGAAACGGAATAGTCGGAACCATCTCCACGCGAATCCGACTCGTACCGGTTTTTTTATATTTAGAACAGCACATGCTACTTTTTGTCGCACGATTTTGCGATTAAGGTGCTTGGAGATCGTCAAATAACTGTACACAAACGAGAAATTTCGAGTAACTGAGTAATCGTCAAATCGCGTTACAAAAAGTTGGTTCTTAGTTATTAGTTATAACAAGGCCAAGTTCATAAGACATTAAAATTATTTAAAAAATTCACGTCTCTTTGAATATACTATAAGTAGATATTTGTTGTATAATATATAAGTACCAACAATGGAAAGGACATAAGCTTCCTTATTAAATTTTTGACATTACAAAAAATTATATTCTTTTGAACAATTCGCTCCAGTTCATTACTTGGAATAATAATATTTTGATATGGGTTCATAGGACTGGGTAAATCATTAAAATGGCTAACTTCAGATTGTTGACTGTTTTATTGCTAATAAAATCTTTAATTGGACGCTCTTTATTATATTAACTATTTTAAATTCATTATAGGTAAATAAACTGAACGCCATTCATTTGAAATAAAATGGCTGTTCAATTAAAAATTACCATTTTCAAAATTTTTTAATTCGAAGGTCAACTGCATTATAGAATTGTAACAGGATCTCACTTCATATTTTGTGAATTTTAGGGTATTCTGTGTAATTTTCTGGCTGAATAGCGGCATATTGTAGGGTCATCAATGGCATATCTTTATGTATTATACAGGGTATCCAAGTTGGCGTTGGCTAACATGGGTAACTTTGTTATTAGTGGAGATAGAAAGTCGGTTAAATGGACAAAGTAGTGCAGAATTATGTGCTCATTAACGTCCCGTCGAAAAAACAATTGAATTTTGACACACTATGGATTTATTTAGAAAATAGTGAAAATTGCCGTTTTTGAAAACTGGCCATAACTTTTTTATTTATGAAGATATCTGAAAATTTCTTTAACCATTTTTTGGATAACTTTTTATGATCTTTTCAGTGGCGTAGGTTTAATTTTTTTATATCCACTACATAATGAGATATTAACATGAACTTTGGTTTTTCTTATGGACGCCATTTTGGATTTTTAGATATTCAAATTCTGCTTATTTTTCTGATTAATTTGGTGTATCACATGCCACATTTAAAAAAAATGTAATTAACGTCCCATATTAGAGGCACTATAAAAACAACTGACAGTCAAATTTTATTTCAGTTCTGCCAAACTACGATTTATTATTAATTTTACACTTAAAATGTTCGCACTACTTAATTAGAACTTGATTGTCAGTTGTTTTTAATGTCTCTTATATGGGACGTTCATTGCAAATTTTTTAAATGTGGCATGTGATACACCAAATTAATCAGAAAAATAAGCAGAATTCGAATATCTAAAAATCCAAAACGGCGTCCATAAGAAAAACCAAAGTTCATGTCAATATCTCATTATGTAGTGGATATAAAAAAATTAAACCTACGCCACTGAAAAGATCATAAAAAGTTATCAAAAAATGGTTAAAGAAATTTTCAGATATCTTCATAAATAAAAAAGTTATGGCCAGTTTTCAAAAACGGCAATTTTCACTATTTTCTAAATAAATCCATAGTGTGTCAAAATTCAATTGTTTTTTCGACGGGACGTTAATGAGCACATAATTCTGCACTACTTTGCCCATTTAACCGACTTTCTATCTCCACTAATAACAAAGTTACCCATGTAAGCCAACGTCAACTTGGACATCCTGTATATATTTCTTCTGTCCGTGTGTGTGACTGAACTCCTCCTAAACGGCTGGTTTGATTTTGATGAAATTTTGTGTGTGTGATTAAGTTGATTCGAGAATGGTTTAGATTCACAATTTGATCCGAAATGTAGCGAACGAGCAACAATTGAATTATTTTATTTAACAAAATGTTCACTACATAGTGATAATTATTCTAACGTAAGAGTCAAACTAATGAGTCGAGTAAGTTATTTAATTTTCTAACTTATATAACATTCCTGAGATTAGCGCGTTCAAACATACATATTCAAACACTTCAGCTTTATAATATTAGTATAGCTTTACCTTTCACCCACTCGTAATATTATTAACCCATCCTTAGATATGTAACATTAGAATTTTACTACGTATATATTTACGTGTTAATTTGAAGTATGCTTGCATATGTGTGACTATTAGTTTAGTCTTTGGCGATCGCCCTATCCTGTTTTGTACAAAAAATTCGCTTCGCGTCATTATGCTATAACGCTGTGCGAGTAATACAAATTGTTTTGACAAATTGCTGTCAGAATATCTGAAATAAATCAAAACGAGCAACAGCTAGTTTTTATAGATCTTTCGTTAACGAAAAGTATCGTCGAATTACAACAAGAAATACTAGTAATATATCTGTAGATACCCCAGAATAAAAGTGTGTTAAGTCCACTTTTTTCAAAAAGCGGTATGTTTCATTAAAGTAGGGCTTGAGAATGGCCGAGCGTGTAGCAATGCTGTTGTTTACATGGCGTTGCTATGGTTCGTCTATTACAAGTCCTCAGTTCCCGGGTTCTAGCCCGAGAGCTGTCAATTGGATTTTCAATTTATTATTAAAAAATATTGAATTGAAAATATGAATTGGTGCTAGGCCCAAATAACCTTAGCTGTTAGTGGTCTTTAAAACACAATTTTTTATTAAAGTATACTTAGGTAATATTAAGTCATCTTCCAAATGCAAGACTGTTTTATGTCCTACCTAACTTTATACTTATTTACAGAATTTAGAACAGTGTTAAGTCACATAATATTCTGGAATAAAACAATATATTATGTGCCTAGTTACAGTTTCCTATTTTATATTAAGTCCAATTATCTAACGAATATTGAAGACATTTCCTGCAAACAAGATCTTAATTTGCTTCTCCTGTAAATTTTTTCAAAATCGGTTCAGCCGTTCTTTTTTCTTAAGCAAATAGACTCCAAAAAAGTAGATTTTACACAATATCTCGCGAATAAAAAATTATATCGACTTCGTAAGGGTGTCAATCGAGGCGTGTTAACGCCATTTTGATCCGACATAAATTTTATAAAAATCGGTTCAGCCGTTTTTTTTTTAATTATTGTTAAAAATAAATAATAGTTATGTTTTAATGATTAAAATGATTACTTTTCTGTTTAATATCTAATTTAATTATTATTATTAAATATTTATCAAACTGGGAAGTTCGTCGTGTGGACCTCAAGGGTCGCACTTTAGTCCTAATAAACGACCCACCTCACGGCTTGTTCATTTAGTATTTCGATAATGCACGACTCGTAAACAATACTGAAATACTCAAATCCCACGCGGCTATTTTTATATATAAAACAAGAGTATGCAACCAAAAGCCGCCTACTTGATTCAGTTTTAATATACTCGAGTTTGCTTTTTATGTACTGCTTAATTCGGATTAAATTTTAATAGAGATCATTTTTCATTTATTAGTATCATCTATTAAAGTTGCGTATATAATATAAAACATTCATTTGTTTTAAATGGTTTATGCGTATGATTACAGTGCAACCCATGTAACCGGTACGGAATTAATAAAACACTTCGATTTCTTATTGTCTAACGTACACCATTTACAGAACTGTTAGTTGTCGTATAACTTAATCATTTAAAATGATATCGGAGAGAGGGGGGAGATTGTAGATTATAGACGCTCGACAGCTGTGGTCTCTAAGTTCGAACACAGAGTAATTCGTACTACAAAACTATTGTAATGTTTAATAGATTGACATTTGAAGCATGTAATGCCATCTACATCTCATTTTCGAAAACTGCGCTTTGCGACATCGGACGAAGTATATAGGATTCTGAGGTGTTCAGAAACTTCTGAACCGATTTTGTTAAAACTGATCTGTTGTAAGTTGTAATAATGACGACTATATACATATCTACAAAATTTCATTAGGCATGCTAGATCAGTTTCCAAATGCGACCGAGGGACACCAAAATTGGCCACTTTGTAGGCACCTAGGTCGCCATTTTGGATTTAAAAAAATGGTAAGTTAGTCTACTCGACGAGACCTATTCAGAAATATCCCACAATCCACATGGATAATATCTTTGAATTTTTTTACCAAGTAATATTATACAAAATAAAACAAAAAAACTTCTACCCCACGTTCAAAAATAGATTACGCGCATCGGTCAAAAATGACATTTATATTAAACCATTTAAAAAGACACTAATTCTCTATTTCACAATCTTGTTATACTTACACTTTCCCTTAAGGCAGGGGGCGGCAACCTTTTGAGACGGAAGAGCCAAAAGTTACAATTTACAAAATTTCCCAGTTTTTAAAGAGCCACTAATTTCAATATTATGGTATTTGATTAGGATTATAACTAAACAAACAGAACATTGTTGCCACATTTAAAAAATGTCAGCTGTCCGTATACTCTCTACTCCATCTATTCTCACTGTTCTCTGTTGAGTGTTTTTATCCTGTTTAAATTTTTTTTGCAGTATAATACTTTTTATGAGTTTTGAAAATAAAATAATATAATTATTAATATTTGCGCATGGAACTGGAGAGCCGCATCTTGACATCATAAGAGCCGCAGGTTGCCGACCCCTGCCTTAAGGCGTTCTGAGTCCATGAATAGATACATCTACCCTTAACAGTCTAATATTGGGTTTATCGTACAATTTTATTTTTAATCACGCTGTTAAATGACGGTTGCTATGGCAACGATCAACAATTTGTCAATAGGAAAATGCAGCAACCAATGAACACGTAGCAATCAAAATTTTACAGCATGATTAAAAAACAGCCTGTTAAAATTGTACGATAAACCCAGCATTAATTACATTGATAAACCTATCCAGTAGTTAGAGCAAGTGAGTGACATAAAAACAACCCAGCTGCCGAGCCGCAGGTTGCCGACCCCTGCCTGAAGGCGTTCTGAGTCCATGAATAGATACATCTACCCTTAACAGTCTAATATTGGGTTTATCGTACAATTTTATTTTTAATCACGCTGTTAAATGACGGTTGCTATGGCAACGATCAACAATTTGTCAATAGGAAAATGCACCAACCAATGAACACGTAGCAATCAAAATTTTACAGCGTGATTAAAAAACAGCCTGTTAAAATTGTACGATAAACCCAGCATTAATTACATTGATAGACCTATCCAGTAGTTAGAGCAAGTGAGTGACATAAAAACAACCCAGCTGTCACAACAATGCGCATCAATCACCAGCGATACGTCAAGGATTTTAAATTCGTACCGTTTTGTGAAGTTGGAAATTGGAATGGTAATGCAAATACATCAGTCAGTGACTATTATAAAAAGTACACGCTGTACATCCATTATAAGTATGTGACTAATGTATTTTTTAAGTTGGATTACATTTGTGGGTTTTAGTTTTTATGTTATTTAATCTAACGATACGTTATTATGTTCCGCCGCTTTTGTATTATGTTAATCCATTTTGATAAGATCTCTAAATAAATCAATTTGATTATTCGGATTCACATTAGGTTCAATGTTTTTCTAAATCGAATTTTTATTGCGCGATTGCTTTATATTATTCAAACAAAATGTTTTATAGGCGGAGATTGTACAAACTTGTATTTGTTACTTTTTTGTTTTTGACGATCATTTTTACTTCCCACCTCTACTATGGTAGGGAAGTACTAATGGATTTAGTCCGAAAAAAATATTTCGAGATTTTAACAGATCTTCACGTTTTGAGAACCTAGCAATCGTTTAAGATCATTTTCTGACTGATGTATGTGTGTGTGTGTATGTGGTCAATTTTTCGCCTTCGATATCGTAAAAACGGAACAACATACGGCCATGCCGATTGTTCTGTTGTGTTTATCAGCCTTTAACTTAGATAGATCTGATTAGATTTTGAGTCAAATCGGTTCAGTGGATCCTGAGATATTAAAAAAAACGTTCTCAATGTCACGTATTAACATATGGTAAAAAAAAATATAAATGAATTCTAGATGTTATAATATGAAAAAAATGTAAATATTTTTTTTCTCTAAAATGTATTTTCGAGAAAAAAAATTTTTTACTAAAAAAAGAAAATTGTACGTAAATCAAGATAACCATGATTTTTGCTATATTACTAGCCATCAGTAGATCACCAAACAAAAAAGAAGGCCATGCATTTTTTCAAAGAATAAAAAAAGAGTGTTTATTTTTTGCAAATATTTACTAGGTGGGAAGTATAGGACTGGTCATCTGTCGAATTTTTTATTTTGAAGAAAGGTCTAACCTCTTCCCTCCCACCTAAAACTTTATTACACATTTTTGATCCAAGGATAGATTTTTTGCGTTAAAGTAAAGCCTGTTGGGTCACTACCTAGGGTGAATAAAAAAAAACCAGTCCAGGCTAAACATAACACCATTTTGAATATTTTTAAAAAGCGCTCGATAGCGTGCTTAGACACATCCTTTATCCAATTTTAAATCAGAACTGATCCTCTAAGTTTAAAAATAAGATTTGTGTCCCGTTTTGGTATTCTTTCGTGCCTGGCAACTTCAAATTCACGTCTAAAATTCCTTTGAGTCTGCACAATGCTCTGTGTTCGAATAAAATTTTCAACAACGAAAGCACGCTGATTTACTAGAAAATGACCCATAACTAGACAAATTGCATGAAATAAGTTTAACAATTACGGGCAACTAACAGTCGTACATCAATTATTTTGTATGGTAGATGGTGGCTGAAATTATAAGCGCTTATAGGTTTGCACAACAAAGCTTTGATACTAGGCATTGATACAAGCTTAAATCGCGTTTGAAATGTCAGATAGCGAAGACGAATATTTGTGTTCTTCTGCTGCAACGTGGTATATTTTAAATACAAATTTGGGTAGGAGCTATCATGTCCACCCTATTAATAGAAAACGATCTAAACATGGCGAATTTCATCATTTATACCAAGAATTAAAATTTTACCCAAACCGGTTTTTTGAATATTTACGTATGAAACCTAACACTTTTAAATACGTCTTAGAAAAAACTCAAAACAAATTTAATAAAAACTGGCAAAATTTCATTTATTAAACTAATCAGATCCATTGCGAAACTTGTAACGGCCATTTGACAGTTGTCACACGTTGATTGTAGTAGTCAGCGCGCTGAAAGAATGGTGAGATACATTCTTGAATCTACCAGCTCTTGTAACAGCGCTTATACCTGCAACACTCACTGCTTCGTTGTGTACGCTCGCATATATAACAATGCATTAATTTAAGCAAGCCCTGCTATGATCTACGCTACCATCTAGAATCCCAGCTCCATACTGCACGTACCTTTAGAAACAAAAGGGACATTTAGACATGTCACTGGCACTGAGGAAGTAATTGATAACTCTGCCAGCGCGAATCTGGAAGTTTCTGGTTTGGCTCCGACGATGACGGTTTAAACAAATACAATTTCCTGATATTGCATTCAACATCGTAACGTGGGTGTTTTCCCTAAATATCAATGTTTAGTATTTAGTCACATATGCTGCAAGTAATTTTCTATAACAATATTCAGAGTCGATCTTGACTTACAAATTATGGAATAAGGTTAATGCCATTTTGTGTTTTTAAAATAGACTTGACTTGATTGTGTCAACAATAGGTACGTTTTATTGTTATAGAATGTGCTTGGAAATATAAAAAAAAACCTCTACCATTATTAGTCTTAGAACGTTCTATAATTATTGCTGTTCATTTATTCTATACACGTCGATGGTTAAAAAAAGAACTACCAAGGATTTGTTTCACCGTAGGTTCTTTACATGGAATTGCTATAAATATATTTCTTATTTAGTTTAAATTACGTAATCGGGTCGATCGTATAATTTAAATGCCACAAAATAATTCATTAGACTTTAACACGAAGACAGTTTGGTGTTGTGGTTAGCGTATTACTTTTTGGATCAGACTCAAAATCTTTTCAAAATATTTTGTCTATCTGTTCGTGAAAACCGAATGAAGTCTTGGAGTTTATCGCATCAGACAGACAGGCGTTGTCTTTTATAATATATGCAGGGATTTTGTAAATGGAAACTAATGATGTTCTAGAATTAAGATAAGAATCTTTCGGGCTTATGAGCCGTGTTCTTCTCGGTGTCCTGCTGTCGACAGCAGGACACCGAGAAGAACACTATGACCACGTCGAACACACCACTGAAGATGCTTGCCGCAGTTGCAAGCGAAACGTCTGGAAGAAGAAGAAGCCATTCCAGTAGACCACGGCTCATAAGCCCGAAAGATTCTTATCTTAATTCTATTAACGCCGGCCGTAAAAGCCTACATTCTTTTATAATAATGTTCTGTTAGATGGTTTAGTTAAACACCTCTGTTAAAAAAAAAATACTAGGGTGCAGTTTTATGAAACCACGCTACAAGTGAAACTTTTTTCTATGACCCTAAACGATTTTAACCCGAAATCGCCGAAAGTATATAATTTTGTTTACGTGGTTTTGGTTTAATCGTTTGATTATCAATAGTCGATAAGAAAGGAAGTAAATGCGGATACAAATGGTTTTTCAATTCTTTTAATTTTAATAAGTAATCATATATTATTTATAATAATAATAAAAAATCTCTTGTAATACTAAATCGCCGTGAAAAGTGCACACCCCGCTACGTTTGAATGTGTACCTACGGTAAAAAATAAAGATACTTAATATTAGTATACAGAGTTCACTAGTTAGTTGTTATGTTCGTTTAGGTGTGTTTGTGTGTGTCAAACGACATCGAGTTCGGGTATTCGACCAATCAGAATGGACCCTGACTGCAGGGTCTAGTCGCTTGTCTGTAGTATTTGGTAGATATTGTACATGAATGTAATGCAGCCAGAAGTTCTAAATTACTTGAAGTACATTTATAAGTATTAAAAGGACATATATAAGTTTTTAGTGTATTTGCCATAATATGGCACATACACTATTGGCGTCGGTCGGATGGCGGGACCTAGGGGTCTGACCAAAATTTCTCGACGTTTCATAGCCTCCTGAACACTTTGGCACCATTTTTAAAAATGTTTATATATATATGTATGTATATATATATATATATATGTGTGTGTGTGTGTACACGATAACTCTCAACAGACTTAATCGATTGAAACGAAATTTGGTACACACATTGGAACCCATCACCGCAAGAAGCCTATTTAAAATGGGCCCGATCGGACCATTTTCAGGGTTGTATTTAGGGGTTCCAAAAAGTTTTTGGGCCCAAAAATACCGAAAAACTTGTCAGAATAGTTTCAAAATTGAAATTTAACTCTTTAGTAAAGATTAAAATGTGCTGCTAAAATTTTAATAAAATCGGCCCGACAGGACCGGACTTTCAAATTTTATGAAAACACTAGTTTGTTGATACGGATTTACTTATGGAAGGGTGTATTTAATTGGGTGTACTGATAAAATCCATGTCTAATATTGAAATTTAGAAAAATTTAATTATTTTAAGGGATGTATTAAGGGGTTAAATTTTTTATTTTTTCAAAAAACAAACTTAAGTTTACATAATAATGCCACAATGCCTGTATTAGCAAACACACTATATTGTCGGCAGGGTTTGGCACTGCGACCCGAGTTTTTTATGTAAATATAATCAGCAAATGAACCACAATGCATAAATTTGTCTATGGATTTAATGTCTTCCTTGTAAATCTGGTTATTAGTACCCGAATACTAGGTTATTATATTGACGCTTGCATAGTTAACACCTTGTCATGATCAATACAGTAAAATAGCACTGTGTGTTGGTGTTTGGTTTTTTTTACAGTTTGTACGAGATGACTTTGCCGCGTCGTATAACCTACACTTTATTGAAGCCAAGAAGGGTCAAAGGTTGCTATTTAACGACGCGTATCCAATAGCGTTTTTCGTATCGGCGCATGCGCTCTGACTACATAACTTTTTTTGTAATTTTTTTGTTTGTTTGCATGTTTCCTTTATCCTCATTCTACTTGAAAACAGCTAGGGCGATACAAAACCTTTTTAATTTACAGACACGAAAATAAGTACACAAAAAAAAATTGGAAACAAATTAATTTGAGTATTCCATACCGGAACTTACCCCCCCCAACTCTTCATCTCAAATCCTTTCCCCTCGCCTAAAAACGGTTATGGTTCTCTCGACGTTATTTTCAAAACTAAAGGGTTCGGATAAACGCCAAATGAAGGACCAAGAATCACGTTACAGATTCTCAAGCAAATTTTTTGAAAGAAGTTTTGGCTACGTGTGAAAGTTTACGTAATTTTTAAAAAGTTAAAAGTTTTTTCAGGAATTTTTTTTTCAATTTTTCGCCTGAGGTATATGTAATATGTATGGTCATTTATTAAATCGGGTCAATAAGCCATTTTCCTGAGAGTAGTTCTTTCAATTATCCACGAGAGGCACTTGTGGTAGGTACAAACATTATAATTTATTATCCATTAGTGTCGTGTTATTTTAGTGATACGTATAACGTAATTATTTTATTAATTTAATATTAATAATAATTTAATAATTAAGTTATACCACTAAAATGACACGACACTAATGGGGAATAAATAATGTTTGTACCTACCACAAGTGCTGCCTCTCGTGATTAATTGAAAGAACTACTCTCAGGAAAATAATTCATTGTTAAAAGATCTGAAAAAATTACATAATGTCAGTTGAGTTATGTTCATCTCTTGTGTAATATGTCTTATTAATTATTTACCTATAGACTGTGCAGGGGGGCGAAGTTATAATAATATCGACGCGAGCGCTCGTTGTGACATCCATTGTAAACTCGGAACTCTAATTTTCCGTAATTGTCAGTGAGAATTGTTGTTTAAAATGTCAAGTAAGTAAAACCATGATTTTACTTATAACTTATTTGGAAATTAGTTCTATACCCGGTCCGTAAGATTACAGGCGCCATGGTTTTAGGTTATGCTGTCGTCTGTCAGTATAAACCATAGACATAGATGTAGGTACACCTCCATGTCTGATATAAATTAGTTAGTTATTTTTTATTATACGCCAAAATTGAAAAAGAAAAAAACTTAAAATAAATTTATATTAGAAATCGTGTCCATCGTAATTATAATAAAATTAAGAAAAATCGCAGGATCGTGGACAAAATATTTGATTTATTAAATTAATAATATTAAAATAAATAATTTTCATGTACCTTTTATGCTATGCTATTTATACTATATGCCCGCAGCGAAATTAAATGTATTAGTTTATTAAAAAATTTCGCGGTCTAAAACAACAATAAAAATGAGTTCAATTGTGCACTATTGCCCGCTAGCGGCGCTAGTAGGCTTCGTGCACACAACCTCATGAATCATTTGTTTCCATTGACATTTTTATGACTTGACAGTCTACTTCATAAATGTGACAGCTGACCCGTTTGCGTTAGTTCCTAAAGCGCCCTGAGTTTGTTGACAAATAATATTAAAAAAATGAGCCCAATACTTTGATGTAACAGTAAAGATTGCATAAAATAAAAAAACTCGGGTCGCAGTGCCAAAACCCTGCCGACAATATAGTGTATTTGCTAATACAGGCCCTGTGGCTTTATTATGTGAACTTAAGTTCGTTTTTGGACAAAATGAAAAATTAACCCCTTAATACATCCCTTAAAATAATATTTTTTTTCCTAATTTCAATATTATTATCAATGCAACCTCTGTACCAAATTAAATACACCCGTCAGCAAATAAATCACTATCCGTAAACTAGTGTTTTCATAAAATTTGTAAGTCCGGTCCTGTCGTGCCGATTTTGTTAAAATTTTAGCAACACATTTTAATCTCTACTAAAGGGTTAAATTCCAATTTTGAAACAATTCTGAGATTTTTTTCGGTATTTTTGGGCCCAAAAACTTTTTTCAACCCCTAAAAACTACCCTTAAAATGGTCCGATTGGGCCCATTTTAAATAGGTTCCGTGCGGTGATGGATTCCAACGTGTCTACCAAATTTCGTTCAAATCAATTAAGTCTTTCGAGAGTTATGCCGCGACACATATATATATATATATATATATATATATATATATATATACATATATAAAAACATTTCTAAAAATGGTGCCAAAGTGTTCAGGAGGCTATGAAACGTCGAGAAATTTTGGTCCGACCCCTAGGTCCCGCCATCCGACCGACGCCAATAGTGTATGTGCCATATGGCAAATACACTAAAAATGAAGAGATATAAACGTGCAGAATGATCCGCGCCATATTCATAAATTAGATAAGGCTGGAAAAAAGTGACATTTACAGCCAAGTTTGAGTTTGAAAAGAATAACGTGAAGAAAATCGTCTTTACTTACAATAAATTGTAATAAAAACATTCGGGTCTGAAACAACACATTTAGATAGTGAGTTGAAATATTTTTTTCTTGGACAAGTAACATGATTTTAGAACGACTTAGATTAGTTTATGATATTTTTAGTTCATGTCGTCGTGAAATATTATGTTGTATGATTGTTCAAGAGACTTAGATATCAGATACCGTATTTATATATTTTTTAATACAAATACAAGCGGTTGTAAATTCGGTTCTCCTTCAATTTAAAATTTTTACAAATTGTGTGTGTGTGTGTTTTAAAAGACTACCAACAGCTAAGGTTATTTGCGTCTAGCACCAATTCATATTTTCAATTTATAATTTTTTTTTAATAAATTGAAAATCCAATGGACACTTTTACCAGCTCTCGGGCTAGAACTTCTAGAAGTTAGAACCCGGGAACTGAGGACTTGTAATAGAGGAACCATAGCAACGCTATGTAAACAACAGCATTGCTACACGCTCGGCCATTCTCAAGCCCTAAAATTTTTACAATACATTACTCGTCCCACATATTAAAATTTGATAATTTTGGACAGTGCATATTATTCCTCGTACATAAAATATTTATCTAAATTGTGTTTTATTTGCTTAAAATTGAACTTTTGAAGAAGTTGTTGCAAAAAATATTGTATGTAACGCGTGTCTAAAGTGATCTGACAGCCGTCATTTTACAATACTCTCCTAAGGTTATGTTGCATTTTTGGGCTCGCGCGGTAAACTCACACTTGTTCTGGTATAGATGCAACATAACCTTAGGCTCGTATCGCAAAATCGCAACTGACCTAATATAATTCGTCACTTAAATGCGACTTGTTGTATAAATATCTATTATCGTTCTTATTGGGAACTGACGAATTGAGACATGACATCTGGTGGCAAAAAGTTAACCTATCATAAAATTACAACTGTCTAGTTAATATATGGTGTTAACATTGACATTTAAATTTAATTAATTAATTATGAAATAAGTTAAAATGGAAGTTGAACGTTTTCCAGAACGTAAAAAATCGAAAGCTAGAGTTTGTTGTGTAGTAAACGGTTGTCAAAGTAAATTTGCTAAAGATTTAGACGTTATTTTTCATAAGTTTCCGAAGCATCATACTTTTGGTAATGTATTGTTTTTTCGTAATGTTAAAAAAATTGATAAATATATAGCGTCAACACTAACTACTATCAGTTATCACATACGTAATTTTTTTAAAACTGCTATTTTCTGTCGGCCATGTTTTTGAAGCCACACCCACATGTCAGTTCCCAATACCTAGACCCTGACTGTTGATTTTAGTTGCTCATTAAACGGTAGCTGGATATACACTGTACATCGAATAGTTTAGTTTTTTTTATATTTGATCGTCTTTATGAATTTCGAGCTATATAGAATAACGGATATTTAAAAGATTTCTTTTTCTTTGAAATAAACCTTTCCAATCTCACCTGTCGTAATGTTTTACATTCGTTATTAATCATCCTGTATATATCGCATACTTGACAGTGATCTGTCTTTCATTTTGACCCACCTTGATCTTTTTTTAAAGAACAACAGTACAGTCTCTTCTTGCACTGGAACCGTAGGTTTGGATGACCAGTTTTGAATTGCGAACATAAATTTGATGACGGCGTTGAATTTCTGTTATTGTTGTTGCTTGTTTTATGATACAAGACATTTTTAGATCTATTATTGTTGCAGGAATTTATTGTTATAATTTTATATTTTATTTGTGATAATTTATAGCTTAACCTTAATTTCTATTGTAAGGAAAACTATAGGTAACAGGTACAGTGAAAGTCTATAGCGACAAAATTCTTTTGTACCTTCTGCAGCGAGAAAAATAAATTAAGTATTCCTTTTGCCAACGATTACGTGATCACGTTTATTGCATTTTTTCTCCCATGTATGATATCTTAACGTTATACGCAAGAGGTCAGTAGAAACGACCGATATAGAAGACAGTGTGGTGTAATGGTTAGCGTAGCAGGCTTTTGGATCACACTGTCGGGGGTCGATTCCCATCTCCGCTCATGGATGTTTTGTGATTTAAGTTATTTGTTATTTGATTTGACGCTAATGACCTCTGTTGTCGAGCATCTATAATTCACAATTCATTCATTCGTTATTTGATTTGATGTAATTAATAAAACGCTAATGACCTAAGTTCTCGACGCGTCTATAATCTATAATAAAAAATAAATGAAACGTCCGATAAAGTTTTACAGTGATTGAATTCAATTTATCTAATAAATATAAACAAAAATGCACCCTTTTGGAGATAAGTCCACTATTTTTTTAGACCACCAACAGCTAAGATTATTTGGACCTGGCATCATTTCACATTTTCTGTAATATTTTTAAATAATAAATTGAAAATCTAATTGACACTTTTACCAACTCTCGGGTTAGGACATGGGGACTAGGGGCTTGTAATAGAAGAGCCATGACTTATTTTTTTTATTTATTTATTTTATGAATTGCTGGTAGGACCGTCTTTAATTTTTTTTTTTGTTTCAGGATGAGTGTCGGGCCGAGAGCAAGCAGTGGCCCGGGGCGGCGAGAATTTCAAGTCCATGCTCTGATAACGCGTCAGAGGTGAGTTTATTTTTTGACTCTATTTATCCAAAAAATATTATATTTCAACTTGTCGAGAGCCCCGTAATTATCCATTGTATTTTAAAGACCACCAACAGCTAAGGTTATTTGGGCCTAGCACCAGTTCATATTTTCATTTCATTATTTTTTTTTAATAATAAATTGAAAATCCAATTGACACTTTTACCAGCTCTCGGGCTAGAACCCGGGAACTGGGGATTGTAATAGAGGAACCATAGCAACGCCATGTAAACAATAGCATTGCTACACGCTCGGCTATTCTTAAGCCCCTCCGTAATTATCAAGTTGTAATTTCAAAACGTATGAAGTGTTTTAAAACATTAAAATTACTGGTCCGAGAAGGGATCCTTGCGGTACTCCAGCAGAAATTTGCTGTGTTAAAAAAAAGTGGGTGATTGTACTTATGTACGCGCGTTAGAAGTTATACTTCTTTGGCGTGATTAAGAACTAATTTTTAATTTGCATGCAAATAATTTTTTGCCATACCCACTACAAAATAGCTACTTTCGATTTATGTATAGCGACCATTAATGACCCATTTAACAGGCAGGTGTGCGGAAAATGGTTTACTTTCTGCACTAGCGCAGAAAATAACGGTTGCCATAGCAACTTCTGTTTATTCGCTCTATACGCCTGCGTACGCTTGCCATTCCTTACTTGCACGAACTTTGCGGCACACTGCAAGGAAAGATGACGACGCAAATGAACTGACAGAATTTTTTGAAAATGATCTAAAAATTAGTAGGTATTTTGTAGTGGGTATGGCAAAAATACCATATAATGTCCAGTACGTTATGGTATTACGACTCGTGTGACTGTAAAAACTCGCTACCGCTCGTTTTTACGTACTGTCATCACTCGCCGTAATATACCCTATTACGCATCTAGACATACAATCTACTATTGTGAAATAAAATAATAAAAGGACATGAAGTGAATTTATCATATATGTAATACTCCTATATTGTGTGTTTTTAAAGACCACCAACAGCTAAGGTTATTTAGGCCTAGCACCAATTCATATTTTCAATTCATTATTTTTTTTTTAATAATAATAATAAAATCCAATTGACACTTTTACCAGCTCTCGGGCTAGAACCCGGGAACTGAGGACTTGTAATAAAGGAACCATAGCAACGCCATGTAAACAACAGCATTGCTACACGCTCGGCTATTCTCAAGCCCAATACTCCTATATTGCTAGCCGGGGTCTGGAGTCAGACGAAAAGCCTATACGGTGCAGACATATATATTTCTGTCTCTCTCGCAAGACGTCGAGTCTTATGCGCATGAACAATTTATAATATTAATTGATCTAGGATAATAACAAGGTTAATAGTGATAATAATATTTCCGAAATTGCTATGGAAACAATGTAAATCGAATGTTGCAACGCTTGCGCACAACGAGATGGATTTCTCGACAAAGATAGAAACAGTAATTTGCTGTCTCACTTGCGGCCTGATACTTCCACTTACGGGCGCAAGCAATATAGGACTATGATATATGGTATTTATTTATATTTGTTTATATGGTAACTATGGAAATCATAAATGCTGCAACTTCATCCTGTTCATTTTGATCTTAGTGTGGGCGCGTATCGTAAAAATTCACTCTCATCATTTTTCAGAACGCGTCAAAAGAAGTATAACTTCAATAATAATAAATTGAATAGATAAACTTAGCAGTTGGGAATCTTTACAAAAAGAAAAGTACATGTGAATTAAATTAATTTATTTTGAATTTATATAAATACTAATTATTTTTTGATTTCGCGTACGATTAATGTAGTTAGTTAAGTATGTATGGTGTTTTCTTTTCTCTGTTTGAGTACATTCAATAGACACATTTACTTATACAGCGGTACCATTCAAGTGAAGTGATTAGTAACACAGGTAACAGATGGAAGATGGACGCTGCCTGGTAATTCAAATGCTGTTTTAAACACACTACTGTAAATATTAAATAAAATTATATTTTATAGCCAGCACACTTTGTCTTGACTGTTACACACTCTAACTGACACTTCTTGTTCGGATGGAGTTCTTTAAGTCGACTCTAAATGACATGACAAACTAGTGGCGGCGTTAGAGGGTGGGCCGGGTGGTCCATGGCCCACCTTAAACTGTCTTGACCCACTCAGAAATAATCCCCAATCTCTAGTTGATCAATAAAAATTAATAAACAAACACTTGAAAAATTCTATACATTTATTAATCTCAACGATCGTTTCGGGTTCCTAACTCATCATCAGGAGTTTACATTAAATTTAATGTAAACTCCTGATGATGGGTTAGGAACCCGAAACCATCGTTGAGATTAATAAATGTGTAGAATTTTTCAAGTGTTATGTTTATTAATTTTTATTCAATCATGTTCTACCAAGTGCCTAGCGATAATTCTATAGAATTTCTCTCTAGTTTATCTTTTAAATACGTTTTTAACCCTTAAAATTTCAACAATTTTCTTGTAAATTCTATAGCAAGTAATCTGGGTTAAAATTTTATCGACCATTGAAATTTTGGGAACAAATGTTATTGGCCCACCTTCAGAACGCCCAAGTCTGGCCTACCTTAACAAAAAATCCTAGCGCCGCCACTGTGGCAAACCAAGGTTGACATTCATGCCTTGTGGATGGTTTTTGTATGGAAAATATTTAACAAATCGTTTTTTGGAAAAATGTGAGGTTATATTAATTCTTTTAAAGAAACCAGTTCAAAAATTCTTGTATAGTAGGTACATTACAGTCGGTGTAGCACCATTTATCTTGCTATGATATTACATATTATGTACAATATGTATCGAATCTATCTAGAAGATTAGGTAATCTGGAGAATGACTCGGAATTCAATACGTGAATCGACTTAAAAAAGTGGTTATATCAATGGAGACGGGCACATAAGAAATGTAATATAGATGGCAGCAGGTATATAGCCGCCTAAGGGTACGTGCAGTACTCAGCTGGGATTCTAGATGGTAGCATGTATGGTAGATGGTGGCTGAAATTATAAACTCTCGGGTTAGAACCCGGGAACTGAGAATTTGTAATAAAGGAACCATAGCAACGCCATGTAAACAACAGCATTGCTACACGCTCGACTGTTCTCAAGCCCCATTAATTTGTAGCAATTTCACATAAGGATTCAGATAATCTTTGAAAAGAGTAAACTTTAAATCGAATTATTTTCTCCTCTTGTTATACACTCCTAGATCCTGCACATATTATTTTATAAGGTAGGTATGAGCCATGTCTACATGTAAAATATTGTAATAGTCATGTATTGATTAAGCTACCACTGTGTTGACCCCATGACCCCATCTTTCAGGTAAAACCTGTGTCTGTCTGTCTATATAATATTATGTTGATTGCGGCTCCATGTATACCGGGTGTCTTGTGAAAAACAAACCGGAATTATCAATGACATCGGTAGCGATTCCAAGACTCTTCTATATTATGCTTATAGCCCTCCGTTCCCAAGTTTCGATTTGAGAACTGGTGAAAATATCAATTTGAATTTCAATTTTGCAATCAGCGTTGCCAGACACTTTTCTCTCTTGGTTACGCGCAGTAACCTAAAATAGTACGCCAATCCTTCCTAGAGTACGCAGTACGGCACATATGAAAATTTTTTTTATAAAAAAATAGAACCTCCTTAAAAAATGCCACTAAAAAGAGAAAAATAATAACATTTTGGCGCCGAACTCAAAATTTTATTATTTTTCTCTTTTTAGTAGCTTTTTTTGAAAAAGGTTCTATTTTGTTATAATTCTTTTTAAATTTTTTCCTTTTTGGTGGCTTTGTAATACATCGTTTGTACGTTAATAACCGACTTCTTTCTAGTTTCTTGATATTTGATTACTAAACTAAAAAAATAAACTACTGAACCGATTTCAGTAAAAATTTATATGAGACCAGTCTGAAGGAATGCCCTATTAAATAAAACAAGAATTATCAAAATCGGTTAACAAATTTGTTAACATATATAAAATGATTGATAAAACTAAAAAAATCACATATTATGTACAAAAGAAATAGTTACGTACCTACACTTATTTGTATGATAAACGAAGAGAGAAATATATTTTGGGGTTACCATCAATTCGTTTAAACTTGAAGCGAATATAATAAAATGTAGTGACCACTCGCAGTCATATTTATTAAATTTACCGAAATGTAAAATATGTATAAATGTTAATTTTCGGAGAGTGGGTTCGAACGCAATTTCAAGTATTAAAACTTAAAATAGTACGCAAAACGCAAAGAGAGTACGCGAGTACGCAAAGAGGCCGGATAGTACGCAAAACGTACTATTCGTACTCTACTGGCAACGCTGTTTGCAATATCACAAATTGAAAATATGAAATGGTACTGGGCCTTCATACAAAGAGGCCTTAAAAATACGTACTGTATCAATAGTCTATATACTAATATTATAAAGAGGAAATTTATTGTAGATTATAGACACGTCGATATCTCAGGTCATTAGCGTATTATAAAGAGGAAACGGGGAAACGTGTGTTTGTGAGTGTATATGTTATGGGTAAATTCTGGAACTACTGAACCAATTCTAAAAATTCTTTCACTAATAGAAAGCTACACTTTCCCTGAATGCTATAGGCCATTGTTTCCTAATCTGTGGTCCGCGGACCCCTGGGGGTCCGCGAGCATATGTTTGGTGGTCCGCGGTCCCATACGCATCTATCTTACTTAGAGCATTAACAAAAATAAATAAATTACCTACGCCAAACAATTATTAGTTGCAAATTATTAGTTGCAAAAAAGCAGCACCAACCTTCTCATTAATGTTTTTCTACGAAAAAGTTTGTTTTTTGTTTTTTACTTCCCACCTCTACTATGGTAGGGAAGTAATGGATTCAGTCCGAAAACAATATTTCGAGATTTTAACAGATTTTCACGTTTTGAGACCCTAGCAATCGTTTAAAATCATTTTCCGACTGATGTCTGTATGTGTGTGTGTGTGTGTATGTGTGTGTGTGTGTGGTCAATTTTTCGCCTTCGATATCTTAAGAACGGAACAACATACGGGCATGCCGATTGTTCTATTGTGTTTATCAGCCTTTAACTTAGATCTGATTAGATTTTGAGTCAAATCGGTTCAGTGGATCCTGAGATATTCAGAAAAACGTCCTCAATGTCACGTATTAACATAGGTAAAAAAAAATATAAATGAATTCTAGATGTTATAATATGAAAAAAATGTAAATATTTTTTTTCTCTAAAATGTATAGTTTTCGAGAAAAAAAATATTTTACTAAAAAAAATAAAAATTGTACGTAAATCAAGGTAACCATGATTTTTGCTATATTAAGTTAGCCATCAGTAGATCACCAAACAAAAAAGAGGGCCATGCTTTCTTCAAAGAATAAAAATTGAATTGTGTTTTAAAGACCACCAACAGCTAAGGCTAATTGGGCCTAGTCAAAGAATAAAAAAAAGAGTGTTTATTTTTTGCAAATATTTACTAGGTGGGAAGTATAGGACTGGTCATCAGTCGAATTTTTAATTTAATGAAGGAATACTAAAATATAATATTGTCCGAAAATTGCACCTTTTTTTTACTCAGGGGTCCTTGGCATTATGCTTGATTTCCTTGGGGGTCCGCGGCTGAAAAAGGTTAGGAACCGCTGCTATAGGCAATATTTTATTTTGATAAATTTCTCGCGGGGGGTATTACAAAGAAATAAAATTAGTTTGTATGTAAAGGATCTCTGGAACTACTGAACAGATTCTAAAAATTCTTAAGCTGGGTAAGAACAAATTTTCATAACTGTAGGTATCTACTATTTGGTATACTTTGACTATACTTGCATAACCTGCTGACCATTGTTTAACATATTACTAGAAGATTTTGATCCTTATGAGCGTAAAT
Organism: Mongoloraphidia duomilia; assembly: GCA_039654895.1. Classification (NCBI taxonomy): domain Eukaryota; kingdom Metazoa; phylum Arthropoda; class Insecta; order Raphidioptera; family Raphidiidae; genus Mongoloraphidia; species Mongoloraphidia duomilia. The sequence goes on from CM077527.1 coordinate 20,321,221, forward strand.
GAGGCCACTTTTAATAGAGGCAGCTAGACGTCGCACTATTGGCCATCTGTTGACTAGCATCCTAAGTTTTATTATTTAATCTTTGAGTACAGAATAATTGTAGAGTTTACAGAAGTGAGTTGTGTTGACAATCGTTAGGCCATCTGGTGACTAGCATCTTAATTTTATTTAAGACAATCTTGCGTCATTGGTTCATATTGCATAATATTTCGCGGTGACTATTAATAGACAACCCCTAACGTTCTTTCGAAACGCCTCTTTTTTGAGATGTTTATATTCACGAGGAATATTATTATAAGTATATAGAGGCAGAACCATAAGTAAAAGATTTTTTATAAAAATTTGTTTCATGCAAGTTTATTGACAATGTTGTATCCTGTGACATCGTATTTTTATTATTATTATGATAATCTGATAAATATTTTAAATTGCAATTTAGATAATCTGGCTGCCCGGTTGTGATCAAGTTGTCTACGAAGTATGCGATATGTAAATTTATGTTGTATACAATATATCTGAAGCATATATTTTAAAATTTTTGGATAAGATGCGATGTTGACTGGTTTATACATGGTCCGTACACAATATCACAATAATTAAAAGATGATAAAATGAGCGATTCCACTAAGTATTTGTCTATGTATAATCCTAAATTTTTGCAGTAGTCTACAGAATTAGTTTGATGACCAGACAGCGTTACGGCACTTTAGCCAACTGATTCCGGCTTTCTATAGACATTGTATTGAATTTAATTGGATTTAACATTAGGGCAAGACTTTTGGACCATTCTGATATTTTATTTAATTTTAAACTTAATAATGTTAATCATTATTATGTCAAACTAAAAATATTCATACATAAGAAAATTAGATAATCAAATTCATTAAAGGGGCCTACACACGATCAGTTTAACTGCGCAGTTTAACCCTTGTGGCGTCATGTCTAAGCGATAAACTGAGATAACTGCATAGTTCCGACAAATTTTAACGCAGGCTTTTGGCCTGCGCATTTGACTCTACTTTGTACCGATAAACTGCGAAGTCAGCTCAGTTAATTGAACAGTTGGCACAGTCATGTGTAGTCTTTGGGTAAGTTCGGTTTTGCGCTCAGATCAATCTGAGCGCAAAACCGAACTTCCCTTTCTAGTCGTGTCTAGCCACGCACGTCAGCTCTTCAAACTGAGAACAATTGAGGAGCAAACTGAAATAGCCCACACACCGTACAGTTCACACAACTGTGCAGTTTGACTGCACAGATAAACTGCGAAGTTAAACTGATCGTGTGTAGGCCCCTAACAATTGGAAAAATTGTGAAAGATTTATTTTAAATTCTTTTATTTAACAACAAATTTTACAATCTTAATGAATTTGATTATCTAATTCTCTTAAACTGCTTGCTTTTGTTAACTAATTAGTATAAGTTGCTATGATAGACTAAGAGCGGATAACACTTTTTCATGTGTTTTTAGAAGACTTGGAACTTTTTTTAAAAGATAACTTTTAAATATCTCTACAAGGGGTAAATAGTCTGTCATTCCAAATGCGGGGCAAAACTTTTTCTAGACTTTACTAATGATAAACACACATAAGTCTTTTTTCGCAAGAGTGAACAAAAAAATATGGGGTGGTTTTGCCCCGCGTTTGGAATGACAGAGTATATACCCCTTGTAGAGATATATAAAATTCATCTTTTAAAAAAGTTCCAAGTCTTATAAAAACACATGAAAAAAGTGTTATCAGCTCTTAGCCTATGAATACATCAAAATATATTTTACGAGTGTTTGAACAATTTTTATTCAGAGACAAAGAAATATAAAATCAGATAGCGTTTACAGATAAATTATGTAACTAAACTAAGTTCACTTTATATAAGTTTTATACAGTCTCAACAAATTTCAAAACATTAAAATAATGTCAGCTGCGGCAGTGATGTAAATATCTTATATCATTATTTAGGATCAGTTAGAGGTAGCATTGACAATATCTGAGCTGTTAGTTCAACAATAATATAGGTGGAAGCACAAGTCAACATTGAGTTTGTGGGCCAGGGGAATGAAACGTAAGCGGGCAGCTATAGTATATTTTTCAGTACATGGAATCACTATCTTCCCATATAATATGTTAATCAATGCTGCTGACGCATTATTTTTTTGCGATGAAAAACTGTTTTAATTTTATTTCCGGGACAAACTGCGTCCCACAAGGATTTTGAACGGGTTGATTGAAAATAGCCCTAGAAACGGGACGTCCCGTAAAAAATCCAGAACAGTTGGCAACCCTAAGACCCTTGAAGTCTATCGATTAGGTATACAATTTCTGTTTTTTGATTTTGTTGAAGTATTTTTTAACAGACATCTAGTATGCGTTGATATCTTCAACAGCAAGACGTTCAGTTGATTGAATGACCTTGCGAAGTATCGAGTTATGCATTTATGAGCTTTAAAACTTAAAGACATAGATGGATACTAATTCCGTTGATGTGATTACTATAAAACATTAGATACTACGTTACTACCTACACACGATTCTGAAGCATTCTTGTGTACTTATATCAACAAATATTTGTATTGTGTCGAATTTAAAAATCTCGGCACAAATGCTACTTTTCGACGCTTTTTTTGAACTTGTTGAAAAAACTAGACATCGAATGGATCGTGTGTGTTGAATGTCATGAAAATAATTATGACACACACGTCCACATTTAGATAAATTTATGACAAATACGATACACAACACATGTGTAATTTATTTATGTGATTTTAATTTTATATTTCAAAAAAAAACTTTTTAAAGACACGCTTTTATTTAAATGCATTAAAAAGGAAAAAAAATAAGTTTTAATTATTTAGTTTCATAATTATTATAAAAGCGTGGGTTGTAAACTCTACGATATTTTATTAGTTACGACTTTTATAATTATGAAACTAAATTATTAAAACTTATTTTTTCCTTTTTAGTACATTTAAATAAAAGCGTGCCTTTAAAAAAGTTTTTTTCTACTAATATTTTATTTTGTTCCTTTTAGTCGTTCAAAAGTTTATCCTCTTTTGACTCCCTTAGGGATTGAATTTCGAAATATCCATTCATATAGGGATGCTTACGTCACAAAAGAAACCTACTGTCCAAATTCCAAGTTTCTAGCTTTAGCGGTTTGGCCTATAAGCGTTGAATAGTCAAAAAAAACCTACACCATCATTTGAACCTCTTAGGGATTAAATTTAATTCTAAAAACGATTGATTCATGTGTTGTCATCGGGAATGCATATGTGTACCAAATTTTAAATCGATCGGATACGTGGAAGTCGTTCAAAATTGACTTGCAAGATTTGACCTAAACAAACTAACATACTAACATTGCAAGTTAAATAAAAACTTCTAAAAATATAAAACGTTTCATTCGATCACTTTTATTGAATTATTACTTTAAGAAGTTATTAAATTCGAATTTGGTAATGACCATGTTGCGTAATATATCTGACCCAAGGCAATGCTTGAAAACCACTTTTTTCAATAATTTTTAAATATCGTATTTGTATTCCAGATAATGTGAAATACGGTATTTCAAAATATACTTGTATCGGTAATTTTTCTTCCAAATCTTCGTTTTCAATGCTAGGAAGTTTAAATTCAGCCTGTAGGACATATTCTTTACCACCTGTGAATGATTTTATTATCCATTCAATCGAATCTTGTGACGGATCATATTTTGCGTTCCCAAAAGTAATTTGAAATTGTGGTGAATCCACATCTTTTGGAACCGGTATTAATATTTTAACATTTTTTGCAGTCGATCGTGGTTTGAAGTACGATTTAGCCGTAATAGTATAACTGATTCTACTGCGACGATATTTTTTTATATCTGAATCAATCCAAATCAATGGTTTTTTATCATGAATATTTAATCTATAAGTTAAAATTTCGAATTCTCCATCTGGTGGTATAAATGATATAACTCGATCATTTGCAAATTTTGATAATTGTACACATTGATGTAACTTTACATCTTCAAGTTCAACTGTATTCCATTTTGAACGACCTGCTTTATCAAAAAATATTTTATCATTTAATCCTAATTTTAATTCAGGCATTCCACTTAAATGTACTTTCATTTTCATAGCTCCATTAATATCGTATTTTAAAACATTGCCATTAACTTTTGTTAGTAAATTGACAGATTCAATTACATCAAGAAAAACTTCATTTTTCCGATAAGTGATTCCTTCTGATCTCCACGAAACTGCATTAGTTACAGCTGATGGTATTTTCCTAACTGCCGTATTTTCAGATTTATAACCTTTTTGGGTTATGTATTCTTTTAGTATCTTGCTATCGGTGATTTGAGGATAACCAAAATCCAAAAATTCATCCATCAATTCGTAGATGATAACGAAATTATCTTTGATACTTTCATCTGTTAGTTCTTTAAAATAATCAGTCATCACACTTATGATTTTATGTAAAAATACTAAAATTAATGTTGCATTTGAGTTTTTTTTCGTTGTACAAACAACATATAAATGGTCTGTTTTGACGTAAATAAAGCAACAAGAACTATTTTTTACTATTGGCGTGAGAGAACCTTCCTCTTCTTTTTCAATTAATAAAGGAAAAAATTTTTCTATCACTTTAGAATTGATATCTCCACGATAATTGTGCGATATTAACAAGTTTCCTCGAAAATCGAGGAAATACACTGCTGACAATGACATTTTTTTCCTAACCTTTGGAAACGTCAGAAAGTAATAAGCTTGTTACCTTAGCTACTACCAACATCAAAACCCGTCATCTAGTTATCTTAAAGTCAAAATCATGACCGTCTGGATAACAGACCTACGTAATCGATTTTAATTTATTTATTACTTCCCACCTCTACTATGGTAGGGAAGTAATGGATTCAGTCCGAAAACAATATTTCGAGATTTTAACAGATTTTCACGTTTTGAGACCCTAGTAATCGTTTAAGATCATTTTCTGACTGATGTCTGTATGTGTGTGTGTGTGTGTGTGTGTATGTGTGTGTGTATGTGTGTATGTGTGTATGTGTGTGTGTGTGTATGTGTGTATGTGGTCAATTTTTCGCCTTCGATATCTTAAGAACGGAACAACATACGGGCATGCCGATTGTTCTATTGTGTTTATCAGCCTTTAACTTAGATCTGATTAGATTTTAAGTCAAATCGGTTCAGTGGATCCTGAGATATTCAAAAAAACGTCCTCAATGTCACGTATTAACATAGGTAAAAAAAATATAAATGAATTCTAGATGTTATAATATGAAAAAAATGTAAATATTTTTTTTCTCTAAAATGTATAGTTTTCGAGAAAAAAAATATTTTACTAAAAAAAATAAAAACTGTACGTAAATCAAGGTAACCATGATTTTTGCTATATTAAGTTAAGATCACCAAACAAAAAAGAGGGCCATGCTTTTTTCAAAGAATAAAAATTAAATTGTGTTTTAAAGACCACCAACAACTAAGGTTATTTGGGCCTAGTCAAAGAATAAAAAAAAAAGAGTGTTTATTTTTTGCAAATATTTACTAGGTGGGAAGTATAGGACTGGTCATCAGTCGAATTTTTGTAGATTTATAGACACGTCGACAACTCAGGTCATTAGCGTCTTCAACAAAACAAATAATCAATTTGTGTATTAGAATCCGCCAGCCGGAATACACAAACCGACTGGTACGAGCTCGGGTCCCTGGGAGTGCTAATTCCCACAAAACATTGGAATGCAAACTACATTCCAATCTTTCCCCTGAGGGAAATCGATTTTAATGTTCTGTACCAAAGTGGTAAAAAAATTAATCTTTTTGATGAGACTCCGGAACTCCAGTGTCCGTCCATCTGTCCAAAGGCCTCACTGCTATAGGAAACTGGTAGCCTGTAGTCAGACGCGATGGCAAGGATTAATTCCTTGTCCGTCGCCCATGGCGGCCATGTGGTGCACTTGGTGCAGGAACCTCATGTAAAACTTTAGAACTTTCTTCTGTCTGTCTATCGGGCATCATCTAACTCCTAAACGGTTGAACTTGGAAATTTGAAATTTATATTGCGGTCTTCAGATATTCCAGGAGTTACCCAGCGATGTAGCTTAGTGGTACAGCACTAGACTCGCATTGGGAAGGTACTGGGTTCGAATCCCGGCGGGGGCAGAAGTGGCTAGGACTTTTTCCTACTGCCTCACGCCGAGAAACGGTAATTCCTGTACCGGCCATCTTGTTTGAGGTTTTCCATGGTTTCCCTCAATAATTCCAGATGAATATCGAGATGGTTCCTTATTCAAGGCCATGGCCGATTACCTGTCAAACTCCTATGCTCCCAAACTTGCCTACCTTATCCTAATTTCCTATAATTCCTCCATTCGAACATTGCTAATAAAAAAAAAGTTGAAGTTTAAAATATGTAGAAAACAACAGGAAGTGGTAAAATGGAAAATAGTAATGGTGCGAATGGCGTCTGTTATGACATAATGTCGAGAAACGGACGTTAAACGCATTATTATTATTATTATTATTATATTCCAGGAGTAGTTTAAAAAAACGCATTATCTGCGGCCAATGAAGTGAAAATTAAAAAAACAATTATTAAGCATGTAGCTTATCGTCGGAAAGGACAAAACCAATTTTTTGGTGAGTTTTATTTTTAGGTTATTTTATAAAAATGTACCGAAAAACATATTTTGTAGCAACTTTGAAGATACTAAAAACAATTTTTTGATGAGTCGGTAAAAAGATTAATTTGTTTGAAATCTCGACATATTTAAAATTCACGAATTGTTTGTTGATAGGTGCTGATCAAACATTAATTAAAAATAATTTAAAATAAAAATGTGCGCTTCTTCTTTTAATTTGTGCGGTTTGAGGCTATAACAAAACGTTTTTAACCTTTTCTATTAGAAGGTATGTATTTTTCTAGATTATTATTTAACTTATGGAATAAATTATAATAAAATATTCCGTTACTATATGTAAAAGCAGACTGATAATATTACTTACTGCAGACACGTGCTTATTTTATACAGGTTGATTTTTTTATAACCGCGTTCATTATTATTACCGGAACCTCTTTTCGTTTACAAAAACAGTGTTGCCAGATGTCTACCAAAATGTAGTAGTATATATTTTTTTACCATAAATATTTTTTTTTACCATAAAATTTTACGAAATGTTACACCAAAGGTTCCACCATTTTTTATTCATAAAATTTTAATTTATTCATTATTATCGCATGCAACAATTGAAACTGTAGAATTTTCTGTTTCATTTTCTAGCATAGTAACAATTGGCACCCACTGTAAGATTAAGACAGAGCCTCGCCTCGTGTCATATTTATACGCACTCTCAAAAGCAGCAACTAATTGTTATGCTGACGTAATCCTATATACTGCACTGTAACACCGCGTGTGCTACAGTGCATGCCTGAGCCAGTGCCGCAGTGGTGAGGAGAATAGCAGCGAAGGAGCGAACCAAACATTTCGTTGCATATTTCCCCTCACGCGGCTGTTCACAGCCCGACATAAGATGTTTCACATCAAAAATAAATATAAAATCGCATGTATACAAATACAAAATTATTTAATAACTAAAGTTGCTGTAGGGATATAATAAAATAAATAAATAAATAATAAAAGTATTCAGGATATATCGGTTGATCACACCCTTATTCTAAAATCTTTGTTACATCCGGGTAATAATTCGACAGAAACTGTTTTAAAAAAAATGTATTTTTATAACAATGTGCCATCGTTAAATGACAATAAATTTAAATGGTAAATATTTTTAAACTACCTGTATGTATAATTATAAATTTTATTCATACATTCACTTTAAAATATTATAAGGAATCATTAAAATAGCAGTGGTACGTTATCTTGCTGATGCTAATTAAAAATCGACCTCTGACCCCTTCGGAGCCCTGCCTACACTCTTAAAACAGCGCGTGTGTGTTTACATATATTATGTATATAAGGTGTATCAAATTAATGTGCTAGAGGGGGGCGTAAATGGAATAAAATTGCAATCAAACGATTTAAACCCCTAATATCCACATTGTCTTCATATAATGAGTGAATAACAATATATCAGACAGAATGCTACACCATGATTGTTCAGCTATACAGGGTGCTGAATTGCTTTGCGGGTAATAGGGATTTAACCCGTAAAATCAAACTTTCGCGATTTCCTGCTTCCCTAATTATTTTAGGAAAAATATCTTCAAATAATAGTTTTAGAACATAAAATTCTGCATCTAAATCATTAAACAAAATTAATTTTACATGCTTTGTAACGGCAGAAATTTGATATGAAAATGTCAGAATTACCTCAAAAACAGATAACGATAGCCATGGAACTTGAACAAAATGATGACGTTTTAGCTGTCAGAATAATTTCTAATCATTTTGTTCAAGTTCCATGGCTATCGCTATCTGTTTTTGAGCTAATTTTGACATTTTCATATCATAAATTTCTGCCGTTACAAAGCATGCAAAATTAATTTTGTTTAATGATTTAGGTGCAGAATTTTATGTTCTAAAACTTTTATTCCTGAAATAATTAGGGGAAGCAGGAAATCGCAAAAGTTTGATTTTACGAGTTTAATCCCTATTACCCGCAAAGCAATTCAGCACCCTGTATATCTAAGAAAAAATCAAATCACTGCTGGGACTTGAACCCGAAACTCCCAGTTTCCTTACGAAGTCTATATAATTTTTTTGGAGTCTATTTGGTTAAGAAAAAAGAACGGCTGAACCGATTTTGAAAAAATTTCTTTCAGATCATATTTACGTTAATACGCGTCGATTGGCACCCTTACGTAGTCGATATCATTTTTCATTCTCGAGATTTCGTCTTAGAAAGAAATGGACACATGTACGTACGTACACACACATACACACACACAGACATCTTTCTAATAATAGTGTAAAAATAGTGTAGTGACCTTGAAACAAAAATTTGTTATACATTTTGATTTCGATTTTCGGACCCATTACAATAACTTCCAATGGGAAATTAACAACTGATTAGATTTGCAGGAAATTTCAATTAGCGGTTTTTTGTTTATTTTCTGATTTAAACGATCTGGGTATCTTAAATTTGGTACATTCTGTATATTTGTTTGTGTGTGTGCAATATAAACAGCTATTAGAATACATAAATAATTCGCTAACTTGTTCGCTGTATCAAGTGAAAGGAATAGATCTGAACTAAGACTAATGTTAGCTATCGTCCGAGCGCTTCTTCTATAGCTAAATTTACATACATATTAAAATAATGTTTATATTACTGGGAATTATAAAACTAATATGTTTTTGTGCCCGGCGGGTGAACATTGCCAACTATCGCACACAATGTTTTAATTTATTTAGAATTTACTTAGAAAAAATAACCATAGCTCACCTTATTACTCCCCGAAGCATTCGTCTGTTTTAGATTTAGATAGATTGTAGATTATAGACGCTCAACAGCTGAGGTCATCAGCGTCTATTGTCTTAGTTTTCTTTCGTGACCAATCTTTACCCGTGGCGTCGTTCGCGTTAACGTCGGTTTTGACAGAACATTTCTTACTTGATAATAGCAATGACACTTATCATACACTGTAAGAAATGAGAAGGCCGATTACATAGATTATCGATGGTCCATTTGTAGCCAGCGATTATTCTGGTAATAGGCACACAAAAAGACAATGACGTCGCAAACAGGTATCGCCACATCGCGTAGATTCCATAAAAACACATTGCGCATGCGTGGTTAGTAATTTTACATTAATTTGTTTTGTATTCATCCATTTTATATATGTAACTATACATTTTATTTTGTAATTTTTATACACTTTGTTGGAATATTACACAAATTATTTAATTTTTATTTACTTCATGTAGAAATCACAAATTTGTTTAACTTTACAGTAAAAGTCCAAGTTTTTATGAAGTTTTCTGTGTAAAAATAAATAATAATGTAAAATCACTTAGAAAATCGAGCGAAATCTACCTTAACTTTCAAAGTATTTTTACATCCATTTTTTACAGTGTACGACCTTTAAAGTACATAATTCAATTATATTACGGCGCAATCCCTTAAAACTGTACTCATCAATCGTTAATAATGCTACAGATTCGATTTTTTAATATTTCGGCATTATTAGATGAACTTTACTTAGAAATCTGCAATTTCAGGGCTCTTCCTGCTGATCCATTTATCACCTTATTTGCGATTTTGTAGTTTTAATAATAGAATTCCAAATCTTGATGGTTCCCGGGCTTGTAAGCCGTGGACAGATTACTGTCAGTGTGTTCTCTGTTCGGTCGTAGTCCCGCCTGTATATTTTCTGTTCGGTCGTAGTTGGACTACGACCGAACAGAGAACACACTCAGCATAAGAGAAGGGAGGACACCAGTCGTTGACACACTTACCTGTGAGCCGCCAAGGTGGATACTTCGACCGCTGCCACATCGCCCTTGAAAATGTCTACCGCAGTTGTAGACGAAACGTCAGGTAGAAATACAATTGGACCACAGTCTACAAGCACGGAAACCATCAAGATTTGGAACTTAACGCCGGCCGTGAAAGCAAACACATTTGAAATATAGAATTGTTTGTTTTATATCAAATATTTTTTTCCGTTGACATTTTTTCGTAAAATCAAAAATAATTGAAAATGCAATTTGAGGACCTGGATTGCTGCAGTCTTGAATCTCTTGAGTCTTAATTAGTAAAGATCACTGAAATGCAGGAATGTGTACTGACGCGTTAGTAGCGAGCCGAGAAAGACAGCAACAATTGGGCCACCTGTCTTTGTCGTACAGTCATTAAGAGTGTGTACATCACGTTATTTTAAGGGTAAAGGTACGTGCAGTACGCAGCTGGGATTCTAGATGGTAGCATGTATGGTAGATGGTGGCTGAAATTATAAGCGCTTATAGGTTTGCACAACGAAGCATTGATACTGCATTGATACAAGCTTAAATCGCGTTTGAAATGTCAGATAGTGAAGACGAATATTTGTGTTCTTCTGCTACAAAGTGGTATAATTTAAATACAAATTTGGGTAGGAGTTATCATGTCCACCCTATTAATAGAAAACGATCTAAACATGGCGAATTTCATCATTTATACCAAGAATTAAAATTTTACCCAAACCGGTTTTTTGAATATTTACATATGGAACTTTTAAATACGTCTTAGAAAAAACTCAAAATAAATTAAATAAAAACTGGCAAAATTTCACTTATTAAACTAGTCACATCCATTGCGAAACTTGTAACGGCCATTTGACAGTTGTCACACATTGATTGTAGTAGTCAGCGCGCTGAAAGAATGGTGAGATACATTCTTGTATCTAGCAGCTCTTGTAACAGCGCTTATACCTGCTACATTCACTGCTTTGTTGTGTACGCTCGCATATATAACAATGCATTAATTTAAGCAAGCCCTGCTATGATCTACGCTACCATCTAGAATCCCAGCTCCATACTGCACGTACCTTTATGCGCATAAGAGTGAAACAAAGACAGGTGTCCCAATTAACCATGTTTGTCTTTACCCGCTTTCCATTCACAGAGTGGTATAAGGAGTAACCTTTCCAGCGTTACTGTATTTCTGTGTTAAAGATACAAACAATTGATTTTCACAAAAAAAAAGAATCCATTCTATGGAATAAGAATGACAACTGTTTTTTGGTCATGTTAACGGATCATAAAAATTCCCTGCTCATATTAAATATTGTAATTTAATGGTGTCATATTCTATTTGAATAAATCCCCTGCTGACAAATTATATGTCCCTATAAATTATATTTTGTTTTATGTTGGCATTCATCATAAAATATGTTAATTATTTCAGCATATTAAGAATATTAGTCGTATCTACTACTTTATATTTTTATATACAAGTTGTCTCAAAAGTATATTTCCTTATCGTATATTACCTACAGACGACGTTCTTAAAAAAGTTTTATAAAAAAATGGAACTTCTTTCAAAAAAGTCACTAAAAAAAGAAAAATAATAAAATTTTGAGGTCGGCGCCAATTTTTTATTTAGGTATCTACTTTTATTTTATAAAATTGACGCTGACCTCAAAATTTTATTATGTTCCTCTTTTTAGTGGCTTTTTTGAAGGAGGTTCTATTTTTTTATAATTTTTTTATTTTTTACTTTTTAGTGATTTGCAATAGGTACGTAGTTTGCACGTTATTAGTCAACTTTTTTCTTGATATTTGATTACTAAATTAAAAAGAATAACTACTGAACTGATTTTAGTAAAATTTGTGTGAGACCATCCTGAATGTATGTCCTTATTGATTAAAAAAAGAATAATTTAAATGGGTTCATAAATGCAGGAGATACTATAAGTAAAAAAATAATTTGATTACTAGAAAAAAAGAAACTACCAAACCGATTTAAATAAAAATTAAATGGGACCATTCCGTAAACATTCTGAACCCAACGGCGTCGAAATTTTTCAAATCGGTCAACCCCTCGAAAAGTTATGGCTTAACGCACATAAAAAAAACCTCTGTTTTATTTGAAGTCTGTTAAAAAGAGTTTATTTATACAGATTGTCCGAAATCAATTCTGAATATAGCAAATTAATGAGTGCAACAAGGAAGACAAATAAAATGACTAGCGCGACAAAGATAGAATGCAATCGTGGCTAGGTAAATTTTCAAACTAAATTTAAGTAAACAATATCCATGGAAAGAACTAAACTAATAAATAAATGGAAAAAATGACCTCTTTATTGTAGATTATATAGACGCGTCGAAAAAATGACCTCTTTATTAATTAATTAATAATGTTCAGATTAGCTTTAGGACAATCTGTATAATAATGTAATAATTTGCCAGGTCTAAAAAATCACGAATGATTTATTCCAAAACTTTTTATAGTTTTGGGGGAAAAAAAATCTAAGTGGGAGAAAGCTTCATGAGCAGTCAGTTTGAAGAGACGATTTTGTGAAAATTGAAAATAAATCAAACGAAATCCTGAATTAAATCATTATCGCTATTCAAAAAAGAATTGTCGAGCGTCTATAATTTACAATTCATTCATTCATTCAAAAAAGAAGAATGCTTTTCTAAAATATAGTACGGATCATTCTGTAGCATAGAAATTGGTAATAATTAAAATTTATGATTTTAATGATTTAATGTATATTTTACCGATGGTTATAAATTATAAAATTGTTATTAAAGGCGGACAATCAGTAGTATTTTTTTTATCGTAACTATCAGTTTTTAAAAGTCGACTAGTGTCCACTGTGAATTGTGACTACTGTGTACAGGGGTGTGAAAACTATTACCTTTAGTTCAAACAATCGTGTAATGCGATTTTCATCTGTTACTACCTAATAATAGATATAACTATGTATTTTTTCCTAAGCGCAAAAACAATTGGAAAACAGCTCTACTTAAAAATCAAGATTTCTTAATAGTTTGGCTCCTTCTAAAGTTAGACGCTGATGACCTCAGGTGTTGTAGTTTAGAAGTTATGGCATTTAAAAAAATTTCAAGAAAAAAATATATAAACGCCTCTATCTCCTAAACTAAAAGAGATATACGACCTGCGAATTCCCCTGACCTATAAAGCAGTTTTATCGTGATTCTGGTAAATACCTGAATTCTAAATATGACCCTTTATTTGTATTTATTGTAAATTATAGACACGTCGACAACTTAGGTTGCTGGAAAATTCATACAATATCAATCAATACAACCTACTACATATTTTAAACATACGAAAACATAATGTTTTAAAACAATTTTAACTGCAGTTTGATTATAAAAAAAACTTGTTTTTTCCAACCCTGACGGAGAGTATCTTGAATCAAGACGGAAGTCAATAAATGTTCGTGTTATCGGTAGATTAAAATAAACTAGGTAATAATTATTTTATAGTTTTCTTTGATTCTTAGATTTATAATTGTAATTATTTAAGTCTTTGTTTAATCTGTTGTACAATTCTCCTCATCGATATTTTTCTAATGAGAAAATATTGTAGCCCCCCCCCTCACTATTTGTAAACTGTAAATATTATCAGTTTGTAAAATCTAAACGTTGTTTTTTTTGTCCAATAAAATTTACGACTTCTTAAATTTAACACAAATTGAAAGTTAACAATTATTAATTTATGGTTTCGTTATTAAAATTGTAACGGCTGCAGGAACAGCATGCTTCTTCTTGGGAACAAGATCGATTAGAAAATTATCGAATTATAATTAGTATAGGTACCTACTTAACAAAAACGTATTAAAAAATATTAAATTGAAAATATGAATTGGTGCTAGGAGGCCGTTCAAGTATTACGTAAGCAGATTTTTTGCCATTATTAACCCCCCTTCTACCCCTCGTCAGCAAAAGTAAGCAAAGCTCTTACCCCCCTCCCATGCTTACGTAAACATTGGTACATACATTTTTCAATGTGTTCTGGTTTCTTTATTGATTCATGACTAAAATGACACGACACTAATATAGGGAATAAATAATGTTTGTACCTACCACAAGTGCTGCCTCTCGTGGATAATTGAAAGAACTACTCTCAGGAAAATGGCTCATTGAATGTAGGTTAGGGAAGGTGATTGTAAAACGAAGAGAAAAATTATTCTTGTTTTTGTGGCAAGCATTTTACATAAATATTCCGAAATTAGTTTCATCATATCGAAACATCAATTAATGCTTACGAAATATAAATATATCACGCATTTTTTTCATAGCAGCGTTAAAAAACAACAAAATGTGTGAAAGTTGTTATAAAAATTAAAACTAAACTATAATTACAGATCTTAATTTGATTATTTTACGAAAACACTTTCAAAAGATAGCTCATAAATAATGATATGCAAAAATCTATCTGCAACATAATGGATAGAATTATTAGATATTTCACCTGCCATTCAAATTATCAGAACATACCTTCTTCCTTATAAAGCGAATCCGTGACCTTTGTAAGAGTGGAAAATATCTAAATCAATTTATAACACAGAACTGCGGCTCTCAAACTATGGTTTCATCTAAACCCATTGATTTTATTATCAAGCAGATATTGTTATTTTACATATTAAATAGATTTATACGGCTGTTTTGCAATTGAAAATTTCAATTGGAAGAGCAGTTAATTACATAATTGATTCCTGCAAATATCGGAAAAAATCATTTTGACAACCATAGTCACAGTCAGGACTCTAACCTGAACCTTTTCACTATCGCGGCGGAATGAGCTTACGATTACTTCAACCGTGACAGGATTACCAATCTAACACCCTCCATATATTCCTTTGCATATATGGAGAATGTTAGATTGGTAATCATGTCACGGTTTAGTAATTGTAAGCTCATTCCGCCGCGATAGTCGTAAAAGTTGTAGACACACTGGCCGAAATGTAGCGTTATCTTTATAATATACACTTTTTGCAAGAAGATGCTCCTTTCAATAGAAAGCACAACAGTAATTATGTTGATATCTGGCGTGCTTCGGCGCGGCCTACGCTCGCTGCTTGTGATCTATGTTTCTCATTGAAAACACTTCTTCTTCCAAAGCATACTGGATCGCATAGATTTGAGTTACGAGATGTTATAAACAAGAAACGTTCGCGCCAGGGCTGTTAAATATCCAATTATTTCAAATATTATATTTTTGGTAAGGCCACGAAAACATGTCAGGGCTATCCGGGCCTATAGTCTTTCCCACCGACAGATATAGTACTCGCTATATTCTTGGACAAGAATACATGATCTATTTACGTAACATTCAATCTATCCTTGTCCTAGAACAGGGATGGCGAGCCTATGGCACGCAACAGAATATTGTTGGCACGGCGTTCAATGAGGTACAGAGATGAGGGACGAT
Organism: Mongoloraphidia duomilia; assembly: GCA_039654895.1. Taxonomy (NCBI): domain Eukaryota; kingdom Metazoa; phylum Arthropoda; class Insecta; order Raphidioptera; family Raphidiidae; genus Mongoloraphidia; species Mongoloraphidia duomilia. The sequence goes on from CM077527.1 coordinate 20,337,062, forward strand.
CTGTTAGATGTTGTCGAAAACATTTGACTATCAATCAAATGACAAATATGAGATCGACACTACAAGTAATTTTGGTTCATTTTTTGTCCACTAAATTTCATTGGTTGCTTGTTGACACGTCATGGCCACATTAAGCATGTTCTGAAAAAACTTGGTACGTAGATGTGAACAGGTTCGCCATCCCTGTACTAAAGTATAGCGATTACTATATATATCTGTTGGTGGGAAATATTATAGTAGGTATACTAAAGACTAAAATAAATATTACCTATAAAAGCTTGTTATTTTTATTTTGTTCATTTTAGTCTTTCAAAATTTTACCCCCCCTTTGACACCCGTAGGGGTTAAATTTCGAAAAATTCTTTCTTAGTGGATGCTTACGTCAGAAAAGGAACCAACTGTCCAAATTTTAAGTTTCTAGCTTCATCGATTTGGCCTGAGGCGTTGATTAATCAAAAAAACCCTACACCATCGGTTTACCCCCTTGGGGGCTGAATTTAAAAAAATCCTCGAATAGGGATTTGCTTATTTTTAAAAAAAGAGTTAGTATGTTGTATTCGGTACCTCTCACCTTAACATCCTCGTTTGAACCCCTTAGGGGTTGAATTTATTTCTAAAAACTATTTTGTCATGTATTGTCATCGGGAATACATATGTGTACAAAATTTCAAGTCGATCGGATACGTGGAAGTCGTTCAAAATTGACTTGCAAGATTTGACCTAAACAAACATACTAACTAACTAACATACATTGCAAGTTAAATAAAAGCTTGTAATTAACAACTATGTATGTTTAAAGTTTTTATCTGGATCTTTAAATTTTAATAGCTTTTCCGGTACATTCCATCATTATGACAAATTAAAGGACTGTTTAGTATTTTTCCTTTGTCTGACTTCATATTATTAGTGTATTTGCCATATGACACATACACTATTGGCGTCGGTCGGATGGCGGGACCTAGGGGTCGGACCAAAATTTCTCGACGTTTCATAGCCTCCTGAACACTTTGGCACCATTTTTGGAAATGTCTGTTTATATATGTATGTATATATATTTATATAATTGGATATATATATATATGTGTGCGGGCTATAACTTTCGAAAGAGTTAATTGATTTTGACGAAATTTGGTGGGCACGTTGAAATCCATCACCGCACGAAGCCTATTTAAAATGGGCCCAATCGGACCATTTTAAGGGTAGTTTTTAGGGGTTGAAAAATGTTTTTGGGCCCAAAAATGCCGAAAAAATTCTCAGAATCGTTTCAAAATTGAAATTTAACCCTTTAGTAACGATTAAAATGTACTGCTAAAATTTTAATAAAATCGGCCCAACAGGACCGGACTTACAAATTTTATGAAAACACTAGTTTGCGGATAGTGCTTTACTTACTGAAGGGTGTATTTAATTTGGTACCGAGGTTGCATTGATAAAAATATTGAAATTAAGAAAAAAAAAATTATTTTAAGGGATGTATTAAGGGGTTAAGTTTTTTATTTTGTCCAAAAACAAACATAATAAAGCCACAATGCCAGTATTAGCAAATACACTATATTGTCGGCAGGGTTTTGGCACTGCGACCCGAGTTTTTATTTATATAACTAATTTTGTAAGATGAAAATTAACAACTATGTATGTTTAAAATTTTAATCGGGATCTTGATCTAAGTTTTATTTGCTTTTCCGGTACTAAATTTAATTATAAGTCGCATTTGCGTTTGTTTTGATGAAATTATTTTAAATGTCAGCAGTAATAAATAAGAATAACTCAAAATCACTTCGGAAATAAGATAAGAAATTTTGTACACATATGTATTCCCGATGACAATACATGAATAAATCGTTTTTATAAATAAATTCAACCCCTAAGGGGTTAAAACAGGGATGTAGCGTTTTTTTGACTAATCAACGCCCAGGCCAAATCGCTGAAGCTAGAAACTTGAAATTTGGATAGTTGGTTCCTTTTCTGACGTAAGCATCCACTAAGAAAGGATTTTTCGGGTGTCAAAAGGGGATAAAGTTTTGAAAGACTAAAATGAACAAAATAAATATTAGTAAAAAAAACTTTTTAGAGACAAGCTTTTATTTAAATGCACTAAAAAGGAAAAAATAATTTTTAATAATTTAGGTTCACAATAATTATAAAAGCGTGGGTCGTGTCTAATAAACTATTATAGAGTTCACGAGACACGTTTTTATAATTATGAGCCTAAATTATTAAAAATTACTTTTTCCTTTTTAGTGCATTTAAATAAAAGCTTGTCTCTAAAAAGTTTTTATTACTAATATTTATTTACCTCTACTTGTAAAAATTAAGCATCTCGATGTAATGTAACTAGAACTCATGTAACACTGCGGTGTAAATAATATTATACCAGAAGTTGTGTATACAAATATTGTATATGATGACAATACACGATATACACGTTCCATTTTAGCACATCATTTCTCTCTCAGATTTGCATACAATTTGTATATTAAATAGAAAGAGACAGAATGCAAAATCGTTCTTAAATGGAACGAGTGGTGTATATGTGAGATAGATAAAATAAATCTTATGTTCCCGTTATAATCTTGACATTATAGAGTGGCATCTTCTTTACTAGATGTACGACACGACTAATGTCTACAATAACCAATGCGAGAAATCAATGATTGACTAAATTATACCTAGAATAGATTATTTTGTAATCGCAGTGCGTTTTCAAAGATGTCCTGGTCAATGTTTATCGATTAGACATGCAGGTTATATACGCAAAAAATATAATCCATTTAAATTCATCGAGATTTTGGTAGTACAGTGGACCGTGTTTTGGAATAGATTGGAATTTCTAGTTTGTGTTATATGGACTAGGGAATGCAATCTCGATCTCGCGAGATCTCGAGCCATTTTTCGAGATTTAATCTCGTGGGCAGGCAAACTCGTTTTTGAAATCTCGTTCGAGATCTCGATCCGATATGGTCGAGATCTCGAACGAGATTTCAAGAACGAACGCGCTTGAAAAAAAACTTATACGTAATAGTTTTTGACAGTCGCGCTAATTGGTTCTGTTTGTTTCTCTGCATACATTGTTTTAATTATTGTTTTCTTGAGTAAAATGGACAGTTATTTAACTTATAACAAGCATTAGATGACTAACAAATTTCAAAGTTAAGTGAATACTGAATATGTCTAAGAACAATTTAAACCAAATGTTCGCGAACGTTACTAATAGTAATTTACCCTATACTTCATAACTCCTAAGAAGTTATTTCCAAAATAATTAATTGACATATAGTGTACTGTGTGAGTTGGGGTATTGCTGTTATATTTTGAAAATAAAACAAAACTTTAATTGAATCTTGGAACAAAAAAATCAACGTTTATTTAAGGAAAGTAATGAATAATAATCATCTGCACAGTGCACTATGCAATAAATCACACACGTACACAGTGACACAGTCACACTGTCCCAAGTAAGTAGTTTTCATTAAGTTTAAGTATTTTAGATACAAAATAATACGTTCTTTTTAAAAGTAGGCGAAATCTCGATATTGTCGAGATTTATCGAGATCTCGCCAGACAATCTCACGAGATCTCGAATTGCCAATCTCGAACCCAGACTGATCTCGCGAGATCTCGAATTGCCAATCTCGGCTCGAGATTGCATCCCCTAATATGGACGTGGTAGAGTTCATACATTTAGAGAAAACCAAATCCTAGCGGAAACCTGCGCACAAAAACTGATGGGAGAAGTAGTCAGTGGTGTACGCAAAACAGATTCTGACGCACAGACGTAGGTGCTGGGGGCTTATTTAAATCCGATTTTTTCTTGTAAATCAGGTAATAAAACAAACTTTTAATAGTTCTTCCTCAATAAACGGGCTATCTAACAAAAACAATTTTTTTCAAATCGGACTGGTAGTTCCTGAGATTAGCGCGTTCAAACACACACGCACCCACACACACACACAGACACACACGCACACTCACAAACAAACAAACAAACAAACAAACTCTTCAGCTTTATATAGTATAGATTAAGAAATTATTTTAAGTAGGTACCTAAATTATATGAAATAAAAAAACTAGAAAAGATAAAAGTTAAAAATTTAAAACCCGACTACGTAAAAGAAGAAAACAAACTAAGCAAAACCTGAGACAGTATTTTTTTGTTATCAGTAGTCGGGGACTCGAATACCGAAATTTTTTCTTCAGCTCCCGAACAGGTTCCCGACAAAAAAAAGTGGGTGTGTGCTTATGACCACACGACAGAAGTGAAAACTTGATTATATGCAAAAACATACATAATATTATTTTATTATTATAATACGTAATAATAAAAACGTAATTCTTGAAACGATGCACTCCTTGTTAGACAGTAAATATGGTCACCGACCCGAGCGCGCTTGATATCGAGTGGAGCCGAGTAAACCCGATTCAGCGTCACCTACCCGAGCGTGACGGTTCACTTTCGTTCACTGTTCAGAAAGAACGCAAAGTGCGCCTAAAGAAGTTTTCACTTCAAAAATACTGTCTTACGTTTTGATTTGCGCTTGTTTTCTTCTTTTATGTAGACTGTCCAAGTCTTAGTCTTGGTCTTGCGTATCAAGTCTTGGTCTTGCTCATTTTATGTCTTTTTTTAGTTTTTTACTTCTGAAGATCATCATAGTTATAAATTAAAAATAGTTCACTATCTATTATTAACTAACAAAATACTTTATTTTATTAAAATGTTAAAAAATATCAAAATTACATCATTTTTAACACGCTTGTTCATTCGGTCTTGGTCTTGGTCTTGCTAGTCTAATGATAGTCTTGGTCTTGCTTTTTCGCAAGACCAAGACCAAGACCAATTTTGCTCATCACTAAAGAGGAGCTGTGGTGATCAACAAGCAATAGAAAAGTACACACATAATGCGGTCGATCTCGTTCATTGTTTTTAAATCGTTTGTACAATCGGTAGTGTTCGCCTTTCTCTTATCGGGGCGTGCTATACAGACATAGTACTGAGAGTTACAGGTAACTAACTAACGCGCTGCTGGTGAAGATGCGCTCAGTCATCGTGCCTTACAGTTGAGTCTGTCCGTCTGTTTCTTCTTGCATCGCATATTGCAGCAGTATTGCATCGCGACTCGCGCTGCACGCCGTACCTACGTTATAATATATGCGATCATCACATTACATATGCACGCCTCTACAGCATAACGGGTGTTGACCTGCAAAGATCATTTTTAGGGTTGTCTGTCCGTTCGTCGGTCACAAACGATAAGAGATAGCTGAGGGCAGTATAGTCTAGTGGTTAGCATGCTTGGTGCCGCAACCTCTAGACTGGACTGCCGTGGGTTCGAATCCCACCTGCGCTCATGGATGTTTTGTGATGTTATTTAGTTTTAAGTTAGTTGTTATTTAGTGTAGTTGAAAGACGCTAATGACCTTAGATGTCGACGCGTCTATAATCTACAATAAATAAATAAAGATAAGAGATAGCTAGTTGAAATTTTCATCCACCTGCCGCATGTACTGGACGGAACAATGGCGTAGTGATGCCCGATACGAGATGTTTTAGTTGATTGTTCAAACATCTCGATGACTCTCGATGGTTGTCACTTGGAATCGATTGTTGTTGTTTCATACTTCACCGAGACCGAGTCGCATAGTACTGAATCCTACACTGTCGAGAGCCACACAATCGTTCATCACTCAACAACTGTGGTCGAGTCGATGGTCGATTGTAAAGTAATCGTGTAATACGAGTTCAATAGTGAAGAGATCACAGAGTAGTGAGTACCGACTGAACAGTGAACAATCAACGAATCGCGTGAACGTCAGTCGACTAGCATATAACCTTGAATCGTGATTATATTATTTATTCTCATTCGCTGCTATTGCTATAAGTTATGTGGCAAATAATCGACTTGAACAATCGAACATTTCGATTGTAAAATCAAACTCCGAGTCGATTGTGGAGTCGATTGTTATTATGAACGATTATAATTGGTTTGATTGTAAAAACATCTCGTATCATCCATCACAACAATGACGTCCCTAGTATCTCGACTGAATACGCGACGAGCGCATGAGTCGAGAGTCCGGCAACCGATACGCGATTTACGCACGAGCAGCAAAACGCGCGTTTGCATGTGGACGGAATGTATGAACCTCTAGTATCTCACAATCGCGCGATCCAAAACGCCTCATCTGGACAAGACCAGAGTGTAGTTTCAGGCATATTACCGCGCATGGAAAAAAATGGATGGAAAAATACTTTGAAAGTTAAGGTAGAATTCGCTCGATTTTCTAAGTGATTTTACATTATTATTTGTTTTTACACAGAAAACTTCATAAAAACTTGGACTTTTAAAGTTAAACAAATTTGTGATTTTTACATAAAGTAAATTAAAATTACATAATTTGTGTAATATTCCAATAAATTGTGTAAAAATTACAAAATAAAATGTATAGTTACATATATAAAATGGATGAATACAAAACAAATTAATGTAAAATTAGTAACCACGCATGCGCAATGTGTTTTTATGAAATCTACGCGATGTGCAGGCGATACCTGTTTGCGACGCCATTGTCTCTTTGTGTGCCTATTACCAGATTAATCGCTGGCTACAAATGGACCATCGATAATCTATGTAATCGGCCTTCTCATTTCTTACAGTGCGTGTGGCGTATTTGTAAAAGATATACAGGGTGTATTAAATTACAAATGGACATCCTGTAAGTGTCTTCGGTGCATCACCGGTTGGATTGCTTTCCATATATGCTTTACCACCGCGCGTATAATATGCATTTTGTACGACAAGCGACGTATCTATTGATAGTGCGCACACACAGTATGTGCAATACTGTAAACAGAACGTCGAATCTTGATGTATTACCTGTGTCCATTTCAATGCATTCGTGTATATCGCTTGTTCCCCATATACAGTTAATATGTACATTGAATGCATTGTCTATGTTAATAATATGTGGATCAGATGATCGGAAGATTGTGTCTTGTTAATGCAGGGATGTAATCCGAACCGAAAATACGAAACGGAAGATAATTTTCTGCTTAACCCTTTGACTGCTCCAGACGTATATATACGATTACCTGGGTTACTGCTCCAGCCGTATATTTACGTTCGGGCTGGAAAAAATACTTACAGCGATAAACTGCTACCGCCGTATATATACGCACAACGCCTATTACAACACCAATTCTGAACTTTGTTGTGGTTTTTTTCTTTTAAAGTCAATGCGTATGTATACACGTGTTTTACACGTGTATACATGCACTGACTGTTCTGTTTTTGATAAAAATATATGTTTTAAACAAAAAAGGCAAAAAAATCAATTTGATATGATTTGACGGGATTTAGCTTCATTATTTTACCCCACTGATAACAACAGTGGACTGCTCCAGACGTATCTATACGGAACGACCGAAAAAATTGCGCACACAGCATGCACTCTCGTAAAATAAATGCGCAGTGAAAAGGTTAATAAGCAGCTAACATTTTAAGAACCATGCCGCACCAAGCTGCAGACCCGTAGCAACTCTCTTTACCGTGAGGAAACAAATAAAAGTTATGAATTTTACGTTTTTGATGTGAAACACGGGTGTAAAATCGTTTGAATGGAACGTCGTTTAGAACGCACGTAGTTACGTCGTGTCTTCCCGCACTATACTGTTACACAGTCGCTATGTTACGTGTATGTTTGTCAATATCTGTGTCACAGGGAAAAGAGGACAGTGTGGTGTAACGGTTAGCGTAGCGACCTTTGGATCACATTGATCGACTCGGAGTTTGATTTTACAATCGAAATGTTCGATTGTTCAAGTCGATTATTTGCCACATAGTAGCGAATGAGAATACATATAATCGCGATTCAAGGTTATATGCTAGTCGACTGACGTTCACGCGACTCGTTGATTGTTCACACTGTTCAGGCGGTACTCACTACTCTGTGATCTCTTCACTATTGAATTCATATTACGCGATTACTGCACAATCGACCATCGACTCGACCACAGTTGTTGAGTGATAAACGATTGTATATTAAGTGGCTCTCGACAGTGTACGACTCAGTACTATGCGACTCGGTCTCAGTGAATTATGAAACAACAACAATCAAGTCCAAGTGACAACCGTCGAGAGTCATCGAGATGTTTGAACAATCGAGACAATCTCGTATTCGCGCATCACTATTCTTACATAAATGAGTCGATTAAGTAGGTACCTTTAAGAGTTTTTGGATTGCAACCCTGGCTACTACATCTCATAGCAATATGTAATGTAATTGTGTCCCATTTTGTTATAAATGATTAATTGTAGAACGTGTCTCGTAAGAAAGTTGCCTGGGGTACTGTCGAACTGTTAATGTTTAATTTATTCTTTTTGAACAACTTAAATAATTGTTTATATATAAATAAAGACACTAAGAGAAATGAATGACCTTAAGAATATAAATGAAAATTTAAGAGAAAACAAATAATTAATGATTACAATAAAAAAAAAGACATTTTTCAGTTTTCTGTATTCTTCCATACGATTCTCTAATTAAGACTTATTAGAGTTCACGTGTTTTATGAACTGTGTTTTGTTTTTGGTTTTCTAAACATAATGTTATTTTAAAACATATAAGCCGTCAAATAGACGAAATTAAAAGAGGACTTATTACAAATTGTTATAAAGAAATTAGTTCTATCAAAACACAGAAATAAAATCATAATCTTTAATTGTATTTGTATCTATACCTAGACCAAATATTTAATAAAATATTGTGTGTTTTAAAGACCACCAACAGCTAAGGTTATTTAGGCCTAGCATCAATTCATATTTTCAATTCATTATTTTTTTTTAATAATAAATTGAAAAACCAATTGATACTTTTACCAGCTCTCGGGCTAGAATCCGGGAACTGGGGACTTGTAATAGAGTAACCATAGCAACGCCATGTAAACAACAGCATTGCTACACTCTCGGCTATTTTCAAGCCCATTTAATAAAATAAAATTTAATAAAAGTGTATAAAAAGTTTGAGGACCTACCTAATTAGCCGACCTCAAAATTTTATTACTTTTCTCTTTTTAGTGGCTTTTTTGAAGGAAGTTCCATTTTTTGTATACAATGTTTTTTTTCCATACCCACTATAAAATAGCTGCTTCACATGCATGTATGTATGCATGTAATGGCTCACTTAACAGACAGGTGTGTTGAAAGTGTTTTCAAACACACTAGTGTGGAAAATAAACAATTTCCATAGTAATTTATCTTTATTCGCTCTAATCAGCCCGCTATTATCTATACATATACCTACTCATGACCTGCTATACAAGTGAAGTTGGCGACATAAAATGAACTGTTAAAAATTTTTGAAAATACTGAAAATGAAGTGAAAAGCAGCTATTTTATAGTAGGTATGGCAAAAATATCAAATAATAATTATACCTCGTACTATTTCTTGTATTATATTGGTGCAATTATAGGACAGGTTCTATCTTTAATTGCACTTCTATTAAAAGGATTTGAATTACTCTTAAAGCAAATAAAAAAGCAGCAGATGACCGACATTCAACAATATTGCAGTGAAGTGAAGTGTTATATTTAACGACTATTAAACGATTGTTCAAATTAAAAATTTAACGATTCGTTATTTTATTAGCGATCGATGTTTAGATACAGTTTATTGTCAGATCTTGGCTGCGTATAATTTGCTGTAATTATATGAGTTGTCATTAATTATTATTTTATATGCATGGATATATGGATTTAGCTTTAAAGATTGTTATCGAATTTTTTTATCGAAATTCAATATCGACCATCAAAAACAGCAGGTATCATAAATTTTATGTTGCGAATACATAAATGTCGCCACAAGTACTGCTAATTTGTTTAAATATATAAGCCCTAATGTTTGTAAAGAAGGTCACAAACATTCGAGTTTTTAATGAAGGACTGCGATATATTTTAAGGCTATGCAGGCAGATGGCTTAAATACCGGTAAACACAAATAATTGTATTCGTTGTCATGGAAAGAAATACATCCACTTTTATTTAACTTATCAAATCAAATGTTCGTAAAATATAATAAATAAAATAGTTGTAATTTCATTTTTTTATATTTTAAATTGATAACCAATACCTATATATTTTCATTATTAAAAAAAAAATATTACAAGTCTTCGGGATTCGAACCTGGGCTTGGCGTTTGTACCTGTCGGTAGACTCATACTTTTCCGCACGGCCACCTGGCTTACTGCGTCTGACACCTTTACATGCTGTGTTTTGTTTTAACCACTTCAGACTATTTCCATTTCATCTAATATTTCTAAAATGTCACCCCAGTATCGTTTAAAAGATTTCGATCGTTTCGGTGGGCAAAGCTTTTCAACTTTGGAGCCATGGAAATTCCATGTTAAAAACAACAGCATCGCTAAGCGCTCGGCTATTCTCAAATCCAAAAATTCAGACTTTCTTTTGATCTGGGGGCAAAGATGTGAATAGCAATTAATTTAAATTCTATGTTCACTTGTAAAAATAATTTTGTAGCAGTTTTTCATCTTCAGCTTCATAAATTAATGAAAATAAGAAAAAAATTAGTGTCTATAAGTTCCTTTACATTCTACAAGTTTTTAATAATATGGGTTATGTGAATTATATTTTTATAGTTGTGGACTTATTGTAGTTCTGCCGTAAATACTATAAAAACCAGCAGTATTTTTGTACCGGACTCATTCCAAGGATATTTAAATAAATCCGGTATTAATAGAAAAAATATTTGAAAGTCTAAATTTAGATGGTATTGATGTACAATTTAATTTTTTAAAGTTGGCAATAAATATCGGTGTTAATTTTTATTGACCAAGTGAATTATTTTTATTTGAACTTAGTAACCTTTTAATGTTTTGTGTTTAATATAAATTTTATGAAAATATGCATTTTTGGTAACCTGTTAACATTTTTATTGATTCTACATTTCCAATGTAAAATTTATTTTATTTCTCTTAATTTTAGACATTGAAAGATATTTTATAGAGGAAATAATTATTTCTAAAAACGAACTAATTATATTATTATTTGTTTAAAAAATAAAATCTACATATAAATCAACTAGTATATTGATTAATAGATCTAATCTATTTCCTTTATATTTTTTTAATCTTTATGTCATTTTTACGATCATTAATCAGTTTCGATTTTTTTTTTTCAATTTATTCCTTGACCTGATTTTATTTCTTTTTCAGACATACTTGATTTTTAACATCTGCTATTTTTGGTAGTAACTGCATCTGAGAGATTTTGAATTTTGTTAAATACAGTATGTTTTTCCAAATAGGTATGCCTAAAAAATCACAAAAACCGATTTTTTTAAAAGTAATAACTTTAAGTTTGTGTTTGAAATCAAGCATGCATTTTTCTATAATATTAAGATGTAAGTTTTTACAGGAATTTTTTTTTCAATTTTTCGCCTGAGGGATCTGTAGTGTGATTCTTGGTCCTTCATTTAGCATTTATCCGAACCCTTTAGCTTTAAAAATAGCGTTGGTAAAGCCATAACAGTTTTTAGACAAGAGGAAAGGATTTGTGATGAAGAATGCAGGGGGTAACTTCCGATATCGATTACTCTTAACGGAAAAGTGGGAAATGGAAGGTCGTCTAACGTATTAATATTATCTCGTTTAGTTTATGGACGTTGAAAGATTTTTTATAGGAACCTTTAACCCGAAAATTTACAGAAATGTTCAGAATTGCGTAATAAGAAACTCATTACCTATACGTCTTTAAGACATATTGTTTTTGTAGCCTTCATTCGAAACATGCTAATCGATAAACATTTTCTCTCGTAAAATAGAAAAACAAACACTTGAAAAATTCTACAAATTTTGTTTATTTAAACACTCGACGATCGTTTCGGACCATTAATCCATCTTCAAGGAGTACACGATGTACATGAAGTTAGTAAGTATAACTTCATGCCTCCTTGAAGATGGATTAATTGTCCGAAACGATCGTCAAGTGTTTAAATGAACAAAATTTGTTGAATTTTTCATTTGTGTATTTATCTATTTTATTAATCATAAATTAAAATTGTGTTTTAAAGATCACTAACAGCTAAGGTTATTTGAACCTAGCACCAATTCATATTTTCAATTCATTATTTTTGTTTTAATAATAAATTGAAAATCCGCAATTGACACTTTACCAGTTCTCGGACTAGACCCCGGGAACTGGGGACTTGTAATAGCAACGCCATCTAAACGACAGCATTGCTACACTCTCAGCCATTCTCAAGCTTTTTTATTAGCGAAGAATCAGTTCAAGTGATTTTCTCTCGTGTTTTTCCTAATAGTTTTCACAAACGCCGTGTGTGAGATTTCCCAACTATTAGTTGTCAAAATACTTTTAAATTATTATTCAACCAATAAATGTAATCATAAATAGCAGAAGAGGTGTTGTGTGTTTATTATTTATTGTGAGACATGGTTTATGTTCTTTGGTCTTCTCTAATTACACGGAATATATTTTATTTGGAAACTTGTTTTTTATCAAATTCGAAACCTGGTTGAACTAGAAAAGGTGTGTGCATTACAACATAAAATATTAAAAAAAAATTTTCAAGACAAGCTTTTAATGAAATGAACTAATTAAAGGAAAAAATAATTTTTAATAATTGCGTTAGAAGACAAGGAAAAGAGAACTTATTCGTTTTCTATCTCTCTTTTCCAACCTGACACTGTCACTTACAGTTGTGCCTATGACTCAACGCCCAGGCCAAATCGCCGAAGCTAGAAACTTGAAATTTGGACAGTTGGTTCCTTTTCTGACGTAAGCATCCACTAAGAAAGGATTTTTCGAAATTCAACCCCTACGAGTGTCAAAGGGGGGTAAAATTTTGAAAGACTAAAATGATCAAAATAAATATTAGTAAAAAAACTTTTTAGAGACAAGCTTTATTTACTTATTTAGCCTTTTTTAAAAGATATGTCACATTGTGACTTATCACTATTTGTGTACAATAATAATTTATCTATTTTCTTAATAGGTATACAATATTTTTACACATATATCATATGAAAACAAACTTTTATTTAAATTTATTTAAATGCACTAAAAAGGAAAAAATAATTTTTAATAATTATGAACCTAAATTATTAAAAATTATTATTCCTTTTTAGTGCATTTAAATAAAAGCTTGTCTCTAAAAAGTTTTTTTTACTAATATTTTTTCTAATTTTGAACCCTATTCATCTCGTAGCATATAACTTCCTTTTACATCCTGTATAACTGATATGTCAAACATGCATATTGTATCTCGACTGACAAAATAAATATCTGTCAGTTAACATGCGCAAGCACATACCTTCTATGGTTCTCGCGTCATGGTACTTAACATCTATGGTGGGTGTTACTTAAACATCTAATATAGGTCCCCGGAGGGCCCGAATACATTAGGAGCAAATAAATGAAACACATCCTGTCTCGTATTGTTTGTAATAATATATAGGTTAGAGAGACCGATTAATTATTATTAACTTCAATACCAGTTACATTGACTGCTCCATAGGGCATTTCATGTTATGATATTTCTGCCATGCGCCGACAGGTTTGTATTTACTGCACGTGACAATAATAAGTTTACACTATAACGCTTAATTAATGGTTTCTAATTATAGCAATTAACAATCTGAACGCGTTCCATATTATGATGAGTTTATCGTAGGCTATCCGATTCTTGGCAGACACTCTTCGTTAGCAGCAAAATGTTGTTGGATTGATTGCTTTATAATAATTCCATTTGAATAGCTTTTTAGATCATTATATGGATTTATAATTAATGAATCAGAATTCGTTTCTCATCTCACGTAAGACGTGTCTGCCATCCTCACCACAATTAGGTATTTAAGTTTAAAAAAAATTATTAATTTTTTAATTTTTTCTAATAATTTAACATAAATAATATTGAAAATCGAAAAGAAAAATTTTTTTAAAGCTATAGATAAATTACTAAAAATTAATTAAAATGTATAAAAATTTAAAAAATATCACGTGACTTCAAAACGCGCCAGGAATGTTTGTGACGTCGTTATGTTAAAATGTGTCTGCATTTGTTGGTATTTGTGTATATGTATTACACATACTATCAAAAATAATAAATTTTTAACTTGGTAACCATGGATACAAAGACCATAGATAACATAATGACGTCACAGGCGTTCGGATTCTTTCGGCGCGTTATCGGAACTGAGTTTAAAAATTAATTTTTATTTAAATACAACTTTTTAATTAGTAAGCAAAAAAATTAAATAAAAGCAGTTTTGCTATAAAACTTAATGTGGTCCTTCCATTTAAGTAAAAAAAAAATTCGTTTAAAAACCCAATTACGCCATTTCGTGATAAGAAAGTCAGGCTTGAGGGCGGTTGTTCGGTGGCGTATCTCACTTTTTCAATTTTTGTCAGTTACGTCTTTACATGAGATTAGGGACGAGATGTTGTTTTCGATTTTAAATATTAGTAAAAAAAACTTTTTAGAGACAAGCTTTTATTTAAAGGCACTAAAAAGGAAAAAATAATTTTTAATAATTTAGGGTCATAATTATAAAAGCGTGTGTCGTGAACTCTATGATTGTTTATTAGTCACGACCAACGCTTTTATAATTATGACCCTAAATTATTAAAAATTATTTTTTTCCTTTTTAGTGCATTTAAATAAAAGCTTGTCTCTAAAAATTTACTAATATTTATTTTGTTCATTTATGCTTTCAAAATTTTACTCCCCTTCGACACCCCTTAAATTGCCCCCAAAATGCCCTTAAATTGTCCCCAAATGGCCTCCAAAATTGTGTTTCGCTTATCAAGCCCTTTCATTTGATATCCATATCATAGGGGTTGCTGTGGAAATGATAAATCGCCATTTTGTAACGTCTACTCCTCTTTGACACCCGTAGGGGTTGAATTTCGAAAAATCCTTTCTTAGTGGATGCTTACGTCAGAAAAGGAACCAACTGTCTAAATTTCAAGTTTCCAGCTTCAGTGATTTGGTTGGCCTGGGCGTTGATTAGTCAAAAAAACCCTACATCTCCGTTTGGACCCCTTAAGGGTTGAATTTATTGCTAAAAACGATTTATCCATGTATTGTCATCGGTAATACATATTTGTACAAAATTTCAGCGGTGTACTTTTCATAGCGATTTATTATTCTCTTCATTTTCACATAAAGAACCTTGTATTTTTGCAAATATTTTGAAAAAAAGTCACCTTTTGTTCTGAACTAAATCCATCAAAAATAATGGAATTAGCTGACAAGCATGCTTTGGTTAATTTTGACATTATTGTGTAACCATAAGTAACTCTGAATAGTATGTATGGTATTTTTGGAATTGGAATGGTTCTGTCTCCCTGCAGTTGGCTGGACTTTTTTTCCTTCAAAAATCTCTAATAATTCAGTTAATATCTGAACTTTAATAAAAAAGTAATATGTAATGTTTTGGACTTTTTGAAAATAATAATTATCTCTAATAACTAATAATAAAAAAAGCTATGTTGTTTTATAATATAAATAATAAATGCAGGAAACAATAAAAAAATATATTTAAACTAAATATTAATGACTTTCACTCGTAATTATTTCAAAATATATGTTCTACTTTTTGTTATACTTCGCATGTATTTTTAAATTATACAAATGAAGATGAACTGAAAAATTGCTAATTAGATAACATTTTTTGAAGTCGGTTAAACAGAAATTTGTTATGTGAGAAGTTTTTCAATTCCAAAAAAAAAAAATTCGACTGATGACCAGTCCTATACTTCCCACCTAGTAAATATTTGCAAAAAATAAACACTCTTTTTTTTATTCTTTGACTAGGCCCAAATAACCTTAGCTGTTGGTGGTCTTTAAAACACAATTTAATTTTTATTCTTTGAAAAAAGCATGGCCCTCTTTTTTGTTTGGTGATCTATTGATGGCTAGCTTAATATAGCAAAAATCATGGTTACCTTGATTTACGTACAATTTTTATTTTTTTTAGTAAAATATTTTTTTTCTCGAAAACTATACATTTTAGAGAAAAAAAATATTTACATTTTTTTCATATTATAACATCTAGAATTCATTTATATTTTTTTTTACCTATGTTAATACGTGACATTGAGGACGTTTTTTTGAATATCTCAGGATCCACTGAACCGATTTGACTCAAAATCTAATCAGATCTAAGTTAAAGGCTGATAAACACAATAGAACAATCGGCATGCCCGTATGTTGTTCCGTTCTTAAGATATCGAAGGCGAAAAATTGACCACATACACACACACATACACACATACACACATACACACACACATACAGACATCAGTCAGAAAATGATCTTAAACGATTGCTAGGGTCTCAAAACGTGAAAATCTGTTAAAATCTCGAAATATTGTTTTCGGACTGAATCCATTACTTCCCTACCATAGTAGAGGTGGGAAGTAATAACTTAATCTTCAAATATTTCTTGATTGATGGTTTCAGCACATCGATTCACTTGAGGTGGTTTATTTAAATTGTGTTTAAAGATTCCATTAAAAAACCCGGTTATTATTTAATTATAACTTTATATTAACAATGTTAATACATGTTTATTAAAGATTTTAAATTAATTTTTTTTTTAACTTATGCATTTTAAAAGCGGTAAACGCTTATAATTATGTAATGTTTTTATAACGTGACATGAATTAAAAAACTTTTGAGGAACGTGAATTGATAATCAAAAATTAAACATATTTTTTGCAAATACGCAAGCGCGTACATTGATCCAGAGATTGAAAAACGCTGCCAAACATTCAATTTTACGACTTTTGATAACGATTTTTGATATCTGGCCCATTGTGAAGAGAGGTGAGGAAGAAGGCCCCTCGTCCTGAAGAAGAGTGTCTTAAAAGTCGCACAAAAAATAAATGATTTAAATTAATATATTTGAAATCGGTGGCTTGTTTTTTTAAACGGTTTTATTTAGCTTTACCCCGTATATTTGTTTGTTTGTTTGTTTCAAACCTTGCGACCGATTTTTCACCCACTTCCCGTGATCCGATTGAGTTGAAATTTTGCACACATGTGTAGCTCCGGTGACAATACAATATTATGGTAACTAGCTGACCGGCCCGGCTTTCGTCCGGGTGTAAATCGTACTTTTGAATTTTCACCCACTTCCCGTGATACGATTGAGTTGAAATTTTACACACATGTGTAGCTCCGGTGACAATACAATATTATTGTAACTAGCTGACCGGTCCGGCTTTCGTCCGGGTGTAAATCGTACTTTTGAATTTTCACCCACTTCCCGTGATACGATTGAGTTGAAATTTTGCACACATGTGTAGCTCCGGTGACAATACAATATTATGGAAACTAGCTGACCGACCCGGCTCGCGTCCAGGCGCAAATCGCATATTTGAATTTTCACAGGCAAAAGGTCTTGCTCCGGTAACGTTTCAGTGGATCGGATAAATGTAATAAAATCAGACTAAGCAATTAAAGCACACTAAAAAATTAAAAATAAAAATAGGTAAAGAAGCTTTTAAGTTAAACGGTTTTATAAATGTACTAAAAAGAAAAAAATAATATTTAATTTAGGTTCATAAGTATAAAAGCGTGGGTCGTAAACTCTATGATAATTTTTTACAGTCACGACCCACGCTTTTATACTTATAAACCTAAATTAAATATTATTTTTTTCTAAATGTAATTTGAATTTTTTTACTCTCCCTGGGGAAATTTCTTACCTGCGCTCATGTTCAACTATAATACAGTTTGTGCTAGATTAGTATAAATTATTCAGATAACATAAAAAACCATATTAACTTCTGTTGAAAGTTAAGTAGCGGATAATGTCCCTTTGATGGTAGAATATTTTACATAAATAACCTCAATTTATTGAAATTAGACGGTTTAGTTTTCATAAAACTAATTTAACGCATCATTATTATTTAAACTATTATGAAGATAATAATCTTTTCAATTTTTCATCGTAAATACATTTTCATTAAATTTTTTTAGGAAAGCTTTTTTAAATACTGTTAAAGATATTTTTGGATGACCCTATTGTTTTTATGGTATTGTTTCTTGAAATCTTCTCCGAGGACTCCACCGTCTACATCAACTATGCAAGGGGCCCGCTAGGGTTTCCGAATTATTCTTGAAATCATAGAAATCAAAAAAAATGGTCGTTTATTAATTCCAGTTTTGAGTTTTGCTGTTCTGTTTGCGGAACAGTTCCAAAATACCTGTTACTATATTATAAAAATACTCCCCATCTCTATCATCAATGTATATTAATGAAACTTCCTTCCAGCAGTACGCGCTGTCCTGCCAGCAGGACGTATCTTCGACATCGTTGTTTTCAATATGATCCCGTCCTCCCAGTAGGACTAAACCACCACCATTGCATTTGTCGCAAAATATTGTCTATCTAATGTGAATGTTTCAATTTATTCGGACCAGTAGCAACGAAAATACGGGGGAAAACGCATTTGTTTCAACATTTCACGCTTTGACAAGGGTGTGCGCTGTTAATTGATCATGAACACAAGAATCTTGAGTCATAATTTCAAGATTTTTGTGTTCATGATTGATTATCTACGGTGCCTATGGAATATGGGTCCGTACTGCCGGAAACCCGTGCACGTAGTGCCAGCAGGACAATCCCTATTTAAAAATAACATCCTGTTAGCAGGATATCGACAGCTCTGTCCAGCTGTCCTTCTGGAAGCAATTCTTCCAGTAGGACAAACGCTTGAACGTTCTATCATTAATGGTACGACTATACTACATTTTTATGTATCCACACTGGTTTTTAGCTTGTAATTTGAGATATAAAAATACCCAACGTCTACCGTAATTTGCTATAATTAATTGAACTTTGTTGAAATGTATTTTTAATACCTTTTGAAATGTTGAAATATTGTACATTATGAATATAAATGCAAAACAGCGTATTTGTAAAACAATTTTAATGACATACAAAACATATCTGCTAATTAATAAGGCAATAAAGAAGATTAAAATGTGATTTCAAGGTGTGTTTATATTCTTACCTTTGTAGGTACATGTAGGTTTAAATGAAAATTCAGATTTTTGTTAAGATTATATGAACTTAAATTTAGCTTTATTATTGTTTATTTTGACGCGAATTTATGCTTTTTGTTACATAAAAATATTTTTGTTTAAATGAGTAGGCTGAAGACAGTAATTAAAATTGACTGTAGGTTTTATTTTTAAAGATTCTGTATCTACAACTGTAACAGAAAACTAAGTGTGCGGGGATTTGTTAAATTTGTTTTCATTTTTAATTTATGCATTATAGAATGTGTACAGGGAGGGCGGAGTTATAATAATATCGAGGCGAGCGTTCGTTGTGAGGTCCGTTGTAAACTCTGAACTCCAATTTTCCGTAATTGTCAGTGAGCATTGTTGTTTAAAAAAACAAGTAAGTAAAACAATGATTTTACTTCTAACATTTGGAAATTATTACTATAAATCTGATAAATTTGACACTTTTAAACCCGGTACGCAAGATTACAGCCGCCATTGGTCAATTGTGTTGAAGGACGGACTACGGCCGAACTGAGAACACACCGGCGTGTTCTCAGTTCGGTCGTAGTCCGTGCTTCAACACAATTGACCGGCATAAAAGAAGGGAGGGCTCCAGTCGCTGACACACTTTATACCTGTGAGCTGCCAAGGAAGACACTTTGACCGCTGCCACATCGCCTTTGAAAATGTCTATCGCAGTTGTAGACGAAACGTCAGGTAGAAATACCATCGGACCACGGCCTACAAGCCCGGAAACCATCAAGATTTGGAACAACGCCGGCCGTTAAAGCTAGCTTACAACTTGAAGTGGGCTTGAGAATAGCCGAGCGTGTAGCAATGCTGTTGTTTACATGGCGTTGCTATGGTTCCTCTATTATAAGTCCCTAGTTCCCGGGTTCCAGCCCGAGAACTGGTAAAAATGTCAATTGGATTTTCAATTTATTATTAAAAAAAATAATGAATTGAAAATATGAATTGGTGTTAGGCCCAAATAACCGTAGCTGTTGGTGGTCTTTAAAACACACACACACTTGGAGTAATTTGATTATTTCAAAAAAACGAAAACCAGCCTTTTAATTTAAATTTTGGATGCTTGGCAATCAAGTCTTATTAATAATTCGGAGAAACATAAAGTGCGTTATTTAGTTAACTTTAAAATATAACGAATAAATTACACCATTTTATAGCGTTAATATTTTGTCAGCCACGCCCACGCAATACTGTTTATAAATTGGTGAAAAATTATGTATGCGTGAACTTTTTACGACATTTCCGTTTTCAAAAGCAAGTAGTTAAACGTTCTTAGAATACTAAAAAAACACCTTTCATTCATGGTTTTTGGGCGCGTCGATGCTTTTAAATATCTTTACACATGTATTCGGTGTTAAAATTGTGAATAATAAATACGTTTTATTTTTCGGTAATTTGTAAAATTTTTCTTGCACTTTCTAACGATATTTAGATAGTAGAATATTTGGCTTATTCTTTAGTATTATCTATACGGCCTTTTTTTTATTTATATTCGGCGGAATGTCAAATTGGAAAGTTCAAAAATTAAAATCAATGAACACAAATCAAAAAAATTATTGTCAAAAAAAAAGGAAATAACGCCTACCTCGAACATCGACTAATATTTTTAGACCCAAATTCTCGTATTTTTGCGGTAGGCTTATTAACCAGTATGCTACAATGACGACAGTAAGTCATTAAAATTTTTCGCTTTTAACTGTTTTTTTTATGTTAAATATCGCAATCCACATATCACACACATATCCTATATACCGAGAGCTAGTGACAATTTTTGGTGTCATTTATTCAAGGCCTTATTTTTGTGAAGATGTTGAGGGAGGCATATTAAAGTGCCCTGAGTAAGGGATTTTGTTAGATAGCGGTATGGGAGGGATGCAGATCTCCCCCAATATGTAACAAAAAAAATTGTCACAATTATTATTGCTTCAAGGCTGAAATTGTTTGTATTGCTTGCCGGTGAACCTAATAATGCCGTTATAATATTTGCAGTTGGGGGCGGTCTGCATCCTTCCCATACCGCTATCTAGCAAAATTCCTTACTCAGGGCACTTTAATATGCCTCAACATCTTCACAAAAATAATCCCTTGAATAAATAACACCAAAAAATTGTCACTAGCTCTCGGTCTAATACTTTCTGTATCTCAAATCTCAATTGTGCGATTAAGTCGCTTGTAGATCGTCTGATACACAATTGATGTGTCACAAACGCGCGGTTGTCGAACACACTTCGAATGTGAAACAAATGCATCAATCGCTAGATCGAACGCATGCTATTGCTAAATCGCGCGATCGAATGAGAAATTTTGAGTAGCTGAGTAATCGTCAAATCGCGATACAGTCTCTAAATCGCGTGTTTTCGAAAAAAAATAATATAATATATAATAAATAAATATAATTTTCTGTAGTAAACCGCCAACAAAACTAAAGTATTTAATAATTCTAAATAGGTTCTGATAATTTATGTAAATGAGATAATATTAATTTATATAATATAAATATTTTGAAAACGTCTTACGGGCATACATAATAACGGTATGGTACCCACTAATAGATTGAGCATTACAGATTGTTGCAATATTTATTTTAAAACCTGTAAAGTTATATGAAGATGAAATAAATTTATATAGACACATCTTTATATTAATTAGTGAGTATAATTTAAAAATTACACTTGTACTATGGCAGATCAGCCTTGATGTTAGGTCATCACATCATATTAGCTGACTACTTTATCGGCCAGGGGAAAGTTGCGCGAACGTAAGTCATTAAACAAATGCCTTGGATTGTATGTATGTATTGTATGTATGTCTTGATACGTAATGGGACATTTTACGGCGAGTGGTAACAGTATGTAGAAACGAACAATAGCGAGTTTTTACAGTCACACGAGCCGTAATACCATTACGTACGAGACATTTATATGGTATTTTTTGTCATACCCACTACAAAATACCTACTTTTCACGTCATTTTAAAAAAATTCTGACAGTTCATTTGCGTCGCCATCTTTCCTTCCAGTATGCCGCGAAGTTTGTGCAAGCTGTAAGTAATGAAAGGCGCACGCAGGCGTATAGAGCGAATAAACAGAAGTTGCTATGACAACCGTTATTTTCTGCGCTAGTGCAGAAATTGAACCATTTTCCGCACACCTGCCTGTTAAATGGGTCATTAATGGCCGCTATGCATAGATCGAAAGTAGCTATCTGTAGAGGGTATGGCAAAAATGACATTTACCACATTGTCGAATGGACAGGTTGGAGTGATTTCCGAATGAAATAGAATTGAGTAAATTCCGAATATTCCGTTAAAATATAATATTTGACCGTCCTGAAGGATTATTGAAATAAATTTCGACCGAACTGTCATTTACAACATTGTTGAATGACAGCTGTTTCATTCATAATTGCGGAATGATTTCTGAATGAAAAAGAATAAATTAATTTGTAATTTGTGAGTATGTAGTCAATTGTTATTTAATTTGCCTTGTTAACTCCATGTTAATCAACACAATGTGAAAGTCCTTCCATATAATTTACGGAAGAATAGAACGAACAATAAGTATAAAAATAATTATGTAAATTAATTTCGACAAGTGAAAAGTGAGGTGTCGAGATTATTTGAAAATAATTATAAAAACTAGTTAGATAATAATTGTTATAAGAGCTGACTCTTACACTGACGACTAAACACATTTTTTCCGATTAACAAAACATCGGTAAGACTTAAGTAAAACTATCCAATACTCTGAAGGGCGCTGTCTGGCAACATTTTTAAAATTAGCATCCCAAGATGGAACTTTTAGCTCTAAGTTGACGCAAAAAAAAAACTGTCACCGGATCAGAAATATGAACGTGTAAATTATAAGTTTTAGGTGGAAGGGGAGGGGGCTAGATAGTGATGAGCAAAGCAAGACGAAGACCAAGACTTGGACAGTCTTGGTCTTGCTGATTCAGTCTTGGTCTTGGTCTTGCTCATTTTATCTGTCTTTTTTTTAGTTTTTTACTTTTGAAGATCATCATAGTTATAAATTAAAAATAATTCACAATCTATTATTAACTAACAAAATACATTATTTTATTAAAATGTTAAAAAATATCAAAATTACATCATTTTTAACACGCTTGTTCATTCAGTCTTGGTCTTGCTAGTCTAATGATAGTCTTGGTCTTGCTTTTTCGCAACACCAAGACCAATTTTGCTCATCACTAGGGCTAGACCTCTCTTAAAAACAACATTACCCATTTTAGGTAGTACGCAAACTATAATATATGGGAGCATCTTCTTTTTTCTATGTTCAATTAATTTATTTTGAATAATTTACCGTTCTCGATGATATATTTCTACAGAGTTGTATTTATTTTTTTACATAATTAATCTTCCATTTATTTACTCTGACGTTGAAATATTCACTGGCGAGAATAAGTAATTCATTTCAAATTGCTTAAGTAAGTTAGTCAATGGCAGCGCCAGAGGGTGGGCCATGACCCATCTTAAACTGTCTTGGTCCACCCTGCCATAATCCCCAATATCTAGGTTATATTTTAAATGCGTTTTTAACTCTTGAAATTTCAACAATTTTTCTTGTAAACCTGGGTTAAAATTTTTCGAGCACTAAAATTTTGGGAATAAATGTTATTAGCCCAACTTTAGATCACCATGCATCTTTAACACTGGCCCAACCTAACAAAAAACCCTAGCGCCGCTACTGAAGTCAGTTTCAATTTATTAACAGTGAATTTGTATTTCTGGACACTTTCTGGAAAAACTCAAAATAATTTAAAAATCTTAAAATAGGAAACGCTAAGAAATTCTGAAGAAAAGGCGATATTTTATATCACAATTATTTCACTAAATTTCTTTTGTGATAGATTAAGTATTATTATAAGCAACGCATATATTATTTCGGATTGTCGATAAAAATAACGAGGGCTACAATATTTTTACTCGTCAGATAGCGCTAGTGGCAAGTAAGGTATGTGTCAAACGTTTAGAGATTCACTGTTTGTGTTTAGTCATTCTTCATTATCTGTGGCGTTATTAAGGAATAAATTATAATTAAATAAAATCAAAACTGCGATTTAGCCGTTAAAAATGATTGAATGACAGATACTTTTGCTACGGAAATTGTTTATACCGTTTTATTATAGCCGTAAAAATACACTTTTATTAGCTACGTAGTTATACACGTGTGGAACGCGCGTCGCCGTTCGCCGGAATGCCCCAATCCAATCCCCTTCATTTCCACCTGGAGACCATTCACCGTGTGCCGTGTTGGCACAATTAGTTCTCGCCAGTGCCGCTAGGCTAATACATACGCCTTGTTGTTATTGTCTATGGTTGTGGTAATTGTCTATGGTCATACGCCAGTGAACCTAAATCGGTAGTACAATAGTCATCAGCCGAACTGAAGCGCCACTGCTCCTAATGCGTGTAACACTTTACTTGCGGAAAATATAAACAGTACTGACATTTGAATGACATCAAAGTGACACATACCTCACTTGCTATCGGTGCCATCAAGTGGTAAAAAAAGAAGTCTGGTAGCCCTGATCGTTATGATCGTGTCTTTGAAATCATCCTCGCTTAGCTGCTGACGCTAATGACTTCTGTTGTCGAGCGCCTATAATTTACAATTCATTCATTGCTTAGTTGCTCATAAAGCTTTCTCAAATTAAATCGACGTTTTGAATGGTTTAAAGTTCCAAAATTCTAAGGAATATTTTTTCTACGTAATAAGAGATTCGTTCCATATTCCCATCTCAAAAATACAAAAGATAGATGAAACGATGAAAGAAGGAAAACTTCCGGGGCACAGATCAATAATTGCAATACTAAATTGGAGTTTTCATGCTTTCATGGCCGGTAGACATCTTGGTAGCAAATGTTTCCGGGCTAGGTAGCCGTGGTCTAATGGATTTTACTCCATACGTTTCGCCCAAAGCTCCGTTGGGCATCTTCAGCGGCGATTGGCAATACGATATGATCTTCTTGCCGGTCGACTTGTGACTGAGGCACTGTTTGCGGTGTCTGTATTTACAAGGGGTGGCTGGTAGGTATGCGGCATCTGATTGCAATACTGATATTTTAAATAATTGCATTTATTTACTGACGTTTCGGCACTTTTTGTGTCATGATGCCAGATATAGCGCCGAAACATCAGTTTAATTCAATAAAAAAAAATGTTAATATTAGGGGAAAAAATCAACTAGCTACCTCTTACCGTTTGTGAGATTATAGAGCCTTTTGACAACTGACAGACCGACATCGTAGGCTCCGTTCGGAGGTTCGGAAAGAATGATTATTTAAATAAAAAAAAAATAGTTTTGCCATAAAATAATCATAATAATTTTTTGTCTGCCTGTATTTGTTTGAGTCGTTGGTGGCCCTAATTAATTAAAAGAAATCACACCCTGTATAAATTTGATATCTCTCTTTTTGGTTGATGATTTACTGACTTCTAACTGCGAGTTATGTAAACTTTACTGGTGTGTATCGTGTTTACCAATCGAATAAATTAGGGATGGGAGAATTCATTTTTTACCTGACATACGAAAAAAGGAGGGTTATGATTTTATTCGTAGGTAGCTGAGATTTACCGATTCCCTATTTTTTAAAAACTCTGTAAATGAACGTTCATTGAAGTTTAATTGAAAGAAATACATTATATTTATAAAAAAAATCATTGAGAAAATGAAAACTCCACTGTAATAAAAACCAATTCACTATAAAAGAAACGAAATTCTAAAAATTTGTGTAATTAGTTTTCCTTTGCTATGGGTTTCTGCAGTAGAAATATAACATGCAGACTAAAATAAAAAAAAACAAAGATTTTAAACTGTTTTGTCTGACTAAGCCACTGTGTTGTGCGAAACAATGTTTTAAAATAAAAATTAAAACGATCTGTTGTATCTAATTTAAAAACCGGTCAAGTGCGTGCACTCGCGCATCGAGGGTTTCGTACAATAAAAAAATAAGGAGTTTAGGTAGGGGTAATATTTGAGATAAGCTTGGGATGACATTTAGTGTTTGTTTCATTTAAATCGGTTGACAAATAAAAAAGATATGTCAATAATGCGAGTGTTTCTGTATGTGCCACCGTTAATGTAAATGTCAAAACTATTTAAAATAATAGGTAAACTGTTTAGCCCGACTTACATTTGGTCGCCTAGTCGGTTTTTATTATTGGTTGTTTTAGTGAGTTTTCACTATAATCACACAGCTTGACTCTTGTATGTATTACAATTTTTGCGATAGAGCAAAAACAAAAGAACGTTGAAAAAACAAGTTTTTTGTATGTGAATCCCCTGAATCCCCCTTATTTTTTATTTGTTGGTTTTTTTATTATTTGTTAAGATATCCGCCATAATAACACATATTCTGTAAAAATTTCAACCGACTACCTGTTACCTATATGGTTCAAAAGATACAGCCTTTTAAAGGTAGGATAGACAGACACACAGACAGGCTTAGTAATTGGGTTCCACACTGTAAGAAATGAGAAGGCCGATTACATAGATTATCGATGGTCCATTTGTAGCCAGCGATTAATCTGGTAATAGGCACACAAAGGGACAATGGCGTCGCAATCAGGTATCGCCTGCACATCGCGTAGATTCCATAAAAACACATTGCGCATGCGTGGTTACTGATTTTACATTAATCTGTTTTGTGTTCATCCATTTTATATATTATGTAACTATAAATTTTATTTTGTAATTTTTACACACTTTATTTTATTACACAAATTATGTAATTTTAATTTACTTTATGTAAAAATCACAAATTTGTTTAACTTTACAGTAAAAGTCCAAGTTTTTACGAAGTTTTCTCTGTAAAAATAAATAATAATGTAAAATCACTTAGAAAATCGAGCGAATTCTACCTTAACTTTTAAAGTATTTTTACATCCATTTTTTACAGTGCAGTACGGAACCCTAAAAATGATAAATCATTAGTTTCAATGTATTTGAACATCCCTACTACTGCAAAAATCAACTCGCACATATCTTACCTCATATTATGGTACAGCCAAAAAGTCCTTCTTACTACAGCACACACCTTCTGACTGTTACAGAAAATTACCGCACGGTAACCAGATAAACTAGTCCCATCTTCTTTTTCACACGTATATAGGTTCAAATCCGGGTTCAATATTTTTAAATACTGTATACATATACACAAAAAACGGACATTCGTTGAATAACTTTCGATGTGTAACTCTTATATAGATTTATAGACTTCAAAAAATACTTTAATTTTTTAGTTACTTGGTAGACGACTTTTTTTTTTAAATGCAAATTGGTCGCATGAAATATTTCCATTTTGTTAGCGATTAATTTATAATCAAATTTATGATATTTCATATCAGATTTTATTGGCATTAGCTTTCCGGTTCGGAATTCGTCCGGGTAGATTTAAGATTAGCAACGAAATAATCAATAGCAGAAAATCTCTCATGTATCAATTTACTGTACCTCTTATATTGTGGAGTTTACCCCAATTTAGTTTAGAAATCGCGTGCTGGGTCCCTGAATTGCTTTACATTTTCGCTCACTGCTTATTCCCCGTTTGTGTTTATAAATACAATTTTAGTTATTTTTATATTTTCCTAAATGTATACAAATTGCACTCCTATAACGACTTTTTTTGACAATTTATCTTTTTTACTTCCCACCTCTACTATGGTAGGGAAGTAATGGATTTAGTCCGAAAAAACATTTCGAGATTTTAACAGATTTTCACGTTTTGAGACCCTAGCAATCGTTTAAGATCATTTTCTGACTGATGTCTGTATGTGTGTGTGTATGTGTGTGGTCAATTTTTCGCCTTCGATATCTTAAGAACGGAACAACATACGGGCATGCCGATTGTTCTATTGTGTTTATCAGCCTTTAACTTAGATCTGATTAGATTTTGAGTCAAATCGGTTCAGTGGATCCTGAGATATTCAAAAAAACGTCCTCAATGTCACGTATTAACATAGGTAAAAAAAAATATAAATGAATTCTAGATGTTATAATATGAAAAAAATGTAAATATTTTTTTTCTCTAAAATGTATAGTTTTCGAGAAAAAAAATATTTTACTAAAAAAATAAAAATTGTACGTAAATCAAGGTAACCATGATTTTTGCTATATTAAGCTAGCCATCAGTAAATCACCAAACAAAAAAGAGGGCCATGCTTTTTTCAAAGAATAAAAATTAAA
Source organism: Mongoloraphidia duomilia (assembly GCA_039654895.1). Taxonomy (NCBI): domain Eukaryota; kingdom Metazoa; phylum Arthropoda; class Insecta; order Raphidioptera; family Raphidiidae; genus Mongoloraphidia; species Mongoloraphidia duomilia. Next base: position 20,365,351 of record CM077527.1, read on the forward strand.
TTGTGTTTTAAAGACCACCAACAGCTAAGGTTATTTGGGCCTAGTCAAAGAATAAAAAAAAAAAGTGTTTATTTTTTGCAAATATTTACTAGGTGGGAAGTATAGGACTGGTCATCAGTCGAATTTTTGAAATTTTATCCAGTTCTGTTGAAGAACCTCGTTGGTCCAAAACAATTTGTTGTGCCTCACCCACATAAGTGCATGATTTTATCTTCGTTAACCATGCGAATTTCAAATAAATAAATTATTACTTTTTTTCAATTTATTATTTTGAATAATTAATAAATAAAAAAAACAAAAAACATTAGTTATAAACAATTTTTTATACGACTGAATTACATAATAATTAGAGATGGATGAGCAGTCAAATTACACAACTGCTTATCCATCTCCAATTATTAAATTTCATATTTCATATTACTCCGAACTGGCGCAAACCTGCAATCTTATACATGGTATACTAATACGTTTCTCCACGTATTCATCTGGCTTGTTCTGTGTGAGCACCGCATACATGCTGTGCACTGTCATGTTTGATTTTTTGTGTCGATATTTTTTGTGTCTGTATTTTTTGTTTCGAGGTCATTTCAAATCACTAGTCTCACTAAAAAGTTTCACTTAAAAAAACGGTTTAAACCTATATGAAAAGCAAACCGTTAATTAATTTTGAATGGTGTTATATTTTGCTGTTAAATTAATTCAACAGTACTAATTATTTGGCTCCGATTGCGTGCAAGTAAAACAGATATCTGTAATTAATATGATATGATATTATAAAGCCGGGACCCCCCGTTGTAGATATCATATTATATACACGTAGGGGAGACCGGGGTTAGTTGACTATATGGGTAGGTTGACTAATTGCCGATAGTTCCACTATTAAGTATTTGAGGGCGCTGCTATCGCGATGTTCAAGAACACAGGAATGAAGTTCATCATTGTATGTGCCGCCGTTATAGATATTCGCACAGTGTTTCAAGAAAAAATCAGAAATCTGAAAACATCAGCGATAAGTAATTATTTTTGTTCAAACTATTTGTGTATTATTGTCGAATAAATAATCTTTCACATATTTTCAATAATATTTTGTGAAAATATGGTAAGTTTTAATATGATTTAAGGTGTATTGTTTTTACCGAAGTCTATTAATTTCTGACGTACGGCGCTCAAAATGTCAAAATGGCGGATGGGGCTTGTTGACTAAGCGGAGTCGGTGTTAATTGACTAAGGTTAATTGACTAGCTTCAATGCACATGTTGCAATAGATGGGCCCACAACAAATGCACCAAAAACTCCAATTTAACATTTTATGTGTGCATTAACTGTGGCTCAGATGATGATTTGTAAACTTTTTATAATTGTTTTTTATTTTGTAAACTTTTTGTAATTGCTTTCTATGTGAAATTAAACGTTTTTTTCAATCATGTTATTGTTTTTACCCCTCAAATACATGGGCGCACATACAGGGGGGGTCAGCTGTCCCCCCCGTCCCTATCTGCCGGCGCCCATAATCAAATATAATATAAAAAAACCTGTATAGTCAACTAACCCCACCATGCAAGTCAACAAACCCCGCTACCGGGGCCAGTTGACTTACTCTGCTTGTCAGTCTAAATATGGTAAAAAGTTTTATCTCGGTTCGGTTAAAGCGATTTAAAAATTAAAATAGAATACCTGAACAAATTTACAACCTTGTGGTACATTTTAATTTGAGAAAATATGAACGGTTAATTTATAAAAAAATCTTATGTAAAAATTTAGTCAACTAGCCCCGGTCTCCCCTACTACTTACAAGTACAAGAAGTGTTCGGTTGGTAATTAGTTAATAATAATTAAAGTGACAGTTAAATGGCAGATACCGTCTCATCTTCAGGTGCTCTATGATTACAATTCGAAAGCTACGACTTCCCGCGTTCTTTCATCAAATCAAATCCTTCAAAAAAGTTTAGTATACGTGAGCAGAGCCACGGGTAACCACTAGTTTTTTATATTGTTACGAAAATTATTTATACCGTTTTATTATGTCCGTAAAAGTACACTTTTATTAACTTCCCACTGGAAGTTATTGTAATGGGTCCGAAAATCGAAATCAAAAAGGAAAAAAAATTTTTATGTTTCAAGGTCACTACACTATTTTTACACTACTTTTAGAAAGATGTGTGTGTGTGTGTGTGTGTACGTACGTACGTATGTGTCCATTTCTTTCTAAGACGAAATCTCGAGAATGAAAAATGATATCGACTACGTTAGGGTGCCAATCGACGCGTATTAACGTAAATATGATCTGAAAGAAATTTTTTGAAAATCGGTTCAGCCGTTCTTTTTTCTTAACCAAATAGACTCCAAAAAAGTAGATTTTACACAATATCTCGCGAATAAAAAATTGTATCGACTTCGTAAGGGTGTCAATCGAGGCGTGTTAACGTCATTTTGATCCGACATAAATTTTATAAAAATCGGTTCAGCCGTTTTTTTTTTTTTTTTTTTTTTTTTTTAATTATTGATGTTTTAATGATTAAAATGATTACTTTTCTGTGTAATATCTAATTTAATTATTATTATTAAATCTTTATCAAACTGGGAAGTTCGTCGTGTGGACCTCAAGGGTCGCACTTTAGTCCTAATAAACGACCCACCTCACGGCTTGTTAGCTATGTAGTTATACACGTGTGGAACGCGCGTCGCCGTTCGCCGGAATGCCCCTAACCTCCCCCCATCCGCCTGGGGACCATTCACCGTGTGCCGTGTTGGCACAATTCGTTCTCGCCAGTGCCGCTAGGCTAATACATACGCCTTGTTATTGTCTATGGTTATACGCCAATAAACCTAAATCGGTAGTATAATAGTCATCAGCCGAACTGAAGCGCCACTGCTCTTGATGCGTATAACAATATTTTGTTCTTTTGATTAATAATTTTAATGTATAAAAGATATTTTGTTTCATGCTATAAAAATTATGTAACTTACAATTATTAAGATTTTATAATAGTTTATAGGTATGAGTTAATAGTTACAGGAGTTGCATAATTTATAAGTTAAATTCATTCCAGTTGAATATTTTAAACATGTTTTAACTTAAATAAATTCTGTCAATATACAACAGATTTTGTGCATTAAAAAGAGTTTCTGTAAGTATGAGCATAAACTATTTTTGATTTATATATATGAATATTATTTCTATATTGACTACTTGTAATCATAGAAGTCGTGATTTGCTTTTTTTTTCGTATTTACTTTCAGATTTTTTCTACGCAAATAGATTTTCATTACGAAATGTTTTCAGTTGAAAGCTGACACAAATTCAGAAAAGAGATATGAGCATTAGGGTATTACAAATAGCGAAATAATCCAATTAATAAAAAACAACAACGTTTTGAGATAAAAATGATCTTTCTTTTAATAATATTTAGTCATCTAGATCTAGACTTTCTAGACTTGCCTTGTCTAGATTTTCAAGACAAGACAAGACTTGCTTTATCTAAATTCTAGATCAAGACTCTTGCCAAAACTCTAGACAATTTTCAAGAGTCTAAATAAACTAAGTAGTAAAGTAAATCACTCGGTTAATCTAGAGCATTGATTCCCAAAGTGGTCCAGGTGGACCCCCAGGGGTCCACGGGAGACTCGACGGGGGTCTACGTTGGCGTGACAAAAAAATGGGAGTTCACAATTCGTAAGCGGGGGTCCACGAAAATTTATCTGGTTTCGATAGTGAAGAACTAAAATGTTGGCTTGACTTCACCTATCAATGTAGGCAGATAATAGGTATTTTAAGAAGCTCAGCGACTGTTACTTGTAAAAACTTGCATATTCCATATTCAGTACAACGTATATTATTTTTCTTTTTATTTTTACTACTCCGAATGGGGAGTTTTCTAAATAAAATAAGTGAGAATTGATTGGTTTCTTGTCCTGTGAGTAGATGTCAAAAAAGTAAAGTTGAATGGAATCACTTTTTTGATTGGCCAACTTTACTTTTTTGACATCCACTCACAGCACAATCAGTTAATTAATTAACCAATCAATTCTTACTTTTTTTTCGAAAACTGTTAATTCGTGGTTGGAACTCAGCCGCAACGCAAATTTCCATAGTTAGATCTAATCTTCACATTTTTTGTCGAGTTTTGGGAATATGGTAGAAATGTAGCTGCAGGGGGTCCACCGGAACCAGCAAAATTTTTAAAGTGGTCTATGAGAAAAAAAAGTTTGGGAACCTCTAATTTAGAGTCTTGATATTAGACAAGACAAGAGTTTTTTAATCTAGACTTAGACTTAGTGAAGTCTTGATATTTCAAGACAAGACTTACGTGATGTCTTGTCTAGACGGCAACACTAATAATATTTCCTTGAGTTGTGTTTAAATCAATATTTTGATTCGTTTTTTCTTTTGTTCCAGCAAGCTGATGGCCCACCAGTACAACTGGAACCTGTTGACCTTAGTGTCAAAGGTTCAGCTGCAGTTTCACCGACAAGGACCCGGATAATGCAAGGATCCGCCCTTTTCCTAAACAATAACAATAATAACAACAATACTAAAACAAAATCCGTCCATTATCCTCCTCATCACAATCACCACAATAGTCAGTATAGCAGTCATTTAGCCATAACGCTAGCTCACGCGCATGCGCTCACAACAAGTCCTTCGTATCGCCATAGTCACACGAATAATAACCGACGAGCACACGATAACAGTCGAAGAACGAATCACGATGTTACGCGACATCCAACGATCGCAGTTACGAGTCCTTCAACACCACCGGTTGTTTTGCAAGTTCCAAGGTTTTCGCCGAATCAACGTAGTCCTGCGCAGGCGCGGCCGAAATCGCCGACTAAAAGAAACTCAGGTCAGTAATAATTATTGTTTTTTTTATTTAAAAACACGATAGTTAATGTACACATATAGTGAAAATTATTAACTGAAAAAGTCGTCTATAACAGATCTCGTGTTTTTTTACCCGACTGCAAAGGCAGGGTTATGTTTTCCACGCTATCTATGACTATAATATGTAAGTAGTTATGAATAATATACGTGTGTGAGATTCTTTATTCCCTCGTAGCTAGGGCATGCAATTCGAATATTCGAATATAGCGAATATTCGGCTGCATTTATTATTCGAATAGTAATTCCTATTATTCGAATATATTCGAATTATTTGTTAAGAATTAAAATTGTTTAAAAACGGTTTACGGCGGCGCTAAAACATCTTACAAACGCTACACTAGCTCTAAGTTCGCGCTAGGGCGTGGGAGGGGAATCAAAACGGGGCGAGGAAAGTTTTTTTTTGTTAATTATTGCATGTTTATTTGATATAACTGTTTACTTCCGTTACGTTACGTACGTGTACTTAATTGCTTGATTTGCTCTTCGCACGTGCTAATAGACGTATTATTTATTTGTGAAGTATTTTTTTTATAGGGGAGCAATATCCCATACTTTTGTGGTACTAATTAATAAAAATGCGTCTTAGATGCTCATTTAATATTTTTGTTTGAATAGGAAAAACAGAAAGAAAGAATTTTGAATTTTTTTGATTACTTAAATATGTCCATTTGATCTATGGTTCTCGGAAGCTATGTGCGCTCTAATATTTAGTTGATTTGATCTGAATTTTTACGTAACTAAGTAAAGTAAAAATGATTATTTGATCTCTTTTTAATTAGAAGTAAGCTGCTTTTGTTGTTAAAATGATTGGATTTATGGACGTGCAGTAGGCGTGTTGATTTTAAATAATTAAAAGTCATTTATTGAAGTCCCATGAGCGTTTTTATTATTTTTACCAATTATTCGAATATATTCGAATATTGGCTAAAATTTGAGCGAATATTCGAATACCTGAAACATCCGAATATTTGCATGCCCTACTCGTAGCATGATAGCATCCAAACGGCTGGATGGATTTTAATAAATGAGGTGTCATTAGATTCGTGTTAATCCCGAGGGTGACATATAGTAGGTATATTACGTCACGGAAAATTCAATATGGTGGACGCTAGACGCCATTTTGTCGGAATGTAAAAGAAATTATAACTCCCCTATTAATTTTATAATGTGTATCTACACATATATTTTTTTGAGCAATTATTACTCAAAATAGATTAAAAATTAAAATATAATAAGTTCATAGCGAAAAATATTTACCAAACCCTGCACTATATTGCTGTACTTTTAATTCTCTTCGGATCGTATATTAAAAGATAATTTGTCAAAATTAAATGTGAAATGTTTTTTTTTGCACGAATTGTCTGTCATATTCTAACAGTAAAATGTGGATAATTAGCTATGTTACTTTAACGTTTTTGCCCATTACCATTATTTATTTACGTACATATTATGATAAATACAGTTCTCGAACATATGGATAATGTGTACTTAATTTTAACCGACTTACTACGAGATTTGTTTAAAATTATCAATTTCTCAATACTAATCTAGGTATAAGTAGGTACTAATATTATAAAGCTGAAGAGTTTGTGTGTGTGTGTGTGTGTGTGTTTTTTTGTTTGTTTGTTTGAACGCGCTAATCTCAGGAACTAACAGTCCAATTTGAAAAAAAAATTTTTTGTTAGGTTATAGACTATTCAAGTTTTTTTTAATCCAACCCCAAAGGCGTAAAAAAGGGGGTATAGGATTTTTTGACTCTCTATACTAATATACTATACTAATTCGTCGATAAGCCAGGAATATTGAATTCGAAGTTGCTATATTTAAATAGAGCAATTTGATCCCTGAAAACAGTTTTAAGAATTGTTGGAAATGAGTATAACGGATATTAATTAGAGGTGAACACAGATTTTATTTCCAATTTTATCAGTGATAACTACATCTTTTTACTTTTAACAATTTTTATGAGTTTTTATTTAAAAAAAACCAACAATGTCATCACCATGTTGTTCATTAATCGCTCAAACAAAATACTGAAAGAAATTAACAGCATTTGACTCTGAAGATGGTATGAAGAATACCGAAACGTTAGTAAAATGCAAATTTAAAAAAATCAGTATTGCTTTTTATTGATCCTTTGTGCCACGGAAGTGCTCATTTCCAACAATTCTTAATACTATACTAATATTATAAACTGTAGGCAAGTACGCGAAGCGAGAACAACGACAGGCGACTTCGCTTCGCAGGGGGAGAATTTCTCGAAGGAGGGCGGTAATAAATCATAAATTCTTATCTCTGGAACAATTCAACCGAATCTAAAAAATGTTTCACTAATAGAAGCTACACTATCCCTGAGTGATATAGGCTATATATTTTATTTTGATAGTTTTCACGTGGGGGGGGGGGAGACACGTCACTGATAGGCTGCCTTGGGGCCGGGGCGCATATTTATTAATTTTTACCTATAATTTTTACTTGTGAATTAATTAAATTTTACAAAGAACAACTTTTGAACACCTCTCGTCGACTCCGTGAAATGTTTATTAATTTAAATATGTTAATTAGTATATAGTTCAGTAGGTTAAAATATGTTTTCTAAAAGAAAAAATTAAGAACATAATATTCTGTACAATTTCTGTGTGATTTATGGATAGCGATAAATTATTTTTGCAACATGATTTTGCTGAGAAATTTTGACAGATTTCTTTTTAATTTTTTGATTTATTTATTTTTATTTTGGATTTGTTGGTTTATTACAACGATTTCTAAAGATAATTGGACAGTTTTTATTTCTATCGTTTGTCAGAAACAGTATAATTTTTTTTTGCGTTGGTATTATGTCGACGCCATTAATTTTAGTAAAATGTCGATTGTTTTCAAATCAAATCTTTATTTGGAATCGCTTTCAAAACGTTTAATTCGATATAATTTTCTATTTCCAAATTTTGTTGCCACAATTATTCTTGCATGTGCTCATAATATATTATTTCAATTCATTCTTTCTATTAACCTTTCGACAGGTTAGTTCAGACCCCTAATTAAAACTGTTTCCGTAACGTTGCGTAATGCGTACCTTAGACTTGAGTGTTGTACAATCACGTTCAAACATTTTTATTCATTAAAAAATTAAATCTTGGAGAATATGTAATTATCTAGACTTTATAGGTATTAATAAAGTCATTACAGTAAGTTTACCTTTTTCAATTCCAGTGGCGGACTAAGCCCATCGGAGGCCCAGGGCGGCAGAACTATATGAGGCCCCCGGTCTGCTTAGAAATTGATATATTTGTAGTGTAAATTTCGTAAAAAATGAATAATATAGATGTAATGGCTGACAAAAAAATCAAACATTTATAATAAACGACCTACCTATACGTTTATATTTTGTACTATACGTACGGGCTGCAGAACTAAATGAGGCCCCCGGTCTGCTTAGAAATTGATATATTACTAGTGTAAATTTCGTAAAAAATGAATAATATAGATGTAATGGCTGACAAAAAAAATCAAACATTTATAATAAACGACCTACCTATACGTTTATATTTTGTACTATACGTACGGGCTGCAGAACTAAATGAGGCCCCCGGTCTGCTTAGAAATTGAGTATTTGTAGTGTAAATTTCGTAAAAAATGAATAATATAGATGTAATGGCTGACAAAAAAATCAAACATTTATAATAAATGACCTACCTATACGTTTATATTTTGTACTATACGTACGGGGCCTCCAACTCCAAATTGCCTCTTACATACTAAACATATTTTGGCCTTGTTTGGGATTTGATTAAGAAGGACTTCTCGAGATTTGAAGGCCCCCCAGGATCAGAGGCTCGGGGACTTTTTAGAAGTTTTTTTTTTTTGTTAAAAGGTTTTTTATTTTTACTTTTTAGTGGTTTTACAATATACGTAGTTTCCACGGTATTAACCGACTTCCGTCTTGATATTTGATCAAAATTGACGTTTACCTTAACGGTATTACAGTCCGTTACTCACTTTTTATTAAAATCAATCAAACTACTGAACCGATTTAAGTAAAATTTATATGGGATCGCCCCGGAGGTATGGTCTATTAAATAAAAGAATAATCATCCAAATCGGTGAACATACATACATAAAAAAAAACATAGTTGCCGAATATTATTAGAACTCCTCCTTTTTTGAAGTCGGTTAAAAATTGCAGGACGTATCAATAAATAGTTGATTATTAGTTTTTGACGGCGACTGTATTATTGATCTAAGATCATCACGTAGATCATATTAATCTACTAAACACGTCAATAGCTTAAAAGTAATGCGCTAAATTATACACAGTGTACTTCACATTCTATAAATTTATGGCCTGTTCGTACGGTCGGTAATTTAGGTTTTTATTTCAATTTTGGTCGGTAAATAATATACATTTAGTTGTACGGAACGAATTAGTAATCGTTCCGTACTTGTTTTCTGATACTTTACTTGTTTTTTTCGAACAATTTTATCTCGTTATTGCGTTAACTGTACTTAACCAAAATTCACGTTCTAAACCCCAAATTGTATTTTTTAAACATAGGTTTATTGATAAGACTGTGATTATGTCGCGAAAAATATGTTCCGACGGGTTGTTAAAAAATAATTAAATGGAAGCGTTTTTTAATATTGTATAAGAATATTGGTTAGTTATTATTTTGGTTGTTAAAAATATTTTATACCTTAAAGCATTTTTATATCGTGTAGGAAGTTTGTCAAAATGGCGACTTGTTGCGTAATTTGTGTGTGAATTATTTTTTGTGTTGAATATTTCTGCATAATTTCGGCTGTAGATATCAATTATTATTATTAAAAAAACGATATTTGGAACTATTGGGCTAAGTTTTTTGATCAACACAGGTAAAATCGTAACTATGAAGTATGTTTGTAATTGCTTTTTGACCAAATTTCGGTGATACCTAAACCGAATTAATTGAACATTTATCCATTTGGAGAGATAGACCGAGAGCTAGTGACAATTTTTTGGTGTTATTTATTCAAGGCCTTATTTTTATGAAGATATTGGGGGAGGCATATTAAAGTGCCCTGAGTAAGAGATTTTGCTAGATAGCGGTATAGGGGGGATGCAGACCGCCCCCAACATGTAACAAAAAAAATGGTCACATTATTATTATTGCTTCAAGGCTGAAATTGTTTGTATAGCTTGTCGCTGACCCAATAATGCCATTATAACAGATCGATTGGTCAGTATTAAAGGGGTGACAGATCAACCTAAACATGTCATGTACGAGGTGTATATTATTAGTTCATGGTTCAAATTTAGATATGTTTTTACGGCGACTGTTTTAAGCATATATTTCAATTTTCAGAACAAAATGTCGGTATTAACCCCCTTGCAGAACGATATAAACACCTAGGCGAGCAAGTTTCCCTCTAAGAGAAGGGCTTCATACCGATATTTTGTTCTGCAAATCGAAATATATGCTTAAAACAGTCGCCGTAATAACATATTAAAATTTGAACCTTGAACTAATAATATAAATGTCGTCGGGTACATGACACGTTTAGGGTGGTCTGCCACCCCTTTAATACTGACCAATCGATCTGCAAATATTATAATGGCTTATGGCACCGACAAGCTATACAAACAATTTCAGCCTTGAAGCAATAATAATTGTGACCATTTTTTTTGTTACATGTTGGGGGCGGTCTGCATCCCTCCCATACCGCTATCTAGCAAAATCTCTTACTCAGGGCACTTTAATATGCCTTCCTCAACGTCTTTACAAAAATAAGGCCTTGAATAAATAACACCAAAAAATTGTCACTAGTTCTCGGTGTAGACTTGGACTATTTGATATTCGAAAAAAATATATTTAGCATATTTAATCGATTAACTGTATTGATTTCGGCAGTCGGTCTTTTTGTTCGTGTTTTATTGAAATTTATGAAAAGCATTTCCATTCTTGTTAAAAATCAACGATTTGTTGTTAAATATTTATTTTATTTTACCGTTCGACTTGAAATTTGATACACCCGAGGTTGAGTTTATTTGAATAAAATAACATAGTAGATGAGGTGATATTTGAGGTGGGATGCGATAGTACGGGCCAAAGGGGCACACCATCTTTCAGATCGACCACCTACGAGTCAGCAGGCAATAATTTATAACCTCAAACAAAATCAGAATTCATGGCGCGTTATAGAGACGTGAAATTGATGTTAATATATTATTATTATAAATGCATAATATGTGTTATAGGTTTAGTTCAGTGCAATGCATGCTTCTTATATAAAAGTGGTGAAGTCTTAGTTTTTAGTTACTGCAGGGTTTTTGTGGAAGATTTATTTTATGCACACCCATGCCTCAAATTAGTTCCGGCCCTCCCAAGTCCCAGTCAGGGCCGGCTTATCCATATTAAGCGATATTTACACGATTTCAGTTACATTTCACTCCAGTGATCCAGTTCAGCACTGGATATTTTATTTGGTTTCCTTGTAATTGAAGAAGAAAAGTGTAAAGTCCTTTCTGCCGGACCCTGTATAATTTTGGTTATGGACCATTTATATGATGCCAATGAGCCATTTTCCTGAGAGTAGTCATTTCAATTATCCACGAGAAGCAGCACTTGTGGTAGACACAAACATTATTTATTCTCCATTAGTGTCGTGTCATTTTAGTGGTATAACTTAATTATTTAAAATTATTAAACAAAAAAATGTTTTTAAATATCGCTAAGACACGCCGAAAATTTTAAAAACCGTTCCAACTCAGTGAAGTGGCTTGAGGCATTCCATATTCACGAATTGCCTCTATTTACACGATGCCAATGTTAGATTGGCTTACTGGAATGGCCTCGTGTAAATTCACCATTCCCGCAATCCAGTCCAGTTTATAGATAGTCGTTCTATTTTTAATTCCAATAGGTACTTCTAGTCTTTCACCCCCAATTTTTGCATGGAACTAGTGCAACTGGAAACTTTATTGGCTGTAATAATGGCAGTGTGTAAATGAGGCTGGCATTTACAATCTAGTTACTGGAGTCTTAACCTTGCACTTTGTGATAGAGAGATGCCACTCGGTACGAATGCTGGTCGGACCCATATCTTCACTTTAAGAAGTGGAGCCATTTTGGGCCCCGCGACCGAGCCCTTAGACAGGGTGGTTGCGTAACTTTCAGGGCCCCAAAATGGCTCCACTTCTTAAAGTGAAGTTATGGGTCCGACCAACATTCGTACCGAGTGGCATCTCTCTATCACAAAGTGCAAGGTTGAAGCTGGATTCGTCGCTTAGCACTATAATATGTATAGGCAGAAAGATGTTTTTGCAAGCATTTTATGAAAATCGAGTTAGTCAACTCTTGCAGTTAAAGGTTTGCTACACCTACTTTAAAATAAAAGTTGAAAGGCGTTCGCAATGAATCTTGATGTAATATTCACTGTCTTTTTAATTTAAGTATTTATTTTTTATTAAAATGAAAAATTACAAGTTTATTTTGTTTTAATAAATTCGGTGAATATTTAATAGAATATTTTTAAGGTATAATTATTATTAAAGTAGATAAATAAACGCATATTAATATTGATAAAATAACCCGAGGTTAAAATGTTACGATATATCAGTGAGTATGCAGATATTAAAAGCCGTGTATTTCGATCTTCACTTGTCAGTTCAGACGTGCGCAGAATATCCTTCATGATCTGAAAAGCTGAGAGCAAAAAAATGCTCCATTATTTTTTATACGATTTAAAAACCTTTTATCGCGCTTTTTACACCGAACTTTTTAGAGCGGAACTACTGCACGGGTAGATTGTCCGCGGCTTGTTTCTCGCGACAAAATTTCCGCTGAATAAGCCACGTCCTCATTATGCCGATATATGCCAAGTGGCGAGGCCAAATGGCAAAACCAGTTGCCGCTGCCACACACAGTTCACTGCGTCCGTATTGGAAATGTTACGGCGATATTTTTAAGCATATATTTCAATTTGCAGAACAAAATGTCGGTATTAACCTCCTCTCTTAGAGGGAAATTTGCTCGCCTAGGTGTTTATATCGTTCTGCAAGGGGGTTATTACCAACATTTTGTTCTGCAAATTGAAATATATGCTTAAAACAGTCGCCGTAACAAGATATTAAAATTTGAATCTTGAACTAATAATATAAATTTCGTCGGGTACATGACACGTTTAGGGTTATCTGCCACCCCTTTAATACTAACCAATCGATCTGCAAATATTATAATGGCATTATTGGGCCACCGACAAGCTCTACAAACAATTTCAGCATTGAGGCAATAATAATTATTGTGACCATTTTTTTCTTTTTTTTTGTTACATCTTGGGGACAGTCTGAATCCCTCCCATCCGCTATCTAGCAAAATCCCTAGTACTCAAGGCAATTTAATATGCACTCAACATTTTCACAAAAATAAGGCCTTGAATAAATAACACCAAAAAATTGTCACTAGCTCTCGGTCTATAAAACAAGCTCCCAGGATACCTAATATTAAAACCAAATTGAAATCGCTCAGGCGGTTTTCGGGTTAATCGAGAACAATAATAATTTTTAATAAACTGATTTTGAATTTAGAACGGAGTAACAAAATAATATTCAGTTTTCGATATATTTTTCATTTATTTGAGAAGTGATCGGAAATATTGGAACATTTTTTGATTATTCAGATGTACAAAGAGCACGCTCTACGTAATGTATTGTACATCACTAAATAATAACCTGCATATATCTGGAACAGTGAGGGGTAATTATTTTTAATTTTGGACACAATAATTGCTTCTCACTAGCAAATATAACACATTAAATATCGTACAGTGTGTGTATCCAATGTTGATTAACTTGTATATATCAATTATTGATAAAAAAAAACATGATGGCGGATTAAAAAATATATTGCTGTAAGCTGTTAAACAATGACATTGTTTTGACAGAGATGTTAATCGCGTTTTGTACTTCCGCAACTATTACAATGAAAATCATGGGTTCGCTGATCACTGTCAATATCTTTTTTCCATTATTTAATATTTTTCATTTTTTTAACGTCAGTAAACGAATTTTCGTAATATTGCAAACTTAGAAATATAAATTTTACAAGCATGTTTTTCATTATCTAGCTACACTGATTAATTTAGCAATGATAAAAAATGATCGTTGCAAAATTGTATATAAAATAAGTGATAGTATTTTTAAACGGTTTTATTTAGCTTGACCCCGTATATTTACTATCTTTGTTTCAAATCTTGCGACAGCTTTTTCAACTATACTTCTACATAACCGATTCTTATGAAACTTTGCACACCCATTGAGTTCCCGTGACAATACAATATATGATAATTTCAACTTGGTAACGAGGTCTGATGATGGAATCAGGAGGTGGACAGTTGAAAGAATAAGGAGTTTGCATAATGATATGGGCCAGAAATCAAATTAGAAACTAGGAAATAAAAATAGGTAAAAAAACTTTTAAATTAAACGGTTTTATTTTAAATCATCAGCTGTACCAAAAACTAGAAAATAATTAGGACACAAACCAAGGGGCACTTTGTGTCGCTGCGTCAACGGAATAAGTAAAAAAATCGTGGGGCGCATAAAAATCTGTATAATGACTGTATAATTATTAAATAAGAACGGCTTGTCTAGAAAAATGTGTTTCCAATCCCACCAACAGAAATATTTCAAATGCGCCCCACGTTTTTATTACTTATTCCGCTGACGCAACGATACAAAGTGCCCCTTGATTTGTGTACTAATTATTTTCTAGTTTTTGGTACAGCTGATGATTTAAAAAAAAACCGTTTAACTTAAAAGTTTCTTTACCTATTTTTTTATCACCAAATTAATATTTATAATTGGTAACCCTTGACAAGTGAGCATTTTTCGTATTTTCAAAAAAAGTTTGTCATCGACAGAAGTATATAGTAATAATGTAATATTAGACTGAATTTTTACTTTTGAGCACCAATGTTTAGTTTTAAATAAAATACCCTGCAGTGAACATAAAAACCGTTCTTTATTTTTTACAGTAATTTTTGCTTTTAAGTCTTGTTCCGTGTTTGAAGATACAAAAAACTTTAATTGATGTGTAGGATATTTGAATAAATAAACAAGAAAATAATCCAGTTGTCAAGGTCATTGGTAGGCTACTTTGTTACAGGTTAACTATTATTCTTAATTGATTTATTATAATTCATTTGCATAACAGATTAATAATTATTATAAGAGGGAATATGTTCATCTTATTGTGTATTCGATTTTTAATTCGGCTTTAATTAATAGGTCTATTTAAACATTAATCACATTTTTAAGTAGATATACAAATAAAATAATCTTAATCTTAATTTAATTATAATTCAATATTAAGTTGATTTATGGGCATTGCGTGGTCAATTAAGTTTTCTTGGGCGTAAAGTAGTTAAAATTATTATTTAGTTTTATATCTATAGTCTATAGCAGAGGCTCCCAATCTTTTCTTTACTGCGACTCCCTTTACAGGTTGCAATTTTTTGCGACGCCCTTCTAAAAGAAGATACCTGCATGTAGCTCTAGCAGACATTAAAATTACTTTATTATTCAAGAAAACTCCAAAGAATATAGACTCTTAATTATTATTTATTAGATTCTAATTCTAATAATTAGAAAACATAAAAAAATATACAAAAAATACAATTATTGAGCAGGATGAGCTTGCTTTTCTGAGCATAACTTCTCAAATCGGGACTGAAGTTCTGAAAATGCGACTCCTCTAGGATAGCGCAGCGACGCCTCAGGGCTATTTATCGACAGCGCCCGGACGCTTTCCAAAAATCTATATGTATTCGTCTTGAATCTTGATTTATAAAAATGGTATTCCTAACTCATCTTGACCAATTTTGTTAGTTACGAAGCGTCACTTCTTAACCGACGATATGACGTTATTCTCTTTTGAGTAATATTAATTTAAAAATTTTTTTTATTTATAATTAATTTGTTTCATCTGATATTAAAAAATGTGACTACTGAAAAAGATATTAAATTGTGAAAATTAAATTGGGGGAACGGAAGATTGAGTACACCATATGCTCTAAGTCTAAGAAATACCGTAATAACTCATTTCTAATTTTTGACAGTTGTGTATAAGAAAACCACGAGTTTGTTGTCTGTTAATTTGAGTGACTTTGTGATTCTTCCGTTGGTTGTTTGTCTGCTTTGACCCGAACCACAAATTATTTTGCCGACTACGAAACGATCAACTGGTCAGCACTTTTTTCAGTCGTAAGGCATGTAAGTTTTTTATATTAAATTTTCATACAAATTCGATACGCACGTCCGTTAATTGCAAATAAATGTCGCCTCCAGTAATTTTACATCACTCATTCTGTCATCTGTATTCCAACGTGTTATGTATTTATGTATACAGGGTGTTCGATCAATCGACTCACTTCATTTTTGTGTGAAACGGTTCCTTTTTAACCGGCTAAAAAAACAGGGGTTATTAATTCGATATGTATATTTTTTTAATGTTTGTTCAGCCATAACTTCGCGAGAGCTTAACCGATTTGAAAAATTTCGACGCTGTTTGGTTCAAAATGTTAACGGAATGGTCTTGTGTAATTTTTGTTCAAATCGGTCCAGTAGTTTCTTTTTTTTCTAGTAGGTAATCAAATTAATTTTTTATGTATGTTACCTCATATTTTCTACATTTGTTAACCGATTTTGATGATTTTTTTTTAAGTTATAGAACATACCTCCAGGGTACATTTTACTTAAATCGGTTCAGTAGTTTTTATTTTACTTTAGTAATCAAATAACAAGAAAGAATTCTATAAATAACGTTCAAACTAGGTATTGAAATAAGAATAATTAAGAACACCTGTGGTTTAATTTAATAACAAAGAGTTTAATCACGTCTAACCACAAGAATTTTATTAATGAATGTACATTTCTAGAGCTATGCTCCCATCTTCAGCAAATACTAAACTGAAGATGGGAGCATAGCTCTTGAAATGTACATTCATTAATAAAATTATTGTGGTTAGACGTGACTAAACTCTTTGTTATTATGTATTGCAATCACTAAAACGTAAAAAATAAAAAAAATATAAAAAAATTAAACCTTCAAAAAAATTTACTGAAAAGAGAAAAATAATAAAATTTTGAGGTCGGTGCGAATTTAATAAAGTAGGTAGGTGTATTTAACGTGTTAGTAATTAAATATTCAGTTAATATATTTTTTTTTACTTAAAAAATAATTCAATTAAATTTAGTATGGAAAAATTCTGAAACACTAAAAAGAAAATAAAATATAAAAAGAAACGTTTTAAAAACAAGCTTAAAAAATAAATCTGTAAATTTTTTATTATTTTTTTATTATTGTACGGAACCCTCGGTGCGCGAGTTTGACTCGCACTTGGCCGGTTTTTCAAAATAGCCTGTATAAAAATAGGTGTTAGCCGAGTAACGCGGTTGCCATACCATATGTTGCGTCGTGTTGCAAATTTCATACATAAGCGGCGAATCGTTCTTTATAATTAAACAAAAACCTGTCACCGTTATAAATAAACACCGTCACACGTCACATATTGTTATTATTTTGTGCGCATGTCCTAACATTCTATTGTTTGCTTTTCAATTTATTCTGTTGTGTAAATCATGTTTAAATATCCATCATCTTTGAATTAAGACGAATTACTGCCATCCGAATAACCAGTATTATTTATAAAAACATTTGAACAATTCGCCGAGTGTTAATAATGTTGTTTATGGTACAACTGTGTATTCAATTGTTTGGTAATGGAATTAAGAGACTTCAGTGCAAGAATAATTTAGTTAATGTATTAATGATATTCTGAGTTATTGTTTTGTTAATTCAGCATTTAAAATATGCTTTTTAGGTTACGATTTTTAGTGTATTTGCCATATGGCACATACACTATTGGCGTCGGTCGGATGGCGGGACCTAGGGGTCGGACCAAAATTTCTCGACGTTTCATAGCCTCCTGAACACTTTGGCACCATTTTTAGAAATGTTTATATATGTATGTATATATATATATATTTATATATATATATATATATATGTGTTCGCGGCATAACTCTCGAAAGACTTAATTGATTTCAACGAAATTTGGTACACATGTTGGAATCCATCACCGCACGGAACCTATTTAAAATGGGCCCAATCGGACTATTTTAAGGGTAGTTTTTAGGGGTTGAAAAAAGTTTTTGGGCCCGAAAATACCGAAAAAAATCTCAGAATTGTTTCAAAATTGGAATTTAACCCTTTAGTAGAGATTAAAATGTGTTGCTAAAATTTTAACAAAATCGGCACGACAGGACCGGACTTACAAATTTTATGAAAACACTAGTTTACGGATAGTGATTTATTTGCTGACGGCTGTATTTAATTTGGTACAGAGGTTGCATTGATAATAATATTGAAATTAGGAAAAAAAATATTATTTTAAGGGATGTATTAAGGGGTTAATTTTTCATTTTGTCCAAAAACGAACTTAAGTTCACATAATAAAGCCACAGGGCCTGTATTAGCAAATACACTATAATGTCGGCAGGGTTTTGGCACTGCGACCCGAGTTTTTATTTTTTTAACTTCCCATTGGAAGTTATTGTAATGGGTCCGAAAATCGAAATCAAATTTTATAACAAATTTTTATGTTTCAAGGTCACTACACTATTTTTAGAAAGATGTCTGTGTGTGCAGTGTACGTATGTGTCCATTTCTTTCTAAGACGAAATCTCGAGAATGAAAAATGATATCGATTACGTTAAAATGCCAATCGATGCGTATTAACGTAAATATGATCTGAAAGAAATTTTTTCAAAATCGGTTCAGCCGTTCTTTTTTCTTAACCAAATAGACTCCAAAAAAGTAGATTTTACACAATATCTCGCGAATAAAAAATTATATCGACTTCGTAAGGGTGTCGATCGAGGCGTGTTAACGTCATTTTGATCCGACATAAATTTTTTTAAAATCGGTTCAGCCGTTTTTTTTTAAATTATTGTTAAAAATAAATAATAATTATGTTTTAATGATTAAAATGATTACTTTTCTGTGTAATATCTAATTTAATTATTATTATTAAATATTTATCAAACTGGGAAGTTCGTCGTGTGGACCTCAAGGGTCGCACTTTAGTCCTAATAAACGACCCACCTCACGGCTTGTTGAGTTACGGATTTGCCTTAAAATTCTTTCTTTCAAATATTAAACCGTTATGTAATTGTAATTTTGCACGGCTGTGTAATTGAATTAGAATCGTTGTTGTCAACTTTCAATTTATAGATTGTATATTAAACTATAAAGTGAATCTTCATTTTGTTTATGACCAGTGGCGGCTCGTGGAACAAGAAAATCGTTGAAACAACGAAATTACAATTTCTTACATTGACATATATTTATTTTTAGCAGATAAATTAATAAGATTTATACGGCTGAATTGCAATTGAAAATTTTTCGTTGGAAAGCAGCCAATTATATAATTGATTGGAAACATATTGGAAAAAATCATTTTACCAACCATAGTCACAATCAGGATTCTAACCTGAACCCGCGAAAGTGGAAAGGTTCAGGTTAGAATCCTGACTGTGACATATTGGAAAAAATCATTTTACCAACCATAGTCACAGTCAGGATTCTAACCTGAACCTTTCCACTTTCGCGGGTTCAGGTTAGAATCCTGACTGTGACTATGGTTGGTAAAATGATTTTTTCCAATATGTCGCAGTCAGGATTCTAACCTGAACCTTTCCACTTTCGCGGGTCCAGGTTAGAATCCTGACTGTGACATATTGGAAAAAATCATTTTACCAGCCATAGTCACAGTCAGGATTCTAACCTGAACCCGCGAAAATGGAAAGGTCCAGGTTAGAATCCTGACTGTGACTATGGTTGGTAAAATGATTTTTTCCAATATGTCACAGTCAGGATTCTAACCTGGACCTTTCCACTTTCACGGGTTCAGGTTAGAATCCTGACTGTGACTATGGTTGGTAAAATGATTTTTTCCAATATGTTTCGAATCAATTATATAATTGGCTGCTTTCCAACGAAATATTTTTAATTTTTAGGGTTCCGTGCCTCCGAACTAAACCCTGTTACTGAGCCTACGATGTCCGTCCGTCCGTCTGTCATAAAGCTCTATCTCCCTAACGATAAAAGGTAGCTAGTTGAAATTTTCACAGATTGTGTGTTGTTGTGGCAAACAATAATTAGAATTAAATAATCAATTAATTTTAATAAATTAATGTTTTTTATAGAAATTACTACGATCATGACTCCAGCCCGTACTTCTGTAGTATACTATAGGTATAGAGTTTTACTGAGTGAGCCAATCGAACGATGATGTTAGAAATCGTTTGACTTGCTCAGTTGGTAGAATGTTCGACTGAAGATCGAAAGGTACCCGGTTCGATCCCGATTTTTGAAGTGAAAACTTCCTTAGGCGCACTTTACCTGAGTAGTGAACGAAAGTGAACCGTCACGCTTCGGGTCGGTGACGCTGAGTCGGGTTTACTCGACTCAAACACGAAAACGTATTTTATTGTATGCTGGTAATAGATTTTTGTAGTTCATAAGTGCGCTAATAGATGACACTAAAACTTAATTGAAAAGGTTTTTGTAGTGTGTTTGGTAATAAGTTATTTTTAGTTCATAGGTGCGCTAACAGATGACGCTAAAACTTAATTGAAAAGGTATTTGTGGTATGTTGGTAATAAGTTATTTGCAGGCCATAGGTGCGCTAATAGATGACACTAAAACATATATATACAGGGTGGACCAAGTTATAGTAGCAATAATTCACCATTCGATGGTCCATCGAAAAATAAGTAGACATGCATAATTTTCTTTTTTTCCAAAACGCTTCCTAAGGGAGATACAGCCCTTCAAAGTTCAGTTTTAGAAATCAATACTGACAAGTGTCATAAATTATCTCAAAACCAAGTATCGCCTACTTTGTTGGTTATTTTCATAAGTTATTTATTTGTTGTTTTTAATTTAATTAATGAATTATTTATTTAAATTCGTCAAACAGTAAAAAGTTTACAATTGTTGTACAAGATTCCAGACCTATTATTTTCATAGGTGGCTATTTTAGAAGTGTTCTAAACTTTCAACTCTAATTTATCTCGTAAACGAAGCCTCAAATCGAAATTTTGCAAGAGTGACTCTTTTTTTCTAAATTGAACAGGGAATTCGAAAAAAATGTTATTCTTTAAAAATATCCAATGTCGCAGAAAATAGGGCGGGAAAAGTGAAACAACCCCCCTGTATCTACGCCACTTGACAATTTTGACAAAAGTTACTTACGTCAAGTAATGAGCATCTATTGCATAAATACTTGTACCAAATTTGGTCAAAAACGCATTAATGACCTGAGAGTTAAGACAAAAAAAAGAATTTTAAAACTGAACTTTGAAGGGGTGTATCTCCCTTAGGAAGCGTTTTGGAAAAAAATAAAATTATGCATGTCGGCTTATTTTTCGATGGACCATCGAATGGTGAATTATTGCTACTATAACCTGGTCCACCCTGTATAATAATATATTATAAATTTAGAAAATCAGAAGTTTTCATTTCTGTCGTGTGGTCATAAGCACACACCTACTTTTTATTTTATCATACTGCTAACTTTTTGGCCCGGTTGCACATCTTAATATAATCAAGAGTAACAAATTGTAACTGGGAAGTGGAGGTTTATATAAATTGAAACGCCATCTATGAACGCCGCGGACAAAGTAGGTAGGTACCTACATACTATTGTGAAAATGACAAAACAATTTTCAATGAGCTGCCACTGAGATGTCAGTAGTCATTACTATCAAAACGAATTACATGACCAAGCAGAATTATTATTTGTACATCGGGACTCGATCTCGCGGTATTATTATAGTGGTAGGCAGTGACTAAAATGTAGAAAGTTTCACCCTCTAGTGTTTACAGAATGGACGAGACTTTGAAGAAAGAATTTTAGCTTATAAGAAAATTTGTTATATTTTAAAACTTTAATTTTTTAACCGATTTCAAAAAAGGATGGTGGTTCTCAATTCGGTTGTATTTTTTTATTATGTTTGTTACGTCAGAACTCCGTCATTTAATCGATTTGGAAAATTATTTTTTTATTTTGGATAGGGTATACCTCGAAGTTGGTCCCATATAAATTTTACTTAAATCGGTTCAGTAGCTCGGCTGATTTTAATAAAAGTGAGTAGCGGCGTGTGATTCCTTTTAGGTAAATGTCACTTTTTGACACATCACACAGCGTAAGAAATCGGTTTAATGTTAACTAAAAAGTAAAAAATAAAAAACTTTTTAACAAAAAAAAAAACCTTCAAAAAGGCACTAAAAAGAGGAAAATAATGAAATTTTGAAATCTGCCCCAATTTAATAAAATATGAAGTCGGTTAAAAAGTATAGTATAGTGATTAATATCTTCTTTTTAACCGACTTCATATTTTATTAAATTGGCGCAGATCTCAAAATTTCATTATTTTCCTCTTTGTAGTGCCTTTTTGAAGAAAGTTTTTTTTTCGTTAAAAAATTTTTTTTTATAAAAATTAATTAATGGAAATAAAAATTAATTCTGCGTAGTAATTATATTTTTTTTTAAATTTAGTTATTTGTTTGGGGAATTTCTAATTATCGTTTAAATGTTGCGTGTGTGGTAACACTGATTTTATGTCTTAATTGAGTTTTGTGAACGTATAGGTAAAACACGCTACTGACTTTTAAAATTTAAAGAGAGCAAGTACTGGCAAAAAAAGAAATAAAAAAATGAACACGAGGAGAAAAATATACAGCAATTACTCTGATGACAGTAATTTTTTGCAGCAAGTATTCATTGACGTTCCTAACTTGCTTTTTTTACGTGTTGCAAAGCTCTGCAGATGACCGTATTCTGTTAACATTTCGATGGTGAAGAACATCAAACTCCTAAGTCTCCGTTTGTAGCAAAACGATAACCTTCTATGTCAATTTCTGCAGATTTGAAAATTATGAATTAAACGATTTAGCCTTCTTTTTGCTAGCAAAATCTCCTATGTCAATGAAGAATAAATACGGACTTATACAACAAGACCCCTATGTCAAGTTAAGAACGACCACCTCCTATGTCAGACATAGGAGTTTGTTACAACCTCTTGTCAGTGTATTTAATTTAATCTAATATGAAAGAAAATGTTAGAACATCATAATTCAAAACATTGTTATCTTCCCCCTGAAAAGTGTCTTTTTTTGACATAGAAGCTTGCTGAATTTCTGCAAATCATGACATGGAAGGTTGCCATTCTTCACCATCGATTTGGGATTATTGATAAGGAAACTTGTCATCTAGACAAGACATTGCTAGCTTAACAAGATTTAGATATAAGAGAAATTAAAATTACCTACTGTTGACACTATATAGTAATTGGAAACTTGCCCGCCGCGAAATTGGGAGTTTCGGGTTCGGGTCCCGGCCAATGTTCCCTCTAATGTTTTCGCTGACTGCGCGGTATAAAAGTATATGGGAGCAAGAATGTTCAAAACGCATGTAAAAGTGTGCAAGTGGAAGGGGAGTCCTGTGTTTGAAGTCAAAAGAGATTTCGTTTGACGTTTAAATGTTCAAGGTCGTTTCAAAATTTTTACCCTCTAAATTTTACTTTTTTTATTGTGAAATTTGGATTTTTGCTATTTTTAGATGCAATTCTTCTATAAATGTTCTATAAAAAAATGGTGAACAAGCCCATTGTGCGCAGAATACAAAAACGGCCGCGCAACTTTTGCAAAATTAGTGCGCGGCCGCGCAACCGCGCAGCTTAGAGGGAACTTTGGTCCCGGCAGTGGCATTTAGATTTTTCTTATATAAAAAACAATCATTGCGACTATGTCTATTATGTTAATTCACTGATATGTGAATTTATTTGAGGTAAGGATTTATTAATAATTTTCTTAGTAAGATTTAGTCGTTGTAGATTATAGACGCTCGACAACAAAGGTCATAAGCGTCTTAAGCTTGACAAGAGGGTCTTACATGGGTTACCAAATTGAAAGAAAAATATTAGTAAAAAAAACTTTTTAAAGACAAGTTCTCCTTGAATTGTATAGATAATAAAAAGGATAAAATAATTTTTAATTATTCAGGTTCTTAATTTATAAAAGCGTGGGTTGTAAACTCTATGATAGTTTATTAGTAACGACCCACGCTTTTATAATTAATAAGCTAAATTACTAAACATTATTTTTTCATTTTTAGTACATTTCAATAAATGCTTGTGTTTAAAAAGTATTTTTACTACGCTACACAGTGAGCCACATATCGAAAACCGTGATCAAAATTCTGAAGTCGTAAAAATCAATGTTTGGCAACGTTTTTCAATCTCTGGACCGATGCTAGTTCTATAATGTAATTTTGTAGTTCAAATATCCGGTTTGACTGAAGATTCGTAAAAGATTTTTTGAGTCCAACCCTGATCGAAATTTTAATTTTAAGACCAATTAGGTAGGACGTAGGTACATGGCGTACGGGACTAGTTTGTAAATCCAATATGTCCATTTATGGACTTCTCGGAGATGAGTTTTAATAATTTCTTATCGTCTTTCTTAACACATTAATACAATAAACAATCATTTTAAACGTTAATAATAACTTTAATAATTTATTTGGTTGATTTTTAAATCACGAAAAATAATTAAAGTTTTCGATTGACTTTCTACCGATGATAATTATTTAGATGACATTCGAATTTGACTGATGCATATTGCCAGTGACATTTGAAGTAACAATACCTATTTGTTCTGAATTGCCTTTTAACTTTCAGAAATAGGAGCTATAAAGATGGTTATTGAAATCTTCGTTGTTAATATTAGTGATGGGCGATACGAGATATTTTTACAATCGAAACAATTATTGTAATCGTTCATAATAACAATCGAGTCCACAATCGACTCGGAGTTTGATTTTACAATCGAAATGTTCGATTGTTCAAGTCGATTATTTGCCACATAGGTTATAGCAATAGCAGCGAATGAGAATACATATAATCGCGATTCAAGGTTATATACTAGTCGACTGACGTTCACGCAACTCGTTGATTGTTCATTGTGTGATCACTCTGTGATCTCTTCACTATTGAATTGGTATTACGCGATTACTGCACAATCGACCATCGACTCGACCACGTAGTTGTTGAGTGATGAATAATTGTATAATATTATGTGGCTCTCGACAGTGTACGATTCAGTACTATTCGACTCGGTCTCAGTGAACACTGAACTATGAAACAACAACAATCGAGTCCAAGTGACAACCATCGAGATGTTTCATCAATCGAGATAGTCGCCTAAAATGTCTTGTATCGCGCATCACTAGTTAGTATCGCTCTTTTAATACAAACCTCCAATTTTCAAGAATTTATAAGAATCATTTTGAATAATAATAGAACACGAAGTTTTTTAAATTTACACTATATCTTTATTTTATGACAATTGTTTCGTCAACACAGTGACTTCTTCAGAAAATATCTTATACTACAATAAAATACAAAACGTACAATTTTACGTTTTGTATTTTATTGTAGTATGAGATATTTTCATCAAGTATAAGCACCCACTCTATAATATATTTATAAGAATTTAAATATTAAAAAAGTAACCACAAAACACTGAAACTTTTTTCTTGACGCACATTTTGCTAACCATGATAGCACCATCAGGAGATGTTTGAAAGTATTGTCTATTCATTTTCAAGATAGAGTGACCTGTGTGCGTGATCAGCTCGTGTACCTTTGTTTCTTGAGTTGTGATTCGTTTGGTCGGGAGAATTTCAAATTTTGCAAATGTACTGGACCGTTTTTACCTATTTATTTTGATGTAAGCTGGTCAGTGACGTATTTTTTAAAATTACTCTATCTTGGAAATGAATAGACTATAGTTTTAATCATCTCTTGGTAATGCTAAGATGCTAAGCGAAACGTGCGTCTAGAAATTTTTGTGGTTACTTTTTATCCGACTTCAAAAAAACAAAGGTTATCAATTTGACTTGTACTTTTATTTTATTTATTTATTTTTTTGTTCAGCCATAACTTTGCGAGGGATTAACCGATTTGAATAATTTCGACGCCATTGAGTACAGAATGTTTACAAAATGATCCCATGTAATTTTTAAGTTGCGCCCTGTCGAAATTTTGAGCATAATAGAATAAATGTTACAAACTTCAAATTTTAGTAGAGTACACCCCTGGTTATATTATTTACAACAACAAAAATACAAATGTTAAATGAAGAACTTGATAATAAAATTTTATGGTTGTGCAAAATTCGAGTTGATCTACAATAGGGTCCTTAATATTGCAGCTGAGGTACGAAAACATGAAATTTAATGGGCTGACTGACTTGCTATTTGGTGTTGCTTGCAACTGCACGTATAAATTGATAGCATCTTGAACCATTTATTTTTATGGCCCCAGTTTCATCAAAATAATTGGCTCAACAACAGGACCGCACACAGAACTACAGAATTAAAAATTAATCTCAAAAAATGAATACCTATTCGCAATTAAAAGCAAAGTGGATGACATCTGGTGTTCGAAGTCGAAGTCGTATGTGGGATTTACTAGAAAAAAAATGGCAGCTCCCGTAATGTCATTATAGACCGAGAGCTAGTGACAATTTTTTGGTTTTATTTATTCAAAGCCTTATTTTTGTAAACATGTTGAGGAAGGCATATTAAAGTGCCCTGAGTAAGGGATTTTGCTAGATAGCAGTAATGTATGGGAGGGATGCAGACCGCCCCCAACATATAACAAAAAAAATGGTCACAATAATTATTAGTTCAAGGCTGAAATTGTTTGTATAGCTTGTCGGTGACCCAATAATGTCATTATAATATTTGCAGATCGATTGGTCAGTATTAAAGGGGTAGCAGATCACCCTAAACGAGTCATATTATTAGTTCAAGGTTCAAATTTTAATATGTTGTTACGGCGACTGTTTTAAGCATATATTTCAATTTGCAAAACAAAATGTCGGTATATAGAGAGAAATTTGCTCGCCTAGGTGTTTATATCGTTCTGCAAGGGGGTTAATACCGACATTTTGATCTGCAAATTGAAATCTAAGCTTAAAACAGTCGCCGTAACAAAATATTAAAATTTGAACCATGAACTAATAATATAAATTTCGTTAATATGCCTCCCTCAACATCTTCACAAAAATAAGGCCTTGAATAAATAGCACCAAAAAAGTGTCACTAGCTCTCGATCTATTAGACGTGATTCACGTCAAAATCTCTGCCAAAATAATATTAAATGGGCACGGACAGGCGTCCGGTACAATGCCGCGGCTGTTAAAATCGGCGCGGTCTTAAAAATAAATTCAGATTGGTAGTTGGTGGCCTTAATTGGAGTTTCATGCTTTCACGGCCGGTAGACATCGTGGTAGCAAATGTTTCCGGGCTAAGTAGCCGTGGTCCAATGGATTTTACTCCGTACGTTTCGCCCAAAGCTCCGTTGCCAATCGCCGCTGAAGATGCCCAACGGAGCTTTGGGCGAAACGTACGGAGTAAAATCCATTGGACCACGGCTACTTAGCCCGGAAACATTTGCTACCAGTGAGACCTTAATCCGGTCCTGGATCAAGGAGCCGTGTGGTGAGTGAAGTTTATTGTTTACGGGTCCAGTGACGGGCGGTCGACGTGTCCCGTAGTAAATGTGTAATTGTATACAATCGTGATTTCCAATCTACGTACATACTAAGATGCATATGCCAGTTACTACCGACTACTAACTTCTTATATAGTATATATTGTTCATGCGCAGACAGTAGTTAGTCACAGCCAAAGACCTCGATCATATCTAAACACTACACGTATTACCTATTCTTGCTGGCTTATTACAACAATGGCTTTGTTGACTTCAATCGATAGACTTGAGAAAGTTTACCATATAGGAGTTGGATTTAAAGAAATGTCTTGGCATCAAACCATGAGAAGCCCCACAAGCGACTAGGCCCTGCAGTCAGGGTCCATTCTAATTGGTCGAATACCCCATCTTGATGTCGTTTGACACACGCACACACATCTAAACGAACGTAACAACTAACTAGTGAACTCTGTATACTAATATGGATAGTTGATAGCGATTAAAAAATGGGTTTTGTATGTGGAGAATGTTCAAATACATATTCTTCAAGACAAGGCATTAATGTTCACGAAATTAGAATGAAAACTTCAGCTAAGGCTTGTAATCTAATTCTTTCTATAAAAGTAGACAATTTTAATTTCTCTTATATATGCACAGTGTGCATATAAAATTCTCTGCTGTTGGTACTGTGGAGTAAATGGAAACTTGCCTGGCGCGTAATCGGAAGTTTCGGGTTCAAGTCCCGACAGTGGCATTAACATTTTTCTTATATTATAGCCTTCTATTAAATATCATGGCGATAATATGTCGTCTGATAAATTGTGTTATTCACTAATATGTGAATTTATTTACGGATAGGACTAATAATTTCTTGATTAATTATAATATACCGTAAAAAAAACCTACAGATATTCTGTAAAATCAAGATAATCTAGAGATTGGGGATTATGCCAGGGTGGGCCAAGACAGTTTAAGGTTGGCCATCGCTAAAGTGACCATCCGTCCCGATTTAGGCGGGATAGTCCTGATTTTGAGCCACGAGTCCCGATTTAACAAGCGTCCCGCTTTTGAATGTTCATTTTTTTGCCATTAGATATTTTTTTACATACCTACTCAAAATATTTTATTTATCAATAATTATATATTTTATACCTACCTTAAAAAATTAATAATAATTAAAAAAAAAAAAGTAGCGTTTAAATTCATAAATTTCTTTATTTCTACGTTTTTTGGGTTATTAAAACGTAGAATAGAAGGTTTTGATAGGCCAAAATCTAAAACCCAAAACCAAAAAAAAGCTTTTTGGGCTTGGATTCCGGCGGTTGCCTGCAGCGGGTTTTTAAAAATCTTGTCCCGCTGTGTGGGGGACGTAATGTATAAATAGTCGAGAGTGTGCTAGCAGGCCAACAGGTTTTAATTAAAGTAATTAAGACAGTTCAGGTGAGGTTTCGTTGATAGACATCGTTAATGAGACGACAATACCGATTTCTGTTGCATGTAAAAAAAATACAAAGTCACTTGTACGATACATTGATTGCAAATTTACATACAAGGACGGACACCCGTTTTATTCATATATGAATATTTTAAGCTACTATAATCCTCATTGTATTTTAACCTCTAAATAATCGCAACACATTGCTTAAGAGTTAAGTCAGTGTCATATTTTTAACCGAACTAAAAAATAGGTTATCAATTCGTCGTGTGTGGTAGTGATGAGCAAAATTGGTCTTGGTCTTGCAGTCTTAGACTAGCAAGACCAAGACCAAGACCGAATGAACAAAAACAAGACCAATACCAAGACCGAATATGCAAGACCAAGACTAAACTAAAAATTTTTACTTCAGAGCCAGTCATCTTTAAGTATTTTGTTACTTAATAATAGATTGTGAATTATTTTTTTAATGAGTGCTACGCAAACAATTTCTAAATGTCCATCTTTTCCGCAGTGGTTACATTTCAAATTCTTTGCGTAGCACTCATTCGCCTTGTGATTTTGTCTACCGCATTTAAAACATTTCCCCACAATTTTCTTCGTTCTTGAAGTACGTGTATTTTCTTTTTGAGTTTTGTTTTTGGGTTTCTTCGTTTTGTTAATGAAGTTAATTTGCTGTGGTAACCGTTGCATTTCTCGACTCTCAGATTTTGACGATTCGATAGATAATGCTATTCTAACGACGTCTTCAAATGTAGTTTCTGAGCTTTGCTGGAGTAATTTTTCGCGTACTTCACTATCTCTCACTCCTCTGATGAATTGAGAACGCAAGTGTGTATTTATCGTCGGTTTCTTGCAGCTTTCACATGTAAAATTACAGTTTGTAGTTAATTTTTGTAATTCTGCTCGAAAATTTGAAATACTTTCGCCTTCATGCTGTAATCTTGAAGCAAATTTATGTTGCTCGGCTACTTCATTTGGTTTTGGGCATAAATGATCCTTCAGTAGTTTGAGTAGATCTTTGTACGTCCTGGTATTCGGCAAATTCGGAGCTGTGAGACTTGTTAAAGTATGGTAAGTTTTCGGTCCCAAACAGTTTATCAAAATTTGAACGCACTTTCTGTCGTCTTCTACAGTGTCGTCATTCAAATTTCTCAATGTCAAATAATTTTCTAATCGTTGTAAATACGTATCGAATGTTTCATTTGATTCATCGTAAGCTTGTAGCTGTATCCCTTGTAAATTTGCTCCATTAACGTCTTTCTGAGTTTTACTTTTCTCAAGAAGTTGGATTTGCGTAGCTTGTAAGTGTTTTAATACTTTCGTTATATCCGCTAATACGTTTTCCATGTTGAATCTTTAATCCTCGTCGCCAGTCTGTTGTGTATGTAGTTTTTTTAATTGTTTAATGAATATACTCGTAATAATTTTTACTTCTTTATTTTAAGAGAACTCAAACGGTAATAATTTTATTTTTGATTTTAACTAAAAAGAAATTTCTCTGTGAATTGAGATTATTACATAATATGTACAAAACTTATAATAATTACGAAACTAAGTATATATACAATAATGATCTTCAGAAGTAAAAAACTAAAAAAAGACAGATAAAATAAGCAAGACCAAGACTAAATAAGCAAGACCAAGACCAGACATATTTGAGCAAGACCAAGACCAAGACTGAATCAGCAAGACCAAGACTGTCCAAGTCTTGGTCTTGCTTTGCTCATCACTGGTGTGTGGTTGTACACACGTATGTTATATACCGCAATTTTCTTAGGAAGTGCTGGACCGATTTGAAAAATTTAACTTCTATTCGAGGAGTGAAAGAAATCTAATATGCTTGGTATACTACAGGGTATCCACGCATTAATTTGTTTAACCTTTCAAAGGTGCCGACAGTAAGTGGAATCACTGTATCTGTAAGCTTTACACAGTGGTTATACTATAGGTATTTTGCGGTTTAAAATTTAGAAAAACAGAATTCTATATTAGATTCATAATAAATTATCTACACTTGTTTTCAACTTATTTTAAATTAAATTGAATGTAAAAATCAATCAATCGATAATGTTATTATACGATGTTAAGTAATATTTATTGTTATTGCTGTATGGTGACATCAAAACGTCTATAAATTACAAAACGAAAAATAAAAAATAAAATGTGCCGTTAAAAAGTGTTGTATGTTTGGTTACAATACATCGGTGAGTGTAAATTATTGCAGTTGATCAGCTGTTCGATTGCATATCACATATTGATGACGTCGATCACCAATGGTCGAAACTGACTGGACACCAGAATCACTCAACTGGCGGTTTCCAGTTCAAATCCAGACTTGATGTGCGAACAATTCCACTCATGGTTGTCGTAAAAAATAATAAATTAATTCCCTAACAAAGTCGATATAATTTTTTATTCGCGAGATATTGTGTAAAATCTATTTTTTTGGAGTCTATTTGGTTAAGAAAAAAGAACGGCTGAACCGATTTTGAAAAAAATTCTTTCAGATCATATTTTCGTTAATACGCGTCGATTGGCACCCTAACGTAGTCGAAACCATTTTTCATTTTTGAGATTTCGTCTTAGAAAGAAATAGACACATACGTACTTACATACATACACACACAGACATCTTTCTAAAAATAGTATAGTGACTTTGAAACATAAAAATTTGTTATACATTTTGATTTCGATTTTCGGACCCATTACAATAACTTCCAATGGGAAGTTAAAAATGAGTGGAAAAAATTGACGCGTTCGCCAGTGAAGCTGCAGGCACAATAAAGCTAGTAGTTTAATAAATATAATAATAAACGTCCTAAAACCCTTCTTGTGTTTCGGATACTGTGAGTGAGTACAAAAGATACCAGTTATCGATAAATATATTTGTATATTTTGTCGACTGCGACGTATAAATGCACGTTATTAGTGAATACATTTAATTCGGCAAGTCGTTTGATCTGAGAAAGATCCGACTTTATGTTGAGACATTGTAATTAACAAAACCTGTCATTGATGTTATTTTATCCTACACATATGTTGTGATACGTTAAAGTATATACTTTATACCTGCAGTACCTAAAAAATGGGTGTGTGCTTATGACCACACGACAGAAGTGAAAACTTCAGATTTTCTAATTTTAAAATATATGTTAGCGAAAAAATATTATTATTGGTTATTATTTATGTTCCGTCTAGTTATTAATACTTAATTATTGAAAGGCTAAGACGTCATTGCGAGAAGTTCAGTCTACGGATGTTTGTTTATATAACGAAATACTCGTGTCGTCATAAGCGCTGGTCATTAAGATAAGGACACACAAAGGGTATGGATTTTTACATCTGACTAGAGATCATTATGTTGTGTCGACCAGCGAACGAGACGCTGCGATATATTATATTTTGTTAAAATAATACTTTGCCCGTTTTGAGTCGGGCTTATGATTTGGATTATTATATTTTGCTCTAACATATATTGTTGTCGATGTAAATGACTGTTATATTAGATGTCTCTTGATATAACTATTTTTATTTAAGACTAAATTTTTTACAATTTAAAATTACATATTATGACACTTTACAATATTGATTAACTTTAAACTAATATTGCGAAATTACTAGAAACTGTATTGATTTAATTGAACTCTACTTGAAACGTAAATTATCCATGAATTTTAGTCTTATAATCATTAATAATACTAAACACGAAATTACTGTAAACTGTATCGATTTAATTGAATTCTACTTGAAAGTTAAACTATCCATGAATTTTAGTCTTATAATTGTTAATAATACTAAACTAACTGACACATTTTTTAATACACTAATCTGGTCTCATAGAAAACGTTGTAGATATTGAACTTGTTATTCAATATATATATAAGTAAATTATTAAATGTACATGAACTGTAGTAAGTAAATTTCTGGATGTGTACTCCAGCTGAGATCTGTGCGTTCTGGCTCCACACACAAACTGTCGTCTGTCTATTATCTACCCTTCACGGTACACGACCATATATTTCACAAGTGGTTCGCATAAAAACAACCATAAATCTTAAATAATGTGTTAACTTTAACTAGTATAATTTTAAATGCTAAACTAAACAGAGGGCACAACCACTAAATATTATTTCATTTCTATACGTATATAATTATGTCTTGTCTATATTATATTATCATTCATAATATTATGTATCTACTCTAATTTAACCGATTAAGGAAACAAAAACAAAATAAACAGTTATTAATCAGGCGGTTTGATGCAAATTCTACCAAATTCGCGTCGTATGTCGCGAACATATATATAATTTTTTAATCACACAGTTTAATCATAAATATATTAAAATCAGTCTATACCTATACAATTAAATTTAATGAATATAATACCTTAACGATAATATTAAGTTTTAGTGTCATCTGTTAGCGCACTTGTGAACTACAAAATATATGTTTTAGCGTCATCTGTTAGCGCACTTGTGAACTTACTCGTATTAAGTTTTAAGTGTCATCTATTAGCACACTTATGAACTACACACTATTACCAGCATATTGCAAATACGTGGTTGTGTTTGAGCCGAGTAACCCCGATTGTCACCGTCGGATGCGTTTCACATCAAGCTGTTGTTAACTGCCCAGGCAAAGCGCACCTAAAGAAGTTTTCACTTCAAAAATGGGTATCGATGGTAGAGACAGCTGACGTAAATACCGTTAAACACAAATAATTGTTTTCGTTGTCATGGAAAGAAATACATCCACTTTTATTTATCTTATAAAATAAAATGTTCGTATATTATAATAATATAATTTTAATTTAATTTTTTTATATTTTTAATTGTTATCCAATACCTATATATTTTCATTATTAAAAAAAGTATAAGCCTTCGGGTTTCGAACCTTGGCTTGGTGTTTGTACCTGTCGGTAGACTCGTACTTTTCCGCACAGCCACCTGGCTTACTGTGTCTTTGACCTTAACATAGTACCCGCGATACAGATATACCCATTTTTTACCTATATATAATGGTTTAGTTAAACACAATTATTTGATCATTTTGAAAACTGCTGTTTGACATCTTGAAAACATATCGATCGATTTTTTAACTGTTGGTTCACCTGCAGTATGCGCCGTGACTCGGTTGAGTCCACTTTATAATGTTGGCAGTACATTATTCGTCGAAACTAAAATGTAAAGTGCGTCACCCTTTATTTTTTATAATGTCCGCACCACAATAAATACATTTTGTCAAAATAGACGTTGTGTATCTAGGGCATATGACATATTTTCACCGAGGTGTGAC
Organism: Mongoloraphidia duomilia; assembly: GCA_039654895.1. Taxonomy (NCBI): domain Eukaryota; kingdom Metazoa; phylum Arthropoda; class Insecta; order Raphidioptera; family Raphidiidae; genus Mongoloraphidia; species Mongoloraphidia duomilia. Next base: position 20,399,566 of record CM077527.1, read on the forward strand.
ATGTCGAACTTCAGCTTACCTTTATTATTCTGTACATACTATAGACCGAGAGCTAGTGACAATTTTTTGGTGTTATTTATTCAAGGCCTTAGTGTTGTGAAGATGTTGAGGGAGGCATATTAAAGTGCCCTGAGTAAAGTATTTTACTAGATAGCTGTATGGGAGGGATGTAGACCGCCCTCAACATGTCACAAAAAAATTGGTCACATTTATTATTGCTTCAAGGCTGAAATTGTTTGTATAGCTTGTCGGTGATCCAATAATGCCATTATATAATTTGCATATCGATTGGTCAGTATTAAAGGGGTGGCAGATCACCCTAAACGTGTCAAGTATACCCGACGAAATTTATATTATTAGTTCAAGGTTCAAATTTTAATATGTTGTAACGGCGACTATTTTAAGCATATATTTCAATTTGCAGAACAAAATGTCGGTATTAATCCCCTTTCTTAGAGGGAAACTTGCTCACCTAGGTGTTTATATCGTTCTGCAAGGGGGTTAATACCGACATTTTGTTCTGCAAATTGAAATATATGCTTAGAACAGTCGCCGTAACAACATTTTAAAATTTGAACCTTGAACTAATTATATAAATTTCGTCGGGTACATGACACGTTTAGGGTGATCTGCCACCCCTTTAATACTGACCAATCGATCTGCAAATATTATAATGGCATTATTGGGTCACCGACAAGCTATACAAACAATTTCAGCCTTGAAGCAATGATAATTGTGACTATTTTTTTTTGTTACATGTTGGGAGCGGTCTGCATTCCTCCCATACCGTTATCTAGCAAAATCCCTTACTCAGGGCACTTTAATATGCCTCCCTCAGCATGTTCACAAAAGTAAGACCTTGAATAAATAACACCAAAAATTGTCACTATGAACTGCCGATGTGGTTATATAGCTGGCGCTCCTAGCAGTCAAGTTTGGCAGTGCCCATCTTCATTGAGATATCATTTATTGATTTATTGGCATTCCGAAACGGAATTCTTCTCCATTTACGGTGAAACACTTTTTTTTTAAAAGACCACTAATATTCTTTAAGAATGAACTGATCGAAGTGTTAAGAATATTAAGTGGTTATTTTGCAAAGTTAATTAACAAATAATTCAATGCATCTTGTTTTTTTTAAACATAATAACTAATTGCGAGCCTTTTATGTAAGACCAATGAACCAGTAGCACTGGATTTGGTAAGCTACTGGTTCAAAACGCAGCGTGAATTGGTATATAAAAACTATATTAATGATGAGACTCGGTCGCCATTACCTGTTATAATAATGAACAATCGTTTACTAACGTGACGATATCTTTATGAGACATTCAAAATAAAATACAACGAATTTAACGACCGTAACCTTCTTTTTTATTTTTTAATATCAACGAAGACATAACTTCGAGAATGTATAATCGCAAAGATGGTTTTTTCAGCCGAATATATACTTCGATTTTTTTCCCCACTTTTATAGTGCGTGGTCAAAAACGGTGAGGATTCAAGGTTAAAATGTCAATAATTTTTGTTTCCTTGTTTTGACTTAAGTATATAAATTTTTTTAAAGTACCAGAGGAGATCTCGTAACGATCGTCTCAGTACTGTACTACTGAGATATCATTTCTTCGAAATTAGACCTAGCAAGTCTCGATCCCATTGTCCCACTATTTTGAAACCTATTATATTTGCCTTTGGAGTCCAATTTTTTTTTTTTTTTTTTTTATTTTTATTTTGGCTTATATTTTTCCAAAAGTACCTATCAGTGGAACTCTCGTAATGATAGAAGTGTAGTCTTGGTGTCATCTCGGTATCGACTCGATATTTTTAGATATAGGTATCGTCTCTTCGAAGCGAAATCTAATGCTGGGTTTCTAGTACAACTTTCAGCCAAAAATCTAGATTTTAGAATGCCATTTGTTTTCAACTATATTGAGAGTTCAGTTTCAATAAATCTAGACAAGAAATGAAGATCTCAGTTTCAATCAATCTAGATTCAAGGAATGGAGATCCCCATTTCTAATAAATCTAGATTCAAGGAACGGAGATCCCCATTTCAATAAATCTATAGATTCAAGGAATGGAGATCTCCATTTCGATAAATTTAGATTTAAAGAACGAAAATCTTCATTTCAATAAATCGAAATTCAAGGAACGGAGATCTCCATTTCAATAAATCTAGATTCAAGGAATGGAGATTTCAATTTCAAAAAATCTAGATTCAAGGAACGGAGATCTCCATTTCAATAAATCTAGATTTAAGAAATGGAGATCTCAATTTCAATAAATCTTGATTCAAGGAACGGAAATCTCCATTTCAGTAAATCTAGATTTAAGGAACGTAGATCTCAATTTCAATAAATCTAGATTCAAGAAACGGAGATCTCAATTTCAATAAATCTATATAATATTCAAGGAATGGAGATCTCAATTTCAATAAATCTAGATTCAAGAATTCGGAGATCTCCATTTCAATAAATCTAGATTCAAGGAATGGAGATCTCAATTTCGATAAATCTAGTTTCAAGGAGATCTCAATTTCAATAAATAGATTCAAGGAATGGAGATCTCAATTTCGATAAATCTAGATTTAAGGAACGGAGATCTCCATTTCAATAAATCAAGAAAAGGCTGAAAGTCATACCAAAAACCTAGCATCAATCTTATTTGTTCCGCTAATGAAACCTGCTATATTCGCTTTCAAAGTATAAAATTTATTCGAATATTTATTTCAGTAACGTTTTGTGTTTCACAAAACGTACGTAATTTATTAAACAACTCATTGCTACTGTAATTATCAGTGAGGAGAATCCATTAAGTTAATAATCCCAACAAGGTATGGAATAGTGTTACGAACGGAATATGTACAATCAGCGCATCTGCCTGGTGCAATGTTGTCGGCATTATTATAGCAACAGTAGAGAGAAAGACTCCACAACACCAACAACGGGTCACCAACAACATAATATACTGTCTTTTATGCTGTGGCAAGGTACCCCGCTGTACAATACACTTAGGATTAGACATTAAAGAGGTGTTCCTGAAGCGCTTAGCCATTTTTGACGTCATTAACTAGACTCCAGCCGAAGGTCAGTTATTTTGACCGAAGAGGAAACTTCGGTTTTTAAAGTGAAACTTTATTACCCTCCTGAGATTACCCCCAAATTTCACGCGAACGAAACCGGGCCGGCCGGTTATTAGAGCTTATGTCCTAAAGCGAAGTATCATCTATCGAACAGTGAAGAAAAATTTTAAATCGGTCATCTGGGATTACCCCGGATTTTCACCCGGGCGAAGCCAGGCCGGCCAGTTTTTATAGCCTATGTCCTAAAGCAAAGTACAGTGAAAAATTTTTAAAATGGGCCTGAAATTACCCCAAATTTTCACCAGGGCGAAGCCGGGCCGGTCAGTTATTATAGCCTATGTCCTAAAGCGAAGTATCATCTATCGAACAGTGAAAAAAAATTTGAAGTCGGCCTTTTGAGATATCCTCCGATTTTCATCCGCGCGAAGCCGGGCCGGCTAGTTATTATGACCTATGTCCTAAAGCGACGTATCATCTATCGAACAGTGAAAAAAAATTTGAAGTCGGTTTTTTTTAGATAACTTCCGGGTGAAGCCGGATCGGCTAGTTATTATGGCCTATGTTCATCTCTATTGCGAAAGCTACCCGTGTGCAAAATTTCACAGAGATTGGTTGAGTAGTTGAGGCGTGAAAGCGGAACAAACAAACAAACTCACTTTCGCATTTATATTATTAGTTAGGATTTGAAGCGTGTTGTGAACGTCGCGATTGTAAATGAAGAAGATTCTAAGCAACGTAGCGTTCAAATACAGGCGCATAAATATCAGCAGTGGAACATTCACTGTGTGTTTCCTGATGCAGAGCTCTTGTGATGTGTTCTCACTGGTAGAATCATACGATTTATTACTTCACATTATAATACATAGGTACACATACTGGATGTACATTTATATACACTGGTTCCGTGCTGAGACCTGCACATTTCTTCATACAGGGTTGAGATAAATGATATCTATAACATAGTCGACTTTTTCTAAGAACAACATTAGAAACACGAACGAATTTGTAAAAACAGGGTGGCCACAGACCTAGAAAAATCAGGGAAAAGATAAATCTGCTATAGCTGAACAAACATTCAATCTGGACAATCACAAGATCCTCTATGAAAAAACTCAAGCTACAGACAGAACTGGCCACAGACCTAGAAAAGTTAGGGAAAAGATATAAGAAAAATCTGCTATAGCTGAACAAACATTGACTCTGGACAATCACAAGATCCTCTTTGAAGAAACTCAAGCTACAGACAGAATATTGAGTTACTACCCACGCATATACAGGGAGGCCAAAACACAAACAGAATTTCGGTCCTGAATGTCAGTCTGTAAAACCTGGACACCAGCACTACGAGTCTACGACATACAAAATCAATGACCAATCACAAAAGGACGGAGTACGACCGAACAGAGAACTCACGCACACTACGTTAACGACTGGTATCCTCACTTCTTTTATGCTAAGTGCCAGTGTGTTCTCAGTTCGGTCGTAGCCCGTCCTTCTGTGCTGAACAAACATTGACTCTGGACAATCACAAGATCCTCTTTGAAAAAACTCAAGACAGAACATTGAGTTACTACCCACGCATATACAGGGAAGCCAAAACACAAACAGAATTTCAGTCCTGAATGTCAGTAAAACCTGGACACCAGCACTACGACATACACAACCAATGACCAATCACAAAAGGACGGAGTACGACCGAACAGAGAACTCACGCACACTACGTTAACGACTGGTGTCCTCACTTCTTTTATGCTAAGTACCAGTGTGTTCTAAGTTCGGTCGTAGCCCGTCCTTCTGTGATTGGTCATTTGTGTTGAAGGACGGACTACGACCGAACTGAGAACACATTGTCACAGCATAAAATAAAGGAGGACACAGTCGTTGACCACTTATCTGTGAGCCGCCAAGGAGGACACTTCGACTGCTGCCACATCGCCTTTGAAATTGTCTACCGCAGTTGAAACATCAAGTAGAAATACCATCGAACCACGACCTACAAGCCCGGAAACTGTGAAGATTTGGAACAACGACGGCCGTGAAAGTTTACACACTTGGATAATTATGAAAATGTCAGGTTAAATTATTCAGAGTCAGAGAAAAATGCCAAAAGAATTTTTCTGATTCAAAACTTGCAGTGATTTTGCAGCTTTCTACATTTCTTTATAAGTAAGTACATATATTTGCATTAAAGAAATATAATCCATTGTTCTCTTTCTGTTGTCTTATCGACAAGAAATTATTTTAAAAAAGTAGGTACTGTTTGTGTCGTTATACGCGGCTGAAGTGAATACTTAAACCAAATTAGTTGAATGCCCTTGCGTTGCTCGATACTTGTACGACGGACAGAACTCCTCGCACCCCACGTTTCTCGTCTCCATGAAATGTACTGGGGCGCGCGCGTCATCGTTTAACGCTTCGCGCAAACGCGTCCGGAGTCGCATAAGAAGTATTCACTTTAATAACCCTAAATTTTGTAAACAGTCTGTATATTTAGTGAGGCTACATAGACGGTAAATACGGAGTCTTTGTATGTATTTATGCGTATAACAGGGCGAGGTGGTTCCCAGAACAAACCTTATATACCTACAAAGTTATGCAGTTGAGTGTAATCATTGCTTAGCAAAATAATAGCTGTATTTTATTAACACGAATAACTATACTTTAGCTATTAACCAAAGCAGAATGGATGACTTGTGTAATTTCAGAAACGATAGAAACTTCTCATCTACATTTTTACATCTTCGGTATTTCAATATTCAGCAAGCGTTTTATCATAACTCAATATCTGTAAGAGAACAGCTTGGTGTATAATGGTTAGCGGGTTGGCCTTTGGAGCAAACTGTCGTGGGTTCGAATTCCACCTTGCTCATGATTCATGAATGTTTTGTGATGTCATTTAGTTTTAAGTTCAAATGACGAATGCACGAATTGCCAATAATTACATATTTAATGGCGTCCTATAGAGAAATTCCAATTTAGATCACGACAGTTTGGTGTAATGGTCAGCGTACTGACCTTTGGAATTGAATTTGGAATTGAATCCCAGCTCGGTCATGGATGTTTTGTGCTGTCATTTAATTTAAAGAAATGATGTTATTTGATGTAATTAAGAAGCTAATGACCTAAGTTGACGACGCGTCTATAATTCACAATAAATAAATAAATCAACATCTGTACCAAATTAAATACACCCCTTCAGGAAACAGTTTTCCGTGATAAATAGCCTATGTCCTTTGTCGGGCTTCAAGGAATCGCAGAGGACAGTTTGGTCCAGTGGTTAATGTCGCGGCGTCTGAATCAGACTGGGTTCAAATCCCGCCTCCGCTCATGGATGTTTTGTGATGTAATTTAGTTTTGAGTGAATCGTTATTTTTATTTAATGTAATCAAGGCGCTAATGACCTAAGTTATCGACGCGTCTATAATGTACAATAAATAAATAAATCGAAATCGGTTCAGTGGTTAGGCAGTGAAGAGATAACAGACAGACAGACACTTTTGCATTTATAATATTAGTTTGGATATATTTGAAAATTTAAAAAAAAATCTAAATGCACAAATATACAACGGACTTAAGATTTCTATCTGCTACTGCAGAGCAAAAAATAACATATAAAGTAGGCGGCACTAGTGCCGCTTAGTGACGAGTTTGTGAAAGTCGGTTGTGCCGGCGGCACAACAGTAACGAACAGTTAGAATATTGTAAAAGAATGTAGGCTTTCACGGCCGGCGTTAATAGAATTAAGATAAGAATCTTTCGGGCTTATGAGCCGTGGTCTACTGGAATGGCATCTTCTTCTTCCAGACGTTTCGCTTGCAACTGCGGCAAGCATCTTCAGTGGTGTGTTCGACGTGGTCGTAGTGTTCTTCTCGGTGTCCTGCTGTCGAGTGCAGGACACCGAGAAGAACACTCGGTGTCCTGCACTCGACAGCAGGACACCGAGAAGAACACTATGCAAGCGAAACGTCTGGAAGAAGAAGAATCCATTCCAATAGACCACGGCTCATAAGCCCGAAAGATTCTTATCTTAATTCAGTTAGAATTTTAATTTTTCGGCATATATTTGTATCTGCAGTCTGCACACTACAGTATGAGGGATAGACGCGTTTATAGAATTGCATTACTTATTGCATTCATTCATATATCCTTTTTGTATAGCTAGTGCGGCGTTTTTACTGTTTTGCAGGTTAAGATTCAAAAGACACCACACTAAAGTTTTTAGTTTATTCATTAAATAATTATAATAAAACGTACTATATGCTTTAAAATTACGTATTTTTTAATAATCCTTGACGCTTTGCCACATTTTTTTATTAGACCTAACTCTCGAACTCTAGTGTCACCCAGTAAAAATTGCTGAACATATGCTCTGTGCTACTATAAGCTTGAGAAATAATAATGTAACAAAACTGTTTTCTTACGTGGGTGGAATAAATTATTTATTTACAACAATTAAAAATGTAACAAAAATAAATAACTATAAAATGTAACAATTATATAATTCTAACAAACAACACTGTTTATATAATAATAACACGAACAGTAATTCTTAAACGAACTGAAGCACTTTAATATTACTGAACAATTTATATGCTGTATTTATTTCAAATCGACACTGTCACACCACTCTCGTTGTTTTTTTCCGGTGACTGCTTCTGCTTATATAGAACTAGCAGCTTGACCCCCCCACGCTCGCGCGCTTTCCAGAACATTCTGATGATTACCTGTGTCTTCGATATCATGCCACACCTCACCATTGTTAGTTGTTAACGATGATTCTATTGTCGCCAGCGGCGTATCTCTGGGGTTTTGCTACAATAATAATATCAAGACGTTAAATTGTGAAATGTGAATTGTTTATTAGCGGTTTATTTTATTCGTCCCCTTGCTGTCTGAAGGTTAATTACCTTGAGCTTTAAAAAGACAATCGATGTTTTATGGGACCATAACTTATAATTTATAAATGAGGAACTAACGTTTTAATCATTTATCTTTAACTTATTATAGTCGTATTTAATAGATGAATGCGCAGAAACGATTTTGTAAATTTTATTTTTTCACTCATAATGTTATTCTTAATGTCTTGAGTCGCTCACTGTAAAGTAAATTTAATCTATTGGGATCCGTCAGATAGGTGGAGCTTCAAAAACATGGCGCAGACGGAGGGAAATTTCATATACGGGGTATACTTTTGCGTGTAATTTTATGATTTTCAAAGTGATAAAAAATGATAAATATAAGTGCAATTTGTGATTGGGCCGGTACGAATCCTAAACAAAGGAATTTCGTTGAAGGAGAACGGATTCTCAAAGCCGGGCATATTATCAAATGTCGGAAATATAACGAGAAAAATGCATGCAAAATGAACTGTCAAAAGTAGTAATCTTTACGACATATTGCTTAAAAACATCAAAATTAAAAGAAAATCTCCACGAAATTAATCATGCGCGTTCAATGCGCTTTTAAGGCTGGGTTAGGTGAATAATGTAAACACATAACTGCAACATAATAAGTTATATTGTAATAAGTAGCTAAGTTACTAACCTCAAAATATTTGTATACGAAGTTAATCCTATAAATTTGTTAATCATCAGGGATTCAACTATTTTATTGCAGTATGATAACAAGTACATCATATTATTACTATAAAATATTTTTTTAATTCATAAATACAGTTTTTCCACATTTCATTACAAAATAATTCTCTGTAAAGTAAGTTTTACAAGGCAATAACTGACAGTGTTTATTGCCATGATATTAGAAAACGTCGCGAATTCCATTTTCGATAAACTTTTTGTTTATTTTACTTGTTTTATTTTTGTAATAAACAATTTCATGATTAATTTGCACTGTTAGCATGTAAAATTTTCCCTCGTTTGAGTACAATTTTCTGCCACCAGATGTCAGATGCTCATTTGACGGACCCCAATACACTGTGTCCAAGATAAGCGTGAAATACATCGGGATTTCCTAAACGGTAAGAGAGGACAGTGTGGTGTAACGGTTAGCGTAGCGATCTTTGTATCACACTATCGTGGGTCCGAACCCCACCTCCGCTCATGTATGTTTTTTAGTAAAAAAAGTGCCTTAATAAAGTAAAAATATGTTTTCTTACTTAATTAATATATAAGCTAGTTATAAATAAAAAACGAACTGTCGCAAGCCAAGTAAAATATGGAAAGTGTACTGTATTAATCATTTATAGTTTTAATAATGTTATGTAATTGTCTGTATTATGTAAATGTAATTGTAAATTATTTTAAAACACTTTTTATTAATAAATCAGAATACTTTTAGTTTCAACAGAAACAAGACTTATTATTTTGTTCCACAATACATTATAGTGGCGACGAGGAAAAAATTCAAAATTTAAAATGCCGGAGACTACTCAAAGCGAATCAAATAATTCTACTGTTTATACTGGACATATATCTGAGTTTAATCATTTAACGTCGGAATTTAGAATATTTCAAGTGAAATTAACAAATTTCTTTGCAATAAATCAAATTACAACGAATGATTTAAAACGCGCATTTTTCCTAAATGCATTATCAGAAAATACTTATAAACTGTTAGAAACGCTTTGTATACCAGAGAAAATAGAAAATAAGAAATTTACGGACCTTGTAAAGGCGCTTGAGAAGCATTTAGCGCCGGTCAAATCTTATTTTTCCGCAAGAATAAAATTTTATGAAGCGCGACAATTAGCGTCTGAATCAATAGCTGACTGGGTTGTAAGAATTCAGAATCTGGCGGCAACTTGCGGGTTCTCTGGAGAAGTTCTGACAGCAGCCTTAAGAGATGTTTTCGTGGTAGGAATGCAACAGGGGCCCATAAAGGATCGTCTTGTAGAGGAAGATGCAACAACGGTCGAGCTAACGAAACTCAAGGAGATCGCATTAGCTAGGGAATCTGCCCTGAAAGAGAAGACATCGCCAGGAGGAACTGCACAGACTGAGATATCGGAAGTCTTTCATGCACGGACAAGAGGAAAGAAGTGTAAGGTATGTGGAAAAAGGAACCACAAACAATCTGACTGCAAATTTAAAAATTATTCATGTCATATATGTAAAAAGCAGGGTCATTTAGCGCCCGTATGCAGGAATAAAAATAAAATAAATAAAAATGAACCTGGAAAGCAAATTTCTAATAATAATTATGTAGCTGAATCAATGTATAATTTAGAAACTAGTAATGAAAACAATTTTAATGTTTCATTAAATATTCAGGGTAAACTTTTTAATTTTCAAGTAGATACGGGTTCACAATATTCAGTCATTTCAGAGCAATTTTATAACGATTATTTTTCTTATGCAACGCTTAACAAATCAGAGGTAATTTTTAGTGATTATGTAGGCAATAAATTTATACCAACTGGTGAAATAATTGTGAATGCTAAATATAAAAATTCTAATTTTGATATGAAAATATTAATAGTTAAAAACGGTGGTCCTCCCTTATTAGGGCGTAATGAATTAAAAAGAATTAATTATGGGAATTTTGATAATTATTATACTGAAACTACATCTAACTCTTTAGAAAAATTATTGTCACAGTACGATTCACTTTTTGCTGATGGTATAGGAACGTATAATAAAGATAAATTTGATTTTAAAATTAAATCTGATGCTCAAGCTAAATTTTTGAAACCTCGACCAATGGCTTTTTCACTAAAACCAAAAGTAGAATCGGAATTAAAAAGATTAACGGAGTTAGGGATTTTAGTTCCCGTAGAAAATTCAGATTGGGCTACTCCGATAGTACCAGTTCTTAAGGGCGATGGGAAAGTTCGTATATGCGGAGATTTTAAATGTACGATAAACCCTGTACTCGAACAATTCCATTATCCGCTACCAAGAATTGAGTATTTATTCTCACAGTTGGGAAATGGAAATAAATTTTCAAAAATAGATTTAAAAGATGCCTACCAACAAGTATTACTTACTGATGAAGCTAGTAAATTAACAGTTATCACTACTCATAAAGGACTTTTCAAATATACACGTTTGCCGTTTGGAATTTCGATTGCTCCTTCCTTATTTCAAAAAATTATGGAACAACTAATTATGGACATTCCAGGCGTGGCTTGTTTTCTAGATGATATTATTATATCAGCTCCCGATGATAAAACGCACTTAGAACGTTTAAATACAGTTTTTAATAAATTAAAAGGGGCAGGGTTGCGTATTAAAAGAAATAAATGCGAATTTTTCAAAGATTCTATTTCATATTTAGGCCATGTGATAGATAAGCAAGGACTTCATACATCTAAGGAAAAAGTTGATTCTATTTTAAAAGTACGAAAACCTAAAAATGTAACAGAGTTAAAATCTTTCATTGGCATGGTAACTTTCTATTATAAATTTTTACCTGATTGTGCAACTCATTTAAGTCCATTATATAATTTGTTGAAAAAGAATGTTAGTTGGAACTGGAATAGCGATTGTGATAAAGCATTTAATAATATTAAAAGAATTTTAGAATCATCAGATTCACTTGTACATTTTAATGCTGATTTCCCGATTCAATTGACAACTGATGCTAGTAGTTCAGGAATTAGTGCTATATTATCTCACATTTTCCCTGATGGAGAAAAAGTAATTGCTTACCAGAGTAGGGTTCTCACTAGAGCGGAAAAAAATTATTCACAGGTTGAAAGGGAAGCGTTAGCTGTTATATTTGGCGTTCAAAAATATTTTCAGTACTTGTATGGTCAGAAATTTATGATTGCAACTGACAATAAACCATTAACGTCTATTTTTAATGCAAAGAAAGGTTTACCGAATATGGCAGCTGGTAGACTTCAAAGATGGGCCAGTTTTTTGTCACAATTTTCATATGAAATTAAATATATTAAATCTGAAAATAACTATGCTGATTGGTTATCTAGAGCTACCCTGAATGAAGAATTTACTGACTGTGATAATGATACAGGAAACTATTTAAATTATTTTATTGAATCTAATATGATAAATATAAATAAAATTAAAAATGAAACGAGAAAAGATAAAAATTTAAATCAAGTTTTAAGTTACACTTTGAACGGTTGGCCTACTGGGAAGATTTCACCGGAGTTGGAACCTTATAAAAACCGTAAAAACGAATTGTCTATAGAGCAAGGTATACTTTTATGGGGTTTTCGAGTCGTGATTCCTAATAGTATTAGAAATGAAGTACTCAATCAATTGCATTTAACGCATTTAGGCGTTGTAAAATCAAAAGCTTTGGCACGTAGCTATTTTTGGTGGCCTTTGCTGGATCGTGAAATTGAGGAAAAAGTAAAAAATTGTGACGCTTGTAATTTTTATAGGAATTCGCCCCAAGCTTCGGAATTGTCACCATGGCCGTGGCCATCCGAGCCTTGGACACGGATTCATATAGATTTTTTCGGTCCGTTTAACAAAAAATATTTTTTAGTAGTTGTAGACGCAACTTCAAAATGGATTGAATGTTTTGAGGTACCAAATATGTATAGCAATACAACAATTGAAAAACTTCGTGAAATCTTCTCTAGATTTGGGCTGCCGAAATGTTTAGTAAGCGATAATCAAAGAACGTTTTTGTCAGAAGAATTTCAATTTTTTTTGAAAAATAATGGTATTTTGCATCTCACTGGGGCACCTTTTCATCCCCAAACAAACGGATTAGCGGAGAATGCAGTTAAAATAGTTAAAAACGCAATTCGTAAAGCAACATACAATAATAATAATGAGTCAATTTCAACAATTATAAGTAGATACTTATTTGATTATCGTAATACTTTACATATGACTACAAATGTAAGTCCAGCTGAAAGCTTATTAGGTCACAAATTGCGAAATCGTTTTGACTTATATGTACCTTCAGTTAAAAATAATGTTATTGTGAAACAGGAAAAACAAAAAAAATATTTCAGGGGGAAAAGAATCATTAACTTAGAAATAAATGAACAGGTTTTAGTTAGAGATTATCGTGGACGTAAGCCTAGTTGGATAAATGCAGTAATTTTAAAACAAATTGGTAAAACGATGTTTTTGTGTAAAACACGAGATTCTAAAATATGGAAGCGACATAAAGATCAAATACTAAAAACAAATGAAAAATATAATTTTGAAACAATAAGTATTATTCCACGATCATCTCTAAACCAAAATAATCAAAATAATGAAAATGTTGAAAATAATGAAAATATTGAAAATGAAAATCATGCTGAAGTAATTCAAAGGGAACTACGACGCCGAAGTCAAATACGACAACCGGTCAGGTATCCCGAAAATGTATAAATTATAATAAATTAAGAAATATTTAATTTTTGGAATAACTTTTTTTTTATGTACGGAAGAAGATGTACTGTATTAATCATTTATAGTTTTAATAATGTTATGTAATTGTCTGTATTATGTAAATGTAATTGTAAATTATTTTAAAACACTTTTTATTAATAAATCAGAATACTTTTAGTTTCAACAGAAACAAGACTTATTATTTTGTTCCACAATACATTATAGAAAGTTTGACTGCGCAGGGCAGTAGTACTGGAGATTCTGCACATATTCTCTCATTTAACCAAATTTCTATCTCTTACCGTTTAGAAAATCCCCATGCATTTCACGCTTATCTTGGACACCCAGTATATTTAAAATATAGGCCGCTTTCATTCGGACTGCTGGTGGACTGTCGAAAAAAAGTCGATTTCTTCGTCTTTATAAAAAAAACGGTCAATTAGTGCGCATCGGACTCGCGTGGAAAGGGTTCCGTACTATTCCGTTCCCGTGGGAATTTAAAGACTAAGGATTTTCGTTTAGGTTTTTCTGTAAACTATGAGTGAGGCCCTATGTTCCGTATTTTTTTCAAAATTTTAGGCTCAGTACTTTCGGAGATAAGTAGGGGGAATGCTCGATTTTCGCATATTTTTTTAAATATCTTTTAAACTATGCATTTTAAAATTACAAAAAAAAATATATTTGTATTTCTCATAACGAGCCCTTTCATTTGATACGTCACATGATTGACTTAATTTTTCTTTTAATTTTCTACTTTGCCCCCCAAAATTAACTCCCAAAATCAGAATTCGTTTAATTACGCTATACGTCCGTGATTGGGTCACCTAACTCAATATGTGTAACAAATTTCAGTTTTTTTCGTCCAGTAGATTCGCAAAAAAGCTGTGACAGATGGACGGACAGACACGAAAGTGATCCTATAACGGTTCCGTTTTTTCAATCTGAGGTACGGAACCCTAAAAATGAATCAATAATTAATAAATTTAATCAAATTTCAAGCACAGTATTAATTGCAACCACGTGATTGCTTCTAATTGCACTTCGTTGCAGAATATTTTGAATCAGTATTTTATAATCAGCTTTTATGACTGGTATGATTTATACTTGGGCGTGTGCTGATCATACATCGACCTAATACTATGTGCATCCACTTCACCTGTTTATTGTTTATCACCTGACCTGATCACCTGTCGATTTGTTACCTCAGTGCCCACGTAAAATGCACTTATTGTCTCCATTTCACATAGCATATAGCTATACTTTCATGTAATATAGATTAAAGATGCATGGCAGCATGATACATCTCTAATAGCTGAGAAATAGACGCTGATGACCTCAGCTGTTGAGCGTCTATAATATACAATCTGTCCATCTATTTAATCTATCTATCAAAATTACTTTTTTATTTAAGTCTAGTTGGTGAGATATTATGTTCTTCAAGTTGTAAAAAGTGTCCCCCCCCCAACTTTTCAACTATATGGGGTGGGAAATTCTGAAAAAAATTAAGGTGGTAGAACTTAAAAAACACTTCCAATGAAAATCGGTTTGAATATGTGTAGTTTTTGAGATATGGGATATTTTCGGTTACACGCTATTTTTTTTTTTTTTTTTTGTTTGACGACCGCAGAAATTAGGTACTTTGTTTTTCACAGTATCTTTAAGAAATACTATGAAATACATATTAAGGTCGCGGTGTTGACGAGGTCTGCCTCTCGCCCTCTTCTCTAATCTAATCTATGAAATACAAACTTATTTTTGGAAAACTATGTTCAACTTAAAATAAACAAGCCGTGAGGGGGGTCGTTTATTAGGACTAAAGTTACTTTTAATTGGGACTCACAAGTGCGACCCTTGAGGTCCACACGACGAACTTCCCAGTTTGATGAATATTGAATATTAATAATTAATTTAGAAATTACACAGAAAAGTAATCATTTTAATCATTAAAACATAATTATTATTTATTTTTAACAATAAATAAAAAAACGACTGGACCGATTCTTATAAAATTTATGTCGGATCATAGTGACGTTAACACGCTTTGATAGACACCTCAACGAAGTTGATAACATTTTTTTGGGTGAGATTTCATATAAAATCTACTTTTTTGCAGTCGTTTTATTTAAACAAAAAAAAACGGCTTGATCGATTTTGATAAAATTTCTTTCGGGTCTTGTTGATGTTAATATGCTTCTATATTTGCACCCTAACAAAGTCGATATCATTTTTTATTCGCGAGATTTCGTGTAAAATCCACTTTTGGCAGAATTTTGTTTAAACAACAAAACGGTTGGGCCGATTTTGATAAAATTTCTTTCGGATCAAAATGACGTTAACACGCCTCGATTGACACCCTTACGAAGTCGATATAATTTTTTATAATTAAATGAATGCATAATGACTGCAAACAGTATATGAAACACCTGAGTAAGAACAATGACGTAACACAATGCTGTAATCAGGAAAAATTCATTAATTTAAACCTATGTCACCGTAGGGATTTTAACCCTAAATTTTCCACTATCGCGGCGGACTGAGTTGACATTACTCACACAGTGACACATTTTCAAACGATCGTGGAAAGTTTAGGGTTCAAATCCCTACGGTGACATAGGTTTGAATTAATGAATTTTCCCTGATTAGCATTGTGTTACGTCATTGTTCTTACTCAGGTGTTTCATAATATACTGTTTGCAGTCATTATGCATTCATTTAATTATGTTATAATTGTTCACGACGTTCATGTTAAAATTTGTATTTATAATTTTTTATTCCCGAGATATTGTGTTCTTCCCGACTACGAAACCCTTCACTGTGCCTGGTCCAACACGCACTTAATTTTGGAACATGGAAATCATGTGACAAGTAATTTTGAAAGAAAACGCGTAAATTGAGACAGTTTTTATTTTGAAATAGGAATTTCATTAGCGATTCAGCGTACATTACATTTAGTTTAATTTCGAACACGTGTCTGAACAAATGATTTAGATCTGCAGCTCTAACGTGATTTGTTCGACCGTTAAGGTGTTGTCTCAACGCTTAATCTCTTTGTATAACCAAACTATAATATCTTCTGATGTATTCTTACACTAGGTCTGTCTGTATTATGAATAAATGAATAATGGATTACAGCGTAAATTCAAATGTTATTTTTAATAGATTTCTCACTTGATAAATTGTTTTGAATATATCAAATCTTCACAGAACTATTTAGCATTGCAAAACTATACCAGTCTCTGCCTAGTTTAAATATTTCGATTTATAATTAAAGAATTATAATATATTATAGTAAAGTCTCTCCTTCATGAACACCTCTTACAAACGGACACTTTTCACAGTCCAATGAGGAGCCAGCTATGTAACCACCTCGGTCTGTACTCTGTAGGCAGTTCTTAGTAGGGTGTACAGAAATAAGTTCATTTAAAAAAAAGGGTTTGTGTCTCGGGACCCCCGACAGATGTGAAACATCAAAGAAAACGTTATTGAATTAGGTGGTATTCTCTATATTATGTAGTAGTATATATTTTTTCAAAAGCAGCAACTAACTGTTATGCTGACGTAATCCTATATACTGCACTGTAACACACGCGGTTGTCTTCCCCTGCCCGAGCGCGCGGAAGCCGAGAGAGAGAGAGAGAGTGCCGCAGTGGTGGGGAGAACAGCAGCGAAGGAGCGGACCATAAATTTCGTTGCATATTTCCCCTCACGCGGCTGTTCACAGTCCGACATAAGATGTTTCACATCAATAATAAATCGTTGTCAATGCCGATGAGCTGTGTTTACCAATGTTCAAATCATAGAGGTGTTGTATTTCGAAAGGATCCGGAACTGAAATAGAAGGAAAAAAACTTGATTTCTCGCGCGTTTTTTTCTATGAAAACCAAACTTAGGTGGCTATAAATCTGCTGCCATCTATATTACGTTTTTCATGTGCCCATCTCCAGTGAATTTCAGTTAATACGCAACATGGCGGATTTTGTGCTTTGGGAAGAATGAAAATCGTTCTACTTGAAATGCAACATACACCGAAAAAGAACATATAAGTACATGATAAGTAAAATTTTAATTAAAAATTTTTAAAAAGGTTTTGATGAGTGAGTCACTCAAAAAAATATATTTTTTCCCTTTTTATTGCATTGAGTTGCAAGCTTGAATTTTTTACAGAATAATGGGGTTGTAGATCTTAGTATTTGATATTAATTTTAAGTTGATATCTCTAGTCGTTCCTTAGATAAAGCGTCTTGACGGACAGAAAGACAGACAACAAAGCGTTTTTTCATTCTGAGGTACGGAACCCTAAAAAAAACAAGAAATGAAAAAATACTTTTCTACTTCGACGCAACTGCATTAAACTTACAATAATAAATATTTCCCCCATCGCAGAGGACGGTGTGGTGTAACGGTTAGCGTAGCCGACCTTTGGATCACACTCGTGGGTTCGAATCCCACCTGCGCTCATGGATGTTTTGTGATGTCATTTAGTTTTAAGGATGTTGTTATTTAATGTAATTAAGACGCTAATGACCTAAACTGTCGACGCGTCTATAATCTACAATAAATAAAATAAAATTTCCCCCATCGCATTTTTATAACATTATCTTCGGCTTCGGCTAGAAAACTGACCTTCGATTTGTAACCATGGTTACAAACCGAAGGCCAGTTGTTGCAGCATTCTTATTTCTTATAGCTGACCATAGTAGTTGGATCTTTTCAGTGTGTGTTTTTTAAAGACCACCAACAGCTAAGGTTATTTGAGCCTAGCACCAATTCATATTTTCAATTCATTATTTTTTTTTAATAATAAATTGAAAATCTAATTGACACTTTTACCAGCTCTCGGGTTAGAACCCGGGAACTGGGGACTTGTAATAGAGGAACCATAGCAACGCCATGTAAACAACAGCATTGCTACACTCTCGGCTATTCTGAATCTTTTAAGGGTACTTCAGTCTTATATCCTCTTACCCTGCCTACGATGTCTGTCCATCCGTCACAGGGCTCTATCTCACAAACGGTAAGAGGTACCTAGTTGAAATTTTCACAGATTGTGTGTTGTTGTGGCATGAATCCTGGCAAATAATAATTATAATTAAATAATCGATTAATTTTAATAAATTATTTGGATGATGTGCTGCAAAGTGCAATAGTGTCTATTCAAACTGTACTATTAAAAACATTATTCTGAATATATTATAGAGATATAAGAGTGTGCTATGGAGGTAGTTGTGATCCGCCTTTTCCGACATCACGAACTTGAACTATCACACGGTCCTGGCAGGGAGGCGGCCGTGCTGTGCTTGTGTGTCCATGGCTTACTTCATTCGATACTCTGCAGTCTAGAGTTAACTAAACGTAGTCGACAACGCTGAACTATGCAATAGATAGATATTGTAAATTATAGACCCTCAACATCAAAGATCATAAGCGTCTGACGGTCTGACTGAACTATTCAAGTCGGATTGTAATTTTACCATTCCAACTCCACAACTGGAAAATGGTACTATACTTACTAATTTAGGTCAAAATTCACTTTTCACAATTTTACAATTTTTTTTTCATTTTGAGGTCCCCAATCAACCAAATTTTGGTAGAATGTTTGACATCTAAATATGAAGAACCCTAGATATTTTATTCTAATCGTTTCGGAGTAAGTACTCGATCGTGGAGTAAATTAAAAAAAAAGGGTGTGGGTCTCGAGACCCCCGACATATGTGAAATATCAAAGAAAACGTTATTGAACTCGGTGGTATTCTCTATGTAGTAGTATATATTTTTTCAAAAGCAGCAACTAACTGTTATGCTGACGTAATCCTATATACTGCACTGTAACACACGCGGTTCCCGTGCCCGAGCGCACGGAAGCCGAGAAAGAGAGAGAGAGTGTCGCAGTGGTGGGGAGAACAGCAGCGAAGGAGCGGACCATAAATTTCGTTGCATATTTCCCTTCACGCGGTTGTTCACAGCCCGACATAAGATGTTTCACATCAATAAAAAAAATACAGATAAATTGTTCGCAAGATTATATCAGCCATCGCTCCCCCCAGGGGGGACATTCGAATGTGGTTGCTATCGCAAATTGCATTCCAATGTTCTTTGGATTTTACCGCTCCCAGGAACCCGAGCTCGTACCAGTTGGTTTGTATATGCCGGCGGGCGGATTCTAATACACAAATGGATTATTTGTTGTGTTAAAGACGCTAATGACCTGAGTTGTCGACGCGTCTATAATCTACAATTAATTAATTAATCAGCCGGCGCGAAAGTGGAAGTTTCGGGCTAGAGTCCCGACGGTGACATAGGTTTGAAAAATGAATTTTTCCTATGTTTGCTTCATAATGTTACGTCATTTTCAATGGGTGTTTCAAGCACTAATGCAAACTTAAGCATTCGTTTGTATATAGATATATACTGTATAACAAAACTGTTTTCTGAGTTGGCGGAATAAATATTTATTTACAATAATTCGTAACAATTAACTATATACAATAATTTCAACAACGAAAAGTCAATTCTAACAATAAAAAAAACTTAAACGGTAATTATTGAACTAAACAAGCCACTTAAATAACACTTAACTATATATACAATTAACTACACTAATATTTATATTATCAGGTGAATTTATATCAGATTTATTTCTATCAGACGCGCTATTCGTCGTTCAGTGCTTGACTTCGTATTCAACACGACACTGATTCCCGTTGACTGAATTCATGTTCGCTGCACTCACTCGTTTATATACCTGCGCGTGCGCTGCCCAGCCTAATACGTTCTCGTATCTTCGATATCATTCCACGCTTTGCAACTGTGAACCAGAGCTTTCTCGTGGTTTCTATTGGAGGCAGTGGCGTAACAAGTATTTATATAGATTGAGCAACCTATAGTAAGTGCGGAGGACTCATCTTCATTCGCTATCTCTATTTAACTATCACTGTCAGTACTTGGATACTATAGCAGTACTCGAGCTATAGTATTACTGCATATATAGTAACGGATTATCGCATTTATTTATACCGTCTCCTATTTAATCTCCCAGCTGGATGTACGCTCGCATAGTGTTCTTCCTAAACACGTTACTATAAGGTAGGTACTAAAAATAACTAACAGACATACTGTCTCGGCGCTCTTTTCAAACCATTTTATTTCTTTTTACTCCTCATCTGAAATATTTATACAATAAATTAGCTGCCCGGTACGGATTCACCCGTGTAGATTAAATTTTGTTATCTCAAGACTCCCATTAAATAAGTTCTTTAATTGCGAGATCACTCATTTCCTTCGTTCAATACCTTACTCATTCGCTCGAATTTATGATTAAATATTACCTTACTCATTCGATTCGCTCGTTCGCTCGAATTTACAATTGATTTTTACCTTTCTTATTCGCTTCGCTCGTTCGCTAGAAATTATGATTAGTTATTACCTTACTCATTCGCTTCGCTCGCTCGAATTTACAATTGATTATTACCTTACTCATTCGCTTCGCTCGTTCGCTCGCTCGAATTTACAATTATTGATTATTATCTTACTCATTCGCTTCGCTCGATCGCTCGAATTTACAATTGATTATTACGTTATTTATTCGCTTTGCTCGTTCGCTAGAAATTATGATTAGTTATTACCTTACTCATTTGCTTCGCTCGCTCGAATTTACAATTATTGATTATTATCTTACTCATTCGCTTCGCTCGTTCACTCGAATTTATGATTAATTATTACCTAATATACTCATTCGATCGCTCGTTCGCTCGAATTTGCAATTGATTATTACGTTATTTATTCGCTTCGCTCGTTCGCTAGAAATTATGATTAGTTATTACCTTACTCATTCGCTTCGCTCGCTCGTTCACTCGAATTTATGATTAATTATTACCTTATATACTCATTCGATTCGTTCGTTCGCTCGAATTTATAATTGATTATTACGTTACTCATTCGCTTTGCTCGTTCGATCTCCAATTTAGAATCAATCTGATTTGCACTCGGGCGAATCCAAGCCTATAGACCTAAACTTTTCTCAAGAAAATGGTAAAAATCTCAATCGAATCTATTTAGTATAGCGAATTCAATACGATTTTCACCCGAGCGAAACCGGACCGGACAGTTATTGTAGATCTAAACCTTCTCCAAGAAATAAGCTATGTAATGGTAAAAATCGCATTCAAATCCATTCAGTAGTTCTTGAGATTTGCCGATACAAACAGACAATCAGACACCTACCATGACTTCCTTTTATACTATTAAATGAATGAATTGTAAATTATAGACGCCCGACAACTGAGGTCATTAGCGTCTATTATACTATTAAGATAATAGATGAGAGGTGAAGTTAGTACGACTGGTTTTATGTATAAATAGATTTTTGGAAAGAATTATAGCCAAAATAAAAAGTTTTTATTTTTATATTGGCTGCTCTTTCCAAAAATGTCAGTTACACTAGGCTTTACAATCCTAAAATTTCGGTATTCCGATTAATTTTAAGCGTGCTTCGGGTTCGGGATTAATTTCCATAATACACGGCCGTATTCATAGTTAACCCTTAAGTAGTAAGGAACACTTAACTCTACCCTCAAATCGAATATGCGTTTCATAGTTAAAATTGACGTCTGTAAGAGCCCTTACATCACCCTCACCTTAAGGCTGGATAGTATGTCCCTTAAGTGTCGAAAAAGTATGTGCGTCTTTATTTAGACAAAGACGCAAATAGACGTAAGTAATAATTATTATTATTCTGCTAACCTCAAGGAAATGACTATGAAATGCTCCTTTGAATAAAGTGCCCTTAGCACTCAAGCGACCCTCAGCACTCAAGCGACCCTCAGCGAAGGGACCCTTATCACTTACCTTAAGGGTTAACTATGAATATGGGCAACAGAGACTCACATTGGGAATTCCAGTATGTGAAATTATTCTTATTGAAACATTTTCTCATACGCTGGAGATCTGGGTTCACGGTCTGAGCCCTGAGTCTATGCTACTTTAAGCTCTACATCTATTCTATGATGTTGTATATATTTTGTAACAGAACCTTATCGTGTGTGAGATACAGGTTGATGACGCGAACCTTGCATACTAACTCCACGACCCAAAGAGTTAATCGTGACGATTCATGGCACGATAAGAATGTAGTACATTTCCAGTTGGTATGATTAAACCGGGGTGCACTCTTGAATGAACGAAAAATACGACATTGAATTCTGTTGTCCTAATCAAAATAGTGCTAAGTTAAAATAATTGTTATTATTATTTGCTATGATTCATGTCACAACAACACACAATCTGTGAAAATTTCAACTAGCTATCTCTTACCGTTTGTGACATAGAGCCCTGTGACAGACGGACGAACGGACGATCGTAAGCAGGGTAATAGGATTCCATACAGGGTACGGCACCCTAAAAATTGACTCCAAATCGTGAGAACCATTTTATCTCTGTCAGCGTTTCTTTGATGTTTGAGTCGGTTTATGTTTTGTTTTTCCGAATCACTGCCCTCGTTAAAGAAGTATAAAAAAAATTTCTGGCCGTATTTCTTATATCTTGCATATCTTTTGTCGGACAGCGTTAACTGACTTTTGCCGCAATCGCACTTCTACTAAATGGGGGGAGGGGAATGCGAGCGATGCCGCAGGTACACTGTACAGGCTAGTTATCAATAAAATCGACAAAAGTGTTCTGTTCTCCTGATAACAAGTAATTTCTTTGTGCCTTTCACGTCATAATAATCTGACCTAAGTTTGTTTTGAACGCAACTTTTGTGATTTTTTGTTGGAGAATATTGTGATTTATGGTTAGAAAATAGTACATATAGTCTACTGGCCTTCGGCAATTATTAAAATGAATAATTATGACAGTAGAGTAATTAATTAATGAGGGATAATAATCACAGATGATAAATTAATAATAACGGATCTTTGAAATATATAAAAATTTGTTGGCAGTTATTAAAGATTTTGTGTTGTTAATTAGTAAGAGATATTTTACCTTGATTATAAAATTATTCACAATTCTTCCTTGGATTATTAGAAATGTCACTCATAATAAATTATTCCCATGCTTTTCAATTTTTTATCTATCTTAGTTGCAACAAAAGTCGTGTGTTTTGCAAGAACTTTGCATTCTTGTGATTAACGTTTTTTTATTGCATTTATAATTCAATAATCTTGATGTTTACAAAAGTATTTAAATGTTTCGTAATGTTAGATTCAATTAAATTTATATTAGCATTTATAAAATATTATTAAACATTTTGGTGTTTTGTAGTCATTGTTTCGACGTACATTTCGCTAACCATGTTATCATCAGGAGCAGGAGCTGATAAAAACGTTTAATCATCTTCTGATGATTTCAACATGGTTGGCGAAACGTATGCCAACTTAGGGGTTTTGCCACTAAAAGGGAGAAAATAATTGCGCTGAGGTTTTTTTAGGGGGAAAAGTGTTTAAAGGATTTTTAGAGGCTTATAAAATCCAGAAAATCAGCAGTTTTAATCCGTAATTGAA
This sequence comes from Mongoloraphidia duomilia, assembly GCA_039654895.1. Classification (NCBI taxonomy): domain Eukaryota; kingdom Metazoa; phylum Arthropoda; class Insecta; order Raphidioptera; family Raphidiidae; genus Mongoloraphidia; species Mongoloraphidia duomilia. The sequence goes on from CM077527.1 coordinate 20,423,409, forward strand.
CTTTTTCTTTCGGTAAAATACGATAATACAACATTGTTCTGAAACTTCGAGAATGTTTTATTTTGTTATTTAGGGTGTTTCAGTTTGATTTTAGGGGTTTTTAAAATCATTTTTAGGGGAAAAAGTTCAATTGTTGGCAACACTGCGTCGAAAAAATAACCACAAAACACCAAAACGTTTAACAACTCACGACGTATGAATTTCGCCAACCATCATCAGAAGATGATAATAACTTTAATCATCTTCTGAACATAGTTGACGGAACGTATGACGAGATTTGTGAAACGTTTTGGTGTTTTGTGGTTATTTTTAATATTCAGTCTAGCAGCACATCAAATACCCATTGACCATGAACGATAGAATTTGGATTCTTTCGTTTCTTTCTGCTTTAATATACAGTCAATATTTTTGACGATGAGTATTTTTTCGATAATGGTTTTTGCTGCCGAATCGTATAGAATTATTAGAATCCAAGATACCTTACCCTTTTGACTCCCAACTCGAAGTACCTCGAGTTATTGCGCAACCAATAATAATAAATTAATGCCATTTGAATATTAGCAATTGTCTGTGGGAACTTGATAAATAAATCTATAAATTTGTTTGTAATTGAGCTTCAATTGACATATAAATCAGAATAAACATTTTTATGGCCTTAAGTTGATTCCAGCAAACCTTCTCTGGCCGGGGACACCTTTCTCCATTAAATATTAAATAAAAAAAACAGTACTGACTTTAAAATATAAGTAGGTACCTATGCTATGACCGACTTGCAAAATAATATTATTATTTGCCAAGTGAAATAACACTGATCTTTTACTAGATACATTACCTTTAGTAAAGGATGGATTTGCTCTGCACTTCTGAAACAAAGTTGTTTTATTAATTTTATTTTTTCAACATTATGTCATGACAGACGCATTTCATACCATTATTATTCAACTTCGAGGTTTGAAAATAGCCGAGCTTGTAGCAATGCCGTTGTTTATATGGAGCTTTCATGGATCATCTATTACAAGCCCCCAGTTCCCAGATTCTAATTCAGCTAGGTGGCCTCAAAAAAGACTGTCTTCGTTGTACATTCTATAAATTTTTGCACAGTGCAATCGGGGAAACGGTATGCAAAATAGATTACTTTATAAGAAGTTTCTTAGACGCTAATGACCTCTGTTGTCGAGCGTCTATAATCCACAATTCATTATAAGAAGTTTCTTATCTGGAATCGTTGAAGGAAGCTATGGAATAGTTCAACAAGAATTACCAGTTCTCGATTGGAAACAAGCAAAAGTTCTAAACCAAATCTGCCTTCGCCGGGTTTCGAAGCCCCAATACCTTCCGAAAGAAGCAACAAGCTCCCCCCAAAAGCAGATTTCAATCCGAGAGAATTTTCTCACCTTTTTTGCTTGCTACGAGTCAATTCGGCCTGACTATGTTGAAGGGGAAGAACGATGCCTGTCTGGTAAGGCTCTTGGGCACATTGTTATTGATGTAGAGTAGAAATATTCTTTAGAGCTGGAGAAAAAATGTGTTCCCTCCCCAGTAAAATCCTGCAGCCTTCAGTGCGCGCCTAACGATTTCAAAAAAGGGTGTGTGTCTCGGGACCCCCGACAGATGTTAAACATCAAAGAAAACGTTATTGAACTCTGTGGTATTCTCTATCTAGTAGTATATATTTTTTCAAAAGCAGCAACTAACTGTTATGCTGACGTAATCCTATATACTGCACTGTAATACACGCGGTTGTCTTCCCGTGCCCGAGCGCGCGGAAACCGAGAGAGAGTGCCGCAGTGGTGGGGAGAACAGCAGCGAAGGAGCGGACCATAAATTTCGTTGCATATTTCCCCTCACGCGGCTGTTCACAGCCCGACATAAGATGTTTCACATCAAAAATGGAAAATTTGGACTTGAATAACTAAGAATACAGTTATCGATGATTGTGACAGCTAATAGAACGATAGATGACAAATGAACATCACTAGATCTACTGGAGATAGTGATTGATGCTGAATGATCACATTGATCAGTGATGAGAAGCACGCATGCGTACATCCCTAGAGAGATCAGACACATTGCCAATGACTAGGAGGTATCACAGCGTAACGTAATGGTTCTTACTTATATACTCTACACATAATATACAGGGAGTGGTCCGTGGGAAACTAAATCAAATCAGAATCACTTTTTAGATCGGTGCACCGCAATCACTCGAGCGAAGAGGCTACCGTTGTTACGCATTTTGAGCTTACGAGGGTCAACACAATACCGTCTCTCAAATATTGACTCATTCTTTGAGTAAGGTGATAAACTGGAAATCTCGAGACAGAGGGCGTGGTTTACAGAGGTACTCTTAAAACGTAACTTCAAAGCATTCGGGGAACTTTCCGAAAACAAGACTGTTCTGTGTTTGCCCTTACCAGAACACGTTCCAAAAACCAGTAAGTTAACTGAGTTTTGTGATATCACGATTTACCCAGGATAGTGTCATGTCCGGAACTATTCAAGTTTGGTTGATACATATCCTTGTTGGGAAAAGATTAATCTAAGGCAACATGAAACCATGTTTCTACAAGAATTTTGGAAAGGACATGGTTCCTGGAGCTATTCATGTCCGGAACTAATCAAGTCTGATTGATACATATCCTTGTTGGGGAAAGATCAATCTAAGGCAGCAAAAAACTATGCTTCTACAAAATTTTGGAGAGGACATGATTCCTGGAGCTATTCATGCTCGGAACTAATCAAATCTGGTTGAAACATATTCTTGTTGGGGAAAGAATAATCTAAGGCAGCAAAAAACCATGCTTCTACAAAATTTTGAAGAGAACATGGTTCCTGGAGCTATTCATGTTCGGAACTATACAAGTCTGGTTGATACATATCCTTGTTGGGGAAAGATGAATCTAAGGCAACAAGAAACCATGTTTCTACAAGAATTTTGGAGAGGACATGGGTCTTGGAACTATTCATGTCCGGAACTAATCAAGTCTGGTTGAAACATATCCTTGTTGGGGAAAGATTAATCTAAGGCAACAAGAAACCATGTTTCTACAAGAATTTTGGAGAGGACATGGGTCCTGGAACTATTGATGTCCGGAACTAATCAAGTCTGGTTGAAACATATCCTTGTTGGGGAAAGATGAATCTAAGGCAACAAGAAACCATGTTTCTACAAGAATTTTGGAGAGGACATGGGTCCTGGAACTATTCATGTCCGGAACTAATCAAGCCTAGTTGAAACATATCCTTGTTGGGGAAAGATTAATCTAAGGCAGCAAAAAACCATGCTTCTACAAAATTTTGGAGAGGACATGGGTCCTGGAACTATTCATGTCCGGAACTATACAATTCTGGTTGATACATATCCTTGTTGGGAAAAGATTAATCTAAGACAACAAGAAACCATGCTTCTGCAAAATTTTGGAGAGGACATGGGTCCTGGAACTATTCATGTCCAGAACTAATCAAGTCTGGTTGAAACATATCCTTGTTGGGGAAAGATTAATCTAAGGCAGCAAAAAACCATGCTTCTACAAAATTTTGGAGAGAACATGGGTTCTGGAACTATTCATGTCCAGAATTACCCAATTCTAGACTCAGCGCGTGAGCCGATATTACAATATCCCAATGGTTGGGAATCACTTCTATTCAATAGGATATTGTAATAAAATGAACTGACGAAAAAATTGACTTGGATTTTTTGAATATAATAGATTTTAATGAACAGTTTCTCGTATAATCAGTGTGCATAGAGATCGCTTCTGTGGTACAACTCTTTACCTTGTGTTGTGTTAGAGACACTATGTAATACACTACATAATATATCATGTTATCTATATATAAATAAACTTCCCATTCATTTACTGATTGACCAAAACGTTTTGTTGTTGTGAGTAATCAGTCGTGACCATGCATTACACACACCGCTAAGCACCGAACTGACCATTCTTATACCTACGTATCTATAACTGTCCCATGCTACATTAAATAGTATCTTTGCTTTATAGAATCTTACAGTTGGACAAAATAAAATCGCCTGCTATATTTGAATTGGATTTGGATTCAGTCCGAAAATTTTTTTTTCGGGATTTTTATAGAGCTTCACGTTTTGACACCTTAGGAATCGTTTGAGACACCGATTTGCGGAAGTACCTAGAGAGGAAATAAAAAAAACCCTGAGAAATCCTCTAAAAATCTAAACTTCAAATTTGGTTTCGATCCATTGAATCGTGTGTCAGGCAGGCCTTTGCGTCGAAATCTCTAATTTGAAAGTTTTATTGTTTCTAACATAACTTAAACCGCATGTATAATTTTTCTGGTTGCTCAATAAAATACAAAATGGTCCTAAATCACGTGACTATCATTATGTATTTTAAGTCTGTATTTCTCATATAAGTTAATAATAATAAATAATAATTTTATCAAAAAATTAAGATTTTTTTGTCATCAAGATATTTTGGTATTTTTTACGCCATGTCTTCGTTCACTGCTATGGTCGTTCCTTCCTTTTGGCTTTGACGTAGTCGGGTAAAAATCACAAGGTTCATTTGCCCGAACGCAATGTTATGTTTATTGTGCAGTTATTTTAACAATAAAAACGTATTAATGCAATTAACTTATTGATGTAATTGACTTGCGGTTTTATTATTATGTTGGCTACGACCATTAAAGCATCTCAGTTATCTTATCCATGATTAATTTATGTGAGAAGATAACTTTTATTTCTCCCACAGTTTATTTTGTGTTCAAATCGCTTAAAAGTTGCGCAAGATTTTAATAGATGACAAAAAATGACAAATACTGTTTGTACCACATGGCTTTAGGCATATTACAGGGTCCGACATAAATTGTACATTTTTTTTATCTCACCAAATTCTATAAGTAAATAATAATATTATTTTTTTAAAGTCCCTAATGTGCACGAGGGTTATATTTTTACTGTATTATTTTTCAATAATAAATCGAAAATCCAATTGATACTTTCACCAGCTCTGAAATTAGAATCTTGGAACTTGGGGCTTGTAACGGCATCGCTACACGCCCGTCTATTTTCTAACCCAATAATAATGTTTATTAAATTTTTTGTCAAGGATCATGGGGATACTGTTTTTATACGGCATTGACTTAATCTTTATCAGAATAAATCCAAAATTGCTTCCGTGCAAAGCCGGAATCGTTAATTATTTAATAAAGTATTAAAGGATACTCCCCCAGAGGGAACATTGGAATGTAGTTGTTCTCGCAATTGCATTCTAATGTACTTTGGGAATTGGCATTCCCAGGTGCCCGAGCTCGTACCAGTCGGATTGTGTATGCCGGCTGGCAGATTCTAATACACAAATGGATTATTAATTGTGTTGAAGACAATCCAATTGACACTTTTACCAGCTCTCGGGCTAGAATCCGGAAACTGGTGACTTGTAATAGAGGAACCATAGCAACGCCATGTAAACAACAGCGTTGCTACACGCTCGGCTATTCTCAAGCCCGTAATTTAGTGCTGTATCGTTTTGCAATTTGGAAATAATATTGTAGAAGTGGAACTAGAATATATTTTAATAGGCAATATGTTACGATTTCCATATCGAAATGTCATTTGTGTCAGTAAAGAAAAGTCAGGACGTTATATGGAATGTTTAGCAATTCAAATTAGTGTCGTAGGAGCGGCGTCTATTTATAAACTCAATCAGTTACATAATATATAGTTTTATATCTGTAATTAAACAAACACCGCCGCTTTATCAATATATTATAAAACAAGCCGTGAGGTTGGTCGTTTATTAGGACTAAAGTGCGACCCTTGAGGTTCAAACGACGAACTTCCCAGTTTGATAAATATTTAATAATAATAATTAAATTAGATATTACACAGAAAAGTAATCATTTTAATCATTAAAACATAATTATTATTTATTTTTAATAATAATTAAAAAAAAAAAACAGCTGAACTGATTTTTATAAAATTTATGTCGGATCAAAATGACGTTAACACGCCTCGATTAACACCCTTACGAAGTCGATAAAAATTTTTATTCGCGAGATATTGTGTAAAATCTACTTTTTTGGAGTCTATTTAGTTAAGAAAAAAGAACGGCTGAACCGATTTTCAAAAAATTTCTTTCAGATCATATTTACGTTAATACGCGTCGATTGGCATCCTAACGTAGTCGATATCATTTTTCATTCTCGAGATTTCGTCTTGGAAAGAAATGAACACGTACGTACGTATATACACACACGCAGACATCTTTCTAAAAATAGTGGTGACCTTGAAACATAAAAATTTGTTATACATTTTGATTTCGATTTTCGGACCCATTACAATAACTTCCAATGGGAAGTTAATAATAAATCGACACCGTTGAATGTTGGGGTGGTGCTTATTCAAATCACAAATGTCTATCAAATAAATGTGGACATTCAGAAGAAAATTATTATCTGCAGACAAAATCGGTATTCACGCGAACGAAGATTCTAAAATTAATTTCGTACATTTACCGGAAGTTACCTCGTGCATTCTTCATCTCAAATCCTTTCCCCCTTATAAAAACGATTACCGCTCTCCCGACGCTATTTTTAAAGCTAAAGGGTTCGAGTAAACGCCAAATGAAGAATCACACAACGGATTCCTCAGACGAAAAAAGTTTGGGCTAGGTACGTGCAATTTTTAAAAAGTTGTAAGTTTTCCAGAAAATCTCTTTTCAATTTTTCGCCTGAGGGATTTGCAGTGTGATTCTTGGTTCTTCATTTGGCGTTTACCCAAACTCTTTAGTTTTAAAAATAGCGTCGGGAGAGCAGTAACAGTTTTTAGGCGAGGGGAAAGGATTTGAGATGAAGAGTGCAGGCCGCAGGGGGTAGCTTTCGGTAGAGAATACTTATAAATATTTTGTTACTAAACACCGATATTGTAAAAATAAAAATTAATCATATCTCTGAAACGATTATTTTTAAGACACCTGTTTATTAGGTTTTTTCGACTTATTTTCGTCTCTACTGTATGCACTCCAAATATTATACCTACATTAGTTTTTTAACAATTTAAAAAATAATTGTGTCTAACCCTGTGGGGAGTTATAATTTGACATCAAACAAATTTCTTGTTAGTCATTTTTTTCTCTAGCAAACCACACCCATAATTGGACGAAAATTGTCACAGTTTTTTCGTATGAAAGAAGTTATTATGTTAAGTTTGTTTTAGACTATTTAGAATTTTGCTCATATGTGACCTGATTCAACAAAGGTCATTATTTTAGGTAGATAGATAATAGTAATAACTAGATACGTAATGGGGCATATTACGGCGAGTATGTAAAAACAAGCGATAGCGAGTTTTTACAGTCACACGAGCCGTAATACCATTACGTACGAGACATTGGTATATGGTATTTTTTGCCATACCGACTACAAAATACCTACTTTTCCCGTCATTTTCAAAAAATTCTGACAGTTCATTTGCGTCGCCATCTTTCCTTCCAGTGTGCCGCGAAGTTCCGGTATCGAATACTTTTAATAGCTGTACAAATAAATTAAAACATTGTTTTTATTTAATTTGAAATGTATACTATTTTTTTATTGAAAATAATTATTTATTTTCATGTTAAACAGTTCTTTCAAGATATTGAAACGGGATATGAAATACATAGAATAATATTAGCATAATTAATATGGGATTTGTATTCAACCTTAACTAATTCATATAATTCAAAAGTCCAATTTAATTTAGGGTATGATATTAAGGTAGGTAGTTGCCGTGCTATGGGCATAGTGTCAGAAAATTGTAAATTTTCGTATACTCATTAAGGATACTATAATACAAATATACCATTAAAATTTGAAGTTGATTGACCATTTCTAACTCGAGATAAACTTAATTAAAGTTCGGATAATTAACACGGATAGGAAAGGTTGTGTTTTTGACAAGTTTTTTAATTTAAAAAAAAAAGTAACAGTCAGAAATTTTTAAAAAACTAACTGTTCATTGATGTTTTTGTTCTGCAAGTTTAAAAAAGAAAATCCAAAAATTATTGACCTTTGTATTGTTACTTAGATATAATAACGCAAAGTTCAACAATTTATGAGAAAAGATTGACATTTTTATATAATCCAAGCGAACAAACTAAGTGAAATATGTGTAACTATGTGTGAACAACAGTTTAAGTACAATCTCTAACAATTTTTTTTTACATTTAACACTATACTTATTTATTGTTTTACAGCGTATTATGAACAAAACTTTTGGATGTTATTATCACAATACAACTACCTTAAAACCTATTATTTTTTATAATAATTAGATAGTTTTTTTATAGTAGCCTTGAAACAGTAATTAAGATTGGAATACATTAAAAAAATATTTAATTACGGTATATAAATCAATACAATTACTTATGTTAAAATGATAATTAAGACTGACTGCTCTACTAAAACAATTGAATGTTGCGAATGTGAGGTCAGTCATTTGTTTTTCGGTATATTGTTAACCGTTTTTTTGTTTCCAGTACTTTTTTTTTATTCAAATAGGTAACGCTAGTGGGTAATTTATACATATAATTACACAATATTTGCGTTTTGTAAATTGCGTACATTTAATTTAATTAATTAATATAAATCAAATATATTTTTTCTAACTCTATATTACTAATGATACTTAAAAAACAAGTATAATTAAGATAATTTGTTTTTGCTGTTTTCAAATAAGGTGCCGGTACCTTTCTCCTAGTTTCTTATGTAGCGTTTATTTATTTATTAATCTTCGATTGAAATATTTTTTACAAGGAAGAAATGTTTTTAGTAATATAAGGTTGCAAAAATGTTACATAAATTTAAACTAATTGCCTTGAGATTTATACGATGTAGATTTTCATTACCTGTAAGAAGAAATAAGTAAGCTTAAAATTATTTTACAAAAATATACTGTTACAAAACTGTTTTCTGAGTTGGCGGAATAAATATTTATTTACAATAATTAAAAATACAATAACAATAAATGCAACAACGAAAAGTCAGTTCTAACAATCAACACAACTTGAACACAAGTAAACAATAACTAAACGATAATGAACACTTAATTATTTACAATTGACTATACTAATATTTATTTTATCAGGTGTATTTATATCGCGGAACTATTTATATCACTGATCCTATTTGATTTGATTGCACGACTCACCATTGACTAATTTTCTGATCGTTCACTCACTCGTTTATATAAGCTGCGTGGCTGAAGCCCAGTGCTTCTCGCGTTCTCTAGAAACTTCGCGTAGTTACTCATTGTTCAGCAAGCAGACACCGCTTCTCAGAATTCTTGCCTGCTGTTTATATACAGGGTGATCCGTAACAATATCCATATCCGAAATCTCATATCCCTAACAATGATGCTGTAATCTAAAATCTCTCTTTCTCTCTTGACTGGGGTTTTGTTTTACTGGTAAAACTATGAGGTCAAAACTATTACTAAATCAACAATTCGTTGCGCGTGGCAACTGAAAACAATTGAATATAAATAAGAAAACGTAGTGAAGCAACATATTTTCGATGACCTGTCATGATGGACTGTATTCCTTTTATGTCTATATTTTGAGGACTTTCTTTTCTTTGGATATAAAATCAGCAATCTCTATTCAAGCGGTATCATAATATACGACATTATTGAATGACCCCAATGACCTTCCTACATAACTATAAAATGTAGGTAGTTTGTAGCAGTACGGCATGCCCATAAGACAAGTGACCGTCGCGAGTACAAACCTAACCTCAACTGTTTAATGGATGTACTGACCATTTGCACTTTTGTACGTAATTCAAAGTTTTATTGTTTCTAACATAACTTAAACCGCATGTCTAATTTTTTCTGGTTACTCAATAAAATACAAAATGGCAGTACATCACGATGACTACCATTATGTGTTAAGTCTGTAGTTCTCATATAAGTTAATAATAATAAATAACAAGTCGTGAGGTGGGGGAGATTTATTAGGACTAAAGTGTGACCCTTGAGGTCCACACAACGAACTTCCCAGTTTGATAAATATTTAATAACAATAATTAAATTAGATATTACACAGAAAAGTAATCATTTTAATCATTAAAACATAATTATTATTTATTTTTAACAATAATTAAAAAAAAACGGCTGAACCGATTTTTATAAAATTTATGTCGGTTCAAAATGACGTTAACATGCCTCGATTGACACCCTTACGATGTCGATATAATTTTTTATTCGCGAGATATTGTGTAAAATCTACTTTTTTGGAGTCTATTTGGTTAAGAAAAAAGAACTGCTGAACCGATTTTCAAAAAATTTCTTTCAGATCATATTTACGTTAATACGCGTCGATTGGCATCCTAACGTAGTCCATATCATTTTTCATTCTCGAGATTTCGTCTTAGAAAGAAATAGACACATACGTACGTACGTACATACGTACACACACACACAGAGACATCTTTATAAAAATAGTGTAGTGACCTTGAAATATAAAAATTTGTTATACATTTTGATTTCGATTTTCGGACCCATTACAATAACTTCCAATAGGAGGTTAATAATTTTATTAAAAAAATAAGATTTTTTGGTCATCAAGATATTTTGGTATTTTTGCGAAAAAATGCTGTTATTTGGTACAAACACATAGTTGGTCGAAAATAAACTAAAATTATTCAAATCAAAACTTGGCAAAATTTATTTCTAAGCACTGTTCTTTTTTTACAATTTTGCTAATATTGCTCAAATATTTATACCTATGTAGCAATTAAAGCATTGCTTTCGCCATATTATTGTTATTAATAAAACATATTTTTATATCCTGTTTTTTTTTTTGTTCCAGGTAAGCAAACGTAAAATTATCTACACCCGAATCAAAAATCCCCCAGGGTTGTACTAGATGTACGAACAGCAGACATTTCACTAAGTTATAGGTACGTGAGTTTTTGTAAACATTTTTTTTAAGTTGTCTGTCAGTCACAAGGCTCCATCTCACAAACGGTAAGAGGTAGCTAGTTGAAATTTTCACAGATTGTTTTTTTGTACGCCTAGAATAGTTGTACCAGCAAGTTTGTGCTATTTAACAATACTTCGAGGTATCCCGTCTTAAGAATTTTGACACCGAGTGTACATTGACGTTCGCATGTGCCATTTCTATTGTTTAACATGCCAACTAATTACTCTTTGTTACCAATTAATGAGCGTAAAATGTAATTCATTTTGTTTCCACCCAAGCATTTGTGGTTTTGTTTAATGATTTTTGCGGTAAACGTTACACGGTAAACGCCGGCTGTGCAGAAGATAAATTGAACTGTATTTTGTACTCCTTTCTTTTAATGCATAGTTTTAAGGATGTGTTAAAAGTACTGCTAAATTGTGAAAGAGAAATATAGGTAAGTATCTACCTAAATAAAATTGAAAATTGGAAGCGAAATTTCGAATCGAACAGCTTATAGGATATCTAGACCATTAACTAATTTACTTATTATTTTACAATTCAATAGAGCTATGTTTTTTGAATTAAAAAGTCTTCCTTGAAAATGATGTAGAAATTAGGAGAGAAAAAACTCAGTGGCAAAAGGATCAAATAAAACTTGCAATACTGATGATTAAATTTGCATTTATAAGCTTACGTTTAAAAATATGTTAGATGTTATCGGAAAAATTTGACTATATCATTTAAATAACAAATATGAGATCGATCGATACGACAAGTAGACGAAAGTTTTATGGCGCTGAATGCATTATCGAAATAATTCTTTTCATCTACGTTTGAGACCACTTTAAATTTCTTTGGTTGTTTGTTGGCACGCCATGCCCACATTAAACATTCTTTGAAAAAACACTTAGATGTGAAAAGGTTCGCCATCCCTGTTTTAAAGTAAAATATCACCTATCGAACAGTGTAAAATATTTTGAAATCGGTATTCTGAGATTACCCTCGATTTTCACCCGGGCGAAGCCGGGCCGACCAGTTTCAATTATACATCTAAATCTTCCTCGCAAATCAATCTATCTAATCGTGAAGCCCGAAACAAAATCCGTTCAGTAGTTACGGAGAAAACGGTCTTCTGAGATTACCTTCGATATTCACGCGGGCGAAACCGGGTCGGCCAGTTTTAATTATACCTACATCTAAAGCTTCCTCGTGAATCAATCTATCTAATCGTGAAACCCGGTACAAAATCCGTTCAGTAGTTACCGAGAAAACGGTCTTCTGAGATTACCTTCGATATTCACCCGGACGAAGCCGGGCCGACCAGTTTCAATTATACATCTAAATCTTTCTCGCGAATCAATCTATATAATCGTGAAAACCGGAACAAAATCCAACGTTCTTCTGAGATACACTTGATTTTCACCCGGGCGAACCCGGGCCGACCAGTTTCAATTATACATCTAAATCTTTCTCGCGAATTAGCCTGTCTAGTCGTGAAAACCGGAACAAAATCCGTTTACTAGTTTCCGAGAAAATCGGACACCAGATGAGTAGTTTTGACTCGGTTGCCCAGCCCTAATTCGACACAGTGGACTATACCGTAAATTAGAAGATTGACAAACCGAAAATTTGTTAGTTAGAATGAGACAGAGTGATAATGTTAACTTGTTACAGAATCGGAGCACATTCAAGTGTCAAAGATCACACAACGCATATATTCTGCGTCCAGTTCATTTATGATATATTATCGCAATTCTGTTAATTATTTGTTGTGCGTTCTAAAACTTGTTTTTATTATTAAATTACCTTTTTGTGGTAAAACAACCTACGTTATGACTTTCCATAAAGAAGAATTAATAAGCGCGCTTGATAATTAAAAAGTTACGTTAAGTATTAATTTAATATGTTTTTAGACTTGCTATATATAACAGTCACTTATTCAATAAAAAAAATGAACGCCTCTCTTTGGTTGTCTTTTAATTACACTTGCCAGTAATAATTCTTTTTGACGTAAATAACGTCTAATTTGTCATACCGGGGTGGCATTTTAGAAATACTAGATGAAACGAAAATAGTCGGAAGTGGTTGACATGTGATACAAAAAACAGCATGTATATAGGTAGCTATGTTAGTCTCAGACGCAGTAAGCCAGATCACCATGTGGAAAAGTACGAGTCTACCGATAGGTACAAACGCCTAGTCCAAATTCGAATCTCGAAGGCTTTTAATTTTTTTTTTAAGAAAATATATTGATACCTATTGGAAAAGAAATTAAAATATAAAAATAATAAAATTACAATTATTTTATTTTTTATCATTGTAGAAATTTGAAAATTAAGTAATTCACTGTCACTTGTAAATAAGAAAAACACTTCCAAAGTTAATTAATTTTTTTTACTTTTTTTAATTTTTTTGAAAAAAATTTTTTTAAATTTTTTATTTTTTTAATTTAAAGTTTAGCATAATTTAAGATGTGATCGAATAACGATTCACAGATTTTATGGAAATTATAAATTTATAACATCAATCTGAAGATAGATAGGTACTTACCTACCTATACTACTTAGTCGAAAGCGCTCATAATTTTTTAATAAATTTTAATAATTCTCATATTTACAAGTGACAGTGAACTAGGACTTGAGAATAGCCGAGCGTGTAGCAATGCTGTTGTTTACATGGCGTTGCTACGGTTCCTCTATTACAAGTCCCCAGTTCCCGGGTTCTAGCCCGAAAGCTGGTAAAAGTGTCAATTGGATTTTCAATTTATTATTAAAAAAAAAATAATGAATTGAAAATATGAATTGGTGCTAGGCCCAAACAACCTTAGCTGTTGGTGGCCTTTAAAACACAATTTAACAATTTTAACAGTGAACTATTTATTATATTTTCCGAACATGTGATTTTATAAGATAAAAAACTCGGGTCGCAGTGCCAAAACCCTGCCGACAATATAGTGTATTTGCTAATACAGGCATTGTGCTGTTATTATGTGAACATAAGTTGGTTTTTGGACAAAATAAAAAATTTAACCCCTTAATACATCCCTTAAAATAATATTTTTTTTTTCTTAATTTCAATATTATTATTAATGCAACCTCTGTACCAAATTAAATACACCCTTCAGTAAGTCAATCACTATCCGCAAACTAGTGTTTTCATAAAATTTGTAAGTCCGGACCTGTCGGGGCGATTTTATTAAAATTTTAGCAGCACATTTTAATCTCCACTAAAGGGTTAAATTTCAATTTTGAAACAATTCTGAGAATTTTTTCGGTATTTTTGGGCCCAAAAACATTTTTCAACCCCTAAAAACTACCCTTAAAATGGTCCGATTGGGCCCATTTTAAATAGGCTTCGTGCGGTTATGGATTGCAACGTGCCTACCCAATTTCGTCAAAATCAATTAACTCTTTCGAAAGTTATAGCCCGTACACACACATATATATATATATATATATATATATATATATATATATATATATATATATATATATAATATATAAATATATACATATATAAATAGACATTTCCAAAAATGGTGCCAAAATGTTCAGGAGGCTATGAAACGTCGAGAAATTTTGGTCCGACCCCTAGGTCCCGCCATCCGACCGACGCCAATAGTGTATGTGCCATATTATGGCAAATACACTAATAAAAGTGGATGCATTTCTTTCCATGACAACGAATACAAATATTCACGTCATCTGTCTGTACCCGCGATACAGACATATAGGTACCCGTTTTTTGGAAGGAAAACTGTGGAGTAACTAAGCGGAAATAGAAGAAATCCATCTTAACACCAATTTCGTTTAAATTGTTTTAGAAAGGAGTGCAACAACTAATGGCTAATAGACAGGATGATTACTGTCCGAAGCTCATTAGCGTTCAGTGAATGATGATGACGAACAAGTCATTAAATAATCAGTAAAATGATGTTTCTCTTTTACTCTAATATAACCGGCCGCGAGCTCTAGCCTCTAATTCTTAACACAAGTTTTCAACTTTTTACGGGGGTTTTAATTTTTGAAGTGAAAACTTCCTTATAGGCGCGTTATAAGCACTCTTTGCCTGGGTACTGAAAAAATGTGTTCGCAACTTCTTCCGTAAGAATTCGACACATACTTAGGTATATCATACACACACTTCCACCCATAGCGCAGTTGATTACGTCTTTGCGTTCTATGCATAGGAATTTGGGTTCGAGACCTGATGGCAACGTAGAATTTTTGGCGTTTTTTTTAATTTGTATATGATATTTATTTATATATTGTTCAACACCCGCAAGAAATATGTAATTTCGTGGCTCTACTTAGAGTGGGCGAAATACAGAATTCTCTGACTATAGATGTAGAGAGTGGGCGAAATGCCATTTCGCCCACGCTCTTGTAGACGTAGAGAGTGGGCGAAATGTCGAAATGGCATTTCGCCCACGCTCATTACGGGGAACGTTTAAGCAAGTGTTGACAGTTTCGTCAATCAATCAGGTCACCCATTATTTCGCCCACGCTCAGCAGAGCTACGAAATGACATATTTCTTGCGGTAGTCGAACAAAATATTGTGTGCGACTATTGGTCGAAAGAGGAGATTCCTCGAGTGTGTAAAACACACTTGTCGTGTAATATACTATTTTTTTATTTTTGTTATATTCTTTCTTTGACAATAATTATAATTTTTTTGAAATCAAGGTGGAATTAATTAAAAATAGAATTTTAGTATTTTAGTAATTATTTATTTTTAGTTCATAAATGTGCTATAATAGATGACATCAAGTTTTCACTTCTGTCGTGTAGTCATAAGCACACACCCATTTTTTTTTATAATTTTATTGTAAGTGCTTATACTACCCTACGAGCTTATCAAACTAATTTTGATATAGAGGTACCTACCTAATATGATTATTTAATCTGTATCGCGGGTACAGACAGATGCGTAAATACTGTTAAACACAAATAACTGCATTCGTTTGTATCTGTCGGTAAGCTCATACTTTTCCACACGGCCACCTGGCTTACTGTGTCCGAAACCTGAACCTAGTTATACATGCCGTGTTTTGTTTCAACCACTTCCGACTATATTTCCGTTTCATCTAATATTTCTAAAATGCCGTCCCAGTATGAGACATTAGACGTTATTCATGTCAAAATATAGACGTTTTGAAAAGTCTTTAAGACACACATTTTTATCAAAGTCCGTGGGTTGAATATTTTTTAGTAGCTACTTAATTTGGAAAATGTAAAAGTAGAATTTTGAAGTTCCGTGTTTATAATAATAATAATAATAATTTTTTATTGAAAAGCCACTAATGTGGATACAAACGTCAGGAAAATATAATACATATTAGAAAAGATCCTTTAAATCATAAGGCACAGTATTACAAAAATGTTTTTTTAATTTATTTTTAAAATATTCTGTTTTATTTATGATTTTTATTTTATCTGGCAATTTGTAAAAATTTTTATAGCCGATATAGATAGGACTTTTTTCAAAAAATGTCGTGTTATGCTTTAAAACAATATCGTTGTTGCGGGTATTATATAGTTTTTGTTTATTATCTTCAAAAAAATACTTATTAGAATGCATAACTGTGAGCAGCTCATGAGCAAAAATTCCGTAAAAAGTTAGTAGCTTGTTTTCTTTAAATAGATTTCGACACGAATCTCTAAATTATATAAGTAACTCGAGTTTCTGAAAGTGCTAACCGAAAAAAAAACGCGATATTATCATCTTTTTTCACGGAAACGCGGTAGCAACTCCAAAACGTCGTATCTAACAGCCATACCTATATAGGTGATTTGAATGATCAAATAGCATGCGAACCCGCAGCGTTTAGATCGATTAACTTAAAGCCGGAGATGTTTGAGAGTTCCATGGCAAGTTTAATATAAATTCTACGATATAATTGTGCATACGTAGGTATATTTAATAGAAGTAAGTTGTGTATGTAGCCGTTGTATTTTTTTCAACTCAATGATTGATCACGAAGCGAAATAATTTAAGATTATGAGCATTAAATTGCGCGATTGCTAGTATTAAGCTTTAAGTACATGAATACGTACGAATAATGAGAGCGTTTGCGGTTGTGTAGTACTTAACAGTGGCGTAGAAATCATTTTTATACGAAGCACTCGCGAATTTTTATTAGTGATGAGCAAAATTGGTCTTGGCCTTGCAGTCTTGGTCTTCGAAAAAACAAGACCAAGACTATCATTAGACTAGCAAGACCAAGACCGAATGAACAAGAACAAGACCAATATCAAGACCGAATATGCAAGACCAAGACCAAACTAAAAATTCTTACTTCAGAAATAATGAGCAAAATGAGCAAGACCAAGACTAAAAAACTCGGGTCGCAGTGCCAAACCCTGCCGACAATATAGTGTATTTGCTAATACAGGCATTGTGGCATTATTATGTAAACTTAAGTTTGTTTTTTGACAAAATAAAAAATTTAACCCCTTAATACAGCCCTTAAAATAATTAAATTTTTCTAAATTTCAATATTAGACATGGATTTTATCAATACACCCAATTAAATACACCCTTCCATATCTAAGTAAATCCGTATCAACAAACTAGTGTTTTCATAAAATTTGAAAGTCCGGTCCTGTCGGGCCGATTTTATTAAAATTTTAGCAGCACATTTTAATCTTTACTAAAGAGTTAAATTTCAATTTTGAAACGATTCTGACAAATTTTTCGGTATTTTTGGGCCCAAAAACTTTTTGGAACCCCTAAATACAACCCTGAAAATGGTCCGATCGGGCCCATTTTAAATAGGCTTCTTGCGGTGATGGGTTCCAATGTCTGTACCAAATTTCGTTTCAATCGATTAAGTCTGTCGAGAGTTATCGTGTACACACATATATATATATAAATATATATATATACATACATATATATATAAACATTTTCAAAAATGGTGCCAAAGTGTTCAGGAGGCTATGAAACGTCGAGAAATTTTGGTCCGACCCCTAGGTCCCGCCATCCGACCGACGCCAATAGTGTATGTGCCATATTATGGCAAATACACTAATAAGCAAGACCAATACCAAGACCAGACATATTTGAGCAAGACCAAGACTGAATCAGCAAGACCAAGACCAAGATCAAGACTGTCCAAGTCTTGGTCTTGGTCTTGCTTTGCTCATCACTAATTTTTATTCGACTGGTCGGATTTTGTTTGGTTGCAATCTCAGAACAGAGATAGCTATAGAATTGTCATATCTTAACTTGTAGGTATATGTATAACTGAAGCCAAGTCGAGACGTACGGGGAACAATTGAAAATATAATGAAATACTTTTTCACAATGCCTCTATTAAAAATTCGATTTTCAGTACAGCTGTTTACTTTTTAGTTGTCGGTTTTCTCTTTTTTAACGTTGTTAAGAGAGAAATAGAGTAATTGAGTCGCGCCATCTTCAATTCGCATATAATTTAATACTCAACCAGCCGTGAGGGGGGTCGTTTATTAGGACTAAAGTGCGACTCTTGAGGTCCACACGACGAACTTCCCAGTTTGATAAATATTTAATAATAATAATTAAATTAGATATTACACAGAAAAGTAATCATTAAAATCATTAAAACATAATTATTATTTATTTTTAACAATAATTAAAAAAAAAACGGCTGAACCGATTTTTATAAAATTTATGTCGGATTAAAAAGACGTTAACACGCCTCGATTGACACCCTTACGAAGTCGATATAATTTTTTATTTGCGAGATATTGTATAAAATCTACTTTTTTGGAGTTTATTTGGTTAAGAAAAAAGAACGGCTGAACCAATTTTGAAAAAATTTCTTTCAGATCATATGGATAGCGAAGATGACGCAATTATTGCAAGTGCTTCAGTGGTAATAATTTCTTGTGCGTAACTCTTAATCCGTGTTTCATGCAACTCATAAATCACAATAATATACACACAACACCACGTACTGAAAACTGTACAAGAGTCTAGTCGTATTCAATAGAGGATAGCCGAACAACTTCGAAGTATAACTTATC
This sequence comes from Mongoloraphidia duomilia, assembly GCA_039654895.1. NCBI lineage: Eukaryota > Metazoa > Arthropoda > Insecta > Raphidioptera > Raphidiidae > Mongoloraphidia > Mongoloraphidia duomilia. The sequence continues at coordinate 20,442,341 of CM077527.1, forward strand.
TTTTGACACTATAGCTTGTAGAGTGTAGACATCGTTGTATATAATAACAGTTTAATGACGAAACGGTAACTGACGTTCTAGACAAGTTGGTTAGAGCACTGTTTTCTGTCAATTTTCTTTTAAAATTATTTTTTTCATTTTTTTACTTTAAAGAAGTACCTACCTTTAAACAACACAAAATAAACTTTAAAACACACACGAGCATAGGTAGGTAGTTTTTGTATGTATTGTATACAATACCAGAGAACAGTACGATACACAATCGCTCGCCTGTCTACAGCTGACATAGCGAAAGATACTTCGTGGTTGTTCGGCTATCCTCTATTGAATACGACTAGACTCTTGTGAAAACTATCCAGTCGTCTGGATGAAAACAAAGTCATATTTGCAAGTCGAGACCAGCGTTGGCCAATCCCTTTTATGTGTCTTCAAAAAAACAATCCCTCAAAGCGAATGTCTTCCAATATGGGAGGAATAACCTTTTAAACAATCCAAACAAATTTTAAATTGGTGAGGACAGTATGGCTCAGTTGGTAGCGTCGCGGCCTCTGAATCAGACTGTCGTGGGTTCGAATCCCACCTCAGCTCATGGATGTTTTGTGATGTTATTTAGTTTTTAAGTGATATATTATGTATATTTGTTGTATTTAAGACGCTAATGACCTAAGTTGTCGACGCGTCTATAATCCACAATAAATAAATTTTAAATTGGTTCAGTAGTTCCGGAGATTACCTGCGACAAACATACAAACTTTGACTATTTATAACAACAAAAAGTTAAAAATAACCACAACATACCAAAACGTTGAATGTTTCGCCAACCATGTTGGCATCATCAGGAGATGATTAAAATTGATCATTTCCCGATGATGCCAAAATGGTTGGCGAAACGTAGGTACGTCCAGAATTGTTAACCGTTTTGGTGTTTTGTGATTATTTTTAACCGACTTCAAAAAAAGGAGGTGGTTCTCAATTCGGTTGTATTGTTTTTTTATGTTTGTTACCTCATAACTCTGTCATTTATAACCCGTTTTTGAAAAAAAAATTTTATTTGAAAGGATACACTTTCAGATTGGTCCCATAGAAATTTCATCAAACTCGGTTCAGTAGTTCGGCTGATTTTAATAAAAGTGAGTAACGGCGTGTGATTCTTTAAGGTAAATGTCACTTTTTGACATATCGCAGACAGCGTAAGAAAGTCGATTTAATAAAAGTAAGTAACGGCGTGTGATTCTTTTAAGGTAAATCTCACTTTTTAATATTTTGTATCTTCATATCAAAGGTTCTATCACTCTTCTCAGGGCCGGATTTGCCCTAAGTGCCGCCCTGGGGCACCGTGAAAAATTCCGCTCCACACTGAAGTTTTTTCCATAATTTGGAAATAAAACTGCATTGTTTATAATTTTACACACGTTCTTAATAATGAGAAAAATATTTTATTTATTTTAATTTATTAATGTTTTCACCTCGGTTTTCACGTTCCAGATTTGACCGCCTCTGAAAATTTACCGCCCATGGCACTAGCCCCTAGTGTAAATCCAGCGCTGCCGCCACTGTCTTCTGTAACATTCTCCTTTTTCCTCTGATTTCATAATTATTACCTTTTACAGTGTACTCTTTCATCTTTATAATTAAGATATTTATAATTTACTGCTATGTTATCGCGTTTTATAGCAATAATTAGGGTTTTGTTGCGTTTAAATATTTCATTATATCACAAAAAGACTGCTTGAGTTGCAGTTAATATTTTTTAAATAGAAATGTTCACAAATTATCAACGTAGGTATATTAAATACGATGACAGGTGTTACGACATAATCGCTTAAAATTAAAGTAAGTGATGTATTTTCTAGTCAATAATTTCGTAATTTTATAACATTTTTTGCAGAATATAGGTACAGGGTGTTAAAAAAAGAGTGTAAAATATTTAAAGAGGTAATAGTATGGGCCAAAATAAACAAAAAAGTCTTAGTAAACATGGGTCCGCAAAGTAACGGTTTCGGAGATATGGAAGGTTATTCTTTTTTAAAACATTAATTTGCAATTATTTATTACTTATTTATTATGTACAAACAAACAAAAGAAGCTTAATCTAGCAAAACCAAAAAATAAAGTTAAATAAGCTGTTCAAAGTGCCCTCCTTCCATTTCCAAGCAGGCACGACATCTTTGTCTGAAAGATATTCGAATTCTTTCTAAAACCCCTCATTAGTTCGGATTTGTTGGCATTTTTGATTAATTCGTAGCTGCAGCTCCTCGAGGCTATTTACAGGAGTACTATAGACTAATGTTTTCAAATATCCCCAAAAAAAGAAATCTAGAGGGTTTAAATCAGGCGATCTTGCAGGCCATAATACGGATCCGCCCCCTTCCATATCTCCAAAACGGTTACTTTGCAGACCCATGTTTACTAAGACTTTTTTGTTTATTTTGGTTCATACTATTACCTCTTTAAATATGTTACACTCTTTTTTTAACACCCTGTATTTAGATAATATGTATATCATTAGCGTTTACAGCTCAGAGTGGGCCCCTGCCTTCCTTCAGTCCCCTATTATTAGCCTTCGTTCTCCATTTTCCGATTCCTTAAACATCCTGATCCAGACTGGCTTCCTTTTGCAATTCAGGTCTTCCCTTTTTTTACCATATCAAACTCCGCAAGTTGGAAAGGGTGTAAATTTACGTTAAAATTCACTTTTCACAATTTTAAAATATTTTCTCTTCTTTTTTCATAGTTACAATGAAACTAATTTTTATTGAAATTCAGTTTTCTTCCTCTCAAAGAAAGTTTTAAAAATTGTGTATTTTTTCAATGAATATATTTGACTGAATATTTTTTTTAGAGTAATTCGTAATACGGAATATGGATACTATTTATTATTATTAAGAAACAAAAGGAACATTTAGACGTGTCACTTTGGAACTAATTGATAACTCAGCCAGAAAAATCTGGAAGTTTCGAGTTTGAGTCACGACGGTGACAGATTAAATAAATAAATTTTTCTGATATTGCATTGTAACGTAACGTCATTGGGTATCTCTCTTATATATTTAGAATTACGAGCGCTTCTCGTAGGTGATTTAATATATCTTGCTGTTATGATGTACGGATATTTAGAATGGCATTTAAAAATTAGAAATTAGTACTTAACTGACGATCAAATTAATCCTTTCGATTAACACTAGCACACAAAATTAAATAAATAGTATAATATAATAAATAACGAATTCGAAGTTGCTATATTTAAATAGAGCAATTTGATCCTTGAATAGTTTTAAGAATTCCAAGTCTTCATGGTTTCCGGGCTTGTAGGCCGTGGTCCGGTGGTATTTCTACCTGACGTTTCGTCTACAACTGCGGTAGACATTCTCAAAGGCGATGTGGCAGCGGTCGAAGTGTCCTCCTTGGCGGCTCACAGGTCTGAATGTCTACCGCAGTTGTAGACGAAACGTCAGGTAGAAATACCACCGGACCACGGCCTACAAGCCCGGAAACCATGAAGACTTGGAACAATGCCGGCCGTGAAAGCTTGCACACTTGAGTTTTAAGAATTGTTGAAAATGAGCACTTTTTGTTATTTTTAACTTTATTTCCCCATATTCTCACCCACGTTTGTATTATTTTGTAGACTCTAAAGATGGTATGAAGAATACCGAAACGTTAGTAAAATGCAAATTTAATAAAATCAGTATTGCTTTTTATTGATCCTTTGTGCCACGGAAGTGCTCATTTCCAACAATTCTTAAAAATAATAAATAACATTTTCTGATATTGGGTGTCTCTTATACTATTTATTAGTTTGTTTTTAAATGAGTTATTAAGACAGGAAATAAATATGTAACAAATTCTCCAGAAATAGAGTTTAAAATAATTAATTAGTTTCTGTACAAGTTGTTTTAATTGACACATTTATTGCCAGTCAACATAATTAACTGATTGGTAATAAACACGTCACTCGTTTGATTGATTTTATCATTAATTAATGGGTTGGGGATGATATAATTAGCACTAATCACTTACACTTGTTACTATGAGATGCCTTTGGAAGCGATACATAACTGCCTTACGTCTAAATATCACACTTTTCCCTTTTAAACACATAACTAATAGTAGTTTGTATATTAAAAGTCGAGCCCCACGTTGGGCGCCAAAATATACGCTACGTGAGGAAAATAATCGAATCTGGCTAGTGCTTGAAAAGGGTCTCTTATAACAGACCGAAACGTAGTTTTAAAAATAAAGTTGGACAGCTATAGCCAGTTTTGTGTGTTTTATTTATTAAAGTAATCTTTTTCGCTGTCGGTAGAAGCTAATAAGCGAATCTGGCTAATTTCATTTACAAAATAGTCCAGTAGTAATGAGGTATATTACTGACGAGTAGTGACAGTACCTATGTAAAAACGAGTGATAGCGAATTTTAACAGTCACACGAATCATAATATCATTGCGCACGAGATATATATGGTATTTTTGCCATACCCACTGTAAAATAGCTGCTTTTTCACTTCATTTCCAGTATTTTCAAAACATTTTGACAGTTCAATTGTGTCGCCATCTTCACTTCTATAGCAGGCCGTGAGTATGTAATAACGGGCGGATCAAATCGAATAAATATAAATCACTATGGAAACTGTTTACTTACCACACTAGTGTGTTTGAAAACGCTTTCAATACACCTGCCTGTTAACTCATGCATACATACAAGCATGTAAAGTAGCTATTTTATAATAGGTATGGCAAAAAAATTTAAAATGACATTTTAATTTCATGTGTAATGACGCAATTATATTCCGTTGGAATTTTAAGTAAAGAAAGTATTCTATTCTATAAAATGCATCGCCAAAAAACGGGTATATCGCGGGTGCAGATAGATGACGTGATAGTGTTAAACACAAATAAAAATTATATTCGTTTTCATGGAAAGAAATAAGTATATCCAATTTTATTTATTTTATTAAATCAAAATGTTCGTAAAATATACTTAATAAATAAAATTATTATAATTTTATTTTTTAAATTGTTACCCAAAGATAGTTACCTACATATTTTCATTATTAAAAAAATATATATTAAAATCCTTCGGGATTCGAACCTGGATTTGGCGTTTGTACCTGTCGATAGACTCGTACTTTTTCGCACTGCCACCTGGCTTACTGTGTCTAAGACCTATAGATATACATGCTATGTTTTGTTTCACGTGTCAACTGCTTCCGACTATTTCTGTTACATCTAATATTTCTAAAATACCTCTCCAGTATGAGACATTAGACGTTATTCACGTCAAGACCTACTGCAATGTGTGCAATGATGATGATTTTTAGACACATCATAGTTACCAATAAGGCATCGTAGTCTAGATACCAGTTTTGCAAATGTACTCTTAAATCAATATTATTCTGTTCCTTACACGCAAAAATAATATTGATTGATGTCTGGTTATAATTACAGGTCAGTCAAGATTTTTGCCACGTGAACATTTCATCTATTTTAATGATTAGAATAATTATCAATACATATAAACGAAATTGTAACGGGATCTTTGTCTTTTTTTGTATGTTTTAAGTTACTTGATACCTGGATGTAGGGACGCGTTTCCAAAACTTTTGTCTTTCCTGGAATCACTCAAAAATGGCTGTATCAATTTTGATGAAACTTGTGGTTTCATCAAAATTGATACAGCCATTTTTGAAACTTTGAAACTTGATCACCACCAGTTGATATAGAGAAAGTGTTACTTATATAAGTTTAGATTGCGTTTTGTTTGTTTGAAAGCCGATATTTGCGAGATATGGTTCTTAGCCATGTTTGATTGAAATCAGTTCAGCCGTTTCCAAGATCTTGAGCTCTCCTCACAGTTTGTATAGATATCTCGTCCAGTATTACAGCTAGCGAGTTTGAGCTCAAATATTCAGTTTTTAATTAGTTAGTTTAAAAAGTATGAAATAAAAATCAAATTAAAAATTTAAAAAACTTTCGACGCAAAAAAGCAAACCTTTAAAAAGTGAGAAAATAATTAATATCTACTATTCGAAGTTGCTATATTTAAATAGAGCAATTTGATCCTTGAAAACAGTTTTAAGATTGTTGGAAATGAGCACTTCCGTAGCACAAAGGATCAATAATTTATTGATCCTTTGTGCCACGGAAGTGCTCATTTCCAACAATCTTAAAATATCTACTATATCTAGCCCGATGCACCGTCTATTTCTTCGTTTAGATGAAATATTTAATTCATAAATGCATCGGGGACCACTGTAAAACGACAAAATTACCAATGTCTTAGCGATCCCTGGCGCATTTATGAATTAAATATTTCATCTAAACGAAGAAATAGACAAGGCATCGGGCCAGATATAGATCTTAATAATTATTTTCTTACTTTTGAAGGTTTGCTTTTTTTGCATCGGTTTTTTTTTTATATAAGTATTAAAGTTTTCTCGTGTAATTTATGTTTCCTTTCTTTTGAAATCACGTTGTCCAACCGTTTCATTCACATTATTCATCCATACATTCGGCCTTCCTGAATCCACTACGTCCCCACCCTCAGTTCGAAATGTTATCTTATTGCCGTCGTACGAAAGTATATAGTATAATATTCATTTCAGTCTTTTATAGATCGAGAGCTAGTGACAATTTTTTGGTGTTATTTATTCAAGGCCTTATTTTTGTGAAGATGTTGAGGGAGGCATATTAAAGTGCCCTGAGTAAGTTATTTTGCTAGATAGCGGTATGGGAGGGATGCACACCGCCCCTAACATGTAACAAAAATAAATGGTCACAATTATTATTGCTTCAAGGCTGAAATTGTTTGTATAGCTTGTCGGTGACCTAATAATGCCATTATAATATTTGCAGATCGATTGGTCAGTATTAAAGGGGTGGCAGATCACTCTAAACGTGTCATGTACCTGACGATATTTTTAGGTATATTATTCAAGATTCAAATTTTAATACGAATTGTTACGGCGACTGTTTTAAGCATATATTTCAATTTGCAGAACAAAATGTCGGTATATTAACCCCTTCTCTTAGAGGGAAACTTGCTCGCCTAGGTGTTTATATCGTTCTGCAAGGGGTTAATACCGACAGTTTGTTCTGTACATTGAAATATATGCTTAAAAAAGTCGCTGCAACAACATATTAAAATTGGAACCTTACCCAGGGCACTTTGATATGCCTCCCTCAACATCTTCACAAAAATAAGGCCTTGACCAAAATATTGTTACTAGCTCTCGGTCTAATAGCACAGTTGATCGACCCTTCTTAAGTTTACTAAGTAGCAAAACAGCGTCAGTCTGAAGTAAGGCTAAATGCAATCTGAAGAAGCGATCGCAATGGCTTCTTTTGGTTCGCTTTTGTTCATTTGTTACGTTATTCAATTTTTATATTTCGCATGTCTTGAAAAATACTATAGGTACGATACCTATATTTTTGGTTATTTTTTGCATCATTTTATTTTTTGTAATCTGAAGTTATCGGATAGTGAATATTAATTACATAATTACTCTGGTGAGTTACTTCGAGGTACCTGCTGTTAGTAGAAAACAAATTACGAAGTCTGCATTTTTGGGGTTCGGTACCCAAACGGTGGAACCTTATTGTTCTCACTTTTCTATTTGTCGATCATAGCCTTCTAGCTCCTGAAGATTGACATATACAGTGTGTCCACAAACTCGTTCTCAACATGGGGATATCTTCGATTTGATGAAATGAGATGAAGTAATTCCTTAGGTAAAGTTGTATCAAATCACAAAAATAAAGTTTACATATTTTGCGTAGTTTGGGCGCTGTAATAAAAAAAGTGAATTTTCGAATTTTTTATTTTTGCTGATTTTTCAAAAATCCGAATACCACGAAATTGGTATTAAAAAACTGCCTTAAGAAAGTGCAAACTAAATTTGACTGTCTGTTAAAATAAATCAGCTATCGGCAAAAATTAAAAAATCGAAAATTAACTTTTTTATTAGAGCGCCTAAACTATATGCAAAATTTCTAAACTTTATTTATGTGATTTGATACAACTTTACCTAAGGAATACTTCATCTCATTTAACCAAATGATCCAAGTCCTATCTCTCATAATAACGGAGATCTTCGTGTTGAGAATGAGTTTGTGGACATACTCTTTTGTTAAAATGAAGACTCAAATCCATACAAATGCTTTTTTTACAAGCTTTTATTTAACTTGCAATGTATGTTTGTTTGTGTGTATGTGTTTGTTTAGGTCAAATCTTGCAAGTCAATTTTGAACGACGACCACGTATCCAATCGATTTGAAATTTTGTACACATATGTATTCCCGATGACAATACATGAATAAATCGTTTTTAGAAATAAATTCAACCCCTAAGGGGTTTAAACGGGGATGTAGGGTTTTTTTGACTAATCAACGCCCAGGCCAAATCGCTGAAGCTAGAAACTTGAAATTTGGACAGTTGGTTCCTTTTCTGACGTAAACATCCATTAACAAAGGTTTTTTGAAATTCAACCCCTACGGGTGTCAAAGGGGGGTAAAATTTTGAAAGACTAAAATGAACAAAATAAATATTAGTAAAGAAAACTTTTTAGAGACAAAATTTTATTTAAATGCACTAAAAAGGAGAAAAATAATTTTTAATAATTTAGGTTCATAATTATAAAAGCGTGGGTCGTGACTAATAAACTATCATAGAGTTCACGACCCATGTTTTTATAATTATGAACCTAAATTATTAAAAATTATTTTTTCCTTTTTAGTGCATTTAAATAAAAGTTTGTCTCTTAAAAGTTTTTTTTACTAATATTTTTAAGGTTTTGAGGTACTAACGTACTTCTCATCTGCAACATTAATTATGCTACCATGGTAATGTCGAGTTAAAAAAAGACAGTCGGTATTTAAGTCAAATGACGATAGTTAACGACATATACGTTCGCGCGCTTTTGTTTTACTCGTATAAAGTATATAGGATGAAGGGGATACCCACGCAAGGTCATGACCTGTTTGACTGCCGTTTACACATATTTCCCGTAATATTACGTAGTGTCTATACGTACTTACAGTTATACCTATTCGGCCATTTATTAAATGATAACTAGTATTTTTCGATCTTTAAAAATTATTAATGTCTGAGCTTAAAAAATTTATAAGAATAGCCGAGCGTGTAGAGATGCCGTTGTTAATTATATATTTCCATGGCTTCTCTATTACAAGCCCCCAGTTCCCAGGTTCTAATCCGAGAATTTATTACCTTTCAAAAAAATTCGACTGATGACCAGTCTTCTACTTCCAACCTAGTAAATATTTGCAAAAAATAAAAACTCTTTTTTTATTCTTTGAAAAAAGCATGGCCCTCTTTTTTGTTTAGTGATCTACTGATGGCTAGCCTAATATAGCAAAAATCATAGTTACCTTGATTTACGTACAATTTTTATTTTTTTTAGTAAAATATTTTTTTTCTCGAAAACTGTACATTTTAGAGAAAAAAAATATTTGCATTTTTTTCATATTATAACATCTAGAATCCATTTATATTTTTTTTACTTATGTTAATACGTGACATTGAGAACGTTTTTTTTAATATCTCAGGATCCACTGAACCGATTTGACTCAAAATCTAATCAGATCTAAGTTAAAGGCTGATAAACACAATAGAACAATCGGCATTGCCGTATGTTGTTATACGATATCGAAGGCGAAAAATTGACCACATACTCACACACATACAGACATCAGTCAGAAAATGATCTTAAACGATTGCTAGGGTCTCAAAACGTGAAGATCTGTTAAAATCTCGAAATATTTTTTTCGGACTAAATCCATTACTTCCCTACCATAGTAGAGGTGGGAAGTAAAAATAATAAATTGAAAATATGGATTGGTCTGAGAATGCAAAATTAGCAGCCCATAAAAATATACATGCATATTTGAATTTTCGTGTCGCTATTTTTCCTGTCGAGGTCATTTCGACTCACTAGTTGTGGACAGTGTGGTCCAGTTGTTAGCTTCGCGACCTCTGGATCAGACTGTCGCGGGTTCGATTCCCGATTTCGCTCATGGATGTTTTGTGATGTAATTTAATTTTAAGTGAGTTATGTTATTTAATGTAATCAAGACGCTAATGACTTAAATTGTCGACGCGTCTATAATTTACAATAAATAAATTTAAAAAAATCGACTCACTAGTCTCGCTAAATATGTTTAACTTTAAAAAAAAACAAAACCTCGAGTATTTTTATAACTTGTTCAATCCATCTGTCCAATTAGCGACATTTCATTATACTGTTTGACCAGGAAAAGAACGCCAACGCGGTCTAAAGAATGTGCATAGCACACTGTAAGAAATGATAAGGCCGATTACATAGATTATCGATGGTCCATTTTTAGCCAGCGATTAATCTGGTAATAGGCACACAAAGAGACAATGGGGTCGCAAACAGGTATCGCCTGCACATCGCGTAGATTCCATAAAAACACAATGCGCATGCGTGGTTACTAATTTTACATTAATTTGTTTTGTATTCATCCATTTTATATATGTAACTATACATTTTATTTTGTTATTTTTACACACTTTATTGGAATATTACACAAATTATGTAATTTTAATTTACTTTATGTAAAAATCACAAATTTGTTTAACTTTACAGTAAAAGTCCAAGTTTTTATGAAGTTTTCTGTGTAAAAATAAATAATAATGCAAAATCACTTAGACAATCGAGCGAATTCTACCTTAACTTTCAAAGTATTTTTACATCCATTTTTTACAGTGCAGCATAGGTGCTCTTATTTAGGGTAAGCGGCATGAAAACAGACGAACGACATGCGTAGCTAATTCTGACAAAATGTGTTAAAACGCTCGTGTCAGATTGTGAACACATTCTCCGCATATCCCCTTCCGCACCGACGTTCTTTTCTTGGTTGGACAGTATCTTGTAAAAAGTAGGAGTACGCAAAAAAATTTTCAGACGTATGATTTAAAAATGTATTGAGATCGAAGGACCATAAAATGTTTGAAAAGTATCTTGGAATTGAGTTAGATGGCAATATAGACAGGGAACCTTTGACACAGAGAAAGGAAGAATTATTAGATTGTAGATTATAGACGCTCAACAGCTGATAAAAAGTAGCAGTAAGCAAAAATACTATTTTTCCGACGTATGATTTAAAAATGTATCCTGTTCGAAGAACCATAAAATGTTTGAAAAGTATCTTGGATTCAGTTACAGATGGCAATATACCTAGACATATCGAACCTTTGACACAGAGAAAGGAAGAATTATTAGATTGTATGTGTGTGTGTTTTTAAAGACCACCAACAGCTAAGGTTATTTGGGCCTAGCACCAATTCATATTTTCAATTTATTATTTTTTTTTAATAATAAATTGAAAATCCAATTGACACTTTTACCAGCTCTCGGGCTAGAACCCGGGAACTGGGGACTTGTAATAGAGGAACCATAGCAACGCCATTAGATTGTAGATTATAGACGCTCAACAGCTGATAAAAAGTAGCAGTACGCAAAAATACTGTTTTTCGGACGTATGATTTAAAAATGTGTCCGGATCGAAGGACCATAAAATGTTTGTAAAGTATCTTGGATTGAGTTAGATGGCAATATAGACCTATGCGAACCTTTGACACAGAGAAAGGAGCAATTATTAGATTGTAGATTATAGACGCTCAATAGTTGAGGTCATCAACGGAAGAGTTATTAGCCAGATGCTGTATTGAATCCGTGTTGTAGTGTGGTGAATCTTCATTACTTGTATTCAATAATAATATTATTATAATCTATACGCAGCAATGTACGTTTACCTGTCTGTCGGCGCCGATGCAACGATCAAATGATAGGTATTTTAGATAACGGAACAAAGTACGACGCGCAGTTTATACTTACGTAGGTATATTTTATTCAGCATATATCACGATGACCACACACTTTATATACGGGTGGGGTCATCTGCATTAATGGACACGGATGTTGGAAAAAGAAAAAAATTCTACGCTGAAAAAAATATCAATTATGTTGAAATACTCGACAGACGTGATGCGCAGTTACTGATCTCTGTTAAATATATATAGAGAGGGCAGTATAGCCTAGTGGTTAGCATGCTTGGCGCCGCAACCTCTAGACTGGACTGCTGTGGGTTCAAATCCCACCTGCGCTCATGGATGTTTTGTGATGTTATTTAGTTTTAAGTTAGTTGTTATTTAGTGTAGTTGAAAAACGCTAATGACCTTAGATGTCGACGCGTCTATAATCTACAATATATATAATTTATATATATATAAAAAATATATAGACCGAGAGCTAGTGACAATTTTTTGGTGTTATTTATTCAAGACCTTACACTATAAAAAATGGATGTAAAAATACTGTGAAAATTAAGGTAGAATTCGCTCGATTTTCTAAGTGATTTTACATTATTATTTATTTTTACACAGAAAACTTCATAAAAACTTGAACTTTTACTGTAAAGTTAATCAAATTTGTGATTTTTACATAAAGTAAATTAAAATTAGATAATTTGTGTAATATTCCAATAAAGTGTGTAAAAATTACAAAATAAAATGTATAGTTACATACATAAAATGGATGAATACAAAACAAATTAATGTAAAATTAGTAACCACGCATGCGCAATGTGTTTTTATGGAATTTACGCGATGTGGCGATACCTGTTTGCGACACCATTGTCTCTTTGTGTGCCTATTACCAGATTAATCGCTGACTTCAAATGGACCATCGATAATCTATGTAATCGAACTTCTCATTTCTTACAGTATATTTTTGTGAAGATGTTGAGGGAGGCATATTAATGTGCCCTGAGTAAGGGATTCTGCTAGATAACGGTATGGGAGGGATGCAGACTGCCCCCAGCATGTAACAAAAAAAATGGACAGAATTATTATTGCTTCAGGGCTGAAATTGTTTGTATGGCTTGTCGGTGAACCAATAATGCAATTATAATATTTGCAGATCGATTGGTCAGTATTAGAGGGTAAGATTCTATAAATTGGCAACCCTATTTATAACTGCAAAAACGCCGTAATTGGTCACTAAAGTGTGAATTGTCACAATTAATAGCATTAGACTAATGTTAGAGACAGCGACGAACGAATAGCACACACGCCCCGGTCGCGGTCGGTACGAAACGACGTACAGAGTTAGAGACATAATGGTTCATTTCCGGGATGATGATACGCGATAACGCAGTACGTGTAACACATACAGGGTGTCCCAAAATTGCTGGGACACAGAGCTACCACGTGTAGTAGAGGTCAAAAATACTCGATTGGACCCAATTTGTTTATATACCAAAATGTACCGTTTGCCCGTGAGAAGAGTTCAAAGTTTACATAAAAAAACGCATTTTTGTACGCTGTTCAGAAATGAGTGAAACAAATTGAATGAAATTTGACAAAAGTGCATTTTAGACGATTACTCTCCTTTCGGTAATCAAAGAAACCCAAAAGAAATTGTAGAAGGATTAAAACCACCCTCACCCCCTGACATTTTTTTCAGAACTTTCTTAGGAGTGGTAATACGGTTCTCAAATTTTTTTAGCGAGAAGACTGATTAATTATCTTCTTTTTGTTACTCTTGTAAAAATTTCGTATTCCGCATAGTTCCGAAGGAAAAAAATGTTTTCTTAAATAATGCTAACAGATATTCCTAGTACAAGTTTAATAAAATTGTAATACAAAATTTTTTATACAACATTTTATGTAAACTTTGAACTCTTCTCACGGGCAAACGGTACATTTTGGTATATAAACAAATTGGGTCCAATCGACTTATTTTGACCTCTACTACACGTGGTAGCTCTGTGTCCCAGCAATTTTGAGACACCCTGTATATATCCAATACACATGCGCTAATAATGAATTACGCGACACATGTCAGAATATAGCTGTGACCGAAAAACAAAACCTCCCGTGTCAAATGTTTCGTGATTTTTTTCTAGATCTTCAGATAGATTTTTACATCTCACCTCTACTATATATAGTCAACCACTAGCGACTATTTCCGTTTCATCTAATATTTCTAAAATGCCACCCTACACTGTAAGAAATTGGAAGGCCGATTAAACACAAACAATAAAATTATATTCTATTCTATTCTATCTGTTAATAGCCCCACAAAGAGACAATGGCCACATCGCGTAGATTCCATAAAAACACATTGCGCATGCGTCGTTACAAATTTTACATTAATTTGTTTTGTATTCATCCATTTTATATATGTAACTATACATTTTATTTTGTAATTTTTACACACTTTATTGGAATAGTACACAAATTATGTAATTTTAATTTACTTCATGTAAAAATCACAAATTTGTGTAACTTCACAGTAAAAGTCCAAGTTTTTATGAAGTTTTCTGTGTAAAAATAAATAATAATGTAAAATCACTTAGAAAATCGAGCGAATTCTACCTTAACTTTCAAAGTATTTTTACATCCATTTTTTACAGTGTAGATAGTATGAGATATTATAAGACGTTATTCACGTCAAAATAACGGAAATAGACGAAAAACGAAAGGGTATCCGAGTGATAAAACGTAATTTTAATGAAAAATAGCCGGTCGTTTGTTGTCAATTACTTAGTTAACATTAACATTAGCAACTGGAGTTGTCTGGTGCGTGTGTCTTTGTCAAGGAGAACCTCTGTTGTTTGTTGTTAAGATAACGGATGTACTCGTAGAAAAATAGATGGTTAGAATTTATATGTGAATATATTTATTATGTGTATACAGTATGTTCCGTTGGTCATCGAAAAATGGGGATTAAAAAAAATGACTGTATATGCCTCACCCACATAAGCGCACGGTCGAAGTTATACTTCATACATTTTTCATTCGTTGCGTTGACATTTTTGGCACTTTTAATTTATTTTTATTTTTGACATAATATCAATGATTATAATTTGCCAAATTTCCCTTAAGCCATGGAAAACAAAAGTATCCAAAGCCTGCTTACAATATTACACTATTTTGAAACGTGAAAAATTGATTTTTAAAATTATATAATCTGTAAGAAAACGAATTTTTGAAACCTAGCTAGATTGATTTTTTGCCCTCCAAACCCCTTTTCAATAATTTTCATCCTGCAAATATCCAAAGCCTGCTTTTATAATATTACACTATTTTGAAACGTCAAAAAATTGATTTTTAAAATTATATATCTGTAAGAAAACGAATTTTTGAAACCTAGCTAGATTGATTTTTTGCCCTCCAAACCCCTTTTCAATAATTTTCATCCTGCAAATATCCAAAGCCTGCTTTTATAATATTACACTATTTTGAAACGTCAAAAAATTGATTTTTAAAATTATATATCTGTAAGAAAACGAATTTTTGAAACCTAGCTAGATTGATTTTTTGCCCTCCAAACCCCTTTTCAATAATTTTCATCCTGCAAATATCCAAAGCCTGCTTTTATAATATTACACTATTTTGAAACGTCAAAAAATTGATTTTTAAAATTATATATCTGTAAGAAAACGAATTTTTGAAACCTAGCTAGATTGATTTTTTGCCCTCCAAACCCCTTTTCAATAATTTTCATCCTGCAAATATCCAAAGCCTGCTTTTATAATATTACACTATTTTGAAACGTCAAAAAATTGATTTTTAAAATTATATATCTGTAAGAAAACGAATTTTTGAAACCTAGCTAGATTGATTTTTTGCCCTCCAAACCCCTTTTCAATAATTTTCATCCTGCAAATATCCAAAGCCTGCTTTTATAATATTACACTATTTTGAAACGTCAAAAAATTGATTTTTAAAATTATATATCTGTAAGAAAACGAATTTTTGAAACCTAGCTAGATTGATTTTTTGCCCTCCAAACCCCTTTTCAATAATTTTCATCCTGCAAATCGTTAAAGCGGCTTTAACCCAGTCAGCGTTACATTCTAGTGTTTTATTAATTTTTGAATTGGTAATTTTTGACTCGAGGTCATTTCAATTCACTACCTTCACTAAAGAAGTATACCTTCAATAATCAGTTATCTTAGGGTTGCATCCAGGGCCGTCTTAAGTCATGTAGGGGCCACTGGACACACTGAGTCAGTTTAGATTATACTGTGATAAGTACGGGCGATAATAATAGTGCGAAAATAAATAAATCTGCTTTAAAAAAGTTGACATAAATATAGAAATAAATAAACAGTATTTTGTGAAATATAAATAGACATACCTACTTGGAAATAAATAGTCATTGTATACAGTAAGTGTTATAATTAAATATTAGTGTAGTTAATTGTATATAAGTTATTGTTTACTTGTGTTGATTGTTAGAACTGACTTTTCGTTGTTGCATTTATTGTTATTGTGTTATTAATTATGTGTATAATTAAACATGCCCTTTCATTATACCTTATTTATTTTTAAAAAACTATCGCCAGTAGGTACCAAGATATAAATTTTATTTTTTTCGAAAATATTTTTTTTCTAGGTTTTATGGACAATGGGCATGATTTCCGGGACCCCTTAGGTCAGAGGCTCTGGGCTCGTGCCCAACGGCCCAATTGAGTAAAGACGGAACTGGTTGCATCATTTTTCTTTTGGAGAGCTTAATAATAAATTAATGGCAGCTTGTATGAAAAGAACTTACCACACAAAAAGCATTTGCAAGTAATTCACGTTATGTAATAAATTTGCAAAAGCGGATCAACTCTCCATATATACATTAATGGTTAATACGTAATGTATTTAAATCAAGTTTCTTGTTGGATGACATTTAAAAAAAACTAAAATCACACAAACACACACATTCGTACACACATACGGTCATAGATAGAGAGATACGACGGTCATGTTATAAGCCTACAACCGTTAATGTATCTTTAATGAGTGTGAGAATTAGAATGCCCTTTCATAATAATAATCTACTGTCTGTCTGTAAGTATTAATGCTCCACTACACTTCAAAATTAATTCATATTGCTCGATTCGCTGTTGGCACGATCTATATTCATTTGTTTATTTTCTTTTACAATTACTAAGTAATGTAGCGAACGAGTGATCTAAGGACTTGAGAATAGCCGAGAGTGTAGCGATGCTGTTGTTTACATGACGTTGCTATGGTTCCTCTATTACAAGTCCCCAGTTCCCGGGTTCTAGCCCGAGAGCTGGTAAAAGTGTCAATTGAATTTTCAATTTATTATTAAAAAAAATAATGATTTGAAAATATGAATTGGTGCTAGGCCCAAATAACCTTAGCTTTTGGTGGTTTTTAAAACATAATTTAATTTTTTTAACGAGTGATCTAAACTTGCGAAGTACTCGATACGATTCACGGAGTGAGTAAGCTTTCACGGCCGCCGTTGTTCCAAATCTGCAGAGTTTCCGGACTTGTAGGCAGTGTTGCCAACATTTCAATTTTTTCCTCCTAAGAATGATTTCAAAAACCCCTAAAATCAAACTGAAATCCCCTAAATAACAAAATAAAAAATTCGACTGATGACCAGTCCTATAATACTTCCCACCTAGTAAATATTTGCAAAAAATAAACACTCTTTTTTTATTCTTTGAAAAAAAGCATGGCCCTCTTTTTACTTCTCACCTCTACTATGGTAGGGAAGTAATGGATTTAGTCCGAAAACAATATTTCGGGATTTTAACAGATCTTCACGTTTTGAGACCCTAGCAATCGTTTAAGATCATTTTCTGACTGATGTCTGTATGTGTGTGTGTGTGTATGTGGTCAATTTTTCGCCTTCGATATCGTAAAAACGGAACAACATACGGCCATGCCGATTGTTCTGTTGTGTTTATCAGCCTTTAACTTAGATCTGATTAGATTTTGAGTCAAATCGGTTCTGTGGATCCTGAGATATTCAAAAAAACGTTCTCAATGTCACGTATTAACATAAGTAAAAAAAAATATAAATGAATTCTAGATGTTATAATATGAAAAAAATGTAAATATTTTTTTTCTCTAAAATGTATAGTTTTCGAGAAAAAAAATATTTTACTAAAAAAAATAAAAATTGTACGTAAATCAAGGTAACCATGATTTTTGCTATATTAAGCTATTATAGCCATCAGTAGATCACCAAACAAAAAAGAGAGCCATGCTTTTTTCAAAGAATAAAAATTAAATTGTGTTTTAAAGACCACCAACAGCTAAGGTTATTTGGGCCTAGTCAAAGAATAAAAAAAAGAGTGTTTATTTTTTGCAAATATTTACTAGGTGGGAAATATAGGACTGGTCATCAGTCGAATTTTTTGTTTAGTGATCTACTGATGGCTAGCTTAATATAGCAAAAATCATGGTTACCTTGATTTACGTACAATTTTTATTTTTTTTAGTAAAATATTTTTTTTCTCGAAAACTGTACATTTTAGAGAAAAAAAATATTTACATTTTTTTTCATATTATAACATCTAGAATTCATTTATATTTTTTTTTACCTATGTTAATAAGTGACATTGAGAACGTTTTTTTTTAATATCTCAGGATCCACTGAACCGATTTGACTCAAAATCTAATCAGATCTAAGTTAAAGGCTAATAAACACAATGGAACAATCGGCATGACCGTATGTTGTTCCGTTTTTACGATATCGAAGGCGAAAAATTGACCACACACACACATACATCAGTCAGAAAATGATCTTAAACGATTGCTAGGGTCTCAAAACGTGAAGATCTGTTAAAATCCCGAAATATTGTTTTCGGAGTAAATCCATTACTTCCCTACCATAGTAGAGGTGGGAAGTAAAAATTCTCAAAGTTTCAGAATTAATTTTGTTGTTTTATTACTACGAATGTATTTTACCGAAAGTTCAATTACGGATAAAAACAGTTGATTTTCTGGATTTTATAAGCCCCTAAAAAAACCTCTAAACATTTTTCCCCCTAAAAAAAAACCCAGCGTAAATATTTTCTGTCTAAATACTTGTCTTTTTCTGATTCACTGACTATATTTATAGCTGATGATTTCAATTTTCCGTCTTTTAACGGTTCTTTCTGTCAAAACTTATCGATGTTTTTAACCTTTACGGTAGCATATACTCAGGTGTGGACCGGCTTTATTTTTTCAGGGACGCTAACATTTGCAGGGGCACGAAGGAGAGACTTGAGTAATTTGTTATTTGTTGTGATTCGAAAATGGGAGAGACTGGGCCTTCTCCAACTCCGGGGGCCCGGTACACTCCAGCGCCCCTGGCCAGTCGACGCCTGCATATACTCTCAATACACGTGTATTGCATACACTCTCAATACACGTGTACATACTGCAATATATCGGTTGAACTTATGCAAGTCCTGGTTCGATTAACCGGAGGTAAAAGCAGACGAATTAAACAAATTATTGAATGGGTTTTTATTGACAGCTGCTGCTCACGATTAACATAAATAAAATAGGTCAGTATATTATTAAAATATCAAAGAGTTAGAGTATTTGCCTCTCGCATGTATGTGGGTACGATGAATCCTTGAAAATGTATAGGAGAAAGGAGAATCCGTGTGTCTGTTAAATAACAATAATAAATAACGATGATAATTGTACAGCGGCCAAACATCTCTGTTTCGATAAATAGCTGTTACAATAAATGTAACTGTAACATTGTAACATGATATTACATATACATAAGTAAATATAACATGCTGTGTGTGAAATAAATAACGCATTAGCATATTTCATAATGCACACGACTGAATTGAAACAGAAGATTCTCGTGCAGTTTTATACAGTTGGTATTTTTTTTGACGTGAATAACATCTAATATCTCGTACTGGGACGGCATTTTAGTAATATTAGATGTAACGGAAATAGTCGGAAGTAGTTGACATGCGTGAAACAAAACACAGCATTTATATCTATAAGTATAATAGTTATTTTCGATACGTGTGCGTAAAGTGAGGTATTCTAGTCAGCTTAAATTGAAGCACGAGATGGACTGACGCATACACAACCAGATCGAGTGCGGTGTATACCCACACGAGCCGTTAGGCGAGTGTGGGTAAGCTCACGAGATCTCGTTGTGTATACGTCAGTCCCTTTAGCGAGTGCATCAATTTAAGCCTACTAGATATCTCATTTTAAGCGGACGTATCGAACATATTTTTTATAACGACTGCTTCTAAAGTTTAATAGAGAGGAAAAAAATGAAAACGGAAAATTCGCTCTTCTAGTCCTTAGAACTTTACAATTGCAGACTAAGTTACGATTTAGTTTATTTTTATTAAAGTTATTAACTTCCGTATAAATCATTAAAAACATGACTCTCTCATGATGTGGACTTTATAGGCGCGATACTATATATAGGAACACATCGAGGAACACATCGATCGATACCCAGTAAGTGCTTGTATTGTACAAAGTGCGGAGATTTCGAATTTATAAGATGTAGAGTTTGTACTTTTACGCACGCTTTGGACTTTCACGCACGGTGACTAAAATACGCCTCTTTACGCCCGCCTCACAGTGCTCGAATATTGAACTTTAGAAACAGGAGTTATAAAAAATTTTATATTGGTGGTTCAGCCAAATTACATAATGCACTATTAGAAAAAATCATTTTATCAACCGTTGTCACAGTCGGGATTCAAACCCGAACTTTTCCACTATCGCGGCGGATTGAGCTGTCATTTACTCAACCGTGACAAGTTTAAGTCATGGCTATTCGGATAAAATATTTTTTAAACTTATTCAGAGTTTCTTAATAATTATTTTGTAATTAAAAGCTGCATATTGGTAATTTGCAAACATAGGTTGTAGATAGAGTTTTTGATTATGAACAAATTTTGTATTTGTTTTTTTTTTCACCAAAATATATAGGGAAGCAGGAAAATTCATAAACATGATTTTACATGTAAAATCCCTATTACCCGCAAATCAGCACCCGGTATAGGTACTACAAGATATTACCTTATTTAACATATTACTCAGTGTGCCTTTTCTGCTGTGCACTGTAATAAGTCTGTTGTAGGGCAATGGGTAAGGTGTTCGCATGTCACCCCGAAAAGCCAGGTTCAAATCCGACTGACGACACGTGTTTTTTGTTTTTTTTTTTGTGTTTTGTGTTTTAAAGACCACCGACAGCTAAGGTTATTTGGGCCTAGCACCAATTCATGTTTTCAATTCATTATTTTTTTTTAATAATAAATTGAAAATCTAATTGGCACTTTTACCAGCTCTCGGCAAGCGCGGATCCACCGTTGTGGGCACGGTGGGCATGCCCACAACCCTAATTGAGGTCGATAGGTCTTGGCCGGGGCGTCATACATTAACGTCTCCTTTGTAGGAATGCAATGTATAGATCGTGAGCGAGTCAATAATCCGATTCGCACTTGGCCGATTTTCGGAAAGCCGTGACCACAACTTTTTTTGAGGGCTGGATCCGCGCCTGGCTCTCGGGCTAGAACCCGGGAACTGAGGACTTGTAATAAAGGAACCATAGCAACGCAATGTAAACAACAGCATTGCTACACTCTCGGCTATTGTCAAGTCCTTTTGTTTTTTTTTATAATATTAACATTTTGGATTTTTTTCATTTTACGAAAAAATTTTGAAACTAAAAAGAACAAAATAAAATATAAGTAATTCTCGTTAAAAATATGGTACGGAACACTCTGCACGCTAGTCGAACTCACACTTGACCGGTTTTTTTTTGACATGGTAACCACCCAATCGATTTTAAACGTTTTCGTGTTAAAATAAACGATACAGCCGGATACAACACGAAATTGACATGTAAGTCGTCGTTATATTAATCCTGTTAATAGGTCACAGTCTAATGGACGTCCTTCACCTATCTTCAGTTGTGTTTTGATCTCAGACTATGCACGCCGCATTCATTTAAATGACCTGTGGCTTCTTATTCAACGTTGCCAGATCGCTTACAGTTTACACAAAAAGTAACTAATGTGTGTTTAAAAAAAAACTTTTTAACAAAAAAAAAACCTTCAAAAAGCCACTAAAAAGAGGAAAATAATGAAATTTTGAGGTCTGCGCCAATTTAATAAAATATGAAGTCGGTTAAAAAGTATAATAGTATCTATAGTGATTAATATCTTCTTTTTAATCAACTTCATTTTTTATTAAATTGGCGCAGACCTCAAAATTTCATTATTTTCCTCTTTTTAGTGGCTTTTTGAAGGAGGTTTTTTTTTTTGTTAAATAGTTTTTTATTTTTTACTTTTTAGTGTCAAAAAGTGACATTTACCTTAAAGGAATCACACGCCGTTACTAACTTTTATTAAAATCAGCCGAACTACTGAACCGATTTTGATGAAATTTCTATGGGACCAATCTGAAAGTATATCCTTTCAAATAATAAAAAAAATTCCAAATCGGTTTATAAATGACGGAGTTCTGAGGTAACAAACATAAAAAAAAATACAACCGAATTAAGAACCACCTCCTTTTTTTGAAGTCGGTTAAAAAGGCATTGTTTTTTCTGGACCCAAAATGAATTAAAAAGAAGCACAATTGTAGGTTTAATTGATAAAGAAAATAGTAGATTTAAAAAGAAGTTTAACTAGTAATGTAAATCATAAATCGTAACGTCATACTCATACGATATACATGTGCCTGATTCTGGAAGCCGGGCAGACGGTGATGTACATGTGCCTGGTCCTGGAAGCCGGATGGACGGTGCAGATGTGCCTGGCCTTGGAAGTCAGACGGACGGTGACGTACATGTGCCTGGCCTTGGAAGCAAGGCTGGCGGTGATGTGCCTGGCCTTGGAAGCCGGGCTGACGGTGACGTACATGTGCCTGGCCCTGGAAGCCGGGTGGACGTTGTTTGTAATGTAATTACGTTTACTCCGTAAGCTTTTTTTGCAAGTTTTTATTTATAATAAATATTAGAAAAAAAAAACTTTTTTGAGACAAGCTTTTATTTAAATGCACTAAAAAGGAAAAAATAATTTTTAATAATTTAGGTTCGTAATTATAAAAGCGTGGGTCTTGAACTCTATGATAGTTTATTAGTTACGACCAACGCTTTTATAATTATAAACCTAAATTTTTAAAAATTATTTTTTCCTTTTTAGTGCATTTATAAATAAAAGCTTGTCTCGTCTCTAAAAAGTTTTTTTACTAATATTTATTTTACTCATTTTAGTCTTTCAAAATTTTACTTCCCTTTGACATCCGTACGGGTTAAATTTCGAAAAATCCTTTCTTAGTGTATGCTTACGTCAGAAAAGGAACCAATGTATTATCATCGGGAATACATATGTGTACAAAATTTCAAATCGATCGGATACGCGGAAGTCGTTAAAAATTGACTTGTAAGATTTGACCTAAACAAACACACAAACAAACATACATTGCGAGTTAAATAAAAGCTTTTAAAAAGGTTGGTAATAGACTTTTTAAAGTAGTAAATAATAAACTTCTCTAAAAAGAAGTAGATTTGTGTAATAGATTGGCAACACTGTTCGTTATATCATTTGTATTTCTCACGACCCACACCTATGCCTAAGGCAACTCATAGTCTAACGATAACGTAGATATGTGAAATTATTGCCGACGATTATTAGAATGTGACCATTTACCTACGTCAATTTATGGATATTCAGTCGATTAAACGTTTTCGCAACGTGATATTGACTAATAAACGCATTTGTATGCGAAGCGTTCGTTTGTGAATCTTTAGATGTGATTATTTATGCTTTTTTTCGTTTGAGTTACTGCGAATCCATGCTACCCGACTATACAGGGTGGTGACTTGCGTGAGTTCAATGGTAAATTTTTACCTTCATTTCAACAGCGTAATTTATTTCGAAATTCTTACGTAGAAAATAACATTCAAAGATAAGATTTAGGTAACTACATTGTACTTGAAAATTTTATTGTGTTACTATCAAATATTACCGCAGTGACGTCACAAAGACCATACTGTCAAAGCTAACCGCGATCATTTTTCTGACATTTTGTAAAGACAGATCTATAATTATTTTCACAGATAATTATAATACAAAAATTGCATAATATATCATCGTTTTTTTGCGGCATCGTTACGGATTTGAGTGTCACACCTTTAACTAGGATTGGTGCTGAAATTGTAAATATCATCCTCTTTGTTGCCTTATACAGGGTGTTTACTAAACATACCGCAAAAATTCAAAGGATCATTCCTTGGGTAATTTTAAGAATATTTTGTCATTGACATAATTTTCGAAAAGCCTCGTTGTCATTCAAATAGCAAATATGAGATCAACACGACCAGTAATTTCGATTAATTTTTTGAAGTAAAAACTTCCTTAGGCGCGCTAGGCACTCTTTGCCTGGGTACTGAAATAAAGTGAAGCGTTCGCAACCGACTGTAAGAATTCGCAACCCGATTGGAAGAATTCGCTGAATCGGGGTTACTCGGCTAACACGTATTAGCAGTATGCCCATGGAATCTCTGACATACTTATATCATAAAAACGGCAAGCTACACAGTTGTATTTATAGCTCAGTTAGCAGCGTCTTTGCGTTGTATGCATAGGGACCTCGGTTCGAAAACTGATGGCATCGTAGAATTTTTGACGTATTTTTTTTCTAAATTTTACATAATATTTATTTATATATTTTTTAATTTTTGTTATATTCTTTCTTTGACAATAATAATTATAATTTTTTTGAAACCAAGGTGGAATTAATTAAAAATACAATTTTGGTATTTTAGTAATAAATTATTTTTAGTTCATAAATGCGTTATAATAAATGACACCAAAAATTAGAAAATCTGAAGTGTTCACTTCTGTCGTGTGGTCATAAGCACACACCCATCTTTTGTCTTTGCTTGATTGTTGGCATGTCATGACGACATTAAACATGTTTTGAAAAAAAAATTGGCCCGTAGATGTGAAAAGGTTCGCCATACATGTTGGCTTTAGTTTTTAAGTCTTGGGACCGTGTTGGACTTGAACTACATTACGAATAACTTAAAGTTTTTGATGACATTTTATTGAATCATCTATGTTATTGCGCAGTGGGCCACGGCCTTATCGAGTGTTGTGTTGTGTTGTTTGATGATGAGTATCAACCCAGTCGGCACTATAAACACAGAACTTGTGCATCCAACGCCCTCTGCGATAGTCTATTATAGAAGCCGCACGGCTAGCATTGTGTACAGAGAGTGGGCTAGTTGCGTTCCCATAATACAAATGACGATACGTCTTTTTGTATTGTTGCACCTTGCTTATAACATCCTCCATAAAGTGGTTAACGGTTTTACCGAACAAAGAATATTTACAATTTTGTAGTAGACTATGGGCCATAAGATCCAAAGTAAATATGTTGTGCATTACATAAAAAAAATAGTCCAAAGAATTTTGTAAACAATTTTCCATAGCAACGATTGACTATTAAAAGGAACGCGGAACCTGCTAATAAAAAAGTAAAGCATTACTACATATTTACATCGAATCTTATAGGCCATAACCTACTACAAAATAATGAATGTTCTCAATGTTATTTACCCTATGTTCGGGTCTACCGTTTACGCACGGTATAATACTACATGCAAAAAAAAATGGCGGCTGCATGAAATATCAAGATTGCGGTTGCATGAAAATCCAAGATGGCGGCTGCATGAAAATTCAAGATGGCGGTTGCATGAAAATTCAAGATGGCGGCTTCGTGAAAATTCAAGATGGCGGCTTCGTGAAAATTCGTTGGTTGGTTCTTTGTTTCTTGGTTTCTTTGATTCTTTCTTTCCTTGTTTCTTTGCGTGTTTGCTTGATTGGTTGGTTGGTTGGATGGTTGTTTGTCGATTTGTTTGTTTATTTCTTTATTTATTTCGCGAATTAGAAAGCAAGTGGGAGATAATTAATTAAATTATTGAAATGAGTACATTTAAATGAAAGCGTGTCTTTAAAAAGTTTTTTGAAGTTATACTTCTTTTGGCGCGTTATGGAAAAATGATGAGAGTGAATTTTTACGATGTGCGCGCATCGCGTCACGAAAATTTAACACCATGAAGTTAGTTGTTAGTAACACCATGAAATTAGTCGGAAGCTCATGATTATAATACCCTATTATATAACACTGCTAAGTAAGATGTACGTAGCGTAATGGTAGCACCGCCGCGTCATACGCAATAGGTTCCGGGTTCGAATCTCAACACAAACATGCCTTTTTTTAAATAAATAATTAGATATAAATATAATAAATAATAAATTAATAAGTTATTATTAAATTAAATTAATTTATTTAATATCTTTATTTTATTATTTTATCGTCTTTTTTACAAACGTTTAGTACTGGCACGCGGGATAAAATTTTTGGAGTTATTTTTGTTTTGTTACGTCAAAGAAGTATAACTAAATTAATGCATAATGACTGCAATCGGTAAATATGAAGCACCTATTGAAAGAATAATGTAGTAACAACTTGCTGTAATCAGGAAAAATTCATTAATTCAAACCTATGTCACCGTAGGGATTTTAACCCTAAACGTTCCACTATCGCGGCAGACTGAGTTGACAATTACTCACACAGTGACACATTTTCAAACGATCGACATCTTCCCTTTAAATCATTCTGTCACAGAAAAACCACTACAGGCGAGAGTCGATACTCAACACTACACACGTGCGTGCATAAGTACACACACACACACTCTTTTTTTAACTAATATTTTAATTTTTATTTCTCTTTGTTTTACAATTACAAATGTCACTGTAGTTTCTCTTTCAATTTTATGAAATGGTGCAATCGTGGTCTAACTGTAGTTGGGTATGAAATGCAGGATGAATTCTATTGTATTGTATTAAGTATAATAATATTTAATGGTAATGATGATACTCTTTAGTAGAATGTCACGGTATTTAAATAGCCTAAGCGAAATGTCACTCAAAGCATGTATTTTTGTCCTCTGAATAGACTTCTATATAACTTACTGTATATAATATAAATAAAATAAAACTGGAAGGAATTTTTTTATTATATTATTGCGTGTGGGCTGAGCTTCATAGAACCAACTAAATATATGCTGTCTAATTGTTCAAAGCGTGGGTGTAATTTTGATTTTTTTGACGTGAATAACATCTAAGGTCTCATACTGGAGGGGCCTTTTAGAAAAATTGGATGTAACGGAAATAGTCGGAAGTGGTTGACATGTGAAACAAAACAAAGCATATATAACTATGTTAAGGTTTTCGATATAGTAAGCCAGATGGCTGTGTGGAAAAGTACGAGTCTACCGACAGGTACAAAATATGCGAAGCCAAGGTTCGAATCCCGAAGGCATTTAATTTTTTTTCTAGTAATGGAAATATATAGGTATTGGATAACAGTTTTAAATATAATTAAAATAAAATTGCATTTATTTTATTTAATAGATGTATTTTACGAACATTAATTGATTTTATAAGATAGATAAAAGTCGATGTATATTAATACAAGTATTTGTGTTTAATGGTATTAACGTTATTTGTGTGTATTCGCGATTCTAGTAAAGGGCAACATCACGTAACTTGTTTCTCATTCAGTAACTAACATTTGAATTCCCCCCCCCCTAAGAATAACTTCAACAACCCCTAAAATCAAACTGAAATCCTTTAAATAACAAAATAAAAAAATCTCGAAGTTTCAGAACCATTGTTTGATCACTACGAACGTATTTTACCGAAAGAAAAAGTCCAATTACCGATTAAAACAGCTGATTTTCTGGATTTTATAAGCCCCTAAAAAGTCTCTAAACATTTTCCCCCCTAAAAAACCCGAGCGCAATTATCCTCCCCCTAAATTTAGGACGAAAACTCCTAAGTTGGACTGTTAATATGAAATGCTTATATAAGAACAGAATTTTATGAGCCCCTAAAAAAACCCAGCGCAATTATATTCCCTCTAAATTTAGAGGGAAAGCTGGCTACACTGTTCTCAATGTCCGTTATTAGAGCTTTTAAGATGAGAGTAAATCTCATGTGCATGTGCCCACGTTCTATTGGCCGCGTCTATGCGCATGCTTAATTGCTCGTACAGCGCTTGCGCAACTGAAGCAACTAATAGAATGTGGGCACACTTGCAACAACCACCCCACTTGTTTGTACTACGTCCCTAGATTCCTATGTCTATGAGAAACCTACTAGCTATTTGTTTATTTATTTATTGTAGATTATAGACGCGTCGACATCTAAGGTCATTAGCGTCTTTCAACTACACTAAATAACAAATAACTTCAAACTAAATAACATCACAAAACATCCATGAGCGCAGATGGGATTCGAACCCACGGATTTGAACCCCAGTCTAGAGGTTGCGGCGCCAAGCATGCTAACCACTAGGCTATACTGCCCCCTACTAGCTATTTGTGATAGACTGTTTGTTGTGCTCTGAAGTTGCACAACATGTGTGAAATCTGACAACTTCCATTGTGTTATTTTAGTTTTTCGTTGGCAGATTTGATAGTATATAACGGTGAATGGTGACGGATGTATTATTATTAGGTGGGCGGAAATATGGAGATTGGAGGTACCTTATGATTTTCTGTTACGTATTAAACTGATTATTATTATTATTATTCAATGTTACGATTGTTACACATGTTTTATTAATTCTCAATCATATATTTTAAAAGACCATAAATTATTGACTATAAGAAACTAGTTTTGCAAGACAGAAAAAATTTATCTTTTTGTGTAGGATAAAAAACCAGGAATCAGTAGCAAAATTATATAATAATCGACCAATCCTTGAGGGAAATTTTTACTAATATATCTATATTTATTAAATTTTTATTCACTATCTGAAACTGTACATTTTCTTCGACTTCTGTTGCCTAAGATAACAAACTGGTACCAAAATTTATTCTAAAAATCTTAAATTATCATTTTTTTACCGAGTGTCCTTTAATATTAGCGTCCAAAAGTCAAATATTTACTTAAATTATCGGTATAATTAAACATTAAAATTATTTAAATGAATGCATAATGACTGCAAACATTATATGAAAACACCTGTAAGGAACAATGACGTAACAATGTTGTTTTTTTTCCTGTTTACAGAATTGTGTTACGTCATTGTTCCTTACAACAGGTGTTTTCATATACTGTTTGCAGTCATTATGCATTCATTTAATTATGTATTTGTTAACGACGTTCGTGTTAAAATTTGTATTTATTAAAATATTATTATAATAGGCATCCAGCCATTTATAAAAATAGCTCTCGCAGTATGTGCTTTCTGCGGTACACTGTGCATATATAAGAGAAATTAAAATTGTCTACTGTTGGCACTGTGGAGTAATTGGAAACTTGCCTGACGCGTAATCGAGAGTTTCGGGTTCAAGTCCCGACAGTGTCGACACTTACATTTTTCTTATATTATAGCCTTCTATTAAATATCATGGCGATAATATGTCGTCTGATATATTGTGTTATTCACTAATATGTGATTTTATTTACGGATAGGACTAATAATTTCTTTGTTAATTAAAATTATAATTCAATTCATAACTCACCTTTTCAGTACCTAAATAATTAGATCTACGACGGCATGGTTTCTTAAGACTGCTACGAATTTCTTCTTCAAGGACGCTATATCTTCTCTAGGTATCTAATTTTTAAATATTTTGGTAAATTTTCCTTATTGTTTGAAACGTCTTCGTAAATAAAAATCTGTACATATAATTAGTGTTGCCGTCTAGACAAGACAAGACAAGATTTTCAAAGTCTTGTCTTGTCTTGAAATATCAAGACAAGACTTCACTTATGTCTTGTCTTGAAATATCAAGACTTCACTAATCTATAAGTCTAGATTAACAAACTCTTGTCTTGTCTAATATCAAGACTCTAGATTATTTTCAATCGAGTCTAGATTAGTAGTAGTAGGTAAAGTAAACCTTTACATACTAGTATTTAGTTTATCTAGACTCTTGAAAATTGTCTAGAGTTTTGGCAAGAGTCTTGATCTAGATAAAGCAAGTTTTGTCTTGTCTTGAAAATTTCTAGACAAGACTTTTGCAAGTCTTGTCTTGAAAATCTAGACAAGACAAAAGTCTAGAAAGTCTTCACACTTCATATAATTGTTAAAATCAAGGTTCCTTGGTGGCCATGAAATTAGAACATTTCTGCAAACCCATGTACTTATCGCCAAATTTCCGATTGTTTTAATCACAAAATTGTTTGTTTCAAGTCAAGCAAAATTGTTTGTTCCTTTGCCATTTTTTTTCGTAAAATCAAAAATGAAATTTTTTAATCCGCTGACAGGTGATTCCAAAACTTCAAAAAAAAATGAATATCATGGCCTTATTTCTCAGCATCATATGAAAGTTATTGAAATCAGCAATGCCAAATGGGTGGTATTTCAGCAAGGACTAACAATGATAGATACAGAATATCAATCACTAATATGTTTATATTATATAGATATAGGGAAAATAGCAGACCGACTTAAATTATGATAAACTTGGTTTGCAAATGTAATAAATAACACATAATTACATAGCAAATATTGCTGGAGGATCAGCGGAATCCAAAGTACATATTATTATGTTAGAATATGTGGGCAAAATGAAGATATTTGAGAATGTAGCTCATAAGTCACAAACCTTTTGAGAAAGTTTGCCCTGAAACTCAAACAATAACATTATGTAATTTTATGCAGATAATTAGTACGAGGCACAAACCTCGATTTAAAGTGTAACTTTTATTTTTAACTTCCCATTGGAAGTTATTGTAATGATGGGTCCAAAAATCGAAATCAAAATGTATAACAAATTTTTATGTTTCAAGGTCACTACACTATTTTTAGAAAGATGCCTATGTGTGTGTGTGTGTACGTATGTACTTACGTATGTGTCCATTTCTTTCTAAGACGAAATCTCGAGAATGAAAAGTGATATCGACTACGTTAGGGTGCCAATCGACGCGTATTAACGTAAATATGATATGAAAGAAACTTTTTCAAAATCGGTTCAGCCGTTCTTTTTTCTTAACCAAATAGACTCCAAAAAAGTAGATTTTACACAATATCTCGCGAATAAAAAATTATATCGACTTCGTAAGGATGTCAATCGAGGCGTGTTGAAGTCATTTTGATCCGAAATAAATTTTATAAAAATCGGTTCAGCCGTTTTTTTATTTTTTTATTATTGTTAAAAATAAATAATAATTATGTTTTATGATTACTTATGTGTGTAATATCTAATTTAATTATTGTTATTAAATATTTATCAAACTGGGAAGTTCGTCGTGTGGACCTCAAGGGTCGCACTTCAGTCCTAATAAACGACCCACCTCACGGCTTGTTAGGGTTCCGTAGCCAAATGGCAAAAACGGAAACCTTATAAACTCGTCCTGTCCATCTGGGCACAGCCTTTTTTTCATCTCAACCCGTCTAAATTTCTTCACGGTATCCACTAGTATAAGTTGCGGTCCATACTTTAAGAAATTCTGGTCGAAGTATCTTAAAAATTATTCCAACCATATTTGCATAACGTACGAACAACCGGAACTACCATTTCATCTAACAGACATTGTTCTGTTTTTTTTATTTAAATTAGAGCAGAATAAAAAAAAACATAAACGTATCACAAAAAACAATACGTTGCATGACCATGAAAACCTGTCCGAAATAAATATGATTTATGAACAATTTTATATGTTAAGTACTCGGTTACTACAATTTGCATGAGTAACAGTGGTCTCGTGGCGCACGACTATTATTATTAAGACATTTATTTTAACACCAATTTCGCCAAAGGGTTAACCGTCAAAATATGTTTCAAATCTGCACAATGTTTGAAGTTGTTTTGAAAGAAGGAAGAAATGTGAAAAAATACTACTCTTTGTTGCTGAATGATGGATTACATTAAAAATGTACTGCAACAACTATTTTATACCCACTATAAAATAGCTACTTTACATGCGTGTAGAGGGCAGTATAGCCTAGTGGTTAGCATACTTGGCGCTGCAACCTCTAGACTGGACTGCCGTGGGTTCGAATCCCACCTGCGCTCATGGATATTTTGTGATGTTATTTAGTTTTAAGATAGTTGTTATTTAGTGTAGTTGAAAGACGCTAATGACCTTAGATGTCGACGCGTCTATAATCTAAAATAAATAAATACATGCGTGTATGTATTTATGTGTTGATGTGTTGAAAGTGTTTTCAAAACAGAAATTAAAGCCATTTCCATAGTGATTTAAGTTTATTGCTACTGTGCGTGCGCACTGAAACAGCTCACGGCCTACTATAAAAGTGAAGTTGGCGACACCAATAAACTGTCAAAAAATTTTGAAAATACTGAAAATGAAGTGAAAAGTAGCTATTTTATAATGGGTATGGCCAAAAATACTATATATATCTCGTGCGTAATGATATATTATGACTCGTGTGACTTAAAACTCGTTACTTAGCGCTCGTTTTAACATACTGTCACTACTCGTCAATAATATGCCTCATTACGCAACTAGATATACATTCTACTATGACTATAAGGGGGAGAATAATTGCATCGACTTTTGTTATAATGTTACTAAGGGAAGGTGACTGTAAAATGGAAAAAAAAATCCTTTTATCTGTCCAATTTTTCTAATTTTATTTTTTCTTTTACATAATTAATCGAAGAAAGTTCAATTAATTTAGATTACTCTCTTCTTTCTTTTTAATATTCATTATTCACCAAATTTACATAACGTACATTTCTTGGGAAGCCACTCTCATGATTATGCTAAACAGGTAAATCAAAATTAATTTTTATTAATTAATAAAGAAAGACACGTAAAAATATGCCAACGTGGGTTGTCAAAAATGAAATATGTGGGATTGGTCAAAAGATCAGTATGACAAATTGCAAATGATAAAATTTGCCAGTTTTTCATATTGGATGTCAGTTTAAACGCAGTTTAAAATACAAGATGGTTCAGAAATAACGGTTGAAATTTCGAGAGATTTTTAAATTTCAAGTGGAGTATCTACTGAATTCTGCAAATAAAATTTCCTAGGAAGATGATAATATATATAATTAAGTATCTTAGATACTTCAGCAGTACCAATCTTAATTGCTTAAAATTTCTAAGTTACTTTATATCTAAGACACCTTTAAATGTATCTTACTGTCTTTGATACCAGATACCTACCGACTTCATTTTCGGAAACATATATATTTACAATAAAAAGTATCTTAGATGCAAAATATATCCCAGGTCTGTTTATAAGACATTATGGGTTTCTGGTAAGACTTTTAACTCTATATCCACTTTCAAAGTAGATTTAGAAATGATTTATCTACTTTCAAAGTATATTTAGAAATTAGAATTGATTTTCAACGCTAAATCTACTTTCAAAATAGATTTAGAATTGATTTATCTACTGTTAAAGTAGATTTAGAATTGATTTATCTACTTTTAAAGTAAATTTAGAATTAATTTTCAACGCTAAATCTACCCCAGCTCTGTTTATAAGACACTGGGTTCTGGTAAGACTCTATCATTTTCAAAGTAGATTTAGAATTGATTTATCTACTTTCAAAGGAGATTTAAATTTGATTTATCTACTTTCAATCTACTGCTTTTATCTACTTTTAAAGTAAATTTAGAATTAATTTTCAACGCTAAATCTACCCCAGGTCTGTTTATAAGACACTGGGTTCTGGTAAGACTTTTAACTCTATCATTTTCAAAGTAGATTTAGAATTGATTTATCTACTTTCAAAGTAGGTATATTTAGAATTGATTTTCAAAGCTAAATCTACTTTCAAAGGAGATTTAAATTTGATTTATCTACTTTCAATCTACTACTTTTATCTACTTTTAAAGTAAATTTAGAATTAATTTTCAACGCTAAAACTACCCCAGGTCTGTTTATAAGACACTGGGTTCTAGTAAGACTCTATCATTTTCAAAGTAGATTTAGAATTGATTTATCTACTTTCAAAGGAGATTTAAATTTGATTTATCTACTTTCAATCTACTGCTTTTATCTACTTTTAAAGTAAATTTAGAATTAATTTTCAACGCTAAATCTACCCCAGGTCTGTTTATAAGACACTGGGTTCTGGTAAGACTTTTAACTCTATCATTTTCAAAGTAGATTTAGAATTGTTTTATCTACTTTCAAAGTAGGTATATTTAGAATTGATTTTCAACGCTAAATCTACTTTCAAAGGCGATTTAAATTTGATTTATCTACTTTCAATCTACTACTTTTATCTACTTTTAAAGTAAATTTAGAATTAATTTTCAACGCTAAATTTACCCCAGGTCTGTTTATAAGACACTGGGTTCTGGTAAGACTTTTAACTATCATTTTCAAAGTAGATTTAGAATTGATTTATAGGTATATTTAGAATTGATTTTCAACGCTAAATCTACTTTCAAAGGAGATTTAAATTTGATTTATCTACTTTCAATCTACTACTTTTATCTACTTTTAAAGAAGATTTAGAATTCATTTTCAACGCTAAATCTACTTTCAAAGTAGATTCACCGCGTACCAGAAGTCAGATCCGAGCACACTTTGGGGGAAAAAATACAATTTTTGCTGGTCATATTTCTACAACGAAACGTCGCCTATATTAAGAGCCGACTCTCCCAATTTTTTAGCAATTTTCAACCTTAGAATAACCCACTGCTGTTTCATACTCTATTTTTGAATCATCCTATATAAAAAGAAAAAGATTTAATAAACTTTTAAAAATACCTTTAGTACAATCGTAAGTATTTATCAATATTTAATATCCCACTGGCGTCACTGTAAAAAATGACATGTTAATAATATGCATAATGCTTAACGGTTTGTGGCAGCACCCACTAAAATTATGTATGTGGGTATTTGAGTTATTTTTATTGTTTTTTTTTTAATATTCACTTACAAGGCTCAACGAAAAGTTACAGTGATATATCGGTTTTTACAAACTTTTTAACCAACTTCAAAAAAACAGAGGTTAGCAATTCGACATGTATGTTTTATAAAATTTTTTTTTATTTTTATTCACCCATAACTTCTCAAAGGGTAAACAGATTTGAATAATTTTAACGCCGTTGGGTTCAGAATGTTTACGAAATGGTCCCATATAATTTTTATTTAAATCGGTTCAGTAGTTTTTTTTTAGATTAGTAATCATTTTACGTATGTTAATCCCATATCTCCTGCAAAACACCAACTATATTTTGAGGTTAAAATTTCCTTAGGCGCACTTTGCCTGAGTAGTGAACGAAAGTAAACCGTCACGCTTCGGGTCGGTGACGCTGAATCAGGTTTACTCGACTCAAACACGAAAATGTATTTGTAGTATGCTGATAATAATTTTTTGTAGTTCATAAGTGCGCTAATAGATGACACTAAATCTTAATTGAAAAGGTATTTGTGGTATGTTGGTAATAAGTTTTTTGTAGTTCATAAGTGCGCTAATAGATGACACTAAAACTTGATTAAAAAGGTATTTGTGGTATGTTGGTAATAAGTTATTTGTGGTTCATAGGTGCGCTAATAGAGGACACTAAATATTATTTGAAAAGGTATTTTTGGTATGCTGATAATAAGTTATTTGTAGTTCACATGCTGCACGACAGAAGTGAAAACTTCTAATTTTCTAATTTTAAAAATTAGAAAATCAGAAGTTTTCACTTCTGTCGTGTGGTCATAAGCACACACCCACTTTTTTTGTCACACATTTTTTGTAACGCGTCATTTTACCTCCTATACAACCGCCGGGAAAGACGTAGTTCTACGTCAAAAATGTTTTGAAAAACTATTCGATTACGCACATAAATTTGGAATAATCAAGATAAAAATAAAATAGGAAGAAATCCTTTCCAAAAGTTTTTTAATAAATGAATAATTAATAAATGAATAATTCAATTTAATTTATATAACACATGCACGCTTTTAGTGTTTTTTCGTATCAGTTTTGCGGACTTTAAATGGCCGTTTATTGACAAGTGACGTCATGATCCATTATGAAACGCTTTTCGATGAATAATGGAAAAACATTTGAAAAACCCGTTATCTAATGAACATTTTGTACCTCTTTTCGGTGTTATAAATGAAATATGGTTACTATGGTAACGAAGTGATTAAATATTGTATCGAGCCCAATGTTTTTATTATGAGATGTACTTCTGTCAGTGACATAAAATTATTCAATTAAAGTCTAAAACCATGCATGTGTTATATAAAGTATAGTGTGCAACACGTATATGCTAAATATTTATGCGTCAGGCGCGATGTTTTCAGCACTCGTATTCGGTTCGCGATGCTCACTCGCCAAGGCTCGTGAGCGCTCTCCTACTACTCGTGCTGAAAACATCCCGCCTGACGCACAAAGATGTATTTAGCATACTAGTCACACAATCTACTATTAATGAATTTAAAAAACTTTTGGAAAGGATTTCTTCCTATTTTATTTTTATAATGTTTTGAAAATTTAGAATGAATCAATCAGCAAGTCGTTGTAGTTTTATAAATAACATAGTGAAATTGTTGGAAGATGATTGGTCAAAAGTTCAAATACTTGATTATTGTGAACGTCACAATAATGTTATTGATGATCCTTAAACAAATGATATATCAAACATAAGGTACTCTTTTTTGGCATGTGTACATTGTACTGTTTTGTACGTGATTTCTATAAGCAAAAGTAATTCTTGAAACAAATTTATTTTTATAAGTTTGCTTTAAGAAACCTGATGTTGATGAAAAAATTAATAAGGGTCGTCAATCTTCAGTTTCTATATAGGTTGATTTTCACTTCATTTTCAGTATTTTCAAAAAAAATTAACAGTTCATTTTGTGTCGTCAACTTCACTTCTATAGTAAGCCGAGAGTAGCTGTTAGTAGGTAATAGCGGGCGGATCAGGGCGAATAAACATAAATCACTATGAAAATTTTTATTGGAAGAGCAGCCAATTACATAATTGATTCCTGCAAATATCGGAATAAATAATTTTGACAACTATAGTCACAGTCAGGACTCTAACCTGAACCTTTCCACTATCGCGGCGGAATGAGCTTACATTACTCACCCGTGACAAGATTACCACCATACAAAGGAATCAATAGATTTCCACTACATGCGAGTGTTATTAATTATAGCTAGGTTGTAGATGTGAACCATCGCAATAGCGAGAGCTATTCATGTAGATGATCTATTTAATATAAATCACTATGGAAATGGTACTTAACTCACCAGTGATATGATTACTAATCTAACATTCTCCATATATGCAAAGGTATCAATAGATTTCCACTACGTGCGAGTGTTATTAATTATAGCTAGGTTGTAGATGTGAACCATCGCAATAGCGAGAGCTATTCATGTAGATGATCTATTTAATATAAATCACTATGGAAATGGTACTTAACTCACCAGTGATATGATTACTAATCTAACATTCTCCATATATGCAAAGGTATCAATAGATTTCCACTACGTGCGAGTGTTATTAATTATAGCTAGGTTGTAGATGTGAACCATCGCAATAGCGAGAGCTATTCATGTAGATGATCTATTTAATATAAATCACTATGGAAATGGTACTTAACTCACCAGTGATATGATTACTAATCTAACATTCTCCATATATGCAAAGGTATCAATAGATTTCCACTACGTGCGAGTGTTATTAATTATAGCTAGGTTGTAGATGTGAACCATCGCAATAGCGAGAGCTATTCATGTAGGTGATCTATTTAATATAAATCACTATGGAAATGGTTTACTTTGACACTATAGTGTGTGAAATGAGACAGGAAAACTAACAGGCAGGTAAGTCAGTAAGAGTAATGAGTACCTGCATTGGAGTGTTAAACATTTTGTAATGTAATTAATTCTTAACTAAATAACTGTTTCTAATTTGCATACACATTATGTGCTTAGATATATTTTATATCCGACATACAGAAAGAGAGAAAAAATTATGTTAAAATAGTAATAAAATTTAAACGGCGGCGCCTAAAGAATTAACTTTGTAACATTGACATAAACTTAACGGCGAAAAGGTGCAGCTATTATTATTAGTTTTTTTTCCGTTGATTTGGCATTACTTATAAGTAATGCTAATAAGGATTTAATATTTAGGTATATCTATTTTTTGTTTTGTTTTAAGAGAATGTATAACTGCAATAAACTTTTAATATTAAGACAAGTTGAAGAATTATGATTTTTTTAATGATCTGTTGAATATAGAGATTGAAGGATTTATTTTTATGAGCTTGGTAACAGTGTTTAAGTGTCGAATGCCCTCAAAAACTTTACTGTGTTCTTAAATTTTACGAGTTTGCGCACAGGCCCAGACTAGGAAGGTAATTGTGTCGAGCCCCAAATTGAAGGTTAGTGAGGAATCATGTTTGTAGTTCCTTTTTTTTAATTGATACATGTATTTTGGTCTGATTAATTATTATTTTAAAATTTCTTTTTTGTAGAAATAGTCATTAATAAAATAGACATTAAAAAAATTGACATATTTTGACAAGATTAGATATACTGTAACGAATGTTTTTTTTTTTTGCTTTCCCGTAGAGAAAAAGAGAGAATGTAGATTATACACGCTCAATCTACAATCTCTCTTGACCAGCGTTCGTTTGTTAGTCAATCCATAAAAGAGACACCTAGTGATATCACGTTACAATACTTTATCAGAAAAATTTATTTATTTAACCCGTCACTATCGGGACTCAAACCCGAAACTTTGAGACTCGCTCTGGCTGAAGTATCAATTACTTCCACGTGATACGTCTAAATGTCTCTTCTGCTTAGAATTGCTTTATATAAGAAACAAAAGGGACATTTAGAAATGTCACTGTTGAAGTAATTGATAACTGACTGCCAGCACGAATCTGGAAGTTCCGAGTTCCCGACGGTGACGGGTTAAATAAGTAAATTTTTCTAATATTGCATTGTAACGTGACATCATTGGGTGGTCTCCCTTATATAATTAGAGTTACGAGCGTTTTTCGTAGGTGATTTAATATACAGGGTGCTGAATCGTTTTGTGGGTAATAGGAATTTAACTCGTAAAATCAAACTTTTGCGATTTCCTGCTTCCCTAATTATTTTAGGAAAAATATCTTCGAATAAAAGTTTTAGAACATAACATTCTGCATCTAAATCATTAAACAAAATTAATTTTGCATGCTTTGTAACGGCAGAAATGTGATATGAAAATGTCAAAATTACCTCAAAAATAGATAGCGATAGCCATGGAACTTGAACAAAATGATGACGTTTCAGAATAATTTCTAATCTTGTTCAAGTTCCATGGCTATCGCTATCTGTTTTTGAGGTAATTTTGACATTTTCATATCAAATTTTTGTCGTTACAAAGCATGCAAAATTAATTTTGTTTAATGATTTAGATGCAGAATTTTATCTTCTAAAACTTATTTGAAGATATTTTTCCTAAAATAATTAGGGAAGCAAGAAATCGCGAAAGTTTGATTTTACGGGTTAAATCCCTATGTACAGCAGTCACGGTCACTCTGTATATCTTAAATACAAGTTTTTTTATGCAGATATTTTGATCTGTCGATCTCAACTGACGCATTCTGAATTTGATGAACGTATATCTTACGATACGGACTTTTAATTCAAGCAGGTGAAATAAATCACCAATCGAAAACGAAATCGATTCATTTTCAAAAATGATGAAGAGTAATCGGTCAGGTCTTTTTGCATTAGAACAGTTTTAATCCCAATGTTGTAAAATGTTGTAATATCTGTTATACATCGTATTAATTTAAGATGACCTTTATGTTAAGCTGGTTTATTGCCATTTTAATGTATTTCTGAAGTTTAATGATTTATTTGAGTGGATCCTGTTCGCGTATGTTCTTAAACAGGTCCGGCAATGAAATGCAACGATTTTCAAAGAGCAAAAAGTCTGATCGAGGCTTCGGCTTCAAAAATTAAATAGGATTCGGACAAATCAGGCCGATGCGACGCGAAGGTTTAGCCGAAGCTAAATGTTGAATTTACTGAACACGCAGGACACGCATAACTCTACAAACCTAGTATATTGCATAATACAAGGTAAGAAACTTGCGTTTGCAGCCAGTGCGAAGTTTGCTGCCAGAGGTACGAGGGCATGCAACCACACGTGTTGCAAACGCCAAGTTTCATACCGAGTAGGTAACTGCATATTATTTTTCATAACAACTCTATTGACAATTCGATTGGAGGTACTTGCAATTTGGGCGTACAAAAAGTCGCAAAAATATTAGATCTGTTAGATTTATGTGGGGTTATGTCTGTCATTTTGACGTTTATGAATATTATATGCGGATTCAATATCGCTCTATCTCCTTCTTAATTTGACGTTTTCAAAAATTATATGTGAATCCAATCGCTCTGTCTCCCTCTTAACGTTAAAAAACAGAGAAAACCCACCTTATGTCCTTATGTTAATAATATCAGGATGTCATAAAAAAGTCTGAGATATGGATGACATTAGTAAATAATAAGATCAGGATGTCAGAAAAAAGTCGAAGATGCCAGAAAAGAAAATCGAAGATGTGGATGTTCTTGTAAATTGTAAATTATAGACGCGTCGACAACTTAGGTCATTAGCGTGTGGATGTTCTTAGTTAATAATATCAGGATACCATAAAAAAGTCAGAGATATGGATGTCCTTAGTTAATAATAAGATCAGGATGCCAGAAGTTGTTATGGCAACTGTGCGGTAAGTAAAACACTGCAAGTTAAATTACCCATTACAGTCCGATATACTCGTACATACATCGAAAGTAGCTATTTTGTAGTGGGTATGGCAAAAAACCAATTAAATGACACATAATAGCTATGGAGCAAAACTGTCATTCGATGCCACGTTTGCAGTTATACAAAAAACGGCTCGCGGTAGATTCTTTGTAACTGTTCAAGAATGGCAATAAATAGAACAACGCAGTCTCCTTTTAAATAAACCAAAACATGAAGCCGCATGGTTGGCATTAATAAATTATTGCAATGTTGTCGTCTCCCATCCTTCACCTTTATTTGCACTCGCTTCTTGCTGCTAGCCTGCTACACCTTCTTCATGTACAATATTCTTGATTCTCTATTACTCTGTCATTGCTACAAACACAATGTTGAAATACAGTACATTCAAGTCAATTTGAACGCATTAAAAGTAAAATTCTTTGATCTGTTCATAAGGTTGCCCCAATTATGGTGCAAGATTTCACGCAAAAAGCTAAGGAGGTATAGAAAATATTTTTAAGAAACCCACAAAACACCAAAACGTTTAACAAGTCTCGACGTACGTTTCGCCAACTATGTTGGCATCAACAGGAAATGATTAAAATTAATCATCTCCTGAAGTCCTGATGATGCAAACATGGTTGGGTAAACGTACGATGTACGTTTCGACAACCATATTGGCATCATCAGGAAATGATTAAAATTAATCATCTCCTGATATCCTGATGATGCAAACATGGTACGTCGAGAATTGTTAAAGGTTTTGGTGTTTTGTGGTTATTTTTAATACTTTGTATCTTCACTCCAAAGGGTTTTTTTTTATTATAAATTTGTTTGCCTTTACACTTTTGTGTATTTACCCACTATCTAAAAACCACGATATAATTCTAACTCAGATGGGGAATTTTATATATACACATAAAACAAGGACACAAGAAGGATGTACTATCAGGATATAAGGATCAGGACAACGGATGTACCTCGGACCCAACTTGGCAGGCAAAACTAACAAGAGGTCAAGATCACGGACGACCGGGAGGGATAAGTAAGACACACGCCAAAGGGTTCATCATTCTTCAAGGAGGTGTAGAACAAATAACAAAGTACCGTTTAGTATTGAAAGTACAGACCAGGAAGAAACACTTATTAAAAAAAAGTTATGTCATGTATGTATCAAACACGCATGGAGTCTTAACGCGACGTTGGAGGAATTTCTTGAGTGTACCCGACCACAGTCCATCAGGAACTGTTCCAATTTATTTGTGGATTTATTTAATTTGTCTCAGTGATCCGGTTATGCCGATTAATTGTTCTTAAGACTTCAAAAATTCCAGTCAAACAAA
Organism: Mongoloraphidia duomilia; assembly: GCA_039654895.1. Classification (NCBI taxonomy): domain Eukaryota; kingdom Metazoa; phylum Arthropoda; class Insecta; order Raphidioptera; family Raphidiidae; genus Mongoloraphidia; species Mongoloraphidia duomilia. The sequence goes on from CM077527.1 coordinate 20,484,262, forward strand.
CACTGAATAAGAGAAAAATGGAAAGTGAGGCTTCGCTGAATCCGTGTTGAGGTTATCTTTTGACGAGTGATTTTTGTTGAGGATTAAATTTCATCATTTTAGCAAAAGAAAACCATTATATTGCAAAAAGTTGGTGTCTTTTTACAAGCTTTTATTTAACTTGCAATGTGTGTTTGTTTGTTTGTTTGTTTGTTTATTTGTTTGTTTGTTTAGGTCAAATCTTGCAAGTCAATTTTGAACGACTTCCACGTATCCGATCGATTTGAAATTTTGTACACATATGTATTCACGATGACAATATATGAATAAATCTTTTTTAGAAATAAATTCAACCCCTCAGGGGTTCAAACGGGGATGTAGCGTTTTTTTGACTAATCAACGCCCAGGCCAAATCGCTGAAGCTATAAACTTGAAATTTGGACAGTTGGTTCCTTTTCTGACGTAAGCATCAACTAAAAAAAGGATTTTTCGAAATTCAACCCCTACTGGTGTCAAAGGGGGATAAAATTTTGAAAGGCCAAAATGAGCAAAATAAAATATTATTAAAACAAACTTTTTAGAGACAAGCCTTTTATTGAAATGCACTAAAAAAGAGAAAATAATTTTTAATTATTTAGGTTCATAATTATAAAAGCGTGGGTCGTGACTAATAAACTATCATAGAGTCCATGACACGCTTTTATAATTATGACTCTAAATTATTAAAAATTATTTTTTCCTTTTTAGTGCATTTAAATAAAAGCTTGTCTCTAAAAAGTTTTTTTACTAATATTTTTTAGCCTAATTTTCCGATGGAATTCAATACGGAATAGAGTTGATGAAATTATTAAAATGACACAATAAACCATGGGAATTTCTGTTCTCGCTGAGTTAACAAGCATGGTGAAAACGGGGTTAATGCCAAATAAGGAAGAAAGACAATCTTTTCACAATGCATCCACGAGTTTATCACAGCGGTAGGTGTACGTTTGTTTAGAGTTGAAAGCAGTTGTTTCTGTATGACAACAGCAAAGCGCTGGTCAGGGCGTGGTGAAGGTCGACTGTGAAGATGAACCCGTTGGGCCGGTCACATCTTCCACTCCCTGCGACCCCACCTAGTGCTCTCTACCGTTCTTCGTTTCTCAGCGAGCACAGAATCACTTGGCTTAGAGAAATGCACTGTGCAACAGGTAAGAAAAAGTGTCGCTCAGAAAAAAGAAATATACAGTCCCAGGAAATATGATTATAATTTATGTCCTTGTAAAATTTGGACATAAACAGGGTGATCTATAACGATTGTAACAAACTTTGAGAGTAGATAAAATACTTAAAAATAATGCGAAAAGCTCTAATCAACGAAGGTATGTCCAAAAATGTCAGCTAAGCGAGATATAAGGTGTTGAAATGTCTTAAAAAATTATAATTTTTTTAATATCTGGAAAACTGCTGGAGCTATCATTTGGATTTTTGGACATAATAATTTATTGAAGTTCTGGACTTTGAGTTTTGTGCTCTCACCAGTGGCGTCACGACGCTAATGTGGTCTTCCCACCTGGTGTGTGTGTGTGTTTTAAAGACCACCAACAGCTAAGGTTATTTGGGCCTAGCACCAATTCATATTTTCAATTCATTATTTTTTTTTTAATAATAAATTGAAAATCTAATTGACACTTTTACCAGCTCTCGGGCTAGAACTCGGGACTTGTAATAGAGGAACCATAGCAACGCCATGTAAACAACAGCATTGTTACACGCTCGGCTATTCTCAAGCCCTCTTCACCTGGTAGTGACGCCACTGGTGAGAGTACAAAACTCAAAATATGTGTCACTATATTCTAAAGTACCTATGAAAGATTTTTATTTATTTATTGCGTCGACATCTAAGGTCATTAGCGTCTTTCAACTACACTAAATAACAACTAACTTGAAACTAAATAACGTCACAAAACATCCATGAGCGCAGGTGGGATTCGAACCCACGGCAGTCCAGTCTAGAGGTTGCGACACCAAGCATGCTAACCACTAGGCTATACTGCCCTCTAAAGTATGAAAGAAATCGGCAGGTTTATTTTCGAGAGAAAAAAAATGAAAAAGTGTTATTAGAAAAATTGTACCCGCCACTGGCGAATTGACTTTCATAGTATGCACTCATAAGACTAACTAAATACAAACTTTTATCATTGATTATGTAACTGCTTCTGCTATAAAATTTGGATAAAATGCATAATTTTATAATCAGTTAGTATCGATTGCTCTGCCGTGATATATTCACAAAACAGTATATCTATTATCTAGCACATTTTACGTTTATTGAAAAAAACGTGAGTTTGTGAATTCCATTGTTTAATAAAGTTTCCAAAGTTTTGTGTAAGTACATGTCATTATGTATTACTTTTTCTTTTATTTAATTTTGCGTTCGCTTTAAAATATTGGTACAACTAAAGGTAAATAAATGTAAGTAAGGAAAAAATAAGTTTTAATAATTTAGTTTCATAATTATAAAAGCGTGGGTTGTAAACTCTACGATATTTTATTAGTCACGACCAACGCTTTTATAATCATGAAACTAAATTATTTTTCCTTTTTAGTACATTTAAATAAAAGCGTATCTTTAGAAAGTTTTTTTTTTATATTTTATTTTGTTCCTTTTAGTCGTTCAAAAGTTTATCCCCTTTTGGCTCCCTTAGGGATTGAATTTTGAAAAATCCCTTCATATAGTGGGTGCTTACGTCACAAACTGGAATTTATTTATTTATTGTAGATTATAGACGCGTCGACAACTTAGGTCATTAGCGTCTTTACACACACAAACTTGGAATTTGGACAGTAGGTTTTACTGTCCAAATTCCTAGCCTTAGCGGTTTGGCCTAGGCGTTGAATAGTCAAAAAACCCTACTCCCTCGTTTGACCCCCTTAGGGATTGTATTTAATTTTAAAAACGATTGATTCATGTATTGTCATCGGGAATGTATATGTGTACCTAGACGCTAATGACTTAAGTTGTCGACGCGTCTATAATTTACAATAAATAAATAAATATATGTGTACCAAATTTTAAATCGATTTGATTACTTACATGGGGGACCTTAATAATTTCGTAAGCTTTGTCGTTTGGCAATTTTATAAAATAAATTTACTTATTTATGAACACATATCGATGTAGGCGTTTTTTACCAAATCGGAAATCGCAAAATTTGCATATCAAAGATGTTTTACGTGTAACTCACTATGAGTAATATAATACGAATTTTATTGATTATTAATTCTGATGACCCAGTAAAGAGTAGCTAAAAAACAGATAGCTTGTATAAAAAACCGGCCAAGTGCGAGTCAGACTCGTGCATCGAAGGTTCCGTACCTACAATATAAAAAATAAGGAGGTAGATAGGGGTAAAAAATTAACAGATTTGTTTATTTAAGTTTTTTATTACTTATATTTTATTTTGTATTTTTTAGTGTTTTAAAATTTTTCCGTATCACATTTAAAATAAAAAAATATTTATACATAGTATTAACAGAATATTTGATGAATAAAGAAACAAAAACATTGCGATCCGAGCCCCGGAATCGAACGGGGCACCTTTAGGTCTTCAATGTTACTTTCCATCCACTTATGGGTAACCGAACGATGTTTAAGACGGTCGTTAAATTGGTACAGCTCAGTACCTATAATAATAGTACTGTATAAGTACAGTAGGTATAGGAAATACGATAAAATAAAAACATTAATTTATTAAAATTAATTGATTATTTAATTCTAATTATTATTTGCCATGATTCATGCCACAACCACACACAATCTCTGAAAATTTCAACTAGCTACCTCTTACCGTTTGTGGGATAAAGCCCTGTGACAGACGGACGGGCATACAGACATCGTAGGCAGGGTAAATGTCGATTTATATTATCCGGTCAGACACGGCGCGGGAGCGTAGCGTTCCCGGCAAGATAAACATTTTTACATGCATTTCAAATACGAGTATTGATACGTGTTTGAACGGACGGGATCCGCTAAGTATAAATATTCGTATTTAAAATGCATTGTCGGAAACGCTACGCTCCCGCGCCGTGTCTGACCGGATAATATAAATCGACCTTACATACGGAGGTACGGAACCCTAAAAAAGAGTAATCGATTATTAAACATAGCATATTAGGTAATTTAGGTTTCGCTTGTCATAAAGATTCATTAATTTAAAAGAATTTAATTTTTATTTGTTGGGTTAAACATTTCTTTTTTAGATAAAATATCTTTTAATTAATTTGATTTAAGATATCATAATAAAAATGCCGGATAACATAAATCAGAAAATCTAGAAGCTCACTTTTTATAAAATAATTTATTCGTCATTCCATTTCTATCTACTATATTTAATCTTTCTAAACTTTTGCAACTCTGTTTTCTACTTTATTTGAAAGTTTCATTATGTTTTTGATAACATTCCGAAATTGTTTGAATTTGCTTGTATAGTTACAATAATAAATGAAAAATGCCAAATTTTTATGACTTCCGCTTTCTAAAATATTTTAGCCATTAAGCCTGATCATTTAATTTAAAACTTTAGATTAAATAAATTAAAATATTTCATGTACCATACCTTTACTAGACATTGTATAGTAAGGCGGCATTACACATGTGGCATTTGTCAAATACCAAATATCAATGTTTGATATTAATTGGCAAATATCTTGTAATGTGTCTGGAAAAATTTGCGAATGTTTGCTATTTGCCAAATATAAAATGTTTCCCATCTGTTGTCGGTAAATTATCACACATTAAAGTAGGCCAATGTTTGTAAAACAAAGAATTCGTACCAGATATACACCCAAGTTTGCCAAGCGTATAAACATTCGTGTTTGTAATTTCAAAACTACGTTGGCAAATAACTCATCAAATGCTAATCATTTGATATTTACTAGCTTTGACCTGCGGTTCGATCACATATTTTCACGGGAACCGTGTCAAAAGCTTTACATTAGTGATGGGACTCGAGTTGTGTTTCACTCGAGTGGTTTTTATTTTACTCGCACTCGAGTCTAATTTATTGTTACTCGAGTGACTCGAGTCAACTTGAGTGACTCGAATCGGCTAGATCCACTCGATTGGCGAGTTGACTCGGAACACTCGAATGGCCTGTAGTGACTCGAGTGAGAAGCACAAGTTAAGACATGCTTAGCCGATGTATGACTTACAATGTACATGCCTTAATCTTTCATTTGAAATTCAATACATAGTTTGAGTTGTTTTATTTGTTAAATGTTTGTGTAAACTGTAAAGCTGTTTGCTAATAGTTCGTGCTTAAAATAAGTGAGAGCTACACTGAATGTGGTTAGTGGTTACTCATTATTATGACCTGCCTGTATGTAAAAAAAATGTCACACACAGTGTCACTCGAGTGACTCGAATCATATCTTCACTCGAGTGAAGAAATTGTCACTCGAGTCTTATCTTGGCTCGAGTGGCATTTGAGTGACTCGTTTTGTACAGGCGAGTAACTCGAATGAAAAAATCTCACACTGTAAAAAATGGATGTAAAAATACTTTCAAGGTTAAGGTAGAATTCGCTCGATTTTCCAAGTGATTTTACATTATTATTTATTTTTACACAGAAAACTTTATAAAAACTTGGACTTTTACTGTAAAGTTAAACAAATTTGTGATTTTTACATAAAGTAAATTAAAATTACGTAATTTGTGTAATATTCCAATAAAGTGTGTAAAAATTACAAAATAAAATGTATATAGTTACATATATAAAATGGATGAATACAAAACAAATTAATGTAAAATTAGTAACCACGCATGCGCAATGTGTTTTTATGGAATCTACGCGATGTGCAGGCGATACCTGTTTGCGACGCCATTGTCTCTTTGTGTGCCTATTACCAGATTAATCGCTGGCTACAAATGGACCATCGATAATCTATGTAATCGGCCTTCTCATTTCTTACAGTGCACTCGAGTCCCATCACTACTTTACATTGACGAGACAGGGGATCCCCTAAATTCACACAAATTATTTCATCGAACAAGTTAAAATATGCACGGTTACAAGCTTCAACGCGAAAAGAAATATATGGACTTGTTAGTTTCCATGGTCAGCCTACAATTTAAGTGTCAAAGAGATAAATGGCTGCACATTTTTCTCGGAAACGTTTATGTAAAGATTTTTAAAAAAGCTGTAATACAAGACAATGATATATTCTGGTTTAGTTTATCCAAAAATAAAATTGTTATTATTTATAAAATCGCTCGAAGGATAAATACTAATTCAAGAAGCCAAAATGCCCGAGGATTTTTCTCATACAGAAATTGAATATCATTAAAGTTAAATAGTTTAAATTTACATTTTAATGTTTGTATAGGGTGTTCCATATTTCCAGCGTTTTTTTATCGTTGTGATTCATACAATAAGTCACAAATATCTATAATTAAACTATCTTTGTCGGTGAGCAGAACATAAAAAAATAAATAAAAATTAAAATTGTTTCAAGAAAAAAATATATAAACGCCTCTATCTCCGAATCTAAATGTTGGATGGTGGCAATGGATTCAGCGTGATTTTTTTTCTAAGTGTGGTTAATCTGAAACCTCTTAGTGTCCAAAAAAAGTTAAAGAGCTGCGCGTGTGATTTCGTAGAATTCCCCACATTCCGGTGAGGAGTAAATTTTGGAGCATCCTTTGATATATATTTTATTATTTAAATCAGTGTTTTAAATATGTACGTTATTAAATAATACATTTATGAATTAAATACCAACTTCCTTTCATAATTTTTATCTGATTAAATTATATCATTTGTAACACTTGCAACCAGTAATTATTAGGTTGGGTGTATTTATTTATGATCTTCTATTGCTAATATCGATTAATGTACGTTGTTAAATCATGGGAACATTTTCTTTGTAAAATGAACGATCTATTTCACAGTATAAAACTAGGTATAGTAAATCAGACGCTAATGACCTCAGTTGTCGAGCGTCTACAATTTACAATTCATTTTAGATATAGTAAAGGAAATCCCCCTATAAAATAGCTGCTTTTCATGCATGTTTACCGGTCGTAAAGTGACACATATTACAGGTCGGTGACGGGAAATCTTTATAAAAAATGGAACAATAAAATTTCATATGATTAAATTAAAAAATGCATCTGGCCACCACCCAGATTAGTATTGTAGATTGTATGTCTAGATGCGTAATGAGATATATTACTGATGAGTGGTGACAGTAGATATGTTAAAACGAGCGCCAGTCACACGAGTCATAATATCATTATGCAGATGAAATATATATGTTATTTTTTGTCATACCCACTATAAAATAGCTATTTTTCACTTCATTTTCAGTATTTAAAAAAAAATTTACAGTTCATTGTCGTCGCCAACTTCACATTTATAGCAGGCCGTGAGTAGGTACGTATATAGTGGGTGGATCAGATTTATTTATTGTAGATTATAAACGCGTCGACATCTAAGGTCATTAGCGTCTTTCAACTACACTAAATAACAACTAACTTAAAACTAAATAACATCACAAAACATCCATGAGCGCAGGTGGGACTCGAACCCACGGCAGTCCAGTCTAAAGGTTGCGGCACCAAGCATGTTTGCCACTAGGCTATACTGCCCTCGGGTGGATCAGAGCCAATAAACATAAATCACTATGAAAACTGTTTATTTTCCACACTAGTGTGTTTTGAAAACACTTTCAACCATAGGCACAACTGTAAATGACAGTGTCACCTTGTAAAGGAAAAATAGTAAACGAATAATAATAATAATAGAATTTTATTTGCAGCGACCAACCGGTATACAAAACGTCAAAATACAGAATTCTTTACAATAGATCGTTGAAATGATATGGAACTTTAGAAATTAAGTATATTTTTAATTCATTTTTGTTTTTTTTTGTGTTCTTTATCTTTTTCAAATTTTCATGTAACTTTAGGTACATTTTATGACCAGTGTACACAGAACTTTTTTCAAAAAATGTTGTTTTGTGTTTAATTGAAAATTCATTTTTTCTGGTGTGATAATGTTTGCTTTTCATTGTCTTCTGACGCATTTATGAATTTAAAAACTAGGTATTGTTAATTTACATCTTTAACCTAGTTATGTATTTATGGTAGAAAAAGATAGAACAACGCGTCTATTGTCCATCTCTATCTTTTGCATCGACACTTTTTTGATATATTGATGTAAAGTAGCTATTTTATAGTGGGTATGGCAAAAAAACTGAAACTTGTTTATTACCTTGAACATAATTTATAGAAACCAAAAGAAAATTGTAATGAGTATTCTTATTTTACACTGTAAAAAATGGATGTAAAAATACTTTGAAAGTTAAGGTAGAATTCGCTCGATTTTCTAAGTGATTTTACATTATTATTTATTCATAAAAACTTGGACTTTTACTGTAAAGTTAAACAAATTCGTGATTTTTACATAAAGTAAATTAAAATTACATAATTTGCGTAATATTCCAATAAAGTGTGTAAAAATTACAAAATAAAATGTATAGTTACATACATAAAATGGATGAATACAAAACAAATTAATGTAAAATTAGTAACCACGAATGCGCAATGTGTTTTATGGAATCTACGCGATGTGGCGATACCTGTTGCGACGCCAGTGTCTCTTTGTGTGCCTATTACCAGATTAATCGCTGGCTACAAATGGACCATCGATAATCTATGTATTCGGCCTTCTCATTTCTTACAGTGTACTTAGGTATATACACGATAGCAAGAGATATAAAATCTGCTTTTATAAATTACAAACGAGAAGGACTCGTACCTTTAGATATATTATAAGAAAGACATCCAATGACGTCACGTTACAATGCAGTATCAGAAAAATTTATTTATTCAACCTGTCACCGTCAGAATTCAAACTCCTATCCTAGCCAGCGCGAATTTATTGACGTAATATTTGACTCCATTAGATGTACTATAATGGTTATTCCAAGTCTTCATGGTTTGCAGGCTCGTAGGCCGTGATCCGGTGGTATTTCTACCTGACGTTTCATCTACAACTGCGGTAGACATTCTCAAAGGCGATGTGGCAGCGGTCGAAGTGTTCTCCTTGGCGGCTCACAGGTAAGTGTGTTCTCTGTTCGGTCGTAGTCCGTCTCTCTGTAAACTACGACCGAACAGAGAACACACTGGTACTAGGCATAAAAGAAGGGAGGACACCAGTCACTGACCAACTGACCTGTGAGCCGCCACTTCGACCGCTGCCACATCGCGTTTAAGAATGTCTACCGCAGTTGTAGACGAACCGTCAGGTAGAAATACCACCGGACCACGACCTACAAGCCCGGAAACCATGAAGACTTAGAACAGTGCCGGCCGTGAAAGCTTGCACACCTGGATATAATGGTTATAAATAAATATTTTATTGTATTAATCTGGAAATTTCGGGTTTGAGTTCCAACGGTGACAGGTTGAATAAATAAATTTTTCTAATAATGGCGTCATTTTATTGTGAACTTCGATACTAGGCCATAAGTGAAATATTTTAGAATCATTTTGTACGCGTCTTGTTTGGAATGTATCTAAGTATTAATAATGACAACACAGAAATTTACCTACATATAAATGGAGTGCGGACGTTAGAATGTTGTTGCTATATTGTTAACTATTTATAATTGTATTATTAATTAGATGTATATGGGAATAATTAAGCGGCAATTCCGGTTTACTGCAAATGTGCACACAATGTTAAATAAACAAGTATTTATTTACTTTAAGAGTCCAACATTAATACACACACCTTTTATCTCTTGAGGAATGGCTTAGCGTATACAGAATGTCTGATAAAAATAAAAGTTAATAAAATAACTAAAATCCGACTAAGTAGAAGAAGAAAACAAGCAAGTCAAAAGACAGTATTTTTTGATGTGAAACATCTTATGTCGGGCTGTGAACAGCCACGTGAGGGGAAATATGCAACGAAATGTTCTCCTTCGCTGCTGTTCTCCCCACCACTGCGGCACTTATATTGTACTGGATAAACAGTTTATAACTTAATTGTCCGGGTATATTAAGTTATTGTAACGAATCTAAGCAGGCTGGTTGCAGCCTTGATTCGTTGGCTTAACATGGATCACGCAGCCTTGAGCGCGAAGAAATATTCTGGTTGACAACAATAAGAAAACCCGCCACCATGGATATAAAATGACCAGGAAAGTTCATATAGGCAAGAGCAAGTATGAAACACCGGAGAGTCACGTATACATTCTCAACGAGAGCAGACGTGAAAAGTGCGACAAGAAATAAATAGACCACCAGCGAGTTAAAAGTTCTTCGAGTGACCTAGTGCAAATAATCTTCCAGTACCAAGTGACAAACAGTGTGGAAGATATTTGAAAGTGACAGACGAGATCTTCGAGTGATTAAGTGCAGATAATCTTCTGGTGCAAAGTGACAGACAGTGTGGAAGATATCTGCAGGTGGCAAATAAATACTACCACCACAGACATATAGTGGACCCAGTGAACAATATACGTGCCACAGACATATGGTGGACACATAGTGGTCAAGTAGTAACGAAGTGTTGGTCAACAAAAATTGACCAACGGTCAAGCAAAACTGACCAACGAAAAAATAGACAAAAAGCGAACAGTGAATAAAGTGAGGAACAATAATTGTCCAAAGCATGTAAACGGTTGTCACTGTTGTGAAAGAATAGATAAATAAAAATATTTACCAAAGTTACCAACGAGTTTTGTTACATTATACATATATCAGTAACAAGGGCTGTCTAGACAAGTCCATCCGCAGAGTAGTGGTACCACTTTAGCCTTCTATGCATGGGGACTTGGGTTCGGAAACTCATGGCATCGTACAATTTTTTGTTATCAATCGGGGACTAGAATACCGAATTTTTTTCTTCAGCTTCCGAACAGATCCCCGATTACTGATAACAACTAACGTTTTGATTTGCTTTTTTCTGTTTTTACGTAGTCAGGTTTTAGTTTTTTAACTTTTAATTTTATTTCTGTCATTTTTCGTTTTTTTATGTAGATATCTATATATTTTTAGAATCACCACAAAATTTGACCGATTTTTTTTTTTTTGATCAAGATTTTTTCTACCTTACGGCCGCCATTTTTAATTCACACAAACATTTTATGGCCTATAACACTAGCGTGATTAAGACAAATCGAATGACGCGTCGTCGGTTATGAAAATCAGCCAAGTAGATTTGGTTCTACCTATATAAATAAATCGGTAAAAAAAGAGCGAAATCCAAATATTTTAACGCCTGTATTTTGCAACTTAATTTGCCGCCAGGTTAACTTATATTTCGGCGATGGGTCGTAAATTTTGTGACACCCCGTATATAAAACACGATCTCCGATTGAAATTGTATTAATTAATTTTATACTTAATTTGATCTTATGCTTAATTAATTGGATTTGTGCATTTTAATATACCTGTCTAGTTTATCCAAGTATTTATGGATTGTTTTAAGGTCGGGTATTTTCTAATCCTCCCAAATATTTTCACTCAGAATAGCCAAGATCGTTGGAGCGTCGTTGCCTCTATAATATTATTTTACACACATAGTTCACCAAGCTCCGACCGTACAAGTCTACTGTACAACACTATTGACATTTTATTATTGAATTTAACAGATAATATGATGAATAAAAGTCCCAGATTATTACTTATTCCGCTGACGCAGCGACACAAAATGCCCTTTGGTTTGTGTCCTAATTATTTTCTAGTTTTTGGTACAGCTGATGATTTAAAATAAAACTGTTTAACTTAAAAGTTTTTTTACCTATTTTTATTTTCTAGTTTTTAGTTTGATTTCTGGCCCGTATATCATTATGCAAACTCCTCATCCTTTCAACTGTCCACCTCCTGATTCTACCATCAGACTCTCGTTACCAAGTTGAAATTATCATAATATTGTATTGTCACGGGAACTCAATGTGTGTGCAAAGTTTCATGAGAATCGATTAAGTAGAAGTAGTTGAAAAAGCTGTCGCAAGATTTGAAACAAAGATAGTAACAAACAAACAAATATACGGGGTCAAGCTAAATAAAACAATTTAAAAACATCAAATCGGTGGCAAACTTACTTACCTATATACAATTTTTTTCATCATTTTTTGTTGTCATTATTTCGAATATGGCTCAACACTCCTTGATGAAATTTATACTGATTATAGAGAAGTATATGAATTATTTATAATTATTATCGTCTGCCTTGCAAATTTTTTTGTATACGACCTGGCAGACCTCTCTCCAAATAAATTTATTTGGAGAGAGGTTTCCGTAACCCATATTTATTAATTTAATAGCTAAAAATCGATTTACAATTCTGAAAAGAGAGAAATGGTAGAATATAGATGCTCGATAGCTAAGTAATTCATAAAAACATCACAACTAACCTTAAAAAGGTCTAAATAACCTACCTAGAAGAATTGAAAAACAAACAATTTACATTATTTATATAAAAATTATATTTAAGCAAGTATCAAATTAGATACAAACGACTATAAACTCTGCAGTCAGGGTCTATTCTGATTTGTCGAATGCCCCATCTTGATCTCGTTTGAAACACACACACACACACCTAAACGAACGTAACAACTAACTAGTGAACTCTGTATACTAATATGGATAGTTTAGCGATTAAAAAATGGGTTTTGTATGTGGACAATGTTCAAATACATATTCTTCAAGACAGGCAATAATGTTCACAAAATTAGAATGAAAACTTCAGGTAAGGCTTGTAATCTAATTCTTTCTATAAAAGTCGATCAATTTTTTGACATTTCAAAATAAAACCTAATTTAATATTTGCGATTTTAGGATGTCCAAAATTTATATAATAACAGTGTTCTTGAGAAAATGGAATAGAAAAATAAATTTTAATTAAGTTAAGAATTAGATTACAAGCCTTATCTGAAGTTTTCATTCTAATTCTATGAACATTTAATGCCTGTCTTGAAGAATATGTGTTTGAACATCCTCCACATATACAAAACCCATTTTTTAATCGCTATCAACTATCCATATTAGTATACAGAGTTCACTAGTTAGTTGTTACGTTCGTTTAGGTGTGTGTGTGTGTCAAACGACATTAAAAATTCGTAATGGATCCTGACTGCAAGGCCTAGTCGCTTGTAAATTAGATAATGATAAGTTTTTTTTATTCACCTTATAGTGTAGATACGGACGAAAATTTTTCTTCAATCGACTGTACATTTTTATATTAATGTGTCCATATAAATTTATCAAAACTTTTATAATACACAACATCCATTAAGGGGCATTAGATCAATAAAGTTTATGATGACTTTGACACATTTAAAAAAACGTTGACGTTATTTAACGATTCAACTTTTAGTGTAGGTATCTTAAATACAGGAAATCAAAGAATCTTGAAACGTACAGGCAATTCGATTATTTCTTAATGGTGACCATTACCGCCATTTTATGGTTCATTTATCTTTCTAAAATATTTCACTAAAAACTGCAGATAAATTTAAAACATTATTCGCTATTAAAAATGTAGATGTGCGTTACTGTCTTTATTGAAGGTTGATGTCTCCGAAAATAAATATAATAGTAACGCATGTGGGTTACTGTTTTTATTGAACACTAGCGGCCCCGTCCCGCTTCGCCCGGACTACAATACACTACTCACTCGCTTCGCTCGTTCGCTCCCGGGTGATACATTACTCACTCGCTTCTCTCGTTCGCTCTGGGGTGGTACAATACTTACTCGCTTCGCTCGTTCGCTTGAAAATTATAATTACATTACTCACTCGTTTCGCGCGTTCGCTTGAAAATTATAATTACATTACTCTCTCGCTTCGATCGTTCGCTCTCGGGTGGTACATTAATCACTCGCTTCGCTCGTTTGCTTGAAAATTATAATTACATTACTCACTCGCTTCGCTCGTTCGCTTGAATGTTATAATTACAATCAAATTATAATTATTTTATATATTATATTTTACGAACATTTGTTTTTATAAGATAAATGAAAGTGAATGTATTCCTTTCCATTACAACGAATACAATTATTTGTGTTGTCATGGAACAGTTCATGACAACAGATAATATTCTTTATCTAAGGTTGCCAATGCTAATTTATATTCATACTCTATGGTTGCGCGCTCGTTTTAATTCCGGTGCGACGTAATTCATTATCATTGCCAAGTGCCTCTTGTGATCGGCTTGATGTCGATTCTTTCTAGTTTGCTTGAACCGCGGCTCGCAGCCAGTTTCGCCGAGACGGAATCACATATCTCGGGACGAGCTGGGGTTTTATGGATAATTATCGCCCATCGGAGTCCCCCAGAGCTTTAATTATCTTCAATTAATCAAAAACAGCTAAGTAGATATTTGTAAATAATTTAGAACTAATATAAGTGATGAATGAATGTTGCGTGAAAATTATAAGCATGAGTTTATAACATGGCCGTCTGCCATTTTAGAATAAAAATTTCATAAAGGTAAAATAAATGATTAATGCTGTCAGCAGCGTCATTTACGATATTACGTTTAATTACAGATAAAATTTAATATATAAAATTTAATATTTTAATATAACCTGTTGATCAGTGTTGTATTTTAAAAATACACCGACCACGTGTATGATAATAATTGTGGAATAAAATCTGGATATATTTTGCCAATCATATACAATCAATTCATGGCGTAGTTGTATTTTAACGGAATTGAATATAATATAAAATTAATCAAAGATATTTTGATTCGCACAAGCGATTTGATAATCAAAATAATATGGCTTTAACAAACTAATGTATAGTGGAATGAAGTATCCCCCAATTTGGTATATCATCAATCTTTACAAATTGGTGGAATTTGTTAATTAATTAATTGAAATAAGATTGTACTGTTCCTTTGATCGATAATTCTAACCTGTAAAAATCATCTGTTTTTTTTTTCTTATGTCACAGATGGGTTATTCTCACCTGTGTTTAACTAAGGTAATTTATCATTATTATTAACTAAATTTGATTTCTATTGTGATCTAGTGTGTTTATAAAGAGATTGCACTATTTTTGATTAATTTTTCATGTAGACATCCTATTAATTCTTTTTCACTTAAATTTTATACATTTTCTGTATGGACAATTTTCTTATTGACAGCGACCACAGACGGTAGTTCCAGCGAATTATTTCCTTACCTATGTTAACACTTAATAGTCATAGAAAATAGCATATTAACAATTAACAAGATAACTGATTTACTCAAATAAATGAATTTGAGTTTCTTGCGGTTCCTTATTAACAATTAACAATCTTATAATCCTTTAGTGGTTTTTTTGACTATCAGACGTGACTACACCTTTTCTTTGACGGTTGTTTCACTTCACTTCGTTAACCATATTTATACCATATCACGGACTACTATCACTTTAACAGACAGCTTGACAGATTCATACTATCGATTTTTAACGTATTACTTTTTATTAACTACTTTGTCAGTAACTTCTTATTATTTGCCTTCCTCTTTATACACTAGGTTACATATTAACTCTAATTGTGCATCTTCATAATTGATAAAAATTGTTCAGTACCAATCTAAGATTTTGATACAGATAGAGATTTGTAAATTATAATGCTCTTCAGCGGTTTTCAACTTTTTAATGTGTTGAGTTAAGCAGTATGTCTGTTTAACTGATTTAAATTGTTATTGCAGTAACGTTTGTGATTTGTAAAATTCTTGTTAAATTTATAGCAAGTTAATATATTATGATTGTTACAGATACATAAAATTGTTTTTTTCATGTATGAATGAATTAATTGATGAGAACCTTTGGATCTGAATAAGTTTAGTGAAGATTGTTCGAATCAATCTAAGACATTTTTGTTCAACTAAGCATCTCTCACTGTTAATATTAGAACAGTGAACTTCGTTAAAATAAGTATAACCTTTTGTAGAAAACATATTTCACTTTGTCTCGATAACAAGGACCCTCAATTGAAGTTCCACCCCTTTCTTTCAACACTTTGGACGAGTAAACATCCAAAGA
The DNA here is from genome assembly GCA_039654895.1 of Mongoloraphidia duomilia. Taxonomy (NCBI): domain Eukaryota; kingdom Metazoa; phylum Arthropoda; class Insecta; order Raphidioptera; family Raphidiidae; genus Mongoloraphidia; species Mongoloraphidia duomilia. Next base: position 20,500,276 of record CM077527.1, read on the forward strand.
TAAATTAATGTGGGGAACCCAACCCTACCTTTATGCTGATAAACCTCGAACATCCAAATTCAGTTATAATTTGTAATTGTCGACAGCATAAAAATTATTCCACCACAGTGTTCAACGGTATTCACGTCATCTGTCTGTACCCGCGATACAGACATACTTACCTATTTTTAACTTCCCATTGGAAGTTATTGTAATGTGTCCGAAAATCGAAATCAAAATCTATAACAATTTTTTTTTGTTTCAAGGTCTCTACACTATTTTTAGAAAGATGTCTCTGTGTGTGTATGTGTGTGTGTGTACGTATGTACGTACGTACGTATGTGTCCATTTCTTTCTAAGACGAAATCTCGAGAATGAAAAATGATATCGACTACGTTAGGGTGCCAATCGACGCGTATTAACGTAAATATGATCTGAAAGAAATTTTTTCAAAATCGGTTCAGCCGTTCTTTTTTCTTAACCACATAGACTCCAAAAAAGTAGATTTTACACAATATCTCGCGAATAAAAAATTATATCGACTTCGTAAGGGTGTCAATCGAGGCGTGTTAACGTCATTTTGATCCGACATAAATTTTATAAAAATCGGTTCAGCCGTTTTTTTTTTTTTTTTAATTGTTAAGAATAATTAATAATTATGTTTTAATGATTAAAATGATTATATTTCTGTGTAATATCTAATTTAATTATTATTATTAAATATTTATCAAACTGGGAAGTTCGTCGTGTGGACCTCAAGGGTCGCACTTTAGTCCTAATAAACGACCCACCTCACGGCTTGTTTAGCTTAAAATTGTCCATGTCTTATGTAGGTACTTAGGAAACATTCTGTATGGATAGAAAATGTAAGTACAGCTTGTGGCTATACAATTATTGTTATCAAAACAATCTACCTATTGCATAAATACCATAGAGGTACTGTAATTTAGTAGAATCGATCCCAGTGCGTGTGAATTGCAACCGAATCAATAATAAATAATCATGTTTTATAGTGACAATATAAACGGCCTTTTGATAATAATCAGCGGCTATCCGAGCCACGCTGTAATTTTAGAGATAGGAAGAATAAACAATACCTATACGTACTTATGCCAGGTACATGATATGTAAAACGTCTTTTACGATAACAACTTGTGTTCAGAGACGGACTAAGATTCCTTTCACACTATCAGGTTTGGCCGGTCAGGTTTTAAACCTGAAGAAAACCGAATAAGTAATGGAGCATTTGTTTAAATGTGGCCTTTCAGACTATCAATGTCAGGTTCGGCGACCGGCTGCAGCCGGATTGGTCGACTGAAGAATCAGGTTCTGTGAGGCCGGATAAAGTGGTGGTGGGGTATTGCAGCAAACGCACGTTTTCACACTTGTCCAGTTTTCATCTTCTTGGTTTAGTTTTGCTTTAACTCTGGCAAGGAAGGTGCGAAGATGATTTTAAAAATAATGTTCAATGAAACCGGACCTGCTGAAAACCTGATCGCGTCCGGAATTTCGTCAGGTTCAAAACCTAACTGGCGAACCTGATAGTGTGAAAAAACTCTAATATAGACTAGGACAGGGGTCGGCAACCTTTTGAGACGGAAGAGCCAAAAGTTACAATTTACAAAATTTCCCAGTTTTTTAAGAGCCACCAACATTTTTATTTCAATATTATGGTATTTGATTAGGATTAGGTATATAAAGAAAAGTTCTGACTGCGACCGTTGACGACACAGTGCACCAATAACTAAACAAACAGAACAGTGTTGCCACATTTAAAAAATGTCAGCTGTCCGTATACTCTCTACTCCATCTATTTTCACTGTTGTCTGTTGAGTGTTTTTATCCTGTTTAAAGTTTTTTTTGCAGTATAATATTTTTTATGAGTTTTGAAAATAAAATAATATAATTATTAATATTTGTGCATGGAACTGGAGAGCCGCATATTGACATCATAAGAGCCGTATGCGGCTCGCGAGCCGCAGGTTGCCGACCCCTGGACTAGGACATTGTCTGAATTTTTGAGCACAGCTTGGCCTAAATGGCAACATGATTTTTTATAAGTAATTAGTACCTAAAGAGAATCGCCCAAAAATTTTGGCTGAATTATAGTATTTATAACGCATGCGCCAGTATGTGTCCGACTATTATCATTATAAATTATTACAGTAAATGAGTACCTTCATCCACGGTTATGACGCCATATTTAGAGACTTTGAATGTTTTCCATTGTTCAGATGCATTGTGGGTAACTTTACTTTGAATGACGCGGTATAAATTGAAGATCGGCATTATCTCTAAGTCTAACAAACAGTAGCCGTGGTATAAACTACAAGAACAATAATAATAAATTACTATTGACATTATCTTTGATCGTTGATTATTGATTACAAGGTTGGTTGCCTGCAGTACATCGCCATGGAAACAAGAAATTACTTCAACACCCGGTATTTAGTGTCGATTACATAACGCGACGATTATTATTTTTCGGGTGCTTTAGAATAGCCGAGCGCGTAGCAGTGGCGGCGCCAGAGAGTTCGGATCGGGTGGACTATATGGCCCACCTTAAACTGTCTTGGCCCACCCTGGCATAATCCTCAATCAGTAGGTTATATTTTAAATACGTTTTTAACCCTCGAAATTTTAACAATTTTTCTTGTAAATTCTATACCTATAGCAAATAATCTGGGTTAAAATTTTATCGAGCACTGAAATTTTGGGAAGGAATGTTATTGTCCCACCTTGAGATCACCATGGCCAATACTGGCCCCCTATAACAATAATAATAATAGTAAATTATAGACGCTCGACAACAGAGGTCATTAGCGTCTTGCCCATCCTAACAAAAAACCCTAGCGCCGCTACTGGCGCGTAGCGATGCCACTGTTTATGGCTTCTCTATTACAAGCCCCCAGTTCCTAGGCTCTAAACCGAGAGTTGGTAAAAGTATCAATTGGATTTTCAATTTATTATTAAAAAAAAAGTCAAGAGGTGTCATGGGACATCCAACAGAAGCTATGCTTTTTACGCATTGTATATAAAACCGATCTTATCAAAGCTATAGACATAAGACAATACAATTGAGAATCTATTATTTGACTACCATTTTGAAATCTGATGCAATTTTATTTTTTTGTGTCTTATAAAACTAGATATCAATGTTTTCAAAAAGATCGGATAATTTTTACAAAAGTACATATGACCGCCATTATGAAATCTGACGCCATTTTATTTTTTTGTGTCCTATAAAACTCTTAAATATCAATTTTCAAAACGATCGGATAATTTTTACAAAAGTATCTACATATGGCCGCCATTTTGAAATCTGACACCATTTTATTTTTTTGTGTCCTATAAAACTCTTAAATATCAATTTTCAAAACGATCGGATAATTTTTACAAAAGTATCTACATATGGCCGCCATTTTGAAATCTGACACCATTTTATTTTTTGTGTCCTATAAAACTCTTAAATATCAATTTTCAAAAAGATAATCGTCTAACACGCCTATAGAAGCATGGCTTCAAAAATTGAAAATATTAATTGGTAATAGGCCCAAATAACCTTAGCTGTTGGTGGCCTTAAAAAGCAAATGAGTATAGTGGTGAAAGTATCAATTGGATTTTCAATTTATTGTTAAAAATAAAAGTAAAAGGCTTAGAAAATCTTGACTTTTGGTGGTTTCTAAGAAATGTACGTTTTTACGAAAAAATCGGACAAAAAAAAAACTTAAACTATTTAATTTTTTTTGTTGAACTTCATCGTGTTCAGGATCAATAAATTGATTGTTAAAACTGTACCTCTATTTTATTTGCAATTGTCACGTAAAAACGATCTGTCAAAATTTTTTAAAAATATGTAAAAAAATAAAAATATTTCTTATAGGTACTTATATAAATTTATTTTGTTTCAGGTCAGTCAACAACAAACTTATGTCCAATTCTATTTATTGGTAAGTGTATTTTTTTAGATTTTCGTAGAACATCGATAACTCTGCTCAACAATTTGGTACATTATTTCTCTCTTCCTCTAATATAACAGTGTCTAATTTATAATACGCGGGAAAATTGAATGTTGTTATTAAAACAATTTTGTGAAAATCAATTAACACTAACGGCCCGGTCCGGCTTCGCCCGAGTGCTATGAATGATTTATTAATACATTACTCATTCGCTTTAATCGTTCGCTCCAGTTTTTAATTTAATTTTATTGTAGATTATAGACGCGTCGACATCTCCGGTCATTATAACGTCTTTCAACTACATTAAATAACAACTTTCTTAAAACTAAATAACATCACAAAACATCCATGAGACGCTAATGACGTTGTCGACGCTACGATAAATAATACATCCATGAGCGCAGGTGGGATTCGAACCCACGACAGTCTAGTCTAGAGGCTGCGGAACCAAATACGCTTTCCACTAGGCTATATATACTGCCCTCGATCGCTCCAGTTATTATAGCCTATGTCTTAAAGCAAAGTATCACCTATCGAACATTGAAAAAAACTTAGAAATCGGTTCAGTAACTCCTGAGATTACCCCCGATTTTCACCTGGACGAAGCCGGACCGGTCAGTTATTATAGCCTATATGTTCTAAAGCAAAGTATCATCTATCGTAGAGCGAAAAAAAATTTGAAATCGGTCTTCTGAGATTATACCCCCGCTTTTCACCCTGGCGAATCCGGGCCGCCTAGTTTCAGTTATACATCTAAACCTTCCTCGTGAATCAATCTATCTAATCTCGAAAACCGGAACAAAATCCCTTCAGTAAGTTACGGAAAAATCGGTCTTCTGCGATTACCCCCGATTTTCACCCGGGTGAAGTCGGGCCGACCAGTTATTATAGCCTAAGTTCATCTCCATTGCGGAAGCTACTCGTGTGCAAAATTTCACAGAAATTGGTTAAGTAGTTGAGGCGTGAAAGCGGAACAAACAAACAAACTCACTTTCGTATTGATAATCTTAGTTAGAATAAATAAATTGTATGTTATTCACATAACGCGGTAACATTTTGTTACATAACTCACATGTATGTTACGTAGTGTGCGTCGGGGATTATTTACCGCCGTTTCGTGACTGCGGATAGTAAAATACATTTCAATCAGTAAACACCTCTTATTTCTAAATGTATCATTTTACTGTTTGGAGACTTGTAGAGCCAGTTACATTCGTGTTCTCAGAAGATACTGATTATAGTAGTTTGTCACTACCCACTAACTGCCATTAATTTGGGAAACTTGTCCCAAAACTGTCAGTCTAAAAAATATTAGTAAAAAAAACTTTTTAGAGACAAGCTTTTATTGAAATGTACTAAAAAGGAAAAAAATAATTTATATTAGAAATCGTGTCCATCGTGATGTACTTGAAAAAGTCTAAATCTATAGACGAAACGTCGTACATTTAATTTAATAGAAAAAAATAATATTTAATAATTTTGGTTTATAATTATTATAAAAGCGGGAATTGTAATCTGTATGATACTTTATTAGTCGCAACCCCCGCTTTTATAATAATTATGAACCAAAATTATTAAATATTATTTTTTCCTTTTTAGTAGATACATTTCAATAAAAACTTGTCTCTAAAAAGTTTTTTTTACTAATATTTTATTTTGTTCATTTTAGTCTTTCAAAATTTTACCCCCCTTTAACACCCGTAGGGATTGAATTTCGAAAAATCCTTTCTTAGTGGATGCTTACGTCAGAAAAGGAACCAACTGTCCAAATTTCAAGTTTTTAGTTTCAGCGATTTGGCCTGGGCATTGATTAGTCAAAAAAATCCTACATCCCCGTTTGAACCCCTTAGGGGTTGATTTTATTTCTAAAAACGATTTATTCTTGTATTGTCATCGGGGATACATATGTGTACAAAATTTCAAACCGATTGGATGCGTGGAAGTCGTTCAAAATTGACTTGTAAGATTTGGCCTAAACAAACACACAAACTAACATACATTGCAAGTTAAATAAAAGCTTGTAAAAATAGACCCATGGTTTGGAATAAAGCTAACCAATGGGCGTCCCACATTTTTGACGTGAATAACGTCTAATGTTTCATACTGGGGTGGTATTTTAGAAATATCAGATGAAACGGAAATAGTCGGAAGTGGTTGTCATGTGAAATAAAACACAGCGTGTATAATATGTCTCAGACACAGTAAGCCAGGTGGCCGTGCGGAAGAGTACGAGTCTACCGACAGGTATAAACGCCAAACCCAGGTTCGAATCCCGAAGACTTTTATTTTTTTTTTAATAATGAAATAATACGTATAGGTATATTGGATAACAATTTTAAATTATAAAAAAATAAAATTACAATTATTATTTTGTTATTTAATACTATTTTACGAACATTTGATTTTATTAAGATGGATGTATTTCTTTCCATGACAGCAAATACAATTATTTGTGTTTAACGGTATATTTTACATCATCTGTCTGTACCCGCGATACAGACATACCTACCCGTTTCTAAATCATAATGGGGCTGACCCACGTAATTTTTTTATTTTCTTGATCGGCAGTGTTTTTGAATTTAAGGTTATTAAATTTTTTTCGGAATTTTTAAAGCATCGGAAAGGCCTTAAAAAATAATAAAGTTGAAAATTGTTAGCCGGATAACGTCATAGGACTATGTTCGCGCTTGCGTTCTAACAGCCAATAAGAGTAGAGCCAGCAGAAATGAAAATAAGTACACTGTTGTCGTATTTACAACTGTTAAGCGTCAAGAAGCGTGTTTAATAATAAATATTGTATATTATATTTATTTTTTTTTATAATAAATATTTTTCATTAATTATTATAATATAATAAAATGAAAGGAATAGAAAAATATTAATTTTTAACAAATATTCTGACATGTTTTATTTATTATGCTTAAATTTGAGGTTAAGTTACCTATCTAAAATTATTTGGTTGGTATCGCTCTGGTCCAAACCTCCTTACGAATGACGTATGGTGGGGAGTAGTAAGTGCCCATACCCTGGTCTACCCCATTACATTTGTCTGTTGGGAATTGGTCATTAATTATTTGAAAAATATTTGTTACACAGACGTTTAACTATTAATAAAATATTGTTTGATAGTTCTTTGCAGGCGTGCGTGTCATTTTACGTGATAATGTAGACAAGTGTATTGCCAACACGTCTCGTGACAACTTTTGTGCCAACAGTTTGTAGACCGAGAATGTAATGTTTTTAGCCTTACAAACAGTTTTATACACGTGTATTGCTGGGATTTATTTTATTGTTAGAACACACGCGATATCTGCCCAGAGTAATTATACCGACAGCTTCTTTCATCAATTTATTATCACGCACTTTAATAATCCATATATAACACTGCCGCCGCCGCCGCCCGTATCGCTATAAATCACTCTCTGATATACTCCTTCTTTATAGGTTTCGAGCCCGAAAAATCGTATCTCTTGCAAGGATGTGAAAATCATGGATTTTACAAAGCATTGTCAGAAAATTTGGGTCTTTTCGCGTGCTATACTATACTATACTATATACCCCGAAAAATTGTAACTCTTGCAAGGATGTGAAAATTGTGGGCTAATTACAAAGCAATATCACAAAATAGGATGGGTCTTTTCTGCAATACTCCTTTTTTATTGGTTTCGATCCCGAAATATCGTATTTCTTGCAAGGATATGAAATTTGTGGGTTTTACGAAGCAATGTCACAAAATTTGGATCTTTTCTGCAATACTCCTTTTTTATCGGTTTCGATCTCGAAAAATCGTAACTCTTGCAAGGATGTGAAATTCCTGGGTTTTACAAAGCAATGTTAGAAAATTTGGGTCTTTTCTGCAATACTCCTTTTTTATCGGTTTCAATCCCGAAAAATCGTAACTCTTGCAAGGATGTGAAATTCGTGGGTTTTACAGAGCAATGTTAGAAAATTTGGGTCTTTTCTGCTATAATCCTTTTTTATCGAATTTCAAGCCCAAAAAATTGTAACTTTTTCAAGGATGTAAAAATTGTGGGTTTTATAAAGCAATGTCACAAAATTTGGGTCTTTTCTGCTATACTCCTTTTTTATTGAATTTCAAGCCCAAAAAATTGTAACTTTTGCAAGGATGTAAAAATTGTGGGTATTATAAAGCAATGTCACAAAATTTGGGTCTTTTCTGCTATACTCCTTTTTTATCGATTTCGAGCCAGGAAAAATACTATTTTTCCTGGCTCGAAATCGATAAAAAAGGAGTATAGCAGAAAAGACCCAAATTTTGTGACATTGCTTTATAAAACCCACAATTTTTACAATTTTAACTCTTGCAAGGATGTAAAAATTGTGGGTTTTATAAAGTAATGTCACAAAATTTGGGTCTTTTCTGCTATACTCCTTTTTATCGGTTTGGAGCCCGAAAAACCGTAATTCATGCAATGAAAAGAACATCGAGGGTTTTACGAAGTAGTGTCAGAAAATGTGGGTCTTTTCTGCTAGTTATAGGTAGGTACCTACTTCATTTTTATCAGTTGTGATTCCGAAAAATTTAGTTCAGAAATAGCGTGCGAGATCCCCGACTAGCTTTACATTTTCGTAAACTGCTCATCCCCATTAACGTAATAATATAGAGCCTAAGAGGCAGGTTTTTAAACAGAGAAAGAATTTTTAAATTCGGTTCAGTAGTTCTTGAAATTACCTACGACAAACAAAGATTCAAACTTTTCCTCTTTGTAATACAGTAACTGTTCAACTCGAACCTCGTTAAGTCGAAATCCTCTCTAAGTCGAAGAAATTAGCCACTCCCTTCCGCTAAAACCCAAAAGACTCTAACTCGAATTTTTTAAACTCTATAACTCGAACTAAAAATGATTTCCCTACGAGGTACTGTGAATACATATTACACTCTGTAACTCGAAAACCCAATCTCGTGAACTCTATATCTCGAAGGAAGCGACGTTAACAGCCTCTTTAAGTCAAAGTTTATTGTCTTTTAGACTCCTTAACTCGAAGTAATAACATCCTCGATTAGTTGAAAACTGTACTCGAATATTTTAGTATTACCCTTGAAGCTCGAAGGATTGCTATGGTAATTTTAGAGTTCCTATTTTATTTTGAATTATTTTTATTTTACTTGACATTTAAACAGCGTAAGTAAAATAAAAATAACTCAAAATAAAATAAAAATACTAAAATGACCATATAGCAAGCCTATAGTATAAATGCGTTAATTATGAGTCATGGCTCATTCTGATCCAATCATTTTTCCCCGATGCCAAATTGCCTACGTACAGTGTGCCTTACCTGTTTACATAATGTAGATAACAATGTAACGTACGGATACCTATGCCACCAGAAACAGACCATAAGTATCACAAAAAAAAGATGTTACCGTTTACCAGAACCAGTATCGGGTCAATTAATAAATGAGTTAAGAATGTGTAGAGCGTTATTTATTCACGTAAAAGTTTTTGGTATTACTAAATTATGTATCCAATAAAGAAATACGGTTTAATTTGAATACAGTTCACATAATTTTTGTTATACACTTTAAATAACAAATTGCAACAGTTATTGCTTACATGTTAATGTGAAATATCAAATTCACATTTATAATAAATAATACCTATTATGAAATTATTTCATTATATTTACAAATGAATCGAAAATAGCTTGTCATTTTTTATTCTACCCAGCACTTCCACCATCGTTTTAGAAAAGCGTAATTTTACTTCCCACCTCTACTATGGTAGGGAAGTAGGGCATGCAAATATTCGGATGTTTCAGGTATTCGAATATTCGCTCAAATTTTAGCCAATATTCGAATATATTCGAATATATTCGAATAATTGGTAAAAATAATAAAAACACTGCGGAACTTCAATAAATGACTTTTAATTATTTAAAATCAACACGCCTACTGCATGTCCATAAATCCAATCAATATTTTAACAACAAAAGCAGCTTACTTCTAATTAAAAAGAGATCAAATAATCATTTTTACATTACTTAGTTACGTAAAAATTCAGATCAAATCAACTAAATATTAGAGCGCACATAGCTTCCGAGAACCATAGATCAAATGAACATATTTAAGTAATCAAAAAAATTCAAAATTCTTTCTTTCTGTTTTTCCTATTCAAACAAAAATATTAAATGAGCATCTAAGACGCATTTTTAACTTCCCACTGGAAGTTATTGTAATGGGTCCGAAAATCGAAATCAAAAAGGAAAAAAAAATTTTATGTTTCAAGGTCACTACACTATTTTTACACTACTTTTAGAAAGATGTCTGTGTGTGTGTGTGTGTGTGTGTGTACGTACGTACGTACGTACGTACGTATGTGTACATTTCTTTCAAAGACGAAATCTCGAGAACGAAAAATGATATCGACTACGTTAGGGTGCCAATCGACGCGTATTAACGTAAATATGATCTGAAAGAAATTTTTTCAAAATCGGTTCAGCCGTTCTTTTTTCTTAACCAAATAACCTCCAAAAAAGTAGATTTTACACAATATCTCGCGAATAAAAAATTATATCGACTTCGTAAGGGTGTCAATCGAGGCGTGTTAACGTCATTTTGATCCGACATAAATTTTATAAAAATCGGTTCAGCCGTTTTTTTTTTTTTTTTTTTTTTTAAATTATTGATTATTTAATGATTGAAATGATTACTTTTCTGTGTAATATCTAATTTAATTATTATTATTAAATATTTATCAAACTGGGAAGTTCGTCGTGTGGACCTCAAGGGTCGCACTTTAGTCCTAATAAACGACCCACCTCACGGCTTGTTATTAATTAGTACCACAAAAGTATGGGATATTGCTCCCCTATAAAAAAAATACTTCACAAATAAATAATACGTCTATTAGCACGTGCGAAGAGCAAATCAAGCAAATTAAGTACACGTACGTAACGTAACGTAAGTAAATAGTTATATCAAATAAACATGCAATAATTAACAAAAAAAAACTTTCCTCGCCCCGTTTCGATACCCCTCCCACGCCCTAGCGCGAACTTAGAGCTAGTGTAGCATTTGTAAGATGTTTTAGCGCCGCCGTAAACCGTTTTTAAACAATTTTAATTCTTAACAAATAATTCGAATATATTCGAATAATAAAAATTACTATTCGAATAATAAATGCAGCCGAATATTCGCTATATTCGAATATTCGAATTGCATGCCCTATAGGGAAGTAATGGATTTAGTCCGAAAAAAATATTTCGAGATTTTAACAGATCTTCACGTTTTGAGACCCTAGCAATCGTTTAAGATCATTTTCTGACTGATGTCTCTCTGTTTGTGTGTGTATGTGGTCAATTTTTCGCCTTCGATATCGTAAAAACGGAACAACATACGGCCATGCCGATTGTTCTGTTATGTTTATCAACCTTTAACTTAGATCTGATTAGATTTTGAGTCAAATCGGTTCAGTCGATCCTGAGATATTAAAAAAAAACGTTCTCAAAGTCACGTATTAACATAGGTAAAAAAAAATATAAATGAATTCTAGATGTTATAATATGAAAAAATGTAAATATTTTTTTCTCTAAAATGTAGTTTTCGAGAAAAAAAATATTTTACTACAAAAAATAAAAATTGTACGTATAAATCAAGGTAACCATAATTTTTGCTATATTAAGCTAGACATCAGTAGATCACTAAACAAAAAAGAGGGCCATGCTTTTTTCAAAGAATAAAAAAAGAGTGTTCATTTTTTGCAAATATTTACTAGGTGGGAAGTATAGGACTGGTCATCAGTCGAATTTTTTATTCAAGTAAGCATCGAATATTTCGTGATGTAAAAGGCGAATTTATAGACTGACAAATCAGGTACTGGCAAATTAATGACAGATACCTCACTTAGTAGTGGCGCCGTCAGGTGGTAGAAAAAAATCTAGTAGCCATCGTTATCGTTAAGCCTAGTCCAGACCTAAAAATATTTGCCCGCAAACATTTAAACATATAAAAACTGTTTAAAATGAACATTATTTTGTTTAAAAACATTTAAATAAATGCACCTGTGCAGTTTTCTGTTTTCCGTCGAAGATGGAAAACATGTGTCCTTTGCGGGCAAATGTTTACAAACATTTGTTTGCGAGCAATTAATGTATGTAGGTTTGGACTAGGTCTTACGGCCGTATTCATAGTTAACCCTTAAGTAGTAAGGGACACTTACTCATACCTTCAAATCGAATATGCGTTTCATAGTCAAAATTGACGTCTGTAAGGGCCCTTACATCACCCTCACCTTAACGGTGGCTAGTATGTCCCTTGAGTGTCGAAAAACTATGTGCGTCTTTATTTAGACAAAGAAACAAATAGGCGTAGGTAATAATTATTATTATTCTGTTAACCTAAGTTGTCAACTGCAGCTGGCATTGTTTTTTCTGCATTCTCTGTGTAAAATAAAAAATAAAGATTATAAAAATGGACGAATTTTACGATAGTATAGTGATGAATGTGACATAGAAGTAGAACGTTTAAAAAATAAAAAATTCGACTGATGACCAGTCCTATACTTCCCACCTAGTAAATATTTGCAAAAAATAAACACTCTTTTTTTTTATTCTTTGACTAGGCCCAAATAACCTTAGCTGTTGGTGGTCTTTAAAACACAATTTAATTTTTATTCTTTGAAAAAAGCATGGCCCTCTTTTTTGTTTGGTGATCTATTGATATAATATAGCAAAAATCATGGTTACCTTGATTTACGTACAATTTTTATTTTTTTTAGTAAAATATTTTTTTTCTCGAAAACTATACATTTTAGAGAAAAAAAATATTTACATTTTTTTCATATTATAACATCTAGAATTCATTTATATTTTTTTTTACCTATGTTAATACGTGACATTGAGGACGTTTTTTTGAATATCTCAGGATCCACTGAACCGATTTGACTCAAAATCTAATCAGATCTAAGTTAAAGGCTGATAAACACAATAGAACAATCGGCATGCCCGTATGTTGTTCCGTTCTTAAGATATCGAAGGCGAAAAATTGACCACATACACACACACACACATACACACACACACATACAGACATCAGTCAGAAAATGATCTTAAACGATTGCTAGGGTCTCAAAACGTGAAAATCTGTTAAAATCTCGAAATATTGTTTTCGGACTGAATCCATTACTTCCCTACCATAGTAGAGGTGGGAAGTAAAAATCATGGTTACCTTGATTTACGTACAATTTTTATTTTTTTTAGTAAAATATTTTTTTTCTCGAAAACTATACATTTTAGAGAAATAAAATATTTACATTTTTTTCATATTATAACATCTATAATTCATTTATATTTTTTTTACCTATGTTAATACGTGACATTGAGGTCGTTTTTTTGAATATATCAGGATCCACTGAACCGATTTGACTCAAAATCTAATCAGATCTAAGTTAAAGGCTGATAAACACAATAGAACAATCGGCATGCCCGTATGTTGTTCCGTTCTTAAGATATCGAAGGCGAAAAATTGACCACATACACACACACATACACGCACACACACACACATACAGACATCAGTCGGAAAATGATTTTAAACGATTGCTAGGGTCTCAAAACGTGAAAATCTGTTAAAATCTCGAAATATTGTTTTCGGACTGAATCCATTACTTCCCTACCATAGTAGAGGTGGGAAGTAAAAAGGGATATATACGCGATCTTGAAAATCCTTTTGAATTTTACGAAGAAAATGTATTTTCGAAAAGATATCGATTCAGCAAAGGAGTTGTTGTTTGGAACCCATATTAATTATAAAGAACCAACTATCTTGACAAGCACCGTTCGACTATTTTGTATAACATATAAACTATCTATAACCTAAAAACACGCATTTATATCAAAAATGACAACTAAACACAATCGGTCTGCAGTATGACCAACTGTTCTAAAGGAAAAAATCATGAAGTTTTACTATAATTCTTCCCTCACTCAAGGAAATGACTATGAAATGCTCTTTAGATAAGGTGCCCTCAGCACTCAAGCAACCCTCAGCGAAGGGACCCTTATCACTTACCTTAAGGGTTAACTATGAATACGGACATAAGACTTTTGGCACATCTTGTATGCGGTCATGTGACCACGTAATACAACAAGGCAGGCATGTGGTCTTTGTCGACATGACAACACGCTACGATCACAGTCTAGTTTATCGAACATATTTGTGTATCGAAGATGTACATCGAACAACCACACCTCTCAGCCCATTTACCATATATTAAAAACATTAATTTTGACAAAAATGCACGACCCACTCCTGGCGATCGGGACTTTTTGTAATTACAACGCGTTCGTTTACCAAACAGCCATACGGTGAATTTTTATTTATTGTAGATTATAGACGGGTCAACATCTTAGGTCATTAGCGTCTTTCAACTACACTAAATAACAACTTTCTTAAAACTAAATAACGTCACAAAATATCCATGAGCGCAAATACGCTATCCACTAGGCTACATTACCCTCGCCCTATATGTTGAATTTCATTTAAGATGCAACATAGTCGAGTTTAAATAAGCTATTCTGTACCGGAAGTTACCTCCTGCACTCTTCTTTTCAAATCCTTTCCCCTCGCCTAAATACTATAACCGCTCTCCCGACGCTATTTTAAAGCTAAAAGATTCGGGTAAACGCCCAAGGAAGGACCAAGAATCACACTATACAAAATCCTACAGACGCATTTTTTGAAAAATGTTTAGGCTACGTGCGACAAATTACTTAATTTTTAAAAAGTTATGTTTTTCCAGTAAATGCTATTTCAATTTTTCGTCTGAAGAATAGTGTGATTATTGGTCTTTCACTTGGCGTTTACCTGAATCCTCTAGCTTTAAAAATAGCGTCGGGAGAGCGGTAACCGTTTTTAGACGAGCGGCAAGGATTTGAGGTGAAGAGTGCTGAGGGTAACTTCCGGTAGAAAATACTCTTAACGCATTAGAGAAAATCGTTCTACATAAAATGCAATATCCACTGAACGAAAACATACATCGCTAACAATAATGACTAACAATATTTTAGTTTAAAAAAATTTGCTGTACTAATTCATTTAAAAAAGTAGGTAAAAAAACTTTTAA
The DNA here is from genome assembly GCA_039654895.1 of Mongoloraphidia duomilia. Lineage (NCBI taxonomy): Eukaryota > Metazoa > Arthropoda > Insecta > Raphidioptera > Raphidiidae > Mongoloraphidia > Mongoloraphidia duomilia. Next base: position 20,515,298 of record CM077527.1, read on the forward strand.
GTTAAACGGTTTTATTTTAAATCATGAGCTGTACCAAAAACTAGAAAATAATTCGGACACAAACCAAGGGGCACTTTGTGTCGCTGCGTCAGCGGAATAAGTAATAATCTGGGACTTTTAACAGACTAAAATAAAAACGTGGGGAGCATAAAAATCTGTTAATTATACAGTCGTTATACAGATTTTTAAGCGCTCAACGTTTTTATTTGTCTGTTAAAAGTCCCAGATTAATACTTATTCCGCTGACGCAGCGACACAAAGTGCCCTTTGGTTTGTGTCCTAATTATTTTCTAGTTTTTTGTACAACTGATGATTTAAAGTAAAACCGTTTAACTTAAAAGTTTTTTTACCTATTTTTATTTTCTAGTTTTTAGTTTGGTTTCTGGCCCGTATCATTATGCAAACTCCTCATCCTTTCAACTGTCCACTTTCTGATTCCATCATCAGACCCTCGTTACCAAGTTGAAATTATCATAATATTGTATTGTCACATGGAACTCAATGTGTGCAAAGTTTCATAAGAATCGATTAAGTAGAAGTAGTTAAAAAAGCTGTCGCAAAATTTGAAACAAAGATAGTAACAAATAAACAAATATACGGGGCCAGGCTAAACAAAACCGTTTAAAAATAAAATATTGATGTATTTATTCAGTGAAACGATTTTCTCTAATGCATTAAGGTGCATTTTCATGTGACGCTCGACGCTGGCTTCTAGCGTCAAATGTGGTCACGTGACATAAACGCCATATTGAAAAAAATGTAGCGTCAAAGCTAAACATTGTTTAGCTTTTACGCTGGCGTCATTAGTTGTCTCTGGTCATTAATGATACGAGTTTTCTACAGCTAGGTACTGAGTTGTGCATCAAGTATCAACACACAGGCTTGCTAAAGAATGGCTTTATGTTGCTACTAGGGGGTTGATTCTACGAATTTAACCCATTGATTTTATTACTTCGAAAGTACCTATTTATTAAGGAAAATACTATCACCTGATGGTTTTTTTATGGTTAATTAAAATTCCCGTCTCACTTAGAACAAAACAATTTTTTTATTGAATACTAAAAACATTAAAATTTCTCAAGATACAATTTATTTTTTTCTCATATTCTGGTAGTGCATATAATTACCTATAAAAAAGTAAGCATAGTTATATTTTTAATTTTTATTCCTTATAATTCGTGTTCTTTCGCCGGTTATTTAAGTCAAAAATATGGGAATTCCATTTTTGATAATCGTATTCAGACATTGTCTTTTCTGTTAATAAATTTACAAAGAGCTTATTTATTAATTATTATAACAAATTCACCAGGGTTTTGATTTATGGATGTCTTTATTTGACGCTCTCTTTACAAGTTTACAACTGTCAAACCTTTCTGTCTGTTGACGCTAAAATTTGACGCTGGAACTTGACACTACAGTTTTTCAAGATGGCGTTTATGTCACGTGACCACATTTGACGCTAGACGCTGGCGTCTAGCGTCACATGAAAATGCACCTTTAATGTTTTCTATGTGAAATTCAGTGCATATTTCAATTATTTTTAAAATCGTAATTCACCTTGGTCTGTGTGTGCTATTTTTGAAGTGAACAACCTGTAAAACGCCACTCGCGTGAGCTTATCCAATAACAGTGTAACCGACTGTCAAATTTTAAATATTCCTTAAACAATATTATAAATTATTTACAAAAACGGTATGATTACTGGTTTACATAACATATACTACCGATTCTTGTTCAATAATAATCGATAATCATGTTCAGAGCTGGAACGCTAATTTTTGTAAAATTGTACATTGTTTTTATGCAGTGAATTTCACTTAAGAGTATTCGATAGCGGAAATTACCCCCCTGCATTCTACATCTAAATTCTTGTCTCCTCACCTATAAAACGATTCCTGCTCTCCCGACGCTATTTTTAAAGCAAAAGGTTCGGGTAAACGCCAAATGAAGGACCAAGAATCACACTACAGATCCTATACAGACGAATTTTTTGAAAAAAAGTTTTGGATACGTGTGAAAGATTACGTAATTTATAATTTTTTTTAAGTTGTAAGTTTTTTGCAAGAATTTTTTGAAAATGACGTGAAAAGTCTGTATTTTGTAGTGAGTATAGCAAAAAATACCATAATTATATGTCTCGTACGTAATGCTATTACGGCTCGTGTGACTGTAAAAACTCACTATCGCTCGTTTTTACATACTGCCATCACTCGTCGTAATATTGTCCATTACGTATCTAGACATACAATCTACTATTTTGTTGTTTATATTGAGGTATGTAAAACATTGCGAGCTAAAAATAATAAAAAAAGACATTGTTGTTGATCATTAGTCTATTTGTTCATTTAGATAAGCTCACTAGTATAATAATTCCAACCCTGGGCGAAATTTAATCAACATTTTTTAAGGGAAAGCTGTAAAATATTAGTTGTTTATTTTCTTTATCTTGATGAAGAATGTTAAATATAGTTTAGCCCCCACTTTTGTTATTCAACTTGAGCGTATAGCGAGGAAAGTGTGGTCCAGTGGCTAGCGTCGCGGCCTCTAGATCAGCCACAAAAAAGAGGAAAATAATAAAACTTTGAGGTCTGCGCCATTTTAATAAAATATGAAGTCGGTTAAAAGTGCCAATTTAATTAATATCTACTTTTTAACCGACTTCATATTTTATTAAAATGACACAGACCTCAAAGTTTTATTATTTTCTTCTTTTTTGTGGCTTTTTGAAGGAGGTTTTTTATTTTTTACTTTTTAGTTTAAATCGGTTTCTTACGCTGTGTGATGTGTCAAAAAGTGACAATTATCGTAAAGGAATCACACGCCGCTACTAACTTTTATTAAAACCAGCCGAACTACTGAACCTATTTAAGTAAAATTTATATGGGATCAACTTCGAGGTATACCCTATCCAATAAAAAAAGAATTTTCCAAATCGGTTTATAAATGACGGAGCTCTGAGCTAACAAACAAAAAAAAATACAACCGAATTAAGAACCACCTCCTTTTTTTGAAGTCTGTTAAAAATAATGCGAATGCTCCGCGTCTGCAACATCCCTGCTTTAGAAGCCTTATAGAAATCATAAGCCGGCAATTTTCCCCGCTATATTTTGAACCTCAGCGTCGAAGTTATAATAATTTGTACGACTTATTTATGTTCAATTCGGCAACCTAACTGGTAATTATAGACCTAATGTATTCCTGTATTCAGATTTGGGCGCGACTTCTAGCCACACTATTGAATCTGCGCATGCTCTAACTATAAAAAAATATGATTGATAGCGTATTCCATGTTTGACAACTTAATATTTTCATGTACTGTTTTCAATACACAGCGTTTGATATTAAAAATGAATTAATTATGTTGGGAAATTTACATATACAAAACAGATTAATTTGTTACTCACTTGTTATTATTTTTTGCCATACCCACTATAAAATAGCTGCTTTACATGCATGTAAAGTGACTTTTGACAGGCCGATGTGCGGGAACGTATCTTTCCCACACTAGGCACTGGACCCATAACCTGTTGAATTAATTCAGCAAAACTAACATTAAGAACAAGCTTGTGATAATTTTATAGTTTTGCTGAATAATTCAACATACAAGTAATCTATTATAGGTTGTGTGCACGAAACCTACTAGCGGGCAATAGTGTACGATTGAACTCATTTTTATTGTTGTTTTAGACCGCGAAATTTTTTAATAAACAAATACCATTTAATTTCGCTGTGTGCATATAGTATAAATAGCATAGCATAAAAGGTACATGAAAATTATTTATTTTAAGTTTTTTTATTCTTCAATTTTGACGTATAATAAAAAATAACTAATTAATTTATATCAGACATGGAGGTATACCTAGTACCTACATCTATGTCTATGTTTTATATTGACAGACGACGGCATAACCTAGAACCATGGCGCCTGTAATCTTGCGGAACGGGTTTAAAAGTGTCAAATTTATCAGATTTATAGTAATAATTTCCAAATAAGTTAGAAGTAAAATTATGATTTTACTTACTTGACTTTTAAACAATCCTCACTAACAATTACGAAAAATTAGATTCCGAATTTACAATGGATCTCACAACGAGCGCTCGCGTCGATATTATTATAACTCCGCCCCCCTGCACAGTCTAGCTGCTGATTAACATTTTCCGTCTTTTAAGGTGCCTTTCTTACAAAACTTATCTCCCTTAGGGGAAACATTGGAATGTAGTTTGCATTCCAATGTTTTGTGGGAATTAGCGCTCCCAGGGACCCGAGCTCGTACCAGTCGGTTTGTGTATGCCGGCTGGCGGATTCTAATACACAAATGGATTATTTGTTGTGTTGAAGGCGCTAATGACCTGAATTGTCGACGCGTCTATAATCTACAATAAATAAATACAAAACTTATCGATGTTTTTAAATTTTAACCCTTATGAGCTATGGTAGCATATATTTTTAAATAATTGCAATCTTCCTGGCAACGCATGTAATAAATTGATCTGACTTATTCAAGTATGTATTAAAATACATGTTAAATCATTACGTCGAGTCTTGTATGTAAATACTCTCTTTTACAAACGTATGGTGTGTTATGTTGTACCTATCTCGAGCAAAAATCATTTATAATTGCGCGGGCAGCGCCCGATTGAATATTAAAACTCGTTACGTAAAAAAATACGCTTACACATAAATGCCCAATGCAATCAGTGGCGTACTGTAAACAAATTGATATTTCTTCTCCTTCGTCACACATTACCTTAGCGCAGGGGTTCCAATCTTTTTTTAACTGCGACTCCCTATTACAGGTTGCAATTTTTTTGCGATGCTCTTCAAAAAGAAGATACCTGTGTGTCGATCTAGCAGACCATAAAATTACTTTATTATTCAAAGAATATAGTATCTTAATTATTATTTATTAGATTCTAATTCTAGTAATTAGAAAATATAAAAAACTATAAACAATACAATTAATGAGAAGTTTGAGCTTGCTTTTCTGAGCATAACTTCTCAAATCGGGGCTGAAATTTTGAAAATGCGACTCCCCTAGAATAGCACCGCGACGCCCCAGGGCGTCTCGCACACAGGGAACCCCTGCCTTACCGACATCCTTCTCATTAGCATAATTTTTTGTCATTCGTATTTGAGATGAAGAGTGCAGGGGGCAACCAGGCGCGTTTTTAAGCCTTCTAGACCTTCGAGCACTTCTAGGGGCCCGTGCATTTTATTACTATTATTATTATTATTGAAATCATGGACAAACATTTTTTAAGTAACATTTTTCATTTCCATAAGAATTTTTTGAATGGAAATTAAGTAATAATAAAGAGTTTAGTCACGTCTAACCACAATAATCTTATTAATGAATGTACATTTCAAGAGCTATGCTCCCATCTTCAGCAAATACTAAACTTTAGTTTAGTATTTGCTGAAGATGGGAGCATAGCTCTTGAAATGTACATTCATTAATAAGATTATTGTGGTTAGACGCGACTAAACTCTTTATTATTAAATTAAACCACACTGCTCTTAATTATTCTTGTGGCAATTACTAAGTAGTTGAGTACTTTTTAAAATTACAACCGAACTACCGAACACCTCTTCTAAATTTACCAGCTAAAGAAAATTTTTAGCAGCATCCTCACTTAAGACATCTTTCTCTATTGAGAGTAATGCTATAATCCTACTAATAAAATTATTGTCTCCTCCCTACTTTTGTCCTACCAACTTATCCCTAATTCTGTCTTACGTACCTATTATGAAGGGGGGGGGTGGGGAGGTCCGTTGGTGATTGGCATCGGTTGCACTTACGTTAAATACGCCCCTGGGGTAACTTCCGGTAGAGAATACTCTTAAATCTAATCATTCGTATTATTCTAAAGTAATCCGAAAAGTTGACCCAAACTGAATCTACAGCACTGTCTACACCCGTACTTTTTTCATGTCCGTTTCAATGCTCACACCTCGTAACCGCTCACATAATCCACGTTACAAATGAGTCATAATAAATCAAAACAGTTTACCTGTTGCGATCACCTGTATGATCAGTTATTATCGACAGCTCTTTTAATTTTGTATGAAAGTACATTCTAAATGTTTATTATTAAATATTAACGCTAAGATTCTGCAATCCTGATATCTCAAAATATAATTACTAGTTCAAGAGCTCGTAGTCAAAAATTGTAAGAATTTTTTAAAGGCTAAAAATTCTGAGCTGCCTCATTTTTTCAAAATTGAGTTGCAGAACGAAGTAAATAATGTTTGGTATCAGGATTGCAGAATCTCAAACACGCGTGCTTTGTAAAAATATAAGTTCGCCGAAATTATAATGTAAAAAAAAAACGACGAAGCACGAAGGGTTTCGTACGACTGCCGAAGAAGGGTAATGTTTTTTACATAATAACCCCTACGAACCGAATATTTCACAAAGAATGTGAATTATTATGTTGTTTGAGATTCTGCGATCCTGATATCCCCTGATACCAAAGACATAATTAGTATTTACTTCGTTCTGCAGTAGCATAGATTTCTGTGTGATCCTCTAATATTTTAGAATATAGATCAGTACGTTTACGTACAATAAAGTGCTTGCAAATTCCTGCGATCCTTTTATACTTAAAATATATTAGTGATTAGCGATACATCAAATACAGTGAAACCTCGATTATCCATCGGAACCGGAGGAGTGACAGATATAAAAAATAGACGGGGAATAGAAGTTCATAAATCATGTTTTAATTTTTATTATTTTTAAAATACAACACACAAATATTACGTTATTTTTTTCAAATTTTAAATGGGTTAATATTAACAATATCAGTATTATATTAATAATAAAGATTTTAAAGGTGACATCAAATCTAAATTCTAAGATGAATTTTTTATGAGTTAACAATTTTATACGTGTTCATGTAACATTCTTTAACCTGTTGATTAACATGTTAAATACTCAGGTACACAAACGTTTTAGCGTGTGATGATCATGATGATTTTAATGATTATGACGATGATGATGGTCTTAAAAAGGTCTGCATTAATCAATTAGTACGATGCAACCTCTTCGTTCAACGTTAATTCAATCTACAGTCTTGACGATTCAACTTGAACTTACTTGGTTTTCAACTATAATACTGTGTTACAAATTATTACATGCCAGGAAATCAGGATTCAAACCAAATGGTCGGTTTATGCTATGATTTTCAAAGCTAAATCTACTTTCAAAGTAGATCTATGCTCGGTTTATAGTAGCTTTCAAAGTAGATCTATATTCGGTTTCTGGTACTACTGTCAAAGTAGATCTATACTCGGTTTCTAGGAGCTTTCAAAGTAGATCTATATTCGATTTCTGGTACCACTGTCAAAGTAGATCTATGCTCGGTTTCTAGGAGCTTTCAAAGTAGATCTGTACTCGGTTTCTAGGAGCTTTCAAAGTAGATCTATATTCGGTTTCTGGTACCACTGTCAAAGTAGATCTATGCTCGATTTCTAGGATCTTTCAAAGTAGATCTATACTCGGTTTCTAGGAGCTTTCAAAGTAGATCTATATTCGATTTCTGGTACTACTGTCAAAGTAGATCTAGACTCGGTTTCTAGTAGCTTTCAAAGTAAGTAGATCTATATTTGGTTTCTGGTACTACTGTCAAAGTAGATCTATACTCGGTTTCTAGGAGCTTTCAAAGTAGATCTATACTCGGTTTCTAGAAGCTTTCAAAGTAGATCTATACTCGGTTTCTAGGAGTTTTCAAAGTAGATCTATATTCGGTTTCTGGTACCACTGTCAAAGTAGATCTATACTCGGTTTCTAGGAGCTTTCAAAGTAGATCTACATATATTCGGTTTCTGGTACCACTGTCAAAGTAGATCTATACTCGGTTTCTAGGAGCTTTCAAAGTAGATCTACTGTATCTACATATATTCGGTTTCTGGTACCACTGTCAAAGTAGATCTATACTCGGTTTCTAGGAGCTTTCAAAGTAGATCTTCATATATTCGGTTTCTGGTACCACTGTCAAAGTAGATCTATGCTCGGTTTCTAGTAGCTTTCAAAGTAGATCTATATTCGGTTTCTGGTACCACTATAAAAGTAGATCTATGCTCGATTTCTGGTACCACTTTCAATACTAAATTTACTTTCAAACACTGAATTACCATCGTAAAACTCAGTGCTAAAATTACCTGCTTTTACTCGTCTCTTAATCTACTTTCAAAATCATACTAGAAATCGAGCGTATACGTGTTTGGAATTTCCCCCCAGAATGGCCGGTGCCCCATCCCCCAGAAAAGTGCGATCTAATATCTAAAATATCATTCATAACATGATTGTGAAATGTAAACTATTGTTTTATTATGTCGGTCGTGCTGACCGGCTGAAACCCCCAGCCACCCTCCCCCCGAGTAGAGGTGATACAAACTGTTATTTTTTAATAACCGTTCCGTTCCGTTCCTGTTCCGCTTACGGAACAGTTCCAAACACCTGTTACTTTTTAACAGTTCCAACGTTGGAACCTTAACATTCTCGGAATAGCTTGTAAACATGCAACGTATAAAAATTTGAAATTATGAAGTGTATATTATTTGTATTTTTTCGTGAATTAATTCTATTATTCAAGTTTAATAATTTAAGGTTTAAAGGTACCTAATTACATATTAAAAAAAAAAAACAAAATAAATTTGTCGACAATGTTATTTAAAATCAACAAAAATATTACATGACTCCAGATTATTTTAGTTTTTTGCACATGATAATATGATTCATTCCAACAGTTTCTTAATACAGAAGAATGTCCGTTCTGTTACTAGAAACGGTCGAAGCATTAGAACAGCCCGGAACAGGTATTTTATTAAACTGACAACTGTTCCAATCTGTTCCTTGTTCGAAACTGTTCCAAAATAACTGTTCCTAGTATTTTGTATCATCTCTACCCCCGAGACAAAAACCCTATTTTTAAACTGAGGAATATCTTCCTAAAGTTATGTTCTTTCGTAAATGTCGTTGATCTTTGGAAAATTTAAATATGAAAATAGGATAACTGTGCATAATACATGATAAAAATAGTACCTAATGTGGGACTATTAACTAGAAAATTAAAATGTTTTAAAAATATGAAGGTAGCTACCGGATAGAAAACCTGTTTTAATTTTTTGAAGGCAACGAATATGCGGTAAAAATTGACATTCACGCGATTGAAGCCGTTAGCTAAAGCTAGTAAATCTATATAATTTAGTAGTGCTAATATTAACTCGATAATGACGAAACGGTAGTTCTGTTATTAATTAAATATATGATTTTATATTGACAGGTAATACTGTAATAGGTATATGTACTAAGGTATTAATGAAGTTTCAGATAATGTAATGTGTTAACACTATAGTGGTTTAATTTTCCATATGTAATATAAAAAAACTCGGGTCGCAGTGCCAAAACCCTGCCGACAATATAGTGTATTTGCTAATACAGGCATTGTGGCTATATTATGTAAACTTAAGTTTGTTTTTGAACAAAATAAAAAATTTAACCCCTTAATACATCCCTTAAAATAATATTTTTTTTCTTAATTTCAATAATATTATCAATGCAACCTTTGTACCAAATTAAATACACCCTTCAGTAAGTAAATCACTATCCGCAAACCAGTGTTTTCATAAAATTTTTGTAAGTCCGGTCCTGTCGGGCCGATTTTATTAAAATTTTAACAGCACATTTTAATCTTTACTGAAAGGTTAAATTTCAATTTTGAAACGATTCTGAGAATTTTTTCGGTATTTTTGGGCCCAAAAACTTTTTTCAACCCCTAAATACTACCCTTAAAATGGTCCGATCGGGCCCATTTTAAATAGGCTTCGTGCGGTAATGGGTTCCAATGTGTGTACCAAATTTCGTTTAAATCGATTAAGTCTGTCGAGAGTTATCGTGTACACACATATATATATATATATATATATATATACATACATATATACATAAACATTTTCAAAAATGGTGGCAAACTGTTCAGGAGGGTATGAAACGTCGAGAAATTTTGGTCCGACCCCTAGGTCCCACCATCGGACCGACGCCAATAGTGTATGTGCCATATGGCAAATACACTAAAAACACTTGTATTATTAATTAAAAATTAATCAAGGTAAATGGTGCAAGTTTGTACAGTATGAACAAATGAGACTGCAGCTTTAAAGTCACGACCCTCTTACGCTCGCGTCCACACTTACACGAATAATGTTCACTAACATTGAACCAAAAGCTGATCTGAACAAAGAAAACGGCTACCTTGCATGGGCGACAAACAGATATCGTCCGACAATATAAGCTATGTTCCAACCTGCCATAAATGGATCGTTTTGAAACGGTAACGAAACTGTTTTTATCGGTTTTGTGCGCATGCGTCAACCTTGCACGGTTCTGTGACGGTACAAACGTAGACATTGGTTGGAACGCTTTTGTGACCTTTTTGTGCATCAAATCATGGCCTCCATGACCATGCATATGATCAAAATATATCAATTGTCATTTGTCAAATGTAAATTCCTAATTTCAGGCTTTTTTTGTAGTTAAAAACATTTTTAGAATTACACGAATATAAATATATTATATAATTAAATTTTATTAACTAAGAATTCAAATATAAATATTTAAATTAATAATTTTGCAAAAACAAACAAAAACAAAACAAATCTCAAATGAAGAATAAAGAGATATTTGATTAGAGACGAGACAAAACAAATTACAAATGAATAAACAACTGTCTCAAGTTGGTATTGAACAGAGACAAACGTAACAAAGTGCTTAATGCGCATGTCAGTTTTACAGTTTCATTTTGGTTTCATGTCTAGAGCATGTACCGAAATGGTCGTTCGGAAACCGTTCACAAACTATCACAAATTCGGTTGGAACGCTTTAAGAATCGTCCACAAACGATCACAAGTTCGATTGGAACGCGTTCTATCCACTGCGCATGAGTTTGACGGTAATATTAAGGTATGCAGAGTGGTTGGAACAAAGCTACTATTTCGTTGGTGGTTTCGTCGAATGATATCCGTTTGTCTCCCTTATAATAATATTCTAGAATGGTTATAGTTCGAGTCAATATGGCTCACAATAATGTTCTTCTGACGCCGAGTCCACACTGATGCGAACAATGTTCGCTAACATTGGACCAAAAACTGATCTGAACAAAGAAAACCTTAAAAACATTATTGTCGGTCATATCGATTTCAACTTACCATTCTAGGATATTATAAGGGAAAAAATATTTGAGAGCAATAGAAAAAGTACTGAATACGTACTGAAATTCGTCATCCCAAAATCTAAATTGTCTTTAAATAATTACTAACCGAGCAATAGAATTGTGCAATAAAAATACAGATTGAGCGTTAAATTATTTATAACTGACAATAAAGAAACTGATTGATCGTTAAGAGGGCAGTGTAGCCTAGTGGATATCGTACTTGGTACCAGCCTCTAACTAGACTTTCGTGGGTTCGAATCCCAACTGCGTTCATGGATGTTTTGTGATGTTATTTAGTTTAACGTAGTTAATGTAATTTAAGACGCTAATGACCTAAGTTGTCGACGCGTCTATAATCTACAATAAAAAATAGCTACTATATTCATTGTGCGCTAAATTTTTCATAACTGACCACAACAAATATTGATTGAGCGTTTTAAATTTTTGATAACTGGCAATTAAAAATTCTGATTCAGCGTTAAATTTTTCATAACTGACAATAAAAATACTCATTGAGCATTAAATATTTCATAACTGACAGTTAAAAATACTGATTGAGCATTAAATTCTTTAATCGGAGATTGTTGATTTGTTTGTTTGCGATACCATTAAATCCTAGTTTTAAAGATTGCTAAAATACTAGTAATAATTTAATGCTCAATTAAGTACTACCAATCTTGTAAAGTACCGATTCGAAAAAGACCGCGTTCGCAAAGCAACTCGATCGTCGAGACATATTTTGAGACATTAATTTCAGAACATCCTGTACAGTGTACACAGAATCAAGATTACCTGTCCCTTGACAAGATAATTTATAGATGTTTTTTTTTATTATTTTGCTTTTTTGCTTCTGTACACTGATTCTGTATGAAATACAAAAGCCGATGTAAGTAATTATTATTGTTTTCATTAGATTAAAGCAATGTACAGTCGCGGACTTAATAAAGTTTACACTTGAGTTTTTCAGTGTAAGTTCACAAAAAGTCAGTAGCTTAGCAACAAATTTAGTTTTTAATGGGTAAATGTAAATGTCAAAAATTAAAAGAAATAATTGTCGTTTAAATGCCTCGAAATTGTTAAAACGATGAACAAAAATTATTGCAAGATTGGAGGAAGGAATTTGCTAGTATCAAATATTACCAAATCTTTTTATGTTTTAATTGAATAATATTGAGTAATTTGGATTGTTTAATAAACAACTGAGGTGTTTTGATAATAATTTTTTATTGAATTTTTAGGATGTAACCTTAGTAATTGATACATTACTATCAAAAGCCAAATTACAATATGCAAAAATTAAAAAAACCGGTAACTAGATAATACAGGTGTAAACTTTTTTAAGTCCGCAACTGTACATATTACTTACAGGGATGCTGTCGTAGACAATACATCCGTAATCGCTAAGTTATATAACAGTTTTTATATCGACTTTCAAAAAAATTTACTCAGAATAACTTTATAATTGTAAATTATGTAACTTAATAGTAGATTGTATATCTAGTTGTGTAATGGGCTATATTACTGGCGAGTGATGACAGTTTTTTTAACATATTTATATATATAACTTGAAACCAATAAAACTCTATCTATCTATCTATCTATGTAAAAAGGAGCGTATGGAACCCTATTATTTTTATTTATTTAAAAGTAGACAATATCAATTTTACGGTGTTCCCGTCATCAACATAAGTGATTTACACAAATAATGCCGCCATTTAAAATTAGTTATTGGAGAATATTTAATGAGATTATTTATTGTAAAACTATTTTTTACTTGGACACGTTTTTACATGTGAATAACTTTTGTGCCACATCTAAAAAAATCACATTAAATTTTATTAAGTAATCGAACCAGTAATTCTGAGAGCAATTAAAAATTATTGTCTTGTGTGTGTTAAGTGGTTTTTCTGTAGGGGAATGTTGACGATTTCATTTCACTTTTATTTGACCTTCATCATAGCTAAAAAAATGGGTATGTCTGTATCGCAGGTACAGACAGATGCGTGAATACCGTTAATACATCCACTTTTATTTATCATATAAAATCAAATAGATATAATAAATAATATAATTGTAATTTTATTTTTTTTTACTTATATGTATTTTAAAATGTCATATTCAATACCTATATATTTTCATTATAATAAATAATTAAAAGCCTTCGGGATTCGAACCTGGGCTTGGCGTTTGAACCTGTCGGTAGCCTAGTACTCTACAACGCAGCCACCTGGCTTATGTCAACATAGACCTTAACATGGTATATTTGTGTCTTGTTTCACTCCTTCCTTCTATTTCCATAACTTTTCAGGACAGTGTGGTGTAACGGTTAGCGTAGCGGCCTTTGGATAACACTGTCGTAGGTTCGAATCCCACCTCCGCTCATGGATGTTTTGTGATGTCATTTAGTTTTAAGAAAATTGTTATTTAATGTATTTAAGACGCTAATGACCTAAGTTGTCGACGCGTTTATAATCTACAATAAATAAAATAAAATATATTTCCATAACATCCAATATTTCTCAAATGCCACTCCAGTATGAACATTAGACGTTATTGAAGTCAAAATTGTACCAACATTGATATCAATGCTTGGTTTATCTGACAACGTATATTTGGTTACTTTTTATTTATTTATTGTAAATTATAGACGCGTCGACAACTTAGGTCATTAACGTCTTGATTACATTAAATAACAACTCACTTAAAACTAAATTACATCACAAAACATCCATTCGGGATTCGAACCCACGACAGTTTGATCCAGAGGCCACGACGCTAACCGCTGGACCACACTGTCCTCTTGGTTACTTTTAAAATGAACAAGTAGGTATAGCCCCATACTCTTAGAATGACACAGTGACGTCAGTGGCGGCAAAATATCACCCTCATTTAGCAATGGACTCTGTTTGGCAACCGTTACCCTCTATGCTGCTCTCTAATGGTTTTCACTATTATAGACGGCGTGTATGAGTTCAGTAGTCGTTGTCGAGTGGATGATGTCTCGATGTTATCTTATATATAAAATTCTCGTGTCGCGGTGTACGTTATTGAACTCCTCCGAAACGGCTGGACCGATTTTGATGAAATTTTGTGTGCTTATCGGGTAGGCTGGAGAATCGGACAACATCTATTTTTCATCCCCCTAAATGTTAAGGGTGGTCCACGCCAAATTTTTTTTTTTTTTATTTTTTGGACAACATTTTTTGTTTTAATTTTTTCATGATTCAGCATTGAAAAATACATACAACTCTAAATTTTCACCCTTATACGATCAACCCCTGATTTTTAATCGCGATTTTTATATTAAGCTTTAAAAAATACATATATGGCGAACGAGCGAAGCGAGTGAGTAGGCGAAAATTTTCAAGCGAACGAGCGAAGCGAGGGAGTAGTGTATTAATAAAATTCAAACGAACGAGCGAAGCGAGTGAGTAATGTAATTATAATATTCAAGCGAGCGAGCGAAGCGAGTGAGTAGTGTATTAATAAAATTCAAACGAACGAGCGAAGCGAGTGAGTAATGTAATTATATAATTCAAGTGAACGAGCGAAGCGAGTGAGTAGTATATTTATAATATTCAAGCGAACGAGCGAAGCGAGTGAGTAGTGTAATGCACCCGGGCTTTCTTAGCACCCGGGCGAAGCCGGACGGGACCGCTAGTATTCTTATGGTATTGTCGAAGTATCTACAATAAAACGATGAAAATTCACCAAACCTGTCGAGTTAATACATTCTCCAGAATTCAGCTTCATAATTCCTTTTTTAAATGGTTTTATTTAGCTTGACCCCGTATATTTGTTTGTTTGTTACTATCTTTGTTTCAAATCTTGCGACAGCTTTTTCAACTACTTCTACTTAACCGATTCTTATGAAACTTTGCACACACATTGATTTCCCGTGACAATACAATATTATGATAATTTCAACTTGGTAACGAGGTCTGATGATGGTATCAGGAGGTGGACAGTTGAAAGGATGAGGAGTTTGCATATTGGTACGGGCCAGAAATCAAACTAAAAACTAGAAAATAAAAATAGGTAAAAAACTTTTATAAGTTAAACGGTTTTATTTTAAATCATCAGCTGTACCAAAAAATATAAAATAACTAGGACACAAACCAAGAGGCACTTTTTGTCATTGCGTCAGCGGAAAAAGTAATAAAAACGTGGGGCGCATAAAAATCTGTATAACGACTGTATAATTATTAAATAAGAACGGCTTGTCTAGAAAAATGTGTTTCCAAGCCCATCAACAGAAATATTTCAAATGCGCCTCACGTTTTTATTTTAGTCTGTTAAAAGTCCCAGATTATTACTTATTCCGCTGACGCAGCGACACAAAGTGCCCCTTGGTTTGTGTCTTAATTATATTTTCTAGTTTTTGGGTACAGATGCTGATTTTTCATTATTTAGTTTCAATATGATGTTTCGATAATTGAGGGCAGGATTCCCTATTTACCTGTTAAATCAACATTCGGATTTATTTTAAAATATTTTGACTAAAAAAAGATTAACAAATTATATGTAGAGGAAAGTGGACTATTTAGTTTTGCTTTTAAGTTTTTTCTTTATTTGCCTTCAGAGTTGCTAAATAGATAGTTAATAGCTATTTAAAGTTTTTCGATTAAAGATTTAATCGGTTAAAACACCTGTACTATAATGAATAAATAGTCTAATATCTTTCTAAAAGACTAATAGATTTTTCTGTTACTTCATTCTGTCAAACCGCTGTAAAATTGCATAAATGAAAAACTAGGGGTGTGCGAAACTCGACGGTATTTGCGAACTCCTAATAGATTAGGAAAGGAAGGCGTGGCGGAGTCGCAACTGTTTCCTTCTGAGTCGCAACTGTCTTCTTCTAACTAGAAACGTACGTTCTGAATTGAATTTCCCTTCGCCTTGGCAGGACAAGTGTCAAGTTTCGTTCATTCTACTGACATAACCTCGTTTTCTTAAACACGTTGTCGTCGTTAATAATTAAAACAATTTGTTATGGGGTGGTGTTTTGTACCAGACTGCATTCATAATGAAAAAAGTTTACATTTCCGATTGAAGAAAAAAGCTAAAATAATACCTAGATATCCAATATCTAATTGGTGAAAACATTTTTTTTTATACTTTTAGCGTACCTTCGCTTGATCTAGCGTAACTCGGACGACTTCAAAACATTTTTCCAACTCCAAATGCAGGAAAGAACAAACGCAATTTCTAAATATAATTGGTTAAATTATACCTCGACAAACGTCAACGAGGAAGTTCGGTTAGAATTAAACGTCACTGGCTGAATCAGTGAATCAAGTTAGGACATTCGTTATTTATAAATCTTGAATTTCAAATAAAAAATTATTTCACACGAAATAATAAAGTTTTGCAGCCAATAATGACAGGATTTATTAATTATTTTTATGAAACAGCCATTGTTTTGGTAAGAAATGTGTTTTAAGAGAATAGTAACGAATATTCTGTTAAACCCCATACATTTTTGAACGGCAATCGACTCCATTTTAAATTTCGCGCTCAAATTACTTCTGTAGTCTATTGAACAAAACAAATATCGATAATGAAATGATTTTTCTTCTCTTTAGAATAGTGAAATCATTTCGTTCGAATTTATTGCACCTTGTGTACATATTTTATTTTTTTGTAATTTTACGAAATAATTTGCTTA
Source organism: Mongoloraphidia duomilia (assembly GCA_039654895.1). NCBI lineage: Eukaryota > Metazoa > Arthropoda > Insecta > Raphidioptera > Raphidiidae > Mongoloraphidia > Mongoloraphidia duomilia. The sequence goes on from CM077527.1 coordinate 20,532,180, forward strand.
CATTTACTAAATGTTTACAAGCAAATTTCGCAATTATCCGAGTTTTTTTTTAATCTTTTGCGTCTATAAATATTTATGCAATAAAATATTGTTGTCAATAAATTAATAATTTTATGTGAACATATCTTTTATTGCGATATGTTTGTTACTGAAACCTGGACATTTTCGACGGATAACTGGTATTTTTAATTTACAATCTTCTTAATTTTCTTTCTAGTATTTAAAAGTAATAATCGTTGACAACTTGCCCATAAGGTCACTGCCTAGGTGTGGTCTCAAATATATGTAAATATTAATATATAAATACCTGTTAAAATACGATTATCACTTTCGTGTCGCCACCACAAAATATTAATTGTATTTTTTCCCACCGTACCTATATTTTTAATAATACCAAATCTCTAAGGTTAGACTTAAAAAATTGTACCGATTTAAAATAAATATTAGTAAAAAAACTTTTTAGAGACAAGCTTTTATTGAAATGTAGTAAAAAGGAAAAAATAATATTTAATAATTTTGGTTCATAATTATTATAAAAGCGGGGGTTGCGACTAATAAACTATCATAGAGATTACAACCCTCGCTTTTATAATAATAATGAACCAAAATTATTAAATATTATTTTTTCCTTTTTAGTATACATTTCAATAAAATCTTGTCTCTAAAAAGTTTTTTTTGTTCATTTTAGTCTTTCAAAATTTTACCCCCCTTTGACACCCGTAGAATTTCTAGAAATCCTTTCCTAGTGGATGCTTACGTCAGAAAGTAACAAACTGTCCAAATTTCAAGTCTCTATCTTCAGCGATTTGGCCTGGGTGTTGATTAGTCAAAAAAACCCTACATCCCCGTTTGAACCCCTTAGAGGTTGAATTTTTTCTAAAAACGATTTATTCATACATTGTCATTGGGAATAGGTACATATGTGTACAAAATTTCAAATCGATCGGATACGTGGAAGTCGTTCAAAATTGACTTGCAAGTTTTGACCTAAACAAACACACAAACTAACATACGCAAGTTAAATAAAAGCTTGTAAAAAGAAAATTAAAAATTTAAAAAAAAAATAGAACCTCCTTCAAAAAAGCCACTAAAAAAAGAGGAAAACAAACACAAACAAACTAACATACATTGCAAGTTAAATAAAAGCTTGTAAAAATGGGTCTTGACAGACGGACACCCAGCCAGCCAGCCAAACGGACAAACGAGTGATCTTATAAAGGTTCCGTTTTGTCTTATTGAGTTACGGAACCCTAAAAAGGAATCGTATAAAAAATTGGGTATGTGTGTATCGCGGGTACAGACAGATAATGTTAATACCGTTAAACACAAATAATTGTATTCGTTGTCATGGAAATGAATACATCCACTTTTATCTTACAAAATAACATGTTCGTAAAATAATTGTAATTTAATTTTTTTATATTTTAAATTGTTATCCAATACCTATATATTTTCATTATAAAAAAAATTATATATATTAAAAGCCTTCAGGTTTCGAAACTGGGCTTGGTGTTTGTACCTGTCGGTAGACTCGTACTTTACCGCACGGCCAACTGGCTTACTGTGTCTGAAACTTTGACATAGATATACATACATGCTGTGTTTTGTTTCACATGTCGACCACTTCCGACTACTTCCGTTACTAATATATTTCTAATTACAATCCCAATATGAGACAGACGTTATCCACGTCAAAAAATGGAACCCTTATAGGATCACTTTGCTGTCTATCTATCTGTCTGTCTATGTTTGTCCGTCATATGCCGTGGTTTCATTTTAAGCTAAGAACCATCCTTCTATACGACCATTTTACTAGTATACACTGTAAGAAATGAGAAGGCCGATTACATAGATTATCGATGGTCCATTTGTAGCCAGCGATTAATCTGGTAATAGGCACACAAAGAGACAATGGCGTCGCAAACAGGTATCGACTGCACATCGCGTAGATTCCATAAAAACACATTGCGCATGCGTGGTTACTAATTTTACATTAATTTGTTTTGTATTCATCCATTTTATATATGTAACTATACATTTTAGTTTGTAATTTTTACACACTTTATTGGAATATTACACAAGTTATGTAATTTTAATTAACTTTATATAAAAATCACAAATTTGTTTAACTTTACAGTAAAAGTCCAAGTTTTTATGAAGTTTTCTATGTAAAAATAAATAATAATGTAAAATCACTTAGAAAATCGAGCGAATTCTACCTTAACTTTCAAAGTATTTTAACATCCATTTTTTACAGTGTATTATTGAAAAATTAAACTGTTTAATTTAAGATGCAACAGATTGATTAAATAATGCATTACCAATAAAACGTTTTAGTTATCTTTTTTTATCCAAATAATTTAATCATAGAGCTGTCTCTATGTTGATTTAGCCTAATTGTTAAGGCGGTGTAACATTAATGGTGTTTTTATTAGTTAATAGTTTTTGATGTACTACAACGACAAGTAGGTAGCCGCCAATGTCACGTTTTTCCCATAGAAAACTAATTAATGTGTAATTAGAAATTATTTATGTCATTAAAACTGTTGTTCGATCTTAGATAACCGACACAAAAGGCGGGACCAGTAATACTAAATAAAACTACTTTAAATAATAAATTTAAATCTATTCATTGCATTTGTTTTTATTATAGATACCAACCTCTGAACGGACAAAACTGCTTTGAATAAATTTAAATATCGATGGTCATTGTATTTGTTTGTTATCATCACTATATCTATAAAAGTAGTAATTAATAATGTCTTACTACACATTGTAAAAAAAAAGTGTCCCATTTTTAATCAAACAAGCCGTGAGGTGGGTCGTTTATTAGAACTAAAGTGCGACCCTTGAGGTCCACACGACGAACTTCCCAGTTTGATAAATATTTAATAATAATAATTAAATTAGATATTACACAGAAAAGTAATCATTTTAATCATTTAAACATAATTATTATTTATTTTTAACAATAATTAAAAAAAAAAAAACGGCTGAACCGATTTTTTTATAAAATTTATGTAGGATCAAAATGACGTTAACACGCCTCGATTGACACCCTTACGAAGTCGATATAATTCTTTATTCGCGAGATATTGTGTAAAATCTACTTTTTTGGAGGTTATTTGGTTAAGAAAAAAGAACGGCTGAACCGATTTTGAAAAAATTTCTTTCAGATCATATTTACGTTAATACGCGTCGATTGGCACCCTAACGTTGTCGATATCATTTTTCATTCTCGAGATTTCGTCTTAGAAAGAAATGGACACATACATACGTACGTATGTACACACACACACATACACACACACAGACATCTTTCTAAAAGTAGTGTAAAAATAGTGTAGTGACCTTGAAATATAAAATTTTTTTTTCCTTTTTGATTTCGATTTTCGGACCCATTACAATAACTTCCAATGGGAAGTTAATAATTGCAATTGGTGCTGGGTTGCAGAAAGCATTGTCAAAAAATTTGATTTGACAATGACTAGATTGTGATCATATATTGCATTTATTTTTATTTATTGTAAATTATAGACGAATCGACAACTTAGGTCATTAGCGTCTTGATTACATTACATAACAACTCACTTAAAAGTAAATTACATCACAAAACATACATGAGCGGAGGTGGGATTCGAACCCATGACAGTCTGATCCAGAGGCTGCGACGCTAACCACTGCACTGCACTCTCCTCATCATCATATATTGCAGTTTTTATACATAAGATAAGATAGATAAGATAAGATAAGAATTTATTTGTAATGCCCAAGCTGGATACATCGTCATTTACAGTTACAATTAACAATTAAAATTTAAAAATTCCTTAATGTCATAAAAACAGTTTTCAATAAAAAACATCTTTAGTTTGGTCTTAAACATGCAGGAACAGTCTAAACTCTAATGTCATTATCAAACTATCTGTCATGTAGAATATTAAATTGTACTCGCACAAAGACAAATGATTGATCTACATAGAAAAAGATCAAGATGCGTAGAAACATGCTGTTTTGAAGTAGAAATTGTACAAAAAACTATGTTAAATACATGCATACACAATCAATGTATTTAGAAGGAAAATTACTTTTGCATTCTGACAAAATGGCGTCTAGCGTCCTCCATATTGAATTTTCCGTGACTTTATATGCCCTATGTCACTCTGGGGATTCAGACGAATCTAATGACACCTCATTTTTCAAAATCCGTCAAGCCGTTTAGGCTACAGAGCGTGATAAAGAAATATACATACATAGATACATACATACACTCGAAAAACATTACCCTCCTTCTGACGCAGTCGGGTAAAAAATCGTTTCAATCGGTCAATTATTTGTCGAGAATGGATCCAATTAAAATTTACAATGCTTTTCTATGGAAAAATATGTGTGGTCACAATCTAAGAAACCAGATTTTCTGAGAAAACTTTCTGCAACCGAGCATCAGATGTTTTGATAATTTTATAATTTATAAAGTAAACCCAGAACGCAAAAAAAATTATGTAATTTATTATAGATAAAATACCTGTTTGTGTTTAAAAATATGTGAGTTTGCTTATGAAAGTAATTTAATTAATTAATATTAAAAATATTTTTAGGATGTTCTTTAAATTTTAATATATTTGGAATAAAAAAATTGATCAGCTCTGATAATAGTGATTTATTTTTGCTGAATAATTAACTAAATAAGCATTCTTATTATAAATGAAATTAAAACTCACATTCGATAAAATAAAATTGGGTTTAATCGTAATTATGATAGATCGTTATTTCTAGAAAATTACTACCCTTATACAGCTCCATAAGTGGCTTTATAACGACTTGACTGTATTACAAAATTGTTCATATAAAAAATCCATCACATAAATTGAATTTAATGAAGAAGTAGGAATAATGATGACTTAAAGGTTAAGATTTGCAAAATTATGTGAACGTGACATTAAAAAATCAATTTAATTAATAAAAATAATTAGTAAATATTGCAACATTTGTATGCTTAGCTAAGAACACCCACCCAAACACTTATTTTTTAGATCAAGAGTGGACTTAATCAACCGAATCTCATAATAATTAAATTTGATTTTATTAATCCATAAAAAGTATTAAAACCAAATCATTCTAGCTAATAAAATTTTGGGCGACGTCACATACTATGATTTTTAGACAGAGAGCTCACCGTCATATTTCCTACGTACCAAATACACAGACAGACAGACGTAAAGTCTGTGAGTTAGCATCTGGACATACAAATAGGGAACCACAAATATTGTTTTTAGTCTGCCTTATGAGGGGATACTAACGTCACTTCTGGTCATTTTTAGGGTTCCGTACCTCCGAGTAGAACCCTAGTACATACAGAAAAGTTTGTCTGTGCATTTGATTCATAGGAAATCCGACGGTCGACTCTGGGAACAGATTATTGCGATGAGAAAAGCTCTCCTCCCGTATTCTGGCCTCCTGATCTCATAAACGAAAAGCTCACTGTCAGGTTTTTCCTATGTATCGAATGCACAGAAAAATTTGTCTGTACATTCGGTACTCAGGAAATCCGACGGTCGATTCTGGGAACAGATTATTGCGATGAGAAAAACTTTCCTCCTGTATTCTGGCCTCCTGATCTCATAAACGAAAAATCCACCGTCAGATTTCCCTATACCGTGCGAGTTTTTTCAAAACGTACATAGGCTGTTTCCCAATTTGAAATCGTGGTATAGATATTGTTAGAAACTATGGAAACGAATGTTTTTATTTACAATGTATTATTATTGAGTTGTGATAATAAATTTTATAAGTTCAGAGATTTATTTAATATTTTTTCTATAAAAATGTACACTGTGGAAGAAAAGGTTCTTATTTACAATTTGTATTCTGGGGGAAATAGTTATCGGCAAGTCTCTGCGTTATTTAGTGTGCAGTTTCCAGGCAGACCAGATAGATACCAACAATGTCTATACCACGATTTTAAATTGTGAAACAGTCTATGTACGCTTTGAAAAAACTCGCACGGTATATGAATACACAGACAAATTTGTCTGTGCAGATACTTAGGAAAGCCGACGGTCGACTCTGGGAACAGATTATTGCGATGAAAAAAACTCTCCTCCTGTATTCTGGCCTCCTGATCTCATAAACGAAAAGTCCACTGTCAGGTTTTCCCTATATATGAATACACAGACAAATTTGTCTGTGCGATACTTAGGAAAGCCGACGGTCGACTCTGGGAACAGATTATTGCGATAAGAAAAACTCTCCTCCTGTATTCTGGCCTCCTGATCTCATAAACGAAAATTCCACCATCAGGTTTCCCTATGTATCGAATAACAGACAAATTTGTCTGTCGATTCATAGGAAATCCGACGGTCGACTCTGGAACTATTTGCATTATGTGTTTTTCTGGTTTTAATGATATTTGATTAAAATTTTATTTTTATTTTTAACACGATTTACGTGTTAAGAAATTTAAATTGCGTTTTCAAATCTTCCGTTGGTTTGAATTCAGAGAATTAGATTGAAAATTTTGGATATGGCATTACGGTGTGAATACATAAGTAACTAATGTCACAAATTTACTTGATTTGATCTAAATTGACTTGTTCGTCTAAATATAATTATCTTCTATCACGCTATAGTACAGAATATCGACTAACCGGGACGCGTATTCGTAATATACGCACGATTGAAAGTGCATCTGAAGCAGACATTTTCCAGACTGCTTACTGGGTAACTTGTCCAATACATCTACAGTGAATTTAATTTAAGAATATTCGTTACCGGAAGTTACCCCTACACTCTTTATCTCAGATCCTTTCCCCTCGCCTGAAAACGGTTCCGTCTTTCCCGGCGCTATTTTTAAAGCTAAAGGATCCTTCAAACGAAAAATTGAAAAAAAATTCCTGGAAAAACTCACAAATTTTTAAAAATTACGTAATCTTTCACATGTAGCCAAAACTTGTTTAAAAAAATTCGTCTGTAGGATCTGTATTGTGATTCTTGGTCCTTCATTTGGCGTTTACCCGAACCCTTTAGCTTTAAAAATAGCGTCGGGAGAGCGGGAACCATTTTATAAGCGAGAGGAAAGGATTTGAGATGAAGTGTGCAAGGGATAATTTCCGCTATCGAATCCTTCAAGCGAAAAATTGAAAAAATGCGTGTATAGATTTACAACAAAATTAAGAAAAATCGCAGGATAGTGGATAGATTTACAACTTTTTAAAAATTTCGTAATCTTTCACATGTAGCCAAAACTTTTTTCAAAAAATTTGCCTGTAGGATCTGTAGTGTGATTATTTAACCTTCATTTGGCATTTACCCGAACCCTTGAGATTTAATAATAGCTACAGGAAAGCTGTAGCCGTTTTTTGGCAAGGGGAAAGGATTTGAGATAAAGAGTGCGGGGGTAACTTCCGATATCGAATATTCTTAAGATGCAACATATGCCCGACGGGCGCAATCAGCGATGCAAAGAAAGAATTTTTGAGGGTGCGAAATCATAATTTTGTCCTGGGCGCCGATGACCCTAGCTAACGGCACTGAGGTCAGTGTCAAACACTTGACGAAAATAATTTAATGTTGCGGTTAATAATTTAGATACGCTTAACTTTTTAAATGACATTCAAAGTCCATTAATTAATGCAAATATGGATTGTCTGTCACTATAATTTAAATCCAAAGACGATAATTGGTGCCGTACCGTTGTCCAGTTTCAGATTTAATAGCTCTTAGACATGTCATTTAAGTGATATACTATTGATCCGGTTCATAGTCAATGTTTTTTATATAGTCTACTAATACAGTGGACTCTCAACTATCTATATCTAGAACCATCAGTATAATGATCAGTTATTTCTTAATTTTTTCCTTGATGTACACGTATTTTCTTAAAGAAAAAATAATATTTTCTGATCTTTCATAATAATTTAGTCAGTCCAAAATGCATGGACATTGATCAAAGTTTCATGGGATTGTCTTCTTTGTACCACAAGTCTGTAGCGATCGCAATCCTTCGGAACCGAAAATGGTAAATGTAGAAATAATCCTTTGATATCAACCAGTGACATAACCTGATAATCCCTAAACATTGACCAAAGTTTTCAAAGTATAGCCCCAAAACATCTCTGTGCATTAACCACAAGTCTTTAGTGACCACAGTCCTTCGACAGGATCCTGTGGCGACCACCCTCATAACGTGATCACTCCTGGACGTTGGCCAAAGTTTCATGCCTCCTCCACACAATCAACCATGATGAACAATCACAGAATGGGCCATGATTGTCACCATCATTGCGCATCTGTCCACACAATCGTGCCATTTGTGAATTGTCATCTGTCCGACATGGATATCGAAACAAATATGAACTGAGTGATCGACGAACGTGTGGAAACGCGCGCAATCATGGCCGAACAACTCATACAGAGGCGATCACGCTCCATCATGGGCAATTACAGGCGATTATGCCCTCCATACAATCGTGATGGCCTGTAATCGCCCATCATGGCTGATTGTGTGGAGGCACCATCATATTATGGAATTGGCGAAGTTACCACAAAACATACGTGTCTTTAAGTGTCTACTATTCTTTGAAACCAAAAACGGTAAATGTAGATCTACTGTAATAGAGTCGGTTAATCTTGAGTTATGATGACATTTTTCTTACATACGGATCAAGTAAATACTTAGGCAGTTAATTTAAACTTCAGCGCTCTAATTATGTGAATTTTTGGGTGTCATACTTAGTATAGCTCTGTTCAAACTAGACATTAGTCAATGTACATGTGTAAAGGTAATTAAGAGGATTTTTTTTATTTTCAATGAAAATACTGTTCTTTATTTACATTTTAATGGACGGTCGCAAACGAGTTTTGGATTTAGCATTTAGTAAGAGATTTAGTTGTCATAAATTTTAATACAAATCTAGACTACAAGATATGCCTGTACTATTTTTTGCAGTCCATTTAAATTAAATAATTGTTGATATTGAATTAAATATTAAGTTACCAATCATGTAAATTGGGTGTGAATTAATTGAACTAGAAGGTTATATATGTTTGTTCTTAAAAAAAAGGATAAACAAAGCCATTTTTTAAAGATTATAAAGATTTAAGTAGGTTCCGCTTCCATTACTGATTTTAAATCTTGCAAATTAAATACTTTTCAATGAACCTAATCTCGCAATTTTAGACTTCAAGTGATTTTCAGTTTTACTCCACAAAACTAAGGAGTTTTTTAAGACCATCAGCTGGAAATATTAGACATAAACTAGAAAGCAAACCATTTCTATAGTCATTTATGTTTATTCCCCCTGATCCGCCCGCTTATGCATACTTCTGTGCGTGTCTCGGTACTAGGCGCGGATAACTCTGACAATTGGTGACTTTAAAATAATTTATACGACCCCTCATTCTGTAACGGAAGTTTATGTCTAATAAAGTAATTGACTGTGACATACGTTGTAAAATGATTTTTTCTTTCCAAAAATGCAGGAATTGATTATGACTGGTCTATTGGCTGCTTATCCAATCACTCTCTATTACTAAGAAATTCAGCCGCATAAACAAATTACTTTATTAGACATAAACTTCCGTTACAGAATGAGGGGTCGTATAAATTATTTTAAAGTCACCAATTGTCAGAGTTATCCGCGCCTAGTACCGAGGCACGCACAGAAGTATACATAAGCGGGCGGATCAGGGGGAATAAACATAAATGACTATTGGGATCCGTCAGATGGGTGGAGCTTAAAAAAATGGCGCAGAAGGGAAGAAATTTCATATAAGGGGTATACTTTTGCGTGTAATTTTGTGATTGTCAAAGTGATGAGAAATGATAAAATATATAAGTGCAATTTGTGATTGGGCCGGTACGAATCCTAAACAAAGGAATTTCGTTGAAGGAAACGGATTCTCAAAGCCGAACATATCATCAAATGTCGGAAATATAACGAGAAAAATACATGAAACATGAACTGTCAAAAGTAGTAATCTTTACGGCATGTTGCTTAAAAACATCAAAATTAAAAGAAAATCTCCACGAAATTAATTATCCGTTCAATGTTCCTTTAAGGCTGTGTTAGGTGAATAATGTAAACACATAACTGCAACATAATATGTTATATTGTAATAAGTAGTTACTAACCTCAAAATATTTGTATACACATAATTAGTCCTAATTTTGTCAATATTCAGAGATTTAACTATTGTATAGTACAGTATGATAATGAGTACATCACTACAACTTATTATTAATAAAAGATATTTTTTTAATTCATAAATAGAGTTTTTCCACATTTCATTAGAAAATAATTCGCTGTAAAGTAAGTTTTACAAGGCAATAACTGATAGTGTTTATTGCCATTTTATTAGAAAACGTCGCGAATTCCAATTTCAATAAACTTTTTGTTTATTTTACTTGTTTTATTTTTGTAATAAACAATTTCACGATAAATTTGCACTGTTAGCATGTAAAATTTTCCCTCGTTTTGAGTACAATTTTCTGCCACCAGATGTCATATGCTCATTTGACGGATCCCAATAGAAATGGTTTGCTTTCTAGTGTAGAAAGATACGTTCCCGTACACCGACCTGTCAAAAGTCACTTTACACGCATAGATACAGGCATGTAAAGCAGCTATTTTAGAGTGGATATGGCAAAAAATAATTTTGAAAGCCTTCCCAAAAATTATTAATTTCCATCATCAAGTAGGGTATGTATTCTTGCAGACATTACCTGCACTCTCTTGCATCTGTAAAATTGATGATTGTGAGAAATATTCAACTCTCATTTTGAGGTTAAGGGTTATTTTTACGTATCAGATAAAAAGCTCCATTATCGTTCAGAACTTCAGATAACTGTGTAATAATATATAATATAACGTTTATCTGGTTTTGATCTTTGTATACACACGTGAATAAACTGTATGATAATAATAATGCATGTCAGTAGCGAACGACTCTAAGACATAACTGAAATAATGCCTCAGTATTTCATTATAGTGGTGAAGAGAATTCACTCTTTACATTTTACAGGCTATTCTGTAAAATTATTATTATATTTTTAAATAACTTACAAAAGGGGGTGTGTGCTTATGGCCACACGACAGAAGTGAAAACTTTCGTGGATTTGTTTCTTTCATCCATTTTCTGTAAAGGGCAATGTTTAAATAATTATACATTCTTATTGGGGTCCGTCAAATGAGCATATGACATCTGGTGGCAGAAAATTGTATCAAAACGGGAGAAAATTTTACATGCTAACAGTGCAAATTTATCGTGAAATAGTTTATTACAAGAATAAAACAAGTAAAATAAACAAAAAGTTTATCGAAAATGGAATTTGCGACATTTTCTAATATCATGGCTTTAAACACTATCAGTTATTGCCTTGTAAAACTTACTTTACAGCGAATTCTTTTTTAATGAAATGTGGAAAAACTGTATTTATGAATTAAAAAAATATTTTATATTAATAATAAGATGTACTCATTATCATACTGTACTACAATAGTTAAATCTCTGAATATTGACAAAATTAGGACTAATTATGTGTATACAAATATTTTGAGGTTAGTAACTTACCTACTTATTACAATATAACATATTATGTTGCAGTTGTGGGTTTACATTATTCACCTAACACAGCCTTAAAGGAGCATTGAACGGATAATTAATTTCGTGGAGATTTTTTTTTAATTTTGATGTTTTTCAGCAATATGCCGTAAAGATTACTACTTTTGACAGTTCATTTTTCATGTATTTTTCTCGTTATCTCGAATCTGTTTCCTTGAACGAAATTCTTTTGTTTAGGATTCGTACCGGCCCAATCACAAATTGCACTTATATATTTTATCATTTCTTATCACTTTGAAAATCATAAAATTACACGCAAAAGTATACCCCGTATATGAAATTTCCCCCCCCTCTGCGCCATGTTTTTTAAACTCCACCTATCTGACGGATCCCAATATATATATGAGTATGAGGGCATTAAATACCAATTAGCCTAATTATTTATAAATATTTATATATAAATTACTTGTATAGATTTTCACTATTAGTAACACGCAGCACAAATTGTATACACTTGACCCGAGCGCGCTTGATGTCGAGTGGAGCCGAGTAAACCCGATTCTGTGTCACCGACCCGAGCGTGACGGTTCACTTTCATTCACTACTCAGAAAGGACGCAAAATGCGCCTAAAGAAGTTTTCACTTCAAAAAAGTGGAAGTTATCAATTCGACATGTATATGTTTTATTTTTTTATGTTTGTGTATAGCCATAACTTCGCAAGGGGTTAACCTATTTGAATAAACAATTCACTCGGTTCATATCCATTTTTTTATAAATTCAATACGGTTCATGGGTTCTTGGATTAAAATAAATTTATTTTAATCAAAGAATTCATGAACCGTATTGAATCTATTTGAATAATTTCGACACCGTTGAGTTCAGAATGTCTACAGAATGCTCCCATATAATTTTTATGTAAATCGGTTCAGTAGTTTCTTTTTTTTAGCAATCAAATTATTTTTTTGTGTATGTTACTTCATATTTCTGACATTAATAATTTGTGAACCGATTTTGATGATTCTTGTTTTATTTAATACGGAATACTTTCATAGTGTCCCCACATAAAAATTTTCTTAAATCAGTTCAGTGATTTTTTTAGTTTAGTAATCAAATATCAAGAAAGAAGTCGGTTAATAACGTACAAACTACGTATTGCAAAACCACAAAAAAGTAAAATATAAAAAACTTTTTATAAAAAAAAACTCCTTCAAAAAAGCCACTAAAAAGGCAAAAATAATACAATTTTGAAGTCGGCGCCAGTAGATAGACATTTAAAGATAGATATTTAAAGAGGTAATAGTATGGACCAAAATAAACAAAAAAGTCTTAGTAAACATGGGTCCGCAAAGTAACGGTTTCGGAGATATGGAAGAGGGCGGCCCTGTATTATGGCCTGCAAGATCGCCTGATTTAAACCCTCTAGATTTTTTTTTAGGGATATTTGAAAACATTAGTCTATGGTACTCCTGTAGATAGCCTCGAGGAGCTGCAGCTACGAATTAATCAAAAATGCCAACAAATCAGAGCCAATGAGAGGGTTTTTGAAAGAGTTCGAATATCTTTCAGACAAAGATGTACCGCTACCTACTTTGCGGACCCATGCTTACTAAGACTTTTTTGTTTATTTTGGTCCATACTACTTATTACCTCTGTAAATATTTTACACTCTTTTTTTAACACCCTATATATAAACAGTTTTATAGGGACCTTAACATTTTATATATTTCGTCTTTTTATAGTGGCTTTTTTTGAAGGTTTTTTTTATAAAATTTTTTATTGCGCTAATTTGCAAGCCACTGGTGTACATAGAATACAGTGTGCATTACAAACATCTTTGCAGAATAATAAAAGTGGTTCATCGGTAATTTATGGACTTGAGCTCAAGCCAGTGTTGTTTAACATGTATATAATTTACATATCTACCGGATAACAATAGACAGAATCATAGACTTGTTTGCATAAACATAGGCGTTAGAAACATAAAAATCAACAAATTATCAACTTTAATAATATGTTTTAAATGTTTATTGTAAACTACTCTAAAAGTACGTGTTTAATAATTTATTGATTTCACAGATTTGCGTAAGTCGTCGTATTTTATTTTTTAAAAACTAGTTATGCAAAATTAATCTTTAAATAACACCTCGTTTATTAAATTAAAATGTTGCAATGATCAGTTTTTTTGTGACTTGTAAGCTTTGTATCGGCATTTAAATAAATGGTAGGCCCCCACCGCACTGTCTCTCTGCAAGAAAAAGGTATCCTCGAGCTTCTTCCATTCGAAACGGTCCTTGGTTTTCCTTGACCATCCCTCCATCTTGTAGCTTGTTTTCCAGCTTTTCAATCCTGATCGAAGGACCCGAAATGTTAGTGTATCGGAATATAATAATAATATTATAAGCCTCAACATTCTCATTGTAGAGAAAACGTCTCCTCCAGCTTCTTCCATTCGGAACGGTCCTTGGTTTTCCTTAATCAAAGAGGTCCGGCGAATTTGGTAAGATCATCCCTCCATCTTGTAGCTTGTTTTCCAATTTTTCAATCCGGATCGAAGAACCCGAAATGTTAGTGTATAATATTATAAGCCTCAACATTCCTACTGCAGGAAAAACGTCTTCTCCAGCCTTTTCCATTCGGAACGGTCCTTGGTTTTTCTTAATCAAACAAGTCCGGCGAATTTGGTAAGATCATCCCTCCATCTTGTAGCTTGTTTTCCAACTTTTCAATCCAGATCGAAGGACCAGAAATGTTAGTGTATCGAATTATAGTAATAATTTATTATAAGCCTTAACATTCCCCCTGCAGAGAAAACGTCTCCTCCAACTGTTTCCATTCAGAACGGTCTTTAGTTTTCTTTTATCAAAGAGGTACGGTGAATTTGGTAAGATCATCGTTCCATCTTGTAGCTTGTCTTCTAACTTGCCTTTTACTATATTATATTAATTGATATCATACTATTGCTCTGTACGATCATCTATATATTACAGAGCTCGTCTATTACAAACCCCCATTTCCCAGGTTCTAATCTCAGCAATGGTGAAAGTATCAACTAGATTTTCAATTTATTCTTAAAAATAATAAATTGAAAATGTGGATAGTAACTGCGGCAGTTAAAAAAATAAACTTTTCTAGCAAGCAGATATTGTTTTGTAAGTGTTATAAATTATTTTAATGCAACTTTAATTTAATATGGCTTCCGTGATCTAAACATCTGAACAGCGTTCGACAAACATAATAAAAAACAAAAAGCTGTCAGAAACAAAATACGCGCAATGTGAAATAAAATACAAGAGCCATGTACTACTTTTTAATTCAGGTAGCAATTAATTCCTATAACAAGCATAAGTCAAATACGTGCTACTCATTTGTTTTCAATAGATGACTGTGTCCGATTCGCGCTTGTTTCATTATTGAAGACAAATTGTTTGCACGTACTTTCTTCTGCTGAAACTATGAATATACCACGTCTAACAAATTAAATTGGATAAATTATTGTTAATCTTTCGTTATGTTTTTAAAACAAATTGTAATTGTTTCTGGAACATTAATTTTAATTCCACTAAAATACATAATCAGACATCAATTTTTCATATACAGATGTATTTTTAGGGTTCCGTACCTTCAAACGGAACCCTATTACTGAGCCTACGATATCCGTCCGTCCGTTCTTCTTTCCTTCCATCCGTCCGCCGTCCGTCTGTCACAGGGTTCTATTTCACAAATAATAGTTAGAATTAAATATGATGTCTGTCTGTCCGTCCGTCTGTCACAAGGCTCTATCTCACAAATGATAAGAGGTAGCTAGTTGAAACTTTCACAGATTGTGTGTTGTGACATGAATCCTGGCAAATAATAAAAATTCAAAAAGTTTAGTCCCTAGGAGGCTCCCCATACGTGGATATATACTCGTATATCTTGTATGTACCCCCAGGGGAGACATTGTAATGTGGTTACTATTCCAATGTTCTTTGGGAATTAGCGTTCCCAGGGACCCGAGCTCGTACCAGTCGGTTTGTGTATACCGGCTGGCGGATTCTAAACAACAAATGGATTATTTGTTGTGTTGAAGACGCTAATGACCTGAGTTGTCGACGCGTCTACAATCTACAAATAATTGATTAATTAATCTTGTATGTATCTCTGTTGTTTTTTTTAAGGTACTGAATGTAATTTCAGAATTGTTCTACATGTTTTCCGGTCCGGCTTCGCCCGGGTAGATTTTGATTTGGCAACAATTTCTCATATATAAAAATTATATACACAAACCTTCCTCGTTTATCGCTCTTTCTATTAGTGAAAACCGTTTCAAAATCCGTTGCGTGGTTTAGAAGAAGTAAGCGGAGAAACAGAGGCAGACAGCTCAACTTAGTTTTATACTGTTTAGAGATATATAATCGCGCTTCTACAATATCTGAAATGAACGCAAGCGAAGCTACGGGTAAAAGCTAGTAATTAATAAATACTAATATTGTGAAACAATTATGCATCAAGAAATAAGTAGATACTTAAAAATATATAAAGTATAGATGTTAAGAAATTGTCTGCCAATAAACAAACTATGTAGTTCCTCGTTTAGATATGGAAATTATATCTGAACTAGCGGTCCCGTCCGGCTTCGCCCGAGTGCTAAGAATGTATGATTTATTATCCCCCCCCCCGCGAGAAATTCTCCCCCTGCGAAGCGAAATCGGGTTGGTGGTGTTTATAATATTATAGTAGTATTCCGCATATACGTTAAAATATGCAATAGACTTTCAGAGTTACATTTTGTTACTATTCCACAGGAATTCTCCCCCACCGAGAGAAATTTACCAAAATTAAATATAACCTATATCACTCAGGGATAGTGTAGCTTTCTATTAGTGAAAGAATTTTTAGAATCGGTTCAGTAGTTCCAGAGATTACCTACACAATTTAAACTTACCAACTTTTCCTATTTGTTTATTAGTTTAGATTACTAATGATGGGTAATAAAAAGACAAAACAGAATTATGGACGTTGCCATTTTGTTAGTTGAAAGATTCACAGTGGCACCGGTTTCCAATACACCCAAAATTATACCGACAAAATAATGTGTATATTTAACGAGGTACATTCCAAAAGTGCAAATATTTGATTTTATCTGATCAATTATTGAGAATTGTTTATTTTATTTATATTTTCCGTACAATTAAATTCATTGTTAATTAATAATTGAGTATAAATTAAACCGATGTCTTCCAATTTGTTTTTGAAGGCATTTATTTCCTCTTTCACAAGAAAAGAACGTACCTATATATTTGTGATACAATAATCTATATTAAATAGATTTATGCGGCTGTTTTGCAATTGAAATTTTTTATTGGAAGAGCAGCCAATTACATAATTGAATCCTGCAAATATCAACCATAGTCACAGTCAAATAATTTCGCCTACATGAATAGCTCTCGTTACTACGATGATTCACATCTACAACCTAGCTTTAATTAATAACACTCGCATGTAGTGGAATTCTATTGATTCCTTTGCATATATGGAGAATGTTAGATTGGTAATCATTTCACGGTTGAGTAATTGTAAGCTCATTCCGCAGCGATAGTGGAAAGGTTCAGGTTAGAGTCCTGACTGTGACTATGGTTGTTAAAATGATTTTTTCCGATATTTGCAGGAATCAATTATGTAATTAGCTGCTCTTCCAATCAAAATTTACAATAATCTCTATCTTTTAATGAAGTATTCTCTACAGGAAGTTACCCCCTGCAAATTTGTATTATAAATATCGTAAATATGTTTGTAAATAAATCTTCTATCTATCTTCTATCCGCGACAAGGTCATGAATTGGGTTTTTAAATGAATTTTTTTTTACTTAAATGGAAGGACCACATACAAGTTTTATAGCAAAAACTTTATTTTTATTTTTTTTGCTTACTAATTAAAAAGTTATATTTAAATAAAAATTAATTTTTAAACTCAGTTCCGAGCGCCGAAAGAATCCGAACGCGTGTGACGTCATTATGTTATCTGTGGTCTTTGTATCCATGGTTACCAAGTTAAAAATTTATTATTTTTGATAGTATGTGTAATACATATACACAAATACCAACAAATGCAGACACATTTTAACATAACGACGTCACAAACATTCCTGGCGCGTTTTCAAGTCACGTGATATTTTTTAAATTTTTATACATTTTAATTAATTTTTAGTAATTTATCTATAGCTTTAAAAACTTTTTTCTTTTCGATTTTCAATATTATTTATGTTAAATTATTAGAAAAAATTAAAAAATTAATAATTTTTTTTAAACTTAAATACCTAATTCTGATTGCATTAACCAAATTGTTACACTTCAAAAACTGTTTCAAAGTCCCTAGTAAATTCATTAAGTTTAGTAATGCACAATTTAGTAATAGATAAAGATTATAACGAATATATAATATTAATATCTTAAAGAAAAGATTACGTGTCTAGGAACAGTAGTTATAACAGAAGTTCGGAACGAAAAATAAGTTTATGTTCTTTCAGACGGAATAAATGTCCTCACTAATTACTTTCTCGTCTACAAAGTGTTCGAAAATAAATACACCAGATAGATACTACTTAAAGTATGTATAGTATCGTTTAGAGAAGATAGTAGCATCATTTCCCCCCAGGGGGGATATTGGGATGTAGTTGCTATCGCAATTGCATTCCAATGTTCTTTGGGAATTGGCGTTCCCAGGGATCCGGGCTCGTACCAGTCGGTTTGTGTATGCCGGCTGGCGGATTTTAATACACAGATGTGTTATATTTTGTTGTGTTGAAGACGCTAATGACCTGAGTTGTCGACGCGTCTATAATCTACAATAAATAAATAAAGTAGCATCATTTCTGCGCACAAACGACTTTCGGGTCGGACGGGTCTATGTTTTCTAATAAGGGGTGGTCCTATGATTAGGATCATTTAGTTGTTCGTCACCAGTCGAGACGCACCAAGACCTGTCCGACCCGAAACTCGTTTCTGCGCAGAAATGACGATATATTAGCTTCCCTAAACAACACCACTCTAAATATTTGAATCCGTGATTGACTTACTTTTTAAACGGTTTTATTTAGCTTGACCCCGTACATATGTTTGTTTCAAATCTTGCGACAGCTTTTTCAACTACTTCTACTTAACCGATTCTTATGAAACTTTGCACACGCATTGAGTTCACGTGACAATACAATATTATGATAATTTCAACTTGGTAACGAGGGTCTGATGATGGAATCAGGAGGTGGACAGTTGAAAGGATGAGGAGTTCGCATATTGATACGGGCCAGAAATCAAGCTAAAAACTAGAAAATAAAAATAGGTAAAAAAACTTTTAAGTTAAACGGTTTCATTTTAAATCATCAGCTGTACAAAAAACTAGAAAATTAGGACACAAACCAAGGGGCACTTTGTGTTGCTGCGTCAGCGGAATAAATAATAAAAAAGTGGGGCGCATGAAAATCTGTATAACGACTGTATAATTATTAAATAAGAACGGCTTGTCTAGAAAAAATGTGTTTCCAAGCCCACCAACAGAATTATTTCAAATGCGACCCACGTTTTTATTACTTATTCCGCTAACGCAGCGTCACAAAGTGTCCCTTGGTTTGTGTCCTAATTATTTTCTAGTTTTTGGTACAGCTGGTGATTTAAAATATAACCGTTTAACTTAAAAGTTTTTTTACCTATTTTTTTTTGAACAGCTTTTAAAAAACGTTCTTGGTTATTTCGATACAGTAGTGGTTCAGATACTATATTTCTGTCGTTAATTGTGATTTATAATAATTCGTTAATGTCCCGTTTCATCTATCAGCCAACTGGTACTACCAACCAAAATATACATTCAATTAAATAATTATGTCCACGTTTTGTGTATATATAGGCTACTATAAACTTAACTGATGAATCGAAGTGCCAAATAGCTGAAGCAACGAAGACTTATGTTTGAATCAAATTTAATTTGTATTTATGATATTATGCATAAATAAATAGTTTTGTTAAGATATTTATAATAATGATCCAAACCAGTTCAAAGATACATTAGGTTGGTATTATGCGAATCAGTAAGTACCAACATAAATTGTGTATCCAATCAAGTAGCGATGAAATCCGCATTCTTTACTTTAATTGTTATTTATTGATTTGTTTGAGAGAAAAAAATGGCACACTGTTTTTATTACCTACATGCTGTGTATGTCGTGTCGGGTTGGTGCAATTTTTTAAAGAGAACAGTGTAGCCTAGTGGATAGCGTATTTGGTTCCGCAGCCTCTAGACTAGACTGTCGTGGGTTCGAATTCCATCTGCGCTCATGGATGTTTTGTGATGTTATTTAGTTTTAAGAAAGTTGTTATTTATTGTAACGCTAATGACCTGGATGTCGACGCGTCTATAATCTACAATAAATAAAACGATTTTTTAAAGATCACTAACTGCCAAGTGGCCTAGTAACAAATCATATGTTTATATAATTTAAACTTCTTTAGGCGCGGAAAGTAGAAGTGATTCCGATCGATCAGAGTAAGGAACAAGCGTGATGGAAGTAGTAGTGGGGATAAAGAGAAAGGAATGCAACCACGGTACCTACTAGTATAGATTACCGAATGTACTTATAGTAGGTGTTGTATTTTTATATTTATTTATTTATTGAAACATAAATATCTTGTTTTTTATTTTTTTTGCATACTTACCATGGCAGATCTGAACATTTATCCATTTGGAGAGAGGTCTGCCAAGTATGCAAAGAAATTTGCAAGACAGACGAAAAAAATGTGTTTTAAAGACCACCAACAGCTAAGATTACTTGGGCCTAGCACCAATTCATATTTTCAATTTCTTATTTTTTTTTAATAATAAATTGAAAATCTAATTGACACTTTTACGAGCTCTCGGGCTAGAACCCGAGAACTGGGGACTTGTAATAGAGGAACCATAGCCCCGCAAGGCAGACGATGGTAATTGTAAATAATTGATAGTTCTCTATAATCTGTATAATATTTTATCAAGACGTGTTGAGTGATATTCGAGATACTGACATCAAAAAATGATAAAAAAAATTGAATTTGTTTGCCACCGATTTGATGTTTTCCATCATATCATTATGTCCCTGATCTCACGTAAAGACGTAACTGACAAAAATTGAAAAACAGAAATACGCCACTGAACAACCCCTTGACTTTCTTCCCCCGAAGGGGCGTAACTGTGATGCAAATGACAGATACGTCTTCATGTGAGATGAGGGATGACCTGTTAAAGTGTTAAATTCAAAATTAAAATTTTAGTAGTGTTTAGAGCATCCAAGTCCCGGGACCAAAGAAAAAGTCGGGACTTCGGGACCTAACTGAGAGAATCCTGGGACTTGTCCCTAAGTCCCGAAAATACCAAATATTGCGGATTTTTGCCGTATTGAGATTTTAACGAATTTTACACGAGTGATAATTGAAAAAAAATGAATGATATAAAAATTAAAATATAATATTTATTATTGTATTTGGTTTTAAAATAAAGAATAAAATTGAAATTAAATCAATTATTTTAGTTGATGGCCATTGAGCATTAAAGGATTCGTTTCCCAACGATGACCTTACCTTGGTAGCAAAAGAACCTGAAACTGAGAAATTTCAGGACTACGCCAGGTTCCGGGACCTCTGGAATGATCCCGGAACCTGAGATATTTAATTTAGTCCCGGGAAGTCCCGGAACTAGATGCCCTAGTAGTGTTGTCCAATAGACTTTTGTACAGTCAGAGAGCTTGGACTAAAAGCAGAAAGATTCAAATCTTCATGGTTTCCGGGCTTGTAGGCCGTGGTCCGGTGGTATTTCTACCTGACGTTTCGTCTACAACTGCGGTAGACATTCTCAAAGGCGATGTGGCAGCGGTCGAAGTGTCATCCTTGGCGGCTCACAGAGCTCTGTGAGCCGCCAAGGAGGACACTTCGACCGCTGCCACATCGCCTTTGAGAATGTCTACCGCAGTTGTAGACGAAACGTCAGGTAGAAATACCACCGGACCACGGCCTACAAGCCCGGAAACCATGAAGATTTGGAACAATGCCGGCCGTGAAAGCTTGCACACTTGGAGCAGAAAGATTGTTGGTTAAAATTTTTAATCCATCACTTGAGAAACCCATAAAAATGCAAAAATGATTGATCTCTTTTAATAGATTGTAATCAGAAGTCTTAAGTAAACACACATATAATTATGCAATTTTGAATTGCATCGAAGAACCAAATGTAAAAGGATCCAACCAAGTGGGCGTCTTACAAGAATAAATGATGTAAGTGAGACGGGGTTTCTTCTCGGATCTCGTTACATGTGAATTTATGAAATGCACATTAATCATAACTGTGAAGATATATACTTTCTTCTTCTTTATCGTCATCTTCTTCTTCTTCGATGCACTGTTATGCACTCGAAGTAATCGTATATCCACATTACTTACGACATATCGTCCGAATTACAGTAATTTGTGGCGAACGCATCACGCCGTTACTATGTACAGGGCCTGGCATCAGAATCTGATTTTTTGACGTGAATAATCGTCTAATGTCTCATACTGGGATGGCATTTTACTCCTCAAATCGTCGAGGCAGTGATGCCTAAGAAATTTTACTTCAAAATGTGACGCAAAAATTAAAAAAAATTATGAATAAAATATTAGTAAAAAAAACTTTTTAGAGACAAGCTTTTATTGAAATGTACTAAAAAAGTAAATAATATTTAATAATTTTGGTTCATAATTATTATAAAAGCGGGGGTTGTAATTTCGATCTAGTTTGTTAGTCGCAACCCCCGCTTTTATAATAATTATGAACCAAAATTATTAAATATTATTTTTTCCTTTTTAGTACATTTCAATAAAAGCTTGTCTCTAAAAAGTTTTCTTTTTGCTAAAATTTTTTTTGTTCATTTTAGTCTTTCAAAATTTTACCACCCTTTGACACCCGTAGGTGTTGAATTTCGAGAAATCCTTTCTTAGTGAATGCTTACGTCAGAAAAGGAACCAACTGTCCAAATTTCAAGTTTCTAGCTTCAGCGATTTGGCCATGGGCGTTGATTAGTCAAAAAAAAAACCTACATCCCCGTTTGAACCCCTTAGGGGTTGAATTTATTTCTAAAAACGATTTATTCATGTATTGTCATCGGGAATGCATATGTGTGCAAAATTTCAAATCGATCGGATACGCGGAAGTCGTTCAAAACTGACTTGCAAGATTTGACCTAAACAAACACACAAACAAACTAACTAACATACATTGCAAGTCAAAAAAAAGTATGTAAAAATGCTGGGGTAAGGAGATCGCCGAATTTCAAGTTGTTTACAGATTCATGCTTTTGATGAAAATAACGTCTAATGTTTCATACTGGGGTAGCATTTTAGAAATATTAGACGAAACGGAAGCGTTTAATTGACATGTGAAACAAAACACAGCATGTATAACTATGTTAAGGTCTCAGATACGGTAATCCAGGTGGCCTTGCGGAAAAGTACGAATCTACCGACAGATACAACCGCCAAGCCCGGGTTCGTATCCCGAAGGCTTTTAGTATTTTTTTTATAATGATAATATATAGGCAGGGCCGTCTTAAGCCATGCAGGGGCCCTTTGGCACACAGAGTTTGGGGATCCTTTTAGAATGTGCCAATGTTTTTTTTTGTTATTTGATTAATTGGATAAAAAATGCATTGGCACTGGATTTAGGCATTTTGAGGCCCCCATCAGGCGGAGGCTCTGGGCTCGTGCCCACGTGCCCTTATGGTGAAGACAAAAAAAATTACGATTATTTCATTTATTATATATGTTACAAACATTTGATTTTATAAGATAAATAAAAGTGGATATATTTCTTTCCATGAAAACGAATGCAATTATTCGTGTTTAACAGTATTCACGTCTTCTGTCTGCATCCGCGATACTAAAATAAATTATTTAAAAAATTATTAGTTCAGTATTGGCAAATTCTTATTTCTTATAGCAGTGTCACTGTAAAAATTGTGTAATATTATTAGGTGTGTTGCATAATATAGAACTTAATTTGAACTTGACTTGATCTATGATTTGTTTCGGTCTGCAGTAGTGTTTTACGCGTTTTTGTGAACAGTATTGCCTTTTTTATCACTGATTAATATTATTTGAGACTTTATTTTTTATTAAAAAATCCCAAAGTATACTCGTATAATGTGTGTGTTATAATAGAAGTGATTGTGAAAATACAAAAATTTCTCCCATAAAATGTTTTATATCAGAGGTACGTAATCAAAATTTAATTCGTAAAACACCTTGATAATAAGTTAAAAAAAATACTAAATTTTTGGTAAAATAATATTTTTTGTTCTTTCTTGAACTGTGTGTTTTTAACTTCCCATTGGAAGTTATTGAAATGGGTCCGAAAATCGAAATCAAAATGTATAACAAATTTTTATGTTTCAAGGTCACCACACTATTTTTACACTAATTTTAGAAAGATGTATGTGTGTGTGTGTACGTATGTACGTACGTATGTGTCCATTTCTTTCTAAGACGAAATCTCGAGAATGAAAAATGTTATCGACTACGTTAGGGTGCCAATCGACGCGTATTAACGTAAATATGATCTGAAAGAAATTTTTTCAAAATCGGTAAGCCGTTCTTTTTTCTTAACCAAATAGATTCCAAAAAAGTAGATTTTACACAATATCTCGCGAATAAAAAATTATATCGACTTCGTAAGGGTGTCAATCGAGGCGAGTTAACGTCATTTTGATCCGACATAAATTTTATAAAAATCGGTTCAGCCGTTTTTTTTTAAATTATTGTTAAAAATAAATAATAATTATGTTTTAATGATTAAAATGATTACTTTTCTGTGTAATATCTAATTTAATTATTGTTATTAAATATTTATCAAACTGGGAAGTTCGTCGTGTGGACCTCAAGGGTCGCACTTTAGTCCTAATAAACGACCCACCTCACGGCTTGTTTTTTACATTTTTACATAAAAGCGTGTGACTGTCTTCTATGTCATCGCATATGACAGTTTATGTTCAGCGTTTAAAATATCTATATTTATTTAGAGGAAGGAAATAAGAACAAAAAAAAATCCATTTACATTATTTGTTTATGTATGAGGAATAACATGTACTGTTCAAAATTATCCAATTTTGATACGTGGGACGACCCTATTAACGCACTCCGTGTCTAGTGCACTACTGAAAATTGACCAATTCTATTGCCGAACCCTGTAACTGACTGCACGCGAAATCAACCGGCCGAAAATACTTAAATAAATAATACTTATTACGTTATGGTATGAATATTGTACAAAATGGTTCACACGAGTTGTAGGTTCACTGCGTACCATGATCTGGTGCTCTAGCAAAGTAAGAAAAAGTCTTACCTGGCCCCAATGCCGGATTTAGAGGTCTGGAGGCCCCGGGGCAACAAAGGAGTGGATGTTCACTGCGTACCATGATCTGGTGCTCTAGCAAAGTAAGAAAAAGTCTTACCTGGCCCCAATGCCGGATTTAGAGGTCTGGAGGCCCCGGGGCAACAAAGGAGTGGAGGCCCCCTGGCCCCAAATTATTTTCCAAATAAAATGGACAATTTTTTTCAGACGAGTTTTCCAATAAATAATTTATTGTGAAACCAAGTATAGTTTCTTTTATTATTTAACAAACATATACTTAAATATAATCGGAAACAAGAATTGTCTGAAATTAAATGTTAGCGTTAACGAACGGAACCTTCCGAGCTTTTTTCGCCGAAAAATCGTTGATGATTTCGCATATTTTCAACGACAAAATTTAATAACCGAGATTTCAGAGAATTTTTTTTCCGAAGTCTCTATTGTGGGGACCCCTCTTTTGTGGAGGCCCCGGGGCTGTAACCCCGGTTGCCCTCCCCTAAATCCGGCCCTGCCTGGCCCTCGCTATATTTCGAGTCTATTAAAAATCGGCAACTCCGCTATTTTGGATATTCGGTATGGATATGAAAAATTGTGACCGAACTTTAGCATCCTTAACTCATCTAAAAGCTCTATAAAAACAGTCTTTTACTCATTTAAAACGAGATATGCGAGCGGATAAAAAGTTCACCAACGTACGAACGTACGTAGACACATACACACACAAACATATAGATTCAGACTCTAAGGACCTTTAAACGTGCAGATATGTCCAAATTTTTCATTCGCAAAATGGGACCCATTACAACTTCCAGTGGAAAGTCAATAAGTAACTAGCCCAAACAAACCTTTCTTTATCAAATTTCAATCACAAAATACAGTTATTTTATTTTAAACAACACGGAAGTACGTATGTGGACAAAGAAACTTGAATATTTTATAAACAAAAAAGAAACAACTTTAGTTTAAGATGATTTAATAACTGAGGATCAAGAGCGCGCAATAATTAAAATAAAAAACAAACATCTGTGATTGTATTTTGTTAACAAGTGAAGTGAATTTACATGAAAGCGCATAAATGGGCGTTATTTTGATAAACGGTAAAGCAAAACGTTGCCGCCAGGCGTACCAATACAATTTTAAATGTATGATCGTTGCAACGTATCAATATTTAATGTAATTGCAAGGTACCAACCGCAACTCATGAGTGAACCAGATATCAGCAGTGTTGCCAGCTTTAAATTTTTTTGACGTGAATGACGTCTGATATCCACACTGTGATGGCATTTTAGAATGAATGTATGAAATATGAATTATAGACGCTCGACATCAGAGGTCATTAGCGTCTGTTGGCATTTTAGAAATATTAGATGTAACGGAAATAGTCAGAAGTGGTTGACATGTGAAACGAAATAAATAAATATAATTAATAAACAAATTATTTTAAAAGACTGCATGTATGTCTATGTTAAGGTATCAAACATAATGAGCCAGGTGACCGTGTAGAAAAGTACGAGTCTACCGATAGGCACAAACACCATTAAGCCCAAGTTCGAATCCCGAAGGCGTTTTTTTTTTTAAATAATGAAATTGGATAAAAATTTAAAATAAAAAAATAAAATTACAATAATTTTATTTTTTACCTATATTTTACGAACATTTGATTTTATAAGATAAATAAAAGTAGATAACAAATACAATCCAATAAAAATTTTACAATTATTTGTGTTTAACGGTATTAACGTCATCTGGTTGTACCCACGATACAGGACAACGAATACAATAATTTGTGTTTAACGGTATTCATGTCATTTGTCTGTACCCGCAATACAGACACATAGGTACCCATTTTTTTCATTGGGTATTATAATGGTTTCAGAACTCGTTTTGTACCAAAAAAAATTATCAATAATTTGAAAGCATTTGAATTGTGTGTTTTAAAGGTTATTTGGGCCTAGCACCAATTCATATTTTCAATTCATTATTTTTTTTAATAATAAATTGAAAATTCAATTGACACTTTTACCAGCCCTCGGGCGAGAACCCGGGAACTAGGGACTTGTAATAGAGGAACCATACCAACGCCATGTAAACAACAGCATTGCTACACTCTCGGCTATTAGCTCAAGCCCTGAAAGCATTTGACATGATTTTAGGAGATTAAAGGAAACCTACATTACCTATAAAATAAAGTATTATTATTGAGAAATTTTAATATAATTTGACTACTTTCATCTACGAATATGTCTGTGGTCAAAATTTCACAAGTGTTTATGTCATCTTCGGGGTCCCGGTCCCAAAGGATGGAACCCTATTGTTCTTTTTAGGGTTCCGTACCTCCGAATGGAATCCTATTACTGAGCCTACGATGTCCTTCCGTCCGTCTTTCTGTCCATCCTTCCATCCGTTCTTGAGTCCGTCCTTCCGTCCGTCTGTCACAAGGCTCTATCTCACAAACTATAAAAGGTAGCTAGTGTAAATTTTCAAGGATTGTGTGTTGGTGCGGCATAAATCTTTGCAAATTATAATTAGAATTAAATAATCATTTTTAAGGTCACCAATAGCTATGTATTTGGACCTAACGCCGATTCATATTTTCAATTTATTATTTAATTAAAAATATAATTGATATCTTCACCACTTCTCGGATTAGAACCTGGAAACTGGGGGCTTGTAATGGATGCGTTATGGAAATGCCATATAAACAACTGTTCTTGCTAAATTCTGTCTGTCTGTCTGTCCTGTCAGTCACACGGTCGTATTCATAGTTAACCCTAAGTAGTAAGGGACACTTACTCATACTCTCAAATCGAATATGCGTTTCATAGTCAAAATTGACGTCTGTAAGGGCCCTTACATCACCCTCACCTTAAGGGTGGATAGTATGTCCCTTAAGTGTCGAAAAAATAAAAACAGTAAAACATGAAAAAAACGCATTTATATCAAAAATGACAACTAAACATAATCGGTCTGCAGTATGACCAACTGTTTTAAAGGAAAAAATCATGGAGGTTTACTATAATTCTTCCCTCACTCAAGGAAATGACTATGAAACGCTGCTTTGAATAAGGTGCCCTCAGCACTTAAGTGACCCTCAGCGAAGGGACCCTTATCACTTACCTAAAGGGTTAACTATGGATATGGGCAACAGTCTTCTAGCTCTTAATAGTCCTCTCCCTCATGCGGCTATAACACTTCCCGAAAAAAATAAGTATGGAGATTTTTCCCACAGAAGTGTAGCCAGGCAGCTATTGTGTAACTTTTGTGAATGTGTTCATTTTCACATTTTCATGTCATGTGAAAATTTTCACTCAATTGTGTAACATATGGATTCACTCGTGAAATCACTAGGCCACAAAGTAGGGATTTTATTTTTTGTTGGATATTTTCACTTTAAAAATACAAATAAATGCGGATATGAGGTTATATTATGCGGTGTTTGACAGAATAACAATGAACATAAAGAGAATCAAAAATTGATGAAGTATATAAATAAAGTGAACTTTGTAATTTAATTTATCGATCTTATATATTATATATTCATGTATTTTTGCGTATAATTATGTTTAAAAAATTGAAGAGAAATTTATTTTCAAATTTATGTATTATAAATAAATATATAAATTCATAATGTGTCTTTGCCTATATTATGTTTAAAAAATTAAGATATTTCAAATTTTTGTATTATCGTTTATTGCATTTCTTTTATTATCTATAAGAACAAAGCTGTCATGTTAAGGTATTTTTATATGTGTCCTTTTTCAATTTATTCTCTGTCTCACTCTTATTTCACGTTTCACTGACAAATTCGATGGTGAATAATGTCACGTGAAAAAGTTCACTTTTCACTTGTGTGAAAATACACAATCGCGTGAGCAATCTCACATGAGTGAAATCACTAAAAACGAGTTACACAATAGGTACCCAGGAACATAACTATTAAGTAGGAGCAAGTCAAAAAAACTTTCCTATAGACACCCGTCTATAGGTAAGCTTTTTTGACTTTCTCCTACTTAATAGTTATGTCCCTGCTGACACTTCTGTATGAAAAATCTCGATTCTCAATTTTTTTTACAGATGTGAAGCCAGGCACAAGATTATTAAGAGCTAAGTCAAAAAAACTCGGGTCGCAGTGCCAAAACCCTGCCGACAATATAGTGTATTTGATAATACAGGCCTTGTGGCTTTATTATGTGAACTTAAGTCTGTTTTTGGACAAAATGAAAAATTTAACCCTTTAATACATCCCTTAAAATAATATTTTTTTTCCTAATTTCAATAGTATTATCAATGCAACCTCCGTACCAAATTAAATACACCCGTCAGCAAATAAATCACTATCCGTAAACTAGTGTTTTCATAAAATTTGTAAGTCCGGTCCTGTCGTGCCGATTTTGTTAAAATTTTAGCAACACACTTTAATCTCTACTAAGGGGTAAATTCCAATTTTTAAACAATTCTGAGATTTTTTTCGGTATTTTTGGGCCCAAAAACTTTTTTCAACCCCTAAAAACTACCCTCAAAATGGTCCGATTGGGCCCATTTTAAATAGGTTCCGTGCGGTGATGGATTCCAACGTGTCTACCAAATTTAGTTCAAATCAATTAAGTCTTTCGAGAGTTATGCCGCGAACACATATATATATATATATATAAAATATATATATATACATATATATACAGTGTGTCCACAGACTCATCCTCAACATGGGGATCTCCGTTGTTATGGGAGATAGAGATTTGGTTAAATGAGACAAAATGTGCAGAATCTCCAGTACTACTACCCTGCGTAGTCAAACTTTCCATATTTTGCTTGGTTCGCGACCGACAGTTGAAAAACGAGATTTACCCATTTTCGTTTTTTGTTTATAACTCGCTTATTAAGTAAGTTATAAAAAAAATATTTTCACTTTCTTAAGGCCGTTTTTTATGAAGATTTCAAATCTCTTTTCATATTTTTATTTACTTTTATAGTTTTAGAGATACTTGTATTAACTTTGTTTTTTTAAATACACGTCAAAGATGGCCATGACACCATTCGAAAGAGATTTTTTTTCTCTTTAATTTGATATGAGGGTTGATGGATTTATTTTCAAAAATAACAGAGTTATACGTAAAACACTGATTTTTAGTAGTAGGCTATGCTAAATTAATTGATAAAACAACAGAAGGCTTAGCAAACAGTTGAAATTCGCGTTGGTTTAGTAAACAGCTGTTTTGTTTTAGCTGTCAAAGTGTAGTTTGTTGCTAATTTGTCAGTTTACTAAGTGATTTATTAAATTTACTTTTGTTATCATGGAACCATTTTGTAACAATGTTACATGTTACATTGTTACATTCTATGTCACAAAAATTCGACCAGAGTTGCAGAAATGTACTTCGATCAGTATCCAGAATGAAGACAACCTCATTCGTCTATTTACAGAAACTTACGAGTAAATTTAATAAACTATGGATCATTTAAAAAGCCGTTTACCAAGTCAACGCGAATAAGTCAAGAAGACAAAACTACTGTTTTACGATCAATTGTTGAAAATCGCTTATTTTTCATTGTTACAAAATGGTTCCATGATAACAAAAGTAAATTTAATAAATCACTTAGTAAACTGACAAATTAGCAACAAACTACACTTTGACAGCTAAAACAAAACAGCTGTTTACTAAACCAACGTGAATTTCAACTGTTTGCTAAGCCTTCTGTTGTTTTATCAATTAATTTAGCATAGCCTACTATTAAAAATCAGTGTTTTACGTATAACTCTGTTATTTTTGAAAATAAATCCATCAACCCTCATATCAAATTAAAGAGAAAAAAAATCTCTTTCGAATGGTGTCATGGCCATCTTTGAC
The DNA here is from genome assembly GCA_039654895.1 of Mongoloraphidia duomilia. Lineage (NCBI taxonomy): Eukaryota > Metazoa > Arthropoda > Insecta > Raphidioptera > Raphidiidae > Mongoloraphidia > Mongoloraphidia duomilia. Next base: position 20,562,967 of record CM077527.1, read on the forward strand.
GTGTATTTAAAAAAACAAAGTTAATACAAGTATCTCTAAAACTATAAAAGTAAATAAAAATATGAAAAGAGATTTGAAATCTTCATAAAAAACGGCCTTAAGAAAGTGAAAATATTTTTTTTATAACTTACTTAATAAGCGAGTTATAAACAAAAAACGAAAATGGGTAAATCTCGTTTTTCAACTGTCGGTCGCGAACCAAGCAAAATATGGAAAGTTTGACTACGCAGGGTAGTAGTACTGGAGATTCTGCACATTTTGTCTCATTTAACCAAATCTCTATCTCCCATAACAACGGAGATCCCCATGTTGAGGATGAGTCTGTGGACACACTGTATATACATATATATATAAACATTTCCAAAAATGGTGCCAAATTGTTCAGGAGGCTATGAAACGTCGAGAAATTTAAGTCCGACCCCTAGGTCCCGCCATCCGACCGACGCCAATAGTGTATGTGCCATATGGCAAATACACTAAAAAGCTTGCCTAGACACTTGTCTAGACTTTAGGTAATCATTTTGAACTTGGGTGGATATCTGCCATCTTAAAAGTTTTCCCGCTATGACGCCATTAAAATGGCGGCCGCTCAATCACAAAAATTGCTCATATCGCGTTTAATATACGAATCTTTAAGGGCTACAATATTATTAAATTGTAGGTACTTATTTTAACTCGATGGACCAAACCTAGACAACTGCAAATTTTTGTTGAACTTATATTTAGGGAATTCTCGTACATCGTAAAGGAGGTAAAAAGATTAAAATTTTTGGGGTGATAGAGTAGATTTAAAACATTTTTTTTTTTAATCCAAAATGGCGACGTGAGAGGCCCAAAAAGTAACAAATGTTGTTGTCCTCGGTCGCAAAAAAATACATAAATAGTGCATCAGTTATTGATTGTGTTTTATTCTCTGTCATGTCGCTTTTTTGTTTCATCGCTTCATGAACTTACCTGCACTGAAGATAAAGTAAAAAAAATACGAAAAAATTCGACCTGAACGGTTTTGTCTTTTGTCCACCGATATAACACGTGACCGAAATGGAACCTGTTATCAGATTCGGTTGTGATTTAATTGGAAAGTAATATTAACTTTAAAATACGGCAGTTACGTATGTAATGTTACGTTCGAAACATAAATTTAATTTTGTAATAATATTAATTAACATTAATTACTATCGGTCCATTTTTTATAATTATTTATATTTTATATTTGTAATAATTTTGCCCTGTATTAAACTAACATAAGTGAATGAATGAATTGTAGATTATAGACGCTCGACAACAGAGGTCATTAGCGTCAACTAACATAAGTATAAAAATCATTATGCAGAACCATATATGACTTCCATGTCCCAAAAAAAATTTTTAACGCCACCAACAGCTAAGGTTATTTGGACCTAGCACCAATTCATATTTTCAATTTATTACAAAATCGTTTTTAATTTGAAAAATTTCAGTGGAATTTGCCAGAAATTAAGATGTTTATACTTAGACAATATTTATAGATACATGAAATAAAACTTTTTATAAATAAAATTGAACGTCCTTCCGCCAATAAAAAGAGAAAAATAATAACTTTTTGAGTGGAAGAAAAGTGTACGCCACTGCTTTTTTCAAAATAAAAATTATTTTTATAATTCTCAGTCAAAACGGTCCCTTAAGTTTTTAACGTCTGATGGATTTTTTTTTAATTTTAAAACCCTGTATCTACCTATCTCAGAAATAAAGCGGTTACGGATCATATTTTATATAAACTTTTTTTCTTAAAATCAACCGAGGAATAAGGTTCTCAAGTATCGGAACCTTATTCTGTATTTTGTAGTATAAGGGCTTTGTGGTAAATGAGCCATGTTCCTGAGAGTAGTTCTTTCAATTATCCACGAGAGGCAGCACTTGTGGTAGGTACAAACATTATTTATTACCCATTAGTGTCGTGTCATTTTAGTGCTATAACTTAATTATTTAATTAATTTAATAATTAAGTATATTTGTAAAACGACACGACACTAATGGGGAATAAATAATGTTTGTACTTACCACAAGTGCTGCATCTCGTGGATAATTGAAGGAACTACTCTCAGGAAAATGGCTCATTGCACTGAAATTTTTAATTTTTTTTTTAATAACTTCAGAACATACCGATTGTTTTAATTCTGTTTCTTGTGTTGACTGAAAGAAAGTAAAAGGTTCATGATATTGAAACAATACATATTTTATATGTTACAATTGTTACACAATTTAAATTAGTTTTCATTGTTGTAACATTGAAATTGTGTGTTCAATTAACGATTAATATTCCATTTGATTACTGATATTATACCTTGTTTATTCTTGACAGATTATTAAATATATTATTATTAACTATGCATTTTGTTTATTTCAATGTCTTCACACAATGTTTACACGCTTTGATTGAGAAATAATGATTAATTAATCCGTTGACAATCAAACATAGCTTACATTGTTATTGCTGAATGCTCTATAAACCATCATAATGTTTAATATATCCTTATTTAGGACTACTATGTCAGGGTTATGCCGGGTTGCAGACCGCTTTGTCTTTATTTATTTATTGTAGATTATAGACGCGTCGACAACTTAGGTCATTAGCGTATTAAATTACATTAATTAGCTTAAAACCTCGCTTAAAACTAAATAACATCACAAGATATTCATGAGGGCAGGTGGGATTCGAACGCACGACAGTCTAGTCTAGAGGCTGGTACCAAGTACGCTATCCACTAGGCTACACTTCCCTCGAACGCTTTGTCAAAAAATCTGATTTGACATTGACCTTTATGGACAAATATGTGTGATCACTGTCAAATCAAAATTTTTGACAACACTTCCTGCAACTGAGCATAGATAAACAAATGACTGATCTAAAACAAATGACTGATCTACTTATAGAAAAAAGAGGACAGTGTGGTCCAGTGGTTAACGTCGCGGCCTCTGGATCAGACTGTCGTAGGTTCGTTTTGTGATGTAATTTAGTTTTAAGTGAGTTGTTATTTAAAGTAATCAAGACGCTAATGACCTAAGTTGTCGACGCGTCTATAATTTACAATAAAAATATATACTTAGAAAAAGATCGCTTTCCAAACTAAATTTTGGTCAAAATGCGTGAAAAAATGTGGTTTCGAAGTGGAAAATGTACAAAAAATTATGTTAAATACATATATGCACCACATCGCCTTTGAGAATGTCTACCGCAGTTGTAGACGAAACGTCAGGTAGAAATATCACCGGACCACGGCCTACAAGCCCGGAAACCATGAAGACTTGGAACAATGCCGGCCGTGAAAGCTTGCACACCTGGATAAATATCACCTGGATAAATATCAATTTCAATCGATCAATTATTTTTCGAGGATCGATCTAAATTTTGGAACATGGAAGTCTTGTACAGTTGTCATACCGATATTTTAAAATACTGTTAATATAATTAATGATTCGAGCTACTTATATTAATTACTGTTCATTGGCTTTTAATTAATGACCAATTCAGTCCGTATTATAGGTACCTACTTAATAGTTATTACCCTTTATTGCGCTGAAAACTTTTCATGATACATTTGACTAATTTCCTAATTATTTATTAGATCCATATATGTAATACTCCTATATTGCTAGCCGGGGTCTGAAGTCGGGCGAAAAGACTACGGTACAGACATATATATGTCTGCCTCTCTTAAAAGACGTCGAGTCTTATGCGCATGTCCGAGAATACTTTACTATTAGTCCAGTAATTTTAGATTTCCACTGCAGAAAAATTCCCAGTTAGCTGATTTTTTTTTATTTACCTTCGTTATGGTGTTTTAAAAAACGTGTAAAAAGTCCCCATCGATATCGTGCCGGCGTTGCCAGATATTCGAGGTTCAAGTTCACGATAGACGGTTTTTAGCGAATTTCTCGGTTCCGTTTTATTTTTTGTAAAAAATGGTTATTACTAATCTTGTAGAGGACGAAATTATCTACAACTTTTGTATAAACATTTTTTGTCTACGATTTATAGTTTTTCTTATTAAAGCACCCGCGGCTTCCTCCCCCTCGATTTTACATAACGGGATTATGCTGCTTCCCGAGGACCTAACAAAATGATTTGTAGATTTATTTTAAGTTGAACTTAAAGCTAACGATTAATTATAATTTTATCGAAATTAATGCAGTAGTTCTCTACTTATAAGCAACCAAACATACAAATCGACAGCGCTCAAACAGACAGACAGACCGACAATTTTTTTCGAAAATACGATATTTATACTTGACATCAATTATAAAGACCATTCGTAAAGTAATTTCGTAAAAAAAATTTACAAGGGTTGAGAGAGTGCGGATAAAGTACGAGTATGCATTTGCATACCGTATAACGCACTCTACTAAGAATAGCTCGGAGTAACCATACTTTTAATTTTTTTTCAAAATTCCTTTACGAATACTCCTTATAATTGTTATAAAGACTATTCGTAAAGAAATTTTGTAAAAAAAATTAAAAATGTGGCTATTATTACTAGAGTGCGTTATACGGTATGCAAATGCATACTCGTACTTTATCCGCACTCTCTCAACCCTTGTAAATTTTTTTTACGAAATTACTTTACGAATGGTCTTTATAATTGATGTCAAGTATAAATATCGTATTTTCGAAAAAAATTGTCGGTCTGTCTGTCTGTTTGAGCGCTGTCGATTTGTATGTTTGGTTGCTTATAAGTAAAGAACTACTGCATTAATTTCGATAAAATTATAATTGATCGTTAGCTTTAAGTTCAACTTAAAATAATGGTACAAATCATTATGTTAGGCCCTCGGGAAGCAGCATAATCCCGTTATGTAAAATCGAGGGGGAGGAAGCCGCGGGTACTTTAATAAGACAAACTATAAATCGTAGACAAAAAATGTTTATACAAAAGTTGTAGATAATGTCGTCCTCTACAAGATTGATAATAACTATTTTTTACAAAAAATGGAACGGAACCGAGAAATTCGCAAAAAACCGTCTATCATAAACTTGAACCTCGAATATCTGGCAACGCCGGCACGATATCGATGGGGACTTTTTACACGTTTTTTAAAACACCATAACGAAGGTAAATAGAAAAAAATCAGCTAACTGGGAATTTTTCTGCAGGTGGGTGATTTTAATATCTAAAATTACTGGAGTATATAACTAGGCTTTAAGCTTCAAGCAGAGAAGACTTGTAGCGATCAACAATCCAAAATAATGCTGTAACTAGGGTAGTGAAAAATTATTATAAAAACAGTGATTTTGACAAGTAAAAAAAAGATTATAATGAAAAGTAAAATAACAAATTGTAAATTATTTATTTGGAAATAAATAAATATCAATACCGAACATAATTATTATTATAAATATTGTGTGATTAATATCCCCACAGGCTTTCCCCACGATACTTGCGCACAACGAGATGGGTTTCTTGACAAAGATAGAAACAGTCATTTGCTGTCTCACTTGCGGCGTGATACTTCCATTTACGGGCGCTAGCAATATAGGAGTATTACATATAATATGATTAGACCGCAGTTATTTTGCATTGTTACCTACTTTGTTTTTGTTCAGTCGATACAAAATAAATTTACGACATCAAACGTTCATTAATCATTTCTACAATAAAAAATTAACTGCCATAAAAATCATAAAAAATACCGGAATGAAAATAAAATTATTAGGTATCTCGTAACTATACCAGAGAATGGTCTGTTTTTTCAGGGACACTTTTCAAGTTCTTTATTAAGAAACTGATCTATTTTTTTATGGATATTTTTATATCATTATTTATTTACTCGTTTAAAAGAGTTCAATCTTTTCACCCATTTATTCCCACGATTTAATTTCAACATTCTAATTGTTATTTTTTATATGATTGAGATAATTATGTCGTTGGTATGATTTAATTTTGATAAACTTTAAAACGCTGAGCTAGGAGATCTAACGAAACAGTTAATCACACATAAAAAATTAATTCCCTACCAAAAATTAATGAGTAAATATTTTTCTTCAAATAATTCAAAATCATTACCTAATTATTATAATTTATAATCAACCATCGTAAGCAGAAATCAATGTCATCAATTATTGTATCTCCGTCGCATCCAGATCCACGCAACAAAAATTATACCTACCATAAAACGTTGAAACCCAACTGTAAAACAAAAAAGTATCGTAAATATAAGAACACAAGTGATTGGAAAAGTTCTATAAAAAATGTATTTAATTCACTTAACGATTGTTTCGGACTATTAACTATACTTGAAACAGTTCATGATTACTTTGTACTACGTGATCGGAGACTTCTTCATCATCTAAATCATCCAACCAAAAAGCACACCATTAGAAACTTTTAAACCCAACTATGTTAATTTAAAAACAAAGAAATCTCCATCAATGTTAAAGAAACTTGCCCATCATCCAAATCATCCTGCAACAAAAAAGTACACCACTAGAAAGCGTTTAACCCAACTAAACAAACAGATATCCATCAATGTTACTGAAGCTTATTCATCATCCAAATCACCCAACAAAAAAACACATCACTAGAAAGCTTAAAACCCAACTAAACAAACAGATATCCATCAATGTTACTGAAGCTTATTCATCATCCAAATCATTCAACAAAAACGCATACCACTTGAAAGCTTGAAACCCAACTAAATAAACAGATATCCATCAATGTTACTGAAGCTTAATCATCATCCAAATCACTCAACAAAAAAGCACACCACTAGAAAGCTTAAAACGCAACTAAACAAACAGATATCCATCAATGTTACTGAAGCTTATTCATCATCCAAATCAGGGGTGTTACGAATATTCGCATCCGCATCCGTAAATGCGGAATATTCGCATTAATTCAGACATCTGCATCCGCATTCACATACGCATCAATCAATGCGGAGTTTTTACGGATGCAGATTCACATCAACAAGTAACTACATGTAAAGAAAGTGGGCGGAGCCAGAGTGGGACGTGCTAAAAATATGATTAAACAAATAAAAAGTTAAAATTAAATTGATTTTCAGTTATTTATGCACTTAAAATTTAAATAATTATCCTTTTAAAATCCCAAAATCCGCATCCGCATCTGCATCCGCGGATGTCTAAATTTTTGCATCCGTAACAACCCTGATCCAAATCACTCAACAAAAAAGCATAGATACCACTAGAAAGCTTAAAACAACAGATATCCATCAATGTTACTGAAGCTTATTCATCATCCAAATCACTCAACAAAAACGCATACCACTAGAAAGCTTGAAACCCAACTAAATAAACCGATATCCATCAATGTTATCGAAACGGGTATCTATCAATGTTACTGAAACTTGTTTATCATCCAAGTCATCCAACAAAATTGCACACCATTAGAAACCTTGAAACCCAACTACGATAATCTAAAAACAAAGAGCTATCCATATCGCGTTTAAATATACACGTGTCTATATTATATTATCTTATATGTTGTTAAACACCTTGTTAAAACACAGGTTCTTACAGCCGATCCGGCCGTCGCGTCGTACCATATGCCATGATGTATGCGAATGTATTATGTAAATACCTACACTTATAGAGCAAATAATAACAGCATATTGCTACTTGCCCCGTGTTATATGCGGTATGTCCTGTTCAATTTATGACCAGATATTGTTCTCTTCAAGTGTCTTTGTAATATCTTACGACCGGCTACGGCACAATACCTCCTATTACTAACTGTAACCAGAAATTGATAATGTATCGACGCATAAATCTAGCATAGAGCAACAAACCGCGACGTTCTTGCTACATTTCTCTGATGTAACGTTGCCAAAAATTATGTTTTTTTCCAAACGGTACTTTCTTATGAGTTAAGGTATGCTTGATTGCTGGTACGACTTTGAAGTAGATTTAAGATAAAGAAGAATAGTATATTGTGCGACTAGTGGGAGAAAGAGGAGATTCCTCGAGTGTGGATTTTGCCGCACGAGCGTAGCGAGTGCGGTAAAACACGAGTGGAATCTCCTCTTTCGACCAATAGTCGCACACAATATTTTGTTCAACTACCGCAAGAAATGTCATTTCGTGGCTCTGCTGAGCGTGGGCGAAATATTGAGTGACCTGATTGATTGACGAAACTATCAACACTTACGTAAACGTTCCCCGTAATGGACGTAGTGGGCGAAATGGCATTTCGCCCACTCTCTACGTCAACAGGAGCGTGGGCGAAATGGCATTTCGCCCACTCTCTACGTCTACAGTCAGAGAATTCATTATTTCGCCCACTCTCAGTAGAGCCACAAAATTACATATTTCTTGCGGGTTTCTACACAATTGCTACATTTTTCTGACGTAACTTTCAAAATTAGATTCTTTGTTTTCTTTTTCTAAATTTCTCTTTCTTATGCGAAATCTACTTTGAGAGTTTTACCATACTCAATGAGACATTTTTATCTGTATGGTAATTTTTACGTACGTACATTTAATAATAATAATAGTAACAAATAAATCATTATTTAGAGTAAAAATGAAGCCCCACAGGTATTGTAATTTCTCCATTTTAAATAGCAGATATTAACTTATACTAAACCTAATGGTCGTAAATCGTAATCAACACTAATATATAAAATTTTTATGGGACGTTCTCTGCTGACTATTTTTATACATAAAACTATAATAATGGTCACATTCTAAGGTTATTGTCAATTTAATTTTTCTAATAGTGTGCACTCTGCATCAATCTAATAAATGTTTTATTTGTTTCAGGTCAGTTGAAAAAAAATATCAGAGGTGTTTGGTAAGTCAAATTTGACTATCTACTAATAAGAAAAAATAGAATAAAACTATTTTTAATAAACAGAAAATATCATGTGGCGTTATAGACCGAGAGCTACTGACAATTTTTTGGTGTTATTTATTCAAGGCCTTATTTTTGTGAAAATGTTGAAGGAGGCATATTAAAGTGCCCTGAATAACGGATTTTGCTAGATAGCGGTATGGGTGCAGGGATGCAGAGCGCCCCTAACATGTAACAAAAAAAATGATCACAATTATTATAGCTTCAAGGCTGAAATTGTTTGTATAGCTTGTCGGTGACCCAATAATGCCATTATAATATTTGTAGATCGATTGGTCAGTATTAAAGGGGTGGCAGATCACCCTAAACGTGTCATGTACCCGACGAAATTTATATTATTAGTTCAAGGTTCAAATTTTAATATGTTGTTTCGGCGACTGTTTTAAGCATATACTTCAATTTTCAGAACAAAATGTCGGTATTAAGCCCCTTGCAGAACGATATAAACACCTAGGCGAGCAAGTTTACTTCTAAGAGAGGGGGTTAATACCGACATTTTATTGAAATATATGCTTAAAACAGTCGCCGTAACAATTCATATTAAAATTTGAATCTTGAACTAATAATATAAATTTCCTCGGGTACATGACACGTTTAGAGTGATCTGCCACCCCTTTAATACTGACCAATCGATCTGCAAATATTATAATAGCATTATTGGGTCACCGAAAAGCTATACAAACAATTTCAGCCTTGAAGCAATAATAATTGTGACCATTTTTTTTGTTACATGTTGGGAGCGGTCTGCATCCCACCCATACCGCTATTTAGCAAAATTCCTTACTCAGGGCACTTTAATATGCCTCCCTCAACATCTTCACAAAAATTAGGCCTTGAATAAATAACATCAAAAAATTGTCACTAGCTCTCGGTCTATTAAAACTAACGTCCATATTTGCTAAGTGTAAATTGCTATGAATTTTTATGTATTTCGGACTTTTTAGTCATCAGAAAACGCCAGTGTTATAATAATAACAGTAGAAAATATAATAATAATTATTATAGTTCAGCCTACGTTCGATCGTTTTCTAATACGGCAAAAACTATTTTCATGTTATTGTTCAATGTTGGAGTTAATATCGGTATGGATTTAAACAATACTGGTTTTTTGTATCATTCGACTCGAAATAAGTAGATACCAGTCTTTCATAGGGTAGTGTTCAAGGATCAGTGGGGGTCCAAAAAGGGGGAAGAGGACTATTTTCCCTCCAAGTTATAGTTAAGGATTTTAATCCGAGAGAATTTTCTCAGTTTATTAAGGTTCCGTACACCCGATGAAAAAACGGAACCCTTATAGGATCACTCTCGTGTCTGTTTGTTCGTCCGTCTGTCACAGCTTATTTTCTCCGAATCTACTGGACGAAAAAAGTTCAAATTTAATACATATATAGAGTTTGGTGACCTAATCACGAACGTATAGCGTAAATAAACGAATTCTGATTTTGGGGGGCAAGTGCATCATATGACGTATCAAATGAAAGAGCTCGTTACGAGAAATACAAATATATTTTTTTCATAATTTTAAAATGCATAGTTTAAAAGATAAAAATATATGAGCGCTGTGGTTGGAATAAAAACAAAAATAAAGATAGTTATTTCTTACCACAACAATTTTATTGATGGATGTACATTTCGAAAGCTATGCTTTCATCTTCAGCAAACACTATACATCAATAGAGTTTGCTGAAGATGAAAGCATAGCTTTCGAAATATACATCCATCAATAAAACTGTTGTGGTAAGAAGTAACTATCTTTACTTTTGAGTTTAAAAGATATTCAGAAAATATACGGAAATCGGGCATCCCCCCCTTATATCCGAAACTACTGAGCCTGAAATTTTGAAAAAACGAAAATATAGGGCCTCACTCATAGTTTACAGGAAAACCTAAAATTCTAAATCTTTAAATTCCCGCGGGAAACGAAACAGTACGGAACCCTCTCCACGCGAGCCCGACTCGCACTTAACCGGTTTTTTTTTATTGCTTCAAGTCACTTTGGGCTAAAGATGTTGAAGGGAAATAACGACGCCTGCCCGGCAAGGCTCTCGGACACATTTTTATTGATGTATGTAAAAAATTTTCTTCGGAGCTGAAAAAAAAATATCGCCTACAAAAATTACTAGGACTGACTCCTTTATTTCTAGTTTACTGCAAACACGCATTCTTATTATTTGCAACGTATTGAGCTTGATATGGTATTGTAATCTAATAACATAAAACTTACTGCTATTACTATTGATGTTGGTAATTTGTTACACTTGCAATGTTTCTTAAAATGTTTTAGTTGCGCAATAACAAAGTTCTAACCTAGAACTTTGTAAAGTTTACTACTTTTGAAGATTTATAGGACTGAAATCTCTCGTTCTTGACGAGCGTCTATAATCTACAATTCAATTCTCTTTCTTGTAGTGTTTTCAGCTGGTATGCACTTTTTGACACTAGTAGCGAAGTCGCCTGTCGTTGTTCTCGCTTCGCGTATTTGCCTACAGTTTATAATATTAGTATAGATTGGCAAAAAATCCTACACCCCCTTTTTACCCCTTTTGGGGTTGAATTAAAAAAAACTCTGATAGCCTATAACTTTCCTCAATAAACGGGTTATCTAACGAAATAAAATTTTCAAAACCGGACTGGTAGTTCCTGAGATTAGCGCGTGCAAACACACACACAAACAAACAAACTCTTCTGCTTTATTATATTAGCTTAGATAAACGTTAATGACCTTAGCTGTCGTCTGTCTAGCATCTATAAACTATAATCTGAATTCTAAAATTAATAATTTAGATTTATATTCAGCACAGTGGATGAATAAATTGAGTACTGAGAACGAACTGAAAAAACGTTTATACTTAGGCTATAAACCTACTTTGAAAGTAAATTTAGCTTTTGAAAGTTGTACCGAGCAAATAGGTAAGGTTTTGATACAATTCTCCAGTTCCCGGGTTCTAGCCCGAGAACCGGTAAAAGTGTCAATTGGATTTTCAATTTATTATAAAACAAGCCGTGAGGTGGGTCGTTTTTTAGGACTAAAGTTCGAACCTTGAGGTCCACACGACGAACTTCCCAGTTTGATAAATATTTAATAATAATAATTAAATTAGATATTACACAGAAAAATAATCATTTTAATCATTAAAACATAGTTATTATTTATTTTTAACATAAATTAAAAAAAAAAAAAAAAACGGCTGAACCGATTTTTATAAAATTTATGTCGGATCAAAATGACGTTAACACGTCTCGATTGAGACCCTTACGAAGTCGAATTAATTTTTTTTTTCGCGAGATATTGTGTATAATCTACTTTTTTGGAGTCTATTTGGTTAAGAAAAAAGAACGGCTGAACCGATTTTGAAAAAATTTCTTTCAGATCATATTTACGTTAATACGCGTCGATTGGCACCCTAACGTAGTCGATATCATTTTTCATTAGAAAGAAATGGACACATACGTACACACACAGAGAGATATCATTCTAAAAATAGTGTAAAAATAGTGTAGTGAACTTGAAACATAAAAATTTGTTATACATTTTGATTTCGATTTTCGGACCCATTACAATAACTTCCAATGAGAAGTTAAAAAAAAAAATAATGAATTGAAAATATGAATTGGTGCTAGGCCAAAATAACCTTAGCTGTTGGTGGTTTTTAAACCACAATTTTTAAGGTAAGGCATTGAAATTTGAACCTGTTTATAGGTATTGCAGGACTACTGGTTTCCAGGTACATATTGTAAAACAAAACCTATTGTATTTCAATATAACCGTCCATAATACAATATCAGTATAAATGCATTAACCTTACCTTGTATCGTAACACTTTAATTTTCAATGTACAGGTTTATTGATTTATGTTTATGCGTATTGTTTCTTATCGTCGTACCAACTAGTGTCGAAAGGGTTAATAATTAATGTCATCTCACATTTAATTTTATGCAGTGCCATGTAATATTCAAGTGGGCCCCAACTCAAAGCCTTGAAGAACGCCTTAAATTTTTCTTGTTTGTCATTTGTTTTTTTATTAAGGTTACATTACAGCCTTATCAAGTTACAAATTTTATTTACCACTGCTCCGTTATAAGAATTTTGTTCAAGACGTAAGACATTTTAAAAACAGTTTTTTTTCGCAATAAATAAAAAGAAAATTCTGTTCATCTAAATTTTACAGTTTATTTATTTATTGAAATACTTTATAAAAATATTTTTTGCCATGTTTATTATACATAAAAGAAAACTTTTTAACAAAAAAAAAACCTCCTTCAAAAAGGCACTAAAAAGAGGAAAATAATGAAATTTTGAGGTTTGTGCCAATTAAAATATGAAGTTGGTTAAAAAGAAGATATTAATCACTATACTATACTTTTTAACCGACTTCATATTTTAATTAGCACAGACCTCAAAATTTCATTATTTTCCTCTTTTTAGTGCCTTTTTGAAGGAGGTTTTTTTTATTTTTTACTTTTTAGTGTCAAAAGGTTACATTTGCCTTAAATAATCACACGCCGTTACTTACTTTTATTAAAATCAGCCGAACTACTGAACCGATTTTGATGAAATTTCTATGGGACCAATCTGAAAGTAAATCCTTTCAAATTAAAAAAAAATTTTCAAAATCGGTTCATAAACGACGAAGTTATCCGCGAACACACATAAAACATAAAAAATATATACGGTCGAATTGAGAAACCTCCTTTTTTTGAAGTCGGTTAATATAAAAACTATATTCTTAACAATATATTGATAATTAATTTGACAGCATAGACACTCTGTACATGACATAAAACAAGTACTAATTGCGATTTTAAATATCAGTTTTGCCTCTGATCGATTCTGTAGCCAACAAGGTCTTTGTTCTCAACTTCCATTCCTATGACCATATTTACCGCAACATTTTTCTAATTATTTTTATAAACTTTATTGGTCTAACAAACGATTTGAATAGTTAGTTATAAAGATAAATATTGTAAGAATAAATAAAACTTCGTAAAAGGGATTTGTACAGTTAGTTTTAGAGCAAATTACTATATTTTTTGTATAGCAAAACAACTTTTTTAACTATCAAATGCTATTTATTATGTATCAAAGTAAATGTTTTAGAATATCTCGGTCTAAATTGGATGCATTATTATAATAAGACGGAGGACTACACAGACAATAAGATAATGAGGTCTGAACCAAAGTCTCACCAGTGTTGCCATCTTTTTAATATTTAAAATCCCCAATCACTTCATCCGATTATCAGATTAAGTGCGAGTGAAGGAATTGTGTATAGGAAATTAGGATAGCGTATACAGAGTTCGGCAGGTAATCGACCATGTCCTTGTTATAAGGAATCGTTTCGATACCTGTTTGTGTGAAATTATTGAGGGAAACATGGAAAACCTCAGCAAATTGGCCGGCACAAGAATTACCATTTTTGGGCACAAGAAATAGGAAAACATAGGCGCGTGGAAAGTCATATTATTTGAGTTATATGCGTAGTGGTTTTCGTTTGCACCTTACTCAGTGGCCTTGTGAATTGTTGTAGCGAAGCTCGTGGAAAGAGTCATATTTGAGTTATATTATATACATAGTGGTTGTCGTTTGCACCTTGCCCAGTGACCTTGTGAATTCCTGTAGCGGCGAAACTGTTTCTTGTACAGCAAAACATCGGCGCATGGAAAGAGTCATATTTCAGTTAAACGCATAGTGGTTGTCGTTTGCACCTTTCCCAGTGGTCTTGTGAATTGCTGTAGCGGCGAAACTATTTCTTGTACAGTAAAACATCGGCGCATGGAAAGAGTCATATTTCAGTTAAACGCATAGTGGTTGTCGTTTGCACCTTTCCCAGTGGCCTTGTGAATTGTTGTAGCGGCGAAACTGTTTCTTGTACAGCAAAACATAGACGCATGGAAAGAGTCATATTTCAGATAAACGCATAGTGGTTGTCGTTTGCACCTTTCCCAGTAGCCTTGTGAATTGCTGTAGCGGCGAAACTGTTTCTTGTGCAGCAAAACATCGGCGCATGGAAAGAGTCATATTTGAGTTATATGCATAGTGGTTGTCGTTTGTACCTTGCCTAGTGATCTTGCGAATTGCTGTAGCGGCGAAACTGTGTCTTGTACAGTGCTTCCGCCGTGCACAGCCCACAGTTCTATTCCACTTCTGCCTCTGCCGGGATTCGAATCCAGTACCTTTCGAATACCTTACTCGGTGTGGTTCAAAATTTACGTACCTATATTTTCGTTATTTTCACATTTCTGAGTCCCCTAAATTCAACATGTTTTGATTAAAGTTGGCAACGCTGATCTACAGCGATCTTATCGCATTGAAGATAGGTGTATATATTCTTGTTATAAGCACGACATTTTATCTTTACTCTTTAGTTATTAGCTTGAAGTCAAACATTAACCGGATTGATTTACTCTGTATAGTCAATGAATAATTTGCGAATCTATTAACCTGACAGCTATTTAAGATTATCATAAAACTTGTGTCTAATTATATAAGTATAGATTACATGATTTAGATAAAATATCGATTTGTTAGACATTACTTATTCATTTTTTAAATTGTTTTTACATTATAATTAAATAATTAGTTTATTTTGCACACAAACAACTATAGGCCTCAGCATACCTTATAATTTTATCTTAGGCTAGAGTCCTAAAATTCGGAATTCCAATACGGTTAATATTTGCCTGTAGTCTTCACCAGGGAACTATTGCTCATTTGAAATAATAAAATGGCCTCATTATTCGAAAATTTGATTCTAATTTCAAAAAACCAATAACGCAATGGACCTTGAAACCCGCCAGATATAACATCTCTTGATTTCTAAAAAGGAACTGGCAATTTTCGAAATTTTGAGGTGTCGATTTAGGGTCACGCGACCGTAATTTCGAAAAAAATTACAACAGGGTTCTATTGAGCAGTATGACATCCTCGGAAATGGAATTTCAACGCAACAGAAAAAAACTCAATTTTTATCCCATACGGACTTTTTGGGGCCACAGATTCGACTCCTTTTCGAATTTTTCAGGTTTACGTTTCAGGTCATTCTCGGGTTCCCAGGAAATTTCCATGTCGAATTTCAACCTTACAGTTCACTGGAACTACGAAAATAACTTCTGTAGGTATTGAAAAATGGATTTTATACCAAAACCGACCAAAACTAATATTATAAATGCGAAAGTGTGTTTGTTTGTCTGTTTGTAACATGTTAACGGCATAACCACTGAACCGATTTCGACGAAAATTGGCAAAGAGATTCCTGGAAGCCCGACAAAGGATATAGGCTACACTTTATCCCGAATAACTGTTCCCGAGGGAGAGCTTTTAAGCTATGCAGCCACACTATCCACAGTACTGTGCATAGGTAGGTAGGTACCTATAATGTTGGAAAGACAGGAGATCATGAATTAATGATACCTCTTCTACGTTTCTATTCATTTTTTAAAAATGGATTATTTTTAAAATGTCAAAATATGCATTCAATTCATAGCACCCGGGCGAAGCTGAGCCGTTATAGATAATATAAGTAGTTAGGGTTCATTTTCCCTCCTACTTCTCCTACTAAAAAGTAGGAAAGTAGGAAAACTCCTACTTTTGGATAAAATCTCCTACTTTTTGGACATGTTCAGTGATTTCCATGCTTTTTTACATAAAATGTTTTGCAAGTTTGCACGATCATCATCTTCTTCCTAAGATGAAGTCCACCATTCCATATTATGAAGTGAAGAAATGTTATGTTTTACCATACCTCATCCAGGGTATTAGCTGATTTGTGTTAATTTAATTTATTAAATCTACTGAGTTTTATTTTTATGTATAGTTATGTAATAATCTATTTAAACAAGGTGCTGCAGTATTTGTTCTATTAACTTGCTTTTATGATTTAATTTACTTTTTACAAGTATCCCACTTCTGACTTCTGTTATTTTTATTCGTAAAAAGCATTAATTAAAAACTAGAAGCACTTCTCAGCTAACACCTTAACCGGCCAATCAGTTGGGGACATTATATAAAACAATATAAAATGTGTCAAAGTAATTTTTATCCTAATTTATAGCTTACGAAAACCTCCTACTTTTTAGCCAAAAACCTCCTACTTCTCCTACTATTTAGACCAAGAAACTCAGTAGGAACCAGCTGATTCTTTCGGTAAGTTATCATTTTCCCGCTATATTATATTTTATTGATTTCAATAGTCTTAAGTCTTCTAAACAGGACCTACTTTTCCAGCCCTCAAACCTAGCTCTAAGTATGAATAACAAACTTATAAAAAATAAATTTCCAAGGCGACTAACTGTCATTATTGTTAGTTATATGTAATTCTGCGCTAAGAAATCAACAAAATGTTTAACGTCAGACTTGTTGGCAGCAATAATGATATAGAGGAGGCAATCGTTATTGCAACAATGTCATTTACCATGATTATTGTCGTAATTATCAACAATTACTTGCTCAGAGCTTCTGGTTATAATTAACTTTTACACGGTCGGTTCTATAGCAGTTGTGCTCTTGACAAACTGTCAATGGAAAAAGTTGAAGGCGGACACTATTTCATTCATTACCATAACAAGATCAAATCGAAATCCTTTAATAAGTTACACAGGTGGCCAACAAATCAAAAAATACTTGGTTATTTTAAAAGACAGACTGTGGTCGTTTCAGTATGTGTATGACTTTGAATAGCTATAGAGGACAGTGTGGTCCAGTAGTTAGCGTTGCGGCCTCTTGATCAGACTGTCGTGGGTTCGAATCCCGCCTCCGCTCATGAATGTTTTGTGATGTCATTTAGTTTTAAGTGTGTTGATTTGATGTAATCAAGACGCTAATGACCTAATTTGTTGACGCGTCTATAATTTACAATAAATAAATAAATTGAATAGCTATAGAATAGGACTTACAGCGCTCATGGTGGCGAAAAGCGTAACATTTTGACTTAAAACATGAAACGTGAAAATATGAAAAACACGCGAAAGAGACGTTTAAATTGCGCAACGTTGCAAAAACAAGTTAACATTCCTCTTGTATAGTTTTTTAGGGATTCGTACCTCCGAACGGAGCCTTAATACTGAGCTTACGATGTCTGTCCGTCCGTCAGTCACAAGGCTCTATCTCACAAACGTTAAGAGATAGCTAGTTGAAACTTTCACAGATTGTGTGTTACAGTGTTGTAGTGGCATAAATCCTGGCAAATAATAATTAGAATTAAATAATTAATTAATTTTAATAAATTCATGTTTTTTATAGATAACTAATTTTATATTTTTATTTTTAAAATAGAGTTTTAACTTCCCATTGGAAGTTATTGTAATGGGTCCGAAAATCGAAATCAAAATGTATAACAAATTTTTATATTTCAAGGTCACTACACTATTTTTACACTATTTTTAGAAAATGTCTGTGTGTGTGTACGTATGTACGTACGTGCGTACGTAAGTATGTGTCCATTTCTTTCTAAGACAAAATCGCGAGAATGAAAAATGATATCGACTACGTTAGGATGCAGCCAATCGACGCGTATGAACGTAAATATGAAAGAAATTTTTTAAAAATCGGTTCAGCCGTTCTTTTTTCTTAACCAAATAGACTCCAAAAAAGTAGATTTTTTACAATATCTCGCGAATAAAAAATTATATCGTAAGGGTGTCAATCAAGGCGTGTTAACGTCATTTTGGTCCGACATAAATTTTATAAAAATCGGTTCAGCCGTTTTTTTTTTTAATTATTGTTAAAAATAAATAATAATTATGTTTTAATGATTAAAATGATTACTTTTCTGTGTAATATCTAATTTAATTATTATTATTAAATATTTATCAAACTGGGAAGTTCGTCGTGTGGACCTCAAGGGTCGCACTTTAGTCTTAATAAACGACCCACCTCACGGCTTGTTATTTTTAAAATAGTTTTTTTTTTTTTGGAAAAGAAATGGTTGCATGTCTTGATTTTCGCGCGTTTTTCTATGAAAACCAGTGATAACTTAGGTGGTTATAGAGTATAGACCATACTACTGCCATCTGTATTACGTTTTTCATCTCTATTGTCGCTACATCTTTTGAGTCATTTGACTTTTGTTTTTCGAACACACTTTAGATAAAATATGTTGAGTCTGCGCAACTAGAAGTTAAAACTAAACAACTGAACGGAGGCATTGTGTCGCACTAGTGTAATTACGACTTGCGCACAGCTACCTGCATCTGTTGTTGTTGTTGTTATTGTCCGGCAGACATTACTGTAATATCTGTTATTATTTAATCGTTAACTTGGTAGCTCATCAGCGCGGCATTTAACGATAATCGCTTATATACGTGCCACCGATTTCTGATAAATAACAATGCTTTTGCATTGTTTAGATTTACGCGGGCATTTTAAGGTTTTTATCACCGCGCTTTTTTGATATTTTTTAAATTATTTGCATACCTACCTAATACGAAAGATATTTAATAGTAGGTAGTACGTACCTATACTTTTCATAACGATTTATTTTTCTACTCATTTTTTTAAAGAAGGAAAGTTTTGTAATAGGTACACTGTAAGAAATTGGAAGGCCGATTACATAGATTATCGATGGTCCATTTATAGCCAGCGATTAATCTGATAATAGGCACACAAAGAGACAATGGCCACATCGCGCACATGCGTTGTTACTATAATTTTACATTAATTTGTTTTGTATTCATCCATTTTATATATGTAACAATACATTTTATTTTGTAATTTTTACACACTTTATTGGAACATTATACAAATTAAGTAATTTTAACTTTTTTAACTTCACAGTAAAAGTCCAAGTTTTTATGAATTTTTCTGTGTAAAAATAAATAATAATGTAAAATCACTTAGAAAATCGAGTGAATTCTACTTTAACTTTCAAAGTATTTTTACATTCATTTTTTACAGTGTATAGTATATTGTGCAACAAGTGCGGTAAGTTGTCGATTGCCCACGAGAGCGAAGTTGAGCGCACGAACGGAGTGAGTGCGCTCATTTACTCAAGTGGGCAATCGATAATACCGCACGATTTTTATTATCTACTAGTGCGGGATAAGTACTATCTTGGCGCTCGTTATTTAAACTTTTCATTTAAATGTAGTTTTTAAATTTCAAGAAATTATCTGTCACTTGGAATGTCAGTTTTTTTAATTATTGATTAAATTGGCCCTATAGAATGGATTTGCGTGTTTTATTTAAAAGCGTGCGCCAAGTGTGATTTACGCACACAAATAATACGCTAAAGCCATGGAAACAGTAGAGTGGGCATTGATCTATTTGCCGACCAAAATAACGTGCGCCAAGATAGTACTTATCCCACATGTGTAATAAAAAAAAAGTTATTTTTCTAAACTTTTATTCGTAAATATTTTGAAAAAAAAAAAGCTGTTCTTTGTTCTGAAGTACTAATTAATTGATAAAACTGCAGAAGGGGACGGACAGTGAGCGCGAAAATTTGAAGCAAATTGGGATCCTACACGCGATTTGTAAGCTAAACTGGCTAAACTATGAGATACAGCAGTAGGTAAAGTGATACATGAGAAATTTGATTATTTCGTTGCCAAACCAAAATCTACCCGGGCTACGCCGGGTCGGAAAGCTAATATTAATAAAACGCGCTTTGGAATAGCTGACTATAATCTCACTGTAATCTTTAATAAACGGCCAAGTGCGTGTCGAGCCACGCAAAGAGTAGGGTTCCGTACTATGTAAGTTATATGCTAAACATACAATTTTGATAAAATAAATAAAATAAAAACACATTCATAATCTACTCAAAAGGCCCTTTTCAACGATACCCCACAAGAATAGGTAAAACAAAATTTTTTTTGCCCCCTGTTTGCATGTATGGGCTTTCTTTTTTTCTATTTTTAGTATTTGTTGATTAACTAGAGGATATGAGTGATACTTGACGTGAATTACAGCTTTATAAGTAATGGCGTTGTTAAGATAAACCTGGTAACAAAATAGGTCTAAAAATTGCAACTTTGACGGTCTCTAAAACCTACAATTTTGATAAAATAAATAAAATAAAAACACATTCGTAATCTACTCAAAAGGCCCTTTTCATCGATACCCCACAAGAATAGATACAAAAAAAATTTTTTTGATCCCCGTTTGCATGTATGGGCGCCCCCCTTAAATAAACCTTTTTAATATTTTGTTATTCTCTCCGTCTTTGGGCCGCGGTAATAGACATTATGTGTGAATTTCAAGTCTCTATCTCATTCCGTTTAGAAGTTAGAGGCCTGTGACAGATAGACAGACATCGTTGGCACAACAATAGGGTTACTTTCTGGTACGGAACCCTAAAAAATGTATGTTCTAATACTTTTACAATCTACTTCTCTATTCGTCCATTTTAAAGTGAAGGTTTAAGAATTCGGGACTGCCCAAATGTGGGGTCAACTTGTTAATAATCGTCTTACACTTGTCTCTGTCATAATAAGTCTGAGAAACATTGTACATTCTAAACACGTACGTCGTACCTACACAATTCTATAGACAAAAAATATTATGTATTGATCATAATCTATATAAATAGATTAAAATAAAATTCACTTAAATGTTTCTGACAGTTACGTCTTTATAGACCGAGAGCGAGTGAACATTTTTTGGTGTTATTTATTCAAGGCCTTATTTTTGTGAAGATGTTGAGGCAGACATATTAAAGTGCCCTGAGTAAGGAATTTTGTTAGATAGCGTTATGGGAGGGATGCAGACCACTCCCAAGATGTAACAAAAAAGCGTTCACAATTATTATTGCTTCAAGGTTGAAATTGTTTGTATAGCTTGTCGGTGACCCAATAATGCCATTATAATATTTGTAGATCGATTGGTCAGTATTAAAGGGGTGACAGATCACCCCAAACATTGTCATATACCCGACGAAATGTATATTATTAGTACAAGGTTTAAATTTTTATATGTTGTTACGGCGACTGTTTTAAGCATATATTTCAATTTGCAGAACAAAATGTCAGTATTAACCCCCTTGCAGAACGATACAAACACCTAGGTGAGCAAGTTTCCCTCTAAGAGAGAGGGTTAATATCGACATTTTTGTTCTGCAAATTGAAATATATGCTTAAAACAGTCGCCGTAACAACATATTAAAATTTGAACCTTGAACTAATAATATAAATTTCGTCGGGTACATGATATGTTTGGGGTGATCTGCCTCCCCTTTAATACTGACTAATCGCTCTGCAAATATTATAATGACTTTATTGGGTCACCGATAAGCTACACAAACAATTTCAGCCTTGAAGCAATAATTGTGGTCATTTTTTTGTTACATGTTGGAGGCGATCTGCATCCCTCCCATATACCGCTATCTAGTAAAATCCCTTACTCAGGACACTTTAATATGGCTCCCTCAACATCTTCACAAAAATAAAGCCTTGAATAAATAACACCAAAAAGTTGTCACTAGCTCTCGGCCTATTAAGTTTCGAAAATTGTATCTCGTATCAAACTTTTTATTGTGTCACTTTTTTAGGGTTCCGTACCTCAGTATGAACCCCTATTACTCTGCCTACGATGTCTGTCCGTCCGTCTGTTACAGGGCTCTATCTCATGAACGGTAAGAGATAGCTAGTTGAAATTTTCACAGATTGTGTGTTGTTCTGCGGCATGAACCCTGGCAAATAATAATTCGAATTTAATAATCAATTAATTTTAATAAATTAATGTTGTTACACGTTCACAGTACATTCAGAGTATAGAGAACATTATTAATAACTATCTACTATGACTGCATTATACTTACACTGTGTAGTTGTATTTGCTCGGGTCCCTGGGAGCGCTAATTCCCAAAGAACATTGGAATGCAATTGCGATAACAACTACGTCCCAATATCTCCCATGGGGGATAAACGTCTCCTAAATTTGTTTTCTTTACGTACCTATTCATAATCAGTCCAGTTATCTTGATTCTGAACTCAACGATGTAATATAAAAATGAATTCTGACATTTGGATTGACGCAAACGTCAAAACAAATTCGTTGATCTACAGATCATATCTCTGCATTACTGATATTATGTTGGTACGTGTACGTAACTAGTAAATATAATGAGAGGTTGGCCCTCCTGCTGTAACTTGCTACTGTACAATTGGTACACATCTATGAATGCTATGTGCAAGTCGAGGACCATGATACGTCCATTCTCTATGCTAGGCTTTTTAATATATATCTATGGGATCAATAGACAGAACTGTTTATGGCACAATTTTGGAGCAAGCTGTCGTGGGCTAAAATCCCACCTCACTCATGGATATTTTGTGATGTAACGATGTCATTTAGTTTTAAGAGATTTGTAATTCATGACCTAAGTTGTCGATGCGTCTATAATCTACAATAAATAAAAAATAGTTGCCAAAACCAAAAGTGCACATCCCGCTAAGTTTTTCACTGTATGATAAAGATAATAAAAAAATATTAGGAAAACAAAGCATTAATAAATTGTTTAAAAAATTGAAAAAAAATTTTAAAAAAATATAAATAAAATTTTTAAAAAAAATATAAAAATGAAAAAAATAAAATCAATATCAAGTGAAATATTAATATGAAATAGGATGCAAAAAAAAAAGTTATGACGTCCTTCGGAATCGAACCGGCGTACTTGTCCGCACGAAGCAACAACCTTATCCATTACGTCACGAGCTCGACGAATGATCAGCTACTTTTATCGTATAGCAGTGTAGTGGCACTTAGTTTTTCTACAATAATTTATACTGTACATTGTACAATAATGCTGTCAAAAATAATAAAAAATTGTTAATAAAAATTAAACTAGTGAACGCATTTCAGTAAATTTAAATAGGGTTTTAGTCCGATAGTAAACAAAGCGATTAAAACATAAACCAAAGCGATTCGTCAAGAATTGCGAGCTGTAGAACTCGGACGTACGTACATACAGACCAACCGACAATTGCTATTCGCAAATTTCAGTTACAATTTTAGGAGTAATTATGAACTCGAATCAATCTAAAAATACAGTTTCATTTTATAGGACAGAATCTCCCCTTTTCAAAAAGCTACAATTTGAATGGATATCGTGCGAAATTAACTTAGATGTAACTTCTTGTATGAACGAAGCTCAGCTCTGGCGCGCAAAGCGATAATACAGCACATCCGCTAGTAGTCTAGCGGTATGTGCAAAAAGAAAAAAAACATCAGACATGCTGTCGATGGTGTAAAGGGAAAATGGTCACTCATCCATTGAATGACTAAATCGTCATTATTTTATTTTTTTTGGACATATGTCGTTTTGCCTTTTGGCTTCAGAAATAAGAGATTAATCTGATGACAACACACAATGTGTCGGCGTTGATACAGTGTCTATCATCACCTGCTCTCCTCAACACCGCCACACCTTTATAGTTACCACTCACGCTCGTTATTCATTTGTTATAGATCAGTGATATGCGACAATGACAAATTGAGCGTTTATTTGCAACTAGATTAAACCAATAAGCGAATGATAAAGTGATTTTTTCAATTTTTTTGTATGGTCTTGATGAAATATGAGACGTTTGAAATTATTATATTTCATGTTTTCACTCCGTGGTGCAGCTTCAAAATTATTACCACTTGGTTTTTTATTACTGCGATTTCAATTTTAATTATTTTATATAACACATGCACGCTTTTAGTGTTTTTTCGTATCAGTTTTGCGGACCTTAAATTACCGTTTATTGACGAGTGACGTCATGATCCATGATGAAACGCTTTTAGATGAAAAACCCGTTATCTAATGAACATTATGTACCTCTTTTCGGTGTTATAAATGAAATATGGTTACTATGGTAACAAAGTGAATAAATATTGTATCGAGCCCAATGTTTTTATTATGAGATGTACTTCTGTCAGTGACATTAAATTATTCAATTAAAGTGTAAAACCATGCATGTGTTATAAAGTATAGTGAGCAACACGTGTGCTAAATATTTATGCGTCAGGCGCGATGTTTTCAGCACTCGTATTCGGCTCGCGATGCTCACTCGCCAAGGCTCGTGAGCGCTCTTCTATTACTCGTGCTGAAAACATCGCGCCTGACGCATAAAGATGTATTTAGCACACTTGTCATACAATATACTATTATTTTTACGTCTGAAAAATTTAATCATATTTTTTTAAAACCTTCCGTACCACCTGGGTACCTTCACCTCCCAGGGAGTGTCTTTAAAAAAAAGGGTGCGTATACTACCTTCTTATGTACGCGCGTTAAACGTTATACTTTGAAAATCGATGTATTAATACGGGCCTGCGGGGCCGCCGCCAAAAGTATCAGATAATTTTTACAAAAAGTCAATGTGGCTGCCAAATTTGACGTCATTTTATTTTTTGTGTCCTATATGAAACTCTCAAATATCAATTTTCAAAAGGATGAGATAATTTTTACAAAAGTACATAAATGGCCGCCATTTTGAAATCTGACGCCATTTTTTTTTTTTTGTCCTATAAAAAAGTTGTCAAACATAGCGAAATTGGTGATGGTGACGTTTTTTGTCGGTTTACTCCCCTGCTGTCGAGCGCACAACGTCCGTAAAAAAGTATAACTTCAAAAATTAAAAAATCTATTGTCTTGACAGAATTAATGGCTCAGGTGTTGTTTTCTAAATACAGAATTTTTATTTAGTAAAGTTAAAAACGATTTTGTTTTATACCATACTATAAAGAATAATTTGCTGATAATTATAAAAATAAGTAATCAAGGACAAAATTAATTGATTTAATCAAAACTACAATGTCTGATCATAAGTTCAGGCAAATTAGATGAAAAATACCCAAATAGAAGAAATAATTCATATGACATATACTATGGATTTTTTTAACCCTTAAAATAAGATATTAAAAAGTCCCCACCAATATCGTGGATGGATCCATTCCCTTTTGGACGAAAAACTACCCCTAGAGCGAACCCGTTTAGATTTTCCTCATTTACCTTCTAAACCGTTACTTGGACGAAAAAAATCATTAGGAGAAAAAATACCATAGAGCAAAAATAGAACTTCTGAATAACAATGTATGGTTTTCAACCCATCCATGTATTATATGCGAGCAGAGATACCAATTGTAAATAAACACACTAACAAGACATTCCAACATGATTGTAAGACAACTGATACAGAATGTGAATCATTTCAGTCCATTATGACAACTAAAGAACACAAATCAAAATATGTCATTATTATCTCATACCGATATGTCATGGATACAAATTACTTTATCCACAAAAAATAAAACATCAACCGACCTTTTTTTTATACCCAGTCAATTTTCTTGCCATGTTTATTGCACTCAATTTTTATTACAGCAGTTGAATCGATATCTGATCAAACTTTTTGCTCAGTTTCATTTGTCGGAACTGTTCGACGCATATTAGACCGTGCTTCATAAAAAATAGTGTATCTTTTAAAGACTTTAAAATGTTTTTGAAGAATTACTTTATTGACAAATGTTTTTATAATTTACAAGACTTTTTAATGGCTAAAATTTTTGTGACTTCGTTTCATGCTCAGTGGAGCTTTTCTGAAATAAAATTCTATTCTATCATAAATAGTGCAAGCTCTCCATCGTACAAACGTCTACTGATACTCTTATTCATAGTTAACCCTTAAGTAGTAAGGGACACTTACTCATGCCCTCAACTCGAATATGCGTTTCATAGTCAAAATTGACGTCTGTAAGGGCCCTTACATGACCCTCACCTTAAGGGGGGATAGTATGTCCCTTAAGTGTCGAAAAAGTAAAAACAGTAAAACACATGAAAAACATACGCATTTATATCAAAAATGACAACTAAATACAATCGGTTTGCAGTATGACCAACTGTTCTAAAGGAAAAAATCATGGAAGTTTACTATAATTCTTCCCTCACTCAAGGAAATGACTATGAAGCGCTCCTTTGAATAAGGTGCCCTCAGCACTTAAGTGACCCTCAGCAAAGGGACCCTTATCACTTACCTTAAGGGTTAACTATGAATATGGGCATTAGAATGGCGCAGTGGACGTCATCTGTCTATTGACGGCAAAGCACCGCCCTCTCACCAGTGGCGTATTTTAAGATTTGGCGCCCTGGGCCTATAAGGTTTGCCGCCCCATAAATTAACGGAAAAAAAGCAAAAATCTTTTAATAATGAAAAAAGGTCATACAAAAGAATAAATATCCCGACTAGTCCCGAGTCGCAACGGACACGCCTGCCGGCGACACGATCGCCCCGCGAGTTTTAGTTTTTGTTGTTAATTAGGTAGGTTTTTTAAATTTCTTCAGGCAAGTCAAGTCAAAAGCAATAAAATAAGAGATAGGTAACGATTATGAAACACGTCCAAAGCTTAGCGCGAGGTGCGCCGCCCCTCGCAGCCTGCCGCCCCGATGACCCTATAGGGTAAATACGCCACTGCCTCTCATTTAGCAACAGACTGTCTGCGTGACAACCGTTACCCTCTGTGCTGCTCTCTAAAGGTTTTTACCATAGACGACTTGTATTTTCTAGTATTGCGGAGCCGATACGTTATAACCGGAACAATAGCCGTTGTCGAGGACAGTGTGGTCCAGTGGTTAGCGTCGCGGCCTCTGGATCAGACTGTCGTGGGTTCGAATCCCGCCTCCGCTCATGGATGTTTTGTGATGTCATTTAGTTTTAAGTAAATTCTTATTTAATGTAATCAAGACGCTAATGACCTAAGTTGTCGACGCGTCTATAATCTACAATAAATAAAAAATAATTAGCCGTTGTCGAGTGATGACGTCTCGGTGTCGAGGACAGTGTGGTCCAGTGGTTAGCGTCGCGGCCTCTGGATCAGACTGTCGTGGGTTCGAATCCCGCCTCCGCTCATGGATGTTTTGTGATGTCATTTAGTTTTAAGTGAGTTGTTATTTAATGTAATCAAGACGCTAATGACATAAGTTGATGACGCGTCTATAATTTACAATAAGTAAAATAAGTCTCGGTGTCGTTCCTATTTCTTATAGTATTGTGTCTCTAGCAGTGTGCACGGTTGAAAACTGTAAGGTGCAGGAGGGGTAGAGATCGAAGAGTCGACTTAATAAGAAGGTTACTGTATACACTGTAAAAAATTGATGAAAAAATACTTTGAAAGTTAAGGTAGAATTCGCTCGATTTTCTAAGTGATTTTACATTATTATTTATTTTTACACAGAAAAGTTCATAAAAATTTGGACTTTTACTGTAAAGTTAAACAAATTTCTAATTTTTACATAAAATAAATTAAAATTACATAATTTGTGTAATATTCCAATAAAAGGTGTAAAAATTACAAAATAAAATGTATAGTTACATATATAAAATTGATGAATACAAAATAAATTAATATAAAATTAGTAACCACGCATGCGCAATGTTTTTATGGAATCTACGCGATGTGCAGACGATACCTGTTTGCGACGTCATTGTCTCTTTGTGTGCCTATTACCAGATTAATCGCTGGCTACAAATGGACCATCGATAATCTATGTAATCGGCCTTCTCATTTCTTACAGTGTACTCCGTTCCATTTTCGAAAATACCATTTTGGACCAAAATGGTATTTTGCTACCAAAATTTTTGGTAGCAATAGAATGCCATTTCCTGAGTGTAAAAGTATATTATAGTAAAACCTTGATCTTCCCCAAAAAACTAATTATTATTCATAGTACCTACAGCTGTGTAGATTTATGGTTATAAGAAACCAATAATTTAAATCGTATTTTTAGTTTTCATACGTGGTATATTGCGGTGTTGAAAGCCGGCGTGATTCAAAGCGAACTATACATTGTAATTTAGTTATATAGTAGATTCGATATGGACACTGGACAGTTTGTATCATTGTGATTCGATATTTTCTTGTTGATGATTACTATTTACAAAACTTTAAATAAGTACCTAGGAACACAAATTATTCAGTTTGTGGCAGTAATTTAGATTTGGTGTCTAGCTGGTATAATGACAAGGCTCCCATGCAGTAGTAAATTATTATCTTTGTAATAAAAAAACACGTTTGCTGAATATTAAAATTATGTTATCATTATAACGGGTGATTTGTTCGTTGGCTTTCGTGTTCTATTTTTAAAATCTGAATTCGCATTTTTTTAAATGGTTTATTTGGTCAGCCAATTAAAGGAGTTTAACAAGGGCCGGCCTTAGCGAGTCTGACTCCCCCCCCCCCACCAAACATATTTTTTCCGAAGATAGATTTTTCGATTTGTTTTAGTAATTTACATGGCGTTGCTATGGTTACAAGTCTCCAGTTCCCGGGTTCTAGCCTGAGAGCTGGTAAAAGTGTCAATTGGATTTTCAATTTATTATTAGAAGAAAGTAATGAATTGAAAATATGAATTGGTGTTAGGCTCAAATAACTTTAGCTGTTGGTGGTCTTTAAAACACAATTTAACAATTTTTAAGTTTTAGTAATTTGACTAGTCTATAAGAGCCATTTATGAAATCAGCTCTGACAAAATCTCTTTAAAATTGCTTTTTCACAACGCCTCTATTGAAACTTTAATTTTCGATACCTGTTTAGCGGATTGAAACTGAGAGTTTCAACTCTAGAGTTAAAACTTTTCACTTGTCGGTTTTCTCTGTTTTTTAACGTTGTTAAGAGAGAGATAGAGTAATTGAGTCGCGCCAACTTCAATTCGCATATAATATACTCAAAAACGTCAAAATGACAGACATAAACCCACATAAATGACAGATCTAATATTTTGGCGGCTTTTTTGCGCACCCAAATTGCAGGTGCCTCAAACCGAATTGTCAGTAAAGTTGCAAAAAATAATATGCATTTACTCGGAACGAAACACAGCGAATGCAACGCGTGTGATTAACGAGGCAGCAAACTTCACACTAGTTGCAAACGCTGTGTTTCGTCCCTTGTAATGCAATATGTAGGTATACTATTTTTTGTATTCTTGCAAAAATAGGTCATGACATGTTGATAGAATAAAACATCTTGAGGGTTGAGCAAGTCAACGATCGGGACACTTGGGGTCGGGGCGCTTTAAAAGATGCGAAAAAAACCAGTATTTTGTAAAAGCTGAAATTTGATACACTAAATAGTTTTGAATATAATTGGTAGGAAAAAAACAGTCAGACCTTATTTTGACAGCTGAACCGACCTAGTCAACAATTTAACACTATATATACTAAATTTCAGTTTTTACAAAGCACAAGTTTTTTTTTACATCTTTTAAAGCGACCCGACGTCAGGTCTCCCAACCGCTGACTTAAACTGACTGCTGTCTAGCTAATCTCAAAAAATTAGCCTTACAAAATTCTTGAAATTTTGAAGTGAACCTTTTATTAGCCTCTTTTTGATGTGAAACATCTTATGTCGGGCAGTGAACAGCCGCGTGAGGGGAAATATGCAACGACATTTCTGGTCCGCTCCTTCGCTGCTGTTCTCCCCACCACTGCGGCACTTCTCTCTCGGCTTCCGCGCGCTCGGGCACGGGAAGAGAGAGAGAGAGAGAGTATACATACGAACGTACTGTCAAGCAAAAGTATATGTATACACGTATAGGTATGTAATATAGATACTTCGCTATGTATTTAGTTGCGTTTCTGGCTCAGGCGTGCTCAAACGCCGCAACCGCGTGTGTTACAGTGCAGTATATAGGATTACGTCAGCATAACAGTTAGTTGCTGCTTTTGAAAAAATATATACTACTACATAGAGAATTCCACCGAGTTCAATAACGTTTTCTTTGATGTTTCACATCTGTCGGGGGTCCTGAGACCCACACCCTTTTTTTTTTATTCGGTTACGCATATGTCAAACGTCACGTCACGTCCAATCGAAGCGATCGAACAGACCAGGACCTGCTCATCCAAAAGCAGTGACATGTACATATCTACATGATTGTACGAGGTTTTTGTGTTGCATTATTAGAGTCCATTCGATATAATTATTTATAAAAATAGAATTTCATATTAAAAAAGCTTGTAAGAGAAACCCGTTATATAATTATTATTAAATTGCTACTGGTTTGTAGTATCAATTCAGTAACACAATACTATCTCTTCATATGATCTCCACTTAGTTACTTACCAATGCTATATAAATAATAATATATTTTATTATCTATTATAGATATTTCTATATTACATTTGCTTACATTCTAAAATGTGTGATTTAAAAAACAAATCTATTACAAAGAATTTATATTTGCAAATTATTTTGGAGGAAACGAAACGCTCTCATAATCTATATATTTAAAGCACAAGCCGTTTTCTTTCAGCAGTACGCTAGCGGTCAACTGAAGTACATTTTTTTTTAACTGAAGTTCTTTGCCCACGGATGTGTCCTCACTCCTTACTATTTTTACAAGCTTTTATTTAACTTGCAATGTTTGTATGTTAGTTTGTTTGTTTAGGTCAAATCTTGCAAGTCAATTTTGAACGACTTCCACGTATCCGATCGATTTAAAATTTGGTACACATATGCATTCCCAATCAGAATACATGAATCAATCGTTTTTAGAATTAAATTCAATCCCTAAGGGGGTCAAACGAGGGAGTAAGGTTTTTTGACTATTCAACGCCTAGGCCAAACCGCTAAAAGTAGAAACTTGGAATTTGGACAGTAGGTTTCTTTTGTGACGTATAAGCATCCACTATATGAAGGGATTTTTCGAAATTCAATCCTTAAGGGAGTCAAAAGGGGATAAACTTTTGAACGACTATAAAAGGAACAAAATAAAATATTAGTAAAAAAACTTTTTAAAGACACGCTTTTATTTAAATGTATCTACTAAAAAGGAAAAAAAAATAAGTTTAATAATTTAGTTTCATAATTATAAAAGCGTAGGTCGTGACTAATAAAATATCGTAGAGTTTATAATTATGAAACTTAATTATTAAAACTTATTTTTTTTCCTTTTTAGTATATTTAAATAAAAGCGTGTATTTAAAAAGTTTTTTTTACTAATATTTTATTCTTCTTATTATTATTGTTTTTATTAAAATCGCTCTTATTACAGTTCCGTACCTCTGACCGGAATCAAGCATCGAGTATCTTTTTTACAAAGTGCTTTTTAAGCATTATATGTGCTTAAAGCATTATTACAAGCTCTAAGTTCTCAGCACTGGCCCACCTGTGATTTATTCAACCACAAAATTGTAAAATTTCAACTAAAGATTCATTAAGCAAATAAAAACGTTTGCTTTATTAAAATGTTTAGCTTTTAGCTTCAGCACCGGTCAACATTTTATCTTAGTTTATTCTACTTTATCGATCGGTTCGTCCTTAACTTAGAGGACAAATTAGAAGCGATTTAGTAGCGTCTATATTTACGGTATCTGCAAACATAAATTTGCCTTTCAAAAAATTGCTGGTAAGTGTAGAACAAGCAATATAATTATAATAAAAGCTACTGTCCGTATAGCAATCTACACAAATGCAATAGACATACATATGTGTTGTTTCTATTATCAATTTATGTACCTACTTAAAATTTTGTATAATATTATTGGTTTCTTGCTGTATATATACAGGTGATTGTAAAAGAAATTTAGAGCTTGAGTATAGCCTTTATCGTTCCCTGAAAACAAACCCTAGCACCTTTTCAAAAAAATATTTCAATATTTACATTTTTTCGAAGTTTTTTAAATTGTATACTGAATAAACTATACCAAACGCATGTACAGCTAGTTATAAATATTAATGAGTACTAAGCCCATACAATCCTGACAATTGAAAAACTTACAACTGGACCCCCTTCTGCAATAAGGAACCGCGACTGACACTTTTATTTTAAGTTGGATATCTTCATTGCAAATATATTAAACACCTTTTTGTGACAAACGATTAGGTTCTGCAGCCAGGGTCCATTCTGATTGGTCGAATACTCCATCTTGATGTCGTTTGACATACGCACACACAACACCTAAACGAACGTAACAACTAACTAGTGAGCTCTGTATTCTAATATGGATAGTTGACAGCGATTAAAAAAATTGGTTTTGTATGTGGAGAATGTTCAAACACATATTCTTCAAGACAGGCATTAATGTTCAACAAAATTAGAATGAAAACTTCAGATAAGTCTTGTAATCTAATTCATTCTATAAAAGTCGATAAATTTTCTGACATTTCAAAATAAAACTTAATTCAAATTTATTTTTCAATTCCAAATTCTCAAGAACACTGTTACTACTGTATAAATTTTGCACATCCTATAATATCTCAAATAATAATATTAAATTAGTTTTTATTTTGAAATGTCAAAAAAACTTTTTAACAAAAAAAAAACCTCCTTCAAAAAGCCACTAAAAAGAGGAAAATAATGAAATTTTGATGTCTGCGCCAATTTAATAAAATATGAAGTCGGTTGAAAAGTATAAGGTATTAGTGATTAATATCTTCTTTTTAACCAACTTCATATTTTATTAAATTGGCGCAGACCTCAAAATTTCATTATTTTCCTCTTTTTAGTGGTTTTTTAAGGAGGTTTTTTTTGTTAAAAAGTTTTTTATTTTTTACTTGTTAGTGTCAAAAAGTGACATTAACCTTAAAGAAATCACACGCCGTTACTCACTTTTATTAAACCGACGTTCTTACGCTGTCTGATGTGTCAAAAACTGACATTTACCTTAAGGAATCACACGCCGTTACTAACTTTTATTAAAATCAGCCGAACTACTGAACCGATTTTGATAAAATTTCTATGGGACCAATCTGAAAGTATATCCTTTCAAATAAAAAAAATTTTCCAAATCGGTTTATAAACGACGGAGTTCTGAGGTATCAAACATAAAAAAAAATACAACCGAATTGAGAACCACCTCCTTTTTTTGAAGTCGGTTAAAAAAATTGATCAACTTTTATAGAAAGAATTAGATTGGAAGCCTTATCTTAAGTTTTTATTCTAATTTTGTGAACATTAATGCGTGTCTTGAAGAATATGTATTTGAACATTCTCCACATACAAAACCCATTTTTAATCGCTATCACCTATCCATATATTAGTATACAGAGTTCACTATTTAGTTGTTACGTTCGTTTAAGTGTGTATGTGTGTGTGTCAAACGACATCAAATTGATGTATTCGACCAATCAGAATGGACCCTGACTGCAGGGCCTAGTCGTTTGTCTTTTTGTGAGTCTAACAGGGCCGTAGCTAGAGCTGAATTCAAGATAGGGCATTGAAAGTTTAAAGTAGGGCTGAAGCAAAAGACTACAATTTATTAATTGGATTGCCCACCTCATCTGGTGATATCAAATTACAAAAGCAAAAAAACGGTGAATGACAATTTAATCAAAAAAAAAAATACAGAACTTGCCATGTTATCAAATTTCCGAAGAACTTCATTTAGATCCAACGAATTTAATCTTGTTTTTCCAAATGTCAGATAGATCAAGTCTGTCATTCTGTCGTGACAGTCTTTGCGGCTTATTTATAATTCCTTAAAGTAGGGCACTGGATGTTTTAAGGTAGGGCATTGCCCCTTAATGCCCCCCCCCCCCTAGCTACGGCTCTGGAGTCTAAGGAACCAGCTAAATCATTTTAGCAAAAATTGTTAGTTGGTTCCTTTTTGGGTGACCAATTGAAAACTGTAAATGTGCGATGTCAATATAGGTCTTTGTATATTTATTTTTTTTGAAAAGTGAAATTAATTCGTAATCAGTCATATATTTCTTCAAGGTCATTGTACAAATATAGAGAATGGTATTATAGTACACAAATGTACAGATGGACATAAAGAAGTGGCATAACAGCCGCAATTGTAACAACATAACAGGTTGCAAAATTAATTGACGCTGTTCCATTATAAATCTCAATAAGTAGAATACCTTGAATTTACTGTATGGTAAAATAGTATAAACGTATTACACACATACCTAGGTTCTCCAACTCATACACAGCTAACGGAAAAATCTTACATTTCAATAATTCAGAAGTTATATTGAAATCTTACTCTCTCACGCAGAGTTCTGAAGCTTATCTTTCATACATATAGATATTGCAGTTAAGCTAGGGTAGTGATGGGCGAGTACGAGATGTTTTTACAATCGAAACAATTGTATTCGTTCATAATAACAATCGAGTCCACAATCGACCCGGAGTTTGATTTTACAATCGAAATGTCGATTGTTCAAGTCGATTATTTGCCACATAAGTTATAACAATAGCAGCGAATGAGAATACCTACTGCATATAATCGCGATTCAAGGTTATATGCTAGTCGACTGACGTTCACGCGACTCGTTAATTGTTCACTGTTCACACTGTTCAGTCGGTACTCTGTGATCTCTTCACTATTGAATTCGTATTACACGATTACTGCACAATCGACCATCGACTCGACCACAGTTGTTGAGTGATGAACGATTGTATATTATGTGGCTCTCGACAGTGTATGATTCAGTACTATGCGACTCGGTCTCGGTGAAGTATGAAATAACAATAATCGAGTCCAAGTGACAACCATCGATAGTCATCGAGATGTTTGAACAACCGAGACTATCGACTAAAATATCTCGTATCGCGCATCTTTAAGCTAGAGGTCTAGCACGCTTGTGATTGTAATTTATATTCGAGATCAGATTTTGTACACGTCTTTAACAAATAATGTTTCTTTCGTGGGGTAATGAATAATATCATCACGCACGAGATATATGGGTATTTGTTATTTTTTGCCATACCCACTAAATAGCTGCTTTTCACTTCATTTTCAATATTTTCAAAATATTTTAACAGTTCATTTTGTGTCACTAACTTCACTTCTATATAGTAGACCGAGAGTAGATGTCAGTAGGCAATAGCGTACGGATCAGGGCGTATCACTATGGAAATGGTTTTGATTTCCCACACTAGTTCCCGCACACCGACCTGTTAAAAGTCACTTTACATGCATACATGCATGCATATAAAGGAGCTATTTAATAGTGGGTATGGCAAAAAGGAAGTCTAAGTCACACAACATTATTTTGAATATTATTTGGTTTTACGTTATAGTTCTACTGGAAAACATTTTCAATATTTTTAAAAAAGTGCCCTGTAGCTACGGTTACCATCCTTCCGGATTTATCTGGGCATGTCCGGATTTTTTACTTAGATGGAAAAATTTTGAATGAATGTTTAATTTTCGCATTAAATTACTTAAAAATAAAACATCGCAGTATTAAATCAGTCTAAAATATCTGGACTTTTTTCGAAATGTCCGGCTTTGACTTTTTGTTAGGACTTAAATTTCGAAATGGTAACCCTACCTGTAGCGCGCCTAGCCGCATCCTTTATCTTTAATTTAAGATCAAAACGAACCCTCTAAAATTAAGAAAAATCGCAGGATTGTGGACAAAATATTTGATTTATTAAATGTACATTTAATTGTACATTTAATATAAACCAAATATTTTGTCCACTAAAATGCGATTTTTCTTAATTTTATTATAATCACGATGGACACGATTTCTAATATAAATATGAACCCTC
Source organism: Mongoloraphidia duomilia (assembly GCA_039654895.1). Lineage (NCBI taxonomy): Eukaryota > Metazoa > Arthropoda > Insecta > Raphidioptera > Raphidiidae > Mongoloraphidia > Mongoloraphidia duomilia. The sequence continues at coordinate 20,599,241 of CM077527.1, forward strand.
TAAGTCGGGAGGGTGAAAATACTAAACGTCTGCAGTTTATTTATTTGCTCGCGTTAATGTCAGTTTTTTGCTTACTGCTCATTCCTCTGTAGTAGACTCGCGATGATAGCCTAGCCTTTTCCCTGATGTAAAACAAACACCGCAGTAAAAGTTCGATCAAAATCGGTTCACTGAATTAACCCAAAACAAACAAACTGACAGACAGACAGACAGACAAACATTCTGAAAATGACAAGGTATCCTATAAATTGCATATCTGAGTCGAAATTTCGTAGGACGTTTTTGTCGAGCGTCTATAATCTGCAATATCTATCAAAATTGGGCTTGAGAATAGCCGAGAGTGTAGCAATGCTGTTGTTTACATGGCATTGCTATGGTTTCTCTATTTCATGTCCCCCGTTCCCGGGTTCTAGCCCGAGAGCTGGTAAAAGTGTCAATTGGATTTTCAATTTATTATTAAAAAAAAAATAATGAATTGAAAATATGAATTGGTGCTAGGCCCAAATAATCTTAGCTGTTGGTGGTCTTTAAAAAATACAACACTTTCAAAATAATTTCGTTTATAATTACAGATAAAATTACGATTATATTTGCTTGTATAACATATTTGGTTGGCAATTTATCATAAAATATAATTGTACGTAATTGGTATCTATCTTATATGTCCAGAAAGGTTTTCTATGTTAATAATTATTATTATGCAAATGTATATTTCTAAGAATGTTCCATTTAAATCTAAGAATTCAATTATTACTAGCAAGTATTTTCCTATATTATTTACAACGATCACTTTTTATGAATCACATACTAAATGTATGCAAATTAAATTTACTACAAACAAATAACAACCTAAAAAATATAACCTATATCCGTGTTTCATTGAGATTTTAGAGTGATTTCTATAACCGAAATTAAGGAAACTATGATTTTCCTCTAAATTAAGTAGAAATTAACGACCAACAGTTTCAAAACTTTTATAAAATTTTAATAGATACGTTTGGGGTGCTTGCCGAGCGTGTAGCAATTCCGTTGCTTATATGACGTTTCCATTACTCTTCTATTACAAGCCCCCAATTTCCAAATTTAATTGCTAAAACTTTTTGTATACCTACTTTCATTTTATTAAATTGGCGCCGACCTCAAAATATTATTATTTTCCTCTTTTTTAGTGGCTTTTTTGAAGGAGGTTCTATTTTTTTTTAATTTTTAATTTTGTTTTTACAAGCTTTTATTTAACTTGCGTATGTTAGTTTGTGTGTTTGTTTAGGTCAAAACTTGCAAGTCAATTTAGAACGACTTCCACGTATCCGATCGATTTAAAATTTTGTACACATATGTATTCCCGATGACAATACATGAATAAATCGTTTTTAGAAATAAATTCAACCCCTAAGGGGTTCAAACGGGGATGTAGGGTTTTTTTTGACTAATCAACACCCAGGCCAAATCGCCGAAGCTAGAAACTTGAAATTTGGACAGTTGGTTCCTTTTCTGACGTAAGCATCCACTAAGAAAGGGTTTTTCGAAATTCAACCCCTACCGGTGTCAAAAGGGGGTAAAATTTTGGAAAACTAAAATGAACAAAGTAAATATTAGTAAAAAAAACTTTTTAGAGACAAGCTTTTATTTAAATGCACTAAAAAGGAAAAAATAATTTTTAATAATTTAGGTTCATAATTAAAAAGCGTGGGTCGTGACTAATAAACTATCATAGAGTTCACAGCCCACGCTTATATAATTATGAACCTAAATTATTAAAATTATTTTTTCCTTTTTAGTGCGTTTAAATAAAAGCTTGTCTCTAAAAAGTTTTTTTTACTAATATTTATTTTGGCTACGTGCGTTAATATCCCCGGATAAAATATCCCCGACAAAATATCCCCAGACAAAATATTCCCGCGACAAAATATCCCCGCGACAAAATATCCCGTGACAAAATATTTTATCCGGGGATATTTTGTCGGGGTTATTTTGTCGGGGTTATTTTGTCGGATATTTTTTGTCCGGGGATATTAACGCGTGTCACCATTTAATTTATTTTAAAGAAGAGGTAATGCTATGGGTGAATCTAAGATGAGAATCCATTCTTACTTGCTGCCAAAAAACTTGCAGACAAATTTACGACTGTATTTATATTAAATATATTGATTGCTTTCGATCAATCCAAGGTCGTGTGATTCCAGCGTTTAAATTCGAAAAAGTTCGCTTGAAATAAGGTCTAATTTAGCGTACGAACAAATAGTAATTCCAAATGATATTCGCGATAAGAAAACTGACAATTTGAATTGAAGTAAACTCAAGGTGTTCTACTTGACAGAGATTTAATGTCAGGTAATATCAATAAATTTCAGAAGTAGAGGGTCTTCCGACAATTACTGTCGGATTTAAATAGAAATATCGACAATTATTAAGTTTGCATTACTAATTATCACAATGCAAATTTTTAATGCTATAAATAAATAATAATTTTTTGCCATACCTACTATAAAATATCTGCTTTATATGCATGTATGTATGACAGGTCGGCGTGCGGAAATTCGTATCTTTCCCACACTAGTGTAAGAAATCAAGCCATTTCCATAGTGATTTATGTTTATTCGCCTGATCCGTCCGCTATTAAATATGTAGGTATGTATACTGTGTGTGCCTCGACCTATACTCTAATGAACTGTCAAAGAATTTTGAAAATACTGAAAATGAAGTAAAAAGTAGCTATTTTATGGCAAAAAATGTCATATATAGTGTGACAGTTGAAACTCGTTATTGCTCGTTTTAACATATACTCCGAAACGGTAACAGATATCAAAAAAATTGTTAAAACCTTTTTTGTTCCTTATTTTATTTACAACAAAAAAGGTCTTTACCAAAATTTGCATAGAACTAACCGGAAACGAGTTATAGAGACACAAAAAAAGCTGTTTGTAATATATTTATTTATTTATTGTAGATTATAGACGCGTCGGTAACTTAGGTCATTAGCTTCTTAAATTGCATTAAATGACAACTAACTTAAAACTAAATAACATCACAAAACATCCATGAGCGCAGGTGGGATTCGAACCCACGACAATCTAGTCTAGAGGCCATGGTACCAAGTACGCCATCCACTAGACTACACTGTCCTCTGTGTTTGTCATATAGGCCTTCCACCAAAAAATTGGCCAAAATACCTGGTAGTATCTGATTGTGTGACTCATGAACTACCCATCCCACGTAGTCACGCAATTTCTTCATTCAAAATCCCACTGACTAGGAACTATTTACTTATGCACCTTCATACTATATTATGCCGTTTAAAAGTATGGCTCATAGCCAGTACAATATAGTGGCCCGCAATGCACCACAGGGGTGTACAAGCGAATTGCGTACCACGCTTTTAATGCATCTGTTTATTGCAGCATGAAGCCATTCACTGAAGTAGTCGGGTCAGTCGGGTGCTATTTCAGGTGCATTCTGCAATCCTAACACACACAATCATATGACATGTATGCCGTATAGATAACACACTTGTGCAAAATACTACCCGTTGTGTAGGCTTTATTTTAGACGAGTGACCTGTTTTTATATAACCCTTCGATGGACGCATCGAAAACTGCGATCGTCCATAACTCTAAAATCAAAAGAGATACTAAAGTCACGTAGGTTGAATTCAGTTTATCTTAATTGCCTGCGCATTTTTTAAAAATCTTTTTAATTTTTGTAAAAAATGGAATAGGGTCGTACCACTTTTTTAGGGTTGGAATCTACGTTACAAATATACCTAATAAAACATTTTTTAACTTCCCATTGGAAGTTATTGTAATGGGTCCGAAAATCGAAATCAAAAAGGAAAAAAAATTTTTATGTTTCAAGGTCACTACACTATTTTTACACTACTTTTAGAAATATGTCTGTGTGTGTGTGTGTGTGTGTGTACGTACGTACGTACGTACGTATGTGTCCATTTCTTTCTAAGACGAAATCTCGAGAATGAAAAATGATATCGACTACGTTAGGGTGCCAATCGACGCGTATTAACGTAAATATGATCTGAAAGAAATTTTTTCAAAATCGGTTCAGCCGTTCTTTTTTCTTAACCAAATAACCTCCAAAAAAGTAGATTTTACACAATATCTCGCGAATAAAAAATTATATTGACTTCGTAAGGGTGTCAATCGAGGCGTGTTAACGTCATTTTGATCCGACATAAATTTTATAAAAATCGGTTCAGCCGTTTTTTTTTTTTTTTTTTAATTATTGTTAAAAATAAATAATAATTATGTTTTAATGATTAAAATGATTACTTTTCTGTGAAATATCTAATTTAATTATTATTATTAAATATTTATCAAACTGGGAAGTTCGTCGTGTGGACCTCAAGGGTCGCACTTTAGTCCTAACAAACGACCCACCTCACGGCTTGTTTTAAGAATTTTTCGGAAGCTTCCTCTACAAGAAAAAAATTTTCAAAAGTGCGTATTTTTCAATGTATAGGTAATTTTAAACATAGACTTATACCGCCACGGAATAAGTCATTCACAGTCAACCTTCTTTGATTTGCTGCTGTAGTTAAATCACGTCCAGTGATACATAGTGCGTACATTGGTTTGTTTATGTAGGTACAGTTGACAGGTCGGCAACTAAAATTAAATTGAATTGTAGATTATAGACGCTCGACAACAGAAGTCATTAGCGTCTGAACGGCAACTAGAACTTAGGTTAGGTTTTTATATGCTCTGAAAGATCTCTATCTTGCGCTCGGATCGATCTGAGCGCAAATCCGAACTTACTCCACACATTTTCACTCCGTCGAATTTCGAAGGAGTCACTCTAGTGCAGGGATGGCGAACCTATTCACATCTACGTGCCAATTTTTTTCAAAACATGTTTAATGCGGCCACATGACGTGCCAACAAGCAACCAAAAAAATTTAGTGGACAAAAAATAATCAGAATTAGTTACCTACTTGTCATTTCGATCTCATATTTGTTATTTTTATACAACATCTATGTAACTTATATTTTTATTTATTTTGATATTGTAACAAAACTGTTTTCTTACGTGGGTGGAATAAATTATTTATTTACAATAATTAAAAACGTAACAAAAATAGATAACAATAGAATGTAACAATTATATCTCAATTCTAACAGTCAACACTGTTTATATAATAATAACACGAACAGTAATTCTTAAACGAACTGAAGCACTTTAAATAACACTGGACAATTTATATGCTGTATTTATTTCAAATCGACACTGTCACACGACTCTCGTTGTTATTTGTCCGGTGACTGCTCCTGCTTATATAGAGCTAGCAGCGTGACCCCCCACGCTCGCGCGCTTTCCAGAACATTCTGGTGGTTACGTGGCATGATATCGAATATCATGCCACGCCTCACCATTGTTACTTGTTCTCGATGATTCTATTGTCGCCAGCGGCGTAACATCTGGGGTTTTGCTACAATATGATACCTCAATCAATGCCGTACCGACAATGTTCTGTCGCGTGCCATAGGTTCGCCATCCCTAGTCTAGTGTAATATTCAAATGGGTTACGTTATATTTCTTCTAGACCGGTGCAGTTCTGTGTTCCAGGCGAACAGGTTGTTGTTGTTGAGTCATAAATTTGAGCTTAGTACGTGTCCCCTTATATTACGCCTATTATTGCAACTGTCACACAACAATCTAACCATTGTTATTGTTGAACCGGTGGACGACACTCGCGGGAGGTCTGATTATTGCACTCGAGATTCATGGATATGGCAAGCAACTCGCATGCGAGTACGCGGTACAACCAATACCTACCGTGCTATCTGAACGAAGATGGCACACAATTGAACTACCACTGCATTAAATTTGGACTCCCTGCACTGTAAGAAATGAGAAGGCCGATTACATAGATTATTGATGGTCCATTTGTAGCCAGCGATTAATCTGGTAATAGGCACACAAAGAGACAATGGCGTTGCAAACAGGTATCGCCTGCACATCGCGTAGATTCCATAAAAACACATTGCGCATGCGTGGTTACTAATTTTACATTAATTTGATTTGTATTCATCCATTTTATATATGTAACTATACATTTTATTTTGTAATTTTTACACACTTTATTGGAATAGTACACAAATTATGTAATTTTAATTTACTTTATGTAAAAATCACAAATTTGTTCAACTTTACAGTAAAAGTTCAAGTTTCTATGAAGTTTTCTGTGTAAAAATAAATAATAAGTAATGTAAAATCACTTAGAAAATCGAGCGAATTCTACCTTGACTTTCAAAGTATTTTTACATCCATTTTTTACAGTGTGTATTAATAAAAAAAGTGGGTCGGTGTACTTATGTACGTGCCTTAGAAGTTATACTTGAATTAGTGATGGACGATACGAGATGTTTTTACAATCGAAACAATTGCATTCGTTCATAATTACAATCGAAATGTTCGATTGTTCAAGTCGATTTTTTGCCATATAGGTTATACTCGTAGCAATAGCAGCGAATGAGAATACATAGAATCGCGATTCAAGGCTATATGCTAGTCGACTGACGTTCACGCGACTCGTTGATTGTTCACACTGTTCAGTCGGTACTCACTACTCTGTGATCTCTTCACTGTTGAATTCGTATTTACGCGATTACTGCACAATCGACCATCGACTCGACCACAGTTGTTGAGTGATGAACTTCAACTTTTTTTTTATTAATAGCAATGTGCGAATGGAGGAATTATAGGAAATTAGGATAAGGTAGACAACTTCTGGGAGCATAGGAGTTTGACAGGTAATCGGCCATGGCCTTGAATAAGGAATCATCTCGATATTCATCTGGAATTATTGAGGTAAATCGTGGAAAACTTCAAACAAGAAGGATTTACCGTTTCTCGACGTGAGGCAGTAGGAAAAAGTCCTAGCCACATCTACCCCCGCCGGGATTCGAAACCAGTACCTTCCCAATGTGTCTAGTGCTGTACCACTAAGCTACATCGTTGTGTGACAAAAACTAATAATAAATAATTGTTATTATCTTCTTTGAAATCAGCAGTACTTTATGTACGCACCTAGTTCAGAGCTGTGAGTAACTCGATACGTAAATACTCCACCTGAATACCCAGTTCATAAAATTATATATAATATACAACGTTTTATTTTATTTATTAGGTTTATAATTGGGTACCTATATACTACACTACTTTATTGTAAAATATATTAAATTATTATCGTATAAATGTATCTAGATTTTAGTGCGGTACTACTAATATTACTTAATTACTAATTAGGTTTTTTACCTTGTGTTTAAAACGTTACGACTGACATTCATTTTTTTATGTTTCAGATTCTCCACCAAGAAGTTTTAAAAGGGAACTTTCATCGCCAACATCATTGTCAACAACATTCTTAGCTTTACAGAGATTAAAAGATACATCACTGTAAGTATTATTTTTTACTATATTCAGAAATAAAGACCGAAAAAATCAAATAGGCTTTAATAATCACTATCCTAAAATATGATAGAAATCGGGTAGGTTTTTTTCTAGAAAAAAAATGAAAAAATGTAGGTATCTACTAATTAGATACTAGGTATTAGAAAAATTCACCCGCCACTGACGAATTCAATTTTATAAATTCATAGTATGTACTCGTTAAGGAATAATTACAAACCTTTATCATTGATTATGAACTGCTGTACAATTTGGATAAAATTCATAATTTTATAATCAGTTATTACCGATTGCTTTGTCGTGATGTTCAAAAAACAGTATGCCACGTTTTACGAATATTGAAAAAACAGACATGGTTTTATTATACGGTGAAGCGAGCGAAAATTGTGCAGAAGCACACAGACGGTGTGCTAACCGTTTTCCCGGGTATCGTGTCTAAATAAAACTGTGCAACATTAATTGTAATTTTGTGAATTCCTTTGTTTAATAAAGTTTCCGAAGTTTCGTGATGTCATTGTGTATAATTACAAGCGTTTATTTAACTTGCAATGTTTGTATGGTTTGTTTGTTTAGATCAAATCTTGCAAGTCAATTTCGAACGACTTCCACGTATCCGATCGATTTAAAATTTGGTACACATATACATTCCCGATGACAATACATGAATCAATCATTTTTAGAATTAAATTCAATCCCTAAGGGGGTCAAACGAGGTAGTAGGGTTTTTTTTCACTGTTCGACGCCTAGGCCACTGGCCATACCGCTAAAGCTAGAAACATGGAATTTGTACAGTAGGTTTCTTTTGTGACGTAAGCACCCACTAAATGAAGGGATTTTTCGAAATTCAATCCCTAAGGGAGTCAAAAGGGAATAAACTTTTTAAATACACGCTTTTATTTAAATGTAGGTACATTTAAATGAAAGCGTGTCTTTAAAAAGTTTTTTTTACTAATAGTTTTTTTTTTAATTTTGCGTTCATTTTACAATACATTATAATACAAGCAAAGATAATAATATAAGCAAAGATAAAAATACATTAAATTACTGCAGATCAAAGTTGCCTAGAGTTCGGAAAATATTTTCATCTCGGATTTTCGATAATAAAGCAAGTAATTTAATAAATGTGAGCATGTTTTTTCCGTCTCTATTTCTGAATCGAACATTCCCTAGAAATTATACGTCATTTGTAGTTAATAATCAATACATTTATTCGAATTCACTGTAGTAAGATAGTTTTTGTTAGAAACACACATTGTTGTCATAACGTTACAAATTCCAATATAAGAAAAATTTGTTGCAATACTTTCAACATGTCATGGCCAGTTTCGCGCTGGATAAGATATCAAATTGTTACTCTAGATCATTGATTCCCAAAGTGGTCCAGGTCCACGGGAGACTCGACGGGGGTCTAAGTTGGTGTGACAAAAAAATGGGGGTTCACAATTCGTAAGCGGGGGTCCACGAAAATGTATCTGGTTTCGATAGTGAAGAACTAAAATGTTGGCTTGACTTCACCTATCAATGTAGGCAGATAATATTTTAAGAAGCTCAGCGACTGTTACTTGTAAAAACTTGCATAAAACTTGAATAAATACAGCACAAGAAAATATACTATTTTTCTTTTTATTTTTACCACTCCGAATGGGGAGTTTTGTAAATAAAATAAGTGAGAATTGATTGGTTTCTTGTGCTGTGAGTAGATATCAAAAAAGTAAAGTTGGATGGAATCACTTTTTTGCTTGGCCAACTTCTTTTTTGACATCCACTCACAGCACAATCAATTAATTAATTAACCAATCAATTCTCACTTTTTTTTCGAAAACTGTTAATTCGTGGTTGGAACTCAGCCGCAACGCAAATTTCCATAGTTAGATCTAATCTTCACATTTTTTGTCGAGTTTTGGGAATATGGTAGAAATGTAGCTGCAGGGGGTCCACCGGAACCAGCAAAATATTTAAAGTGGTCTATGAGAAAAAAAAGTTTGGGAACCTCTGCTCTAATGTAGGTGTTCCCTAGAAAATTCATAACAGAAAAAAATTGTTACTCTACATTAAAAAATTATATTTTTTTACCCTCTTTTCGTTGTACAAGAACGTCCTAAATAAGATCAATAAAAGAATATTTTACATTTTTCTGGATTTTAGACATCAACTTATATGTCAAGTTCACATTATTGTAATTATAATTTAGAAGCTAGACTCTGGCAGACAGACAGGCATGACAGGCATAATAGTGAGAAAAACAAGGTTCCACTCTTTGGTTACGAAACCCTAAAAATTAAACGGAATCAGTTTTTTTTTGCAATCAGTCCCATGGCCGGTTTATCGTACATTTTAATCGCGATGTTTTTTTAATCACACTGTTAAATTTTGACAGCTACGTGTTTATTGGTTGCTGCATTTCGTTACCATAGCAACCCGTCACTTAATCGTGTGTTTAAAATAACATCGTGATTAAAATGTACGATAAACTGGCCATCAAGGTTCTAAATCTGGATTGTACTATTAATCAACAAGGCACCGGCTTAGGGGTCCAGCCACCGAGGGGGCCCTGGCCAGGGCGGATGGAAATTATAAAAAAAGTCCAAAAATGTTCTAGTTAATTTTTTTCATTTTTTTTTTTGGCTTAAGGCCCCTCAATTATCAAGTGCCTAGGGGCCTTGGGTCTCAAGTCCGAGCCTGACAATAACTGTTTTTTTCATCAGAGTGTTTCACAAACGTCCAACGCCAACTTCTCCTTTGGCAAGCGACTCCCCACCATCGCTTTTATCGCCGTTTCGACAGACCAGTTTACCATTGGGCGTGTCATCGCTTCCTTTGCCATCTATCGGCGGTGCAGTGATACCAGTATCAAATAGTGGGGATAACGAAACGTCGGGAACGACGCCAACGACAGGAGCGGCAGTGGGGGGAGCTACGGTGGACACGCGCAGACGCAAAGTACATCGTTGTGACGTAGATGGATGTCACAAAGTCTATACAAAAAGTTCTCATCTGAAAGCACACAAGAGAACCCATACCGGTAAGTCTTATACCTGCATATGAATAATTATTAATAAGAGATCTCACTAGGTGTTCTATACTGGGTGTCCAAGATAAGCGTGAAATGCATGGGGATTTCCTAAACAGTAAGAGATAGAGATTAAATCAAATATGAATATTTAAAAAAAAATGAAAAGAGATTTGAAATCTTCATAAAAAGTGCTTTACTAAATTAATAAGCAAGTTATAAATAAAAAAAAGAGTGTGGGGCTCGGGACCCCCAACAAATGTGAAACATCAAAGAAAACGTTATTGAACTCGATGGTATCCTCTATGTAGTAGTATATATTTTTTCAAAAGCAGCAACTAACTGTTATGCTGACGTAATCCTATATACTGCACTGTAACACACGCGGTTGTCTTCCCGTGCCCGAGCGCGCGGAAGCCGAGAGAGAGAGAGAGAGAGTGCTGCAGTGGTGGGTACCTAATCGTGCAAACTTAAAAAAAATCGAAACTTTTAATACCGTCTAGTAATTGTGTTATCGGATTGGTAGAACTGCCATCTGGTTACTGTGTAGTTTATAGTTGGTACGCGTGTATGAACATTAATTAAATGCAGGCTTATTGATGCTTAATGAAATACTAATCAGTCGCTAATAGTGCGAGATCCGGTATAAGAAATATATACCATCATCTGTTATTAGTGTATTTGCCATAATATGGCACATACACTATTGGCGTCGGTCGGATGGCGGGACCTAGGGGTAGGACCAAAATTTCTCGACGTTTCATAGCCTCCTGAACAATTTGGCACCATTTTTAGAAATGTTTATATATATATGTATGTATATATATATATATATATATATATATATATATATATATATATATATATATTTATATATATATTTATATATATATGTGTGTACACGATAACTCTCGACAGACTTAATCGATTGAAACGAAATTTGGTACACAAATTGGAACCCATCACCGCAAGAAGCCTATTTAAAATGGGCCCGATCGGACCATTGTCAGGGTTGTATTTAGGGGTTCCAAAAAGTATTTGGGCCCAAAAATACCGAAAAATTTGTCAGAATCGTTTCAAAATTGAGCTTTAACTCTTTAGTAAAGATTAAAACGTGCTGCTAAAATTTTAATAAAATCGGCCCGACAGGACCGGACTTTCAAATTTTATGAAAACACTGGTTTGTTGATACGGATTTACTTATGAAAGGGTGTATTTAATGTGGTACAGAGGTTGCATTGATAATAATATTGAAATTAAGAAAAAAATATTATTTTAAGGGATGTATTAAGGGGTTAAATTTTTTATTTTGTCCAAAAACAAACTTAAGTTCACGTATTAAAGCCACAAGGCCTGTATTTGCAAATACACTATATTGTCGGCAGGGTTTGGCACTGCGACCCGAGTTTTTTAATGATGATAAAGATTATAAATTATGCTAGATAATATACAAAGTGATTCTGTAATGAGTACCATAAATGTTACAGGATGTACCTACTGTCAAAATAATACGAAAACCAAGAATAACTTTTTTTCCAAAAGTGCTTCCCTAACAAGATACAGGGTGTTAAAAGGTCGATTTGGAGAACACTTATTTGCTCGTATCTTTTAACTGGGTTGAACAATTTAATTCATTTTTGGTAGACATCTACTGCATAATAAGGACCGTAAACGGACAAAATTTTGTTGCATTTGAACAACCCAGTGGCGTAGAATTGGGGGTCATGTGACACTTTTTCCCCCCAAAGAAAGTTGCTGTTGGGTTTTTTCCATTTTTCTTTAGTTTTTTAGTATTATTGGTTCAAATACAACAAAAAAGGTACACTTGTTTCATTTGCCCAGAAGCGTCCGTTTCCGAGATATTCTGACTTGCGTGTCACTATGTGAACTACCAGGCTGCAAAGTTATCGCAGAAAAAGTTTTATTAACAAACAAATAAAGTACTTAAAGTCGAATACATCTAGATAATAAAGTTTAATTAACAAAAAAATAAAAATTAGTAAAAATAAAATTAAAGTAAGTTTTCAACGTGTTCTCGATTGGAACATGACCCCCAATTCTACGCCACTGGGTTGTTCAAATGTAACAAAATTTTGTCCGTTTACGGTCCTTATTATGTAGTAGAGGTTTACCAAAAATGAATATAATTTATTGTTCAACCCAGTTAAAAGATACGATCAAATAAGTGTTCTCCAAATCGACCCTTTAACACCCTGTATCTTGTTAGGGAAGCACTTTTGGAAAAAAAGTTATTCTTGGTTTTAGTATTATTTTGACAGTAGGTACATCCTGTATCATTTATGGTACTCATTACAGAATCACCTTGTATATACATTGATATATCGCAAATAGGTTACCTAACTAAATCGCGTACCGATGATGTTAAATAATAAAAATAAAAATACACATGTGAGAAATTTCAAATACGGTATCTAATAATTATTAACAATGAGATAAACAATCAATATGATTAATTTCCTAGACCGTAACTATTGATTCAATCAACTTTTTGATAAGGCAACCTAATACGGTTGGATTGGGAATAAAATAACCTTTCAGTCCAATCAAATAGTCGAAAAAATTGGTCTGAAATTGCGTTAATTAGAAGTATGAAATTTTAATGATAGATAGGGCGTGCCACTAGAACACTCCAATCAAGTTTCCCCCCTCGGATTCCGCAAGGGGTGGCCGCCATCTTGAATTTAAGGGATGAAATCATATATCTTGGTAAATACTGCTTGTAGTGAAAAATTACTATTACAAAAATTATTAAGGAGGATGTATCCAACCACAATCGAAAAAAAAAATTCTCAAAAATGACACTGTTGGGAATGGAAACGGTTTTTTCGATTTTACAACAAAACGGTCAATCGGAGGCGAAAAATTTAACATCATCGGTACGCGATTTAGCTACGCAACCTATTTGCGATGTATCAATGTATATATTATCTAGCATATATTCTTTATCATAATTAAATAATAGATGAGGGTATATATTTCTTATACCGGATCTTAGACTATAATGAATTTGTTATAATCTCAGACATATATCGGTAATGACGTACTCTGTCATACCGACTTATAAAACGAACACACCATTCGTTCGCACGATCTTTTGGTATACTTAATTCAATTATCACATAAATCAACATAGGGGGTCCTTTTTTGCATGTTTTATAATGGATAGTGGATACTGAAATAAAGGGAACACAAAGTATTTTTAAAAGCAATTTATGTACCAGAATTAAATGGAGACTGCGAAATTAATAAAATCCGCGTGTTGTTCCTTTTTTAATGTATAGATTTTTAAACAAGCTTTCTTTATTCATACAGGTTTACGAAATTTTGTAGTTGTAGTAGTTTTTTGCAATTAAGAGACACATTTTTGGAATTTAACCTTGGAGTAGGCGCGTACCCTTTTGTAACAAATGAAGTCGCGTCACGCGTGATGTCTTTTCGACATATTAAAACTAATTTTTAAATAAGATGAACAAATTGTTTTAATCTGATTTTTTGAACCGTGACGAAATAATTAATTAAATTCCTCTTAACCATCATGATTGGCTCTCGCCTGTTCGAAGGCTCACTTAAAAGTATATCTTATAAAACATATATACGGTCGAATTGATAAACCTCCTTTTTTTGAAGTCGGTTAAAAAGTAATAACACTCGCATGATGTGATGTGATTTATCGTTGACAAATTACTTAATATTGGGATCCGTCAAATGCAGGGTGGAGCTTAAAAAACATAACGCAAAGGGGGGGAAATTTTATATACGGGATATACTTTTGCGTGTAATTTTGTGATTTTCAAAGTAATAAGAATTAATAAATATAAGTGCAATTTGCAATTGGGCCGCTACGAATCCTAAACAAAGGAATTTCGTTGAAGGAGAATGGATTCTCAAAGCCGGACATATTATCAAATGTGTGAAAAAAACAAGATAACTGAGCTGTCAAAAGTTACTACTTTACGGCATATTGCTTAAAAACATCAAAATTAAAAGAAAATTTCCACGAAATTAATCATCCGTTCAATGCTTCTTTAAGGCAGGGTTAGGTGAATAATGTAAACACATAACTGCAACATAATATGTTATATTGTAATAAGTAGATAAGTTACTAACCTCAAAATATTTGTATACAAAGTTAGTCCTAAAATTTGTCAATCATTAAATGATTTTACTATTGTAGTACAGTATGATAATAAGTACATATTATCATTATTATAAAATATTTTTTTAATTCATAAATATCTACAGTTTTTCCACATTTCATTAGAAAATAATTCGCTGTAAAGTAAGTTTTACAGGGCAATAACTGACAGTGTTTAATACCATGATATTAGAAAACGTCGCGAATTCCATTTTCGATAAACTTTTTGTTTATTTTACTTGTTTTATATTTGTAATAAACAATTTCACGATAAATTTACACTGTTAGCATGTAAAATTTTCCCTCGTTTTGAGTTCAATTTTGTGCCACCAGATGTCATATGCTCATTTGACGGATCCCAATAGAGGAATTTTATTAACTAATCTCGTCATAGTAGAACAACTAGTTCATCCGCCGCGATAGTGAAAAATTCAGGTTAGAGTCCCAACTGTGACAATTTGGTTGATAAAATAAATTTTTCTATACTATAATGTAAATAATATTACATTATAGTATATAAGTACTATAGTATAAGTACTGGAAATCAGCCAAGTTATATAATATAACTTGGCTGATTTCCAGTACTTATAATCTCAATTCCAATTAGTGTATTTGCATTGAAATTTTATCCAGCTTGTTCAGTGCACATAAAATAACCTGTTATATAATTGCACTATTTTATGAACATGCTTTAAATGTCCATTTTTATTTAAAACGCACATTTATGATTTCTTCTATATAAAAATTATATCTCCCGGTGTATTTATTAGACGCTTATGATTTCTGTTGTCGAACGTCTATAATTTACAATATCTACGGTGTATTTAATACAGTTAAACTATTTATTTTGTATTCCTCACACGATTTAAAAAAATCTTCGACGGTTATGTTATGTATTCCATGAAGCTGGTCAGTCGCAGGCGCCAATATAATACAGAAGGATGTGCCGCTTGTTGATAAAAAGTTAAATTATATTCGTATACAGTATGTTTGCATACATCTGAAATTAAATAATCATTTGTTACACAAAATGTCATCGAATCTCAGTTCAGTTTTGATTGCGTCACAACGGGTCCAGTTTTTTTTAACTTCCCATTAGAAGTTATTGTAATACGTCCGATTTTGTCAGACAACATTTACCCAGAGGGCAGTGTAGCCTAGTGGTTAGCTTGCTTGGCGCCGCAACCTCTAGACTGGACTGCCGTGGGTTTGAATTCCACCTGCGCGATCATGGATGTTTTGTGATGTTATTTAGTTTTAAGTTAGTTGTTATTTAGTGTAGTTGAAAGACGCTAATGACCTTAGATGTCGACGCGTCTATAATCTACAATAAATAAATAAATAAAACATTTACCCCCCTATATACCGCCAGGAAAGACGTAGTTCTACGTCAGAAGTTTAAATCTTCACGAAAATAATATGAGACATTTTCAAACACACTGTACTTGTGTAATTCCTTTACCATTGCAATAACTATAAAAACACTTGTATATAAATTTGTTTTGAATAATTTATGCTGCCTTTACTTCAGAGTCTCTGTGGAATAATTTTTTTTTTCTTGACATAATTGCAGTTGATTTTCTTAAATTATATTCTATCGACTTTTAATGATTATTGATTTTTGTTTACATAAACTAAACTGTTAAATTTAAATCAAAATAACTATTTATTTGTATAGCATCATTTATTATCAACATTTTGTCATCAAATATAAAATTTTAAAAAAATGTGTGCTTATGACCACACGACAGAAGTGAAAACTTCTGATTTTCTAATTTTAAAATATATATATGTTTTACTGTCATCTATTAGCGCACCTATGACCTACAAATAACTTATTACCAACATACTACAAAAAGCTTTTCAATTAAGTTTTAGTGTCATCTGTTAGCGCACTTATGAACTACAATTAAGTTTTAGTGTCATCTATTAGCGCACTTATGAACTACAAAAAACTTATTGCCAGCATACAACAAATACCTTTTCGTGTTTGAGCCGAGTAAACACGATTCAGCGTCACCGACCCGAAGCGTGACGGTTCACTTTCCTTCACTACTCAGGCAAAGCGCGCCTATAAGGAAGTTTTCACTTCAAAAATCATTACCGTCCCAAATATTTCTGACGTATGGGTATACTTTAAAAAAATTAATTAACCTGTCAGTAGCCATTTTCTAATTATCAAAATAAAAAAGAGACCGTATATACTCTACATACTATGTCCTTTGTAAAAAAATATCCTCAATTATTTGTAAGCATTGTATACAATCACTCATATAGTACACGCAACAAGGATAAGTTTGTAACAATGCAATCTTCGGGAACTAATAACAGTCCACTCAACGCAATTATAAGAGTTTAGAGGGCAATATAGCCTAGTGGTTAGCGTGCTTAGTGCCGCAACCTCTGGACTGGACTGCCGTGGGTTCGAATCCCACCTGCGCTCATGGATGTTTTGTGATGTTATTTAGTTTTATAAGATAGTTGTTATTTAGTGTAGTTGAAAGACGCTAATGACCTGAGATGTCGACGCGTCTATAATCTACAATAAATAAATAAAATAAATATAATAGCTTATAACAAATTGCCAACTTCTATAACTAGCAGGGATTGCTCTCTTATAACATTTAAGAACAATATTAAAAGATTGCTAAATCATTATAATTAGGAAGTTTCCCTTTTTTATTTTTTTAGTCTAAATTATTATTCTAAAAATTACAAAATTAATGGCGGAAGAATTTTTGAAATATCTTTAAAAACAGCAAAGTTATGCTACTTCAAAGTTTGAATTTGACAATTCTCCAAGAAATTCAGTTTTCAGTCCAAAAAAACAGCAAACTTGTACCGCGTGACGTCATATTCATGAATCAGTTTCGTTTGCGACCCCACGTTCAAGAAATTGAATATCTCCGTTGAAATTAAAGATATCAAAATAATTCTTTCAGAATTTTTAAAGTTATCTTTATTACAATGATGTGACTAGGGAATGCAATCTCGAGCTGAATTGGCAATTCGAGATCTCGCGAGATTGTCTGGCGAGATCTTGTTTAATCTCGACAATATCAAGATTTTGTCTACTTTTAAAAAGAACGTATTATTTTGTATCTAAAATACTTAAAAATGAAAACTACTTACTTGGGACAGTGTGACTGTGTCACTGTGTACGTGTGTGATTTATTGTGTAATGAACTGTGCAGATGATTATTATTCATTACTTTCCTTAAATAAACGTTGATTTTTTGTTTCAAGATTCAATTAATGTTTTGTTTTATTTTCAAAATATAACAGCAATACCCCAACTCACACAGCACACTATATGTCAATTAATTATTTTGGAAATAACTTCTTAGGAGTTTAGAAGCATAGGGTAAGTTACTATTAGTAACGTTCACGAACGGCTTGATATGTTCTTAGACATATTCAGTATTCACTTAACTTTGTAATTTGTTAGCCATCTAATGTATGTTATAAGTTAAATAACTGTCAATTTCACTCAAGAAAACAATAATTAAAACAATATATGCAGAGAAACAAACAGAATCAATTAGCGCGACTGTCAAAAACTATTTCGTATAAGTTATAAGTTTTTTTTCAAGCGCGTTCGTTCTTGAAATCTCGTTCGAGATCTCGACCATATCGGGTCGAGATCTCGAACGAGATTGCCTGCCCACGAGATTAAATCTCGAAAAATGGCTCGAGATCTCGCGAGATCGAGATTGCATTACCTAGATGTGACAGTATCATAATTATTATTTTCGTCCAATGGAAACTTCCTAATTATTACAGTCTATAGAAGAAGTCGTTAACACTAACTTTTAAATTTCGTATTATATGTAGGTATTCATGTAAGTAGGTACTTATTTTAAATTTCTTTGGCTCATTCCACACAGTATTACAGTGTTTTTTATGGAATAAGGACTATTATTATTATATTGTTTGACCAACCAAAGAACGGCAGATCAACAACATTGAACCTCGGCACGCCGCTGAATGAAAACCGTAACACGTGTATTGAAGTGACATCAATGCCGGATGACACAACGACACCCGGTTACGATAAACACGTGTCTTAGCGGTCAGTTTGTAACGAGTCGTGTTACAATGTTACATACACTCACTATAATATATACAAGGTGGCGCAAAGCATATTGATGAAATAGGGTCGTCCCATGTTATAAAAATTTATAATTTTGAACAGGGCATGTTGTTTTTTATATACATAAACCAATTTTTTTAGTCTTAAATCCTTCCTCTTAATTGCAATTATGCGCCATATGATGACGTAGAAGACTAGTCACATTTCTTTATCTACAAAAAGAGATGTACCTATATGAATTATATAAATTAATTCATAAATTATTAATTTATTTATCTTAAAAATATGTATAGGTAGGTATAGGTACTCGTTTTTTGTCTTACATCTATACATACCTACTTATTACAAGCCGTGAGGTGGGTCGTTTATTAGGACTAAAGTGCGACCCTTGAGGTCCACACGACGAACTTCCCAGTTTGATAAATATTTAATAATAATATTTAAATTAGATATTACACAGAAAAGTAATCATTTTAATCATTAAAACATAATTATTATTTATTTTTAACAATAATTAAAAAAAAAAACGGCTGAACCGATTTTTATAAAATTTATGTCGGATCAAAATGACGTTAACACGCCTTGATTGACACCTTTACGAAGTCGATATAATTTTTTATTCGCGAGATATTGTGTAAAATCTACTTTTTTGGAGTCTATTTGGTTAAGAAAAAACACGGCTGAACCGATTTTAAAAAAATTTCTTTCAGATCATATTTACGTTAATACGCGTCGATTGGCACCCTAACGAAGTCGATATCATTTTTCATTCTCGAGATTTCGTCTTAAAAAGAAATGGATACATACGTACGTACGTACACACACACACGTCGTGTGGACCTCAAGGGTCGCACTTTAGTCCTAATAAATGACCCACCTCACGGCTTGTTTGTTATGAAATGAAATTCTGCTGATAGATCAATAATTTTTACAACGTTTAAGACAAATTATTGTAAGTGACACCTACCTGATGATATAGATATTTAACAAATAAAAGTTTCATACTTTGTACTGATGCATAGATCTAATGTTTTTTTCCCTATACACCATCATCAGAAGTTCTTGTCAGTTGAAATCCGTGAGTCGGTTTTGTGCCACCCTATAAGCATTCGTATGATCGCTTTTAAGTCTGCTTAGTGCTTATAATAGCGCAGCTACGTTTAAGCGACAGAGCAGCAAGCAGAGCGTCCGCCGCTTGTGTCGGCCTGCTGATGAAAAATAACGACTGTTAACTTGCTTCTGATCTCCTGTCACATAACGAACACACACGCGGGCAGAATATCTACATTATTTAAATCAAATACTTTAAATCCAAACTAATATAAATGCGAAAGTGTCTGTCTGTCGGTCTGTTTGTTACCTCTTCACGGCTTAACCATTAAACCGATTTCAACGAAAATTGTCAAAGAGATTCCTTGAAGCCCGACAAAGGACATAGATTACTTTTTATCCCGGAAAACTGTTCCTGACGTGGAGGATTCAAACCATGCATCCACACTTTCATAAATCATAAATTCAAGCGAACGAGCAGATACAAAAATTTTGTATCATTTTCCTGTAACTCTTTGACAGCAACGAATGCCCTACAATATAAATTTTTTTCAACATTTTACCACCTTTTTTGCTTTTTTCGAAATCTCTCAAAAACAGTCGATTTAAGCAATTCTTTCATTATGTAATGTTTTGAAGAGGATTGCATTTCCTACAATTTTCATTCCCACAACTTTTCTGTGGTACTAATGGTAAGCGCGCTGCAGCTTCTTGAACATCACCCGCTCCGCTTTTTGTAACCTTGGTAACCAATGTGTAACATGTGTATTTTCAATTTAAAGCTCGATGAAGAACAAAATAAATAAAACTATTGAAAAGAACATCACATTTTAACCATTGGTTATACCAAGGTTACAAAAAGCCGAGCGGGTGATTTTCAAGAAGCTGCAGCGCGCTAACCATTAGTAGGTACCACAGAAAAGTTGTAGGAATGAAAATTGTAGGAAATGTAATCCTCTTTAAAACATTACATAATGAAAGAATTGCTCAAGTCGACCGTTTCTGAGAGATTTCGAAAAAAGCAAAAAAGGTGGTAAAATTTCGTGGTTTTTCGGCTCCCCCCACGTTAGCACAGGGTCCTCGAGGTCGAAAACTCAGATTCTACTCCACAGAGTACCCACAAACAACATACCAAAATATCATTAACTTCGGAATACTTTCCAGGTAAAAAGTACTTGACTGCTGGACTATTAGTGATTTTAGTTAGGTACTTAGTAATAAGTTTATAGTCCCATTTGAGTAGCTCCGTGTGAGAAGAGCAATCATACAAATGAGACACGTAAAATAATATAAATATTTTATCCACGTCTGTACCTATATGAAAAAGCTTTTTACTTACAGCTTTTATAAATAACACCTTATATGTCGCGATAGTCACTAAGCCGAAACTGTCAACGTACCCATATTTATCGTGTTTAGCACACTTGATTTTCATGACATGTACAAAATAGTTTCTACTTATATTTCTCCCTGTATTTTAGATGTAGGAAAATGAACCTATCTTTGGAAATAAGAGTCAGAGATCGTTATTGTTTGTTCTGCAAGAAAAAGAGAGAAAAAAGATGGTTGCGCACGCATACCGTGTCCTGTCACCTAGCCAGCAGCAGTCTGTGACAACTGATAACAGACTATAGCCTAGTTATTGGATCATCTGTGAACACGGTATGCGCGCGCAATCCAAGTAAAAAAGATACGTGGATTCTAAAATATATAAGATTGTAGATTATAGACGCTCAACAACTGAAGTCATAAATTGTAAAATGACGCGTTTAATATTTGTTTGTAAACAAACGCCACTTGCGCCATTACTATCTTCAGTCCATATTTTTTCGAACTTTTAATTTGTTGATACAAACGAAGAAATACTAAACTTTGATTGGGCAGGATTTTGTATAAAGAAGCATCTCAATATTTTTTCTGGATTTTTTTTACAGAAACCAATGATTTTAACAATTTAACTGACAGACATTTTATATTAAATTTTCAAATTAAATTAAATTTTATAATTTCACTACCTAATTAATTAATTATTGTAAACCTAGATATTGTAAATTCTAGACAACAGAGGTCTTAATATGTCTTCATGGTTTCCGGGCTTGTAGGCCGTGGTCCGGTGGTATTTCTACCAGACGTTTCGTCTACAACTGCGGTAGACGGGATACGACGGAATACGACCGAGTAGAGAACTCACCCCCACCACTACACACTGCGCAGTTGACCAATTACAGAGAGACGGACTACGACCGAACAGAGAACACACTGGTACTAGGCATAAAAGAAGGGAGAACACCAGTCACTGGACACACTGACCTGTGAGCCGCCAAGGAGGACACTTCGACCGCTGTTACATCGCCTTTGAGAATGTCTACCGCAGTTGTAGCCGAAACGTCAGGTAGAAATACCACCGCACCACGGCCTACAAGCCCGGAAACCATGAAGACTTGGAACCGGCCGTGAAAGCTTGCACATTTGGATAGAGGTTTTATGTGTCTGGAAATTAATTATTTGTAACATAAACCAAGAATTGTCCAAAAACCGGTGGCGACTTTGAAAGTCGTCCCTGAAAGTATTTTTTTTATCTCGTTTTAAATTTATAACATTCGGAAAGCAATTAACACACAAACAATTAATTACGAGTGAGAGATTTCAATGTTGCGTCAAGACACGAACCAGCACACAAGGTTCGATGTATTGTAATTCATCTGAACTAGGGCTGAAGTTATTTTTTGCCATACCCACTGCAAAATAACTACTGTCCATGCATGTATACCTGCCTGTATTGAGTCATTTAATAGGTAAGCGTGCCGAAAGTCTTTTCATAACATAACTAGTGCGATAAGGAAACGGTACCACATATGTTTATTTGCTCTATCCGCCTGCTATTACATACTCTGCTGTAAATGTAAAGATGGCGACGCAAGTGAACTGTCAAATTTTTATTATTGATAAAAAATATTAATTTTCAAGGTTAAATGGTCGTGTTAGCATTACACTATTAGGAATACCCATCGAATGACGTAACGTGACAATGCATACTAGAAAAATTCACTATCGCATCGGCTGAGTAAATGATAACTCTGCAGCCGCCGCGATAGTAGAAGATTCAGGTTTGAGTTTCGATGGTGACATAGGTTCAAAATGATTTTTTTCTAGTATTGCATTGTAATGTTAGGTCATCGATGACTGTTCCTATAACAGTAATGCTAACATAAAAAGCCACTAAAAAGAGGAAAATAATGAAATTTTGAGGTCTGCGCCAATTTAATAAAATATGAAGTTGGTTAAAAAGAAGATATTAATCACTATAATATATCTACTTTTTAACCGACTTCATATTTTATTAAATTGGCACAGACCTCAAAATTTTATTATCTTTTTAGTGGCTTTTTGAAGGAGGTTTTTTTTTTGTTAAAAAGTTTTTTATTTTTTACTTTTTAGTGTCAAAAAGTGACATTTACCTTAAAGGAATCACATGCCGTTACTCACTTTTATTAAACCGACTTTCTTACGCTGCACTGTCTGTGTTCAAAAGTGACATTTACCTTAGGGAATCACGCGCCGTTACTCACTTTTATTAAAATCAACCGAACTACTGAACCAATTTTGATGAAATTTATATGGGACCAATCTGAAAGTATATCCTTTCAAATAAAAAAAGAATTTTCCAAATCGGTTTATAAATGACGGAGTTCTGAGGTAACAAACATAAAAAAAATACAACCGATTTGAGAACCACTTCCTTTTTTTGAAGTCGGTTAAAAAGCATTTAATTTGTAGGTATATTAATTTTGAATATTGGGGACAGTATGGCTCAGTTGGTAGCGTCGCGGCCTCTGAATCAGACTGTCGTGGGTTCGAATCCCACCTCTGCTCATGGATGTTTTGTGATGTTATTTAGTTTTTAAGTGATATATTATACTTGTTGTATTTAAGACGCTAATGACCTAAGTTGTCGACGCGTCTATAATCCACAATAATAATAATTTTGAATATTGGCCAGCCCTAATGATGACAATAAACGAATGTGTCTCATTCACAATCCCTAGTTGACAGTAATTAATAGATTATTTATTGACAGATACGAAAGAGATGGTAGGAAAACTTCAATGCTGTCAAAGAGAGATTTCAATGCTACTGTATAACAAAAACCCACATGCGAATTCCATGTCATAATTTTAATTCTTTAAAGTAATTAATTCATCAGCTGCTACAACTAGATACTTTCAAGTTGTATTATTATTTATGAACGTTTTATATTGTTGTACTTAGAAATAAACTGACAAGTGTACGATGATTTGAATGTCAGAATAAGATGAAAATATTTTTTGTTATAGCCATTCACTTTGTCGATTACAATGGTCTTATTATAAAAGGGATATTTGAATGCTTAAATGGCGGCCCCAATTCAACAAAAGACGAGATTTAACGCTTTCGTTGCAACATTAATTAACTGAACCGAGAATTAGAATTTATCCGTGTCACTTATTATAATAAAATATTAGTAAAAAAAAAGCTTTTTAGAGTACAAGCTTTTATTGAAATGTACAGCCGCGCGGACTTAAAAAAGTTTACAGCTGTATAATCTAGTTAGCGGTTTTTTTAATGTTCGCATTATTGTAATTTGGCTTTTAATAATAATGTATCAATTACTAAGGTTACATCCGAAAAATTCAATAAAAAATTATTATCAAAACACCTGTGGTTTATTATACAATCCAAATTACTCAATATTATTCAATTAAAACATAAAAAGATATGATAATATTTGATACTAGCTAATTCCTTCCTCCAATCTTGCAATAATTCTTCTTTTTTGTTCATCGTTTTAATAATTTCGAGGCATTTAAACGACCATAATTTATTTCTTTTAATTTTTGACATTTACATTTACCTATTAAAAACTAAATTTGTTGCTAAGCTACTGACTTTTTGTGAACTTACACTGAAAAACTCAAGTGTAAACTTTATTAAGTCCGCGACTGTACTTACTAAAAAGGAAAAAATAATATTTAATAATTTTGATTCATAATTATTATAAAAGCGGGGGTTGTGATCTCTATGATAGTTTATTAGTCGCAACCCTGCTTTTATAATAATTATGAACCAAAATTATTAAATATTATTTTTTCCTTTTTAGTACATTTGAATAAAAGCTTGTCTCTAAAAAGTTTTTTTTTACTAATATTTTATTTTGTTCATTTTAGTCTTTCAAAATTTTACCCCTCTTTAACACACGTAGGCGTTAAATTTCGAAAAATCCTTTCTTACTGGATGCTTACATCAGAAAAGAAATTTCAAGTTTCTAGCTTCAGCGATGTGACCTGGGCGTTGATTAGTCAAAAAAACCCTACATTCTCGGTCCTTCATTAATTGGCGATTACCCAAATCTAGCTTTAAAAATAGCGTCGGGAGAGCGGTAACCGTTTTTAGACGAGAGATCACAAATCCCCGCACACTATAGATCACAGATGCTCGCACAATTGAGCGATCTTGTATAATACGATTTTATATTGAATCGATACTTTATAATTCGATTCAGATCGATACCTACTATCGATACTTTTTGGTGGATCGTAACATCCCTAATTTGAAATGAAGAGAGCAGGGGTTAACTTCCGGTAGAGAATACTCTTAAGATAATATTTGGACGTATTATATTTCCGTATCGTACAGGACATGCGCAGTGCAATGTACCAACAGGTGTGTCTTGGTCATAATTCTCATTCTTGACCGTAATTAATATGGCGCTGAGTGACATATCGAATTGCAAATCGATCAAATTAAATATAATTATATTGTATTTGTTTGATTGCGAAATGCGTACGACTTCTTACTTCTTTTATGTCCGATCAGCACCTGTGGTTTCTTGTGAAGTCAGCATTATTGATATCGGATTAGAAATATGTAGGTACTATATATAACAGGGGTGGCCAACTAGGTGATTTTTTACAATCTTTTGAGTTTTAACCGACTTCAAAAAAGGAGAATCCATGAGTATACCTATGTTTTTTTTAATTAATGTATGTTCACAATATTACTTAGGAATGGCTGCACCGATTTTAAAAATTTTGACTCTGTTGTGTTCAGGAAGATGTCGGATTGGCCTCATATAATTTTTTCTTAAATCAGTTCAGCAGTTTTGTAATAAAAATAATTATTTGTATTAAACCTATATGTATGTTATCTCATATTTCCTGCATTTGTGAACCGATTTTGATTCTAGTTCTATTTAATAGGGCAGAGTCAGACCTTCAGAGGATGTGAGGTATGGGTTAAAAAGGGACTCATTGGTTTATTTTTTATTTTATTGTAGATTATAGACGCGTCGACATCTCAGGTCATTAGCGTCTTTCAACTACACTAAATAACAACTAACTTAAAACCAAATAACACCAGAAAACATCCATGAGCGCAGGCGGGATTCGAACCCACGGCAGTTCAGTCTAGAGGTTGCAGCGTCAAGCATGCTAACCACTAGGCTATACTGCCCTCGGGACTCATTGGTATGACGGGTGTTTTGGTATTTACCTACTCAGAAATTGCTTGAGTTAAAGGTTTTTTTTTAAATAATAATACATTTATTAAATACAGAGATCTGTGTGCATATATAACTTCTAAACCGGCTAGATAATAATTGATTTAATTGGTTCATATATGTATATTAATATATTAGTAACTGTATATAAATTACGTGAATTATTATCTACTTTTAATAACATACATAAATACCTATGTACCATGTACCTAGTAATCAATATATTTCAAATAAGTAAGAAAAATTAAATGCCGCATTTTGCATTCTAATATTACTGTGAGATAAAGGGGGGATACAGGGGGAGATAGAGGCGACCCCCCCAGAGTCGAAGACATTCAAAATGTTTTCCGACTTCGTTCGAAATTTTACAAATATGTTGGTGTCACTTGAGATCTATCTTCTATTATTCCTTATAAAAAAATTGTGTACGCCCCCTCTCCAAATGAAAACATGTATTCACCACCTGCACACGGTCAGATAATAAATACCAGAGATGGCGAACCTATGGCACGTGACAAAATATTGTCGGCACGACATTGATTGCAAATGCATTGAGGTAATCGAAACAATTAAAAATAGGTACTTATGTTACAAAATTGTAAATTTTCTCAATGTTATTTGCCCTACGTTATTTGTTCTAAGTCACATACGGTATATAACTGTCAGTTTTTCATCAAACAGACTGTATGTATATATCCACATAATAGTACAAATAGTAAAATATGTATATTATTACGTATGGGACTTTTTATCAGATGTAATATTTAACATTCTCTGGCCATCAATTAGAGCACCCAGTTTCGCTGTTTGTGTCGTGACTTTTGCGGCCTTTCATAAAATATACAACGAAACACAGCTCGCATAATACAAAGCACTCGGTTCACCTCTGGGTAACAATCTTTCAGACCTTTTAACAATTATTCTGCAAAATGTGACATACGTACGTTATGCAATAATGTTTATTATAAGAGAACTTAGAGGGAGTTGAGATTCTTGAAGTCTATTCAGATATCCTGTTCTCATCCGCTCAATAGGACAGGTGAACAGATTCGAAGGATTCGCCATTTTCCCGTACTGTTCTTTACTTGCTTGGAAGAGAAGTTCGAGGGAGCTGAGATCCCTGAAGTTTATTTACATATAACTTAGGTTCCTCTCAATAGTGGGATAATCCAGGTGAACAGATTCGAAGGATTCACCATTTTCCCGAATTGTTCTTTACTTGCTTGGAAGAGAACTTCGATGAAGCTGAGATTCCTGAAGTTTATTTACTTGTAACTTAGGTTCCTCTCAATATATTGAAAGGTACCTAAGTTAAATAAACTTCAGGAATCTCAGCTCCCTCGAACTTTTCTTCCAACTAAGTGAAGAACAGTTCGGGAAAATGGCGAATCCTTCGAATCTGTTCACCTGGATCATTCCACTATTGAGAGGAGCCTAAGTTATATGTAAATAAATTTCGAGGATCTCAGCTCCCTTAAAGTTCTCTTCCAAACAAGTGAAGAACAGTTGGAGAAAATTGCGAATCGATTCTTCGTTCGCGCATCCTTCGAATCTGCAGTTCATCTGGATTATCCCACTATTAATAGTGGGATAGTACAGATGAACAGGTTCGAAGGATTCGAGAACAAAGAATCGATACGCCATTTTCCCAAACTGTTCTTCACTTGTTCTTCAGAGAACTTCGTGGGAGCTGAGATCCTTGAAATTTATTTACATGTAACAGGTTCCTCTCAATAGTGGGATAATCCAGGTGAACAGATTCGAAGGATTCGCCATTTTGCCGAACTGTTCTTCACTTAGTGGGAAGAGAACATCGAGGGAGCTGAGATCCCTGAAGTTTATTTAACTTAGATTCCTCTCAGTATATTGAGACGAACCTAAGTTACAAGTAAATAAACTTCAGGAATTTCAGCTCCTTCGAAGTTCTCTTCCAAGCAAGTAAAGAACAGTACGGGAAAATGGCGAATCCTTCAAATCTGTTCACCTGCCCTAATGAGAAGAGGACATCTGAATAGACTTCAAGAATCTCAGTTCCCTCTAACTTCTCTTCCAAATCTGTTTCACATGGAACCTGCTCTGCTCCTGATTTTTTTTACCAAGAAATTTTCTACTCTTCAATTTTTGTAAATCCGTGTCTTCTTTGCGAATCCTGATGAGTCATCATTTATAAAACCCTTGACTAGATATAAAGAAGTGTAACCCATTTTTAAGAATATCGATGAGAATCAATATAATTTTCGTGTATTTTAAATCAGGCCAATATTAAATACCTTTCACACATTTGCTGTTATAGATGCGTTATCTTTTGTCTTCAATTCATCATTATAAATTAACATTGACATTATCAAAGAAAAGTAATTATTGGTGTTAATTATTTCATAACACCAAAACTCGTTCCCATCGAATCATCTGATCTCAGCCTACTGCTATTCAGTCTTACAGGTAGCCAAGTTTGTAATGAAGAAATCTCTAAGGAGAATTATTAAAGAAATGTTACAATCAAATGATCCGAATATATTATGTTTTGTGGCATTTTTGTGATATCCTACTACTTCTCATTTTTCATCAACTTAAAAAAAACATAACTATCTATTAATTCGACATGTAATAGGTATATATATTTTTTTAGATCTGTTTAGCCGAGGGGTTTGAATAATTTCGACGCCGTTGGGTTCAGAATGTTAACGGAATGGTCCCACATAATTTTTGTTTTAAATCGGTTCAGAAGTTTTTTTTTTAGTAATCAAATTATTTTTTAAATTATGTTAGTACCTCATTTTTCCTGCATTTGTGAACCAGTTTTGATGATTCTTATGTTATTTAATAGAGCATAACTTCAGGGTGGCCCTATACATAAATTTTACTTAAATTGGTACAATAGTTTTTTTAGAGTTGAATACCTAATCAAATATCAAGAAAGAAGTCGGTTAATAACGTTCCAACTCTTCCGTATTGCAAAGCCGCTAAAAAGTAAAAAATAAAAACTTTTTTAAAAAAACCTCATTCAACAAAAGGCCACTAAGAAGACGAAAATACCTAATTGTTACAATTTTGAGGTCGGCGACAATTTAATATACGTAGATAAAAGATACATAAAAATGTTTAGTACTTAAAAAGGCATCGACCTCAAAATTGTATTATTTTCGTCTTTTTAGTGACGTTTTTTTGAAGGTAGATTATTTTTAACCGACTTCAAAAAAAGGAGGTTTCTCAATTCGGCCGTATATATTTTTTATGTTTTATGTGTGTTCGCGGATAACTTCGTCGTTTATGAACCGATTTTGAAAATTTTTTTTTTATTTGAAAGGATATACTTTCAGATTGGTCCCATAAATTTTCATCAAAATCGGTTCAGTAGTTCGGCTGATTTTAATAAAAGTAAGTAACGGCGTGTGATTCTTTAAGGTAAATGTTACTTTTTGACACTAAAAAGTAAAAAATAAAAAACTTTTTAACAAAAAAAAAACCCTCCTTCAAAAAGGTACTAAAAAGAGGAAAATAATGAAATTTTGAGGTCTGTGCCAATTAAAATATGAAGTCGGTTAAAAAGTATGGTATGTGATTAATATCTTCTTTTTAACCAACTTCATATTTTAATTGGCACAGACCTCAAAATTTCATAATTTTCCTCTTTTTAGTGCCTTTTTGAAGGAGGTTTTTTTTTGTTAAAAAGTTTTTTATTTATAAAAAGTTGTTTTATATGTTGATTTTGTCTTATTTGGAATACAATAAGACGTATTAACAGAAAATATTCTTAACATAAGCGACCAACCGATATTAACACGTACCTGTTACATATAATAACATTATGTTATGTGGTACTATTACTCGATTACCGCCCGGGCATTTCAAATAGAGCTTCTGTTATTATTTAAATGATCGATTCAAAGCATTTCCAGCAGCGTCATTGGCGGTATCTTTATTATCTTCATTTGTTTTTTGTATGCAGCAGTCGTCTGTTTTTTACTTACGTTGTAACCTGTCATTCAGTTGTTATTTATAACTAAAAAAGTCAACACTTAAGAATAACTGTCATTTTAAAGTAGCAGATAAAACTGTTTTCAGAAAAGTTTTTTTTTAAACTTGAGACTCTCGTGCTGGGTTGCAGAGAGCATTGTCAGTAAATCTAGTCCTGCTCGAAAAATATTTGATTAATTGAAACGATTTTTTTTTAATTGTCTGTACACCCCCCTCGAAATCACATTTTTCTAGGCATTTTGATATCAAAATTTAGCTTAAAAAATCTTTTTCTATGATTTGTCTTTCTGTAGGCAAGTATATACCTGCAATCTAATTAAATCACTCGTGTCCATTTTGTAATATATGTAAACTTTATTTTAGGGAGAAGGACTCAATAAAACTTATAGAATTTTTTAATTAGTTTATGTTGAACGTTTCGTCTGCATTTGAGACTTCTTCAGCAACTACAATTCATATAAATAAAAAAATTATTAATAAAACATTATTTTGTAATTCTATTTTTTACATTATATACAGGGTGTCCACGGCGACGTTAGCTAACATGGATATCTTTGTTTTAGTGGAGATAGAAAGTCGGTTAAATGGGCAAAGTAGTGCAGAATTATGTACTCATTAACGTCCCTTCGAAAAAACAATTGAATTTTGACACACTATGGATTTATTTAGAAAATAGTGAAAATTGCCGTTTTTGAAAACTGGCCATAACTTTTTTATTTATGAAGATATCTGAAAATTTCTTTAACCATTTTTTGATAACTTTTTAAGATCTTTCCAGTGGTGTAGGTTTAATTTTTTTATATTCACTACATAATCAGATATTGACATGAACTTTGGGTTTTTCTTATGGGCGCTATTTTGGATTTTTAGATATTCGAATTCTACTTATTTTTCTGATTAATTTAGTGTATCACATGCCACATTAAAAAAATTTGCTGAAGAAGTCTCAAATGCAGACGAAACGTTCAACATAAACTAATTAAAAAAGTTTTATTGAGTCCTTCTCCCTAAGATAAAATTTACCTACAATCTAATGTTCCACCGGTAAGCTGTAGCTATAGTTAAAATTTTCACAGATCGATTGTTGTGTGGCATGAATCCTGGCAAATAATAATTGGAATTAAATAATCAATTAATTTTTTTAAGTTCTGAACAATCGAAGTAATGCACGGCTGATATAAAAAATATATAGTTTTAATAAACATAATATGTGTAATTCATATCACGGAATGCTTGAGAAGCCGACAATTAAATATCTTTTTAAATCAATTAATAATTAATGTTATTCTGACGCTAGATCAAAGCAGCGCTACGATGAGTTAGCTTTTTCTAACGTCCATTGCCTTTTATGAATAAAACACCGATTTACCTACATCGGCGCTTGGAGGACAGTGTGGTGTAACGGTTAGCGTAGCCGACCTTTGGATCACACTGTCGTGGGTTCGAATCCCACCTCCGCTCAAGGATGTTTTGTGATGTAATTTAATTTTAAGGAAGTTGTTATTTATTGTAATTAAGACGCTAATGACCTAAGTTGTCGCCGCGTCTATAATCTACAATAAATAAAAATACATCGGCGCTTGATTTAAGAATTTATTCGTAATTTTCACACACGGACTCAGATCGGGATCCAAAATCTCCAAAATTGAACTAATCCTTTCTATTATAATAAAAGTGAACTGTTCTGTTTGTGTTTGTTTCACGCTTAAACGGCTGAACGGATTTCAATGAAATTTTTAATATTGGTATATGAAATACATCCTATAGTTCAGTGCGGAAATTGTAGTTAGTGACTAATACTTAGTTACTTACAAGTTTAATGGAGCTGAAAGCAATAACGTCTAATGTCTCATACTGGGGTCGCATTTTAGGAATATTAGATGAAACGGAAATAGTCGGATGTGGTGACATACTATATGAAACAAAACACAGCTTGTGTGACTATGTTAAGGTCTCAGACAGACGCCAATGACCTCTGTTGTCGAGCGTCTATAATCCACAATTCAATTCAAGGTCTCAGACACAGTAAGCCAGGTGACTGTGCGGAAAAGTACAAGTCTACGGACAGGAACAAACGCAATGCCAAGGTTCGAATCCCAAAGGCTTTTAATACATATTTTTTAATAATGAAAATTGAATTGAATTGTGGATTATAGACGCTCGACAACAAAGGTCATTAGCGTCTGTAATAATGAAAATATTTAGGTAAATTGGATAACAGTTTAAAATACCAAAAAAATATAATTACAATTATTTTATTTATCTATTATATTTTACGAACATTTGACTTTATAAGATATTTAAAAGTGGATATATTTCTTTCCATGACAACGAATACAATTATTTGTGTTTAACGGTAATCACGTCATATGTCTGTATCCGCGATACAGACATACCCATTTTTTTGGTTTAGATACGCTACGCTGAATCAGGTTTCGAATAATCACAAACAAACTTTTGTATCTTTTTCGATTATAATTCTAGAAAAGTTTGTGTTGGCTGTGAATGAACAGTAATATACAATCAATTACAAATAAATAGAGAGTTGCATGTAGCAGCTGGTGCACTGTAACCAATCTATAATTTTTCAATTGTCATTTAATTGAAAATATAAAACAGTTGCTGATAAATAGTTTGCATAGTAAATAGATGTACCTATCTTGTTATGTTTTATTATTCATCTATGCACATTGCATGTTAGCCTACACTCCAACTATTATATGTGGCTTCATGCTTGTCGATCAAACTTATACTTTATCAAATCATTTAAATTACTTCAAATCACGGATGGCGCCATATTAGTCCAAGAGGTCGCGACCAAAAATATTCTAATTTTAAGAAAAACATTCTAATATAGTTAAGTCAACGAATGATCCTAGCCGGAAAGTCAAAAAGCGCAAAAACCAATTTCGGGACTTTGTTTGAATTGGTTAGTAAAAAAACATATTAAAAGTCCTTGACCCTCGGGTGGGCGCAGGAGGGAGTGGAGGCACTTCAAAGGTCCCTTTTTTTTGGTTTTTTGCGTATGTCTCGAAAACAGTTGGTCCTACAAAAAAATTCATTGCATAAACATTGTAGCTGACAAAATTTCCTACATTTTCTATATTTGAGGTTTCTTCGATCTCCAACCGTTAACGAGCTACACGCTTCTGAAACCCGCTATTTTTCGAAAAAATATTTTTCGCACCATATTTTTTTGCCGAACTTTTCTCTCTAGCGCCTCAACCTTCCATTTTACAAGAAAAAAGTTGTAGAGAAATAAATTTCCTTCAAAATGGTATATATCAGTTTAGTATTAGTTTTCAGAAGCGTGTAACTCGTTAACGGTTGGAGATAAAAAAAAACCTCAAATATAGAAAATGTAGAAAATTTTGTCAGCTACAATTTTCATGCAATGAATTTTTTCGTAGGACAAACTGTTTTCGAGATATACGCGAAAAACCAAAAAAAGGAACCTTTAAAGTGTCTCCACTCCCTCTTGCGCCCACCCGAGAGTCAAGGACTTTTAATATGTTTTTTTACTAACCAGTCCAAACAAAGCCCCGAAGTCGGTTTTTGCGCTTTTTGACTTTCCGTCTACTTTAGAGCATTCATTGACTGAGCTAATATGAACCCATTTCATTTATTTAAGGAATTAAACTTAATATTATATAAACAGCAGTCGATTCACTTGGTTTCGTTGACTATTTAATTCTAATTATTATTTGCCATGATTCATGCCACAACAACACACAATCTGAAAATTTCTTACCGTTTGTGAGATAGAGACCTGTGACAGACGGACGGATGGACGATTGTAAGCAGGGTAACCGAGGTGCACTCTTGAATGAACGAAAAATACGACATTGAATTCTGCTGTCCTAATCAAAATAGTGCCAAGTTAAAATAATTCTATTTGCCATGATTCATGCCACAGTCCACAACAACACACAATCTGTGAAAATTTCAACTATATACCTCTTACCGTTTGTGACATAGAGCCCTGTGACAGACGGACGGACGGACAGACAGAAACGTAGGCAGAGTAATAGGATTCCAAACGGAGTACGAAACCCTAAAAAAGAACGTATGAACATTCGTTTTTTTACTTGTTAATAACAAAACAAATCTGTTTTTTTTTAATTTTATTTTTTTAATTAGATGACCTTTCATCAGGCCAAGTTTGTGGGTGATCTAATAAATCACCCTGTGTTTTATGTAGAGCTGTCTATTTTTGAGTGAATCATATTATTATTATTAGTTATCGGAAAGGTTTTTAGTCATTAGAGTCATTTTGTTCGCTCATGGTAATAAATTATACTAATTAAAATACAGAAACAACTGACTGTACAAGAAAACAAAAAAGGAACGTAACTAAACAAGTGAATATACATATAAATGAGTCAGGGTTGAAAGTGGCAATAGAAATAAATCAAATGACAAATCCGCAAATGCAGAACGGTTGAGAAAATATGCGATCTTGAAAAGAAACATTACGGGCGACTACTGTCTTCTGTTTCTGATCTCTAAGACAGATGACTGATTGATTAGTGAATAGTGATGGTGATTGGTTGCAGATTGAACAAAACCGACAACAAGTGTATTCGCCGATAGTATTTCATATACAGTGAATTTCACTTAAAACGCAACATAGGCGGGATATTTTGTTTACCTGGTATAGTTATGTATAAAAAACATTAATGCATTAGAGAAAATCGTTTCACTTAAAATGCAACATCCACTGAACAAAAACATACATCACTATCTATATTTGAATAAAAAAAATTCCAGTCAATTGGACGCGGCACCATTCATACTGACATTTGGCATAATATTGTAATAAACAAGCCGTGAGGTGGGTCGTTTATTAGAACTAAAGTGCGACCCTTGAGGTCCACACGACGAACTTCCCAGTTTGATAAATATTTAATAATAATAATTAAATTAGATATTACACAGAAAAGTAATCATTTTAATCATTAAAACATAATTATTATTTATTTTTAACAATAATTAAAAAAAAACGGGTTAACCGATTTTTATAAAATTTATGTCCGATCAAAACGAGGATCAAAATGACGTTAACACGCCTCGATTGACACCCTTACGAAGTCGATATAATTTTTTATTCGCGAGATATTGTGTAAAATCTGCTTTTTTGGAGTCTATTTGGTTAAGAAAAAAGAACGGCTGAACCGATTTTGAACAAATTTCTTTCAGATCACATTTACGTTAATACGCGTCGATTGGCACCCTAACGTACCTAGTCTATATCATTTTTCATTATCGAGATTTCGTCTTAGAAAGAAATGGACACATACGTACGTACGTACATACGTACACACACACACACAGACATCTTTCTAAAAATAGTGTAAAAATAGTGTAGTAACCTTGAAACATAAAAATTTGTTATACAATTTGATTTCGATTTTCGAACCCATTACTTACAATAACTTCCAATGGGAAGTTAATTAAATAAAATTTTTGTTAACGTGTGCGATGACGCGGGTAACGACTAGTATTAAATATTTATATTATATTTGCTTTTCGTTTCCATAATTACATTTTCACACGTAAAAATTAACCTAAGCATGCCTGTCAGATAACTCATTTCTTTTTGACAGATAAATTACTTCAGAACAAAAAAACAGCTGATTTTTTTATTTTCAAAATATTTACGAAACTATAATATTTAGAAAAAAATTTTTTTACAAAACTTTCTTGGAAAAATAATAATAATAAACTGTTACGAAAAGGATACAGAAAAAACAACGTTATAGACCATTATCTCTTCTGCGCATGCGCCGATTTTCCCCAAAAACAATAGGGTTTTTCATATTTACATGTCAAACATCTAACCAAAATTTGGTTTCGATCCACACAGACAAACAGACTTACAGATGAACAGATTTTTTCCAAAAATATGTTTTTTGGATTCGGGGATCTCAAAACGAAAAAAGATTGTAAAATTTTTAAAAGTGAATTTTGACTTAATTTAGTAGATACCATTCCTTACTTGTTGAAATGGATTACAGCAAATTTTTAACCGACTTCAAAAAAGGAGGTGGTTCTCAATTCGGTCGTATTTTTTTTTTTTTTATTTTTGTTACCTCAGAACTCCGTCATTTATAAACCGATTTGGAAAATTCTTTTTTTATTTTTTGCATTCAAATATTGTTAGTCATTAATTTCTCATACCTAGGAAGTTATTTTTAGTGATTTATTTATATTTTTGTTCAGTGGATCTGGTATTTTAAGTGAAACGATTTTCTTTAATGCATTAATGTTTTCCATAACTACCAGTGTGGTGTAACGGTTAGCGTAGTACGCCTTTGGATCACACTGTCGTGGGTTCGAATCCCACCTCCGCTCATGGATGTTTTGTGATGTCATTTAGTTATAAGTTATTTGTTTTGATGTAATTAAAAGACGCTAATGACCTAAGTTGTCGACGCGTCTATAATCTACAATAAATCTATAAGTATATACTTATACATTTCTGGTGTCTGTCTGTCTGTTCCGGCTAATCTCCAAAACGGCTTAACCGATTGCAATGAAATTTTGCATACACATGGAGGGCATTGTCCGTAAGGACATAGGCTACTTTTTTTCAAGTTAATTGTTTATAACAATTGAATTTGTTATAAACAATTGAAACAATATATGCAATGAATTCGAGTAATGTATTAATAATATTGAGTGAGTGAAATAAAATTCGAGCGAACGAGCGAAGCGAGTGAGTTATGTATTCAAAATATTCGAGCGAATAAACACCACCAGCCCGGTTTCGCTTCACAGGTGGAGAATTTCTCACGGGGGGATAATAAATCATAAATCGAAATATACGTGGGCGAAGCCACGGGTAACGGCTAGTAAATAAATAAACCAGGTAAACAAAACCCGCCTATGTTGCGTCTTAAGTGAAATTCACTGTATATCGGACTTATAAAATCCACGACGTTATGGCGTATAACATACTGTGCGTATGTGTTCTTGGAACGCGTGTATTCGATTGTTTTTTGTTATTGTTTCTTTTGTTTTATTCTTCTAATAAAATTACAGAACGCTCGTATAAGCAATAAAAATTAATTGCAAAAATGTATTTATTTTTTGTCAGGTTAGATTTTCGAAGAGCAAAATGATCTTTATACTAGTGACTATCAAGCTTTTCTATGCGAAACATCTTCGGCAATATCAAATTTTTAATAAGATAAATAGATAATTTAAAGTTGGTCGAGTTTCGGAGGATATATATAGGATCGTAATTAAGGTAGTTGTCGTGCTATGGGCATAGTGTTAGAAAATTCTAAATTTTCGTATACTCATTAAGGATACTATAATACAAATACCATATTAAAATTTAAAGTTGATTAACCATCTCTAATTCGAGATAAACTTAATTAAAGTTCGGATAAGTAACACGGAGAGCATAGGAAAGGTTGTGTTTTTGACAAGTTTTTTAATTTAAAAAAAAAAAGTAACAGTCAGAAATTTTCAAAAAACTAACTGTTCATTGATGTTTTTGTTCTGAGTTTAAAAAAGAAAATCCAAAAATTTAGACCTTTTTATTGTTGAGATATAATAACGCAAAGCTCAACAATTTATGAGAAAAGATTGACATTTTTATATAATCCAAGCGAACAAACTAAGTGAAATATGTGTTACTATGTGAACAACAGTTTAGGTACAATCTCTAACAAATTTTTTTTACATTTAACACTATACTTATTTATTGTTTTCCAGCGTATTATGAACGAAACTTTTGGATGTTATTGTAGCACGACAACTACCTTAAATATCAATTAGCAATTTTCAATCGCAACGTTTGATTTTTATGATTATCATGATCGAAATTTTGACCATTGTGAAACTTAATGTTCGTAGACAGCAACTGAACATAAATAGAGCAAGGCTTAATAAAATACGACTAATGTTAAGCTAAATTTGAGAGCCTATGAGAAAGTTGTAAATTACAACGAAACGTTGCGATCGATAATACTAATTAACATTTATGTGCGATCCTATATCCTCCGAAACTTGACCAACTTTAAATGTCTTCAAGATAAATAGATATTTTTTATAAGATAATGATAGGTAATAATAAAATATCTTTATGACTAAAAAAATGTGTACAAATAGCGTCAGTATATTACAATATAGTTGCTCGCTCGGACACTTCAGGGGAGCTATTGTGTAACTTCTGTGAATATGTTCATTTTCACATTTTCATTTCACGTGAGAATTTACACTCGATTGTGTAACATATGAATTCACTCGTGAAATCACTTGGCCACAAAGTAGGGATTTTATTTTTTGTTTGATATTTTCATTTTAAAAATACAAATTAATACGGATATGAGGTTATATTATGCGGTGTTTGACAGATAAATAACAATGAACATAAGGAGAATCAAAAATTGATGAAGTATATAAATAAAGTGCACTTTGTAATTTAATTTATCGATCTTATATTATTATATTCATAATGTGTCTTTGCGTATAATTATGTTCAAAAAATTAAAGAGAAATTTATTTTCAAATTTATGTACTTATTATAAATAAATATATA
Source organism: Mongoloraphidia duomilia (assembly GCA_039654895.1). NCBI lineage: Eukaryota > Metazoa > Arthropoda > Insecta > Raphidioptera > Raphidiidae > Mongoloraphidia > Mongoloraphidia duomilia. The sequence continues at coordinate 20,638,036 of CM077527.1, forward strand.
AATTCATAATGTGTCTTTGCCTATAATTATGTTTAAAAAATTAAGATATTTCAATTTAGTGTATTATCGTTTATTGCATTTCTTTTATTATCTAGGTATCTATAAGAACAAAGCTGTCATGTTAAGGTATTTTTATATGTGTCCTTTTTCAATTTATTCTCTGTCTCACTCTTATTTCACGTTTCACGGACAAATTCGGTGGTGAATAATGTCACGTGAAAAAGTTCACTTTTCACTTGTGTGAAAATACACAATCGCGTGAGCAATCTCACATGAGTGAAATCACTAAAAACGAGTTACACAATAGGTACCCAGGGACTCACAGCGCACAGTTTGGGAACTACTGTTTCATAACTCAACTTTTATATCAAAAATAGAATATGTTTTTTGTGAAATACCAAGGAAGTTCGTGTTCTACGGGAGCATTGGAGTCGCCAGACGTTTTGTGTTAAAAACAAAAGTTTTATCCATCTTATGTTTGTCGAGGGTTATTGACAAGAGAGTACGACTTTAGAAAAATTAAGACGCAATCAAACATACATACATTATGTGAATAAATATTTATTGGTGGAATGTATTTTTAAATGAATCTTTATTGAAAGCTGTTTTACAAGTGATGTTTAATATTTTACAAAAATTACTTCTTAATCTTATAGTATTACATAATAATAATTACATAATAATAGCCATTACTTAACAGATAAATTTTAAGGGCGAATACACACCAATTGGTGTCCACATGCTATTTAAATTTCTTATTTAAAAATATTTTATTTTTGATCATAAATATAATAATGTTTACAAAAACTTTAAATGGCTTCAAAATTGTCATTTTTCAATATTAACAAAAAAAATGACAAGGGGCACAGTAATTACGACTGTGCCGTAACCGAAGACATAGAACTACTTCTATATAGCTTTATCTTATGTAATCAAAGTATAAAATGGCGTCACATCTGTCAAAAAATATTAACATGAGTCACAACATTATAGGTACATGATACAAAACACAAACAAAGGTAGTTCGCGTCACACATTTTTTCTAACCACGTAACTATGGTAGTTCGCGTCACACTTTTTTTTTGTAACGCATTTTTCATATCGCATCATTTTACCCCCATATACACCGCAGGGAAAGACGTAAGTCTTCGTTAAAACATTATTGTACTCAATTTTGAAAAATTGCTACCATGACTATTTTATCCCCTGCATTCTTCAATTGTTCTTAAACATATTGTTACAAAACTGTTTTCTGAGTTGGCGGAATAAATATTTATTTACAATAATTCGTTACAATTAACTATATACAATTATTGCAACAACAAAAAGTCAATTCTAACAATAAAAAAACTTAAACGGTAATTATTGAACTAAACGAGCCACTTAACAAATAACTATATATACAAGGATTATTTATTCGTAATTATTTTAGTCACTGTATTTATATCAGATTTATTTCGCTGTTCAACACTGTCACAGTACAATCTACACTGACTGATTCCTGTTGACTGACCCCCTGACTTACTCGTACTTCGCTTATATAGGTCGCGCAGCCCAGCCTAGTACGTTCTCGCGTTCTCTAGAACATTCCGGCAGGTACTCGTATCTTCGATACAATTCGACGCTTTACTACTGTGACCTTTCTTTCTCGTCGTTTCTATTGGAGGCAGTGGCGTAACATCTTGGGGTTTGCGACAATATTAAACTAAATCTGTATTTTTTTCTAGGTGAGAAGCCCTACCAATGTACCTGGGAAGGATGTACTTGGAAGTTCGCCCGTTCAGACGAGTTAACTCGTCATTATCGCAAACACACCGGTCAAAAACCGTTCCAGTGTCATTTGTGTCAGCGTTCCTTCAGCCGTTCAGATCACCTCTCCCTTCATATGAAGAGACATTGATGAATAATGAAAACTGAAAAGTATTAATGTATGTAGAATACAAATATTCCTTACTTAATATATAAAAGAACGTCTGTATGTCGGTCTGTCTGAAGACTATAAACTCAGAAACTATTCAATCGAATGTCACAGATATAGGCAAGGGCGGATCCAGGATTTATTCAAAGGGGGGTGCAAAATCATCCGAACTAGCCTAACCTACAAATTTATTATTAATTCGACTTAAAGTTTAACTTGAAAAAATATTTTTCTTCCCATTTTCTCGTCTTACCTTAATTTTCCTAGTTGAGGGGGAGCTCCTCCCTGGATCCGCAAATCGGTAGAGGAAATGTTTGAAAAGATTTTAGGTGATATCAGATATCTCATTATTCAGGAGGATGTCGTTTCCGGAAATAGCCGAGTAAATACGGATAATTATATTATTATGAAGTACAAACCAGACAAAAAAATCGTCGGTTTGAATGGACAATTTCTATAATACGGCTGGTGCAAAGTTTAACCGCTTTATTAAACGGCTAGCCACTTTGTAAATCGACTCAATTTACAATTTGACTGACCCATGTATTCTGTAGTTTGAACGTGGCTTCTTTAAGAAAAGTTACATGTTTATTCAATAAAAGATAGATCTACTATAAGATTGTAGACATTAAGTACACAAATCATAACAGAACTTGCTGCAATATTTTTACTTTATGAATTACAAATATTAAATAGTTGATCGATAATCAAGTCGGTGGTGAAAAACGTTGACAGATTCCAGTTATCTGTCAATCATGATCTGTTTGACGAATTGCTAATAAAAAATGGTTACGTTATGCAAATAAAACCTGTTGATATCAATAATTAATAATTATCTAAACATTTACAGTAGAATCACATTTATTGATGTCTTTACGTGTTTTGATTTTTTTTTTCAAATGAACACGAGCGTAGAGGACAGGGTGGTCCAGTGGTTAGAGTCGCGGCCTCTGGATCAGACTGTCGTGGGTTCGAATCCCGCCTCCGATCATGGATGTTTTGTGATGTCATTTAGTTTTAAGTGTGTTGTTATTTAATGTAATCAAGACACTAATGACCTAAGTTGTCGACGCGTCTATAATTTACAATAAATTAAACACGAGCGTAATTTTAATAATTTGTGGTCTGATTAAAAAATTATCAAATTACTCGACGACAGAAACAAAAACATTCAAATCGGGGCAGCCATTCCTAAGTAATCGGTTTACATATATTTTAAAAAATACATACATGTAGACTTAATAACATTCGTCTTTTTTAAATCGATAAAAATGAAAATGTCTTTTCTACAAAATAAAAGTCAATTAATTCATGGAATGTAGTTCACAATTTAAACTTAATATTATTTAATCAATCTAACTTAACTTTGTTTGTATAATTATTTCAATACGTAACTGTTAATAAAGTTACAAAACTTTACTGTAAACATGTCAGGTTATTTGTAATGTAAAGTTTTTTTTACATATTTTATCAAACAGTATAATATAGTTTATGTTAACATGTTTTTTTAGCGAAGCCATTTCAAATATGAAACAAGAATTAGTTTTTATAAATCGTGTGCATATCCTGTCAAAGAAATAAATGATAGATACTGAAATGTTTTCATTTATTTTAATAGACAAATTGTTTAAACGTTTTTGTAATCGGTAGTAAATACTCCTTGTTTACTTTTCTATTAATCTTCTGCTTTGTAGTTCTTCTTCCTTGTAGTTCCTTCAATTATTAAGGAAAAGAAAACTGCTTCGTTTTCTATCTCTCTTTTCTAAGGTAACATTGTCACTTGTTGTGCCTATGGCTCCCCTACTCTATCTATGATATCTCTATGGAATTATTACGTGACAATCTTAATTTTTGTAAAATTTTTATAACGATACGGAACCCTCGGGGCACGAGTTCTACTCGCACTTGTGCAACTACCATTTAACACGCTGTTTTGTTAATCGTTAAATTTTTACACCGAATAACACATAAAACATACGAAGTAACCATAGAAATAACAGCGAATTAACAAAACAGCGTGTTAAATAATTTACGATAAACCCGGCGTTAGTGTTTTTTATGCGAAAAAAATGTGGGAGTAAATATCTAGGTATATCAAAAATTTATTTTAATATCAAACAGTTTGCTGGTTCGTTTTTCGAAAAAAAAGTAAAAATGTAGATTGGTTCATAATAATTTGCAAATATATCACCGAAACAAAATTTTCTTAGAAACATCCGTCATCCAAAAAAAAACTTTTTAACAAAAAAAAACCTCTTTCAAAAAAGTCACTAAATAGAGGAAAATAATAAAATTTTGAGGTCGGTAATTTTTTATAAAATATGAGGTCGGTTAAAAAGTAGATATTAATTACTGTAAGTACTATACTTTTTAACCGACTTCATATTTTATTAAATTAACGCCGACCTCAAAATTTCCTTTATTTAGTGCCTTTTTTGAAGATTTTTTTTGTCAAAAAGTTTTTTTTTTTAATTTTACTTTTTTGTGGCTTTACAATACGTAGTTTGCACGTTATTAACCGACTTCTGTCTTGATATTTAATTAATAAATGACTATAAAACTGACATTTACATCGCTAATACACTCCGTTACTCACTTTTTATTAAAATCAGTTGAAGTACTGAACCGATTTATATAAAATTTATATGGGACCACCCCAAAGGTATGTTCTATTAAATAAAACAATAATCATTAAACTCAGTTCACAAATACAGGAGAAATCGGTGAACAATGAACATACCTCCGTACATAAAAAACATAGGTTGCGAATATAAAACCTTCTCTTTTTTGATGTCGGTTAAAAATGGAATAATCAATAATGTATGTACCTACCTAAATCTGTGAACATTCTTTGAATAGAACATTCTTGATAGAAACATGAGAAATTTTATTGTTATAATAGTTTGGGGTCCTAAACTTTCCCCAATTTAGTGCAATTATTTAACGCGAAGGATGATTTTTTTTTATTTTTATTTGTGAGGGATTCAAAAGGCATTCGCCGTGTACACGGCCAAAGTTGTTTACAACAACAAAATTTGAAGTGGAATAACAAAAAATATTGCAATTATTTTTTAAACTTGCAAAATAACTCTGTTTAATAAAAAAAAATAAACCATAAAAACTGCTGTAAATAATTTATTAGAAATGTTTTTATCGATAGTAATATACAAGGTGTCTCATATCGAACACTAACGGACAGTACAATAAAATAGAGAAAACAATTTTGAACAGAAAAGTCCTTAGAAATTTTTTGATTCGATGTACCGTTAATCAGATATTAATTAATTAATTAATTATGACCATTAAGTTGACCAGAATACAAATTAGAAAAGAATATTATTAAACCATTCCAACTTGCCCTCTGTCGACGGCGAGAAAAAAGAGCGCTACTGAAAATATAAAATAAAAAGAGAAAGAAATAAACAAAACAGAGGGGAACTTGGAGTGGTTCATTAATATTCTTTTATATTCTGGTCAAACGATTGGTCATTATTAATTAATTAATATCTGATTAACGGTACATCGAATCAGAATTGTTTTCTCTATTTCACTGTACTGTCCGTGGACGTTCGATCTGAGACAGCCTGTATATACCAAAAGTTACATTGTTCATATAGGCATCGAGAAGAAATCAAGTGTTTACTTAATTTCTAAGTGATCTTATCTCGATATCTGTTATATATTTATTATCTCCACTTCAAATTTGTACCACTATTTAATATTATTATTAGGCATCGGATATGTTTGTGTAAAAGCGTTAAAATCAGAGGCGAACGTAATTATATGACTAAAGTCCACACATCAGTGCCGGATCCGTTCAGTGCCGTGAACGTGTATCAGTGTCAGTGAAATTCGAAATCGACGCCTTTAGTTTAAATGAACACGTTCACACATGTTCGGCAACACTGACGTCTTTTACTTTCAGTGTTGCTTCAGTATCCGTGCTGTGATTATCGTCGCCAACGATATTTTTGCAGTTATCACTGACATGTTTTTTGATTGTAGTGAGAAACGTGAAATAAACTGAAGAAATTGTACGGATTATGTGTAAATGTGTCAGTGATATAGAACGGACGTCACTGATACTGAACTGGCACGGTACGGTACTGATGGGTGTAAATTGACCTTAATACTGCTGATTTTGAGTAGAGTACGCACAACTAGTCAAGTGAAATAACTGCAATCCGGGGCTTGAGAATAGCCGAGCGTGTAGCAATACTGTTGTTTACATGGCGTTGCTATGGTTCCCGGATTCTAGCCCGAGAGCTGGTAAAAGTGTCAATTGGATTTTCAATGTATTATTAAAAAAAATAATGAATTGAAAATATGAATTGGTGCTAGGCCCAAATAACCTTAGCTATTGGTGGTCTTTAAAATACAATTTTTAACTGCAGTCCGGCTCTGGAAATAACGTTTTTAGACTGATATGTCCGATGGTTAATTATTATTGTTAGAATTAATTTTATTGGAAAATGCTAAAAAACCCCAAATTTTATTAGACGCATTGCCAGTATGTAATATAAATACAAATATTTATAAATTTATTATATTATAATATTATACAGAACAAAATATCATATTTTAATACCAGAATTAATTGGTATTATTTAGAGGAATTGATACTGTTAATTGTGTACAATAATTTGTTATAAATTTATTATAAATGTTTTTAGTAAATCGATAATTTAAATTCTATTTCACTGTACATTTTATTATAAACATAAAGAGATAAATAATATATATATTTTACACATATAAATATTTAATATTAATTTTATTAATTTGTAAATTTATAAATATTAATAATTGAATAAGTAAATAAATAGATAGATAGTAAATGGGTTCTAGAAACCACATTTTGACATGGTGCCAGTAGTAAAGGTCTAGTATTACTTTTTAAGTAAAAAAATATGTATAAGTCTATTATTTTAGCAAATAATTTGTAGCACGTCTGGTGATGGAAATTAAAAAAAAAATGCCGGTCATTTTGACTATATTTTGTGTATTAAAAAAATGTTATAAAAAAAAGTGAGTGCGTGTACTTATGTACGCGCGTTAGAAGTTATAACTTCTTTGGCGTGATTAAAAATTAATTTTTAATTTGCATGCAAATAATTTATTGAAATAAAATTATAGAAATATCAGGTGCGTCGTGGGACACCCGACAGACGCATCTGAACTAATATTATAAAGAGAAAAGATTTTATTTTTTGTATGTTTGTTTGTAATGGATAAATTCAAAAGCTACTTAACTGATTTTAAAAATTCTTTCACCTATAGAAAGCTACATTATTAAGGTACGTGCAGTATGGAGCTGGGATTCTAGATGGTAGCGTAGATCATAGCAGGGATTGCTTAAATTAATGCATTGTTATATATGCGAGCGTACACAACTAAGCAGTGAGTGTAGCAGGTATAAGCGCTGTTACAAGAGCTGCTAGATACAAGAATGTATATCACCATTCTTTCAGCGCGCTGACTACTACAATCAACGTGTGACAACTGTCAAAGGGCCGTTACAAGTTTCGCAATGGATGTGACGTAGTTTAATAAATGAAATTTTGCCAGTTTTTATTTAATTTGTTTTGAGTTTTTTCTAAGACGTATTTAAAAGTGTTAGGTTCCATACGTAAATATTCAAAAAACCGGTTTGGGTAAACTTTTAATTCTTGGTATAAATGATGAAATTCACCATGTTTCGTTTTCTATTAATAAAGTGGACATGATAGCTCCCACCCAAATTTATATTTAAAATATACCACTTTGTAGAAGAAGAACACAAATATTCGTCTTCGCTATCTGATATTTCAAACGCGATTTAAGCTTGTATCAATGCTAGTATCAAAGCTTCGTTGTGCAAACCTATAAGCGCTTATAATTTCAGCCACCATCTACCATACATGCTACCATCTAAAATCCCAGCTGCGTACTGCACGTACCTTTAGCGAGTAACATGGGCTGTATTTCATTTTCAAAAAAATGTTACCTACGAAAATTACAATAATGTAACCCAAGGTATCAAAAATTTGCCTATAAAAGTCATTATTTAGCGTGCGCTGCGAAAACTATTGATGATACATAAAATATGTATTAATAATATTCAAGCGAACGAGCGAAGCGAGTGAGTAATGTATTAATAACTCATAAATTCATAGCACCCGGGCGAAGCCGGACCGGGTCGCTAGTTATATATAAAATCGAATTTATTTACAAAAACTATAGAAACTGCGTTACACTATTTCGTGACGTGACGTTTCACGTTTTCATAGCTTCAAAAGACAAGATTTATGTATATGGTAACTATGGAAATCAATTCTATTAATTTTGATGTCACAGTTTTTGAAAAATTAACTCCATAATTTTTTCATTAACGCGCCTAAAGAAGTATAACTTCAAGAATGCAATGGTTATTTCCATCACACTTTTGAAAAGTCTTCCATTCCTTAAATTGTTTTTCAAATTTGACTATTCGTTATTTACAATCTCAAAATCGTCGAGATTTTATGGTCTGACCCCTAGGTCCCGCCATTCAAGGACGGATCCTGGTGGGGGCGTGGGGGGAATGTTACGTTCTCAAAAAATATTATTTTTAGTAGATTACAATTAAAATTATTCTATAATCCGACACAGTAAAATCTGAAGTGACATTGTGCTCTGAAATCTCAAATCTGAACCCAAAATCATGTAACGGCGCTAATATTTAAATTCAAATTTTGTATTATTCAAGAATATAGTGTGCGATGTCACAGCGCCGCATCGCTCATATGTTTTCTTACCTTTATAATTATGTAGTTGACTGTAATTATAGTTGCATTATACAATACTTATAACAAGTTCGCTTCATAAAAGTCAAACATTCCAAATTTTTATAGTATACCTACTGTATATTTAAATTTTAGTGAATTTGAAAAACAAGAATAAAAATCATATTAAATATATTTTAGAGATATATTTATAAAAATTCCGTTGCAATATTATAGATTAAGATTTTTATTATTTATATTATATTTTTTTGTAAATATTTATGCTTATTTTGGAATTGGGCATTATTTACTTTGTATTTAAACATTTTTGGTGCTTTACAAATATTGTTATATGCAAATATGTTTAACGAAATCAAGGTCAGTAGGAAAAGGTCAGTTATCATTATAATTATTTTTTATTTTAATATATTTTTTGTTTAAATATGTATTCAAATATGACTAGTTTAATTATGGGCCAGTATAAATAATAAATTTAAAGGATATCGTGAATGGTTACAAAAACAGGAATTCATTTAATATTGATTATAGACGCTCGACAACTGAAATCATTATCGTAGGACATAGACTCATTTATTCTTTAATAAAATTTCAATATAATAAATTAGCAAAAATAAAGAAGATAAACGTTCTCGTAATTATTGCTGATCAATTTAAGGCATTGACTTATTTTTTATTACATTTAATTATTATTTATTAAATAAAATTATTGTAAAGGCTAATTTTCACATGGCTATCGTGACGCGACAAAATTCTGCTTCCTAAAATGTACACATGTCTTTAAATGCAGCAACTCACACAAGAGCGACGCGACACGGCAGCGCGGCGGTGCTTCGGAAAGCGTTGTATGTAGCATCGTGCACTGTCGGGTCGTGAGAATCGAGGCATCGCGTCTTGTCGCCATGTGAAGAGTAAACATCAATTTCCATTATACGATGAACTGTTTTTATAACCATTTTGCTTCCTTTACTATAATATAATAATATTTTGTTTTGTTTTTTACAAAATATTCAATTTTTATCTCACGTTTTGTTTCGTATTCTTTATTTGATGTTGTTTTTTTTTAGAATTGTGATTTGTTATCAGATAATTATTTTCATTCCAAATCTTCCAAATCATTGATTTAGTGAGATAAGTTATTAGAATTCTAATAGATTTTATGGATCTCTTTAGCAATAACTACCTAATTTTTTAATTGTATTTTCATTTTTTAAGTTCGCCGATATGGGTAATTTTTGAATTAGAATAAATGCTAATATATTTTTCGTAATGTCCCAGGAGAGTCATTATGCAAATGCGCTCGGATTTAATCACAGCCTTCTGAATCAAAATAGTAGATTGTATAAAATTAAGAAAAATCGCAGAATAGTGGACAAAATATTTGATTTATTAAATGTACAACGTTTCGTCTATAGATTTAGACTTTTTATGTATGTAGGTACTTGAAAAAGTCTAAATCTATAGACGAAATGTTGTATATTTAATAAATCAAATATTTTGTCCACTATCCTGCGATTTTTCTTAATTTTATTATAATCACGATGGACACGATTTCTAATATAAAGTAGATTGTATATCTAGTGGCGTAATGCGGTATATTACTGACGAGTAGTGACAGTGTGTTAACAGTCACAGGAATCATAATATCATTACGCACGAGATATACAGTAGAGTTCGTTTATTACGACTTCGTTTATAACGGCTAACCGTTTTTAGCGACGTAAATGCAAACTCAAGTTAAGTTTCATATAGACGTACTATGAAAGCATATCCGTATAGTACGACTCCGGTTTAAGCGACCAACTGCTTTTAGCGATCTAATTTTATAATAATCGTCCGGTTAGAACGAAATTGCAATACATATTGTTCCTCTGTGATCTATAATACACACATATGTACAAAGTTTAATTAAAGTTACATAATACATACTTATGTACATATGTATTTGTAAGTGTTAATATATTTTGTTTTATTTTCATAGAAATTAATCTATTATACACTTATATGTATTATATAAAAACAAGCTTAAATTATGCGGTCGCTTTGTGCGTCGTCCGCTTAATACGACATAATGTCGCCAGTCCCTTGAAAGTTGTTCTATCCGGATTCTACTGTATATGATATTTTTTGCCATACCCACTATTAAATAGCCGTTTTTCACTTCATTCTCAGTATTTTCAAAAAAATTTGACAGTTCATTTTGTGTCGCCAACTTCACTTCTATAGTAGGCCGAGAGTAGCTGTCAGTAGGTAATAGCGGGCGGATCAGGGGCGAATAAACTTAAATCACTAGTGTGAGAAAGATACGTTCCCGTACATTGGCCTACCAGAAGTCACTTTGGACAGGTTATGGGCCCAGTGCCTAGTGTGGGAAAGATCCGTTCCCGCACATCGACCTGTCAAAAGTCACTTTACATGCATGTAAAGCAGCTATTTTATAGTGGGCATGGCAAAAAATAAATACTTTCAGCTCTCATTACAGTTTGTCAGCGTTTCGTGAAATGTCTAGACGTTTCATAACATGTCTAATAATTACACAAGATGGTTGTGACTTTTACATCAAGAAATAATTATATTTGAAAATACATTAACGGAACAATATACCTAATTCGTTAAATATATGATTTTATTTATAATAATTTGTCATTCCACAATCTTAATATTGAAGTTAGATGCAGGAAAAAACGAAATATTAAATATTTCTGATAAATATAGTAATGTTCCTAAAATATAAAAAATGTTATATTGAAAAAATTATAATATTTATAATAAAATTATGGATATTATTGAATATTAACAACTATCACATAGATATTATTGATTGACATCTACATTCTACACTTCTGTATTTTTTCAATATGGTAGCTAAAATCTTTTTTGAGAAGCAGATTCCTATATATGTCATCCACATATATGTGACATGTCATCCACATATAATTATGTCATCCACATATATGACATATAATGACATCAGGGGCGGATCTACAAGGGCCCACAAAAATGGAAATATTATCATACATAATACTTTTCGATTAACAATGAGCACTTATCGTATAGTAAACAATGGGGCTCCATTGGACTTCAATAAGCCCTAGGGCCCGAAAAACCTAGATCCGCCCAAGCCCGGATTTCTGCCTAGGCCAACAAGGCACCGGCCTAGGGGCCCAGCCGCCGAGGGGGCCCTGGCCAGGGCGGAGATGGAAATTAAAGAAAAAAAAAGCCCAAAAATTTTGTAAAATAACCTAATTGGCGACTTTTTTTTTGTTGCTAAATTTCCATCCAATTCCATTTTTTTGGGCTTGGCGGTCCAACTGTTAAGTGCCTAGGGGCCCTGGGTCGTTAAATCCGGACCTGGATCCGCTCCTATATGGCATATTCTGTTTCGAAAGTGTAACCGACACATTGAAATAGAAACCTATAAAGCTCCATGTGTAGTCTAGTAGATTGTATACCTAGGGCGTAATGACATATTTTCGATAAGGTGTGACATTATGTTAACCGAGCGTTAGCGAGTCTAACAGTCACACTACTCAAAATACCATTGCGACCTAGATACACCCTGTATGTTTTGTCAGGGCTTGAGAATAGCCGAGAGTGTAGCGGCGCTGTTGTTTACATGGCGTTGCTATGGTTCCTCTATTACAAGTCCCCAGTTCTCGTGTTCTAGCCCGAGAGCTGGTAAAAGTGTCAATTGGATTTTCAATTTATTATTAAAAAAAAAAAAAAAAATAATGATTTGAAAATATGAATTGGTGCTAGGCCCAAATAACCTTAGCTGTTGGTGGTCTTTAAAACACAATTAACAATTGTATGTTTTGTCCTACACCCTATAAAATAGCGGCTTCTTTTCCAGTATTTTCAACATTTTTGACATTTCACGTGTGTAGCTAACTTAACTTCAATAATGACCGTAACCATGTGGGTAGCGGAATGTTCACAAGATTGTAGGTTCGCCTCCAGTTGGAGTAATATTAAAATTATTGAAATGTAATTTTTCTATTCATTATTTGAGATTCTGGCCTATAGTTGGCAGCTCGATCAAATTTCTCTTTGCCTATAAATCTTTTAGGGTGATAAAGCACCCTTGTGCCCTCCTGGTTACGCCCCTGAAAAGATACAGAAGTGTATGTGCGATCATCGAGTTAAGCGTACTATTATTATAAATATGCTTAATTTGAAGAAGATCTGAGAGATTTTCCATATTTTTAAAAAATTGCATTATTGGGAATATTATAATTTTTAAACTATAGGTATTATATAATATGTAATTAGCATACCTATGTAAAATCAGACTGTTAAAAAAGGTCGTCCATATTTTATTATCCAAAGGCGTCCTTCAAAATTTTTTAATAATGTATTTCTTTAACAAAAATTCCAAACGTCTTAGCTTCCTAGAAAAAGCTTCGACAATTTAAAAAAAAAAATATATACAACGGGGTAGGAATTGTGCTCCTCTATGACCCCAATGCGGACGCCTATGATATTATCCAAGAATGAAAATGTAGCGTGCTGCACGTAACGTACATACATTCTAGAAACTTCGAGTAATCGGATGGATTTGAAACTCCTTTCCGATTAATCGAAGATCTGCTGTGTACCTTAAAAAGAACGTGTTGAAATAAATAAATGTTGACCCTACATTGTTTTATTTTTTCTTTCTTTTCATTTTTAAATTAACCTCTTATTTTTACACAGGTCAGAAAATTAATACACAAGAATAGATTTCTTACGAAAATGACTACACAGTATTAGTGATGTGCCGGATATCCGTATCCGTTAGTTTTTTCGCGGATCTTTTACCTTATTAACTTCCCATTGGAAGTTATTGTAATGGGTCCGAAAATCGAAATCAAAAAGGAAAAAAAAATTTTATGTTTCAAGGTCACTACACTATTTTTACACTACTTTTAGAAAGATGTCTGTGTGTGTGTGTGTGTACGTATGTACGTACGTACGTATGTATGTGTCCATTTCTTTCTAAGACGAAATCTCGAGAACGAAAAATGATATCGACTACGTTGGGGTGCCAATCGACGCGTATTAACGTAAATATGATCTGAAAGGAATTTTTTTAAAATCGGTTCAGCCGTTCTTTTTTCTTAACCAAATAACCTCCAAAAAAGTAGATTTTACACAATATCTCGCGAATAAAAAATTATATCGACTTCGTAAGGGTGTCAATCGAGGCGTGTTAACGTCATTTTGATCCGACATAAATTTAATAAAAATCGGTTCAGCCGTTTTTTTTTTTTTTTTTTTTTTTTTTTAATTATTGATGTTTTAATGATTAAAATGATTACTTTTCTGTGTAATATCTAATTTAATTATTATTATTAAATATTTATCAAACTGGGAAGTTCGTCGTGTGGACCTCAAGGGTCGCACTTTAGTCCTAATAAACGACCCACCTCACGGCTTGTCAATTTTCAATTCATAGATAAAATTTTATATATATAGGTAATTAGGTAATAATGAAAAACCGTTAAATTCCATTCAGATTATTTTTTATTTTTTAATATCGTGGTCAATAACTTTTTCCCATAACAGATAGTCTCTTTCCAAAGGTCGATGTGCAATATTTAGTATTTACCGCCGCGTACTCTAAGAAAGTTAAGATCCGTATCCGTATTCGCGGATCTTGAGACCAAATATCCGTATTCAGATCCGTATCCGCGGATATACATTTTTAACGATCCGGCACATCACTACACAGTATACACAGGCGAATAAGCAATTTCTACCAGAGGCGGATGAAGATTCAGAACGTCCTTGAATTTGACAATAAACAGATGAATCGCAAAACTCCCTTCACACATGCTACTTTATGTACCACGATGCAGCTACCAACTTCGTAAGCTCTCACGCCGCCATATTGAAAGACTTATGTCCTGTTTATCGAACATTTTAATCACGATGTTTTTTAATCACACTGTTAAATGACAGGTTGCTATGGTAACGAAACGCAGCAACCAATGAACACGTAGCTGTCAAAATTTAACAGTGTTATTAAAAAAATATCGTGATTAAAATTTACGATAAACCGGCCATTATTATGCTTAGCGAAAACATGTAAATTTTGGGCACTCTGTACTCGTGAACAGGCCACGGGAAAACCAATGGCGGACTAAGCTCGTCGGAGGCCCGGGGCGGCAGAACTAAATGAGGCCCCCGGTCTGCTTAGAAATTGATGTATTTGTAGTGTAAATTTCGTAAAAAATGAATAATATAGATGTAATAGCTGACAAAAAAAATCAAATATTTATAATAAACGTTGGTAGGTAGGTAACCTACCTACGTTTATATTTTGCATACGTACGGGGTCTC
This sequence comes from Mongoloraphidia duomilia, assembly GCA_039654895.1. Lineage (NCBI taxonomy): Eukaryota > Metazoa > Arthropoda > Insecta > Raphidioptera > Raphidiidae > Mongoloraphidia > Mongoloraphidia duomilia. Next base: position 20,653,039 of record CM077527.1, read on the forward strand.
CAACTCCAAACTGCCTCTTATACTTACTGAATATATTTTGGCCTTGTTTGGGATTTGATATGAAGGACTTCTCGAGATTTGGAGAGGCCCGGGGTGAGCCGCCCTCTCCGCCCCCCCGCCTTAGTCTGCCACTGGGAAAAACATTGAGTGTCCAAATATATCCCGGCTACTTTAAATGTTTGCCCCTGCGATTTATTAAGCGTCATTGAAGGTGCCAATTTTTGGGTATAATGGCTATAATTAATACGCCCTTCCCTTTGGCCCGATAAGCATTGTGACAATATTTCTTCCCAGCTCTGTGATGTAACCTGGTACAATTTCGAGGCGTCAAGGTCACGCGTCAGTAGTCCTAGAACACCACTCTTCTACTCGTGTTTGTGGGGCAGCTGCGCGTGATTTTTATCGATGGATTTTGAATGGCTAATCCATAAGTAACTGCTTTTTTCCGGGATAAAAAATACCCAATGTGCTTATCCAGGATATAATCTATCTCTCTATCAAATTTCATCCAAATACGTTCACCCGTTACGGCGTGATTAAGTAACAACCATCCATCCAAACATCCAGACGTTCGCAATTATAATATTAGTGGAATGAACAACAATTCATCCTTATTTATCATTCTGACATAAGGCTCAGTCAATGTTTAGAACGACGCACGGGGCGATATTAGAGCATAGAGGTAAGTCAAATATTCTACTCTAAGGCTCATTTCGCACCAAACCAGTCCAGTCCAGTCGCGTCCAGTCAAGTTTTGTCCAGTCAATATTTCCTTTCACACTGAATACGTCGCGTCAGCCGTCCCGCAAATTCCGATCGAAGTTCGCAACAGCAACGATGTGGTCGCCGCGGCACAGTTTTGTGAAGAATTTTGTGTCAAGATGGACGTACTTCTCCAAGGCATAATTTTACGTCGGCTACACAGAAGAAGAAGGATGAAGAAACGAAGAAATCTGTTTTGGGTTCATCCCATACATACCAGGACTTACTATCATACCATACCAGGACTTACTAAATGACCCTCTTTTGCTTGCAATAATAAAATTAAGGTTTCTACGTCCATTCTGAGTCTCAAGACTGGGCAGACTGGCATTAAAAATTCAACCGGCTGAGTCGCAATCAGTCTTGACAAATCTTGACGCGATCGGACTGGACATGACGCACTTAGTATGAAACCAGATTTACACATTGTCTTTATTTCAACGATAAGTTAATATGTCCAATCCAGTAGCGTCCGACTTGACTGGACGCGACTGGACTGGACTGGTTTGGTGCGAAATGAGCCTTAGGATCCTAGGACATAGATTATCGAAATCGGATATAATTTCGTCGAAATTTATAGTTCAGGCATGTTACTTTTTGTCGTGCGATTTTTCGATTAAGTCAGTTGAAGATCGTCAATATGGCTACCAATAGCGTAAGGCCGCACATTCTTCACTGAAATACACAAACGAGAAATTTCGAGTAGCTGAATAAGTAATCGTCAAAACGCGATTTAGTATTCTAAATTACACGTTTTAGATATAAAAAGTAGCATGTGTGTGCAGGCCTTTAGTCGTTAGGTATAAGAAAATCAATAATATCCTCACCTACATAAAATAATAATAATTAATGATTTCTTTTTTCAAAGTTTTTTCTAAGAAACACTTTTTATTTGATACTAAAAACAAAAAGGATAATATACGACACATATAGCCTAGTAGCTGCGCGTCTTATTAAAATAAAAAAAAAGAATATAAATACAGTAGAAACTCAATAATTCGAACTTCAAGGGAAAAGCTAAAAATTTCAAGTTATGGAGTTTTCGACTTATGGAGGATTTTATTACTTCGAAAGTTCGACTTAGGAAGTCTACCAGACAATAAACTTTGACTTACAGAGTCGCTTACTTCGAGATGAGTTCGCGAGGTTGAAACTTACATTTCCATGAATGTATTCATAGTACCTCGTAGGGAAATCATATTTAATTCGAGTTAGAGTTTAAAAAATTCGAGTTATTAGTCTTGGGTTTTAGCGGCGAATGTCTTCGATTTTGAGAGTTTTCGAGCTATATAGAGTTTTTACTGTAGGTATTTAAAAATTAAAGTTGTTTTTATACATTTTTATATTCTTGGTACGATATCAATACTTTTTGCAAAGTTAAGTAATTTTTATCATGCAAATTTCAGAAATTCCCTAGTTTAGGAGTTTGCAGTTTGGGGTGATAAAGTTTTATTTTTTCCTTTTAGTGGGGCCGCCAAGCGACGAATCCAACTTCAACCTTGCACTTTGTGATAGAGAGATGCCACTCGGTACGAATGTTGGTCGAACCTATATCTTCACTTTAAGATGTGAAGGCACTTTGGGCCCCGCGACCGGGCTCCTAGACAGGGTGGTTGCGTAACTTTCAGGGGCAAAACGCCTGTAACTCAGCAACCGTTCCTCGCACAGTCCTGAGGGTTGTCTCATTGGATTCAGCGCACTCAATTTCATACAAGACTAAGGTTATGTTGTAGTTCTGGTATAAATGCAACATAACCTTAGAGTATTGTAAAATGGCGGCTATCAGATTCGTCACTTTAGACACGCGTTACATACAATATTTTTTGCAACAACTGGTTCAATTTTAAGCAAATAAAACACAATTTAGATAAATATTTTATTAAAGACATTATAGAAAAGGAATCTATAAAGTACTCCTTAACACACTCACGTGTTTTAAAATAAAACAAAACAGTATTACTTTATAGAACGGAGTACGTTAAAATTTACTTTAAACACTACCGTTCGAACACATCAGAAGCTTCCATAAAGAATCACTTAATCCCGTTTCACATGAGGCGTACCACGCGCCTACGTCCTACGCCGCGAGTAGGACGTAGAACGTCGACTTACTTTACACATCGTGTAAGTGAAGCAGTATCAAAATGGACGCGCAAGTGTGTACCTCGGGCGTTGTCTCATGTGAATTGACACACTTGCCACCATGCCCTGACGCCTGGCATCAGACGCGCGGGCCAGGCGTGTGCCCGCGCCGTAAATTTTGCGCGCGCTAAGAGAATCCCGCTTCACGCCCGCATCTGAAAGGTTACGTTTGTTCAGTGTCAACCGAGGCTCAAGCGTAGGACGTAGGACGCATCGTACGCCTCATTTGAAACGGGTCTTAACAAACGGACACAGCCATCTAAAATAATTGTACTTTTGGTGCAAATGTTGCAAAAAGATTATTATTGTAGAAATCACACGGTATACGTATTTCCACTGAATGTATTTTTTTTTGCTTTGTTTGTCATTGTATATCTATATATTGATTCGTTCCGTAATTGTTTAATTGCTATAAAAACCAATTTAAAAAAACTCGGGTCGCAGTGCCAAAACCCTGGCGACAATATAGTGTATTTGCTAACACTGGCATTGTGGCTTTATTATGTGAACTTAAGTTTGTTTTTGAGCAAAATAAAAAATTTAACCCCTTAATACATCCCTTAAAATAATATTTTTTTTCTTAATTTCAATACTTTTATCAACCTTGGTACCAAATTAAATACACCCTTCAGTAAGTAAAGCACTATCCTTAACTAGTATTTTCATAAAATTTGTTAATTCGGTCCTGTCGGGCCGATTTTATTAAAATTTTAGAAGCACATTTTAATCGTTACCAAAGGGTTAAATTTCAACTTTGAAACGATTTTGAGAATTTTTTCGGCATTTTTGGGCCCAAAAACATTTTTCAACCCCTAAAAACTACCCTTAAAATGGTCCGATGGGGCCCATTTTAAATAGGCATCGTGCGGTGATGGTTTTCAACGTGCCTACCAGATTTCGTCAAAATCAATTAACTCTTTCGAAAGTTATTTCCTGCATATATATATATACATATATAAACAGACATTTCCAAAAATGGTACCAAAGTATTCAGGAGGTTATGAAACGTCGAGAAATTTTGGTCCGACCCCTAGGTCCCGCCATCCGACCGACGCCAATAGTGTATGTGCCATATGGCAAATACACTAAAAAAAATTCAGTTCTAATTTTCCATTGCTGTTAAATAATTTCAAACAAAATATATAGGTCATTATCTAAAGGTCAAGGACAGTTTAGGCCCTTTGGGTTTAGGAGACTTAAGTTAAATTTGGAACACGTATACAAAAGAATATTAGTGATAAGTGTGCCAAATTTGAAGACAATCGGTAGGCTAGCAAAAAAGTTATTAGAAAAAAACGATTTAAAAAAACATTCTTTGTTGCCCTATAATTCCGGTATTTTTGAGTTTTCGGAAAAATGTTACATGAACTTGTGGCATTAATTTTTCAAGAAGAATCACCCCCTGAATTTTTCGCTCACCTTATCCGGACACCCTGTATAAGTAAAGTTATACTACTTATATCATTGTAGAAATCACACAGTATTTTTCTACCGAATGTATTTTTTGTTTTTGTTTTTTTTCATATACCTACCTACCTATCTATGTATCGATTCGTTCCGTAATTGTTTAATTGCTATAAAAACCAATTTAAAAACAAAAATTCAGTTCTAATTTTCATTGCTGTTAATATAGGTACTAACGCTGTGAGGATAAAATTGTTTTTTTAAAAATGGATTATTTTCAAAAACAACATAAAATACAGAATTTGATGTATAATATTCTTGGTTTGAATTTTTTCTATATTTCCAAAAAAACTGGTTTTAAAAACTTCATGATAAAAATGTACAGCAATTTGATCGGTTTCGGTTTTTTGTTGTATCTTATTTGTCTTGCTAATTATAAAGCTGATAATAAAACTGATACGATGTTTAACTTCACAGCATTAACGTATTTTTTTGAAGTTTTTTGTTATATTATTTATATACGATTTAATGAAAACAAACTTGACAAGATGGCGAACCATTTCAACGAAATAATAAACATAAATATAATGGATTTTAAGGAAATATTTTCCCAACATGACGAGAACTACAAAAGACGTCATAAATTTATCAGTAAAGTTGGAGTAGTCATCGCTTTTGTTCAAGGATTCTCTGTTATTACAATTTTTTTTCTCCATTATGTAATAAATATAACATCGGGAACACGCCGTCACTTTATACCTGTATGGCATCCATTTGATAACCTTAAGTCGCCGAATTACGAAATATATTTAGTTCTGGATTTGTGTCTAACGATGTCTCTTCACACAATATCAGCAGCAATTTTCAGTACTTCACTTTGTATGATTACAATGGTGACTACTCAATATGAATTCTTAAACGATCTTCTGCTAAACGTTTTAGAACAGTTTGAAAACGGAGACGAAAATTCAGTGCATCGTTTAAAGATGTGGATTAAACACAGCACGAAAATTGAAAGGTGGGTAAGCCTAATCTATGTTCTATCCCATCCACCTGTAAATTTTCGGGCCTCCTTTTTGGAGTGCGCATAGCTCTGCTTTAGTTGACTTAAATACGTGTTATACGAATCAATAGCAGTGGCGCTTCAGTTCGGCTGATGACTATTGTACTACCGATTTAGGTTCACTGGCGTATAACCATAGACAATTACCACAACCATAGACAATAACAACAAGGTGTATGTATTAGCCTAGCGGCACTGGCGAGAACTGATTGTGCCAACACGGTGAATGGTCCCCAGGCAGATGGGGGGAGGTTAGGAGCATTCCGGCGAACGGCGACGTGCGTTCCACACGTGTATAACTACGTAGCTAACAAGCCGTGAGGTGGGTCGTTTATTAGGACTAAAGTGCGACCCTTGAGGTCCACACGACGAACTTCCCAGTTTGATAAATATTTAATAATAATAATTAAATTAGGTATTACACAGAAAAGTAATCATTTTAATCATTAAAACATAATTATTATTTATTTTTAACAATAATTAAAAAAAAAAAAACGGCTGAACCGATTTTTATAAAATTTATGTCGGATTAAAATGACGTTAACACGCCTCGATTGACACCCTTACGAAGTCGATATAATTTTTTATTCGCGAGATATTGTATAAAATCTACTTTTTTGGAGGTTATTTGGTTAAGAAAAAAGAACGGCTGAACCGATTTTGAAAACATTTCTTTCAGATCATATTTACGTTAATACGCGTCGTTTGGCACCCCAACGTAGTCGATATCATTTTTCATTCTCGAGATTTCGTCTTAGAAAGAAATGGACACATACATACGTACGTACGTACACACACACACACACACATACACACACACAGACATCTTTCTAAAAGTAGTGTAAAAATAGTGTAGTGACCTTGAAACATAAAAATTTTTTTTCCTTTTTGATTTCGATTTTCGGACCCATTACAATAACTTCCAATGGGAAGTTAATAAAAGTGTATGTTTACGGCCATAATAAAACGGTATAAATAATTTCCGTAACATACGTTTCAGATTGTTCGACTTGTTCACAAATTACTACATCCGAATATTTAACATACAAGTTGTTTTTTGTATTTTGTGTGGAGCTCTGTCGATATACCTGATTTTTTTCGTAAGTAATAAACAAAGTATCTCAAGGAGTCTGGAAGAAGTAAATAAAATAAATTTTCTTAATTTTGTTTTTTCAAAATTTATAGGTTCTCGTGGACCCATTATTTCATATTCCAGTTATTAGCGTTGTTGTTGTGAAACTTTGTCAACTCTACTTGCAATGTTATGCTGCTGATATTTTGGTTTCTGCTGTAAGTAATGCTAATAGATACCTATTTGTCAATAAATTTCTTAATAATTGAATAATCTACTGATTCTTCTAGATTTTGATTATTTTTCGAAACATGTTTAATCAATTTTGCTTTAAATATTGAAGTGACGAGAATCTCCATTCTAGAGTAATTAAATATTTGTTTTAGAGAAATCAAATATCTAGAACAACTTTCTCAGGCGCGTTGATAAACGATTCGACAAAGTTGGGTCGAACAATCATATTTCTGATAGCAAACTTTCAAAATCCAAAAAATATAACAGTTTTGAAGATATATCATCTGTCTAGTAATTTTTTCGTGAATGTAAGTATATAAGATTGTATAAATATTATATAAAAATTGTTACATCATAACCCTCGGAAATAAATAAAAAAATGTACGTGATTGCAAAAATATTTTATCGTTTCTACAAAAGATGTATATTATGTTACTGTGAATGATCGAAACGCGAAAATATAGAAATCTTGGTATGTAGTACAAGCGAGTGGGGTGGTTTCTGTGAGGAAGCAAATATGCCCGCATTCTATTGGTCGCTTCAGTTGCGCAAGCGCTGTACAAGCAATTGAGCATGCGCAAAGACGCGGCTAGTAGACCATGGGCACATGCATAGAATGGACATATCCATAAGACAGACATGCACCCTCCCCTGAATGGCTTCCCCCTCGTCTAAAGTGGCATTTTATACTACATCTCCGAATTTCTATATCTATGGTCAACATGCACCAAATACGTCGGTGAGTGTACGAAGATTATTTGCAAAAAAAAAATCCGAGCACGGAGAATACAACAATTCCCCTTTGTTAATACGATTTTCCTCTATATTTTCGATCCTGAGATATTAAAAAAAACGTTCTCAATGTCACGTATTAACATAGGTAAAAAAATATAAATGAATTTTAGATGTTATAATATGAAAAAAATGTAAATATTTTTTTTCTCTAAAATGTACAGTTTTCGAGAAAAAAAATATTTTACTAAAAAAAGAAAATTGTATGTAAATCAAGGTAACCATGATTTTTGCTATATTAAGCAGTCACTAAGCAAAAAAGAGGATCATGCTTTTTTTCAAAGCATAAAAAAAGAGTGTTTATTTTTTGCAAATATTTACTAGGTCGGAAGTATAGGACGGGTCATCAGTCGAATTTTTTATTTTATTATATCTACATAATTATTATTAAATTATCTACTCTATGAATGGCTTATGGATTCACTTTATTTTATTCAACATTAACTAACTCACGCATAACGAATATCAACAATCACCGATGTAAGTTAAAAATAATGATATTTTAAAAATATTTCTAACATACACTAAATAACTTGGTGTATGTCAACTCTCACCGGGGAATGTCGACAATCACTTGATTTCAGTCATTCACAGTAACATATATTTATTATAAATAATAGTTTTATACGGCTGAAATGTAATTGAAAAATTTTTTTTCGTTGGGAAGCAGCCAATTATATAATTGTTTCGAAACATATTGGAAAAAATCATTTTACCAACCAGTGGTCACAGTCAGGATTCTAACGTGAACCTTTCCACTTTCGCGGCGGAATATATTTTTTCTCCTATCTAGGCCGAAAGTTCGTACTTTCGTCCCTGCCAAGCGGGAACAAAGTCGTTCTTTATTCCCGTGGTACGGACAAGTGCGCGTGCGCAATAGTTCTTATGCCGGCTCTCACGCACCTACTTCTGTCTCCTACACATTAAAATTATTTCCTTTAAAATTATTTTTTAATAATTTTAATAATAAAGTAAAAATAATAATTTTAATAATTTTTTTTTTTCAATTTTGCAAACTTTAGGCCTGGCAGGAGAAAAAATAGTATGCGCAACACGGGAGGAAATTACTACATCTCCTCCCGCGTATTTGCCACCATCCCCTTCGGCTCGGGTGACAATTTTATACGCGGGAGGAAATGTAGCACTTTCCTCCCTTGTGGCACAATGTACTATATTATTTTTACTATAATCACTCATCAGTAAACTGCAGACACCCTAATTTAGTTAGTTCAGTTACTATTTGACACAATCATGTATACGTCATAAATTACGACCTCTATGAAACCGTAATGTTTTATGCTTTAATTTTTCGAAAGGGTCACTTATACGGACACTGAGTAATTTAGGAAGGACACGTGCCCCGTTAGGAGACCCTACGGCACCATCACTGTGTCGATAATAATAAATATTTGTTTTTTTTTTCAGTTGCTACGTCTGTTCTATTCAATCGTAACTTTGTTGTTAAATATGGATGATCTTCATTAAAGATTCAAATTACTGCACTATTATTTAAGTCCATGCCACCTTTAAAAAATGTTTCATTGATGTAATAATAGATATAGTAGATCAAAAATGACACTAATGTTAGACTGTACTGTACACAAATGCAGATTATTTAAGAATTGAGAACCCCTATCTACGAGTATATTATAGTAGGTAGGTATCCATAAAAATTTCAATGTTTGTATGTATTTATTTGTTTATGGACTCCTAAACCGTTCCACCGATTGCGATGAAACTTTGATAAGTTATTGTGCGCATGCCGGGGAAGGTTTCTGAATTATAAAATTGTCCGGCCCAGATTCGCCCGAGTGAAAAAAGTGATCTCCGAAACCACTCATCCGATCGCGATGAAACTTTTTTGAGTCGTTGTGCGCACTGCCGCGTTGGTTTCTGAATTTGTACAACTTTACAATAGGTGGCGCGCGAGTCGTTGCAACAAATGAGTGTATTTATAATTATAATTTAGCGGCACTCGAGCAAATGAGCAAAGCGAGTGAATAGTGTATTAATAAAATCAGCCCAGCTATTAATATATAAATTTTTAGCACCCGGGAAATTCCTAGCACCCGGGAAATTCCTAGCACCCGGGCGAAGCCGGGCCGGGTCCGCTATCAGTTAATAAAACATAAAAAATGGAAAGTCTTCGATTTTTTAATTAGGACCAACTTTTACTAACTCAGTTACGAACATCCAACCTTGAGTACGTTACGTGGGTCTCCAGTCAAGAAAAAAGGGACCATTGCTATAGAAAATTCAACTGAATTTCACTTCTAAAAACCGATTTTCAATTATTTGTGAAGATAAATATTTATATTTATTCGTATAGCTTAGAGGAATTATTTAAGAATATGTAATGAGGAAGGCGTCAAAAAACTAGAAAACAAATTACTATACTTGAAACATTCAAGTTTCTTCTTGGGTTTTGTGTGGGGCTCATATCTCATGTTAGTCGGATATGTGGAAGTGGGTTAAAATTGGATTACAAATTTTGACCCTATAACCACTCAACTAACATGTGAAGCTTGTAAATATAAGTGGGAATCGCAGACATATTGTATACAGGGTGTCCGGATAAGGTGAGCAAAAAATTCAGGGTGTGATTCTACTTGAAAAATTAATGCCACAAGTTCATGTAACATTTTTCCGAAAACTCAAAAATACCAGATTTATAGGGCAAGAAAGAATATGTTTTTCGCCAGCTAACCCATAATAATAATGCATGTCACGTAGGTCGATGTTACCATCTTATTATTAAACTCAACAATTCCCCAAAAACAGCGTCAAAATATTTATCTGTCAAATTTAATTCCACGTAAATTTGTTTACAACGCAAATAACGTATTTGTTAATGTTGAAAATGAGCTGAGTTGAGTTTGTATTCATTCAGTGCAAGCAAATTTTTAAAAGTGTTTTTCTCGAAAACAGCTCATTTTATCGTGATGTAAGAAGAGGATCTTTTTTGAAGATTTTTTGATGCCCTTTAATTGTGTGTCGTCAAAATTTAAAAAAAAAATTTCAAACGAAATATATAGGTCATTATCTAAAGGTCAAGGGCAGTTTAGGCTTTGACTTAAGTTAAATTTGGAACACGTATACAAAAGAATATTAATGATAAGTTTGCCAAATTTGAAGATAATCGGTAGGTACGCTAGTAAAAAAGTTATTAGAAAAAAACGATTTAAAAAAACATTCTTTGTTGCCCTATAAATCCGGTATTTTTGAGTTTTCGGGAAAATGTTACATGAACTTGTGGCGTTAATTTTTCAAGAAGAATCACCCCCTGAATTTTTTGCTCACCTTATCCGGACACCCTGTATAAGTAAAGTTATACTACGTATATCATTGTAGAAATCACACAGTATTTTTCTACTGAATGTATTTTTTATTTTTGCTTTTTTTCATATACCTACCTACCTATCTATGTATCGATTCGTTCCGTAATTGTTTAATTGCTATAAAAGCCAATTTAAAAAGAAAAATTCACTTCTAATTGTCATTGCTGTTAATATACTAGTATTGTGAGGATAAAATTGTTTCTTAAAAATGGATTATTTTCAAAAACAACATCAAATACAGAATTTGTTTTATAATATTTTCGGTTTGAATTTTTTTTATATTTCCAAAAAAAACGGTTTTAAAAAATTCATGATAAAAATGTATAGCAATTTTGTTGATGTCAGCTTTTTGTTCTATTCTATTTGTCTTGGCATTGGTTCTTATACAGCCGATAATACAAATGATAAGACGATAGCCCTTGCAACATTAATGTATTATGTAGAAGCTTTGTGTTATATGATTTATTTGCGATTTAATCAAAACAAACTTGACAAGATGGCGAATCATTTCAACGAAATAGTGAACATAAATATAATGGATTTTCAGGAAATATTTTCCCAACATGATGAGAACTACATAAGGCGTCATAAATTTATTAGTAAAGTTGGAATAACTATTACTTTGATTGAAGTAATCAGTAGCTTCGCAATTGGTTTTATCCATTATGTAATAACTATATTATTGGGAAAACGCCATCCATTGTTGCCCGTATGGCATCCATTTGATAGCCTTAATTCACCAAATTTCGAAATATTTTTAATTCAGGATATGTCCTTTGCGATGTATGTTCATGCAAGGCAAACTGCAATTATAAGTACTTCAATTTGTATGATTACAATGGTGACTACTCAATATGAATTCTTAAACGATCTTCTGCTAAACGTTTTAGAACAGTTTGAAAACGGAGACGAAAATTCAATGCATCGTTTAAAGATGTGGATTAAACACAGCAAGAAAATTGAAAGGTGAGTCTTTTCAACCGGGCTGTTGAGGAAGAAAATTCTTATTTAAAGGGTGCCGTATCGAAGTTTCAGTCGCAAAAGAAGCAACATAACGCCGAACCTTTTTGGCATCGTACAACAAACGTTCCGTCTAGTGATGTGCAAGTATTCACTTCACTGCTACTTTTTCACAGATATCAATTTTTCACATCGACCTTAAAAGATATCACTTAAAAGTAGCTGCTACCAATTTCACTCTTAACGTTTACACATCCAACTAGTATGGTCTGCACACTGCTACCTGCATACTGTGAAATGTGAATAGTTCACAGTTCGCTAGCATTTCACAGTTCACAGTTTACAATTACGTTCACAGATGTGTACCTGCTACCTACCTATTGTACCCAACAGTGAAAAATTTAAAATATGGTTTATCGGGTAGGTAGGTACCTATCGTATTTACGTATATCATTATCTATTGGCACAAGATATTGATTTGTTTTAATAACTTGTACAGTGTACGTTATTTAAGTGTAAAAAATAGGAAGTATAAGAAAAGTAAATGCGAAATAAAAGCAAAAAAATATATTTGCTTTGTTAATGTTTCTTGACGCGGATTGTCCAAAAGTGTTTCGAATAATTTTTTCTATTAATTCAAATTTAGATAATGTTAATTAACGTATCAAAAAATACATGGGCAAAAAAAATATAGGTACCCATTTTTCACAGTGACCTTCATGCAAAATACAAATCTGCTTTACGTTACATCCTGTCAAATCTTTTGTTATGCCTAATAGGTAATAATAGTGACTGTGAAACGCATTTTTTCATAATTCATTTCACCGCTGCTATATTATATCCTAACAACTAACCCAGTTCGCTGCACAGTGCACAATGCATATGCCACACTGCGCATTGAAAGGATTTTACCAGTTTACCTGAGATATTTTAACTGTGAAATTTTTCACTGCTAAAAGTAGCAGTGAATAAAAGTAGCATTCACAGTTTTCACTGCTACTGAAAATTCACTGATATGCCCATCTCTAGTTCCGTCACGATGTTGAAACCTTGATATAAATTATAAGGAACAGTATAGTCTAGGACAGCGATCGACAATAAGTGGCCTCGGGCCAGTCCCGACCCTCGAAACTCTTTCTTCTAGCCCGCGGTGTCCTGATTCCTTTGTGAAGTACGCAGATCTGATTTAGTTATTGACTTAAATATGTTTCAGATTGTTCGACTTGTTCACAAATTACTACACCCAAATATTTAATATACAAGTTATTTTTTGTCTATTGTCTGGAGCTTCGACAATATACTTGAATTTTTTCGTAAGTATAATAAAGTATCTCAAGGAGTCTGGAAGAAGTAAATAAAATTAATTTTCTTAGGCCCGTATTCACCAAACACTGTTAAAGATAGAAGTTACTAATCTTAGAATAAATTTATTCCTTGAAATAAAATTAACTTTCAACTCACCAAGCAATTCATTCGATAGAATAGTAACTTCAGGTACAAATTTACTTTATACCATACACCTTGGACATTTTGTCAAATATTTTGATTCTAAAGCACGCTTACCAAAGATCGTCGGCATTGGCACATCGATCGAAAATGTAAATTTATTTTATTTTACTACAAAAGCATTTACCTGAAAGATGGAATTAATATTTACCTGAAAAGGTCGCCAGGTCATAAAGTAATTTGTGCATTTCTTGTCCATCCTATTTTACTAGGCGAATAAATATTTATACCCATGCAATTGGACAGAATAGTTATACTTACGATTTATACCTACAGTAAACTTATCTACGTTTGGTGAACTGAATTATCGTTATTTATTCCGAGTAATAGTTATCAGGGGAATAAATCAACGGAATAAATAACTAACTACGCTCGGTGAATACGAGCCTTATACCTACAGTAAACTTGACTACGTTTGATGAATTGAATTATCGCTATTTATTCCGAGTAATAGTTACCAGGGGAATAAATCAACGGAATAAATAACTAACTAGGCTCGGTGAATACGAGCCTTATACCTACAGTAAACTTGACTACGTTTGGTGAACTGAATTATCGTTATTTATTCCGAGTAATAGTTATCAGGGGAATAAATCAACGGAATAAATAACTAACTAGGCTCGGTGAATACGAGCCTTATACCTACAGTAAACTTGACTACGTTTGATGAATTGAATTATCGCTATTTATTCCGAGTAATAGTTACCAGGGGAATAAATCAACGGAATAATTAACTAACTAGGCTCGGTGAATACGAGCCTTATACCTACAGTAAACTTGACTACGTTTGGTGAATTGAATTATCGCTATTTATTCCGAGTAATAGTTACCAGAGGAATAAATCAACGGAATAAATAACTAACTAGGCTCGGTGAATACGGGCCTTATACCTACAGTAAACTTGACTACGTTTGGTGAATTGAATTATCGCTATTTATTCCTAGTAATAGTTACCAGGGGAATAAATCAACGGAATAAATAACTAACTAGGCTCGGTGAATACGAGCCTTATACCTACTGTAAACTTTACTACGTTTGGTGAATTGAATTATCGCTATTTATTCCGAGTAATAGTTACCAGGGGAATAAATCAACGGAATAAATAACTAACTAGGCTCGGTGAATACGGGCCTTACACCTACAGTAAACTTGACTACGTTTGGTGAATTGAATTATCGCTATTTATTCCGAGTAATAGTTACCAGGGGAATAAATAAACGGAATAAATAACTAACTAGGCTCGATGAACACGGGCCTAAGTTTTGTGTTTCTTTAAATTTATAGGGTTTAAGTGACCCAGCGTTTCGAGTTCCAGTAAATAGTATTGTTATTGGGAAACTTTGTCAGCTCTACTTGCAGTGTTACGCTGCTGATATTTTGGTTTCTGCTGTAAGTAATGCTTATAGATACCTATTTGTCAATAAATTTCTTAATAATTGAATAGTCTACTGATTCTTCTAGATTTTGATTATTTTTCGAACCATGTCTAATCAGTTTTATTTTATACTAGCGGTCCCCGTCCGGCTTCGCCCGGATTCTAAGAATTTATGATTTATTATCCCCTCCGCGAGAAATTCTTCCCCTGCGAAGCGAAGTCGGGCTGGTGGTGTTTATAATATTAGTAGGATTCCGCCTATACGCTAAAACGCAAAAGAATTTCGGAGTTACGTTTTGTAAAAGAAATAACCAATGAAAAGTTTTGAATTTCGTTCTTATTGTGAAATGGATTTGTATTTGTTTTAGAGAAATCAAATATCTAGAACAACTTTCTCAGGTGCGTTGATAAACGATTCGACAAAGTTGGGTCGAACAATCATATTTGTGATGGCAAACTTTCAAAATCCAAAAAATATAACAGTTTTGAAAATGTATCAACTGTCTAGTAATTTTTTCGTATATGTAAGTACCTACCTAAGATTGTATAAATATATAAACATGGTTACATTAATCGTTGGATATAAAAAATACACGAAATTACAAAAATATTTTAGCGTTTCTACAAGGGCTGTATATTTATCATTTTTCCGTAGATTTAAAAACTATAATCATTGAAACTTTTTATTTATACTACAATTGCTTCAGGTTCTGATCAATAGACAGGCACGTTAATTTAGTTAGATCAATTACTATTTGACACAATCATGTATACGTCATAAATTACGACCACTATGAAACCGTAATATTTTATGCTTTAATTTTTCGAGAGGTAATTTAGGAAGGACGCGTGCCCCGTTAGGAGACTCTACGGCACCACCACTGTGTCGATAATAATAAATATTTGTTTTTTTTTCAGTTGCTACGTCTGTTCTACTCAACCGTAACTTTGTTGTTAAATATGGATCTTCATTAAAAATTCAAATTACTGCACTATTATTTAAGTCCATGCCACCTTTAAAATATGTATCATTGATGTAATAATAGATATAGTAGATAGTTTTAATAATCAAAAATGACACTATGTTAGACTGTACACAAATGCTGATTACATTGAGAACCCCTATCAGTTAATAAAACATAAAAAATGAAAAGTCTTTGATTTTTTAATTAGGACTAAATTTCAGTAACTCAGTTTTGAAAATCCAATATTTAGTTTAAGCGCTACGTCTTTTCATTTGAGGCAAAAAATATTTTGCAGTGTTTATTTTCTTTTGGGATACAAAATGTACCTCTCTTGTCTGTCGCGTGCCAGCTTTTCATCGGCCGCGTTTTTCCCTTTTTTCTTAGGGGGTGAAAAACCGACTCTCACTGAACTTCTTTATCCCTGTCTGTCAGCTGAGTTGGTTCTCCAAAGCAACTTAACCGATTAGGTTCAAAAGTCAATAATACCAGGAGTTATGAACAGATTATGAGAAAAGCCTTTCTTAACTTGGGAATTTGAATACCCGTATGTCTAGGCCCAGCCTTCAATACCCAGGGCCCCTAGGCACTTGACAGTTGGGCCTCCCAAGCCCAAAAAAAGGGGGGAAAAATGGAATTGGATGGAAATTTCGCAAAAAAAAGTCGACAATTGGGTTATCTTACAAAATGTTTGGGCTTTTTGAAGTGAATACTTCTTTAGAATCGTTGTGATTTCAAACCGGATGCAACGGAAAAAACGACAGGTAAGAGACACAAATACAAAAATGTGTAGGATGAAGCCGGCAAAGAATGAGACAGAAATATACATACTATTTTATATTATCGGTCTCTCCTCTTTGTGCCATGCTTCGTAGCATCCCCACTCCCGTCTTCTAAGCATAGTCGCCTGTGATTAGTGAGCCAGAGCGAGAGAGCAAATGTCGGTGTGTATGTATATTGCACACTGTTTAATACTTGCTTGTATTTGAGCATTTAACGTGTGTTAGTATATGTGAAAAGTACGTGAGCTAATACTACTGTATGCGGCTGCGTATTACAGCTTTTTAGTAAGAAGTCAGCGTGGTGTGTTATTATTTAACAGTGTTTGTGAGTATTTTTATTATATTTTGTTGTGCTAAATAATAAATTTTATAAGATGCCGAAATGTGTCGTCAATATCGACGCAAAAAAAATGAAAATAAAATTAAAATTAAAAAAAATCCAGGAAAAAGTTCAACAGAATGTAGTCGCGAGTTTCGTGCGCGTATTCACTTCTATCGTGTGTGAATCGCACACATACCTTTTTTTTTCTATGATTTCCATCTCCGCCCTGGCCGGGGCTCCTTCGACGGCTGGGCCCCTAGGCCGGTGGTTGGCCTAGGCAGAAATCCGAGCCTGCCGATTACACAAAAAAAGTAATTGAGTACGATTACAGTTACATTCGTTTTCAAAAGTAATCGATTACAGTTACAGTTACTAAGAAAAGTAATTAGTAAATGTAATTAGTTACTGTTGCGCGATTACACGCCCAGCTCTGCATTTGAGTACCGAATTAACTGAAAATTAGTTCAGTCGTTTATGTTGATTTTGTATAAAAAATGCTTTTTTTGTACTTACAGGAGTCTTACCTTAACGCGAGCGAAGCCGGATGTAAAGCAGCCTGTCCTTTGAGTTGTCCGAGCCCCCTTCGAGGGCTCGGAGCCAGGGTACCTTTGCCCCGCTTACCCCCCCTGTTTTGGAAAGCAAATTCCAAGCCTTTGGAAATCAAATTCCAAGCCTTTGGAAATCAAATTCCAAGCCTTTGGAAATCAAATTCCAAGCCTTTGGAAATCAAATTCCAAGCCCTTGGAAAGCAAATACCAAGCCTTCGAAAAGCAAACAACGAATAACACTACCATACTTAACATAATTATGTTCTTTAAACGAATGATTGAATATTATAGACGCTCAACAATTGAGATCATGCGTCTATTATTATGTTATTTATATTAAATTGTTTGTGTTACTAAAATTTTATTCTGAGAGTAAACTAAATGAAATATTGCATTTTTATTTATGCAAAATACACGGAAAAAAAGAACCTGAAAAAAATCAATAGATTTCCGATAATAATTACAGTTTTATTCCGTATTGCCCGGATAGTAAGCGAAAAACTGTAATAATTTTGATTATGATCAAACAATACTTCCCTTTAGTTTAATTTATAATATGCGGATCTACCAAGTTAAAATTTACAGAATGAATCAATAAAATTTCTGAGCTTGTAATGTATACTTTGTGAAATATTTTGTAATTTATCACATACAGCAACAATAAAAGTTACGAATTAATAAGCACATTGCACTTTGCAATACAATTAATATTATTGGTGTCTCAAATCACTTTTTACAGGGTGATTTTGTAAATTATCAAATTTAAAATGGAATTTTTACTAAATATAACAATACTTTTGGTGTCAAATGTCAGCAATAAATGAAGAATCATTTAATATTAAATGTCATGTTTTTCAGTAAACCTATCGTTTTCTATCGTAAATATCAGGTAGGCTAGGTAATGCTCTATTTAGCGGGGGTGCACCTAGATAAAAAAAACTGGTAACTGTAAAAAAATAGGTAGTTTCAGTCAAAAAATAGTCCTTCGATTTTTGGTTCACTACTGATTTAATTAATACATACCTATCTTATAATAATGCATATAATAAAAAACATATAATATAATCATTAATTTTTGCATACATTTATAATTACAAAAAAACGATACGATACGATTCATATTATGCACACATCTGAAGGACCCTAGATTTTTATTCATTTATTTGCAATTCGTATGTCGCTAGTTTATTTCGTAGATGACTGATGCTTGTGAGTACATCATTTTCTACCTATAAAAAATGACAAAATAAATTGTATGATTCCCAGAATTCATGCAAAATTATAATTTAATAATAAATTTTTCTAATATTACAATATACTAATCCTATAAATGAAACGATCCTTAAAATTGGCATTAATTTCAATTAAAACGATATTTTGTTTCCATAAATAAATAAAGCTATTCAGTAATGACTTGGAAGCATATAAAATGATACATACATTCACATGAGAAATAAAGCCTCCACGAGATTCTGCCTTAGATGGATTCCATTTTTTAAGTTCTGCATTCCCTTCTATTGAAGAATCTGTAGTTTTTAACTTTTTATTTTTCCTTGCACTGCCAGAATTTTTAGTTATAAATGATGGTTTTGGAAACGCATTCGAGAGTAGTACCAGAACCACTGAATCTAAAGCATCTGAAAAAAATTGGAAAATTTGGAAAATTTTTGGAAAATTATAATTATAAAAATAATGCATGTTCAATTCTCAATAAAAAAAATGAATACGTATGTTATATTGAATTAAAATAAAAATTTAATGCAACAAACCTCCACTAAGTTTAGACAGTTTTGCTGCTTCTGCTGCTTGGCTGTCTTCGAAATAATTTTGCATGCTGATCCCGTACTTTCGGCCCATTAGTTGAGAAAGCGTTTTTCTTCTCAGGATATTTCAGATAAAAATCCAATTCTGTCAATTAACATTCGTAATAAATAGTTGAAAGATACTATGTTCAAGTATTAATATTCAATGAATTAATTTTTAATTTTATAAGTGAACTTATATAAGTGTTATAATTATAAATATCATCTGGCTCACCCATGATACTTGTCACACGTCTTGTACTTAATTATGAATATCATTTAACCGCACAAAATCTCACAATGACTTATTGGTTAAAAAGGGCTTATTATGATGTATAGGAGACAGTAAAATATTCAACTAAGGACACTTATCTTCTTCGTAGATCCGTAGAGCACTAAACAATACACCACGTGGTCACGACACGTTCACATCCACCAATTACAATGAAGAAAGTCAGCGCGACTTTCAAATCACTAATATTTTTGCTTTTCAAACCGTAAATTTTATTTGGTAGACTGTAAATTCCATTGAAGTCCACTTTGACTTTACAGTTTCTCTCGTAAAAATGAATAATCAAAGCGGTATATTCAATTTACAAAATCAAATCGTAAATTTTTATTTAAAATATATTATACTTTCAGAACTGCTTTATTATTCTGAACAATCCGTAAACTTTAAAAAATACCGGGCACCCAGTAACAAATTACAATTCATAATAGCATAAACTAAAAAATAAATAATTTCACAATCTACTTATCTAAGTACAGTAATAAATACATTTCCTAAATGAATTATTATGTTCTACGTATTACAACTTTTACAGTTTGCACTGTAATTTTTAATTGTCGACATAGGATATTTAAATTAAAAAAAATCGGGTCGCAGTGCCAAACCCTGCCGACAATATAGTGTATTTGCTAGTACAGGCATGGTGGCTTTATTATGTGAACTTAAGTTTGTTTTTGTACAAAATAAAAAATTCAACCCCTTAATACATCCCTTACAATAATATTTTTTTTTTTTTCTTAATTGCAATCTTGTTATCAATACAGCATCTGCACCAAATTAAATACAGCCATCAGTAAGGAAATCCGTATCCGCAAACTAATGTTTTCATAAAAATCGTAAGTTATTTTTCGCAAATCCTTTTTTTCCGGGGCTTGAGAATAGCCGAGAGTGTAGCGGCGCTGTTGTTTACATGGCGTTGCTATGGTTCCTCTATTACAAGTCCCCAGTTCCCGAGTTCTAGCCCGAGAGCTGGTGAAAGTGTCAATTGGATTTTCAATTTATTAATAAAAAAAAAAAAAATTATGAATTGAAAATATGAATTGGTGCTAGGCCCAAATAACCTTAGCTGTTGGTGGTCTTTAAAATACAATACTTTTTTTCCGTGTACAGATTGTATCAAATTAAAGCTGTGCATAGGCCGTTCTGTGTGCAAGACAGAGATCGATATATAAAGTATTAAGTAAGAATGAGATAAATAATCGCTAGTAGGAAGTTACTGTGGTTACTTTAAATAAATAATTATCTATACAACCTAATAGCGTCATCTTTGTTTTTTCGCTCCTTCTATGCTGTAAAAATGTAAATCTTTTACTAGTTTACCAACTAAAGCAACTAAACCATAATATTAATTCGTAACATTATTTATATCTGGTACAAAAGTTTTAACAATTATTTTATTAATTAATTTGCACACGAAGCTGTTTTTTATGATTTTTCGGAGATAGGCAACCATTTGATTCACATTCTGCTATGACATTGCGAATTGTTGTGGCAGATGGAGACGGTCTATTTTCAAAGGCAGCTACAAATAATATTATTATGTCGGCGGTTGAATTACCACCATAAAACCATTTAATTATTTGGATTATTTCCCGAACAGTATAAATTGCCATTTTATCAATAATTTCAGTAGTGACTATTTTTACTGTAGAAAACAACGATGACGCCATCAGGTTGTTCAGTATTATTTATTTACAGTAACCACAGTAACTTCCTATTAGCGATCATTTATCTCATTTTTACTTATTGCTTTATGTATCAATCTCTGTCTTACACACGAAATGCCCTATGCACAGGTTTAATTTAATACAATCTGTATATACATACATACATAATATATATATAAACATTTTCAAAAATGGTGGCAAATTGTTCAGGAGGCTATGAAACGTCGAGAATTTTTGGTCCGACCCCTAGGTCCCACCATCCGACCGACGCCAATAGTGTATGTGCCATATAATATGGCAAATACACTAATAATATACCCCAGTAATAATAAGTATAAATACTGCGTATTTTGCTATTTTATACAGCATGATGTATAAAACGTTTAACACAGAGGCGTAGCTAGGTAACCAAAGACCATGGTGCAAAAAAAAAACTGGGGCCCTAACTAAACTGTTTAGATTTTATCAAGTCAAAATATAAATATATTAGGTATATAAATACTTAAAAGGTGCAAAGCTACTTTATCATCAGCTCTTTATCGTGCACAGCCAAAAACGATGAACTGGTCCGTATTTAGAAGTTGAAAAATAGTACGATTTTGAAAAACACCTGTTATTCTTGTGGGCGTCTTTTGGAAAAGGACCTGAAGAATACAGGGGAATTCTCCACAAGTTTCGAACAGAAGTCGGAACTTGTTGAGAATTCCCCTGTATTCTTTCAAATGAGTTGTCATGATTAAAGTCGTATTGCAACCTATTTTTTATTTACATTCTAAAGATGGGAGAATTTTTTGCTAGTTCAATATGAGGTTTGATGGTCAGTGTCCGAGGGCTCCGGTGCATGGCACCGCCTAGTCCTCCGGTAGCTACGCCACTGGTTTAACACCGTTTAAAACGGTTTAATACCAAAATGAGAACAGGAACTTTTCCTATTATGCAGTTGGCAATACTGATGTTGAGGGAGGCATATTAAAGTGCCCTGAGTAAGGTATTTTGCTAGATAGCGGTATGGGAGGGATGCAGATCGCCCCCAACATGTAACAAAAAAAATGGTCATAATTTTTATTGCTTCAAGGCAGAAAATGTTTGTATAGCTTGTCGGTGACCCAATAATGCCATTATAATATTTGCAGATCGATTGGTCAGTATTAAAGGAGTGGCAGATCACCCTAAACGTGTCATGTACCCGACGAAATTTATATTGTTAGTTCAAGGTTCAAATTTTAATATGTTGTTACGGCGACTGTTTTAAGCATATATTTCAATTTGCAGAACAATTAAACCTCTTGCACAACTATATAAACACCTAGGCGAGCAAGTTTCCTTCTAAGAGAGGGGGTTAATACAGACATTTTGTTCTGTAAATTGAAATATATGCTTAAAACAGTCGCCGTAACAACATATTAAAATTTGAACCTTGAACTAATAATAAAAAATTCGTCCGGTACATGACACGTTTAGGGTGATCTGTCACCCCTTTAATACTGACCATTTGATCTGCAAATATTATAATGGCATTATTGAGTCACCGACAAGCTATACAAGCAATTTCAGCCTTGAAGCAATAATAATTGTGACCATTTTTTTTGTTATATGTTGGGGGCGGTCTGCATCCCTCCCATACCGCTATCTAGAAAAATCCCTTACTCAGGGCACTTTAATATGCCTCCCTCAACATCTTCACAAAAATAAGGCCTTGAAAAATAACACCAAAAAATTGTCACTAGCTCCTCGGTCTATTAGTGGCTACAGCGTGCAAAAAGGGCTTCCGTATGTCGACCTTTAAGTTGGAATCATTCACAGAAGCCTACAGAGGGATTTTTGATCGACATTCGTCAGACAGCAGGTAAAAACGGGTTTTGTGACACTGTGTAAAACTAGACGACATCAAATGTTAACAAGTTTTAATAAAAAAATCCCCTACCAGGAAGGCCGGTTACAATAAGATACAAGCTATTACATTTTCGATGACAATTTTTTAAAATGTGTACACCTTTGACTAAGAATATATCATAATATAATATATAACTATAGTCAAAGGTGTACGCAGAAAAAATAGCAAGGATCTTATTTTGGATGGGGTCTGGCCAACGCATTTTACAAAATATTATTTTCATCAAAACTATATAACGTCAAAAATAACAAAATCGCCTTATTTTAAAAAAACAAAACTATATTTATACCTTACAACATGCTGAAGCGAATGGACTTATTATAGAGAACCATTTTTATGAAAGTGTGTTATCTGAACGACATCAAAATATCTTAAAAAGTAGATATCTATTATTTAAAAAATCCCCTACCAGGAGGGCCGGTTGCAATAAGATACAAGCTATTACATTTTCGATGACAATTTTTGAAAATGTGTACACCTTTGACAAAGAGTATATCATAATATAATATATATAACTCTATAGTCAAAGGTGTACGCAGAAAAAAAACAGCAAGGATCCTATTTTGGATGGGGTCTGGCCAACGCATTCTACAAAATATTATTTTCATCAACAAAATCACTTTATTTTTTCGTCAATACCTACTATTTAAAGTAATTTTAAATTTTCTTTCGTGTCGGTCATATCTTCGTTTATAATCATTTTTTTCCCTAAAAAAGAAATGAATTTAGGTGAAAGCAAATATAAGTAATCAGAAATAAGTTTTATGAAAATGAGAAAATTAAATACTTACAAAATTAATAATTCTTGGTTATTAAGAAATTAACTCGGAAAACACGAAACTGAACTTATAAACCGAAGTCAATAATAAAATTATCGACAAACTGATCACATTTCAAATTGTCAATGTATTACATTAAATTTCATTTCAGCTTACAATCTAACATGCATAGCCCTGCGCCCCCAGGAGTTACAACTAGGCAACTGTAACCTGGGAGAGAAATAATTACCACCACCAAAAAATACAAATACATAATATATTATAATAGTCGGGATCATTGCAAAGAAATGTGGACATGGGCTACGAACGAATGAAGTACTTAATATTAATCAACGGATTTCGAAATAAAAAAAATTTCAAATAATCTCCAATTATTTTTTAAAGTTAATTTTAACCCGTCAAAAAGAATTGCAAATATTTAAAAAACAATAACCAAATTATCGTTACTTTCTTTAAAAAACAAGCTAATAAAAAAAAACATTTTTAAAAATTGAAAGTTTATTTACTGTTTAACAAAATAATTTAGACTTTAGAAAAAATGATTTAAGAGAGGGGGGGGTTGTTGTCAGATTTCTCCATCGTTGGGCAGGTCTAATCTGCCATCGTTGGACGTTGTTTCTGCGTCTTTAACCCAAAAACCAAAAACTTATGCACCATAACCTGGTGTATAAATGAATTGGGTATAATGACTGAAGGAATGACCTATTGAAAATAACTACACTGTTTTCTCTCTAAAAAATTTAGCCCCACAAATTTGATGATTAGTAATTGAAAGAACCACCTGGCCCACAGTGGTTCACGAAAAATTGTTTATTATAATTTAAACAATTATTTTAAAGGAAAACTTTCAGAAAAAAACATGTCTGAGAAAATTTTAAAAAGGAAAAAAACAAGAAATCAACGTCAAAAATCTGAAAAAAAAAATTCTGATTCACCAGAGCGAGGTGAGAATTAGTAGACTCTTTGTCTGTGAAAAGCCTAAATCCACAAAATCCTACACGGAGTCAAGGACAAACAACCATCGCCCTTCACAGCAGACGTCGGTCCTCGCTCCGGTCTCAACGGCTGTGCATTTATTGATATGAATATAGACTTACAGCCGTTGCGACAGGACGTAAGCCTGCTGTTCGAACGAGGTTGTGGGACAACTTTTTTCGTAAGGCTAAGCGTTACGAAACGAGTCGCCCCAAGATCTAGATCCCTAGGTGCGGTCCAACCCGGATGTCCTCTCGGTTCCTAGAGACCGCGGAACACGCAGCTAGCTAAAGATTATAACAATAGTTGCACGACGTACCTGATGCCTTCGCAACATCGTATGCGAAGACAGACAGCATGCCGTACACTGGAATCCGATAACAAATTATACAAGTGTTATGTGTGTCCCTAAACTCGCGGTATGCAGAAATCCACTGGGAAAATTTGACCACCTTAACGCTCCTGGCGCGATGGAGGCTAGACCTTAACCCACAGAAAGCACAGCGACCTTCGCTTTTGGAAAACACAGCCGATTTTCACTACGGAAAATACAACACTTCGATTTTCGTAGAAAACACGACAAGTGAGATTTTCCTTTTCGAAAACACAGTTAACACGATTTTCACGGTGGACGATACAGCTATTGACTTTCGCTTGGAAGCTAAGGCAGTCTCGACCGAGCCAAGACCTAAGATTTTAAGGGCGGACACCATCGCAGGTGGTCACTAACCGCGCTGTCCTGTCGGAGTCACACGCGTAAGGACAAAGTTGGCCGAACGGCGCCCTACAGCTATACCCTAACATCTAACGTCCCATACTGAATTGGAACCTCTGTGGAAAGAAACCCTAAACACAGCAGTGCAAACAATCAAAAGGCCCTCCCTACGTATTTCATCGAAGTCTACAAGTTTAAGTTTAAAACTGCTGCTATAACCCTAAAGCTAACGAAAAATTATGTATGGTTGTGTTAAAGCCACTTGCACCAACAGCGCTTAATCAGTTTATAAGAATAATCGCAAATATCTGGAAACTTGGATTTTTTACATTCTAAAATTAAACTTATTCTGAGGTATTTATAAATTATCTAAACAAAAAAATTATATTTTTGTGAGACAGATCCTATTTGAAATTAATTTATTTATTGTATATTAAAGACGTCCGACAACTTAGGTCATTATCGTCTTACTTACATCAGATAAAATTATCAATTTAAACTAAACGACATCACAAAACTTCCATGAGCAAGGTGGGATTAAATGTATTTTTGCCGTAGTCTGAATTGCAGCTATTGGTGAAAGCGGCCACTGTATAATGAAGTCGCCCATTTTGTACCGCATTTCAAAATTCATTAATTAATTCAAATTCCGTTCGTTGAAATTCAAATTAAAAAAAAAGATTCAAAGTTTTCCAAAAAATTTAGACTTAAATGCGACACAAAACAGTAAACCTGAAATAATCAAATAAATAAAAAATGCAACTCACAACGTTTTAAATTGAGTGTATTTTTACAACTACAAAATAAGAAACGTTGTGTTTTACATTTACAGCAAAATCTTGAAAAAGGAGACCCTAAAAGGCAAAAAAATGGGCGATTTTAATTTTATCTAAACTTAATAAGAAAATTAAAACGCGATCGCGAAAGTGTGATCCCGATTATAATATGTAAAATATGTTACAAGTGATAACTGGAAACTGAAGTTTATAAAAAACATTATATATCAGTTTTTGAAAAGAGCCCTATTTACACAAAATATTGCACAAGCTGTCTGAACAGTTGAAATGTGCATCAACCATCAAAAAATTTAAAATACAACTAAAAAAATACTTAATAGAGCTTTCACCCTAAAGTATGTCAGATTTATTGCGAAATAATTTTGAATTTTCAACTTTGACAATTTGTATCTTTTTATGAAGCAATGTAAATATAACTTTATTATTATTATTTATTCTTTTTTGAACTTTCGAATCATTATCATTAATTTCTATTTCAATAAAATAGTTTTCATGAAAACATAAAACTTCTATCAGTGATCACTGTATCTGTCACGTGAGCTTCTAACAATTCTAGATTCCCAAAACCCCTAAAAGAGCCAACATTTTCGAGTACATAACAATAAATACGGAGGGCTTTTGTTGACTCCAGCTCACTGTAACAGGATAAATAAATAAAAACAACTCACTCACCGAAATTCTGAAGTACAGTTTCGTCAGCACCTGCAACAAACAAAAAAACATAATTAGCATAAAAATTAAAAAATTCCTTTAAAAAACAATCAAAGGAAAATAAAACTAAGCGAGAAAACGAAAAATACATACTTGAGACGAAATCTCTGTAGCGCCCGAAGTCCATTCCTGGTCCAGCCCTGAAAACGAGAGGTAAAAGTCGCGAACTACCTACTGACTATTATTTTATTAATTATTTAAATCACTGCACTAGACGATCGTTTTAATAAATTATTTTTGATAAATACGAGTTTAAATTCGCGATCACTTTATTAAATAACATTTTTAACACTTTCACTGCACTGGTCCAGTTCTGATCCTTTTGGTCTGGTTGATCCTATTCTGTCGTTGTCCTGGACATAATGGCTTCAGAAGAAAGGAGCTTCGATTTATTCATTTAAATTTTATTTAAGCACTTACTCGCGCGATCGCGGAGCCGGGGACGATTCCATCTGCAGCGTCGTCTTGGAAGAAACAGATATGTGTGTGTAAAATTTGGTCAATACCAACGCATTCGTGTTTCCACGATGTTTGAATCAAGGTATTCCTCCCCAAGAGAACACCGTCTCGGCTCGACCGAAAACTAAGACACACCCGCACTTCCTGTAAACGCGAGAGCCAGTAACCGACGCCACGCACTACCGACTCAAAAAGCGAAAAACGAGAAAATTCTAGTATTATAGATACATAAAATAAATTCGATGTGATCTACAAATATTTTCGACGTGATTTTAATTTAGAAATTTTGGCTTTTTAACTCAACATTACTTTGAATTTGAGAACACTTCAAATGAAGTGAACCCTTGTTACCAACCTCTGTTTTGGTGAATATGAATCACCACCCCTTGCCTCACCAGGAAAGTATTAAATTAGCCAAAAGGAAAAAAGAAATACTCCTCAAATGCTTGCCTACACAAACAACTAAAATTTGTCATTTGAGGGATTCGTCTGAGAAGAAACAACTGATTGTCGAAATTTAATTAATTTTACTTTACGAGATTTTTAATTTTTGAAACTTTTAGCCATTTTTCAACGTAAACCTAGAATTGTTAATTATTTGAGAAAAGCTAGAAAAAACTCTAAACTGGTCAGTTATTTTATTTTTTAACTTGATTCTAGTTGTCGGTTACACATTTTATTAATAAAAAATTTTATGGGGGATTTGAAGCCACACCGCAACATTCATTTGACAAAGAATGGCTTTGCTCGCGCTGGAGGCAACTTTAAATTTATATCTCTGTAAGTATCTCCAAGTAGAAGGGGTATAAATTTTATGACCGCAATACGCCAGCTTATTAAATGACTTCTCAGGCACTGCACCGGTAGCACGATAGTAACTCTAAATAATATTAATAAAACAATAACCATATTATATACACTATTGCATATATAATATTATTAATACACATCTGAGATGTCACACCTCGAAGTATAATAATAAATCGTAATATTAACATTATCAAATGCAACACCCAAGGGCGCCCCAACCTGTTCTAATATTGCAACAGAACTCTATTCCACAACGTTCCTCAGCGAGGTAATCCACAGGACGCAAGTGAACACCCTTCAATGTAGAGTATCCGAAAATGAGTCCAAAAGGAAGTGTCGGATCGGCTATCAACGACCTCCACTGTCCCAAAACCACACCCAATGAACACCTCATTGCGGTACGCCAATACGCACCACACTAAAGTGGCATGCAGGATTCGGGGAGAGGCGCCGCTTAAGGCGACCTTTCAAAACCTTTCGGAACACTGTCAGACGCCCAACAGTACAAACAATGAAGCAATTCAGGGACGAGGAAGAGAACCCGACCTCAAACTGTTTCGGTAGCCTGGCCCACTGAACGAACCCTTATCCACCCTATGAAGCGTCGCAAAGTTCCGTTGGGAATGTTTTATCTAGTCTTAGATCATTTATACCATTATCTGCTATAGAAATCCTTGTTGATATCCTATTTTAAATTGCCGACGCAGCCAGCCATTCATTCGTAAAATGTATGTTTAATTAATTTTCTATCTTTAAAGTTAACCCACATTTAAATTTTGAAAAATTACATTAGCTCTAAAAAAAATATACCCTCCCTGACTATAAACAGACGTACAAACATCAAGGTTTTGTTTGAAACATTATTTTTAAAAAACAAAAATATTTGCAGATCATTTCACACCAAGCATTAAGTTCACAGTAGCAAATCGTGGTCCTGTCCCAAGGATGCCATAGACGCTGATGATTTCAGTTGTCTAACGTCTATAATCTACAAGCTCTCTCTTTCTTTCTCTCTCTCACACACACGCGCACACGCACGCACGCACACACACATCACAAAAATACAAAATCGACAATTGAGTAAAGAAGCATCACGTGGGCCAGGGTGACACTTCCCTCGTCAAAATGCCGTATCATACAACATTAAACTGACGGACAACAAATTGTTGAACTGGGTGTCCAAATACCTGCAAAAAGATAAAGCAATTATAGTAAATATATAAGTAATGATTATTATTTTTATTAATAATTATTTGTACTCAGGAATTGAGTCTGCTAAAATATGAAAATATAATCAACGAATCTCCTGATGATGCTAACACTGTTAGCGAAATGGGCGTCTAGAAAATAGTCCTCGTGTTTAGGAGTTTTGTGGAAACTTTTAATATTTAATTAAGATACGACATTTTATACGAAAATTTATATTAGTTTTTTTGGTAGACATTTAAAATATAAATTTACTTACCAAAATAACCAATCTTCAATTTAGATATAAAATTTTTGTCGCAGACGTCCAAACGTAATTTCAAAAATACGCGAAACTCGTAGTCGTCTAGTTGCTAAGAAGTTGCTCTCATTTGAATGCAGTTGTAGTAGCGTCGAAGTCACGTATTTATACTGTTCAAATAAAATAAACAAATAGCGTTAAGACAATAATAAGAGGGGAAAAATAGGGCTCAGTAATATCACTTGAAATGAGCGCAGATCGTTTTGCCATAACAAATCATACCTTTGAGCCCTGTGCGTAAAGTCGCCGCACTCTCTTTACACTGTGACGGGTCCTACAATGACATCCCCATCACCCCACCAATGTCCGATAACAAGTTTTTATTAGACACCTCACTCGATGGGGTCGAATTTTTTTTCATTTTTTCATAACCTGTTTGACTCGCCATTATATTACCCGTAATTATCCGAATTATTTATCCATAGGTATTTAAATTACAGCTGTTCCATAACAAGCTTTAACTCCGCCAAATTTCAAGTCTCTAGCTTGTATACCGTTTGGCTTTGGGAGCTTGTGACACAGACAGACAGACGCACGCACGGACAGACACTAGAGTGAGATCATAAGTGTTCCGTTTTTTCAATTTTAGTACGGAACACCAAAACAAGATAATTATTGATTGCTATATAAAACATGAAAAACATCTCACTAACGAACAAATGACTTCTCAAATAGAAAATTTATGTTTTTCTGTGCGCCAAATCAAATATAATATCAATATTTTCAAAATTACGTCTGTTCCTTTTTGAAAAATCTATGCAGACATGTAAAACTGTACAGATTTTGTAAAAAAAATTTTAAAAAAGAAACTCAAAAATATAGAAAAACCTAGAAATATGCTAATGCATAGAAATGTATAAGTATATATGTCTGACATTGTATTTTATGAGAAGGGGATCGAACAATTATTATGATCCATTCGATATATTGTTTAAAAATTCATCTTAACATACGCTCGAAACGACTTGAGCCCTTAGCGTCCTAACTGATTTTATAAATTTCCAAAAATTTGTTCAATTAAAATATTACGAATAATAATTACCAACTTTAATAATATGGGAACCGCTGTTAAATAGTGGCTTAAACCTCCAGACAGACGCGTAGGTAAGCATCGCGACTTATTTTGGATCAACTATATGCCACTAAAATATTTTACTCTTTTTTTTCAACACCCTGTATATTTGATTAAAAATTGTAATTTATTGTTATTAAAAATACTGTTATTAATTACCAATAATAGACCCAGTTTTGAGGTTATAAAAAAACACAAATGGCACCAAAAAATATCACGCATGATTAAAAAAACATAAATTGCACAGTGCATCAGAATATTTTTTTCAACAAAAATTCTAAATGCACTTTTTGATAAAATGACAACGTATCGGCCAATGATAAATAAAAGTTGAATTATTCAACTTGATTAATTATTATATAATTACTGAATCAACGGTTGTATTCTTGAGCTATAATAAATACAAAAATGTATTTCAGTTAATAAAGGGTCCGGCAATCAGTACCGGTAGATTTGAGTAGCCTATGAAATGAAAAATAATTGACGTACGATTGTCAGTTGCCCGTAATTAGGTATTTAAGTTTAAAAAAAATTATTAATTTTTTAATTTTTTCTAATAATTTAACATAAATAATATTGAAAATTGAAAAGAAAAAAGTTTTTAAAGCTATAGATAAATTACTAAAAATTAATTAAAATGTATAAAAATTTAAAAAATATCACGTGACTTGAAAACGCGCCAGGAATGTTTGTGACGTCGTTATGTTAAAATGTGTCTGCATTTGTTGGTATTTGTGTATATGTATTACACATACTATCAAAAATAATAAATTTTTAACTTGGTAACCATGGATACAAAGACCACAGATAACATAATGACGTCACCCGCGTTCGGATTCTTTCGGCGCGTTATCGGAACTGAGTTTAAAAATTAATTTTTATTTAAATATAACTTTTTAATTAGTAAGCAAAAAAAATAAAAAAAAAAGTTTTGCTATAAAACTTGTATGTGGTCCTTCCATTTAAGTAAAAAAAAAAATTCATTTAAAAACCCAATTGTTAAACTTATTTCATACAATTTGTCCAGTTATGGGTCATTTTCCAGTAAATCAGCGTGCTTTCGTTGTTGAAAATTTTATTCGAACACAGAGCAAACAAACAGAAGTCAGATAACAACCAATTAAAAGCCGTGATGTATAATCAGTGCCGGATTTCTGCCTAGGCCCACAAGGCCCCGGAGGGCAGTACAGCCTAGTGGTTAGCGTGCTTGGTGCCGCAGCCTCTAGACTAGGGATGTGACATTGAGTAAAAAAAATCGATTATTTAATAATCGATTTTTCTCTTTTCAATATAAATCGATTATTTAACAATCGATTTTTCTCTTTTCAGTATAAATCGATTTGTAAAAAATCGATTTTTGAAGAAATAATCGATTTTTGTGGAAAAATCGATTTTTTCTATTATTCGAAAACAGTCATACAGATGGCGCCGTTTTCCGACTGATTAGTTTACGTGTATTGAACTTATTTTACGTTTTTTCATCCGTCGCACAGATGGCGTTGTTTACAAAAATCCGCAAAAATCGATTAAAACGTGTAATTTGTAAATGTTAGCTGCATTGGTTTTCCCAAAGCCTATATTCTTTCTTAATATTAATATTAATAAAAAATAAATGAAAAAAGTGTAATTTATATAATCGATTTAAAAGTGTAATTTATATAATCGATTTATAAAAAATCGATTATTATTATTAAAAAATTAATCGATTTATAAAAAATCGATTATTATTATTAAAAAAATCGATTGTTAAAAATCGATTATAAGAAAAAAAAAAACTCGGGTCGCAGTGCCAAACCCTGCCGACAATATAGTGTATTTGCAAATACAGGCCTTGTGGTTTTAATACGTGAATTTAAGTTTGTTTTTGGACAAAATAAAAAATTTAACCCCTTAATACATCCCTTAAAATAATATTTTTTTCTTAATTTCAATATTATTATCAATGCAACCTCTGTACCACATTAAATACACCCTTTCATAAGTAAATCCGTATCAACATACCAGTGTTTTCATAAAATTTGAAAGTCCGGTCCTGTCGGGTCGATTTTATTAAAATTTTAGCAGCACGTTTTAATCTTTACTAAAGAGTTAAATTTCAATTTTGAAACGATTCTGACAAATTTTTCGGTATTTTTGGGCCCAAAAACTTTTTGGAACCCCTAAATACAACCCTGAAAATGGTCCGATCGGGCCCATTTTAAATAGGCTTCTTGCGGTGATGGGTTCCAATGTGTGTACCAAATTTCGTTTAAATCGATTAAGTCTGTCGAGAGTTATCGTGTACACACATATATATATAAATATATATATAAATATATATATATATATATATATATATATATATATATATATATATATATATATATATATATTAATATATATATATATATATATATATACATACATATATATATAAACATTTCCAAAAATGGTGCGAAAGTGTTCAGGAGGGTATGAAACGTCGAGAAATTTTGGTCCGACCCCTAGGTCCCGCCATCCGACCGACGCCAATAGTGTATGTGCCATATTATGGCAAATACACTAATAATCGATTAATATAAAAATCGATTATTTTTTCACATCCCTGCTCTAGACTGGACTGCCGTGGGTTCGAATCCCACCTGCGTTCATGGATGTTTAGTGATGTTATTTAGTTTTAAGTTAGTTGTTATTTAGTGTAGTTGAAAGACGCTAGTCGCTAATGACCTGAGATGTCGACGCGTCTACAATAAATAAAAATAAATACAAGGTCCCGGCCTAGGGGCCCAGCCAGCCTAGAGGCCTCAGTGGCGGAACCTTCATATAAACTCAAAAGCTTGGCTTGCCTTATCAAAAAGCTTTATCGAAAATATTATTTACGGATATAGGACTATAAACATTTCTTGGTTAATTATAATAATACCGTAAACTACCTTACAGATCTTCTGTATTTTGATTTGATTAATTAAAGTCGATTAAAAATTATATATTCTCTACTAGTGCATTTAATTCGCTAAATTTCCAAAATGGCTTCGAGATGGGGGGACCCCAAATGCCAAGTGCCTAGGGGCCCTGGGTCTTTAAGTCCGACACTGTGTATAATATTGAATAAAAATTACGTACATTCTGCTACCGTCAGGATGCCCAACCTGCAAAACGAACAGTCCAACCTGACCTATAATAAATGCGCCCTCTTCCGAAATGTCAATAAAAATTTGTATTTTCGATTTTATAATGTTAAAAATACGAATTTGTACTAAGTATTTAGGCTCAAATAATCCTGGTTGGGTTAAAAAAAATGTATTGATTATTTAAATATAATTATTATTTGCCCGGATTCATGCCATAACAACACACTCTGTGAAAATTTCAACAAGCTATACCTCTTACCATAATCTGTAATTTCTTCGAAATATACTGAACTTTACAATATTGTCTAGGTATACCTTTTATCAATGTTGACGTTATGATACACTTGCTAAATTTATTTCAGATTTTTCCGATTGATACTTTAGAAATAAATGGGGTGGGACAAGCGATTTTCGCGGTTTTTCATTTTTTTTCTTAAGCAAATTTAACTAAATAATTTTTTTAAATACTACTGTCTTCTATCGGTCACTCTTTCATTAGACACCCCACTCGATGGGGTTAAATTTTTTTCATTTTTTCATAACCTTTTTGACCCCCATTATCGCCCGTAATTATTCAAATTATTTATCCATATATAAACTATAGCATTGGTCCATAACGACCATAACAAGCTTTAACTGTGCCAAATTTAGAATTTAGCTTATACCGTTTGGCTTTGGGAGCTTGTGACAGACAGACAGACCCCGGAGTGAGGCCATAAGTGTTCCGTTTTTCCAATTTTTGTGTGGAACACTAACAAGTAAACAAGATTGAAAAACGGTCAGATGATAAGCGCAGGAGTATAATTCACAGTGCTACTCAAAAAGTTATACTAATTTCACTGTCTAGGTCAGTAGTTCCCCATTTGAGGGGTAAAATGGGATTTTATGAGGGGTAAAGACAAGGATTGTATCATCGTTCAGTCACAAAAACAAAATTATTAAAAAAACAAAAGCAAGGAATCGATTTAACTTGAAGCACGACTTACGATGTACATTCGCTGAAACACATGTAGGGCTTGAGAATGGCCGAGCGTGTAGCAATGCTGTTGTTTACATGGCGTTGCTATGGTTCCTCTATATTACAAGTCCCCAGTTCCCGGGTTCTAGTCCGAGAGCTGGTAAAAGTGTCAATTGGATTTTCAATTTATTATTAAAAAAAATAATGAATTGAAAATATGAATTGGTGCTAGGCCCAAATAACCTTAGCTGTTGGTGGTCTTTAAAACACAATTTCAGTTTTGGTCGAAACAGCATCGAATACAAATTGTTAGAACTAAGCAATATCAACCATTGACTTACATTACTTCTTGATCTAATAAAAAATTGCTAAAAACAGTTGCTTTCTTTGTTTGAATGATGGTTAATTACAAATATTATTAATTTCTCGTAATTTTCAAGAAAAGAGATGCAATAGCTAATTTGTTTTTTAAACTTAATTTTTTTGGGAATATATTTGCTAATATCTAACTCTCTTTATGGGTAATAGCCTCAAAAAGTTTGAGAGCCGCTGGTCTAGGTCCTAAAACATTTTATTTCGACAATATTAATGCATAATAAATCTACATAAATGCATAAAATTGCAGCTTTGAAATAATATTTCATTTTATTCAACGAATGATGTAATTGACAAATTATATATAAATTATCTATAGGCACTTTATTTGTCTTAAACAACGACGTTCCAACAATCCCGGCTATTCACAAGCACTTTTGAAACGTTTAATTTAATTTATTTATTGTAGATTATAGACGCGTCGACAACTTAGGTCATTAGCGTCTTAAATTACATTAAATAATAACTAGCTTAAAACTAAATAACATCACAAGACATCCATGAACGCAGGTGGGATTCGAACCCACGACAGTCTAATCTAGAGGCTGGTACCAAGTACGCTATCCACTAGACTACACTGCTTTCTTGAAACGTTTAAAGTTAATTTAAAGATAATACCGATTATTGTAATTATTATAAAAAAACATACCTGCAAACGTATTTTGTGGTTACAAAAATTTCAATAAAACTAAAAAAAATATCACAGAGTTCAAAAATTTAATATTCGTACTTAATTTACGTAATTTTATAATACGCAATGTCAAATATATAAGAAATGACCTTCAAAGTATATCAAAATCGTGTTCGAAATAGTACGGTAATTGCATAAATCTCACCACTGTGAAACGTGTACAAAATTCACTGACAACATGGTTATACCTGTTGTAATACAGCCTCAAAAAACATGTGACATTTTTGCACAAAAAATTTACAGAAAGCAATCAAAATCTATTCCCATTCATTAAAAACGACCCAAAATCAATAATTATACACATTTTTAACATGAAAAACAACATTAAAGGCTTCAAAAATGAAAATCAGTTTTCAAGTAATATGACTTACCCTTATGATCGCATATGTAAAAATTACAAGTCAGATAAAACACACACCGCTTCTTGGATTCCACATAAATATTATATCAAAAAGACCACAGCGACTTCAACTTTTAGATATTGTATAATTTTGACCTGGGCACAAACGTTCAAATTTGAAAAATATTAATTTCCTGGAGCAACGCTACCAGACCCAATGTAATAATGTACAACACTAAGAAACAAAACACGAATCGGCGTCATTAGCTTGGGCCCTCTAATTGGCTGTAAAATAACCACTAAATTCAAATCATTATTTTGAACAGACGACCTGATGAAAATATTCATTTATGGCAATTTCTGTTATTTAATCGCATTATCTCTGTTTTTGACTTATTTAATTGCATAATCAATGGTTGAATATTGTAAAAGGTACATGATATTAATATGTATTAAAGCAATGGTAATAATTTAAATGAATTTGTATATAAAAATACACTGGCAAAAATTAATGTTTTGTCAATTAATTATTTATAGAATTTATGAAAAATTAATTCTGAAATTTTTCTTTCGGCAGTACCTACTTACCTATATATTAATGACCATAGTACTCGAAGCATATTTTGTTTTGTTTTTGAAATAAAAAAAGATATCAAATGATTATATTTTAATATTATTAATTTCGATTTATTAAAACTGAATTAATTAATTATTATACAAGGTGTTTCAAAAATGTCTGCCAAAATTTCTAGGACGTATAGTACATAAAAAATAAGTGTAGTTTACTCTATAAAACTATTTCCAAAACTGCACCCCCAGGGAGCTACAGCCCCTAGAAGAAGACTCTCAAAAATGGTTTCTTCAAAACTATTAAAGGTAACTTAATGAAATTTGGCACAGTGGTGTAGTTTTTTAAGTTACCTTTAATAGTTTTGAAGAAAATGCCAAAAAAACATTTTTGAGAGTCTTCTTCTAGGGGATGTAGCTCCCTGGGGGTGCATTTTCGGAAATAATTTTATAAAGCAAACTAAACTTATTTTTTGATGTACTATATGTCCTAGAAATTTCGGCAGACATTTTTTAAACACCTTGTATAGGGCATATCGACAAAAGTGTTTCTGTTGGGATTCGAATCCACGTCAATTATAAACGCTCAACAACTA
This sequence comes from Mongoloraphidia duomilia, assembly GCA_039654895.1. Taxonomy (NCBI): domain Eukaryota; kingdom Metazoa; phylum Arthropoda; class Insecta; order Raphidioptera; family Raphidiidae; genus Mongoloraphidia; species Mongoloraphidia duomilia. The sequence goes on from CM077527.1 coordinate 20,690,415, forward strand.
AAACAATTAGATATTTTACTTTAATATCAACTTACCATGTGTTGCAAATTTCAAGAAGCCCAAATTGTTTTCTATGAAGGCACGATAGGTCCTTTGCGGGCACCAATGCAGAGGGGTTCATTAAATTATTGCCGACAGGAGTTAAAACTGAATAGGTTTTCTTCAGCTGTCCAGTTGAATAGTAGCCTGAATAAATTATAATTTAAAAAGCTAAAAAACACGCTTTAATGAACTAAAAAGTAAAAAATAATTAATTTTATTGTAAAAAAGCGTGGAGTAGTATGAAAATATGATACAAAGCACCCCACGCTTTTTTACAATAAAACTAATTATTTTTTACTTTTTAGTTCATTAAAGCGTGTTTTTTAGTTTTTTTAAATTATAATTTATTTTTGCTTTTTAGTCCTGGAGATCCTGATCAGGATAATGGGACAAACTTATGGAATTATTGTATTGTAATCGGTCCTTGATAAGTGTGCAAAGTTTCAGTTCAATCAGAACTTTTTTGCTTTTTTTTTTAGTACTGGAGTCCTGGTCAGGATAATGGGACAAACTTATGGAATTATTGTATTGTCATCGGTCCTTGATAAGTGTGCAAAGTTTCAGTTCAATCTGAAGTTTTTTGCTTTTTTTTTAGTCCTGGAGATCCTGGTCAGGATAATGGGACAAACTTATTGAATTAAATCTGGGCCTCCAGCTATCTACATACCAAGTTTCATCACAATCGGTTCAGTAGTTGTATCTTACCAACTTCTATTATGAAATCAGGCGATGTAGGAATAATCAAAAAGGCGGAGCACGCTGGGAAGCTCTACATCTCTATAGAATTAACTAATCTTTATTTTATGTTAATTATTTTCTTGGTTTAAAAACTTACGTGCGCGCGCCCCCTTGTAGCCTCGCGCCCCTAGGCACGTGCCTAGTTTGCCTTAGGGATAATCCGCCTCTGAGTGAAAGAATTTTTAGAATCGGTTTAATATAAAGATTTCTTCTGTCCGTGTGTTTGTGACTGCACTCCTCCTAAACGGCTGGTTTGATTTTGATGAAATTTTGTGTGTGTGATTAAGTCGATTCAAGAATGGTTTAGATTAAAAAAAAATTAAAATCGGTCAAGCCAATATCGTTAGTCTCGCTAAAACTCAAAACGGCTTGACCGACTTTAATTTTTTTTTTTAATCTAAACCATTCTCGAATCGACTTAATCACACAAACACAAAATTTCATTAAAATCAAACCAACCGTTTAGGAGGAGTTCAATGACATACACACGGACAGAAGAAATATATATTATATAAAGAAGATAAATAATATTATTTGCATGCAAATTAAAAATTAGTTCTTAATCACGCCAAAGAAGTATAACTTCTAACGCGCGTACAAAGTACACGGATCCATTTTTTTTAAATCAGGTTATAACCGCTCCGGCTTAACCTGGCCTAAAAAACCGGTTATTCCAATAACCGGTTATTCTTAAACTTTTAAAATTAGGATGGGTTATACTTACCAAGGTTTTAAAATACCGTAATTTACAATAATTTTATTAATAATAAAAAAGGCTTAATTTACCAAAAAATAAATAATAAACACAAAATTATTGCAAATGAAAATATATTATTTATTGTCATATACAAATATTCGGTCGGTTTTTTCGTCCGGTTATTGAGATAAAAAATAACCGGTTATTGTGATAAAAAAAAATTACCGGTTATAACCGACAGCAAGGAAAAACCGGTTATAACCGGTTAACCGGAACAAAAAAACCGGTTATCCGGAATAACCAACCGGTTATTGACATCCCAACCATTTCATAAAGTTGGCAACACTGGTGCAGACGTAGTAGTGTTGCCAGCCTAGGGGTTTTACCCCTAAATTTAGGGGGAAAATAATTTCGCTGGGGTTTTTTAGGGGGGAAAATGTTTAGGGTTTTTTTTAGGAGTTTATAAAATTTTGCTCAAGGGCTTATTTTTATACTACCTTAACTTGTAATAATTTAAAACTAAAAATAAATACTTGAACAAATGATATAAATACTATTAAAATTATTAATTAATTTCAGAAAATCAGCTGTTTTAATCCGTAATTGAATTTTTTCTTTTGTTTCTTTCGGAAAAATACGTTCGTAGTGATTGTGTTTTAAAGACCACCAACATCTAAGGTTATTTGGGCCTAGCACCAATTCATATTTTCAATTCATTATTTTTTCGTACGTAGTGATAAAACAACATTGTTTTGAAACTTAGAGAATTTTTTGTTTTGTTATTTAGGGGTTTTTGAAATCATTTTTAGGGGCAAAAAAATTCAAATGTTGGCAACACTGAGACGTAGGACAGACAAGAATGTGTCAATAATTCCTGTAATTTTTGGTGTAAAGATTTTTAAAAGAATTATTATTTTTACGATAACTATGAGTGATCGTATGCCAAAAGTTGACTTTAGTAGTGCTAAAGTAAATAAAACAGAAATTGATTATATGAAATTTCTTGAACAAAAAAACCTGGAACGTGCTAAAAACTTGAAGAAATTACGTCATAAAAATATTATAACTGGTTGTTTAGTCGGAGCTAGTGTTCTCAGTATATATTTTTATTCAATATTTGCAGTTAAACAGGAGAAATTCCTGGATGATTTCGATGAACCAAAGAAGATAATTGTAGAAAATAAGTGAAAAATCGTAGCATAACCTTAAAAATGTGTGCGGTACAAGCACATCGTAATATCCGTTTGCCTCCTTTGCCCACAGTCCGTGATTTAATTCGGCTGTATCGATTAAGGGCTTTGCGACAGTTGTCTCAAAATTTCTTGATGGATGAACGAATTATCGATCGACTTGTGAAAGCATCAGGCAAAATAGAAAACGGATATGTTTGCGAAGTCGGCCCGGGTCCTGGTGGAATAACACGTTCAATATTGCGTAGGAATCCAAAATATCTACTCGTCGTTGAAAAGGATCCAAGATTTCTACCAATGCTTGAATTAGTACAAGAAGCTTGCGAACCGTGTACTAAAATGGATATTGCAATCGACGACGTGATGCCGTACAATTTTGAAAATGCATTTTTTGATGCTCCGAAGCACGATTGGTTAGAAGAACCGCCGCCGGTACATCTTATTGGGAATTTACCTTTCAGCGTTTCGACACATTTGATTATCCGTTGGCTCGATTCAATTTCTCAAAGAAACAGCGCGTGGTCATATGGACGAACGCGTATGACTTTAACTTTTCAAAAAGAAGTCGCTGAACGAATGGTTGCACCGATTATGTCGGCACAGCGTTGTCGATTATCGGTTATGTGTCAGATTTGGTGTAGAATCGAACACAAATTTACTATACCTGGTAAAGCTTTCCTTCCGAAACCGGACGTCGATGTTGGAGTTGTTACGTTAACACCAAGAAAAAGACCGTTAGTTGATTTGCCATTTAAATTCGTAGAAAGATTTATGAGAACTATGTTCCATATGAGACAGAAATACATGATAAGGAATATCGAAAATTTATTTCCGATAGAACTACGAACTGAACTGACAAAAAAACTCTTTGATTTAACCGACATCGATCCTACAGTAAAATCGTTTCAAATAACTAACTCAGAATATGTGAAAATGATGTACGCGTATCATCAGATAACAACGGCATATCCAGGAATTGAAAATTATAATTTTAGAGCTAGTAAACAATCAGTTGAACAGGACAGTGCGAAATAGATTTTTAGATTTGAAAAAAAAATGTGTAGTGTTTTAGTGTATGAATTGGCTTTTTTGTCAACAGAATGAACAATTGTATTCAATAAAAAATGCAACATTTAATAATCTTTTTATGCTTCCTATAATAATATTTTTGTAACGAAACCTGAAATTTTAGTTAATAACAACCAAAATAAAAAAATGAGTACAGAACGCCGCGAAATTAAGTACTAAAAATTTACGACAGATGCCACGGTTTACAAGTCATTGTGAAAGCCACCTATAGGTGTAACCTAAAACGAAGCTATAGACGCAAACCAGTCAAGCTCGCTTCGTATCTAGACCTATAGATGGTACTCCCATTATCTTAATTAAATAACCTTTAGCGACATCACAAGGAAATACTAAGTAGCTCTTAGTTCACGTAAACCAACACTGCTACAAAAACCGGCGTTGCTATGGATCTTACTAAACGCATCTTCAACATTTTACGTGCTAATGGCCTGAATTGTTCAGCGTCTATTATTACAACTATGTTAAAATTGCAGACTCAAATTTATATAGTTTTTCTAGAGTAATATTAATTTTACGTTTTTTAAAAACAAAAACTAAGGTGTGATTTTATGAAACCACGGTGCAAAAGAAACTTTTTTGCCATACAATTGCTTATACAAAATTGAAGCCAGGTTTGATGTCACAGGGCCGAGTAAACACGGCGGCAAAACACGGGATTGACTGGGAATATTATACTTTCCTTCTTCTTCCCTAAACGCTTTTAATCCGAAATCGCCGGACGCCGAAAGTCTATAATTTTGTTTACGTGGTTTTGGTAATGTAATTTGAACTCTGATCGGTATGGAGTCGAACGTAGGAATCCAGATTCTATTTCTATCGTTGGTGGTCAATGGGTATTTGATGTGCTGCTCGACCAAATATTCGTAGGTACAATATTAGTTATGTTGACATACAATATAGTTATGAACATAAACGTTGGTGATATTCGATGAGTACTGGTCTGGTCGATTGCTTCGATTGGACGTGACGTGACGCTCGACTTGCGTAAGGCTCATTTCGCACCAAACCAGTCCAGTCAATTCGGACGCTACTCGATTGGACATATTAACTTATCGTTGAAATAAAGGCAATGTGTAAATCAGGTTTCATACTAAGCGCGTCACGTCCAGTCCGATCGCGTCAAGACTTATCAAGACTGATTGCGACTCAGCCGGTTGAATTTTTAATGCCAGTCAGCCCAGTCTTGACACTCAGAATGGATGTAGAAACCTTAATTTTATTAGTGCAAGCAAAAGAGGCAATCTACGATCCTAAGCAGGCGAAGCACAGAGATCGGGGTTTCGTTGCTGTCGCCTGGAGAGATATAGCCAGAGAAATAAGTGGTTAAAAGAACCGAACACTGGTCTCCTGGTATGTACCTATGGTATGAACCCAAAACAGATTTCGTCGTTACTTGATCCTTCTTCTTTTGTGTATCTGACATAAAATTATGCCTTGGAGAAGTACGTTCATATTGACACAAAATTCTTCATAAACTGTGTCGCGGCGACCGCATTGTTGCTGTCGCGAACTTCGATCGGAATTTGCAGGATGGCTGACGCGACGTATTCAGTGCAAAAGGAAATATTGACGTGACTTGACTGGATGCGACTAGACTGGACTGGTTTGGTGCGAAATGAGCCTAACCGAACGGAAAAAAAACGAGGCTTCTAAAGTTTTACTTTAAAAATAAAAGACAGTTTATTTGAGAATTTCAAATGTATGTAAATTGAAATAATTCAGTCTTTACAAATATAAAAATCTAAAATAATATTACGTCCAACTTTGCAAGTTATCTTCATTCAGTTGTTTCCACAGTTTGTTTTTTGTCACACTCAACAAATGAAGTATGAACACTGACCATTTGTTTTTCACTTTTTTCCTCTGTTGACGGATCTATCTGTTTTACTTCTGAAATATTCGATTCCTTTTGTTTTTTCTTTAATGTTCGCTTATGTTTATTAGAATTAATATGTATATTCCACTGAAAATCACCAATAAATACCCTGTTGCAAATTTCACAACGGTGTGTTGTAGCATTAGCTACTGGCTTACAAGATGGCGTCGATTTCTTCGGCAAAGGATTATACTTGCATGGTGTATTGTTCAAATAACATTCAATTATTTCTAACGCCGGAATTTCAACGTTAGTTTTCCATTGCGAGATTTCTGTTGTATCCAAACTGTAAACTGGCGGTACCTTTGGAAAAAAAATTAATTTATTATTCCATTTCTCATAGAAAAATGTATTATTTAAGCAATAGAAAAAAGTAATTAGCACTAAATAAAATCGCGCAATAAAAACACTGATTGAGCGTTAAATTTTTTATAATTGGCAATAAAAAATACGCACTGAGCGGTAATTTTTTTATAACTGACAATTAAAAATACTTTAACGCTCAAACACTATTTATTTATTGCTCAGTTAGTATATTTAATGTTAGTTTAATTTTATATGAAAGGCAGCGTGGGCTTGAGAATGGCCGAGCGTGTAGCAGTGCTGTTGTTTACATGGCGTTGTTATGGTTCCTCTATTACAAGTTCCCGAGTTCTAGCCGAGAGCTGGTAAAAGTGTCAATTGGATTTTCAATTTATTATTTAAAAAAAAAATAATGAAATGAAAATATGAATTGGTGCTAGACCCAAATAACCTTAGCTGTTGGTGGTTTTCAAAACACAATTTGAAAGACAGCGTCGTAGCTAGGGCCTGGTAACCGGGGCCCGCGCCAGGGGCGCTAACCCCGGAGAGAGCAGAATCAGCGACGCGAAATGATTCTTTTCAAGCAAAGAACGCAAAATCAGAATCTTGTCCTGGGCGCCGATGATCCTAGCTACGATGCTGATAAAAGGAAATGAAATAAAATAGTGACTATTTCGTATTTTTCTTTTGCTTCAGACTTATTGCTCATAGTAGTAATAAATTAATGCTCAATTAAATACTAGGTATCCAAAATGTTTTACTTCTCGCCTATTTACCTGTCTATCAGGATATCCTAAATATCTATTAGTAACTCGACGGTTTTGTTTTTTAGCATATCTTCTTGTAACCATTTTCAAATCTGCAAGACCTTTTTTGAACAACTTCTTTCCCTCATCTGTTTCTCGAGATTCGAAATCAAGCATCAAATATTCATGGAATTCTTTAAAACCAATGGATTGGAATATTCCTTTGGTATAATCTGGTGACCTGAAATCAAATTTAAAAATAATGATTAGCTTACAGTTTTTGAAGCTAAGCTTCTATAGGCGCGTTAGACGATTTCTGAGAGGGGAAAAACTTATGGGTTCGCGTCAGGTTACCGTCACGTCACCGACATGCTCATGTTAAAAGTATATCTATGGCTACACTCATAGCTATAGATATATACTTTATACGTATTGCGCTTGGCCAGCTGTGAAAGTAATATACTGGCGCACGCGCAGTGGCCTATGTACACGTATATGCACCAATACAAAGATACGTGTTGTACAACATTAGTACTGTGTGTATCTATAGAAGTAGTTTTAAATAATATAAGTATGCTAATTCTTAATTCAATTAAATTGTATTTATATTTTGTACTGGGCTTACGTAGCCCATCGCATGTGTTGACGTAAAAAGCATAGCTTCTGTCGGGTGTCCCATGACACCTCTTGACTTTTTTTAAATTGTATTTAAAGGGGCGGTAATATGTTAGGTACAGTTTCTGTCAATATGAAAATACAAACCGTATGTTAAATAACACAATACTGGGCGATAAAATATGAGCAGAAAAAAATGGAAACGAGGAGTAACATAATATCTTGAAATAATAACTCAATAAGTACTTGAATGCGTGAAAATTCAATTAGGTATTTAAGTTTAAAAAAAATTATTAATTTTTTAATTTTTTCTAATAATTTAACATAAATAATATTGAAAATCGAAAAGAAAATTTTTTTTAAAGCTATAGATGAATTACTAAAAATTAATTAAAATGTATAAAAATTTAAAAAATATCACGTGACTTCAAAACGCGCCAGGAATGTTTGTGACGTCGTTATGTTAAAATGTGTCTGCATTTGTTGGTATTTGTGTATATGTATTACACATACTATCAAAAATAATAAATTTTTAACTTGGTAACCATGGATACAAAGACCATAGATAACATAATGACGTCACACGCGTTCGGATTCTTTCGACGCGTTATCGGAACTGAGCTTAAAAATTAATTTTTATTTAAATATAACTTTTTAATTAGTAAGCAAAAAAATTAAATAAAAACAGTTTTGCTATAAAACTTGATGTGGTCCTTCCATTTAAGTAAAAAAAAAAATTCGTTTAAAAACCCAATTGGATAGTAAAATTAGGGTTGCCAGATATCTTGATTGTCAAATCGGGCCTGGTTAAGTTGGGTTAGGTTGTAAAAAAAAATTCTAAACTCAGAAAAGTAGTATTTACGTAAAAAACCGAATTATCGCATAGTAAATAATATTTATTTAAAAAAACAAATTATTTTGTTAAAAAAATGTATAAAAAACATAACTAAACTTTAAAATCACAACTTTAAGAACAAAAAACTCAAAAATAATCTTTTAGTTCTTAGAACAAAACTTATAAATCACAGATACAAAACGAATTTTTAATTAATATAAATCAAAATGGGCCAAACCGGGACATTTGGATGTCCCGAAAAGTTTATTCCAAATGGGCAGTAACGTGGGAGCAGTTACTAAATCAGAAACAGTCCGCTAGAAATATTGGGTTATGCAGTTAGTAAAATGAAAACTAACAATCTGTGATAATACTATGAAAAAATGCTCACTAAGAATCGACCTTGCTTACCAAGAATAGACCTTGTTCAATAAGAATCGTCATTGCTCAAGTAAGAATCGACCTCGCTCACAAAGAATCGATCTTGCTCACTGAGAATCGACCAGCTCACTAAGAATCGACCTTGCTATTTATACGAATTATTTTCTTGAATTTATATTTTGTCGGATAGTATCTGCTATTGGAACGACCTGTATATATCTTTCAAGTATTTTTGTTTAATAATTAAAGGCCGCACACTTCAAGTGCCTGTCGGCTGTCAAATTAAATATATTACCATAATATAATATTATTATATAACAGAATTTATCAAACAGACGTTGAAATTATTTTCGAGAACTTTTTTCCTGTGTATACTTTTTCCAATAAAACTGATAAGGTTTGTTTAATGAACAGACAAATCGGTAAATCAAAAAGGGGTTGATTTATGTGTTTAGGGATAAAAATAGATACAAACATTAACATAAATAACTAGATTGCTGGTCTACCATTGCGCATCCAAAGGCGCAAGAAAGAAAAGGCGATAAAGTTGGGCCCATAGACACAAGAGTGAGAGAGATGGGGCGTGTGACGGCCAGTTTGTATCTCTTTTCTACATAGTGCCGCTATACAGAAGCTGGCCGTCACACGCTCTATCTCTCTTCCATTTTTGATGGCCACTTTTAATACATTGTAAAGATACAGATGACGCTTTCCAGTTCTCTATGCCATGATTGGGCCATATTTATATAAGTATGTTTCTTTCTGACGTTTTATTATTGGCTCTTTACCATTAACAGATCTGCGTGTTGTTGTTGAACGAAGATGGAATATGCTCCAACTGTATCGCCCTCTCTTTCTGTACCATTTGGCCATTTGGCACAGCCCAGACTAGCAGTCCAGTTTTTTATGTCGATGGATATAAACATCGAAATTAAAATACAGATAAAATGTTAAATTTACCATTCTTGTTCAATAACAAGTATTAAAAGTTAAACCGCCACGTCTCTCTGTCTGTCCGTTAGGACGCTTATAACTTGAGAACCACTAATCCGATTTACCTGCATTTTTTAATTTATATAGGTGCGTTATCGGGTTAGATTTTTAGTTTATGGAAATAAAACTACAAAAACGTTTCTTTCGCCGCGCCAGCACAATTTTAAAGGCAGGATCACCATCGATAGTCGATCAACTAATTTTGATGGTTGATCAGAAAGTTAGACTTAATTACCTAGCACTCTGTACATATAGTGATGTAAATGCGTATAATACTCTGGTATAAAACGTTTGTATAAAACGGTATTATACGGTATGTAAAAAAATAATATACCCCAGTTTTTAGGTATAAATACTGCATATTTTACTATTTTATACAGCACGTATAAAATGTTTAACACCGTTTAAAACGGTTTATACCAAAATGAGAACAGGAACTTTTCCTATTTTGCAATTGGCAATAGTGTATAATCACTGTAACCGTAGTGTGAAAAAGTAAAAAACCGTTTTATACTGAAAAAATACGGTATTAAACCATGGGTTTAATACACAAAAAAGTTTAATAAATACCGTATTTTTACATCACTACCTGTACATAGGTAGTAGGTACACAGATATTAGCAAATATTCGAATTGATAAAAGAGCACATATTAACAAATCATATAAACCGCACAGAAGCGCAAAAAATATTGCCTATTACAAAATTAAATTTGAAATAACCCCGCTGACAAAGTCACAAAAGCAATGCAAATATAGACGTTAATTTTAATTAAAAAATATTGCGATTAATTTCTTTTATCAATTCGGTTAATTAATATAATTATAATCGATCAGTTATATCAAAAGCCGGGCCAAATTAAAATTGTACAGTTGTTTTCAGGTAAAATCTATATTATAAATACATATTCCAATCCTAACTAATATTATAAAATTGCAAAAGTGAGTTTGTTTGTTTGTTCCGATTTCACGCCTCAACTACTCAATCAATCTCAGTGAAATTTTGCACACGGGTAGTTTTCGCAATGGAAATGAACATAGGCTATAATAACTGGCCGGCCCGGCTTCGCCCGGATAAAAATCGGGGGTAATCTCAAAAGACCGATTTCTCCGTAACTACTGAACGGATTTTGTCAAAGATTTTCACGATTAGATAGATTGAGTCACGAGGAAGGTTTAGATGTAAAATTGAAACTGGTCGGCCCGGCTTCACCCAGGCGAAAATCGAGGGTATCTCAGAAGACCGTTTTCTCCGTAACCACTGAAAGGATTTTGTTCCGGTTTTCACGATTGGACAGATTGATTCACGTGGAAGGTTTAAATG